>CM060406.1:193278950-203278950 GCA_030545235.1 Helianthus tuberosus
TGCGTTAATTATGGCATCTACTAAGTTAAGACATTATTTTGAAACTCATGTTATCATTGTTAAAACTAATTTTCCAATTAAGAATGTCCTCAGGAAACCAGAGATGTCAGGAAGGATGGCTAAGTGGGCAGTGAAGCTAAGTGCATATGATATAAGATATGAGCCTAGGACAGCCATCAAATCCCAAGCATTAGCTGACTTTGTGGCTGATTTCAGTAGTGATTTACAAAAAGAAGCTGAATTAGAAGTCCAGCAGCTAGAAGAAACCAAGGATCCTTGGATACTCTATACTGATGGATCCTTGATGTGTGCAAAACGAATTATGAAATATCAACTAAATTAGACTCTCTAAACTAGACACGAAAAGCTTTAAATTTATAACTAAGACTCTCTAAACCTAAACCACACAACCGGCAAGTGTACCGGTCAATGTAGTATAACCTAACAAGTCCGAGTATCGAACCCAAAGACTCTATGTATCACGCAAACTAGACTCTAACAGACACTGACAGACGCGACTAAACTTGTTTATTTGTTTTGGGGGGGGGGGTTACTGAAAATCTAGGAAATCTATATTAAACTAAATTACTTAACTAGACTTAGACTAAGACACGAACGAAAACTGAGGTTTGTATTCAGATGAGATTAAGGACTACCTAGACTTGAATCCAATTTGAATGGGAATGGACTTCTAATGGTATTATGGTTGTATGGAGCCGGGATCTTAAAATACTAAACCTTAAGGTATTTCAATGCTAAGACTTCCCGACCCTTCTCAGGAAGAAACCTAGGAAACCCTACAAGGCTGTTATGAACACCGACTGTTAGACTTCCTCTCAGTCCTCTAACGATTCTAAAAGTGCCCTAATATGACTATCTACCTCTCAGCGCGATAATCTAAGGCAATTCTAGGTTCTAACTTGGTTTACTAGACACGGATGCAAATAGGGAAATAAGATCGACTTCTCTCAAAACCTATCTTAGATGTATAATGCACCGCGACCTAATAACTAACTCGAGCCTCTCAGCGACAAGTTAAGCAGAACACTTGATTTTATTAAACTACCGAATGTTACTTCTAAGGTTACTTAAGCTATTTTCACCCTAAAGGATCAAAAGTTTATTATGTGATATAGACACTCACCAAAACTTAAAACCCTAGCTTGATTCTATTATGTGATAAAGACCGTCACCAAGATTCAAGCGAAGCAATAAACAGTTGTAAAACAATTGTCAAGCATGCATAAGCACCAAATCAGAAATTCTAGAACACGTTACTTTCAGAATCAATCCATACACAAACAATAATTGACCATTAAAAATCCAAACTTTAAATCAAACTATCATCTTGTCTAGGTAGTTAAACAGTTTAGCCAAGCATCTCGATTAACGTAAACAAATCAAAGATATCAACTATAGAATTCATCGTAACAAGTTTTAAACAAAGAATCGACTAAATAAGGGATTAGGTAACCCGATTAAATCTTCGATCTTCAATCTCGGCTCGTACCAATGATTCTGATGCTTCAAGATATTCGATTGCCTTCAAAGAATGCTCCAAGATAGCTCTAAACTCTCACAAATTCGTAAGTTAGGGTTACAATTGATTTTTCTTGGCTTTTTATATCAAACCCTAGCTGCCAACTGATCATACGTATCATTAATGACAGTCGCGTAGCGCGACTGATCCTCCTTTAGCTCTCGCGCTACGCCAGTGATAGGAAAGTCAACAAGTCAACATCTAACCCAGTAGCGTAGCGCGACTGAGTATATCTTCACCTTAGCGCTACGCGAGGGACTGTTTTTTCCCAGAATGTTGCTCCTGAACTCAGCTCCAATCTCCAAAATCCTTCAAAATAATTCTAACACTTTTATGATTGATACCGGGACTTGACATTTGACACTTTAGCTCGGTTTTGCTCCAATTTCATCATTTTTATGTATCACTACCTGGAAAACACAATAACGATCAATAGTACGTAATTCTAAACTAAACTAAGCTAAAAATAACGATAAAACGTACAAACTATACACGATAAAAGAATGTATTTTGCAATACATCAAATATCCCCACACTTACTTTTTTTTCGTCCCCAAAAAAGAATTATGCAACGGAATCAGAGACAAATCATCACTTGGATCAAAAATTATTTATATCTTATTAAAACCAAGGCTTGCGTTAGCTGCGATTGCGAATATACTGATCCTCTTAAACCCGAATCTAATCCTAAGCCCTTATCATGTGAATTTAATTTAAGTGCAGTCAATCCACCTAGGGTCTCACACTAGAATCTACGATCCATCTACTCCCACCTCAAGCTTATAGGACTAAAAGAACGATCAATTGATCAATTCCTAACCGTTTTATATCAAAACCAAGAGAGTAAACAATCATATCTTTTTCTTTTTTCCATTTTTTTTTCTATTTCTTGCTTGCCTTTTTTTTTTTTTTTTTTTTTTTTTTTTTCATTCATTCGTGAGACTAGACGATGCTTTCCCTAACCCAGCGGTATTCCGACTGTAGAGTCGCTATCCCCAATCACAGATTACATAGGTCTCGGTACTTTTATTCGGCAAAGCGATTTCACACATCCCAGAGGCAAACCGGCTGTAGAGTCGCTATCCCCAACTCGGAATACGTAGGCCTGTGTTACTTTCATTTAGTTTCTAGCTCACTTTTATTCTATTTTTTTTTTCGCATGATCAAAAACTCTAACAGTTTTAACTTATAACGGTGCCCCATATACTATTATTGATAGTTTTAATTTCCCGTATTTCCCAGGCGAAAACCCACTAACGGACTGACAATTTAGGGTATATTAGATCAAAGGAACTTAAAACCAAACCCGGGCCTATCCACATATCCCTAACTAGACGCAAGCTCGATTTATTATCATCTCATATTATTATTATTCAATCCAAGCAACAAAATACCTTTTCTATCATTTTCCGCTTTAATTGCAAACTTCTTTTTATTTCGAAAGACATTTTCTGATTTTTTCAATTTTTTTTTTTTTTTTTAATTTTTAAATTTTTTTTTTTTTTTTGTGTTTTTCATATTTAAGACTCAAATATTTACAAGTATCCCATCCCCACACTTAGAGATTGCATTGTCCCTAATGCTAGAACGAAAATACGACTCAACAACTACCTAAGAAAAGAAACTGCAAACGAAATAAAAAATACAACAACAAAAAGGGAAATGACTTAGCTGGTTAGGACAAAAGTCAGTGCCAGCCGTACGAATCTTGAATCCCCCGAACGATCGTATAGCATTCCATTCGCGATCGTTGACTAGTCTGCTTGAGTTTATCAAAATAGCAAGTCCAGAATCACCCGAATGGCAATTGGGTACGGGTGGTACGATCCAAACCTGCACAATCAAAGCAAAACAGAACCCAACGCAGTACCGACTCTAAAAACGAAAAGACTCAAAAACTACTTAGACTCATGGTACAAAAAAAAAAAAAAAAAAAAAAAAAAAAAAAAAAAAACTCAGAAATACAAACTCTACAAATTACCGAAAATCCAACGAATAAAGAAAATTTAACAAACTCTACAAAACCTCCCCACACTTGAACTTAATCAGGAGGTTTTTCTTTGATTTGAACCCTATCTAACCCGTTCAATTCCACCCGGTTCTCAAAAACAGTTAAACATTTAATGGTGGAATAATAAAATATTTTAAAATTCTTAAACGAGTCAGACCTATATTTACACATATTTACAAGAGCAAGTAGCACGTACGATGTCAATTAAGTCTATCAAAGCTAATAAACGCAATTGACAAGAGTCCCCGGCAACGGCGCCAAAAACTTGATGTGTGCAAAACGAATTATGAAATATCAACTAAATTAGACTCTCTAAACTAGACACGAAAAGCTTTAAATTTATAACTAAGACTCTCTAAACCTAAACCACACAACCGGCAAGTGTACCGGTCAATGTAGTATAACCTAACAAGTCCGAGTATCGAACCCAAAGACTCTATGTATCACGCAAACTAGACTCTAACAGACACTGACAGACGCGACTAAACTTGTTTATTTGTTTTGGGGGGGGGTTACTGAAAATCTAGGAAATCTATATTAAACTAAATTACTTAACTAGACTTAGACTAAGACACGAACGAAAACTGAGGTTTGTATTCAGATGAGATTAAGGACTACCTAGACTTGAATCCAATTTGAATGGGAATGGACTTCTAATGGTATTATGGTTGTATGGAGCCGGGATCTTAAAATACTAAACCTTAAGGTATTTCAATGCTAAGACTTCCCGACCCTTCTCAGGAAGAAACCTAGGAAACCCTACAAGGCTGTTATGAACACCGACTGTTAGACTTCCTCTCAGTCCTCTAACGATTCTAAAAGTGCCCTAATATGACTATCTACCTCTCAGCGCGATAATCTAAGGCAATTCTAGGTTCTAACTTGGTTTACTAGACACGGATGCAAATAGGGAAATAAGATCGACTTCTCTCAAAACCTATCTTAGATGTATAATGCACCGCGACCTAATAACTAACTCGAGCCTCTCAGTGACAAGTTAAGCAGAACACTTGATTTTATTAAACTACCGAATGTTACTTCTAAGGTTACTTAAGCTATTTTCACCCTAAAGGATCAAAAGTTTATTATGTGATATAGACACTCACCAAAACTTAAAACCCTAGCTTGATTCTATTATGTGATAAAGACCGTCACCAAGATTCAAGCGAAGCAATAAACAGTTGTAAAACAATTGTCAAGCATGCATAAGCACCAAATCAGAAATTCTAGAACACGTTACTTTCAGAATCAATCCATACACAAACAATAATTGACCATTAAAAATCCAAACTTTAAATCAAACTATCATCTTGTCTAGGTAGTTAAACAGTTTAGCCAAGCATCTCGATTAACGTAAACAAATCAAAGATATCAACTATAGAATTCATCGTAACAAGTTTTAAACAAAGAATCGACTAAATAAGGGATTAGGTAACCCGATTAAATCTTCGATCTTCAATCTCGGCTCGTACCAATGATTCTGATGCTTCAAGATATTCGATTGCCTTCAAAGAATGCTCCAAGATAGCTCTAAACTCTCACAAATTCGTAAGTTAGGGTTACAATTGATTTTTCTTGGCTTTTTATATCAAACCCTAGCTGCCAACTGATCATACGTATCATTAATGACAGTCGCGTAGCGCGACTGATCCTCCTTTAGCTCTCGCGCTACGCCAGTGATAGGAAAGTCAACAAGTCAACATCTAACCCAGTAGCGTAGCGCGACTGAGTATATCTTCACCTTAGCGCTACGCGAGGGACTGTTTTTTCCCAGAATGTTGCTCCTGAACTCAGCTCCAATCTCCAAAATCCTTCAAAATAATTCTAACACTTTTATGATTGATACCGGGACTTGACATTTGACACTTTAGCTCGGTTTTGCTCCAATTTCATCATTTTTATGTATCACTACCTGGAAAACACAATAACGATCAATAGTACGTAATTCTAAACTAAACTAAGCTAAAAATAACGATAAAACGTACAAACTATACACGATAAAAGAATGTATTTTGCAATACATCAATCCTCAAATGTCAAAGGTACAGGGCTTGGGATACTACTAAAATCGCCACAGGGGGACATAATACCCCACTCTATAGCTTGTGAGTTCCAAACCACCAACAATGAGGCTGAATATGAAGCCTTAATTGCTGGTTTGCAAATTGCAAAGCATATGGGGATCAGGTATCTTGAGGTACACGTAGATTCATTGTTAATTACAAACCACTTTAATGGATCCTATGCTGTTAAAGGTGAAAAGCTAACCAAATATTTAGAGATAGTCAAAAGTTTGGCACTCTCTTTCGTTTCCTTTAGTTTAACGCAGGTACCAAGGGAAGAAAATACAGAGGCTGGTGTATTGGCTAACTTAGGATCATCCTTGAAGATCCCGGAGGATATCAAAATCCCTATTATCCATATCCTGACCCCGGCTATCGAGGATCATGTGGCTATGGAGATAGGAAATGATTCTGCAGTTATCCCTAGTGAGGATACTCAATCCCATTCAGGATCATGGATCTCACCAATTATGAGATACCTACAACATGGAGAGATTCCTACAGGAGAAAACCCTAGGGCTTTCAAATCTAAGGTATCTCAATTCACAATACTAAATAATATGTTGTATAGACGATCTCTTGCAGGACCATACTTGAGATGCATTGAGGATCCTGAAATCCAAGAAGTTTTAAAAGACTTCCATGAAGGAGATTGTGGAAACCACACAGGGGGCAGGGCATTATTCTCAAGGATCCTAAGGACGGGATACTACTGGCCAACCATGAAGAGAGATGCTGTGGAGTATGCTAAGAGATGTGATCCTTGTCAGAGGCACAGCAACATCCTTCATCAACCAGCTGAATTATTGCATCCTATATCCTCCTCTTGGCCATTTATGAGATGGGGTATGGATATAGTTGGTAAGCTCCCTAAGGCACCTGGTGGAAAAGTGTTCATGTTAGCTATGACTGATTACTTCTCCAAGTGGATAGAGGCTGAAGCTTTTGCCCAAGTCAGAGAAAAAGAAGTTATATCCTTCATTAAAAGAAATATTATAACTAGATTTGGAATTCCTTCTGAGATTATATGTGATAATGGTTCCCAATTTATTAGGGGCAGAACCACTAACTTTTGTGACAGCTGGGGGATTAAGATGATAACATCAACACCAGTCCACCCACAAGCTAATGGTCAGGCTGAATCATCCAACAAGATCATCATCAACAATTTGAAGAAGAAGCTTGGATCCAAAAAAGGGAAATGGGCAGAAGAACTACCCTATGTGCTTTGGGCTGATAGGACAACCCCTAAGAATGCTACTGGTCAAACGCCATTCTCTTTGGTATTTGGGGCAGAATCAGTGATCCCAACAGAAATGGTGGTTCCAACTACAAGAACAAGTACCCGTGATCCTGAGGAGAATGATGAGAACTTAGCTCAAGACCTGGATACTATTGAAGAAATCAGGGATATGGCTAGGATAAGGATGGCCAGTTATCAGCAAAGAATGGCTGGTGCTTACAACAAAAATGTCAGGATCAGGAGGTTTCAAGTTGGAGATATGGTATTAAGGAAAGCATTTCAAAATACCACCAATCCTGCTGATGGAAAATTGGCTCCAAAATGGGAAGGCCCTTATTTGATTGAAGCTGAAGCAGGAAAGGGGGCATATAGATTGCTAAACATGGAAGGTGATTTGCTACCAAGAGCTTGGAATGCTGTCCACTTGAAGAAATATTTCATGTGAGCAGGATCCTCATGGCACAGATGATCCTCAGGATAGGGATATCCTTAAAGGATCCTCAAAGTATCGGTGATCCTTACTTAGGTAATATCCTAAACTTGAACTATTTCATTTCTTTATTTTCTCATATAAGGATAAGGATCATGTATCCTTTATCCATCTCTCACGTGAGTTTAAGTTTTGAAAGTTCAGGTATCCTTAGCATAACATTGATTATCCGCTGAAGCAATACGATCCTTGGGTTTAACCCCAGTTATTTGGGCTTGTCCCCAGTTCCGCCTGTAGCGCATGATGATCCTGGTATAGTTCAAGGCAGTGGGACCAGTACTCGTTTTAGGGGCTGATAATTCCATTGTACTGGCTATGCCTAGGATCCTACGTATAATGGTAGACGTACCATACATCCGTTCATAAGGTTTCTAACGTTTTCACGTTAGCTAAGGTTTCTAACGTTTTCACGTTAGCTAAGGTTTTGGCATCTTCATGTCACTAAGTTTGGATAGTCGCCAGTTAGGGCCATACTCCAGTTTACACACGATCCTTGGGCTTGTCCCCAGTTATCCTTGGGCTTGTCCCCAGTTATCCTTGGGCTTGTCCCCAGTTATCCTTGGGCTTGTCCCCAGTTATCCTTGGGCTTGTCCCCAGTTGCTAACTCTTATCTTATATTGGCTTAGTCCCAAGTTATGATCTATTTCAGGTCCTTGAAGATAAGCAACTAGGGATCCTTGATCCTTACTTCACTCTGAGGTTTATCTTACAGTTATCCTTATTGTGGTTAGGATCCTAACTTGGATCCTCAGGTATGATCCTTAACTATTTTTAATTCTATTCATTATTTATTTGAGTAACCCTTATACTTGACAACTGAACTTGGAATTCTTAAACTATATCACTTTTTAGAACTTATCAGTTATGGGATATGTGGTCCGTGATCATATACTAAACTTTTTGGATATCTTTCTTAATTTTTCAAGGATTGATAAGTGTAAACGAAATTAACATTACAACAGTTGGAAAGTAAGATATTAAAAAGGATAACAACACCAGATAAGCGACAAAAGGTTAAGTTTTTATTTATTCACAAAAGACTAACCCTTAAAAGGTTGTCAAAATTACCTACCCGAGCATCTATCAGCAAAACGTGGCCCGTCCGCTGGGGTAGGTAAAGGGTGTCCATGATAATAAGTTCAAAGATAGTGCAGGAATATAAAGGCGGCAGGATCACAATGACTTCATCCCCCAAACAGAGGATCCCTCCACCATATGCAATCCTGCCTATTGTCTGAAGGATCCTAGATCCTTAATCCTAAAAACTATTGTTCAGTACAGACCATCATTGTTTAAAAACATCACAACCACAAAAAACTACCACCAAATTTAAAAAATTGGGCTCCGGCTACGTCTAGAAATGTCCATCATTGCCCAATTAAGCAGCCTAAACCTTTGCTGCATCACCACCTCCGGCTCCACTTGCTTCACCAGCTTCACCCTTGCTTCCAGCCTCAATTGTCAGGATCTCTTCAGCCTCCTCTTCATCACCCAATTCAGCCAGCCTTGCCTTCCATTCTTCAATTTCCCAGCTACTTTTGTCGAAGGCAGGATCCTGAGCCTCCAAGGCCATTTGCAGCTTGGTTTTGTACATTGCTATGGCGGCAGAGACTTTGGCATCATCTGTGATCTCCTGCCTTTCATAGTCAAAATTAACCAGCACCTTGGCCATCTCCTGTTTGGTATCCTGGAGTTCCTTCCGAAGATCAGCAAGTGCAAGATCCTTGAGCACGGCAACCTGCTGGAGGTCGGCAATCTTCTTATCCTGATCCTCAACGTGGCCAACATAATCCTCGATCTCAGAGAATTTCTGCAAAAAGGATAAAGGATAAGGACAGGATTAAGTGATCCTCAAATCAGCAGGATATATCAGCAGGATATGTCGACAGGATATATGAGCAGAGACAATGATCCTTACCTCATTGAAGTACTCGAGGAATTGGTGGCGGATTAGAGGCAGACCCTGCAAATCCTCAGCCTCGGAGGCCTTTCTCCTCTTGATTCCCTTTCCTTTGAGGGGTGCCTTGGGGATTGAGGCTGTCGGGCTGGCAGGAACCTTTCTTTTGGAGGATTTGACAGTGGTGAGATCGGTGACACTGAACCTTGAAGCAGCTTTGGCAGATTTTCCAGCACATACACAACCAAAACAAGATAAGTATCTTTTCTTAATTTACATTTTACTATTTATTTAAATTTTAAACAAGGATACTTACTTGACATTGTGACAGAGCCTGAGGATACCTCCTGAGAGTCTTGGGTTGTAGTCTTGAAAGTTCTAGTTTCAGGATCGAGTTTCCAGAAAGCAGCAAGCCTTTCCCTGGTTGCGGATGTTGTGATGAGATGCGAAACAGAGATAGCTGCATGACACAAGACAAAAGGGGTTAGTGATCCTATCACATGAACAAGACTACCTGGTGATCCTTCTCATGATCCTCCGGCCTACCATTGGTGGACCATGTCTTTGGTAGATCCTCTCTGTTTAGAATGGAATTCCTCCTGACAAAGAAGAAGCGACGTTTCCAATCTTTGTCGTTCTTAGTGACTTTAAGAAGGGGATGTTCTGCACTGGGTTTTCGCTTGAACAAATAACGATGGGAACCAAAGGTAGTAAGATCATACAGTTCTGCCAATTCCGACATTCCTAAATCAACGCCTTCCTGCTCGATGATCCTCTCTAGGGTATATAAAACCCTCCAAATCATCGGCATGGCTTGGATGTAAGATATGCCGGTCAGGGAAAAGAAGGATTATGTGAATTCTGGGAAAGGATAGGTGTACCCTATAGTGAATGGAGTAGCTGGAAAGGCAACCCATGTTTCAGAAACATAGTCGCTAAGAACAGTGGGATCAAAGGGTTTGAAGAAGGCACTCGCCGGAAAACAGTGACGGATTTTATCTACTTGTGCATCGTTAAAACAACACCTCTCATTCGCTGAGTCTTTGATGATTTTTTGACTCTTCAAAGGGCTATCCTTCTTGTGATCCTTGCCCGGTGAGCTTCGGAGCATCATTCTTAGAGCGATGGTGGTAAAGAAAGAAAAACAGAGTAAGAAAGGGAGAAAGAGAAGAAAGAGATACCTGATTGATCTTCGACTGAGAATATAAAGGGAGTTTCTTTCGAATTTGAATGCATATTGATCCTATCTATATCTCTATTTATAATTATGATTCTGCAGGATTGTCACTTCCGTGACGTCATGATCACAACGGCTAGTTCTATTTTAACGACTATATATCCGTTAGTTGGTTGCGGATAAGATCAAGAAAATATAACTCGCTTATTTTACAAATTACTCCTTATATTTTGGGGGCAATTGTTAGGGGAGGATTTTCTAACAATTAGTGATCCTTATTCGTTATCCTAATTAATGATCCTTACTTCTGTGGCAGATAGTGATCCTCAGAAGAGCTTCAGGATCAGGATCATGGATCACTTTAAGGATCCTCGTACTGACGATTGTTTATTTGTGTTACTTTGCAGGAGTAACAAGCTTGACTTGGTCTTGGCGACATTCCTGGAGAATATTCCCAGACTATCCCGCACGTGCTTGACCAAAAATGGACGTTGTGGAGAACGTGGAGGCATGGCACGAAAGTCGGAAAGTTTGTTATTGTAGTTAACTTGTATTTTAAAAGGGGTAACGAGCAAGTTAGACACACTTAGTCATTTCTGATTTACACACACACTCGTACAAAAGCTCATACCAGCTCTCGTTCAAACACTTAGCAATTTCATACACCTTTTACACGTTACATACTAGTGATCCTTGTACCTAGCTCGTTACTATCCGAAGTTGTAAACATTTATTCATTTATTTGAGCTTGGTGATCGGTAGTTTCCATCACCCGGGGTTTTTTGTGCCGGAGATCAACTCTTGATCAAGGGCTTTTTCCCCGTATAAATCCTTGTGTTGTTTGTGCAATTTCCATTGAAGTGATCCTTGTCATTGTTATACATTTCAAGCATCATACCCCATAACAGAGAGTTTGGTTGCAATTTCCTCACCAGATTTTTTGACCAAAACAGTTATGACTTTATCCTGGGTAACAACGGAGGTCCGGATGGGTCTGTCTCCATTATCCATCTTGGTTTCCTTAGCATGTCTTTTTGCTGCTGAAAAGGAGGTACCACAAATGTCTAATCCACCGGATATGAAGTTTATAACTTGTGCATCTGCTGGAGGAGCAGGAGCCCTTTCCGGGATCCTTTCAGGATCCTGGATCCTTGACTTTTTTCGTCCCAAAAGTTCCTTCAAATGCCCCTTGCTCAACAAGTAACCAATTTCCTTTCTTAGTGCAATGCACTCTTCAGTGAGATGCCCGAAATCCTCATGATATGCACACCACTTGGACTTATCCTTTGTAGCAGCTGGTTTATCACTTTTTCTCGGCCACCTAGCTTTCTCACCTAGATTCTGCATTGCGAGGATTAGTTCATTGTTATCAACAGAAAAACAGTATTCAGAAATAGGAGGATAATCCTCATCATCCTCATCTTGTTCCACTGCATGCATGTTCTGGTTATCAGATTTGTTATAGGATTTTGATTTGTTGTTCCTGAAGTAGGATCATTGCTTTTCCTGTTTTGAGGATCCTGTCAATCTCTCCTGGATCCTCTTGTCATCCTCTAGACGGATGAACCTAAGGGCCCTGGTTCTTACTTCATGAAGATTCCTGCATGGGGTCATAACAAGATCATCATAGAACAATGAATCCCTAAGCAATCCCATTTTGAAGGCTTCTACAGCCGTAGCTATATCTAGGTTAGGGATATCTAAGGATTCTTTACTAAACTTAGTGATGTAATCTCTAAGTGATTCATTTTGACCTTGCGTTACCCTATATAGATCACTAGTTAATCGTTCAAACTTTCTACTACAAGAGAATTGACTATTAAACAAATTAACTAGATTATCAAATGAAGTAATAGAATAAGGAGGAAGACTTAGCAGCCATTTAAGAGCAGATCCTATGAGTGTGGATCCAAATCCCTTGCATAGACATGCTTCTTTTAACCTCTCAGGAATTGGATTGATATCCATCCTCTCCCTGTATTGAGCTACATGCTCCTCTGGATCCGTTGAACCATCATACAGCTTCATGGATGGTATCTGGAATCTTTTGGGTATCTCAGCATCACAAATAGGTGGTGCAAAGCGAGATATCCTATGGCTACCATCTGTAATTTCAGGAATGGGTTTGACCACTCCTGGTACACTGGATATCATGTCCTTGAGCTTCTGTAACTCCCTGGCCATAGCCTGATTGATACCTGTATCCTGCATAGAGCCATGGTTAGTGTTATATGAATTATTAAAAGTGTTACCTCCCACAGGATTCGTGTTTGGAATTCCAGATGTGAATCCATATTGACGAGACTCTGGTATGATTGAAGGACCAGAGGAAGCAATGGTTTGCATTGGTATGAAGTCTCCTTGATGAACATCCGAGCTCGAGGGCTGCATACTTCCTGGGAATCCTTGATCCTGAAAGATGTTGGATCCTTGAGGCTGATATGATCCTTGAACCTGAAAGGACCCTGGATTCATAAAGGATCCTTGGACCTGGGAGGATCCTTGGACCTGGGAGGATCCTTGGACCTGTGAGGATCCTTGGACCTGGGAGGATCCTTGGACCTGGGAGGATCCTTGGACCGGGTAGGATCCTTGGACCGGGTGCATTCCTAAATATCCTCCTGAGCTGATGAAGGATCCCTGATGCTGAAAAGAGGATCCCGATGGCTGAGAGCAGGATCCTTGAGGTTGGAAGTGAGAGCCAAATGCCTGACTCATAGATGCTGTTCCATAACGCCTTTCTAATGGACCACTTTGATACTGGATGCCTGGAACTGCCGATTGTAGGGTAGTTACAACTGGAGTGTCAAAATTCAATGACCTTGGCATAAGAGGAGAGTGATCCTCCACTGATTTCTTCTGTTTCTTGATATCACCAATCTCTTGGAGGATCCGTTCATTGGTTTTGTCCTGCTCTTGCATGCGATCCCTCATCTGCAAAATCAGATTAAAAAGATCATTAGTAGTAGGATTAGTGGAAACGGAAGAAGTTGGTGGTTTTTGGAAAATGGGGGTCTGTCTCTTCGCAGCATTTTCAGCATTCTTCTGGGATCCAGAAGGTGGTGGAGGCAAAGGAGGAACGCCTTGTGAAGAACTGATAGCCGGCATAGAGCTTGAGGTATTCTTTGTTGAGGAAGCCATTTGCTTGATTGTAACGAACCGAAATGATCACCAGAATAATAATTTCTCAAGAACGAAGCACCAATTGCCCCACGGTGGGCGCCAAACTGTTTTGGTCAAAAATCAAGCAATGATAATGCAACCAAACTTTCTGTTGTGAGGTGTGATGCTTGAATCAATGAACAATACTAAGGATCACTCAGAAATGTAATGAATAAGTGACACAAAGATTTATACGAGGAAAAAGCCCTTAATCAATGAATGATCTCCGGCATAAAAAACCTCGGGTGATGGAAACTACCGATCACCAACTCAGATTAAACAAGAAATGTATTACAACTTTGGATGATAGCGAGCTAGTTACAAGGATCACTATAGTGTAATGTGCAAAAAAGTGTGTAATCGCCAAGTGAATTGTCAAGAGCTGGTGAGAGCAGTTGCGAGTGTGTGTGTTAAGCTAAAATTAGCCAAGTGTTCTAATTTAGCTCGCTATCCCCTTTTAAAAATGGAAATATCTAAGCTAACAAACTGTTCGCATTTTGTGCAAGTCCTCCACGACCTCCATAACGTCCATTTCAGCCATGCACGTGCGGAATAAACATGGAATATGCTCCAGGAATATCGCCAAGACCAAGTCCAAGCTCGTACTCCTGCAAAACAACTTCATATTCAAAGCAGACAATCGTTAGTATAAGGATCCTGATGATGATCCATGATCCTGATCCTACAATACTTTATGAGGATCACCAATTCAGACAGAATTGAGGATCACTAAACCCAACGGTAAATGAGGATCACTGATCATTTAAAAATCCTCCCCTAACAATGCACGTTCTGGTTATCAGATTTTTTGTAGGATTTTGATTTGTTGTTCCTGAAGTAGGATCCTTGCTTCTCCTGTTTTGAGGATCCTGTCAATCTATCCTGGATCCTTTTGTCATCCTCTAGGCGGATGAACCTAAGGGCCCTGGTTCTTACTTCATCAAGATTCCTGCATGGGGTCATAACAAGATCATCATAGAATAAGGAATCCCTAAGCAATCCCATTTTAAAGGCTTCTACAGCCGTAGCTATATCCAGGTTAGGGATATCTAAGGATTCTTTACTAAATTTAGTGATGTAATCTCTAAGTGATTCATTTTGACCTTGTGTTACCCTATATAGATCACTAGTTAATCGTTCAAATTTTCTACTACAAGAGAATTGACTATTAAACAAATTAACTAGATTAGCAAATGAAGTAATAGAGTAAGGGGAAGACTTAGCAGCCATTTAAGAGCAGATCCTGTGAGTGTGGATCCAAAACCCTTGCATAGACATGCTTCTTTTAACCTTTCAGGAATTGGATTGACCTCCATCCTCTCCCTGTATTGAGCTACATGTTCCTCTGGATCCGTTGAACCATCATATAGCTTCATAGTTGGTATTTGGAATCTCTTGGGTATCTCAGCATCACAAATAGGTGATGCGAAGCGAGATATCCTATGGCTACCATCTGCAATTTCAGGAATGGGTTTAACCACTCCTGGTACGCTGGATATCATATCCTTAAGCTTCTGTAACTCCCTGGCCATAGCCTGATTGATACCTGTATCCTGCATAGAGCCATGGTTAGTGTTATATGAATTGTTAAAAATGTTACCTCCCTGAGGATTCGTGTTTGGAATTCCAGATGTGAATCCATATTGACGGGACTCCGGTATGATTGAAGGACCAAATGAAGCAATGGTCTGCATTGGTATGAAGTCTCCTTGATGAACATCCGAGCTTGGAGGCTGCATACTTCTTAAGAATCCTTGATCCTGAAAGATGTTGGATCCTTGAGGCTGAGATGATCCTTGAACCTGAAAGGATCCTGGAACCATAAAGGATCCTTGGACCTGGGAGGATCCTTGGACCTGGGAGGATCCTTGAACTGTGTGCATTCCCAAATACCCTCCTGAGCTGACGAAGGATCCCTGATGCTGAAAAGAGGATCCCGATGGCTGAAAATAGGATCCCTGAGGCTGGGAGTGAGAGCCAAATGCTTGACTCATAGTTGCTGTTCCATAACGCCTTTCTGATGGACCACTTTGATACTGGATGCCCGGAACCGCCGATTGTAGAGTAGTTACAACTGGAGTGTCAAAATTCAATGATCTTGGCATCAGAGGAGAGTGATCCTCCACTGATTTCTTCTGTTTCTTGATATCACCAATCTCTTGGAGGATCCGTTCATTGGTTTTGTCCTGCTCTTGCATACGATCCCTCATCTGCAAAATCAGATTAAAAAGTTCATTAGTAGTAGGATTAGAGGAAACAGAAAAAGTTGGTGGTTTTGAGAAAATGGGGGTTTGTCTCTTCGCAGCATTTTCAGCATTCTTCTGGGATCCAGAAGGTGGTAGAGGCAAAGGTGGAACCCCTTGTGAAGAACTGATTGCCGGCATAGAGCTTGATGTGTTCTTCGCTGAAGAAGCCATCTGCTTGGTTGTAACGAACCGAAATGATCACAAAAATATAAATCTTCTTAGGAATGAAGCACCAATTGCCCCACGGTGGGCGCCAAACATTTTTGGTCAAAAATCAAGCAATGATAATGCAACCAAACTTTCTGTTGTGAGGTGTGATGCTTGAATAAATGAACAATGCTAAGGATCACTCGGAAATGTAATGAACAAGTGACACAATGATTTATACGAGGAAAAAGCCCTTGATCAAGAGTTGATCTCCGGCATAAAAAACCTCGGGTGATGGAAACTACCGATCACCAACTCAGATTAAACAAAAAAGGTATTACAACTTTGGATGATAGCGAGCTAGTTACAAGGATCACTAGAGTGTAATGTGCAAAAAAGTGTGTAATCGCTAAGTAAACTGTCGAGAGCTGATGAGAGCAGTTATGAGTGTGTGTGTTAAGCTAAAAATAGCCAAGTGTTCTACTTTAGCTCGCTATCCCCTTATAAATTTAGAAAATATCTAAGCTAACTAACTATCCGCATTTCATGCAAGTCTTCCACGAACTCCATAACGTCCATATTGGTCAAGCACGTGCGGAATAAAAAGGGAATATGCTCCAGGAATATCGCCAAGACCAAGTCCAAGCTCGTACTCCTGCAAAACAACATCATATTCAAAGAAGACAATTGTTAGTGTAAGGATCCTCATGATGATCCTGGATCCTGATCCTGCAATACTCTCCAAGGATCACTAACTCAAACAGAATTGAGGATCACTAAGCCCGGTAGTAATTGAGGATCACTGATCTTTGGAAAATCTTCCCCTAACAGTGACTATACAAAACATTAGCTATCTTCTGACTTACGATTATTTGATTTTAATAATCCTTACTTCATCCATTGGTCGGCATTAATCTCAACTTAAAAAAATTCCCCTTTAACAATCTCAACTTTTAAGAATTTGGCCCTCATCGATTCTATTCTAACTGGGTTACCCAGTTAGTTTTTTGTTGACGTAGCAGCTTACGTGCCACAAACCTAGTTATTGGCTGATGTGGCTGTTTATGTGGCGCAAAACTAGTTATTGGATTTTAATGGTGGTGGCGGCGGCTGATGGTGGTTGTTGTTGTTGATGGTGGTGGCGGCTAATAGTGGTTAAAGTTAGGGTTCATCATCATCATCATACTCAGGTAATCTCACCAATAGCAAAACAAAGGTAGGGTATGAGGATTGTAAGATATAGACAGCCTTACATCTACCCGTAGGAATAGAGAGACTGCTTCCAGTGAGACCCCTGGCTCGATAGGATTATTAAAATCAACAACTAGGTTTATGCCAAGTAAGTTGCCACGTCAGCAAAAAAAAATAACTGGGTTATAACTGAGTTAGAAAATGATCAATGAGGGCCAAATTCTTAAAAGTTGGGATTGTCAAAAGGAAATTTTTTTGTTGGGATTAATGTTGGCTAATGGGTGAAAGATAGAATTATTAAATCTAATAACCCTCTAACTTATGCTAATACTATTGTTGAATATTTTTTTCATAAACATAATAAACATGATTTGAGTTACTTTTCCTTGAAATGTGGTTTGATGAACCATGAGGTTACGTTATAAAAAAGAATGTGATAACCATGATATGTACAGTTAATTACACGTACTAATATTATCCATCAAGATGGTTAAAAGACATGCTTGTCACGATTTAGATTTAGGGTTTAATAATAATAAGATAATCCGATATAAAAGATTAACTAATTAATATACAAATAGTCCTAGACAAGTAAGGTCTTCTGTTATGATTAACTGAGGGGGAGTGTCATGTAGGCACCACACCCAAGGAACATCAGGCTACCATGAGCGGAGCGTGGATGGATGCTCATCTCATGAGCCCAGTAATGGCCATGAAAGATGGGAAAGTGTTGTTAGACTTTTGGGTTGATGTGGTATCCACTATTTAAAAAAAAGTTTATTTATTAAAAAAAAAAAAAAACTTGTAGATCCTTTTGACCATTTTTTATACATGTTCCTCTCCTCCACAATTCTTTAAACTGTATTTCTATAAAAAAAATCTGCAACCCATTCTATCAAGATGGACCCAAATAATCCTTTCAATCCAAACAATTCTTTTTAGCAGCAATTTATTCCAAACAACCCATTTGATTTTTAGACACTCCTATCGCCCCCAAAAGGAACCAAACCTAAACCAACCTATTTATACTTTCACCATTTTGGAACCAAAATCTTAACAACGTCAACCAATCTCCACCCCAACCCGATTCCATTCCCGAAACACAACCCTGACCCATAGTTCAGTGGCGGAACTAGCCCAAAAATTCAGGGGCATCCCAATTTATTTTTTTGGGGGGACCAGGTGTATCCTTTGTATAAAACTGGAATTTTTTATTTTTTTACACTAAGAGAAAGGTACGGAGACAGGGTTGAGAGGTAGCCTGTGCTACCCCTTCTAATACAGTAGCTCCGCCCCTGCCATAGTTGTTCGCGAAACATAATCAAAACCACAAGACGAAAACACAAAGAGAAAGTACCTACAAAATACTCAACCGAAGGAACCGTTCACTCAAGTATACCATGGACCAAGGATGAAGAACTCACATTGGCTCAGGCTTGGGTGACGTGTTTGATGACCCAAAAACGAGTAACAATTTTCTTACACTTTGTATTTTTTATTTTATTTTTTAGTGATGTATATTTTTTTATTAATGTCTTTTTATTGTTGTTTTTAATTGGTTATAGGAATAACCAAACATCCACATATTAAAAAAAATCGTCAACACGTTCATAACACAATGGGTCGGGGAGGATAACATAGCCTCGACATGATATCGTCCAAATGGAAGGAAATTAGGCTAAAGGTTGGTAAGTTTGGGGCATACAACAGGAGTTTTAACAACCAATAAGTGTGAGGATGAAATCATCTCTGTCTATGTGGCTACACTTTTTTTTTTTCACATTCAGTAACTATAAGGGCAGGCGGGGTGGGAGGAGAATTCCTCCGTGATGGATTTCTTCACGCGTGATAACAAGGAACACACCACCCCGACTCCTCAATTTCCACGCGTTAAACTTAATTTGCGCGATAAACTTCACGCGTGATGTGATGACCGTTTGAAAAGGTTGTGAGTGTTGTGAGTGATGAGTATTGTTGGGTATTGTGAGTGATGATCATTTCCACTAAAAAAGGTTGTGAGTAATGAAATAATGGTTGATCACATGACGAAAGTTAATTGGATGTTGCGAGTGATGAGTGAACACCACCCCCTCCCCTAACTGATGGCCTAATGTGAATATTCCTCACATGAATATGAATCACACGAATGATACGATTATGTTTGTTGACCTACTCATATTTTGAAACTCGACATGAATAGTGGACCGAATATATATATTGTGCATGTGCAAAAAGAAGTAAAGTTGACTTCCGAGTGAGACCCATCCTACGTCAAGTCTTCAACACACTATACAACTATTTTCTATAAACTAGTAATTAGACCCCGCGCGAGTTGCGGCGCGGGCACATCACAAACATCGAACGGATAACATGACGTATCACATGAATACGTGTTGTTAGCTTTTATAAAGGAAAGTCGGTGGCATTATAGCTTACTTTTTTTTAACATCAATGTCTTTGTTATGTTATTCTTTTAGTGCCAACATTGTTTCCTTTGTTAATATCCTTTTTGTTAGTTCCATTTTTTTAGTTGATGTCAAAATGTAGTAGGCGGCTAACGCTTCCTTTGATCGCCAACCATGTCATATTCTTGTTATAGGCCGAAATTATCACTTCATATCAAATTAAGAGAAAGCGTTCAATGTGTTGTATAAAAAATAACTGTTGGAAAGGCGGAAAAGTATTTTGTACACATGGAAGTTAGATGCATATGCATATGCATATGGAATTGCCCGGCTGGCAAAAAACCTACCTTAATTGCCCAGCATCTTTTTACTATTTTGTTTGCTTTCCTGGTGTCTCATTCTCTATTACACCAGTATGAAAATGATTATAATTTATTATTTAAATAAATACTTCCATATGAAAGGGTATAATGAGGTTTCGAACCACATCTGAAACTGAAAGTATATACAGTTCTAGCAAACACTAAGTCAAACGCGGCGAGAATTACCTTCCCTCCGATGCGACGTAAACCGGCTCAACACACAGCATAGCTGCACTTTCTTTATGGTCTTCCTCTGTCAAAACACGGACATTGAGAAACAACAGAGGAAAATAGGGAGTATACAAATGAGGCACAGGGACTGAAGGAAACAAAAAATAGCATGATGGGGCAGTTTTGTCTTTTGTTGGTGGCTGTGCCACGGACTTTGTGCTTTAAGATGTTACAAGGAGTAACTAACATCACAGTCTTCTTGTAATATAGCACACCTAAAAAGCAAAACATGCGTTTAGATGACAATAAGGCCAAATGGCCAATAGTAATACATCCTTGATTCCAAAACGTAAGAGAAAAACGTGTCGATATCTCATAAAGTGGTCAATAAAGACTTTGTAGCCAGCACAGTTACTCCTATTTGCCTAAACAGTGGTGCTCATCCATTAACACAAAACAACTTCAGTTCATTTATACCATTAGCCTATTCTCATTTGTGGTCCCAACTTCCTTTCTCATCACATAAGTAGCTAGGCATACAATCACACCTCCATTATCCAAACACTTACACCAAATGAAATTGTTGATGGACCAAAACAAAGGGCTACATTTGTTCAAAGATGCATCGATGAGTCGATAACTACCCTAAACAATACTCATGTATTCTCACTTAATGAAATCTGCCTTCTCAATTTAACAATTTACTCACATTATTTTTCCAATCCAAAATAATGACTATTTACTTTATTTTTATACAACAAAAGGTTCTTATATGCAGCAGTAATTCTTATTCAACTACACACAATCATGTCAATTTCAAAGTCAAATGTTGGACAACTCAATGGTGAATGGAAGTATCACTGGTAACCTAAGTACCTAACACTACTTGTAATCATATAATTTGATGTGCCAAATTCAGATATTAATCAAATACAGTTACAGCTTATAACAGTAGTATCAACTATCAAAACTATTATAACTATTATTATCATTACATAACCTAATTATAAATTACTCACAGTGCCGTAAGCTCATCGGAGAGAAGCTCGCCACCAACGCCGTCGATCGAAGTGTGATCGGACGGTGGGCTACGCCACCCTGTTCTGGCACGCTTCTTCTTCGAACTGTGCACTTGATTCTTATACATTCTGATTCTTATAAGCCATCATGCACTTGATTCTTATACATTATGGCCAAGAAACGTCACCTTCGAGAACAAAGCAAGGACGTCACTGAATTTGCCTTGAAACACCATCGCCGCTGCCAGGGGTTCACGGCAGAACCCTAGTTCGTCTTATGTTAGAACACCATCGGTCCCCATCATCGCTAGGGTACCAGAGTAGCGGTTTTCAAACCCTAGAGATTTGTTTCCCCTAATCGTCGTCACCTGTCGAAGCTCCCAGAGATACGGTTGGCGCCGGTGGGATTGAAGGCGGTGGAGGTGGAGGTGGTGGTGGTGCGTTTGCGTGCTTCTTTGCTTTCTTCTTTGTCGATTTGGCTGGTTTTTCTCCGCAGTATTGTTTGAATTTAGTTGAAAATGGAATAAGACAAAAAAATGGAGACATTGGTCGGTGGCAGAAGCCACCGACTTTGTCCTTTAAGTCTTTAGGGTAATATACAAAAAGGTACGAGTTTAAATTTGTAGTTAGAATACAAAAACAAAACATTATAACGTGGGGAAGGTGAAGAAAGTGGGACGCCGGTCCCCTTAACGTAACTAATATGTTGGGTGCCTATACACTTGAGTTATCTATTCTTTTAGGTGGTTCGTACATGTTGAAGCATTTGTGATTCTAGTTATTTTTTAACCTTAAACTCGAGCTATAATATATAAAGAACCCGCAAATAAAATCAAGAATTTTAAGAGCGCCCTTTCATTAGTAAATCAGTGTTTTACATGGCAGTGACATCTTAAGCGATAATATATGTGTTGCACATGTATGCCCCTGCCACTTAGGGTACTTTGGGTTGGATTTGGTTAAACATGAGATTATTGTTTCTCATTGGTTGGAGCCATTAGGGTACTTTGGGTTGTGCCCATAGTACCCTTATAAGGAGAGTAAGTTTTCAAGAGTAAGGGGCTGTTTGGTAATTTCTGAACGGTTAAGTGCTGAACCAGTATGTTTGAATCATTAAGTGTTGAACAAATAAGGGGCCTGAACCATTAAGAGCCAGTATAATGTTTAACCGTTTAGAGACAAATGTCTGACCAATTCAGATTAGAGGTCTTAACCATTCAAACATCTGCTCGCAAAACAAACAGTCCGAACCATTAAGTACTGAATAATAAGAGATCTGAACCATTAAGTGACTCATTAAGAGTTAAACAAACAGCCCCTAAGTACAAGAAAAACAAGTCCTCTTACACTTAGAGGTGCACAAATTTGGTTTTTGGACCTCTTACACTTAGAGGTGCACAAATTTGGTTTTTGGACGAAACCGGACTTGTTTTAAAACCAGTATGGTGTCAAAAACGGATCAGCCTAGCCGGCTTGATTTGAAAACTAGTTATTAAAGAAAAACCATACTGGATCGGATCGGTTTATCCCAAACCAATTTCAAAACCAGACTCAAATTATATATCCTCGAACGTTCGGATCAAATCCAAACCGGTTTCGGATCCGGTTTAAGATCCTGATCTGGTTTGGTTGTGCAGATTTACTTAGTGGATATCCTTCGGAAGGAGGGTGCTTAAAGTTTAAGGCCCAATGTATCTAACCAGCTTAGGTTTGGGCCCTGACGATAAGCCCAACTAAGATATACGTCAATAACAATTATCAAACGTTTTTTTACTGTAGCGAATGTAAAATCAAGTTTTTTTTTTGGTTTTCTTTTATCTTTATTTTCTTTTCCTTTTTGGTTTTTTAATCTTAATCCATCGACATTCTGCATTGTTACTTAAATCTCCTTAGTTTTATAAAAACTTTGTAAAATGTCATTTTTACCACGTATCAAATTTTACATGCTTATTTTTATGGAGATCTGTCGAATATAATACGTCAGGTCCAATATAATACGTTTTCATTAGGTGGTAAAGTTCGAGTTACTTTACGCTTCAACGCCGCCGCAACGCGCGGTACCATACTTTAACTTAAAAATATTATTTTCTGACATGTTTTTTTAAGTACGTTTGAGGATAAAACTAAGTTGGTTTAATTGATATTATTTTTCCCGGTAACGAGTCAAGTCAATATAATACATTTTCGTACTTATTTTATGTTCGTTTTCAGTTTGTCTATGTTTTGACGTAAGTTTTGTTCGGAAACATGTCAAATATTTGACTGTACAAATTAGGGTTACTTTAAGTTTCGCCGCCGCCGCAACGCTTGGCGGGTTACGACTTTACACCGCAACGTAGAGACATCATACACTTTTTATCTATGAGTAACCACATTAATGTTACTACCGTAACGTGTGTAACAAAGTCAAAAGCGCGTCATGTCACGCGTGGGCACCACACATCTGTGTGATATCATCGCAACACATGTAACAAATTCTCAAACGTAACGTTTTCATCGCAACGCGTGGCACGGTAAAAATATAGTTTAATACAAATCACATTAAAGACAATAAATACTTATTTAGAGTGGAGTAGAGGCATCATCTACAATTCTACATCAATATTTTTTATTCGGAAAGTTGACAACTAAATCCAATTTTCCAAAATGATACAATGTCTATCGTTAAAAAAAAAAACTATAATTCTATATCGTTTTTAATATTTTCCAAGTATTTAAAGTTAAGATGTTTCTTAATAATTCTATGTTTTTTATGTTCTATAAACCGCTTATATAAGAGAGATGATTTGTGTATACGTAAATATCAGTTTGATATACGTATCCTTAGTTTGATACATGGCTGCAGAAGTCGCTAGACGCTTTCAAGACGGTCGACTAGGGAGCTACGAGTACTGGGTCTAGGCGGAGAGTACTCGAGGACTACTTGTGTAACACCCGTCTAATTTTTTTTTTTATAAGAATTTAATGTAAATACGCAAGATTATATATAAAACGGTACCTTACTACAACGTAAGTACAAAATTTAATATTTCAAAAGGATTACATACTAGATGATTTCTTAACTAGTTTCCACCATTCCAAAACATGATTAGCAAATTGTTTACATTGTAAACATTAAACAAACGGGGTAAATCTAATGCGGAAGCTTCAAAAGATTGTGTTCGGTTCGAGAGCATCGACTTGACCATCGTCCACATACTAGCAATACCTGAAACTGGAGATTTTGACAAATATTAGTATTAGTGTTCTTAGATAATTTGCATAATCGAACTATGCTCAGAATCGGATAAAAATTCTGGACACCGTAAGTTACGGTAGACACTGTGTAATCCTTGTCTGTCGTAAATCAGTAGTGGACCACCGTAATGCTTTGGTTCTCTACCGTAAGTTACGGTAGATACCGTAACTTACGGTAGTCACTGCAAATTTTATTTTTTTGTCTGATTTGTTTATTTCACCCAAAACCCAAATCTCGGATTCCTCATTTTTAACGCCCACGCTCCCATCACCGGTTTGCGTGCTTAGTATTTCGCTACCCGTCACTCGGGCTCAAAATCTACAAGTGAGGTACTACCGTTATTCGATTCATACCTTCTCTTAATAACCTGTTTAGTTTAATCTTATGGACTTTATCATTCTAACAAACCAACACGCTAAATTCTCGTATTCTAATATGTCATTTATTAACAATAACAAAAGACCTATTAACCATATTACGAAGCATTAGCCACGCATTATTTGATTATTCGACCCGTTTGGCTCATCTACGGAATCCTCCATTATGATGACTACCAACGAGTTCTATCATGATACGTTTAGAACTCCCTTTTTAATCATATATCGCATAATTTGTCTAAACATCACAATTATGCGTTTTTAACTTAAACATTTCAGTTTCAAGCCTTCTTTGAGGCATTTCTACGAACACATAAAGGGCAGAATTTATATCTTTTATATTCAAATCCTTGGCTTGTCACTTAGCCTCGATTAACATTAATTGAGCTATCACATATATAATTAAACATCATATTTTTCAGAAATCAGTTTCTATGAATCAATTTACACTAGAATAGCCTTCTAAACCCTAGTGTTCATCATTTTCTCACAAAACCCATAAACCACCTTCAATGTGTTCATGAAATTTCCTGAATTTAGACATGATTTCACATGTTGTTGTCTAGGTTTTACCCTTAGACACTATATCATCACTATTCTATCCAAATAACAAACATGCATCATAAAAATTCGGATTTCCGAAATTCATGAAAATCTCAAGTAGAGAATTTTCATCAAATTTTGCATACCTTATGATCTCCTTGCAATGGGGATCACTAATCCATGCTCTAAATTCGTTTTGGGACTGATCTTGATCTTCAATTTGTGGGATTTAAGAGAGTCTAGGGTTTGAAGAGGAGCTTGGGGTCGCCCCTGTCTTCTGATCGATCTCAGCAACACCAAACCAGTGTGTTGTGAGTTAAATTTTGTTTTATTATTATTAGTTTTCATTTAAACACCATTGGTCCCTCAACTTTCGTTTTTATTTTATTTTGACTCCTTAACTACTTATAAGTCATCATCTAACTAGGTTAATGTCATTCCCAGTTAGTTTGTTTCACTTATTTATTTACAACATATTTGTAATATAAGAATTTGTATTTTCGGGGTGTTACAAGTCCACCCCCGCTTAAAAGGGTTTCGTCCTCGAAACCAGAGTACATACCGAATAATGTAGGGTAGAGACGTCGCATCTCCTCTTCGGACTCCCATGTAGTGTCCGAACCTTTCCTATGCTCCCACTTGATCTTGACTTGATTGATTTGTTTGTTTCGCAAGTGCTTAACCTTTCGATCTAGAATCTCTAGTGGCTTCACCGCATAATTCAGGCTATTATCCACCTCGATATTGTCGTAATGGATATAAGATGTTTCCTCTGCTAGACATTTTCGTAGTTGTGATACGTGAAACGTGCCATGTATTCCACTCAACTCTTCCGGTAGCTCGAGGCGATATGCCACCTTGCCAACCCGTTCAATGATTTTAAATGGCCCGATAAACCTCGGGCTTAGTTTCCCCCTTTTTCTGAATCGGATAACGCCCTTCCATGGGGAAACCTTTAACATAACCATGTCGCCTATCTGAAATTCAATTGGTCTTCGTCTCTTGTCGGCATAAGACTTTTGCCTATCTTGGGCTGCTTTCAAATGGGCTCTCACCACTTCAATTTTCTCATTAGTGGCCTGAACTATGTCTTTATGTGCCAATTCGCGCGGACCCACTTCACCCCAACACACCGGGGTTCTGCATTTTCTACCATATAACATCTCGTAAAGCGCCATGCCGATACTCGAATGATAACTATTGTTATACGAAAATTCGGCCAAAGGTAGATAAACATCCCAACTTCCACCAAAGTCGATGATACATGCCCGTAACATATCCTCTAGCGTCTGTATTGTTCTTTCACTCTGCCCATCCGTTTGGGGATGGTAGGTGGTGCTAATGAAAAGTTTCGTTCCCATTTGTTCTTGAAAATCTCGCCAAAAGTTTGAAGTAAACCGGGTGTCTCTATCTGACACGATAGATACTGGTACTCCGTGACGTGCCACTATTTCGTTTGTATATACCTCAAACATCTTTTCCGAAGTATATGTCTCTCGTATAGGAATAAAATGAGCACTCTTTGTTAGTCTATCTACAATCACACATATAGCATCAAATCCCCGAATCGTTTTAGGTAGTTTGGTCAATAGGTCCATAGTGATATGTTCCCATTTCCAAACCGGGATCTCTAAAGGTTGCAGTTTCCCATAAGGTTTTTGATGTTCTGCCTTGACTTGTAAACAAGTCAAGCACTTCTCTACATATTTCACCACATCCCTCTTCATTCCGGGCCACCAATAATTTTGTTTCAGATCATTATACATCTTGGTCGCTCCTGGATGGATAGAATATCGGGATTTATGGGCTTCATCAAGTAATAGAGCCTTCACTCCACAAGTATTTGGAACCCATAATCTTCCGGATCGAGTCTTCAACCCGTTCTTTCCATCCGACAAGTCTTTTAACTGGCCGATTATTCTTTCCTTCTTCCAGTTCTCCTCCTTTACTGCTTCTACTTGCGCCTCTCGGATACGTTCAAGTATACCCGAGGTCACTAAAAGCTGCATTGACCTTACTCGTATTGGGACATAGTCCACTTTTCTGCTCAGAGCATCCGCCACCACATTTGCCTTTCCGGGGTGGTAGTGTATTTCGCAGTCGAAATCCTTCACCGTTTCCAACCATCGTCTTTGGCGCATATTTAACTCCTTCTGATCGAAGAAGTATTTTAAGCTTTTGTGATCGGTGAATACGGTGCACTTTACCCCATATAAGTAGTGCCTCCATATTTTTAAGGCAAATACCACTACAGCCAATTCAAGATCGTGCGTGGGATATTTCTTCTCATGTATCTTCAATTGCCTCGAGGCATAAGCTATAACCTTGCCCCGTTGCATCAGAACACATCCAAGACCCGATAATGAGGCATCTGAGTAAAACACCAAGTCCTCAACTCCGTCCGGCAATGTTAATACCGGAGCTTGAGTTAGCTTCTCTTTTAGCGTTCGAAACGCCCTTTCTTGTTCAATACCCCAAATGAACTTCTCCTCCTTCCGGGTTAACTTTGTTAGTGGTGACACAATCTTGGAGAAATCTTGAATGAATCTCCTATAGTATCCCGCAAGCCCTAAGAAGCTTCTAATTTCCGAAGGGTTCTTTGGGGGATTCCATTTCGACACGGCCTCGATCTTTGACGGATCTACCAATACTCCATCGGCACTTATGATGTGGCCGAGAAATTGCACCTCTCGTAACCAAAAGGCACACTTAGAGAACTTCGCATACAACCTTTCTCGTCTAAGTGTCTCTAACACCTCTTGTAAGTGGGACATGAACTCACTGTAGTGCGTCTCCTGTGCTCGTGCTCAAACCTTGTCAGTTATACAACGACCTACAACGTACTAATGCCTATTAGACGAGCGGGCCGTGCCTTGCCTTTGTATTTACGGTTTGAGTTACGTTACTATGTTATAATTTCTTGTTAAAATAATAATAATTACTTTAACTTGCATTATATTTGTAGGTCTTGAAATAATAGTTAGACAACTATTTCGTATTCATACTTCTCAAATATTTTATGTGCGTATTTCCTTCCCAAGGATGGGGGTATGTATACATGTATTTTGTGATTAAAGTATTGACATTATATATTCCTAAGTCCCACTTTAGAAAAATATATAATAACTTATTTATTAAAAATAACATATCCCAAGAATATATATTTTTCCAAGTATGCTAGGAAAATATATCATAACTTCCCAAAATAATATATTTTCCACTTGTTTCAAAAATATGTTATACGTTGTGATAAATCATATTTTTCGTTATCAAAATATTATCCATCCAAAATATACTAGTAGCGGTACTGTGTTAAGTTATATTATTTTTCTCTAAATAATATAACTAGTTCCCAAATTAACAAATTATCACACAAGCGTTTTAGTGTAAAATATATATTCTAAATATATATTTATCCGTTTTTATTTAAGAAAATCAACCTCCGACACGTGTATTTTGTTACAAACATTATGGCGAAATTTCTGTTCGAAACACAAGTTATAAAATATACTTGTAACATTGTTTAGAGAAATATTTTCTAAGTGTTGGAATTTTTAGAAAATTTCGCCAGAGTTTCCTTTGTAAACGGAGGTGCCCCTGCGTATTAGCATATCATTTTCTTTTCAAAATTCATTCGATCAATCAACAACAATTTATTAAACAACATTACACTAACCAAGTGCAAAAACAATGCACTTTACATAATAACATGAACTTGGTTTTTGGTAAAAACGCGTAGTAACTTGGTAAGGCTTTTAGTGGGCTTAGTTACCTCTCAAAGTGTAATTGTTTCTTTAAAAATCAATTCCTTACAAAAGTTTAGTGTTTACAACTTGTAAACAATTTTTACAAAAATAACACTTTTGAACTCTTCTTGTAAATAAAAGGTTTTTACACTTATTTCTTTTCCAAAATGTGCAAGTGTATGTAAAAGTCATAACCTTTTAGAAACCGGTTCTTGAACTTGGTTTATTTAGAAAAGTCCTTTGTAAAAGCCCGGATCTACATGATCATTAATCTACTTGTTCACTTATATTTTAAGAAAATCATTTTCATTCAAGTTCATGATTAAACTAGAAGGTGGTTATTTTATGTAGCACATAACCACTTTCTAATCTTGTTAAATCATATTCCTAAATATTATTTAACAAGATCCATATGGTGATTAATACCACATAACCAAGAATCATCATTCAATCAACATCATGTTCACTACAACATTTTACTATCAATATTTCATCTTCATGTTTCATCCATATGTAAACTTTATGTATAGCTTCATGTTTATGTTTTTAGTTTTTGTGCTTAGTGTTCTTGCAATATTCAACATAACATGACTTTTACTACTCAAAATGGAAGTAAACTAGGATAGATCAAAGACTTACAACTAGCACAAGGCTAGGGAAGAATCTCTAGTGAAAAGATGAAGAAGATGATGGTGAAAAGCAAGTGAAAGAAGCTCCTTGGAGTTCCAAAAGTTGCAAGATCCTTCGAATCACCTTCTAACCTTGAAGGAAGCTCAAAAATGGATGAAGATGATGTTGATATGGTGATGGTGGTGGCGGTTGAAGTGAGCCGAGAGGGAGGAAAAGAGAGTGAGGGAATGGGGTGTGATGATATGGAATGATGGTGGATCTATGGAGCCATACTTATATCCTTTCACCACATATTTTAGCAACATCAACAAGCAAGATCTATTAAACAAATGGAATTAAATCTAGTTAGAAGATGTGAAGCATGGTGAGAATGTTTGGGTGGGTCCCTTGGGACCGAATTCGGTTAGGGGGGGGGGGGGCTTGATGTAAAATTTGCAACTAAATGGTAAAGGATACTTAGGTTTTAAGTATACACTTATATGTGTTAGTTAGTTGATTTTTAGGGGTGTTATGGTGTACGGGGACCATGACTAGCTCAAAAATAATTAAACAATGTGTTTGGCAAAAAAATTGGTGTCCCGGGTAGTGTCCGGTTATCCGGTTAGATACCGTTTCGTTAAAGTGTTTAATTAGTCTGTAAAGTGTCTTTTATATATATTTTTGTAACACTTTTAATTCCCGATACATAGGAAAGCATACAGGACCATTCTGCCATATTTCTGCACCCTACTAGCATGTTACAATGCTGAATTTTATTAATAAATGCAGAATTCTGCACTTAAAGTGTGTTTTAAGCACTTCCCGACACTTTAACTATCACCTAGTGACGCAGTTTTATGGTCCTTACTTCCCTACACTCCATACTAGTGTAGTACCTTGTCCCTGGCCCGTACTGGGTCTCAAAACATTGTCTGTCTTTGTGCTGGCATTGTCAGCATGTTTCTGAATTATCCGTTTTGTGTGCTAACTGTGCTTTGTGCATTAAGTATGTCACTAAAGTTTGTATGTAATAAATGGAGTGACGGTATGAAATGTGATGCATATGTATGTATGATACAAAAATCATAAAGCAGTTCAAGTTGTCAGTTGTAATCAAGCACAGTCATTAAGCACATAATTAAAATTAATTAATTGTACGGATACCTGTAATTGTGAGGGTTGTCACATTCTCCCCCCGTTAAGAAAATTTCGTCCCGAAATTTTAGGTTCTGCTTCTAGTTGCAGGGGTCTTGGGGAATAAATGTGGGTACTTGGCCTTCATACGATCCTCACGTTCCCATGTGAATTCCGGGCCATGTCGTGCATTCCATCGAACCTTGACGAGCTTGACACTACTCCTGCGTGTTTTGTTAACTTTCCAATCCGTAACCTCATCCGGTTCTTCAATAAAGTGGAGTGCGTCGTCAACGTGAATTTCGTCGGTAGGAATGACCACGGTTTCCTGAGTTGGACTCTTTTTCAGGTTTGATACATGAAATGTATCATGAACGCCATTTAATTCATCAGGTAAATCCAACTTGTATGCTACGAGACCAATCCGTTCCAGGATTCTGAATGGACCAATGTATCTGGGGTTCAACTTCCCACGCTTCCCAAAGCGTGCCACACCCTTCCAGGGTGAAACCTTCAACAATACCATATCTCCCACCTCAAATTCCAGAGGTTTTCTTCTGCGGTCCGCATGGCACTTTTGTCGATCACGAGCCACTTTGATGCGTTCTCGGATCTGCAAAATCTTGTCTGTCGTTTCCTGGACCAGTTATGGGCCAACAAGCTGTCTATCACCCGCGTCTGCCCAACATAGGGGTGATCGACACTTACGCCCATAGAGAGCTTCGAACGGTGCGGCTTGAATGCTTGCATGATAACTGTTATTGTATGAAAATTCGACCAATGGTAGGTGAGTATCCCAACTTCCACCTAAATCCATTACGCAAGCTCGCAACATGTCTTCTAACGTTTGTATCGTCTGTTCGCTCTGTCCGTCTGTCTGCGGATGAAAAGCAGTACTCAGATTCAACTGAGAACCAAAGGCTTCTTGAAAGGATTGCCAAATCCTTGATACGAATCTTCCATCTCTATCGGAGATAATTGAGAGAGGCACTCCATGACGTGCAACAATCTCTTTCAGGTATATCTCAGCGAGTTTGCTCGTGTTGTCTTTTTCCCTGATTGGCAAAAAGTGTGCTGATTTCGTTAAGCGGTCTACGATTACCCATATCATATCATGACCTCTGGGCGTTCTTGGCAATTTTGTTATAAAATCCATGGAAATTTGTTCCCATTTCCACTGAGGTATTTCTGGTTGTTGCAAGAGGCCTGAAGGCTTCTGGTATTCCGCCTTAACCTTGGCGCAAGTCAAACATTTACCAACATATATTGCAACGTCGCCTTTCATCCTTGGCCACCAATAGAAATCCTTTAGATCTTGGTACATTTTATCCGATCCTGGATGGATCGAGTACCGTGACTTATGAGCCTCATTGAAAATCACTTCTCTCAAACCACCAAAGAGGGGAACCCAAATTCTTCCCAAGAAACACAATGTTCCATCCTCCTTTGGTACTAATTGCTTCTCCATCCCCCGGAGATACTCGTTCTCAAGATTTTCCCTTTTAAGAGCTTCCCTTTGCGCAGTACGAATGCGCAACGTGAGGTCTGTCTGAACAATCATTTCCAAAGCCCTAACTCTTATGGGCTTAATCCTTTCTTTCCGACTCAGGGCATCGGCGACCACATTCGCCTTCCCTGGGTGATACTTGATCTCACAATCGTAGTCGTTCAACAATTCAACCCAGCGTCTTTGTCTCATGTTAAGCTCTTTTTGATCAAAAATGTGCTGCAGGCTCTTGTGATCCGTAAATATTGTGCATCGCGTGCCATACAAGTAATGTCGCCAGATTTTCAAAGCAAATACCACCGCGCCTAATTCCAAATCATGCGTGGTATAATTCTTCTCGTGGACCTTCAACTGTCGTGAGGCATATGGTATAACTTTCTGTCGCTGCATCAGTACGCAGCCTAAACCCTGACGCGAGGCGTCGCAATATAGCACGAAGTCGTCCGTGCCTTCGGGTAGAGCTAAGATCGGTGCATCACAAAGTTTGTTCTTCAATAACTGAAATGCCTCTTCTTGTTTGTCTCCCCAATCAAACTTTTTATCCTTCTGTGTGAGAGCAGTCAGAGGTTGAGCGATTTTCGAGAAATCCTCAATGAATCTGCGATAATACCCAGCCAAACCTAGAAACTGTCGAATCTCGGTTGGCGTCTTCGGAGTCTCCCAATTCTTGATCGCCTCGATCTTTGTGGGAACCACATGAATTCCATTCCCATTAACCACATGACCAAGAAACTGAACTTCACGTAACCAGAACTCGCACTTCGAGAACTTCACGTATAACTTTTCCTTCTTAAGCAGCTCTAAGATGGCTCTTAGATGATGCTCATGTTCTTCTTTTATTTTTGAGTAGATCAGGATGTCGTCAATGAACATGATCACAAACTTATCGAGGTAGGGCTTGCAGACTCTGTTCATTAAATCCATGAATACCGCTGGTGCGTTTGTCAACCCGAACGACATAACCAAGAACTCGTAATGTCCATAGCGAGTCCTAAAGGCCGTCTTTGGGATACTTTCTTCTTGAATCCTCAACTGGTGATAACCTGATCGTAGATCGATCTTTGAGTAGAAACTTGAACCTTGTAACTGATCGAACAGGTCGTCAATCCTTGGCAAAGGATATCTGTTCTTAATTGTCAATTTGTTCAACTCCCGGTAGTCAATATACATGCGGAAACTACCATCCTTCTTCTTGACAAACAAAACTGGAGCTCCCCAAGGCGAGAAGCTTGGCCTGATGAATCCCTTGTCTAACAACTCCTGAAGTTGCGTCGACAACTCCTGCATTTCCGAAGGAGCAAGTCGATAAGGTGCCTTAGCTACAGGCGCGACGCCTGGAACTAAGTCAATATGGAACTCGACTTGTCTTTGTGGCGGCAATCCTGGCAAGTCTTCTGGAAAGACTCCAGGATACTACTTCACGACTGGAATATCTTCTAGTTTCGGCTCAGTGGCTTCTTTATCCACGATGTGTGCCAAGAAGGCAACACATCCCTTCTTCAAACACTTACTAGCCTTCAAACAACTAATGATCCTTAAGGGTGTATCACGATTCTCCCCGTGTACTACTATTGTTTCTCCAGTTGCCATTGGGATGCGAATGGTCTTCTTGTGACACACAATTTCGGCTCTGTTGCTTGACAACCAATCCATTCCAACTACCACGTCGAAGCTTCCCAACGGGCCCAGTGCACTTATGTGCGTATATATTACGTGGAACCATTCATTCGTCACTTAACTGGCCAAATCTGAAACCCTAGAGTCTCTCTCTATTCCCCTGTGCGACGGCAACCTATCTCCTCAGACCAGAGTTGTAATCTTGCGAAACCTATTCCTCATATATCACGGCAACCATATCTCGGTTAGTTCGCATCGTTGTTTGATTGTACTTGATTGGTTGGTAGAATCACTACATGTTTGTATGCATATACATAGATCTGATTGATGAAGTTCTGTGAGTTATGAAATACATGTTTGTAGATAAAGAATGGTCTCGTAAACTGATTTGGATGGATGGTCGTTTTCAATATGTTTGCCGATGCATTGTAACATGACGTTGATGATCCGATAGGCTAATATAAGATGATGATGAACTGGTTAATAGTTAGGATGCCTTTCTGTTGTTAACCTGTTAAGCCTAGATCGAATTGTTGTGAATGAATTCACTTAAGACCACTGCTCATGTGTTATTTGATGCGATATATCATGTATGATTGAACGAAAAGATGATACAGAATGTATATGTCAATGATCAAATTCGTGGCTAGGGTAAATGATTGATGGTTAACTGATAGTTTGTAATTAGGGTTTGGTGATACGTAACTGTTTGAGACGAAACCCTTACCTCGATGAAACTCCCCTAACCCAACGAAACCTTGGAGTTTCGTCGTGACCTTTCGTCGTGGTCCCTATCGACGAAACTTAAGGGTTTCGCCGTGAAGCTTATCATGAACAGTGGATTCATATGTTTACGTATACTGCATAAATGTTAGAAACTGGTTTTGTCACTTACTGTTGATGATGTCACCTTAAATATGAATGAGTTGATTAACTGTTAAGTGCTATATGGTTTAATGGGATTTTTCAACTGTTATGCGAGTATTGTTCTAATGGTAGTGTGAATGATTGAAACATGATTACATGATAAGACTGTTTGCTAAATTAGATGAATACAACAGAAGGTAGCTTTGTGCAATTTTAATGATGTATACTTATGTGCTGACTGTTGACTATTGAAAATATGCATGAGGGAACATGATTAGTGTTGATTAGCATACTTGACTGTTATTACATGTAAACTGGGAAATAGAACAGGTTGTGTAACTATTATGTGCTACCTGGTGATCACTGATTGAATGACCACTATGGTCTGTATTTATAAGTAATTCTGTGTAAACAAACTGATTATGTACGTATGATTACATTAGGCTTTGACTGATTTATTTGAAACAAGTAGTTATTCATACCGAGCAAACCAGGTGAGTTCACACTCTTTCCAAGGAATGGGATTCCCAAGGGTTGGGAATGGGTTAAAGAATTAAAACGGAAACTACATATTCTCCTTGGGTAGGATATGTACGGCCATCCTCCATGGGTAGGATGCCAAGATTAAACCTCGCGTATTCTCCTAGGGTAGGATACATACGTCCGTCCTCCTTGGGTAGGACAACAAGATTAAACATACTGGACCAAAACTCTATCATAAGTCCCTCATTTTATATCGACTTAATCGCCGAGGCCGATGGCGAGCGGGTCATTAGTTAATAGCGCTATTAGGTTTAACAAACCTCACACCGTGCCGGTAGGACGGGCGTGTACTAATGGACTAAGGCAAAGGGTCAATGATGATAGACATTGACTTAGGGCACAACTTATTTTCATTAGTAGTCGATATGGTACGGTCTGGTAATTCACATGGGAAGCCCCCACTAATTATTGAGAAGGTTTGGGAAACAGGGATACCGATTAATACGTGGTTTACGAAACGAACTTACGATTATTGAAACGAACTCAATAACTAATCAACCAACTGTGGACTCGCTCAACTTTGTTGTTGACTCGTTGTTACATGCCCTGCAGGCCTTTAGGTGCATATCATTGGAACTTGCTGTCTGGGAAGCTGGAGTGGTCATGGGTCGAGTTACATGAAAACGCAACACAAGACTAAGAGCTTTTATATGTGATTTATAAACACTTATCGAATTAAATATGCTTCCGCTGTAAACTGTGAAATATTGTAACACTTATTGTTAATAAATGAAAGCTTTATTTAAATATACTCATGAGTTCAATGTGATTGGTGGCTAAGATCCTGGTCAGTCACACCTCCAAGCGGTGGTACTCCGCATGTGGATTTTGGGGGTGTGACAGATTGGTATCAGAGCCATTGGTTATAGTGAACTTGGTTTTAAAAAGGGGAAAATGTTTTTGTAAAACCATACTATAACCGAACAGTTCTAAAGACGTGAATACGACCATGACACTCAGCTCCAGATTGCAAGGTTCGTCTCTCATATACTCATTGTACTACATAACTAGGTAACACCTACATACGATATTACATATGATTGCACGTTTAGCACAACAATATGAATTTATGTACACTTGCATGTGTTATGTGACTGATAGGTTGGTAAATCCCTAAACCTTCATGACATACGCTTCGTGATACCCTTTGAATGCTACTCGAGTTTGGGGAACCATTTGACATGAGTTAAGAGGAGCTGAGATGAGCATGCAAATCACAATGTTATTGTGGGTGCACACATAATAATAATGTGGGGTGCATGTGAGTCCCAGTGAGGCTTAACAAGTGGAAAAGGGGTTCCGTCCCGTTAATTGACCAATGAGAAAGATAACAAACCTATAGGGGTCATAGCAGTAATTTTCCCCTACTCAAACTCAAACGTAAACTTTTCATTTATCTTTGGATCCCTTCGAAACTCGATGCTATCGAGTGTTACCTGAACACCCCTCTGAGCTCAACGAACCGTGTAGAATGTTAGGTGCTTATACGAACATCCATGTGATGGATGTCGCAGCGTCGAATGATTGATCGATATCTTTCTCACCTTTCTTCGCTTGCTGGAACTTAACGTATTGATGCCTCAGATTCTGAAGTGCGATCACTTCTGCAACACTCCCGCAACATACTGAGTATTACTCGAACCACTTGCAACATCGATGGACAGGAGGATGAGCGTAGCACTTTACCGACCTCAGTACTTTGACGACCCTGATTACCGGCAATGAGCACCAGCAAATTGGTTTCAAACGAACCCTTAACCCTTGTTAGTGACCCATGGGAGTCAACTCTTACGAAGCAATCGAGGCATAAGTGATGATAATGGACCTTAGTGTGGTATGCGTAACTACCAACACAGTGAGTAACGCGTTAGGACGTGACAGAATGTGAAAAGATGGACTCTGATGGTGAAGTATCATAGGGCTTCGTTTCGAGCAACGACAGTGGGAGCAGCAGTCGCAACGACAACAAGGTGCTCGTAACCCTAGCTTTCAGTAAGGAAATAAAGGTGCCTACAACATGGATTGGCCGTGGCTAAGTTAAGAGGACAACGATCAAAGGAACAACGACACTACTTGGAACCCTAGTAATGAAAATGGCAACACCAGAAAAGATGCTCTTGGAAGGGCATTTAGAATTGGCGTGGGCGACGTCAGGACTTAACGACATGGTAGCGAGTATGAGTAGCAGCCTGCTTCGTCTCTGTTCCGTTCGACCCTGATGCTCTTAAAGAGTTTGAACCGGTTGTGGAATCGGCCGATGGCTAGACAATGGAAACCTCATATGATCGTTAGGATGCAAACATGACCTTGTGGGACAAGTGTTCGGCATCGACCTTTCTTCTGTTATTCTTGATAGATGTACCCTGTGAGGGGACAATTCTGCGTATCCCTCATGGAGGATTGTTATCTGTTCTAACACGCCAGAGCGGTACAACGGTTAGCGTCATTTCAGCAAGAAAATCTAGGAGCGTTTACGAAAGGATTACCCCGCAATGATAGCGCTCGATACTGATGTCAAGGCTAAGGAAAAGAGGATCGAGGATCCACCGATCATTCGTGGTTCCTCCCTAAGTGTTACCAGAAGAACTGTCAGGTTTACCTTCACATCGCCAGGTGGATTATCAGATCCGTATCATGTCAGAAGTAGCCCTTGTTACTAGTATATCTCATTATCTTACACCAGGAAGGTTGCAGAAACTGCCTAATCAACTTCAGGAATTATTAGAGTTGAGTTTCATCGGATCTAGTTTTTCGCTTTGGGGAGCCTCAGTTATACCAGGAAAGATAAGCCTTGTCATATACGTACTGATTATCGAGAACTCAACAAGGTGACAGTCAAGAACCGTTTGCCTCGACCACGTATTGACAACCCGGCGACCAGTTGCGAGGAACAAGCTTCTATTCGAATATTCGCTAGCGAACGAACTATTGTCAGGAGGAAGTCCAAGAGGAAAATGCTCTTAGAACAGCATGTCGAACGCAATGCAGCCATTTCAACTTTGTACATCATGATCATTGAGTGGCTCAACACACTAGCAGCTTCAGGGATCATATGAATCGACCATGTTTATTGGTGACATTTTGGGTCATTTCCTGGAGGAAGGGACAACATGGACGACGCCTATATTGTATCTTAGAACTCTTGGGGGAGGAGTCATTACGTGAGAAGACTTGTTAAATGTAACATTTAAATACGAGAAAAGCATTTTGATCATGTAACCAACGAAGTAGGAATGCGCATGGGTCGTGCTAGGATCCATCTTGTTAGAAACTGATCGGCACCAAAGAGTCCTTCGTGGACACATCAATTTCTTGGTCTCACTTGATGCTATCACAGATAAATCACAGGATTTGCGAAGGCCGCGCAACTTAAATCCCTCTAGCACAGCAAGGTGCTGTGTTCGTGAAAGACAGTTCAGGAAGACGTCCTTTCAGATTTCGAATCCCGACTCTGCAATGCTCTGAGCATCGTTTTACCCGCGGATGTGGGTGATTCAGTGGTGAATCCTTATGGTTCAAATCAGCGTCCCAGTTGCTCAACGACGCAACAAGAGAGAGTGATGACATACGTGAAAGAGTCACAAAGAGGAACTGTGCGACACACTCGACGGACGGTGTGTAACACCTCGGAAATTCACGTCCTATAATATGTTGACACGTGTCATAAAGTTTAAACGTGTGAAAGAAGTATTATGGAAGGACTAAAGTTGACAAACATGGAAAGTATGTGAATATACGTATTCTAAGTGTCAACTGTGAATAAATGCAACGTACATTAACCATACACGATGCTCATACCTTCAAACGAATAAATCATGGATCATACGAGGCTAAAAGTGAGTGATTTCAAACTACAGGGACCAAATGTGTCAACATGTTCAAATTATACCTCTGAGTGACCTTTTGACAAACCCGAAGCTTTGTAAATATTAATTATGCTCACGAGAATGCCCCATAAAAATTTCATAAAGTTTCGTTAACGTATGAGAAAGTTATGATCAAATTCGTGTGCGAAGTGTTAAAGCGGAAACGTCGAAAGTTAGGACTTTTCGGGTGACAATGAAGTTACCCGGGGACTTGGCAAAGTGGGTATATGTTTTAAGGCCTTACTAGATCAGTTATAAGAGTTTACCATGCATAAAACAAGTGCCTAATCGGAGTTTGAAGGGTCAAGGACTGAATTGCAAAGAAAATCAATAAGCTGATGTTGCCAGCCGTCGCGCCACGCGAGGGGTCCCTCGCGCCACGCGAGGGATGCCCAGATCCGTAAAACATTGTTGTTGTCTGCCATTGCGTATATGCGCGACCTTTACCCGTTTTTCCACTTCTCCTGGCCCCTAAAACACCCCCTAAGCCTCTAGGACACATGTTGCAAGCTTGTGGTCAGTCCTAGACTTTGTTGTCAACATGTTGTGGTGAGTAAACTTGCTATATAAAGGCCTTCATGTTACACATTTTCCTGACAACTTCTCCTGCACTCTTGGATTGATTCTGGAGCTCAAGCTTGCTTCCTTGTGATCATACCTCGTGCATAGGACTTCAGTAAGTATTCTAATCTTTCTCTAATTGCTTTTAGCTCAGTTAATTAGCTAAAAGTCAAACCGTCGTAATTACGGTTTGACTTCGAGATTAGTCAATAATGGCTCAGTCATATCTCAAATTAAAAGTAGTTATAGGTTGGTATTTATGTGGGTAATAAAACCTCAAAAGGGTTTCCCCTGATCACCATCCTAACCAGGTCAAATGTCGGGTCAAACGATTAATTAAAAAGTCAACATAATGCTTAAAATGTCATTTATGCATAATTAGCTATCTAGAACATATATAACCTGTTTGATCATTGTTATAACTTAGTAATAAGTGTAAGAACATGTCCAAACCTGTTCAACCCGACTATTTCATGTTTAGACCCGGTTCGGAACCGAAAGTCGCATAGTTTGACTTTCACTTTGACTTTCAGTTCTGACCCGTTTAGGCATATTTTAGAAATGCCTCAGAGCTTTAATTGGACTAGGTTACATGTTAGAACAACCCTCAGTGATTATACACCTTGGTTCGTTAGTTATCCAATTATTATGCATGTTTCCGTTAATTGCTCATATGTTGACCGATATGCCCTTATTACCTTAAAACGTGATTTATGAAAATGAAAAAGTGTAGAAACCTTAAATACTAATATATATACTTGCATGCAAAATTTGACATCAGTTTGACTTGTAGATTAAGAGTTATGCTCATTATCGCAAAACTAATGCTTTATGTTAACATAATGGCGTAATTAGCGTAAAGCCTAGTTAAACATACTTTTTGGTATCAAATCTTTTACCCACTGATATGATATATTATTTTGGGATTTTAAAGATTTTTAATTAATTTTAGGCTGAGCATAACTCATAGTCGTAGGCTAATTCGGTAATTGTCGGTTTTGCCCTTACGGGCCATAAAATGAGTTTTACATATCTAAACGACCCCAAACCTTTTGCCACTGATTAGTTATGATAAATAAATTATTTTAAGCCTCCTGGAAATATAAAAATATCAGATTTAAGTATCGAACCCGGTAATGGCCTTTAATCGCCTTATTTAGCGTTTTTAGCGCATAGCATGTTTTAAAATCACATTGGACATACCCGGGTTGATACCTACTGATATAAGAGGCAAATTATCATATTTTAACAGTAAGCAACGGTTGATAAACTCAGACTTCAGTTTTGAGCTTTTCGGCTTATGTGAAATTACCAAAATACCCCTACGGGGCCTAGTTTGGTTAAAAATGATAAGATTCACATACATGCTTTAACCTACTGATGTAACTTAGCAAATTGAGTATATTTGCTGATTACATCAGACCTGTAACTCAGGTTGTCACTTAAACTCTTTTATAAACTTTTAAATGACCAAACTACCCCTACGGGGCCTAGTTTGTGTTTAAACACGTTTCGGGCATAACGAAAGACACCTTACTGATGTCACAACATATTTGAGACATAATTAACTTAGGAAACCTGTATATAGCTCTCATGACTACCCGTCACGCTTATTACGCGTACGGTTCGGTTTATGTAACAAGTTTACATAAATTGGCCGAAACGGGTCAAACCTTAACGGTTTTATCTCAAAATCCAGAATGTGAATAATAAACCCATATTAAGCAAGTCTGAAAACTTGTCGGGTCTGAATCACAGTCTATCCGGTCTTCGCTTAATCGTGCGTACGAACCGTCTCTTGAAACTAGCCGGTCTAAGCTTTAGCTTGATAAAAGACCCGTTAGCATTCTATAGGTTATATTAAACCTTCGTTCCAGATTAGGAGAAACAGTAAAAGCTACGTGCATTCTGCTTATTGTGAATTATACTTGCATCAGGTAAATACTTTTAACTTATTTTCCCTATACGGGCTTGGGTTACGGTGCATAGCGTACCGCTTGATCGGGCATCAAATCTCCACGCTTAGTGGGTAGTTGAATAATTTGATCGGCTCGTTTAAACAGTCTTGTTTACTTTACAGCCTTTGGGGGGTTAATGACCATGTCCCGGATATCCTTGGCATTATCTTACGAGATTGGCCACGACCTGAGCACGGGGTGTAGGCGTACACCGTCCGTGTATAACTCATTGATGTGGTGTGTCTATTGATCTTTAAACCCGGACTAGATTCGGGCTACTGAACGCATAAGTAACATGTAATTCGTTCACAAGATTATAATATTAAATAATTCTCCCAAGTTAAATAAAATGTTTATGCCATGTGCATCCAAACCAATTTTCAATCATTTTCCAAAATGAGTCAGTTGAATGTATTTACCAGTGTAAACTGACGTATTTTCCCAAAAAGACTGAATGCAGGTACTAAACGAAATTGGCTGGATTGTCTCCTAAGCATCAATAAAAAGTCTCGCAAGCTTAGGATGCCAGAAGTCTGTTGAACCATTAAATGTTATTTTGTTTCGATCCTACTGTGGATAAACACCGGATATTGTGACTTTGATATTACAATAATAAATTCGGTTGTATTATATCTTTTAAATTGCTTCCGCTGTGCATTTATATAATTGTGTTGTTTGACTATTTTGTTGCCAACCACGTCACGATACTCCCCACCGGGCCCACCGGTGACACGTGGAAAGTCGGGGTGTGACAGGTTGGTATCCGAGCCAACACTGAGTGAATTAAACACTAGCCTTTTGTGTTTAATCTCAGTTACACAATTGCACATTTCTAAACCTTCGAGTCTAGACATATAACATAGGACAAATTCCACCTTATTCGGTTTTTGTTTTGTCCTTTAAATTTATATTTTTGTTATTGTTATCTTATGCTGTATTGACAGGACTCTTGACAAAAAATGCCTCCAAGATTCTTCAGAACACGAGGACGAGGCAAGGGGCCAGTCACCGCCCCCAATGACCATGAAGCTGGACCGTCCAATGCACGAGCTCCAACTGCTACGGAGAGCGAAAATCCACGTCGGAACAGGAGAAACCTGTTCGAGCCAGCGAGACGATCTGTTTCGCACAGCTCGACACCTCCGGTCCATAATTCATACGGACCACATTCAGAAGACGAGCCCAACCACCCTCTGCCCTCCTACATACCGCTACAAAGATCTTTATCCCATCATTCCTATGGGGACCCTACTCCAGTGTTCAGAGGCCAGTTTAACCCGGCCGACTACTTTCAAGAGCCCGTGGGTTTTAACCCACTGGGTCCAGATGACCACTTTTCAGGAGATCACGCAGATGATATGGACGAGGATACGGACCCCGTCATGCCGGCGAGTGGTACTCCAAACCATCCGATCGAAATCTCCGATGGATCGTCTTTTCACGGATCACCCTATGGTGGTCCAGACAGTTTCCAAGCCTTATTTAATCAGCACGAGTGGTGCTATACGCCTTCCCACCACTCGTCGTCTCATGGGCAGCAACAGCAGCCGCAGCAGGAGCCACAGCCGCAGCCGCATCATCAAGATTCATCCGAGGATCACCGGTTTGTGGCAGTTACGCCACCACCTCCACCGCCACCAGTTCAGCCGGCACCTCCTCAACCGCCAAGGCGTAGGAGAACAGGTGCCCGCATGTCGGTACGACCGGGGGGCTTCAATTATAGTTCCCCGCGTCAGTCAAGTGCCAGCCACTACCCGCCGCACCAGGAGGACCCGCAAATGGGTGGACCCTCCAACCCTGCTGTACTACAGCCACCGCCGATGGGATTTGATAACCCAATCCCGGCGTATACGAGTGGCATGGGATACAACCCGTTTGAACCCCTAACGCATCACAACTATGGTTACGGGGAGGCTGATCCGTACATGGTAGCAGCGAACTATAACACCCAAGGACCCTATGGGGATCCATGGGGGGTGAGTTACCCGACTCAGGGATACTCGATACCTCCTAGACCCATTATCAGGTCGCAATCGCAGCCACCACGGTTTTCTCCCCCAGAAAGGGAGGAAATTTTACAGAGGTTGGAGCAAGTGGAACGGGAAGCTCACGAGGAACGTAGGGAAAGACAGACGTTCTTCCAAGGATTGGCTAGCTTGATCAAGGGGAAGAACAAGAAGGATCGTTGAATCCTTCCACAGTTATTTTCTCCTGTATTTACTGTTGAGCCCCTGCGTGGGTGTATTTGGTATGTTTGCTTTGAGCCCCTGCGTGGGCATGCTTGTTTGTTTTAACCCCTACGTGGGTGTGTTGTTAGTGTGGTCCCTGCGAGGACATGTGTGATATTTAGCCCCTGCGTGGGCATGAGTGTTATTAAGCCCCTTAGAGGGTGAGTACTTGTTTAACCCCTGCGTGGGTAATCTGTTAATTGAAAAGACCCGTTTAGGGCAACATGTAATACTTTGAATAAATTAATGGAATGTTGTTTTTATGAATTTCATGTTTGCCATTTGTGCATAAATAATTACAAATGAAATAAATAAATTAAAATCATTCCTTTTAAATTAATCCGCCTATGTAATTATTTAATTAAGGATCTTAAAGTGTGAAACCTAGCCTCGTGTCAAATATAAGACCGGGCCAAAATGGTAAGACCTGTTTAAAAGATTCAAATCCCTGTTAACATCTTAAAACATGTTAACACTCCTGGCAGAAGTGATTCGTTAAAATCACATGTCATTCTTATATGTATAAGGATTCTTTAGAAGGTTCCAAACCCAATCATATGATCTCTGAATCATGGGTTAAGATCATCAATTAAGATGATCATATTTTACCATACGTTGGAATATAATGCCTACGGGCCTTGCTCATTTCTATACGAGCCAAAAGACAGTTGTAGCTTTGACTCACTGTCTGAAAAAGGTAATAAAATATATTTAAACCTTAAAAGCCTTGATTCTCTAAAAATCATAGCTTAAAATTTAAATTGTCCATGTGACTAAGCCTTATGTGCTAATATATATTGTTATTGTTTATAATTAGGATAAATTTAATTGAAATCCTAAATTAATACGATTAATAAGTTAACCAAATGTGGTCTCTGTTACCATGGTTAACGAGTTACCCTAAGAGGTAATTCCATAATAAACTCCCAAATAAAATATTGTCCTTGTTTTCTGCAACAGTTCAATTCAAATGGATGACTCAAATGAAGTAAATAGCCATCCAGTGGAGCCAAATGTGAACGCCCAGATTACGTTAACGGGTGCCGAATTAAAAGCGATCATAGACGGCGCTGTTACACAGGCTTTGGATAGGCAGTATGAGGAATACAGTGGTACTCGAAGTAGGACCCACTCTGCATCACGTTCAAAGCCCAGGACACATTCTGAGGCTCATAGCAAGCCTCCTCCCAAAAAGAATGGGCCCAAGAAAGATGGTGATGACCGTCAGTCCACCAACCATCAAAGTATCCCATCTCAGCAATTAGTACTGCATCAAGGACCCCGTAACAAGGGTTGCACCTATAAGTACTTCGTGTCTTGTAAACCCAGGGATTTTACTGGGGAAAAAGGAGCCGTCGACTGCATGACTTGGCTGGACGAGATGGACACGGTGGTAGATATCAGCGGGTGCGCTGAAAGGGATGTAGTTAAGTTTGTGTCACAATCCTTCAAGGGTGAAGCGTTGGCATGGTGGAGATCTCTGATGGAGGCCTCCGGAAAGATCCCGTTGTATAATATGTCGTGGGATCAATTCATTGCCCTAATCAAGGAAAATTTCTGCCCTCAACATGAGGTGGAAAAGATAGAATCTGACTTTCTATCGTTAGTGATGACGAACCTCGACTGCCAAGCTTATCTGACAAGCTTCAATACGCTTTCCCGGTTGGTTCCTTACTTGGTAACCCCGGAGCCAAAAAGAATCGCTCGCTTTATTGGTGGTTTAGCTCCGGAAATCAAGGCCAGTGTAAAAGCTTCTCGGCCAGTTACCTTCAGGTCTGTAACTGACCTTTCCTTATCCCTCACTCTAGATGCGGTCAGGCAGAGATCGCTAAGGAATAAGGAGGCCGAGAAGAGGAAGCGTGAAGATGATGGTTCGCAGAAGTCGAACAAAAAGCACCGTGGGAGCGGTGATAACAAGAAGGGATCTGAGTCGAGGAAGGATGGGCATAAGTCTGAGGAAAAGCCCAAGTGTAAAATTTGCAAGAAACAGCACTATGGAAAGTGCAGACTGGAGTCTAACTCTCAGACTCAGTCAAAATCCTTTGCTTGTGGTATTTGCAAGTCCACGGATCACAAAACCCTGGATTGCAAGAAGATGAAAGCCGCAACGTGCTACCGTTGCAACGAAAAGGGGCACATCAAGACCAACTGCCCTAAGTACAACAAGAAGCCTGAGGAGGCTAAGAAGACTAATGCCAGAGTCTTCAGAATGGACGCGAAAGAAGCTGTGCAAGACGATAATGTCATAACAGGTACATTCCTTGTAAATGATGTCTTTGCAAGAGTACTTTTTGATTCAGGCGCAGATAAGTCTTTCGTAGATCATAAGTTTTGTAAATTGTTGAATTTACCTGTCAAAACCTTAAACGCAAACTATGAGGTAGAGTTAGCAGATGGTACCATAGAAACCGTCTCTACTGTGTTAGATGGATGTGTTATGTCCATTAAGAACCATTCTTTTCCTCTGTCTCTACTTCCGTTTAAACTAGCTGGTTTTGACATAGTTCTGGGTATGGACTGGTTATCTCATAACCAGGCCCAAATTGTCTGCAACCAGAAACAAGTGGTAATAAAGACTCCGTCTGGTGAATCACTTACCATTCGGGGAGATACCCAGTATGGGCTGCCTGAGCAGGTGACTATGCTCAAGGCTTCCAAGTGTTTGAAGAAGGGGTGTGTCATTTACATGGCACAGGTGATTATTGATGAGCCCAAACCGAAGTTAGAAGACATCCCTGTCATTTCTGAATACCCAGAAGTGTTTCCTGAAGATCTACCTGGTTTACCACCAGATAGACAAGTTGAATTCAGGATAGATATCATCCCAGGAGCGGCACCAGTTGCCAGGGCACCATACAGATTGGCACCCACAGAAATGAAGGAGTTGCGGACGCAGCTAGATGAATTGTTGGCTAAGGGTTTCATTCGACCTAGTTCATCTCCTTGGGGAGCGCCAATCCTGTTTGTCAAAAAGAAGGATGGGTCGATGCGTCTGTGCATCGACTATCGCGAGCTTAATAAAGTCACGATCAAGAATAGGTATCCTCTGCCCAGAATCGACGATCTGTTCGATCAACTTCAAGGGGCAAGTTACTTCTCAAAGATTGATTTGAGGTCTGGCTACCATCAGTTGAAGGTGAAGGATGAAGACGTTCACAAGACTGCATTTAGGACTCGTTACGGTCACTACGAGTTCCTAGTGATGCCTTTTGGGCTCACTAATGCACCAGCCGCGTTCATGGATCTCATGAATCGCGTCTGCAAGCCTTACTTAGATAAATTTGTTATCGTCTTCATCGATGACATCCTTATTTATTCTAAGAATCAAGCTGACCACGAGAAACACCTTCGATGTATTCTCAAACTTTTATACCAAGAGAAGCTCTATGCCAAATTCTCTAAATGTGAATTTTGGCTGCGGGAAGTCCAATTTCTTGGACATGTGGTCAGTGAGCATGGTATCCAGGTGGACCCCGCTAAGATTGAAGCTGTAATGAACTGGCAAGAGCCAAAGACGCCTACAGAAATACGTAGCTTCCTGGGTGTGACAACTGGCACAAACCGGTAATTTCCGTACACTATAATTATTGCTTAATGACTGCAATTATGAGTTTAAGTGTCAGCAATGTCTGAACACATGATTAAACAAGTGAATTCATGCATGTTGTATACTACAAAATTTTGCTTTATGCATAAACGAGAGCGTTGCGTCAGAAATAATAGTAAACTCACCGGTAAGACACAATGTGTCAACGGAACTGCAGAAAGTAGCCAGACAATAAAATTGGAGCCTAGGTGTAGGTCCGACAACAAAAATACATTAAAACCCTAGAGTATATGTAAGGGTTTAATTTATAGACATTGCGAAAGCAAAAACAAGCACTAAAAAGCACCCGAAACGCACTTTAAGTGCAGAATTTATACAAATCAGCAATAATTCAGCATTTAGACATATAAATATTATGCAGAAATGTCGTTTTATTATCCAGAATATTTCCCTAAGTGTTGGGAATTGAAAGAGTACAAGAAAGGTACTTAAACGACACTAAAAGGTGCAATTTAGCACTTTAACGAATCGGTATGTAACCGAACAACCGGAGATTACCCGGAACATAAAAATAATGTCAATGACATTGTTTATACTTTTCTGAGCTAGTTAGGGTCCCCGAATGCCCTAACACCCTTTATATTACACCACACATTAGTAATCGGGTAAGACACTTAACTTAACTAAATACTCCCTAACCCCCTAGTTGATTTCGAACCAAGGGACCCCCCCCCCCCTAACCAAAACCGTCCCCTAGGGGACATACTTGTACCTTGCAAGATTGGTTAAATCTTGGATGTTAAATATCAAGGGGACATTGTGCCCATTGGTTAAAACCCTTGCCATTTGCCTATAAGTTCTAGAGATTACTTAACATGATCATTATCACAACACTCACCAACAACACCAAACCCCTCTCTTTCTCTCTAAGAGGCTACGGCCAAACATCCTTTGAACACACAACCATTGTCAAGCTTTGATCTTGCCATTTCAAGTCTATACAAGTGTTAAGGGTCGCGTATTAGGAAGCTTGGTGCCAACGGAACGCGAAGGACCTCTCTACTTTGCTTTTATCCACGCCATTTTCGTATAGATTCTTCCCTAGCCTTGAGCTAGAGGTATAACACTTAAAACTCATATTTGAACTTATCTAAAGTGGTTAAAAGGATTTGTGTTTGTTAAATCTCGTTAAAATGCGAAAAGATGTACAAAAGTCTACTAAAAATGCTATAAGTGTTGGATAAAAGCTCATATGTTGTGTAAAAGTTGTAGTATTTGAAATACATGATTATCTAGACCCGATCTATGATGTGGTAGCTCGGATCATCGTTTAACCCGGTTTAGTAAGATCATGGATCTTAACATAAAGCTATTTTTGAAGTAACAAAGGTTAAATGATGAAACTCTACCACACACATCATGAACTTGTGTAAAAGCAATTTAACTTGTGAAATAGTGTTTAAAACTAGCAGATCTACGTATCTGCAAGTGGTATTTTCAAAGGACCAAGCGTTAAAGAAATCATGTTTTAATCGGATCTTTCATGAACTAGAGTGTTTTTATGAACAAACAAGCGTGTGGACACTTGTGTAACAAAGGTTTTAACAAAGAAATAATTTTCGTGAAAACCGACTAGAAGTTGTGAAACTTCATATTCTTTAAAAATAAGGTTTTTAAGAAATTAAACTTATTTTTAAAGATAACAAGACTTACTAAATGTGCTAGTAAGTTACTACACATTTTGTAAATATTCAAGTTCATGAAGTGGAGAAATTAGTGATTATTGTTGATAAGTATGGTTGATAATTGTTGTTGATGATTATTGATGATTGTTGACAATTCAAAAGAAAATAAACACATGTTTTGAAAACATGGGAAACGTCCATTTTTAGGGGAAACTCTGTCAAAATTTTTATAAATTTTGACACTTAGAAAAATATAAGTTTTTGAGGAACTTATTCCCTAAAAATGTGTTTAAAAGCATTACCAAGGTTTCCCTAATTTTTGGTGATAAGAAATGAGGACGTCTTCAAGAATAAAAATGGATATAAGTATGTATATTTTTGAGAGAAAAATATATATTATTTGATCACCAACTTATGTGCTAAGTGTATATAGTATGTGTTATACTTACTAGTGTATTAAGACTTAAAGATACACTAAATACTCATGAGGAGTAGAAATATAAAAATACACATACAAGATACATAATTCGGGTGCAAAGTGCAAAACACAAAAGACTTATATTTATTTTTGGAGAAAATAATATAAGTAAGATATGTAGTTAAAAATATAGAATATTTTTAACACAAGAATATATACAAAAGAGAGTGACTGTACTTGTGCGACGCAAGTCTAGTGACTAACGTTAAGAAAACGCGTATAGGTTACGACGTTAATTAAGCAAATCCGGTGGAGTTTACGACGCTAGGAACGCAAAGTTGTGAGTTCATGCTCCCCCTTTTCTCTTTAACTGTTTTCAGTTTTCATAACTTCGGGGGTGAAATACATGTACAAAAGTACAATATTTATAAATGGTATGATATAAATACAAGAAGTACACTTGGTGAGAACGAGAACCAAGTGCGACGAAATATATAAATATGAGAAGCGCATTTGGTGAGACGAGAACCAAGTATAAGGCGCTATGAGAAATGATAACAAGAAACGCGCTTGGTGAGAACGAGAACCAAGTAGGAGGCGTTATGAGAAATAGTGTCACGAATAGGGTACAGAAGCACCATTAATCAACAATATACCTAGACTGCAGAACAAAAGGTTAGATCTAACGGGTGCCTGGCAGCCACACTCCTGGTCGGGGCGAGAATCGAGGAGTGCTTTTGTGTCTCAGAATATACCAATTAAATGCCTTAGGTTTGGTGGCTTCCTATGACGTGTCACATGTTAATGGCTTTGCAACCCATTAACCATCCTGATATTTACAGGAATATTTTAATTACATGAAATTCATACCATACTAAAAATTGATGAATACTTGAGTACGTGGGGTACTCAAGAAAAGATTGAGTTATACTTGAAGTACGTGGGGTACTCAAGAAGAAATTGAATTATACAGATGTACGTGGTGTACACATGAAACTGGATTTATATATGAAAACTTGATTTACTCACAAACTATGTTTTCATACAAAGTATACAAACATGAAATACAAAACCGCATGAATTCACACCAACATTATGTTGACGTTTTTCCAAAAACTCACATGTATTTCAGGTAACTAGGATGGATGTGCGCGTGGTCTAGCTTATGCTCGTGGATGTCGCTAGTGTTTAACTTTGAATAAAGTTGTAAACTTTTAAGACAATGTTTTATGCGACTTAGCGATGTAAACGCTAACGTATGTTTTCAAGTTATGGTATTTGAATGTTATTTTACGAGCATGTAGCATGTTTACTCTTCGTATGCAATGAGAACCTTTCATGATCACACCTCGTGCTTCCGCCGCAGAAAGGGGTGTGACAGATTGGTATCAGAGCTGCGATTGTAGTGAACCAGGATTCCTTCTCGAGTCTAGTCTACAATCTCTAGGATCCTTTCACGAAAACAATTTTCAAAGAGTTTTCATTGCATAAAACGTCCCGCGACATCCACTACCTGAAACTGTCTACATGAGTCTAGAAAAGACACTATGAGACTTAGAGTGCACTTGAGTCGTTGACTAAGAAATTACTTGCAATTATGTGTGATAATTAGCATGTACTAGAATTAGAATGTCACGAGTATACGTGACTTTACCTAAAAGCGATGGCCCATCTGAAGGAAGAAATACGAGGATGAAACGAACTGTGCGGACTGTGCAAGGAGTTACGTAATTATGGATGCATACATAATTATGGAATTCAGTGCACAAAAATCACAGCAAGTCTTGTCACGTATAGATTCCCTCAGTGCAAGCCTACTAAGTACTCTGCTAGAGTAATAATTGTTTGATGTCACTTGTGTGGTATATATACCTGTGAATATATATGATACTACAGTCTAGTGTGACGATATCAAACAAACGCCTAACCCTGCTGTGTTATGTTCTGTCAGAACATGGCACCCAGGAAAGCTGTGAATGCTCGCAATGACGATCAACCTCCTCCTCCCCCACTGCCAAGAACTGCTGAAGAGCTGGACGCTCTACTGGAGGAAAGGATCTCCGCTGCTATCGCCCAGTACGAGGCGAACCGAACTCAAGACAGTGGAGGACCAAGCAACGCTAGGCGTAATGGGAATGGAGATTCGTCTGAAGGAAACGCAGCTCAAGGTAACCTTAAAACAATTTACAAAGCATGAAGGAATTTATGAACGGTCCTTGTTTCATTATTTCTTCAATGGCTCATAAGTGAATTGGTTGGGTTAATTCCAGGCTGCACTTTCAAGCAGTTCCTCGACTGCAAGCCGATGAACTATGATGGCACAGGAGGTGCAGTGGCATTTGTGCGCTGGACGGAGAAGACTGAAGCTACTTTCCGCATGAGCAAGTGTACCGCGGATCAACAAGTCACTTTTGCTACTGGGTTATTCGTCGATGAAGCTCTGACTTGGTGGAACCTGCAAGCCCAAACTTTGGGTGATGATGCCGCTTATGGCTTAACTTGGGAGGAACTGAGGGAAAGAATGAGAGAGAAGTACTGCTCTCGTGCGGAACTCCAAAGGCTGGAAACAGAGTTCTGGCACTTGACTATGGAAGGTGCTGACATCAATGGTTACACCCGAAGGTTCCATGATCTGTCTAGAGTACTTCCCTACATGGTGACTCCCGAATTCAAGCGTGTTGAACGTTACATTTGGGGACTGGCCTCAGAGTTTCGTGGCATGGTGACGTCGGCCAAACCACAAACAATCACCGAGGCTGTAACTCTGGCTGTCAGCCTGACTGAAGATTGTGTTCGTATGAAGAAGTTGTCATTAAACCCAACAGAGAAGACCGAGACGCATGCTGAGTCGTCCGGCGACAAGAAGAGAAAGCATGCCAGTTTGAACCAAGCAACTCGTAACAACAAGGGTTTCAGCAAGAAGCGTGACACTAACCCATCTCAGGAGGCGAAGACCCTTGCAACCAAAGCATACCAAGGCTCCATGCCTAGATGCCAAAAATGTAGGTTTCATCATGAAGGAGCTTGTCGCATTTCAAGGTGCGACAAATGTGGTAAATTGGGTCATCAAACAAAAGACTGTTGGGGAAAAGGAAAGAATCGAAATGGAAACGGTGCTGTTAACAAGAATGGTAACGGGAAAGGGCAGAACCAAGGATGCTTCAAGTGTGGAAGCAATGATCATTTCATGAAGAACTGCCCAGAAAGAAACAACGCTCCGGCTCGAGCATTTGTGATTGGAGCAAGAGACGCACGCGAGGACCCTAACGTGGTCACCGGTACGTTTCTCATTAACAATCACTTTGCATCCATATTATTCGACACTGGCGCCGATTATAGCTTCATGTCTGTGGAATTTAAACGCATACTCGGAATAGAATCTAGTAGATTAGAAATTCCTTATTCCATAGAACTAGCCAATGGTAAACTCGTTGAATCAAGCGAAGTTGTTAGAGGCTGCACACTAGAACTTGGCGAACGGAATTTTAGCATCGATCTCTTACCTATTCAATTGGGTAGCTTCGATGTAGTAGTCGGAATGGACTGGTTGTCCAAGAACAAAGCCGAAGTTATTTGCCATGAGAAAATCATTCGCATCCCTTTAGCGAATGGTGAAACTCTCATCGTGTATGGAGAAAAACGAGACGCGCCTCTTCGAATCATCAGTTGTATAAAGGCACAGAAGTGCTTAAGGAAAGGATGTGTCGCTTTCCTAGCACATGTTATAGACAAGAAGGCTGTGGAGCCAAAACTCGAAGACATTCCTGTGGTGAAGGAATTTCCTGATGTGTTCCCTGAAGATCTGCCAGGACTACCTCCGCAACGACAAGTCGAATTCCGTATAGACTTGGTTCCAGGAGCTGCTCCTGTAGCCAAGGCGCCCTATCGACTTGCGCCATCCGAAATGCAAGAATTATCTACACAGCTCCAGGAGTTGTTGGATAAAGGATTCATAAGGCCAAGCTTCTCGCCCTGGGGAGCTCCAGTATTATTCGTGAAGAAGAAGGATGGAACACTGCGGATGTGTATCGATTACAGGGAACTGAACAAGCTCACAATCAAGAATCGGTATCCGCTACCAAGGATTGATGACTTATTTGATCAATTGCAAGGATCAAGCTACTATTCCAAGATCGACCTTCGATCTGGATACCATCAGCTGAGAATCCAAGATGAAAGCGTGCCAAAGACTGCATTCAGAACGCGATATGGGCACTACGAATTTCTTGTGATGCCGTTTGGATTGACGAACGCGCCAGCGGTCTTTATGGACCTAATGAACCGCGTGTGCAAACCATATCTCGATAAATTCGTGATTGTATTTATCGATGATATCCTGATTTACTCGCGAACGAAAGAAGAGCACGAGCAACATCTCAGAACCATCTTGGAGCTACTGAAGAAAGAGAAACTTTATGCAAAGTTCTCGAAATGCGAATTCTGGATTCGCGAAGTACAATTTCTTGGTCACGTGGTGAATGAGAAGGGCATTCATGTAGACCCGTCCAAGATTGAAGCAATAAAGAATTGGGAAGCTCCCAAGACCCCGACCGAAGTCCGTCAATTTTTGGGCTTAGCGGGCTACTATCGGCGATTCATTGAGAATTTCTCGAAGATAGCTCAACCGCTAACGACCCTTACTCAGAAAGACAAGAAGTACGACTGGGGTCACAAACAAGAAGAAGCCTTCCAGTTACTGAAGAGCAAGCTATGCGATGCACCGATACTATCGTTACCCGAAGGCACTGTAGACTTCGTGGTGTACTGCGACGCCTCACGACAAGGCTTGGGTTGCGTGCTCATGCAACGCCAAAAAGTCATCGCTTATGCTTCAAGACAACTGAAGGTTCATGAGAGAAATTATACCACTCACGACCTGGAGCTGGGTGCAGTGGTATTCGCCTTAAAGATTTGGCGACATTACTTATATGGTACTCGATGTACAATCTTCACAGATCACAAAAGCTTACAACACATATTTGATCAGAAGGAATTGAATATGCGCCAGCGACGTTGGGTCGAGCTGCTGAATGATTATGACTGTGAGATTAAGTACCATCCTGGAAAGGCGAATGTTGTAGCAGACGCGTTGAGCCGAAAAGAAAGGGTTAAGACCCTAAGGGTTCGAGCATTGGAAATGACGATTCGAACGAACCTCACTGCACGCATTCGGGATGCACAACAAGAAGCTCTTAAAGAAGAGAACCGTAAAGCTGAATACCTCCGGGGTGCATTGAATTACATGGTGCCAAATGAAGAGGGAGCCTTATACTTCAAGAAGCGTATCTGGGTTCCACTCTATGGTGGCATACGAGAAGTCATCCTTAATGAAGCCCACAAATCGAGATATTCGATCCACCCAGGATCGGACAAAATGTATCAAGACTTGAAGGAGTACTATTGGTGGCCGAGACTCAAAAGCGACGTTGCTGTCTATGTTGGAAAATGCCTAACCTGTGCCAAGGTTAAGGCAGAATATCAGAAACCGTCCGGCCTACTACAACAACCAGAGATTCCCGTGTGGAAGTGGGAACAAATCTCGATGGACTTCATAACGAAATTACCCAGGACCCCGAGAGGGCACGATATGATATGGGTAATAGTTGATCGATTGACGAAGTCTGCGCATTTCCTACCAATCCGAGAAAAGGATAGCACTGGAAAGCTTGCAGAGATATACTTAAGAGAAATTGTGGCACGTCATGGAGTGCCAATCTCAATCATTTCAGACAGAGATGGACGCTTTGTCTCAAGAATCTGGCAATCATTTCAGGAAGCCTTTGGATCTCAGATAGATCTGAGCTCGGCATTCCATCCGCAAACAGACGGCCAGAGCGAACGGACTATACAAACATTAGAAGATATGCTTCGCGCATGTGTCATGGATCTAGGCGGCAGCTGGGATACTCATCTACCTTTAGTTGAGTTTTCCTACAATAACAGTTATCATACGAGCATAAAAGCCGCGCCGTTCGAAGCTCTGTATGGCCGCAAATGCCGATCGCCCTTATGTTGGGCAGATGCCGGAGATAAACGTATGGTTGGTCCGGAACTTGTACAAGAGACAACCGACAAGATTGCGCAGATCCGAGAGCGCATTAAGGCGGCTCGAGAGCGACAAAAGAGCTACGCGGATCCAAATAGAAAATCGGTAGATTTCAAGGTGGGAGACAAAGTGTTGTTAAAAGTCTCACCATGGAAGGGCGTAGTCAGGTTTGGAAAGCGTGGAAAGCTGAATCCACGATACATCGGACCATTCAGAATTTTGAAGAGAATTGGTACCGTGGCATACAAGTTGGAGTTACCGGAAGAACTTAATGGAGTACATGATACGTTTCATGTATCCAACCTGAAGAAGAGTCCAACGCAAGAAAACGTGACCATCCCGATGGATGAAGTGCATATTGATGAAGCCCTCCGATTTACAGAGCAACCCGTTGAGGTTACCGACTGGAAAGTCAACAAGACCAGGAGGAGCAGTGTGAAACTTGTCAAAGTACGTTGGAGCTCTAAGCACGGACCCGAGTACACATGGGAACGTGAAGACCAGTTCAAGAAAAAGTATCCCCACCTATTCAAGAAGACTCCAGCGAGAGTTAGTTCAATCTGAATTTCGGGACGAAATTCTTTTAACGGGGGGAGACTGTGACAACTGGCACAAACCGGTAATTTCCGTACACTATAATTATTGCTTAATGACTGCAATTATGAGTTTAAGTGTCAGCAATGTCTGAACACATGATTAAACAAGTGAATTCATGCATGTTGTATACTACAAAATTTTGCTTTATGCATAAACGAGAGCGTTGCGTCAGAAATAATAGTAAACTCACCGGTAAGACACAATGTGTCAACGGAACTGCAGAAAGCAGCCAGACAATAAAATTGGAGCCTAGGTGTAGGTCCGACAACAAAAATACATTAAAACCCTAGAGTATATGTAAGGGTTTAATTTATAGACATTGCGAAAGCAAAAACAAGCACTAAAAAGCACCCGAAACGCACTTTAAGTGCAGAATTTATACAAATCAGCAATAATTCAGCATTTAGACATATAAATATTATGCAGAAATGTCGTTTTATTATCCAGAATATTTCCCTAAGTGTTGGGAATTGAAAGAGTACAAGAAAGGTACTTAAACGACACTAAAAGGTGCAATTTAGCACTTTAACGAATCGGTATGTAACCGAACAACCGGAGATTACCCGGAACATAAAAATAATGTCAATGACATTGTTTATACTTTTCTGAGCTAGTTAGGGTCCCCGAATGCCCTAACACCCTTTATATTACACCACACATTAGTAATCGGGTAAGACACTTAACTTAACTAAATACTCCCTAACCCCCTAGTTGATTTCGAACCAAGGGACCCCCCCCCCTAACCAAAACCGTCCCCTAGGGGACATACTTGTACCTTGCAAGATTGGTTAAATCTTGGATGTTAAATATCAAGGGGACATTGTGCCCATTGGTTAAAACCCTTGCCATTTGCCTATAAGTTCTAGAGATTACTTAACATGATCATTATCACAACACTCACCAACAACACCAAACCCCTCTCTTTCTCTCTAAGAGGCTACGGCCAAACATCCTTTGAACACACAACCATTGTCAAGCTTTGATCTTGCCATTTCAAGTCTATACAAGTGTTAAGGGTCGCGTATTAGGAAGCTTGGTGCCAACGGAACGCGAAGGACCTCTCTACTTTGCTTTTATCCACGCCATTTTCGTATAGATTCTTCCCTAGCCTTGAGCTAGAGGTATAACACTTAAAACTCATATTTGAACTTATCTAAAGTGGTTAAAAGGATTTGTGTTGGTTAAATCTCGTTAAAATGCGAAAAGATGTACAAAAGTCTACTAAAAATGCTATAAGTGTTGGATAAAAGCTCATATGTTGTGTAAAAGTTGTAGTATTTGAAATACATGATTATCTAGACCCGATCTATGATGTGGTAGCTCGGATCATCGTTTAACCCGGTTTAGTAAGATCATGGATCTTAACATAAAGCTATTTTTGAAGTAACAAAGGTTAAATGATGAAACTCTACCACACACATCATGAACTTGTGTAAAAGCAATTTAACTTGTGAAATAGTGTTTAAAACTAGCAGATCTACGTATCTGCAAGTGGTATTTTCAAAGGACCAAGCGTTAAAGAAATCATGTTTTAATCGGATCTTTCATGAACTAGAGTGTTTTTATGAACAAACAAGCGTGTGGACACTTGTGTAACAAAGGTTTTAACAAAGAAATAATTTTCGTGAAAACCGACTAGAAGTTGTGAAACTTCATATTCTTTAAAAATAAGGTTTTTAAGAAATTAAACTTATTTTTAAAGATAACAAGACTTACTAAATGTGCTAGTAAGTTACTACACATTTTGTAAATATTCAAGTTCATGAAGTGGAGAAATTAGTGATTATTGTTGATAAGTATGGTTGATAATTGTTGTTGATGATTATTGATGATTGTTGACAATTCAAAAGAAAATAAACACATGTTTTGAAAACATGGGAAACGTCCATTTTTAGGGGAAACTCTGTCAAAATTTTTATAAATTTTGACACTTAGAAAAATATAAGTTTTTGAGGAACTTATTCCCTAAAAATGTGTTTAAAAGCATTACCAAGGTTTCCCTAATTTTTGGTGATAAGAAATGAGGACGTCTTCAAGAATAAAAATGGATATAAGTATGTATATTTTTGAGAGAAAAATATATATTATTTGATCACCAACTTATGTGCTAAGTGTATATAGTATGTGTTATACTTACTAGTGTATTAAGACTTAAAGATACACTAAATACTCATGAGGAGTAGAAATATAAAAATACACATACAAGATACATAATTCGGGTGCAAAGTGCAAAACACAAAAGACTTATATTTATTTTTGGAGAAAATAATATAAGTAAGATATGTAGTTAAAAATATAGAATATTTTTAACACAAGAATATATACAAAAGAGAGTGACTGTACTTGTGCGACGCAAGTCTAGTGACTAACGTTAAGAAAACGCGTATAGGTTACGACGTTAATTAAGCAAATCCGGTGGAGTTTACGACGCTAGGAACGCAAAGTTGTGAGTTCATGCTCCCCCTTTTCTCTTTAACTGTTTTCAGTTTTCATAACTTCGGGGGTGAAATACATGTACAAAAGTACAATATTTATAAATGGTATGATATAAATACAAGAAGTACACTTGGTGAGAACGAGAACCAAGTGCGACGAAATATATAAATATGAGAAGCGCATTTGGTGAGACGAGAACCAAGTATAAGGCGCTATGAGAAATGATAACAAGAAACGCGCTTGGTGAGAACGAGAACCAAGTAGGAGGCGTTATGAGAAATAGTGTCACGAATAGGGTACAGAAGCACCATTAATCAACAATATACCTAGACCGCAGAACAAAAGGTTAGATCTAACGGGTGCCTGGCAGCCACACTCCTGGTCGGGGCGAGAATCGAGGAGTGCTTTTGTGTCTCAGAATATACCAATTAAATGCCTTAGGTTTGGTGGCTTCCTATGACGTGTCACATGTTAATGGCTTTGCAACCCATTAACCATCCTGATATTTACAGGAATATTTTAATTACATGAAATTCATACCATACTAAAAATTGATGAATACTTGAGTACGTGGGGTACTCAAGAAAAGATTGAGTTATACTTGAAGTACGTGGGGTACTCAAGAAGAAATTGAATTATACAGATGTACGTGGTGTACACATGAAACTGGATTTATATATGAAAACTTGATTTACTCACAAACTATGTTTTCATACAAAGTATACAAACATGAAATACAAAACCGCATGAATTCACACCAACATTATGTTGACGTTTTTCCAAAAACTCACATGTATTTCAGGTAACTAGGATGGATGTGCGCGTGGTCTAGCTTATGCTCGTGGATGTCGCTAGTGTTTAACTTTGAATAAAGTTGTAAACTTTTAAGACAATGTTTTATGCGACTTAGCGATGTAAACGCTAACGTATGTTTTCAAGTTATGGTATTTGAATGTTATTTTACGAGCATGTAGCATGTTTACTCTTCGTATGCAATGAGAACCTTTCATGATCACACCTCGTGCTTCCGCCGCAGAAAGGGGTGTGACACTGGGATTGACAGGATATTACAGGCGTTTCATTGAAAATTTTTCAAGGATTGCTGCACCCCTAACCTCCTTAACTAAGAAGAAGGTTAGTTTATTTGGGGCCCTAAGCAGCAAGAATCCTTTGATATTCTGAAGCAAAAGTTGAGCAACGCCCCGGTACTGACATTACCAGATGGAATTGAAGACTTTGTGGTTTATTGTGATGCTTCGCACACTGGCATGGGGTGTGTGCTTATGCAGAAAGGCAAGGTGATTGCCTACTCATCAAGACAACTGAAAGTGCATGAAAAGAATTACACCACCCATGACTTGGAGTTGGGTGCCGTTGTATTCGCACTGAAGCTTTGGAGGCACTATCTTTATGGTGTCAAATGTGTGATTTATTCAGATCACAAGAGCCTCCAACATCTGTTTAATCAGAAGGAGTTAAACATGAGGCAACGCCGTTGGATGGAAACTTTGAATGATTATGATTGTGAAATCAAATACCATCCCGGCAAGGCGAATGTAGTCGCCGATGCCTTGAGTCGGAAGGAAAGGGTTAAGCCTATCCGAATTAACGCCAAGCGTATGGAGATAAAGAACAGTTTGATAGAAAAGGTGTTAGCTGCACAGAAGGAAGCTGTGTTGGAAGCTAACTATCCTAATGAAAAGTTAGGAGTAACTGAGGAGCAGTTAACTCTTAGCAAAGACGGAATCCTGCGATTAAATGGACGGATATGGGTTCCAATTTTTGGAGGACTTCGTGATGTCATCCTCCAAGAAGCCCATAGTTCCAAATACTCCGTTCATCCTGGAGCTGATAAGATGTACCAGGATTTGAAGGCAAATTATTGGTGGATAGGCTTGAAAAAGTCTGTAGCCGCCCATGTAGCAAAATGCTTGACATGTGCGCAAGTCAAAGCCGAGCATCAGAAACCGTCAGGTTTGCTACAACAGCCTGAACTTCCTACGTGGAAGTGGGAGATGGTAACTATGGATTTTATTACCAAGTTACCCAAGACGAGGAAAGGAAATGATACAATATGGGTTATAGTTGACAGACTGACTAAGTCAGCCCATTTTCTACCCATCAAGGAGACTTATAGCTCCGACATGCTAGCCCAGTTATACGTTGATAAGATTGTAGCCCTACACGGCATACCTGTAGCTATTATCTCTGACCGGGATACTAGGTACACGTCACATTTCTGGAAGAGTTTCCAACAATCTTTGGGCACACGTTTGAATTTTAGTACGGCTTATCATCCCCAGACTGACGGTCAGAGTGAGCGTACTATTCAAACGTTGGAGGACATGCTTCGTGCATGTGCGATCGATTTGGGTGGTAGCTGGGATAAGAACCTACCATTGATCGAATTCTCCTACAACAATAGCTACCATACCAGCATCAAAGCTGCGCCTTTTGAGGCATTATACGGTAGAAAGTGTAGATCGCCAGTTTGTTGGGCGGAAGTTGGAGAAGTCCAGTTATCAGGACCAGAGATCGTGTTCGAAACGACGGACAAGATTGTCCAGATTCGTGAAAATCTCAAAGCTGCCCGGGATAGGCAGAAGAGTTATGCTGATCCGAATCGTAAGGATTTTCACTTCGAAGTAGGTGACAAATTCCTACTTAAAGTGTCACCCTGGAAAGGGGTGATGCGATTTGGTAAGAAAGGCAAGCTAAGCCCGAGATACATAGGACCTTTCGAGGTTATCGAACGTGTCGGGTCAGTTGCCTATAAGTTGAACTTACCAGAAGAGCTCAGTGGAATTCACAATGTGTTCCACATCTGCAATCTAAAGAAGTGTTTCACTGACGAATCACTGGTTATACCACATACAGATGTGCATATAGACGCGAGCTTAAAATTTGTTGAAAAACCATTGTCGATTGAGGATCGACAGGTAAGGAAGCTTCGAAGGAAGCATATACCTTTTGTAAAGGTCAAATGGGATGCCCGTAGAGGTCCCGAATACACGTGGGAGGTTGAATCCACGATGAAAGAAAAGTACCCTTACTTATTTCAGTAAATCTCGGGTCGAGATTTATTTTAAGGGGGTGAGGATGTAACACCTCGGAAATTCACGTCCTATAATATGTTGACACGTGTCATAAAGTTTAAACGTGTGAAAGAAGTATTATGGAAGGACTAAAGTTGACAAACATGGAAAGTATGTGAATATACGTATTCTAAGTGTCAACTGTGAATAAATGCAACGTACATTAACCATACACGATGCTCATACCTTCAAACGAATAAATCATGGATCATACGAGGCTAAAAGTGAGTGATTTCAAACTACAGGGACCAAATGTGTCAACATGTTCAAATTATACCTCTGAGTGACCTTTTGACAAACCCGAAGCTTTGTAAATATTAATTATGCTCACGAGAATGCCCCATAAAAATTTCATAAAGTTTCGTTAACGTATGAGAAAGTTATGATCAAATTCGTGTGCGAAGTGTTAAAGCGGAAACGTCGAAAGTTAGGACTTTTCGGGTGACAATGAAGTTACCCGGGGACTTGGAAAAGTGGGTATATGTTTTAAGGCCTTACTAGATCAGTTATAAGAGTTTACCATGCATAAAACAAGTGCCTAATCGGAGTTTGAAGGGTCAAGGACTGAATTGCAAAGAAAATCAATAAGCTGATGTTGCCAGCCGTCGCGCCACGCGAGGGGTCCCTCGCGCCACGCGAGGGATGCCCAGATCCGTAAAACATTGTTGTTGTCTGCCATTGCGTATATGCGCGACCTTTACCCGTTTTTCCACTTCTCCTGGCCCCTAAAACACCCCCTAAGCCTCTAGGACACATGTTGCAAGCTTGTGGTCAGTCCTAGACTTTGTTGTCAACATGTTGTGGTGAGTAAACTTGCTATATAAAGGCCTTCATGTTACACATTTTCCTCACAACTTCTCCTGCACTCTTGGATTGATTCTGGAGCTCAAGCTTGCTTCCTTGTGATCATACCTCGTGCATAGGACTTCAGTAAGTATTCTAATCTTTCTCTAATTGCTTTTAGCTCAGTTAATTAGCTAAAAGTCAAACCGTCGTAATTACGGGTTGACTTCGAGATTAGTCAATAATGGCTCAGTCATATCTCGAATTAAAAGTAGTTATAGGTTGGTATTTATGTGGGTAATAAAACCTCAAAAGGGTTTCCCCTGATCACCATCCTAACCAGGTCAAATGTCGGGTCAAACGATTAATTAAAAAGTCAACATAATGCTTAAAATGTCATTTATGCATAATTAGCTATCTAGAACATATATAACCTATTTGATCATTGTTATAACTTAGTAATAAGTGTAAGAACATGTCCAAACCTGTTCAACCTGACTATTTCCTGTTTAGACCCGGTTCGGAACCGAAAGTCGCATAGTTTGACTTTCACTTTGACTTTCAGTTCTGACCCGTTTAGGCATATTTTAGAAATGCCTCAGAGCTTTAATTGGACTAGGTTACATGTTAGAACAACCCTCAGTGATTATACACCTTGGTTCGTTAGTTATCCAATTATTATGCATGTTTCCGTTAATTGCTCATATGTTGACCGATATGCCCTTATTACCTTAAAACGTGATTTATGAAAATGAAAAAGTGTAGAAACCTTAAATACTAATATATAGACTTGCATGCAAAATTTGACATCAGTTTGACTTGTAGATTAAGAGTTATGCTCATTATCGCAAAACTAATGCTTTCTGTTAACATAATGGCGTAATTAGCGTAAAGCCTAGTTAAACATACTTTTTGGTATCAAATCTTTTACCCACTGATATGATATATTATTTTGGGATTTTTAAATATTTTTAATTAATTTTAGGCTGAGCATAACTCATAGTCGTAGGCTAATTCGGTAATTGTCGGTTTTGCCCTTACGGGCCATAAAATGAGTTTTACATATCTAAACGACCCCAAACCTTTTGCCACTGATTAGTTATGATAAATAAATTATTTTAAGCCTCCTGTAAATATAAAAATATCAGATTTAAGTATCGAACCCGGTAATGGCCTTTAATCGCCTTATTTAGCGTTTTTAGCGCATAGCATGTTTTAAAATCACATTGGACATACCCGGGTTGATACCTACTGATATAAGAGGCAAATTATCATATTTTAACAGTAAGCAACGGTTGATAAACTCGGACTTCAGTTTTGAGCTTTTCGGCTTATGTGAAATTACCAAAATACCCCTACGGGGCCTAGTTTGGTTAAAAATGATAAGATTCACATACATGCTTTAACCTACTGATGTAACTTAGCAAATTGAGTATATTTGCTGATTACATCAGACCTGTAACTCAGGTTGTCACTTAAACTCTTTTATAAACTTTTAAATGACCAAACTACCCCTACGGGGCCTAGTTTGTGTTTAAACACGTTTCGGGCATAACGAAAGACACCTTACTGATGTCACAATATATTTGAGACATAATTAACTTAGGAAACCTGTATATAGCTCTCATGACTACCCGTCACGCTTATTACGCGTACGGTTCGGTTTATGTAACAAGTTTACATAAATTGGCCGAAACGGGTCAAACCTTAACGGTTTTATCTCAAAATCCAGAATGTGAATAATAAACCCATATTAAGCAAGTCTGCAAACTTGTCGGGTCTGAATCACATTCTATCCGGTCTTCGCTTAATCGTGCGTACGAACCGTCTCTTGAAACTAGCCGGTCTAAGCTTTAGCTTGATAAAAGACCCGTTAGCATTCTAATAGGTTATATTAAACCTTCGTTCCAGATTAGGAGAAACAGTAAAAGCTACGTGCATTCTGCTTATTGTGAATTATACTTGCATCAGGTAAATACTTTTAACTTATTTTCCCTATACGGGCTTGGGTTACGGTGCATAGCGTACCGCTTGATCGGGCATCAAATCTCCACGCTTAGTGGGTAGTTGAATAATTTGATCGGCTCGTTTAAACAGTCTTGTTTACTTTACAGCCTTTGGGGGGTTAATGACCATGTCCCGGATATCCTTGGCATCATCTTACGAGATTGGCCACGACCTGAGCACGGGGTGTAGGCGTACACCGTCCGTGTATAACTCATTGATGTGGTGTGTCTATTGATCTTTAAACCCGGACTAGATTCGGGCTACTGAACGCATAAGTAACATGTAATTCGTTCACAAGATTATAATATTAAATAATTCTCCCAAGTTAAATAAAATGTTTATGCCATGTGCATCCAAACCAATTTTCAATCATTTTCCAAAATGAGCCAGTTGAATGTATTTACCAGTGTAAACTGACGTATTTTCCCAAAAAGACTGAATGCAAGTACTAAACGAAATTGGCTGGATTGTCTCCTAAGCATCAATAAAAAGTCTCGCAAGCTTAGGATGCCAGAAGTCTGTTGAACCATTAAATGTTATTTTGTTTCGATCCTACTGTGGATAAACACCGGATATTGTGACTTTGATATTACAATAATAAATTCGGTTGTATTATATCTTTTAAATTGCTTCCGCTGTGCATTTATATAATTGTGTTGTTTGACTATTTTGTTGCCAACCACGTCACGATACTCCCCACCGGGCCCACCGGTGACACGTGGAAAGTCGGGGTGTGACACGGTGAAAACCATGGCTTTGGGGTTTTGGGCGGAGGCATCACTTGGACGGTACCAGATGCGCTATTTAGACCGATCACAAAGGCCTCCCATGTACCGATGTTCAAAGGAGCTAAACCATACAATGACACCGCTGGATGGAACTTTTGGATGAATACAACTGCGAAACCTAAATGTACACGAGCTCTGCAGCTCGCTATCGACTCTAACGTACCAGGACCAGACTCACTCTATCCAAACTGGAAAACTGAAGAAAAAGGAATCTTCAAGTTGAACCCATGCGGGGCATGGAGAAGCAACCTTTGACCAGTCGGACGATACTCGTTACTTCATGAAACGAATGCGGGTCTCATCACACGGCAACTGTAGGAAACTCGCGTTGAGCGAGCACACCAGTTTTGACATTCTAGTCGTCTGGGTGTTAATGAGAGGCATTAGGATTTATAAACCTTGTATTGGTAATCAGACATGAAGGCTCATCTAATCAAGTATGTAAATGATGGATCGACTTGTGGAAAGTCAAGGTGCAGCGTCAGCAACCAGCAACACTCGCATGGAAATAAAAACAGACTGTCATGGATTTGGTCGATAGTCTACTTACAACTCGAAACAGAAACAATACCACCTGGATGCTCATTGATTGTCTTGGGTAACCAACACACTTTCTAGCCATCAAAGAAACAGATAAGTTTCTACACATGCAGTCATCTATCTAAAGGAAGCGGCTTCTAGGCACGGGGTGCCAACCTTCATTACCTCTAATCGCAACCCACGATTTTCATCTGATTAGTGACAAGCGTGCACAAATCCTTTGGCTCGCGCCTAAGCATGAGCACAGTATATCATCCACAGACGGATGGGCAGACTGAACGCACCATCCAAACTCTTGAAGACATGCTTCGAGCACGTGAAATCGACTTTGGCAACGGTCGGAGAAGACACCTCCCTTTAGTGGAGATTTCGAATAACAACAGCTACCACACCAGCATCCAAGCTGCTCCGCTTGAGGCATTGTACAGACGTAAATGCCGATCACCTCTCTGTTGGGCTGAGGCTGGCGACGGCCAAATCACTAGCCCAGAACTTGTAGTAGTTACAACCGGGAAGATTGCTCAGATAAGACAACGAATGGCGGTGGCTCGTGACCGTCAGAAAAGCTACGCTGTTAAGCGTAAGAAACCACTCGAGTTCCAAGTTGGGGATCGAGTACTACCTAAAGTCTCACCTTGGGAAGGTGTACTTCGTTTTGGTATACGAGACGAAACTCAAACCGCGATATGTTAAACCGATCGAAATCATCGAGAAAATAGGCAAGGTGGACTACAAACTAAACCTACCGAAGAACTCAGTAGAGTTCACAACGTATTCCATGTGTCGAATATGAAGAAGTGTCTGTCAGATGAAACCCCCACAGTTTCTTTTAAGGAGCTCACCATCGACGATCAGTTGTGATTTGTCGAAGAACCAGTGGAAACCTTTGACCGGGAGGTCAAGATCCTCAAACGCACCAGAATACCTCTTGTTCGAGTTCGTTGGAACTCCCGTCGTGGCCCAAAATTTACCTGGGAACGAGAAAACTAAATGAAACTCACATATCCCCATTGTTCGAGATCAATGAAACCACTACTGAGGTTGAAGCTACTGCGGAATTTTGGGACGAAATTCCAAACCAACGGGGGGATGATGTGACGCCCCAGGAAAACCAGGAAGCAACGCAACACAACTAGCTTCCTCAGTAACCACGTGCTAAATTTCGGGATGAAATTTCTTTCAAGTTGGGGATAATGTGACAACTCGAGTTTTCAAGGTCTTGACTCGACACGTTATTTCGTTTAACACATATGTTTGCATAACTTAGTTGCCTTGTGATTGTGCATGTTTACTGTATGCGTGAGATTTTGTGTTGTTAATTAATATACAATTTATATGTTTTAAGGTGTTAGGATATAAAACTTTTGAACTTATGAAAAGCTTACAAACCAAACCCTCGTATTCTCGCTTGTGGCGATGAAACTGAGCCCGACGAAACTATGGGTTTCGTCATCATTCCCCACGACAAAACCTAAGGGGTTTCGCCAGCCATTCTCTCGACAAAACCTAGGATTCCACCGGCCCAGGATTTCGCCGAAGCCCATTACGGGCCCAGTGCACTTATGTGCGTATATATTACGTGGAACCATTCATTCGTCACTTAACTGGCCAAATCTGAAACCCTAGAGTCTCTCTCTATTCCCCTGTGCGACGGCAACCTATCTCCTCAGACCAGAGTTGTAATCTTGCGAAACCTATTCCTCATATATCACGGCAACCATATCTCGGTTAGTTCGTATCGTTGTTTGATTGTACTTGATTGGTTGGTAGAATCACTACATGTTTGTATGCATATACATAGATCTGATTGATGAAGTTCTGTGAGTTATGAAATACATGTTTGTAGATAAAGAATGGTCTCGTAAACTGATTTGGATGGATGGTCGTTTTCAATATGTTTGCCGATGCATTGTAACATGACGTTGATGATCCGATAGGCTAATATAAGATGATGAAGAACTGGTTAATAGTTAGGATGCCTTTCTGTTGTTTACCTATTAAGACTAGATCGAATTGTTGTGAATGAATTCACTTAAGACCACTGCTCATGTGTTATTTGATGTGATATATCATGTATGATTGAACGAAAAGATGATACAGAATGTATATGTCAATGATCAAATTCATGGCTAGGGTAAATGATTGATGGTTAACTGATAGTTTGTAATTAGGGTTTGGTGATACGTAACTGTTTGAGACGAAACCCTTACCTCGATGAAACTCCCCTAACCCGACGAAACCTTGGAGTTTCGTCGTGACCTTTCGTCGTGGTCCCTATCGACGAAACTTAAGGGTTTCGCCGTGAAGCTTATCATGAACAGTGGATTCATATGTTTACGTATACTGCATAAATGTTAGAAACTGGTTTTGTCACTTACTGTTGATGATGTCACCTTAAATATGAATGAGTTGATTAACTGTTAAGTGCTATATGGTTTAATGGGATTTTTCAACTGTTATGCGAGTATTGTTCTAATGGTAGTGTGAATGATTGAAACATGATTACATGATAAGACTGTTTGCTAAATTAGATGAATACAACAGAAGGTAGCTTTGTGCAATTGTAATGATGTATACTTATGTGCTGACTGTTGACTGTTGAAAATATGCATGAGGGAACATGATTAGTGTTGATTAGCATACTTGACTATTATTACATGTAAACTGGGAAATAGAACAGGTTGTGTAACTATTATGTGCTACCTGGTGATCACTGATTGAATGACCACTATGGTCTGTATTTATAAGTAATTATGTGTAAACAAACTGATTATGTACGTATGATTACATTAGGCTTTGACTGATTTATTGGAAACAAGTAGTTATTCATACCGAGCAAACCAGGTGAGTTCACACTCTTTCCAAGGCATGGGATTCCCAAGGGTTGGGAATGGGTTAAAGAATTAAAACGGAAACTACATATTCTCCTTGGGTAGGATATGTACGGCCATCCTCCATGGGTAGGATGCCAAGATTAAACCTCGCGTATTCTCCTTGGGTAGGATACGTACGTTCGTCCTCCTTGGGTAGGACAACAAGATTAAATATACTGGACCAAAACTCTATCATAAGTCCCTCATTTTATATCGACTTAATCGCCGAGGCCGATGGTGAGCGGGTCATTAGTTAATAGCTCTATTAGGTTTAACAAACCTCACACCATGCCGGTAGGACGGGCGTGTACTAATGGACTAAGGCAAAGGGTCAATGATGATAGACATTGACTTAGGGCACAACTTATTTTCGTTAGTAGTCGATATGGTACGGTCTGGTAATTCACATGGGAAGCCCCCACTAATTATTGAGAAGGTTTGGGAAACGGGGATACCGATTAATACGTGGTTTACGAAACGAACTTACGATTATTGAAACGAACTCAATAACTAATCAACCAACTGTGGACTCCCTCAACTTTGTTGTTGACTCGTTGTTACATGCCTTGCAGGCCTTTAGGTGCATATCATTGGAACTTGCTGTCTGGGAAGTTGGAGTGGTCATGGGTCGAGTTACATGAAAACGCAACACAAGACTAAGAGCTTTTATATGTGGTTTATAAACACTTATCGAATTAAATATGCTTCCGCTGTAAACTGTGAAATATTGTAACACTTATTGTTAATAAATGAAAGCTTTATTTAAATATACTCATGAGTTCAATGTGATTGGTGGCTAAGATCCTGGTCAGTCACGCCTCCAAGCGGTGGTACTCCGCATGTGGATTTTGGGGGTGTGACACCTTTGGCCACCACGGCCAGTACCAACCCAACAAGTTTCTTTTGAGTGACCCATCCTTCCACAGGATTCACATTTGTTAAGTCTGCACCGGCCAGCATGATGAAACTGGCATAATTCGCACTTGGGCAAAGTGCCCATGTATCCTCTCCCTTTGGCTTCAGCACCACGCTTACTTACAGCTGGTTGGTTCACATCCTTCCTCTTGTTGGCACTGTCGGTACTCTTCTTGAAGTTGGAGAACTTCCTCTTGTTCTCCCCTGACGATTCAACATGAGATTCTTTCTTTTCCGGCTCCGAAATGGAAAACTTGTCTAACCGGATGGCTTCTTCCGTAAGTGCCATGCTGAGATCAATGGCTTCGGTAATTGTCGGAGGCTTCGAAGTTGTCACCATATTCATGATTTGTGGGGCCAACCCCCAGATAAAACGCTCAATGCGTTTAAATTCGGGATCCACCATATATGGCACGACACGTGACAAGTCGTGGAACCTTTGGACATATTCAGAAATTTTTGGGCCATCCATTCTTAGGTTCCAGAATTCCATCTCCAGCTTTTGTATCTCTGCCCGTGAACAATACTTCTTCCTCATGAGCTCTTTCAGCTCAGCCCATGTTAGTGCATATGCCGCCGTCTCTCCTAGGGTTTGCACTTGCAGGTTCCACCAGGATAAAGCACCATCCAGGAAAAGTCCTGAGATGTAAGTAACCTGGTTTTCAAGGGCACACTTGCTCATCCTGAGCACTGAATCAGTCTTTTCTGTCCACCTAACAATCGCCACGGCACCCTCGGTACCGTCGTAGTTTAAGGTTTTGCAGTCGAGGAATTGTTTGTAGGTGCAGCCTGTACAGGCAACATTATTCGTAAATACATTAGGGAACGCTCATGGAATATCCAGATGTAACGTAATGTGTTACGAGCGACATAAATATTACCATTAGGTGGTTGGTTGTTCCTTGAGGAACCTCCGCTGGTCTCAGCGCGCGAGGCCTCATACCGTGCTATTTCGTCGGAAATCCGCTCTTGTAATTCAGCTTCTGTGGTGGGCAAGCGTGTGTTTCGTCATGGAGGCATCTTCTAAAAGAAGATCATATTGGTCAGGTTATAGTAAGTGTAGTAAGTAAGTAATATGCGTATGTAATAACATCCATCATCCTCATAACACATAACATCCCATGTTATAATATAAAATAAATAATTCAACAATGCATGTAGTGAGAATGTTGCCATTGAGCTTTCATTTAATCATGACCACAATATAGTTTTACATGTTTCACAGTACATCATACATCAAAATAAGATCATTGGGTTACATCACCCCAAAATACAAGTCAGTCTACACAAAACATATACAAAAACGTGGTCTTCCAAAAGTCTTCATATGCTGGCCCAATTGCGACTTTCTCACCAAAACAGTCTACCTGCATCAAACCAAAAATATAGCTATGCTGATGGCAGAGGAGGAGGAGGAAAAGAGAAAAGCAAACGGCGCATAAGCACCCAATCCTCCTCAAGTGCATGGACAACTCGCAGCAGATAGGCAATCTGCTGCTCCGGTGTAAGGAAGCGGACATCAGAGTCCGGGTGTAGTGGAAGAGGAGCTGGTGGTGTAGAAAAATGAGACTGGCAATGGCACAGGGGAGGATGTGGAATCCTCTCCAACTCATGAACTCTTCGGCTCAGTGCCTCCTGCTGTAACTGTAGGGAGATGAGTATATCGTCCGTCGTGTACCCCACATGAAAAGGGTGATACGGGTCTGATAACGGCATAACATAGGGCGACGACCACAGAAACGGCTCGCTCGAAGGTACAAAAGATGGTGTAGTGTGAGGAAACTGAGACATGAATGGAACAACTGATGATACAAGCGATACAAAAGCAGGCTGCTGTCTCGACGAACCCTCCCCAGGACGAGGTGGAGGAATGTCCTGGAGAAAAGTGATAGGAAGGTCAGTGCGATGGACATCAGAGATGTGTGGGTGGAACAATGGAACATCAACAGGTACGGAAACAGGTGCCACATGAGGAGTGACTGGTAGCACAAACGGATGGTAGTCATCATCATCCTCGATCCACCCATTACGGGTGTCAGCATAACGAGGATCAATGTGAGTGGCAAAAGGTGCATGGTCAGCATACACAGGGGCCGAAACAGGAAATAATGGTGCGATGTCTGGTATCTCAGCAAAGACAGGGTCAGGCAGAGGTGCCACGACTGGAACCTCAACGACTGGTGGTGGAATGGCAGGAGCATCAATAACTGGTGGTACAATAATGGGAGCATCAGCATGAATAGGGTCGAGAGCAAGGACAGGCTCTGGTACTATATCGGGCTCTGGATCGACAGGAGCAGGCTGATAATCAGCAGGCATGTCAAGAAACTGATCATCGGGAAGAACAGGAGCCTCAGCAGGCTGCTCCTCGAAGATCAACTCGTCCTCCTGGTCTAGATCGTGATCGAATGGGAAAATGGGGTCAAACTCGTCCTCCAACTCTATATCCTCATCATCGTCAAAACCAGGGATGAAACCGAATCCCAGCGGTGGGACGGGTGCCTCGGACATGTCCGTATCGGAGTCGGTGTCGATGGGGTATCGCTGTAACCCCAGCGCGTGGAAAGTAGAGGAAGCTACTGACTCAAAAGAGTCTGGAACAGACGAATCAGAATGAACCTCCATATCAGGAAGCTCAACGTCAGGGACAATAGGTTCATCAACTGGGATATCAGCACGTGGTATGTCGTCATCCGGCACATAATCGAGAGGCAAATCCCCTACGGGAAATGCAGCGAGTGGGATGGGTGCAGGGATCGGAACGAGGGGTAGATCCCTATCAGGAATACCATCAGCGAGCTGAGCATCGTCACCGAAATCCGGCAGAGCAAACGGCTGGAAATCGCCATCATCACTGCTGTCGGTATCAGATGTATAAATCTCGGGATCTGTGGGCATCGGATCATCTGGATCTATTGCTACGGGGTCTAGTGTGCCAGAAACTCCACTCGAAGAAGACATGATGTCTGTAACAAAACAATCACGGCAATTGCACATATAAGTATCAAATAAGCATGTAAGTCACAACAATGCAAGCAAGTAATCATCCTAGTCCTCCCCAGACTATCCCACCCAGTCTTTTAGACTGAACTCCCTAGTCTCTAAGACTAACTCCCAGGTCTCTAAGACCAATCTCCCAGTCTCTAAGACTAAATCTCCCTCAGTCTCTAAGACTGAACCTCCCCAGCCTCTAAGGCTGAAATATGATTTTTGAACGATGTATTTGTGCCTTTTGTTTGTAAAATGTTTGTGCCCCGGATCTGGACTTTTAGTGCATGCAAGGTAAAAATGTTTGAAAACATTTTCGTGAGAGCCCTAGTGATCATAGTCTAGACTCGAGAATGAATCCTAGTTCGCTATGATCGAGGCTCTGATACCAAGCTGTCACACCCTGGCTTTTGCGGAAGCGTGGGTTTATTTGGTGTGACTTCTTAATACCATAGCAACAATCATAACAATGCTATATGATAAAAACACAAGATGCTCATCCATTAATATAGTTAGGAAATACCATAACATAATTGTCTTGAATCATCAACCCAAAATAAGTTACAACCATGACTTGTTTAAAAATGAGTTCCCAATGGACTCAACAAAAGACCTTAAATAAAACGAGGTTTGGAGACGTGTGACCCGTCCAGGCAAGGGTTACACCTCCCAAACCCTACACCCCTGGATGACATCTTTTATTTAATACGCAGCTTAACGTGCATTACCCGCCAGATCCGATCAATTCCCTGAAATACATGTAGTTTGAAAAATCAACAAAAGTTGAGCGAGTTCATGTGTATGTGAGTATGTATAAACCTTTGTAAACGATGTATGTATAATCCCTTGTAAACGGTGTATGTATAATCCCTTGTAAACGGTGTATGAAATTCCCTGGTATGTAGCAATAAGGAAAATAAAGAGATCACCAATGGTTTGCAAGGCCATTGATATGTGTGAAGTGAAGAAGGAAGACTCAAACCTAGCAAATTTGTACCGGGCTTCCGGCTGTAAGACACAGTCACCACTATGGACCGCCCCGGCCTCACGGGTGTGGGCTCGCTACACCCAAATAGATCTATCACTCATGTCCCTCGGTCCTATGACGAGGATTAATGGCCTTTAGTAGCCGCCTACCCACTCACATGATCTAACAGTGTATGAAAAGTCCCTCCTTAAGCTAACCATACCATGTATAAAAATGTCTGTATAATTGTAACATGTATTTCACCCCCGAAGTATAAAACCGAAAACAGTTAAGAGAAAAGGGGGACATGAACTCACTGTAGTGCGTCTCCTGTGCTCGTGCTCAAACCTTGTCAGCTATACAACGACCTACAACGTACTAATGCCTATTAGACGAGCGGGCCGTGCCTTGCCTTTGTATTTACGGTTTGAGTTACGTTACTATGTTATAATTTCTTGTTAAAATATTAATAATTACTTTAACTTGCATTATATTTGTAGGTCTTGAAATAATAGTTAGACAACTATTTCGTATTCATACTTCTCAAATATTTTATGTGCGTATTTCCTTCCCAAGGATGGGGGTATGTATACATGTATTTTGTGATTAAAGTATTGACATTATATATTCCTAAGTCCCACTTTAGAAAAATATATAATAACTTATTTATTAAAAATAACATATCCCAAAAATATATATTTTTCCAAGTATGCTAGGAAAATATATCATAACTTCCCAAAATAATATATTTTCCACTTGTTTCAAAAATATGTTATACGTTGTGATAAATCATATTTTTCGTTATCAAAATATTATCCATCCAAAATATACTAGTAGCGGTACTGTGTTAAGTTATATTATTTTTCTCTAAATAATATAACTAGTTCCCAAATTATCACACCAGCGTTTTAGTGTAAAATATATATTCTAAATATATATTTATCCGTTTTTATTTAAGAAAATCAACCTCCGACACTTGTATTTTGTTACAAACATTATGGCGAAATTTCTGTTCGAAACACAAGTTATAAAATATACTTGTAACATTGTTTAGAGAAATATTTTCTAAGTGTTGGAATTTTTAGAAAATTTCGCCAGAGTTTCCTTTGTAAACGGAGGTGCCCCTGCTTATTAGCATATCATTTTCTTTTCAAAATTCATTCGATCAATCAACAACAATTTATTAAACAACGTTACACTAACCAAGTGCAAAAACAATGCACTTTACATAATAACATGAACTTGGTTTTTGGTAAAAACGCGTAGTAACTTGGTAAGGCTTTTAGTGGGCTTAGTTACCTCTCAAAGTGTAATTGTTTCTTTAAAAATCAATTCCTTACAAAAGTTTAGTGTTTACAACTTGTAAACAATTTTTACAAAAATAACACTTTTGAACTCTTCTTGTAAATAAAAGGTTTTTACACTTATTTCTTTTCCAAAATGTGCAAGTGTATGTAAAAGTCATAACCTTTTAGAAACCGGTTCTTGAACTTGGTTTATTTAGAAAAGTCCTTTGTAAAAGCCCGGATCTACATGATCATTAATCTACTTGTTCACTTATATTTTAAGAAAATCATTTTCATTCAAGTTCATGATTAAACTAGAAGGTGGTTATTTTATGTAGCACATAACCACTTTCTAATCTTGTTAAATCATATTCCTAAATATTATTTAACAAGATCCATATGGTGATTAATACCACATAACCAAGAATCATCATTCAATCAACATCATGTTCACTACAACATTTTACTATCAATATTTCATCTTCATGTTTCATCCATATGTAAACTTTATGTATAGCTTCATGTTTATGTTTTTAGTTTTTGTGCTTAGTGTTCTTGCAATATTCAACATAACATGACTTTTACTACTCAAAATGGAAGTAAACTAGGGTAGATCAAAGACTTACAACTAGCACAAGGCTATGGAAGAATCTCTAGTGAAAAGATGAAGAAGATGATGGTGAAAAGCAAGTGAAAGAAGCTCCTTGGAGTTCCACAAGTTGCAAGATCCTTCGAATCACCTTCTAACCTTGAAGGAAGCTCAAAAATGGATGAAGATGATGTTGATATGGTGATGGTGGTGGCGGTTGAAGTGAGTCGAGAGGGAGGAAGAGAGAGTGAGGGAATGGGGTGTGATGATATGGAATGATGGTGGATCTATGGAGCCATACTTATATCCTTTCACCACATATTTTAGCAACATCAACAAGCAAGATCTATTAAACAAATGGAATTAAATCTAGTTAGAAGATGTGAAGCATGGTGAGAATGTTTGGGTGGGTCCCTTGGGACCGAATTCGGTTAAGGTGGGGGGGGGGGGGCTTGATGTAAAATTTGCAACTATATGGTAAAGGATAGTTAGGTTTTAAGTATACACTTATATGTGTTAGTTAGTTGATTTTTAGGGGTGTTATGGTGTACGGGGACCATGACTAGCTCAAAAATAATTAAACAATGTGTTTGGCAAAAAATTTGGTGTCCCGGGTAGTGTCCGGTTATCCGGTTAGATACCGTTTCGTTAAAGTGTTAAATTAGTCCGTAAAGTGTCTTTTATATATATTTTTGTAACACTTTTAATTCCCGATACTTAGGAAAACATACAGGACCATTCTGCAATATTTTTGCACCCTACTAGCATGTTACAATGCTGAATTTTATTAATAAATGCAGAATTCTGCACTTAAAGTGTGTTTTAAGCACTTCCCAGCACTTTAACTATCACCTAGTGATGCAGTTTTATGGTCCTCACTTCCCTACACTCCATACTAGTGTAGTACCTTGTCCCTGGCCCGTACTGGGTCTCAAAACATTGTCTGGCTTTGTGCTGGCATTGTCAGCATGTTTCTGAATTATCCGTTCAGTGTGCTAACTGTGCTTTGTGCATCAAGTATGTCACTAAAGTTTGTATGTAATAAATGGAGTGACGGTATGAAATGTGATGCATATGTATGTATGATACAAAAATCATAAAGCAGTTCAAGTTGTTAGTTGTAATCAAGCACAGTCATTAAGCATATAATTAAAATTAATTAACTGTACGGATACCTGTAATTGTGAGGGTTGTCACAAACTCCCGGTAATCGATACACATGCGCATGCTTCCGTCTTTCTTTTTCACGAACAGTACCAGTGTGCCCCAAGGAGACACACTCGGCCTTATGAATCCTTTGTCAAGCAGGTCTTGAATCTGGGACATCAACTCTTGTAATTCCGACGGCGTGAGTCGGTACGGTGCTCTAGCTACGGGTTTTGCGCCCGGAATCAATTCGATTCCGAACTCTATTTACCGTTCGGGCGGTATCCCCGGTAAATCCTCCGGAAACATATCTTCATAGTCCCGTACTACCGGTACATCTTCAATCTTCAGTGATTCTTTCTCGGGCTCATTTGCGTATATCATAAATGCCTTGCATCCTTGCTTCATAAGCTTGTGAGCTTTCAACATTGAGCATATTATGGGGTTACCTCCTTTTTCGCCATAGATAGTAACGTGTTTCCCGCTCGGAGATGTTAGCTTTATCTCCTTACGAAAACACACGACCTTTGCGTGGTGCTGAGATAGCCAATCCATCCCAACGACTACTTGAAATTCCCCCATTGACATCGGGATTAGGTCTATCAGGTATTCTTCATCATCGATGCTTAATTTGCAGCCTCGACAAATATCACAAACTATAAAACTTTTATTGTCCCCTATTTCAACTTCTAAGGGCACAGATAATTTCGTCAATACAAATGAAGGATGTCAAATAAATCCATGCGAAATGAAGGATTTATTCGCACCCGTATCAAACAATACACGTGCAGGAATTGAGTTAATTGTGAATATACCTGAGACCACATCGGGTTCTATCTTTGCTTCGGCCGCGGTAAGTTGGAAGGACCTAGCCTTCGCCTTAGGGGCTTCTGCTGGAGATTCTTTAACGTCTCTCCTTCCAACTAAGTCTGGGCATTCGGACTTTTTGTGGCCGGGCTGATAACATTTGTAGCAAACCAAGACTTTACCCGGGCATAGAGACGCCGTGTGCCCCGTTTTACTACATATGGGGCACGGTTTGTCTTTGAACCGACACTCTCCCTTGTGCCCTTTTCCACACACCTTACAACTTGGCGACCCACCTTTAGCATCAACCTTCTTTCCCGATTCTCCAGTTCGAGCTTTCTTTGTAGGGCTTGGATTCACATCCTGTGCCCTTCGCTCACCCCTTTCAACTTGTTTCTTCAGCTCGATTTCCCGTTCCCGAGCAACGTTTATGATTTCGGTAAGGGTCTCATATTTTGAAGGAGTCATGAACTCCCTATACTCGGCGCTCAACATGTTATAGTAGTAGTATATCTTTTGTTCCTCATTCGTCACCAATTCATTGCAAAACTTCATCTTATCCATAAACATCGTCGTAATCTTGTCTATGGTCTCGCCCTTGTGCCTAAGTTGCATGAACTCTTCCTTGATTTTATTAATGACCGCCTTGGGACTATGATGTTTAAGAAATGGCGTCTTAAACTCCTCCCATGTCATGGCCCTTGTCGCTTCGGCTCCTATTTCCTTCTTTTTATTGTCCCACCAATCTTTGGCTTGACCCCTCAACTGACCCGTTCCGTAAGTAACAAAGTCACTTTCGTCACAATGGGTCCTTTCAAACACTCCTTCAACATCGCTTAACCATCTCTGGCATATTATCGGGTCAACCTCCCCGTTATAGATTGGCGGTTTACATGCCATAAACTCTTTGTACGAACATCCCTTACGTTCTCCCGATTTCTCTTTCATAAGGTTGACACTATCTTCCAACCTTTTGACTCGTTCTTCGACAAGTGACAACACCGTGTTTTGAATTTTGTCTATAAACCCGGATAGACTACCTTCAATTGCCTTCCCCACTTCTTCGGCAATTATCTCTTTCATTTGTTCGGTGCTTGTCGGCACCGGATCATTATCGTTTCCTTTCGACATCTTGAAACTAAAATGTTTACATTAAACATTAAACATTTCATTTATAACATAGCTTTATTTGCTTTGGTTTAGCCAAGTGCGTGACTTGCTTTGACCATTCACATTTGGTGCACTTTCCGGGTTTGAGTGTGTTAACACACCCTTCCCATGCACATTAATTCGCATCTCATTTCATACATAAGATAGGATCTACTAAAATAATAAATTAATTCTTACCGGACGATCGATCAAGCTTGAACCGAACACTTTGTTTACAACCTTAAGCTCTGATTACCAACTTGTAACACCCGTCAAATTTTTTTTATAAGAATTTAATGTAAATACGCAAGATTATATATAAAACGGTACATTACTACAACGTAAGTACAAAATTTAATATTTCAAAAGGATTACATACTAGATGATTTCTTAACCAGTTTCCACCATTCCAAAACATGATTAGCAAATTGTTTACATTGTAAACATTAAACAAACGGGGTAAATCTAATGCGGAAGCTTCAAAAGATTGTGTTCGGTTCGAGAGCATCGACTTGACCATCGTCCACATACTAGCAATACCTGAAACTGGAGATTTTGACAAATATTAGTATTAGTGTTCTTAGATAATTTGCATAGTCGAACTATGCTCAGAATCGGATAAAAATTTATGGACTCTACCGTAACTTACGGTACCTACCGTAAGTTACGGTAGACGCTGTGTGATCCTTGTTGCCGTAAATCAGTAGTGGACCACCATAATGCTTTGGTTCTCTACCGTAGATACCGTAACTTACGGTAGTCACTGCAAATTTTATTTTTTTTGACTGATTTGTTTATTTCACCCAAAACCCAAATCTCGGATTCCTCATTTTTAACGCCCACGCTCCCATCACCGGTTTGCGTGCTTAGTATTTCGCTACCCGTCACTCGGGCTCAAAATCTACAAGTGAGGTACTACCGTTATTCGATTCATACCTTCTCTTAGTAACCCGTTTAGTTTAATCTTATGGACTTTATCATTCTAACAAACCAACACGCTAAATTCTCGTATTCTAATATGTCATTTATTAACAATAACAAAAGACCTATTAACCATATTACGAAGCATTAGCCACGCATTATTTGATTATTCGACCCGTTTGGCTCATCTACGGAATCCTCCATTATGATGACTACCAACGAGTTCTAACCAATTATTGACCTATTATTCAATATGGCGAACATTATCGCTTTAAATCAACACAACTTTTATTCTACAATTCAACTACACATATGCTAATTATCAAAATTTACCAAATGTAACGAATTAAGTTACATACCTTCAATGCACGCCCTTCAAACGCAAGTCGCCACCGGCTTGTCCACTCGACGCTCCGGTATCTTTTCCTACAGAGTTCAATCATGATACGTTTAGAACTCCCTTTTTAATCATATATCGCATAATTTGTCTAAACATCACAATTATGCGTTTTTAACTTAAACATTTCAGTTTCAAGCCTTCTTTGAGGCATTTCTACGAACACATAAAGGGCAGAATTTATATCTTTTATATTCAAATCATTGGCTTGTCACTTAGCCTCGATTAACATTAATTGAGCTATCACACATATAATTAAACATCATATTTTTCAGAAATCAGTTTCTATGAATCAATTTACACTAGAATAGCCTTCTAAACCCTAGTGTTCATCATTTTCTCACAAAACCCATAAACCACCTTCAATGTGTTCATGAAATTTCCTGAATTTAGACATGATTTCACATGTTGTTGTCTATGTTTTACCCTTAGACACTATATCATCACTATTCTATCCAAATAACAAACATGCATCATAAAAATTCGGATTTCCCAAATTCATGAAAATCTCAAGTAGAGAATTTTCATCAAATTTTGCATACCTTATGATCTCCTTGCAATGGGGATCACTAATCCATGCTCAAAATTCGTTTTGGGACTGATCTTGATCTTCAATTTGTGGGATTTAAGAGAGTCTAGGGTTTGAAGAGGAGCTTGGGGTCGCCCCTGTCTTCTGATCGATCTCAGCAACACCAAACCAGTGTGTTGTGAGTTAAATTTTGTTTTATTATTATTAGTTTTCATTTAAACACCTTTGGTCCCTCAACTTTCGTTTTTATTTTATTTTGACTCCTTAACTACTTATAAGTCATCATCTAACTAGGTTAATGTCATTCCCAGTGTAACACCCCGTGTTTTCACAAGTGAAAGTCAAAGTCAAGGTCAAAGTCAACGACCGATTTCGCGCAACTTGACTCGTAGAAATGTTTTTATTTTATTTATATTATGTGGAGTAAGTGTTGTTACTTGCAATAATCGAATCATGTTAACCGTATTTCAATCGACCTGCGACTGTGAATTATAGGCAGTAACAATGCGATAAAGTTAATCAACTAATAATCAAGCTATACTAATCGAATCGACATCGAATCGCAACTCGAACTGTGTATTTTACTTATTGTATATACGTGTGTGTGTGCCTTACGTGTTACCTGTGCATGTTTATTTACGTTATGTTGTGGTAATCAAGCGAACTCAATCGAACTCGAACTCGAATCACGATCGAACTAGGTTAGATAGTGGAGAAATGATTACGCGAGATACGAAGTAGTTGGGACTAAAAGTAATTTGACTAGGAAACCCTATCGAATCGCCCGCAATCGAAACCGAAACGCCAAGGATCGTCGCACTAAACACCCCACCCAGGCGCCATCCGCACGGACAGACCATCCGCACGGACAGACCATCCGCACGGATAACCACTGAGGAAATGTAAGTGCATCCGGACAGACCATCCGCACGGATGACCAATCCGGGCGACGTGCAATCCGCACGGACGACCCTTTCCCCTTTTGGCATCCTATAAATACACGGGTCACTCTCCAAACTTTCCACTTTTGGCAAGTGACGTCCGACCTGCACGCATTCTTCACCTTTTCTTCGATTTCTCTCAATCCTGGTAAGATCTCGCCCTAAATCTTGTACATTCTTGATCTATACGCACTTCTACACCTTTCTATCTTTTGAATATTAACTTTTCACCGTGAAATCATCAAGATTTGAGGTATTCTAGGGTGACGTCATCATGAAGTTCTCATGAACTTCAAGTTTGACCTCATCCCACCAAGAATAACTCAGATCTGAACGATTTCCACAAGATTTCACAACAACTTCACCTAAATCTGAACTTTTCTAAAGGTTAAAGGAGTTGAAAGAACTAAACACAAGTTTTCTCCTTCTTTCACCCTCAAAAACGGTTAGAATCGGGTCAGTTCTAGTCTTCTACTCAACATTAGTGATGCACTAGTCCTAGATCCGGATTCTACCTACAAGACACCTGATTTCGGGTTAAACCAGAATGACTATTCTGAACCGCTGACCGGTCACGTAATCAGAACGTCTCGATAAAACGACAAAAGCGACCAAGGGTAGACAAACGGAACAACCAGAACGAGATGCTATCCGCACGGAGACGTTATCCGTACGGAGATGTTATCCGCACGAACAATCTGTCTGCACGGATAGACTATTCAGACGGGTTGTCATCCGGACGAACTACACTTGGGACCCACAACCAAACAAGGTTTGAGTATCGACGAATGAATAATCCGCACGGACAACACTCTGAATGGATTACTCTTCGGATCATGAGATACTAAGACCTTAAACAATTTCCAACATGTTCATCCGCATGGATAGCTATCCGGACGGATTGTCGTCGTCCGCACGGACAGACTATCCGGACGGATTGTCACTATCCGCACGGACTATCATCCGGACTCACCATAAAAGCTGTTGTCCGCACGGACTACCATCCGCACGGACTGTCGTCCGCGCGACCGGCTTGAAGGGTAGAGATACTTAAAAGTTTTCTAAATACTACAACGAAAACTTCAAAGGACAAGCCATCATACACAAACACATCCTTAGAATATGAAGGAACAATCCACTCGAATAGTTATCCACACGGACAAGTTATCCGCACGGACAAGCTGTCCGCACGGATGCCTAATCCGGACGGATTACCATTCGCACGGATTACTAATCCGCACGGATGACCAATCCGCACGGATGACCAATCCGCACGGATGACCAATCCGCACGGATGACTAATCCGCACGATCAGTCATCCTACCCACTCTCACTCTGTTTTGTTTTACGCGTTACTTATCGTTACGCTATCGAATCTATTCAGGCCAGCCGTACTCGCTAAGCGCTCCCTTCAATCCATAAATCACTGTGAGTATACTCGATCCCTTTTTGCCTTAAACACTTTTGGGTGTTACATACGTTACGAATATTCAAACTACATCTAGCACACTACTCAAACTATTTGAACGCTAACCATTAATGCATGTTATACGTGGCTTATGAATGCTTGTTTGTTATGTTTACACACGGAATGCTGTCTACCTGCCTTAGCAACGATAGTACTATAGTTTGGACTCAGCACCCGTTCACACGGGGGTTGTTAAGGATCTTTTACTTGCATGGATTACGGTGGTAATCATGTATTGCGAACTGCCTCAGGCAGTCAACCCGCAGTCATTGGTATTGATGGATCTATGTCGATAACTAACGTGCTTCATTTAACTATGTGTACGTGCTGGTTATGCGTAAACGAATTCGAACTCTATATGCTATTATCAAACTTGTATGCTCACCTTTACATTTTATGTATTGACTTTATTTTAACGTATGTGACAGGTGCTTAGGTTGTTTCTATGCTTAGCTTGCTGGTGATGAAAATGAGGCTAGGGAAGGAGTTCTAGAAACCAATTAATAAACTATTTTGTTTGAATCTGAGTTGTCGAAACATGAATATTTGCCTAGATGTTATCTGTAATAATTTGTTTACTATTTGAGACATGGTATGGGACATGTTAATTTAAATTGAATGGTAATGATAGTCATTATGGAAACTTCTGGACAATCTGTTTCGCTCAATGCCATGCCCCGATGATTCCGCCATCGGTTGGGGTGTGACACCCAGTTAGTTTGTTTCACTTATTTATTTACAACATATTTGTAATATAAGAATTTGTATTTTCGGGGTGTTACAACTTGAACATGTTAAATTATAAAGTAATTAGTTTTCGGGAAACTACATATATAAATATCATAAGTTTACCAATATTTATAACAAAATATGTGAATCTTAATATAAATAAAAAGGTACATGTTCAAATATTAAATATTACAAAAACTGATATTCATTTTTAATATGATAGACCTAGGAATTGTGTTTTATTTAAAAAAAAAAGTCAAACTCGGCCCGGTTGATCAGCCATATTCGATTATGGCCGAGGTTGATGGTTTTTTTTATCAATTCCGAACAAATTGAGGTGTTAAAGAAAATCGCTTTAGCAACCTACCTTGTATTGATTACTTGGCAAGTACTCGGTCTTTCTATAATTTGTTTTATAACATTGGATTGATATACATAAATATCAGTTTGAAGAAATTTTTAATTAGCCATGTTAACGTATTAAACTATTAATCATCTCAAAAGAAATAGAAGAAGAAAAAAAAATGTTTGGTTAACTTATACGAAAATACAAAAAAATTGTTTCAAAAAGTCATTTTCACTGTCCAAACATTATTTTGACTTATTGGCTTGAAAAAACCAATAAGTTTCAAAAAGCTAATCTAAACACCCCCTTCATTTCGTAACTAATAAATTAAATAGGAATGGTATCAATTTTGAGTAATCGGAGTAAGGATCACCAAACCTAATGACATATGCCTACCTAACCAACAAAAACAACTATAACTAATCTGCTACCCGATTCCCTCCCAGAATACGGATTTAGATCATCCGCAACGCAAAGGTTACATACGCCCATGGCTAACATGGCCCCAAGCTGACAGATGAAAGGAGACAAACGATAGTCGATACCATTTCCCTAAATTTTGCGCCTACAAACTACCACATACCATCTTTGTGAGAGCGAATGAAGAGAGATGGAGGATGTTGACGGGGTCTAGTACATCATCTTTCGGTGTCCTTTTTGTCGTCTTTGTTGTCTTACCTTCCTATAGATGCTCTTTAATTGAATTAGTTCTCGTTTCTTTATCCGACTTCGATTTCCACCAATTTTAGAGATCTTTTTAACTATGTTAATTGTTTTTGGAGCATCTCTAATTAGTCTAGAAACTTAAACACCTTATGTCTATAGCACATCACTAATACTCACAAGTCATAAATGTTCCTACAAACTTATTGTGAACAATTCATATCATTCCACAAACTTTCTTACAACTACACATCATTGTTCACTTTTACAATTATTTTTCGTAATCAATTTATGCATTTTACTTATTAATTTAGTTTTCAATATCATGTAAAAATCTATCTATACATGTAATAAAATAAACCATGTTTGGGACACTTGTCATCATATTAGGCTATGTACTCTATGGATAATTATCATTTAGTTTAATATCTTCTAATTAATTATAGATAATCTCCTATGAAATATTATTTAGTTTAAGACTTTAATCTCTTTTACCTAATTATAGATAATTGAGAGAGATAAAAGAGATATCCTTTTAATTTTAAATGGTTGATAAATATGACTATGAAACATAAACGTTACTAATGATAAAAAGAGTCATAGTAGATTATATAAACGTTACTGATGATAAAAAGAGTCATACTAGATTATATTATTATTTAAGATATACATACTATTAAATAATTTATTTAGAAAATATACCATTAAATATTAATCAAAATCTAAAATTACTGAGAAGTTAACCCGTGTAATATACGGGGTTTTTTAAAATATAGTTTTTTGATTATTTACTATACAAAACTACATTTATTGAAGATATAACTTTTTGATTATTTACTATACCAAATTACATTTATTCATCCCGTATAATACACATGGTTTTTAAAAGATATAATTTTTTATTATTTGTTATATAAAATTAGATTTATTCAACCCGTACAATACACGAGGTTTTTCAAGATATAATTTTTTTATTATTTAGTAATTTTTTTATTATTTGAGGTATAAAATTATATTTATTCAATCAGTACAACAACATACGTGGTTCTTAAAGACATAACTTTTTTTTATTATTTAATATATAAAATTACATTTATTTAATCCGTCTAATAAACGAGGTTTTTAAATATACATTGTTTTATTATTTATTATATAAATTTACATTTATTCAGCTCGTGTAATACACGAGGTTCTTACCTAGTATAATATAACGTAATTTAGCATCTTTAAATATTAGATGAGACAAAAGTCACAAAACTGATAGAAACGGGCAACGACTTAAAGAAGAAAAGCCAATATTGGGCCAACCCAGCTACCAGCAAAATTTCATATTTAGTAATATTAAACATTAGGGGAAGGTTAGAACAAATTTAATGTGAGAAGAAAAAGAAGAAAAGACATAATGGTAAAACATTAAATAGTTTATAGCTCCTCTCATTAATTATGTTATCTCTCATTAATAAAGCAAAAAACATTTTATCCTACACATTTCAAATTTATCCTATATATATCTTACACTTATCGAAATTTACCTTAAAAATATCTAAATTTATCATACACATTTAAGAATTTATCCTACACATACTAAAATTTATCCTACACATGTCGAAGTTCTTCTTCACCCTAAATTATTTTATCTTGAAAGAGTATATTTAAAAGTGAGTTACAAATTTAATTAGTTAGCTAACTAATTACAATTAGAAATTTACCTATATGCCCTTATTAATAACATTAAATACACATATTAAATGAAGTAAAATGGAGCATTTCTATTGGTTTAAAACTTATTCTTTTTATTCTTACAAAATTTTTCTTCTCATTTGAACCCTCCACTTAAACATTAAACATTAAACAATATAAATAAGCAACAAGTTTTAGCTTAGGTAAGTTGTACCTTTGGTTTTGGGTGATTTTAAAAAAAAAATTGGATTATGTGGTTCTTATCCCACCATGTGAAAACTTTTCTTACTAAAATGAAGTTTTTGCTTTATAATTCAGGATTGTAAATGTATGATGGAAGTGAAAAAAATTCTTATTAAAAGTGTAAGTTGAGATCTTACTTTGGAGAGCAAGCCAAAACAAAAGATAACTTAATTCTTATTTTTTTTATTTTTTTTCATCTTATATGATTGGGTTCATTTGGCCATTATAATTTTTTTTTCATTAATACTTCATTTTGTCCCTTTTTTGAACAGCATTAACACTTGATAAAACATGTTTGTGTGCTTTCGACACTTGATAAAATGTGTTGGGTTCGTTTGACCCGTCTAATGATTTTTTAGCTATGATATTAGGGCTTCTTTGGGGTGTATGAAGGACACGGTGGTAGTAAGGTTGGGGAGTATGTAGCGAAGAATATGCACTCGAATGTGTTTGATCTATGAATGACAACAAGATAAGCGAGATAAACGGTATCGTCTCAAGCGCCTCCACAAGATCACGATAGCAGTCATACTCCACTTCATAATCATCAAATGAAGCTTGGCTTTCTGATTCATATGATAGTGATGCTTAGCCAAATCTGACATCCCAATTGCGTTCTTTTCTCATATTTCATATAGATGGTATATTTGACATGTCATAAATTATGGAGTTTGTTTATACACACAAACGTCGTACCGCTGAATAACACTTTATGAGCGTTTTAAACCTAGCTTTTATGCTTTATTTGTATATATGACGTCTTAATTTCTAAGCCCCCGACCGCATCGCGGCGAGGGCTTCCATCTAGTTAACTATCAAATATAAAATCGTCAATTCCCAATTATTACTATTGATATTATAAACTGTATCGTTTCTGGATCAGCACAAAACCCACTAAGAAGAGAATATGATAGCTTCCAATAACTCCTTTTTTAATTATTTTTTCCTCTATACGACTCAATCCAATTTATGATATCACCTGGATATATACTTTCAATAATTTACGTTTATAACTTTTTTTCTAAGAACTAAAGTACGTTGTTATGCTTGATTTTTTCCCTCGATATTCCATTATAAATTTTGTTAAAAACGAAATTGTATTCAAAATAAAATGTTTTTTTCTATTATAAAACGATACAATAATAAACTAAACCGTTCTAATGGTTTAACTTTCTAAACAACATGTTTTATTTTCAAATCACGTTTGTTTTACATTATCATTTGCTCGATTTCTGGATCAACACAAAACCCACTAAGAAGAGAATATGATAGCTTCCAATAACTCATTTTTTTAATTATTTTTTCCTCTATACGACTCAATCCAATTTACGATATCACGTGGATATATTAAGTGGCGAAGCTTGAGATTTCCGGCCGGAGTGACAGAAGTCACCGGACCTAATAATTTCTATAAAACCGGGGGGTCGAAAACGTATATACCCAAAAATTTCTATACGAAAACTACATACTCTCCACTACTGAGCGAAAAGTTCGGGGGGTCGGCCGCCAAGCTTTGCCCAGTGGCGGAACTAGCCCAAAAAGTTAGGGGTATCCTAACTTTTTTTTTTAGAATCAGATGTATCCTTTATATAACAGAAACGGAGTTGAGGGGTATTTTTACACTACGGAAATGGTGTTAAGGGGTATTTTTATACTACGGAGACAGGGTCCCCTATTAACACTATAAGTCCGCCACTGGCTTTGCCCATATATACTTTCAATGTTTGTTGTGTGTATGATGCTTGTATGTTTGTATATCTGTGTGCCCATACATGTTTTTAGGAAAGTGTATGAAAATGGAGATATAAAAACAAAATTAGACGTATTACAGATATGTTAATGAAAAATGTTTTCTTTTGTTTTATTTTTCTTGCTATGGGACATCTACAAGTTGCTTCAGTCAAGGAGGTTATCAAACAAGGTGATGTGTATCTCGTTTCTAATCAATGATCACATGGTCTCTTTACAATTTATTTTTGTTATGCTATTAATGAAAATCACAAAATAAAAAATTTCCATGCTTCTAATGCCACAAAATAAAAAATTCCCATGGCTTTAATGCAAATTAAAAGGATCATTTTTGTCTCAATTTGAAAAGAATTGAATATTAATGATTTGACAACTTCAACAACGTAATATAACGTGTTAAAAATGTATATACATTCTAAATGTGACCGTTTAGTATATCATGTATTACGACTATTCATATATTCCAACAAAACGACACGTGCAAGTATTAACATATCAACTGTCAGCAGCGCTGAAGATGGTAAGCAACGCCATGAAAAGATTGATGATATCAAGATACAAAGCAACCGCAGCCCAAATGTACTCATCATACGTGTACCGTTTGATCAGATCATCAGTGTCATACACTATGTATCCACAGAAGATTAAGGCAGCCAAACACCCATATATCATAACCGAAAGTTTACCTAGAGGAAAGAATATCTGCAACAAAATTTATAAAAAAACTGGAACCAAGAAACTAAAATTATGGTGCAAATTCAAGGAAGAGGATAACCCGCGAACCTGAATGAGGGCGAAGACGAGAAGCACCATAAGCGCACCGAACAAGAACGGGCCCAAGAAGTTGAAGTCATAGCCCATCTTAGCAGCCCAAAATGTGAACAAAGTGAGGCTCACAACCACCACTGCTGTCAAAATGGCTGCTTCCAGTATCACTTTTCCTGCAATATTCTCAAACAATTGAGTAATTATTTGTTCTATCAATCATTCCAATTCAATGGATATATATGACTAGAAATTTTTATCATCAGTAAGAAGAAATGATTATTTTTCTACTGAGAATTTGATATTAAATGTGCACAACGAACCTGAGAAACATGAACTGAGGGAGAGTAGGCTTACCGCTAGTGAAAGCGCATGTCAAACCGACGGAAAAAGCAAGAGAGACGGTGAAGATCCCGAGAAGCACATAGTTGACAGGATGGCGCTGGTGATAGAAATACAATGGGCACAAGGCTGTCCAACAAAAATAACACATCAATTCAACAAAGATGTAAATTATATTAAACAAAATTACAACCTAGCAAATTCATGATTAAACAGGTTTAATTAAACCAGAATCACACAAACTCTGCATATAAAGATACATTTAAAAAGAAAACTGTAACTAACACAAAAATATCATTAGCCGAAATCACAACATGAAAACCCTAGCGAATTCACGGTTACACAGGTTTGATTAAACCAGAATCACACAAATTATTAATTAATTAACTATATTACATTTAGCAACTTGGGTGAATAGTACTTTACTTCTAATTTTTTTATACTTTTACCTCTTACTTTTAGCATTGACATTTACAACCCCTTAACTTTCAAAAGACTTTATAATCGAGTTTTACGTATTTATTTTCATGTATGTGTCGCTATAAATTTAAGTTGATTTATGTTTCGACGTAAATTTTCACCGGAAATGAGTTGGGTCAAATATAATATGTTCTTATGCTTATTACTGTGTACGTTTTTAGTTGGTCTACGTTTTGATGTACTTGAGTTTTTTTCTTTAATGAACGTTAATTTTTATTTACTTTTCTTTATGTTTAATGTTTTAGTTTTAGGTTACTTTTTCATTAAAGTTATATTTAGGATAACGTTTACATTTCCATTTACAATTAATTTAAAATCAGCCCGTCCTACTGTCCAATTTAAATTTATTTGTATGGTTTTCGGTCGATGGTAATCTTACTAGTTCTGCATATAAATCAAACAAAAATATATTTATCAAACAACTATTACACATAAATTACAACACAGATATCATCAATCAACCCATTTACACATAAGCAACAGAACCAAGCGAAATCACAACGAAAAAAAATAGCAAATTCACGATCACACTAACTTTGTTTAAACCAAAATCACACAAATGCTGCATATAAATCAAACAAGAATATATTCATAAAACATATATTACGCATAAATTACAAGTTTACAACAACAACAAAAAAAATCATCAATCCACAATTACACAGAAGCAATGAATTCAACCATAATTACAACACAAAAACCTTAGCAAATTCAGGATCACACAAGATTAATTAAAACAAAATCACACAAACTCTGCATATAAATCAAACACAAATATATTTACAAAAACACTTGCAACACAAAAATATTATCAATTTACACAAAAATCAAACAAAACCACCACACATAAACCCTAGCAAACTAACAACTACACAAAATCAAACCAGAATAACACGAACGTAACAAACGAAATTGGTAACAATAACTTACTGATGAACGGCGTGATGATGAGGATGATATAACAAGCCAATCCAGCGGTGGTAGTCGTTAAGAAAGTGACAATCGGATGAAACGACACGACGACAGCACCCACAGCGACGGTGAGAAGCAACTGTATGGCGACGATTGAGTAAACCTTACGAATAAACGACCACCGGAGTTCCGGCGACTCCGTCATCGTCGGGTAGAGTGTTCCGGTTGTTCCAGACTCCAAATCGGACTTCATGAACGGCGGTTTGTTTTGCATGTTGATGAAATTGGAGGCAAAATTGGGGAATTAGGGTTTGTGTTTGAACAGATTCTGAAGTTAATGTGGAGGATAATTGAGGAGTTATTATAAAGGTGGTAACGGTTTTTTCGATGAGGGTTCAGACGAGTATTTGGGTTGTTTTCATAAAGAATATTAAAATACGCTTACAAGTGAGCTGAATCGAACCGATCAGACATTTGTTTGTGTTTGGTTCGTTTATAAACTGATCCGAACCGAACCGAAGTTTTTTCAACTGAGCCAAAGTCGAATGAGTGTCTTTCGATCTGAGCATTTTTCAAACGAACGTTGAGCGAGTATCGAGCGTTGAAGAACAAAATAGGAAAGTGATGATAGGGGTGTTAGTTTTTAGAGTAAAGTGCAATTTTCGTCGCTAAGGTTTCATCTGATTAGATCATGAGTATAAATTTAACAAATAACAAGTAATAGAAAAAACATTCAACTCTTTCAATCGAGCTGAATCGAACGAGCAAATTTCGAGCATTTTTGAGCGAGCATCGAACAAGTTTCGAGCGTTGAGCAATTTGAACAGCCCTAAGTCTAACCGGGTCTCACGGCCCGCTAGTTCATGGGCGGACACAGGTGTATGGGTGGGTGGGTGGGTGGACGGGCGCATCCTTTGAAGAAAAAAAATCTAGTGTATTTTATAGGCAAAAATTCCAATCACACCCTTTAAAAATATGGTTGAAACCTCTCGTTCGCACCCCTAAAAAAATAATTCCTGAATACGCCACTACGCGCATGGCCGGCCCTGGGGGTGGGCGGGGAGGACCACCGGCCAGGGTCCGATATTTCGAGAGGCACGTTTTTTTAAGAAAAAAACCGATATGTATATGTAAAATATTTTTTTAATATGGTACACCCATGCAAACACCAACATAGGCCCCCTTACAAAACTATTCTTATGGTTTAGATTAGTTATTAACCCTTTTGGCATTAGGTTTAGACCTTTAGTGAGCCCAATACCTAATTTCGTTAAGGTCTAAGAGCACATTTTTTCAAGCTCGAACAGGGTACACGAATTCTCAAGGTCGGTCCTGACTACGCGGATTAAATTGGAAGCGGGTGTATGGTCGAACCAGTACTGTTTTGGTCATATCCGATTATAAAAACATAAAAAGTTTTCAAAATTGAATGTGATTACTGATCCCGAATGTGATTTACATATATATATATATATATATATATATATAGTGTGAGGTTTATTGGGGAACACTAAAAAAGTGGGGAACAGTGGGGAACCGACTCAAACGAACTCTGATTGGACTCATTCCAGCGGCGTTGGAATCGGCTCGTCGAACCCTAACTAAGATCTCTTAACCCTAAACCCTAAATCATAACCCCTAAACCCTAAAAATATTAGAGTTTGGCTTTTAGGGTTTAGCTTTAGGGTTTGGCTTTTAGGGTTTAGCTTTAGGGTTTAGGGTTTAGCTTTAGGGTTTAGCTTTAGGTTTAGCCTTTAGGGTTTAGCTTTTAGGGTTTATAGTTTAGATTTTACGGTTTAGCTTAGGTTTTAGCCTTATTTTTTAGCTTTAGGGTTTAGAGTTTAGGAGTTAGGATTTAGGGTTTAGGGTTAAGAGATCATAGTTAGGGTTCGACGAACCGGTTCCAACGCCACTGGAATGAGTCCAATCGGAGTTCGTTTGAGTCGGTTCCCCGCTGTTCCCCACTTTTTTAGTGTTCCCCAATGAACCTTCCCATATATATATATATATAACAACAAAATTGAAAATGTTTATATATTCGGAAGTACTTTTTTTATAAACGAAAAAGTCTCAAAAGATTTATAACTAACGAATATAAGCTTACAAAGTACAAGGAACCTCAAGAACATTTCTGGTGGAGGTAGAACAGCCAAAAAAAGATACATACTTAAGCTAAGTTACAAAGTACAAGGAACCTCAAGAACATTTCTGGTGGAGGTAGAACAGCCAAAAAAAGATACATACTTAAGCTAAGTAGAAAAGACCGGGGTCAATTGACCCTGTAGGCTTTTGTTTTTTACAAGCAGTATAATTTGTGGAGAATATAAACAAGGGCGCTACTTAGCGTAGCAGTTACTTCGATTTTTCTTAGAATGAAAGTCACGAGTTCAAAAATTATAGGCTTTTTATTTATTTGTCTTTCAATTATTTGTTTAATTTCATCAATCTTTTGGTGGGATGATTTAGGTTAACTTTGGTGCCTTGTGTTGGTCGTTAGATCCTATAGATTCTAAATATTGTAAAAGCTTAGTGTTCTCCGTTTTATTGTAGTTGGTTCCTACAACCTATTATTCTTTTTTTGACTTGTTGGGATTTTTTAGTAGGGTTATTGGATTTTATCATTTCCGACTATTAGGTATTTGTCGCTGCCACTTCTAACTATTACTTTGACTCCCACTACTCCCAACTTAACACTTTGTGTGTTGTATCACCCCGCATGTGAACATTTCTTAGGGGTGTTTGGTTCGTAGGAATTCAATGGAATTTAAGGGAATTGGAATTTGAATTCCATCTCTTAAAATGTTTGATTCACAAAATTTGATGGAATTGGAATCCCAATTCCAATCTTCATGTGTTTGGTTAACAATGGAATTGGAATTGAAATTAGGCATTAATTCCTTCAAATTCCTTTAACTAAATGAATTCAAAATCCTTCCTATCTGTGAAGGAATTAAAGTAAATTCACTGGAATCTTCAGCCGTTTCGACACGCACCGTTTCAACCCGTACCATTTCGACCCACACTGGTTTTGATCCGAACCGTTTCAACCCGTACCGTTTCGACGCGAACAGTTTCGACTCGTACCGTTTCGACGCGAACGTTTTCGACCCTTAACGTTTCGACGCCAACGGTTTCGACCAGTAACGGTTTCGACGCCAACCGTTTCGACGCGTACCGTTTCGACCCGTACCGTTTCGACGCGAACCGCTTAGACCCGTACCGTTTCGACGCGAACCGTTTCGACCCGTACCGTTTTGACCCGTACCGTTTCGACACGCACCGTTTCAACCCGTACCGTCTCGACCCATACTGGTTTCGATCCGAACAGTTTCGACCCGTATCGTTTCGACGCGAACAGTTTCGACTCGTACCGTTTCGTCGCGAACGGTTTCGACCCATACCGTTTCGACCCGAACTGGTGGTTGTGGGTGCCGGGGTGATGGATTCCAATTCATTCGACAACCAAACACAACAAAAATGGAATTAAGATTCTAATTCCAACAAATTCCAATTCCAATTGGAATGTTTAAATTCCAAATCCAATTCCTTCAAATTCTAATTCCTAAATTTCAATTCCAATTCCAAATCATTCCGCGAACCAAACGCCCCCTTAGTGTTTGACTCGTGTTATTGGTGATAATAGGCTAACACTTTGTAAATTACTAATGGTTGCAGGTGAATCTGCTCCTAAAAGACAAAATGAGAGCCAAAAACCACTCAACAGGAGTGACACAATACTTAAAGTGTTAAGTTGGGAGTGATATGAATCAAAGTGATAGTTACGAGTGACAGCGGTCAATACCCAATAGTTCAGAGTGATAAAATCCAATAACCATTTTAGTACGAATGTATGATACAAGAAGGAAACTATAAAAGATTGAACTACATATTTATGCTACTTCAGTTTAAATTAAAGCGAGCAAGCTAATTAACAATTTCAACCATTCTTTTTAATGGTAAGTGGAGATATTGGCGGATCCAGGAACTTTTTTAAGTGGGTTCGTTTTAATAGATTCTCACTATTTTTTCCAAATCATATAAAGTTCTTACTATTTTTTTATAAACCGAGTGAGTTCATGTGAACACACAAAACAGGGCTGGATCCGCCACTGATTGGATAATGCATCTGAGCTAGCTAACTAGCTTCATGCTTTTGGTTCTGGGTAATTTCTTTTACTTGGTTTCATAACCAGTTTGGTAATGTTTGGAAAAATCCCTAGGATCATCCGTGTAATTTACTCCCAACTTAGGAAAATCACTTGAGTTTTATATTCAATAATTGTTTTATTGAAACTAATACTGTTCTATTGCAGTGGCAATTTGGCAATAACTTTTGTTTAATTGTTCTTGTTAAACCTAAGATTGTTTACACAAGTGAATCAAGAACACCCAACTCCAATTTAGAACTCTTGCTCAACAATCAATGAACGAACAAACTTGAAGTTGTAAATGATAATAAAACTTGATAAAGCAAATATTGACGCCAAATTCTTTAAATCAAAGCGACTTCTTTTTTCTTTTTTTTTAATTATCTACCAACTTACGTACATAGGTAAAATAACCTAATATATATATACTAACCTGACTTGCATGGCAAGTATCCTAACCTTAATCAAACATGTAATACTTAAAATCTAAACACACTAAATTTACACATTGACCCTTATCTAAACATTAATACTAAATTAGGGGTTGTTTGTTTAGCTCTTAATGAGGCTCTTAATGGTTAAGACCTCTTAATGGTTCAGATAATGGTTCAGACTGTTTGTTTCGCGAGCAAATGTCTGAATGGTTCAAACATTTGCCTCTGAACGGTTAAACAATATATTGGCTCTTAATGGTTCAGTACTTAACTATTCAGATGTTGCCAAACAGCCCCTTAATATTTTAGTGTTTGTTATTATCTTCAAACTTCTTAATAGCTGATCGGTATCGAACTTTCACAGTTATATCAAGAACCAAATGCCCGTGTATATTTTAGTGAAGAGCTTTCATCATTGGCGCCCACCGCATTTTTTGCAAACCACTTTCATATATTTTAGTGAAGAGCTTTCATCATTGGCGCCCACCGCATTTTTTGCAAACCACTTTCATATCTTCTCTCTTCAAAAAACACTCTCTGAATGACTGAACAAAACCCTTCTCTTCATGTGGACGGAGAAAACTCTTCCTTTGAGTTGGACACGGACACAGCTCACGTCCAAAGGCACCAAAGGAACGGGACCGTCAGAGAAGCACAAACGAACAATGAGATACCTGATCTCTTTGGCAGCACTTCCAGAGTTATCAATCAAACCACAAACGGAGCTAACCTCCAAACACCTCCTGGGGTAGTCAATCAGACAACTCCAGGAGTCCAAACGCCAAACCATGGTGCTGGCCCTTCAGCATCATCGGCTCAGGCACAATTGAACTTCTTAACACTCTTAGAGCTACCTGAAGGAGAAACTCTGGCCTCCTAGTATGCCAAACAAACGGCGTCTCTGAATCTGGTCTATGCGCAGTTAAGCGCACAACAAGCATTGCTCCAAGCACAGGCTGCTCCATCCGCTATCGTTACTCTACCTCAAAGACCACCAAGTACTCAGATTCCTCAACAAACACATGCACAGGGGCACGCGCGGAACCAACAACATTCTGAGCAGTACACCATCAGGAGACAAAACGCGCATGACACGCGTGACACCTATGGTAAAACGGAAAGCAACTACGAGCAGCACACTCATCAACAAAGGAAGCCGGTGCACAGTCATTTAGGCCCGCGCAACATAAACAATGAATGGGGAAGTTACAATGAAAATGATGACACAACATATAAGCAAGAAAGTACGGTATTCAGCAGACTACCTCCAAATCATGAGGCGTACAAGCCCCGCGCATGCGCGGGATACAATCCAAACGCTGAGTACGATTACACGCCAAGCTATCGCCCATAAGGCATAGCTGAGAAATCAAAGTTTATCAGAGAAATCGCAACGGCCGATATCGATAAGACGAAGTTGCCACACAATGTGGGTAAGTACAATGGCCTAACGGATCCTGATGACCACCTTCAAGTTTTCATCGGTGCGGGAGTGGTAGGTGGTTGGTCATTACCCACGTGGTGCCATCTGTTTGTGCAAACTTTTGTAGGCGCAGCGCGCGCGTGGTTTGACAGTTTACCAGAAGGTAAGATCAAATCCTGAATGGATTTTCAACACAAGTTTCTGGCGCATTTTTCCCAGCAACGCAGGCACACCAGGGACCCAGCAGATTGCTTAAACATCTGGAGGAAAGATCATGAAAGCATTGAAGACTTTATCACCAGATATAACAAAGAGTGCCTAGAAATCGGAGATGTAGGAGTAAAGATGATGCGCGCACACTTCATGAGAGCCGTCAAGTGTGATGATCTAATCAAAAGAGTCAAGGGAAGAGATGGAGGTCCCAAAGATTGGGATACTTTCATTGAAGTAGCAAAAACTATCACGAGAACGGACAAACAACTGACCGGCGACGACAGCCGACAGTGCAACTATAGTCAGCATGCCAATGATAGACGCAACAAGAAGGGCAAGGGTCAGCCCTGGAAAGCATCTGGCTACAAAGAGAAAAGTCCACCAGCTGAGGACGCGCGCGCGACCATCAATTAAATCAGCTATCGCAAGGAAGTCAAAAAAGAAAACAGGGAGAAGCAATGGACACCTCTGATAAAAACCCCTTTCGAAGTCTTGTTAACCGAAAATCATCAATTTAAAGCCCCGTTGAAAATGAGAAACAAGAGAGGGCAAGACCCGAACCTCTTCTGCGAGTTTCACAAAGACACAGGCCATCTCACAAACGACTGTATCAGCTTAAGGCAAGAGATAGAACGAGCTTTAAAAGATGGCAAGCTTACTCACCTAATCAAAGGGGGAAAAAGAGACAATCGTCAGATCTAGAGAAGGGAAGAGGGTCCAGACAACAAAAAACTTCGAAAGTTGGAGACACACATGATTCAAGGAGGTCTGAGAAGGCCGAGAAAAAACTACAACAAGCGCGCCCAGGATGACTCCTGGCATGAGAGGCAAGTTGTGTTCCCAGTAGTACGAGGCGGTCCGAGGGAAAGAAGACCCATTGTCATTCCTGGGGTGTTTGGTCATTACCAAACTTACTACATTTTCATAGACCCCGAAAGCACCGCGGACATCATATAGGAGCAATGTTTCAATCAATTGGACCAAGAAGATAAAGCGCGCTTAGAACCAGTTGACTACCTACTCACTGGATTCTGCAACGAAGCCGTGTTCCCTCTTGGTCAGATATCTTTCCCGGTGCTACTTTCTGATGGGAAGAATTCAAGGACGGAAGAAGTCATGTTCATGGTCTTACCGGCAAATTCAAGGCACGACATTCTCTTGGGAAGAGAGTCCCAAGGGGACTTTAGCATGATCTGTTCAGGACCAAACTCAGCAGTTGGGTTCCCGAAAGAAACTGGAATAACCATAATTTATGCAAGCAAGAAGTTCTTATGACTGACGAGGTCAGGCCTGCAAAAACAAGCAAACCCACACCGCGCGCAGAACCCGAAAAGTGGATCTTAAACAGGAAATATCCAGAGCAAACGGTCACTTTGGGCTCAGCAATGTCAGAACTCACGCGTGCATCTCTCAAGAAGTTATTATTCAAAAACATGGATGTCTTTGCCTGGACACCGGCAGACATGACCGGCGTTCCACGGCATATAGCTGAACACAGGCTGAATGTGGCTGAAAATGCCAAACCAGTGGTACACACCAAATGTCATTTAGGAGACATAAAACATAAAGCCATGCAGGAACAGATCACAGAACTGTTGAATGCGGGTATCATCAGAGAAGTAAGATACCAAACCTGGGTAGCCAGCCCAGTAATGGTTCCAAAAGGAAATGGCAGCTGGAGAATGTGTGTGGATTACAAAGACTTGAACAAAGCTTGCCCGCGCGATTGTTACGCCTTGCTCGAAATCGATGAAAATATTGATTTACTGGCATTGTTCCGATGGAAGTGTTTCCTCGACTGTTACAAAGGATACCATCAAGTGCATATGGCAATCCAAGACGAGGACAAGACAACATTCCGCACGCCAACAGGGCTATACTGTTACACGAAAATGTCCTTTGGATTAAAGAATGCTGGAGCGACATATCAAAGACTAATGAACGAAACATTCAGTGATGCCATCGGAAAGTACATTGAAGTTTACATGGATGATTTGGTCATCATGAGCAAGGAAGAGGATCTGATGCTAGTAAATATTCATAAAACTTTCGACACGCTGCGAGGAGTAAACATCAAGCTGAATCCAGCGAAGTGTTCCTTTGTAATGGATGAAGGCAAATTCCTGGGTTTTATTGTTACCAAAGATGGGTTCGAGGTCAATCCTGAAAAAGTGCAAACAATTGAGCGGATGCCCTCCCCATCAACAATAAAAGAAATGCAGAAATTGGCTGGGCGATTAGCAGCGTTAAATCGTTTCCTTGCAAATCACGCAGCAAAGTCATTCCCATTCATCAAAACCCTCCGTAATTGCGTGAAGAAAAACCAGTTCTTATGGACCCCTGAAGCCGCGATCGCATTTAGAGAAATGAAAGATTGTCTTATCCGCTTACCAACACTAACAGTCCCAATGAAAGATGGGCCATTGGTCATGTATTTATCTGCATCAGAGAAAACAGTGGGGGCAGTCCTTCTGGTTGATCGTCAAGGCATGCAAACACCAGTATATTACAAATCTCGCACTTTGAATGACCGAGAAACAAGATACGCTATAATGGAAAAGCTGGTCCTAGCACTGATCCACGCGTCCAGACGGTTGCGTAGATACTTTGCCAATCATGTTATCCATGTCCTGACGAATTATAACATCGGCAACATTCTAACAAGACCGGAGATATCGAGGAGGTTAGCAAAGTGGGCTATCGAATTGGGAGGCTATAACGTGGTTTTTAGACCAAGGCCAGCAATCAAAGGACAGGTGCTAGCTGATTTCCTCACAGAAGTACCTGATGATAAAGATAGAGAATGCAAAGCGATGGAGAAGGCAGAAAAGCAATACTCGGAAGAGTCGTGGCTGTTGTATACAGACGGCGTGTCTAACGAAGATGGAGCGGGTGCAGGACTAAGGCTGGTAAGTCCGGAAAAGCATGAATTCATATACACCATTCGTTTAGACTTCAAAAGCACAAACAACGAGGTCGCGTATGAAGCTTTTCTTGTTGAATTACGGTTGGCGATCAAGATAGGGGTTAAGCACATAGAAGCGCACGTTGACTCAATGCTCGTAGCTGGGCAAATCAATGGCCAATATGACGCCAAGGGAGACGTCATGGCGTTGTACCTAGAGCAAGCAAGAACTATACTTCAAAACTTTGATTCTTACAAGATACACCACATCAATAGAAGTGAAAACAAGCCAGCGGATGCACTGAGCAAACTCGCTTCGACCAGCTTCCAACATCTGGCTAAAGACGTGCGCATCGAGGTTCTAAGCAACCCATCAGTCCCATTAAGGCAGGTCAACGTCATCCAACTGGGGTCAACATCCTGGATAACTCCAATCATCATGTACCTCCAATCTGGAATCTTTCCTGAGAACAAGGCCGAAGCAAGAAAAATACAGTACAAGTCAGAGCACTACCAAATGTCCGACGGCATCCTATACATGAGGTCATACCTTAGACCATTGTTACGTTGCGTAGATCCAGAAGATGCCAACTACTTAATTCGTGAAGTACACGTGGCATTCATGTAGGTCCAAGAATGGTAGTGGCAAAAGTGATGAACGCAGACTATTATTGGTCGAGAATGCACCTAGATGCAGTCAAGGTTTTAAGGATGCCAGAGGCACGCTCCCAAAACCATGTGCCCGAATAACGAACTGATTCCCGTCACAACGGCATGGCCGTTCCAACAATGGGGAATAGACATGGTCGCGGTAGACTATTTTACCAAATGGGTGGAAGCAAAGACATTGGCATCAACCACGTCTATAGTTTCGGCTTACCTCTACGAATCATAACCGACAATGGAACAAACTTCGCTGCTGAAGACCTCCAAAATTGGTTCAAAGAGCTAAACATTGAACATACCTTTTCCTCAGTGGACATCCACAAGGAAATGGTCAAGTGGAGGCGATGAACAAAAGCATTGTCAATGGCATAAAAGCAAGACTTAGTACTCAGCGAAGAGGTTGGGTTGACGAATTACCCAGCATCTTATGGGCCCACAGAACAATGCCAAAGACAAGTAATGGTGAGACACCATTCAGCCTGGTATATAGGTCCGAAGCGGTGATACCTGCGGAAATCAGCTCGCCATCCCCAAGGATGCTATCAATGAACGCCGTCAACAATGAAGAGCAACGAAGGCTGGACCTGGACCTTCTAGAGGAAAGAAGAGAAATGGCAGCAATAAATGAAGCAAAGTACAAGACCAAGCTGGAAAAATACTACAACAGCAAGGTTAGAGTCTACACTTTCAACCCCAGAGACTACGTCTTGAGAGACAATGAGGCATCTAATGCCGAAAGACCAGGCAAATTGGCTCCAAAATGGGAGGGGCCCTATATCATCGACAAGGTCCTTGGGAAGGGAGCCCACAAGTTGCGCACGCTCGAAAACAAAGAAGTCCCGAGGACTTGGAACGCTCAACAGCTAAGTAAATGTTATATGTAGTTGCCCGATGATTTTCTTTTTCTCTTTAATGTATGGCCATGCGCCCAACACAGTAATCCTTAATACAAGAAGTGTTGGTTATCTTATCTTCTGTGAATTTTTGTTACAACTGCATATATTACTTTGGGCATACACGAAAACATCAATGGCTTAACGACAGAAAACATTGTAGGCCTCCAAGGCTCGTCACGAATAAGTGCACAGTCGGGTCAAATATACACAATCAAAACCTGTCAGCCAACTATTACTTCGTGCCCACCCATACACGAAAACATCGTAGACAAGGTAAAATAAACATTGTAGACTTCCAAGGCTGGGAAGCACCAAGTGCAAAGCCGGGTCATCAAAACACAATAACCTGTTAAATGATCATTTCGTACATGTGAAACAAACAACAGGCATAACGACAACATAAACATTGTAAGGTCATGCTCAACACAATAAAGTGTAAAGCCAAAGAGATCAACACACAATAACCTGTCATAGCCATCATTCATTCGCGATACCTAATCAAAGTAATTGCACATATGCATATATTGTAACTAAAACAAAATTCGCAAGCTAGCAACCTAAAGTTAGCATTACGCATCAAAAATTGTGTCAAATGTATCAATAACCACAGAATTGTAAAAGTAAATTGTTCACAAACAACGAGCACAAAATTGTCTGATGATTACAAGGCCAGCAGGCCAATACACGGCATGCAAGCCGGAGTTAAACGATCAAACTTGATGACTGGGACCCGCACCACGATCTTCTGGATCCTGATCACCAAGAGCCTTCTTCAAAATCTCAACGGTGCCTCTTTTCCGAGATAACTTTTCGACAACCCTAACGATGGCGAAATCAAGAAACTCGTAATCTTGACGCTTGGAGGCATAACGGGCCGAGCAGTCCGTCTTATAAAGATCAAAATGATCTACCTTCTCATTGGCTGCAGCAGCTGCCCTCCCCTCACCATAACCCTCTTTACGACCACTGTCAAAAGCAGCTTCACTCAATTCAAACATATGCTTTTCCAGTTCATCCGACTTGACGATACGATCAACAATCTACAAAAACCCAAAATGAACAAACACAACAAGAAAAGATATAAAGTGAAAAGCAAAGTAACAAAAGAACATACCAAAGGGACACCGCATGCAAGTAACCACTTGCAATCGGTGCTAACCTCTTCAGCTAAAATCTCCAAAGCTTGACTCTCAGCAATCTTCTCGGCAACAATTTTTTCCAAATTCGCAATACGTTGAGTATATTCATTTTCTCTTTTCTGATACATATCAACATCATGCTCATACTCATCACTTAGCTTGGTTTTCTCTCCCTTCAGTCTCACAACCTCATCACGGGCAGTCTTCAACTCCCGGTTAGACCTCTCACAGGCATTCTCCCACTCCTTCTGGCGATCAGCATTGTATTGTTTCTCTTTTGAAAGTTTATCCTCAGCATCGGCAACCCTCCATAACAAACCTTACTTCTCAACATTAAATGCTTCCCTCTCTTCAGCAAGTTCCTTCTTAGCAGCTTCAAATTCCAAAGTGTCCTCCCCCATCGCCTGCCATTCCCTGACAATCTCTTGGGTCGTGGCATAGAAGTTCACGCCAACATGAATATGATAATCTAAAAGATCCATGCGATGGTGATTTTTCTGAAAAAGTCTCTCAGCCGGGGGGAGAGACAAGGAGTAAAACTCACGACAGTTAGAGAGATTGTCCATCTGGGAGCCTTGAGTTAAAGACCAATGGGGAGCGTGAGGAAGTTTATCACACGCGGGGTTTTGGGTCGTCCACGAGGAGTCGCTTCGCTTGATTCATAATCAGTTTCGCTAGATGTACCACCACCCCAGGACTGCGCTCACGCTTGGTATAAATCGTGCCCCGAGGAGTCGCTTCGCTTGATTCATAATCAGTTTCCACACCCTCAGCACGGACTTCAACTTTTCCAGCATCAGCAGCAACATCTTTAACCACCCTTTCTGCCTGATCAACTTCAACATCATCCTCTATAACAACCCTCCTGAATTTTTCCGACACCCTAATATATTTTAAAATACCCCTATATGTCCTAAAATACACCCCGTATGTGATAACCGAGCTCAAAATACAATATAGCATTAAAAATAAAATAAAAACAAAAATTTTATATCGCTCGCGGGCCGCGTAAGACCACATAAGGGTCTACGCGGGGCGCGACAGCCCATCAACGCGGCGAAACCCTGAGCCGACACATGTCATCAACGTGTTGAACATATGCTTGTGACCCGGATCAGCTACGCCATAGACCCTCTACTACGCGGGCCGCGTAAGCCTTAAGCTTACCTTACGCGGGCCGCGAGAGAACCAGATTTCAGCCCTATATAAGAGGGCATCGGGCCTTCAGTCGAAATTCGCTCACGAACGTTTTCTTTCTCTAAATTCTGAAGATTTAACATAATTCTCGGGTATAATACCCCCTAAATAACGAAGTTCTGCTCCGTTGTAAGTATCATAACCCCTGGATACGTATTAGATACGCTGCCCGATTGATCTAGGATTCTGTAACGGCTGTCGTGGTTCTGCCCGACGTAGTCGTTGGAATGCCGTATCGGGGAGGGTACTACTAATGTTAAAATGGGTTATTATACTAACACGTGTGCATTTCTGTAAATTATAGATTATCACCAGCAAACCCTAAAGGATAATCTAAGACAGCAATGTGAGTAATCTCCTTTTTGTAAATTGTTTTTACAAAACCTCACATGATTAATTATATATTAAACAGTTATTGAGTATTTGTAAGGATACAATTATCGTCGGTATGTTGGGGTTTTTTATACAAAATTTGTTACTGCCTTGCGAGGGGTAACATTTCCACAAGTCGGGTTGACAGTACCGTGGGTGGTAATTGATATGACTTGGAAACAAATATAATTGTGAGACCGCCCTCAATACTGTACAATGGTTTTTATTAAACTTGATTAAACTAGGATTCACTCACCAGTATTTCCCACTAACAAAATGTTTTTAAAACGCGTTTCAGGTAACAAAATGTGAAAGCCAAATAGAAGTCAGCTGGACAGCACTGAAGGCTTGGAGAAGTGGCAATAAAGTTACCTAAACAAAATAGATGTTTTTATTAAATACAATAGGATTTATCCCTATGAAAATGTGTGTACTTGAAACTTGGGATTTTTCCCATGTGTTTAATATATTAAAAGCGTGATATTTTACTCTGATAAAATATTTCCTAACTACGGTCCTGATGTAAATTCCGCTGCCAAAATTGAATAAATACCAGATACCACCAAAACTGGCTCGCGGCCGCCCGTTCTCGGGAGATAGGGATCGGGGGTTGCGACAGAATGTGGTATCAGAGCTAAGCCACTGATTCAGCCACATAAGCGTTCTGCTGACACCAAAATTCAATCTGTTAGGAAATAAATTACGGAAATATGTGCATAATTGTATTTTATTGTTGTGTGTTATTTGACTATTTATTAGTTTACAGTATGAGCGACCAAGGACCATCTGACGCGTACCGTCAATTGTCTGGTTCGACTAGAAGCGAAGGCGCCTCCTCTCAGCCTGCCCTCTCGGGGTACTCTGCTGATAATGAAGAAGGAATATTCGTGTTTAAGGCTCAGTCTGAAGAGCCATTCCCTCAGAAAAAGAGAGGATGGTTCAGTAGGGGAGCACATGAGCGTAGGAAACGTATGAAAAAGTTACAAGACCAGAGAGCACTAGCAGCAGTCAAAAGAGAAACCGATGCCCATGCCCAGGACATGATTAATAGGAGTTTAGCTAACTTCCATATCTTAGCAACCACTGTAGCTGACTCTAACCTGGAGCAAATGATAGCACCCCAACCACAACCACCATTTCCCGACCAACCAATGGAAATAGAGAACCCTGAAAATCAAGTAGAAATGCATGATTTCAACCCGGAGGAAATACCTAGAGTACCAGCACCAAATCCCTTAGACACAAATTACGACCCCTGGTGGGACGACAATAGGGACTATGTGCAACGTTACCCGATACACAAAGACATGCCCATGCCGAATTTAGGAGCCTACCCAGGTTTCGACCCTCTAGATCCCTATTACGATAACGATGTATACATTAGGGAGATTTTAGAAAATCCTTACCAATTCCAGGCACCTACACCTCCATACTAGGAACCCGCACCTCAGATTCCAAACCCAGTCCTAGAACCTACACCCCCAATGAGTGCAGAAAATGTACAAGAACTCAGTACATTTGTGAGGAAATTTTAGAGAGTAGTGAAAGGATGAGACAGGTGGGAGAGCGACTCGTCTGGAAGTACGACGAGCGCAATATGGATTTCTGGATGAATCCATATCCTTGAATGTGATGGTAGAGATGGTAGTAATAATAATAATAATATAATAATAAAATATGTGTGTATGTGTATAAAAAAAACTACGGATGCTTACTACTAGTAGTGTAATTTTAAATTTCAGTCGGTACTGTAATTTTAATTTCCAATATTGGTTTGTAGTGGATGCATATTATATAAAAATAGAGTAAAGTCGCAATGATTGACGCTTTTGACCAAAATGCGTGTCATGTGATTGGCTATATTAAATATTATTTTGTGATATTAATACGTGGTAACTGTTTAAAATTCAGATGGCCGACGAAGTGAATCAGGAAAATCTGAATAACGATAGCCTGAGTAACAATAACCCGGGTAACGAAAATCCAAACAACAATAATGGAAACCAAGTGGATAATAGTGCCATCCAACACATAGTGGCACAAGGAATAATAGATGCAATGCCATATATTCTTCAAACGGTTAAGGATGCTAATAATAAAAGTAGACATGATAGCAAGCGACCCTCTGAACCTGAACACAGCGTGAACAATGGACCCGTACTTCAAGCGCCCATTCCCAAAAGAAGAAGAACCATGCCTTATGGTTATTCTTACAAAGAATTTTGGTCCTGTAAACCAATAGAATTCTCGGGCAATGAAGAACCCATTGCAGCTCTACGCTGGATAGAAAAGACTGAGGCAGTCTTAAAAATAAGCAAATGTGCGAAAGAGGACAAGATAATGTTTGCTTCCAATCTATTTAAGAATTCAGCCTTAGAATGGTGGAACACTATCCTCCAGTCTAGAGGAAGTGATAGGGTTTATAATATGGAATAGGAAGAATTTAAAAATATGGTAGAAAGGAAATTATGCCCTCCCAATGAAAAGGAACAGATAGCCAATAAGTTCTTAAACCTTAGGATGACTGGTGTGGATAGTAAGGGATACACTAAGTTATTCTTTAAATATGCTAGAATAGTGCCAACCCTTGTTTCACCTGAACCAGTATTAATCTCCCGTTACATCTGGGGATTAATTGGGGAGATTAGGCATGTAGTCAAGGCAGCTAGACCTCAAACCATAGAAGAAGCTGTAGAATTAACAAACACCTTGACTGATGAATTAGTGCGTACACGAGAAAAAGACCAAAGGAGGAACCTAGCACAGAGACTTACCCAAGAATTCCGTTCTGGAAATTTCAACCGTAGGAATATAGGTTCTACCTCTGCACCTTACTGTAAGGCTTGCAAGAAGAAGCATTCAGAAAATGCTTCACTAACTGCAATTTCTATAATTTACCAGGACACAAGGAAGAAGACTGCAGGAGAAAACCTAGTAATGGACTGTGCTTTAATTGTGGAGAAAAAAGTCACATCAAGCCAAACTGTCCAAAATTGGCTCCAGCTACGAACAACAAGAACACTAAAAATGCTAGAGCATTTGTTCTGACGGCAGATGAAGCCAAGATGATTCTGGACATGATAGCCGGTACGTTTTTAGTTAATGATATTTTTGCTAAAGTATTATTTGACTCTGGTGCGAACCAACGTTTTATTAATACTTCATTTTGCAAACTTCTTAATCAATCATTAACTAAACTTCCACAAGAATATCTAGTAGAGACAGCTAACGGAGAAACTGTTAGGATTTCTGAAATCTTGCAGGGAGCAAAAATAAAATTTTTAAACCAAAAATTTATTGCAAATCTTTACCCAATGAATCTGGCAGGATTCGATGTCGTTTTAGGAATGGATTGGTTAATAGCCAATAAAGCCAGTATTTTATGTGATCAAAAGTCAATTCAAATAAATTCACCAAAGGGTGAAAAGATCACAATTAAAGGAGATAAACCATCTAGGTCCACAAAATTCATCTATGTGATGAAAACTGCAAGCTATATAAGAAAAGGATCTATAGTGTATTTGATTTTTATAATCACTAACACTAAAGGAAAAGAACTAAAAGACATTCCAGTAGTATCTCAGTTTTCAGATGTATTTCTAGAAGAATTACCAGGACTACCACCGGATAGAGAAGTTGAATTCAGAATTCACCTGCTACCAGGGACAGCACCAATTGCCAAAGCACCTTACCGATTGGCACCCGCCGAAATGCAGGAACTGAAGAAACAGTTAGACGAATTGTTGGAAAAAGGATTCATACAGCCAAGTTCATCGCCATGGGGAGCACCGATTTTATTCGTCAAAAAGAAGGACGGATCAATGCGTATGTGTATTGACTACCGCGAATTGAACAAGGTCACTATTAAGAATCGGTATCCATTACCAAGAATCGATGATCTGTTTGATCAATTGCAAGGAGCTCAATTTTTCTCTAAAATCGATTTAAGGTCAGGATATCATCAATTAAAGGTACAAGAAGAGGATATTCCTAAGACCGCCTTCAGAACGAGGTATGGCCATTATGAATTTACTGTCATGCCATTTGGTTTAACCAATGCCCCAGTTGCATTTATGGACATGATGAACCGAATATGTAAGCCATATTTGGATAAATTCATAATTGTTTTTATAGATGATATTCTCATTTACTCTAAGAGTAAAGAGGAACATGCAAAACATTTGCACGCACTTCTAAGTTTACTAAGAAAGGAAAAGCTTTATGCAAAATTTTCAAAGTGTGAGTTTTGGTTAGAACAAGTACAGTTTCTTGGACATTTAGTTAATCATGAAGGAATTCATGTGGATCCCACAAAAATCAAGGCAATTACCAAGAGGAAGACCCCTGAGTCACCAACCGAGGTTAGAAGTTTCTTAGGATTGGTAGGTTATTATAGAAGATTTATTCGAGATTTTTCTAGAATAGCCATTCCCTTAACTAAGTTAACCTGTAAATCCATTAAGTTTGAATGGGGACCAAAGCAAGAAGAAGCCTTTAGAATTCTTAAGCAAAAATTAACCCATGCACCCATATTAGCGTTACCAGAAGGAACTGAAGACTTTGTAGTCTATTGTGACGCTTCTAAATTAGGTTATGGATGTGTGTTAATGCAACGTCAAAAGGTTATAGCTTACGCATCTAGACAACTTAAGAATCATGAAGAGAATTATTTAACCCATGATCTTGAACTAGGAGCTATAATTTTTGCCCTTAAGATTTGGAGACATTACCTCTATGGTAGTAAGTTTACTATTTTCACTGATCATAAGAGTTTAAGGTATGTTTTTGGACAAAAAGAGTTGAATATGAGACAAAGACGCTGGATGGAGATGCTTAGTGATTATGATTGTGATATCCAGTATCATGCAGGAAAAGCAAATGTAGTGGCGGATGTTTTAAGCCGAAAGTATCACGAAAAGCCAAAAAGGGTACGTTCTCTTAAATTAAATCTACAAGTAGACTTAAATGAACAGATTAGAAAAGCACAAAAATCAGTAATCAAGGAGGATACTGAAAAATTAAAAGGAATGATCAAGGAATTAGAACAAGGAACAGATGGAATTTGGAGATTCCATAAGAAGAGAATGTGGATACCTAAATTAGGAAACTTACATCATCGTATATTAGAAGAAGCCCATAAGTCTAAGTATACGATGCATCCTGGAAATGATAAAATGTATCAGGATTTAAGAAAGAATTTCTGGTGGATAGGAATGAAAAAGGACATAGCAGCCTATGTTTCTAAATGTTTAACTTGCTCACAAGTTAAAGCTGAACATCAGAAACCCTCAGGATTGTTACAACAGTTAGAAATGCCAGTGTGGAAATGGGAATTGATAACAATGGATTTTGTTACTAAATTACCCAAAACAAAGAAAGGTAATGATACAATCTGGGTGATTGTAGACATACTAACTAAGTCAGCTCATTTCCTACCAATGAAGGAAACTTTCAGTATGGAACAGTTAGCTAAATTGTATGTAAATGAAATAGTTCATTACATGGAATTCCTTTATCAATTGTTTCTGACAGAGATAGCCGTTTTACCTATCATTTTTGGACAAGTTTCCAAAAAGCCATGGGAACCAAGTTGAATCTAAGCACAGCTTATCATCCGCAAACGGACGGACAAAGCGAAAGGATAATTCAGACGATGGAAGACATGCTTAGAGCTTGTGTAATTGATTTCGGAGGTAATTGGGACGATCATTTACCGTTAATAGAATTTTCTTATAATAACAGTTATCACACAAGTATCAATGTTGCACCATTCGAATCACTTTATGGACGAAAGTGCCGAACCCCAGTCTGTTGGGCAGAAATTGGGGAAAAGCAACTATCTGAACCTGAGATAGTGCAGGAGACGACCGACAAGATCATCCAAGTCAAGGAACGGCTAAAAGCAGCACATGATCGACAGAAAAGCTATGCTGACAACAGGCGAAAACCGTTGGAATTTCAGGTAGGAGACAAAGTGTTATTGAAAGTCTCTCCTTGGAAATGAGTGGTGAGATTCATCAAAAGGGGAAAGCTAAGCCCCAGGTATATTGGACCTTTTGAGATTATTAGAAAAATAGGACCTGTAGCCTATCAGCTACAACTGCCAGAGGAACTGGCAGGAATACATGATGTATTTCATGTGTCTAATCTCAAGAAATGCTTAGCTGATGAATCACTAGTAGTGCCTCTCAAGGATATAGAGGTAAATGAACAACTCAAGTTTGTAGAAAGGCCTCTACAGATCGAAGACAGGAAAGTCAAGAACCTCAAGCACAAGAGATTAGTTCTGGTCAAAGTGAAGTGGGATTCCAAAAGAGGACCAGAGTACACATGGGAACTTGAATCAGAAATGCAAAGAAAATATCCACACCTGTTCCAGTAGACCTCGAGGACGAGCTCTAAAACAAGGTGGGGAGGATATAACAACCCTCCTGAATTTTTCCGACACCCTAATATATTTTAAAATACCCCTATATGTCCTAAAATACACCCCGTATGTGAAAACCGAGCTCAAAATGCAATATAGCATTAAAAATAAAATAAAAACAAAAATTTTATATCGCTCGCGGGCCGCGTAAGACCACATAAGGGTCTACGCGGGGCGCGACAGCCCATCAACGCGGCGAAACCCTGAGCCGACACGTGTCATCAACGTGTTGAACCTATGCTTGTGACCCGGATCAGCTACGCCGTAGACCCTCTACTACGCGGGCCGCGTAAGCCTTAAGCTTACCTTACGCGGGTCGCGAGAGAACCAGATTTCAGCCCTATATAAGAGGGCATCGGGCCTTCAGTCGAAATTCTCTCACGAACGTTTTCTTTCTCTAAATTCTGAAGATTTAACATAATTCTCGGGTATAATACCCCCTAAATAACGAAGTTCTGCTCCGTTGTAAGTATCATAACCCCTGGATACGTCTTAGATACGCTGCCCGATTGATCTAGGGTTCCGTAACGGCTGTCGTGGTTCTGCCCGACGTAGTCGTTGGAATGCCGTATCGGGGAGGGTACTACTAATGTTAAAATGGGTTATTATACTAACACGTGTGCATTTCTGTAAATTATAGATTATCACCAGGAAACCCTAAAGGATAATCAAAGACAGCAATGTGAGTAATCTCCTTTTTGTAAATTGTTTTTACAAAACCTCACATGATTAATTATATATTAAACAGTTATTGAGTATTTGTAAGGATACAATTATCGTCGGTATGTTGGGGTTTTGTATACAAAATTTGTTACTGCCTTGCGAGGAGTAACATTTCCACAAGTCGGGTTGACAGTACCGTGGGTGGTAATTGATATGACTTGGAAACAAATATAATTGCGAGACCGCCTTCAATACTGTACAATGGTTTTTATTAAACTTGATTAAACTGTGATTCACTCACTAGTATTTCCCACTGACAAAATGTTTTTAAAACGCGTTTCAGGTAACAAAATGTGAAAGCCAAATAGAAGCCAGCTGGACAGCACTGAAGGCTTGGAGAAGTGGCAATAAAATTACCTAAACAAAATAGATGTTTTTATTAAATACAATAGGATTTATCCCTATGAAAACGTGTGTACTTGAAACTTGGGATTTTTCCCATGTGTTTAATATATTAAAAGCGTGGTAATCACTGAAATATCAATTTTAGACTGAGAATGGCCAGACTTGGGAGCTGCTGCAATAAAACACAAACAATTAAAGGAGGTAGAGCAACACACAAAGGCAAATACAGCTCACGAAATCATACCCCGAGGAGCAGAAGCAGACTTGAAAATTTTTTCTAACCTATTGCCAATCTTCTCGCTGAACACACCCAAGTCAATCTCTGACTTTGAGGGTGCAGCGGTAGTCTCCTTCTGAAGTTTAGATTTTTTCGCAGCCAATGCAGTAGCAGCTTGCACATCAACTCTTTCTTCTTGTCCTCAAGCACCTTTCTTTTCTTCATCATTTCAGTTAAAGTGGAGTCATCGTCAGGGTCACGAGACTGTCGCTTAACTCCTGCGTCTAAACCAGATAGTGTGTCAGACACGACAACATAGTCCAAGAAAGAGGAGTTAGAAGGACACTTACGAGGTGTCTCAGCAACAGGCTCCTCAGCCTTCTTCTCACCAGTCTTATCTTCACTCTTCTTCTTCCTAACCTCCACTTGTTCAGCAACCCGAGCCCGTAGATCCACAACAGGAGTATCAACGTCATCAGCAACGAGCTCTTCAGAGGGTCCCCATTGTGGACCTGCATGGGATGAACGGCGTATTAGATGGTATGATGCATCATCATCAGACTCCTCACTCAACAGAAGAATAGGCTCCTCTCGAGTAGGATTAACATTAAAATCATTGTCGTCTTCACCATCGTCACCTTGAATGATGTTAGCATAGGTCGCCAAACTCTCATTGGAAGGATGTAGAAAATTTTCCCTTATCTGATCAGGCCATAGAGGTCTACCCTTAGGCAAAGAAGCTATAACCATAGCACCACCAGCTTTGGGATCAAAAACATTCATCAAACTGTACCCTGCTGCAAGCATACAAGGGTATAAGAGGAGGCAAACAAGGAAAAATATGTAACGAAGCAACAGACAAATAGCAATACCTTTTCCTTTATATCCGTAAACCGAGAAGCCCCTAGGGTTTTGGGGAGCCCAAAGCATGCTCATCCCAGCCGCCATTAGAGCCCTTTCCTCAAGCTGAATAATCGAAGTAACTTTTCGGGTCAGAATAGTATACCACTCCTGCTCAATGAAATCTATCGACACATTCACCCAGGGAACACCCTCACTCTCAGGTCGGTAATGCATGTCAAGAGGAATGACGCCACGACGGATATAGAAGAACTTCTGTTTCCAATCATGCAAGCTCTTAGGAGGATCCCGGCTACAGGGTTTGACCCCACCGGTACGAGAGTTGAAAGAGTAAAAACCACCAGTGTAAGTCACATAATAAAAGGTATTAAATTTCTCAAACGTTGGCTCAACGCGATTAGCACGGCAGATAAACTCAAAATGGGTAATCCGAGGCAAACCCAGTGCATTTATCTGTGAAATATGCAAGCCATAGCCAGTTAACACCTCACCAACAAATTTCGACATTGGGAGCCGAAAGTTCCCCTCCCGAAAAAAATCAGCGTATAATGTCATGTACCCATGAGGGGCATCGAGAGCGGTAGAACCGGGTGTCGGGAACTGAATCCCCCAATCAGTAGGAAAACCAAAGTTCTGAACGAGATTACGGAGTTCCTCTTCTTTCCAGTTGATAACTGCCTGATCGGGACCTAGAGGATTCCTGGGCTTGTATTTCCTCTTTTTAGTAACAGTAGTCTTCGTGGCAGGAGTCATGTTTGAAGATTTGAAAAAGATTCGGAGAAGATTTTGGAGGAAAAATGGAGTTCAAATTTTGAATGAAGAAGAAAGTGAGAGAATGATGGTAACCGCCTGATATTTATACCCATCGCATTTAATGCGATGGGTAATGAACCGTCAGGAAGACAGAAGGGGCGTCCAGTCAGATAGCGACACGTCAGGAGAGAGAGAAAAAGTCGCCTCCACTTTAGGGCGCGTGGCCGCCACGCGCCAGACTGACGGCGAAAAACGTGCCTGACACCTCTGGAAAAGCAACGGCTCACGTCTCTGACAAGACAACCACCTCAGACGGAACATCAGTCACACCAGTTGTCACAATCTTCAACAAAGATAAAGAATCAAAAACCTCCATTAGAAGAAACCTCCCAAAATAAATCTTCATACGCCATACGCCATTTTGGCTCAAAAAATTGAAGTCACCTCCATACGCCACGTGCCATTTTGACTCAATTTTTGCAAAGTTACCTCCATAAGCCATGTGCCATTTTGGCTCAAAATGGAAGTCACCTCCATGTGCTATTTTAGCTCAATTTTTTGCAAAGGGCATCTCCATGCACCATGCGTCATTTTGGCTCAAAAAGCAAAATCACTTCCATGCGCCATATTGGCTCAATTTCGCAAATCATCTTCATGCGCCGTGCGCAATAAGACGCGAAATTCAAAGGAAATCAAATAACAAAACCACAACCCTTATGAGTCCAGAATCCATCCTAGATGATAAACTCAACTAGAAGGCACACTGGACTGGGGGGACTTGAAGAGGTATGGTCCCAATTCCATACACATATGGTAGGGACCACACCACTTTTATCCTACATGGCGTCCGCATCAGCGAAGAATATCCAGAAGCTTCTGGAAGATATTGCTGGCTACACCAAAGATGCTCATCCAGACAAAAAGGACGACACGTGTCACCAATAACCAGACGACACCCGGACCTGCAGCACGATCCTAGGACAGGTCGACAGCTACTGATACAATTCCCTCACCTGGGCGAATAACGGGGCGCCACGTCACCCACTACGCTGAGTGCAACAGAGGAGACCAAGAGGATATTCCCCTTGGTCGGACAGCTGGAGCCCGGTAGCAGCTGGCAAGGCCTCTCCTCCCTCCTTCACTTTTCGGCTATAAATATGACCCTTCCTCATTCAGGTAGAACATTCTGCTCTCCTCACATTTCACCTACAACACACACTATTTCCCCTCAAAGCAGTACTTATTCTCACGTCGGAGGGTGGTCACAAGGAGAACACCCCTATTCTCCTCCTTGTGGCGAGTCACCGGTGTTCTGTTTTGCAGGAAGCTTATGATTAGCGAGTGGAGAAAGAGATTGAAACCAAACAAGAGACGATCCAGCTGGTTAACCTAGGTGTTAACCAGTGTTTCATCATATGCATATATGTCCATTCTTTCTAAGGCTTAGTGTTGTGGAGTCAAGGAAGGTGATCAAAGAGGTGAGGTGGAGATGATGTGGTGCGGATGCGGGAACAATGGGCAATATAATAGAGAAATAGAGTTTGTAAATATCGGTATCCCACTTTAAGTAGGTCATTATTATAGAAGATATTTACATAGATCACTGAGTTTACATTTGGCCGGTTGTTTTAGTTTACCCTACTTACGTGAAATATTTTATTTATTTACCCGTATAATACATGGGTATATAACCTAGTAAGTTTATGTATTCTTTAACTGTGATACATAAGGATTAATTGATGTATATTCTTTAACTGTGACACATAAGGGTAGGCGTATGGTGGTGATTGAGTTGGGTGTTTGAGTTTTCTCTACCCAATGATATAAAGTCATGTCAACTCTCCCCTTCACTCCCCATTTTCTACTCAAACACTAGGTATGGTTAAACACCCACTTAAACACCCGATTTCTCTCTCCTCTCTCCTACTTTGATTGGTTCTTCTCTCCTCTCTCCTCTCTCTCTCCTCCCTTTCTTCTTCTCCACCTTCGGTGAGTATACACCAATTTCTCACCCTCTCTCCTACTCAAACACCCTAACTCAATCACCACGGTGTGGTCACCGATCGATGACTCCACTCAATCACCCTAGTCCCCGCAAACCATACCGTGCACCCTAAGGACTTTATTTAGTAGGAGAGGTTCAAATACAAAGTTAGTTTCATCTAAAAACGATAGAAAGAATGGTGAGCTTTTGATTAAACAAATTTAATGGTTAAGATTGATTTGGAAGTTGTTACCGACAATGCTAGTTTACGTAACTATTAACTAATCTTTTAACTGAATATGAATCGCACTAATTTCAATTTTGTTGTCTGGTCCTTGTCGATTGAATTTTGGCTATGACAAATGTAACACCCCAAAACCCGAATGTTTATATTCGTTAAATGTTATGCTATGGTACATTAAGAAATAAATGACTAGGTTATTTAACCTAATAAAGTGTATGATAAAAACTAATTAGAAGATGAAAGTTGTGCCAAACATGTTTAAATGGCAAACATTGAGGGGTTAAATGGAATAAGGTGAAAGTTAGGTTACTAAATAACAAAACACACACACAAACACACATAGTGTGTTCGTGAAAGAGCAGGAAGCTCCCATGGAGCCAAGAACCCTAACTTCATCTATTCCCTCAAATTGGAAGGCTAAACGAAGCTCAAATTCATAACCAAACACGAATTAATGATCACCTCCTCGTGGGGATCGCAAGGTATGTCTTAAAAGTTAGTTTGGTGATTATGCATGAATCGGGTTATGATGTAAATCACGAATTGGTATGAAATCGAGTATGAGTGTGTGTTAGAATTATCATTTGGAACATGGATTATGCATAAATTAGGTCAATTTGATGTTTAAGGATGAAACCCGCTTGTTATGGTGAAGATGATGACATGGGTAAATCATCTATGTCTAAATTCTTGCTTAATATAGATGTATTTTGAGTTGTATGATGGATTCTTGTTAGAGGAATTGAAAGAAATGTGATACTAGTATGTTGATGTTCATGCATGTATGATTCATGTTGATTAGTAGAAGGATTTGATGAATTATGTATAAGGTTAGAAGAATATGCATAAATTAGTTGTACATTGTGCTAACATAGTGGTACGCACACCAAGTGTATGATGAAATGTCTAAGTGAAGTTAAGATGTGAGATCGTATGAAATAGCTTGATATAAATGATTGAGATTAAGTAATGACGTAATTAGTAGAATACTAACGTGAAGAAGGTGCTTTAGATGGAACTTATACAAGAATTCGGGTTAAATGTATGTCTTGGTCAAGACTATGCATTAAGGACTTGTACGTTGTATTTAATATCACTAGGTGATAATATGGTTGTAAGCATAGTTGCATTGTGAGTAAGAAATGTATATAGTGTTATTGATATAGCATAAGTGATGATGCGGATACACGAGGATAAACCGAAAGTTTGTATGATGAACTGTTGACTTTTGAAGTCAACTACGCATAAGAAGCATGATTTGGTTTGTTGTCATAAAGGTAGAATTATAGGAAGTTGTATAGTACATGTTATGTTAATATGCGTTATTTGTGATTACATGATGAATTTCATAAGTTTGAGAGGATATGAATTGGATTATATGTCATATGCTTGTTAGTTGTGACTAAAGAGAGTCAAATGTGAAATATGCGATTATTATGATCGTTAACATGCACAATTGTGTATGCTAATGTGAATGTGATTTGGTGACATGAAAGTATAGGAATCATGTCGAGAAGGACCCAAGCATGAAAGGCTAACGGGTCAAAAGGAGACAAGATAACGGACACGAACTCGGACGCACGAGGTAAGTGATTTCTGTAATCACTTCTTATGTTCGATTAAGTTATATTGTGTTTTAATTAACTAAACATGATAGTTGAGGTCGAATATGTGTCGTAGTCCTTTTGTCGTAAAGGATGGGATTAAAGTTGACCAAAAATATCCTTAATGGGTATTTTGGGCAAACGATCTTAATAAGTGGTTTAGGAGCAAGTTATATGATTAGTGTAATGTTTTGGACAAGAATGGAAGTGGGAAGTATGGTCTTGTTAGGCATAGATCAATCAATGCGCAAATACCCATAACGGGTCAAATAGTTAGAAAATGATGATAAGCCGATAGAGCGTAAGTTAAGAATTTCCTTAATCCGGATGTGGGATTTTAAGTTTGTATGAAAGAATGTGAATTTACAAGCATGTAGGAAGAAACGGGAGGTTAAACGGGTAAACGGTTCAAAAGTTATGCGCGTCTTAGTGCGTGCGGACGACGAAACGAAACTGCAGGAAAATGTAATTTGGAGAGGGCGTCGCCGACGGGCCCCCACCCCGTCGCCGACGGGCTCTGGTTTGGCCATTTTCTTCCGACGGGTTAACAAGCTGGTTACTGGCTTATTGGCGCGACGGGCTCTTGTTTGTGAGCTTTTTATTTTTCGCGTCTTGTGTTTCCGGTTGAACCGTAACGTGTCCTGGTGCTTCGGTTTCCGACCCGATGATTCGTAAAGCTTCACATGAGCATATAGGTATGTTGGTTCCCCTTGGGATAAGGGATCCTACTTTTTGGTTTCTTTATGGAACCTAAAATGGATCCCATACATCCCACCTTAGGTTCCCATTTAGGAACCTTAAAGTGGGATCCCATACCCCAGGTAAGAATCCCACCTTAGGTTCCTGAACCTTAAAGTGGGATCCCATAGCCCAGGCAAGAATCCCACCTTAGGTTCCATTTAGGAACCTTAAAGTGGGATCCCGTACCCCAGGTAAGAATTATTAATTTAATTCTCATTGGCAATCGCCCCTATGTGGATAAGCAAGTATGTATGTTTGTATGTATTTATACACGTATGTAGAAGTTGTGTAATCATCGTATTGGTAAGTAAGAGGTATGCAAGATGTTGTACGTGTATGTAGATGCGTGTTTATGTAGATAAGAAGATACATGTGATAGTATGTATATATGTGAAAGCGTAGGAATGTATGTATGTAAGGTTGTAGGAAAGATATGTACGTATGTAGATGTGCATGTATGTATGTATGTATGAGTATATACGGGGATGTAATGATGTAGGAAGGGTTTGTATGCATGTAGATGTGTATGTATGTATGTATAAAGACATGTATGAGTGTATGCATGTATGTAACAATGTAGGAAAGGTATGTACGTATGTAGATGTGTATGTATGTATGTATGTATGTAAGTACGTATGTATGCATGATTTAGACACGTTGAGGATTTACGTTATTAATGGTGTACCTTGAGAATGAAAATTAATGCAGGTACATTATTGGAATCTCACCAAGAAATGGATACACATATGAGATGCTTAAAGCTTGAAAGATGACGAAATATGAAGTGTATGCGAATGAATCTTGTTTATATAATGTGTGCTAATGATATGATTGTATGTGGTGAATGCAGGTTGTACGGATAACGGGCGATTATCATAAGGATTAGAGAATCGAAGACCGAGTCACAAGATAGATTGTACGGGAGTATTTGAGTATATACTATTAGTAAACAGGACTTATGCTTTATCTTTGTAAAAGATACTTATTAAAATGAACTTTCTAGTAAGTCAAAACGTTAGTAATAGAAGAAATTTTATGGCTCATATTTTCCGCTGCGTCATGTTTAAGTTCTTACAGGGAATTGTTCATTATACGAACGGGTCATGCCCGAATTTTGTAAATAATAATACTTATTTGGAATAAGAAATATGGGCGTTACAAGTTGGTATCAGAGCCCTGGTTTGAGAGAATCAAGTGTAAGAAGGAAAGTGCTTGGACTCAAACCTGTGTGCTCTTGTGATAAGAAACCCGTACAATTCAAGACTCGGTCAAGATCCAAAGGTAAAAGAGAATGTAAGTATGTACTTATGTATACGTATAAAGAAGCTGACAGTTTTGTATATGTAAGGTAAGTATAAGTATTTGAAGAGGAGGATCCGTGAATGCGGTCAAGTACCGACACCAAGGCATGAAATAAGGTAAAGTTGAACCCAGGTATGTAAATTCAATATGTGGGTATATGAAATGGTAAAATGCATTAAGGGAAGAAAAATGCTAAATGAAGGACCATGAAGGTATAGTAAACATGTTTTGAAAATGATACACGTGCCGAACCCTAATTCTTCGGACATAAGGTGACAATTACACGAAAACACGAAACTAGTATGTGGATTGTGTACCTGGCCAGTACACGTGAAGCATATGACGTTCGTGAGACCGTGATAATTGATACAGGTATGTCCGTTAGAATTAAGTAGTAGGTGGACGTGAGGGTGAAGAGAAATGTAAGACTCTCAGGAATGAAAGTATGAATGCTATGTTAGAATCCGCGAGACGGATTCGAAACATGAAAGAAGTTAAAGTATGAATGCAATGCTTGAATCCGCGAGACGGATTCAAGGGATGAAAAGCGTATATGCAATGTTTGAATCCGCGAGACGGATTCAAATAATGAAAGATATGAATGCAATGCTTGAATCCGCGAGACGGATTCAAGGGATGAAAAGCGTATATGCAATGTTTGAATCCGCGAGACGGATTCAAAGAATGAAAGATATGAATGCAATGCTTGAATCCGCGAGACGGATTCAAGGGATGAAAAGCGTATATGCAATGTTTGAATCCGCGAGACGGATTCAAAGAATGAAAGATATGAATGCAATGCTTGAATCCGCGAGACGGACTCAAGGCATGAAAGGCGTAAATGCAATGTTTGAATCCGCGAGACGGATTCAAAACATAGAAGGTACGAAAGGTATGAATAATGTGTTCGAATCCGTGAAACGGATTTAAGATATAAAAGACGGAACTAGTCTACATAAGAAGAAGTCAATAGCTTGACCATGTATGCATCAAACAAGTCATAAAAGTAATGTAAAGCAAAAGAACAAAAGAATGATAGGAATGAAAATATCCGAATATGTAAGTAACGTAAGGATATGTATGGTACAAAAGACTATAGAAATGTATAATGATGTTAGCTACGGAATTAAGCACGTAGGTATGACGATGACATAACAGTTTTGTTGCGATAACAAAACAAGAGTTAAATGTTATACAAGGTGTCTATAGAATAGAATCTTAAAGGATGAGATGGAAGTACTAAATCTGTTATAAACGGATCATATGAGTGTAAGCATTATTATAAGTTTGAATAAGTATGTATATTAACCTGTTATTAACGGGTCAAAGGAAATGAGAATGTTATATGAAAGTATGCCATGGAAAGTATAGACTTGTTAAGAAGAGGAAGCCAATTGATTGAATAATTATGAAATGAGATAGGATGATTACTTATGATTATGATGTGACTATGAAGTCAAACATGAATGTGTGTGTGTGTAAGAGGAAATGAGAAAGGTTTCGGGGACGAAACCTTATTTAAGGGGGGTAGACTTGTAACACCCCAAAACCCGAATGTTTATATTCGTTAAATGTTATGCTATGGTACATTAAGAAATAAATGACTATGTTATTTAACCTAATAAAGTGTATGATAAAAACTAATTAGAAGATGAAAGTTGTGCCAAACATGTTTAAATGGCAAACATTGAGGGGTTAAATGGAATAAGGTGAAAGTTAGGTTACTAAATAACAAAACACACACACAAACACACATAGTGTGTTCGTGAAAGAGCAGGAAGCTCCCATGGAGCCAAGAACCCTAACTTCATCTATTCCCTCAAATTGGAAGGCTAAACGAAGCTCAAATTCATAACCAAACACGAATTAATGATCACCTCCTCGTGGGGATCGCAAGGTATGTCTTAAAAGTTAGTTTGGTGATTATGCATGAATCGGGTTATGATGTAAATCACGAATTGGTATGAAATCGAGTATGAGTGTGTGTTAGAATTATCATTTGGAACATGGATTATGCATAAATTAGGTCAATTTGATGTTTAAGGATGAAACCCGCTTGTTATGGTGAAGATGATGACATGGGTAAATCATCTATGTCTAAATTCTTGCTTAATATAGATGTATTTTGAGTTGTATGATGGATTCTTGTTAGAGGAATTGAAAGAAATGTGATACTAGTATGTTGATGTTCATGCATGTATGATTCATGTTGATTAGTAGAAGGATTTGATGAATTATGTATAAGGTTAGAAGAATATGCATAAATTAGTTGTACATTGTGCTAACATAGTGGTACGCACACCAAGTGTATGATGAAATGTCTAAGTGAAGTTAAGATGTGAGATCGTATGAAATAGCTTGATATAAATGATTGAGATTAAGTAATGACGTAATTAGTAGAATACTAACGTGAAGAAGGTGCTTTAGATGGAACTTATACAAGAATTCGGGTTAAATGTATGTCTTGGTCAAGACTATGCATTAAGGACTTGTACGTTGTATTTAATATCACTAGGTGATAATATGGTTGTAAGCATAGTTGCATTGTGAGTAAGAAATGTATATAGTGTTATTGATATAGCATAAGTGATGATGCGGATACACGAGGATAAACCGAAAGTTTGTATGATGAACTGTTGACTTTTGAAGTCAACTACGCATAAGAAGCATGATTTGGTTTGTTGTCATAAAGGTAGAATTATAGGAAGTTGTATAGTACATGTTATGTTAATATGCGTTATTTGTGATTACATGATGAATTTCATAAGTTTGAGAGGATATGAATTGGATTATATGTCATATGCTTGTTAGTTGTGACTAAAGAGAGTCAAATGTGAAATATGCGATTATTATGATCGTTAACATGCACAATTGTGTATGCTAATGTGAATGTGATTTGGTGACATGAAAGTATAGGAATCATGTCGAGAAGGACCCAAGCATGAAAGGCTAACGGGTCAAAAGGAGACAAGATAACGGACACGAACTCGGACGCACGAGGTAAGTGATTTCTGTAATCACTTCTTATGTTCGATTAAGTTATATTGTGTTTTAATTAACTAAACATGATAGTTGAGGTCGAATATGTGTCGTAGTCCTTTTGTCGTAAAGGATGGGATTAAAGTTGACCAAAAATATCCTTAATGGGTATTTTGGGCAAACGATCTTAATAAGTGGTTTAGGAGCAAGTTATATGATTAGTGTAATGTTTTGGACAAGAATGGAAGTGGGAAGTATGGTCTTGTTAGGCATAGATCAATCAATGCGCAAATACCCATAACGGGTCAAATAGTTAGAAAATGATGATAAGCCGATAGAGCGTAAGTTAAGAATTTCCTTAATCCGGATGTGGGATTTTAAGTTTGTATGAAAGAATGTGAATTTACAAGCATGTAGGAAGAAACGGGAGGTTAAACGGGTAAACGGTTCAAAAGTTATGCGCGTCTTAGTGCGTGCGGACGACGAAACGAAACTGCAGGAAAATGTAATTTGGAGAGGGCGTCGCCGACGGGCCCCCACCCCGTCGCCGACGGGCTCTGGTTTGGCCATTTTCTTCCGACGGGTTAACAAGCTGGTTACGGGCTTATTGGCGCGACGGGCTCTTGTTTGTGAGCTTTTTATTTTTCGCGTCTTGTGTTTCCGGTTGAACCGTAACGTGTCCTGGTGCTTCGGTTTCCGACCCGATGATTCGTAAAGCTTCACATGAGCATATAGGTATGTTGGTTCCCCTTGGGATAAGGGATCCTACTTTTTGGTTTCTTTATGGAACCTAAAATGGATCCCATACATCCCACCTTAGGTTCCCATTTAGGAACCTTAAAGTGGGATCCCATACCCCAGGTAAGAATCCCACCTTAGGTTCCTGAACCTTAAAGTGGGATCCCATAGCCCAGGCAAGAATCCCACCTTAGGTTCCATTTAGGAACCTTAAAGTGGGATCCCGTACCCCAGGTAAGAATTATTAATTTAATTCTCATTAGCAATCGCCCCTATGTGGATAAGCAAGTATGTATGTTTGTATGTATTTATACACGTATGTAGAAGTTGTGTAATCATCGTATTGGTAAGTAAGAGGTATGCAAGATGTTGTACGTGTATGTAGATGCGTGTTTATGTAGATAAGAAGATACATGTGATAGTATGTATATATGTGAAAGCGTAGGAATGTATGTATGTAAGGTTGTAGGAAAGATATGTACGTATGTAGATGTGCATGTATGTATGTATGAGTATATACGGGGATGTAATGATGTAGGAAGGGTTTGTATGCATGTAGATGTGTATGTATGTATGTATAAAGACATGTATGAGTGTATGCATGTATGTAACAATGTAGGAAAGGTATGTACGTATGTAGATGTGTATGTATGTATGTATGTAAGTACGTATGTATGCATGATTTAGACACGTTGAGGATTTACGTTATTAATGGTGTACCTTGAGAATGAAAATTAATGCAGGTACATTATTGGAATCTCACCAAGAAATGGATACACATATGAGATGCTTAAAGCTTGAAAGATGACGAAATATGAAGTGTATGCGAATGAATCTTGTTTATATAATGTGTGCTAATGATATGATTGTATGTGGTGAATGCAGGTTGTACGGATAACGGGCGATTATCATAAGGATTAGAGAATCGAAGACCGAGTCACAAGATAGATTGTACGGGAGTATTTGAGTATATACTATTAGTAAACAGGACTTATGCTTTATCTTTGTAAAAGATACTTATTAAAATGAACTTTCTAGTAAGTCAAAACGTTAGTAATAGAAGAAATTTTATGGCTCATATTTTCCGCTGCGTCATGTTTAAGTTCTTACAGGGAATTGTTCATTATACGAACGGGTCATGCCCGAATTTTGTAAATAATAATACTTATTTGGAATAAGAAATATGGGCGTTACAACAAAATTCATCCAAAAAAGTATATGACGGTACTTTACACCTGGAGTGAATGTAGATCAATTCTTCAACTCGTGATTAATAATTTCTAAAACTTCATTAAATATAATGATACTTCAACTTTAGTTAAGTTGTGTGAATATTCATATTTATTAAATAAATAAATAAATAATAAAGATAAACTGAACAACTTATAACGTACAAAAAAAAAAATTCATATCTTTAGTCAATAATCAATATAATGATTTCAACTAAATTACCATTTTTATCGTAGAGGTATGATGGATTTTTATGATGACAAAGTGCAATATGAGGTTGAGTAGATGTAGATCGTGTGACCTAGACGTAAGGCGTGGTGTTCTCTTGAATCACTAATAAGTCATGAACGTTGTAATATGAACGTCATGACATTTTTTAAGTCATTAAATAGAGATAGACATATATAAGCCCGAAAATGGACATATGTCCATTCTTCCCTGCCATATGTTAAAACTGTTTACATTTAAGACTTGCAACAATCGTGCGTTCTTGGTCAGTTAAAACTATTGCATAACACCACTCAAATGAGTAGTTGATACATACAAGCATATAATATAAAAAATGTACTAAATAGAATTATGGTTACATTTACACTTGAATGACCTTGCTACTAAAAAAGTGTTGAGACCACAAGAAAGTTAATAGATATAAATTTAAAAAATACGTGAACATTTATTCTAGAAATAAATAGAATTTGTAACAAGAAAAAGTTTTCCTTGTTAGAGAAAGTTTATGCGTATTATTGAAAGCATAATTTTTTTTTTGAACGGCAAATTTGGATCACTGACGGACTACTGGAGTATCATCGTGCCACCAGCGGAACCACCCGATCATATCCATCTCCACTAGGCAATAATGCCTATACACCAATTCAGGAGGAAACCCAATAAATCTGGGAAAAAACCCCCCTTGTGAGAATCGAACTCATGACCTGATGCTCATAAACCTTATCCCACCACAAAAATACCACTAGGCTATTAAGTAACTCAGTAATTTTATCTAGTTTGTTGATAAACACATCTATACTGTTCAATGACATTTAAGAAAATGGTTACTATAATATGATTTTGAGGTGCAGGGCGTTTTAGAGAGTGTGGAGGGTGGACAACCGCACATAACCCATGTTCTAAAGGAGGCGCCCACCTTTTTTTTTCTCGTTCAGGTGCCGATTAACATATATAAATAAAATTAGCCTTGCGATTCATTGAACTATATAAGATAAGTCAACTTGCCACTCTTTTTTTTTATTTCGGTTATTGTTATAGCAATCATCGGCAATAAATTTTGTTTATATATATAAGGTCTATTTTTAGGGACCCATATTTACTTGTTGCACACAGGGCCTCCGAAATCTTAGAGATGACCAGGTCGAAGCGGCGCTTGAGTCAGACACACACTATCCCGGTAACGATGGGAAGTCTATGTTTACCGATGAATTTACATGCGATTGCAACAGTCGCATGTGATATCTGGAGGTAGGTAAAGTCGTAACGTCTTATTCATGTTTTCCTATTTGGATTATTGGTTTATAGACCCGTAAGCCTATGACAATCATATTTTTTACCATATTTGACGGCTAATTATTTATCGAAAACTAAGATTTTTTTGTATAAAATTGTTTTTTAGCGTGCAAAACCGATAATGAGACAGTTAAATCTAAATATGTTACCAAACCCGTCCAACCAACCTACAATGAAACCGTTTTCATTTAAATCGGTTACTAAACCCGTGTAGAAGTTAAGAGATCTGCAGCCATGACAAGCACAACCATATAGGTCTCAAATAGTAGAGTTGGTGATTGTTTCATGCTCCTATTTAGTGTTCCACCAACTTTAAAGGTCTTAACATATATTCATACTATTTTTAACACAGAGAGCTTAAAACTGGAAAATCCAAATGGTAGCTCAACTGCCCAAATTCCTATATTGGACCTTTACTAAAATTATAGGAATATATATTCCATATGGCATATGCGATCTATTAGTAAAGTAACGTCTTATATAAACTCCATATTTCCATCAGAACGAGTCAGCCATCAGCAGCACTGAAGACAGTAAGGAACGCCATGAAAACATTGATGACATCAAGATACAAAGAAACTGCAGCCCAGATGTAATCATCATATGTGTACCGTTTGATCAGATTATCAGTGTCATATACTAGGTACGCACAGAAGATTATCGCGGATAAACACCCATATATCATAACCGAAAGGCTACCCAGAGGATACAATATCTGCAAAACAATAAAATTAACAGAAAAGGTGGGTCAAGAAATGAAAACTATGTTGGTGGGTTGACGAGTCGAACATGACACAAACCTGAAATGCGTGTGAATGCAACACGAGTTTTCGCAGGTTGATCACATTTATTACTCTAAAATTACAAATTTAGAACAAAGGTTTTCAGATGTCTAGAACACAATTATGTTTAAACTAGGGGTGTAAAGGATCCTCCTTTTGAGCTACTCGACAGTCGAGATGACTCGCTAAAAGCTTGTATCGAGCCGAGCTCAAGCCTAAAAGTAAGCATGTTTAATAAACGAACCCGAGTTTGAGCTTCACTTATCGAGTTTGAGCTTGCTTGCTTGCAAGCCTCTTATTTATAAAATTTAATTTTATCTATAATATTAGCTATATATTTGTTTAATAATTATAATTGTATAAAGAATTAGATAAAAATAAATAAAACAATATATATTATGTTGTACATAAATATTATAATTACAAATACACATAAAAATAATTATGAATGTATAAATTAATTAATATAAAATAAATGAGGCGAGCTCGAGCTCAGGCTCAACTCTCGTAAGTTAAACGAGCTGAGCTTGAGCTTAGGCAAGCTCAGGCTCGGCTCGTTTACACCCATAGTTTAAACTATAAAACATGATACTAATTTATCTTCTTCTTTTTTAATGTTGGAATCAACTATTTAATAAGTTCAAATTGTGACATAAAAAAATATTTTTTTATTTATAAAAATAAGTGTACTAAAGGGTCAACCCACAAAGCCGCCATGTTTAAAGGTATGACCCGAAAAGAGCCAAAACTGTTTAGACTAAACTTAAACACAAGAACACAACAATTTGGTTCCTGCTGAATTAAAAAATTCACACCCCTTGAAGTTAATGTAAGTTGGATGACCCACTAACCTGAATAAGCCCAAAGGCGAGAAGCACCATAAGAGAAGCGAACAAGAATGGGCCCAAGAATTTGAAGTCAGAACCCCTCTTGGCGGCCCAAAATGTGTACAATGTGAGACTCATAACCACCACTGTTGTCAAAATAGCCGATTCCAGGATCATCTTTCCTGCAATATCCTCCAACAATTCAACAATTTATTCTATCAATCATTTCCTAGAAGGTAGCAATTATCTCTAGTAAATGAACAAATGCTTATTGATGCAGGGATGTATACAGATATTATTTGAGTTTTAATTTCTTAATATTTTGTGATTTAGTTTCATTTTTGAGTTATGATTCCTCACCTATATAAGGGGATCTAGAGTTTATTATTTCTTAGTTTTTGATTGATTTTGAATTGGAAGAACATTGTTCTTGGAACCATTCGGTTCGTTTTTATCGTCATTGATTACTAATTGTTCTTGATCCATTTGAATGCTTCCGTAACTGCATCACTTATATTATTCTACAATATTATTTTTTTCTCTAAAATCAGTTTTTTATATTTAATTGATAAACAGATATAGCAATCTAATACATCGATATAGAAGGCAAATGGTCAATAAGCTGCGCCGCTAGCTGTAAACATGAATTGACTGAGAGTAGGATTACCATTAGTGAGAGCGCATGCCAAACCGACAACAAAAGCCAGAGAGACGGTTTGGATCCCTAAAAGCACAAAGTTGACAGGATGACGCTGGCGATAGTGATACAGTGGCCATGAGGCTGTACAACAACAAAAACACATTGATTCAACATAGATCTGATGAAATAAAACGAAATTATAGCACAAAATCAAAGCGAAATGATGATGATTACACAACTCAAACAAGAATATATTTACCAAACAATTGTTACGCAGAAATTATACACACAAACCCTAGCGCTCGAGTTAACGATAATATATTTACAAACAATTGTTAAGTAGAAATTCGAACTCAAAAGTATATATCATCAATTCACAATTACACATAATGCTACAAAGAAATCAGAACACATAAACCTAGCGATCAAATTAACGAGAATATATTTACGAAACAATTATTACGCAGAAATCAGAACACATAAACCCTAGCGATCGAACTAACGATGATATATTTACAAAACAATTGTTACGCAAAAATCAGAACACATAAACCTAGTGATTGAATTAACAATAATATATATTTACTAAACAATTGTTAAGCGGAAACTCAAACACAAAACTATCATCAATTCACAGTTACACATAACGTTACAAGGTAATTAAACAAAAACACATTAATTCAACACAGATCTCACGAATTCAAACGAAATTAAAGCACAAAAACCATAGCGAATTGATCATCACTCCAGTTTACGGTTTAACTGAACCAGAATAACAAAAAATGCTGCAATTACAAAACAGTTACGCAGAAATTAGAATGCATAAACCATAGCGATCGAATCCACGATAATTTACTTACAGAACAATCGTTACAGCAGAAATTAGACCACAGAAACCCTAGCGAATCGACGAGAATACATTTACGAAACAATTATTAAGCAGAAATTAGAACACAAAAAGATCATCAACTAACAATTACACATAACGTTACACAGAAATCAAACGAAGTTGATTCTATAACTTACTGATGATCGGTGTGATGAAGAGAAGCAAAAAGCAGATCATTCCACTTCTGGTAGTTGTCAAGAAATTGACGATCGGATGATACGACGCAACAACAGTAGCAACAGCGATGGTGAGAAGTAACTGTACGGCAACAATGGAGTAAATCCGACGAATAAACGACCAACGGAGCTCCGGCGACTCCGACATCGTCGGGTACAGTGCTCCGGATGGTCCAGTCTCCAAGTCGGTCTTCGCAATCGGCGGTTGGTTCGTCATGTTGATGAAATGTGACGTAATTTTCAGGCAATTAGAGTGAAAAATGTTGAAATTAGGGTTTGTGATTGGAGAAATGAGAAGGTTCTGGAAATGTGATTGTATTCATAATGGTTTTCTGTTTTAGACAAAGCTTGAAATTTCGTTGTTTATGTAAAAGATATCTGAAAATAGCATGCAATTATCATTTCAGTTTTCAGTCAAATCGTTTATAAATATTTTTTGTATTTTTAAATAGACTTTGCATACTTTTTTTTTTTTTTTTCTTACTTATATTTTACGTTTATGCTTGATATTCATAAGTAAATGGTTTATTATTTTTAGAAGCTAGATATGTTTTTTTTTTAATATAATATAGATAATCCTAATTATTTTGGTTTTAAGTTTTGAATCTATTGCTAAATTATATAAGTTTTGTTTCATATTAAGACTTAAGAGAGACCGAACGTTATTGATTAATTGATGTATTAAGTAACTGATTTGATTTGATTTTATTTTATTTGATTTGATGATGATTTGTTAAGCAAATGTTGGGTATTATGTTGGATCCCCAATTTGGTATTTTGTGTTCTAAAGAATTTGTATCGAGTTTGAGTTTATCAAAACTGATTCTTTATCGAATAAGTTTTAACTTAGATTTAGAGTTAAATGTTTGGTTGGTCTCTGTTGTTTGTAGAAATTGCACACTTGGTCTTAAGGCTTCAAGCTATATCTATAGATCCTGCCATCCCGGGTTATAACATTACTATACAAGTATAATAATATAAAAAGAAAAAATAAATAAAAAAAATTAATTTAGACTTGTGTATTATTTTTGTGTTTTCTTATATTTTAAAGATAGAAGATCATATAAAAAATATTATATGTATTATTTTTGTTTCTTTTTTCATAATTTTTATATGTTAGTTAATCAATTAAACTTAAAACGGTAACACTTTAATCTCCTCCAACATATTTTAAATTTTGAACACCTCTATTTAATAATCTCCTCCAACATATTTTAAATTTTGAACACCTCTATGTAAGGTTAAGATGCTTGTTGCAAACTCATGTTTATACTTTGTAGGATACTAAGTAATTGAAATTTTATGAAAATGTTTGCATATAGGATACAAAGTAATTGAAATTTCTATGAAAATATTTGCATTATGAAAATGTTTGCATATAGGATACTAGGTAATGGAAATTTCTATGAAAATATTTGCAAGGTATCTTAATAGCTAGTATATATATTGATATGTATGATTGATTAAACAATTTCTATGAAAATGTTTGCAAGGTATCTTAATGGCTAGTATATACATTGATATGCATAATCAAACAATTTCTATGAAAATGTTTGCACATCAATGTATGATGAAACAGTGGTTAACCGAGGGTTAATTCACTAGTCTTGTCGAGTAGGGTTAATTCTTTCTTTCCTCTATCAATGGCCGGATCGTCCTCTAATATGTCCCCTGCACAAGGAAACACACCGTGACTTGTAACGAGGAGAATGGGGTGGGGGTGCTCCTTGTTACCACTTTCCGGCGTGAGGATAAGTATTTGCTTGAGAGAAAGTGTGTGTTTAAGTAGTATGTGTAAGAGAGCAGATTAGCGTTACCTCAAACCTGGTTCGGGATGGGTATTTATAGCAGAAGAGCGAAGGAGGAGAGCCAAGAGGCTAGACTGACAATGCGTAGCCTTTTTGTAAGTGTGTCAGGAGCGCAGGTCACAAGGGTGTTGGACGCATGCGTAGGTGCTGCCATGTCCTGTTGCGATTGTCAGTCTGTCTACCAGCTTTATGCATGTGGGTTGGGCAGCTGACCGGTGTCAGTGCCCGGGTGTGCCACTTGCTGGTTCAGACACATAAGTCAAAGTGTCAGTTCCACTTGTATAGACAATAGGATGCGGTTCTGGACCGCATCGCTATGTGCGGTAACCGCAGTTATTACCGTATTCCTTGTGGTGACGAAAGCAGCTGTTTTCATACACCATGTGAGTCTTCTCATCTTTTCCCGAGTGGGAAAGCAAACCGGGTTCACGCGTGTCCGCGTGAACATAGGTGAATCCTTGTCGGTAATGGTAATGAGCCGGGTGATGGTCACTCGCGCCCAAGCCTGATGCGAGATTTAGGACCATACTCCTTCAATGTAACACATAGTTAACGATGATAATTATCTATTTATTGTTGGATTGTCTATCCTAAAGACAAAATTAAGGTGTATTATCTGATGGGAACATATAAACTTAGAAAGCTTTTTGACAAAAAAAAAACCACTTTGGATGCTCGATTTAAATACTTAGCGTCCTTATTTAAGAAAATACAAGAACTAATAATGAGACTATTATAATTCGGTTCAAAATCATTAAGAAATGATGAACTGACGGTAATTTAGTTGTGATAAAGTAAGCTATTTGATGAAACACTGGTTAAATTCGATGATTAACTAGTTGGGTCGTCTCTTCTGTGGGTTCAATCTCCTTCTTTACTCGCCAGAAGACTAAGGTCCTGCAAAACAGCAACACCGTTAGCTCGTTAAGAGGGGAATATGGGGGTTTCCCTCTTAACCAGGCTCCGGCGTGAGAATAAGTACTGTTCTGAGGAAGAAAACAGTGCGTGTTGAGTGTGAGAGAGTGGAGAGTTGAATAGAATTAACCTGAATGATGAAGGGTCCTATTTATAGCCGGAGGGTGAAAGAGGGAGGAGCAACCTTGCCAGCTGCTATAGGGCGTCAGCTGTCCGACCAAGGGGAATATCCTCTTGGTCTCCTCTGCTGTGGTCAGGGTGGTGGTACACGCGTTCGTACGGCCAAACGAACCAACTTCTGACATATTTTTGAGTATGTTTCATGTCCACAATGTTTAGGCATCATTTTAGGGCCTTAAAGTTGGCTTTACGGGCCTTAGAAGTGTCGGAAATAGCCTTAAACACGTGCAGGGACTGAAACTGTCACTTTTGAAACATGTTTCTGATCTGACAAGGCCAGGCGGCCCGCCTACACATCTGGTAATCCTGAAGCGGGCCGCGTCCGACTATCAGACCAGATTCAATGTTTTTAACAACAGATTGCAGCTGTTTGATCCACCACCACTAATTCTCAATTGCTTAGTCAGATGATAAGGATCATTTTTAGCTACCATAAGGTTCCGACACTTGTACGGATGTGATTAAAGCACGGTTTACATGAAACGATCTTAACGGTGGACCGAAAACTATAAATACCCCATGCCTTTCATTGTTAAAATCACTAGAATCTGATTAATTGTGTTCTAAGTTGAAACCTTTGTTTCATACCTGAACTATTTTGATCTAGATTAGCATTCGGGGACCCTTCGTAAGTGTTCCTTCGTTCTTTTATTGCTTTTCGAGTCTTTTCGAGTCTGAAAGTCAAACTTTGTTTGACTTTCTGCGTTGACCAGTTTATGGACAATGCGAAGTTCGTTTGAACTTCGCAACGTGAGTGTAATCACGTTGGTTATAGTCCCTTGGGACTATGCCTACTGATTACCACGTTGTCTAGGGTCGTAGGGTAAGCGATCTAATAAATCGCTTATACCTTCGAACCCGACCCAGTTTGGTCGATCATTAGGATCCGACCAAATACATTAGGTGACCATAGTATATAGGGAATAACCTTCCGAGGTTATACCTTATGGTCGCTTCGTTTAAGTAGTTGTATGATAGGTAGTTTATATGCCTTAGATAAATTACCAGAATACCCTTTTCATGTATAATTGGTAATTAAGCATATGTAACCTAAACTTTTGTCACATAACTGATTATGTAACATGTTTAGGCATATAACACTTGTCATAGGACTAGTTAGACGTTCCGAACGCGTTTCACGCGAACGACGCGTTAAAGTAGCATAAGCTACCTAAACGGGTCGTAATGGGTCGGAAGCACTTATGATAGGTTTCAATTAGTATGTAGGCTTTGTTAAACCATATTACACGAGTTTCCATACTCGTTTGGTTTACGAACCCTCATTCTATCCGATCTTCCGATTTAGGTCCGGTTTATTAACATAGTTACCTATATTAGGTGCCGTTTGATTCCGTGATCACTATCATCGTTTGATTATCACTCCAGGACTACTGAGTAATCACAAGTGAGTACATAGACCCCTCTTTTACTGTTTTCAAACTGTTTTGGGGTGAAACACATGTGCCTACTTGTTACTTTCATGCTTTCCTGTTTTCACATCATATACCGGCTATGTTTGTTAGTACATTATAGTACATGATTTCAATACATTTCATGCTATGTATGTCTATTGTGTGAATACGTAGTACATCGTTTTACATTACATTTCTGCTATGTATGTTGACTGATAGCATGTTAGCACATTGATTTACATGACTTTTCTGCTTTGTATGTTAACTTAGCATACTTAGTACATTGTTTTCATATGACATGTATACAACTGCTATAACATTTGGTTTGCACAAACGGGTCTTTATTACGTTCATTAACATTTGCTACGCCGCTCGGGAGTAAGTAGTGGTACCATAGGACTTGACAAATCCCATTCCTTACATCTCGGGTTTGTTTGGATGTAAGGAATGACTGAATCCGAAAACATTTCTTTTGATAACCTTGACTGAAAGGGTTATCCGACTGTCTCAAGGCTTGAATGTATGCGTTAACTTACCACATAAATGTTTGTATCAATGTAACATGTAATGCTTGCAAAACATAACTTTTTGATATATTCAAAATACATTGTTTTGTACATTTTTACTTATGGTTCAAGTAGTCTTATTTTACTTACCATACATAACATTTGATATACATTACTTGACTACTTTTGGACTTATAAACATTTGATATGGTTTATACAAGGACTTTTGACTATTGGTTTAGACATAGACTTTATACATTGGTGGTTTGTTTAAGTGACTTAAGTGACGATATGTGAGTAATATGATACAAGCATGGTGGATACGCCGCTGGTACTTCCTATATATAAATGTTTATATTATATTACATATCATACCGTTATTTAAATCATTCATGTTGGACTTATACATTTTATACAAGTAACATGTTTTCACAAGACTTTGGTTTAAAATACAGTTTATTTTATAACAACTCATTTTACATGGTTATTCATTTAACCATACAGTATTCTCTTATTTATACATATCAACTGAACTTATTGTTTTCAAGTGATTTACAAAACAAATCAAATTACAAGGTTCATGACTAAACATTTTCTCAAACATAAGTCATGAATCTTATTTTCACAAACCTATGTATCTCACAGGCATTTTTATGCTGACGTACCTATTTTCACATGTGTTTTCAGGAGCTTTTCCATAGGATGTTGATCAGGACACTAGGGCGGACCTGTGCCTTAGAGACTAAAAACGATGATAGACTTTGTTTAATTATGTTATAAACTCTGTATTTCCGGTGTTAAGACAATGTAACTCTTGTTTAATAAATAAAATACAACTTTGTTTGCCATGGATTTGAAACAATTAATTCTGTTACAACACTCCCCGATGTTTCCGCCACGTTTTGTATGTTACACGTGGTCGGGGTGTGACACTATATGTCCTAAAATACACCCCGTATGTGAAAACCGAGCTCAAAATACAATATAGCATTAAAAATAAAATAAAAACAAAAATTTTATATCGCTCGCGGGCCGCGTAAGGCCACATAAGGGTCTACGCGGGGCGCGACTGCCCATCAACGCGGCGAAACCCTGAGCCGACACGTGTCATCAACGTGTTGAACCTATGCTTGTGATCCGGATCAGCTACGCCGTAGACCCTCTACTACGCGGGCCGCGTAAGCCTTAAGCTTACCTTACGCGGGTCGCTAGAGAACCAGATTTCAGCCCTATATAAGAGGGCATCGGGCCTTCAGTCGAAATTCGCTCACGAACGTTTTCTTTCTCTAAATTCTGAAGATTTAACATAATTATCGGGTATAATACCCCCTAAATAACGAAGTTCTGCTCCGTTGTAAGTATCATAACCCCTGGATACGTATTAGATACGCTGCCCGATTGATCTAGGGTTCCGTAACGGCTGTCGTGGTTCTGCCCGACGTAGTCGTTGGAATGCCATCTCGGGGAGGGTATTACTAATGTTAAAATGTGTTATTATACTAACACGTGCGCATTTGTGTAAATTATAGATTATCACCAGGAAACCCTAAAGGATAATCTAAGACAGCAATGTGAGTAATCTCCTTTTTGTAAATTGTTTTTACAAAACCTCACACGATTAATTATATATTAAACAGTTATTGAGTATTTGTAAGGATACAATTATCGTCGGTATGTTGGGGTTTTGTATACAAAATTTGTTACTGCCCTGCGAGGGGTAACATTTCCACAAGTCGGGTTGACAGTACCGTGGGTGGTAATTGATATGACTTGGAAACAAATATAATTGCGAGACCGCCCTCAATACTGTACAATGGTTTTTATTAAACTTGATTAAACTGGGATTCACTCACCAGTATTTCCCACTGACAAAATGTTTTTAAAACGCGTTTCAGGTAACAAAATGTGAAAGCCAAATAGAAGCCAGCTGGACAGCACTGAAGGCTTGGAGAAGTGGCAATAAAGTTACCTAAACAAAATAGATGTTTTTATTAAATACAATAGGATTTATCCCTATGAAATGTGTGTACTTGAAACTTGGGATTTTTCCCATGTGTTTAATATATTAAAAGCGTGGTATTTTACTCTGATAAAATATTTCCTAACTATGGTCCTGATGTAAATTCCGCTGCCAAAATTGAATAAATACCATATACCACCAAAACTGGCTCGCGGTCGCCCGTTCCCGGGAGATAGGGATCGGGGGTTGCGACATCCTCCTTCCCTTTCCCTTTCTAGTCAGGGCGAGGGGGAGATAAATCAAGGGGTTTGGACGGAGGAGAAGCGGGGGAGTAATCACGGAAATATCAATTTTAGACTGAGAACGACCAGACTTGGGAGCTGCTGCAATAAAACACAAACAATTAAAGGAGGTAGAGCAACACACAAAGGCAAATATAGCTCACGAAATCATACCCCGAGGAGCAGAAGCAGACTTGAAATTTTTTTCTAACCTATTGCCAATCTTTTCGCTGAACACACCCAAGTCAATCTCTGACTTTGAGGGTGCAGCGATAGTCTCCTTCTGAAGTTTAGATTTTTTTCGCAGCCAATGCAGTAGCAGCTTGCGCATCAACTCTTTCTTCTTGTCCTCAAGCACCTTTCTTTTCTTCATCATTTCAGTTAAAGTGGAGTCATCGTCAGGGTCACGAGACTGTCGCTTAACTCCTGCGTCTAAACCAGATAGTGTGTCAGACACGACAACATAGTCCAAGAAAGAGGAGTTAGAAGGACGCTTACGAGGTGTCTCAGCAACAGGCTCCTCAGCCTTCTTCTCCCCAGTCTTATCTTCACTCTTCTTCTTCCTAACCTCCACTTGTTCAGCAACCCCAGCCCGTAGATCCACAACAGGAGTATCAACGTCATCAGCAACGGGCTCTTCAGAGGGTCCCCGTTGTGGACCTGCATGGGATGAACGGCGTATTAGATGGTATGATGCATCATCATCAGACTCCTCACTCAATAGGAGAATAGGCTCCTCTCGAGTAGGATTAACATTAAAATTAATGTCGTCTTCACCATCGTCACCTTGAATGATGTTAGCATAGGTCGCCAAACTCTCATTGGAAGGATGTAGAAAATTTTCCCTTATTTGATCAAGCCATAGAGGTCTACCCTCAGGCAAAGAAGCTACAACCATAGCACCACCAGCTTTGGGATCAAAAACATTCATCAAACTGTACCTTGCTGCAAGCATACAAGGGTATAAGAGGAGGCAAACAAGGAAAAATATGTAACGAAGCAACAGACAAATAGCAATACGTTTTCCTTTATATCCGTAAACCAGGAAGCCCCTAGGGTTTTAGGGAGCCCAAAGCATGCTCATCCCAGCCGCCACTAGAGCCCTTTCCTCAAGCTGAATAATCGAAGTAACTTTTCGGGTCAGAATAGTATACCACTCCTGCTCAGTGAAATCTATCGACACATTCACCCGGGGAACACCCTCACTCTCAGGTCGGTAATGCATGTCAAGAGGAATGACGCCACGACGGATATAGAAGAACTTCTGTTTCCAATCATGCAAGCTCTTAGGAGGATCCCAGCTACAGGGTTTGACCCCACCAGTACGAGAGTTGAAAGAGTAAAAACCACCAGTGTAAGTCACATAATAAAATGTATTAAATTTCTCAAACGTCGGCTCAACGCGATTAGCACGGCAGATAAACTCAAAATGGGTAATCCGAGGCAAACCCAGTGCATTTATCTGTGAAATATGCAAGCCATAGCCAGTTAACACCTCACCAACAAATTTCTACATTGGGAGCCGAAAGTTCCCCTCCCGGAAAAAATCAGCGTATAACGTCATGTACCCATGAGGGGCATCGAGAGCGGTAGAACCGGGTGTCGGGAACTGAATCCCCCAATCAGTAGGAAAACCAAAGTTCTAAACGAGATTACGGAGTTCCTCTTCTTTCCAGTTGATAACTGCCTGATCGGGACCTGGAGGATTCCTGGGCTTGTATTTCCTCTTTTTAGTAACAGTAGTCTTCGGGGCAGGAGTCATGTTTGAAGATTTGAAGAAGATTCGGAGAAGATTTTGGAGGAAAAATGGAGTTCAAATTTTGAATGAAGAAGAAAGTGAGAGAATGATGGTAACCGCCTGATATTTATACCCATCGCATTTAATGCGATGGGTAATGAACCGTCAGGAAGACAGAAGGGGCGTCCAGTCAGATAGCGACACGTCAGGAGAGAGAGAAAAAGTCGCCTCCACTTTAGGGCGCGTGGCCGCCATGCGCCTGACAGACGGCGAAAAACGTGCCTGACACCTCTGGAAAAGCAACGGCTCACATCTCTGACAAGACAACCACCTCATACGGAACATCAGTCACACAAGTTGTCACAATCTTCAACAAAAAAAAAAAGAATCAGAAACCTCCTTTAGAAGAAACCTCCCAAAATAAATCTTCATACGCCATACGCCATTTTGGCTCAAAAAATTGAAGTCACCTCCATACGCCACGTGCCATTTTAACTCAATTTTTGCAAAGTTACCTCCATACGCCATGCGCCATTTTGGCTCAAAATGGAAGTCACCTCCATGCGCTATTTTGGCTCAATTTTTTGCAAAGGGCATCTCCATGCACCATGCGCCATTTTGGCTCAATTTCACAAATCATCTTCATGCGCCGCGCGCAATAAGACGCGAAATTCAAAGGAAATCAAATAACAAAACCACAACCCTTATGAGTCCAGAATCCCTCCTAGATGATAAACTCAACTAGAAGGCACACTGGACTGGGGGAACTTGAAGAGGTATGGTCCCAATTCCATACACATATGGTAGGGACCACACCACTTTTATCCTACATGGCGTCCGCATCAGCGAAGAATATCCAGAAGCTTCTGGAAGATATTGCAGGCTACACCAAAGATGCTCCTCCAGACAAAAAGGACGACACGTGTCACCAATAACCAGACGACACCCGGACCTGCAGCACGATCCTAGGACAGGCCGACAGCTGCTGATACAATTCCCTCACCTGGGCGAATAACGGCGCGCCACGTCACCCACTACGCTGAGTGCAACAGAGGAGACCAAGAGGATATTCCCGTTGGTCGGACAGCTGGCGCCCGGTAGCAGCTGGCAAGGCCTCTCCTCCCTCCTTCACCTTTCGGCTATAAATAGGACCTTTCCTCATTCAGGTAGAACATTCTGCTCTCCTCACATTTCACCTACAACACACACTATTTCCCCTCAAAGCAGTACTTATTCTCACGTCGGAGGGTGGTCACAAGGAGAACACCCCTATTCTCCTCCTTGTGGCGAGTCACCGGTGTTCTGTTTTGCAGGAAGCTTATGATCAGCGAGTGGAGAAAGAGATTGAATCCAAACAAGAGACGATCCAGCTGGTTAACCTAGGTGTTAACCAGTGTTTCATCATATGCATATATGTCCATTCTTTCTAAGGCTTAGTGTTGTGGAGTCAAGGAAGGTGATCAGAGAGGTGAGGTGGAGATGATGTGGTGCGGATGCGGGAACAATGGGCAATATAATAGAGAAATAGAGTTTGTAAATATCGGTATCCCACTTTAAGTAGGTCATTATTATAGAAGATATTTACATAGATCACTAAGTTTACATTTGGCCGGTTGTTTTAGTTTACCCTACTTACGTGAAATATTTTATTTATTTACCCGTATAATACATGGGTATATAACCTAGTAAGTTTATGTATTCTTTAACTGTGATACATAAGGATTAATCGATGTATATTCTTTAACTGTGACACATAAGGGTAGGCGGTATGGTGGTGATTGAGTTGAGTGTTTGGGTTTTCTCTATCCAATGATATAAAGTCATGTCAACTCTCCCATTCACTCCCCATTTTCTACTCAAACACTAGGTATGGTTAAACACCCACTCAAACACCCGATTTCTCTCTCCTACTTTGATTGGTTCTTCTCTCATCTCTCCTCTCTCTCTCTCTCTCTCTCCTCCCTTTCTTCTTCTCCACCTTCGGTGAGTATACACCGATTTCTCACCCTCTCTCCTACTCAAACACCCTAACTCAATCACCACGGTGTGGTCACCGATCGGTGACTCCACTCAATCACCCTAGTCCCCGCAAACCATACCGTGCACCCTAAGGACTTTATTTAGTAGGAGAGGTTCAAATACAAAGTTAGTTTCATCTAAAAACGATAGAAAGAATGGTGAGCTTTTGATTAAACAAATTTAATGGTTAAGATTGATTTGGAAGTTGTTACCGACAATGCTAGTTTACGTAACTATTAACTAATCTTTTAACTGAATATGAATCGCACTAATTTCAATTTTGTTGTCTGGTCCTTGTCGATTGAATTTTGTCATAGAATTTTGGCTATGACAAAATTCATCCAAAAAAGTATATATTGAAGTTGAGTGTGACGGTACTTTACACCAGGAGTGAAAGTAGATCAATTCTTCAACTCGTGATTAATAGAGTAAAATGCACGGATAGTCCCTGTGGTTTGGTGAAATTTCACATTTAGTCCCCAACTTTTCAAAATTACACTCTTAGTCCCTATGGTTTGACAAGTTATTACTCAGATAGTTCCCAAAGCGGATGGAGGTTAGTTTTTCTGGTTAAGTGGGTGTGAAATGACAAGGACTATCCGAGTAACAACTTGTCAAACCACAGGGACTATCCGAGTAACCTTCATCCGTTTTGGGGACTATCCGAGTAACAACTTGTCAAACCACAGGGACTAAGAGAGTAATTTTGAAAAGTTGGGGACTAAAGGTGAAATTTCACCAAACCACAGGGACTATCCGCGCATTTTACTCTGATTAATAATTACTAAAACTTCATTAAATATAATGATACTTCAACTTTAGTTAAGTTGTGTGAATATTCATATTTAATAAATAAATAAATAAATAATAAAGATAAACTGAACAACTTATAACGTACAAAAAGAAATTCATATCTTTAGTCAATATAATGATTACAACTAAATTACCATTTTTATGGTAGAGGTATGATGGATTTTATGATGACAAAGTGCAATATGAGGTTGAGTAGATGTAGATCGTGTGACCTAGACGTAAGGCGTGGTGTTCTCTTGAATCACTAATAAGTCATGAACGTTGTAATATGAACGTCATGACATTTTTTAAGTCATTAAATAGAGATATACATATATAAGCCCGAAAATGGACATATGTCCATTCTTCCCTGCCATATGTTAAAACTGTTTACATTTAAGACTTGCAACAATCGTGCGTTCTTGGTCAGTTAAAACTATTGCATAACACCACTCAAATGAGTAGTTGATACATACAAGCATATAATATAAAAAATGTACTAAATAGAATTATGGTTACATTTACACTTGAATGACCTTGCTACTAAAAAAGTGTTGAGACCACAAGAAAGTTAATAGATATAAATTTAAAAAATACGTGAACATTTATTCTAGAAATAAATAGAATTTGTAACAAGAAAAAGTTTTCGGTGTTAGAGAAAGTTTATGCGTATTATTGAAAGTATAATTAAGTAACTCAGTAATTGTATCTAGCTTGTTGATAAACACATCTATACTGTTCAATGACATTTAAGAAAATGGTTACTATAATATGATTTTGAGGTGCAGGGCGTTTTAGAGAGTGTGCAGGGTGGACAACCGCACATAACCCATGTTCTAAAGGCGCCCACCTTTTTTTTTTCTCGTTCAGGTGCCGATTAACATATATAAATAAAATTAGCCTTGCGATTCATTGAACTATATAAGATAAGTCAACTTGCCACTCTTTTTTTTTTTTATTTCGGTTATTGTTATAGCAATCATCGGCAATAAATTTTGTTTATGTATATAAGGTCTATTTTTAGGGACCCATATTTACTTGTTGCACACATGGCCTCCGAAATCTTAGAGATGACCAGGTCGAACCGGCGCTTGAGTCAGATGCACACTATCCCGGTAATGATGGGAAGTCTATGTTTACCGATGAATTTACATGCGATTGCAACAGTCGCATGTGATATCTGGAGGTAGGTAAAGTCGTAACGTCTTATGCATGTTTTCCTATTTTGATTATTGGTTTATAGACCCGTAAGCCTATGACAATCATATTTTTGACCATATTTGACGGCTAATTATTTACCGAAAACTAAGATTTTTTTGTATAAAATTGTTTTTTAGCGTGCAAAACCGATAATGAGACAGTTAAATCTAAATATGTTACCAAACCCGTCCAACCAACCTACAATGAAACCGTTTTCATTTAAATCGGTTACTAAACCCGTGTAGAAGTTAAGAGATCTGCAGCCATGACAAGCACAACCATATAGGTCTCAAATAGTAGAGTTGGTGATTGTTTCATGCTCCTATTTAGTGTTCCACCAACTTTAAAGGTCTTAACATATATTCATACTATTTTTAACACAGAGAGCTTAAAACTGGAAAATCCAAATGGTAGCTCAACTGCCCAAATTCCTATATTGGACCTTTACTAAAATTATAGGAATATATATTCCATATGGCATATGCGATCTATTAGTAAAGTAACGTCTTATATAAACTCCATATTTCCATCAGAACGAGTCAGCCATCAGCAGCACTGAAGACAGTAAGGAACGCCATGAAAACATTGATGACATCAAGATACAAAGAAACTGCAGCCCAGATGTAATCATCATATGTGTACCGTTTGATCAGATTATCAGTGTCATATACTAGGTACGCACAGAAGATTATCGCGGATAAACACCCATATATCATAACCGAAAGGCTACCCAGAGGATACAATATCTGCAAAACAATAAAATTAACAGAAAAGGTGGGTCAAGAAATGAAAACTATGTTGGTGGGTTGACGAGTCGAACATGACACAAACCTGAAATGCGTGTGAATGCAACACGAGTTTTCGCAGGTTGATCACATTTATTACTCTAAAATTACAAATTTAGAACAAAGGTTTTCAGATGTCTAGAACACAATTATGTTTAAACTAGGGGTGTAAAGGATCCTCCTTTTGAGCTACTCGACAGTCGAGATGACTCGCTAAAAGCTTGTATCGAGCCGAGCTCAAGCCTAAAAGTAAGCATGTTTAATAAACGAACCCGAGTTTGAGCTTCACTTATCGAGTTTGAGCTTGCTTGCTTGCAAGCCTCTTATTTATAAAATTTAATTTTATCTATAATATTAGCTATATATTTGTTTAATAATTATAATTGTATAAAGAATTAGATAAAAATAAATAAAACAATATATATTATGTTGTACATAAATATTATAATTACAAATACACATAAAAATAATTATGAATGTATAAATTAATTAATATAAAATAAATGAGGCGAGCTCGAGCTCAGGCTCAACTCTCGTAAGTTAAACGAGCTGAGCTTGAGCTTAGGCAAGCTCAGGCTCGGCTCGTTTACACCCATAGTTTAAACTATAAAACATGATACTAATTTATCTTCTTCTTTTTTAATGTTGGAATCAACTATTTAATAAGTTCAAATTGTGACATAAAAAAATATTTTTTTATTTATAAAAATAAGTGTACTAAAGGGTCAACCCACAAAGCCACCATGTTTAAAGGTATGACCCGAAAAGAGCCAAAACTGTTTAGACTAAACTTAAACACAAGAACACAACAATTTGGTTCCTGCTGTATTAAAAAATTCACACCCCTTGAAGTTAATGTAAGTTGGATGACCCACTAACCTGAATAAGCCCAAAGGCGAGAAGCACCATAAGAGAAGCGAACAAGAATGGGCCCAAGAATTTGAAGTCAGAACCCCTCTTGGCGGCCCAAAATGTGTACAATGTGAGACTCATAACCACCACTGTTGTCAAAATAGCCGATTCCAGGATCATCTTTCCTGCAATATCCTCCAACAATTCAACAATTTATTCTATCAATCATTTCCTAGAAGGTAGCAATTATCTCTAGTAAATGAACAAATGCTTATTGATGCAGGGATGTATACAGATATTATTTGAGTTTTAATTTCTTAATATTTTGTGATTTAGTTTCATTTTTGAGTTATGATTCCTCACCTATATAAGGGGATCTAGAGTTTATTATTTCTTAGTTTTTGATTGATTTTGAATTGGAAGAACATTGTTCTTGGAACCATTCGGTTCGTTTTTATCGTCATTGATTACTAATTGTTCTTGATCCATTTGAATGCTTCCGTAACTGCATCACTTATATTATTCTACAATATTATTTTTTTCTCTAAAATCAGTTTTTTATATTTAATTGATAAACAGATATAGCAATCTAATACATCGATATAGAAGGCAAATGGTCAATAAGCTGCGCCGCTAGCTGTAAACATGAATTGACTGAGAGTAGGATTACCATTAGTGAGAGCGCATGCCAAACCGACAACAAAAGCCAGAGAGACGGTTTGGATCCCTAAAAGCACAAAGTTGACAGGATGACGCTGGCGATAGTGATACAGTGGCCATGAGGCTGTACAACAACAAAAACACATTGATTCAACATAGATCTGATGAAATAAAACGAAATTATAGCACAAAATCAAAGCGAAATGATGATGATTACACAACTCAAACAAGAATATATTTACCAAACAATTGTTACGCAGAAATTATACACACAAACCCTAGCGCTCGAGTTAACGATAATATATTTACAAACAATTGTTAAGTAGAAATTCGAACTCAAAAGTATATATCATCAATTCACAATTACACATAATGCTACAAAGAAATCAGAACACATAAACCTAGCGATCAAATTAACGAGAATATATTTACGAAACAATTATTACGCAGAAATCAGAACACATAAACCCTAGCGATCGAACTAACGATGATATATTTACAAAACAATTGTTACGCAAAAATCAGAACACATAAACCTAGTGATTGAATTAACAATAATATATATTTACTAAACAATTGTTAAGCGGAAACTCAAACACAAAACTATCATCAATTCACAGTTACACATAACGTTACAAGGTAATTAAACAAAAACACATTAATTCAACACAGATCTCACGAATTCAAACGAAATTAAAGCACAAAAACCATAGCGAATTGATCATCACTCCAGTTTACGGTTTAACTGAACCAGAATAACAAAAAATGCTGCAATTACAAAACAGTTACGCAGAAATTAGAATGCATAAACCATAGCGATCGAATCCACGATAATTTACTTACAGAACAATCGTTACAGCAGAAATTAGACCACAGAAACCCTAGCGAATCGACGAGAATACATTTACGAAACAATTATTAAGCAGAAATTAGAACACAAAAAGATCATCAACTAACAATTACACATAACGTTACACAGAAATCAAACGAAGTTGATTCTATAACTTACTGATGATCGGTGTGATGAAGAGAAGCAAAAAGCAGATCATTCCACTTCTGGTAGTTGTCAAGAAATTGACGATCGGATGATACGACGCAACAACAGTAGCAACAGCGATGGTGAGAAGTAACTGTACGGCAACAATGGAGTAAATCCGACGAATAAACGACCAACGGAGCTCCGGCGACTCCGACATCGTCGGGTACAGTGCTCCGGATGGTCCAGTCTCCAAGTCGGTCTTCGCAATCGGCGGTTGGTTCGTCATGTTGATGAAATGTGACGTAATTTTCAGGCAATTAGAGTGAAAAATGTTGAAATTAGGGTTTGTGATTGGAGAAATGAGAAGGTTCTGGAAATGTGATTGTATTCATAATGGTTTTCTGTTTTAGACAAAGCTTGAAATTTCGTTGTTTATGTAAAAGATATCTGAAAATAGCATGCAATTATCATTTCAGTTTTCAGTCAAATCGTTTATAAATATTTTTTGTATTTTTAAATAGACTTTGCATACTTTTTTTTTTTTTTTTCTTACTTATATTTTACGTTTATGCTTGATATTCATAAGTAAATGGTTTATTATTTTTAGAAGCTAGATATGTTTTTTTTTTAATATAATATAGATAATCCTAATTATTTTGGTTTTAAGTTTTGAATCTATTGCTAAATTATATAAGTTTTGTTTCATATTAAGACTTAAGAGAGACCGAACGTTATTGATTAATTGATGTATTAAGTAACTGATTTGATTTGATTTTATTTTATTTGATTTGATGATGATTTGTTAAGCAAATGTTGGGTATTATGTTGGATCCCCAATTTGGTATTTTGTGTTCTAAAGAATTTGTATCGAGTTTGAGTTTATCAAAACTGATTCTTTATCGAATAAGTTTTAACTTAGATTTAGAGTTAAATGTTTGGTTGGTCTCTGTTGTTTGTAGAAATTGCACACTTGGTCTTAAGGCTTCAAGCTATATCTATAGATCCTGCCATCCCGGGTTATAACATTACTATACAAGTATAATAATATAAAAAGAAAAAATAAATAAAAAAAATTAATTTAGACTTGTGTATTATTTTTGTGTTTTCTTATATTTTAAAGATAGAAGATCATATAAAAAATATTATATGTATTATTTTTGTTTCTTTTTTCATAATTTTTATATGTTAGTTAATCAATTAAACTTAAAACGGTAACACTTTAATCTCCTCCAACATATTTTAAATTTTGAACACCTCTATTTAATAATCTCCTCCAACATATTTTAAATTTTGAACACCTCTATGTAAGGTTAAGATGCTTGTTGCAAACTCATGTTTATACTTTGTAGGATACTAAGTAATTGAAATTTTATGAAAATGTTTGCATATAGGATACAAAGTAATTGAAATTTCTATGAAAATATTTGCATTATGAAAATGTTTGCATATAGGATACTAGGTAATGGAAATTTCTATGAAAATATTTGCAAGGTATCTTAATAGCTAGTATATATATTGATATGTATGATTGATTAAACAATTTCTATGAAAATGTTTGCAAGGTATCTTAATGGCTAGTATATACATTGATATGCATAATCAAACAATTTCTATGAAAATGTTTGCACATCAATGTATGATGAAACAGTGGTTAACCGAGGGTTAATTCACTAGTCTTGTCGAGTAGGGTTAATTCTTTCTTTCCTCGATCAATGGCCGGATCGTCCTCTAATATGTCCCCTGCACAAGGAAACACACCGTGACTTGTAACGAGGAGAATGGGGTGGGGGTGCTCCTTGTTACCACTTTCCGGCGTGAGGATAAGTATTTGCTTGAGAGAAAGTGTGTGTTTAAGTAGTATGTGTAAGAGAGAAGATTAGCGTTACCTCAAACCTGGTTCGGGATGGGTATTTATAGCAGAAGAGCGAAGGAGGAGAGCCAAGAGGCTAGACTGACAATGCGTAGCCTTTTTGTAAGTGTGTCAGGAGCGCAGGTCACAAGGGTGTTGGACGCATGCGTAGGTGCTGCCATGTCCTGTTGCGGTTGTCAGTCTGTCTACCAGCTTTATGCATGTGGGTTGGGCAGCTGACCGGTGTCAGTGCCCGGGTGTGCCACTTGCTGGTTCAGACACATAAGTCAAAGTGTCAGTTCCACTTGTATCGACAATAGGATGCGGTTCTGGACCGCATCGCTATGTGCGGTAACCGCAGTTATTACCGTATTCCTTGTGGTGACGAAAGCAGCTGTTTTCATACACCATGTGAGTCTTCTCATCTTTTCCCGAGTGGGAAAGCAAACCGGGTTCGCGCGTGTCCGCGTGAACATAGGTGAATCCTTGTCGGTAATGGTAATGAGCCGGGTGATGGTCACTCGCGCCCAAGCCTGATGCGAGATTTAGGACCATACTCCTTCAATGTAACACATAGTTAACGATGATAATTATCTATTTATTGTTGGATTGTCTATCCTAAAGACAAAATTAAGGTGTATTATCTGATGGGAACATATAAACTTAGAAAGCTTTTTGACAAAAAAAAAACCACTTTTGGATGCTCGATTTAAATACTTAGCGTCCTTATTTAAGAAAATACAAGAACTAATAATGAGACTATTATAATTCGGTTCAAAATCATTAAGAAATGATGAACTGACGGTAATTTAGTTGTGATAAAGTAAGCTATTTGATGAAACACTGGTTAAATTCGATGATTAACTAGTTGGGTCGTCTCTTCTGTGGGTTCAATCTCCTTCTTTACTCGCCAGAAGACTAAGGTCCTGCAAAACAGCAACACCGTTAGCTCGTTAAGAGGGGAATATGGGGGTTTCCCTCTTAACCAGGCTCCGGCGTGAGAATAAGTACTGTTCTGAGGAAGAAAACAGTGCGTGTTGAGTGTGAGAGAGTGGAGAGTTGAATAGAATTAACCTGAATGATGAAGGGTCCTATTTATAGCCGGAGGGTGAAAGAGGGAGGAGCAACCTTGCCAGCTGCTATAGGGCGCCAGCTGTCCGACCAAGGGGAATATCCTCTTGGTCTCCTCTGCTGTGGTCAGGGTGGTGGTACACGTGGCGCGCCTATATTCGTCCATGCTGGAAACATCGTACTGCTGCTGTCGGTCTGCTCCTGGATTTGCTGCAGGCCTACATGGCGCTTGATGACTGGTGACACGTGTTGTCCTTTCTGTCGGAGGGAGCATCTTTGGTGCCACCTTGGTTTCTTCCATAAGCTTCTAGAAGCTTCTGGATTCGCTTGCTGATGTAGGCGCCATGTTGGATGAAAAAGTGGTGTGGTCCTTGCCATGTAGGCAAAGAATTGGGACCATACCTCTTCAAGTCCCCCCAATCCAGTGTGCCTTCTAGTTGAGTTGATCGTCTAGGAGGGATTCTGGACTTATAAGGGTAGTGGTTATTGGCCTTCTTGAAATGCATGTTTGCTACTTTGCGCGGTTGAGCCAAGTGGTCGCATGGCGCATGCCGTACAATGGTGATTCTGCAAAAATGAGCCAAGTGGATGCGTGGCGCATGGCGTGTTGGTAACTTTACAAAGTGCATGGCGCATGGCGTATTGGTAACTTTACAAAGTTGAGCCAACTGGGTGCATGGCGCGTGGCGTGATGGTACTTCCTTCTGAAAGAAGTTTCCTTTCTTGGAATGAAGACAACTGATGTGACTGTCTGATGTCCCTGTCTTGTCGGAGGTGAACAGTCGCCTTTTCAGTGGTGTCAGTTGCTTTTTCCCACGTCGTCAGTTGTGCGTCGCCAACTTTTCCGAAAAAAGAGGTGACGGTTTCTCTTCCCTATGACGTGTCATTTCCCTGTTGGCTCTCCATCTGTATTTCTGACGGCCCACTACCCATCGCATTAAATGCGATGGGTATAAATATATGGCGGTTTCCCATTTCCTTCACTTTTGAAATTTGAAAACCCTTTTCTTCCCATCTCTCCCTCTACTTCTCTTCCTTTTTTTTCTCTATTTTCATCTCAGTCACTTCTTTTCTTCCTCCGGCGTTATTTCTACAGGAGCCAATCCTTTGACAAAGAAGAGGAAGCATAGACCTAGGAATCATCCTGGTCTTGATAGGGCGGTGATAAGCTGGAGAGAAGAGGAGTTCCAGAACCTCGTTAGGGACATGGGCTTCCGACCGGAGTGGGGTGCTCAATTTCCGATGCAGGGTTCAACTGCGTTGGATGCTCCTCCTGGTTATATAACCTTATATGCCGCTTTCTTTTGAGAGGGTAACTTCCGTCTTCCCATGACGAAGTTCACCGGGGAGGTTCTATCCAACTATGGGCTTCATATTTCTCAAATAAACGCCTTGGGGCTGCCCCGGATCACTCATTTTTAGTTTATATGTAGAGCCAACCATATCGAACCGACGTTCGAGATGTTCAGTGTTTTTTACATCGTCAATTATACTGGTGGCTTTTGTTCCTTCAATTCTCGGACTGCTGGTGTTAGTCCTTGCAGTACTAATCCCCCCAAAAGTCTGCACGATTGGAAACAGAAGTTTTTTTATATTCATCGTGGGGTCATCCCCATCGATATGCATTATCGAGATGAGAGTGAAGGGATTCCTCGTGTGAATGTTTCTGTGGATTTTGCTAACCAAGACTGGTATAAGACGTTGACACGGAAAGCCACTTCCATTTGTCAAATTGAGGAGAGGGCGTTGGTGGGAGCTGGTATGAGCATGTTGTGGGTCCCGAAGAACCCTAAGGGTGTCCCTGTTTATGGCCATGATGGGAAAGGTAATGTTGTTGTTCATTTATGTTTTCATTCGTTTTTGACTTTATTACGCCCTTCCTTATGTTCTTTTGTTTTGCAGTTGGATATAGTTTGTTGAATGTTCTCGATCCGAAAGCTTCCGGTGCCATGGTGGAAGCGGTGTTTACCGGGGATAAACCTGTGTGGTTGGACCAGATCCGTGATCGTTTCTTGCATCCCACCGACGATAGCTTTGCTGCTTATGCCAATACTGTCCTAGGTGAAGATGATGGTGATGAGCATGATGACACTGTTGATCCTACTCGAGAGGAAGTTATTGTTCTCTCGAGTGAGGGTTCTGACAGATCACATGAAGGCCTAATCCCTCGTTCCCCTCGTGCAGGTCCAGCGCAAGGGGCTGTGAACGAGCCCGTGAATGAGCCCGTTGATGTTGATGTTGATCCCCTGGTGGAAACTGCTGAGCAGTTAGAAACCAGAAAGAAGAAGAAGGTGGATAAGTCTGAGGAGAAGGTGAAGAAAGCTGAGGAGAATGTTACTGAAACTCCTCGTAAGCGCCCTTCTACTCTTCCTTTCCTGGATTATGTTGTCGTTTCTGATATGCTATCTGGTTTAGGCGCAGGGAGCAAACGTACCGAACGTGACCCTGTGGATGATGAAACGTTGACCGAGATTATGAAGAAGAGAAAAACTCTTGAAGACAAGAAGAGAGAGTTTGACGAACAAGCTGCTGCTGCCCTTGCTGCCAAGAAATCTAAACTTCAGAAGGAAACTCCTCTTGCACCCTCGGAGTCTGAGATTGACATGGGTGTTTTTAGCGCAAAGCGTGGTAATCTTTTGGAGAAGATATACGTTGCTTCTGCTCCTCAAGGTAAAGACTTTGCACTTGTAAGTCTTATTATTTGGCTTTCGTTCTTGTTTTTTACTATCATGGTTGTCTGGTGACAGGTGTGAAGTTAGGGAAAGCTTCCCGTAAGACTGACATTTCAAAGATTACTCCTCCTACCTCTCCACCTTCTAGGACTTTTGGTCAGTCCCCCCCTGAAGATCTGGGTGAGAAGGACAAACAAGTTCATGTGGAAGTTGAACAAGTCGGAGAAGGTGGTGGTGCTGGTGGTGATGGTGCAGGTGGTGCTGGTGGTGATGGTCGAGGCAAGGGTGTTGACACCGAGGCGGAGTCTAGTGAGGCTACACATCGCCAAACCATCTATACCAGACGTCCACCAGCCTCTGGTGGTGGTGCTACTTCGAGAGTACCCCGGAGTCATGAGTTTGAAAATATCCAAGCTGGATCCTGGGATACTCATAACCCAGCATGTGATGATCTGCCGCATGCTCCTCGGTGGAATTTAACTCAGGACTCCAGGATGAATGATCATGATAACTGCTGAGAGTTCTTCTCCTTGTCCCTCCCCCCTGCTGAGAGGTTATTTCAGAAAAGGCGCAACCGTTTTGATCTCTTGGATGATCATATTCATGCCGGGGTCAACTTTTTTGCTACCTCCCAGGGGATTGTTCGAGAATGGAAGCTGATGGGGGAGGAGACTCTTGAATTTGAAAATGATAAAAAAGCATTTGCTGAAGAGAGGGAGAAGTTCAATGTCGAGAGGAAGGGTTTGTTGTGGAGGGTGTCTGATGCGGAGCAAAAACTTGTACAGGAGAAACAGGTTAACTCCAACAAACAAAAAGAGTGGGAGGTCGCTTGTGAGCGGACCAATAAAGAGTTGCAATCTCAACGTGATGCTATTGTGAGGTTGTCGGGAGAAAAGAAGAAAATTAGTGACGGGGCTGAAGAAGAGCGCGTTGCACACCAAAAGAGAGAGAGAGTATGTCGAGCGCATAGCCAAGCTGGAGAAGTTTGTTGAGGAAACAATTGCTGAAAACAAGGCCTCTGAGATCTTGGTTGAAGAAACTGCTGCTGACTGCAAGTGGTTACTTGCTCGTGCAGTGCCTCTGGTAATATTTGTTGTTTGTTTGTTTTTGGTATTCATTGTCGTTTCCTCATGTGTGTATTACTTTTGCAGATTGCCGAACGTATCACCGGTTCTGAAGAATTGGCCAAGTACGTATATGAGCTTGGTGAAGCTGCGCGTGATCTTGGTCGCAAGGAAGGGTATGCTGAAGGAAGGGCAGTTGCTGAGTCAAAAGAGCCGTTGAAGAGCTTTGAATTATATAAGACTGACTGTGTCGGTTGTTATGCTGAAAAACGACAGGAGTTTGCATCTCTGGAGTTTGGTGTTGTCAAAGCTGCCGAGAAATTATCACGGAAGCCTAACGGTGTTGCCCTGTTGAAGAAGTGTCACACCCCGATATTTCCACGTATTACCGGTGGGCCCGGTGGGGAGTATCGTGACGTAGTTGATATCATCATAGTCAAACAACACAATTTAAATGCACAGCGGAAGCAAAAGATGAATCACATTACAAATCGAATAAAAAGTAATATCAAAGTATTACAAACGGACTGTAAAGGATCCACAGGAGGATCAAAAATTAAAAAGATAACGTGTTCAACAGATTCTAAGTGACCAAGCTTGCAAGACTTTTATTTATTCACTCTGGAGTAGCCAGCCTATTCCGTTTAGTACCTGCACTTTAACCTTTTGGAAAATACGTCAGTTTACACTGGTAAATACAATTAACCGACTCATTTTGAAAAGATTTTAAGAAAATTAATTTGAATGCACAAGGCACAAAATATCTTTTATAACTTAGGACAATTATTTAAAAATAATCTTGTATACAATTTTACTTATTTGTCGTCCGTCAGGGCCTGTTAGAAGAGCCGGACAATATTAACTGACACGCCACAGGTATAATGCCCACAAGGTTGATTTCTTAAAGTGGGTTACCGGTTTTTACATATGCAACTGTCAGGTGTATGCCTACACCCCGTGCTTAGGTCGTGGCCATTTCAATGAATGATGCCAAGGATATCCGGGACATGGTCAGTAACCCCCCAAGGGCCATATACCAAATAAAACATATTAAAATGGGATATGTAAATATATTAATCATAATCCGATTTAAACAACTACATACCCGACCAAGCGGTATTATTATAATACCGTATCCCAAGCCCGTATAGGGAAAATAAGTTAAAAGTATTTACCTGAGCAAATATTCAAATTTATCTCAACCGTATTCAATCAGCAAGTGCAAGTAGCTTTTATCGGGCTCCTAATCTAGAACGAAGGTTTTTAATAACCTATTAGATTCCTAACGGGTCTTAATTAAGCCTAAACTTAGACCGGTTAGTTTTAAAAGAAGATGCACGGTTCGAAACGCATGATTAAGCGAAGATTGGATTAGAATGTGGTTTAGACCCGACAAGTTTTTATACTTGTATAATATGGGTAAACTAAACACATTCTGGATTATGAGATAAAAAAATGATAAGGTTTGACCCGTTTCGGCTAATTTATACAAACTAGTTACATAAACCGCACCGAACGCGAATAATGCGTAACGGGTAACCAAATGAGTCATGAACAGGTTTCCTAAGTTAATATGCCTTAAATATGTTGTGATATCAGTAAGATACCTTCCATAATGCCCAAAATGGATTTAAACTCAAATTATGCCCCGTAGGGGTATTATGGTCATTTTAAAGGTTATAAAAGAGTTTAAATACTAATCTGAGTTTCAGGCCTGATATAATCAGTAAAAATATTTATTTTTGTAAGTCATAACAGTAGGGTATGTCATATATGTGAAATTTACCTTTTATAAACAAACTATGCACCGTAGGGGCATTTTAGTAATTTCACATAAGCTTTAAAGGTCAAAATTTGAAATCCGAGTTTAAAACTTTTGCTTACTGTTAAAATATAAAAGTTTTCTTAAACATCAGTAGGTATTAAGTCTTATATGGGAAAATGGTTTTAATACATACTATGCGTTTTTTACGCGTAAAAAGACGGTTTTAAGCGATTTCCGGGTTTTTAAAGAAAAGCTGATATTCTTATCATTTCAGAAGACTCAAAATATTTTATTTATAATATAGAATCAGTAGCAAAAGGTTTGGTGTCAAAATATTATGTAAAACTTATTTTATAGGCCAAAAGGGCAAAACCGACAATTACCGAAACAAAGCTATAACCCTATGTTATGCTCAGCCTAAAAATAAATAAAAATCTTCAAAAATCCCAAAATATTATTTTACATCAGTAGGTAAAAAGTTTGGTATCAAAAATTGGGTTTAGATAGGCTTCATGCTAATTACGCCGTTTAATTAATAAAAAGCTTTCTAATTACGCTATTGAGCATAACTCTTAATCTAGACCTCTAACTGATGTGAATATTTAGGGACATGTTTATAAATCAGTAATAAAGATTATTGTCCTCTCACATTTTCAAAATTCTTGTTTTAAGGTTAAATGGGCATTATGGTCAACATTTAGGCATATAACGGAAACATGCATATGAATCGAATAACTAATGAACCAAGTTGTATAATCACAAAGGGTTATACTAACATGTAACATGGTTCTAATAAAGCTCTAAGGCATTTCTAAAATATGCTACATTGGGTCAGAACTGAAAGTCAAAGCAAAAGTCCACTTATGCGACTTTCGGTTTCGAACCGAGCTTATATTGAAAATTGTCGGGTTGAACATGCTTAGACATGTTCTTACATTAATTACCAAGTTATATGAATGATAAAACAGGTTGCATGGCTTCTACATTGTTAATTATGTGTTTATTTGAAAAATTGCTTTCTGTTGACTTTTTATAATCAAGTTTGACCCGACAATTGACCTAGTTAGAGTGATAATCAGTAGGTGCCCTCTTAGGGGTTTATTACCTACATAATTACCAACTTATAACTACTTTCAATTTAACTAATGACTGGACCATTAGTGATTGATCACGAAGTCAAACCTTAATTACGATAAGTTTGACTTATGGTCATTAAGCTAATTAAAACAGAAATTAGGAAATTAAAGACACTTACAAAGGTCCTAAGCACGATTATGGATCCTAAGGAAACTTGTTGAAGACCAGAGAAGCTCCAGAGATCAGCTTGAAATGATTTTTGAAGTGGCAAGTCCAAATGTTGCAACTTCAAGTTCTTATATAGGACCCCAAATTACACAAGATCATCACACACAAGTCTACAAAAGTTCCCTGATCATCCCATGTGTCCCTATGCATGTAAAACCACTGGCCCAACTCTTGTATTTTGAAAACCATGCAACTAAGGTGGTGTAACCGGTTATAACAGGCAACTGCCAATTTTTAACTGCCAGCGACTGTCTTACGGACCGTAAGCAAAAATCCTTGCGGTCCGTATCCACCTCTTACGGACCGTAAGTCCAGACGGATGCGGTCCGTAACCAACCTTGAATTGAGTCGCCCAGTTACAGTCCTTGCGGACAGTAAAATGGACCTCATACGGTCCGTAACCGATGGTCAGGAGACAAAAACTTGCAAACTTTTAAGCTTTGACCATGCAATCTTTTAAAACTCGAATCTTCAATCATTATTCGTAGGAGGGGACCATGAATCAGGCCTTGCATGCCCTTGAGAGTTTTGCCATGTACTTATGTTGCCTTGGATTCTTTTGAAAAAATCTTGAATGTAAAATTTGTCGTAAACACTCATAAAATCCATTTCTTTGAGATTTAAATTAATTACCACTAAGGATAACCGGATTTGAATATATATATATATATATATATATCAGATGTTTTTAAAATACATTAAGGTTTGGGATTTATAAAGAGGTCGCTCAGAGGTATTATTTAACATGTCGACACTTTTAATTCCTACCATACATCTTTTAACTTGATCCGGCTTTATAACACGTTTGCCTTACATGACACGTGTCTTTATTTTATTGAATATATATATATATATATATATATATATATATATATATATATATCAGATGTTTTTAAAATACATTAAGGTTTGGGATTTATAAAGAGGTCGCTCAGAGGTATTATTTAACATGTCGACACTTTTAATTCCTACCATACATCTTTTAACTTGATCCGGCTTTATAACACGTTTGCCTTACATGACACTTTTAATTCCTACCATACATCTTTTAACTCGAGATTTATTGAAACAAATGAGGGTACTTTTCTTTCATTGTGGACTCTACCTCCCACGTATACTCGGGACCTCTACGGGCATCCCATTTAACCTTCACGATCGGTACATGCTTCTTTCGAAGCTTCTTAACCTGTCGATCTTCGATCGACAAGGGTTTTTCAACAAATTTCAAGCTCTCATCGATGTGCACATCCGTGTGGGGTATGACTAGTGATCCATCAGCTAGACATTTCTTCAGATTGCAGATGTGGAATACATTATGAATACCACTGAGTTCTTCAGGCAGGTTTAACTTATAAGCCACTGTTCCGACACATTCGATGTCACACCCCAACTGATGGCGGAATCATCGGGGCGCGGCACTAGGCGAATCAGATTGCTCAAGAGAATCCATAACAACTATATTGCGATAATATTTAATACATTCGTTATCCCATACTAACAAATAATACAATCACATAAGCTATCACAGATTTCTTGTCCTCTCGAACAATACAAATCCGACAACCTAAAATTTTAGTTGAGTTTCTAGACTTCCTAGCTTGATTTGATATAGTCTGCGATCTAACCTGCAACATACGTTAAAATAGTTGTCAATACAAAAGTATTGGCGAGTATACAGGTTTGATAAGTATAGCGTAATAGATTAAAAGAGCTGCGAATTTCCACATGCATAAACGTAATACACGACATATATACTCACAAAACTGATACTACCAACTAAGTCCTCGATGCTCGAATGTACGATGGCATAACTAGACCCCGTCGGGCGCAATAGTACTATACTAGTCGTGGTGGGACGTCGCGAGTATAAGCCCTAGCACATATGCAACTAGCATCACGTATAACTATGCATAACAGTTATTCGCAAGTGATAATTCGATTGATTGAATATTTCGTTTGATGAGTTCGATTTGTTAGAAACGTATGTTACACCCAAAATGCGATTAAAAAGGGTTCAAGTATACTCACAGTGCGTAATCGGTAAGTAAACACAGCTTGATTTGGGTTGCGTCCGAGTCAGCCTGATCGAGTGAGAGTGCGTTAAACGGCGTTGAGTAAAACAGGTGGCTATTGACCATTCGGTCGGATGGCAGTCCGGCCGGATGGTCGTTCGTTTGAGTGAGGAGTTGGACATGTCGTCCGTGCGGACATGTCGTCCGTGCGGATGTCACGTCTGTTTCGCATTCTGGACACTGTTTCCGAGTGTTTAACGGAAGGAATACGTTTGTTTTTACTAGGGTAGTGTAATTTCGCACTAACACTTGAAATTCCATCAGTTCCGACCCGTTCTAACGGCCGGGAATCACCCCGCTCCATCAGAACTGGCCGTTCTTGACAGTTTCTCGCGGTTAACTCGAAATTGCACAGTTCCTTGACTAGATACACAGATTTAGGTGAGATTTGTTATCAAAACATGTGGAAATCACCCAGATCTGAGTCGTTTATGGTGGGATGAGGTCACAATCTTGAAGTTCATGAGAACTCTTGGTGACATCACCTCAAAACGCATCAAATCCGCAGATTTCACGGTTAGAAATTGAGTTTTGAAAGATAGAATGATGTAGAATGGAGTGTAGATCATAGAAGTACAAGTTTCTAGGTTGAAATCTTACTGGAATCGCGAGGAATCGTGAGAAAAGGGTCTTGGAGCGTGTTTGGTCGAGTCGGAGCTGTCACATCACTTGAACAGTGATGTGGCAGGCTATTTATAGGCGAAAAAAGAGGAGAAGGGTGTCACTGGTCCGGATTACCCATTCGCGCGGATTGCTATCCGTCCGGACAGCCCATCCGTGCGGATTGCTATCCGTGCGGATTGCTATCCGTCCGGATAGCCCATCCGTCCGGATGGCCATTCCGACGAGTTGGATTTCTCCGTTGTCGATCGTTTTGATAGATTTTGAAGTACGCGCTTTTCATAGTAAAGTTATATTATTATTATATAGGTATATATATCACTAAGGGTCGTATTTACATATCCATATTCCAAAGTTTCGATACTTAACAATCGGTTTCCGTTTCGAGTGTGCGATTATAAGCGACGTTTCACGGCTATCAAGGAGGGTAGTATAGGTCCTCTCTCGACGTCATCATGAACGTTATTGCGAGTTGTGCCACAAGGACTGACGGGGTACCATTCGCTCGTATTGTCATCATCGTCACGACGACTGGAGTTATAGCGCTCACCCGAGAGTCTTTGTTAGCGTTAATCGTTTACGTTCGACACATCACGGCCACTGAGTAGGGTAGAATAGGTCCTCACTCAATGCCTCCGTGAGTGTTAGTGTGATAATTGTGTATAGTATAGCAATATTGTATTTCGAAAATATGCGATTATCCTTCGAATAGCGATATATACGATATAGTTACATTATGATCCGAATCTCTGGTGCTAGGCGTAACGAGTATAACGAGTAGTAACAATGCACAAAAGTGCGGGTTGTTACAGTCTCCCCTACTTTAGGAAATTTCGTCCCGAAATTAATCCAATAGGTAGACTTCTACGAGTTGGTCTTGTACGAGCAGTGATACGGCGAGTGATCTGACCGATAGTGCTTCGAATAAAAAGGTCGATTGCGATAGCGAGAAAGCGACGTAAAGACAAAAGTAATATCCCACGAGTTGTCGTTACAAAGCACCTCGTGTTGCGAAGAATTCGTTAGTTCGATGCGATTGTAATTTGAAGGACTTGGAAGATTTCTCATGACGTAGGGTTAACTGAGTCGGTCGTTAACCAACATTACAAGAAACGTTCATTTTAGATATCTAAAAGGAATTTAGGATGAAAATCTTTGAAAATTTTCCTTTTAACGTGAGGTCAACGGAGTCGATGTTAACCGATGTTGCAAGGAAGTTTAAGTTTCTAAACATTTTAAGGAATTCGAAGACGAAATCAAGGGTTACGAAAACTCTCCTATGACATGGGTTCAAGCTGAACTCGATGTCGAACCAATGTCTTAAGAAGGATTTTATTTTGACGTTGTAAAAGTTTAAGGAAAAACTGGGCTTTTGAAACTTTCCTTGAACATGGAGTTAAGCTGATTCGATGTTAACTCCACGTCGTGAGAAAATTTCACTTTTCCACCGGTTTTAAATCAAAAATTTATAAAAAGACGTTTTAATCAGTACAAAAGGTAGTTAATTACCGAGCCCCACTTGGCACTTTCCCACGAAAGTTTGTTAATATGTTTAAAACACTTATATATAGGAAGTACCAGCGATGTATCCACCATGCTTTGTCCATATTACTTCTGTTTCGTGAGGCAGTGTCAGGTGTGCCGATATGACACGGATAGATTTGCGTTTACTTGACCCAATCGATAGTAAGTCGGGCCAAGCATAAGATAGAATCGAATAGGTTAATCCGGCGAGTTGATAAGCGAGAAGCGAATAGCGCGTTTTCGATTAGATTCCACATTAAACCCACATGGCACGTTTCCACGAGAGTTTGCTAACATGGCGAAACACCATGCTTAACCAGGTTAGTTTTGCCTCGTGAAGCGGTGTCATGTGTACTAATACTCATAGACTGCAATGAACACCAAGCGAGCGATAAACGGTACGCGATACACGAATAAGCGGTAGGCTACACACGATAAGCGATAAGCGATTAGGTGATTAAGCGAATAAACACAAAACACTTGTGATGACGGCGATGATAAATGAATTACAATAATCGGTAGTTGCGTTGCAAGCGATGGAGGTATGCGGTTCGATTTACGCGGTTCGATTCGATTGATTTACACCACAGAGTTTAACCAACATTAGACCCCACATGGCCTTTTTCCACGAAAGGTCGCTGATATGACTAAAACACCCTGCTTTAACCATATGAGCTTCATCTCGTGAAGCGAGGTCATGCGTGCTAACTTAACACGAACATCACAGCTAACGGTAGGCGATAGTGATAGATTGATACACAGCAAGCGATATAGGTTCACATGATAAGCGATAGAGATTGCGAGATACATATGATAAACGATTGCGATTAGTCGAGTTTTGTTTCGAATAAGCTTAACGTTACGTTGCGACGCATCACGGCTATCGAGGAGGGTAGAATAGGTCCTCACCCGACAATGTTGTGAGCGTTAAATGTGCTTGATGAGATTCGTTGCAACAGACTTACGACCAGTCTTGCGTCGATGCAATTGCCCTTCGAGGTAGGCTCCCCAGAGTCCATCGATGAGGCGATTGCACTGCGTTTGCAGACTTATGACAAGTCTTGCGATGATACGGTTTGTTACGCCTTGCGATTGAGTGTAGTGTGTTGAAAATAATCACAATAGTATAATAGGTCTAATAACGTTCAACTCTACGTGGCACTTTCTTCACGGAACTTCGGTAGTATGATAAAGCACACCTTGCTTGACCCCTACTACTTAGATCCCGTGATTTGGTGTCACCTTTTGTCAAAACGCTATGGCACCTTAGAATTCACTACGATCTCCGTGCACTGACCCAAGTAATCCCGTGTGCACCCGTGATTAATCGTTCCTTGCACGTTTATCGTACCTCGTTCTAAAAGTGTAGTGAGGGTAAAACACATTATTTCGTGATATAGTATATAGTATGTGTGTGAATCTAGTCTAAGTGCGACGATTAAAGAGTGATAGGGGAAATGAAAACGAGAGTTAATGTTACGCATAGTGGCAACATCGAGTAATAGAGTAGGTTCAAAACTTGGAAATAAACGTCGAAAATCGTATCGCTACAACTTTATCCTACGCTTGCTAGATGTCTGATGCTGAAGACTTTTGCTGGAGCTGTTGTTGTTGTACTCGAGTTCACGGTTCGATGCGGCAGTTGCGGGTGAAGTGACCGTAACGGTTGCAGTTATTGCAATAGCGACAGTCAGCCCCAACTGGATGATGATAGGTACACGAGTAACACTGAGGATGAGCTCCAGTGTAAGCTCGTTTTGGAAACATCGGAACTGCTTGAAGAGGTTTCGGTTGCAGTAGTTCGGTTGTTGATGAGCTCGGGCTTAAAGTCTTTCGCTTGCGGCTGGGTTTGTCGGTGTCTTGCGAAGAGATGTCGTCGTTGGAGGATTCGTCTGAAGACTCACTTGCAGAGTCTTTGGCTGATTTGTCGGAAGATCCGTCGGCAGATTTGTCAGAAGAATCGGCAGCAAATCCGTCCGAAGAATCGTTAGCAGATTCGTCAGAAGAATCGTTAGCTGATTCATTAGAAGAATCACCAGCAGATTTGTCAGAAGAATCGTCAGTAGATTCATCAGAAGATTCGTCAACATGTTCGCCTGAAGGATTACTGGCGATTGCTTGATGAGCTTGCTTGACAGGATTCCTTGAGAATAATCCTTCCATGAGTCGTTTGTTGTTGATTTCTGCGGCTAAGCGGTATGTTTCTTCGATAGTAGCAGGTCTTGCAGCTTCGACAAAATCACCCACACACTCAGGCAAGCCACGAATATACTTCGAAATGGCTTTTTCTGAAGTGTTGACTTGACTCGGGCAGATTATGCTAAGCTGTTTGAACCTTGCGGTGTAGCCAGCATTGTCACCTTCGGTTTGCTTGATTTCTCAAAATTCGTTTTCTAGCTTCTGGATTTCGTGAGAAGGGCAGTACTCTTTCTTCATAAGCTCTTTCAGCTCATCCCAAGAGAGAGCGTTGGCTGCGGAGATCCCACGTTTGTTGTGTTCGGCGGTCCACCAGTCGAGTGCTCGTGATTGAAATACTCCGGTAGCACAAGTAGTACGGAAACTATCGGGACACCCGCTTTGACGAAGGGTAACTTCGATAGAATCGAACCACTGGAGTAATTGAGTCACACCTCCTTCGCCCGTGAATTCCATTGGGTCACAGGCTTTGAAGTGCTTGTAGAGAAAAGTAGATTGCGGCGCTTCCGTCTTGGAGTCCTCCGAGGCTCGAGAGTTGCTGAGAGAGTGCACTTGAGCGGAAATTCGAGGAATAAGCTTACCCACTTCCTTAGTCACAAGTGATGCAATCCTCTTATCGACACTTCGTTTGGCTCTCCTCCTAGCTACTCGTCTCGAGGTAGAGTTGTTGGAAGGCATCTAGACAGGAAGAGACTTGGAGTGAGATTCGATCATAATGATTTTTGAGTTTTGCGATGCGATTGAGCGCGTTCAAAACTTGGTGCGATAGTATAGTAGTAATACGAATCATATAGGAGCCACATAGGAGACATGAATTTCCTAAGCTCTCACACGATGACTTGTTTGTTTATACGTATATATAGATAGTTATATAGATGTAATTTGTAATCATACATACACAAGTCGATTTAGAATATGCGAGGTAGCGTTGAAGTGAGAAAGCGAGAGCGAAGGCAATAGATTATGCATTTGTTTTGTTGCGAACATTCGGGTTTCGTTTTAGATTGAGATGGATGTGCGACTTGTGCGTTTTTAAAGCAGGGAGTGAAAAATAGATAAAGCGTAAAGTTTCAAAACATATATAGGTTCCAATCATCTATAAAATCGGCGGGTCGTATGGTAGAGTGCCTTGGGTGTTTAGGCGTCGACTACCCAAGGTAACCCAACTATATCTAACAAGTTCGTGTGCGCGCGTTGACCTAGAAGACTCCATGCTTCCACTGGGATGCAGCTCATGGCATTCATCTTCCTAGCCATCGCGTGGCTCGAGTTATCGTGATAGTCGAGTCCTTGGTGAGAGCTTTTGAAAACCAGTTTATAGAGAGTGGAATGACTTATTAAGGTACGGGTTTCACCCCTGTCTTAACAGTTTCGTTCCTAATTGTGGTTATGCTCTTTGAATAAATTCGTGAGTTCCACTAGAATTTCGAAATGGAGACTTTCGTCGAGATGTGGATGTCACTCCTAACTCGATGAAAGGTCCTCGTGCTAGAAAAATGCGCTGAGTGAGCAATCCTATCGAGAGTTCTTGGTTTTCACACCTGATCTCGACTGGATCGCTCGGTTTCGTTATGCGAGTATTTTTTTGGAAAACATGTGTATTGTGTCGGCCTTAGGAAAGGCTAAGTAGTATTTCAGCCTTAGGAAAGGCTTCTTCGTGTGAAGTTGTAGTACGCGGTGTTCACACAAAGTTGTAGCTTTTAGCGATTTCGATCGAAAGTATTAAGCAGGCCCGATACAAACCCCACTGGGTTTGTACGAGTCGGCCTGTTGGTACTTAGACTATAGACTAGGTCAATTTCTAAGATGTCGACCCGGACTAGGTCGAGTCTGACCTAATTCCCTATAGTTATGGCTCTGATACCAATCTGTCACACCCCAACCGATGGCGGAATCATCGGGGCGCGGCACTAGGCGAATCAGATTGCTCAAGAGAATCCATAACAACTATATTGCGATAATATTTAATACATTCGTTATCCCATACTAACAAAAAATACAATCACATAAGCTATCACAGATTTCTTGTCCTCTCGAACAATACAAATCCGACAACCTAAAATTTTAGTTGAGTTTCTAGACTTCCTAGCTTGATTTGATATAGTCTGCGATCTAACCTGCAACATACGTTAAAATATTTGTCAATACAAAAGTATTGGCGAGTATACAGGTTTGATAAGTATAGCGTAATAGATTAAAAGAGCTGCGAATTTCCACATGCATAAACGTAATACACGACATATATACTCACAAAACTGATACTACCAACTAAGTCCTCGATGCTCGAATGTACGATGGCATAACTAGACCCCGTCGGGCGCAATAGTACTATACTAGTCGTGGTGGGACGTCGCGAGTATAAGCCCTAGCACATATGCAACTAGCATCATGTATAACTATGCATAACAGTTATTCGCAAGTGATAATTCGATTGATTGAATATTTCGTTTGATGAGTTCGATTTGTTAGAAACGTATGTTACACCCAAAATGCGATTAAAAAGGGTTCAAGTATACTCACAGTGCGTAATCGGTAAGTAAACACAGCTTGATTTGGGTTGCGTCCGAGTCAGCCTGATCGAGTGAGAGTGCATTAAACGGCGTTGAGTAAAACAGGTGGCTATTGACCATTCGGTCGGATGGCAGTCCGGCCGGATGGTCGTTCGTTTGAGTGAGGAGTTGGACATGTCGTCCGTGCGGACATGTCGTCCGTGCGGACATGTCGTCCGTGCGGACATGTCGTCCGTGCGGACATGTCGTCCGTGCGGTCATGTCGTCCGTGCGGACATGTCGTCCGTGCGGACATGTCGTCCGTGGGGACATGTCGTCCGTGCGGATGTCACGTCTGTTTCGCATTCTGGACACTGTTTCCGAGTGTTTAACGGAAGGAATACGTTTGTTTTTACTAGGGTAGTGTAATTTCGCACTAACACTTGAAATTCCATCAGTTCCGACCCGTTCTAACGGCCGGGAATCACCCCGCTCCATCAGAACTGGCCGTTCTTGACGGTTTCTCGCGGTTAACTCGAATTTGCACAGTTCCTTGACTAGATACACAGATTTAGGTGAGATTTGTTATCAAAACATGTGGAAATCACCCAGATCTGAGTCGTTTATGGTGGGATGAGGTCACAATCTTGAAGTTCATGAGAACTCTTGGTGACATCACCTCAAAACGCATCAAATCCGCAGATTTCATGGTTAGAAATTGAGTTTTGAAAGATAGAATGATGTAGAATGGAGTGTAGATCATAGAAGTACAAGTTTCTAGGTTGAAATCTTACCGGAATCGCGAGGAATCGAGAGAAAAGGGTCTTGGAGCGTGTTTGGTCGAGTCGGAGCTGTCACATCACTTGAACAGTGATGTGGCAGGCTATTTATAGGCGAAAAAAGAGGAGAAGGGTGTCACTGGTCCGGATTACCCATTCGCGCGGATTGCTATCCGTCCGGACAGCCCATCCGTGCGGATTGCTATCCGTGCGGATTGCTATCCGTCCGGATAGCCCATCCGTCCGGATGGCCATTCCGACGAGTTGGATTTCTCCGTTGTCGATCGTTTTGATAGATTTTGAAGTACGCGCTTTTCATAGTAAAGTTATATTATTATTATTATTATATAGGTATATATATCACTAAGGGTCGTATTTACATATCCATATTCCAAAGTTTCGATACTTAACATTCGGTTTCCGTTTTGAGTGTGCGATTATAAGCGACGTTTCACGGCCATCAAGGAGGGTAGTATAGGTCCTCTCTCGACGTCATCATGAACGTTATTGCGAGTTATGCCACAAGGACTGACGGGGTACCATTCGCTCGTATTGTCATCATCGTCACGACGACTGGAGTTATAGCGCTCACCCGAGAGTCTTTGTTAGCGTTAATCGTTTACGTTCGACACATCACGGCCACTGAGGAGGGTAGAATAGGTCCTCACTCAATGCCTCCGTGAGTGTTAGTGTGATAATAGTGTATAGTATAGCAATATTGTATTTCGAAAATATGCGATTATCCTTCGAATAGCGATATATACGATATAGTTACATTATGATCCGAATCTCTGGTGCTAGGCGTAACGAGTATAACGAGTAGTAACAACGCACAAAAGTGCGGGTTGTTACATTCGATGATCTCGAAGGGTCCTATATACCTTGGGCTTAACTTTCCTTTCTTGCCAAATCGCATTACCCCTTTCCAGGGTGATACCTTCAGTAACACTTTGTCTCCAACCTCAAATTTTAGAGGTTTACGCCTTTTATCTGCGTAGCTTTTCTGCCTATCCCTGGCAGCTTTAAGACGATCACGTATCTGTACAATCTTATCTGTCGTCTCCAGGACTATATCAGGTCCTGTTAGTTGGACATCTCCAACTTCTGCTGTAACACCTCGAAAATTTATGTCCAATAATATATCAACACGTGTCATGAGCTTCAAACGTGTAAAGAACTGCGTTAGAAGGATTAAAGTTGACAAACAAGGAAAGTATGTGAATATAAGGGTTCAAAGTGTCAACAATGGATAAATATACCTTACTTTAACCCTACACAATGTTTATACCCTTAAACGAATAAATCATGGATCATACGAAGCTAATTGTGAAAGAAAGTGAGAGATTACAAACTACAGGGGTTAAATGTGTCAACATGTTTAAAGTATACCTCTGAGTGGCCTTTTAGCAAACCCGAAGCTTTGTAACGATAAATTATACTCACTAGAATATGTGATAAAAATTTCACCAAGTTTCGTTATCGTATGAGGAAGTTATGACAATATTCGTATACGAGGGTTTAAAAGCGTCAACGTTAAAATTTATGACTTTTCAGGTGATCATAAAGTTAACCAAGGACTTAACAAAGTTTGTATATGTCTTGGAGCCCTTAAAAGTTAAGTTAGAGGGTTAAAAATGCAAGAAATGAAGTTAAAACCACGTATACAAGGACCAGGGACCAAAAATGAAATTGCTGAAACTTATTTGGCTGGTTCTGGGAAGCCACACGGGCCGCATAAGGCATGTATGGATCCTTACGCGGGCCGCCTAGGACTACCAGCGACAGAATTCACCTGCAGGTGCCAGTTCAGGTCTGTTAACCGACTTTAGAAGCTTGTTTTGCATACCAGGGACTCCTCCAATGGTATTACATGCAATAGGGGCACTTGTACTGATCTCATAACACTTGTAGACCTCCTTGGCATGATCCTAAGTGATCAAATTACCTATATAAGAACCCACTTGTTGCAACTCTTGTGCACACTCACTTGAAACTCTCACAACTTCACTTCTGGAGAATTTTGGAGCTCAAGCACCCTTTCTAGGAGTCACTAGTCGTGCTTAGGACCCTTGTAAGTGTCCTTAACTTTCTTTAATTCAGTTTAGCTTAGTTAATTAGCTTAAAGTCAAACCGTCGTAATTAGAGTTTGACTTTGTGATAAATCATAATTTGTCCAGTCAATTTTCAAATTGAAAGTACCTATGAGTTGGTAATTATGTGGGCAATAAACCCTTAAAAGGGCACCCTCTGATTCTCACTCTAACCAGGTCAAATGTCGGGTCAAAGTTAATCTTAAAAAGTCAACAGAAAACTTATTTTCAAATTAATGCATAATTAGCAATGTAGGAGTCATGCAACCTGTTTTATCATTAATATAACTTGGTAATTAATGTAAGAACATGTCTAAACATGTTCAACCTGACAATTTTCAGTTTAGGCTCGGTTCGGAACCGAAAGTCGCATAATTTGACTTTTGCTTTGACTTTCAGTTCTGACCCAATGTAGCATGTTTTATAAATGCCTTAGAGCTTTATTTGGACCAGGTTACATGTCAGTATAACCCTCTATGATTATACAACTTGGTTCATTAGTTATCCGATTCATATGCATGTTTCCGTTAAATGCTTAAATGTTGATTATTATGCCCATATGACCTTAAAACATGATTTTTGAAAATATAAAAGAATAGAAACCTTAGTTATTGATTTATAAAGTTGTCCCTAAAATTTGACATCAGTTTGAGGTCTAGATTAGGAGTTATGCTCATTAGCGTAAATGAAAAGCTTTTTATTAATTAAACGGAATAATTAGCGTATAGCCTATCTAAACCCAATTTTTGATATCAAACTTTTTACCCACTGATGTAAAATAATATTTTGGGATTTTTGAAGATTTTTATTTATTTTTAGGCTAAGCATAACATAGAGTTCTAAGCTTGATTCGGTAATTGTCGGTTTTGCCCTTCTAGGCTATAAAATGAGTTTTACAAATCCTTTTGATACCAAACCTTTTTCTACTGATCTAATATGATAAATAAAATATTTTGAGCCTTCTGGAATAATAAAAATATCAGCTTTCCTTTAAAAACCCGGAAATAGCTCAAAATCGCCTTTTAAGCGTTTTTAACGCATAGTATGTATTAAAACTATTTTAAACATATAAGGTTTGATTCCTACTAATATTTTCAGTAAATTTTTATATTTTAATAGTAAGCAAAAATTTTAAACTCAGATTTCCAGTTTTGACCTTTTAAGCCTATGTGAAATTACCAAAATGCCCCTAAGGTGCATAGTTTGGTTATAAATGATAAATTTCACATATGTATAATACCCTACTGTTATAACTTATTAAATTAAGTATTTTTACTAATTATATCAGACCTGTAACTCAGATTATTATTTAAACTCTTTTATAACCTTTAAAATGACCAAAATACCCCTACGGGGCATAATTTGAGTTTAAATCCATTTTGGGCATAATAGAAGATATCTTACTGATGTCACAACATATTTAAGGCATATTAACTTAGGAAACCTGTTCATGAGTCATTTGGTTACCCGTTACGCATTATTCGCGTTCGGTGCAGTTTATGTAACTAGTTTGCATAAATTAGCCGAAACGGGTCAAACCTTATCATTTTTTTTGTCTCAAAATCCAGAATGTGTTTAGTTTACCCATATTACACAAGTCTCCAAGCTTGTCGGGTCTAAATCACATTCTATTCCGGTCTTCGCTTAATCGTGCGTTTGAACCGTATCTTCTTTTAAAACTAACCGGTCTACGTTTACGCTTAATTAAAGACCCGTTAGGAATCTAATAGGTTATTAAAAACCTTTGTTCCAGATTAGGAGACTCGGTAAAAGCTATTTGCACTTGCTATTTGTGAATTATACTTGCTCAGGTAAATACTTTTAACTTATTTTCCCTTATACGGGCTTGGGGTACGGTATATAAAATACCGCTTGGTCGGGCATTGAATTGTTAATCATAAGAAGGTTAATTTATTGAGATGACCCGTTTAATCTGTTTTGTTTGCTTAAAGCCTTTGGGGGGTTAATGACCATGTCCCGGATATCCTTGGCATCATTTTAAGAAATGGCCACGACCTAAGCACGGGGTGTAGGCGTACACCCGACAGTGCATATATAAATAATAAGGTATAACCGCCGGTTTCGGGAATAACTCGCCGCGGGACTATATCATGTGGTGTGTCTATTAATCTTTAACCCGGTATTCAACCCGGGCTACTGAACGTATAACAAACATGTAATTCTTTTACAAGTTTATATATAAATAATTATCCCAAGTTATAAAATGTTTTGTGCCTTGTGCATTCAAATCAATTTTCTAAACCTTTTCAAAATGAGTCAGTTAATTGTATTTACCAGTGTAAACTGACGTATTTTCCCAAAAAGGTTAAGTGCAGGTACTACTCGAAATAGGCTGGCCTCTCCTTAGCATCAATAAGAGTCTCGTAAGCTTGGATGCATTTTAAGTCTGATGAACTATGTTTCCTTTTTAATTGATCCGCCTGTGGATCCTTTTCAACTATTTTGTGATATTTGATATTACAATTTATTCGGTTGAAATAAATCTATCTTTTGCTTCCGCTGTGCATTTAAAATTGTGTTGTTTGACTATGATGATATCAACTACGTCACGATACTCCCCACCGGGCCCACCGGTAATACGTGGAAATATCGGGGTGTGACATCTGCCCAACAAACGGGCGTTCTGCATTTCCTTCCATACAAGGCTTCAAATGGTGCAGCTTGAATACTGGAATGATAGCTATTGTTATAGGAAAATTCAATCAAAGGAAGATGATCATCCCAACTTCCTCCCAAGTCAATAACACAAGCTCGTAGCATATCCTTGAGCATGGTTGCAAAAGTCGCTAGGCGCTCCCTAGTCGGATTCGGGAGTAGTCGGGAAGTACTCGGCTTAGGCGGAGATTACTCGGGGAGTAATTGGCCTGGGAGAACAGTACTCGTGCCTCGGCAGCCTACCTTGTAGCGAGTACTCGGGGAGTACTCGGAGCCTAGGCGGGAATTTTACAACCATGTCCTTGAGTGTCTGTATAGTACGTTCACTTTGACCATCTGTCTGAGGATGATATGCTGTGTTGAAGTTTAATCGAGTGCCTAGGGATTGTTGAAAACTTTTCCAGAAATGTGATGTATACCTCGTATCCCTATCAGAAATGATAGACACCGGAACTACAACTGAGCTAACTTATCTGAGCTGTGTGTTTCCTTAATAGGTAGGAAGTGGGCTGACTTAGTCAGTCTATCCACTATCACCCAAATAGTATCATTTCCTCGTTTAGTCTTTGGAAACTTGGTGATAAAATCCATAGTCACCATTTCCCACTTCCAGGTGGGAAGTTCAGGCTGTTGTAGCAAACCTGACGGCTTTTGGTACTCAGCTTTAACTTGTGCGCATGTCAAACATTTGGCTACATAGGTAGCTATAGACTTCTTCAAGCCTATCCACCAATAATTTGCCTTCAAATCCTGGTACATCTTGTCACTTCCAGGATGAACGTAATACTTAGAACTGTGGGCTTCTTGGAGGATAACATCCCGTAGTCCTCCATAGATTGGAACCCATATTCGTCCATTTAATCTTAGGATTCCATCCTTGCCATAAGATAGCTGCTCGGCAGTTACTCCCAACTTTTCATTAGGATAGTTAGCTTCTAATACGGCTTCCTTCTGAGCGGCTAACAATCTTTCATTCAAACTATTCTTTAATTCAATGCTCTTGGCATTGATTCTTATGGGCTCAACTCTTTCCTTCCTACTTAAGGCATCGGCGACCACATTTGCCTTACCAGGATGGTATCGGATTTCACAATCATAATCATTCAGTGTCTCCATCCATCTTCGCTGTCTCATGTTCAGATCCTTCTGATTAAACAGATGTTGAAGGCTCTTGTGATCAGAATAGATCACACACTTGGTACCATACAAATAATGCCTCCAAAGTTTTAGTGCAAACACAACGGCACCCAACTCCAAATCATGGGTGGTGTAATTCTTCTCGTGCACCTTCAACTGTCGAGAAGCGTAGGCAATAACCTTTCCTTTCTGCATGAGCACACATCCCATACCAGTGTGTGATGTGTCGCAGTAAACCACAAATTCTTCTATTCCATCAGGCAATGTCAACACAGGTGCATTGCTCAACTTCTGATTAAGAATGTCAAAAGACTCTTGCTGCTTAGGACCCCAATCAAACTTGATATTCTTACGGGTTAGTGAGGTTAGGGGTGCAGCAATCCTTGAGAAGTTTTCAATGAATCGCCTATAGTATCCTGCCAAACCCAAAAAGCTACGAATTTCTATGGGCGTCCTTGGCTCTTGCCAATTCATGACAGCTTCAACTTTAGCGGGATCCACCTAGATACCACGCTCACTAACCACGTGTCCAAGAAACTGGACTTCACGAAGCCAAAATTCACACTTTGAAAACTTGGCATAGAGTTCCTCTTGTTGAAGCAGTGAAAGGATACAACGAAGATGCTTCTCATGATCGGTCTGATTTTTTTAATAAATAAGAATGTCATCAATGAAGACAATGACAAACTTGTCCAAGTAGGGTTTGCAAACACGATTCATGAGGTCCATGAACGCTGCTGGTGCATTAGTGAGCCCAAAAGGCATCACCAAGAACTCGTAGTAACCATAGCGAGTTCTAAATGCAGTCTTGTGCACATCTTCATCTCTAACCTTCAGCTGATGGTAACCAGACCTTAAGTCAATCTTGGAGAAGTAACTTGCCCCTTGCAGTTGATCGAACAGATCGTCGATCCTGGGCAATAGATATATGTTCTTGATTGTAACCTTGTTTAGCTCACGATAATCAATGCACAACCGCATTGATCCATCTTTCTTCTTTACAAACAGAATTGGTGCTCCCCAAGGAGATGAGCTCGGTCTAATAAATCCTTTTGCCAACAAATCATCCAACTGAGTTCTCAACTCTTTCATCTCAGTTGGGGCTAACCGGTAAGGTGCTTTTGCAACAGGTGCTGCTCCAGGTATAATGTCGATTCTGAACTCCACTTGCCTATCTGGCGGTAAACCAGGTAGTTCTTCAGGGAATACTTCTGGATATTCAGAAATAACAGGGATGTCTTCAATCTTGGGCTTTGGCTCATCAATAGTCACTTGTGCCATATAAATGACACAACCTTTCTTCATACACCTTGATGCCTTAAGCACAGACACTTGCTTAGGCAACCCATACTGAGTATCTCCTTGTATGGCAAGCGGCTCACCATACGGAGTCTTGATCACCACTTGTTTCTTATTACAAATAATCTGGGCTTGGTTTTGAGATAACCAATCCATGCCTATTACTATGTCGAAACCAGCTAATTTCAAAGGAAGTAAGGATAACGGAAAAGAGTGGTTCCTAATGGATATGAAACATCCATCTAACACGGTTGATGCGGTTTCTAAGGTACCATCGGCTAATTCTACTTCATATTTCACGCTTAGGGTTTTAACAGGTAAATTCAACAACTTACAAAACTTATCATCTACAAATGACTTATCCGCACCCGAATCAAATAATACCCTTGCATAAACATCATTGATGAGAAAGGTACATGTGATCACATTACCATCCTAAACGGCTTCTCGTGCATCCATTCGAAAGACTCTAGCATTGGTCTTTTTGGCTTCTTCAGGCTTTTTGGCATATTTAGGGCAGTTGGTTTTGATGTGCCCCTTCTCGTTACAGTTATAGCACGTTGCTTCCTTTATCTTCTTGCACTCTATCGTCTTGTGCTCCTTGGATTTGCATAACCCACATGCAGATGGTTTTGACTGAGACTTGGATTCAAACCTGCATTTTCCGAAGTGATGTTTCTGGCAGGTTTTGCACTTTGGATTTTCATCTGCTTGCTGACTACCCTTGCCAGACCCAAACTTCTTCTTGTGGTCTGTGGTTCCCTTAAACTTCTTCTCAGACCGTCGTGAGTTATCGTCCTCACGTTTTCTCTTACCTTCCTCTAAGTTCTTATGCGATCTTAGCCTGACCGCATCCAAGGTAAGGAATAAAGATAGGTCAGCTGCTGACCTAAAAGTAGAAGGTCGTGATGCCTTGACACTTGCCTTGATCTCTGGGGCTAAACCCCCAATGAAACGAGCTATTCGCTTGGGCTCCGGTGTTACCAAATATGGAACCAGTCGAGACATGGTATTAAAGCTAGTAAGGTAAGCCTGACAGTCTAGGTTTTTCATTACCAGATATAAGAAGTCGGACTCAATCTTTTCGACCTCATGCTGAGGGCAGTAATTCTCTTTGATGAGTGCAACAAACAGATCCCAAGATAGATTGTACAATGGGATCTTCCCAGTAGCCTGGATTAGAGACCTCCACCAGGCTAGTGCTTCTCCTTTAAATGACTGAGACACATACTTCACAACATCCCTATCAGCGAAACCACTGATGTCAACCACGGTATCCATTTCGTCCAACCATGTCATGCAGTCCACAGCCCCTTTCTCCCCAGTGAAATCCATGGGCTTACAGGAGACGAAATATTTGTAGGTACAGGACTTACCACGTGGTTCTCGTATGAGCTCAATATTTTTCGACGGAACACTATGCTGATTTGAGGAGTGATGATCGTCATCCCTCCTTGATCCATTATGTTTAGAGGGTGGCTTACTATGAGCCTCAGAGTGAGTCTTAGGTTTAGAATGGGGTACTGATAAGGTCCTACTTCGAGTACCGCTTGACTCATTAAACTGCCTATCTATGGCCTTGGTAACAGCATTATCAATCAGTGCTTGAAGTTCCGCACCAGTTACGTTGATCCTGTTGGTATCATGATTCTCCCTTGGATGACTGTTGACTTCTTCAGACTCAGCCATGTAGCTTGATTGCTACATAAAATGATGACAATGACTTCTTAGAAGTTTATAATAGATTTGTCATCTTATTAATTTATTAACCATGGCATTAAAGAACCATATTGGCTAATTTATTAAGTATTTCATTCAGGATTTTTCATTAATAACCCTTAGTTATAATTAAATATAATAATGGCAAAAAAGGCCAAGTCACAGGGACAAATTTAATTTATAAACCATGATTTCAGAGAATCGAGGTATTAAGGTTTGAATTATAGTTCATTACCTTTCTTGACAGGGAGTTATAGGCTACGACTGTCTTTTGTCTTATATGAAAATAATTATGGCTCGTAGGCCCTACATCACAAATGGATGTTTAAATAATAAAGAAGGATTTTGAATAATCCAATGTAAGGATGACACGTGTGATTTTACGAATCACGTTAGCCAGGAATGTTAACATGTTTTCAGATGTTAACAAGGATTTGAATCTCTTTTTAAATAGGTTTTACCATTATGGCCAGGTCTTATAATGACATGCAGGCTAGGTTATACCCTTTAAGATTCTTATTTAATATTTAAAGGCAGATCTTAAAAAAGAATGACATATTTTGGATTTTATTTATTTATTTATTTATTTCATACATTTTACATTTATGCATATAATGAAAAAATAAAATTTAAATTATAACATGCCATTAAATTTAAAAGGAGTATATTTTGCCCTAAACGGGACTTTAACTAAAATAACTTGCCCACGCATGGGCTAAACAGAGAAGACATGCCCACTCAGGGGCTAACAGGAAATACAAGTCCTCGTAGGGACTGATTACAGAAACAGATGTCCACGCAGGGACTGATTAAACATTAAAGAAATACAAATAAACAGATAAAGGATTTAATGATCCTTTTTGCTCTTCCCCTTGATTAAGCTTGCCAAACCCTTGAAAAATCCACGGTTGTTCCTACGCTCTTCTTGGACCTCCCGCTCAACCTGGCTAAACCTTTCGAGAACCTCCTGTTATCGCTCTGGTGGTATCAATTGTGGCTGCGGCGGCTGCTGATGTTGCAGAGGTTGAGGAGGTGGCGGGTATTGGTACCCATAGGGTGGATACCCAGTCTGATATGGGACTCCAAAGGGCCCCTCGGGATGATAAGCGTTGTAGTTTGCCGCAACCAGGTATGGGTCAGCCTCGGCGTAGTTGTAGTTAGTATGGGCCGGCTGCTCGAAAGGGTTATACGCCGATACACCGGCGTACGTAGGAATTGGGTTGTTAAAGCCCACTGGTGGCGGTGCGACTGGCGCAGACTCCACTTCAGAAACAGGGTTCGAAGGCCCACCCATTTGTGGGTCTTCGTATAGTGGCGGATAATGACTGCCACTTGAAGGTTGAGGGGTGCTGATACGGACTCCCCCTCGCACGGACATCCGTGCGGTTGATCACCTACGCCTCGGTGGCTCCGGAGGCTGTTGCTGCACTGGTGGTGGTGGCGGTGGGGTGACCGCTACAAAACGGGAATCCTCAGAGGGATCCTGCTGTGGCTGCTGCTGCTGATGTGGAGATGAGTGATAAGGAGTAAACACCCAGTCATATTGGGTAAACCTCGCCTCGTAGCTGTCGGGACCACTATAAGGTGATCCAAGAATGGGTGACCCATCCGAAATCTCGATGGGGTTAGTAGGTGTTCCGGTTGGAGGCTCGGTGGGTTCCGGATCCTCTTCCATATCCATGGAGAAGTGGTCCTCCGGTCCCAACGGGTTATAACCCATTGGTTCATTAATTAGGTTTGCCGGGTTGAACCGGCTTTGGAAGTAGGGTGTTGGGTCATTGAAGGGTGAGTTGTGGCTTTGGAGGGGTATAAAAGAATGGTGTGAGTTGTGGGGCTCATTTTCCGATTGAGGCCCGTAAGAGTTTAGGTAAGAAGATGAGGAGCTTAGCGAGACTGAACGCCTCGCAGGCTCTAAAGTGGTGCTCCAGTTTTCCTGAGTACTTTTGCTTAGAGAATCTAATGGTGTTCGCCAGTGTGATGGCCCAGCCTCGTGATCGTTGGGGGCGACGAGTGGCCCCTTGCCTCTACCTCTCCCTCGCATTCTTGGTGGCATCTTTTTGAACCTGTCAAAACAAACAAAGGATACAACAAGAAAAATAAAGGACAAAATTAGAAATAAAACAAATTTGGATTAATCCTAAGTTCTTTGTCTAGACTCGGAAGTCGAGGAATGTGCAAACTGTGTCATTGAGATTAAACACAAAAGGCTAGTGTTTAATTCACTCAACGTTGGCTCTGATACCAACCTGTCACACCCCGATATTTCCACATATTACCGGTGGGCCCGGTGGGGAGTATCGTGACGTAGTTGATATCATCATAGTCAAACAACATAATTTAAATGCACAGCGGAAGCAAAAGATGAATCACATTACAAATCGAATAAAAAGTAATATCAAAGTATTACAAACGGACTGTAAAGGATCCACAGGCGGATCAAAAATTAAAAAGATAACGTGTTCAACAGATTCTAAGTGACCAAGCTTGCAAGACTTTTATTTATTCACTCTGGAGTAGCCAGCCTATTCCGTTTAGTACCTGCACTTTAACCTTTTGAAAATACGTCAGTTTACACTGGTAAATACAATTAACCGACTCATTTTGAAAAGAGTTTAAGAAAATTAATTTGAATGCACAAGGCACAAAATATCTTTTTTAACTTGGGACAATTATTTAAAAATAATCTTGTATATAGTTTTACTTATTTGTCGTTCGTCAGGGCCGGTTAGAAGAGCCGGACAAGATTAACTGACACGCCACAGGTATAATGCCCACAAGGTTGATTCCTTAAAGTGGGTTACCATTTTTTACACCCAGTGCTTAGGTCGTGGCCATTTCAATGAATGATGCCAAGGATATCCGGGACATGGTCAGTAACCCCCCAAGGGCCATATACCAAATAAAACAGATTAAAACGGGATATGTAAATATATTAATCATAATCCGATTTAAACAACTACATACCCGACCAAGCGGTATTATTATAATACAGTATCCCAAGCCCGTATAGGGAAAATAAGTTAAAAGTATTTACCTGAGCAAATATTCAAATTTATCTCAACCGTATTCAATCAGCAAGTGCAAGTAGCTTTTACCGGGCTCCTAATCTGGAACGAAGGTTTTTAATAACCTATTAGATTCCTAACGGGTCTTAATTAAGCCTAAACTTAGACCGGTTAGTTTTAAAAGAAGATGCACGGTTCGAAACGCATGATTAAGCGAAGATCGGATTAGAATATGGTTTAGACCCGAAAAGTTTGTATACTTGTATAATATGGGTAAACAAACACATTCTGGATTATGAGATAAAAAAATGATAAGGTTTGACCCGTTTCGGCTAATTTATGCAAACTAGTTACATAAACCGCACCGAACGCGAATAATGCGTAACGGGTAACCAAATGAGTCATAAATAGGTTTCCTAAGTTAATATGCCTTAAATATATTGTGATATCCGTAAGATACCTTCCATAATGCCCAAAATGGATTTAAACTCAAATTATACCCCGTAGGGGTATTTTGGTCATTTTAAAGGTTATAAAAGAGTTTAAATACTAATCTGTGTTTCAGGTCTGATATAATCAGTAAAAATATTTATTTTTATAAGTCATAACAGTAGGGTATGGCATATATGTGAAATTTACCTTTTATAACCAAACTATGCACCGTAGGGGCATTTTGGTAATTTCACATAAGCTTTAAAGGTCAAAATTTGAAATCTGAGTTTAAAACTTTTGCTTACTGTTAAAATATAAAAATTTGCTTAAACATCTGTAGGTATTAAGTCTTATATGTGAAAAATGGTTTTAATACATACTATGCGTTTTTTACGCGTAAAAAGACGGTTTTAAGCGATTTCCAGGTTTTTAAAGAAAAGCCGATATTCTTATCATTCCAGAAGACTCAAAATATTTTATTTATAATATAAAATCAGTAGTAAAAAGGTTTGGTATCAAAATATTATGTAAAACTTATTTTATAGCCCAAAAGGGCAAAACCGACAATTACCGAAACAAAGCTATAACCCTATGTTATGCTCAGCCTAAAAATAAATAAAAATATTCAAAAATACCAAAATATTATTTTACATCAGTAGGTAAAAAGTTTGGTATCAAAAATTGGGTTTAGATAGGCTTCATGCTAATTACGCCGTTTAATTAATAAAAAGCTTTCTAATTACGCTATTGAGCATAACTCTTAATCTAGACCTCTAACTGATGTGAAAATTTAGGGACATGTTTATAAATCAGTAATAAAGATTATTGTCCTCTCACATTTTCAAAATTCTTGTTTTAAGGTCAAATGGGCATTATGGTCAACATTTAGGCATATAACGGAAACATGCATATGAATCGAATAACTAATGAACCAAGTTGAATAATCACAGAGGGTTATACTAACATGTAACCTGGTCCTAATAAAGCTCTAAGGAATTTCTAAAACATGCTACATTGGGTCAGAACTGAAAGTCAAAGCAAAAGTCCACTTATGCGACTTTCGGTTCCGAACCGAGCTTATATTGAAAATTGTCGGGTTGAACATGCTTAGACATGTTCTTACATTAATTACCAAGTTATATGAATGATAAAACAGGTTGCATAGCTTCTACATTGTTAATTATGTGTTTATTTGAAAAATTGCTTTCTGTTGACTTTTTATAATCAAGTTTGACCCGACAATTGACCTAGTTAGAGTGATAATCAGTAGGTGCCCTCTTAGGGGTTTATTACCTACATAATTACCAACTTATAACTACTTTCAATTTAACTAATGACTGGACCATTAGTGATTGATCACGAAGTCAAACCTTAATTACGATAAGTTTGACTTATGGTCATTAAGCTAATTAAAATAGAAATTAGGAAATTAAGGACACTTACAAAGGTCCTAAGCACGATTATGGATCCTAAGGAAACTTGTTGAAGACCAGAGAAGCTCCAGAGATTAGCTTGAAATGATTTTTGAAGTGGCAAGTCCAAATGTTGCAACTTCAAGTTCTTATATAGGACCCCAAATTACACAAGATCATCACACACAAGTCTACAAAAGTTCCCTGATCATCCCATGTGTCCCTATGCATGTAAAACCACTGGCCCAACTCTTGTATTTCGAAAACCATGCAACTAAGGCGGTGTAACCGGTTATAACAGGCAACTGCCAATTTTTAACTGCCAGCGACTGTCTTACGGACCGTAAGCAAAAATCCTTGCGGTCCGTATCCACCTCTTACGGACCTTAAGTCCAGACGTTTGCGGTCCGTAACCAACCTTGAATTGAGTCGCCCAGTTACCGTCCTTGCGGACCGTAAAATGGACCTCATACGGTCTGTAACCGATGGTCAGGAGACAAAAACTTGCAAACTTTTAAGCTTTGACCATGCAATCTTTTAAAACTCGAATATTCAACCATTATTCGTAGGAGGGGACCATGAATCAGGCCTTGCATGCCCTTGAGAGTGTTGCCATGTACTTATGTTGCCTTGGATTCTTTTGAAAAAATCTTGAATGTAAAATTTGTCGTAAACACTCATAGAATCCATTTCTTTGAGATTTAAATTAATTACCACTAAGGATAACCGGATTTGAATATATATATATATATATATATATATCAGATGTTTATAAAATACATTAAGGTTTGGGATTTATAAAGAGGTCGCTCAGAGGTATTATTTAACATGTCGACACTTTTAATTCCTACCATACATCTTTTAACTTGATCCGGCTTTATAACACGTTTGCCTTACATGACACGTGTCTTTATTTTATTGGGTATGATTTTACGAGGTGTTACAAAAAGGCCCTTGATGATGAAGATCATGAAACCAAGGGCGCTGGCACCAGTCATCAGGAATGAAGGATTCCGGCTTGCACGCCGTGTATGGGCTTTGATAGCCTTGTAACCAACTGACAATTTCGTGAACAATTTACCTTTATGCTTGGTGAACAATTTGCCTATAGTTGCCGTATCTGTTATCATTTTGTTTATATTTGACATATTTCATGTTCATATTTGGCTTTGCTTCCTGTGAATTTTGTTATCGTTACAATTTGTGCATGTGTAATTACTTTGATTAGGTATCACGAATGAATGATGGCGCTGACAGGTTGTGTTGTGTTAGTTACAATGTTTGTTCTGTCGTTTAGGCGCATAGGTTGATTCGTGTATACGAAGTGATCGAGTTACAGGTTATTGTGTTGACCCGGCTGTGTTCAGCCTTGTGGGTCTTACAATGTTTGTTTACCATGCTTTCGTGTTTATGTGGGCACGGAGTATTTATTTGGCGTTTTTTAGGCTTTGGTTGTGTTTTTGACCCGGCTGTGCACTTGGTTGTGACAAGCCTTGGAGGTCTACAACGTTTCCTAATTTCGAGCCATTGATGTTTTCGTGTATGCCCAAAGTAATATATGCAGTTGTGACAAAAATTCGCATGAGATAAGGTAGCCAAACACTTCTTGTATTAGTGTTAAATGTGTTGGCGCACGGCCATTACAAGTACGTAAAAGAAAAAACTTCGACCGTCTACATGTAGCATCTCCTTAACTGCTGAGCATTCCAGGTTCTTGGAACTTCTCTGTTCTCCAGTGTGCGTAGTTTGTACGCTCCCTTGCCAAGAACTTTGTCCACGACATAAGGACCCTCCCACTTGGGGGCTAATTTTCCTGGTTTCTCGGCGTTGGACGCCTCATTATCCCTTAGAACGTAATCACCGGGGTTGAATGTGCAAATTCGGACCTTACTGTTGTAGTACTTTTCCAACTTGGTCTTTTATTTCGCCTCATTGATTGCCGTCATTTCCCTTCTCTCTTCTAGAAGGTCTAAATCCAACCTTCTTTCTTTTGGACCTCCTCTCACTATGGGAAAAACAACTTGTCTTTCACGCCAAGAGTCATCTTGTGTACGTTTGTTATAGTTTTTTCGTGGCCTTTGTGGACCCCCTTGAACCATGTGAGTTTCTAATTTTCGGAGTTTCTAATTTTCGGAGTTTCTTGTTGTTTGGCCCTTCTTCCCTTTGCTGAATTTGACGGTGATCGCGCTTTCCGCCTTTCACCAGATGAGTGAGTCTCCCATCTCTCAGGGCTCTTTCTATCTCTTGCTTCAGGCTGAAACAGTCATCGTTCAGGTGACCGGTGTCTTTGTGGAATTCGCAGAAAAGATTTGGGTCTTGGCCTCTTTTGTTTCGCATCTGTAGAGGTGGTTTGAACTGGTGGTTCTCAGTTGACAAGACCTCGGAAGGGGTCTTTGTCAGGGGCGTCCACTGTTTTTCTCTATTTTCTCTTTTGACCTCTTTGCGATGGGCGATCTGGTTGATTGTGTTGCGCACGTCTTCCCTTACTGGGCTTCTTTCCCTGTAACTAGACGTTCTCCATGTTTGGCCTTTGCCTTTCTTGTTGCGCCGATCGTTGTGGTTGTAACTGTATTGATGGTTATCATCACCGGTCAATTGCTTGTCAGCGCGCGCAATTGTTTTTGTTGCCTCAATGAAGGTTTCCCAATCTTTGGGGCCTCCGTCTCTTCCTTTCAGTCGTTTGATCAGGTCGTCACACTTTACTGCCCTCATAAAGTGTGCGCGCATCATCTTCTCGCCGACGTCTCCGATTTCCAGGCATTCTTTGTTATATCTGGTGATGAAATCTTCCACGCTTTCGTGGTCCTTTCTCCATATATTCAAACAATCGGCTGGATCTCTAGTATACCTGCGTTGTTGGGAGAAGTGCGCAAGGAATTTGTCTCGAAAATCGATCCATGACTTAATTTTTCCTGCTGGCAGGCTGTCGAACCAGACGCGCGCCGCGCAGACAAAGGTTTGTGTGAAAAGATGACACCAAGTTGGTAGGTTCCAGCCACCTCTTACTCCTGCGCCATTGAAGACTTGGAGGTGGTCATCGGGATCTGTTAAGCCATTGTATTTGCCTACGTTATGCGGCAGTTTTGTCTTATCAATATCAGCTGTTGCAATCTCTCTGATGAATTTGGAGTTTTCAGCCATGCCGTCTGGACGATAGCTTAAGGAGTAATCATGTTCTGCCTTTGGATTGTACCCCGCGCGCTTGTGGGGTTTGTACGCCTCGTGTTCAGGTGGTAATCTGCTGAATACCGTGCTCTCTTTCTTGTACGTTGGGTCATCTTCTTCATCATAGCTATCCCATTCGTCGTTTATGTTGCGCGGGCCTAAACGACTTTGTACTGGTTTTCTTTGTTGATGGGAGTATTGCACATAATTGCTTTCTGTTTTGCCATAAGTATCGCGTGTGTCGTGCGCGCTTGGCCTTCTGATGTTTGGCACATGTGCTTTTTCAGGGTTTAAGTTCCACGCATTGGCCTGCTGAGGCATGTGAGTGCTCAGAGACCTTTGCGATGGAGTAACAAAAGCGGATTGGTTAGCTTGTGCTTGGAGCACGGCTTGTTGTGCGCTGAGTTGTGTATAGACAAGATTTAGAGACACCATTTGTTCGGCATACCAGGAAGCCAGAGTTTTTCCTTCGGGTAGCCCTAAAAGTGCAGAAAAGTTCAATTGTGTTTGGTCCGATGGGGCTGAGGGGCCAGCTCCATGGTTTGGTGTTTGAACTATTGGAGGTGTTTGGTGAACTACCCCAGGTGGAGGTTGGAAAGTGGCTCCATTTGTGGGTTGGCTAACCACTCTGGATGCACTTCCAAAAATATCAGGAAACTCGTTGTTCCTTCGTCCTTCCTGGATGGTCTCGTTCCCCTGGACTCTTTGGACGTGTGCGGTGTCCGAAACGAGTTCAAAGGAGGAGACTTCTCCGTCCATCTGAGGAGAAGGGTGTGGTTCAGTCATTCTAGTGAGTTTTTGAACAAGAATGAAGATGAGAGTGGTTTGCAAAAGATGCGGATAGCGCCAATGATGAAACACTGGTTAAATCTGATGATTAACTAGTTGGGTCGTCTCTTCTGTGGGTTCAATCTCCTTCTTTACTCGCCAGAAGACTAAGGTCCTGCAAAACAGCAACACCGTTAGCTCGTTAAGAGGGGAATATGGGGGTTTCCCTCTTAACCAGGCTCCGACGTGAGAATAAGTAATGTTCTGAGGAAGAAAACAGTGTGTGTTGAGTGCGAGAGAGTGGAGAGTCGAATAGAATTAACCTAAATGATGAAGGGTCCTATTTATAGCCGGAGGGTGAAAGAGGGAGGAGCAACCTTGCCAGCTGCTATAGGGCGCCAGCTGTCCGACCAAGGGGAATATCCTCTTGGTCTCCTCTGCTGTGGTCAGGGTGGTGGTACACGTGGCGCGCCTATATTCGTCCATGCTGGAAACAACGTACTGCTGCTGTCGGTCTGCTCCTGGATTTGTTACAGGCTTACATGGCGCTTGATGATTGGTGACACGTGTTGTCCTTTCTGTCGGAGGGAGCATCTTTGGTGCCACCTTGGCGTCTTCCATGTAACAACTCTTATTTAAAAGTCCTAATTATTATTTTATTTTGTCTAAAAGGAAACCCTAACTAAGACACCCAAGTGATTCTGAGTAAACCCTAAAATTTTCAGAACAATCAGAATCAGGATCAGGGCCCCTAAAACTCAGGGGGGGGGGGGGGGTTTACCTAGTTACAATTATCCACAAAATTTGCTGTCAAAATCGAATTTTAAGAATCCGTCAAGTCAGCTAAGCTAGTTAGGGACGTGGCTACCCTATGGGAGATAGGGACCCCTCGCGACACGCGACACCCCAAGGGGTACCCCTCGCGTCACGCGAGGGGGTCAAATTTTGACTATAAATAGTGGGGTTTGGGACATGAATTCTGGAGTTGAAACGAAGTAAAATTTCGTTACATACACTGAGTTATAGCAGAAACAGTCTAAAAACACACACGATCACAAATTGCTGTCGCAAAACAGGGTAATAACTCGATCGCTGCTACGATTCAATGTCCGATCGATTAAACTATCCAATGGATGTTTAAGTGCTGCCCACATTAGGGTTTATGCTTTGTCATTCGTTGTTAATTCAATGGATGTTTAAGTATTGCACTTTGTCATTCGTTGTGAGGGTTTGATCTCGTGAGTTATCGTAAATGCTGTATTAGTTACTAACCTAGTTTGTATGCATTGTTATTTAAATTAGGTTATCAAGGCTAATCAGTAGGCTAAGCTCTGTTCATATTAAATCTGCAATGTGAGTCATTCTCTTTTTATCAAATTACTTTTAAAATCATGTTTATTTTCAAGGTTATAATTACAGGGATTAAGTCTATGTAATCACCAAATTACAGCCGGTATGTGGGGTTTTGTATACATTACTTTTTCCCGTCACCATTGGACAACGAGTTAGCCAATGGGTGATCTGACCATAGTCACAGAAACGAATCGAGTGACAAATACCGTGGGTAGTTGGTTGATATCTGGAAACATTGTAATCACCCTTAATACTGTAAATTATAACAAACGGGTCATTTTAGTAAAAAGAATGATTCACCAGTATTTCCCGCTGACAAAACATTTTTCAAACATGTTTCAGGTGATCTGTTGTGATCCAGGAAAAGTGCTGCGTAGCACTACAAGCTTAAGGAAGTGGCTCAATATAAAATAAAGAAACATGTTTTGTAAAAATAAAGATTTCTCCGTGAAATCATATGATTGTAAATTACCGGGGTTTTATCCCGAGTTGTGAAATAAAATAATCGGGAAATTGAAGTTTTAAAAAGATCCTGATGAAATCTTCCGCTGTTAAACTCAATTAAATCAATACCACGGGATTTTCTGTCCCGCGGCTCCTGAAACGGGTTAAACCGGGTCGGGGGCCGTGACAGAAAAAGGTGGTATCAGAGCCACTGATTTAAGCCTATTAAGTATTTAGAAATACTTGATTTTCTTGATTTTCATGTTGGGATTATGTGTTTTATTATTTGAATATTTGTGTACAGTATGGGTAAACAAAAACTTTCAAACATCTATCTTAAATTAGATAGGTCATCAAACGAGAAGGGAAGTTCATCCCAAACAAATTCCTCAAAACCCTATGAAAATCCTGAAGAAGGAATATTTGTCCGTAAGGCACAATGTGAGGAACCACTTTCTCCTAATAAGAAAAGTTTGATTATTAGGAAAAGTCAAGAAAAACTAAAGAAATCCAAAGGAAGGAGAGTTAATCAGAAAACCCAAGAACTAGGCAGTAACCCTCCATGGGAAGACAAGTTAGATGAAAAATGGGCAGATCTCTATATGCTAGCCACTGTAGCAGTAAATGCAAATCTTTAAATACTTTGACTCAAGATTTAGCACCCTTATCACCTACAAGCCAGAAGCTTTACCCAGTAAATAAATAAGTTTACAATAAAACTTAATATGTTTTAATTGTCAGTTGTTTTTGTATTAAATTAGTCACACGGTATGCAATAATGTTTAAAAGGTTATTTATAAAATTTTGTTATAAAATTTTAACTTAGCAATTTTTGTATTTTGCATATATGCTAAACAGCATGAATGACTTGTATGAAGCCCTTGAAAATCTAAATCTCTATCCGGTGAAAATAGAGGTTTCCAGAGATTTCAATAGGTATATCCCTGATATAGAAGAACCTATGGAATTCAATGCTCCACCTCCGAAAAAAGCCAAAACCTCAGAAAAGAAAGAGATATGTATGGGGGAGGCGTGTACGTAGGAAAAAGCCAGCCAAGAGACTTCCTAAAATAGAAAATCCATTAGACAAAGGGAAGGGGATTGAAGTCGGGGAAGGATCTAGGCAGATGGAATTGCAATTTGAAGAATATTCTAGGCAAATGGAAATGTAATTTGGAAAAGGTTCTAGGCAAACCCAGAGAGAAATTGGGGAAAGCTCTAGACAGATCGAGGAGTTACCATTTCAGGAAGAATTAGATCGTGCATTAGCAAGCTGTGATGTTGTAAGGCCTATTAATAATAATAATTTCTACTCTTATCCTATTGAAAATCAACTCCCTATAAACTTAGAACCAGCAATCCCAGAACCAATAATCCACACCCAACCTCTAGGAATGGATGAATGGTGGACTAATGATTGGCAGTTCCAAAACCTGCTCAACAGTCCTTATTCCTTTCTTCCTCAGTTCGACCCGGAACCTATACCAAACCCACCAATGAGCAATGAGAATTTAGCTGAACTCCGCCACTTTGGTGAGGAGTTGGTGGATGCAGGAAATAGGATTAGGGAAGTAGGAGAACAGATCTCCTGGAAATACGACGAGAGGGAACGTCGTTACTGAGATACCAACTGACAAGGGATAGTGGGTTTATGAGACTGTGGTTGTATAATAGCAATAATAATATAATCTTGTAAAATAACCTAAAATAAAACTTTGTAAGATAAAAGTGTGTATGGACGCATATTATATATAAAAATGGGAATCGAGAAATCGATAGTTTTGACTATATATGTTGTGAAAATTGTACGATTGTTTTGTGTATAATTGTTATTTATTTGAAACTAATAAATTATATATATTAATTATCAGATGGAAAACGCTAATAATGAACCAGTAAATGAGGTTAACCAATCTGAGCAACAACCTGGAGATCAATTTATGACTATGCAAGATATAGAAAATATCATTGCGCAAGGAATAGCCAATGCTATTCCAGCAATACTTGCTGCTGCCCAGAAACCAGTTGAACCTCAACAAATCGTTCATAGCAAACGTATTTCTGAAGATAACTTCAGTAATAGCATAAACGGAGGCGGTAATCATACTAATCATGATAATGAACCACTGCAAGCTCCACTCCCTAAGAAAATGAAAGCTGCAACACCTGGTTGCACTTACAAAGAATTTCTTGCTTGTAAACCCGCTGAATTTGCAGGCAATGAAGGAGCGACTGCAGCACTGCGTTGGTTCGAGAAAACCGAGGCAGTGATTATAATCAGTAAATGTGCCGAAAACGACAAAGTTATGTACGCGTCGAATCTTTTTAAAGAAGGGAAACTAGAATGGTGGAACACGGTACTTCAAGCCAAAGGAAGAAATATGGCCTACGCCATGAATTGGGAAGAATTTAAGCATTTAATAGAAAGGAAATTCTGTCCCGAATACGAAAAAGATCAAATGGCAAATAAGTTCCTAAATCATCGTATGACGGGTGTAGATTGTCGCAGTTATACTTCGACATTCTTTGAATATGCTAGAGTAGTACCAACACTGGCTTCGCCAGAACCAGTACTCATTTCTCGCTATATTTGGGGATTGATTGGTGAAATCCGCAATATCATTAAAGCTGCGAGACCTCGCACTATTGATGATGCGGTGGAATTAGCTAACACCCTAACTGACGAACTGATACGCACCCAAGATGAAAATAGGAAAAAGGAACTGGCTCAGAAAATTACCCAAGGATTTCGTACGGGTAATAACAACAGTTTTAGAAAAAGAGGAACAGGGCAATCTTCAATTTCGCCATTCTGCAGGAATTGCAAAAAGAAACATTATGGAAGATGTAATGTGATATGCAACTTTTGCAAAGCCATAGGACATCGTGAAGAAGATTGCAGAAAGAAAACAAGAATCTGCTATAACTGTGGAGAAACAGGACATTTTAAACCAGAATGCCCTAAATTGGTCAAACCAGCAGACAACAAAGCCAAGACTGCCGACGGAGCTACCAAGAAGAATGTTCGAGCCTTCCAGTTAACTACTCAGGAAGCCGAGCTGATTCCTGACGTAATAGCTGGTACGTTCTTAGTTCACAACATTTACGCAAAAGTATTATTTGACTCTGGTGCAAACCAAAGTTTTATCAATACTTCATTCTGCCAAGCTCTTAACTTACCTTTAACCAACCTTAGGCAGATTTTTACAGTCGAAACTGCAGATGGGAATTCAGTTAAAATAGATAAGGTTTTGCAAAATGTAGAAATAGAACTTTCAGGTCATAAATTTCATACAAACCTGTTACCTATGAAATTAGCTGAATTCGATGTGGTGTTAGGAATGGATTGGTTAGTAGCCAACCATGCTCGAATTCTTTGTGACCAAAATTCCATAGAAATTCGTGCACCTACCGGAGAAGTAATTATAATTACAGGAGATAAACCACGTAAGCCCATGAAATTCATATCAGTAATGAAAGTTGCTAGTTATGAACGAAAACAAGGAATAGTGTATATGATTTCGGTAGTCATTAGCACTAAGGGTAAAGAACTTAAGGAGATTCCTGTAGTTTTAGAATCCCCAGATATATTCCCAGAAGAATTACCAGGATTACCACCCGATAGGGAAGTAGAATTTAGGATTCATCTAATTCCAGGAACTACACCGATAGCTAAGGCACCTTATCGATTAGCACCTACAGAAATGTTAGAACTGAAAAAGCAATTAGATGAATTACTAATTAAAGGATTCATACAACCTAGTTCATCCCCGTGGGGAGCACCAGTATTGTTTGTAAAGAAGAAGGATGGTTCTATGCGAATGTGTATTGATTATAGAGAATTGAATAAAGTTACAATTAAGAATCGATACCCATTACCTAGGATTGATGATCTTTTCGATCAACTCTAGGGAGCTAGATATTTTTCTAAGATCGATTTACGCTCCGGATATCATCAATTAAAGGTACAAGAAGAAGACATACCTAAAACTGCTTTTAGAACTAGGTATGGTCATTATGAGTTTACAGTCATGCCATTTGGATTAATGAATGCACCTGCCGCATTCATGGACATGATGAACAGAATTTGTAAACCATACTTGGATAAATTTGTAATTGTTTTTATAGACGATATACTTATTTATTCCAAAAATCAGGAAGAACATTGTCATCACTTGCATGCACTCTTAACTTTGTTAAGAAAAGAAAAGTTGTACGCCAAATTCTCGAAGTGTGAATTTTGGCTAAAAGAAGTGCAATTTCTAGGTCACATGGTGAATCATGAAGGCATTCATGTAGATCCTGCTAAGATAGAGGCACTTACCAAATGGAAGGTTCCGCAATCCGCAATGGAAATTAGAAGTTTTATAGGTTTAGCTGGATATTATAGACGGTTTATTAAGGATTTTTCCAAGATAGCTGTACCATTAACTAAGCTAACCTGTAAAGCAGTTAAGTTTGAATGGGGACCTAAGCAAGAAGAAGCTTTTAAGATTCTAAAACATAAGTTAACAAATGCTCCAATCCTAGCTTTACCAGAAGGGACTGAAGATTTTGAAGTTTACTGTGATGCTTCAAAACTAGGATTAGGATGTGTGTTAATGCAACGCAAGAAGGTGATTGCGTATGCTTCAAGGCAATTGAAAAAGCACGAAGAAAACTATACGACTCATGATTTAGAATTAGGAGCCATAATTTTTTCCCTTAAGATTTGGAGACATTATCTGTACGGAAGTAAATTTACTATCTATACAGATCATAAAAGTTTAAGGTACATATTTGGGCAAAAAGAATTAAACATGAGGCAAAGGAGATGGATGGAAATCCTAAGTGACTACGACTGTGATATTCAGTATCACGAAGGAAAGGCAAATATAGTTGCAGATGCCTTAAGTCGTAAATATCATGAAAAGCAAAAGCGAGTTCGTGCTCTCAGATTAAATCTACAAATAGATTTAATAGAACAATTGAAGAATGTTCAAGAAACAGCAATCAAGGATGATGCTGAAGGAATGAAGGGACGAATAAAAGAATTAGAGCAAGGAGCTGATGGAATTTGGAGATTTCACAAAAGCAGAATTTGGGTACCTAAGCAAGGAGAATTTGAGAGATAAAATTTTAGAAGAAGCCCATAAATCTAGGTATACCATGCACCCTGGAAACAATAAAATGTACCAAGATTTAAGAAATAACTTCTGGTGGATATGAATGAAAAAGGATATAGCTAGATATGTTTCTAAGTGTCTTACTTGTTCACAAGTTAAGGCAGAACACCAGAAACCTGCAGGGCTACTACAACAATTAGAAATGCCATTATGGAAATGGGAACTCATAACAATGGATTTTGTTACTAAGTTACCCAAAACCAGAAAAGGTAATGATGCGATTTGGGTAATTGTGGATCGATTAACCAAATCAGCTCATTTCCTACCTATGAAAGAAACCTTTAGCATGGAAAGGTTGGCAAAGTTGTATGTAGATGAAGTCGTATCCTTACATGGAGTTCCACTCTCCATTGTATCGGATAGGGATAGTCGTTTCACTTCCCACTTCTGGAAAAGTTTCCAAGAAGCTATGGGAACCCGACTAAATTTAAGTACGGCATATCATCCTCAGACAGACGGACAAAGTGAAAGGACAATACAAACTCTAGAAGATATGCTCCGAGCATGTGTAATAGATTTTTGTGGAAACTGGGATGATCACTTACCGTTAATTGAATTCTCCTATAACAATAGCTATCATTCAAGCATTGAAACTGCCCCATTTGAAGCACTGTATGGAAGAAAGTGTAGAACTCCAGTTTGTTGGGCATAAATAGGAGAAAGTCAATTATCAGGTCCGGAGATTGTGCAAGAAACTACAGACAAAATTACACAAATCAAGGAAAGACTAAAGACGGCTCGGGATCGTCAAAAGAGTTATGCAGACAATAGAAGGAAGCCATTGGAGTTCCAAGTTGGAGACAAAGTACTATTGAAAGTTTCTCCTTGGAAAGGAATAGTACGATTCGGTAAGAAAGGAAAGTTAAGTCCAAGATACGTAGGACCGTTTTCTGTGATCCAACGTATAGGACCAGTTGCTTATCGGTTACAACTACCAGAAGAACTGGCAGGAGTACATGATGTATTTCATGTATCCAACCTCAAGAAATGCCTATCAGACGAATCTCTGGTAGTACCTCTTCAAGATGTAGAGGTAAATGAAAAACTGAAATTCGTAGAGAAACCTCTTCAAATTGAAGATAGAAAGATCAAGTTTCTCAAGCACAAGAGACTAAAACTGGTCAAAGTTAAGTGGGATTCGAAGAGAGGATCCGAATACACTTGGGTGTTAGAATCAGAAATGAAGCGAAAGTATCCCTACTTATTCTAGTAAATCTCGAGGACGAGATTTTTATTAAGGTAGGGAGAATGTAACAACTCTTATTTAAAAGTCCTAATTATTATTTTATTTTGTCTAAAAGGAAACCCTAACTAAGACACCCAAGTGATTCTGAGTAAACCCTAAAATTTTCAGAACAATCAGAATCAGGATCAGGGCCCCTAAAACTCAGGGGGGGGGGGGTTTACCTAGTTACAATTATCCACAAATTTTGCTGTCAAAATCGAATTTTAAGAATCCGTCAAGTCAGCTAAGCTAGTTAGGGACGTGGCTACCCTATGGGAGATAGGGACCCCTCGCGCCACGCGACACCCCAAGGGGTACCCCTCGCGTCACGCGAGGGGGTCAAATTTTGACTATAAATAGTGGGATTTGGGACATGAATTCTGGAGTTGAAACGACGTAAAATTTCGTTACATACACTGAGTTATAGCAGAAACAGTCTAAAAACACACACGATCACAAATTGCTGCCGCAAAACAGGGTAATAACTCGATCGCTGCTACGATTCAATGTCCGATCGATTAAACTATCCAATGGATGTTTAAGTGCTGCCCACATTAGGGTTTATGCTTTGTCATTCGTTGTTAATTCAATGGATGTTTAAGTATTGCACTTTGTCATTCGTTGTGAGGGTTTGATCTCGTGAGTTATCGTAAATGCTGTATTAGTTACTAACCTAGTTTGTGTGCATTGTTATTTAAATTAGGTTATCAAGGCTAATCAGTAGGCTAAGCTCTGTTCATATTAAATCTGCAATGTGAGTCATTCTCTTTTTATCAAATTACTTTTAAAATCATGTTTATTTTCAAGGTTATAATTACAGGGATTAAGTCTATGTAATCACCAAATTACAGCCGGTATGTGGGGTTTTGTATACATTACTTTTTCCCGTCACCATTGGACAACGAGTTAGCCAATGGGTGATCTGACCATAGTCACAGAAACGAATCGAGTGACAAATACCGTGGGTAGTTGGTTGATATCTGGAAACATTGTAATCACCCTTAATACTGTAAATTATAACAAACGAGTCATTTTAGTAAAAAGAATGATTCACCAGTATTTCCCGCTGACAAAACCTTTTTCAAACATGTTTCAGGTGATCTGTTGTGATCTAGGAAAAGTGCCGCGTAGCACTACAAGCTTAAGGAAGTGGCTCAATATAAAATAAAGAAACATGTTTTGTAAAAATAAAGATTTCTCCGTGAAATCATATGATTGTAAATTACCGGGGTTTTATCCCGAGTTGTGAAATAAAATAATCAGGAAATTGAAGTTTTAAAAGATCCTGATGAAATCTTCCGCTGTTAAACTCAATTAAATCAATACCACGGGATTTTCTGTCCCGCGGCTCCTGAAACGGGTTAAACCGGGTCGGGGGCCGTGACATTCCAGAAGCTTCTAGAAGTTTCTGGATTCACTTGCTGATGTAGGCGCCATGTTGGATGAAAAAGTGGTGTGGTCCTTGCCATGTAGGCAAAGAATTGGGACCATACCTCTTCACTGTTGATGATGGTTGGTGCTGACAAGAGTTGTAAGCTAAGTGCTAATGTGAGATTGTTGTTGATGAGGTCGGAAGCACGGAAACGCCATTGAGGTGCCGTCTCCCGTCCCGGGGACTGCTATGGGACGGAAACGGCACGGGGACGGCCGGGAAACGTCCCCGGCATGTTGGGTACGGCCTGGAAACGCGCTGCAGAAGGGGACGGGGTTTGGGGACGTGCAGGAAACGTTTCCGGCAAGATTCTACAGCTAGGCGCAGGTGACTACAGGCGCTCTTCCGGCAAGATTCTGGCCAAAAACAACTTTCCGGTGACTTTCCAACCAGATTCCGACCAAAAGCAAGCCTGAACTTGCTGGAACTGTTACTGATTTGTGGAGGGAGAAGAAGGGTAGAAAAGAGATTGAGTTAAAAAACTGATACTTGCGTTTATGTTTAAACTAGATAAAAGGGTATTTAGTATTGTTCATGAATAGTAAACAGTGAAAAAAAAGCCTGACTTTCACTGATGAGAGTGTTGATAAATATAGACTTTGACCCTAAAAGTGAACCCAGCACGCTAGAAATGTAGATTTCATTTTACATATTTTATAAAAGTATAAAAAGTTAAGTTATCTTTAGTTTATAAAATTGTTTGTAGTTAGATTATGAGGTGGTTATTATTAAAACTTATGTTATTAACTTTTTACATCTATTATCTTTAATATATATTTATTTTTTTATATGTTTTTATTCCCGTACCTGTCCCGTCCCCGCTTCTTGAATTTTTTAGTTTTGCCGTTTCCCGTTCCCGTACCCGTCCCCGTACCCCGTTCCCGTACCCGTCCCAGTGCATCATAGTTGATGAGTATATGTCGCTAATGGGTGTTGTCGTTGACAACCGACTTACTACTCATATAGTAATTAATTTGCTACTAATGACAAGTTACCTCTAAAGAACACTTGTCATCGATGAAGAAGATTTAGTGCTTATGAAGATTACCAATTAAGATGTTGCCACTAAAGGATCCATGGAGCTAATACAAGTTGTTACTAATGGCAATTGTTGTTGATGGGGTAAGTTATCCTCGATGGATAGCTTACCACTTAAGAAAATCAACAGAAATTGATACAGATGGCAAGTTACCAACGGTGAAGAGGTATTGCTGATAAAGAAGAGTTGCCGCTTGTCAAATTATCATTGGATTGCGAATATATCACACGTCAACACATCATTCTTGGAGGGCAATTCCGTACCTACGACGTGGTTCAAAATCCATAAGCTCACACTGAATTCAATATGCTTAATCTTTGAACTTATTGTGTCAAGCCATACATTGTGAATTTAGTGCGTGAAATTGTGTGTGCAAAATCCGGAGGAAATGTGCAAATCTCCTTGTTTCATAGCTAGGGTGTTGGTTGTAGATATTGCTTAAAACAATAAATAGGCACGATCTTAGGTTGAGTACAGTAGAAACTCGATAAATTAATACTCGATTATTTAATAAACTCTCTAAGATAATATTTTTTGCCGGTCCCGACTCGGGGATAGGGTGCTAAATTAATAATTCGCTAAAATTATAAGATAATACATTTTTGATAATTTCTTTAGACCCCATGTAAAATATAAATTAATAATTCCTTATATATAGCATATTACATGAATGATTTATGAAGGTTTCTTGAAAAATGACTCAATTGTCTTTTGTTTTTTGTTGAAATCAATTTCCCCTTGAATCTCGTCTCTAATTTTCATAGCAAACCATAGTTACTATGAACCCATTTTTGCAATTGCTTTTGAGTGAGACTTGGATTATCCTTGTTGTGCTTGCATAATGCTTTTCGAATCTCGTCTGTCATTGTTGTTTTTTTCACACCTTTAAGATGGGAAGCCATGTTGTGTGTATGATTTGTTTGTGTTAACCTATTTTGATCTTGTATTTATATAGAAAATATTTTTAATGTCCATAAAGTGATACATTGAACACAAGAAGCATAATAAGGTGGGAGATTGAAGGTTTCTTTCAAATTGGGCCGTTCATTTGATATACATGCATTGCATACAATAATTAAGTGGAAGCTTGAAAGGTGTTTGTAAACTAAGTATTCTACTATAAATTAATAAAATATTAATTAATATATAAATTAATAATTATTAATTTATTGATTAATTAATAACTCTTTTAACTAATAAATTTTGGTGGTCCCAAATGTATTATTTTATAGAGTTTCTACTGTATCTTGGTTATTGTGGTGTTTGTTTGAATTATAACTTACATAGAGGTGTTAGTTGTAGATATTGCTTAAAACAATAAATCTCCTTGTTTCAAGTTGAAGAATGTTTTCCTTTGTTTTACAATTAACAATAAAAAAGGATGTTTTTATTTTTCTTCTCGTCCTTACATTTTATCAAAAACTGACTTGCACATTTCGTTGAAGTTGTTTAGGAAATGGTAGAGGAACCTCGACAAAAACTTCCTATTTATAATTATGTGGAGGGTGTAGTGAAATTTATTATAGTATCATTCTTCTATGAAATATATTACGGTAGCACCAAACTTAGTGAATTATTAGATAATAGTTTCATATTTTAAAGAGTTAAATGCCATTTTAGTCTGTGGTTTGGATCATTTTGCCAGTTTAGTCCAAAGGGTTGAAACGTTGACAGTTTAGTCCAAATAGTTTCAAGCATTGTCATTTTAGTCCACTGGGTTAACTTCGTCCATTTTTTATGTTAGCTAGAAGGGTAATTTGATAATTTTATATGGTCGAATTGCCCTTCTAGTTAACAAAATTACATTTAAAATGACCGAAATGCTCTTCTAGTTAACAAAATAAAGGGATGAAGTTAACCCAGTGGACTAAAATGGTAACGTTTAAAACTTTTGGACTAAAATGATAACATTTCAAACCTTTGTACTAAACTGGCAAAATGACCCAAACCAAAGAAACTAAAATGGCATCTAACTCTATTTTAAATTATGGGAATTTCGGTTGCTAAAAAGTAAGTTTTAATTTTCTAAGAATCGAATCGGGAGTGTGAGGGAAACTTAAGGAAATGCATAAGACCTCGCGTGCTTTTGATGGAACTCCTAGAATAAATTCTCATTAAATGCATAACTCCTTTGCGTGCTTTTGATGGAACTACTAGAATAAATCCTCATTGACGTTTTGATGGTTCATTACAAGGAATATCAAAGTGGTAACACATAGTTCATATTAATATTCACTAGGTTGTTCTCACCCGTGCGTTGCGGCGGGGAACCAACCTTTTTTGGAAATAAAAAATAATCATAGTAATTAAAAGTCTAGTTATTGACAACGATTATGTTTTGGCTACAAATTTCAAGTACAATTACATAAATTAATATTATTTGAAACTATATATAAAAAGATGAAACAAGTAAAAAATCATGACGTCACAATGAAAATTTGTTTAAAATTTAAAGCGATAACTTTTCTAAAATTCGGGGGTTGTAGTGTAAGGCGGGTTTAAAAGAGTAAAAATAACTTTATTAAAGTTCATGGGACGTGTCCGTGTGATAAATTTATTAAAACTTAGGGGGTAAGAATGTAAACTGATTTAAAAAACTTAACAAAATTTGAAGAGGTCAAAGTGTAAGAACCAAAACCTTTGTGGTCAAAACATAAAAAATAAGGTGTCTTGTAGGATGGTTACAAATGCCAAAAAAAAAAAGAATAAATTTTATAAATGCAATAATGTTAGGATCGGAGGCTTCTCATGATTGTGTTTGTTTGTATAATTTGAACAAATCAATAGAAATGAACAGGGTTTAAATGCAGCGGAAATGAACAACAAACTTTGTAAACACAATCAAAGAAGAAAATAGTTTTGATAAATACATGCTTTTCATTAAGTCGAATGATTACAATCAAAAGATTACAAAGCATGCTTACAAACTAAACTCCCCCTCAGCCTGATACTCCATGGTTGATTGCACAAGATGAAAGGATTGGATCAGAGGAGAAGAACTCACTCAGTCCATCAAATGTAACAGTACAGGGTACTGTTCCATTTATAGGCAATCCAAACCACTGAAACATCTTAGCTGACGTCACCATGAAAGCGACATCTAACAACCTGACAACCTGTAACCACTGTTCCTATACAAACACTGCTAATCTTAACCACTGACTTTATATAAAACAAGTGACACTATAAACTATTGCTTTCTCCTTTCATCAGCGCTTTCCTCAAGGTTGATCAGTCCTTGTGTGGGCAGTCCTTTAGCATCAGTAGATTGAACAGCAGTGTTTACTCCTTGTCAGTCTTCAGGGCTTCATCAGCAGTTTGAAGGACATCAGCTGTTGTATACGGACAGTGGATAGAGGACCATCAGATGTTATAACCACTTTCAAGGGGAAAGTTTAATGCAAACAGCTGCTTATTATGAATCCACTATTGTGATCTGGTTTTTGGCTCTTATTATCTGTTCCTCTGATAGGGTTCAATCCCAACAATCTCCCCCTGGAACAGATAATGCCGAAACCCTTCATTATTCTGGATCTTTATTGTCTCATCAGAAGTTCCCTAACTTGTCCTTTAAACTGCAACTCAAAATCCATGGAACTTGTATCTTCCTCATCCCTACACAGTATAAGCTCAAGGAGATCTTGTAGATCTTCAACACTCAGGCCCAGTGCTTGTTCCCTTGATATGTGCTTTACTTCTCCATTGGATCTGAACAGGGTCAATACACGGGTCTTTTGATCAGACATCCTTTTTAGTATTTTTGAACCCAATGGGTTTCTTGGGAGAGGTTTATTTACTGATGAGTTGGTAGATTATGGCCTTGTGAGAATTTGTTGATCAGTACTCTGTGCTTTTGCTGGTTTAGAGTTTTCAGCCTGATCATTACTCTGAGCTTTTGATAGTTCAGAGTTTTCAGCATGATCAGTACTCTGAACTTTTGCTGCTTCAGAGTTTTCAGCTGACATTTGATTAAAATCCTTTTTTATGATTTCATTTGCTGCAGCTATGTCTTCTGCAGTTTCTTGTTCAATCTGCTCTCTGCTTTTTCTTTGTTCTAGCTCAGTGACTAAAACATCTGCTGATGTGATCAGTGGTTCAGAAATTTTGATCTGCTGTTTTGGCTTTTTGTAGTCAGGCTTCTTTGGAGTGTCAGAATCTGTCATCCTTCTTTTCTTAAGCCTTTCATAAGCCTCATCTGTATACTGCTTTGTCCATTTTGCTATGGCTTTAGCAGTTCCAACCTTTGCATCCACCAACTCTTGTTTCTTCTGTTTGTATTCCAAGGTAAGTTTATCAATAGCCTTTTTGTATTTACTCCAGTTAGGCGATGTCTTTTTCTGACCTGGATCATTCTTGATCATCTTGATTCTGTTTACCTCATGCTTTAGTGCAATGAGTGGCCATTCACTGAATTGTTCTTCCTTGGCTGGATAAAATTTTTCTTTCATGATGAATTCAAGATACTCCTTTCTCATCACCTTTTGTAGGGCAGCATCAGGTGGCAGATTTGACATATCTTTGCTTAGGTCTCTTGCATAATCTTCCATTTGTTTGACCTTAGTGAGTAAAAATTCCATTCTTTCTGAAATGGCTTTGTCACCTTGATCTTTGCATTCAATTCTGGCTATTATATCTGCTTGCCTGGCTTTGAGCTTTAGATATGCATCCATATTTTCTGGTTTCCTCAAGCCCATAAGAGAAGGAAATTTTCTTTTTGAAGGATCATCTTCTGTATAGAATTGTCTCATCTCATCTTTTATAGCTTCCAATTCCAGTGGATAACTTGCAGCAGTGGATACAAGGTTAGCAGGGTTTATTGCTTTGACAACAGTTGGTGGAATGGGTTGTTGTGGTTTGATGGCAATGTAAGGTGTGGAGGATAAAGGAATGGGTGCTGGTATATCATCATTACCCTCATGAGATTTCCTTTTTCTTGTGTAAAGCCTTTTGGGTGAAGGTGGTTTTGATTGTGATGTAACAATGGTGAGGGCAGTAGTAGATGGTGGTTGACTAACAGTTGTTGAAACAACTGGTGTTTCAACTTCCGTTGTCATTACAACTACTGATGTGTCAGGAGATGTCTTCTGCTTTTCAGATGGTGGTGGTTTATGTGGTGGTGGTAGGGAGTTGTTGTGGTGTGTGTTGTAGTGGGGGCAGCTGTTTGGCTAGCAGTTTTTGAAACCACTGACATATCAACTGTTTGGGTGGAAGTTTGAGATTTTGTGGTTTGAGGTTTGGAGCTTTTGGGAGGTGGTTTGGAAGCAAGCTTTGTTGGTCTGGATGGTGTGGATTTGGGTTGCCTCACTTGTCTAGTAGGCTTCTTCTTTTCATCCTTAGGATTTTCATCATCCTTTGGCTCAGAAGTACCCTGTGCATTCAGCTCTATGTAAGTTCTTTTCTCCTGTTCCCATCTGTCTTTATCCTTAGCCTCTCTATCTCTTTTAACACTTGCTTCTACAAGTGCATTTATGGTAGTATCAATTTTCTTGCTACCATCTGGCAAAGGATGTGAGCCTTTATAGCCTTGATATCTGCCCTCTTCTTCCACTCTTTGATTTTCTCCCCCTTTTTGCATTATCTGAAGGAAGTTTATCAATGAAAAGAACAGTGGGAGGGGCTTTGCCAGTAGTGTTTAGGATGTGGGCCTTTATAGCCTTGATATCTGCTTGAGTATCTTTAAACCTTGACTCCATCATGTTTCTCAGCTCTTGAACATGTATAGCATGCTGCTGATCAGCCATTTCTCTTTGTTGTTGGAGTAGGGGTTGAAACAAATTCCATAACTCATTTGCAGCAAGTGCTTGTGATGGAGCAGGTGCTTGAGTTGGAACAGCAGTGGTTGAGACCTTCTGAGCTTTCAATAACTGTTGCACCATATCTTTTATTTCAGCAACAGATGTCTCAAGATTGTCAATTCTACCCGTCAATTCGTGATATTTTGAATCATCACCCAAGTTAATGGGATCATCTGAATCCCCACCAGCAGTGGTTGTATCAATGTGTGACTTAGGAAATGAATCCCAAAAATCACCCATTGATGCCCCTTGTTCTTGGTTCTGGGGTCTTCTTTCTTCAACACTTGATAACCTTTTGAAGGTACCAGTGGTCAAAACTAACTCACTAGTGGTTACCAGAGGTGCTATAGAAGAAATTGCCTTCAAGGGAGTCTGATTGATGAAACAACTGGCCAAGTGTAGATCTGTTCATCCAACACTTGTAGTTGCTGCTCCACTTGAACTACTGTCAGGAATTACTTGTAACTCCTGTAGTGTAACCTCCTCAAATGTTGCTGGGATAGCTGATGTGTGCAAAATGCAACATATAAATTACATCAATTGTGGCATAAAACTAACCCTTTTTTAGTACTAATGTTGGAAAAAGTGTGTTTTTGTCTTCCTTTTGTATTTTCAGGATTAAATGAGCTCAAATTAACAAAAGAAGCAAAAAGGCAGCTAAATCTAACATAAATACAAGAAAAGGAATAAACGTGGCATGCCCGACCTCCCCGAAAGCATCTTCCCAAGCAAAACAAGAAAACAGGAGGTTGAACACGCCCCGTGCTCAGTGAGCACAGGGGCGTGCCCAAGTGTCAGCATAAAAGACAAAGTTGTAGAAGCTTCCATTGTCACACCCCCAAAATCCACACGCGGAGTATCACCGCTTGGAGGCGTGACTGACCAGGATCGAGCCACCAATCATATAGAACAATGTATAAAGTAAAAGTAATTGCAATTTAATTCCAACAATCCATATGAAAGGTGTTCCAAAACATAAGTATGTTATCACAGTATAGCGGAAGCGTATGATTAAACCCATCATAATAAAGTATGAAATGTCATAAAGTCTAAACAAATATCCAAAATCCATGCCCACAACGACTACGCCTCCCGTGCAAGCTCCATAAGTACCTAAGGTCCTGCAAGGCATGTAACAGAGGATCAACAACTAGTTGAGCGAGTTCACAGAGAGTAAGTGCGTAATAGTAAGTTCATATGTAACATGTGGCTCTACTGGGCCGTTAGTACGTTCTAATGGTGGGGGCTTCCCATAATGTATATTTACTAGACTAGTTGTATTCATAAGTATCCTTCCCAATCCGAGGATAATAATAAGTATCCTGCCCAACCGAGGATAGTACGTATCAAGTACGTAGGTTTAGCGCTGGTGTTCTTCCCATCCGAGAACATTTGGTACCTAGGATTTTTTTTTGTATGTGTTAACACTAGTATCCTTCCCATCCGAGGATAGTACGTAGATTTTTGGCACAGGCATCCTTCCCAATCCGAGGACCGTGGTATGTAGTCTAGTAGTAATGTGTACAAGCAATCAATCAATCCCATTCCCAACCCACCTGGGGAATCCCATGCCTTGGTAAGAGTGTGAACTCACCTTGGTTTGCTCGGTATGCTAAGTAGGTGCTCAAAGTAAAATCAATCACGTCCTAATGTATGCATGTATACGTAGTCAGTTTGTGTTCAAGTCATTCACATATAAGCATGTAACACGTAGTCAAAATCATACAAGTCATGTTTATCATTTAACAGCAGTTAAATATTCCAGTGAACAATTAACAGAATTAACTCAGGTTACTGTACAGATTAACTGTTCGGCGAAACACACTTAATGGCGAAACACAATAGTCGACGAAACACACTAGTCGACGAAACACCATATTGACGAAACACATTCAGTTTCGTCGGAACCTTGTTTGGCGAAACAAGATTCTGATTCGTCGATGACTCTTGGCGAAACACTTCTGTTTCGTCAAGAGACCTGTTTCGTCAAGCAGTCAGTTACGTCGCATAATCAGTCACGTATGAAAACCCTAATCATGCTAACAGCCGTCATCAACATCAGCAATCATGCAGGAACATTCATTCATAGAATCATTGTAACATCATCATAGCATAATCATCGGACCACTTTAACGTCTAGCATGAACCCTAGCTTATGCGTTTTTACATAACAACATACAACATCACATCATCAAACCCTATCAAGATGCTAACTTGCAGCCAGAATCAGATCAAAATAACAACATCCAGAACCGAGTATTCAATCATATTAAGTTTCGCATAAAACCGTTTATATCCGACTACAATATTCATATTGAAATCCATATCATCATTATCATAACAAGAACCCTAGTATTTAACATATATTAGTTACAATTATACATCAACATATCAGAATCACATGGCACAGAAACATATTCACAGATGGACGATCAATCAAGACACATAAATCTACTAACCGAGATGATGGTTTGATCGCACAAGGGTTTCCGGTGGGTTCTAGTTCGCCGTCACAGTGAGAGAGCTCTAGGGTTTCGGTTGTGTTGATAGAAAATGTAAAGTGATGTTGTTTTTACGTAAAATACTCAAAATACGTTCTGGGCCTAACTGGGCTACTGGGCCGGCGAAACAGACTTCTGTTTCGTCGGAGTGTTCATGGCGAAACAGCCTGTTTCGTCGAAATGGGTTATGGCGAAACAGCCTTGTGTTTCGTCGGGTTCTAAACAGTTTAAGTTTTACAACAGTACACATGTTATACAATCACACATAACCATGCAAACACACTAGGTTTTTATCATAACACAACCATATAGTCAAAGTCAACGTGCATTAAATGCGAATAAAGGATGTCGGAAATTCGAGTTGTCACATTATCCCCAACTTGAAAGAAATTTCGTCCCGAAATTTAGTATGCAGTTACTGAGGAAGCTAGTAGTGTGACGTTGTTTACCTGTGTCGTATCGCGGCTCCTCGAGCAGGTTTGCGAAGATTACTGGTTTTCTTGGGGTGTCACATTATCCCCCCGTTGATTTGAAATTTCGTCCCGAAATTCAGCATTGGTAGCTTCAGCCTCAGTAGTAGTTGCTTGGTTTTCGAATAACTGGGGATATTTGAGTTCCATTTGATCTTCACGCTCCCAGGTGAACTCTGGGCCGCGGCGGGAGTTCCAACGAACTCGTACAAGAGGGATTCTCGTGTTCTTGAGGACCTTAACATCCCGGTCCGTGATTTCAACAGGTTCCTCGACGAAGTTCAACCGTTCGTCAATAGTGAGTTCCTTCAAGGGAACTACGTGGGTCTCGTCTGACGTACATTTCTTTAGATTCGACACGTGAAAGACGTTGTGAACTGCACTGAGTTCAGGTGGTAAGTTCAATCTGTAGGCCACTTTGCCTATTTTCTCAATAACTTCGAAAGGTCCAACATATCGTGGATTTAGTTTGCCGCGCTTGCCAAAACGAACCACACCCTTCCAGGGTGAAACTTTAAGTAGCGCTCGATCCCCAACTTGGAATTCGAGTAGTTTCCTGTCTAAATCAGCGTATGCTTTCTGACGGTCCCGAGCTGCCGCCATGCGTTGTCGTATTTGTGCAATCTTTTCTGTAGTATCGACTACCATTTCTGGACCAGTGATTTGACTTTCCCCCACCTCTGCCCAACAGAGAGGTGATCGGCATTTACGCCCGTACAATGCCTCAAATGGTGCAGCTTTAATGCTCGTGTGGTAGCTGTTATTGTATGAAAATTCCACAAGTGGCAAATGTTTCTCCCAACCGTTGCCAAAATCAATTACGCACGCCCAAAGCATGTCTTCTAGAGTCTGGATAGTGCGCTCAGACTGCCCATCCGTCTGAGGATGATACGCCGTGCTCATGTCTAAACGAGAGCCAAAAGATTTATGCATTGCTTGCCACAATTCTGAAGTAAAACGTGCGTCTCGATCAGAGATGATAGAGGTTGGCACTCCGTGCCTCGAGACCACTTCCTTCAAGTAGATGTCTGCTAGTGTAGAGAACTTGTCTGTTTCTTTGATAGCCAAGAAGTGAGCAGACTTTGTGAGTCGATCCACGATCACCCAAATAGTATCATTTCCGCGCTGAGATTTAGGTAAGCCAGTAACAAAATCCATGGAAATCTGTTCCCATTTCCATTGTGGTATCTCAGGTTGTTGGAGTGGACCTGACGGTTTCTGATATTCTGCCTTGACTCTCGCACAAGTCAAGCATTTGCTAACGTATGTGGCTATGTGGGCCTTCATGCTAGGCCACCAGTATGTAGTCTTAATATCGTGGTACATTTTATCCGAACCAGGGTGTACCGAGTAGCGAGACTTGTGAGCTTCATCCATTACCAGCTCGCGTAAGTTGCCGTACAGTGGGACCCAAATGCGTCCTGTGACGTAGTAAGCGCCGTCTGCCCTTTGTTCTAATCGTTGCCTTGAGCCGCGTAGGGCTTCAGCCCTAACGTTTTCTGGTTTCAATGCTTCTATCTGAGCATCTCGTATCTGGGAAGGAAGGCTAGACTGTATGGTGAGTTGTAAGGCTCGAACGCGCTTAGGCGCAGTGTCTTTTCGACTGAGGGCGTCAGCCACAACATTGGCTTTGCCCGGGTGGTACCTGATTGAGCATTCGTAGTCGTTTAGCAGTTCGACCCATCGTCGCTGTCGCATATTCAGTTCCTTCTGTTTGAATATATGTTCGAGGCTTCTGTGGTCAGTGTAGATAGCACATTTGGTGCCGTACAAGTAGTGTCGCCATATCTTAAGTGCAAAAACAACCGCTCCCAGCTCTAGATCGTGTGTCGTGTAATTCCGTTCGTGAACCTTAAGTTGGAACGAAGCATAAGCAATAACTTTATCCCTCTGCATCAATACACATCCAAGACCTTGGATAGATGCGTCGCAGTAGACTACGAAATCGTCCGTGCCTTCAGGCAGTGAAAGGATAGGTGCGCTACAGAGTCTATCCTTTAAGTGTTGGAATGCTGTTTCCTGTGCGTTACCCCAACGATAAACAACACCTTTCTGTGTCAGTAGTGTAAGCGGCTGAGCAATCTTTGAGAAGTCTTTGATGAACCTTCTGTAATAACCCGCCAAACCCAATAATTGGCGTATTTCTGTTGGTGTGCGAGGTGCAGGCCAGTTCTTGATCGAATCCACCTTGGATGGATCGACATGAATCCCATCCTTGTTTACCACGTGGCCTAAGAAGTGGACTTCACGAAGCCAGAAGTCGCATTTAGAAAGCTTGGCGTATAGCTGTTCCGTTCGTAGAAGTTCCAGTATAAGCCGTAAGTGCTGCTCGTGTTCCTCTTGACTCTTCGAATAAATCAGGATGTCGTCGATGAAAACAATGACGAACTTGTCGAGATAGGGTTTGCACACCCTGTTCATAAGATCCATAAATACGGCAGGCGCGTTCGTTAACCCGAATGGCATGACCATAAACTCGTAGTGGCCGTAGCGTGTTCTGAACGCTGTTTTGGAGACGTCCTCATCCCGGACTCTCAGCTGGTGGTATCCTGACCTTAAGTCTATCTTGGAGTAGTAGCTCGACCCTTGCAGCTGGTCGAATAAATCATCTATACGCGGAAGAGGATAACGATTCTTGATCGTCACCTTGTTGAGTTCGCGGTAGTCTATACACATCCTGAACGTACCGTCTTTCTTCTTTACGAATAACACTGGGGCTCCCCAAGGCGAAGAGCTAGGACGTATAAAACCCTTTTCCAAGAGTTCTTGTAGCTGCTTTGACAGTTCTTCTAATTCAGTTGGAGCTAGACGATAAGGCGCTCGAGCTATGGGTGCTGCTCCTGGAGCGAGCTCGATCTGAAATTCAACTTGACGATGAGGCGGTAACCCAGGTAATTCCTCAGGAAACACTTGAGGAAAATCGCGTACTACAGGAATATCCTCAATCTTCTTCTCTTTCTTCGACGTATCAGTGACGAGAGCTAGAACAGCTGTGTGACCCTTGCGCAGACACTTCTGAGCCTTCAAGAAGGAAATGATGCCACTCACGACACCACTCTTGTCGCCTTGAACTTCGAGAGGTTCCTTGCCCGACCGGGGAATACGAATAACTTTTTCTTTGCATAAAATCTCCGCTTGTTGTTGAGATAACCAATCCATACCAATGACGACGTCAAAGCTACCCAAGGTTATAGGAATGAGATCAATGGAGAAAGTCTGACCAGCGAGGATAAGATTACACCCTTTAACTATGTGTGTGGCCTCTAGACTTTTACCGTTAGCTAATTCTACAACATGTTTGATGTTTAAGAGAGTTGGTGCACGTTTTAACATTTCACTAGCTTTTAGAGACATGTAACTTGTATCCGCACCGGAATCAAATAGTACTGTAACATAAAAGTCGTCAAGAAGAAACTTACCCATAACCACGTTGGGATCATTCCTGGCATCACCCTGACCGATCACAAACATACGGCCCCTAGCACCATTGTTCCCATCATTGTTGTTACCCCCGTTGTTGTTGTTCCCATGGCCCTGGTTGTTGTTGTTGTTCTGGTTTCGGTTTAGCTGAGGGCAGTGTCTTTTGAAGTGACCTTCGGCGCCACACTGAAAACATCCCTTATTGCGCTGTTGTTGATTCTGCTGTGCTTGCTGCTGCGGCTGATTCTGGTTCACAGGCTGTGGGCTCCTACAATCCTTGGCCTCATGGCCCGTCCTGAAACACCTTTGACAACGACCCCTGTTACACTGGCCATTGTGGTGCTTGTTGCAGATGTTGCACTTTGGGAGGTTCCCTCTATAACCACCCTGCTTGTGACTGCCCGAAGAGTGCTGACTAGGGCTCTGGTAGGTGTCAGTCTTTCGTTGCTGAACTTGGGGCTGAACTGAAGCTGACCCCTTGCTGGAATCCCCCTCCCATTTTCGCTTGCTGTCACTGGGAGTAGCAGGAGTAACCGAAGTAATAGCTGTAGGGGTAGCGTTGATGCGTTTAGGCAACCTGTTTTGCTCCACCGCTTGATCAGTGAGACGGTGAGCCAGCTGAACAACCTGCTGGTAAGTGGCATGATTCGCTGAAGTCACATGACTCTGGATCTCTGGCACCAGACCCTTAAGATAAAGTTCAATACGCTTGTCCACCAGAGTAGGACACAGTAATGCAAGCTCATTCGATCTCTTTGTATACGCCTCAATTTCCGACCCTGTCATCTTGAGATTGAAAAACTCGACCTCCAGCTTATGAATCTCATCTCGACTGCAGTACTCCTCTTTGATCATTTCTTTGAAATTGTTCCATGGGGTGGCATTAGCAGCAACCAACCCCAGTATTTGGACCTGTGCTTTCCACCATGTGAGGGCTAAACCCTCGAGGGTACCGGTAGCATATTTCACCCTGCGTGCCTCAGGGCATTCACATATCTCAAACACAGACTCCATCTTTTCAAACCAGTGCAGGAGACCTACGGCTCCTTCAGTGCCGCTGAAAGTGGATGGACGACAGTCCATGAAAGTCTTGAAAGTGCAAACAGGTGCTTGACCTGTTGTGTAAAAGGGTTAGGACAAGTTTTAACACGAGAGTTGATTTAGGAATTGTAGGATCTAAGGATCCTAGTGTGAGTTGTAACTGCAGGGTATACCTCCTGCTTGTGCAGCTGCAACCGCCGCGGTAACTCGTTCGTTAATGAGGGCCGTCAACTGGTCCTGGGTCATGTTGATACGTCCAGACATGATCTTCATAGGAAAGATAACGTATGTGAGATAGGTTCGCGAATAGTGCGATGACAGAAGAGTGTAAGCACACAAGTGTTCTCATGCAATAACAAAGAGTGAGCAATGTAATCTAAGCATACCACGAGCAAAGTTCTATGTAATTCTAATGTGTAGGCAATAAACATAAACCTTATTACCTAGAATGTCGAGTCTTGCACGTGGAGCGAAGCGTCGTTGTGGATCGTTGAGAGCACTGTTCTGGTTATAGTCTGGTTTTAATAAAATCGTTTTCCCCATATTAAAACCGAGTTCTCTATAACCAATGGCTCTGATACCAATCTGTCACACCCCCAAAATCCACACGCGGAGTATCACCGCTTGGAGGCGTGACTGACCAGGATCGAGCCACCAATCATATAGAACAATGTATAAAGTAAAAGTAATTGCAATTTAATTCCAACAATCCATATGAAAGGTGTTCCAAAACATAAGTATGTTATCACAGTATAGCGGAAGCGTATGATTAAACCCATCATAATAAAGTATGAAATGTCATAAAGTCTAAACAAATATCCAAAATCCATGCCCACAACGACTACGCCTCCCGTGCAAGCTCCATAAGTACCTAAGGTCCTGCAAGGCATGTAACAGAGGATCAACAACTAGTTGAGCGAGTTCACAGAGAGTAAGTGCGTAATAGTAAGTTCATATGTAACATGTGGCTCTACTGGGCCGTTAGTACGTTCTAATGGTGGGGGCTTCCCATAATGTATATTTACTAGACTAGTTGTATTCATAAGTATCCTTCCCAATCCGAGGATAATAATAAGTATCCTGCCCAACCGAGGATAGTACGTATCAAGTACGTAGGTTTAGCGCTGGTGTTCTTCCCATCCGAGAACATTTGGTACCTAGGATTTTTTTTTGTATGTGTTAACACTAGTATCCTTCCCATCCGAGGATAGTACGTAGATTTTTGGCACAGGCATCCTTCCCAATCCGAGGACCGTGGTATGTAGTCTAGTAGTAATGTGTACAAGCAATCAATCAATCCCATTCCCAACCCACCTGGGGAATCCCATGCCTTGGTAAGAGTGTGAACTCACCTTGGTTTGCTCGGTATGCTAAGTAGGTGCTCAAAGTAAAATCAATCACGTCCTAATGTATGCATGTATACGTAGTCAGTTTGTGTTCAAGTCATTCACATATAAGCATGTAACACGTAGTCAAAATCATACAAGTCATGTTTATCATTTAACAGCAGTTAAATATTCCAGTGAACAATTAACAGAATTAACTCAGGTTACTGTACAGATTAACTGTTCGGCGAAACACACTTAATGGCGAAACACAATAGTCGACGAAACACACTAGTCGACGAAACACCATATTGACGAAACACATTCAGTTTCGTCGGAACCTTGTTTGGCGAAACAAGATTCTGATTCGTCGATGACTCTTGGCGAAACACTTCTGTTTCGTCAAGAGACCTGTTTCGTCAAGCAGTCAGTTACGTCGCATAATCAGTCACGTATGAAAACCCTAATCATGCTAACAGCCGTCATCAACATCAGCAATCATGCAGGAACATTCATTCATAGAATCATTGTAACATCATCATAGCATAATCATCGGACCACTTTAACGTCTAGCATGAACCCTAGCTTATGCGTTTTTACATAACAACATACAACATCACATCATCAAACCCTATCAAGATGCTAACTTGCAGCCAGAATCAGATCAAAATAACAACATCCAGAACCGAGTATTCAATCATATTAAGTTTCGCATAAAACCGTTTATATCCGACTACAATATTCATATTGAAATCCATATCATCATTATCATAACAAGAACCCTAGTATTTAACATATATTAGTTACAATTATACATCAACATATCAGAATCACATGGCACAGAAACATATTCACAGATGGACGATCAATCAAGACACATAAATCTACTAACCGAGATGATGGTTTGATCGCACAAGGGTTTCCGGTGGGTACTAGTTCGCCGTCACAGTGAGAGAGCTCTAGGGTTTCGGTTGTGTTGATAGAAAATGTAAAGTGATGTTGTTTTTACGTAAAATACTCAAAATACGTTCTGGGCCTAACTGGGCTACTGGGCCGGCGAAACAGACTTCTGTTTCGTCGGAGTGTTCATGGCGAAACAGCCTGTTTCGTCGAAATGGGTTATGGCGAAACAGCCTTGTGTTTCGTCGGGTTCTAAACAGTTTAAGTTTTACAACAGTACACATGTTATACAATCACACATAACCATGCAAACACACTAGGTTTTTATCATAACACAACCATATAGTCAAAGTCAACGTGCATTAAATGCGAATAAAGGATGTCGGAAATTCGAGTTGTCACATCCATCGCCCACCACGGGGCCGTGCTCAGCGGACACGGGGTCGTGGTCAACTATAAGATTCACAGAATCTAGGCAAATCTTGATAGTACAGATATGCTTCTGCACACGGGGTCGTGCCCAGCGGACACGGGGACGTGGTCAACTAATAAAGACAAGAGCAATTAATGAAGAAAGAGAAGGATGTGGACACGGGGCCGTGCCCACTGGACACGGGGCCGTGCCCGAGCTTCTGTTCAGCCTATAAATAGGAGTGCTTGGTTCAAGCTCAAACCATCCCTTGGCACACCACCTCTCTCACACTTCACCCACCACCCACCACCACCATAACACCATCATCCACCACCATCATCCATTGTCCATCATAGAGTGTGTGAGTCGTCTCGGGATCCAAGATTGATCCTAAGAGTTCTTGACAATCAAGGCCATGTTTGCCTAAGTCTCTTACATCACTTGGTGAAGACAAAGTGTCTAGTGTAATAATTTTTATTTTTAATCTTTTCGCACTTTTTAATTGGTTATGTATTAATGACTTTAATAACTAGTTTCTTATGTTGAAGGTGATTCTTCCTTATCGTTTGTCCGTGGTGTCTTGGCATTATTTTACTGTCTATATAAAATAAAAGATTTTCACCATTCATATCTCCACGGTCTATATGGAGGTATGTTGGCTACCTGGTCGGGGGTTAAGGGAACGGTTTGGTAAGAGTCTTGCCATTGTTCAGTGTATAGATCCTGCAAAGGACCTGGGTCAAATTTAGTAGGACCTCCTTCAATACTTAACGGTATTGGATGGCGGGGGTCCAAACTCTTTGATCCCCTCATAAGTTAAACTACTATTAATACTTTAACCCGGCTACTTAGGACTGTATCCCTGCTGACTTAGACTACTTAGCCGAGGGTAACGTCTCCTTCAAAAGAGGGGCCTACCACATTATGCATTAATAACTTAATTAATTATCTTTCAATAATCCGACCCTTTAGGATTGTATCCTTGCTGACTCAAACTACTGGGTTGAGGGTAACGTCACCTCCAAAAGAGGGGCCTACTACAATAACTAAGATAATCTCTTAAATAGTGCAAAAGTGCGGAAATAATCAAAGGTTACACTAAACACGAGTCGGAGCCAAGTGATTCATCTTGTCTATCTGTTTTTATTTTTATTTTATTTTTCAGCATTTTAGTTAGTTTTTATTTTCTTAGTTTAAAACATTTTTCTAAACTTTTGATTTGATTAGACGTTGAGGATAAACTGGTACTAAAAGCTCTTGTGTCCTTGGACGACCTCGGTATCTTGCCAACACTATACTACGCTCACGATGGGTGCACTTGCCCATATGTGTGTTTAGTGTTAGTAAATATCGTGTTTTATAAATTTAAAACTTGGCTAAAGAAAGTGTAAAAGGGCTTAAAATATACTTAAACCTACATATACACCTAACACGTATCAATAACAGAGGTATAAGCAACAGACCCAGTCACTTGTGGGAGTGTACTCTCAGTGATAGGTGATAGAGAGGAACTGGTTTGTGTCTGAGCTATAGCAACTGCATGCAACAAGGGTATTATGGATTGTGGTAATGTGAGGGGTGAAGCTATGGATGTTGAAAGAGACATGTCCTTGGGATCAGGACTGAGGAAGATGGATCCAATTGGCTCCAGAGCTTCATAATGTGGGATCCCTGTGCTTACAACCTGATCCTTTTGTGAGGATGCAGGAGGAGTTTGAGTCAAAGGTGGAGATCTTTCTTCCATCTGCTGTGAGGAAGTAGCAGCAGTGGTTTTTGGTGACATTTGTGTTGTCACTGGCAGTGGCTCTGGGATCTCATCTTCTAGAGTTGCCTTTGATTTGGGTTTGGGGGGCTTTTTGGATGTTTTCTTTTTGGTCTTTTTGGTAATGGCAGGTGTGGGTTTCAAAGCAGTGGTTTTGCTGCTATGATCACCTGGAGCAGTGGGCTCAGCAGCAGATACCTGAGGAGCAGTGGTAGCTGCTAAATTCTGCTCAGGCACCTCTGCTTTTGTTTTTGTAGGTGTTAACATTCTAGTGAATGTTTCAGGTGTTAAACCATTTATTTGAAAATAACCACCTTGTTTGAGCATATTTTCATTTTCCTTTCCAAATTTTTGTTTAAAATAGTAGCTTAGAAACCTTGAAAAAAGTAAAAATGCTTTGCTATCAACATTTTTTACCAAGTCATCAAAGATCTCCTGGGAGTAATTAAAATTTTCATTATGTAAAATGGCATAACCCAGACATTGGATCTTCAATGGTATTTCGTTAAAAGCAGTTGTTTTATTTGAAACACACATTAAAAGGGTATGAAATAAAAACCTAGGTGCAGAAGGGAAATAACCTTTTTGTAAGGTATCCCTTTTTGTTTGTTCTGCATACCCTCTTTCCAGAAAATCAGTATTCAGCTCGTTTTTGGGAAAAGAAGTTTTACCTTTCTGATCATCGAGCTTAAAGACTTCTGAAATGGATTGTGGAGTAATTTGAATCGCTTTACCATGTATAGAGGAGTTGATGGCTGTGACGATGTCACCTTGTTTTTCAAGGGTAGCATTCTTCCAAAACTCTCTTTGGGTTTGTTGGTAAATAGGAGCATCTGTTGTTAGCAAAGTTTTGTACTTTGATGCAGACATGATGTCGATGATGGAGTCGAAAGTGTTGGTGGTAGTGGGTTTTGTGAGTAGAGCCAAGTAATTGTGAGGAGATTTGTATGGAATTTCAATGGGTTCATCGGCCATTTGAGTGTCCTCTTTGGAAGATGAGGATGAGTTTGATTTTGATTTTGATTTCGTCATTTTGATGAAGAATGATTTGGGATGAAAGTTTGGAAACTGCTTTGAGAAGAGAATTTTGGAATTCAATTCGACAGTGTAAAACCCTGTTTGGGTTTTGATCAGGGTTTTATTTAGGGAAAAAGTGAATGTTGATGTGGCAGCAGTTACAAAGATCTGATGGCTAAGAACTGACCACGTGCCAACCTCTGATGAGAAGATGAATAATGGAGGACAGTTATTTTGGAGAACCACTGATGCAGCAAGTATCAGTGGTTACAACGGTAACAATATGAGAGCAGTGGGTGATTTTTACTATCAGTGGATAACATATCAGTGGATAAGACACTGATTTTGAGCATCAGTGCTTGCCAAGAAAATGAAAGGTCAGGGTTTGACTTTCAGCAGTGGACAGTAATTAGGAAACAGATGTTTGAACAAAACAGTGGTTAGGGGGAGATAATGGTAAAGATTTGAAAGACTAGTATATCAGCAACTGTTGGTGCACCAGTGGATAAGCTTTTGACAAAGATTTGAGCATCTGTTGTTCTGATGAAAGGAATGATTTTATCTTGTGAAAACACAATATCAAATCTAACATCTGTTGATAGTGATTCTGAAATATCTGCAAGATTACTATCCTCAACAAAATACATTTTAGATGTAGAATGTCAAGTTCAATATGTCAACAGTCTTTACAGAAATTTTCATTCAAGGTTTTGCCACATGTCAATTACAGGTTTTGAAACTTTTATAGATTCCTGACAGTGGTTTAGTACCCCAGATGATGGAGACCCTTTTTACTAAGACTACTCATTTTGTGTCATAATATTTGAATTAGAACATGAGTATCTAAGTTTTTTTTAAGGTCTGTTAGCAATCAATCTTTTGATCAGTGTTAAAACAAACTTGAGTTTGACATGACCTTGACACTTGTGCCATTTTCTTTTGACTTATTTTCAAGGATAATATCACCAAAAAAATGATGGTTCTTCATCCTGACAGGAGTTTGAAACTTTTGCTATCAAAAACAAGTAAAAGCACAAAATATATCACTCTTAAGGAAAAATAAAGAGTAATATACCCTACTTTATTTAAGAAAAACATTTTAAAAATAATTAAAGGTTTTTCTGAAAATATCATCAATAGGAACTGGTATATTTTCAAATAGGACCTGTTGTAGGATCATGATCACATCAATCTCAAATTTAGGAAAATGGTAGGTTGTTGTAAATGCATTTTGACCACTGTTTGGAACCATTTCCTTGTCAGTTGATTGCAAAAATGAGGAGACATGTTCACATACGTTTGTTACCATGTGATGATTCTTCAAAACTTGTCTAGTCCTCTTTTAAGTTTAATCATTGGTGATACTATTTTTACCTGAATTTTTCCTGTACCAATGAATGCACACAGTTGCTTGATGACCATTGTCCACCCTATTTTTGTACTCTTAAGTGTTTTATATTTATACTCTTTACTTCAAAAGTTTTGAGATAAACACACTTTTGAGTTTTTGTAATTTTCTTCTTCCCTTTTTACCCTTCCCATTCATAAGTACTAAAATACTCACTGGGAGGTATTTATTGAAGGAATACTTATTCCAGAATCGTTTTGCAACAATGTTTTGAGAGATTTGGTCATTTCTGCACATGCTTATGCCAAATTTCACATTACCCATGATCTGGACATTTTTTACTGCAGATTTTCTTAATGTATTCTTTAACACAATTGATTTTGGTCCTTTTGAAAGATTCTCAACCTGTTTTTCAATACATAAGATCTAAATGACTAAAATTTTAATTTCCCTCTTTTTATGTAAACAAAAACACTAATGTTTTTATGAACGTAGGTTTTTGTTGACCTGAGGTTCACACCTTAGTAGCAAACATGATGGAAACAGCAAAAACTACATAACAACAATTGAAATCAATTTTCGTAAATAATTTTACCATAGTTATCAGACATATTTTCAGATCCGAAAACTATAGGTGGTTTATGTATGACATCACTTGTTATGTGAAGTTTGTGTGTCCTATGACATCTTGGTTGTTTTACAGAGCTTTTGAGTAGTCACTTTGAACATGATTTCTCGTTACTCTGTTTTTCAACTAAATACAATCAACCTTAGTATCAATGAATTTTGAGCTGAACTGTTATGTCAAATTGACTGTTAGATCTAATTTGACTGTCCAGGCTCTGATACCTGACGTGATGTCATGGTCACAATCAAATTTAATCCAAATAACAACTATAGATAGTGGTAAATGCGTATCGAACTCAGGGAGTATGTGGAAAATGTGTGATTTTATAGCTTTGCACTTAAACTAAAATTAACCTAATTTGCAGAAAGTAAAGATCAATAATTTGGATTGTTTGGTTTTAAAACTAAAATTAACTAAATAACTTCAAATCAAAGGTTGGTTGTAAAGCAGATTAGGAAAACAATGACCATCTTAGGATTCAGTTTCTTTTAACAATTGTGTGAAATTCCAACTAGAAAGAGTTACATAGACATAACTCGTGCATAAATAATCGAAGTGATAAAGGGAACAAAGTACTCGGATTATATAAACGCGAGGTTGTTTCCCGATGATCAATTAATCAATAACCAACCCTAACCCTTCCCGTGATATCTCGATTGCCAACGGCACCAAGAACGTACGATTGAGACTAGAAATTGCACTATCAATTAACAAGCTACAACAATTATGCATACACCATGATAATCAGGCAAACACAAGTTATCATTCTAGAAATAACAGAACAAACACACAAAAGTTTAGAGAAACCTTCACCTAAGATGATCACCACAAGTTTAGCCGGACATTGTTCGGTTGATCATCATAACATTAAAAGTCAAGTTCATAAGAATAAAAAACAAGCACCAAATGTTTAGAATCGTTTCCAACCAACAAGAACTAGCCAAACTCGCCCCCCAAAGTGCAGAGAAATTGTCCAATGATGAGATAAACCCAAAAGACACCATCAAAACCGTTTAATAGGGCAGTTACAATTTTCCTCGCAGCTTCCACCGTAAATTATGGTATCACCGTAATTTACGGTGGTCATCAAACATTTACGGTGACTGGAGCCTGAGTTACGGTGGGATTTATTGATGTTTCAGGGCCACCGTAAATTACGGTGGCCACCGTAATTTACGGTGGAGCCCTGACTTGTGTGTTTTGTTTCTTCATTCCTCCCACGCACGACCCGTTCATCTCCAAACCGTCCAAAGCTGCGTTTTGTCCCTTTTTAGCTCCCGAACCGCACCTGAAACATAAGCAACCGTAGTCATCTAATTCAAGATAATTACGCGATTAAGTGAAGGATAAATCCGTCTTTTAACATCATTAAGGGTTGTCCTATGGACCACCCGTCACATCCCCACACTTAACCGTCTCATCAACCCGTTTTCAAAACAAACGATCAATGTAAACCAAGCATAAACATGTAGTCCTTTTACTAACCCCTTTTTAACACCCGAAATAATGCACCCCTCACTATGTCTCTCCTCTCGGTAACAAGTAAGCACTAGCAATTGTAAGCTAGACACACAAAGGCAAACGGGCGGTTGCACAACTATAGGCTTGTACCTAAATCGATCCTTCTCCTAAAACGTGCCAAACACGAATGCAAATCAAAGGGACTTTTAAGGTTGTAACGTGGCTAGGCGTATGGGTAGGAAATGGAATATATATGAAGTAGCGAAAACTTAACCCGGTTTTTATTACACAAAGACACAAACACACAACTACCAAACTAAACTACTATGTACAAGATAACTAAACATCACTTCTTTTTCATTTTTTTCTCATTGCTTTTTCTCTTTTTTTTTCTTTTTCTTTCTTTTTCTGTTTTTTTTAACACATTCAACATAACATCAAATAAAATTACATACTACTAAGCAATCACTAACACTATAAAACCGGGTCAAGTTGGGTAAATTTTTAGATAACTAGCTAGGGGAAACAAACGATACGCTTTTAGGCACAAAATTGGGCAACTAAATGTCCAAAACCCCACCCCTCTCGCAACCATGCTCATATATATAATTTATGAGGTCCAACCCCCCAAATCCCACACTCACACACACACTAAAGACGAGGCTCCCTAAATGCCCTTATCCTCTTCGCATTCATATCCAACTAAGGACTCAAATCGTATCAAGGCACAAATTCTAATGCACCCCCACCCGTAGCCACTCTCATCAAAGATAAGTATTATTTATTTACATATGTGGCTTCAACTCTCACCAAGAATAAAAGGGGTATCAAGGGTTGCCGGTGCATCAATTGGGGTTAATCTAGGGTGTTCAAATTCTCACATCGTTTCGCTTGATTTAATTTTTTTTTCAAAATCTTCAAAAATTTCCCCCCATCCCCACACTTAGGATACATTGACCCCAATGTATGGTTTTAGGAGGATTTGATCACTAAACATCTTTCACATCACCCAAAAGCTCAACACTCAAACCACAAATTTCTTTTTGGATTTTCCATTTTATATTTTTTTTATTTTTCTTCTTTTTAAACAACACACCGCCAACTCGCACCAACCCAAACATAACATCACAAACATACACCACCCAACCGCCCAACCATAAACATATCAAACTAAATAAATATTCACAAAATATACAAGGAAGGAACACGACCTGACTAGTAATAGCGTGGTTGCGGAGGCCCAAAAATGGAAGACATCATGTCATTCCATTCGCCAAATGCAAATGAACCGCTACTACTCCCACCTTGTTGAGGAGTTCCTTCTTGTTGACGTGGGTCGATCAATTGTGAATGATGGAGCGGCGGGGTCGGATACGATATACTACCATCGTAAGGTGGTAGAGACGCATAATCCACATGTTGTGGATCCACAACCACCGGCCGCCCGGCGTGCCAATCTGCATGCATTCTTCTTGTTTGATCATCATTGTATCGACTATTCATTTCCAATTCATGGGAATACGCATGTGTGCGATTCCACGCCTCTTGACGATCGAAGCTTTGTTTCAAAGACCGCTCCATGCTTGCACTCATCATTGTATGTTGATCAAATAACGTCCGCTCCGAACCCGACCATGACTCAAAAATAGGTGCCGGAGGACGTTGGTTTTCGATAACCTCTTGCATCGTGCCATCATAGGCCCAATTCGGCACATAGGACCGCTCTGTATAATCGTAAAATGCACCACCATAACCTCTACCTAGGCCCCCTTGGCCTACATTCTCACCACCATGCGGCTCGTCCGCATAATCTTCATCACCACTTGGAGCCTCCACATCACTTTCCGGCTCGTCCGCTTCTCCCGGTAGAAGATCCCTTGCACCCACCTTTAATGCTCTCCATCTCTGCCCCTCCGACTTGAGTTTATGGTACCGTTCCAATTGCGTGTAAGTCCAACCAATCCCCAACTTGTCTAAAGTAAACGGCTGATGCCTTTTTGGCGCCCCTTTATCTTCTAACGTGATTGCCTTTTGTTGCTTCATCAATCCCGTGATGATTCGGCAATATGGGACAATATCTCTTCCCAACTTGTTTCGGCAAATCCATAGGTGGTTCATGATCAAGTATCGGATTGGAAAACGCGGAGACCCATTAAGTAGCGAATAGAGGACAGGTACTTCCGAATACCTCACTTGCTCCTTGTCCCCCCTTCGCGGAATGACATTTAAAATGCAGATTGCTAGCAACAACTTCGCTTCTATCTTCAAGTTCCTCCGGTATAAAACTCCACTGTAAGTACCGGGCAAAAACAACGCTGCTAACATATCATTCCAACGAGGATGCTTATCCGGTTTGTGCAACAAATCATCAAGGCTAGGGATCATGTACTCACGAGCATGTAGACTGTCGTATTTTCCCAATTTCTTCAATGTGTCAAAAGACATTTCTACCGGAATCCCATTCACTTCACCTATCAACTTCATTTGCGATGGCTTTTCGTATGTGTTGCACTTGAGAGTTGCCATCCATTCTTGAATTTCTTTTATGAACAAGTTCTTGCTATCCTTATCATAACAACTAAGTGCCGATTCCCATCCTAGAGCGCGGAATTTGGCAAACACCCCAAACGGACTAAATTCCACTTCACGAACTTCCCTCTCGCAAATAAATGCGGCAGCCTTGTTTTTCAATCTATTCATACTATCGTGAAAGAGTGTCGGTTGCCAATGTTCCGGTTGGTCATCCAATGGACCCGACTCCCATTTAGGCTTTTCAACCGGGTCCAACTCCATTTCTTCCTCGCTTTCACTCTCATCAACTCGCCCCAAATATTGCCTCTTTCTCGGTTGTTGTTCCGGTTGCTTGCCCTTATCTTTAGACGAAGAAGATGAACTTGCTCCGGCTCTTTCTTTCGTTCGTACCATTTTTCTACACACATTAGAGCAAACAACACAACCAAACACAATAAATTAGCCCATTTTCACCAAAATATCCCCACACTTGCTTGTTACTATGGTTGTAGATGCTAGTGAACTAAAAATTTTATAAATCTTTTTCAAAAAATTGGACATGGTATCTCTACAATGTAGAGATTCCCAAAAAGTTCACTACTTTACATCAAACCTTCATCTACAAACCATAACAATGTTCAAATAACTAATTTCATGACAAAATCTAAGAACAAGCAAGTGGGTATGAGCAAATAACACAAATAACCTTACTTTTCACAATGCATTATCAAAATATAACAAATAAACTTCCATACCTTTGTTTGAAGATGCTAGAATGATTGTGAAACAAAAATTCCAAAAACCCCTAAAATTTTCAGACCTAGGGTTTGGAATTCGGACCCGAAAGCTTCGTTTTTTCGCAAATCTCTTCTCAAAATCAGAAAGTATGTGAAAAATTAGCCAAGTTAGACCTAGATTTCACTTGATTTGGTTAAGAATTGAGAGAGTTATGGAAGATTGAAGGTTGAAGAAGGCTATGGAGTTCTTAGATTTGGTGGGGCAATAGAAAGTGATAGAAGAGAATGTTTGGAGGAGATGAGTGAAGAGAAATTGTGTGGATGGGGAAGAGTTCACGTGACCTGATTGCTTTATTATTATTATTTTTTTTATTATGTAACTGCAGGAACCAGACCGACCCATTTACTCGCCAGGTCCACCGTAAATTACGGTGTGGACCGTAAATTATGGTGGATGCTGGCAACATGTTTCTACCGTAAAACAGGAGGTTCCTGCCGTAAAGCCCAACAAATTTCATCGGCCACCGTAAATTACGGTGGCACCGTAAATTACGGTGGCACCTGGGCCTCTTTCCTTCGCCAAAAACTTGAATTTTGTGTATATTTTTTAGATTTTTTTCAGTTTTTTCAATTTTTTTGTGTTTTTAGAATTTTTCAAAAACATGTAAAAATTACCCTACCCCCTCGAAAGTCCCATGTTGTCCTCAACACAATGTTCGAGAAATTCGCAACCCGAATGTCCCCACACTTGTTTCAAACACAAGCTTCAAGCGAGTACGGTAAATATGCAAATTATACAAAACAAACAAAATGAAATGCTAACTATTTACACTACCAAACCTGGGCCTCTCATGGTTGCTCATCGTCGACCGGGCGTAAGATGTAGCCCGCTTTGTCAAGCTCCAAATTGTTGATGTCGTTCCCTTCCAAGTATGGCTTCAACCGGTGACCGTTCACCGTTTGTTGTTTCAGTGTTTGCTCGTCTTGGATATCTACATCACCAAACCTCCCAACTCTCCGAACGACATACGGGCCCATCCATTTGCTTTTAGGGTGAAGGGAGTGGTTAAACAGGTGAAAGTGGTAAACTTTAAAATGGACCAATCAGAGTGTGCCATGTCAGCAAGTGTGAAGAGTTTAAACTTTGGTGAAAAGTGTTGGCAGTGGTGTAGACACTTGAAAGTGGCAAACTTTTTTTATTCTTTTTTTATTTTTTTATCTTTAAACACCCCTTCACCACCACCACCACCGGCTCCACCACCACCACCACCCTCAAAATCAACCCACCCTTATCACCTCCACCACCACCACCACCGGTTCCACCACCACCACCACCCTCAAAATCAACCCACCCTTATCACCTCCACCACCACCGGTTCCACCACCGCCTTACCAATCATCATCAGCATCATCAGCCGCCGTGGCTCTGCCCATCGCCGCCGCACCCGTTCGATCGCCGCCGCCCATCAACAGCCGGCTATATTGCCGTTACACACAAAACAAGGCTCCAATCATTACAAATCAAGCTTTCCTGCATCGGTTAACCTTTACCGAGTTCTTTGGTTTGCCGAGCGGCAAAGGTGGCCGGCGGCGGTGTTACCGCGCGGCAAACACCTTTGCCGAGTGGTTTCCCGCACCACTCCCTTCACCCTTAAGCTTGCCCGCGAACATCTTGAGTCTTGAATTGTACAACCAAACCTTTTGACCCACTTCAAAGGTTTTCTTCCTCAACTTCGCATCGTGTACCTTCTTGAGCTTGTCTTTATAAGCCGATGCACATTCATACGCCTCATCTCTAATCTCTTCGATCTCACTTAATTGCAACTTTCTCATCTTTCCCGCCTCATCATAATCCGCATTCACCGTCTTGATAGCCCAATGTGCCCGATGCGCTAACTCTATTGGCAAGTGACAACCCTTTCCATAAACCATCCGATAAGGGGTTGTGCCAATTGGAGTCTTGTAGGCCGTTCGGTATGCCCACAACGCATCATCCAACTTGCTCGACCAATCCTTCCTATCCGTTCTAACTGTCTTCATGAGGATTTCTTTGATTTGACGGTTGGATACTTCGACTTGTCCACTCGTTTGCGGATGGTAAGGTGTGGCAATCCGGTGATTCACGCTATACCTCTTCAACAATTTCCCAAAATTGAAATACTTGAAATGCGAACCAACATCACTTATGATAACTCTTGGAATGCCAAAACGAGAAAAGATGTTGGATTGAACGAATTTACAAACAACCGAGTGGTCATTTGTTCTTGTTGCAATAGCCTCAATCCACTTCGAGACGTAATCAACTGCCACCAAAATATATAAGAAGCCATTGGAATTTGGGAAGGGACCCATAAAGTCAATACCCCAAACATCGAATATTTCCACAACCAAGATTGGTTGTAATGGCATCTCATCCCTCTTCGATATACTTCCCATCTTTTGGCAGTTTACACAATTTCTTGCAAACTCACACGCGTCTTTGAAAATTGTGGGCCAATAAAACCCACATGAGAGAACCCGGTAACCCGTTTTATGCCCACTAAAATGACCTCCACATGCGGATGAATGAGCATGGGTCAAAATTTCCATCACCTCCGTTTCGGGCACACACCTCCGAATAACTTGATCCGGCCCGATCTTGAAAAGATCCGGTTCATCCCAAATGTATTGCTTCACTTGGACCATAAATTGCTGTCGTCGCTTCTTGGTCCAATGACTTGGGATGGCACCCGTGGCTAAGTAATTGACATAGTGAGCATACCACGGTGCAACAAAAGTAGAAACGGCTAAGAGTTGCTCGTCGGGAAATGTTTCATTTATTTCACTAACATCGTCGATCCCTTCCACCGGAATCCGAGACAAGTGATCCGCCACTACGTTCTCACTTCCCTTTTTGTCTCGGATCTCTAAATCGAACTCTTATAATAACAACACCCACCGAATTAAGTGGGGCTTCGCATCTTTTTTCTCCATCAAATATCGGACCGCACTATGATCCGAATAAACCACCACCTTGCTCCCCCAAATATAAGCACGAAACTTATCCAAAGCATACACCACCGCTAATAACTCCTTTTCGGTTGTGGTGTAATTGAGTTGCGCTTCGGATAAAGTTTTGCTTGCATAGTAAATCACCACCGGCTTTTTATCAACCCGTTGACCCAAAACTGCACCAATAGTAGTGTTGCTTGCATCACACATAATCTCGAACGGCTTTGACCAATCCGGTGGTTGCAAGATAGGAGCTTTGACCAAGTGTTCCTTCAAAACAGTGAAAGCTTGCATACACTCATTAGTAAAATCAAATGGGATATCTTTTAACAACAAGTTGCATAAAGGTTTGGTGATGACACTAAAACCTTTTATGAAACGTCTATAGAACCCCGCGTGTCCCAAAAATGACCTTACACCCTTAACATTTTTCAGAGGTGGCAAAGATGCTATTACCCGTATTTTTGCCTTATCCACCTCCATTCCCCTTTCCGAAATTACGTGACCCAACACAATGCCCTCTTGCACCATAAAATGACTTTTCTCCCAACTAAGCACTAAATTTTTCTCAACACATCTTTTAAAACTTTTTGTAATTCGTTGAGACAAGATTCGAAACTAGTGCCAAAAATGGAAAAATCATCCATAAACACTTCAAGCAACTCTCCAACCATGTCCGAGAAGATACTCATCATACATCGTTGGAAAGTTGCCGGTGCATTGCACAAGCCAAAGGGCATTCTCCGAAAGGCAAAGGTACCATATGGACAAGTGAAGGTGGTCTTGTGTTGGTCATCCGGGTGTATTGCTATTTGATTGTAACCCTAATACCCGTCCAAAAAGCAGTAATATTTTTGACCCAATAATTTTTCAATAATTTGGTCAATAAAAGGTAGCGGGAAATGGTCCTTAGAAGTGGCGGCATTCAATTTTTGGTAGTCAATACATACACGCCACCCGGTGACCGGTCGGGTGGCAATTTGTTCACCATTTTCATCTTTGACTACTTGAATGCCGGCCTTCTTAGGCACAACTTGGGTGGGACTCACCCAAGCACTATCCGAAATCGGATAGATAATTCCCGCATCTAACCATTTAATTACCTCTTTTTTAACTACCTCCCTTAGATTCGGATTCAATCTCCTTTGAGCTTCTCGTGTTGGTTTTGCATCCTCGGTGGTAATAATCTTGTGCATGACAATTGATGGACTAATTCCTTTGAGATCGGCAATCGTCTATCCAATAGCTCCCTTGTTTACTTTTAACACTTCCAATAAGGCTTGCTCTTGTGCCAACTCCAAATTAGAGGCGATAATGACCGGTAAAGTGTCATTATCCCCTAAGAACGCATACTTCAAGTGGCTCGGCAAGTCTTTAAGTTCCAACTTTGGCGGTTCCTCTAACGATGGTTTAGTACCCGAATTTATTTCCGTCGGTAAGCCTTCGAATTGATGAGTCCATGGTGGTCGACCTTCCTTCAAGGCCATGGCATCCTGTTTTTCCTCTTCAACCCGTAGTGCATACGCATGTACCTGTTCAGAAAAATCACACAAACAAACATCCATACCATCCTCCTCATACTCATGCGGGTTGCATCCATCAACTAAATCTGCCATAAAACACTCATCAACACCATTAGCATTAGAATTGTTAGTAAAAACATTCAAGCGCATTTTTCGATTCCCAAAAGTCATATCAACTGTACCAAACCTACAATCAATCGATCACAGCATGCGCGGTGCTAAAAAATGGCCGACCCAAAATGACATTTTGTTGTTGTTTTGGGTCCGCGGATGAGTAATCCAAGACTAAAAAGTCAACCGGGTAATAAAACTCATCAATTTTAACAATTACATTTTGAACCATTCCCCGAGGTAACTTATGAGACAAATCGGCTAAAACAACCGTTGTCTCCACCCTAGCTAACGGACCAAAGTCATATTGGTCATATAAGCCCCCCGGTAAAATACTAACTCCGGCTCCAAGATCTAGTAACGCCTTTGCCATTTGAAAATTACCAACTTGTATGTTAATCAATGGCGTGCCTGGATCTTGGAGCTTAGGAGGAAGCTCCCCATTCAAAACCGCACTCACTTGCCCGGTTAAATCCACCCGCTTAGGCATTTTCTTCTTTTGTTGCCTCTTTTGTGTGCATAATTCCTTTAGAAATTTTGCATAGGCGGGTACTTGTTTTATTGCATCAAGGAGTGGAAGGTTAATTTTAACTTGTTTAAACATGTCCCACAACTCTTCTTTTTGGGGACCACTTGGTGCAATAAATTTTTTCCTACCCGGGTCAAGTAAAGCCGATGGAAACGGGACTTGACTCGGTTCACCCTCAACTTTTTCACTTTTTTCATTTTTTTTTTCATTTTCACCCAACCCCGGTTTTTTAACATTTGATTCTTTAGGTTTAACCGGTGAAACTTCATCATCACTATCATTACCCGTGATGTCCTCAACTACCCCCTCAACCAATTCGGGTGACAAATTGGCCTTAAATTCTTTTCCACTTCTTAAAACACTAACATGATGAACATTAACATTACCTCGTGACGAACCATGTGAAGGATTTACCTTGGTATCGCTAGGAAGTTACCCTTTGTTTTTCTTCAATTCCGCCACATCGGTTGCCAATTGACCCATTTGGGTTGTTAGTGATTGGATGCTCTTGTCACGAACCTCATCCTTTTGCATTCGAACTTCATCGAGTTGGTTCCGTTTTTGCATCTCCGCTTGCATGCTTTTTAGCATTTCCATCATCTCGTTTCCACCCGAAGACCCCCCTTGTTCTTGACCCGTTTGATATTGCTTTTGATACCCTTGGTTGTTCCCACCTCGATATCCACTTTGATTGTTGTAAGGTTGGCGCGAACCAAAGTTACCTTGGCTACCTTGAAAGTTCGGGTTAGCTTGATTTGAAGGGTTCCCATACCGAAAATTTGGGTGATTCCTCAACCCGGGGTGGTACGTGTTAGAATTCATGTTGTAATTTCTACCACCCCCTCCTTGACCTTGAACCGCATGAACTTCTTCATATTGCCCTTCCACCATTCCTTGGCAATTTTCAGCCGCATGACCTATTTCATTACACAATGCACAAACATCATAAATTTGGTTAGTGGTTTGAACATTACCATCATCTATTGCATGCACTTGTGGTCGGGCAATGGCCGGTCGTGCTCTCCTCGATGCTTGAGCTTTCCTTTTTGAAGTGATTGCCATTTGCTCCAAAAACGCCCAATCATCATTCTCGTAATTTGTACCAAAAGTTCCACCGGTAATAGACATTAAATCGCGAGCATCTTCGGCACTCAACCCTTCGTGGAAAGCGTTCATCAACTCCCAAAGTTCAATTCCATGATGAGGGCAATTCTTGATCATCATGTTGAAACGTTCAAAGGCTTCATGAAACATTTCGCCTTGTTGTTGTTGAAAACTCCTCAACCCCTTCCTAGCATCATTGGTCTTTTGGGCGGTGTAAAACTCATCTAGGAAAATTTGTTGCATTTCCGCCCAAGTATAAATAGATGCCGATGGCAAAGTGTAGAACCATTTCTTTGCCTTGTCCTCCAAAGAAAATTGAAACAAGACTAACTTAACATCATCAGCCGAAGAACCTTGACTCCCAAGAGTATTGCAAATTGAGTCATAGGCCTCCAAATGAAAATACGGTTCCTCCGTTGCTAGACCTTTATATTTCGGCAAACTTTGCAAGGAATTTGTTCTTACTTCAAAGGTCCTCCCTTGATCATTGTGAGTAATAACTGCCGGTGAGGGATTTTGAGTGATTACCGGCCTAAAATGCGCTTCAATTCCTCTCGCATGTTCTCTAAGATGCCTTCTTGGCACCCCCAACCTAACCCTTGGTCGAATAGGACCCATTGGCCTTTGCATAGGCCCTTGTGGTACATGTGGTTGAAATTGTTGTTGTGGCATCGGTTGGTGTTGAATCGGCCTTTGGAATTGAGGTTGTACGTTTTGCGGCCGAACTTGTTGCAATGGTATAGGGCGTTGCACTTGTAGCCCTTGTGGTCTTGGCCTAATATGTTGTGGTATGAGTTGTTGTTGTTGTGGCATTCCACCTACACTTGCCATCCCTTGAGATTGGCCTTGCACATAACCGAACTCTCCTTGATCACCATAACCCCCATAAGCATACCTGTCTTCATCATAACCCTAAAAATCTTCATATCCTTCCTCATATCCTTCTCCCCCTATACCCGAAGATTGCCCAAATGGAAGGGTCGAGTATTGAAAGCCCGATTGGTTCGATGGTCTAAATGTTGAAGTAGCATGGACAATGGTTGAATTTGGTGGTATTGAATAGTGGGAAGATGATTGACCAGTAGATGGAGGAAAGAAGTGTGATAATGGTGGGATTGTGGCTGAAGGAATAAAGGTAAGATTGGGTTCAACTTGAGTAGTAATCGGTTGTGTGGTGTTAGTTGGTGTAGTGTCATGAGGTGGAGTAGGAATTGTAGTGGAATTTGGTATGGTTGTGTGGAAGTAGGTATAAACGATGAGGTCGTTTGACCCGTTGTAGGTGGTAATTGAGATTCTTGCATGATGTTTCGTGGTGTGATGGGTGATGTAGGTGAACCAATAATTCTGTTTTCTCTTACTAAAACACGATTTTGCCTTAACGTTCTTTCGATCTCCGGATCAAATGACAATGGTGACGACTTGTTAGAGCCTCTAGTATGCATGCACCTGTAGAACCTGCACACTAAACACACCAGTGTAAACCCGAAAATAACAAAGCAAAACTAACAAACTGACACACGTTGCGCACAACTCCCTGGCAACGGCGCCAAAATTTGACGTGATGTCGTGGTCACAATCAAATTTAATCCAAATAACAACTATAGATAGTGGTAAATGGGTATCGAACTCAGGGAGTATGTGGAAAATGTGTGATTTTATAGCTTTGCACCTAAACTAAAATTAACCTAATTTGCAGAAAGTAAAGATCAATAATTTGGATTGTTTGGTTTTAAAACTAAAATTAACTAAATAACTTCAAATCAAAGGTTGGTTGTAAAGCAGATTAGGAAAACAATGACCATCTTAGGATTCAGTTTCTTTTAACAATTGTGTGAAATTCCAACTAGAAAGAGTTACATAGACATAACTCGTGCATAAATAATCGAAGTGATAAAAGGGAACAAAGTACTCGGATTATATAAACGCGAGGTTGTTTCCCGATGATCAATTAATCAATAACCAACCCTAACCCTTCCCGTGATATCTCGATTGCCAACGGCACCAAGAACATACGATTGAGACTAGAAATTGCACTATCAATTAAAAAGCTACAACAATTATGCATACACCATGATAATCAAGCAAACACAAGTTATCATTCTAGAAATAACAGAACAAACACACAAAAGTTTAGAGAAACCTTCACCTAAGATGATCACCATAAGTTTAGCCGGACATTGTTCGGTTGATCATCATAACATTAAAAGTCAAGTTCATAAGAATAAAAAACAAGCACCAAATGTTTAGAATCGTTTCCAACCAACAAGAACTAGCCAAAATCGCCCCCCCAAAGTGCAGAGAAACTGTCCAATGATGAGATAAACCCAAAAGACACCATCAAAACCGTTTAATAGGGCAGTTACAATTTTCCTCGCAGCTTCCACCGTAAATTACGGTATCACCGTAATTTACGGTGGTCATCAAACATTTACGGTGACTGGCCTGAGTTACGGTGGGATTTATTGATGTTTCAGGGCCACCGTAAATTACGGTGGCCACCGTAATTTACGGTGGAGCCCTGACTTGTGTGTTTTGTTTCTTCATTCCTCCCACGCACGACCCGTTCATCTCCAAACCGTCCAAAGCTGTGTTTTATCCCTTTTTAGCTCCCGAACCGCACCTGAAACATAAGCAACCGTAGTCATCTAATTCAAGATAATTACGCGATTAAGTGAAGGATAAATTCGTCTTTTAACATCATTAAGGGTTGTCCTATGGACCACCCGTCAATACCAATTGTTAGGATCGGAGGCTTCTCATGATTGTGTTTGTTTGTATAATTTGAACAAATCAATAGAAATGAACAGAGTTTAAATGCAGCGGAAATGAACAACAAACTTTGTAAACACAATCAAAGAAGAAAATAGTTTTGATAAATACATGCTTTTCATTAAGTCGAATGATTACAATCAAAAGATTACAAAGCATGCTTACAAACTAAACTCCCCCTCAGCCTGATACTCCATGGTTGATTGCACAAGATGAAAGGATTGGATCAGAGGAGAAGAACTCACTCAGTCCATCAAATGTAACAGTACAGGGTACTGTTCCATTTATAGGCAATCCAAACCACTGAAGCATCTTAGCTGACGTCACCATGAAAGCGACATCTAACAACCTGACAACCTGTAACCACTGTTCCTATACAAACACTGCTAATCTTAACCACTGACTTTATATAAAACAAGTGACACTCTAAACTACTGCTTTCTCCTTTCATCAGTGCTTTCCTCAAGGTTGATCAGTCCTTGAGTGGGCAGTCCTTTAGCATCAGTAGATTGAACAGCAGTGTTTACTCCTTGTCAGACTTCAGGGCTTCATCAGCAGTTTGAAGGACAGCAGCTGTTGTATACGGACAGTGGATAGAGGACCATCAGATGTTATAAGCACTTTCAAGGGGAAAGTTTAATGCAAACAGCTGCTTATTATGAATCCACTGTTGTGATCCGGTTTTGGCTCTTATTATCTGTTCCTCTGATAGGGTTCAATCCCAACAAATAAAAAAGAAAAGTTAAATACATAAATGTAGATGACATTATTGTAATTAGAAGCAAAATTGAGACAAAGCAAAAATATATTAGTTTAGTGGTAAAACAAAAAAGTACAAAAAAGTGTGGCTAAAAAACAAAACATAAAAAATTTCTTTTAGTTATTGATGTGTTTTAATATATAGTATAATATAATATCTATATTATTGACAAATAAAGCTTCATTTTTTTTGGAAAAAAAAGAAAGATGTTATGCAATGTTTTCCAAAGTACTTTGCTTTGGAAAGTGTTAGTTCATGCGTCTGTTGCTTCCATCAGCATTTAGTCATATTTTGTAAGTTTATGTCCTTTGTGAACAATTATGTATGTATGTACGTAGTATGACAACTCAGGAAATAGGATTGGATTGTAAAAGTGTTGACCAGAGTTGACTTGTGTCACCCGATCGGATGGGCCATCCGATCGGACAGCACTGTCATCCGATCGGACAGCAGCCCTGCCATCCGATCGGACAGCACTTACTATGTTCCTAAGTTGCCTATAAATACCCCACTAGGGTATGTCATTTAGAACTTTTACTGATTCTGTTGGTGTACTCTGTCAAGTCTGACTTCTACTGGCACTTGTGTACTTTCATATCTTCTTAATAGAAAGAACAGACGGTGTTAAACGTTGAATACTTTGTCGTACTTCTGTGACTTGATCCAATGGATTCCGCACATTGATCGAGGTCGATTCATCTACGTTTGTGTCAATCAGATCCTGTACGAAAAGGACCTAACAAGTGGTATCAGAGCATCCAGGAGACTGAATCGAGATCTACGACAACGAATTCACCGGAATTCAAGCTTTTCTTGCCGATTAGAGTCAAATTTCACCGGAAATTTGACGAATTCTCTCACTTTCTACTCATTTCTTTCAGAGTTTTTCACTTTTACACCTTTAAAACCAGAAAAACATAAAATTGAACAGGAAATTACGGTTAAAATTTGACGAATTTGTTATCAATCTGTTCGCAATCAATCATAGTACAATCCTTCAAGATTTCATAAGAAAATTCCTTCAAAAACTAGATCAAAATCATCAAAAACTATGTTGAACTGTTCATGTGTGCTGACGTCACTTGCTCATTCGAACAGCTGTACGAACGATTTGTCTTAGATATCTAGTTGCTGAAATCATCAGTCTTACCCGATCGAACAGCAGCTCGATCAGACAGCATTGTTGTTCTTGTTTTCTAGTGCTTACGTCATCCTGTCACTCGATCGGACAACCATCCGATCGGTGAAGGGTTGAAAAGTCAAAGTTTTTCAAAGGTTGTTGTAGGATCGATCTGTGACCCAAACGAGTCCTTCAGAAGAGTTCTTAGGCTATACGAAAGGCAGAAACAGACGTATAGACTCGAAACAGCTTGATTATCACTTTAAACTTCTTGTATATTGAATTAACAGCGATTACAGTCACAAGAAATACCGGCAGCACTTCGGTACAAGTTCCTGATTCCCCACCAAATGACATGATCACTAGCCTATTTATAGAGTTTCTGATTCCCCACGAAAGTGCAATGTTCATTTCGTGGGAAATCAACATTTTGTCATTTCGTGGGAAATCAACTCTAAAACTCTATTTTCCCGTACAATGTGCCCTGATCTAACATATCTAGTACTAGACTCGATACTAGACGAAGTCGACAGATGTATGCACTAACAGACTCCCCCTCAGATGTTGACGAGTCTTAAGTGTCGAGTCTTTAACGTCTTCAGTCTTTATCAGTCTTCGGGCTTTTCCTGCTCTTGACTCGCTCTATCTTCTCCTGAATATCAGCACCAACAGATAACTTCCCAAACTCTCTCTAACAGACTCCTCCTCAAAACATGCTTGGATCATAGACTGACTTTTACAGAATCAGGATCGCAACCTGGCTTGCTACTCTCAATCAGAATCCAGGCTTTCCTGCAAATCCTCTACCCAAAACATAAGTTTCATAAAAATAAGATACAACAAATTATGACATTACTAATGACCACTAGTAAACATATCATTCATTTTCAGAACACTTTTCTTTCTATAGACTCCATTTTTTACTTAAAAACTTTTCAATCACATTCTCCCAAACCTGTTCATCATGTTAAGCACTCAGAATTTTGAAAATCAGCTCTTCAATATCAGTTGCCTAAAATCTTTTTGGATTTTTCAAAATTTTTGCTAAAACATGCTTAAAATCTTTTTGGAATTTTGTGAAATAACCGAAAAGAAATGCAGTAAAGAAATATTTACATACAATATTTTTGTGAGTTTGTGTAAGAGGATCATATCAGTTTCTGAGACAAATCACCAACACCGTTAAGCTTTAAACATTTTAAGTTCTAAATAATTCACTTAGATTGTCAGTATACTGATCCACTTAAATTTTCACACAAAGTTCAACTGTTTCGAGATACGAGATTAATGTTTTAAGCACTTAAACTTATTCGCGTGTCCCACCTCAGAATATACTCCCGTATTCAGATCCCAATATTCAGTCTTACAGGTGAGTATACCTAGATGATATCTGTAAGGGGTTAATTGCGAAACCGTGAGAGCTCAGGTCAGAACTTCCGTTCAGCAGAGAGATGACGGCTCGACTTTTGGTGGGTCCCCTTTAGAGGATCTTTTTTACAACAGCATTGATTAGCAATTTTATTGTCTCATCATTTTATGCTGAGGGCGGCGCTCTATTTCAAGCAAGCAATAAAGTATTCTCCGAGGACTAGGTCATTGCTTCCGCATTATCAGAAGTCCCGGGATAATACCCCAGATATCACTAAGCATAAAGACCTAGTATCTCAGAAAGAGGGGTCCTTCAAACAAGATTTCGGGGGTTACCCATATATCCGAGAGATGTTACCCACGAATTAAGCAAGTTTGAATTTAGGTTTATATCTCGTCACAATCTACTAAATGTGCAAAAACCTACTGACACATCATCAGTGAGACCGTTTATCACATTTGACTTTCCATTTCTTTAGCATGCTGTGATCATCCACTGATGTACTATCATTTCCTCTTTTATACAACAAAACTCATTTTTGCATTTATCATGTTTTTGACTTTTTCAAATTTTCAAATGTTTTTGGATTTTCAGAAATTTTACTCCCCCTAAAATGCAAACACATTTTAGGAAATTTGAAAACAAATTTTGATACTCTACCTGTACAGTTTGTTTTCAAAAAAAAAAATTGACAACCGATATCAAATCACTTCAATTCGCCATCCACTTGGCATAAACAATCAGAACTCCCCCTCACAACAAACTATTTTCCCATTGTGATTTCAAAACACTTAAGTTTGTTTTAATCAAATGGTTTTTTCGGAAAATTAGTTTTGTTGATTTTCAAACCACTTGTAGGTTAGGGGTTCATCATTTTGTTCAAACAAAATACCACTTATAAGTATGGTCCAATCAAGTTCAACTTAATGACCTTGATTAACCATTTGAAGATGAAAACCTTCTTCAACCACTTGCAGGATCTTACCAACCATCAACATATAACAATATAAAGATATCACCTGTAGATTTACCATACAAACATTTCAAGAATGATGCCGATTCCTGCTCCACTCTTACCAACCTGGGAGCTCCGGCAAGTCAGGATTTTTAGTTAGGAAAAACTTTCCCCCAAGCCTGACCAGCCTTGGGAGATTCTGGTACACACCTATCCCACCAACATTTTGATTTATAAAATTCTTTAGCACTTTTAACCTTCCCATCAACCATCTTCCCAAAAATATGTTTAACATTTCTATTAAACACCTTTTCAGTATCAAATTCTTTCTTATCAGCAAAGAATTGACCTGATATCTCAGTTTTACCAACCTTCAACCTCCAATTTTCCTTCGACAACTTGGGAAAATTTTCATCGTTCACCTCAGGAACGGAATTATCAACCTTTTTCTCAACAGATGACTCCTCTGATTTTATGGAATCAGATTCATTGTCAGAACTACCCTCAGATTTAACCACCCACTTTTGCTTGTTCATATCACCTTTTCTTTTGTAAAACTGTTTTGAACTTTCATTTTTTTCGGAACTAGAATTTTCAAACATTTTATCCTTTTTTACAGGTTGTTCTTTCTTATCAACACAAGTCTTTCTCAAAACGGAGTTAGAAGAAACTTCCTGTTTTTGGTAGTTGGTCTTGGGGCAATTCCAAGCTATGTGTCCAACTTCTTGGCATTTGAAACAAGTTCTTCTGTCAACTCTTGAAGCAAACTTTCTCACATTCTTCTTTACTTCAGCAAGAAACTCTTGATTCGACTGCTTCTAGAACGATTTCTTCTGTTCATCCTCTGAACTTCCTCCTGAAACAAATTTTGTTTTTGGTTTATAAGTTTTCTGATTTTTATAGTTTTCTGAAGAATTGAAACCAAGACCTTTCTTTTTGAGGTTACCTTTATGGTTTGATTTCTTTTGGAAATTATAACCACAACCATAACCCATTTTCTTGTTTACTCTTTGTTGAATCCTTGAAGTGTAAGGTTTAGGTTTTTCAGAAAGATTTAAATCTTTTATTTCAGAAATATTTATTTCTGTCAATTTGAAAACCTGTTTGATCATTTCATTTTTTACACTTCTTATTGGAAATTCATTATCAGAATATAATTTGTCTGAATCATTCAAAGTATAAGCTACTTTGATTGAACCATCACTCAAATTAGATTTTGATAACAAGAATTCCTTATTGTAAACCCTCTTGACCGGTGAACTCGGACTCTTTTCTGACAAACTCGGACTATCAGACTCAGACTCCGGTTTTGACTCTTCATCCATATCTAACACCTGATCGACCACTTTCTTTAATAACTCGGACTCATGATCAGTGTCAGATGCTGTGAATGTAACATCAATATTGTCTGGTAATTCATCAATGATTTCAGACTTTAACTTGATGTTGACTGCCTTTTTTAGACGCTCCTCGTTTGGATTTCTGGGAGAATAACTTTCAAATATCGGGGGCGGACATCTGTTATACTTGACACTTTGTGTCTTACCAGTATCCTCTTCTTTTTCTTTCTTCTTGAAAGCTTCAAGACCTGCAACAGTAGGATAAACACGATCAATCAAATAATCACATGTAGGATAACTCAAAAGTAATCGTTTAATCCTTTCACTCTCAATCTTCTCAAGTTCCAAGTCTTGCTTCAGCTTAGCACAATCTTCAATATACTCATTGATGACGCTCTGCTTTGTCATTAATGTTGCGCTCATTTTTTCATTTGCTTTTTCAATTTCTGAATTTGTCCTTTTCAGACCATCAACTGTTCTATTCAGCACATCGTATGACTCCTTCACATACTTCACATCAGATAGTAAATCTTCTTTAATCTTCTCAAGTTCAGCAATCTTCTTATCTTTCTCCTCACAAGCTTTGCAAGATTCTGAACACTTCACACATGGCTTTTCAACTTCAACCATTTTTTCAACTTCAACAAGTTTCTCGACTTCAACAAATTTTTCAACTTCTACTACCTTTTCTACTTCAACAATTTTCTCTACAATCTTTTCATTCACTGGTTCTTCAGATTCTATTTCAGCTTTCTGTCCCTCAGTTTCGTTTGTTGAACTTTCTTCAACTTCTGCTTTCTCAGTTTCTACTTTTGCTTCCAACTCATGTTCTTCAATTTTCTTAATAAACTGTGCCAAATTCATATTCTCAGACTTCCTCATGTGTTTTACAATCATCAAATAATTTTCCCATTTCTGTTGTGGTAAAGCATCAGCAAGTTTATCAACCCATTCATCATCGTCTTTCTTTATGTTCAAACTTCCCATTTCCACAACAAGATGACAATATCTATCAATGGTCATTTTTGTGGTTTCATTATCAAAGGCTACAAACGTGTCAAAAGACTTCTTCAGTTAATCCTTTTTGTTCTCGATCATATCTGCACTTCCTCTCTTGAAACAAAACACTCCTTGGAACAAAATCAAAGCTTCACAAACACAAACTTTCTTGCTTTAAAAATACTGGCACTATTCTATTTCAAGCGGAATAGCCAGAATATCCTTTCAAGCAAAATGATGATTGGAGCGAAATCACTACTAACTTTAAAGCGGAATCTCGAATTGAGTAACTTGGAGCGGAATCAGCAAAGATTTTGAAGCGGAATCACAAGTAACTTGGAGCGAAATCACAGTTTTCTGTTTCAAGCGGAATAACCCACAACCTTTTTCAAGCGGAATCACAATTGATAGTTTGAAGCGGAATCTCAACTAACAGTTTGAAGCGGAATCAATGGTATTTTTCAAGCGATATAACCACAACACAGTTTCAAGCGGAATCTCTGGTACATCTCAAGCGGAATCAGCCAGATAATGTCAAACTCAAGCGGAATAAAAACACCCTCGAGTTGAATCAGAATGTATATTTTCGAGCAGAATCACTTCTCGAGTCCATTTTTGTCATATTTAGGTTGAATTTTGCTGTGAAACTTTCAAGGGTTTGTTAATATGCAATTTTATACAATCTGTGAAAAATTTGGCCGATTTTAACCGTGAAAACTAGTTCAGATGAAGAAAGAAGATGTAGAAGTGAGAAAATGCAATGAAAACAAGCTGATATATGGAGAACTCCTCCTCCTGAGCTCTGATACCACTTGTAGGATCGATCTGTGACCCAAACGAGTCGTTCAGAAGAGTTCTTAGGCTATACGAAAAGCGGAAACAGACGTATAGACTCGAAACAGCTTGATTATCACTTTAAACTTCTTGTATATTGAATTAACAGCGATTACAGTCACAAGAAATACCGGCAGCACTTCGGTACAAGTTCCTGATTCCCCACCAAATGACATGATCACTAGCCTATTTATAGAGTTTCTGATTCCCCACGAAAGTGCAATGTTCATTTTGGTGGGAAATCAACATTTTGTCATTTCGTGGGAAATCAACTCTAAAACACTCTATTTTCCCGTACAATGTGCCCTGATCTAACATATCTAGTACTAGACTCGATACAAGACGAAGTCGACAGATGTATGCACTAACAGTTGTTGTGCTACTCGTTCGGACAACCACTCGATCAGACAACCAACCGATCGAATTGCAATCCAATTCGTGTACTTAGCTTTTATTGTGTCGCTCGATCGGGCTACCATCCGATTCAAGTGCACTAGTGTGAAACTTTTGAAAATCACAAAAATTTATCTAAGTGTTTGTAAACTGTTTCAGGTACTCTAAAATGGGGGACGATTTTCTAAACCCATTTAGTGACATATTTGCTTACACCAGCAACACGGGAGACGCCACGTCAAGCAACACAAACAACACTGCTCCAAACCCGAATCCTAAGAAAGCCATTGCTGACTCACTAAGCGTGGATAACGCTTATGGCACCTACAACAAACCGCCCAAGCTCATGGCTATCGAAGAATATAATAGATGGGCACCTAGGTTTGAGGACTGGTTGAAGGCTTTTGCCTACCAGAGTTGGAAGTGTTTAAGAAATGGTTTCAATATTGGGAGAAGTGACTATGAAAACCTGATCGATACTGAACAGGAAAGTTTTATTGCTGAAAAGAAATGTCTTGCATTACTACATCAATCAGTAAGGGATGATATCATATCTTTAATTGATTACAAAGATTCAAAAGATTTATGGGTAAAACTAGAAAAGAAGTGTGTGGGAGAAGAAGAAATTGTTAAGAACAAGAAAAAATTGTTGAAAAAAGAATTTGATCTGTTCGGTTGTATGAAAAATGAATCAGTTTCAAAGATGATAGAACGGTTTTGTCACTTAAAGATCGAGCTTACTAGACATGGGTTTAAGTTTTCCGAGGAAGAATTAGTTGATAAGTTGTTAGATTCACTGCCCGATGAAAAAGATTGGATATATTTTGCCCTGCTGTTGAGGAACACAGTACAGATGAAGGATCTGACAGTTGATTTGCTGATTGAGAGGCTTGAAAGCCACGAGCTTGAGATTAGAAAGACAAACAAAGTCAACAGTACCCCGTATCAACAAAATGTTGATCTGTACTATCGGGGAAGCATGATTCCAAAGACTGTATCTCCAAAAACTGCGTTCTCAGCTGAAAACTCAAGCATGTTGAATCAAGAGAATCAAAATAGCAGTTATGCTCCAAGCAGTGGATATCATGGAGGATCGTCTTCATCTGCTCCAAGCCAATAGCAACAATCTGTTCCGAAAAACATCTTCCAGTGCAACATTGCTGTAAATCTTAACAATGCACAAAACTTTAGCGAAGAAGCAGCCAAGCATCAGATGGTATTTCTGGCATCCATCTTGGAATCTTATGAAAGTTTAGTAGCAGGAAAGATCGGGAACACTAACCTTACCAAAGAAGACTATGATCAGATCGACCCCGAAGAAATGGAGTTGATTGACATTAGATGGTGTATGGCGAGTGTTGTCCGAAGGGCTCAGAGGTTCATGGAAATAACCGGTAGACATTCCATTGGTGGACCTTCAACGAAATTAGGTTTTGACAAATCGAAGGTTACATGTTTTAAGTGCAAGCAAAAGGGGCACTTTAAACGAGAATGCCGAAATGCAGCTTCTGATGAAACGGCCAATCCATTCCGTGATGATTATTATAAAAAGGCCATCTATCATCAAAACAAAGCAGAACCTCCAAGAATGAAGCGGTTAGAAGAAGCTCCTAAAGAAAAGTCAAGAGCCTTGGCAGTTATCCATGATGATGAGGGCTTTGACTGGAGTGATCTATTACCTGAAGAAGATGTTGTGGGTTATGCCTTCATGGCGAAAATTGTTCCATTCAAAGACATAAGAACAGAAGAAGAAAAATATGTAAATAGAAAGATGTTAGCAAAAAACATGAAAGATAAAATTTATCGAGCCTGGAAAGAGGCAAAAGTGCAAAAAGATGGGATGCTGATCGGGAATGCTATTTGGATCCAAAAGGAAACATAGTTGTTGAACCATCGACAATCAGTGTTGAGACTCTCATTGAACAAATAGCACAACAGGAAGAAGAAAGACAGAGAGAGTGGGCAAGGCAAGAAGAAGAAGAAAAGCAAAAGTCGAAAAAGGTCGATGATGGGATTATCGACACAACGAAAGAGATGACTGCAGAGAATCTAAAGAAAATGGCAGATAAAGTACTCGCAGCAAAGGAATTAGAGGTAGATTCTAAGTCTGGATCTGAGTCAAAGAGCAAGGTCAGTTCTAATGATTCAACAAATGGGTCAGGTAAGACTGATAAGGCCAAAATTGAAAGTGACTGCAAAAATTGCATGAAAGACTACAAGGTTTGTAGTACACTTGCATATCTCAATACTAAAAAGACTGAAGAACTGACTGAAAGAGTCAGAGAAGTTGAAAATCAAATCTTAAGTCGTGACAAATTGGTAAAAGCTTCAAATGATCGAATTAAGGAATTAACTAAGAAAATTGAAAAAGAGAAAATTGATGTAGATCAAGTTAGGAAAGAAAATGAAAAGTTAAATCATGAAAACCGTCAACTTTTTGAAAATCATGAGAAGCTAAAAAGAACGATAAAAGATTCTGATGAGAGAAACAGTAAAACAACCAAAGAAAATCTTCAACTGTCAGGAGTACTTCAGTCAAAAGAAAGGCAAATCAACCAACAGTTGGATGAGATTGCTAATCTGAAGCTTCAGTTTCAGGAAGCTAAGATTGAAAATGAACGAATCAATCTGAAACTAACCATTTACAACTCCGCAAGCTTTGTTCTTCAACACATAGTTCCCAAACCCATTGGGAAGAACAAAGCTGGTGAAGATGTATATTCAGAGTACGGAACTGGGGTTGGGTATCATCAAGTTTCACCGCCAGTGTTGAATAATTTTTCAAAGAAAAAGTCTGGGTTGGTTAATGATGATGAAACAAATGAGATTAAACTACCAGAAACAATCGATATCACATTCTCTTCATCATCTGATGAAGACAGTGTTCAGTCCGAAGTTGTTAAAAATGTGGTTGAAAATGTTTTGAAATCTGACAGTGACTCAACTGAGGACAAAGAGTGCTTTTTGGATAAATACATTCCGAAATCAAAATCCAAAAACAACTTAAGTGAAGAACCTACTCTTGTGATGTACAAGATGACGGGTTCAGATAAGTTGTATTCGGATCTTGAGTTTCCTCTGGAGAATGTGAATGTCGAAAAATTGAAAAATGTGTTTAAACTGGTTGAGATTGATGTTTGTGAAATCGAAGGTTTGAAACGTTCTGAAAGGCAATTGAACTTTGAAAAGGATAAATCTTACTACAAAAAACCTGTTGTACCACCACGTTTTTCTAACAACAACCAAAACAGATGGTCGGGTGGTTATCAGGGTGGTAAGAATAATCAAAGAAGGAACCTTCAAAACAAGAAATTTGTTGAGAAAAAGGTGTTTGTGAAAAGCTCGAGTTCTCATTCGGAGCAAGAATCTGAGATTTTTTAAAATCAAATGAAGAATTCTTTGAAAAGAAGGCCTCACAGCCTCAGACCGAAGGCACAAGTCGGGTAGTTGACACCCGAACATGCTTCAAATACAATCAAGTTGGACACATTGCACGAAAGTGCACCAACTCGAAGCCTAAGTCTGTGGTTGTCGAGAATGCGAAAAATAAAAACGATGCAAAAGGCAAAGCTCCAATGGTTGTTGAGAAGAAAGTTTTAAAAAACGATAACACCAAAATCAAAACTGAACCCATAAAGAAGTTGGTAACTAAAACTGACAAATTTTACAAACGGGTCGCTTCGTCTCAATAAACTTGGAAACCAAAATCTGTTGAAAAGAAATCAAGTTCTCCAAAACCAAAGGTTTCTGAGTCCGAAAAACAATCATCCTCTACCACACCAGTAAAGATGAATGTTCCTTTGGATTACTATGAGAAACTTGAGAAACAAACTTCTACCCCACCAGGGAAGAAGTATGTTCCGAAGAAAGACCAACCATCTGGTCAACCTCAGAAAGACTAATTTTTCTTATACAAAGAGGTTGAGGTTGGATCTGAAGAAAGTTTAAAAATGAATGACAAGAATTTCCCGCCATTGTACACCAAAACCACTCGCATCAATGTCAAGCTTGAGGTTGGATCTGAAGAAAGTTTAAAAATGAATGACAAGAATTTCCCGCCATTGTACACCAAAACCACTCGCATCAATGTCAAGCTACCTGAGTCAAAAGAGGCTTGGGTTGCTTCAAAATCTCACTAAATGTTTTTGAAATGTGCAGGAGCTTCCGAGATCCGTCTCATATTGGATAATGGATAGTGGAGCTTCTCGGCACATGACGGGGAAGAAGACCCTACTGTATGATGTTCGAGGGTTTAATGGAGGATATGTGGGATTTGCAGGTAATCAGGGAGGTCGTATAGTTGGTGAGGGAACTTTATCGAATGGTATTGTCACGTTTGAAAGAGTGAATTACAATGCCGAGCTGGAAAACAATCTTCTGAGCATATCTCAAATTTGTGATCGAATGTATTCAACGCACTTCACAGATAAGGAATGTTTGATATTGAAGCCGGGTTTGTTGTCCCCGAAGAGTGGGTCATCATGAGAGCACCAAGAGTCGATGATCTGTACGTGTTGGACATGAGCGTAGCCACTACTACCACGGGTCAGACTCATTGCTTCATGTCAAGAGCCACCGAAAAGGAATCACAACTGTGGCATCGAAAGATGGGCCACATTCACCTGCGTAAGATGAACTACCTGGTGCACAACGACTTAGTAAATGGTGTTCACTTGAAGGGTTTCCATCTTGAGGGAGAGTGTATTAGTTGCTGATGGAGAGAGTGAAACCCGAGCTTTAGAGTGTTTAAATATGATGTTTTAGGTATATTTGATGTGTTTACTTGCTTAGAATGAAGTAACTACGAGAATTTGTTGATTTTCAAGTAAAACATGTAAACCGGTGCATTTACGATGGTTAAAGATGAAGTTGTGAGCATAGGTTAAAGATGAAGTTGTGAGCATAGGATGGGATATCGCAGCTCAAGGATGGATGTTAAAGCTTGTTCGGGTGATATGAAGGCTCACGAGTAAAAGAAATGTGGAAAAGTGAAGTTCGGGGACTAATTCGGTAATTTATGAAAGTCGTGTGAAGCTTAGATATGCAAGAAATAAGAAGATTATAAGTTCAGGGGCCGTTCGGTACTTATTTGAAAGTCAATATATACCTATATATGAAAGGAATGTGAAGATATAAAGTTGAGGGGCCTAAATGACATTTGCTGAAAGTGGTGTGAAGAAGGAAAGGAAGTTTGTGTAACACAACCGTAGGCTACGAGTTATAACTCGTAGCTTACGAGTTCTTGGTTTCTTTTGCAAGTTTGGACAGAAATTGTGTTTCGTAAGCTACGAGTTATAACTCGTAGCTTACGAGTTATCATATTCAGCAAGACAAGATCAAAAGAAGGCCGACCGTAGCTTACGAGTTGTAACTCGTAGCTTACGGTTTGGGTCCAATGTGTAAACAGAGTTTTTAATTTGTAAGCTACGAGTCCTAACTCGTAGCTTACGACCCGGGAGGTGAAAAAACGTGAATTCAAGGCCTATAAGGTATATATTAGGGTTTGAAAAGAAGGGGATCATTATCACATTATCACGGTCGATCAAGAGGCACTCGAAGGCAATCGAAGCTCAAGTTTTTCATCTCCAAACATCAAGATTCTCATTCCAATCACCGAATCAACCATGATTTCTTCATCAATTCAAGCTTTTGAAGATTCTTCGTGCGAGATGAGTGGCTAAACTTTTTGTGGTTTCCTCCGGATGGAGGGTTTTTGTAAGTTAATGAATATTATGTGTTTGTGACAATCGTTTTGACTTGTTGATCTAAGCATTCGATGCTTTTCACCATTGATTTGATTTCTTGATTGTAAACAGTTACGTTTATTTAAACCTTAATTTCTAAGCATTCAGTTCCCGAGAGTTCTAGTAATTGGGATATATTTGACATGGGGTTAGGGTTTGTAAATTGTAATTGATAATCATTCGATAACCTCCTGTTATGTATTGACCGGAGTACTTAGTCGTTGGTTATCACAATTAATTAATCGAAATTAACACCTATGTCTATGTAGGTAATGATTAAACACATAATTGAAGTTAACAGCAAAACCTGAAATCTGGGGGAACCATCTTTTCTCTCATTGATTTAAAACACAATTTTTTTCGTTAATTTAGCTATTTCTCACAATCAAACAAACTGATTTTCCCATTCAGTAATAGTTAATCAATTCTTTTCATTACGACACTTTCCATAGTCCTCCCTTGGTTCGATACCCTGCTTATTCTATACTAATAGTTTAAATAGGTTTTTGCATGTCCATAACGATAGATATCAAAATGGCGCCGTTGCCGGGGAGGCATGCGCAAAGTGTTTAGTGTTAAGTTTTTAGTAGAAATAGATAAAAAAAAATTAGTTTCAGTTTATTTTGCTTTGTTTTGTTCAGAATTACGCGAGGTTTTGTTTGTTTGTGTTGCGCAAGTGATCTCATATTTGTATGCATCATACGAGAAATTCCGAAAAAGCTTCACCACTAGTTTTTTATCCGGAAATCGAGAGAACCGTTAGGCACACCCGATTTGTGCAACGAGAAAATAAAGTAGTGCAAGCATTAACATCGAATCTCAAAGCAATGGAGAATTCAAGCAACCTCGAGAAGCAACCCGAAACTTCAACTGAACAAACTCAATTCACCCCGACTCCTACACAGCCATCACCCAACACCTTTATACCGTCTGAACAACAACCACAACCCACCCAAGCTACTTCTCCACTTCCACTTATGCCACCACCACCATTCCCGAATTTAGACAACATGCCACCCTTCACAACTCAGCCAATCTCCTTTCAATATCCAACATACACCCAAACTTCTAACATCCAACATTCCTCACCATATGTGAGGATCGTTGATGATCAGAGCACTGCCCTACCTAATCAAGCACAACCCGTTAACTCGTCCACTTCAATTTATTTACCAACACAACCATCCCATTACCAACCAGCTCAGCATCAACGGTTCTCTTTCAGACCTTCAATACTTGAGCAAGGGAATAGTTCAAGGGATTTTGGGGATGATTACGATGAGTATGATAGTTACGGTAATCAAGGTGAGCAGCAAGGAATGCAATTGGGTAATTACGAAGGGAATATGGGTTCGAGAGTATTAGAACAGGGGAATCAGAATGTTTCGGGTTATCAAACGTTTGTGCAGCAACAACAAGTTCCATATCAACAACCGTAGGTGCAACCGATACCGATGCAGCATCAATATAATCAACCTGACCCAATCAATCAGCAGCCTGTTCCGAGAAGGCCGGTTGTGGATATTCCATTACCACCACCGGTACCTCAGATGCAGGGTCAGGCAAGACCGCTGCCACGAAACTTACACCGACCGGTGATTTTACCAGAAGGAATTCCATGATGAAATAATCAAGGTCCAGTTCGAGGTATAGAGAGCCACTTCAGGCCTGCTATAGCTAACAACCCATCACTGGTTGTGATCCCGCAACTACAAGGAGGGCGGTCATTCGAAGTACGAACACAATCAATATCCAGTCTGCCTAAGTTTCATGGCCACGCACATGAAGAACCATATCTACACATTGCTGCATATGATGCACGTTGCAACACAATCAGCAGCCAAGGTTTCTCAGTTGATGATGTGAAATTGGTACTTTTCCAATTCACACTTGAAGACAAAGCGCAACAATGGTTCCATTCGCTACCATCAGCTTCGATCTTCACATGGGGTGAAATGCAGCAACAATTTTTAGATGAATTCTATACTCACTTTCGTACTAACAACACCAGGAAGGATATTCGAGGGTTTCGACAACAGCCCGGTGAGTTATTTCACGAAGCGTTCAATCGCTTTAAAATGATGCTCAAGAACTGTCCACATCATGGTATCTATTTGTGGGAGCTCATGAATACATTCCACGAAGGCTTAACAGATGAAGATGCGAGGGATGTCAATTCAATATCCAATGGTACTTTTGGAACGAGTTACGAAGAGGATGATTGGGAATATTTAGAAAGAACCATAAGGGCGTCAAAACGAAAAGCTCAATCTTCTAGAAGTGTACGACATTTGACAGTGAAAGCTACAGACCAGTTACCGGAGACTGGGGGACCATACCCGTTGTGTGGTTATTATGGGGATATAGGGCACATTGCTGATCAGTGCCCTAACATTATCGGTAATCTGGATGAGGTGAATATGATGCAGGGAAGTGGGAACAGGTATTCGGGTTTCCAAGGAAACAACCAATATTACGGGCCCCGGAACCAAAATAATTATCAAGGGGGTAATAATTTGGGTTTCCAACGAAATTACCAACATAGTAATGGTCAGGTGAATAATGATATGATGGAGATGTTGAAAGCAATTCAACTTGATTTACAAAACCAAAGGCTTGAGTTACAAAACCGTGCTCAAAAGGATGAGATGCGAGATAAGGTCGTTCAATCATTAACTACACAAATGGCCCAACTTGCAACCGAGATAAAGGAGCTGAAGCAGCAACAAGGGAAGCTGCCAAGTGATACTCAACCAAACCCCAAGAATCCACGGAGCACACTGATTAGTGGGGTAAATCCAGTTCATAATAATACTTGTTATAATAATGGTTTGTCTGCTTCGAATGTGATTGCAGGTCTAAATGAAGCGGTTGTGGAAGAAAGTGGAATCAATTTGGGGGAGCCGGTTGTCTCCATCAGAGTTGGGAAGTTCAAAATCCACAAGGCATTGCTGGACTATGGAGCAGGAGTGAGCGTGTTACCTGGTAGCTTGTATGACCAGTATGACTTCGGTCCGCTACAAGCGTGTGATAGCATGGCCATGTTCGCATATGCGAGTTTGAAACGACCACGGGGGGTTGTGAAGAATGTGGTCATCCAACTTGGCGAGTTTTACTACCCGGTTGATTTTATGGTGGTCGATTATGCACCATCACTTACATACGAGCAGCCGCAGGTAGTTTTGGGTCGCCCATTCCTATATACCGCGAACGCCCAGATCGATTGTCGAGGTGGAATAGTCACCATGAGCTACAAAAATCGTAAGTTGTATTTTAATGTGTTCTTAAAAACTATTTCTTACGATCTTGTTACCGTTGCTTCTCACACAGTTGCTACTAACGAACGTGTTTCAAGTGTGACCAAGGACAGGTTAGAGGCAAGTGGATATCAGGTGAAGAAGCCGAGTGTGAGAAGACCAGTGGGTGAAGGAAAACCATCGGATGGTGGGTTTGGATGGGTTAATGAAATTGATCATGACCCCAACCGGAGTGCAGCTATGTCTCTCCCGAAGGACTAGATGGAAATGTATGGAAACAAGTGGGAGGGCAAGCGTGCGGCTGAACCACCTTGAACGTCAGGAACGGTCCGGCTGAAGACCTAAAACTTAGCGCTCTCGGGAGGCAGCCCGAGGATGTAGAGCAGTGTACCTTGTTTTGTGTTGTTTTGTGTTGGTGTTGTGTTTGTGTTTTGACAGGTTCTTGATTCTATCTTCACGGATGCAATAATTCAAGTGTGGGGATGTTTTGCAACATCCTCGGTTAGATATCAAAGAATCGATGGAATACGTCTATTCTGGTTAAAGCACAACAGCAGCATCACTACAGACACATGACAGGTGCATGTGTTTATCTATCTTACCTTATTTTTGGTGTGTTTTGTTGTTTTTGGTGGTGTGAAACTTTGTTTTGTTTAGGGGATGTGTTTTGTTTGTTTTGTTATGAGTTAGCCGCTCATTTAGGATAGTTGGTTTGTTTTCCCGGGCTATATTTTAAAAGCACCATACATTGGGGACAATGTATCCCAAGTGTGGGGATGGGGGAGCCTGGGAAGGGATTTGTGGATAAAGCTTGAAGAGATTGAAATGTGATTGAAATCGATGAAAATTGGTAAAAATTGAAAATTTTGAAAATTCTAAAATTTTTCATCGCCTTAAACAAGCTAATTGGATGTGAAAACCTAAAGTTTAAATCACTAATAGGCTTCTTACCGGTAAACTAGATTAGTCCCTTGTCATGGTTGTCCCTTTAAGTTTCATGAGAGTAGGTTTGACAAGTGTTTTATAGGAAATGAGTTGAAAAGAGATGTCTATCTAGGGGTAACATGTTTTAATTGCATATGCTACATGTCGTCAACCTTTTTACCTTTTCTTGGTGAGATCTTGAGCCTGTAGATGGATAGAATACATTATATGATGAATTCATTTGTTGAGTGCAGGCTACGTGTTATTCTGTGTTAGAACTTGTGTGATTCGATGCATGCTGAGACTGTGGGTTTAACATGTGCACATGTATGATAAAGGCATTAGGATTTTCCGTTACACCCCTTGGTGTTTGTGTTTCTTTTGTGTTGTTCACCAAATTTCCCTTAGTAGCCCTGTTGAGCCTAGCTACCTTTCGTTTGTTTGCCCACCGTTTATTTTGAAAAACCGACCATGATGATATTGTTATAAAAAAAGAAAAAAATGATAGAAAAAGAAAAAGAAAAAAAAAATATTTATGAAAAATGAAAAAGAAAATAACAAAAAGCAAAGTGTTGAATGTGGTTTAGTTGTTTGGGTAAAATTCAACCCAAAGTTGTGTTTGAATAAAGTTATCACGGTTTGGTTATTGTTTGTGAGCCAATTAGAAAAGAAAAAGAACCTAAAAAAAGAATTTCCTACCTTTACCCTAAGCCCAAAACCCGAAAGTCCTTTTGATATGTGCCAGGTTAAATGATACAGTGGAGGTGTGATTGTCATACAAGCCTATGATTGCAGGATTTCATGTTTGCTTATTGAGTGTTTATATACTAGCACATTACACGCTAGTCCAGATATTAAACCGAGAGGAGAGTACATTGTGAGGGGTGTGTAGCATGTGTCTAATTGTAAACATGTTAGTTTTAGATAGACAAGTCTTAAGTTTTTGAAATTGCATCATATACTTGTCAGACTTTCAATCTCGATTGTGTCAGTCTATGGGATGGGTATGACTTGGGACTGAACAGGTGAATCGGTTAAGAGGTTTAGAGGTGTTGTTGCTATGGTGATTGGTTCTAGTTGGTTTGCTTGGGGACAAGCAAAGGCAAGTGTGGGAATGTGATGGAGAGGGTGAAACCCGAGCTTTAGAGTGTTTAAATATGATGTTTTAGGTATATTTGATGTGTTTACTTGCTTAGAATGAAGTAACTACAAGAATTTGTTGATTTTCAGGTAAAACATGTAAACCGGTGCATTTACGATGGTTAAAGATGAAGTTGTGAGCATAGGATGGGATATCGCAGCTCAAGGATGGATGTTAAAGCTTGTTCGGGTGATATGAAGGCTCACGAGTGGAAGAAATGTGGAAAAGTGAGGTTCGGGGACTAATTCGGTAATTTATGAAAGTCGTGTGAAGCTTAGATATGCAAGAAATAAGAAGATTATAAGTTGAGGGGCCGTTCGGTACTTATTTGAAAGTCAATATATGCCTAAATATGAAAGGAATGTGAAGACATAAAGTTGAGGGGCCTAAATGACATTTGCTGAAAGTGGTGTGAAGAAGGAAAGGAAGTTTGTGTAACATGACCGTAGGCTACGAGTTATAACTCGTAGCTTACGAGTTCTTGGTGTCTTTTGCAAGTTTGGACAGAAATTGTGTTTCGTAAGCTACGAGTTATAACTCGTAGCTTACGAGTTATCATATTCAGCAAGACAAGATCAAAAGAAGGCCGACCGTAGCTTACGAGTTGTAACTCGTAGCTTACGGTTTGGGTCCAATGTGTAAACAGAGTTTTTAATCTGTAAGCTACGAGTCCTAACTCGTAGCTTACGACCCGGGAGGTGAAAAAACGCGAATTCAAGGCCTCTAAGGTATATATTAGGGTTTGAAAAGAAGGGGATCATTATCACATTATCCCAGTCGATCAAGAGGCACTAGAAGGCAATCGAAGCTCAAGTTTTTCATCTCCAAACATCAAGATTCTCATTCCAATCACCGAATCAACCATGATTTCTTCATCAATTCAAGCTTTTGAAGATTCTTCGTGCGAGATGAGCGGCTAAACTTTTTGTGGTTTCCTCCAGATGGAGGGTTTTTTGTAAGTTATTGAATATTATGTGTTTGTGACAATCGTTTTGACTTGTTGATCTAAGCATTTGATGCTTTTCACCATTGATTTGATTTCTTGATTGTAAACAGTTACGTTTATTTAAACCTTAATTTCTAAGCATTCAGTTCCCGAGAGTTCTAGTAAATGGGATATATTTGACATGGGGTTAGGGTTTGTAAATTGTAATTGATAATCATTCGATAACCTCCCGTTATGTATTGACCGGAGTACTTAGTCATTGGTTATCACAATTAATTAATCGAAGGTAATGATTAAACACATAATTGAAGTTAACTGTAAAACCTGAAATCTGGGGGAACTATCTTTTCTCTCATTGATTTAAAACACAATTTTTTTCGTTAATTTAGCTATTTCTCACAATCAAACAAACTGATTTTCCCATTCAGTAATAGTTAATCAATCCTTTTCATTATGACACTTTCCACAGTCCTCCCTTGGTTCAATACCCTGCTTATTCTATACTAATAGTTTAAATAGGTTTTTGCATGTCCATAACGACAGACATCAGTTGCATCAAAGGTAAACATCGAAAGAAATCTCACCCTGGAAAGAAGATGAACTCAGTCTCGAGGCCGTTGGAAAGACTTCACATGGATCTCTTTGGTCCTGTGAATGTCAAAAGCATGACAGGTGATTTATACTACTTAGTTGTCACAGACGACTTTTCGAGATTTTCGTGGGTGACGTTCCTGAAAACAAAAGATGAGACATTTGAGAGTTTGATGACACTTTTCAGAAAGATTGAGAACTTGTACCGAACTCGAATTAGAAGATTGAGAAGTGATAACGGTACAGAGTTTAAGAATAACAAAATGGAAGAATATTGTGATGAACGATGTATACTGCAAGAATTCAGCGCGCCTTATACTCCACAGCAAAATGGAGTTGCAGAAAGAAAGAATAGGACGCTGATTGAAACGGCCAGGACAATGCTTGCTGATTCAAAGTTACCTGTCAATTTCTAGGCAGAAGCAGTGTCAGCCGCTTGCTATACTCTCAACAGGGTTCTTACGGTGAAGAAATTCAACAAGAAGTGTTTCGAGCTGATTAACAACCGCAAACCAAATTTGAAGTATTTAGAACCGTTCGGGTCTCCCTGCACAGTTCTAGAACCATATGGCAAATTTGGGCCAAAGAGCATTGAAGGTATCTTCGTGGGTTATGCAAGTCCAATGAAAAGAGTCTTTGTTCCAAGCTTGAAGCGGATCATCGAAGTACATAATGTTGAGTGCCAAGGTTATACGATGCCACCTCAGAAACCCGCCGACTCATGGCGTTTCAATTACGATACTCTGTGGGACTAATTCGACATAGAGGAAGAACCAGAGTTCTTTGACGAGTTGGATATTCTAAGAGAATATGAAGCATCACAAGAAAGATTCCCAGCAGAATCTCTGAGACGTCAACGACAAACTTCGAACGATGATGAGGCTGGTCCAAGCAATGCTGGAGAGAATGATGATGTTCATCAAACTCAGACATTTTCGGAACGTGAACAAGCTCCTAACAATCAGATGGCAGACAATGATAAATCAGAATCTGATGAACGGCCAACATTCGATCGTGGTGATTCAGAGTCTGAGGGGGAGCAAATCCAGTCTCAAGATCAGACAATTCCTTTCAGCGAACAAGTTGCAAATCAGAACATTACGAATTTGGAAAGTGAGATAGATGTTCCAGGCGAGGTGATGCCAAGAACTCTTTCATATCATCCAGAAGAATTGATTATCGGAGAGTTGCAAACAGGCGTTCGCACCAGACGACAAATTGACCAGGGCCTTACTTGCTTTTATACAAAAGTTGCTCCTTTACAAACAGAGTTTTCACTTAGTTGTTTCATTTCGCAGATTGAGCCGCGAACGTACAAGGAAGCACTAACTGAAGATTCCTGGGTCAACGCTATGCAGGAGGAGCTCAATCAGTTTGAGAAGTTGGGTGTCTGGAAACTGGTGGACTTGCCTGATGGGCATAGGAAGATAAACACCAAGTGGGTGTTCAAGTGCAAAAGGGATGATCGAGGAGTTATTGTTCGCAACAAAGCTCGACTCGTTGTCTAGGGTTTTAGTTAGCAGGAGGGTATAGATTTTACTGAAGTATATGCTCCAGTTGCTCGACTTGAGGCGATCAGAATCTTCCTAGCATTTGCATCTTGGAAAGGATTTAAAGTGTATAAGTTAGATGTGAAGTCGGCATTTCTCTATGGTAAAGTGAAGGAGGAGGTATATGTCGGACAGCCACCGGGCTTCACCGACCCAATCCACAAGGATAAAGTTTATCTCTTGGATAAGGCGTTATACGGCTTACATCAGGCCCCGAGAACCTGGTACGAGACCTTGTCTCTGTTAGGATCGGAGCACACACACGAACACGAGTCACACGCACTCATCTCACAATCAAGGACACAAGATTTAACGTGGTTCGGTCTAATCTCTGACCTACATCCACGGGGTAACTAGAATTGATTTATTTCTTTCTTCTTGTGACACATTGATTACAATACAGATGGATCTCTTATATAGATATTAGATAAGAGTTTGTCAAACAAAGAAATTAATGTAGCAGAAGAAATGGATCAACACACAGTTGTCTTCAGCCACTTCTTTTGACAGGCCATAAAACATGTTGCAGTTTTCACACACGTTTTCTGTCACTACTTTTGACAAACCACAAGAGTGGCTTCACACTCAACAATCTCCCACTTGAAGCCATGGAACAATCTTCACCTGTCTTCAACTGTGCATCTGTATTTCTGTAAGAAACTTTAGCTCATTCCTAGTTACCCGACCTTCTCTTCAATTATCCTGAAGGCCAGTTGAAGCTATGCAAAGCTTCAACTTTTCTAAGGTGACAACCTTAGTCAACATATCAGCTGGATTTTCAGTTCCTTTGATTTCCTCCAACTTGAGAGTGCCATCATTAATTCTTTCTCTGATGAAGTGATATCTCAGCTGTATGTGTTTTGTCTTCGAATGGAAGACATGATTCTTTGCAAGATGAATTGCACTTTGATTGTCACAGAATAGTGCATAATCAACTTGTTCCTTGCCAAGCTCTTTGAGAAAATTCTTCAACCAAATAAGCTCTTTGCTTGCTTCAGCAACTGCCATATACTCCGCTTCTGTGGTTGATAGGGCAACACTTTTCTGAAGTTTGGACATCCAACTTACATCAGTGCCTCCCACTGTAAAGACATACCCCGTGGTGCTTTTGAATGACTCTTTACACCCTCCAAGGTCAGCATCTGCAAAACCCTTCAGAATAACATCTTTGCCCTTAAATTGAAATGCCACTTTGGAAGTGCCCTTCAAATATCTTAACAGCCATTTAACTGCTTCCCAATGTTCTCTTCCCGGATTGGACATAAACCGACTAACAACTCCCACTGCATGAGCAATATCTGGTCTCGTGCATACCATTGCATACATTAGGCTACCAACTGCAGATGCATACGGAACTTTAGCCATTTCTGCTTTGTCTTCATCTGATTTGGGTGACTGAACTTTAGAAAGCTTAAAGTGACTTCCCAAAGGTGTGCTTCTGATCTTGACATCTTTAAGGCTGAATCTCTCTAACACTTTCTCAATGTACTTCTCTTGAGAGAGTGTCAAAGAACCATATTCTTTGTTTCTGAAAATACTCATCCCGAGTATTTGGTTTGCAGCTCCCAAGTCTTTCATCTCAAATTCTTCAGACATTTGTTTCTTCAATTTCTTGATCTCTGTCATGTCTGAACCAGCAATTAACATATCATCCACATAGAGTAGTAGAATGATATAAGAACCCTTGAACTTCTTGATGTAACAACAATGGTCATTATCACATCTCTTGTAACCAACTCGTCCCATGAAGTTATCAAACTTCAAGTACCATTTTCTAGGCGCTTGTTTTAGACCATACAAACTCTTCTTCAGTTTACACACCAAGTTTTCTTTGCCTTTAACCTGAAAACCCTCTGGTTGTGTCATGTAAATGTCTTCATCTAGGTCACCATGTAGAAAAGCTGTCTTGACATCTAGTTGCTCTAGATGTGTCACGGCCCCCGTCTCGGTGTGACCCGGTTCAGGAGCCGCGGGACAGAAACCCGTGGTATTTATTATTTGAGTTGACAGCGGAAGTTTAACAGGATCTTTGAAAACTTCAAAATGCCCGATTATTTTATTTCATAATTTGGGGTAAACCCCGTAATTTACAATAGAGGAATTTTACTAGGAAATTCCCTGTTTTACAAAACATGTTTATTTATTTATCTGAGCCACTACTTCAAGCTTGTTAGTGCTCCGTAGCACTTTTCCTTGATTCACAGTAGGTCACCTGAAACATGTTTTAAAAATAATTTATCAGCGGGGAAATACTGGCGAGTCACTCATTTTGTACAGAACGACACATTGTTATAAATTACAACATAAGAGCGATTACAATGGCTACTATCTTATTTTTATCTGGTGCCGTGTCACACCCTGGTGACGATGGTCATACCACTATTGGGTCCTTTCACCCAAGTAGTGATGATTATCACTGTTAGGTTGATGAACCTAACCGTGAGAAATTAGTAATGTGCACAATACCCCACTAGCCAGTGATTCAAGATAACCATGACTTAATCCCTGTAATTATAACCTTTGAAAATAAATGGAGTATTGTAAAACACTTTTGATAAAAGAGAATAACTCACATTGCAAGTTTAAACGGGCAGAGTTTAGCCTACTGATAAGCCTTGTAACCTAAATTAAATGGCAATGCATACGAACTAGGTCAGTAAATTAATACAACATTTACGATAACTCACGAGATCGAAACCCTCACGACGAATGACAAAGTATAGCCCTGATTCGGGCAGCACTTAAACATCCATCGGATTGGTTTCAATCGATCGGACATTGAATCGTAGCAGTGATCGAGTTAATACCCTGTATCGTAGCAGCGTTTCCCTAATTGAAATCACGATTTGGAGCAGCAAACTTCGTTTTTTATCAAAATTTTCGACACAGTATGAAAGCCCCATGCACAGGCTACTTATAGCCATAATTTGAGTTTTACGCGGCCCGCGTAAAACTTAATAAGAGTTTACGCGGCCCGCGAGGGCCACCTAGTCTACGTGTAGGCTTTGTGTGTCACGCGTAGGTTTGCCAGATGGACGACACGTGGCTTGGACACTTATCCGGAACATTTTTAAGTTGACGCGGCCCGCGTAGACTTACCTTATGGTTTACGCGGCCCGCGTGAAACCAGAAAATTGATTTTTCTTGATTTTTGATATGGATTAGGGTTTCAGGGGTCCGGGTTTTCACTTACGGGTCGTTTTGGGGCATTTTTGCAGGTCCTTACAAGATGCAAGCCTTCTGCTGCTACAATACTGAGAACAAGTCTGATGGTAGTCATTTTCACTACTGGAGAGAATATTTCATTGAAATCAATTCCCTCTTTCTGTTGGAATCCCTTGACTACTAATCTTGCTTTGTACCGTTTGGTACCGTCATGTTCATCCTTGACCCTGAAAACCCATTTGTTCTTAAGAGCCTTCTTCCCAGATGGAAGCTTTATCAAGTGCCAGGTCTTGTTCTTCTCAAGTGACTTCATTTCATCTTTCATTGCAAGCTCCCACTACAATGAATCTTTCAACCCCATAGCTTCAGAGTAACACTGGGGTTCACCATTTTCTGTCAAAAGTATGTAGTTGACTGATGGTGAGTACCTGTTTGGCGGTCTAGTGGCTCTAGACGACCTTCTTGGTTGAACTTGAGGTGTTTCTAGGGAGTTTGGAGTTGAAGGAGTAGCTTTTTCTTCATCCGAATCATTACTAGAATCACCCCCTAAGCTCCCACTGTCGCTTGACTCATCCCCATTTTCTGGAATGTCGACTGAAGCTTCTTTTCTTGTCTCGCCACTTTCGAATTCAACATATTCTTTTTGAACTTCTGGTCCTTTGGTGTTTCTGTCTTTGTACAATTCGTTTTCATTGAAGACGACATTCTTGCTTCTGATTACTTTTCTGCCTTCATTATCCCAAAGCCTGTAACCCATTTCTTCTGACCCATAACCAATGAATGTGCACTTCTTGGACTTTGAGTCTAGCTTATCCCTGTCACCATCTTCTAACAAATCGTAAGCACTACAACCAAAGACTCTTAAGTGTTCGAGACTTACCTCATTTCCTTCCCACATTTCTTCTGGCAATTTGAAACCCAAGGGAACGGATGGTGAACGGTTAATCAAGTAGGCTGCAGTGTTAACTGCATCAGCCCAGAATGTCTTGGGCATTCCGGCATTCAGCCTCATGCTTCTAGCCCTCTCATTTAGAGTTTTATTCAGTCTCTCAGCTACACCATTCTGCTGAGGAGTTCCAAGAACTGTCCTGATCATCTTTATCCCTTCCTTGGCACAATAGTCAGTGAACTGCTTGCTTATGTATTCACCACCATTGTCCGACTTTAAGCACTTTACCTTCAAATTAGTTTCATTTTCAACAGCAGATTTCCATATCTTAAAAGCATCAAATACACCAGATTTATGTTTAAGAAAATATACCCATACCTTGCGTGTTGAATCATCGATGAAGGTAACATAGTATCTCGAGCCTCCTAGATGTAACTGAAGTTGGTCCATATACATCCGAGTGAACAAGCTCCAACTTCTGAGCTTTCGGTGTCCTCCCTGTCTTCACAAAAGTAACCCTCTTTTGTTTTCCAAGAACACAAGGTTCACAAAATTCAGTTTCCACTTTCTTCAAGTCTGGAAACTTTCCTTTCTGAGCCAACATCTTCAATCCCTTCTCGCTCATGTGTCCGAGTCAGTTGTGCCATAAATTTGATAGACTCGGACCGGTGGTCATTGCATGAACACCTTCAGCAGAAACTTCTGCCATGTATAGAGTGCCTTTCTTCTTTCCTTTGGCAATCACTAAATTACCTTTGATCACTTTCCATTGTCCACCCCCAAAGTGAACATTAAACCCTTCATCATCCAATTTACCAACTGAAATCAACTTTCTTCTCAAGTTAGGAATAACCCTGACATTTTTCAATGTCCATATAGTTCCCAATGAGGTCTTCAAGTCTACATCCCCAATACCCGTAATATCAAGTATTTGATCATCGGCTAAACGAACTTTACCAAAGTTACATGTTCGTAGATTCTTGACCATATCTGGGCATGAGATAGCATGGAAAGAAGCACCCGAATCCATAATCCAAGATTCAACTGAATCTTCAACAGAACAGATGAGAGCATCACCTAATTCTTCCGAGGATACACTGTTTACTTCTTTCTTTGCAGCTGGTTTTGTACATTGGCTTCTAAAGTGACCTTTTTCTTTGCAATTCCAACATTCAACATCTTTTCTGTTCTTTGACTGTCCCCTTCTTCTAGACTTTGACCTGCCTCGATTATGCCCTCTGTCATTCCTTCTTCCTCTATTTTATGTGTGCAACAGAGAACTAGAACTGGACGATTCTCCATTACTTCTCCTTCTAATGTCTTTATTCAAAATCAAGTCACGAATGCTATCAAACGTTAGCTTAGTAGTACCGGATGCGCTACTAACGGCTGTGACTGTGCCTGACCAACTGTCGGGCAAAGATGATAAAAGGAGCAAAGCTTGTACTTCATCTTCAAACTTTATTTCAACGGAGGCTAAACGAGAGATAATCGAATTGAACTCATTTATGTGAGCGGCAACCGGCATGCCTTCCTTCATCTTGGTGTTAACCAATTGACGAATGAGAAACACCTTGTTTGAAGCAGATGGTTTCTCGTACATGTTGGACAAAGCTTTTAATACACCGTATGTAGTTGTTTCATTGACAACGTTATACGCAACGCTTTTTGCCAAAGAAAGCCTAACCACACCCAAAGCTTGTCTATCCAACAACTTCCATTCTTCATCGTACATGTCATTTGGTTGTTCGCCCAACATAGGCAAATGCAAACTTTTCTGATACAACAAGTCTTCAATTTGCATTCTCCAAAACCCATAATCACTACCATCAAACTTATCAATCTTGATTTTACCATCCTCTACCATTAAAAAAAAATTACCAAATTACTACTAACCAAACGGGTTCGTACTGTTAAGTGGTAATTTATACGAGCGGAAGCAATGAAACAGAAACACACTTTTCTATTGTGTGTTAAATGGCTATTGAACGGAAGTGAAGGAATCTTGGTTAAAAGATTAAGGGGTTATGTGGTAAAAAAACAAGAACTTGTGGACTTAAATGAAAAATATGATTTTTTTTTTCTTTAAACAAGAAACCACGTGATTTTCACTTTTGGTCTTTGTCTTCTTCCAAAGAATAATTGCTAATCTTCAAGAAAGTATACACAGACACGTTCTTCTTCACCAAGAGAAAAAAGAAACACGATCTAGTCTTCAATCGATCAAGACTTTGATTTGTATAGGAGTTCGATGAAAGAAAAAAAAAGACTCCGGTGGCCCAACCGACGAGAGCAGCAGCGACGAACCGGTGGCGGCGGGGTTTTCGAGCAGCGGCGGTCAGGAGGCCGCGGAGGCGAGGAACAGACGGCGATGAACCGGCAACTGGGTTCAATCGGAACCCTAGTTTGCGATTTCAAGGTCAGTAACTTCCTCCTTCTTCACCTCTGTTCGTGTGTATGGATCAAGAGCCTGATGCTCTGATACCAGTTGTTAGGATCGGAGCACACACAGGAACACGAGTCACACGCACTCAGCTCACAATCAAGGACACAAGATTTAACGTGGTTCGGTCTAATCTCTGACCTACATCCATGGGGTAACTATAATTGATTTATTTCTTTCTTCTTGTGACACATTGATTACAATACAGATGGATCTCTTATATAGAGATTAGATAAGAGTTGGTCAAACAAAGAAATTAATGCAGCAGAAGAAATGGATCAACACACAGTTGTCTTCAGCCACTTCTTTTGACAGGCCATAAAACATGTTGCAGTTTTCACACACGTTTTCTGTCACTACTTTTGACAAACCACAAGAGTGGCTTCACACTCAACAGTCTCAACATCTGATAGCCAACAACTTCATCCGAGGAAAGATAGACGCCACCCTCTTCACAAAAGAAGTCGACAGCCATCTTCTGATTGTCCAGATTTACGTGGATGACATAATTTTCGGGTCAACAAATGAACAACTCTGCAAAGATTTTGACAAGGTGATGAAGCAGAAGTTTGAAATGTCATCAATGGGTGAGATGAAGTTCTTCTTAGGGCTTCAGGTTGATCAACTTCCCGAGGGAACTTTCATACATCAGACGAAGTATGTTCACGATGTCTTAGAGAAATTTGGGATGTCTGGGACTGCTCCAACTTCCACCCCGTGAGCGACGAACAATGGAATAAACCCTGATCTCACCGGAGAGAATGTGGATGAAACGTTGTATCGCTCCATGATCGGATCGCTGATGTATTTGACGGCATCAAGACCGGATATTATGTATCCAACCTGCCTCGCGGCCCGATTTCAATCAAGTCCCAGAGCTTCGCATATGACGATCGTCAAGAGGATATTACGCTACCTAAAAGGAACTCCTAGTTTGGGGTTGTGGTATCCAAAGGATGGCGATTTCACGCTTGAGGGGTACTCTGATTCCGATTTCGGTTGCTGCAAAGTGAACGCTAAGTCAACAACAGCGGGATGTCAGTTTTTCGGACCACGATTGGTCACCTGGCAATGTAAGAAGCAGACCTCTGTTGCTTTGTCTACATGTGAAGCCGAGTATGTATCTGCTAGCAGCTGCTGCTCCCAGATCTTGTGGATTCAGCAACAGATGCGCGACTACGGTTTGCAATTTCTTACCACCCCTATCTTTGTTGATAATGAGACAGCCATTAACATAACAAAAAATCTTGTTCATCACGCTAAAATCAAACACATTGAAATTCGTCATCACTTCATTCTAGACTGTTTCGAAAAGAAGTTGATACGAATAGAAAAAATCCACACCGATGAACAAAAAGCTGACTTACATACCAAAGTGTTTGACAAAAATCGTTTTCAATATCTTTAGTCATATTTTGTATGTTTATGTCCTTTGTGAACAATTATGTATGTATGTACGTAGTATGACAACTCAGGAAATAGGATTGGATTGTAAAAGTGTTGACCAGAGTTGACTTGTGTCACCCGATCGGATGGGCCATCCGATCGGACAGCACTGTCATCCGATCAGACAGTTGCCCTGCCATCCGATCGGACAACACTTACTATGTTCCTGAGTTGCCTATAAATACCCCATTAGGGTATGTCATTTAGAACTTTTGCTGATTCTGTTGGTGTACTCTGTCAAGTCTGACTTCTACTGGCACTCGTGTACTTTCATATCTTCTTAATAGAAAGATCAGACGGTGTTAAACGTTGAATACTTTTTCGTACTTTTGTGACTTGATCCAATGGATTCCGCACATTGATCGAGGTCGATTCATCTACGTTTATGTCAATCAGATCCTGTACGAAAAGGACCTAACATAAAGTTATCACTCAAGTAAAAGAACCATTACTGGTGCTTTAGTGATGGTTATTTAAGTTCTACTTATGGTGGGTATAAGTGAGTCTTCCCCTTTAGGTTTCGGACTTAAGTTTGGGTGATAGAGGTTTAAATTAGTGATCTATTGTACGAGGGGGCTCTTTAGCACAGATTCAGTTAAAACAACGTATGCTAGACCTCTCGATATTTGCGAATAATTCACACCTTTCAAAAGAAAAAAAAAATAACTCAAGTGAAAGAAAAAATGGTTAATAATTTGCATAGTATGAAAGAGTACATTTACCAACTACGTTTGCTTGATTCATAAAATTAATTTAAATGTAATAAAAAAGACAACTTGGTATTAGCAAGTTTTATTGATTAAAAAAAATCACAGTAATAGTAATGTTTGTGAATTAGATAGAATTTAGGGTAAGATGATATCAAAGGTTTCAATACCCATGGTATACAAGTTTAGCCGTCAAAGAAAAACTAGCTAATGAGTTAACTATCATAGTGGTGTTGCCGATAATGTGTATAAACAGAAAATATACCTTCTCGCCTACTCAACCAACAACGTACACCTATCGCATACAGTGGCGGATCTAGGATTCCGACCAAGCGGGAGCGTTTTATAAATAAGCGGTAACGAAATCGAAAAAACGTCAAATTTTTCCAAAATTTACACTAAAAACGTCAAAAATTTTCCGACCAAGCGGTAGCGGAGGCTACCCCTTGATCAATGGTAGATCCGCCCCTAATCGCATATGCGTTTATTTAGGCAGACCCCGCTTTGTACCAAATTCCTCGTCTTATTTAGTTGTATATGAACCCGAGTAATTAATAATGCTTCCGGTATCGCATATAACTCCTAGCCTTAATCACGCATGAACAAAAAACTATAATCACGCATGAAGAAAATCCATGATCACGCATTGGTGCTGCGTGATTATGGTTTTGTTCATGCGTGATTAAGGTTTTTAATTCTATATTCATATCAATATATATCACTACTATACCCGTATAGTTGTTCTAGTAGTCGGAAGCAACAAGCCCATTTGGGTCAGGGTTCGGGTATTTGGACACAATAGGTCCGTTAGGTTAGAGCAGATGAAACTAATTTCATCATCGGTTTAGATGTAATTAGTTGCCTTACAAAAGCATGAACAATTGATCTCGGTTCGGTTGGAACATAAAAAAGACTAGAAAGGCGATAGTCAGCGGATTAAATTACAGCTATGACAAAACTAACAGGTTACCAAATTTGTAGTATACAATTACTCCACGATTCAAAGAACCCATTATTAACAAAAACTTCCAAATGCAACCAATTTAGTGTACATAACGTATATTCACAAACTCCACCAAAACCATGCGTGCAAGTAAGTAATAAACACATTCAGCTGTCAGCAGCTCTGAACACGGTGAGCAACGCCATGAAGAGATTAATGACATCAAGATACAAGGAAACCGCAGCCCAAATGTACTCGTCGTATGTGTATCGTTTGATCAGATTATCAGTGTCGTACACTATGTATCCGCAGAAGATTATGGCCGCTAAACACCCGTATATCATGACTGAAATCCTACCTAGAGGAAAGAGTATCTGCCAAAAAAACAATTTATCACATAAAATTTTGGGACCAAAAATTAAAACGAATGTTGGACTGGACCAATTGGTCAGACAGTGGACTGGAGCATACGGGTTGAACCAACACTTGTTGAACCGATCAGTTTCTAACCGGTTGATATTGGTTAAGACCCGTTCTGGATACTCTATTTTTTTTATAAAAAATTCTTTTCATAAAGTTGAAAAGTTTTGAATTTAAAACCTTAGTAGCTTAAATCAAATGGTCTCTTCTAAAAAAAATCTTTCCTATATTAACTTTTTAGAACAATGTCTTCCTACCTTTTTTAAAGGTTAAAGAGTATGGAACTATAAAGCATACCATTTAAGTTTGTATATACACATTTTTTGAATTAATTATGGGTCACCCAATTTAACCAATTCAACCGATCCGACCCGTTAAGGTTTGATTAAAACTATGCAAGGACGATAACAACGAACCTGAATAAGGGCAAAGATGAAAAGCACCATAACGGCACCAAACAAGAATGGACCCAAGAAATTGAAGTCGTAACCTTTCTTCGCGGCCCAAAATGTGAATAAAGTGAGACTCACAACCACCACTGCTGTCAATATTACAGCTTCCAGTATCACCTTACCTGCAATATCACCAAAATTAATACTCCCTCCGTCCCATTAAATGTGTCTTATTTTGAATTTTCAAAGTCTTTATTTATAAACTTTGACTTTAATTATATATTTTTTGTGTTATATAAAACTTGATGAAAATTAACCCTATAAAAACCCTTATAAAACACACTCAAATCATATAACTTTCATAAAGTATTATCTAACACAAACAAAATTATTTAAGGTCAAATTTTATAAATAAAGACTTTGAAAATTCAAAATATGACACTTTTAATGGGACGGAGGTAGTATTAATTAATTTGTGCTGTTGATAGTTTCATTCAATAATATATGCTTATTTTCTTGACCAAAAAAAATAAATAAATAAACATGCGCAATGAATATGTAAAACATGAATTGACGGATAGTAGGAGGCTTACCGCTAGTGAAAGCGCATGTCAAACCGACTGCGAAAGCCAGAGTGATGGTGAAGATGCCTAGAAGGATATAGTTGACAGGATGACGCTGGTGATAGTAATACAACGGGCATAATGCTGCACAAAAAAATAAGAACCTATCAATTCAACGAGCATGTAACGAAATTACAATATAACCCCTAGCGAATTCATTGTTACACAAGTTTAATCAAAACCAGAATCACACAATTTTCCCATATGCCTGTACCGATTTTATTAATTTTGGTATTTGGTACTTTCCATATTAGTACGGGTATGGGTAGGAAGGTACTAATACCGAATTTTATATAGAACTTTAAAAGTTTTTTATATTACGTTTTATTTCATATTATGGTACTCGAATTGATTTTACCTATATTCATATCATATCGTATTAGTACTCGTACGGTCGTACCAATTTTACCTATTTGGTACTTGTACTGTATTGATATTCATGCCGATTTTACCTATATAGTACTTCAAAAACCAAATTTAAAATAAAATGATAACAAAGCGGGTACTGTACCAAAATAATACACGTACCAATACCCGTGCCATACCATACTAATATATTCGGTACGGTAAGAAGGTACCGGTACCAAATTTTACATGGAACTCTAAAAGTTTGTTGTATTATGTTTTATTTCATATTATGGTACTCGAATTGATTTTACCTATTTGATACCCGTATCGTATTAGTACTCGTACCAATTTTACCTCTTTGATTTTACCCATATAGTAGTGCTCAAAAACTAAATTAAAAACAAAGTGGTACCAAAGCTGATACTGTACCGAAATAATACACGTACCAATACCCGTTCCATACCATACCAATATATTCGGTATGTTATTTGGTACCGAGTTTTGTTCAAATTCGGTACTGATATTTTCAATACCGGTACCGTAACAGATACGGGTACAGTACCAATCCCATCCTTGGTACCGACACGCATGTTATTTTTTAATAAAAAAAATATAATCAAAATATTAACATGTTACGTAGTAACACTTATTTAACTAACGTAGACACAATTAGGTTAATCGTGTCTTAAACGTGTCAACCTATTTAAAAAACATGTTAAACCCAAACACGAAACACGAATATTTAAAAAATCAACCAAATTAGTAACTTACTAATGAAGGGCGCGATGATGAGAAGAATATAACAAGCCAATCCACCGGTAGTAGTGGTTAAAAAAGTAACAATAGGATGATAGGATACAACAACAGCAGCAACAGCGACGGTGAGAAGCAACTGTATGGAAACAATAGAGTAAATCTTCCGAATAAACGACCACCGGAGCTCCGGCGACTCCAGCATCATCGGGTACAGCCTTCCGGTTGGTCCACTCTCCAAATCTGTCTTCCCAAACGGCGGTTGATTCCACATGTTTGTGGCAATTGGTTTCAAATTGATGAGAGGGTAACTGAATAAATTCTGGACTTAGTGATGAAGGAATTATGGATTCGGTTATATATAGGTAGGTGATTATTGCTAGTATTAGAGGAAACGAGAAAGTTCTTGACTTATCTTCGCGTACACGTATGGGTTATTGGCACGTGTAGGTGTAAGAATATAGGTTCTCCACTATCATAGTCCAGACTTCTCTGGCTGACTCGTTTTTTTTTTTTTTTTCTTGTTTTTTATTTAAGGAAAAGATATTAAATGTTGAAGTCAATGTGATAATAGAATTTTCTTGAATACAAAGAGGATTTGTGGTGACCGGAGGATATATCAGTAATTTCACACATGAAGGAAAACTCCATTTTAGATCATGTGTAGTCGAAGACACAAATAATAATGTCCTTACTTTTGGGTGTTTTACGTCATGTGGCAGTCAAATAAACAATGGGATATTATTGGACGTTTTTTTTTTCTAGAAATAATTGCATATTTCCCTCTAAAAAACTGCTTGATTGCGTATTTACCCAACTTAAAATTAAAATTGCATATATCCCCTTCCTTAACTATTAAAATTGCATGTATCCCCTTTCTTAACTAATATTATTGCAAAATTACCCATTTTGATTTATTTTATTAAAAACAAGTTATATAATGATTTTTTTACCGTTATTTTTACTAAAACTTAAAAAAATACAAATTTATTCATTAACAAAAAGCAAATTTATCAAACACAAAAACAACTGATTATTTAATCATTTAATTATTACAATCGTCACTGAACTCATACCCATAATGATTCATCACTGTAAATCAAACACCAACTAAATTTTGTGACTAATCACACATGTCATTGAATGGGCACAACAGGAGTATGATAAACGCAACATTTGCTTTGACGCCATTAAAAAAAGATGAATATCTATACTAGAATATAACTTAAACAATCGTAACTGATGATATGTTATTATTTGATCATATTTTTTAGGATCTGCATTGGGAGCAATGAAAATAATGCCAATCGCTCTCTTCTTTGCTCCTTTTGGTTCATAATTTCTAGGATCTGTTTTTGTGTTTGATAAATTTGCTTTTTGTTAATGAATAAATTCGTATTTTTTTAAGTTTTAGTAAAAAATAAGGTTAAAAAATCATTATATAACTTATTTTTAATAAAATAAATCAAAATGGGTAAATTTGCAATTATATTAGTTAAGGAAGGGGATATATGCAATTTTAATAGTTAAGGAAGGGGATATATGCAATTTTAATTTTAAGTTGGGTAAATACGCAATTAAGCAGTTTTTTAAGGGGAAATATGTAATTGTCCTTTTTTTCTAAAATAAGTGTAGTGGGGATGCAGACATTGTGGGGCACTATGTTAAAAGGGGTGTAATGAAATTAATAAAAAAAAAACTATCAAAAAAATGATATTGGCTAAACAAAAAGAAGAATACCGGTTATTGGCCAAACATTTCGAACAAAGGCGTTAAAAAAAGCACGCTCATGACCATTTTTTAAAAAAAAACGCATAGGGGGCAGTTTCAAGGCGTTGGGGGAGTTTTTTTGGGGGAAAAACGCCCAAAACCCCACCACTACGAATGGTCTTACATACTCTAAATTTATATTGGGAGGTTTTAAAAAAAAATTGATTTTTCACTTTTAAACCAAAACTATTTATTATTTACTTATAACACCAAAACTTTCATCTTTTACAATTTAACCTCACAACTTTTATACTTCCAATTTTGGCCCCCTATACTTTTCATCTTACACAAATTTTTCGTTTTACTTTCTGTTCTAAAATTTACAAGTTAACACGATGCAACAAGCAACAAGCGTGTGGTTTAACGTTTTTACGTCGTCTATTTTTTCTCGTTTACTCTAATAATAGATGGAAAATATCAGCATGTTTAGGTCTCTCATTGGGTTGCAAATGATCAGAATAGTTTCATGTTGAAGCATGTGGCCAAACCATCTCAATTGAACACTATGTATGGCAGACGAAAACATGAACAAAGCGAGGCTCACAACCGCCACGATTGTTGGGATAACTGCTTCGAAGATGGATTTTCCGAGAAAATTGTCCAACAACTAAAGCATCCTCTTACACATTGCGAGCCAAACACGAAGTGGTTAAACAAAATCCAGGGAACATATGATTATAACAATACATCAATAAGCCTCATGGATTCATGGGTACCACATATTAAAATGGCTTACCATTTTCCTCAACTGAGAGGTCCCAATCCCAGACTTCCAGATAGATACCTGTGAGTAAATAAGGGTTGGTTTATGTGAAAATCCAGAGGCTAAAATGGTAAAAATTTAAAACACAGAGAAGGAAAGAATAAAAACAAATCATACGGTTAAAAGACGAGAACAAACTCAAGTAGAGAACTGAAAGAACAACATAATAAACTTTTTTTTTCTTTGGAAAAACACACTTCTTTGAAGTGTTCTTTTTTCTGATTTAATAAGTGGGATACGCGATTACATAACCGGGGTTTACTTTCTTGGCTCTGTATAAATCGTCACTTTATCAACTTAAGTGAGAATTTAAACCAACTTTTGTACCACTTCAACAGAAAAGTACATTTCGTACACAAATCACGTGCCTTGATATATACATTATATACAAAACGTATGAAACAAACATTTACAACGCAGGAAAAGAAAATATGGTCTATATCCATACTTGACATGAATGCCTCTTAAACCATGAACCTCAAAGTGGGAAAAGAAAACGTGGTCTATATCCATACTTGACATGTTTGCCTCTTAAACCATAAACCTCAAAGTGGGAAAAGAAAACGTGGTCTATATCTATATGTAACATGTTTGCCTCTTAAACCATGAACCTGGAAACAAAATAAGAGAATAAATAAGTAAATAATACAGCAGGAGCTAAAATCTTCAATATGAAATTAATCCTTAAATTTAAGTAAAAAACCGCATAATGCACCTATACATAGTGCTTGACGTATATAATGAAAGTTAGAAGGTGACTAGAGTAGGCGATCACATAATCATCTTATACATCACATTTAAAACAAAAAAAATACAAATGCATTAAGCGGTCCAAGCGGATCTCACAATACTCTATTTAAAACTGGTTCTGTAATGAATTAGCCAAACACAACAGCCTATCTTGCTAATTATAATGAAAGCAATGAATATAGTGATGAGCGGAAAACAGTACCTGTTAAACATCGTGTTAATCATTGTGTTGTATGGTGCGTAAAATAAGGATGCCTCAAAGCATCATCAACAGTCAATCGATCCTCCTGCAGTTCAATTTTTTTATAATTATCATAGTGAAATTCAATATAAATGCATATATACAAAATAGTGGTGTTTTAAGATTGCTTATTAAAACTGTTAATCTGTTTATAGCATTCTTAACTTTTGATATTAATAAACCTTTCTTTCTATTAACTTACTGGATCCCAAACTAACAGTTGGCGTACTAATCTCAAAGCCCAAACGTTTGGAAACCTGCTTAGAAAACGAAAAAACAAGAAAGAAGAAAACCATAATGTGAGTAGCCATTGTTAAACGCTTAAACATCTGTAGTTATATTATGAATCATGATAAGGTTGTGGAACCCGAACAAACCCTATTTTAAGAGGATCTCTGCTCTTAATCTGACTTGCGAAAAATTCCTCTGAGCATTTCCATGACGCTGGTGAACCCGAGCTCTAAATCCAAAATGTAATTAGTACACAACTTTATTGACCTTTTTTCGAAATGCGTGTAGAAAGTGTTAAGTTCCGAAAATAAAGGATCAACTAACCTTCCCATTATGACCCCAACTATAAAGATGTTTTGAGGAACTTCCCGTAAGCAAAATGCATAATTCCATAAATGACCTTAGCCTGCCAACTCAGCAGATAACCAACTGTCAAGCTTAACAAGAAAGTGCAAAAACATATCCAACATTTGGAAAAACGAGTGATGCAGATAAAGGGTCAAAAAGATGCTGTTTGTACATGTCATCCTGACCCAAAAAAACTTTTTTTCCAAACTTTTGATTTTTCTATATATAATTTTGTGTGTCAGATATGATTACAAAATCCATATCAATTCAAAAAGGTTTTATTCACTAAAGAGTGAAGTACATGGATAGTCTCGTGGTTTACTCAAATTTTGGATTTGGTCCCTAGCTTTCCAAAAGTACACGGGTGGTCCCTGTGGTTTGCACTTTGTAACACACTTAGTTCCCAGCCAACAAATCAAAAGGTTTTAGCATGTCCAAGTTAGGGACTAAATGCGTTACAAAGTTCAAACCACATTGACCATGCATGTACTTTCGGGAAAAGCGGGGGACTAAATACGTTACAAAGTGCAAAGTTAGGGACCAAATCCATAATTTTGGTAAACCACAGGGACCATCGACCATCTGTGTACTTTACTCTTCACTAAAATATATTGAACGAGTTCCAACCCCCTTTTTGAACCTTTTCCGTTTTAGCTAACTTTATAATTCATGTTACCTCTTTGACCATAAAGTAAAAAATTATAAGTTTAATTTATTTGTGCTAGATAGAACTTACTTATAAGCAAGCTCCTTCAATCCATCATTCCAACCTTCAAGATGTTGATCCAAAAGAGCACGTGTTATAGCATCTATTTGAAACACATTTGGCGATCCTATAATCAACTCTAAGATCACAACACCGACACTCCACATGTCATACCTATCAACAATTCAGCATACGATCTAAATAAAATGAAATCGGGACTTTTCTTCATAGGACTTATCAAGACAACGGGAACTCATTTTGCAAGTTCGGAAATTTTCACAAATAGATCAACGTCTATACATTAAACATTTTCACAATTTAGATAAAACGTAATCCAAGTCGACCCATTTACTAATTAAATGGGTCGAAATTGCCACGTGTAATTTTCGCAATGACAAGATATAAGAGGCATACTTTGTAGTTATGCTTGATGGCCCATGATACCAAGTAGCATTCAGAAAAGCTTCTGGAGGCATGTACTCATAAGTTTGTTCATCCCTAACAATTAACAACGATTAAAAAAATAATACTATTCTCCATAAAACACCGTAAAACAAAATTAAAGTGCCACAAGAACAAGGTAAAAATAAGAATACCTAGAGGGTCCAGCAGCCCCATATAAATGCTTTATGGTAAATTCATCCATTGCACTACCAAAGTCAATAATGCGCCTTGTGACCACAAGGAGAAAGAACAAACGATTAGATTATAAACGTCATCATATACCATGGGTCAAAGTCAACATATAAGAAATATGAGTTACTGTGAAATACATTTTAGTGATATAAGTTTCATTTCCACTAGGGCTTCCTTTTAAGCATCTTCCAGAATCATGATCTTCAAAGCAAACGATCATATTTTCTTGCGAAAAAAAAAAACAAAGCATTCTAAGTTAGAACATACACTAAAAGAAACATAAATTAAACCATAAGATGTAATAGCAATAATTCAGGTTAAAAAATAAAAATTAGAAGTCATGTGAATAAAATGAAAAGGATAAAGAAAATGCATTGTCAGTAATATTCTCACCGGGTTTAATATCTCTGTGGGTGATGTTACGGTCATGACAAGCTTTAAGTGCCGACAACTGACGAAAATAAGAAAAAGTGTAAAATTTTGGATCAGTAAATAATTTAGAACGCACAAGCTAAACCTTGCAACAACGATAAAAATAACTAAACTACTTCAATTACAATCTAATTTTATTGATCAAAAATCTTTAACAACAATTAGCAAACATACCAACTGCCATATAAGATTTTTCATTTCCTCTTGGCCCGCTTTTGTGGTCTTCAACCACCGCCACCATTTCGATGGATGTAGTATACGAACATGTTTAACGTGATCATCATTATCATTTGTTTCGCCATCACTACTTCCAATATCGTCTGCAGTATACAAAAGTTTTGATAAAGAAACACCTTCATGGCGAAACACAAGCCATATCTCACTGGACTTTGACTCAAAAGACTCGATATATCTTGCAATATGCTTCAGCCCTTCTTCATAAGCAACCTGCGGCTGTCTGTTCTTTCTTGACGGTATATGTTCCGGAGTAACCGATTCATCCATTCTTAGCAGATTATAAGGGTGTGGGTAGGGGTATGGGTATGAATCCTTTACTGATAATGTACCACCCAAATATGAAGACGCGTTTAGAAAAAGTTCACCGAAATACTTCTCGCGTATACCACTTAAGTACACTGTGTTGCCCTTTTCTACCTGTTTTCAGTTTATGACATTTAATTATTCTGAAACCATCAAAAAACAAATGAATCGAATAAAAGTTAATTGGGTTACCATTATACGCTTTAAAATGAAAATGTTATTATCGGAAGGACCGGAAGTTCCATTCTCAGTGCCGAGATGAGTGCTATGAAATTGAAATTTGTTTTTCGCATGTTTTTCTGTATCATTGCTTTGTCGGAGATAACTGGAATGAAACGCCACCCAAACTTCTCCATACGATCCACGATCAAATCTTTTTTTCAGTATATACCTAGAAGTTATTTGAAAAGTATTGTCAACCACAAACTGTTAAAAAGAGTAGTAAAATGCCATTTTCGTCCCTAAGGTTTGGCCAGTTTTGCGACTTTCGTCCAAAGGTTTTTTTTCCGCATCTGGATCCAAAAGGTTTGAAATCTTGCCATTTTCATCCGGCTCATCAACTCCATCCATTTTTCTCCGTTAAGTCAAGGGTATTTCCGTCTCTTTTGTTATAATTCGGTCTTTTTCACTTTATGTACAACCAGTTAGCATAATGTACAAGTATTCAAAATACCCTTACTAAATAAAAAACAAAACTAATATAGGTAAAAACACAAAAATACCCCCGACTTAATGGAGAAAAATTGATGGAGTTAACGAACCGGATGAAAATGACAAGATTTCAAACCTAGGATCCAGATGCGGAGAGACAAACCTTTGGATGAAAGTCGCAAAACTGGCCAAACCTCAGGGACAAAAATGGCATTTTACTCAAAAGATTAGATAATCATGAAAAAACATAAAAGAGCATCAATTATACAACTTTTTTGCATGCGAGAAACGCAGGGTTAGATCCCAGCATCAGCATGCAGTCGACATTTTCTGTTCAGAAGAAAATCTAATAAGAACAAAAAATATAAAATAGAAACCTTGTGTTAGGAGTGGCGCGCTCAAAAGATTCATGATTATGTGTCGGGAGTGATTCTAAGAAACCCAAAAAACTTGCGAGACCCTCGGGATTAATGCACTGATCTCTATCTCCAGCACTAGACCTCCCAAAGTGTAAACACATCATCTGTTCACGGTACAAATTTAAAGGTCCACCTGATTTTACATAAGAAATTATAAACTGATTATAGCATCCACGGTTATAGTTCAAGGAACTTATTTAAAGGAACTGGACTAACCATGATTATGATTAGGCATGTCAGGTAAGGCTTGCAGTGAACCATGTATCGAATCCTGCTCATCCTTTGAAATCCAGAACGTGGAGTCATCGTTTTCATTTAGACTCTCCGATAGATAGAAATATCCGTAAGTGTCATGCTTTCCTTCAACCTAGTGCAAAGTTAAAAAAAATTATCATGATTCATATTAATCACTGATATGAATCAATTATAAAGTTGGCCTTATAAATCTAGATTTTGACAAATATAAGTAAGAATGTCGGTCATATATGTGGACTATAAGATAACTGAAAAATAGTGTACAGCCATGAGCCATCAGTCACATTACAAACATTGAAAACCATATGATGGAAAATTCTCTTTGTGAAAACGGAGTATGGATTGTCAAGTATGTGACTTCTATTAATTGATGAATTTAGACAGATCTTGATGGTTTCGTAAACTCTACATTTCAAAGCGTGATAGTTGAGATTCTCCAACAAAATATGACCTTAATTGCTGAATAATTTCCCCATTAAATAAGCTTCATATGATAATGGGAATAAAATATTCTAGGGATAAGGAGAACAAGTATTTAAACTACCGGCATAAAGAGGATAATAATAATAATAATAATAATAAAACATTATTCTTTAAGAAGCCAAAAAAAAAGATTCGCAATCCTCATTTGGATGGATATTATCAACTTATTCCTTTCTCAAATGAAATTCTAGATAGAAGTGGCAAAATGGGCGCCTTTTGTTCTGGCCACACGGGGGTGACGTAACACACTTTTGTCCAAAATCATTAAAATTTACTAATAACCAGACCAGTTAAAGATTAAACCTATGTTGTCAAAGACGCAAGGCGCAGGCGAGGCGCATCGGCCTCGCCCGGAGCCTAGGCGCAAGGCGCAAAAAAAGCGTTGTCTTTTTTAAGAAAAGCGCGGGCTTTTTTAAGAAAAGCGCACATAGAGAAAAAAAAATATAAAAAATATGTTATGCTTTGAAAATAAACAAGATTCCACATATAAAATTAAAAAAAAAACTATTATATATACCATTTAAGATCATGTAGCTAGTAGTTAGTAGCAAAAGTTTAGGACTTATACACACGTAGTGATACCAAAAGTTACTAGGACTTATACAAACGTTTGCGTTTACTGAAACATTTAAACTTATAGTTCATCATCATCAAAGTCATCAGAACTTCCATCAACATCAATTGGATATTCAGCATAGGCGCGCGCCTTTTGCGCCTGAGCACCGTTTTTACAAAAAAAAAAGCCCATTTTTGCGCCTAAGCTACCACCAGGCGCTATAGGCTCGCCTCGCTGCGCCCGAGCGCCTAGGCGCGCGCCTTTTGCGCTTTTGACAACTATGAAACATGATTTGAATTGACCCATTCATAAGTAGACGGGTCAAAATAGCCACAACAAATTCCAAGTCTTCATGTTATTTCAACAAGAACTCGCCATTACTGCAGAAGTTGGTAGCATAACTAATACTTAATAATAGAGTTCGAAACAGAAGGGGCTTGCTAAATATTAGAAATTACCATGATAGTGTCTTTATAGGACTGCATTAGAACCAAATAACACAAAAGATATAACCTTACCAATAAACGTCCAAACTTGTCAATAACTGATTCACCATTCTCCGACCCTACAAAGAATAATTGGAATAAGAAACTGGAAATTCCATATAACATTGTAACACGTGTGGATAAAAATCTATCGTAGCACATAAAAGAATTGCGGTAAGGTTTGGTTTTATAATGCGCGCATTATGCAAATGATGCACTGATGAGAGCACATCACCACAGCTGATGTGTTGCGTTTACGTGATGCGAGAATATTGCGCCAATTTCGCATAATGAACTCCGATGCACGCAACATTGTGTGTTATGTTTTTTTTTTCAGATTTTATGAAATGGGTTGGGTTTTTTCAATAATTAATATCTTAGTATGCTTGATTTGAACCAAAAAGCACAAGTCTTATCTTCTTATTACGTCATTTTTTTAGTTTAAGTATGTTTTTATATGTTGTTATGTATAAATATTTTTTTAGTATTTTTTATAAAGAACGCATTGCATACATGATGCGCTCGCATCGCGCATCAGATTTTTGGACCAAACGCATCGGAGCGCATCACGCAATTTAAAACCAATACTGAGGTGGCAATTTCAACCCATTTACTTATGAATGGGTCGATTCATGTTATGTTTCATCCCTATTGGAGCAAATAGGCGGAATGTTGCACAAAGTGTAATATTAACTCATACAACCTACTACTAGTTCATTTTACTTGAAAGAGATAATTCTTGTACTAATATATTTTTTGTGATCATATAACTATCTTACCCATAATTAGACAAAACGTTTTTCCAGTCAACCCAACCCGTTTTAACATGTACCAAAAATAATTACAAATGGTTTTAACTTGAACCATTCACCAATGCCGGATGTATAATAAGAATTGAAAAAAGTTAAAATAGTAAAATTACCAGATTCTCCCTCCACATAATTCTGCAGTCCAACTTCTCGGGATCGTTCAGTAGACAGCGGTTCCAACCCAAACGGAACGACAACAGCTGCCACATTATCCATACTGCCTTTTTCAAGAGCAGTATCAACAATGCAATCGGCTAATGAGTATGAACATGAAGGACTGTAATGTAATTCAAGGGGGGCATGAGTATCTAATTCCCAGAATAGATCACAGACATCCTGTGGGGCCAGCTTTTCAAGAACACCGTCAGATGCAGCCACCAAATAACTATCGTTAGCTGTCAGAGGTTGCCAGTCTGTCACCTCGGGAACAGATATAACACCAAAGCTGATGCAAAACAATGAAAATTAAAGATCAGCTGCTACATCATCGTTTTAACCAATTACCCAGGTCAAATTACCTAAAATCATAATTTTTAAAGAGTAAAATGCCATTTTTGTCGCTGAGGTTTGACCACTTTTGCAACTTTCGTCCAAAGGTTTGCTTTTCTGCATCTTGATCCAAAAGGTTTGAAATTTTGCCAGTTTCATCCGACCCGTTAACTCCATCCATTTTTCTCCGTTAAATGAGGGCCATTTCCGTCTTTTTAGACATTTTTATTAAAATAAAAAACACTATAAGAAATAAAGATCCACCTCTGTTGACCTTCTCCCCACCCAACCTCTTTAATCATCACAAAAAATGTCTAAAAAGACAAAAATACCCCTGACTAACGTTAGAAAACGGATGGAGTTAACGAGTTGGATGAAAATGGCAAGATTTGAAACCTTTTGGATCCAGGTGCGGAAAAACAAACCTTTGGACGAAAGTCGCAAAGTGGTCAAACCTCAGGGACGAAAATGGCATTTTACTCATTTTTAAAGTTGGTTACCTTTTTATGGGTGAAAACAAAGATGGTTACCTAAAACAGAAATACTAAATGACAAAAAAGTCTTTTTTTTTTGTTTTTAACGTATTAAGATTTTCATCAAAACTTTTAAAAGTTAGTTTCCTTTGTATGAGTGAAAACACCAAAATACAATTAATCAGATCAAAGTTTGTAATAACTTCAAGCACTTTTCCCTTTATCAAAATGCAAAGCTCACCTTTTAAAGGGCAAATCACCAATAGCACGTGAAACAGCCAAATGACCATTGACTCGGGATACGCCGCCCCATTCAAGGACATAACCACCAGCCGCTTCTACTCGAGACCGTTCGTCAACCCTGTCGGGATGATGGTCCCTGGTCAACTCCTTGGCGGCAAAATGGGACAAGCCGTCAGATGCCGCCAGTTTATAATTTCCATAATCTTTCAAACGTATAGAAGCACCATCACTTCTTCTGTTTCTGTATAATCTCAATAACGTAGCTGCCATTTACAAAAGCATTGAGTTATCAAGCCTTTCTGATTTTAATATCAAAGGAAAATTGCATTTCACTCTAATTTAACGACTTACACGAGATTTTAACCACAAAAAAAAAGAAACATTCAACTTTCCAAATATTTGATCGAGTAAAGTACACGGATGGTCCCTGTGGTTTACCAAAATTTTGGATATGGTCCCTCGCTTTCCAAAAGTACACAGAGGGTCGCTGTGGTTTGCACTTTGTAACGCATTTAGTCCCCAGCCAACAAATCGAAAGGTTTTAGCATGTCCAAGTTAGGGACTGAATGCGTTACAAAGTGCAAACCACGGGGACCATCCATGTACTTTAGGAAAAAGTTGGGGACTAAATGCGTTACAAAGTGCAAACCATACGGACCATCGGGTGTACTTTTGAAAAGCTAGGGACAAAATTCAAAATTTTGGTAAACCACAGGGAACATTCATGTACTTTACTCTATTTGATTTAAAGTAACCTGATCTGGTTACCTAGTCAGAAATGATGACTGTGTCGGTAACTTGGACCGTCTTGACTATTTTTTTCCAATGTGAGTTGTGATATCTGAAACTGATAACCTTATAAATGAAACTTTTTAAACTTTGAACCTTTTCAAGTGCAAATGTATCCATTAATCCATGCATGACATAGTTTTAAAACTTTTACACTTTATATAAATAAAAGTATAAAGATAAAGTATGCACTAATCTGGTTATGACATAGTTACACGCCTTCATAATCATATAAATGTCTCTGAAAATTATTAAAAAGGTCCACTTTCTAACCTTTGGCCTCAGGAGGAGATTGGAACGTTTCAGAGCATAAGAAAGCCTTTGAGTCTCCAACATTGGCAGCTAGAATTTGACTATCTGCTATTAATATAACTGTTGCAGTGGAACCAGAGTGGAAGTTGTATCTAGAAGCTTCCTTTACAAAGTAATAAACAAACATAAAATTAACAATAGACGCACACAAAGACAAGAATGTATAGAGGGAGAAGAGAGAATATAAAAGGAAAAGCAGCAGTTACCGAGCCTAACACTAACCTTACAAAATGATGCATCGATATCATCAATCGCCTTCAACAAAGATTCCTTCAGAATTTCCAAGTGGAAATCTCCATTGAAGATTGTTGACAATGTAAACTTAATCCTGCAGAACATAATGTCACAAGGTCAATCCACAGAGTTTTATATGTTTTACTGGCATGAGCATGAATTGTATAACAGTAATTACATGATAGACCAAAATAGTTGATTTGACTACTCAAGATTATAGTTATGTGTATACAAGATAGTTACAATTCATAGCTTTCGAACTTTAAGCAAAAGGCAATATACCTTCATGTGTACTTGTAAGTATAATGCCTAGCATGTCCATGTGTTTTGCCCCCATGATTCACAACATGTGTGCACCACACCCACACCATGGTAATAATTCTTACCTACAAGTAGGCAAGAGAAAAAAACACTTTTTAATGTGTGTTGCGCAAAACTTTAAGTCAAACCAAGATAAAACAAATTTTGTATGCATAATATCGAGCCTATCTAAAATAAACAAAAAGAGGATGTCGTGTGGGGAAGTCGACACATAGCGTATTGTAGTCAATGTGGCAAAATAGAAAATTACTAATTTCCTACAATTACACATTGCCACATTGGCATTTCTTTTTCATCCATGCAAACATATCACGACCTCAAAACTGTTAGTGAAGCATTCTGCTCACGTTTCAATGCAATCCAATATTCCAATCTATCACGGTTGAAATACAATTGCTTAGGGGCGTTGTGTGGTGCAAGCACATGGGATAATCATGTGTGCTACGAAGGGAGATTGTAAGTGTGAGTGTTTGTGTCTATAAGTGGTTTTGAGAGAGAAAGAACCTTCCGACATGCAGCACATATTCACCAAGTTTCTCATCCCAACCAAGCATTTGAGAAGCATAATCATGTTGCCCCTTATTTGGCAACATTCCCTTTGATACCTTGGACAGAAAAGAATATGCGGTATCGAGAAGAAAAAAGGTATGCAGTGTGAAGTACTCGAATAACAGCTTTGAGGCCATCTCACTAGCTTCTGCACCATTATGTCCATCAAACACTGCCACGATGCCAACTGACGTATCTTTTATGCCATTAGGGCCTGCAACACATGAGAAATCAACCATATGAAAAACATCCTTAATGGTTATGAGAAACACAATACTTCTATGTAACTTTATAGTGAACCTAATGACTTGAAATAGCAAAAATGGTTCCTAACATTGCTATTTTATGTCATATATTATGCCAACTACTAGATTCTAGGAATGCATTAATTATCAGTGTTGTAAGAATCACTAGGCGCTAGTCAGCAGTCGGTGGGGTACCAACTAGCGATTAATAGGGATTAATCGAAATTAATCGGATTGGGATTTTTATATGTAATTTTTAGTTGTTTATGTACACAAACATTTTTATATGTAGTTTTTTAAAGTAGACATCTTTTAACCCCTCATTGACCCATCTTTTTAAGTAATTGGCGGGAATTTCACTGTTTGGTCGAAATTTGGCCAGGATCTAGCCAAAATTTGGCCAGCATAGGACCGCCATTGACCGCCTAGCGATTAATCAGCCATTAATCGGTGAATCTCCAATTAGTGATTAATCGGAGACTAGTCGGGATTTTTACAACCATGTTAATTATGATGTCCTTTCAACTAGTTCAATAAATATGTTTAAGCAGATATACCACGGTGTCGTGAACGAGTATGTCGTGTAAGTAATCTATTGAGATACTAGCATATGGATATGCAATAGAAACAAGCCTTTTATACAAAACTCAATAGTATATCAAAAAGATATAAATCATTAGACAAGTTTAGCACTAACTTATTTTTCCAAACAATGTAACTCCTACCAAAACATAGATCATATCACAGTTCAATTTGAAGCATAGAAGTAGTAGGAATCAATGATCACAAACAACACTGATAATGATGAATAATAAAAATCAATGAAGCAAACGAAACACATATATTATCATTATTATACCTGGAAAAGGAATCCGAATATCGAGAGTACAGAAAGTGCGATCTTCGTGAGATTTCCGTCGGCCCTGACGTGTGGCAGATTGACATCTTCCTGTTGTACGAGAATCGTGTTTCGGTAAGCTCCATCTAGAACATTTTGGTGACTGGAACACCGCCGGTGCACCGCCTTCTTCGTACAACGCTAAACACGTCGATGATTCGCCGGAGGTAATGCCGATTATAAACCCTAACACGGTGAAGATGAAGACAGATTTCGCCATAGGTTTCGTCTGTAACATATTGCAGCACTTGATTTGATTTGAAGGAAAGAATTATCGAATAACAGGAACGCCGATCATTTGAAGTAACAAGAATTAAGGTGTTTAGAGGTGTTGCGGATAGGTTCAATAATTAATTAGCAGATTTTTGATTAAATAAGGAAAATAAAATAAAATTTAATTTAGAGTAAAAGATTTACGTCCCACATCTAGGGCTGTAAACGAACACAAATAAAATGATGGAGGCTAGAGGTGAATGTAGAGAGAGCAGCGATGGAACTTGAAGTCATAATCGTGGAACGAAACTTCTTGTTCATGTTCGTTTATTTATTAAACGAACGAACGTAAACGAACTTCCTGTCGAACGTTCACGAACTATTCGCTGAACGTTTGGTTCGTTAAAAGCTCTACATACGTCTTAAATCGCAGGTTTAGCCCCTAAAGTTAAAATCTTACCATCTGAGTCTCACTGTTAATCCCGAATTAGATGTAAGGGGAATATTTCGTTAGATAGCAACAAAGACCGGTAAGGGTGGGGTTTTTTTCTTCTGTCACCAAATCTCAATCCTTATCCATTCTGTTAAATTCGGTGTGTGGAGTTTTAAATTTTGTGTGTGGAGTTTTTATAATACAAAAAGTATAAAAAGTGGATGTGAGTGGAGGAGAGAGAAAATGTTACTGTCCATATGTATATTGGAGGGACACTGTTCACCCTCTATAATATTTTAATATATTTTGAAAATGGTTGTGAGTGGAGGAGAGAGAAAATGTAATAATAAAAGTATAAAAATATTATTTAATTGAAAAAAAAAGAAAATGTAGTATTTTTTTATGTAGTTTATGGTGAAAATATGGTGGAATGAACGTGAATGCTCTAAAACCCCAAATGTGTCCCCTTTTTAACCAAAACTTCATCATCTTCATCACATGCATTCAACCTCTGGTCACGAACACATCTCTATTATATTCATCTTTGTTCTTTTCAATGTTAACACCTTTCTATATCCAATTAAATTCAATCAAAATTCAAAAACATTCAACTTTCCACTATAGTCGTTTCTTCAACCCACCATATATATATTGCTCAAATTTTTTATCTAATTTATTACATTCTTCCAAAATGTTAACACTAATATAGGTATTGAAACATGGCTAATCAAGGCCAATGATCAAGAAATCAAAGGTTGGAGTTTTGGCTTTTGAGATTGTTGGAATCATGCCCAAGCTCAATCACATGTGGCACAATCTTTTAGATAAAAATATGATCTGTTTTCGAAACAAATCGATATGCCTAGAAGGTGTTCGACGAATTGTCTCAGCCGACAATGTGTTTCTTCTTAACTTAGCATGTGCGGTGATGGTTGAAAACGTAAAGGTGTTATTGAATTCGGCGTCTATATTGAGCAAACGGTGTGAAGACTTGGAGGCTCGGTGCTTTGAGACGATGTTTGATGGTTTGCTGATACGGGTCGTGATCCACATTGTTGGGTTTTGAGCTAGAAAGGAATGGATTATGGAGGCCAGGATCAAGAAGATAGAACAATATGTTGCGGCCACAGGGCCGGCTATGAGGGTGTGCGGGGAGGACTTCCGTATAAGGCCCGTGATTTCGAGGGGCACGTGTTTTTTTTTAAACTGATATATATATATATATATATATATATGTTAATAAATAGAAACCGAATCAAACAATATGCATAAAATGATCTTTGGTGAAGTGGCGCGCATGTTTTGGTTAGTTCATTGGGCCCGGTGAGACCCGGGTTCGAGTCCCTTGGTTCACTTCTTTTTTATTGAGTTTCATTTAACAGTTTCCAATAATTGCACAACTGGTCCCTGCACTTAAAAGTTCTAAAGAATTACCAAATCAGTGTCATACCCCTTTCTGCGGCGGAAGCACGAGGTGTGATCATGAAAGGTTCTCATTGCATACGAAGAGTAAACATACTACATGCTCAAAAATAACTTCAACACTTACATTACTGAAAACATAAGTCAAGTGTTTACAACACGAGATAGCATATTGTTTTAAAAGTTACAACTTTATTTAACGATAAACAAAGCGACATCCACGAGCATGAGTATGACCACGCGCACATCCATCCTAGTTACCTGAAATACATGTGAGTTTTTGGAAAAACGTCAACATAATGTTGGTGTGAATTCATGCAGTTTTTGTATTTCACGTTTGTATACTTTGTATGAAAACATAGTTTGTGTCATGTATAAATCAAGTTTTCATATATAAATCAAGTATTCATGTGTACACCACGTACTCATGTATAGTTCAAGTTTTTCTTGAGTACCCCACGTACTCAAGTATAATTCTCGTTTTCTTGAGTACCCCACGTACTCAAGTATAATTCAAGTTTTCTTGAGTACCCCACGTACTTCAAGTATAAATCAAGTTTTCATGTGTACCCCACGTACTCATGTATAATTCAAGTTTTAGTATGGTATGAAATTTTATGTAAATAAAGTATTCCTGTAAGTATCAGGATTGTTAATGGGTTGCAAAGCCATTAACATGTGACACGACATAGGAAGTCACCAAACCTTAGGCATTTTCTAGTTGGCATATTCTGAGACACAAAAGCACTACTCGATTCTCGCCCTCACCGAGAGTGTGGCTGCCCGGCACCCGTTAGATCTAACATTTTGTTCTGCGGTCTAGGTATATAGTTGATTAATGGTGCTTATGGTACCCTATTCGTGACACGATTTCCCGTATCATTTCTCATAACGCATCATACTTGGTACTCGTCCTCACCAAGTGCGCTTCTCATATTCTTATATCTCATCACACTTGGTACTCGTCCTCACCAAGTGTGCTTCTTGTATTTTTATCATACCATTTATAAATATTGTAACATTTGTACATGTATTTCACCCCCGAAGTTATAAAACTGAAAACAGTTAAAAGAAAAGGGGGAGCATGAACTCACAACTTTGCGTTCCTTGCGTTGTAAACTTCACCGGATTTGCTTAATTAACGTCGTAACCTATACGCGTTTTCTTAACGTTAGTCACTAGACTTGTGTCGCACAAGTACAGTCACTCTCTCTTGTGTTAAAAATATTTTATATTTTTAACTAAGTGTCTTACTTATATTATTTTCTCAAAAATAAATATAAGCCTTTTGTATTTTGCACTTTGCACCCGAATTATGTATCTTGTACGTTGTATGTGTATTTTTGTGTTTATACTTCTTATGAGTATTTAGTGTATTTTTAAGTCTTAATACACTAGCACGTATAACACATACTATATACACTTAGCACAAAAGTTGGTGATCAAATAATATATATATTTTTCTCAAAAATATATACATACTTAATATCCATTTTTATTTTTGAAGAAATCCTCATTTCTTATCACCAAAAATTAGGGAAACCTTGGTAATATTTTTAAATACATTTTTAGGGAATAAGTTTCTCAAAAACTTATATTTTTCTAAGTGTCAAAATTTATAAAAAATTTGACAGAGTTTCCCCTAAAAATGGAGGTTTCCCATGTTTTCAAAACATGTGTTTATTTTCTTTTAAATCAACAACAATATCAACAACAATCTTTATTTATCAAACTTGTCAAAACAAGTATATATCACAACTTATGAACTTGAAAGTTTGTAAAAATATGTAGTAACTTACTAGCACATTTAGTAAGTCTTGTTACCTTTAAAAATAAGTTTAGTTTCTTAAAAACTTTATTTTTAAAGAGTATGTATTTTCATAACTTCTAGTCATGAATTTCAAAAGTATTTCTTTGTGGAATTTTCTTTCTACACAAGTGTTTATACACTTGTTTACTTACTAAAAATGATTTTTGTTTATACAAGATCCGGGTTTTTAAACAATCTAGTATTTTCCACTTGGTTCTTCCAAAAAACCACTTGTAGATCTTTAGATCTACTAGTTTAGAACCTTATTTTACAAGAAAAATTACATTTACTCAAGTTCCAGTTTCATGAGTGGAAGGGTTCATCATCTTTTATAACTTTACCACTAACATACTACTAGTTCATGTTCTTGAACATGATCTAGTATGTCTAGATGATGATCCATCCCACTTTTAGTAACAAACAACATCAAATAATACCAACTATACAAGATTTACAAGATTTACACAACTAGTTTCTTTTTATCCAACATATTCATCTTACTTTCAAGACTTTAAGTTATGATCTTGTGTGTTCTTGATTTTTAACCATTAAATCACCTATTAACCACCAAAAACATGAACAAGATGAAGATTTGAAGCACTTACTACTAGCACAAGGCTAGGGAAGTTCAAGAGTGCAAATGAGGTGGATAAAAGCAAATGGTGAAGGTCCTTCAAGATCCGCTTGCACCGAGCTTCGTTAGTGACCTTCTTACACCTATGTATGCTCTTAAAATGGTTGAGGATGATCAAGTAATGGTGGTGGTGTCTTGGTGGGTTTCGGCCGAGAGCACAAGGAAGGAGAAGAAGAAGAGTGGAGGTGATAAGATGAGATGTTGGTGAAGATTATGATCTTGAGGTTAATATAGACTTACTTCCAACATGTGATTAACCCTTGGGTTTTATGTCCTCTAAGTACTAAGCACAATCTATTAAATAATTCACATAAAATCCATCATTTAGACATGTGGGCCGATTTACTAGGATATGGGGAGGGGGTCTAAGTGTAAACATGAACCATGTAGTTAGTTTATTACCCAAATCCAAGTATTTAGTTAGTTACTAGTGTGTGTTATTTAATGTATAGTGTGTTAGGGTGTTCGGGGACCCTAGCTAGCTTACCAAAATAAAAACAATGCTTCTAGCATTATTTTGGTGTTCCGGGTATTGTCCGGTTGTTCGGTTAGATACCGATTCGTTAAAGTGCTAAATCACACTTTTTAGTGTCTTTTAAGTACCCTTTTGTGATACTTCCGATTCCCGACACTTAGGGAAGTATTCTGGATGATAAAACGAAATTTCTGCATAATATTCATATGTTTAAATGCTGATTTGAGCTGAATTTATTAAAATTCTGCACTTAAAGTGCGTTTCGGGTGCTTTTTAGTGCGTATTTTGCTTCCAGAGAGTATATATATTAAACCCTTATATGTATTCTTGGGTTTTAATGTATTCTTGATGTTGGACCTACACCTAGGCTCCAATTTTAATGTCTGACTGCTTTCTGCAGTTCTGTTGACACAGTGTGTCTTACCGGTGAGTTTACTAGTATTTCTGACGCAACGCTCTCGTTTATGCATAAAGCAATATTTTGTAGTATACAATGTGCATGAATTCACTTGTTTAGTATGTGTTCAGACATTGCTGACAATTAAGCACATAATTGCAGTCTTTAACTAATAATTAAAGTGTACGGAAATTACCGGTTTCGTGCCAGTTGTCACAATCAGTCCCTTCAATTAGGAAATTAGTTTAATCTAAAATTTATAACTAGGTTAGTTATTTCTTTTGTAATAATTAACGGGACTAACAAGTTTCATTCATAAAATTAATATTTTAAACCCGAAAAAACTAGTTATAGTAATTTCTAAATACGCGACATCTAATATAAATAAAAAAAGTTCGTTTAAGATCCGGTTTTCAAAACGGATGGGTATCGGAGATTCATTTTTGGCGGATGTTACACATTGTTTATCGAATAATACGATTTTGTCATTTTCGTAAATGCCTTGTTTATCGTTAAGATATAAGGGCACATTTTTTTGACCTCGAACAGGGTACATGAATTCTCAGAAACGCCACTGTGCGGCCACTTATACGCTTCATTGAGAGGTCGATGAACTAACTGTTGTAGAAAACAATTTGAAGAAATATATGTAGTGTGATAGTCAAAAAACTATCATGCTATGAAGCAACATGAGATTCTTGATTTGGAAAAAAAGCTTCAACGGCGAAAACAAAAGATTAAGTATATACAGGAGAAATCTTTATGGAATATAACTTATGATACAGTAACTTTATTGCCTGTAAGATCAAGCTTCCCCATTTTTTCAAGTATCAATGGAGGATGTGTGGTGTTCCGATAGTAGATATGGTGGTTGTATGGTGGAGATGGGTGATGTTTTTTGAAGGTGGTGAGGGTAATTTTGTCATATTTTCATATATCTAAAGGTGACTCACTAGGGGTGAGCAAGTTAACCACCATAACTGATTATCGAACCATAACCGACATAACCGAACCGATTTTAACCCATAATCAACATAACCGACAGTTATGGTTATGAAATTTTGGTTAGCCGACCAATCGGATATGGTTATGAAGCTTTGGTTAACCGATATAACCAAAACCGAACTTGTCATGTTAAGTCTATAATTCTATATAATGGATTTATGTTTTACAATAACCATGAAGAGGTGTTTTAATAATATAAAAGTATGTTAGTAACAAAATGATATTGGTGTAGATGTCCTTTATTTTGATGAAGAACTAAGGTGTTATGATCGTATGAATCTTCTGTATAACATTGACTACATAATTACTTTACTAAAATGCATCACACATATGTAGTTTAACCAAAAAGTGTAGTCTTGGTTGTCTTATAAAAAAAGGCCCAAGCTAAGTCCAACATGGCGGGTTTCATTCTTAGTTTGTAGGCCCATTGGCGTATAACTTTTAACTTTAGCTGAAAAGTTAGTTTTAGTAAAAGATTTTTGTTAATAACCAAAATAATCCGAAACCGAACCATAAGCGACTTCATAATCGATTAACCATAACCGAAGTTCGGTTATTGTTAAGAAAATCCATAACCGAAGTTAGCGGTTATGGTTATGATTAATGGTAAAAACCGAACCAAACCCATCCATGCACACCCCTAGCTGACGCCAAGGATGCGGAATGCAGGAAATGCAATCATGGGGACTTAGATGGTAATATTTTGGCTTTAGGGATTCAATCTATGATTTGAGGTAAACCACAAGGACGCAAATTGTACTCTAGTCTTTGATTTAATATGGTTAGATTAAGAAATTGAAATTTGACAAAAGGATTTTGAATTTAAAAGAACTAATATCTATTAATGAATTTTGAATTTGTAATGAACCTAGGTGACAAAACAATTAATAAAAAACTAGAATCTATCACTTGCGGAGATCACCTATTGTTCGCCCTACTATTGTTGATGCCACATTGTCGCCAATCCATACCCCGACCACCTTAGGCACCGTCATCACAACCATCTATTGGTCGCCAGCATCGCCACCCCCAACCAATTGGGTGTCACCGCCTGCACTGCTTATTATAAACCACAACAACCATCGTCGTTGTTACCAACAATTGCATCACCACCGTCGGATAATGGTAAGGGTGGAAAGGCAGAGTGCGACAACTTAGATGGTCAGTAGGGGTGTGAAAATTTAGTTCGGTTATGGATGTTTAACCATAATCAAGCTTTAGTTATGGAAGATTGCTAAACCATAACCATAACTGAGTTAACCGTTGGTTATGGGTCGGTTTCGTTTCGGTTATTGATGAAACAGTGGTTAACCAAGGGAGGTTAATTCACTGGTCTCGTCAAGCAAGGTTAATCCCTTCTTTCCGAGGATCGGTGGCTGGATCGTCCGTTGATTTGTCTACTGCACAAGGAAAACACACCGTGACTCATAACAAGGAGGATGGGGTGGGTGGTGCTCCTTGTTACCACTATCCGGTGTGAGAATAAGTAATTTGCTTGAGAGCAAAGTGTGTGATAGTAGTAAGAGTGAGAGAGTTCATAAGCGATACTTTAAACCTGGCCCGAGATGGGTATATATAGCCGAATAGTGAAAGAGGGTAATTGAGTGGCTAGACTGACAACGTGCAGCCCCTTGCAGGTATGTCAGGCACGTAGGTCATGAAGGTGACGCCACGTCCTGCTTTGGCTATCAGTCTGTGTGCCAGCGTTGCTTACGTGTGGGCTGACAGATGACTGCTATCAGTGCCACTTGTTGTTTTGGCCACTTAAGTCACGGTGTCAGTCCCACTTGCGTCGTCAATAGGATGCGGTGCTGGGTCGTATCGCTATCTGTGGTAACTGCGGTTGTTTTCGTGTCCCTTGTCGTGACGAAAACATCCGTTGACTGATTGGAATCGCCAACTGCATTCGCGCGTGCCTGCACGGACGCAGATAAGTCCTTGCTGGTGGGAGTGTTTGGTAAGGGTGATGGTCACTCGCGACTGCTTCGGTGCGAGATTTGGGACCATACCCCTTCAGTTATGGTTTGGTTATGGTTCAATTGTTGGTTATGGTGATTAATTTGCTCACACCCTAGTGTTCAGGGTGGTGACTGGGATTGAGCTGTCGACAACGACAGTGGGTGACTGGAGTTCCAAGGATGACGGCGATTGGCCTGAACGTAGTAATTGAGATAATCGAGGGGGTGGATAGTGGTTAAGGTGGCAGTGGTAGTTCAACGACAGTGACTAGTTAGAGATTTCATTTACTTTGGTTGAATTCCTTTACGTTTTAGATTGATTGTTAAATTCATTTACACGAAGAAAATTTAGTGAAATAATTCTAATTCTAATTCTAAATCATTTCCCAATTAATACACGTTAAGGCACACAAGACACCCCTGTGATGAATGATGAGTATCGTAAAAAACCACCGCAAGCGATTGTTTCACGACCGTGATGTTAATTCTTGTGACAACTACTGCGTGCGTGAAAGGATGATAGGGATTGGAGATGACCTTTTTTTAATAAAAAAATCATGTTAAAAGGGGATGATATCGATTTGCAGGTTTGAGTTTTGTGGCAACAATGGCGGTTTTATGGGATGAAGAAGACGATTATTTACAAAATTAACCCCTCAAGTTTTAATAAATTAATGCCTCCAACTTTTTAAATCAACATTACTAGCCACTTTAGTTTAAAACATATTTTCTTTTTTTTTTCAGTCATTTTAAAATTTTTGTAAAATTATAAAACTGTTATGAATGCATCCATTTTATGGCCCAACCCAATGTTTATGGGCTTTAGCCTTTTAGGGTTTCTATTATACTAGTTTATATATACAATGTATATGAATGAGATGATTAAATAAATTTTCTCCCTATATTTCTCTCTTGTTCATAACACGTTATCAGCACATTGCTCTAACCATTTCCATTAATTATTCTGTAAAGACTCTCCACACCCTTCTAATTTGTTATGTTTTCGATAACAGATCTATTCAAACATGTCAACCTCTTTATCCATCTATTGGTACGAGTAAGATGAAGATATCAAGGGATATTCAGAAAATTACCATGCATGTTATTGAAAAACTAGATCATGTGTTGCATTTTCCTTTTGATTTTGCCTCTACCCAACAAGCAGAGGTCGGCTGTATCCATCAATTGAGGTAACAATTCGAACCTTCTTCCGTGATTAAATGCGTAATATGTATATCCTACATATATGCATATACATGATATAAATTTACCATTATAGTTCTGCGACTTAATTTTTGGTTTCCGGCCATGAAGAGTATGCAAATTAGAAACTAAAAGTCAAGAAGATAGAATCATAGAATACAAATCTAAGATATCCAGAAATCAAATCTATGAAATCCCCACATGAATTTTTTTAGAGGTTGAACATACACGTAAAACTATAGTGGTATGATAAAAAAAGGATTTTGGAACGAGCCGGTTTTGATGAATTCGTTGGCAAAATCGTTGGTGACGTTACCAGGAAATTCTATTTTCCAGGATATAACTTTGACCTAGTCTTGCATGATATATTTTACTTTATTGTGAAATTAATTATTAAATGCTCCATCAGTTATTATTTCTTTTAAAACGTTCTTAATTATTAAATGTTCCATCAATTATTATTTCTTTTAAAACGTTCTTAATGGTGTGTGTAAGGTAGAAATAATGATAAGATATAACTACAATTTCTATGTTCTGTTACAAGTTTTAAGAATATGCTTAGCAAATTAATAGCACCCTATCATATAAAAAAATTATCTTAGCATTGAATAGAATAATTGTCCATAATGAGTTGGTTTATTCATTAAGTATATCAGATTTGTTTTGAATAATAATAAAAAAATCATCGTTTAGATAGTTATATAAAACATACATACCTTAATGATTTCACGGAAATCTACTACATTTAGGAACGTATATCACATATAATATTGCATGTTATTTATATTGTAAATAGTATTAAGACATCCCCGCGTTGCGGCGGGGGCGTAAAACCGTGCCAAGTAAAGTTGAAAATAAAAAAAAAGTATTAGGGTTAAATTATAAAATATGAAAAGCTTTGGTTAAAGTATAAAAATCAAAAGAATTAAAATGAAAAAGATTTTAGCCTTTGGATTAAAAGTGAAAAATCAATTTTTTTTTGAAAAACTCCCCATACCAGGGGTACAACTCCATAAAACACAAAAGTGTTGATTATTTATAGTATGGAAATATACACATTGACATTCTTACATTTAATCCACAAGTTTATTTATCGAGACCCCGAAGTTCTCCTTAATCTATTAAAAGGCATAATTTAAAATTATAAAAAAAATTTCATTACAAGATACAATTTTAAGTCTTTTCAAACACAAGATCGTCGAACAACTACCTCCTCTAGAGTCTAGATATCAAATCTATCAACATCTAAAATTTTATTGTAGCACTTGACAATTAAAGTTGTTCTACCTTCCAACAGCTTGTTGTAATTTGTTTTTTCAACACATGATACTATAATTGAAAGGCGATTAGCAAACATAAAGTTTTTTTTTTCGTATTACCTCTTAAATGAGATTGTGTGGAGAGCACGTCAATGATACTTATGTGCTCGATAAGTTCTCCATGTATCGCATTTAGAACATGCTCTTGTCATAGAAATATCTAACACGTGTGAAAAAAAACAATCAAAAGTCATATCATGTCTTTTAAATCGCATAACAAAATAACAAGCTTCTACTTGACGTTCGAATCGTCCAATCAGTGCAAGCCCGTTTCTTGAAGCAAATGTGGCTACTTTTACAAGGTGTGGATGGATGAGATGATGAGGTTGTGGCCCCTGTAGAGGCCATATACATGCACGATCATGATCAAAACCTGACGTCAATGGTTCAAACCGACATAACATGAATCAATCTTTGAGGGGAGGTCTGAAAAGGACAAACAAAATATCCTACAAACTTATAATAACCTGGTCTGCTAAAGGGTTAGAAAACATAAGTGTACAACAAAACTACTAACTCTATCACCAAAGATAAGAAACATTTTTATTCATTGTCCGAGCACATAAATACTAATTCACATGTTAGCTGCATATCAAATGCTCTGGAAGAGCATCAACATCTTACCCGTAGATATCAAACTTTATAATCAATATTGCCTCATGTTCTAGTATACCCTGAGGACAGTTACCAAGTCTCAACTATGTTCGGATAAATAGTCATTACACTAAAATGGTGACAAAGAAAAAATGATATTGAATATCTCCAAATTGCATATGACAATACGACCAGAAGACCATATTATATTACCTAAAGTATATTGCAAAATAAATAAATACATCCCATAAAATCAAATATGGTGAGTAACCAGAAGTTACTAGAAAAATAAACGTTCACCATACGGCATGGCTAAAAAAGGTCATCCAGATAACATCATGGTATGATAAACAATCAGAAGTGCTAACTAGCACCTCTAAATAATCTAAAAGCATTGCTCCCAAAATGCCTTATCATATGTGTAGTTATTTTTTTTTCGTGGCAAATAAATTTTTATGCCCTTCCAAAAACAAACTCACACAAACAATCCCTCTTATGTGGGGACATTCTACATGTGAGTTATCAACTACCCATATGTAGCATATGCCCAACACTATGGAACATTGTTCTTTGACATGGTTTAACGCTGCTCTTTGACAACCTAGTTGTAGGGACCATTGTTGGGCACAATGTGAAATATAGTAAGAGGCATACGTAGTCGAGACGAAATTCGTCTGTTAATTATATCAATTCAAAACCAACTGCTATTCATAAATACTCCCTATTACAACTGGTTTCCTGAAGAGAACCAAGTTTCCATTCTTTATGTTTGGTTGTGTAGCTTGTGTACCAATAGCACCACCATAACATATAAAATAGTATATGTACACCGTATTCCCAGTCTTAGGGGGAGACGAGAAAATGAAAGACTGGCAACACAAGAAAATGCATCATTTTAAAATTTAGACACCTGAAGTGGTCAATATAAATCTAAGTCCAAAAGAACGTGAATTTGCCAATAATAGCAAATGAAATACGAGATGCATTCACAAACACAAACAAAGTGACAAAGTCACATATATCAGCATTTAACTCACCTGCTCGAATTCAAGTAATCAGAGTCCCATATTAGAAAAAGTGGGAAGTAAACTCGGTTCCAATATATAAAACCCGCAAATATGAAGAGAGCAGAGTAAGACAGTTGGTGTAATCCCAGGAGAGGTTACATACAAAAACCTTAAGAGAGGTTGCTCATAAAATCCTAGAAGAGATTAACAAAATCTTGGAAGATATTAATGAAGCCCCAGAAGAGGATAATAGAGTTCAAGAAGAACCCAGTTACCAAACAAGTATGAGATCTCAATGAATTATGTACAAAATAGTACAATATGGAACCGTAATGAAACACGTGTAAAATGATATATTTGAATATGCTATAGCAATAGATGTAATCGATGAAAATAGATTAGGTATATAGAAAGTGTGCAAGAGTGTACGCACACAAATAGCCAAAATGGCTACATGACTTAAGGCTGAACTAAATTTGCTCGGCAAACTAAACATTTTCGAACTAGCAGTTCGAACACCCATAGACGTCAAACCAGTAGGTTATAAATGGGTGTCTTTAAATAAAAAGAAACGTAAATAATGAGTCTTTGCGATGTAAGGCACACATTTTAACATAAAGATTTTCCCAAATCCCAGCAGTTGATTATGAGGAAACGTATACCCCTGTAGTGGATGCGATAATCTTTAAATGTTTAAGCGGCCTCGCAATCTCAGAATGACTTTAGATAAAAACAACTTATGGATGTCATCACCGTATACATTTACGAGACAATAGCAAACGGCATATGTCTGAAAATCCCTGAAGGATTAAACATGCTCAAAGCATTATTGAACAATAACCACATATGTGTTATATATATAAATCTTAAAGGAAACTAGTCGTATGTGGTACAATTGACTTAGTTGATACTCTAAAAAGAGTCGTATAAGTTTGATAAAATGAGCTATATCTATTTATCAAGATTCACTCTTAATGTTCACTATAATCGCAGTTTACAGTGATGATGTAAACATCATCGAGAGGAACTATCAAACTAAAGAGGGAAAATTTTGAAAGACCTTTACACAGTGTAGTTATTCTCAACCCACAGTTCGAGTATATATGTAATATTTTTGCTCATCCATTAGACTACATCCAAAAGATGTTATATGGATAAAATTCATTTGTTGAGTACGTTAATGATTGTCGAATTGCTTGACATATGGAAATGATTTTTATCGTCCCTAAGAAGAGGATGGATAAATAACTGGTCCGGAAGTACCATACTTAATTGCGATTGGAACATTGATGTATCTAGCAAACAAGACGAAACATGATATTGCGTTCTTGATAGATGTATTGGCAAGATTGTAGTTCTAATCTAATATGTTACACTCTTTTTGCCTTTACTAAGTTTTTTTTTCTATCAGATTTTCTTAGTAAGGTTTTTGATGAAGCAACATAACTGAACTAGTAGCATCAGTTTATCTTATAAGTACTGAAGTACCTTAACATCATCCTGGAGCATGTTGTTAATTATGTATAATGCGCAGTGCACTCTTTTTCCCTTAGCTACGGTTTTATCCCACTGATTTTTCCTAGCAAGGTTTTTAACAAGGCATAATTACAAAGCGTGTTAAATGATATGGGATTCAAGACATGATATTTTTCATGAGAAAATATGGAGTCCCAACTATCAGATTATGATAATGAAGGATATATATTAGACCCCCACAAAACTCAATCTCAATCTAAATATATCATTAATGGAAGTCAATGGTTTCAACACATTCAAGACAGGTGAAGACTTGAGTTAATTAAAGGAAGCCAAATTGTACAATTTGAAGACAATGCAAGCTGAATCAGAAGAAGCCGAATTGTACTATTTAAAATGCAACCTGAATCAAAAGAAGCCTAAGCAAAGAAGACGGCATCAAAGATCAAGTCAAACGGTTATTACTTAAGATTGAATTCAACCGACTAAGAGTTATATATATATAATTGAGGGGGAGTAATATACATGTTGTACTCTTTTTTCTTAACTAAGTTTTGTCCCATTGGGTTTTCTTAGTAAGGTTTTAATGAGGCAGTATAACTGATCCTGAAGTGTCAGTTAATATCGGTCCTGAAGAACCAAGCCAATATCTTCCAATAGTATAATATAGATAGTGTATAATATAAAATGTCCGAGGGGGGGTGTTATGAATGCATCCATTTTATGGTCCAACCCAATGTTTATGGGCAAGCCTTTTAGGGTTTCTATTATACTAGTTTATATATACAATGTATATGAATGAGATGATTAAATAAACTTTCTCCCTATATTTCTCTCTTGTTCATAACAAAAACATCTCTATATGTTTTTTTTACATTTTTTATATTCTTTTAGAAAATTATAACATTTCTGTGTTAATAACATTTTTTCTTAAAATTTTGTTTATTTAGTTTTTATATTTACGTTTGTGTAATTTAATAATGTTGGTTTTTTTATATTTTACTTAAAAAAGAAAAAAAATAGTGATGAAATGTGATGATTGTTGCAAATGTGATGAGTGAAATTTGATGGAATGTGAAAATGCGAGGTGGGTATGATAGAAAAAATTAGTGGTGGTTGTGATGGGTGCTCCATCCACCCTTATAAATGAAATTGAGATTCTAATTACAATCAATTTTACGAAAAGATTAACAAATAAAATTCATATTTAAAAAAAAAACAATATATTCTTCACATGTTCTCGAGGGGATAGTCAGGCTCGTGGTAAAGTTGTGTATTCCTCAACTAAGTAGTTATGGGTTCATATCCTGCAAAGAGTAAATGTGGTGTAGTTTTGGCAGTTAATATATATATATATATATATTCTTTGCATACATATTTAGAAAAAAACTACATATGTATACAAACTAGTTTTATGCCACGCCCGTATTGCAAGACACTAGGCTAAATAATTGTCAACCATTTAAAACAAAAGACTACCATAGCTTTGCGAGAAAAAATAAACTACAACGATGGTAAGACTGTAATTTTGAGTTGGTGGCAAAAATGTAATATGTCTGGAGAAAAAAGTGAGTGTGAGGCAACTGCCTGGCACGAGTAAAATATACATTGAGTCAACCAATTAAAATAAAACACTACCACTGTTTTGCAAAAATAAAACTAAAACGATGACAAGACTTTAAATTTGATCTGGGGCAAAATCATAATTTTGAACAGGGGGTAAATTTGTAATTTATCAAAAGCTAAAACGATGGCAATACTTGTAACACCCCGTGTTTCGAAAGTCAAAGTCACAGTCAAGATTGAAGTCAAAGGAAGAAAAGATCGCTAATTACGATCTGTCACTCCTTGCTTAACTCTTGTTTTGACTTCTTTGACTTGTAGATAATCTATTTATTTTATCGCTTTAGTTGCATTATGTGGAGTACTTGTTAAAAATCGAGGATTAATCGATATTTGTCGCATGTTTTATCGCTTATCGCATCGCAATCGCACTCGCAACTCGAATTATGTATTCTGGATGTTGTTTTATGTGTGTGTGCCACTTATGTGTTACTTGTGCATGTTTATTTATGTTTATGTTTATGTTGTGGTGATTAATCGAAACGCAATCGCAATCGAATCGCAAACGCTGAATGCAAGTTATTTAGGATGATTGTATGTTAGATATAGTGAGCGATGCTTAGGTTATTTGTTGTTTAATGCTATCGTATCACAAACTCACTCAAATCGCATCGCAATGCTCAACGCATGAAACGGAAACGCGAAATCCAACTCGCCAGAGCCACTCGATCGAGTGACCACTCGGTCGGATGGCCAGTCGATCGAGTCGCCACCCGATCGGACTGCCACCCGATCGGTGACCCACTCGATCCGTATGCTTTTTGCCATTTTGGGAAACCCTATAAATACCCCCACCTGTCACCATCATTTGATGTCATAACTCCTTCACCCGAAATAGACGCTCAAGCCCACCTTTCTCCCGATTTCTCCCGATTCTTATAAGTTTCTTCCGAAATCTTTGTACTTCCATGATCTACACTTAATTCTTCATCTTTTTCACCGAACAATCTTCACTTTTAACCGTGAAATCACTAGATTTGAGGTGTTCTAGGAAGATGTCAGCATGGTGTTCTTATGAACTTCATGTTTTGGCTTCAATCCACCAAGAACAACTCAGATCTGAAGGATTTCCATATGAATAAACAAATATCTTGCATAAATCTGAGCATATTCAAGATTAAAAGGATTGAAAGATGGTTTTCTAACTTTCTTTCAACTCTTTTACACTCAATGCACTCAAAACCGATGGAATCGGAGCTTGTAAAGACCTTCTACTTATTCTTAGAGACGTGTTGGTTCAAGATCTGAATTCTATCAATGAGATAATGATTACGAGTTAGACATGACCAACCGTCACGAGCCGTTAACTGATCGGGTCAGGGTGGTTCCTGTCCAATAAGGTCATTTGGATCAGATGGGGGGGTTTTGTTGCCTAATACGTCGTCATACCATCTCAATTAAACCGCAAAACTTAGCAAAAACACCGAGTAACAACACGATCAGATTGCGGGACAGATCACCGTCCGATCGGATTGCCATCCGATCGGACTGTCATCCGATCGACCTGCAATCCGATCGGTTGACACTTGGGGTTTAACACTTAACAATTTTCAACATGTTCAATGCATCACCAATTCTAGCGGATTGTCACCCGATCGGTAGACCATCTGATGGGGTGATAAAACTGCTGTGAACTTGTTCTCTAAGAGATGTCTCATCGAACGGATCGCCGTTCTATCGAACTACTGTTCGATTGACCGACCTGCCGTTCGACAGACCGACCTGAAAGGTAGAGATACTTCTCTGTTTTCAAAATGCTAAAACAAAAACTTCAAAAGACAAACCATCATACGCAAACACATTCTGCCCAAGCAAGGTGTCAATCCGACCGAATGGCCATCCGACCGGATGACCATCCGAACGGATTGACATCCGATCGAATGACCGACCTATCGGATTGCCATCCGATTGGGTTGCTGTTCGACACTTGGTTCCTTGCACCATTTTACGCGTCGCTTATCATTTATACTATCGTTCTGTCCAGGCTAATCTCGATCTAAGCGCTCCCTTCAATCCATCACTGCTGTGAGTATACTCGAACCCTTTTTGCTTTACGCACTTTTGGGTGTTACATACGTTACTTATTCTAAATCACATTAAACACACTACGAACTTCTTTAACACTAACCGCTACTGTATGTTATACGTGACTCGATGAATGCTTGTTTGTTATGTTTACACATAGATTGCTGTCTACCTGCCTTAGCAACGATAGTACTATAGTTTGGACTCAACACCTGTTCACTCAGGGGTTGTTAAGGACAATTAATCACATGGTTCATAGTGGTGAATATGTGTTACGAACTGCCTTGGGCAGTTAACCCGCAGTCATTGGTATCGATAGGATCATGTCGATAACTAACATGCTTCACATCACACGTTGTACGTACTGGTTATGCGTAAACAAATTCGAACTCTATTATGCTATTATCAAACTTGTATGCTCACCTTTACACAATGTGTATTGACTTTTACTTTAACGTATGCGGCAGGTGCTTAAGATGCTAGGACGCCTTGTTTGCTGTGTGATGAAATCGAGGCTAGGAAAGAGTCATAGAAACAAATAAATAAATTGTCTATTTTGAAATTTGAGTTGTCGGATCAGTACTTGTTTATGAGACAATTATGTGTAATAACTGTTTTATTTGGATATGTTATGGTATGGTATGGGACATGACGTTTAAATATCTGGTAATTAATAGTCGTTATGGATACTCATGGACAATCTGTTTCGCTCAGTGCCGCGCTCTGATGATTCCGCCATCGGTTGGGGTGTGAAAGATTGGTATCATAGCCATAACTATAGGGAATTAGGCAAGACTCGGCCTAGTCCGGGTTGATGTCTTAGAATAACCTAGTCTATAGTCTAAGTACCAACATACCAACTTGTGCATACCCTGCAGAGGTTTTTGTACGAGGTTACCTACTATTTCTCGCTATTCTCGCTTACGCTACACTATCACTGCACTCTAAACTTTCAAAAAAGAATGAGTGATTAGGTCGAGATTAGGTGTGAAAACCTTAAACTCTCGACTAAATTGCTTGTTCGACCCGCATTATATTACAAACAGGAGAATTTGCGTTGAATCAGGAGTGAAATCCGTACTTCGACGCAAATTTCCTCTCTATTTTATCAAAACAGGAACAAGGTTATTAAGTTAGGGGTGAAACCTGAACCTTGATGACTTGTTCCGTGCTCTATTTCATTTTAACGAAACTCTCACCAAAGTCTCGACGGACTCCAACGACTTGAAGTCACGCAACGACTAAAAGGGATGCGTGCCGATCGCCCAAATCAAGGCGAGAGCACAGTCCCGAAAGCCAAAAGCGTGTACTGCAAGTCCTTGTGAGTAGTCAAACCATCAAGGCTAGGTAGACGTGTTTCAAAGAAAGCCTTAGACAATCTATTTTCGATTTCAAGCTCGCAATCGCTGATTTTATGTGTTTCAATTCTGAGCCCGCAACTTCTGACTCTGATATATGTCGTTTTATGTGGATTTTATGTGTTTATGTGATTTTACCGGTTTATGTATTTCGGTTTTGGTTATTTACTCGCTTCTCGCTTTTGCTTAATTTACCCACACGATACGCACTACACATCTACCTCAAAACGCTAACAAATCGCTACTACTTATGGATAATCGTATGCTATGATGATTATGCTATACTACTCGCTATGCTACTCGCTATATTGCACGCGAACTTTGAATGATAGGTTTTTGTGTTCTAACTGCCTCTTGTATTAATGTGCCTTACGTGCTTATGTGTTTTGTGCTTATGTGAATCTGTGTTTATGTGCCTATGTGTTATGTGATACATGATCGTATTCCTGAGCTTTAGTAATATTAGGCGTGTGAGGTGAGATTCGATTATAGTGTGTCTGAGTCCTATGACGATGTCTGTTGCAGACAATGTCGTCATCCGGACCACGTCACTCTCGAACTACTCGCCGAGAACAGAGAGACAAACGCCTTGTCACACCCCCAAAATCCACCTGCGGAGTACCACCGCTTGGAGGCGTGACTGACCAGGATCCAGCCACCAATCATATTGAACACGCAAGTTAATAATTATAAAAGTTTAACCAGTACGATTGGTGTTCAAACAAAACATAGTTAAGTTGCAAAGCGGAAGCATAGAGTTCAAAACCAAACATAAGTTTAATTGTTTCACAGGTTAACATGGCACACAGCTGTCCATGTCCCACAACGACTCTCTTCCATGCAAGCTCCAACTAAGTACCTATTGACCTGCAAAGCATGTAGTAACGAGTCAACAACAAGTTGAGTGAGTTCACGGTTGGGTGTTCGTTTTAAGTTGTTTCGAAAACAGTTTCCTTTATCTGGCATCCTGCCGTGGGGGTTTCCCCATAGTTGAAAACGTGACCGTTTATTCCCGGTTACTCTGGCAATCCAGCCGTGGGGGCTACCCCATGTTAGTTATCTGGCATTTCGGCCGTGGGGGCTACCCCATGTTAGTTATCTGGCATTTCGGCCGTGGGGGCTACCCCATGTATACACTAGACTCGTTACCATATCGACTGCTAACTATAGTCATGTTTATGTGCCCTTAGCGTCGGTGTCTATCATCACCGACGTGCCATAGTCCATTAGTTCACGCCCGTCCTCTGTGGCACGGTGTGAGGTTTGTCAAACCTAAATAGCGCTATCTAACTAATGACCCGCTCGCCATTGGCCTTGGCGATTAAGTCGATACAAAGATGAGGGACTTCGTGATAGAGTTTTGGTCTAGTACGAGTTATCTGTCCGTGAGGATGAGGAATTACATTCCTGAACCAATACTGTCCTACCCAAGGAGGACGAGGAACCCATGTTCCTTAACCCCATTCCCAACCCCTGGGAATCCCATGCTTTGTAGAGGGTGTGAACTCACCTTGATTTGCTCGGCAGATACACAGAAAAGTCAATCAAGCTAGTTGTGGTCAACCACGTCCTAACATAGTTGTACCATACAAGTCAGGTTCGTATTTAGGTAGTGCACGTAGGTTTCTACACGTATGCTAGCACATTGCATACAAGTATTATTCATGGCATGGCGGTTTTCAACAATACATACGAGTTAAACAGTATCATGCGTGCAAATAAACAAAACCCAAAAGTCCGGCCCAATCCTAAGCCCGTAACAATGCAAGTCCAAACAGTGCACGTGTACATGGTCTCGAGTCGCACATATGAGTTCTCGAGTCGCAACCGTGGATGTCTCGGGTCATGTCTCGAGTCGCAACAAGACTCGCAACCCTGATCTCGAGTCATGCTGTTTTGTGCTGGCATTGGGTGGTCTCGAGTCGAGACTAGAGAGTTCTCGACTCGCAACCTGTGTCGCAATCCCCGGTCTCGAGTTGTCTTGTTCGTGGTCTTGAGTCGAGACAGAAGGTCTCGACAGGAACATCTGCTGACTTCCGACATTGTACTAAACCAATAGAATTTGGATTTCATGATTTGGTGTACTATCCAATGAGGTTTCACAAACATGTTTATTTGTCTAACATTGATTCAAATCAGATTAAACAAGTATTTTCAAATGTTCATAACATGTTCATATCATCTTCAAGTTGTTCTTCATGTATTCAAATAGTTCATCATGATCATTCAAACTTGTTCATCATCTTTTAGGGTTTTTGGGCATCAATCACAATCATAATCAAAACACTTGAACATACTCATCTAGTACACATGTGCAAATCCTACTTCACAAGCAATAAACCTCTTAAACAAAGCCAAGTCCTAGGGATTCAAACCATATAGAGTCGATTACCATCATTCATGTCCCAACACATATTATCTACACTAAGCCGACATTACATCATCATATAACAACAATCTTAGTGCCATTTATTCAAGAAGGATGTATTCATCATGCATAACACTTAACAAGTAAACATATTATCACATAATCTTCATCATACATCATTATCAAACCGAAATATCACACATCAACACCTTTAATCATGTATATTCATATGTTTGCAAAGAAATCACTAACCGGTTCAAGTATGGGTTCAAAGGTGTGAAGTAATAGCGAATGAAGCTTTCAAATGGGTGTGTGTGAGCCGATCCAAGTGCTCCTTGTGGTCACCGGTTTGAATCCGAGAAGAAGGAGAGGAAATGTGATGTTTGTTCTTTAGGGTTCAAGGTTTTCTAGAGAGAGAGTAGGGGAGTGTGTGTGTTGTCCAAAGATGGTAGTGTTGGCTAGCAACAAGGTTATATACTAGCTTCAAGTGATGCACCCTAATGGGTTTTCGGATAGACTAAAGGGGTGTGTGGCCCAATCCGGCCCAACTGTTACTGTTCACTCGAGACCGCATGGTCTCGAGTCGGGTCTTTGTGTTTTGGTTCCGGTTCACTACCTACTCGCTTGTATAAACTATACTATTTACGTACACATTAATAGCACATAGCACATCGAGATAATTACGAACTTTCATTTACTAATATGCAAACACATAACATTCAAGCATGATCTATCGAGATACAAGAAAGGGTTCTGAATTACGAGTTGTCACATTATCCCCAAGTTGAAAGAAATTTCATCCCGAAATTTGGTAAGTACTCACTGAGGAAGCTAGTTAAGTTGTATGGTTTTCCTGGTTTTCCCGGGGTGTCACATCCACCCCCCGTTGATCTGGAATTTCGTCCCGAAATTCCGTAGCTTCAGCCTCAGTAGTGGTTGTACCGTTTGCAAACAGTTGGGGATACTTTTGTTCCATCTGATCTTCGCGCTCCCAGGTGAACTCTGGGCCGCGACGTGAGTTCCAATGAACTCGAACGAGAGGTATTCTAGTGTTCTTGAGGACCTTAACATCCCGGTCCGTGATTTCAACAGGTTCCTCGACGAATCGTAACTGCTCGTCGATAGTGAGTTCCTTCAGAGGAACTATGTGGGTCTCATCTGACAGACACTTCTTCAGATTCGACACATGGAAAACATTGTGAACTGCACTGAGTTCTGCTGGTAAGTTCAGTCTGTAGGCCACCCTGCCTATTTTCTCGATGATTTCAAAAGGTCCGACGTATCGTGGGTTGAGTTTACCTCGCTTACCAAAACGAACCACACCCTTCCAGGGTGAAACTTTGAGTAGTACCCGCTCCCCAACCTGGAGCTCAAGTGGTTTCCTGCCCTTATCGGCGTAGACTTTCTGGCGGTCACGAGCTGCCGCCATGCATTGTCGTATTTGAGCAATTCGCTCGGTTGTGTCTACCACAAGTTCTGGACCAGTGATCTGACTATCCCCCACCTCTGCCCAACAAAGAGGTGACCGGCATTTACGCCCGTACAATGCCTCAAACGGAGCAACTTTAATGCTGGTGTGGTAGCTGTTATTGTACGAGAATTCCACAAGTGGCAGATGCTTTTCCCAGCTGTTGCCAAAGTCGATTACACATGCACGAAGCATGTCTTCTAAGGTTTGAATAGTGCGCTCGGACTGCCCGTCCGTCTGAGGGTGATACGTTGTGCTCATGTCTAACCGTGAGCCAAAAGATTTGTGCATTGCTTGCCACAGCTCTGAGGTAAAACGTGCATCTCGATCCGAGATAATAGAGGTGGGCACCCTGTGCCTCGAGACAACTTCCTTGAGATATACGTCTGCTAGTGTGGAGAACTTATCCGTTTCTTTGATAGCTAAGAAGTGAGCAGACTTTGTGAGTCGATCCATGATCACCCAAATAGTATCGTTTCCGCGTTGAGATCTAGGCAGGCCAGCAACGAAATCCATGGAAATTTGCTCCCATTTCCATTGTGGTATCTCTGGTTGTTGGAGTAGGCCTGAGGGTTTCTGGTATTCCGTCTTGACTCTCGCACAAGTCAAACACTTGCTGACGTAAGTTGCTATGTGGGCCTTCATGCTAGGCCACCAATACGTAGTTTTGATATCGTGGTACATCTTATCCGAACCAGGGTGTACCGAGTAGCGAGACTTGTGTGCTTCATCCATCACAAGCTCTCGTAAGTTGCCATAGAGTGGGACCCAAATGCGTCCCGTTACGTAGTAAGCACCGTCTTCCTTTTGTTCTAAGCGTTGCCTTGAGCCGCGTAGGGCTTCAGTCCTGACGTTTTCTGATTTCAATGCCTCTATCTGAGCGTCTCGTATTTGAGAAGGAAGACTAGAATGTATAGTGAGTTGTAAAGCTCGTACGCGCTTAGGCACAGTGTCCTTTCGGCTAAGGGCATCAGCCACAACATTGGCTTTGCCAGAATGGTACTTGATTGCACATTCGTAATCGTTTAATAACTCGACCCATCGTCGTTGTCGCATATTCAGTTCCTTCTGTTTGAAGATGTGCTCAAGACTCCTGTGATCGGTGTAAATGGTACACTTTGTACCGTACAGGTAATGTCACCATATCTTAAGTGCAAAAACAACAGCTCCCAGCTCTAAATCGTGTGTAGTGTAGTTCTTCTCATGAACTTTAAGTTGGCGTGAGGCGTATGCAATAACTTTGTCCCGCTGCATCAACACACAACCAAGACCCTGAATCGATGCGTCGCAGTAGACCACGAAGTCGTCTGTGCCCTCTGGCAATGAAAGGATAGGCGCGCTGCAAAGTCTATCCTTTAAATGCTGAAATGCTAATTCCTGAGCATTTCCCCAGCGATAAACAACGCCTTTCTGCGTCAGTGAAGTGAGAGGCTGTGCAATCTTGGAAAAATCCTTAATGAATCTCCTGTAGTAACCTGCCAAACCCAAAAATTGGCGAATTTCCGTTGGTGTGCGAGGTGCAGGCCAGTTCTTAATCGAGTCTACCTTGGATGGATCAACGTGAATCCCATCCTTGTTTACCACGTGGCCTAGGAAATGGACTTCACGAAGCTAGAAGTCGCATTTCGATAATTTCGCGTAAAGTTGTTCTGTTCGAAGGAGTTCCAAGATAAGTCGCAGATGTTGCTCGTGTTCCTCCTGACTCTTAGAATAGATCAGGATGTCGTCGATGAAGACTATAACAAACTTGTCCAGGTAAGGCTTGCACACTCGATTCATCAAGTCCATGAAAATCGCAGGTGCGTTCGTCAGCCTAAAAGGCATGACCAAAAACTCATAGTGTCCGTAACGCGTTCTAAAAGCTGTTTTAGAGACGTCCTCTCCTCGGACTCTCAGCTGGTGATATCCCGATCTCAGATCAATCTTTGAATAGTAGCTCGACCCTTGTAGCTGGTCGAACAAGTCGTCAATACGTGGAAGAGGATAACGATTCTTCACCGTCACCTTGTTGAGTTCCCGGTAGTCGATACACATTCTAAAGGTACCGTCTTTCTTCTTCACGAATAGCACTGGAGCTCCCCAGGGTGATGAGCTAGGACGAATGAAACCCTTATCCAAGAGTTCTTGTAGTTGCGTAGAGAGTTCTTCCAACTCTGATGGAGCTAAACGATAAGGTGCACGAGCTATAGGCGCAGCTCCAGGAGCTAGTTCAATCTGAAACTCGACTTGGCGATGAGGCGGAAGACCAGGTAATTCCTCAGGAAATACCTCAGGATAGTCGCGTACAACTGGAAAATCTTCTATCTTCTTCTCTTTCTCCGAGGTGTCAGTAACGAGAGCCAAAATGGCAGTGTGGCCCTTTCGCAAGCACTTCTGGGCCTTAAGGAGAGAGATGATGTTCTCAACAGCACTCCTCCTGTCGCCACGAATCAGGAGAGGTTCACTACCGGAACTAGGAATACGAATAATCTTCTCGTTGCAAAGGATCTCTGCTCGGTGTTGGGATAACCAATCCATCCCAATGACAACGTCGAAACTACCCAAGACGATAGGAATAAGGTCGATAGAGAAGGTCTGGTTAGCAAGAACAAGTCTACAACCCTTGACTACGTGTGTGGCCTCTAAACTCTTACCATTTGCTAGCTCTACAGTGTGCTTGTTGTTCAAGGGTGTTGGAATACGCTTAAGCATTCGACTAACTTCTAGTGACATGTAGCTAGTATCGGCACCCGAATCAAATAAAACTGTAACATAAAAGTCATCGAGAAGGAACTTACCCGCCACAACATTGGGGTCATTCCTTGCTTCACCTTGGCCGATCACGAACGCCCGCCCCCTGGCACCATTGTTGTTGTTGTTCCCGTTGTTACCATTCCCCTGGTTGTTGTTATTGTTGTTGTTGTTGTTCGGGTTCCTGTTCAGCTGGGGGCAATCTTTCTTGTAATGGCCTTCAGCTCCACACTGAAAGCATCCCTTGTTGTCACCTTGCTGCTGCTGCTGACGTTGGTTCTGTTGAGCTTGCTGACGATTCTGATTGGCGGGGTATAAGCTCCTGCAATCCTTTACAGCGTGACCTGGCTTGTTGCACCGATGACAGTTACCCCTGTTGCATGGCCCGCTGTGGTGCAGGCTGCAGCGATTGCACTTGGGGTGATTCCCTTTGTATCCACCATGACTTTGACCACCAGATGATTGCTGATTAGGGCTCTTGTAGTCGTCAGTCTTTCTTTGCTGAGACTGAGTTTGCACAGAAGTTGAACCCTTGTTTGAAGTTCCATCCCATTTCCGTTTGTTGTCACTAAGAGCACCCGAAGTAGTTGCAGCACCTATGCGCTTTGGTAACCTGTTCTGCTCCACCGCCTGATCCGTGAGACGGTGAGCCAACTGAACAACCTGTTGAATGGTGGCAGGTTTGCTGAAGTCACATGACTTTGGATTTCCGGCACTAAGCCCTTGAGAAAGAGTTCGATGCGTTTGATGGGAGGATCCACCATAGTAGGACCCAGAATTGCTAGTTCGTTCGATCTCTTCACATAAGTTTCAATTTCTGACCCCGTCATCTTGAGGTTGAAGAACTCTACCTCCAGTTTGTGAATCTCATCACGATTGCAGTACTCCTCCTTGATCATTTCCTTAAAGTTGTTCCATGGGGTGGCGTTAGCAGCAACCAACCCCAGCATTTGAACCTGAGCGTTCCACCACGTGAGGGCTAAACCCTCGAGAGTACCGGTAGCATACTTCACCCTGTGCTCCTCAGGGCATTCACACATCTCGAAAACAGATTCGAGCTTTTCAAACCAGTGGAGGAGACCTACAGCTCCTTCAGTGCCGCTAAAAGTAGTTGGTCGGCAGTCCATAAAAGTTTTAAAGGTGCACATAGGTGGCTGAACATGTTGACCTGTCGTGGGTGTAAGAAAGGACAGAGTTTAACACAAAGGTTGGTTCACGAGAGTAGGATCTAAAGATCCTAGAATGAGTTTGGACTGCAGGATATACCTCCTGCGTGTGCAGCTGCCAGTGCCGCAGCAACTCGTTCGTTAATCAGAGCCGTCAACTGGGCTTGTGTCATGTTTACGCGTCCAGACATGATCTTCATATCAAGAGGAACGTGAGTGAGAAAGGGGTTCGCGAAAATGCGTTGACAGAAGTGAGTAAGCACACACGTGTTCGAGCAACAGTAGTTATACTAACCAAGCATACCATGAGCATTGTACTAAGTAACTAACAAGTAGGCAATGTATACATAGATCATATCACCTAGAACGTCGAGCCTTGCATGTGGAGTGAAGCGTCGTTGTGGATCGTAGAGCACTGTACAGGTTATAGTCTGATTTTAATAAAACTTTCCCCTTTATTAAAACCAAGTTCTCTATAACCAATGGCTCTGATACCAATCTGTCACACCCCCAAAATCCACCTGCGGAGTACCATCGCTTGGAGGCGTGACTGACCAGGATCCAGCCACCAATCATATTGAACACGCAAGTTAATAATTATAAAAGTTTAACCAGTACGATTGGTGTTCAAACAAAACATAGTTAAGTTGCAAAGCGGAAGCATAAAGTTCAAAACCAAACATAAGTTTAATTGTTTCACAGGTTAACATGGCACACAGCTGTCCATGTCCCACAACGACTCTCTTCCATGCAAGCTCCAGCTAAGTACCTATTGACCTGCAAAGCATGTAGTAACGAGTCAACAACAAGTTGAGTGAGTTCACGGTTGGGTGTTCGTTTTAAGTTGTTTCGAAAACAGTTTCCTTTATCTGGCATCCTGCCGTGGGGGTTTCCCCATAGTTGAAAACGTGACCTGTTTATTCCCGGTTACTCTGGCAATCCAGCCGTGGGGGCTACCCCATGTTAGTTATCTGGAATTTCGGCCGTGGGGGCTACCCCATGTTAGTTATCTGGCATTTCGGCCGTGGGGGCTACCCCATGTATACACTAGACTCGTTACCATATTGACTGCTGACTGTAGTCATGTTTATGTGCCCTTAACGTCGGTGTCTATCATCACCGACGTGCCATAGTCCATTAGTTCACGCCCGTCCTCTGCGGCACGGTGTGAGGTTTGTCAAACCTAAATAGCGCTATCTAACTAATGACCCACTCGCCATTGGCCTCGGCGATTAAGTCGATACAAAGATGAGGGACTTCGTGATAGAGTTTTGGTCTAGTACGAGTTATCTGTCCGTGAGGACGAGGAATTACAATCAAGCTAGTTGTGGTCAACCACGTCCTAACATAGTTGTACCATACAAGTCAGGTTCGTATTTAGGTAGTGCACGTAGGTTTCTAGACGTATACTAGCACATTGCATACAAGTATTATTCATGGCATGGCGGTTTTCAACAATACATACGAGTTAAACAGTATCATGCGTGCAAATAAACAAAACCCAAAAGTCCGGCCCAATCCTAAGCCCGTAACAATGCAAGTCCAAACAGTGCACGTGTACATGGTCTCGAGTCGAGACTGTGCGGTCTCGAGTCGCACATATGAGTTCTCGAGTCGCAACCGTGGATGTCTCGGGTCATGTCTCGAGTCGCAACAAGACTCGCAACCCTGATCTCGAGTCATGCTGTTTTGTGCTGGCATTGGGTGGTCTCGAGTCGAGACTAGAGAGTTCTCGACTCGCAACCTGTGTCGCAATCCCCGGTCTCGAGTTGTCATGTTCGTGGTCTCGAGTCGAGACAGAAGGTCTCGACAGGAACATCTGCTGACTTCCGACATTGTACTAAACCAATAGAATTTGGATTTCATGATTTGGTGTACTATCCAATGAGGTTTCACAAACATGTTTATTTGTCTAACATTGATTCAAATCAGATTAAACAAGTATTTTCAAATGTTCATAACATGTTCATATCATCTTCAAGTTGTTCTTCATGTATTCAAATAGTTCATCATGATCATTCAAACTTGTTCATCATCTTTTAGGGTTTTTGGGCATCAATCACAATCATAATCAAAACACTTGAACATACTCATCTAATACACATGTGCAAATCCTACTTCACAAGCAATAAACCTCTTAAACAAAGCCAAGTCCTAGGGATTCAAACCATATAGAGTCGATTACCATCATTCATGTCCCAACACATATTATCTACACTAAGCCGACATTACATCATCATATAACAACAATCTTAGTGCCATTTATTCAAGAAGGATGTATTCATCATGCATAACACTTAACAAGTAAACATATTATCACATAATCTTCATCATACATCATTATCAAACCGAAATATCACACATCAACACCTTTAATCATGTATATTCATATGTTTGCAAAGAAATCACTAACCGGTTCAAGTATGGGTTCAAAGGTGTGAAGTAATAGCGAATGAAGCTTTCAAATGGGTGTGTGTGAGCCGATCCAAGTGCTCCTTGTGGTCACCGGTTTGAATCCGAGAAGAAGGAGAGGAAATGTGATGTTTGTTCTTTAGGGTTCAAGGTTTTCTAGAGAGAGAGTAGGGGAGTGTGTGTGTTGTCCAAAGATGGTAGTGTTGGCTAGCAACAAGGTTATATACTAGCTTCAAGTGATGCACCCTAATGGGTTTTCGGATAGACTAAAGGGGTGTGTGGCCCAATCCGGCCCAACTGTTACTGTTCACTCGAGACCGCATGGTCTCAAGTCGGGTCTTTGTGTTTTGGTTCCGGTTCACTACCTACTCGCTTGTATAAACTATACTATTTACGTACACATTAATAGCACATAGCACATCGAGATAATTACGAACTTTCATTTACTAATATGCAAACACATAACGTTCAAGCATGATCTATCGAGATACAAGAAAGGGTTCTAAATTACGAGTTGTCACACGCCTTGCTGCACTCGTCGCTAAGCAGATAACAAAAGTCATTCCTCAGATCGTTAGCGACCTACACGAGAATGCTAGCAAGTCTTCTGAAGAGTCCAGGACTGAAACTCCTAAAGCTACTCCTAAAGCTGCTTTTAGCTTCAAGCAGTTCAAAGCTTGTGGACCGAAGGAATTTACTGGCGAAGATGGCCCTACTGCTTTATTTCAATGGTTTGATTCGATCGAGGTCACCCTGCGCCAGAGTGGCTGTCCCGATGATCTCCGCACTCTCAACGCAACCGGCGTTTTCCAATCTCGAGCTTTAGATTGGTGGACGGCCGAGAGGAATAAACGCGGAAATGATGCAGCTTACGGTTTGACGTGGGATAAGTTGAAGGACGTCATGTTAGAAGAGTTCTGCCCTCCCCACGAGCGCCAAAAGTTTGAGGACGAATTCTGGCATATCAAGCAGAAGGATGGTGACAATGCTGCTTTGACCGCTCGCTTCAAGCAGCTTCGCATAATCTGTCCTGATCAAGTTAAGACTTCTGATGTGACGATCAAGAAGTATATTCGAGCTCTGCCGGATTGTGTCGCAGATTTTGTGCAAGCTTCAAAACCAGCAACAATCGAAGAAACTTACCTGCTTGCTGCTAAAATAAATGACAAGCGAGTCAAGTCTGGCTACTGGGATAAAGTCACCAAGAGCCTGCACCAAGCTACCACCGCACCAACCGCTGAAACCGCCACTCCTCAGTCTTCAGAGGCTCTACGTCACAAGAGGAAGAACAACAGCAACTCCAGCAACAAGAACTGTGCTATCACCACCGCTGCCCCGCTCCAAACAGTTCCAGCTCAACAACAGCAGCAACACCGCCAAGTAGTGACCCCGGTTACCAACGCACCGCCAGCAAAGCGTGCGTATACTGGTCCTCACTCAGCATGCCCTACTTGTACTTATCACCACCCAGTGGGAATCACCTGCAGATTTTGTGTGCATTGCAACATGTATGGCCATTTCACCGCCAACTGCCGTACAGGTTCTCGTCAAGCTCCAGCTACTGCTCATCAAGCTCTACTTCCTGCTCCTCAAGGCCAGCAAGCGGCTCAGGCACCCGCGATCAATGCTAGAGTCTGCTTTGCGTGTGGTGATCCCAACCACTTCGCAAATATGTGCCCGAATCGAGTGGTGAAACAAGAGCCACAACAACAGCAGCCCCAGCAACAACCTCAGCAGCAGCCTTAGCAACAACAACAACAAGTAGCTTGCGCTCGAACTTTCAACATCAATGTGCGCCAAGCTCAATCTGACAACAACGTGGTCAATGGTACGTTCCTTGTGAATGGTATTTATGTTTCGTGTTTATTTGATACTGGAGCCGATAACTGTTTTGTATCGTTTGAATTCGAAAAGCTCCTTAATCGTAAGCGCGCCCATCTCCCCTCGACGTTCGATGTCGAAGTTGCCACCGAAAGAACCGTCACTGTCAGTTCTGTTCTTCGTGATTGTACTCTCGAACTCAACAATCACATCTTCCCTATCGACCTTATTCCGATGCAGCTCGGTAGTTTTGACGTCATAGTAGGCATGGACTTTCTTCGCGAAAACCATGCTGAAGTTATTTGCTTTGATAAGATGATTCGATTCTCGCTCGCTAATGGTGATCAATTGTATGTTTACGGTGAAGTCGCGTCGAAGAAACTCCAACTCATGTCGTGTGTCCAAGCTAGCAAGTATCTCCGCAAGGAATACCAAGCTTTCTTGGCTCACATCGTAGTAGCGGAAAAGAAGGAAGTTAAGGGAGTAAACGATGTTCCTGTTGTTCGAGAATTCCCTAACGTTTTTCCTGATGATCTTCCCGGTTTACCACCCAGCCGCGATATCGACTTCCGCATCGACCTCATTCCTGGAGCAAACCCTGTTGCCAGAACTCCTTATCGACTCGCACCGTCCGAAATGCGCGAACTATCGAGTCAGATCCAGGAATTACTTGACAAAGGCTTCATTCGCCCTAGCATCTCTCCTTGGGGCACACCAGTCCTTTTTGTCAAAAAGAAGGATGGGTCGTTCCGGATGTGCATTGACTACAGGGAGTTGAATAAGCTGACAATCAAGAACTGTTATCCCCTACCCCCCATTGATGATTTGTTTGACCAATTACAAGGTGCTACATGTTTTTCCAAGATCGACCTACGCTCAGGCTACCACCAACTATGCATTCAAGAAGAGGATATACCCAAAACCGCTTTTCGCACTCGATACGACCACTATGAGTTCGTTGTTATGCCTTTTGGTCTAATCAACGCACCCGCGGTTTTCATGGATCTGATGAATCGCGTGTGTAAACCTTTTCTCAACCGCTTCGTCATCGTGTTCATCGATGATATCCTGATCTATTCAAAGTTGAAAACCGAACATGCGCAACATCTACGTTTGGTTCTCGAGCTACTCCAAGGGAATCGACTTTATACCAAGTTCTCCAAGTGTGAATTCTGGCTGGAGGAGGTTCAATTCCTCGGTCACATTGTCAATAGTCAAGGTATTCATGTCAACCCCGCGAAGATCGAAGCCGTCAAGAGTTGGGTTACACCTAAGAACCCATCTGAAGTCCGTTCTTTTCTCGGACTAGCGGGCTATTATCGCCGATTTATCGAAGGATTCTCTAAAATCGCCGTGCCGCTCACTTATCTCACGTACAAAGACAAGCCTTTTGTTTGGGGAACTGGACAAGAGACTGCCTTTCAAACCCTCAAGCATATGCTTTGCAATGCTCCCATTCTCACTCTACCCGACGAAAACGATGACTTTATTGTCTATTGTGATGCCTCGAACCTTGGTCTTGGTTGTGTCCTCATGCAACGAGACAAGGTTATCGCTTACGCGTCTCACCAGCTCAAGATCCACGAGAAGAACTACACAACCCAAGACCTCGAGCTAGGTGCAGTTGTTTTTGCGCTGAAGATTTGGCGACACTACCTGTATGGTACCAAGTGTACGATCTTCACAGATCATAGGAGCCTACAACACATCCTCAGCCAGAAAGAACTCAATATGCGCCAACGCCGATGGGTTGAACTTCTCACTGATTATAACTGTGAGATTCGTTACCATCCTGGCAAAGCGAATGTCGTTGCCGACGCTCTCAGCAGACGGAGCTATTTGCACAACGCCCGTAATGTTCGAGCTCAACATGATCTCGAAACCCTTATCCGCGAAGGCCAACATGCCTGTTTTACCGAACGGACTTTTAAGAAGGAAAGGATTCTCAACAATGGAGCCCAACTAGAGAATAAGTCGAATGGGATATTCCATTATCTGGACTGAATTTAGATCCCTAAACGGACCGATTTACGACAGATTTTGATGGACGAAGCCCATAAATCCCGATATTCTATTCATCCCGGTGCCGATAAAATGTACCAGGACTACCAGGACCTTCGCTACAAGTACTGGTGGCCGGGCATTAAGAGAGATATTGCTATCTACGTTTCAAAGTGCCTGACTTGTTCCAAAGTCAAGGCCGAACATCAAAGACCCTCTGGCTTACTTGTTCAACCCGAGATTCCTATATGGAAATGGGAGAGTATAGCTATGGACTTCGTAACGAAACTTCTGCGCACGCCATCAAGTCACGACATCATCTGGGTTTTCGTTGACCGCTTGACTAAATCTGCTCACTTTCTGCCGATACGAGAAGACTATAAGGTAGAAAAATTAGCCCGAATCTACACCAATGAGATCATTTGTCGACATGGGACGCCTCGCGACATCATCTCTGACCGAGATGGTCAGTTTACCTCGCGTCTTTGGGAAACTTTTCAATCTACTCTCGGTACTACGCTTAATCTAAGTACTGCTTTCCATCCCCAAACCGACGGTCAGACTGAAAGAACGATTCATACCATTGAAGACATGCTCTGTTCATGTGTCATAGATTTCGGTGGTAATTGGGACGCATATTTACCTTTAGTCGAATTCTCGTACAATAACAGTTATCATTCCAGCATTTAAATGGCACCATTTGAGGCGTTGTATGGAAGAAGATGTCGATCGCCTATTTTATGGCACGAGATCGGGCACTCGCAATTAACCGGTCCTGAGCTATTGCAAGAAACGACTGACAAAATCCTCCAGATTCGGGACAATCTGCTGAAAGCTCGGAGTCGTCAGAAAAGTTACGCCGATAGATGACGCAAGCCCCTTGAATTTGACGTTGGCGACTACGTACTCCTAAAGGTTTCACCTTGGAAGGGTGTGGTCCGATTTGGCAAGAAAGGGAAACTCGCGCCTCGATATGTTGGACCCTTTAAGATTCTGGAAAGGATCAGCAAAGTGGCCTACAGACTCGAACTACCGGAGGAACTTAGCAACGTCCACCCGACTTTCCACGTTTCGAACCTCAGAAAGTGTCTGGCTGAGCATGATTTACACGTTCCACTCGAGGATCTACAAGTGAACGAAACATTACACTTCGTGGAAAAGCCTGTCGAGATCATGGACCGACAGACCAAGCAGCTCAGGCGCTCACGTATTCCCATTGTGAAAGTCCGTTGGGAAGGCAAACGAGGCGCAAAGTTCACTTGGGAACTCGAAAGTGACATGAAGGCGAAGTACCCGCAGTTGTTTATTACGGCTTTGGCCTAATTTCGGGACGAAATTCCCTTAAGAGGGGGAGGCTGTAACACCCCGTGTTTCGAAAGTCAAAGTCAAGATTGAAGTCAAAGGAAGAAAAGATCGCTAATTACGATCTGTCACTCCTTGCTTAACACCTGTTTTGACTTCTTTGACTTGTAGATAATCTATTTATTTTATCGCTTTAGTTGCATTATGTGGAGTACTTGTTAAAAATCGAGGATTAATCGATATTTGTCGCATGTTTTAACGCTTATTGCATCGCAATCTCACTCGCAACTCGAATTATGTGTTCTGGATGTTGTTTTATGTGTGTGTGCCACTTATGTGTTACTTGTGCATGTTTATTTATGTTTATGTTTATGTTGTGGTGATTAATCGAAACGCAATCGCAATCGAATCACAAACGCTGAATGCAAGTTATTTAGGATGATTGTATGTTAGATATAGTGAGCGATGCTTAGGTTAATTGTTGTTTAATGCTATCGTATCACAAACTCACTCAAATCGCAATGCTCAACGCACGAAACGAAAACGCGAAATCCAACTCGCCGGAGCCACTCGATCGAGTGACCACTCGGTCGGATGGCCAGTCGATCGGGTCGCCACCCGATCGGTGACCCACTCGATCCGTATGCTTTTTGCCATTTTGGGAAACCCTATAAATACCCCCACCTGTCACCATCATTTGATGTCACAACTCCTTCACCCGAACCAGATGCTCAAGCCCACCTTTCTCCCGATTCTTGTAAGTTTCTTCCGAAATCTTTGTACTTCCATGATCTACACTTGATTCTTCATCTTTTTCACCGAACAATCTTCACTTTTAACCGTGAAATCACTAGATTTGAGGTGTTCTAGGATGATGTCAGCATGGTGTTCTTATGAACTTCATGTTTTGGCTTCAATCCACCAAGAACAACTCAGATCTGAAGGATTTCCATATGAATAAACAAATATCTTGCATAGATCTGAGCATATTCAAGATTAAAAGGATTGAAAGATGGTTTTCTAACTTTCTTTCAACTCTTTTACACTCAATGCACTCAAAACCGATGGAATCGGAGCTTGTTCTGACCTTCTACTTATTCTTAGAGATGTGTTGGTTCAAGATCTGAATTCTATCAACGGGATAATGATTACGAGTTAGACATAACCAACCGTCATGAGCCGTTAACTGATCGGGTCAGGGTGGTTCCTGTCCGATTGGGTCATTTGGATCTGATGGGGGGGGGGGGGGGGGGTTTGTTACCTAATACGTCGTCATACCGTCTCAATTAAACCACAAAACTTAGCAAAAACACCGAGTAACAACACGATCAGATTGCGGGACGGATCACCGTTCGATCGGATTGCCATCCGATCGGACTGTCATCCGATCGACCCGCAATCCGATCGGTTGACACTTGGGGTTTAACACTTAACAATTTTCAACATGTTCAATGCATCACCAGTTCTAGCAGATTGTCACCCGATCGGTAGACCATCTGATGGGGTGATAAAACTGCTCTGAACTTGTTCTCTAAGAGATGTCTCACCGAATGGATCGCCGTCTACCGACCTGAAAGGTAGAGATACTTCTCTGTTTTCAAAATGCTACAACGAAAAATTCAAAAGACAAACCATCATACGCAAATACATTCTGCCCAAGCAAGGTGTCAATCCGACCGAATGGTCATCCGATCGGATGACCATTTGAACGGATTTACATCCGATCGAATGACCGACCGACCGATCGGATTGCCATCCGATCGGGTTGCTGTTCGACACTTGGTTCCTTGCATCGTTTTACGCGCCGCTTATCGTTTATACTATCGTTCTGTCCAGGCTAATGTCGCTCTAAGCGCTCCCTTCAATCCATCATCGCTATGAGTATACTCGAACCCTTTTTGCTTTACGCACTTTTGGGTGTTACATACGTTACTTATTCTAAATCATATCAAACACACTACGAACTTCTAACGCTAACCGCTACTGTATGTTATACGTGACTCGATGAATGCTTGTTTGTTATGTTTACACATAGATTGTTGTCTACCTGCTTTAGCAACGATAGTACTATAGTTTGGACTCAACACTTGTTCACTCAGGGGTTGTTAAGGACAATTAATCACATGGTTCATAGCGGTGAATATGTGTTACGAACTGCCTTGGGCTGTCAACCCGCAGTCATTGGTATCGATAGGATCATGTCGATAACTAACGTGCTTCACATCACACGTTGTACGTACTGGTTATGCGTAAACAAATTCGAACTCTATTATGCTATTATCAGACTTGTATGCTCACCTTTACACAATGTGTATTGACTTTTACTTTAACGTATGTGGCAGGTGCTTAAGATGCTAGGACGCCTTGTTTGCTGTGTGATGAAATCGAGGCTAGGAAAGAGTCCTAGAAACAAATAAATAAATTGTCTATTTTGAAATCTAAGTTGTCGGATCAGTACTTGTTTATGAGACAATTATCTGTAATAACTGTTTTATTTGGATATGTTATGGTATGGGACATGACGTTTAAATATCTGGTAATTAATAGTCGTTATGGATACTCATGGACAATCTGTTTCGCTCAGTGCCGCGCCCCGATGATTCCGCCATCGGTTGGTAGGGCTGTCCAAACTGCTCGACGATCGAGGATCGCTCGACGATCGTTCGAAAAATGCTCGAAAAATACCCGTTCGATTCCCGCTCAGTTTGTAAATGAGCCGCTCGGATCGGTTCGATTCAAATTCAATCCAAGCATGAGCAAAGGTCCGCTCGCTCGTCGATCGCTCGGTTTCGCTCGAATTATTTTTATTAATAATTAATGCTTGTGTTTATAGGTTATATGTTGATTTGAAGCTGAATTTTGTGGATGGAGATGATCAAGCTTAAAGAAGAAGTTTATGGCTTTTGAACTAAATGAAAATTTGTGTTTCGCACTTTATTTTGTGCTTCTTGATATTGTTAAGAACATATTTAGAATCATGATTTTAGTTATGTATTGTTTTTGTTAGTAAAGTGTTGGACATGTTTTAATTAAGTTAGGATTTGTTTTTGTTGAACGCAGCCTTATAATTCAATCGAGAGAAACCGAGCGAAAACGATCTGCTCGATTTTAGTTAGGATTTGATAAAAACCGAGCAAAACCGAGCGAAAACGATCCGATCGATTCAAATTCAATCCGAGCATGAGCATCACTTATGTGCTCGATTTTGCAAATTCGATCCGATCCGATCGGTTGTAATTCAATCCGAGCATGAGCAGACCCTCGATCGGATCGGATCGGTTCATGAACACCCTTATCGGTAGGGGTGTGACAATACTGTAATTTTGAACTCGGGGCAAAATCATAATTTTAAACTAGGGGTAAAATCGTAATTTTTCTGGGACAATGGGGAAGTGCTAGCCCTAACATGGACTTTGTATATATAAAATATGGGTGAAGATCCAGTACAAAATGTCCTTAACCTAGGAAGTGTAGGAAACCGGGTTAAACGAACTCCGATTGAGCTCATTCCAACGTCGTTGGAACCGGCTCGTCGAAACCTAACCAGAAACCCGATAGATATAAATATAGTATCTATATCTATCTATACGTATACAATATAATAAAACAAAACAACTTTATCCACGTGGTAAGTTCTAAGGTGTTGTAATGAAAATTACATCTGTTTCTGTGTATAGTTTGTATTATTTTTCAAGTTGTTTTGTGTCGTTTTATCCTTGGTTTTGTATATTATCGAGTCTTGTGTGTTTAGTAGGGTTACAGAGGAGAAAATAGCTGAAAATGAGTCAATATGGAGGAAATCGAGCCTCCTGATGAGTCGTTTGTGATCGGGAGGGTCATTGGGGCGGAAAACGAGGAAAAATGCTTTCTCGCGTGGCGCGACAAGGAAAGGAGAGGCTATGTGACGCGGCAAGCTAAAAGTAAAAAGCGGTCAAATGTCATCCTCGCGTCGCGTAGGCATGGATAGATAACCCGTCGCATGACGCGGCGGATTTTAAATGTCCCAAATATGCAGATTAGGATTTGGTTTTTTCAAGTTTTATCATAAAGCCCCTAGCCACAACCTCCAGCCTTATAAACAATTATTTGGAAGCCGGTCTTCCATCTTGGTTATTTTCTTCCAATCCTATCTAGTATTTTACCATTACAAAACTTTGTCATATGTTGTTTTGTTTTATTATTATTATGGTAGAGGATCCTGTACATTAATCCAGAAGTATGAGGAGTGTATTATAACACTATATATAACACTATATAACACCATATAAACACCGTATAACACCATATAACACCATGTAACACTATATAACACTATATAACAAATATAACATTATATTTTGTCTGATAGCATGTCTATGATAGACATATAGTGATCGGGGAAGGTTCATTTGAGAAGAAAATTTAATTGAGTAGAAAAAGAACAAAGGGTAATTTTGTAAAACATTAAATAGTTTTTCACTATCATTTATTATCATTTTTGACTAATTAATTAGTCATAAATACTATTATCCTCCACACTAATTTTTTTTTGCCTACACACATCAAAAGTTATCCTACATATTTCGAAATTCATCCTACACGTTGACATTTATCCTACACAACTTGTAATTTATCCTACACAACTCGTAATTTATCCTACACTTTAATTTTTTTTTTTTTTGAAAAAATATATATTTTGAAGATAAGTTACAAATTATTTAATGTAGGTAGCTATTAAAGAGGAAGGGTACAAATTAATGACCTATGTAGATTTACCAATGTACATTTATAGTAACATTAAATACTTATATTAAATGAAGTAAAATAAAGCATTCTTATTGGTTGAAATTTCTTCTTACAAAAAATTTCTTCTCATTTGAACTCTCCACTATAGTGATATATATTGTTATATAGTGTTATATGGTGTTACATAGTGTTATACGGTGTTTATATAATGTTATATATAGTGTTATAATAGACTTCTCACACTTCTGAATTAATGTATACTATCTTTACCCTTATTATTATTATTATTATTATTTTGCTGATTGTTACTTGCATACTTTGATGATTTTTTTTCCCAGTAAATTACAGTAAAAAGAACCACCAAAACAGGGAGAAAAAAAACATAACCAAAAAAACCATGTTAAACAATATTCCTCAATTGGTCCGTTGCTCACACATCCAAATAGGCTATAGAATAAGTGGGCCGGATGGGTTGCACCGTTGTGTGTATCCAGTAAAAATTGATCTCATAGACCCATACAATACAAGTTTGAAAGAGAGAGTTCGTGTAAATTGTAATCGTGTTTATTCAGCTTTAGCTTTATTTTTGTCTACTTTTTTTTATTATTTTTTTGGATAACGGATTATTAAGTGATAATAAACCTAAGAAATTCGGAAAAGGAGTAAACGGAACAAAATGAAAACAAGATTAATTATGATGAAATGATTTTTAATCAATATATATTTCTTATAAACAAATCACTAAATGTCTACTTGAGTTCATGTTCCCGTGCTCGATAGTATGCGTTTGCACATGTTTGTGTATGTGACCATGTAGGCGACACATAAGCGACCCCCGGTTTTATAAAAAAAAATTTACTTATATAGAATTTTTAGGTTCGTTGACTTCCGCTCCCCCGATGGAAAATTTTCAAGCTTCGCCACCACTGATGACAAACCTACCTTTATAAATCTCACATCAACTTTTCTTTTTTATAGATTCTCATATAAAATGTTCACCTTTTAAAGTTTTTATTATGCAAGCAGTCAAAAAACATCATAACAAACGTATTAAAACGAATGATTATAAACATATTTTAACACATCAATTCTTGAAACCTTGTTAAGAAATTTAACATGTGTTCATCCTCATATGGTTATTATGTTTTCATATTTTGTGCAAGATCATTTTCAAAGTTGTACACATATACATGTTTCTTACTACGTACTTTTACAACCTTCAAACGGCTGGTTTTGACTTTTCGGTCTAATTACATCTTATCACCTATCTTGATTTTTTGTCATTCTCATTGCTTTGACTATAATGAATAATCAGTTAGTTATTTGAATGACACAATTTAAAAAAAAACAATATATACAAATTAGAATGTGTATATTGCAAGTACTAGCTTTGAATTGTTTGAAAATTAATTGGTTGGGAAAAGGAATTAAAGATTGAAAGCAATAGGTGTGAGTTAAAAGAAAAAGAAAAAGGACACTTGTGTGACCAAATTTATCAAGGACCACCCTACAAACTGGGAGTGGGCACCCTATACTCTGATCATTTACAGTTAAATTTTTGTTTTTTTATGTCCAACACATCTCTTATGTTTTGTTTTCTTATTTATGGAGTTTATATTAAGCTTATTTTCGTGCGTATGAAACAAATTAATTCATTTTTCTGAAGGTAGGTGGCCCATTCAGACAGGAATGTGAAGTGTTAAAACCCCAAAGTAAATGCCATTAAATATTTTGCTTTACGTGTTTATTTTGTTCATGATTATCTGGTAGCAAAATGGAAGAGTATTTTTTTTTGAACGGCAAAAACAATCTAAAATTAAGGGGGAGTATATAATAGTAACCTTTAAGTGAGCTAAACGGATTGGGTCATCAATAAACTCATGAATTAATCAAGTTTTAATTCTCTTATAATAAAGTCACTTATAGTTTTTGTAGCTATAAAAATCAATAAGTTTTAATACTGTTCAATTATAATAAATAAATAAGATTTTACTTAATTATAAAACTATGTAATTCAGTTTTATTTTGTATCACATCTAGTTATTCATTTGTTTGAGCATATAATTTTATTTTGTATCACATCTAATTATTTCATTTGTTTGAGCATATAATTTTTATAAACGTTTTAATGATGTACTTCAAATTTCCCACCAAACTACTTTTGTCTAAACAATACAAATAGCTGGGAGGCCTATACATCTTACTATTTTAGTAGCTTTGATTGGAATAGATGAAAGAGTTTTGATATGTAATTTGTTTCTATTGTTGTTTTTGCCTCTCTAGTGACTTGCTAGTGTTGGTGTGTTTTAATGAAAGTTAATTACACATATATTACAACATATTGTAATCAATATTATTATTTCTAAACGAGCTAACTAATTTGATAATTTGGTCATGTGTAACCAAATTTATGAAACCTTTTTAAATGAGGTGGTTTTTAGGGCTATAAACGTACTGAACGAATACGGACAAAGCCTTGTTCGTATTCGTTTATTAAGGAAATAAATGTGTTTACGAATGGTTCTTGAACACTTACCGAACAAAATTTTATGTTCGTGTCCGTTCATTAAGGAAATGAGCGTGTTCACGAACACAAATAAATTTGGCGAACGCGACGAAGGATAAAGGTGGATAGCCCAGAGAGTAGCACTAGAAATTGAATTCCTTATTGCGGAAAGGAGGTCGATCATATTCGTCATTGTAAATAATGAGAAAGGAAAGAGGAATGGTTCATAAACAAGGTGAAACAAGGTATCCTAATTTAATTGTTAATGTAATAAACTAAATAAAGATATAATAATATAAAAAGTACAGATAAAACATATGAAAGTAAAAAAAATCTTTAATTAAAACACAAACAAACAAACATAAATGAACGCACATGAAGGAATGTTCACGAACACGTTCACGAACACCTTACCGAACGTTTACGAACACAATTGAACGAACGAGACCTCCGTTCATGTTCGTTCATTTAACTAATCGAACGAAATTTCATGTTTATGTTCGTTCGTTTATTAAATTAAACGAACGAACATAAACAAACATTCAGCCGAACAATTCATGAACTGTTCACTGAACGTTTGGTTTATTTACGGCCTTAGTGGTTTTGTAACTAAATATCAAAATAATTTCATTAAAACAAAAATGAAAATGCAATTATTAAACTTGCTCGTTTCAAAAGGAACAACTACCAAACTAGCATATTATTTGATGTGATGCTTCGTCACATCAATATTTCTATATGGTGACAACGCCAGTTAGTTACACAAATATATATCCAAGTAATTCGACTTAAAAACAGTTGCGGACCCAACTTAAGAGGGGAGTAATCGATGGATTTAACCAAATTTTTATAACGAGTCATTGGAAATTTTTGCGTAAAATCACACATTATTTTCAGAGGGGCCAGCTGGCCCCCTTACTTAGAGAGTTGGTTTGCCCTTGTTTAAAAACAATATATGAACATCAGCGAGACCATCTCACACGCGCGACAGGGCAATACTATTATATATTGATCACCTTCCATGTTAACGTGTCCCGACTTCTCCCCTTTCTAACCTCACGAATTTGATTCCCCCGACTCTCTCTCCTCCTCTCACAATCCTTGCTCTTCTCCATGGCGACTCCCTCTATTCTCTACAATAGACAAGAACTTTGACAGATGGTGCAATGTCCATACGTTAAAAGAATGTATGAATGTAACTATAAAAAAAAAAGCACCAACATACTTCTGTAGTTCTATTGACGATAGCCGTATTAGAAGGTAGAGCTTCCTAAATGAAAACATATATAAACTGTCAATCATTATAGTTTTAAGCATTTAACTAACTTTTACCTCTGTATTTGTTTGGATTTTTTCAAAATGTAACCTTAAAGTGGTTTGTTATTAGCATGGAACCTGTTTTTAGATTATCTCCATGCTACGTGAGCCCTTAGACGTCTTTAGCTGCCACGTCTTCTGTCGCATAATATTCTTAGAAATCCTTAAAAACCCTAATTTCATCTCCAACTTTACAAATATCTTTACCCTCCTTAATATCCGTCTCATCACCTACCCATTACACACAATATTTAGATAAAACTTTTTTTTTTTTTTTTACTTTGGTCATGAACCGAGGCAAAACTCATGCCCTTGTGCAAAGGCATTTCACCTATGGGTTTGATATTCAAGGACCTATTAGAGATAGTCTCACTATATAGCAATCTTTTAGAAAACTACATATAAATATATTTAAAAAGATAAGTAAGTACGTAACGAATTAATTAATCTATATTTCCTTTGCTTATCAATTAGGTATACTATCCCCTCATAAAACAAAAGGTCCTAATTTCGATCTAACTAGTCCTAACCTAAATCATTATCACAAGGTATACCAATTTTTGAAAAGGATACATTTTACCTATTCAAATGTGTGTAAATGTAAACTTAAACACCATTGAATTAATGAGACAAATATAAGAAATAATGTCACAATAAATCAAATATTAAATATTAAATATATATATTTCAAAATATTTAGGAAAAAAATTGGTTGAATATGCTTAAAATTTTGTTTTGTTTGACTATTGGCTGTGTAGATATGAAAGCAGGCAAGGGTAGTGTTGGTGGCAGCCCTAAACATACATCTCTTCTGAAACCCTAATCCCCTGAACCTCATCATGTTTCCTTTATATCAATATCAATGCATGCCTTCTTAAATTTCTTGTTTCTGCCACCTGCTGCAGCTTCTGCTGAACTAGTCACATGACTAAAGCTGTTTCAATTCACTGTTTGACCTTATGGGTCTTTTAGGGTTTTCTCTCCAGGTTGTTACTATCTCTTCTATGTTCTTTATTTCTCTTTTGAAATCATAAAAAAAGTTAAAAAATCCCCCTTCTTATCTCTATCTCTACCCCACCTGCCTTACTTTATAAATTTGCAGAAGTTCTTTTAACTTAGATACATGTCTTTCATCTTCTAGGTTCTTCTATGTTCTTTCTCTTTTGAAATCTTGAAAAACCTAAGCATGTTTTCTTTTTCTTTTTTAAAAAGAAAATATTGAAAAACCCTGATCATTGTTTTCTTTTTCTTTTTGAAATCTTGAAAACCCTACTCATGTTTCTTTTCTGGTATCTTGAAACCCCTAATCATATCATGTTTCTTGTCTGGAATCTTGAAAACCTAGCTACCCATGTGTCTTTATGAAAAAAAAATAAAAAATACTTTAACCCTAACCATATATGTTTCTTTTTTTTTTTTTTTAAATCTTGAAAACCCTAATCTTGTGTTTTGATATTTAGTTCGTTGATGGAATTGAGCTTCATGCATGGTGATCAAATTGAAGAAAAAGGTGAAGCTGCCAGCATGATCTATCTTGTGAGTGTTCTGACATTAAGAACCCTAAATAGGTCATGCTGTCGGCTTCACCTTTTACTTTCATTTTGAATTCAGAAAAAATACACGGATGGCCGATATGGTTATATTGTTCATTCATAAAGAAAGAGGCTCAACTGGTACTTGTTTACAAACACAAGCATCTGGTTCATATTATTTTTTTATTAATTACTGTCTTATTTCATTTTGTCTTAATTTCTTTAACTTTCTGCTGTATCAAGTGGAATTAGTTGCAGTTGAAGCTCAAGTAGGCTCTTTATTTTGATCAAGAATTTAGACTTAATTTTGTTAAATTAGGTTACATGGAGTCTAGCATAGCCTGTGTTATCTGCATAGAGTTTGCATTTTTAGACATTAGTGATGTCGGTTAATGATGTTATTCAACGAAACAAACGTTGGTCACGACCCGGTAATTATTCTAATATATTTTCATAATAGTATATCATTTATAGGCAAATAAATATATGTTCAAATTAAGATGTATTATTTATTGTATATTAAAACAATTAATTTGTGGTTAAACACTTGTCATATACAGTGGTTTACATAAGAGTTTGGACGAAGGCACTTCATTTCAATAAGTAATTAACTACGAGAATTACAGAACCCTCTTAACTATGAAAAACACTAAGATGAATATTTGGTGGTTATGAAAAACAGTAAGTACATATCATTTTCTTACGTTTCTCTACTTATAGTTATTTGTGTATTGAACGCACACTCAATTTAAACACTTCTTGAAACTTGTATATTTTATTTAAATTGTTGTATAAGTTTGTAGATACTTTTATAAACATCCATTGTATTTTAAAACAGGTAAAAGAAAAACTCCAAAATTGTGAAACAAATAAACTTTTAAGAAAACCGTTATCCATGGCAAATCCAAGCAGTTTCCCCCATATTTTGCAAGTACAGGCTTTTATCGGGATCTTGCAAGATCTTTTAAGGTTGATTTATTATACATATTTAAATTAAATTACATATAGGGCTGTAAACGAACCGAACGAACACGAACAAGGTCTTGTTCGTGTTCGTTCGTTAAGGAAATAAATGTGTCCACGAACGGTTCATGAACACTTGCCGAACGAGATTTTATGTTCGTGTTCGTTCATTAAGGAAATGAGCATGTTCGTGAACGGTTCACGAACACAAACGAACACAAATAAATTTGGCGAACGCGGCGAAGGATAAAGATAGATGGCCCAGAGAGTAGCACTCGAACTTGAATCCCTTATTGTGGAACGGAGGTCGATCGTATTCGCCGATGTAAATAATGAGAAATGAAAGGGAAATTATGCATAAACAAGGTGAAAGTGGGTTTCCTAGTTTAATTGTTAGGGTAATAAAATAAATAAAAATTTAATAATATAAAAAGTACAAATAAAATATAAGAAAGTACAAAGATCTTCAGTTAAAACACAAACATACGAACATAAACGAACGCAAATCAACGAATGTTCACGGACACATTCACGAACACCTTACCGAACGTTCATGAACACAATCGAACGAACGAGATCTCTGTTCATGTTCGTTCATTTAACTAATCGAACGAAATTTTTTGTTTATATATGTTCGTTCGTTTATTAAACGAACGAACATAAACGAACTTCCCGCCGAACGGTTCACGAACTGTTCGCTGAACGTTCGGTTCGTTTACAGCCCTAATTACATATGATGGTCCAGTGATGTCGCCTTGCTAACAAGGCCGGTCAACTGGGCTTTAAAGTAGAAACCAGTAGGCTTTCACACAAGTGAATTGGGCTATGGAAATCTGGGGCTATATGGAAATCTCGGTTTTATTTGGGATGCTTAAATGGCCCTTTGTGGATTAGTAAAGGCCTCCAAGATCATTTTTCTTTCTTATCATATTTCATCCATTCACATTTATCTCTAATTTTAACTGTAAATATATAGGGTCTCAAAATATCGTTTTACAACTATTAGATCTTCACTACATAGCTTTTCATAGTTATATACAAGAAAATATATAGCCACACAACAGTTCTTTTATTTATTTATTTATTTATTTATTTTTAAAACTATAATAAACAAAAAAAAGCGTGGAGAGGATATTTTAAAAAATAAACAAGTTTTCCGTAACGTGACTGTAACATATGTTATATATGACTGTTCCATATGTTACACAAAGAGTTATTTATTTATGTTTTTTTAAATTGGGTGGGCGCTTTTTTGATTTTTTGCTCAAAATTCTTAAAAATATTATATTACATGTGTATTTTTTTTTTTCAAAAAAAGTTTGGGAGGTTAGATTTTTCTAGGTTTTCTCCCTAACTAAGGGTTTCCTATATAATCTTGCCCTGAAATATATATATATAGGAGTTAATTACTGTTTTCGTCCCTGAGATTTGTCAAAAATAACGATTTCAGTCCATTAGTTTAAAAATTGCGATTTCAGTCCATTAGTTTCATTTTCGTAACCATTTCAGTCCACTAACTTAACTCCATCCATTTATTTTGTTAACTTTGGGTTAACTAACTAATTCAGGGACGGTTTGCGTCAGTTTTAGAAACACAGGGACTTAAGTGTAAACTCTAAAACATTAAAACAAAAAAAAATAGTAAATTCCAAAAAATCAAAAAAATTCCAAAAAAACCAAACAAATTCCAAAAAAATCTAAAAAATCAAAAAAATTCTAAAAAATCCGTTTCGGCGCGAACTGTTTCGACCCGAACCGTTTCGGGCTGAACCGTCCGTACCGTTTTGACCCGAACCGTTTCGAGCTGAACCGTTTCGACGCGAACCGTTTCGAGCTGAACCGTTTCGAAGCCGTACCGTTTCAAGCCGTACCGTTTCGAACCGAACCGTGCCGTTTCGAACCGAACCCTTTCGAGCTGAACCGTTTCGAACCGAACCGTGCCGTATCGAACCGAACCGTTTTGAGCTGAACCGTTTCGAACCGAACCGTGCCGAGCTGTACCGTTTTGACACGAACCGTGCCGTATCGAACCGTACCGGTTCGGCTTCGAAACGGTTCGCGTCGAAACGGTTCGGGTCGAAACGGTTCGGGTCCAAAGGGTTCGGTTCGAAACGGTTCGCATCGAAACGGTACGGTTCGAAACGGTACAGCTCGAAACGGTTCGGTTCGAAACGGTTCAGCTCGAAACGGTTCGGTTCGATACGGCACGGTTCGGTTCGAAACGGTTCAGCTCGAAAGGGTTCGGTTCGAAACGGTACGGCTTGAAACAGTTTGGCTTCGAAACGGTACGGGTCGAAACGGTTCGGTTCGAAACGGTTTAGCTCGAAACGGTTCGGCTTCGAAACGGTACGGGTCGAAACGGTTCGGCTCGAAACGGTACGGGTCGAAACGGTTCGCGTCGAAACGGTTCAGCTCGAAACGGTACGGACGGTTCAGCTCGAAACGGTTCGAGTCGAAACGGTACGGGTCGAAACGGTTCGCGTCGAAACGGTTCAGCTCGAAACGGTTCGGGTTCGAAACAGTTCGCGCCGAAACGGATTTTTTGGATTTTTTAGAATTTTTATGATTTTTTAGAATTTTTATTATTTTTTAGAATTTTTTGGAATTTGTTTGGTTTTTTGGAATTTTTTGATTTTTTGGAATTTACTATTTTTTTTGTTTTAATGTTTTAGAGTTTACACTTAAGTCCCTGTGTTTCTAAAACTGACGCAAACCATCCCTGAATTAGTTAGTTAACTCAAAGTTAACAAAATAAATGGATGGAGTTAAGTTAGTGGACTGAAATGGTTACGAAAATGAAACGAATGGACTGAAATCGCAATTTTTAAACTAATGGACTGAAACCGTTATTTTTGACAAACCTCAGGGACGAAAACAGTAATTAACTCTATATATAGGGTTAGTTTCATTTCAGAACTCTAAATATTACAGAACTTTTAGAACCGCTAATAAACAATTATTTTATTTATATATTTTTATATTTAACATTATTTAAGGATATATATATTTATTTTTATGATTACATATATGAAAAACCAAATTATTTATGTGTAATAACTAATTTACATATGTGTAAAGGAACTAATTTACATATGTGTAAATGAACCAATCTACATATATGTAATTATATAATTACAGATGAAAAAATGATAAAACTACTCTTAACACACAAGGAATCATAATAAATGATAAAAAAACACCTTTAAACAATGTTAAATGTAAAAATTTATTAGTGGAATGGTTATTTATTAGGAGTTCTGTAAGTTCTGCAATTATTTAGAGTTTTGAAATGATCCTTACCCTAAGGAGTAGAATCAAATACAAACCACATTTCGCATACAAACTATAAGAACCATTTAAAAGGTGTCACGTGACATCCAACCAATTATAGAGAAATGATAAAATAATATCCTAAATAATATCAATTATATTGAATTCCCTATAAAATATGCTAACAAGCAATTAATTCTTTATTTGGATCTTCCTTTTGTTTTCAATGTGCTGATTAAGAAAAGGGCTGATATCATTCAAATATGTGCTAAAATCAATTATCTTGATTAATTTTCATGTGCTACTATAATTCAAATGCGCTACTTTTATGTATGTATTGTTTTGGTATGTGCTAATTTAACTTTTTTTAAGTGTTAGGATCTGTTCTTACGGTTTGTAGGATAAATATGATTTGTACCGGAACCAACCCCTTGGAATATATATATATATATATATATATATATATATATATATATATATATAGGATTATGTTCAAGAGTGAACAACTTCTTGAGGCTGAACCGAGCGAACTAATCTTGACCCTTGATCATTTTTAGATTAAAAGAGTAAGATTGACATTAGCCAAGTATGTTTAATTAAAATCCCTTAATTTTCTCCTCTCTTAACTCTCTCCCTCCCTCATTTTTAATTAACTTTCTCCCTCTCTCATTTTTAATTATTTCTCCATCATTTCTTTATCCATAGATTTTGTTTTAATTTCAGCTTTAATGTTGTTTTTCTTTTATTATCCATATATATAGATATCATAATATATTGTTTTTAACTTTTTATAATTTTCAATAAATATTGAAAAATTTCTCTGAGATTGAAGTTGTAATTATTTTTGGGTACGAACTTTTTTTAAATATGTAATAAAGTTATTTATTTTTGCATACAAGTGATATGTTTCGTTTTCATTAATTTCATAATTTTATATGAATTTACTCGTGTGCATGCATAATATACAAAATGTTGTTAATATACACATATGTAACCATTTCTGGATATAATACATAGATGTATAAAAGACTGTATACATGTGTATAAATTAACAGCTGTATATTTTGTATAAACTGATAGTTAGCGAGACTGTACACTTGTGTATAAACTAACAGTTGTGTATAGTTAGCGAGACTGTACACATCTGTATAAACTAACATATGTGTATCTTGTATAAACTAATACTAGCGAAATTATACACATGTGTATACACTAACAGCTGTGTATCTTGTATATACAGAAATGTCACAACCCCCGACCCCACCCTGGGAGCGGGAGTGATACGTGGTTGAAAACCGGTGCTCGTAATCGTATAACTTTATGTTTTTATATGAGTTTTTATCTTGAACGGCCTACTTTTAATTAGATTTGTGTTTACAGGTTTAATGAAGTTTAAGGAGTCTTTTGGGAGCTTTACGAGTCACCGGGTCGAAAACTGGAGCACCGGAACGCAATACGGATCAAACGGGAGCGAAACATGTAAAATCAGAAAATGAAAGTTAGAGAACCCGTCGCCGACGGGTCCCAAGCCGTCGGCGACGCCCTCAGATTAAGGCCGTCGGCCACCAAGTCTCGTATCCAGATAATTAAACCGTCGGACGATTTTGTTATTTTGGCAGCCCGTCGGCGACGGAGTCATGCCCGTCGGCGATGGGTAGTGGAATCCGGTTATGAGAATTTTGGATTTCTTTGGGTTATGAACGATTCTAATTGGTCAAGAAGCATTCAAGTCGGAAGTTACACTCACTTGGGAGTTTTGAATCTTCATCTTGGAGCCATAATCATCCACCATTCACCATCCAATTCCATCTATCATCAACCTACTACTCGAATCATCATCATCCATCACACAATCAATCATACAAACCCTAATTCATCCAATCCATCATCCATCCCACCATCATCATCCATAAACCCTAATCTTCCATCATTCCTTCATCCACCAAGTTTCAAGATGGTTTCATTCGCGTTCCATTCATCCGGTGATCAAGCTTTATCAACCATGAGCGGCTAATCATCTCGGTTTCACCCCGGTGTAGGTAGTTGTTGATTTTAGTGTTTCGAATTGTTCTTGTTTCATCTTAGTGACAATTTGTGTTTGGTTTTTGAAACTTTTGACAATAGTATTACATTGGTTACGAATTCGTGAATTGTCAAACGATGTTAAAAGTTATGACTTTGCGAAATGGTGATATGTGATTGTACATTGTCGTTGTTAGGATTTACTTGTGTTGATTACAAAGTGTCTTTTTGTCCGTTCTTCGGGACGTTGATAGCTAGTAGCACCTAAGTCATGGTACACTAAATCCGTTAATCGAATGCATTTGAGTTGAAACTAAAACTTGTAGAAATCCTAGATTAACAATTACCGAAACCGGGTGTGATTCCTTTTTATCATTATTGTTCTAGTAACCATTTTTCTTGCAATCGTTAAGTAGTAGTCGTTAATCATTCTCATCAATTCATTTAGTTAAAAATCATATCTCTCAATTAAACGAAAACACAAAATTATTCTAGCAAGCTTCATATATCGTGACAATTGTTTTAATTCATTCGAATCCACACACAAACCACATACTCTTCGTGGTTCGACCCCTTACTACCGCTAACACATTGTTAAGGGTAATTTGGGCTTATAAATATTATCTTTGACCGGAGCGCTACACTCCGATCAAATTTTGGCGCCGTTGCCGGGAAGTGCGTGCGCTTTGTGTTTGGATATTGTTTGAATTTGCGTGATTAACTGTTTAAATTGTTTAGCTTTCTTTTTGCACTTTGTCTTTTTCCTTGTTATGCGGGTGTGTTACTTGTGCAGGATACAGGTAGTGTATGCATACGCGGAACTCCGGGAGGACTTCACCGTTAGTCTACGAACCGGAAATTGAAAGAGTAGCAAGAAGGAGCCTAGCAAGCCGGTTAGAAGCAACACTCGCTTCTAATCAAACCACCAACACACCACAACATACACCATCCATTGAAACCGATTCAATGGCGAACCAAAACTCAAACCAAAACCTTAACTCGAACCAATTCCAATACCGAAGCAACTTCAATCCCGCTCCAAATATGCAACCTATACCTCCCGAGCGACCGGGTGGTAATAACAACAATACCGGACCACCTACACCACCTTTCCAAAACCAAAATCCCAACCACAATCAAAGAACACCTCAACAACAAAACCTTCATCGACAAACCTCTTTACCCATCAACCTAGATGACCGGAATGTCAATTCCGACCGTCGGGGAAATCGTGATCGCGGCAATCCCGCAAATGAAGACCCATTCTTCAACATCGATGACTTGAGGAATGCAATCCCCGATGATGAACCGTATAGTGTTCCCGGTTATCAATCGCCGGAACATGTGAGTGTTCATACGGAAAATTCGGACGACGGGGGATACTATGATGATAGAGCTAATGATGATGAAGATTGGGGCTACGTGAATAGGGGAAACGTCTACAATGCTAGAAGGTATGATGATGAGGAATTTGGTTACCAACATGCCAATTACGTTGGGGACGACGAATACGGTTACGGAGGTGGAAGAAATGATGGTTATGGGAACAACCGTCAACCACGAAACAATGACCAACGGAACCGGAATGATGGGTTTTATAATAACAACAACAATGCAAACCCTAACCGGATTCCTCGTTTTGTGGGAGGTGGTAACCCAAGGGATAATAGAAGAGAGGATCGAAGAGATGATCGAAGAGGTGAAAGACGGGATAATAGAAGACCGATCGATCAAGAAGTTAACGGTCCCCATCGTCGTCAACGACCTCCACGGGGAGTGAATGATCGTTTTAGGCCGGTTGTCACCGAGAACGACTCACCAATCGTTTGTGAGAGGAGGATGTTTGATTGTAAACCACATTACATCAACATACTTCCTCATTTTAATGGAAGATCTAATGACGAACCGTACACACATTTGACAGAGTTTTCTTCCATCTGCGGCACTATAGGGGGGCATAACTTTGCACTAGATGAGGTTAAACTTCGTTTGTTCCAATTCTCATTGAAAGACAAAGCGAAGCAATGGTTCCTTACACTCCCTGCCAATAGCATCCGCACATGGGGAGAAATGCAACAAGCTTTTCTAGATGAATACTATTCTATGGCGAAGACCGATGATGCTCGTGATGAAATTAGGTCTTTTCGCCAATTATCGGGCGAGCCGTTGCATGAAGCTTTTACAAGATTCAAAGAAATGATGCGGAGATGCCCACATCATCAAATCGAGAAGTGGGAATTGGTGAAGTGTTTCGTGCGAGGGTTGGATGACACAACATGGAATCGTCTCGAGTCGACGAGTAACGGGACTCTTTTGAGCAACCATGAAGACGACGATTGGGAATTCTTGGAACGGATGAGTAAACGTTCAAAAGAGAAAGAGTCGGCCGATCGAGCCAAGAAACATCCTATTTCCCGTTCACTTCCCGATCTTGACTCTAAAGATCGGATTTCCACCTTAGAGCGGGAAATGGCTCGAATGAAGAAAAAGGAAGTAAATGCGGTTCAATTCGAGGTATGTGAAGGTTGTGGGGATATTGGGCATACCACCGAGCAATGTCCAACGGGGTCGAGTGGCTACACCGAAGAAGTAAACCAAGTGTATGGAGATAGGAAGCAATATGATATGAACTCCAACACTTACCATCCGAGGTTGAGAAATCACCCTAATTTCCGATATGGTAATGCCTCAAATCAAATGAACCCGAATTTTTAATCGGGGAATCAAGGTGGTCAAGGAGGATCTTCGTATAACAATCGACAAGGTGGTAATCAAGGTGGTTACCAAAGGAATTACAACCAAGGTGGTAACCAAGGCTATCAACATCGTGAAGGTAATTACCAACGTGGTTACAACCAAAGTGGAAATGGGGGCAATTCTTCTAACTTTCAAGGTGACGACCCGTTCAATTCTAAAATGGACGCTCTCATGAATGCTATGACCACCCTTACAACCGAAGTAAGGAAAGAATTTGAAGTGCGGGATAAATCTCATAAAGCGTTGGAGAAGCAAGTGGGGCAACTTACTCAAGAGATGGCTCAAATTCGTGGAAGTGAAGGAGGACTTCCAAGCGATACCACGGTGAACCCTAAGCATCAAGGGTCGAACTCGAAAAATACACGTGAGGTACCAATAAATAAAATTTCTTTACGTAGTGGTCGAGTCATAGATAATGGTGTTGAGCCACCACCACCCGAGTTTTTTGAAGGGGTGGTGGAAGATGCGAGTGATGATGAAGGTAAAAACGGTCAAACGGGTCAAAAGACAAATGATACTACACCCGTTGTGACCGTTCCCGTACCAAAGGCTAAGGAAAAGGGTGTGGAGGTTAATACCGCCCCTTATCCCGAAGCTTTGTTGGGACCATATAAGAAAGTGGTAAACAAACGAGGCCCACAACAAGAAGAGATGTGGGAAATTTTTAAACAAGTAAAAATCAATTTACCGCTCTTAGATGCAATTAAGCAAGTACCTTCATATGATAAATACTTGAAAGATTTATGCACCCAAAAGCGAACTCACAAGTTTCCTAAGAAACTTGATTTAACCGAAAATGTGAGTTCGATTCTTTCGGGTGCACTTCCACCAAAACTCCAAGATCCGGGGGCGCCCATTATTTCAATACAAGTTGGGGAATTCAAAATGACACGGGCACTTTTGGATCTTGGGGCAAGTGTGAGTATCCTGCCGGGTAGTTTATATGATCAATATGATTTTGGTCCACTTCAAGTGTCGAACACCACCGTGGTGTTAGCCGACTTGACCCCTAAACTACCCCGTGGGATAGTCACGGATGTAATAGTCAAGGTCGAGGACTTTTACTATCCAGTGGACTTTCTTGTATTAGATTATGTCTCTTTGGACCGAACCAACCAACCAACGGTGATCCTCGGTCGACCATTTTTGGCAACATCGAATGCCCAAATTAATTGCAAATCGGGCACGGTCGACATGACTTTTGGTAACCGACGGTTGTGGTTGAATGTCTTTTCGGGATTAACGGATCCTCTAGTCAGTGATGAATGCTATATGGCAGACATTGTTGACGAGTGTATACCTCTATGCGACATTAGTGTCGAAGAGGAAAACACAATAGAGGAATGTTTCATGTTTGACAGGTTACAAGGAGAAATGAATCGAAGCATGGATGAAAAGGTGAGAGAGTTGGAAGTTATGGCGGTAAAATAAGGAAGGCCCACTTGGACACATCAAGTGGAAAGTCTTCCGGAAAGCATCGACACAAAGTTGAAGCCGTCATTGGAAGAGCCTCCGGTGTTGGAGTTGAAGGTGCTACCTAAGCATCTTAAATATGCTTATGTGGGTGAAGGTAGCACGCTTCCGGTTATTATCGCATCAAACTTAACCGGGGAGCAAGAAGAGAAGTTGATGAAAGTATTGGTCATCCATAGAGCCGCTATCGGGTGGACCATTGCGGATTTGAAGGGAATTAGTCCCTCGGTGGTGATGCACAAGATCATCACGGAAGATGGTATGAATCCTTCTCGCGACACACAAAGAAGATTAAATCCGAATATGCGAGAAGTTGTCAAGAAGGAGGTATTAAAGTGGCTAGATGCGGGTATTATATACCCTATCTCGGATAGCCAATGGGTGAGCCCGACATAAACAGTTCCGAAGAAGGCGGGTATTCAAGTCGTCACAAATGACGCAGGTGAAGAGGTCGCCACTCGGCCGGTAACCGGGTGGCGTATTTGTATTGACTATAGGAAGTTAAATGCTGCAACTTCCAAAGATCATTTCCCTTTACCATTTATTGACCAAATTGTTGAGAAATTAGCCGAACAAAAATTTTATTGTTTTCTGGATGGTTATTCCGGATACAGTCAAATTGCTATACATCCGGAAGACCAAGCAAAGACTACGTTTACTTGCCCATACGGTACCTTTGCATTTAGGCGAATGCCCTTTGGACTTTGTAATGCCCCCGCCACCTTTCAAAGGTGTATGACGAGTATCTTTTCAGATATGGTGGGGGAGTCTTTAGAAATCTTCATGGATGATTTCTCGATATTTGGGTCATCATTTGATGAATGCCTTGGCCAACTCGAAAAAGTTTTGTAAAGATGTGTTGAGAAAAATTTGGTTTTGAGTTGGGAAAAGAGCCATTTTATGGTTCAAGAAGGGATTGTGTTAGGGCATGTTGTTTCGAGTCGGGGGATTGAGGTGGATAGAGCAAAGGTGCAAGTCATATCCACTTTGCCTTATCCTACAAGTGTTAAGGGTGTTCGGTCGTTTTTGGGACACGCGAGGTTTTATAGGAGGTTCATAAAAAGCTTTAGTGACATAACAAAACCCTTATGCAAATTGTTGTTAAAAGATAAAACATTTGACTTTGATAAAAATTGCCAAAACGCCTTTAATATTTTGAAGAAAAAGTTAGTTGAGGCTCCAATCTTGCAATCACCGAATTGGTCTTTTCCATTCGAAATTATGTGTGATGCAAGTGATTACGCGGTGGGGGCTGTATTGGGTCAAAGGGTAGATAAGAAACCGGTTGCCATTTACTACGCCAGTAAGACTCTTTCGGATGCACAATTAAACTATACAACTACTGAGAAAGAGCTACTTGCGGTGGTATATGCGTTGGATAAATTTCGTGCTTATATATGGGGTACTAAGGTCATTGTTTATTCTGACCATTCTGCAGTTAGGTATCTCATGGACAAGAAGGATGCAAAGCCGAGATTAATCCGATGGGTTCTTTTGTTACAAGAGTTTGATTTGCAGATACGGGACAAAAAGGGTACCGAGAATGTTGTGGCGGACCATTTGTCCCGGTTGATGGTTGAAGAGGATCCTACAACTGTAGAGATCAATGAGTCGTTTCCTGATGAGCACATTATGAGATTAGATAAGTTACCTTGGTATGCTAACATTGTGAACTATCTTGTTACAGGTGACTTACCGGCACATTGGGATAAACGGAAGAGGCAACACTTCATGTCTCAAATCAAGTATTACCGGTTGGAAGAACCGCACTTGTGGAAGGAGTGTGCGGACCAAGTGATAAGAAGATGCATAGATGATGAGGAAATTCCAAGCGTGTTGTAGCATCTACATTCATTTGCATGTGGTGGCCATTTTAGTGGCCACAAAACGGGTCATAAAGTGTTGAACAGTGGTCTTTATTGGCCAACTATCTTTAAAGACGCAAATGAATTTTCTAGAAATTGTGTAGAGTGCCAAAAACTAGGGGGTATTTCAAAAAGGGATGAGATGCCCATGCAACCAATCCTTGTAGTCAACATTTTTGATGTGTGGGGAATTGATTTCATGGGCCCATTCCCCAATTCCTATTGCAATTTGTATATCTTGGTGGCCGTTGACTATGTGTCAAAGTGGGTCGAAGCAATAGCCACCAAGACGAACGACCATTCCGTAGTGTGTAATTTTGTTCAAACCAATATTTTCTCAAGGTTTGGGATTCCTCGGGTCATCATAAGTGATGGAGGATCTCATTTTAAAAATTTTCGGTTTGGGAAACTTCTTAAACGGTTTGGTGTTGACCATAGGATTGCTACCCCATATCACCCGTAAACAAGCGGGCAAGTTGAGGTGTCAAATAGGCAAATCAAAGAGATTTTGCAAAAGACCGTGCGGGCGGACCGTAAGGATTGGTCAATTAAATTGAACGATGCTTTATGGGCCTACCGTACGGCACATAAGACACCTATTGGTACTACACCTTACCGGTTGGTTTACGGTAAAAATTGCCATTTACCGGTTGAACTTGTGCATAAATCGTTATGGGCTATCAAAGAGGTTAACGTTCAATATGACGATGCAGGTAAGGAAAGGAAACTTAAGCTATGCGAGTTGGAGGAGCTACGGGAAATGGCATATGAATGCGCGTCCAAGTACAAGGATGGAATGAAGAAAGCGCATGATGCCAAGTTGAGAAAGAAAGAGTTCGAGGTTGGCCAAAAGGTGTGGCTTTACAATTCGAAGCTCAAGTTCTTTCCCGGAAAGCTCCGGAGCAAATGGATGGGACCCTATGTGATCACCCGGGTCGGACAATTGGGTGATGTTACCATCGAGGACCCGAAGGATGGGATACGACAAACGGTAAATGGTCATCGGCTAAAACCGTTTCTTGATGGTAACGAGAAGGTAGAGGAAAGCAAGGAATCGGTGAGCTTCGTGGTAAGCATCCCGGTTTATGAGGTCGAATGAAAAGGACCGGTAACAAATTTTGTAAAGTTATGTACCATCTATTTAATTGTTTGTGTGTTCTTGTGTTTAATTGTTTTTGTCTCGTACTAATCCTCTTGATTGTGTGAAGCTCGGATATCACGAATAGGTTTTGAAGACAAAAAGGTATGTTTTAAGACTTATTTGTGTGTATTAGGGACAATACACGACTTTTCGGGGGGTGGTAGGGCCGTTAACGGTTTCCGCGTTTTTAAAATTTAACTTATAAAAAATCACAAAAAGATTTTTAATAATTTTTAGGATTTTTAGTGTACATAGTCCCTTTATTAAAAAGTCATAATTTTCTCTCTATTTTTTCTTAAAAAAAAATGGTGAAAAATTTAAAAATTGGTAAAGTGGAACCCGTCGGCGACGAGCATCAAGCCGTCCCGGACGGCCTCTCAATAAGCCCGTATGCACATGTTGCCCGTAGACAGACATTTAGCCCGTCGGACCAACCACCATTTCCTTTGCCCGTCGGCGACGGGTTGGGTACCGTCGGCGACGGGCTGTCGTTTGGGCTCCGGCTTTGGTTCGTTGTGAAGGGTGTAAAATCGAACCAAACACTCTCTAAACCTATCAAAACACGACCAAACTCCATATACATCATACAATCCGAACCACAACACCCTAACATCATTCAACTTTCACCAAACTTCTGCTTTCTCTTTCCTAAATCACCTTTTCTCACTTCATCTTCTCCACAAACACTCCTAGAACCCTAGAAACCTTCAAGCTCTCATAACTTTCTTAAATCTTCACCAAATCAACTGATTTTAGAGTCTATCTTGAGTAATTTTTCGAGAAGAACAAAACCCCCAACACGGTTTTCATCAATTCTTGCTAATTTGCAAGATCTTGGTTCGTGAAGTTTAGGGTTTTTGAAGAGTTGTTCATCAAGTTTCTTGCTTTCAATCTTTTCTTAGTTCTTCTTGTCTAAAAACATCAAAGGTACAAATTTTTCTCAAGTTTATGCAGGATTATCATAATTTTAGTGTTCTTCTTCCGAAATTTTAGACTTTTCAGTTTAAGAGTAGGTTGTTTAAACAATGTATGTTATGCTAGCATGAATTTGAGTATGATTGGTTGTTTTGGATGGAATTTGAGCATGTTATAACTTTAGTGATGTGATTACACTTGTTATGAACATGATTGATCATGAAGGTGATGTTGAATATATTGCTGAAATTATAAGAAATTGTAAGATTAACAAGAAATTGATAAGTATATGATAAAGTGAGCGACTTTGGAAGTTTAAAGAGGCGATTTTACATTCACTTGTTAATTAAAATGTCAACATCACACATCATGTTCAAAGTTGAGAGTTTAGTAAAGGTTTGGGTTTATATTGATGTTTTGCTTGTTTGTGATTGTAGTTATGGCCGGTGGTAAAAGACAAAAGACTACAGGGCAAGCTTCATCATCGGGAGTCGGTTCTTCTTCCGGCTTAATACCGAGGAAGTGGGAGCAATTAAGCTCCATTGCAGAAGGTGATGCAAGACTGTACAGACAAGATTGGGAGTGGGCAAAGTACCGTGATAGTCAAAACACAAGGATATGGGATGATGAGAAGAACAAACCTTTATCCGGGTACCAAGATAGGAAGTTAGAGGCGAAACTGTGGAAATGGATGATGGTTACCAAAGTTAATACTTCTATACCGGAAAGGGTGTTGTGCGAAAGAGTGGTGAATGTGGAAGAGTTCAGGCAAATCGGAATTGTACAAATGTTTGAGAGATTGGGATGGGAAAGAGTGCTTGATTGGTGCGAAGACAACACTTCGCGTATATATTTGTCAGAAGTGTGTGAATGGTTGTCGACGTTGAAGTTTACGAACAAGAATAGCCCTCCCGCTGAATGGAAATTGGTCGGGAAGACAACTCGAGGGACAACGATTATGTCCTTCGAAACAATTAACTGCATCGCTCGTTTTGACTCGTTGGGGGTGCAAGCATATGACTATCCGCTCCTGGAAAAATTTATGGATAATCATATGAATGAACTTGACCCGGATCAAATGACAGCGGTCATCTTACCATACAGCGATGGGGGAGAGGCCAAAAGAAAGCAAATGACGATTGAGGGAAAGATTCTCCAAGGGATTAATGTTGAGAACATTTTGGTGAGGTTTGGTGATCGTGGAGGTGTTAGAGCGGGTGACTGTAGGGTGGTGCATTCTTTGCTATACGGGACCCCAACATTGTCATGGAGACACATAGTGATGATGAACACGTGGGCTACTCGGGAGTCATCCCAGAGGCGTTTTATTCCATACGCACGCCTCATTAGTGCCATGGTTGTTCAACAAAATTGCTTACCTGCGGAATCACTATGGGTAACTAAACCGTTGGAGGAAATTAATAAGGCCTCCATGAAGAAGAACTGGAATATAGAAGTTAACCTCTCGGGGAACAAGTATGTTGTGACCGACAAGTTGGGTCATAAGTATGAGTTCCTTACTTCAGGGGCACCACCGGAATCGGGAGAAGATGAAGAAATGGGTGATGAAGAGGAGGAAGTTTGACCCTCCGGTCCACAAAGACCACGACAAAGATACATGAGGCTGCATAGAGAAATTAATGCAGAAGTGGCGGGCTTTGTGACCACTAGACGGGTGCCCTCCTACAAAAATTTTGATCGGGGACAGCAAGAGATATATGACAATGTCTCTGCATGCATAGGTGAAGGCCGATAGTATAACCGAAGGAGGGAAGCCTATGAGGAGGCACAGGGACCTCAAATGCAGGAGTTTTGGGCAGTTCAAGCAGCCCATTGGGAGAGAATGGATAAGTTTATGGAAGAGCAACATCTGTTCCAAGCAATGCAGAGGTCACACATGGAACAGTTGGCGAAGAGGCAAGAGGATGAGGCAGCCCGAAGACGGGCATGGGAAGAAGATGAGGTTAGGCGTCAAAACGAAGCAAGAGAATTGGAACGGCGCCGATGGAGTGCTTTGGCTGTCTCTCACCAAATGGCGATTAACAACACCAAGATACTCCACGATCAGGAGCGCCATCAAAGAGACCTTCAACCCGGTCTCCCGTACGCCGAACACTCGGGGTGGACAGATTACCCCAATCTTCCTCATCCACTAGGCCCATCCGATCCCACCCCTCATTGGCCCGAGGCAGTCGGTTCTAGCTTTATCCCGATTCCGTACCAACCGCCGCCTCAAGGGGAGCAGAGTCCCCTCGATAACTATAGGGAGATGTTCGAGACCCTCACTGGTTATCAATACCAGCCCAACCCGCCAGTGAATCCAAATGAGCGATATCAGCGGTAGTGGTATGGTATATTTTATGTTGTTGTATATTTTGTTCTTTATTTCTGTGTCGTTTTTATTTAATTTCTGCCTAGTTAAATGAACGTTGTGGGTGTGTTCCCTATATAACCCTCACGAGACCTCTCGTCCTCCCAAGCTATTGGGGGGTTTAAAAGGGCTTGTTGCATAAGCTAAATGCAAGCGTGATTCCTACGAAAGTGAGTTAGGTTTATTGTTGTTGTAAATTATTGTCTACATAAATCGAAGTGAAATAACACATGGCTTGGTAATATGTTTCATAAAAAAGGGTAGAACTAAGTAACTAACAAATTTTGATGGTTGTGAGAAGCATGCTTCTACACGAGGATTAGAATTTGTAGGTACAACATGTTCGCGGGACAACCGTTTTTATGAAGAGGTGAAGGAGATATGAGTACCAAGCGACACAAATCAGGTGCATGTGTTTCCTTTTACTTTGATTCTTAGTTAGGAATAAGTGGATTGTACATTGTATTTTATTTTCCGGGGTGAGATTTTGGGAAGGTTAGACGTGTCACATCCCTTGTGCGTTTTAAAACTCTAGTTCTTGCACATTGAGGACAATGTTTACCTCAAGTGTGGGGATGGGGGAGTAGTAAAAGTTTTCGATTTTGACCCGTTCATTTAAATTCTATACATTGAGGACAATGTTTACCTCAAGTGTGGGGATGGGAGAAAATTTCAAAAATTTTTCAAAATTTCTTGTTTCAAAAGCGATCTTAAAAGCACAAGTAACCAAGTCAACGAGGGATGTCACAACCCATTTTGTCTTTTGTCATGGTCAAGTTCAAATTAATAAGCATAACGGGTATTTAGCGGGTGGTTATTTGGGAATAATTCGCCTAAGGAACTAGCAATTTATGCATATCACATATCATACCCTTATACGTGAGGTTTGAGCCACTTCTCTATCATAGATTTACATTTATATGTTTCTTTGTTTGAGTGGACCATTAGTCGCGTATTGTAGAACTTGCAACTTTTGATACGTTTGAGACCATAGACCGAATACAAGCACGAGAATGATTAAGGCATTAGGTAAACCTTTTCCTTTTACACCATTTTTATATCCTTACCCAAAAAAAAAAAAAAAAAAATTAGCCCTAGTAGCCAATTTTGAACCTAATCCCTTCGTTTGACCACCCTTTAGCCAATAACCTTTAAACCTTTTTTCTTTTAAACCCGTGTGATGGAAATTCGATTATAGTAGCAAAGTTTGTATAGTTGTATTTGTTTGTTTCGAAAAAAAAAACCAGAAATGTACGAAAAAGAATAGAAATACAGTGAGAAAAGAACAAAAATATATGTTTCTAGTTGTTGAATAAAAGGCTAAAGTTGTTGCCTTGTAGTTGATGTTTATAGTTTACTTTTGTTTAGAATAGTCTTTTGTAATAAAAATCGAATTTTCATCACCTTAGCCACTTTAAAATATCCTACCTCCTACCCTTAGCCTAGCCCCGTTACAACCCTTCAAAGACCTTTTGACTTGTGCTTAGTATTCGTGATCGGTGGTGGAGAATGATTGAGTTGCAAGCCTATGCGGGTACGTGTTCTAACCGGTTTTGAGAGCTTAATTGATTGAAGTGCTAATACATTATATACATTAGCCGAATTATAAGCCGAGTGGAGAGAACCTTGTGATGGATATGCATGACTTGTTAGTTTTACGGGCGGGTTAATCATGGATAACCATTATTATATGTGATTCTTCACTTAACCGGTAAATATGTGAAAATTGTAAAAGATTTGAACTTTTGTATGACAATAGATCTTAACCTTTGTCTCGGGAATGGGAAGTGTCTTCGTTGTTCGACTCACGTGAAAGTGAAAAACAGATTTGGTTGAGGACAAGCAAAAGACAAGTGTGGGGATGTGATACGTGGTTGAAAACCGGTGCTCGTAATCGTATAACTTTATGTTTTTATATGAGTTTTTATCTTGAACGGCCTACTTTTAATTAGATTTGTGTTTACAGGTTTAATGAAGTTTAAGGAGTCTTTTGGGAGCTTTACGAGTCACCGGGTCGAAATCTGGAGCACCGGAACGCAATACGGATCAAACGGGAGCGAAACATGTAAAATCAGAAAATGAAAGTTAGAGAACCCGTCGCCGACGGGTCCCAAGCCGTCGGCGACGCCCTCAGATTAAGGCCGTCGGCCACCAAGTCTCGTATCCAGATAATTAAACCGTCGAACGATTTTGTTATTTTGGCAGCCCGTCGGTGACAGAGTCATGCCCGTCGGTGACGGGTAGGGGAATCCGGTTATGCGAATTTTGGATTTCTTTGGGTTATGAACGATTCTAATTGGTCAAGAAGCATTCAAGTCGGAAGTTACACTCACTTGGGAGTTTTGAATCTTTATCTTGGAGCCATAATCATCCACCATTCACCATCCAATTCCATCTATCATCAACCTACTACTCGAATCATCATCATCCATCACACAATCAATCATACAAACCCTAATTCATCCAATCCATCATCCATCCCACCATCATCATCCATAAACCCTAATCTTCCATCATTCCTTCATCCACCAAGTTTCAAGATGGTTTCATTCGCGTTCCATTCATCCGGTGATCAAGCTTTATCAACCATGAGCGGCTAATCATCTCGGTTTCACCCCGGTGTAGGTAGTTGTTGATTTTAGTGTTTCGAATTGTTCTTGTTTCATCTTAGTGACAATTTGTGTTTGGTTTTTGAAACTTTTGACAATAGTATTACATTGGTTACGAATTCGTGAATTGTCGAACGATGTTAAAAGTTATGACTTTGCGAAATGGTGATATGTGATTGTACATTGTCGTTGTTAGGATTTACTTGTGTTGATTACAAAGTGTCTTTTTGTCCGTTCTTCGGGACGTTGATAGCTAGTAGCACCTAAGTCATGGTACACTAAATCCGTTAATCGAATGCATTTGAGTTGAAACTAAAACTTGTAGAAATCCTAGATTAACAATTACCGAAACCGGGTGTGATTCCTTTTTATCATTATTGTTCTAGTAACCATTTTTCTTGCAATCGTTAAGTAGTAGTCGTTAATTATTCTCATCAATTCATTTAGTTAAAAATCATATCTCTCAATTAAACGAAAACACAAAATTATTCTAGCAAGCTTCATATATCGTGACAATTGTTTTAATTCATTCGAATCCACACACAAACCACATACTCTTCGTGGTTCGACCCCTTACTACCGCTAACACATTGTTAAGGGTAATTTGGGCTTATAAATATTATCTTTGACCGGAGCGCGACACTCCGATCAGGGAGCCGCGAACCAGTTAGATGGTATCGGTGTTTATTAATTTGGCAGCGGAAATTTTCATCAGAACCGTAGTTAGGAAATATTTTTATCAGAGTTAACACCAAAATGTTTAAAATAGATAAATGGGATAAAACCCAAGTTTTGCTGATAATATATTTATAGGGATAAACCCTAATTATTGAAAACATGATCTCTTTTTTTTATTTAGGTAACTTTTATAGCCACTTTTCTAAGCCTTCAGTGCTCTCCGGGTGGCTTTTATTGGCTTCACACTAAGTTACCTGAAACGTTTTTAAAAAGATTTTATCAGCAAGAAATACTGGCGAGTACATCCCAATTTATAAAATATCAGTTGTTATAACATCACAGTATTAAGGGCGATTACAATGTTTATGTCTACACAATTACTCGTTCAGTACGTGTCACTCGACGGATCTGTGACTATGGTCATATCACACATTGGATACCCGTGCCCAATTGTAAAGGTTATCAAGTACTGTATACAAACCCCATAATACTGGCAGCAATTGTAGAATTACAAAGACTTAATCACTGTAGTTATAACTGATAAATATTTATAGTTTTGGAAAATATTTGAAATAAGGGCTCACAAACTATAAGAAAAGAGAATGGACGCACATTTGTAGACTTAGGTATCTCTACCGGCTTTCTGATAATATTATAGCTTCCTGTTGCTTCTCCTGGTTATCATTTATTAAATTTAAACAATGCAATGTGTTAGTAAGATAACCCAAATCGCATTAACCGTACAACTCGAGACAGAACTCCAATGACTGAGTCGGGCAAAGCCTTGACATGCATTACGAAGTCCTAAATCAATCGGTTGTAACACGAGACAGAACTCCAACGACTGAGTCAGGCAGAGCCTTGAAACGCGTTACGGAGCCCTAGATCGATCGTGTAGGGTAACAAATATGTGATCAAGGGTTATAATACTTACAACGAGGCAGAGCTTCGCTTCTTTGGGGGGTATTAGGCATATAGCTTCAGCATATAGAAATTGCGAGAGATTTTAGAAATTTTGAACGACTTGAAATGCTGATCTCAGCCCCTTTTATAGCCTGATCCGGGGCGGGTCACGCCCCGCGACAGCCTTCTCTTCATCTCTCACGGCCTGCGAGAGCCCTAAAGATGTCAATAGGGTTGCTGAGTCATTGCGTAGGTTCGACACGTGGGGGACACGTGGCTTGTTTGTTTGCCCGGCAAGTAATGGGGCCTCGCGCCCTGCGAAGACTTCGGCTAACTGGGTCACGGCCCCCGAGCGACCCAGATTATTTGTTTTTCTTGATTTTCATTAATATTAATGTTATTCAGGTCCTTTTCTCACATACGTGTTGTATTTAGGAATGTTTAGGGTCATTTTCGAGGGTTGTTATAGGAAACTAGCGAGATTTTAGGGATTTTGATTATGTTGTTTAATAAATGCAATTTACAAGAGACGTAAATACCCTTCTGTCAATTATTTTAAAGGGAAGTTACAACATTATAATTACAATCTTGCCATTGTTTAAAAATCTCTAGATGATGTAATCCAATGGCCCAGATTAGTTCACACAGTTCACTCTCAACCTATTGTTCACTCTAGAACCCTATCCTATATATATATATATATATGTGTGTGTGTGTGTATCTTTAGATAGGGATACATACACACACATATAGAGGGTGTTTGGGATTGCTTATTTTAGCCAACTTATAAATTTTGACTTTTTGAAAAGTTAAATGGTGTTTGGGATTTGCCGATTGGGAGTATATGTGAGGGGAAAAGTCAACAAGTTAATCAATTGTGACTTATTAACTTTTGCAAAAAGTCATAAGGAGTTTGGAAAAGCTAAGAGAAACATCCCCATACTATATTATAATTCATATAAGGATGAAAAAAGTAATTTTAATTAAATGTACATAATTTTTAAAATATAGGTAATTTCAACTTTTAATACATATTAATGACCGCTAAAAATTTAAAACACAATGCAATGTATTATAGACATAAAATTTAAAACACAACTAAAATACATTGCTTAACACTTAAAACACACTGCTTAACGTTCTTGACACAACGTTTTAAGTTTCAAGATTAGAATTCATTACATTGTGTCTTAAATTGTTATGTTTGGTGTTTTTCTTACCAAAACACACTACAAGAAACTGGAGTTTTGGTGACGACATTTATCGCTGCTAATGATGCCCAAAATCGTCGCTAAAAGTAAGCGACAACATGTCGTCGCTAAAAGGTCTCCGCTGTTGCCCGTCACTATTGTCAATTTGTCGCCGCTATTGATTTCGTCGCTAAAAGCGAATCACTTTAGCGGCAACTTCTGAGACTTTTAGCGACGATAAATGTCGCTAAAAGTAAAAAAACAATTTTTTTCTTTGTTTGCGCATTGCGCCAGCTTGACAAAGCGTTCAATAAATTACAATAACTCTAATATCAATAAATTTTTCCACATCTGCATAACATTAAGAAATAAGCAATCCAAATGACAAATGTTTTCCCACAAAATAACCATAGTTACAAGACGCCACTATATTTATCCTTAGAATAAATAAAAACATAAAAACGAAACCGAACCAAATCAAACAGAGATCGTAATTGCTTTCCCTTCTGTGTCTATTTCCCTTCTGTGTCTGTTTCCCTTCTGCGTCTCTCTCTCTGTTGTTTTTGTTTCTAACTCTCTCATCTTTCTTTCTTATCTGGGTGTGAGTGTGTATGGTTGCTACTCAGAGCTCCTCAAATTACACTTTATGTAATATTGCGATCTTTATCTTTCCCTGGTGCGTCTCCATTGCTTCCAACTGAAGAATGCTAATGGTTGCTACTCCAAACTCCTCAAATCCATTTGATTATGCTGGAAGAGAACTCACATGTAAAGAAATTACAATGTTAATTTTGAGTTTCTTTATTTCAATATTCTTAACCATTGTTAACCACTTAAAGATATATTTGGAAATAACCATATGAACAAAACCTAGCACACACGAATCCTTTATAACTTTGATGCAAATGTACAGTGGTAACTTAAAATTAGTATCTAAGAAAACATATTACTATCAAATTGTTTTCTATTTTTAACAACGCATTAGTTAGTTATTACTCTTTTTAATAAAATAGACATAAAAGTGTTTGTAGGCCACCCGTAGAGGTGTACATATCGGTTTTTTAAACCGGTCCGATTTTTAACCAAACAGGTTATTGTTGTGCGGGAAAAAACTGGTTTTAAATAAAACCTGTTCGGTTTTTAACCGGTTTTTCACGATGGGAACCCAAACTGGTATAACCGGTTCCGGTTTCGGCCCTAAAACCGGTTTTTTGTACACCTCTAGCCACCTGAAACCCATTTTTACCCCTAAGCTAACTGAATTTTTTAACTGTGGTTATTTTTTGAACTGAAATGACACATTTTGAAAATGTCAGGGAGGAAAATGGTGCAATTTTGAAATTTGACCTGAAATGGCAAAATTTACAAACCATGGGGACGTAAATGACATTTAACTCTAATTTTCGAAATGAGTACATTTACTCATTTTAATTTTTTTTTGGAAGTGCTTCTCCATAACATGAAGAAATCACTTCATAGCGAGACAAAATTTCACCTCAAAACAATCAGCAAGCATCTAAACATCATATTAACAAGATTCCCATCAGAGGCAAGACCAAACCTATTCTCCACCCATAGACATTCCCACCACATAAATTTAGATCCATGTCCTAGATGATCAGCAAGCTCTTCTATATCCATAGCTAAACTTTTCAGAGTTCGGTTAGGATCCAGATCAAACAATAATTCTTCATCACACTTTAAACATTATTCCAAATCAACCATTCACCTACTGTTAAACAAATAAAGTTCACATGAAAGATAAACCAACTTATCACCTACTTCAAATTTGCATAAGAAACCCAGCCGTAGTGTTTTAAAGGCATAATCTGAAAAAAAAAACCAACCGCACCTAGACCCACAATCCTGACCACACTTATCTTTGACTAAAAAAAGTCAAATATCTTGAAATCAGAACCTCAAATGGTCAACGACACAGATTTGCTATAATTACCAACAAATCCACTAAAATTACAAAGTAAGTAGGAATGTACGTACATGTTTTGGAGTCGCGTCGGAGATTAAGGCAGATGGATATGGCGGTGCTCCGGCGGTTTGCGGTGTGGTATGGCGGTGTGGTGGAGGGAGAGAAAGAAGGGAATTTTGGGAGAGAAAGAGTGAATTTGGGGGGAGAAAGTGAGGGTTTAGGGTTAAGGCAGGGGGGAAATCTTGGTGCTTGTTTTTCGTTTGGCAGTGGAGGTGACAAAAAAACCTAGTCGTCAGATCCTTCAACTAATCAACGGTCAGGACTTGGTATTATGTGAGCGCTTCGGATTGTGACCATTAGAGACGACATGCTTGGTGCGCCGCTAAAAAGGTCGTCGCTAATGCTCATGTTTCTTGTAGTGACAACATAAAACATCATGTCTAAGTCCAAAACATGATGTCTATATGTCAATTCTTATGTCTTCTCACAATTTGTACAAAAAGTATCCTTTTTACAGAAACCTAAACCTATTCATATATTAATAATACTTCACAACAACTTATTTAAAAAAGAAAAAGTTAACCGTATAACTTTCAATTCACTAACTTGACAATCTCCACATTTGAATCAAGTAAATTATGGTGTCAAGCTTGTCAAGAGGAGAGGACATGAGGGCTTGTCAGAATAGAGGACATGGGATGAGGGGTAAAAACTAAAACAAATAAAACACTTTTGATCAAAATATATAAAAATATTAAAGTGCACTTTAACTTTTGAAAAAAAATTCAATGCCATTTTTTTTTACTTTTGAACTCGTAACCTCCTGATTAAGGTGATTCTAAAAGGTTTAGTTTTCTTGTTAGACTAAATGGTGTAGGCGTTGTTTAGTGGCATTTAAATCTTTCCATGCCGGATACATCACCCCAGCAACAACGTGGAAGTTGAGGTTGGGGCGAGAGGATTCCACCGACGTGGAGTTAAAGAGTGGGTCGACGTGGCGTTGGCTCATTGGTGTGGCATGTAGCCGTTGGACCCCAACGACACAATTTAAAAAAAAGATTTTTATTTAAAAAAATATTTTAATCCATCTATATAAAAAACTCACCCTTTTCACCAATTTCACCTCACTCTCTTCTACCCAACTCAATTTCAACCTTCATTTATATAAAACCTCTCAAATTTTTATTAAAAATAATGCATCCACACAACCGCAACTTTGATATGCACAACCCTTATGGTGTGGGCGAAGTACCGTACATCACTTCGCCTCAAGGGTCTCAACTGATCCGCAACTTCGATCCGAACATAATGGCGTACGACCATCTTCTTGCGAACCTCCTTTTATGTTTCCACAACAAATGCAAGCTCAACAACAACCGCTCACCCCTCTATCCCAAAAGCCCCCTACACGCGAATCCGTACCGGAAAATCGACTTACACCACCCGAATTCTCTACGCGAAGAAAACGAAACCATAAAAAGAAAACCGAGGCCGAAAAGGAAAAAGCAAAAGAGGATCGTCGCGTATATCCGTGGACAAATAACGAAGCGTTGGTGTTGACAAAAGCTTGGCTTTCAATTTCAGAGAATTTGGGTTTAGGTATACTTTGGTTTTTATTTCTTGTAAAAAATATATCTTATACTATAATATATATTTTTATAATAGGTACCAACTAACATAGTGACGATTTTTGGAACCGAATAAACGACCTTTATCACAAAACCTTAGGACGAGATTACTATAGCAAAAATGATAGTATCTTATCAAAGTGGAGTGAAATAAATACCGCCATGACCGCTTTCAACGGCCACTACAACAACCTAAAGAACAACCCAAAAAGCAGCGAAACGGACTCCGACTTGCTGACGCGTGCGATGGCGTTGCATTCGAAAGGAAAGAAAGCCACCTTTAAATTTATTCATTATTGGGATGTTGCGAAAAACTCCACAAATGGGCACGAGTACCTTTAGCGGGACAATCTTTGTCCAAAAGGTCTAAAAATTGTTCCTTCACTAATCGCTCGGATGCTCGTACCGAGTTTGAGATCAACTAAGCAACGATGTTTTTGAAGCCGAATGCCCACTTGGAGGAAATAAATCAAAAAAAGAGGGCGCAAAAATCATACACTACGAGTGATGAAAGAAACACCTTGGGATGGTAATTGAACCCGAACCCGACAGGTAAACCCGAAACCCGACACATCTGGGACGAGTTTGGGGTCGGTTAATCAGGTTTGGGACGGGTTTGGGACTAGTTTTTACTTTTTTCCCGGGTTTGGGATTTGGTGATACCCGTTTACCCGACCCAATTACCCGATAAAGTAAACCCGTTTACCCGATTGTATACCCGATATAATTTCTTTTATATTTTTAAATATGTAAATATATAATACGTCCTTTTTTCTATACACATAGGTATTTTATCCCGTATACATTATAGTTATTTGATATATTTCTTTAGTGATAATACTAAATGTAACTGATTAGTAGTTCCCGATGGGTTTTGGGTCGGGTATATCCAACGGGTAAACTTTTTAAAATTAATGGGTTACCCGAAACCCGTGGGTATACCCGATACCCGATGGGTATTTACCGGCTAGAAACCCGACGGGTTTTAGGACGGGTTAGGGACAAGCTTATCTAATCGGGTTTGGGGTTGGGTTTACCCAAACCCGTCCTAAACCCATGTCACACCCCCAAATTACCACATGCGGGTTCCACCGCGAGGCGTGTGATGTACCAAGATCTAGCCACTAAATCATGTCGAACTAATAGTAACTATTATTAAACAAACACGTCATGTCTAACATGAATAGTGTAATTCCAAATAACATTTCAACAAAACATGTGTTCAGCAGAAGCAAATGTATTTGTTGCAACATAATGAAAACCAAGTCGTTTTAAAGTGCATAATATTAATCGTTTGCATCAAGTAGCACGCACATGACACTCTTAGCTCCCCAGACTGCAAGTTCCAATTCATGATGAACCTAACGACCTACAAGCATGCAGAAAAGTGTGTCAAGATGAAGTTGGCGAATTCACAGTTTTAATCAACGTAAATAATGTAAGTGTTTAGCTTAAAGACATGTCAAGAATAATAAACTCGGTACCGATATGACTGTTGGTGTGTGTTGGGTGTGATATGTTTTTCTTTATATTTTAAGCCCTTTTTAACACATTAGTCAAGTTTTAAATTTATAAACACGACATTCTATTAACACTAAACACACACATGGGCAAGTGCACCCATCGTGAGCGTAGTATAGCGTTGGTAAGATACTGAGGTCGTCCAAGGACACAAGAGCTTTTAGTACCGGTTTATCATCAACGTCTAATCAAATCAAATCAAATCAAAATTTTTAGAAAATGTTTTAAATATGAAAAATAAAAACTAAAATGCTGAAAAATAAAAATAAAAATAAAAACAGATAGACAAGATGAATCACTTGGATCCGACTAGTCTTTAATATAACCTTTGATGATTTCCGCACTTTTGCACTTTTTAAGAGATTATATTAGTTATAGTAATAGGCCCATCTTTTAAAGGTGAGGTTACCCTCAACCCAGTGGTTTGAGTCAGCAAGGATACAATCCCAAAGGGTCAGAATATTGAAAGATAATTAATTAAGTTATTAATGCGTAATGTGGTAGGCCCCTCTTTTAAAGGCGATGTTACCCTCGGCTAAGTGGTTTGAGTCAGCAGGGATACAATCCCAAGTAGCCGGGTTAATGTATTAATAGTAGTTTACATATGAGGGGATCAAGCTATTCGCACCCCCGCCATCCAATACCAGTGGGTATTGAAGGAGGTCGTAGTAAGCTTGACCCAGGTCCTTGCAGGATCTATACACTGAACAAGGCAAGAACCCTACCAAACCATTCCCTTAACCCCCACCAGGTAGCTGTCACAACCCCCGTCCCCTAATTACCTAGGAACGGGCGGCCGCAGTTAGTTTTAGTGGTATCGGTATTTATCATTTTGGCAGCAGAATTTACATCAGGACCGTAGTTAGGAAATATTTTATTAGAGTAAAATACCACACTTTTATAATATTAAACACGTGGGAAATTCCTAAGTTTTCAGTACACACATTTTCATAGGGATAAACCCTATTTTATTTAAATAAACCATCTCTTTATTTAGGTAACTTTTATTGCCACTTTTCGAAGCCTTCAGTGCTGTCCAGCTGGCTTATATTTGGCTTTCACATTTTGTTACCTGAAACGCGTTTAAAAACATTTTGTCAGTGGAAAATACTGGTAAGTGAATCCCAGTTTAATCAAGTTAAGTAAAACCATTGTACATAATTGAGGGCGGTCACACAATTACATTTGTTTCCATCTACTTTAATTACCACCCACGGTACTATCAACCCGACTTGTGGTCATGTTACTACTCACAATGTAGTAACAAATTTTGTATACAAAACCCCAACATACCGACGATAATTGTAGAATACAAATACTCAATCACTGTTTAATATAATGTTAATCATATGAGGTTTTGTAAAAACAGTTTGCAAAAAGGAGATTACTCACATTGCTATCTTAGGGTTTCCTTTATGATTTCCTGGTGATTATCTATTAATTACACAATGCACACGCGTTAGTATAATAACCCAGTATTTACATTAGTAATACTCTCCCCGAGACGGCATTCCAACGACTACGTCGGGCAGAACCACGACAGCCGTTAAGGAACCCTAGATCAATCGGGCGGCGTATCTAATACGTAACCAGGGGTTATGATACTTACAACGAGGCAGGGCTTCGCTAATTAAGGGGGGTATAATGCTCGGGATTATAATAGCTATGCAGAATATTAGAGATAGATTGAAAAGTTTTGAACGATTTCGACTGAAACCGATCGACCCTATTTATAGTTCTAATACATCACTTCCTCGTGGCCCGCGAAGGATAAGGAGAGGGCCGTCGCGGCCCGCGACGTCGGGGTATAGACTCTAGGGTTGCTGATTCGTCGATATAGGTTCGACACGGATGGTGACACGTGGCAGCCTAGGGCTCGCCCTGGTGACTGGCTGTCGCGCCCCGCGTAGCCTGAAGGCAAGGCCTTTGCAGCCCGCGAGCGACCCCAAAATCTTGTTTTTATTTTATTTTTAATTATATATGGTATTTTGGGCTCGGTTTTCGCATACGGGGTATGCTTTAAGATATATGGGGACATATTAAATATATTAGGGGTGTCGAGAATATTTTGGAGGGTTGTTATATCCTCCCCACCTTATTTTAGAACTCGTCCTTGAGGTCTCCTGGAATAAGTGAGGATATTTCTTCTGCATCTCTGATTCAAGCTCCCAAGTGTACTCGGGTCCTCTCTTGGAATCCCATTTTACTTTGACCATAACTAATCTTTTGTGTTTGAGGTTCTTGACTTTCCTGTCTTCAATCTGTAGAGGCTTTTCCACAAACTTAAGCTTTTCATTTACCTCTATATCCTTAAGAAGTATCACCAGTGATTTAACAGCTAAGCATTTCCTGAGATTAGATACATGAAATACATCATGTATTCCTGCCATTTCTTCAGTTGTAGCTGATAAGCTATGGGTCCTATTCTCCTAATAATCTCAAAAGGTCCAACATACCTGGGGCTTAGCTTTCCCCTTTTGATGAATCTTACCACTCCTTTCCAAGGAGAAACTTTCAATAACACTTTATCTCCTACTTGAAACTCCAACGGTTTTCGCTTGTTATCAGCATAACTCTTTTGTCGATCACGTGTTGCTTTCAGTCGTTCCTTGACTTAAATGACCTTGTCGGTCGTTTCTTGCACTATCTCAGGTCCAGATAGTTGTTTTTCTCCAATTTCGGCCCAACAGACTGGGGTTCGGCACTTTCGTCCATAAAGTGCTTCGAATGGTGCAGCATTGATACTTGTATGATAGCTATTATTGTATGAAAATTCTATTTATGGTAAGTGATCGTCCTAATTACCTCCGAAATCAATTACACAAGCTCTAAGCATATCTTCCATTGTCTGAATTGTCCTTTCACTTTGTCCGTCCGTTTGAGGATGATAAGCGGTGCTTAGATTTAGCTTGGTTCCCATTGCTTTTTGGAAACTTGTCCAAAAATGTGAGGTAAAACGACTATCTCTATCAGAAACAATTGATAAAGGAATTCCATGTAATGAAACTATTTCATTTACATATAACTTAGCTAATTGTTCCATATTGAAAGTTTCTTTCATTGGTAGGAAATGAGCTGACTTAGTTAGCCAGTCTACAATCACCCAGATTGTATCATTTCCTTTTCTTGTCTTGGGTAATTTAGTAACAAAATCCATTGTTATTAATTCCCATTTCCACACTGGCATTTCTAGCTGCTGCAACAATCCTGAGGGTTTCTGATGTTCAGCTTTAACTTGTGAACATGTTAGACACTTAGAAACACATGCTGCTATATCCTTTATCATTCCTATCCACCATAAATTCTTTCTTAAGTCCTGATACATTTTATCATTTCCAGGATGCATCGTATACTTAGACTTATGGGCTTCTTCTAATATACGGTGGCGTAGGTTTCCTAATTTGGGTATCCACATTCTTTTCTTATGGAATCTCCAAATTCCATCTGTTCCTTGTTCTAATTCCTTAATCATTCCTTTTAATTTTTCAGTATCATCCTTGATTACTGATTCTTGTGCTTTTCTAATCTGTCCATTTAAATCTACTTGTAGATTTAATTTAAGAGAACGTACTCTTTTTGGCTTTTCATGATACTTTCGACTTAAAGCATCAGCGACTACATTAGCCTTTCCTGCGTGATACTGGATATTACAATCAAAATCACTAAGTATCTCCATCCAACGTCTTTGTCTCATATTCAACTCCTTTTGCCCGAAAACATACCTTAAACTCTTATGATCTGTGAAAATGGTAAACTTACTACCATATAGGTAATGTCTCCAAATCTTAAGGGAAAAAATTATGGCTCCTAATTCCAAATCATGGGTTGAATAATTCTCTTCATGATTCTTAAGTTGTCTAGATGCATAAGCTATAACCTTTTGACGTTGAATTAACACACATCTATAACCTAATTTAGAAGCGTCACAATAGACTATAAAGTCTTCAGTTCCTTCTGGTAACGCGAGTATGGGTGCGTTGGTTAGTCTTTGCTTAAGAATTCTAAAGGCTTCTTCTTGTTTTGTTCCCCCTTCAAACTTAACAGATTTACAGGTTAGCTTTGTTAAGGGAATGACTATTCTAGAAAAATCTCGAATAAATCTTCTATAATAACCGGCTAATCCTAAGAAACTTCTAACTTCAGTTGGTGACTCAGGGGTTTTCCATTTGGTAATCGCCTCAATCTTGGTGGGATCCACATGAATTCCTTCATGATTGACTAAATGCCCAAGAAACTGTACTTGTTTTAACCAAAACTCGCATTTTGAAAACTTAGCATAAAGCTTTTCTTTTCTCAATAAACTTAGAAGTGCGTGCAGGTGCGTTGCATGTTCCTCTTTACTTTTAGAGTAAATTAGAATATCATCTATAAAGACAATTATGAATTTATCCAAATATGGCTTTCATATTCGGTTCATCATGTCCATAAATGCGGCTGGGGCATTGGTTAAACCAAATGGCATGACAATAAATTCATAATGGCCATACCTTGTTCTAAATGCGGTCTTAGGAATATCCCCTTCCTTTACCTTTAATTGGTGATATCCTGAGCGTAAATCGATTTTAGAGAAAAATCGAGCTCCTTGCAATTGATCGAACAGATCATCGATTCTCGGTAATGGATACCGATTCTTAATCGTGACCTTGTTCAATTCGTGGTAGTCAACGCACATACGCATTGATCCGTCTTTCTTTTTAACGAACAAAATCGGTGCTCCCCATGGCGATGAACTTGGCTGTATGAATCCTTTCTCCAACAATTCGTCTAACTGCTTCTTTAGTTCCTGCATTTCTGCGGGTGCTAAACGGTAAGGTGCTTTGGCAATTGGCGCTGTTCTTGGTAGCAGGGGAATTCTGAATTCAACTTCACTGTCTGGAGGTAGTCCTGGTAATTCTTCTTGAAATACATCTGGAAATTGAGACACTACAGGAATCTCTTTCAATTCTTTTCCTTTAGTGTTAATGATTATATAAATCAAATACACTAATGATCCTTTTCTTATATAGCTTGCTGTTTTCATCACAGAGATGAATTTCGTGGATCTAGAGGGCTTATCTCCTTTGATTGTGATCTTTTCACCCCTTGGTGAATTTACTTGGATTGACTTTTGATCACATAGAATACTGGCTTTATTGGCTATTAACCAATCCATTCCTAATATAATATCAAATCCTGCCAGATTTATTGGATAAAGGTTTGCAATAAACTTTTGATTTAAAAATTATATTCTTGCTCCCTGCAAGATTTCAGAAATCTTAATGGTTTCCCCATTTGCTGTCTCTACTAGACATTCTTGTGGAAGTTTAGTTAATGATTGATTAAGAAGTTTGCAAAATAAAGTATTAATAAAACTTTGGTTTGCACCAGAGTCAAATAATACTTTAGCAAAAACATCATTAACTAAAAACGTACCGGCTATCACGTCCGAAATCATTTTAGCTTCTTCCGCAGTCAGAACAAATGCTCTAGCATTTTTAGTAGTCTTGTTGTTCATGGTTGGAGCTAGTTTCGGATAGTTCGGCTTGATGTGACCCTTTTCTCCACAGTTGAAGCACATTCCATTATTATGTTTCTTCCTACAATCTTCTTCCTTGTGTCCTGGTATCTTACAGAAATTACAGTAAGTGGAGCATCTTCCTGAATGCTTCTTCTTGCAAGCCTTACAATAAGGTGCAGAGGTATTTTTCCCACGGTTGGAATTTCCATAACGAAATTCCTGGGTAAGCCTTTGAGCTAGGTTCCTCCTCTGGTCCTCTTCTAGTGTACGTATTAATTCATCAGTCAAGGTATTTGCTAGTTCTACCGCTTCTTCTATTGTTTGGGGTCTAGCTGTCTTGACTACATGCCTAATCTCACTGATTAATCCCTAGATGTAACGGGAGATTAATACTGGTTCAGGTGATGCAAGGGTTGGCACTATTCTAGCATATTCAAAGAAAGTAGTAGTATAACCCTTACTATCCACTCTAGTCATTCTAAGGTTTAAGAACTTATTTGCTATCTGTTCTTTTTCATTGGGAGGACATAATTTCCTTTCTACCATGTTTTTAAATTCCTCCCATTCCATATTATACACCCTGTCACTTCCCCTGGATTGGAGGATAGTGTTCCACCATTCTAAGGCTGAGTTCTTAAACAAATTGGAAGCAAACATTATTTTATCCTCTTCCGCGCATTTGCTTATTTTTAAGACTGCCTCAGTCTTTCCTATCCAGCGTAAAGCTGCAACGGCCCCTTCATTGCCCGAGAATTCCATTGGTTTACAAGACCAGAATTCTTTATAAGAACAACCATAAGACATGGTTCTTCTTCTTTTGGGAATGGGCACTTGAAGTACGGGTCCATTGTTTACGCTGTGTTCAGGTTCAGTAGGTCGTTTACTACCATTGTTACTTTTATTATCCGCTTCTTTAACCGTTTTAATAATATATGGGATCGCATCTATAATCCCTTGTACAACTATGTGTTGGATGGCACTGTTATCCACTTGGTTTCCATTATTATTGTTGTTCGGGTTATCGTTATTCGGGTTATTGTTACTCTGGTTTTCCTGGTTCACTTCATTGTCCATCTGAATTTTAAACATTTGCCAGTTATTAATATCATAGGATAATATTTAATACAACTAATCACACAACATGCATATTGATAAAAATCGTCGAACATTGCGACTTACTCTATTTTATATTATGCATCCATATATATTACAATACAACTGAAATTGAAATTACAACACTATTAGGCATTCGTAGTTATTGTCTAGATATTATATTATATTTATTATTATTATTATTATTATTATTATTATTATATATATATATTTTTCAAACATACACACATATTATATATTATTATTATTATATTATTATTATTATTATATTATTATTATTATTACTACTGATATGGGTTCATCCAGAACTCCATATTACGCTCGTCATACTTCCAGACGAGTCGTTCTCCTATCTTCCTCATCCTCTCACTACCTTCTAAAATCTCCTCACCAAAGGTTCGGAGTTCTTGCACATTTTCTGCACTCATTGGGGGTGCAGGAGCTGGTACTGGGTTTGGGAACTGGGGCATGGGTTCTTGGTAAGGGTAAGGATTCTCTAGAATTTCCCTGATGTATTGGTCGTTATCATAATAGGGATCTAGAGGGTCCAAGTCTGGGTAAGCTGCTAGGATTGGCATGGGTTCGTCTTCTGGTATTGGGTAGCGTTGCTGGTAATCCCTATGGTCGTCAAACCACGGGTCATAGTCTGGGTCTAAGGGATTGGGTGCTGGTACTCTAGGTATTACAGTGTGGTCAAAATCAGGCATTGGGATTTGATTTTCTGAGTTGGCTTCAATTTCCATTGGCTGTGTGGGAAACAGTGGTAAGGGCTGGGGTGCTATGAGTTGCTCTAGATTAGGGTCTGCAGCTGTAGTTGCTAAGATATGAAAGTTTGCAAGACTCCTATTGAGCATATCCTGGGTGTGAGCATATGTTTCTCTTTTAGCGGCTGCTACAGCACGCTGTTGTTGTAACTTTTTCATTCTCTTCCTACGTTCATGCGCTCCTCTGCTGAACCATCCTCTCTTCTTGGGAGGGAATGGCTCTTCAGATTGGGCCTTGAACACGAATATCCCATCTTCATTGTCAGCAGAATACCCTGAGAGGGTAGGCTGTGAAGAGGTACCTTCGTCCCTAGGTGAGCTGGACAATTGACGGTAGGCGTCTGAAGGTCCTTGGTCGCTCATACTGTAAACTAACAAATAGTCAAATAACATACAACAATAAAATACAGATATGCACATAGTTCCGTAGATAATTTCTTAACATATTGAATAAATTTTGATGTCAGCAGAACACTTCTGTGGCTGAATCAGTGGCTTAGCTCTGATACCACCTTCTGTCACAACCCCCGTCCCCTAATTACCTGGGAACGGGCGGCCGCGACCAGTTTTAGTGGTATCGGTATTTATCATTTTGGCAGCGGAATTTACATCAGGACCGTAGTTAGGAAATATTTTATTAGAGTAAAATACCACACTTTTATAATATTAAACACGTGGGAAATTCCTAAGTTGTCAGTACACACATTTTCATAGGGATAAACCCTATTTTATTTAAATAAAACATCTCTTTATTTAGGTAACTTTTATTGCCACTTTTCCAAGCCTTCAGTGCTGCCCAGCTGGCTTCTATTTGGCTTTCACATTTTGTTACCTGAAACGCGTTTAAAAACATTTTGTCAGTGGGAAATACTGGTGAGTGAATCCCAGTTTAATCAAGTTAAGTAAAACCATTGTACAGTATTGAGGGATGTCGCGCAATTACATTTGTTTCCATCTACTTTAATTACCACCCACGCTACTGTCAACCCGACTTGTGGTCATGTTACTACTCACAATGTAGTAACAAATTTTGTATACAAAACCCCAAGATACCGACGATAATTGTAGAATACAAATACTCAATCACTGTTTAATATAATGTTAATCATATGAGGTTTTGTAAAAACAGTTTGCAAAAAGGAGATTACTCACATTGATATCTTAGTGTTTTCCTTTATGATTTCCTGATGATTATCTATTAATTACACAATGCACACACGTTAGTATAATAACCCAATATTTACATTAGTAATACCCTCCCCGAGACGGCATTCCAACGACTACGTCGGGCAGAACCACGACAGCCTTTACGGAACCCTAGATCAATCGGGCAACGTATCTAATACGTAACCGGGGGTTATGATACTTACAACGAGGCAGGGCTTCGTTAGTTAGGGGGGTATAATGCCCTGGATTATAATAGCTATGCATAATATTAGAGAGTGATTGAAAAGTTTTGAACGATTTCGACTGAAACCGATATATGGGGACATATTTAACGATTTTTAATTATATATGGTATTTTGGGCTCGGTTTTTGCATACGGGGTATGTTTTAAGATATATGGGGACATATTAAATATATTAGGTGTGTCGAGAATATTTTGGAGGTTTGTTATAGTAGCCAACATATATCTATATAGACTGTAGAGATATGAATGGTGAAATTCTTTTATTTTTATATAGACAGTAAAATAACGCCAAGACACCACGGACAAATGATAAGGAAGTTTCACCTTCAACACAAGAAACTAGTTATTAAAGTCATTAATACAAAACCAAATAAAAAGTGCGAAAAGATTAAAAATCAAAAGTATTACATTAAATGCTTGTCTTCACCAAGTGATGTAATATACTTAGCCAAACATGCCCTTTGATTGACAAGAACTCCTATGATCAATCTTGGATCCCGAGACTACTACACACACTCTAAGGTGGATGATGGATGATGGTGGTGGATGTGGGTGTTGTAGTGGTGGTGGAGTGGTGGTGAAGTGGGAGAGAGGTGGTTTGCCAAGGGATGCCTTTGAAGTGAGCCAAACACCCCTATTTATAGCCTGTACAGAAGCCCGGATACGGCCACGTGTCCGCTGGACACGGCCCCGTGGCCATCATCTTTCTCTTTCTTCATTAATTGCAATTGTCTTCATTAGGCTCCACACGCCCCCATTTTCGCTGGGCACGACCCCGTGTGCAGAAGCGTATCTGTACTATCAATATTTGCAAGATTCTACGAATCTTAGCGTTGACCACGACCCGTGTTGAGCTGGGCACGCCCCCGTGCTGGGAATAGAAGCTTCTACAAGTTTATCATTTTCTGCAGACACCTGGCCACGCCCCCGTGTCCGCTGGGCACGGGGCCGTGGTCAGCCTTCTGTTTCTTATTTTTGCTTGGGAAGATGCTGTCGAGGGGTCGGGCATGCCACGTTTATTCCTTTTCTTTGTATTTATGTTAGATTTTGCTACATATTTGTTCCTTTTGTTCATTTAAGCTCATTTGGTCCTGAAAATACAAAAGGAAGATAAAAGCACACTTTTTCCAACATTAGTACTAAAAAAGGGTTAGTTTTATGCCTCATTTGATGTAATTTATATGTTGCATTTTACACACATCAAATACCCCCACACTTGAATCTTTGCTTGTCCTTAAGCAAAACTCTTTATTTTGTGGCTTACACACCCAAATGGAATGGGTAGAAGAGAAGTTTTTGGCTTGTCTTGAGTATCGGGAATCCAAGATCTTTATTGGGTTTTATTTTTATACTATTTACAATCCTATTCGTTATGATTTATTTCACTCAACACTCGGCCAAAGATGTATTTTTGTGAAACACTCGAGACCGACATGAAACTTACTTCTACCACATGCTTGCCAAGCAATCAATCCTCCTCCTTTTTAACTATAAACCTTTGTAAATATCAAGAGGACTTTGGGGTAGGGTTACGCTTGGGTTAAAGGTATGTGGTTTTGGGGTTAGTGGTTAGTAAAAAGGGCTAAAAGTGTAAAAAGCATAGGTCGTCGTAAAACTTTTTGTTTTTGTGACTTTTATTCAAACTAAGCACTTTCAAACAAAGTTTCTTTGAGGAACTTGTTTGTTCATTGCTAGACTTCAATTTGTTTTTTTTATAAGCGTCACAAGACAACCGAGCTTTCTACTAAAATAAAAGGTTAAAATGAAAAAGGGTTTTGGTGGGTAAGGGTGTTTGTTTTGTGGGTTTAGAAACGAAAAAGGTTTAGGCTCAAATGAGTTAACTAGGGGGATTTTGGGTAGGTGATAAAAAAATGAAAAATAATGGTGTTGAAAAGAAAATGGGTTAGTCCTAATGCCTCTATCATTTACTTACTTAGGTTTAAGTTGGTAAGGACCGGGAATGTATTGTCGTGGCAAGTTCTAGAGTCGTAAGAACCAAGCGGCTATTCACACAAGAAACGAAAAATGAGCATTTAGTTTAAAGATGTATGTCTGTATGCTCAATAAAGGCTCGAAACTCACTTTTTGTGGAAATGGGTTTATAATGTGATCAAGTATATATAATCAAATTTTAACTATATTGGTCATGCCATTTCATAATTTTCTTATGTTGGTTCTTTTTATCACGACGCTATCGGTTGTAAATTTGTAAAAATATAACCTTTTTAGAACTTGTTATTTCCAAATTAAACCAAGACAAGTAAAAAAATGAAAAGTTTTTGAAAAAAATTGAGGTGATTAGCGGTTCCAATAGAGTTTTGTGTAAGGCTTGTTATTAGGACTTGCAAAAATTCAATGTTTAGCATCCCCCCACACTTAAATTACACATTGTCCTTAATATGTCCCAAAAATAAGTTTTTAGGTTGATTGAATGTGTAAAAAGGTGTTTAAAAACAAAATTTTTGTGTTACTGGGCATCTGGACACGGCCTCGTGGGCAGAGTGCCAGTAACGAAAACTTACAGAAGGTGATCACGGGGGCGTGCCTGGTGGACACAGCCCCGTGGTGGGCAGATTATACACAAACAACAGGTTCTGGGCGATGGACACGGGGCGTGCTGGCTGGGCACGGCCCAGTGGTGACAATCTGCAATCATTGAAAATAGGTTTTGGCTTTCGGTTCTAGTTTTTGGGCCTATGTAGCACCAATACTTAGTGCTTCCAAGCCTCCTAGGTACCTGTTTTGCTTAAAAATACCACACCACACAAATAACAAACATCCTAACATACCACAAGTTTATCATCCACATCACAAACTAAAAAAAAAGAAAATGCAGGAAAGTAAAAGTGTTAATGGAAAGTAAATTGTTCAACATTGGCACGCACGCCAGATAATTGTTTGTGAGAGCAAGGGGTTAACCTGTTAAAGCTCCAACCGTGTCATACTACCTCAGACGCCTTCCATCTCAATCCATGTCTTCATCCTCGTCATCTCCTCCGTGATTTGCCATGTACTCCCGGATGTTGCTGATGTCATCCTGCATGTCGGAGATGTTCCTCTCTTTTGCTCCGACCCAGGTGTACGTGTTGCTGGCCATGTTATAGGTGTTGCGGGTGCACAAAAGGTTTTGCTACAAGAGATCATGTAAGCTTTGAAAATTAGAAAAACCACCACCTTGAGAGGATGATTGGCCTGCATCACCATGATACTGATACTGAGGAGGAGGACGGATTTGTGGGGCATGAAGGATGAGAGCCTCTTGTGGGTTCCACACATGTCCCTGAACCGTTTGAAATCAAATCGTTCTAACACCCGCTTCATTGATGATCCCCATTGAGCGGCATATGATGAGATCCACCTTACCCGACCATAGGCCCTTCTTGAAGGACCTTGGCATCCCTTGCACAAAGTTCTTGAAAAGGCGGTAGATCCACCCTCCAAAGAAGATAGGGGTCGGGGGATTGGCTTGTTGGTTCAGGTGCATGTTGCGGAGGAGCAAGTGTGGAACATCGATGGGCACACGGTTGTGAATGCAGTATAGGACCGTCAGATCACGTAAGCCAACAACACAAGTATTGTCATGCCTTTGGCAGAGGGAGTTGCTAAGGACCCTATGAATGTAGCGGTATAGAGGGTCCCACAACTGTGTGCTTTTGGTTTGGCTTGGGTTATAGGCTCCTTCCCCAATTTGAGACCACGCTGCTTGACGTTGGTTTTGTGGGAGTTCACGGAGACCACCCATATTTTCCTCGTCTCCTGCATCCTCTTCAGCATACAAACCAATGATTGACCCAAATTGTGCAATCGAAATTGAAATCACATTCCCAGCCATGGTTGCAGAAATCGGCCTAGGCGGCCGATTAATCGGCGCCTAGGCGCTAGGCGGTCATCTGCTGCCTAATTTTGAGCTAGGCGGTCAATTAATCGGTCATGGTCAAAAATCGGTCCTAGGCGGTCAAAATCGGTCCTAGGCGGTCAAAAATCGGATTAATCGGACAATATTAGTCGGTCAAAATCGATCAAAATCGGTCCTAGGCGGTTCTAGGCGGTCCTAGGCGGTCAAAATTGGTCAAAATCGGTCTAAATCGAACCATACTATCTGAAACTTGAAGTATTTATGTGAATTTTGAAGTATTATTTTTATATTATTGGGTGTATATATATAATTTTGAAAAAATACATATAAAAATCCCATTCCGATTAATCCCGATTAATCCTGATTAATCCCGATTAATCCCTAGGCTGTACCTCACCGCCCGACTAGCGCCTTCTACAACATTGTTCCCAGCACAACGAAACTTAACCCCTTCTGCATCAAACGGCTCAGCTTTTCCCTTGAATGAAAACGTGCTATAGAACTCCATGTTGTATTCGTGGACCGAGTGGAGTCTAGTGCAAAGGGCTGCCGTGAGTGGACCAATGACTAAGGTGTTGAAGCGGTCAATCTGCCCTACTGCTTCCAGGGTGTCTAGGCATACTTGTCGTGGGTTTCCTTCGGGCCTTGTCTTAAGAACTTCAAATCGGGCTTGAGCTGCCCATTCATTCTGGTTGAAGCGTGTGAATTTCTTGGCCATCTGAAAGAAAACACAAAACAATTAGCACGAAACAGTAAATTTTCGAAAAAAAACTGAAAACGGCAAGCTGAACACGGCCCCGTGGCCACTGGCCACGCCCCGTGTTCGCAGGAAATTAGCTGGACACGCCCCCGTGCTCGCTGAGCATGACCCCGTGCTCAGGCGTCTGTTTCCCAAAAATCTAATTTTTCGTCCCGGTTCCGAAAACTTGAAAATTTTTGGTTGAGTAGGGGCGGTTTTCCTCGAAAATGAAACCCCAAGTGCCGTTTTTCCAAAAACAAACCGTTTACCCCTTCAATTTTATCTTTTTCGTTCAAAAACAAGGGTTTGAGGTTTTTTTTGTTTGAAATCGGGCAAATCTACAAACAATTCAAGTTGATTTACTTCCTATAACATGCAACTATACCAGTTCTAACAGATCTAATCAAAAATTTGAAGTTTGATTCGGTTCAAGTTGAAGAACCCTAGATTTTCACGTAAATTTTGATCTTAAACTACATGCAAGTGATTAATCTAACTAACTATGATGATAGAATCATACCATGATGTTGTTGAACGGTGGAAGAACGTGAAAATCTGCAGAAAATCTTGGTGGAACCAGAGAGTTTTTGGGGAAACGGGTCGTGTTGAAGTGAGAAATGAAAGAAAAAGGGGTTTTTATCCCGTCAGTTAGCCGAGCACGGCCCCGTGTTCAGCTGGGCAAGGCCCCGTGGGCGGGTGAATTTAAATTTTTTTCATTAAAACCATGTGGGGCATGGAGAAGCAACCCCTGACAGGTCGGACGATACTCGTTACCTCATGGAACGAATGTGGGTCTCATTATACGGCAACTGTAGGGAACTCGTGTTGAGCAAAGCACACCGGCTTCAATATTCTAGCCATCTGGGTTTTGATGAGAGGCATTAGGATTTATAAACCTTGTACTGGTAATCGGGCATGAAGGCCCACCTAGCTAGGTATGGGAATGATGTTTGACTTGTGGGAAAGTCAAGGCGAAGTGTTAGCAACCAGAAACACCTATATGGAAAGCGAAAACAGACTGCCATGGATTTGGTCGCTAGTCTACTTACAATTCAAAACGTAAATAATATCACCTGGATGATCGTTGATTGTCTCATGTAACCAGCACACTTTCTTGCCATCAAGGAAACAGATAAGTTTTCTACACTTGCAGTCATCTACCTGAAAGAAGTGGTTGCTAGGCACGGGGTGCCAACCTCCATTATCTCTGATCACGACCCATGATTTGCATCTGATTTGTGGCAAGCGACGCAAAAATCCTTTGGCTCATGTTTAGACACGAGCTCAGCATATCATCCACAGACGGATGGGCAGACTGAACGCACCATCCAAACTCTTGAAGACATGCTTCGAGCATGTGTAATCGACTTTGGTAACGGCTGGGAGTGGCATCTACCTTTAGTGGAGTTTTCTTATAATAACAGTTACCACACCAGCATCCAGGCTACTCCATTCACCTCTTTGTTGGGCAGAAGCCTAAAATCACTGGCCCAGAACTCGTCGTAGACACAACAGAGAAGATTGCTCAGATACGACAACGAATGGCGGCAGCTCGTGACCGTCAAATTAGCTACGCTGATAAGCGAAGGAAACCACTCGAGTTCCAAGTTGGGGATCGAGTACTACTTAAAGTCTCACCTTGGGAAGGTGTAGTTCGTTTTGGTATACGAGACAAACTCAACCCGTGATATGTTGGACCTTTCGAAATCACGGAGAGAATTGGCAAGGTGGCCTACAGATTGAATCTACCCGAAGAACTCAGTGGAGTTCACAACGTATTCCATGTGTCGAATCTGAAGAAGTGCCTGTCAGATGAAACTCTCATAGTTCCTTTCAAGGAGCTCACCATTGACGATCAGTTGCGATTTGTCAAAGAACCAGTGGAAATCTTGGACCAGGAGGTCAAGATTCTCAAACGCACCAGGATACCTATTGTTCGAGTTCGATGGAACTCCCGTGGTGGCCCAGAGTTTACCTGGGAACGAGAAGACCAAATGAAACACAAGTATCCCCAGTTGTTCGAGAAAAGTACAACCACTACTGAGGCTGAAGCTACTTCGGAATTTCGGGATGAAATTACAAACAAACGGGGGATGATGTGACACCCCAGGAAAACCAGGAAACCACGCAACCTATCTAGCTTCCACAGTAACTACGTGCTAAATTTCGGGACGAAATTTCTTTCAAGTTGGGGATGATGTGACAACCCGGACTTTCAAGGTTAGTGCCATTTCGTTCGTGATCTTAATTTCTCATTATTCCTTTCCAACGTTTCCTCTCATGTTAAACTTGTTAGACGTTTGGGCCGATTATGCGTTTGTATGTTTAAAACGCACACACGTTACATTTGGGCCGCATGTGGACATCTTGGCACACACATACACTTAGGATATCTTTGTAAGTCATGGATTGGGTAAAGCCCAAGTGAGGGTGAGAGAATTGGGCCGAGACCTATTATTGAATCACTAAACACATCTCATGCAAACCAATATTCATAAAATGTCTGTCTCACACACATGGTCTGCCAAATTTGTTCATAAAAGTATTTGTTTCAATATTTAACGAATCTTATTAATTGATTAGCACATGGGCCGACATTAGACTCCAATCAACAGATAATTGCATGTGACTTTTGATGAATTGCATTAAATGGGCCACACATGGGTTGATTGTTTATTGGACCAAACCCAAACCCAAACCGAGCCCACCTCCCCTCCCCTTTAATTACGTACATCATGCATAAGGCTTCACAACTCTTTGCAAACCCTACCTTCCTTCAAGATTACGTACGACAGAAGAGGACCCCCCTCACTTCGGCAAAACCTTCTCTCCTAAGGATCATCTCGTGTGCTTGGTTCTATTCATCGTTTGATTAGTAAATAACATCTCGGTTCCTTCTTTATGTGTATGTTGTGTTGATTTTTGGTGTTGCTGTTCGTACACTTTGTTTAGATATAATAACATTCATGAATATAAAAGAGTCATGTGATTAGAATCTGGTTATTTAGAAGGTCATTTAGATACGTATTCATGAATTATAATCCTAGTAAGGAATCGATGAGGTTGTTGTGATATTGTGGCATATTGATAATTGTTATGTAAATTGCTATGCTAAATAGTATTACTGTTATGTAAATTGCTATGTTAATGTGTGTATATATAAGGAATAATGGGAACCGATTGATCAATATTATTATATGGGAATCATGATTGTTACTGAATAAATGGGATCTTGTGTACACATATCCATGTCTCAATGAACTTTACATGTTGTTAACTAGGGAACGTATGGATTGTTTTGATTTACAATTACCGGGTGTAATGGTTGGGCCAGGCTCGGGTGGGCTGCTCCTTAAACCGCAAAACTAAGTTATGTTGGGCTGTATTCAATCCAACCCGGGCTGGGCAGTGTGATTGGACACAGTAGTGGTTGGGCCAACGATTAATGGACTAAACAAGGTTAATGGCCTGCTAAGTTGGGTTATGATTGTTAATTAAAACCAATCACTAGATTAAATGCTTTCTTGGGTTTGGGAGTATTATTGGGCCGGGTAATCAAGGGAGCTGCACAAGGCCAAGTGTGGCGGCCCAGTGAGCATTTGGGTGGAAAAAAAACTGCAAACCATAAAGCCGTATGCAAATAGTAAGGGGCTGTGATATAATTTCCATGTGGCCCAAGTGTCTAGTACATGTAATGACTACGATATATGCTATGGTTAAGTGTGTTACATGATTAACTATTGCTTGTTGCATGATATTATGTGGATTTATGTGAGCTTAATTAACTGTTAAGGGCTATGTGGTAATTGTTGCTTGAATACACGTTGTGATCATGATTTATACGCGAACTATCTGGATGTACACTGATTATGTATACATGAATCACCCTAGGCTTTGACTGATTAATTGGGAACAAGTAACTTAACAAACCGAGCAGACCAAGGTGAGTTCACACTTTCTACAAGACATGGGATTCCCAGTGGTTGGGAATGGGTAAAGGATTTAATCGAAAACTGCGTGACCTCCTGGTTTGGAACACGTACCACATCCTCTTTATTGAAGGGTGATAACATGTACTAAGAACTTAATCGGAACCTGCGTAATCTCCTGGTTTGGAGACTACGTACACATCCTCTTTATTGAAGGGTGATAACACTGATACTAGACCAACAACTCTATCATGAAGTCCCTCATTTTATATCGACTTAATCACCGGGCCAATGGCGAGCGTGTCATTAGTTAGATAGCGCTATTTAGGTTTGACAAGCCTCACACCGTGCCACAGAGGACAGGCGTGAACTAATGGATCTGGGCACGTCAATGATGATAGACATTGACTTTAGGGCACCAACTTACTTCAGTCAGTGGTCGATATGGTAACGAGTCTAGTGGTTCACATGGGGAAGCCCCCATTGGTTATGGTTTGGGAAACAAGGGATTGGTTAACTCATGGTTTACGAATGAACTTACGGTTTTTGGAACAACTTTAAAATGAACATATCCTGTGAACTCGCTCAACTTTGTTGTTGACTCGTTGTTACATGCCTTGCAGGCTATTAGGTACATATTGTTGGAACTTGCTGTCTGGGATGCTGGAGTGGTCATGGGTCCAAGGAGTCACAAGACATGTCCGATGGTTTTTTTTTGAACACCTGATTTATGGAACTCATAACAAATTGTAATATGCTTCCAGTGGATAATAACTCTTGTATTGTAACACTTACTTTAGATAAATGAAAGTTTTATTTAATCTTTATAAGTTCAATGTGATTGGTGGCTAAGATCCTGGTACGTCACACGCCCTGCGGTGTTTCTGCGAGTGGTATTTTGGGGGTGTGACAGATTGGTATCAGAGCCATTGGTTATAGTGAACTTGGTTTTAAAAAGGGGAAAAACGTTTTTATAAAACCAGACTATAACCGAACAGTTCTGAAAACGTGAATACGACCATGACACTCAGCTCCAGATTGCAAGGTTCGTCCTTCTTACTTGTTGTATACATTACGTAACTAGTACACATTTGTTTATGACGAAACATACGAACACACACTCGTCACTATAGCATGATGGGATGGATTGCTTGCTTACCTTATGATGCGTTGATAGTATGCCATAGTCCTTGGATTTTTGTGATCTTATTACTTTGACGACCTCCGTTTGACATCTGAGTTTGAGGAACCATTTGACATGAGTTAGGAGGAACTGAGATGAACATGCAAATCAAAATATTATTGTGGGTGCACACATAATAATAATGTGGGGTGCATGCGAGTCCCAATGAGACTTACAAGTGAAAAAGGGGTTCCGTTCCGTTATTTGGTTGATGTGAAACACAACAGTCTATAGGAGCCATAGCAGTGATTGTCTCCTACTCAAACATGACCTCCCCACTTCTCTCTGAAACCTTTCGAATCTCGATGCTATCGAGTATTACCCGAACACCCATCTGAACACCTAGCGAACCGTGTAGAATGTTAGGTGCTTAAACGAACGTCCCTGAGTTGGATGTCGCAGCGTTGAATGATTGATCGATACCTTTCTTACTCCTTTTCATTTGCTGGAACTCATATATTGACGTCTTAGATCCCGAAGTGTGATCACTTCTGCAATACTCTCGTAACGGACCGTATATTACTCAAACAACTTGCAACATCGATGGACAGGAGGATGAGCGTAGTACTTTACCGACCTCAGTACTTTGACGACCCTGATTACCAGCAACGAGCACCAGTGAATTGGCCTCAAACGAATCCTTAACCCTTGTCAGCGACTCATGGGAGTCAACTCATACGAATCAATCGGGGCTTAAGTGATGACAACTGATGGTAGTATGGAATGTGTGACTGCCAGCACGATGAGTAACGCCTTAGGACGTGGCGTGGAATTGAAAAGATGGACTTTGATGGTGAAGAATCATAGGGCTTCGTTTCGAGCAACGACATTGGGAGCATCAGTCACCGCAACAACAAGGTGTTCGTAACCCTAGCCAACAGTATGGAGATAAAGGTGCCTACAGCATGGATTGGTCGTGGTTAAGTTAAGAGGACAACGACCAAAGGAACAACGACAGTACTTGAAATCCTTGTAATGAAAACAACAACACTGGAAATGATGCTCATGGAAGGGCATTTAGGGTAGACGTGGGCGACGCAAGGATGGTGGCAATTTGGAAGCTTGTACGGGTAGCTAATCGCTTCGTCTCTGTCCTGTTTAACCCTGATGCTTCTCGAAAGGCTAATGGAAAGTCAATCGAAGCATCATATGTTTGTAGGGATGCAAATTCAACCGTGAGGGACAAGTTTTCGACATCGATCTTCCTTCTACTATCCACGATGGTGTTGATTCAGTAGTCAGTATGGGTTGGTTAACCAGGCATCGCGCAGTTATACCCTGTAAGGGGAAAAGTTGTCGTCTGTCATAAAATATCCAAGTGGTGCAAAGGTTAGCATCAATTCAGCAGTGAAGGCCAGAAATGTCCACGGAAGGATTACCCCGCCATGATAGCCCCCCGTTACTGATGTCAAGGCTAAGGAAAAGGGGATCGAGGATCCACCAATTGTTCGTAATTTCTCCCTAAGTGCTACCAAAAGAACTATCTGGTTTACCTTCACATCGTCAGGTGGAATATCAGACCGGTAACATGTCAGAAGCAGCCCTTGTTACTAGTATTCCTTATTGTCTTACACCAGGAAGGTTGCAGGAACTGCCTAATCAACTTTAGGAACTATTGGACATGAGTTTTATCAGATCTAGTTTTTCGTTTTGGGGAGCCCAGTAATACCAGTAAAGATAAGCCTTTTTGTATGTGTACCGATTATCCAGAACTTAACAAGGAGACAGTTAAGAACCGTTTGCCTCGATCATGTTATAGCAACCTGTCTACCAGTGCGAGGGTCAAGCTTCCATTCTAGGAATAACTAACGAATGAACTATCATCAGATGGGAGTCAAGAGGGGAGAATGTTCCTACAACGGCATATCAGACACTGTAGGATCGTTTTGGGACCCGAACGAGTCAATCAGAAGAGTTTTACTCAGAATGAAAGGCCGAAACAGACATTCTGAGATCAATTCAGCAAGATATACACTTAAAACTATCGTAATATTGATTCTTGAACGATTTACAGCGAGACGACACTTCGGCAGCACTTCGTTGCACAACCGGAAAGAATGATCCAGATTTCGCTTGGGAGAGCCTATTTATAGAGGTCATGGTTTCGCTTGAATGTGTCGAAGTGCAGTTCAAGTGAAATGACTCTAGATGGTTTCGCTTGAAACAACACAAGACCCTTTCAAGCGAACTCAACATCTTCAAGCGAAATCATCACTTAAACACTCTAAAATCTCATATTTTCTCGTACATCGCACTCTGATCTATCATTCTATGTACAAGACTCGATACAAGACGAAGTCGACAGACGCATGCACCAACAGACTCCCCCTCGAATGTTGACGAGTCTTAAAGTGTCGAGTCTTCGCATCTTCAGTATTTATCAGTCCTCTTGAACTTTCTAAAGTATCTGACGCTGTAAAAATCCTTAATCTCTATCTTCTCCTCTCTCTTCTAATACAAATAAACTCCAGGATCTGAGTATGGCTCTCAAGCTTTTTAATTCTCTTGATCAGATCTCTTGATTCCTTAAGTTCATCAGCATCAGCAGTTCCAGAATCGTAACCTGGCTATGTGTTTGTTCAGACTCCCCCTCTCAGTAAGCTGGGATCGCAGCCTGTCTTGTTAATATCACAGAGTCCTCAGGTATTGAAACCTGGCTCTCTATAATCTTTTCAAGATCACTTAGCTCCAGGATCAACTTCTGGCTCTTATCTGCACAAATCTCTACCCAACAATAAATTTTCTGATAATCGCTTGTGGATAAGATTTTCAAAACAGATTTACCACTTGTACAACAATTCTAAGAATGATTTATCATTTACAATAACTGATGAACCACTTGCAGAAATATCGTTTTCATTACAAAAATTTTTCTCATTTCAATACAAAATTCTCCAAACCAATAGCTCATCATGTTCAGCACTTGGAATTTTGAAAATCAGCTTTCCAACACCAGTTGTCGAAAATCTTTTTGGATTTTTAATATAACAGAAATGCAATGCAGTAAAACAATATTTACATACAATATTTTTGTGAGTTTGTGTAAGAGGATCATATCAGTTTCTGAGACTAATCACCAACATCGTTAAGCTTTATACATTTTAAGTTCTAAATGATTAACTTAGATTGTCAGTATGCTGGTCCACTTAAATTCTCACACAAATTTCAACTGTTTCGAGATACGATATTAATGTCTTAAGCACTTAAACTTAATCATGTGTCCCACCTCTTGAATATACTCCCGTATCCAGATCCCAATATTCAGTCTTACAGGTGAGTATACCACAGATGATATCTGTAAGGGAATAAATTATGAAGAATCATGAGAGCTCAGGTCAGAACTACCGTTCAACAGAGAGATCATGACTCAACTTTTGGGTGTGTCCCCTTTAGAGGATCTTTTTTACAACAGCAATGATTATCAACTTTATTGTTTCATCATTTTTGCTGAGGGCGGTGCTATTTTTCAAGCAAGCAAAAAGTATTCTCCGGGGACTAGGCCATTGCTTCCGCAAAATCAGAAATCCCGGGATAATACCCCAGATATCACTGAGCATAAAGACCTAGTATCTCAGAAAGAGGGACCTTTCAAACAAGATTTCGGGGGTTACCCATATATTCGAGAGATGTTTCCCCACGATATAAGCAAGTTTGAAATTTTAGGTTTATATCTCGTCACAATCTACTAAATGTGCAAAAACCTACTGGCACATCATCAGTGAGACCGTTTATCACATTTTAACTTTCCATTTCTTTAGCATGTTGTGATAGTCCACTGATGTACTATCATTTCCTCTTCTTTGACACAAAAACTCATTTTTCATTTTATCATGTTTTTGGATTTTTCAAATCCTCAAATTTTTTTGAATTTTCTGAATCTTACTCCCCCTAAAATGCAAACACATTTAAAGGAAATTTGAAAACAAACTGTACAAACAACGTGACAACTGATATCAAATTGCTTCAAATCGCCATCCTCTTGGCTTAAACAATCAGAACTCCCCCTCACAACAAACTATTTTCCCATTGTGATTTCAAAACACTTAAGTTTGTTTTAATCAAATGGTTTTTCCGAAAAATTAGTTTTGTTGATTGATTTTAACCATTTGTAGGTTAGGGGATAAACTCATCATTTTGTTTCTCAACCACTTGTAGGAAATCAGATACAACTTAATGTCCCTGATTTACCACTTGTAAGAATAGTTCAATCAAGTTCAACCTAATGACCTTGATTTTACCACTTGTATCACAAAGTCTTTTTCAACCACATGGCTTACCAACCAATACCACATGTAAGTTGAATTTTCAAGATGCCGATACCTACTCCTCACTTACCAACCTGGGAGTTTCGGCAAGTCATACTTGTGACTAATTTTCAATTTTTCAAAAACATAAGAAAGATGCCGATTCATGCTCCGCAATTACCAACTTGGGAGCTCTGGCAAGTCCGCAGACTTACTGTTCGTAATATGTACCATCCCAGTCACAAACCAGGGATGGTTCAACTTTATCTTTCTTCATCTTCTTCTCATAAAACTCCTTTACTCCTTTGACCTTCCTGTCAACCATTTTACCAAACATGTTATGGATTTTGGAGTTAAAAGCTTTTCAATATCAAATTCTTTCTTTTCAGAGAAGAATTGATTTGAAATCTCAACTTTCCCAACTTTCTTTTTAAAATTTTCAGCCTGAAGTGATGGAAAATTCACATCATCCACAGTCGGCACTGATTTTTCATCTATTACATCAACCTGTGGCTCCTCTGATTTTGTGGAATCAGATTCATCGCCAGAAGATAGCTCCCCTGATTTTGATGAATCAGAATCATTGCTAGAACTACCATCAGACTTCTTAACAACCCATTTCTGGTTGTCAAGGTTTCCTTTCTTCTTGTAAAATCTGTTTGAACATTCACCAATCTCAAAAATTGAATTTTTGAATAGTTTTGTTCTATCAATTGGTGGTTCAAACTTAACCTCTTTGTTTTTCAAGTTATGAGAAACTCCCTGTTTTGCTTTTATTGCCTTTGAACAATCTTTGGCAATATGTCCAACATTGTTGCATTTAAAACAGGTTCTCGTTTCTTTCATCTGATCAGCAAACTTCATCTCTTCTTGCTTCTTAGCAAAGAACTCTTTGTTAGATTGCTTCCAGAATGGACTCTTTTGTTCCTCTTCAGCAGACATTCCTGCAACAAATATCATTTTTGATTTAAAATCACGAACATATTTTTCATTTTTCTGAAGGAATAAATCCTAATCCTTTCTTTTTGAAATTACCGTTATGGTTTGGTTTCTTTTGAAAACCAGAACCAGAACCGTAACCCTTTTTCTTGTTTAATCTTTGTTGAACTCTTGAGGTGTAAGTTTTAGGTTTATCATTAAGATTTACATCTTTTATTTCAGAAATATTAATTTCTGTTAGTTTGAAAACCTTTTTGATCATGTCAGGTCTAACACCTCTTATTTGAAATTCCTCATCAGAATATAATTTGTCAGAATCATTCAAAGTATATACAACTTTAAATGTTTCGTCATTCAAATTAGATTTTGATAACAGGAATTCTTTGTTGTAAACCCTTTTAACCGAAGATTTTGGATTGTTAACTGTCGAACTCGAACTTTCAGAACCAGTCTTTGACTCTGACTCTGACTTTGACTCTGAGTTTGACTCCAACTTTGACTCCTCAGTTTCATCTTTATCCAACACCTGATCGACGACTTTCTTTATTAACTCGGACTCATGATCAGTGTCAGATGATGTAAATGTAACATCAATATTTTCTGGTAGATTAACCAAAGACTCCGACTCCCACTGTAAATTTGTTGCCTTTTTAACTCTTTCTGAATTTGGATTTCTTGGAGAATATCCATTTTCAAGCGGGGGTGGACACTTGTTGTAATTTGCACCTTATTTCTTACCAGATTTCTTTTCTTTAGTATCCTTCTTCTTTTCTTTCTTCACAGGAGTCTTTTCTTCAGCAACTTTTTGATCTTTAGTCAGTTCATCATCTTCAAATGCCTTCATGCCTTCAACAGTTGGATAAATCCTGTCAATGACATAAGAAGTACATGAGTAACTTTTCAACAAACGATTAACTCTTTCAGTTTCAATTCTTTGAGTTTCAAGTTTTTGCTCAAGCACAGCACACTTCTCGATGTAGTTGTTCACAACTTTTTGCTTTATCATGAACGCTCCCTGAAGTGTCTTCATTGATGTTGCTTGTTCTTCACTTGTATGATTGTATTGATTCATAGCTTTGTTCAGGACATCATAAGATTCCTTCAAACTGTTCAAGTTATAAATCAATGTGCTGTTCTGCTTCTTTATAACTTCACAAGTGTCACACTTCACAGGAATCTTTTTAGCATCAACTTCTTCATCAACTTTGAACTTTTGAATGTCTTTCGTCTTTTGCTTTCTGATTACTGGAACATTTTCATCATCACTGCTCACTGGTGTTTTGATCTTTTTCTTTTTATTTTTAACTTTTTTATCTTCACTATCACTTTCAGCCATCATTTTCAAATGATCTGCCATTTTTCTTGACCAATACTCACGATCATCATCACTATCCTCTTTAATACGAGCAGCATACGCTTTGTGAATTGAATCTTTGTTTGGATCATAATCATCCCAATTGAAATTTGCCCAGCTAAAACCTTCAGGCAATTTTTCATCATCTTGATTTATCAGGCATGCTTTGTTATCAGCTGAGATATAATTGTCCCAACTGAAACCTTCTGTTGGCTTTTGATCATCCTGATTCACCATGCAAGCTCTCTTTGAAGATTCTTCAATCACTTTTCTTCCATGAGCCACTTGTGGTTCTTGTTGTTGTTGAGCAACTTGATGATAGATAGCCTTCCGGTAGTAATCGTTGTTGTTAAACGGATTTTGAGCTCCACTTGCTTCACGGTTTTTGCATTCCCTCTTGAAGTGTCCTTTTTCCCTGCAACGAAAACAAGTGACTTTAGATTTATCAAAACCCAAAGTAGAAATATTAGTTTCACGTAAATCATCTCTTCCTGTGATCTGCTTAAATTTCTCAGCTCGTCTCAACACACTTGCCAAACACCATTTAATATCCATTAATTCCATTTCCTCAGCGTCTATTTGACCGTAATCCTCTTTTGTAAGCATAGGATTTCCGATCCGACCTGCAACAAAACTACCATAAGATTCCAACACAGTTCCCAACAAAGACATGTGACTTTTGGCAATTTCTGCTGAGTAATCTTCATCATTCTCCAGATTCAGTACAATGTTGCATTGTAGCTTTTTGCCATTCTTTGTTGCTGAAATGTTCGGATCAAATGATGGATATGATGAAAAACTTGTGTTGCTGTTTGACCCTTTGGATAAACTACCGGATGAATCTTTTGCATTGAAAGCAGTTTGGATTTTTGATGACATGCTGGTGGATTTATCACTAACACCACCTTTGTAATAAAGACCAATGTCTTGTTCACCATCAAAATCTTTCATTCTTAAGACCTTTCTCTGTTCCATCTCCTGAGCCTCAATCTTTTCAATGAATTTACTCAGTGTCAGACTGCTAAAACCTTTCTTGTTTCTAAGCATCATGAGATATGTGCCCCAAGTCTCGTGTGGCAAAGCATCAGCAAGCTTCTCAATCAACTCCTCATTATCTTTCTCGATGCTTAACCTCTTCATATTAGCTAGCAAATTGCAGTATCTCTCAACAATTTGTTTTGTGCTTTCATTTTTCAACCCATGAAACAGATCGAACTCTTTCTTCAAGAGCGACTTCTTGTTCTTAACCATTTCTTGGCTTCCATGAAACTTCGATCTTAATGCTTTCCAGATTGAGTAAGAAGTTCCACTATGTTGCAATAGAACCAAGATATCTTCCTTCACAGCTTGTTGTAAAAGACTTAGCATCATTTTCTCATCTTTGTATTTCTTTCTAGCATCGGCACTTAGATCTCTAATTGCTATAACCTCTTCATCATCATTCGCCGGTCTAATGTATTTCGTCTCGACACATTCCCAAGCATCTAAATAATTGTCTTGCACCCAGTTCTCGAAACGACCTTCCCAACCTTTATACTCCTCGATGTTCATGAGTTTAGGTGGTTTTTGCATCGTCCCCGTTTCGTTTTCTAACATCGTGTTCTGTGCAAGAGAAATCGGAGTAACCGGAGTAGCGAATGCGTTGTAAAAATCCTCGTCCATGTTTCGGATTTTCAAAGTTCACAAAACAGTAATTTCAAGCGAAATGTCAAGTTCAAGCGAAATCCCTGTTCAATTTAAATCACCCTGTTCAAGCGAAATATCCTATTTCGCTTGAATCTACACTTCTTTCAAGCGAGATAACGGATTGAAGCGAAATATGTGATTTGAAGCGAAACTACTTAAGCGAAAAGACCAACTGAAGCGAAATCAGATTCAAAGCATGATTTCAAGCGAAAACAACAGATTAGTTCAAGCGAAATGCTGCTGATGTCATTAATCTCGAACTGTTTTCAAGCGGAATACCTAAATTTTATCTGATTTTGATCAAATTAAGGTCTAATTTTCACAAGGATTAGTTAAAACAGTATTGTGCACATGATGTGAGAATATTAGCCAATTTTAACCGTGAAAAGTTTTGAATTTTGAAAAAGAAGGTGTAGAAATCAGAATTTTCAGCTGAATTGATAAGAACTCTTCTTCCTGAGCTCTGATACCACTTGTAGGATCATTTTGGGACCCGAACGAGTCAAGCAGAAGAGTTTTACTCATAATGAAAGGCGGAAACAGACATTCTGAGATCAATTCAGCAAGATATACACTTAAAACTGTCGTAATATTGATTCTTGAACGATTTACAGCGAGACGACACTTCGGCAGCACTTCGTTGCACAACCGGAAAGAATGATCTAGATTTCGCTTGGGAGAGCCTATTTATAGAGGTCATGGTTTCGCTTGAATGTGTCGAAGTGCAGTTCAAGCGAAATGACTCTAGATGGTTTCGCTTGAAACAACACAAGACCCTTTCAAGCGAACTCAACATCTTCAAGCGAAATCATCACTTAAACAATCTAAAATCTCATATTTTCTCGTACATCGCACTCTGATCTATCATTCTATGTACAAGACTCGATACAAGACGAAGTCGATAGACGCATGCACCAACAGACGCAGGGTGGCCATTGTGATCCTGTATTCCAAAACCTCTGGGCTAATCATCACACCGACAGCTGCATGGATCACATGAATCGACTACGCTTATTGACAACGTGTTGAATCATTTCCAGGAGAAAGGAACATCATAGGCGACACCTGTATCTTATTTTAGGGCTCCTGAGGGAGGAGCTATTACGTGCGAAGTCTTGTTTAGTGTAAAATCTAGATTCGAGATATGCATTTGACCACGTAACCAACGAAGTGAGAATACACGTGGATCTTGCTAGGATCCATTTTGCTAGAAACTGATCGACACCAAGGATTCCTTCAGGGATGCAGCGATTTCTTGGTTTCGCTGGATACTATCGTAGATTCATCACCGGATTTTCGAAGATCGCGCAGTTTAAACCTCTTTAGCACAACAGGGTGCTGTGTTCGTGGAAGACAAAACAGGAGAACGTCCTTTTAGCTTTTGGATTTCAACTCTACAATGCACTGAGCATTGTTTTTACCCGAGGGTGCGGGTGACTTAGTGGTATACCATGAAGGTTCGAATCAAAGTCCCAGTTACACGTCGACGCAACACGAAGAAAGTAATAACTTACTCGGTGGGTTTACAAGAAGATTTACGCGCGTCGCAACCTGGGGTGGAAACCAAGGCTTTAGATTTAATTGGGGGCATTACTTGGGCGGTACCAAATGCATTATCTAGACCGATCACAAGGGCCTCCCGTGTATCTATGATCGAATGAGCTAAAGCAACCAATGACACCGTTGGATGGAACTTTGGAATGAGTGCGATTGTGAAACCTAAACGTGCACGAGCTATGCAACTCACTATCAACTCTAACTTACTTGATTAGACTCGCTCTGTTCAAACCGGAGAATTGAAGGAACAAAATTTGCAAGTTAAACCCATGTGGGGCATGGAGAAGCAACCATTGACAGGTCGGACGATACTCATTACCTCATGGAACGAATGCGGGTCTCATTATACGGAAACTGTAGGGAACTCGTGTTGAGCAAAGCACACCGGCTTCAATATTCTAGCCATCTGGGTTTTGATGAGTGGCATTAGGATTTATAAACCTTGTACTGGTAATCGGGCATGAAGGCCCACCTTGCTAGGTATGGGAATGATGTTTAACTTGTGGGAAAGTCAAGGCGAAGTGTTAGCAACCAGAAACACCTATATGGAAAGCGAAAATAGACTGCCATGGATTTGGTCGCTAGTCTACTTACAACTCGAAACGGAAACAATATCACCTGGATGATCGTTGATTGTCTCACGTAACCAGCACACTTTCTAGCCATCAAGGAAACGGATAAGTTTTCTACACTTGCCGTCATCTACCTGAAAGAAGTGGTTGCTAGGCACGGGGTGCCAACCTCCATTATCTATGATCACAACCCACGATTTGCATCTGATTTGTGGCAAGCGACGCAAAAATCCTTTGGCTCACGTTTAGACACGAGCTCAGCATATCATCCACAAACGGATGGGCAAACTGAACGCACCATCCAAACTCTTGAAGACATGCTTCAAGCATGTGTAATCGACTTTGGTAACGGCTGGGAGCGGCATCTACCTTTAGTGGAGTTTTCGTATAACAACAGTTACCACACCAGCATCCAGGCTGCTCCGTTCGAGGCATTGTACGGACGGAAGTGCCGATCACCTCTTTGTTGGGCAGAAGCCCAAAATCACTGGCCCAGAACTCGTCGTAGACACAACAGAGAAGATTGCTCAGATACGACAACAAATGGCGGCAGCTCGTGACCGTCAGAAAAGCTACGCTGATAAGTGCAGGAAACCACTCGAGTTCCAGGTTAGGGATCGAGTACTACTTAAAGTCTCACCTTGGGAAGGTGTAGTTCGTTTTGGTATACGAGACAAACTCAACCCACGATATGTTGGACCTTTCGAAATCACGGAGAGAATTGGCAAAGTGGCCTACAGATTGAATCTACCCGAAGAACTCAGTGGAGTTCACAACGTATTCCATGTGTCGAATCTGAAGAAGTGCCTGTCAGATGAAACTCTCATAGTTCCTTTCAAGGAGCTCACCATCGACGATCAGTTGCGATTTATCGAAGAACCAGTGGAAATCTTGGACCGGGAGGTCAAGATTCTCAAACGCACCAGGATACCTATTGTTCGAGTTCAATGGAACTCCCGTCGTGGCCCAGAGTTTACCTGGGAACGAGAAGACCAAATGAAACACAAGTATCCCCAGTTGTTCGAGAAAAGTATAACCACTACTGAGGCTGAAGCTACTACGGAATTTCGGGACAAAATTCCAAACCAACGGGGGGATGATGTGACACCCCAGGAAAATCAGGAAATGACACAACCTATCTAGCTTCCTCAGTAACTACGTGCTAAATTTCGGGACCAAATTTCTTTCATGTTGGGGATGATGTGACAACCCAGACTTTCAAGGTTAGTGCCATTTTGTTCGTGATCTAAATTTCTCATTATTCCTTTCCAACGTTTCCAATCATGTTAAACTTGTTAGACGTTTGGGCCGATTATGCGTTTGGGCCGTCTATATTGTATATATGTTTAAAACGCACACACGTTACATTTGGGCCGCATGTGGACATCTTGGTACACACATACACTTAGGATATCTTTGTAAGTCATGGATCGGGTAAAGCCCAAGTGAGAGTGTGAGAATTGGGCCGAGACCTATTATTGAATCACTAAACACATCTCATGCAAACCAATATTCATAAAATGTGTGTCTCACGCACATGGTCCGCCAAATTTGTTCATAAAAGTATTTGTTTCAATATTCAATGAATCTTATTAATTGATCAGCACATGGGCCGACATTAGACTCCAATAAACAGATAATTGCATGTGACTTTTGCAAACCCTACCTTCTTCAAGATTACATACGGCAGAAGAGGACCCCCTCACTTCGACGAAACCTTCTCTCCTAAGGATCATCTCATGTGCTTGGTTCTATTCATCGTTTGGTTAGTAAATAACATCTCGGTTCCTTCTTTATGTGTATGTTGTGTTGATTATTGGTGTTGTTGTTCGTACACTTTGTTTAGATATAATAACATTCATGAATATAAAAGAGTCATGTGATTAGAATCTGGTTATTTAGAAGGTCATTTAGATACGTATGCATGAATTATAATCCTAGTAAGGAATCAATGAGGTGGTTGTGATATTGTGGCATATTGATAATTGTTATGTAAATTGCTATGTTAAATAGTATTACTGTTATGTAAATTGCTATGTTATTATGTATATATAAGGAATAATGGGAACCGATTGATCAATATTATTATATGGGAATCATGATTGTTACTGAATAAATGGGATCTTGTGTACACATATCCATGTCTCAATGAACTTTACATGTTGTTAACTAGGGAACGTATGGATAGTTTTGATTTACAATTACCGGGTGTAATGGTTGGGCCAGGCTCGGGTGGGCTGCTCCTTAAACCACAAAACTAACTTATGTATGGCCGTATTCAATCCAATCCGGGTTGGGCTGTGTGATTAGACACAGTAGCGGTTGGGCCTACGATTAATGGACTAAACAAGATTAATGGCCTTCTAAGTTGGGTTACAATTGTTAATTAAAACCAATCACTAGATTAAATGCTTTCTTGGGTTTGGGAGTATTATTGGGCCGGGTAATCAAGGGAGCTGCACAAGGCCAAGTGTGGCGGCCCAGTGAGCATTTGGGTGGAAAAAAAACTGCAAACCATAAAGCCGTATGCAAACAGTAAAGGGCTGTGATATAATTTCCATGTGGCCCAAGTGTCTAGTACATGTAATGACTACGATGTATGCTATGGTTAAGTGTGTTACATGATTAACTATTGCTTGTTGCATGATATTATGTGGATTTATGTGAGCTTGATTAACTGTTAAGGGCTATGTGGTAATTGTTGCTTGAATACACGTTGTGATCATGATTTATACGTGAACTATCTGGATGTACACTGATTATGTATACATGAATCACCCTAGGCTTTGACAGATTAATTGGGAATAAGTTACTTAACAAACCGAGCAAACCAAGGTGAGTTCACACTTTCTACAAGGCATGGGATTCCCGGTGGTTGGGAATGGGTAAAGGATTTAATCGGAAACTGCGTGACCTCCTGGTTTAGAACACGTACCACATCCTCTTTATTGAAGGGTGATAACATGTACTAAGAACTTAATCAGAACCTGCGTAATCTCCTAGTTTGGAGACTACGTACACATCCTCTTTATTGAAGGGTGATAACACTGATACTAGACCGACAACTCTATCATGAAGTCCCTCATTTTATATCGACGGGCCAATGGCGAGTGGGTCATTAGTTAGATAGCTCTATTTAGGTTTGACAAGCCTCACACCGTGCCGCAGAGGACGGGCGTGAACTAATGGATCTGGGCACGTCAATGATAATAGACATTAACTTTAGGGCACCAACTTACTTCAGTCAGTGGTCGATATGGTAACGGGTCTAGTGGTTCACATGGGGAAGCCCCCACTGGTTATGATTTGGGAAACAAGGGATTGGTTAACTCATGGTTTACGAATGAACTTACGGTTTTTGGAACAACTTTAAAATGAACATCAACTGTGAACTCGCTCAACTTTGTTGTTGACTCGTTGTTACATGCCTTGCAGGATTTTAGGTACATATTGTTGGAACTTGCTGTCTGGGATGCTGGAGTGGTCACGGGTCAAGTCACAAGGAGTCACAAGACATGTCTGATGGTTTTTTTAAACACCTGATATATGGAACTCATAACAAATTGTAATATGCTTCCGTTGGATAATAACTCTTGTATTGTAACACTTACTTTAGATAAATGAAAGTTTTATTTAATCTTTATAAGTTCAATGTGATTGGTGGCTAAGATCCTGGTACGTCACACGCCCTGCGGTGTTTCCGCTAGTGGTACTTTGGGGGTGTGACAGTTTTACTAGCGTAATATATTGGGTGAAAATTCTTATCTTTTCTTTGTCACAAGATGGCTCCAACTGCAAAGTCACTTGCATCACACATGATTTCGAAAGGTAATTTCCAATCAGGCGCTATCACGATAGGTGCATTGACTAGCATTTCTTTTAGTGTTAGAAATGCTTGGTTGCAATCCTTGTCAAAGATGAAAGGAGCATCTTTTTCAAGTAATTTTGTTAAAGGCCTTGAGATTTTTGAAAAATCTTTGATAAATCGCCTATAAAATCCGGCATGCTCTAGGAAACTTCTGATGGCTCCAACGGAGGATGGGGGTGGTAATCGATAAATAGTGTCTATTTTAGCTCGATCAATCTCCATTCCTTCGCTCGAGATTTTATGACCGAGTACTATTCCCTCTGTTACCATGAAATGACATTTTTCCAATTAAGGGCGAGGTTAGTTTCCTCACATCAGGATAGCATTCATTCAAAGTTGTCAAGGCATTGGTCATATGAATCTCCAAAGATAGAAAAGTCGTCCATGAAGACTTCCATAGTCTTTTCTATCATATCTTGGAAGATGGCCACCATGCAACGTTGAAAAGTTGCAGGGGCATTACATAGACCAAAAGGCATGCGTCGATAAGCAAAAGTTCCGTAGGGACATGTAAATGTTGTCTTTTCTTGGTCTTCGGGTGCTATCGGTATTTGAAAGTAACCTGAAAAACCATCTAAGAAACAATAAAATTTGTGACCGGATAATCTTTCTAACATTTGATCAATAAAAGGTAAAGGAAAGTGATCTTTCCTTGTTGCTTCATTTAGTCGACGATAATCTATACATACTCTCCATCCTGTGACGGTTCTTGTTGGTATTAGTTCATTTTTCTCGTTAGTGACCACCGTCATACCTCCCTTTTTAGGAACTACTTGGACAGGACTTACCCAAGGACTATCGGAGATTGGGTAAATGAGTCCGGCGTCAAGTAATTTGATGATTTCATTTTTAACCACTTCTTGGACGTTTGGATTTACTCTACGTTGTGGTTGTATTACCGATTTATAGTTATCATTCATTAAAATTTTGTGCGTGCACATGGAAGGGCTTATTCCTTTAATATCTACAAGCTTCTAAGCGATCACGTTTTTTATTTTTTCAAAAGTGTGATTAATTTTTCTTTCTCTACACTAGTTAATTTTAACGAAATAATTACAGGTAACTTACCATCTTTGTTGAGAAAAGCATATTCCAAACCTTTTGGAAGTTCTTTGAGCTCAAGTGGTGGGTCTTTAGGAGACTCCTTATTTGGTTGCTCATTTTGATCAAGAACCAAAAAGGTTTGTTCAATGGCAACCTCTTCTTCAATAAAGTGGTCGATTTCTTCTCTTGTATCGGGTGGCTCATCTTCATCTTCAATTAGGGGGTCATTATTGCCGAATGGATATTTCATTGAACGCTCAAGATCAACACTTCTTTTGAATGCCCCTAATTAAATGGGTAGATTGTTATGCTTCCGATTTTTCAAAGCTTCGTGGGTCTTTAAAAAGGTCGTCCCAATACTAGCGGAGCGTCATCAAGGATGACGAAGTCGGTTGGGATTACCATTTGATTTGCTTGGACGAACACATCTTCAACTACTCCCATTGATTTTATTGTTTTCCGATTAGATAGAAAAATGGGTATTTGAAGTGGAGAAAAATCACCAATACTTAATTTTTCGAAAATGTAGTTTGGCATTATATTAACACAAAGATCTTTATCAATTGTAATATTACTAATAAAGGAATTTGAAAGAAACATGGAACCGGTGTAATGTTAATTTCAAATTGATCATCTTTTATTAGCGTCGTTTGGTCATTTGTTAACTTAATGCTTACCATTTCGTCAATTTTAGTGTTAGTGTTTAACTCTTTTAAAAACTTAGCATTAGTGGGTACTAAACAATGATTTTCGAAAGAAGGTGACAAGAGATTAATTTCTTGAAAATTAGACTCTTCTTGAATTTTAACGTTATCAGACTCACCTTTTTCGTTGTTTAACTCATGTGTCAGTTTTTCACTTACTTGTTCTTCCATTTTTACCTCTTCAACTATCTGTTCTTTATTACATGTTAATTCTTCCCTTGTGCGGGATTCCTCTTCCCTTGCGTGAGCTTCTTTTATATAGCGCTCGATAGTTTTAAGGTGTTCTATTATCTTATCGGCTATGGGAGAGATATAATAAGGATCCTCAAAGCTTGAATTCGGAAGTTCGATCCTTGGTTCCTCATACTACTCATATGAGGTAGATGGTTCATACCATTGTTCATCATTGTAAGTATATGATGAATAAGGGTCGTAACTTGGTTCTTCATAATACTCATATGAGGTGGGTTGTTCACGCCATGGTTCCTCATAATAAGCATATGAAGGTTGAGGCTCATATCTTGGTTCCTCAAAGTATGAGTATGAAGGCTCATACATTGGTTCATCAAAATATGAGTATGAGGGAGAAGGTTCATACCTTGGCTCTTCATAGGATGTGTATGAAGTGGATGGCTCGTACCTGGGCTCCTCATAGTAGGTGTATGAAGGGGATGGTTCAAAGAGGTCACAATACTGCACCGAATGAGGATTACCACAAATGGTACAATACTCTTCCCTATAATCATCCTCCTCGTAGTGGTAGTTGTAACCTCCTGAGTATTAATCTATAAGAATCACTCAGCAGATCACAACAGAGTCTCGGGACCAGAAAACAAAAAGAGAAACTGAAATAGAGGCTGGACACGGCCCCGTGTTCAGTGAGCACGGCCCCGTGTTCAGGTTCTGTATCTGGGCATTTTAAAAAATGTATCTGGTTTTGTGCAGCACGGGGGCGTGTTCAGTGAGCACGACCCCGTGTTCAGACTCTATATCTGGGAGTTTTGTAAAAATTATGCAGCACGGGGCCGTGTTCAGTGAACACGGCCCCGTGTTCAGTCTACTGTAATGCAAAAAACTACCTAAAAATGTAAAAATGTGCGTGCAGTTTAAAAAGGTTTTGATAAACTGATTAGGCCGTCGATTTTAAGCTTTTTTAAAATCCTTGTATCCCCGGCAACGGCGCCAAAAACTTGGTGTGTGTTGGGTGTGATATGGTTTTCTTTATATTTTAAGACCTTTTTAACACATTAGTCAAGTTTTAAATTTATAAACACGATATTCTACTAACACTAAACACACACATGGGCAAGTACACCCATCGTGAGCGTAGTATAGCGTTGGTAAGATACCGAGGTTGTTCAAGGACACAAGATCTTTTAGTACCGGTTTATCCTCAATGTCTAATCAAATCAAAATTTTTAGAAAATGTTTTAAATATGAAAAATAAAAACTACAATGCTGAAAAATAAAAATAAAAATAAAAACAGATAGACAAGATGAATCACTTGGATCCGACTCGCCTTTAATATACCTTTGATGATTTCCTCACTTTTGCACTTTTTAAGAGATTATCTTAGTTATAGTAGTAGGCCCCTCTTTTGAAGGTGACGTTACCCTCAACCCAGTGGTTTGAGTCATCAAGGATACAATCTCAAAGGGTCGGAATATTGAAAGATAATTAATTAAGTTATTAATGCGTAATGTGGTAGGCCCCTCTTTTGAAGGCGACGTTACCCTCGGCTAAGTGGTTTGAGTCAGCAGGGATGCAATCCCAAGTAGCCGGGTTAATGTATTAATAGTAGTTTACATATGAGGGGATCAAGCTATTCGCACCCCTGCCATCTAATACTAGTGGGTATTGAAGGAGGTCCTAGTAAGCTTAACTCAGGTCCTTGCAGGATCTATACACTGAACAAGGCAAAAACCTTACCAAACCATTCCCTTAACCCCCGACCAGGTAGCCAACATATCTCTATATAGACTGTAGAGATATGAATGGTGAAAATATTTTATTTTATATAGACAGTAAAATAATGCCAAGACACCACGGACAAATGATAAGGAAGTTTCACCTTCAACATAAGAAACTAGTTATTAAAGTCATTAATACAAAACCAAATAAAAAGTGCAAAAAGATTAAAAATCAAAAGTATTACATTAAATGCTTGTCTTCACCAAGTGATGTAAGAGACTTAGCCAAACATGGCCTTTAATTGACAAGAACTCTTACGATCAATCTTGGATCCCGAGACTACTACACACACTTTAAAGTGGATGATGGATGATGGTGGTGGATGTGGGTGTTGTAGTGGTGGTGGAGTGGTGGTGAAGTGGGAGAGAGGTAGTTTGCCAAGGGATGCCTTTGAAGTGAGCCAAGCACCCCTATTTATAGTCAGTACAGAAGCCCGGACATGGCCCCGTGGCCATCATCTTTCTCTTTCTTCATTAATTGAAATTGTCTGCATTAGGCTCCACACGCCCCTGTGTTTGCTGGGCACGGCCCCATGTGCAGAAGCGTATCTGTACTATCAAGATTTGCAAGATTCTGCGAATCTTAGCGTTGACCACGGCCCGTGTTGAGCCAGGCACGCCCCCGGGCTGGGAATAGAAGCTTATACAAGTTTGTCATTTTCTGCAGACACCTTGCCACGCCCCCGTGTCCACTGGGCACGGGGCCGTGGTTAGCCTTCTGTTTCTTGTTTTTGCTTGGGAAGATGCTGTAGAGGGGTCGGGCATGCCACATTTATTCCTTTTCTTTGTATTTATGTTAGATTTTGCTGCATATTTGTTCCTTTTGTTCATTTAAGCTCATTTGGTCACAAAAATACAAAAGGAGGACAAAAGCACACTTTTTCCAACATTAGTATTAAAAAAGGGTTAGTTCTATACCTCATTTGATGTAATTTATATGTTGCATTTTACGCACATCAACTCTTATGTTTGTTGTGCCCTCATCAATGTCTGTCAGCATTGATCAAAAGTGTTTAAGGTCCTTAGTTCACGCCCGGCTCCCAGCACGGTGTGAGGTTTGTCAAACCTAATAACTCTATAAACTAATACCCTGTTGCCTCCAGGCAACTAGCTCGGTTGTCACACCCCAACCGATGGCGGAAACATCAGAGTGAGATGAACGAGATTTCTCAAAGACTTCATAACATTATGTGATAATAGTTTAATCCAAAACCGATTTCATTTCATAATAATAATTGTCAAGTAGATCATGGAAATTCAAATTACAACATAGAAATGACAAAATACGACAATTTCAACAAAAATGGGATAACAATTCTAGTAATTTAAAGATGTGTTTCTAGTGCCGTCCTTACTAGATTTCATCATAATCAACATCATCAACCTGCAACATGTTAAAAAGTATAGTTCAAAACAAAAAGCATTGGCGAGTACACAAGTTTAAGTATATAGCATAAGTATAAAAAGTGTTTAAAATGAATCCACATGGCAACCTAAGTTATCAAGATTAACATATCAATGGCATGCAATATTCAAGTCAACCCCCTGTTTACGCAATAAGAATGAAATTTAACATGACCTCTTGTTCACGGGTGGTGCGTTACTCATATAGCGCTATACATGTTAAATGGAGGCTCGTACGAAGTTAATGACTATTGCATCACATAAGAATCACCCAAGAATATGAATCAAGTATAACAAGTTAGTATGCATGTATTTGGATTGTTTTGTGCATTGCATAAAGTATAATGTGTTGTGATTTGATAAGGTTAACATATTGCACCCAAAAAGTGTACAACGAAAATGGGTCAAGTGTACTCACAGTTTTGCAAGCTTCAAACTTGGTAATCCCGTGAAGAGTTGTTTGTTGAGGATGGAACACCGAGTCACCCTACAAGGGTAAACAAAGGTGTGTAAGTTCAAGGACTAAGAATGGAAGTTTCGGAATTGGAATTTAAAGTAGTCAAAAGTATGTATATGAAAGTAATATCTAAGTCTAAAAGCTTGTTTATGACACTATGTTTAAGCGGTTTCATGGATCCCAAATTGCCCATTAGAATCATAACAAGTATCTTAGAACTTTAGATATATTAGCCTAGGTTTATGACGAATAATCATAACTTGATTAACACCACAAACTCAGCCATGTTTTATATAGTTACTTATAGTTTATATAGTAATAATAATATCCTAAATTAAGTCCAATCATGTATTATCATGTAGCATCATGTATGTCAAGCATGGAGGTTAAAACCTCATTATATGATTCACCACTACACACACCATCATGAAGATGGTTGGAGGGTCATGAATAACAGGAAAGTAAATCTATTCTAACAAGTCATAAGAGTATTCACCAGGTTCAAATAAAGGAGTGGAACTTAGTTCCGAAAGCCCAAGTTCCATTTGTATAAATAGAAATAAAAGGGGTGTTTGAACCCAAAACTTTGATGGAAATCCCCTAAACACAAACCCACAACCATAGACTAAGTTGTGAGCTTGGTGGGAACAAGATTCCACCAAGTTTTCTATCAAAACATGAACAAATGAAAAGATAAAACAAGCAGAAAGTTTAGTGCACTTTGGACCTCAAAAATGGTGAGGTTTCACCTTAGTTTGCCCAACCAAACCTGTGAAAACCTTCCTAGAGGTTATCCAAGTGTTTTAGAAAAAGAAATGAGAAGAAAATAGAAGAAGAGGTTAGTTAAAACTCACTTTTAATCGCTGGAACTTTCTCTTCAATGTTGCTGAAACTCAACTGAGTTTAGGAGGGATTTTGAGAGTGTTTGAGTGTTTTAAAAGTGGTAAAATAGCTGGGAATATGTTGTATTTATAGTGAAGGGATTAGGGTTTAGGTGGTTAGGTCTTTAATGCAAGTAGTTGGGTGTTGAACTAACAAAAAAAAAGAGACATGGCTAGTTGAAAGTTCTGATCGGAACTGTTGCAGCCTTATTCTTTTCTATTTTTTTTGTTCAACTTATGTTATATATATGTTACATAATGATGTTTAATGAATAACCAACATGTTCCAAGTCCTAATATGTGTGTATAACATGTTTTAAGGTAGGAACATTATGTTCTAAGGCATGATATGAGAAGTAACATATTTTAATGTAAAAGAAATATGTAACGTAACAAACAAGTATGTGTATCATGTAATGAAGTGTTAAATAAGTATAAGTCTCGTAATCAATAATCAAGTGTCTTGTATGTATGCAACGTTTACGAATTACGAATACACGATCATTGTTTACGAGTTAAACTTACGTTTATGAGAATTACGAATCATGTATCAACGGATGTATGTATCAATGTCTAAACATGTACAAACGATGTGTATTTCACATAAAAGATCAATTTTATAATAATCAAAGCCTCGGATTTACAATGATTTGAAATGAGATGCGATTATAAAGGAAACGAGTTTCCTAAAATAGATAAACAAGATGAAATTTCTAAAAACGAAAAGCTGCGAAAAGCGAGGCCTTACATCGGTAGTAAGTAGGGACTTTCGTGATAGAGTTTGAGTTTTTTAACCGATATCATAATTAAACTACAACATCTAAAAAGTATTCCTCCCAGGAATATTAGTTTTGTCCCCCCGGGACTCATGCTTGTAAAAGAGTAGTGAACCCACCTTAGTTTGCTTGGTATGTGTTAACGTACTTCAAGCGTTAATAATGTGTTAGGGTTTGCAATACCCATGTATGTCCAAACAATAGGTGTTTATTGATTACAAGTTAACAAGTTTAGCGTACAGTATATACAGTAACACACAGTTGAATTTCTCTGGTTGGTGACATGTTAACTCGGATACACTTACATATACATAAGCTCGGATAGTTCAACAACACATAAATAAATTCGGAGTAAGTATAGCAAATATATATAAACCCGGTATGGTTATTTGAATTCAGAATATGTATATAACTCGGATAATTATGTAACCCATATAACCCGGCAATCAAACATGTATTCTACATAAACTCTGACACATAATATCTTGCATATATAATACTGATGTGTGTAAAATGCAACCTATAAATTACATAAAATGAGGCATAAAACTAACCCTTTTTAGTACTAATGTTGGAAAAAGTGTGCTTTTGTCTTCCTTTTGTATTTTCAGGGTTAAATGAGCTTAAATGAACAAAAGAAGCAAAAATACAGCCAAATCTAACAATAATACGAGAAAAGGAATAAACGTGTCATGCCCGACCCCTCGACAGCATCTTCCCAAGCAAAAACAAGACATCAGATGGCTGAACACGCCCCGTGCCCATCGGACACGGGGGCGTAACCAAGTGTCTGTAGAAAAGACAAAGTTGTAGAAGCTTCTATTTCCCAACACGGGGGTGTGCCCAGCGGACACGGGGCCGTGGTCAACGCTAAGATTCACAGAATCCAAGCAAATCTTGATAGTACAGATACGCTTCTGCACACGGGGCCGTGCCCAGCGGACACGGGGGCGTGGTCAACTAATACAGATAAACTGCAATAAATGAAGAAAAAGAAGATGGGTGGACACGGGGTCGTGCCCAGCGGGCACGGGGCCGTGTTCGGGCTTCTGTGCAGGCTTTAAATAGGGATGCTTGGTTCACTTCAAAGGCATCCCATGACAAACCACCTCTCTCCCACTTCACCCACACTCCACCCCCATCACAACACCCACATCCACCACCATCATCCATCATAGAGTGTATGTAGTAGCCTTGGGATCCAAGATTGATAGTAAGAGTTCTTGACAATCAAAGGCCATGTTTGCCTAAGTCTCTTACATCACTTGGTGAAGACAAGCATTTAGTGTAATACTTTTGTTTTTTTATCTTTTCGCACTTTTAATTTGGTTTTGTATTAATGACTTTAATAACTAGTTTCTTATGTTGAAGGTGAAACTTCCTTATCATTTGTCTGTGGTGTCTTGGCGTTATTTTACTGTCTATATAAAATAAAAGATTTACACCATTCATATCTCCACGGTCTATATGGAGATATGTTAGCTACCTGGTCGGGGGTTAAGGGAATGGTTTGGTAAGGTTCTTGCCTTGTTCAGTGTATAGATCCTGCAAGGACCTGGGTCAAGCTTACTAGGACCTCCTTCAATACCCACTGGTATTGGATGGCGGGGGTGCGAATGGCTTGATCCCCTCATATGTAAACTACTATTAATACATTAACCCGACTACTTGGGATTGTATCCCTGCTGACTCAAACCACTTAGTCGAGGGTAACGTCACCTTCAAAAGAGGGGCCTACCACATTACGCATTAATAACTTAATTAATTATCTTCGAATAATCCAACCCTTTAGGATTGTATCCTTGCTGACTCAAACTACTGGGTTGAGGGTAACGTCACCTTCAAAAGAGGGGCCTACTACTACTACTAAAACATCAAAGGTTACACTAAAGGCGAGTCGGATCCAAGTGATTCATCTTGTCTATCTGTTTTTTTTTCCAGCATTTTTAGTTAGTTTTCATTTTCTTGTTTAAAACCTTTTTCTAAATTTTTTATTTGATTAGACGTTGAGGATAAACCGGTATTAAAAGCTCTTGTGTCCTTGGACGACCTCGGTATCTTACCAACGCTATACTACGCTCACGATGGGTGCACTTGCCCATATGTGTGTTTAGTGTTAGTAAAATATCGTGTTTTATAAATTTAAAACTTGACTAAAGTGTTAAAAATGACATAAAATATACATTAAAAACTATATAACACGACACGCATCAAGTATTTGGCGCCGTTGCCGGTGACACAAGGATTTTAAGAAAGTTAGGAATTAACGGCCTAATCGTTTTTCTTATTTTTCTGTTTTTTAGGATTTTTCTTAGATTTTCAGCTTCTGCAGAGCTCAGCATGGGCCGTGCCTGGTCAGACACGGGCCGTGCCCAACATTGTTACTGGCAGTTTTTATTTTCCGAGTTACAGAGAGCTGCACACGGGGCCGTGTCGGTGCAACACGGGGCCGTGTCGAGCTCCCCAGTAACAGGGATCCGGGAAACGATTACTGTATCTCTGACCACGGGCCGTGTTCATCTGAGCACGGGGCCATGGTGAAGCTTCTGACCAACTTTCTTTTTGTTTCTGTTGCAGTACTTGGAACCCAGGCACCGCATCTGAACTTTCTACGCAGTGTATGAGCTCCAGTTCCAGTAGGGACATAAAAGAACCTTTAGACGAACCCGAACGCTTTCTAAGAAAAATACTTAAAGATAAAAACCAAGAGAAAATTTTGGGGGATCTACTTCCAATGGCGGATCAACGTACCCTCATGGATTACCTACGGCCCACCGTAGGTAATCTTGGCTCCGCTATCAATGCACCGAACGTCGAAGCCAATAACTTTGAACTTCGGCCGCATTTGATACAAATGCTCCAAAACTCCGCAACCTTCCATGGGCTTGCGGACGAAGATCCCCATTTGCATATTACTAACTTCTTGGAAATATGTGATACTTTTCGGATCAATGGAGCATCAAACGACGCCATCCGCCTTCGAATGTTTCCATTTTCGCTAAAAGACCTAGCTAAGGCTTGGCTTAATACCCTCCTAGTTGGTTCGGTAAACACCTGGGATGAACTAGCCCAAAAATTTCTATATAAGTATTTCCCTCCCGCTAAAACGGCTAAATTAATGACTGAAATTAATACATATTCACAAGAGGACGGGGAATCCTTATATAAAACTTGGGAAAGGTTTAAGGAGCTACTAAGAAAGTGTCCCCATCATGGTCTTGCTGTGTGGCAACAAGTATCAACTTTCTACAATGGGTTGCTGCCACACACAAGACAAACACTTGATTCTAGTTCCGGGGGACTTTTAGGTAATCGTCGCCCAAATGAAATTTACAATCAAATTGAGGAAATTGCTCAAACCAATTTTCAGTGGCACACTCCTCGAGGCACAAAATCTATTGCCCCGAGCGCCCATAAGGTTGACGAAAGCACCTCTTTGCAATCCCAAATCGAGGCACTTTCTTCAAAAATCAAAAAGCTAGAAATGGCAAAAACGGCCTCAGTTATGGCTTGTAAGGGGTGTGGTGGACCACATGAAAATTGGAGTTGTATGAAAGAAATGGATGATCAAGCAGAAACGGTTAACTACATTGATAATAGACCTAGGCCGTCAGGTCCTCCAACGGTTACCTACAACCAAGGATGGCGTAACCACCCTAACCTTGGTTGGAGAGATCCTGGCAATAGTAGTAACCAACAAAATCTAAACCAACGGACAAACTTTCAACAACCAAGAAACGAGTCACAAAATTTCTCTCAACAACAACAAGGGGGACGAGAGAGGCTTGAGGATACCGTCTCTCGCCTCATCTCTGACACCGAAAAGAAAAACTCAGATCGATCTCAACAATTGGAATCAAACTTTAGAAATCAACAAGCTAGTATTCAAAACATTGAAAAACAAATAAATCAACTAGCTCAAAATTTCTCCGAGAGACCTCAAGGCGCGTTACCAAGCAATACCGAAACCAACCCAAAGGCGCAAGTACATCTCATCACATTGAGAAACTGTACCGTGGGTCCCGAGGAGGCTCCTCTACCCTCAACTGAAAAGAGCCGATCTAATCAAGCCACAACTCCGCTAACGCCCCAACAAGAGACGACTCCTCCACCAAATCAAGAGGCCACCAAGAATCCTAAGGTACCATACCCTGGTCGATTACTTCGCCAAAAGACCGACGAGCAATTCACAAAATTCATAAATTTATTAAAACAATTGCATGTAAATATTCCATTTGTCGAAGTCCTAACTCAAATGCCTAAGTATTCAAAATTTATGAGGGACTTCCTCACTCACAAAAGGAAAATTAAATCATTGCAATTAGTTAATTTAAGTGAAGAATGCTTCGCCTTGCTACTCAACAAACTCCCGCAAAAGAAGATCGACCCCAGAAGCTTTACCATCCCTTGTTCAATTGGAGAATCACCCATGCGCAATGCACTAGCCGATCTTGGGGCTAGCATCAACCTCATGCCCGCATCAATGTTCGACCGACTCGGCCTGGGAAAAAAAGCCCTACAAAAATGAGCATACAACTCACCGATAGGTCCATTAAATATCCACAAGGTGTCACCGAAAATCTATTGGTTAGAGTCGGGGAATTTTTCTTCTTGGCCGGCTTTGTCATATTAGATATGGAGGAAGATACCGAAGTACCACTCATATTAGGGAGACCATTCCTAGCCACGGCTCACGCAATGGTAGACATGAATGGTGGAACGCTAACATTGAGGGTTGGGGACAAGGAGATGACATTTGGGGTCGGGAAAAGAGTAGAAGATGACGACCTGGTCAATTACATGAAAGTCATAGACTCAAGCTTGGATGATGCTCTCCGACGGTGCCACATGGGATGCAAACCATCCCACTTGAGTAACATATGACTGGCTTTGGGTCTAGCCAAGGACCCTTATAAACGTGGCGCACCACGGAGGCATTCCGCGGAACTATCCGTAGTTTAGATTAACCTTTATGTTTTCTAGTTTAGTTTTTAATTTTCAACATTAATGTTGCAACCCCCGCCCCTATCTGTCCCGGGAACGGGTTGCCGCGAGACCAGTTTTGGTGGTATTGATGTTTATCATTTTGGCAGCGGAAATTTCATCAGGACCGTAGTTAGGAAATATTTTATCAGAGTAAATACCACACTTTTATAATATTAAACATTTTGGGATAAAACCCAAGTTTTCATTACAAACTGATTTATAGAGATAATCTCTATTTTATTGAATAAAACATCTTCTTTTATTTAGGTAACTTTTATAGCCACTTTTTCAAGCCTTCAGTGCTGTCCAGCTGGCTTCTAGTTAGCTCTCGCATTTTGTTACCTGAAACGCGTTTAAAAATATTTTGTCAGTGGGAAATACTGGTGAGTGAATCCCAGTTTAATCAAGAAGAGTTTTATCAATTTTCACAGTATTGAGAGCGATTGCAATGTTTACATCTACACAATTACTCATTCAGTATTGTCAATCCTGACTGGTGGGTCATATTACCCATTGGCTAACTCTTTTTCCAATGGTAACGTGTTCCACATTTTGTATACAAAACCCCAACACACCGGCAGTAATTGAAGAATTACAAAGACTCAATCACTGCTTAATCACATTGTAAAATATTTAAGGTTTTGTAAAAACTGTTTACAAAAAGGAGATTACTCACATGGCTGTCTTAGGTTTCCTTTAAGGGTTTCCTGGTGATTATCTATAATTTACACAAATGCACACGCGTTAGTATAATAACCCAATATTTACATTAGTAATACCCTCCCCGAGACGGCATTCCAACGACTACGTCGGGCAGAACCACGACAGCCGTTACGGAACCCTGGATCAATCAGGAAGCGTATCTAATACGTAACCGGGGTTATGCCCGCTATTATAACTGCTATGCTGAAATTAGAGAGAAAGATCGAGAATTGAACGAATGTAAACTGAAGCTCGAAGGCCCTATTTATCGTTCTGATCGACAGGTCTCTAGCGACCCGCGTAAGAAGTAGCCAAGGGCTACGCGGCCTGCGACATAGGGTCCGTAGGCCCTAGCTGATCCGGGTCACGAGTATAGCTTCGCCGTGTGGCTGCCACATGGTAGCTCAAGGTGCTGCCTCGTTGAAGAGCGCTCGCGACCCGCGTAAGACCAGGCTTAGGTTTTCGCGCCCCGCGTCATCCCATTAAAATTTGTTTTTATTTAATTTTAATAAAAATAAAGGTATTCGGGGCCCGTTTTCACATACGGGGTGTACTTTAGGACATATAGGGATATTTTAAAATATATTAGGATGTTGAAAATATTTTGGAGGGTTGTTATATCCTCCCCACCTTGTTTTAGAGCTCGTCCTCGAGATCTACTGGAATAGGTGTGGGTATTTCCTTTGCATTTCTGATTCAAGTTCCCATGTGTATTCTGGTCCTCTTTTGGAGTCCCATTTTACTTTGACCAGAACTAATCTCTTATGCTTGAGATTCTTGATTTTCCTGTCTTCAATCTGAAGAGGCCTTTCTACAAATTTTAACTGCTCATTTACCTCTATATCCTTAAGAGGTACTATCAGTGATTCATTAGCTAAGCATTTCTTGAGATTAGATACATGAAATATATCATGTATTCCTACCATTTCCTCTGGCAGTTGTAGCTGATAGGCTACAGGTCCTATTTTTCTAATAATCTCAAAAGGTCCAACATATATGGGGCTTAGCTTTCCCCTTTTGATGAATCTTACCACTCATTTCCAAGGAGAGACTTAAAATAACACTTTATCTCCTACCTGAAATTCCAACGGTTTTCGTCTGTTATCTGCATAGCTCTTTTGTTGATCACGTGCTGCTTTCAGTCGTTCCTTGACTTGAATGATCTTGTCTGTTGTTTCTTGTACTATCTCAGGTCCAGATAGTTGCTTTTCTCCAATTTCTGCCCAACAGACAGGATTTCGGCACTTTTGTCCATAAAGTGCTTCGAATGGTGCAGCATTGATAGTTGTGTGATAACTGTTATTATAAGAAAATTCTATCAATGGTAAATGATCGTCCCAATTACCTCCAAAATCAATTACACAAGCTCTAAGCATGTCCTCCATTGTCTGAATTGTCCTTTCACTTTGTCCGTACATTTGAGGATGATAAGCTGTGCTTAGATTTAACATAGTTCCCATTGACTTTTGGAAACTTGTCCAAAAATGAGAGGTAAAACGACTATCTCTGTCAGAAACAATTGATAGAGGAATTCCATGTAAAGAAACTATTTCATTTACATATAATTTAGCTAATTGTTCCATGCTAAAAGTATCTTTCATTGGTAGGAAATGAACTGACTTGGTTAGCCTGTCTACAATCAACCAGATTGTATCATTACCTTTTCTTGTTTTGGGTAATTTGGTAACAAAATCCACTGTTATTAATTCCCATTTCCAAACTGGCATTTCTAATTGTTGCAACAAACCTGAGGGTTTCTGATGTTTAGCCGTGCCTTGTGAACAGGTTAAACATTTTGCAACATATGCTGCTATATCCTTTTTCATTCATATCCACCAAAAATTCTTTCTTAAATCTTGATACATCTTATCACTTCCAGGATGCATCGTATACTTAGACTTATGGGCTTCTTCTAATACATGGTGGCGTAGGTTTCCTAATTTAGGTATCCACATTCTTTTCTTATGGAATCTCCAAATTCCATCTGTTCCTTGCTCTAATTCCTTAATCATTCCTTTCAATTTCTCAGTATCATCCTTGATTACTGATTCTTGTGCCTTTTTAATCTGTTCATTTAAATCTACTTGTAGATTTAATTTAAGTGAACGTACTCTTTTTGGCTTTTCATGATACTTTCGACTTAAAGCATCAACTACTACATTTGCCTTTCCTGCATGATACTGGATATTACAATCATAATCACTAAGTATCTCCATCCAGCATCTCTGTCTCATATTTAATTCCTTTTGCCCAAAAGCATATCTTAAACTCTTATGGTCCGTGAAAATGGTAAACTTACTACCGTAAAGGTAATGTCTCCAAATTCCCAGGGCAAAAATTATAGCTCCTAATTCTAGATCATGGGTTGAATAATTCTCTTCATGATTCTTAAGTTATCTAGAGGCGTAAGCTATAACCTTTTGACGTTGCATCAATACACATTCATAACCTAACTTAGAAGCGTCACAATAGATTACAAAATCTTCAGTTCCTTCTGGTAACGCTAGTATGGGTGCATTGGTTAGTCTTTGCTTAAGAATTATAAAGGCTTCTTCTTGTTTTGGTCCCCATTCAAACTTAACATATTTACAGGTTAACTTAGTTAAGGGAATGGTTTTCCAGAAAAATCTCGAATAAATCTTCTATAATATCCGGCTAGTCCTAAGAAACTTCTAACCTTAGTTGGTGACTCAGGGGTTTTCCATTTGGTAATTGCCTCGATCTTGGTAGGATCCACATGAATTCCTTCATGATTAACTAGATGTCCAAGAAATTGTACCTGTTCTAACCAAAACTCACACTTCGAAAATTTAGCATAAAGCTTTTCTTTCCTTAACAGACTTAGAAGTGTGTGCAAATGCTTTGCATGTTCCTCTTTGCTCTTGGAATAAATAAGAATATCATCTATAAAGACAATTATGAATTTATCCAAATATGGCTTACATATTCGGTTCATCATGTCCATAAATGCAGCTGGGGCATTGGTTAATCCAAATGGCATGACAGTAAATTCATAATGGCCATACCTTGTTCTAAAAGCGGTCTTAGGAATGTCCTCTTCCTGTACCTTTAGTTGATGATATCCTGACCGTAAATCGATTTTTGAGAAAAATCGAGCTCCTTGCAATTGATCAAATAGATCATCGATTCTCGGTAGTGGATACCGATTCTTAATCGTGACTTTGTTCAATTCACGGTAGTCAATGCACATACGCATTGATCCGTCCTTCTTTTTGACGAATAGGATTGGTGCTCCCCATGGCGATGAACTTGGCTGTATGAATCCTTTCTCCAACAATTCGTCTAACTGTTTCTTCAGTTCCTGCATTTCTGCGGGTGCCAAACGGTAAGGTGCTTTGGCAATTGGTGCTGTCCCTGGTAGCAGATGAATTCTGAATTCAACTTCTCTGTCTGGAGGTTGTCCTGGTAATTCTTCTGGAAATACATCTGAAAATTGGGATACTACTGGAATATCCTTTAATTCTTTTCCTTTAGTGTTAATGATTATAGAAATCAAATACACTATTGATCATTTTCTTATATAACTTGCCATTTTCATCACAGAGATGAATTTTGTGGATCTAAAGGGTTTATTTCCTTTAATTGTAATCTTTTCACCCTTTGGTGAATTTACTTGGATTGACTTTTGATCACATAAAATACTGGCTTTATTGGCTATTAACCAATCCATTCCTAACACGACATCAACTCCTGCCAGATTTATTGGGTAAAGGTTTGCAATAAATTTCTGATTTAGAATTTCTATTCTTGCTCCCTGCAAGATATCAGAAATCTTAATGGTTTCCCCATTTGCTGTCTCTACTAGATATTCTTGTGGGAGTTTAGTTAATGGTTGATTGAGAAGTTTGCAAAATGAAGTATTAATAAAACTTTGGTTCGCACCAGAGTCAAATAATACTTTAGCAAAAACATCATTAACTAAAAACGTACCGGCGATCACATCCGGAATCATCTTTGCTTCTTCTGCAGTCAGAACAAATGCTCTGGCGTTTTTAGTGTTCTTGTTGTTCATAGCTGGAGCTAATTTCGGACAGTTTGGCTTGATGTGGCCTTGTTCTCCGCAGTTGTAGCATATCCTGCTGTTATGTTTCTTCCTGCAGTCTTCCTCCTTATGTCCAGATATTTTGCAGAAGTTGCAGTATATGGAGCATCTTCCAGAATGCTTCCTTTTGCAATATTTGCTATAGGGTGCAGAGGTAGAACCTACATTTTTCCCACGATTAAAATTTCCGGAACGGAATTCTTGGGTAAGCTTCTGGGTTAGGTTCCTCCTCTGGTTCTCTTCTCGTGTACGAACTAATTCATCTGTCAAGGTGTTTGCTAGTTCTACGACTTCCTCTATGGTTTGAGGTCTAGCTGCCTTGACTACATGTCTAATCTCTCCAATTAATCCCCAGATGTAACGAGAGATTAATACTGGTTCAGGTGATGCAAGGGTTGGTACTATTCGAGCATATTCAAAGAATAATGTAGTATAACCCTTACTATCTACCCCAGTCATCCTAAGGTTTAGGAACTTATTTGCTATCTGTTCCTTTTCATTAGGAGGGCAAAATTTCCTTTTTACCATGTTTTTAAATTCCTCCCATTCCATACTGTAAATCCTGTCACTTCCTCTAGATTGGAGGATAGTGTTCCACCATTCTAAGGCTGAATTCTTAAACAAATTAGAAGCAAACATTATTTTATCCTCTTCCACGCATTTGCTTATTCTTAAGACTGCCTCAGCCTTTTCTATCCAGCGTAGAGTTGCAACAACCCCTTCATTGCCCGAGAATTCCATTGGTTTACAATACCAGAATTCCTTATAAGAACAACCATAAGGCATGGTTCTTCTTCTTTTGGGAATGGGCACTTGAAGTATAGGTCCATTGTTTACCCTGTTTTCTGGTTCAGAGGGTCGTTTACTATCACGGTTACTTTTATTATCAGCTTCCCTAACCGTTTGAATAATATATGGCATTGCATCTATTATTCCTTGTGCCACTATGTGTTGGATGGCACTGTTATCCACTTGGTTTCCATTATTGTTTTTCTTTACCCGGGTTATTGTTATTCTGGTTTTCCGGGTTATTATCCGGATTCTCTTGATTCACTTGGTCGGCCATCTGAATTTTAAACATTTACCACATATTAATATCACAAGATAATATCTTAATACGATCAATCACATGACACGCATTTTGATCAAAAACGTCGAACATTGCGACTTACTTTTTCTTATATAGTATGCATCTAATACAAACCAGAACTGAAATTTAAAATTACAATACTACTATGTATCATTAACCACAAAGTGGTCTATACTACGATAGATTTATTATTATTATTATTATTATTATTATTATTATTATAAATATATATATATATATATATATATATATATATTATACACACATTTTATATATTATTATATTATTATTACTATTACCATCTCCACCATCACTTTCACTGATATGGATTCATCCAGAAATCCATATGACGCTCGTCGTACTTCCATACGAGTCGTTCTCCTACCTGCCTCATCCTCTCACTACTTTCTAAAATTTCTTCTCCGAAAGTTCGGAGCTCTTGCACATTTTCTGCACTCATTGGGGGTGCAGGTGCTGGTACTGGATCTGAGTACTGTGGCATGGGTTCTTCCTGAGGATACGGATTCTCTAAAATTTCCCTAATGTATTCATCATTATCATTGTAGGGATCTAGAGGGTCCAGACCTGGGTAAGCTGCTAGGTTTGGCATGGGTAAGTCTGTTAAGTGGTAGCGTTGCACATAATCCCTATGATCATCAAACCACGGATCGTAGTATGGGTCTAAAGGATTGGGTGCTGGTACCCTAGGTATCTCCTCTGGATTGAAATCATGCATTTCGACTTGATTTTCTGGGTTGTTTTCAATTTCCATTGGCTGGGTGGGAAACAAGGGTAATGGTTGAGGGGCTACTAGTTGTTCCAGGTTTGGGTCGGCAGCTGTGGTTGCTAAAATATGGAAGTTTGCTAAACTCCTATTAAGCATGTCTTGGGTGTGGGCATCTATTTCTCTTTTAGCGGCTGCTAGCACTCGTTGCTGTTGTAACTTTTTCATTCTTTTCCTATGCTCATGTGCTCCCTTACTGAACCATCCTCTCTTTTTCTAAGGGAATGGCTCTTCAGACTGAGCCTTAAACACGAATATCCCGTCTTCATTGTCAGCAGAATACCCTGAGAGGGTAGGCTGTGAAGAAGTGCCTTCGCTTCTAGGTGAGCCGGACAACTGACGGTACACGTCGGATGGTCCTTGATCACTCATACGGTAAGCTAACAAATAGTCAAATAACACATAACAATAAAATACAGATATGCACGTATTTCCATAATTTATTTCCTAACACTTTAAATAATATCTTGGTGTCAGCAGAACACTTCTGTGGCTGAATCAGTGGCCTAGCTCTGATACCACCTTCTGTCGCAACCCCCTCCCCCTATTTGTCCCGGGAACGGGCTGCCGCGAGACCAGTTCTGGTGGTATCGATGTTTATCATTTTGGCAGCGGAAATTTCATCAGGACCGTAGTTAGGAAATATTTTATCAGAGTAAATACCACACTTTTATAATATTAAACACTTTGGGATAAAACCCAACTTTTCATTACCAACTGATTTATAGAGATAATCTCTATTTTATTGAATAAAACATCTTGTTTAATTTAGGTAACTTTTATAGCCACTTTTCCAAGACTTCAGTGCTGTCCAGCTGACTTCTAGTTGGCTCTCACATTTTGTTACCTGAAACGCGTTTAAAAATCTTTTGTCAGTTGGAAATACTGGTGAGTGAATCCCAATTTAATCAAGAAGAGTTTTATCAATTTTCACAGTATTGAGAGCGATTACAATGTTTACATCTACACAATTACTCATTCAGTACTATCAATCCTGAATGGTGGGTCATATTACCCATTGGCTAACTCTTTGTCCAATGGTAACGTGTTCCACATTTTGTATACAAAACCCCAACATACCGGCAGTAATTGAAGAATTACAAAGACTCAATCACTGCTTAATCACATTGTAAAATATTTAAGGTTTTGTAAAAACTGTTTACAAAAAGGAGATTACTCACATGGCTGTCTTAGGTTTCCTTTAAGGGTTTTCACGTGATTATCTATAATTTACACAAATGCACACGCGTTAGTATAATAACCCAATATTTACATTAGTAATACCCTCCCCGAGACGGCATTCCAACGACTACGTCGGGCAGAACCACGACTGCCGTTACGGAACCCTGGATCGATCGGGCAGCGTATCTAATACGTAACCAGGGTTATGATACTTACAACGGAGCAGGACTTCGTTAGTTAGTGGGGTATTATGCCCGCTATTATAATTGCTATGCAGAAATTAGAGAGAAAGATCGAGAATTGAACGAATGTAAACTGAAGCTCGAAGGCCCTATTTATAGTTCTGATCGACAGGTCTCTCGCGGCCCGCGTAAGAAGTAGCCAAGGGCTACGTGGCCCGCGACATAGGGTCCATAGGCCCTAGCTGATTCGGGTCATGAGTATAGCTTCGTCGTGTGGCTGCCACGTGGCAGCTCAGGGTGCTGCCTCGTTGAAGAGTGCTTGCGGCCCGCGTAAGACCAGGCTTAGGTCTTCGCGCCCCGCGACAACCCATTAAAATTTGTTTTTATTTAATTTTAATAAAAATAAAGGTATTCGGGGTCCGTTTTCACATACGGGGTGTACTTTAGGACATATAGGGATATTTTAAAATATATTAGGGGTTGAAAATATTTTGGAGGGTTGTTATAAATAAAACACACTTGGATGGTGAAGGATACTAAGGGAGACTTGAACCAACACCCCATGCACAATAACAGAGCCTCCCGAACATTTTTCCTCATTACCGCAAGTTCAGCATGGGCCGTGCCCAGCCAACACTGCCCCGTGCTCAAGAGTCTGCAGAAAAACGCCCAGTTCAGGTAACTGGACACAAGGCGTGTTCGTCGAACACGCCCCCGTGCCCAGTCTTCTGTTACTTTTTGTTATCTTCTGTTACTGGCAGTCTGAACATGGGGCGTGCCCGGTCATCACGGCCCCTGTCCAGGTGCCTAGTAACAGAAATTTTTTGTTTAACACACCTTTTTACACATTCAATCAACCTAAAAACTTATTTTTTGGGACACATTGAGGAAAATGTGTAATTTAAGTGTGGGGGGGGGGGGGGGATGCTAAAACTTTGAATTTTGCAAGTCCTAATTACAAGCCTTACACAAAACTCTATTGGAACCGCTAAACACCCCAAATTTTTTTCAAAAACTTTTCATTTTTTTTACTTGTCTTGGTTTAAATTGGGAATAACAAGTTCTAAAAATGTTATATTTTTACAAATTTACAACCGATAGCGTCTTGATAAAAAGAACCAACATAAGAAAATTATGAAACGACATAACAAATCTAGTTAAAATTTGATTATATATACTTGATCACATTAAAAACCCATTCCCACAAAAAGTGAGTTTTGAGCCTTTATTGAGCATACAAATACACATCTTTAAACTAAATGCTCATTTTTCGTTTCTTCTGTGAATAGCCGCTTGGTTTCTTACGACTCTAGAACTTGCCATGACGATACATTCCCGGTCCTTACCAACTTAAACCCGAGTAATTAAATGATGGAGGCATTAGGACTAACCCTTTTTATTTCAACACCATTATTTTTTTTTTTTTTACCCCTACCCAAAAATCCCCCTAGTTAACTTCGTTGAGCCTAAACCTTTTCATTTCTATACCCAAAACAAACACCCTTTACCCACCAAAACCTTTTTCATATTAAACCCTTTATTTTAGTGAAAAACTCGGTTTTTCTTGTGACATCCTTATAAAAAATGATGAAGTTAGCAATAAACAAACAAGCTCATCAAAAGAAACCTTGTTTGAAAAATGCTTCATTGGAATAAAAAGTCACAAAAACAAAATGTTTTACGAAAACCGATGCTTTTTACGCCTTTCACCCTTTTCTACTAACCACTAACCCAAAACCACCTACCTTTAACCCAAGCCTAACCCTTCCCCAAAGTCCTCTTGATATTTTCAAAGGTGTATAGTTAAAAAGCAGGAGGATTGATTGCTTGGCAAGCATATGGTAGAAGTAAGTTCCATGCCGCTCTCGAGTGTTTCACAAAAATACATCTTCGGCCAAGTGTTGAGTGATCTCCCGTGAGGTATGTGAACTTGTATATAAATGGAATTTTAAAAAGGCATGTTATGCCCAAATAAGTAATTTTTCTTATGTAATGTTCTAGATAAATCATAACGAATAGGATTGTAAATAACATAAAAATAAAACCTAATAAAGAATCTTGGAATCCCGACACTCTAGACAAGCCCAAAACCTTCTCTTCTACCCATTCCATTTGGGTGTGTAAGCCACAAAATAAAGGGTTTTGCTTGAGGACAAGCAAAGATTCAAGTGTGGGGGTATTTAATGTGTGTAAAATGCAACATATAAATTACATCAAATGAGGCATAAAACTAACCTTTTTTTTAGTACTAATGTTGGAAAAAGTGTGCTTTTGTCTTCCTTTTGTATTTTCAGGGTTAAATGAGCTTAAATGAACAAAAGAAGCAAAAATACAGCCAAATCTAACAATAATACGAAAAAAGGAATAAACGTGGCATTCCCGACCCCTCGACAGCATCTTCCCAAGCAAAAAAAAGACATCAGAAAGCTGAACACGCCCCGTGCCCATCGGACACGGGGGCGTGCCCAAGTGTCTGCAGGAAAGACAAAGTTGTAGAAGCTTCTATTTCCCAACACGGGGGCGTGCCCAGCGGACACGGGGCCGTGGTCAACGCTAAGATTCGCAGAATCCAAGCAAATCTTGATAGTACAGATACGCTTCTGCACACGGGGCCGTGCCCAGCGGACACGGGGGCGTGGTCAACTAATACAGACAAACTGCAATTAATGAAGAAAGAGAAGATGGGTGGACATGGGGCCGTGCCCAGTGGGCACGGGGCCGTGTCCGGGCTTCTGTGTAGGCTATAAATAGGGGTGCTTGGTTCACTTCAAAGGCATCTCTTGACAAACCACCTCTCTCCCACTTCACCCACACTCCACCACCATCATAACACCCACATCCACCACCATCGTCCATCATCCATCATAGGGTGTGTGTAGTAGTCTCGGGATCCAAGATTGATAGTAAGAGTTCTTGACAATCAAGGGCCATGTTTGCCTAAGTCTCTTACATCACTTGGTGAAGACAAGCATTTAGTGTAATACTTTTGTTTTTTTTTTTTATCTTTTCACACTTTTTATTTGGTTTTGTATTAATGACTTTAATAACTAGTTTCTTATGTTGAAGGTGAAACTTCCTTATCATTTGTCCATGGTGTCTTGGTGTTATTTTACTGTCTATATAAAATAAAAGATTTACACCATTCATATCTCCACGGTCTATATGGAGATATGTTGGCTACCTGGTCAGGGGTTAAGGGAATGGTTTGGTAAGGTTCTTGCCTTGTTCAGTGTATAGATCCTGCAAGGACCTGGGTCAAGCTTACTAGGACCTCCTTCAATACCCACTGGTATTGGATGGCGGGGGTGCGAATGGCTTGATCCCCTCATATGTAAACTACTATTAATACATTAACCCGGCTACTTGGGATTGTATCCCTGCTGACTCAAACCACTTAGCCGAGGGTAACGTCACCTTCAAAATAGGGGCCTACCTCATTACGCATTAATTACTTAATTAATTATCTTCGAATAATCCAACCCTTTAGGATTGTATCCTTGCTGACTCAAACTACTGGGTTGAGGGTAACGTCACCTTCAAAAGAGGGGTCTACTACTATAACTAAGATAATCTCTTAAAAAGTGCAAAACTGCGGAAAACATCAAAGGTTACACTAAAGGCAAGTCGGATCTAAGTGATTCATCTTGTCTATCTGTTTTTATTTTTATTTTCAGCATTTTTAGTTAGTTTTCATTTTCTTGTTTAAAACCTTTTTCTAAATTTTTGATTTGATTAGACGTTGAGGATAAATCGGTATTAAAAGCTCTTGTGTCCTTGGACGACCTCGGTATCTTACCAACGCTATACTACGCTCACGATGGGTGCACTTGCCCATATGTGTGTTTAGTGTTAGTAAAATATCGTGTTTTATAAATTTAAAACTTGACTAAAGTGTTAAAAAGGGCTTAAAATATACATTAAAAACTATATAACATGACACGCATCAAATACTAAACTCGGACCACATGGTATTATCCGGATTCCCTCATTTTATTTAACAAATTCGGAAACAACAATATATATAGTAACTCGGATCCAAAGAAAACATATGTAACCTCAGCTATTATGTATATTCTCGAATTTATTAAGAAACTCATAGCCATGCATTCATTATAATTAAACTCGGACCCTCATATGCTTGCATAATAGAAACTCGGAACAACATGGCCCATAAACTCAGACCAGGCCCAATAAACTCAGACCAGCCCAATAAACTCAGACTAGCTTTTTGTTCCCTCCTAAACCCGGACAAACCCTTTTTATTTACATAAACTCGGATAAGCCCTTTCATTCACATACTCGAAAATAACATGTCATTCACACAAGTTCGGAAACATTATAATAACACAGACACTTGTATTAATCAGGAACGCATGTAAAACTCAGAAATCATAAGTAACTCAGACGATTCATATTATTCATAAACTCAGACTCATCTTGTCATATATAAACTCGGATTCTCTAAGTTAAGAAACTCGGACCACTTTGTTAAACATTAAACTCGAATCCTTTAATTAAAACTCGGAACTTTTTATACAAAAAAACTCGGACTTTAATTATAACTCCAATAGTGCGGACTTTGTGACTTCACAAAGTCGGACCAAACCCTAATTGCATAATTAACACGAAATAAGAAATTATCAAATATCAATGTAACAGTTGCACTGCAGTTCTACGATCAAAACCCTAATCAACAATGTTACGAATCAACACAACAGTTTAGCAGTTCTAGCTTGTCAATAGCATCAATAATATCTAATAAACAATTTACACATTCACGTACAAACAATCACACATTCCTCAGGCATAATCAATTAACCACGGATGATTGTTTGGATGAGGTTTGCATGAAATCAAGAGAACAAAGATACAACATATAACATAAACACTTACCTTAGATTGATTTAGGGTTTGTTCTTGAAGAATTGAAAGATCAAAGATTGATGATTGTGTGTGAACTTGGTGTAGCCAAATGATTAGAGAAACTGCTGTTCAGTGAGGTTGTGAGGGATGTTTAGGGTTGCAGTGTTTTGTTATAACTTCCTTAATAACCATAATACGCCCTTAATTATCTAACTTTCACATAAAAGCACATAACATCTTGCAGTTTACAGTTACAACATATAATTCACGTATTTGTCATGCAAAGTATAAGTTCCGTATAAACCGTCCGTTTATAATTATTCGAGTTAGTCACTAACGTACAAGAATTAACTTGTGTGTGTGATCCGGTAATTCCCCGAATTACCAGAGTAGACTCATTTAACTAACCCTAGTTAATTGCAGTGCTATAAATGTATATCTAAACTAACTGTGGCTAGGTTAAAGTATTAACCTGAAATTGCGGGTTGTCACAACCCGACTGATTGACATCAATAGAAACACCGCTTTGGTCGGCATCGAAGATCAGATAACAATGTTCAATAACATTCAACAAGAAAGAAACACTCAATAAATAAAAGCCCTCGAGATTTACGAGCGAAAGGAAAGGAAATCGGATATGAAATTCCTCTTTAGGAAGAATGATCACCTTGACGTCGTGAAGAGGGAAATATACAAGAAAATGAAAGAAGAAAAAAAGACAAAATATCATACTTAGTTTCGGTTGTTTTTCGGTTTTTTTAGCTTTCATTTTTTTTAATTTATGTATTTTTTTAATTATGTAATCGTTTTTTACTTAAATTGTGTAATTTTTCTATTTAAATTATGTAATCTTTTTTATTTAAATTATCTTTTTTACTATCGTTAATTATTTTCGAAAAACTAAATACATTTTTATAGTTTTGAATATAAAATAATAACAAAAGGTGAGTGTCACGTGTCGAATAACGCCACTTTTCCACGTCCCGTTTCACACCGCTGTTTTTGCACCACGCCACTTTTCTGACGCATGCTAATGCGTTGTCTACATGTCGCATAATGCCTAATTTCCACCGTATAGTCTTAGGCCTACAACCCTAATGGTTTTTGAAATTGTTATAGTATAAAAAATACATAGTCGTGTATTAACTCATAGCTTCACACGCAAAACCTACATATTAATTAAAGAGTTAAATGTCTGTTTGGTCCCTATGGTTTGCAAATATTACAGACTTGGTTCCAGTGGTTTACTAATGGCAGAGTTGGTCCCAGTGGTTGTAAATTTTGCTCTCGGGTGATCCTTATAACTAATCCATGTTAATTTTCTTAGTTAAATGTATACGAAATGACTAGATTGCCCCTAAACAATAAAAAAAAAATAAAAAATAAAGATGGCTCACCCTCTTCTTCTTCCTCCCCTCTCTCTCTAAAACCCATCACCACCGCCACCATCTTCAACACTACCACCAGCACCGACATCTGTTTCCCGATCTGCATCTGTTGCAAAACTAAAACTCCCAATCTGCATTCGCTACACTACACCTCTTCTCTCTCCTCTATTTTTTCTCTCTCATCATCTTCTTCCGTATCTTCCGATTCCAGATGGTGACTGTTGTACTCATTTTCTTCTTCTTCTCAGGGGCGGACCCACCACCAAGCCAAGGTGGGCGGGCGCACCCCCGAGAAAAAAAAAATTTAGTGTAAATTTCCGACGAAAATCCCGTCCGCACCCCTTGGATTTTTTCGGGCGCACCCCTTGGAATTTTTCGTCCGCACACCATAGGTAAAAAATATTATGGATTTATATTATACATTTTTTTTAGTAAAGTTTGATTTTTTTTTATAAAAATACTACCTATTTTAATACATGATTATATACACTTAGTCCATTATTACCCAAACCAAATTCTGCCCATTAGCCTAGCAGCCCACTAACATAATTTGTAGCCCATGTCCATTACCCAAACCCAAATAACTTAAATACAAATAATAAACTAAAGCCCATGTCCCTTCAATTCCCATCATCCCGCCCAGCGAATCCAGCGTTCTTTCCCTCCTGCCCAGCGATTCCAGCGAAGCGACATCATTAGCAGCAACAACACAGGTCGATCACAGCCGGAAAGTGACCGGAATCCGCCCCAAAACTGACCGGCGATCTTCAAATGTAAGTTTTATTGTTTTTTTTTTTTTTTATGAATTTACTTGATATTAAGGTAGAAAGGGGTAGTAAAATTCTTAAATAGGTTTGAAAAATCTTGTGTTTAGTCGTTTCTTTACTGCTTTAGATGATTATTATGTTATTTATATGATTTTTAGGGGTGATTACACTCACAATTCTAGGGGACTAGGGTTTGATTGATTGAATGGTTGAAAGTTAAAATTAAACAAAAAGGCTATGGAACGATGAACTTGTGGTCATGGTCTCATGGATCAATTTTATTGTGATAGGATTATAGGAACCATGAGTAGAGACTTTATGGCGCGATTTCTCAAGCGGAAAGTGGATACATCTTCCGAACTAATTGATTTAGTTTGATGTTCTTTTGACTTACATGACCCGACCCGACCCGATACAACCGATTTTTTTACTTATGTACCTAGGGGCCTAAAATTTTTAAAAATCTTCCGCACCCCCATGGAAAAAATCCTGGGTCCGCCACTGCTTCTTCTTCTTCTTGCTGAAGTGTATGGATTTTCGGATGATGATTCTTTTGAGAATAAGTTGAATAAACAGAACGCTTATCTTCATTGATTTCACTATGATTTTTGTGTTGATTATACCCGGAATAAACAAACGATTTTTCGTCTTCTGATCCAAAATACGGTTGATGGCGATTGAAGTATTCGGAATCTGGTGGTGACGGAGGGTAGAAATTTTCCCAATTTCAAACGGATGATGCTTGTGAAGGTGTTGATGCGTAATTTGCTTGAGCATTGTAAGTGTAATTATAACTATCTGGATTATTATTATTATAACTGTAATTATGTTTACGAGAGATTTGTGAGGAGAATACAAAGCTTCACTAGATTCAGAAAGAATATGAGGCAGTTTTATTGTAGGTTTAGGTTTAGCTTTAGATTTAGGTTTAGGATGACGGTCATGGTGGTTCACGAAGGCGGTCCGACGAGTTTTGGTTCTGCAACGGATGCAGATCGGGAAACAGAAGTCGGTGCCGGTGGTGGTGGGTTGAAGGTGATGGCGGGTTTTAGAGAGGGATGAGAGGAAGAAGATGAGGGTGGACCATCTTTATTTTTTATTATTGTTCAGGGGCAATCTAGTCATTTCGTATACATTTAACTGAGAAAATTAACATGGGTTAGTGATAAGGATCACCCGAGTGCAAAATTTGCAACCACTGGGACCAACTCAGTAATTAGTAAACCACTAGGACCAAGTCTGCAATATTTGCAAACCACATGGACCAACCAGACATTTAACTCTTAATTAAATTAATTCTATGTTTTGTCAAATTAATCATGAACTAAAGTAATCTCCAATTAAATTTGCCGTTCAAAAAAAAAATCGATATGCTTTAATTCGGGGTTAAGCGTCATTATACTTCTAATCCTTTTCTAGAATAGATATATTAATATGACACAACAATTATTATAAATAGCATATTATTAATTTTTAAAGATACCGTATTAAGTGTTATCTAACATATAATAAAAGACTCCAAATAATGACACATAGCATTCTCTCCTTCAACCTCATAAATTTTATTTATATTTGTTTAATAAATTTCTTTTAATATTAATATTAATTAATAACCAATATATAGATATCACTTATTTTTATCTTTATCTTTATCTAAAATTAATAAATAACTTCAATTTTGCAATTTAGACCCTTTGTTTTTTACTTTTAACCCAAATTTTTTTATCTTTTCCAATTTAATCTCAACTCTTTTTTATTTTCAATTTTGGTCCACCATAACTTTCATTTTTCCCAAGTTTTTCGTTTCGTTCTAAATTTGAGTTAACACACCGCAACGTGTGTGTGGGGTTCAACATTTTTTCGTATATTTTTTCCCATTTGACTGGCCCACGCGTCACATCTATTTTTCAGCGTTTGACAAGTTCGTCCAACACGCGGGTCCTGGATGAACTTAGTTATTTTTTATATGTTTTACGTTTCGGTTTAATTTCTCAGCAACAAGCGTGCGTGATTCAAAGATTTTATGTCTGCTTTTCGATCGGCGTTTTTTTCCCGTTTTTATTTATTTTGTTTTTACGAGCTTTTCCGGTGTTGGTGGTCGCTGACAATGGTATAGTATTGCTACTATTTAACACAGTTTTATGACAACAACTGCAACGCAGGGGCTTAATACTAGTTTAGTAATATTTGTTGCCCTTAAATATACGTACTAAATTAGATCTTTCGTATACGTCGTATCTTCGAAGTTATATAATACGTACTAAATTAGATCTTTCGTATACGTCGTATCTTCAAAGTTATAATTTATAGTCTTTGTTACTTAGAGCATCCGCAACCAGTGGTGTACCCACCTTATGTCCAAGGTGGGCGGGTGCACCCCTTAAAAAAAGATTAAGTGCTAAATTCCCGGTAAAATCTCGACCGCGTCCCTTGAAAATTTTCGTCCGCACCCCCTGGAAAATTTCGACCGCGCCCGTTGAATTCGTTTTTTTAAATACAACCTAATTAACTTTCCACTTAACTAATTAACTTTAACTTAATCCAATTAACTTTCTCTTAACCTTTAGCCAAAGAAACACTCCATAACCCAAGCCCAACCCAATTAATAATATAATTGGAACTAAGGCTTGATTTTAAAGTTAAAAATTATGAAGTCTGGTGATGGTTGTTTAAGTGTTTAGTGTTCAAAATTAGTTGTATATGTTATTAGGGGTGTATATGGGTCGGTTTGGGTCGGTTTTGACCAAAACCATAACCGCGATGTCGGTTATTGGATAATCATAACCATAACCGATCGGTTATGGTTGTTATGGTTATTTGGTTTTGATGGTTATAGCGGGTCGGTTATGGGTGGTTAACCGTGTATTTAGCTTAGCTAAAAATAGCTTATTTTTTTTAACATGGAATAATTTTTTATTGCATATTTGTATATATTAGTATATTACATAGCTTTAAAGAATACATATAATCTATAATATTAATACCAATTACTATCGAATATTCAAATAAAGTGATATGATGCATTCCATAAATTCAAATAAACATTCAATCAAAACCACAAAATGATATGAAAAACCCATACGTACTAAAAATCTTCAGTAAAAAACATCAAATATTAAAAATATGGTGAAAAGTCCTAAATCCTACAAAGATTACATATCGGTTCGGTTCGGTTATGGTGGGTATGGAAAAAATGATAACCATAACAGACACGTTACTTTCGGTTTTCAAAAAAATTATTAACCGACCCACCGGTTTTTTATTTGGTTTGGTTTTTTCGGTTCGATTTTATCGGTTAATTCGGTTATGGTTTGGTTAATTCAGTTTTTTGCACACCCCTATTTGTTATATAGAGAAAGACTTGCTTAGAAAAGTAGCTCTAAATGATGTTTGTATAGATTTTAAAAAATAAAAACCCCTAGGGCGACATTTTAAATATGTTTGTAACGACATTTGACGTGTTTTTTATGATTATATAAATTTTAGCTTGATATTCTTTTGTTTTACATGCCCGGACCCGATATGAACCGGAATTTTTTTTTCATATACTTAAGGGCCTAAAATCTTTAAAAATATTTCACACTCCCATGAAAAAAATTCTGAGTCCGCCACTGTCCGCAACAGGTATCGAAAGCATTAGTGTTCCTCTTTGAAATCTCTATTCCGCTTACTTTTGTTTAATTTAAAAAAATAAAATTTAAATAAACTTATAAGCTTCTAATAGTTAAATAAATTTATAAGCATTTATAACATTTAAAGACATTTTAGTTTTGATTTTCAATAGCAAAAAAATAAACCGTGTTATTATGTATTTATCTATTTATATAGTGGCTTAACCGAAATGACCGAGTTTTTAACAAACTGCACAGGTCAGTGGACTTTGTTGTGGAAGAGATCAAGCTGGGTACATTTAGGTGGATGACTAGGAGACTAAAACTTGCAGAGCTCACAATGGATCAATAGGAGACGTTTGAAGATTTAGGTTTTGGCTACCCTTTTTGTTTAGTTTCGGATGTATCGTGTTTTTATTTGTTGCCAGTTTTGTTTTGTGTTACTTAGAAACTTGCTAAGGGTCTGTTCCGTTGTTTTGAGTAATAAAGTTCTTCTCTTGGCTGGCAAAAAAAACTATTTATATTGTATGTAAAACTAAGTGTTTATGGTATCAAATAATTTGGTTATAAAAACTATTTTTTATTATAATAGTATATAAAAACTAAATTGTTTATTATAATAGTGATGATTGTGTTATGAAAATTAAATATAAAGCTTGATAACCGTGTGGAAAATGTTGGAGTTGGTAATTGATGAACAATTCACTTGAGAAAAGCTATTCAATAATGAAAGTGTTGTAAACTATAATGTATCAGGTAATATTGTGTTATGAAAATTAAATGTAAAGCTTGATAACCGTGTGGAAAATGTTAGAGTTGGTAATTGATGAACGATTATGATCCAAAGATGAAATTAGGCATAGATGTATGCTTAATTTCGTTAAACATAAGGAAATTATGAATTATTTGATATAAGGTTACTTGTAAGTGATTAACAAGTAGATTATGAAATGGGTTTTGATTATATGATGAAATTAATAATATATAAGTGTTCATGATCATCATACTGTTGATCAGTTCTGTTTAAACATAAGGGAAAACATGTAAATAATACCTGATACAGCAAACAGGCCAGCAGAGAATCCAGTCAGAGACGCAGCCACGGAGTTCGACATAGTTGTCAGCTTGATCTGGTTCCCCTTTAGGATGTATCTTCTTGATGGTAGTACCGAGTTCTTTAGGGTTAAAGAACTCGTAGTAATGGAGAAAGAGGAGGGGCGATGTTGAGTGTGATGTTATGAATATCTAACCCTAATCCCTCTCTAATAATCTCCTTATATACACCCAAGGGGAAACCCAATTAGTTAATTAGGGTAATATGACCCATCAACAATTACCAACTAATTATATTATAGGTTTTAATATATTTTGATCCAAATAATATAAATGATTATAATGGCTACATAATTAAATATAATCATAATAATTATATTTAATCTTACATTCTCCCACTTAGCCGAGTAATCATTTATCATGAGTATTAGATTAGTCTGATCAGAAGTTAATACTCATTTTAGCTTTAAACCAAGAACCGTAGCAGAGAAATACAGCCGTTGAATCATTACGCGACTCAGGACCCCCATTAGTCATACTACAGCCTCAATTTAAAACCTAACAGTTATGAACAAAATACAAACAAGCCCTTTAGCGTTTGATTTGTATTTATATTTGTCTATATGTCATTACACCGGCAGAACATATGTTAGAGACATACAAAATCAAACTGATGAGGAAAATTAATTAATAGTTAGTCATTCATAGTACGATATGCAGTTTTACATAGTCATCAATATACCCGTGATTATTATAAGCGCTTACATAATAGTTATGGGTGATAGACTTTTAGTTATAGGATCCTTATCATGAATGCATTCGATACAAAGATTTAGTTTCCTCAATTCGTTCATAAACGAATAATTAATTGCGTATCGAAATTTAATGCAGCACCTCTCGAACTGTTACTATTCAAGGAGACATGGTAGCTGACTTTATCACAATAAGTCTTCAATATATTAATTATATGGAGTTAATAAAGTCATGAGTCCACTGATAAATTTCCAACAACATTTAGCGATTATATTATGTCGTTATAACTTAGGTTGTTGATATCAGTCCATTATGACTCCTCCATGAGATAGGTTTTGTCTACTGACATAAGGATATACCCGAAATTACATTTTGTCAGCTTTGAACATTACAAAGTTAAAGTAATCAACCGGTTTTAGTTCTCACTTCTTCTTTAAAATATAGTCTCTCGTTTCTTTTAAAGATATTGTAATACTCTATTAGATGCTTCACATTAATCTAGACATATCTAGTGTGTTGCAAAGTGAGTAATATCTAAACGAGTATAGACTTGAACTTACATAAGGCTTCTAATTAATGAAGCGTAGAAATAATCTCATTTATCCTATTATCCTCTGAAGGAGAGCAGTATTGTTTGTTACATATGCAAGGACCAATTTAATGTTAAACTTATGGAACGGAAGTAATGTCCCATTTGGTCTATCTCAACATGTTATGTTATCTATTATGTAAGAGATATATCTGAGATCTATTATATCAAAGTTTGTGTTAACAATGCTTTGACTTATGTAACATATGCTTGTCAAAAGAATATCATCTATATAGACAAGTTTATCTTAGTTGCTCCCACTCATCTTGAGGTAGGTACATTAATCCACTTGATTGTTGATGAAAATAGTTACGTTAAGATTTCATCACATTATGATGGTTGCATTAACCCATACATGGATTTTATTGGCTTATAGACAAAATGTTCTTTAACCTTAAGTTTAGAACTTTCAGGTTGTTTTATGAACATGTAAATGTGTCATCCAATTGTTAGAGAAAATTGTTTTAATGTTCATCTAATGTAGCTTTAAACTATTATAAGCTACTAGAACAGTGATGATCCTCAAAGAAATCTTTTGTTAGATATGTAATAAAGATTCTTTAATAATTTATCTCTTCCTGAGTACAACCTTTGACAATCAATCATGCTTCTTCGTGTCTTAACGTTTATATCAGGATTTAGTTTAGTTATGAACACTCTTAGGTTATTCAATCAAATCCCAAACATTATACGAACACATAAAATCAGTTTTACTAGAAAACTGTTTTATTCCTTTTAGAAGAATGATTAACGCTAATGGCTTAATTTGAAGAGATAGGATCAGTAAACTTTTCCAAAATCCATTTCAACTCCAATTAGGGAGGTTATGTAATCATCAAAGTTAGTAGGTTTTTAAACCTAGATGACCTCCTGAGTTGATTATTGGGTTTGTTAGAAGTTTCAGTTTTATGGATTAGCTCTTGGTTAGGTTGCTATCATTTTCATTCTAAGTTTGTAAGAGTTGGTGCAATATGGTGTACAAGAGGTGTAATCGGAGTTAAATTCAGAGTAAAATTTAATGACACTCTTCCCCCCGCCTCTTGTATTCCTTGCAAGTCATGATAAGGACTTTGACTGCTCCCACTGACCTTAGAAATCTTTAGGAACTCAGCATGCTTAGGGTCAATATTTAACGACCAAACAAATTCTAATAGAGAAAACATATTAATGACGTTAGTCATTGTAGTTTCTCTTGTTGAGGATTATGTTAGTTTAGGTAAGAAATCTAAGTGTGCCCACAATTAAGCAACAATGAAACATTTGTAAGAGTAGCATTAGATTTTAAGGAGACAAGTTATGATAGAACAGTGTTAAGATGGAGCAGTGTCTTGTACAAGAGGTGTAAATTTAGGTAATGTAAAATTTTCACTCCCCCACCTCTTGCAACTATTGCAAGTTATGATTAAGACACTTAATGCTCCCACTGATCTTTAATATCTCTAGAATGCTACAAGAGAAGTTTCAATGAGCTACGTGACGTGGGAACCTATCATATATACGTTAGACTTTATTTGATTTCTTTAATGTCCAGATATCATAAGAAACTTTAGGGACATATTTAATAGAAATCTTATTAAGTATATATATATATATATATATATATATATGAATAGATTTCTTCTAAGACTGTGAGCCATATGCGACAAAATTTAGATACAAGTTGATAGCCTTTTAAATGATAAATGAATTATGTCTAAATATTCCATTTGGAATAAGTTCCACTAATGTCAGTGAATGACTTAAGATGGACCCATACTTATTCCTTAAGCAAAGTCATATTTAGGGCTTTAATGTCATGATTTAAAATCACTTAGAATGATATTAGATAAAAAAAACATCCTCATTAACCATGTCATGACTTCTCATGAATTTCGGTTATAATGGATAAAATTTATAAGTCTCGTTTTCCTTTTGCCAAATTCTCATTTGCATGATGACAAAAGTTGTGAAAGTGTAAGGTATCATCTAGTTTTATCTTAGTAATGTTTCAATCCAGATATTTAGAACAAATAATAGGAGAGTTTAAGGTAAGTGTGACTTTATGTTGACTATGCAAACCTCACGACCTTCATAACATTGCTTAATTATGATACTATATTCCGACTAATCTTCAGAATATATATAAGGTATCGAAAACCGTTGTTAGAAGATTGCTTATTATGGTTCTTATAGCCTTAACATTTAATTTTGTCACTAACTCTTATGTTAGTTATTTGTCGAGTTCTGGTAAGGAAAACTTTAGAACTAGAGTCAACTAATCATGTGTTAGTTGGAATATTAAAATTAACAGACTTAAATATCATTAGTAAGTGACTACCTGATTAACTTATCCAATCGTTCTTCTGAATAATGGATAGTCTCGTTGCTTATGCCTAGTCTAATGGCATAATTATACAGTGGGATTTTCCCTTGAAGAACCTTAGAGGTGGAATTAGCACTTGTAATTTGTCTATGGACCTTAGAACAATCCTCTTTTAAAGTTTAAGTGGTTGTAAGGTGAGTAACAACTTATTTTCCAGCTTCAAACATTTATTTCTTTGTACATATGTTGCTTATCAACATACTCATTATACTTTGGTACTTTTGAGTGTTATAGTTGATTTATAAGGCATCAAATTGTACAAGTGAAAATCTTAGTATGTAATGTACTGGAAAAATGTACTTATTTCCATGCGTAAGCCCTTAACTTTATGTTTCATGGTATTGTACATTATAATGTATTCACATATACCACTTAACCTTATAATTTAGAATTTTAAATGAAGGCATGCATCTTAGGAGTTCTTGTAATTATTCCACAATTATAGATTAGTCTTAGGAAAGACTTAATCTGGAATGACCTTTTAGTGATAGCATTATGTTAGAGAGTTCTTGATTATCATAAGAGACATCATGTTCGATTTATCCTATTCATCATTCTCTAGTTTTCTTCTGTAGTGCTTTATCAGAAGAGAGCAATAAGATTATCGTGTCTTAAGAGATAATCAAGGATTTAATTTAAGAGCTAATTCTTATAGAAAATTTAAATAAAGCAAAAACATATTATGTTTAGAAATTAGAGTGGATGAGATATTGATTTATAGAAGAAAGTTATAGTGAGTAAAATTATGGGTACTAAAAAATAAGGCAGACGAAATGATCATAAAATTAATGAAGGATCATTGATATAAGGATCATTATGTGAAGAGGTTGTGATATGTCTATTACTAACATCAAAATAATAGACTTATTTAAAGTTCTACTTAAACGAAGACAAATCAGCTTTGGCCAGAAGTGTAATCATTTAAGCATGTGTGCAAAGTAATCGTGACAAATCAGCTTTGGCCAGAAATGAGACAATCACTTTAGTTATGCACTTGTTAAGAATGCTATATATGAATGAATTAAATCAGCTTTGGCCAGAAATTAAAACATTCACGTTTGTAATGCATACTCAACATGACTTTTATTATACTTGAGCAATAAATAGATGTATCAAATCAGCTTTGGCCAGAAGTGATACATCAGAAGCTCACCCAAGTTAAGCCATTTTGGTTTTGTAAAACATTATGTGATCCTTATTAATTAACTAAGTATTTACAAAACCAATCCTTATTAATTAACTAAGTAATTAACTAAATTTTAGTTCACATGAAACAACCTAAAATAATGAGGTTTCGAGTGAGATCTCGACTCAGTTATGAGGTCTCGAGTGAGATCTCGAGTCAAGTCTCGACTCATCTGTAACATTATGAGGTCTCGACTCATCTAGGTCTCGAGTCGCAACCTCGTTGTTCCGAGTCGGAACCATGGTTTCGACTACTGTATTTTATGAGATCTCGACTCATAATGAGGTCTCGAGTCGCAACCACGGTCTCGAGTTGTGAAGATTGAAGCCTTTAATCGAAACCTCAGTGGTCTCGAGTTGAAACTTTATGGTCTCGAGTCGAGACCTTTGTCTCGAGTTGTAAAGATTTGAGGACCCTTATGATTTCGAGTCGAGACCTTGTGGTCTCGAGTCGAGATCTGATGGTTTCGAGTCGTAATCTGATGGTCTCGAGTCCACTGTTAACAGCTGTTATTGTGATAAGTTTGAAATTCGAATTTTAAGGGATTATGAGATTTAGTTTCCTATTTTAATGTTGATCTAAATTTATCAAAATATTTCAAAATAATATCCATTTAATTTTTATAACAGATTTCGAAATTCTAAGAGATAAATTTTAGATCAAAACTAGGAAAAACACCCAATAATCTAAATTTAATTCCAAAACTTAGGGAATTTTCGAATTTCTCATAAGAACATAAGAACATAAGATGAACCCTAAAATTAAAACATATAATTCTGGAACCCGAAATCTGAGATTTTAACGATTTCGGAACAGTAACTTAACACATTTGATTTCGGAACAATGATTTAAACATCAAAACATAAGATCCGAAAACAATTTTGAGGAATGACTCGAAACAGAGTTTCGAATTTTATTAGGTTTTCAAAATTATGTTTTCCAGATTTTAATTCCAGAATAATGGATACAATCAGAACTGATTTATCAACATATGCTCTGATACCACATGTTGATCAGTTCTGTTTAAACATAAGGGAAAACATGTAAATAATACCTGATACAGCAAACAGGCCAGCAGAGAATCCAGTCAGAGACGCAGCCACGGAGTTCGACATAGTTGTCAGCTTGATCTGGTTCCCCTTTAGGATGTATCTTCTTGATGGTAGTACCGAGTTCTTTAGGGTTAAAGAACTCGTAGTAATGGAGAAAGAGGAGGGGCGATGTTGAGTGTGATGTTATGAATATCTAACCCTAATCCCTCTCTAATAATCTCCTTATATACACCCAAGGGGAAACCCAATTAGTTAATTAGGGTAATATGGCCCATCAACAATTACCAACTAATTATATTATAGGTTTTAATATATTTTGATCCAAATAATATAAATGATTATAATGGCTACATAATTAAATATAATCATAATAATTATATTTAATCTTACACATACTAGTATGTATGCGTAAGATACTTGAACAAATTAGAGATTCGAGTAAGTGTTCATACATGACTTGAAATGGGTTTTGTATAATATGATGAAATTGATGTTGTGTCGATGTTAATAGGTGTTTGAAATCATGTTGTCTATTAGTTTGTATGTAGAACTTGATTATATTAGGTATTCGGATGAATGCCTAGTAATATGATGAAACTGGTTTTACATATAGATGAAAACCCTTAGCTCTTGCATAATGAATGGATAAATTAGCATTGATAATCGAAAGCTAAGTTAACTTGATATTAATAATCGCTCGAACTTGTTAAAGTGAAAGAAATGAGATGAACTTGGTTAGGAATTTAGTTAAAAAGGTAGCCTAGAAATAAGGCCTGCCGGGTATTTGATAAAATGGCTAAGTGAGTTCGTTGAACTGATTTGTGCATTTGCATAAGCTAATTGGCAGTTGACTTTTAAAAGTCAAACTGACCTATACAAAGATCAAATGATAATTTTGATATAAATTCGTAAGGTGGAATAGTCGCGATAAATGATGACTAATCTAACCATCTTGCGAATGATAAATGATAGTTTGACGCTTGACAAGCTAGGTGGAAGCTTGGGGAAGAAGCGGGTCAAACAGATCAAGTACGCGGGAAAACATAATTAGATGCAAGGTAAGTAAAGCTTACATCTTTTAAGTAGAACACCTACTTTTGTATTGGTTAAGAATAAGGTAGTTTAAAATATGACGTTCCGACGTGGAATAATACGGGTCGGAATAAGTGAAAATGGTGAGAAACCATATTTGATGATAAAAGGGGTAAAACGGTAATATGGTCATTTGATGACAAATAAACAAGGAGTTTTGAAAAGTTTTCTTATGGTATAAACCATAATGGGAAAAATAGGGGCCAAATGGTAATTTGGTCACGAGTTGACGGATAAATAATAGTTTTGAAAAAGACACCCAATGGCGTAAGCCATGGTGGGTCAAACGAATTAAGAGATGATTTTTAAGTACTATGATTGTATGGTGTAAACCGAAATGGGATACATGGATGAGATGGCAAATAAATACCATCTCATAATGATAAAATGGTCATTTAGGCAAAACAGGTCAAATGACGATGTTATCACCATTTGACAATAATGACTAATTGTTGCTTGTCGAGTTTTTGTGCTCACAGGGAGAATAGTGTATGATTTGCATTGTTTTTAACTAGCCATTTATATTGCAAGGTACAAAAACGGGTTAATGCTATGACCCGAGCCAGGTATGTGTAATGGGTCAAATTCTCAATGAGTACTTAAGGTCCGAAGAGAGTTAATCAAGTCATGGGTGGGCTTTGGATTACCTAAAGTGAGGTATATCAAGCAAATTGAAATTTAGATATTATGTTCTTAGAGACATAATAAATTTAAAATAGAATACGGGTTAAAAGAGTATTCTTGGTCAAAACAAGCTTTCAAAACGTCTTTAGTGATTAAAAAGACTAAATTTGACCAAAACGCACTTGAATGGTAAACCAGGCAAAAGACCCTTAAGGGTAGTTTAAATATGAATTTTATAATTCGATCAATCCTTGCGATAGTATAAAATGGAAGGCTTAAACCATTTTGGATTAAAACTACATAATGGGTCATTTTCGTAAAATGTCTAACTTGGGGGTAGAATGGGAATATAATGATTTTTCTCATTCACGGTCCATCACATTTGAAGTTGTGATGTTATATAAATGAAAATCACAAGTGGGAATGCGAACTATAAATAAACAGACTCGGTTAATGAGTCATGATTAAAACGTTTGGAATTCTTAAAAAGAATTCGGATTAAATCAATGTTCGGCCTTTGAAAAGTCGAACGGGTCAATAGGCATAACCGCGAACCGGATAATGGTCGCATAAAATGCAAGAATAATACCCCGGGTTATGGGGTATAGTCGTAAAAATAATGTTCTTGCAAAATGATGTAACTTCTGTGAGATCGTTTGCTTAAACATGCAAACGGGTCAATTATTTAAAATATATATTGGAACCAATAGCATAAAACAAATTTTGTGAATCCAGATCATGGGTTCACAAGTTAGAAATGTGGGCAAATGTTTTACAAATATGTAGGAAAAAGTTTCGTTCGAAACGGATAAGTATTCGGAAAGTTACGCAATTTTTCGTAAAAAAAGACAAATTTGGAAAAGTTGCAGACCAGCTCAACCATAACCTACGGTTGGCAACCGTAGGCTACGGTTGGAAAACGTAGGCTACGGTTGACAGCTACTGCCAAAATTTTGCAAGTGTACCGTAAGCTACGACACATACGGCGGGTATCTCCAAAATGATTTTGTGTGTTTGTTTGATATTTTTGGGTTACAAATCCATATCTAAGCACCATATAACTAACATATAAGTTGTTATTGGTGTATAGGTGATAGCTAGGACCTTACGGATAATGATCAAGCATAATGGACGAACCGAACACAACCGAAGTTCAAGCTTACGCTTAGTTTCGTTATTTTACGAACATAAACAATTATGAACTTTATAAGTGTTTTATATGTATTAACGTGTTAACGTGTCTTTGCATGAACTTTTAGTAAACCCAAAACTTTGCATGAACGTTTATTTGCATTATTTTTATAAAATGCAAAAGTTTTTATAATTCTCAGTTATGTAAGTTTGGGTCTTACATTGACCATCTATTTGAGAGTTGGTAATAGGAATGATTTTTACCTTGGGTGCTTTGAGTCCATCATGGTTTGCGAAATCAATTGGTTTGAACTTTTCAAGTACATCACATTCATCTGACCAAATTGGTTTGAACTCATATTTTTTCCTTTTCATAGCTTGGTGATGAATCTGATGGTTTTTCAAGAAAAATCTTTTTACCATTTGGATAAGTGCTTTTTTACTTCTTTACCAGCTGAGTTAGTTGGTATTACTTCAACCTTTTGATAGTAAATGTGATCCTTTTCTTTGGAACACTTGTTTTCTGGTTCCTTAAAACCGATTTCATATTTCACATTGCTCTTTGTTTGTTTGTTGCGAAGCATCTCAAACCGTACACATGACTTTGCCTATTTTTCACAAGTGATCAAAGAAAAATAAGAGTGGAAAATTTATCAAACTGTTTTCTATTGAAATCAAATGATTACAATTACAAGAATGATTATACAAACTCCCCCACAGCATGATCACTCTCTTATGTTCATATAATAAGTATGTCAAGTGATAAACTAGATCTATTTATACTAAATATAGACATTTTCTCTACTGCAATTCGAGTCCCGTCCCCAGCACCTTTTTTCTACTTTTGCAATAACTTTAACATCTAACCTAGTTAGTCATTTCCTTTAATAACGAAACTAACCATGGTTTATTTATAAAAAAATATTTTTTTAAATAACAAAAGTTTTTAATTTATTTTAAAGTTTCAATTTTTTCGAAACAACCCCTAAACTTATAACTTTAATTAACTAACCAAACTAACTCGGTTAATGTTTCACTTGTACATTTTAACTGAACTAACTGGAAACGCTTATAAGTTTAATGTTTTTTAGTCCAGTTCACATATCCAATATTAAATAATAAAAATTATAGATTGTTATTTTTATTTAATTCCAAGAGGATCCTGTTTTACATTTGAGTCGGGTTTTGAATATCCGTTTTTGGCGGATGTGTTACAATGCAACCCTTTCATAGGATAACGTTTGGCCTTCCCACCTCTCCAGGGATGTAAACCAAGACTCCCACAGCTATTTTCTCAATAGAAAACCATCTACCTCCACCTTAAGATCGAAATATAACAGGAGAGATAATCCACCAATGTACTGAATGTCCACCCCTCTTATCCTCACTTACCATACGTTCCGGTCAAAACTTACTAAGGTGTTCAAATCCGTGCCTTCCCAACAAGAGCTTTCCCAAAGAGTTCCTGCAACGCTACTGTATCCCTGAGACTTCAACCATCTTCTTCGGTTTATCTTCTCCCTAACACGTTCCTCCACCACTTCACTCCATAACTTGGTGCCGCACTTCATTGAGTTTCTTCTGGTTACCGTTGGATGAGGTTGCACTGGAGGATGAGCATGGACATTCGTATCCACCGTCGCTTTCTTCGACTCTTGAAACTCCTCCTAAAACCCTAAGTTTTCTGCCACAAACTTAGCAATGTTTATCATGAGTTTAGACCTCCCCATCTTCACATTCTGTAGATTACGCTCCAGATCTACCCTATCCCTCACATCTTTAATACCACGAAACCGAATCTATTCCTTTTTATCCTTCTTCCGAGCGATATAGGTCCCGATGATCTCTCCAAAGACCTCTAAAAACTCTGATAACTCCCAAGGGGTACAACGATCTGGAAGGTTTGTTACAAAAAACTTGGTGATGTTCCGACCTTGTACTAACTCTTCTTCTCCCCCAGAAGATCCTTTACCCTTACGTTGACGAGATTGAACTTCCTGCCATGTTTGGTTCTCGCCGCCTCTTCCTGCCTCTCCCTCTTCCTCCGCCATGGGTGGAAAATGTGTAAATTAGTTTTTTTTCAAGAAAATGTTCCAACTTTATTTAAAAAGGTTTATATTTATTATTTAACGGTAACTTAATTTATCTATTGCATTTGTTGGCGATAATAGCTATAAGTGGCCCGTACTTTATGTATTAGTTTATTTAAACATAAAATTTATATGCCTTTCAATTTCCAAACTGGATGATATTTACCAAACAAACATTGTTATGATAATTATTGCTATAAATAATATGATAAATTCCAAACACCCACACACAATTATTCTTAGTAAAACATAAAACTATTAAATTTATTGGACAACTTAATTCATCACCAATTATTGTACCTCTAAAATCTTCAATTATTGATCACCTATCTCATGAATGCATGGTGTGCTACTCTTATGTCAATTTCAGTCTAATAAAATATTTAACAAGTTAATAGTTTTGCTTTTTGTTTTTTTTTTCCTCTTGATTTTTGGTATTATAGTGAAACCAAAACTTTTTAATCGTAAAGTTACGATACAGATCATTTCACAGTCGTTTCAAACATTATCATCATCAGCAGCAATTTAAGTGGTCATATTTAGAGTTGGCAAATGCGTAATGTTGTGCTAACTCTTTGTATTCGACACAATGAATTTAACATGACGGTTGAACCATAAAATGACATGCTTCGTAATGTTGTGCTAACTAGGGGTGTTCAAAAATATCCGTATCCGAAACCGAATCCGAAATATCCAAAATTCCGAATCCGAATTATCCGAAAGTTTGGATATCCGAAATTTCGGATATCCGAATTTCGGATATCCGAAAATTCGGATTCGGATTCGGATATTGATATTGAAAATTTTCGGATATTTCGGATATCCGATATCCGAAAATATTAAATACTATTTTTTTTGAATTTTTAAATATATATAACAATACTTGAAAACTCTCTTTTCTGAATCTCCCCGCTCATTCCTATCCAAATATTTCGTCTTCCCCGCTCATTGCTATCCAAATATTTCGATTTCTGCCGCCCTTTCTTCCTTCTTTAAAGTTTGAATTCTCTGTTGCGAATCTACGATTCATCGCTGGTGAGAGTTTAGGGCTCCTATTCACGTTCAGTTGATCATCGGTAGTGAGAGTTGCAGTTCAAATGCTCTGCTGGGGTTTCTCTTCTTCAGCTCAAATGCTCTGCTGGGGTTTGTATAAGATAATCAACTCCACCTCCTTCCCATACAGTTGACATATTGATTATCTTCTTACTAAATATTGATTTTTACTTATTTGTTTATTATTATAAGTGATGATTTGGATACCAATCTATCAAATATAATAGTGCTTTCAATCTGTTCTTCCATGATATTATCCTATTTTAAATAGCTTAAGCCAATCGTTCATATCTATTTGATTTGTAACTTTTTCATTACAATTTGCTGTCTTGGAAACGATTGTGTTTGATTTTTATTTAGGAACAATTTACTTTTAGAATTTCGGATATCCGTTTTACTATCCGAATCCGTATCCGAATTTTCGGATATCCGAAGTTCGGATATCCGAAAATTCGGATACGGATTCGGATAGTAAGATGAACTATCCGAAATTTTCGGATATCCGAAATTCGGATATCCGAACTTCCGGATATCCGATTTTGAACACCCCTAGTGCTAACGCTTCGTATTCGTTTCTGTTTTAAAATTGATTTTAGAATATGTGTATGGCTAATAACAGTGGCGGACCCATAAATTATTTTTTGGGGGTGCGAACGAAGGGTTTAACTAAATTTTCAAGGGTGCAGTCGGGATTTTTACTTCGAAAATATACTAAATTTTTTTTTCAAGGGGGGCGCCCGCCCTCCTAAGCCAAGGCTTGGGTCCGCCAATGGCTAATAAGCGGGTTACACGACATGTCACATTCAACACGATCAAATTTAACAAATCAAATAACATGGATGACACGACACGACCCGTTTTACACAATTAGATATACGTATTTCAATAACATGAATGACATGACATGTTTAACACATTAATGACACGGCTCACTTAACATGGCTAACAAATAATAAGACATACTTAACATAACATACTAAAAGTGATACGGATCGGAAGCGTACTCAAATGGCTCAAACAATCGATTAATCAAAGACGATAAGCGAACCGAAAGGTTCAAGAACAACGTTCTTTTTATAAAATTCAATCAAAACTGATCAAATAATAAACCCTAAATCCCCTTATATAGGTGAGGAAACTAAATAATTCAGAATCATAATATTAGGAAACTAAATAAAAAAGATTACGAAATTATAATTCAAATAACTGATAAAAATAATCTCCAAATTAATATCCCCGCATCATACTCCCTGTCTTCGAAAAAAACTCGTCCTCGAGTTTTGCCTTCGGATCAAAGCCACCTGGATCAAAAGGAACATCAACCCGATTCCCATTTATTATTGTTATCACGATTCGCCTAAACATCTTAACTTCACATGTCGTATCGCCTAACTGACTGGTGCCACCTGGGTCGAATGGAGTATTGGAACGCATCTTGTTCACTCGCGAGTCAAAATCTAATTCACCCATCTTTGGCCCATCCGCTAGATCACTATAATTCTCCGGCCCACTCGTTTGTTTAACTTCTACACATGTTTGGGCTACAAGCTTTGAATGAAGTGGATAAGCATTATGTTTTGAACTATTTAATTTGCAAGGTGCATTTATACTCCCACCATTATAATGATCCATGGCATTATCTTTGTGTTGCTCTCCCATCGAAAGTCTACATGAACAACCATTCATATTACTTAAATATAATGGACCAGTAAGATTATGGGTATGTTTGACAAAAGTAGCTGGTGGCTGGTGGCTGGAAGCTGGTGGCTGGAAGCTGGTAGCTAGTAGCTGTAGCTTTTTAGATATATTTGGTGTTTGGTAGAGTAGCTGGAGCTTTTAATAAAATGTATAAAATGACCAAAATGGACATCACTAAAAATTTAGAAAGTTGGTGCATTAAAAAGTTCCTTATTTTTAGAGGTTAAAATAGACATTTTTTCCCTTAAAGCTTGTAGCTCCTTCTAAACGCTACTAATAGTAGCGTTCAACCAAAAGCTTCAAGCTCCTAACCTAAAAGCTTAAAGCTCCTTCAACCAAACAAGATTTTTTATTGAGTAGAAGCTTTTTCTTAAAAGCTTAAAGCTAGAAGCTCCTAAAAGCTCTGTGCCAAACATACCCTATATGGAATTTTACAATTTTTCGTGCATGAATATGGCTCCACTGAGTCGTTTAAATATATGGCATCTTTTTCAAAGATATCATCCTCATGCACATGCACATGATCGCACATTCCAACAATATCACCTACATAATTGGCAATATTAATCTTTTGAGTATTCAAATTATCTCCTTTCAATTGAAATCCCATAATTCTTGTGTCAACATTCGATCCCAAAATTTCCCTCAGCATAAAATACGGGATTACAAGCGAAGCTACTACCGCCGAACGAGTACCACCACCATCTACCGCCGAACCCAATTCGCCATCTGGTAAGTTCCGATCACCACCGGTAACCAAAGAATAAACCACTACATACACATAAAATTTTTTTGCAAACATACCTGCGATCTTCGGACTCAAGGAATTCTCATTCAATCTCACGACTTCATCGAAACCACAACGATATGAACCACCGGTTGCCCAAGCATACCACACATCATCCTCATACTCATCAAATATGGGAGAAGAATCATAGATAAGGTCAGGATCCTCGTTGCCTCGGGCGGCGAATCTACGGGGATGATAACCATCACATGATTCACGAAATTTTTCATGGTCCACAATCTCGTTGCCTCGGGCGGCGAATCTACGAGAATGATCACCATATCCTCGCGGACTAAAAGGAACTCCGCCGTTGCCTCCGGCGGCGAATCTACGAACGAAAGTTTCTTCTCTTCCACGTTGAGCCATTTGAAAACCAAAAGCTCTGATACCAAATGATACGGATCGGAAGCGTACTCAAATGGCTCAAACAATCGATTAATCAAAGACGATAAGCGAACCGAAAGGTTCAAGAACAACGTTCTTTTTATAAAATTCAATCAAAACTGATCAAATAATAAACCCTAAATCCCCTTATATAGGTGAGGAAACTAAATAATTCAGAATCATAATATTAGAAAACTAAATAAAAAAAGATTACGAAATTATAATTCAAATAACTGATAAAAATAATCTCCAAATTAATATCCCCGCATCAAAAAGTTACCAAAATTTACGGTTCATTTAAGTTTTATAGAACGTACAAATAATAAGACATACTTAACACAATATGCTAAAAGTCACCAACACTCACTGTTCATTTAACTTTTATAGAACATACAAATAATAAGACATACTTAACACAATATACTAAAAGTTACCAAAATTTACAGTTTATTTAACTTTTATAGAACGTATAAATAATAAAACATACTTAACACAATATAATAAAAGTCACCAAACACTTACCGTTCATTTAACTTTTATAGAAAATACACCCTGTAGGAACCGTTCGCATAAATAAATAAAATAAACAAATTTTATTAAATTGTTACAAATCAGAGATAAAAGAAAGCAGAATTACAATACTATTACAACTGAAATAAACAAAAAACAAGGAGTAGAAACAGAATTGACTGAGGCACGTGTTCAACACGCTTCCCTTAAAACAAATTCCGAGTCTCCCAGGAGTACTCGTTTTGTTTCCCAGGGTACAACAGCCGGAGCAGTAGTACTGCCGGAGTTCGCCTACAACCCGAAGGTTACCTTGAAAAACTTGCTGGAAGAAGATCAGAACTTGTAGAGAGAAAGTTTTAGTTGCTGTTGTGTTGCTGGTGTCCTTCTGCTGTGGGTATGGAGCTGTATTTATACAGCTCCTAGGTTGAAACAGTCAAAAACGAATTAAAGAGAGATTTAAATTGCATTAAACGTCTTCAATGCAATTTAATACGTCATTTAATTCTCAGTCAAAGCCTGTTAACTCGTCAGTTACGAAGCTGGACTGAAACTGCACTGTCATTCAATGCTGGAAGCTTCTGCGCGCACGCCCATGCGCGGTGCGTCCTCTTGGCTCACTACCATGCGCGCGTGCATCACACTGGCCCAGGTCCATGCGCGCGTGCGCCACGTCACCTGTGAGCCTCTACGAGCACGCCACACAGTCGCGCCGTTTTGGCTCACTTCGGTGCGCCGCGCATGTCACATCAGACCCCATGCACCATGCGCAACCGCGCGCCTCCGTGCCATGTGTACTCGCGCGCGCATGCGCATGACTGCCACGTCAAAGTGCGCCATCAAAGCGCCTCATCGCCCACGCCATGCGCGCGCGAGCGTGTGCGAGTGCGAGTTAGGGTGCTCCGCACCCTTCGCGAGGACACTAGTGTGTGCTTCCATGAAACAATAAGGATGGAGAGTTCCACCTTAAATACCCATTTAAGTTCCATCTCTCCTCCGATGTGGGAGAAGGTGCTACTTTCCCTTTAGTTTCAGCATTGAATGTTCCAAACACCCAACTTTGAGCATCGATATCTCATTCATCTTAGCTCCGTTTTGGACGTGGTTTAGTTCGTTGCGAAGCTCTTCCAACATAGAACACAAACCCACAAATAAATATATAAAACCCGCTCATTTTATTATATTTATTTCTAGTCCAAAATAGGAAAAAATCATTTTCCTATATTTGTGAAAAATGCTATTTTCACCTATTTTTCCAACACACCCTGGGCTTATAGCTTAGTGGTTATGGAAATGAGGGAAGACTCCTGACCGAAAGGTCTCGAGTTCGATTCCTGATCCACCCGGGTTTTACCGTCTTTGCATTGTCGTGCCCTCGGGCGGGTGCAGGGTCGGGTTTTCCCCGGAACTGGTGGCATGGTGGGCTAGGGGCTCCGTGCGTGCAGGTTGGGCTGCCGCGGGCTACCTTTCGACCAATGGAAGCCGCGTACGGAGTACCCGACGATTCTTATGTTGGACGTTCAAAAAAAAAAAGAACATACAAATAATAAGACATAGTTAACACAATATACTAAAAGTTACCAAAATTAACCGTTCATTTAACTTTTATAGAACGTACATAACATCCCTACAATAGAACATCATAAGACTACATTATTTTGATAATTGTACTTAAATGTGTTGTGTCTACCTTTTAACCTACTTAAAACAATTACTTAATAAAATGGGTCATGTGTGTTACAAATTGATTATGCGGGCTTAACTCTTTTAGACGCATATTTAATCGTGTCATGAACGTTGACTCATTTGTGACCCTAACCCGTCTACTCCAAACCCAAACACGTTTAACTCCTCGTCAAGTAATCATGTTAGCATTTCATGTTGTAAGTTGGCACCTATAGTCAAGCTGCAAGAAGATGACAACGGTTAATGTCCAAGGGCGTAGGTTAGAAGCGGCCGGGGGGAGGTGCCCGACTCCCCGAACTTTTCGCTTAGTAGTGCTATGTATGTAGCTTTCGTATATAAATTTTTGGGTATATACGTTTTCGAATCCCCGGTTCTATAGAAATTTTTGAGTATTATACGTTTTTGACCTATTCGTCGTAAATCTCAAGCTTCGCCACTGTTAATTTCTATATGTTAATAGAAAATATTACCAGTTGGAGGGCGACATATTCTCGAAACCCCGTTTGTATACATTATTTTTAAATGGACCGACATTGAATTTAATCTAAACCACTTACTTTTCTATTCGTATGCTAAACAATGTAATACCAAAGTTCGATACGTAAACCTCACATGATAGAGATTAGACTTATAATTATGAGTGTGGTTGATAACACGTTATTTTCGTGTTTCCGTTTTTTCCAAGTGTTGCTTTCTGGACGGTATCAAACCCTTAAGGAAATCAAATTTTCAGAAATTAAATAATGGCAATAAAGAAATTTTTAAAGAAAAAATATATATATATATATTTCCAAAAAGAGACCATATAATAGACACTTTTTGAATGAAATAATCACTTTTTGCTACTTGAATGAAAGTTTGGTATGGACATGGGGTTGCATCTATTGATTTCATATGTCTATATCCTAGAGAAGGGAATCAAAAGAATTGAGAAAGAGAAATTGATACTTACAGGTTTGCATACGGGCAAAATCATTTGAAATTAATTTTTCATATATATATTTCTTATGTTTATAAGCCAACCATAAGAGACAGAATTCAAACACTGTAGATGTGGCATAAAGTTATTAAATATATTTTTTTAACAGCCAACGAATCCTCCAAATGGGTTACTGGCGAAATTCACTATATCGGGATATACAGGAAAACCCTCACCTAGGGCCGAAGCCCATGAATACTAGCCCGAAGACACGACAGTGCGGTGAGGTATATGTCGGTTCAGTTCTGTTTGAACATAAAGGAAAACATGAAAAACATACATTCGGTTGCATCAGCACAGGTTAGCAGAGAATCCAGCAATGGAGACGCAGCCATTAAGGTTTGACATGATTGTCATCTTGGTCTGGTTCCTCCTTAGGGTGCTGACTGATGATGGTGGCTAAGTAAAACCGATAAGGGAATCGGTATAGGAGAGGGAGGACGAAATTGATGTTAGGCTTATGGGGTGTGTCTAGTTGTGTAACTGAGTAACCCTCTAACCTCCACATAATTCTCCTTATATAAGCACCCAGGAGGAAACCCTAATTAGTTAATAAGGGTAATATGGTCCATCAACAATTACCAACTAATTATTTAATAGGATTGTTATATATTTTGATCTATATAATGTAAATGATTATATGGCTACTAGATTAAATATTAATACCTAATATATTTAATCTTACATTCTCCCACTTAGCCGAGTAATCATTTACTATGAGTATTAGGTAAGCCTGATCAGGAGTTAACACTCATTTTAGCCTTAAACAAGTACTATAGCAGAAAAATACAGCCGTTGAATCATTATGCGACTCAGGACCCCCATTAATCATACTATAGCCTTAATTTAAAACCTAATCGTCATGATCAAAATACGCATAAGCCCTTTGTTTGATTTGTAACTTTATTTGTCTTATATGCCATTATGTCGACTTGACATATTCTTAGAGACGTACAAAATCAAACTGATGAGGAAAAATTAACTAATACTTAGTCATTCATAGTACGATATGCAATTGCGCATGGCCATCAATTAATACCCGTCCATGAGCTCTCTTAATAAGACTTATGGGTAATAGCCCTTCAGTTACAGGATCCTTAAGCATATCATGAATGATTTCGATACAAAACTTAGTTTCCTCAATTCGTTCATAAACGAATAATTAATTGCGTATCGAAACTTAATGCAGCACCTCTTGAACTGTTACTGTTCAAGGAGTCATGGTAGCTGACTTTATCACACTAAGTCTTCAAAACATTAATTATATGGAGTTAATAAACTTATGAGTCCACTGATAAACTTCCAACAACATTTAGTGACTATATTATGTCGTTATAACTTAGGTTGTTAATATCAGTGCATTATGACTCCTCCATGAGATATGTTTTGTCTGCTAACATAAGGATATACCCAAAATTACATTTTATCATCTTTGAATATCACAAAGTTATAATAATAAACCGGTTTTAATTCTCACTTCTTCTTCAAATAATAGCCTCTCGTTTCTTTTAAAAATATTGTAATACTCCATTAGATGCTTCACAATAATCTAGACATATCTAGTGTGTTGCAATGTGAGTAATATCTAAACGAGTATAGACTTAAACTTACATAAGGCTTCCAATTAATGAAGCGTAAATAAATAATCTCACTTATCCTATTATCCTCTAAAGGAGAGCAGTATTGTTTGTTACATATATAAGGACCCATTTAATGTTAAACTTATGGAACAGAACTAATGTCCCATTGGGTCTATCTCAGTATGTTATGATATCAATTACGTAAGAGATATCTCTGAGATTTATTATATCAAAGTTTGTGTTAACAATGCTTTGACTTATGTAACACATACTTGTCAAAAGAATGTCATCTATATAGACAAGTTTAGCTTAGTTGCTCCCACTCATCTTGAGGTAGGTACATTAATCCACTTGGTTGTTGATGAAAATGATTACGTTAAGATTTCATCACATTATGATGTTTGCATTAACCCATACATGGATTTTATTGGCTTACAAATAAAGTGTTCTTTAACCTTCAGTTTGAAACTTTAGGTTGTCATCTAATGAACATGTAAATGTGTCAGCCATTTGTTAGGGAAAATTGTTTATAATGTTTATCTAATGTAGCTCAAAATTATTATAAGCTACTAGAACAGTGATGATCCTTAAAGAAATCTTCTTGTAAGATAAGTAAGAAGGACTCTTTCATAATTCATCTCTTTCTGAGTGTAACCTTTGACAATCAATCATGCTCCTTTGTGTCTTAACGTTTATATTAGGATTTGGTTTTCTTATGAACATTCTTAGGTAATTCAATCAAATCCCAAACGTTATACGAACACATAAAATCAGTTTTACTAGAAAACTGTTTTATTCCATTAAGAATATTGATTGACACTAATGGCTTAATTTTAAGAGATAGGATCAGTAAACTTTTCCAAAATCCATTTCAACTTCAGTTAGGGAGGTTATGTAATCATCAAAACTAGTAGGCTTTTAAAACCTAGATGACCTCCTGAGTTGATTATTGGGTTCATTAGAAGTTTCAGTTTTATGGATTAGCTCTTGGTTAGGTTGCTATCATTTTCATTCTAAGTTTGTAAGAGTTGGTGCAGTATGGTGTACAAGAGGTGTAATGGGAGTTAAATTCGAAGTGAAATTTAATGACATTCTTCCCCCCGCCTCTTGTATTCCTTGCAAATCATAATAAGGATTTTGACTGCTCCCACTGACCTTAGGAATCTTTAGGAACTCAGCATGCTTAGGGTCAATGCTTAACGACCAACAAAATCTAATAGAGAAAACAAATTAATGACGTTAGTCGTTGTGATTTCTCTTGTTGAGGATTATGTTAGTTTAGGTAAGAAATCTAAGTGTGCCCACAATTTAGCAACTATGAAACTTTTGTAAGAGTAGCATTAGATTTTAAGGAGACAAGTATTGATAGAACAGTGATGGAGCGGTGTCTTGTACAAGAGGTGCAAACTGAGGTAATGTAAAATTTTCACTCCCCACCTCTTGCAACTATTGCAAGTTATTAATAAGACACTTAATGCTCCCACTGATCTTTAATATCTCTAGAATGCTACAAGAGAAATTTCAATGAGCTACGTGACGTGGGAACCTATCATATATACGTTAGACTTTATTTGATTTCTTTAATGTCCAAATATCATAAGAAGCTTTAGGGACATATCTAATAAAAAATCTAATTAAGTATATATATATGAATAGATTTCTTCTAAGACCGTGAGCCATATGCGACAAAATTTAGATACAAGTTGATAGTCTTTTAAATGATAAATGAATTATGTCTGAATATTCCATTTGGAATAAGTTCCACGAATGTCAATGAATGACTTATGATGGACCCATACTTATTCCTTAAGCCAAGTCATATTTAGGGCTTTAACGTAATGATTTAAAATCACTTAGAATGAGATTAGATAGAAAATCATCCTCATTAACCATGTCATGATTACTCATAAATTTTGGTTATAATGGATGAAATTTATAAGTCTCATTTTCCTTTTGTCAAATTCTCATTTGCATAATGACAAAAGTTGTGAAAATGTAAGGTATCATCTAGTTTCATTTTAATAATGTTTCTATCCAGATATTTAGAACAAATAAGATGAGAGTTTAAGATAAGTGTGACTTTATGTTGACTATGCAAACCTCACAACCTTCATGACATAGCCTAAGTAATGATACTGTACTCTGATTAATAATCAGAACATGTAATGTATCGAAAAGCTTTGTTAGAAGACTGCTTATTATGGTTCTTATAGCGTTAACAATTAATTTTGTCACTAACTCTCATATTAGTTATTTGTCAAGTTCTGGGAAGGAAACGTATGGAACTAGATTCAACTAATCATGTGTTAATTGGAATATTGAAGTTACCAGACTTAAATATCATTAATAAGTGACTATCGAATTAATTTACCCAACTGTTCTTTAGAATAATGGATAGTCTCGTTGCTTATGTCTAGCCTAATGACATAGTTATGCAGTGAGATTTTCCTTTGAAGAACCTTAAAGTTGGAATTAGCACTTGTAATTTGTCTATGGACCTTAGAACAATCCTCTTTAAACGTTTTAAGTGGTTGTAAGGTGAATAACAACTTATTTTCCAGCTTTAAACATTTATTTCTTTGTACATATGTTGCTTATCAACACACTCGTTATACTTTGGTATTTCTTGAGTGTTGTAGTTGATTTATAATGCATCAAATTATACAAGTGAAAATCTTAGTATGTAATGTACTGGAAAAAAAAATGTACTTATTTCCATGCGTAAGCCCTTAATTTTATGGGTCATGGTTTTGTACATTATAGTGTATTCACATATACCAGTTAACTTTATAGTTTCAAATTAAGGCATGCATCTTAGGAGTTCTAGTGATTATTCCATAAATAAAGATTAGTCTCAGGAGAGACGTAATCTGGAATAACCTTAGTGATAGCATTTACGTTAGAGAGTTCTTGATTATCATAATAGACATCATATTCGATTTTATCCTATTCATCATGCTCTAACTTTCTTCTTTATAATCTTTATCAGAAGAGAGCAATAGGATTATCGTGTCTTAGGAAATAATCAAGGATTTAATTTAAGAGCTAATTCTTATAGAAACTTTAAATACTTTAAATAAAGCAAACATTTTAGGTTTTAAAAAATTTAGAGTGGATGAGATATTGATATAAAGAAGAAAAATCATAGTGAGTAACATTATGGGTACTAAGAACAAGGCAGACGAAATGATCATAAAGACTAATTAAGGATCATTAAGCTAAGGATCATTATGTGAAGATATTGTGATATGTCTATTACTAACATCAAAATAATAGACTTAGCTAAAATTCTACTTAAACAAAGACAAATCAGCTTTGGCCAGAAGTGTAATCATTTAAGTATGTGTGCAAAGTAATCGTGACAAATCAGCTTTGGCCAGAATTGAGACAATCACTTTAGTTATGCACTTTGTCAAGCATGCTAAACATAAATGAATTAAATCAGCTTTGGCCAGAATTAAGACATTTCACGTTTGTAATGTATACTCAACATAGCTTTTATAATACTTGAACAATAAATAGATATATTAAATCAGCTTTGGCCAGAATTAATACATCAGAAGCTCATTCAAGTTAAGCTATTTTGGTTTTGTAAAACATTATTTGATCCTTATTAATTAACTAAGTAAATTACAAAACCATTTATTTAATAGCAAACCACCCGTTAGCGCGCCCCCGCCCGGGGTTCGGGGCGGGAGCCCCGAAAAAATTTTTCTTTAGTTCACATTTAAATAGCTTAAAATAATGAGATTGCGAGTCGCAACCACGATCTCGACTAATGACGTTATGGTTGCGAGTCGCAACTACGGTCTCGACTAATCACGTTATGGTTGCGAGTCGCAACTACGGCCTCGACTAATCACGTTATGGTTACGAGTAGCAACCTCATGGTCTCGAGTGATGACGTAATGGTTGCGAGTAGCAACCTCATGGTTGCGAGTGATGACGTTATGGTTGCGAGTAGCAACCTCATGGTCTCGAGTAGCAACCTCATGGTTGCGAGTAGCAACCTCATGGTTGCGAGTAGCAACCTCGCTAACAGCTGTTAATTGTGATATCATAACCGAAAATTCGAAAATTATGAATTGTGATATAGTTTCCTAAAATAACATTGATCTATTTTATCATAAAATTTCGAAATTATAATCTGCTTATCCTTATAACAGATTTCGAAATAAACTTAATAGATAAATTAGATCAAAATTAGGGAAACATTTAACAATTCAAATCACATTCCAAAACATAAGGGAAATTTCGAATCTTCACTAAGAACATTATGAACATAAGATGAACCCTAAAAACATAAAACATAATTCTGGGTTCCGAAAACTGGATTTTAAGATTTTATATACAGATTTCGGACATTAATATACCCATATAGGTTTCGAGTTACATGATTTACCGTCCTTTTTCCGAATTAACAGTGATTTCGGTGACATTAAAGAACTCGAAAACAGGCTGTGATTTTTATTAAGTTTCAAAAGTTTTGTTTTCCAGATTTCAATCCCAGAATAATGGATACGAAAAACAGAACTGACTAATCAACATCTGCTCTGATACCACATGTCGGTTCAGTTCTGTTTGAACATAAAGGAAAACATGAAAAACATACATTCGGTTGCATCAGCACAGGTTAGCAGAGAATCCAGCAATGGAGACGCAGCCATTAAGGTTTGACATGATTGTCATCTTGGTCTGGTTCCTCCTTAGGGTGCTGACTGATGATGGTGGCTAAGTAAAACCGATAAGGGAATCGGTATAGGAGAGGGAGGACGAAATTGATGTTAGGCTTATGGGGTGTGTCTAGTTGTGTAACTGAGTAACCCTCTAACCTTCACATAATTCTCCTTATATAAGCACCCAGGAGGAAACCCTAATTAGTTAATAAGGGTAATATGGTCCATCAACAATTACCAACTAATTATTTAATAGGATTGTTATATATTTTGATCTATATAATGTAAATGATTATATGGCTACTAGATTAAATATTAATACCTAATATATTTAATCTTACAGTATAAAGTTATTAAATATACTTGAGCTAACAAGTAGATATGTTAAACTAGATAGTTAGATAAATGTATACAAGCGATATTACTCTTTTTGTGAATGAATGCTTACAATCGTTGAAATTAACTAAAAACACACTCAAGTTGGAATTGAAATCATCTTCAGAAAATTGTAAAGCAAATCAAATGTAAAAGACTATCTTATATACTAAAAACCCAAGTAAAGTATTCATAAATCAAAATGAACTAGTTATTTTCCGCCCGCGCGTTGTGGCGGGACCCAATGACTACAAAAGGCGTGTCAGCAACGGCAAACAGATACCGAATATCAAAACATAAATAAAATGACGTGGTAAGGATAATCACTCCGTCATAAAAAACAATTTTAAATAACCTAATATATAATAATAGGACCCACACGTCCTACACGTTGGAAATTCGGTTGTTTTCAGTTCAGTTATTACGGTGCTAACACATTAAAATATGGATGAGCTTGGTACCGGTAACGGCAGCGAAAGTACCGATCCGGAAAATCATCGAAATTAGGTACCGGCACCGAAAATGCTCGGTATAATACGATATGGTATTTGAAGGTAAAAATCAATAAATACAGGTATGGTGCTAGACCGGTGTCGAACAAAAAGTAACGATTCTGAAAACGCCAAAAGGTGGGTACCAAATTGGTACCGAAAATGATTTGGTATAGTAAATTTGGTACCGATACGATGCCGATTCGTTTACAGGATTTGATACGATTTGCTCATCAATATTCTAAATATGCAAGTTAATTTTACATGTTACAATTCATTCATTATAGAAAAAGACAAAAAAAAAAAGCAAAATAAGTTGTTGTGTATATAAAACCTCATTCAAACGAAATACAGACTGTGTGTATGAAAAGTAATCTAAACAGTGCAATTACTTGCATTGCTGCGTTGCTACATGATTTGATGAGCTCGGTACTAACCGGTACCAAAAATACCGTTACCGAAATCCTCAAAAGTGGGTACCGGTACCGAATATACCTAGTATGGTACGGTTCGGTACCGGTCGGTACTGGTACGGTACCGGTATTTGAGGGTAAAAACCGGTGAATACCTGTGCAGAACCGGTACCGAAAATACACCGATTTGGTAAATTTGAGACCGGTACCTATACCCGATACCATTTGCTGATCTCTTAATGATGTATTCCATTCTAATTTTAATTTAAAAAATAAATTATAAAGCACTGTTCCCGTTACCGAAATCCCCAAAAGTGGGTACCGGTACCGAATATACCTAGTATGGTACGGTTCGGTACCGGTCGGTACTGGTACGGCACCGGTATTTGAGGGTAAAAACCGGTGAATAACTGTCCAGAACCGGTACTGAAAATACACCGATTTAGTAAATTTAAGACCAGTACCTATACCCGATACCATTTGCTGATCTCTTAATGATGTATTCTATTCTAAATTAATATATAATAAAAAAGAAAGTGAAGCACTGTTCATTTACTTTCTTTTTTATCATATATTAATTGCATGGTGGGAAGACAGGGTTGATGCTACTTTAAATATAAGGGTGAGGGGGGCACCCTCGGTGACTCCCTTCGGGGACCAAGTTGCCGAGCGGGGGAGGTGATGCCATCAATTCGGGGACCATGTTCGGGGACCTGGAACGGTGGGAAGACACCGAAGAAGAAGGAGGGAGAAGGTGGGGCCAGCCACCTTTTCAACCAATGAAAACTTTTTGTTTTTGTTTTTTTTTTTTTTTTTTTTTAATAAAAAACCAAGTCAACTAATAGGGGAGTGTCGCCATCAAATTGGGGTGTTAGGGGAGTTTAAGAGGGGAGTTGACGTGGCACACGAGGATTGGTTATACGTAAGAGAGGGGACTCCCCTCTTAGGGGAGTGCCCCCCTCACCCTAAGAGTTCTGATATTCCTACTTAATCTACCATTCTATTGTCATGTCAAAAAATAGTAACTGGCTACTTAAGAAAAATGATTAGCAAATGATTGAAATTTTTGGCTAAATTATTACAATGTTGTGAATGTGTGATTTAATTAAAGCCTTATTGCCTATGTAACACTAATATGATAGTAACTTTTACATTTTTTAATTATAAATTTATCGATTTTACAGCCATATATATTTTTTTCTATTAAACACTTTTATCTTAAAAAAACATGAATTAAGTTTTCACTAACAAGTTCAATTCAGAACTAAATACGTACACAAGTTCAATTCAGAACAAAAATAATTATATAAACACTTTTCTATTAAACACTTTTATCTTAAAAAAACATGAATTAAACACAAGTTCAATTCAGAACTAAATACACACACAAGTTCAATTCAGAACAAAAATAATTATATAAACACTTTTCTATTAAACACTTTTATCTTAAAAAAACATGAATTAAACACAAGTTCAATTCAGAACTAAATACACACACAAGTTCAATTCAGAACAAAAATAATTATATAAAAACCTAGGAACCAATATGAATCATTTCATATAAATGTCAAGATCAAGACTGAATTATCACACGTGAATATGTTACAAATAACATGCGAATAAAGATGTGCAAATTTATATATATGCGTATTCCCATTTAATCATTTAAATCATCACACTTCATTTTGTTATGTAATAGCTTCAAATTGTTCTCGCCATCCTCAAAATATTTTATAGTTCACAAATGATTTTATAAATACGTATATGTTCGTTTTTGTGTGCGTATACTATACGAAGATTCATACAAAAACTTAAATTCGAATAATTAACCCTATAAATTATTACAATACACTTATATGTTATATGTCAACAACCAATTACCTCATTTGAGCATCCAATTTCACTCTTGTATATGAGATGTGTGATCTTATATATGCTCATAATATATATATATATATATATATATATATATATATATATAGGCCCTATATAGGTAGAGGATCCTGTAAAAAGTGTTCAAAGTGTGAGAAGTGTATTATAACACTATATATAATACTATATAACACTATATAAACACCGTATAACAATATGTAACACCATATAATACTATGTAACACTATATATCATTATATAACAAATATAACACTATAGGTTGTCTGATAGCATGTCTATGGTAGATGTATAGTGTTATATTTGTTATATAATGATATACAGTGTTACATAGTGTTATATGGTATTATATGGTGTTACATATTGTTATACGGTGTTTATATGGTGTTATATAGTATTATATATAGTGTTATAATACACTTCTCACACTTTAGGTCCTTTTTACACTATCATTACCCTATATATATATATATATATATATATATATATAGAAAAAGTATATCGTACATTACGGCTTAACGTACTTCACGTAGGACAACGTGCGTGATTTGTTCTATAACATGCGTGATTAATGTTTTCAATATGCGTGATTATTGTGTTTCAACATGCGTGATTTTGGATTTTTGAGTTATAACGTGCGTGATTTTAAAATGAACGTGCTTAATTACCTGTCGTACGTGATGTACGTTAAGCCGTAATGTACGTTAACCTTCCTCTATATATATATATAGAGAGAGAGAGAGATAGAAAGAGAGAGAGAGAGAGAGATGATAAACGATGCATGCAGTTTGGTGAAGATGCTCTAACAAAGCATATGGTCCCCTCACAAACTCCATTGATGTCTTTCTCATTTATGGTTGTTGCATGATGCTTGCTTGATGTGTTTACTTTCGGAGAGATTACAAAACACTATCTGGGAATCAATATCTTCTTTTCCAACTACTTACCTTACCTGTATTAGTTTGGTCATCTTCAAAGTACGTACAATATTTCGGTGGAACACCCCTAATTAATTAAGCAATTTTATTGGGATATAATATTAAAGGATGCAATATATCGAATTCAAGTATCTCTATATATATCAAAATATATATAGTTTTTTTTTTTTTTTTTTGAACGGCAAATTAGGATCACTGACGGACCACTGGAGTATCATCGTGCCACCAGCAGAACCACCCGATCATATCTATCTCCACTAGGCAATAATGCCTATACACCAATTCAGGAGGAAACCGATAAATCTGGGAATTAATTACCTGTCTTTGTATGTTAAGAGTGCAATATTTTCTAAGTTTTTATGGTATTTTTACTAATTATTTGATATTTTTAACTTTTATGGTGATTTACAAGTAATTTTGTCGATCCTGATATATTTTCATGACCACAGTGGCGAAGTTAGAATTTTTTTTTGCTAGGGGTGCGAAATATTTTTAAAAATTTTAGGCCCCTAGCTATATAAAAAAATCGGTTCATAATGGGTCGGGTCGGGTCATGTAAGACAAAAGAACATTAAACAAAAATTTATATAATCATAAAAAACACATCAAACGTCATTACAAACGTATTTAAAATTGTGTCCTACATGTTTTCATTTTTGAAATTTATCCAAAACATTATCTAGAGATACTAGATTAATACTCCATAAGTTCATTACATTTTTACTCATGGTTATTATCACATATAAATTGCTCCATAAATTTATAAAATAAAGCTAAACATTTAAAAAATAAACAATTATTATCAACCATAGTACATAATTTTCAATTTTATTTTCAAACATTCTGGCCCTAGTATTAAATGTTGATTACTTGTAACTAATCATTTAAACAAACAAAGCTATAAATAAAACAACAAAATCATTTAACTACAAGTCTAGAACAACCGAAAAAATATCAAAACAATTATAAAAAAATCAAACCCTTATTCCTAATCATCACATAAAACGAAAAAAAAACAAAAATCAATAAAGAAACCATACTAGTTCTGTATCGGAATCTGGCGTATAGTATGGGTCGGTCTTGCCAGAATTTTGGTTTTTCCAGCAAAAAAAGCCGTCCGGCAGTGAGCAGTGGCGTCAAGTCGTTGGGAGTTTTTCTTGAGGCGGGATTTGGAGTTGGAATTGAAATGGGTGAATGGCTTTGGATTATTTTATTTAGTTCAAATTTCTTTGAATTGGTTTGGGCTTGGGTTAAAAAAAAATAGATTGTATATTGGACTTTGATTAAGTTAAGTAACTAAGTTAATAAGTGGTTAAAGAATAATTATACAAATTGGGTTATATACTTATATATCAAAAAATAATCAGTATTTTTTTTTTATAATTTTATATTTTTTCTAAGTGAGGCGGTTGAAAATTTTCAAGGGGTACGGGTGAAAATTTCCAAGGGGTACGGTCGAAATTTCCGGCAAAAAATAACACTAAATTTTATTTTTTCAAAGGGTGCGTCCGCCCACCCTTGGCTTGGAGTGGGTACGCCTTTGGACCACATATATATTTTATTAATATGAAAATATTATCACTACACTATGCCATACGACACATACCTCCTCAAAGCTTTTAAATTCTTTCCTTAAATTACACGTTTAATTATTGTGAGTTTTGAGTTTAATTAATATCTACAAGTGATTAATTAATTGTTTCTTTTATACTCTTCAAGATTGCCTTCACTTGCATATATTCATCGTCTTAAACGTTGTTAATTAAATTTAGAGTAAATTACAAGTTTTGTCCTTTATGTATGTCCCAAATTGCAGGCGCTGTCCTTTGTCTTTAAAATTGATGAGTTTTGTCCTTAATGTTTGCAAATCTTGCACGTTATGTCCTTTAGGCCAAACCCAGTTAATTTTTTTTGTTAAAACTGGTCATGTGCAAGGCATGTGAAGGTACATTTGTCTTTTCACCATTATAGGGACTATTGTGTAAAAGAACTTATCTTTAGAGACTATTGGGTAAGTATAAAAAAGATATTTAAAATAAAAAAAATATATAAAAACAAAATAAAACTCTGCCTTCTCTCTCTCTTCTCTCCCTCTCACTCTCTCTAACCCTTGTCTCTCTCTCTAACCTACTGAACATCGCCGACCACCTGAGATGCAGCTGACGGAGATGCTGGCCGCCGGAGTTGCAGGTGATGGAGATGCAGGCCGCCGAAGATGCAGGAGATGTATCTATAATAATCTGGTTATTTTGTTTTTGGTGATTGTGGATCGAAGGGGTGGATGTTGATGGAGATCTTGGAGACGGTGGAGTGGTGATGGTGGGTCAGGCGATGGTGGAGATAGTGGGTGGTGATGGTGGGTCTAACGATGGTGATAGAGAGGTTGTGATGGGTGTGACGGTGGTGAAGGACGACGGTCCGATGGGTGGTAGTAGAGGTGCGGGTTTCGGGTGTAAAGTGTTGACCGATGTTGTGGTGAACGGAGGTGGTGGTTGTGGTGAACAGAGGTGGTGGTGGTGGTGCTGAATCTGTTCTATCCAAAGGTTGACCGATTGTTGTGGTGAACGGAGGTGGTGGTTTAGGGTGTAAAGTGTTGACCGATTCTGGATGATGACCTCTGGTCGGCAACCGACCAATTCTTGTTGGCAATCCATTCGAGTGAAACCGCTGCTATCGATATTTTTTCTCTTGATCATCAATTGTTGTTGGGGGTTTTTTATATTTTTGGTTTTGGGGATTTTTGGGGGGTTTTGATTTGGTATTTAGGTTTTTTATTTTTGGGGGGTTTTTGATGCAAGCAGCAGTGAGCAGAGGAGGTGGAGGTGGAGGTGGAGGGTGGTGGCGGTGGTGGTGGCGGTGGCGGTGGAGGGTGCTGGTGGTGGTGAAGGGTGGTGGTGATGATTAAAATAATAATAATATTTTAAATTATTTTGTTTTATTTTTTAAATACTATTAAATAAATGAGGTAAAAAGACTAAAATACCCTTGAGTGACCACATTTAACAAACAAAAATTAACTGGGTTTGGCCTAAAGGACATAACGTGCAAGATTTGCAAACATTAAGGACAAAACTCATCAATTTTAAAGACAAAGGACAGCGCCTGCAATTTGGGACATACATAAAGAACAAAACTTGTAATTTACTCTTAAATTTAAAGGTGACTTGAAATCTTTATCTTTTTTCAGCCTTAAGCCCTTAAAATTATGCCCAACGTCGGACGATTAATCAAGGAAAAATTACGTCAAGACACATGTCCAATCATTTATTGGATCTTTGAAGTTTCAATTTATAAGTAACTATCTATTGGTAAAGTTATTCTACAAATACTACTAAAAATAAGAAGTATACAAAGACACAATAAATCATAAAATATAACACAATGTTGAAGAAAAAATGACACAATGATATAAACAAAAAGTCTAAAATCTACAATCTAAATATCTAAAAACAAAAACTTAATATCTCACATCGTTGAGTTCGGTGAGATGGTTCAAACCTCGTTTAAATGAGGTCAATCGGAATCCGTTTAATACACTTCTTACGACCTTTTATTTTTAGGAGACTTTGTATTTGATCATAACCCACTATCTATCTATTTTTAATACTTAATAATAAATGAATACAAAGTTGGATACATGTCAGATCTTTTCACCTCACCAATTTTTTACGTCTAAATTCTTTTATAACCCTAAATAAAGAATGTTTTTATATTTTAGGAAAAAGTAATTTAGTTATATTTTAATATTATTAGTTTCTTTTTTTACTCATTTGTGACATATCAAACTAATCATAAATTATGAAAATATTTTTTCCGTCATATATAAACCAATAATTTATATCATAATTTTATAATAACTAATTATTAATTAAATTCACATAATAATTATGAAAATATTTTTAATCATATATAAACCAATAATTTAGATCATAATTTTATAATAACTAATTATAGATCATAATTTTATAATAACTCAAAAAAATTACACCGTTGGTCCCTATGATTTTTGCCAAATTTTAATGTAGGGTACTAATAGTTTTTTGTTGCAAAATCATGTATTAACTTTCTAATTTATCATAATCTTAAGTACTAAAGCCAAACCTTGTTAACTTTTTTTGTTAAGTCTTAATAAAATGACTAAAATGCCCTTTAATAAATAGAGAGTCTATTTTTAATTAATTATATTTGACTAAAATAATTTAAAGTTTTATTTATATTTATATTTATATTTATATTTATATTTATATTTATATTTATATTTATATTTATATTTATATTTATATTTATATTTATATTTATATTTATATTTATATTTATATTTATATTTATATTTATGTTTATATTTATATTTTTTGTTTTATTTATATTTTTTTATAAAATTATATGAATTTCAAGTTTAATATTTATAAACTTTGAGTTTATATATAATTTTATTCATATTAAGTTAAAAAGTTTATTTTACTAGCATATTATTATATATAAACTCAAAGTTTATAAATAATAAACTTCAAATCCATTTAATTTTATAAAAAAATATAAATAAAACATAAAAATATATAAATATAAATATAAATAAAACTTTAAATTATTTCAGTCAAATATAATTAATTAAAAATAGACTCTCTAGATATTAAAGGACATTTTAGTCTTTCTAGTAAGACTTAAAAAAAGTTAACAAGGTTTGGCCTTAGTACTCAACATTGTGACAAGATTTGGCTTTAGTACTCAACATTGTAACAAATTAGAACAGTAATACCTGAATTTGCAACAAAAAAAACTATTAGTACCCGACATTGAAATTTGGCAGAAACCACAAGGACCAATATTTCTTAATTAAATTTACATAATAACTATTAATAAGAATAACAAATCAAATTTATAACATACCAATAAAATTATTTTCATTTAGTTAAAGTAAAAGTTATATTTAAATTATATAATAGTAAAATTAATATTAATATCATATATATACACACACTAATGGTGAAAATAATATTATTTAGAACTATCGCGAGCAACTTTTGAGGGTAAAGGTTTGATGACTAGTTGTTCTAAGACTGAGTACTTTTACTCTAATTTCAGTGGCACAGGCGATGAGAAGAAAGCCTAATCACCATTGAGGAACAAGTGGTTTCACAGGAAACAAAGTTTAGGTATTTATAATCGTTTTTACAAGGAGATGTGGAGATAGATAGTGGTGTAGCATTACATCCAAGTTGGTTGATATAGGTGGAGAGCAGTATCTAGAGTATTGTATGATAGGAGGTTTCCAGCTAGCTTAGACATGCTATGATATATAGGATAAATTGTTGGGCCATTAAGAATGTACATGCGTATAAGTTAGAGGTAGCAAAGATGTAGGTGTTGAGGTGGATTCTAGGGTACGCTAGGTCAGACATGATAAAAAAATGAGGTTCTTAGAGAAAGATTAGGGGTGGCTTGTATTTCGGATGAGATTAGGAATGGGAGGTTGGGGTTATTTGGGCTTGTCAGGAGGAGGCAGATGATGGCTATGATTAAAACTGTAGTAACTCTCACTATAGAGGGGATGAGGAATAGTGGCAGACCTAAACTTACTTCGGATGAGCGAATTAAGCAGGATTTGCTAGACTTGCATCTCTCTGGGACATGGTTGATGATAGGAGTTCATGGAGACCTAGGATTAAGGTTAAGGATTCTTAGAAGGATGGTATGGCTTTTTTTAGCATCTTGCCTTAGGATCTTAGCTTTGCAGTTTATTTATGTGGCCTTAGCTTGTTATCTTTGCTTTCCGTGTGCACATTATGTCTTATTTGTCCGTATTATGCGTTGATTGACTCTATGTTTTTTGGATGTGTGAGTTTTGAGTAGCTATGCATGTTTTATTTGTCTTTATGGTTAGATTTTGCTTTAGAGTTGGTAGTCTGACTGGAAGCAATCTTTCTATCCTTTGGGGTAGAGGTAACGATTGCCTTCATCTCACAGTCCCTAGCCCTGCCAATAGCCTGAATATGGGTGAGATCGTACTGAGTATGGTTTTTATGTTGTATATACATTATTATATGTAATGTGATACATAATTTCAATCGTATGAAGAATATATACACACACACATTATAATAAATAAAAACAAACTTTGGCCACTTGTTTGCCTCTTAAAACTAGAATTGCCACATGGCATTTGTTAATCCATAGTGAAAATTTTGAGCGGCAAACTAATGATAGATGTTCCACGCTTGATGGCATTCCGTATTTCCCCCTTTTCTCACAAGAAACCCTAATCACGCCTCACAATCTTTCAAATCGATCATAAGGTATGCAACTCTTGATTTAAAACAATCATTGGAATCATAAATCGCGAATAGGGGACTGTGATCATCAGTTTATACGGCGGATTTGGGTGTTAGGGTTTCATCACTTCCTCTTTTTTTGTTTGTTTCAGATCGTTAACATTCTTGGACAGGTTCTTAGGTAATTGATTTTACTATTAGTTATATCAAACTCATGTGTGTAGAATTTTGCCACAAATAGGTTGTTTAAAACCACTATTATTTACCAAAATAAATTAATAAATTTATGATAAACTAGGTTTTTGAATATCCCTTTGTTTGTTGTATTGAATGTTTACTAGGTTTTTGTTTTGGTTGCTAGATCTGATTTTCGTTATATATGTTTTGCGTCGTTTCATTTTGTTTGTTTGTTTTTTTTTTTTTGCTTTTTTGGATCAGATTTAATGATATTATCAGATTGTTGTGATATTATTGAGGAATTGTGTTGTTGATTCGAACCCTGATTGATAAACGAAGAAATTGATGAAGTTTTGTGGAAAATGATGCTGGAATTAGCGTATGATCGTCGAACAACGTCTCAGGTAACAATTTCGTCAAGTGGAATTTGGTTGAAGCATTGTGGTGATGGTAGTTATTATCATCTTCATATGGTAGTTTAATTAGATGTGAATTTTTGTGTTTTAATAGTTTAGTTGTGGATAGATGTCAATGATTTTATGATTTTAGGGTTAATTTATGAATGGCTACCATCGCAAATGAGACGGTTTCTATGTTACCATGCCACTGAGGCATCTTGATCACCACCACTATCTACCGGCGAAAATAGAATCAATTAGAATGATTAAGCCATCTTATATGCATCATTTGCTAAGATAATGAATGTTCACCGTCAACCCGTCTATCTAATTTGTTCGGAACTATTAAATTGGTACTCCATAAGGTTTTGGAAACTCTGGATATAGATCTTTGTCGTAAGTGATGGAGGCTTACTATAACGACCCTCCTAAAAATATTTCACAACCCTTAAACATGTCTCATACGCCCTAAAATACATCCCGTATACAAAAAGTGGGCCTAAATACCTTAATTTTACAAAAATTAAATAAAAACAAGAAATAAGGGGCACTCGCGGGGCGCGACAGCAACCCCTGAGTTCGTCGCGGGCCCCTGATCTGCCACGTGTCCCAGTTGTGTCGAGTCTAGGGGTCAACTCAGCAACCCTAGGGGGCCTACCCTAGAGGCTCTGGCGGGGCGCGACGGCCCCTCTTGTTTCTCTCGCGGGGCGCGAGAAAGCCCTGGATCAGCCCTATAAAGAGAAGCCATCGACTTCAGTTGAGAAATCGTTCAAATTCTCGATCTCTCTCAAAATTCTGAATATTAGAAATAATTCTTGGGTATTCTACCTACTAAATAGCGAAGCTCTGCCTCGATGTAAGTATTATAACCCCCGGTTACGTATTAGTTACTATGCCCGATTGATCTAGTACTCCGTAACGCATGTCGAGGCTCTGCCAGACTTTGTCATTGGAGTTCTATCTCGGAAGGGGGGTATAGCTAATGTAAATTGGGTTATTATACTAGCGCGCATGTGAATTGTTTAATTTAATAGATTATAAACAGGAAGTCACGAGGAAATACCTAAATTAGCAATGTGAGTAATCCTTCTTTTTGTGTAAACCTTTTTGTGAGTAATTCCTCTTTTTATAAACTGTTTTTACAAAATCTCAATTGTTTTGAATTATATTTAACAGTGATTGAGTATTTGTAAATCTACAATTATCGTCGGTATGTTGGGGTTTTGTATACATTACTTGTTACTACACTGTGAGTAGAAGCATGACCACAAGTCAGGGTTGACAGTACCGTGGGTGGTAATTAAAGTAGATATAAACAAATGTAATTGCGGGTTGCCCTCAATGCTGAAAAAACTGATAAAAGTTGTTTTGATTAAACTGGGATTCACTCGCCAGTATTTTCCACTGACAAAAATGTTTTAAACGCGTTTCAGGTAACAAAATGTGAAAGCCAAATAGAAGCCAGCTGGAGAGCACCGAAGGCTTGGAAAAGTGGCTATAATAGTTACTTAAATAAAGAAGAAGTTTTATTTCAATAAATTAGGGTTTATCCCTATAAACAATGATGTAATGGAAACTTGGGTTTTTCCCATGTATTTTTTATTATAAAAATGTGGTGTTTTACTCTGATAAACTATTTCCTAACTACGGTCCTGATGTAAATTCCGCTTCCAAATAAATAAACACCGATACCACCGAATGTGCGAGCTCGCGGCCGCCCGCCTCCCGGGGCAGGGGTCGGGGGTTGCGACAGAAGGTGGTATCAGAGCTACAGCCACTGATTTGAGCCACACAAGTGTTCTGCTGACATCAAAATTTGTCAATTCTGTTAGGAAATAATCTATGTGACTATGTGCATATATGCATATTATTGTTATGTGTTATTTGACAATCTGTTAGTTTACAGTATGAGTGGTCAAGGACCATCTGACGCCTATCGTCACCTATCCATTCTCCTAGAGCTGAAGGAACTTCCTCCCAGCCTACTCCTTCGGGGTATTCAGCTGACATGGAAGAGGGAATCCTTATATTTAAAGCGCAATATGAAGAACCATTCCCTAAGAAAAAGAGAGGATGGTTTAGTCGGGGAGCACATGAGCGTAGGAAGCGAATGAGAAAGTTACACCAGCAGAGGGCTTTAGAAGCAGCAAATAGGGAGATGAACACCTAGACCCAAGACATAATCAATAGGCGATTGGCCAACTTTCACATACTAGCTACCACTGCAGCAGACCCAAACCTAGAACAAATCATTGCACCACAACCACTACCACTATTCCCAACTCAACCTTTGGAAATCGAACCTAACCCAGGAGACTAGGTTCCCGTACCAGCCTTCGACCCAAACGAAATCCCTAGAATTCCAGCACCCAATCCTATAGCATATGATCCATGGAATGATGATCATAGGGATTATCGAGAACTCTACCCATAGGAGGAGCCCATGCTAAACCCATTAGCACCATACCCCAACCTTGACCCTCTAGATCCATATTGGGATGCCGATCAGTATGTTCGGGAAATACTAGAAAGCCCGTACCCATATGGAGAACCTTTACCTATGTACCCTGACCCAGTACCCGCACCACGACCACCCATGAGTGATGAGAACGTTCAGGAACTCCGCCTGTATGGTGAGGAGTTGATAGATGAAGGAGATAGGAGAGAAGCTCGTGTGGAAATACGACGAGCGGGAAATGCAGTTTAACCCACAGTAATAATAATAATAATATAAATAAATAAATATATATATATATAAACGTGTGTAGTTGAAAAATATATATATATATATATATATCAACTAAATTAGATAATCTAATACCTACTGATGCATAACTAGTAGTATATTTTAAATTATAGTTACAGTTTGTAATAGATGCATATATATAAAATAGAGTAAATGTCGCAATGCTCGACGGTTTTGACCAATGTGTTTGTTTGTGTAATTGTTGGCATTAAATCTTATTATGTGATATTAATACCTGATAATTGTTTGTAAATCCAGATGGACAACGAAGAAAATCAGGAAAACCAGAATAATGATAACCAAATAAATAACAGTGCCATTCAACACATAGTAACCCAAGGAATTCGAGATGCTATGCCATATATCATCCATACTGTTAAAGAAGCGGAAAATAATAAAAGTAATAGCAGAAGTAAACGACCACCTACTGAACCCAGTCACAGCGTAAACAATGGACCGTTATTTCAATTGCCTATTCCAAAAAGAAGAAGAACCATGTCATATGGTTGTTCTTATAAAGAATTCTGGTCTTGCAAACCAATAGAATTCTCTGGCTATGAAGGAGCCATTGCAGCTCAACGCTGGATAGAAAAGACTGAGGCAGTCTTAAAAATAAGCAAGTGCGCAGAGGAAGATAAAATCATGTTTGCTTCCAATATTTTTAAGAATGCCGCCTTAGAATGGTGGAATACTATTCTCCAGTCTAGGGGAAGTGACAGAATCTATAATATGGAATGGACTGAGTTTAAGAACATTGCCGAAAGAAATTCTGTCCTCCCAATAAAAAAGAACAAATTGCTAATAAGTTCTTAAACCTAGAATGAATGGAATAGACTGTAAAGGTTACACTACCATATTCTTCGAATATGCTAGAATAGTGCCAACCTTAGCCTCACCAGAATCAGTATTGATCTCCAGTTACATCTGGGGATTAATTAGTGAGATTAGACATGTAGTCAAGGCAGCTAGACCACAAACCATAGAAGAAGCTGTAGAACTAGCAAATACCTTGACTGATGAATTGATACGTACGCAAGAAGAGAATCAGAAAAAGAACCTAGCTTAGAAACTTACCCAAGAATTTCGTTATGGAAATAACTATCATGGGAAAAGTATAGGTTCTACTTCTGCACCTTACTGTAAGTCTTGCAAGAAAAAACATTCGGGAAGTTGTTCCACATACTATGACTTCTCCAAAATACCCAGACACAAGGAAGAAAACTGCAGGAAGAAACCCAGTAATGGAATATGCTTCAATTGTGGAGAAAAGGGGCATATCAAACCAAACTGTCCGAAACTAGCTCCAGCCATGAACAACAAGACTACTAAGAATGCTAGAGCATTTGTTTTAACTGCAGAAGAAGCCAAGATGATTCCGGATATGATTGCCGATACATTTTTAGTTAATGATGATTTTGCTAAAGTATTATTTGACTCTGGTGCAAACCAAAGTTTTATTAATACTTCATTTTGCAAAATTCTTAATCAACCATTAACTAAACTTCAACAAGAATGTCTAGTAGAGATAGCAAATGGAGAATCCATTAAAATCACTGAAATCTTGCAGGGTGCAAGAATAGAAATTTTAAATCAAAATTTTACTGCTAACCTTTATCCAATGAATCTGGTTGGATTTGATATTGTATTAGGAATGGACTGGTTAGTAACCAATAAAGCCAGTATTCTATGTGATCAAAAGTCAATACAAGTAAATTCACCAAAAGGTGAAAAGATCACAATTAAAGGAGATAAGCCAACTAGATCTAAAAAAATTATCTCTGTGATAAAGACAGCCAGTTATGCAAGAAAAGAGTCACTAGTGTATATGATTTCCATAATCATTAACACTAAAGGAAAAAAATTGAAAGATATTCCCGTAGTATCTCCATTCTCAGATGTTTTCCCAGAAGAACTACCTGGACTACCACCAGATAGAGAAGTTGAATTTAGAATTTTTCTACTACCATGGACAGCACCGATTGCCAAGGCACCTTACCGTTTGACACCAGCAGAAATGCAAGAACTGAAGAAACAGTTGGACGAACTTTTGGAGAAAGGGTTCATACAGCCTAGTTCATCGCCATGGGAGCACCAATCTTGTTTGTCAAGAAGAAGGACGGATCGATGCGTATGTGCATTGATTACCGATAATTGAACAAGGTCACGATTAAAAATCGGTACCCATTACCGAGAACCGATGATCTGTTTGATCAATTGCAAGGAGCTCGATTCTTTTCTAAGATCGATTTAAGCTCAGGATATCATCAATTGAAATTACAGGAAGAGGACATTCCTAAGACTGCTTTCAGAACAAGGTATGGTCAATATGAATTTACACTCATGCCATTTGGTTTAACCAATGCCCTAGCCGCATTTATGGACATGATAAACAAAATATGTAAATCATATCTGGATAAATTTATAATTGTCTTTATAGATGATATTCTTATTTACTCTAAGAGTAACGAGGAACATGCAGCGCATTTGCATACACTTCTTACATTATTAAGAAAAGAAAAGCTTTATGCTAAATTTTCGAAGTGTAAATTTTGGTTACAAGAGGTACAATTCCTCGGACATTTAGTTAATCATGAAGGAATCCATGTGGATCCCACAAAAATCGAGGCGATTACTAAATGGAAAATCCCTGAATCACCAACGGAGATGAGAAGTTTTCTTGGACTGGCAGGTTATTATAGACGGTTTATCCAAGTTTTTTTTTCTAGAATAGCCATTCCGTTAACAAAACTAACCTGTAAATCAATTAAGTTTGAATGGGGACCAAAACAGGAAGAAGCCTTTAGAATCCTTAAGCAAAGATTAACCAACGGACCCATACTAGCGTTACCAGAAGGAACTGAAGACTTTTTTAGTTTATGATGACGCTTCTAAGATAGGTTATGGATGTGTGTTGATGCAACGTCAAAAGGTTATAGCCTATACCTCTAGACAACTTAAGAATCATGAAGAGAATTATACAACCCATGATTTAGAGTTAGGAGCCATAATTTTTGCCATTAAAATTTGGAGACACTATCTTTACGGTAGTAAGTTTACCATTTTCACCGATCATAAGAGTTTAAGATATGTTTTCGGGCAAAAGGAATTAAATATGAGACAGAGACGCTGGATGGACATTCTTAGTGATTATGATTGTAATATCCAGTATCATGCAGGAAAGGCTAATGTTGTAGCTGATACTTTAAGTCGAAAGTATCATGAAAAGCCAAGACGAGTTCGTTCTCTCAAATTAAATCTGCAGATAGATTTAAACGAGCAAATTAGAGAAGTACAAAAATAAGTAATCAAGTATGATACTGAGAAATTAAAGGGAATGATTAAGGAATTAGAACTAGGAACATATGGAATTTGGAGATTCCATAAGAAAAGAATTTGGATACCTAAACAAGGAAACCTACGCCACCGAATTTTAGAAGAAGCCCATAAGTCTAAGTATATGATACATCCTGGAAATGATAAAATGTATCAAGACTTAAGAAAGAATTTTTGGTGGATAGGAATGAAAAAGGATATAGCAGCCTTTGTTGCTAAGTGTCTAACTTGTTCTTAGGTTAAAGTTGAACATCAGAAACCCTCAGGTTTATTACAGCAATTAGAAATGCCAATATGGAAATGAGATTTGATAACAATGGACTTTGTTACCAAACTACCCAAAACACAAAAAGGTAACGATACAATCTGGGTGATTGTAGACAGATTAACCAAGTCTGCTCATTTCTTACCGATGAAGGAAACTTTCAGCATGGAACAATTAGCCAAGTTATATGTAAATAAAATAGTTTCATTACATGGAATTCCTTTATCTATTATTTCTGATAGAGATAGCCGTTTTACTTCTCATTTTTAGACTAGTTTCCAAAAAACAATGGAAACCAAGTTAAATCTAAGCACAACTTATCATCCTCAAACTGATGGACAAAGCGAAAGGACAATTCAGACAATGGAAGATATGCTTAGAGCTTGTGAAATTGATTTCGGAGGAAATTGGGATGATCATTTACCATTAATAGAATTTTCTTACAATAACAGCTAGCATACCAGTATCAATGCTGCACGATTTGAAGCACTTTATGGACGAAAGTGCCGAACTCCAGTCTGTTGGGCAGAAATTGGAGAAAAGCAACTGTCTGGACCAGAAATAGTACAAGAAACAACAGACAAGATTATTCAAGTCAAGGAAAGACTAAAAGAAGCACGCGATCGCCAACAGAGTTATGCTGATAATAGACGCAAATCGTTGGAATTTCAAGTAGGAGATAAAGTGTTATTAAAAGTTTCTCCATGGAAAGGAGTACTTAGATTCATCAAGAGAGGAAAGCTAAGTCCCAGGTATGTTGGACCTTTTGAGATTATTAGAAGAATAGGACCAGTAGCTTATCAGCTACAACTGCCAGAAGAAATGGCAGGAATACATGATGTATTCCATGTATGTAATCTCAAGAAATGCTTAGCAGATGAATCGTTAGTAGTACCTCTTAAAGACATAGAGGTAAATGAGAAACTTAAGTTTGTAAAAAAAACCACTACAAATTGAAGATAGAAAGATCAAGAATCTCAAACACAAGAGATTAGTTCTAGTCGAAGTAAGATGGGATTCCAACAGAGGACCAGAATACACTTGGTAGCTTGAATCCGAGATACAGAGGAAATATCCACACCGGTTCCAGTAGACCTCGAGGACGAGTTCTAAAACAAGGTGGGGAGGATATAACAACCCTCCTAAAAATATTTCACAACCCTTAAACATGTCCCAAACGCCCTAAAATACACCACGTATACAAAAAGTGGGCCCTAAATACCTTAATTTTACAAAAATCAAATAAAAACAAGAAATAAGGGGCGCTCGCGGGGCGCGACAGCAACCCCTGAGTTTTTCGCGGGCCGCGACCAGGTGACCACCAGGTGAGCCCCGGAACTGCCACGTGTCCCAGTCGTGTCGAGTCTAGGGGTCAACTCAGCAACCCTAGGGCCTACCCTAGAGGCTTTAGCGGGGCACGACGGCCCCTCTTGTTTCTCTCGCGGGGCGCAAGAATGCCCTGGATCAGCCCTATAAATAGAAGCCATCGGCTTCAGTTGAGAAATCGTTCAAATTCTCAATCTCTCTCAAAATTCTGAATATTAGAAATAATTCTCGGGTATTATACCTACTAAATAGCGAAGCTCTGCCTCGATGTAAGTATTATGTAACATCCCAAAAATAGGTAATCTAATTATTTCTTTTAAGATAGTCATAAGAAGGAAAGTTGAGCTAGAAAAATTAAAAGATTAAAACTCGAGGGACTAAAGTTGAAACTTTGAATGAGAGTTCTATTAATTAAGCAAATCACACACACTAGACACTTCTAGTGTGTGCGTGAGACGTCCAGGAGAAGGTGACAAGAACTAAAAACCCTAGTTCACTAATTCCATCAAATTGGAAGGTGATTTCAAGCTCGAACGATTGTAGGAACTCAAATTCTCGATCACCAAGGTGTGACTAATCAAGTGGTAAGTCGAATTTCTTGAAATTATGAACTTTAGGAAGTGGGTTTTTACTAAATCATGAGTAATGTTGTGATATGTGTAGCTAGGAGTTAAGATTATGAACTAGGATCCGATTAATGTTCGGTTTTCAGTGATTTAGCTTGTTATGTTAGATGGACATTAGGTGTATGGATGTAGGATGAAAGAATCATATGAACTTGTTTGATTTTGTGATGAACTTGTAGATTAGTATGTAAAGATACTTGCAACTTAATGTCCTACAAATACGAAACCCGCCAAGTGTTCGATAAAATGCTTAAAAGAACAAATGTGTGAAATTTGGTAAATTATGATCAAATTGATGTATGATAAAAAGTATGTAGAAGATGGAATGATATTTAGTCGGGCTAAACGAATGAATATGTTGATGTAGGCATAAAAGAAGAAGGTTCGAGCGCTAGGAGATCGGACAGCTCACAAGATCGAGGTATGTTGTTTTATGCATACAAGCTTTACTTTCTAATTGTCATTGTTATATTAGAACCGTAATTATGATAGTTCGTAGGTGATGTGTAGTTGATAACTTAACCCGTCATAAACGGGTCGTAAGAGATGATGATTTATGAAAGAAGTTATGTTATGGTCGGTTGGTCTTGAAGTAACCGTATATTGGAAAGTTATGAAGGAACGAAGTGAAATAGCTAAATCCGTCACGAACGGATTTAGGATGACATTTATGTTGCATTATGTCTAATCCGAAACCAACGGATTATCGAATGTTATGCATTATCTCGTTTGGAGATAATAAATAAGGACCCGTTCAATGGGTAAATGAAAGGAGATGGTGATATGGTTATGTGATGACGCGAATGGATGTTAGTTTTTATTTTAAATTATAATTGCAAGAACTGACTAGTTAAATTTGGTTGCGATGTAGGTAAATCTGCTATATAGGTGGCGTAGCGAGCTTGGGGGCGAACACCAATATGTACACTTGACTATGCGCTTCCGAAGTAGTCGCCCTTTTGAAACAATATTTTGTTAAACTTGTATTTCTCGAAAAACGCCTTTAGTTATGTAAATTATGGTTTTAGAAACTTGTCGTTTGTAATTAGTAACTTTAAACTTGCGTCTTGACAGGGTAGTTCAGATTAACACCTGTAACTAGACTAGGGGAGGTGTTGATCTCGAACTAGCCACAAGGGCATTTTGGTAAAAATGTAAAAAATTATATTTCAAGTTTCAAACCTTGAAGTTTCCATGTGTTTTGGTCGTTTTGATAATAAGGGCGTCACAAGTTGGTATCAGAGCAAAGGTTTGAGAGAATCAAGCACGAGTTGAGGTGCTTGGGCTCAAACTGATAGCTCGCGCAAAGGGTGTGTTCGCTCCAAGGTCGCAAACAATGTAAAGGTTTAAGATGCTTTAAATGCTATAACGGGTCAAAATAATAATATGCGTCGAAATGGTTTACGAGTGTATAGAAACCCATGAATCGGATCTTGTGTATTTAAAAAATAACTATGGCATGGCATTGGCGAGAATTGGTATGCAAACGGATAAGTTTGGTTGATAAACCATGAATGGGTTGAAAGTTTATAAGTGAGAAAATGGCCGAAAGTTTAAAAATTTCGAAAATAGTTAATCCGGGTGCCAGATTTTAACTCTATGTGATGAAGGATGGAATTACGATCGCGTAGGAAGAAACGGATCGAAAATCGGATGAAAATTGAGTAAGTTATGATCGTTTAGGCGAAAAATGGGAATTTTGAGAAAATGCAGCACCCAACACCGGACTCCCTGTCAAAAACGATGCCTCGCGTCGCGCTACAGACCTTAGCGTCACGCGAGACCCCTAGCGTCACGCGAAGGGTATTACAGGGAGGCGCCGCGTCACGCGACCCCCCTTAAAATGAGCAGATTGTTTTTTTTTTTTTTTTTTGGACCAAGGAACTTGTTTATGAAGGTTATAAATCAGGTAAATAGAGTCATGAAAGTTATTACGACATCATGGAATAACCTATAAAGAACCGCAAGAGTAGGTGATGTTAAATTTGTTAAAAACCATCGAAAACTTTATTGTGTAGATGGCGGATCACGTAGATTCGAATGATGACGATGTGGCACGGGAAGATGCATTGAATGAAAAGATGGTGCAAATGATGGATAATACTTTTGAAGCCAAACTTCCGCAAATAGTTCAAGAGGTGGAGAGTCGCGTGTTGGAAACGATTGATGCAATAATGACAAGCAAACTGGATGAAATAAAGGAGATGATAGGAGAGTCCAAAGCCAAGAGTAAGATACGAAGATGCACGTATAAGGATTTTATGGCATGTAGACCTTCTCCGTATGATGGAAAGATAGACCCGATTGTATGCCAAAGGTGGATTTCTAATATAGAAGTTGTGTTCATACGAAGTCGGTGTGATAAGGAGGATCAAGTAATGTTTGCTACGGGTCAACTGCAATCGCAAGCTAAAGATTGGTGGGATGCTCATTGTAAAGAGATAGGTGAAGAAAAACTTCAAGTGATGATGTGGCAGGAATTTAAAGAGCCTTTCCTAAAATACCATTGCCCCCAATCCACCATCGACAGGATTCAAGAGGAATTCTTGCGCCTCCGACAGCAGGACGAAACAATCAATGAGATAACAAATATTTCTTGGATAAGCTGAAGTTTTGCAAGGAGTTCGTGAATTCAGAAAGAATGAAAATCAACCGATACCATGATATGTTGAAAGCGGAGTTTAGGGAGTTTATTACGCCCTCGAAGTGTGAAACACTTGACGAACTCATAAACTGGGCGCGAGACAGGGAGATTGAACTCAAGAGACAAGTGGAGCGAGGTGAAAAGAGACCGCCGGAGAAGATGTCTAACCCAATTCCTTTCAAGAAAGGCAAGTTTCAAGATCAAGGAAATAAAGAGAAAACAAAGAGTGGAATTCCCCGTTGCAAGAACTGTGGAAAGCTTCACACTGGGGAGTGTCTATTGGGCAAGAAGGGATGCTATAACTGTGGGGAAGAGGGACATCCGCATTACAGGTGCCCTAAGAATACGAAGACATGTTTTAATTGTTTCCAGAAGGGTCATATCAAGGCGGAGTGTCCCAAGCTCCAGCCGGGAATGAAAAAGGAAGGCAAGAAGGAGGAGAACCCTAAGGCAAAAGCAAGAATGTTTCAAATTACGTCTGAAGAGGCTAAAGCTCATCCGAATGTTGTGTCAGGTATTTTCTTGCTAAATTCCTTGCCGATGTACGTGTTGTTCGATACCGGGGCTACTATGTCTTTTGTTTTGAGTGATGTAATTAATCACCCCTCATTTAAGATTGAAAGAATGCAAATACCATTAGAGGTAGAGATAGCCGATAGCAAGAATTATTTGTATCTCGGGAGGGGGGTATAGCTAATGTAAATTGGGTTATTATACTAACTCGTGTGCATTGTTTAATTTAATAGATTATAACCCGGAAGTCACAAGGAAATACCTAAATTAGCAATGTGAGTAATCCTTATTTTTGTGTAGACCTTTTTGTGAGTAATTCCTCTTTTTGTAAACTGTTTTTACAAAACCTCAATTGTTTTGAATTATATTTAACAGTGATTGAGTATTTATAAATCTACAATTATCTTCGGTATGTTGGGGTTTTGTATACATTACTTGTTACTACACTGTGAGTAGTAGCATGACCACAAGTCAGGGTTGACAGTACCATGGGTGGTAATAAAAGTAGATATAAACAAATGTAATTGCGGGTTGCCCTCAATGCTGAAAAAAAATGATAAAACTTGTTTTGATTAAACTGGGATTCTTTCACCAGTATTTTCCACTGACAAAAATGTTTTAAACGCGCTTCAGGTAACAAAATGTGAAAGGCAAATAGAAGCCAGCTGGAGAGCACTGAAGGCTTGGAAAAGTGGCTATAAAAGTTACCTAAATAAAGAAGAAGTGTTATTTCAATAAATTAGGGTTTATCCCTATAAACAATGATGTAATGGAAACGTGGGTTTTTCCCATGTATTTATTATTATAAAAATGTGGTGTTTTACTCTGATAAACTATTTCCTAACTACGTTTCTGATGTAAATTCCGCTGCCAAATAAATAAAGACCGATACCAGCTAATGTGCGAGCTCGCGGCCGCCCGCCTCCCGGGGCAGGGGTCGGGGGTTGCGACACTTACACGTATGAAAGTTAGGGCTTATTTATGGCACTACAATTGGCAATTGTTTAGTTTCATTAGCGTATCCAAGTCATTCATGTTCAATTATTTAGAACCCTAATTTCCATCTTCACATCTTTCTTACATAATACGTATTTTAACTTGTATGTTGTAGATTTGATGGATGTGATGTGTATGTGTACGAACTTAATTACATCTTTAATGAGTTAAACTATGTAGTTATGTGATTTGTATGACACATTTAGACATTGTTGTAATTCAGTGATTTTATTTATGTACAATGGGCAGTTCCATTGGATGGGTGGATGCTAGTAATGTAGACAAAGATTTTGTTTTCTGTAACTTTTTTTAATATGAAAACACGAGTTATGTGTCACTAAATGAACTTACATCTTTTTGTTTAATTTTATTTATTTTGTAGGGAGATACGCAGAAGCATTATTGATATGTAATAACTCGCATTCCTTTAAAAATTGTCGCAGGCTATTTCTTGGCTTGCGGTTAACTGAGATAATTGCTTATTTTAGAGAATTTCTAATTGACATGTCGAAGTATGAGCATAATTTTTGATATATTTTTAGCACTTTTACTTGTTTATGAAGCTTTAAATTTATAAAACACGATATAACAATATTACTTTCTACAATACGTTAGGGCAAGTGTGTCACTCCCCTTTCTAAGGCGGAAGCACGAGGTGTGATCCTGAAAGGTTCTCATTGCATACGAAAGGTAAACATTCTACATGATTATAAAATAACTCCATATTGCCATTCATAGTTAATTATCCAAAACAAAAGTTAGGTTCAAAGTTTACAACACACATAAGATAATTGTTTGAAAGGTCTACAACTTCATTTCAAAAACAAATATCAAGGTTTTGTTCATTATATCTACGCAAAGAGGCGGGAGATAACAAAAAAATTCTACAAAAGTGGCAAAGGAGCTTAGACACATGCAAACTTGAAACACAAACAACATTCTTGAGCAAGAGACCGCGCCCACATCCACTTAGTTCCTGAAATACATGTAAGTTTTGGAAAATCGTCAACAAAAGTTGGTGTGAATTCATGCAGTTTTGTGTAAAACATATAAGTAGTTGTTGTAAGAATCATGGTATGTCAATGTACTTGAAAAAGTATTCTGTAAATGTAAGGAAATCGAGATCGCTAATGGTTTGCAAGGCCATTAACATGTGTAACGACATAGGAAGCATCCAAACCATAGGCATTTTACTTGTCGGTTCACGACTAGAGACACAAAAGCACTCTTGGTAACAAAGTGGCCAAGAGTGTGGTTGCCTGAAACCCATTAGATCTAACCTTTTGTTCTGCGGTCTAGGTATCACGTTGATTAATGGTGCTTAAGTCTCACCCTATTCGTTACATGATCTATAGTATCATTCCTTAATTTTGTTTCTACATACCACAGTACATGTATTTTCCCCAAGTTTAGAAAACAAGAAAATGTTTCAAAGTGGGGACATCTCACTGTTTTGCGTATCCTGCGTCGTAAACTTCACCGGCTTGTCTTCTAGGCGTCGTAACCTATATGTGTTCTATGTACGTTAATCACTAGACTTGTAATGCACAAGTACAAGTCACCATCTTAAGTTAAGTATTTGTTTTGTATAAGTTCATCACTTGTGAGGGTCGTGCCCTTGTTTGTCAGGTCTTGCCCGTTCGTCGTGTTATCATAATTTTTATTTGATATCATTCACTTGTGAATTTATATTTTACTTCCAAAAATATATATTTGGTTGTGTAGTATTTGACAAACGATAGGTGTTAAAAATAATCTATATTTTTAACTTGTCCCAATTATGTTACTTATATTATTTTCCAAAAATAATCATAAGTAATTTGTAAATAATATTTCTAATATTATTTTTGTGTAAGTATACTTAGGGAAGTATACTTGTATTTTTGTGTAAATACTTGTGTATTTTACATTATTTGGAAAAAATATATTCTTTGATTTTTAATACTTTCCGGATTTATATTTCTTAAAAATAATATATTTTTAAGATTTGTGTGAAATATATATTTTTTGTTATGCTTGTAAAGTATATATATTTATTTTTGTCATTTTCCAGTTTTTGTATATTTTCCATTACTTGGTAGTAATCACATATATTTGTCCAAATATGAATTTATGTCCAAAAATGTCCAAATTGTTAAGGAATATATTTATATAAATATATTTTCTTGTGTTTGTCGAAATACCCCTTTCATGGGTGATTCTTGTACATATATATTCATAAATACTTCCTTATATATTTTTGTGTGTATTTTGGTATTTATACTCCTTGGGAGTATTTAGTGTATTTTCAAGTTCCTAATACACTACTACATATAATACATACAATATACACTTAGCACAAAATTTGGTGATCACTAAATATATATATTTTCCTTAAAAATGTACATACTTAATATTGGTTTTAATCTTGAAGAAAGCCTTATTTCTTGACTTGTAATTTTATATAAAAATTAGGAAACCTTGGTAAATATTTTTAGGTGAATTTTTGGGGAATAAGTTTCGTCAAAACTTATATTTTTCTAAGTGTCAAAATTTTATAAAAATTTTGACATAGTTTCCCCTAAAAATGGAGGTTTCCCATGTTTTCAAAACATATGGTTATTTTCTTTTCATCATCAAAAATCAATTTACACAATTATCACAAGTAACATACACTAAAATCATCATGAAAAACCTTATGATGAACTTAATTTTTGTTAAAAATGTGTAGTCTCTTAGATCTACACTTTACATACATAAATCTTCCAAAAACAAATGTTCTTGTTAAGTTTTAACAAACTTTATATGAAACTTTAACTTACTAAAAAACCATCCATGAGTTTTAGGGTTTCAAAACCATGAACAACATATTCTAAAACCATTTTTAAGTTCATTTTGAAGATCTTTATGTTTATCATCAAATTTCATCATGGATCTTTCAAGATCCATGCTTAACATACTTGAATCTTTCAAAAGTAAGCTTCTTGTTGAACTTTTTACAAACTTTTCATGAAGTTTAGTTTCATAAGTGGTTCATCCATAAACTTTATAACTTCAAGATTACAAGAATCATACTTTAAAACCATTTTTCAAGTTTACATAAAGACTTTTCAAGTTCATCTGTTTAACCATGGATCTTTTAAGATCCATGCTTAAACTTGTTAGATCTAAGCTTCTAACAAGCTTTAACATGATGGATCTAAGCATAAGCACAAGATTAACAACAACAACTTCATAACATACATCAAACAACACTAAAACCACTTGTTTTTCTTTAGATTATGTTAGATCTTCATGTCTTCATCTTTTAAAGTTTAGTTTCTTAGATGGTGTAACTTGCACATAACACTAACATGAAGTAAAATAGAGTTTAGCATGCTTACTACTAGCTCTAATGGCTAGGGAAGTGGCACAAACAAGATGAAGATGGAAGAAAATGAGAGGTTAAAAGCTCCACAAGAAGGTCCTTAAACTTCTATCACTTCAAGCCTTCTTAGATAACCTTCTAGCACCTTGATATCACCTTGGATTGCCTTGTTTATGAGTCAAAATGGGTGTTGTATGGTGGTTGTGGTGTGGCCGTGAGGTAGAAGAAGAGAGGAGGAGAAGATGTGTTTTGAAAAGTTTGAATGAAGTTATGAAGGAATGGTCTAGTAGATTATACTTATAAACCTCCAACAATCTAATATCCTTTAGATTTAATGCCCCATATCTTGACATCACAAACATTATTTTAATGTGGGATGTTTGTGGGTCCCTATGGGGCCGCCCATGGCATGGGGGGGGGGGTAAAGTGTAAACTTTGGAAATTAGGGGGACTAGAAAGCAAGTTAGGGAGTTTATGTTTAAATTAAGTGTGTTTATGTGTTTTTATGATTTTTAAGGTGTTTTATCACCATAACTAGCTTTATATCATAAAAACAATGCTTCTAGTCTAGTTTTTATATTTTGGGTAGTGTCCAGTTATTCGTTCGGTTATCGGTTCGTTAAAGTGCTAAATAGCGCAGTTTCACAAGGTATGAAGTACCTTTTGTGGTAGTTTTCATTCCCGACACTTTATAAGTTATTATGGACACTAAAACATCAATTCTGCATATTATTTAAGTGTTTAAATGTTGTTTTATTGCTGAATTATGCTGAATTCTACATTTAAAGTGAGTTTCGGGTGCCTTTTAGTGCTTGTTTTAGCTTTTGAAAAGTGTATATGTTAATCCTTGTACTCACACTTGGGTTTCAATGAATTTTTTATGCTAGACCTACATCTAGGCCCTAAATTTATTGTCTAATCGTATTCTGTAGTCATGCTGACACAGCTTGTCTTACCGGTGAGTTTACTAGTCTTTTCAACGCAACGCTTAATGTAATGCACAATGTGATATTTGAAGTATAAAACATGCATGAATTCATATGTAAGGAAAGTAAGCACATAATGTTGACGTTTAAGCACATAATTGCAGGAAATAAATAATTAATAAAATAGTACGAAAATTACCGGCTTGGTGCCAGTTGTCACAAAGTGCACCCATCATTGGCGTAGTATAGTGATGGTAAGATACCGAGGTCATCCAAGGACACAAGAGCTTTTAATACCGGAATATCTTCAACGTCTAATCTAACTGAATTTTTAGGAAAAAGATGTTTAACACATAAAATTTAAATGAAAAGAAATAAAAATAAAAGAGAAACAATAGAAAGATAGAATCACATGGTTCCGACTCCTCTTTTACGTATCCTTTGATGATTTCCGCAGTTTGGGTTTTTTTAAGAGATTATCTTAGTTATAGTGGCATGTCCCTCTTTTGGAGGCAAAGCTACCCTTGGTCATATTAGTCTGAGTCATCAGGGATACAGTCCCGTAAGACCGGAATATTGTAATATAATTAAGTAAGTTATTAATGAAAAATGTGGCATGTCTCTCTTTTGGAGGCAATGCTACCCTCGGCCATATTGGTCTGAGTCAGAAGGGATACATCCCCGCAAGGCCGGTTTAAAATTTTCATAGTAGTTTAGTTCTAAGGGATTCAAGCCGTTCTTACTTCCCCCGATTTGATGCTATCTACCTCAAGAGAAGTCCTAATAAGCTTGAATCAAGTCCTCGCAGGATCTATACACTGAACGAGGAAAGAACTTTACCCAAACCACCCTTCTAACCCCCTTCCAGGCAGCTAACGTGTAACACCTGAAAATGTTTCTTCCAATTATGCGAGGACACGTGTCCCGAATCTCCAACTAAGGAGAGGGAATTTATCATTCAACTATGTAACGATACGTGTCCAATCCTCTAACTAAACTCGACTATGTGGATGGAGGAACCTCCGATTAATCTCAAAAATATGGAAGGAGGAAGAACTTACATACTATGTTAATTGAAACGTGTTCCATATCTCCGACTGATCCCAATTCTGGGAAGGAGAGAAACTATTATTGTGCATTAACTAAAAAGTGTCCCGGATCTCCGACTAATCCCAACAATGAGGAAGGGGAGGGACTAAAAGTGTCAAATGGCAAAAGAATCAAAGTCCAAGGACTAAAGATGTAAAAATCTTAAATTTTAGTTTCTTGAGGTCCCTTACGGGCCGCAAGGCTTAACCCTTACGGTCCGCAGGGGTGTTTGAATTCTGGTGCGCGCTGAAGGTCCTTACGGACCGTACGCCATCACCCTACGGTCCGTAAGGGAACATGCTGGCAGTTTTGTGCTTGCTCTCTAAGGCAATCTGCAAATTGTGACACCTAGCTCTGATTTGCCACCATTTTCCCTGATTCTTACACATCATAGACACTTGTTATCATCAGGAGAAGTCTCATAACACTTGGCATGATATAGTTGATCTTGTTCAACTATAAATAACGTCATATGTTCATCCTTTCAACTTGCTCAATTCACTCTCTTCTCTCTAATCACTCATTTCTGGAGTTGCTTCTCTTTAGAGGCCTCCTACTGAGTTCAAGCTTCTCCTAGAACACTTGTAAGTGTTCTTTCATAGTCTCTTTCATTTATAGGCGAAGTAATTAGCCGAAAGTCAAGCAAATTGACTTTTTGCTTTGACTTTCGGTTATGACCATTATGGTCAAGCCAATGTTCAATCCGAACATGGCTATGTGATCGTAATAATGAAGGTTATAATCCTCTAAGATTTTACCTTCTAAAAATCACGTTAAGTAGGCGAAATGATGAGCTAAGTTTATATTAAATAAAAGGTCAAAAATGTAAATTTTGCAAATTACGCTAATTGAGTTATTAATTATCAAGACCTTAAATTTTGACATCATACCAGTTTATAAAACGTATTAGGACATGTCTAAACATGTCCGACTTGTCATTTCTTGTTTAGAGTCTAATTCTATATCGAAAGTCAAGCAGTTTGACTTTTGCTTTAACTTTCGATTTTGACCAATTTGGTCAACGTTAGGTCTTGTTTAGAAATGATATTGGGACCATATTAGTATAAGATATAACCCTTAGAAGTTATACCTCTTGGTTATGTCGTTTGGTAGGTTATATGACAAGTCTAGTACTTATATTTTAAAAAGGACAATTATGCCCTATTTATCCTAAAAGTTAAAGAAACGGTTTTCAAACCAAATAGTTAATATTCTAATTTTAAAACAGAATGTATAAATGTTATAAAATGTGTTTTGACACCTTGGACTTGTTATAAGACCTGACCGACCTTCCAAACCCGCTTTTACGCGCATAACTAGTTATATGAACCTAGTTCATGTAATTTAGGCGTAACGGGTCATGTCTAAAGGTATAAACCACTCCAAATCAGAATGCTTGGTTAAATAACCTTTATCCAATGAGTCATTGCACTCGGATAGGTATAAACCACATTCTATCTAATCTACGCTTAATCTAGCGAATCTATTCTTAAGTAACAGGTCATGTCTAAAGGAACTAACCTTTGACTCGTATACATTCTAACCGAGAAATAATTCTGTTTATTCCAGACTATAGAACATGCCAGATAATTAGACTTGGGTCAATTATACTTTTACTTGTGGCTTTTGCTAAATTATAATCATATTTGATTGGAAGCTAGCAAAAGGTAAATACTCTTAACTTATTTTGTTTTAAACTTGGGGTATGGTGAATACGCCACTTGGAGCGGGTGTTATATAAATGAGCCGTCTATGTTGCTCATAAATATAAGAACTCGGTTTAATCCATTTTACTTGATAACTGAAACAATTGGGGGTTATTGGTACCGTGTCCGGGCGCCCCGACTCATGAACTATTATGGCCATACGGAATAGCATGCAGGGGTAGGCATGCCAACTGTAAGACACGTTTTATTCAACTTTGGCGTGTACCCTTAATCATTATAGCACTGAAAATGACCGACTCCGATCTCTGGTTCCCATTGTATGACAAGTATGTAAATCTGGAGACAAGAAAGGATCCCAAGAAATATTAAATGATTACCTACGGGTTTTCTGTATGTATAAAACTCTTTTTGAAAAATTGTTTTCAAAACAAGTCAGTTAATTGTATTTACCAGCGAAAGCTGACGTATTTTCAAAAGATTGAACCGCAGGGACCGAACCTTATTTTAGGCTGAGAATCTGGGTCGGCTAGAATGAAGGCTAAGGAATTTTCAACTCCTCAAGCTTAAGGCCAAAGATGTGTAAAGCTCATTTTACTAGATTCCGCCTGTGGGCTTATACTAAAACACTTGTACAACTTTTATATATATATATATATTCAAGCTTTTATTGAATTAAATATTTTTACTCCAATACTTCCGCTGCATTGTTATTTGTGATATTGTTATCCAATCATCACGACTCATCCAGGCCCACCAAGAATCGGGGTGTGATAGGTTGGTATCAGAGCTACAATTTGAGCGAATTAGACACTTGCCTTTTGTGTCTAGTCTCAAATATCCCACAATTGCATATTCCTTAAGAAACTTCGAGTCTAGACCCGAACATAAGATTACTCTTGTCTATGTATATATAGTTATTGATTTTATGAATATTCTGCAAATGCCGCCAAGATGTCGCAGACGAGATGAAGAATCTATGGTGGGTCGCGGACTCGATAATCTCTACCATTGAATAGCTTGAAATTCCATTTGGAGAACTACATTGTTTGGAGATAATGACTCTGATACGAGGATGCTAAACCTCGTCACCAGATACTATTTCTTTGATATTTTTTTGATAACCCAATATCATTAATCTGAAGTCTATCTACTATGATAGACACTCCGGGGATACTTCACTAGCTGATTGAACAGCAGAAATAAAGAAGTCGCATCATGGCAAGGATATCTGTGCACTTTTGCATAAAATCTCGTTCTTTGATACAACACTCTCCCATTCTGGGAAACAAGCAGAAAAATGAATCACTTTTTCTGGTTCTTGCTTAGAGCCTATAATCACGAGCTTTGAAACTCGATTATTCAAACCCATCTGGGTATATTAAATTATATTATCTAAACCTAGAGAATTTTGCCAGTAAGTTCTCCACCTGATCATCTGGAGCACGACATTGATTTTTAACAACCATAATGCCGAACTTTGTATGATAAAAGCACCATATGGTGATTGGCAATATCTTAGTGTGTACCATAGATTGCTTTCATGCCTTTCCAGTATGAAATATTAATGCGTGGAACCTCTAAGATCTCCCAACGATCATACCCGATACCCGAAGTACTAAAACCTCTGCCCGTAATCAGCGTGTTAACTCGAATAACTGGTACGGTACCCTGTCCGATCGATTAAAACCAATCCAACAGATGTTTAAGTGCTTCCGGAATAAGGCTACACTTTGTCATCACGTTGTGGGTTTTGATCTCGTGATTATCGTTAAAGTTGAATTGAGTTAATACACTAATATGAGTTCCATTGTATCCACAAATTAGAACTCATAACCAGGAGGATGCTAAACAAGAAAAATTAACGGTTAAGAAAACTTAGTTGCTAAGAAAACTTAATAGGTAAGAAAACTTAATAGCTAAGAAAACTTAACAACTAAGGAAGCTTAACAGTTAAGTAAGTTAGTTAATTAATTAATCAACTAAGTAAGTTACTTAATTAAATAGCTAAAGTAAATAAATTAGTTAAACAGCTAAGTTTAACAACAAGATAAACATGGGGTAGATAACATCTAAATAAGTATATATGGGGTAGATAATATATGAGGAATGTATATATAGGGAAGTGATATATAAGGAAAGATTTATCTACGGAATGTACAACTGAAGAAGGTGTATATGGGTAGATAACAATTGAGGAAGGTGTATATGGTTAGATAACACCTGGGGAAGTCTATATGGGGTAAAACGTATTCCTTACCTATAAATAGGAAGCTTAGGATTCATTTTTCCTTACTAATTCCTTCTCTTCTTCTCTCCATACGTTGGTGTTCTAACCAATAATCATCGATACGATATTCTGTCCGATCGATCCGGGAACCAACTAACTAATGCCAAAGTGTTGTCAGAATAAGACTATACTTTGTTGACTTACGTTATGGTTCTGATCTCGTGACCATCGTTAGGTTTGATTTGGTTTTACACTAATACATATTCCACTCTATTAAACTAAATGCTTAACTATCAGAAAACTCCGAACTATAAACTTACAATCAAAATAGATAAATTACCAGAAGATTCAGAATTATAAGTAGATGCTTAACCACCAGAAGGCTTAGAATCAGGAGGCCTGTTAAATCAAGAACTATAGACCTACAAGGTGAGTCATTCTTTTTTTTTATCAAATGCTTTGCAAAACCCTAAATGTTTTTAGTTATACTTATAGTGATTAAGTCTTTGTTATCTGAAATTACTATAAGTGAGTGGGGTTTTGTATACATTACTTAATCCAACATACTATTGGATGACCGGATCCAATAGTGACATGACCACAAGTAAAGGGTTTGGCCCAGTAACAATACTGATTTAAGCAATTGACAAATATAAGCAAATGTAAAAACTCTTGATACTATGATTATAACAAATGAGTTTTTGTACAACTAAATGAACTCACAAGTATTTCCTGCTGATCAAATGTTTTTAAACACGTTTCAGGTGGTTATAGTAGATCTGAATAAGAGTTGTGATATGGCACCGAAAGGCTTAAAGAAGTGGCTTATTTTTATCAAGTAAATTAAGAAACGTTATTTTATGTATTCGGGTTATCCCATATTAAAACTACTTTTGTAAAACATGAGTTTGTTCCCATTTGTTATAAATAAAATTTCGGTGTTTCTAAACTCTGATATTTTTCCTAACTCACGTTCCTGATGAATTTTCCGCTGTAATATTTTCAAATAAACCACCGGTACCACTTGACTGTTCACGGCTCCCGTCCAGGGTGTGGTCGGGGGTTGTAACAGCTTGCATCTTCAGAGGTCTAAGGAGTTGGTCACCTCTCTACTACGTTTAAGGTATCTAATACCTTCTAAGGTTTAAATGTTTTCATCTTTCATACGAATTGGGTTTTGACACCCCGCCAGTAGTGCATGATTATCCAAGTATGGTTCGAGGTAATGGGACCAGTACATGCTTAGTGGCTGACAATTTCATTGTTGTTGGCCATATGTAGGATCTCAAGTATAATGGTAGACGTGCCATACATCTGTTATCCTAAGGTTTCTAACGTTTTCACGTTAGCTAAGGTTTCTAACGTTTTCACGTTAGCTAAGGTTTTGGCATTTTCATGTCACTTAAATTGGGCTTGTTCGCAGTTTGGGCCAGGCCCCAGTATCTTTTGGGCTTGTCCCCCGTTATCACAGGCTTGTCTCTAGTTCTTTTGGGCTTATCCCCAGTTATAATGGGCTTGTCCCTAGTTTGTTTGGCTTAGTCCCAAGTTGATTTTAACAGGTTTTGGAGCTTTGAATACTCACAAGTTCTTTCGAGAAGGATCCCTGATCCTCAAAGTCTAACTAATGGTGACCAGTTTATTTAGGATATAGTACCGGTTTAGGGTATAAAATCTTAATTTCGATTTTCTAGTATGCCTAATCTTTACTATTATTTATTTTTATTGACTCCACCCTACATTTTCACAAATAAGGATAGATGAATCATAGCTATCCATATAACCAAATTTTATTTAAGTATTTATGAAATAGAACTGATGATTTTGGTAAACAACATATTTGAATTTGGAAACACAAACATATTAAGTAGAATTTTGAAACAAATAAATAACATGAGATATAGTTAAAAGATTAAGATTTCATTTAAAAAATACCACCATTGTTACCAAAATTACCAGCCTGGGTTTCACCGACTTGACCCAGCTTCTCCTGCTTTGACCGGCTCTGGCTCCGCCTCTCCACCCAGCTATAGAAGGGTATGCTTCCATGAGGCCACATCCCAGGCTGAGGTGTCAAAGTCAGGATTGACAGCTTCTTGAGCCATCTTGATCCTAGCCTGAAGAATGGCGCGGGCTTCGCAGAATTTGGCTTCATCAGTCGTTACCATGGCAGCGTCATGAATGCCTACCTCAGCATATAGAAGCTGCTCCTCCAAGCCCCTTTTTTTCTTTCTCCAGCTGGGAGATGGTTTTGTCTTTAGCAACAACAATGGATCGTAAGCTAGCCAAGTTCTCTTCTGCTTCAGCCAGGTTCTTCTCGTGATAGGACTTCAAGTAGACAAACCTCTGCAAGTCACATCACAAAAAAAGTCAAAATAAGGGATCCTTCACTACATAAAAAATTACCAATGATGGATCAAGGATCCTTACCTCGGTGACAAACTCGTGGAGTTGCCTCTCAACCTCGAAGGCATCCTCCTCAGGCTCCATAGGCTTCTTCCTTTTCGACCCAGCTTTGGCCATGGTCATCACAGCTTTGGGCTCGGGGAGGCTTTGGCCTTTGGCCAGCTCTTTCTTGATAGAGCGGGGAGAGATCATGATGTCTATATTGTCCAACCCAAACTTGGAGGCTGACTTGTTGGCAGATCTTTGAGCACCTATTCCAGAAACAAACAAATAAGTATTTTGTTTCATACATTCAACTAAATTCAAAATTACAATATACATATATGCACAAGTACTTACTTGACATTGTGTAGGATACAGAGGTGTTTTCTTCAGAATCCTTGATCCTTAGCTTGCATATCCTCACAGTAGAGTCAAGTGCCTAAAAAGCTACAATCCTCACTTTAGTTCAAGGTAGATTGGCGAGATAGGCGAAGTTGGTTACTGCATGCAAACAAAAGAAAAGGATAAGTCAATGACAACAATAATCTCTACACTGGTTACCTAAGGATCCTATATCCTACCCTTCAAGATCCACTTTTTGGGTAAACTATCCCCGTGGGGAATTGTGTCCCTTCTCACAAAGAAGACCTGGTACTTCCATGTGGAGTCGTTTTAAGTGGTCTTGAGGATTGGGAGAGGTTGGTGTGATTAAGCCTTGAACAGAAGCAACTTGAGCTGTGGGTGACTAAGGAGTAGAGATATGAAAGCTCAGAAAGGTTAAAGTCAAGGTCTTTAGCTTTGATGATCTCTTCGATGGTGTACAGAACTTTCCAGAGCATGGGCATGGCCTGATTGTAACTGATTCTAGTCAGGGTGAAGAACCTCCGGGTAAGGTTAGGAAAAGGGTAAGAATAACCAAGAAGGAAGGGTCAAGGCTGGAAAACAAACCCAAATGGGTGAAATTGCATCGCTTCAAACTGAAGGATCAAATGGTCGGAAAACGGTTTCCGGTGGAAAACAGAGGAAAAGACTTTCGATCTCCTGGTCAGTGAACTTGCAAATCTCTGATGAAGGATTCATCAAGAGATTTTGACTTTGGGGCGTGTTATCCTTCTCTGGGCTATTACCAGGTGAGGATCAAGTGGTCATCTTCGTCATTCTCAGAGAAAGAGGGACGAAGGATTTTGAAAAGAAAATAGAGAGAGAGAGAGAGAGAGAAAGAGTAATACCTGAATAAACTCTGGAATGGAGATATAGGAGAGGATCTTCTGATCTTTAAAGGGATTTGGGAGTTATCTCTAAACCTATAAATCACAATGATGGTTGTAGCCAGGCCAATCGCTTACGTCAGACATCATAATGGCTAGTTGCATGCTCTAACGGCTAGTCCAAATTCAATGGTAATATGACAACTGTGAATCCTTATCACAGCTGCCATATTGGGGGGCAATTGTTAGGACATAGGTTTTAATAACTGTGGATCATATATCCTGAAGTGTTGGCTGGATCAGTTATACTTAGGGGATGATGCAAGGACTCAAAGGATCAAGGATCCTTATCATTACTTATGATTTCTAACAATTGTTCTCGATGTTTTCTAATGATCATGTGCAGGTTACTAACAGTGTGGATTGAGTCTCAGCTGGAAACTCAGGCATAATTCGTTCAAGATGTTGCACATGCTACTTCCACAAACGGTCATTGGGGCTTGAACGTGGTCATCAAGAATTTCGGACCTAGTTGTTAGGCTTATTAAAAAGGGGTTGATCAAGTGTTAGTTTATACAATTACGATTACACACACACACTCACTCTCGCATACCTTGCAAATCAGAGCTCTCACAGCACACTTAGCATTCAATTATACCACACTTGATCAACATCCGAAGTTGTAATCATTTTTATTGTGCAATATAGTTGATAGTGATAGTTTTCACTATCTGAGGTTTTTATGCCAGCGATCTACTAGTGATCAAGGGCTTTTCCTCGTATAAATCTTCGTGTTCTTTTACATCGTTCATCTAGCATTCGTTTTATCATTGTTCATCACCTAAGCACTCTACCTCACTTTACAAATTTGGTTATATTATCCCTAAACAGATTTTTGGCCAAGACAACTAGGTAGTTAAGTCTTATTGTCAAGCTTCATACTCCCTGTAAAGACTCATTTCGGATCTTTGTAAAAAACATCAATATCAAATGTTCTTGCTTGCACATATCTTATCATGTTTTTTCAATCTCATTTCTTAATCCAAGAAAAAAAAACTACTTTTTGTTCAACATGCACTTAAGCAAGCAATTAATGATTCATCGTTATCTTCGTAGTCGGTTTAGCAACCTTTTGATCTTGGATTCAAATTTCAAACACATGTAATCATTTTCTTAGTATAAATTTTTAAAATTTATTCAGCTAATTTATGTGATAGTAACAAAGCACACCCATTGTTTGCTTAAATGCATGTTTCCATTTCATTGCTTTATAAAGTGGTTAATAATATTAGGGATGAGTTCGGTATCAACCGGTACCGGTACCAAAAATACCGGTGCTGAAATCCCAAAAAATGGGACCGGTACTAGTACAGAAAGTATCCGATACTGTACGTATCCGGTACTGTACGGAAAGTGAGAGTTATGGAGGCGTATTTGATGAAATGAACGTGAAATTGCTTGAAATGTTGGATGTTGCATTTTGGGAGAAGATTGAGAGTTGAGTGGTTTTGTGGTGGAGTGATAACGGAAGATGGCGAGTGCTTAGGTATTGAAGAAACACTGGTTAAATGATCGGAATCAGATAAACTAGGGGGTTAGGTTCTGCATAAAAGGGTTGGTTTCTTCTCGTTCGGTTCAGGGGGACAGGTCTTCTTCTCTTCTCGACAACTGCAAAACAGACACCGTTAGACTCGCCACGGGGAGAATGGGGGTTCTCTCCGTGACCACCCTCCGGCGTGAGAATATCGGTATATGAAGAAGAAGAAGTATAAGTGAAGTGAATGTAACTTGGGCATTATACCTGAATTATCCTTCTATTTATAGCCGGGGTTTTGGCAGGAAAACCTGTTATTGAAATGTTAACGGAAAATGCTAACTCCGTAAGCGGTTATTTTTCCCTCCGTTAATCTCTTAATCGAGTGTGAGAGCACACGGATCGCGGTCTAGATCAACGGCTGGGGTGTTGCCACGTGGAAAGTGGGCAAGTGGAGATTTCTCTTCAATTTCATGCCATCATCGTGACTTCAGTGGGAGTCCGGGATGATGACACGTGGACAGACGGTTATAACCGTCTGGTGGTGCACGATTGAGTCTTCCAGAAGATTACAGCCGTAATCCAGTGTGACTCCTTATCGTGTGGTATCAGTGAAGTAAATAATATCCAAGTCTGGGTATTATTTAAGCGGGAGTGCTTATTGGGATTTTTATCCCCTGTTTGTTATGGAGAGAGGCGCAAGGATACATTAGTTCCCTTTTGGCGCGCAGGTGCTGCTTGCTATTTTTCTTCTAAGTTCTCTAAAGAGGGCTAAAAGATGAGGTTGCGGTATGGTCCCAAGTACTTAAAGCGAGGTTTTTGGGACCTTACCCCTTCAAGTCCCCCAGTCTAGTGTTTCTCTTATGCAAATGAGTGGAGCACTGGACTATGAGAGAAAGAGTTGCTTTTTGCTGTAAAATTTTTGGCGCGAAAATGGAGAATCTTCTAGGAGAAGATACTCTTGCTCATTATTTTTAATTTTTTTTTAAAAAAAATCATGATTCGAAAAAGATGGAAATCTTTTGAGGAAAGATATTTGTATCTTTCTTTATTCTTAACTATTGTTACCTTGGGCGAAGAGTTTTTGTAATTATGAGCTGACGATTGCTTACGTCATTGTGAAAATATAAGTTGTATTGCCTCTTCGTCTTCAAACTAAACTGTAGCTCTGGGAATGTGCAGTCATTTGTGTCAGACGGTTTTTAATGTGATGTGACATTTGCAGTGGCAGCGCCGTTTCTTAGTCAACTGATTAGACACTTAATCATCACGACCCTTCTTTCAATGTTGACGCCCTCCTTCTTTGGCCTATATATTCCTTTTGAAGTGTGGAGATATTTTTCAATTTGGGGAAAAATGAAGGTTAAGCGACCGATTCAATGGCGAAGACTTTCCGAAGTCTTGAGGACTTTCGAGGCTGCTGACGCTCTGCTTCTTCTCTCTGGCCTCATGGTTGACCCTTCCACTGGTGATGTAGGTGTTCATGGTGCCATTCCTCCGGGTTCTTCAAGGAATTGGGTCATCCCCGATCTTGCAAATGATAACAATGGTGGAGTTACTAGGTTGTCAGCACACATTGTAACTCGATCATTTCTGGCTGATCGGAGGGGGAGTTGTTCGATTGTATACCACCGTCGCGGCCGTGGTGTTCATGCTGTTCTTCCTGCCGAAGCTCTGACTGGTGTGGAAGCTGTTGCTGATGAAGATGATGGGGAGAATGCTAACCCTTGGATTGTTGATCCCCGCCCTCTTTCTAAGTATGGTGAAGTTCTTCATACTCCGTATGGAGTTTTAGATATGTTTCCTGGTGTGTAATTTGTTTAAATTTGTAACTATTTTTTGATACACTGCTGTGTTTTGTAATTTTTTGTTAAAGTGCTTGGTTGCACTAGTAACTTGCTGATGCACTGCTGTGCATATTTGCTTTGATAACTATAAGTTGTGTTTGGATTACAATATGTTGCATGTGCATAATTACTTTGTTTAGGTAGAGCGAATGAGAGTGGTATTGTGCTCATGTATGAACGTAGGTCTAGAATGTGCGCAGAGTTGTGCTTACTTAGACCGTTCATGAGGCATACAATGTTCACCATATTCTTTTCGCGTGTACCAAAAGAATTATATGCAATTTGGAACAAACAGTAACATGTGTAAAGATAATTGTTGCATTAATAGGGCGCAGGCCCAATAATACAAAGTAAAATAGAAAAATACATTGCCTATATAAGTCTGGCTTTTTTTTAATAGCTTGGCTATATGTAACACCTGCGCAGCTGCTGCGCGTTCCAGGTGCGAGGAACAATTGTTCCGTCGATTCTTTTCAAGGTGTATGCCCCTTTGCCCAGGACCTCGTTGATAATGTATGGCCCTTCCCATTTAGGCGCTAATTTGCCAGGCTTATCCGCGTTGGACGCTTCGTTGTCGCGCAGGACGAAGTCTCCTGGGACAAAGGTGCATATCCGGACGCGCGCGTTGTAATATTTTTCAAGTTTGGATTTATACCTTGCTTCTGCGATGGCCGTATTTTCACGTCTTTCCTCGAGGAGGTCTAAATCCATTCGGCGTTCTTTTCCATTGTCTTGTTTTTCCATGGCAAGCATGCGCGGTGATGGGAGACCGATTTCAGCTGGGATTACTGCCTCAGACCAGTATACAAGGCTAAATGGGGTCTCTCCCGTGCTGGTCTTTGGCATGGTGCGATGAGCCCATAAGATTCTAGGGAGCTCATCGACCCATCCTCTGCGCGCAGTCCCTAATCTCGCCTTGATGCCATCAACTATTTGTTTATTGACACTTTCGACCTGCCCATTTGCTTGTGGGTGTGCCAAAGAGGCAAAGCTGTGCTCGGTCTTCATTTCCTTGAACCACTTCTGGAGGTCTTCTGAGGCAAAGTTTGTGCCGTTGTTGGAAATGATGCGCAATGGTAATCCGAAGCGGCAAATAATATGTTCCCATATAAATTTGCGGATCACCATTGCTGTGGTTGAAGCTAATGCCTTAGTTTCTACCCACTTAGTGAAGTAGTCAACTGCTACAATAATGAATTTGACTGCGCCTGGCGCATCAGGAAAAGGACCGAAAAGGTCGATACCCCACTGTTGAAAAGGCCAGGCGGTAGTGACTGGTACGAGCGGATTTTTTGGACGGAGGGTTTTTGGCGCGTGGCGCTGGCAAGCTGCGCATTTGCGTAATAATTCCACCGCATCCACAAGGCTCTTAACCTTGTGGTCGTGGGTTCGAGCCCCACGGTGGGCGCCAATGAAGAAACACTGGTAAAATGATCGGAATCAGATAAACCACGGTGGGCGCCAACTAGTAATTATTGGTACGAGTGATAAGGCATCAGATAGTAATTTAGGCGGCTGGAAGTGATGTCCGGAAATAGTGGAGGTGGTGACAGGTTGTGATGGAGAAAACAAGAGGAGAAGAGAGAGATCGAGAAGAGAATCAGAGAGTGTGTATGTTTGCAGTGAGAAGAATACTTTTTAATCTTAATTATTTTTAGGGTAAAATGACAATTATACCCTCATGTGCCTTGTACATGATCTGATTTAACTAGAAAAATAGATGCTCGTTAGTGGAAAGGATGTGACGTGCAACGTTTTTTAAACATAAATACGTTTTCTGAAATTTTTAAAGATACATGCACTGAAATTTGCTAGAAACATAAAAGACGAAAAGTGTAATTTACCCTACAAGAATCAATCATTGAAGGCTAGCACATACAATTGTAGCTAACACATAAATCACATCATATAAATGGCTAAAACATAATCTCGCACATCTTCATAACATAATTTACATCCTATACTTTGAGAATATGCATATCTAACGAGTGATCGTCACCACTCCATTCCAGTTGTGCCGAATAGGGTAATTCATTCCGGTTGTGCTGAATAGGCTAATTAATTACAATTGTGCCATATAGACTAAGTTCATTTCAGTTAGCCAAATAGGATACTACATTAGTACTCGTACAACGTTTATTTCATAAACATCACATTATGGTGAATTAACCACACGACACCTCTAAACATCATTTAACCCGACTCTTTTCTCTCTAGGAAAGTAGATACTTCCTCATGCATTTGTTACCATTAATATATTACACTTCTAAATATTTTCCTCATAATTTGACCTTACTCGAGTAATCACACAACACGTCTATACATCTCTACTAGTCATATGACTCCCTTTTTAACGTAGACTCATTGGAAAGCATTTAGTAAACCATACATTTGTAAAACTCATTATTTAATGAAAACAAGTAAACACATGTAAACATACGCAAAATCATGTAATCTCGCATGTATGCAAGCTCCAAAAACATTTAAGAAAAAAAGAGGATTAGAATTCAGCGGTTGCAAAACTTCCAAATCTTCAAGCTGATCATCTCAAACCACGTCCTCAAGCGAAAGCTTAATGAGATTTGCAAAAATTATATATAATTATTTTTTCTCCTTATATGTAATATAATATAGTATATAGATGGTCACTACTAGAAAACTGTGTTTTTGCGACTGCATTTACGGTCACAAAACGGTGGCAATTGCCCTGTTGCGACTGTTTTTCGACCGAAAAGGTAGTCGGAAAAACACACGTCGCAAATGCCCTATTTCGACCGTTTTGCGACCGCTGCAATATTTTTTGCGATCTATTTTGCGACCACAATGGCAGTCGCAATTTTGGAAACCGTTTACAATTACGGTCTTGTTGTGACTGTTTTTGCGACCGCTTACCTTCTGTAACATTTTTGCAACCGTCTTGCGGTCGCAAAATGTGCTTCTTTTTATTTTTGCTTTTTCAGCTATTTTATAGTTTAAACCTGCTAATAATGTTCATTTTTTCAAAACTTATGAATTTATCGATTACAAAATTATATACAACATTCCACTTAGTTAAAGTTTAAAATATCAAAACCCTGAGTTATCCTAACAGATTCACATGCGAAATAAAATGTTATAGCCTAACTCTATGATTCGACATTTTGAAACCTAGCTTTTACCATTGCTTCAATGGTCATCTTAGTGCACATAGCCTCTTTCTTTGTTCTTTGGGTACACAAACTTCACCTTCTGGACTGTTTTTCGATACATGAAATGTTTTACAATCTGCAGTATAAATAGAAAAAAAGTATGAGCGTTCTGTTTGATCTAAAATTACCATGATGGCTTCTCATACATATTATAAATAGAATCCGGAAGATGAGAGCAGCATAGTTCAACCATTTCTCATAAATATAAAACAGGAACTACATGGTCAACAGCTTGCAGAGAAGAATAATTAATACTAGGCTACTTTCCAATATAACTTGTGAGTGTAGTCTGATATATAAATTGACAACATTTCTTGATGATTCAGCATCAAAAGAATTTAGAATATAAAGATATCAAAGCCTTATGTTCTCTACATAGGTTCTTTTTAAGCAACTTCTGATTAAGATAAGTGACATTTATTAATATGATGACAACACGTTTTGATTTATTCTTTTCAAACCAACACAACCTGACCCGACCCGAAACCCGTTCTGACCTAGACCTGTTTCAACCCGAACACGTTCTGACCCGAACCCGTTTCAACCCGAACACATTTCGACTCGAACCTGTTACAACCCGAACCAAAACAACCCTTTCTTTCTAAGCGACCCATTTTGAACCATACCCATTTTGACCCGCCACCCGACCCCACCCACCCATTTTTCCAGTTCTACATAAGACGGTTGTGACGCAGCGTTTCGCCTGAATCAGTCCCTTTCTCTAATTGACTAGCATTTGAACAATACCCCTATTCACTCAACAGACCCATGATTTACTGAAACTGACCTAGACCCATGATTTACTGAATCTGACCAACAATTTTGCAAATAAGATTTTGTGGACTTAATTAGTTGATTAGAAACATACAAACATTAGATTTTATAAAATCAAACCGGTAAAAAAAACCTATAATTAGTTTATAAATAGTGTATGAATACCAGATGCCTCACCTACATGCACCTCATGCCTCTTTCAGAACTAAAACATCCCAAAAAGCCTCACGTATTTTAAAACCAACATCAACCAAAAACCAGAACACACTAGTTACCTAACCCATCTTGCCACTTATAACCATGACTTAAAAGTTAAAACAGCTCAAGATTAAATACAGATTGAAATACACAAAAATTGTATACGGTACACCATTATCCTAGGTCAAACTCAGGCTTAACACAAATTATACCACCTCTGAGGCCTATTATCAATTTCACAGTTCTAAGTTGAGAAATCTACCATTAGAAACCCAAACCATCAGGTCTGAAACAATGATGATGAAGACAAGATCATAGATGTCAAACCCTAAATAAGTAAAAATCACAAAGCTTAAAAAGAAAACACTGATGTGAAAGTCTATAAAATGAACATTTAACTACGCATCGAATTAATTTTCAATCAGGCAACCAATCTATGATCCGCATATTTATTTCAAATAATCAGATATATAAATTTAATTTTCCGATTTCACACATTTGTACGCATATGAAGAATGGTAGATTTGAATATGTAGACAATGATACGAAGTTGTAAGGAAAAGATGAAAACCAAAGTTAATAGTCCAATTCTCTTCATTGTAAACTTGAGATCTCCAGAAAGATTTAATCTGCAGTTGTAGATGCAATAGAACGAGTTCTTTGCCATGATTTTTCAATACTCTACCCAAATCAAAGTAACAAATATCAACCATAAGTCCATTTCATATAGTCTATATAGTTGTATAACCTCAAAACGAACTCTAATGATGGCAGATAACAAAAACTTACCCTACGATTTGAACTTTTGTACACAAAATAACAAATATGATTAAATCTTAGGTCAAAGTAACACAATCAACACTCTTAACCTATTCGTTTCTACATGTAGGATGCAATACATTTAAAATTACAAAAACACAACACAAATCGAAACAAAATAACAAACATTTTAGAACAAAACAGGGGCTTACCGAATTAGAACAGCTTCCGCTGACAACTTTTTGCCAGAAAACACCAAACATCGCTAGCTTCAAGTTTATAAACTGTCAACCAAATAGATACAAATGTATAAAATTGAATATCTTCAACACAACAACAACAACAATAAGCCCCAACCGCTAGCAAATTGATAAACAGACACCGGAAAATTCAAACCAGAAGCAACGGCATGATTTGAACAAATATAAACACATAAACAGAGAACGCGGTATCCTAGAAATCAAAATCAGGTTGAGATTGAGCCAGATCTTTCAGATTCGACTGAAATTACCTAATTTAAGAACAGTTAGGATCTTGTTTGAAGACAATTTGTTAAATGCATAATTATCGATAGTGAATAGCGACAACGTACCTATATGCTACGTAGCGATAGCGATGAAATAGCGCCCGCTATTTTGTGTTTAGCGATAAGGTAGTTAAAAATTTAAGAAATAAAAATAGCTATCTATATAATTTATATATATATATAATGTTAATTTTATACCTTTTTATGTATAAATTTATAAGTTTAAGGACCAAATGTAAGTTAGTGAAAATAGGGGGGTTAAATGTTAAGATACACAAACTAATTTTACACTTTTTATGTAAATTTTACAAATTTTAGGGACTAAATGTAACTTAATGAAAGATGTAGGGTTAAAAGTTAAAATCCAAAAAGTTATTTAACCCTAAAAATTCTCAAACGCAACAAAAACGCAGCCGCTCTTCTTCCTACTTTCCAGCAAGTTTCCGGCAGAAATTGCAGGTTTCCAGCCGAAATTCGTCATTGGAATCCGCTATAATCACGCTATGGAGTCGCTACTTGATAGATTGTGAGACATGGGCGCTTCGCTATGAAGCATGCGATAGCGAGCGCTATCTTCGCTATCGATAACTATGATTAAATGAGAAATGGATCCCTAGGGATCTGAGATTCTTGCAACTCACCAGCAATAGTGGCGTTATCCCTTCCTTGAAGTAGATTACCAACAGCAGCAGCAACAGCAACAAGCACATCTTCACACCTTAATTCCAAACTACAACATATTAATCCAGTTCATTAGATACGCAGTTCCACACACTAACACATACACATTACAAACTTGTTGGACCGTTTGCGACCCCGAAAAGTCAGTTGAGAACGTTCATCTTCACGTATAAAGGCGGAATCAGTACACGCAAAGTTACACAGCTTTTCCTATTCAATTCCTTCTCTTTTATTGCTTTCTGAGTTGATTTTGACAGAGTTTGGTTACACAAGCAATGACAAGGTTCCGCTCCAATGTACATGAATGAATGACCAGGTTTCCCTCATAGCAGCTATATATAGTCCTTGAGGTTTCGCTCTTATGACAGTGACATATAAGCGAAACCTGTTACAAACCATATAAGTGAAACCTTCAAGTTGACACATAAGCGAAACCATCAAGTCCCTTGGAGCGAAACCTCTAACCTAATGTACATACAAACGAAATCACCTACACACCTATGTACATTCAAGCGAAATTACAATATAAACCCTAATTTCAACTATCAAGCTCCAATCTTGATCAACCTTGACTTAAGACTTGATGTAGACAAAGTCAACAGACATTCTGTGCATCAACAGACTCCCCCTTGGATGTTGATGAAGTCTTCAGCTCCGAGTCTTCAGTCTTGGTCTTTTCTCCATCTCTGTCTTCACATCATAAGCATTCTATCTTCACATGTTCAGGTTCACTTCCTAGTTCTATCTTCAGCATCCCTTTTGACAGTTGATCCAGACTCCCCTCTCACAGACTCCCCCTCTCGATATGCTAGAATCTGAGGTCTTTATCTGGTTCAAACTTTGACATTTAGCTTCCATGGGAATAATGAAGTCCAAAACCTGTTTCTCAAACATCAATCATTACAAACTATCTTTTCAACAATAAATCACAAACTCAATCAGTTTTAGAAATCCACTCAAGTATTCAGATCCAAGTTAATGACCCTGATCACTTGATTAATCCACCAAGTTCAATTTAATGACCTCAGTTGATCATTTGACGAATCAAACTGATTTTGAAAACATTTTTACATTTTTCTGAAAATAACAAGTATCAAGTTAATGAACTTGTTTTTAACTTTCCAATAAATCAAACTCCATCAAGATAAGCTCTCCTCATTCTTTAGTTCAGAATCTCCTGCATCTGCTTCAAACATCTGAGAATCCAACAATCAACTCTCCACTTTGGTTTGTCTAAAATAAAGCAGAAATAAAATCTTTTTGGATTTTATAAAGTGTTCTAAACTAAGAAATGAAATACAGAAAACTTAAATTGCAGAAATTTAAACAAAGTAAACTATATACAAACATATTTTTGGCGAGCGTGTCAGGGAATCATATCAGCTTTTCAGACAAATTACAAGTACCGGTAAGCTTCATTACATACTCAGACTTAAACAATTCACCTCGATTGTCGATATACTGATCCATCTTAAATTCTCACACAAATTTCAATTTACTCAGGATACGATTTAGATGTCTTATGAACTTAGCTCATTCATGTGTCCCACCTCTTGAATATACTCCCGTATCCAGAATCCCAATTATCAGTCTTACAGGTGAGTATACTACAATGATATTTGTACATAAATTAGGTATGCGAGGGCCGAGGGATCTCAGGTCGATACTTCCGTATACGCAGAGAGATATCAGCTTCGACTTTACGGTATGTCCCCTTTAGAGGATCTTTTAGCTACAACAGCAACGACTATCAATTTTATTGTTTCATCGGCATGCTGAGGGTTTATGCTATGTTTCAAGCATTTGCAGAAAGTATTATCCAAGGACTAGGTCAGAACTACCGTTCAGCAGAAGTCCCGGAATAATACCCCAAACATCATTGAGTATAAAGACCTAGTATATCAGATTATGAGACCTTTCAAACGAGATTTCAGGGGTTACCTATATATCCAAGTAGTGTTCCCCATGAATTTCACAAGTTTGAAATTTTAGGTTTATATCCCGAATAAATCTACTAAATGTGTGAAAACCTATCGACACATCATTAGCGATACTGTTTAACTCATTTAAACTTTACAAATCTTTAGCATACTGTAATTGTCTAGCCGATGTACTATCATTTTCCCTATATACACAAGCTCTTTTTCAAATTTTATCATGTTTTTGTATTTTTTTCATTTTTTACTATTTTTGTATTTTCTAAAAAAAACTATATACATCTATCTACTCCCCCTAAATACCAAAACAAGTAAAAAATCGACAAACCATTGCAGATTGTTTCTCGTCTTCATCCGCAACAGTACTCTCATCAACGCCATTTATGCCATCTGACACCGAAAGAAGCTTCATACCGTTCAGTTTTAACAAATATTTAAACCGGTTTTTATCAAAAGCTTTGGTATGTAAATCAGCTTTCTGTTCGTTAGTGTGGATTTTCTCAATTCGTATCAACTTTTTCTCAAAACAATCACGAATAAAGTGATGACGAATTTCTATGTGTTTAGTTTTAGCGTGATGTACTGGATTCTTTGTTATATTTATAGCAGCCTCATTATCAACAAAAAGAGGTGTGTTAAGAAACTGCAAACCGTAGTCGCGCATCTGTTGCTGTATCCACAGGATCTGAGAGCAGCAACTGCTAGCAGAAACATACTCCGCTTCACATGTAGATAACGCCACAGACGTTTGCTTCTTACACTGCCAGGTAACCAATCTAGTTCCAAAGAACTGGCATCCTGCAGTTGTTGATTTGGAATTGACTTTGCAGCATCCGAAATCCGAATCGGAATACCCTTCGAGCGTAAAGTCGCCTTTTCTAGGATACCACAACCCTAATGAAGGAGTTCCTTTCAGGTAGCGCAATATCCTCTTCACAATGATCATATGCGAAGCTCTCGGGTTAGATTGATATCTTGCTGCGAGGCACGTTGGGTACATGATATCTGGACGTGAAGCAGTTAAGTACATCAAAGAACCTATCATGGATCGGTAAAACGTTTCATCAGCCCTGTCTCCGGTGAGATCTGGGTGAATCCCATGATTTGTTGCAAGTGGAGTAACAGCTGGAGTAGAACTTGACATCCCAAATTTCTCTAGAATATCATGAACGTACTTCGTTTGATGAATGAAAATTCCCTCAGGAAGTTGTTCAACTTGTAGACCCAGAAAGAATTTCATCTCCCCCATTGATGACATTTCGAATTTTTGCTTCATCACTGATTCAAAATCTTTGCATAGATTTTCATTTGTTGACCCAAAAATTATATCGTCCACATAAATCTGAACTATCAGAAGATGACCGTCGACCTCTTTAGTGAAGAGAGTGGCATCCACTTTTCCACGAATGAACTTGTTGGCTAGTAGGTGTTGAGACAAAGTCTCGTACCAAGCTCTCGGGGCCTGGTGTAAACCATACAGCGCTTTGTCCAATAAGTAGACCTTGTTTTTGTGGATTGGGTCAGTAAAGTCCGGCGACTGTCCGACATATACCTCCTCTTTTACCTTCCCGTAGAGAAAAGCCGATTTAACATCTAACTGATATACTTTGAAGTTTTTCCAAGACGCAAATGCCAGAAAGATTCTGATTGCCTCTAGTCGTGCTACAGGAGCATAGACTTTTGTAAAATCAATCCCCTCCTGTTGACTAAAGCCCTGAACAACGAGTCGAGCTTTGTTACGAACCACAACTCCTCTATTGTCTCTCTTGCATTTAAATACCCATTTCGTATTGATTTTTCTATGACCATCCGGCAAATCAACTAACTTCCACACTCCCAATTTCTCAAACTGACTCAACTCTTCTTGCATCGCAATGACCCAAGAGTCTTCAGTAAGCGCCTCTTTGTAAGTTCGCGGTTCGATCTGCGAAATGAAACAACTTAGTGAAAATTCAATTTGTAAAGGTGCTACTGTAGAATAAAAACATGTAAGGCCCTGGTCAATTTGACGTCTCGTGCGAACGCCTGCTTGCAATTCTCCTATAATCAACTCCTCTGGATGATATGAAAAAGTTCGCGGCATCACTTCGCTTGGAACATCTACATTTCCCTCCAGATTAGTAACATTCTGATCTGCATCTTGTTCACCAACTTGGTTTGTTTGACTTGAAATCTGAATTTGCTCCCCTCAGAATCTGAATCACCATGATCAAAGACTGGCATGTTTTCAGCTTCTAGATTATCATTCTGTGCCGACTGATTATCCTGAGCAACTTCATTCTGTTGGACATCATCATGTTCACCAGCATTACTTGGACCTGCTTCATCATCATTTGAAGTTTCCCGTGGTCTTCTAGAATACTCAGCTGGGAACCTTAGCTGTGACTCATATTCACGCAAAATATCCAACTCATCAAAGAAATCTTCATCTTCCTCTGATTCTTCTTTCATGTCAAACGAATCCCAAAGTTTGTCATAATGATAACGCCATGAATCACCAGGATTCTGCGGCGGCGTAGTATAACCTTGACATTCAATATTTGCAGCTTCAATAATCCACTTCTCACTTGGAACGAAGACACGTCGCATCGGATTTGCATAACCAACAAATATTCCTTCAATGCTCTTCGGACCAAACTTTCCATGAGGTTCTATAACAGTACAGGGTGACCCGAACGGTTCTAGATACTTCAAATTCGGTTTGCGGTTATTGATTAGCTCAAAACATGTTTTGTTGAACTTCTTGACAGTTAAAACCCTGTTGAGCATATAGCATGCGGCGGAAACAGCTTCAGGCCAAAAATTTATAGGTAACTTTGAATCTGCGAGCATAGTTCTAGCCGTCTTGATTAGTGTCCGATTTTTGCGTTCTGCAACTCCATTCTGCTGCGGAGTGTACGGAGCACTAAACTCATGCAATATACCTCTTTCATCACAACATTCTTCCATCTTACTGTTCTTGAATTCAGTACCATTATCACTTCGAATTCTTTTGATACGCCTTTGGTACAGATTTTCAATTTTTCTGAACAACGCCATCAAACTATCAAATGTTTCATCTTTCGTCTTCAAGAAAGAAACCCACGAAAATCTGGAATAATCATCAGTAACGACCAAACAATAGTAATCTCCTGTAATACTTTTGACATTCACAGGACCAAACAAATCCATGTGAAGTCTTTCCAGAGGTCTCGAAACTGAATTGACTTGCTTTGTAGGGTGTGACTTTTTCTTCTGCTTGCCTTTGATACAGCTAATGCACTCCCCTTCCAGGTGAAAACCTTTGACATGAACTCCAAGAACCAAATCATTTTGCACCAAGTGATTCATCTTCCTTAGGTGAATATGCCCCATCTTGCGGTGCCACAATCTCGATTCTTTCTCAGTTGCTCTAGAAACAAAACAATGTGCTTGACCAGTAGATGTAGTTGCAACAATCATATCTAACACATATAAATCATTCACTCTAGGTGCCCGCATGATAATCCATTCTTCAGGAATAACAAATCCTGATTTCAAGATCAAACATTCTTTATCAGTGAAGTGAGTAGTATACATATTGTCACAAATCTGCGAGATACTCAGCAGATTGTTCTCAAGCTCAGTAATGTAGTTAACTCTTTCAAACATCACAATCCCATTGGATAACGTTCCTTCACCAATAATTCTACCACCTTCATGACCAGCAAATCCCACATAACCACCATTGATATTTCTCACATCATACAGCAATGCAGTCTTCCCTGTCATATCTCTTGAAGCTCCACTATCCATGATCCATCTGGATACAAGTTTTGGAAGATCCTGCACATAACAAAATATGACTTAACCAACTTCAATAAAGATGCCGATTCATGCTTCGCGATCAAGGAAGCTCCGGCAATTCAAACTGTTTAGTCAAACATGGAGTCCACCCAGGCCTCATCAGCCTTAGGTGTAACCTTGACTCTTGCAATTTGAATTTTGAAATTTTCAGCCTTAAGAGGTGGAAAATTTGCATCATAATCAATTTGAATTGAATCCTCAGAAGATTTCACCTTCTTCTCAGTTTTTGGTTACCAAACTTGTTGAGATAATGCAACCCGCTTGTAAAATTTGTCATTTTTAGTTACCATTTTCTTTACAGGTTCATTTTTCACTTTGGTGTTATCATTTTCACACTCTTTTTCTCAACAACGATTGGTGCTTTACCCTTCACATCAACTTTCTTCTGTTGAATATTCACAGTTTCAGTCTTAGGCTTCACATTGGTACACTTTCGTGCAATGTGACTGTAACGACCCTCATTAAAAGTCCTATTTATTTTATAATTTTATCCAATAGGAAACCCTAATTGAGACACCCAAGTGATTCTGCACAAACCCTAAAATTTTCATAACAATCAGGATCAGGGCCCCTAAAACTCAGGGGGGGTAAACCCTAGTCACGATTATCTACATAAAACGCTGTCAAAATATAAAATTCGAATTCTTTCAAGTCAGCAAGGCTAGTCCCAAACGTGGCTGGTCTATAATGAAAACGTGTCCCTTGCGAACCGCAAGGGATTGAGTGTTACGGTGCGTAAGGGTGGTTACGCACCGTAAGGGTCTAAGTGTTACGGTGCGCAAGGCTGGCTAATTTTCGGGTATAAATAGCAGGCTTTGGGACCTGCTTCTGTGCGATTGTTCGTCGTAGAAATTCCAATCCTACGCTGAGTTATAGTCGAAATACCACAATTAACACACACGGATCACTAATCGACGCCGCAATCAGGGTAATAACTCGATCGCTATTACTATTCATTGTCCGATCGATCAATATATCCAATGGATGTTTAAGTGCTGCCCACATTAGGGTGATGCTTTGTCATTAGTCGTTAATTCGATGGATGTTTAAGCATAGCACTTTGTCATTCGTTGTGAGAATTTGATCTCGTGAGTTATCGTAAATGCTGTATTAAGTTATTAACCGAATTGTGTGCCTATTATTAGTTTAGGTTACAAGGCTGATCAGTAGGCTAAGCTCTGTTTGTATAAATCTGCAACATCAAGGCTTATCTGTAGATTAAACTCTGCCCATATAAATCTGCATGATTATAATGTGAGTCATTCTCTTTTTATCAACTATTTTACAATACCTCAATTTATTTTCAAAGGTTATAATTACAGGGACTAAGTCGTGGATATCTTGAATTACTGGTTAGTGGGGTATTGTGCACATTACTAATTTCTCCCAGTTAGGTTCATTGACCTACTCGGGATAATCACTGTTAGGTTCATTGACCTACAGGGATAATCATCACTATTTAGGTTCATTAATCTAATAGTGGTATGACCATCGTCACCATTGTGACTTGTCACCATTGTGACAGAGCGCCAGATAAAAATAAGATAGAAGCCATTGTAATCGCTCTTATGCTGTAATTAATAACTATGCATCATTATGCAAAATAGAATGATTCACTCAGTATTTCCCGCTGACAAAACCTTTTTAAAACACTTTTCAGGTAATTACAGTAGATTGGAGTAAAAGATGGATACGGCACTGAAAGGCATCAAGAAGTGGCTTATTTTATTAATTAAAATCAATTTAAGAAATATTGTTTTATAATCAAATTTATCTCTATTAAAGCTACCATTGTAAAACATGGGTTTATTCCATCTATTTAATAAATAAAATCCGGTGTTTCTAAACTCTGATATTTTTCCTAACTCACGGTCCTGATGAAATTTCCGCTGCAACGTTTTTAAAATAATCACCGGTACCACTGGGCTGTTCGCGGCACCCGATTCCGTCCAGGGTGGGTCGGGGGCCGTGACAGAAGGTGGTATCAGAGCCACTGCTTTAAGCCTTTAGGTGTTGTGACAATAATACCTAAATTTATATAAAAGAGTTAGGAGATTGCTGTTAACTGGTAGCATTTAGACTTGAACTTAAGAAAAGATGCCTTAGTATTAGCTTCACGATAAGCTAAGTACTTGTGTAAATAAATATGATGGATTTTGGTATGCCATAAGTAATTGATGAAGTAATGTCACGGGAAAACTAAGTCCAGAGTCACTAGTTGAGAGAATGATCAACAGTGACATGACCAAAAGCACTAGTTGAGAGAATGATCAACAGTGTTATGATTAGAATCACTAGTTGAAAGAATGATCAACAGTGATATGACCACAATTACTAGTTGAGAGAATGATCAACAGTAATATGACTTGAGTCACTAATTGAAAGAATGATCAATAGTAAATTGACACTGTCACAGGAATCGTCTAGTGGTCAATATAATAATAAGATATGTTATGGAAATACAAATTTCCTTAATTTTGAATAAAAGCCCTAATAAGATAGGCACTTTTTGAAAATATACTATTTATGGGAAATAGAAAATTTTCTCCGGCAATACTGGGTATGATGTAGCAGACTCTCCAGTTTGTCCGGATATACTGAAGTTACCTCTCCGGCGAGAACCGGGTAAGAAGGTATATAATATGTCAGCAAGTGACAAGATTTCCCTAAATAGTATCATGATCTGATATCTGAATTATATTTGGAAATATGAATCTGTTAAATACATAGACCTTATAGAGGATATATATATTATAGCATGTGAAATATATGATTATATAGATATGTATATCTATAAGAAATTCCAAAAGTTAATTTGGAATAAAACACAAGTATCTGTGTCTAGATTTCTTTATCAGGAATCTCTTTTCCGATATCAAACATTATTTCGTTTGATCATCTACCTCATAACCCGTGCGACAATATAAACAATGGGAACCCTTTAATTTGAAATACCATCAAAAGTATAAGAATTTCTAAATGTGTTAATATAAACTATTAACGCAAGTAAGAAGCATGTAAAGTTGTGATAATATACAAGAAAGCATATGAAAATTTAATTATAAATCCACAGAAGATGAAGTATATCACACACGACTTCCAAGGCAAGACCTTTGGAAAATATAATTGGGCACTATGACACCAATGCTAATTCCGTCAGTAGAAGAACTATTAAAAGAAGCACTTTGCCACACGATCCTACAAGCGATAAGAATATCACTGAGGTACGCTAGAACAAGATTTCACAAAAACATCAGTGCACAGTCTAATCAGAGTCATAAGTATTAGCACTGAAAAATGAGTCATATACTTTTGCAAATTCCCTATGTCATTTTATTTGACATTCCCTGGTAATGTCATTTAATAACGGTTATCACTCGAAATTTCAGATAGAAGTTCTTATATTTCTTTTGAAAATTCTGACTTCTGCATATAATAAGTTGACTTTCGCATTTTTACTTTTCCTAACGGTCATCATACCAGGAGGATTTATTTCATAGTAGCGAATATTGATTCATTTCATTTCTTGGTAAATCCACACGTTACACATGCACCGTTTGTTGCGCATGTGGTTCGTTTAATTTCTGAATTCCACTGGAGGGCTTCATTCTAATTTGTCGTTTTATCCAAACTCAAATATCCTTTAGTTAGACTTGATTTTGGCACGGTGAACCGCAATATTGCTAAACAATGACTCTTAATATCGAGTCAATAAATTTTTGAAAAACTCAAATTTCTTTGGCATCCATGGTTTCTGTTATGACCATGTCCGAACTTTCTTATTTAAACTCGTTTTGTTTAAACCGAGTTTAATTATTTGAATTTGCTCACATTACATATTCATTTCAAAATCCCATATGACGGATGGAAGCTATCATATTCAAAATAGTCCCAACAAGCACTTCATTTGTTTTGAACCATGATAGGCTTGTCTAGTCTTCGACTTTATTGAATCATTTCTTTGATCACGATCACCTTGTACTAACGTTTTCACAAAATTTAAAGCTTGCACTAATCTTGTTTATATATATCATATACGGATTTAATTATTTATATAATTATAAAAAGCCATCTTAACACAAATTGTGTGCTAAGATAATGATACACAAATTCTTGTCATATTTCAGCCTTTCGTAATATTTATTGCTCTATCATCGTTGATCGAAAAACATTATATATAAATTTAATTGATTATATATGGAATTATCTAATTTACAAATATAGTATTACTATATTTTAACCATTGCAGTGAGGAAATTATATTTATATATATAAAATTATGTTTGAGATATACTCTCATTTAAGTTTATGTTAGTTATTTATTATTGATAATTAATATTAGTTTTATTATTAATAATAAATTAATAACAAAAGTGTTAGTATTATTTTAAGTACTAAGGTTATTGTCAGGGGCAGGTATTGAATAGCCTAGCCTTAGTTAGGCATGGACTGATCACCTATGCTTAAACAAGGCAGCACTAACCAATATCCAACCATGATAATGACCAGTTAATATATATAAATTAAGTCATCATACTTATTTAGTAAATTTTAATTATATATATAAAAATATTTTACTTTGTACTGTAAGGAAAAGATATATTTTCATACAAGAATTAGAGGAATGAATAAAATTATATAAATAATTGTCTATCACATGTTTTGTGGTAACTATGTACCATAACAATTTAGCAAGAAAATAACCATATAAGAATAATATGGTAGTCATTAACTACGTTGGGTTAGGGATACATGATAATATATAATTTCATTTTCACTTATTTACAAAATACATTTACAACGTTATATGGTTTCAAAATAAAAATAAGAAATTCCATAAGATTGACCCATTAGGTATAATATATGCACAAAAGTAATTGTACGAATATTTTATACAAGTAACGTTATAAATAATAATGATTTCTTTTACAAAATAATAATACTAAAATATTTTGTAATGTAATAAATATTACATAATATAGTAAAATATTCAAATAATATTTATTTAAAAGTTGTGACCATTTACATATAGTAAAAATATGTAACAAATAATATATATTACATAGTATTTATATTTGATATATAAAATACGGTTTAGACAGGAACACAAATAATATATATTACATTTGTTTTACAAATATAATATAATAGTTGGTCATTCAAAACAACTTGTTCTTATTATATTTTAATCTCTAGGACAGAGTATGAATAGTGTACTATCACATTATTTCACAAATTAAAACAACTTGGAACCCTACACTAACTCTATTATCTTTTGGTATATCTTTGCAAATCACTCATTTCAACACATTGATTTTCTCATATCATAATTTAATATTTGCCAAATCATTTTCATACTTTTATTTTGAAATCTATCAATTCTAAAAGTCTTCCTCAGTTACCAATTAAAGTAAGCTTTCTTTTGACAAAGAATTTTATTGATTCTAAAAGTCCTTCACATTCATTTTAAAAATCTATTGATCATATATCTTGTGGCTTGAACCTAGTCACTTTGGAAATTATATCATCTCATTTCGTTTGTCATCAATTTCTTGAACTAATTCAGTTGAACCATTGCATCCTACTTAAGATACAACTCGAATTTACAAAACTTGATAATTTAATTCTGTGTCATCTACCTTAATATTATTTTATTAACTAAAATGTGACATAAGTCTAAAAGAAATATCATAACCCAAATACACTTGGGAACTGGAATCTGAAATGAAGAAAAGTATTCCTATTTACTTCAGTAAATCTCGAGGACGAGATTTTTATTAAGATGGGGAGAATGTAACGACCCTCATTAAAAGTCCTATTTATTTTATTATTTTATCCAATAGGAAACCCTAATTGAGACACCCAAGTGATTCTGCACAAACCCTAAAATTTTCAGAACAATCAGAATCAGGATCAGGGCCCCTAAAACTCAGGGGTGGTAAACCCTAGTCACGATTATCTACATAAAACGCTGTCAAAATATAAAATTCGAATTATGTCAAGTCAGCAAGGCTAGTCCCAAACGTGGCTGGTCTATAATGAAAACGTGTCCCTTGCGCACCGCAAGGGATTGAGTGTTACGGTGCGCAAGGGTGGTTACGCACCGTAAAGGTCTAAGTGTTACGGTGCGCAAGGCTGGCTAATTTTCGGGTATAAATAGCAGGCTTTGGGACTTGCTTCTGTGCGATTGTTCGTCGTAGAAATTCCAATCCTACGCTGAGTTATAGTCGAAATACCATAATTAACACACACGGATCACTAATCGACGCCGCAATCAGGGTAATAACTCGATCGCTATTACGATTCATTGTCCGATCGATCAATATATCCAATGGATGTTTAAGTGTTGCCCACATTAGGGTGATGCTTTGTCATTAGTCGTTAATTCGATGGATGTTTAAGCATAGCACTTTGTCATTCGTTGTGAGAATTTGATCTCGTGAGTTATCGTAAATGCTGTATTAAGTTATTAACCGAATTGTGTGCCTATTATTAGTTTAGGTTACAAGGCTGATCAGTAGGCTAAGCTCTGTTTGTATAAATCTGCAACATCAAGGCTTATCTGTAGATTAAACTCTGCCCATATAAATCTGCATGATTATAATGTGAGTCATTCTCTTTTTATCAACTATTTTACAATACCTCAATTTATTTTCAAAGGTTATAATTACAGGGACTAAGTCGTGGATATCTTGAATCACTGGTTAGTGGGGTATTGTGCACATTACTAATTTCTCCCAGTTAGGTTCATTGACCTACTCGGGATAATCACTGTTAGGTTCATTGACCTACAGGGATAATCATCACTATTTAGGTTCATTAATCTAATAGTGGTATGACCATCGTCACCATTGTGACTTGTCACCATTGTGACAGAGCGCCAGATAAAAATAAGATAGAAGCCATTGTAATCGCTCTTATGCTGTAATTAATAACTATGCATCATTATGCAAAATAGAATGATTCACTCAGTATTTCCCGCTGACAAAACCTTTTTAAAACACTTTTCAGGTAATTACAGTAGATTGGAGTAAAAGATGGATACGGCACTGAAAGGCATCAAGAAGTGGCTTATTTTATTAATTAAAATCAATTTAAGAAATATTGTTTTATAATCAAATTTATCTCTATTAAAGCTACCATTGTAAAACATGGGTTTATTCCATCTATTTAATAAATAAAATCCGGTGTTTCTAAACTCTGATATTTTTCCTAACTCACGGTCCTGATGAAATTTCCGCTGCAACGTTTTTAAAATAATCACCGGTACCACTGGGCTGTTCGCGGCACCCGATTCCGTCCAGGGTGGGTCGGGGGCCATGACAGTGACCAACTTGATTACATCTGAAACATGTTCGAGTATCAACAACTCGACTTGTGCCTTCAGACTGAGACTGTGAAGCTCTTTTCTTAAAGAACTCTTCATTCGATTTTGAAAAAATTTCTTTCTCTTCATCAGCAAGTGAACTCAAACTGTTCACAAACTTTTTCTTTTCAGCATACCTCTTGTTTGGAACATTTCTTTTCTGATAATTCCTACCACCCTGATAACCACCCGACCTGTTATTTCGATTATTATTATATAAACGTGATGGATTAACAGATTTCTTGTGATATGATTTATCTTTTTCAAAACTCATTTTTCTCTTTGTTTGACTCAGATTGTTCACTTCTGACAACTCAACTTCGACCAACTGGAAAACATTTGTCAATTTGTTCATATTAACATTCTCAATCGGAAACTCAGAATCCGAAAACAACTTATCTGAACCCAACATCTTGTACATGACAAGATTTGATTCTTCATTTAAGTTCTTGGACTTGAGTTTCGGAATGTATTTGTCCAAGAAACACCCATCTTCCTCAGTAGTGTCACTATCCATTTTTAGCACTTTTTCAACAACATCTTTTACAATATCATTTTGGACACTATCGTCATTGGAAGATGTGAACGTGACATCAATGTTCTCCGGAAGTTTAACTTCACTTTCTTCCTTAATTTCAACCAACCCAGATTGCTTTTTCGTGTAGTTATCAAGAACAGGTGGTGGTACTTGATGAAAACCCACCCCAGTTCCATCACAATACACATCTTCGCCTGCTTTGTCTTTCCCGATGGGTTTGGGAATAATGTGTTGTAACACAAAGCTTGCGGAGTTGTAACTGTTAAGCTTCAACTGGATTCGCTCGTTTTCAATTTCAGCCTCTTGAAATTTAAGTTTCAGTTTAGCGATTTCATCCAGTTGTTGGTTGATTGATTCTTCTTTTACTCTAAGCACTGCTTTTAGATGTTTATTTTCTTTAAAAGTTTTACCATTTCGATCATCACAATCTTTCATTGTGCTTTTGAGTTTTTCAAATTTTTCAGAAATCTGACGGTTTTCAAGAATTAACTTTTCATTTTCTTGTTTAACTTTTTCATGATCAATTTTATCATTTTCAATTTGGCTATTTAATTCTCTTATCCGTTCAGTTGAAGCTTTAACTGTTTTGTCACGATCAAGAATCTGATTCTCAACGCTTCTGACTTTTGCTGTCAGATCATCAACTTTCTTACCGTTGAGATACGTGACTGTGCTACAAAATTTGCACTCTTTGTTGCAATTTTTGCAATCAGCATTTCCATCAATTTTCTTACCTGACGCATTTGTTGACACGTTTGAACTGACCTGGCTTTTTGACTCAAACACGGAGTTAGAGTCTACCTCAAGTGCTTTAGCAGCCAGCACTTTGTCAGCCATTTTTCCCAGATTCTCTGCAGTCAACTCCTGCGTTGTGTCAATAACTCCAGTATCAACTTTCTTTGATTTTTCTTGCTCTTCTTTCTCCTTTTTCTCTTTTTCTTCTTTTTCTTTCTCGTCTCCAGTTCCCCACCATTTATTCTGCCAGTATTCATCCTCTTCTTTGTATTGCTGGATTATGGCTTCAATATCAAGCGTTTTATCATCAATCGCAATATTTCCATATTCATCAAGATAACACTCTCTGTCCGGATCCCATCTATTTGCTCTCCTTGCATCCAGAAAGATACGAGATATTCTAATTATTTTGTTTTCAGCAATCATTTTTCTGTATTGATATTTCTGCTCTTCAGTTCTATCGTCTTTCCACGGAATAGGTTCGTCGTTTTTCGCCATGAATGCGTAACCAACCGCATCTTCCTCCGGTAGAACCTCTTGACTCCAATCATACCCTTCGTCATCGTAAATCACCGCAAGAGCTCTAGATTTCTCTCTATTGTCTTCAACCTGCTTCAATCTAGGCGGCTCGGATTTATTCTGATGATATATTGCCTTCTTGTAATAATCATCTCTGAAAGGATTCTCCGACTCATCAGCATAAGCATTTCTGCATTCTCGCTTGAAGTGACCTTTCTGCTTACACTTGAAGCAAGTCACCTTGGACTTATCGAACCCCAATTTGGTAGATGGACCACCAATTGTCTTCCTGCCAGTAATTTCCATGAAACGCTGTGCTCGACGAACAGCACTTGCCATAGCCCAACGAATATCGATCAGCTCCATTTCCTCCGGATCAATCTGATCATAATCTTCTTTCGTCAGATTGGTGTTGCCTATCTTCCCAGCTACTAACCCTTCATATGATTCTAACACCGATGCTAGGAAGATCATCTGCTGTTTGGCCGACTCCTCATCAAAATTCTGAGCATTCTTCAAATCTATTGCAATGTTGCATTGAAAACGATTCTTTACATCGGAATGACTTGCAGATGATGAAGATCCACTGTGATAGCCACTGTGACTTCCACTGCTTTGACCACTTTGACTTTCTTTGCTTGCTGTGGACACATTTTCAGCAGAAAATGCAGTTTTGGGAGAAGTTGCTTTTGGCATCATGCTCTTTGGATAATACAAATCCAAATTCTGCTGGTAAGATGAGTGATTGACTTTGTATGTCTTCTTCAGTTCCAACTCGTGACTCTCGAGTTTCTCAATCAGCAAATCTAATGTCAACTTTTCTGGTGCTTTGATGGTATTCTTTAGCATCAGCGCATAATATCTCCAATCCATCTCGTCAGGCAACGAATCGAACAATTTGTCGATAAGATCTTCTTCAGGAATTTTGATATCATGTCTTACTAATTCCAGCTTCAGATGACCAAACCTTTCTATCATTTTACAAACTGACTCGTTCTTTAAACATCCAAAAAGATCAAACTCTTTTCTAAGAAGTTTCTTTTTGTTTTTCACGATTTCAGTACTTCCTAAACATTTCTTTTCTAACTTTGCCCAAAGATCTTTTGCATTTGAATAATCGATCAATGAAATTATGTCTTCCCGGACGGATTGAAATAACAATGCCACACACTTTTGTTCAGCTACAAACGAATCAATCTCCTCAGCTGCTCTTAAAGTTTCACCATTTTTGTTTCCATTTGCATAACCGTTTTTCAAACTCTTCCAACTGGGAAATGCGAATGCCATCAACCAATCTTCAAACTTTCTTGACCACCGACTGTATTCCTCGATAGCCATTAGCTTTGGAGGTTTATTGAACGTTCCGAAGGCACTTTCCGATTCCCAAGCTTCCTTTTTCTTTTCTTTTGGCGGATTCTCATTCACATTGCTTGACGAAGAATCATTGTTTCCAGAATCTCCAGTGAATGCGTGGCACATGTCGCTAAACGGGTTCGAGAAAATATCATCCATCTTGAGTGTACCTGCAAAAATCAACAATCACTTAGAAAAATTTCCAAAATTTTTGAACAATAAAGACACAAAAGCGAAACCAGCTTGTGTGACAGATAAGCGAAATAGATTGTGTCCGAATAAGCGAAATATGATGATGTACAGATAAGCGAAATCAATACTATGATCTTATCAGCGAAAACAGATGATGTCCTTATTAGCGAAATCAAGCACTTATGTTCAAATAAGCGAAACTGAACTTATGTCCGTAAAAGCGAAAGTGACAAGTCTGAATGTCCGAATGAGCGAAACCTTTGAATGTCCGGAAAAGCGAAACCTTCGAATGTTCAGAAAAGCGAAACTAAGTTTGTCCGTATAAGCGGAACCTGTAATGTCCGAATAAGCGAGACTGATATGTTCGAAAAAAAACGGAACCTTTTGGTTCGAATGAGCGGAACCTTCGATTACCGAAAAAGCGAAACTAGATTTTTAGTATGTTTTTTTTTTTTACCATTTTTAGTTCGAATTTCAACCTGAAACTTTCTAGGGTTTGTTATTACAGTATTTTACATGTAATACTCAAAAATCAGACAATTTCAACCGTAGGAACTATCTCAAATCGAAAAAGTATGAAAGAAAGTGAGTAGAAGTAAGAGAATTTGGTAGATTCAGCTGTAGTAGTATGAACTCCTCGTCCTGAAGCTCTGATACCACTTGTTGGACCGTTTGCGACCCCAAAAAGTCAGTTGAGAACGTTCATCTTCACGTATAAAGGCGGAATCAGTACACGCAAAGTTACACAGCTTTTCCTATTCAATTCCTTCTCTTTTATTGCTTTCTGAGTTGATTTTGACAGAGTTTGGTTACACAAGCAATGACAAGGTTCCGCTCCAATGTACACGAATGAATGACCAGGTTTCGCTCATAGCAGCTATATATAGTCCCTGAGGTTTCGCTCTTATGACAGTGACATATAAGCGAAACCTGTTACAAACCATATAAGCGAAACCTTCAAGTTGACACATAAGCGAAGCCATCAAGTCCCTTGGAGCGAAACCTCTAACCTAATGTACATACAAACGAAATCACCTACACACCTATGTACATTCAAGCGAAATTACAATATAAACCCTAATTTCAACTATCAAGCTCCAATCTTGATCAACCTTGACTTAAGACTTGATGTAGACAAAGTCAACAGACATTCTGTGCATCAACAAAACAGACCAAACAATCAAATTGCAACATTCTCATGTATATACAACCCTAGAACTAACTCCTATTCAGATTCACATCATAAACAAACAATATTCATGCTAACTTAACAGCAACCACACAGCAAACCATACATTACCATAAAATGCTCAAATATTATTCCATATAATCAAATACAAGAAAATCACATAAACAATACATACAACTTGAGCAGAAACAGGTTGTTGCGTTGCCGGAACTGGAGCTACCATTGTTGAATAGATCAAAACCCTAATGAAAAGCACAACAAACAACAAATCAATACAGAGCGTAAACCAAACAAAAAACTGCATAACATATGAACACATGAATAGATAGATCGATTGGAACGAGTATATGAGTGAATCTAAACCTGAAATTCGTAGAGCAATGAGATTAGATGATGAAGAAAGAATCGTCGATCTGTTTGTTCAACAATGAGATTAATTTATCATAAACTTTAAAAAACCTAATCTAAGATTCAGTCGACCATAAGATTCGTATCAATTATCTTCACTGATTATATAAACCCTAAGTGTACTTCAGTAACACGATTGAAAATCGGCAACACGATTGAAAATCGGCAACAATCAAAGATCAAACGATTGAATCGCCATGGATTTCTTGATTGAGAATTAACAATGAACAATGAGCAGTGAACAAATTGGTGTAAACGAATACTGTTGATGTACGAATCAATGAAATTGTTTGCTTCAGTGGAATGAATGTGTCGTTGCTTTGAGAGAGAGAGAGAGAGATGGGGAGAGAGGATTGAGGACGGTAGATGGTTTGACTGGTGTCTGGTGGTTTTGGACCTATTAATTGACTAAGCACCGCTAATTTTTGGGGAGGAACGAACAAGGCGCTTTTCTCAGCTTATATTTTTTTTACCTAATTTGCGACCGAATGTGAGACGGTCGCAAATCAAGAGATCGGTAAGCAATCGCAACTCACACAAAACCTTTTATTTTTCGTATATTTGTCATCATTTTCCTACCGAAAATAAACGGTCACAAAATTTGCGACTGTTTTGTGACTGTGTCATATAATTTGCTACCAATGAGATTTCAGTCGGAAAACAGTCGCTAATTTTGCAACCGACATTTTCGGTCCCAAATTCTGGTTGCAATTGCCCAATTTTCTAGTAGTGGGTATTCACATATTAACCTTGACCTATTAAATTAACTGAAACTTTAATTTACAACTTAATAATTAATTATATAATTAATAATGAACTATTCTATATAATAATTAGTTAGTATATTAACTACACAAAAATAATAAGCGCATAATAGAATAATAAATACTTCCAAACAAATTATGGACTGTTTATAAATGTTACAGCTGTGGTCTATGGTGTTTTATCATATATATGTAAAAGTATATCTGTAGTCTTTATGATGATTTTAAAAGTTTTATTTTTAACACCTATTTAGTATTCTTTTATCATTATCCTATATATTAATTCTCCAACTATTCGAACAGTAACAAATAAAAAAAACAGCATTATCCTAATAACTGAAGGAAGCACCTGAAGAAGCAATGAAACCATATGGCAGGGAATAGTATCACCCGATCATTGGTTTAAATGGGCGGCCGCCCCTCCCCCATTGACCAACTAGTTTATTATTTTATACACACTTTAAAATTACGTTTTTGCCCTGGATTAGTGTTTCTCTGCCATTGGTTCAAATGGGCGGCGAGCAATACCTATTGGACCAACCAGTTTATTATTTTATATCCACTTTAAAATTACGTTTTTGCCCCCAGTTAAAAAATACGGTTTTGCCTCAACTTCAAAATACGTTTACCCTTTTGCCCCGAGCTAAAAAATATGATTTCGCTCTCGGTAAAAAAATTACGCTTTTACCCTCAGCCAAAATTACGTTTTCGTCCAAGTTCAAAATAAAATTTTGTTTTTCCCCCGGCTCAAAGTTACGATTTTACACCGATTTATTATTTTATACATACTTTAAAATTACGGTTTTGCCCACAGTTTAAAATTACGTATTTGCCCACAGTTCAAAATAAATTTATGTTTTTGCCCCAGCTAAAATTTACGAATTTCAACTCGGTTCAAAATTACGATATCACCCTCAATTCAAAATTACGTTTTTGCCTCCAGTGTAAAATAAAAATATGTTTTTCCCTACCTAAAAATTAGGATTTTACCCTCGAGAAATTTTTTTTTGATTTTTCCCTCATGTAAAATATTAAAATATGACTTTGCCCCCAATTAAAAATCGTGTCAAAGAGCTGCCTAACACTCTTTTTACTTTTTATTTCTTGCAAAACTATAGTACTGTTTTTTTAATTGGTTGAGAATTATTCGGTAATCGCCCCGCAACGCGGGCGGGGCATCACCTAGTTAATTTAATTTGTAATCTATCAATAATTCCATTACCAGTTATAACACATACACATGCATAGCTGCGTTAGTTTTATAGTCTCCACAAAAATTAGAAAACGAACAAAAAGAATTGCATGTGACCAGATGGATAACCAATAATGGGGATGTACTTTATGAGCCATTGTTTATTAATTTTTCATTTCTTTAAAACAATTTTAAACCCGCTGCCAACAATCTGGAAGAGTTCGTCACTGATATCTTGTGTTTGGTCGGTGCAGTTTTATCGGTGTTTCGTCAGTAAAAATTACATTGGTGATCGTTTGACAGTATTAATGATTCGTCGTTGAAGTCTTTACCCACACCTGTTTCCTCACGGACTTTCACCGACCAATACTATCATCACTAACGGATAAACGATGAATATATCTACACGCAGATGAAAAAAATTTCATAAATAATGACTTTCCTTGTCTATATTTGTCTTACCTATGCTGTATAATACAATACTACACAATATATTATCATATATACAATAAGTCTTTAGTGTTGGTAAAGACAATTAACTCGTATACATGAGATGGATTTTTTTTTAAAGAAAACTACATTTGTCAATATCATTCCACACGAAAAAGGGTAATTACAAAGCAATGGCAGGTAGTCGGGCAACAAGTTGCGCCGCCACCCCCTTTTGAATAGAAAAACCAATTCTACTAAATACAAAGTTTGAAACAAATTCTACTAGATATTGCTTTGCTTGACCGTGTTTTCTCTCTCCCCATCAAGACTGTTAAGAGTATCCCCCTTAGTTGTCGTATGGCATTTGCCCAAGTCTTAACTACAGCTTTGGACAAGGTGGTTGTTATGCCTGATTCTGTTGAGGCATGGGTTCGACTTTTGATATTACCACGTTGCACCTTGCGGGTGTTCAAGCCTGTTGGTCGTCAGGACAAGAGGTCGGGCAATAGGAAGACGGGCCAATGCCTTAGCATCCAGCGGTCTTTGGCTCAGTGGGATGATCGTGAGGGTTTTGCCCAATGTTTTAAAAACCGGTTTTTAAATCATACCGGGATGGTCTTAAAAATGGTTCAACCGGTAGAACCAGGTTGTACCGGGTGGTTCAACCGGATGAACTAGTTAACTCTATAATTTCATAGAGATACATACGTACATGAATTATATTGACATAACTTATTAGTTTTAATTTTTTTTCACTAACATAATAAATTATAATATAACTATTATCATGCCCTCTTTCTTTTTCAAGTTTCAAAATACAATCTTTCACATAATATTGCTTTACCCGTATAGACATACATACATGCATACATACTTACATATAGAGAGAGAGAGATACATCGAATTGCTTCAAGTCTTTCACTTTTTGACCCACTTGTGGATCTATTTACTCTCAGATTATTTTACTGAAATAAGTAAAACTACCGATGAAGATGGAACTGGAAGCATGATGAAGATGGAGTGATGAACCGATGAAGATGGAGCTGAATCTTGTAGATGAAGTGATGAACCGTAAGTGATGATGGTTTTGAATGTTGATCGGTGGTATATGTATCTGATGAAACTCTAGAATACTAAAAACCCAAACCAAAATAACCATGGGCCAGTACCGGTATTACGGTTCAAACCGGTATACCGGATTTTACCACTAGTACGAATCTTATGCCGTTTCGATTATTTACCGGGGTGCTTCGTACCGGATTTGCATCCGGCACCGGTAACACCGGTATAACCGGCCGGTATTTACCAGTTTTTAAAACACTGGTTTTGCCACTCTTGTCCAGTCGTTGTTTGATCAACCCGCGAGGGGGGTTATAGATGGAATCAAAAAGGGCACTGAGAATGATAATGAGTGTGTGGGGACCAATGTGAAACAATGTTTACGTAAGGTTGCTGATGGTCATTTCACTGCAGCGGTTAAGGTTTTATGCTCCTCGGGGGTCGCCCCTTTCAATAAGAATACTCTGGAGGCTTTAGTGGTTAAGCACCCATGTATGCCCCCTCCTTCCATGCCTGCCTCCTTGCCTTCTGAGTCTCCTCTTGTGGTGGAGTCCGATTGTGTGCTCGGGTGTATTAAATCTTTCCCCAAAGGAACGTCGTGCGGGAGAGACGGCTTAAGGGCCCAACATCTTTAATATGCTTTTTGTGGGGAGGGATCTGTGATTGCTGATAACCTGCTTAGGGCTACTTCAGCTATGGTTAATTTGTGCTTGGGGGGGAGGTGCCCGAGGAGTCTGGCGGAGTTTGTTGCTTCTGCTCCTCTTACACCTCTTCTCAAACCGAATAATGGGATTAGGCCTATCGCTGTTGGGTCGATTTGGAGGAGGGTGATCTCCAAGGTGGCCATGAAAGGTGTTGGGAAGGAGATGGCCAAATACCTTGGCGATTTCCAGTTTGGGGTAGGGATTCCGTATGGGGCAGAGGCCGTTCTTCATAGTGCGAACAGGTTTCTTAATGAGTACCACCAAGATGGGTCTCTTGCTATGCTTACTGTTGATTTTTCGAACGCTTTTAATTTGGTTGATAGGACAGCCCTACTGTACGAGGTAAGGAAAAGGTGTCCTTCTATTTCTACGTGGGTCGATTTTTTATATGGTCAACCAGCTAGATTATATGTGGGGGATGAGTATATTTGGTCTACTACTGGCGTTCTGCAGGGGGACCCCTTGGGGCCCCTCCTTTTTGCCCTTGTTCTGCACCCCCTTGTTCACTGAATAAGGGATCGTTGCAAAACTTCTATTTCACGCCTGGTACCTAGATGACGGAACGCTTATTGGAGATGCCACCCAAGTGGCTAATGCTTTAGATATCATCAGAGCTGAGGGTCCTTCCTTAGGGCTTCAACTTAATATAAAGAAAACTGAAGTTTTCTGGCCAACCTGCAATGGTGTAAAGGTTCAGGAGGGCTTATTCCCTCGGGGGATTGGGAGGCCGGTGCGGGGTGTGAAACTCCTGGGGGGTGCCATTAGTCGTGATGCAGAGTTTATTAGTAGTATGGCTCTTAAAAGAGCGAACTGTGCAGTCGAGCTGATGAGGTGCCTTAAACGCCTACGGGACCCTCAGAGCGAGCTCCTCTTGCTTCGTTCTTGTATGGGTGTTGCTAAATTACTGTTTGGTCTTCGAACGTGTCAACCTTCTTTGGTCGGGGGAGCTGTCTCTGTTTTTTATGAAGGCCTTCGGGGAGCATTAGAGGATATTGTTGTTTGTGGGGGTGCCTTTTTTGGAGATCTCCAGTGGAGGTTGGCTTCTCTCCCGACCCGGTTCGGAGGCTTAGGGATTTGTACGGCCGAGGATGCCTCTTCATATGCTTTCGTGGCTTCAAGGGCCCAATCTTGGGGTTTACAAGACCACATACTCAGAGAATGTGGTGGGGATGTTTTATACTCCGATTACAGGAGTGCGTTGGACCTTTTGCATAGTTCTCTTCCCGACCTTGATATTGGCGGTTTCTACATTAAAGACACCGCCCCTCCTAAATCCCAGAAAATTCTGGCGAATGCCTTATATGGTGAAATTCTCAAGAGGTTTGAAGAGAAGTTTGTTTTATCCCCTCGGCAAAGAGCTGTGTTTGAATGTCTACGTACCCCACATGCTCAGGATTTTCTCTCTGTCGCACCTATTGAAGATTTGGGGCAACACATGTCGGCTGTGGAATACCGTGCTATCCTTAGATACCGACTGATGATTCATTTGTTCCCAGTTGACGAGCCATGTCCGGTATGCCGCAAAGCGTGTTTGGATTCTTTCGGCGAGCACGCGATCCACTGTAAAGAGCTACCGGGGTTTAAATATCGGCATGATTGGGTGAGAGATGTGTTATGTGATGTTCTTAAGCGGGCCGGATCTCTGCCAAAAATGAGGCTCCAGTAAATTTCCTGACTGACCCCTTAGAGGGGAAGTCCACTTTACGCCCGACGGACATCCTTGTGTTTGGATGGGAAGGAGGGAAACACGCTTGTGTAGATCTAACTGGAGTCTCCCCCCTTGTCGGGCTCAAGGACAAGGGCTTTGTCGTAGGGTAAGCGGTGCTCAAGGCAGAGGCAAGCAAAGTGGCAAAACACGAGAAAGCCTGCCTGGAGAATCAACATGTGTTTGTCCCGTTTGCGTTTGATACCTTTGGTGGTCTCGCTCCTGACGCTGTGCGACTTTTTAATCGGGTTCAAAAAGTCGTTAATAGTAATTCTTTATCGCTAAAGGTTTCAAGCTTTGTATTTAGTCGAGATGGAATTGAAGGAGTAAAAGTTAAACATGCCGGTAATATCAGGGGCGGATGTACCATATGAGAAGGGGTAGCCTGGTGCTCCGGCGGTAGTGTAAATTTTGAAAAAATTTGACATTTTTTTAACGTTTTTTCGATTTCATTACCCCTTTCTTTTAAAACGTTACCCTTATGAAGGTTTTCTAGATCCGCCACTGGGTAATATGTTGTTTGAATAAAATTAAAATATTATATAATTATATTATATTATAGCTATAAACCTTGATAAAAAAATCATAAGACGTAAATTATCATATTCACAACCCATCTTGATAAAGAGATTATTTTATATCTATCTTTTGTTAAGCTTCATAAAATACTAACATTTAATAATATTATATTTGATCAAAGAAAACTTTATTTCTTACATTTACAAAATGTAAATGTAAAGCGGGTTTCCTTTATAAAAAAAATGGACCGTCTTTTCTTTTGTAGTTCCCAATTATGATACCTCTACATCTATCACAAACGTTACTTTTTAAAGTTAAAAATTATTATTATACATGTCAGCGAATATCTATCTATTATACTAAATGAATTCTCTTAAGCCACAAGGTTTATTCTTAGCCAATCATTTTGATGATGTGGACACCCTCTTAAGCCAGAGAATTCAGAATGAGCGGCAATTTTTTCCTCTTATTTTCCTTCATCGCTTCTCAAACACGCTCCTTCAATCAATTCTTACAACCCTAATTTCAATTTCATACAAGCATGGCGGACAATCATGTAAACCCTAGCCTCGCTCACATTCATCGCTCTACTGCTATCATCATCATCTTCTACAAATGATTCAACAAATAGGTACACTATTTGACAAACCCTAGATATCAACACGCCTGTTCTTCTTCTACGTTGATTCATCATCCAGAATTTATCGGTATTGTCTTTGTCCATCCATTTTTACAGCCTGATGTATGGGTTAAGTTTCATTTAATTAGGGTTTATTTTCTGTGCAGCCTTGGATTGAGATCGAGTTTTGCTTTTCAATCGATTATACACTCCAAATGCTTAGGGTTTTTCAATTCCTCATTTCCAATTTACATTGCAGCGGCCTGTTCTTCTCCATCTTCAAATCTTCGATCTTCATATGCATATACAAAATTGAACAAGATCCTATCCTCTTCCATAGACTATCACAATTGTTACAGTGGTGGTTTTCTTGATTATTCTTTTTCAACTGGATTATCTGATTTTATTTGTAACGATTACTTTCTAGGGTTTGAATTGACGAATCTGAATTTGGATATCCGATTAGTTAGTGTCTAAATACTCTGTATAAGGTTTCAATGATTTTTATTCCATTATTGATTCTTTCTTTTTTATGGATATTCATAACTTATGAATCATAAGTAGTTTTTTTGTGGCTGGCTAGATTCTTCAATTGTTGATGTTGATGCAATTCTAATTGAAGGTGTGAGCGATTTGTTATTTTTTATTATTATACTATTTGAGCATAATGTTGATGCTTTTTGGTGCTTTGAGATGTTTCTAGGAAGAATTGTATTGTTGTGCAATGCTTTGTGGTCTATGGCTTCCCTTGGAAGTTGTGCAGAAAAAATAAGTAGAATCAGTTAGAAAGAGAGGACAGAGGACAAGGAAGATTATGGTAGCACACATCCGGTGGTGGTGGGCGTGCAAGAAGAACAGAGGCGCCGACTGCCGGTAAGTCTAGCACCTCCGATTTGGTTATGAAATTAGTAAATTGATGTTATGCAACTGCATTTTCGGCTATATCTGGTGTTAACGACGATGTTTGTTCAGGTTCTTGCCAGATTAGGGTTCCAGTTGATATCCGGTCAAGCTCTTTCGTCTTGCAGGTCTGATCTTAGAGGTGATGCTGGCTACTGATGAAAGTGGTCAACCTGACCCAACTTTTAGTCAACCTGACCCAACTTTACATGGTACCCAACCTGCTCATTTTGGTTTTGTGGACATGCAGCCTTGTGAGTCAACCTGACCCAACTTCACATGGTACCAACTTTTTTATTTCATGAGTAAATTTAAAATTTAATGTGGGATTTGGTTTGAGTTTCTCTAAGAGTACTGACAATTCATCTACTGATGTTTTTGTTCTTAGGCTTGGCTGATGCTTCTAGGGCACTTCCTCTTTAATTTGAGTTTTGGTGTTATAAACGTATGAAGGTATTAATTATAAGTACTAGCAATGAACACAATTATTGAATTTTGTTAATCTAGATAATTAAATATGTGTATGCAGTTTCATGACAATTATATAAGCTTCATCTATTTGTAGGTACTTGCTCGAACTAGCTTTGCACTTTCGCATTTGACAAGATGTTTTCAGCCTATTTTAAATATCCGGTGGCTCAACAATTTCAATTTTTTTGAAAAACTTAGTCAACCTGACCCAACTTTACACGGTACCCCGATCATTTTGGTTTTGTGGACATGCAACCTTGTGAGTCAACCTGAGCCAACTTTACACGGTACCAAGTTTCTTATTTCATAAGTAAATTTAAAATTTAATGTGGGATTCGGTTTGAGTTTTTCTAAGAGTATTGACAATTCATCTACTTATGTTTTTTTGTAATTAGGCTTGGCTGATGCTTCTAGGGCACTTCCTCTTTAATTTGAGTTTTGGTATTATAAACGTATGAAGGTATTAATTATAAGTACTTGCAAAGAACACATTTATTGAATTTTGTTAATCTAGATAAGTAAATATGTGTATGCAGTTTCATGACAATTATATAAGCTTCATCTATTTGTAGGTACTTGCTCGAAGTAGCTTTGCCCTTTTGTATTTGGAAAAGCCGAAACAACCCAGGTTTGTATTGTTGTGTAGTGGATTAAAGTGGGTTTGGTTGAAACAAGCCAGTGTAAGTAAATTTGTATTACAACAAATGGAAGGGGATAAATAGAAAAAAGTTAATTTGTTTTACAAGTAGATGCAGGTGAAGTCATTACAGTTTTGGAACCTCACAAGGCACCGATCCAAGTAGTAAGGAGTTTACATACCGGTGAAGTCATTACAGGTTTAAATGCATCTTACTCATTAAATTACAATTTTGGATTTGTTTTTTGGTGTTTCATTAATCCTCCTTCTTTACCATCTATTTATGTTTTCTATTGTTTGTCGTCTTTCCATTATCCCAATCGTTCGCATTTAGGTCCCAATTTATTGTCTTTTGTTGCTTCTTTATTCTAAATAATATGTACACGGGACCATGTTTGTGAATGGAAGTTTATATGAACAAGCTAGCTACACTTATGAATGGAGTTGATTGATATAATTGTCATCCAGGTTCAAGCGACAACACAATAAACTTTGAAGGGAAGCACGTGTACGCAAACTTTTTTCTATTCATACAGGTATGCCCTTGCCTCTTTCTACTTCTTACAACACGAGCATAATTCAGAAAACATTAGTGCATATGCTTTTAAAAGTTGAGAAGTTCTGTAATCAAATTTCAGATGCTTTATGAAATGCATGGTTGATATTTTTTGATTAAGGGTTTCTTTTGTTTTTTTTTTGTGTGATATTATCATACTTGATATGTACGTGCATTTTTATTTTTGAAAATGAATTTGTTTAATTTGATTGTGGTTCTTTCTGGGAACTCTGCAGATACAGTGATAGGTTTTGTTATAATGACTAATTTGGGCATATATTCTTGGTGAAAAGAAAAAAAATAAAAAAATAATAATTAACTAGATGTCAAGCTTGCTTATGAGCTATAATTATTTCATCTACAATATTAAGGCACCCTAAGGCGACTATGGTACAATCAACAGGGCATGCATTTTTGTTGTTTCAATGGAAGTCAAAGCATAATTATAACATTGTAATGTCAAACTGATTTTGAATTAGAAATAAAAATTGGATTTGAGACTTTGAGTTTGAAAGCTTAAATTCATGTTGATTAAAAAAACCTAGATTATGATATATATTAAATAAAAAATTACTATATATAATATTATAAGAAAATATGTATATACTCTCAAAAGTGCTTTCCATATATAGGCCTTAAAACTCTTTTGGTTAGAAAAATTTCGTTCCTGTAATTACTCATACATGTATATCAAATTCTTAAGTGTTTAATTTGTTGCTATGCTCTTAATTGTCTGGATTAATGGGCAGTCATTGTTATGTCTCTGGGAAATCCAAACACTCCAACTAAAGGTAGCAAATTTGATCCTCCTCCGTTATGTAGGGGTTCTGTATGGTTTAATACGTTATACATATAACAATTGCTCAACTTTACTTTGTCAATTTTCTTTCATCTGTTGTTGACCGTATTTAATTAATATGGTTGATGCTAAATTGGAATGATATATGGCTAAGCTTTTGTATGATTCAACTGCATCAAAACCCTTATCCACTTAGTGTTAGATCTTAAGAAACTCTGTAGTTTATACTCGAATTATTTTCCATGCGTTTGGTTGTTTATCCTATAAAATCTGATCATAATATATGCTATGTTAGGGCATACCGGAGTCGGATGATCTTCTTTCCGCAGCTGGGGCTCTGGCGTGACCCCAGTTTTAGCCCACACAACCAAAAACAACAGCTCCACCAACGGGGCTAAATTCAAACCTTTGAATCTTTTTACTCGGGTATGGGAGCCAGTTGTTCATTAATTGTATTTTCATTTTAATTTGAAATTTTAGAATATCTTAAATGATAAAATTTTTAACTTTGGGGTGGGGTCTACCTGACATGGGTGGGAATGCACCTACATATGTTGCTGGCAACCTGGATTTCCTGTGCAACAGCCAACACTTTCAAGCTTTTTGTGGTCTAAAAAGATTTGGATAAAATGGGATTTTGAATGACTAGACCCTAAGGTTTTGGTATTTTGACTATATTCCTTTTTTTGTTGTTTTTTTAGTCATCTTAGCACCAGGAAAAAGTACAATAATCTTGATGCGTGTGAGTTTTTTTAGCCGGTCTCGTGGTCTGCCAGGGGGGTTTGTTTGAATTTTAACGTATGTTGTTTGGGAGGCTGATTAATGGTTTCGTGTCAATGAGGTATCTATGAAAATTTGGTATATTTGATATTTTAACTATTTTGTAAGGGCATATATGATATTTTTAGTTTTGGTTGGGTATATATGAAAATTTTCAAGTTTGTAAGAGTATATGTGAAATTAATCCGATAACAAATCCTTATTTTGGTTAACTAATAACCCTGTCTCTAAACAGAATATCTGGATATGTTTGATGCAAGTCCAGCTCGCAATGAATCAAAAATCGAAACACAAAAACTGTTTTCAAAGCCAGTTAGAGTTGTTGAGAAGTATCCAGCAGCCAGCTGCTGCTGAAGGTGGTGATTTGAAGAAAAACCACATGGTCTGCCTTAACTGGTTGCTTTCCGATGAGCCTTTGGATACCGAAACCGAACTTGCACTCGGATTTCTTGATCATCTATTGTTAGGATCCTCACCGTGTAACGATTGAAATGCAGGTACTCAGATTCATAAAGTTCAAATTGTTTCCGAGTTTCTCTCAATCATTGTACTCATTAATTTCAGTTTTCTTAAATTCACTAGGTAAGTTGGGAAAAGAAAAATCTGGCGATGAGCTTTCGCATTGCCATGGACAAGTTGTTCCTTTCTCCCCCACGCAACTCCAAACCCCATGAGCAGTCCCCTTCATCGTGTAGGTATAAAGAAGTTTCTTTCAAACTGTATTTTCCCCAAATGTATGTTAATTCAGCAGGTGAAATGAATGATGCTTTGGTTTTATCAAGTACAAACATATTTTTAGGAGGTATCAACGTACTTCATGAAAGGCTGCATACATTGCATTTTATAATAGTTTTAATTGAACAGTTTAACAGTTTCAACAGTTTACCAGTGTAACTGTTCACCGGAACGTGGTGATGGAATGCTGGGTTTGGGCTGTGGTGAATTAAGTCATGGTTGCGGCGACGGTAGAGGGCGTGGTGGATAGTCGAAAATTTGTCATGAAAGCTTTAAAATCATATGTTAAAGATTAGGGTTCGATGGCGATTCCGTTCTTTCTTGCTCAACTATCTGAGACTAAAGAAACCAGTATACACAATCTCACTTTATGAAGTTTTTGCTTTGGTTCATGGCCCTAAGACCGTTCCTCAATCGATAACATCATGTCGACCATTATCAAGACCTTGACATCCACTCTCTTTGTAAACCGCTTCCGGATTCTCTTTAATCTATCCTAGAGAATTTATCATCCGGTGTTGCCCTTTGCTTGAAAGCGCTTGTGGAATCGGATAACTGACCGTTTTCTTCGAGTCAAATGGTCAACGAAGTCTATCAAAGGATAATTGCAGCTTGAAAAGCCTATGAAGGAGAATTTTCATATTGGTTTATTCATGCTTTAACTAAACATAACGGGTCAGACGAAGGTTATACAAGATTGTTGATTCGGGCTGTTACGATGCATCAGCGAGTTGGGATCTTTTGCAGCTGTTTGAGAAGTGTTTCAGGGCTGAGAACTCTGTACAAACAACCATGGTAAGGGCTGCAAAAACAAATCAAGAATGAGAAGACAAAAAATGAGTGTTTCGGGGCTGAATTGAGGTGTATGAACTGTGGGTACGTAAGTGAAGCTTAGTGTTCTATCAAATTTAATAGCTGCTAAAAACTTTGTGAACAAAAAGTTGTAGCTAGAATTATTTAGCATTGGTGTATCCTAGCCCAAAAGTAGCAGCTAGAGTGTGGCACTAATTAATTATTCAAATAACTTTGTCTAAACTTTCAATCAAATTTCTTATATTTCCTCAACTTCAGTTCTGAATATAAAGTAATTTTGAACCAATATTGAGTACGAAAATGATAATAGTTGAACAATATGCAGCATTTGAACAACTGTGTTCTCAGTTTAGTGAATCATATGTTTTGGTTGTGCCATTAAAAATAAAAATTCCATGTAAGAATCGGCATTATTAGATCGAGTTGGAAAAACTCTGAGATTGTACATGGTTTTTGTCAGAAGAGGAGTTCTCAGGTTGTGATGAAGCTTCTACTTAAAGTAGTCATAGTAATTTATGAAAGATATATGAGTACCAATTTTATGTAGTAAATATTGTAATGCTATTAGTTATTCTTTTGTATATTTGCAAGCCGCAAGTGATTTTGAAGGATGAGTTTTTAGGCCTAAAGGCTTATTAGAAAGATAAGTGCTAAACATGGAGTAGTTGATTCTATCATTCCTAACGTACAGCAGTATCCAAACACTTTGATGATTTGAAACATGGTATAAAAACGTAATCATAGACGGAAACTATAACCCGTGAAGCTCACGGGTATAAAAACGTAATTCGATTGCATGAATTACTTGATAAGTTAGTTGGGCAACCCCCTTTATGCATCAATTATTGATAAACAAAGTCAAGATTGAATTTACATAACTATCAGTTCATTATAATTTAATATTTACATAAATAACGAAACATTTTTTTCATTTTAAAATTTATATTTATAATTATTCTTTTTCATCACACTTATTTATAATTACATTTGATGAGTTATCGTTTTGAATCGTTTAAATGTCAACTTTTTTTCTTTTGTTGCGGCCGTCTATGAACGTTGTGTTGTAATTCGGGTCGTGATCAAACCGTGCGTACATGTTTGGTCTACTTTGTACACATCTTGTATATAACACACGTACAATGGGGTTATGGGTTCCGAGCCAGGGTGGTTGTGATCTATAGACACCGATCTGTGGCAAATTGGCTTGGTCATGTAATGGGTCATAAAAAGAAACAAACCATATGTGCCGAAGCCATAACGTCCAAGTCACATTTCATATTCATTTATTTTAATTAAGTGTAATTTTATATTTACTTTAGTACTAATACTGAAATAAATCTTTCATTAAAAGATTTATGAAAACACCATTAAATAAATTTTTTTTAGGTCACCCGTGTAACACACGGGGTCTTAAGCTAGTATGATATATTTATAGTACAAAGTAATTTATTTATCATGCTTTTTCTCCATATCAATGATTATACTAACCTGTATTTGCCAAACTTTTGTATATCAAAATATTAGGCAAATATTCTAATTAAACAAATAACACATCAATTTAATATAGTTGCAACTAGGGGGTTACACCCGCGCTTCGCGGCGGGGAGACCTGATTTGTGATTCGATATAGCAATTGAAAGAGAAAACTTACAAAATAAAGTCGTGGTACGTACAAAAGTATGTCAACACGTGTTTTACAACTTCTTCATTCCATCTTCACTTGCAAACTACAACTTCTTCTGCTTCTGCAAATAACATGTAGTTATACACCCCTGACCCCATACAACAAATTGACCCACTAAGCTACACTCATCCAAAGAAATAGAGCAATGGATGTCAAGTCTAACCTTGTTCGTCAGAGTACGTACCTGTTTGGGGCGAAACCCTAACTGTCTGGCCATTGCATGTTGCCGGGGACATCGTCTTGAAGCCAGATCGGCTGTGGGATATGGTAACCGGCCGGAACCCTAGTTCCAAATTCTGCCGCCGCCTCCCGTAGACCTCGTACCTCTCCCGATCTTGTTCTTTTGAGAAAAGTAGTTTGTTGCAACTTCAATCGTCTTAAAATCGTATTGCAAAGATTGTAAGCTAACAGCCTCCATTCCAGCTAAACAATTACAATAAGATATCAAAAAGATAACTTTCAGACATAATTTAAAGATTCGTATAGAAGTCGCTTTTCAAATAGTCTATCACGGGAATGATCACATACTATACTATAATGTTTTTCTTATTGGTTTTGCAAGAATAACTATAATCAACAATGAAAATTCAAACACTATAAAGCAAAAAGTAAAAACATCATCAGTTTAGTGACATTTATGGATACAAAAATTTACCAGTGTCAATAGTTGAACTTAGTGTCCGTTTCGCAATTAGAGTAGAGAAGCTAGCAGTTTCTTTCTTTGACACACCGTCCTTTTGCCATATTTTTGTAAGAAAGAACCAGATGCTGATTCCAATCAACCCAACAGAGACACATACCACGGGAACGACCACATAAATTATTCTTGCAGTGCTGTTCTTTTTGCCTGCCAGAGTGATCATGGGGTTTTAATATTAAAAACTTGTAATGCTCAATTGAATTAAAGTCAAACAACAAAATCATTAAAAGCAGTTACTGAGAAGTCCTATCACTCATTCACATTTCACATATGAAATCAAATTCCAATGCTAGCATATACAACAGACAAACAGCATTGCAAATTTGCAATAACTACAATCAGTACCTCGAGTCAACTTCGACGGGACCGAAATAAGCGGAGGATCATTATAAAAATGCTCATTCGAATACCTGACAAAGCAATTCGGATAAAACACCCTTACTGCCACTCTACCACTACAACAACCACGTAGCTCCCTAACTGCACCATCCAAACACTCACTCACTGCTCCTTAGACAAATCAGGTGTACATTGCATCATCATGTAGATCGTCACCGAATCCGACCCAAACGACACACTTCCAACCGCTAATTTCCTAAACGAATCTCCTCCGGCAGCTTCCGCCTGTAACCTAACCGTCAAATTACTCAAAGCACTATCAAACTCACCGGAATCCGAAACCCTAGCCGTGTTAAACAACTCGGCGAACGTCCAGCTATCAACGATTCCGATGATTTTTCGATCTGAATACCGAATCATACAGTTCGAGTACCACGCCGCTGCCTCCGTCTGGTTCGGATAGTCAGTGCTACAGTGATTTGAATCGATCGGACCTTGGAAACACCATCGATGTCCTGATTTTGTCGATCGGCATCACCACCCTCGAGAAAGCCAGTCGTCACCGCCGTCCGATGTTGGCTTAGACAACCCCTCGCCACCACCGTGGTGATCACAACGACCACCACCGTCGCTACAAGTGGGACAGTGAGCCCTAATCATCGCTGATCTTGGTGAATCAGAGACAAACCACCAAATGCTACCAGATCAAAGAAGTTATTGGAAAAGTGAAGCAGCATAAGAGTGTCTAACTGTCTGGAAGCTTCTTTATGAATGAGAAAGATATGGAAAGTTGGTAAAGTTAGTAAAGTTTGGTGGAGAGAAAATGTACAAAATAAAGTCGTGGTAAGTACAAAAGTATGTCGACACGTGTTTTACATCGATCGAAAACAATAAAAAAAAGACACAAAATTACCTTGGTATCTGTTATTTTCATATATTGTTAAAAGACGGAAAATTACTTTGGTATCTGTATGTCTGGAAGTAGCATGAGCATTTTGGAGGAGCTTTTGTTCTTCAGTCGAACAATTTCAACAGTAGAAATGCTCCATCTGTTTAGCCTCCTCTGGTGTCATCTCTATACAAGCAGGATGAAACCTGAACCATAAACAGTTAATAAGGATTCAACGATCGAGATCACATTAAGCATTCAAACGCCAGCTGTTTATTTGATCTTCTATAAATAACAACCTACCAATCTGCGCAACCATCGCATTGAACCATTAGATCATCAGGATTGTAAGGCATCTCGCACTTACAGTACATGCAATATAACATAAAACCAGTCTAATTAACTCACAGTTTCGAATTTGTTCGTAGCTTGATTATGAAAAAACTTTATCCTCTAGTAACCAAGTTTCTCAAGTGTTTTACTAAAGTCACGCAAAGGTTTTCGTTTCTCTAAAGTCACTCAACTTTCATTAGGCGTTAATTTTTTTTTATAAATGTTCAAATTTTCAAAAACTAAGTGAGTCAAATGAAACATATAAGAATCTTGAACGTAGAAGGTAACAGCGAATAAAATAACTCACTAAACAATAAAAAAGTTTCATAACTGTTAAAATTAAGTCAAATTGGAAAGAAAAAAAATCACCAAGTACTAACCAAGATGCATATACGTTTCATTTGCCTCATTTATACTTATCATTTTCTAACATTTATAGAGCAACTCGGATGAGAAATTTTCTGGCACCATACCGATACTGTACGGTACTGACTCAACATATTCGGTACAGTATTCAGATTTGAATTTACCCCAATTTCGGTATCTGTACTATTCAGTACAGCACCGGTTTGTAACTTTTAACGGTACCATACCAGTACCGACTGAACATATATAGTATAGTATTCGATTTTAAATTTTGCTAAATTTTGGTAACGTTAACTTTTAACGTGTACCGTACCATACCAGTACCAACCGAACGTATACGGTAAAGTATTTAGGTAAATTCCGATATCGATATAATGTAGATACCGGTTGTACCAGTATCAATCTCATCCTAATAGAGTTACACCTATAATTCTAAACACCTAATCTAAATTACTGTAAACACTTAATAATCAAACAAACAATCAATCAACAGAAACGTAACACATACACAACAACTCTATCAGGAATAAAGGCACCAGTAACCGAATTATACTCAAAACGACAGAAATAATCGTCGTTGTACACTTTCCTTCAATCGTATCAGCACTCTGCAAATCACGATGATCGGAAAGAAAGACCTCTTTGCTGTCGTCAAACTGTCTCCGGCCACCGATGGATTCCTCTGGCCGGTAGTACCACCGCGTGAGCACCTTAACGTTGCCGCCTCTAGCGTCCGATTCGACCTTCTCCACTTTCGCTACGTACGACGGTTTTGGGGAGTGTGCAGGTCGCATCAACACGCAATCGCCGGCTGATTTGAACAAAAACAGAAAAATTAATCGTTAGAAATTGAAATTGAAATGAAATTGGAGGTTGTTCAAAGAGGAGAAGTGGAAGTGGAGATACGTTTGATGATTTTGTTGGTGGATTTGATGGTGTATGAATCTAGGGTTTTTCTGGTTGTCCGGGTTTTTGCCGTTGGTGAGTTTAGATGAACGTGAAAGGGGGAATTGCTATTTACACAAATACCCTTGCTGTAGCACTGTAGCAGTGCTACAGTGATTTGAAGTTGTTCTTTAATATATATATATATATATATAATTAGCAATGAAGCTACAAAACCTTCATATAAAATTTAACATTTTGTTCTAGTCATTTAGTAGTCAAGTTCTTCTAACTTAGCTAGGTAGACAAACAGGGAAGCTTGAACCTCATTAATAATCATAGCTAATTGTCTTATTTATATATTAAAGCTATTTTATGTATGATCTAATGTCTATCATTACTAGAAAACTACTACTATTCACCCGTCAATTTCCGGAGAAAATCCGTGGGTAACTGCAGTTATTCACGGATTTCTCACGAAAACGGGTTGTAGGAATTATACTCGTGGGTAATCTTTTTCTGGCGCATTTCCTACAGATTTCCTACTCATTTCTAACACAAATGTTTCGTTGGAATTCTCCTACTCATTTTTCACGGAATTAATTTTCTTAACTTTCCAACGCATTTCTCACGGAATATATTTCTTTTTTTAAAATATGGTGTTTAAATCAATTATATTTGTTTTTATTATATAATTTTTATATTTTTTAATTTTCTTACACAATTCCTACGAAATTTTGTTTTCTTCCTACACAATTTCAATGGAATGCAATTGTTTTTCCTACATAGTTCCTACGGGAATATTTTTTTTCCTACGCAATTCCAACAAAATGTATTATTTTTTTTCTACTCATTTTCTATGAAATTAGTTTCTTTTCATACACAATTCAAACAGAATGTATTCTTTTTTTCTATGCATTTCCTACTAAATTAGTTTATTTTCCTACACAATTTCAACCGAATGTATTCTTTTCTCCTACACAATTCCAACCGAATGTGGCGAAACTTGTTTAGCGTTTTTCCTACACATGTCCTATGGATAAATACTACTATAAAATGGAACATTAGATGGGGTTCAAACTAGACCCGTCTTAAACAATGAACCTCGTCTTTTAAGCCAAATTACAGAAAATTATTAAAATTAGTAACCATTCCGTCGGCAATTACGACACATTTCCTACGGATAGTAATAAATTTGTTTTAAGAATAACATAAGATATATGTATTACAAAAAGAATATCCATTTCGCTTAAAGTTATAAACGGTTTTCGTATTTCATAGGAATTACGTCGGTATTTTCATACACATTTCCTACATATATTAATAAAAACCATTCCGTCATAAATTCGTCGGCATTTATGACACATTTCCTATGGATATTAATAAATTTGTTTTAAAAGTAGCATTTGTAATACATATATATGTGTTACAAAAAAAATATTCATTTCGTGAGTAATTTGTCGGGAATTTCCGGAACACTTCCTACTAATAGTAATAAATTAATTTAAAAATGAAAAAATAATAAAACTTTATATTTTAATAACATTAATTTCTTTTTATTATGAATATTTTTTTTATGATAAATTGAATTTCTAACACTTTTCCTACTAATGATTAAAATGAAAATGAATTCCGTCGGAATTTTGTCGGAAATTGCCGACACTTTTCCTACGCATACCGATTCCTACGCATTTCCGACTAACGGTTAAAATGAAAACGGATTCCGTCGGAAATCTGTTGGAATTTTCCGACACTTCTACGCAAATTCATTTGTCACTTTTTTGTCGCTTTTTTGTCACAAAACTAAGACCCTTTCTTATACGTTGGAACTTCGTAGGAAAAGTGTCGGCATTTTCGTTGGTAGAAAATGCGTAGAAAATTTTGGTAGAAATAACAGCAGTTTTCTAGTAGTGTTATCATGTTTTATGCATACAAGTTTTGTCTAAAACACTAAGTCACGTTATAAGATGATGAGTGGTTTACAGCCAAAACATTATCGGATGAAGAACGATTACGGTATGCTTCTTGAAACTAGTAACAACGCAGATATTTTAGTTCATGAACTATTTAATAAGAATTTTTTTTTTATTTGACATGTTTTTCTATTAAATAAACTGAATAGGCACTAAAACTATCTATAACTAGTTTCAAATAAATGCATATTTGAATCACATCTATCTTAATATTTATAACTCCTTTAATATTTTACTATAATGATGTATTTACTTGATTTGAAATTATAGATACATAGATGGTCCCAACCAAAGATGTAAAGATAATTTAAAAAGCTGTAGTTATAGAGAAGGTCGCTAAGTTGTCTGCATGGGGGCGAGGGGTGGCGTGGGTGTGACAATATTCAACTTGTCTCCCTTTGGACCACTCTTTCTCTGTAGTTATATATACACATTAATATATTAAAAATACTTTTTTTATAGTTTATTATATACGTCATAGAGTATCTTCATGCTAAAAGTCACTTGGTATTATCTTTCTTTTAAGGAAATTAATATTGTATTTCAAAAAGTAGAAAGCAGAATGAACACAATTTTCTATGTTGTGTTTCATGACAATGTTTGGATGTAACTTGTGAGGTTTGAATCATAGATTTGGTTTATGATAGTTTAGTTATGGGATAAGGTTATTCGGTTTGTGCCAGGTGAGAGAGATGAACAGGGTTTTATTGTTGGCATCACTAGACCCGGTGTTGAAAACGTTGATACCTCGTCGGAAGAGTTGGGTGTAGATATTGCTTTGCTTGACCGTGTTTTCTCTCTCCCCATCAAGACTGTTAAGAGTATCCCCCTTAGTTGTCGTATGGCATTTGCCCAAGTCTTAACTGCAGCTTTGGACAAGGTGGTTGCTATGCCTGATTCTGTTGAGGCATGGGTTCGACTTTTGATATTACCACGTTGCACCTTGCGGGTGTTCAAGCCTGTCGGTCGTCAGGACAAGAGGTCGGGTAATAGGAAGACGGGCCAATGCCTTAGCATCCAGCGGTCTTTGGCTCAGTGGGGTGATCGTGAGGGTTTTGCCACTCTTGTCCAGTCGTTGTTTGATCAACCCGCGAGGGGGGTTACGGATGGAATCAAAAAGGGCACTGAGAATGATAATGTGTGTGTGGGGGGGGGGGCAATGTGAAACAATGTTTACGTAAGGTTGCTGATGGTCATTTCACTGCAGCGGTTAAGGTTTTATGCTCCTCGGGGGTCACCCCTCTCAATAAGAATACTCTGGAGGCTTTAGTGGCTAAGCACCCATGTATGCCTCCTCCTTCCATGCCTGCCTCCTTGCCTTCTGAGTCTCCTCTTGTGGTGGAGTCCGATTGCGTGCTCGGGTGTATTAAATCTTTCCCCAAAGGTACGTCGTGCGGGAGAGACGGCTTAAGGGCCCAACATCTTTTAGATGCTTTTTGTGGGGAGGGGTCTGTGATTGCTGATAGTCTGCTTAGGGCTACTTCAGCTATGGTTAATTTGTGCTTGGGGGGGGGGGGGGGGAGGTGCCCGAGGAGTCTGGCGGAGTTTGTTGCTTCTGCTCCTCTTACACCTCTTCTCAAACCGGATAATGGGATTAGGCCTATCGCTGTTGGGTCGATTTGGAGGAGGGTGATCTCCAAGGTGGCCATGAAAGGTGTTGGGAAGGAGATGGCCAAATACCTTGGCGATTTCCAGTTTGGGGTAGGGATTCCGTGTGGGGCAGAGGCCGTTCTTCATAGTGCGAACAGGTTCCTTAATGAGTACCACCAAGATGGGTCTCTTGCTATGCTTACTGTTGATTTTTCGAACGCTTTTAATTTGGTTGATAGGACAGCCCTACTGTACGAGGTAAGGAAAATGTGTCCTTCTATTTCTACGTGGGTAGATTTTTTATATGGTCAACCAGCTAGATTATATGTGGGGGATGAGTATATTTGGTCTACTACTGGCGTTCAGCAGGGGGACCCCTTGGGGCCCCTCCTTTTTGCCCTTGTTCTCCACCCCCTTGTTCACCGAATAAGGGATCACTGCAAACTTTTATTTCACGCCTGGTACCTAGATGACGGAACGCTTATTGGAGATGCCACCTAAGTGGCTAATGCTTTAGACATCATCAGAGCGGAGGGTCCTTCCTTAGGGCTTCAACTTAATATAAAGAAGACTGAAGTTTTCTGGTCAACCTGCAATGGTGTAAAGGCTCAGAAAGGCTTATTCCCTCGTGGGATTGGGAGACCGGTGCTGGGTGTGAAACTCCTTGGGGGTGCCGTTAGTCGTGATGCAGAGTTTATTAGTAGTATGGCTCTTAAAAGAGCGAACTGTGCAGTCGAGCTGATGAGGTGCCTTAAACGCCTACGGGACCCTCAGAGCGAGCTCCTCTTACTTCGTTCTTGTATGGGTGTTGCTAAATTACTGTTTGGTCTTCGAACGTGTCAACCTTCTTTGGTCGGGGGAGCTGTCTCTGTTTTTTATGAAGGCCTCCGGGGAGCATTAGAGGATATTGTTGTTTGTGGGGGTGCCTTTTTTGGAGATCTCCAGTGGAGGTTGGCTTCTCTCCCGACCCGGTTCGGAGGCTTAGGGATTTGTACGGCCGAGGATGCCTCTTCATATGCTTTCGTGGCTTCAAGGGCCCAATCTTGGGGTTTACAAGACCACATACTCAGAGAATGTGGTGGGGATGTTTTATACTCCGATTACAGGAGTGCGTTGGACCTTTTGCATAGTTCTCTTCCCGATTACAGGGTTTAAATATCGGCATGATTGGGTGAGAGATGTGTTATGTGATGTTCTTAAGCGGGCCGGGATCTCTGCCAAAAAGGAGGCTCCAGTAAATTTTCTGACTGACCCCTTAGAGGGGAGGTCCACTTTACGTCCGGCGGACATCCTTGTGTTTGGATGGGAAGGGGGGAAACACGCTTGTGTAGATCTAACTGGAGTCTCCCCCCTTGTCGGGCTCAAGGACAAGGGCTTTGCCATAGGGCAAGCGGTGCTCAAGGCAGAGGCGAGCAAAGTGGCAAAACATGAGAAAGCCTGCCTAGAGAATCAACATGTGTTTGTCCCGTTTGCGTTTGATACCTTTGGTGGTCTCGCTCCTGACGCTGTGCGACTTTTGAATCGGGTTCAAAAAGTCGTTAATAGTAATTCTTCGTCGCTAAAGGTTTCAAACTATGTATTTAGTAGAATTGGGTTTTCTATTCAAAAGGGGGTGGCGGCGCAACTTGTTGCCCGACTACCTGCCATTGCTTTGTAAAAAAAAAAAAAAAAAAAGTTATGGGAATGTATATGAAAATTTCACAAAGTTAACATAAATTATGTATCACGTATGTAATCAAGTTCTTGACTTACTTTTTAATATGATAAATTCTACAATACGTTATCATTTGGTATAAATGACTTAATTAACTGTTGATGTAGCGTCGATCATCTTCTTTAATCTTTACTGAGACTCCAACAAGGTTCTACTTTCTTTTATGATCTAGGTCGATCCATGGCAAGGTAGGTGACACCCTTATGACCATCGTGACTAGTAACTCATTCTAAGTTAGACAATACATAATGTTTGCCTTTGATCTGCGTTGAGTCTCGCCACACTCTACCAACTATGAAAGCGGGTTATCGCCATGAATCATGGAAAAACTTGCAAATTAGTTGTCAACTGAAAGGTTCGCCAAATAGATAGTGACACCTTGAAATTTAGTTGAGGAAAGGGGGAGGGGGTGAAAGATAGCATAGCAATAGATTACGTTACAAACATATTAAATAATAATAAATAAAAGTTTGCTACATTAAAAAGAAAACTAAAGGCGTGCTAAACAATAATATTGATATAAAGTTTGCTAAATTAAAAAGAAAACTAGATACATAAAAAGCTCTCAAAATAGCAGATAGTGGTTTCGTATGTATAAGTTAAAGGGTACTTTGATTTGACTTTACTATCTTAAGTTAAACTAGCTCTTTTAAATATAAATCCCACAATATAATAATTAATATTATATTATGTGAAATACATTATTCTACCCTTTATCCTTCTTTCTCTATTTTAACATAACTTACTCTCATTTTTAAGAAAAAAAGGTTTTTCCTAATGTTAATTTGATCTATAAATGACTACAGTTACTCATACTCTTATATCATTAGTTATATTGGTAAAATCTTACTCTATACAAATACAATTTTATACCACATACCTCGTTACATCTACTTATACAAAATTACAATAGGTTTTACCATATAAACAATTCACATACTCATATATATATTTGAATAAACAAAGTTCCCCATACACCAACAAAACAAACAAAACTAGCACAAAATTGTACAACTATCCCACTAAAATGGAAACACAAATATTGGGAGTATCTTCCTGTTTTTTTCAATATTTTATTTTTCTTCAATAATTGCAACCTATTTAATTTCTTCATTAATTTTTATCTCTATATATACCCCTCAATCCTTCCCATCATCTTACATGCTCTCAACGCCATCTTACATGCTCTCAACGCCATCTTACATGCTCTCAACCTCCTCTCTTTCTCTATTTATAACACAAAGAGTAAGAAGAAGATTCACAAAGTGAATTAGTAATAGATGAAGCTGCCAGCATGATCTAAACTTTTCTTTATAAACGAAAGAAATGATCAGATCATGTGGTATCTTCATCTGTTGCTATGTTTCACAAACACCAACCCTATAATATTCTTTCATTCTAAGATCTTCAAATGAATTTGAATGAAGAAATCTTCGTAAGTCATATCAATTGTTTATCCTTTACTATGTTTCAAAAACACTAATACTTCAACATTCTTTCTAAGATCTTCAAATAAATTTTAAATGAATAACATTTTATCCTTTAGTTTGCTATGTTTCATCAGCATTAACACTACAATTTCCTTCCTAAGAATTCTCTTATGAACTTGAACTAAGAATGTTTGTAAGTCACATCAGTTCTTCATCTTTTGCTATGTTTCACATTCATTATCATTGCAATATTCTTTATAAGAATATTAACTCACTTTGAATTTGTACGAAGAAATCTTCGTGAGTCAAATAAATTCCTTTAAAAGTGCATTTAATTTGGGTTTCTTTCTTTGGCAAGATGTTGCTAACACAATTCATACACCAGTAAATTATTTTATACATCAAATTATTTTTGTTGTGTACTGTTGTATCAATTGTCATTGTAATTAACTCTAAGGGATGCAATTTTTAAATTAATAAAAACAACTTATAAAAGTTAAACTTTTTTCTTAAAAGAATGTAGCCAATGGAGTGCAAGTACATGTATGGCGTGGGAATCTTAGTTGTTGATGTTAGGGTTATTAGTGACAGGATTTCTCATAAGTCTCAATACACTTACTTCCTGCTTTTAAGATTCTCCTTTTTATAAAATAATAATTGTCATATAATTATTATTGTTATTATTACAATGCATACATAACTTGTGACTATACATGTTATTGAGATAACTTATTTTACCTATAAAAGCCAGGACCACATAAAAAAAGCATTCTTATCGAGGAAAGAAACAACTAACACTGTTTTATAAAATTTGGTTCACATAAAAAAAATTGTTTTTTACACCTTCAATTCTCTCGCCTCCAACTCACGAGGATAAATTGTTACGACCTACATATGCCATTGATGTCTATCATTGTTATATTTGTATTAAGAGTAAAGTCCTATTTGAGTCCTTGTGGTTTGTGCAGTTTAACCATTTGAATCCAAAAACCAAAGCTGTCTTGATTTGAGTCCCTGTGGTTTCTAATTTTAACCATTTGAATCCAAAAGTAAACAACATCCAAATCAGAAACATTTGGTTTTTGGATTCAAATGGTTAAAATTAGAGACCACAGGGACTCAAATGGTTAAAATTAGAGACCACAGGGACTCAAATCAATACAGTTTTTATTTTTAGATTCAAATCGTTAAACTGCACAAACCACAGGGACTCAAATAGGACTTTACTCTTGTATTAAATATATACTTATGCTTATTTGTAAAGTCTCACTTAAAAAAAAAAAAATTCAAGTTAATCTAGAATGATGAACAACCACGATCCGTGAAAAATCACAAGATTCTTTTTAAACTATTATTATATAGGCTGGGTGGTGTGGTTTGAAATCCTAATGCTAGTTATCGCGTCACGTGGGGAGGGGGAATTAACATGGTCTGGGTTCTAAGGGAATGGTGGAAGGGATGATGCCCCCCTCCCCTAGCGGCAGTGTGGTTGTGTTTGTGGCATTATAGGCTGATGTGGAGATGGTGGAAGGGATGATGCCCCCTGGGCATCACTCTACACCGCATAACCTTAATTAGAGGTTGGTCTACATTTCTACTTGTTTGCAAATTATGAATTAGACAACAATTTGTTTTTTTTTAACTGCAACAATTACTATATAAAAAGCAATTAAGCAAGTGGCTTGGCAAAGATACCAAGGAGAACATAAGAAAATAGAGAACAATTACAAAATTGAAGTGATATCAAAATCAACCCAGTTCACTCATTCTTAATTTTTACACTGTGCCCTATATTTAGGCAATATAAACGACTCCTCCCTAATAAGCTCTATGAGTTTAAGAATATACATGGTTTTCCCGTTAAACTCCTTGTCGTTTCTAGCTAACCAAATCCTCCAAACGATTGCAAGGACCATCAACTGAAAATCTATTGTATAGAGTCGGTCTCGTGCAAAATAGGAATTTTAACCCATCTAAAGATGTGCCACCACAAAATTGGAATTAGTCGATAATTGAATTTAGAAAATCAAATTTAATGTGTTAGGGTAACTTTATTCTGTCATGATGTGCTTGCAAACCCCATATGATATATAATTGTAATTTCAAGACTAAGAATTTGTTTAGAAGTTAGTGATTATTTTAGAAATAATGGCCATGAGTGATTAATGATTAGTAAATTTAAAATAAGTTCTCACCTTGCATCAAATATACAATCATCACGATATACAATGTTTCTTGCAAAATCAAATATTTAATGGTTAAAATTATCTATTTATTATCATTTATCTATAGATATATTCTTAACAATACATTAATAATAAATAAATTGACTTAAGAGTAAAATTTATCTATTTATTATCATTTATCTATAGATATATTCTTAACAATACATTAATAATATATAAATAAACTTAAGAGAGTAGAGGCTGTAATGACGATCCTAATCCACTACTAACATCAAGTACAATTGTTAATATCACATTTTTTTAACTCTAAGTCCATATACACGCATATATGTATGTATATAAAAAGAGTGTATTTTAAACTATTTTAAATATTCACATAACAAACTAAACTAAAACTAAAACTAAAATATATTAAAAAAGGGTCATGCATAGTAATGTTATAACCTCGCGATCTATGGACATAGTGTTTTAAAAGACTTATTTTTGTTATTCAAAAAGGGGTAACGGCGCAGCTTGTTATCTGTTTACCATCCATCTCGATGTAAATTCGTTAGGAATTGAATCTAATATCGACCTATGATTGGTAAGAAAAAAAAATTAAATAAAAAAAGTTATGCTAATTGATGTATAAACTTTACTATTAGCACATGTTTAAAGGTCGCTTAGAACCCCTAAATGAATTGAGCCAACGTTGTTTCAGTTTCACGTGTGAACAATTTTGAGCAGAAATAGACACAACACCAAAATATACAAAATTGATGGTTATATATTTGTAACTGGTTCATCACACAATTTTGAGCAGAAAAAGACACCAACAAAATATATAAAATTGATGCTTATATATTTGTAACTAGTTCGTGAGGACATTTAGGATTAATAGGATATCTTCAAAAAAATCTGATGAAACTTGAAGTTTGGTTGAGAGGTTTACCCGAAATCAAAGAAAGAGGCGGATAACTAGAAACCCTAAACAAACTTAAGTTTGGATGGTTTAGTCGAATTAGCCAACATACATCTGGTTAAATCATTTTTGAGTCCAATCCAATACGGTATAATAACCGGATTACAAAACATTGAGTTACTCCTCACCCCCAAACATCCCATCAAATCTATATGTAGGTTCACAATTAAAGTTTTGGGCTTTGTCACATCACATATACTTTTTTAACTAAATTTAATATATTATTATTCATTTTGGACCAACATATACTTTTTTTAACTAAATTTAATTTATTAAATATAATTATTTTAGATTAGATATGATAACAAATGTATATTTATTCATTTACGTCAATGACATTGTAATATGTTGAAACTTTATTATAATCAATCGTTTTCTCATAGTTTAGTGTTTGGGCTTTGGGTATTATACTTATATACGTATCTTTTTTTTTTATTGGGCTCGTTAATACGTATGAACGAAGGCTTGAATGTCTGAATTTTGTATGAACTTAAAACTTAATGTAGTTACAAATTATCTTAAAAAAAACTATAATGAGCTAAACCTACTGAAATTTGGGCCATTTAAGTTATCAAATAAACCGACTTAACTGTCAAGTATGAGCCAGGCCCAAGACAATACTAGGCCCAAGGTTAACTTAGATAGCCAAACAACCCAACCTTAGAGGTGCACAAACCGGTTAATTTTAATAACCGGTTCGGTTAACCAATTATACCGGTTAATTTGACTTTTTGACTTTAACCGGTTAATGCTTTAACCGGTTATTACTTTAACCGGTTATTTTTTTAACTGGTCCGGTTAATTACTTTAACCGGTTCGGTTAATTAACCGGTTATTTTCGGTTATTAACCTGTTTTTTTGCCTTTTTTTTGAATTTTTCGGTTATTTTTTCGGTTAACAGTCTATCGGTTAAAAAACCGGTTTAAAAAAACCGGTTAATAACCGGTTATTATACTAAACACTTATAACCGGTTACTAACCTACGGTTAAAAATAACCACTACCGGTTATTCCTAAATCGGTTATTAACCGGTTACGGTTTCGGTTAATAAGGCTTTAGGGCTATAAACGAACCGAACAAATACGAACAAGGCCTTGTTGATGTTCATTTGTTAAGGAAATACTTGTGTTAACGAACAGTTCATGAACTGTAAGACCCTTATTATTTCAATCGTAATTTAATAAATAATTCGAATTTAAATGTACTTTTACAATACACATCCTTTAAAGATTTACGAATTTCATGAAACTTCTTAAAATTAAAAAGGCATTACAACATATTATCATAATTTAGTCTCGTAACGATAAAACGTAATGCGGAAGCTTGATCTTTGATCGTGTTTGGTTCTTTATTGAGCTTGATCGTTATCAGGTACTTCAAGATATACCTACATTTCATAAATCATGAAATGTGTTAGTTATATGAAGTTTATAACATATCTAAGTGAGTCCTTATGTCAAATAAAATAATCAAACAACTTTTGCCAGTTCTGGAGTCTGTCGCGGGCCGTGACAGACTTAGGCTCAGGTCTCGCTGGTAGCGAGAGACTATGGCGGGGCGCAGCGCCAAGGGCCTTGCCCGTCGCGGCGGCGAAACACCCTTTTCACAGAAATTTATATAGTTGGGAGCTCCAGCACCATCATTTTTAAGAAAAACCTCATAACTTCTTCAATTCTCATCCGTTTTGCTTCAAACTTGTTTCTAAATGATCGTAAAACTATGGCCTACAAATTTAACCCAAAAAATTTAACCCGGGTTCATAACTTTTATGAATTACGCAACCATTACCCGGTTTATGCGTATTTTATTTTGATCCGTTAAGAAATTTAAGCACTTTGAACTTAAATTATCTACAACCCTTCATACCTCTTATTCTAGCTTGATGATCTTTATTCATTTATCATCAAAACTTCAATTGTGATGGCTTATGATATTAAATTTCTTTATATTCCCATTCTACCCTTATTATCTCACTTTTACGAAATTAACACAAAATGTGGCATTAAGCTAAAAAGGGTTTAAGGCTTCCATTTTAGACTACTGGAAGGGTTTGTACAAGTTATAAAGCTCATAATTGAACCACCCTCAAGGCCGTTTACCTGGTCTATCATTCAAGGGAGTTTTGGTCAACTTTAGTCCTTTCTACGACGAAGGACTTTTGATAGCATGTTTTGACCAATTTTGCACATTTTAACCATAATCTTATTTTAAAATCATTATATTTCTAAGAACGTAATGTCTACAATTTAGATTATTAAATTTACCTATTTTAGGTAACCCAATGTTCATTCATGATATTGTCTAACTCTCATCGGACCTTAAGTCCTAAATGAGAGTTTGAGCCCTTACATGTACCTGGCTCAGGTCAAGCATTGACCCGTTTTAGTACCTTGCATTAATAGTTGCTAATTAATAGCAACGCAAATTCCATACACTATTTACCCCTGTGAGCATAAGACTCGACAAGCGATTATTACTCGTTATTGTCAAGTGGTGATAACATCACCGTTTGACCTGTTTGGCCTTAACGACCAAACATTATGTATATATAGTGGAATGGTATTTATTTACCATTTAACTCATTTGACCCTTATCGATTTCCATCATACGATCATATTTCTAAAAACCTTTCCTTATGCATTTAACCCATTATGGCTTACGTCATAGGGTGTCTTTTAGAAACTTCAACTTTCATTCGTCTACATGTGACCATAAGGTAACCTTTCAAAAACTCATTGTATGTTAGTCATTTCATGACTAAATTACCATTTTACCCCTTTTACCATCAAATATGGTTTATTTCCAGTTTCAATTGTTCCGACCCGTATCGATTCGTGTCGGAATGAAACCTTTCAAAAATCTCATTTCCGAATAGCAAATCGCTTATTCTTAGTCAAATATATTAGTAGATTTACTACTTTAAAAATGTAAGCTTCACTTACCTTGCATCCAAATATGTTTTTTCCTTCGTACTTGATCCGTTTGACATGCTTCTTTCCCAAACTTCCACCTAGCTTGTCAAGCATCAACTATCATTTATAATTCGAAAGATGGTTAGATTAGTCATCAATTATCATGACCATTCCATCTTACGGATTTTATATCAAAATTATCATTCGATCGTATTATAGGTGAGTTTGACTTTTAAAAGTCATCTGCCTATTAGCATATGTATATCTACAAATCGGTTCGACGAACTCACTAGGCATTTCATCAAATAGTCGGTAGGCGTTATTTCTAGGCTATCCTTTTAACTAAATTCCCAACCAAGTTCCTCTCATTCCTTTCACTTTAACAAGTTCAAGCGATTATTAATATCGAGTTAACTTAGCTTTTGATTATCAATGCTAATTTATCCATTCATTATACATGGAACCAAGGGTTTTCACCTATATGTAAAAACCGTTTCATCATATTACTAGGCATTCATCCGGATACCTAATATAATCTAGTTCTACATACAAACTAGTAGATAACATGATTTCAAGCATCTATTTACATGAATATAACATCAATTTCGTCATAACATACAAAACCCATTTCATGGCAACTATGAACATATACTCAAACTCATAAATTGTTCAAGTATCTTCCTATTACTACCATCCATGATGGTTTTAAACATCAAGTATTTCATAATTTTATTATATCTAACGAAATTAAGCATACATATACATCTAATTTCATATTTGGATCATAACCCAACAATCTAATTGCAAGTATTTTACTTGTCTTAAGTTATGACTTTCACCAAATCTAGGTTTTTAAACATACCTTATGATCCCCTTGTTTAGGTGATCGATAATGCGTTAATGCATTGATTTAGGGATCGAATTGATCTTCAATTTGGTGGATTTAGCTTGAATAAGGGTTTTGCCCTTGTTCTTTCTCCTGAGGATCGATCAACACACACACATAATATGTGTGTTGTGTTTTAAAACACAATTTTCCCCTTTGGTAACTTTGGTCCCTCGAGTTTAGTTTTGATTAGATAAGGCTACAATTCGTTGTTTTATTACTTATTTACATGTTAATAATTTATTCCTAGTTATTTTGTTTATGAGTTAACTTTTACCACCAACGGTACTTTTACCCGCTCGTTCTCGGTTAATTCTGTTTAAAATAATAAATCCATTTGCGGGGTGTTACAAGTCTACCTCCTTAAAGAGGTTTCGTCCCCGAAACCTTTCTTACGTAGTTCCTTGGGCTTAACGCCCTGGACTTGGTTTCGTTTTCACCTGAGCGTTGCTCATAATTTAATTATTCATTAATCTTACTAGGAAAATGTGACAATGTCCTCCGGACTCCCAAATGGTGTCCGAGTCCTTTCTTACTCTCTCCTTTTTTGTTGATATTCCATTATCAAGGCATTTAATCCTTCAGTCGAAGGTTCTTGATGTGATGTCGTGGTCTCACGCAAATTTTATCCAAATACAACTAATTAGATAGCAGTAAGTGGGTATCGAACACAGGGAGTCTATGGGATGTATGTTGATTATGTAGCTTTGTGAATTAACTAAATTAAACTAGATTGCAGAAATTAAAATTCAAGCGTTGATTGTTTGGCTTTTAAGAAATAAATTACTAAACTAATTGCAAATCAAGATTGGTTGTTAAAACAGATTACGAGAGAATGACCATCTTAGGTTTCCGATTTCCATTAACAATTGTGTCTAAATCCAACTATAAAGAGTCACATAGACATGACTCATGCATAAACGTTTGTTGTGATAAAAGGAAACTACGTACTCGGATTAGAGAAATGCGAGGTTGTTACCCGATGACCAATTAACCAATATCCAACCCTAACCCCTCCCGTGATATCTCGATTGTCAACGACACCAAGAACGTACGGTTCAGACTAAGATCAAAACATCAATTAACAATTTACAATCAAACATTCACGCTCCAAAATAAACATAGCAAACATACCAAGTTCATTATTCTAGAAATAAAGATAAACACACAAAAGTCATAGATAAAACCTTCAACCTAAGATGATCACCGAAAGTTTAGCCGGACATTGTTTGGTGAATCATCATAACGCAAAGATTAAAGTTCATACGAATCGAAACACAAACCGAAATGTTTAGAATTGTTCACAAACACTTTCCCAAGCCAAAAATCGCCCCTAGAACTCTGAGAAACGTCTCCAATGATGAGATAGCTGAAAAGACACTTGAAAACGGATTAATAATGGGCAGTTACACATTTTGCGTCAGAACCTACCGTAACTTACGGTAGCCACCGTAAGTTACAGTAGCTATCAAATGTTTAAGCTGCTGATCTACTGCCATACAGTGGGAAAAAGGATATTCAGGGGCTACCGTAAATTACGGTAGCCACCGTAGTTTACGGTGGACCCCTGAAACAACTCCTTTGTTTCTTCTTTCCATCGTTGTGAGTCTCGTTCCCCTCCATTCCCATCCAAAGCAGCATTTTTCCTCTTTAGGCTCCGAACACACCTTAAACACTAACAACGGTAGTTATCTAATTCAAGATAATTACACAATTAAATGAGGGATTAACTCGTCTTTTAACACACTTAAGGGTTGTCCCATGGACCACCCGTCACATCCCCACACTTAAACGTTGCTTGCCCCAAGCAACCCATCAAAAACCATTTTCAAGCGCACAAGCGATCAACAAAAAACCAAGCAAAAACATGTCATCCTTTTACTAACCTTTTCCTAACACCCAAGCAACACACCCCTCACTATACTCTCCTCTCGGTGACAAGTAAATACTAGCAAAGATAAGCTAGACACACACAAGGCAAACGGGCGATTGCACAACTATATGCTTGTACCTAAACCGATCCTCCACTTAAAATGTGCCAAAACATGAATGCAAATCAAAGGGACTTGAAGGTTGTAACGTGGCTAGGCATACGGGTAGGAAATGGAAATATATATGTATAGTAGCGAATGACTTGACCCGGTCTTTTTATTACACATTAATCAAACAAAACAAAACAAAACTTCTATATACAAGACAACTCATTCATCATTTTTTCTTCATTTTTCTGCATTTTCTCTCTTTTTTTTCTTTCTTTTTTTTTTCAACATAATAAACATCAACCAAACATAACATAAATAAACACAACTAGACAAACTACTAACATTACAAGACCAGGTCAAATCGGGTAAATTTTTGGGGAACTAGGTATGGGTTAACAATTGATTGGCTTTAGGCTCAAAATGGGCAACTAAATGTCCAAACCCCCGCCCCTCTCACTACCAAGCTCATATATATAATTTATGAGGTCCAACCCCCCAAATCCCACACTCGCACACACCATGACGAGGCTACCTAAATGCCCTTATCCTTTCCACATTCATGTTTAACTAAGGCCTCAAACCGTATTTAAGCACAAGTTCTAATGCACCCCACCCATTGCCACTATCATCAAAGATATAAATTATTTATTTACATTAGTGGCTTCAACTCTCATCAAGAAAAAGGGTAAATAAGGGTTGCCGGTGTGTCACTCGAGGTTAGTACAAAGTGTTCAAATTTCAACAATGTTTCGCTTGATTTAAAATTTTTCAAAACCATCAAAATTTTCCCCCATCCCCACACTTGGGATACATTGACCCCAATGTATGGCTTTGGAAGGAAATGATCGCTAACAACCCATTCAACATCAACATTAGCTTAGACACTCAAACCCCAAATTTCTTTTTGGTCTTTTCTCATTTTTATATTTTTTTCTTTTTTTATAAAAACATATTAACACCACTAACTAGCACAACCCGACACATAACATCAAAAACCAATACACCACCCATCCCCCCAACCATGAACATAAGCAAACAAATATCTACAAAAATGTACAAGAAAGAGCACCACCTGGCTAATAGTAACAAGGCTGAGGAGGCCCGAAGATGGAAGTCATCATCTCCAAAAATTCCCGAAAAGCAAATGAGCCGCTTCCACTACCACTTCCTCCTTGCTGTGTGGCGCCATGCTGTTGATCCTGTCGGGGGTCCACCCATTGTGAATGATGTAGCGGCGGTGTCGGATATGAAACGCTACCATCATAAGGTGGCAATGACGAATAATCCACCGGAGGTGGATCCACAACTACCGGCTGCCCCGCATGCCAATCATCGTGCATGCGCCGATTCTGATAATCAATATACCTATTGTTCATTTCTTGCTCAAAGGCGTAAGCATGAGTGCGGTTCCATGACTCCTGTCGATCAAAGCTATGCTTCAACGCCAGATCCATGCTCGCCCCCATCCAAGTTTGATGATCAAAGAATGTTCGTTCAGACCCCGACCAAGTATCAAATACCGATGATGGTGGATGTTGATTTTCAATAATCTCTTGCATGGTTCCTTGATACGCTCAATTTGGCTCATAAGAGCGCTCCGTGTAATCAAAGAACCCTCCACCATGCACATGACCCGACTTGGACCCCTTTGGTCCACATTCATATGCTCACCGTGCGGTTCATCGGCATAGTCATCATCCCCACTCCGGGGCTCATCATCACTCTCGGGCTCATCCTCCTCGCCCGGTAACAACGCTCTCGCATCAACCTTCAAAGCACGCCACCGCTGACCTTCCGACTTTAACTTATGATATCTTTCCGACTCATCATAAGTCCACCCAAGTCCCATTCTTCGAATGTCAAACGGTTTATGTCTCTTCATGGCCCCCTTATCCTCCGGTGTAATAGCTTTAAACATTTTAAGCAACCCCGTGATTATTCGACAATAAGGGATAATGTTTCTTCCAACTTTGTTTCGGCATATCCACACATTGTTAATCACCAAATACCGGAACGGAAAACGGGGTGACCCATTAAGCAAAGAGTAGAGAATGGGTACCTCGGGAAACCTAACTTCTTGTTTATCCCCTCTCCTCGGGATCACATTATAAATGCAAATCATCAGCAACAATTTAGCCTCAATCTTCAAGTTTTTTCTATAAAGCGTGCCATGATAAGTACCCGGTAAAAACAACGCTTCCAACATGTCGTTCCATCTTGGGTGGGCTTCCGGCTTGAGAAGCAAATCGTTGAGACTTGGTATCATATAATCGCGTGCGGGCAAACTATCATACTTCTCCAACTTCCTCAACGTATCAAACGACATCTCTACTTCAATACCGTTCACGGTGCCGGTTAACTTCATTTGTTGCGGTTTGTTATACTTGTTACATGTTAGAGTAGTCATCCACTCTTGAATTTCGTCCTTGAACAAGTTCTTGCTATCTTTATCATAACAATTCAGCGCCGCCTCCCAACCCAAAGCACGGAATCTAGCAAACAAATTGAAAGGACCAAACTCCACCTCCTTACCTTCTTTCTCACAAATGAACGCAGCCGCTTTGTCTTTCAAACGATTCAAATGGTCATTGAACAATGTTGGCTGCCACTCTATCGGTTGGTCATCTAATGGACCAGCTTCCCATACCGGCTTGTCCTCCGGATCAAGATATTGCTCTTCCTCTTCATCGCTATCATCATCTCTTCCAAGATACCTCCGCTTCTTTTGTTGACTCTCCTCTGGCTGGCTTGATGATCCAGCATGCTCCTTCCCTTTTCGACCCGTATTACTGCACATCACAATCACAACACACATACAAACAAACAAAACCAGTCCCCTTCATCTAAAAATCCCCACACTTGCTTGTTACTATGGTTGTAGATGCTAATAAAAAAAATGTTTCATATTATATTCTCACAAAAATTTTGCATGAAGCCTCTACAATGTAGAGGTTCCCAAAATTTCAAAGATATAGCATCAACCTAACATCTACAACCATAACAATCTTCCAAACTAACAATTTCATGACATAAACTAAGAACAAGCAAGTGTGTGTTATAACAAGTAGAACATTAACCTTCAATCTTACAATGCATCATCAAAAAGAAAGTGAAAACATCACATACCTTGAGTTGTAGATGCAAGAACACAAAGAAACCCAAAGAAACACAAAATCTTCAAAAACCCCAAAATTTCGGCACCTAGGGCTTCAAAATCGGTCAAGAAAACGCGGTGTTCTTCCAAATCTCTACCCATAATCAGAAAGCTCGTGAAATTTTAGCCAAGTTAGACCCAAAAATCACTCGATTTGGCCAAGATTTGAGAAAGTTATGAAAGATTTATGGTTATGGAGAGGTGGGGTTCTTAGGGGATTTTGTGGGGAAAATGAAAGTGATGGATGATGTTGTGTGGATAGGGAATATGCAGATTTCGTGTGGCTAGGGTTGAGTTCACGTGACTTATTATTATTATTTTTTTTATGATAATACGTAACCGCTGCGCCCCTTAACTTTCTAGAGGCTACCGTAAGTTACGGTAGCTACCGTAGCTTACGGTAGCTCCTGGACAAAAATTCCCAGCGTAAGACAGTAGCGGATGGGCGTAAGGACTTTTATTTCCCCAGGCTACCATAAATTACGGTGCCTACCGTAAATTAAGGTAGCACCTGGGGATATATACTTCGCCAAAAACTCGTTTTTAGTGTTTTTTTTAAGTTATTATTTTCAAAAACATAGAAATTTACCCTACCCCCTTGAAAAACCCATGTTGTCCTCAACACTATGTTAGAGCCATCCGTACGAACGTCCCCACACTTGTTTCAAACACAAGTTCCAAGCGAATACGGTAAATATGCAAAACAAAACAAAACAAACTAACTAAGCTACATATGTACATATACCAAACCTGGGCCTCTTATGCTTGTTCCTCATCCACCGGGCGTAGAATGTAGCCCACCTTGTCAAGTTCTAAATTGTTGATGTCATTTCCTTCCAAGTATGGCTTTAGCCTATGTCCGTTCACTGTTTGTTGCTTGTTGGTGTGAACATCTTGGATATCAACGTCACCAAATCTACCCACTCGCCTAATGACATAGGGACCCATCCATTTACTTTTCAACTTTCCCGCGAATAGTTTCAATCTTGAGTTATACAACCACACTTTCTGGCCCACTTCAAAGGTTCGCTTCTTGATTTTCGCGTCATGAACCTTTTTAAGCTTATCCTTGTATGCCGATGCACACTCGTAAGCTTCGTCTCGAATCTCTTCTATCTCGCTCAACTGCAACTTCCGCATCTTACCCGCTTCATCGTAATCCACATTCACCGTTTTAATTGCCCAATGCGCTTGATGAGCTAACTCTATTGGTAAGTGACATCCCTTTCCATACACCATCCGGTAAGGAGTTGTACAAATTGGAGTTTTGTAGGCCGTCCAATATGCCCACAATGCATCATCCAATTTACTTGACCAATCTTTCCTATCCGTTCGCATCGTCTTCATGAGAATTTCTTTGATTTGGCGGTTGGACACTTCGACTTGTCCACTTGTTTGTGGATGGTATGGTGTAGCGATTCGGTGGTTCACATTGTACCGCTTCAACAATTTTCCGAAGTTAAAATTCTTAAAATACGACCCACCATCGCTAATAATCACTCTTGGAATACCGAACCGAGCGAAGATGTTGGATTGAACGAATTTGCACACAACCGAATGATCATTTGTTCTTGTAGGAATAGCTTCAATCCATTCCGTTACTAATCCCTTAAACTTTGGCAAACTTTGGAGTGCGGTTGTTCTAACCTCAAAAGTCCTTCCATCCTGGTGATGAGGAATCACTACCGGAGAAGGATTATTGGTGATAACCGGTCTAAAATGCGCTTCAATACCCCGCACTGCCTCTCGGTGATGTCTACGCGGAGCACCCAATGGTACTCTTGGTTGACCCATTTGCCCTTGCATCGGCCCTTGAGGTGCAAACGGTTGCTGAAATTGAGGTTGTTACATTGGTGGTTGTTGCACCGGCCTTTGAAATTGGGGTTGTTGATATTGTTGACGAACTTGTTGTAACGGCGTTGGTCTTGTAGGATCGATATTAACGATCTAGTGAGTCAATCAGAGTCAAAATACCACTATTTATGCGGCGGAATCACACAAACAGTTCGAATCAAAGAGAATGGAGTAGAAATAGAAAGAATATCACTTTAAACACAGTTTCTCATTAATTGATCACAGAAAAATCCGGCAGCAGTTCGGTTACAACTTGAAGGATCGGTTCCAAATGAGAAACTAACACACACATATATAGGGGTTCTAATTCCGCTCCTAATGACATCATGTCATTTCGGGCGGAATCAGAAACATCTGATTTCGCTCCAAATGACATGATGTCATTTCGAACGGAATCAGTATTTAACAACATAAACTTTACAAAACAGCCCCTACACTATACATAATTGACATTTCTGACCCCTAGACCCTATACAAGCTTGACTAAGACTAAGACGCAGGCTTTAGACATTCATGCATCAACAAACTCCCCCTTGGATACAGCCGCAGTCTTCAGTCTTGTCTTCGGGGCTTCAGAGTGACTTGAAAGTTTCTTCACGCTGCTTAGGCTTTTTCCTCAGTAAGTTCCTAAGCTTGTCATTCTCTTTCTTCTTTATCTTATCCTCTTCGGCCTGTTGCTTCATCCATTTTCCTCTGTTTGCTTCCAGCTTCTTGCGTTCACGGTCAGCTTTCTTTCTTTCTTTTTCTTCAAGCGACCACCATTTAGAATTCCATTTATTCTCAGAATTAATGCCTTTCTGAAAACAAATAGATACAACTTGTTGAAATTGCATCGCTTGTTCATGATCCTCAGACTGAAAATGAATCTTGTTTATGAATAGACATTCAATATCCTTGGCTGACCAATTTACTAACCACATCGGGTCGTAAACATGTATCTCTCTTATCTCCCTTCTAGCTCGATAAGTAATAACAGCCTCAGTCGAAACGCAACTGTATACCCAGCCCAAGAAGCCTTTATACAAATCTTGCTCCATTTTCGGTACTGGTATATTCTTCATCATCTTTGGATTTTTAATGTTCAGAATAGTTTCTACAACCCCTGTCACTGGATTTACTCTTTGAACTCTTTTCGGGTAATGCGGCTTCCAGTGTCGGAAATTTCTCAAGGATTCAAACTTTATGTATCCCCACATTACTATATCATTCTTTCGTATAGGATACCCTAAAGTTCTCACTTGCGATAATTCTTCAACGTCCCACAATGGTAAAGACATCACGTCATACAGACGTTCAAAATACTGTACTCCAAACTCTCTTCTGATCGCGTAAGCATTAACATGAGGTAGGAAACCCCAGCTAATGATATCACCAAGTGAAATACTTCGATCTCTCTGATAATACTTCAACGGCCTTTTGAACTTTCTTTCATGACTATCTTTAAACCACTTCTTCCGTTCTTCCTTCTGCAAGTCTTTAGGAGTACCATCGAAATTCTTGTCTTTCAAAATTTCCGTGACTTTCCTTCTTAACTCATCCCTGTTTTCTTCAGTAAAGAACTCCATCAGTGTAGGAAACTGAGAAGTATCTTCATTTACACTCTAGTCATCAGTGCAATCTTTAACCTCAACCCTATCATACATATCACCATCCTCTACATACTTGTACTTATACTCTGGTTGATGGTTGATGTCAAACGCATTCAATTCATCTTCAAAATCAAATTTGAAGTCTGGATCCACCATACATGTCATTTCTTTAATCTCATCCAATGTATACGTATGTCTGTGCTCCCCTTCCTCCAAATGAGGTTCTATACTCAAAATCAACTTTTCAACTTGTTCAACATTTTGTTCATCACCAAGCTCCCCCTTTCCGTCAGCTCCCTCTGTTTCTTCATTCACACTGTCATTCAGATAATCATCAACAGTTCTTTCACTTGACGGTTCAGTCACTTTGATTCCCATACCACCTTGATTATCATCATCGTCATTGTCATCATCAGAATCATGACTACTAGCAGAGAAAACTTTTTCATCATCATCATACTCTCCATCATCATCATTCTCTTTGTCATCATCATTCTCATCCTCATCATCATCATCATCTTCATCATCATCATCATCTTCATTATCAACATTAAGAGCATGTTCTAATAACACATCATCAAAAACAACAGGAGCAGAAGAAATAGGAACAGGCTTCTCATAAACTTGTTCAAGAGCAGTTGATAACACAATTGCTCTTTCTTCAGATTCAATCCCTTTTCCTTTAACCTTCATCTGAGCATCAATCTCTGCCTGTTTCTCAGCTCTGACCTCCTCCCGTATAACCTCATCAAATTTCTGTTCAACTGGCTTACCAAGCATACTTTCCAACACTTTATTAAACATATACATCTCATGCTCTTTCTGGGCTTTCACAGCTTCAAGCTCTTTGTTCTTTAATTCATAATACTTGAGCTGATCATCCCTGCGTTTCGTTTCTTTTCTTCCAATAAATCAGAAATCTGAACTTTCATAATATCAATCTCTGTTTCATCAGTTTCTACTTTCTTCAATAATGCCTTGTTGTCAGATTCTAATCTTTTTACACGCATTTCAAGAATTTTTTCATGATCAGCAACTTTCTTGCTTTTAGTTGCAACTATTTTGTTTTCATTCAAAACTTCATCCATTTTCTTCTCTAACTTTTTTACCTGTTCATCATTCGCAAATCGAAAATCTCCAATATCTTCAAGATTATCTGGAGGAATAGGAAGACCCTTGTGGCCAGAAGAACCAGGAGTTAGTTGAATTTGAGTGAGTGGTGGTGTTTTGAAAATTTCTTGAGATGTAAGAAAGTGTTGTTCATGAGGTGGTGAAAGATGTAATGGTGATGGTTGTCTAGGTGGTGTTGGTTGTTGTGGAGGTGTTTGATGTGGTGGTGATTATATTGGTGATTGATGTGGTGTAGGTTTAGGTGGTGGTGTTAATGGTTTACTTGGTTCTTTGGACGATTTCTTCTTCAGAACAATCTTTGGCTTTGTGATCTTTGGAGTAACTTTCTTTATCTTCGGAGACACAATCTTTTTCTTTGCTCCTGCTTTCTTTCTACTACCCGAAGGAGACGATTGAGATCCAGAAACTTGTTGTGGTGATGGAACATATGGAGCATCCTCCTTTTCCTGCCTCTTTCTCTTCCTCAACAATTTCTCTTTTGCAGTCTCTTCTTGAATTCTTTTCAACCGTTCTGTTTCATCTATCTCATCTTCAGAAGAACTTGAAGAACTTGTAGAACTCTTATCAACGTCATCACCTTCTACATCATCAATTACTTTCTCTTTCTCAACTTCTATGTTAGCTGCTTGATCTGACTCTAAATCATCAATGTTTATCATCACATCATCAATATCAACATCCTGATTTTCTTCAGCAGTTACAACCGGCTCTTCAACCTCAGGCTCATCAATCAATAACGTTTTTGCCACTTTCTTTTGTTTCTTCTTTGGTTGTGATGATGACCCCTCACCCTCCTGTGCTTTAGGAGTAGCCTTTTTGCTGCTCTTCCTTGGTTCTTTGACATACCAGTCATTACGTGTATTTTTGAACTCTTCAAGAGTCTTTAGCTCATCAACATACGCTGCTTCCTTCATCTCTTCTTCATTTCTCCAGTTTTGGTGATTTACTGGATCAGGATCAACGTAGTTCACATCTTTGATATATCCAAAAAATTCACCTACTTTCTTTGGTTCAGGATGGTTTGCGTGATATCTTGCAAGCTGCTTGAGAGAATCGTTGCTCATGTGTGACTGAACTAACAAATCATTCTTCAAATCACGTTCAATCTCTGGATATGCATGATCGATCAGCATCTGCACAAATCTTGGATACGTCCAAGTCTTACTCTTTGTTGTGATATTTTCGACCATGTAGTGAAAAACAATATGCGAGAAGTTATATTTCTTATTCAACACCAATGCAGTGACCATGTTCATCTGGTAATCACGCATGGTATCGTACCCTCCTTTGCAATGACTAAGTGACATTAATACACAACGAGTAATAAACTTGTAAGGTTTCTGAAACTTTGATTTCAAGTAATTTCCAACATTTAGTGCACCAACATATCCCATCCAGAGCATACACTCCTTTACCATTCTTTCCGGAAACCTTGTTGGCGAGTTTTCGTCATCAGGAAAATTCAAAACTTCACGAACAAGCGCCTCAGTAACAACAATTTTTTTCTTTTCATTTTGTAGCTTCACCACTGAGTTTATCACTTTGTTTGTTTCATCGTATTTTGCATGCTTCCAGAATCGTTTAATGTGTGACTTGTATACTGGGCGTTGATCTGTAAGAGCTTTCTGAATAGGTACTCGACTCATGAACTCTAGAATACATCTAAACTTTGCCAACTCTGAATTCTTTTGCACATCAAAATCACAACAGCTGTTGTGAAGTGGATCAAAGATGACATTCGAACCCTGTACCACAACACAGCACAAAATGAATCAATACTTAGAAAAATTTTAGCATCAATCAATTTTAGAGCGAAATCACATGATATGATAACATTCTGAGCGAAATCAACAAGTTTTTGATTTCGCTCCAAATGACAAAGTGTCATATAGATCGGAATCAGACATATCACTCAGAGGCGGAATCAGATCTTAGTGCATTTAGGAGCGGAATCAAATCTTAATGCAGTTAGGGGCGAAATCAGATCTTAGTGCATTTAGGAGCGGAATCAAATTTTAATGCATTTAGGGGCGAAATCAGATCTTATGCACTTAGGAGCGGAATCAATACCCAACCCTTCTAAACAAATCAGATGATGAAATTGAACATGTGGGTTTGTTTATCAGTAGATTCCGAGCATGTGGGTGTAATTTTTATCCGTTAAAACCATCACAAAAAACCTAGATCTAAGTTCAAACTAACTGCTACTGTTCAAACACGAATAACCCTAGATCTGGTTCAATCAAACTCACACATATGATCTATACAACAATCCGACAACACTTAACACAATCTATGTTCATTTTACACAACAACAGATCCTAAATCTATGTTTTGAAACATGAACAGCGCCGACAATCGAAAATCAGATAGATATGAGTCAAATTTGACCGATTTCTCACCTTTCCCATGTTAATAGTTGAGCAAACCAACTAATAACAACTAACAAACACAAATCGGGCAGAGTTTCGACTTGAAAATCGATGTTTTTAGGGTTTCGCTCTAGTCGCCGGTGACAGAACCTTAGGGGCGAAATCAGGAAAAAATGATTAGGAGCGGAATCAGACGGCTATTTATAGCCAGTCTGATTTCGCTCGAAATGGCCTTCGAAGCATTACGAGCGGAATCATTAAAAAGTGATTACGAGCGGACTCAGCCATATAAATGTAAACATTGTGTTTATGAGCGAAATCAGTTTCAACTTTATCAAATTTTTAACTTTTTAACTTTTTCAGGTAGTTTACCGACACACCCAGTTAACCAAGTCCAAGTTAATGACCTTGGTCAACTGTTTAGCCTACCAAGTCCAACTTAATGACCTTGGTTGACCAGATTATGAAGTATGCTGACTTTTTGAAACTGAGAACAATTCAAATTAATGAACTGTTGAACTTTTTGAACTTTCAAATACTTTTCCAATCTTTCATACATGTACCAGTCACTTTCCAGAATCTCCTGCTTACCCAAACCTCATGAAACAGACATGTTCTGCACAAGACTTTGATCATCAGTTCCCTAACGTCCGTTGTCGAAAATAATGAAGAAAATAAAATCTTTTTGATTTATAGAAACAAATAAGCAGAAATATGTACACACAATCTTTTTGTGAGCGTGTTAGGGGATCATATCAGCTTCCAACGAGATACAAGTACCGTTAAGCTAGATTACATTTTAAGCATTAAACAATTTGCAATGATTGTTCATATACTGGTCCACTTTAAATTTTCACACAAAGTTCAATCTGTTCAGGATACGGATTTAGTGTTTTAAAGACTTAAACTTATACGTGTGTCCCACCTCTTGAATATACTCCCGTATCCAGATCCCAATATTCAGTCTTACAGGTAAATATATCTCAAATGATATCTGTAAGGGGTTAATAAATTATGAAAAATCATGAGAGCTCAGGTCAGAACTACCGTTCAGCAGAGAGATCATGACTCAACCTTTTGGGTATGTCCCCTTTAGAGGATCTTTTTTACAACAGCATTGCTAAGCAATTTTATTGTCTTATCATTGATGCTGAGGGTGATGCTATGTTTCAAGCATTTGCGGAAAGCATTATTCGGGGACTAGGTCAGAACTACCGTTCAGCAGAAGTCCCGAAATAATACCCCAGATATCACTGAGTAGCATAAAGACCTAGTATATCAGAAAAAGGAATCTTTCAAACAAGATTTCAGGGGTTACCTATATATCCAAGTAGTGTTCCCCACGAAATAAGCAAGTAAGAATTTAGGTTTATATCCCGAACAAACCTACTAAATGTGTAAAAACCTATCGGCATATCATTTACAAGACTGCTTAAAACATTTTTACGTTACATTTCTTTAGCGTACTGCACCTGTTTAGCTGATGTACTATCATTTCCCTTTTTTACACAAACTCATTTTTACTTTTTCAAATGTTTTTGGTTTTTGTAATTTTATCATGTTTTTGTATTTTTCTGCAAACTTTCTCTCCCTAAAAAGAAAAACATATTTTTGTGTTTTTGTTTTTATCGAAAAGCAGAAAACAAACTTTACAAACAAAGTTGACAACACGACGTAGTTCACATCAGATCGCCGCCCTCCTCGGCTTCACATTCTTCGACCCTCCCAGAACACAGATTTTTCATCCCATTTAATTTTAAAAGATAATAAAATCTCTTTTTGTCAAACGGTTTTGTATAGAAATCAGCCTTCTGATCATCGGTGTGTATATGTTCAATACGTATCAACTTCTTCTCGTGACAATCACAGATGAAGTGATGACGGATCTCTATATGTTTGGTTTTAGAATGGTGAACCGGGTTTTTAGTTATATTTATGGCTGCTTCATTACCCACGAAAATCGGTGTATCCAAGAATTGCAAACCAAAGTCGTGCATTTGCTGCTGGATCCAGAGGATCTGAGAGCAGCAGCTGGAGGCTGAAACGTATTCAGCCTCACAAGTAGAAAGCACCACAGAGGTTTGTTTCTTGCACTGCCAGGTAACGAGTCGAGTTCCAAAGAACTGACACCCAGCAGTGGTGGACTTAGCGTTCTGCTTGCAGCTTCCAAAGTCAGAATCAGCGAAACCTGTTAGAGAGAAGTCACCCGAGTGAGGATACCACAAGCCGATGCTTGGGCAGCCTTTCAAATACCGTAATATCCTTTTGACAATTGTCAGGTGTGACTGCTTCGGGCTCGACTGATATCTGGCGCAAAGACACGTCGGGTACATGATGTCCGGTCGACAAGCAGTGAGATACATTAAGGATCTGATGATTGACCGGTACAATGTCTCCTCCACCTTGACGCCACTCTCGTCAGGACAAATACCATGATTCTGTGCAAGGGGGGTTGCTGCTGGACTGCATTGAGCCATATCAAACTTTTCAAGCACGTCCTTCACGTATTTCATTTGGTGAATGAAGATTCCATCGGGCATTTGCTCCACCTGCAGCCCGAGGAAGAACTTCATCTCCCCCATCGAACTCATTTCGAATTTCTTCTTCATAACATTTTCAAATTCTTTACACAAGTCGTTGTTGGTCGAACCAAAAATGATATCGTCAACGTAGATCTGCACAATTAGAAGATGACCTGCAACTTCCTTTGTGAACAATGTGCTATCTACTGTCCCTCTGATGAACCCGTTGTCCAAAAGATGTTGGGAAAGCGTCTCATACCAGGCTCTCGGGGCCTGGTGCAAACCGTAGAGTGCCTTATCCAGCATATAGACCTTGTTCTTGTGTAGAGGATCAGTGAACCCCGGTGGTTGTCCCACATACACCTCTTCTTTAATCTTTCCATACAGGAAGACAGATTTAACATCCAACTGGTACACTTTGAAGTGTTTCCATGATGCAAACGCCAGGAAGATCCGAATAGCCTCAAGTCGAGCAACAGGCGCGTAAACCTCATCATAGTCGATGCCTTCTTGCTGACTGAATCCTTGTACCACTAATCGTGCTTTGTTCCGAACCACGACTCCTCTATCGTCTCTCTTACATTTGAAAACCCATTTCGTTTTAATCAACTTTTGATTCTCAGGGAGGTCTACTAGTCTCCACACTCCCAACATCTCGAATTGTTGCAGCTCCTCCTACATTGCATTTACCCAGCTATCTTCAGTCAACGCTTCTTTATACGTTCTGGGCTCGATCTGCGAAATAAAACATTTCAGTGAGAATTCTTCCTGTAAATGTGCAACAGATGAATAAAAACATGTAAGTGCTCGGTTGATTTGATCTCTTGTTTTAACACCACTTTGCAGGTCACCGATGATTTGCTCTGAAGGATGATAAGACAAGGTTCGAGGCATGACGGTATCAGGCACATCAACTTCCGATTGCAAGCTCATTATGTCTAGATCACCGGTGTGATCCTCAGCTTCCGTTGTAGTAATGTTTGGTTCCTCGTCAAAAGTAGGAGTGGATTCCTCTTCTGAGTCATCAGAGTTGTCAAACATTGGAGCTGGTTCCTCTGGTGGTTCGTGAACGGTTCCACTTGGACTGGCTTCGTGATCGTTTGTGCCACCTGTAGGAATGCTTGTATCCACTTCAGGTTGTGAAACTACCAAAGGCCTTGGCACTTGATCTTGTGAGCAAGATTGTTGCTGTTGGTATAGCAGAATAAGCTCTTCAATAGTTGGCTCGGTCGGAAGATGAAACGACTCCCAGAGTTTATCATAATCGAACAAGAATCTTTGTCCGGGAAGTTGTGGTGATGCAGTGTGCTTCTGACAATCCACATGCAGAACTTGTATTACTTTTCCCAGGCAAGGTATGAACACCCTCTTCAACGGGCTCGCGTAACCTACAAAGAAAGCATCTTTTGACTTAGCACTGAATTTACCATTTTCATCAATAAAAGTACATGGAGACCCAAACGGCTCCAGAAACTCTAGATTTGGCTTGTATCGATATAGCAACTCAAAACTTGTTTTCTTGTACTTCTTGACGGTGAGCACACGGTTCAAAGTGTAACAAGCTGCAGCTACTGCTTCGCTCCAGAAGAAAATTGGTAACTTGGAATAGGCTAACATTGTTCGAGCAGTTTCTATTAGGGTGCGATTCTTTCTTTTAGCGACTCTGTTCTGTTGTGGAGTATATGGCGTGCTGAATTCATGAAGAATCCCCTTTTCATTGCAGAACTCGAGCATCTTGTTATTCTTGAATTCCGTTCCATTGTCACTACGTATTCTTCGGACAGGCAGCTTATACAACGTTTCCATCTTTTTGAACAGAACCATCCGCGATTCAAACGTCCGATCCTTTCTTTCCAAGCACACAACCCACGAAAACCTTGTATAATCATCAGTTACTACCAAGCAGTACAAATCTCCACTGATGCTCTTCACATTGACCGGCCCGAAGAGATCCATGTGGAGTCTCTCAAGCGGTACTCTGATCGAGTTTAGTAACTTCTGTGGGTGTGACTTCCGGGTCTGTTTACCCTTCTTACAAGCTACACAATCATCAGACAAATGAAAATTCTTTAAATTCACACCTTCGACTAAATCATTATGCACTAGAAAATTCATTTTTCTAACATATATGTGGCCCATCTTTCGATGCCACATAATAGACTCTTTTTCTGTTGCTTTTGTTTTCGACACAAAACATTGTTTTTGATGATTTGTTGGTGTTGCGACACTCATATCAAGAATATACAAGTGTTTTTCCCGTGGAGCGCGCAACAACCACCATATCATCAGGGATTTTAAACCCAGGTTTTAACACAAGACATTCATTTTTGGTGAAATGTACGGTGAAAGACTTGTCACAGATCTGTGAAATACTCAGCAGATTGTTTTCAAGCTCAATTATATAGTTCACTTTATCAAATGAAATGACTCTGTTCGTCAATGTTCCTTGACCGACAATCCTTCCTCCTTGATTTCCTGCAAAACCCACGTAACCTCCGTTGATAGATTTAACATCATAGAGCAGTGCCAGCATCCCCGTCATGTGTCTTGAGGCCCCGCTGTCCATTATCCACTTCGAGATATACGACCTGGGCAGCCCCTGCAAACATTATAGCAATTCACTCAAAACAATGAAGCCCATGACTTCTTAACTTGTGGAACACTACCAAAAACTATATCACATTTCTCATCAATTTTTGGAAAGTTAAACGTGACATTCGGAACATCAGTTTTTACTTTTGGTTTTACTTCATTTGTGATCGGGGGAAACTCTGCAAGAAACTTATCCAGTTCAAACTCAAACTTTGTAACCTCACCTTTCAAAACCTTTGTTTCATTGTTTAAAATGTTTTCCATTTTTTTCTCCTCGACCGATGGTTTCGTTTTAGCAACCCATGATTGATTTTCAAAAATTTTTGTTTTAGGATAAATCTTTGAAGACTTTTGAGACTTTGAAGATTCGCCAATCTCGAATGTCGATTTCGGCTTATCTTCCGACTTCAACGATTCACCCCTCTTCAAGATGCGGATTGGTGAAACCATTGGTTTTTTACCCTTTTTGTCAACTGGTGACTTAGGTCGAGGTTTTTGAACACTAGGTTTTACGACAGGTTTCTCAAACACTTTCTTGCATTGTTTTGCCATGTGTCCGATCTCATTGCAGCGATAGCAAACTCTTTTGTCATACTCGACAAAAGTTGACTTGAACGACTCTTCTTTCAGTTTCTTCGCCGCATTGAAATCGTCAATGGCTTTCTGACTAAAGATGTATTCTTTCTCATCATCCACACTTGGTCCAACAACAAAAACATCATTCATTTTATCCTTTGGCTTAACAACCTTCTTAGCCATCTTTTTCTCAAAACCAATTCCTTTGTTTTTAAAGTTGTTTCCATTTTTCTTGTTGTTACCATTCCCTTCCCACTTCTTTTTGTCCGAGTTGTTAGAACGTGATGTAACAAATGATTTTGTAGGTTTCGAAAAGAATTCTTTGTTGTTTACTTCAGCAATGTCAAGTTCAACCAGTTTGAAAATTTTCTCAACATTTTCAATCTTAACGTTCTGAAGCGGATACTCGAAATCAGAATAAAGTTTGTCCGTTCCAATCATAGTGTAAACCACAATTATCGGATCATCATTCGTACTCTTGTCTGATTTCGGTATGAAACGATCTAAAAAGTTACCCTCGTCTTCAGAATCGGTAACAGATTTCTCAGAATGAGATTTCATAACTTCAACCTTAGAGTTATCACTCTCTTCATCTAACACCTGATCAACAACAGTCTTCATGACCTGTGACTCGTTGTCAGTATCGGATGCAGAGAATGTAACATCAATGCTCTCTGGCAATTCATCCTCAATTGTTTTCAACTTGAGGTTCAATGCAACTTCCACCCCATCTGGATACTTTTGAGTATAATGATTCCACATTGGGGGTGGAACACTGTTAAAGACCGGTGCAGCATTGGGCTGTTGTGGAACAATTTGTTCAAGAACATAGGACGATGCAACATAGCTCATCAATTTCTTATCAATTCGCTCATTTTCAATTTTAGTTAATTCTAACTCTTTCTTTAATGTTGCGATTGTGTCAAGATGAAAATTAACTTCCACTTGTTTATCAAAAAGTGTTGCTTTTGCTAGTTTTGTTGCATTATCATTTTCGACACTTTCTTTTTTAATCATTTTAACTGATCTGGAAAGAGTATCATATGCCTCTTTGACTTGTTCTAGATCAAATTTTAACATGTCAGCATGTTGTTTCAATTCCTGAAACTTAGTATCTTTTTCAAGACACTCCATGCAAGGTTCTAAACACTTTTGGCATGGGGTTTCAGACTTTGAAATCTCTTTCTCAATAACTTCTGCTTCATGAGCAGTTTTCACTTCCTGTTTACCGACATTTTTGGACTCTGACTCAGACACTTTCTCAGTTTTGACTCCCTCAATTCCTGACTCCTGATTTGACTCCTGTTGAACTGACTCGGTACCGACAGACTCGGTTTTCACAAGTTCTGTGTCTACCTCTTTCAGTTTCGCCATGAGAGCCTTGTCAGCAATTTCTTTCAAAATGTCTTCAGTCATTTCCTTTGTCACATCGATCATCTCTTCGACAGACCCGTTCTTCTCCTCATATCGCGGACACAATCCAGTCGTCGGTTCTACAAAGAAACCTGCAAAAGATTCAAAAATTTTAGGAGGCATGATAGATCTCAAAGAACTGGCTAATACCTCCTGCTCAGACTGATGGTAATAAACTTCTGCATCTAACTCCTCAGTATCAGTTACACTATCCACAGTAACATCTTCAACAACCACTTAAGGCTCAACCATACTCTCAGGCTCTTCAATTATCTCAACCATCATAGCCTGTCCATCACTTCCGGGGATGTATTTATCCCAGCTAAATCCCTCGGCTACTTTCTCATCATCCCGATTCACAATGAGAGCTTACTCTGGTTTGTTCTCGATTTGTGGCCTTTGAACTATAGGTTGTTGATTTGGTCGGTGATAGATTGCCTGTCTGTAATAATCATTCGTGAACGGGTTTTGATGATTATTCACTTCTCTATTTGGGCACTCCCTTTTGAAATGGCCTCTCTCTTTGCACTTGAAGCAGGTTACTTTAGACTTGTCGAAACCTAGCTTCTGATCAGGTCCAGAAAGGCTGTTTCTGCCAGTGATCTCCATAAAGCGCTGTGCCCTCCTCACAAGACTAGCCATGCCCCATTTAATATCTATCAACTAAAGTTCCTCCGGATCGATCTGATCGTAATCCTCTTTGGTCATATCCGGATTTCCGATCTTACCCGCTACCAGAGACTCATATGACTCTAACACGGAAGCCAACAATGCAATGTGTTGCTTCGCAGCTGATTCAGTGAATTCATTCCCATTCTTGATATTGACTGCGATGTTGCATTGGATCCCAGAACATACGCCTGATTGTTTGAATTAGATGAGCTTTGAGGTGAAGTCTGTTCATTAGCTTTGAAGTTTGGCTCGTAGCTGGCAAATGGTGAAGGCTTGTTTGTTTGTGGAGTATTTGATGAAGCACTTGATGATGTGTCAGCACTGAAACCAGTTTGTATCTTTGGGCTCTGATTTGTTGTAACTGGAGTACTGCCTCTATAGTACAAAGATACATCTTGTTGAACATTCATTGAGTTCACCTTTCTAATTTTTAGTAACTCCAACTCTTGAGCTTCAATCTTTTCTATGAATCCACTAAGATTCAGATTCCCAAAATCTGAATTGTTTTTCAACATTATCAGGTACGTGCCCCACTCTTCATATGGTAATGCATCAGACAACTTATCAATCAATTCTTCATCGTTCTTTACAATGTCTAATCTCTTCATCTCAAGTACTAAATGGCAATATCTATCGATCAGTTGCTTTGTTGTTTCACCCTTCATGCTGGTAAAAATATCAAACTCCTTCTTTAATAAAGCCTTCTTATTCTTGATCATTGACACGCTACCTTGAAAGTTCAATTTCAATGCATTCCAAATAGATTGAGCATTGTCTTCATGTTGTAATAACACTAAAATATCCTCTTTGATAGCCTGCTGAAGGATACTAATCATCTTTTTCTCAGCTTTGAAATCATTCTGTTCTGACTCTGTCAGACTTCCAATACCCTTTGCATCACCTCTCCCATCAACCGGTGGAACATACTTCACTTCTATCTTCATCCAGCATTCGAAGTGGTTAGCCTGAACCCAGTTCTTAAATCTGCCTGACCATCCTGAGTATTCATCTATGTTCATAAGCTTGGGAGGCTTTTGCATCATTCCCAATTCATTCTCCATGTTGACGTTTTGCATAAGACTACCCGAGGTTTGTCTTGTTGCCATACCACTGCCGGCGAAGAAGTTGTAAAAATCTTGGTTTTCCATTTTTAGATTTTTGATTACCGAAAACTGTTTAACTTTTGAAAACAAGTGACTTTACTGAAAACACGTTCTACACAAACTGAACTTTGGACGAAATATCACGAACGAAATGGACTTTAACCCTCAAACCATGATTTTTAATGATGAAAATGTTTTTCGAGCGAAAACAGAATTTTAAAGTACGAGCGAAATCACAGTTTAACACAACGAGCGAAATCAGTGACCTTTGGAGTGGAATCACAACCTTAGTGATCTTAGGAGCAGAATGACAAGATTAGTGATTATAGGAGCGGAATCACAAGATTAGTAATCTCAGGAGCGGAATCAGAAAATTCCCTCGAGTGAAATCACAGATTCAAACTAAAACTTTGATTTCGCTCCAAATGCTCGAGCGGAATTAAACTTTTCAGGTGAAGAACCTGATTTCGCTCAGAATACGAGCGGAATCAACCAAATGCTGATTCGAGCGGAATCAGGTTTCGAGCCATTTTTACCAATTTTAAGCCGAATTTTAAGCTGATACTCTCAAGGGTTTGTTAATTGTCACTTTTACACAATATGTCAAAAACTCAGTCCATTTTGTCCGTGGAAACGTCCAGAAATCCAAAAAGTGTAGTAAAAAGGCTTTGATTCAGGTATTTTAGCTCATAACTGGCTCTGATACCAATTGTAGGATCGATATTGACGATCTAGTGAGTCAATCAGAGTCAAAATACCACTGTTTATGCGGCGGAATCACACAAACAGTTCGAATCAAAGAGAATGGAGTAGAAATAGACAGAATATCACTTTAAACACAGTTTCTCATTAATTGATCACAGAAAATTCCGGCAGCAGTTCGGTTACAACTTGAAGGATCGGTGCCAAATGAGAAACTAACACACATATATATAGGGGTTCTAATTCTGCTCCTAATGACATCATGTCATTTCAGGCGGAATCAGAAACATCCGATTTCGCTCCAAATGACATGATGTCATTTCGAGCGGAATCAGTACTTAACAACATAAACTTTACAAAACAGCCCCTACACTATACATAATTGACATTTCTGACCCCTAGACCCTATACAAGCTAGACTAAGACTAAGACGCAGGCTTTAGACATTCATGCATCAACAGGTCTTTGAAATTGTGGCCCATGTGGCCTAATTTGTTGTACCCCCATTGGTGGCCTACCCATATCTTGAATTTGTTGCAATGGTTGACTTTGTTGACCCGTTCCTCCTTGAGGTCCCAAATTACCTCCATAATAAAATCCCTCTTCTTCGTATCCTCTAAATTCTTCTTCATATCCGTCATCATATCCATCTCCTCCTATACCCGAAAATTGCCCAAACGGAAAGGATGAATAGTGGGAACCCGGTTGGTTCGGTGGTCGATATATATAAGTAGTATGAATGATAGTTGAACTTGGTGGTACTGGGTAGGTAGAGGACGATTGACCAGAAGCTGGAAAAAAGTGTGAAAGTGGTGGAATTGTTGAGGAAGGGCTATAGGTGAGGGTAGGTTCGACTTGGGTAGTAGTAGGTGATGTAGTGTTGGTTGGGCTAACTTCATGTGGTGGAGTAGGATTAGTAGTGGAATTTGGAATAGTGGTATTTGGTGAAGGTTGTCTTGATGAAGAAATGAAAGATGATGTGGGTTGACCCGTAGTGGGTGGTACTTGTGATTCATCCATGATGTTTCTTGGTGTAATGGGTGAAGTGGGTGAACCAATGATCTTGTTTTCTCGTACCAAAACTCGGTTTTGCCGCAAAGTTCTTTCAATTTCCGGATCAAACGATAGTGGTGATGACTTGTGAGAGCCCCTAGTATGCATACACCTGAAGTACCTGCACACTAAACACAACCGGCGTAAACCCGAAAATAACAAACAAAAGATACTAAATTAACACACGTTGCACACTACTCCCGGCAACGGCGCCAAAATTTGACGTGATGTCGTGGTCTCACGCAAATTTTATCCAAATACAACTAATTAGATAGTAGTAAGTGGGTATCGAACACAGGGAGTCTATGGAATGTATGTTAATTATGTAGCTTTATGAATTAACTAAATTAAACTAAATTATAGAAATTAAAATTCAAGCGTTGATTGGTTGGCTTTTAAGAAATAAATTACTAAACTAATTGCAAATCAAGATTGGTTGTTAAAACAGATTACGAGAGAATGACCATCTTAGGTTTCCGGTTTCCATTAACAGTTGTGTCTAAATCCAACTAGAAAGAGTCATATAGACATGACTCATGCATAAACGTTTGTTGTGATAAAAGGGAACTAAGTACTCGGATTAGAGAAATGCGAGGTTGTTACCCGATGACCAATTAACCAATATCCAACCCTAACCCCTCTCGTGATATCTCGATTGTCAACGACACCAAGAACGTACGGTTTAGACTAAGATCAAAACATCAATTAACAATTTACAATCAAACATTCATGCACCATAATAAACATAGCAAACATACCAAGTTCATTATTCTAGAAATAAAGATAAACACACAAAAGTCATAGATAAACCTTCAAGCTAAGATGATCATCGAAAGTTTAGCCGGACATTGTTTGGTGAATCATCATAACACAAAGATTAAAGTTCATACGAATCGAAACACAAACCGAAATGTTTAGAATTGTTCACAAACACTTTCCCAAGCCAAAAATCGCCCTAGAAGTCTGAGAAACGTCTCCAATGATGAGATACCTGAAAAGACACTTGAAAATGGATTAATAATGGGTAGTTACACATTTTACGTCAGAGCCTACCGTAAGTTACGGTAGCCACCGTAAGTTACGATAGCTATCAAATGTTTACGCTGATGATCTACTGCCATACGGTGGGAAAAAGGACATTCAGGGGCTACCGTAAATTACTGTAGCCACCGTAATTTACGGTGGACCCCTGAAACAACTCCTTTGTTTCTTCTTTCCATCCTTGTGAGTCTCGTTCCCCTCCATTCCCATCCAAAGCAGCATTTTTCCTCTTTTTAAGCTCCGAACACACCTGAAACACAAACAACGGTAGTTATCTAATTCAAGATAATTACACAATTAAATGAGGGATTAACTCGTCTTTTAACACACTTATGGGTTGTCCCATGGACCACCCGTCATTTCTCACATGCCTTGCCGCGTGCGCCTCCCTTGTGTAAGGTCTTCTAGGCCATCAAACTCATTTAGTATTCCTCTTCTTTATAATTCAATAGAGTGAGTCACCATCTGGCTACTCGGTCATATGAAACTGTCACCTCATTTATTTCATGCTAATCCTTGTACCCCATCGCTCAGGTATACCCACATTGCCTTCCAGAGGTTTACAAGTGTTTATGACCCCCCAGTCCCGTAGCTCGTGCTACACTGGGGTCATATTCCATGTTATTTTTCTTGGCTGTGATTGCATCACGTCATGTTAAGCTCATAACATTCCTTTCGTTTTCGAAAATTTTCCTTTCGAATTTATCATCTTGGACTTATTTGGGTCAAGACCTATTTCTTTTACTATTAATCATTTTCCAATCCTTCTCATACTATTTATATTTGTTAAATGTTATTTCTAACTAAAACTGAGTTTTAGTTTATTTTTCAATCCTTCTCTTACTATTTATATTTGTTAAATGTTATTTCTAACTAAAACTGAGTTTTAGTTTAACGTTTTCTCCTTAACTTATGTCAATTACTCATGTCAAGCAATTGGCAACCAAGCATTTATTCTTTACTCTTCTTGTTTTATGCGGGGAATCGTAACCGGTTCCCTTGCCTTCTCTAAGTAACCCATAAGTTCTTTCATTTAGCCTCGTAGGCTATTCCTTAGGCTTTCACCTCTTTAAGGCAAGGCCTTTGTGGTCCATTTCTTTCTATTCGTGACCCGAGGGTCATTTTGGTCTCGTAGACCTTTACACTTTTTATAACCCGAAGGTTATGGTGATCCCGTGGATCATCCCTTTACTCGTGTCATTCTTTATAATATATTTTTGGTGTCAAAGCACGCCTTTTATGTTTGAAAATCATTTATTTTCATGTTTGGAATCCATTAACTTCGACCGTAGTCCATGACTACGATCGTTTTCCTTCCGAGCAACATTTCTGTTCCTATAACCCATCACCCGGGCTTATTATTTTGTAATTCACGCTCCTATTATGGTATGCATTAAGAATTCATTTTGACTCGTTTAGTTATTCGTATAAAATCCTCAACCCGTTCAACCTTATGAGGTTGAACATATTGATTCCGAATTCTTTGCGCGAATTCTTCATCTTTTAGTCATAACTCATTTTCCGAGTCTTTTGACTTTTAATTCGCGTTCCCGTATTTCAGTTTACGCATACATTTGAAATCCTACGCATCAACCGGGTATTTTTTTTACCGAAGTCATCATTAATGCGACCACTCCAGTACGCATGAAGACTTCGTTTTGACTTATCTAGTTGTCTTAGCGAAATCCATCGCTTTTATTCAACCAAGTCCTTATTCTTTATTCAATACGTTTGACTTGTTTGTGTGAATTCCATCACTTATGAACAATCAAACTTCATTCTTTATTTAACCCGCTTGGGCTCCTTCTTAATTCGTCCCATTAGCCTCGTCTTTACTACATTGGATGTAAATGCGCTCATTATAAAAAGTTCATTGTATTATGTGTTTACTACTCACTTGGGCAGAGTAAGCGATCAACACATGATACACATGACCTTATTATAACTATCACATTACTTCCCATGTAAGTAATTCCTCGATTCATGTCATGTTTCTGATTTTATTTGATAAAACCTTGTTTAATTGTTATTTAACAATTATTAGCTTTACCCTTTTCATTTAAAAACATATAGAATGTTTTCCTTATTATATAACTTTTTTGCAATCACATTCGTTAATGTGACCGTTACTTTTTGTTTCTCAATAAGATTCATTTTGAGAATATCTACTTTGATGGTCACTCTCATTCAAGTTTCTATATGTCATGAATTCTTTTATTGTTTTGTTATTCACGATTGTGAATAATACGTATTTCTACTTAATTTCTCTTGGAAACATCATCTTGGATAGGTACCTTATCCATGTTTCCCAAGTTTCATATTCTGTATGTCACACCCCGACCACGTATAACATACAAAACATGGCAGAAAACGTCGGGGAGTGTTGTAACAGAATTAGTTGTTTCACAACCATGGCATACAAAGTTATATTTTATTTATTGACAAGAGTGTTACATTGTCTTAAACATGAAATAAAGAGTTCAGAACATAATTAAACTAAGTCTATCTTCATTTTTAAGTCTCTAAGGCACAGGTCCGCCCTAGTGTCACGATCATCATCCTTTGGAAAAGCTCCTGAAAACACATGTGAAAATAGGTACGTCAGCATAAAAATGCCTGTGAGATACATATGTTTGTGAAAATAGAATTCATGACTTATGTTTTAAGAAAATGTTTAGTCATGAACCTTGTAATTTGCTTTGTCTTGTAAATCATTTGAAAAACGATAAGATCAGATGATATGTATAAGTAAATGTAAGGTTAAATGAATAACCATGTAAAATGAGTTTGTATAAGATAAGTTGTTTGTAAAACAATGTCTTGTGAAAAGTATGTTATTTGTATAAAATGTCATATGTCTTAGACTGAAATAATTTAAATAACGCCACGATATGTAATACCATACAAGCACTTATATATAGGAAGTACCAGCGGCGTATCCACCATGCTTGTATCATATTACACACGCCTCGTTACTTAAATCACTTACTCAAACCAAACCACCAAGATGTAATCAATTGTAGAAATGCTTATGTATAATCAAGTGTCAAAATGTTTATGTGAAAACCATGTCTATGTCTAATGTTTATCATGAATTGTGTATGTAAATGTCAAAATTGTTTATGTATGGTAAGTGAAATATATCAACTAAACCATATGTAAAATGCACAAAAACAAGGTATTGAAGTAAAACATGGTTTAAATCAAAGTTATGTTTTGTGTAATAAATGCATGCTGTACTGATATAAACATCTATGCGGTATTGTGAAAATGCATACATCCAAGCCTTGAGACTGTGGTGATAAACCCTTAAACAAATTAAAGGTTTATCTAAATTATGTGTATCGAATTCGGTCATTCCTTCCATCCAAACATACCTAGGATGTTAAGAATGGGAGTTGTCAATTCCTATGGTACCACTACCTACTAACGAACGGCGTGATCAATGTTAATGAATGTATATTGTCCCATTTGAACAAACCAAATGTCATACCCAAAAATGTAAGCATGTGAAAACAATGCACTAAGTATGTAATCAAATGGACATACATAGCGTGAAATGTAATGTATAACGATGTACTAAATATGCACACAATGGGCATACATAGCATGAAATGTAATGTAAAATAATGTACTAAATATGCACACAATGGGCATACATAGCATGAAATGTAATGTAAAACAATGTACTAAATATGCACACAATGGGCATACATAGCATGAAATGTAATGTAAAACAATGTACTAAATATGCACACAATGGGCATACATAGCATGAAATGTAATGTAAAACAATGTACTAAATATGCACACAATGGGCATACATAGCATAAACACAATGAAATCATGTACTATAAGTGTACTATTGAACATAACAAGCATATGATATGAAAACATGGAAAAGCATGAAAGTAACAAGTAGGAACATGTGTTTCACCCTAAAATGTTTGGAAAACAGTAAAAGAGGGGTCTATGTACTCACTTGAGATTGCTCAGTAGTCCTTGAGTAACAACCAAACAATGCTAGAGATCACGGAAATCAAACGGCACCTAATATAGGTAACAATGTTAATAATCCGGACCTAAATCGGAGGATTGGATAGAACGAGGGTTCATAAACCAAACGAGTATGGAGACTCGTGTAATATGGTTTAACAAAGCCTACATTCTAAAATGAAACCTAACCTAAGTGCTTACGACCCATTACGACCCGTTTAGGTAGCTTATGATACTTTAACGCGTCGTTCGCGTGAAAAGCGTTCGGACCGCCTAACTAGCCCTATGATAAGTAAAATATGCCTTAACATGTCTAATATTGTTACCAAATCAGTTTAGATACCAAAAGTTATGTTACATATGCTTAAAATGAATTTTGGTGTCAAAAGGGCATTTTGGTAATTTACCTAAGGCATATAAGCTACCTATCATACAACTACTTTAAACGAAGCGACCATAAGGTATAACCTCGGAAGGTTATTCCCTATATACTATGGTCACCTAATGTGTTTGGTCGGATCCTAATGATCGACCAAATGGGTCGGGTTCGAAGGTATAAGCGATTTATTAGATCGCTTACCCTTACGACCCTAGACAACGTGGTAATCAGTAGGCATAGTCACAAGGGACTATAACCATCGTGATTACAATTACGTTGCGAAGTTCAAACGAACTTCGCATTGACCATAGACTGGTCAATGCAGAAAGTCAAACAAAGTTTGACTTTCGGACTCGAAAAGCCAGAAAAGAACGAAGGAATACTTACGAAGGGTCCCCGAATGCTAATCTTGATTCAAGTAGCTCAGGTATGAAACAAAGGTTTCAACTTAGAGCTTCTCAAATCAGATTCTAGTGAGTTTGAAGCAAATGGGGGTGGGGTATTTATAGGATTTCCCGAACCGTTAAGATCGTTTCTTGAATAACGTGATCGAATCTCGTGCGTACACTTGTTGGAATGTTGTGGTGACTAAAAATGGCCCCTCATGAACTGAAAGGGCAAGTGTGGGTGTGTGGTTGGGAGTTTAACAGCTGTAATCTGCTGACTAATTGATCTTATCTGATCTGGGAGTCTGACGCGGGCCGCGTAAGATGACACACTGATCTTACGCGGGCCGCCTGGCCTGCACAGATCAGAAACATGTTTACCAAATGACAGTTTCAGTCCCTGTTATGTGTTTAAGCCATTTCCGACACCTTTAAGGCCCTAAAATGATGCCTAAACATTGTGGACATGAAACATGCTCAAAAATATGCCAGATGTTGGTTCGTTTGGTCGTACGATCGCGATGTTCGCTTAATTACGACGGAATGCGCATAAGCGCGAAAAACGATCCAAATTGCGTGACGAATGGATTTTTCTCAAGCCAAACACTAAAATAAAATATTTTAGTGCTTACATAAATTTTTGGATGTCCGGATGTGTTCAGAACGTGAGTTATGCGCGAAAGTGCAAACTTGTGCACTTTTTGACGCTTTTAGTCCCTGAATGACCCAAAAGTTTATTTTAGCATTCCGAACCCCTCAAAGCCTATTTCTAAGATATGTAAAGGATATTTATGGTATGTTTAACTTATGGTCATGTTCCGGAGTGTCCGTTACAGTTCAAATTGGCATACTTTCGTAGTTTGTCAAGTTTAGTCCCTGTAAGCGAATTAACTTGTTTTTGCCATACCAAAGCCTTTAAAACTTATTTCTAAGTTATGTAAAGGTTATTTAAGGTATGTTAAGTATATGTTGATGTTCCGAAGTATTTTTCGCATTAAATTGGTTACGTTTACGCACCAGTTTGCGTATAACTCTCCAGAAAGCGATATAGAGTTTGAAATTGAATAAAAGTCAAAACATGAAAAATGTAAAACATAACAAAACAAACATTGGGATCAAATAACATTGTTTTATTGATAATGGTACTGTTCACAATGATTACAAGCACAGATGTTACAGTCTCCCCTACTTGTGGAAATTTCGTCCCGAAATTTATTTAGAGGAAACTCGTGGAAAAAGATGCGGTTATTTCGCCTTCATTTGATCTTCGCGTTCCCAAGTAAACTCGGCTCCACGTTTAGCTTCCCAGCGAACTTTGACCAAAGGAATGCGCTTGCGTTTAAGCCACTTGACTTCACGTTCCATGATTTCCACTGGCTTTTCAACGAATTTCAGTGTTTTACCAACCCGAATTTCGTCAAGCGGTATGTGGAGGTTCTCATCAGCTAAACACCTCTTGAGATTGGACACATGAAAGGTTGGATGAACATTTCCAAGTTCCAGAGGTAACTCAAGTCTGTAGGCTACCTTACCGATTCTTTCGACGATCTTGAATGGTCCAACGTATCTAGGTGCAAGTTTTCCTTTCTTTCCAAATCTGATCACACCTTTCCAAGGTGAGACCTTAAGTAATACTCGATCACCAACTTGAAATTCCAAGGACTTGCGTTTTGGGTCCGCGTAACTCTTTTGACGGCTTCTAGCTGTCTGAAGGTTATCACGAACTTTCTTAACCTTATCTGTTGTCTCTAAAATGAGGGCAGGTCCAGTAAGCTGAGCCTCGCCGATCTCATTCCAGCAGACTGGTGAACGACATTTTCGACCATAGAGAGCCTCGCAAGGAGCCATTTTGATGCTGGTGTGATAACTGTTGTTGTAGGAGAATTCAATCAACGGAAGATGTGAATCCCAACTACCACCACAATCGATCACACAAGCTCTAAGCATATCCTCCAGAGTCTGGATTGTTCTTTCAGATTGACCATCCGTTTGCGGATGATAAGCTGTGCTCAGATTAAGTTGGGTCCCCATAGCGGATTGCATGGTTCTCCAAAAATGAGAAGTGAAACGAGCATCTCTGTCAGAAATGATGTTCAAAGGAACACCATGTCGAGCTACAATTTAATCCACATAGATTTTAGCAAGTTTGTCTGCAGAAAAATCCTCACGGATTGGCAAGAAATGTGCTGACTTAGTAAGACGATCAACAACTACCCCGATGGCATCATGACCTTTCTTTGTGCGCGGAAGTTTGGTAACGAGATCCATAGTAATGTTTTCCCTTTTCCAAACTGGGATCTCTGGTTGTACCAATAAACCAGAAGGACGCTGATGTTCAGCCTTAATCTTAAGACAAGTAAGGCATTTTGATACATATAAGGCAATGTCTTTCTTCATACCAGGCCACCAATAATGAGTACGAAGATCCTTATACATCTTATCTGAGCCAGGATGAACAGAATAACGAGACTTATGGGCTTCATCCATAAGCAAGGTGCGAAGGTTATCTTGGCTTGGGACCCACAGACGGTCCATGAAGTAATACGATCCATTGTCCTTCAGTTCAAGATCAGGTGTTATGTGATAGGGAAATTCCTTATCCATCAAACCTTGTGAAACACAAGTTTGTTGAGCCTGAGAAATGCGTGCTTGGATATCGGATCGAGCTTGAATAACAGATTGAACACGAACACAATGAAGCTTAGTACGTTCCTTACGACTCAATGCATCGGCTACGACATTCGCCTTACCAGGATGGTAGCGAATTTCGCAGTCATAGTCGTTTAGGAGCTCGACCCAACGTCGTTGCCTCATGTTGAATTCTTTCTGATTGAAGATATGCTGAAGACTTTTGTGGTCCGTGAAAACCACACATTTTGTACCGTACAAATAGTGTCTCCAGATCTTAAGAGCGAAGACAACTGCACCCAACTCATGATCATGAGTGGTGTAGTTTTTCTCATGTATCTTTAACTGCCTCGATGCATATGCTATGACTTTGTTCCTTTGCATCAGAACACAGCCAAGACCCAATTTAGATGCATCGCAATAAACGACGAAATCATCATTGCCCTCAGGCAATGATAGAACAGGCGCGTCGCAAAGTTTTGCTTCAAGTTCTGAAAAGCTTCCTCTTGTTTCAATCCCCAATCAAAGGGCTTGTTCTTCTGAGTTAGAGCAGTTAGAGGAACTGCAATCTTTGAGAAGTTCTCAATGAAGCGGCGGTAATAACCCGCCAGACCAAGAAAAGAACGAACCTCAGTAGGAGTAGTAGGCGTATCCCAATCCTTGATCGCACTGATCTTGGAGGGATCTACATGAATACCTTGTTCGTTGACAATATGTCCTAAGAATTGAACTTCTTTAAGCCAGAATTCACACTTGGAGAATTTGGCGAAATGTTGCTCTTTCTTTAGGAGTTCCAAAGTAAGACGAAGATGTTGCTCGTGATCAACTCGCGTCTTAGAGTATATCAAGATGTCATCAATAAAAACAATAAAAACAATGACGAACTGATCCAAATAAGGCTTGCAGACCCTATTCATTAAGTCCATGAAAACAGCAGGAGCATTAGTCAAACCGAATGGCATGACTGTGAACTCATAATTCCCATAACGAGTGCGGAACGCTGTCTTGGGAATATCTTCTTCATGCACACGAAGCTGATGATATCCAGATCGCAGATCAATCTTTGAAAAATAAGAAGCACCTTGTAACTGATTAAAGAGATCATCGATGCGAGGTAGGGGATATCGATTCTTGATGGTAAGCTTGTTAAGCTCACGATAATCGATACACATCCTAAAAGATCCATCCTTCTTCTTGACAAAAAGAACAGGAGCACCCCAAGGTGAAAAGCTAGGACGGATAAAACCTTTGTCAGAGAGCTCCTGAAGCTGCTTAGACAACTCTTGCATCTCAGACGGTGCAAGATGGTAGGGAGCTCTGGCAATGGGGTTTGCACCAGGTACGAGATCAATACGGAACTCGAATTGGCGTGCTGGGGGTAGACCAGGTAAATCTTCAGGGAAAACTTCGGGATAATCCCGAACAACAGGAATATCTTGAATAGATTTACCTTGCCCTTATCTGCTACAACATGTGCCAAAAAGGCCACATAGTACTTTCGTAGATACTTCCGAGCTTTAAAACAAGACACGAGTTTGAGACCACCAGCAGGTTTCTACCCACGAACCTGTAGGATCTCGCCTGTCGAAAGCGGCACACGAACAATCTTCTCAAAACAAACTACCTCTGCGCGATGCTTGGCTAACCAATCCATACCCACTATAACGTCGAAGCTTCCAAGTTGCATAGGCGTGAGGTCAATAGGAAAAATATGGTCGTTAAGGTTCAACTGGCAGTTGCGAAGAATAAAATCAAGAACAATGGGTTCACCATTAGCAACTTCTACTGTCAAAGGTTTACCTAGTTTCGTTCTAGACACTCGAAGTAATGGCTCAAAAGATAATGACACAAAACTCTTATCGGCACCCGAATAAAAAAGAACAGATGCAGGCTGATTATTAATAAAGAACGTACCGTTCACCACTTCATTGTCCGCTTGTGCCTCTTGTGCATTCATGTTGAAGACTCGACCTCGAGCCTGAGCCTGATTCTGATTTGGATTCGCATTCACCAATCTTGGACACTGGTTACGGTAGTGGGTCAGATCCCCACAGTTGTAACAAGAACCTGGCGGGTTGTGTGATCGTGCAGCTTGACCTTGTTGCTGAGCAGGAGGCTGAGCAACTCGTTGAGCCGGGTTCTGAACTGCCTGATTCCGAGCAAAACGACAAACATCAACAAGATGATCTGACTTCCCACAGTTAGTACAGAATCGGCACGGATGTTGCGGCTGATGGTGACTATTGCATCTATTGCACAAAGGTGCATTCCCTGAATAAGGCTTCTTCGCTGGAGGCTGTGCGGGTTGGTTGGGAGCTGCCTAGTTAGCTTGGGCAGTGACAACAAAATTTTGGGAAGCCTTTCGCTTCCTAGAACCCTTTGAGGAACCAAAATTCTTTCCCTTCTTGTTTTGACCTTTCTTGCTATCTTCCTTGTCAGACGCCTGCTTCTTACCCTTGTCACCCTTTTTGTGCAGCTTTCCCTTTCGGACCTGCGACTCAGTCAATGTCGCTGATAACTCGATCGCCTGACGAAGTGTGGTAGGGTTACTACCAGTAATGATGTCTTGTACTGAGTCAGGTAGACCATCGATGTATCTTTCGATAGCCTTGTCGAGTGGGGTAACCATTTGTGGGCAAAGCAGACTCAATTCCTCAAACCTATTAGTATACGCCCTGTGCTCGCCACTGTCTTGCTTCAAGTCATCAAACTCCTTCTCCAAAGCTCGTTGTTCATGACGAGGACAAAACTCCCTCATCATAAGGGCCCTAAGTTCAGCCCATGTCTGTGCTAGAGCAACTTCTGCACCACGATCTCTCATAACCCCGTTCCACCACGTAAGAGCCCTCTTCTGAAACACACTCGAAGAAAACTCGACCTTGCGATTGTCAGGACACTGAACATGACGGAAAGTGTTCTCAATGCTCTCAAATCATTGAAGAAGCCCAGTTGCTCCCTCAGTACCACTAAACTTGAGTGGTTTAGCCGAGTTAAAATCCTTGAATTTGCATGGAGCATTGTTGTTGTTGTTGGCTTCGTTCCATTGAGCAAAGAGGTTTGGGAATTGAGCAGCCATCTGCTGCGCAATAATTTCTGCCAGTTTGGCAGTCGCTATCTGGTTTTCGCGTCGAGGAGGCATTCTAAAAGAGGACACATGGAGGGAAACGAGTGAGATGACTGAATGAAAAGGATGAGATGAAACAAAATCAACAAAAGCAAAGATGGTGGTCATTCGTCCGCGTCACAAAGCAAACAAACGACACACAGTGACTAATCAAAGCAAATGGGTGAAAAATAATGTATCGCGAAGACATGCTCGCCTATAAGTGAACACTCACCCCAAGAGTTCCCAGGTAAGAGTGACTGGTCCGATTATGTGGATGTGTACGAACACTCTAGCCTTAGACAGAAAACCCAGGGTACAGGCATTCACTCTTCCAGTTTGCACGTGTTCACATTATTTAGACCCAAACTTTGACAAAATTTTTGAAAGCTTAAAGGGTTCAAAACCTTACAACAAAGGGTTCAAAACCTAGTAATCAATCATCCTAGAACAGATGATTAGTTTTCAAGCGGATTCGAACTCGATGTTCCCGTTGTGGTTATCACCTAAGGATAGGTGAAGTGCATGTTTTAAGATCTAAACACAAGATAACTTGTGTTAGGGTTCTAGAAAGGTTATAGTCTAGGTCAAAGCATTACTAATAACCTAATTCCCTATAACCATTGGCTCTGATACCAACTCTTCTGTCACACCCCGACCACGTATAACATACAAAACGTGGCGGAAAACGTCGGGGAGTGTTGTAACAGAATTAATTGTTTAACAACCATGGCATACAAAGTTATATTTTATTTATTGACAAGAGTGTTACATTGTCTTAAACAGGAAATAAAGAGTTCAGAACATAATTAAACTAAGTCTAACTTCATTTTTAAGTCTCTAAGGCACAGGTCCGCCCTAGTGTCACGATCATCATCCTATAGAAAAGCTCCTGAAAACACATGTGAAAATAGGTACGTCAGCATAAAAATGCCTGTGAGATACATAGGTTTGTGAAAATAGAATTCATGACTTATGTTTTAAGAAAATGTTTAGTCATGAACCTTGTAATTTGCTTTGTCTTGTAAATCATTTGAAGAACGATAAGATCAGATGATATGTATAAGTAAATGTAAGGTTAAATGAATAACCATGTAAAATGAGTTTGTATAAGATAAGTTGTTTGTAAAACAATGTCTTGTGAAAAGTTTGTTATTTGTATAAAATGTCATATGTCTTAGACTGAAATAATTTAAATAACGCCACGATATGTAATACCATACAAGCACTTATATATAGGAAGTACCAGCGGCGTATCCACCATGCTTGTATCATATTACACACGCCTCGTTACTTAAATCACTTACTCAAACCAAACCACCAAGATGTAATCAATTGTAGAAATGCTTATGTATAATCAAGTGTCAAAATGTTTATGTGAAAACCATGTCAATGTCTAATGTTTATCATGAATTGTGTATGTAAATGTCAAAATTGTTTATGTATGGTAAGTGAAATATATCAACTAAACCATATGTAAAATGCACAAAAACAAGGTATTGAAGTAAAACATGGTTTAAATCAAAGTTATGTTTTGTGTAATAAATGCATGCTATACTGATATAAACATCTATGCGGTATTGTGAAAATGCATACATCCAAGCCTTGAGACTGTGGCGATAAACCCTTAAACAAATTAAAGGTTTATCTAAATTATGTGTATCGAATTCGGTCATTCCTTCCATCCAAACATACCTAGGATGTTAAGAACGGGAGTTGTCAATTCCTATGGTACCACTACCTACTAACGAACGGCGTGATCAATGTTAATGAATGTATATTGTCCCATTTGAACAAACCAAATGTCATACCCAAAAATGTAAGCATGTGAAAACAATGCACTAAGTATGTAATCAAATGGACATACATAGCGTGAAATGTAATGTATAACAATGTACTAAATATGCACACAATGGGCATACATAGCATGAAATGTAATGTAAAACAATGTACTAAATATGCACACAATGGGCATACATAGCATGAAATGTAATGTAAAACAATGTACTAAATATGCACACAATGGGCATACAAAGCATGAAATGTAATGTAAAACAATGTACTAAATATGCACACAATGGGCATACATAGCATAAACACAATGAAATCATGTACTATAAGTGTACTATTGAACATAACAAGCATATGATATGAAAACATGGAAAAGCATGAAAGTAACAAGTAGGCACATGTGTTTCACCCCAAAATGTTTGGAAAATAGTAAAAGAGGGGTCTATGTACTCACTTGAGATTGCTCAGTAGTCCTTGAGTAACAACCAAACAATGCTAGAGATCACGGAAATCAAACGGCCCCTAATATAGGTAACTATGTTAATAATCCGGACCTAAATCGGAGGATTGGATAGAACGAGGGTTCGTAAACCAAACGAGTATGGAGACTCGTGTAATATGGTTTAACAAAGCCTACATTTCTAAAATGAAACCTAACCTAAGTGCTTACGACCCATTACGACCCGTTTAGGTAGCTTATGCTACTTTAACGCGTCGTTCGCGTGAAACGCGATCGGAGCGCCTAACTAGCCCTATGATAAGTAAAATATGCCTTAACATGTCTAATATTGTTACCTAATCAGTTTAGATACCAAAAGTTATGTTACATATGCTTAAAATGAATTTTGGTGTCTAAAGGGCATTTTGGTAATTTACCTAAGGCATATAAGCTACCTATCATACAACTACTTTAAACGAAGCGACCATAAGGTGTAACCTCGGAAGGTTATTCCCTATATACTATGGTCACCTAATGTGTTTGGTCGGATCCTAATGATCGACCAAATGGGTCGGGTTCGAAGGTATAAGCGATTTATTAGATCGCTTACCCTTACGACCCTAGACAACGTGGTAATCAGTAGGCATAGTCACAAGGGACTATAACCATCATGATTACAATTACGTTGCGAAGTTCAAACGAACTTCGCATTGACCATAGACTGGTCAATGCAGAAAGTCAAACAATGTTTGACTTTCGGACTCGAAAAGCAAGAAAGGAACAAAGGAATACTTACGAAGGGTCCCCGAATGCTAATCTTGATTCAAGTAGCTCAGGTATGAAACAAAGGTTTCAACTTAGAGCTTCTCAAATCAGATTCTAGTGAGTTTGAAGCAAATGGGGGTGGGGTATTTATAGGATTTCCCGAACCGTTAAGATCGTTTCTTGAATAACGTGATCGAATCTCGTGCGTACACTTGTTGGAATGTTGTGGTGACTAAAAATGGCCCCTCATGAACTGAAAGGGCAAGTGTGGGTGTGGGTGTGTGGTTGGGAGTTTAACAGTTGTAATCTGCTGACTAATTGATCTTATCTGATCTGGGAGTCTGACGCGGGCCACGTAAGATGGCACACTGATCTTACGTGGGCCGCCTGGCCTGCACAGATCAGAAACATGTTTACCAAATGACAGTTTCAGTCCCTGTTATGTGTTTAAGCCATTTCCGACACGTTTAAGGCCCGTTAAGCCAACGTTAAGGCCCTAAAATGATGCCTAAACATTGTGGACTTGAAACATGCTCAAAAATATGCCAGATGTTGGTTTGTTTGGTCGTACGATCGCGATGTTCGCTTAATTACGACGGAATGCGCATAAGCGCGAAAAACGATCCAAAGTGACGAATGGATTTTTCTCGAGCCAAACACTAAAATAAAATATTTTAGTGATTACATAAATTTTTGGATGTCCGGATGTGTTCAGAACGTGAGTTATGCGCGAAAGTGCAAACTTGTGCACTGTTTGACGCTTTTAGTCCCTGAATGACCCAAAAGTTTATTTTAGCATACCGAACCCCTCAAAGCCTATTTATAAGCTATGTAAATGATATTTATAGTATGTTTAACTTATGGTCATGTTCCGGAGTGTCCGTTACAGTTCAAATTGGCATACTTTCGCAGTTTGTCAAGTTTAGTCCCTGTAAGCGAATTAACTTGTTTTTGCCATACCAAAGCCTTTAAAACTTATTTCTAAGTTATGTAAAGGTTATTTAAGGTATGTTAAGTATATGTTGATGTTCCGAAGTATTTGTCGCATTAAATTGGTTACGTTTACGCACCAGTTTGCGTATAACTCTCCAGAAAGCGATATAGAGTTTGAAATTGAATAAAAGTCAAAACATGAAAAATGTAAAACATAACAAAACAAAAATTGGGATCAAATAACATTGTTTTATTGATAATGGTACTGTTCACAATGATTACAAGCACATATGTTACACTGTATGCAACTGTCATTCACTATGTATTTGTTGCATATTACTATTTGTACTATAAATTTAAGACGTGTACCTGGTAGATACTTGCCCTGATAAACTTTCCTTGTCATTCGATCTCTATTCGTGATCATTACTTGATTTATGTCTTTGGTGAGTATGGTTTACTTGTCATACTTCAAACTATTTCTTCATCGTATCGATAGATCCTTAGACTCTCGTCATTTTCAGATGCGAGGGTCCTTCAAGTAAAACGTTTACAAAATATTAGTAATGTTGTCATTAACAAGCACCCGCACTATAATACGAGGCTTTCTACGATACGTGTTTACACACGTAATTTGTTAACTATATCGGTCTTTTGTCAATTTAATTTGTTTAACATGTGTTTACACGATAACCCCATGTGTTGTTTACAACACTTTAACATGCTAGACCGTTAATATACATAATACCTTACCGGATGTCTTGATCAAGTCTCGAACTGAACACATTTACTCTTTAACCTTAAGCTCTGATTACCAACTTGTAAGACCCTTATTATTTCAAACGTAATTTCATAAATAATTCAAATTTAAGTGTACTTTTACAATACACATCCTTTAAAGATTTATGAATTTCATGAAACTTCTTAAAATTAAAAAGGCATTTCAACATATTATCATAATTTAGTCTCGTAACGATGAAACGTAATGCGAAAGCTTGACCTTTGATCGTGTTGGGTAAATTACTTTTTGAGTCCCTGTGTTTTAGTGGTTTTAAATAGTTGAGTCCAAAAGCAAAAAGTTTAACGACCTGAGTCCCTATAAGCATTTTCATTAACCATTTGAGTCCTTTTGAGTCCAAATTTTAACCATTTGAGTCCAGTTTTTTTGGACTCAAATCGTTATAAAATGAACAAAATTGGACTCAAAACGTTATAAAATAAATGGCTAGGGACTCAGGGCGTTAAACTTTTTGATTTTGGACTCAAGTGGTTAAAACCACTAAAACACAGGGACTCAAAAAGTAATTTACTCTTTATTTAAATATTCCCTATACTTTTTAGTAGTTTTAAGGGTTGTTTTTATTGAATTCTACTTAATTAGTTTTATTTGGTTTTTATTTAGATCATAAGAGTTTATTAGCTAAAAATAACTTGAAAGTGTTTAAAAAGTTTTGGTTTTCTAATTGGTGGCTAATTAAACTAGGTTACAACTAATTAATTGATTGTTTAATGATTTAAAAAGAAATAGATGAAAACAATTAAGTAGAATTTATTGTAGCATATAGATGATTAATTCAATTGTTAGGTCATCAAACTCCAAATGTACGTAATTGATTTTATATGTTGAACATTAATGAACACTTATTATTGCATATACAGTAGAAACTCTATAAAATAATACACTTGGGACCACCAAAATTTATTAATTAAAAGAGTTATTAATTAATCGATAAATTAATAATTATTAATTTATATATTAACTAATATTTTATTAATTTATAGTAGAATACTTAGTTTACAAACACCTTTCAAGCTTCCACTTAATTATTGTATACAATGCATGTATATCAAATGAACGACCCAATTTGAAAGAAACCTTCAATCTCCCACCTTATTATGCTTCTTGTGTTCAATGTATCACTTTATGGACATTAAAAATATTTTCTATATAAATACAAGATCAAAATAGGTTAACACAAACAAATCATACACACAACATGGCTTCCCATCTTAAAGGTGTGAAAAAAACAACAATGACAGACGAGATTCGAAGAGCATTATGCAAGCACAACAAGGATAATCAAGTCTCACTCAAAAGCAATTGCAAGAAAGGGTTCATAGTAACTATGGTTTGCAGGTGAGTCAAGCGACAATATCGAATACAGTTAAGCGGTCTTTAGAGTATCTCTCACTTGCTCCCGAAAGAGGCGATGTTAAGCGACACAAACCGGCAAAATTTCCTGACCTAGAAAAATCTCTCTATGAATGGAATCTTCAATATCAAGAACATGTGAATATGACAGGTGAACTAATCATCGAGAAGGCGAAAAAGTTCATGAAAGATATGTATCCAGTGGATACTCCAGACTTTACTTTTTCTATTGGTTGGCTTGGAAAGTTCAAAGCAAGATATGGAATTAAAAATTTCCGGCGTTTTGGAGAGAGTGGATCTGTTGAAATGGAGGGCATGGAGGATAAATTAAAATCCATAAGAGACAAAGTTGATCAGTTTGAAATGAAAGACATCTTTAATATGGATGAAACAGGTTTGTTTTTTTATTATTTTATTTTATATTTTGTACTTTAGTGATGTAATTATTTACATGTTTTGATCTTAAACAGGTTTGTTTTTTAGACTTCAACCGGATCATTCCCTTGCAACAATGCAGCTTAAAGGGAAAAAACAAGACAAGGAAAGACTAACTGTTGCTCTTTGCTGTAATGAGGACGGTTCGGAAAAACTTCCTTTATGGATTATTGGGAAATATGCTAAACCAAGGTGCTTCAAGAATGTAAACTTGAACAGTCTGAACTATGAGTACCGTGCTAACAAACGAGCTTGGATGACTGGTGTGTTATTTGAAGAATATGTTCGCCAACTTGATAAAAAAATGGTTGGAAGAAAAATTCTCTTGATTGTGGATAATTGCCCTGCTCATCCAAAAATTATTGAAGGATTACGAAATGTTGAATTATTTTTTTTTGCCACCAAACACAACTTCAAAAATTCGACCTTGTGACGCGGGGATCATGCGAGCTTTTAAGATGTATTATCGTCGTCGATTTTATAGAAGTTTTTTGGAGGGTTATGAATTAGGGGTTTCAAATCCAGCAAAAATAAATGTATTAGATGCAATGAATCTTGCAATTTCAGCATGGACTATGGATGTTCGTGCAAATACAATTGTGAACTGCTTTCGTCATTGTAAACTTCGATCAACAGATAACATGACTTTTGAGAACTCAGATGAAGGTGGTGAATACACTCAAGAACTCCAGAATTTGATCAAAGAGTTGGGTTATCGCAATGCAATGGATGTCGAAGATGTTCTGACTCACCCAGAAGAAAATGTAGTTGCACAGTTGTTGACTGATGAAGAAATTATTGAAAGCGTTATTGGAATTAATAAAGATGATATCGATGAAGAAGATGATGAAAGTTCTACAATGGAGCCTCCTTCGCAAAACGAAGCTATTAAAGCGGCAATCACATTGAACAATTTCTTGTTGAGCTATGAGAAAACAACACCAGAAGTTCTTACCATGCTAAGGAAAATTAGAGACGAGATTCAAGGGGAAATTGATTTCAACAAAAAACAAAAGACAATTGAGTCATTTTTCAAGAAACCTTCATAAATCATTCATGTAATATGCTATATATAAGGAATTATTAATTTATATTTTATATGGGGTCTAAAGAAATTATCAAAAATGTATTATCTTATAATTTTAGCGAATTATTAATTTAGCACCCTATCCCCGAGTCGGGACCGGCAAAAAATATTATGTTAGAGAGTTTATTAAATAATCGAGTATTAATTTATCGAGTTTCTACTGTAATGACAATTCAAAATTTATACTGATCGCATATTTTGTTTTAAAAGGGATATGTATGGAACTTTTGCTTGGAGGAAGGGAATTTAATTTGAGATGGCAATTGTAAAAAGGAATCTTGGAGGTCTTTTGGCGGTGAAGACAATCTGAAGAGCAGGTGAATTGAGCATTAATTGGGCTTGTATCACACATCGATAAGCCATTGGGCTTTAGTGGATCGCAATTTGGCTGGGTCTTTAAGTCGTAGAATTTGAGTTGTAGTCAAGGGGGGGGGGGGGGGGGGGGGGGGGGGGGGGGGGATATTATTAGGGGCCCTACTATTTTCGAGAAGTAATCAAGGGGAGGCGACATGTTCCTATATACTAATAAATAAAAATATTTTCGTACACGTGTCACTATATGGTGCCTCCTCCCTTTTAATAATAATAGTATTACATATTAATTTTATACATAAAATATAATATAATATTAATTAATATAGTTAGAGATAAACGTCTAAATTCAAATTTAATTAATAATTATCTATAACAAATATAAATGTATCAAATAATATAATAAGTATAATATTATTTAATATAGTTAGAGATCAAACGTATAATTTCAAATTTAATTAATAGTAAATTACTTTTTGAGTCCCTATGATTTAGTGGTTTTAACCACTTGAATCCAAAATCAAAAAGTTTAACACATTGAGTCTCTAACCTCTCATTCACACCCTCTATAAAAAATTCAAAAAACCTTTTATAAGGTTGAGTTCTCTAAGTTCTTATAACTCGTAGAAGTTTTCATTTTACCCTAACCATATATATTTGTTAAGATAAAATATATTATTTGGATATAAACAATAATTACTAATAAAGTATCAAATCGCATGTACAAGTAACCAAAATATAATTGTTCTTTTGTTTTACTAATTTATCTACATAAGTCATTTCATTAATAAGGATTATATACAAGTAGTTAGAGATAAACGTCTAAATTCGAATTTAATTAATAATTATCTATAACAAATGTAAATGTATCAAATAATATAGTAAGTATAATATTATTAAATATAGTTAGAGATCAAACGTATAATTTCAAATTTAACTAATAGTAAATTACTTTTTGATTCCCTATGTTTTAGTGATTTTAACCACTTGAATACAAAATCAAAAAGTTTAACACATTGAGTCTCTAACCGCTCATTAACACACTCTATAAAAAATTCAAAAAACCTTTTATAAGGTTGAGTTCTCTAAGTTCTCATAAACCGTAGAAGTTTTCATTTTACCCTAACCATATATATTTGTTAAGATAAAATATATTATTTGGATATAAACAATAATTACTAATAAAGTATCAAATCACATGTACAAGTAACGAAAATATAACTGTTCTTTTGTTTTACTAATTTATCTATATAAGTCATTTCATTAATAAGGATTATATACAAGTTTATAATTTACATTTTTCGTCATTCAACCCGTGTAATACACGGGGTTGTAAGCTAGTCTATCTATACTATATAATAAAAGAAAACAATTGAGGGACACATGGCGCTCTATAAGAGAATGTTGATTATTGATAATATTAAATTGAAAATTTGTAGAAGATATTTGGGATGATTTTTTTTAACTAAATCGGGATATAATCTCATTAATTGTATCATATTATATTCATGTTCAATTAAAAATTAAGTTTACCGATAATATCATATTATTTTACTTATTTCAACATTTAGAAATATTCATGTTTAATTAGAAATTAAGTTTACCGATAATATCATATTATTTTTATTTATTTCAACATTTAGAAAACTTGATAACTTTTTTCTTTGACATTGGAAACTTTATCAGTTTTAAATGTATTAAGGCGCATAATGAACATTCGGATGTATATATGATGAAAGAATATATAATATTCTATTAACAAGTTAGATATCTATCTATACATATAATAAAGTAAACCAGTTTGAGACACATGACGGTTTATGGGGCGATCTCAATTGTCTTTTCCCGCCTAAATAAATAGTTATTATAACTATTTTTCAAAAAGAAGAAGTTATTTCTTGCAGTTTATACCCCTGACAATGCTTATACCAACGCTATCGAGATGCCTAAATTTAAAAAGTTGTTATTGGATTATCATAGATCTAATATATGATACCTAAAACAACAAATTCTAACATGATCTACAAAATAGAACACCGGGCAACACCATTTACCAGTAAAACAATATTTATAAATTTATGAATTCTTTGTATATTATCTTAATATATTTATACTCTTATTGAGTCCGTGCCTTAATTTTAATAAATTTTATATATCTCGGTTATTGAATTTATGTGTAAACTCAGTTACTTATAGCTTTAAAGTTTATACAGGTTTTATTTGTTACACCCGTGTGTCACACGGGAAATAACCTAGTTATCACATTATAAAAGGACATCAGTCGCACAAAGAAAAAAAAAAACCCAGTTCGATCAACAAGTTTGACAAGTTTAACGGCTGATTGGATACAAGGCAACGAACAGAAAAAAAATTAAGGAGAAAGAAAAAAAAATAAGGAGAAAAAAAAAAGATTGGTTCAAGGGTTCAAGCGGTGATCAAGATTCAAGTCCGGGTTTGCAATCTATTAGTATTCAATTTTGTTAAGACTTTGTGTTTTCAGATTTGATACTATATTTTGTTTATTATATGAGACTTGTTTTCTTGTTCGTGACTATGATTCTTGGCTAAACTTTTCATGCTACTTAGGCTTAGATGAACCATGATTTAATGTTTTGACTATTCGGTTTAGACTAATGATTAAATTGAGATGATTTACATATTCCTGTTTTATGATTGTTTATGAATTTGTGTGCTTGTCTTGGTTGTGATTGGTTGTTTGGTTAGGTGATCTTGTTAGTCTGGTCTAGAACTATTTAGATCATTCTAGGTTCGTTAATCTACTAGGTTTTCGGTCTAGAGCTTGAGATTAGAGATAATTCAAGTTTAACTAAATTAATTAAAACCAACTGAGTATAGTATGCATCCTTTTCTGGCAACTCTAGGGACGAGTCATGATTGCTAGGTTATTAGCTAGGCGTTATTTGGTAGTTTGGGTGACCGATAGCTCGGATCCGGCTACTTATTCGCGTTTAGGGTTTCCTAGGTTTTCAATTATTTAGCAGGTTTAGCTTCATGACCGGAGGATTTTAGCCCCATAGTTGTTATTAATCTGACAGTCGTGGGATTCGGTATTGATAGCTCGAGTCGTTTCCAATTTAGCACTTCATCACTCTGTTCCATCTTCTATTTTGGTTGATCATCCTTAGCGGGAGGTTTTCTGGGTAGATTCGGAGCTTTAGTCATTGGTCAGAACTAGAGGTTATGGGTTGGTCATAGGGATTCGAAGCCTGGGTAGTTCTTTCTCATCATTGTCTGCTTTCTGTCACTTCACCATCTTGCTTGCTTGTTCTGTTATCTTGTTTACTCGTTTTAGTAGAATTAGAAAAATCCTAAAAATACAAATTAAAACCAGTTAAGTAATTAGTTGAGTCAGAGTCTAGTTTAACGTCGCTAGTGTCTCGTGGGTTCGATACTCAGACTTCATTAGGCTTTACTACGTACGATAGGTACACTTGCCTGTCAGTGGTCTAGCATTTAGAGAGTCTTAGTTTATAAATTTAAAACTAGGATGTCTAGATTAGGTTTAGTTTTTATAGACCACATTCAGCACATCAAAGATATACCTAAATTTAATAAATCATGAAATGTTTTAGTTATATGAAGTTTATAACATATCTAAGTGAGTCCTTATGTCAAAAAAAAAAAAAAAAAAAATCAAACAACTTTTGCCATTTCTGGAGTCTGTCGCAGGCTGCGACAGACTTAGGCTCAGGTCTCGCGGGTAGTGAGTGACTATGGCGGGGCGCGGCGCCAAGGGCCTTGTCCGACGCGGGTGGTGAAACCCCATTGTTCACAGAAATTTATATAGCTGGGAGCTGCATACTCCCAGCACTATCATTTTTAAGAAAAACCTCATAACTTTTTCAATTCTCATCCGTTTTGCTTCAAACTTGTTTCTAAAAGATCATAAAACCATGGCCTACAAATTTAACCCAAAACCTTTAACCCGGGTTCATAACTTTTATGAATTACGCAACCATTACCCGGTTTATGCGTATTTTATTTTGACCCGTTAAGAAATTTAAGCACTTTGAACATAAATTATCTACAACCCTTCATACCTCTTATTCTAGCTTGATGATCTTTATTCATTTATCATCACAACTTCAATTGTGATGGATTATGATAGTAAATTTCTTTATATTCCCACCCTACCCTTATTAACACATAATGTGGTATTAAACTAAAAAGGGTTTAAGGCTTCCATTTTAGATTACCGAAAGGGTTTGTACAAGTTATAAATCTCATAATTGAACCACCCTCAAGGCTGTTTACCTGGTCTATCATTCAAGGGCGTTTTGGTCAACTTTAGTCCTTTCTACGACGAAGGACTTTCGATAGCATGTTTTGACCAATTTTGCACATTTTAACCATACTCTTATTTCAAATTCATTATATTTCTAAGAATGTAATGTCTACAATTTAGATAATTAAATTTACCTATTTTAGGTAACCCAATGTGCATTCGTGATATCGTCTAACTCTCATCGGACCTTATATGACAACCAGAAACTTCAAGGTTTTATCGTATACTGTTTCCTCTCATGATCTGTCTAGCGTTGTAATTATGTGTACATTTTACGCATAAGTCATACATATTGATCGTGTTGCATGATTATGTTATAAAGGTGTTGCATGTTCGTGCTATAAAAACTTGTTACATGTATGTAGGTATGTGTGCGGGTGTTTGGCTGTTTGATATTGTTTTCATGGCTTCTCAGCTCAATATGAGTTCTTACTTAGCATGTCAAATGTAAAATACTTTTAGCAACTTCATATTGTAAATATATCAAATATACAAATCTATTTGTATTAAAAATTATCTTAAACATTAGTATTACATAAAATTATCGGCTGGGCCGTGAACCTACTCGACACACACACACACTTTTAATGAAATGGGCCTCTCCCATCTTGGCCAACACACAAAACTGTGCCCAAACCAAACCCCCCTAACCCATGTGTTATAAGCATACTTATAAGGGAATATGTTGCACGTATTGTGTTGGAAACAAGTGGCAAACCCTAATCCTTCCTAGTGTGATGGCCGTTCCTCACGTTCGAAGCCTAGGAAGTCTCACCTCTCATTCGAATAAACGTCCAATCCTTCTTCCGATCGGTATGACTTCTACTAATGTGATTTATCTTCTTTGTTCACTAGGAATGTTATGAGTATGTGGAATGCTGCTAGTTAATATGATATCATTGTATGATGAGAGTTTAGTCCGTAAATTGAGTTGGACGTGGTCGATCACTGTTTTGTTATTAAACAACTAGTATTAGTGATAGGTATATTGTCTATTCGATTATTAATTATGATGTGCAAAGTCAACATAAAACAAAGAAATATTATATTGCTAATTGATGAGCTGTATGTTGTGATCTATAAGTGGTAGGGTAATAAATCCATGACCATGATTTACATGAGGGTTCGAATTATATAAACAGTGGAAAGTGATGTTTGAATCTTTTCGAATGATAGTGAATATGAGGATAATTAGTGTTAAATGATCTTAGGAAGTTGATGTTCGGTGATTATGAACTGATATTAGAATACATAGGTTAATGCAAAATAAAGTGGTCCACTAAATTCACAAAATCCGAGCAACCGATTATGACATATCAGTAGCATTAACGGTCCAATAGATTTGTATGTAGTGGTTTGATAAAGAGGATAACCTTCAATAAGGAAAATGGCGGCCATGTGTGTGTGCTTGTAGCCTTGATCTAATCAAACTTTATGCATGTATTAATAATGTTGTCAGTATAGCCAAAGGTAGTATTGTTGTGTGAATTAATTAATGAAGGTGATGCTTAGTTATCATAAGTGGAATGGAGGTACATATGGGACGATTTTGATAGTTATCTTGTATGGAACGATTATTGAAAAGGACCGTGAATCGTGAACATGTGGTGTAAACTATGCATATAACTCGAATACTTGTTACATAACGTTAGGGATTATTGTGTTGGCTGATTTCTTGTTACGACTTGCGTTATGGTGTGTGGTTTACTTGTACGCTACATGCGAAATGTGAACAAAGAATACGTGATCAATGTGTATACGAATCTGACTGTATTTGGTAACCACGGTAGGGTTTGGTTGACCAACTTGGAACGGGTAACATAACATTCCGAGCAATCATTCCTCTTGAGCATGTGTCCCGGTGGTTGGGACAGTCTTTGGATATCCCTGAGAGGGATTGGTTTTGGCTAAATCATGGGTATTCCTGAGAGGAATATGTCTTTTGGGTAAATCTGGAATGTTGGATAATATACTCATCCTATCACCATTAAAGTCCCTCCGTGTTGTTTGGTTACTTGAGAGGTAACAAGGTATTAGTTAGTAGCGCTACTTAGGTTTGGCACCCTCACCCCGTACCGGAGAGGACGGGTGTGAACTAATGACCTAGTCATGACCAATGCTTTGATAGGAGCATTGGAGAAAGTGCAATGTAAATCAGGAGCTGTCTTGTATTCGGGATATTATCAACATTAACTTCAATGGATTAACTAAACACTTGGTAATCAACGTTTTGTAAAACTATGAACTCACCAGCGTTGTCTGATACACTTGTTGCATGCTCGCAGGTCGTTAGATGTCTTGGATTGGAACTTGCTGTCTGGTGTAGCTGGAGTGGTTATGGGTCGAACTGGATGAATACATGTGTTGGAATTATTGATATGACACGTTGGTTTTGAAACAGTTAAACTATGATTTCTTTTATTTGCTTCCGCTGAACATGTTGGTTTTCATTTAAACTTATTGATGGTACTTTTCATTATTAATTGGCAATTTCATTTTTAAACTTGTGATTGGTTCAACATGATTAGTGGCTCGTTATTGGTTTATCACACGCCTAGCAGGGTTTTCCATGGGTGGTATTTTGGGGGTGTGACAGTTTGGTATCAGAGCCACTGGTTATAGTGAACTTGGTTTTAAAACGTTTTTGTAAAACCATACTATAACCGAATAGTTCTGAATACGTGAATACGACAATGACACTCAGCTCCAGATTGCAAGGTTCGTCTTTCTCACTTGTTGCACACATTACATGATTAGTACACAATTGCTTATGACGCAACATACGAACACACACTCGTCACTATAGCATGATTGCATGAATTACTTGCTTACATTATGACTCGTTTTGAAAACCGTGAGGGGCAGACGCTGGGAGTGTGCTGGCTGCCAAAGCGGACAATATCATGGTGCATTGATAGTATGCCATAGTCTTTGGATTCCTGTGATTTTATTACCTTGACAACCTCCGTTTGACATTTGAGTTTGAAGAACCATTTGACATGAGTTAGGAGGAACTGAGATGAGCATGCAAATCACAATATTATTGTGGGTGCACACATAATAATAATGTGGGGTGCATGCGAGTCCCAGTGAGGCTTAACAAGTGAAAAAAGGGTTCCGTTCTGTTATTTGATCGATGTGAAATACAACAGTCAATAAGTGTCATAGTAGTGATTGTCTCTTACTTGAACGTGATATTTTCACTCCACTCTGAATCCTTACGAATCTCGATGCTATCGAGTATTACCTGAACGCCCATCTGAACGCCTAGCAAACTGTGTAGAATGTTAGGTGCTTGTACGAACATCCCTGAGTTGGATGTTGCAGCATCGAATGATTGGACGATACCTTTTCACTCCTTTCATTGGTTGGAACTCAATGTACCGACGTCTTAGACCCCGGAGTGCGACCACTTCTACAACACTCTGGAAACATATCGTGTATTACTCAGTCAACTTGCAAGAACGATGGACAAGAGGATGAGCGTAGTGCCTTACCGACCTTAGCATTAGAACGACCCTGACTAACGGCAACTAACACCAGCAAATTGAGTACAATCGAATCCTTAACCCTAGACGACGACTTATGGGAGTCAAACTCTTACGAATCAATCGAGGCATAAGCGATGGCAATTGATTATAGTGTGGAATGTGTGACTACCGGCACAGTGAGTAGTGCCTTAGGACGTGACACAGAATGTGAAAAGATGGACCCTTTTGGTGAAAGGTCGCAGGACTCTGTTTCGAGCAACGACATTAGAGGCAACAGTCACGGCGACATCAAGGTACTCGTAATCATAGCCTACCGCATGGAAACGAATGTGACTTCAACAAGGATTGACTGTTATTAAATCAAAATGTTAACAACCAAGGGAACAATGGCAGAATTGGGGAATCCACGTGACCGTAACAACAACACTGGTGGTAGTGCTCGTGGAGGGGCATTCAGGATTAGCATAGGCGACGCCAGGCATAATAGCAACACGGTAGTTTGTATGGGTAGCAAATTGTTTCGCCCCCGTTTTGTTTAACCCTAATGCTTCTGGAAAACCAACCTGTTGTGGAACCAACTGATGGCAAGTCAATGGAAACCTCCTAAATTCGTTAGGATGCAAACTCGACCTTGTGGGACAAGTGTTCGACACCGACCTTCCTTCTACTATCCTTGATGGTTTCGATGCAGTAGCTAGTACGGATTGGCTATCCAGATATCACGCAGATATACCCGGTGAAGAGAATATTTTGCGTATCACTCTCCCTAGTGGAGAATCGTCGTCTAACGTAAAGTGTCAGAGTGGAGTAAGGATTAGCATCACTTCAGCCATGGATGTTCAAAAGTGTCTACGAAGGGATTACCACACTATGGTAGTAACCATTACTGGTGTTAAGGCATAGGAAAGAGGATCGAGGATCCACCGATTGTCCGTGAATCCACTCAGCGTGCTACTTGGGGAACTTTCAGGTTTACTTCCACAACTGATTAGGTAGAGACTCAGATTGATCTCACGACCAGAGGCAGCCTTGATTACTCGTACTCCTTATCGTCTGGCGCCTGGAAAGTTGCAAGAACTGACCAATCAACTTCAGGAACTACTGGGTAGGGGTTCTAATTGACCTAGCTCCTCGCCTTGGGGAGCCCGCGCTCTATTTGAGAAAAAGGAAGGGCGAGTCCTTTCGCATGAGTATCGACTACCGTAAACGCAGTAAGGAATCAAGATTCTATCCGAAAAACTGACTTAAGACCGAGCTGTCATCTGATGGAAGACCATGGGGAAGAAGATTCCTAGCACGGCGTTACAGATCCAGTATGGCCTCAGGAATATCCAACACACCTGCAGCCTCAGGGATCACATGAGTAATATGCGTCAACCTCGTTTTGCCAGATTCGTCGACCACATTTGTCGGTGATATTTAGAATCACTATCAGGGGAAAGGAACACCATAACCACACCATGACCGGCACCTGTATTTTTGTCCAAGAGCTCCTCGTGGAGGAGCAAATCCACGCAGAGACTACCTAAGTGTGACTCCAGGATTTGGGAGATACACTTTCTTGGTCACCTAATCAGCAAATTGGGAATACACGAGGATCTTGCTAAGATCCATTTTTTTAGAGCTTGATCGACACCAAAGAGTCCTTCGGGGATACCGCAATTTCTTGGTCTCGCTAGATGCTATCGTAGATTCATTGTGGGATTTTCGAAAATCACGCAGCTTTAAACCTTTTTCGCACAGCGGGGTGCTGTGAATTCTTCAGAGACAAAACTGGAGAACGCCTTTTTCAGCCTCTGAAATTTAACTCTACAATGCACCGAGCATCGTCTTTATCCAAGAGTATTGATGATCTAGTGGTATACCATGATGGTTCGAATCAGAATCCCAGTTACACGCCGATGCAACACGAGAAGGTGATGGCTTACATAGTGGAGTTACAAGGAGAATGGTATGAGTCTCAACCTGCGATGGAAGCCATGGTCTTTGGATTTAGGTTGGAGGCATTACTTGGACGGTACCAAATGCACTACTTAGACCGATCACAAGAGCCTCCCGTGTACCCTCGTTCGAAAAAGCTAAACATATGATGACATCGCTGAATGGAACTTCTGAATGATCTCAACTGTGAAACCTGAACGTGTACGAGCCTCGCAGCACACCATCGACTCTAGCCTACTAGAATAGATTCGCCATGTTCAACTGAAGCATTGAAGGACGAGAACTTTCAAGTTGGGTCCATGCGGGGCATGGAGGAACAACTTTTGGCAAGACGGACGATATTCGCTACTTCATGGAGCGAATACGGACCCCACTATACAACAACCGCAGGGAACTTGTGTTGAGAAAGCACACCAGTCTTGATATTTTAGTCGTCTGGGTTTTGATGAGAGGTATTAGGATCTATAAATCCTGTGTCGGTGATCGGGCATGAAGGCCCACCTAGCAGTGTATGTGAATGATGTTTGACTTGTGCAAAAGTCAAGGTGGAATATCAAAAACCTTCTAGTCATGCCAGCAACCAGGAACACCCATATGGAAATGAGAACAGATTGCCATGGATTCTGTCACTAGTCTACCTACAACTCGAAACAGAAACAATACCACCTGGGCGATCGATGATTGTCTCATGTAACCGACACACTTTCTTACAACCACGGAAATTGACGAGTCTTCACAGGTGTGATTGTTCCTCTGAGAGAGGCGGCTTTTAAGCACGAGGTGCCAACTCTTGTTACCTCTGATTTTGATCTATGTTTGGTTTATGACGGACAACACACAACACCCTTGACAAACGTCTAGACATGAGTATTGGGCAAACGGTTAAAGTAAACGAACCATCCAGACACTCGAGGACATTCTGCGAGCATGTGTGTGATCGACTTTAGTAAGAATTGGAATTATACTTACCTTTGGTTAAGCTCTACCGTCGTAGTTACCATTCTAGTAATCAGACAGCTCTGTTTGAGGCATTATATGGACGATAATGCCGATCTCCTTGCTAGACTAGAGTGGGCGACAACCTAATAATAGATCCAGGACTTGTACTCGAAACTCTTGAGAAGATTATCTAGATTGGAAATCGTGTGGTGACAAGGCGTGACCGCCAGGAAACCTGATAACTTAGGAGACACCGGGAGTTCGCTGCGGCGAATGTGTCATACTGGAATTCTCACCCTGAGAGGGTGTGGTACGTTTGGAAAGCGTGACAAGCTTAATTTACGTTACATTGAATCATTCAGAATTCTAGAAAGAATCTGTGGCGTGGCCTACAAACTCGAGTTACCCGACGAATTGGGTAACGTGCACAGTGTCCTTTATTTCTCGAATTCAAAGCAGTGCTTGATGAAACATTTGTGATGCCTTTATTAGACAAGTTGCAGTTTTCGAGGAGCCAATCAAAGGCATAGACGTGGAGGTAAGGTTTGTTAGCATAGTCCGATTTCCAATCATGAGAGTTCGTTGGGACTCAAGACGTGGACCGGAGTTCACGTGGGAGCGCAATAACCGGAGTAAGCTCTAATATCCTCAGTTGTTCAAACAGTTGTACCAACTTCTGATATCATTGGCGAATTTCGGGACGAAATTCCCTTTCAAGTTGGGGATGATGTGGCATTTGGGGAAAATCCACAGCCATCCTGATCTTACACCGTGCTGTTTTGGATTGCTTATCAAATTTCGGGACGAAATTTCTTTCAAGTTGGGATGATGTGACAACCAGAAACTTCAAGGTTTTATCGTATACTGTTTCCTCTCATGATCTGTCTAGCGTTGTAATTATGTGTACGTTTTACGAATAAGTCATACATATTGATCGTGTTGCATGATTATGTTATAAAGGTGTTGCATGTTCGTGCTATAAAAACTTGTTAAATGTATGTAGGTATGTGTGCGGGTGTTTGGCTGTTTGATATTGTTTTCATGGCTTCTCAACTCAATATGAGTTCTTACTTAGCATGTCAAATGTAAAATACTCTTAGCAACTTCATATTGTAAATATATCACATATACAAATCTATTTGTATTAAAAATTATCTTAAAACATTAGTATTACATAAATTGAGATTAGAAACTATCAAAAGTTAGCGAGAGGCTGATGGGTTTCGGCTGGGCTGTGAACCTACTCGACACACACACACTTTTAATGAAATGGGCCTCTCCCATCTTGGCCAACACACAAAATCGGGCCCAAACCAAACCCCCTAACTCGTGTGTTATAAGCATAATTATGAGGGAATATGTTACACGTATTGTGTTGGAAACAAGTGGCAAACCCTAATCCTTCCCACTGCGATGGCCGTTTCTCTCGTTCGAAGCCTAGGAAGTCGCACCTCTCATTCGAATAAACGTCCAATCCTCCTTCCGATCAGTATGACTTCTACTAATGTGATTTATCTTCTTTGTTCACAAGGAATGTTATGAGTATGTGGAATGCTGCTAGTTAACTTGATATCATTGTATGATGAGAGTTTAGTCCGTAAACTAAGTTGGACGTGGTCGATCACTGTTTTGTTATTAAACAACTAGTATTAGTGATAGGTATATTGTCTATTCGATTATTAATTATGACGTGCAAAGTCAACATAAAACAAAGAAATATTATAGTGCTAATTGATGAGCTGTATGTTGTGATCTATAAGTGGTAGGGTAATAAATCCATGACCATGATTTACATGAGGGTTCGAATTATATAAACAGTGGAAGTGATGTTTGAATCTTTTCGAATGATAGTGAATATGAGGATAATTACTGTTAAATGATCTTAGGAAGTTGATGTTCGGTGATTATGAACTGATATTATAATACATAGGTTAATGCAAAGTAAAGTGGTCCACTAAATTCACAAAATCCGAGCAACCGATTATGACATATCAGTAGCATTAACGGTCCAATAGATTTGTATGTAGTGGTATGATAAAGAGGATAACCTTCAATAAGGAAAATGGCGGCCATGTGTGTGTGCTTGTAGCCTTGATCTAATCAAACTTTATGCATGTATTAATAATGTTGTCAGTATAGCCAAAGGTAGTATTGTTGTGTGAATTAATTAATGAAGGTGATGCTTAGTTATCATAAGTGGAATGGAGGTACATATGGGACGATTTTAATAGTTATCTTGTATGGAACGATTATTGAAAAGGACTGTGAATTGTGAACATGTGGTGTAAACTATGCATATGACTTGAATACTTGTTACATAACGTTAGGGATTATTGTGTTGGCTGATTTCTTGTTATGACTTGCGTTATGGAGTGTGGTTTACTTGTACACTACCTGTGAAATGTGAACAAAGAATACGTGATCAATGTGACTGTATTTGGTAACCACGGTAGGGTTTGGTTGACCAACTTGGAACGGGTAACATAACATTCCGAGCAATCATTCCTCTTGAGCATGCGTCCCGGTGGTTGGGACAGTCTTTGGGTATCCCTGAGAGGGATTGGTTTTGGCTAAATCATGGGTATTCCTGAGAGGAATATGTCTTTTGGGTAAATCTGGAATGTTGGATAATATACTCATCCTATCACCATTAAAGTCCCTCCGTGTTGTTTGGTTACCTGAGAAGTAACAAGGTATTAGTTAGTAGCGCTACTTAGGTTTGGCACCCTCACCCCGTACCAGAGAGGACGGGTGTGAACTAATGACCTAGTCATGACCAATGCTTTGATAGGAGCATTGGAAAAAGGGCAATGTAAATCAGGAGCCGTCTTGTATTCGGGATATTATCAACATTAACTTCAATGGATTAACTAAACACTTGGTAATCAACGTTTTGTTAAACTATGAACGCACCAGCGTTGTCTGATACACTTGTTGCATGCTCGCAGGTCGTTAAATGTCTTGGATTGGAACTTGCTGTCTGGTGTAGCTGGAGTGGTCATGGGTCGAACGGGATGAATACATGTGTTGGAATTATTGATATGACACGTTGGTTTTGAAACAGTTAAACTATGATTTTTTTATTTGCTTCCGCTGAACATGTTGGTTTTCATTTAAACTTATTGATGGTACTTTTCATTATTAATTGGCAATTTCATTTTTAAACTTGTGATTGGTTCAACATGATTAGTGTCTCGTTATTGGTTTGTCACACGCCTAGCAGGGTTTTCCATGGGTGGTATTTTGGGGGGTGTGACACCTTAAGTCCTCAATGAGAGTTTTACCCCTTACACGTACCTGGCTCAGGTCAAGCATTGACCCGTTTTAATACCTTACATTAATAGTCGCTAATTAATAGCAAAGAAAATTCAATACACTATTCACCCCTGTGAGCATAAGACTCGACAAGCGATTATTATTCGTTATTGTCAAATGGTGATAACATCAACATTTGACCCGTTTGGCCTAAACGACCAAACATTATGTATATACAGTGGAATGGTATTTATTTACCATTTCACTCATTTGACCCATTATGGATTTCCATCATACGATCATATTTCTAAAGTCCTTTCCTTACGCATTTAACCCATTATGGCTTACGTCATAGGGTGTCTATTAGAAACTTCAACTTTCATTCGTCTACATGTGACTAAATTACCATTTTACCCTTATTATTCATTATGGCTTACACCTTAAGGTAACCTTTCAAAAACTCATTGTATGTTTGTCATTTCATGACTAAATTACTATTTTACCCTTTTTCCATCAAATATGGTTTATTTCAAGTTTCAATTGTTCCGACCCGTATCGATTCGTGTCGGAATGAAACCTTTCAAAAATCTCATTTCCGAATCGCAAATCGCTTATTCTTAGTTAAATATATTAGTAGATTTACTACTTTAAAAATGTAAGCTTCACTTACCTTGCATCCAAATATGCTTTTTCCTTCGTACTTGATCCGTTTGACCCGCTTCTTTCCCAAGCTTCCACCTAGCTTGTCAAGCGTCAACTATCATTTATAATTCGCAAGATGGTTAGATTAGTCATCAATTATCATGACCATTCCATCTTACGGATTTTATATCAAAATTATCATTCGATCGTATTATAGGTCAGTTTGACTTTTAAAAGTCAACTGCCTATTAGCATATGTATATCTACAAATCGGTTCGACGAACTCACTAGGCATTTCAGAAAATAATCGGTAAGCGTTATTTCTAGGCTACCCTTTTAACTAAATTTCCAACAAGTTCATCTCATTCCTTTCGCTTTAACAAGTTCAAGCGATTATTAATATCGAGTTAATTTAGCTTTTGATTATCAATGCTAATTTATCCATTTATTATGCATGGAACCAAGGGTGTTCACCTATATGTAAAAACCGTTTCATTATATCACTAGGCATTCACCCGGATACCTAATATAATCAAGTTCTACATACAAACTAGTAGATAATATGATTTTAAGCATCTATTTACATAATTATAACATCAATTTCGTCATAACATACAAAACCTATTTCATGGCAACTATGAACATATACTCAAACTCATAAATTGTTCAAGTGTCTTCCTATTACTACCATCCATGATGGTTTTAAACATAAATATTTCATAAACTTAATCATATTATCAAAACCCACTTGATAATCTACTTGTTAATCTCTTACAAGTAACCTTATATCAAGTATTTCATAATTTCATTGTATCTAACGAAATTAACCATACATATACATCTAGTTTCATATTTGGATCATAATCCAACAATCTAATTGCAAGTATTTTACTTGTCTTAAGTTATGACTTTCACCAAAACTAGGTTTTTAAACATACCTTATGATCCCCTTGTTTAGGTGCTCGATAATATGCGTTCATGCACTGATTTAGGGATCGAATTGATCTTCAATTTGGTGGATTTTGCTTGAACAAGGGTTTTGGCATTGTTCTTTCTCATGAGGATCGACCAACACACACACGTGCTATGTGTGTTGTGTTTTTAATTCTTGTGTTTAAAACACAAGTTTCCCTTTTGGCAACTTTGGTCCCTCGAGGTTAGTTTTGATTAGATAAGGCTATAACTCGTTGTTTTATTATTTATTTACATGTTAATAACTAGGTAAATTTGTTCCTAGTTATTTTGTTTACGAGTTAACTTTTACCACCAACGGTACTTTTACCCACTCGTTCCTGGTTAATTTGGTTTAAAATAATAAATCCGTTTTCGGGGTGTTACATGAACACCTATCGACAAGATTTTATGTTTGTGTTTTTTATTAATGAAATGAAGGTGGTCATGTTCGTTTGTTAATTTTACGTACCGAACTCAAATGAACGCAAACAAACATTCATGAACTCACAAAAACACAAACGAATGTTTATGAACACAATTAGACACAAACAAGCGTTCATGAATGGAAACGAACACAAACAAACGCTCTTGATCACAAACAAGTGTTCATGAACACAATTGAACACAAACAAGTGTTCATGAATAGAAACGAACACAAATGAACATATATTAAATTTCAAATAAAATAGGCATCTTCCATCATAAACATTAAGAAAGTCCACCCAAAATATGCTAATGAACTTGAGAATACTAGAATAGGGTTTATTTGTCTCAGTTACCTCAAATAGAAATAAAAAAAATATAAAAGATAAATATAAAATTAAAAACCCCGATTAACTATTGAACATAAACAAACGAACCTAAACGGACATGAACATAAATGAAGGAACACGCCTTCTGTTCATGTTCGTTTACTTAACTAAATGAACAAAGTTTTTTTTGTTCGGAACACAAATGAACTTCCTGCTGAACAGTTCATTAACTGTTCGCTGAAAGTTCAGTTCCTTTGTTGTCCTAGTTGGCTTTCTATAGGAAAGAATGCATATACAATATTCAGTCCACCATATATAATTATAGTAGCAAAAAAACAAGAAGTAAACCAAATATCAACGCCCTCAAGAACAAGTATGCCCTGTATACATACAAATATATGTATGACCATCACACTTTTGATAAGGCAGTTTGTTGATTCCATAGATACTTAACTAACTTTCAGATTTGAAGGAGTTAGAAGTCGGTCCAACGATGGATACGCTGATACCGTATTTCCATGTTGAACCAAACCCGTACCCCGGTTTGGGTGAGTCTACCTTCCAATGCCAACAATCAAAACCCGTGTCATGCTTTTATGAATCAATGTAATGTCAATTCAAATAAACAACATTTTGATTAACTTCCCCTTCAGCCAACAATCATGATGTAACTATATACAAGGGAGATACATCAGATCAAATCATAACACTGCTATATATGTAGGGTTTAATGGTTAGAGCTCATATGTGAAAGAAAATAATTTGAGTTGGAGTTGAAGTACTTGGTTTATTAAGGATGTTTGGCCGTATATGTAGGGTTTAATGGTTAGAGCTCATATGTGAAAGAAAAGAATTTGAGTTGGAGTTGAAGTACTTGGTTTATTAAGGATGTTTGGCTGAAAATTTGCTTAAAGTTTAAAAAAGAGTTTTAAATTTTTGGTAGATAAGTTTAAGTCTGAATTTGTTTATTTGAGAGTTAGTTGAGGTTTTATTTGATTATTAGTATGTCTTTATCTAGTAGGTGTTAGGGATAATACCAAGCATGTTTGGGTTAGCTCCTAAATAAATCCTAATATGTTTGGGTTTGATTAGGCATTAACAGAGCTTTTTATGAATAATTTAATGGAGTTTACGTAAAACCTTTTCTTTTGTTCTACCTATACATAATCACACCTATTTCTTGTTTTACGATTGTCGGTGTGCGTGTGGAGTTGAACATGTGCCGATAATCGGTATCAACGCTTAAACTTCTTGGTACTGATATTTAAGGAAGTTAACTAGATGGTTTTAAATATATAATCGTACAAAATCGGTTTACTTGGAGTTTGATTTAATTTGCAGGTACCTGGAGCTTAACGAAAGTTTTTTAGTGGATAAACGAGGGTTTGGAAGCATCTGTATGGACTGGGAATTGAGAATACAAAGAAACGAGACCAAATCAAGGGATGCACCCACACTAGTAAACAGGGCGCCCCTTAGGGGCGGGCGTCAGTGGAAAAACTAGAGTTTTGTCAATGGAGGGAGCCACCTGGCACCCTGTGTTAGCCATACTCGGGAATTTAGGGTTTTTGCATCCTATTTAAACCTAAACATCCCCAAATGAGTTTCATTCTTCCTCAATAATTTTTAGGTATCCTAAAGGTGATTTTGAGGCTTTCCAAGAACACCAATTCATGAATTTAGCATCCACAACAACCACCAGTGAAGATTCAATCACGCTGATAGGCAGCTAATTCCCTTGTAACTTCCACTTGGTGAACGATTCATATAGGTTTACAATTAAAACTTTTTTGGTTATGTTTTTGATTCATTATTTATTGGATATTGTGGAAAAACTTGATCTTGATTGAGTCAAACGAATTATTTATGTTTCAATTTGCTGCCTTTTATCATTCACATTCAGTTTCCTTGCATCGTGAGTGGCTTGGTAAATAGGGGTATACTTGGCATCTATAATTGGTAATTGGATTGTACGAGTTATTATTAAAACATGTCTTCATTTATCACCTCAACTATTTAATCCCATGATCATGTCTATGTGGTGTTCAATTATTCAATGGGTTTTGTGTAAAACCTAGAATCTGAATACCATAGGGGGTTGCTTTTCTTGAAACTGATAATTTTCTGATGTTCCGACAATTATACATATTTTTAGTGCATAACCACCCCTAAGTCTTAGTACTTTTATGACTTTATAGTTAAAAATACTACCTAAATCGTTCCTATTTGACAAATGTAGGTTTCTAAGGTCTCGGGATAAAAAGAAGTGAAAATGAGCATAAACGAGGAAAAACTTCAAGATTCCAAGGAAATCAACAAATTGCCAAATAGGCACGGTCGTGCCAGGCTATGGGCATGGCGGTGCACAACAACTAGGAGCATAAAGTTTACAAGTCAACGTAAGAATGGTCAATAAAAGTCCATGATATGCGGAGGCATGACCATGCACACACAGGCATGCCCGTGCTCAGCTAAAGACAAATTGTAGAAGCTTCGAGAACCAACAACAATACCTTCTGTTTAAATAATATCGGGACACCTGTCCATGCACGGCCGTGAATCCTTTGGCACGTCCATGCCCATAACGGAATGCAATAGAAAGAACCTGGAAAGTCAAGAAGTTGAAGGGAAAAAGGTCAGGCATGACTGTGCTCCCCTTAGGCATGGTCATGCGTATCTGCTACTATCTCAAAATATTGGGATTTAAGTATAACCATGCATCGTTTGGGCAAGGCATGCCCATGCCACCCTTAAACTAAGGCGTCATGAGGTTTCTTGTGTGAGACAAAAGGCAAGAGACAAAAGAAGACAAGAGTACACACAAGGACCATGCTTTGTCTCCCCAAGGACAAGAGCTTCTAGAACTCCTTAGCCTTCAAGCCAAAACCTCACTATAAATTAAGGCCTTGGGTTCTCATTTCTCCTTATCCATTCTCCCTTGGAATCCTAGCATTCCTTCACCCCAAAGGGGGATCTCATGCCCCCAAACTCACCCCTTGGAGTTTTGGGATCACTCCAAAAAATCACTTGTAATAAATTAGTTTGAGAGGGAAAAAACTTGTAATCAACAACCCTTCTTCAAGTTGTTTGATCTTATCATACTTGACCCATCATGATCCACTCTATGATCATTGTTTGTGGACAGGTTATGGCCATTGTTGGCTAAACCCTTTGTGTTGCTTGGGTTAAAGATAAAGCTTGGTATGAATTAAATGTTTAATCTTTGGCAGAGTGGTGTGTTGTGTCTTTAATAATCCCTTCTACTCCTCTTCTTTCGTAATGAGCTTGTGATTGTTTTGGTCTTTGATCTTGTGGGAGTTCTTCATAACCTTGGGAGGTGAAGCTTATTAGTACACTCATGGTGTGTAACAACCCAAATACTAACAAGGGAAATCAAAACTTGGAGAAGTGGTTGACCTATTTGTGGAAACACAACTTTTGATCAGCCCTCATTTATCAAGAATATCATTGTTGGCCTTCACATTCTATATGCCAGGCCTCAATGATTAGCCAAAACTTGGTTATGCAACATGTCTAGCACGGTCTATATGTTAGGCTTGGCGCGAACCATGAGTAGGTGAGCCCACGTTTAAATTATATACGTCTTTATATATTTTTATATTATTATAACGCCACCCGTGAAATAAAGATCAATCACCCTAACTAATTACAAGTAGGCCCAGCAAAGAAGACTCGTACACCTAGTTTTGGGTTGATATGGGTCATTATTTTAAGCATATTATATAATATAACAATTAGCAACTCGCGTCCCTTCATAGGAACTTTTGCTTTTAACACACCGTCCATCTCTTGATCGACGGAAGGCACCGATTCGTTCAAATCAGCTTAACGTTGCTTTACATTCAACCCAGTAACTTTATTTGACAACCAAAGCAACCCGCAACGTTAAAAACAAAAAAACACAGACCGACACGTCTCCTACCGTTTCCTGTCGTTCGCCACCGTTTTCCCATCGTTTAACACCGTTTCACACCCTATATAACCCCCCACCACCACAAAAAAAAAAAAAAAAAAAAACCGACCAGAAGAATTTGGACGATTACGGAGCAACAAAACACCAACGTCTTTTATACCGAGGTAGCGTTGCAGCGGTGGAGAGGTGACAGAGAAGTAGAAGGGAGATGGTTGGGGCCGACGTGGTTGCGATGATCCGGAGTCTACGTACTCCACCGCCTCCTACTCTTCTTCCCGCTTGGACTAAACAAACCAACTTGTTTCGAAACCTTCAACCCTACACACACTCTATCCAGAGTCAGCCAGCTTCAGTACAAACCAGATTGTTTCAGCCAGATCTCATTTACCCAGTGTGCAAGTCAACTTTTTCATCGCTGATCAAGGAGGGATCTCACCGTTGTTAGTGCACTTGTTCGTATTTTAAATTTTAATATGTTTTGTTGGTTTTCTTTTTTGATTTAGTGTTTGTTACACTATATCAGAGAAAAACCAAGGGTTATTGTATTTACATTAGCAGTTTGTTGGTTAAAGTAGTTTGGGTTATATTGATAGTTAAATGTGCCCGAATCATGTATTTACATTAGTAGTTTGTTGGTTAAAATAGTTTGGGTTATATAAATAGTTAACTGTGTGCCTGAATCATTGGTGGTTGAAGTGCAATTTTTCTTTTTTAATCTCACATATGTGTTTGGAAGGAAGGAAGGGGGTGGAAGAAACAAAATCCAGGTATTGTAAAATATGTTGGTTGTGACAAGAATGTCGATAAATCGGCCCCTTATTCTTAAAATGCATGGTGGTGATGATGACAGTTGTGTGGTGCGACCATGACGGTTCTGTGGGGGTGTGCCAGTAATGATGGCAGTAGTTTCATGGTGGTGGTGTATTGGTGTTGTTGGTAGAAAGAAATGGTAAGAGAAACATAATAAAATCTTAGATGAATTTATGTTCGCATCATATTCTCATATCGAAAAATAATAACAACTTAGTTGAATTTCTGTTCGCCACCGTTTCCCATCGTTTAACACCGTTTCACACCCTATATAACCCCCACCACCACCAAAAAAACACCGACCGGAAGAATTTGGACGGTTACGGAGCAACAAAACAACGTCTTTTATACGGCGGTAGCGTTGCAGCTGTGGAGACGGTGACAGAGAAGTAGAAGAGAGATGGTTGGGACCGACGTGGTTGTGGTGATGGATGATGAATATCGTTCTTTCAGATCTATTCGATCACGTATTTTCGGAAAGGTGGTGTTGGGTGGGACATTTCAGAGAGAGACAGAGGGAGTATGGTGTTTTGTCGGTAATGGAAAAGTGAAAAGTTCACTTTTCAAGAAAAAAGTTTCATAAAGATATTTGTGTGTACATCTTGAGGTTTTTCTATAGGAAATAATCAATACACTGTCTAAAATACATTTTAATAAATTGTATGATATTGATATGGTGGTCTTAAAATTAACTATCCTACTTTTATTGTTTTGTTTTTGTTTTTTCCCTGTTATTAAGCCTTAAGTTTGAAATTAGGGCTACGGTTTGTTGTTAATACCATCAAAGCCGTGGGTGGTTGAAAATACGAATCGCAAGAGGTGTGATTACGACGAGGGTAGAATTGATTATTGAAGTCGACTACTGCGGTTGTAATAATCTCCTGTGGAACTAAGAAAAAGGGAGAATGCATTGTACAATGATCAAAAGTCAAAAGTGTGAGTTATAAGAAATTCTGATTAATTTTGTTGGGACGCCAAAGTGTGACTTTTAATCGAAGTTTGATTTTTTTTTTAATACAAAATTTCAATTCTCAAGTTAAAATATAAAAATTCAATTTTCAATTTTGATTAATGATAATTCTATGATAAAGCAATTGAAGCATTGATTTTAGTTAATCATCTACGCAATTAGCCAGTGTTAGTATGTTTTTATATTCTTGCCTTCGTTTTGATCGACATCTACGCAATTAGCCAGTGTTGGTATGCCTTTTATACTCTTGCCTTCGTTTTGAATATGTAGAGATTATGCATATCAATAATCGTTGATCCAACTTTATGTTTTTAAGTCTATGATAACCAACTTGAAAAGTACAATATTTGTTGTGTCTTATCTTACATAATTAAAAACCAACTTTTACTTGAATGATTTAGTTCCTTTTCAATTTATTTTTCCGTTTTAATGAATCTTCAAACAGTGATTGGCACTGTATGTTGTTACTTTGGATTTGAGCATCTCATATATGATCATTATGTGGTTATCTTTTGGTACATTATGTGTAGAAAACATATGTTCTTTATTTGTCAGACACTAAAAGTTTCGGCGTCCTTTAGACCATTTCATGATAATAGTGATGTTCTTTCCATTCTATTTTTTTCATTCATGATGCTCATTAGATGCTAAAACCCAACCTTGAAATTTATAACACAATTTGATTTTATATTTCGTTTTACATGGTTTGAAATTAGTGGGTTAAAAGATGTCTTTTTAATGTATACCTATCTTTTTCATGGTTGATGTAACCTCTTTTGAAATGCAACAAATCAATACCCAAATTTCATCTCAAATGTTTATCATAAATTTGGATTTGATGTTTTGTGATGGTCATTTTAAACAGAAATAATCTATCTTTTGTTTATTCTATATTTCGCTTTGTTGTTTTTTATATGGATCTGTTGTGTTTATGTTGATCAGCTCATACGTCGGATGGATCAGAGTAGGTTGTGATAATAAACACTAATATGACTATTCTAAAAAACATGAATTAATGATAAATGTGAATGTGAATGTGAATGTGAATGTGAATGTGAATGTAAATAATAAGTTTTAAAAATCTAAATTATATAGGAAGTGAATGAAGAAAAAAAAAAGAACTCAACAACAGTTTATACAAAAGAAATAAATGTTTGATACTAAAAAAGAGACCAATAAGGTAAGCTAGAAATAGATGTTTTGCTTATACAAAAGAATTTTCGCATTTGATACTGAACACTTTGATAATCAACATCTTGCCGCAACGTGCGGGTAACGTCAACTCGTTGGGTTATACTGGGCAATGAAAAGTTCATGAATGGGTTAACATGGGTTGACTTTTAGAAGAAAGAAAAATCCCACGGATCAGAATGGGTCGTGGAATGATTTGCTTACGGGTCAAGATGGGTAGTGGAAAAATTGCTTATGGGTTGAAGTATGCAAAGTTACAAAACCAAGACGGCACCGCGTAGTCTAGTCACCACCGCAACCATCCACACCACCGTAACTATCACCAACCTTCGCCGCCGCCATAACCAGACACCAACCTTCACTGCCATGACAACATCCGTCAACCGCGGTGGTACCATTAAACACCACCACCGCTGTACTCACAGTTAACAAACACCACTGCCGCAGTCGACTGATCACCTACCGCCGTCTAAACCTTTGATTCGCTAAATAGAAACCTTTGATACATTAAATTGAATGTAAGAAACCTCTGATCTGAAAATGAAAACTCTTTCTTCAAAGTTTAGAAAATAATTGAGCAGAGAGAGAAACATTTTTAATAGTAGAGAGAGAAACAAATGGGTGTGTTGTTGATTGAAACCATTTGCTCATTTTATCAGATTTTATCTATATGTTATTAAAATATTCAATATGCTTTTGTGGTAGATAACCATAATAATTAATCCGACCCGACCCGACCTGAAACCCATTCTGACCTGTACCCGTTTCAACCCGAACCCGTTTCGACCCGAATCCGTTTCAACCCGAACCAAAACAACCCTTTTTTAATTGACCTTGATGTGCTAAAAGTGGTCAATTAAAACTAACTAATTTTAACCTAAATTAGACACCCAAATTTTAAATTTATAAAACTAAGACTCTCTAATCTAGACCACACAACCGGCAAGTGTACCGGTCAATGCAGTATAGCCTAAGTAAGTCCGAGTATCGAACCCACGAGACTCTCTAATTACGTTTACGACTCTATCTAGACTTAGACTGACACAAACTATAACTGTTTTTATAATTGAGTGGGGTTTTCTAAATATCCTAAAATTGCAATTAAAATTAAAATTAAACTAATTAGCTAAATAACTAAGACGCGACTTAGACGAAGATTTTAACTCAGTGGTGATGAAGACTACCTAAGCTAGAATCCTATTTAACTAGGAATGGATTTCTATTCGAAATTAAAGTGGTATGGAACTGGGATCTTTATGTGCTAAACCCTAAGAAATCCATACTAAGACCTCCCGACCCTGATCAGGAAGGAACTTGTGAGACTCTACAGAGCTGTTTAGGCTACGGGCTGGTTAGACTTCCTCTTAGTCCTCTAACTTCTTTAAAAGTGCCTTCATATGACAATCTACCTCTCAGCGCGAAAGTATAAGACAACTATGGATTTTAATTCAGTTTAATAGACACGAATAAGATTAGGGAACTAATTAGATCTATTTCTCTCAAAACCTAATCCTAGCTATATATCAAACCGAGACCTATTAATAACCTCGAGGCTCTCAGCGACAAGATTAGCAGAATATCAAGTTCTAAATAAATTTTATTTACCGTTTCTAAGGCTATTGGCCAATTCACCCAAAGACTACCCGAACCCGCAAAGACTCGAACAATCAACACAAACCTATCCTATGAAAGACATTCACCAAGGTTCATGTGAAATGAATAAACAATTAATAATCAAAACTCAATACGCATCTGCACTAAGTTAAAGATTCCAAAGTTCTTTATTTTTTTTTAAGAAAAATCCATACACACGATAATAAACGAATAAAACTCCAAACTTTATTAAATATTCATCTTAACCTAGGTAGTTTGGGCGTTTAGCCAAAAATCATAGTCATAAAAATAAGAACACAAAGTCTACAACAAGAATTCATTGAAGTAAAATAAGAAAAATAGAAAATAAAAGAAATTGTAAGGTAGAACCCGTAAACTCCTTGATCTCTAAGCTTTCCACTTAACTTCAATAATTCCCAGGCTTGATTTCTTGCTCAACAACCCTCCAAAATTCGTTCCTTATTGTTCGATGTTGCAGCCGTCAAATATGATGTTTCATGTCGATATATATATGCGACTGATGTGAATTGAATTGATTAGGTATATGAGGGTTTATTTATATCATTGATGTGTGTAAAATGCAACATATAAATTACATCAATTGAGGCATAAAACTAACCCTTTTTAAGTACTAATGTTGGAAAAAGAGTGTTTTTGTCTTCCTTTTGTATTTTCAGGATTAAATGAGCTCAAATTCACAAAAGAAGCAAAAAGACAGCTAAATCTAACATAAATACAAGAAAAGGAACATAAGTGGACTGCCCGACCCCTCAACGGCATCTTCCCAAGCAAAATAGAGAAGACAGAAGACTGAACACGCCCCGTGCTCAGCCAGCACGGGGCCGTGCCCAAGAAGCAGCAGAAAAGACAAACCTATAGAAGCTTCTATTGCCCACCACGGGCCGTGCCCAGCGAACACGGGGGCGTGGCGAAAGTACAGCAGGCGCATTAATTGTAATTGCGAATTACAATTAATGAAGAGAGAGAGTGTCAGACAGGCACGGGGCCGTGTCCAGCGGACACGGGGCCGTGCCCAGCCTTCTGTTCAGCCTATAAATAGGAGTGCTTGGTTTCATTTCAACTCATCCCTTGGCACACCACCTCTCTCACACTTCATCCACCACCCACCACCATCACAACACCATCATCCACCACCATCATCCATTGTCCATCGTAGAGTGTGTGAGTCGTCTCGGGATCCAAGATTGATCGTAAGAGTTCTTGACAATCAAGGCCATGTTTGCCTAAGTCTCTTACATCACTTGGTGAGGACAAAGTGTCTAGTATAATACTTTTTATTTCTAATCTTTTGCACTTTTTATTTGGTTTTGTATTAATGACTTTAATAACTAGTTACTTATGTTGAAGGTGATCTTTCCTTATCGTTTGTCCGTGGTGTCTTGGCATTATTTTACTGTCTATATAAAATAAAAGATTTTCACCATTCATATCTCCACGGTCTATATGGAGGTATGTTGGCTACCTGGTCGGGGTTTAAGGGAACGGTTTGGTAAAGGTCTTGCCATTGTTCAGCGTTTAGAGGTCCTGCAATGGACCTGGGTCAAATTTAGTAGGACCTCCTTCAATGCTTCACGGTATTGGATGGCGGGGGTCCAAACTCTTTGATCCCCTCATAAGTTAACTACTATTAATACTATAACCCGGCTTTTTAGGACTGTATCCCTGCTGACTCAGACTACTTAGCCGAGGGTAACGTCACCGCCAAAAGCGGGGCCTACCACAATATTGCATTAATAACTTAATTCATTATCTTCCAATAATCCACCCTTTTAGGATTGTATCCTTGCTGACTCAAACTACTGGGGTGAGGGTAACGTCACCTTCAAAAGAGGGGCCTACTACAATAACTAAGATAATCTCTTAATTATGTGCAAAAGTGCGGGAATAATCAAAGGTTATACTAGATACGAGTCGGAACCAAGTGATTCATCTTGTCTATCTGTTTTTCTTTTACTTTTATTTTCAGCATTTTAGTTAGTTTTTATTTTTCTTAGCTTAAAAACATTTTTCTAAACTTTTTATTTTGATTAGACGTTGAGGATAAACCGGTACTAAAAGCTCTTGTGTCCTTGGACGACCTCGGTATCTTACCAACGCTATACTACGCTCACGATGGGTGCACTTGCCCATATGTGTGTTTAGTGTTAGTAAAATATCGTGTTTTATAAATTTAAAACTTGGCTAAAATAAGTGTTAAAGGGGCTTAAAATATACACCTAATATATATAACACTTCACACGCATCAATCATCATAACAATCATTAAATGTTGACCTTCACGAAAATAGCTGGATGTTAGGCAGCCCAATATTTTTTTTGAAACGTGAACTTCATTAAAATAACACCGAACCCGAAAACCGGGACAGACATACAGAAAAAATTACATATTCACAAATTTACACCAATCCCCCCAATCTAACAAGCCTTTCTTCGCCTTGTGTTTTAACCAAAAGAAACTAATCACCCTCACTTCGCTAAAGATATCGTCGACACTACACCTCTTTCCACAAAACCCAGCAAGCCGAGAGAACAATGCCATGTAAGACCATTCCTTCTAACACCCTTCTAACTCCCAGTTTGTGAATCTCAAGCAAATCTCTAAAAGAGAAAATGAAAAAATTCGGAATCCAGCACCAGAAGCTTATTTTCTCCCATAAACCCATAGCAAATGAACATGCAGTGAAAAGGTGATTCACGGAATCGGTACCTACCATACAGAAACTGCACGAATCATCGATCACCACCACACCCCTCTTAGCAAGCGCTTCAACCGTCGGAATTCTATTCATTTTCGTACGCCAAGCAAAAATGTTACATTTTTGTGGAACCCACTTGCACCAATCTATAACGAACCGACTGCTAAAGTCTTTCTTCGACTCAAGATGCTTTTTCACGGCAGCCACCGAGAAGCCCTCCGAACCAAAGCCCAACCAACTCCACTTGTCCGGGATATCAGACAGACTAACCAAACCCAGAGCCGCCCTTAAAGCCTGCCATTTAGCCCCTTCCGCTTCAGAATCCGGATCATGCCGCCATAACCAAAGGCCTTCGCCATCGAGACGATCACGCACACAACAAGTTTTCACCATCTCTAAATTAAAAAGGGAGGGGAACTTATTTTTCAACGGAACGTCATATAACCAAGGATTGAGCCAAAACAAAATATTGTCTCCCCTACCCACCACTCCGTTAAACAAGTTGCAAATCGGCAAGTTATCAACCGAAGGCTTCTTAAGAACCGAAGCGATGTTACTCCAAACACAACCATAAGCTTTTTTCGCCGGGAGAAAGTCCCATGCGGATCCTCCAACATGCAACGCGTTCACAACTTAGACCCACAGATTGTCCTTCTCGTTTTTATATCTCCATCCCCACTTTGCTAACAAAGCCGTATTCACGTATTTAAGACAATGAAGACCCAAACCTCCCATCTTTTTTGGAGACGCGACTCTATCCCACGCAACCCAATGCAGCTTCTTTTCTTCCGACGAAACCCCCCCCCCCCAAACGAAGTTTCTAATCAACGATTCCAAATCATTCACAACTTTAGCCGGAGCACGATAAAGAGAAAAAATAGGTGGGAAGACTTTCTAGGACAGACCGAATCAGGGTGACTCTTCCGCCTATTGAGAGAAAAGAGGCTTCCCAAGATACTTGAACGGGAGAGACTCAGCTTTACAACCAACTAACACAGCCATCTCTTCAACCTCCTGTAGTTGCATCCTGTCACACCCCGATATTTCCACGTATTACCGGTGGGCCCGGTGGGGAGTGTCGTGACGTAGTTGATATCATCATAGTCAAACAACACAATTTATATGCACAGCGGAAGCAAAAGATGAATCACATTACAAACCGAATAAATAGTAATATCAAAGTATTACAAACAGACTGTAAAGGATCCACAGGTGGATCAAAAGATAAAAGATTATTGCTCAACAGATTTTAACATCTAGAGCTTGCAAGAGTTGATTGATGATGCCAGGAGTAGCCAGTCTATTTCGTCTAGTACCTGCACTTAGCCTTTTTGGAAAATACGTCAGTTTACACTGGTAAATACAATTAACTGACTCTTTTGAAAAGAGTTTAAGAAAATTAGTTTGAATGCACATGGCACAAAATATCTTTTATAACTTGGGACAATTATTTAAAAATAATCTTGTATACAGTTTTACTTATTTGTCGTCCGTCAAGGCCGGTTAGAAGAGCCGGACAAGATTAACTGACACGCCACAGGTATAATGCCCACAAGGTTGATTCCTTTAAGTGGATTACCAGTTCTTACATAATGCAACTGTCAGGTGTATGCCTACACCCCGTGCTTAGGTCGTGGCCATTTCTTTGAATGATGCCAAGGATATCCGGGACATGGTCCTTTAACCCCCAAAGGCCATACACCAAATAATACAGATTAAAACGAGTTATGTAAATACATTAATCACAATCCGATTTAAATGACTACATACCCGACCAAGCGGTATTATTATAATACCGTATCCCAAGCCCGTATAGGGAAAATAAGTTAAGAGTATTTACCTGAGTAAGTATAATTCACAAACAGCGAGTGCAAGTAGCTTTTACCGGGCTCCTAATCTGGAACGAAGGTTTTAATAACCTATTAGATTCCTAACGAGTCTTAATTAAGCCTAAACTTAGACCGGTTAGTTTTAAAAGAAGATATACGGTTCAAAACGCACGATTAAGCGATGACCGGATTAGAATGTGTTTTAGACCCGACAAGTTTAAAGACTTGTATAATATGGGTAGACTAAACACATTCTGGATTTTGAGACAATAATGATGAGGTTTGACCCGTTTCGGTAATTTATGCAAACTAGTTACATAAACCGTACCGAACGCGAATAATGCGTTACGGGTAACCAAATGATTCATGAACAGGTTTCCTAAGTTAATATGCCTTAAACATGTTGTGATATCAGTAGGATACCTTCCATTATGCCCAAAATGAATTTAAACTCAAGTTATGTCCCGTAGGGGTATTTTAATCATTTTAAAGCTTATAAAAGAGTTTAAATATAAATCTAAGTTTCAAGTCTGATATAATCAGCAAAAATATTTATTTTTATAATTCATAACAGTAGGGTATGGTATATAGGTGAAATTTACCTCTTATAACTAAACTATGCACCGTAGGGGCATTTTGGTAATTTCACATAAGCTTAAAAGGTCAAATCTGGAAATCTGAGTTTAAAAATTTTGCTTACTATTAAAATATAAAAATTTACTAAAAATATTAGTAGGTATCAAGTCCTATATAGTTAAAATAGTTTTAATACATACTATGCGTTAAAACGCGTAAAAAGCGGTTTTAAGCGATTTCCGGGGTTTATAATGAAAGCTGATATTTTTATTATCCCAGAAGGCTTAAAATATTCTATTTATTGTATAAAATCAGTAGAAAAAGGTTTGCTATCAAAATGATGTGTAAAACTCATTTTATAGGACTAAAGGGAAAAACCGACAATTACCGAATCAAGGCTATAACTCTATGTTATGCTCAGCCTAAAAATAATTAAAAATCTTCAAAAATCCCAAAATATTATTTTATATCAGTAGGTAAAAAGTTTGGTTTCAAAAATTGGGTTTAGATAGGCTTTATGCTAATTACGCCGTTTAATTAATAAAAAGCTTTCTAGTTACGCTATCGAGCATAACTCTTAATCTAGACCTCCAACTGATGTGAAAATTTAGGGAGATGTTTATAGATCAGTAATAAAGATTATTGTCCTCTCACATTTTCAAAATTCTTGTTTTTAGGTCAAATGGGCATTATGGTCAACATTTAGGCGTATAACGGAAACATGCATATGAATCGAATAACTAATGAACCAAGTTGCATAATCACAGAGGGTTATACTAACATGTAACTTGGTTCTAACAAAGCTCTAAGGAATTTCTAAGACATGCTACATTGGGTCAGAACTGAAAGTCAAAGCAAAAGTCCACTTATGCGACTTTCGGTTCCAAACCGAGCTTAAACTGAAAATTGTCGGGTTGAACACGTTTAGACATGTTCTTACATTAATTACCAAGTTATATTAGTGATAAAACAGGTTGCATAGCTTCTACATTGTTAATTATGTGTTTATGCGAAAATTAGCTTCCTGTTGACTTTTTATAATCAAGTTTGACCCGACAATTGACCTAGTTAGGTTGGGAATCAGAGGGTGCCCTTTTAAGGGTTTATTACCCACATATTTACCAACTCAAAACTACTTTTAATTTAACTAATTACTGGACCATTAGTGATTAATCATGAAGTCAAACCTTAATTACGATAAGTTTGACTTATGGTCGTTAAGCTAATTAAAACTGAATTAAGAGGGGTTAAGGACACTTACAAAGGTCCTATGCACTAATTAGAAGTTGATGGAAGTCTGCTAGAAGTCCCAAGAGTTCCAGAGTAATGCTTGAAGTGCAATTGAAATGAGCAAGGAAATGTTGCAACATTGAAGTTCTTATATAGCCAAGAACTAGTCACAAGATCTTGCCACAAAAGTCTAGGACTGATCCCAGATGTATCCATGTGTCCCTGTAATGCCAAAAACCAGTTGCAAAGCCCCTGAATTCGAAAACCACTATCCTAAGGCGGTGCAATAGGCTGAACAGGCATCTGTCCATTTTTTTGCTGCCAGCGACAGTCTTACGGACCGTAAGCAAGAATCCTTGCGGTCCGTATCCACCTCTTACGAACCGTAAGTCCAGACGGATGCGGTCCGTAACCGACCTTGATTGTATCGCCCAGTTGCAGTGCTTGCGGACCGTAAGCCTAAGGCCATATGGTCCGTATCCGATGACCAGAAGACAAAAACTTGTAAACCTTCAAGCTTTGACCATGCAATCTTTCATAATTCGAATCTTGGGCCTTTAGCAACAGAATGGGACCACTTGATCAGTTCTGAAAGGTTATAAAGGCCTTGCCATGCACTTACACATCCTTGGACATATCTAAGAATGCTTTTAATATGAATTTTTGTCGCAATTGCACATAGAATCCCATCTTTTGCATACTTGAATTATATATTATCAGAATTGACCGGATTTGAGCATATCAGATGTTTACAAAATAGATTAGGGTCTTGGGATTTATAAATAGGTCGCTCAGAGGTGATAATTAACATGTCGACACTTTTAAATCCTACCACACATCTTTAACTTGATCCGAGTTTATGACACGTTTGCCTTACGTGACACGTGTCTTTATTTTTATTGGGCATGGTTTTTACGAGGTGTTACATCCTCACCCCCTTAAAAGAAATCTCGACCTCGAGATTTACTGAAATAAATAAGGGTACTTTTCTTTCATTGTGGACTCTACCTCCTACGTGTAGTCGGGACCTCTACGGGCATCCCATTTAACCTTTACAATTGGCACATGCTTCCTTCGAAGCTTCTTAACCTGTCGATCCTCGATCGACAAAGGTTTTTCAACAAATTTCAAGCTCTCATCAATATGCACATCTTTGTGTGACATGACTAGCGATTCATCAGCTAGACATTTCTTCAGAATGCAGATGTGGAATACATTATGAATACCACTGAGCTCTTCATGCAAGTTTAACTTGTAAGCCACTGATCCGACACATTCGATGATCTCGAATGGTCCTATGTACCTTGGGCTTAATTTTCCTTTCTTACCAAAACGCATCACTCCCTTCGAGGGTGATACTTTAAGCAACACTTTGTCACCAACCTCGAACTTTAGAGGTTTACGCCTTAAGTCTGCGTAGCTTTTCTGCCTATCTCTGGCAGCTTTGAGACGATCTCTTATCTGCACAATCTTGTCAGTCGTCTCCAGGACTATATCAGGTCCTGTTAGTTGGACATCTCCAACTTCTGCCCAACAAACGGGCGTTCTGCACTTTCTTCCATATAAAGCTTCAAAAGGTGCAGCTTGTACTGGAATGATAACTATTATTATATGAAAATTCGATTAATGGAAGATGATCATCCCAACTTCCACCCAAATCAATAACACAAGCTCGTAGCATATCCTCAAGTGTCAGTATAGTACGTTCACTTTGACCATCAGTTTGAGGATGATATGCTGTGCTGAAATTTAATCGAGTACCCAGGGATTGTTGAAAACTTTTCCAGAAGTGCTATGTATACCTTGTATCCCTATCAGAGATGATAGACACTGGCACCCTGTGGAGAGATACAATCTCATCCACGTACAGCTGAGCTAACTTATCTGAGTTGTGTGTTTCCTTAATAGGTAGGAAGTGGGCTGACTTAGTCAGTCTATCCACTATCACCCAAATAGTATCATTTCCTCGTTTAGTCTTTGGCAACTTGGTGATAAAATCCATAGTCACCATCTCCCACTTCCAGGTGGGAAGTTCTGGTTGTTGTAGCAAACCTGACGGCTTTTGGTGTTCTGCCTTAACTTGAGCACATGTCAGACATTTGGCCACATAAGTGGCTATAGACTTCTTCAAGCCTATCCACCAATAATTAGCCTTCAAATTCTGGTACATCTTGTCACTTCCAGGATGAACAGAATACTTGGAATTATGGGCTTCCTGAAGGATTACTTCCCTAAGCCCTCCATAGACTGGAACCCATATCCGTCCATTTAATCTCAGAATTCCGTCGTTGCCATAGGATAACTGCTCAGCAGTTACTCCTAACTTTTCATCAGGATAGTTAGCTTCTAATACAGCTTCCTTTTGTGTGGCTAGCAATCCTTCATTTAAACTGTTCTTTAATTCAATGCTCTTGGCATTGATTCTTATGGGCTTAACCCTCTCCTTCCTACTTAAGGCATCGGCAACCACATTTGCCTTGCCTGGATGGTATCTGATTTCACAATCATGGTCATTTAAAGTCTCCATCCATCGAGGCTGTCTCATGTTTAGGTCCTTCTGATTAAACAAATGTTGTAGGCTCTTGTGATCAGAATAGATCACATACTTGGTACCATACAAATAATGCCTCCATAGCTTTAATGAAAATACAACGGCACCCCACTCCAAGTCATGGGTGGTGTAATTTTTTTCGTGCACTTTTAGTTGTCGGGAAGCATAGGAAATAACCTTGCCTTTCTGCATGAGCACACACACCCCATACCAGTGTGTGATGCGTCGCAGTATACTACAAATTCTTCTATTCCATCAGGCAATGTCAACACGGGAGCATTGCTCAACTTCTGCTTAAGTATATCAAACGATTCTTGTTGCTTAGGACCCCAATCAAACTTAATATTCTTTCTAGTTAACGAAGTTAGTGGAGCTGCAATCCTTGAGAAATTCTCAATAAAACGCCTATAATATCCTGCTAGACCCAAAAAGCTACGAATCTCCGTGGGTGTCTTCAGCTCTTGCCAGTTCATGACAGCTTCAACCTTAGCGGGATCCACCTGGATACCACGCTCACTAACCACGTGTCCAAGAAATTGGACCTCACGAAGCCAAAATTCACACTTTGAAAACTTGGCATAGAGTTTCTCTTGTTGAAGCAGTGAGAGAATACAACGAAGGTGCTTCTCATGGTCAGCTTGATTCTTTGAGTAAATAAGAATATCATCGATGAAGACGATGACGAATTTATCCAAGTAGGGCTTGCAGACGCGGTTCATGAGATCCATGAACGCTGCTGGTGCATTAGTGAGCCCAAAAGGCATCACTAAGAACTCGTAATGACCATAACGGGTCCTAAATGCAGTCTTGTGTACATCTTCATCTTTAACCTTCAGTTGATGGTAGCCTGACCTCAAGTCGATCTTGGAGAAGTAACTTGCCCCTTGCAATTGATCGAACAGATCGTCGATCCTGGGCAATGGATATCTATTCTTGATAGTGACTTTGTTAAGCTCGCGATAATCGATGCATAGACGCATCAATCCATCCTTCTTCTTTACAAACAGGATTGGTGCTCCCTAGGGAGACGAATTAGGTCTAATAAATCCTTTTGCCAACAAATCATCCAGCTGAGTTCTCAACTCTTTCATCTCAGTTGGGGTTAACCAGTAAGGTGCTCTTGCAACAGGTGCTGCTCCAGGTATAATATCGATTCTGAACTCCACTTGCCTATCTGGTGGTAAACCAGGTAGTTCTTCAGGGAATACTCCTGGATATTCAGAAATGACAGGGATGTTTTCAACCTTGGGTTTCTGTTCATCAATAGTTACCTGTGCCATATAAATGACACAACCCTTCTTTAAACACCTCGATGCCTTGAGCATAGACACTTGCTCAGGCAACCTATTCTGGGTATCTCCCTGTATGGTAACTGGCTCACCATACGGAGTCTTGATCACCACTTGTTTCTTGTCACAAATAATCTGGGCTTGGTTATGCGATAACCAATCCATGCCTATTACTATGTCGAAACCAGTTAATTTCAAAGGAAGTAGGGATAACGGAAAGGAGTGGTTCCTAATGGATATAAAGCATCCATCTAACACAGTTGAGGCAGTTTCTATGGTACCATCGGCCAACTCTACCTCGTATTTCACACTTAGGGTTTTAACAGGTAAATTCAATAACTTACAAAACTTATCATCTACAAATGACTTATCCGCACCCGAATCAAATAATACCCTTGCATAAACATCATTGATGAGAAAGGTACCTGTGATCACATTATCATCCTGAACGGCTTCTCGTGCATCCATTTCTAAAGACCCTTGCATTGGTCTTTTTGACTTTTTCAGGCTTTTTGGCATATTTAGGGTAGTTGGACTTGATGTGCCCTTTCTCGTTACAGTTATAGCACGTTGCATCCTTTATCTTCTTGCACTCTATCTAGTCTTGTGCTCCTTGGATTTGCATAACCCACATGCAAACGGTTTTGATTGTGACTTGGATTCGAACCGGCATTTTCTAAAGTGACGATTCTGGCAGGTTTTTCACTTTGGCTTTTCATCTGCTTGCTGACTACCCTTGCCAGACCCAAACTTCTTCTTGTGGTCTGTGTTTCCCTTATGCTTCTTCTCAGACCATCGTGAGTTATCGTCCTCACGTTTTCTCTTGCTTTCATCCGAGTTCTTAAGCGATCTCAGCCTGACCGCATCCAAAGTAAGGGATAAAGATAGATCAGCTGCCGACCTAAAAGTAGCAGGTCGGGATGCCTTTACACTGGCTTTGATCTCCGGGGCTAAACCCCCAATGAAACGAGCAATTAGCTTGGGTTCCGGTGTTACCAAATACGGAACCAGTAGAGACATGGTATTAAAGCTAGAAAGGTAAGTCTGACAGTCTAGGTTTTTCATCACCAGAGATAACAAGTCTGACTCAATCTTTTCAACCTCATGCTGAGGGCAGTAATTCTCTTTGATGAGCGCAACAAACTGATCCCAAGACAGATTGTACAATGGAATCTTCCCAGTAGCCTGGATTAGAGACCTCCACCAGGCTAGTGCTTCTCCTTTAAATGACTGAGATACATACTTCACAACATCCCTATCAGCGCAACCACTGATGTCAACCACGGTATCCATTTCGTCCAACCATGTCATGTAATCCACAGCCCCTTTCTCCCCAGTGAAATCCCTGGGCTTACAGAAGACGAAATATTTGTAGGTACAGGACTTACCACGTGGTTCTCGTTTGAGCTCAATCTCTTTGACGGAACACTATGCTGATTCGAGGAGTGATGATCGTCATCCCTCCTTGATCCATTATGTTTAGAGGGTGGCTTACTATGAGCCTCAGAGTGAGTCTTAGGTTTAGAATGGGGTACAGATGAGGCCTTGCTTCGAGTACCGCTTGACTCATTAAACTGCCTATCTGTGGCCTTGGTAACAGCATTATCAATCAGTGCTTGAAGTTCAACATCAGTTACGTTGATCCTGGTGGTATCATGATTTTCCTTTGGATGACTGTTGACTTCTTCAGACTCAGCCATGTAGCTTGCTTTCTACATAAAATGATGACAATGACTTCTTAGAAGTTTATAATAGATTTGTCATCTTATTAATTTATTAACCATGGTATTAAAGAACCATATTAGTTAATTTATTAAGTATTTCACTCAGGATTTTTCATTAATAACCCCTAGTTATAATTAAATATAATAATGGCACAAAAGGCCAAGTCACAAGGATAAATTTAATTTATAAACCATGATTTCAGAGAATCGAGGTATTAAGGTTTGAATCATAGTTCATTACCTTTTCTTGACAGGAAGTCGTAGACTACCACTGTCTTTAGTCTCAACGGACTTTAATTATGGCTCGTAGGCACTTCATCACTTAATAGATGATCAAATAAATAAGAAGGGGTTTGGAATAATCCAAATTTAAGAATGACTTTTGTGATTTTATCGAATCACATTTTGTCAAGGGTGTTAACATGTTTTCGGATGTTAACAAGGATTTGAATCTTTTGAATAGGTTTTACCATCTTGGCCATGTCTAAATGACACATAGGCTAGGTTTTACCTTTAAGATTCTTTTTAATATATAACGTAGAACAATCCTAAATTGAGATGTTAATAAGGATCTGAAGGGGTAAGGTCCCAAAAACCTCGTAATAAATACTTGGGACCATACCACAACATCATCTTTCGGCCCTTTTTTCACCTTGCGCGGCCGCGCACTGGTTCTACAAAGAAGGCTTAAAAGGAAGATAGCAGACAACACTTGCGCGCTGAAAAAGAAATCATAAATCCTTGTGCCTCCCTCCATACACAAAGGATGAAAATCCTAAGTTAGACACTTCCGCTTAAATAATAATACCCAGACTTGGGGATTATTTACTCAACTGATACCCCACAGTAAAGGGTCCCACCGGATTATGACAATAAACCTTCTAGAAGGATTCAATCATGCAACACCAGACGGTTATAACCGTCTGGCACACGTGTCATCATCTCAGGCCTCCCGAAAATCACGATGATGGCATGGAATTGGAGGAAAACCTCCACTTGCCCACTGTCCACGTGGCGACTCCCCAGCCATTGATCAAAACGGTAATCTGTGTGCGGTCACACCGGATCGTGAAGATTAACGGAAGGAAAAAATAACCGCCTACGGGGTTAGCATATTCCGTTAATATTTCATCAACAAGTTTTCCCGCCCAAACTCTCGGTTATAAATATGAGGATAATTCAGGTATGAACTTCAAGTCACACTCACTTCATTAACTCTTCTTCTTCTTCAAAAACACATACTTATTCTCACGCCGGAGTCGGGTCAAGGAGAGAACCCCCCTTCTCCCCTTGACGAGGCTAACGGTGTTCTGTTTTGCAGAGTTTACCGGAGAAGGAGATCAGTCACATCGAATTAAATGAGAGAAATAACCCCTTTATGCAGATCCAAACCCCCTAGATAACTTGATTCCGGTCATTTATCGAGTGTTTCTTCATTGGCGCCCACCGTTTTCTCTGTTTTATCAGTTTTATCTCGTTTCGATTCAGTTTCCCTCATTCTCTGTTTTCACATGGCAGAGAATTCATCATCCCACCCATCAGGTCCTCGATCTGAGTTTGAGGGTTATACAACCCAAAATACCCAGATCGACGGAATCAGGGGGATCAACAAAAGTAACAGTCATTCAGACGGAAAGGACTCCTCATATCAACTCGTAGAGAGAGCTCCAGAATACTGGTTTGGCAGATTCCAGGTTGCTTTAAACGCATTTTTACACAAATTAACAGATCTGAGTCCTTAAACATCAGACCTGGTACTCCGAAAGAAAACAATGGTGAAATCGACATTATAGTATTGGACTCATAGACGCCTCGTCAGTGGGACATCCAATCTGATAGTTATGCTAAGATACTTCAACAATCAGGAGATATCAACTATCAGGAAGCCGAGCCAAAGCAAATAAGCATGGTGCAAGGACGTCCTTCACGAAGGCCAAATAAACGAAACCATGATCAGCACTGGAGGGAACAGCAAGTTGTGTTTCCTGTCGTCCATGGAGGCCCTCAGGAATAACGACCCGTAATTATCACTGACATCTTCGGCCATTACCGAACGGACTATATGTTTATAGATCCAGGGAGCTCAATGGATATCATATATGAGCAATGCTTTAAACAACTCGACCCAGAAGACAAAGCACGTCTAGAGCCGGTTGATTTCCCTCTCACCGGATTTTGTAACGAAGTTGTATTCCCGTTAGGGCAAATAGCATTCCCTGTGACTCTATCTGATGGCGAGCATTCGCGCACAGTCACAGTAAATTTCATGGTCATGCCGGAAACATCACGTCATGATGTCTTGCTCAGAAGAAGGTCACAAAGAGAATTCAGCTTGATCACTTCTATTCCACATGCTGCATGCGGGTTCCCAACAGAAACTGGAGTCGCAATTTTATACTCAAGCAAGGAGGTCATGTATGTAGACGATGAGCCACCAGCAAAAGTGGCCAAACCCTCAGCATCAAACGAGCCGGAGAAATGGGTCCTAAATGATGAATATCCAGAACAGACCATCCTGTTAGGACACGCCATTTCACCAACAACACGAGTACAACTAAAAGAGTTGCTAACCAACAACAAAGACATATTCGCTTGGTTCCCAGCAGACATGACTGGGGTTCCGCGCGATATAGCACAACATTGTCTGAACATCCGACCCTCAGCAGAGCCCGTTGCTCAAGGGAGGCGCAGTCTCAGCGCTGAGAAAGCGGAAGCCATGGATGAGCAAGTAACAGAGCTACTTAATGCCGGAATCCTGTGCGAAGTTCAATACCATACTTGGGTTGCCAACCCAGTAATGGTTCAAAAACACAGTGGCAGATGGAGAATGTGCGTCGACTTCAAAGACCTAAATAAAGCATGCCCAAAAGATTTCTATGCGCTTCCTGAGATTTCTATGCGCTTCCTGTGCGAAGTTCAATACCATACTTGGGTTGCCAACCCAGTAATGGTTCAAAAACACAGTGGCAGATGGAGAATGTGCGTCGACTTCAAAGACCTAAATAAAGCATGCCCAAAAGATTTCTATGCGCTTCCTGAGATAGACAAAAAAGTTGACTCTCTAGCATCATTTCGATGGAAGTGCTTTCTTGACTGTTATAAGGGTTATCATCAGGTCCAGATGAAAGAAGAAGACGAGGACAAGACTGCATTCCGCACAGACAAGGGCATCTTCTGCTATACAAAAATGCCCTTTGGTTTACGCAACGCAGGCGCAACTTACCAGCGCCTAATGGACACAGTCTTCAGAGGAGACATTGGTAAAACAGTTGAGGTATACATGGATGACCTCGTCATCATGAGCCATGAGGAAGAAACGATGCTGGCCAATATTCAACGCACATTCGATTCTTTGCGCAGCGTAAACTTAAAGCTCAACCCAACAAAATGTTCCTTCGGGATGGAAGAGGGGAAATTTCTGGGTTTCATAGTAACAAGGGATGGGTTTAAAGTAAACCCAGAGAAAGTGCAGGCCATCTAACTGATGCCATCACCTGCAACAATATAAGAAATGCAAAGACTCGCCGGGCGTCTAGCAGCCTTGAACAGATTCTTGGCGAATCATGCGGCAAAGTCTTATCCATTCATTAGTACACTACGAAACGGCTCCAAGAAAACCCACTTCCAGTGGACACCCGAAGCGGAAGCAGCTTTCAAGCAAATGAAGGAATGTTTAATTCAGTTGCCAACACTAACAGCACCGCGAGAAAAAGAAACACTGATCTTATATTTATCTGCTGCGGAAGTAGCGGTAGGCGTAGTATTAATGGTGGAGCGAGATAACATTCAGACTCCAATTTACTATATAAGCAAGATGCTCACTGGCCCAGAAACACGCTACTCAATTATAGAGAAACTGGTCTTAGCACTGGTACATGCGTCATGGCGCTTACGTCGATATTTCTCTGGTCACGTCATCACAGTTCTCACCAATTACCACTTAGGGCAAATCCTATCCAAGCTCGACATTGCGGGAAGATTGGCTACGTGGGCTATTGAGCTAGGAGGATACAATATCATGTGCAGACCACGACCAGCAATCAAGGGACAAGTTCTAGCAGATTTTGCCACAGAGGTTCCCATCGACAAAGTCCAAGAATGCAAGGCAATCCAAGACCCTGATCCCGTTTTTGACGATCGAGTGTGGGCTCTGTACACAGATAGAGCTTCTAATGATGATGGAGCAGGCGCGGGCCTCCGATTGGTCAGCCCCAATGATCATGAACTTACATAAGCGATACGCCTAGATTTCCGAAGCACAAACAACGAAGCAGAATATGAAGCGTTTCTAGCAGGCCTTCATTTAGCGCTCAAGATGGGAGCACGAAACCTCGAAGCTAACGTGGATTCAAAATTAGTGGCTGAACAAGTCAATGGGCATTACGATGCAAAGGGTGAAGCTATGGCGTAATATCTAGAACAAGCGCGGATGTTAATCAACCAATTCCAAACGTTCAAAGTCAATCACATAAACAGAAGTGAAAATAAGCACGCAGATGCGCTGAGCAAATTGGCTGCCACCAGCTTCAGACACCTGGTAAAAAAGGTACGCATCGAAGTACTGTCCAACCCTTCTGTCCCTCTCAAACAATTAAACATTATAGAGATCGGCAATCCATCCTGGATGTCTCTGATCATCTTATATTTACAACATGGGAAACTTCCAGAAGGAAAAGCAGAAGCCAGGAAAATCCAGAACAAGGCAATAAACTATGAAATGGCAGAGGGGATTCTGTACTGGAAGTCATTCATGGGACCACTCTTGCGCTGCGTCGACAAAACATACGCACAGTATTTAGTCAGGGAAGTCCATGAAGGTTTGTGCGGAATACACGCCAGACCACGCATGGTAGTTGCGAAAATAATGAACGCGGGCTATTATTGGCCGGGAATGCATGTGGATGCGGTTGAATTATTACGAAAATGCGCAACTTGCCAGCGCCACGCGCCAAAAACGCTCCGCCCAAAGAATCCACTCATACCAGTTACGTCCGCCTGGCCTTTCCAACAATGGGGCATCGATCTTGTTGGCCCTTTCCCTGACGCGCCAGGCGCAATAAAATTCATTATTGTAGCAGTCGACTATTTCACAAAATGGGTCGAAGCCAAGGCACTAGCCTCAACAACGGCAATGGTAATTCGCAAGTTTATATGGGAACATATTATTTGCAGATTCAGATTACCATTGCGCATCATCTCCGACAACGACACTAACTTTGCCTCAGAAGAAATGGTTCCTGGAAATAAAGATCGAGCACAACTTTGCCTCTGTGGCGCATCCACAAGCAAACGGCCAAGTCGAGAGTATCAACAAACAGATCGTCGATGGCATTAAGGCGTGACTTGGGACTGCGGGCAGAGGATGGGTTGATGAACTCCCCAGCATCTTATGGGCTCATCGTACCATGCCAAAGACCAGAACGGGAGAAACCCCATTCAGTCTCGTCTATGGCTCTGAGGCGGTAATCCCAGCTGAAATTGGTCTCCCATCACCGCGCATGCTTGCCATGGAGAGGCGAAACAACGAACAAGAACGAAGATTGGATTTAGACCTTCTCGAAGAAAGGCACGAGAATGCCGCCATCACAGAGGCAAGGTACAAATCCAAACTTGAGAAATACTACAATACGCACGTACGCGTATGTACCTTCGTTCCTGGTGACTTCCTTTTGCGCGGCAATGAAGCTTCTAATGCGGAAAAACCAGGCAAATTAGCGCCAAAATGGGAAGGACCATACATCATCAATGAAGTCTTGGGCAAAGGGGTGTACACCCTGAAAAGAATTGATGGGACACTAGTTCCTCGCACCTGGAACGCGCAGCAGCTGCGCAGGTGTTACATGTAAGCCAAACTATTACACAAAGATGAAACTATACAGACAATGTATTTTTCTGTTACACTTTGTATTATTGGCTTTACGCCTTATCAATGCAAGCATCATCCTTAAACATGTTACTGTTTGTTACAAATTGCATATAATTCTTTTGGTTTACGTGAAAACAATATGGTAAACATTGAACGCCTCATGAACAGTCTAAATAAGCCAGCTTTGCGCACATTATTAGACCTACGTTCACTCATGAGTTCAATACCATCCTCATTCGCTTTACCTACACAAAGCAATTAAACATATGCAACATATTGTAATCCAAACATAAACTAATAAATCACCAAAGCATTCATGCACGACAGTGCATCAAAAAATATCGCTAAGTGTGACAAACAACCATATATAGAGAACACAACAGTGATTCTTCCAAAAATGCCAGTAGCAAGACAAACATACTTACAAAACATCAAAAGAGGAATACACTATTCCCTAAAAACTTAACCTAATCAACAGCAAACCCATCATCAACAGCTGGCACCTGATCAGCACGAAGATTTTTCCGACGACAATACACCAGCTGACATCTACCATTTTTAATCATCGGAAAACGCCTTATCAAATCGTCAGCAGACAATACATCAACCTGTTCATCAACTATGACTTTTGAATCAGAATCTACAACTATGGAAGGAACAGAGTTAAAAGGCTTTTCTTCTCCGGTGGCCACTAGAGGCGGCGAACCGGCAAGGAGCACAAGACCTTCAGCGGCCTCATCAACCCTCAAAACATCCAATAGTCGCCGGGTACGAAAGGAACGCTTCGCCTTCATGTCTCCATAACAAGCAAAAGGATAAGAATCTTCAAAAGTATATATGGGAAACCTAAAAAGAGGAAAGTCAATAATCATGATTAACTGTCAAGAGTCTCTTCTAAACGGCGCTACAGGACCAAGTGTCATATCCCCATAAATGAAGCCTGACAAACGGCGGCACGTATTCCAAGACAAGAAAGAAGAAAACATCGAGAATACTAATTTTTTATTACAAGTGAGTTTACCAAACGTCAGATCATGATTACAATGGGACAGAACAACAGAGGAAATACCACAATTTCCCCCAAAGGTTCTAATAAAGAAAATCTTCCCTTAGAAGATTCTTCATTTTTTCGCGCCTAGAAAACCCACAAGCATCTCTCATAGTCCAGTGCTCCACTTATTTGCATAAGAGAACCACTAGACAGGGGGGACTTGAAGGGGTAAAGTCCCAAAAACCTCGTAATAAATACTTGGGACCATACCACAACATCATCTTTCAGCCCTTTTTTCACCTTGCGCGGCCACGCACTAGTTCTACAAAGAAGGCTTAAAAGGAAGATAGCAGACAACACTTGCGCGCTGAAAAGGAAATCATAAATCCTTGCGCCTCCCTCCATAAACAAAGGATGAAAATCCTATTTAGACACTTCCGCTTAAATAATAATACCCAGACTTGGGGATTATTTACTCAACTGATACCCCACAGTAAAGGGTCACACCGGATTATGACAATAAACCTTCTAGAAGGATTCAATCATGCAACACCAGACGGTTATAACCGTCTGGCACACATGTCATCATCTCAGGCCTCCAGGATATCACGATGATGGCATGGAATTGGAGGAAAACCTCCACTTGCCCCTATCCACGTGGCGACTCCCCAGCCATTGATCAAAACGGTAATCCGTGTGCTCTCACACCAGATCGTGAAGATTAACGGAAGGAAAAAATAACCGCCTACGGGGTTAGCATCTTCCGTTAATATTGCATCAACTAGTTTTCCAGCCCAAACTCTCGGTTATAAATATGAGGATAATTCAGGTATGAACTTCAACTCACACTCACTTCGTTAACTCTTCTTCTTCTTCAAAAACACATACTTATTCTCACGCTGGAGTCGGGTCAAGGAGAGAATCCCCCTTCTCCCCTTGACTAGGCTAACGGTGTTCTGTTTTGCAGAGTTTACCGGAGAAGGAGATCAGTCACATCGAATCAAACGAGAGAAACAACCCCTTTATGCAGATCCAAACCCCCTAGATAAATTGATTCCGGTCATTTATCTAGTGTTTCTTCAGGATCTGAATCTAATTGAGGAATTACCATCTTGGTCCTGTCTTAAAATGACACATGGGCTAGGTCTCGTCCTTTTTAGATTTTGTCATTTTATTATAATGGTAGATCTTATAAAAGGAATGTTATTTTTCATTTATTTTATATTTTATGTTTATGCATATAATTAACAAAAATGAAATTTTAAATTAAACCATTCCACAACATAAATTAAAAATTACAGGTTTGCCCTAAACGAGACTTAAAGAGAACTAACCTGCACGCGCAGGGGCTAAACAAACATAACATACCCACGCAGGGGTTAAACAGGAAGACATGCCCACGCAAGGGCTAAACAGAAATTACAAGTCCTCGCAGGGACTGGTTAAACACAAAAAAAAAATACAAACAAACAAATAAAGGGTTTAATGATCCTTTTTGCTCTTCCCCTTGATTAAGCTCGCTAGACCCTTGAAAAGTCCTCGGTTTTGCCTACGCCCTTCCTGAACCTCCTGCAGTACCTGACTCAACCTTTGAAGAATCTCCTGATGTTGCGGTGGCGATATCACTGGCGGTTGCGGGGGCTGCTGAAACAGCGGAGGTTGAGGAGGTGGTGGTTGTTGACACCCATAGGGTGGATATCCAGATTTATATGGGACTCCAAAGGGCCCCTCGGGATAAAGAGCATTGTAGTTTGCTGCCGTAAGGTATGGGTCAACTTCAGCGTAGTTGTAGTTGGTATGGGCCGGCTGTTCAAATGGGTTGTACGTCGCTTAACCGGCGTATGTAGGAATTGGGTTGTTATAACCCACTGGTGGCGGTGCGACTGGCGCAGACTGCACCTCAGAGACAGGGTTTGAAGGCCTACCCATTTGTGGGTATTCATATAGTGGCGGGTAATGACTGCCACTAGATGGTTGAAGGGTGCTGATTCGGACTCCCCCTCACACGGACATCCGTGCGGTTGTTCTCCTACGCCTCGGTGGCTCTGGAGGCTGTTGTTGCACTGGTGGTGGTGGCGGACTAACTGCTACAAAGCACGAATCCTCTGAGGAATCCTGCTGTTGCTGCGGCGAGTTGTGGTAACTGGGAGTAAACACCCAGTCGATCTGGTTAAACCTCACCTCGTAGCTGTCGGGACCTTTATAAGGTGATCCAAGAAAGGGTGACCCATCCGAAATCTCGATGGGGTGAGTAGGCGTCCCGGTTGGTGGTTAAGCAGGTTCCGGATCTTCATCCATATCCATGGAGAAGTGGTCCTCCGGTCCCAACGGGTTGTAACCCATTGGCTCTTCAACTAGGTTTGCCGGGTTGAACCGGCTCTGGAAATAGGGTGTTGGGTCGTTGAAGGGTGAGTTGGGGTTTTGTAGGGGTATATAGGAATGGTGTGAGTTATGGGGCTCATTTTCAGACTGAGGCCCAAAAGAGTTCAGATAAGAAGGCGAGGAGCTCAGCGAGACTGAGCGTCTTGCGGGTTCAATATGGGTCCTCCAGTTTTCTTGAGGAGTTCTGCTTAGGGAATCTGACGGTGTTCGCTGATGTGACGGCCCGGCCTCGTGATCGTTTGGGGCGAAGAGTGCCCCCTTGCCTCTACCTCTTCCCTGAAATCTAGGTGGCATCTTGTTGAACCTGGCAAAACAAATAAAAGAACAACAAAGAAATATAAAGGACAAAATAAAAAATAAAACAAATTTTGGATTAGTCCTAAGTTCTTTGTCTAGACTCGGAAGTCGATGAATGTGCAAACTGTGTCATTGAGATTAAACACAAAAGTCTAGTTTTTAATTCACTCAATGTTGGCTCTGATACCAACCTGTCACACCCCGATATTTCCACGTATTACCGGTGGGCCCGGTGGGGAGTATCGTGACGTAGTTGATATCATCATAGTCAAACAACATAATTTATATGCACATCGGAAGCAAAAGATGAATCACATTACAAACCGAATAAATAGTAACATCAAAGTTTTACAAACGGACTGTAAAGGATCCATAGGTGGATCAAAAGATTAAAGATCATTGTTCAACAGATTTTAACATCTAGAGCTTGCAAGACTTGATTAATGATGCCAGGGGTAGCCAGCCTATTTCGTCTAGTACCTGCACTTAGCCTTTTTGGAAAATACGTCAGTTTACACTGGTAAATACAATTAACTGACTCATTTGAAAAGAGTTTAAGAAAATTAGTTTGAATGCACATGGCACAAAATATCTTTTATAACTTGGGACAATTATTTAAAAATAATCTTGTATACAGTTTTACTTATTTGTCGTCCGTCAGGGCCAGTTAGAAGAGACGGACAAGATTAACAGACACGCCACAGGTATAATGCCTACAAGGTTGATTCCTTTAAGTGGATTACCAGTTTTTACTTAATGCAACTGTCAGGTGTATGCCTACACCCCGTGCTTAGGTCGTGGCCATTTCTTTGAATGATGCCAAGGATATCCGGGACATGGTCATTTAACCCCCAAAGGCCATACACCAAATAATACAGATTAAAACGAGTTATGTAAATACATTAATCACAATCCGATTTAAATGACTACATACCCGACCAAGCGGTATTATTATAATACCGTATTCTAAGCCCGTATAGGGAAAATAAGTTAAGAGTATTTACCTGAGTAAGTATAATTCACAAACAGCGAGTGCAAGTAGCTTTTACCGGGATCCTAATCTGGAACGACGGTTTTAATAACCTATTAGATTCCTAATGGGTCTTAATTAAGCCTAAACTTAGACCAGTTAGTTTTAAAAGAAGATATACGGTTCAAAACGCACGATTAAGCGATGACCGGATTAGAATGTGTTTTAGACCCGACAAGTTTAAAGACTTGTATAATATGGGTAGACTAAACACATTCTGGATTTTGGACAATAATGATAAGGTTTGACCCGTTTCGGCTAATTTATGCAAACTAGTTACATAAACCGTACCGAACGCTAATAATGTGTTACGGGTAACCAAATGATTCATGAACAGGTTTCCTAAGTTAATATGCCTTAAACATGTAGTGATATCAGTAGGATACCTTCCATTATGCCCAAAATGAATTTAAACTCAAGTTATGTCCCATAGGGGTATTTTGGTAATTTTAAAGCTTATAAAAGAGTTTAAATATAAATCTGAGTATGGTATATAGGTGAAAATATTTATTTTTATAAGTCATAACAGTAGGGTATGGTATATAGGTGAAATTTACCTCTTATAATTAACTATGCACTGTAGAGGCATTTTGGTAATTCCACATAAGCTTAAAAGGTCAAATCTAGAAATCTGAGTTTAAAACTTTTGCTTACTGTTAAAATATAAAAATTTACTAAAAATATTAGTAGGTATCAAGTCCTATATAGTTAAAATAGTTTTAATACATACTATGCGTTAAAACGCGTAAAAATCGGTTTTAAGCGATTTCTGGGTTTTATAATGAAAGCTGATATTTTTATTATCCCAGAAGGCTTAAAATATTCTATTTATTATATAAAATCAGTAGAAAAAGGTTTGGTATCAAAATGATTTGTAAAACTCATTTTATAGGCCTAAAGGGCAAAACCGACAATTACCGAATCAAGGCTATAACTCTATGTTATGCTCAGCCTAAAAATAATTAAAAATCTTCAAAAATCCCAAAATATTATTTTATATTAGTAGGTAAAAAGTTTGGTTTCAAAAATTGGGTTTAGATAGGCTTTATGCTAATTACGCCGTTTAATTAGTAAAAAGCTTTCTAATTACGCTATCGAGCATAACTCTTAATCTAGACCTCCAACTGATGTGAAAATTTAGGGACATGTTTATAGATCATTAATAAAGGTTATTGTCTTCTCACATTTTCAAAATTCTTGTTTTTAGGTCAAATGGGCATTATGGTCAACATTTAGGCGTATAACAAAAACATGCATATGAATCGAATAACTAATGAACCAAGTTGCATAATCACAGAGGGTTATACTAACATGTAACATGGTTCTAACAAAGCTCTAAGGCATTTCTAAGACATGCTACATTGGGTCAGAACTGAATGTCAAAGCAAAAGTCCACTTATGCGACTTTCAGTTCCAAACCGAGCTTAAACTGAAAATTGTCGGGTTGAACACGTTTAGACATGTTCTTACATTAATTACCAAGTTATATTAGTGATAAAATAGGTTGCATAGCTTCTACATTGTTAATTATGTGCTTATGCGAAAATTAGCTTCCTGTTGACTTTTTATAATCAAGTTTGACCCGACAATTGACCTAGTTAGAGTGGGAATCAGAAGGTGCCCTTTTAAGGGTTTATTACCCACATAATTACCAACTCAAAACTACTTTTAATTTAACTAATGACTGAACCATTAGTGATTAATCACGAAGTCAAACCTTAATTACGATAAGTTTGACTTATGGTCATTAAGCTAATTAAAACTGGATTAAGAGGGGTTAAGGACACTTACAAAGGTCCTAGGCACTAATTAGAAGTTGATGGAAGTCTGCTAGAAGTCCCAAGAGTTCCAGAGTAATGCTTGAAGTGCAATTGAAATGAGCAAGGAAATATTGCAACATTGAAGTCCTTATATAGCCAAGAACAAGTCACAAGATCTTGCCACAAAAGTCTAGGACTGATCCCAGATGTATCCATGTGTCCCTATAATGCCAAAAACCAGTTGCAAAGCCCCTAAATTCGAAAACCACTCTCCTAAGGCGGTGCAACAGGCTGAACAGGCATCTGTCCATTTTTTTGCTGCCAGCGACAGTCTTACGGACTGTAAGCAAGAAGCCTTGCGGTCCGTATCCACCTCTTATGGACCGTAAGTCCAGACGGATGCGGTCCGTAACCGACCTTGAATTGTATCGCCCAGTTGCAGTGCTTGCGGACCGTAAGCCTAAGGCCATACGGTCTGTATTCGATGACCAGAAGATAAAAACTTGTAAACCTTCAAGCTTTGACCATGCAATCTTTCATAATTCGAATCTTGGGCCTTTAGCAACAGAATGGGACCACTTGATCAGTTCTGAAAGGTTATAAAGGCCTTGCCATGCACTTACACATCCTTGGACATATCTAAGAATGCTTTGAATAAGAATTTTTGTCGCAATTGCACATAGAATCCCATCTTTTGCATACTTGAATTATATATTATCAGAATTGACCGGATTTGAGCATATCAGATGTTTACAAAACAGATTAGGGTCTTAGGATCTATAAATAGGTCGCTCAGAGGTGATAATTAACATGTCGACACTTTTAAATCCAACCACACATCTTTAACTTGATCCGAGTTTATGACACGTTTGCCTTACGTGACACGTGTCTTTATTTTTATTGGGCATGGTTTTTACGAGGTGTTACACATCCCAATTCTGAATAAATTAGACTTGCCAAAATTGATCCGAACACCTCAAAATTCTCACGACATTGAGGATGTTGTCCTTACTCCACTCCCCAAGGGTGATGGCATCGCCAGCATAAAATAGATGAGAGACAACAGGGCCATCATTGGGAAGAGAAACGCCTTTGACTATACCCAAGCTACTTGCCTTTCTGATAATGCATGACAAAGCTTCCAACACTTTGACAAAAAGTTAAGGGGAGATGGGGTACCCTTGGCGCATTCCTTTACGACATTTAAATTCGAAAGTCAGAGCACCATTGACCAAAACGGAAGCTCTAGCCGATGAAATAACACCCTTGATCCATGAGCACCACTTATTGGAAAAACCCATTTGAGTGAGAATATCCAACACGAAGTTCCAGCCAATGTTGTCGTAAGCCTTTTCAAAATCGATCTTGAGCATAAAAATCTTCTTGTTGACACGTTTGGTCCAGTTTTGAATTTCATTTATAATAAGCGGACCGTCCAGAATGTATCTTCCACTAATGAAGGTTGATTGAGATGGAGAAATTATGGAATTCAACACCCTTTTAAGTCTATTCGCCATTATCTTTGATATCACTTTGTTAATGATTCCCACTAGACTTATTGGACGATAATCTTTCAATCCGATCGGATCCCTGACTTTAGGAATCATCGCAATGAAAGAAGAACTGCATCCCATATTGATCACCCCATGTTCAAAAAAACTCAGCCATGATTTAAAAAAAAAATCATCCTCAAGTAAATGCCAAAAGTGCTTAACAAAACGGAAATTGATACCGTCAGGGCCCGAGGCCCGATCATCACCACACTCGAAAACAGCACCTTTAATCTCCTCACGAGAGAACCAAGCATCCAAAAATGCAGAGTCTGCCTCAGAGATCTTCTTTAAATCAGGGCATATGAGCCGGGTACGATCAACATATTCCTCCATGAACTTATTTTAAAAAGCCTGTAAACCTCCTTCTTAACTAAAGACGGCTTCGACACCCATGATCCATCCACTTCCAGACCATGGATGAAATTACTAGCTTTCCTACAATTTATCATAGCATGAAAAATCTTCGAGTTTTCGTCGCCTTCCTTTGCCCATTGCAGCATCGATCTCTGTTTAAAGTCTCTACTTTTCCGCTCTTCTTCCTCTTTTAACACTTTTTTGCCCTCCAACATAATCCACTCCTCTTCTTCGGTCAAATCCCTTTCTTCCATGATAGTCTGAATATTTTCAAGATCCGTCATAGCCAAATTCACCTCCTCAGAATTCCTTTTCAACATGTCATCCCTCCAAGCTTTTAAGTTAACTCTTAGCTCACTCAGTTTTTTCAAAACAGCTACATCGGGGGTGGGGGGGGGGGCTCGTACGAAGACTCCTTTTTCAAAACCTTACCAACCTCTTCTTCAAACCCTGGTTTGTCAAACCAAGAGTCAAAAATATGAAATGGCCTAGCCCCAAAATTGACCGAAACCGATTTCAAGATGATAGGGCTATGGTCAGACAATAAACTAGAAAACGCCTCCACGCTCGTTTCTGGCCACAAGTTGAAAAAAACTGGGCTGACCAGGAATCTATCCAGTTTGCTCAGTTTCTTTCCATTAGCCGAAGAGCAAGTAAACTTTCTACCGCTCATATTATATTCAATTAAACCAGCGTCGAAAATAAAAGTGTTAAAATTATCGTTACAAGTCTGTTTAAAAGAACAATTCTTTTTTCATCGAGACTCCGAACAGCATTAAAATCTCCTGTGACAACCCAAAAACCATCGAAAGCAGAAGTTACCTGAACCAACTCATCCCACAGAAGCTTTTTGGCAGCAACACTTTGTGGAGCATACACATTTAAAACATTAAGCACCAAACCACTCCCTGTAAGTTTGCCCCTGATATGCAGGTAATTCCTGTTCTTAGTAATGTCAGTTTAATGGAATGCAGACAAATCCCACATACACATCAACCCTTCTTAGAAACCAACCGAATCTACACTTTCCAACCCAAAATTTCTATTCCCCCACAGGCCAGCGACATTCGAGACCAGCGCCGACTCTTTTTTAGTTTCTTGGAATGCCATAAAGTTGATTCCGTGTTTTGATTTCATATTTTTCACCTACCCCTGCTTCTCCAGACCCCCAAGACCACGAATGTTAAAAGAGAGAAGATTCATTATTCCACCCCATTGTTACCTGAAGTACCAAGAATTTTGTTGACCAATTCCGACCGAAGTCTGAGATCCACCCCCACTTGGGCACCAACCTCTATAGTCGCTGCAATTTCTTCATCTTTCTCTGTTCCATCGAAATTCAGCCCCTTAGACCAAGAATCCACAAGTTGAGAGTCATCCACCAATGTTTCTGCCAGCGAAGCCTTAAGATTTAAGACCAAAGAACCTGTAGGTAGGGATGATCCTGAATCCCGGTTAACCCTTTTGGGTTACCAACGCCGGTACTTGTGCCAGGAAGAGGAAAGTGAAAGTGATCCTCAATAGACTACCTGGGTCTTTTAAGAGGCCTGTCGAGCCCAGGAGAAACCCCTTGTTGTTTAGTTGCACGAGAATGGGCCAACACCTTGGTCTTCCTCATTCCCTTTTGTTTGATACCGCCAAAGCCCAAATTAAAGTCCTCTGAAGCAATTTCACCAACCTTGGCCCCACCTACACCATTAACTCTCGAAGCTGAGTTTGTCCCAGGATTATTAACATGATGTGACCCCACCCCTGCCACATCGAAAAAACCATCTATAAAATCTTCTACTCTAGTTTGCATGGGACTGGGCCCCACATTAATGACCGGATCATCTCTCCTCACGTGCGCCGTTGATGTATTGTAAAATACATCCTTTATTCATGTACAGTTTGTATATTTTTCCATTATATTTAGTTTAGTTTTCGTTAGAATTTGCGTACTGTTGATCCAATTGCGTTTTGCAGGTCTTGAATGTTTAAAACTGCTGGAAATTGAGTAAAACGAGTGAAAACATGAAAAAGTCAAGTCCCGGAAAGTGTTGGAGAGCTCTGGAGCTGAAACGGATTAAAATTTCTGGAAAAATAGTTTCTGGCAGGCCGCGAATCATGGAAGAGAGTCTCTCGCGCCCGGCGAGAGACTAAAAGTCTTGAAAATGTTTGTTTGGCGGTGGCGGGCCACGACTTGCAGACATGTCTCTCTCGCGGCCGGCGAGAGAGCTATTTCGGCAGAGTTCTTCGAATTGAGACTAGGGTTAAGTTGGAAAAACTATAATCATCATAAACTTTAATTAAAACCTAACTTACGAATTAACATCACTTTGGACGATCTTGGAGCTGCATTAGGAGCGTTTTTGAGCAATCGGAGCTGTTGGTTCAAGTTCGGAAGTCAGAGAATCATTCGGGTCATCTCTTTAACATCTAGGTGTCTTCCTTTGTTTTTTCATTCTCTTTGACCATGTTTTGTTTTCTTGAAAATACTTTGTTGATGTTTGTTTCAACGACTATGATTGGTTAAATTGTTTAACTACCTAGACGAGATGAATGGTTGCGAATAAAGTTTGGATTTTTATTATGAATTTATGATTTTTTATGGATTTATTTATGTATTGTAGGCGATTTGATTACTAACTAGATGTGTATGCATGCTTGATTGTGTTTGAATATCATTTCTTGCTTTGCATAATTCTTGGTGACGGTCTTTATCACATAATAGAATTGTGTTATGTTCTAGATTTTGGTGACTGTCGATATCACATAATAAATCGTGAATCTTTAGGGTTAAATTGGCCAATAAACCTTAAAAGCAATATTCGGTAATCTTATAAAATCAAGTGTTCTACTAACCCTCAATAGCTGATAGGTGCGAGGTTATTGTTAGGTCTAAGCGATTAAACCGTAAGGTGGGTCCTTCTTAGGAAGTAAACCTATTAGCTGATGTCTAACAAGTCTAGTTAAGAACCCAAATTTATCCTTGACTTGAGTCCCGAAACGGAGAGAGTCTTGTAGGGTTCTTTCATAAATCATTAGAGGTCCGGACAAGGAGTCTAATTTACCGGTAATCATAACATCCTTTAGGGTGCCTTAATGTATTCTTGAGAAGGGTTAGGAAGCTTAGTGGTTACTCGAGAGGTTTAGCATCTTACGCTCCCGGTCCATAATAATCAACTTTCAAATAATATCCATAACTAAAAGCAACCAGGATTCGAGTCTAGGTAGTATTTCCACCGTCTGAGTAAAATTCTACAGTAATTCGTTTTAGTTAACTTAGTTAATTAGTTTAATTTAATTGCTTTCCTAGGTTTTTTAGAAACCCCCCTCTTAAACAAACAAATAGTTCAGTTCGTGTCAGTTTAGTCTAAATAAAGTCATTAGCGTAATTCAATAGAGTCTCGTGGGTTCGATATCCGAACTTACAGTAGCTATACTAGAGTCGATTGGTACACTTGCCGGTTAGTAGTTTAGTGTGTATTACTGAGTCTAGAGTATTACTTAGAGTCTAGAATTAGGTTAATTTAGTTACTTTTATTAAATTACTTTTTAGCACATCAAGTTTTTGGCGCCGTTGCCGGGGAGTCTTGGCAATTGCGTTGGTTACTTTGTTTGGACTTCATCTGATATCATTACTGGCTATTTGTGTGTTTTCGAGTCGTAGGAGCCTAAATAGTCCTAGTGTCTTTTGTTTTTATTTTAGAGTCTTTTGTTAGAGTCGTCTTACTTGTTTATTTTCGGTTTTGCAGTGAATGCCCCATACACGTTCTCAGGGACCACCGAAGCCGCTGATCGACAAGTTTGCCTTCTCGTCTTCTAGTTTAAAGGTTAGTAGATCTTCCACTTCATATTCCGCCGCTTCTGACTCTACATCCAATCTAAACCACCAGCCTTTGACTTCACCCTGAAGTCGTCACCCCACACCCCACAACTCCCAACCACCTTCCCGTTCTCGTACACCTAGTCCTACACTTAATAATCAAATGGCCAATAGAACCGTTTACGAACAAGCCACCACCGGCTTTACCGGTGCTAATTCCCCCATCACCCTCCCCAACATTACTAATGATAGGTCCTGGCAGATCCCATCCTCCATCATGACGGCCATCAATAATTCATGCAAATTCCATGGCCGTGATGATGAGGATGCTCCCGCCCACATTAACCGAATCACCTGCCTGTGTAGAACCTTCTCCATTGAGGGTGTTAATCTAGATGCCAGGTACCTTCAGGCTTTCCTATTTTCTCTCACTGGCGGCGCAGCCGTCTGGTTCGATTCGCAGCCAGCGTGAACTTTCACCACCTGGGCAGGTTTACGAGATGCTTTCTTAGCTAAATATTTTCCACCCACCAAAGTATCTTGTAAGCTTGACCCAGGTCCTTGCAGGATCTATACACTGAACAAGGAAAGAACCTTACCAAACCATTCCCTTAACCCCCGACCAGGTAGCCAACATATCTCTATATAGACCGTAGAGATATGAATGGTGAAAATCATTTATTTTATACGGACAGTAAAATAACGCCAAGACACCACGGACAAATGATAAGGAAGTTTCACGTTCAACATAAGAAACTAGTTATTAAAGTCATTAATACAAAACCAAATAAAAAGTGTGAAAAGATTAAAAATTAAAAGTATTACACTAAATGCTTGTCATTACCAAGTGATGTAAGAGACTTAGGCAAACATGGCCTTTGATTGTCAAGAACTCTTACTATCAATCTTGGATCCCGAGACTACTACACACACTCTAAGATGGATGATGGATGATGGTGGTGGATGTGGGTTGTAGTGGTGGTGGAGTGTGGGTGAAGTGGAAGAGAGGTGGTTTGCTAAGGGATGCCTTTGAACCGAACCAAGCACCCCTATTTATAGCCTGCGCAAAAGCCCGGCCCCGTGTGCAGAAGCGAATCTGTACTATCAAGATTTGCAAGGTTTTGCGAATCTTAGCGTTGAACACGGCTCGTGTTGAGCTGGGCACGCCCCCATGCTGGGAATAGAAGCTTCTATGAATTTGTCTTTTCTGCAGGTGCCTGGCCACGCCCCCGTGTCCGCTAGGCATGGGGCCGTGGTCAGCCATCTGTTCCTTCGTTCTTGTTTGGGAAGATGCTGTCGAGGGGTCGGGCATGCCACGTTTATTCCTTTTCTTGTATTTATGTTAGATTTGGCTGCATATTTGTTCCTTTTGTTGAATTATGCTCATTTAGTCCTGAAAATACAAAAGGAAGACAAAAGCACACTTTTTCCAACATTATTACTAAAAAAAGGGTTAGTTTTATGTCTCATTTGATGTAATTTATATGTTGCATTTTACACACATCAAATACCCCCACATTTGAATCTTTGCTTGTCGTCAAGCAAAACTCTTTATAATGTGGCTTACACGCCCAAATGGAATGGGTAGAAGAGAAGTTTTGCGCTTGTCTTGAGTGTCGGGAATCCAAGATCTTTATTGGGTTTTATTTTTATGCTATTTACAATCATATTCGTTATGATTTATTTAGAACTTTTCATAAGAAAAATTACTTATATGGGCCTAACATACCTCTTTAAAATTCCATTTATATAAAAGTTCACATACCTCACGAGAGATCACTCAACAACTCAGCCGAATATGTATTTTTGTGAAACACTCGAGACCGGCATGGAACTTACTCCTACCATAAGCTTGCCAAGCAATCGATCATCCTCCTTTTTAACTATAAACCTTTGTAAATATCTAGAGGACTTGCGGAAGGGTTAGGCTTGGGTTAAAGGTGGGTGGTTTTGGGTTAGTGGTTAGTAAAAGGGCTAAAAGCATAAAAAAACATTGGTCGTCGTAAAACTTTTTGTTTTTATGACTTTTATTCAAACGTAGCATTTTCAAACAGAGTTTCTCTGAGAAACTTGTTTGTTTATTGCTAGACTTCATTTTTTTTTATAAGGAATCGTCACAAGAAAGCCGAGCTTTTTACTAAAATAAAAGGGTTTTAAAAGAAAATGGTTTTGGTGGGTAAAGGGTGTTTGTTTTGTGGGTTTAGAAATGAAAAGGTTTAGGCTCAAAGGGGTTAACTAGGGGGATTTTTGGGTAGGTTAAAAGAAAAAGAAAAATAATGTTGTTGAAAAGAAAAAGGGTTAGTCCTAATGCCTCCATCATTTACTTACTTGGGTTTAAGTTGGTAAGGACCGGGAATGTATCGTCATGGCAAGTTCTAGAGTCGTAAGAAACCAAGCGTCTATTCACACAAGAAACGAAAGATGAGCATTTAGTTTAAAGATGTATATTTGTACGCTCAATAAAGGCTCAAAACTCACTTTTTGTGGGAATGGGTTTATAATGTGATCAAGTATATATAATCAAATTTTAACTAGGTTTGTCATGCCGTTTCATAATTAACTTATGTTAGTTCTTTTTATCACGACGCTATCGGTTGTAAATTTGTAAAAATATAACCTTTTTAGAACTTGTTATTCCCAAATTAAACCAAGACAAGTAAAAAAACGAAAAGTTATTTGAAATTTTTTTTTGGGGTGATTAGCGGTTTCAATAGAGTTTTGTGTAATGCTTGTTATTAGGACTTGCAAAATTCAAGGTTTTAGCATCCCCCCACACTTAAATTACACATTGTCCTCAATGTGTCCCAAAAATAAGTTTTTAGTTGATTGAATTTGTAAAAAGGTGTTTAAAAACAAAATTTTATGTTACTGGGTGTCTGGACACGGGCCCGTGTTGGTCCGGGCACGGCTCCATGTTCAGATCGCCAGTATCATAATGAACAGAAGGCTGGGCACGGGGGCGTGTTCAGTGAGCACGGCCCCGTGTCCAGTTACCTGAACTCGACGTTTTCTGCAAAACCTCAGGCACGGGGCGTGTTGGGCTGAGCACGGCCCCGTGCTAAACTTGCTGTAATGAAGAAAAATTATCGGGAGGGTTTGTTTTAGTGCATGGGGTGTGGGTTCAAGTTTCCCTTAGTAACCTCCACCATTTAGAGTGTGTTTTATTCCTGAAAAGTAAAACTAAACTAGGAAATATAAAAGTTAATCTAAACTAAAACGAAGGATAGTTCCGCGGAATGCCTCCGTGGTGCGCCACGTTTATAAGGGTCCTTGGCTTGACCCAAAGTCAGTCATATGTTACCCAAGTGGGATGTCTTGCATCTCATGTTGCACCGTCGGAGAGCATCATCCAAGCTTGAGTCTATGACCTTCATGTAATTGACCGGGTCCTCGTTTTCTACTCTTTTCCCAACCCCGAACTCCATCTCTTTGTCGCCAACCCTTAATGTTAATTTCCCACCATTCATATCCACCATTGCGTGGGCGGTGGCTTGGAATGGTCTTCCTAAGATAAGCGGTACCTCGGTATCTTCCTCCATATCTAGTATGACAAAGTCGGCCGGTAAGACAAAGTCTCCGACTTTTACCAACAGATTTTCGGCGACACCTTGTGGATATTTAATTGACCTATCGGCGAGTTGTATGCTCATCTTTGTAGGGCTTGTTTTCCCTACTCTGAGTCGGTCAAACATTGAAGCGGGCATGAGGTTGATGCTAGCCCCAAGATCGGCTAGTGCATTGCGTATGGGTGATCCCCCAATCGAACAAGGGATGGTGAAGCTTTCGGGGTCAATCTTCTTTTGTGGGAGTTTGTTGAGTAGCAAGCTGGAGCATTCTTCGCTTAAATTAACTAATTGCAATGATTAAATTTTCCTTTTGTGAGTGAGAAAGTCTCTCATAAATTTTGAATATTTAGGCATTTGAGTGAGGACTTCTAGAAATGGAATATTGACATGCAATTGTTTTAGTAAGTTTATGAATTTTGTGAATTGCTCATCGGTCTTTTGGCGAAGTAACCATTCGGGGTAGGGTACCGCTGGATTCTTGGCGGGGTCGTGATTTGGTGGAGGAGTCGTTTCCTTTTGGGGTGTTGGCGAAGTTGCGAATTGATTGGATGGACTCTTGTTGGATGGGGGTAACGAAGCCTCCTCGGGACCTACGGTACGGTTTCTCAATGTGATGAGTTATATTTGCGCCTTTGGGTTGGCTTCGGTGTTGCTGGGTAACGTGCCTTGTTGTCTCTTGGAGAAATTTTGAGCTAGTTGATTTAGTTGTTTTTCTATATTTTGAATACTAGCTTGTTGATTTCTATAGTTCGAATCCAACTGTTGGAACCGATCCGAGTTTTTCTTTTCGGTGTCGGAGATGAGGCGTTAGATATTGTCCTCAAGCCTCTCTCGTCCCCCTTGAGAGAAATTTTGTGACTCATTTCTTGGTTATTGAAAGTTTGTTCGTTGATTTTGGTTTTGTTGGTTACTACTATTACCGGGCTCTCTCCAGCCAAGGTTAGGGTGGTTACGCCATCCTTAGTTGTAGGTACCCGTTGGAGGACCTGACGGCCTAGGTCTATTATCAATGTAGTTTACCGTTTCCGTTTGATTATCCATTTCTTTCATACAACTCCAATTTTCATGTGGCCCACCACACCCTTTACAAGCCATAACCGAGGCTGTTTTTTGCCATTTCTAACTTTTTTATTTTTGAAGAAAGGGCCTCGATTTGGGCTTGTAAAGAAGTGCTCTCGTCTACCTTATGGGCGCCCGGGGCAATAGATTTTGTGCCTTGGGGAGTGTGCCATTGAAAATTGTTTTGAGCAATTTCCTCAATTTGATTATAAATTTCATTTGGGCAAGGATTACCTAGAAGTCCCCAGGAGCTAGAGTCAAGTGTCTGTCTTATGTGTGGCAACAACCCGTTATAGAAAGTGGATACTTGTTGCCATACCGCAAGACCATGATGGGGACACTTTCTTAGTAGCTCCTTGAACCTTTCCCAAGTTTCATATAAGGATTCCCCGTCCTCTTGTGAGTATGTATTAATTTCAATCCTAAATTTAGCCGTTTTTGAAGGAGGGAAATAATTATACAAAAACTTTTGGGCTTGTTCATCCCAGGTGTTTACCGATCCAACTGGGAGGGTGTTAAGCCAAGCCTTAGCTTGGTCTTTTAGCAAAAATGGAAACATTCGGAGGCGGATGGCGTCATTCGATGCTCCGTTGATCCGAAAAGTATCACATATTTCCAAAAAGTTGGTAATATGTAAATGAGGATCTTCGTCCGCAAGCCCATGGAAAGTTGCGGAGTTTTGGAGCATTTGAATCAAATGCAGCCGAAGTTCGAAGTTGTTGGCATCAACATTCGGTGCATTGATAGCGGCGCAGAGATTACCTACCGTGGGTCGTTGGTAATCCATTAGGGTACGTTGGTCCGCCATTGGAAGTGGGTCCCCCAAAACTTTCTCTTGGGTTTTAGCTTTAAGTGTTTTTCTTAGAGAGCGTTCGGGTTCGTCTAGAGGTTCTTTTATGTCTTTATTGGAACTCGAGCTCATGCACAGCGTAGGAAGTTCAGGTGTGGCGCCTGGGTTCCAAGTCCTGCGATAAAAACAAAAAAAAAGATTGTTGGTCGGAAGTCTCACCACGGCCCCATGCTCAGCCGAACACGGCCCCGTGGTCGTGGTTACAGTTATTGTTTTCCGGATCCCCGTTATTAGGGAGTTCGACACGGCCCCGTGCTACACCAACACGACCCCGTGTCCAGCTCTTTGTAACTCGGAAAATAAAAACTGCTAGTAAGGATGCTGAGCACGGCCCCGTGTCCGACCAGGCACGACCCCGTGCTGCTGTCTGCAGAAGCTGAAAAATTACGAAAAAAATCCTATAAAACGGAAAAATAAGAAAAGCGATTAGGCCGTTAATTCCTAACTTTCTTAAAATCCTTGTGTCCCCGGTAACGGCGCCAAAACTTGATGCGTGTGTAGCGTTATATATTTTTATTGATATTTTAAGCCCTTTTTAACACTTTAGTCAAGTTTTAAATTTATAAAACATGATATTCTACTAACACTAAATACATATATGGGCAAGTGCACCCATCGTGAGCGTAGTATAGCGTTGGTAAGATACCGTGGTCGTCCAGGGACACAAGAGCTTTTAATACCGGTTTATCCTCAACGTTTAATCAAATCAGAAGTTTAGAAAAGGTTTTAAACATGAAAATTAAAAACTAAAAATGCTGAAAAAAATAAAAACAAAAATAAAACAGATAGACAAGATGAATCACTTGGATCCGACTAGCCTTTAGTGTAACCTTTGATGAATTCCACACTTTTGCACTTTTTAAGAGATTATCTTAGTTATAGTAGTAGGCCCCTCTTTTGAAGGTGACGTTACCCTCAACCCAGTGGTTTGAGTCAGCAAGGATACAATCCCAAAGGGTCGGAATATTGAAAGACAATTAATTGAGTTATTAATGCGTAATGTGGTAGGCCCCTCTTTTGAAGGTGACGTTACCCTCGGCTAAGTGGTTTGAGTCAGCACGGATACAATCCGAAGTAGCTGGGTTAATGTATTAATAGTAGTTACATATGAGGGGATCAAGCCATTCGCACCCCCGCCATCCAATACCAGTGGGTATTGAAGGAGGTCCTAGTAAGCTTGACCCAGGTCCTTGCAGGATCTATACACTAAACAAGGCAAGAACCTTACCAAACCATTCCTTTAACCCCCGACCAGGTAGCCAACATATCTCTATATAGACCGTAGAGATATGAATGGTGAAAATCTTTTATTTTATATAGACAGTAAAATAACACCAAGACACCACGGACAAATGATAAAGAAGTTTCACCTTCAACATAAGAAACAAGTTATTAAAGTCATTAATACAAAACCAAATAAAAAGTGCGAAAAGATTAAAAATCAAAAGTATTACACTAAATGCTTGTCTTCACCAAGTGATGTAAGAGACTTAGGCAAACATGCCCTTTGATTGTCAAGAACTCTTACTATTAATCTTGGATCCCGAGACTACTACACACACTCTAAGATTGATGATGGATGATGGTGGTGGATGTGGGTTGTAGTGGTGGTGGAGTGTGGGTGAAGTGGAAGAGAGGTGGTTTGCCAAGGGATGCCTTTGAAGTGACCCAAGCACCCCTATTTATAGCCTGCACAGAAGCCCGGACACGGCCCCGTATCCGCTGGATACGACCCCGTGGCCATCCTTTTTCTCTTTATTCATTAATTGCAATTTGTCTCCATTAGCTCCATACGCCCCCGTGTTCACTGGGCACGGCCCCGTGTGCAGAAGCGAATCTGTACTATCAAGATTTGCAAGATTCTGTGAATCTTAGCGTTGACCACGACCCGTGTTGAGCTGGGCACGCCCCCATGCTTGGAATAGAAGCTTCTATGACTTTGTCTTTTCTTCAGGTGCCTGGCCACGCCCCCGTGTCGGCTGGGCATGGGGTCATGGTCAGCCTTCTGTTCCTTTGTTCTTGCTTGGGAAGATGCTGTCGAGGGGTCGAGGATGCCACGTTTATTCCTTTTCTTGTATTTATGTTAGATTTGGCTGCATATTTGTTCCATATGTTCAATTACGCTCATTTAGTCCAGAAAATACAAAAGGAAGACAAAAGCACACTTTTTCCAACATTAGTACTAAAAAAGAGTTAGTTTTATACCTCATTTGATGTAATTTATATGTTGCATTTTACACACATCAAATACCCCCACACTTGAATCTTTGCTTCTCCTCAAGCAAAACCCTTTATAATGTGGCTTACACGCCCAAATGGAATGGGTAGAAGAGAAGTTTTGGGCTTGTCTTGAGTGTCCGGAATCCAAGATCTTTATTGGGTTTTATTTTTATGCTATTTACAATCCTATTCGTTGTGATTTATTTAGAACGTTTCATAAGAAAAATTACTTATTTGGGGAAGGGTTAGGCTTGGGGAAGGGTTAGGCTTGGGTTAAAGGTGGGTGGTTTTGGGTTAGTGGTTAGTAAAAAGAGCTAAAAGCGTTGGTCGTCGTAAAACTTTTTGTTTTTGTGACTTTTATTGAAACGAAGTATTTTCAAACAAAGTTTCTATGAGGAAATTGTTTGTTTATTGCTAGTCTTCATTTTTTCATAAGGAATCTTCACAAGAAAACCGAGCTTTTTACTAAAACAAAAGGGTTTTAAAAGAAAAAGGTTTTGGTGGGTAAAGGGTGTTTGTTTTGTGGGTTTAGAAATGAAAAGGTTTAGGCTCAAAGGGGTTAACTAGGGGGATTTTGGGGTAGGTTAAAAGAAAAAGAAAAATAATGGTGTTGAAAAGAAAAATGGTTAGTCCTAATGCCTCCATCATTTACTTACTTGGGTTTGAGTTGGTAAGGACCGAGAATGTATCGTCATGGCAAGTTCTAGAGTCATAAGAAACCAAACGGCTATTCACACAAGAAATGAAAGATGAGCATTTAGTTTAAAGATGTATATTTGTATGCTCAATAAAGGCTCATAACTCACTTTTTTGTGGGAATGGGTTTATAATGTGATCAAGTATATATAATCAAATTTTAACTAGATTTGTCATGCCGTTTCATAATTATCTTATCTTAGTTCTATATATCACGACGCTATCGGTTGTAAATTTGTAAAAATATAACCTTTTTAGAACTTGTTATTCCCAAATTAAACCAAGACAAGTAAAAAAAATGAAAATTTTTTTGAAAAAAAAATTGGGGTGATTAGCGGTTCCAATAGAGTTTTGTGTAAGGCTTGTTATTAGGACTTGCAAAATTCAAGGTTTTAGCATCCCCCCACACTTAAATTACACATTGTCCTCAATGTGTCCCAAAAATAAGTTTTTAGGTTGATTGAATGTGTAAAAAGGTGTTTAAAAACAAAATTTTATGTTACTGGGCGTCTGGACACGGGCCCGTGTTGGTCCGGGCACGGCCCCGTGTTCAGATCGCCAGTATCATAATTAACAGAAGGTTGGGCAAGGGGGCGTATTCAGTGAGCACGACCCCGTGTCCAGTTACCTGAACTGGTCGTTTTCTGCAGAACCTCGGGCACGGGGCGTGTTGGGCTGACTACGGCTCCATGCTGAACTTGCTGTAATGAAGAAAAATTGTCGGGAGGCTCTGTTTTAGTGCATGGGGTGTGGGTTCAAATTTCCCTTAGTAACCTCCACCATTTAGAGTGTGTTTAATTCCTGAAAAGTAAAACTAAACTAGAAAATATAAAAGTTAATCTAAACTAAAACTAAGGATAGTTCCGCGGAATGCCTCCGTGGTACGCCACGTTTATAAGGGTCCTTGGCTAGACCCAAAGTTGGTAATATGTTACCCAAGTGGGATGTCTTGCATCCCATGTTGCACCGTCAGAGAGCATCATCCAAACTTGAGTCTATGACCTTCATGTAATTGACCGGGTCCTCGTCTTCTACTCTTTTCCCAACCCCGAACTCCATCTCTTTGTCCCCAACCCTTAATGTTAATTTCCCATCATTCATATCCACCATTACGTGGGCGGTGGCTAGGAATGGTCTTCCGAAGATAAGCGGTACCTCGGTATCTTCCTCCATATCTAGTATGACAAAGTCGGCCGGGAAGACAAAGTCTCCGACTTTTACCAACAGATTTTCGGCGACACCTTGTGGATATTTAATGGACCTATCGGTGAGTTGTATGCTCATCTTTGTAGGGCTTGTTTTCCCTAGTCCGAGTCGGTCAAACATTGATGCGGGCATGAGGTTGATTTTAGCCCCAAGATCGGCTAGTGCATTGCGTATAGGTGATCCCCCAATCGAACAAGGGATGGTGAAGCTTCCGGGGTCGATCTTCTTTTGTGGGAGTTCGTTGAGTAGCAAGGCGGAGCATTCTTCGCTTAAGTTAACTAATTTCAATGATTCGATTTACCTTTTGTGACTGAGAAAGTCTCTCATAAATTTTGAATATTTAGGCATTTGAGTGAGGACTTCTACAAATGGAATATTGACATGCAATTGTTTTAGTACGTTCATGAATTTTGTGAATTGCTCATCGGTCTTTTGGCGAAGTTACCGTCCGGTGTAGGGTACCGCGGGATTCTTGGCGGGCTCGTGATTTGGTGGAGGAGTCGTTTCCTTTTGGGGTGTTGGCGAAGTTGCGAATTGATTGGATGGACTCTTGTCGGATGGGGGTAACGGAGCCTCCTCGGGACCTACGGTACTTTTTCTCAATGTGATGAGATGTACTTGCGCCTTTGGGTTGGTTTCGGTATTGCTGGGAAATATGCCTTGTTGTCTCTTGGAGAAATTTTGAGCTAGTTGATTTAGTTGTTTTTCAATATTTTGAATACTAGGTTGTTGATTTCTATAGCTCGAATCCAACTGTTGGAACCGATCCGAGTTTTTCTTTTCGGTGTCGGAGATGAGGCGTGAGATAGTGTCCTCAACCCTCTCTCGTCCCCCTTGAGAGAAATTTTGTGACTCATTTCTTGGTTGTTGAAAGTTTGTTCGTTGGTTTTGGTTTTGTTGGTTACTACTATTACCGGGCTCTCTCCAGCCAAGGTTAGGGTGGTTACGCCATCCTTGGTTGTAGGTACCCGTTGGAGGACCTGACGGCCTAGGTCTATTATTAATGTAGTTTACCATTTCCGTTTGATTATCCATTTCTTTCATACAAATCCATTTTTCATGTGGCCCACCACACCCTTCACAAGCCATAACCGAGGCTGTTTTTTGCCATTTCTGACTTTTTGATTTTTGAAGAAAGGGCCTCGATTTGGGCTTGTAAAGAAGTGCTTTCGTCTACCTTGTGGGTGCCCGGGGCAATAGATTTTGTGCCTCGGGGAGTGTGCCACTGAAAATTGTTTTGAGCAATTTCCTCAATTTGATTATAAATTTCATTTGGGCGACAATTACCTAGAAGTCCCCCGGAGCTAGAGTCAAGTGTCTGTCTTGTGTGTGGCAACAACCCATTATATAAAGTGGATACTTGTTGCCATACCCCAAGACCAAGATGGGGACACTTTCTTAGTAGCTCCTTGAACCTTTCCCAAGTTTCATATAAGGATTCCGCGTCCTCTTGTGAGTATGTATTAATTTCAGTCATTAATTTAGCCGTTTTTTAAGGAGAGAAATACTTATACCAAAACTTTTGGGCTAGTTCATCCCAGGTGTTTACCGATCCAACTGGGGGGTGTTAAGCCAAGCCTTAGCTCGGTCTTTTAGCGAAAATGGAAACATTCGGATGCGGATGACGTCATTTAATGCTCCGTTGATCCGAAAAGTATCACATATTTCCAAAAAGTTGGTAATATGTAAATGGGGATCTTCGTCTGCAAGCCTATGGAAAGTTGCGGAGTTTTGGAACATTTGAATCAAATGCGGCCGAAGTTTGAAGTTGTTGGCATCAACATTCAGTGCATTGATATCGGCGCCGAGATTACCTACCGTGGGTCATAAGTAATCCATTAGGGTATGTTGGTCCGCCATTGGAAGTGGGTCCCTTGAAACTTTCTCTTGGGTTTTAGCTTTAAGTCTTTTTTTTAGAAAGCGTTCGGATTCGTCTAGAGGTTCTTTTATGTCTTTATTGGAACTGGAGCTCATGCACAACGCAGGAAGTTCATGTGCGGCACCTGGGTTCCAAGTCCTGCGATAAAAACAAAAAAAAAAAGATTGTTGGTCAGAAGTCTCAGCACGGCCCCGTGCTCAGCCGAATACGGCCCCGTGGTCGTGGTTAGAGTTATTGTTTTTCGAATCCCCGTTACTGTGGAGTTCGACACAGCCCCGTGCTGCACAAACACGGCCCCGTGTCCAGCTCTCTGTAACTCGGAAAATAAAAGCTGCCAGTAAGGATGCTGAGCACGGCCCCGTGCTGCAGTCTACAGAAGCTGGAAAATTATGAAAAAATCCTAAAAAATGGAAAAATAAGAAAAACGATTAGGCCTTTAATTCCTAACTTTCTTAAAATCCTTGTGTCCCCGGCAACGGCGCAAAAACTTGATGCGTGTGTAGTGTCATATAATTTTATTGATATTTTAGGCCCTTTTTAACACTTTAGTCAAGTTTTAAATTTATAAAACACGATATTCTACTAACACTAAACACACATATGGGCAAGGGCACCCATCGTGAGCATAGTATAGCGTTGGTAAGATACCGAGGTCATCCAAAGACACAAGAGCTTTTAATAACGTTTTATCCTCAACGTCTAATCAAATCAAAAGTTTAGAAAAGGTTTTAAACATGAAAATTAAAAACTAAAAATGCTGAATATAAAAATAAAAATAAAAAATAAAACAGATAGACAAGATGAATCACTTCGATCTGACTCGCCTTTAGTGTAACCTTTGATGAATTCCGCAATTTTGCACTTTTTAAGAGATTATCTTAGTTATAGTAGTAGGCCCCTCTTTTGAAGGTGACGTTACCCTCAACCCCGTGGTTTGAGTTAGCAAGGATACAATCCCAAAGGGTCAGAATATTGAAAGATAATTAATTAAGTTATTAATGCGTAGTGTGGTAGGCCCCTCTTTTGAAGGTGACGTTACACTCGGCTAAGTGGTTTGAGTCAGCAGGGATACAATCCCAAGCAACAGTGTTAATGTATTAATAGTAGTTTACATATGAGGGGATCAAGCCATTCGCACCCCTGCCATCCAATACCAGTGGGTATTGAAGGAGGTCCTAGTAAGCTTGACCCAGGTCCTTGCAGGATCTATACACCGAACAAGGCAAGAACCTTTCCAAACCATTCCCTTAACCCCCGACCAGGTAGCCAACATATCTCTATATTGACCGTAGAGATATGAATGGTGAAAATCTTTAATTTTATATAGACAGTAAAATTACGCCAAGACACCACGGACAAATGATAAGGAAGTTTCACCTTCAACATAAGAAACTAGTTATTAAAGTCATTAATACAAAACCAAATAAAAAGTGTGAAAAGATTAAAAATCAAAGGTATTACACAAAATGCTTGTCTTCACCAAGTGATGTAAGAGACTTAGGCAAACATGGCCTTTAATTGTCAAGAACTCTTACTATCAATCTTGGATCCCGAGACTACTACACACACTCTAAGATGGATGATGGTGGTGGATGTGGGTTGTAGTGGTGGTGGAGTGTGGGTGAAGTGGAAGAGAGGTGGTTTGCCAAGGGATGCCTTTGAACTGAACCAAGCATCCCTATTTATAGCCTACACAGAAGCCCGGACACGGCCCGTGGCCTTCCTTTTTCTCTTTCTTCACTAATTGCAATTTTTCTGCATTTGCTCCACACGCCCCCCGTGTTCACTGGGCACGGCCCCGTGTGCAGAAGCGAATCTGTTCTATCAAGATTTGCAAGATTTTGTGAATCTTAGCGTTGACCACGACCCGTGTTGAGCTGGGCACGCCCCCATGCAGGGAATAGAAGCTTCTATGACTTTGTCTTTTCTGCAGGTGCCTGGCCACGCCCCCGTGTCCGCTGGGCACGGGGCCGTTGTCAGCCTTCTGTTCCTTTGTTCTTGCTTGGGAAGATGCTGTCGAGGGGTCGAGCATGCCATGTTTATTCCTTTTCTTGTATTTATGTTAGATTTGGCTGCATATTTGTTCCTGAAAATACAAAAGGAAGACAAAAGCACACTTTTTCCAACATTAATACTAAAAAAGGGTTAGTTTTATGCCTCATTTGATGTAATTTATGTGTTGTATTTTACACACATCAGTGAGGTTTGTAGGGGAGGCCACGATATGATAGATTGTCCCACTCTTAGAGTTTATAGTCGGTCAGTCTAATGGTCCCATGAATCCTTTTAATAATTCTAATTATAACTCCAACTGGCGTGGTAGTGGCAATAATAGTGGTTTCCGCTCTTCCGGTAATCCTCCTAGTTTTCCATCTGGTCAGTATCAAAATAGGGGGCCCGGTTTATACACTCGTGGAGGTTCAGGTCAGGGAGGTCAGTTTAGTGGTTATGGTTCTGGGGGTCAATTTGCTAGTGGGGGGTCAAATCAAGAGGGTCAAGCTAATGGTAAGGGTTCAGAGGGTAGTCTAAGTAGGATTGAAGAGATGTTTGCCCAGTTGATGGTGAGAGATCAGGCTACACTGAAAACTTTAGCTGAATTTGGTAATTTCGCTAAAAGTCAAGAGCAAACAAACAAAAATCAAGAGCTTCAGCTTAAAAATCAACAATCCACACTCTCAGACCTTCAGAGGACAGTAGATGGTTTAGCCAAACAATTACAAGAGAACCCTCTTGGTCAGTTTTCAGGAAACACCTACCCAAACCCGGCTAACCATTCAGCTAAGGCTATTACTACCCGTAGTGGAAAGAGTTTAGGGGAGGTAATTAGAGAGAGTGTTGAGATAGAAGATGAGGAAGAGGTAGATGAGGAGATAGAGATGGAAGCTCCCGGTAAGGTGCAACATAGGCTAGACCCAGCAAGTACCGCACACACCGAGGAGCCTCAAGTAGAAAAGAATGTTGAAAAACGTCCCATAGGGGTTAGACCTTCACCGTTAGTTGATCATTCACGCGTTCCCAACCCCACCCGCCTTAAGCATAAAAAATATGTTAAGGAATATGGCCAATTCCTCGAAATGTTCAAGAAACTTAAAATCAACCTTCCTTTCATCGAAGCCTTACAGTCCATACCTAAATAAGCCAAATTCCTTGTCACACCCCGACCGCTTTAAAACAAAGAAACCGCGGTGGAAACGTCGGGGAGAGGAGCAACAGAATTATTGTTTCACAACCATGGATTCAAAAAGTTTCATTTTATTAAATATTAAACATTTACATTGTCTTGAAATTTAAACAAACAAGTTAAACATAGCCTATCATCGTTATTAAGTCACTAAGGCCTCGTCCAGTCCTAAGTGAGCATGCATCCTAGCAGTCAACATCATTCAACAACACCTGAAACATATGTAAAAACAAAGTCAGCAAGGAAATCCTGGCGAGCACATAGGTTTTATGAGAGTGTCGGATTCATGGCTCGTTTACATGTTGCAATACCTCATTAGACTACAAGAGTCAAAAGTTAAAAACCTTGTTTTGAAAGTGTATAGTATTGCAACATATTGAACCAACTCAAATCAAGTTGGTTATAATTTATAAAATCTCGTAGACATGATTCTTAACCCCAAAACATTTGTTTAATTAAACCAAATTTTAAATCATCTCTTTAGTAAAACTCGTATGGTTTATATCATTTAGAAAAACCTCGTTGTGTGACATCGTTTTAAAATCGTTTGCCCAAGTGAACTAAATAATGCCACGGAATGTAATATGATAAAAACACTTATATATAAGAAGTATCAGCGGCGTATCTACCATACTTTTATCATGTTACACCCGTCCCATTATCTAATCACAACCCAAAACCAATCATTTGTTCAATTCGTTTAACTCATTTAAATCGTTTAAATCATTCTCGTTTTAATTGTGAAAACTACTTTTGGTCGTCTCGCTAATAACATCCAAACCTTCGCAACTCGCCTATCGCTAATCTCGTATTAACAAACCACCAAAGGGTAAGTTAACAATCACAGATTCAGTCGTTACCCACATAACCCCCCACACATAACCATGGGTGCAGTCTGATAACGGGATTTGTCAGATCCTATGGTACGATAACCTAATACTGGTTGGTTCGGCCAAAACTAATGAATGTTATTCGTTATGTAATTACGTCCAACAAGTTTATTCTCATTATCGAAATCATTATTAATTTAATATAAACCTTATTAATCATTTTTGAAACCATCGTTAAAGAGGGGATCTATGTACTCACTTGAGAATGATTAGAAGTCTTGAATAACAACCAAGCAAAGCTAGAGGGATCACGGAAATCAATCGGCACCTAATATATGTGACTACGTTAATAAATCGTACCTAAATCGGAAGATAGGATAGAATGAGGTTTCGTAAACCAAATGAGTATAGGAACTCATGTAATATGGTTTAACAAAGCCTACATTCTAAAACGAAACCTAACCTAAGTGCTTTTGACCCGTTACGACCCATTAAGGTAGCTTACGCTACTTTAACGCGTCGTTCGCGAAAATGCGCGTTCGAGACGCCTAACTAGTCCTATGACAAGTATTATATGCCTAAACATGTTTAAATATGTTGCATAATCAGTTAAGTGACAAAAGTTTAAGTTACATATGCTTAGAATCCAATTATGCATGAAAAGGGTATTTTGGTCATTTTCCTAAGGCATATAAACTACCTATCATACAACTAATTAAACTACGTGACCATAAGGTATAACCTCGGAAGGTTATTCCCTATACAACTACGGTCACAAATATGCTTGGTCGGATCCTAATGATCGACCAAACGGGTCGAGTTCGAAAGTCTAAGCGGTTGTTAAGACCGCTTATCTTACGACTCTATACAAGCACTAGACTAAAAGTGACGAATTAAACATGTTAAAACATGTTTAACTAAGTTAGAAAACAAGTTTGATATCAAAACAAAGGGTTTTGATACCCAAGAATAGTTTGGTTGCAAGATACGCATAAACTCGTATTTTGACCGGAACTATGACTCGTCACTATGCCTAAATAACGTGGTAATCAGTAGGTATAGTCACAAGGGACTATAACCATCGTGATTACGCTCACGTTGCGAAGTTCAAACGAACTTCGTGTTGAGATTGACTGGTCAAAGCAGAAAGTCAAACACTGTTTGACTTTCGTGCATAAAAACGCATAAAAGATGAAAGAATACTTACAAAAGGTCCAAGCTTGAAGATTTGAACTCAATTTGTTCAGTTATGAAGCTTGAGAGCTTCAACTTAGAGCAATAATGAGAACAAATGTGAGGATTGCAAATGGGGAAAGTGGGTATATATAGGAATTGGACAACCGTTAGGATCTTTCCTCGTACTTTGAGCTTCAATCTTGGCCCTCCATGTGTGCCTACTGATTTTACAAACCTATGGGTGCCTAAAACAAGCTCATTGTATGAAGAAACCATGTCCAAAACCAGGAAACCAGCTGCTGAAACAGAAAAACAGGTTTGCTGATCTGGGCAGCTCTCGCACCCCGCGTAAGAGAGGGTCTCCTCTTACGCGCCCCGCCTAAACTGACTTTCAGAAAATGTCAGTTTTGGTCCCAGAATGTGAAAAACTTGCTTTTCGATGCATTTTTGACATGTTTAAGCCCCGTTAACCTGATTTCAAGGCTTTAAAATGAAGTTAAAGCATAGGGAACATGAAATATGCTTGAAAACATCTTGGATGTCGGTTCGTTTGGTCGTACAGTTGCGTTGTTCGGTTAATTACGACGAAACACGAACGGACGCAAAAAACGATCGAAATTGCGCGATGAATGGAAATTGAGCATTCCAATCACTAAAATAAAATATTTAATGATTACAAAAATTTTTGGATGTCTGGATATATTCAGAACGTAAGATATGCGCGTAAATAAAATATTTAATGATTACAAAACGAACCTGTGCACTTTATGACGCTTTTAGTCCCTGTTTGACCAAAAAGTTTATTTTTGCACACCGAACCCCTTAAATCCTATTTCTAAGATATGTAAAGGATATTTATGGTATGTTTAACTTATGTTCAAGTTCCGGAATGTTTGATACCATGCATATCAGCAGACTTTCGCAGTTTGACGCAAATAGTTCCTGCGATCGAATAAACTTGATTTCGACACACCAAACCTTCCAAAACTTATTTCTAAGTTATGTAAAGGTTATTTAAGGTATGTTAAGCCCATGTCACAGTTTTGGAGTGTTTTTCACGTTAAACTGATTACGTTTACGTATCAGTTCGCGTATAACTTTCCAGAAATCGATTTAGAGCTCGAAATCGAACAAGAATTGATATGTACAAATGATACACATATTTATACAAATCCCAAGTATGAAACACAATATTTCATTGATTTGGTATTTATTTGATGGTCGTGGAGACACAGATGTCATAGTCTCCCTTACTTTAGGAAATTTCGTCCTGAAATTTTTTTAGAGGAAACTTGTGAGAGCTCGAAACATAAAGGCGAAAAGATAAAACAACACTGGTTAAGGTTCTGAACGTCTAGTACCTTTAAATAACATTACTCTTGCAATGTAAGAGGGACACTTATATACAAGTATATGAAGAGCCATTGGTGCGTCCACAATACCTCCATTACATTGTTCACGTTTCGTTATTTTTTTGCCACTATAGGTTCTTACACATGATAAATCTTACTGGGTTTTCTGCGCACTGAGTTTCATAATTATGTATGCATCCATAATTACATAATTCATTGCATAGTCCGCACAGTGCATTTTATAATGTGTAGGGGAAGAAAATCAAACCTGTGATGAGTGTGACTAGACCACCATAGGGTCCTTTTAATTAAATCAACAAATGATCTCTTTAAATAGACCACCAAGGAGTCTTTTCAGCTATATCATCACATGACATTCCCAACCAGATTTTTGAATCAATCTTTTTAACTAGACCACTCAAGGGGTCTCTTTTGAATTATGGAATGGTACTATATAATCCAAGGGTCTTAACTATTACATAGAAGCCCATAGGATTTAAGGTAGTACCTTTGGATATCCTACCATGAATCTCTCATATGAAGATATGGAAAATTCTACGAGGATTTGGATAACAAAAATTCAGATTACACAAAAACAAAACACATAAAACATAATCACGAAATCACATAATTGTTTAACTTTATCTTTAATTTGTTATCATTTTGTTAATTTGTTCAAGAGTATTTAAAGCACACCAGGAATCCAATCCGTGGATTTCATTAGGCACTTTAAACATTTTCAAGAATCTAACTATGAAGATAGGAATTCGGCTTTGTCCTTATTGAATCGTAATGTACGTATTAAGGCATACAAGGAATTCAATTAAGGACTCTGATTTGAGCGATAATCATCCACAAGGATCTAATTGAAAAGATAAGAAGATCCTATATGGATTTTGGAATTTGAATAGCGGGAGACGCTTCGAAACCTTGCGCTAGACGTGCTTAAGTCGATACACGGGGTAGAATGTTCATGAAGTTGAGGCGCTAGATATGCCAAGGCGACATATGAAGCAGAATTTGGAGGTTGGGTACAACGTATGTTAAGTCAATCATATGAGCAGAATGTTTTTGAAAATTATGCATGGGGTTCTTTTAGAAATGTGTTTAATGTTTTTGAAACCTTACATAATACTTTTGAAATCATACGGTAGATGTACCAGGTAAATATGTTTATAAAAATCATGTGGGATGAATTTTGTATTTATGTATAAGGTTTTTAAAAACATGGATAATGCTTTTTGAAATCATGCACTTGACATATTAAGTAAATATACTGTGTTAAAATTGTTTTCAAACTATATGAAATATTTTGAAATCATGAAGGTTGTTTTTGAAAACATGATAATGCTTTTGAAATCATGCACTTGATAGATTAAATAAATATACTGTGTTAAAATTGTTTTCAAACTATATGAAATATTTTGAAATCATGAAGGTTGTGTTTTGAAAAACATATACTATGTATGTTGTTATAAAAACTAGAATGTAATGATATGGGTATGAGATCGAAAAATACCCTTAGTTATCTAACCAAGGATTTAAAGTGACATTTTGAGTAATCGTCTAAAATTGTCACTTATATTCTGTACTTTGTTTCTTAGAATGAAGCAAGTACTTAGAATTTTCAAGGAAATCATGAGCGATCATATGAATGGGAGAACTACAAGAGTAGTTTATTTTGTAAAGATCATAGTTCTTTGGTGTAGGTATCATAGGGGAATGCCATACACATAGTAACTACACTTGTACATCAAAATTATGAACAACGATTTATTTATAAACCAACCACATTGTCTCAGAGTTCAAGAAAAACAAAAGAAACAAGATCATAAGATTCAAGTTATTCAAAGCAGCAGCATCTTTTAATCAGCCAAATGCTCATCCGTGGGTCAGATTTGCATTGACAACCGTTGGTCATTTGTTCCTGAGATAACCCGTCTCGCCATAGATGTAGCAAGTACCAGGAGGAAAACGAGCTTGAGCAGGGTTGACTTGGGGTTGGTTTGGACCACCTTGGCTTGGGTCGAATCGACAAGCATTTGCTAGGTGACCGAGTCGCCCACATGATGCACATAGACGACACTGTAGGTAAGGTGCATTACATTTGCTGCACATCAGCGCAGTACCGGCATAAGGTTCCCTTGCAGGAGGTTGAGCAGCAGCAGGATTTGCAACAGCTTTGTTTTGGATAGCAAAGCGGCACACATTAACCAAATGTCCCCATCGTCCATAGTGAGTACATTTGCAACTGGTTATCTGATTCGGATGATGAAGGTTACATTGATTGCACCATGGAGCAGTTCCCTTGTACGGCTTCTTGGCTGGTGGTGTTACCGCCTGGCTAGGTCCCGTTTGATTTGGTGTAACGGCCAGAGGATTCTTTGAAGCTTTATGTTTTCTTGATCTTCATGAAGGCTTGGCTTCTGTTTCCTTTGGTGTTTCTTGGGTGGTTTCATCCTTGAGACGAGACATGGCGACAACCAATTCTGCAGTCTTCTGGATTACTACGCCTATTCGTTGGTAAATTTTGGTAGCCTGCTCGTACATTTGAGTGTCGCGGCGATGAAGAGGCATCCTAAAGGAAATGGAAGACATGGGAGGAAACAAGTGAAATGTTATCGGATAATCAAAACAGAATGACAACGCATAAAAATGGTGATCATTTGTTTATTACCTAAGGCAAACAAATGAGACGTGATTAATCAAAGTAAGCGGTCATATTAATGTATCGCGAAGACATGCTTTAGCCTATAAGTGGACACTCACCCCAAGAGTTCCTAGGTAAGAGTGACTGGTCCGATTATGTGGATTTGTACGAACACTCTAGCCTTAGACAGAAAACTTAGGATACATGCATCCACTCTTCCAGATTGCACGTGTTCACACTATAAGACCCAAACTTTGACGAGATTTTGAAAACTTTGAAGGTTCAAAACCTTATAATAAATCATCCTAGAACAGATGATTGGTTTTCAAAGCGGATTTGAAATTTGTGTTCTTGTTGTGGTTGTCACCTAAGGATAAGTGACGGTATTGTTTTAAGATCTAAACACAAGAATCTTGTATTAGGGTTCTAGGAAGGTTATAGACTAGGTCAAAGCATTACTAATAACCTAATTCCCTGTAACCATGAGCTCTGATACCAACTCTTCTGTCACACCCCGACCGCGTTAAAACAACAAAACCGCGTCGGAAACGTCGGGGAGTGGAGCAACAGAATTATTGTTTCACAACCATGGATTCAAAAAGATTCGTTTTATTAAATATTAAACATTTACATTGTCTTGAAATTTAAACAAACAAGTTAAACATAGCCTATCATCATTATTAAGTCACTTAGGCCTCGTCCAGTCCTAAGTGAGCATGCATCCTAGCAGTCAACATCATACAACAACACCTTAAACATATGTAAAAACAAAGTCAGCAAAGAAATGCGGGCGAGCACATAGGTTTTATGAGAGTGTCGGATTCATGGCTCGTTTACATGTTGCTATACCTCATTAGACTACAAGAGTCAAAAGTTAAAAACCTTGTTTTGAAAAGTGTATATTATTGCAACATATTTAACCAACTCAAATCAAGTTGGTTATAATTTATAAAATCCGGTAGCCATGATTCTTAACCCCAAAACATTTGTTTAATTAAACCAAATTTTAAATCATCTCGTTAGTAAAACTCGTATGGTTTATATCATTTAGTAAAACCTCGTTGTGTGACATCGTTTTAAAATCGTTTGCCCAAGTGAACTAAATAATGCCACGGAATGTAATATGATAAACACACTTATATATAAGAAGTATCTGCGGCGTATCTACCATGCTTTTATCATGTTACACCCATCCCATTATCTAATCACAACCCAAAACCAATCATTTGTTCAATTCGTTTAACTCTTTTAAATCGTTTAAATCATTCTCGTTTTAATTGTGAAAACTACTTTTGGTCGTCTCGCTAATAACATCCAAACCTTCGCAACTCGCCTATCGCTAATCTCGTATTAACAAACCACCAAAGGGTAAGTTAACAATCACAGATTCAGTCGTTACCCACATAACCATGGGTGCAGTCTGATAACGGGATTTGTCAGTTCCTATGGTACGATAACCTAATACTGGTCGGTTCGGGCAAAACTAATGAATGTTATTCGTTATGTAATTACGTCCAACAAGTTTATTCTCATTATCGAAATCGTTATTAATTTAATATAAACCTTATTAATCATTTTTGAAACCATCGTTAAAGAGGGGATCTATGTACTCACTTGAGAATGATTAGAAGTCTTGAATAACATCCAAGCAAAGCTAGAGGGATCACGGAAATCAATCGGCACCTAATATATGTGACTACGTTAATAATCCGGACCTAAATCGGAAGATAGGATAGAATGAGGTTTCGTAAACCAAATGAGTATAGGAACTCATGTAATATGGTTTAACAAAGCCTACATTCTAAAACTAAACCTAATCTAAGTGCTTTCGACCCGTTACGACCCATTAAGGTAGCTTACGCTACTTTAACGTGTCGTTCGCGCAAATGCGCGTTCTAGACGCCTAACTAGTCCTATGACAAGTATTATATGCCTAAACATGTTTAAATATGTTGCATAATCAGTTAAGTGACAAAAGTTTAAGTTACATATGCTTAGAATCCAATTATGCATGAAAAGGGCATTTTGGTCATTTTCCTAAGGCATAAAAACTACCTATCATACAACTAATTAAACTAAGTGACCATAAGGTATAACCTCGGAAGGTTATTCCCGATACAACTATGGTCACGAATATGCTTGGTCAGATCCTAATGATCGGCTAAATGGTTCGAGTTCGAAAGTCTAAGCGGTTGTTAAGACCGCTTATCTTACGACTCTATACAAGCAATAGACTAAAAGTGACGAGTTATACATGTTAAAACATGTTTAACGAAGTTAGAAAACAAGTTTGATATCAAAACAAAGGGTTTTGATACCCAAGAATAGTTTGGTTGCAAAATACGCATAAACGCGTATTTTGACCGAAACTATGACTCGTCACTATGCCTAAATAACGTGGTAATCAGTAGGTTTAGTCACAAGGAACTATAACCATCGTGATTACGCTCACGTTGCGAAGTTCAAACGAAATTCATGTTGACCATTGACTGGTCAAAGCAGAAAGTCAAACACTGTTTGACTTTCGTGCTTAAAAACGCATAAAAGTGAAAGAATACTTACAAAGGTCCAAGCTTGAAGATTTGAACTCAATTTGCTCAGGTATGAAGCTTGAGATCTTCAACTTAGAGCAAGAATGAGAACAAATGTGAGGATTTCAAATGGGGAAAGTGGGTATATATAGGAATTGGAAAACCGTTAGGATCGTTCCTCGTACTTTGAGCTTCAATCTTGGCCCTCCATGTGTGCCTACTGATTTTACAAACCTATGGGTGCCTAAAACAAGCTCATTGTATGAAGAAACCATGTCCAAAACCAGGAAACCAGCTGCTAAAACAGAAAAACAGGTTTGCTTATCTGGGTAGCTCTCACGCCCTGCGTAAGAGAGGGTCTCCTCTTACGCGCCCCGCCTAGACTGACTTTCAGAAAATGTCAGTTTTGGTCCCTGAATGTGAAAAACTTGCTTTTCGATGCTTTTTTGACATGTTTAAGCCCCGTTAACCTCATTTCAAGGCTCTAAAATGAAGTTAAAGCAAAGGAAAAATGAAATATGCTTGAATACATCTCGGATGTCGGTTCGTTTGGTCGTACGATTGTGTTGTTCGGTTAATTACGACGAAACACGAACAGACGTAAAAAACGATCCAAATTGCGCGACGAATGGAAATTCAGCATTCCAATCACTAAAATAAAATATTTTAATGTTTACAATTTTTTTTGGATGTCCGGATATATTCAGAACGTAAGATATGCGCTTAAATGCAAACTTGTGCACTTTTTTACGCTTTTAGTCCCTGTTTGATCAAAAAGTTTATTTTTGCACACCGAACCCCTCAAAGCCTATTTCTAAGCTATGTAAAGGATATTTATGGTATGTTTAACTTATGGTCAAGTTCCGGAATGTTCGATACCATACGAATCAGCAGACTTTCACAGTTTGACGCAAATAGTCCCTACGATCGAATAAACTTGATTTTGACACACCAAATCTTCCAAAACTTATTTCTAAGTTATGTAAAGGCTATTTAAGGTATGTTAAGCCCATGTAACTATTCCGGAGTGTTTTTCACGTTAAACTGATTATGTTTACGCATGAGTTCGCATATAACTTTCCAGAAAGCGATTTAGAGCTCGAAATCGAACAAGAATTGATATGTGCAAATGATACACATATTTATACAAATCCAAATTATGAAACACAATATTTCATTGATTTGGTAGTTGTCTGATGGTCGTAGAGACACAGATGTCACATTCCTAAAGGACCTTCTCAAACGTAAGGATAGGTTAGGTGAGCTTTTAAACATCCCGTTGACCGGAGGTTGTTCTGCGGTGGTCATGAATAAGCTACTGGAGAAATTAACCGGCCCGGGTACATTCACCATTCCTTGCTTCTTCGGGGGTGCCGTTACCCCCGCTCACGCCTTAGCCGACTTAAGTGCTAGCATCAATTTGATGCCATTTTCTCTTTATGAGAGGCTAGGTTTAGGAGAGCTTACACCCAAATGTATGTCATTGTCCTTGGCCGACCGATCGGTCAAGTATCCTCGTGGATTCATAGAGAACTTGCTTGTTAAGGTAGATAAGTTTGTGTTTCCCATAGACTTCGTGGTCTTAGACATGGAGGCCGATGGGAGAGTCCCATCATTCTTGGTCGTCCTTTCCTTCGAACCGCAAAGGCCGTCATCAACGTCTTTGAAGGTAAGATTTCACATCGTGTGGGCGATGAGATAGTTACCTTTGAGATAGATATAGCCATGCAACATCCTAGTGGTAGCGATGATTCTAGCGGTCCATGTCACTCCGTTTACTTCCTAGATTCGTTCATCTCGCGCGTTGATAGGTGCATAGATTTCATTAGTGGGGCCGATCTAGTTAGTGAGGGAGAAGTTGAAGAGGAGGTTGTTGACGAGGGTGAGGAGGTGGATTCGTGTTGGGTTCCCGAAACCCTAGAGCTTTGTGAGATTAAGGAAGAGAGTGGGAGTAAACACGTAGATACTCCACCCCTAGAGCTTAAGGTTCTCCCGTCCCATTTAGAGTATGCCTTCTTAGGGGAAAATTCTAGTATGCCCGTCATTATCTCTTCTAGATTGACGAAGGAGGAGAAAAGGAAACTAGTTGAGGTGCTAAAGGAGCACAAGGAGGCGATTGCTTGGAAGTTTTCCGATATTAAGGGGATTAACCCCACTTTTTGTACCCACCGTATTCTTATGGAGGATGAATTTAAACCGGTAATGCAACCTCAAAGGTGCCTAAATCCCAACATGAAAGAGGTTGTTAGAAAAGAAGTGTTGAAGCTTATGGAAGCCGGTTTGATTTACCTCATATCCGATTCTTCATAGGTGAGCCCTACTCAAGTTGTCCCTAAGAAGGGGGGGATGACTGTTGTCATGAACGAGAAAAACGAGCTTATCCCTTCTCGTACGGTCACCGGTTGACGTGTGTGAATTGACCACCACAAGCTCAATGACACCACCTGGATACACCACTTCCCACTCCCATTCATCGATCAAATGCTTGAGCATCTTGCGGGGCAACAATTCTATTGTTTCCTTGATGGTTTTTCCAGCTATTTCCAAATTCCTATTGCACCGGAAGACCAAGAGAAGACGACGTTTACAGGTCCATACGGCACATATGCGTACCGACGCATGCCTTTTGGGCTATGTAACGCTCCTGCTACATTCCAACAGTGCATGATAACGATCTTTCAAGACATGGTTGAGAGCTCTATGGAGGTTTTTATGGACGATTTCTCGGTATATGGCAATTCGTTTGATCATTGTTTAGGAAATTTAGCGAGAATGATGAAGAGGTGTGTCTAGACGAGGTTGATGCTTAATTGGGAAAAGTGTCACTTCATGGTTACAGAGGGGATTGTCTTAGGGCATAAGATTTCTAGAGCCAGGGTAGAGGTAGATAGATACTATTCGTAGGCTTCCTCCACCGACTAGTCTCAAATCCATCCGTAGTTTCCTAGGTCATCTGGGCTTTTATAGGCGCTTTATTAAGGATTTTTCTAAAATCACTCGCCCCATGACTCGACTCCTTGAGAAGGACGTCCCATTTGTCTTTGATGAGGAGTGTCTTAAAGTGTTTGATATCCTTAAAGAGAAACTCGTGAGTGCACCCATTCTTGTATCCCCCGATTGGAGCTTACCGTTTAAGCTCATGTGCGACGCGAGCGACTACGCGGTCGGGGCAGTCTTGGGTCAAAGACGGGAGAATCACTTTCACCCGATCTACTACGTGAGTAAAACCCTCAATAACGCTCAAGAGAATTACACTACGACCGAAAAGGAACTTCTTTCCGTTGTCTTTGCTTTCGATAAGTTCCAGTCATACCTTGTGCTTTCCAAAATTATAGTATTTACCGATCATGCGGCTTTGCGCTATCTTTTCCAAAAGAAAGATGCTAAGCCTCGTCTCATCCGTTGGATTCTATTTCTTTCCGAGTTTGACATAGAGATTAGGGATAAGAAAGGAGCGAAAAATGTTACGGCGGATCACCTTTCGCGTTTAGCGTTTAGAGGATCCGAGTAGAGAAGAGATTCGTGAGGAGGCAATAGTAGATAAATTCCCTCACGAGTCTATAGATTTTGTATCGGCGAAGAAAGAAGGGTTGTTGTGGCTTAGTGATATGGCCAACTATCTTGCTAATGGGTATGTGATGTAGGATATGAATGCCCAATAAAGGAGGAAGTTGATTAGGGATGCAAAGAAGTATATTTGGGATGATCCTTACCTCTTTAGGATAGGAGTAGATCGCATTCTTAGGAGGTGTGTTAGCAAGGAAGAGGGGTTGGATATTCTTAGGCAAGTGCATGAGGGGTTAACGGGAGGTCATCATGGTGCACACACTACCGCACAAAAAGTTTGTGATTGCGGTTTCTTTTGGCCTACGGTAGTTGAGGATGCGTTAGAATTTGTTAGGATGTGTGATGCTTGCCAACGGACTAGCAATATTTCATCCAAGAATGAGATGCCACAAAATCCCATTCAAATTCTTGAAATCTTTGACGTTTGGGGCATTGACTTCATGGGACCTTTCCCCTCCTCGAGTGGGAATAGGTACATCCTCGTGGCGATAGATTACGTTTCGAAGTGGGTTGAAGCTCAAGCTTTGCCTACAAACGATGCCCGGGTGGTGGTGAAATTCTTAAAGAAGTTGTTTACTCGATCCGGTATACCCAAAGCAATCATTAGTGACCGAGGATCACACTTTTGTAATCGTGATGGAGAAGGCATTAGAGCGTTATGGAGTTACTCACCTTTGTCTATCGCGTACCATCCACAAACGAACGTTCAAGTAGAGAATGCAAATAGGGGAGTGAAGAGCATTTTGGAGAAAACAGTAGGGAAGAGCCGTAAAGATTGGTCAGAAAAGCTTGATGATGCTTTGTGGGCATTTTGCACCGCCTACAAGACACCTTTAAGGACAACACTGTTCATGTTAGTCTATGGTAAAGCTTGCCATCTTCCGGTTGAATTGGAGCACCTAGCGCTTTGGGCTCTTAAAACCGTCAATCTTGATCTTACTCCCGCGGCTAGGAAGAGGTACTTCCAAATCCAAGAGTTAGAGGCCCTTAGAGATGCAGCGTATGAGCGTTCTTGGAATATCAAGGAGAAAACGAAAGAGTTGCATGATAGGAAGCTTAAAGGGTTGAGAGAGTTTAAAGTTGGCGATAAAGTGCTTCTCTATAATTCAAGGTTCAAATTATTTCCTAGAAAGTTGAAGTCGAAATGGAAAGGACCTTATGTTGTGAAGGAGGTGTTCCCGTATGGCGCGATTGAGTTGTTTGATGAAGTTACGAAAGGATCCTGGAAGGTGAACGACCACAGATTGACGCATTACTTAGGTGGCCCGATTGACAAGACCGAGAGGGAGGAAACTCCTCTCGAAGACATTCCAAATACCACCGTTTAGTGTCGTGAGAGCAATCTCAAGTGTAGAGTTTTTACCGTTTGTATTTTCATCAATTTTTCATAATTTTTTGTAATTAATAGTTGTTTTCGGTAGTGTTTCAGGTCTTTGTTTTGTGTTTTGTGTTTTGAGTCATTTGCAGGGATTCATTACCGAGGATTTGCAGAGATTTGCGAGAAAGACGAGTTTCCAGGTAAGTTTTAGAGTTAGAAAAATTTTGGGGTTTAATTTTAGGTCGTTTGGTAAAAGTTGAAAATTTTTCTAAGGCATGAAATTGATAAATTCACGAAACTCACTGTGAAAAATGGCCACTGGCGGCCCGCGAGGTAATAAAAACCCTTAGTCGCGGCTCGTCAGGAACTGTTAGGTCCAGAGTTTTACGCCTATCTTTATTACGTTTATTCATATTTATGGTTTAGATTAGCACTTGGGCTTGGGCTAGGCCATGTGGGCCAATAGGGTAGAGGCTCCTATAAATAGTCATGATTAGAATATTGGTAGTAGAGCTCTCTCATTGTGTAATCATGTAGCTCCCAAAAGGAGAACCTTGTACCCGACAATCCTAGAGATTGTGTGCAAGGTTCTCGAAGATCGTACCAGACAGTCCTTGAGACTGTGTGCGATCTAAGCAGCGGCACTGAGTTCGTTAATAAAATATTTCTTTTTGTTCTTGTCGATTTGATCTTACTTTCCGCATTCGATCGAACCGTAGAGTGATATCACGGGTTTTTCGGGACTAACAAGTGGTATGAGAGCCATTGAAGTCTTTCAAAGGCTCGGTTTTGATATCACTCGAAGAACGAGAAGAAGTTTTGCATAGTGTCTAGGGTTGTATGTTTGTCAAAGAAGAGATCTCCGGTTCGGGAGCTGTTTCAGATCTGGAAAGTTTTGTTCAACAGAAACCTAAATGGGCGTAAGGGTCGTATCCTATAGCACTATGCCATATACCGTAGGTTTGCAAGGCGGCACTACTGTGCACCCGGTTGTTTGCTGGCATACGAACCCTTCCTGCGGTGGCCGGCATCTTGAAAACTCAACAACAAACCTGTGATTATTTTGTAATGAACTATTCAATCAGGATCGAAGATGGAGATCAGAGAAGATTGGGTTGGTATGATGGATACAAACTCCGGTGAGGTTAGAAGAAGATGACGGTGGTTCGTTTTCGGTATGTACGGGGTGGCCGTCGGAGGAACGGTGGTTGGAGGTGAGAAGATGATGATCGGCAGAGGTAATCGTAGATGATGACCGATGTTCGATGGACTTCAGAGTGTATCGAAGGTCGTGATTTTGAACGAGAGTCCAGTGCACAGTGGCAGTCAAAGATGATGGGAGATAAGAAAATGTAGGATGATTGGTAATGACAACCGGTGAACATGATGGAATGATATGATTTCGGATAATGTTCTGTTATCTCGGATGATGAATGTTGAATGTTTGAAGATGATGATGACACAGCATCATCAGCAAAAGAATGTTGAGGAAAGTCAGTTGGCGGCTGTGCACATGTTATCACATCATGAATTCTCCAAAAACCCTAAGAAATATGCACCATTGGATGATTGATAGGATTAACGATCAAGATTGGTTGTGAAGTTTGTGCAACATTTTTGTGGGGCCAACATTTGCAGCCGAGAACATTCTTAGAGCAGGGATCTCGGGACAAACAGTTGGTAAAATGTTTGATGTTAACAGAATATTCGCATGGTTATTTGGGCCAGCACATGGCTGATGGACTCTAAAATGTTAGTCTGCTCTTTGATGGCCACACATGATTTCTCAGGTGAGTTAAATGTTTTATCTTGGGCCCACCTACATTCATGCCTCAAGGAATAAAGAATTTAGAAAACTACACTGTGGCCAACATGTTTTATAAGAATGATGTGGTCATCGTTGTGATTTTACAATTTGCCATGGGGTTTAATTTTTGATTGGGCTATTAATGGAGTGTATTATTCTTGGGCTCGTTTACTACTGGGCCACCAAAGGAGAAGACCCAAGGTTGAAGATCATCTAAACCGTAATAAAGAGAGCATAAAACTAGGGGGAGATTGTTAGGTCCAGAGTTTTACGCTTATCTTTATTACGTTTATTCATATTTATGGTTTAGATTAGCACTTGGGCTTGGGCTAGGGCTAGGCCATGTGGGCCAATAGGGTAGAGGCTCCTATAAATAGTTATGATTAGAATATTGGTAGTAGAGCTCTCTCATTGTGTAATCATGTAGCTCCCAAAGGAGAACCTTGTACCCGACAATCCTAGAGATTGTGTGCAAGGTTCTCGAAGAACGTACCAGACAGTCCTTGAGACTGTGTGCGATCTAAGCAGCGGCACTGAATTCGTTAATAAAATATTTCTTTTTGTTCTTGTCGGTTTGATCTTACTTTCCGCATTCGATCGAACCGTAGAGTGATATCAGGGGTTTTTCGGGACTAACAGGAACTCAAGATTCCGGATGATTTTTAAGCGCTGGCGGCCCGCGAGAAACCCATCTATGCAAGTCGCGGGGCGCCAGAGAGCTCCTCTGCAGCCGAGTACAATTAAACCCCCAAATTCAACTTTTGACCTAATCGCTTCTTCTTCTAAATCGCTGAAAGCCACCATCTACCACCACTTTTCACCGTGAATCCGCCATTATTACCCAAAATCGCACCACCACTTCATCTACAACCATCATATATCCGATTACTACCATCATACCACCATTATTCACCATTGAAATCGGGATTTTTCTTTGGATTTCAAATTCAACCGAAATTTTTCTAGTTCTTTTTGCTTAACTCGAATCTAAGGTATGTTTTACTGTAATTTTTTGTACCATGAGTCTTGTATTTTAGTTTTTACTTAGTTTGGTGTTCTTTTTAGTGCTAGGTCTAGTTTTAGTCGGGTCTTTTGCATTGATTAAGGGTTGTTTGAGGTTGCAGATGGGTGTGGTTTGGGTATTTCAGGGGAACACAGGTTGCGGGTGGCTCGGTTTGGGGTATGATATCAATGTTTGTACCATCATAAGCTAGGGTCTAGTAACATTGAGTGTGGGGATTCGGGTTGGTTGATTTTGTGATGAAATTCAGATTTTTTACACTGTTTTAACCCGTTTTCACTAAGGCGATAATAAAGTTTTAGACTTTACGTCGGTGAACACTCAATGTTGTTTCATTTGGCACTTGGGATTTAATTGAGGACAATTAAAGTGCCGGGAGGAGATAGTGTACATTAAGTCGTGTATTTTGAGTCTAGTTTAGTCGGTTTTTGGGGTTGGTTGATGTTTGGTTTGTGGATGTTTGCACTAACACTTATTATCATATATATTATCTTTTTCTAGTGTTTGGTGATGAAGTGTGTTAGGTTGATATTTGTTGCCGCTTTCGTTCGTATGTCCGAGTTTAGGAATTGTTTGCTGAGCGCGTTCGGATTGGAGGGCATATGTGGAATTGACTGGCACTTTGACAGTCTCGCATATTCAGCTAAGTCATTTCACTTGTATATTTTGTATTTATTTATTTCGTTTTTTTGTTTTAGTTTTTATTTTTAGGTAGTTAGTTTGAGTCGTATTCTCGTTCTTGCATTCGGGACAATGCAATCTTTAGGTGTGGGGATGGGGTACATGTACATAGTACGAGTTGAGTCATAAAAACTGAAAAATACAAAAAAAAAATTAAAAAAATTGAAAAATCAGAAAATGTCTTTGGAATAAAAAAGTTTGAAAAATTAATACGGAAAGTGATAGAAAAGATGGGTTTTGTTCGGGTTCAAATAATGATAATATGAGAATAATTAAGTCGAGCTTGTGTCTAGTTTGGGATATGTGAATAGACCTGGTTTGGTTTTAGGTCCATTTGAATTAATATTATCTTAATTGTCAGTCTCCTAGTGGGTACTCATCTGGGAAAAATGATAAATTGAAACCGCCAATAAGAGTATAAAGAATGCCGTTATAAGCTAAAATCGTTAGAATTTTTTATCATGAAAAGAAAAGGAAAAAATAGAATAAATGAGCTAGAAACTAAACAAATGTAGAGCAGGCCTATGTAATCTTGGTTGGAGATAGTGACTCTGACCCGGAATGCCTCTAGGATGTGTGAAATCAAAATTGTAATAAAATTACCGATGCCTATTGTAGTCTCTCTCGGGGATGGTGACTCTGATTGGGAATGCCTCTAGGTTAGGTAAAGCAATGTCTAAGCTTAAAAGAAAGAAAAAAAGGAAAAGAAGAAAAAAAAATGAGAAAAAAAATTGGTTTTAAATTCTCTTGATTTTGGTATAAAACGGTTAGGAATTGGTCCAGTGATCCTTCCTTTTGTTCTATAAGCTTGAGGCGGAATTAGGTGGACCGTGGCTTTTAGTATGAGACCCTAGGTAGATTGACCGCACTTGAACTAAATTTGCATGATAAGGGGCTTAGAACCGGATTTGCGTTTAAAGGGACAAGCATATTTGCAATCGCGGCTAACACAAGTTTTGATTTTAACAAGTATAAATAGTTTTTGTCCCGAGTATTTATCCATCTCTGATTCCGTATGCATAGATTCTTTTTCGAGGACGAAAAAAGAGCAAGTGTGGGGATATTTGATGTATTGTAAAATACATCCTTTATTCGTGTACATTTTGTATAATTTTCCGTTATATTTAGTTTAGTTTTCATTAGAATTTGCGTACTGTTGATACAATTGCGTTTTGCAGGTCTTGAACATTTAAAACTGCTGGAAATTGAGTAAAACGAGTGAAAACATGAAAAAGTCAAGTCCTGGAACGTGTTGGAGAGCTCGGGAGCTGAAACGGATTAAAACTTCTGGAAAAATAGTTTCTGGCGGGCCGCGAATCATGGACGAGAGTCTCTCACGCCCGGAGAGAGACTAAAAGTCTTGAAAACGTTTGTTTGGCGGTGGCGGGCCGTGACTTGCAGACATGTCTCTCTCGCGGCCGGCGAGAGAGCTATTTCGGCAGAGTTCTTTGAATTGAGACTAGGTTTGAGTTGGAAAAACTTATATAATCATCACAATCTTCAATTAAAACCTAACTTACGAGTTAACATCACTTTGGGCGATCTTGAAGCTGCATTAGGAGTGTTTTTTAGCAATCAGAGCTGTCGGTTGAAGGTCGGAAGTCAGAGAATCATTCGGGTCATCTCTTTAACATCCGGGTGTCTTCCTTTGTTTTTTCTTTCTCTTTGACCATGTTTTGTTTTCTTGAAAATACTTTGTCGATGTTTGTTTCAACGACTATGATTGGCTAAATTGTTTAACTACCTAGACGAGATGAATGGTTGCGAATAAAGTTTGGATGTTTATTATGAATTTGTGATTTTTATGGATTTATTTATGTATTGTAGGCGATTTGATTATTAACTAGATGTGTATGCATGCTTGATTGTGTTTGAATATCGTTTCTTGCTTTACATAATTCTTGGTGACGGTCTTTATCACATAATAGGATTGTGTTAGGTTCTAGATTTTGGTGACTGTCAATATCACATAATAAATCGTGAATCTTTAGGGTTAAATTGGCCAATAAACCTTAAAAGAAATATTCGGTAATCTTATAAAATCAAGTGTTCTACTAACCCTCAATAGCTGACAGGTGCGAGGTTATTGTTAGGTCTAAGCGATTAAACCGTAAGGTGGGTCCTTCTTAGGAAGTAAACCTATTAGCTGTTGTCTAACAAGTCTAGTTAAGAACCCAAATTTATCCTTGAGTTAAGTCCCGAAACGGAGAGAGTCTTGTAGGGTACTTTCATAAATCATTAGAGGTCCGGACAAGGAGTCCAATTTACCGGTAATCATAACAGCCTTTAGGGTGCCCTAATGTATTCTTGAGAAGGGTTAGGAAGCTTAGTGGTAACTCGAGAGGTTTAGCATCTTACGATCCCGGTCCATAATTATCAACTTTCAAATAATATCCATAACTAAAAGCAACCAGGATTCGAGTCTAGGTAGTATTTCCATCGTCTAAGTAAAAGTCTACAGTAATTCGTTTTAGTTAACTTAGTTAATTAGTTTAATTTAATTGCTTTCCTAGGATTTTTAGACCCCCCCTTAAACGAACAAATAGTTCAGTCCGTGTCAGTTTAGTCTAAATAGAATCATTAGCGTAATTCAATAGAGTCTCGTGGGTTCGATATCCGGACTTACAGTAGCTATACTAGAGTCGATCGGTACATTTCCGGTTAGTAGTTTAGTGTGTCTTAGTGAGTCTAGAGTATTACTTAGAGTCTAGAATTAGGTTAATTTAGTTACTTTTATTAAACTACTTTTTAGCACATCAGCCGTCGGAGAATCCCCATGCACCCTTTGATCCCCCTCGTTGCCCGGATTCACATGCACCGATGAGAAGCTCTTCGATTGTACATCCTCTTGACCATCCGACTTCCTAACCGGCGAACTAATGGAATCAGTCCCTTCATCTTCTTCGTTCACCAAGTCCGGCCACTCTTCATCAAACAAACAGTCCGACACCCAATCGTCAAGCTCTTCCAAAACCCACACTTTAAAACTTTTATTCTTCCACTTAAGAGTCACCGAATCCGCTATTCTTGAGCCTTGATCGACCAAGACACCAACACGGTTGGTAGACAAATCCCAGTCGTTCGGTGTGACAACCGGTGATTTACGACTATTAATTACGTGATTAACAAGTGATTAACGTGACAATAAATAATGTTTACGACGTAAATTAACTTAATTAGGCCTTTGGAGTGCCTAGGAACGTCTATATGACTTTACAGTGCACGAACGGTAGTTTACAGAGAAACCTGCTGAATATTACGCGACAACGAACTGAAACCGTACGAAATACTGACGACTCCGACAAGTATGAATGTTACACCAAAATTTTATGCTTATGAAATTAATTTTGTGAATTTATTGGGCGTCCGTGTGACACAAATGCGAACATGGACTAAAAACGCGACGGTAGGAAACACATCGGCAATGAAACGGAAGCGACGGAGACGCTTGTCGCCTTCGAAACTTACATTTTACGCTATATTTAGCTCCGTAATAAAATTTTCGTAAATACAGTTGAAACCGGATCGAAAAACGGATTAAAGACGACAACGATACAATTTTTCGCGATTATTACCGTAATCGACAAACGAACGCGCCCAACGTGACTACTGACACTATTTTCCATAATTTGCTTCTAAGAAATTTATTTACGATATTTTTTACGCTAACTGGGTGCGTTAACGGTTTTGTAGAGAATTCCGGGCCTTTTCGGACACGAGAGTGGGATTGTGGGCCCTGGGCCCAAGCCCACCAATAAGGAAATTCAAGTATATATAGGGGACTGTATTGCTTTGCTTCTCATTTGGAAACCCCCCTCTTGCTCAACTCAAATATGAGCAGCCACACAGCAGACCCCCCTCTTGCTTCCTCCCTCGTTCAACCGATGACCGGAGTTGGTGCCAGCCGAAATTCGGAGCTCCGGCGTCCTATCTCCCCGACAAACAACACACACACACCCCCCTTCACCCTCTGTTCTCCTTCGATCTACACCCCCCACCCCCTTTGCGATTCTGAAACGGACCACCACCACCACTAACCGGTGGTGGTGCGGCGGTGCGACACAGAGAGAGACGGAGAGAGAGACTGAGAGGCGAGAGAGAGAGAGAGAGAGAGAGAGAACCGGCGGTCGAAGACTCGGACCGCCGGTCGGTCCATTTACCCGGTGGTTGGTGTTAAAAGTCCAGCGGTCCAAGACATTATCCTACGAGTCTCCGGTTGGAGGTTGGTTTTACTCTCCAATTCTGTTCGAGGAAGATGATGATGAGTTCCTATTTCAGTCAACCGCAGGCGGTGGTGGTCAGCGGCGGTCCGAGACTCGGACCGGCGGTCCTTGTCTCGGCCCGGCGGTCTTCGTTTTTGTCCGACAAATTTCCGGTAAACTCACCCCTGTTCTTTTATTTTATTCGTTTTTTATGATGATAATGACCGGTTTGTTCGGGATTCGGGTTCGACTCGGTTCTGGTTTGGGACAGCCGTGGCTCAGGTTGTCTGACTGGGCTGTGGTTCACCTGGTGGTTTAGCGGGTTCAAGATTTTTGTTTTTCAAGTGGGTTTTTGGTTTAACACGGTTCAACTCGGCGTAACTCAGTTCAACTCGGTACGACTCAAGTGTATGTCAGCTCGACTCAGCCCAACTCGGTCAACCGAGTCAACTCAGCCGGTCAACCAGGTTGACTCGGTCAGCTCAGCCGGTCAACTCGGTTGACTCGGTCAACACAGTCGACTTTTCAGTTTTTCGACACGAAGAATGGTAAAGATTAACGGCGAATTAACTTGAATTTATATATTTTTATTAATTTCGTGAAACGAGCTTGAACCGATTCGGATTAATATTTAGTTTACATTTTGTCGTTCTTACAAAAATACATAGATATTGATGATTGAAAAATTGTTGAATTTTGAAAAATAACGACACTTTAGTTGTCGGGGGCGTCCGAAAACAGAGGAAACTCTACCCGTTTTTCGAGAAAACACGTAAAACGAAAACATGTTTAATCAAACGAGTTTCAGTAAACAAGTAAAAGTACATGCTTACTTTCTACGACGCGTTACTACTTACGAAAACGGCGATTCGGAAACAATTTACAAACATAAATGTAGTTATTTTAAACATCGAGATTTCGATAGTTCTTTTATAAAGATGAATATAGTGCACACTTGTTTCAAATTTTCGTACAACAAGAAATCGTTTCATAGAAATGAATATAGTTCATATATATTTATTTCGAACATCCAACCAGACGACATTTCTTTTGTAAACTTAAAAATAGTTTATATATTATTCAAATAACAAGCGACACGAATTCGTTTATTAAAATAAAGATAGTTTTTATATTTATTTCAAGGTTCAAATGGCATGAATTCGTTTTACAAGAATAAATATATTTTATATATCAAACAATAACGAACCCTTTTATAAAGGTAAATATAGTTTATATTTGTTTCAAACATCAAACGGCTCGTATACGATTATGAAAATAAATGTAGTTATATATTTGTTTTCAAACTCAACAACACAATGATTATAACTTTTTATACCTATTTTATACGCCTAAACGGCATATACGAATATTTTTGACAAATATCATACGAGACGCGATGTATAATACGAGTTTGTTATACACTATTTTCTTGAAAATATTCATTACATACACGTATGATTTCTTGGAACGACTAACGAGATTCTACTAATATATTTATATATTTATTTTAACCTCTCGAAGACTAGGTCTTTCCAAGACTTCTTAATTAGCAACAATAAACGAAACTTAACGAGTATAACTTCCTCGTTTCCTTCAAGATAATAACTTACCGTCGAATCGTTCGATTAACGATTCGGTAGAGCTCGATGACACATAGTGTAGTTACTGCGTTTATTTAGAAACTTATAAGATATTCCGTGTTAGGAATATTGTAGAATGCATGCTAGCAAGTCAAGTCTTGGAAACGACATCACGACATCACGAAGTCGTAATTAGCTAGCTTTGCACAAGGCAATTCAGGTGAGTTCATAACCCCACCTTTTTACGGTTTTACATTTTTATGAATGTTTTCGGGGTGGAAAGACATGCACGTTTTTCAGAAACATACAAAGTTCTCGATAAACAAAGACTGCATATTTTTAGACAAAGCACGTTTTGCAAGAACATACAATGCTTTTGAACGAACGAAAACTCATATTCCTAAATCATATTACGAATGGATTTTGAGGAATTCAAATGGTTTACGAATGGATTTTGAGGAATTCAAATGGTTTACGAATGGATTACACTAAATATACCTGTTTTTACAAAACAAATGCGTATTATCGAAATGTGAATGATTTTCATGACTAGGGATGGATAGTCTGGTGATAATATATAGAGACTGGGGAGTGAGCCTTAGAGGCTGGGAAGGTTCAGCCTTAGAGGCTGGGGAGGTTCAGCCTTAGAAGCTGGGGTAAAATACATGTTACAATTATTTCAGACATTTTTAAACATGGTATGGTTAGCCTAGGGAGGGTATACTACTTAGATCATGTGGGTGGTGGGTACAACACTTAAGGCCATTAATCCTCATTGTAGGACCGAGGGACATGAGTGATAGATCTATTTGGGTGTAGCGAGCCCATACCCATGAGGCCGGGGCTGCCCATAGTGGTGACTGTGTCTTACAGCCAAGGCCCGGTAACAAATTTGCTAGGTTTGAGTTTTCCTGCATCACTTCACACATACCAGTGGCTTTGCAACCCATTGGTGATCTCTTTTTCCTTATTGCTACATACCAGGGACATATATACTTACAAAAATACTTGATTTATACAAATTAAATACCATGTTTTATACAAATTCAAAGCATAGGATTTATGCGGCTGTGGAGTCAAAGACAGGGTGGGCATTGACGGTTATACGAACATTACAAATACAAGAGTTTACAAATACATGGTTTTACGAACATAATGCGTTACAAATACAAAGTTTCCATATAACTTGACAAGAAAATGATTTTTGAATTCGTTTTCTCAATATTATTTCACAAACCCGTTATTCAAAAAATTTATTTCAAATCTTTTACAAACAAACTATGAACCCGCTCAACTTTATGTTGACTTTTTCACATGTTTCTTTCTCAGGTTACCTTTCAGAAACTATGGCACGGTTGGAATAGGAGAACCATTGGAGATACGAGTACTTAGTGGCGTCAAATTTCTAGATGTCTTAGATTATATTTGCTTCCGCTGTGCAATGAAGATACCAGTCCAGTCATGCCAACTCTGATAATTTCAGGGTGTGACAGATTGGTATCAGAGCTATAGGTTACAGCGAATAAGGTTTTCTGTAGGAATACCTAGGCTCTAACCTCACTTTCCTCTGGGAACTTAGACTATTAAGACGTTGAATACATACAGAACGCCTAGTACTCGAATATGGTCTCCAACCGTTGCCGAAAAACAAACAGTCAAAATTTTGTTTTCAAACATACGCTAAAGTTGTGTTTTACACACGGTACACGAAATGATTACATACAGTACACAAAACGCTGAGAGTTTAGGAAACATGCATTTAAGACCTTCGGAAACTTATGTTGAAATTCATTAAAGGTCATCACGTAGGAACCGCGAATATTAACTCGGGCACACACTATTACCCATATTGTCTATGATATTTTAACTTCCCGAGCAGGCAGCCTACGCATAACTAAACGCTGGTGCACGAGAATACATGAAACTCAAATTTTACGTCAACGGATGTCGGGGTACATCACATTCTACGCGGAACACAACGCTAGTGCACAGGTATACGTGAAACTTAAGCTATACATCAACGGAGGTTGAAGTACGACACATACAACTATCGAGGCGAGGCCTTTGAAAAGACACGATGGCGCAATTCAACGACCACGCTAGATTCCTGTCAGCAGGAGGACTAACGATCAGGAAACGACAACTTGTCACGCGATCTTACAACGACACGAGTCACGATAAGGAGAAGACGCATGTCTTCGTATTTCCCCTATTTCAATTAACGACGAATACGCTATGTTCGACATTCTATGGTAATGTCACCTAACATCTGGTCATCACATGAAACCCCAGGTAAAGTCCTCACATTTCTTTTATTGAAATTTCGACTTTCACATTTACAGAGTAGATTTTCGTACCTCTACTCCTCTTAATGGTCATTGTATCACGATCATTTTTTTCAGTATAGCGAATATTCATTTGCTTCATTTCTTAAAAAATTCATATGTTACACATGCATCGGTTTGTTACGCATGAGATTTCGTTTCGAACAAGCGTTTCATCAAAGTCGAATATTATTTCGCTAAACCTAATTATTGAATTCTGATTCGAATGATCCGCATTAGTGTAATTGTTAGCTCCTTTGTTATCAAGTCAACACATTTTCTTGAAATTTCTTTTCTTTTCAAGTTACATACATGGTTTTCCGTTGTGACCATGCCGAAAGTCTTTCTTGTCGATACATGTATTTATTTTGGATTGCGTCGAAACCAAGTTCGTTTGTTTGAACTTGTTCATTACACATATTCGATTCAAGACACCATATGATGTATTGGGGGCATCATATTCAAATCAATTTTAACGAGCACTTCATTTGTTCCGAGTCGTGGTAAACTTGTTGGTATTCGACTCCATTAAATTTTTTGTTGACTTCGACACCTTGTGGTGGTGTTTCCACTTATTTGAAGCTTGCGCTAAACTCGTTTACATATCTCATGCACGGATTTAAATATTTATTTATTAATTTGTTTTAAATCCGCTTTGAATTATCATATTAAAACAGTCTTAACACAATCGTGTGTTAAGACGATGGTACACAAAATTCATTGCATATTCCGGTGTACCTACTAACGGTTCTTTCAACATCGATTGAATATTTTACAATATTTATTGTTTCTTCATCTTCGATCGAAAACATTGATTCTTTGATGTTCCATCCTAAATTGAAAATTTTATGATGTCGTTTGAATCAAATTTTCAAATTTGCTTCACTGTACTTTCGCTTGACTTCAAACACGGTGAATTTGTTTGACCACCGCTATTATTGAATTGTTTCATTCATTGCGACACCTTGTGGCATCGGAATGACTTGCAGCTTGCGCTGATCACGATCGAGCATTCCATGCAAACTATTACATTTGAGATTGTTGATTCTAAGTTCATCCAGTGGGTGTTATTGCTTCTAGAACTCATTTACACGTTGTAAACGTTCATATGGAACTCAATTGGTCGAAGTTCCTATTCATTGTTGGGTCCCTATTGACTTAGTCACACTAGTGACTGTATCTATACGACTTGTTTCCTTTGGCATCGGTTCTTATTGTTGAGGAATGTCATTAAATTCACATGATTCGAATAAGTCTTGTTTCAATTACGCGGTCATTCACTTTGTTATTATTCGGACATACCTGCGAACAACACAATTCTGAGGAGATAACCTAGTCTAAATTTCGAGGACGAAATTTCTGTAACAGGGGGAGAATGTGACAACCGGTGATTTACGGCTCGTAATTACGTGATTAACAAGCGATTAACGCGACAATAAATAATGTTTACGACACAAATTAACTTAATTAGGCCTTTGGAGTGCCTAGGAACGTCTATATGACTTTACAGTGCGCGAACGGTGGTTTACAGAGAAACCTGCTGAATATTACGCGATAATGAACTGAAACCGTACGAAATACTGACGACGCCGACAAGTATGAATGTTACACCAAAATTTTATGCTTATGAAATTAATTTTGTGAATTTATTAGGCGTCCGTGTGACACAAATGTGAACGTGGACTAAAAACGCGACGGTAGGAAACACATCGGCAATGAAACGGAAGCGACGGAGACGCCTGTCACTTCGAAACTTACATTTTACGCTATATTTAGCTCCGTAATAAAATTTTAGTAAATACAGTTGAAACCGGATCGAAAAACGGATTAAAGACGGCAACGATACAATTTTTCGCGATTATTACCGTAATCGACAAACGAACGCGCCCAACGCGACTACTGACGGTATTTTCCATAATTTGCTTCTAAGAAATTTATTTACGCTAACCGGGTGCGTTAACGGGTTTGTAGAGAATTCCGGGCCTTTTCGGACACGAGAGTGGGCTTGTGGGCCCTGGGCCCAAGCCCAAGCCCAAGCCCACCAATAAGAAAATTCAAGTATATATAGGGGACTGTATTGCTTTGCTTCTCATTTGGAAACCCTGCTTCAACTCAAATATGAGCAGCCAAACAGCAGACCCCCCTCTTGCTTCCTCCCTTGTTCAACCGATGACCGGAGCTGGTGCCGACCTAAATCCGGAGCTCCGGCGTCCTATCTCCCCGACTAACAACACACACACACCCCCCTTCACCCTCTGTTCTCCTTCGATCTACACCCCCAACCCCTTTGCGATTCTGAAACGGGCCACCACCACCACTAACCGGTGGTGGTGCGGCGGTGCGACATAGAGAGAGACGGAGAGAGAGACTGAGAGGCAAGAGAGAGAGAACCGGCGGTCGAAGACTCGGACCGCCGGTCGGTCCATTTACCCGGTAGTCGGTGTTAAAAGTCCAGCGGTCCAAGACATTATCCGACGAGTCTCCGGTAGGATGTTGGTTTTACTCTCCAATTCTGTTCGATGAAGATGACGATGAGTTCCTGTTTCCGTCAACCGCAGGCGGTGGTGGTCAGCGGCGGTCCGAGACTCGGACCGACGGTCCTTGTCTCGGCCCGGCGGTCTCCGTTTTTGTCCGACAAATTTCCGGTAAACTCACCCTTGTTCTTTTATTTTATTCGTTTTTTTATGATGATAATGACCGGTTTGTTCGGGTTTCGGGTTCGACTCAGTTCTGGTTCGGGACAGCCGTGGCTCAGGTTGTCTGACTGGGCTGTGGTTCACCTGGTGGTTTAGCGGGTTCAAGATTTGTGTCTTTCAAGTGGGTTTTTGGTTTAACTCGGTTCAACTCGGCGTAACTCAGTTCAACTCGGTACGACTCAAGTGTATGTCAGCTCGACTCAGCCCAACTCGGTCAACCGAGTCAACTCAGCCGGTCAACCCGGTTGACTCGGTCAGCTCAGCCGGTCAACTCAGCGAGTCAACTCGGTTGACTCTGTCAACACAGTCGACTTTTCAGTTTTTCGACACGAAGAATGGTAAAGATTAACGGCGAATTAACTTGAATTTATATATTTTTATTAATTTCGTGAAACGAGCTCGAACCGATTCGGATTAATATTTAGTTTACATTTTGTCGTTCTTACAAAAATACATAGATATTGATGATTGAAAAATTGTTGAATTTTGAAAAATAACGACACTTTAGTTGTCGGGGGCGTCCGAAAACAGAGGAAACTCTGCCCGTTTTTCGAGAAAACACGTAAAACGAAAACATGTTTAATCAAACGACTTTCAGTAAACAAGTAAAAGTACATGCTTACTTTCTACGACGCGTTACTACTTACGAAAACGGCGATTCAGAAACAATTTACAAACATAAATGTAGTTATTTTAAACATCGAGATTTCGATAGTTCTTTTATAAAGATAAATATAGTGCACACTTGTTTCAAATTTTCGTACAACAAGAAATCGTTTCATAGAAATGAATATAGTTCATATATATTTATTTCGAACATCCAACCAGACGACATTTCTTTTGTAAACTTAAAAATAGTTTATATATTATTCAAATACCAAGCGACACGAATTCGTTTATTAAAATAAATATAGTTTTTATATTTATTTCAAGGATCAAATGGCATGAATTCGTTTTACAAGAATAAATATATTTTATATATCAAACAATTTTTATAAAGGTAAATATAGTTTTATATTTGTTTCAAACATCAAACGACTCGTATACGATTATGAAAATAAATATAGTTATATATTTGTTTTCAAACTCAACAACACAATGATTATAACTTTTTATACCTATTTTATACGCCTAAACGGCATATACGAATATTTTTGACAAATATCATACGAGACGCGATGTATAATACGAGTTTGTTATACACTATTTTCTTGAAAATATTCATTACATACACGTATGATTTCTTGGAACGACTAATGAGATTCTACTAATATATTTATATATTTATTTTGACCTCTCGAAGACTAGGTCTTTCCAAGACTTCTTAATTAGCAACAATAAACGAAACTTAACGAGTATAACTTCCTCGTTTCCTTCAAGATAATAACTTACCGTCGAATCGTTCGATTAACGATTCGGTAGAGCTCGATGACACATAGTGTAGTTACTGCGTTTATTTAGAAACTTATAAGATACTCCGTGTTAGGAATATTGTAGAACGCACGCTAGCAAGTCAAGTCTTGGAAACGACATCACGACATCACGAAGTCGTAATTAGCTAGCTTTGCACAAGGCAATTCAGGTGAGTTCATAACCCCACCTTTTTATGGTTTTACATTTTTATGAATGTTTTCGGGGTGGAAAGACATGCACATTTTTCAGAAACATACAAAGTTCTAGATAAACAAAGACTGCATATTTTTAGACAAAGCACGTTTTTCAAGAACATACAAAGCTTTTGAACGAACGAAAACTCATATTCCTAAATCATATTACGAATGGATTTTGAGGAATTCAAATGGTTTACGAATGGATTTTGAGGAATTCAAATGGTTTACGAATGGATTACACTAAATATACCGGTTTTTACAAAACAAATGCGTATTATCGAAATGTGAATGATTTTCATGACTAGGGATGGATTGTCTGGTGATAATATATAGAGACTGGGGAGTGAGCCTTAGAGGCTGGGAAGGTTCAGCCTTAGAGGCTGGGGAGGTTCAGCCTTAGAGGCTGGGGTAAAATACATGTTACAATTATTTCAGACATTTTTATACATGGTATGGTTAGCCTAAGGAGGGTATACTACTTAGATCATGTGGGTGGTGGGTACAACACTTAAGGCCATTAATCCTCATTGTAGGACCGAGGGACATGAGTGATAGATCTATTTGGGTGTAGCGAGCCCACACCCATGAGGCCGGGGCGGCCCATAGTGGTGACTGTGTCTTACAGCCGAGGCCCAGTAACAAATTTGCTAGGTTTGAGTTTTCCTGCATCATTTCACACATACCAGTGGCTTTGCAACCCATTGGTGATCTCTTTTTCCTTATTGCTACATACCAGGGACATATATACTTACAGAAATACTTGATTTATACAAATTAAATACCATGTTTTATACAAATTCAAAGCGTAGGATTTATGCGGGCGTGGAGTCAAAGTCAGGGTGGGCATTGACGGTTATACGAACATTACAAATACATGGTTTTACGAACACAATGCGTTACAAATACAACGTTTCCATATAACTTGACAAGAAAATGATTTTTGAATTCGTTTTCTCAATATTATTTCACAAACCCGTTATTCAAAAGATTTATTTCAAATGTTTTACAAACAAACTATGAACTCGCTCAACTTTATGTTGACTTTTTCGCATGTTTCTTTCTCAGGTTACCTTTCAGAAACTATGGCACGGTTGGAATAGGAGAACCATTGGAGATACGAGTACTTAGTGGCGTCAAATTTCTAGAAGTCTTAGATTATATTTGCTTCCGCTGTGCAATGAATATACCAGTCCAGTCACGCCAGCTCTGATAATTTCGGGGTGTGACATTCGGCAACATATGAGACCCCTTCACCACCTTCCCAAACAAACAAGCTACGTCATCAAAGACCTTATTTTCAGCAAGGTGTAACGGCATGCCGTGAAATTTGATCCATGCCAACCTCTCATAAGCCATGGTCTGACCAGACCAAATATCCAGCGACTCAAACCATTCCTTCCACTTTTCGATGTTTAGAATGAAATCCGTAGCATCGATCTCATCCTAAAAAGCAAGCATCATGTTCATCCCTCCCAGATAGTATAATTTATACCCATAGACTCCTGCCTTACTCAGATTTCCTTTCATGCTAACAAGACACCCGAAATCTTTTGCTCTTCTAACCACCGCTCTGCCCTGTAAATCAAAGAAAGCACTGGTCTCCTTGTGAACATTGATCACTTTCTCCTTCGACTCTACCTCATCCTCCTTCCTCTTAACATTCTCCATGTCTTTCATTAAAACATTGCTAAACGAGCATCCTTGCCTAATGAAAGCATCGTTCCTCTTAAAGTTGGTATCGACCTCCTTCCTTTTGTTAGTGGGACCGCTACCTGCTACGAATCTCCCTGTCTCGACTGAACCATTTTCCTTCGCAAACTTCGCCAGGTTAATTTGTAGCGTGTGCTTACCTAGTTTTAAACCCTTCATACTCTTCTCTAACTCCTTCCAATCCTTAACCCCTCTGAAATTCACAAAACCAAATTGAGACCTTCTTTGTTCCTTTTCCTCGTTATGTATGACCTAGCAATGTCTCCGAAATCTTTGAGGGTGGACGCCAAGTCCCACGGCATGCATCCGTCCGGAATATTAGCCACGAAGAACTTAGTAAGTTGCGCCGCCATGAATAAGACCAAAAGAAGAGAGAGAAGACGAACCGACCGGACCGGAAAAGCCCAGGTCGCGAATGGACAAATCAGGAAACCAAATAGAGGGAAAGGTTAGATCAAGAATCGCTACCAATAAGCAAGATGATTAAACCTCGCACGCTAATCCATAACCATCTTCATCGTCGAGCAAACCTAGGGTTGCCGCGGTCTAGAGAGAAAACGTTTTTGGTCCAAGAAAATAATATGGGCAGCCCAATATTGATTATAATAATATTATGCTTTTTATTTTCTTTTGATCTCTATTCCTCCAATTGCTCTTTTTTTTGTCTGATGTAGAATCCCAAAAAAAATATAATCACCTTTCTTCAACATATATGGCCCAAACGTCATGAAATTCATGCATATGAAATTCGCTGGGCTGGAGCACATATGGCGGCCCAATGAAAATTAATATGCAGCCACCTTTATTCGTCTAGCTTAATGTGATCTCATCTCAGTGTAATTCTTGGTCCAATAGGATTTCTAATAATAATCTTTACATGGCCAATAATCCACATATCATGTAAACATTGCTGATACACATTTTGGTGGCCCCTTTTACTAATAATATATATATATGTATATATATATATACAGGGGACCGCTAAAATGAAAACCACCTCCAGTTGTAAAAAGCGTGAGAACTACACCGTACGGGGCGAGGTGGAGCAAATTTTGTTTTCATAAACGTAGATGCGTGTATTATAAACACATTTGTAAAAACATTTAAAAAAAAATGTCGTGTGTGTAGTTTCGAGCACCACAAGTTTGTGTTTACGGGTACCGTAAAAATTTTCGGTACCCGTAAACACAAACTTGTGGTGCTCAAAACTACACACACGATTTTTTTTTTTGAATTTTTTTTTTACAAATGTGTTTATAATACACGCATCTACGTTTATAAAAAAAAAATTGGTCCAACTCGCCCCGGATCAAAAAGTTCTCACGGTTCTTACAACTGGAGGTGGTTTTCATTTTAGCGGTCACTTATATATATATATATATATATATATATATATATATATATATATATATATATATATATGCTGCCTTAATAGATAACATAGAGATAGCGGGCTTGGCCCACTCAAAGAAAATAGCGGCAATTTTAATTCGGTCACTGGTGGTCTACTCTACTCAACCGGCTGGTTATTTAATAATTACTCATTTTTGCTTCACTTACACCACGACCTGGCAAAACACAAAATAATGTAATATAATACTAAACTAAATAAAAACAGAAAAAACCTATACATAAATTATACACTTTACACGGGACAAATATGTGTATTTTACCCTACATCAACCCGTTGACCTGAACCTGTTTTGACCCATGACCCGACCCGACCCAATCCGACCTGCCCGTTTTGCCAGGTGTAATTACAAGTGTCATTAGCACCCGTGATTTGCCTTATAGAGGATTGCAAGCCATGAGAACATTATAAAAGAAAGAAGAGTAGTTGGATGTAACTAACCCAAGATTAGGGGTTGTTCCTCTTCTAAGATTGGGCAATGAACAATCTTTAATCGGATCTAATTTTATTATAACCTTAAAGTCACATTTTGTAAATCTAATAAAAATTCGCCAGTAACCTTAGCTAGGAGCCGGGTTTTTGAGTTAATTAACGTCATCACTTGCCAATAACCTAACTATGATTCATCCCAAGTGGATTCAAAGATCCAAAGCAACACTCTTCATGCTCTTGATATTCTCTACTAATTTTCTATTACTTGCTTTTATTTTCTGGTTTTAATATAAAAATTAGCAAAAGATAACTAATTAACTAGTTGCTAATTTAAAGTTAAATATTAAAATTCCTATCCTTTGGGTTCGATAGTTGGTTCTTACATAAACTTACTCCAAACGATAAATGCACTTGCCTATTGTATGTGTTATATCTAAGTAATAACTAATAATCATTTCTTATTTCTTATAAATTTGAAACTAGATAAAGACGTGTTTTAAAAGTGACTAAGTTAATCAACCTATTCCGTACTAAGAGTTTTTTTAAATTAACTATACCAACACACTAAAACACCCACATCATTTTCTCAATCACAATTCTTTGTTTTAAACTCACAATTCTCAAAACCAGATAAAAACACAATTTTACTTTAGTACTTAGATAACTAATTAAAATTTACCACAAATTCCTCGAGAGAAGACCTTACTGTAACGACTCACACAAAAATGTCCTAAAACGCTCCGTAAGTGAAAACCCGAACCCGTAAAACCTTACTTTTCATAAAAATCCAAGGAAAACAATAATTTTCATCTGTCGCGGGCTGCAACAGATTTAGAAGAGGTCTTCGCGGGGCGCGACAGACCTAGGGTATCGGATAAACATGAGGGCCACCTGTCCCTACATGTGTCGACCTGACACTATGACTCAGCAACTCTAAGCCGACCTAGACTCCCTCGCGGGCCGCGAAGGAGAAGCTGATATGCTTCGCGGGCCGCGACTTGCCCCTATTTCAGCCTATAAATAGCAGTCGATGGGTTCATTTCAAATCGTTCAATTCTTTTCTCTCTTTTAGCCTATATTATAGCAAAGTAATAGCTCAGGAATAATACTCCTAAATCCCGAAATTCTGCCCGTTATTAGGGAAATAACTCTAATCACTGGTACGATACTATATCCGATTGATTGCAACTGATCCAACGGATGTTTAAGTGATGCCTGTATACGGCTATACTTTGTCATTCGTTGTGAGTTTTGATCTCGTGATTATCGTTAAAGTTGAATTAGGTTAATACGCTAATACGAGTTCCATTGTATCTAGAATTAAAACTCATAATCAGGAAGCTGTTAAACTAGAATACTTAGCGATTAAGTCAACTTAGTAGTTAAGTAAACTTAATGGTTATGAAAAACTTAGCAGTTAAGAAAACGTAGCAATTAAGGAAAACTTAATAGCTAAGAAATCTTAATAGCTAAGGAAAACTTAACAGTTAAGCAAGCTAAGTAAAACTAATTAAGTTAATTAATTAACCGGCTTAGTAAATTACTTAATTAAACAGTTAAGGAAAAGTAATCAGTTAAGCAGCTAAGTAAGATTAATTAATTTGTTAAGTAAGATTAATTAATCAGTTAAGCAAGATTAATTAAGCTAAGTAAGATTAATTAATCAGTTAAGCAAGATTAATTAAGCTAAGTAAGATTAATTAGCTAAAGTTAATTAAACATCTAAATAGATATACATGAAAATAGATATATATGAGGAAGGTGCAAGGAAGGTGTAAGAAGATATATATATATGGGTAGGAAGTTTCCCAGAAAATGTATAGGTAACTTCCTAGAAAAGTATATAGGAAACTTCCTAGAAATTTCATATTTCCTACCTATAAATAGGAAGCTTAGGATTCATTTTTCTTTGCTCATTTCTTCTATTCTTCTCTCTATACGTTGGTGTTCTAACCAAAAATCACCGATACGATATTCTGTTAGATCGATTCGGAAACCAACTAACGAGTGCCAAAGTGCTGTCTAAATAAGGCTATACTTTGTGAATTTCGTTAAGGTTCTGATCTCGTGACCATCGTTAGGTTTGATTGGGTTTAACACTAATACGTATTCCACTCTGTTAAACTAAATGTTTAACTAACAGAAACTCTGCACTATACACTTACAATCAAAATAGATGCTTAGTTATCATAAGACTTAGAATCAAGATGCTTGTTTAATCAAGACTATATGCTAACAAGGTGAGTCATTCTCTTTTTACCAAATTGTTTCCAAAACCTTACTTTGGTGTTCTTTTTAGTGCTAGGTCTAGTTTTAGTCGGGTCTTTTGCATTGATTAAGGGTTGTTTGAGGTTGCGGATGGGTGTGGTTTGGGTATTTCAGGGGAACACAGGTTGCGGGTGGCTCGGTTTGGGGTATGATATCAATGTTTGTACCATCATAAGCTAGGGTCTGGTAACATTGAGTGTGGGGATTCGGGTTGGTTGATTTTGAGATGAAATTCAGTTTTTTTACACTGTTTTGACCCGTTTTCACTAAGGAGATAATAAAGTTTTAGACTTTACGTCGGTGAACACTCAATGTTGTTTCATTTGGCACTTGGGATTTAATTGAGGACAATTAAAGTGCCGGGAGGAGATAGTGTACATTAAGTCGTGTATTTTGAGTCTAGTTTAGTCGGTTTTTGGGGTTGGTTGATGTTTGGTTTGTGGATGTTTGCACTAACACTTATTATCATATATATTATCTTTTTCTAGTGTTTGGTGATGAAGTTTGTTAGGTTGATATTTGTTGCCGCTTTCGTTCGTATGTCCGAGTTTAGGAATTGTTTGCTGAGCGCGTTCGGATTGGAGGGCATATGTGGAATTGACTGGCACTTTGACAGTCTCGCATATTCAGCTAAGTCATTTCACTTGTATATTTTGTATTTATTTATTTCGTTTTTTTGTTTTAGTTTTTATTTTTAGGTAGCTAGTTTGAGTCGTATTCTCGTTCTTGCATTAGGGACAATGCAATCTTTAGGTGTGGGGATGGGGTACATGTACATAGTACGAGTTGAGTCATAAAAACTGAAAAATACAAAAAAAAATTAAAAAATAGAAAATCCAAAAAAATTGAAAAATCAGAAAATGTCTTTGGAATAAAAAAGTTTGAAAAATTAATACGGAAAGTGATAGAAAAGATGGGTTTTGTTCGGGTTCAAATAATGATAATATGAGAATAATTAAGTCGAGCTTGTGTCTAGTTTGGGATATGTGAATAGACCCGGTTTGGTTTTAGGTCCATTTGAATTAACATTACCTTAATTGTCAGTCTCCTAGTGGGTACTCATCTGGGAAAAATGAGAAATTGAAACCGCCAATAAGAGTATAAAGAATGCCGTTATAAGCTAAAATCGTTAGAATTTTTTATCATGAAAAGAAAAGGAAAAAATAGAATAAATGAGCTAGAAACTAAACAAAAGTAGCGCAGGCCTATGTAATCTTGGTTGGAGATAGTGACTCTGACCCGGAATGCCTCTAGGATGTGTGAAATCAAAATTGTAATAAAATTACCGATGCCTATTGTAGTCTCTCTTGGGGATGGTGACTCTGATTGGGAATGCCTCTAGGTTAGGTAAAGCAACGTCTAAGCTTAAAAGAAAGAAAAAAAGGAAAAGAAGAAAAAAAATGAGAAAAAAAATTGGTTTTAAATTCTCTTGATTTTGGTATAAAACGGTTAGGAATTGGTCCAGTGATCCTTCCTTTTGTTCTATAAGCTTGAGGCGGAATTAGGTGGACCGTGGCTTTTAGTATGAGACCCTAGGTAGATTGACCGCACTTGAACTAAATTTGCATGATAAGGGGCTTAGAACCGGATTTGCGTTTAAAGGGACAAGCATATTTGCAATCGCGGCTAACACAAGTTTTGATTTTAACAAGTATAAATAGTTTTTGTCCCGAGTATTTATCCATCTCTGATTCCGTATGCATAGATTCTTTTTCGAGGACGAAAAAAGAGTAACTGTGGGGATATTTGATGTATTGTAAAATACATCCTTTTTTCGTGTACATTTTGTATAATTTTCCGTTATATTTAGTTTAGTTTTCATTAGAATTTGCGTACTGTTGATACAATTGCGTTTTGCAGGTCTTGAACATTTAAAACTGCTGGAAATTGAGTAAAACGAGTGAAAACATGAAAAAGTCAAGTCCTGGAACGTGTTGGAGAGCTCGGGAGCTGAAACGGATTAAAACTTCTGGAAAAATAGTTTCTGGCGGGCCGCGAATCATGGACGAGAGTCTCTCACGCCCGGAGAGAGACTAAAAGTCTTGAAAACGTTTGTTTGGCGGTGGCGGGCCGTGACTTGCAGACATGTCTCTCTCGCGGCCGGCGAGAGAGCTATTTCGGCAGAGTTCTTTGAATTGAGACTAGGTTTGAGTTGGAAAAACTTATATAATCATCACAATCTTCAATTAAAACCTAACTTACGAGTTAACATCACTTTGGGCGATCTTGAAGCTGCATTAGGAGCGTTTTTTAGCAATCAGAGCTGTCGGTTGAAGGTCGGAAGTCAGAGAATCATTCGGGTCATCTCTTTAACATCCGGGTGTCTTCCTTTGTTTTTTCTTTCTCTTTGACCATGTTTTGTTTTCTTGAAAATACTTTGTCGATGTTTGTTTCAACGACTATGATTGGCTAAATTGTTTAACTACCTAGACGAGATGAATGGTTGCGAATAAAGTTTGGATGTTTATTATGAATTTGTGATTTTTATGGATTTATTTATGTATTGTAGGCGATTTGATTATTAACTAGATGTGTATGCAGGCTTGATTGTGTTTGAATATCGTTTCTTGCTTTACATAATTCTTGGTGACGGTCTTTATCACATAATAGGATTGTGTTAGGTTCTAGATTTTGGTGACTGTCAATATCACATAATAAATCGTGAATATTTAGGGTTAAATTGGCCAATAAACCTTAAAAGAAATATTCGGTAATCTTATAAAATCAAGTGTTCTACTAACCCTCAATAGTTGACAGGTGCGAGGTTATTGTTAGGTCTAAGCGATTAAACCGTAAGGTGGGTCCTTCTTAGGAAGTAAACCTATTAGCTGTTGTCTAACAAGTCTAGTTAAGAACCCAAATTTATCCTTGAGTTGAGTCCCGAAACGGAGAGAGTCTTGTAGGGTACTTTCATAAATCATTAGAGGTCCGGACAAGGAGTCCAATTTACCGGTAATCATAACATCCTTTAGGGTGCCCTAATGTATTCTTGAGAAGGGTTAGGAAGCTTAGTGGTAACTCGAGAGGTTTAGCATCTTACGATCCCGGTCCATAATTATCAACTTTCAAAAAATATCCATAACTAAAAGCAACCAGGATTCGAGTCTAGGTAGTATTTCCATCGTCTAGGTAAAAGTCTACACTAATTCGTTTTAGTTAACTTAGTTAATTAGTTTAATTTAATTGCTTTCCTAGGATTTTTAGACCCCCCCCCCCTTAAACGAACAAATAGTTCAGTCCGTGTCAGTTTAGTCTAAATAGAATCATTAGCGTAATTCAATAGAGTCTCGTGGGTTCGATATCCGGACTTACAGTAGCTATACTAGAGTCGATCGGTACATTTCCGGTTAGTAGTTTAGTGTGTCTTAGTGAGTCTAGAGTATTACTTAGAGTCTAGAATTAGGTTAATTTAGTTACTTTTATTAAACTACTTTTTAGCACATCAGCCGTCGGAGAATCCCCATGCACCCTTTGATCCCCCTCGTTGCCCGGATTCACATGCACCGATGAGAAGCTCTTCGATTGTACATCCTCTTGACCATCCGACTTCCTAACCGGCGAACTAATGGAATCAGTCCCTTCATCTTCTTCGTTCACCAAGTCCGGCCACTCTTCATCAAACAAACAGTCCGACACCCAATCGTCAAGCTCTTCCAAAACCCACACTTTAAAACTTTTATTCTTCCACTTAAGAGTCACCGAATCCGCTATTCTTGAGCCTTGATCGACCAAGACACCAACACGGTTGGTAGACAAATCCCAGTCGTTCGGTGTGACAACCGGTGATTTACGACTATTAATTACGTGATTAACAAGTGATTAACGTGACAATAAATAATGTTTACGACGCAAATTAACTTAATTAGGCCTTTGGAGTGCCTAGGAACGTCTATATGACTTTACAGTGCGCGAACGGTGGTTTACAGAGAAACCTGCTGAATGTTACGCGACAACGAATTGAAACCGTACGAAATACTGACGACTCCGACAAGTATGAATGTTACACCAAAATTTTATGCTTATGAAATTAATTTTGTGAATTTATTGGGCGTCCGTGTGACACAAATGCGAACGTGGACTAAAAACGCGACGGTAGGAAACACATCGGCAATGAAACGGAAGCGAAGGAGACGCTTGTCGGCTTCGAAACTTACATTTTACGCTATATTTAGCTCCGTAATAAAATTTTCGTAAATACAGTTGAAACCGGATCGAAAAACGGATTAAAGACGACAACGATACAATTTTTCGCGATTATTACCGTAATCGACAAACGAACGCACCCAACGTGACTACTGACACTATTTTCCATAATTTGCTTCTAAGAAATTTAGTTACGATATTTTTCACGCTAACCGGGTGTGTTAACGGTTTTGTAGAGAATTCCGGGCCTTTTCGGACACGAGAGTGGGATTGTGGGCCCTGGGCCCAAGCCCAAGCCCACCAATAAGGAAATTCAAGTATATATAGGGGACTGTATTGCTTTGCTTCTCATTTGGAAACCCCCCTCTTGCTCAACTCAAATATGAGCAGCCACACAGCAGACCCCCCTCTTGCTTCCTCCCTCGTTCAACCGACGACCGGAGTTGGTGCCAGCCGAAATTCGGAGCTCCGGCGTCCTATCTCCCCGACAAACAACACACACACACCCCCTTCACCCTCTGTTCTCCTTCGATCTACACCCCCACCCCCTTTGCGATTCTGAAACGGACCACCACCACCACTAACCGGTGGTGGTGCGGCGGTGCGACACAGAGAGAGACGGAGAGAGAGACTGAGAGGCGAGAGAGAGAGAGAGAACCGGCGGTCGAAGACTCGGACCGCTGGTCGGTCCATTTACCCGGTGGTTGGTGTTAAAAGTCCAGCGGTCCAAGACATTATCCGACGAGTCTCCGGTAGGAGGTTGGTTTTACTCTCCAATTCTGTTCGACGAAGATGATGATGAGTTCCTATTTCAGTCAACCGCAGGCGGTGGTGGTCAGCGGCGGTCCGAGACTCGGACCGGCGGTCCTTGTCTCGGCCCGGCGGTCTTCGTTTTTGTCCGGCAAATTTCCGGTAAACTCACCCCTGTTCTTTTATTTTATTCGTTTTTTATGATGATAATGACCGGTTTGTTCGGGTTTCGGGTTCGACTCGGTTCTGGTTTGGGACAGCCGTGGCTCAGGTTGTCTGACTGGGCTGTGGTTCACCTGGTGGTTTAGCGGGTTCAAGATTTGTGTTTTTCAAGTGGGTTTTTGGTTTAACACGGTTCAACTCGGCGTAACTCAGTTCAACTCGGTACGACTTAAGTGTATGTCAGCTCGACTCAGCCCAACTCGGTCAACCGAGTCAACTCAGCCGGTCAACCAGGTTGACTCGGTCAGCTCAGCCGGTCAACTCGGTTGACTCGGTCAACACAGTCGACTTTTCAGTTTTTCGACACGAAGAATGGTAAAGATTAACGGCGAATTAACTTGAATTTATATATTTTTATTAATTTCGTGAAACGAGCTTGAACCGATTCAGATTAATATTTAGTTTACATTTTGTCGTTCTTACAAAAATACATAGATATTGATGATTGAAAAATTGTTGAATTTTGAAAAATAACGACACTTTAGTTGTCGGGGGCGTCCGAAAACAGAGGAAACTCTACCCGTTTTTCGAGAAAACACGTAAAACGAAAACATGTTTAATCAAACGACTTTCAGTAAACAAGTAAAAGTACATGATTACTTTCTACGACGCGTTACTACTTACGAAAACGGCGATTCGGAAACAATTTACAAACATAAATGTAGTTATTTTAAACATCGAGATTTCGATAGTTCTTTTATAAAGATGAATATAGTGCACACTTGTTTCAAATTTTCGTACAACAAGAAATCGTTTCATAGAAATGAATATAGTTCATATATATTTTTTCGAACATCCAACCAGAAGACATTTCTTTTGTAAACTTAAAAATAGTTTATATATTATTCAAATACCAAGCGACACGAATTCGTTTATTAAAATAAATATAGTTTTTATATTTATTTCAAGGTTCAAATGGCATGAATTCGTTTTACAAGAATAAATATATTTTATATATCAAACAATAACGAACCCTTTTATAAAGGTAAATATAGTTTTATATTTGTTTCAAACATCAAACGGCTCGTATACGATTATGAAAATAAATGTAGTTATATATTTGTTTTCAAACTCAACAACACAATGATTATAACTTTTTATACCTATTTTAAACGCCTAAACGGCATATACGAATATTTTTGACAAATATCATACGAGACGCGATGTATAATACGAGTTTGTTATACACTATTTTCTTGAAAATATTCATTACATACACGTATGATTTCTTGGAACGACTAATGAGATTCTACTAATATATTTATATATTTATTTTGACCTCTCGAAGACTAGGTCTTTCCAAGACTTCTTAATTAGCAACAATAAACGAAACTTAACGAGTATAACTTCCTCGTTTCCTTCAAGATAATAACTTACCGTCGAATCGTTCGATTAACGATTCGGTAGAGCTCGATGACACATAGTGTAGTTACTGCGTTTATTTAGAAACTTATAAGATATTCCGTGTTAGGAATATTGTAGAACGCACGCTAGCAAGTCAAGTCTTGGAAACAACATCACGAAGTCGTAATTAGCTAGATTTGCACAAGGCAATTCAGGTGAGTTCATAACCCCACCTTTTTATGGTTTTACATTTTTATGAATGTTTTCGGGGTGGAAAGACATGCACGTTTTTCAGAAACATACAAAGTTCTAGATAAACAAAGACTGCATATTTTTAGACAAAGCACGTTTTGCAAGAACATACAAAGCTTTTGAACGAACGAAAACTCATATTCCTAAATCATATTACGAATGGATTTTGAGGAATTCAAATGGTTTACGAATGGATTTTGAGGAATTCAAATGGTTTACGAATGGATTACACTAAATATACCGGTTTTTACAAAACAAATGCGTATTATCGAAATGTGAATGATTTTCATGACTAGGGATGGATAGTCTGGTGATAATATATAGAGACTGGGGAGTGAGCCTTAGAGGCTGGGAAGGTTCTTCCTTAGAGGCTGGGGAGCTTCAGCCCTAGAGGCTGGGGTAAAATACATGTTACAATTATTTCAGACATTTTTATACATGGTATGGTTAGCCTAAGGAGGGTATACTACTTAGATCATGTGGGTGGTGGGTACAACACTTCCAAGGGACATGAGTGATAGATCTATTTGGGTGTAGCGAGCCCACACCCATGAGGCCGGGGCGGCCCATAGTGGTGACTGTGTCTTACAGCCGAGGCCCGGTAACAAATTTGCTAGGTTTAAGTTTTCCTGCATCACTTCACACATACCAGTGGCTTTGCAACCCATTGGTGATCTCTTTTTCCTTATTGCTACATACCAGGGACATATATACTTACAGAAATACTTGATTTATACAAATTAAATACCATGTTTTATACAAATTCAAAGCGTAGGATTTATGCGGGTGTGGAGTCAAAGTCAGGGTGGGCATTGACGGTTATACGAACATTACAAATACAAGAGTTTACAAATACATGGTTTTACGAACATAATGCGTTACAAATACAAAGTTTCCATATAACTTGACAAGAAAATGATTTTTGAATTCGTTTTCTCAATATTATTTCACAAACCCGTTATTCAAAAGATTTATTTCAAATGTTTTACAAACAATCTATGAACTCGCTCAACTTTATGTTGACTTTTTCGCATGTTTCTTTCTCAGGTTACCTTTCAGAAACTATGGCACGGTTGGAATAGGAGAACCATTGGAGATACGAGTACTTAGTGGCGTCAAATTTCTAGAAGTCTTAGATTATATTTGCTTCCGCTGTGCAATGAAGATACCAGTCCAGTCACGCCAGCTCTGATAATTTCGGGGTGTGACATTCGGCAACATATGAGACCCCTTCACCACCTTCCCAAACAAACAAGCTACGTCATCAAAGACCTTATTTTCAGCAAGGTGTAACGGCATGCCGTGAAATTTGATCCATGCCAACCTCTCATAAGCCATGGTCTGACCAGACCAAATATCCAGCGACTCAAAACCATTCCTTCCACTTTTCGATGTTTAGAATGAAATCCGTAGCATCGATCTCATCCTAAAAAGCAAGCATCATGTTCATCCCTCCCAGATAGTATAATTTATATCCATAGACTCCTGCCTTACTCAGATTTCCTTTCATGCTAACAAGACACCCGAAATCTTTTGCTCTTCTAACCACCGCTCTGCCCTGTAAATCAAAGAAAGCACTGGTCTCCTTGTGAACATTGATCACTTTCTCCTTCGACTCAACCTCTTCCTCCTTCCTCTTAACATTCTCCATGTCTTTCATTAAAACATTGCTAAACGAGCATCCTTGCCTACTGAAAGCATCGTTCCTCTTAAAGTTGGTATCGACCTCCTTCCTCTTGTTAGTGGGACCGCTACCTGCTACGAATCTCCCTGTCTCGACTGAACCATTTTCCTTCGCAAACTTCGCCAGGTTAATTTGTAGCGTGTGCTTACCTAGTTTTAAACCCTTCATACTCTTCTCTAACTCCTTCCAATCCTTAACCCCTCTGAAATTCACAAAACCAAATTGAGACCTTCTTTGTTCCTTTTCCTCGTTATGTATGACCTAGCAATGTCTCCGAAATCTTTGAGGGTGGACGCCAAGTCCCACGGCATGCATCCGTCCGGAATATTAGCCACGAAGAACTTAGTAAGTTGCGCCGCCATGAATAAGACCAAAAGAAGAGAGAGAAGACGAACCGACCGGACCGGAAAAGCCCAGGTCGCGAATGGACAAATCAGGAAACCAAATAGAGGGAAAGGTTAGATCAAGAATCGCTACCAATAAGCAAGATGATTAAACCTCGCACGCTAATCCATAACCATCTTCATCATCGAGCAAACCTAGGGTTCCCGCGGTCCAGAGAGAAAACGTTTTTGGTCCAAGAAAATAATATGGGCAGCCCAATATTGATTATAATAATATTATGCTTTTTATTTTCTTTTGATCTCTATTCCTCCAATTGCTCTTTTTTTTGTCTGATGTAGAATCCCAAAAAAAATATAATCACCTTTCTTCAACATATATGGCCCAAACGTCATGAAATTCATGCATATGAAATTCGCTGGGCTGGAGTACAAATGGCGGCCCAATGAAAAATAATGTGCAGCCACCTTTATTCGTCTAGCTTAATGTGATCTCATCTCAGTGTAATTCTTGGTCCAATAGGATTTCTAATAATAATCTTTACATGGCCAATAATCCACATATCATGTAAACATTGCTGATACACATTTTGGTGTCCCCTTTTACTAATAATATATATATATATATATATATATATATATATATATATATATATATATATATATATATATACAGGGGACCGCTAAAATGAAAACCAACTCCAGTTGTAAAAACCGTGAGAACTACACCGTACGGGGCGAGGTGGAGCAATTTTTTTTTTCATAAACGTAGATGTGTGTATTATAAACACATTTGTAAAAAAATTCAAAAAAAAAATGTCGTGTGTGTAGTTTTGAGCACCACAAGTTTGTGTTTACGGGTACCGTAAAAATTTTCGGTACCCGTAAACACAAACTTGTGGTGCTCAAAACTACACACACGATATTTTTTTTTGAATTTTTTTTTTTACAAATGTGTTTATAATACACGCATCTACGTTTATCAAAAAAATTTTGGTCCAACTCGCCCCGGATCAAAAAGTTCTCACGGTTCTTACAACTGGAGGTGGTTTTCATTTTAGCGGTCACTTATATATATATATATTTGCTGCCTTAATAGATAACATAGAGATAGCGGGCTTGGCCCACTCAAAGAACATAGCGGCAATTTTAATTCGGTCACTGGTGGTCTACTCTACTCAACCGGCTGGTTATTTAATAATTACTCATTTTTGCTTCATTTACACCAGGACCTGGCAAAACACAAAATAATGTAATATAATACTAAACTAAATAAAAACAGAAAAAACCTATACATAAATTATACACTTTACACGGGACAAATATGTGTATTTTACCCTACATCAACCCGTTGACCCGAACCTGTTTCGACCCATGACCCGACCCGACCCAATCCGACCTGCCCGTTTTGCCAGGTGTAATTACAAGTGTCATTAGCACCCGTGATTTGCCTTATAGAGGATTGCAAGTCATGAGAACATTATAAAAGAAAGAAGAGTAGTTGGATGTAACTAACCCAAGATTAGGGGTTGTTCCTCTTCTAAGATTGGGCAATGAACAATCTTTAATCGAATCTAATTTTATTATAACCTTAAAGTCACATTTTGTAAATCTAATAAAAATTCGTCAGTAACCTTAGCTAGGAGCCGGGGTTTTGAGTTAATTAACGTCATCACTTGCCAATAACCTAACTATGATTCATCCCAAGTGGATTCAAAGATCTAAAGCAACACTCTTTATGCTCTTGATATTCTCTACTAATTTTCTATTACTTGCTTTTATTTTCTGGTTTTAATATAAAAATTAGCAAAAGATAACTAATTAACTAGTTGCTAATTTAAAGTTAACTATTAAAATTCCTATCCTTTGGGTTCGATAGTTGGTTCTTACATAAACATTACTACAAACGATAAATGCACTTGCCTATTGTATGTGTTATGTCTAAGTAATAACTAATAATCATTTCTTGTTTCTTATAAATTTGAAACTAGATAAAGACGTGTTTTAAAAGTGACTAAGTTAATCAACCTATTCCGTACTAAGAGTTTTTTTAAATTAACTATACCAACACACTAAAACACCCACATCATTTTCTCAATCACAATTCTTTGTTTTAAACTCACAATTCTCAAAACCAGATAAAAACACAATTTTACTTTAGTACTTAGATAACTAATTAAAATTTACCACAAATTCCTCGAGAGAAGACCTTACTGTAACGACTCACACAAAAATGTCCTAAAACGCTCCGTAAGTGAAAACCCGAACCCGTAAAACCTTACTTTTCATAAAAATCCAAGGAAAACAATAATTTTCATCTGTCGCGGGCTGCAACAGATTTAGAAGAGGTCTTCGCGGGGCGCGACAGACCTAGGGTATCGGATAAACATGAGGGCCACCTGTCCCTACATGTGTCGACCTGACACTATGACTCAGCAACTCTAAGCCGACCTAGACTCCCTCGCGGGCCGTGAAGGAGATGCTGATATGCTTCGTGGGCCGCGACTTGCCCCTATTTCAGCCTATAAATAGCAGTCGATGGGTTCATTTCAAATCGTTCAATTCTTTTCTCTCTTTTAGCCTATATTATAGCAAAGTAATAGCTCAGGAATAATACTCCTAAATCCCGAAATTCTGCCCGTTATTAGGGAAATAACTCTAATCACTGGTACGATACTATATCCGATTGATTGCAACTGATCCAACGGATGTTTAAGTGATGCCTGTATACGGCTATACTTTGTCATTCGTTGTGAGTTTTGATCTCGTGATTATCGTTAAAGTTGAATTAGGTTAATACGCTAATACGAGTTCCATTGTATCTAGAATTAAAACTCATAATCAGGAAGCTGTTAAACTAGAATACTTAGCGATTAAGTCAACTTAGTAGTTAAGTAAACTTAATGGTTATGAAAAACTTAGCAGTTAAGAAAACGTAGCAATTAAGGAAAACTTAATAGCTAAGAAATCTTAATAGCTAAGGAAAACTTAACAGTTAAGCAAGCTAAGTAAAACTAATTAAGTTAATTAATTAACCGGCTTAGTAAATTACTTAATTAAACAGTTAAGGAAAAGTAATCAGTTAAGCAGCTAAGTAAGATTAATTAATTTGTTAAGTAAGATTAATTAATCAGTTAAGCAAGATTAATTAAGCTAAGTAAGATTAATTAATCAGTTAAGCAAGATTAATTAAGCTAAGTAAGATTAATTAGCTAAAGTTAATTAAACATCTAAATAGATATACATGAAAATAGATATATATGAGGAAGGTGCAAGGAAGGTGTAAGAAGATATATATATATGGGTAGGAAGTTTCCCAGAAAATGTATAGGTAACTTCCTAGAAAAGTATATAGGAAACTTCCTAGAAATTTCATATTTCCTACCTATAAATAGGAAGCTTAGGATTCATTTTTCTTTGCTCATTTCTTCTATTCTTCTCTCTATACGTTGGTGTTCTAACCAAAAATCACCGATACGATATTCTGTTAGATCGATTCGGAAACCAACTAACGAGTGCCAAAGTGCTGTCTAAATAAGGCTATACTTTGTGAATTTCGTTAAGGTTCTGATCTCGTGACCATCGTTAGGTTTGATTGGGTTTAACACTAATACGTATTCCACTCTGTTAAACTAAATGTTTAACTAACAGAAACTCTGCACTATACACTTACAATCAAAATAGATGCTTAGTTATCATAAGACTTAGAATCAAGATGCTTGTTTAATCAAGACTATATGCTAACAAGGTGAGTCATTCTCTTTTTACCAAATTGTTTCCAAAACCCTATTTATTTTCAAAGTTATAATTACAGGGATTAAGTCTTTGTAGTCTTCAATTACAGCCGGTATGTGGGGTTTTGTATACATTACTTGATAATCGTCACCATTGGACAACGGGTTAGCCAATGGGTGATATGACCATAGTCGCAGAAACAAGTCGAGTGACAAATACCGTTGGGTAATTGGTTAATATATAAACATTGTAATCGCTCTTAATACTGTGAATTATAACAAATGTGTTTTGTACAAAAATGAATGAACTCACCAGTATTTCCTGCTGACCAAATGTTTTTAAAACGCGTTTCAGGTGATTACGGTAGATTGGAATAGGAGTTGTGACACGACACCGAACGGCTTAAAGATGTGGCTTATTTTATCAAAAGAATTAAATGTTATTTTTATATATTCGGGTTTATCCCATTTTAAAGCTACTTTTGTAAAACATGGGTTTATTCCCATTTGTTTAATAAATAAAATCCGGTGTTTTAAAACTCTGATATTTTTCCTAACTCACGTTCCTGATGAAATATTCCGCTGCAATGTTTTTAAAATAACCACCGGTACCACTTGACTGCTCGCAGCTCCCGTCCAGGGTGTGGTCGGGGGTCGTGACAGAAGGTGGTATCAGAGCCACTAGTTTAAGCAATTAGGTGTTGTAATAATACCTAAGCTTAAACGAAAGAGTTAGGAAATTATTATTTGGTAGTAACAAGGATAGTATTTAGACTTGAACTTAAGAAATATACTTTAGTATTAGCTTCGAGATAAGTTAATTGTTATGGGCGGTTTTCTGAACATATATCCTGACTAATATTCTGGCTTTGATTGTTTATTTGTGATCAGGATACCGGATCAGGATATTGGTGACATCCTGATATGATATCCTGGTAGTGACTAATTTAACCACGTGCAGATTAGAAGGTGCAAGTCTCCAACGTTCAAGTGGACTTCTTCTCCTCAAGACTCGGGCAAATCAGTTGGGTTATAGACGTTGAAGCCGGAAGACGTGGACTACAACGTTCACTTGAGGAATATTCGAAGCATCCCGGTTTAATAGGGTAGTTTTTTATTTTCATTTTACTATAAATGGATTGATCGGATCAGATAGCAACACACACAATCCTTCGCACACTCTTTCTCTCTACTTGCAAACACTCACAACGCACTAACACTTGTACTCGAATTACATTGTAACACTTAGTTGATCCGCATCATATCCTGCACTGTATCCTGATATTTGAAGCAATAAGAAGAACAAGGCAGCTGCGATTGTCAGCTCCCGAGGTTTTATACTGGCGATCTAGATTGATCAAGGGCTTTCCTCGTAAATCTCGTGTCACCCTTTACATTTTTGCTCATTGTTTGATCATAGACATAGCTCAATATCCTGAGCTATATCCTGTACCTGTTTTTTTAAACAACTTAACTAGCATATTTTCAACACACGTTTTAGCACACTACCTCACTTAAATAATTTGATCACTTAATTGCTTCGGTAATTTTTGACCAAAACAATTTGGCGCCCACCGTGGGGCAAGTGGTGCTACTTCTACTAAAAGTTTTTGCAAAATCATTACTTGGTTTTTTATTTTCAAAACTTTTTGCTACATTATTTTCAATGGCCTCGAGATCAAACATGAGCTCTTCCACCGTGTCTGCTACAACCTCTGCAACAATTTGTTCGGTGCTTCCACCACCTCCTCCCAGAATGCAAGCCTCTTCACAGGAAACTGAAAGTCATGTGGCTCGGGATGTTATCCCCGCTCGCAATATCCAGGGATCTGGTCCTGTTTTGGCTTCTAATGAAGAAATTATAAAGTTGTTTGGTAGTGTACAGGAATAGATGAGGCAGCAGCAGGAAACTAATCAGATGCTGATAAGAGAGATATAACTCTTGAAATCCGGCCCAAGTAGGCCTGCTGAAGATACTGTCACTCCGTTGCAACCCAGGGCTTTGAAATTCAGTTCTGCAGTTTATAGTGAGGATAACCGGGGGAATATTGTGCCTAGCCATTCCCAGAATCATACTCCTGAGATACCCTCTTCAGTAAGAGTATCAACTGTGAGAAGCTCAGAATATGCTTCAGGATATGGCCAGAATCCCCAGACTGGTAATGTATCTAATAATAATAATACTCTTGCTACTAATGGTGTTGAATCTTTGCAGGATGCAGGTATGACATCAGCATTTTCCAAGGAGCTTCAAAAACTGAAAGACATGATATCCAGTGTGCCTGGGGTGGTCTAGCCAATTCCAGAAGTGTCCCAGGATAGCCACGGGATATCACGGTTTGCATATCCTATTTGTGATACTGAAATCCCAAAAAGATTTCAAACCCCTAACATGAAACTCTATGACGGAACTACGGATCCTGAGGAGCATATTGCCCAGTATAGGGAAAGGATGGAAATCAAACCTATCCCTCCAGATCTCAAAGAAGCATGCCTGTGCAAGGGTTTTAGTTCTACCTTAACAGGATCGGCCTTAAAATGGCTCTTAAACGTTCCTCCTCACTCAATTACTTCATTTGCTCATTTAGTTAATTTATTTAATAGTCAATTTTCTTGCAGCCGAAGTTTTGAGAAACTAACCAGTGATCTTTACAGGATAACTCAAGGACCTCAGGAATCCTTGAGGGATTATGTGAACAAGTTTAGTCAAGAATCCCTGGATATCCCACATCTTGATGTTGCAATAGCTGTGCAAGCTTTCAAGATGGGATTACAAAAAGATTCTCAATTTTACCAGGATCTTGTAATGAATCCCTGCAGGAATCTGGACAACCTATGAGTCAACCAACAGGAAATCAGAATCCTCATACAAACCATATCGCTCTAAGCCATATGGCAGAAATGACAGCAAGAAAGTGAATGCTGTTGAAGATGAGGATCCTGAGGAGTATCCTGAGTTGTCTGAATATTGTTTTTCCGTTAATATACCTGAACTAATGTATGCTATGCAGGGTTTAGGAGACAAAGCAAGATGGCCCCGGAAAAATCAACAAAAAGCTGATTGGAAGGATAAGTCCAAATGGTGTGCCTTCCATAAAGATTTCGGACATGTCACTGAGGATTGCATCGCTTTAAGGAAAGAAATAAGCTATCTCTTAAGCAAGGGATATCTAAAAGACCTCTTGGGAAGAAAGAAGAATAAGGGTCAGGATCCTGAGAAGGATCCTGAACGGGCAGCATCACCTCCTGCGGATTCAAAAATAATTAACTTTATTTCAGGAGGATCCGACATCTGCGGTACATCATATTCTGCGGTGAAAAGACACGCGAAGGAAGCCAAAGGAGAGAGGGGAGATAAGCCAACCAGGATGTCAACCCTCACGACTGACAAAGTGATCACATTCGATAATGATGACAGGGATACTGTACATGATCCTCATCATGATGCTTTAGTAATAACGTTATATGTTGCTAACCATTTTGTGCGCAGGATATTAGTAGATAATGGCAGCTCAGTCAACATAATTCAGCTGGAAACGTTGAAGAGGATGAATGTATCCCCGATGGATATTACTTCGAAGTCCACTGTGCTCGTTGGTTTCAGTGGAGAAGCTAGGAATACCGTAGGAGAGATAAAGTTACCCGTGTATGTCGAAGGGGTCAACTCAATGCAGCGCTTTTATGTCATGGACTCCTTATCCTGCTATAAAATTATATTAGGTAGGCCTTGGATCCATGATATGAAAGCTGTGCCGTCAACTTATCATCAGTGTATCAAGATCCCTACCCCTTGGGGAGTAGTCAAGGTGGAAAGCGATCAACAGGAAGCGAAGGAATGTTATTCTTCTTCGGTGAAATCCTCAACAAAGCCTAGTGCAGCATAGCAATTAAAGATGCGAGGCCAGAATATCATGGAGGCTTCAGAGTAGGATGTGAAGAAAATTATCCTGGATCAAGATAATCCAGATATCTCGGTGCTCGTGGGAACCAATATCCCTAAGGATATTGAAGATCAATTGACTAACTTTTTGAAATGCAGGATGTCAACATTCGCGTGGAAACACGAGGATATGACAGGAATTTCCAAGGATATTATAACTCACAAGCTCGGAATCGATAAGTCTTTCAAGCCTGTCCAGCAGAAACAAAGGAAATTTGCTCCATAACGCAACACTATCATTCAGGAGGAAGTTGAAAGACTATTAAAAAGCAAGATGATCAGGGAAGTGAAGTTTCCTAAATGGCTGGCAAATGTAGTTGTGGTGCAAAAGAAAAACGGGAAATGGAGAGTCTGTGTAGATTACAGAGACTTGAACAAAGCTTGTCCCAAAGACCCGTTTCCTCTACCTCATATTGACTCAATGGTGGATGCTACTGCCGGCCATGAGATGTTAACCTTCATGGACGCATCCTCAGGATTCCAGCAGATCCAAATGTAACCTTCAGACCAGGAGGATACTGACTTCATGACACCAACAGGTATTTATTGTTACACTGCTATGCCCTTTGGTTTGAAAAATGCAGGTGCAACATATCAAAGATTGGTGAACATGATGTTCAAAGAAAAGCTGGGGGACACTATGGAGGTGTACATCGATGACATGGTAGTAAAATCCAAAAAGGCTGAGGATCATCTCCAGGATATTAAGGGAGCATTTGATATCCTGGATCAGTACAACATGAAGCTGAATCCTGCTAAGTGCCATTTCGGAGTGGGGGCAGGAAAGTTTCTAGGATATATGGTGACTAAAAGAGGGATAGAAGCAAGCCCAGAACAGATTAAAGCCATCTTGGATATCAAGTCACCTTCAAATATGAAGGATGTTCAACGATTAACAGGGCGAGTAGCAACATTAAACATATTTATTTCAAGATCCTCGAAAAAATGCAAGGAATTTTATGATATCCTGAAGAAGAATAACAAGTTCGAATAGGGAGTAAAGCATGAAGCAGCCTTGCAGGATTTAAAGCAGTATCTTTCAACCGCACCTCTATTGATGAAGCCTGAGAATGGTGAACCATTATCCCTGTATCTTGCAGTATCGGGGAATGCAGTAAGTGATGTCCTTGTAAAGGATCATGAAGGTCAGCAGTATCTTGTTTATTATGTTAGTAAAAGTTTATTAGATGCTGAAACTAGATATTCTCATTTAGAAAAATTGATATTAGCCCTAGTTATGGCATCAACGAAACTTAGACATTATTTTGAAACACATAGGATTAATGTTAAAACTAACTATCCTGTTAAAAATGTGCTTAGGAAACCCGAGATGTCAGGTAGGATGGCTAAATGGTTAGTAAAATTAAGTGCCTATGATCTAGTGTATGAACCTAGAAATTCCATAAAGTCTCAGGCTTTAGCTGACTTTGTGGCTGATTTCAGTAGTGATATTCAAAGTGAAGTAGACCTAGAAATACAACAGCTAGGAGAAAACTTAGAATCCTGGACTTTATATACTGATGGAGGATCTAATGTCAGAGGTGTAGGTTTGGGTATACTACTAAAATCGCCACAGGGGGACATATTGCCCCAGGCTATTAGATGTGAGTTTCCTACCACTAATAATGAAGCAGAATATGAAGCTTTAATTGCAGGATTAGAATTGGCTAAGAGCATGAATATCAAGAGTTTACAAGTATTTGTTGATTCCTTGTTAATCACTAATAATTTTAATGCGACATATGCAGTTAAAGGTGAGAAGTTAATCGAGTATCTCGAAATTCTCAAAAAATTAGCAGGATATTTCGATATTTTTACACTTGAACAGGTACCAAGAGAGGATAATGCTGAAGCTGATGCCTTGGAAAATCTAGGATCATCAGTCAGGATACCGGAAGGAACCCGAATACCAATATTACATATCCTATATCCTGCGACTTTGGTCAAAAATTACCGAAGCAATTAAGTGATCAAATTAGTTAAGTGAGGTAGTGTGCTAAAAAGTGTGTTGAAAATATGTTGGTTAAGTTGTTTGGAAAAACAGTATTCAGGATACGGTTCAGGATATTGAGCTGTATTTATGATCAAACAATGAGCAAAAAGTAAAGGGGGTGACACGAGATATACGAGGAAAGCCCTTGATCAATCTAAATCACCGGCATAAAACCTCGGGAGCTGACAATCGCAGCTGCCTTGTTCTTCTTATTGCTTTAAACTTCAAGATATAGTGCAGGATATTGACCAGATCGCTAAGTGTTACAATGCTTTTGTGCGAAAGTGAAAATTGCTAGAGAGCGAGTGTAAGAGTGTAGTGAGTGTTGATGTGATGTCCTATTCGATCTGGTATACCCACCTATTTATAGTAACGAATTACAAACAAAAATTCCTATAAATATGGGATGCTCCGAATATTCCATCGTAAACATTGTAGACCGAGTAATGCGGCTTCAACGTCTTTATTTGAACGACTTGGACCGAGTCTTCCGCAGAATGAGTCCTTGTGAACGTTGCTAGCTTCTAACCCGCGTACCTGCACATAATCCGTTAGTGATCCTAAGGATACCATTCAGGATGTTACCAATATCCTGAATCAGCATCCCGGATGTGAACAGACATCATATAACCAAGATATAATTCAAGATATTTCTCAGGATATGGGCTCAGAATTTCACCCATAACAATTGTCCCAAAAAATGTTACCGTTTAGTATCCTGCCACTAACGGTTACATTTTTCACAGAGATCGAGGCAATTAAGAGATAAGACCAATGATGTGACCGTTAGCAACTTACTCAGCCTATATTTACTCATTGCACCCTATATCTTCTCATCCTCATCTCTTTTTTAATCACTCCCGATAAGGAAAAAGGTAACATTCTCTCTCTAATCTCCATCTTTATCTTCATTCTCCTTCTCCGGTCAAAAATTCAAGCGATCAAATGCCGAGACAGACGAGATCTAGTACCGGTGATTCAACTCCCACATTTATTCAGTAGAATCTTCTCCAAGAACCGGAGAAAGAGATATGCTCTTTTGATAGTGCCCACTTGGCAGCTCTCAAATCCTCCGGTATCTTTCCGGAAGGAACAGTGTTCCGGCCGTTCGACCGGGAAATCCGGTCGGATATGGTCTCCAATGAGTGGTTGTGCTTTAGTGCCTTTCCCTTCACTTTAGGGTTACAATTCCCCTTTCCAGACTTCATCACGGAATTCTTCAACATTACCAAAATCTCCTTTAGTCAAACAATGCCAATGCTTTGGCGTGTTCTGTCCGTTCTTGACCAGATCAAGAAAAACCACATCCCTGATCTTTCTGTTCATGATCTCCCCCTAGCTTACAAGCTTAGATGCCACGGATCATGTAGATTTTTGTTTTATTCCACTTCCGGCGACCCGCTGATACTTCGTGCCACCAGGAACGAGGATAATTGGCAATCTAAGTTCTTCTTTGTAAAAAGAGACTCAATCCCTGGTGGAACGGAATATCCGGTGCAATGGTTGAAAAAGGGTAGGATTTAGGGTTTAAGGATGATCCTGCCTCTTATCCTGTTACATATCCTAAACTGATCAACTTTATTTTTTCTGTCGTGTACACAGCTGACTTTAGGAAGATCGCTCCTCCCCTTGCTGATTCAAAGAAAAGAATTGACGCCATCAGACTCCTTCCAGAGGCTGAAAGAAGTTTCAACCCGTCTCCGCCATCTCCAAGTCCTCTTTCGAGTGCAAACATGTCTGGTAAGGATCCTGCAAAATATCCTGTACATACATGTCTTTATCTGATATACTTAGGAGAAATTTTACTCCCTGTATGCAGACTCCAGCAAGGTTCCAGTCTACCTAGACCTTGAAGAACTTGACAGCTACCCTTCTCCAGTCACGGTCAAGAAAGAGACCCCTGCTGCCACCAGCTCCAAGCCGCTCCCGGCTCCTAAGGCCAATCCAAGGACTCGTGCTTCCACAACAAAGAAGAGGAAAGCTCCTGAAATCAGTGCTCCAGGTCCAGAAGGGTTCTCCTACAATGAACTCAGCTTTTCTGACTCCTTAGAGCCAATGACATCCTTCCTCAACAAGGTAATATCTTGCTACATATCCTGCACATATACCCTGATAGGATATCCTGACAGGATATCCTGGTTAATATATTCTGACTCATACCTGAATTTGGTGTGCAGGGCCTCCAGCATTTGCTCCACCTGTACAATGATGCTTGTGGTACTGTTGTACTTCATGAAGCCAGGATTAAACAGCTCGAAAGTACCGTTGCCGACCAAGGTGCCATCGCTGAAGCAAAGAGCCGGCACTACGAGGGCATGCTGAAGAAGGTCACCCAAGATGCTGAGCTCAAACTTGCCACTGTCCAAATGGATCACGACCAGGCCATGGTTGCTTTCCGGGAAGGGATCAAAGCCTCTGCTATCGTCTCCTTGTTACAAGCGTGCATCAAGATGGCCTACGTGGCCAAGGAGACAGGCCTTGTATGCCCATCCTGGCCAGTTGAATCCTGGGTGGCCAAGCTAAAGGAGCTTGGGGGCAAAGCTGTGCCACTTCCTACTGAAGCCGGAGAATCCTCTAAGTCAGCAGAGGTGGTGGACAAGGATGGAGATAAGAAGGATGCTGCAGCGGATGCTGGGATGGATGCTGGTGAGGATGCTGCTTAGGATGCTGAAGCTGAAAAGGCAGAGAAGGTTGGAGAAGATGCCGCTGTGTGAGGGAATTCAGGTGGGCAATGATGGATATACGTGCCAAGGCCGGAGCCCACCTTTTTGAATTTGAATGTTGGTCTGTAACCCCCAAAACAAATTACTTTTTCCGCACTTTACTTTTCTGCACCAGAACAATTTACATTTCCTGCATGCTTTTTGAACAATACAACAGTTGGAGGTGGATGGGTCTCGGTTTGAGATGAAACCTTCAACTGTTGGGTAAATATGGTAAGGAACTATTAGTGCTCTTAGTGGATGGGCCTTGTTTTGAGGTGAAACTAAGAGCACATCTTTTGGTATGTTAATAATATAACTTCTCTTTTGACTTTATTATTGTTGTTATTAGTGCACAAATTTTACTTATGAAAACTGTTTTGTTTAAACATTTTTGGGAATATTATGCGAACACATTCTGAAAATATCCTGACAAGTATTCTAAAAGATATCCTGGTCAGGATATTGTCATATAACTTAGAAGACTTAAATCATTTGAAAAAAGGAGAGATCATACCAAAGACTTTTAGAGAGTCATTTCCAATCTTCCACCTTAGGAATGTCCCCAGTGCACACTTACAAACTTGGATCCAACCTTTGAATAGTATAATGTATGTCCCCTGTGTATGACACAGAAATGCAAATGTATTCACACTTTGGCTTGAATAAATTCCAAACACTCCGAGGCGAAAACCTTGATATCCTGAAATGAATCCTTAGCATATTGGGGATAAACCCTTAATATCCTGGGGATAAACCCTGATATCCTGGGGATAAACCCTGAGTTTCATGCGCTACAGGCGAGAGTGTATAAACTCCAAATCTTAGAAAGGTGAAAACCTTTAAACCTTAGAGAGTATGAAAATACCCTTTCGTGAGAGAGGGTGATCAATCCTCATATACCTTCAGGATCCAGGTTATAGCCAACAATAACGAAATTGTCAGCCACTTTTACATGAACTGGTCCTGTTACCTTGAACTATACCTAGATAACTTGCGCTCCAGGCGAGGTGTTTAAACCCAATTCGAAAGAAAGGTGAATACCTTTAAACCTTTGAAGGGATCAGGATCCCTTAAACGTGAGAGAGGGGGCCAATCCTCTAATCTTTCGATCTATCCTGAGCGCATATCCTGGAGCTATATCCTGAAACATATGCTTCAAAACAATTGTAAACTAAGGTGGGTGTTAGCTTGGCTAACACCCCTCCGATGCTTAAGTCAGTATTGGGTTCAAGATAATAAACAAATATATTTAAAAGAGACAGAATACATACCATTCTGAGACAGAAATTAAATTCTATTCTTACTTGAAATAGAGCTTTAAGTGTATTGCATTCCAGGATCTCGGTAGCATATCCCCTTCCATATTCTTGAGTCTATATGCTCCTTTCCCTTCTTCTGACTCAACTTCATATGGTCCTTCCCATTTTGGAGCTAGCTTGCCATCGGTAGGATTAGTGGTATTTTGAAAAGCCTTTCTTAGCACCCAATCACCAACTCGAAATCTCCTAGTCCTTATATTCTTGTTATATGCTCTGGATATTCTTTGTTGACATGCTGCCATCCTTAGCCTTGCTGCATCTCTTTTTTCATCTATAGTATCCAAATCTTGACATAAGGCTTCAGGATTCTGTTCAGAATCCTGTAGGATAGATCTTGCAGTAGGTATCGCCATTTCTGTTGGAATCATTGCTTCTGCTCCAAATACCAAGGAAAATGGGGTTTGACCTGTTGCATTCTTTACCGTTGTCCTATCAGCCCACAAAACAAAGGGTAATTCTTCTGCCCATCTTCCTTTTTTGGCTCCAAGTCTCTTCTTTAAGTTGTTGACAATTATCTTGTTTGAGGATTCTGCTTGTCCATTCGCTTGAGGATGCACCGGAGTAGACGTGATCACTTTGATTCCCCAACTCTTGCAAAAGTCAGTAGTCCGCTTGCTTATAAACTGGGACCCATTATCACAAATGATTTCAGCTGGTACCCCAAACCTGGTCAAGATATTCCTCTTTATGAAGGATACTACTTCTTGGTCTCTAACTTGAACAAATGCTTCAGCTTCAACCCACTTAGAGAAATAATCCGTCATTGCTAGCATAAAGACTTTTCCTCCCAGAGCTTTTGGTAACTTCCCTACTATATCCATCCCCCATTTCATGAATGGCCAAGGGGAAGCAACAGGATATAGTGGTTCAGCTGGTTGATGTAGTATGTTACTATGCCTTTGACATGCATCACACCTTCGAGCATATTCTGCAGCATCTTTCCTCATCGTTGGCCAATAATATCATGTCCTTAATACTTTTGAGAATAATGATCTACCCCCAGTGTGGTTACCACAATCCCCTTCATGTATATCCTGAAGTACTTATTTGGCTTCAGGATCCTCCAAGCACCTCAAATACGGTCCTGCAAGAGATTTCTTGTATAAAACATTATTTATAATAGTGAATCGTGATACCTTCATCCTAAATCCCTTAGGATTTTCATCTCCGGGGATGTGTCTTTCCTTGAGATATCTCATGATTGGAACTGTCCAGGATTTAGGATCCTTTTCAGGATAGTCTGCTCCAGGATCCTGAACACCCGCTACTTCCTTATCCTGAGGATTCGTTGCAGGATACAAGATATGTAATATTGGTATTCGGGTCCCTTCTGGTATCCTGATCGATGATCCCAGATTTGCTAAGGCATCTGCTTCAGCATTATCCTCCCTTGGTATCTGTTCAAGTGTAAAAACATCGAAATATCCTGCTAATTTTTTGAGAATATCGAGGTATTCGATTAATTTCTCACCCTTAACTGCATAGGATCCATTAAAATGGTTAGTAATTAACAAGGAGTCAACATATACTTGCAAATTCTTGATACTCATATTCTTAGCCAACTCTAATCCTGCAATTAAAGCCTCATACTCTGCCTCATTATTAGTAGCAGGGAATTCACACCTAATAGCCTGGGGTAATATGTCCCCCTGTGGCGATTTTAGTAGTATTCCCAATCCTACTCCTCTTACATTAGATGCACCATCAGTATATAACGTCCAAGATCCTGAGGATTCTCCCAACTGTTGAACTTCTAAGTCTACCTCATCCTGAATGTCACTACTGAAATCAACTACAAATTCAGCTAAAGCCTGAGACTTTATGGCATTTCTAGGTTCATATACTAAATCATAGGCACTCAACTTTACTGGCCACTTGGCCATCCTGCCTGACATCTCTGGTTTCCTAAGCACATTTTTGACAGGATAATTCGTTTTAACATGAATCCTATGTGTCTCAAAGTAATGTCTAAGCTTCGTTGATGCCATAACTAATGCTAGTATCAATTTTTCTAAATGAGAATACCTAGTTTCAGCATTTGACAAACTTTTACTAACATAATAAACAGGATACTGCTGGCCTTCATGATCCTTTACAAGGACGGCACTTACAGCATTCCCTGATACTACGAGGTATAGGGATAGTGGTTCAACATCTTTAGGCTTCATCAGTAGAGGTGCAGTTGAAAGATATTTCTTCAAATCCTGCAGGGCTGCTTCATGCTTCTCACCCCATTCGAATTTCTTGTTCTTCTTCAGGATATCATAAAACTCTTTGCATTTCTCTGAGGATCTTGAAATAAATCTGTTTAATGCTGCCACTCGCCCTGTTAATCGTTGGACATCCTTCATATTTGAGGGTGATTTAATATCCAAGATGGCTTTAATCTGCTCCGGGCTCGCCTCTATTCCTTTTTTGGTCACCATATATCCTAGAAATTTTCCTGCCCCCAATCCGAAATGACACTTAGCAAGATTTAGCTTCATGTTATATTGATCCAGGATATCAAATGCTCCCTTAATATCCTGGAGGTGATCCTGAGCTTTCCTTGATTTTACCACCATATCGTCAATGTATACCTCTATGGTGTCCCCCAGCTTGTCTTTGAACATCATGTTTACCAATCTCTGGTGTTATGGGCGAAATTCTGAGCCCATATCCTGGAAAGTATCTTGATTTATATCTTGGTTATATGGTATTTGTTTACATCCGGGATGCTAATTCAGGATATTGGTAACATCCTGAATGGTATCCTCAGGATTACTAATGGATCATGTGCAGGTACGTGGGTTAGAAGCTAGCAACGTTCACAAGGACTCATTCCGCGGAAGACTCGGTCCAAGTTGTTCAAGGAAAGACGTTAAGCCCGCTTTATTTGGTTCCAAACGGCTATTTATGGAATATTCGGGAGCATCCAATATTTATAGGAATTTTAGTTTATATTTAGTAACTATAAATAGGTGGGTATACCAGATCGAATAGGACATCACATTTACACTCGCAACACTCTAACACTTGTTCTCTAGCAAATTTTCACTCTCATACAAAAAGCATTGTAACACATAGCGATCTGGTCTATATCCTGCACTGTATCCTGAAGTTGAAAGCAATAAGAAGAACAAGGCAGCTGCGATTGTCAGCTCCCGAGGTTTTATGCCGGCGATCTAGATTGATCAAGGGCTTTCCTCGTACATCTCGTGTCATTTACTTTACTTTTTGCTCATAGTTTGATCATAGATACAGCTCAATATCCTGAGCCGTATCCTGAACACTGTTTTCCTAAACATGTTATCAAGCCTATTTTCGATACACTTTCTTAGCACACTACCTCACTTAACTAATTTGATCACTTAATTGCCTCGGTAATTTTTGACCAAAACAATTTGGCGCCCACCGTGGGGCAAGTGGTGCTCTCTTTACTAAAAAAATTTGTGAAATCGTTAATCGGCTTTCTATTTTCAAAACTTTTTGCCACATTGTCCATAATGGCCTCAAGATCAAACATGAGCTCCTCTACTATGTCTGCTGTGACTTCTGCTACTACCGGTTCGGTGCTTCCACCACCTCCTCCAAGAATGCCAACCTCTTCACAACCTCAGGATATTATCCCTACTCGGAATGTTCAGGGATCTGCTCCCATTTTAGCTTCTAATGATGAAATTTTAACCTTATTTTGAAGTGTGCAGGAACAAATGAGGCAGCAACAGGAAACAAACCAAATGCTGTTGAGGGAAATACAACTCTTGAAGTCTGGTTCGAGCAGATCTGCTGAGGATGTTGTCACTCCACTACAACCCAGAACTCTAAACTTTAGTTCAGCCGTGTATACCGAGGATAATAGGGGGAATATTGTGCCCAGCCTTCCTCAGAATCATACTCCTGAAATACCCTCCTCGGTCAGGATGTCAACCATGAGGAGCTCAGGATATGCTTCAGGATATGGGCAAAATCCTCCAACGGGTAACGTGTCAAATAATAATAATACTCATGCTACTAACAATAGTGGATCTTTGCAGGATACAGGTGTAACATCAGCACTTACTAGGGAACTTCAGAAGTTGAAGGACATGATATCTAGTGTACCTGGGGTGGTCCAGCCGATCCCGGAAGTGTCCCAAGACAGCCACAAGATATCTCGTTTTGCATATCCTATCTGTGATGCTGAGATCCCAAAGAGATTTCAAACCCCCAACATGAAGCTTTACGACGGAACTACGGATCCTGAGGAGCATATTGCTCAGTATAGGGAAAGAATGGAGAATAACCCTATCCCTCCAGATCTCAAGGAAGCATGCTTGTGCAAGGGTTTTGGTTCTACCTTAACAGGACCAGCCTTGAAATGGCTCTTGAATGTTCCTCCGCATTCGATTACATCTTTTGCTCACTTAGTAAATTTATTTAATAGTCAGTTTTCTTGTAGTAGAAGCTTTGAAAAACTAACAAGTGACCTCTACAGGATAACACAGGGGCCTCAGGAATCCCTTAGGGATTATGTGAACAAGTTCAGCCGGGAATCCCTAGACATTCCGCATCTTGATGTTGCAACAGCTGTGCAAGCTTTCAAGATGGGGCTGCAAAAAGATTCTCAATTTTATCAAGATCTTGTAATGAACCCATGCAGGAACTTGGATGATGCTCGAAACAGGGCCCTAAGATATATTCGATTGGAGGATGACAGGAAGATGCAAGAGAGAATGAACTCATCCAACACCTATGAGTCAACTAACAGGAAGTCTGAATCCTCATTCAAGCCATATCGGCCTACGCCATATGGTAGAAATGAAAATAAGAGAGTGAATGCTGTCGAAGATGAGGATCCTGAAGAGTATCCTGAGTTGTCTGAATATTGCTTTTCTGTTAACATTCCTGAGTTGATGTATGCCATGCAGGGTCTAGGAGACAAGGCTAGATGGCCTCGAAAGAGCCAACAAAAAGCTGATTGGAAAGATAAGTCAAAATGGTGTGCTTTCCACGAAGATTTCGGGCATGTGACTGAGGATTGCATCGCTCTAAGGAAAGAGATAAGCTATCTTCTAAGCAAGGGATATCTGAAAGATCTCTTAGGAAGGAAGAAGAATATGGGTCAGGATATTGAGAAGGATCCTAAGCGAGCAGCGTCACCTCCTGCAGACGCCAAGATAATCAACTTTATTTCGGGAGGATCCGACATTTGTGGGACTTCGTATTCAGCGGCGAAGAGACATGCAAAAGAAGCTAAGGCCGAAAGGGGAGACAAACCTGTCAGGATGACTACCCTCACAACTGACAAAGTGATCACATTTGATGCTGATGACAGGGATACTGTCCAGGATCCTCACCATGATGCTCTGGTAATAACATTATATGTGGCTAACCATTTTGTACGCAGGATATTGGTTGATAATGGCAGCTCCGTCAACATAATCCAACTAGAGACTCTGAAAAGAATGAATGTATCTCCAATGGATATCACTTCGAAATCTACAGTGCTTGTCGGATTCAGTGGAGAGGCTAGAAACACAGTAGGAGAAATAAAGTTGCCAGTATATGTTGAAGGAGTCAACTCAATACAGCGTTTCTGTGTGATGGATTCCCTATCCTGCTATAATATCATACTAGGAAGACCATGGATTCACGATATGAAGGCTGTGCCATCGACGTATCACCAATGCATCAAGATCCCTACCCCTTAGGGAGTGGTCAAGGTCGAAAGTGATCAGCAGGAGGCGAAAGAATGCTACACATCCTCGATGAAATCCTCAACCAAGCCTAGTGCAGCATAGCAATTAAAGACGCGGGCCCAGGATATTGTGGAAGATCCGGAGCAGGATGTGAAGAAAATTATCCTGGACCAGGATAATCCCGATATTTCGGTGCTCGTAGGAACCAATATCCCTCAGGATATTGAAGAACAGTTAATTAACTTTTTGAAATGCAGGATGTCAACGTTTGCATGGAAGCATGAGGATATGACAGGCATATCCAAAGACATTATCACTCACAAGCCTGGAATTGATAAATCATTCAAGCCTGTTCAGCAAAAAAGAAGGAAGTTTGCTCCTGAGCGGAATACGATTATCCAAGAGGAAGTTGAGAGATTATTGAAGTCCAGGATGATCAGAGAGGTTAAGTTCCCAAGGTGGCTAGCAAACGTGGTTGTGATACAGAAGAAAAATGGGAAATGGAGAGTTTGTGTGGACTACACAGACTTGAACAAGGCTTGTCCTAAAGACCCATTTCCTCTCCCCCACATTGATGCAATGGTAGATGCCACTGCCGGGCATGAAATGTTGACCTTCATGGACGCATCCTCAGGATTTCAGCAGATCCAAATGGAACCTTCCGACCAGGAGGATACTGCCTTCATGTCACCAACAGGTATTAATTGTTATACAGCAATGCCTTTTGGTTTGAAAAATGCAGGTGCAACATACCAAAGGTTGGTAAACATGATGTTCAAAGACAAACTGGGGGACACCATGGAGGTGTACATTGACGATATGGTGGTAAAATCAAAGAAAGCTCAGGATCACCTCCAGGATATTAAATGAGCATTTGATATCCTGGATCAGTATAACATGAAGCTAAATCCTACTAAGTGCCATTTTGGAGTGGGGGCAGGAAAATTTCTAGGATATATGGTGACCAAAAGAGGAATAGAGGCGAGCCCGGAGCAGATTAAAGCCATCTTGGATATTAAATCACCCTCAAATATGAAGGATGTTCAACGATTAACGGGGCGAGTGGCAGCATTAAACAGATTTATCTCAAGATCCTCAGAGAAATGAAAAGATTTTTATGATATCCTGAAGAAGAACAAGAAATTCGAATGGGGTGAGAAGCATGAAGCGGCTCTACAGGATTTAAAGCAATATCTTTCAACCGCACCTCTACTGATGAAGCCTGAGAATGGTAAACCATTATCCCTATACCTCGCAGTATCAGGGAATGCTGTAAGTGCCGTCCTTGTAAAGGACCATGAAGGTCAGCAATATCCTGTTTATTATGTTAGTAAAAGCTTGTTAAATACTGAAACTAGATATTCTCATTTAGAAAAATTGATACTGGCATTAGTTATGGCATCAACGAAACTTAGACATTACTTTGAGACACATAGGATTCATGTTAAAACAAATTATCCTGTCAAAAATGTGCTTAGGAAACCAGAAATGTCAAGCAGGATGGCTAAATGGTCAGTAAAGTTGAGTGCTTATGATTTAGTATATGAACCTAGAAATGCCATAAAGTCTCAGGCTTTAGCTGACTTTGTGGCTGATTTTAGTAGTGACATTCAGGATGAGGTAGACCTAGAAGTTCAACAGTTAGGAGAATCCTCAGGATCCTGGACATTATATACTGATGGTGCATCTAATATAAGAGGAGTAGGATTGGGAATACTACTAAAATCGCCACAGGGGGACATATTACCCCAGGCTATTAGATGTGAATTTCCTGCTACTAATAATGAAGCAGAGTATGAGGCTTTAATTGCAGGGTTAGAGTTGGCTAAGAGCATGAGTATCAAAAATTTGCAAGTATATGTTGACTCTTTGTTAATTACTAAGCATTTTAATGGATCCTATGCAGTTAAGGGTGAGAAATTAATCGAATACCTCGATATTCTCAAAAAATCAGCAGGATATTTCGATATTTTTACACTTGAACAGGTACCAAGGGAGGATAATGCTGAAGCAGATGCCTTAGCAAATCTGGGATCGTCGATTAGGATACCAGAAGGGACCCAAATACCGATATTACATATCTTGTATCCTGCAACGAATCCTCAGGATAAAGAAGTAGCGGGTATTCAGGATCCTGATGCAGAGTATCCTGAAAAGCATCCCAAATCCTGGACGGCTCCAATCATGAGATATCGCTTCGGCAATGGCACCTTGGTCAGCAACGGTGCTTTCAAGCTGTTTGATCCTGGCTTCATGGAGTGCAGCAGTACCACAGGCATCACTATACAGGTGGAGCAAGTGCTGGAGGCCCTGCACATCAATTTCGGGTATAAGTTAGAATATATTGACCAGGATATCCTGTCAGGATATCCTATTAGGATATACGTGCAGGATATATGTGCAGGATATGCGTCAGGATATTACCTTGTTAAGGAAGGATGTCATTGGCTCTAAAGAATCAGAGAAACTGAGTTCGTCGTAGGAGAACCCTTCTGAACCTGGAGCACTGACTTCAAGACCTTTCCTCTTTTTTGCTGTGGAAGCACGAGTCCTTGGATTGGCCTTGGGAGCCGGGAGTGGCTTGGAGCTGGTAGCAGCAGGAGTCTCTTTCTTGACCGTGGCTGGAGTAGGATAGCTGTCAAGTTCGTCGAGATCTAGATAGACTGGAACCTTGCTGGAGTCTGTACATAGGGAGTAAACTTTTCTCCTAAGAATATCAAATAAAAACATGTGTGTACAGGATATCTTGCAGGATCCTTACCAGACATATTTGCACTTGAAAGAGGATTTGGAGTTGGTGGAGATGGGTTGAAGCTTCTCTCTGCTTCTGAAAGGAGTCTGATGGCGTCTATTCTTTTTTGAGAATCAGCAAGAGGAGGTGCAATCTTCCTGAAATCAGCTGCTGCACAACAGAGAAAATAAAATTGGTCAGTTCAGGATATAAAGTAGGATAAGAGGTAGGATCATATTTAAACCCTAAATCCTACCCTTCTTCAACCATTTCATCGGATAATCCGTTCCACCAGGGATTGAATCCCTTTTTACAAAGAAAAACTTGGATTGCCAACCATCCTCGTTCCTGGTGGCACGAAGTATCAATGGGTCACCGGAAGTAGAATAAAACAGAAATCTACATGATCCATGGCATCTAAGCTTGTAAGCTAGGGGTAGATCATGGACGGAAAGATCAGGAATGTGGTTTCTCTTGATCTGGTCAAGAACAGACAAAACACGCCAGAGCATTGGCATGGTTTGGCTGAAAGAGATTTTTGTGATATTAAAGAATTCGGTGATGAAGTCCGGAAAGGGGAATTGTAGCCCTAGGGTAAAAGGGAAAGCACTGAAGCATATCCACTCGCTGGAAACCATATCTGACCGGATTTCCCGGTCAAACGGTCTAAATACGGTTCCTTCCGGGAAGATACCGGAGGATTTTAAGGCTGACAGGTGGGCACTATCGAAGGTACATACTTCCTTCTCTGGTTCTTGGAGAAGGTTCTGTTGGATGAATGTGGGAGCCGAGTCACCTGAACTAGATCTTGTTTGCCTTGGCATTTGGTCACCTGAATTTTTCGCCGGAGAAAGAGGATAAAGATGAGTATGAAAATGAGAGAGAGAATGATTACCTGTTCCTTGTCGATTATGAATAAAAAAGAGATGAGGATGAGAAGATATAGGGTATGATGAGTAAATATAGACCGGGTAGTTGAAAACTGTCACATCATTGGTCTTATCTATTAATTACCTTGGTCTTCGTGAAAAATGTAACCGTTAGTGCAGGATAACAAACGGTAACATTTTTGGGGACAATTGTTATGGGCGAAATTCTGAGCCCATATTCTGGAAAGTATCTTGATTTATATCTTGGTTATATGGTATTTGTTTACATCCGGGATGCTAATTCAGGATATTGGTAACATCCTGAATGGTATCCTCAGGATTACTAATGGATCATGTGCAAGTACGTGGGTTAGAAGCTAGCAACGTTCACAAGGACTCATTCCGCGGAAGACTCGGTCCAAGTTGTTCAAGGTGGGTATACCAGCTCGAATAGGACATCACATTTACACTCGCAATACTCTAACACTTGTTCTCTAGCAAATTTTCACTCTCATACAAAAAGCATTGTAACACATAGCGATCTGGTCTATATCCTGCACTGTATCCTGAAGTTGAAAGCAATAAGAAGAACAAGGCAGCTGCGATTGTCAGCTCCCGAGGTTTTATGCCGGCGATCTAGATTGATCAAGGGCTTTCCTCGTACATCTCGTGTCATTTACTTTACTTTTTGCTCATAGTTTGATCATAGATACATCTCAATATCCTGAGCCGTATCCTGAACACTGTTTTCCTAAACAAGGTATCAAGCCTATTTTCGATACACTTTCTTAGCACACTACCTCACTTAACAAATTTGATCACTTAATTGCCTCGGTAATTTTTGACCAAAACATCTGGTATGTAGCACCTGCATTTTTCAAACCAAAAGGCATAGGCGTATAACAATAAATACCTGTTGGTGTCATGAAGGCAGTATCCTCCTGGTCAGAAGGCTCCATTTGAATCTACTGGAATCCTGAGGATGCATCCATGAAGGTCAACATTTCATGCCCGGCAGTAGCATCCACCATTGCATCAATGTGAGGAAGAGGAAATGGGTCTTTAGGACAAGCCTTGTTCAGGTCTGTGTAGTCTACGCATACTCTCCATTTCCCGTTTTTCTTCTGTACCACAACTATGTTCGCTAGCCATCTTGGAAATTTAACTTCTCTGATCATCCTGGACTTCAACAGTCTTTCAACTTCCTCTTGGATAATCGTATTCCGCTCAGGAGCAAATTTCCTTCTTTTTTGCTGAACAGGCTTGAATGATATGTCAATTCCAAGCTTGTGAGTGATAATGTCTTTGGATATACCTGTCATATCCTTATGCTTCCATGCAAACGTTGACATCCTGCATTTCAAAAAGTTAGTTAACTGCTCTTCAATATCCTGAGGGATATTGGTTCCTACGAGCACCGAGATATCAGGATTATCCTGATCCAGGATAATTTTCTTCACATCCAGCTCCGGATCCTCCACGATATCCTGGGCCCGCATCTTTAATTGCTATGCTGTACTAGGCTTGGTTGAGGATTTCATCGAGGATGAGTAGCATTCTTTCGCCTCCTGTTGATCGCTATCAACCTTGACAACCCCCCAAGGGGTTGGGATCTTGATGCATTGGTGATATGTTGATGGCACAGCCTTCATATCGTGAATCCATGGTCTTCCCAGTATGATGTTATAGTAGGATAGAGAATCCATCACACAGAAACGTTGTATCGAGTTGACTCCTTCAACATATACTGGTAACTTTATCTCTCCCACTGTGTTCCTAGCCTCTCCACTGAACCCAACAAGCACGGTGGACTTTGAAGTGATATCCATCGGAGATACATTCATTCTCTTCAGAGTCTCTAGTTGGATTATATTGACGGAGCTGCCATTATCAACCAATATCCTGCGTACAAAATGGTTAGCCACATATAACGTTATCACCAGAGCATCATGATGAGGATCCTGGACAGTATCCCTGTCATCAGCATCAAATGTGATCACTTTGTCAGTTGTGAGGGTAGTCATCCTGACAGGTTTGTCTCCCCTTTCAGCCTTAGCTTCTTTTGCATGTCCCTTCGCCGCCGAATACGATGTCCCACAAATGTCGGATCCTCCAGAAATGAAGTTGATTATCTTGGCATCCGCGGGAGGTGAGGCTGCTCGCTCAGGATCCTTCTCAGTATCCTGACCCTTATTCTTCTTTCTTCCTAAGAGATCTTTCAGATACCCCTTGCTTAGAAGATAGCTTATTTCTTTCCTTAGAGCAATGCAATCCTCAGTTACATGTCCGAAGTCTTCGTGGAAGGCACACCATTTTGACTTATCTTTCCAATCGACTTTTTGTTGATTCTTTCGAGGCCACCTAGCCTTGTCTCCTAAACCCTGCATGGCATACATCAATTCAGGAATGTTAACAGAAAAGCAATATTCAGATAATTCAGGATATTCTTCAGGATCCTCGTCTTCGATAGCGTTCACTTTCTTATTTTCATTTCTACCATATGGCTTAGGGCGATATGGCTTAAATGAGGATTCTGACTTCCTGTTAGTTATCTCATAGGTGTTGGATGAGTTCATCCTCTCTTGCATCTTTCTGTCATCCTCCAATCGAATATATCTTAGGGCCCTGTTTCGAGCTTCATCCAAGTTCCTGCATGGGTTCATTACAAGGTCTTGGTAAAATTTAGAATCTTTTTGCAGCCCCATCTTGAAAACTTGCACAGCTGTTGCAACGTCAAGATGCGGAATGTCTAAGGATTCCCGGCTGAACTTGTTCACATAATCCCTTAGGGATTCTTGAGGCCCCTGTGTTATCCTGTAGAGGTCACTTGTTAGTTTTTCAAAGCTTCTACTACAAGAAAACTGACTATTAAATAAATTCACTAGGTGAGAAAACGATGTAATCGAATGAGGAGGAACATTTAGGAGCCATTTCAAGGCCGATCCTGTTAAGGTAGAACCGAAACCCTTGCACAAGCATGCTTCCTTGAGCTCCGGAGGGATAGGGTTAATCTCCATCCTTTCCCTATACTGGGCAATATGCTCTTCAGGATCCGTAGTTCCATCATACAACTTCATGTTGGGGGTTTGAATTCTCTTAGGAATCTCCGCATCACAGATAGGATGTGCAAAGCGAGATATCCGTGGCTGTCTTGGGACACTTCCGGGATTGGCTGGACCACTCCTGGCACGCTGGATATCATGTCCTTCAACTTCTGAAGCTCCCTAGTAAATGCTGATGTTACACCTCTATCCTGCAAAGATCCACTATTGTTAGCAGCATGAGTATTATTATTATTTGACACATTACCCATCTGAGGATTCTGCCCATATCCTGAAGCATATCCTGAGCTCCTCATGGTTGACATCCTGCCCGAGGAGGGTATTTCAGGAGTATGATTCTGAGGAAGGCTGGGCACAATATTCCCCCTATTATCCTCAGTGTAGACAGCCGAACTGAAGTTCAAAGTTCTGGGTTGTAGTGGAGTGACGATATCCTCGGCAGATCTGCTCGAGCCGGACTTCAGGAGTTGTATTTCCCTCAACAGCATTTGGTTTGTTTCCTGTTGTTGCCTCATTTGTTCCTGCACACTTCCAAATAAGGTTAGAATCTCATCATTAGAAGCTAAAATCAGAGCAGATCCCTGAATACTCCGAGTAGGGATAATATCCTGAGGTTGTGAAGAAGATTGCATCCTTGGAGGAGGTGGTGGAAGCACCGAACCAGTAGTAGCAGACACAGTGGAGGAACTCATGTTTGATCTTGAGGCCATTGTAAACAATGTGGCAAAAAGTTTTATAAACAGAAAACCGATTAGCGATTTCACAAAAATTTTTAGTAAAGAGAGCACCACTTGCCCCACGCTGGGCGCCAAATTGTTTTGGTCAAAAATTACCGAAGCAATTAAGTGATCAAATTAGTTAAGTGAGGTAGTGTGCTAAAAAGTGTGTTGAAAATATGTTGGTTAAGTTGTTTGGAAAAACAGTATTCAGGATACGGCTCAGGATGTTGAGCTGTATCTATGATCAAACAATGAGCAAAAAGTAAAGGGGGTGACACGAGATATACGAGGAAAGCCCTTGATCAATCTAGATCACCGGTATAAAACCTCGGGAGCTGACAATCGCAGCTGCCTTGTTCTTCTTATTGCTTTAAACTTCAGGATACAGTGCAGGATATTGACCAGATCGCTAAGTGTTACAATGCTTTTGTGCGAAAGTGAAAATTGCTAGAGAGCGAGTGTAAGAGTGTAGTGAGTGTTGATGTGATGTCCTATTCGATCTGGTATACCCACCTATTTATAGTAACGAATTACAAACAAAAATTCCTATAAATATGGGATGCTCCGAATATTCCATCGTAAACGTTGTAGACCGAGTAATGCGGCTTCAACTTCTTTATTTGAACGACTTGGACCGAGTCTTCCGCATAATGAGTCCTTGTGAACGTTGCTAGCTTCTAACCCGCGTACCTGCACATAATCCGTTAGTGATCCTGAGGATACCATTCAGGATGTTACCAATATCCTGAATCAGCATCCCGGATGTGAACAGACATCATATAACCAAGATATAATTCAAGATATTTCTCAGGATATGGGCTCAGAATTTCACCCATAACAGTAAGTGTTCAGGATCCTGATGATGAGTATCCTGAGGAGGATCCTAAGTCTTGGATGGCTCCAATCATAAGATATCTCAAGGAAGGACACATCCCAAAGGATGAAAATCCTAAGGCCTTTAGAATGAAGGTATCATGATTCATTATTATAAATAATATCTTGTACAAGAAATCTCTTGCAGGACCATATCTGAGGTGCTTGGAGGATCCCGAAACTAAAGAAGTGCTTCAGGATATACACGAAGTGGATTGTGGTAACCAAACTGGGGGCAGGTCATTATTCTCAAAGGTATTAAGAACAGGATACTATTGGCCGATGATGAAAAAAGATGCTGCAGAATATGCTCGAAGATGTGATGCGTGTCAAAGACACAGTAATATATTACATCAACCTGCTGAGCCACTTTATCCTATCGCTTCCCCTTGGCCATTCATGAAGTGGGGAATGGATATAGTAGGAAAATTGCCAAAGGCTCCAGGAGGAAAGGTCTTCATGCTGGCAATGACTGATTATTTCTCTAAGTGGGTCGAAGCTGAAGCATTTGTTTAAGTCAGAGATCAAGAAGTAGTATCCTTCATAAAAAGGAATATCCTGACTAGGTTTGGAGTACCATATGAGATAATTTGTGACAATGGATCTTAGTTTATAAGTAAGAGGGCTACTGACTTTTGCAAGAGTTGGGGAATCAAAATGATCACATCCACACCGGTGCATCCTCAAGCAAATGGACAAGCAGAATCCTCAAACAAGATAATTGTCAACTATTTGACGAAAATTCTTGGAGCTAAGAAGGGAAGATGGGCAGAAGAATTATCCTCTGTTTTATGGGCTGATAGAACAACGGTAAAAAGTGCAACTGGCCAAACCCCGTTTTCCTTGGTATTTGGAGCAGAAGCGGTGATCCTGACAGAAATGGTGATACCTACGGCGAGATCTGATCTCCGGGATCCGGAGCAGAATCCTGAAGCCCTATGCCAGGAATTGGATACTGTTGATGAGACAAGAGATGCAGCAAAACTAAGGATGGCAGCATATCAACCGAGGATATCCAGAGCATATAACAAGAATATAAGGACTAGAAGGTTCCAAGTTAGAGATTGGGTGTTAAGAAAAGCTTTTCAGAATACTACCAATCCTGCAGATGGAAAACTGGCTCCAAAGTGGGAAGGACCCTATGAGATTGAATCAGAATCAGGAAAAAGAGAATATCAACCCAAGAATATGGAGGGGGATATGCTACCAAGATCCTGGAATGCTATACATCTAAAGCTCTATTTCAAGTGAGTTTGGAATTTAAATTCTAACTCAGGATGGTATGGATTCTATCTCTTTTAATATGTTTTAATATTATTCATTCTTTTGAACCCATTACTGACTTAAGCATCGGAGGGGTGTTAGCCAGGCTAACGCCCACCTTAGTTTACAGTTGTTTTGAAGTATATGCTTCGGGATATAGCTCCAGGATACACTGATGTTCAGTAGATGGTCTAGCTTTTATATTCAAAGACTTTGATGTTATGTGTATCGTTTTATTCAAAAGCCTTGGTGTGTAAAAAGCTTAATTTGGATGTTTATAGATTGCTGACAAGTTTTAAAATGGAATTGCTAACCAGACCACACATAATCGGCAAGTGCACCGGTCATAGTGTAGTGTAGATGGCAAGACCAGATATTAATCCGTGGACACTATGAGCAGAATTTAGATACTGAACCTCTATCGAATATAAAGTTAAATTTTAATGTTTGATTTAAATTGATTTTTGATTTTTGAATAATAATTTGAAAACTTACGGAAAAGAAGACAAGAAACGAAAAGTAAAAGAAATAAACAAACACACAGTGAAACAAATAAACAAACAAAGTATAATAATTAAGTAAAGTATAACAATTATAGAAATAAAGTTTTACAAATACAGAAATAAAGTGTAACAAATATTTAGAGTAAAATGCAATTTGCGTCCCTGTGGTATATCCCAAACATCAACTTGGGCCCCTAAAAACAATTTTTTGCATTATGAGCCCCTGTGGTATTCATTTCATAACACTTTGAGTCCCTGCCGTCAGGTTGACTGTTAGAGGCAGGGGTAAGACCGTCTTTTTGCATATATTAATAACACTTTGCGTCCCTATGGTATGAGTGAAATATCAACCTGAGCCCCTAAATTCTTTTCTTGGTTTTTTGTTAAGAAATCTAATAATTAAATTTATACTATATATAACAAATTATTAAAGCCTAAATTGTATATTAAATGTAAACTTTTTATACATACAATACAGAGACAAAACGCCATACCAACTTCGTAGAGTTGACGGAACTTACAGACTCGATAACAAAAGACCGTAACATACAATACAGAGACAAAACGTCATACGACCACAAGCAATTGTGGATTTTTACTGACGGGTGCACTTCGGGAAGCTGATCCAGATATGAATGAATATAACCCCAGTGTATCTAATTACATATCTGCCACTTGGGTTATATTCATTCATATGAATGAATATAACCCCAGTGGTAGATATGTAATTAGAGAGCTTTGGAATTTCAAGGAAAATCGAAGAGCTCCACTGGGGTTATAACCATTCATATCAATCACTTCCTTATGTGCACCGCATCTTCTAGGAGGTTGTCAAGTGTTCTCGCCTTCGTAGTTGGTGTTTTGCGTATCTTTACATCCGCAGCCATTCTGTACAACAAAACACATTCAAATGAGGAACACATTCGAATCTTATCCGATCAGTTCTTAATACAACAGTTCTTAATACAACAAAACACATTCAAATGAGGAACACATTCGAATCAAACCGAAAATCAATATGATGAACACACAAGAATCAAAACCAAAACACATTGCAAATAACACATTCAAAACAAAACACATTCAAAACAAAACACATTCAAAACAAAACACATTCAGTACAACAAAAATCAAACCAAAAATCCATTCAACCCTAAACCCACAAGAATCTGTACAAACCAAACCAAAACACATTCTGTTGATACCCTAAACCCTAAACACATTCAAACCAAAACACATTCTGTACATCCGATCAGTTCTTAATACTCAGTTGATACCCTAAACCCTAAACACATTCAAACCAAAACACATTCTGTACAACAAAACAAAACACATTCAAACCAAAACACATTGCTACCCTAAACCCTAATCCCAAATACCACTCTGTTTTGATGCATTTTGAACAAGAATCAAACCAAAAAATCCATTCAACCCTAAACCCACAAGAATCAAACCAAAAATCCATTCAACCCTAAACCCTAACCCCAAATAACACATTCAAATCATCAAATCAAATCCAAAATACCCAAATAACTGTTATCATCGAATCAAAATGAGGAACACATTCAATCAAAATAACACATTCAAACACATTCAAAATGAGGAACCCAAAATCAACCCTCTGTTTTTCAAAATCAACCCAAAATCGTCGAACGGAACCCAAAATCAAACCCAAAAACATAGAATGGAACCCAAAATTAACGCTCTGTTTTTTCACAATATAAACACATAAACACATCGAATGAAATCAACCCTCTGTTTTTTCAAAATCAACCCAAATCATCGAATGTAACCCAAAATCAACCAAAAATCATCGAATGGAACCCAAAATCAAACCCAGAATCATCGCTCTGTTTTTTCACAATATAAACACATAAACACATCGAATGACCAATATGAGGATGAAGATGAACTTGATCTGTTCGATGAAGATGAAGATGATCTGTTCGATGTTCGATGAAGATATGAGGATGATCTGTTGATTTCTTTGATGAAGATGATGATGATGATCTTGGGAGTTGGGAGAGGAGAGCTGCTGATGATGATGATATTGGGAGTTGGGAGCGACTGTTGATGATGATAATGAAACTGGTCTCCTTTAAGTGTAGATATTAAAGGGTGGGGGTTATTATAGACTTTTCACAACTGGCAAACGGTCAAACTGACGGCATCGACTCATACTGTTATGAAATGAATACCACAGGGGCTCAGAATGCAAAAAAATGTTTTTAGGGGCTCAACCTGATGTTTGGGTCATACCACAGGGACGCAAATTGCATTTTACTCAAATATTTATGATAAACGGACTACCTGGGTTTTGAATCCCTAAAGTCATGCAATGCTAATTTGACAATAATAACAGTTAAATATCTTTTTCCCTTGATTAACCCCCCGTTAGAGATGTATTAAACAAAAGATTAAGACGAAATGTGAAGTGCTAGAACGAACCGGCTCGAGCTATCGATACCAAATCCTATGAGAATCCAACCTTTGGAACCTTAGAGACTAAGTTGTGAGAAGATTTTTTTAAACCCGCAAAGCGAACAAATCTTTGAAAATTAAAATCCTAGGAAACCTTAACCACGATGTAATAAACAAGCCCGAGTTATCGGTTACCCAATTTACCCACCAATGATTAGCTAATAACCTAGCTCACCCTAATGTCTTTCGAGTCATAAGGTGAGGATGCAAGTTTTAGTATATTGATTTGAATTATTATTAGACTTGGTCAATTTCTCAACACAATATTTAACCCGAAAATCAAAAGATAAACGAATCAAATTAAATTCTAAGTTTAAAGGGAATTTCTTCATGTTTAAACCTCTGAATTTATCGACAAATAACTTAATCAAAGTACACCAATATGCAATACCAAGATTAATTACAAGAATAAGTTCTGTAAATCACATAAAATAACTGAAATTACTTCAAATATGCATTACAATCATTTAGTTCATCATAACCTAGGTAGTTTATAAGTTTAGCTACACATATTATACAATAATACAACTACACAAATGTTTACAACTACTGAAAACATAATAACAACTTTGAAAAACGAATGATTACCAAGACCGGGTCGCTTTAGAAGTTGAAACGGAAGTTTCCAAGATTCCCAAGAGCTTCGAGGGACTTCAAGATCGCTCCTAAGCGCCTAAAGATGACTGATATCAGTCTTAGAAGTGAGATTTCGGGTGTGAGAGGTGTGTTTTTCGAGTACCAAGTGCAGGCTATTTATAGGAGAAATTTTTAGCTTCTGCGAACCCGTTGCGCACCGTAACATTAGAAGGCTTACGGTGCGCAAGGTCTTTTGACCTAACTTGCCCACTGAGAAAAGGTGTTGCGCACCGTTACACTTAGATCCTTACGGTGCGCAACGCTTTTGACCTAACTTCCACTCATTAAAGTGCTTACTCACCGTTACCCTTTGATGCTTACGGTGCGTAAGCTCTTTACTGAACTTTTCTTTTGTCTTTTACCCTTACGGACCGTAAGGCTATGACCTTTACGGTGCGTAAGGGTTGGTCTAGGTTAAATTCTTGATTTTCTTCGACACGTTTCCCGATGTATTGTTTCCTTCGTCGATCTTTTACTGTTTTCTTGCATAATCCACAGATATTTCACCGATTCCTGTAGATTCAAGATTTTATCGATTCAGCACCAAATACAAAGGAGAAACGCACACAATTCATCTGAAATCGGGGTAATTTGATATAAAAGATGTGTATAATTCTAAACACATCAAATATCCCCACACTTAACTTTTTGCTTGTCCCTAAGCAAAATCCTAAACAACATGGCAAACTTTAAACAATTAAACAATAACGTATGTTTCGAACAAATTTAAATACGAATTACAAAATTTTAAAACACAGAGGTTTCACAAGACTTACAACGTTCAAAAGGTCGATAAATCAAGAAAATGAAACGAGAAACCGAGAATACTTAATCAAAATTTTCTTACCTTTAAGTAAGTAATTATGCAAAAACAATACCACTCACTGAATTCACTCTTCTCTCGGATAAGATATATATAATTTCAAGTGAACTCTCAAAACCAGACTTGTGAAGCATGACTACTATAAGCTTGTACGTTAATCAAATCTCCACCTAATTGTTAAAAATTGAAACAAATGTAGAGGACTGAAATTGGGTAGGTAAGGGTTAACAAGAGATCTTACGATAAACTGGAAAAATACGAGATAAGAATATACAATGTTTTGGTCTTTTGACCATAACTTTTATTCTATTTTTTTCATTTTTTTTAGTTCTGTATATAACAATAACATCACAAGAATAAACGTTCCGGTTTACAAAGGGTAACAATCGAAGGTAATAGGTACAAAGCGGTGTCTAAAGGAGAATGGTGAATTTTTACAAAGAAATGGTGATCCTAAAGCCTCTTATGAAATTTTGTTTCAACATTTAAACCAAAGGTTTCGAAATGTATCAAAACGTACAAGTTCTAAAGTAATGCCACAAGTCGGTAAACACACATGAAACGAAAGTAGTGTTTATGTATTAAACACTTTTAGGCTCAAATCTAACCGCCATGTGGTAATGTAAGGGTTAAAGGTTTTGTTATTGCATAGTTGATTTACTTTAAAGTTAGAAAAATTATCTTAAGCATCTCGTAAAAATTTTCACAAAAACTTGATTTAAACAGCCTACTATCCCGCAACTTAAAGAAACATGTATTTTCGATTTTTGTAAATTCAGCATTTAAATCGTTTTTGACAGACGTTTTGCAAAAATGTTCAAGTTTTATATGCGTTTAAAGGACCGGGACAAGTGTAGAACATTTATGAAGTTTTTGAAATAATAATTTTTTTTATGTATATATAAAATATAATACAAAATCCCTCATAATATCCCCACACTTGAAAGACACATTGTCCTCAATGTGTGAAAATGAGAAATAAAATTAAATACACACTGAGATTTAAAATGTTACTTCCCTGATGTGTTGCGATTTTTCCTCTGTATGTGTTGCAACGCCGCATTATATAATTTTTTTTCTCAATTCCTGTTAACGACGCTTGCAAAATAATAAGTAAACGCATCATAAGAAAGAAACATAATAAACATAGTCAAACAAAATCACACCAATCCAAATGTAAAGTGTATACACAAAAATAAAGTTAAAATGTCAAATACAAATAAGATCATCTACGGTGGAGGAGGCTGATGTGGAGAGGGGATCTGAAGATGCTCTATGATGCGCTGAAGCATCCCCCTCATCTCTAGCTGTGTCTGCTCCATACGCTCCTGCCTCTCCCTCATCTGTATCTGATCCTGCCTAATCTTAGCCTGCCCCTGCTCTAATGCCTGTAGTCTGTCTGGAACAATGCGCTGGGCTCTAGGCTGTCTGGCTCTCTCTCTCTCCGGCACCTGATGGCGTGGTGCGACTACCGGGGCGTCCTCCGGAACAGCTCGTGGCTCTAAGAAACGGGGAGGATCGTCCCGTGCCAACAACTCAGGGATCTGCGCCATATCCTGCTTCTTGATGAGGTTGCCTGCACGCTCCTTGTGAAGCCAATCCCTCGGGAATACATCAAAAACTCCTAGGCTCTCTGCCAGGACTGTGACATAACTGCCCATACAGATACGCGATCCCTGTCCTCGGCCATGCTCTCTCAAAAATGAGAAGAGTAGGACCATAGCAAGATTGGGCTCCTCGGCCCGCACAATACAGTAAAGTGAAAATAGCTTAGAATACGTCACTTTCTCGATACTCATGAATCGAGAAAAGACGGTGCAGGCGATGACCCTGTGAATGAATCGAATAACGGGATCGCGAATCTGTGAGGACGGGATCCCTGGAGTGAATGCTCCATCGGCAATGGTAGACCAGAAAGCCATCAGCTGTGTCGTAGTGACACAGCGAGGTAGCTCCTTGTCTGACCACCACATCAGACTCTCAGTGAAGACCGGCTGTGTGGTCTCCTCCTGAGTGTATAACCCTGCGTGGACGGCAAATTGTGCGATCGACATAATGTGTGCCTGCCGTCCTAACGCAAAACTAACAGCCGAGGCGGATGAGAGTCGCGCTGAATCAAGATAAAACGTAGCAAGGAACTCAATAGTGAGTTCGTGAAAACACTCGCTCCTCTCATCCACCAACCTCCTCCATCGAGGTGTAAGTAAACCCTCTCACCTCTCTCTGGCGTCTAAAAGATCCATCAGCCCCCAATCTATCGTCCTCGCGACGTGAAGACGTCGTCCTATCAAGCGCTCCATAACCCTACGCTCCTCTGATCCGTCCTGAAAGTCGAGGAGCGTGCTCTCCTCGATCGGTGGTAGTGGTGACGGAATCGGGGCGTGTAGGTCTGGTAGTACCGCATCGGTCACATAACGAATGGTCCTAGCAAGCCGTGGCTGCTGCTGGTCATCCTGAACCTGAGCCTGTAGCTGAAGCTCATCTTGTGCCTCATCCTCCTGCTGCTGTCGAACAGCAGCTCGGCGCCGTTTCCGTGACGATCCTGCTCCAGACATATATGCAATTAAAGGTATAACAGTTAGTATTGCAGAATTAAAACAAACTACCGTTCCCTAACACGTTTTTCAATGTTTTCTATTTTTTTATATTTATTTATTTATTTATTATTATTATTTTATTATTAAATATATATAAATATATACAATATTTTAATATTACGGAAAAACGTGTTTTTGTTGTGTTAGGGACGGATGTTGCGACCGTATAACATTTCTTTCGCGGTCGCAAATAATTATACAATAAAAAATTCAAAATTTCGGCAGCACCCCGGCGTATTTACAAGAAAACCACCAATCCTCGCTCGTATTTGAATTCAATATGAGCGAGGCGGCGAAACCTGCAATTAAAACGCAATTGCATATATATTCAATTCAATCAATTTTGCGCTCGATAATTCAAGGTGGCCGAAATTTATTTCTATAATAAACTAAATTAAACTAATAAATGACTTTTAAAACTTTAAATATTTACATTAAAATTAACACAATATTTACAATACTACGACATTAATTACAATACATGGCGACCCGACTAAACTATATAATTAACAATATATAATTACTTGACGAAATTAAACTATTAACAAACTAAGCTAAAATACAACTTAAACTAGAACACAAAATCTGACCGGAGCATACACATCACCCGACCCGAACCCGACGCTATACCGACTCTAACCCGAAATCGACACGACTCGAACGAAACCCGAAAATTAATCTAAAGTTTACAGAAATTTATACCTGAATGTCGGATTGGGTTCGAGAATCAAACAGTGGTGGCCGGTTATGGTGGTGAGCGGCTGCGGTGAACAGTAAGGCGGTGGCAGATGGTGGTTCGAGTGGCGTATAAGTGGGTGATGTGTCGGAAATGAGTGGTGGATGCAGGTGGTAGCTAATAGGCGGTAATGGTGGTGGCGGAGAGTGGCAGCGGTCGGAGTGGTGGAGGCTGAGGATGGTTGTTGCAGGTGAATGTGAGCGGATGACGGCGGCAGAGAGGGGTGGTGAAGGTGGAATGTGGGTGTGCGGAAATGGTAGTGAATCGGTGAGCGACGAGGGGGCGGCGAGGAGCGGTGGCGACGGTAATGGCGGTAATGGCGGTGGTGGCGATTTGGGGGTATTTGGCTTGAATGAGGAAGAAGACCCCCTTTTGGGGTTTTTATTTTTCACCCGCTCAAACCCTTGCGCACCGTTAGGGTATTGACCTTGCGGTGCGCAAGGTTCTTTTATTTTTTAAACCGACTTAACACTTGCGCACCGTAAGGTTCTAAAGATTACGGTGCGTAAGGCTTTTATTAATTTTTTTTTATGGAAAATAATAAGTTTTATTTACAAAAATTCACCACTAAAAAAAAATATTCACAAACCCAGGGATTTTCGTAACGTCTTTTTGTCAAGCCCAGTTTTTTCGAAAATGTGTGCAATGTCTTCCTTAACCCGATAGTGTACATAACTTCCAACTCTAATGGACCGTTCAGCATCAAGCCTAATAGCGCCCACCCTCATTAATTGTATGTACTCACTTTGGGATTCCGTTGGACTTTGTTTACATTTTCCAGTGTGCGACCAATTTCCACATCCTATGCATCTCTCGTAGCGTTTTGCTCTTCTTTTCATTGCACTCTTGGATGTTCCACAAAATGGTGGTATCTGTTCTTGACGACGCCATTCTTTTCTTACCTCAGCGCTTAGGAGAAAGATTTTCTCTTTAAGTTCCTTAGGTAACCCTGGTTTTGCAAATTCTAAACAACAAAGCAAATTAAGATCAAACGGATGCATTTTAAACCTAAATTACACTTAGGAGATGTTGCTAAGATTTGTAAGCAGTTCCGAAATCACCCGAATGGAGATTGAGTACGGGTGGTATGATCCAAACCTGCATACGCAAAAACAAGCAAACCCATGCGTAGAATTGATTTAAAATAAAAGATTAATTAAAGCAGCAATAAAAGAAAACTTTCACACACAATAAAACCTAATATTTACACGTCCTACCACTTACAATTCACCTTCAAGTTTTTATTAAAGGGAGGTCCAGCTCCTCCACCAGTTCAGGACTTGGTCCTCCAATGTAATGCTTTAAACGGTGTCCATTAACCTTGAACTTTTGCCCATCCTTATTCTCCAACTCTACCGTTCCATAGGGTAAAACTTGTGTGACTAGAAACGGCCGTGTCCATCGGGATTTGAGAATTCTTGATGTGGCGATCATGCAATTGCTTTGTCTTTTCCTTATATGCCCAAGATCTTTCATATGCAATGTCACGAAGTTCTTCTAGCTCATGTATTTGGAGAAACCGTCTCTTGCCTGCTGCATCCATATCAAGATTTATTTTTCGTAAAGCCCAATATGCTCAATGTTCCAGTTCAACTGGAAGATGGCAGGCTTTTCCATAAATCATCCTAAAGGGTGTAGTCCCTATAGGAGTCTTGTATGCAGTGCGAAAAGCCCAAAGTGCATCATCTAGATTATCAGCCCAGTCAATGCGACTTTGTCCGACAGTTTTCTCCAAAATGCGTTTAATACCCCTATTTGCATTCTCCACTTATCCACTTGTTTGTGGATGATAAGCAGTCAAAAGTCTATGGGTTACCCCATATCGTTTCAATACCTTCTCCATTGACGAGCTACAGAAGTGGGTACCTCGATCACTGATGATCACTTTAGGCGTTCCAAATCTTGCAAACAGTTCTCTAAGGAATTTCACTACCACCCTAGCACTGTTGGTGGCCAAGGCTTTCGCCCCCACCCATTTTGACACGTAATCAATGGCTACTAGGATGTACCGATTTCCTCGTGACATTGGGAAAGGTCCCATGAAATCAATGCCCCAAATGTCGAAGATTTCGACAGCTTGGATGGGATTTTGAGGCATTTCATTTCTGGATGAAATGTTTCTGGCTCTCTGACATGCGTCACAACCATGAACATACTTATGAGTATCCTTAAAGATGGTGGGCCAATAAAAACCTGCATCAAACACTCGTTTGGCAGTAAAATTTGCTCCGTAATGGCCTCCTGTCGGTCCTTCGTGACAGTGTTTAAGGATATTCATGGTTTCTGGTCCAGCTATACATCGTCTGATGATTTGATCCGCACCTACCCTGAACAAGAAAGGATCTTCCCAAATATAGAATTTAATATCAGCAAAGAATTTCTTCTTTTGTTGATAAGTCATTTCGGCTGGAAGATCTCCTGTTGATAGGTAATTTGCAATGTCTGCGAACCAAGGAAAATCTTTAGTTTCTATGAACATCAATGACTCATGGGGAAACTCATCCCTAATTCTTTCCTCCAGAGTTCTTTCCAACTCAGGGTTTTCCAATCTGGACAGATGGTCAGCAGCAACGTTTTCAGCTCCTTTCTTATCTTTGATTTCGAGATCAAATTCTTGAAGTAATAAGATCCAATGAATCAGCCTCGGTTTAGCATCTTTCTTTGCAAACAAGTACCGAATAGCTGCATGATCAGTGAAGATAATCGTTTTTGAAAGCACAAGATAAGAGCGGAACTTATCACATGCGAATACAACGGCAAGTAACTCTTTCTCAGTTGTTGTGTAGTTTTCTTGTGCATCGTTTAGGGTTTTGATAGCGTAATATATCGGATGGAAATGCTTTCCTTTACGCTGCCCTAACACTGCACCGACTGCAAAGTCACTTGCGTCGCACATGATCTCAAATGGAAGGTTCCAATTTGGAGAAATTAGAATAGGTGCTTGAACTAATCTCTCATTCAGTAACTCAAAAGCTTTTAGACACTCGTCAGAAAACACAAATAGCCTATCTTTTTCTAAAAGTTGAGTCATAGGATGGGCGATTTTAGAGAAATCACGAATGAATCTCTGATAAAATCCTGCATGTCCTAAGAAACATCTGATTGCTTTCACTGAAGTAGGCGGCGGAAGCTTGGAAATGATTACAATCTTGGCTTGGTCAACCTCAAGCCCTGCTTGTGAGATCTTGTGTCCTAAAACTATTCCTTCACGAACCATAAAGTGGCATTTCTCCCAATTTAGCATAAGGTTCGTTTCTTCACAACGAGTCAGCACTCGATCTAGATTACGCAAGCAAATATCGAAAGAACTCCCGAAAACAGAGAAATCATCCATGAAAACTTCCATGGAGTCCTCGATCATTTCATGAAATATAGCCACCATACAGCGTTGAAACGTGGCTGGAGCATTACATAATCCAAACGGCATGCGTCGATACGCAAAAGTACCGTAGGGACAAGTAAATGTGGTTTTTTCTTGATCCTCAGGTGAAATGGGGATCTGAAAATAACCAGAAAAGCCATCAAGGAAACAATAATATTGTTGCCCTGACAATCGTTCCAACATTTGGTCAATGAATGGTAAAGGAAAGTGATCCTTTCTAGTGGCATTATTCAGCTTGCGGTAGTCTATGCAGACTCTCCAACCAGTGACGGTCCTGGTGGCTATCAATTCATTCTTGGCATTGACAATTACAGTCATTCCCCCTTTCTTGGGTACCACCTGGATGGGACTCACCCACGCAGAGTCCGAGATTGGGTAAATCAGTCCTGCATCTAGCAGCTTGATTACCTCTTTCTTTACGACATCCTGCATGTTAGGGTTTAGCCTTCTCTGAGGCTGAACCACCGGTTTGAACTCTTCTTCCATCAAGATCTTGTGCGTACAAATGAAGGGTTGATACCCTTTATATCCATCAGCTTCCATGCGATTGCCTGCCTATGATCTTTCAGGACATTCATCAGCTTTTTCTTCTCCTCCTCCGTCAATCCAGCAGAAATGATGACGGGTAACTGAGATCCTTCGCCTAAGAATGCGTACTCTAGATGAGACGGTAATTCTTTCAACTCCAGGGGCGGAGGTACCTCAACAAATGGTCTTTCTTTTGGGTTATCTTTATCAATAACTTCAAACACTTCACAATCCTTAGATTCAGAGGAAGGTTCACTATCGGATGATGGTGTATCTTCTGAATCTTCAGAAGTATCAGAAGTTTTACTCCTACATACCTCACGAAGGAGACTTCCCATATGTGTCATGAGAGTATCAATGAAGTAAGCGGTATCGTCATGTTGTTCGGTGTGCCTCATTGATCGTTGAGTATCAAATGTGACTTCATCTTCGTCGACACGAAGAGTCAACTTACCATCGTACACGTCAATGATTGCACGTGCAGTAGCAAGGAATGGACGTCCTAAAATTAACAGAATTTTGGAGTCCTCGTCCATGTCGAGAATAACAAAGTCAACAGGGAAAACAAACTTGTCGACTTTTACTAGCATATTCTCTACAATGCCCCTTGGGTATTTTATCGATCGATCTGCAAGCTGAATACTCATTCATGTAGGAGATGGTTCTCCCAAGTTAAGCTTTGCAAATATTGAATAGGGCATAAGATTTGTACTGGCTCCTAAGTCGGCAAGTGCATTGCTCACAGTAAGATTTCCTATCAGACAGGGAATGGTGAAACTCCCTGGATCAGCAACCTTTGTTGGCAATTTATTTTGTAAGACAGCAGAACATTCTTCGTTCAGAGTGATGGATGAAAGATCTTCTAATTTCCTTTTGTTCGTTAGGAGATCCTTTAGAAACTTGGCGTACTTTGGCATTTTAGCCAAAGCTTCAACGAACGAGATGTCAATATGTAGTTTCTTCAGCATTCTTATGAATTGATTATACTGTTCTGCGTCTTTTGCTTTCAGTAACCTACCAGGATAAGGTGGTGTAGGTTTATACACCCTCATCGGTTCCTTCTCTGGTTCTGGTTCTTTCTTCTCTTCAGGAGGTCCGCTGGACTGTGCTGTACTTGCTGGGCGTAGCCTAGGTTGCACATTGCCAGCAGGAGTCTCCATCTCAATCTCTTCATCGACCTCTGGGTCTTCATCATCTACCTGTTCAGTCTCAACAGCTCCTCGTCCACTCCTTGTGGTAACAGCCTTTGCAGTGGCATTTGGATTTCCAACAGTGTTACTAGGGAGACCGCCTGGAGGTCTCTGGTTCAACTGATCGGCCAGTGAACCTACTGTCCTCTCCAAGTTCTGTAGTGCAGTGCTCTGGTTCTTTATGAAGGCCTCATGTTCCAAGAACCTCGACTGTGTTTCTTGATGTTGAGTTTCCTGTTGTGTGACGAACTGTGTAAGTAACTGCATCTGCTTGGATAATGTCTCCTGGCTTTGCTTCAACATCTCTTCTATGGTTGGGTTCTTTGTTCCTGAACTCGGTCCTGCTCCTGCGTCTTGAAACAAACTCTGACGCTGCTGAAACCCTGGTGGGTTGTTATTCCTCCAGCTAAAGTTAGGGTGGTTCCTCCAATTTGAATTGTAACCACCTCCGAAATTGTTTTAATTTCGGTTGCCTATGAACTCCACCTGCTCTGGTGACTCAACAGGGGCAATAGGACACGCGGTCGTGTCATGCCTCCCAGTGCATATCTCGCACAATTGTTCTTTCTTCAGCTCCATATCATTCAGCTTCTTCTTCAGGGCGTCAATCTATGATTGCATTAGGGTGTTATCATCGACCTTATGCACTCTGTTGGGATTGAACCCTATTAGAGGAACAGATAATTAAAGCCAAAACTGGATCAGAGCAGTGGATCCAGAATAAGCAGATGTTTACATACAAATCTCTCCCCTTGAAAGTGGTTTCATATCTGCTGACCTCCTATCTGCTGATCTTACTAAGTGCTGACCTACAACTGCTGCCTTGCATCTACTGCCCAATGTCAAAGACTGATGGAAGACCAAAGCTCTGCTGATTCAATCTACTGCCTTGAGTCTAGTACTGCTGATCCGGACAAGCACTGCTGGGTTCACAGCAGTGGAAGGATGCAGCAGCTGTTTAAGTGTCTTTTATGTAATGAATTGTAATAGCAGTAGTTAGTACATCAGTGTTTGTATAGATCAGAGGTTAGAGTTTGTTAGGAGGTTAGATGTCACTTTCATGGTGACGTCAGTTTAGATGCTCAGTGGTTTGCTAGTGCCTATAAATAGTTCAGTACTTTGTACTGTTCTATCAGCTCTTGCAATACCGTCTTCTTTGCACGAACAAACGCTGAGCTCTGGCTGAGGGGGAGTTTGTATTCAAGCATTACTTGTAATCGTTGTTGAAAGTTAATTCAATCATTCGGTTTCTTGTTGAAAATGTCTTGATCAAAGCAATACTCTCGTTTGATTGTATGCAAAGTTTGTTTTCATATTAATTCCGTTGCACATCTCTTTCATTTCCATCTTAATCTCAAACGAAAATACAATCAGAAACAAACTCAGATCCAACAATTGGTATCAGAGCTTGGACAGTCAAATTTGATTTAACAATCATTTTGACATAAATAGTTCGGCTCATAATAGTTGATACTGATCGTTTGTTCATCCGTTGAAAAACAGAGCAAGGATTAATCACCATTAAAGTTGATTTCTCAGTGTCTGTAAAACAACAAGAATGACGTCACAATCTCAAGATGATAAAAACAACATCGGCTCACTGTTTAAACCACCTATGCTAAAAAGAAATGAGTACAACATCTGGCAGAGGAGGATGGGTCACATCCTCGCTCAACAAAGCACAGGTTGTTAGAGGTCTGTCATTTATGGTCCCCATGTTCCTTCAGTGCCAAGCGCTGAAGATGCTAAAAAGTTCGTTCCAAAACCAGTTGAAAATTATACCGAAACCGACTTTCAAAAGATCGAACTAGATGCTAAAGCGTTTAGCATTATAGCATCAGCGCTGCCCAATGAGATATATGATGGACTGTTACACTGTAACAGTTCCAAAGAATTATGGGACGCACTTAAGGAACAGTTTGGGGGAACCGAAGAAGTCATAGAAAACAACAGGGAAATCCTGAACCAACAGTATGAAACATTTTGCTACGTTAAAGGTGAATCACTAACGCAACAATTTGAGCGTTTCAGTTGTCTCATCAGTGAACTAAGGCTTGTTAACACCACTTTTACAAACTCAACTCAAAATAGCAGGTTCCTCAGGTCACTGCCAGAAAAATGGGACACCATAGCTTTTGTCACCCGAAACTCACCTGAGTTCAAGGATCTGACCTTGACCCAACTCCACGGTCGACTCCTGACCTACGAAAGGGAGTTGAACTAGAAAAGGAGGTTACAAGAGTCAGGAAAAGTTACTGATGATTACACTTTCGGTAATACTGCTCTTCTGGGTCAAGAAGAATCTGGGAGCAGTGGTAAGGATCAGGGTTATGATCACTTCATTGACATAACTGCTGGTGCAAATTTTAACAACCCTGATCCTCACTCTGCAAGTTATGCATTCACTGCAAACGAAAACCAGATGTCAGATAATCTAAGCTTTGAACTCAATGATTTACAACATTTCGATCCGACTGACTTAGAGGAAATGGACATCCTGCACCAACTGGCTTTGCTAAGTGTTAGAACTAGCAAATTTTACAAAAGAACAGGGCGAAAATTCCCAGGGTTGCATGGGAATCTAAGGGTTGGGTTGGATAAATCGAAAATCATGTGCTACAAGTGTAATAGGTTGGGACATTTGCTGGGGAATGTAGAAGTCAAACTACTGGTCCCATAATTACTCATCCTAGCTCAAATCCTAGACCTCAAAACCAAAGCACTGTGCACTATGCCCAGTATGCCCCAGCAGCTCAAGTGAACACTGCTCACTATGATGCTGCCCCTGTGCCAGTACATTATGTCCAAACTACTGTTCCACAGATCCAATATGTTCAAACCCCTGTTCCCCAGGCACAAGTGCAACCTGCACCTCAAACCACTGCTCCAGCAGCAGTACAACCAGATCAACAAAGTTTTTTCACTCAAGGGTTTGTTGACTGGAGCAGTATGCCTGAAGATCTTAGTGATGAAAATTTTGCACTCTATGCTTCTAATGATTCTTCTCATAATGAATTTTGTTTGATGGCATTAGAGTCAATACAGGAGGGGGTTGAAACTGAGGAGGAACAACTGAGCTTTGAAACAGTGGATGAGGTGACTGAAGTAGTGGTTACTGCTGTGGCTGGTGAACTACTGTTGGGAGAAAGTTCAGGTACCCTGATTGAACCAATGACAGATCCATGGTCCGAAGAGGACAAAGAAGAAGAGAAGGAAGAAAAGGCTGGTGAAAAGAAGGTGAAAGCTGATGGTGATGAAGATCATCAATGTGATTGTGCAATGATGGCACCTGCCAAGGTATCTCCTCAAGTTCTTGAAAAACTGTTTTCTGACAATTGCATAATTGCTTTTGCTAACATCAAAGAGGTGAATGAAAACCTTCGGGATAAAATCTTGACTGATGAGGTTAAATTTGAAAAGTCTTTAAAAGAGCTTAAAAACAAATTGACTGAAAAGGAAAAAGAGATCAGCTGTCTGAAAGAAGAGCAAAGCATAACCAAAACCCAACTTCAAACTATGGTAGAAAAATACCAAGTTTGCAAAAAGGAGTTGGAATCCACCCAGATTACTTGTGAAAGATGGGTGGAATCCTGCAGAGGATATGAGGTGATGCTTGCTAAACAGATTGAAAGTAATGTGAAATTTGGGGTTGGGTATAGAAAATATGATGATGAATGCATTACTTGTGAAAAATCTGTTCAAAACACTGTTGAAAACACTGATGTAACCACTGAGTTCATCCCCACAAACAAGAATGGCCAAGAAGTGAAAATCACTGACAAACTTGGTAACAAATCACACTTGGCAGAACAAGGAGTTCCTCTACTTTTGAAGAACTTGAAAAATATCAGTTTAAACCCACTTGGTCTGACGAGTGTGATATTCTTGAAAATTTCAAGCCAATGGACTTTACATCAACTGATGGTGTTAAAGCTCCAAAAGCTAAAGTCATACCTCTCAAGGACATCCCAGCAGTGGTTAAAACCTCTGCTGCAAAGGAGTCTGAAAAGAGAAAGAAGAAAGAAAAAATTGATAACTTGTTTTGTGAATTCTGTGAGAAAAGGAATCATCTAACAAAAGATTGTTTCCACTTGAAAGCTTATGATTTAAACAGAACAAGTGTCATTGTTCCAGCAGACAGTTGCATTGTTTGTGGTAAAACAAACCACAAAACTCAAGCATGTGTGTATCTCAAAAACTTTGATGTGAAAAAGAATGAGTACATGGCTAAAACATCCTTGAGTCCATCATCATCATCATCATCTATCAAGTTCACCAAGAAACAACCACTGTTTGTGCCAGTTCAAATAGCTGTCACAAAACAGCTGAACCAAACATCTATCAAAAGAGATGTTCAGGTTACTGATGCACCCCCTGCTAATCAATTCAGAAAAGGCAAGGAAAAACAGTCTTACCAAAGGATTCCACACGTTTATGAGGCCTACAAAAGGCCCTCTAAACCCAGAGTGAACAGGCATCCTTTTGGTTACCAGCAGGTGATTGGTCAGGACCCACAACAGTGGTTAGAAAAACACTGTCCTAAAACAGTCCAAACCCCTGACCTAACCACTGTCCATCACTCTGCATCCATCCCAGACACTGTTGAGACCCCATCCAAAGCCTTGTTGGCTTTGGAGACCTTAATGAACTAATCCTTTTACTTCATGTGCAGGGAGCTTCTGCATGCTTTGATAGTCTTTGGTATGTAGATAGTGGAGGCTCTAGGCACATGACAGGATGTAAAGCTCTCCTCAAAGACTTTAAAATCCATGGAGGGGGTGATATATCCTTTGGGAATAATAGTAAGGGAAAGGTTCTGGGGTCTGGTACAGTTCAATATGGAAATGTAAAATTTGAAAATGTCAATCTAATAGACAATCTAAAATTCAACCTTCTGAGTGTGTCCCAAATGAGTGACAAGGGATTTGGGTCAATCTTCACAAAAGACTGTTGTAGGATTGTTGGACCAGAAATGGTCAAAAAGATTGAAGCAATAATCAAAACTAGTCAAACTAAACTTGTTGCTCAAAGGAGTGGCAATGTTTATGTTGTTGACATGTCAAAAGAGTGTCCCAGAGCTGATACCTGTCTGTTCTCAGCTGCCTCTAACAAAGAGACAGAACTTTGGCACAGAAGGCTGGGGCACACAAATCTTAAGACAATCACAGAAATTTCAAAAAATGGTTTGGTGAGAGGCCTACCACAAAAATTGTTTTCATGTCCTGAACATTGCATTTCCTGTTTAAAAGGAAAACAGCATAAAAGTTCTTACAAGTCCATTGAAGAGTCCAAAACAACCCAGTGTTTGCAGATGCTACACATGGATTTGTTTGGCCCAGTTCAAGTCATGAGCCTCAAAAAGAAAAGATATTGTTTGGTTATTGTTGATGACTTTTCTAGGTTCACATGGACTTTCTTTTTACACTCAAAAGATGAGACTGCATGCATTTTGCAAGACTTTGTAACACAGGTTGAAAAGCAATTTGATCTTCCAGTGAAAAGCTTTAGGAGTGACAATGGCACAGAATTTAAAAATAAGGAGTTGGATGCCTTCTGTGTGAAGAAAGGGATTGTAAGGCAGTACAGCATCCCTAGAACACCAGAGCAGAATGGGGTAGTGGAAAGGAAGAACAGAACTCTGATTGAGGCTGCCAGAACCATGCTTGCAGATTCAGGTTTGCCACTAACTTTCTGGGCAGAGGCAGTAAACACTGCTTGCTATGTCCAGAACAGAGTTTTAATAAACCCTAGGCACAAAAAGACTGCTTATGAAATTCTGTATAAAATCAAACCACTGATCTCATATTTCAAGGTGTTTGGCTGCCCATGCTTCATTTTGAACTTAAAAGATTCCATTTCAAAATTTGCAGCCAAAATTGATTGTGGTTATCATTTGGGATACTCAACCACTGCCAAAGCCTACAAAGTGTTCAATACACGGACCAAGGCAGTGGAGGAGACTTTGAATGTAAAGTTCAATGAACTTTCATCAATGAAAATCCCAGCAAACCCTGCAGATCTGTTTGATCTTGAAAAATTTACTTTTGAAAATACTGCTGTTAAGAATAACAGTGCAGGTCCATCAAAAGATACAACACCAGACTATGGGTATGAAATCATCATCCCTCAAAGGTCTGCCACAAAGGGAAAAGCACCAACTGTTCAAAACAGTTGTCAAAGCTCAACCACTGCTACCTCCACAGTTGTTGACCAAAGTAGCCCATCAACCACTGCTTCCACATCCTCAAACACTGCTGACAAAAGTCCTCAAACAGTGGATAAAAGTCAGCAGTTGTCCACTTCATTACCTCCTATTCCACCACCTTTTGAAGCCACTGCTGGATCATCAAAGTCCCCAGCAGTGGTTAGCTCAGATGATACACATTTGCAGCCTTCACCAACCAATGCCATCATACCATACCAAGGAGATTTAATCTTCTTGAGATCTCATCCACCTGATCAAATCATTGGCAATATAAATGAAGGGGTGCTCACAAGAAGCCAAACCCAAAACATTTGTCTTTTTGCTGGTTTTCTGTCACTCCATCAGCCAGTCAAGTACCAAGAGGCACTGAAAGACAACAGCTGGGTAGAAGCCATGCAAGAAGAGCTCCAACAGTTTAAAAGACAACAAGTATGGGAGCTTGTACCACTGCCAGAAGAGGTTAGTCCCATTGGCACAAAGTGGGTCTTCAAGAACAAAACTGATGAAAGGGGTATTGTTGTCAAGAATAAAGCCAGGCTTGTGGTTCAAGGTTACAGACAGGAAGAGGGGATTGATTATGATGAAACATTTGCCCCTGTTGCAAGATTGGAAGCCATTAGACTGTTCCTGGCCTTTGCTGTCAACCACAATATGAAGGTGTTTCAAATGGATATCAAAAGTGCTTTCCTCTATGGTACAATTCAAGAAGAGGTGTATGTTTGTCAACCTCCAGGTTTTGAGGATCCATTTTATCCAGATCATGTCTACAGGCTAAACAAAGCCTTGTATGGCCTGAAACAAGCACCAAGGGCCTGGTATGAAACTCTTTCCAACTTCCTACTCTCAAATGGTTTCAAAAGAGGTACCATTGATAAAACACTGTTTTTAAAATGGAGAGGGAAGGATTTAATGATTGTCCAGATTTATGTGGATGACATTATTTTTGGAAGCACATGTAACTCAATGTGTGAAGAGTTTAGAGAACTCATGACAGCTGAGTTTGAAATGAGTGCAATGGGTGAGCTGCAATGCTTTCTTTGTCTCCAAGTTCAGCAAATGCAAAATGGAACTTTCATTCATCAAAGCAAATATGCTAAAGAACTTTTAACCAAATTTGATATGAATGATTGTAAACCATGCAGCACACCCATGGCAACAAATAAGCTGGTCAAGTCTGATGAAAAGGATGAGCTGATTGACCAAACACTTTATAGAAGCATGATTGGGTCTTTATTGTACCTAACTGCATCTAGACCAGACATCATGTTTGCAACATGTGTCTGTGCAAGAAGTCAATCAGCTCCCAGAAAATCAAATATCATTGCTGTAAAAAGGATCTTCAGATACATAAAAGGTGCTCCCACACTTGGTATCTGGTATCCAGCTAATGGGAACATCAAGCTTTCAGGTTTTTCAGACAGTGACTTTGCTGGATGTCACACCACAAGGAAGTCCACATCAGGAGGGTGCCAGTTTCTAGGTGATTTCTTAGTTTCATGGCAAAGCAAAAAGCAAGCAGCTATTTCAACATCCACTGCTGAAGCTGAATACATTGCGGCTGCAAGCTGTACAGCCCAACTCCCGTGGCTTCAAAATCAGTTGCTGGATTTTGGTATCACTGCCTTAAAGACACCACTCATGTTGGACAGCCAGGCAGCAGAAAATATCATCAAAAATCCAGTTTCCCATTCAACCACCAAACACATCGACATCAGACATCACTTTGTGAGGGATTGCTATGAAAAAGGTTTGATTTCTCTGCATCATGTCCCAACTAAAGACCAGCTGGCTGATGTGCTCACAAAAGCACTTGATACAGCCACTTTTGAAAGCTTGGTCTCTAGGATTGGGATGCTAAACATGGAATAACAAGCAAAATCTTGTTTTTCTATGTATAAAAGCATCAAAATGTTTTCAGAAAATTAAAACTCCATCCTTAAAAATAGCTAAAAATGAAATTTTCATTAAAATCCTTAAAAGTCTGCCATTAACCACTGATTGTTCAAAAGTCTGCTCTACTTCAAAAGTCTGTCCACTGCTGAAAGTCAACCCCTGTTCTCTCATTCCTTTGATAAACTCTGTTGTTCAAAAGCAGTGTCTTATCCACTGACATACTATCCACTGATAGTGAAATTCATCTACTGCTTTCATACCACTGCCTTCATCAGTCACTTTCACAAAAGTACTGTCCTTCACTTTCACCAGGGGTTGTCACGTGGGCAGTACATATTGGTCAGACCTTTTGTAACGGCTGCCACGTCAGCATTCACTTTCTTCCCTATAAAATCCCCCATTCACCACCAAAACAGGGTTTTACTGTCGAATTGAATTCTTAAAAATTCTCTTCTCAAAGCAGTTTTTCATCTCATTCTTCCACAAATTTCTTCGATCATCATCTTCAAAATGACAAAATCGAAGTCATCTTCAAAACCCTCATCCAAATCTTCATCGAAAACAGCCTCTCAAAAGGCAATTTCCACAGAAATCCCACATAAACCATCTCACAATCTCCTGGGTCTTCTTACAAAACCAGGAACCACCAATGTTTTCAATTCCATCATTGACACCATGGCAAAATCAAAGTACAAAACTTTGTTCACCGTCGATGCACCAATCTATTTGGCGAACCAAAGGGAGTTTTGGAAGAATGCAACCCTTGAAAAACAAGGAGACATTGCAACCATCATACACTCTTCTATAAAGGGTAAAGCTGTCCAAATCATGTCACAATCCATTTCAGAGGTCTTTCAACTCGATGATCAAGAAGGTAAAATTTCTTTCACTAAAAACGAGTTGCAAACTGACTTCATTGAAAGAGGGTATGAAGCCACAATGATGAAGAAAATTACCTTAGAAAAAGGTTATTTTCCTTCTCCAACCAGGTTTTTATTTCATACCCTCCTACTATGTATTTCAAAGAAAACCACTTCTTACAATGAAATCCCTTTAAAGATTCAAAATCTGGGATATGCAATTCTTCAAGGAGAAAATTTTAACTATTCTCGGGAAATTTTTAAAGATTTGGTTAATAATGTTGAAACAAAATCATTCTTACTGTATCCAAGGTTTTTAAGTTACTATTTTTCAAAGAAATTCAGTAAGGATGATTTAGCTGTAATAAACCAAGGTGATTCTACTCAAATAAACAGTTTAACAACTGAAACTTTTTCAAGAATGTTAGCACCTTGCAAAACACAAGCAGAGGTGCCTGAGCAGATTTTAGTAGTTACAACTGCTCCTCAGGTATCTGTTGCTGAGCCCACTACTCAAGGTGATCAAAGCAGCAGCACAACTGCTTTGAAACCCACACCTAAAATCACCAAAAAGCCTACAAAAAGAAAAACTCAAAAACCCCCCAAACCAATCAAAAAGGCAACTCTGGAGGATGAGATACCAGAGCAAATGCCTGTGACAACACAAAAGTCATAAGAAACCACTGCTGCTTCTTCCTCACAGCAGTTGGTACAAATATCTCAACCCATAACCGAAACTCCTCCTGCTTCTTCACAAAAAGAACAGGTTGTACAAATAGGGTCTCCACATCATGATGCTCTGGAAACACTTGTTTCTATCATCCACAGCTCAATACCCGGGGCAAATCCATCTTCTACACCACCCTTCACATCCACAATTCCCACACCAACTAAACTGCTGTTGGATGCAATTGATTTGAACCAGGCATTAACCAGTCCTTCTCAATCACCTATCAATGAGAATATACCTCAACAACTGACTGGGTCTGATGTATCAATCTTTGCTAACCCACCAACACAACCTGAGGAGGTTAGACCCCTTGAGTTACAAGTAACTCTTGGTGGTAGTCCAAGTGAAGCAGCCACTACAACTGTTGAACCCACTGGTTTACAGTTGGACAGTGGTTACATCAATAAGACTTCCTTGGAGGCAATTCCTTTTATAGCACCTCTGCCAACCACGAGTGGATTTATTTATCCTACTGGCAACTTCAAAAGGTTGTCAAGTGTTGAAGGAAGAAGACCCCAGTACCAAGACAAAGGGGCATCAGTGGTTAATGTTTGGAGTATACTCCCTACATCTACCACTGATAAAACCACTGCTAGTGGGAAATCAGATGATCCCATTAACTTGGGTGATGGTTTAAAGTACCAGAAATTGATGGATCGTATTGAAAAGCTTGATAACTCTGTTGCAGAACTCAAAGACATGCTACAACAGGTGTTACAAGTTCAAAAGGTACAATCAACTGCTGTTCCATCTCAAGCACCTGCTCCACAAATGGCACCTGCTACAAATGAGCTCTGGAATTTGTTTCAACCTTTTCTCCATCAACAAGCACAATTAGCAAATCAGCAACATGAAAAACATGTCCAACAGCTGAGAAATGCAATGGAGTCAAGGTTCAAGAACACTCAGGCTGATCTCAAGGTTCTTAAAACTCAGATCCTGCACACCACTGGCACTGCTCCTCCAACAGTACTTTTCATTGATCAACTCCCAGACGATAATGCCAAAAAGGGGGAGAAAATTCAGGAGTGGAAGAAGAAAGGAATAGATGATGGTCTCTACATTGAACCTGAAAAGGATGCTATGACCAGAAAAATTCCTGTGCCAGATGGTAGTAAAAAGGTTGATGCTACTCAAGAAGCACTTGATGAAGGAGTAGCAAGTGTAAAAAGAGATAGAATGGCAAAGGATGTTTCAAGGTGGAATGAGGAGAAAAGAGCTTTCATGGAGTTGTATGAGCAGGGTTGTTCTGGTTCAAAGGATACTAAAAATCTTAAGACAAAAAGGAAGCCTAAGTCCACCTCATCCAGATTTCCAAAGCCTCCAAAACCACCATCCAAAAGCCATCAGCATCAAACCTCCATCCAGACAGCTGTTGTAACTCCTGCTATATCAACTACTGCTGGTACCTCAGTGGTTTCAACATCTGTTCTCTCTTCAACACACACCACAACCACTATTTTACCACCACTGTCACCGTCAAAAACAATTTCACCACCACCTTCACCTGCTGACAAAAAGCAGAAGACAACAGATGTTATAACATCTGCTGTAATGACAACAGTGGTTGGAACACCAGTTGTTTCAACAACTGTTAGTCAATCACAATCCACTGCCACTACATCCACCACCACTGATCCACCCAAAACATCATCTGCTTCTTCTAAAACAAAAAGGAGAAGGATTTACATATCAGATGATGATTCACCTTCACCACCACCAACATCTTCAAAATCCCTATCACTTGTCACTATTCCAAAACCCATACCTCTCTCCTCAGCTCAAACTTTAAAGCCATTACCTCCTGCTGGTGTCTCATTCCCTCTAGAACTCATTGCAGTTAGGGAAGAAATAAAGTCCTTTTATTATGAGGATGACCCAGCCAAAAGGAGTTTGCCATCAATTGCAGGATATCCGAGGCCTAACAATGTTGAAGAATACTTGAAACTCAAGGCCAAACAAGCAGAGGATATTGCAATCAAAAACAGAAAAGAGAAATCTGATAGAGAATTTCAACAAAACTATCAGTTTTTACTCTCACAGGTCAATGCTATGGAGCGTTTTGCTAAAAATGTATGTCAACAAATTTTAGAAAGGGCAGATGAGTCCTTGAGGAAAGACTACATTGAGAATATCATGACCTACAAGAAATACAAGGGGGAGAAACACATGTACAAGAACTGGACCATTCCTGAGCTTGAAAAAGAAGCAGCCAGGATTCAAGACATGATAAAAAATAAGGTCAAGCAGACTCCTCCTGAAAAATTCAAACAATTTGAAGCTGAGAAGATGTTAGAGTTGAGGAAAATGAAAGAGGAGCTGATTGCAGCTGATTATGGGTCAAAGAACTCTGTGACAAAGTGGGGAGAAGATAGAGTCAGGGCAACCTATAAAAGCTTAGAGGAACTTAGAAAGAAAGATCCAAGAGTTCCACAAAAGCCTGACTATTCCAAAGCAGATGTCTCAAAAAGACCACCAAAGCTGCAAATCAAAAGAACCACTGCTCCAGCTGGTGCTGCCATCTACAAAAGAAGGAGCAAAAACCAGTTGAGTATGGAAACAATTCAAGATCTATTAGCTGGAGATGCCATTGTAAAAGCAGGCACGAAAGTAATGATAAAAGAAGATCTTGAATTAGAACAATCTGTGTTGATGCACAATGTCTAAAGCCTGCGTCTTTGTAATGCTAGTTTAATGTATAGGGTCCAGATAGGTCATTTTGTGTTAGTACAGGGGGTAATAGTGTAATTTTATAGCTTTAATGTTTGAGGTCCGCTTTTGTGGCATGTGTCCACAAAAGCGAACCAGATTAGTAGTCTGGACCGCTCTTGTGGACATGTCACATAAGCGGACCAGGTTTCCTATATATACCCCTGATGTGTTCTTCATTTGTAACGTTTTTCTGAACCCAACGTCGAACTGCTGACTGTACGACAAGCGTTATTAAGTGAAGAAAAAGTATTTTAAGTGTGAATTTTCTGTTTCTACTCATTTCTGTTACGTTTTTCTTTGTATCATGCTGAAAATGTGTTTCCGCCACATTTTCAGTAAGCACTAGCTCTGATTGACTCACTCGAGAGGTCAAAACTGATCCTACAATTGGTATCAGAGCCAGTTGCGAGTTAGTTTGCTAGATACGAAGAGGTTTACACGGATTTTTGTAGATCTGGACGGTTTGAACGGTGGAAATGAACTGAAATTTAGACAACAGGTGTTAAATACACTAATAACAAACCCTTGAAAGATTCGGATCAAAATACGGCCTAAAAGTGATCCAAAAACCCTCGTGAAAATGGTTCGCGCTTACGTCATGCTTCTGGTTCGCTCTTCTGGACCGCTCCAACGTACATTTTAAGCTGTTTCTGGTCCGCTCCAGTGTTAGTTGTGGTTTGCTCGATAGTCACTATCTGGTCCGCTCCAGTGTTAGTTATGGTTCGATCGATAGTCAGTTGTCTGGTCCGCTTTTAGTACAACATTCTGGTTCGCTCGTTTGGTCCGCTTGAACAACATTTGTTCTGGTCCGCTCCAAAGATCAGTTGTGGTTCGCTCGAAAGTGAACTGCCTGGTTCGCTTTTAGTGCAATATTCAGGTTCGCTCCAAAGTTCTGTGGTGGTTCGCTCATTGTTACTTCTGTGGTTCGCTTATTCAGAACTGTTTAAAATTTCTTCTTTACGACTGAAAATGGAAAGCCAAGATTTTTACAACATGTTTGCGGGTAGTGGTGGAGTTACTCAGAGTCCTGCTAGCATCATGTAGAATGTCAATCTGGAAAACGAACTGGGAACAATGCAAAAGCCTCCTAAACTCATGAACATCGACGAATATTCGAGTTGGGCAGGAAGATTTAAAACGTGGGTTCAAGCTAATCATTTTGAGAGCTGGTTGAAGATTGATGATAAATATGTACCTCCTGTTAATGCTATGGGTCATCCGAAAGTGATTGGAAGTTTGACCCAAACGGAACAAGCTGACTTTAAGGCTGAAAAGAAAATGATGAGCATCCTTCAACAAGCAATTAAGGAGGACATCTTGGTACTGTTACATCACGAAGACAATTCAAAATCCCTTTGGGATAAATTGTTGTTAAAGTTTGAAGGAAGTGGAGAGATGATGAAAAGCAAAAAGGCATTGATAAACAAGCAGTTTGACATTTTTACGGGAATGAAAGGAGAAACCACGAAGCAATTGATTGAACGATACTGCCATTTGGTTTTGGAGATGGGAAGATTGAAGATAACCAAGACAAACGAAGAGTGGATCGACAAATTAGCAGACGCATTACCTTATGATGAATGGGGAACGTATCTGATGGTGTTAAAGAACAATACAAATTTTGCTAGTATGAATTTGAGTGGTTTCATTGAGAAAATTGAGGCACATGAATTGGAACTAACAAAGATTAAACAAATGAATTCAGCAAATGTGCAGCAAGACATATCTCTGTATTACAAAGGAAGTATTCCTGGAGCAACAAATCAAAGTCCAAAGATACAGACGGGTTTTAGTGCTGATACAAATTTGTGTGGTTCTACAAACACTCCACCATCAAACAAGCCTTCACCATTTGTGAACTATGATCCAAACTCCAAAGCTCAAGAGCAATCTTCACCTCAAAGCTCTACAAGTTCAAATAATCAGGCTTATGTTTCTGGGGTGCATTGCAACATCGCGGTGAATATAAAGAATGGAGACGAGATCACAGAAAAAGCCGCAAAATAGCACATAGCAATGCTTGCTTCCGTTCTAGAGGCTTATGAAGGATTAGTGGCGGGTAGAATTGGTAATCCTGATATGACAAAAGAGGATTACGACCAGATCGACCCGGAGGAGCTTGAATTGATTGATATAAAATGGGGCATGGCAAGTTTGGTTAGAAGAGCACAACAGTTTATGGAGATCACAGGCAGAAACAGTCTCTCAGGTCCTGATCAGAAGTTAGGGTTCGATAAATCGAAAGTTACGTGTTTCAAGTGTAAAGAACGTGGTCATTTCAAGAGAGAATGTCCGAATCGTGAAGTGAACAACCATCAGAACCCTTTCACAAAAGATTATTACAAGCAGGCAATCTATCATCGACCTAACCAACAACCTGTTGTTCAAAGACCACAAATTGAGAATAAACCGGAAAAAGCAATGATCGTGAATCAAGACGATGAGAATGTAGTTGCAGGGTTCAGCTGGGATAAATATATTCCCGGTAGTGATGGACAGGCAATGATGGCTGAAGTTGTGGAAATTTCTGAGATAGTGTCTGAACCGGAAACAGTTACTGAAGATATTTCTGTAGTTGTTGAAGAGGTTTTTACTGAAAAAGCAGACAATTTTGAAGAAATAGCTGTTGAAGTTCATAAATCTCAATCTGAGCAGGAAGTATTAGCTAGTTCGTTGAGATCTATTATGCCTCCTAAAATTTTTGAATCTTTTGCAGGTTTCTTTGAAGAACCGATGACTGGATTGTGTCCAAGATATGAGGAGAAGAAAGAATTTGTTGAAGAAATGATTGATGTGACAAAGGAAATGACCGAAGACACATTGAAAGAAATTGCTGACAAGGCTCTCATGGCGAAACTGAGAGAGGTAGACTCAGAATCTGAGGAGTCTAAGTCTGTCAGTAGTGAGTCTGTCAAACGAGAGGAATCTGGAGTTCAGGGAAAAGGATCAGTCAAACTGTCTGAGTCAGAGTCGAAAAATGTCGGTAAACTAGAAGTAGAAACTGTTCATGAAGCAGAATGTGATGAGATGTTGGATTCAATATCTGAAACACCATGCCAAAAGTGTTTACAACCGTGCATGGAGTGTCTTGAAAAAGACACTAAGTTTCAGGAATTGAAAGAACATGCTGACATGTTAAAATTTGATTTAGGACAAGTTAAAGAAGCATATGATACACTAGCTAGATCAGTTAAAATGATTAAAGATGAAAGTGTTGAAAATGATAAAGCCACAAAATTAGCAAAAGCAACACTTTTTGATAAACAAGTGGAAGTTAATTTTCATATTGACACAATCGCATCATTAAAGAAAGAATTGGAATTAGCTAAAATTGAAAATGATCGAATTGATAAAAAATTGATGAGTTATGTGGCTTCATCATATGTCCTTGAACAGATTGTTCCACAGCAGCCATATGCTGATCTGGTCTTTAACAGTGTTCCACCCCCAATGTGGAATCATTACACTCAGAAGTATCCAGATGGGGTGGAATCTGCATTGAATCTCAAGTTGAAAACAATTGAGGATGAATTGCCTGAGAGCATTGATGTTACATTCTCTCCGTCCGACACTGATAATGTGTCACAGGTTATAAAGACCGTTGTTGACAAAGTGTTAGATGAAGAGAGTGATAACTCAGACTTTGAAACTGTGAAAACACATTCGGAAAGTTCCAGTTCTGAATGTGAAGATGAGAGTAATTTTTTGGAACGGTTTATACCGAAATCGGACAAGAGTGCGAATGATGATCCGATCATGGTAGTATACACTATGATTGGAACAGACAAACTTTACTCCGATTTCGAGTATCCTCTTCAGAATGTGAAAATTGAGAATGTTGAGAAAGTTTTTAAATTGGTTGAAATGAACATTGATGAGGTTAATAACAAAGAATTCTTTTCAAAATCTAAAAAATCATTTGTTACAACACATGTCAACAACTTTGGGAAAAAGGAATTGGAAGGTAATGGTAACAAGAAAAATGGTAACAACTTTAAAAACAAAGGAATTGGTTTTGAGAAAAAGATGGCTAAGAAGGTTGTCAAGCCAAAAGATAAAATGAATGATGTTTTTGTTGTTGGACCAAGTGTGGATGATGAGAAGGAATACATTTTTAGTCAAAAAGCAGTTGATGATTTCAATGCGGCTAAGAAACTGAAAGTAGAGTCATTCAAGTCAACTTTTGTCGAGTATGACAAGAGAGTTTGTTATCGCTGCAATGAAATTGGGCACATGGCAAAACAATGCAAGAAAGTTTTCGAAAAACCTGTCATTAAACCATTTGTTCAAAAATCCCAACCTAAGTCACCAGTTAACACAAAGGGCAAAAAGCCGATGGTTTCTCCAATTCGCATTTTGAAAAGAGGAGAATCTTTGAAGTCGGAAGATAAGCTGAAATCGACATTTGAGATTGGCGAATCTTCAAAGCCTCAAAAGACTTCAAAGATTTATCCAAAAACAAAAATTTTTGAAAATCAATCATGGGTTGCTAAGTCAAAACCATCGGTCGAGGAGAAAAAGATGGAAAACATTTTGAAGAATGAAACAAAAGTTTTTGAAACTAAATCACAATCAGTTGAGGTAAAGAAAATGGAGAATGAGTTAAAGTTTGATTCAAAAGCTTTTAATCCCACTATTCAAAATATTTTCGGAAAAATGGTTGACAGAAAAGTTAAAGGGATAAAGGAATTTTATGAATCAAAAGTTGATGCTAATGATAATCATAAATTTGAATCTGAGCTTGATAAGTTTCTTGCAGAGTTTCCTCCAATCAAAGAAAATATGTTAAAATCAAAAGTGGAACCTGTTGTTCAAAATGTCATGTTTAACTTTCCTAAAACTGATGAGAAGTGTGATATAGTGTTTGGGAGTGTTTCAACAGTTAAGAAGTCATGGAGTTCATTGTTTGAATAAATTTGATATGTTAATTGCAGGGGCTGCCCAAGTCTATATTGTCAAAGTGGATTATGGATAGTGGCGCTTCACGACATATGACTGGGACGCTTGCTTTGTTATATGATGTCAAATCTGTAAATGGAAGCTATGTTGGATTTGCCGGTAACCAAGGTGGAAGGATCGTTGGTCAAGGAACGCTGTCAAATGGCGTAATTTCATTCGACAAAGTGAACTACATAATAGAGTTAACAAACAATTTACTCAGTATTTCACAAATCTGTGATAAAGATTTTAGTGTTCATTTTACAAAAACTGAATGTGTGGTTTTAAAACCAGGGTTTAAAATCCCTGATGAGATGGTGTTGTTGCGTGCTCCACGGGAGTATGATCTTTATTATCTTGATATGAACATCGCAACTCCAACAACTCATCAGAAACAGTGTTTTGTGTCAAAGACTAAAGCGACGGAAAAAGATTCAATAATGTGGCATCGTAAGATGGGCCACATTCATGTTCGCAAAATGAATTTTTTAGTACATAATGATTTGGTTGATGGTATTAATTTGAAGAATTTTCACTTAAATGATGATTGTGTAGCTTGTAAAAAGGGAAAGCAAACTCGGAAGTCACACCCATTGAAGATGGTGAATACAATCAGGTTACCTCTTGAGAGATTGCACATGGATCTCTTCGGGCCTGTCAACGTAAAGAGTATCAGCGGAGACTTATATTGCTTGGTGGTGACTGATGACTTTACGAGATTTTCTTGGGTAGTGTGCTTGGAACGAAAAGATCAAACTTTTGAGTCTTTGATGGTGCTTTTCAAAAAGATGGAAACGGTGTATAAACTGCCAATCCGGAGGATTCGGAGCGACAACGGAACGGAATTCAAGAATAACAAGATGTACGAGTTCTGCAACGAGAAGGGAATTCTTCATGAATTCAGTGCGCCGTACACTCCACAGCAGAATGGCGTAGCTGAACGAAAGAATCGGACCCTGATTGAAACAGCCCGTACAATGTTAGCCGATTCCAAGCTACCAATCTTTTTCTGGAGTGAAGCAGTATCAGCAGCCTGTTACACATTGAATAGAGTTCTAACTGTCAAGAAGTACAAAAAGACTTGCTTTGAGTTGCTGCACCGTTATAAGCCGAATCTTAAGTTTTTGGAGCCATTTGGGTCTCCGTGCACTTTTATTGATGAAAATGGTAAATTTGGAGCTAAAGCTAACGAAGGTTTCTTTGTGGGATACGCAAGTCCTTTGAAAAGAGTGTTTGTACCATGTCTGAGTAAGGTGATTCAAGTTCAACATGTGGATTGTCAGAAGCATACTCCTTCAGCACAACTTCCCGGACAAAGATTTCTATTCGACTACGATAAGCTCTGGGAGTCGTTTCATTTGCCGGTCGAGCCGAGTGAGGAGGAACTAGCTCTTATGTATCTATATCAGCAAACTGTGTCAGAGGAGCAAGTATCTAGATCGCTAGAAGTTTCTCAACCCACCATGGGTACTCACGATGATGAAGCAGGCCCAAGTGGAACAGCACACGAACCACCAGAGGAACCAGTTCCGTCATTTGACGTTTCTGACGACTCAGAGGAGGAACCCGCTCCTACCTTTGACGAGGAACCAAATGAGACATCAGAAGAGGCTGTTGATCAAATAATTGATCTCGACATTTCAAATCTGGAATCGGAAGTTGTGGTGCCTGATACTGTGATGCCACGGACCCTGACTTACCACCCTTCAGAACAAATCATCGGCGATCTACAGAGTGGTGTCAAGACGAGACATCAGATAGACCAAGCTTTTACATGTTTTTATTCAGATATTGCTGATATGCAGAAAGAAGTCTCACTCAAATGTTTTATTTCGCAAATAGAGCCCAGGACCTACAAAGACGCATTAACTGAAGACAGTTGGGTGAATGCTATGCAGGAGGAATTACAACAGTTTGAGAAATTGGGCGTCTGGAGACTTGTTGATCTGCCAAAGAATCAGAAGTTGATAAAGACGAAATGGGTGTTCAAATGTAAAAGAGATGATAGAGGAGTCGTGGTGAGGAACAAAGCACGTTTAGTGGTTCAAGGCTTCAGCCAGCAGGAGGGAATAGACTATGATGAGGTTTACGCGCCGGTTGCAAGGCTTGAAGCAATTCGCATCTTTTTAGCCTTTGCATCTTGGAAAGATTTCAAAGTCTATCAACTTGATGTTAAATCAGCATTCCTGTATGGCAAGATTCGAGAAGAAGTTTACGTGGGACAACCACCAGGGTTTACAGATCCATTGAACAAAGACAAGGTGTACCTATTGGATAAAGCATTATACGGTCTACACCAGGCCCCGAGAGCCTGGTATGAGACTCTTTCAACCTACTTGCTGGACAACGGGTTCACAAGAGGAACAGTAGACAGCACCTTGTTCACAAAAGAAGAAGCAGGCCACTTGCTGATTGTGCAGATTTATGTTGATGATATAATTTTCGGTTCCACCAATGACGATTTGTGTAAAGAGTTTGAGAAAGTAATGAAGAAGAAGTTCGAAATGAGTTCGATGGGGGAGATGAAGTTCTTCCTCGGGCTGCAGGTAGAACAAATGCCCGACGGAATCTTCATTCACCAGTCAAAGTATGTAAAGGATGTGCTAGACAAGTTTGATATGACAGATTGCAGTCCTGCATCAACCCCCCTCGCACAGAACCATGGTATTTGTCCGGATGAACAGGGAGTGAAGATGGATGAAACGTTATACCGATCGATCATTGGGTCTTTAATGTATCTCACAGCTTCCCGTCCAGACATCATGTACCCGACATGTCTGTGTGCACGATATCAGTCGAATCCGAAGCAATCACACCTGACGATCGTTAAATGCATCTTACGGTATTTGAAGGGTTGCCCAAGCATCGGCTTATGGTATCCTTGTTCGGGTGATTTTACTTTATCTGGTTTCGCTGATTCAGATTTTGGTAGCTGTAAACAGAACGCAAAGTCCACCACTGCTGGGTGCCAGTTCTTCGGAACTCGGCTCGTTACCTGGCAGTGCAAGAAGCAAACTGCAGTTGCGCTCTCCACGTGTGAGGCTGAGTACGTCTCAGCCTCTAGCTGTTGTTCGCAGATCCTCTGGATCCAACAGCAGATGCGCGACTTCGGTCTGCAATTCTTGGATACTCCGATATTTGTGGACAATGAAGCGGCCATAAATGTTACTAAAAATCCAGTTCATCATTCGAAAACAAAACACATTGAAATCCGTCACCATTTTATTCGAGATTGTCACGAAAAGAAATTAATACGGATTGAACATGTGGGCACCGATGATCAGAAAGCTGATTTTTATACTAAACCGTTTGACAAAAAGAGATTTTATTATCTTTTAAAATTAAATGGGATGAAAAATCTGCAATCTGGGAGGGTTATGGAATGTGAAGCCGAATTGGGCGGCGATCTGACGTGAACCATATCGTGTTGTCAATTTTCTTTGTACAGTTTATTTTCTGCTTTTTGATAAAAACAAAAACACAAAAATATGTTTTTCTTTTTAGGGGGAGAAAGTTTGCAGAAAAATACAAAAACATGATAAAATCTACAAAAACCAAAAACATTTGAAAAAGTAAAAATGAGTTTGTGTATAAAAGGGAAATGATAGTACATCAGCTAGACAGGTGCAGTACGCTAAAGAATTGGATTGTATAAAATGCAATTTAAACAGTCTCGCTAAAGATGTGCCGATAGGTTTTCACAAAATCAGTAGATTAGTTTGGGATATAAACATAAAATTTACTTGCATCTACGTGGGGAACACCTCCAGGATATATAGGTAACCCCTGAAATCCTATTTGAAGGGTCCCGTATTCTGAGATACTAGGTCTTTATGCTTAGTGATATCTGGGGTATTAACTCGGGACTTCTGATTTTGCGGAAGCAATGGCCTAGTCCCCGGAGAATACTTTACGCTGCTTTGAAATATAAGCCTCCCCTCAGCATAAAAAATGATAACACATTGCAAAATGGTTAATCATGTGCTGTTGAAAAGAAGATCCCCAAAGGGGACCCACCAAAAGTCGAAGCCGTCATCTCTCTGCGTATCGAAAGATCGACCTGAGCTCTCACGGCCCTTGCAATTAACCCTTTACAGATATCATCTAGGTATACTCACCTGTAAGACTGAATACTGGGGTCTGGATACGGGAGTATATACTGAGGTGGGACACATGTAGATGTTTAAGTCCTAAAACACTAATTCTGTATCCCGAACAGATTGAAAGTTTTGTGAGAATTTAAGAGGATCAGTATATCGGCAATCTATGTGAATTGTTTAATGCTTAAAATGAAATAACAGCTTAACGGTACTTGTATTTCGTCGGCAGCTGATATGATCCCTTGACACGCTCACAAAAAGATTGTGTGTATATTCTTAATTTTGTACAGTTTAAAATCCAAAAAGATTTTCTTTTCTCTTTTTAGTTTCGACAACTGATACTGGGGATTGAAAGATCAAAGCCTGTGTGCAGATCATGTTAGTGTCTGATGAGGTTTGGGTAAGCTGTGATTGCAAACAAAGAATTGGTATGATGTTTGAAAGATAAAATGTGCAAAAGTTGGAAATGTTGAAAAGTTCATTAGTTTGAACTGATTTTAAAACAAAATGATCAAGTACTTCATAAAACTGATCAACCAGGGCCATTAACTTGGACTTGGTAGGTCAAACAGCTGTCCAGGGTCATTAACTTGGACTTGGTTAACTGGGTGTCAGTGTGTGAAATCGAAAAAAATTGAAAAATGAGTAAAAAATTAAATTTCTTTAAAAAATTGATGTTGGTTCGCTTTTGTGACAACATTAAGGATCGCTTTTCTGTCAAAGTAACTTTGTGGTTCGCTCATATGACATGTCGAATAAGCAAACCAGACCCCTTATAAAAGGTATAGAGGTCCGCTCTTTTGTCATTTTTGGTCCGCTTATATGTCATCTTCTCCGGGCGATTCAAGCGATTCTCAGTTTTTTTAGTGATTTCTTGCTGATTGAACCTTGTTTTCACCTGATTTTGATAGATCTCTACTGATTACATCATGGGCAAGGTAAGTTCTCTTGAAATTTTATCTCTTTTGAAGTGAAATCATGTCAGTCGGTATGTTTGTGTAAACAGATCGTGTTTTAAGCCTTTGAATGTCATATTTGTTTGAAATGATCGTTGTTTCAGTGTTGTATGATGATATTGATAGTGATATTACATGATAATTGCAGTAATTTGAGTGTTAGACATATGTTGTCAATAGTGCATAGTTTCGGTTCCAGATCTAGGATGTTTTAGGTATGTATAACAAAATCAAAAGATACCCTTAGTCTCGGAATTCTGTGTAGATTGTGATTTTGAAATCAATTTTAAGTTTTAAGTAGTTTTTACAGATTTTTGATTCTGGATCGCTTTTATGAACAGTTAAATCTGAACCGCTCATATGTCATTTTCTGAACCGCTCATAAGTCATTTGCTGAACCACTTATATGTCATCTGCTGATTCGCTCATAAGTCATCTGTAGGTTCGCTCATTGTTATCATTTTAGGTCCGCCTTTAGGAACATTTTCAGGTCCGCTTATGTGTCATATCAGGTCTGCTCATGTGTATCATATCAGGTCCGCTTTTAAGGCAGAAAATTGTTGTTTCGCTTATATGGATAGAGATGGTTCGCTTTTTGTTTATTTTTTTAAGTAGGTTCGTTTTTTAGTCAGTATAGTGGTTTGTCTATATGATTGTGAAATGTTGGTTCGCTTTTAAAGTAAATATGCAGGTTTGCTTTTTAGTCAGTAATAAACATGAGAAATTTTTTTCTAAGTCTTGATTTCTGTTGTTGTTGTGCAGGCATCGCCAAACGTGTTATTTGATCCAGTACACAACAGTTGTATTGATTTAGATGTGGAGAAGTGTCCTTTATTGTCAGAGTTCAGCAGCATCTTGGATTATATGAATGGTATTCCAGTGAAGAAAGCAATGATTGATCAAAGACCATTGTATAGATCACATATTAGTCGATTCTGGATAAACGCAAAGTATGAGGAGGAAAGCAAAGTGATATCATCAGTGGTGGAAGTGAATGGAAAGTTGGAGACTATTCTGGTGACTGAAGAATTAGTTCGAGAAGTTATGGATTTTCCTGATAAGGCTAACTACCCCACAAGATTTCCGGAACGTTTGGTGAAGGGATGTATGCTGAGAATGGGATACAGAGGTGCTTTGAACACTGGAAACTACTTGAAGTCAAAGTTTCAAAAATCTTTCAAGTTCTTAATTCATTGTATTCTTATTTCATTGAGCCACACAAAGGGCAGTTTCGATCAAATGAGAGATTACCAAATGAATATGTTGACAGCGTTGGTGTTGAATAAGAAATACAACTTTTCACACATAGTTTTTCATTATATGGTGGAGAATATCACGTCGGATGTTAGAATCTGGAGGTATCCGCGTTTTGTACAAATGATGATTGATCGTGCATATCCTGAAATTGATAGAGACATTCAGGGTGATCTTCTTGTTCAAGCTCACATGTCTAATATCTCTTTGAAGAATCTGATCCAGTATCATCCTAATCATCCAGAGCCTGATCTAGTGATTGAAAACTTTGGATTACTTAGAGATGTGAACTATGTGGATCCTGATCCGGAGAATCATCAAAATTGGAGAAATCAAGAAGAAATGAAAGAGGCGTTGTATGCTGTAGAGTTGAAGATACTTGAGAATTTCAAATCAACCAAGAATGTGTGGTATGTAAAGGAGTTGGGACGCAGACGTAGACTTGCAACTCCTGTAGCTGAAGGTGAAGGTTCTTCTTCAAAACCGAAGAAGATACAAAAGAAGAAAAAGCAAACAATGTTAATTGATGAATCTGATGAAAATATTTCTGAGATGAATGTTGAAAATGAACAAGAAATGACTGGTGCTGAAAATATTGAAATTGAGGCAGATTTGTTTACAACAGAAGCATTTTTTGTTGATAGTGTTGAGAAAACAGTTACTTCGGATGTTCAAAAGGAAAAAGAAAAGGTTGTAGATAATGTTGAAGGTGACGACGTTGATAAAGACACTACTAGTTCTTCTAGTACGTCTGAATATGTAGTTATTGATGCAAAAGAACGTGAAAGACGAATGAGAGAAGAGGTAGAACAAGAAAAGTTGATTAAAAAAAGAAAGAGAGAAGAGAAAGAAGATGCACCTTATATACCTTCTCCGGAGCATGTTTCCATGTCACAATCTACCCCGAGAGGTAAAAAGAAAGCTGTTTATCGAAAGAAAGCTACACCAAAGATTAAAGTATCAAAGCATCCTCAGAAGATCATGCAAACGCATCCTACACCTCCACGTCAACCTACACCTCCACAATCTCCAATACATCAATCTCTTCCTAAACAACCAACACCCCATCAAGCACCAAGACAACCTACTCTTCCATCACATTTAACACCATCACTACAAACTGAATTACAACATCAACCATCACCAATCCATTCACCATTACTTCAATCACCACACAAATCACCTTCAAGACAACTCACACCACAACATGTTTCACCATTTCATCAAGAACCACCAGTTACTTCATTGAATCAAACATTTCAAACACCACCTTCTTCACAACCTATCATTCATACTACACCTGGTTCTTCAGGGTCAAAAAGTTTTCCATCTGTTCTTCCAAACATTAGTACTGGATTTGACGAATTTGGAGATTTAGACTTTGTGAATATTTTTCAGTTGAAAAGTGTTGAAAAGAAAGTGGATGATGTGATTGCTGAAAATAAAAAGTTGGCAGATGAAAACAAAAAGATTGCTGATAGAGAAAAGACTCTTGCTGGTAGGGTGCAGAGGTTGGAAGGTGAGAACAAAGTGTTGGAACTAAAAATTGAAGTTGGTCAGACTGAAATAGACGTTTTGAAAGCTCGAGTATCTGAATTAGAAGAAGTGAAGAATCGTCGAGAGAGTGAAAATGAAGATTATAAGTTGAAGAATAAAGAACTTATGGCTGCTAAAATGCTACATGAACATCAGATTTACATGCTGAATAGAGTTGTGGAAAGCATGTTAGAGACATCAGTGGAACAGAAATATGAAGAGTTGAAGTTAGAAGATCTTCATGCGGAACGTCAAGAAGAATTAGAAAGGCAGAAGAAAGATAAGGGTAAAGGAGTGGAAGGATGTTCTGAAATGTCTATTGTACCTTCGATGGTAATAGAAAATCCTGAGCCTATATCTTCAGTTCCTTGCATAATCGAAGAAGAAATTTCAACGCCTAAATTAATTGATGAAGAAGATGAAGATGATGATGAAGATGATGATGATGAGTTTGTATATACTGCAAGCAGTGATAGTTCTAAGGGTAATGATGATGATGATGCAACAGGAGGTTCAGGTGTTAGAGTGAGTGATGCCTCAAAAGAAAAAGTTGTTGAAGACCTGTTAAACAACACAGTCAATGAAGAAAGTGGTGAAGCTGAGAGAAAGGGGGAGTCGAGTAAAACACAGATTGTAGAGCATCATGAACCTTTGTTCTTATGTTTAGATGTGTATAGGGAGATGCTGAAAGATGTAAATCCTGAGATTCCAATTAATCTTGAAGCAGATTTGGAATCGTTTGATATCAATAAACAGCAAGATTATAAGTATGATTATGTTGAAGATGCTGATATCTACGATAGAGTTGAGATTGAAGAATGTTCGGATAATGAAGAGACTCCTGAAGATACTTCAAAACTTCCAACGTTAATGGAGTTCTTTGCTGCAGAGAATAGAGATGAATTACGTCAGAAAGTGACAGAAGCGGTGAATAATAACGTTTTTGAATGTTTGAGGAAAGAAGCTGAGCAAGAAGGCCAATCTAATGTTGATAAAGAAGGTCAATCAAAAGCTGAAGAAATTGATCGTTCTAAATGGTTTAAAGATTCTCATGAAAGAAAATACAAGAGGCCGCTGAAGTTCTTCCAACGAGATCGAAATGTTTCGCTTGGTGATATCATTAGTTGGGGTTTTCTTCCATAAGTTAACGCTTATGCTATTCGAAGAGAATATGGCGTCCAGTATTTTGCACGGTTGTATGATATAATGTCATTACCGTGGTGGGACGTTGATGAATTAGCAAAGGTGAGAGTCTTGGAGTACAAGGTGAGAAAGAATGATACTGCGATGTGGGGCTACATCAAATATGAACAATTGAAGCCATTTCGAAAATGGAAGCCACATCGACCAAGGCGTGTTCAGAGTGTTAATCCAGAAACTGGAGCTGTAGAAGTTATTCTGAATGTGAAGCCTCCACGTACAATGAAGACAATTCCAATGCCAGAAATGGAGCAGGATTTTTATAAAGGCTTTATTGAATGGGTTTACAGTTGTAGAACAACTGAGGCAATAATCACGTACAGAGCTGGTGGAGAGCTGAGGGATTTTCATGTTTATGACCCGATGTGGTTAGTTAATTGCTCAGCTAAAGACATCGAATGTTTATTCGTTCACAAGATTCGCTACTCTCCAGCAGATAAAGAGCAAGCTCTTCAGTTTCAACGGGTTGTATCACTGTGTATTCAGAAAGATATTAACTCTGATAACAAGTGGAAATCTTCGTGGTGGTCTTTAGACGAGAAGATGAAACAGAAAGCAAAGCGGGAGCGTGAACGTGAGAATCAAAAGATGGAAGAAAATAGAGGAAAGTTTATGAAGGAACAAGAAAAAGAAGAAAAGGCGAGGAAGATAGAGAATGAGAAGATCAGGGTTGCGCTGAGTAGAAAGCCAAAACCGAGGGAAGAGAAATTCAAAGCTATCTGAAGGCCTACATTCAAGACAAAGACTGCGGCTTCATCCAAGGGGGAGTTTGTTGATGCACAATGTCTAAAGCGCGTCTTTGTAATGCTAGTTTAATGTATAGGGTCCAGATAGGTCATTTTGTGTTAGTACAGGGGGTAATACTGTAATTTTATAGCTTTAATGTTTGAGGTCCGCTTTTGTGGCATGTGTCCACAAAAGCGAACCAGATTAGTAGTCTGGACCGCTCTTGTGGACATGTCACATAAGCGGACCAGGTTTCCTATATATACCCCTGATATGTTCTTCATTTGTAACGTTTTTCTGAACCCAACGTCGAACTGCTGACTGTACGACAAGCGTTATTAAGTGAAGAAAAAGTATTTTAAGTGTGAATTTTCTGTTTCTACTCATTTCTGTTACGTTTTTCTTTGTATCATGCTGAAAATGTGTTTCCGCCACATTTTCAGTAAGCACTAGCTCTGATTGACTCACTCGAGAGGTCAAAACTGATCCTACAATCTGCAAGTGCTGCTCAGCCAGCTATGAATAGGCCAGCCTCACCAAATACTTCTGCAAATAAACATCTCCCAAGAAACCCACCAGGCTCAAAAATACAAAAGTGGGAAACTGACAAACAGACCTGCGTATTGACTTTGCTCAGGTCTGGTGGAGAAGTGGAGAAAATATCAAGGGAACAAGCTCTTGGCCTGAGTCTTGAAGATTTGCATGATCTCCTTGATCTTCCACTTAGCAGGGATGATGAAGATACAGATGCCCTAGACTTTGAATTACAATTTAAAGGCCAGATAAGGGAACGGTTGATGAGGCAATAAAGATTTCCACAATAATGAAGAGTTTTGGCATTATCTGTTCTAGGGGGAGATTGTTGGGATTGAACCCTATCAGAGGAACAGATAATTAAAGCCAAAACTGGATCAGAGCAGTGGATCCAGAATAAGCAGATGTTTACATACAAATCTCTCCCCTTGAAAGTGGTTTCATATCTGCTGACCTCCTATCTGCTGATCTTACTAAGTGCTGACCTACAACTGCTGCCTTGCATCTACTGCCCAATGTCAAAGACTGATGGAAGACCAAAGCTCTGCTGATTCAATCTACTGCCTTGAGTCTAGTACTGCTGATCCGGACAAGCACTGCTGGGTTCACAGCAGTGGAAGGATGCAGCAGCTGTTTAAGTGTCTTTTATGTAATGAATTGTAATAGCAGTAGTTAGTACATCAGTGTTTGTATAGATCAGAGGTTAGAGTTTGTTAGGAGGTTAGATGTCACTTTCATGGTGACGTCAGTTTAGATGCTCAGTGGTTTGCTAGTGCCTATAAATAGTTCAGTACTTTGTACTGTTCTATCAGCTCTTGCAATACCGTCTTCTTTGCACGAACAAACGCTGAGCTCTGGCTGAGGGGGAGTTTGTATTCAAGCATTACTTGTAATCGTTGTTGAAAGTTAATTCAATCATTCGGTTTCTTGTTGAAAATGTCTTGATCAAAGCAATACTCTCGTTTGATTGTATGCAAAGTTTGTTTTCATATTAATTCCGCTGCAGATCTCTTTCATTTCCATCTTAATCTCAAACGAAAATACAATCAGAAACAAACTCAGATCCAACACACTCCTCTATGGGTAGCGGACGAATTTCTAGAATCAGGGAATTCGTAACTACTCATTGCTATGTCTTCGAACATCTCAGTGCATTCTTCTGGTGTTTTGGCGGTCATCAGATTACCTCCAGCTGTAGTGTTCAGCATATTCCTCGTGGCTGGCGTCACTCCATGATAGAACTTCTCGACTAGAGCCCAATCCTCGAATACATGGTGTGGACACTTGAGTAATAGCTCCTTAAAACGCTCCCACGTCTCGTAGAAAGACTCTCCTTCTTTTTTGGCGAAACTCTTGAATCATGCTCCTCAGACGAGCGGTTTTGGAAGGAGGAAAGTATTTGCCTATGAATTTCTCTTTCATACCATCCCAGGTGGTGATTGATCCCGCAGGAAGGGATTCTAACCACGCATGGGCTCTATCGGCAAGTGAGAATGGGAAAAGGCGCAGTTTGCATACGTCCTCACTAACACCTTGTTCTTGGAATGTATCGCAGATAGCTGAAAAGCGAGAAAGGTGAACATTGGGGTCCTCGGAAGGTAATCCATGGAATTGGATTGTATTTGTAACCATCGAGATGATCTGAGGTGGAATTTTCCATCTATTAGCTTCAATAGCGGGTCGAGCAATGCTGGATTGACCATTTCCCGCGTTCGGTCGGGCGTAGTCTGCAACGACTCTCCTTTGTGGTGGATCGTTTTCAGCCATGGGTGCCTGACTTTCTCAGAAAATGCGAAGGCGCTCGTGGATTTCTCGCTCGGGCTCAGGCGAAACAACAATTAAAGGTAGCCCTTGTGAACGAGTGTGGTACATACAACACACAAAATATTAAAGCAAATCTAATTCTAAAGGCACAAATTGCAAGCAAAAAGCAATTAAAGTTAAAGAAAATCTAAGAAAGCAATTAAACAACTAAATAGACGACTCGGGTCGTTCTCTAAATTAAGCCAGTGTCCCCGACAACGGCGCCAAAAACTTGATGTTCAGTAGATGGTCTAGCTTTTATATTCAAAGACTTTGATGTTATGTGAATCGTTTTATTCAAAAGCCTTGGTGTGTAAAAAGCTTAATTTGGATGTTTATAGATTGCTGACAAGTTTTAAAATGGAATTGCTAACCAGACCACACATAATCGGCAAGTGCACCGGTCATAGTGTAGTGTAGATGGCAAGACCGGATATCAATCCGTGGACATTATGAGCAGAATTTAGATACTGAACCTCTATCGAATATAAAGTTAAATGTTAATGTTTGATTTAAATTGATTTTTTATTTTTGAATATTAATTTGAAAACTTACGGAAAAGAAGACAAGAAACGAAAAGTAAAACAAATAAACAAACACACAGTGAAACAAATAAACAAACAAAGTATAATAATTAAGTAAAGTATAACAATTATAGAAATAAACTTTTACAAATACAGAAATAAAGTGTAACAAATATTTATGATAAACGGACTACCTGGGTTTTGAATCCCTAAAGTCATGCAATGCTAATTTGACAATAATAACAGTTAAATATCTTTTTCCCTTGATTAACCCCCCGTTAGAGATGTATTAAACAAAAGATTAATACGAAATGTGAAGTGCTAGAACGAACCGGCTCGAGCTATCGATACCAAATCCTATGAGAATCCAACCTTTGGAACCTCAGAGACTAAGTTGTGAGAAGATTTTTTTAAACCCGCAAAGCGAACAAATCTTTGAAAATTAAAATCCTAAGAAACCTTAACCACGATGTAATAAACAAGCCCGAGTTATCGGTTACCCAATTTACCCACCAATGATTAGCTAATAACCTAGCTCACCCTAATGTCTTTTGAGTCATAAGGTGAGGATGCAAGTTTTAGTATATTGATTTGAATTATTATTAGACTTGGTCAATTTCTCAACACAATATTTAACCCGAAAATCAAAAGATAAACGAATCAAATTAAATTCTAAGTTTAAAGGGAATTTCTTCATGTTTAAACTTCTGAATTTATCGACAAATAACTTAATCAAAATACACCAATATGCAATACCAAGATTAATTACAAGAATAAGTTCTGTAAATCACATAAAATAACTGAAATTACTTCAAATATGCATTACAATCATTTAGTTCATCATAACCCAGGTAGTTTATAAGTTTAGCTACACATATTATACAATAATACAACTACACAAATGTTTACAACTACTGAAAACATAATAACAACTTTGAAAAACGAATGATTACCAAGACCGGGTCGCTTTAGAAGTTGAAACGGAAGTTTCCAAGATTCCCGAGAGCTTCGAGGGACTTCAAGATCGCTCCTAAGCACCTAAAGATGACTGATATCAGTCTTAGAAGTGAGATTTCAGGTGTGAGAGGTGTGTTTTTCGAGTACCAAGTGCAGGCTATTTATAGGAGAAATTTTTAGCTTCTGCGAACACCTTGCGCACCGTAACATTAGAAGGCTTACGGTGCGCAAGGTCTTTTGACCTAACTTGCCCACTGAGAAAAGGTGTTGCGCACCGTTACACTTAGATCCTTACGGTGCGCAACGCTTTTGACCTAACTTCCACTCATTAAAGTGCTTACGCACCGTTACCCTTTGATGCTTACGGTGCGTAAGCTCTTTACTGAACTTTTCTTTTGTCTTTTACCCTTACGGACCGTAAGGCTATGACCTTTACGGTGCGTAAGGGTTGGTCTAGGTCAAATTCTTGATTTTCTTCGACACGTTTCCCGATGTATTGTTTCCTTCGTCGATCTTTTACTGTTTTCTCGCATAATCCACAGATATTTCACCGATTCCTGTAGATTCAAGATTTTATCGATTCAGCACCAAATACAAAGGAGAAACGCACACAATTCATTTGAAATCGGGGTAATTTGATATAAAAGATGTGTATAATTCTAAACACATCATACACACTCAGGATACTTCGAGAGGTTAGAGGATTGGCCCCCTCTCTCACGTTTATGGGATCCTGATCCCTTCACATGTTTAAAGGTATTCACATTTCTCTCGAATTGGGTTTAAACACCCCACCTGGAGAGAAAGTTATCATGTGATAGTTCAAGATAGCGGGACCAGTCCATGTAAAAGTGGCTGACAATTTCGTTATTGTTGGCTATATCCTGGATCCTAAAGGTATATGAGGATTGATCACCCTCTCCCACGGAAGGGTATTTTCATACTCTCTAAGGTTTAAAGGTTATCACCTTTCTAAGTCTTGGAGTTTATACACTCCCGCCTGTAGCGCATGAAAATTTGGGATTTTCCCCAGGATACCTATGGGTTTATCCCCAGCATACTAAGGATTTATCTCCAGTATATTTTAGGGTTTATCCCCAGTAACACAAGAACTGTTCAAACGGTTGGAATTGATGTTCAGAAAATTTCTCAGTGTTCAAAGACTTTATGCATAGGGGACATTCCTTCTGAGGCGATTATATAAAGCTCGAAGGATCAAATTTGGACTTAGTGTATTAAGTATCTCTGACTGGGGACATCTTACTGGAAGAGAACTGCAAAAGGATTGAAGCTCAAAAATAGGGTTACACTCTATTCTTGGTATGATCTTTCCTTTGTAAACCTTATTTGAACTTTTGAAACTATGTTTGAAGTAGGCTTAAATATCCTGAGTAGGATATATCCTTAGGATATATTCTCAAAATGTGTTTTCGGAATATGTTTCAAGATATTTGGTTGGAATATTCGGGACATAATACTTGGACTAAAAGCTAAAACCGCATTCTAATCAAACAAGTGTTGTCAAAACAAACATTGTAAAATGAAAATGAAATGTCCTTACTTCTTTAAAAACTTTATCTGAATTGTTTGAATTCTGAAAACCTCATTAGACGAAAGTCTTTATAGGATATTGCCGAATATACTGATCAAGATCTTTTCGTGATATTTGGGTAAGACAATGGAAATTATCACAGTAATTTTTGAGATGCTGAAATTTAAACTAAACAATGTATAACAAATAATTAAAAGGCAACACCAAATAAGTTAAAAGGAGGTTATATTATTAACATGTCAAAAGTTGTGCTTTTGGTTTCACCTCAAACCGAGGACCATCCACCAAAAGCACGTTAAGTTCCTTACCATATTTACACAACGATTAAAGGTTTCGTCTCAAACCGAGACCCATCCAGCTCCAACCGTTGTATTGTTCAAAACAAGTTATACTAATTGATGACCAAAGGCTTCATCCTGAAACCCATGACCTATCCACCTTTGGCCATCTTATTGTTCTAGTGCAGGAAATATAAATTATTCAAAGACTGGAAAAGTAAATTGTTCAACAAACCACAACGATCAAATCTAAAAAAGTGGGCTCCGGCCTTGGCACGTATATCCATCATCGCCCACTTCGCTGCTTAAGGAGCAGCACCTTCTTGACCAGTAACATCTTCCCTAGTGCCTGCGCCAGCATCACCCTCGGGATTCTTCTCAGCATCACCACCAGCATCGACCACCTCCTCTACCGCCTTAGAAGGCCCCTCACCAACATGCTTTGCAGGATGCTCCACAGGATTGCCTCCGAGATCCTGTAATTTCGCTTCCCAAGCCTTGACGTTCCAGGAGCGGCATTCGAAGCCCAAGGCTTTGGCCTCATAGGCCATCCTTAACCTGGCTTGGAGAAGGGAAACAACAACGGATCCTTTGAGGCCATCCCGATAGGAACTCATATCCTGCTGGTATTGAAGATGAGCAGCATCCAGCTTGGCTTGAGCATCCTCGTTGGCTTTGTGAAGGGTAGCTTGGTGCTCTTGGGTCATCGCCTTGAATTTATCTTCATAATGCTGAGACTTGGCAGCGGCGATCATCCCTTGGTCAGCGATGGTGACTTCAGCTTTCTTGAGCTTGACCTCAAGTATCTTGTTAAGCCCACAGGCTTCTTCATACAAGTGCACGAGACGTTCCAGGCCCTGCGATCAAAAATACAGGTATTAACATATATAGGATGTCCAGGATAATGGTTAACATATATGTGCAGGATATCAGATGAGAATTTTTACCTGGTTGAGAAAGCCGGTCATGAAACTGCTGGATTCAAGGAACTGATGGTTTTCAAAGGGGAAGGTCTCGGATGAGGCTGGAGAGTTAGTATCCTTTCTCTTGCGGGAACTTGAGGTACGTGGCTTGGTAGCAGGAGAGGTCTTAGGAATAACTGTCGGTTTAGAGCTGGATGCTGGCTTAGAAGTGGAGGCAGGTTTGCTGGGTTCTTTCTTCACTTGAACAGGAATGGGGTAACTATCCAGTTCGTCGAGATCAAAAACTTCTGGAACTTTGGCTGGTGCTGCTAAACAGGGGAAATATTTAAATCACTATTCTTATTTTTTATTTTTCAATTATGTAGATCCCAATATCAATCCGGATCACAGTGGTTGATTGTTTAAGTCCAAAACACATATTGATTAGGTGTTTGAACCTTGAGAAAGTTAAGAAAAATCAAAAGATGAAGATGAAGATCTTGGTTAACAACAAGTGTTGTATGAATTCCCAACTGATATAAACGTTAACAAGCTCCTGGAAATCGGATTAAGCATAAGAAATAACAAGAAAATCACAACACTAGAGTTTTCACCAAAGAAACTAGCCAAAACCTTGGCTAGGGCAACAATACATTAGCTTATATAGAGTCTGACTTGCCAGCAAAATTATAATTATGCTGGCATCTTAATTACACCAAGTCAGATTTTCTAGATACTAAATATTTCAAATTTAGCCCCTAGACTTCCTAAAGCCTAATAAACTTAACCAAAACAATCTATAATCATCTAAAACAAGTACCAACGGTCTCAAATGGTCTAACAATATTCCCCCTAGACCGTTGCGTACTTGATCGTTCTTCATTCTTGTTTAGCATTTTAGACCCTAAGCGACTCAAGTACCGACGGTCTCAAAATGGTTTAACAATATTCCCCCTAGACCGTTGCGTACTTGAGTGTCTTCATTCTTTGACTCTGGTTTCAGGATTTGCAGCGTCTTTTCCCATGTTGTGATGTTACGGAGTTTGCTTGTTATCAGCTTCACTTGTGTCCTCCATTGTGACATTGTATGTGGATGATGTCGGAGATTGAATCTCTCAAACCTCCGATTCAGATGAAAGATCCTTGTCTTTTGGAGCAGGTGAATGACGATCTGCTGGGTTTTCAGCTTCTTTCTTCTTTCTAGACTCGTCACGCTCCTTTTGTACTTCAATTTTGAATAAGATCTCCATTATCTCAGTCTATCTTTCTCTCACCTTTTTCACAGCTCACAAGTATCCCTACGCGGGTAAAGTTTACATCTCAAGATCAGCTTGTAGTACCGGATCACCCCTCTTTTTTTTGCTTGTCTCTGCTTTTTGTAACCTGTTGGGGATCTTCTTCAATATCATGTTCTTTGTTTCAGTGTGAGAGACTTCAAAGAGATCATATGCAGAATATATCTTCAATCCTGCACCATCCCGTTTCTATTGATCTCGTTTCTAACAGTTCTTGTATTCTGAAACAGACAAACGAGCTAAGTGAGATCTGGATTGCAAAATGAGAAGGTTAGATAATGCTATAATGCTATATTTACAAAGGATAGAAGTAGTAATGAAAGAAATAAAAATATTTACAAAGGCGCAGTCAAATATGCAGGTAAGAACACTACATATTCCTGACATTTAGACAATTACGCCGGTCAGATGCAAATTTCAAACTTTCTCGAAAAACGTGCCCATTTTGTCCGCTTAAACACTTAAAACTTGGGCAATTTGGACTTCCATATTCATTTCAAAGATTGGGAGATTCCTTGTTTTTTTTATTAAAACACTCGTCGACTTTCCTGCAAAAGATCATATTGTCAACACTTGTCAGATCCGTAATAATTCTTTTTAGCAAATCAAGGCACAAGAATTTACAAAGGATAGAAGTAGTAATGAAAGAAATAAAAATATTTACAAAGGCGCAGTCAAATATGCAGGTAAGAACACTACATATTCCTGACATTTAGACAATTACGCCGGTCAGATGCAAATTTCAAACTTTCTCGAAAAACGTGCCCATTTTGTCCGCTTAAACACTTAAAACTTGGGCAATTTGGACTTCAATATTCATTTCAAAGATTGGGAGATTCCTTGTTTTTTTTTTTATTAAAACACTCGTCGACCCTCCTGCAAAAGATCATATTGTCAACACTTGTCAGATCCGTAATAATTCTTTTTAGCAAATCAAGGCACAAGAAAAACTCCCAGTATGTTTGTCCGCTTAAATCCATGCATCCTTCTTTCAACTTGCTTTCGGTGAGCTTGTTTATCATGTTTTGTGTAATATTGACAAGACTTCTACACAGGCTATTGAGAATAGAATGTAACAACTCTCATCAAATGTCATATTTATTAAATTAATTTGACCAATAGGAAACCCTAATTAAGACACCCAAGTGATTCTGCACAAACCTTGAAATTTTCAGAACAATCAGAATCAGGATCAGGGCCCCTAAAACTCAGGGGGGGTAAAACCCTAGTGATGATTATCTAAATAAAACGTTGTCAAAATTTCAATTTCGAATTCTGTCAATTCAGCAGGCCTAGTCCCAAACGTGGCAACCCTTTGACCCTTAGGTGTCCCTTGTGCACCGTAAGGGTTAGAGTGTTACGGTGCGCAAGGGGTGACAAAATTTGGGTATAAATAGAGGGTCGTGGGACTTGATTTCTGGAATTTGAGCGACGAACCAATTCGTAATATGCTCTGAGATATCTTCTGTTTATCACAATTAACACACACGGATCACTAATCGATGCCACAATCAGGGTAATAACTCGATCGCTATTACGATTCATTTTCCGATCGATCAATGTACTCAATGGATGTTTAAGTGCTGCCCGCATTAGGGTTATGCTTTGTCATTAGTCGTGATTCCGATGGATGTTTAAGTAATTATACTTTGTCATTCGTTGTGAATCCGATGGATGTTTAAGTATCGCACTTTGTCATTCGTTGTGAGGGTTGATCTCGTGAGTTATCGTACATGCTGTATTGATTACTAATCCGGAATTGTGTGCCTGTTATTAAATTTAGGTTAAAAGGCTAATCAGTAGGCTAAACTCTGCTCAAATTAAATCTGCAATGTGAGTCATTCTCTTTTTATCAACTATTTTACAATACCTCAAATTATTTTCAAAAGTTATAATTACAGGGACTAAGTCGTGGATATCTTGAATAACTGGCTAGTGGGGTATTGTGCACATTACTAATTTTCTCCCAGTTAGGTTCATTGACCTACTAGGGATAATCATCACTATTTAAGGTTCATTGACCTAATAGTGGTATGACCATCGTCACCATTGTGACATGTCACCATTGTGACACGGCGCCAGATAAAAATAAGATAGAAGCCATTGTAATCGCTCTTATGCTGTAATTAATAACTATGCATCATTATGCAAAATAGAATGATTCACTCAGTATTTCCCGCTGACAAAACCTTTTTCAAACATGTTTCAGGTGATCTGTTATGATCTAGGAAAAGTGCCATAAAGCACTACAAGCTCAAGGAAGTGGCTCAGTATAAAATAAAGAAACATGTTTTGTAAAATAAAAGGTTTCTTCGTGAAATCAAACGATTGTAAATTACCGGGTCATATCCCGAGTTGTGAAATAAAATAATCGGGAAATATTTTCAGTTTTAAAAAGATCCTGATGAAAACTTCCGCTGTTAAACTCAATTAATTAAATACCACGGGATTTCTGTCCCGCGGCTCCTGAAACGGGTCACACCGGGTCGGGGGCCGTGACGTGATTGTCGTGGTCACGCAAATTTAATCCAAATAACAACTAGTAGATAGTGGTAAATGGGTATCGAACTCAGGGAGTATGTGGAAAATGTGTTATTTGAAAATAAATAAAAACTTGGCTAAATTTAAAAATAATTGTACAAAGTAAATTTAAAACTTGGATTGATTGTTTGAGTTATAAAAATAAGACTATTGATTTAATTTTAAAATAACAATTTAGTTTGTAAACAATTTAAAAACAAATGACCATCCTAGTTTCCAGTTTAAATCGACATTCATGTTTTAGTTCAACTAGAAAGAACCACATAGACATGGTTCATGTGTAGTTATTTGTTTGTGATAAAAGGGAACTAAGTACTCAATTGTGAGGTTATTACCCGATGATCTATTACTTTGGTTGTGATAAAAGGGAACTAAGTACTCGAGTTACTAGAACGCGAGGTTGTTATCCGATGATCAATTAATATCCAACCCTTAACCCGCCCATGATATCTCGATTGCTATTAGCACCAAGAACGTATGGTTTAGACTATGATTGAAATGCAAAGTAACAATTTACAAACAAATATCAACACATCATAATAAACCAATAACAATTGCAAGTCTATTATTCTAGAAATAAGAACAATAACATGAATGTCTCAAACAAACTTTCAATCTAGGATGATCATTATAACGTTTAGCTACTCATAATAGACAATAACACACTTGAACAAAGCATTAACACTACTGAAAACATAATACAAGACTTACTGGAATGGAAATCACGACTATTAACCGAACTCGGGTCGATTAGGACTAGAACCGAAGGCTTCCAAACTTCCCGAGAGCTCCGAGGGACTTCACCGGCACTTCCGGGTGATCAAACTTGCCTAATAGCAGGCTTAGGAGTGGTATTTGGTATTAGAAATGGTGTGTTTTCGAATGAGGAGTGAACGCCCTTTTATAGGTGAAGATTTTGGCTTCTGGGACTTGCTTACGGACCTCAACGTTGACAATGTTGAGGTCCGTAAGCCCACATATTGCGACGACAGCCAACTGCTCCATTTACCGACGAAAAAGTCTTTGCCGACACTGCCTTACGGACCTCAACGTTGTGGATGTTGAGGTCCGTAAGAATGCTTGAGGACCTCAACATTGACAATGTTGAGGTCCGTAAGGCTGATGTCAGAATTCTTACAAAATTGTTTTCTTCATAACTTATTCGTTTTAGCTCCGTTTTCTTCGCCGTTTTCGCCCACGTTCTCGTAATTTCATCCCCTATCATGTCATAATCTTAATTCTTCAATTCCAATAATTGATTTTATTTATGCACCGTATTCCTTCCATTTTAAGCTCCATTTGTACCTGAAACACAAACAACTGTAGTTATCTAATTCTAGACAATTACACAATTAAATGTAGGATTTTAATATCGTTTATACCACTTAAGGGTTATCCTACGGACTACCCGTCACATCCCCACACTTAACCGTTGCTTGCCCCAAGCAACTCGTTCAAACACTATTTCATAACCAAAGCGATCGATCATGTAAACCAAGCTAAACGATCAATCCTTCTACTAACTTTCAGTCATACCCCAAGACACACCCCTCACAAAAGCTCTCGGTGACAAGAAATAATAGCACATAATGCTAAATCACTTAATGCACGTGTGTGTGTGTGCGACAATAAGCTTGTATAAAAATCAAATCTCCTCCAATATCTAGCATGCTTATGAATCAAAGGAACTTATGGGTTGTAACGGGGTTATGTGTAAAGGTAGGAAAATAGTGGGATATATATGCAAGTAGCTAATTGATTTGACCCGGTTTTTATTTCTACTACAAAACAAAATAACATAAAAAAAAATACAAACATCAAAAACTTCTCAACTTTTATTACAAACAATTGCTTCTTTTTGTATTTTTCTCAAGGTTTTCTTCTTTTTCTTGTTTTTTTATATATATATATATATATATAACACTTCAAACTTCAACAATATATGCAACAACATTAACATTACATACTAAATTTCCTAAACCGGGTTGAATCAAAAGGGTAATATTTTGAAGGAAGTAGGTTTTGGGTCACAACCGAATGGTATAAAGTTCAAACATGGCTTTCTAAAGACCAAACCCCCGCCCGTCATAATACAAAGCTCATATATGTAAAGAATGAGGTCCAACCCACCAATCCCACACTTTCACACATCCAGACGAGGCTACCTAAAAATTCCTTATTATTTTCAAAAGCATGCTAACTCTAGGATTTAACAAGAATTCGTACACAAGTTCTATTAACACAATACACACACCGCCACTCGACACAAAAGAATATCTATAACAATCATATGTGGCTCAAATTCTCACCAAGAAAAGACTAGGAATGGGTATCGGTGTGTCAAGTGAAACAAGATCAAGCTTTCAAATTTTTGACAATTTTCGCTTGGATTTACAAAAAATTTTAAATTTCTCAAAAATTTCCCACATCCCCACACTTAGGATACATTGTCCCAATGTATGATTTTGAGGGAAAAATCGCTTTTAAAAACAATTTTTTTTTTTACGATGTCTTCCTTAATCCTATAGTGTACATAACTTCCAACTCTAGTGGAGCGTTCGGCATCCAGCCTAATGGCACCCACCCTCATTAATTGAATGTACTCACTTTAGGATTCCGTTTGACTTTATTTACACACCACCAGTAACACAACCCAACAAACATATCATAACACCACCCAACCGCCCGACCATAAAGTTAAACATGAATATATGCAACGGTGCACAAAATAAGAACAAGACACGACCTGATTAGTAAATTAGCAATGTTGGTAGTGATGCAGCTGCAGTAATCGGACAGGAACATAAAAATCTGTTGGATTCGCTGATATCTCTTACGTGAATGTTGCAAAACATCCCCACACTTGAATCATTGCATCCGTGAAAATTGGAACATAGTAACCTGTCAAAACACAACACACAAAGCAAAACAAAGCAAAACAAAACAAAACAAACCAAACACATAAAACATAAATACAATACCTCCTCGGGCTGCCTCCCGAGAGCGCTAAGTTTAAAGGTCTTCAGCCAGACCATACTTGGGCCTTTTTCAAGTTTCCTTATCATCAAATGGACGTAGAATGTAACCCACTTTATCAAGCTCAAGATTGTTGATGTCGTTACCTTCCAAATACGGTTTGAGCCGATGCCCATTCATCGTTTGCTGCTTGTTTGTTTGTTCGTCTTGAATATCGACATCGCCAAATCTCCCCACTCTTCGGATGATGTAAGGACCCATCCATTTGCTCTTGAGTTTCCCTGCAAACATCTTTAACCTTGAATTATACAACCATACCTTTTGACCCACTTCGAAGTTCTTTTTCCTTATCTTTGCATCATGAACTTTCTTCAGTTTGTCTTTGTATGCAGAAGCACATTCGTAGGCTTCATCTCTGATTTCCTCGATCTCGTTCAATTGTAACTTTCTTACCCGACCTGCTTCGTCATAATCTGCATTGACAGTTGTGATGGCCCAATACGCTCGATGTGCTAACTCCATTGGTAGATGACACCCCTTTCCATACACCATCCGATAAGGGGTAGTACCAATTGGAGTTTTGTAGGCCGTCCGATATGCCCACAACGCATCGTCAAGTTTACTTGACCAATCTTTTCTATCCGTTCTTACCGTCTTCATGAGGATTTCTTTAATTTGACGGTTGGATACTTCAACTTGTCCGCTTGTTTGCGGATGGTAAGGTGTCGCCACTCGATGGTTCACATTATATCTTTTTAACAATTTAGCAAAATTAAAATTTTTAAAATGTGAACCGCCATCACTTATTATTACCCTTGGCACACCGAACCGAGCAAATATGTTAGATTGCACAAACTTACATACCACGGAGTGATCATTGGTCCTTGTTGCGATGGCTTCTATCCACTTCGTCACATAATCTACCGCAACCAATATGTACAAGAACCCGTTCGAATTGGGAAACAGACCCATGAAATCTATTCCCCAAACATCAAACACCTCAACCACCAGAATTGGTTGTAGAGGCATTTCATTCCGCTTCGATATGCTTCCCATTTTTTGACAATTGATGCAAAGTCGAGCAAATTCACAAGAGTCCTTGAAAATTGTGGGCCAATAAAACCCACATGAGAGAACCCGATAGCCTGTTTTGTGCCCACTAAAATGACCTCCACATGCAGATGAATGAGCATGGGTCAGAATTTCCAACACTTCTGTCTCAGGCACACACCTTCGTATAACTTGATCCTTTCCAATTTTGAACAAATCCGGTTCATCCCAAATGTATTGCTTCACTTGGACCATAAATTGTTGTCTTCGTTTCTTGGTCCAATGACTTGGGATGGTACCTGTGGCTAAGTAATTTACATAATGAGCATACCACGGTGCAACAAAGGTGGAAACGGCTAAGAGTTGTTCGTCAGGAAACCGTTCATTGATTTCACTTAGGTCATCAGCACCTTCTAATGGGATCCGGGACAAATGATCGGCTACAACATTTTCACACCCCTTTTTGTCCCGGATTTCTAGATCAAATTCTTGCAACAAAAGCACCCAACGAATCAAACGGGGCTTTGCATCTTTCTTTTGTATGAGGTATCTGACTGCACTGTGATCTGAATAGACCACCACCTTGCTCCCCCAAATATACGCACGAAACTTATCCAAAGCATACACCACCGCTAACAATTCTTTTTCGGTTGTGGTGTAATTGAGTTGCGCTTCGGATAAAGTTTTGCTTGCATAGTAAATCACCACCGGTTTTTTATCAACCCGTTGACCCAAAACTGCACCAATGGTAGTGTCGCTTGCATCACACATTATTTCGAACGGCTTTGACCAATCCGGTGGTTGCAAGATAGGAGCTTTGACCAAGTGTTCCTTCAAAACAGTGAAAGCTTGCATACACTCATTAGTAAAATCAAATGGGACATCTTTTAATAACAAATTGCATAAAGGTTTGGTGATAACACTAAAGCCTTTTATGAAACGTCTATAGAAACCCGCATGTCCCAAAAATGACCTTACACCCTTAACATTTTTCGGAGGTGGCAAAGATGCTATTACCCGTATTTTTGCCTTATCCACCTCCATTCCCCTTTCAGAAATTACATGACCCAACACAATGCCCTCTTGCACCATGAAATGACTTTTCTCCCAACTAAGCACTAAATTTTTCTCAACACATCTTTTTTAAAACTTTTTGTAATTCGTTGAGACAAGATTCAAAACTAGTGCCAAAGATTGAAAAGTCATCCATAAATACTTCGAGCGACTCTCCAACCATGTCTGAAAAAATACTCATCATACATCGTTGGAAAGTTGCCGGAGCATTGCACAAGCCAAATGGCATCCGCCGAAAGGCAAAGGTGCCATATGGACAGGTGAAGGTAGTCTTGCGTTGGTCATCCGGGTGTATTGCAATTTGATTGTAACCCGAATACCCGTCCAAAAAGCAGTAATATTTTTGACCCGATAATTTTTTAATGATTTGGTCAATAAAAGGCAGCGGGAAATGGTCCTTAGAAGTGGCGGCATTCAATTTTCGGTAGTCAATACATCCTTGACTACTTGAATGCCGGCCTTCTTAGGCACAACTTGGGTGGGACTCACCCAAGCACTATCCGAAATCGGATAAATGATTCCCGCGTCCAACCATTTGATTACCTCTTTTTTAACTACCTCCCTTAGGTTTGGATTTAATCGCCTTTGAGCTTCTCGTGTTGGTTTGGCATCTTCGGTGGTAATAATCTTGTGCATGACAATTGATGGACTAATTACTTTGAGATCGGCAATCGTCCATCCAATAGCTCCTTTGTTTTCTTTCAAAACTTCCAACAGTGCTTGCTCTTGCGCCAACTCTAAATTAGAGGCAATAATGACCGGTAAGGTGTCATTATCCCCTAAGAATGCATACTTCAAATGGCTCGGCAAGTCTTTAAGTTCCAACTTTGGCGGTTCCTCTAATGATGGTTTAGTACCCGAATTTATTTCCGCCGGTAAGCCTTCAAATTGATGAGTCCATGGTGGTCGACCTTGCTTCAAGGCCATGGCATCTTGTTTTTCCTCTTCAACCCGTAGTGCATAAGCATGTACCTGTTCAGAAAAATCACACAAACAAATATCCATACCATTCTCCTCGTACTCATGCGGGTTGCATCCATCAACTATATCTGCCATGAAACACTCATCAACACCATTAGCATTAGAATTGTTAGTAAAAACATTCAAACGCATTTTTCGATTCCCAAAGGTCATGTCGACTGTACCAAATCTACAATCAATCACTGCATGTGCGGTGCTCAAAAATGGCCGACCCAAAATTACGTTTTGTTGTTGTTTTGGGTCCGTAGACGAATAGTCCAAGACTAAAAAGTCAACAGGGTAATAAAACTCATCAATTTTAACAATCACATTTTGAACCATCCCCCGGGGTAACTTATGAGACAAATCGGCCAAAACAACCGTTGTCTCCACCCTTGCTAACGGACCAAAATCATATTGGTCATATAAGCCCCCCGGTAAAATGCTAACTCCGGCTCCAAGATCTAATAACGCCTTTGCCATTTGAAAGTTACCAACTTGTATGTTAATTAAAGGCGTGCCCGGATCTTGGAGCTTAGGAGGAAGCTCCCCATTCAAAACCGCACTGACTTGTCCGGTTAAATCTACCCGCTTAGGCATTTTCTTCTTTTGTTGCCTCTTTTGTGTGCATAATTCCTTAAGGAATTTAGCATAAGCGGGTACTTGTTTTATTGCATCAAGGAGTGGAAGGTTAATTTTAACTTGTTTAAACATATCCCACAACTCTTCTTTTTGGGGACCTCTTGATGCAATAAAATTTTTCTTTCCCGGGTCAAGTAAAGCCGATGGAAACGGGACTTGACTCGGTTCACCCTCAACTTTTTCATTTTTTTCGTTTTCACCCAACCCCGGTTTATTAACATTTGTTTCTTTAGGTTTAACTGGTGAAACTTCATTATCACTATCATTACCCGTGATATCCTCAACTACCCCCTCAACCAATTCGGGTGACAAATTAGCTTTAAATTCTTTTCCACTTCTTAAAACACTAACATGATGAACATTAACATTACCTCGTGACGAACCGTGTGAAGGATTTACCTTGGTGTCACTAGGAAGTTGACCCTTGTTTTTCTTCAATTCCGCCACATCGGTTGCCAATTGACCCATTTGGGTTGTTAGTGATTGGATGGTTTTGTCACGAACCTCATCCTTTTGCATTCGAACTTCATCCAGTTGGTTCCGTTTTTGCATCTCCGTTTGCATGCTTTTTAGCATTTCCATCATCTCATTTCCACCTGAAGACCTTCCTTGTTCTTGACCCGTTTGATATTTCTTTTGATACCCTTGGTTGTTCCCACCTCGATATCCACTTTGATTGTTGTAAGGTTGGCGCGAACCAAAGTTACCTTGGCTACCTTGAAAATTCGGGTTAGATTGATTTGAAGAATTCCCATACCGAAAATTTGGGTGGTTCCTCAACCCGGGATGGTAGGTATTAGAATTCATGTTGTTGTAATTTCTATCACCCCCTCCTTGATCTTGAACCGCATGAACTTCTTCATATTGCCCTTCCACCATTCCTTGGCAATTTTCAGCCGCATGACCTATTTCATTACACAAAGCACAAACATCATAAATTTGGTTAGTAGTTTGAACATTACCATCATCTATTGCGTGCACTTGAGTACGGCCAATGGCCGGTCGTGCTCTTCTTGATGCTTGAGCTTTTCTTTTTGATGTAATTGCCATTTGTTCCAAAAACTCCCAATCGTCTTGCTCATAGTTTGTACCAAAAGTGCCACCTGTAATAGACTTTAAATCACGAGCATCTTCGGCACTCAACCCCTCGTGGAAAGCATTCATCAATTCCCAAAGTTCAATCCCATGGTGAGGACAATTCTTGATCATCATGTTGAAACGCTCAAAAGCCTCGTGGAACATTTCACCTTGTTGTTGTTGGAAACTTCTCAACCCTTTCCTAGCATCATTGGTCTTTTGAGCGGTGAAAAATTCATCTAGAAAAATTTGTTGCATCTCCGCCCAAGTGTAAATGGATGCTGAAGGCAAAGTATAAAACCACTTCTTTGCTTTGTCTTCCAAAGAAAATTGAAACAAGACTAGTTTGACAACATCGGCCGAAAATCCTTGACTCCCAAATGTGTTGCATATCGAGTCATAAGCTTCCAAGTGAAAGTAAGGTTCCTCCGTTGCTAGACCCTTATACTTTGGCAAACTTTGCAATGCATTAGTTCTTACTTCAAAAGTCCTCCCTTGATCATTGTGAGGAATAACTACCGGTGAAGGGTTGTGAGTGATTACCGGTCTAAAATGCGCTTCAATGCCTCTCGCATGTTCTCTAAGATGTCTTCTTGGCACACCCAACCGAGCCCTTGGTCGGATAGGACCCATTGGTCTTGGTATATGTCCTTGTGGTGCAAATGGTTGTTGAAATTGCTGTTGTGGCATCGGTTGGTGTTGAATCGGCCTTTGTAATTGTGGTTGTACATTTTGTGGACGAACTTTTTGCAATGGTATAGGGCGTTGCACTGGCAGCCCTCTTGATTGTCTCTGTTGGGGTATAATTTGTTGTTGTCGTGGCATCCCACCAACACTTGCCATCCCTTGAGATTGGCTTTGTACATAACTGAACTCTCCTTGATCACCATCACCCATATATGCATATCCTTCTTCTTCATAACCCTCAAATTCCTCATATCCTTCTTCATATCCATCTCCTCCCATACCCGAAGATTGCCCAATCGGAAGAGTCGAATATTGAAAACCCGACTGATTCGATGGTCTAAATGTAGACGTAGCATGAACGATAGTTGAACCTTGTGGTAATGTATAGGTTGAAGATGATTGACCGGAAACTGGAAAGAAATGAGTAAGTGGTGGTATTGTAGTGGAAGGATTAAAGGTAAGTGTAGGTTCTTCTTGAGTGGTGATTGGTTGAGTGGTGTTGGTTGGTGTTGTGTCATGAGGTGGAATAAGAATTGTAGTAGAAGGTGTAGTGGTATTTGGTATAGTTGTGTTTGGTGAAGGATGAGTGAATGATGGTATGAAAGGTGGTATAAGTTCACCTGTAGTGGGTGGTGGTTGTGGTGGATCCATGTATGGAATTGGTGTGATTGGTGTAGTTGGTGTTGTTGGTGACCTACTGATTCTGTTTTCCCTTAGCAAAATTCTGTTTCTTCTTAGTGTTTGTTCAATTTCTGGATCAAATGCCAATGGTGACAGATAACGAGAGCTTCTAGTATGCATGCACCTGTAAATACCTGCACACTAACACACCTAGCGTAAACCAGAAAAATAACAAATTAAAAAGATTACAAAATAACACACGTTGCGTACTACTCCCCGGCAACGGCGCCAAAATTTGACGTGATTGTCGTGGTCACGCAAATTTAATCCAAATAACAACTAGTAGATAGTGGTAAATGGGTATCGAACTCAGGGAGTATGTGGAAAATGTGTTATTTGAAAATAAATAAAAATTTGGCTAAATTTAAAAAATAATTGTACAAAGTAAATTTAAAACTTGGATTGATTGTTTGATTTATAAAAATAAGACTATTGATTTAATTTTAAAATAAGAATTTAGTTTGTAAACAATTTAAAAACAAATGACCATCCTAGATTTCCAGTTTAAATCGACATTCATGTTTTAGTTCAACTAGAAAGAACCACATAGACATGGTTCATGTGTAGTTATTTGTTTGTGATAAAAGGGAACTAAGTACTCAATTGTGAGGTTATTACCCGATGATCTATTACTTTGGTTGTGATAAAAGGGAACTAAGTACTCGAGTTACTAGAACGCGAGGTTGTTATCCGATGATCAATTAATATCCAACCCTTAACCCGTCCATGATATCTCGATTGCTATTAGCACCAAGAACGTATGGTTTAGACTATGATTGAAATGCAAAGTAACAATTTACAAACAAATATCAACACATCATAATAAACCAATAACAATTGCAAGTATATTATTCTAGAAATAAGAACAATAACATGAATGTCTCAAACAAACTTTCAATCTAGGATGATCATTATAACGTTTAGCTACTCATAATAGACAATAACACACTTGAACAAAGCATTAACACTACTGAAAACATAATACAAGACTTACTGGAATGGAAATCACGACTATTAACCGAACTCGGGTCGATTAGGACTAGAACCGAAGGCTTCCAAACTTCCCGAGAGCTCCGAGGGACTTCACCGGCACTTCCGGGTGATCAAACTTGCCTAATAGCAGGCTTAGGAGTGGTATTTGGTATTAGAAATGGTGTGTTTTCGAATGAGGAGTGAACGCCCTTTTATAGGTGAAGATTTTGGCTTCTGGGACTTGCTTACGAACCTCAACGTTGACAATGTTGAGGTCCGTAAGCCCACATATTGCGACGACAGCCAACTGCTCCATTTACCGACGAAAAAGTCTTTGCCGACACTGCCTTACGGACCTCAACGTTGTGGATGTTGAGGTCCGTAAGAATGCTTGAGGACCTCAACATTGACAATGCTGAGGTCCGTAAGGCTGATGTCAGAATTCTTCCAAAATTGTTTTCTTCATAACTTATTCGTTTTAGCTCCGTTTTCTTCGCCGTTTTCTCCCACGTTCTCGTAATTTCATCCCCTATCATGTCATCATCTTAATTCTTCAATTCCAATAATTTATTTTATTTATGCACCGTATTCCTTCCATTTTAAGCTCCATTTGTACCTGAAACACAAACAACTGTAGTTATCTAATTCTAGACAATTACACAATTAAATGTAGGATTTTAATATCGTTTATACCACTTAAGGGTTGTCCTACGGACTACCCGTCAGGCCGTGACAGAAAAAGGTGGTATCAGAGCCACTGATCGAGCCACTGATTTAAGCCAATTAAGTACTTAGAAAATACTTAATTTTTATTAATTGCTATTTTGCGATTATGTGTATTATTATCTGATTAATTGTGTACAGTATGAGCAGATTTTTATATGCTAAACACTGTAGCAGTAAGTATAAATCTTTAAAATAATATGACTCAAAGTTTTAGCATCTTTATTATCTACAGTCTAGAAACTTTATTCAGTAAATAAATCTACAATAAAACCTAGTATGTTTTCATATTTGGTTGTCTTATAGTTAGCCAATATAAAATAATATTTAAAAGTTTTCTATAAAATTTTTAACTTAATAATTGTGTGTATTTTTCTAAACAGCATGAGTGACTTGACTGACGCCCTTCAAAATTTAAATCTCTATCCAGTAAGAATAGAGGTTTTCAGAGATTTCTATAGGTATATTCCAGACATAGAAGAACCTATAGAATTCAACGTTTTACCTCTCGAGAAACCCAAGTCTAAGAAAATGGAAATTGGGGAAAATTCTAGGCAAATTGAGGGGTTACCATCTCAGGAAGAGCTAGATTTTATAATGGCAAGCTATAATACTATTAAGCCTGTTAATGAAAATGTTTTTATTCACTCTCTTGAAACACAATTACCACTGAATTTAGAACCAGCTATTCCAAACCCTTCAATCCACTCGCAAATAGATGAATGGTTGACTAATGAAATACAGTTACAAAACAATCCCTATAAGCTTTTTCCTCAGTTCAATCCAGAACCTTTACCAAACCACCAATGAGTAACGAAAATATGGTTGAACTTCACCACTTTGGCGAAGAACTAATGGATACTGAGAATAGGATCCAAGAGATTGGGGGACAGATCTCCTGGAAATACGATGAGAGGGAACACCGTTACTAGAATATCATTTGACAAAGGATAGGGATTTATGGAACTGTGGTTGTGTAATAGTAATAATAAAATCAGTATGTGTAAAATAAATAATAAAACGGTTGTATATAGAAGCATGATATAATCAATAAAACAAATGAAATTTTAGAAAGTTACAATTTTGTTTGTATATTCGATTACGTGATTATGTGCAATTAATTGTGACATTGGATTATTTCTTTTATACTAATTATTTAGATATCAGATGGAAAACGCTAATAATGAACCAGTTAATGAGATTAATCAATCTGAGCAACAACCGGGGGATCAATATATGACCAGGCAGGATATAGAAAATATCGTTGCTCAAGGGATAGCTAATGCTATTCCAGCAATAGTTACTCAAGGGATAGCCAACGCTATTCCAGCAATTGTTGCTGCTATTAAAAATCCAATCGAACTGCAACAAATCATTCCTAGCAAACGCATTTCTGAAGATAACTTCAGTAATAGCGTAAATGGAGGCGGTAATCATGTTAATCATGATAATGAACCATGGCAAGCTCCTCCTCCTAAGAAAATGAAAGCTGCAACGCCTGGTTGCACTTACAAAGAATTTCTTGCTTGTAAACCCACTGAGTTTGCAGGCAATGAAGGAGCGACTGCGGCACTGCGTTGGTTAGAGAAAACCGAGGCAGTAATTGCCATAAATAAATGTGCTCAGGATAATCAGGTCATGTATGCGTCAAACCTTTTCAAAGAAATGGCGCTAGAATGGTGGAATACGATGTTACAAGCAAAAGGAAGAAGGATGGCGTATGCTATGAACTGGGAAGAATTTAAGAGCTTTGTAGAAAGAAAATTTTGTCCCGAGTATGAAAAGGAACAAATGACAAATAAGTTTCTAACCCACCGGATGGTGGATGTAGATTGTCGAGGGTATACTTCTACATTCTTTGAGTGGTACCAACGCTGGCTTCGCCAGAGCCGGTACTTATTTCTCGTTATATTTGGGGATTGATTTCCGAAATCCGTAATATCGTCAAGGCTGCGAAACCTCGCACGATTGATGATGCGGTGGATTTAGCCAATACTCTGACTGATGAACTAGTACGGACAAGAGAAGAAAATAGAAGGAAGGAAGTAGCCCAAAAGATTACCCAAGGATTCCGTCCGGATAACCATAACAATTTCAAGAAAGGAGGGAATGGACAATCTTCCACTAGCCCATTTTGCAATTTTTGCAAAAGGAAGCATTTTGGAAGATGCAAAGGATATTGTAATTTTTGTAAAATTCCGGGGCATCAAGAAGAAGATTGCAGGAGGAAAAAATTTCCATTCTGCTACAACTGTGGAGAAGCTGGACATCTTAGGCCAGATTGTCCAAAACTGAACAAACCATCTGACAATAAAGCCAAACCTGCAGAAGGAGCAAAAAGGAATGTAAGAGCTTGTAACAACCCTCATTAAAAGTCCTATTTATTTTATTATTTTATCCAATAGGAAACCTAATTAAGACACCCAAGTGATTCTGCACAAAACCTACAAATTTCAGAACAATCAGAATCAGGATCAGGGCCCCTAAAACTCAGGGGGGCATTCCCTACTCAACGATTATCTTTATATCTCGTTGTCTAAATTAAATTTTACGAAAGTGTTGACTCAGCAAGCCTACTTCCACACGTGGCGACCCTATGGCGGAAAGATGACCCTTACGGACCGTAAGGGTTTATGCTTACGGTCCGTAAGCAATGCCAATTTGGTGTATAAATAGCAGGCTTTGGGACTGGCTTCTGTGAGTTCGTTCGACGATAAAATTCAACTCAGGCGCGAAGATATCGTCCAAATACTCTCAATTAACACACACGAAATCACTAATTAGTATAGCAGGGTGCTGCTGCACAGGGTATTAACTCGATCGCTATTACGATTCAATGTCCGATCGATTAAACTATCCAATGGATGTTTAAGTGCTGCTCAAATTGGGTTATACTTTGTTATTCATCGTGATTTCGACTTGAATGTTTGAGTGCTGTTCGAACTCGGACTATACTCTGTCATTCCTTGTGAATCCGATGAATTGTTAAGTATTGCACTTTGTCATTCGTTGTGAGGGTTTTATCTCGTGAGTTATCGTAAATGCTGTATTAGTTACTACCTAGTTCGTATGCACTAGGTTACCAGGCTAAGAAATAGGCTAAGCTCTGCTCAAATTAAATCTGCAATATATCAAGGATTATCTGTAGACTAAGCTTTGCCCGTAGAAATCTAGAATGTGAGTTCATTTCTCTTTTCTCACAGTTTGTGAGTCCACTCTATTTTCTCACAGTTTTATCACCTTTTTGTGATACAATTATATTTACAAAGGTTTTCCAGAATCCTAAATGTTTACCAGTTATACTTACAGTGATTAAGTTTTTATATTAACTGCTGGTATGAAAGGTTTTATATATTATTTGATTCTCATTATTATTTGCCAGAAAGTTAGTCAATATTAGCATGACTACAATAACAGTGGAAATTATGCATTCTACTAAGATTATATTTTAGTCTTAGGGGCTGTTTGGTAGCATCTGAATGACATTAAGAGGCTACCTCTTAATGAAATCATTTAAGAGTTTAACAAATATAATGTAGAAGAATGTGACATGTGATGGTTTACCATTCAGATGTTACCTCTTATCCAGTCAGACATAAGGTTACCTCTTATTCATTCAGACATAAGGGCCACAAATGATTTTATTAAGAGACAGCCTCTGAATGGATGAAGAGGCTACCAAACAGCCCCTTAGTCACTTTAATATATTAAATAATGATATTACAATTATTTAATTAACATATTATATTTGATAAGTTATAGTAATTTGACATAAAATGATATATGTCATTTTCTGGATTAAATGGTTTTATGCCATAAGTAATATATTTGACAAAGAAATGTCACGGGACACAATTAAGTCCGGAGTCACTAGTTGAGAGAATGATCAACAGTGACATGTCCAAAGACACTAGTTGAGAGAATGATCAACAGTGTTATGAATAGAAATTACTAGTTGAGAGACTGATCAACAGTAATATGATCTGAGTCACTAGTTGAAAGAATGATCAACAGTGACATGACCAAAAGCACTAGTTGAGAGAATGATCAACAGTGTTATAGAATCACTAGTTGAAAGAATGATCAACAGTGATATGACCAGAATCATTAGTTGAAAGAATGATCAACAATGATATGATTACAGTCACAGGAATCGCCTAGTGACAGATAAATTGAATAATAGTAAAATATAATTACTTGATAAATTCACTATTGGACAAAAGTGAGCCAATGAATGATATGATTAATGTCATATTGGAACTACCACCATGTGACAAATACTGATTGAGTTGGATAAATATTAATAGATATAAAAACCTTAATACTGTAAGGTATAACAATATATTTTATAAAAATGGAATGAATTCACTCAGTATTTTCGCTGACAAAACTCTTTCAAACATTTTTCAGGTAATTACAGTAGATTGGAATAAGAGCTGGATACGACACTGAAAGGCTTCAAGAAGTGGCTTATTTTATTAATTAAATCAAATTAAGAAATATTGTTTTATGTAAACAAATTTATCTTATTAAAGCTACCTTTATAAAACATGGGTTTATCCCATCTATTTAATAAATAAAATCCGGTGTCTCTAAACTCTGATATTTTTCCTAACTCACGGTCCTGATGAAATTTCCGCTGCAATATTTTATAAAATTAATCACCGGTACCGCTGGGCTGTTCACGGCCTTTGATTCCGTCCAGGGTGGGTCGGGGGTCGTGACAGAAGGTGGTATCAGAGCCACTTGCTTAAAGCTATTTAGGTGTTCTTTTAATACCTAAACAATAAAGTTAGCAAACTGATACAAATTAACATATGTGTTATATATGAATATATATATGTCGATATGCACATATAATATCCTGGAAGTATTGTTTTGTTCTAATTATTCTGTGATATTAATAAGTAAAAATGTTTGCAATTCAGATGTCGAATGAAGTACCACATAATCCAGAAGTTCATGCTAATAATGAAAATCCTTTGGATAAAAATGCTATAGAAAATCTAATAGCTCAAGGAATAGCTAATGCTTTACCTTTAATAATTAAAGCTGTTAAAAATCCCGTAGAACCTACCAAAGTTGTGAGTAGCAAGCATACTCGTGACGATGGTTTTAGCCATAGTGTCAATGGAGGTAATGATGATATTATCAAAACCCCATTTCCCAAGAAAAAGAAGGCGATGACTCTTGGGTGTACCTACAAAGAATTTCTAGCTTGTAAGCCAACTGAGTTCGCAGGCAGTGAAGGAGCCACGGCTGCTCTACGATGGTTAGAAAAGACAGAAGCTGTTCTTACAATCAGCAAATGTGCCGAAGAAGATAAGGTGATGTATGCATCTAACCTCTTTAAGGAAGAAGCCTTAGAATGGTGGAATACAATTCTTCAGGCAAAAGGAAGTGGCTTGGCTTATGCCATGAACTGGGAAAAATTCAAGGAAATGGTAGAAAGGAAATTTTGTCCTCCTTATGAAAAGGAACGAATGGCTAACAAGTTCCTAAATCATAAAATGATAGATGTGAATTGTCGTGAATATACGACTACGTTCTTCGAATATGCAAGAATGGTACCAACTCTGGCTTCGCCAGAACCTGTACTAATTTCTCGTTATATTTGGGGATTAGTTAGCGAAATTCGAGACATAGTCAAGGCCACTAGACCACAGACTATTGAAGAAGCAGTCGAACTAGCTAACATGCTGACAAATGGACTAATCCGCACAAGAGAAGAAAACAAGAAGAAAGAGTTAGCCCAGAAAATTTCCCAAGAATTCTACAAGAAGACAGGAACTGAACCGTCACTAGAGCAACCTACATGCAGAAGCTGTAACAAAAAGCATTCAGGAAGATGCCGTTTTAGGAAAACATCCTACTGTGACTTCTGCAAGATGACCGGACATATAGAGGAAAAGTGTAGAAGGAAAACTAATGTTTGTTTCAATTGCGGAGAAACAGGACACATTAAACCATACTGTCCGAAACTAACCAAAGCATCTGACAACAAGGCCAGAACTGCAGACGGAGCTAAGAAGAACGTGTGAGCATTCGTACTTACTACGCAAGAAGCAGAAATGATTCCAGACGTAATCGCTGATATATAATATCTAAGTTAAGTTATTATTTGACCCTAGTGCAAATAAAAGTTTATAAATAAATATATTCTGTCAAGTACTTCATCTATTCAAAACCATAACAGAATTGTTTGGTTTTCACTTTCATTTAATCATTCATTTGGTCACGATCACCTTGTGGTGACGTTTTCACAAAATTTGAAGCTTGTGCTAATCTCGTTGCATACGGGTTTAATTATTTATTTATATTGAATCCGCTTTGTTGGTTTATTCTATAAAATCAATCTTAACACAATCATGTGCTAAGATAATGATACACAAATTCATTTCATATATTCAGTGTATCTCTTAAAGATTTTTATATCAACAATCGAGCGTTTCGTAATCCTTATTGTTTTATCATCTTTGATCGAAAAACATTATTCAAGTATTTCAATTTCAAATCCTACTAGATTTATTTGAAACATTCGAACTTACTTCATTTGATTTAAAGCATGGTGAAACTCGTTTCATTCACCGCTACTATTTCCAATTACTATGACACCTTGTGGTGGCATTTTCTTTAATTTGTAGCTTGAGCTATTCTCATTTTCACTCCTAATGAACGAATTTTAATCGGTTCATTATCTTAAACAGTCTTAATACAATTATGTATTAAGATAAGAGTACACAAATTCATATCATATTCCGGTGTACCTCTTAACGTTTCTTTCATCATTTATCGAAAGTTCTATAATATTCATTTGGTCTTTTCACTATCAATTGAAAATCCTATTCGAAATGAATATCCAAATTTACTTCATTAAAGCTTTCAGTTGATTACACGGTGAAATTGTTCGGTCACCGTAATTATTGAATTATTTCAATCATTACGACACCTTGCGGCGTCGTTATAAACTTGTAGCTTGGGCTAATCAAAAGCATACGAATCATTCAAAACCACGTATGTCTCTCATTTGACTCATCATTTGAAAGTAGTCTTGATACAATTATGAATTAAGACAATGATACACTAAACTCTATTGTATTTCGGTGTATCCTTGCAACTCACTGTCAACACCCTGATTTTTCTCTTGTTATAGTTCGATAGTTGACAAATTATTTCATGCTTCAATTTCATTTTGAGCTTGTTGATTCTGAGTCTTCTTCAGTTGCCAATCAAAGTAAGCTTTCTTTTGACAAAAGAATTTTTATTGATTCTAAAAGTTCTTCACGTTCATTCTAAATATCTATTGATCATATATCTTTTGGCTTGAAAATAGTCACATTGGAAATTATATTATTTCATCTTATCCGTTTGACATCGATTTCTTCAAATAATTCAGTTGAACCATTGAATCCTATTTATTGTATAACTCGTATTCACAAAATTTGATATTTCAATTCTGTATCATCTACCTTAATATTGTTTTTATTGACTAGAATATAACATAAGTCTAAAAGAAATATCGTAACCCAAATCTCGAGGACAAGATTTTTATTAAGGTGGGGAGAATGTAACAACCCTCATTAAAAGTCCTATTTATTTTATTATTTTATCCAATAGGAAACCTAATTAAGACACCCAAGTGATTCTGCACAAAACCTACAAATTTCAGAACAATCAGAATCAGGATCAGGGCCCCTAAAACTCAGGGGGGGCATTCCCTACTCAATGATTATCTTTATATCTCGTTGTCTAAATTAAATTTTACGAAAGTGTTGACTCAGCAAGTCTACTTCCACACGTGGCGACCCTATGGCGGAAAGATGACCCTTACGGACCGTAAGGGTTTATGCTTACGGTCCGTAAGCAATGCCAATTTGGTGTATAAATAGCAGGCTTTGGGACTGGCTTCTGTGCGTTCGTTCGACGATAAAATTCAACTCAGGCGCGGAGATATCGTCCAAATACTCTCAATTAACACACACAAAATCACAAATTAGTATAGCAGGGTGCTGCTGCACAGGGTATTATAACTCGATCGCTATTACGATTCAATGTCCGATCGATTAAACTATCCAATGGATGTTTAAGTGCTGCTCAAATTGGGTTATACTTTGTTATTCATCGTGATTTCGACTTGAATGTTTGAGTGCTGTTCGAACTCGGACTATACTCTGTCATTGGTTGTGAATCCGCTGAATTGTTAAGTATTGCACTTTGTCATTCGTTGTGAGGGTTTTATCTCGTGAGTTATCGTAAATGCTGTATTAGTTACTACCTAGTTCGTATGCACTAGGTTACCAGGCTAAGAAATAGGCTAAGCTCTGCTCAAATTAAATCTGCAATATATCAAGGATTATCTGTAGACTAAGCTTTGCCCGTAGAAATCTGGAATGTGAGTTCATTTCTCTTTTCTCACAGTTTGTGAGTCCACTCTATTTTCTCACAGTTTTATCACCTTTTGTGATACAATTATATTTACAAAGGTTTTCCAGAATCCTAAATGTTTACCAGTTATACTTACAGTGATTAAGTTTTTATATTAACTGCTGGTATGAAAGGTTTTATATATTATTTGATTCTCGTTATTATTTGCCAGAAAGTTAGTCAATATTAGCATGACTACAATAACAGTGGAAATTATGCATTCTACTAAGATTATATTTTAGTCTTAGTCACTTTAATATATTAAATAATGATATTACAATTATTTAATTAACATATTATATTTGATAAGTTATAGTAATTTGACATAAAATGATATATGTCATTTTCTGGATTAAATGGTTTTATGCCATAAGTAATCTATATTTGACAAAGAAATGTCACGGGACACAATTAAGTCCGGAGTCACTAGTTGAGAGAATGATCAACAGTGACATGTCCAAAGACACTAGTTAAGAGAATGATCAACAGTGTTATGAATAGAAATTACTAGTTGAGAGAATGATCAACAGTAATATGATATGAGTCACTAGTTGAAAGAATGATCAACAGTGACATGACCAAAAGCACTAGTTGAGAGAATGATCAACAGTGTTATAGAATCACTAGTTGAAAGAATGATCAACAATGATATGACCAGAATCATTAGTTGAAAGAATGATCAACAATGATATGATTACAGTCACAGGAATCGCCTAGTGACAGATAAATTGAATAATAGTAAAATATAATTACTTGATAAATTCACTATTGGACAAAAGTGAGCCAATGAGTGATATGATTAATGTCATATTGGAACTACCACCATGTGACAAATACTGATTGAGTTGGATAAATATAAATAGATATAAAAACCTTAATACTGTAAGGTATAACAATATATTTTATAAAAATGGAATGAATTCACTCAGTATTTTCGCTGACAAAACTCTTTCAAACATTTTTCAGGTAATTACAGTAGATTGGAATAAGAGCTGGATACGACACTGAAAGGCTTCAAGAAGTGGCTTATTTTATTAATTAAATCAAATTAAGAAATATTGTTTTATGTAAACAAATTTATCTTATTAAAGCTACCTTTATAAAACATGGGTTTGTCCCATCTATTTAATAAATAAAATCCGGTGTCTCTAAACTGTGATATTTTTCCTAACTCACGGTCCTGATGAAATTTCCGCTGCAATATTTTATAAAATTAATCACCGGTACCGCTGGGCTGTTCACGGCCTCTGATTCCGTCCAGGGTGGGTCGGGGGTCGTGACAGAGCCTTCCAGCTGACTACTCAAGAAGCCGAGATGATTCCAGATGTGATAGCCGGTACGTTCTTAAGTTTACAACGTTTACACAAAAGTATTATTTGACTCTGGTGCAAACCAAAGTTTTATAAATACTTTATTCTAACAAACTCTTAACTTACCGGTAACCAGCATTAAGCAAAATTTTTACAGTAGAAACAACATATGGGAATTTAGTTAAATAAATAAGGTTCTACAAAAAGTAGACATAGAACTTTTAAGTCATAAATTTTCTATAACCCTATTATCTATGAAATTAGTTGAATTCAATGTTGTGTTAGGAATGGATTGGTTAGTAAACAACCATGCTCGAATTATCTGCGATAGAAATTCCATATAAATTTGTGTAACCACTGGAGAAGTAATAATGATTACAGGAGATAAGCCATGTAAACCCATAAAGTTCATATCAGTAATGAAAGTTGCTAATTATGAACAAAAGCAAGGAATAGTATATATGATTTCAGTAATCATTTATACTAAAGATAAAGAACTTAAGGAAATTTCTGTAGTTTCAGAATACCCAGATGTATTTCCAGAAGAATTACCAGGGTTACCACCAGATAGGGAGGTGGAATTTAGGATTCATATAATTCCCGAAACTATACCGATAGCTAAGACACCTTATCGGTTAGCACCCACAGAAATATTAAAACTGAAAAAGCAATTAGATGAATTACTAAGTAAAGGTTTCATACAATCTAATTTATCCTCGTGGGAGGCACCATTATTGTTTGTTAAGAAAAAGGATGATTCGATGAGAAAGTGTATTGATTATAGGGAATTGAATAAGATTACAATTAAGAATCGATACCCATTACCTAGAATTGATGATCTATTCGATCTATTCCAGGGAGATAGATATTTTTCTAAGGTTGACTTACGTTCCGGATATCATCAATTGAAAGTACAAGAGGAAGACATACCTAAAACTGTTTTCAGAACTAGGTATGGTCATTATGAGTTTACAGTTATACCCTTAGGATTAACGAATGCATCTACAGCATTCGTGGACATGATGAATAGGATCTGTAAACCGTATTTGGATAAATTTGTAATTATCTTCATAAATGATATACTTATTTATTCCAAAAGTCAGGAAAAACATTGCCAACATTTGCATGAACTCTTAACTTTGTTAAGAAAAGAGAAGCTTCACACCAAATTCTCGAAGTATGAATTTTGGCTGCCAGAAGTGCAATTTCTAGGTTATATGGTGAATCATGAAGGTATTCACGTAGATCTTGATAAGATATCAGCAATTACCAAATGAAAGGTTCCGCAATCCGCAAAGGAAATTAGGAGTTTTGTAGGTTTAGCTGGATACTACAGACGGTTTATTAAGGATTTTTCTAAGATAGTTATACCATTAATTAAGTTAATCTGTAAAACAGTTAAGTTGAATGAGGATCTAAATAAGAAGAAGCCTTTAGGATCTTAAAGCATAAATTAACAAATGCCCAATCTTAAAGGAACAGAAGATTTTAAAGTATATGGTGATGCTTCAAAGCTAGGATTTGGATATGTGCGTATGCAACGCAAGAAGGTAAGTGCGTATGCTTCAAGACAGTTGAAAAAGCACGAAGAAAATTATACAACTCATGATTTAAAGATTAGGCTCCATAATTTTTGCCCTTAAGATTTGGAGACATTATCTTTACGGAAGTAAAGTTACTATCTATACAGACCACAAAGGTTTAAGATATATATTTGGGCAAAAAGAATTAAACATAAGGCAAAGAAGATGGATGAAAATCCTAAGTAACTACGACTGTGATATTCAGTATCACGAAGAAAAGGCTAAAGACGACTAGAGATCGCCAGAAGAGTTATACAAATATTAAACGAAAGCCGGTGGAGTTCAAGTTGGAGACAAAATACTATTTAAAGTATCTCCTTGGAAAGGAGTTGTTAGATTCAGTAAAGAAAGAAAAGCAAAGTCCAAGGTACATAAGACCATTTCCAGTGATCTAATGTATAGGACCAATTGCTTATTGTTTACAACTACCAGAAAAATTGGCTGGAGTACATGATGTATTTCATATATCCAATCTCAAGAAATGTCTATTAGACGATTCTTTGGTAGTACCTCTCCAAGATATAAAGGTAAACGAAAAATTTAAAATTTGTAGAGAAACCTCTTCAGATAGAAAGATCAAATTTCTCAAAACACAAACGATTAGTGTTAGTTCAAGTAAAGTGGGATTCAAAGATAGGACCCTAATATACTTAAGAACTGGAATCAGAAAAGAAGCGAAAGTATCTTCAATTATTTCAGTAAATCTCGAGGACGAGACTTTTATTAAGGTGGGGAGAATGTAACAACTCTCATCAAATGTCATATTTATTAAATTAATTTGACCAATAGGAAACCCTAATTAAGACACCCAAGTGATTCTGCACAAACCTTGAAATTTCCAGAACAATCAGAATCAGGATCAGGGCCCCTAAAACTCAGGGGGGGGGGGGTAAAACCCTAGTGATGATTATCTAAATAAAACGTTGTCAAAATTTCAATTTCGAATTCTGTCAATTCAGCAGGCCTAGTCCCAAACGTGGCAACCCTATGACCCTTAGGTGTCCCTTGCGCACCGTAAGGGTTAGAGTGTTACGGTGCGCAAGGGGTGACAAATTTTGGGTATAAATAGAGGGTCGTGGGACTTGATTTCTGGATTTTGAGCGACGAACCAATTCGTAATATGCTCCGAGATATCTTCTGTTTATCACAATTAACACACACGGATCACTAATCGACGCCACAATCAGGGTAATAACTCGATCGCTATTACGATTCATTTTCCGATCGATCAATGTACTCAATGGATGTTTAAGTGCTGCCCGCATTAGGGTTATGCTTTGTCATTAGTCGTGATTCCGATGGATGTTTAAGTAATTATACTTTGTCATTCGTTGTGAATCCGATGGATGTTTAAGTATCGCACTTTGTCATTCGTTGTGAGGGTTGATCTCGTGAGTTATCGTACATGCTGTATTGATTACTAACCCGGAATTGTGTGCCTGTTATTAAATTTAGGTTAAAAGGCTAATCAGTAGGCTAAACTCTGCTCAAATTAAATCTGCAATGTGAGTCATTCTCTTTTTATCAACTATTTTACAATACCTAAAATTATTTTCAAAAGTTATAATTACAGGGACTAAGTCGTGGATATCTTGAATAACTGGCTAGTGGGGTATTGTGCACATTACTAATTTTCTCCCAGTTAGGTTCATTGACCTACTAGGGATAATCATCACTATTTAAGGTTCATTGACCTAATAGTGGTATGACCATCGTCACCATTGTGACATGTCACCATTGTGACACGACGCCAGATAAAAATAAGATAGAAGCCATTGTAATCGCTCTTATGCTGTAATTAATAACTATGCATCATTATGCAAAATAGAATGATTCACTCAGTATTTCCCGCTGACAAAACCTTTTTCAAACATGTTTCAGGTGATCTGTTATGATCTAGGAAAAGTGCCATAAAGCACTACAAGCTCAAGGAAGTGGCTCCGTATAAAATAAAGAAACATATTTTGTAAAATAAAAGGTTTCTTCGTGAAATCAAACGATTGTAAATTACCGGGTCATATCCCGAGTTGTGAAATAAAATAATCGGGAAATATTTTCAGTTTTAAAAAGATCCTGATGAAAACTTCGCTGTTAAACTCAATTAATTAAATACCACGGGATTTCTGTCCCGCGGCTCCTGAAACGGGTCAAACCGGGTCGGGGGCCGTGACATAGAATCATTACGCCCGTGAGTCCCACATCAGGACATACCCCCGCGATCAAGGTATGCACAAAGGTTCCTCATAACAGGTGAGTATATTGGATTCATTCTTTTCAACGATAGAGTGGAGATCAGGTCAGTACTTTCGTACAGCAGAGATCCCGAAAACTACCTAGGGCGGAGACAGATACCAGATTTGGTACGATTTTATGATAGATAGTTTGGTGAACAGGCCAGTACTTTCGTACAACAGAGAGACCAAACTAATCCATTTTTATGGTTTTGGCCATTTTTGGCACTTATTTTGAAAAGATATCATAGCGTATAGGTCAGCATGTATCTGGATGCAGCAGAAGAACAACTATGATATCCCCGAATGAAAAACCAATATAAAGACCCGAGATCTCAGACTTTGGCAATCTAGCAACGCAAGATTTAAGACCATTAAGCCATATACCGCAACGTGTTACCCACTATGATGCGTAATGCCTGAGAAAAGCCAGAATCCTTGTGTAGATGTTATGTTTTGCTCCCTAACAGCAGTTTACTCGTTGGTGTTGCTGAATCTACCGATACGTCGTTGCTTGGTACCCCGATTTCTTTTGTTTTCTGTTTTTCAAGAAATGACAAAAGTCAGACAGGAGTCAGACACAAGCATCTAATTTTTTATTTTCTAGAATATCCCCCCTAAAATTTTTATTTTCGTAAGACCATTGCCCGAAAATGAAATTTTAAAGACTAGAAAATCTTTTTATTGGGCAAGGTTTTAAGATACTTGTTTTACTTTAAACAAACATTTTTTTTTAACAAACACTTAAACGATAGAGTATGTACAAACAATGATAAACGGCTAAATTCATTTCCACTCAAGGAAATTAACGATTTCCAACCAGGTTACCAACTGGTTGCAACGAGTCTTTATCGAAGACTTCTGTGGGGATGTCAGCTCTTTGTTGTGAGGAGCTGAATTTGTGATGCTCTAATAGGATTTTAGCACTAAATTGGAGCACAGTGAATATCTTCTTAGAGTGATTTCGTCCAAGTTCGGCTAGCTCTCCTCCTTTTTCAGCACCGGTAAGCGATATAAATTCACCATTGACGAGTCTGCAGTCTTTGAGAAGCCTCTTCAATATCCGTCATGTTTCGAATGAGCTCCATCACCACCCGAAGCAATTTTTATTCTAGTATACAACAATAAACAAGAAACAAAAGTTAGTTAGTTTTCGGAACCCATACTTGCTTCAATTTTAATCTATCATGATTTTGAATCAAGATATCTTCTTTTCGTTTCCAGAAACAATTTGAGTTAACTAAGTTTTTGACTGTTTTCTTAAGATTATCAAACTGCTCTGTGAAACTTTTGGCAAAATTATGTTCAGGTTCAGGAAATTTCTTGCTTTTGCAATGTTTCGCAGTGTGTCCTAAATGACCACAGCGAAAACATCTTTTGCAATTAGCTCTTTTACTTTTGGAGGTTAATGTGTTAGAGGATAAAGTATGTGATGAAAGTCTCGAGCTGCATGAGATGTTGTCTGATGATGATGAATCCTTGCAGCTTGAACTTTTGACTTTCTTCATTTTCTTGTCTATGCCGCTTTCATCTTCTAAACAGTCTCCGTCATTGTCGGGGTCTGATGAAATTTCTTATACTTGATCTTTACTTGAATTTTCTGAGCTTTGATCTTCATTTGTCTCGTCTGTAATTTCTTCACTTGAATCTTCGGAGCTTTGATCTTCACTTTGATCTTCACATGAATTTTTTGATTCTTGATCTTCGTCAGAACTTGAAGTTTCTTCTTCCTTTTCTGAGGAAGAAATGTTTGAATATTCTTCGCTGCTTTCTTCAGTGACTTCCTTTTCTGAATCTGTATTACCTGTTCAAGATGGAATAAATTCTGGAATTTCCTCGGTGAGGAATTTTCCAAAACTATTCTGTTTCAATTCTGGCACAAATATAGGAGGTTCACACACATTTTTAACATCACAAAATGCAGAATTTAAATCATGACATTTGGACATCACATGTTCACGATCACAGGTCTTAAATGTAGGCACATGGTCCTTACAGTCATCCAAAGACTTAAATTTAGGCACATGGCCATTACAGTCATCCCGAATATTGTTTCTCTTATCACAGTTCCAGGCGAACCAGTTAATAGTGGAATAACTATCGCCTGAATAGCCTATTCCTATTTTTTAACCGCCACAGTCTCCATCCTCATCGCACACATCTTCTTTACACACAATTGGATCTGCATTACTTTTAGGAATGTTAGCGATTGTTTCGTTTTGAAAAGAATCATTTTGTTCTATAGAGGCCTTTTCATCAATGAAATCATTATCGGGATGAGGAGTTGGCATAGGCACATAGTTTTTGCTATGTGGTGGAAAGAAAAGTTTTCTTTCATTTCCTTGCCTATCCTTATACCTGATCCCATCTTTTACATACGTCGGTCGTTGGCAGTTTTTGATGTTAGTAAAGGCCTTTTGACTGACATTCCATTTGTCTATAATAATTTGTAATTTATTATTTTTGTTCAAAGCTTTTTCTAGTCTATCTATTAGATCGTTGATGATAAAATATTTTCTAAAAGCAAATTCTTTAGAGTTTGCATTTCAGCTAAAGTTGAATTCAACTTTCTCTGATATGCGGCCTCGTTCTGTTTAAGTTCTTTATTAAATTTTAAAGCTTTGTCTTTTTGCCTCTCAAATTCTAGATTAAGAAATTTATAGTGTGCCATGACGTCAACGCATGCTGGTGTGCATAACTTTACTTTAAAGTTATGTGGAATGCTATTTACCAAATCCTTGTCTGCCTTTTCTTTTGAGGATTCGGTTTTCATGGTCACAGCTGAGGCTTTCGCTTTCTCTTCCTTCACAGAAGTTGTTTCTTTCTGAACCTGCTCTGTGGCCTTCTCAGCTTCTTCAGCCTTCTTGTCTTTCTCAGGCTCGGAGGAGGTGAGAATACTCTTCAGACCCTTGTCGGTAGCATCATCTCCTTTTGGGATTCCAATAGCCTGTTTCTCGGTGGGTTTTGACGATGAAGATAAAGACTCGCTCGAGATTTTTGCCATGAGTGCTTTGTGAACTTGTTCCTCTACTTCAGCATTCTCTTCAGCTTGAGTGTCACCGAGCACAACTGTCTTTTCACTGGATCTTGGAGCCTTTGATGCGCTTGCGGAAGCGTTGAAGTAAGTCGTGTCTGAAGCTTGTTGACTGACACCTTCAGATGCAAGAAGTGCCACGTTCTTCAATCTTGTAGTAGACTGAGCAGACTTTGGAGTATAACCAGCTGTGTTCATTTCACGTTTGTTGACATCCATTTCAAACGCTTTCAAAGTGTTAATCAAATCGGATAGAGTGACAGGATTTATGCTGTTGAGGAAATCCCTTTTGATCATCATGCACTGTAGGCTCCATTCCTTTGGAAGCGAGTCCAAAAGTTTCTTTATGGCAGCACGATTAGTGATAGGATTTCCTGCCTTCTTCATCTTGGTCATCATATTCCGGAAGCGACTGATATGATCGGAAAGGCTTTCTCCACGAATTCCACAAAACATGTCGTATTGCTTCTGCACCATGATTCTTTTGCTCTCAATCAGCTCTTCGTTTCCCTTGTAATTTTCGATCAAAGCGAGCCAGAGTTCATCTGTAGTTCTATATTCTTCAAACATGTTACAGTCATCAGTTGACAAAGCCATGGTTAAGGCAACATGTGCACGACGGTCGCATTGGATTAGGGCTTTGTCTTCATCAGTGTAGGTTATGGGGTTGTTGTTATTGACTATCACATCTCCTCGAACCACCGTTGGAACGTGGGGTCCAGCGGTGATAGAAAGCCATAGATTGTAGTCAGTGTATTCGAAGAACGATTGGATACGAGTCTTCCAAGTACTGAAATCGTCTGCTCCTTTCAACTTTGGTGGTCTTGTGGTGGTTCCAGTTTCAAGTTCAGCTTGAGAAATTGGACTCAGTTGATTCAAAGACATTTTGAATAGATTTTGACTTAAGAATGTTGATCAGAAGCTAATTTCGCTGAGTAGCCAAAAGAAAAACAAGTTCGCTGATGACAGACTTAACTTCGCCGATGACCAAGCTAGAAACACTGAGACACCGTTGACTTCGCTGATATCTTCGATGATGATGTAATTTCGCCGGCAAAAGAGAAACCTGCACTAGCGAAAATAGCTAATTTTGCTGAGACAAACAACAAGAACGTTAGTTTGGCTAAATCCGCCGATCACCATGATAAAAACACTGTGGTTCTTTATCACTGTCCTCGAAGTCGCCTTCGATAAATTTGCTAAAAGGGTCAATGACACTATTTCGCTGATAATTAACAATTTCGCTCGTGTTTGATTGATGAATTTGTTAATTATGCGATATTCAAGTTAAATTTGTTGTATTCAAATTAAATCCGCTCTATTCAAACTAAATCCGCTGCATTCAAACTAAATCCGCCGCATTCAAACTAAATCCTCTGCATTCAAACTAAATCCACTGCATTCAAACTAAATCCGCTGTATTCAAACTAAATCCGCTGCATTCAAACTAAATCCGCTACATTCAAACTAAATCCGTTGTCTTCAAAATTATCTACGCTGACCAGAAGGTTTAACACGAACTAAAACCCTCTAATCACCAAAAAACGACTCAAAAACCATGTTTCTTTGCATCAAAATGTCCAAAATGACTCCCTAATCACTGATTAACAACAACCTATCAATTAAACACACCAAATCAATCCATTTTAAGACCAAAAATTTGAAAAACTTGAAACTTTTGAAAAACCTTCAAAACTTTGAAAAATCATAACAAAAACACAACAACCAAGAGCACTAAGGCCCTGATACCAAATTGTAGATCCCAATATCAATCCGGATAACAGTGGTTGATTGTTTAAGTCCAAAACACCTATTGATTAGGTGTTTGAACCTTGAGAAAGTTAAGAAAAATCAAAAGATGAAGATGAAGATCTTGGTTTGATGATTAACAACAAGTGTTGTATGAATTCCCAACTGATATAAACGTTAACAAGCTCCTGGAAATCGGATTAAGCATAAGAAATAACAAGAAAATCACAACACTTGAGTTTTCACCAAAGAAACTAGCCAAAACCTTGGCTAGGACAACAATACATTAGCTTATATAGAGTCTGACTTGCCAGCATAATTATAATTATGCTGGCATCTTAATTACACCAAGTCAGATTTGCTAGATACTAAATATTTCAAATTTAGCCCCTAGACTTCCTAAAGCCTAATAAACTTAACCAAAACAATCTATAACCATCTAAAACAAGTACCAACGGTCTCAAATGGTCTAACAATATTCCCCCTAGACCGTTGCGTACTTGATCGTTCTTCATTCTTGTTTAGCGTTTTAGACCCTAAGCGACTCAAGTACCAACGGTCTCAAAATGGTCTAACAAATTACAAATATACAAAGATTATGCGTTTCTTACCAGACACGTCTGATGAAGAATATTGGCTTGAACTTGGAAGATGTTGTGTAAAGGATCTGTCACAATCAGGCAGCTGGTAGATCCTGTTGATTCTTTCTTGGGATTCTTCAGTAGGAGGAGCCAACTCTTTGAAGTTTGCTGCAAAAGAAGGAAAGACATCAGGATATTAGCACAGGATGCATCACCAGGATATGTTTGGGGATATCTGAAAACCCTAAACCCTACCGGAGGTCAACCATTTCACCGGAAGGCTTTTGCCCTCGGGAATCGAGCCCCGTCTAACAAAGAAAAATTTTCGTTGCCACCCATCCTCATTTTTTGAAGCTTTGAGGATGAGAGGGTTACTAGAGGTTGAGAAAAGTAAAAAGCAACTGTTGCCGTGTGATCGGAGACGGTAAGCAATCGGAAGGTCTTCGATACAGAGATCGGGGACATGAAGGGTTTTGATATGGTTAAGCATGATAAGTACTCTCCAGACCATAGGCATTGTTTGAGCAAAACAGAGGCCGGTGACTCGGAAAAAATCCATGATAAATTCCAGAAAGGGATATCGAAGGCCAAGAGAAAATGGGTAAGATGAGAAACAAATCCACTCCTCGGAAGATACATCGGAATGAATACTCCAGTCGAATGGACGGATAATCGCTCTGTCGGGAAAAGCACCAGAGGTTCTTAACGCAGCAACATCAGCGTTGTCGAAGGAGCACACCTCTTTCTCAGGGTGTTTGAGCAGGTTCTGATTGACAAATGATGAGGTGGACTCGCCGGAGTGAGAACGTGTTCTGGTGGCCATCGGAGGATTTGAGCAAAGAAATTCTAAGAAATAAGAAGAGGAAAGTACCTGAGAAATCTGGGGAAGGTGATCGCTTATCAACAAGGAAGAGAGAAGATATAGGGGCTAAATGGATAGCCATCGAGTAGAAAGCGCGTGGGAAGTTGCACATTGTCATTTCAAGAGTCCAGTCGTATTAATTACCTTGATCCGGGTGATAAAGTTTAAAATATATCCGTTTGAATTCAGAATTCCAACAGATATATTTTGGGGACAATTGTTATGGGCGGTTTTTCTGAACATGTATCCTAACTAATATTCTGGCTTTGATTGTTTATTTGTGATCAGGATACCGGATCAGGATATTGGTAACATCCTGATACGATATCCTGGTAGTGACTAATTTAACCACGTGTAGATTAGAAGGTGCAAGTCTCCAACGTTCAAGTGGACTTCTTCTCCTCAAGACTCGGGCAAATCAGTTGGGTTATAGACGTTGAAGCCGGAAGACGTGGACTACAACGTTCACTTGAGGAATATTCAAAGCATCCCGGTTTAATAGGGCAGTTTGTTATTTTCATTTTACTATAAATGGATTGATCGGATCAGATAGCAACACACACAATCCTTCGCACACTCTTTCTCTCTACTTGCAAACACTCACAACGCACTAACACTTGTACTAGAATTACATTGTAATACTTACTTGATCCGCATCATATCCTGCACCGTATCCTGATATTTGAAGCAATAAGAAGAACAAGGCAGCTGCGATTGTCAGCTCCCGAGGTTTTATGCCGGCGATCTAGATTTATCAAGGGCTTTCCTCGTACATCTAGTGTCACCCTTTACATTTTTGCTCATTGTTTGATCATAGATATAGCTCAATATCCTGAGCTATATCCTGTACCTGTTTTTGTAAACAACTTAACTAGCATATTTTCAACACACGTTTTTAGCACACTACCTCACTTAACTAATTTGATCACTTAATTGCTTCGGTAATTTTTGACCAAAACATTAATTACTTGCATAAATAAAGTGTGATGGGTATTGTTAAGCCGTGAGGATGATGACTAGAACGTTGCAAGTATGGTAAATAAGCGATAACACTTGGCCACTGTTTTTTCTTATCTATTGGTACTACTTGGTTCTGGAATATGATCCGTTATGTGAATACTAATTTCCTTGTTCTTTGATGAAAGCCCTAATAAAAGATTCATTTTTAAATCATGAATTGAGAAAATTCTATTTATGGGAAATACAATGATAAATTACCTCTCCGACAAGACTGGGTATGGTGTGGCAGACTCTCCAGGTTGTCCGGGTAAGATGGGGTTACCTCTCCGGTGAGAACCGGGTAAGATGGGGTATAGGATATGTCAAACAAGTGACAGAATTCCCTAAATAGTATCATGACCTGATGTCTGACTTGTTTTTGAACACATGAATCTGTTAAATACATTGACCTTATGAATGGTATGTATATTACAATATGTGAAAAATATGATTATATAGATATGTATATCTGTTTTGGTCAAAAATTACCGAAGCAATTTAGTGATCAAGTTAGTAAAGTGAGGTAGTGTGCTAGAAAGTGTACTTGAAAATGTGCTTGTTGAGTTAATTAGGAAATCAGTATTCAGGATACGGCTCAGGATATCGAGCTGTATCTATGATCAAACAATGAGCAAAAGTAAAGTAAACGACACGAGATGTACGAGGAAAGCCCTTGATCAATCTAGATCGCCGGCATAAAACCTCGGGAGCTGACAATCGCAGCTGCCTTGTTCTTCTATTGCTTCAAATATCAGGATACAGTGCAGGATGTGGTACGGATCGACTAAGTGTTACAACGAAATTTGAATACAAGTGTGGTGTTTGCAATGAGCTAGAAAGTGAAAGTATGCGAGAGTGTCAGTGGAGATTGTGTGACTTAACTGATCCGCCCCCATCTATTTATAGTAAAGATAAGCTAACAAACTATCCTAAACTTCCGGGATCCACCGAATATTCCTTAATCGAACGTTGTAGACCTGGTCTTTCGGGTTCAACGTCTCTCCTTCAACAAACTCGTCCGAGTCTTGAGGAGAAGAAGTCCTCTTGACCGTTAGCAAGTCTCAGCCTTTAACCTGCACGTGGTTAATTCAATAAACTTCAGGATATCACCCAAGATGTTAGCAATATCCTCTTCCAGCATCCTGGTCACAAATAAACAAACAAAGGCAGGATATTGGTCAGGATACGTATGTTAAGAAAATGACCCCTAACAATTGTCCCCAAATATATCAGTTGGTATACCAATCCAACGGATATATTTCAAAAATCTTATCCCATAACTCAAGGCATTTAAAACGAAGCGACGGTCAAGATCACATCGTAACTTCCAACGCGTTTTTTACTCAATGGAGATCCACGATGCCCCTATATCTTCTATTTTCTTGTTTGAAAAGCAGATATCTTCAACAGAACCTTCAGGTAATTCTCCATTTCTGATTTTCCTCCTGTCAATTTACTTCACCTTACTTGCAATGGACGCCGAGACCTTCACCCAACAGAATCTTCTTAAAAATCCCGAAAAGGAGATCTGCGCTTTTGACAACGCAGACATTGCAGCTTTAAGAGCCTCCGGCGCTTTCCCTGACAGCAAGGTCTTTAGACCATTCGATCGGTCAATCTGATCGGATGTTTCTTCCACCGAATGGGTCTATTTTCCAGCATATCCTTTTTCATTAGGTCTTCGATACCCTTTTCCTGAATTCATGATGCAATTCTTTCGAATTACCGGCATCTCTTTTGTTCAAACCATGCCCATGGTTTGGAGAGTACTAATTGTACTCAACCAAATCAAAAACCTCCATTGCTCCGACCTCTGCATCGAAGATTTACCTATTGCTTATCATGTCCGATCCCATGGCTCTAGCCGGTTCTTGCTCTTCTCGACCTCCAGCAAACCCCTGATTCTCAAAGCCACCAAAAACGAAGACGGATGGCAACGCAAATTCTTCTTTGTCAAACGAGATTCCATTGCTGAGGGTGCCAACCTTCCGGTGGAGTGGTTAACCACCGGTAGGATCATAAATACCCTCATAGACCATTTGATTGTTATCTTCTATTAATACTCTTCTTTTTGATCTTTATGCAGTGAACTTCAAGGAAGTTGCTCCCCCTACCGCTGAATCAGAAGAGAGAATCAATACTGTTTACCGGTTACCTGCAATAGACAGGACTTTCACCACACACGTCCCGAGTTCCAGTCAATACTCATCATCCGAGATGTCTGGTAACAATTTCTTTCAAAATAATTAGTCACAACAGCATAATGATAAGATAAAGAGTAAAACTTTTCCCTTTATGCAGCACCAGCTAAGATCCCTGAAGTCTTTGATCTTGACGAACTGGACAGCTATTCTGACCAGATCCAGGTCAAGAAAGAACCTAGCCCCAAGACCACAACTACATCCAAACCCAGCAGCTCCAAAGCCATCATCATTCCTAAACCTTCACCGGCTACCAAGCCCCGGAGTTCAAGTTCCCGCAAAAGGAAAGAACCCGATTCCCCTGTCATTTCTGACACCTTTCCTTATGAGAAGCACGGGTTCATTGAAGCCAGCGGGTTTATGACTTCTTTTCTTAACCAGGTTAGTATCCTCATATCATATCCTGCAATTTAGATTATTTTCAAAGATTTAACAATATTAATCCCTGTCCTCTTACCTTTGTAGGGTCTTGAGCGTTTAGTTCATTTATATCAAGAATCCTGCAAGCTTAACAAAACACTTGAATCTAAGCTAAAGGAAGCAGAAATCACAATCTCCGACCAAGGTATGATTGCGGCTGCCAAATCTCGTCATTACGAGGAGAAATACAAAGCTATGACCCAAGAACACCAAGTTGCTCTCAACAAAGCTACTCTTCAAGCCCAGGCCGATCTGGAAGCCGCCCATGTGCAATACGAACGGGATATGGTCAGCTACCGGGAAAGCCTCAAAAGTTCCATCGTCATTTCTCTCCTTCAAGCCAGGTTGAAGATGGCTCATGAAGCCAAAACATTAGGTTTCGAATGCCCTTCTTGGGATGTTGGTGCTTGGGAGACCAAGCTGAAGAACCTCGGCGGCACCTCTTCCAAATCAACTGTCGAAGAACCTTCCAAAGTAGTTGAAAAAGCAACCGATGCTGAGAAGAATGCTGAGGCGGATCCCAAGACGGATGTTGCTGAAATCACTATGGACCAAGAAGGCACTACCCCCTAGAGCTTATTTCCTTTAAATCATTCGAACAATTTTATGTTTTTATGAACAATTTATATTTCTGTATCGAAATAATTTGATAGCCGAAGGTGGATGGGTCCTGGGTTTCAGGATGAAACCTTCGGTTATCAACCAGTATTGATTGCTTAAGAATAATTTCATCTTTTTATTTTTCTAAGTGTAAATCTTAGCTTTACAAAAAATTTCATACTGTTATCTTATAAAATATCCTGATCAGTATGCTCAGCGGTATACTGTAAAAACCTTTTATTAGATAGAACTTCCAAACGTTCCTTCAACTTTGTAAAAATTTCTTTAGAAAGTGAAAAACAATCTATCTTTTCAAAACCAAGTTTTGATAATATTTAAATGATCAAAGTTCCAAACTAATATTGGTTTCAAACACCCTAATCAAATATCCTGAAAAGGACTTTGAGAATATATCAGGATACTTAACATAATGTTACTAAAAACTTAGACGATGCTTACAAAGGAAAGATCATACCCGGAGTAGTATATAACCCTTTTATCAAACCTCAATCTCCTTGCAACTTTTCCAATGAAGATGTCCCCGGTGTGAGATATTTAGTGCATTAGTTCCGAGCCTTAGCCTTTGAGCTTTACACCATTGCCTCGATAGGAATGTCCCCTGTGTACAATGTATTCAAACACTTAGAAATCTTCTGAATGTCAATTTCTATCGTATAGACAATTTTTTAGATCCCAAGGGTAAAACCCAAGGATGTACTGGAGATAAATCCCTTGTATCCTGGGGAAAATCCCAAATGTTCATGCGCTACAGGCGGGAGTGTATAAACTCCAAGACTTAGAAAGGTGAAAACCTTTAAACCATAGAGAATATGAAAATACCCTTTCGTGAGAGAGGGTGATCAATCCTCATATACCTTTAGGATTCAGGATATAGCCAACAGTAACGAAATTGTCAGCCACTTTTACATGGACTGGTCCCGCCACCTTGAACTATCCCTGAATAACTTGCGCTCCAGGCGGGGTGTTTAAACCCAATTCAGAAGAAAGGTGAATACCTTTAAACCTGTGAAGGGATCAGTATCCCTTAAACGTGAGAGTGGGGGCCAATCCTCTAATCTTTCGAGTTATCCTGAGTACATATCCTGGAGCTATATCCTGAAACATATCTTGCAAAACAATTGTAAACTAAGGTGGGTGTTAGCTTAGCTAACACCCCTCCGATGCTTAAGTTAGTATTGAGTTACAAAGAACAAATTAAACCAAACATATTTTAAAAAAGGTAGAATTCATACCATCCTGAGTTAGAAATTAAATTCTAAACTCACTTGAAATAGAGCTTAAGGTGTATAGCATTCCAAGATCTCGGTAGCATATCCCCCTCCATATTCTTGAGTCTGTATGCTCCTTTCCCTGCTTCTGATTCAACTTCGTATGGTCCTTCCCATTTTGGAGCTAATTTGCCATCGGCAGGATTAGTAGTATTCTGAAAAGCCTTTCTTAACACCCAATCTCCAATCTTAAACCTTCTGGTCCTAATATTCTTGTTATATGCCCTGGATATTCTCTGTTGATATGCTGCCATCCTTAGCCTTGCCGCATCTCTCTTCTCATCTATAGTGTCTAAATCCTGACTCAAGGCTTCAGGATTCTGCTCAGGATCACTTAAGATAGATCTTGCAGTAGGTATTGTCATTTCCGTTGGAATCATTGCTTCTGCTCCAAACACCAAGGAAAATGGGGTTTGGCCTGTTGCATTTTTTACCGTTGTCCTATCAGCCCATAAAACAAAGGGTAGTTCTTCTGCCCATCTTCCTTTTTTGGCTCCAAGCCTTTTCTTTAAGTTATTGACAATTATCTTGTTTGAGGATTCTGCTTGTCCATTTGCTTGAGGATGTACCGGAGTAGACGTAATCATTTTGATTCCCCAACTCTTGCAAAAGTCAGTAGTCCTCTTACTTATGAACTGAGAACCATTGTCACAAATTATCTCGGCTGGTACTCCGAATCTGGTCAGGATATTTCTCTTGATGAAGGATACTACTTCTTGGTCTCTAACTTGAACAAATGCTTCTGCTTCAACCCACTTAGAGAAATAATCCGTCATTGCTAGCATAAAGACTTTTCCTCCCGGAGCTTTTGGTAGCTTTCCCACTATATCCATACCCCACTTCATAAATGGCCAAGGGGAAACAATAGGATATAATGGTTCAGCCGGCTGATGCAGTATGTTACTATGTCTTTGACATGCGTCACATCTTCGAATATATTCTGCGGCATCTTTTCTCATTATTGGCCAATAATATCCTGTCCTTAACACTTTTGAGAATAATGACCTGCCCCCAGCATGGTTACCACAATCTCCTTCATGTATATCCTGAAGTACTTCTTTGGCTTCAGGATCCTCCAAGCATCTCAAATACGGTCCTGCAAGAGATTTCTTGTATAAAATATTATTTATAATAGTGAATCGTGATACCTTCATCCTAAATGCCTTAGGATTTTCATTTTCAGGGATGTGTCCTTCTTTGAGATATCTCATGATTGGAGCCGTCCAGGATTTAGGATCCTCTTCAGGATGTTCTGCTCCAGGATCCTGAATACCAGCTACTTCTTTATCCTGAGGATTCGTTGCAGGATATAAGACATGTAATATTGGTATTTGCGTCCCTTCAGGTATCTTGATCGATGATCCCAAATTTGCTAAGGCATCCGCTTCAGCATTATCCTCCCTTGGTACCTGTTCAAGTATAAAAAATCGAAATATCCTGCTAATTTTTTGAGAATATCGAGATATTCGATTAGTTTCTCACCCTTAACTGCATAGGATCCATTAAAATGGTTAGTAATTAACAAAGAGTCAACATATACTTGCAATTTTTTGATACTCATGCTCTTAGCCAATTCTAATCCTACAATTAAAGCCTCATACTCTGCTTCATTATTAGTAGCAGGAAATTCACACCTAATAGCCTGGGGTAATATGTCCCCTTGTAGCGATTTTAGTAGTATTCCTAATCCTACTCCTCTTACATTAGATGCACCGTCAGTATATAATGTCCAGGATCCTGAGGATTCTCCTAACTGTTGAACTTCTAGGTCTACCTCGTCCTGAATGTCACTACTAAAGTCAGCCACAAAGTCAGCTAAAGCATGAGATTTTATGGCATTTCTAGGTTCATATACTAAATCATAAGCACTCAACTTTACTGATCACTTGGCCATCCTGCCTGACATCTCTGGTTTCCTAAGCACATTTTTGACAGGATAATTTGTTTTAACATGTATCCTATGTGTCTCGAAATAATGCCTAAGTTTCGTTGATGCCATGACTAATGTTAGTATCAATTTTTCTAAATGAGAATACCTACTTTCAGCATCTAGCAAACTTTTACTAACATAATAAACAGGATATTGCTGACCTTCATGGTCCTTTATGAGAACGGCACTTACAGCATTCCCTGATACAGCAAGGTACAGGGATAGTGGTTCACCATTTTCAGGCTTCATCAATAGAGGTGCGGTTGATAGATATCGTTTCAAATCCTGCAATGCTGCTTCATGCTTCTCCTCCCATTCGAATCTTTTGTTCTTCTTTAGGATATCATAAAAGTCTTTGCATTTCTCTGAGGATCTCGAGATAAACCTGTTTAAAGCTGCTACTCGGCCTGTCAATCTTTGTACGTCCTTCATATTTGAGGGTGATTTTATATCCAGGATAGCTTTGATCTGCTCTAGGCTTGCTTCTATCCCCCTTTTTGTCACCATATATCCAAGAAACTTTCCTGCCCCCACTCCGAAATGGCATTTAGCAGGATTCAGCTTCATGTTGTATTGATCCAGGATATCAAATGCTCCCTTGATATCCTGGAGGTGATCCTTAGCCTTTTTAGATTTCACCACCATATCATCGATATATACCTCCATGGTGTCCCCCAGTTTGTCTTTGAACATCATGTTTACCAATCTTTGGTATGTTGCACCTGCATTTTTCAAACCAAAAGGCATAGCTGTATAACAATAAATACCTGTTGGTGTCATGAAGGCAGTATCCTCCTGGTCAGAAGGCTCCATTTGGATCTATTGAAATCCTGAAGATGCGTCCATGAAGGTCAGCATTTCATGCCCGGCAGTGGCATCTACCATTGCATCAATGTGGGGAAGAGGAAATGGGTCTTTAGGACAGGCTTTGTTCAAGTCTGTGTAGTCTACACAAACTCTCCATTTCCCATTTTTCTTCTGTACTACAACCACGTTTGCTAGCCACCTTGGGAACTTAACCTCTCTGATCATCCTGGACTTCAATAATCTCTCAACTTCCTCCTGGATAATGGTGTTCCGCTCAGGAGCAAACTTCCTTCTTTTTTGCTGCACAGGCTTGAATGATTTATCAATTCCAAGCTTGTGAGTGATAATATCTTTGGATATGCCTGTCATATCCTCATGCTTCCATGCAAACGTTGACATCCTGCATTTCAAAAAGTTAATTAATTGTTCTTCAATATCCTGAGGGATATTGGTCCCTACGAGCACCGAAATATCGGGATTATCCTGCTCCAGGATAATTTTCTTCACATCCTGCTCCGGATCCTCCACGATATCCTGGGCCCGCGTCTTTAATTGCTATGCTGCACTAGGTTTGGTTGAGGATTTCATCGAGGATGAGTAGCATTCTTTCGCCTCCTGCTGATCACTATCAACTTTGACCACTCCCCAAGGGGTAGGTATCTTGATGCATTGGTGATATGTTGATGGTACAGCCTTCATATCGTGAATCCATGGTCTTCCCAGTATGATGTTATAGCAGGATAGAGAATCCATCACACAGAAACGTTGTATCGAGTTGACTCCTTCAACGTATACTGGCAACTTTATCTCTCCCACTGTATTTCTAGCCTCTCCACTGAATCCAACAAGCACGGTAGACTTCGAAGTGATATCCAATGGAGATACATTCATTCTCTTCAGAGTTTCTAGTTGGATTATGTTGACGGAGCTGCCATTATCAACCAGTATCCTGCGTACAAAATGGTTAGCCACATATAACGTTATTACCAGAGCATCATGGTGAGGATCTTGGACAGTATCCCTGTCATCAGCATCAAAAGTGATCACTTTGTCAGTTGTGAGGGTAGTCATCCTGACAGGTCTGTCTCCCATTTCGGCCTTAGCTTCCTTTGCATGTCTCTTTGCCGCCGAATACGAAGTCCCACAAATTTCGGATCCTCCCGAAATGAAGTTGATTATCTTGGCATCCGCGGGAGGTAATGCTGCTCGCTCAGGATCCTTCTCAGTATCCTGACCCTTATTCTTCTTTTTTCCTAAGAGATCTTTCAGATATCCCTTGCTTAGAAGATAGCTTATTTCTTTCCTTAGAGCAATGCAATCCTCAGTCATATGTCCGAAATCTTCGTGGAAAGCACACCATTTTGACTTATCTTTCCAGTCAGCTTTCTGTTGACTCTTTCGAGGCCACCTAGCCTTGTCTCCCAGACCCTGCATGGCATACATCAATTCAGGAATGTTAACAAAAAAGCAATATTCAGACAACTCAGGATATTCTTGAGGATCCTCATCTTCAACAGGATTCACTCTTTTATTTTCATTTCTGCCATATGGCTTAGGCCGATATGGCTTGAATGAGGATTCAGACTTCCTGTTGGTCGACTCATAGGCGTTGGATGAGTTCATTCTCTCTTGCATCTTCCTGTCATCTTCCAGACGGATATATCTCAAAGCCCTGTTACGAGCTTCGTCGAGATTCCTGCAGGGATTCATTACAAGATCCTGATAAAACTGAGAATCCTTTTGTAATCCCATCTTAAAAGCTTGCACAGCTGTTGCAACATCAAGATGTGGGATGTCCAAGGATTCTCGACTGAATTCGTTCACATAATCCCCCAAGGATTCCTGAGGCCCTTGAGTTATCCTGTAAAGATCACTGGTTAGTTTCTCAAAACTCCGACTACAAGAAAATTGACTGTTAAATAAATTAACCAAATGAGCAAACGAAGTAATTGAGTGAGGAGGAACGTTTAACAGCCATTTTAAGGCTGATCCTGTTAGAGTAGAACCAAATCCCTTGCACAAACATGCTTCCTTGAGCTCCGGAGGGATAGGGTTAATCTCCATTCTTTCCCTATACTGAGCAATATGCTCCTCAGGATCCGTAGTTCCGTCGTAGAGCTTCATGTTGGGGGTTTGAAATCTCTTTGGGATCTCAGTATCACAGATGGGATATGCAAAACGAGATATCTTGTGGCTGTCTTGGGACACTTCCGGAATCGGCTGGACCACCCCAGGTACACTAGATATCATGTCCTTCAACTTCTGAAGTTCCCTAGTAAGTGCTGATGTTACACCTGTATCCTGCAAAGATCCACTATTGTTAGTAGCATGAGTATTATTATTATTTGACACGTTACCCGTTGGAGGATTTTGCCCATATCCTGAAGCATATCCTGAGCTCCTCATGGTTGACATCCTGACCGAGGAGGGTATTTCAGGAGTATGATTCTGAGGAAGGCTGGGCACAATATTCCCCCTATTATCCTCAGTAAACACGGCTGAACTGAAGTTCAAAGTTCTGGGATGTAATGGAGTGACAATATCCTCAGCAGATCTGCTCGAGCCAGACTTCAGGAGTTGTGTTTCCCTTAAAAGCATTTGGTTTGTTTCCTGTTGCTGCCTCATTTTTTCCTGCACACTTCCAAATAAGGTTAAAATTTCATCGTTAGAAGCTAAAACGGGAGCAGATCCCTGAACACTGCGAGTAGGGATAATATCCTGAGGTTGTGAAGAGGCTGGCATCCTTGGAGTAGGTGGTGGAAGCACCGAATCGGTAGTAGCAGAAGTCGTAGCAGATACAGTGGAGGAGCTCATGTTTGATCTCGAGGCCATTGTAAACAATGTGGCAAAAAGTTTTGAAAATAGAAAACCGATTAACGATTTCACAAAGATTTTTAGTAAAAGTAGCACCACTTGCCCCACGGTGGGCGCCAAATTGTTTTGGTCAAAAATTACCGAAGCAATTTAGTGATCAAATTAGTAAAGTGAGGTAGTGTGCTAGAAAGTGTACTTGAAAATGTGCTTGTTGAGTTAGTTAGGAAATCAGTATTCAGGATACGGCTCAGGATATCGAGCTGTATCTATGATCAAACAATGAGCAAAAGTAAAGTAAACGACACGAGATGTACGAGGAAAGCCCTTGATCAATCTAGATCGCCGGCATAAAACCTCGGGAGCTGACAATCGCAGCTGCCTTGTTCTTCTATTGCTTCAAATATCAGGATACAGTGCAGGATGTGGTACGGATCGACTAAGTGTTACAACGAAATTTGAATACAAGTGTGGTGTTTGCAATGAGCTAGAAAGTGAAAGTATGCGAGAGTGTCAGTGGAGATTGTGTGACTTAAACTGATCCGCCCCCATCTATTTATAGTAAAGATAAGCTAACAAACTATCCTAAACTTCCGGGATCCACCGAATATTCCTTAATCGAACGTTGTAGACCTGGTCTTTCGGGTTCAACGTCTCTCCTTCAACAAACTCGTCCGAGTCTTGAGGAGAATAAGTCCTCTTGACCGTTAGCAAGTCTCAGCCTTTAACCTGCACGTGGTTAATTCAATAAACTTCAGGATATCACCCAAGATGTTAGCAATATCCTCTTCCAGCATCCTGGTCACAAATAAACAAACAAAGGCAGGATATTGGTCAGGATACGTATGTTAAGAAAATGACCCCTAACAATATCTATAAGGAAATCCAAAAACCATAATGATTGACAATTTAGCGTAAATCACGAGCATGTGTGTCAATGATAATTCTAGAATTCGTTATCAGGAATCTCTCGTATACATCTATAATTCCGATATCAAACATTATTTCGTTTGATTATCAGTCTCGTAACTCATGCGACAATATAAACGACAGGAACCCTTTAAGTTGGGACGCCATCGAAAGTATAAGAATTCCCTTTGCATTACCTTATTAACGCAGTAGGAAACTTGTAACTAAAAAAATCGTGCTAGGCACAAAACGCCTACAAACTTACGCTAATAAGAGTAATTCTACTTTCTTTAAGAACTCTTGCAAAGATAAAAGTAACCACGAATAGATGCACTTACAAAGACTCTTCACCTATAGTCCTACTAAGATTACCAATAATAAAGAAGCTGTTACGAAATACATGGACTGCAAAAGACTAAAGTTATCCAAACCATTAATATATATATATATATATATATATGTGTTAAGAAGAATGAAGTAATGTATGCTTCAAAATTTAGACATTAAGATAGTAAGACCCGATCTTCAAAACACATGATCACGACGTATGCCATGAAATGGAAAGAATGAAAAGAACTAACAGAATGGAAAATTCTGCCTGCTTCATAAAAAGGAACAAATGGCAACGATGATTCCTGAGGTGATTGCTGAATTAGGTTGAGATTTGCAAGCCAATAAGAGAAGTGACCACAAGGAGACAAGACAGACCAGCCGACAAAGTTCATTTCTGTGATGAAAGCTGCAAGTTATGCAAGGAAGTAAGACATAACATATATGGTCTCGGAGTTCATTAACACTAGAGGTATGGAACTGAAAGAAATTCCGACCGACGTTTTCCCAGAGGATCTACTTGGACTATCACCCGATCGTGAGGAGAAACTCAGAATTCATCTGAGACTAGAAACAACACCAATTGTTATATCACAAAGTTAAGACAAATGTAGGAATTAATGCTTTAACTCATAAGTTTCATAAGAAGCCGAAATAAGTACGTGCTCTTAGATTAAATTACAGATAAATTTAATGGAATTATTAAAAAGTACCCAAGAAACAACAAACAAGGATGATGCTGAAAGATTTAAAAAGGATAATGAAGGAATCAGAAAAAGGAACTAATAGAAATTGGAGATTCCATAAAGAATTCGGGTACCTATTCGAGGAAACCTACAAGAAAGGATTCTTGAAGAAGCTCATAGAACTAAGTATTTGATGCATCGTGTAAGTAATAGGAGGTATCGAGGTTTGAATAAGAATTACTGATAGATAGGAATGAAAAGGGATGTAGCAAGTTATGTCTCTAAGTATTTAATCGATTAGCAAGATAAAAACTAAACATTAGAAACCTTTAGGTTTACCTCAACGATAAAGATATCAGTATGGAAATGAGATTGATAACAATGGATATTGTTACCAAATTACTCAAAACAAGAAACGACACAATCTGGGTGATTATGGATCGACTAACCAAGTCTGCTCAATCCCTACCAATGAAGGAAACCCTTTAGTATTAAACGCTTAGTGGTGTGGGGACGAAACAGTCTCATTACATAGAATCCCGTTATCTATTCTATTAAACCAAGATAGTCATTTCACTTCTCATTTCTGGGAAAATTTTAACCTGACTTATTTTGAGTAGTATAAAGGAACACTACAAAACATAGAAAAATGTGCTAAGTACATGTGCAATAAATATTGGTGAAAGTGGGACTATCACTTATCACCCATAAGATTTTTCAATAATTAACCTACAAGTATTAGTATTGCCCATTTGAAGCACTTTATGGATGAAGGTACCATCCATTATGTCAAGCAGAAATATGAGAAAAGCAACTATCGGGCCATGAGATCGGCAACCCATTAGAAATTCAAATCAGAAAAAGAATACTACTAAAAATATCTCCGTAAAAAGGAATAGGTAAATTCAGTAAGAAAAAAAAAAGCTAAGCCCGAGATTTGTTGGATCGTTCGAAATTATTAAAAGAATTGGACCAGTAGCTTATCAGTTAATATTTCCAAAGAAAATGGCAGGTAAACATGATTTGTTTCATGTATAAAACTTAAGAAAATACTTAACCGATAAATCTTTAAGTTATACCTCTTCAGGATATAGAGGTAAATAAAAAGTCCATTGAAAGATCTTACAAGTCAAAGATAAGAATCTCAAAGCACAGGGAATAGTTCTGGTCAAAGTAAGATGGAATTCAAAGCAAGGACCAGAATATACTTAGGAACTAGAGTCAGAAATGAAAAGAAAATATCCATACTTGTTCCAGTAAATCTCGAGGACGAGACTTTAAACAAGGTGGGGAGGATGTAACGACTCACACAAAAATGTCCTAAAACGCTCCGTAAGTGAAAACCCGAACCCGTAAAACCCTACTTTTCAAAAAAATCCAAGAAAAACAGTAATTTTCATCTGTCACGGGCCGCGACAGATTTAGAAGAGGTCTTCGCGGGGCGCGACAAACCTAGGGTATCGGATAAACATGAGGGCCACGTGTCCCTACATGTGTCGACCTGACACTATGACTCAGCAACTCTAAGCCGACCTAGACTCCCTCGCGGGCCGCGAAGGAGAAGCTGATATGCTTCGTGGCCGCGACTCGCCCCTATTTCAGTCTATAAATAGCAGCCGATGGGTTCATTTCAAATCGTTCAATTCTTTTCTCTCTCTTAGCCTATATTATAGCAAAGTAATAGCTCAGGAATAATACTCCTAAATCCTGAAATTCTGCCCGTTATTAGGATAATAACTCTAATCACTGGTATGATACTATATCCGATTGATTGCAACTGATCCAACGGATGTTTAAGTGATGCTTGTATACGGCTATACTTTTTCATTCGTTGTGAGTTTTGATCTTGTGATTATCGTTAAAGTTGAATTAGGTTAATACGCTAATACGAGTTCCATTGTATCTAGAATTAGAACTCATAATCAGGAAGCTATTAAACTAGAATACTTAGCGATTAAGTCAACTTAGTAGTTAAGTAAACTTAATGGTTATGAAAAACTTAGCAGTTAAGAAAACTTAGCGAATAAGGAAAACTTAATAGCTAAGAAAACTTAATAGCTAAGGAAAACTTAACAGTTAAGCAAGCTAAGTAAAACTAATTAAGTTAATTAATTAATCGACTAAGTAAATTACTTAATTAAACAGTTAAGGAAAAGTAATCAGTTAAACAGCTAAGTAAGATTAATTAATTAGTTAAGTAAGATTAATTAATCAGTTAAGCAAGATTAATTAAGCTAAGTAAGATTAATTAATCAGTTAAGCAAGATTAATTAAGCTAAGTAAGATTAATTAAACACCTAAATAGATATACATGAAAATAGATATATATGAGGAAGGTGCAAGGAAGGTGTAAGAAGATATATATATATGGGTAGGAAGCTTCCTAGAAAATGTTTAGGTAACTTCCTAGAAAAGTATATAGGAAACTTCCTGGAAATTTCATATTTTCTACCTATAAATAGGAAGCTTAGGATTCATTTTTATCTTTGCTCATTTCTTCTATTCTTCTCTCTATACGTTGGTGTACTAACCAAAAATCACCGATACGATATTCTGTCCGATCGATTCGGAAACCAACTAACGAATGCCAAAGTGCTGTCTAAATAAGGCTATACTTTGTGAATTTCGTTAAGGTTCTGATCTCGTGACCATCGTTAGGTTTGATTGGGTTTAAAACTAATACGTATTCCACTCTGTTAAACTAAATGTTTAACTACCAGAAACTCTGCACTATACACTTACAATCAAAATAGATGCTTAGTTATCAGAAGACTTAGAATCAAGATGCTTGTTTAATCAAGACTATATGCTAACAAGGTGAGTCATTCTCTTTTTACCAAATTGTTTCCAAAACCCTACTTATTTTCAAAGTTATAATTACAGGGATTAAGTCTTTGTAGTCTTCAATTACAGCTGGTATGTGGGGTTTTGTATACATTACTTGATAATCGTCACCATTGGACAACGGGTTAGCCAATTGGTGATATGACCATAGTCACCGAAACAAGTCGAGTGACAAATACCGTTGGGTAATTGGTTGATATATAAACATTGTAATCGCTCTTAATACTGTGAATTATAACAAATGTGTTTTTGTACAAAAATGAATGAACTCACCAGTATTTCGTGCTGACCAAATGTTTTTAAAACGCGTTTCAGGTGATTACGGTAGATTGGAATAGGAGTAGTGACACGACACCGAACGGCTTAAAGAAGTGGCTTATTTTATCAAATGAATTAAATGTTATTTTTATATATTCGGGTTTATCCCAAATTAAAGCTACTTTTTTAAAACATGTGTTTATTCCCATCTATTTAATAAATAAAATCCGGTGTTTTAAAACTCTGATATTTTTCCTAACTCACGTTTCTGATGAAATTTTCTGCTGCAATATTTTTAAAATAACCACCGGTACCACTTGACTGCTCGCGGCTCCCGTCCAGGGTGTGGTCGGGGGTCGTGACACTTACTTACCTGTACTTGTATAGGTAGCTAAGTGAACAGAATTATCTTGTTTATTTATTAGACCAGGACATCTACATCATTAGAACCAGAGAAGGTTTTTGGTTTCTGTAGTTTGTTTTTCTAGGTTGAGTAGGTAATCAACAACTATTAAAACATACACTGTTACATTGAAACGTTTGTTCTTCAAACCTTTGTTTGCTACTACCAAACATCTGTTTAGGCCTTAACATATGTTTGGCCTTCTTTATCAGTGCTTTGTCTTCAAAAGAGTTTTAGCCTTGAACATACTTTTCTTCTTCTTTAACAATGCTATCATGTCTTCAACAGATCTTTGAATTCTTCAAATAGATGCTCTGTTAGTGCTCAAGATTCCCAATCTTTGGAGAGAGATGATCATCGTAGCTTGCTTATTTCTTAATCAGGATAGCATATTTTAGCTTATGTAATCTTTTCTTTTGTAGGTTCAACATTTTTTGTGATGTGTTCTTTGTACCTGATCATAGTGTAAATTTGTTGTGTGTACCTGATTTGGCTAAAGACAATAAAATTTTTGTTGTGTTTGATGAAAATAATTGTGTATCACATGATATAAAATCAAAGAGAATCCTGGTGACTAGTAAACAAGACAATGGTCTGTATTTTGTTGAGAAACATGGTAATGTGGTTAATATGTGTTTTAATAGTATAATCAAGTCTAATATGTAGCACAGTAGGTTCGGTCATCCTCCAGATCAGGTCTAAGCTATTTTAAAAGATAACTTGGATAATAAAATTGTTGAAAATCGACCATGTTAGATATGCCGTAAGGCTAAATAGGTTAGGGTTCCAGTCCCACTTAGTGAACATAAAATGAAGTTTGTGGGTGAGTTAATTCATTTAGATCTTGGGCTCCTTATAGGGTTCCTAGTCGTGAAGGCTTTAAATATTTTTTAACAGTTGTAGATGATTTTTCTAGACATGTCTGGTGTAATCTGTTAAAAAATAAAATGGAGGTTTTTGAAAATTTAAAAAGTTTATATGAATTGCTTCAAACACAGTTTAATAAGAATGTTAAGATGTTTAGAAGTAATAATGGAATAGAATTTATATATAATCAAATGAATGTTTTCTGTAAATCTAAAGGAATTTTGCATCAAACATCTTGTGCTTATACACTACAGCAGAACGATGTGGTTGAATGAAAACATATGCATCTTTTCACTATAGCCAGGGCTTTGATGTTTTAGGGTGGTCTACCTTTTAATTTTGGTATGCTTGTGTTCTAACTGACGTATACTTGATTAACAGGTTACCATCTTCTGTTTTGTAAGGAAAAAGTCCACATGAGTTGGTTTTTGCTTTCAAACCCTCTCTTTCACACTTAAGGAACTTTAAGTTTTTTTTTTTTTTTTTTTTTTTTTTAGTAGTCTTAAATGAACCTGATAAGTATGCTTTTCATGCTAAAAATGTGTTCTTCTTGGTTAATCTAATGTTAAAAAAGGATAGAGTTAACTTCGTTTTTGCGCCCTATGGTTTGGTTGTTTTAACGGTTTTGCCCCAATAGTTTAATAAGTGCCATTTTGCTCCAATAGTTTACTATGTATTTTAATTCCAATTTGCTCCCCGCCTTTAACTCCATCCAAAACGATTGTAAAAGTATGGGTATTTTGGTAACTTTACATGTAATGAGAAGGGTATTGTTAGGGGTCATTTTCTGAGCGTACATATCTTGATCAATATCCTGCTTCTAATTGTTTATTTGTGACCAGGATACTGGACGGGGATATTGCTAACATCCTGGGCGATATCCTGAGGTTGATTGAATTAACCACGTGCAGGTTAAAGGCTGGGGTTTGCTAATGGTCAAATGGACTTCATCTCCTCAAGACTCGGGCATGTTTGTTACGGGAGAGACGTTGAACCCGAAAGACTAGGTCTACAACGTTCGAGTGAGGAATATTCGCTAGATCCCGGTTATTTAGGATAGTTTGTTATATTTGTTTTACTATAAATAGATGGGGGCGGATCAGATTAAGGCACGCAACTTTCACATTTTCAAACACTTTCTCTCTAGCTCTCTGCAAACACTACACACAAACACTTGTATTCAAATCACATTGTAACACCTAGTTGATTCGCTCTACATCCTGCACTGTATCCTGATATTTGAAGCTATAGAAGAACAAGGCAGCTGCGATTGTCAGCTCCCGAGGTTTTGTGCCGGCGATCTAGATTGATCAAGGGCTTTCCTCGTACATCACGTGTCAACCTTTACTTTTCTGCTCATCGTTTGATCACAGATACAGCTCTATATCTTGAGCCGTATCCTGAAACTGTTTTTATAGCTAACTTGGTTAACATATTTTTCACACATAATTTTAGCACACTACCTCACTTAACTAATTTTATCACTAAATTGCTTCGGTAATTTTTGACCAAAACAATTTGGCGCCCACCGTGGGGCAAATGGTGCTATTTTTGCTAAAAACGTTAGTAAAATCATTATTCGGTTTCCTCTTGTCAAAACTTTTTTCTAACTTATTTTCAATGGCTTCGAGATCAAACATGAGCTCCTCCACTATGTCCGCTACGACTTCTGCTACTACCGGTTCGGTGCTTCCACCACCTCCTCCAAGGATGCCAGTTTCTTCACAACCTCGAGATGTTATCCCTACTCGGAGTGTTCAGGGATCTGCTCCCGTTTTAGCCTCTAATGATGAAATTCTAACTTTATTTGGAAGTGTGCAGGAACAAATGAGGCAGCAACAGGAAACTAACCAAATGCTGTTAAGAGAAATACAACTCTTAAAAGCTAGCTCGAGTAGACCTGCTGAAGAAACTGTCACTCCTATACAGCCCAGGGCTTTGAACTTCTGTTCCGCAGTTTACACTGAGGATAACAGGGGGAATATCGTCCCAAGCCATTCTCAGAATCATACCCCTGAGATACCCTCCTCGGTCAGGATGTCAACTGTGAGGAGTTCAGGATATGCTTCAGGATATGGCCAAAATCCTCAGACCGGTAATGTGTCAAATAATAATATTCTTGCTACTAACGACAATGGGTCTTTGCAGGATGCAGGTATAACGTCAACATTTACCAGGGAGCTCCAGAAATTGAAGGACATGATATCCAGTGTACCTAGAGTGGTCCAGCCAATTCCGGAAGTGTCCCAAGACAGCCACAGGATATCCCGCTTTGCGTATCCTATCTGTGATGCTGAAATCCCAAAAAGATTTCAGACTCCCAACATGAAACTGTATGAAGGGACTACGGATCCTGAAGAGCATATTGCCCAATATAGGGAACGGATGGAAATCAATCCTATCCCTCTAGATCTCAAGGAAGCATGCTTATGCAAAGGATTCGGTTCTACCTTGACAGGATCAGCCTTAAAATGGCTGTTAAACGTCCCTCCTCACTCAATTACTTCGTTTGCTCATTTGGTTAATTTATTTAACAGTCACTTTTCTTGTAGTCGGAGTTTTGAGAAACTAACCAGTGACCTTTACAGGATAACTCAAGGATCTCAGGAATCCTTGAGGGATTATGTGAACAAGTTCAGTCGAGAATCCTTGGATATCCCACATCTTGATGTTGCAACAGCTGTGCAAGCTTTTAAGATGGGGTTACAAAAGGATTCTCAGTTTTATCAGGATCTTGTAATGAATCCCTGCAGGAATCTCGACGAAGCTCGTAACAGGGCTTTGAGATATATCCGTTTGGAAGATGACAAGAAGATGCAAGAGAGGATGAATTCTACCTCAACCTACGAATCAACCAACAGGAAATCAGAATCCTCATATAAGCCATATCGCTCCAAGCCATATGGTAGAAATGATAATAAGAAAGTGAATGCTGTTGAAGACGAGGATCCTGAAGAATATCCTGACTTATCTGAATACTGCTTTTCTGTTAATATACCTGAGTTAATGTATGCTATGCAGGGTTTAGAGGACAAAGCTAGGTGGCCTCGAAAGAACCAGCAGAAAGCTGATTGGAAGGATAAATCCAAATGGTGTGCCTTCCATGAAGACTTCGGACATATGACCGAGGATTGCATTGCTTTAAGGAAAGAGATAAGTTACCTGTTAAGTAAAGGGTATCTGAAGGACTTGCTGGGAAGAAAGAAGAATAAAGGGCAGGATCCCGAGAAGGATCCTGAACGAGCAGCATCACCCCCAGCAGATGCCAAGATAATTAACTTTATTTCAGGAGGGTCCGACATCTGTGGGACTTCGTATTCGGCGGCTAAGAGACATGCAAAGGAAGCTAAGAGTGAAAGGGGAGACAAACCAGTCAGGATGACTACCCTCACAACTGATAAAGTGATCACTTTCGATAGTGATGACAAGGATACTGTTCAGGATCCTCACCATGATGCTTTGGTAATAACATTATATGTGGCTAACCATTTTGTACGCAGGATATTGGTGGACAACGGTAGTTCTGTCAATATAATTCAGCTGGAAACATTGAAAAGAATGAATGTATCTCCGATGGACATTACTTCGAAGTCCACTGTGCTTGTTGGTTTCAGTGGAGAAGCTAGAAATACTGTAGGAGAGATAAAATTACAAGTATATGTTGAAGGGGTCAACTCGATACAACGCTTCTGTGTGATGGACTCCTTATCCTGCTATAACATCATACTAGGCAGGTCGTGGATCCATGACATGAAGGCTGTGCCTTCAACTTATCACCAATGCATCAAGATTCCAACCCCTTGGGGGGTCGTCAAAGTTGATAGTGATCAGAAGGAGGCGAAGGAATGCTACACATCCTCGATGAAATCCTCGACCAAGCCTAATCCACCATAGCAATTAAAGATGCGGGCCCGGGATACCTTGGAAGCTTCGGAGCAGGATGTGAAGAAAGTTATCCTGGATCAGGATAATCCTGATATCTCGGTGCTCGTCGGAACCAACATCCCACGGGATATTGAAGAACAACTAACTGACTTTTTGAAGTACAGGATGTCATCGTTTGCATGGAAGCATGAGGATATGACAGGTATATCCAAAGATATTATTACTCACAAGCTTGGAATTGACAGGTCGTTCAAGCCTGTTCAGCAAAAAAGAAGGAAGTTTGCTCCTGAGCGAAATATAATCATCCAAGAGGAAGTTGAAAGATTGTTAAAGTCCAAAATGATCACAGTAGTCAAGTTCCCAAGATGGTTGGCGAATGTGGTCGTATTGCAGAAGCAAAATGGGAAATGGAGAGTCTGTGTAGATTACACAGACTTGAATAAGGCTTGCCCTAAAGACCCATTCCCCCTTCCTCATATCGATGCAATGGTGGATGCTACTGCTGGGCATGAGATGTTAACATTCATGGACGCATCCTCAGGATTTCAGCAGATTCAAATGGAGCCTTCGGACCAGGACGATACTGCTTTCATGACACCAACAGGTATTATTGCTATACTGCTATGCCTTTCGGTTTGAAAAATGCTGGTGCAACATACCAGAGATTGGTGAACATGATGTTCAAAGATAAGCTGGGGGACACCATGGAAGTATATATTGACGATATGGTGGTAAAATCTAAAAAGGCTGAGGATCACCTCCAGGATATCAAGGGAGCATTTGATATCCTGGATCAGTATAACATGAAGCTAAATCCTGCTAAGTGCCATTTCGGAGTGGGGGCAGGAAAGTTTCTAGGATATATGGTGAGGAAAAGGGGGATAGAGGCAAGCCCGGAGCAGATTAAAGCTATCCTGGATATAAGATCACCCTCGAATATGAAGGATGTTCAACGGTTAACAGGCCGAGTAACAGCATTGAACAGATTTATTACAAGATCCTCGGAAAAATGCAAGGAATTCTATGATATCCTCAAGAAGAATAAGAAGTTCGAATGGGGAGCAAAGCATGAAGCAGCCTTGCAGGATTTGAAGCGATATCTCTCGACTGCACCTCTATTGATGAAGCCTGAAAATGGTGAACCACTATCCCTATACCTCGCTGTATCAGGGAATGCTGTAAGTGCCGTTCTTATAAAAGACCATGAAGGTCAGCAATATCATGTCTATTATGTTAGTAAAAGTTTATTAAATGCTGAAACTGGGTATTCTCATTTAGAAAAGTTGATACTAGCATTAGTTATGGCATCAACGAAGCTTAGACATTACTTTGAGACACATAGGATTCATGTTAAAACAAATTATCCTGTCAAAAATGTGCTTATGAAACCAGAGATGTCAGGCAGGATGGCCAAGTGGTCAGTAAAATTGAGTGCTTGTGATTTAATATATGAACCTAGAAATGCCATAAAGTCTCAGGCTTTAGCTGACTTTATGGCTGATTTCAGTAGTGACATTCAGGATGAGGTAGACCTAGAAGTCCAACAGTTAGGAGAATCCTCAGGATCCTGGACGTTATATACTGATGGTGCATCAAATGTAAGAGGAGTAGGATTGGGAATACTACTAAAATCGCCACAGGGGGACATATTACCCCAGGCTATTAGATGTGAATTCCCTGCTACTAATAATGAAGCAGAGTATGAGGCTTTAATTGCAGGATTAGAGTTGGCTAAGAATATGAATATCAAGAATTTGCAAGTATATGTTGACTCCTTGTTAATTACTAACCATTTTAATGGATCCTATGCAGTCAAGGGTGAGAAATTAATCGAATACCTCGATATTCTTAAAAAATTAGCAGGATATTTCGATGTTTTTACACTTGAACAGGTACCAAGGGAGGATAATGCTGAAGCAGATGCCTTAGCAAATCTGGGATCATCAATCAGGATACCAGAAGGGACCCAAATACTAATATTACATATCTTGTATCCTGCGACGAATCTTCAGGAAAAAGAAGTAGCGGGTATTCAGGATCCTGGAGCAGAGTATCCTGAAAAGGATCCTAAATCCTGGACGGCTCCAATCATGAGATATCTCAAGGAAGGACACATCCCTGGAGATGAAAATCCTAAGGCATTTAGGATGAAGGTATCACGATTCACTATTATAAATAATGTTTTATACAAGAAATCTCTTGCAGGACCGTATTTGAGGTGCTTGGAGGATCCTGAAACCAAGGAAGTACTTCAGGATATACATGAAGGGGATTGTGGTAACCATACTGGGGGCAGGTCATTATTCTCAAAAGTATTAAGGACAGGATATTATTGGCCGACAATGAGGAAAGATGCCACAGAATATGTTCAAAGATGTGATGCATGTCAAAGATATAGTAACATACTGCATCAGCATGCTGAACCATTATATCCTATTGTTTCCCCTTGGCCATTTATGAAGTGGGGTATGGATATAGTGGGAAAGCTTCCAAAGGCTCCAGGAGGGAAGGTTTTTATGTTGGCAATGACAGATTATTTCTCCAAATGCGTTGAAGCCGAGGCGTTTGTCCAAGTCAGGGATCAAGAAATGGTATCCTTCATAAAGAGAAATATCCTGACCAGATTCGGAGTACTAGCCAAGATAATCTGTGACAATGGTTCTCAGTTTATAAGTAAGAGCACTACTGACTTTTGCAAGAGTTGGGGAATCAAAATGATTACGTCTACTCCGGTACATCCTCAAGCAAATGGACAAGCTGAATCCTCAAACAAGATAATTGTCAACAACTTGAAGAAAAGATTAGGGGCCAAGAAAGGAAGATGAGCAGAAGAATTACCCTTTGTTTTGTGGGCTTAATAGAACAACGGTAAAGAATGCAACTGGTCAAACCCCGTTTTCCTTAGTATTTGGAGCAGAAGCAGTGATCCCGACAGAAATGGTGATACCCACAGCAAGATCCAACCTCTGGAATCCTGAGCAGAATCCTGAAGTCCTATGCCAGGAGCTGGATATTATTGATGAGACAAGAGATGCAGCACGGCTAAGAATGGCGGCATATCAACAAAGGATATCCAGAACATACAACAAGAATATAAGGATTAGAAGGTTCAAAGTTGGAGATTGGGTGTTAATAAAAGCTTTTCAGAATACTACCAATCCTGCTGATGGAAAGCTGGCTCCGAAATGGGAAGGACCATATGAGATTGAATCAGAATCAGGAAAAGGTGCATACCGACTCAAGGATATGGAGGGGGATATGCTACCGAGATCTTGGAATGCTACACACCTTAAACTTTATTTCAAATAAGTTTAGAATTTAATTTCTAACCCAAGATGGTATGAATTCTATCTCTTTTAAATATGTTTGATTTGATTTGTTCTTTGAAACCCAATACTAACTTAAGCATCGGAGGGGTGTTAGCCAAGCTAACACCCACCTTAGTTTGAGGATGTTTTGCAGTATATGCTCCAGGATATAGCTCCGGATACTCACTCAGGATACTTCGGAAGATTAGAGGATTCGCCCCCTCTCTCACGTATAAGGGATCCTGATCCCTTCACAGGTTTAAAGTTATTCACCTTTCTTCCGAATTGGGTTTAAACACCCCGCCTGGAGCGCAAGCTATTCGGGAATAGTTCAAGGTGGCGGGACCAGTCCATGTAAAAGTGGCTGACAATTTCGTTACTATTGGCTATATCCTGAATCCTAAAGGTATATGAGGATTGATCACCCTCTCTCACGAAAGGGTATTTTCATACTCTCTAAGGTTTAAAGGTTTTCACCTTTCTAAGTCTTGGAGTTTATACACTCCCGCCTGTAGCGCATGAAAATCTGGGATTTCCCCCAGGATACGAGGGATTCATCTCCAGTACATTTTTTGGGTTTTACCCCTGTAACATGAAAAATTGTCTATACAATGGGAACTGATATCCAGAGGATTTCTAGGTATTTGAAGACATTGTACACAGGGGACATTCCCACTAAGGCAATGGTGTAAAACTCAAAAGGTAAGGCTCGGACCTGATACACTGAGTGTCTCAGACAGGGGACATCTTCATTGGAAGAGTTGCAAGGGGATTGAAGTTTGAGAATAGGGTTATACCCTATTCCTGGTATGATCTTTCCTTTGTAAACGTTGTTTAAGTTTCTAACAGTACTATGTTTGGTAAAAGGTTGAACATCCTGATTAGGATAAATTGTCGGAATATATTTTCAAAATATATTTTCGAAATACTTTTCAGGATATTTGATTAAGATATTTGAAGCTGGTACTGGTTTGAAACTTTGATCAAGCAAGTATCGTCAAAACAGGTTTTAAAATGGACTATCTTTTAATTCTCTCTAAAGGTGATTGAATTTTTAAAAATTCTATTTAATAAAAGTTTTCATAATATGTCACTGAGTATGTTGATCAGGATATTTTCAAAAGATAATAGTACAAAATTTTGCGAAGCTAAAAATTACACTAAGTAACGCATGACAAAAATCTAAAAGGCGATAACAAATAAGTCAAGAGATAGTTATATTATTAACAAGTCAAAAGTTGTGCTTTTGGTTTCACCTCAAACCAAGGCCCATCCGCCAAAAGCACGTTTAGTTTTTACCATATCTACATAACGGTTGAAGGTTTTATCTCAAAACGAAACATGTCCACCTTCAACCGTTACGATATTCAAAACAGATTATACTAACCGATGACCAAGGGCTTCATCCTAAAACTTAGGACCCATCCACCTTTGGTCATGTTATGGGTGAAATTCTGAGCCCATATCCTGGAAAATATCTTGGTTTATATCTTGATTATATAGTATCTGTTTACGTTCGGGATGCTGATTCAGGATATTGGTAACATCCTGAATGGTATCCTCAGGATTACTAACGAATTACGTGCAGGTACGTGGATTAGAAGCTATCAACGTTCACGAAGACTCATTCCGCGGAAGACTCGGTCCAAGTCGTTCAAATGAAGACGTTGAAGCCGTATTACTCGGTCAATAACGTTCACAATGGAATATTCGGAGTACCCCATATTTGTAGGGATTATTGTTTGTAATTCATTACTATAAATAGGTGGGTATACCAGATCAAATAGGACATCACTTTTCGCACTCATTACACTCTAACACTCGCTCTCTAGCAAGCTTTCACTCTCACATAAAAACGTTGTAACACATAGCGATCTGGTCTATATCCTGCACTGTATCCTGAAGTTTAAGCAATAAGAAGAACAAGGCAGCTGCGATTGTCAGCTCCCGAGGTTTTATGCCGGCGATCTAGATTGATCAAGGGCATTCCTCGTACATCTCGTGTCGTTTACTTTACTTTTTGCTCATTATTTGCTCATTGTTTGATCGTAGATACAGCTCAATATCCTGAGCCGTATCCTGAAAACTGTTTTCATAAACAACTTAACCAGCATATTTTCAACACCCATTTTAGCACACTACCTCACTTTACTAATTTGATCACTTAATTGCTTCGGTAATTTTTGACCAAAACAATTTGGCGCCCACCGTGGGGCAAGTGGTGCTCTCTTTACTAAAAATTTTTGTGAATTCGCTAATCGGTTTTCTATTTTCAAAACTTTTTGCCATATTATTTACAATGGCCTCAAGATCAAACATGAGTTCCTCCACTGTGTCTGCTACGACTTCTGCTACTACCGGTTCGGTGCTTCCACCACCTCCTCCAAGGATGACAGCTTCATCAAGACCTCAGGATATCATCCCTACTCGCAGTGTTCAGGAATCTGCTCCTGTTTTGGCTTCTAATGATGAAATTCTAACCTTATTTGGAAGTGTGCAGGAACAAATGAGGCAGCAACAGGAAACAAACCAAATGCTTTTAAGGGAAATACAACTCCTGAAGTCTGGCTCGAGCAGATCTGCTGAGGATATTGTCACTCCGTTACATCCCAGAACGTTGAACTTCAGTTCAGCTGTGTATACTGAGGATAACAGGGGGAATATTGTGCCCAGCCTTCCTCAGAATCATACTCCTGAAATACCCTCCTCGGTCAGGATGTCAACCATGAGGAGCTCAGGATATGCTTCAGGATATGGGCAAAATCCTCCAACGGGTAACGTGTCAAATAATAATAATACTCATGCTACTAACAATACTGGATCTTTGCAGGATACAGGTGTAACATCAGCACTTACTAGGGAACTTCAGAAGCTGAAGGACATGATATCTAGTGTACCTGGAGTGGTCCAGCCGATTCCTGAAGTGTCCCAAGACAGCCACAAGATATCTCGCTTCGCATATCCTATTTGTGATGCTGAGATTCCGAAGAGATTTCAAACCCCCAACATGAAGCTTTATGATGGAACTACGGATCCTGAGGAGCATATTGCTCAGTATAGGGAAAGAATGGAGATTAACCCTATTCCTCCGGATCTCAAGGAAGCATGCTTGTGCAAGGGTTTTGGTTCCACCTTAACAGGATCAGCCTTGAAATGGCTATTGAATGTTCCTCCACATTCGATTACATCTTTTGCTCACTTAGTAAATTTATTTAATAGTCAGTTTTCTTGTAGTAGAAGCTTTGAGAAACTAACAAGTGACCTCTACAGGATAACACAAGGGCCTCAGGAATCCCTTAGGGATTATGTGAACAAATTCAGCCGGGAATCCCTAGACATTCCGCATCTTGATGTTGCGACAGCCGTGCAAGCTTTCAAGATGGGGCTGCAAAAAGATTCTCAATTTTATCAAGACCTTGTAATGAACCCATGCAGGAACTTGGATGAAGCTCGAAACAGGGCCCTAAGATATATTCGATTGGAGGATGACAGAAAGATGCAAGAAAGGATGAACTCATCTAACACTTATGAGTCAACTAACAGGAACTCAGAATCCTCATTCAAATCATATCGACCTAAGCCATATGGTAGAAGTGAAAACAAGAGAGTGAATGCTGTCGAAGACGGGGATCCTGAAGAGTATCCTGAATTATCTGAATATTGCTTTTCTGTTGACATTCCTGAATTGATGTATGCCATGCAGGGTCTAGGAGACAAGGCTAGGTGGCCTCGAAAGAATCAACAAAAAGCCGATTGGAAAGACAAATCAAAATTGTGTGCTTTCCACGAAGATTTCGGACATATGACTGAGGATTGCATTGCTCTAAGGAAAGAAATAAGCTATCTTCTAAGCAAGGGATATCTGAAAGATCTCTTAGGTAGAAAGAAGAATAAGGGTCAGGATACTGAGAAGGATCCTGAGCAAGCAGCATCACCTCCCGCGGATGCCAAGATAATCAACTTCATTTCGGCAGGATCCGACATTTGTGGGACTTCGTATTCGGCAGCAAAGAGACATGCAAAAGAAGCTAAGGCCGAAAGGGGAGATAAACCTGTCAGGATGACTACCCTCACAACTGACAAAGTGATCACATTTGATGCTGATGACAGGGATACTGTTCAGGATCCTCACCATGATGCTCTGGTAATAACATTATATGTGGCTAACCATTTCGTACGCAGGATATTAGTTGATAATGGCAGCTCCGTCAACATAATCCAACTAGAGACGCTGAAAAGAATGAATGTATCTCCAATGGATATCACTTCAAAGTCTACCGTGCTTGTTGGGTTCAGTGGAGAGGCTAGAAACACAGTGGGAGAGATAAAGTTGCCAGTATACGTTGAAGGAGTCAACTCAATACAACGTTTCTGTGTGATGGATTCTCTATCTTGCTATAACATCATACTAGGAAGACCGTGGATTCACGATATGAAGGCTGTGCCGTCAACATATCACCAATGCATCAAGATACCTACCCCTTGGGGAGTTGTCAAAGTTGATAGTGATCAGCAGGAGGCGAAAGAATGCTACTCATCCTCGATGAAATCCTCAACCAAGCCTAGTGTAGCATAGCAATTAAAGACGCAGGCCCAGGATATCGTGGAGGATCCGGAGCAGGATGTGAAGAAAATTATCCTGGACCAGGATAATCCTGATATTTCAGTGCTCGTAGGGACCAATATCCCTCAGGATATTGAAGAACAATTAATTAACTTTTTGAAATGCAGGATGTCGACGTTTGCATGGAAGCATGAGGATATGACAGGCATATCCAAAGATATTATCACCCACAAGCTTGGAATTGATAAATCATTCAAGCCTGTGTAGCAAAAAAGAAGGAAGTTTGCTCCTGAGCGGAACACAATTATCCAGGAGGAAGTTGAGAGATTATTAAAGTCCAGGATGATTAGAGAGGTTAAGTTCCCAAGGTGGCTAGCAAACGTGGTCGTAGTGCAGAAGAAAAATGGGAAATGGAGAGTTTGTGTAGACTACACAGACTTGAACAAAGCTTGTCCTAAAGACCCATTTCCTCTTCCCCACATTGATGCAATGGTAGATGCCACTGCCGGGCATGAAATGCTGACCTTCATGGATGCATCCTCAGGATTTCAACAAATCCAAATGGAACCTTCTGACCAGGAGGATACTGCCTTCATGACGCCAACAGGTATTTATTGTTATACAGCCATGCCTTTTGGTTTGAAAAATGCAGGTGCAACATACCAAAGATTGGTAAACATGATGTTCAAAGACAAACTGGGGGACACCATGGAGGTGTATATTGATGATATGGTGGTGAAATCAAAGAAAGCTCAGGATCATCTCCAGGATATTAAAGGAGCATTTGATATCCTGGATCAGTATAACATGAAGCTGAATCCTGCTAAGTGCCATTTCGGAGTGGGGGCAGGAAAATTCCTAGGATATATGGTGACCAAAAGAGGAATAGAAGCAAGCCCGGAGCAGATTAAGGCCATCTTGGATATTAAATCGCCCTCAAATATGAAGGATGTTCAACGATTAACAGGACGAGTGGCGGCATTAAATAGATTTATCTCAAGATCCTCAGAAAAGTGTAAAGATTTATATGATATCCTGAAGAAGAACAAAAGATTCGAATGGGGGGAGAAGCATGAAGCAGCCTTGCAGGATTTGAAACGATATCTCTCAACCGCACCTTTATTGATGAAGCCTGAAAACGGTGAACCACTATCCCTATATCTTGCTCTATCAGGGAATGCTGTAAGTGCCGTTCTTATAAAAGACCATGAAGGTCAGCAATATCCTGTTTATTATGTTAGTAAAAGTTTGTTAGATGCTGAAACTAGGTACTCTCATTTAGAAAAATTGATACTAGCATTGGTCATGGCATCAACGAAACTTAGACATTACTTCGAGACACATAGGATTCATGTAAAAACAAATTATCCTGTTAAAAATGTGCTTAGAAAACCAGAGATGTCAGGCAGAATGGCTAAGTGGTCAGTAAAGTTGAGTGCTTATGATTTAGTATATGAACCTAGGAATGCCATAAAGTCTCAGGCTTTAGCTGACTTTGTGGCTGATTTTAGTAGTGACATTCAGGATGAGGTAGACCTAGAAGTTCAACAGTTAGTAGAATCCTCAGGATCCTGGACATTATATACTGATGGTGCATCTAATATAAGAGGAGTAGGATTAGGAATACTACTAAAATCGCCACAGGGGGACATATTACCCCAGGCTATTAGGTGTGAATTTCCTGCTACCAATAATGAAGCGGAATATGAGGCTTTAATTGCAGGATTAGAATTGGCTAAGAGTATGAGTATCAAAAATTTACAAGTATATGTTGACTCTTTGTTAATTACTAACCATTTTAATGGATCCTATGCAGTTAAGGGTGAGAAATTGATTGAATATCTTGATATTCTCAAAAAATTAGCAGGATATTTCGATGTTTTTACACTTGAACAGGTACCAAGGGAGGATAATGCTGAAGCGGATGCCTTAGCAAATCTGGGATCATCAATCAGGATACCGGAAGGGACCCAAATACCAGTATTACATGTCTTATATCCTGCAACGAATCCTCAGGATAAAGAAGTAGCGGATATTCGGAACCCTGGAGTGGAATATCCTGAACAGGATCCTAAATCCTGGACAGCTCCAATTCTAAAATATCTTAAAGTGGGACACATTCCCGAAAATGAAAATCCTAAGGCGTTTAGGATGAAGGTATCACGATTCACTATTATAAATAATATTTTATACAAGAAATCTCTTGCAGGACCATATTTAAGGTGCTTGGAGGATCATGAAGCCAAAGAAGTACTTCAGGATATACATGAAGGGGACTGTGGTAATCATACTGGGGGCAGATCATTGTTCTCGAAAGTATTAAGGACAGGATACTTTTGGCCAACAATGAGAAAAGATGCTGCAGAATATGCTCGAAGATGTGATGCATGTCAAAGGCATAGCAACATACTACATCAACCAGCTGAACCACTGTATCCTGTAGTTTCCCCTTGGCCATTCATGAAATGGGGGATGGATATAGTAGGAAAGTTACCAAAAGCTCCGGGAGGAAAAGTATTCATGTTAGCAATGACGGATTATTTCTCTAAGTGGGTCGAGGCTGAAGCATTTGTTCAAGTTAGAGACCAAGAAGTAGTATCCTTCATAAAGAGGAATATCCTGACTAGGTTTGGAGTACCAGCTGAGATCATTTGTGATAATGGGTCCCAGTTTATAAGCAAAAGGACTACTGACTTTTGCAAGAGTTGGGGAATCAAAATGATCACATCTACTCCGGTACATCCTCAAGCGAATGGACAAGCCGAATCCTCGAACAAGATAATAGTCAATAACTTAAAGAAGAGACTTGGAGCCAAAAAAGGAAGATGGGCGGAAGAATTACCCTTTGTTTTATGGGCTGATAGGACAACGGTGAAGAATGCAACTGGCCAAACCCCGTTTTCCTTGGTATTTGGAGCGGAGGCAGTAATTCCAACAGAAATGACGATACCTACTGCAAGATCAATTCTGCAGGATCCTGAGCAGAATCCTGAAGCCTTATTTCAAGATTTGGATACTATAGACGAAAAAAGAGATGCAGCAAGGCTAAGGATAGCAGCATATCAACAAAGAATATCTAGAGCATATAATAAGAACATAAGGACTAGAAGATTTCGAGTTGGTGATTGGGTGCTAAGAAAGGCTTTTCAAAATACCACTAATCCTGCCGATGGCAAGCTAGCTCCTAAATGGGAAGGACCATATGAAGTCGAGTCAGAAGCAGGTAAAGGAGCATATCGACTCAAGAATATGGAAGGGGATATGCTACCAAGATCCTGGAATGAAATACATTTAAAACTCTATTTCAAGTAAGAGTAGAATTTATTTTCTATCTCGGAATGGTATGTATTCTATTTTAAGTATGTTTGTTTATTATCTTCAACCCAATACTGACTTAAGCATCGGAGGGGTTTTAGCCAAGCTAACACCCACCTTAGTTTATAATTGTTTTGTAGGATATGCTTCAGGATATAGCTCCAGGATATATGCTCAGGATAAGTCGAAAGATTAGAGGATTGGCCCCCTCTCTCACGTTTAAGGGATCCTGGTCCCTTCAAAGGTTTAAAGGTATTCACCTTTCTTACGAATTGGGTTTAAACACCTCGCCTGGAGCGCAAATTATCTAGGTATAGTTCAAGGTAGCGGGACCAGTTCATGTAAAAGTGGCTGACAATTTCGTTACTGTTGGCTATATCCTGGATCCTGAAGGTATATGAGGATTGATCACCCTCTCTCACGAAAGAGTATTTTCAAACTCTCTAAGGTTTAAAGGTTTTCGCCTTTCTAAGAATTGGAGTTTATACACTCTCGCCTGTAGCGCATGAAATTTAGGGTTTATCCCCAAATATTAGGGTTTATCCCCAGAATATTAAGGGTTTATCCCAAATATGCTAAGGATTCATTTCAGGATATCATGGGTTTTGCCCTGGGGTATTCGGTATTCATTTGAATCAAAATATAAATACATTGGTGTTTTTGGCAAACACAGGGGACATACGTTATACTGTTCAAAGGATGGATCCAAGTTTATAAGTATGCACTGGGGACAAACTTATGATAAAGGATTGGAACTGATTCTCTAAGAATCTCTGGTATGATCTCTCCTTTTTGTTTGGACAATTTATGGGTTATATTTCAATATCCTTTTCAAGATATCTTTCAGGATATCTCCCAGGATACATTTATGATATATGTTCCTAAGAATGTTCAAACCAAACAATTTTCACAAGTAAAATTTGTATGTTAATGACAACAATAATAAAGTCAGAAGGGTAGTCATATTATTAACATGCCAAAAGGTGTGCTCTTAGTTTCACCTCAAAACAAGGCCCATCCACTAAGAGCACTATAGTTCATTACCATATTTACCCAACAGTTGAAGGATTCATCTCAAACCGAGACCCATCCACCTTCAACTGTTGTATTGTTCAAAAAGCATGCAGGAAATGTAAATTGTTCAGGTGCAGGAAAGTAAAATGCGGAAAAGTAAATTGTTTTTTGGGACTACAAACCAACATTCAAATTCAAAAAGGTGGGCTCTGGCCTTGGCACGTATATCCGTCATCGCCCACCTAAATGCCCTCACACAGCGGCATCACCTCCAACCTTCTCAGGCTTCTCAGCACCAGCATCGTGACCAGCATCCTGCGCAGCATCCTCGCCAATGTCCATCCCAGCATCAGCTCCAACGTCCTTCTTGTCTCCAGCCTGGACCACCACCTCTGCTGACTTAGAAGACTCACCAGCTTCAGCAGGAAGGGGCACAGCTTTGCCTCCGAGCTCCTTTAACTTCGCCACCCAGGATTCAACTGGCCAAGATGGACAAACAAGGCCCGTCTCCTTAGCCTCGTAGGCCATCTTGATGCGTGCTTGTAACAGGGAGACGATAGCAGAAGCCTTGATTCCCTCCCAGAAATTGACCAAGGCTTGATCATGATCCATTTGAAAGGTGGCAAGTTTGACCTCAGCGTCTTGGGTGACCTTCTTCAACAGGCTTTCGTAGTGCCGGGTCTTCGCTTCAGCTATGGCACCTTGGTCAGCAACGGTGCTTTCGAGCTGTTTGATCCTGGCTTCATGTAGTGCCACAGTACCACAAGCGTCATTATACAAGTGGAGCAAATGCTGGAGGCCCTGCACATCAATTACAGGTATAGAGTTAGAATATATGTTGACCAAGATATCCTACCAGGATATCCTGCTAGGATATACGTGCAGGATATATATATGCAGGATATACATGAAGGATATGCGTCAGGATATTACCTTGTTAAGGAAGGATGTCATTGGCTCTAAGGAATCAGAGAAGCTGAGTTCGTCATAGGAGAAACCTTCTGAACCTGGGGCACTGACTTCAAGACCCTTCCTCTTATTCGCTGTGGAAGCACGGGTTCTTGGATTGGCCTTGGGAGCCGGGAGTGGCTTGGAGCTAGTAGCAGCAGGAGTCTCCTTCTTGACTGTGGCTGGAGTTGGATAGCTGTCGAGTTCATCATGGTCTAGATAGACTGGAACTTTGCTGAAATCTGCACACAGGGAGTAAAATTCTAAATCTCTCCTAAAGATATTGTTAGTGCACTACGTCTATTGACTTCGTCTTGTATCATGAAATAGGATAAGATATCTAGTGCACGAGATTCAAGGTATTGTAAAATGAAAGATTTCGCTTCAAGTGAACTTCAGACCAGTTCAAGCGAAATCACACTCATTAGATTTCGCTTGAACCAGATCTGGTTACCTTCAAGCGAAATCATCATCATTATAAATAGGGCACTTGTCATTTATTTGGTACGCAACTTCTGAAGGTGTAACGAAGTGCTGCCAATTTCTGTTCAGGTTGTAAACATTGTTATTAGCAATACAAGCAACAGATTAAAGAGTACAAGCTGTATACGTGTCCGGTTTACTGATTCCGCCTTTAAACTGGATGTAAAACTCTTCCGAAAGACTCAATAGGGTCATACAACGATCCAACAAGTGGTATCAGAGCTCAGGACGAGGAGTTCATACTACTACAGCTTGATTCTACTGGATTTTCTTATTTCTACTCACTTCTTTTCTTACTTTTCAGATCTGAACTAGTTCCAACGGTTAAAATGGTCTGATTTTTTAGTATAACGTGTAAAATTGAGCTTTAACAAAGCCTACAAAGATTCGGACTGAAATTCAGACTAAAACATGTTAAAATTGACCTAAAACCAGATTTCGCTTGAAAGTATTTCGAAGGTTTTAGTTGATTTCGCTTCAGATCTGACTGCTTGGACAATTTCGCTTGAAACGCTGAAGCGAAATAGTGTTATTTGAGACAACTTGAAGCGAAATAGTGGATTTCGCTTGAATCAGATTGGTTCGCTTGAAATTGAAGCGAAATAGATTGTTAGTTGATTTCGCTTGAATTAAGTGGTGTTATCTGATTTCGCTTGAAGCTATATTTACTTCAAGGATTTCGCTTGAAGTTGCTGATTTTTCAAAACTTTGAAAATTTCTAAGTGTTTGATTGTTTTTGTTCAGGTACGCTCACGATGGATGATAATTTCATAAACCCGTTTTGCGATATGTACGCGTTCACTTCCGAATCGTCAGATAGAAGATCTGAGATGAAAGAATATTCAAAAGAGATTTCGGAGAATTTGAAGTTTGAGAATATGTACGGAAGTCAACAGAAGCCACCAAAGCTAATGAAAGTTGAAGATTATAATTGGTGGAAAAATAGATTTGAAGGTTGGGTAAAAGCTTTTGCTACTGAAAGTTGGTTAAAACTGACAGATGAATATGTTGCACCAGTAAAAGAAGGAGGAGAGTTAATAGCTGCAAAAGATTTTTCAGAAAAAGATATAAAAAATGTTGTGGCTGAACATAGAATGATAACATTGATCAAACAGTCAGTAAGAGAGGATATTATTTCATTGCTCGAACAAGAAAAGACTTCAAAGAGTTTGTGGGAAGCGTTAGAGAGAAAATGTGTAGGAAGTAATGAAATTGTTAAAAACAAAAAGAAATTATTGCGTAAAGAGTTTGATTTATTCAATTGTATGAAAAATGAATCTGTTTGTAAAATGATTGAGAGATTCGGACATCTGAAAGTGGAGCTGATCAGACATCAAATCTTACCTTCTGAAGAGGAGCTGGTGGATAAACTGTTTGATTCATTGCCAAATGATCAAGAGTGGCAATACTTTGCTCTAATGGTGAAAAACACAATCAAGCCTGAAGATTTGAAATTGGATATGCTGATTGAAAAACTTGAAAGTCATGAGCTGGAGATAAAGAGATCTAAAGTTAACAATCCAGCTTATCAGCAGAATGTAGAGCTTTACTACAGAGTACCGCAGGTTGGGTCTCCAAAAACAGCTTTTTCTGCAGAAAGTTCAAGTTCAGTGAACAATGAAAGTTTTCACAGTGGATCTTCTTCAACAACTTCTGATCAATCTGCTTCAAAGAATTTATTCCAGTGTAATATCGCAGTGGATTTGAAGAATGGGCAGAATTTCAGCGAAGAATCGGCAAAACAACAGATGGTTTTCTTGGCATCTATACTTGAATCGTATGAAAGCCTCGTTGCAGGGAAGATTGGCAATACCAATTTGACTAAAGAAGATTATGATCAACTAGATCCCGAGGAGATGGAACTAATGGATATCAGATGGTGCATGGCCAGTGCGGTTCGTCGGGCACAGCGGTTCATGGAGATAACAGGGAGAAAGTCAATTGGTGGACCATCTACCAAATTGGGATTTGATAAATCCAAGGTGACATGCTTCAAATGCAAACAAAGAGGTCACTTTAAGCGCGAGTGCAGAAATGCATATGCTGCTGATGATTCTGAAAATCCATTCAATGAAGATTACTACAGGAAGGCGATTTACCATCAGAACAAGTCTGAGCCACCAAGATTAAAGCAACCAGAAGAAAGATCAAGGGCTCTTGCAGTTATATATGAAGATGAAGGGTATGACTGGAGTCAAGAGATTCTACCTGAAGAAGATGCAGTTGGTTATGCATTTGTTGCAAATGATGATCATGATAGATGGTGGAGAAGAGACAGTGCAAGATGGGAGATTGGCAAACTGCATGAACCATTTAAGGAAGCACAGAGAGCAAATAGATGGAATGAAGAGTTAGAGTGTTACATGGATCCACATGGTAATCCAGTAGTTGATCCATCTAAAGTGGATTTTGATGCTGTAACCAATGTGTTTCCAAGTGAAGGCACTTTCAACACAAGAAGGCTTTCTGATAAAAGCTATTTGCCAAATTTGATGATCAAGTTAAGAGAAGTTTTTGAAGAAAGTTTACCAAAGGTGGTAGAACTGAAGAAGAGAAAAGAAGAAGAACTGAAGAAGATGATTGAAGAAGTAAAGACTGTTGCGAAGATTGCTACTGGAGAGGAACAGAAAGTTGAAGAAAAACAGAAGAATGCAGAAGCTCAGAAAGAGGAGATCAAAGAGCAAGATCAGAAAGTTGAATCAGAAGAACCAGTGCTGAAAGAAACTGAGGTTAGAAAATCTTCTGATCTATCTAATGTTGAAATGGTTGATGAAAAGGAAAACAAATGCAGGAATTGCATAGAAATGTGCAAAGCCTGTATTGAAAAAGATGACATCATAAAAACAAAAGATATTGAAACAAGCAAACTTGAAAATGTTTTCAAAATGAAATGTAAAGAAATGATTGAAAAAGAAGAAATTTTGAAACTAAAAGTTGAAAATTTGACACAGAAATGTCAAGGTCTTGAAAAGGATAATGATGTTTATAGACAATTGTGTTCTACAAAATGTGTCGATTGTGTTGAAAAAGAATTGAAATTTCAAGATTTACAAAAACAGTATGATTCTTTAAAGTGGTCGAGTCAGAGAGTACAAGAAGCTTATGATACTTTGAAGAGCCAAGTCAAAAGTTTTGATCAAAGACTGTCTGAAACTTTAACAACTAAAGAAATGTATGAAAGAAGGTTTAAAGAAAAGCAAATTGAATTGAACAAATATGTTGATGAAATTGCTAATCTTAAGCAAGTCTTGGCTGAAAAAGAAAAGATTGTTACAAAACTTCAAAGTTATCATAACTCTTCGTACATTCTTGAACGCATTTTCAACATCACACTAGATGACAAAGATACTGATAATTCCAAAAAGGGTATTGGTTCAGAATTTCATCAGGTACCACCACCATTGAGAAACAGTTATACTTTTTATGATGAGGAAAAGGTGGCAAAGGGTTTGAACATAGCTGACCAGTTACCTGAAAGTATCGATGTGACTTACTCCAAATCTGATGATGCTAATGATTCAGAGGTGGTAAGTAAGGTTGTTGAAAGTGTTTTGAAAGATGAGTCTACAAAAGGTAAGTCTGAATCACAGGATGGAGATGAAGGAAATCTTCATGATGGTTATCTGAAAAACACAAAATCTGAGGAAAGTTTGAATGATGATTCAAAAGGATTGGTTTATACCATGATTGGATCGGACAAATTATTCTTAGATGTTGTTTTCCCGATTCAGAATGTGATTTCAGAAAAGGTCGACAAAGTTTTCAAAATGGTTGAGATTGAGAAGTCTGAGATTTCAAAGTTTGTCGGTAAGAGTCATAGAGGTTCGTATAACAAACCTGGTTTCAAAAAGAAGAACATGAAGGCTGGGTTGGGTTTTAAGCAGAAACAGAATAGAAACAAAAATGAAACACAAAATTTTCAGACAAAAATGACTTTTATGCAAGGAGGCAGTTTAGAAAAGGAAAAAGAACTCAAAATGAGACAGTCTAATGATGAATTCTTTGCTAAAAAGCAAAAACAACAACCACAGGTCAAAGATGTGTCCATGAGAACATGTTTCAAATGTGATCAAAAAGGACATCTTGCACGCAAGTGTCCTAATCTAAAATCTGTGGATGTTGACAAAAAGAAGTTTGATGTTGAGAAACAAAAATCTGAGAATGTGAGACAAAGGTCAACCAGATTTGATTCGAAACAAACTTGGAGGTTCAACACAAACAAGTTTGCTTCAAATCAAAATTGGAAATCAAACACGAACAGGTTCGATTCAAGACAGACCTGGAATTCTCACACACCCAGATTGAGAACTACACAGAGTTGGAGAACATCTGTTGATATGACAAAACCTCAAGAGTTTTGGAAACTTAAAAATGTTGTTCAAAATCAAAAGGTTCAAAAAGAGACAAACTTTTACAAAAGAGGTACTCCGAAAGGTCAAGTGTGGAGTGCTAAGAAACAAGTGACATCGGTAAAAGATGAGAAAGTTGAAGTCAAAATTGAAAATGTTTTAAGTGACAAAGAGTTTCCAAAATTGAATGATTATTGTATTGAAATGCCTAAGGTCCAACAGACCTGGGCTAAATTGTTCAAATGATTGATAAAGTTTGAATGTGCAGGTGCTCAATGAAGCTGAAGATTGTGAAAAGGAAAGTTGGAGCAACCTGGCACAGGAAGAGGTTGCTGAACCCTGGTTTGGTTGAACAGGGAGTTTAGTTTGATTGTTTTTCTGTATATAAATAAAAAATATTTTCAAAACTTTAAAAAAAAAAAAAAAAAAAATTGAAAAATTAAAAATAAAAAATATGTTTTTAGTTTGTTAAATTTTGAAAAACCAAAAATATGTTTGTTTTTAATTTTGTTTGATTGTATGTTGATTGAATACGTCGAAACCCTCACGGCTGAACAAACATGATTACTTTCATCAGATTGAAAAACGGTTTTCAAACTGTTAAGATCAATGTGTTGTAAATCATGGGGGTATGTTATATTTTCTGCTAAAAGTGTTATATTTTCTGCAAAACAGAGCATGAGATGCAGAAAATGGATGGCGAGACAAAGCTATCAGTATTGGTTGTCAAATTTTCTTTAAGTGGTTTTGCATTTTAGGGGGAGAAAAATTGTCATTAGAAAATACAAAAACATTTGAAAATTTGAAAAAGTCAAAAACATGATAAATTTAAAAATTTGAGTTTTGCGTAAAAAGAGGAAATGATAGTACATCAGTAGACAGTTACAGTACGCTAAAGAAATGGAAAGTTTAAAAGAGTTAAACAATCTTACTGATGATGTGTTGATAGGTTTTTATACATTTAGTAGATTTATTCGGGATATAAACCTAAATTCAAACTTGTGAATTCGTGGGGAACACTACTTGGATATATAGGTAACCCCTGAAATCTCGTTTGAAAGGTCTCGTAATCTGATATACTAGGTCTTTATACTCTATGATATCTGGGGTATTATTCCGGGACTTCTGCTGAACGGTAGTTCTGACCTAGTCCCTGGCTAATACTTGCTTAAATGCTTGAAACACAGCATTACACCCTCAGCATGCTGAAACAATTAAATTGATATATGCTGCTGTTGTAAGCAAAAAGATCCTCTAAAGGGGACACACCGAAAAGTCGAAGCTGATATCTCTCTGCGTATATGGAAGTATCGATCTGAGATCCCTCGGCCCTCGCATACCTAAATTATATACAGATATCATTGTAGTATTCTCACCTGTAAGACTGATTATTGGGATTCTGGATACGGGAGTATATTCAAGAGGTGGGACACATGAATGAACTAAGTTCTTAATTCATCTAAATCGTATCCTGAGTAAATTGAAATTTGTGTGAGAATTTAAGATGGATCAGTATATCGACAATCGAGGTAAATTGTTTAAGTCTGAGTATGAAATGTAGCTTAACGGTACTTGTGACTTGTCATAAACTGATATGATCCTCTGACGCATACTCAAAACAAAAATATTGTCTGTAAATATGTTTGTACATATTTCTTTATTGCTTTATGTTTTCAGAAAATGCAAAAAGATTTTGATTTCTGCTTTATTTTCGACAACTGATATCTGAGTGCTAAGTTTCAAAATCTAAGTAAGTTGATCGTGTTTCTGAAAATAAAACAAGTTCATTAATTTGATACTTGAAATTAAAATCAAAAATTTCAAAAACAGTTTGTGATATCTCCAAGGTCATTAGTTTGGACTTGGATGATAAACTGTGAGGGAGTTGGATTCTTTAACACTGCCATATCTATGAAGTTTGTTGATAGGGGGAGTGGAGTTGAGAATTTGTTTGAGAACTCAAAATGCTGTTACTCATAAATGTTTGAGAAATTGCAGATGATAGTCCAGACTACGATCCCGAGAGCAGAGTCTAAGGGGGAGTCTGAAGACAAGCTAAAAGTTAGGATGAGCTTGTAGATGAAAAGCTAGGTGTCGATCCCAAAGCATGGAAGCTTGATGAAAGGGGGAGCCTGAAGCTGATGGAAAGAAGATAGAGAAGTGATGGATGCTTACAATGTTACAACTTAAATGAGAAGGCAGAATGATCAAGACTGAAGAAGGTGTCATAACAGAGAATAGTCACTGAAGACTTCGTCAATATCCGAGGGGGAGTCTGTTAGTGCACTACGTCTATTGACTTCGTCTTGTATCATGAAATAGGATAAGATATCTAGTGCACGAGATTCAAGGTATTGTAAAATGAAAGATTTCGCTTCAAGTGAACTTCAGACCAGTTCAAGCGAAATCACACTCATTAGATTTCGCTTGAACCAGATCTGGTTACCTTCAAGCGAAATCATCATCATTATAAATAGGGCACTTGTCATTTATTTGGTACGCAACTTCTGAAGGTGTAACGAAGTGCTGCCAATTTCTGTTCAGGTTGTAAACATTGTTATTAGCAATACAAGCAACAGATTAAAGAGTACAAGCTGTATACGTGTCCGGTTTACTGATTCCGCCTTTAAACTGGATGTAAAACTCTTCCGAAAGACTCAATAGGGTCATACAACGATCCAACAGATATCAAATAAAAACATGTGTGTACATGATATCTTGCAGGATTCTTACCAGACATGTTTGCACTTGAAAGACGGCTTGGAGTTGGTGGGAATGGATTAAAGCTTCTCTCTGTCTCTGAAAGGAGTCTGATGGCGTCTATTCTTTTTTGGGAATCAGCAAGGGGAGATGCAATCTTCCTGAAATCGGCTGCATACACAACAGATAAAATAAAATTGATCAGTTCAGGATATAAGGCAGGATAAGAGGCAGGATCATCTTTAAACCCTAAATCCTACCCTTTCTCAACCATCTCATCGGATAATCCGTTCCACCAGGGATTGAATCCCTTTTTACAAAGAAAAACTTGGATTGCCAACCATCCTCGTTCCTGGTGGCACGAAGTATCAATGGGTCGCCGGAAGTGGAATAAAATAGGAATCTAGATGAGCCATGGCATCTAAGCTTGTAGGCTAAAGGGAGATCATGGACGGAAAGGTCAGGTATATGGTTTCTCTTGATTTGGTCAAGAACAGACAAAACACGCCAGAGCATTGGCATGGTTTGGCTGAAAGAAATTTTGGTGATATTAAAGAACTCGGTGATGAAGTCCGGAAAGGGAAATTGTAGCCCTAAGGTAAAAGGGAAAGCACTAAAGCATATCCACTCGCTGGAGACCATATCTGACCGGATTTCTCGGTCAAAAGGTCGAAATACGGTTCCTTCCGGGAAGATACCGGAGGATTTCAAGGCCGACAAGTGGGCACTGTCAAAAGTGCATATCTCCTTCTCCGGTTCTTGGAGAAGGTTCTGTTGGATGAATGTGGGAGCCGAGTCTCCTGAACTGGATCTTGTTTGCCTAGGAATTTGGTCGCCTGAACTTTCGCCGGAGAAAGATAAAAGAAGAATATGAAGATGAGGGAGAGAATATTACCTTTTCCTTGTCGATTATGGTTAAAAAAGGAGATGAGGATGAGAAGATATAGGGCATGATGAGTAAATATAGGCCGGGTGGTTGAAAGCTGTCACATCAATGGTCTTATCTCTTAATTACCTCGGCCACCGTGAAAAATGTAACCGTTAGTGCAGGATATCAAACGGTAACATTTTTGGGGACAATTGTTATGGGTGAAATTCTGAGCCCATATCCTGGAAAATATCTTGGTTTATATCTTGATTATATAGTATTTGTTTACGTCCGGGATGCTGATTCAGGATATTGGTAACATCCTGAATGGTATCCTCAGGATTACTAACGAATTACGTGCAGGTACGTGGATTAGAAGCTATCAACGTTCACGAAGACTCATTCCGCGGAAGACTCGGTCCAAGTCGTTCAAATGAAGACGTTGAAGCCGTATTACTAGGTCAATAACGTTCACAATGGATTATTCGGAGTACCCCATATTTGTAGGGATTATTGTTTGTAATTCATTACTATAAATAGGTGGGTATACCAGATCAAATAGGACATCACTTTTCGCACTCATTACACTCTAACACTCGCTCTCTAGCAAGTTTTCACTCTCACATAAAAACGGTGTAACACATAGCGATCTGGTCTATATCCTGCACTGTATCCTGAAGTTTAAGCAATAAGAAGAACAAGGCAGCTGCGATTGTCAGCTCCCGAGGTTTTATGCCGGCGATCTAGATTGATCAAGGGCTTTCCTCGTACATCTCGTGTCGTTTACTTTACTTTTTGCTCATTATTTGCTCATTGTTTGATCGTAGATACAGCTCAATATCCTGAGCCGTATCCTGAAAACTGTTTTCATAAACAACTTAACCAGCATATTTTCAACACCCATTTTAGCACACTACCTCACTTTACTAATTTGATCACTTAATTGCTTCGATAATTTTTGACCAAAACAGGTCATCATATTGTTCTAATGCAGGAAATATAAATTGTTCAAAGACAGGAAATGTAAATTGTTTTACAGACCATAACCATGAAATTTTAAAAAGTGGGCTCCGGCCTCAGCACATATATCCATCATCGCCCACGTCGCTGCATTTAAGGGTCAGCTCCCTCCTTCATCGTGACATCTCCACCAGTATCCTTTCCAACATCCTTCTCAGCATCATCAGCAGCATCTTCTCCATCAGCATTTTCTCCGGAATCACCACCGGCATCCTTTGAAGCACCAGCATCATCCACCTTCTCGGATACCTTGGTGGGCTCCTCTGCGACAGGTTTTGAAGGGGGCTCCACAGGATTGCCGCCGAGATCTTTCAACTTCATCTCCCAGGCTTTGATGTTCCATGAGGGGCATTCAACGCCCAAAGCCCTAGCCTCGTAAGCCATTTTCAGTCTGGCCTGGAGGAGGGAGATGATGACTGAATTCTTAAGGCTCTCCCGGTATGAAGCCATATCTTGTTCATCCTGAACCTGGACCGCGTCAGACTTAGCTTGAGCCTCTTGGGTGATCTTTTGGATGGCAGCTTGGTGATCTTGGGTCATGGCCTTATACTTAGCTTCGTAGTGTTCAGATTTGGCGGCTGCAATCATGCCTTGATCGGAGATCGTGACTTCTGCTTCCTTTAACTTGGATTCAAGCGTCTTGTTAAGCCCACAGGATTCTTGATATAGATGAACCAGACGTTCAAGACCCTGCGAAAGTAAGAGGACAGGTATTGATTTTGATAAACCTTTATAAATGATATAAGCTGCAGGATGTGGTTTGAGAATACTAACCTGGTTAAGAAAGGAAGTCATAAACCCGCTAGCTTCAATGAACCCGTGCTTCTCATAGGGAAAAGTGTCAAAGATGACGGAGGAATCGGGCTCTTTCCTTTTACGAGAGCTGGAGCTCCGGGGCTTGGTAGTTGGCAAAGGTTTGGTGATGACAATGGCTTTGGAACCACTGGGTTTGGATGAGGCTGTGGCCTTAGGATTGGGTTCCTCCTTGATCTGAACCTGGTCAGAATAGCTGTCCAACTTGTCCAGATCAAAGACTTCAGGGATCTTAGCCGGTGCTGCATAAAGGAAAAAGTTTTACATTATTATTACTCTTCATTCTATTATGCTATACTAACTAACTATTTTAAAAGTAGTCCTTACCAGACATTTCAGATGACGAGTATTGACTGGAACTCGGGATGTGTGTGGTGAAACTCCTGTCTATTGCAGGTAATCGGTAAACAGTATTGATTCTTTCCTCTGATTCAGCGGTAGGGGGAGCCACTTTCTTGAAATTTACTGCATAAGAATCAAAAAGGAAGATATTAGTAAAAGATAAAAATCTAAAGGTACATGAGAACATTTATGACCCTACCGGTGGTTAACCACTCCACCGGAAGGCTGGCACCCTCAGCAATGGAGTCTCGTTTGACGAAAAAGAACTTGCGTTGCCATCCGTCTTCGTTTTTAGTAGCTTTAAGAATAAGAGGTTTGTTGGAAGTCGAAAAAAGCAAAAACCGGCTAGAACCGTGAGATCGGAGGCGATAAGAGATTGGCAGATCCTCGATACAAAGGTCGGGACAGTGAAGGTTTTTGATTTGGTTAAGTACGATTAATACTCTCCAAACCATGGGCATGGTTTGAGCAAAAGAGATGCTGGTGGTCCGGAAGAATTGCATCATGAATTCGGGAAAGGGGTATCGAAGACCCAGCGAGAAAGGGTATGCTGGAAAGCAAACCCAATCTGTGGAAGAAACATCCGATCGAATTGACCGATCGAACGGTCTAAAGACTGTGTTATCAGGAAAAGCACCGGAAGCTCTCAAAGCCGCAATGTCTGCATTATCAAAGGCACAGACTTCTTTCTCAGGATTTTTGAGAAGATTCTGCTGGGTAAAAGTCTCGGATGATTCACCGGTTTGGGAATGAGTCCTGGTGGCCATGGCAGATGAAGAAAGAAAGATTGATAAAAGATGAACAAGAAGTAGGGAATTACCTGGAGACTCTGTTGAAGATATCTGCTTTTCAAACAAGAAGAGAGAAGATATAGGGGCATTGTGGATCTCCATCGAGTTAAAAGCGCGTTGGAGGTTATGATGTGATTTTGACCGTCGCCTAGATTTAATTGCTTTAATTTATGAGATAAAACTTTTAAAATATATCCGTTGGATTGGTATACCAACAGATATATTTGGGGACAATTGTTAGGGGTCATTTTCTGAGCGTACATATCTTGATCAATATCATGCTTCTAATTGTTTATTTGTGACCAGGATACTGGACGGGGATATTGCTAACATCCTGGGCGATATCCTGAGGTTGATTGAATTAACCACGTGCAGGTTAAAGGCTGGGGTTTTGTTTTGGTCAAAAATTACCGAAGCAATTAAGTGATCAAATTAGTAAAGTGAGGTAGTGTGCTAAAATGGGTGTTGAAAATATGCTGGTTAAGTTGTCTATGAAAATAGTTTTCAGGATACGGCTCAGGATATTGAGCTGTATCTACGATCAAACAATGAGCAAATAATGAGCAAAAAGTAAAGTAAACGACACGAGATGTACGAGGAAAACCCTTGATCAATCTACATCGCCGGCATAAAACCTCGGGAGCTGACAATCGCAGCTGCCTTGTTCTTCTTATTGCTTAAACTTCAGGATACAGTGCAGGATATAGACCAGATCGCTATGTGTTACAACGTTTTTATGTGAGAGTGAAAGCTTGCTAGAGAGCGAGTGTTAGAGTCTAATGAGTGCGAAAAGTGATGTCCTATTTGATCTGGTATACCCACCTATTTATAGTAATGAATTACAAACAATAATCCCTACAAATATGGGGTACTCCGAATATTCCATTGTGAACGTTATTGACCGAGTAATACGGCTTCAACGTCTTCATTTGAACGACTTGGACCGAGTCTTCCGCGGAATGAGTCTTTGTGAACGTTGATAGCTTCTAATCCACGTACCTGCACGTAATTCGTTAGTAATCCTGAGGATACCATTCAGGATGTTACCAATATCCTGAATCAGCATCCCGGACGTAAACAGATACTATATAATCAAGATATTAACCAAGATATTTTCCAGGATATGGGCTCAGAATTTCACCCATAACAATTGTCCCCAAAAATGTTACCGTTTGATATCCTGCACTAACGGTTACATTTTTCACGGTGGCCGAGGTAATTAAGAGATAAGACCATTGATGTGACAACTTTCAACCACCCGGCCTATATTTACTCATCATGCCCTATATCTTCTCATCCTCATCTCCTTTTTTAACCATAATCGACAAGGAAAAGGTAATATTCTCTCCCTCATCTTCATATTCTTCTTTTATCTTTCTCCGGCGAAAGTTCAGGCGACCAAATTCCTAGGCAAACAAGATCCAGTTCAGGAGACTCGGCTCCCACATTCATCTAACAGAACCTTCTCCAAGAACCGGAGAAGGAGATATGCACTTTTGACAGTGCCCACTTGTCGGCCTTGAAATCCTCCGGTATCTTCCCGGAAGGAACCGTATTTCGACCTTTTGACCGAGAAATCCGGTCAGATATGGTCTCCAGCGAGTGGATATGCTTTAGTGCTTTCCCTTTTACCTTAGGGCTACAATTTCCCTTTCCGGACTTCATCACCGAGTTCTTTAATATCACCAAAATTTCTTTCAGCCAAACCATGCCAATGCTCTGGCGTGTTTTGTCTGTTCTTGACCAAATCAAGAGAAACCATATACCTGACCTTTCCGTCCATGATCTCCCTTTAGCCTACAAGCTTAGATGCCATGGCTCATCTAGATTCCTATTTTATTCCACTTCCGGCGACCCATTGATACTTCGTGCCACCAGGAACGAGGATGGTTGGCAATCCAAGTTTTTCTTTGTAAAAAGGGATTCAATCCCTGGTGGAACGGATTATCCGATGAGATGGTTGAGAAAGGGTAGGATTTAGGGTTTAAAGATGATCCTGCCTCTTATCCTGCCTTATATCCTGAACTGATCAATTTTATTTTATCTGTTGTGTATGCAGCCGATTTCAGGAAGATTGCATCTCCCCTTGCTGATTCCCAAAAAAGAATAGACGCCATCAGACTCCTTTCAGATACAGAGAGAAGCTTTAATCCATTCCCACCAACTCCAAGCCCTCTTTCAAGTGCAAACATGTCTGGTAAGAATCCTGCAAGATATCATGTACACACATGTTTTTATTTGATATTTTTAGGAGAGATTTAGAATTTTACTCCCTGTGTGCAGATTCCAGCAAAGTTCCAGTCTATCTAGACCTTGATGAACTCGACAGCTATCCAACTCCAGCCACAGTCAAGAAGGAGACTCCTGCAGCTACTAGCTCCAAGCCACTCCCGGCTCCCAAGGCCAATCCAAGAACCCGTGCTTCCACAGCGAAAAAGAGGAAGGGTCTTGAAGTCAGTGCCCCAGGTTCAGAAGGTTTCTCCTAAGACGAACTCAGCTTCTCTGATTCCTTAGAGCCAATGACATCCTTCCTTAACAAGGAAATATCCTGACGCATATCCTTCATGTATATCCTGCATATATATATCCTGCACGTATATCCTAGCAGGATATCCTGGAAGGATATCTTGGTCAACATATATTCTAACTCTATACCTGTAATTGATGTGCAGGGCCTCCAGCATTTGCTCCACTTGTATAATGACGCTTGTGGTACTGTGGCACTACATGAAGCCAGGATTAAACAGCTCGAAAGCACCGTTGCTGACCAAGGTGCCATAGCTGAAGTGAAGACCCGGCACTACGAAAGCCTGCTGAAGAAGGTCACCCAAGACGCTGAGGTCAAACTTGCCACCGTTCAAATGGATCATGATCAAGCCTTGGTCAATTTCCGGGAGGGAATCAAGGCTTCTGCTATCGTCTCCCTGTTACAAGCACGCATCAAGATAGCCTACGAGGCTAAGGAGACGGGCCTTGTTTGTCCATCTTGGCCAGTTGAATCCTGGGTGGCCAAGTTAAAGGAGCTCGGAGGCAAAGCTGTGCCCCTTCCTGCTGAAGCTGGTGAGTCTTCTAAGTCAGCAGAGGTGGTGGTCCAGGCTGGAGACAAGAAGGACGTTGGAGCTGATGCTGGGATGGACATTGGCGAGGATGCTGCGCAGGATGCTGGTCAGGATGCTGGTGCTGAGAAGCCTGAGAAGGTTGGAGGTGATGCTGCTGTGTGAGGGCATTTAGGTGGGCGATGACGGATATACGTGCCAAGGCCAGAGCCCACCTTTTTGAATTTGAATGTTGGTTTGTAGTCCCAAAAAACAATTTACTTTTCCGCATTTTACTTTCCTGCACCTGAACAATTTACATTTCCTGCATGCTTTTTGAACAATACAACAGTTGAAGGTGGATGGGTCTCGGTTTGAGATGAATCCTTCAACTGTTGGGTAAATATGGTAATGAACTATAGTGCTCTTAGTGGATGGGCCTTGTTTTGAGGTGAAACTAAGAGCACACCTTTTGGCATGTTAATAATATGACTACCCTTTTGACTTTATTATTGTTGTCATTAACATACAAATTTTACTTGTGAAAATTGTTTGGTTTGAACATTCTTAGGAACATATATCAAATGTATCCTGAGAGATATCCTGAAAGATATCTTGAAAAGGATATTGAAATATAACCCATAAATTGTCCAAACAAAAAGGAGAGATCATACCAGAGATTCTTAGAGAATCAGTTCCAATCCTTTATCATAAGTTTGTCCCCAGTGCATACTTATAAACTTGGATCCATCCTTTGAACAGTATAACGTATGTCCCCTGTGTTTGCCAAAAACACCAATGTATTTATATTTTGATTCAAATGAATACCGAATACCCCAGGGCAAAACCCATGATATCCTGAAATGAATCCTTAGCATATTTGGGATAAACCCTTAATATTCTGGGGATAAACCCTGATATCTGGGGATAAACCCTAAATTTCATGCGCTACAGGCGAGAGTGTATAAACTCCAATTCTTAGAAAGGTGAAAACCTTTAAACCTTAGAGAGTATGAAAATACTCTTTCGTGAGAGACGGTGATCAATCCTCAAATACCTTCAGGATCCAGGATATAGCCAACAGTAACGAAATTGTCAGCCACTTTTACATGAACTGGTCCCGCTACCTTGAACTATACCTAGATAACTTGCGCTCCAGGCGAGGTGTTTAAACCCAATTCGTAAGAAAGGTGAATACCTTTAAACCTTTGAAGGGACCAGGATCCCTTAAACGTGAGAGAGGGGGCCAATCCTCTAATCTTTCGACTTATCCTGAGCATATATCCTGGAGCTATATCCTGAAGCATATCCTACAAAACAATTATAAACTAAGGTGGGTGTTAGCTTGGCTAACACCCCTCCGATGCTTAAGTCAGTATTGGGTTGAAGATAATAAACAAACATACTTAAAATAGAATACATACCATTCCGAGATAGAAAATAAATTCTACTCTTACTTGAAATAGAGTTTTAAATGTATTGCATTCTAGGATCTTGGTAGCATATCCCCTTCCATATTCTTGAGTCGATATGCTCCTTTACCTGCTTCTGACTCGACTTCATATGGTCCTTCTCATTTAGGAGCTAGCTTGCCATCGGCAGGATTAGTGGTATTTTGAAAAGCCTTTCTTAGCACCCAATCACCAACTCGAAATCTTCTAGTCCTTATGTTCTTATTATATGCTCTAGATATTCTTTGTTGATATGCTGCTATCCTTAGCCTTGCTGCATCTCTTTTTTCGTCTATAGTATCCAAATCTTGAAATAAGGCTTCAGGATTCTGCTCAGGATCCTGCAGAATTGATCTTGCAGTAGGTATCGTCATTTCTGTTGGAATTACTGCCTCCGCTCCAAATACCAAGGAAAACGGGGTTTGGCCAGTTGCATTCTTCACCGTTGTCCTATCAGCCCATAAAACAAAGGGTAATTCTTCCGCCCATCTTCCTTTTTTGGCTCCAAGTCTCTTCTTTAAGTTATTGACTATTATCTTGTTCGAGGATTCGGCTTGTCCATTCGCTTGAGGATGTACCGGAGTAGATGTGATCATTTTGATTCCCCAACTCTTGCAAAAGTCAGTAGTCCTTTTGCTTATAAACTGGGACCCATTATCACAAATGATCTCAGCTGGTACTCCAAACCTAGTCAGGATATTCCTCTTTATGAAGGATACTACTTCTTGGTCTCTAACTTGAACAAATGCTTCAGCCTCGACCCACTTAGAGAAATAATCCGTCATTGCTAACATGAATACTTTTCCTCCCGGAGCTTTTGGTAACTTTCCTACTATATCCATCCCCCATTTCATGAATGGCCAAGGGGAAACTACAGGATACAGTTGTTCAGCTGGTTGATGTAGTATGTTACTATGCCTTTGACATGCATCACATCTTCGAGCATATTCTGCAGCATCTTTTCTCAATGTTGGCCAAAAGTATCCTGTCCTTAATACTTTCGAGAACAATGATCTGCCCCCACTATGATTACCACAGTCCCCTTCATGTATATCCTGAAGTACTTCTTTGGCTTCATGATCCTCCAAGCACCTTAAATATGGTCCTGCAAGAGATTTCTTGTATAAAATATTATTTATAATAGTGAATCGTGATACCTTCATCCTAAACGCCTTAGGATTTTCATTTTCGGGAATGTGTCCATCTTTAAGATATTTCAGAATTGGAGCTGTCCAGGATTTAGGATCCTGTTCAGGATATTCCACTCCAGGGTTCCTAATATCCGCTACTTCTTTATCCTGAGGATTCGTTGCAGGATATAAGACATGTAATACTGGTATTTGGGTCCCTTCCGGTATCCTGATTGATGATCCCAGATTTGCTAAGGCATCCGCTTCAGCATTATCCTCCCTTGGTACCTGTTCAAGTGTAAAAACATCGAAATATCCGGCAAATTTTTTGAGAATATCAAGATATTCAATCAATTTCTCACCCTTAACTGCATAGGATCCATTAAAATGGTTAGTAATTAACAAAGAGTCAACATATACTTGTAAATTTTTGATACTCATACTCTTAGCCAATTCTAATCCTGCAATTAAAGCCTCGTATTCCGCTTCTTTATTGGTAGCAGGAAATTCACACCTAATAGCCTGGGGTAATATGTCCCCCTGTGGCGATTTTAGTAGTATTCCTAATCCTACTCCTCTTATATTAGATGCACCATCAGTATATATTGTCCAGGATCCTGAGGATTCTACTAACTGTTGAACTTCTAGGTCTACCTCATCCTGAATGTCACTACTAAAATCAGCCACAAAGTCAGCTAAAGCCTGAGACTTTATGGCATTCCTAGGTTCATATACTAAATCATAAGCACTCAACTTTACTGACCACTTAGCCATTCTGCCTGACATCTCTGGTTTCCTAAGCACATTTTTAACAGGATAATTTGTTTTTACATGAATCCTATGTGTCTCGAAGTAATGTCTAAGTTTCGTTGATGCCATGACCAATGCTAGTATCAATTTTTCTAAATGAGAGTACCTAGTTTCAGCATCTAACAAACTTTTACTAACATAATAAACAGGATATTGCTGACCTTCATGGTCTTTTATAAGAACGGCACTTACAGCATTCCCTGATAGAGCAAGATATAGGGATAGTGGTTCACCGTTTTCAGGCTTCATCAATAAAGGTGCGGTTGAGAGATATCGTTTCAAATCCTGCAAGGCTGCTTCATGCTTCTCCCCCCATTCGAATCTTTTGTTCTTCTTCAGGATATCATAAAAATCTTTACACTTTTCTGAGGATCTTGAGATAAATCTATTTAATGCCGCCACTCGCCCTGTTAATCGTTGAACATCCTTCATATTTGAGGGCGATTTAATATCCAAGATGGCCTTAATCTGCTCCGAGCTTGCTTCTATTCCTCTTTTGGTCACCATATATCCTAGGAATTTTCCTGCCCCCACTCCGAAATGGCACTTAGCAGGATTCAGCTTCATGTTATACTGATCCAGGATATCAAATGCTCCTTTAATATCCTGGAGATGATCCTGAGCTTTCTTTGATTTCACCACCATATCATCAATATACACCTCCATGGTGTCCCCCAGTTTGTCTTTGAACATCATGTTTACCAATCTTTGGTATGTTGCACCTGCATTTTTCAAACCAAAAGGCATGGCTGTATAACAATAAATACCTGTTGGCGTCATGAAGGCAGTATCCTCCTGGTCAGAAGGTTCCATTTGGATTTGTTGAAATCCTAAGGATGCATCCATGAAGGTCAGCATTTCATGCCCGGCAGTGGCATCTACCATTGCATCAATGTGGGGAAGAGGAAATGGGTCTTTAGGACAAGCTTTGTTCAAGTCTGTGTAGTCTACACAAACTCTCCATTTCCCATTTTTCTTCTGCACTACGACCACGTTTGCTAGCCACCTTGGGAACTTAACCTCTCTAATCATCCTGGACTTTAATAATCTCTCAACTTCCTCCTGGATAATTGTGTTCCGCTCAGGAGCAAACTTCCTTCTTTTTTGCTGCACAGGCTTGAATGATTTATCAATTCCAAGCTTGTGGGTGATAATATCTTTGGATATGCCTGTCATATCCTCATGCTTCCATGTAAACGTCGACATCCTGCATTTCAAAAAGTTAATTAATTGTTCTTCAATATCCTGAGGGATATTGGTCCCTACGAGCACCGAAATATCAGGATTATCCTGGTCCAGGATAATTTTCTTCACATCCTGCTCCGGATCCTCCATGATATCCTGGGCCCGCGTCTTTAATTGCTATGCTGCACTAGGCCTGGTTGAGGATTTCATCGAGGATGAGTAGCATTCTTTCGCCTCCTGCTGATCACTATCAACTTTGACAACTCCCCAAGGGGTAGGTATCTTGATGCATTGGTGATATGTTGACGGCACAGCCTTCATATCGTGAATCCACGGTCTTCCTAGTATGATGTTATAGCAAGATAGAGAATCCATCACACAGAAACGTTGTATTGAGTTGACTCCTTCAACGTATACTGGTAACTTTATCTCTCCCACTGTGTTTCTAGCCTCTCCACTGAACCCAACAAGCACGGTAGACTTTGAAGTGATATCCATTGGAGATACATTCATTCTTTTCAACGTCTCTAGTTGGATTATGTTGACGGAGCTGCCATTATCAACTAATATCCTGCGTACGAAATGGTTAGCCACATATAATGTTATTACCAGAGCATCATGGTGAGGATCCTGAACAATATCCCTGTCATCAGCATCAAATGTGATCACTTTGTCAGTTGTGCGGGTAGTCATCCTGACAGGTTTATCTCCCCTTTCGGCCTTAGCTTCGTTTGCATGTCTCTTTGCTGCCGAATACGAAGTCCCACAAATGTCGGATCCTCCCGAAATGAAGTTGATTATCTTGGCATCCGCTGGAGGTGATGCTGCTCGCTCAGGATCCTTCTCAGTATCCTGACCCTTATTCTTCTTTCCTCCTAAGAGATCTTTCAGATATCCCTTGCTTAGAAGATAGCTTATTTCTTTCCTTAGAGCAATGCAATCCTCAGTCATATGTCTGAAATCTTCGTGGAAAGCACACCATTTTGATTTGTCTTTCCAATCGGCTTTTTGTTGATTCTTTCGAGGCCACCTAGCCTTGTCTCCTAGACCCTGCATGGCATACATCAATTCAGGAATGTTAACAGAAAAGCAATATTCAGATAATTCAGGATACTCTTCAGGATCCTCGTCTTCGACAACATTCACTCTCTTGTTTTCACTTCTACCATATGGCTTAGGTCGATATGATTTGAATGAGGATTCTGACTTCCTGTTAGTTGACTCATAAGTGTTAGATGAGTTCATCCTTTCTTGCATCTTTCTGTCATCCTCCAATCGAATATATCTTAGGGCCCTGTTCCGAGCTTCATCCAAGTTCCTGCATGGGTTCATTACAAGGTCTTGATAAAATTGAGAATCTTTTTGCAGCCCCATCTTGAAAGCTTGCACGGCTGTCGCAACATCAAGATGCGGAATGTCTAGGGATTCCCGGCTGAATTTGTTCACATAATCCCTAAGGGATTCCTGAGGCCCTTGTGTTATCCTGTAGAGGTCAGTTGTTAGTTTCTCAAAGCTTCTACTACAAGAAAACTGACTATTAAATAAATTTACTAAATGAGCAAAAGATGTAATCGAATGTGGAGGAACATTCAATAGCCATTTCAAGGCTGATCCTGTTAAGGTGGAACCAAAACCCTTGCACAAGCATGCTTCCTTGAGATCCGGAGGAATAGGGTTAATCTCCATTCTTTCCCTATACTGAGCAATATGCTCCTCAGGATCCGTAGTTCCATCATAAAGCTTCATGTTGGGGGTTTGAAATCTCTTCGGGATCTCAGCATCACAAATAGGATATGCGAAGCGAGATATCTTGTGGCTGTCTTGGGACACTTCCGGAATCGGCTGGACCACTCCAGGTACACTAGATATCATGTCCTTCAGCTTCTGAAGTTCCCTAGTAAGTGCTGATGTTACACCTGTATCCTGCAAAGATCCAGTATTGGTAGTAGCATGAGTATTATTATTATTTGACACGTTACCCGTTGGAGGATTTTGCCCATATCCTGAAGCATATCCTGAGCTCCTCATGGTTGACATCCTGACCGAGGAGGGTATTTCAGGAGTATGATTCTGAGGAAGGCTGGGCACAATATTCCCCCTGTTATCCTCAGTATACACAGCTGAACTGAAGTTCAACGTTCTGGGATGTAACGGAGTGACAATATCCTCAGCAGATCTGCTCGAGCCAGACTTCAGGAGTTGTATTTCCCTTAAAAGCATTTGGTTTGTTTCCTGTTGCTGCCTCATTTGTTCCTGCACACTTCCAAATAAGGTTAGAATTTCATCATTAGAAGCCAAAACAGGAGCAGATTCCTGAACACTGCGAGTAGGGATGATATCCTGAGGTCTTGATGAAGCTGTCATCCTTGGAGGAGGTGGTGGAAGCACCGAACCGGTAGTAGCAGAAGTCGTAGCAGACACAGTGGAGGAACTCATGTTTGATCTTGAGGCCATTGTAAATAATATGGCAAAATGTTTTGAAAATAGAAAACCGATTAGCGATTTCACAAAAAATTTTAGTAAAGAGAGCACCACTTGCCCCACGGTGGGCGCCAAATTGTTTTGGTCAAAAATTACCGAAGCAATTAAGTGATCAAATTAGTAAAGTGAGGTAGTGTGCTAAAATGGGTGTTGAAAATATGCTGGTTAAGTTGTTTATGAAAACAGTTTTCAGGATACGGCTCAGGATATTGAGTTGTATCTACGATCAAACAATGAGCAATTAATGAGCAAAAAGTAAAGTAAACGACACGAGATGTACGAGGAAAGCCCTTGATCAATCTAGATCCCCGGCATAAAACCTCGGGAGCTGACAATCGCAGCTGCCTTGTTCTTCTTATTGCTTAAACTTCAGGATACAGTTCAGGATATAGACCAGATCGCTATGTGTTACAACGTTTTTATGTGAGAGTGAAAGCTTGCTAGAGAGCGAGTGTTAGAGTGTAATGAGTGCGAAAAGTGATGTCCTATTTGATCTGGTATACCCACCTATTTATAGTAATGAATTACAAACAATAATCCCTACAAATATGGGGTACTCCGAATATTCCATTGTGAACGTTATTGACCGAGTAATACGGCTTCAACGTCTTCATTTGAACGACTTGGACCGAGTCTTCCGCGGAATGAGTCTTCGTGAATGTTGATAGCTTCTAATCCACGTACCTGCACGTAATTCGTTAGTAATCCTGAGGATACCATTCAGGATGTTACCAATATCCTGAATCAGCATCCCGGACGTAAACAGATACTATATAATCAAGATATAAACCAAGATATTTTCCAGGATATGGGCTCAGAATTTCACCCATAACAGGTTTGCTAACGGTCAAATGGACTTCATCTCCTCAAGACTCGGGCATGTTTGTTATGGGAGAGACGTTGAACCCGAAAGACTAGGTCTACAACGTTCGAGTAAGGAATATTCGCTGGATCCCGGTTATTTAGGATAGTTTGTTATATTTGTTTTACTATAAATAGATGGGGGCAGATCAGATTAAGGCACGCAACTTTCACATTTTCAAACACTTTCTCTCTAGCTCTCTGCAAACACTACACACAAACACTTGTATTCAAATCACATTGTAACACCTAGTTGATTCGCTCTACATCCTGTACTGTATCCTGATATTTGAAGCAATAGAAGAACAAGGCAGCTGCGATTGTCAGCTCCCGAGGTTTTGTGCCGGCGATCTAGATTGATCAAGGGCTTTCCTTGTACATCACGTGTCAACCTTTACTTTTCTGCTCATTGTTTGATCACAGATACAGCTCTATATCTTGAGCCGTATCCTGAAACTGTTTTTATAGCTAACTTGGTTCACATATTTTTCACACATAATTTTAGCACACTACCTCACTTAACTAATTTGATCACTAAATTGCTTCGGTAATTTTTGACCAAAACAGGTATTATATGGTAACTTTACAAATAACAATTTAGTTATTTATAATTAATCATTGAAATCATTTTTTACTCTCATCCCTTTCTCCCTCAACCTCTTTTGTATCAACCAAGCACCATCAACCATACCATCACCACCAACCACCATCAGCCACCACCGCCACCACCGCCACCACCGCCACCACCCTACCCACTAATCTGAAGACCACCCCGCTTGACCGTCACCAACACCTCACCCCGTTGTTTGAACCCTTACCCACCAACAACTGCCACTAGCCACCACCACCACCACCACAACCCAAAAAAAAAAAACAAAGAACTAGTGGCCAGAAAAACCCATCATACAGAACCGCTGATACTGAAGCATATTGAAACTCTGACCCAGCCGCAACACTTAGATCCAGAATTCTAAATCCAAATCCAAATCCAATCTAACCTCCAACCAGACCCGACAATGTGTACATTTTTCCTTTTAGGGTTTGAACGACGGCAACAAGTAAAGTTCTAAATCCCCATACTTTACTCGTCGCTTGCGAACCCCTTCGTTTTCCTGTCGGTTATGTTCATTTCACTTTTGGAAAACCCTAGATCTACCGGCGGTGACAAGTAAAGTTTGGTACGATGGTGGTCAGTTTGTTGTTGATGATGGTGGTTTTAAGCGTTGGAAAGTGTTTCAAGCCACGCTTCTTACCAGATAGTGGTGGCAGGATGGTGTTATTGGTAGGTTAGGGTGAGTTAGGGTTTTTGGTTCGATTTTGTGGTAGTGGCAGGTTTGACTGGTTTCAGATCTCGCCGTTGAGTTAGGGATTTTTTGGTTAAGTTTTGTGGTGGTGGTGGCAGGTTTAGAGAGAGAGACAGTGAGGAAGATAGAGAGAGAGTGGTGGTGGTATGAGCAAATTGAATATTTTTTGTGACTGAGAACAATGTTTTTGATTGTTTTTTTGTTCAATTTTCGGGTTATTGTTTCTTCGAGGGGTGGTGGTGGTAGCCGGCATGTGGTAGTGGTGGCCGGCAGGTGGTAGTGGTGGATGTGGGTAGTAGAGTAGAGAGAGATGGGGTGAGAAAGACTATAATTAACTTTTATAAAACATATATAAACAAATAATTGAATGTTTTAATTTAATACCCTTCTCATTACATGTAAAGTTACCAAAATACCCTTAATTTTTACAATCATTTTGGATGGAGTTAAAGGCGGGGAGTAAATTGGAAAAAAACATAGTAAACTATTGGAGCAAAATGACACATTTTAAACCATTGGGGCAAAACTGTTAAATCGATCAAACCACAGGGAACAAAAACGAAGTTAACTCAAAGGATATAAATTGTGGAGTTTAGATGAAAAAAGAGAGTTTCATTCTAGAGTTGTAAAATTTTATGAAAATGTACATCCTTCTAAATCTAGATAATGGAGTGATCAATAAGTAGTGTTTTATAAAACTTTAAATCATATAAACTTTTATGACTGTTATAAATGTCTTTACCCAAAGTTTCTTCTAATACTCTCGATAATAAAGAGGGGGATAATGGATCTCATGGTACTTCTAGTGATGCAGCAACCATTAAATCCAATTACATCTTTCACTAACAGTGAAGTTAACAAAAGCCAACAAATAGGATCTAGGCTAGTGAGTAGTAGTGGAGAAGGATCTGGTAAGGCAGAGGGCACTGAAGTTCCAACTGCTGAGACCAACCCATTTGAGGGAAGTCAGTTTGAACTTAGGAGATCTTCTAGAAATGTGTATGTTTCAAAGAAATTAGATGGGTTTGTGTTAGATGGTAAAGTAAAGTATGGATTTAATAGAGTTGTTAACTATTCTAGTATGTCTGTTGAAAATAAAAAAATTTGTTAGCTGTCTAAATATTACATTTGAACCAACAACTTATAATGAGGCTATAAAAGACCCTAAATGAACTGAAGCCATGAATAAATAAAGGAATGCCTTATTTAGAAATAACACTTGGGTGTTAGTTGATTTACCTGCAAGTAGGAGACCTATAGGATGTAACAAAGTGAAATGTAAGTCCAGTGGTAAGATAGAAAGGTTTAAAGCCAGGTTAGTGGCTAAAGGATATAACCAAAAAGAAGACATTAACTTTGGTGAGACTTTCTCACCAGTTGTTAAGATGGTTACCGTTAAATGTATAATAAGTTTAGCTGTTAAAAAATATAAATGGTCTTTGTTTCAGCTTGACATAAATAATGCTTTCTTTTATGGTTCTATAACTGAAGATGTATGTGTTTTGGTCAAAAAATCTGTTGAGGATATTGCAACCAAACTCTATGTTACGGGGAATGATGCATAAAATGTGTAACAGCGATGAGGATCACTTCAATGTAAATTGCACAAACAACACAAGGATTTATACGGGGAAAAAGCCCTTGATCAAGAGTTGATCTCCGGCACAAAAAACCCCGGGTGATGGAAACTACCGATCACCAAGTTCAAATAAATGAATAAATGTTTACAACTTCGGATAGTAACGAGCTAGGTACAAGGATCACTACGGTGGAATGTGTAAAAAGTGTATGAAATTGCTAAGTGTTTGAACGAGAGCTTGTATGAGTGTTTGTACGAGTGTGTGTAACTGCAAAATGACTAAGTGTTTTCTACTAGCTCGTTACCCCTTTTTAAAATAGAAATTTAACTACCAAACTAACTCTCCGACTTTCGTGCCAAGCTCCCACGTTCTCCATAACGTCCATTTTCGGCAAGGCACGTGCGGAATAGTTTAGGAATATTCTCCAGGAATGTCGCCAAGACTTGGTCAAGCTTATCATACCTGCGAGATAGTACAAAATATAGGTAAACAATCGTCAGTACGAGGATCCTTAAAGTGATCCATGATCCTGATCCTGAAGCTCTTCTGAGGATCACCACCTGTCACAGAAGTAAGGATCACTAGTTAGGATAACGAATAAGGATCACTAATTGTTAGAAAATCCTCCCCTAACAATTGCCCCCAAAATATAAGGAGTGAAATTGTAAAATTAGCGAGTTATGTTTTCTTGATCTTATCCGTAATAAACTAACGGATATATAGCCGTTAAAATAGAACTAGCCGTTGCGATCATGACGTCACGGAAGTGACAATCCTGCAGAATCATAATTATAAATAGAGATATAGATAGGATCAATATGCATTCAAATCCGAAAGAAACTCCCTTTATATTCTCAGTTGAAGATCAATCAGGTATCTCCTTCTTCTCTTTCTTCCTCTCTTACTCTGTTTTTCTTTCTTTATTTCCGTCAATTCGAGAATGTTGCTCCGAAGCTCACCGGGCAAGGATCACAAGAAGGATAGCCCTTTGAAGAGTCAAAAGATCATCAAGGACTCAGTGAATGATAACATCCGTCACCGTTTTCCGGCGAATGTTTTTTCAAACCCTTCAATCCAACTGTTCTGAGCGACTATGTTTCTGATACATGGGTTGCCTTTCCAGTTACTCCATTTGCTATAGGGTACACCTATCCTTTCCCGGAGTTCACACAATCCTTCTTTTCCCTTACCGGCATATCTTACATCCAAGCCATGCCGATGATTTGGAGGGTTCTGTATACCCTGGAGAGGATCATTGAGCAGGAGGATGTTGATTTAGGAATGTCAGAACTGGCGGAGTTGTATGATCTTACTACTTTTGGTTCCCATCGTTACTTATTCAAACGAAAATCCGGTGCAGAACATCCTCTTCTTAAAGTCACCAAGAATGATAAAGATTGGAAACGTCGCTTCTGTTTTGTAAGAAGGGATACCATTCCTGATGGAGAGCATTTACCAAGGGAGTGGTCCACCAATGGTAGGACAGAGGATCCTGAGAAGGATCACCAGATGGTCATGTTTTTGTAATAGGATCACTAACCCTTTTTGTCTTGTGTCACGCAGCCATCTCTTTTTCACATCTCATCACAACATCCGCAACCAGGGAAAGACTTGCTGCTTTCTGGGGACTCGATCCTGAAACTAGAACTTTCAAAACAACAACCCAAGATTCTCAGGAGGTATCCTCAGGCTCTGTCACAATGTCAAGTAAGTATCCTTGTTTAAAATTGAAATAAATAGTAAAATGTAAATTAAGAAGAGATACTTATCTTGTTTTGGTTGTGTAGGTGCTGGGAAATCTGCCAAAGCTGCTTCAAGGTTCAGTGTCACCGATCTCACCACTGTCAAATCCTCTAAAAGAAAGATCCCTGCTAGCCCGACAGCCTCAATCCCCAAGGCACCCCTCAAAGGGAAGGCAATCAAGAAGAGAAAAACGTCTGAGGCTGAGGATCTGCAGGGTCTGCCTCTAATCCGCCATCAATTCCTCGAGTACTTCAATGAGGTAAGGATCACTGTCTCTGCTTGTATATCCTGCTGACATATCCCGCTGACCTGAGGATCACTTGGTCTTGAACTGCTTTATCCTTTTCTTTTGCAGAAATTTGCTGAGATTGAGGATTATGTGGGCCACGTTGAGGATCAAGATAAAAAGATTGCCGACCTCCAGCAGGTTGCCGTGCTCAAGGATCTTGCACTTGCTGATGTTCGGAAGGAACTCCAGGATACCAAACAGGAGATGGCTAAGGTGCTGGTTAACTTTGACTATGAAAGGCAGGATATCACAGATGATGCCAAAGTATCTGCCGCCATTGCAATGTACAAAACCAAGCTGCAAATGGCCTTGGAAGCTCAGGATCCTGCCTTCGACAAAAACAGCTGGGAAATTGAAGAATGGAAGGCAAGGCTGGCTGAATTAGGTGACGAAGAGGAGGCTGAGGGGATCCTGACAATTGAGGCTGGAAGCAAGGGTGAAGCTGGTGAAGCAAGTGGAGCCGAAGGTGGTGATGCAGCGAAGGTTTAGGCTGCTTGATTGGGCAATGATGGACATTTCTAGACGTAGCCGGAGCCCAATTTTCTAAGTTTGATAGTTTGTTTTGATGATGGTGTTTTTTGTTGAACAATGATGGGTTGTACTGAACAATAGGTTTTTAGGATTAAGGGTCATGTATGATCCTTTGGACAATAGGCAGGATTGCAATTGGTGGAGGGATCCTCTGTTTGGGGGATGAAGCCATTGTGATCCTGCCGCCTTTATATTCCTGCACTATCTTTGAACTTATTATCATGGACACCCTTTACCTACCCCAGCGGACGGGCCACGTTTTGCTGGTAGAAGCTCGGGTAGGTAATTTTGACAACCTTTTAAGGGTTAGTCTTTTGTTTATAAATAAAAACTTAACCTTTTGTCGCTTATCTTGTGTTGTTATCCTTTTTAATATGTTACTTTCCAACTGTTGTAATGTTCATTCTGTTTATACTTATCAAGCCTTGAAAAATTAGAAAAGATATCCAGAAAGTTTAGGATATGATCAAGGATCACATATCCCATAACCGATAAGTTCTTAAAAAGTGATATGGTTTAATAATTACAAGTTCAGTTGTCAAGTATAAGGGTTATTTAAAAGAATAATGAATAAAATCAAAAGAGTTAAGGATCATACCTGAGGATCCAAGTTAGAATCCTAACCATAATAAGGATAACTATAAGATAAACCTTAGAGTGAAGTAAGGATCAAGGATCCCTAGCTGCCTATCTTCAAGGACCTGAAATAGAGCATAACTTGGGACTAAGCCAATATAAGAAAAGAGTTAGCAACTGGGGACAAGCCCAAGGATAACTGGGGACAAGCCCAAGGATAACTGGGGACAAGCCCAAGGATCGTGTGTAAACTGGAGTATGGCCCTAACTGGCGACTATCCAAACTTAGTGACATGAAGATGCCAAAACCTTAGCTAACGTGAAAACGTTAGAAACCTTAGCTAACGTGAAAACGTTAGAAACCTTATGAACGGATGTATGGTACGTCTACCATTATACGTAGGATCCTAGGCATAGCCAGTACAATGGAATTATCAGCCCCTAAAACGAGTACTGGTCCCAATGCCTTGAACTATACCAGGATCATCGTGCGCTACAGGCGGAACTGGGGACAAGCCCAAATAACTGGGGTTAAACCCAAGGAACGGATTGCTTCAGTAGATAACCAATGTTATGCTAAGGATACCTGAACTTTCAAAACTTAAACTCACGTGAGAGATGGATAAAGGATACATGATCCTTATCCTTATATGAGAAAATAAAGAAATGAAATAGTTCAAGTTTAGGATATTACCTAAGTAAGGATCACCGATACTTTGAGGATCCTTTAAGGATATCCCTATCATGAGGATCATCTATGCCATGAGGATCCTACTCACATGAAATATTTCTTCAAATGGACAGCATTCCAAGCTCTTGGTAGCAAATCACCTTCCATGGTTAGCAATCTATATGCCCCCTTTCCCGCTTCAGCTTCAATCAAATAAGGGCCTTCCCATTTTGGAGCCAACTTTCCATCCGCAGGATTGATGGTATTCTGAAATGCTTTCCTTAATACCATTTCTCCAACTTGAAACCTTCTGATCCTGACATTTTTGTTGTAAGCACCAGCCATTCTTTGTTGATAACTGGCCATTCTTATCCTAGCCATATCCCTGATTTCTTCAATAGTATCCAGGTCTTGGACCAAGTTCTCATCATTCTTCTCAGGATCACGGGTACTTGTTCTTGCAGTTGGAACCACCATTTCTGTTGGGATCACTGATTCTGCCCCAAATACCAAAGAGAATGGTGTTTGACCCGTAGCATTTTTAGGGGTTGTTCTATCTGCCCAAAGCACATAGGGTAGTTCTTCTACCCATTTCCCTTTCTTGGATCCAACCTTTTTCTTTAAATTGTTGATGATGATCTTGTTGGATGATTCTGCCTGACCATTAGCTTGTGGGTGGACTGGTGTTGATGTTATCATCCTAATTCCCCAGCTGTCACAAAAGTTAGTGGTTCTGCCCCCAATAAATTGGGAACCATTATCACAAATAATCTCAGAAGGAATTCCAAATCTAGTTATAATATTTCTTTTAATGAAGGATATAACTTCCTTTTCTCTGACTTGGGCAAAAGCTTCGGCCTCTATCCACTTGGAGAAGTAATCAGTCATAGCAAGCATGAATACTTTTCCACCAGGTGCCTTAGGGAGCTTACCAACTATATCCATACCCCATCTCATAAATGGCCAGGAGGAGGATATAGGGTGCAATAATTCAGCTGGTTGATGAAGGATATTGCTGTGTCTCTGGCAAGGATCACATTTCTTAGCATACTCCACAGCATCTCTTTTCATGGTTGGCCAGTAGTACCCTGTCCTCAGGATCCTTGAGAATAATGCCCTGCCCCAGTGTGGTTTCCACAATCTCCTTCATGGAAGTCTTTTAAAACTTCTTGGACTTCAGGATCCTCAATGCATCTCAAGTATGGTCCTGCAAGAGATCGTCTATACAACATATTATTTAAAATTGTAAATTGAGATACCTTAGATTTGAAAGTCCTAGGGTTTTCTCCTGTAGGAATCTCTCCATGTTGTAAGTATCTCATAATTGGTGAGATCCATGATCTTGATCCTGAATGAGATTGAGTATCCTCACTAGGGATAACCGCAGAATCATTTCCTATCTCCATAGCCACATGATCCTCAATAGCCGGGGTCAGGATATGGATAATAGGGATCTTGATATCCTCCGGGATCTTCAAGGAAGATCCTAAGTTAGCCAATGCGTCAGCCTCTGTATTTTCTTCCCTTGGTACCTGTGTCAAACTGAAGGAAACAAAGGAGAGTGCCAAATTTTTTACTATCTCTAAATATTTGGTTAGCTTTTCACCTTTAACAGCATAGGATCCATTAAAGTGGTTTGTAATTAACAAAGAATCTACGTGTACCTCAAGATACCTGATCCCCATATGCTTAGCAATTTGCAAACCAGCAATTAAGGCTTCATATTCAGCCTCATTGTTAGTGGTTTGGAACTCACAAGCTATAGAGTGGGGTATTATGTCCCCCTGTGGCGATTTTAGTAGTATTCCAAGCCCTGTGCCTTTGACATTTGAGGATCCATCAGTGTGGAGTATCCAAGGATCCTTGGTCTCCTCTAGCTGCTGGACTTCTAACTCAGCTTCTTCTTGTAAATCACTACTGAAATCAGCCACAAAGTCAGCTAATGCTTGGGATTTGATGGCTGTCCTAGGCTCATATCTTATATCATATGCACTCAGCTTCACTGCCCACTTAGCCATCCTTCCTGACATCTCTGGTTTCCTGAGGACGTTCTTAATTGGAAAATTAGTTTTAACAATAATAACATGAGTCTCAAAATAATGTCTTAGCTTAGTAGATGCCATTATTAATGCAAGAATAAGTTTTTCAAGGTGTGAATACCTGGATTCGGCATCAAGTAAACTTTTACTTACATAATAGACAGGATGTTGTGTACCTTCATGATCCTTAACAAGGACCGCACTTACTGCTTTTGAGGATACTGCAAGATACAAGGATAACACATCGCCTTTTTCTGGTTTCATCAAGGATGGGGCTGAGGATAAGTAATCCTTGAGGGCCCTCAAAGCATTTTCATGCTTCTCGGTCCACTCAAATTTCTTGTTCTTCCTTAGGATATCATAAAATTCTTTGCACTTCTCTGAGGATTTGGATATAAATCTGTTCAAAGCTGCTATCCTGCCTGTTAGCCTTTGAACATCCTTAGCATTGGTCGGAGACTTGATGTTCACTATTGCTTTGATTTGTTTCGGGCTAGCTTCGATGCCTCTCTTAGTCACCATGTATCCTAAGAATTTACCTGCTTTAACACCAAAATGACATTTTGAAGGATTGAGCTTCATATTATATTTGTCAAGGATATCAAATGCTTCCTCCAAATCCTTTAGGTGATCCTCAGCTCTTATGGATTTTACCACCATATCATCTATGTAAACCTCCATAGTTTGTCCGATCTGATCCTTGAACATCATATTCACCAGCCTTTGATACGTTGCACCTGCATTCCTCAATCCGAACGGCATAGCAATATATACCAGTTGGAGTCATGAAGGCTGTATCCTCTTGGTCGGATGGTTCCATTTGGATTTGTTGAAATCCAGATGAAGCATCCATAAAAGTTAACAGTTCATGACCCGCAGTTGCTTCCACCATGGAGTCAATGTGGGGTAATGGGAAAGGATCCTTGGGACATGCCTTATTTAAATCGGTGAAATCGACACATACCCTCCACTTTCCATTTTTCTTTTGAACAACAACCACATTGGCCAACCATCTTGGATATTTGACCTCTCTAATCATACCTGCCCGGAGCAATTTCTCTACCTCTTCCTGGATAATGGCATTCCTTTCTGGTGCAAACTTTCTTCTCCTTTGATGGATTGGTTTGAAGGATTTGTCAATGCCGAGTTTGTGAGTGATTACATCTTTGGATATACCAGTCATGTCTTCGTGTTTCCATGCAAAGGTAGTCTTTCTCCTTTTTAGGAAGGATATGAGGTCTTCTTTCATTTTGCCAAGGATCCTTGATCCGATATAAACTATAGATTCAGGATCATCCGAATCCATAAGGATTTCTACCACATCCTGTTCACTTGCCTCCAAGACATCCCTTGGAGGATACTTTGATTGCTATTGCTCCCTGGACTTCGAGGCTGGTTTCATCGATGAAGTGTAGCAATTCTTAGCCTCCTGCTGATCACTATCAATCTTCACTATTCCCCAAGGACTAGGGAGCTTCACACATTGATGGTAAGTAGATGGGACTGCCTTCATATCGTGTATCCAAGGCCTGCCAAGGATCACATTACAACAAGATAAACAGTCAATAACACAAAACTTTTGGTAAGAATGTAAGCCTTCGATATATATTGGGAGTTTAATGTCCCCCAGGGTATTCTTAGTTTCGCCACTAAATCCTACAAGCACAAAGGATCTTGGTATGATATCTGATTCAGGGATACCCATCTTCTTCAGAACATCAAGCTGGATAATGTTCACTGAACTTCCTCCGTCTATAAGGATCCTGCGAACAAAATGGTTAGAAATAAAGAGAGTAATAACTAAACCATCGTGATGAGGATCCTGGATATCTACACGATCGTCCTCATCAAAGGTTATGACTTTCCCTTCCGAGACACTTGATGTTCGAACAGGTCTTTCTCCATTGTCCATTTTAGTTTCTTTTGCATGCCTCTTAGCTGCTGAGAAGGATGTGCCGCAAATGTCTGATCCTCCAGAAATGAAGTTTATCACTTGTGCATCCGCTGGAGGGGCCGGAGCTTTCTCAGGGATCCTTTCATGATCCTGAGTCTTTGACTTTTTTCTTCCCAACAATTCCTTTAGATGCCCTTTGCTCAACAAGTATCCAATCTCCTTTCTTAGAGCAATGCATTCTTCTGTGAGATGCCCAAAATCTTCATGGTATGCACACCACTTTGATTTATCCTTAGTTGCAGCTGGCCTATCATTTTTTCTGGGCCATCTAGCTTTATCACCTAAACCCTGCATCGCAAGGATTAGTTCATTGCTGTCAACAGAAAAACAATATTCAGAGATTTGAGGATAATCCTCATCATCCTCTTCCTGATCAATAGCATGCACATTCTGGTTATCGGATCTGTTGTAGGATTTGAACTTGTTGTTCCTGAACGAGGATCCTTGCTTATCCTTCTTTGAGGATCCTGCTAACCTCTCCTGGATCCTCTTGTCATCCTCTAGCCGGATGTACCTAAGTGCCCGGGTTCTTACCTCATCTAGATTCCTGCATGGTGTCATAACAAGATCATCATAAAATAACGAATCCCTAAGCAATCCCATTCTAAAGGCCTCAACAGCCGTGGCTATATCTAAATTGGGAATGTCTAAGGATTCTTTACTAAATTTGGTGATATAATCCCTTAATGATTCATTATGACCCTGAGTTATCCTATTCAAATCACTAGTCAAACGCTCAAATTTTCTACTACAAGAAAACTGATTATTAAATAGATTAACTAGATTGGCAAACGAGGTAATAGAGTAAGGAGGAAGACTTAGCAGCCATTTGAGAGATGATCCAGTAAGAGTGGATCCGAATCCCTTGCACAAGCATGCTTCCTTTAATCTTTCTGGGATCGGATTGATTTCCATCCTCTCCCTGTATTGTGCTATGTGTTCTTCAGGATCTGTCGAACCATCATACAGCTTCATTGTAGGCACATGGAACCTCTTGGGTATCTCAGCATCACAGATTGGTGGTGCAAAACGAGATATCTTGTGGCTCCCATCTGCAATCTCTGGGATAGGTTTGACCACTCCCGGAACACTTGATATCATATCCTTTAGCTTTTGCAATTCTCTGGCCATGGCATGATTGATACCTGGATCCTGCATAAGACCATGGTTAGTAGTATGAGAATTATTAAAAGTGTTACCTCCCATTGGATTCAAGTTAGGAAGAATGGATGTTAATCCATATTGTTGAGGCTCTGGAATGATCGAGGGACCAGTAGAAGCATTAGTCTGCATTGGAATAAAATCTCCCTGATGGACATCTGAACTTCCTGTTTGCAAACTCCTTAAGGATCCTGGCATCTGGAAGGATCCCTGAAACTGGGATAATCCTGGGAAGAAAGAGGATCCTTGAACTTGGGACGATCCTGGAACAAAGGAGGATCCTTGAACCTGGGATGATCCTGGAACAAAGGAGGATCCTTGAACCTGGGATGATCCTGGAACAAAGGAGGATCCTTGAACCTGGGATGATCCTGGAACAAAGGAGGATCCTTGAACCTGGGATGATCCTGGAACAAAGGAGGATCCTTGAACCTGCTGCATTCCTGAATATCCTCCTGAATTCGTGAGGGATCCCATATACTGAGGATAGGATCCCGCGGGCTGGAAATATGAGCCTGCTGCCTGGGTGATTGCTGTTGTTCCGTAGTGCACTCCTTTTGGTCCACCCACATATTGAATGTCTGAAACCACTGATGACTGAGAAGTAATCACCGGAGTATCAAAATTCAACGATCTGGGCATCAGTGGGGAACGATCCTCTGCCGTTTTCTTCTGTTTCTTAATTTCGTCAATCTCCATAAGGATCCTTTCGTTGGTTTTATCCTGCTCTTGTGCATGATTCCTCATCTGCAAAATCAAGGCATAGAGATCATTAGTAGTAGGATTAGTTGAAATAGAAGAAGTAGGTGGTTTTGAGAAAATGGGAGTTGGTTTCTTCGCAGCATTCTCAGTATTCTTCTGGGATCCAGAAGGTGGTGGAGGCAAAGGAGGAACGCCTTGTGAAGAAGTGAATGAGGGCATCAAGTTTGAAGCATTCTTCGCTGAAGAAGCCATTTGCTTGGTTGTAGTAAACCGAAATGAGCACAGAAATGCGTATTTTTCTAAGGACAAAGCACCAATCGCCCCACGGTGGGCGCCAAACTGTTTTGGTCAAAAAATCTGTTGAGGATATTGCAACCAAACTCTATGTTACGGGGAATGATGCATAAAATGTGTAACAGCGATGAGGATCACTTCAATGTAAATTGCACAAACAACACAAGGATTTATACGGGGAAAAAGCCCTTGATCAAGAGTTGATCTCCGGCACAAAAAACCCCGGGTGATGGAAACTACCGATCACCAAGTTCAAATAAATGAATAAATGTTTACAACTTCGGATAGTAACGAGCTAGGTACAAGGATCACTACGGTGGAATGTGTAAAAAGTGTATGAAATTGCTAAGTGTTTGAACGAGAGCTTGTATGAGTGTTTGTACGAGTGTGTGTAACTGCAAAATGACTAAGTGTTTTCTACTAGCTCGTTACCCCTTTTTAAAATAGAAATTTAACTACCAAACTAACTCTCCGACTTTCGTGCCAAGCTCCCACGTTCTCCATAACGTCCATTTTCGGCAAAGCACGTGCGGAATAGTTTAGGAATATTCTCCAGGAATGTCGCCAAGACTTGGTCAAGCTTATCATACCTGCGAGATAGTACAAAATATAGGTAAACAATCGTCAGTACGAGGATCCTTAAAGTGATCCATGATCCTGATCCTGAAGCTCTTCTGAGGATCACCACCTGTCACAGAAGTAAGGATCACTAGTTAGGATAACGAATAAGGATCACTAATTGTTAGAAAATCCTCCCCTAACAGTATGTATGACATTACCACAAGGCTACTATTCAAAAGATGAAACCAAAGTCTCCAAACTTGTTAAATCTCTATATGGCCTAAAGCAGGCACCTAGGAATTGGAATGAAAAACTAACAAACGTTTTTGTTAAAATAGGTTTTGTTCAAAGTGTGTGTGATTATTATTTGTTTATATTGTTTGAAAATTCTTTGTTTATAGTGTTATTAGTTTATGTTGATGGAAATTATTAGATGTAAAAGGGAATGATAGGTCTAAAATTGATGAAATAAAGAAAGTTCTAAGTGAATATTTCTAAATTAAAGATTTAGGTGTTCTTAAATATGTATTTTTTTGGGAAGTGAAGTGGTATAATATTAAAGTTGTGTTTGTTTAAATCAGAGAAAGTATTGTTTGGAGTTGTTAAATGAGTTTGGTTATTTGGGGTGTAAAACTGTAAACACTCCTATAGAACAAAGTTACATTGTAACTTCTAAAATAGATCATAACCAATAAGTGTTAAAAGATATAAAAGGTTTTCAAAACTTAATTGGCAAACTAATATATTTGTCTTCGACAAAACATGATATTTTTTATATTGTTCAATTCTTAAGTCAGTTCATGCATAGTCCGCAATCTCACATTTACAAACCGCATTAAGACTTCTTAGACATATAAAATTATGTCTAGGAAAAGGGTTACTGCTTAAAAAATGATTTTTTTATTTAGTAGGTTTTGTGGATTTTGATTGAGCAAAGTGTTTGTCTAAAAGAAAATCAGTAATGGTTTTTGTATTTTTCTGGGTAGTTCTTTGATATCTTGGAAAAGTAAGAAACATAATAGTGTTTCAAGATCCACAACATCAGATGCAGAATACGGAGCCATGTGCTCTGCAACCTGTAAGCTTATGTGGATAATGAATGTGTTAAAAGAACTTGGTGTTGAATGTTCATTATGTGTTAGGTTGTTTTGTGATAGCAAAGCTGTTATATCTATAGCATCGAACCAAGTATTTCATGAGAAAACCAAACATTTTGATAGACTTGCATTTTTTGAGAGAAAAGGTTGTTGTTGGTATTGTAAACCCTGAGAAAATTGACTCAGAGAGTCAAGTGACAGACATATTTACAAAAGGTATAAATGTTTCACATCATGAAGTGTTATGTGATAGATTAGGACTTATAAATATGTTTAGGGAATGAAGGGGGATGTTAAAATAATAATGTTGTTATACATATTTATATATATTATTAATTTCTAACATTATGAAGAATAGTATATTGTTTAAGTTTTAGGTTTTTGCCACTAAAGTTTTCATCTTTCCTTTTAAAATTTTCAGCTTGTCATGCGCCTCCAAACCTGATTTATCATTTGACTTTTAAGAAGTTTTTATTATTAAATAGGATTAAGCACCCTTGCGTTGCGGCGGGGGCGAACACCAATGCCACACTACTGCCAACACCAAAGTTACTGTTAGGGGAGGATTTTCTAACAATTAGTGATCCTTATTCGTTATCCTAATTAGTGATCCTTACTTCTGTGACAGGTGGTGATCCTCAGAAGAGCTTCAGGATCAGGATCATGGATCACTTTAAGGATCCTCGTACTGACGATTGTTTATTTATGTTTTGCACTATCTCGCAGGTATAACCAGCTTGACCAAGTCTTGGCGACATTCCTGGAGAATATTCCCAAACTATTCTGCACGTGCTTGGCCAAAAATGGACGTTATGGAGAACGTGGGGGCTTGGCACAAAAGTCGGATAGTTAGTTTGGTAGTTAAATTTCTATTTTAAAAGGGGTAACAAGCTAGTAGAAAAACACTTAGTCATTTTGACAGCCACACACACTCATACACTCGCAAACTTGAAGCTCTCAACGAACATACATTCGTTTTCACTCACATTTACACATTTCACGATAGTGATCCTTGTACCTAGCTCGTTACTATCCGAAGTTGTACACATTTATTCATTTATTTGAGCTTGGTGATCGGTAGTTTCCATCACCCGGGGTTTTTTATGCCGGAGATCAACTCTTGATCAAGGGCTTTTTCCCCGTATAAATCCTTGTGTCATTTCAGCAATTTACATTGAAGTGATCCTTGTTATTGTTATACATTTCAAGCATCATACCCTGTAACAGAGAGTTTGGTTGCAATATCCTCAACAGATTTTTTGACCAAAACAGTTTGGCGCCCACCGTGGGGCAATTGGTGCTTCGTCCTTAGAAAAATTTGCATTTTTGTGCTCATTTCAGTTCACTACAATCAAGCAAATGGCTTCTTCAGCGAAGAATGCTTCAAACTTGATGCCCGCATTCACTTCTTCACAAGGCGTTCCCCCTTTGCCTCCACCACCTTCTGGATCCCAGAAGAATGCCGAGAATGCTGCGAAGAAACCAACTCCCATTTTCTCAAAACCTCCAACTTCTTCTGCTTCTTACACTCCCACTACTAGTGATATGTTTACTTTGATTTTGCAGATGAAGGATCAGATACGGCAACAGGATAAGACCAATGAGAGGATTCTCAAAGAAATCGGAGATCTCAAGAAACAAAAGACAACGGCAGAGGGTCATTCCCCACTGGTGCCGAAATCCTTGAATTTTGATACTCCGGTGGTTACCTCTCAGCCATCAGTGTTTCCAGACGTTCAATATGTGGGTGGACCGAAAGGAGTGCACTACGGAACAACAACAATGACTCAGGCATCAGGCTCATATTTCCAGCCAGCGGGATCCTATCCTCAGCATATGGGACCCCTCACGAATTCAGGAGGATATTCAGGAGTGCACCAGGTTCAAGGATCCTCCTTCGTTCCAGGATCATCCCAGGTTCAAGGATCCTCCTTCGTTCCAGGATCATCCCAGGTTCAAGGATCCTCCTTCGTTCCAGGATCATCCCAGGTTCAAGGATCCTCCTTTGTTCCAGGATCATCCCAGGTTCAAGGATCCTCCTTCGTTCTAGGATCATCCCAGGTTCAAGGATCCTCCTTCGTTCCAGGATCATCCCAGGTTCAAGGATCCTCCTTTGTTCCAGGATCATCCCAGGTTCAAGGATCCTCCTTCGTTCCAGGATCGTCCCAGGTTCAAGGATCCTCCCTTGTTCCAGGATCATTACAGTTTCAGGGATCCTTCCAGATGCCAGGATCCTTGAGGAGTTTGCAAACAGGAAGTTCAGATGTCCATCAGGGAGATTTTATTCCAATGCAGACCAATGCCTCTACTGGTCCCTCGATCATTCCAGAGCCCCAACAATATGGATTAACATCCATTCTTCCTAACTTGAATCCAATGGGAGGTAACACTTTTAATAATTCTCATACTACTAACCATGGTCTTATGCAGGATCCAGGTATCAATCATGCCATGGCCAGAGAATTGCAAAAGCTAAAGGATATGATATCAAGTGTTCCGGGAGTAGTCAAACCTATCCCAGAGATTGCAGATGGGAGCCATAAGATATCTCGTTTTGCACCACCAATCTGTGATGCTGAGATACCCAAGAGGTTCCATGTGCCAACAATGAAGCTGTACGATGGTTCGACGGATCCTGAAGAACACATAGCACAATATAGGGAGAGGATGGAGATCAATCCAATTCCAGAAAGGTTAAAGGAAGCATGCCTGTGCAAGGGATTCGGATCCACTCTTACTGGATCAGCTCTCAAATGGCTGCTAAGTCTTCCTCCCTATTCTATTACCTCATTTGCTAACCTAGTTAACTTGTTTAATAATCAGTTTTCTTGTAGTAGGAAATTTGAACGACTAACTAGTGATTTATATAGGATAACCCAGGGTCATAATGAATCATTAAGGGATTACATTACCAAATTTAGTAAAGAATCCTTAGACATTCCCAACTTAGATATAGCCACGGCTGTTGAAGCCTTTAAAATGGGATTGCTTAGGGATTCGTCTTTCTATGATGATCTTGTTATGACACCATGCAGGAACTTAGATGAGGTAAGAACCCGAGCACTTAGGTTCATTCGGCTAGAAGATGACAAGAGGATCCAGGAGAGGTTAGCAGGATCCTCAAAGCAGGATAAGCAAGGATCCTCATTCAGGAACAACAAGTTCAGATCCTACAACAGATCTGATAACCAGAACGTGCATTCTATTGATCAAGAAGAGGATGATGAGGATTATCCTCCAATTTCTGAATATTGTTTTAGTGTTGATAACAATGAACTAATCCTTGCAATGCAGAGTCTAAGTGATAAAGCTAGATGGCCAAGAAAAAATGATAGGCCAGCTGCAACTAAGGATAAATCAAAGTGGTGTGCATACCATGAAGATTTTGGGCATCTCATAGAAGAGTGCATTGCACTAAGAAAGGAAATTGGATATTTGTTGAGCAAGGGACATCTAAAAGAATTGTTGGGAAGGAAAAAGTCAAGGACTCAGGATCTTGAAAGGATCCCTGAGAAGGCTCCAGCCCCTCCAGCAGATGCACAAGTGATAAACTTTATTTCTGGAGGATCAGACATTTGCGGCACATCCTTCTCAGCAGCTAAAAGGCATGCAAAGGAAACTAAAATGGATAATGGAGAAAGACCTGTTCGAACATCAAGTGTCTCCGAAGGAAAAGTCATAACCTTTGATGAAGAGGATCGTATTGATATCCAGGATCCTCATCATGATGGTTTAGTTATTACTCTTTTCATTTCTAACCATTTTGTCCGCAGGATCCTTATAGACGGAGGAAGTTCAGTGAACATTATCCAGCTGGATGTTCTAAAGAAGATGGGTATTCCTGAATCAGATATAATACCAAGATCCTCCGTGCTCGTGGGATTTAGTGGCGAAACTAAGAATACCCTGGGGGACATTAAACTCCCAATATACATTGAAGGCCTACACTCTTATCAAAAATTTTGTGTTATTGACTGTTTATCTTGTTGTAATGTTATCCTTGGCAGGCCTTGGATACACGATATGAAAGCAGTCCCATCCACCTACCATCAATGTGTGAAGCTCCCTAGTCCTTGGGGAATAGTGAAGATTGATAGTGATCAGCAGGAGGCTAAGAATTGCTACACTTCATCGATGAAACCAGCCTCGAAGTCAAGGGAGCAATAGCAATCAAGGTATCCTCCAAGGGATGTCTTGGAGGCAAGAGAGCAGGATGTGGTAGAAATCCTCGTGGATCCTAATGATCCTGAATCTAAAATCTATATCGGATCAGGGATCCTTGGCGAAATAAAAAAGACCTCGTGTCCTTCCTCAAAAGGAGAAAGACTACCTTTGCATGGAAACATGAAGACATGACTGGTATATCCAAAGATGTAATCACTCACAAACTCGGGGTAGACAGATCCTTCAAACCAATCCATCAAAGGAGAAGAAAGTTTGCACCAGAAAGGAATGCCATTATCCAGGAAGAGGTAGAGAAATTACTCCGGGCAGGTATGATTAGAGAGGTCAAGTATCCAAGATGGTTGGCCAATGTGGTTGTTGTTCAAAAGAAAAACGGAAAGTGGAGGGTATGTGTCGATTTTACCGATTTAAATAAGGCATGTCCCAAGGATCCTTTCCCATTACCCCACATTGACTCCATGGTGGATGCAACTGCGGGTCATGAACTGTTAACTTTTATGGATGCTTCATCTGGATTCCAACAAATCCAAATGGAACCATCCGATCAAGAGGATACAGCCTTCATGACTCCAACTGGTATATACTGCTACATTGCTATGCCCTTCGGACTAAGAAATGCAGGTGCAACATATCAAAGGCTGGTGAATATGATGTTCAAGGATCAGATTGGACAAACTATGGAGGTTTACATAGATGATATGGTGGTAAAATCCTTGAAAGCTGAGGATCACTTAAGAGACTTGGAGGAATCATTCGATATCCTTGACAAATATAACATGAAACTTAATCCTTCAAAATGTCACTTTGGTGTTAAAGCAGGTAAATTCTTAGGATATATGGTGACAAAGAGAGGCATTGAAGCTAGCCCGGAACAAATCAAAGCCTTAGTGAATATCAAATCCCCAGCCAATGCTAAGGATGTTCAAAGGCTAACAGGCAGGATAGCAGCTTTGAACAGATTTATATCCAAATCCTCCGAGAAGTGCAAAGAATTCTATGATATCCTAAGGAAGAACAAGAAATTTGAGTGGACGGAGAAGCATGAAAACGCTTTAAGAGCCCTCAAAGATTACCTATCCTCAGCCCCGGCTTTGATGAAACCAGAAAAAGGCGATGTGCTATCCTTGTATCTTGCAGTATCCTCAAAAGCAGTAAGTGCGGTCCTTGTTAAGGATCATCAAGGTACACAACATCCTGTCTATTATGTAAGTAAAAGTTTACTTGATGCCGAATCCAGGTATTCACACCTTGAAAAGCTTATTCTTGCATTAATTATGGCATCCACTAAGTTAAGACATTATTTTGAAACTCATGTTATCATTGTTAAAACTAATTTTCCAATTAAGAGTGTCCTCAGGAAACCAGAGATGTCAGGAAGGATGGCTAAGTGGGCAGTGAAGCTAAGTGCATATGATATAAGATATGAGCCTAGGACAGCCATCAAATCCCAAGCATTAGCCGACTTTGTGGCTGATTTCAGTAGTGATTTACAAGAAGAAGCTGAGTTAGAAGTCCAACAGCTAGAAGAGACCAAGGATCCTTGGATACTCTATACTGATGGATCCTCAAATGTCAAAGGCACAGGGCTTGGAATACTACTAAAATCGCCACAGGGGGACATAATACCCCACTCTATAGCTTGTGAGTTCCAAACCACTAACAATGAGGCTGAATATGAAGCCCTAATTGCTGGTTTGCAAATTGCAAAGCATATGGGGATCAGGTATCTTGAGGTACATGTAGATTCTTTGTTAATTACAAACCACTTTAATGGATCCTACGCTGTTAAAGGTGAAAAGCTAACCAAATATTTGGAGATAGTCAAAAGTTTGGCACTCTCTTTTGTTTCCTTTAGTTTGACGCAGGTACCAAGGGAAGAAAATACAGAGGCTGATGCATTGGCTAACTTAGGATCATCCTTGAAGATCCCAGAGGATATCAAGATCCCTATTATCCATATCCTGACCCCGGCTATCGAGGATCACCAGACTATGGAGATAGGAAATGATTCTGCAATTATCCCTAGTGAGGATACTCAATCCCATTCAGGATCAGGATCATGGATCTCACCAATTATAAGATACTTACAACATGGAGAGATTCCTACAGGAGAAAACCCTAGGGCTTTCAAATCTAAGGTATCTCAATTCACAATTTTAAATAATATGTTGTATAGACGATCTCTTGCAGGACCATACTTGAGATGCATTGAGGATCCTGAAATCCAAGAGGTTTTAAAAGACTTCCATGAAGGAGATGGTGGAAACCACACTGGGGGCAGGGTATTATTCTCAAGGATCCTGAGAACAGGATACTACTGGCCAACCATGAAGAGAGATGCTGTGGAGTATGCTAGAAGATGTCATCCTTGTCAGAGACACAGCAATATCCTTCATCAACCAGCTGAATTATTACATCATATATCCTCCTCTTGGCCGTTTATGAGATGGGGTATGGATATAGTTGGAAAGCTCCCTAAGGCACCTGGTGGAAAAGTATTCATGCTAGCTATGACTGATTACTTCTCCAAGTGGATAGAAGCTGAAGCTTTTGCCCAAGTCAGAGAAAAGGAAGTTATATCCTTCATTAAAAGAAATATTATAACTAGATTTGGAATTCCTTCTGAGATTATATGTGATAATGGTTCCCAATTTATTGGGGGCAGAACCACTAACTTTTGTGACAGCTGGGGGATTAAGATGATAACATCAACACCAGTCCACCCACAAGCTAATGGTCAGGCAGAATCATCCAACAAGATCATCATCAACAATTTGAAGAAGAAGCTTGGATCCAAGAAAGGGAAATGGGCAGAAGAACTACCCTATGTGCTTTGGGCTGATAGAACAACCCCTAAGAATGCTACTGGTCAAACGCCATTTTCTTTGGTATTTGGGGCAGAATCAGTGATCCCAACAGAAATGGTGGTTCCAACTGCAAGAACATGTACCCGTGAGCCTAAGGAAAATGATGAGAACTTGGTTCAAGACCTGGATACTATTGAAGAAATCAGGGATCTCGCTAGGATAAGGATGGCCGGTTATCAACAAAGAATGGCTGGTGCTTACAACAAAAATGTCAGGATCAGGAGGTTTCAAGTTGGAGATATGGTATTAAGGAAAGCATTCCAAAATACCACCAATCCTGCTGATGGAAAATTGGCTCCAAAATGGGAAGGCCCTTATTTGATTGAAGCTGAAGCAGGAAAGGGGGCATATAGATTGTTAACCATGGAAGGTGATTTGCTACCAAGAGCTTGGAATGCTGTCCACTTGAATAAATATTTTATGTGAGCAGGATCCTCATGGCACAGATGATCCTCAGGATAGGGGTATCCTTAAAGGATCCTCAGAGTATCGGTGATCCTTACTTAGGTAATATCCTAAACTTGAACTATTTCATTTCTTTATTTTCTCATATAAGGATAAGGATCATGTATCCTTTATCCATCTCTCACGTGAGTTCAAGTTTTGAAAGTTCAGGTATCCTTAGCATAACGTTGGTTATCCGCAGAAGCGATCCGTCCTTTGGGTTTAACCCCAGTTATTCGGGCTTGACCCCAGTTCCGCTTGTAGCGCACGATGATCCTGGTATAGTTCAAGGCATTGGGACCAGTACTCGTTTTAGGGGCTGATAATTCCATTGTACTGGCTATGCTTAGGATCCTACGTATAATGGTAGACGTACCATACATCCGTTCCTAAGGTTTCTAACGTTTTCACGTTAGCTAAGGTTTCTAACGTTTTCACGTTAGCTAAGGTTTTGGCATTTTCATGTCACTAAGTTTGGATAGTCGCCAGTTAGGGCCATACTCCAGTTTACATACGATCCTTGGGCTTGTCCCCAGTTATCCTTGGGCTTGTCCCCAGTTATCCTTGGGCTTGTCCCCAGTTATCTTTGGGCTTGTCCCCAGTTATCCTTGGGCTTGTCCCCAGTTATCCTCGGGCTTGCCCCCAGTTGCTAACTCTTTTCTTATGTTGGCTTAGTCCTAAGTTATGCTCTATTTCAGGTTCTTGAAGATAGGCAACTAAGGATCCTTGATCCTTACTTTTATTCTAAGGTTTGTCTTATAGTTATCCTTATTATGGTTAGGATCCTAACTTGGACCCTCAGGTATGATCCTTAACTATTTTTAATTCTATTCATTATTTATTTGAGTAACCCTTATACTTGACAACTGAACTTGTGATTCTTAAATCGTATCATTTTTTAGAACTTATCGGTTATGGGATATGTGATCCTGATCATATCCTAAGCTTTTTGGATATTTTTCAAGGCTTGATAAGTATAAACAGAATGAACATTACAACAGTTGGAAAGTAAGATATTAAAAAGGATAACAACACAAGATAAGCGACAAAAGGTTAAGTTTTTATTTATAAACAAAAGACTAACCCTTAAAAGGTTGTCAAAATTACCTACCCGAGCTTCTACCAGCAAAACGTGGCCCGTCCGCTGGGGTAGGTAAAGGGTGTCCATGATAATAAGTTCGAAGATAGTGCAGGAATATAAAGGCGGCAGGATCACAATGGCTTCATCCCCCAAACAGAGGATCCCTCCACCAATTGCAATCCTGCCTATTGTTCAAAGGATCATACATGATCCTTAATCCTAAAACCTATTGTTCAGTACAAACCATTAAACTGTTTTAAACATCACAACCACAAAAAACTACCACCAAATTCAAAAATTGGGCTCCGGCTGCGTCTAAGAATGTCCATCATCGCCCAATCAAGCAGCCTAAATCTTTGCTGCATCACCACCTCCGGCTCCACTTGTTTCACCACCTTCACCTTTGCTTCCAGCTTCAATTGTCAGGATCTCTTCAACCTCCTCAGCCTCTTCATCGTCCAGTTCAGCCAGCCTTGCCTTCCAACCTTCAATATCCCAGGTGCTCTTGTCAAAAGCAGGATCCTGAGCTTCCAAGGCCATTTGAAGCTTGGTCTTGTACATTGTAATGGCGGCAGAGACTTTGGCATCTTCGGTGATCTCACTCTTCTCATAGTCAACATTAACCAACACTTTGGCCATCTGCTGTTTGGTATCCCGGACTTCCTTCTGAAGATCAGCAATTGTGAGATCCTTTAACACCGCAACCTGCTGGAGATCGGCAATCTTCCTATCCTGATCCTCAACGTGGCCCACATAGTCCTCAATCTCAGCGAATTTCTGTAAAAAAGATAAGGTCAGGATCAAGTAATCAGCAGGATATACCAGCAGGATATGTCAACAGGATATACGAGCAAAGACAGTGATCCTCACCTCATTAAAGTACTCAAGGAATTGATGACGGATCAGAGGCAGACCCTGCAGATCCCCAGCTTCAGAGGCTTTTCTCTTCTTGATTGCCTTCCCTTTGAGGGGTGCCTTGGGGACCGAAGCTGTCGGACTGGTAGGAGCTTTTCTCTTGGAGGATCTGACAGTGGTGAGATCAGCAACATTAAACTTGGAAGCAGACTTGGTGGATTTTCCAGCACCTACACAACCAAAACAAGATAAGTATCTTTTCTTAATTCATATTTCACTATTTATTTAAATTTTAGACAAGGATACTTACTTGACATTGTGACAGAGCCTGAGGATACCTCCTGTGAATCTTGGGTTGTTGTCTTGAAAGTTCTTGTCTCAGGATCAAGCTTCTTGAAAGCAAGGAGCCTTTCCTTAGCAGCAGGGGACAGTTTGAGGTGTGAGACGGTGATAGCTGCATAACAAGAAAGCAAAAATATAAGTTATCCTTACATCAAAAGAAAGTTCCTGGTGATCCTTCTCAGGATCCTTCACCCTACCATGGGTAGCCCATTTTTTAGGTAGATCCTTTCCATCCTCGATGGAATCTCTCTTGATAAAAAAGAAACGCCGTTTCCAATTAGCATCATTCTTGGTGGCTTTGAAGATCGGGTGTTCTTCACCGGGTTTACGTTTAAACAAATAACGATGAGAGCCAAAGGTGGTAAGATCATACATTTCTCCCAGCTCTGCCATTCCTAGATCTATTCCCTCCTGATCGATGATCCTTTCAAGGGTGTACAAAACCCTCCAAATCATCGGCATAGCTTGAATATAGGAGATGCCGGTTAAGGAAAAGAAAGATTGAGTGAAGGTTGGAAAAGGATATGTATAGCCTATGGTGAAAGGAGTGACGGGGAAAGCAACCCACTTATCAGAGATATGATCGCTCAGGGCATTGGGTTCAAAAGGCCTAAATTCGGTGTTCGCCGGGAAGCAGTGACGGATTCTATCTATCTGAGCATCATTGAAGAAGCAGCGTTCTTTAATGGAGTCTTCAATGATCCCCTGGCTTTTCGGAGGACTGTTCTTTGGGTGATCCTTGGCTGGGGAACTTCGGAGCAACATCTTTGATGGAAAGAGACGAAAACAGAGCAAGAGAGGGAAGAAGATAGAGAAAGAGAATACCTGATCTTCTTCGGAATGTAGATTATAAAGGGAGTCTCTCTGAAAATTTGAATGCATTTGATCATATCTATATCTCTATTTATAATTATGATTCTGCAGGATTGTCACTTCCGTGACGTCATGATCGCAACGGCTAGTTCTATTTTAACGGCTATATATCCGTTAGTTTGTTGCGGATAAGATCAGTAAAATATAACTCACATATTTACAATTTAACTCCTTATATTTTGGGGGCAATTGTTAGGGGAGGATTTTCTAACAATTAGTGATCCTTATTCGTTATCCTAATTAGTGATCCTTACTTCTGTGACAGGTGGTGATCCTCAGAAGAGCTTCAGGATCAGGATCATGGATCACTTTAAGGATCCTCGTACTGACGATTGTTTATTTATGTTTTGCACTATCTCGCAGGTATAACCAGCTTGACCAAGTCTTGGCGACATTCCTGGAGAATATTCCCAAACTATTCTGCACGTGCTTGGCCAAAAATGGACGTTATGGAGAACGTGGGGGCTTGGCACAAAAGTCGGATAGTTAGTTTGGTAGTTAAATTTCTATTTTAAAAGGGGTAACGAGCTAGTAGAAAAACACTTAGTCATTTTGACAGCCACACACACTCATACACTCGCAAACTTGAAGCTCTCAACGAACATACATTCGTTTTCACTCACATTTACACATTTCACGATAGTGATCCTTGTACCTAGCTCGTTACTATCTGAAGTTGTACACATTTATTCATTTATTTGAGCTTGGTGATCGGTAGTTTCCATCACCCGGGGTTTTTTGTGCCGGAGATCAACTCTTGATCAAGGGCTTTTTCCCCGTATAAATCCTTGTGTCATTTCAGCAATTTACATTGAAGTGATCCTTGTTATTGTTATACATTTCAAGCATCATACCCTGTAACAGAGAGTTTGGTTGCAATATCCTCAACAGATTTTTTGACCAAAACAGTTACGACGTGTTATTGTGAAGAAATTAAACTAATACGACGTGTTATTTTGAAGAAATTAAACTAAAACGTAAAATATATAAAAGAATAACTAAGTCGATCTAGGACCCGCGTGTTACGATGAACCTGTCAAACGGAAAAAATAGACAACGTAAAAACGTTTAAGCACACATGCGCGTTGAACTGTGTTAACTCACAAAATTTAGAACGGAACGTAAAACGAAAATTTTGTGAAATGAAAAGTATAGAGGACCAAAGTTGAAAGTAAAACAAGTTTGTGGTAAAATTGTAAAAGATGAAAAATTTTATGGTTAAAAGTAATCAAATAGTTTTGGGTTAAAAGTAAAGATGAAAAGTTTTGGGGTTAAAAGTAAAAAAACCCACATTGGGTACAACCATAAGATGCATCAACATCTACAAAGCTTGATGTACAACTTTAATGCAACAAAATATTGCAAGTTATACTATTATATAATATATAATATATAAGTGATGGACTTTTAGTAAATACTTTTCTCGATAGTAAATAACATAACAACAAATGAAGAAAGTAATTGTTAATATTGTCTTAAGAGTTTAGAGTTTGATAAGTGTATGTATTTTAACAAATTAGTTTAAAAATACAAGTGGTTCTTGGATTTGCAAATCCGTTATTAATGTAAGGGTAAACTTCTTCGCATATTTGTAAAACTAATCACGTTTCTTTTACAAGTATGTTATGTTTTACATAGAAATATATATTATCATCATAATTTGAGATTGACTTGAGTGATCACCTTTTGTTGCATTTTAATTTGTAGTTTGGTTACGTTTTCATATCTATATTAATATATAGATTTTGCTTAAGAATTAGATGTATTTGTTGATGCATTATTTTAGTGTCTGTAACTTGTCTTTATTTAACGATGTAATTTATACGGTCTTTTATTATATCGAGTCTGTATTCGCCGTCGACCAAGTCGGATATCCTCCTATCCTACTTGTGTCCGACTAGTTTGTCTCGTCTGTTATGTAAAGTTAATGAACAATGCATGTTGCATGTTATGGGTTTTATGTTGTTTGTGTGTTTGTTTGTTTTGCTGCAAACTGTCTATTTGCAGCAAACATAACACATTTTGCAGCCCTCGACGAAACTCCCAAGTTTCGTAGAGTAATACATGACGAAACTCCCTTTTGGCTAAAACTCCCATGTTTCACCATGAATAGTGACGAAACACCTTGAGTTTCGTCAACTGTGATGTTTCGTCAGGCCCAAGTGATGTTTCGTCGGGCCCAATCCAGGTTTTGTCACTTGTGGGCCTGGGCTGCATATATAAACACAACATGGTTTCACTTTGAAACTATGAGAGCATTCCCTGAGAGTTTTACTTCAAACTTTGTGTGTATCTGTTTGAACCGTGTTCTCATCTAATCAATTGACTGTGATTCATTGGTTACCTTGTGTTGTTACTATCTATGTTTGGTTTGGCATAGTCACGGGCATTCCGCACTCGTGACCGTGTTTGTGATAAACAAGAGATTTGGTTTCGTATTCGATCCTCGGAAATCGGGACCTACAGTATTGAATCCGTAGCAGTTTGTATATATACAGTATACCCGCGCAACGCGCGGACGGCCAAACACTAGTTATGAATATAATTTAATTCATATGCTTTGTGTTATAGTTTTGTGCCAAGTGTATAGGTTAGTATACTTGGAGGGCTTATGAGTAAAAGGTATGGTCTATGCAGGGCTGGGTTACAAGTTCTTGAAGTTTGAGGGCCAGTTGTTAGTTCGTGTGTGAGCCCACATAAAAAGGCACTTAGGGTTTCCAGATGGTTCTAACACCATAGAAATTTGTTACGATTTGGTAGTTTGTTAGGGTTTGTTGATTTGTTTAATCCTGTGCAATCGTGTTCGTGTTGTGTATGGTTTACTTCTTAGATCATTCAACTGATAGAGCCAGTTGAATTTGACCTGTTGTATTGTTTGAGATCTTACATGCTGTAAGATCTAGGGTTTTTTGGGGTACTTTTAGTTTGTGTTAATAATAAGATTTGGTCACGTTTTGTCGCTATTCTCTTTGTTGGTCTTTGTTTGTGTTAGATCTATACTTTTCAACACAATTCAATTCATTTTATCATTTCAACATCTACCTTATGGTACACCCCTAGGTAGTATTTGGTAAAATTTGGTCACGCTTTGTCGCTATTCTCTTTGTTCGTCTTTGTTTGTGTTAGATCTATACTTTACAACACAATTCAATTCATTTTACCATTTCGACATCTACCTTATGTACACCCCTAGGTAGTATTTGGTATGCAGGAATGAGAGGCAGAAAGTATTGGACCATTGTGAGTGAATGTATTAAAATGGTGTTTGATTGGTTGATGGAATGGAATTGCCCATTACACGAGGCATTTCATTACCTCAAAATCATTCTATCCTTTCTCTATATTTTTTTCCATTCAATTCCCTTTTTATCCCTTCAATAACATCACCACAACTCACAACCCACAACCCATCACCCACCACCAAAAACCACCATCATCACCAGCACCGCCGCCGTTACCACCATCCACCACCGCCGCCATCCCCTGACCCACTGCCGCCGCCACCACCACAGTTTGTGGTCGCTACCTACCACCTTGTCCATTCCATTACCTCATCCATTCTATTCACTCATTCATTCATTTCATTACCCCATATCAAATAGGCCCCAAGATCTTAAGATTTTACCATACTCGATGCATACTTGGTGTTATGTTAAACTTATCATTTTATCACTTAACGTTCAACTATTCAAATTTCAAGTTTTTCTCTAGAGTTACTTATATAGATGGATCTTATGGTTTATAGCCAGTTTCACCTTTGGGTACTAACTTTTTTTAACAGGTTGAGGTTTTATGGTTTCGCTTTTGTAACACCTTTGGGTACTAACACCAAAATTATCAATATAATGACTAAAATACCCTTCTATTTTTTTTTTTTAATTTTATGAATGTAACACCTAATTTTATTTAAGTTTAAATCAATTTTACAAAATCTATTTTTTTATTTTCATCTTTTTAGTATATCTCTCAATTAACATAAAATCTATTTATTTTTTTTTGTTTTTTTCATAAGAAAATATTTATATATATATTTTTTAAGAAATGATAGAAGTTGCTCAAAATCTTAAATAATTAAAAATTCAATAGGTATAATAATAGTTGGTAATGTGCAAATAAATTATTAAGATATTAGGTTAAAACTCCGTGTATTACACGTGTTTAATGTATAAAACTTAGTTTTAATTTTTGTAATTTTAAATATATTGGATTAAATAATATAAAACCAATAACAATAATAATAAAAGACTGTATCTCATCGGAACTAAAGTGTTTCCTAAGCACATAGATACACAAGTAAAATAGAGACGTCATGGTTTAATCACACCATCTCAAAATGTGCCAAGTAATTGATCGTAACAAACAAATCAGATTAGATTATACATTTTTTACGATTTTACTACAAAATATACTAAATTAGTCGTAGTTATTTTTAAACAGTTTTTCTCGATTATGCTATATATGTTGATATATTAATTTAACTAATCTTCAGATATTATACTCGTGTGTTTTCAAGATTGCTATGGATTTTAATAGATACTTATTATATCATTTGTTTCATTATCTAATTTATATTTTAAAGAGTTTTTATATATTCATAATATTAGTCAGATATTTATCTAGTATTATTAGTAATATTATTAATAAATAAAAAATGGAGCGGACGTTTTCTGACTTTTTTAATTTATATTTATAAATAAAAAATAAACAGATTTTATGTTAATTAAGAGATATAATAAAAAGATGAAAATAAAAAAAATTGATTTTGTAAAATTGATTTAAACTTAAACAAAATTAGGTGTTAGTACCCAAAAGTGTTACATTAATAAAATTAAAAAAATGGAAGGGTATTTTAGTCATTATATTGATAATTTTGGTGTTAGCACCCAAAGATGTTACAAAATTGAAACTATAGAACCTAAACCTGTTTAAAAAAAAGTTAGTACACAAAAGTGAAATTAGTTATAAACCACTTGGTCCATCTATGTAATTCACTCTTTTCTCTACAACCTTTATTAAACTTAAAATATATTTTGTTTTGAACTTCGATTAAATTTAGTAAATAACCCTTTTAGTCCTTGAAATTAAACATTCCATCTAATTTATTAAAAGAGTTAATTACGTTTTTCGTCCCTGTGGTTTGTCAAAAATCACTATTTCAGTCCATTAGTTTAAAAATTGTCATTTCAGTCCCTATGGTTTCACTTTCGTAACTATTTCAGTCCGCTCACTTAACACCGTCCATTTTACCGTTAAGTTTTTAATCAAATGCCTAAAATACCCCTTCTGTTATAAAACTAGAAAAACAAACAATTTTTATAATAAAAAATAAAAACTTTTAACCTCTCCAAATTCACCACCAGTAAACACCTCCGTGAAAAACCATTTCCGAACACCTTCACACCTCCAAGTTCACCACCACCGGTAAACACCATCTTCGACCACCTTCACACCTCCTACCACCATGAACCACCACCTACCCACCGCTGCAACAACCTTCATCCATCTGCACCACACCACACCCAACACCACAGCCGGCCCCACAGCCACCGCCTAATCACCGGCAACAACCACCCGACAACACCTAACCGCCGTCGTATCTGTTTATCTTCTCCTATTTTCAAAACCCCAAAATTTTTCTCTCTCTAGCAACCTAAGCTCTACCAGATCCACGACTTGAAGAGACAACAAGATCACTAAAGAGACAACAGTGTCTAAAACTTCCATAAAGAAAAACTGCAAGACAGTTTTTGGGTTACAGGGACAACATCACCTTCTTGTCGGATTTAATCTGAAGTTCATCGGAGTTCCATAAGGCTAGGTATTCAGTCCCAACCCACCGTTCAACACCAATATCAACAACAGCCTTTATCATCATCCTCAGAGGTAAGATGATGGCAGTGGTGTGACGGGGATGGTGGTGGTATATGGCGGAGGTGGGTGGCGTGCTGGTGGTGTGCAGCAGAGGTGGGTGGTGTGTGGCAGAGGTGAGTGGCGTGGTGGTGGTGTGCGGCGGAAGTAGGTGGCGTGGTAGTGGTGTGTGGCAGATGTGGGTGGCTTGGTGGATGTGGGTGGTTAGGGTGGGTGGTAACAGGTTGAGGTAGGTGGTGGCAGTAGTTTGTTGTGTTGTTCTGCAAAGAGAAAGGGAGATTAAGTATTGATATTCAACAACAATTAACAATTTAGCGCCTCACTTTCATTGTTTGATAATTTGGCCCCTTATTTATTTATGTTTTAACTTTAAAAACAGGGGTATTATGGTCATTTCATATAGATCTAACAGAATAATTGGATGGGGTTAACAGAAGTGGACTGAAATAGTTACGAAAGTGAAACCATAGGGACTGAAATGGCAATTTTTAAACTAATGGACTGAAATAGTGATTTTTAACAAACCACAGTGACGAAAAACGTAATTAACTCTTATTAAAATATTAAAAACCGGTGTTAGTGTTACATAATTGAACTTCGATTAAACTTAGTAAATAACCCTTTTAGTCCTTGAAGTTAAACATTACATCTAATTTATTAAAATATTAAAAACCGGTTTTAGTGTTACATAACTTAAAAATATTCTATTCTATTCTATTCTATTGCATATTAATTATCAAATTCTTTGCAAGACACATATTTACTATTCAATTTAGTTTGTTTTCATTAGTCCAACACCATCTTATTCTCTGTGCTCTTTCTCATTCTATCACACTACATTTATCTCTCTTTATCTAACTCTCTTACTTCCAAATCATAGGTTTATTGCCCCATTTTTCCCTTATTTTACTTTTTGTTATGAATTGAACTATGTACTCTTATGTTTTTATTTACTCTACATGTTAAGATGTTGATTAGTATATTGTTTATATAATTTTTTTTTGTTACTTTTTCTATTATTTCAAGAAACATTGTATTTTACGTTTTGGTTTGAATTTGACGAGTTAACATCCAACAACGTACGTAAGTGGTCCAACAATTTTACGTCTATTTTTAGTTCGGTTTAATGGTTCTGTCGTAGGTTTTGATTAAATTAAAAAAAACAATGATGAAATATAATAAAAATACAGAGTGTCGGTGGAAAATAAAGGAATTAAATGCATTAACTTAAATAAATAAATGAATGGAGGTTGAACTCTCAAGATGAGGTTGGAGAACATTCGGCCCATGAAGTAGCTAATGACTTGGATCTAAACTCTCACCCTATTAACAGTGACCATGATGAATTGAGGTCCTCTGATGGTTTACACAGCAACCCGGTTGAGAACTTAGTTCATACACAAGCTGAAGAAGTTGAAGCCACTATTGCCTTGGGTGAAAAGTTGGGTGTCAGGCTTCATAATTCTCATGAGATGATTCAAGACTCGATTATTCTTGAAGGTGTACAAGGAGGTAAGACATGAATTGTCTTTCTATTAACATTCGTGGGGTTGGGGTTTGTGGTAAAGCGGGTTGGATTAAGAAGCTCAAAAATGATTTTGGGATCTCATTCATTAGTATGCAAGAGTCTATGGTTAGTAACATTCAATCAGATTTGGTGTCTAGTTATTGGGGAGGCGCGGGATTTGATTATGAGTTTGTTAACGCGAATGGTAACTCGGGTGGTTTAGTGAGTATGTGGGATCCTAAAGTGTTCGTGAAAGATGTGGTGACTAAAGATAGTAATTTTCTTCATGTGGCGGGTATGGTTTTGGCCGGCTCTGTGAGAGTGAATATAATCAACGTTTATGCTCCGCAAACTAATGTTGGTAAAAGACAACTATGGGCGAGCATTAATAATCTTATTCGTTCGAATCAAGGTTGGTGGATAGCGTTTGGCGATTTTAATGCGGTGAGAGATCGGGATGAAAGAAAAAATTCGAATGAATTTTGATCCGGTTTGCGCTCGTGACTTCAATGACTTTATCGATGATGCAGGCTTACGAGAATATAATTTGAAAGGGTTGAGGTATACGTATATGTCCAGTAGAAGAGGATTGTGTAAGTTGAGTAGAATCGACAGGTTTTTGGTTTGTGACAATGTGTTTAACAAGTGGCCTAACGCGTGCGTTCGAGCTTTTAATAGAGATTTCTTGGATCATTCTCCTTTGGTCTTCGTGGTTAAAGATTCGAACTTTGGTCCAAAACCCTTTAGGATGTTTGACTCACGGTTGAATCGGCCTGGGTGTAGTGATGTCGTCCATTCGGTTTTTGGAGGCTAGATTAATAGTGGCGCTGCGGATATTAATTTGTTAAATAAATTGAAAAGACTTCGGTGGTGTTTAAAAGATTGGTTCATCAGTTATAGTGCCAAAGAAGTGGAAGATGAGTCTAGACTTCGCAAAGAAAAAGAAGAGCTCGAGGTTCAAATGGAGCTTAAAGAATTGGATGAATCGGATCTCTGGATTTGGACAGAATGCAAGAAAGCGATTGAAGATATTGAGCATCTTAAGGGGCGTGATCTTAGACAAAAATCCCGCGTCAAATGGGCCTCGCTGGGTGACGAAAACTCTAGTTTCTTCCATAATGTTGTCAACGGAAGAAAGGCGTAAAACTCTATCCCGGGTATTATGATTAACGGAGATTGGGTTACAAAACCGACGTTGGTTAAGAGAGAGGTCTTGAGATTTTTTAGAAGCCATTTCAAGGAACAGATTCCTGTTCGGCCGACTCTTGTTTGTTCGGGTATTAACAAAATTGGTGAATAGGATCGCGATGCTCTGGTTCCTATGTTTTCAAAACAAGAAATCAAAGAAGCGGTATTTGATTGTGGCTCAAACAAGGCACCTGGCCCTGATGGTTTTAATTTTCGCTTTGTCAAGCGTTTTTGGAACTTGTTTAAGGAGGATTTTTTTTTAAATCATGGTGGAGTTTCACGCTTCAGGTACTATTAATTCAGGCTGCGGATCGTCTTTTATTACTTTGATTCCAAAGGTCAAAACGCCTTTGGGTCTTAGAGATTATAGGCCGATTACTCTTTTTGGGATGATTAGTAAAGTTATTTCAAAAATTCTTGCTAATCGTCTTAAAAAAGTGATGGGTCAGGTTATTTCTAAGGCTCAATCGGCCTTCTTATCTGGGCGTTTCATCCTCGATGGCCCTCTTATGGTTAACGAAGTCTTGGATTGGTTGAAGATAAGAAACAGAAAGGCTTTTATGTTGAAAATAGATTTCGAGAAGGCCTATGACAATGTGAACTGGAACTTCTTGATTTCTATTTTGTCTCAAATGGATTTTCATCCGTTGTGGTGTGATTGGATTAAAGGTATTTGTTGTTCCTCTAGAGCCGCGGTCTTGGTTAATGGGTCGCCGACCTTTGATTTTAGATGTGAAAAGGGTCTCCGCCAAGGCGATCCGTTGTCGCCTTTTCTATTCTTGATTGTGATGGAAGCTCTTTCTTAGTTATTGGAGAAAGCTAAACAGATTGGCATTTTTAAAGGTATTAGTTTCTCGGATGACGAAGCGGATATTACTCACCTTTTCTATGCGGACGACGCCCTTATTTGGGTGAGTGGTCGCGTGAAAATATTCAAAGTATTGCCAGGATTCTCCGTATTTTTTATCTGTGTTGTGTTTGGGGCTTCATATAAATCTTCATAAGTCGAATATTGTTGGTGTTGGTACGGAGGATTCAGAGGTGGATGATATGATGGAATTCCTAGGTTGTAAAAGAGGAGGTATTCCTTTTAGCTACCTAGGAATCCAAGTTGGGGCTAAGATGACTCGTATTAGCAATTCGGACCCGGTTATTGGTAGTTATAATAAATCGTCTTGTGTCGTGGAAAGCGAAGACTTTATCGATAGGCGGACGGTTAGTTCTCATTAAGTCGGTTTTAGAAAGTTTACCCGTCTATTACCTTTCGCTTTACAAAGCACCCAAGACCGTGATTGATTTTATTGAGTCTATTATGAGGCGTTTCTTGTGGGCGGGCTCTAGTGAAGAGAAGAAGATTTCGTGGGTTGCTTGGGATATTGTTACTACTCCGAAAAAGAAAGGTGGGTTGGGTGTGTCTAAGTTACAAGAGGTGAATGACGCGCTTCTGTTGAAATGGACTTGGAGATTCAAAAAAGAAGGAAGTAGCTTATGGAAGAGAATTATTTTGGGATGTCACGGTTCGAATAGGCCCTGGGCTATGTTACCTTGTAGCGCTTCGTTTAATGGCTATTGGAAACATATTGTTAAAGTGGGAAAGAAGAAAACTCCACACGGGTCGGCACTTAATTCTTTTTTCGTTGGTGAGTTAGGTGACGGTTATTCTATAAATTTTTGGGGAGACATTTGGTTAAGAGACGAACCTCTTCGAGTTACATATCCTAACCTATTTAGGCTTGAAAAAAATAAATGGGTTAAGGTCTCTGCTCAGATTCGTTGCGTGAATAATATTAAAACCATGGAGTGGGATTGGCGTTCGGCTCCCTCTTCGCATGCAGAGGTGTCCGAATTGTTTCAGCTCCTTAATGAGATTCATGACTTCACATGGAGGGGTGGTGTAGATGACTGGAAATGGAAGCCTGAAAAAGATGGTTTGTTCATAGTTTTCTCGGCTAAGAAATTGTTTTCCAACATCTCTTTGGTTGATAATAGTCCGTTGATTAAATGGAAGGGTTGGGTGCCATTAAAATGCAAAATTATGGTATGGAGGGTTGCGCGTAATCGTCTTCCTACTATTTCAGAGCTTCTTAAACGTGGCGTGATTCTTCCACAAACATCCCGTACTCTCTGTCAAGCAGAATTGGAAACGGCTTTACATCTTTTCACCGGCTGCTTTTTTTTCTCATGAAGTGTGGTATAGAGTAGAAGCGTGGTGCCGGTTAAATCCTAGTTTTGCGTTTAATGTGTTGGACCTATTGCGAGTGCCGGAGATTCAAACAAAGTCTAAAAAAGCGAGACACATTTTAGGAGGTATTGTTTGCACTACTTTGTGGGTGTTGTGGAATGAGCGTAATGATCGTGTTTTTAACAACAAGCGGCGGAGACCGATTGAGGTCGTGGAGACTGTTAAATCGACGGCATACTTCTGGATTCGTAATAGGTCTAGATGGAAAGATGTAGATTGGAAAAATTGGTGTTTGTATCCCTTGGATTGATGTTGTATCGTAGGTCCTTGCTTTGAGGACCTTTCGAGTTTGTTTGAATGAAATTTTCCTTTAAAAAAAATAAAAATAAATGAATATAGAAAGATACAAAACATCAAAAAACCAAATATGACAGTCCTCACGTCCTATCCATTTCAATGTTTTTCATTCCAGTGTATGCAACAGGCTTACTCGCCGGTAAAGTTGCCGACCCTCCTGCCGACTTCACGACACCAAACCACCGCAGTCGACGCCGAATCGCACCCGACATGTTCTGGCTAGTCTCGATCTGCTATACATCTCGATACTAAGGTAACCAAGTAAACACATTCGGCTTCTCTATGTTTAGTAGGTACATATATGTAGTAAACTCACCAATGTTGTAAATCGAAAATGAAAACGATATTTTTCTAGCGAGTAGCGGTCTACTTTAAGTATTTTCGGTTTTGTAACGGCAACTCACAGGCCCTCTTACATTTGATATTTTTGTTTTTGAATTGATTGATTTTAGAGGATATGAGACAAATTTTATAAACTTATATATGTCTATCAGAATAGCATAATTTTTTTTAAGGGTGACTTTCAATGTACAGGACCTATTGGTCACCGGGTTCATGTCAATGACAATCCCCCGTTAGCCCCGCTCTTCCGGATGCGATGTTCGATCGGGCCCCGGCCGTTGCGCAAGCTGACCTTCGCCGGAAACCATACTGGCCCCACACGAGAGACTCGCTGGGGTAATAGCTGGGTAAAACCGGGTTGCCCTCAAGACCGCAACATGCCTCGGTAGGAACGATCCATTATTGGGACGTCCTCCCCCCGAAATGCCGCAGCCGGGTTTCAAACCTGTGACCTCCCAAAGGAAGACACAAGCCCAACCACATGGGACCAACTGGGCTGGGGAGAGGATTTTTAACCTATAAGAATAGCATAATTAACCTATAAGTTTGGATTTTTAACATTATCAAAATTCATATTTTTATAATGGGCACGTATGCACCAACAAAGACGTTTGATATAATATACATAATTAATTAGAATTTAAACTGCATGTTGTTATAAACCGGACATTTTAGGCCCAACCCATTACTTATGGGCTTTAGGGTTTATGGTTTTATTTATCTATATATTGTAATGTTGAATAAATGGGTGTTTGCAATAAAGAGAAATGAAAAGAATGAGATTGTACGATATAAGGCTCGACTTGTAGCACAAGGGTTTTCCCAAATCCCGGGAGTTGATTATGAGGAAACGTATTCCCCTGCAGTGGATGCGATAACCCTTAGGTTCCTAATCGGCCTCACAATCCCTGAAGGACTTCATATGAGACTAATGGATGTCGTCACCGCATACTTATACGGGACACTTGAAAATGACATCTACATGAAAATCCCTAAAGGATTAAAATTGCCCGAAGCATTAAAATCAACACCTCGAGATATGTGTTCTATAAAGCTCTAGAGATCTTTATATGGTCTCAAACAATCTGGTCGTATGTGGTACAATCGACTTAGTGAATATCTCGAAAAAGAAGGATACAAGTCTGATGTAATCAATCCATGTATTTTTATAAAACGATCACTCTCAAATTTCACTATAATAGCAGTCTATGTTGACGATATCAACATCATCGGATCTCCTGAAGAGATAGAGAAAACTGCTCAGTTGTTAAAGAAGGAATTTGAAATGAAAGATCTTGGTATGACGAAATTATGTATCGGACTACAATTTGAGTATCTGTGCAATGGCACATTTGTCCATCAATCAAACTACATCCAGAAGATGTTAGTACGTTTCAATATGCACAAAGCATATCCGTTTAGCGTACCTATGGTTGTCCGATCGCTAGATCCACACAAGGATCCTTATCGCCCTCAAGAAGAAGGCGAAGAAGTACTTGGTCCAGAAGTACCATATTTAAGCACGATCCGTGCCCTTATGTATCTCGCAAATAACACAAGACCTGATATTGCATTTGCAGCACATGTGCTAGCGAGATACAGTTCGAATCCAACACGTAGACACTGGAATGGTGTAAAACATATATTCCGGTATATTTGCGGGACACAAGACTTAGGTCTTTTCTATCAGAAAGATCAATAGTCCCAGCTTGTTGGGTATGCTGATGCCGGATATCTATCAGATCCTCACAAAGCAAAATCTCAGACAGGTTATGTATTCACATACGGCGGCACAGCAATTTCTTGGAAGTCAACTAAGCAAACACTTACAGCAACATCATCAAATCATGCCGAATTGATAGCACTATATGATCCTGGTCGAGAATGCGTGTGGTTGAGATCAATGATTAATCACATACAAGAAGCATGCGGATTAGAACAGATCAAGAAGGAGCCGACAATTATTTATGAAGACAATGCTGCTTGTATAGCTCAGATCAGAGAAGGTTATATCAAGGGTGATCGAACAAAGCACATCTCACCAAAAATTTTCTCAACATATGACTTGCAAAAGGAAGGGGAAATTGATGTTCGCCAGATTAAGTAAAGCGAAAATCTAGCTGACCTGTTCACGAAATCTTTACCCAGAAGCAGTTTCGAGCAGCTATCACACAAGATCGTTCTTCGTAGATTGAAAGATGTTTGTTGAATTCAGGGGGAGAATTACGCATGCTGTACTCTTTTTCCCTTAACTAAGTTTTGTCCCACTGGGTTTTCTTAGTAAGGTTTTTAATGAGGCAGCATAGCTGATCCAGTAGTATCAGTTTATTTATTCAGGTCCTGAAGTACCTATATAACATCATCCTTAAGTATGTTGTTAAACTGTGTATAATTCTAAATGTCTGAGGGGGAGTGTTATAAACCAGACATTTTAGGCCCAACCCATTACTTATGGGCTTTAGGGTTTATGGTTTTATTTATCTATATATTGTAATGTTGAATAGAATGAAAGCGAATAATTCAGTTTTATCCCTATTACTCTTTGGTTTTTATCACATGTCATGTTATGAGACATTTTAAGCATTTATTAGATTTGGTTAGTGATAATACGACTTCTGTAAAGGTTACGCGTCATCCCATTCCGGGGTGGGTGGGTGTCAGAAGTATTTAACCTCTTTTTATTTTTTCTTCTTTCTCATCTCATACTTTACAAAGTACAATTCCGTCTAGCGTCAAGTGGTATAGAGCATCAAGAATTCGAGTACAATTTCATTTCAATGAAGGACAAATAACCCAATATAACAAAATTATATACGGATTGATGGGAGTGTGGAAAACACTTGGGTCCGGTACGTAGTTAACTGATTCTTCGAAGTGACACTTTTAAAGCTTGATATGTGTATATGCCTTTGTATTTATCTTCAGTTCTTCGAAGTGACACTTTTAAAGCTTCTATATATATCACGCGTGATATATGAAACACGTTGAAATGTTCACGCGTTGAAAAGTTGAAAAATTTCGAACGTTACTTGTTTTTGACCGTTGAATAACGGTAATATTCAATAAAAAAAAACCTTTAAACCCTTTATCTATTTGTATCTCCATTTTAAACCATTTTACACATACCAATCTACGTCTTTAAACCATTTTAAACCCATTTCACACAATCTATATCTTTCTCAAATGAAATTCCCTACGGATTCGACGTTTCCGATGTCTAGCGATAGCGATACCGAGTCGTCTTCCGACAATGAGACGCTAAAATATTTTGTGTCGGTGTATAACGAACTTGATGCCGAGTCGTCCCGCCCAAAGAAGAAGATGGTAGACCGTGATCGTATACGTGCCAATGAAGTGTTAATGAACGATTATTTTGTGGAAAATCCGCTCTACAATGCCGAAACGTTTAGAGATCGGTTTCATTTACCCAAAGAATTATTTTTAAAGATTGTTGGAGACATCGAATCAAGCGAGGAATGGTTTCAAGAAGGTTAAGATGCGAGGGGCAAACCAAGTTTAATGCCGATACAAAATGCACGTCCGCCATTCGCCAACTAGCGACAGGTAACCCTCCCGATCAATATGATGAATACCTAGCTATGTCGGCCAGAACTTCACGTGAATGTTTGCAATTTTTTTGCAACGCGGTCATTAAGTTGTAAGGTAAATAGTTTTTACGTAAACCGACAAGCCACGACATCTCACGTATTTACGCCGCACAGGAGGCTAGATGGCATTTTCCAGGGATGCTCGGTAGCATCGATTGTACACATATCGAGTGGAAAAATTGTCCAAGAGAGTTGCGAGGGGCGTATGTTAGAGGTGACATCAAAAGACCAACCATCATACTAGAAGCGGTGGCGTCGAATGATTTATGGATTTGGCATTCGTATTTCGGTGTTCCAGGTTCAAATAATGACATCAATGTGTTGCACACGTCGCCATTGTTTCAAACCGTAACGGATGGTACCGCACCTTCCTCTCCTTTCTATGTTAACGGACGACATTACAAACGAGACTTTTTTCTTGTGGATGGTATCTACCCGTCATGGTCTATTTTTGTGAAAGCTCCCTCATTTCCTGTCGAGCCTAAAGAAATCGTGTTCAAAAAATTGCAAGAATCGGCAAGAAAAGATGTTGAGAGGGCATTTGGTGTTTTAAAGGGTAGATGGGGTATACTACACCGACCGGTTCGTGCGACGAACAAGAAAGCAATACATAGCATAGTGTATGCATGTATCATATTGCACAATATGCTAATCAAAGAAGACGGACGTGCAATATCCCCGGATTGGGTGCCGGATCCTCCTACACAAGTTCAAGTTCCGCAAAATATCCAACTAGAATTGCGTAATGAAGAAACTCACTTTCGGTTGAGATACGATTTAATCGAACTAGTAGGTTCTCTAGGTTTGGAGTTTTATGAGTCGGACGAGTAGTAGGTTTTTTTTTTTTTTTAAATTGTAGTCTAAAATATTTCTAGTATGTTAAATTGTAGTAGTATGTTTTAATTTTAATGAAATTTATAATTTTAGTGTTTTATTGTTAATTTATAATTTAAAATTAAAAATTAAAAAAAATTGGGAGTGGTGGAATTTTATCACTAGTGACCACCCTCACTACATTTCTATCACTAGTGATAGAATAGTGGATGATGACATGGCATGAGTTAATTGGATATTGGGAGTGATAGAATTCTATCACTAGTGAGCACCCTCACTCCCCTAAAAGAGTTCTTTTTATTCTAACTTTTTGAAGTATTTAAGTTTGTATCATGCCCTTTGTATTTATCTTCAGTTTTTAAGGACAGAGCTTGTTACAATTATCCTTATCCTAGCACAAAAATTATTTTAGTTACTCTGATCATTTTTACAATCTACAATAGTATTTTAGTAATTAACATACACATACGATTTGATTGAAGACTGGTACTGTTACATAGTCTCTATCATGTTCCATTTTGGATCAGGCTGGGAAGATCGGAAAGTATCTGCAAGTGTCGTGTAAGCTTCGAGGGCTTTGGCTGCATCATTATGTTTTTCTATAACCGTCTCAAAGGCATTGATAACTTGTTCGAGTGTCTCAAGAGCATGTGGATCAAAACAACGAGTCTTTATTAAAGCCAAATCAGCAAGAGGCTTAACCAATTCATCACTAACTCGGAGTCTCTCTACCATTTTCTTCAATGGCTTAACCGTTGTAGTAAGAAAGTCATTCACAGAGTTTTGTGCATCTTCTTTCAGCGACGACCATGATAAAGTTGCTATTGCAATGGTAATTCCCCACTGCACACCATTTGATCTTCGTCTATTCCATAAATTCTCCAAAAAGATCACCATCACAATCTCAAAAATTATAGTAATCCCGGTTATTCCAACAAACAACTTACTTTTGGGTATGCCTTTGAATATGTTCCTTTTCTGCAGCTTTCTTGAGTTGAACTCGTTAAACACTTGGCATAGCACGAAAATGTTAAAAGTTATAATGTTCTTCACCTTCTCTTCCACATTAAATATCGCCTCACCTTTAAACTCAAACGTCAATAAAACTATAATCTGGAAAACAGCTTGTGCAAATAGGTGTCTCGACATGATATACATTATGATTTGTTTGACCAGACCCACAGGCGGTTTAGTCAAGATTTCCTTAGTGGGCCCTTTTGTAGCAAGTACAAGTCCACCCAAAGTATCCATGATTAAAGTCACCCGCAAGAGTTGAACTGCAATTAAAGGAGCCCCGCCAGAAGTTACCATCGTCATGAAGTTAATAACAAGAGTTGCCACATTTACGGTGAATTGAAACTGGATGAATTTTTGGATGCTATTGTAGCGTCCCAACATTACTACGGTTGAAAGAGAGGCAATGTCTTCATCAGAAAAAACACTATCTGAGCTTTGGTTGGCCACTTCTGTTTCTTGAATTTCTGTAGAAAGTCCAATATCAGCTTCTTCGAGGTTTGGTGCGTCGTTTGTCATGTCACTGGTAACTGCCACAACGTGTCCTTTTTGTTTGGAGCACTCTACCATTAAAGGTGAAGATCTTGCCATCACACTAATTTTATCAACCTTTTGCATTCTTTCTTCATCTGTAAAATTACACACTACTTCCTCTTCTTGAGCCAATTCAAGTATTCCACATTCGATGTCTGTGGCTTTTGCTGTGAACTCATTGTCTCCAGTTCTCATCGTCATTTCAACTCCAACAAACTTGCTCGTTTCAGTAGCTTTTTCGGTGCATATAACCGTGGCGGAACCCATGGTCTCACAGGCGGATAACTTCCGAACCATGGCTTGATCACTCATCATTCTCTTCATAGAGTATGCAAGTGTGAGGGTCACTGCTAGCGGTAGACCTTCAGGTATTGCCACCACCACGATGGTCACCGCCGCCGAGAATATACCCGTAACAGAATCTAGTATTTCGTTTACACTCGTGCCTTTCCCGTTATAATCTCGTTTACCGTTTTCATCTTCTGTGTTTCCCGTGAAGTAACGAATTAACATAACTAAAAGAACTAGGAAAGCAACTGCAAGACCTACCTTTCCAATTGAATAAGTTAGTTTGTTGAGGCGTGATTGTAATGGCGTTTGCTCGTTATCATCACCCGTGATGGAACTCATCATCTTCCCCCAAGAAGTGTTCATCCCAACTGATAACACTAGCATCCGACAATGCCCGTCAGCCACTTTAGCACCAGAGATTAAAAACGGATTACCGGTGGCGTTTACGTCTATCTGCTCACTCTCGCCTGTCATGCTCGACTTGTCCACCAGCAATGAATGCCCGTCAATAAACAAGCCGTCTGCTGGAATCTGATCTCCGACATTCAAAACCACAATATCTCCAACAACTATATCGAATATCGATATCTTCTGTCTTCTCCCTTCTCTAACAACATCAGTCTTGATATTATTGCTTATTTTTGACAGACTATCAAACTGTTTTTCTTGTCTAAAGTTACTAACCGCAGACACAACGATAACTAGAAAGACAGCGAGAAGTATGCTTCCACCTTCATACCAACCCTCTTTGATTCCGTCTTCTTTGATGCCAAAACCAAGAGAAAGAACCGCGCACCCCATTAATATGAGAATGGTGACATCTTTAAAAGCCTCAACGACAAAATAAAACAAACCCTTTGGAGGGGGTTTATGGTAAGTATTGGAACCAAACACAGTTCTCCTTTCGTTTAAATCTTGGCCGTCGATTCCGTCATCAAGATGAGTGTGAAGTGTTTTCGCTAAACCCTTGACACCAGCAAACCTGTGAAGCGCTTCCAAGTCTTTGTTTTGTACGATATCAACAAGCTGTGTTTGATCAATACCATAGAAATGATCTGTCACTGGCTCTTTGATATTGATAACGGAATATGCCGGTTGGGAAACGGGTAGTGCCTTGGAGAAGACGTCTTTGGCGATGGACGCCATGGCGTTTGAGAAATATACGGAGAAATATGCACGACGCCATCTTTTCTTGGCATTGGTAAGGATAAGGGTGGTGCTGCTTATGTTGTAGAGCATGTTTCCAATGTCATGCAGGGGTTGAATTTCTGAAACCATTTTTGTTTGCATTTTTTCAAAGTGAGAAAAGGCCAAAAGGACTTATAATGGAGAAGGTTTATGTTCTGATTCAACGAGGATCATCCCATTTATATGAGAGTAATAACTTAGTTCCAATGGAAATTGAGAAGAAACTTCTGAGAAGTTCATATGACATTGACAATGCTAGGCTTTCTTGTGGCGTTTTTGGGTGTCCAAAGGAGCCCGATTGCGAATGCTTTTATCCTAAAACGAAAACAAAACAAAAACCATGATTGCGACCAAAGGAGCCCGATTGCGAATGCTTTTATCCTAAAACGAAAACAAAACAAAAACCATGATTGCGACTGCTTTGTTAAACCATGATTGCGAATGCTTTGCTAAAAACCATGATTGCGACTGCTTTGTTAAAAAAAATTAAGACAGTTTAGTAAGACCATGTGTAGTGGTTTAGCCAAATAATGCCCCCACCATGGGGCATTATTCGACACGTGGCAGTCTAGTTAGCACGGGACGTTATTACAAAAGTGACGTAGTGAGAATAATGCCCAAATAATGCCCCTTCCAATCATTAAAAAGGATTAAAAAAAAATGAAACTGACACTTGGAATGCCCCCATTGGCCAGTCAAACATGTCATACTCATGCAAGTTGTTTGTTGAGCGTTTTTAATAAAACGCCGGTTAACTTTTTTTTCAAAAAATTTGCCAAATAACGCCCTATGTAATGGGGGGAAGGCGTTTTTGAGCGTTATTTTTGAAATTTTTTTAAAAAAACGCCCCACTAAAATGATCTAAATATTTTAAAGGAAACAGTAAATGTTTTTATCGACATACATGATGACTCAAAGAGGTTACGTGTGCCCTTTGCCATGCATATTCTTTTTTTTTTTTTTCCTTAAACACAAAGACTCACAGGCCTCGTTGACTTTGAGCCTCTATAACTACTCATATTTTGGTTCTTTTATCTATAATTTATTTTACTTTAACCATAAATCACTTGTTTTATTTAATTTCTAAGGTCAGACTACCTTTTAACTCTAATAACTTTACAAAAGTTAGTGTACATTTTATATAAATTTTTGGGTCAAACTACCTTTTTAGTGATTATTATATATATAGAGGGCGGTTAACCTACATTAAGCGTAATCGTACATTAAGTACGCGACAATCCTGACCGTAGGATCAAGGGATGTAAAGCGTGATTAAGTAAAAGTTTAAAAGCGGGTATGAAATCGTAATTACGGTAACCAAAGGTTAAAATGGTCAATTTCCTATAACTATATACCCGGCTAAATCTCAGTATCTAATCAAAAACCCATATTTGAACACCAAAAATTACGGTGAGTTTGAAGAAGAGTACGACGGATTGAGAACGGCGACGGCAACGGTGAACGACAAACGACCATCGATTTCAAGTGAGAATGACGAATCCGGCATTAAGAGGTATCGATTAAATCATCTTCTAATCCGGTTTATTTTGTTATTCAGTCATACCTTTTTAGTTGAACTAATCGGCGGTTTCATTGTATGTTGAACAAGGTAAACAAGAGAGACGGAGCAAAAAAAGAAACGATCCGGTGAAGACGGTGCACAGTAGCGGCATAAAACCAGGTTTGATGTTGATTGAGGTTTCTTCTAGAAAAATTCGGTCATTCGTAACTAGCGTTATTTGATATGAAGATGCGTAGTTTTATGTTGTTTCATTAACGGAAATTATTTGAAACTGATACTGATCGTAATTACCGGGATACAGAAAATAACGAACTCGCATAAATCCATGATGTTAGAAAATGTCTGAATTACCCTGGATCAAAAAATGAAAATGTCTAATTTACCCTTAATGACAAATCTTAATTGCTGGTAATTACGTTTTGATCTGACGGTCTATATCATCGCGTGCGTGAAGTATGATTATCAGTTTTGTACATTATACTTTCTCATAATAATATAATGTACAAATAATATTTAATAACAATAATAATATAATGTACAAAAAATAATTTTATAACAATAATAATATTTTATGGATGTGCTTGTGGCGGTGGTTGATATGGCATATTTAGCGGGTTTTGCATTAGTTGTTGCATTTGAGATGGGTTGAACGGCATGTTGGGTTGTTGCATTTGCATTGGGTTGAACGGGTATTGGTTTCGTTGGTTGAAAGCGTTGGGCATTTGTTGGTAACCCGCAAAAGAGTTGTCCATTACGGGTGCGTAGTCGGGTGACGAAAACGGGTGTGAACTTGAGTTAGGATTATTTGGGTTGTAGGGATCCATAATTTTTTAAGGTTGGGAGAGGATTTTTTATAAAATTGGGAGAAAAGTGGAAGTATTTGGTAGAAAAGGGGTTTAATTTATAGTGGTGGGGTGAATTTTTTTTTTTTTTTTTTTTTATAAATCATGCAAGTTACCGTTAGTGGGGCCCACCCCATTCAAAAATTAGCCCCGTCTCTAATGTCTCTTTTATGCCGGAAGTGACGAGACGGCCCCTTGGGGGGCGGTGTGCGACGGCCCAAAAAGGGGGGACGGCCCGGTGCCGTGCCCCATACCCTTTGGTCTTATTGCTCTGACCGTGTATAATACTTGTAGAGAAAGATATTTGAATACTAGAGGTAGGTTAAGGTGGTACATATAAATAGATATATAGAATAGTTAAAAGGATTGCAAAATTACAATGAAGAAAATAACAATTGAAAATTACGCATGAAAGAAAATCAAAATTACGCATCTAATAAAATCTTTTTTACGTTATGTACTAGATACGTATAGAAAATCCATTAAATATATATTAAACAATTTAATGGGTTAATTTATCTAATATATTTTCTTCTTTTCATACGAATTTATCAAGAAGCTCGCTTTTAGACACAAAAAGATTCATAGATGGTCATATATTACAATTTTGCAATGCTAGATTATGGTCATATATTATAATATTGCTATTAATACTAATAATAGTATAAAATATAAGAAAATAACAAAAGTAATATAAAATAACAAAATATAAAAAGGTGCTTGGGTCGGTCATCTCGGACTCTCAGTCGGCTTTTTTGGGAGGTAGGTTTATCCTTGATGGGCCCTTTATTATTAATGAGGTTTGCTCTTGGATTAAGAAGCGTAAGAAAAAGGCTTTTCTCTTCAAGATCGACTTCAAGAAAGCATACGATAATATCAATTGGGGTTTTGTAGTTGATGTGTTTCAGCAGATAGGGTTTGGTTCTAGATGGTGTAAGTGGTTGTGGGGAGTTCTTTCCTCTGCTTGGGCTTCGGTTTTGGTCAACGGAGCGCCTACCTTTGAATTCAAGTGTAAAAAAGGGATGAGACAAGGCGACCCTATATCTCATTTCTTGTTTGTGGCGGTCATGGAAGATTTGTCTTGTTTATTTGATAAGGCGGGGGAGGTTGGTGTGGTTTCAGGGATCCATCTTCCTAATGATGGGCCGAGACTGTCTCATTTGTTCTTTGCTGACGACGCCCTTATCTTGGGAGAGTGGGAGGTGAATAATGCCTTGAATATTGTGAGAATACTTAGATGTTTTCATGCGTGTTCTGGCTTGCGTATTAATCTTGGGAAATCTAATCTGTATGGGATAGGGGTGGATGATGAGGAAGTGGGAGCTTTGGCGGATATTGTTGGCTGTAATTCTGATTCTCTTCCGTTTAAATATATGGGTTTAAAAGTGGGGGCGAACATGAATCGTATAAGTAACTGGAAGTCGGTGTACGACATTTTCGAGTCTAGGCTTGCTTTATGGAAGTCGTCGCTCCTGTCTATTGGAGGGAGAATTACTCTGATCCGCTCTGTCCTCCAGAGTATCCCTAACTATTTCTTCTCTCTCTACAAAGCGCCCGTTAAAGTAATTAAGGACCTTGAAGGGCTAATAAAAAAAAATTATGGGGTGGTTCGGCCGAAGTTAAAAGGACCCATTGGGTGGCTTGGGATAAAGTGGCGTCTCCCAAGAAATGTGGGGGTTTGGGTATTAGTAAACTTAGTAATTTTAATGTCGCCCTTTTATGTAAATGGGGTTGGAGATATAAGCGTGAAAAAGATAACTTGTGGGTCAAGACAATCGACGCTATTCATTCCGACGGATCGAAGTGGTCCTTTCTCCCGGTCAAGAATTCCTTCGGTGGTGTTTGGCACAGTATTGTTTCGGTTATTAACAAACCTTTTTTAGGTGATACTCGTCTTCGGAAGTTTTTTAGGGGCTCGGTTGGTAAAGGTGATGGTATTTTATTTTGGCTCGACCCGTGGCTGAGAGACATTCCTCTCAAAGATGTGTATCCCAAGTTGTTTGCGTTGGAAATTGTTAAAACTTGTTCGGTTCGTGATCGGTTACTTGGAGATTGGCTTTGGAAACATGACCCGGATTGTATGGATGAAGTCACTGAATTGAATGTACTTACCTCGGACCTCTCTTCGGTCTCCTTGAATAATAGTCCTGACTCGTGGAAGTGGCTGGGTGATAGCTCGAGAGTGTTTTCCGTTAGCTCTGTGAGGAGGTTGATAGAGAAAAGCGCTCATCATGGCAGTAACTTCGTCTTGGAATGGTGCAAATGGATCCCGATTAAGTGTGATGTTTTCGTTTGGAGAGCGGAGATGGGTAGAATCCCCACTGTGGATGCGCTTCGTAGAAGGGGAATTACCGTTGGTGATGGTCTATGCTCTTATGTCGGTCCGAGGAGGATAGTGCGGAACATTTGTTCATCTCGTGTGCTGTTGCTTCGGTTCTTTGGCAGAAAGTTAGTCATTGGTGCCGAACTCCTCCTATCTTCGCGTTCTCGCTTCGTGACCTGCTGGAGCTTCATAAAATCGGGAATCTCAAGGCTGGGGAGAAGTTCACGTTGCAAGGCATTATCCGAGTGGGCTGCTGGTGTCTTTGGTTAGCGCGAAACAATGCCATTTTTTCGGATAAGGAGGTTAAGGTGGATTCGATCTTTAGTGAAGTTAAATCTTTGAGGTTTTTGTGGTTTAAACATACAATCAGGAGCAATCCTATTTCTTGGTCGGATTGGTGTAATTATGTAATTATGTAAGTTGTTTTTGTTTCCCGGCTCGGTCTTCGGGCTTGGGTGTTCTTTAATGAAGTTTTCCTTTCAAAAAAAAATAAAAAAAAAATAACATAAAAAACATAATTATTACTTTTTACTTTTATAATAAACTAATATAATAAAGTAAACATAATTATTACTTTTACTTTTATAATAAAATAATGTAATAAAGTGCTTAATTATTGCCAACTTTGACTAATTGGTATATTAATCCGTATCTTGGATGTATTTATCACACCCCTTCAAGATGTCCATTACCGCCTGCACTCCCCCGTAGCTTAGATCTCATCGTCATCGTCCGTTGTGGTCCCAAATTAACTAATACACGTTGTGGTCCCAAATTAACTGATACACGTCAGTCGTACGTGGTTTGCCCTACACCCGCCAACTACTCTCACCCCAGGAATCTTGTCGGGTCCCACAATATCGGAACCAACAACCAACTTCCACCTTAATCCTACAAATCTCCTGTTTACCGACTTTTTGTTGTATTATACTCGATTACTCCACAGAGTTAATGATTTTCTATTTCCGTAACTATGTTCTCTTATGTAGGGTTAGGATACAATAGGAAGTTTATTTGGTTAAGAAGGCTAGGAAGTAATTTTGACCATCCATTTATTTAATTAAGGGCTAAGATTAAATGATGGAAATTGAAGGGAAGAAAAGAGGCGCGTGGGTTTGTTTAGGGGCATTCTAGTCAATCCAAGGCAATAGTTTCTCTCTCCTCCAATCCCCCCCCCCCCCATTTTTTAAACGTTAATAACTCTTTCATACGACATTATTTTTTTATAAAAATTGCACCAAAAAAACGAGCGTTTTTTTATCTTTAAAATGAGTATACTATTGCTATATTTTCGAAAAACCGGGAATCTCAAGGCTGGGGAGAAGTTCGCATTGCAAGGCATCATCCGAGTGGGCTGCTGGTGTCTTTGGTTAGCGCGGAACAATGCCATTTTTTCGGATAAGGAGGTTAAGGTGGATTCGATCTTTAGTGAAGTTAAATCTTTGAGGTTTTTGTGGTTTAAACATACAATCAGGAGCAATCATATTTCTTGGTCGGATTGGTGTAATTATGTAATTATGTAAGTTGTTTTTGTTTCCCGGCTCGGTCTTCGGGCTTGGGTGTTCTTTAATGAAGTTTTCCTTTCAAAAAAAAAAAATAAAAAAATTAACATAAAAAACATAATTATTACTTTTTACTTTTATAATAAACTAATATAATAAAGTAAACATAATTATTACTTTTACTTTTATAATAAAATAATGTAATAAAGTGCTTAATTATTACCAACTTTGACTAATTGGTATATTAATCCGTATCTTGGATGTATTTATCACACCCCTTCAAGATGTCAATCACCGCCTGCACTCCCCCGTAGCTTAGATCTCATCGTCATCGTCCGTTGTGGTCCCAAATTAACTAATACACGTTGTGGTCCCAAATTAACTGATACACGTCAGTCGTACGTGGTTTGCCCTACACCCACCAACTACTCTCACCCCAGCCTATTGTATCCTAACACTACATAAGAGAACATATTTATGGAAATAGAAAATCATTAACTCTGTGGAGTAATCGAGTATAATACAACAAAAAGTCGGTAAACAGGAGATTTGTAGGATTAAGGTGGAAGTTGGTCGTTGGTTCCGATATTGTGGGACCCGACAAGATTCCTGGGGTGAGAGTAGTTGGTGGGTGTAGGGCAAACCACGTACGACTGAGGAATCTTGTCGGGTCCCACAATATCGGAACCAACGACCAACTTCCACCTTAATCCTACAAATCTCCTGTTTACCGACTTTTTGTTGTATTATACTCGATTACTCCACAGAGTTAATGATTTTCTATTTCCATAAATATGTTCTCTTATGTAGTGTTAGGATACAATAGGAAGTTTATTTGGCTAAGAAGGCTAGAAAGCAATTTTGACCATCCATTTATTTAATTAAGGGCTAAGATTAAGTGATGGAAATTGAAGGGAAGAAAAGAGGCGCGTGGGTTTGTTTAGGGGCATTCTAGTCAATCGAAGGCAATAGTTTCTCTCTCCTCCAATCCCCCCCCCCCCCCATTTTTTAAACGTTAATAACTCTTTCATACGACATTATTTTTTTATAAAAATTGCACCAAAAAACGAGCGTTTTTTTTATCTTTAAAATAAGTATACTATTGCTATATTTTCGAAAAAAAAAATTTGAAAACCGAGTTGCGTAAAACGCAATGGAAAAAAATCCAGTTGCGTAAAACGCAATGAAAAAAAAAAACCTAAAAAATGACATTTTTCTAAAACGCAATGCACCAAAAACACAAGGAAATGTCTTATTTGTAAAACGCAATGGCCAGAAAACAAAAAGAAATGTTTTATTTCTAAAACGCAATAGCCTAAAAACACAAAAGAAAGTGTACTTTCTAAAACGTAACGTACTGAAAACACATAAAAATGTGTTTTACCTAAAACGCAATGCACCAAAAACACAAAAAAAAATGTCTTATTTCTAAAACGCAATGGCCAGAAAACACTTAAAATGTCTGTTTTCTAAAAGGCAATGGACTGAAAACACATAAAAATGTGTTTTACCTAAAACGCAATACACCAAAAACACAAAGAAATGTCTTATTTATAAAACGCAATGGCCAGAAAACACTTAAAAATGTCTCCTTTCTAAAACGCAATGGCCTAAAAAACAAAAGAAAGTGTTCTCTCTAAAACGCAATGGACTGAAAACACCTAAAAATGTGTTTTACCTAAAACGCAATGACTAAAAACACTTCAAAAATGTGTTTTTCTAAAATGCAATGGCCAGAAAACACATACAAATGTCTTAGTTCTAAAACGCAATGGCCTAAAAACACCAAAGAAAGTGTTCTCTCTAAAACGCATTGAACCAGGACAATAGTTTTGTCTTTGAATTGTCTGAACCAGTAAGTAGGAGATCAAAAACTGTCTACGAATGCAGTTTTCCAGAGGCAATTTACAGAAAACTAAATTTTCTGATGCATTTTTATTAAAGCTTGGACCCCGCCAGGGGCTGCCGCCCCTGGGACCCTGCTACCAGGGGCACTGCCCCCGGACCGCCGCCAAGATCGTAAAACGCAATGACTAAATCAAAAACCCAGATCATAAAAATGAAATTAAATAATTTCTTACATGGATCGAAGTCGGTTTTTTCAACGATTGATGAAATTTGAATGATAGAAACACTTATCAGCCATCGAATCGAACGGATCGAGTGATTATCTTCAAAATCACAGGAAAAAACGAGATTTTGTACGAAATTAAACTGGGTTTTCTTCAAAAAAAAAGCTGAAGAACACGTTGATCGGGTGTTTGATTCAATGATTGGTGACGAAAATCGCACTATAATGTAGTGATTATTGAGATAGAAAGTGAAGAAATGGTTGAAGATGGTGGGTTTTGAAAATGGTGGGTTTTGAAAATGGTGGGTTTTGAAGTTACTAAGGAGAAGAAGGAAGAATAAAGGATACGATTGACTAAAATACCCTTCCTATTTATTTTAAATTTTGCCACATGTCATTATCCTATTGCTTCCTATACTTCCTAGCTAAAATAAACTTCTTATCTGACCCTCACCCCTCTTATGTATTATACTAGTTTTTATCCGTCCGCGTTGCGGGACATTAAACCGAATAGTTCTCTCTCATAATATGTACGTTTGTATTTCAATTAATTGTACATACTACTCATAACACGATCTTAGAAAAAATTACATCGAGTGAATCAATTAAAACAAAACGCTACCATATTTTTGCTAAAAAAACTAAAACGATGAAAAAACTATAATTTTAAACTTGGGGCAAAATTGTAATTTTTTAGGACAAATGAATGTATGTCAAGCAGCCGCCTAGCACGAACAAAAATTACACCGAGTCAACCAGTTAAAACAAAACATTACCATAGTTTTCTTAAAAAACTAAAAGAGTAAATTTATGTTTTCATCCCTGAGGTTTGTCAATTTTAACTAGTCCAAAAATATAATTTATAACACATCCAGCCCTGAAGTTTGCATTTCTTAACGCTTTTCATCCCTAAGGGTTGCTTTTTCATTTAATTCTTAGGGATGAAAAGCGTTAAGAAATGCAAACCTTAGGGATGAAAAGCGTTAAGAAATACAACCTTAGGGATGGTTTTGTTATAAATTAGATTTTTGCACTAAATTAGTTAAAATGGACAAACCTCAGGGACGAAAACATAAATTTACTCTAAAACGATCGCATGACTGTAATTTTACACTTGGGACAAAATTGTAATTTGACAAGAAAAGAAAAACAAAAAAAATGGTTGGGAGGGAAAAAAACAAAACCATGCAAAACTGAAAATTTAAACGTTCTCACCATTTTCACACTTCCAACCGTTTTCTCCTGAACCCAATTCTCTCTCTCTCTCTATATATATATATATATATATATATATATGTGTGTGTGTGTGTGTGTGTATATATATGTATATATATATATAGTAAAATAAATAATTTAAATAAACAACTATCATTAATTTCACTATTCATCCATTTATAAATTGTAATTGTAATGTAATGTAATGTAATGTAATGTAATGTAACTAGTAAATAAAAATAAGAATGAAAATATATTATATTTAACCCAACTTAATTCTGGTAAAAAAAAATTACGTTAAAACGTAGGCCATCCGAAAAAGTACATAATAATAAGCATAAGAACATATTATATTTGACCTAACTCATTTCTGAGAAAAATGTACTTTGAAACGTAAATCAACTTGAATTTATACCGACATGTACATAAAATAAACACGTAAAACTCGATTACGGAGTCTTTAGAAAGTTAAAGTATTGTAAGTATCAATGCTTAAAGTTGAGGGGTGAAAGTTTAAAAAAAACAAAAAGAAAAATAAAAGAGAAAAGGAAAAGTCAACAAAAAGTGAGTAAAATAAAAAGTGCTAAATGTGTCGGAGGTAGAAATGAGTGATATTAAAAAAAACTTCAACAAAACACAATACAGAACATACCAATACACTAAAAAGTGAGAAACCAAAGAAGAAGAATACATTTAACATGTTAGATAAATCATAAAAATTCAATTCGACATGTTAAAAATTATCTTTTTCAAAAACAATTTGGAGCTTTTGCATATAAATACATGTAGAAGCCTTTTTAAAAAAATCAAAAACTAAAAAACTGTTAAAAAATGCTTATAAAACAGTTACAAATTAAAAAAAATTAAAAAAATGATTTTGAAAATCAAAATTTTTAAATAGCAAATCAAAATAAACCCATAAGTCAATTTTGCGAAACATTTTTTAACTGAGATCTCATTAAGAATTAAAAAGTTATTAGCTTTACACGAAAACTATTAATACACATGGAGGCAAAGTTAGGATACTGATGAAATGGAACAAATAAATTATTTTGGGAAGAGAAATAAGATACTAATGAGTTTGAAAATGTTGTTTATGTACCTTTTATTATTGAAAATTAAATTTTCATGACCCGGGATGTTCCCGGGTGATAGCCTAGTCTAATATATATATATATATATATATAGAGAGAGAGAGAGAGGAAGGTTAACGTACATTACGGCTTAACGTACATCACGTGCGACAGGTAATTACGCACGTTCATTTTAAAATCACGCACATTATAACTCAAAAATCCAAAATCACGCATGTTGAAACACAATAATCACGCATATTGAATACATTAATCACGCATGTTATATAACAAATCACGCACGTTGTTGTACGTGAAGTACGTTAAGCCGTAATCAGTGGCGCAGGATATGAGGGGCCGGAGGGGGGCACCCGACCCCCCGAACTTTTTGCGAAGTAGTGTTACGTATCTATTTTTCGTATAGAAATTTTTAGGTTTATATGTATTCACCCCCCCGGTTTAAAAAAAAAATTAGGTATATATTTTTTTGGACCCCCCGGTTTAATTTTTTTTTGGTATATACGTTTTCGACCCCTCCTGTTTTATAAAAAAATATTTATATAGCCCATTAGGCATTAGTTAAACCTGTTGCTGACTTGCTGCTAACCGGTCAAAAAAAACCATTATAACTTAGCCCATTAATTAAAAGCCCAAAGAAAACCCATTATAACTTGAATAGCCCATTAGTTAAACACTTAAACCTGTTGCTGCTGCTGCTGCTAACCGGTCACAAAAAAAAAAAAAAAAAAAAAAAAAAAAAAAAAAACTGCTTTTGCTTGCTGCTAACTGGAGAGTGGAGACGAGGACTCGAGGAGAACAGAAGAAAAAAACGCAGGTGCGGCTGTGGGCTATCTTCTTCGTTCGACTAATCGACTTCGAGGAGACGAGGTATGTGTTTTTTTTATCTTTAGGTTTAAATTAGGGCTTAATTTATGTGATTTAGGTTTAAATTAGGGATGAAATTGGACCGATTTTTTGCCATAAACTTGTTGAAATTAGGGATTTGGGGTGAAATTAGGCTGTAACCAAGCTAGATATTAGAAAAAGAAAATGTCTTGTTGATGGTTAATTAGGCTGTAACAGACTAACAGGCTGTAACTTGTTGAAATAAATTAGGGATTTAACTTGTGTTGTTGACTTGTTTCTTGTTAGATTACGCTATGGGGATTTACATAGAAAAGGAGATTGCTGAGAGCTTTGATTCGGAGTCCATAATTGACGAATTCAAAAATCTTAAAGGAAGACGAGCAGAACTATAATTCTTCATCCAGGAGAACCGGCCACCGGGTACCCACCTTCCTCTTCTTTTTAATGTTTTCGTGTCTTTGTTCAATTGTTTGTTAAACAATGTTTACGTTTTAATGTTTGAGAACGTATTTTATTTGATATTAATATTTGACCCGATCCGACCCGAATCGAATCACCGACATCCGACCCAAACATAGAATTTTTTTTAGGTCCGGTACCTTCCGCCCCCCCGAACATTTTTTTCAAGCTTCGCCACTGGCCGTAATGTACGATATATATATATATATATATATATATATATATATATATATATATATATATATACACACACATATATATATACATATATACACACATATAGGGTAAGGTTCATGCGAGAACCACCCTTATTGGGAGAACCGCGAGAACCAATGTGAACACAAAATAAAATCTAAAAAAAATCAAAAAAGCATTAAAAAAATTTTTTTATTTTTTTTTTAATATTCTCTTTATAAAAATCGCTATATTTCGTTTCCATAAAAAAAAAAAAAAAAAAAAAAAAAAAAAAAAAACTTTTTTTTTTCGAGTAACAGTTATCCATGCACAAGTGCATATGTATCATTACTTCAACAAATTCGGTAATACGTTATCAGGAATAGACAATTGCACTTTAATTTACAATACCATTAGTAATACACTACTTTTTACATTACCAATATTCAAAGTGCACATGTGCATCATTAGGTATAACCATGATATAACGTGTTTTGGTACAAAAGTTTGTAATTTTGAATGGAGAAGTAGGGCCCATATACATGTTTTTTGGTTAGCTATATCTAGTGGTTGATGGTTTGGTTATAGTTGTCAATTTTTGATGTAATATGTTGATTGGATGGTATAAATGGTGTTTACATACATGTAATAAAGTGAAAATATTGTTAATGGTATTGTATTATGGATGATAGGAGGTAATGATATTGTATTATGGATGGTAGGAGGTAATAGTAGTGTATTATGGATGATATGATAGATGAAAGGGAAAGTGTATTCAAAGTAGTGTACCAAAACACCTTATTTCATGTTGATACATATAAATGCACATGTGCATTTATAATATTGATAATGTAAAAAGTAGTGTATTACATATGGTAGTGTAAATGAAAGTGCAATTGTCTAATATGTGTAATGAATTACTAAATTTGTAAAAAAAATGACAAAAATGCACATGTGCATGCTTGTGTATTATGGATGGAATGATAGATAAAAGAGAAAGTAGTGTACCAAAACACCTTATTTCATGTTGATACATATAGATGCACATGTGCATTTCTAACATTGTTAACGTAAAAAGTAGTGTATTACACGTGGTAGTGTAAATGAAAGTGCAATTGACTATTATTTGTAATGAATTACGGAATTTGACAAAGAAATGATACATATGCACATGTGCATGGATAACTGTTACTCGGAATTTTATTTTTTTTTGAATTTTTTTTTTATTAACAAAATATATCGATTTTTAAAAAAAAAATAGTAAAAAAAAATTTGGGTGTTTTTTAGATTTTTTTAGGAATTACTGTTTGTGTTCACACTAGTTCTCGCGGTTCTCGCAATAAATGGTGGTTCCTAACGGATCTTTGTCCTATATATATATATATATATATATATATGGGAAGATTCAAATGAAAACCACTAGTTAACGCGAAAACTAACTAAAAAAAGACTAAAAAACATACCATTTTTTACCAATTTTCGCTATTTGAACTATATAAAAAAAATTTCAAAAAATTTTTTTTTATTGCACATGTGTAATAGTACACATGTGTATGTGTACTAAAAAAATTTTTTTTTGAAAAAAAAAGTTTTTTTTATATACAAAAACTAACGACTTTTAATAAAAAAAATTGTAAAAAAAAAATTTGGTGTGTTTTTTATCCTTTTTTTGTTAGTTTTCGAGTTTTCGCGTTAAAAGTGGTTTTCATTTGAACCATCCCCTATATATATATAAGTATATAAATAGGCCTCGGTTCAAATGAAAACCACCACGAGTTGTGAGAACCATGAGAACTTTTTAATCCCGTGTGAGTTGGGCCAAAAATTTTTTGCACAAACGTAGATGAAAATATTATAAACATATCTGTAAAAAAAGTAAAAAAAAATGAGTTGGTAGTTTTGACTGATGCAAGTTTTTTTACGCGCTAGTGTAAATTTTGTACGAAAATAAATATTTTCTTACGCCTCATGTAAATGTAGGTATGCGGCATTTTTTTGTATTTTTTTTTTTGGCGGAAACAAGTGATATTTTTTATGACTTTTGAGAAAAAAAAATTCGAAAAAACCTTTTGGATGGCCTAGTTCTCACGGTTCTCACAACTAGGGTGGTTCTCATTTTAAGACATCCCTATATATATATATATATTCTTCTGCAATCTATATATACCAGAAATGTGTATGCGTTATGAGACGGTGAATATAAATACTCGTAATCATGTAACATGTTAATTTTTTTAAACTAAAAAAACATAGGAATACATAATTCCATACTCGAATCAAAGAGAGTAAATGCTTGTTTTTATTGTGTAATTAAGATAAAATATTACCATATGAAAAAGTTTTGTCCATTTAAAAATCGTGAAAAGAAGTTGATTTAAGGTCAATAATATATTATTTTAAGGAATGTATATGTTTAAAACTTAAATTAAAATAAAGTTTTATGTAAAATTATCTTTATATGTATTATAATAGAGTGTTATAACCAATACATACAATAATTATGCGGTTACGTAATTACTTTAGATATAAGGGCATGTTTGGCTAAGCTTTTTGAAACAACTTATTAACTTATTGGCTTTTTTGAAAAGTCAGTATAGAGTGACTTATTGGTTTTTTCCCCTCACATACACCCTCATTGCCTAACATCATTTTGGAGCTTATGACTTTTTGAAAAAATCAATAAGTCAATAAGACCGTGGGGTATGGTGGGACGGGGGTTTGGGGCATGGGTTGACACGTGGAGTTCGAGCCCCCCCCCCACCCCCCGCTGGTGAGTGACGTGTCCGTAGGGTATGGCGGGGCGTGGCTAGCCCGCGTGGCTTGGCCAAGTTTATTAAACATGGCCCGCTAAGACCTAGCCAACAAGCGAATAGGAGCCGGCCACGTAGGACCGCTAGGCATGCCCAACGCCCGGACTAAAACTCCCACCCAAGGGGCCACGGCCAAACCCAAGCCCACCCGGGGAGGTGACGATTGCGGTTTGTATTTCGCATAGCCACCGTTTCCGTAGTAAAAAACGGTTGCGGTACTATTTGTTGAAATCGAAGAAAAGAGTAAAAAAAGATGAATTGAGGCGTACATTAGGAACAAGAAGTCCAACAATCCGTTCATTATCTGTTTTTGTCTAAAATACGTTACAATACGTTAAAATACGCTAAAATACGTTAAAATACGCTAAAATACCCTAAAATACGTTAAAATACGCAAAAATACCATAAACTACGTTAAAATACGATAAAATACATTAAAATACGTTAAATACGTTAAAATACGCTAAAATACGTTAAAATACGCTAAAATACGTAAAAAATACCCTAAAATACGTTAAAATAAGTTAAAATACGTCAAAAATACTATTAAATACCCAACAATATGTTAGAATACGTTAAAATACGCAAAAATACGTCAAAGTACGCGACTAACGATATTTCCACACACGTATACATATAATACGGCATTATGGAGTTCAAGTGGATTTCAAACAAAACTGTACGTAATCATAGAATAAGATATTCGCCCGCAACGGAACGGCACCGAAACGACTTATATTGAAGGTATATGTAATAAAACGACAAAATATGCGAAAGTTCGGCAAAAAACGAGATGTATACGCGTCGAACCGAGTGAAATACGATAATACTAAATTTGAAATAATGCCATATACGATCGTAGAGGCCTGTGTTGTATCGTATATCAGCTTAATACGAATCGTATAGGCCTATACGATTCGTATTAAACTTTGAATTTTCTCAAAAATACCCCTGAATTTATCAGAAAACCAGGGGTATTTCAGTAAAATCATCGATTAATACGCATCGTATAGGCCTATACGATGCGTATTGAAATATAAATTTCTCAAAAATGTTTTTTCAAATCAAGGGTTCCATCATTACAACCACTTGTTTTCAACGGAGATGTAATGCAATGATTCCTCTCAATTGAATAGACCGACACTTGCTTCATAGGACTCACTTGAATCGTCTCAGATGTAATAAAAGTACGTTTAGCATCCGTGCCTTCTTGAATTGCAGAAAGCAAAGGATAACGAATATGAATATTGTATTTAGCACACGAACGTACTGAACAACTAAGATAACAGCTCTGGTTTCATTTGCTTTGTCCACTAGAACTATTTGTGTATGCATTCTGTTGGTACTGAACAACAGAATCAGGTTCTCAAAACAAGGATCGTTCTAATAGATTAAAGAACGCTGATATCTTGGAATTGATCTTGGAAGTTTGAACCCACCTCAGTACTCTTGTTACCATCAATAATCTTGGAATTGATCTTGAAACAACATACTCTTGTTAACAACGGTTCTCCAATTCCAGATCAAAACGGTTGCGGTTTGCAGATTCAATCTTCATTGCTTCATTAAAATTAACAAGGCGGTCTCTTTGCTTCATCCACTAGAACTATTTGTGTATGCATTCTTATGGTTTTTATTATTTGATCAATGGAAGTTGAAATTGGCTTTGTATTTAGCACACGAAAGTACTGAACAACCAAGATAACAGCTCCGGTTTCATTTGCTTCATCCACTAGAACTATTTGTGTATACATTCTGTTGGTACTGAACAACAGAATCAGGTTCTCAAAACAAGGATCGTTCTAATAGATTAAAAAAGAGAACTATTTCAGTTATTTCTGTTGATCCACAAATTACAACAAATTGTGTCTAATGCAAGGATCTTCGAATGCGGTGTGTACGTTAAATACCGTTCACCGCTTTTTTAGTTGCTTCTCTTGTTAAGTTTCTGAACCAACCGAAATCCACAAATTCAAACAGTTTTTCCTTCGCTAATTTCTCCACTCACCGTGAAATCGAACAGTTTTTTCGTAGATTCCGTCCGGTTTCAACGCCGGTTGAGGATTACGAGTGTTCTAGACTCGTTCAAGGCATGCAATGTTTCCTCTCAATTGAATTGACCGACACTTGCTTCATAGGACTCACTTGAATCGTCTCGGAAGTGGATTTCGGTTGGTTCAGATCTCTTTGGGTATATTCGAAACCAACTAAAATACGTTGAAGTACTGAATCAACAGAAATAACTGAAATAACTTGAATCGTCTCGGAAGTACTTAACAACAGAAGGATGATATATCGGCGGTTAGCTCGAAGAAGTTTGTCTCAATCGGGTGTTCCATTAGATTTCCCCTTTTATCATGTGTCATACGTTACGAGATTCTTCGAGAATTAGAAAAGGAGAAAATACGGAACGAGAAGGGTAGTATGAGTCTGTGTGGTTCGTGTCAGGTTTGTATTTCCCATAGCCACTGTTTCCGTAGTAAAAAACGGTTGCGGTTTTCATCTTGAGATGCAAGGATCTTTGAATGCGGTGTGTACGTTAAATACTGTTCATCGCTTTTTTAGTTGCTTCTCTTGTTAAGTTTCTGAACCAACCGAAATCCACAAATACAAACAGTTTCTCCATCGCTAATTTCTCCTCTCACCGTGAAATCGAACAGTTTCTTCGTAGATTCCAACAAAGTTAATATTCACTGTGGTGGATGCAAGCATAAAGTTAGAAACCAGTGGTGTTGAACCAACATTTCCTTCAAACATTCTAAACACTACAAGGGTGTTGGGAATTAAACGCATGTACGTGACAAAACAAGGATCGTTCTAATAGATTAAAGAGAATACACCAAGTACAAAATCATTTGCTTTCTGAATTTGAATCTGAATGTTAACTTTGACTCATAAACCCTTGAATCCCAACGCTTCTATGATGATATCAGCGTTGTTTATCACCCTGTGTGAGCATTGGAAGCCCGACCACTAGAAGACGAACCCGACACGTTTTCTATGATGATTCGAAACATTCACGAACAACAATGGACTCAGACTCATTGTTGCGAATTTTGTTTCTTCAGGCTTATGTTGATGGATAACGCAAACAAGTTCTCCACAGTTAGTTATTCAAATCTCTATTCGGTCATATTTCCAAACTGCAACACACGATAAGTTCTCCAAAAGAATGCATACACAAATAGGATGGATGTGACACACACAGATAGATAAGCTGTCACAGTTGTCAAGACTGTTTGTCGGGTTTCCAATGCTCACACAGGGTGATAAACAACGCCGATACGAACACATGTGTGTTGAAAAATAGGCTTTGTTCTTGGTTTAATGAAGTTACACGTAACATCTAGTTATATTCAGATTTAAACAATGCACGCCTCAATTGCGATAACGGACATCCATCAAGCTCAAAAAGAAAACTTGTGTTTCCCATAGTCACAAACGATTGCGGTTTGTATTTCGCATAGCCACCGTTTCCGTAGTAAAAAATGGTTGCGGTACTATTTGTTGAAATCGAAGAAAAGAGTAAAAAAGATGAATTGAGGCGTACATTAGGAACAAGAAGTCCAACAATCCGTTCATTATCTGTTGTTGTCTAAAATACGTTACAATACGTTAAAATACGCTAAAATAAGTTACAATACGTTAAAATACGCTAAAATCCGTTAAAATACGTTAAAATACGCTAAAATACCCTAAAATACGTTAAAATACGCTAAAATACGCTAAAATACGTAAAAATACCCTAAAATACGTTAAAATAAGCTAAAATACGCTAAAATACGTCAAAAATACTATTAAATACGCAACAATATGTTAGAATACGTCAAAATACGCAAAAATACGTCAAAGTACGCGACTAATGATATTTCCACACACGTATACATATAATATGGCACTATGGAGTTCAAGTGGATTTCAAACAAAACTGTACGTAATCATAGAATAAGATATTCGCACGCAACCGACCGGCACCGAAACGACTTATGTTGAAGGTATACGTAATAAAATGACAAAATATGCGAAAGTTCGGCAAAAAACGAGACGTATAAGCGTCAAACCGAGGGAAATATGATAACACTAAATTTGAAATAATGCCATATACGATCGTATAGGCCTATGTTGTATCATATATCAGCTTAATACGAATCGTATAGGCCTATACGATTCGTATTAAACTTTGAATTTTCTCAAAAATACCCCTGAATTTATCAGAAAACCAGGGGTATTTCAGTAAAATCATCGATTGATACGCATCGTGTAGGCCTATACGATGCGTATTGAAATATAAATTTCTCAAAAATGTTTTTTCAAATCAAGGGTTCCATCATTACAACCACTTGTTTTCAACGGAGATGTAATGCAATGATTCCTCTCAATTGAATAGACCGACACTTGCTTCATAGGACTCACTTGAATCGTCTCGGATGTAATAACAGTACGTTTAGCATCCGTGCCTTCTTGAATTGCAGAAAGCAAAGGATAACGAAGATGAACATTGTATTTAGCACACAAAAGTACTGAACAACCAAGATAACAGCTCCGGTTTCATTTGCTTCGTCCACTAGAACTATTTGTGTATGCATTCTGTTGGTACTGAACAATAGAATCAGGTTCTCAAAACAAGGATCGTTCTAATAGATTAAAGAACGTTGATATCTTGGAATTGATCTTGGAAGTTTGAACCCACCTCAATACTCTTGTTACCATCAATAATCTTGGAATTGATCTTGGAACAACATACTCTTGTTAACAACGGTTCTCCAATTCCAGATCAATAAAGGTTGCGGTTTGCAGATTCAATCTTCATTGCTTCATTAAAATTAACAAGGCGGTCTCTTTTCTTCGTCCACTAGAACTATTTGTGTATGCATTCTTAGGGTTTTTATTATTTGATCAATGGAAGGTGAAATCGGCTTTGTATTTAGCACACGAAAGTACTGAACAACCAAGATAACAGATCCGGTTTCATTTGCTTCGTCCACTAGAACTATTTGTGTATGCATTCTGTTGGTACTGAACAACAGAATCAGGTTCTCAAAACAAGGATCATTCTAATAGATTAAAGAGAACTATTTCAGTTATTTCTGTTGATCGACAAATTACAACAAATTGTGTCTAATGCAAGGATCTTCGAATGCGGTGTGTACGTTAAATACCGTTCACCTCTTTTTTAGTTGCTTCTCTTGTTAAGTTTCTGAACCAACCGAAATCCACAAATTCAAACAGTTTCTCCGTCGCTAATTTCTCCACTCACCATGAAATCGAACAGTTTCTTCGTAGATTCCGTCCGGTTTCAAAGCCGGTTGAGGATTACGAGTGTTCTAGACTCGTTTAAGGCATTCAATGTTTCCTCTCAATTGAACAGACCGACACTTGCTTCATAGGACTCACTTGAATCGTCTCGGAAGTGGATTTCGGTTGGTTTAGATCTCTTTGGGTATATTCGAAACCAACTAAAATACGTTGAAGTACTGAATCAACAGAAATAACTGAAATAACTTGAATTGTCTCGGAAGTACTGAACAACAGAAGGATGAGATATCGGCGGTTAGCTCGAAGAAGTTTCTCTCAATCAGGTGTTCCATTAGATTTCCCCTTTTATCATGTGTCATACGTTACGAGATTCTTCGAGAATTAGAAAAGGAGAAAATACGGAACGACAAGGGTAGTATGAGTCTGAGTCCATTGTGGTTCGTGTCAGGTTTGTATTTCCCATAGCCACCGTTTCCGTAGTAAAAAACGGTTGCGGTTTTCATCTTGAGATGCAAGGATCTTCGAATGCGGTGTGTACGTTAAATACCGTTCACCGCTTTTTAGTTGCTTCTCTTGTTAAGTTTCTGAACCAACCGAAATCCACAAATACAAACAGTTTCTCCGTCGCTAATTTCTCCACTGTTAGTGCAGTATGTCTATCGCCTCCGTCAATCAGAACTGTAGCAGAATTAGAAGAGAACTAGAATTTATGTTAAGTGATGTAGTTATAAAGGCAAGGTGGCAATCTTGTAAATAAGGAGAAATCCTTATAAACCTTGTGCCTATATATAGGAGCTTTAGGGTTCTCATTTAGGACTTTTGGCTCATTTGGCATTTGAGAGGTTTGCAGGTGGAGCTTGGTGCTTAGAGAGAGAAAGTCTAGATAGAGAAAGTCTTCCTAGGTGATTCAAGGTGATTGTACTCATCATATCTTTCTATAGAATCACGTTAAATTGTACGTTCTTGTGTTCGGTCACGTTCGTGTACGGATTCCGCACGTCACACGTTCGGTTCGCAATCGTTTCGGAGTCAAAACCGGTCCTAACATCCACTCACCGTGAAATCGAACAGTTTCTTCGTAGATTCCTACAAATTTAATATTCACTGTGGTGGATGCAAGCATAAAGTTAGAAACCGGTGGTATTAAACCAACATTTCCTTCAAACATTGTAAACACTACAAGGATGTTGGGAATTAAACGCATGTACGTGACAAAACAAGGATCGTTCTAATAGATTAAAGAGAATAAACCAAGTACAAAATCATCTGCTTTCTGAATCTGAATCTGAATGTTAACTTTGACTCATAAACCCTTGAATCCCAACGCTTCTATGATGATATCAGCGTTGTTTATCACCCTGTGTGAGCATTGGAAGCCCGACCGCTAGCAGAAGAACCCGACACGTCTTCTATGATGATTCAGAGGTCGGTCTCGGGTGGGCATAAGATCCGTGGGCCCTATTGTCGGATATGTGACTCAAGAAAGTCATTGGACTGCCGCCGATGAAGTCAAATGTGATCAAACTTGGACATCAGACGTAAATCTTGAAGAAACAGAACATAATCCCAGATTGTCAAAAGTAGCGCTTTTATCATGTGTGATCCAGAGGTCGGTCTCGGGTGGGCATAAGATCCATGGGCCCTATTGTCGGATATATGACTAAAGAAAGTCATTGGACTGCCGCAGATGAAGTCAAATGTGATCAAACTTGGACATCAGACGTAAATCTTGAAGAAACATAACATAATCCCAGATTGTCTAAAGAAGCGCTTTTATCATGTGTGATCCAGAGAAGACGTATCGGGTGAGTTGTGGTTGATTTATAGGAGGAGGTTATGAAACGAATATATGTTTATGCGAATTTAAAGGACAATACTGACAGAGGTGCTGGTCTTTTCTCCCACTGTGCAAACTTGAAAAAACTCACCATTACACATCTAATATGACACATGATAAAAGCGCTTCTTTAGACAGTCTGGAATTATGTTCCGCAAATTGGGAACGACATATTCGTGTGTGAAAGCTTGGAAAGATGACCGAATAGAGATCTGTATACAGCCTTGGTATTTGTTTACCACATGACACATGATAAAAGCGTTTCTTTAGATAATCTGGGATTATGTTCCGCAATTTGGGAACCACATTGTAGACTGGTTGGCTTGAATGGTTTTAATAATACTTGAAAATGGAAATAATCGTGTCAAGATCTTTATCAATCATATCATCGACCAACTGCTCGAAATCCCTTTCGTTTCTTGGATTCGCATTCGACACAACACAACAAAAAATAAATTCAAAAAAACAGCGGGCTGATACGCATCGTATACGCATCGTATAGGCCTATACGATGCGTATCAGGCCCGCCGCCAGCCATAACCTGCACCTGTCAGTCTGCCATGTTTTTTACTTTAATTCAATACGCATCGTATAGGCCTATACGATGCGTATTGAATTGAAAAAGTGTGTAGATAGACAGGGGGTGTGCCATTAGAAAACCCTTTTCAAATATACATATAGATTTATTTAAGTGAGAGTTTTAGGGTGATGTTTACTTAATTTACAATATTATTTTCTTTGTTTACTCACCGTCTCTTTCGATCAATAACAACTAAAAATGTATTTCATCCTTTTCTACTATTTAAAAACCTTTTATATTGTTTAATTTATATTTTCTTCATAAGAAAATTACGAAAATAATCATTTTACTGATATGAACTAAATTCATGCATTTTAAAAAAAAACTAGTTGAATTTCCGCCCGCGCGTTGCGGCGGGGACCTAATGTCTGCAAAACGCGTGTCGGTAACGGCAAGCAGATACCGAATATCAAAACATAAATAAAAATGACGTGGTAACGATAGTCACTTCGTCCAAAAAAGAGATTTTAAATAATCTAATATATAATAATAGGACCCACACGTCCTACACGTTGGAAATTCGGTTGTTTTCAGTTTAGTTATTACCGTGTTAACACGTTAAAATATGGATGAGATCGGTACCGGTAACAGCACCGAAAGTACCAATCCGGAAAATCATCGAAATTAGGTACCAGCACCGAAAATGCTCGGTACCATACAGTATGGTATTTGAAGGTAAAACTCAGTAAATACAGGTATGGTGCTAGACAGGTGTCGAACCGAAAGTAACGATTCTGAAAATGCCAAAAGGTAGGTACCAAATTGGTACCGAAAATAATTGGTATAGTAAATTTGGTACCGATACGATATCAGTTTGATTGCAGGATTTCATATGATTTGCTCATCAATAATCTAAATATCCAAGTTAATTTTACATGTTACAATTCATTTGTTATAGAAAAAGACAAAAAAGAAAACAAAATAAGTTGTTGTGTATATAAAACCTCATTCAAACGAAATACAGTTTACTTTACAATGTGTATGAAAAGTAATCTAAATGGTGCAATTACGTGCGTTGCTACATGATTTGATGAGCTCGGTACCAACATGTACCGAAAATCTCCAAAAGTGGCTACTGGTACCGAATATACATGGTATGGTACGGTTAGGTACCGGTAGGTACTGGTACGGTACCGATATTTGAGAGTAAAAACCGGTGAATACTACCGATTCGGTACCTAAAAGATACCCGGTTTGGTAAATTTGATACCAGTACCGGTACCCGATACCATTTGCTCATCCCCTTGATGATGTTACTATTCATTGGGTTATGTATGAAAAGTAATTTAAATGGTGCAATTACTTGCGTTGCTACAGGATTTGATGGGCTCGGACCGAAAATCCCTAAAAGTGGGTACCGGTACCGAATATACCTGGCACGGTACTGGTACGGTACCGGCATTTGAGCGTAAAACCCGGTGAACACCGATGCCGAACCGATACCGAAAATGTCAAAGTTGGTACCGATTCGGTACCTAAAATATACCCGGTTTGGTAAATTTGATACTAGTACCAGTATCCGATACGATTTGCTCATCTCCTTGATAATATTACTATTCATTGCGTTCTAATTTTAATATATAGGTAATTTAATATATAGGTAATAAGGATATCGTTACTGTTCTTTGGGTTTGATTTTTACTATTCATTGTGTTCTAATTTTAATATATAGGTAATGTCTGCCTATCAACCAATGAATTATGATATATGATCAGATTTATGAATACCTAATTATGATATATGCCCCTTGATGTGCTAAAAGTGGTCTAATAAAAACAACTAAAATTAACCCTAAACTAGACACTCTAAGCTTTAAATTTATAAACTAAGACTCGGTCTAAAACTAGAACCACACAACCGGCAAGTGTACCGATCAATGTAGTAAAGCTAAAGTAAGTCCGAGTATCGAACCCACGAGACTCTAAGGATTACGCTACGACTCTATTTAGACTAAGACTGACACGACTCAACTATTTGTTTATTGATTGGGGGGGGGGGGGGGGGTTTCTAAAAATCCTAAAGAATGCAAATAACGGTTAACTAGATTAGCTAAATTAACTAACACGAACTTGAATGAAGACTTTGACCAGTGGCGATGAAGACTACCTAGGCTAGACCCAGGTTAAACTCAGAATGGATTTCTATTCGATGGTATTGTGGTATGGAACCGGGATCTTTAAATGCTAAACCTATTAAGATACCAACTAAGCTCCTCAATCCCTCTCAATGTGATTCTTGTGGCATTACCTAGGCTGTTACGCTTACCGGTTTTCTAGATTTCCTCACAGTCCTCTAGTTTCTTGAAAGTGCCTAAATAAGACAATCTACCTCACAGCGCGAAAGTCTAAGGCAACTATGGATTTTAATCTTGGTTTAATAGACAAGAGAATGTTTAAGGACTAGACCGATTTCTTAGACCTAGCTATAAACCAAACCGAGACCTATTAATAACCTCGAGCGTCACAGCGACAAGATTAGTAGAACACTTGATTTTATTAAATTACCGAATATTACTTCTAAGGTTACTTATGCAATTTTCTCCCTAAAGGATTAATGATCTATTACGTGATATAGACAGTCACCTAAATCAAGAAACCTAGCACAACCCTATTATGTGATAAAGACCATCACCAAGGATTATACGAAGTAATAAACAGCGATAAAACAAATATCAAGCATGCATATACACCAAGTTAAAATTCCACAGCCTTTACAATACAAGAAAATCCATAAACCACGCCAAAAACCGAATAAAAATCCAAACTTTATTTAAACTATTGTCATGCCTAGGTAGTTAAAGAAATCTAGGCAAGAAACATAATCTTAAAAACAACCAACCAAGGTCTAGAACCAGAATTCATCGACAACGAACAAAGAAAAATAGAAAACTAAAGAAATCGAGTAGAAGAACCCGTGTATTCCTTGCTCTTCAAGCTTCCCGCTCGATCCCGTAGATTCCGTAGCCTTGATTTCTTGCAAAAGAAGCTTAACAATTCGTCCCTGATGGTCCCTTCGTGCCTCGCCCTGTTTCACGTCCAACTATTCAGCCGTCCACTGTTTTTTTCCGTATCCGTCTGATGTATATATATATTTTCGAATATATGGCTCCCTCCTAAACCAACCGACCTCCTCAAATACTATAAACCTTCCACGAATTATAGGCCCATGTGATAACTAATGAGAAGTGGGCTTATATTATTCAAATTTCTAAACAATCAATTGAGCCTATATCTTGTTAATCATCCGCACGGCCCAACAAAAGAATAAAAGAAGGGATGGAATGTGGTCAACGATAACAAGAATGGTGGCTAAAATAGATTCACAGATCTTTTATGTCTTTATCATGATGTGGGGAATTAATTTCAAGTTTCAGCCATGTGACAATATTGGCCCCTCGCCTTTAATGAATTATTTTTTAAACAACCTTCATCTCATGAATTTTTAGTCCTTTCAACTTATAAAATAGAGGTAATGGACTCGACCCACTCACAGAAAATAGCTGCAATTTTACTTCGGTCTCTGGCATTCTACTCAGCTCAACTGGCTGGTTATTTTTACATTACTCGTTTTTGCTCCATTTGCACCAGGACCTGCCAAAACACAATATAATATAATATAATATAATACTAAAACTAAATAAAAACAAATAAAACTTATACAAAAACTATACAATTTACACGGGACAAAAATGTGAATTTTACCCTACATCAAATATCCCCACACTTAACCTTTTTTCGTCCCCGAAAAAGAATTATGCCTAACGGAATCATAGACGGAATAATCATTCGGGACAAAAGCTTAAATTACTTATTAAAACCGAAACTTGTGTTAGCGCGATTGCAAGTATACTTGTCCTCTTAAACCCAAACCCCGTTCCAAGCCCTTATCATGCAAGTTTAGTTCAATTATGGTCAATCTACCTAGGGTCTCATACTAAAAATCGCAGGTCCACCTAATCCCCCCTCAAGCTTATAGGACAAAAGGAACAACCACTGGATTATTTCCTAACCGCCTTATACCAAGATCAAGAGAGTTTAGAATCAAATCTATTCTTATTTTTTTTTCTCATCATTTTTTTTTCATCACTTTTTCATTTTTTATTCTTTTTTTCGAGCGTAGACATTGCTTTCCCTAACCCAGAGGCATTCCGGCTGTAGAGTCGCTATCCCCAACTCGGATTACTCAGGCTTCGGTACTTTTTATTTATTTTGCAAGGTCGATTTCACACACCCTAGAGGTAATCCGGCTGTAGAGTCGTTATCCCCAACCACAGACTACATAGAAATGGCTACTTTCATTTAGTTTCTAGCTCGTTTATTTTTTTCACTAGATAATGACCAAAAACTCTAACGATCTTTAGCTTATAACGGCATCCCTTATACTATTTTTGGCGGTTTCAATTTCCCCACTTTCCCTAGATGAGAACCCACTAGTAGACCGACAATTTGGTATATTTTAAATCAAAGGAACCCAGAACCAAATCGAGCCTACCTGCACATCCCAAACTAGACACAAGCACGATTATTTTATTCTCATATTATTATTATTTGAACTCGAACAAAACCCGACTTTTCTATCATTTTCCGTTTTTATTTTGCAAACTTCTTATTTCAAAGGACATTTTCTATTTTTTTAATTTTTTTGGATTTTTGAATTTTTTTTTCGCCTTTTTATGACTCGACTAACTATACTAACGACACTAAACGATAGTTTCCCATCCCCACACTTAAACTCTACATTGCCCTCAATGTAGGATGGAAACAGACTCAAAAAACTAAAAAAAAAAATAAAATAAAAAATAAAATAAAAGACAAAGGGCATAAATGGAAAGGACTTAGCTGGTTAATTATCGCGTAAGCTCCAAAACTCTTGTCCAATCCCGCTCGATCGTATAGCATTTCATTCGCGATCGGCTTTGACTCTGACTAGTACGCTCGATAAATGCCTGGAATTTGATAAGCAGCTCCAAAATCACCCGAATGGAGATTGAGTACGGGTGGTACATATTCAAACCTGTATAAACAAAAACAAGCAAAAACCAAAGCAGTACCGACTCTAAACAAAAACTGACTCAAAACTACTAGCAAAGACTCATTATATAAAAACTACGACTCTATACAAACTCTACAAAACCTCCCCACACTTGAATTTAATCAGGAGGTTTATCCTTGACTTGGACCTTATCTAACCCGTTTAATTCCACCCGATCCTCAAAAATATTTAAAAATTTATTGGTGGAATTATAAAATATTTTAAAAAATTTGAACGGGTCAGACCACCGAAATTTAAACTTACCGGGAAGAAACCGAGTGTGCGACATGTAGCGAGAAGACTGATCATGTTTGAAATTCAAAGGCTCCTCCTTCTTCACCCTATATAACCCTTCGGTCCTCTTCCGTTTTTGATCTTTTCTTTTCTCTTTCCTTGCCTTCTCCTGTGGCTTTTCTAATTTTTCAGTTTCACCTATCACTAATACCATGGGCCAGCTGTGGTGTTCTTCTTCTTCCACCACTCTCGGAGGATGATCCCCACACTTAGTCTCTTCGTCTGGGGTAGGTTTGATTACCTCTGTCAGTTCACCTTCAAGTGGGGCATCAAAGTATGCTATGTCCCCATCAGGGTCCAACACTCCTACCTCTTCATAGACTAATTCTAACTCTAAAAACTCATCATTCCCAGACGACTTAATTTTTACCTCTACAATTTCTTCCTCTACCTCAACACTCTCTCTAACTACCTCTCCTAAACTCTTTCCACTACAGGTAGTGATAGCCTTAGCTGAATGGTTAGCCGGGTTTGTGTGAGTGTTACCCGAAAACTGACCAGGAAGGTATTCTTGTAACTGTTTATCTATAACACCTACTTGTCGCTGAAAATCTAAGAGTGCAGATTGTTGATTTTTAATATAAAGCTCTTGATTTTTATTTATCTGCTCAATTTCAGCTAGGGTTTTCTGGGTCGTCTGATTATGCGCCATCATCTGGGCGAACATCTCCTCCATCCTACTCAAACTACCCTCTAAACCTCTATCGCTAGTCTGACCCTGTTTATGTTGTGGCTGCTGATACGGATCATCGTAATATGGCCGATCATCATAAAAATGCAAAGAATATGAAAAATATGGATGCGGCTGCACAAAAGGGTTAGCATAACATTGTGCAGAGGACCCCTCATATTGTGGGCAATTAACAGTAAAATGAGGTCCTCCACAAATTTCACTCATATTTACAAGACTCGAGAAAAATAAAAGACACGGACAATTAGACTCCTACGACTCCAACAAATGAACAAATAGCACGTAATATGTCAAACAAGTCCAAACAAAGTAATTAACGCAATCGCCAAAGAATCCTCGGCAACGGCGCCAAAAACTTGATGTGCTAAAAGTGGTTTAATAAAAACAACTAAAATTAACCCTAAACTAGACACTCTAAGCTTTAAATTTATAAACTAAGACTCGATCTAAAACTAGAACCACACAACCGGCAAGTGTACCGATCAATGTAGTAAAGCTAAAGTAAGTCCGAGTATCGAACCCACGAGACTCTAAGGATTACGCTACGACTCTATTTAGACTAAGACTGACACGACTCAACTATTTGTTTATTGATTGGGGGGGTTTTCTAAAAATCCTAAAGAATGCAAATAACGGTTAACTAGATTAGCTAAATTAACTAACACGAACTTGAACGAAGACTTTGACCAGTGGCGATGAAGACTACCTAGGCTAGACGCAGGTTAAACTCAGAATGGATTTCTATTCGATAGTATTGTGGTATGGAACCGGGATCTTTAAATGCTAAACCTATTAAGATACCAACTAAGCCCCTCAATCCCTCTCAAGGTGATTCTTGTGGCACTACCTAGGTTGTTACGCTTACCGGTTTTCTAGATTTCCTCACAGTCCTCTAGTTTCTTGAAAGTGCCTAAATAAGACAATCTACCTCACAGCGCGAAAGTCTAAGGCAACTATGGATTTTAATCTTGGTTTAATAGACAAGAGAATGTTTAAGGACTAGACCGATTTCTTAGACCTAGCTATAAACCAAACCGAGACCTATTAATAACCTCGAGCCTCACAGCGACAAGATTAGTAGAACACTTGATTTTATTAAATTACCGAATATTACTTCTAAGGTTACTTATGCAATTTTCTCCCTAAAGGATTAATGATCTATTACGTGATATAGACAGTCACCTAAATCAAGAACCCTAGCACAACCCTATTATGTGATAAAGACCGTCACCAAGGATTATACGAAGTAATAAACAGCGATAAAACAAATATCAAGCATGCATATACACCAAGTTAAAATTCCACAGCCTTTACAATACAAGAAAATCCATAAACCACGCCAAAAACCGAATAAAAATCCAAACTTTATTTAAACTATTGTCATGCCTAGGTAGTTAAAGAAATCTAGGCAAGAAACATAATCTTAAAAACAACCAAGCAAGGTCTAGAACCAGAATTCATCGACAACGAACAAAGAAAAATAGAAAACTAAAGAAATCGAGTAGAAGAACCCGTGTATTCCTTGCTCTTCAAGCTTCCCGCTCGATCCCGTAGATTCCGTAGCCTTGATTTCTTGCAAAAGAAGCTTAACAATTCGTCCCTGATGGTCCCTTCGTGCCTCGCCCTGTTTCACGTCCAACTATTCAGCCGTCCACTGTTTTTTTCCGTATCCGTCTGATGTATATATATATATTTTCGAATATATGGCTCCCTCCTAAACCAACCGACCTCCTCAAATACTATAAACCTTCCACGAATTATAGGCCCATGTGATAACTAATGAGAAGTGGGCTTATATTATTCAAATTTCTAAACAATCAATTGAGCCTATATCTTGTTAATCATCCGCACGGCCCAACAAAAGAATAAAAGAAGGGATGGAATGTGGTCAACGATAACAAGAATGGTGGCTAAAATAGATTCACAGATCTTTTATGTCTTTATCATGATGTGGGGAATTAATTTCAAGTTTCAGCCATGTGACAATATTGGCCCCTCGCCTTTAATGAATTATTTTTTAAACAACCTTCATCTCATGAATTTTTAGTCCTTTCAACTTATAAAATAGAGGTAATGGACTCGACCCACTCACAGAAAATAGCTGCAATTTTACTTCGGTCTCTGGCATTCTACTCAGCTCAACTGGCTGGTTATTTTTACATTACTCGTTTTTGCTCCATTTGCACCAGGACCTGCCAAAACACAATATAATATAATATAATACTAAAACTAAATAAAAACAAATAAAACTTATACAAAAACTATACAATTTACACGGGACAAAAATGTGTATTTTACCCCACATCACCCGTAATTTCAATTCCTTCATTTTTGATGCGGGTTTGTTTGAATATGATTTGAGAGGCTCTCAATTACGTGGCGTTCTGAGAATGGTAACAAGCTTAGTAAGCTCGATAGATTTTTAGTTAATTCCGAGTTCCTGAATGACTGGCCGGAAGCTCGCGTTCAGGCTCTCCCGAGGTTGTGGTCCGACCACTGCCCTATTATCATGATTACTAAGTCGGTCAATTTCGGGGCCCGGCCGTTCCGTGTTTTTAATTCGTGGATGGGGAAAGAAGGTTTCTCTGAGGTGGTGGAGGAGGCGTGCAATTCCTTTTCTGATTCGGGTTGTTCGCCTGACGTTTTTTTGATTAGAAAGTTGGGATTCATCCTTGGTAAACTTAGAGAGTGGAGGGATAAGATGCTTAAAAAGGAGGGTGAGTTGCTCAGCAGTGCTAGTGAGGAAATAGCGGCTATCGAATTGATTATGGAATCTAGGGAATTATCGGAAGAAGTAGAGTGGATATTAGCTGAGAACAAAAAAATTATGGCCGAGATTGATCATGCTAAAGTGATGGATCTTAGACAAAGATCTCGGGTTAGATGGGCTAAAGAGGGGGACGAGAACTCTAAGTTCTTTCATTCTATGATTAATTGTAGAAAAGCTAGTAACGTGATTCATGCCATTGATATCGGTGGTGAATGGGTCGACAAACCCTCCTTGGACAAAAAGGAAGTGTTCAACTTCTTTAGGTCTAAATTTGTGGAGGAATGTGAGAATCGTCCCGTGTTTTCTTGTCCTAATTTGAAAAACATTTCGGTTTCTGAAGCTTCGTGGCTGGAATCTCAGTTCTCGGTGGAGGAAATAAAAGCCGCAGTGTTCAATTGTGGAGATGATCGTGCCCCCGGGCCCGACGGCTTCAATTTGAGGTTCTTTAAGCGCTTCTGGAGGCTTTTCGAGGCTGATTTTGAGAAGATGTTGGCTGCCTTTTTCGAGACTGGTCATATTAGTTTCGGATGTGGCTCCTCCTTTATCGCTCTTGTCCCCAAGAAGAGAGATCCTTCGGGTCTTAATATTATTGGCCCATTAGTCTCGTTGGGGTGGTGAATAAGGTTGTTTCAAAAGTTCTTGCTAATAGACTCAAGAAAGTCCTTGGATCGGTTATTTCGGACTCTCAATCCGCTTTTTTGGGTAGTAGATTTATTCTTGACGGTCCTCTTATTATCAATGAGGTATGTTCGTGGATCAAAAAACAGAAGAAGAAAGCTTTTCTTTTAAAATCGATTTTGAGAAGGCATATGACAACATCAACTGGGGTTTTGTGGTGGATATTTTTCGTCAAATGGGCTTTGGGCCAAGGTGGTGTAGTTGGTTATGGGGTATTCTCTCGAGTGCTCGGGCATCTGTCCTGGTCAACGGGGCGCCTACCTTCGAGTTCAAGTGCGGTAAAGGGATGAGGCAAGGGGATCCTATATCACCGTTCTTATTTGTAGCGGTCATGGAGGCTTTATCTTGCTTACTTGAAAAAGCTAAGGAGACGAGTGTTTTTACTGGTATTCAGCTTCCTAATGGTGGGTCGTTGCTCTCCCATCTTTTCTTCGCAGACGATGCTCTAATCATTGGGGAATAGGAAGAGAATAATGATTTAAGCATAGTTTGAATTTTAAGGTGCTTTCACGTGTGCTCCGGCCTGAAAATAAACTTGGGTAAGTCTTGCTTGTTCGGTTTAGGGGTTGATAGCGAGGAGGTAGGGGTCCTAGCGGACATTATTGGGTGCAAGCAGGATTCTTTACCTTTCAAGTACCTCGGGCTTAGGGTGGGGTCGAACATGAATCGCATTAACAATTGGAGGCCAGTCTTTGAAATTTTTGAATCTAGACTAGCATTTTGGAAGTCCTCGTTGTTGTCTATTGGAGGGAGAATTACTCTCATTCGGTCGGTCCTCGAAAGCCTTCCGTCTTATTATTTCTCGCTTTAAAAGGCTCATGTGAAGGTGGTTAGGGATATGGAGGGCTTGAATAAAAAATTCCTATGGGGAGGATCGGAAGATGTGAGAAAAACGCATTGGGTGGCTTGGGAGAGAGTCACGTTGTCGAAAAAAATAGGGGGTTGGGGATTAGTAGGCTTAATAATGTTAATGTTGCGCTTTTAAGCAAGTGGGGATGGAGATACAAAAAAGAAAAGGACAACCTTTGGGTTAAGGTGGTGGATGCTCTTCATTCTAACGGGTCGGGTTGGTCGTTTCTTCTTTTAAAGAAGTCCCTTGGAGGTGTATGGTTTAACATTGTATCTGTGATTAATAAGCCGGTGCCCGGTTCCTCTCGCCTTCATAATTTCTTCAAGGGATCAGTTGGTAATGGCGAGAATATTCTTTTTTGGTTGGATCCGTGGTTGAGGGAAGTTCCTTTAAAAGATGTCTTTCCCAATTTATTTGTGCTTGAGGCTGTTAAGAACTGTACAATCAAGGATAGGTTAACCGGCGAGTGGTTGTGGAAGCACGAGCCCGACATGGGCGACGAAATCAGCGAGCTGGCTGCTCTAGATGCAGCGATTGCGGCTGTTTCGTAGAGGGACAGGATGGACGACTGGAAGTGGCTTCCTGATCATTCGGGTCTTTTTTCCGTTCACTCCGTTAAGAAACTCTTGGAAGAAGCCGTGGCAGATAATGACAGGTTTGTGATGGAGTGGTGCAAGTGGGTCCCTATCAAATGTAATGTTTTTGTTTGGAGAGCGGAAATGAATCGTATCCCCACATCCGATGCGTTGCGAAGGAGGGGTATCCAGGTAGGTGACGGGTTATGTCCTTTGTGCAAGTCGAATGCCGAATCAGTGGAGCACCTTTTCACATCATGCGTTATGGCCGTGGTTTTGTGGCAAAAAATAAGTCGTTGGTGCCGTATCCCCCCATCTATGCTTTTTTCGTTAAATACTTGTTGGAATCCCATAAAGATAGGAATATTATTTCTGGGGTTAAATCAGTGGTTCATGGCATTCTTTTCATCTCCTGCTGGTGCTTGTGGCTAGCTCGTAACAGAGCGGTTTTTTCGGGTGTCGAGGTTAAGGTTGATAGTGTGTTCAGCGAAGTTAGATCGTTAGGTTTTCTGTGGTATAAACATAGAGTGAAGGGTAATCCGATCTCGTGGTCGAATTGGTGTAAATTTGTAAATATGTAGTGTGTCTTTTGTTTGGGCCTGTCCCGGTTTTCGGGTTCGGGTGTGTGTTTTAATGAAGTTTTCCTTTCAAAAAAAAAGTTAACTTTTTTTAAATAGTAAATCAAAAAACTCATATAGGCTCTGTTACTAAGGGAGAGTAGTCAAACAAATTGTCTTAAACAAATAAATCCCTCGTTAACCCCACCCACCCCACCCTACCTCACCCCATCCTACGCCCACGTCGTTTACATTTTTTTAATTTTGAAAATCAAAATTTTGTTTTTAACAGTTTGCATATTATGTTTATCTATAGTTATTTTTTAAGGTTTTTAAATGAATTTTGGATAAATAATTATAATTATTCCCCTTGTCTAGGTGCTCACTGATTGCATGATGTTGACTTTCACTATCACATGTTATGGGATGGTACAACATTTACAGCAAATAGTACAACACATTGCAGCACATACGTAGCATGTAATTTGTTTTTATGAAAATAAAAATGATATGACCCAGAGGAACCTATGTAAAGGTGGCGTCTAGAATTATATACCCAACTTTATCATTGTGAAAGTGGTTTTATCGATCTAGGTGATTATTTTTTATTAGAGATTCGTTATTTATTTATAATGAACTTTTTCACTTTCGTGTTTATAATAAAGTGTCTTGATACTCAGCTTTATCGTCGTGAAAGTGGTGTTGTCGATCTAGGTGATTAATTGTTTTAATGTTTGCACGTTTACTTTTTTATGAGATGAACTTTTATTTATTTATGATAAACTTTTCATTTTCGTGTTTATAATAAAGTGTCTTGATTATTTATTTATTAATATTGCTATTAATACTAATAATAGTATAACAAAATATAAAAAAGTAACAAAAGTATTATAAAATAAAATAACATAAAAAACATAATTATTACTTTTGACTTTTATAATAAAATAATATAATAAGGTAAACATAATTATTACTTTTACTTTTATAACAAAATAATGTAATAAAGTGTTTAATCATTACCAACTTTGACTAATTGGTATATTAATCCATATTTTGGGTGTATTTATCACACCCCTATATAAGGCTGGAGGGTGTGGGGGCGCCACCCAAGCCAGCTGGGCATCTATAGTGCCCCAAGGCGCTATCGGACCATACCCCAGGTGGCATGGAGGGGCGCCATTCAACTCTCGCCAAGATGATAACGGGCTGGAATTGCGTTGATCTAGGAAGAATGGTCAAAATGACCATTGTCAAACGGTCCATTATTTAAAAAAAACTTTTTTTATTTTATGATATATATTAACCTATCCTAAACTAAAAAACTCACCAATCACAACTGTAGGATCGTTGAATCGATCAAATGATTCGATCAGAAGAGTTCTAGACCAAATCAGAGGCGGAATTCATTGATTTGACCTTCATTGCAGCTTGATATACACTTAGAAGTAGATTAAATGTCGTTTGTATTGATTTCACAACGTTACAAGAGCTGGCGACGTTAGAAATGAAATCCCAAGACTCACTATTTATAGGAGAAGCCAGGTCGCACGAACCAGTCAAGTCCAGGTCACACGAACTGCCCAGTTCGCACGAACTGGTCACTTCGTGTGAACCTGCTGGTTCAGACTTGTTTCCCGTTTCTCTCGTAATACGTGTCTTGGTCTATCTATCTAGTTACATGACTCGATACAAGACGAACTCAACAGACATATGCACTAACAAACTCCCCCTTGGATGTTGACGAGTCTTCAGTGTATTGAGTCTTCCGTCTTGATCGGTCTTCTCGCTCTTTCCAAAGTATCTTTCTCTGTAAGCATCCTTCAATCTTTGTCTTTCAATCTCTCTCTTACTCTCCCAGAATCTCAACTTGACTCTTCAAATTCTCTTGATCAGATCTCTTGATTCTGTAAATTCTTCAGCAATCTCAAATCTGGCTCTTATGTCTTCAGACTCCCCCTTTCAATAAGCTGGGATCGTAGTTTGGAATTCACAATCTGCATCTTTCACAGGTTCAGAAACGTCTCCTGGCTCTCCATAGCAATAGGATCAGAAACCTGGCTCTAATCTGCATACGCTTATGCGGAAAATCCTCAGGAGTCGAAACCTAGCTCTTTCAAAGCTTTTTACCTGCACATACTCTACCCAAAAGTAAATGTCACAATTTTTAAGATTTAACAAATTTAGAAACCACTTGTAAGTATCATTCAACATCAACAATAGTTATATCAAGTTCAAATTAATGACCTTGATTAAAACATAAAAGTCAGCCTCAAAACATCATTTGTAAGATTATCTTAAAACATTTCTCAAATTATCTCATACTCTAACTTCATTTCAAACACATTCTCCCAACCAACTATCGTTCATCATGTTTAGCACTTGGAATTTTGAAAATCAGCTTTACAACATCAGTTGTCGAAAATAAGATGAAATAAAATCTTTTTGATTTTTCAAAATTTTATGCTAAAACTCACTGAAAATCTTTTTGGATTTTGGGAAATAAACTATATACAGACATCTTTTTGTGAGTTTGTGTAAGAGGATCATATCAGTTTATGACAAATCACTAGCACCGTTGAGCTTTAAACACTTTAAGATCTAAACGATTCACTTAGATTGTTAGTATACTGATCCACTTAAATTTAGTTTTGGCCGAACCGACTAGTATTAGGTTATGGTACTATAGGATCTAACAAATCCCGTTATTAGACTGCACCCATGGTTATGTGTGGGTTAGGTGGGTAATGACTGAATCTGTGATTGTTAATTTACCCTTTGGTGGTTTATTAATGCGAGAAGCGATAGGCGAGATAGTCGAGTCACGAAGGTTTGGATGTTATTAGTGAGACAATCAAAAGTAGTTTTCACGATTTAAGACGAGAATGATTTAAACGACTAAAGCGATTTTTAACGAATTAAACAATTTGGGTAAACGATTGGTTTTCGGTTAGTGTTTAGATAACGGGACGGGTGTAATGTGATGAAAGCATGTTGGATACGCCGCTGGTACTTCCTATATATAAGTATTTTCATCGTATTACATACCGTGGCGTTATTTAGTTCACTTGGGTAAACGATTTTGAAACGATGTCACACAAACGAGGTTTTCGAAATGATATAAACCATACGAGTTTTATTAATGAGATTTATATACAAGTTTTATTAACGAGATTTATTAACGAGTTTTATTAACGAGAATTATTAACGAGTTTTATTAACAAGAATTATTAACGAGTTTTATTAAAGAATTTTATTAAATAAATGTTTTGGATTAAGAATCATGGCTACGAGATTTTACAAATTATAACCAACTTGATTTGAGTTGGTTAATTATGTCGCAATACTACACTTTTCAAAACAGGGTTTTTAATTAAGTATTGCAACATGTAAACTAGCCATGAATCCGACAATCTCAAAAACCTATGTACTCGCCAGCATTTCTTTGCTGACATTGTTTTCACATATGTTTCAGGTGTTGTTGAATGATGTTGATTGCTAGGACGCATGCTCACATAGGACTGGACGAGGCCTTAGTAACTTAATAACAATGATAGACTATGTTTAAATTGTTTATTTAGATTTCCAGACGATGTAAATATTTAATGTTTATTAAAACGAAACTTCAAATTTCCGTGTGTTTTGAAACAATTATTCTGTTACAACACTCCCCGACGATTCCGCCGTGATTTGTTGTTTTACGCGGTCGGGGTGTGACAATATGTTTTTCAATATGACAATCACAGATGATACATGGCGTTTAATAACACTAATTATATATGTAAAATTTCGTTCTCATACATTTGAACATTACTAAACAAACGGCACAAATTTTGGCGTTTAGTAACAAAGTATCAAAGTGTATTACAACATCATGAAAAGTAACAATATGTACCATGTTCTCTTGTTGTCTTCTTCGTTGCTCGTTGGGTTTTTGGCGTTTTGGAGCAGATGACCCTTCCCCTTCCACACTGATAGAAACTGCAAATTTATTGTTAAAATTAGAACGCCAAAAACATCATAAACTAGCATAATGTAAATCGAAGTTAACTCACTATTTTTTTACCTCTGTATCTGGTTTGATCTTTCGACGCAATAATATTTGTTGTTTCTCATTTTCTAGGGCTTTCGCGTTTTCATAGGAGTCGAGGAGGTTTCTCTGGGGAAGTATATATGTTTCGGTCACGTTTGATGTGTTTTTGTAGATGTACATTTACCTCTTTGCCCTTATTTGAAGGGCGTACACTTTAAAAGTTTATGTATTTACGAAAACGCCACCGTGCAATCTCAGCCACCAATTATTTTGATCTGACGATCCATAACCGTTCTCACTGTTCTCACACTTCTCACCATTTCCCTAAATCCTGACCCTATATATGTATATGTACGTATTTATATATATTAAAATTTTTTTAATATTTAAAATTCTTATATATAAAAATATTTTAATATATGTAAAATTATATTTATATAAATCTAGTTTATTTTTTCTTTTTTTAAAATTTTTAGGGTTTTAAAAAGTTTAAATAATCTAACCTTTAGAGAGATGTACCAAGAAAAATACACAAACACACAGATTATATATACAATAATAAATAACATACGATATATGACCTAAACCAATCCTAAGAAAATGGTATAAAAGGTTTGATGAGTTCATGATCAAATATGGTTTCCAAAGGAGTTGTTACAATATTTGTGTCTTCAATTTGTGTATTTGCTCATTAGTCATTTTTATACGTGATTATATTTTACAAGCGCGTAATTATCGTGTGTCATTATTTATTATTGTGCGTAATTACATATATATAGTGAAAGTGTAAAATACAATATCTCTTAACGTACAATACGTACGAGATGAAATTAAAACATGCGTTATTAGTTTTATAACATGCGTGATTAGGTTTTTACCTCATGCGTGATTTCTAATTATATTCATGCGTGATTATGGTTTGTCAACATGCGTGATTAGGGTTTTTGAGTTTTATAACGTGCGTAATTTCATCTCGTATGCATCGTACGTTAAGAAATATTGTACGTTAACCAACCCCTATATATATATATATAGCGTAACTATTTTATCTTAAGCAAGATATTTTTAAAAATATATATATACATACACATATATATAGAGAAATGAGATCAGGAGAAAATGGTTGAAAGTGAGAAAACGGTTAGAACTATTTTCAGCCACAAGATCTTTGTGATTTGTGGCTAAGATTGATGTGGTGGCGTTTTTCTAAATATTGGGAACCTTACAACTACTAGGAGGGGTAAATTGGGAAGATTCAAATAAGGATGCACATGCTAATCACATGCCATTTCCACCATCATATTTAAAACATCCATAACTTTTATATACATGATTATTTTCTTAAAAAATTACACCATAAAATCCAGCGTTTTTTATCTTTCCAACGAGTATACTATTGATTTACTTTTCGAAAAAAAATGAACCGGGCGTTTAGTGACGTTTTCAACTGGGTATTTTAATGGAGTTTTTCTGAATTGGGTGTTTTTATGGCATTTTCAACTGAATTTTTCATAGTGTTTTTCTAAACTGGGTGTTTTATGGCGTTTTCAATTCGGTATTTTTCATGGCATTTTTCTCAACTTTGTGTTTTTATGGGGTTTTTATTGAAAACCCAGTTCATGTCATTTTTTTAAACGCATTTTATAACGCTTACAATTCGCATTTTTAAACGCTTACTACACATTAAACGCTTAACATTTAAACGTTTACTGCAACGCAAACTCAACTCAAACTCGATACGCGGATTTACTTATGTTATTTACTTTACTTGTGTGCTTAAATGTTAATATGTTATATGTTTTGGTTACTCGCAAACGCTCAAACTCTCACCCACAACTCGACTAACATGCAACTTGATTTATCACAATAAAACGCAACGCAACACTTAATACCACTCGCAAACGAGTCAAAGTTGGTAAACTAACAAACACAAACTCAGCCGTCCGAATGGGCCATCTGTCCAAATGGGCCATCCGCCCGGATGGAGCCCATTCGTCCGGATGGAGCTCATCCGTCCGGATGGAGTCCATCCGGATATACCTCATCCGCACACAAGCAAGACCTCACCCTCAACTATAAATAGAGGCATTTTGTCTTCATTTTAACTCTTCTAATCCTCTCATCCGCTCACAGAGATTCTGGCTGTGAATCAAGACTGTTGTAAGCATTCTCTTCGATTTCAATCTTCATTCCACTTCTACTCCATCTTCTCACATCATCATCACACACACACGCTTTAACTTTTTCTCAAAACCCTTGATTCCAAACACCTCGAAGATGGTTTCCACTAGTTTTGCCTAGGCATACTACTGTGGAGCAAAGTCTATCTGGACGGATGGACATGGTCCATTCGGACATGGTCCATTCGGACAAAGTCTATCTCGGACATGGTCCGAACGGATGGGCTATTTTATTGGACTCAGCACCTGTTTATTCAAGGGTTGTTAAGATCACATACTTTACTTCATGAGTTCACTTCGGTGAACACGTGTCGCGCATACTCTACTCGCAGTCATGTGGTTAGCTAGTATCATTGTTGATAGCTTACTTGATTCGCCCGTTACGTGTTACATGCTGGTTATGCGTAAACGCTTTTATACTATATATATGCTAAACTTGTGTACTCACCTTTACATTATTGTATTGACTTTATTTTAACGTATGTGACAGGTTGATGATCTGTTTGCTACAAAAAGGATAGGAAGTCTAGAAACCCACAATAAAAATCTAAGTTATCGGATTGGTTTTGTTTAAGAGATTTGAACTATGTGATGACTTTTGATGAAATATTTGTTTAATAGTATGGGATATTGAACTTGTTAAATATTGTCATTAATTTAGTTGTTATGGATTCTCTTGAGCAATCTGGTTGGCTTAGTGTTGCGCCCCGATGATTCCGCCATCGGTTGGGGTGTGACACCTTCCCCTTCCCCTCCCTCTTCTCCTTCTCCTTCTTCTTCTCCTTCTCCTTTATTTTCAACTTAATTGGCGTTTTTATCAACTATTTCCACTTCAATGGCATTTTCTATTCCAGCCATCTCCTCCCTCTCTCCTTCATTTTCATCTCCTACTACCACTTCCGTTTCACCTTCAACTTCTTTTTCAACCTCACCTTCATTTTTACCTTTTTCTCTCTCAGCTGCCACTTCCTTGGCGTTTTCATCAACAAATTTTGACATGTTCTCCAACAACGTCAGACATTGTGAGTATTTAATGTGTACCAGGAGGCTGTTTGGAGATCCAATCTTTGACTGTTTTAACAATGTGTTCATTTTATTGTGACAGTCTTCTAATTCTTTGTATGCCCCATCCAATTTATCAGCCATTGCCTGTTAAATAGAAAAAGGATTTTATTAATCATGGCGTTTTGTGGTTTTTATTAAATTTATTATTCGAATAACATACCTCTTAAGTTTCATTGTTTTGTTCTTCTTCATCACCAACAGTGTCTTCATACTGTGTTACTCCTCTGACCAGAGCATGGTTCCCTGATGCAGAAACTTCAAGCATCATTTACCGGCTTTCTATATCCTCATTCACCATCCTTTGAAGCGAAGCCTCTTCATCCTCATTCTCTTCATTCTCATTTTCATCATTCTCATCTTCATCATTGATGTGCATGGCGTTTTGCACATCAGGGTGGAGCCCAGCATAATCATAATGATCATGATGTCCTAAACCATCATCATCATCAACCTTATCATCATCATCATCATTATCAGCATCATCTCCATCTTCATGTTCAACATCATCACCATCAGCTTCTTCATCAACAACAACCTGCATTTTTTTTTTGTTTTCTTGGGTGTGGCTTCCTTAGCCTTTTTAACTGTTTTCTTTTTTACTTCATTGCCAACATGGCGTTTTGTCAGTGCACCCTCAAACAAGTCAAGAGTTTTTGTTGTAACCCACTCAATTAGGTATCCTTCTTTTCGGTCCCATTTTTTTCAATTGCAAGCATCGTTCACCAATGCAAGTTGTAACAAAATAGATTTTCAAAAGATAGATGTTTTTGGCGTTTAATGACACACAAATGATATATGTTATATAGGGAAATTTTATTCTTACCGCAAGTATGATCAACGGCCCTGTGTAATGCTTTGTTGGAGACCATGCGGTTTTAGCGTTTTTCAAGAATTGGATGATATAACCACACCAGTTCAGTTGGTTTATTTGAACGTTTGGTTTAATGTTGTTCAAGAACTGTCTGTTAACGACCGCAGTATCACTTGCATGCTCAATTAGTGAAGAATGCTTCAAGGAAATTTAGGCAGAAATTTCTCCCGAAGCTATGCATCACAGGCAAAATGTCTTCAAAGTAGAGCTTCAAACTTGGTCTGTTAATCCAGTCAAACCCTTCGAACTATGCTGTCCACTCAGCCACTACGTGGTCTTTAGTTGTTGGCCTTTTTTTTCATCTGCACGGGCACCCTTCCATTCGGTATACCTGTTAAAGAGTTTATCAATTCTTCATTGATATGTACGGTATGGTTGCCAACATTTAGGTTGTTTGTCTTTTCATTGTAATTTTCAACCAAGCATTGTCGATACGGTGTCTATCTTCAACTTTAGTGCAGCACCAAACCCCATTTGCTCTACTGCATGTCTTTGATTTTGGTTTAGATTTATAAACCAACCAGACAATTTTGTAGGTTTTACTCTTGACAAAACCCTAGCCCCACTGAACTCATAATATGGTTGTTCCTTAACCTCAACATTCTGACTTAATGCCTTCCTCTTATTGGAGTTCTGGGCCTTGCCTGTGTGCACATTTATTCTCACTCTCAACCTCTCCTCGCCTATAAAACATGCTTTCATGGCGTTTTATTTTATAGCGTTTAATAACATAAATGATACATGTTTTTCGTAAGTCAATCACAGATCATACATGTCGTTGAACAAGACAATAACAGATGATACATGGTGTTTATAACACAAATCATACATGTTTTGGCGTTTAGTAACAAATCTATCAATTGATACATGTTTTGGCGTTTAATAACACACAAATGGTATATGTTTTTCAATATGACAATCACAGATGATACATGGCGTTTAATAACACAAATTATATATGTAAAATTTCGTTCTCATACATTTGAACATTACTAAACAAACGAAACAAATTTTGGCGTTTAGTAACAAAGTATCAAAGTGTATTACAACATCATGAAAAGTAACAATCTGTACCATGTTCTCTTGTTGTCTTCTTGGTTGCTCGTTGGGTTTTTGGCCTTTTGGAGCAGATGACCCTTCCCCTTCCACACTCATAGAAACTGCAAATTTATTGTTAAATTTAGAACGCCAAAAACATCATAAACTAGCACAATGTAAATCGAAGTTAACTCACTATTTTTTTGCCTTTGTATCTGGTTTGATCTTTCGACGCAATAATATTTGTTGTTTCGCATTTTCTAGGGCTTTCGCTTTTTCATAGGAGTCGAGGAGGTTTCTCTGGGGAAGTATATATGTTTTGGTCACGTTTGATGTGTTTTTGTAGATTTACATTTACCTCTTTGCCCTTATTTGAAGGGCGTACACTTTAAAAGTTTATGTATTTACGAAACGCCACCGTGCAATCTCAGTCACAAATTGTTTTGATCTGACGATCTATAACCGTTCTCACTGTTCTCACACTTCTCACCATTTCCCTAAATCCTGACCCTATATATGTATATGTACGTATTTATATATATTTAAATTTTTTTAATATTTAAAATTCTTATATATAAAAATATTTTAATATATGTAAAATTATATTTATATAAATCTAGTTTATTTTTTCTTTTTTAAAATTTTTAGGGTTTTAAAAAGTTTAAATAATCTAACCTTTAGAGAGATGTACCAAGAAAAATACACAAACACACAGATTATATATACAATAATAAATAACATACGATATATGACCTAAACCAATCCTAAGAAAATAGTATAAAAGGTTTGATGAGTTCATGATCAAATATGGTTTCCAAAGGAGTTGTTACGATATTTTTGTCTTCAATTTGTGTATTTGCTCATTTGTCATTTTTATACGTGATTATATTTTACAGGCGCGTAATTATCGTGTGTCATTATTTATTATTGTGCGTAACTACATATATATAGTGAAAGTGTAAAATACAATATCTCTTAACGTACAATACGTACGAGATGAAATTAAAACATGCGTTATTAGTTTTATAACATGCGTGATTAGGTTTTTACCTCATGCGTGATTTCTGGTTATATTCATGCGTGATTATGGTTTTCAACATGCGTGATTATGGTTTGTCAACATGAATGATTAGGGTTTTTGAGTTTTATAACGTGCGTAATTTCATCTCGTACGCATCGTACGTTAAGATATATTGTACGTTAACCAACCCCTATATATATATATATATATATATATATATATATATATAGCGTAACTATTTTATCTTAAGCAAGATATTTTTAAAAAAATATATATACATACACATATATATAGAGAACTGAGATCATGAGAAAATGGTTGAAAGTGAGAAAACGGTTAGAACTATTTTCAGCCACAAGATCTTTGTGATTTGTGGCTAAGATTGATGTGGTGGCGTTTTTCTAAATATTGGGAACCTTACAACTACTAGGAGGGGTAAATTGGGAAGATTCAAATAAGGATGCACATGCTAATCACATGCCATTTCCCCCATCATATTTAAAACATCCATAACTTTTTTATACATGATTATTTTCTTAAAAAATTACACCATAAAATCCAGCGTTTTTTATCTTTCCAACGAGTATACTATTGATTTACTTTTCGAGAAAAATGAACCGGGCGTTTAATGACGTTTTCAACTGGGTATTTTAATGGAGTTTTTCTGAATTGGGTGTTTTTATGGCATTTTCAGCTGAATTTTTCATAGTGTTTTTCTAAACTGGGTGTTTTATGGCGTTTTCAATTCGGTATTTTTCATGGCATTTTTCTCAACTTTGTGTTTTTATGGGGTTTTTATTGAAAACCCAGTTCATGTCATTTTTTTTAATTTAAAAGTGTAGCAATAGTATACTCGTTGTAAAGATAATAAAACACTCGATGGTGTAATTTTTTTCAAAAAATAATCACGTATAGAAAAGTTACGAGAGTTTAAAAAAGATGGTGGAATATGCATGTGACTTGCATGTGCATGATCGTTAGCATGTGAGTGGCATGTGGATGAGCGTTTTAACAATATTACCCTTAGTGTAAGTTAGCATCAACGCCACATGTCAACACCAAAATCGTTCTCACCGTTTTCACATTTTTTGGCATTTTCTCTAGATCTTGCCCTTATACATATATAGGGTCAGGATCTAGAGAAAACGGTGAAAAGTGTGAGAACGGTGAGAACGCTTATGGGTCGTCCGATCAAAACAATCCATGTATTAGACTGCGCGGTGGCGTTTTCGTAAATAACATCAATTTTATTATGTGGGACGCTCTTCATTAAGGGTAAAAGGGTCTTTTACCGCTCATATTCAAAACGCCATCAAATGATAAAACGCCATTAAAAAAAACCGCCAAAAAATTAGTGATAAAACGCGTTGGATATTACAGGAAGATGAAACAACACAATAACTGAATTTCAGTTATTAACATTTATTAGAAGAAATTCCCTCCTAAATTACGCGCCAAAAACATCATTATATAAACAACGTAAAACATAGCTTCCATAATCACTTAAATCTATCCATTTCTGCAAAAACATCATTAACCAAAAACGCCAACTTAACCAAAACGCCAAAAATGGCAACAATCGTGTCGTGGAGATACACTCTGGCAATTAGGCGATTTGTCCTCCGATTTGACAACAGAAGGAGGGTGTATGTGAAGACGGTCAGGGCAATTTTGAAGATGGAAGAAGAGGTACAGATGGCTATCTTATCCCTTGGCATCGCTCTAGACAACGAATGCCATGAAACACATATGCTTTTAAAAGCATTAACTAGGAAATTTGGACCAATCAATGCAGATGTGAAGCCGGACCCTGTCATGACATCATGGCGTTTTGATGATGAAACAGACATGATGACGATTACATACGACAGCGGAGAGCAGGAAGTCTACTAGCTTGAAAACATCATGAAAAGCAGGGTCTTGGTTTCATGGAAGAATTGCATAACGTCACTTGTACGAACCCAGAAATGGACTCAAAATTGGAGTTAATGTAAGACATGTTCAAGTGGAGGCTTCAGAATCTTCAGGAATAAGAAGCTGGTGAAGGTGAAGGAGATGACATGGATAAAAATCCAGATGAAGACTCAGATGAGGAAGATGTGTAGGATCGTTTTACCGACCAAACGAGTCGATCAGAAGAGGTCTTAGACAGAATCAGAGGCGGAATTCATTAATTCGGTCTTCGTTCAGCTTGTATAACACTAGAACATCATTAATCTGTCTTGTTTATTGATCTTGTAACAATTTACAGGCTAGAGACACATCGACAGCACTTCGGCGTCGGAATCAAGAGTGTTACAACTAATTTCGTATGAGGGGGTATTTATAGGCAAGTGATTCCGCTTGAAACTGTCTCAAACGGAATAACATTTAAAGCGGAATTAACTCAAGCGGAATTAACATCATGATTCCGTTTGAATTGACCACCTGATTTCGTTTGAAATGACCATGTGTCATTTCAACCGGAATTACCTATAAAACCTCATTTTTCCTAGTTTTCCGTGCCCTGATCTATACAAAATAGTACAAGACTCGATACAAGACGAAGTTGACAGACGTATGCACCAACAGACTCCCCCTCGGATGTTGACGAGTCTGAAGTATCGAGTCTTCAATCTTCAGTCTTTACCGGTCTTCGGGCTCTTTCAATATTCTTTCTCTGAATGATGATCCAGGATCTTTCTCTGGCTCTAACCTCGTCAGACTCCCCCTCTCATCAAGCTGGGATCGCTATCTGGAATTAGCTATCGCCTTGAGATCTAATCCTGGCTTTAACTCTGTTCAGCTCAACACCTGCATAAATCTCAAACACTTATAAGAAAAACTGATTTAACATTGTTAAACTCTGAAGATTACTTGTAGGTTAACATTTAACTTTAATTTCAAGCTAATGAACCATTTAATCATTTCAGAATCTTCACATCTTCAACACACTCTTTCCTAAACCATTTGTTCATCATGTTTAGCACTTGGAATTTTGAAAATCAGCTTTTCACCATCAGTTGTCGAAAATCTTTTTGGATTTTTCAAAATATGAAACATAAATGCAAGAACATAATTTAAATGCAGAAAAGAAATATTTACAGACACTATTTTTGTGAGTTTGCGTAAGAGGATCAAATCAGTTTATGTGACCAATCACTAGCACCGTTAAGCTTTAAACATTTTCAGTTTTAAACGATTCACATAGATTGATGATATTGTTGTCCACTTAAACTCAATCTAAAACTTTCGAAATGCTTATCGATACGTTAAGGTATATTAATTTTGCACTAAATTCTTATGGACCCCACGATCTCAGCATATCCCCTCATCATGCAATACACTGACTCAAGTAATGCTTTTAAACTTTCATCAACTGTGATTTGTGCGAAAACAAAGCAGAATGTTTAAACATTAACAATCAGGTCGATACTTCCGTATACGCAGAGAAAGTCCAATGTTTAAACAAAATAAGAAAAATAAAACAAGTTGAAGTTGTTTAGGCTTTAACCACCAGGTCGATACTCCCGTATACGCAGAGGTGATCCAAAGCTTAAACGAAACACCAAAGAAAATAAAGCAGAACGTTTAGGCAATAACATCCAGGTCGATACTCACGTATACGCAGAGGATGTCCAATGCTTAAACAAAATAAAGAAATAAAACAAGTTTAAATCTTTGCAAAATAAAATGCACCATCACAGAGACTTTTTAGCAAAGTTGTGAAAGCTCACAAACTTAACCAGTTTTTATGTCTTTCGAGAATCAACGATTACTGAGTAGGCACACAGTCAAGAAGGACAAAACTAAGTACTATGCTTTTAACCATGTTTCCCACTAAAACTAGGCTTTTTCATTTAGGTTTGTATCGTTATCGCAAATCTACTAGTCTAGCTGAGCCTACCGTCACATCTTTAGTGAGACCGTTTATCACATTTTATCTCTCCATTTCTTTAGCATGCTGTGACAGTCTAACTGATCTACTATCATTTCCTCTTTTTTACAACAAAACCCATTTTTGCATTTTTCAATGTTTTTTTAATTTTCAATTTTTTTTTTAAATTTTACTCCCCCTAAAACCAAAATATGTCTCAATTTTGATTTTCTGGGAAAATTTGAAAACAAACTGTACAAGGTAAATTGACAACATGATGAGAATTACTTCAATTCTCCATTCACTTGGCTTGAACAATCAGAACTCCCCCTGACAACAAAACATTTTCCCATAGTGATTTCAAAACACTTAAGTTTGTTTTAATCAAAATGGTTTTTCCGAAAAATAAGTTTTGTGAGTCATTTCTCAAACATAGGGATTATTCATCACCTTGTTTTTCTTCAACCATATGTAAGAATTTAACGTTTCCTGATTTTAACAACAATACCACATGTAGAAAATCAAGTACAACTTAATGTCCCTGATTTACCACTTGTAATTCGAAATATCACAAATGTGAATTTCTCAAGAAAAATGCCGATTCCTGCTCCACTCTTACCAACCTGGGAGCTCTGGTAAGTCAGGTTTTTTATTTAAACAGATTCCCCCAAGCCTGACTAACCTTGGGTGTTTTTGAGCAATCATCACTCACTTTCTTTTCAACTTTTTGTTTTGAATTTTCGTTTGACAATGATGGAAAATTTGCATCATCCATTGCCTTAACGGAAATATCACCTTTTACTTCAACAGATGGCTCTTCTGGCTTTGACGAACCAGATTCATCGCCCGAACGTGGCTCCTTTGACTTTGACAAGTCAAATTCATTGCCTGATCGTGGCTTGTCTGACTTTGATGAGTCAGATTCATCGCCAACCACTTTCTCTTTCTTCAATACCCCATTTGTCCTCAGATTTGTATCTGATGAATTCGTTTTACTTGATTTGTCATTCTTTTGAGAGCAAGACGATTTATCAGAACTATTATCTGATTTTCCTGTTGTATCCGAGGACAAATCCTTTCGAGATACTCTCTCGCTTTCTTCCTCTTCTTCCTCAGTCTGTCTTTCTGCCCTTGTGAAAGCTTTACTTTCTTTTCTAGAACTTTCTGTTCTTTGGGCTTTTCTTCGACATTGACTGGTTTCTTCTTTCTCATTTTCTGAAATTCAGCCCTCGATCTTCCCATTGATCTCATTGGGTAATCTCTGACAATGTGACCTTTGATATGGCATTCAAAGCATCTTCTAGTCTCAAAACTCTGACTTCGGCAGTTAACAGCAATGTGTCCTCTAAAACCACAGTTGTAGCACATTCTGTTATCGTACCATTCACCACTTTCATACCAAACACTTAGATCATGGCATTGTTTGGCCTTGTGGTGATCATCACTCCTCTTGTAAGCTGGATTTGGCATTTGAGCACTGTGGTCAAACCTGCACCACTTACCAACTGTTTTTGAGTTTTGATTTTCAACTTTTTGTGATTTTTTATCATGATTGGATGATTGAACTGATGATCTTTTATTTTCACTTTGAACATTTTTAGAATTCTTCACATTTTGTTTCTGTTCCACTTTCTTCTTCAAAGGTTTTTGCGTAGAGCATTCTCCTTTTTCAGTTGATTGCAGAACAGTTTCTTGAAATTTTTCTTTTAATTTCAAAAATATTTTCTTTTTCTCTTCTATGTCATCAGATCCATCATCACAATCTTCAATTTTGACTTTGTCAAAATTTGTGAAATTGTCACTTATTGGAACAGAATTGATCGGTTTTGGACAGATATAATCTGGTACAGATGATTTCACAAAACCTTTCAATTTCTTTTCAAGCTCATCAATTTTATTTCTTGCACTCTCAGCTTCTTTTTCAAGCCGAATGATTTTCTGAAGATGAGAATTTATTGCAATTTGCTTTTCAATATTATCTTTACCAAAAATAGATTTCTCATCTTCTAAAATCTTTATTTGACTTTGAAAATCTTTTTCAATTTTTAATTTTTCATTTTCAAACATTTATATTTTATTTTCAAAATCTTTTTCTTTTTCTTTCAAAATTTTGTTTTCCAATGTCAAACTCTCAACTTCTTTTAAGAGTTTGACATTTTCTACTCCAGATATGTCACATTTTAAGCACATCCTAGGCATCTTTTCTGTATCAGACGTCTTTTCTTCATCAGCTTTCTTTTCATCCTTGAAAGCTGGAATTACTTCAACCTGTTCTTTTACCTCTTGGACATTTACTTCAGGTTTGACTTCATCAACCTGTGACAATCCAGTTGTCTCTTTTTGTTCAGATGTTTTGTTGGATCTGAGTTTGTTTCTGATTGTATTTTCGTTTGAAATTAAGATGGAAATGAAAGAGTTGTGCAGCGGAATTAAGATGAAAACAAACTTTGCATACAATCAAACGAGAGTAATACTTTAATCAAACATCTTTACACAATGAATCGAAAGATTGAATTTGTTTCAACAACGATTACAATGATTGATGAATGAATGCAAACTCCCCCTCAGCCAGAGCTCAGTAGTTTGTTCGTGCAAAGAAGACAATGTTATGAAAGAGCTAACAGAACAGTACAAAGTACTGAACTATATATAGGCACTAGCAAACCACTGAGCATCTTAGCTGACGTCACCATGAAAGTGACATCTAACCTCCTAACAAACTCTAACCTCTGATCTATACAAACACTGATGTACTAACTACTGCTATTACAATTCATTACATAAAAGACACTTAAACAGCTGCTGCATCCTTCCACTGCTGTGAACCCAGCAGTGCTTGTCCGGATCAGCAGTACTAGACTCAAGACAGTAGATTGACTCAGCAGAGCTTTGGTCTTCCATCAGTCTTTGACATTTGGCAGTAGATGCAAGGCAGCAGTTGCAGATCAGTACTTAGTAAGATCAGCAGATAGGAGGTCAGCAGATGTGAAACCACTTTCAAGGGGAGAGATTTGTATGTAAACATTTGCTTATTCTGGATCCACTGCTCTGATCCAGTTTTGGCTTTAATTATCTGTTCCTCTGATAGGGTTCAATCCCAACAATCTCCCCCTGGAACAGATAATGCCAAAACTCTTCATTATTGTGGAAATTTTTATTGCCTCATTAACAGTTCCCTTATCTGACCTTTAAATTGTAGTTCAAAGTCTAGGGCATCTGTATCTTCATCATCCCTGCCAAGTGGAAGATCAAGGAGATCCTGCAAATCTTCAAGACTCAGGCCAAGAGCTTGTTCCCTTGATATTTTCTCCACTTCTCCACCAGACCTGAGCAAAGTCAATACGCAGGTCTGTTTGTCAGTTTCCCACTTTTGTATTTTTGAGCCTGGTGGGTTTCTTGGGAGATGTTTATTTGCAGAAGTATTTGGTGAAGCTGGCCTATTCATAGCTGGCTGAGCAGCACTTGCAGATTGTTCTAATTCAAGATCTTCTTTTATCATTACTTTCGTGCCTGCTTTTACAATGGCATCTCCAGCTAAAAGATCTTGAATTGTTTCAATACTCAACTGGTTTTTGCTCCTTATTTTGTAGATGGCAGCACCAGCTGGAGCAGTGGCTCTTTTGATTTGCAGCTTTGGTGGTCTTTTTGAGACCTCTGCTTTGGAGTAGTCAGGCTTTTGTGGAACTCTTGGATCTTTCTTTCTAAGTTTCTCTAAGCTTTTATAGGTTGCCCTGACTCTATCTTCTCCCCACTTTGTCACTGAATTCTTTGACCCATAATCAGCTGCAATCAGCTCCTCTTTCATTCTCCTCAACTCTAACATCTTCTCAGCTTCAAATTGTTTAAACTTTTCAGGAGGAGTCTGCTTGACCTTATTTTTAATCATTCCTTGAATCCTGGCTGCTTCTTTTTCAAGCTCAGGAATGGTCCAGTTTTTGTACTTGTGTTTCTCCCCCTTGTATTTCTTGTAGGTCATGATGTTCTCAATGTAGTCTTTTCTCAAGGACTCATCTGCCCTTTCTGAAATTTGCTGACATACATTTTTTGCAAATCGCTCCATAGCATTGACCTGTGAGAGTAAAAACTGATAGTTTTGTTGAAATTCTCTATCAGATTTCCCTTTTCTGTTTTTTATTGCAATATCCTCTGCTTGTTTGGCCTTGAGTTTCAAGTATTCTTCAATATTGTTAGGCCTGGGATATCCTGCAATTGATGGCAAACTCCTTTTGGCTGGGTCATCCTCATAATAAAAGGATTTGATTTCTTCCCTAACTGTAATGAGTTCTAGAGGAAATGAGACACCAGCAGGAGGTAGTGATTGTATAATTTGAGCTGAAGAGAGAGGTATGGGTTTTGGAATAGTGACAAGTGACAGGGATTTTGAAGATGATGGTGGTGGTGAAGGTGAATCATCATCTGATATGTAAATCCTTCTCCTTTTTGTTTTAGACGAGGCAGATGATGTTTGAGATGGAACAGTGGTGGTAGATTGAGTGGCAGTGTTTTGTGATTGACTAACAGTTGTTGAAACAACTGGTGTTTCAACCACTGTTGTCATTACAACAGATGTTATAACATCTGTTGCCTTCTGCTGTATATCAGCAGGTGAAAGTGGTGGTGAGATTGTTTTTGGTGATGACAGTGGTGGTGAAGTAGTGGTTGTGGTGTGTGTTGAGGTGGTGTGTGTTGAAATGAGAGCAGATGTTGATACTACTGAAGTATCAACAGTAGTTGATACAACAGGAGTTACAACAGCTGTTTGGGTGGAGGTTTGATGCTGATGGCTTTTGGATGGTGGTTTTGGAGGCTTTGGAAATCTGGATGGGATGGACTTAGGTTTCCTTTTTGTCTTAGGATTTTTAGTATCCTTTGAACCAGAACAACCCTGCTCATACAGCTCCATGAAAGCTCTTTTCTCCTCATTCCACCTTGAAATATCCTTTGCCATTCTATCTCTTTTTACACTTGCTACTCCTTCATCAAGTGCTTCTTGAGTTGCATCAACCTTTTTACTACCATCTGGCACAGGAATTTTTCTGGTCATAGCATCCCTTTCAGGTTCAATGTAAAGACCATCATCTATTCCTTTCTTCTTCCACTCCTGAATTTTCTCCCCCTTTTTGGCATTATCTTCTGGGAGTTGATCAATGAAAAGTACTGTTGGAGGAGCAGTGCCAGTGGTGTGCAGGATCTGAGTTTTGAGAACCTTTAGATCAGCCTGAGTGTTCTTGAACCTTGACTCCATTGCATTTCTCAGCTGTTGGACATGTTTTTCATGTTGCTGATCTGCTAATTGTGCTTGTTGATGGAGAAAAGGTTGAAACAAATTCCAGAGCTCATTTGTAGCAGGTGCCCTTTGTGGAGCAGGTGCTTGAGGTGGAACAGCAGTTGATTGTACCTTTTGTACTTGTAACACCTGTTGTAGCATATCTTTGAGTTCTGCAACAGAGTTATCAAGCTTTTCAATACGATCCGTCAATTTCTGGTACTTTAAACCATCACCCAAGTTAATGGGATCATCTGATTTCCCACTAACAGTGGTTTTATCAGTAGTTGATGTAGGGAGTATACTCCAAACATTAACCACTGATGCCCCTTTGTCTTGGTACTGGGGTCTTCTTCCTTCAACACTTGACAACCTTTTGATGTTGCCAGTAGGATAAATAAATCCACTGGTGGTTGGCAGAGGTGCTATAAAAGGAATTGCCTCCAAGGAAGTCTTATTGATGTAACCACTGTCCAACTGTAAACCAATGGGTTCAACAGTTGTAGTGGCTGCTTCACTTGGACTACCACCAAGAGTTACTTGTAACTCAAGGGGTCTAACCTCCTCAGGTTGTGTTGGTGGGTTAGCAAAGATTGATACATCAGACCCAGCCAGTTGTTGAGGTATATTCTCATTGATAGGTGATTGAGAAGGACTGGTTAATGCCTGGTTCAAATCAATTGCATCCAACAGCAGTTTAGTTGGTGGGGGAATTGTGGATGTGAAGGGTGGTGTAGAAAGTGGATTTGCCCCGGGTATTGAGCTGTGGATGATAGAAACGAGTGTTTCCAGAGCATCATGATGTGGAGACCCTATTTGTACAACATGTTCTTTTTGTGAAGAAGCAGGAGGAGTTTCGGTTATGGGTTGAGATATTTGTACCAACTGCTATGAGGAAGAAGCAGCAGTGGTTTCTTGTGACTTTTGTGTTGTCACAGGCATTTGCTCTGGTATCTCATCCTCCAGAGTTGCCTTTTTGATTGGTTTGGGGGGTTTTTGAGTTTTTCTTTTTGTAGGCTTTTTGGTGATTTTAGGTGTGGGTTTCAAAGCAGTTGTGCTGCTGCTTTGATCACCTTGAGCAGTGGGCTCAGCAGCAGATACCTGAGGAGCAGTTGTAACTGCTAAAATCTGCTCAGGCACCTCTGCTTGTGTTTTGCAAGGTGCTAGCATTATTGAAAAAGTTTCAGTTGTTAAACTGTTTATTTGAGTAGAATCACCTTGGTTTATTATAGCTAAATCATCCTTACTGAATTTCTTTGCAAAACAGTAACTTAAAAACCTTGGAAACAGTAAGAATGATTTTGTTTCAACATTATTAACCAAATCTTTAAAAATTTCCCGAGAATAGTTAAAATTTTCTCCTTGAAGAATTGCATATCCCAGATTTTGAATCTTTAAAGGGATTTCATTGAAAGAAGTGGTTTTGTTTGAAACACATAGTAGGAGGGTATGAAATAAAAATCTGGTTGCAGAAGGAAAATAACCTTTTTGTAAGGTAAGTTTCTTCATCATTGTGGCTTCATACCCCCTTTCAATGAAGTCAGTTTGTAACTCGTTTTTAGTGAAAGAAATTTTACCTTCTTGATCATCGAGTTGAAAGACCTCTGAAATGGATTGTGGCGTGATTTGGACCGCTTTACCCTTTATAGAAGAGTGTATGGTGGTTGCAATGTCGCCTTGTTTTTCAAGGGTTGCATTCTTCCAAAACTCCCTTTGGGTTTCCAAATAGATTGGTGCATCGACAGTGAACAAAGTTTTGTACTTTGATTTTGCCATGGTGTCAATGATGGAATCGAAAACATTTGTGGTTCCTGGTTTTGTGAGAAGACCCATGAGATTGTGGGATGGTTTATATGGAATTTCAGTGGAAAGTGCCTTTTGAGAGGCTGTTTTCGATGAAGATTTGGATGAGGGTTTTGAAGATGACTTCGATTTTGTCATTTTGAAGATGATGATCGAAGAAATTTGTGAAGAAATGGGATGAAAAACTGCTTTGAGAAGAGAATTTTTAAGAATTCAATTCGACAGTAAAACCTTGTTTTGGTGGTGAATAGGGGATTTTATAGGGAAGAAAGTGAATGCTGAGGTGGCAGCCGTTACAAAAGGTCTGACCAATATGTACTGCCCACGTGACAACCCCTGGTGAAAGTGAAGGACAGTACTTTTGTGAAAGTGACTGATGAAGGCAGTGGTATGAAAGCAGTGGATGATTTTCACTATCAGTAGATAGCATATCAGTGGATAAGACACTGCTTTTGAACAACAGAGTTTATCAAATGGGAATGAGAGAACAGGGATTGACTTTCAGCAGTGGACAGACTTTTGAAGTATAGCAGACTTTTGAACCATCAGTGGTTAATGGCAGACTTATAAGTATTTCAATGAAAAATTTCATTTTTAGCTATTTTTAAGGATGGAGTTTTGATTTTCTGAAAACATTTTGTTGCTTTTATTCATAGAAAAACAAGATGTTGCTTGTTATTCCATGTTCAGCATCCCAATCCTAGAGACCAAGCTTTCAAAAGTGGCTGTATCAAGTGCTTTTGTGAGCACATCAGCCAGCTGGTCTTTAGTTGGGACATGATGCAGAGAAATCAAACCTTTTTCATAGCAATCCCTCACAAAGTGATGTCTGATGTCGATGTGTTTGGTGGTTGAATGGGAAACTGGATTTTTGATGATATTTTCTGCTGCCTGGCTGTCCAACATGAGTGGTGTCTTTAAGGCAGTGATACCAAAATCCAGTAACTGATTTTGAAGCCACAGGAGTTGGGCGGTACAGCTTGCAACAGCAATGTATTCAGCTTCAGCGGTGGATGTTGAAACAGCTGCTTGCTTTTTGCTTTGCCATGAAACTAAGCAATCACCTAGAAACTGGCACCCTCCTGATGTGGACTTCCTTGTGGTGTGACATCCAGCAAAGTCACTGTCTGAAAAACCTGAAAGCTTGATGTTCCCATTAGCTGGATACCATATACCAAGTGTGAGAGCACCTTTTATGTATCTGAAGATCCTTTTTACAGCAATGAGATTTGATTTTCTGGGAGCTGATTGACTTCTTGCACAGACACATGTTGCAAACATGATGTCTGGTCTAGATGCAGTTAGGTACAGTAAAGACCCAATCATGCTTCTATAAAGTGTTTGGTCAATCAGCTCATCTTTTTCATCAGACATGACCAGCTTATTTGTTGCCATGGGTGTGCTGCATGGTTTACAATCATTCATATCAAATTTGGTTAAAAGTTCTTTAGCATATTTGCTTTGATGAATGAAAGTTCCATTTTGCATTTGCTGTACTTGGAGACCAAGAAAGCATTGCAGCTCACCCATTGCACTCATTTCAAACTCAGCTGTCATGAGTTCTCTAAACTCTTCACACATTGAGTTACATGTGCTTCCAAAAATAATGTCATCCACATAAATCTGGACAATCATTAAATCCTTCCCTCTCCATTTTAAAAACAGTGTTTTATCAATGGTACTTCTTTTGAAACCATTTGAGAGTAGGAAGTTGGAAAGAGTTTCATACCAGGCCCTTGGTGCTTGTTTCAAGCCATACAAGGCTTTGTTTAGCCTGTAGACATGATCTGGATAAAATGGATCCTCAAAACCTGGAGGTTGACAAACATACACCTCTTCTTGAATTGTACCATAGAGGAAAGCACTTTTGATATCCATTTGAAACACCTTCATATTGTGGTTGACAGCAAAGGCCAGGAACAGTCTAATGGCTTCCAATCTTGCAACAGGGGCAAATGTTTCATCATAATCAATCCCCTCTTCCTGTCTGTAACCTTGAACCACAAGCCTGGCTTTATTCTTGACAACAATACCCCTTTCATCAGTTTTGTTCTTGAAGACCCACTTTGTGCCAATGGGACTAACCTCTTCTGGCAGTGGTACAAGCTCCCATACTTGTTGTCTTTTAAACTGTTGGAGCTCCTCTTGCATGGCTTCTACCCAGCTGTTGTCTTTCAGTGCCTCTTGGTACTTGACTGGCTGATGGAGTGATAGAAAACCAGCAAAAAGACAAATGTTTTGGGTTTGGCTTCTTGTGAGCACCCCTTCATTTATGTTGCCAATGATTTGGTCAGGTGGATGAGATCTCAAGAAGATTAAATCTCCTTGGTATGGTATGATGTCATTGGTTGGTGAAGGCTGCAAATGTGTATCATCTGAGCTAACCACTGCTGGGGACTCTGATGATCCAGCAGTGGCTTCAAAAGGTGGTGGAATAGGAGGTAATGAAGTGGACAACTGCTGACTTTTATCCACTGTTTGAGGACTTTTGTCAGCAGTGTTTGAGGATGTGGAAGCAGTGGTTGATGGGCTACTTTGGTCAACAACTGTTGAGGTAGCAGTGGTTGAGCTTTGACAACTGTTTTGAACAGCTGGTGCTTTTCCCTTTGTGGCAGACCTTTGAGGGATGATGATTTCATACCCATAGTCTGGTGTTGTATCCTCTGATGGACCTGCACTGTTAGTCTTGACAACAGTATTTTCAAAAGTGAATTTTTCAAGATCAAACAGATCTGCAGGATTTGCTGGGATTTTCATTGATGAAAGTTCATTGAACTTAACATTCAAAGTCTCCTCCACTGCCTTGGTCCGTGTATTGAACACTTTGTAGGCCTTGGCAGTGGTTGAGTATCCCAGATGATAACCACAATCAATTTTGGCTGCAAATTTTGAAATGGAATCTTTTAAGTTCAAAATAAAGCATGGGCAGCCAAACACCTTGAAGTATGAAATCAGTGGTTTAATTTTATACAGAATTTCATAAGCAGTCTTTTTGTGCCTGGGGCTTATTAAAACTCTGTTCTGAACATAGCAAGCAGTGTTTACTGCCTCTGCCCAGAAAGTTAATGGCAAACCTGAATCTGCAAGCATGGTTCTGGCAGCCTCAATCAAAGTTCTATTCTTCCTTTCCACTACCCCATTCTGCTCTGGTGTTCTAGGGATGTTGTACTGCCTTACAATCCCTTTCTTCACACAGAAGGCATCCAACTCCCTATTTTTGAATTCTGTGCCATTGTCACTCCTGAAGCTTTTCACTGGAAGGTCAAATTGCTTTTCAACCTGTGTTACAAAGTCTTGCAAAATGCCTGCAGTCTCATCTTTTGAGTGTAAAAAGAAAGTCCATGTAAACCTAGAAAAGTCATCAACAATAACCAAACAATATCTTTTCTTTTTGAGGCTCATGACTTGGACTGGGCCAAACAAATCCATGTGTAGCATTTGCAAACACTGGGTTGTTTTGGACTCTTCAATGGACTTGTAAGAACTTTTATGCTGTTTTCCTTTTAAACAGGAAATGCAATGTTCAGAACATGAAAACAATTTTTGTGGTAGGCCTCTCACCAAACCATTTTTTGAAATTTCTGTGATTGTCTTAAGATTTGTGTGCCCCAGCCTTCTGTGCCAAAGTTCTGTCTCTTTGTTAGAGGCAGCTGAGAACAGACGGGCAACAGCTCTGGGACACTCTTTTGACATGTCAACAACATAAACATTGCCACTTCTTTGAGCAACAAGTTTAGTTTGACCAGTTTTGATTATTGCTTCAATCTTTTTGACCATTTCTGGTCCAACAATCCTACAACAGTCTTTTGTGAAGAATGACCCAAATCCCTTGTCACTCATTTGGGACACACTCAGAAGGTTGAATTTTAGATTGTCTATTAGATTGACATTTTCAAATTTTACTTTTCCAGACTGCACTGTACCAGACCCCAGAACTTTCCCTTTACTATTATTCCCAAAGGATATATCACCCCCTCCATGGATTTTAAAGTCTTTGAGAAGGGCTTTACATCCTGTCATGTGCCTGGAGCCTCCACTATCTACATACCAAAGACTATCAAAGCATGCAGAAGCTCCTTGCACATGAAGTAAAAGGATTAGTTCATTAAGGTCTCCAAAGCCAACAAGGCTTTGGATGGGGTCTCAACAGTGTCTGGGATGGATGCAGAATGATGGACAGTGGTTAGGTCAGGGGTTTGAACTGTTTTAGGACAGTGTTTCTCTAACCACTATTGTGGGTCCTGACCAATCATCTGCTGGTAACCAAAAGGATGCCTGTTCACTTTGGGTTTAGAGGGCCTGTTGTAGGCCTCATAAACGTGTGGAATCCTTTGGTAAGACTGTTTTTCCTTGCCTTTTCTGAACTGATTGGCAGGGGGTGCATCAGTAACCTGAACATCTCTTTTGACAGATGTTTGGTTCAGCTATTTTGTGACAGCTGTTTCAACTGGCACAAACAGTGGTTGTTTCTTGGTGAATTTGACAGATGTTGATGATGATGATGGACTCAAGGATGTTTTAGCAATGTACTCATTCTTTTTTACATCAAAGTTTTTGAGATACACACATGCTTGAGTTTTGTGGTTTGTTTTGCCACAAACAATGCAACTTTCAGCTGAAACAATGACACTTGTTCTGTTTAAATCATAAGCTTTTAAGTGGAAACAATCTTTTGTTAGATGATTCCTTTTCTCACAGAATTCACAAAACAAGTTATCAATTTTTTCTTTCTTCTTTCTCTTTTCAGACTCCTTTGCAGCAGAGGTTTTAACCACTGCTGGGATGTCCTTGAGAGGTATGACTTTAGCTTTTGGAGCCTTGACACCATCAGTTGATGTAAAGTCCATTGGCTTGAAATTTTCAAGAATATCACACTCATCAGACCATTTTGGTTTGAACTGATGATCTTCAAGCTCCTTGAAAGTGGAGGATCCCATTGGTCTGGTAAGTGTGATTTTGTTACCAAGTTTGTCAGTGATTTTCACTTCTTGGCCATTCTTGTTTGTGGGGATGAGCTCAGTAGCTTCATCAGTGGTTTGGACAGATTTTTCAAAAGCAATATGTTCATCATCATATTTTCTATAACCAACCCCAAATTTCACATTGCTTTCAATCTGTTTAGCAAGCATCACCTCATATCCTCTGCAGGATTCCACCCATCTTTCACAAGTAATCTGAGTGGATTCCAACTCCTTTTTGCAAACTTGGTATTTTTCTACCATAGTTTGAAGTTAGGTTTTGGTTATGCTTTGCTCTTCTTTTAGACAGCTGATTTCTTTTTCCTTTTCAGTCAATTTGTTTTTAAGTTCTTTTAAAGACTTTTCAAATTTAACCTCATCAGTCAAGATTTTATCCCGAAGGTTTTCATTCACCTCTTTGATGTTAGCAAAAGCAATTATGCAATTGTCAGAACACAGTTTTTCAAGAACTTGAGGAGATACCTTGGCAGCTGCCATCATTGCACAATCACATTGATGATCTTCTTCATCATCAGCTTTCACCTTCTTTTCACCAGCCTTTTCTTCTTTCTCTTCTTCTTTGTCTTCTTCGGACCATGGATCTGTCATTGGTTCAATCAGGGTACCTGAACTTTCTCCCAACAGTAGTTCACCAGCCACAGTAGTAACCACTGCTTCAGTCACCTCATCCACTGTTTCAAAGCTCAGCTGTTCCTCCTCAGTTTCAACCCCCTCCTGTATTGACTCTAATGTCATCAAACAAAACTCATCACTAGAAGAATCATTAGAAGCATAGAGTGCAAAATTTTCATCACTAAGGTCTTCAGGCAAACTACTCCAGTCAACAAACCCTTGAGTGAAAAAACTTTGTTGATCTGGTTGTACTGCTGCTGGAGCAGTGGTTTGAGGTGCAACAGGTTGCACTTGTACCTGTGGAGCAGGGGTTTGAACATATTGGATCTGTGGAACAGTAGTTTGGACATAGTGCACTGGCACAGGGGCAGCAACATAGTGAGCAGTGTTCACTTGAGCTGCAGGGGTATATTGGGTATAGTGCACAGTGTTTTGACTTTGTGGTCTAGGGTTAGAGCTAGGATGAGTAACTATTGGTCCAATGTTTTGACTTCTGCACTCCCTAGCAAAGTGCCCTAACCTATTGCACTTGTAGCACTTGATTTTCGATTTCTCCAACCCAACCCTCAAATTCCCATGAAGTCCTGGGAATTTTCTCCCTGTTCTTTTATAGAATTTGCTAGTTCTAACACTTAGCAAAGCCAATTGGTGCAGGATATCCATCTCTTCTAAGTCAGTGGGATCAAAATGTTGTAAATCATTGAGTTCAAAGCTTAGATTATCTGACATCTGGTTTTCGATTGCAGTGAATGCAAAACTTGCAGAGTGAGGATCAGGGTTGTTAAAATTTGCACCAGCAGTTATGTCAATGAAGTGATCATAACCCTGATCCTTACCACTGTTCCCAGATTCTTCTTGACCCAGAAGAGCAGTATTACCGAAAGTGTAATCATCAGTAACTTTTCCTGACTCTTGTAACCTCCTTTTCTGGTTCAACTCCCTTTCTTAGGTCAGGAGTCGACCATGGAGTTGGGTCAAGGTCAGATCCTTGAACTCGGGTGAGTTTCGGGTGACAAAAGCTATGGTGTCCCATTTTTCTGGCAGTGACCTGAGGAACCTGCTATTCTGAGTTGAGTTTGTAAAAGTGGTGTTAACAAGCCTCAGTTCACTGATGAGACAACTGAAACGCTCAAATTGTTGCGTTAGTGATTCACCTTTAACGTAACAAAATGTTTCATACTGTTGGTTCAGGATTTCCCTATTGTTTTCTATGACTTCCTCGGTTCCCCCAAACTGTTCCTTAAGTGCGTCCCATAACTCTTTGGCACTGTTACAGTGTAACAGTCCAGCATATATCTCATTGGGTAGCGCTGATGCTATGATGCTAAACGCTTTAGCATCTAGTTCGATCTTTTGAAAGTCGGTTTCGGTATAATTTTCAACTGGTTTTGGAACGAACTTTTTAGCATCTTCAGCGCTTGGCACTGAAGGAACATGGGGACCAAAAGTGACAGACCTCCAACAACCTGTGCTTTGTTGAGCAAGGATGTGACCCATCCTTCTCTGCCAGATGTTGTACTCATTTCTTTTTAGCATAGGTGGTTTAAAAAGCGAGCCGATGTTGTTTTTATCATCCTGAGATTGTGACGTCATTCTTGTTTTTTACAGACACTGAGAAATCAACTTTAATGGTGATTAATCCTTGCTCTGTTTTTCAACGGACGAACAAACGATCAGTATCAACTGTTATGAGCTGAACTATTTACGTCAAAATGATTGTTAAATCAAATTTGACTGTCCAGGCTCTGATACCAATTGTTGGATCTGAGTTTGTTTCTGATTGTATTTTCATTTGAAATTAAGATGGAAATGAAAGAGTTGTGCAGCGGAATTAAGATGAAAACAAACTTTGCATACAATCAAACGAGAGTAATACTTTAATCAAACATCTTTACACAATGAATCGAAAGATTGAATTTGTTTCAACAACGATTACAATGATTGATGAATGAATGCAAACTCCCCCTCAGCCAGAGCTCAGTAGTTTGTTCGTGCAAAGAAGATAATGTTATGAAAGAGCTAATAGAACAGTACAAAGTACTGAACTATATATAAGCACTAGCAAACCACTGAGCATCTTAGCTGACGTCACCATGAAAGTGACATCTAACCTCCTAACAAACTCTAACCTCTGATCTATACAAACACTGATGTACTAACTACTGCTATTACAATTCATTACATAAAAGACACTTAAACAGCTGCTGCATCCTTCCACTGCTGTGAACCCAGCAGTGCTTGTCTGGATCAGCAGTACTAGACTCAAGACAGTAGATTGAATCAGCAGAGCTTTGGTCTTCCATCAGTCTTTGACATTTGGCAGTAGATGCAAGGCAGCAGTTGCAGATCAGTACTGTAACACCCGTTCTTAAATATCAAGGTTTAACGTAGGTTTTACGTTAAACAATCATGTAATTAAGATTACATAACATTTGGAAATACGGGTTTATTGAAACTTTTACAAATCGTAGGTTATTCTACATAACGTGGTTAAATTCGTTGCTTAAAATTTGCAATGTATCGAAGTGCGGAAGCGTGTATCTTTATCGTGTTCGGTTCTTCGCTAAGCTTGATCGTCTTCCGGCATCCAAATGTACCTACATTTCATAAAAACATGAAATGCTTTAGTCATACTGGGTTTAAACAATGTCCGAACGATGTTCGAGAACAATTGATTCATCAAATGAAAAATAAAAAAAAATATATATATAAAATTCTCCACCGTAAATTACGGTGGGGCCGTAATTTACGGTGGCCCCCGGATTCATGCCTTTCCACCGTAAATCAGTAGGCCATCACCGTAAACCATTTCAGGTCCACCGTAAATTACGGTGGTACCGTAAATTACGGTGGTACCTGCATCCCACCTTTCCATTTTGCCGTAATTTGACACGAAATCTTTCGTATCTTTCAAACCGCTTATCCGTTTGACCCACCGTTTCTTCCTACACGTTTGTAATTTGATTCTCCATCATATGGAGTTAAAATCCGACGTCCGGCTTAACAAGATTTAAGACTTTTAAGTCTTCGGCTTATTTCCCTTTTTACCAAAATTTGACCCATTCGCGGTTTTATCAAACAAACGTATTTGTTTGATTCCTATATCATATACAACTCTTTAATTTAATATTACTTACCATTTTAGGTTCTGTTCATAGGTTTATTTCACAATTTAAACCCGTTTTCACTCGTATGCTTATTTTGACCCGTTAAGGGTTCTTAAGCACTTTCGAGCCTAAAATCTCTTTCAATTGCTTCTATAATTAATCTAAGTATTCATTTAATCATAAAACTTATTTCCGAACAACTTTTAAAGGTTGTTTGGTCAATTTAGCCACCAAGGGCGTTTTGGTCCATTTTAGTCCTTTATTAACAATGAAGGACTTTTGAAAGTATATTGGACCCATAATCCCTCTTTTAACCTATAATTATGTTTGAAAAGTCATTAAGCTTTCCAAACGCCATGTTCATTACATAAAACATTTGGTTTACCTAACAAGTAACCAAATGTCCGTTTTGACCTCTTTTAACACTCTTGAACCATATGTTCTAAATGAGTGTTACCTTATTTCACATACCTGGCGCAGATCAATATATTGACCCGTTTTTAATACCTTGCTTTTATAACTGCAAATTCATAGCGTTGCTAACACCAATTTGACATTTACACCTGAAATAATATAGCTCGACAATAATCATTAGTCGTTATTGTCAAAGGGTGATATCTTCACCTTTTGACCCATTTGGTCTAAGTGACCGACTATGTTGGCGAGATGACATTTATTACCATCTCATCTATACGACTCGCTTCGGTTTACACCGTGTGGCCATTTCACTTATTAATTGATTTTCTTAACGCTTTTTAGCCTGTTATGGCTTACGCCTTACAGTGTCTTTCAAAACCAATAGTTATGGTCAACGCATGACCAATTTACCTTTTTACCCTTATTGTTTGTTTTGGTTTACCCTATAAGGTAACCATCCAAAGGCTCGTTTTCCATTTGTCATAAAATGATCGAACTACTGAATTAATTCCTTTTTAAACCATCAACATGGTTTCTTGTCGTGCTAGACTACCTTGTTCCGTACGTTTACACGTCGGAACATCATACCTCAATTATGTATTTGTCTTTTTCGTAACCAATACGGTAAGGGAGTATTCTAACATATAAGACTAGTGTAAGCTATACTTACCTTGCATCCGAATTACGCTTTTCCTTCATACTTGCTTTGTTTGACCCGCTTCCTTTCCAAGCCTCCACCTAGCTTGTCAAGCGTCAAACTATCATCATAATTCGTAAGACGGTTATATTAGTCATCATTAATTATGACTATTCCATCTTACATATTTTCTATCACAAATACCATTCGATCTTATTAATGGTCGGTTTGACTACTAAAAGTCAAACGCCCCTTAGCATATAAATGCACATTCAAGTTCTATCTATCAATTAGTAGCTAACATGATCTTATACACTTAGTTACATGAACATGGCTACCAAATTTCATCATAACATTCAAACCCATTTCAATCATGTATGAACAAGTTCCCAAATCACTTAATTTGTTTGAGTGCCTTGTTTCTATTATCCAATATGATGATCTTAAACATAAACTTATCATCACCTTTACTATTACATAAAAACCCACTTCCTAGTTTACTTGTTAATCACATACAAGTGATATTACTTCAAGTTCTTCATGATTTCATCATATCTAACAAAACCCACTTCTAGTTACTTATGAACTCTTAACAAATCTCTAATTTGTTCAAGTAGTTCATTCATATGAATTAGTGTGATGTTTATAAACACCCTTAGAACATCAATTTCATCAATTCAACCAAAACCCACTTAGCTCATAATAGGGTAATTATCAAATCCCTAGTTTGACAACAATTCATCAAGATTTCTACTAGGGTTTGTTTCTACACCAAGATATAATCACCATAACACTCATAGATTCAAGATTCATTCCAGAATTTCGATTATGATTGTTCATCATAATCTCAAAGTATCACCAAATCATAAATTTCAACATACCTTGTAATCCCCATGACTAGGTGATCACGAATTTGTGTTCATGCAGTGATTTGGCTCTTGATTTGGGCTTCAATTTGATCAAGTTGTGGAAGTTAGGGTTTGAGCTCCCTGAGCTTTCTCCTGGTCGACCTCACACACGCACACACACTCTTATGTGTGTGTTTGTGTTTTATTTTTAAGTTATAATTCATTTTCAAGTTATCCGGCTTTGGTCCCTCGTGTTTGGTTAGTTATTATTTAGGTTACAACCTAAATTACTTTCAATAATATTCCCACTTATTAGCTAGGTTTTACAATTCTAGTTAACTTAGCGGGTTCGGGAATATTAATGACTAAGTTTATTTTAGGTCCCGTTAACTCGGGCCTTTTAAGCTTTTATTTCTTAAAAGCTTTTATTCACTTTTTATTTATTATTAGGATTAATTATTTAAATCCTAATATTTACCGGGTTACTTTCACTACTAACGGTATTTTACCCGCTCTTTTGTATTAACGGGGTTTAATTACCAAACCCGTTTTCGGGGTGTTACAAGTCTACCCCCCTTAAAGAGGTTTCGTCCTCGAAACCTTGCTTACATAGTTCATTGAGTTTCTAAACTCAATGCGTTTGACTTGAGTAATCTCTTAAGCATTACTCATACTTTAACCAATTGTTAGCATTACCAGAAAAATTATGGTAATGTCTTTTTGGTTACAGAACCTCTACGTATCTCACATGACATAATGTAACTTGAAATAACGTAATTCCGTTATTTTACTAGTTTAGTTAACTTAGCGGTATCCATCACTTTCATATACTATCGAATTCCTTATGAATCCGAAATTTGACTCGTTTAAAGGCCTTTAGTGAAATCTTTTCACTTTTAGCAGCACATTTCTTTTGTCTTCAAATTTATTTATTCGGTTCAGTCATACCGAACCTACCGCTTACAAGCAAACCAAATTTATTTAAATGACCTTGACCGGTCTCACTACTTAGACTTATTAGTCCAGTTGTTTTTTTTTTTTTTTTTTTTTTACTGCTTGCTTGGTTATAATGTGATTCTACTTCACATTACATTTCTTGACCGTAATCGTGTTACATCATGTTTAATTTATATCAAAATTTCCTTTCCGAAATATCACTTTTTGAATATAACGTCTTGCGCCTATCGGTGTCAAGACTTGAACCTTTCATGTTTAATATTCTATTTTCCTATCAGGATTCTCATTCGTAAAAACGTTATTTCTTACTAAAACCAAGGTTTTAGTTTAGGATCTTCTCTTTATCTTTCGTAAATTTTTCGTAACAGGACATTGACAGTCTGTAATTTATTCTTTTACAGTCTTAGTTTTATGCGGGGATTTTCAACTGGTTCTCTCGCTTTGTTAAGTAACCCGTAGGTTCTTTCACGTAGCCTCGTAGGCTATTTCCTTAGGTCTTCACCCCCTTTTTACTGAAAACACTAAGGTTTATTTCCTTTTTTCTTTTTGTGACCCAAGGGTCATTCTGGTCCCGTAGACCTTAACACTGTGTTTAATCCCGTAGGTTATGATGATCCCGTAAATCATCTTTTATTTGTATCTACATTCAAATATATATATATATTCATATATAGCTTCAAGGCATGTCTTGCTATGTTTAAAATCGTATATTTTCGCTTATGAGCTTTAGTTGACCTTAACCGTAGTCTAAGGCTTCATTTGTTTATTTCCGGGCGAAATTTTTTTGACTTTGTCCTTACGTTTGACGTTTTACAAAAACGAACCGTTAAGGGACATATTCGCATTTTCCGGGTTCGAGTGTAAGTCTACTCCCTCCCAATACTTGTCTAAATCATTTTACATGCTTGCGTTTTCTGGGTTCGAGTGTAAGTCTACTCCCTCCCAATACTTGTCTAAATCATTTTACATGCTTGCGTTTTCTGGGTTCGAGTGTAAGTGCACTCCCTCCCAATACTTGTCTAAATCATTTCTCATGCTTGCGTTTTCTGGGTTCGAGTGTAAGTACACTCCTTCCCAATACTTGTCTAAATCATTTTTCATGCTTCTTTGTCCCTTCACTCGGGCTCATTATCCTAATGTAATACGCTTCCGTCACTCGGTTGTGCGTTTACATTATTATCAAATATTTTGCTTATCTGATTCATTTGGGTACTTTTTAATTAGTCCCATTCACCCCGCCCTTAATACATCGGATGTAAATGTGTCCGCTATAAGAAACTCATAGTATCATATGTCTCTACTTACTTGGCCAGAGTAAGCGGTTAACACATGACATACACGACCTTTTTATAGTTTTCACACCACGCCCTATGTAAGTAACGCCTCTATTTGATTTCTCTTGGAAACAATATCCCGGATAGATTTTCTATTCGGGCCTTTCCAAGTTTTTAATCTACATATGCAACTTTCAACCTCTACGTATTTGTTGCATATTACTATTCACGTAATAACTTAAAATGCGCACCTGTAAGTGCTTGCCCTAACGGGCTTTTTATGTCGTTAACTTTGTTCGCGATCGTCTCGTAATTTAGGTCCTTGATGAGTATGCTCCCCTTGTCATACTTCGGACCGTTCCATCATCATATCCATAATTCGTTTGACTCTCGTCGTCTCCAAACGCGAGTGTCCTTCAGTTAACACATTCACAAAAGTTAGTAACGTCAACTTCAATAATCGCCCGTATTATAATACAAGGCTTTTTCTACTATACGCGTCAACGCGCGTATTTTTATCAACTATATCAATCATTTTAATTGGGGTAACGTGTATCACACGATAGCCCTATGTGTTGGTTACAACACTTTAGCATACACGTACTTACCGGATTTGCGATCAAGCCTCGAACCGAACACTATTCTTTATCAAGAGCGTAAGGTTTAAGTCCAAGCATGGTTCTCCCCACCATACTTGAATCTCTTAAACCAGTGCTCTGATACCAACTTGTAACACCCGTTCTTAAATATCAAGGTTTAACGTAGGTTTTACGTTAAACAATCATGTAATTAAGATTACATAACATTTGGAAATACGGGTTTATTGAAACTTTTACAAATCGTAGGTTATTCTACATAACGTGGTTAAATTCGTTGCTTAAAATTTGCAATGTATCGAAGTGCGGAAGCGTGTATCTTTATCGTGTTCGGTTCTTCGCTAAGCTTGATCGTCTTCCGGCATCCAAATGTACCTACATTTCATAAAAACATGAAATGCTTTAGTCATACTGGGTTTAAACAATGTCCGAACGATGTTCGAGAACAATTGATTCATCAAATGAAAAATAAAAAAAAAATATATATATAAAATTCTCCACCGTAAATTACGGTGGGGCCGTAATTTACGGTGGCCCCCGGATTCATGCCTTTCCACCGTAAATCAGTAGGCCATCACCGTAAACCATTTCAGGTCCACCGTAAATTACGGTGGTACCTGCATCCCACCTTTCCATTTTGCCGTAATTTGACACGAAATCTTTCGTATCTTTCAAACCGCTTATCCGTTTGACCCACCGTTTCTTCCTACACGTTTGTAATTTGATTCTCCATCATATGGAGTTAAAATCCGACGTCCGGCTTAACAAGATTTAAGACTTTTAAGTCTTCGGCTTATTTCCCTTTTTACCAAAATTTGACCCATTCGCGGTTTTATCAAACAAACGTATTTGTTTGATTCCTATATCATATACAACTCTTTAATTTAATATTACTTACCATTTTAGGTTCTGTTCATAGGTTTATTTCACAATTTAAACCCGTTTTCACTCGTATGCTTATTTTGACCCGTTAAGGGTTCTTAAGCACTTTCGAGCCTAAAATCTCTTTCAATTGCTTCTATAATTAATCTAAGTATTCATTTAATCATAAAACTTATTTCCGAACAACTTTTAAAGGTTGTTTGGTCAATTTAGCCACCAAGGGCGTTTTGGTCCATTTTAGTCCTTTATTAACAATGAAGGACTTTTGAAAGTATATTGGACCCATAATCCCTCTTTTAACCTATAATTATGTTTGAAAAGTCATTAAGCTTTCCAAACGCCATGTTCATTACATAAAACATTTGGTTTACCTAACAAGTAACCAAATGTCCGTTTTGACCTCTTTTAACACTCTTGAACCATATGTTCTAAATGAGTGTTACCTTATTTCACATACCTGGCGCAGATCAATATATTGACCCGTTTTTAATACCTTGCTTTTATAACTGCAAATTCATAGCGTTGCTAACACCAATTTGACATTTACACCTGAAATAATATAGCTCGACAATAATCATTAGTCGTTATTGTCAAAGGGTGATATCTTCACCTTTTGACCCATTTGGTCTAAGTGACCGACTATGTTGGCGAGATGACATTTATTACCATCTCATCTATACGACTCGCTTCGGTTTACACCGTGTGGCCATTTCACTTATTAATTGATTTTCTTAACGCTTTTTAGCCTGTTATGGCTTACGCCTTACAGTGTCTTTCAAAACCAATAGTTATGGTCAACGCATGACCAATTTACCTTTTTACCCTTATTGTTTGTTTTGGTTTACCCTATAAGGTAACCATCCAAAGGCTCGTTTTCCATTTGTCATAAAATGATCGAACTACTGAATTAATTCCTTTTTAAACCATCAACATGGTTTCTTGTCGTGCTAGACTACCTTGTTCCGTACGTTTACACGTCGGAACATCATACCTCAATTATGTATTTGTCTTTTTCGTAACCAATACGGTAAGGGAGTATTCTAACATATAAGACTAGTGTAAGCTATACTTACCTTGCATCCGAATTACGCTTTTCCTTCATACTTGCTTTGTTTGACCCGCTTCCTTTCCAAGCCTCCACCTAGCTTGTCAAGCGTCAAACTATCATCATAATTCGTAAGACGGTTATATTAGTCATCATTAATTATGACTATTCCATCTTACATATTTTCTATCACAAATACCATTCGATCTTATTAATGGTCGGTTTGACTACTAAAAGTCAAACGCCCCTTAGCATATAAATGCACATTCAAGTTCTATCTATCAATTAGTAGCTAACATGATCTTATACACTTAGTTACATGAACATGGCTACCAAATTTCATCATAACATTCAAACCCATTTCAATCATGTATGAACAAGTTCCCAAATCACTTAATTTGTTTGAGTGCCTTGTTTCTATTATCCAATATGATGATCTTAAACATAAACTTATCATCACCTTTACTATTACATAAAAACCCACTTCCTAGTTTACTTGTTAATCACATACAAGTGATATTACTTCAAGTTCTTCATGATTTCATCATATCTAACAAAACCCACTTCTAGTTACTTATGAACTCTTAACAAATCTCTAATTTGTTCAAGTAGTTCATTCATATGAATTAGTGTGATGTTTATAAACACCCTTAGAACATCAATTTCATCAATTCAACCAAAACCCACTTAGCTCATAATAGGGTAATTATCAAATCCCTAGTTTGACAATAATTCATCAAGATTTCTACTAGGGTTTGTTTCTACACCAAGATATAATCACCATAACACTCATAGATTCAAGATTCATTCCAGAATTTCGATTATGATTGTTCATCATAATCTCAAAGTATCACCAAATCATAAATTTCAACATACCTTGTAATCCCCATGACTAGGTGATCACGAATTTGTGTTCATGCAGTGATTTGGCTCTTGATTTGGGCTTCAATTTGATCAAGTTATGGAAGTTAGGGTTTGAGCTCCCTGAGCTTTCTCCTGGTCGACCTCACACACGCACACACACTCTTGTGTGTGTGTTTGTGTTTTATTTTTAAGTTATAATTCATTTTCAAGTTATCCGGCTTTGGTCCCTCGTGTTTGGTTAGTTATTATTTAGGTTACAACCTAAATTACTTTCAATAATATTCCCACTTATTAGCTAGGTTTTACAATTCTAGTTAACTTAGCGGGTTCGGGAATATTAATGACTAAGTTTATTTTAGGTCCCGTTAACTCGGGCCTTTTAAGCTTTTATTTCTTAAAAGCTTTTATTCACTTTTTATTTATTATTAGGATTAATTATTTAAATCCTAATATTTACCGGGTTACTTTCACTACTAACGGTATTTTACCCGCTCTTTTGTATTAACGGGGTTTAATTACCAAACCCGTTTTCGGGGTGTTACAAGTACTTAGTAAGATCAGCAGATAGGAGGTCAGCAGATGTGAAACCACTTTCAAGGGGAGAGATTTGTATGTAAACATCTACTTATTCTGGATCCACTACTCTGATCCAGTTTTGGCTTTAATTATCTGTTCCTCTGATAGGGTTCAATCCCAACATGTTTCTTGATGAATTTTGTCAACCTGTTTCTTCTCAACTTGAACACATTCATCAGGTTTGACTTCATCATTCTGTGACAACTTAATTGTCTCATTTTGTTCAGGTGTTTCTTGATGAAGAATTACAACCTGATTTTCCTCAGATTTTATACTTTCTTTCACAGTAGCTGCCTCATCAAACTTTATCTTTGCAGCTTGTTTATTTTTAAGCTTTTCCAGTGTACCTGCATAAAACATATCAAACAATTGAGGTCCAAACATTCTTTTATAATTTTCAAGTTTTTCAATTTCTTCACTGTCATCGTCACTCTCTTCATCTGATGAGTGATCAAACACTGGAGCTTTTTCTGAAACAACTTCTGTAAGATTATCAGTTTTTTCTGAATCAACTTCTAAACCCTTTTCAGTTTTATCTAAAACAATTTCTGAATCCTTTTTTATTGAAACTGGTTCTCTTGAAATTGATTTTTCGAAAACTGGTTCTTCTTTAATCTCAATATAACTCTCTTGTTGAGATACAAAGTAATACAATGCTATATCTTCTTCAGAATCCATGTTTCGGTGACAAGTTTCACAAGTTAGATATTTTTAAACGAAAATAGATCCTTCACGCGAAATTATCAGGTTCAAACGAAATCACACTCTCAAATGGTATACCTCTTCAAACGGAATTGCCTGATCAAACGGAATACTAGTTTCACACTGAATCACCTGTTGAAACGAAATTACCAGCAATCCAGTTTCAAACGGAATATCAGTTCAAGCGGAATTACGAATTGAAGCAGAATTAATTATTTCGTTTGAAGTTTTCAAACGGAATTACCTTTTCATACGGAATAGGTGATTTCGTTTGAAATTACCACAATTTTTCAAACGGAATTAGTATGCTCGTTCAAACGGAATCAGGTTTTTGGTCCATTTTTGTCACTTTTAGCTTGAATTTAGATCTGATTCTTTCAAGGGTTTGTTAAAACTGTATTTTACACACAATATCAAAAGATCAGTCCATTTTAACCGTGAAAACTTGATTAATTTTGAAAAAAAGGTGTAGAAATCAGAATTTTCCAGCGAAAACGAGCTAAACGGTAAGAACTCTTCCTCCTGAGCTCTGATACCACATGTAGGATCGTTTTACCGACCAAACGAGTCGATCAGAAGAGGTCTTAGACAGAATCAGAGGCGGAATTCATTGATTCGGTCTTCGTTCAGCTTGTATAACACTAGAACATCATTAATCTGTCTTGTTTATTGATCTTGTAACAATTTACAGGCTAGAGACACATCGACAACACTTCGGCGTCAGAATCAAGAGTGTTGCAACTAATTTCGTATGAGGGGGTATTTATAGGCAAGTGATTCCGCTTGAAACTATCTCAAACGGAATAACATTTCAAGCGGAATTAACATCATGATTCCGTTTGAATTGACCACCTGATTTCGTTTGAAATGACCATGTGGCATTTCAAACGGAATTACCTATAAAACCTCATTTTCCTCGTTTTCCGTGCCCTGATCTATACAAACTAGTACAAGACTCGATACAAGACGAAGTCGACAGACGTATGCACCAACAAGATGAAGCAAGTGATGGATACTTTTCGGATAAAGTACCTTCTGACGAAGGGTTTTAATTTTTTTTTCTTTTTTTTTCTTTTGTGTAATCTTCTTTTTTTAAGATAATTAAATGATATATTTCACTATTTATTTGCAATACGCCAAAAAAATACTAAAAAAGGTTATAGCTTACAAAACGCCAGAAATAACAAAAAATATTTTTCCTGCTTAATATTTTATTTTCTCCGTTATTGTATTTTGTCATCTTGTTCTGCATAATGCCATTTAAAAAAACGCCAAACTTAGAAGATGGTACGTCTATCACCTACAAACTGATAAAGCTGATCAAAACAGTAAATACAAAAACAGTAACTAAAAAGACAGTTACTTTATTACTACCATTTATTACAATAAAAAATCCCGCCTAAAATTACACGCCAAAAAACTCATATAAGAGAGGGGTCTATACACATTGAATTTATCACACCCGGAAAAACAAACGTCATATCCTCTAAAAACCACTCACTTTAAAACGCCAAAAAATGTTGGTTAAAATAAACACATATGGCAAAGCTTTCACTGAAATGGATGCTTCTTCTGAGGGGGTTATCTCAATAATATTTTGCTGAATAAGATGGACAAATATTCAAGAAAAAGAGACTGATGACAGTGATATGCCATCATGTGAGCTTTGTTCTTGATGAATATCGGCATGGAATAAAGGGATCAACACAAGTGTAAAATGCTATTTTGGACTCCATTATTATAAATAGCATCAAGCAAGAGTTGACCTTCAATGACATGCCACCAAACAAGAATATCACACCAAAAAACAGGTTACCACTAAGCAGCTTCAACTGAAAAAGACGGGGTTTATGTAGGAAAATTGGAATCTAGCTAAGAAATTCAAAAAAGGTTCAAAACGCCAAAACAAATTCAAGAAGAAAGAGGCTAATGACAGTGAAGATTCGGAAGAGAAATTAGATTACCATTTTTTATTTTTTATTTTTTCATTTTATATTGTTTTGATATCAAGTTATATGTTGTTTTGTTATCTAATTCTCTATAAATAAAATACATTATTATATAAAACGCCAAAAACTACAAACACCAAAACGCTAGTAGTATGAAAACTGTAAGAACGGGTGCTGGCAAAGCACCTTGTAAAATATATTAAACGCCAAAACATTCACTAAACGCCAAAAAAATTTGGTCTTACTGTAATCTTATGCAAATATTAATGACTCGTAGTGAATTTTTAAACAAAACGCCAAAAAAATTAACCAGAAAACGCTATAACGCCAAAAAATTATCTATGTGACACAAAAACAATTAATTCAACTCCAAAAAGTTTAATAAATACAATTAACGCCAAAAAAACTTAGACGCCAGAAAATATTATATCGCGTTGGGAAAATAAAAGAAGATTGAAAAGACAAAACAACCCCTCGGACACTGATCATGTCCCGCGCCACGTGTTGGGCCAGGATGCGTTCTCACCGTTCTCACACTTTTGAGCGTTTTCTCCTGATCCCGTTTCTAAATATATATGTATATATATATATGTATATGTATATGTATATGTATATATGTATATGTATATGTATATATGTATATATAATATTTTTATATACAAGAATTATATTCTATTTTAGTCCCTGAGGGCATTATGGTCAATTAAGCCAAACTTAATACAAAGAAAACAAATGAAGTTAGCCATTTAGATGAAAAACGTTAAAAAATGCAAAATTTAGGGCTAGATTTGTTATAAATTAAATTTTTGGACTATAATAGCTAAAAAGGACGAAAATGAAAATTTACTCTTCTTGTTATTATTATCATTCATGACCAACCGACTTTATCAACCATGTTGATAAACTTGTGCTTTTGTGAATCATACAAAAGGGATTAATGGATGGAAATCTTCCTACCTCCATGCTTGACTTACATGATAGTACATGATGGACAACATTATAATATATACTATATAACATATAATATATATACCTATTAAACCGAACTCTTGATACTAACCTAATTATGGATAGATGTCAAGAACTTAGGTTAAGATTATCTTACTTTCTAGACTCCTCGTTTGTGATTCTGATGGGCAAACTTAGGAACCATGAAAACACATGAAAACATAGTGTCCAAACGAGCATCTAGACAAGATATATTTTCGTTACCCATATTTTTCCGTATTAATTTCGAATCCAAACTCTCTACGAACTCCATACTCACACACCTTCGTTTCCATATTGTTGGGTAACTTTGGTGCTCCACCATCAACGACTCGTCAACTCACGTTTACTTGGAAAGCTTATCAAATCGTGAGTGTACATGACCCCTTTTTTTATTTTTCAACACTTTTGGGTGCAATACATACAATTTATCAAACTCACACAATCACATAAAATTATGCTTGACACAAACAAACAATCCATTATACATGCTTAATAAGTTACGCTAGAATTCATACATGCTCTTTCCTTGCACTATACTTTGTCATTAACTTCGTACAAGCCTCCCTTAATATGTATAGCGCTATAGGAGTAACGTGCCGCCCGTATTTTTGAGGTCATGTTAAGTCATACAAAAAAAAAACAGTATTGTCATTGCGACGATAAGATTATGCTAGTGGGAATCTTTGGGTTGACATGTATGAGATGCGTGCTAGTTTTGTAATGATATGCCTTAGCTTATGATTATGTCACGTGGATTCGTTTAGCCGTTTTATACTTATGCTAGTAAATCAAACTTGTATGCTCACCAATACTTTATGTGTTGACATGTACTTTAATATGTATTGCAGGAACTTGATGATGATACGTTGAAAGAAATCTAGTAGAACGACTAGAAACACACTTTAAATTTTTTTTATGTATTGTACTTTGTTTCCTTGTTTCAAAAATGATGTAATTTGATTTCCAAACAATGTATTTCCATTTTAGAAATGAAATGAAATTTTGATTATTAAATATTTGTCGCAAATAGTCGTTATGAAGTCTCTTGCAATCTGGTTTTCATCTCACTCTGATGTTTCCGCCATTGGTTGGGGTGTGACACAAGAAGCTATGAAATCGAATTCAAAGACAGAATAAAGTGCATGGAATACGTTGAATGCCATTTATTTCTTCGTTAATTCTGAGGACTGTCTTGACTCAAAGTTCCAGTATAAAACCAAGGTGAGGCCTTGGTTAAAGACACACCTGCATCACATTGCATACACAAAATACTCCAACTCTCTCTCTCTCTGAATCTTCTATGAACTTCTCCTTCAAGGTATACATTCAGGTTTAGAGTTTTCCCCGGCAGTAACAACTGCTTAGGTTGTTGAACCCTATGAAACAAACGAGTTCCAACTGAAAAGTATCAAGAAAAAAGTGTAATACCCAAACATTAATTACTATTCAAACAATCAACTATCCTCACATCAAGACACCCCTATCTATCCAATCATGTTTTTTATAGTTCTTTGATAAATAAATTAATATACTTAAAAAAACCATTCATTAGTCATTAGCATCTTTAAGATCAAAACTTCTGAAACCTGTAAACAAAACCATAAAAACTCACCCCATATTAAGTAATTATAACAAATTCTATAACATTAATCACCAATTAAATCATCAAGATCTTCACAATCAACAATTTTTCCATCAAAGATCAACAATTTCAACAACAGCAACAACAACAAAAAAATAGAACATTAAAAATTCAGAATGCACTTGATAGTTCTTGATAAATAAATTAATAAACTTTATAAAAAAATCGTTTGTTACTCATTAGTAGCTTTAAGATCAAAATCTATAAAAACTTTAAAACCTCTAAAAAAATCCAACTAAAGTCACCTCAAACTAAGTAATTACACCAAATATAACAACCTTAATCACCAATTAAACCAACATGATCCTCACAATCACCAATTCTTACATCAAAGATCAACAACATTAAAAAGGTCACTACTTATTAGGAAGTTCAAGATCAAAGCCTTTGAAATGTTTATAAAAATCCCTAAAAAGTTCCAACTAAGATCCCCTCAATTTAAGTAATTTATAACATATATAACAACATTAATCACCAATTCCTACATCAAAGATCAATAATAAATAAATATAAAACAATCATTACTTATTAGCAAGTTTAAGATCAAAACTTCTAAAATCTTTATAAAATCTCAAAAAAAAAAAAAAAAAAAAAATTTCCAACGAAAATCTCCTCAATTAGCATCATATCAAGACTTTGAGGTACAACATCTAGATGTCAAGTCTACATTTCTGTATGGAGATCTCAAGAAGAAGTCTATATCTCACAGCCATAAGGATTCATCAAACCAGGAAACAAAGGGAAGGCTTACAAGTTATCAAAAGCATTGTGACCGCGGCAAGCACCAAGAGTGTGGAACATGAAGTTAGATCAAATGTTGAAGTCACTTAACTTCAAGAAGTGTACGCTACAGGTTGTCTATACAAAGAAGAGTCAGACTTCTACACTGCTAGTTGGAGTATATGTTGATGACTTGATATTCATAGGGACTACAAAGACAGAGATAGATCACTTCAAATCCCAAATTGAGGAGAAGTTTGAAATGAGCGATCTAGGATTGCTTGCTTACTATCTCGGAATAGAAGTTACTCAAGAAATAGGTGATATTTCCATAAAGAAAACGAGGTACATAAACAAGATCTTGAAAGATGTTCACATGATTAATAGCAACAAGACAAAAATTCTTATGGACCAGGAACAAAGTTAACAAAGACTGAATGAAGAGATCGAGTAGATGAAACGCATTACAGAAGAAGCATGGTTGGATGTCTCACTTGATGCACACAATACCTGATCTAAGCTACGAAGTCGGATTACTTAGTAGATTCATTCAGGAACCAAAGGAGCATCACTTGAAGGAATAAATCAAATGTTATACTACATCAAAGGAATTAACTACGAGAAGCAAAGAGGTTGCAAGATCACAGGTTATAGTAATAGTAGTTATGGTGTAAACACAGATCAAGGCAAAAGGTACTACCGGTCTAGTATCCTATTTTAGAGAATAAGGTTATTAGCTATAACCTAGTACACATAGAATAAATAAATTGTAGCATTATCATCTTGTGAATCTGATTTAATGGCGACAACAGCAGTAACATGCCAAACACTATGGTTAACGAGGCTACTTAGTGAAATAACAAGATGAAAGGAAGAAAAGATATAACACTGAGGGTGGACCAAGGTTCTGCTATAGCACTTATGAAGAATCAAGTCTTCCATGGGAGGAGCAAGCACATAGACACACTATCACTTCATCAAGAAATGTGTGGAGCACGAGCACATCAGTATGGAGCACATCAATGGTCAACTACAAAGGGAAAACGTACTAACAAAGGCACTAGCAATGATCAAGTTAAATACCATGAGGGTTTTGCTTAGAGTTCAAGACCTACAACAACTCAAAGATGTTCATGATTAAGGGGAGATAATTCCCACATCTAAAGTCCAAGGGTCGTTATGTAAATAGTTTATAGTATGTTTAGTATGTTATTAGAACTTATGTAATTGTATAGGGATGTAACGTGTTATGCATAATCGACATCAAGAAAAGGTGCCAAAAGAGAGGAAACGATTCCAAAGGGTGTAACGGCTTCTAACATGTAATCAACCATGTATAAATAAGGTTTAGGTTTTTAAGGTGTAATCATAAAATTGTCCAATCAAAGTGAAGTTCTGTCAAATTCAACCCTTGTTTCATCTTTGTTTTCAATATCAATTCATATATTGGGTGAACATCAAATTAGAGAGTTACATGGACATCTATTGGGGTAAATCCTTGAATACCATAAAGTATTTTAGAGAATTTATTTTCAGTAGGGACAAGTGAAGTGACTTGGAGCTTAAGGAAACAATAGGTTGTGGCTTTTTTTACAAAGGAGGCAAAATATTTCACAACCAATGTTGTCACGTGTTAAGCAGTATCGCTACACAACTTGTTATGAGAAATGGGTCATGAACAAAAGGAGGCAACTTAAATCTATTGTGATGTAAATCAACTATGTTTTAAGAAGACATGCAACATTTCAGATTAGAAGTAAGCACACAGATATAAAGTACCTCTACATATATAACTTATTTGAAGAGCAGCAGGTTGAAGTTAAATTGTGTAATACTAAGGAGCAGGTAGCCAACATTCTCACAAAAGTGTTGGGATTAGAACAATTCAATTATCTACATGCAAGATTAGGCATCAAGATTATATGAATTAAGGGAAAATATTGAAAGTAATTCATATGGACATGTCCTTGTTATTATTAAGCATTGTTATTCATTAATTTGAACTAGTTAGGTCATCCAAATATTAAGTTTAGCATCAATATCTCCTACTATTTGTTTTATGTTTTAGTTTATTACTTTTTCCTTTTTTCCCGTTGTGATGTAAATGGTTATTTAAAGTCTTTCGGTCTTACAAATAAGGTAACTTTTCCTAATCATTATTCTCTCTATTTGTGATTTCTATTCTATGTGAGTGATCTGATTCAACAACGTTTTATATTCCTCATCACATATTTTATCACTCTAAAGTGAAACTGGGAATTAACAATTGTACATTCATTTAGAATATAGGTATTGAAATTCCATTTTTTCGTGATGTTGCATTCTAAATTATATATGTTTGTCATTCCAAGTTTCACATCAGATCATGCCATTTTCAATTAAATACCGAAAGAAATCAATCATCACATCTTATTAACTAGTGTTCATTGTAAAACATATAAAATACCGAAAGAAATCAATCATCACGTCTTATTAACATTGTTCATTGTAAAACATATAAAGTAATGCTCTCCTATGATATTATCCTAACATCACTTTGTTTCCCAAATATTCCACGACCATATGTTGAAAACATGAGATCAACAAGCAACGGTAACTGCAATGTCACAAACGAAGCAATTGGTAGACATGTTAATGCAGCTATTGGCATCAATATCCATGACTTCCCTTGCCCAAACATGATATATAATGCTGAACTGAAGGCAATCATCATGGATGTTAATGACATGAATAACATCACAAGGCCGAGTATTAGTCTGTTAGGTAACTTGTAGAGAAAATCATCTTCTGCATAACGTGCTGTGAGAATAGATAGAAACAACAACAAGGAGGTCGTGGATGTGAACAATGAGATTGCATCAGAAACAGCAAATACGATGAAGCTTGGCGAAGTTTGGAAAGTTGGTTTCCCTGTATCTCCATTGGTTCCTCCAGGTACAGTAATGGCTGCAGCAAAAACTATTGTGATAATAAGTCCAGCTGTGATTGTGTAAGATTCGGATGTCTTTTTCATCCACTCTTCGCCTTGTCGTCTCAGTTCGTTGTGCTCTTGTCTGAATACCATAATTGGTGTTTCTTCTTTATTGTTCAGATCTTCCTTGTGATGTGGTCCCAAATATTTGCCCACTTCCTGTAGGTCAATAGGTATTATAGCAAACGAGTTGAAACATATTTATATATATTTTTATTTAAATATCATTTTCACCTCAAACCACTGTATCTCTCTTTGCAATTGTAATGCGGCACCACTAACCATATTGAGTTTGTGTCTAGGAGCCAATTTTCCAGCCAAGTGTAAAACGTTATTTTTATTTTCATCAACAATGCATGTATGTCTATGCTTATCATGAGTCAATTCATGCCCTAAAAAGTTGTAAATTTTTTCACAACGGTTCATTATTGAAAGTTGCGAAACTGTAAAACCTTCGTTGTTCTCGATCCAAATTGATTGTGGAAAACTTTGATAAATATGCTTTATCACTTCTACAATGTTATTTTCCACAGCCACTACAAATGCATCATTGTAATAATATGAATGATTGGATTTTAATTTACTGACTTCCTCACATATAAACGTCAGTATCATGAGAGCTATATGGTGTTGCACTTTGTCTTTGTGTAGGCGCTTAATATGTGGCACTGCAGTTAATTAATAATTAATATAAGTCGTCCATTTATTAGTTAATTTATTATAAGAAAAAACTATTATTAGACAGAAACTTTGTTTACCACGTAGCAATGCAGCCTCCCAAATTTTAAGATAAATCCTCTGGACAACTACACAAAAAAAACTAAATTCAGTTCTACAAAACATCAGGAAATATACTTACAAAAATCAGTTTCGGTTTCATGAATTAATCTTTTTGGTGAATCATATTTATGGTTCATTTAATTAGACTTTATGAATAACTAACCTGGGTAGACGTAGCTCATGGTGCAATCTTTGAGAAGATTGGCTGTATATGTCACTTGGTTCTCTAAATCTTTATTAAACTTAATTTAGAAAGGTCAAGTATACTTACAAGAGTCCTATGCACGAATTATGATCACTTGAGCCTGCTTGGGAGCTCCAGAATTGATCAGGAATGCAAGAGAAGGTGTGAGGAACTTGGTTGCACATGAAGCCTTTATATAGTGATCAAGAACACCATAAAATGTTGACACATAGGTCTATAACTTACCACAACTGATCAACAAGTGTTCCTAGTGCTTAGGGGGTGCCTAGGGGTCGTCCTTTATGTGGAAAATCGGTTAAGGGTCGCGCATAAAGGCTATGGCAGACAACAGCCCAACTTTCTCGGATCGGACAGACCCTCGCGTGGCACGAAGGTCCCCCCTTAGGGCTTCGCGTGGCGCGAGGCCCTCCTGCAGCAAATCAAAACTTTAGATTTTTGCGGTTTGATCCTTGGCTCTTCAAACTTGGTTTAGACACTTGTTTCTTGCATTATGAACCCTCATATTTGATTTATAAGGGCTTTAAAACATATACCCACTTTGTTAAGTCCCCGGTTAACTTTATTGTTACCCGAAAAGTCCTAACTTCCAACGTTTACGCATTAACCCTTCGCACATGAATTTGATCACAACTTTCTCATACGATAACGAAACTTTACGAAATTTATATCGTGCATTCTAGTGAGCATAATTACCAGTTACAAAGCTTCGGGTTTGTCAAAAGGTCACTCAGAGGTATAACTTAAACATGTTGACACATTTAACCCCTGTAGTTTGCAATCTCTCACTTTTAGCTTCGCATGATCCATGATTTATTCGTTTGATGTTATAAGCATCATGTAGGGTTAATGTACAATATATTTATTCACTGTTGACATTTAGAACTCGTATATTCACATACTTTCCATGTTTGTCAACTTTAGTCCTTCTATAATATTCTTTCACACGTTTAAACACATGACACGTGTCAACACATTATAGGACGTGAATTTTCGAGGTGTTACAAAATACTTTTGTACAATAAATATTTTTACACCTTTATTTACAACTTTCATTTAACGTTATAAATAATAGTAATACTAAAATATTTTGTAATAACTTCATTAAGGTGTTTTGTAATATATATTACATAGTAAATATAAGTTATTTTACATAGTATAGTAAAATACTAAAATAATATTTATTTAAAAGTGGTGACCATTTACATATAGTAAAAAAAAAGCGTAACAAATAATATATATTACATAGTATTTATATTTGATATGTAAGATACGGTTCAGACAGGGATACAAATAATATATATTACATTTGCTATACAAATATAATATAATAGTTGGTCATGCCAAAACAACTTGTTCTTATTATATTTCTATCTCTAGGACATAGTATGAAAAATACGGTCACTAATAGTGTACTATCACATTGTTTCACAATTAAAACAACTTGGAACTCTAATACACTAACTCTATTGTCTTTTGGTGTATCTTTACAATTCACTTATTTCAACACTTTAATTTTCTCATATCATAAATATTTGACAAATCATTTTTCATACTTTTATTTCATTTTGAACCTGTCGATTCTAAGTCTTCCTCAGTTGCCAATCAAAGTAAGCTTTCTTTTGACAAAGAATTTTATTGATTCTAAAAATCCTTCACATTCATTTTAAATATCTATTGATCATATATCTTTTGGCTTGAATCTAGTCACTTTGAAAATTATATCATTTCATCTCATTCGTTTGTCATCGATTTCTTGAACTAACTCAGTTGAATCATTGAATCCTACTTATGGTACAACTCGTATTCACAAAATTTGATATTTTGATTCTGTGTCATCTACTTTAAATATTATTTTATTGACTAAAATATGACATAAGTCTAAAAGAAATATCGTAACCCAAATCTCGAGGACGAGATTTAAAACAAGGTGGGGAGAATGTAACATTCCTAATTTTATCATATAAATTATAGGTTTGGTTAAATTTATTAACCACTAGTAATTAGTAAATAGTTTATTTTTAATAAAATTATTCAATCCAAATAGTTTTAAACACTATTTTATATAGTTGGTTGAAATAAATAATTGGCATGTATATGGGTCACCTTTCTAAAATAAAATAAAAGTATATAAAAACTTATATAATTAGACGGGTAGATTACAGGTAAGTTGAAGATTAGAAATATGAAGTATTTAGACGGGCCTAGTAACCGTTTAATAGTTAAATTATAAAAATACAATATATTTGAACCTACTCTGTTTTTAATGAAACTTGGTTCACAATGTAGATATAAATATTCTCGTTCTAATAACATATTCATTATTTTTTAAAACGTCATATTTTAGAAATTATACACGCCAAATAAGTAAAGTGATTAAAATTAATAATAATAATAATAATAATCAAATATATGGATACATATGAAATTAAAGGAACTGTCATGTCCTCTCACATGTTTCGTGTCCTATCACCTATTTCATGTCCCACTTCCATTTTTGTGTCCCATTATATTATATTATATTATATTATATTATATTATATTATATATATAATAATCATTTAACAATAGGGAATAACATATTTACATATAATAAAATAAAAGAAAAATCAAAAGATAAACATTAGGTTCAGATGATAGATGATACGTGTATATTTTAATAATCAACAAATATTCATTAGTCACTAGATTCATTAAATGAAGGAATGAACGTGTACAGGAGACGTGTCCCCTCAAAACGTAAACACCAAGAAAAATTCAAGTATATATATAAGAAGTTGAAAAGCCATTTGAAATGCTCAGACCCTTCCTTCTTTCATTTGCCCTTTTCTCTCTCTAGTTCTATTTTATTTTCTTATTTTCACCTACCTAATAATAAGGCTCTGTCCCGTTTTAAGTGTTTTAACTCTCGGTCACCGCTACCCTTTCCGATTGATCTGAGCCTCATAACATATGTCAGGGCTCTGCCCGACTAAGTTGTTGGGATTCGGTCTCGGGACATCGGGACAAGGTTGAATTAGGGGTACTATACTTAACATGAGTACAAATATATATCTATATATTTTTATAGCTCAAAAGTTATACCCAGAATTTATACCAGGAAGCTTTCTAGTTGAACCCTAAAGTTACAAAGTGGGTCCATTCTCTTTTCTCATTATTTTATTCCCCTTTTCTTTATAATATAATTATATTCAAAAATGTCCCAAACCATAAGAACTCTCACCAAAACTATTATATTTTTATTATTATTATTATTATTATTATTATTATTATATTTTATTCACTAAGAAACTCTAATTGAGACACCCAAATAATTCTGCATAAACCCTAAAATTTTCATAACAATCAGAATCATGATCAGGGCCCCTAAAACTCAAAGGGGGTATTCCCTACTTAACGATTATCCTTATAACTCGTTGTAAAATACGAGATTCTTCGATCCGTCGACTCAGCTAACCTACAAACACACGTGGCAACCATATGATAAAAAGTAACCCGTCGCGCCACGCGACAGGCGCATATGTTCCTGTCGCGACACGCGGGGGAACCATTTTTCAAGTATAAATAGAGGGGTGTGGGACTTGATTTCTTGCGTTCGTTCGACGTTCAAATTCATTTCGTACGTCCAGATATTCACAGTTTACTACCAAACACACACTAGCTCGAATTCTGCTACGATTCAATGTCCGATCGATGGAAACTATCTGATGGATGTTTAAGTGCTATCCTTTGTCATTAGTCGTGATTCCGACAGGATGTTTGAGTACCACCCGAACTCGGGGAATACTCTGTCATTCGTTGTGAATCCGATGGATGTTTAAGTGATTGCACTTTGTCATTCGTTGTGAGGGTTTTAATCTCGTGAGTTATCGTAATTGTTGTATTAAGTTACTTACCTAGTTCGTGTACACTAGGTTACAAGGCTAAATCAATAGGCTAAGCTCTGCCTGTATAAATCTGCAATATATCAAGGCTTATCTGTAGACTAAACTTTGCCCGTATAAATCTGCATGCTTATAATGTGAGTCATTCTTCTTTTTACCAAATTTGATTTCAAAAGCATGTTTATTTTCAAAGTTATAATTACAGGGATTAAGTTTATGTAATCACCATATTACAGCCGGTATGTGGGGTATTGTGCACATTACTGCTTTTAATCACTTTAGGTGGGCGAGCCTAAAATTTGTGATACTCGTCACTATTGGGGCAGCCAATAGTGGTATGACCACAGTCACCGAAACGAGTCGATGACAAATACTGTGGGTAGTTGGTTGATATAGAAACATTGTAATCTCTCTTAATACTGTAAATTATAACAAACGTGTCGTTTTAGTAAAATGAATGAACTCACTCAGTATTTCCCGCTGACAAAACCTTTTTAAAACGCGTTTCAGGTAATTACAGTAGATTGGAGTAAGAGATGGATACGGCACTGAAAGGCTTCAAGAAGTGGCTTATTTTATTAAATCAAATTAAGAAATATTGTTTTATGTAATCAAATTTATCTTTATTAAAGCTACCATTGTATAACATGGGTTTATCCCATCTATTAAATAAATAAAATCCAGTGTTTTCTAAACTCTGATATTTTTCCTAACTCACGGTCCTGATGAAATTTCCGCTGCAACGTTTTCAAATTAAATCACCGGTACCACTGGGCTGTTCGCGGCTCCCGATTCCGTCCAGGGTGGGTCGGGGGTCGTGACATGTAAGTATAACACAGTAATCAGAGAGCAGTTAAGTAATTCCACACAGTCGTCAAGCACTTTAATTATCATTAATAGATTGTACGGTTACATGTAATTTGAGGGTTGTCACATTCTCCCCCTGTTAAGAGAATTTCGTCCCGAAATTTAGCGCGTGGTTACTGAGGAAGCTAGTTAAGTTGCGTTGTTTTCCTGATTTTCCTGGGGTGTCAAATCATCCCCCCGTTGATTTGGAATTTCGTCCCAAAATTCTGTAGTAGCTTCAGCCTCAGTAGTGGTTGCGTTTTTCTTAAACAGCTGGGGGTACTTGAGTTTCATTTGGTCTTCTCATTCCCAGGTATACTCTGGGCCACGACGGGAATCCCAACGACCTCGAACGAGAGGTATTCTTGTGCGCTTGAGAATCTTAACATCTCGATCAGTAATCTCTACAGGTTCCTCGACGAATCGCAGCTGGTCGTCGATAGTGAGTTCCTTGAGAGGAACTATGAGGGTCTCATCTGACAGACACTTCTTCAGACTTGACACATGGAATACGTCATGAACTCCGCTGAGTTCTTCAGGTAGATTCAACCTATAAGCGACTTTGCCAATTTTCTCAATGATTTCGAACGGTCCGACATAACACGGATTGAGCTTGCCTCGTTTGCCAAAACGGACTACACCTTTCCAAGGTGAGACTTTGAGTAGCACTCGATCCCCAACCTGGAACTCGAGTGGTTTTCTTCCCTTATCAGCATAGCTTTTCTGACGGTCACGAGCTGCCGCCATTCGCTGTCGTATTTGAGCAATTCTCTCGGTGGTATCTACCACAAGTTCTGGGCCAGTGATTTGGCTATCGCCAACTTCTGCCCAACAGAGAGGTGATCGGCATTTGCGTCCGTACAATGCCTCGAATGGAGCGGCTTGGATGCTGGTGTGGTAGCTGTTGTTATACGAAAACTCCACCAGCGGGAGGTGCTTTTCCCAGCCATTACCAAAATCGATCACACATGCCCTAAGCATGTCTTCAAGGGTTTGGATGGTGTGTTCAGATTGCCCATCCGTCTGTGGGTGATAAGCGGTGCTCATATCTAAACGTGAACCAAAAGACTTGTGCATGGCTTGCCACAGTTCAGAAGTAAAATGCGCGTCACGATCAGAAATGATGGAGGTTGGCACTTCGTGCCTTGATACCACTTCCTTTAGGTAAATGTCTGCAAGAGTAGAAAACTTATCCGTTTCTTTGATAGCCAGAAAATGTGCAGACTTGGTCAGTTGATCTACGATCACCCAAATGGTATCGTTTCCGCGTTGAGATCTAGGCAGACCAGTAACGAAATCCATGGAAATTTGCTCCCATTTCCATTTCGGGATCTCCGGTTATTGAAGTAGGCCTGATGGTTTCTGATATTCACTCTTGACTCTCGCACAAGTCAAACATTTACTGACGTAGGTTGCTATGCTGGCTTTCATACCGGGCCACCAGTATGTAGTCTTTAGGTCGTGGTACATCTTATCCGAACCAGAATGCACTGAATAACGAGACTTATGTGCTTCATCCATCACAAGCTCGCGTAGGTCTCCATACAGTGGAACCCAAATGCATCCGTTAACATAGTAGGCGCCGTTTTCCTTTTTTTCTAACTGTTGCCTCGATCCTCGTAGGGACTCAGCCCTGATGTTCTCTGCTTTCAATGCTCCAACCTAAGCATCGCGAATCTGAGCGGGAAGGTTAGATTGGATGGTAAGTTGTAAAGCACGTACACGCTTCGGTGTAGTATCCTTTCGACTGAGGGCGTCGGCCACCACATTGGCTTTGCCTGGATGGTACTTGATCGCGCATTCGTAATCATTCAAGAGCTCGAACCATCGGCGTTGTCGCATGTTTAACTCCTTTTGCTTGAAGATATGCTCGAGACTCCTGTGATCGGTGTAAATGGTGCACTTGGTACCGTACAAGTAATGTCTCCATATCTTAAGTGCGAAAACAACTGCTCCCAGCTCCAAGTCATGCGTAGTGAGTTCCTTTCGTGAACTTTAAGTTGGCGCGATGCGTAGACAATGACCTTGTCACATTGCATCAATATGCAACCAAGTCCTTGGATGGAAGCGTCGCAGTAAACCACAAAATCATCTGTGCCTTCAGGCAATGAGAGGATAGGCGCGCTACAAAGTCTATCCTTCAAGTGCTGAAATGCAGACTCCTGTGCATCACCCCAACGATAGGTGACACCCTTCTGAGTCAGTGAAGTGAGAGGTTGCGCAATCTTTGAGAAATCCTTGATAAACCTTCTGTAATATCCTGCCAAACCCAAGAATTGGCGGATTTCTGTTGGTGTGCGGGGTGCAGGCCAGTTCTTGATCGATTCAACCTTAGATGGATCCACATGAATTCCATCCTTGTTTACCACATGGCCTAGAAAGTGGACTTCGCGAAGCCAGAAGTCACATTTCGAAAACTTGGCATACAACTGCTCTTTTCGAAGAAGTTCCAGCATAAGTCGTAAATGCTGCTCGTGTTCCTCCTGACTCTTAGAATAGATCAGGATATCGCCGATGAACACAATAACGAACTTATCCAGGTAAGGTTTGCATACTCGGTTCATGAGATCCATGAAGACCGATGTGCATTCGTCAGCCCGAATGGCATAACCAGAAACTCGTAATGGCCGTAACGAGTTCTGAATGCTGTTTTTGAGACGTCCTCATCTCGGACCCTCAGCTGATGGTATCCCGATCTCAAATCAATCTTGGAGTAATAGCTCGACCCTTGCAACTGGTCGAACAAGTCGTCAATACGTGGAAGAGGATAACGATTCTTCACAGTCACCTTGTTGAGTTCGCGGTAGTCGATACACATTCTGAAAGTACCATCTTTCTTCTTCACAAACAAGACTGGAGCTCCCCAGGGCGAAGAGCTAGGATGTATAAAACCCTTTTCCAAGAGTTCTTGTAGTTGTGTGGACAGTTCTTCAAGTTCTGATGGAGCTAGACGATAAGGTGCTCGAGCTATGGGCGCTGCTCCAGGAGCTAGCTCGATTTGAAATTCAACTTGACGATGAGGTGGAAGACCAGGTAATTCCTCAGGAAATACCTCGGGAAATTCACGTACAATAGGGATGTCTTCAATTCTCTTCTCTTCCGTTGATGTGTCAGTAACGAGTGCTAAAATGGCAGTGTGGCCCTTTCGCAAACACTTCTGGGCCTTAAGGAAAGAGATGATGCCTTCGACAGCACCACTCTTGTCGCCATGAATCACGAGGGGTTCCTCACCTGAACGAGGAATGCGGACGATTTTCTCCTTGCAAACAATCTCCGCTTGATGCTGAGATAGCCAATCCATCCCAATAACGACGTCGAAACTACCAAGTGTGATAGGAATAAGATCGATAGCTAAGACGAGGTTACAACCTTTAACTACGTGTGTGGCTTCAAGACTTTTACCATTTGCTAGCTCTATCGTGTGTTTGGTGTTTAGAAGTGTTGGAGTGCGCTTAAGCATTTGGCTAACTTTTAAGGACACATAACTAGTATCGGCACCCGAATCGAATAAAACAGTAACAAAGAAGTCGTCCAGAAGAAACTTACCCATCACAACATTGGGATCGTTCCTTGCATCACCTTGACCAATCACGAACACACAACCCCTTGCTCCATTACCATTGTTATTACCCCTGTTGTTGCCTCCATTGTTGTTCCCGTTTCCTTGATTGTTGTTGTTCTGATTCTGGTTTAGTTGGGGGCAGTTCCTCTTAAAGTGACCTTCAGCGCCACACTGAAAGCATCCTTTATTGCCCTGCTGTTGCTGCTGCTGGTGATTCTGTGGAGCTTGTTGTTGTTGTTGGCAATTCTGATTTGCAGGACGCGGGCTCTTGCAATCCCTAGCTTCATGACCCAGCTTGTGTCATCTCTGACATCGACCTATGTTGCACTGCCCGCTGTGATGCTTGTTGCACCGGTTGCACTTGGGGTGGTTTCCTCGGTATCCACCCTGTCCTTGATTACCGGAAGATTGCTGACCAGGACTCTGGTAGTCATTAGTCTTTCGCTGCTGAGACTGAACCGAAGCAGAACCCTTACTGGAGTTCCCATCCCAATTTCGCTTGTTGTCGGTAGGTGCATCAGAAGTAGCTGTGGCACTGATTCGTTTGGGCAGCCTGTTTTGCTCCACCACCTGGTCAGTGAGTCGATGGGCCAACTTGATGATTTGCTGTATGGTACCCAGGTTGGCTGAAGTCACGTGACTTTGAATCTCTGGTACAAGGCCCTTGAGATATAGCTCAATTCGTTTGATGGGAGGGTCCACCATGGTAGGGCACAAGATGGCCAGCTCATTTGACCTTTTCGTATACGCCTCAATCTCAGACCCCGTCATTTTCAGGTTGAAAAACTCCACCTCTAGTTTGTGGATGTCATCACGGCTACAATACTCTTCCTTGATCATTTCCTTGAAATCGTTCCATGGGGTGGCATTAGCAGCAACCAACCCCAACATCTGAACCTGAGCATTCCACCACGCGAGCGCTATTCCTTCAAGAGTACCAGTAGCATACTTCACTCTACGAGCCTCGGGGCATTCGCACATCTCAAAGATAGACTCGAGCTTCTCAAACCAGTGGAGGAGGCCTACAGCTCCTTCAGTGCCACTGAAAGTAGTAGGTCGGCAGTCCATGAAGGTTTTGAACGTGCACACAGGAGGTTGAGCATGTTGACCTGTTGCACGAGAATAAAAGACAAGGTTAAGCACGAGGGTTGGTTTGCGAAGGTAGGATCTAAACGTCCTAAGGTGGGTTGATATAGCAGGTTATACCTCCTACTGGATTAGCTGCGAGTGCCTCAGCGACTCGTTCGTTGATCAAAGCCGTCAACTGGGCTTGAGTGAGGTTGATACGTCCTCCGCGTCCGCTCATGATCTTCATAATGAAGCAACGTAAGTGAGAAAGGTTTCGCGAAAGTGTGTAAGTGTGGGACGATAGTAGAGAGTAAGCACACAAGGTTCAAATTGCAATTATCACGTTAATTAATGCACAGTGTGAACTATCTAACCGATAATATAAACATAAATCATACCACCTATTGTGTCGAGTCTTGCACGTGGAGCGAAGCGTCGTTGTGGATCGTTGAGCACTGTACAGGTTATAGTCTGGTTTTATCAAAAAATTTCCCTTTTTAAAACCAAGTTTGCTATAACCAACGGCTCTGATACCAATCTGTCACACCCCCAAAATCCACCATGCGGAGTACCACCGCTTGGAGGTGTGACGTGACCAGGATCGAGCCACCAATCATATTGAACATCGTAATTAAGTAAATAAGACCAACCACAATACGATTGGTGACCAAAGCTAGTTAACCATGTTTAGTTTAAACAGCGGAAGCATAAAAGTAAATCCAAAAGCATATGTCCATAGTTTATAAGTTAAAGTTCAAAACGCAAGTTTAATTAGTTCATAAGGATTTAAATAATAAGCACGGAACATAACAGTCCGTACACCACAACGACTCCTTCCTCGTGTAAGCTCCAAGCGTTTAGCGACCTGTTAGGCATGTAACAACGAGTCAACAACAAAGTTGAGTGAGTTCACGTTTGGTTGTTTAGTTTTAAGTTGCTTCTGAAAAACGTGGTTTGACTTTCGTTGGCTTAATTGCCGTGGGGGTTACCCCGTACTTGAAAGTATGTTTAACCAGTTCCTTTTTCATTACCCAAACCATAACCATAATCAGTGGGGGCTTTCCCCGTGTGAACTACTAGACGGTATGATATCGACTACTACGCAAATAAGTTGTGCCTAATATCAGCGTCTATCATCACTGATAGTCTGCCATAGTCCATTAGTACACGCCCGTCCGACCGGCACGGTGTGAGGTTTGTTAAACCTAATAGCGCTATTAACTAATGACCCGCTCGCCATTGGCCTCGGCGATTAAGTCGATATAATGAAGAGGGACTTATTGATAGAGTTTTGTCTAGCTAGTTTTTAAGGTTGTTGTCCTACACCAGGAGGACGAACGTACGTATTCTGCACCAGGAGAATTCGTAGGATTAATAATGGCATCCTATCTATGGAGGATGACCGTACATATCTTCCCAAGGGGATATGTAGATTTAGTTTTAAATTCTTTAACCCATTCCCAAACCACCGGTAATCCCATGCCTTGTAGAAAGTGTGAACTCACCTTGGTTTGCTCGGTTAGATTCTCAAATATAGCTAACAGTCAAGATCGGTCATTCACGTCCTAATATGATTACCAGTTAGTCATTTAGTGATTTTTAAATAGAGCACAAAGTTCCTACACGTATCTATCACATAACATGCATCACTTTAACGGTTTATGCCCATATAAGTTTCCCATCCATTCCCCACTCATAAACAAACATAAGATAATGCACATAACACATATAACATGTTATATCATTCACAGATAACCTACCCGACATTTAGACATGCAAATTTCAACTTATGTCATTTCAGCATTAATATTCAAAACCGGCTGTTTTCGGACATTTTAATAAAATAGTTAACTTATTCCAAAAATTCTCAAATTTTTACAGAATGTCTTAAACGTTCCAAATTTTATTGTGTAAAAATATCGGGGTCCAGTTCATTACTAATATTTTATAAAAATTCATTTTCCGGACTGAACTCAGATTTATCTTTTTCTGACCACAGTCCACGGAATAATTTATTTAAAATTCATCGAGAGCCCGATTTACAAAATTCCAGTGAGAGAATTACAAATACATCGGGGGTCATCTACAGTACAAGTTTCATGATCTAACTCTACACAGAACTCAAGTTATGACAGAAAACAAAACGCATATTTTCAGCAGAAAAAAATGCAGCTCTAGCTGCTGTTACAAAATGACACTTTAAAAATAGTAAACGAAGTCCAAAAATTATGATTCCGGTGCCATTAGAACCGTATTTCATAATAACACGTTATAGACTCAAAATATCAGTTTTTCGTTGAGTTATGACCTGTTTACAGCCAACTGAAGTTGGCTGTAAAAGCTTGGACATATTCTGTTTTTCAGCCTTTAGCTTCCTAGTTCGTGTTCGATTGATTCCGTTAACATGTGTAGTGACCACAAAAACATCAAACATCAATATTAACCAGCAAAACATCAGATAATCAACCAAGAATCATAACAACACAAGATCTACATGATTTACACACATAACTTCTCTTTATCCAACTTATTCATCTTATTTTCAAGACTATAGGTTATGTTATTTATTGTTCTCAACTTTCAACCATTAAATCACTTATTAACCACCATAAACAAGATCAAGATGATGTTTAGAGGCACTTACTACTAGCTCAAGGCTAGGGGAGAAATATGGCGTAAAAGTGGTGGATAAAAGAAAACGAGAGAGGTCCTTGAGCTTCCGAGTGCACCAAGCTTGTTTGTTAAACCTCTTGCACCTTTGGATGTATGGAAATGGCTTGAATGAAGCTTGATGGTGGGTGTAAGGTGGTGTGATGGTGGCGGCCGTAAGTGGAGGAAGAAGGTGAGGAGAAGCTTTGATGTTGTGATGGTTGGAAGTGAGAGAAATGTTAACTACTATACTTATTTATAAACCAAGTATTCTTATTATCCATCATGTATCATGTCTTGTTATCCAACTACAAATAATTAAAATAATCAAAAGGATGGTGGGTGTGTACCCCACACCATGACCGTTTAGTAGGGGGGGTAGGGTTGGGTGGTGTAATGTGATAGTTAAGATCTAGTTAGTTTAGTTAGGATCTTAGTTAGGTTATTAGTGTGTAGTGTAATATAAAGGGTGTTAGGGTATTCGGGGACCCTAACTAGCTCAGAAAAGTGTAAACAATGTCATTGACAATATTTTTATGTTCCAGGTAAAGTCCGGTTGTTCGGTTTGACACTGCTCCGTTAAAGTGCTTAATTAATTCGAAAAGTGTCTTTTATATATATTTTTGTTACACTTCAGATTTTTAACACTTAGGAAAACACACAGGACTGTTTAATGACTTTTCTGTACACTATTAGTATGTTAACAAGTACATGTAAGTATAACACAGTAATCAGAGAGCAGTTAAGTAATTCCACACAGTCGTCAAGCACTTTAATTATCATTAATAGATTGTACGGTTACATGTAATTTGAGGGTTGTCACATTCTCCCCCTGTTAAGAGAATTTCGTCCCGAAATTTAGTGCGTGGTTACTGAGGAAGCTAGTTAAGTTGCGTTGTTTTCCTGATTTTCCTGGGGTGTCACAAATAGCAGCATTATTAGGGATGTAAAAACGGCCCTTATAAAGCAAGAAGCCATCTTGCAGCTTGTAGTCCAGAAATTTGTGAGGGTCAGCCGCATATTCTTGCCGGAGAGTAGTGAACTCGGGGTCGGAAGAAGCCACGGCAGAAAGATCATGTAAAAAAGTAGGAAAAGGCGCTGAAATAGCCATAAGATGACCAGCCGGAACACGAGAAAGAGCATCGGCAGCGCTGTTTAAGGTCCTGGGTCGATAAACGATGTCAAAATCGAACCCCAACAGTTTCCCCAACCATTTCTGCTGTTCCGGGGTTTGAATAACCTGATCCTGGAGCCGTTTCAAAGATTGTTGATCGGTCACGATAGTGAATTTATGACCCAACAAGTATTGGCGCCATTTGGCGATAGCTTGGGTGATCGCATACATCTCACGATGGTAAGTAGATGCTTGTTACATACGAGGACATAGTTTCTTACTAAAATAGGCTAAGGGGTGTTTTTCTTGGGATAAAACAGCCCCGACACCGGTACCCGGGGCATCCGTCTCGATAGTGAATGGCTTCGAAAAGTCCGGTAAACGAAGTACGGGGGTTGAACTAAGGAGAGTTTTGAGATGTTGAAAAGCCTCTAAGGTAGTAGAATTCCATATGAAAGAGTCTTTCCGTAAGAGATCCGTCAAGGGCCCGGCGATAGAAGCATATTTTTTGATAAAACGGCGGTAGTAACCCGTAAATCCCAAGAAGCTACGAACATCCTTGACTATCTTAGGGATCGGCCAGTTTTGAATGGTACTAATTTTGTCGGGATCCACCGCAACTCCTTGAACCGAAATAACGTGTCCCAGATAGCCCACTTGGGACTGACCAAATGTGCATTTTGTTAACTTGGCTACCAGTTGGTGTGAACGAAGCAATTGTAAGGTGACCTGAAGGTGTTGTAAATGATCTTCCCAAGATTTACTATAGATCAAAATATCATCGAAAAAGACCAAGATAAATTGTCGAAGAAATGGTCGAAATACATCATTCATTAGCCGTTGAAATGTGGAGGGTGCGTTTGTGAGCCCGAAGGGCATAACAAGAAATTCATAGTGCCCATCATGTGTCCGAAAGGCGGTTTTCATTACATCCGCCTCGGCAAGACGAATCTGATGATGCCCCGCCAATAAATCAAGCTTGGAAAAATAGCAAGCATTATGTAATTCATCAAACAACTCGTCGATAGACGGGATCGGAAAGCGGCCTCGAACTATAATAGAATTTAAGGAGCGGTAGTCCACACAAAACCGCCATGTACCGTCTTTCTTTCGAACCAAAATAACAGGAGACGAAAACGCACTTGTACTTGCCCGAATGATCCCTTGATTTAACATATCTTTAACCAACCGCTCAATCTCTTGTTTCTGAAAGTGGGGATAGCGATACGGCCGCACCGAAACGGGTCCTTTAGATGGTAGTAATTCAATTTGATGATCGTGAGAGCGGACTGGAGGTAACCCATGAGGAGCTGTAAATACATCCAAAAAGTCCTTTAAAATGGCTTGCACATCCGAGTGATAGTTTGGTGTTGGAGATTCCGATGGAACCAAGGATAAATGGAACAATTGTCCTATGCTGTTAGAATGAATGAGTTGGCGAAAACCATTGAACTGGATGAGTTGAGCCGATGGTGTAGTGTCACCTTGCCATGTAATCCTTTTAGAGTGGAGAGTAAATTCGAAAATGGATTTCGAATAATCAGTGACGACTGGCCCAAGGGTAGCAAGCCATGAAACACCCAAAACCATATCCCACCCTTGCAATGGAAGGCCATAAAAATCAGCCACAATCGGTTGGTCTTGAATTACTAATTCCACCTGTTTAGCTAAGCCAGAACACGGTAAACGTTCACCACTTCCCACGAGAACCGAAAAAGGGGAAATAGCTTCAATGGTGCAATTAAGAAATTGGGCAATACGTGATTGGACGAAACAGTGGGTACTTCCCCCGTCTAAAAGGACTTGGACGGACTTACCTTGGACCGAGCCGGTGAAGCGCAACGTAGTAGAAGAACAACCACCCGACAGCGCGTTGTACGAGATTGCCGACTGGGTCGCGATTTCCTGCTGCTGTAATTGGGAAGCCAGAACAGCGTCGGATTATTCTTGAGTCAAGGGCTCAGAGGTCCCCCCTGGGTCGGGTGCATCGTCATCAAAGAAGAGAAGTTGGGGGGTTGCTTTACATTTGTGGTCCCAAGAGTATTTCTCCTCGCAACGATAGCAGAGACCCAACGCCTTTTTTTGTGAAATTTCAGCAGGTGTCAAGCGGCGGAATCCTACTTTTGCCAATAGAGAAGAGGAGACACCGGTTTTAGGCAATGCTTCTGCTGGGCTGCTTTTGGGGGTGGGTAATAAAGGCTTCGAAGAGCCCAAGGAAACCCGGCCCACACCCTTCTCAAATTGGACCCTATTTTCATGTAGTTGGGCCTTATCCATAGCATCATCCAACGTAGTGGGCTGATGGATGAGAACAGATTGTTTCAGATCAGATCTTAAACCCGAGATAAAACAACTCACCAAAAATTCCTCCGGCAACGCCATTGTACGGTTTCCGATGGCTTCAAAGCGTGCTCTGTAATCCGCCACCGTGGTGGTCTGTTGTAATTTCGCCAATAAACCCTCCGGGGATTCCAGATCGGCGGAACTAAATCGTTTGGTTAACGCTGCAGTGAAAGCGTCCCAGGAAGAGAGACGGTGGTGTCGTTGCAGCCAACCGTACCAATCGGCCGCTTCATCATCTAAATTGAAGGAAGCAATCGTCAAACGATCAGCATCCGGAATTGCATAGAAGGTAAAATACCTGGTCGCTTGAGCAATCCATCGTTCAGGGTTAGTGCCGGCGAAATGGGGAATGTCACACCCCGACCACGTGAGACAACGAAACGTGGCGGAAACATCGAGGCGTGTTGTAACAGAATTAATGTTTCATAACCATGGATACCAAAAGTGTTTCGTCTTATTAAACATTGAATAAATACATCGTCTGGAAATCTAAATACACATTTTAAACATAATCTATCATTGTTATTGAGTCACTAAGGCCTTGTCCAGTCCTATGTGAGCATGCATCTTATCAATCGATATCATTCAATAATACCTGAAACATATGTGAAAACGAGGTCAGCAAAGAAATGCTGGCGAATACATTGGTTTTGTAGGAGTGTCGAAATCATGGCTAGTTTAGACGTTGCAATACTTTATTTAAAAACCTTGTTTTGAAAAGAGTATAATATTGCAACTTAATTAACCAACTCAAATCAAGCGGGTTATAATTTGTAAAACCTCGTAGCCATGACTCTTAACCCAAAAACATTTGTTTTAGTAAATTATTTGAAAAACAATGATAAGTTCAGATGATATGTATAAATAAGAGAATAATGCATGATTAAATGAATAACCATGTAAAATGAGTTTGTATAAGATATGTTGTTTGTAAAACAATGTCTTGTGAAAAGTATGTTATTTGTATAAAATGTTTATATGTATCAAACTAAAATGATTCAAATAACGCTGCGATATATGTAATACCATACAAACACTTATATATAGGAAGTACCAGCGGCGTATCCACCATGCTTGTATCATATTACACACGCATCGTTACTTAATCACTTATTCAGACCAAACCATCAAGATGTAAAATGTTCATGTCTAATGTAAATCATGTAATATGTATTCAATGTGATTTGTATAAATAAATGTAAGATTAAACAAATAACCTTATAGTAGCATATTAAAAGTATACTTTGGATTTGTAAGTAACATATTAAACTATGTTTTGGTTTCATATATAACATATCAAAATATGATTTAGATGTGATAAATAACATATTAAACTATATTTTTGATTTTGTAAATAACATATCAAAATATGCTTTAGATGTGATAAATAACATATTAAATTATTTTTGATTTTGTAAATAACATATCAAAATATGCTTTAGATGTGATAAATAACATATTAAACTATATTTTTGATTTTGTAAATAACATATCAAAATATGCTTTAGATGTGATAAATAACATATTAAACTATATTTTTGATTTTGTAAATATATGTTGGTTTTGTACAATACCACACATGAGAGTATATTCAACTATACTTTGATAGTGTGATTTAAGAATTCATTCAGACCTGGTGCATCAAGATACACCTTTGAGACTATAGAAATACCACAAAGGCAATCCCTATTTGGATGGAGCAACAAATTGGTTTCAGACATTCCATGACAACAGGAATGGGGTGTCAAATCCTATAGCGCTATATCATACTAACAATCGGTCTGGTGAACATAAAATAAGTACAATTCAACAAATTTATTTTATGTTCTTTGAGAAATCAGTGTTTAAATCATAGATAGTCATTCAATTTGTCAATAGATAAGTAATAACATGTATAATCAATTATGCTTTGAAATCATGAAAATAACAGATAGGTACACATGCTTCACCCCAAAACAGTTTGGAAAACAGTAAAAGAGGGGAATAATGTACTCGCCTGAGAATGCTTAGAGGTCTTGAACAACAACCAAACAAAGCTAGAGGGAGCACGGAATCAGTCGGCAATCTAAAACTATATAAATAAACCGGACTTAAATCGGGAGATCGGATAGGATGAGGCTTGGTAAACCAAATGAGTATTGGAACTCATATGATATGGTTTAACAAGGCCTACATACTAAATGAAACCTAACCTAAGAGCTTACGACCCATTACAACCCGTTTAGGTAGCTTATGCTACTTTAACGCGTCGTTCGCGTGAAACGCGTTCGGACCGTCTAACTAGTCCTATGACAAGTGTTATATGCCTAAACATGTTACATAATCAGTTATGTGACAAAAGTTTAGGTTACATATGCTTAATTACCAATTATACATGAAAAGGGTATTCTGGTAATTTACCTAAGGCATATAAACTACCTATCATACAACTACTTAAACGATGTGACCATAGGGTATAACCTCGGAAGGTTATTCCCTACCTACTAAGGTCACCTAAAGTATTTGGTCGGATCCTAATGATCGACCAAATGGGTCGGGTTCGAGGTATAAGCGATTTATTAGATCGCTTACCATACGACCCTAGACAACGTGGTAATCAGTAGGCATAGTCCCAAGGGACTATAACCAACGTGATTACACTCACGTTGCGAAGTTCAAACGAACTTCGCATTGACCATTACTGGTCAACGCTGAAAGTCAAACAAAGTTTGACTTTCTGACTCGAAAAGCAATAAAATAAGGAAAAGAACGAAAGAATACTTACGAAGGGTCCCCGAATGCTAATCCCGATCCAAGAACTCAGGTATGAAACAATGGTTTCAACTTAGAGCTCTCAAATCAGGATTCTTGTAAGTTTAGCAATGGGGTGGATGGGTATTTATAGGAATACCCGAACCGTTAGGATCGTTTCATGGAATAACGTGATTGAATCATGTGCGTACACTTGTTGGAAGGTTATGGAAGCTAAATATGATCCTTATCTGATGACTAGGCAGAAGAGAATGTGTGGTTGTGGTTAAAACAGCTGAAAACAGGCTGTTAGAAACACTGCATCTGGTCTGTCTGAGGCTAGCGCACCGCTACGTTAAAAGTGTAGCGCACCGCTAGGCCATAGTTTGGCAGATTTACACTTTTGGTCCCTGTCCTGCGTTCAGCCCATTTTCGACACGTTTAAGGCCCGTTAACCCCATTTCAAAGCTCTAAAATGAAGTTAAAGTATAGGGAACTTAAAATGTGTTCAAAAATATCTCGGATGTCGGTTCGTTTGGCCGTACGATCGCGATGTTCGCTTAATTACGACGGAATGCGCATAAGCGTGAAAGACGATCCAAATGACGCGACGAATGGATTTTTCTTATGCCGAACACTAAAATAAAATATTTTAGTGCTTACATAAATTTTTGGATGTCCGGATGTATTCAGAACGTAAGTTATGCTCAAAAATGCAAACTTGTGCACTTTTTGACACTTTTAGTCCCTGAATGACACAAAAGTTTATTTTAGCATACCGAACACCTCAAAGCCTATTTCTAAGCTATGTAAAGGATATTTAAGGTGTGTTTAACTTATGGTCATGTTCCGGAATGTCTGTTACAGTTCAAATTGGCATACATTCGCAGTTTGTCAACTTTAGTCCCTGTAAGCGATTTAACTTTGATTTCACCACACCAAACCTTCCAAAACTTATATCTAAGTTATGTAAAGGTTATTTAAGGTATGTTAAGCCTATTTCACTATTCCGGAGTGTTCGTTGCATTAAACTGGTTATATTTACGCATTAGTGCGCGTATAACCTTGCAGAAAGCGATTTAGAGCTTGAAATCGAACAAGGGTTGATATGTGTAAAAGATACACATAATTTTTCAAATCCCAAGTATGAAATACAATATTTCATTGGTTTGGCATTTGTTTGATGGTCGCAGTGACACAGGTGTTACAGGGAAGATAAACCGGAGCTGGTTTGTGGCGACCCAACACTGAAAACCCGCCATCACGAGGTTTGCCGTCATCACCGGTTTTGGATGTAGAATCAATTCGAAGAATCAATTCGTTAATGGATTTCTGTTGATTGCCAATTGCAGCGATGAGATCATCGATATCCTGCCTCAACCCTTTCTGCTCCTCCTGAACCGTTTTGACAGCATCATCTAACCCACGCAATCGGGTTCCATCTGCCATCGGTGCAGATGTTCAATGAAAGCACCAAATTGTAATGATCAAATTAACAACAATAAAGGTAATCGGATAGCTTGTATTAACCAGAGAAATGGGGGTGGGAAAAACAGAGAGAACAAGAAGGAGATGAGAAAGATAGGTTCATGAGAACTAACAAATTGCCTACTCATGACCCATACATAATTTACTTTAAATAGGCTCTCTCACTCTAACAGAATTCTGTTAGACAATTGCTGACATGGCCTTCATCACATAATCACCAAATTTCTTTGGCTGGACATGCTCACGGTTACTTCTCCTCGGTTGGGCTGGATCTTCATTGATTGGGCTGCTATGTGTTGGTGGGCCTGCTGGACTCATGACATTGTCCGTGATATAACTTTTTAGAGGATAGATCAAACAAAAAATTGATTTTGTTTTCATCTTTCAAATCAATGATTAAGATAAAAGTATAGGAAAAAAAAGAGGGGCATAATAGTGCATTTGGAATAGCCATGTTGACTTTTTTCGAATCTTTCCGTTTTTAAATGTTCATAACTTTTTTATATAACATTTTTTTTCTAAAAAATAGCATCATAAAATCGAGCATATTTTCATGTTTAGCTTGAGTACTAAAAAACCGAAATTGTGTTATATTACTATGTTGTATAACAATTTTGTGCTGAATTTTTTATTAGATTCCTATGCTATATTTTTGTGGTAGATTTTTTATACTGATTTTTTGTGTTATATTTTTTTGTACTAAATATTTTGTGCTAGATTTTTTGTATTACTTTGTTTATTTTTTTATTTATTTTTTGTATTTTGAGAAAACAAAAGGGTGATAGTTTGTGTTTTAGGACCAAAATACCCCTTTAATCCTAGTTATAAAAAGTGACATATGTTATCTCTACAATGATTTTTAAACTACTTAGACAAAACTCATTTCTAAAGGGTCTTCCCCACTTTTTATATGCAAATTGGAAATAAATAATCCCACTTAACTCAATTTGGCCGATAGTAATCCCAAGTCAGTTATTGGCTGATAATAATCCGAACTGGTCATTTTTTTTTGTAAAATATTCCACCGTTAAAATAGCTTAACGAAGTTAAGTTTTTTTCCGAATTACAAACCGATGTTGTAGGGCTTTTGATCCGAACGAGGATACGAGTCGGTTGATGTAAAACTTACCTCGAAATACTGCCCAACCCACGAAAACGGTGCTTCAATGCGGGTGTTTAAACTTCCAATTAACAAAAATCAAGCCATTTCGAGCACAATTTCGATGTAAGTTTTACATCAATCGACTCGTATCCTCGTTCTGATCAAAAGCCCTAAAATATCGGTTTGTAATTCGGAAAAAAACTTAACTCCGTTAACCTATTTTAACGGCGGACTGTTTTACAAAAAAAGTTGACCAATTCGGATTATTATCGGCCAATAACTGACTTGTGATTATTATTGGCCAAAATGAGTTAGGTAGTATTATTTATTTCCAATTCTCCCTTTATATATATACCTGTATTTATCTTTTTCTACAGTAATATTGTCTAAGAACTTGTGTGCCTCAACTTTCATATCTATAAACCTATATTAAGCATTTCCCATGTATCAAATGGTAATTTCCACCACAAATTTTAAGACGGCAGAGGAAAGATCATCAGTTCTTACCCTAATCTTCATCCCTTTCTCCCAACTTTGCCCCCAATTCAATGTTCAGTAGCCAAACCGTCCGTGTTTCTTTTTGATTGAAATCGCCTTCAATAAAACTGTATCCTCTATTCTTCACCAAAACTGTTTGTTTACCCACAACAACAAATTAATGCGAACTTAAATCACCGGGGACGCTTCAAATGGCAAATGGTTCGATTCCGTTTTATGTGTTCAATGGGGAACGCCATAAATGGTAGAGAAGACGGTGGCAGTGGGAGAACCTCGTCATCCACCTAGGGTTTCAATTGCATCTTTCGTCTAATAAACATCACAGCTGCAATCGTTGAAGGAGGCCTGGCCGCCGTTACTGTCACAGGAATAATCCCCTAATATCACAGGTTAGTTATCCGGAAGTTCAATTACATATGTCCTGGTGTTATATATGTATCATCTAATTCACTATTAGGTCTAAAGATTGTCAATATGAGGTGTTATTGTTAACTTTCAGGTAACATAACAGTTTCTAACCCTAAATTAAGTTTCAAAGTAGTGCTTATAAAGTTTAACCTGTATATAGCTAGGGCCTTGTTTGATCATATGGAAATTCTGATAATACCGGTGAAGATGCATTCTAATTGTTTCGTTTGAAATTAACAAATGTAATTATGTGTTGAGATAGCTGCGGGCAAATTATAACGATGTCGTCTGGTCCTGTGGAGGCTGAGAACCGAGTTGTGAAGCCATTGAAACACATTTCGTTGGAACCGCCGGTGAAGTCGCCTGTGTGTAATCCGAAGTTTTTGGATTTGGTAACACCTTTTGTTCCTGCTCAGTATCATTCAGTGGTTTATTATTCTAATTATTATTGTTTGTTTTTTTTATTTAGATTTATTGTTTGTTTACAGAATAAACATAAGTTGTTTTGCTATTTTTGTTACTTTAACAATTTTCAGATGAGGAAGATAACATGCCACCGGCCAGTAAGGTTTTCTAAAGAGGGTGGTTAAGCTCTAAAAGATGTGATCTTGATAGGTTTTTCTGGTGATCAAACTATTGTTTCACAGGGTATTTTAAAATTTGAAGTTGCATAAGCACAATGTATATTTTAAAGTCTGAATTAGCATTTTACGCGAATAGGAGCGTTCCCAAACGCTAAATCAGTTGGATCGTTCCCAAAACGTGATTTTATATGATATGAACGAATTTAATGAAATACGGCCTATTTTTCTGGTTTGGTTCACGAACCCGTGGCGCTTGGTTCGATTTTGTACCCGAGTCCGGTACGGGCGATCTGGTTCGCTATACGAGGGGGGAGGGGTCTGCGATTCCTGTGATTATGGCTAATATGCATAAATATTAACTCATATGTACTATTACCTGCTTAGTTAATATGAAATGAACATCATTTAGTGTTTAGGTGCTTTCAATTTATATGTTTCACCCATAACAAGTTGTGTGTCATTTTTAGTGAAATGTGTAATTTTATTCCATGTTCATCACTGTTATTTTTGAGAGACAATGTCAACTTCTAAAATGTGTAGTATTATCATCATTTGGCCTAAACTTGTATTTTTTACTTCAGTTTCTAAGAGTTGTATTCAGTTGTGATCCTTTTTGTGGGAAATTTGTTTCAATGGGATTTGCAGGTAACTGGGGAGTTTAGTGAGGTACATCACTTGCTTTTCCTTACTTATTTTTGTTTCACTTCTTTTAGCTCATCTGCGCTATAACTGGTCTTCGAGTGATATCACCAGTGATGGCAATTAATTCGAGGTAAATTATTACCTTAACTAAATAATTGTTCTATTTGTGTAAAAATTCATTTTTGCTATTGTAGCTATTTCTACAAAATCGATTTATTGTAATTTGTCTTCGATTCAGAATATTACTCACTGTTTTTTTAATGTTGTTAGCTAATACAAATATTAGAAGTTTTTTTTTTAACAAATTGTATTTTTTCCATCTGTGAGGGTATGGGCATGGTTTGCCTCTGCTGATGGTTTTGGAGTATTAAATCAAAACCAAGGTCAAGCGATTCCCAATATACGCATCTACGACCCTAACAAACCAAGGATAAAACTTCTGTTTATTAAGAAGAGGGGATGGCTGTGTTTAAGCTGTACGCAGTGCATACGGGACATCAACCGGGGCCATTGGATGGTAACGCGAGGATAATGTATAGAGTTCTCGGGCATAAAGGAGGGTTGTTAATGGAACAGGATATGGTTTAAGGGGTAAATGATGAAGCAGAGAACGAGTGTTTTGCGTTTATGGAGAAGGAAGATATGCGTTGTTTTGTCTTGCAGCAAGTTAAGGAGTTGAAAAATAAAGTTCGGCTGCTTGAAGGGAAACTGACAAAAATCCCACCCGAGTTACTCGGTTCAGTGTCTCGGGAATTGTTCGATCTATTGAATAAGGTTAGAAGCGTTGGGGCATGCGAGTAAAATTTAGAAGGGTTGCTTTCTGAGAAGTTGCAGCCTGATGACGTATTGGTGGGAGAGAACGATTTAGCTGAGTGGAGTCATCATCAAATGATTTACGGTGATGACAAGGATACAAATTTAATTGAAGATGACGACGATAGTTTTGGCCAAACGCTTGGGGACGTTGCTTCTATAGGATTATTACCTATGGGCTGACCAAAGACATGAAGTGAAAAAAGATTACGATTTTGCATCCGGGTATGCTAAAAAGACTGATGAAATCAGCAAATCTAATCATAAGAGACTTAAACTGGGAGAAAACCCTAGACCTAGACCAAAAGATCGCCAGATGATTCAAGATCGTGTAAAAGAATTAAGAGAAATCGTTCCGAACAGTGCCAAGGTAAAATACGTTTGGATAGCTTCTTATATTGTTTTATTCAACTCTTGAGGTACCGTGTAAAAAGTAAGCTTTTCTTATGTTTTTTCCGATATGAACAGTGCAGCATCGATGCTTTGCTAGAACGCACGATCTACTTCGCCACTTAGACTTTTAAAGCTTACTTATGTCCACGGTCTACTTCGCCCCGTTTTGATAAAAACATATGGGTCGGACCGCTAACTGAAGTTTTAAGAGACAAAAAATCAACCCTGCTTTATTGGTTAATGTTCAGGTCGTGTTTTTAGTCTAGGGCTGTTTTAAAGTATTTGGCGTTGTATCATGTCAAGAAAGAATGCTTCAGTTCTTACCATGTAATACATATGCAGATTCATTAAGGGATTCATATATTTTGCTCTTTGCAAGAAAGCTGGCAATGCTAATTGAAAGAATCGTAAGTTGCCTTTCAAAATTTTTACTTAATGTTTTCACATTTTAAACCACAATTTAGCTGAACATATTTTTTTAAATGGTGAAGGAATCCTTGTTCTTTTTTTAAATGATAGATTGAAGAACAGACTTGAAACATGGAGCTTAGATTTTACATTTTATTAGTGACTTAGGAGATAAATTAAAAATTGAAATGGTGTTATGGTGGGTATACTTTCCAGTATATTTATATCAAATACATTAAAAAGATTGATTCATTGTGTGCCGATGAATTTAGTTATGATGGAGTTTTGTTAACCATCTTCAGATAGTTTTTTTTCAATATACATACAAGTATGTATCAGCATCATGAATCCTTTTTATCTTTAAAAATTCTATTTGGTATTTTTATATCACTAGATTTATTTTTGTTTCTTAAGACACATAGTAGCCGCTTTCGTCGAAGCGCCTTTAATGCAATTCTACAAAAACATGAATCTGATGGAGAATAAGTTCGTACTAAATCGTTTCCAAATTGAGAGTTGTGATTCCGTAGAATGGCCTAAACATGAAAACTACATCTTGTTTTGGAGTTATTTCAAGATTGTAATCACTAACCACACTAAAAATATTTGATTTACAAGTCATGTTCCAAGAGGGTTCCGTTTGTATCCATTAGTGCCTTCTATAAAAACTCTTACGCACGACATGACATACGTAAAACTATACAATATATCACGAAAGGATTGATAAATTAACAGAAAACGAGTATCGCATTGTAATTTGTAGTCTCCGCCGCAACGCGCGGGTTCCCTACTATATCACTTAAAAGTTTCACTTTAAAATTTTAATGTAAGTGTTCCATCTTATTTGTGTGCAATCGTCCATCAATCTTAACTACGAAATTATGACGCTTGTATTTTATATTTGAATTCTAGAGTTTTACATATTTAAATATAATATTCATAAACATATTAAAATTCAGCCATATTAGTTTTCTCTAAAAAATATTTAACTTTTCATATGCTTTTACATAGCCATTTGATTAGAATCGTAAACATATTACGGTTGTAATTTAAACTATACTATTAAATAAAACTAGTTAATTTGATCAGTTATAAAAGCATTAGAATTATTTTTTTGTTTTGTATTTAAAACTAAATTACAATCATTATAAAAACAGATTTTAAAGTTCGATATATTTAAGTACATAGAATACAACTAACCATTCATGTAAGGGGAAATTTCCGCCGAATGACAAAAGTGTATCGAACCAAACCGATAGAAACCGAATTTCAGTATCATTACTAATTTCCCGCCGCAAAGCGAGGGAAGATACCACTAGTGTTTATCAAATATTAAAACATAAAGTTACTAATAAAGATTATCTTAAAAATATAATAAATTCATTTTTTTATTACTTTCATGACGTACAGAAGTGACGAAGTGTAAGATGATGTAACTTGTAACTACATGCGAGTGTACTGATCGATTAGTGGCATGCATATCCAATAAGTTGATTACTTATAGGCAGGCTTCTTAGACTTTGCTCTCCTTTTGGAAATGAATGACTTGTAATTTGTTTTGTATTTTCCACGCAATAAACATCTAGTAGAGAAATAGAACAGATATTGTTGAAGCTGAGAAATTTACTTGGCAAAACATACAACAACCCACAGTGACGGATCTAAAAAATTCGCATAGGGGCAACGTTTCAATAAAAAAGGGTAACAAAATCGAAAAAACGTCAGATTTTTCCAAAATTTACACTAGCGTCGGAGCGTTAAGGGGCAACGGAGGTTACCCCTTCTATCACTCTAGGTCTGCCCCTGACAACCCGTCCAAGGGCGTACCCACCCTAAGGCGTGGGTGGGTGGGTGCACCCCTTAAAAAATATTTTTAGTGTTATTTTTCGCCGGAAATTTGGACCGCACCCCTTGGAAATTTTCACCCGCAACTCTTGAAAATTTTCAACTGCCCCACTTAGAAAAAAAATATTATGAATTTATAAAAAAAAATTTAACACTGATTATTATTTAATATACAAATATATAACATAATTTATATAATTATTCTTTAGCCACTTGATCACTTAATTACTTAACTAAATCAAAGCACAATCTAAAATATATTTTTATTAACCAAAGCCCAAACCCAACTCAAAGAAATTTGAACTAAATAAAATAACCCAAACCCACCCACCAATTCTAATTCCAAATCCCGCCCCAAAAAAACTACTAGCGACTTGACGCCACTGCTCACGATTGGACGACTTTTTTTGCCGGAAAAACCAAAATTCCGGCAAGACCGACACATATTATGCCAGAACTCCGATATAGAACTAGTATGGTTTCTCTATTGATTTTTTGTTTTTTTTTATGTGATGATTAGGAGAAAATATAGAAGTATAAGGGTTTGAACTTTTTATGTTTTTTGATTGTTATAGACTTGTAGTTAGATGATTTTTTTGTTTTATTTATAGCTTTGTTTGTTTAAATGATAAGTTACAAGTAATCAACATTCAATACTAGGGCTTGAATCTTTGAAAATAAAACTGAAAATTATGGACTATGGTATGAACCCGTTAGATGTCGTGATTTGTTTACGAATTCCCCGATTAATGTTAACGACTTATTATAACGGTAAAATATATTTATATTTATATATGTTAATTTAAGTATGCAGGGCCCGGGTTATCAATTTAAACGGTGCGCTCCTCTCGTCGTAGTTTATTATTAAATAATAATAAAAATAATCAATAATAAAATATCCTTCTCTCGATGATCGGGATCGAGAGTACGGGTTGTCACAGTATGTATTTTTCCCTGCAAAACAAATATTTTAACATGCTTTTTCCTCTTCACCACTTGTATAAATCGTACTTGTGACTTTTTTTAGGGGAGATTGCCGATTGGAGTATCGTGCATAACAAAATGTCATGGGCGAGCCAGGGGTTTTATCACAGTGTGCCTTCGGGCGGAGGGTTTCCTCTATAATTGGTGACACGTCAGGTTAACAACATTCTTTGCAATCGTGAACGTAGGAGACCTTTTGTCAATAAATGTACCCAAGGGACCGGGCATTGTTGGGCGTTCAAAAAAAAGTTCTTTTAACATGGTTTAGCTTATTTCCCAAGTTACTTTAAATGCTTTTAACAATATTTTGTTGCTTATAAATTTCAGTGCCTTTGAAATCAAAGAAAAGGCCTTCTATCATTCCATGAAATTGCTTACAATGAACTCTTGGGGCGTATTTTTCCGAAAGGAGACGAGTTTTTAATTGATTTAATGTTTTCAAAAGCATTTAACAAGCATTAACTATTAATCATATGCAACTGCATTTTTAATTTTTTTAAGAAGAAAGATGCATGTGAATGCAAAGTCCTTGAGTGTTGAGTCATTATTATGAGTTTATGACAAAAGGAATACTTATTTCGTCTCAAATTCTAACCACTAAATAGTCTTTGGTCACTTACTAAGCTCAGCTTGACGCCCATATTACTTTCATTTAGGTAGCGTTTCGTATGCAAGAATAAGAGGTGAAATGGAATGAACCATTGCGAGGGAATGAAGAAAAGAGTGTTTGGTTGGTCGATGGAATGGAATCTCCATTCCAAAATGCATTTCATTCACTCAAAATCATTTTATCCGTCCCCCCTGTTTTTTTTTTCCATTCCATTCCCTCTTCGCCCTTTATTAACAACACCACAACCCACCATTGTTGCCACCACCCACCACCACCTCCATCCACCACCGCCGCCTGCCGTCGCACACCCACCTCCGCCGCCACACATCGTTGTCACCGCTACCAATGCCACTGTCGCCATCTCCGATCACCACCGCCGCCGCCCACCGACGACACCCTGCCACTGCAACCATCGCCGCCACCACCGCCCGACCTGCCACCTCCGCTACCGCCACCCATCGCCACCACCTCCGTCCCCACCACCGCCACCACCACCGCCCACCGTTACCATTGCCACCTCCGATCGTTGTCGCCACCCACCTCCGCCACCACCGTCGCTGCCACTTTCGATCACCGCCAACACCCACGTCTACCACCACCCACCATCGTTGCCGCCCACCTCTGATCACCGCCGCTACTGTAACACCCCGTGTTTCGAAAGTCAAAGTCAAAGTCAATATTGAAGTCAAAGCCTCAAAGGGAGACCAGATTGCTAATTGCGATCTGTCACTCCTTGTTCAATTCCTGTTTGACTTCTTTGACTTGTAGTTAGTCTACTTTATGCTTTACGTTAGTTGTATTATGTGGAGTTCTTATTAATAATCGAGGTTTATCCGATATTTATCACATGTTTTACCGCTTTATCGCTATCGCAATCGCACTCGCAACTCGAATTACGCGTTCTGGATATTGTTTCTATGTGTGTGTGTGCCTTATGTGTTACTTGTGCGTGTTTAATTATGTTCATGTGTAGTGATTAATCGAAACTCAATCGCAATCGAAACTCAATCGTAATCGAATCGCAAACGCTAAACGAATATGAAGTAAGGATGATTGTATGTTGATATAGTAGTTGGGATTAAAAGTAATTTGACTAGGAAACTCTATCGCATCGCAATGCTCGCAATCGCAATCGAAACAAGCAAAACTCATCGCGCCGTGCCCTCCAATCGAGTGGCCAGCCGATCGAGCTGCCACCCGATCGGACTGCCACCCGGTCGAGGTGCCACTCGATCGAGCAGTCACCCGATCGGGTTACCACCCGATCGACCAGCCTCTCCTCCCCCTTTCCTTTTATGGTAAGCCTATAAATACCCCCTGTCAACATCACAAACTTACCATTTTCGGCACCTCTCGTTCGACCAGCGTTCTTGCCCACTTTTCTTCAGATTACTCGCGATTCTTGTAAGTTTTCCACCTAAATCTTGTACTTTCTTGATCTACAAGCACTCCTACACCTTTCTATCCTATGAATCTTAACTTTTAACCGTGAAATCACTAGATTTGAGGTGTTCTAGGATGATGTCATCATGTTGTTCTTATGAACTTCATGATTTGGCTTCAATCCTTCAAGAACAACTTATATCTGAATGATTTCCACATAAATAAACAAAGATCTTTCATAGATCTGAACATAATCAATGTGAAAAGGATTGAAAGATGGTTTTCCAACTTTCTTTCAACTCTTTTACACTCAATGCACTCAAAACCGATAGAATCGGAGCTTCTCCTGACCTTCTACTCATTCTTGTGGTTGTGTTGGTTCAAGATCTAGATTCTATCCACGAGATTACCGATTTCGGGTTAAACATGGAACACCGTCTCGAACAGTTAACTGGTCGGATTTGGGTGATTCCTGTCCGATCAGGTTACTAAGTCGTGACGAGGTTTCTGTTGTCTAATACGTTATCAAATCATCTCGATAAAAAGACAAACTAGCAAAATGACCAAGGAAGAAGACGATCAGGACGACCAGGTTGGAGTGTCGCCCGATCGGGCTACTGTCCGATCGGATTGTCACCCGATCGGGTTGCCACCCGATCGGCTTGCACCTTAGCCCCACACTTAACTTTTATTTCAAACTTCAAAAGTTTTGGAACACCGAACGGATCGCCGTCCGATCGGGTTGCTACCCGATCGACCGACCATCCGACCATGTGATGTTTTGAAACTTCAATACTTAAACAAATTCCAACATGATCAATGCGCAAGGGTTGCCACCCGATCGGATTGCTATCCGATCGAGTGACCGTCCTGCTGTGAATTTGTTCTCAACATTGAGAAGACTCGCCAATCGGATTGCTGTCCGATCGGACTACCATCCGATCGACCGATCTGAAAGGTAGAGATACTGTAAGGACTCTCAAAAATGTCCCAAATTTACCCGTAAGTGAAAACCCGGACCCCTAAAACCCTAATCCATATTAAAAATCAAGAAATTCAGAATCTTGGTCCTCTCGCGGGCCGCGTAAGCCTTAAGGAAAGCTTACGCGGGCCGCGTCAATGTTGAGTTGTCCGGATAAGTATTCCGGATCCACGTGTTGACCAGATGGCATACCTACTCGTGACCAATCAGACCTACGCATAGACTAGGCGGCCACGCGGGCCGCGTAAATGTTGAGCCAATGTTCACGCGGGCTGCATGAACCCTAAATTTTACCTATAAATAGGTTGGATCAGGAGCATTCCTCTGGTGTCGAAATCATTTTACGAAAACGAAATTAGACTGCTCAAAAGTTGAATTTACTTTCAAAATAGTGGGGTGCTGCTACGATACCGGGTATTAACTCGATCGCTACTACGATTCAATGTCCGATCGATTGAAACTATCCAATGGATGTTTAAGTGCTGCCCACATTAGGGTTATGCTTTGTCATTCGTCGTGAATTCGATGGATGTTTAAGTATCGCACTTTGTCATTTGTTGTGAGGGGTTAATCTCGTGAGTTATCGTAAATGCTGTATTAGTTACTGACCTAGTTCGTGTGCATTGTTATTAGGTTATCAGGATAATCAGTAGGCTAAACTTTGTCTGCATAAATCTGCAATGTGAGTCATTCTCTTTTTATCAAATTTAATTTCAAAATCATGTTTATTTTCAAAGTTATAATTACAGGGATTAAGTCTTTGTAATCTCCAAATTACAGCCGGTATGTGGGGTTTTGTATACATTACTTGATAACCATCACCATTGGACAACGGGTTAGCCAAGGGGTGATATGACCATAATCACAGACACCATTGGACAACGAGATAGCCAATAGGTGGTCGAGTGATAAATACCGTGGGTAGATGGGTGATATGTATAAACATTGTAATCGCTCTTAATACTGTAAATTATAACAAATGCATCATTTTTAGTAAAAAGAATGATTCACCAGTATTTCCCCGCTGACAAAACCTTTTTCAAACATGTTTCAGGTGATCTGTTATGATCCAGGAAAAGTGTCGTGAAGAACTACAAGCTTAAGGAAGTGGCTCAATATAAATAAAGAAACATGTTTTGTAAAATAGGGGTTTCCCCGTGAAATCGCCTTGATTGTAAATTACGGGGTTATTCCGAATTATGAAATAAAATAATCAGGCATTTTCTGTTTTAAAAAAAGATCCTGCTAAAATCTTCCGCTGTCAACTCAATTAAATAAATACCACGGGATTTTCTGTCCCGCGGCTTCTGAACCGGGTCAAACTGGGCCGGGGGCCATGACAGATACTTCTATGTTTTCTAAATACTACAACGAAAACTTCAAAAGACAAGCCATTATACACAAACACATCCATCCCAAAGGAAGTAACAATCCACTCGAAGGGTCACCCGATCGGACGACCATCCGAGCGGATTGTCACCCTAACGACCGACTACCCGATCGGATTGCCATCCGATCGGACTGCTGTTCGACCCACTGACACTTGCTTCGTTTTACCGCCGCTTATTATTATGCTATCGTTCTAATCAGGCTAATTTCCGCTCTAAGCGCTCCCTTCAATCCACCAATCGCTGTGAGTATACTCGATCCCTTTTTGTTTTACGCACTTTTGGGTGTTACATACGTTACTTATTCTAAATCACATCGAACACACTACGCAATACTTTAACGCTAACCGTTACCGCATGTTATACGTGACTTAATGAATGCTTGTTTGTTATGTTTACACATGAATGTTGTCTACCTGCCTTAGCAACGATAGTACTATTTGTTTGGACTCAGCACCTGTTTACTCATGGGTTGTTAAGGATAATTTGTTACATGGCTCACAGTGGTGAGTGTGTATTACGAACTGCCTTGGGCAGTCAACTCGCAGTTATTGGTATCGATAGGTTCATGTCGATAACTAACATGCCTCATTTTACACTGTGTACGTGTTGGTTATGCGTAACGATTTCGAACTCTATTATATCTATTAAACTTGTATGCTCACCTTTACACTATGTGTATTGACTTTTACTTTAACGTATGTGACAGGTGCTTAGGATGCTTATTTGCTTAGCTTGCTGTGAAATCGAGGCTAGGAAAGGTCCAGAAACAAATAAACAATTGTCTGTATTTGAAATCTGAGTTGTTGGAATAGAACAATTTGACTAGATCTTGTCTGTAATAATTATGTTATCTTTTATAACATGTTATGGGACATGTTGCTTTAAACAAATGGTAATTATAGTTGTTATGGAAACTTCTGGACAATCTGTTTCGCTCAGTGCCACGCCCCGATGATTCCGCCATCGGTTGGGGTGTGACAGCTACCCAACTCTGCCACCGCTGCCTGATGTCTGTCGTTAGTGACATGCAAAAACCTATTTAAACTATTAGTATAGAATAAGCAGGGTATCGAACCAAGGGAGGATTGTGGAAAGTGTCGAATGAAAAGTATTAATTAATTACTACTGAATTGGAAAATCGGTGTGATTGATTATAAGAATTATCTAAATTAACAAATAAAATTGAGAAAAAAGATTGAGTTGTAATAAACAATGATAAGGAAAGGTGATCACTCCGGGATTCAGATTGTGTGATTAACTAATAACTTAGCTGATTGTCATATTGGATACTATTGGTTAAACGATATAATTATCAACTATTCATGCAATGAATAATTATTCAACCAACAAAGTATAATCGGATTTAAACGTATTTATGTCTCTGTCTATCACACAGGATTCGTTTGTCAAACGAATTATAAAAACGCAAGTAAAGACCGTCTGTCACACGGTTACAATCCAAACTCAATACATAAAACAATAAACCAAATCAATAGTGTCTTACACAATCATTCACCCGAAGTGTCCACAAGAGATTTAGCCGCTCATGTCGGTTGATTGATCTTCATAGCCTTCTCTCTCCTCTCCTGATCTGCCGTCGAGATGATAATGATGTATCGTATTCGATGTTTTTCTATATTGCCCAATTCACGTGGACTAAGTCAGCCGCCAAAAGTCCAGCCCACATGTGCACGTCTTGCATAAGCCCAAGTGTGCGGCCCCTTTTCTTTTATTTATCTTTTATTTAATAAATTAATGCATGCCAAAAGTCCACCAAACCACAAGCCCACGTGATGCTTGACAATCGCAGCCCACTTTGTAATGATGATTTGATCTTTTATTCTTTTGAAACCAAAGCCCATATGCCCATGTGAAAGATGATTGTTGACTCCCTTGTCTGCACCAAATCCAAAACTGCCCTCACGTGTCACCTCTGTATGCGTGTGTGATGATGATGTTAGATGATTATTCTGATGTTGATGATGTGATATCTCCAAAACCTCCGATCACAGCTCAACATTCACGTGGAGGATCCTTTTCCAATTAATGCATGTATATATCGATTCCTCATGTGATGATTATGATGGGTTTATGATGTTAGTCCACACATGTGATGTCGTAATGATGATGAATGCTTAAGTCTTATGGCCTTGCACGTGAATATACTTCTTCTCTTCCTAGATGTGCCATCAAAGTCAATGGATTGATGATGATGTTGTTCCTTGACAAAAACCTTCGATGTGTGTATATATCAAAATATGGATGATGCTTTATATATTAAATGATGATAATTATTGTTCTGTCACTCCTCCACATGTCGGCTGCTGCCAATCTTTTATTCTAGCCGTAACATACGGAATAAAAACCGTAGCCTACGCTCCATGTGCACTGTTGAACTCAGAACCCACACACCGTAGCTTACGCATGATATCATAACCTACGGTCTTCACTTTGCTGCTGGAACTTTGTATTTGCTTGATTTCAACTTCCAATTAATTACAAACAGCCCCTGGACTTCATTAATTTCATATCTTTTGCATTCCAAGGTATCTTTTCGAACACGTCTCGAATGATATAATTCACTTGATTATTATTCCCGGTTGTTCCGCTTCATCACCAAACGTCGTAACTTCACCGAATTACATGATTAACCTGTAAAACCACAAACTTGCGTAGTCAACATATTCAAAGCGTATAATCAACTAAACGGCCATAAACATGTAATATAACACACTTTAACATCCGGGTTTCACACACTCCATCACATCCCCACACTTAACATTGATTGTCCTCAAGCAACCATTACAAACAATACTCACCTTATTAACAAATCACTATTGAATCCCTTACCGAATTAGCAATTTAAGATCCCAAGTCATACCCGTCCCATAGACTGACACAATCGAGATTGACAATTTGACAAATAAGTAATACGCATTTAAAACAGCTTAAGACTTGCCTAACTAAAACTAACATGCTTATGATACTACACACATGCCACACGCCCCTCACAATAATCACTCATCTCGGTTTAATCAAAACTAGCGTGTAATGTGCTAGTATATTTCACTCAAAACCAACTATGCTACCTTACAATCATAAGCTTATATAGCAATCATACCTCCACTGTATCAAATAACATAACACATATCAAAAGGACTTTTGGTTTTGGGTTAAGGGTAAAGGTAGGGAAATATTTTTGGTTTTTTATGTTTAGATGGCGAACACAGCTGAATATACCAAATCATGACAACTTATTCACAATAATACTAACACATGGGTGATTTCCAACCCATTTATTTAACACGAACATAACAATGATTTTTTTTTTTGCTTTTTCTTTCTCTTTTTTTTCTTTTTCTCTTTTTTTTCAACAAACATCTAACACACAATTGTCATTCATGATTGGTAATCAAACGGGTCAAATGAGGTGTACAAACGAAAGGTATAAGGCTCAACGTGGTTAACTAAGGTGGGTGGATAAACAGTCAACAAATATCACAATGGAAGGGATCCTAATGCCTTTATCATTTATGTGTATACGCTAAACCACAGTCTCGGCACGTATCAAACCACACAAGTTCTAACACAAAGCAACATATGGCCTACACTCAGCAAATGAAGTTTTATAGCAATTTAAACTAACAATCTAGTAGGCTCAAGTATCTCACACAACAAAAGGAATAAGGGTTACCAACACGTAGCATGTGTAATTCCTAAAGCATGTTACCCCTAGTTAGGCATCTCTTCTCAACTATTTTCTAAAACTTGTCAGAAATACTCTCATGAAACTTAAAGGGACAACCATGACTAGGGATCTATGTTAGTTTAATATCAGTAGGAACCCTTTAGCGATTGAAAATTTAGGTTTTCATGTAGTTCAAGCATACTTGAGAAACAAAAAATTTCAACTTTTAGCACAAATTCAACCCTTCAAGCTTTTAAGATCACAATCTTACCAACCCTTTTTTCGAGTTACCGCATCCCCACACTTGGGATACATTGTCCCCAATGTATGGTGCAATTTATAGTCTAAACTCGAGATATACCACCTAACAAACCATGAACGGCTAACAACTAGACGACTCACAAACAAAACCACTCCCAACACAAAAGTTTCACACCACCATGTACACAAAAACAAATAAAACACAGGATAGATAAACACATGCACCTGATCAGAAAACAAGTGAGTGTCTGTAGCGGTGTAACTGTTGCGCTCAAAACCGGAGAATACGCATCTAGGGATTCTCTGATATCTCACCGGGGATGTTGCAAAACATCCCCACACTTGAATCATTGCATCCGTGAAGATAGAATTGTATAAACCTGTCAAAACACAACACACCAAAAGAAACCAAAACGAAATACAATACAATACTCTACATCCTCGGGCTGCCTCCCGAGAGCGCTAAGTTTTAGGTCTTTAGCCAGACCGTACCTGATATGCGCTACGGTGGTTTCAATGCACACTTACCCAAAACATTTCCAACGAATGCCCGGAAATTTACATGCCATCTCCATAGGTTTGTAAGTATAATTGGCATGTTCAGACTGCACCTGCGGGTTTCGCTAATCCACTTCACGAGATATACCTTGATGTCTTGTTGTTTCACCCTTCTCATCTTCTTCCTCGAACCCTCTTCCCCACACTTATTAATTTGAATGATTGATATGGAGAGAGGTTCGGTACACACATTCATCTCATCAGACTGCTCTGCCTCCTCATCCTCACACACCATCTGATCCACCAGTGACTCTTCATCAGATAAAGGATTCATTGGTGTGGTATTATCCTCCACAACCTCCTCCTTCATGTGAGAATAATCTCTAATGTCATCAAGCAATGGTGAAAGGCGTTGTTCTATTTCTATCTTCATTTTTAAATTCTGACACTTAGAAACTAAACAGCTGATTCGATCTTCATCGGAAAGGTTGGGTGCTGATAAATACTGCTCGAGTTTGGACAAAGTCACTTCCAACGTAGCAAGCTTTTTCTCCTCCTCGGTCTGATAAGTATAGACACCCTCGGGCTCAGGATATTCCTCGGGATGATACTGTCGGTATCCCTGATACGGTGTTGAGATGTACGCATCCATCATTTTTTTATTCCAATACTCTGGATTTTCCAAATACACTGCGCACACATCATCATAATAAGAAGTATGATTACGACCGCAACAGAAACATCGTCCATCCGTCCTTGGCTCATAATAAGCATCCTCGTCCCGATCCCATCCATCAGAGTAATAACCGTCCTCCATCGTTGTATCAGAATCATAGAAATATGGTGGAGGGGAAGGATTATCATAGCAAGGCATCAGTGGTTCTTCCAATTTCGCTTTTTCCCGTCTAAATCGGGCCTCGTGGCAACCGATACACGGGTGAAGTGGTTCCCTGCACAAAATGCATCTAAGAGAGCTGCAGAATATTGTAAGATCTGTCTCCTGCACAAACACAAAAACACAAGCACCACGCATAAATCTGAACAAAACCAAACAAAACAAAACTGACACTATTTTTGGATTTTTATTTTTTTTAAACTAAAACTTAACACTAAACACTTTGCGCACGCCTCCCCGGCAACGGCGCCATTTTGATGTCTGTCGTTAGTGACATGCAAAAACCTATTTAAACTATTAGTATAGAATAAGCAGGGTATCGAACCAAGGGAGGATTGTGGAAAGTGTCGAATGAAAAGTATTAATTAATTACTACTGAATTGGAAAATCGGTGTGATTGATTATAAGAATTATCTAAATTAACAAATAAAATTGAGAAAAAAGATTGAGTTGTAATAAACAATGATAAGGAAAGGTGATCACTCCGGGATTCAGATTGTGTGATTAACTAATAACTTAGCTGATTGTCGTATTGGATACTATTGGTTAAACGATATAATTATCAACTATTCATGCAATGAATAATTATTCAACCAACAAAGTATAATCGGATTTAAACGTATTTATGTCTCTGTCTATCACACAGGATTCGTTTGTCAAATGAATTATAAAAACGCAAGTAAAGACCGTCTGTCACACGGTTACAATCCAAACTGAATACATAAAACAATAAACCAAATCAATAGTGTCTTACACAATCATTCACCCGAAGTGTCCACAAGAGATTTAGCCGCTCATGTCGGTTGATTGATCTTCATAGCCTTCTCTCTCCTCTCCTGATCTGCCGTCGAGATGATAATGATGTATCGTATTCGATGTTTTTCTATATTGCCCAATTCACGTGGACTAAGTCAGCCGCCAAAAGTCCAGCCCACATGTGCACGTCTTGCATGAGCCCAAGTGTGCGGCCCCTTTTCTTTTATTTATCTTTTATTTAATAAATTAATGCATGCCAAAAGTCCACCAAACCACAAGCCCACGTGATGCTTGACAATCGCAGCCCACTTTGTAATGATGATTTGATCTTTTATTCTTTTGAAACCAAAGCCCATATGCCCATGTGAAAGATGATTGTTGACTCCCTTGTCTGCACCAAATCCAAAACTGCCCTCACGTGTCACCTCGGTATGCGTGTGTGATGATGATGTTAGATGATTACCGGTTCGACTCCCGCTTGTGGCGAAAGGGGGTAGGACACCCGTGCGCAATGATGGTGAAAAACCTACCGAGGAGGGTTTGATCCTGAGCGTCACTCCGGTTTTCATCCGGCTGTTACTCTAGCGAGGCAACTCGTGTAGAGGCAGTACGGTTTCCGGGGGAAAGCCTTCGACCCAAGACTGGTTAACCCAGCGCTGGCCTTGCTATCTGGGCCCACGTTCTTGGCGAGGGTCCACGATTTGCGGATGTGATAATGGTCACCATTAAGAAGTTCACCTTTCAAAAAAAAAAAGATGATTATTCTAATGTTGATGATGTGATATATCCAAAACCTCCGATCACAGCTCAACATTCACGTGGAGGATCCTTTTCCAATTAATGCATGTATATATCGATTCCTCATGTGATGATTATGATGGGTTTATGATGTTAGTCCACACATGTGATGTCGTAATGATGATGAATGCTTAAGTCTTATGGCCTTGCACGTGAATATACTTCTTCTCTTCCTAGATGTGCCATCAAAGTCAATGGATTGATGATGATGTTGTTCCTTGACAAAAACCTTCGATGTGTGTATATATCAAAATATGGATGATGTTTTATATATTAAATGATGATAATTATTGTTCTGTCACTCCTCCACATGTCGGCTGCTGCCAATCTTTTATTCTAGCCGTAACATACGGAATAAAAACCGTAGCCTACGCTCCATGTGCACTGTTGAACTCAGAACCCACACACCGTAGCTTACGCATGATATCATAACCTACGATCTTCACTTTGCTGCTGGAACTTTTTATTTGCTTGATTTCAACTTCCAATTAATTACAAACAGCCCCTGGACTTCATTAATTTCATATCTTTTGCATTCCAAGGTATCTTTTCGAACACGTCTCGAATGATATAATTCACTTGATTATTATTCCCGGTTGTTCCGCTTCATCACCAAACGTCGTAACTTCACCGAATTACACGATTAACCTGTAAAACCACAAACTTGCGTAGTCAACATATTCAAAGCGTATAATCAACTAAACGGCCATAAACATGTAATATAACACACTTTAACATCCGGGTTTCACACACTCCATCACTGCCGCCACCACCCATCGTCGGCACCGCTACCACCTCCGACCACCGCCCCACCACCATCGCTACCGCCGCCACCCACCTCGTCATCACCCACCACCACCGCCGTTGTCACCACCCGCCGCCATCACCACCTACCACCACCGCCACCCACCGTCACCGGTATAACTGCCACCTATCACCTCCCACCGTCATTGCCAGTGGCGGATCTAGAAAATTACTAAAGGGGCAACGTTTCCAAAATTTTTTTTAACGTACTTCATACAATGTAAACAAAACAACCATAGTAGCACGGGAATAAATAAATTTAAATACATACCTAAATTCAAGACTCTCAAAATATGATAGAATACCTGACGCATTAGATCGTTGTTGAAAGGTCTCCCCATCTTGTTTAATAAAAGTAAGTACCTCAACAACTTCCGTAAATAATTTCAACAAACTTATGATGGTTCTATGATGAGAACCCCATCGCCTGTCTCCGGGTCGGGCAAGGGAAACCTCTTGGTTTAATCCTTTTCCTGTGTTAATTTCACCCGCTAGAATTTCTTTTTCCACTCTCTCTTTTTTTGCCTCCAACATCATATCTTTTCTTTTGCAAGAAGCACCAACCGTATTAACAACCATGCCAAGAGTTTCGTAAAATTCTTTAACACCATCATGCTTTTTTGCTACAGCTACAATCACTAACTGAAGCTGATGAGCAAAGCAATGTATGTAATGTGCCGATGGATTGTCTTTCAGAATTAAAGCTTTTAATCCATTGAACTCTCCCCGCATGTTGCTTGCACCATCATAACCTTGACCCCTGATATGTTTAAATAAAAACAAACAATAAAATACAATGATACGACATATAATCATTATTAAACATATAACTTACTTGATCTATGCTCAACTGGTTATCGGCTAATAAAGACACAATGGCTTCTTTAAGAGTTAAAGAATATGTATTCTTCACATGAACAACTCCAATTAAGTTCTCTTTAACAACTCCGAGCCTATCGACATATCTCACCACTATGGCCATTTGTTCCTTTAAAGACACGTCGCTAGACTCATCTACTAGCAGCCCAAAGACATCGTCTTTAATTTCTTCACAAATCATTTTGGTCACTTCTTTCGCATAGCAATCAACAATCTCTTTTTGAATCGATGGAGCCGTCAACTTATTATTCTTTTTCGCCTTTCGTAAATTGTACTTACCAATATCCGGGTTGTTCACACTAATCAACTTTAAAACCGAAAGAAAGATACCTTTATAAAGAGACTTTTCAGATTCGTCATGACCACGAAATGGTAAACTATTTTCTAAGCAAAATCCAGCACTACGAACAGAACCCATTAATCGATACCGATTTCCAATCCTTCTTTCCTTGCTAAGCCTTTTTTCATTCGCATCATAGGATCGCTTTTGGTTCAAGAGATTTTCACATTTTTGCGCCGCCTTATTATGTAAACTATTAACTAACCCAACATGTTCTTTTAAGACACCCGGTTTACTCCAATTGCAAAAGCCTCCACTTACAAAAGTCTCTCTTCCACCTTTATTACCAACACTTTCGTTAAACAAGTAAAAACATAAACAATATGTTTTTTCTTGTTTAGTCCTATACTCCAACCAATGATATTTATCAAACCATTTAACATTAAAACGTCTCCGACCACTAGAATAGTTTGTCCATTTAAAGTCATGACCTCGTGGTTGAAAAGCCTTTTTAACAAGATATGCTCTTCTTATGTCGTCTATTTGATTAGGATGATAACTAGTAATAGGTGGTCATCAACAATGTATGAACTAGGAGTTGGACCCAAATCATCATTTTCTTGGAATTTTCGTTTAAAAAGACTACTAATGAGAGTTTGCTTTTTCATCTTTCAACTTCCAAATTCCCTAATTTTACAAGACAAATAAAATTAAACATAAGCCCTAAATCAATTTCACATAAACCCTAAAAAACAATTGCACATAACTATAACTAGATGATGAAAACATTGTAATTTGCAATTAAGATAAAATAAGAATCAGAGACAAATTTAGTAATCCTAGAACAAGAACATGGATAAAGTATGAACACTTGAAGTCACCTAAAACTATTGAAATACAGTAGAAATTTTCAGAAAAAAGATGAGAGGAAGTCTAACCTGTAACAACTCTCATCAAAAGTCCTAATTATTATTTTAATTTGACCAATAGGAAACCCTAATTGAGAAACCCAATTGATTCTAAACAAACCCTAAAATTTTCAGAACAATCGGAATCAGGATCAGGGCCCCTAAAACTCAAGGGGGGTATACCCTAGTTAACGATTATCTAAAATTACTCGCTGTCAAAATTTGAAAATTAGAATCTGTCAAGTCAGCAAAGCTAGTCCCAACCGTGGCTACTCTATAAAATATAGGTAACCCTTACGGACCGTAAGGGTTAATTGTTACGGTCCGTAAGGGGGGGGGGCAAAATTCAGGTATAAATAGCAGACATTGGTACTTGAAATTTGGCGTATCTTCGACGAAGAAATTCGTTTCATGCACCGATTTACATTCTGTTTACCACAATTAACACACACTAATCACGAAGTGCTGCCGCAATCAGGGTAATAACTCGATCGCTATTACGATTCAACGTCCGATCGATTATAACTATCCAACGATTGTTTAAGTGCCGCTCAAATTGAGTTTATACTTTGTTATTCATCGTGATTTCGACTTGAATGTTTGAGTGCTGTTCGAACTCGGACTATACTCTGTCATTCGTTGTGAATCCGCTGAATTATTAAGTATTGCACTTGTAAATCGTTGTGAGGGTTTAATCTCGTGAATTGTCGTAACTGCTGTATTAGTTACTAACCTGTTTGTGTGTACATTATTATTTAAATTAGGTTAATCAAGGCTAATCAGTAGGCTTATACTCTGCTCGTTAAATCTACAATGTGAGTCATTCTCTTTTTATCAAATTACTTTCAAAATCATGTTTATTTTCAAAGATTATAATGACAGTGATTAAGTTTATGTAATCACCAAATTACAGCCAGTATGTGGGGTATTGTGCACATTACTACTGTTGTTATCACTTTAGGTGGGCGAACCTAATTAGTGATATTCATCATTCATTGGGGCAGCCAATGGTGATATGACCACAGTCACCGAAATGAGTCGAGTGACAAATACTGTGGGTAGTTGGTTTGATATCAGAAACATTGTAATCTCTCTTAATACTGTGAATTATAACAAACGAGTCGTTTTAGTAAACTGAATGATTCACTCAGTATTTCCCTGCTGACAAAATTTTTTTCAAACATGTTTCAGGTGATCTGTTGTGAGCACAGGAAAAGTGCCGTGGAGCACTACAAGCTTAGAAAAGTGGCTCAATGTAAATAAATAAAGAAACATGTTTTGAGAAATAAAGATTTCCCAGTGAAATCACTTTATTGTAAATTATGGGATTTATCCCTATATTATATATATAAACGAGCAGTTTTAATATTAATCGATCCTGTTTAAAAAGACTTCCGCTGTCATTTAATTAGATACCATCGGATTTCCTGCCTCGCGGCTCTGGACCAGGTCAAACCGGGGCCAAGGGCCGTGACAGGAAAAGGTGGTATCAGAGCCACTGATTTAAGCTTACTATTGATTTTAGCCTATTAAAATAATTGAGAGATACTTAGGAAATTTAATTGCTATTCTGTGAAAACATGTTTTATTAACTGATTAATTGTTGAGTTACAGTATGGGTAAACAAAATATTTCTGCTATCTACCACAAATTAGATACTGCAACCACAGAAAAAGGAACCTCTTCCTCCAAACACCCAGTAGATCTGGAAGAAGGGATTTTTGTCCGTAAAGCAAATTATGAAAATCCTCTCACCCAAGATAAAAGAAATTTGATTCTTAGAAAGGGACAGGAGAAAATAAAGAAACCCCAAGTCAAGAAAGTGAGGTTTAATTCAGAAATCCAGGAATTAGGCAATAGGCCACCTTGGGAAGATAAATTAGATGAAAAATGGGCAAACCTTTATATGCTAGCTACCGTAGCAGAGAATGCAAACCTCTAAAATATCAATCAGCCTGGTCTAGTAGAAAATTAATCTCCAGTAAATAAATAAAGTATAGTGTGTTCTCTTTCCTGTAGTCTTTTGTACAAATCTGTATGCAATAAAACTTTAATGTTTATTTGTAAAACTTTGTTCCAAAGTTTTAACTTAGCATTTTTGTGCATTTTGCATATATGCTATCCAGCATGAGTGAGATATCAGAAGCATTTCAGAATCTCAACCTCTACCCAGTACCAATTGAAGTCTCCCACGACTTTACTGGTTATATTGCTGATATAGAGGAACCTCTGGAATTCCAAGTTCCACCGCTGGAAAAAGCAAAACTTAAAAAGAAAAGAAGATATGTAGGATGGAGGAAAGTGCGCAGGAGAAAGCCGGTCACTAGGAAACTCCCCAAAATAGAAAACCCTATAGACAAGGGAAAAAGAATCGAAATCAGAGAAAGTTCTAATCCAGCAGAGATAGAAATCCGGAAAGATTTTAAACAAAAAGGAATAGAAATTGGAGAGAGTTCTAGACAATCTGAAGAAATCACATTTCAAGACGAAATAGACCGTCTTCTAGCAAATTGTGATGTCATTAGCCCTATCCATAATAATCTATATCCTTACATAGAAACCCAACTTCCTGTAAATCTGGAACCAGCTATTCCAGACCCACTAATCCACACTCGACCTTTAGGCCAAATGGAAGAATGGTGGACAAATGACTGGCAATTCGAAAATATCATCAACAGTCCTTATTCTTTCCTTCCACAGTTTGATCCAGAACCTATCCCCAATCCTCCAATGAGCAACGAAAACTTAGCCGAACTCCGTCAGTTCGGTGAAGAGCTGATAGGTACAGGGAATAGGATCCGGGAAATGGGGGAACAAATTTCCTGGAAATACGACGAAAGGGAACGTCGTTACTAAACTGCCAGTTGACCAAAGAATAGTGGGGTTGGGAAAAATGTCTGTATAATAATAATAATAGTTAAATATAACTCTGTAAAATGGGAAATAAAACATTGTAAGATAAACAGTGTGTATGGATGCCTATATAATATATAAAGCAAAAGAGAAGTCGAAACATCGACAATTTTGGATATATATATCTGTGTTATAAGATTTTATGTGCTTCTGTGAAATTGTTTTATTTACAATCATTTGATACTAATAGTATAATTATAATAATTATCAGATGGAAAACGCTAGTAATGAACCAGTTAATGAAGGGAATCAATTTGAACAAAATCAGGAAAACCAGTATATGACGAGACAAGATATTGAAAACATCATCACTCAAGGGATAGCTAATGTTATTCCAGCAATCATGGCTGCTGCTCAGAAACCTGTTGAACCACAACAAATCATTCCTAGTAAACGTACTCAGGAAGATAATTTTAGCCATAGTGTAAATGGAGGTGGCAATCATGACGATAATAATCCAAGACAGGCTCCACCTCCTAAGAAAATAAAAACTGCAACGTCTGGTTGCACTTTCAAAGAATTTCTTGCTTGCAAACCTGCTGAATTTGCAGGCAACGAAGGAGCAACTGCAGTACTACGTTGGTTAGAGAAAACCGAAGCAGTAATTGCAATAAGTAAGTGTTCCGAAGAAGATCAGGTCATGTACGCGTCAAATCTTTTCAAAGAAGGGGCACTCGAATGGTGGAACACGGTGCTACAGGCTAAAGGAAGAAATACGGCTTATGCCATGAACTGGGAAGAATTTAAAATTCTTGTAGAAAGAAAATATTGTCCTGAATATGAAAAGGAACAAATGGCAAATAAGTTCCTAAATCATCGTATGGTAGGCGTAGAGTGTCGCGGTTATACTTCGACATTCTTTGAATATGCTAGAGTGGTACCAACACTGGCTTCGCCAGAACCGGTACTCATTTCCCGTTACATTTGGGGATTAATTAGTGAAATTCGTAACATCGTTAAAGCTGCGAGACCTCGCACTATTGACGATGCTGTGGAATTAGCTAATACCCTAACTGATGAACTAGTGCGCACAAGAGAAGAAGATCGAAAGAAGGAATTGGCTCAAAAGATTACCCAAGGATTTCGTATAGGTAATGATAATAATAGGTTCAAGAAAAGAGGAAGGAGACAATCTGCACAACCGCCTTTTTGCAGAAATTTCAAAAAGAATCATTTTGGAAAATGCAATGTAATCTGCAACTTCTGCAAAATGGCAGGGCATCGTGAAGAAAATTGCAAAAAGAAAACCATAGTCTGCAATAACTGTGGAGAAACAGGACATTACAAAACAGAATGTCCTAAATTGATTAAAACCGCAGACAATAAAGTCAAATCAGCCGATGGAACAACAAAGAAGAATGCCCGAGCATTCCAGCTAACCACTCAAGAAGCTGAACTAATCCCTGACGTCATAGCTGGTACGTTCTTGGTCCACGACGTTTATGCAAAAGTATTATTTGACTCTGGTGCAAACCAAAGTTTTATCAATACTTCATTTTGCCAAGCCCTTAACTTACCCTTAACCACCCTTAGGCAAATTTTTACAGTCGAAACGGCAGACGGAAATTCTGTTAACATAAATAAAGTTTTGCAAGAAGGAAAGATAGAACTGTTAGGTCATAAGTTTTCTGCAAACCTGTTACCTATGAAGTTAGCCGGATTCGATGTAGTGTTAGGAATGGATTGGTTAATAGCCAACCATGCTCGAATCCTTTGTGATAAGAATTCCGTAGAAATCCGTACTCCCACAGGAGAGGTAATTTTAATTACAGGAGATAAACCACGAAAGCCACTGAAATTCATTTCAGTCATCAAGTTGGCTAGTTATTCAAGAAAACAAGAAATGGTGTATATGATTTCGGTAATCATTAACACTAAAAGTAAGGAACTCCCAGACATCCCTATAGTTTCAGAATACCCAGACATCTTCCCAGAAGAATTACCTGGGTTACCACCTGATAGAGAAGTAGAGTTTAGAATTCATCTAATTCCGGGTACTACACCAATAGCTAAGGCACCTTATCGATTAGCACCCACCGAAATGCTAGAATTGAAAAAGCAGTTAGATGAATTATTAAGCAAAGGATTTATACAACCTAGTTCATCCCCTTGGGGAGCACCAGTGTTGTTTGTGAAAAAGAAAGATGGATCGATGAGAATGTGTATCGATTATAGAGAACTAAATAAAGTTACAATTAAGAATCGATACCCATTACCTAGGATTGACGATCTTTTTGATCAACTTCAAGGCGCTAGGTATTTTTCTAAAATAGACTTAAGATCCGGATATCACCAGTTAAAAGTACAAGAAGAAGACATACCTAAAACTGCTTTCAGAACTAGGTATGGCCATTATGAGTTTACAGTCATGCCCTTTGGACTAACAAATGCTCCAGCAGCATTTATGGACATGATGAATCGGATCTGTAAACCATACTTGGATAAATTTGTAATCGTATTCATCGACGATATACTTATTTATTCCAAAAGTCAGGAGGAACATTGTGAACACTTGCATGCACTCTTAACCTTGTTAAGAAAAGAAAAGCTTTATGCCAAATTCTCGAAGTGTGAATTTTGGTTAAAGGAAGTGCAATTCCTAGGACACATGGTGAATCACGAAGGCATTCACGTAGATCCTGCTAAAATAGAAGCAATCACTAAATGGAAGGTCCCACAAACAGCTATGGAAATTAGAAGTTTTCTAGGCTTAGCTGGATACTACAGACGATTTATTAAAGATTTCTCTAAGATAGCTGTACCTTTGACTAAGTTAACCTGTAAAGCCACTAAGTTTGAATGGGGACATAGGCAAGAAGAAGCTTTTAAGATTTTAAAGCACCGATTGACAAATGCTCCAATTTTAGCATTACCCGAAGGAACAGAAGATTTTGAAGTATATTGTGATGCTTCAAAATTAGGATTCGGATGTGTGTTGATGCAACGCAAAAAGGTAATTGCGTATGCCTCCCAGCAGTTGAAAAAGCACGAGGAAAATTATACCACTCATGACTTAGAATTAGGAGCCATAATTTTTGCCCTTAAAATCTGGAGACATTATCTGTATGGAAGTAAGTTTACTATTTATACGGATCATAAAAGTTTAAGGTATATATTTGGGCAGAAAGAGTTAAATATGAGGCAAAGAAGATGGATGGAAGTTCTAAGCGATTACGACTGTGATATTCAATATCATGAAGGAAGGGCAAACGTAGTTGTAGATGCCTTAAGTCGTAAGCATCAGGAAAAACAAAAGCGAGTCCGTGCTCTTAGATTAAATCTACAAGTAGATTTAATGGAACAATTAAAGAAAGTTCAGGAAACAGCAATCAAGGATGATGCTGAAGGAATGAAAGGTTATATAAAGGAACTAGAGCAAGGAAATGATGGAATTTGGAGATTCCACAAGAAACGAATTTGGGTACCTAAGCAAGGAGAATTAAGAAATAAGATTTTAGAAGAAGCCCATAAATCTAGGTATACTATGCACCCTGGAAACAATAAGATGTACCAAGATTTAAGAAATAATTTCTGGTGGATAGGAATGAAAAAGGATATAGCTGAATACGTATCTATGTGTCTTACTTGTTCACAAGTAAAGGCTGAACATCAGAAACCTTCAGGACTACTACAACAATTAGAAATGCCTGTATGGAAATGGGAACTTATAACAATGGATTTTGTTACTAAGTTGCCTAAAACAAGAAAAGGTAATGATGCAATTTGGGTAATTGTGGATCGATTAACCAAATCAGCTCATTTTCTACCAATGAAGGAAACCTTTAGCATGGAAAGGCTAGCCAAGTTGTACGTAGACGAAGTAGTATCTTTACATGGAGTCCCACTCTCCATTATATCAGATAGAGATAGTCGTTTCACTTCTCATTTTTGGAAAAGTTTCCAGCAAGCTATGGGAACTCGACTAAATCTGAGTACTGCATATCATCCTCAAACAGACGGACAAAGTGAAAGGACGATACAAACCCTGGAAGACATGCTCCGAGCATGTGTGATTGATTTTGGTGGTAATTGGGATAACCACCTACCCTTAATTGAATTCTCTTATAATAATAGTTACCATTCAAGCATTGAAACTGCTCCATTTGAAGCACTATATGGAAGAAAATGCAGAACTCCAGTTTGTTGGGCAGAAATAGGGGAAAGTCAATTATCAGGTCCAGAAATTGTGCAAGAAAGTACTGACAAAATAACTCGGATCAAGGAAAGACTGAAAACAGCTCGAGATCGTCAGAAGAGCTATGCAGATAATCGCCGCAAGCCATTAGAATTTCAAGTCGGAGATAAAGTACTATTAAAAGTTTCTCCTTGGAAAGGAGTAGTTAGATTCGGAAAGAAAGGAAAGCTAAGTCCAAGATACGTAGGACCATTTCCTGTGATCCAACGTATAGGACCAGTTGCTTATCGTTTACAACTACCAGAAGAATTAGCTGGAGTACATGATGTATTTCATGTATCCAATCTCAAGAAATGCTTATCAGATGAATCACTGGTAGTACCTCTTCAAGATATAGAGGTAAACGAAAAACTGAAATTTGTTGAGAAACCTCTTCAAATTGAGGATCGAAAGATCAAGTTTCTCAAACATAAACGACTAGTTTTAGTCAAAATTAGATGGGATTCAAAGAGAGGAGCTGAATACACTTGGGAGCTGGAATCAGAAATGAAGAGAAAGTATCCTCATTTATTCCAGTAAATCTCGAGGATGAGATTTTTATTAAGGTAGGGAGAATGTAACAACTCTCATCAAAAGTCCTAATTATTATTTTAATTTGACCAATAGGAAACCCTAATTGAGAAACCCAATTGATTCTGAACAAACCCTAAAATTTTCAGAACAATCGGAATCAGGATCAGGGCCCCTAAAACTCAAGGGGGGGGGGTATACCCTAGTTAACGATTATCTAAAATTACTCGCTGTCAAAATTCGAAAATTAGAATCTGTCAAGTCAGCAAAGCTAGTCCCAACCATGGCTACTCTATAAAATATAGGTAACCCTTACGGACCGTAAGGGTTAATTGTTACGGTCCGTAAGGGGGGGGGGGGCAAAATTCAGGTATAAATAGCAGACATTGGTACTTGAAATTTGGCGTATGTTCGACGAAGAAATTCGTTTCATGCACCGATTTACATTCTGTTTACCACAATTAACACACACTAATCACGAAGTGCTGCCGCAATCAGGGTAATAACTCGATCGCTATTACGATTCAACGTCCGATCGATTATAACTATCCAACGATTGTTTAAGTGCCGCTCAAATTGAGTTTATACTTTGTTATTCATCGTGATTTCGACTTGAATGTTTGAGTGCTGTTCGAACTCGGACTATACTCTGTCATTCGTTGTGAATCCGCTGAATTATTAAGTATTGCACTTGTAAATCGTTGTGAGGGTTTAATCTCGTGAATTGTCGTAACTGCTGTATTAGTTACTAACCTGTTTGTGTGTACATTATTATTTAAATTAGGTTAATCAAGGCTAATCAGTAGGCTTATACTCTGCTCGTTAAATCTATAATGTGAGTCATTCTCTTTTTATCAAATTACTTTCAAAATCATGTTTATTTTCAAAGATTATAATGACAGTGATTAAGTTTATGTAATCACCAAATTACAGCCAGTATGTGGGGTATTGTGCACATTACTACTGTTGTTATCACTTTAGGTGGGCGAACCTAATTAGTGATATTCATCATTCATTGGGGCAGCCAATGGTGATATGACCACAGTCATCGAAATGAGTCGAGTGACAAATACTGTGGGTAGTTGGTTTGATATCAGAAACATTGTAATCTCTCTTAATACTGTGAATTATAACAAACGAGTCGTTTTAGTAAACTGAATGATTCACTCAGTATTTCCCTGCTGACAAAATTTTTTTCAAACATGTTTCAGGTGATCTGTTGTGAGCACAGGAAAAGTGCCGTGGAGCACTACAAGCTTAGAAAAGTGGCTCAATGTAAATAAATAAAGAAACATGTTTTGAGAAATAAAGATTTCCCAGTGAAATCACTTTATTGTAAATTATGGGATTTATCCCTATATTATATATATAAACGAGCAGTTTTAATATTAATCGATCCTGTTTAAAAAGACTTCCGCTGTCATTTAATTAGATACCATCGGATTTCCTGCCTCGCGGCTCTGGACCAGGTCAAACCGGGGCCAAGGGCCGTGACAGGAAAAGGTGGTATCAGAGCCACTGATTTAAGCTTACTATTGATTTTAGCCTATTAAAATAATTGAGAGATACTTAGGAAATTTAATTGCTATTCTGTGAAAACATGTTTTATTAACTGATTAATTGTTGAGTTACAGTATGGGTAAACAAAATATTTCTGCTATCTACCACAAATTAGATACTGCAACCACAGAAAAAGGAACCTCTTCCTCCAAACACCCAGTAGATCTGGAAGAAGGGATTTTTGTCCGTAAAGCAAATTATGAAAATCCTCTCACCCAAGATAAAAGAAATTTGATTCTTAGAAAGGGACAGGAGAAAATAAAGAAACCCCAAGTCAAGAAAGTGAGGTTTAATTCAGAAATCCAGGAATTAGGCAATAGGCCACCTTGGGAAGATAAATTAGATGAAAAATGGGCAAACCTTTATATGCTAGCTACCGTAGCAGAGAATGCAAACCTCTAAAATATCAATCAGCCTGGTCTAGTAGAAAATTAATCTCCAGTAAATAAATAAAGTATAGTGTGTTCTCTTTCCTGTAGTCTTTTGTACAAATCTGTATGCAATAAAACTTTAATGTTTATTTGTAAAACTTTGTTCCAAAGTTTTAACTTAGCATTTTTGTGCATTTTGCATATATGCTATCCAGCATGAGTGAGATATCAGAAGCATTTCAGAATCTCAACCTCTACCCAGTACCAATTGAAGTCTCCCACGACTTTACTGGTTATATTGCTGATATAGAGGAACCTCTGGAATTCCAAGTTCCACCGCTGGAAAAAGCAAAACTTAAAAAGAAAAGAAGATATGTAGGATGGAGGAAAGTGCGCAGGAGAAAGCCGGTCACTAGGAAACTCCCCAAAATAGAAAACCCTATAGACAAGGGAAAAAGAATCGAAATCAGAGAAAGTTCTAATCCAGCAGAGATAGAAATCCGGAAAGATTTTAAACAAAAAGGAATAGAAATTGGAGAGAGTTCTAGACAATCTGAAGAAATCACATTTCAAGACGAAATAGACCGTCTTCTAGCAAATTGTGATGTCATTAGCCCTATCCATAATAATCTATATCCTTACATAGAAACCCAACTTCCTGTAAATCTGGAACCAGCTATTCCAGACCCACTAATCCACACTCGACCTTTAGGCCAAATGGAAGAATGGTGGACAAATGACTGGCAATTCGAAAATATCATCAACAGTCCTTATTCTTTCCTTCCACAGTTTGATCCAGAACCTATCCCCAATCCTCCAATGAGCAACGAAAACTTAGCCGAACTCCGTCAGTTCGGTGAAGAGCTGATAGGTACAGGGAATAGGATCCGGGAAATGGGGGAACAAATTTCCTGGAAATACGACGAAAGGGAACGTCGTTACTAAACTGCCAGTTGACCAAAGAATAGTGGGGTTGGGAAAAATGTCTATATAATAATAATAATAGTTAAATATAACTCTGTAAAATGGGAAATAAAACATTGTAAGATAAACAGTGTGTATGGATGCCTATATAATATATAAAGCAAAAGAGAAGTCGAAACATCGACAATTTTGGATATATATATCTGTGTTATAAGATTTTATGTGCTTCTGTGAAATTGTTTTATTTACAATCATTTGATACTAATAGTATAATTATAATAATTATCAGATGGAAAACGCTAGTAATGAACCAGTTAATGAAGGGAATCAATTTGAACAAAATCAGGAAAACCAGTATATGACTAGACAAGATATTGAAAACATCATCACTCAAGGGATAGCTAATGCTATTCCAGCAATCATGGCTGCTGCTCAGAAACCTGTTGAACCACAACAAATCATTCCTAGTAAACGTACTCAGGAAGATAATTTTAGTCATAGTGTAAATGGAGGTGGCAATCATGACGATAATAATCCAAGACAGGCTCCACCTCCTAAGAAAATAAAAACTGCAACGTCTGGTTGCACTTTCAAAGAATTTCTTGCTTGCAAACCTGCTGAATTTGCAGGCAACGAAGGAGCAACTGCAGTACTACGTTGGTTAGAGAAAACCGAAGCAGTAATTGCAATAAGTAAGTGTTCCAAAGAAGATCAGGTCATGTACGCGTCAAATCTTTTCAAAGAAGGGGCACTCGAATGGTGGAACATGGTGCTACAGGCTAAAGGAAGAAATACGGCTTATGCCATGAACTGGGAAGAATTTAAAATTCTTGTAGAAAGAAAATATTGTCCTGAATATGAAAAGGAACAAATGGCAAATAAGTTCCTAAATCATCATATGGTAGGCGTAGAGTGTCGCGGTTATACTTCGACATTCTTTGAATATGCTAGAGTGGTACCAACACTGGCTTCGCCAGAACCGGTACTCATTTCCCGTTACATTTGGGGATTAATTAGTGAAATTCGTAACATCGTTAAAGCTGCGAGACCTCGCACTATTGACGATGCTGTGGAATTAGCTAATACCCTAACTGATGAACTAGTGCGCACAAGAGAAGAAGATCGAAAGAAGGAATTGGCTCAAAAGATTACCCAAGGATTTCGTATAGGTAATGATAATAATAGGTTCAAGAAAAGAGGAAGGAGACAATCTGCACAACCGCCTTTTTGCAGAAATTTAAAAAAGAATCATTTTTGAAAATGCAATGTAATCTGCAACTTCTGCAAAATGGCAGGGCATCGTGAAGAAAATTGCAAAAAGAAAACCATAGTCTGCTATAACTGTGGAGAAACAGGACATTACAAAACAGAATGTCCTAAATTGATTAAAACCGCAGACAATAAAGTCAAATCAGCCGATGGAACAACAAAGAAGAATGCCCGAGCATTCCAGCTAACCACTCAAGAAGCTGAACTAATCCCTGACGTCATAGCTGGTACGTTCTTGGTCCACGACGTTTATGCAAAAGTATTATTTGACTCTGGTGCAAACCAAAGTTTTATCAATACTTCATTTTGCCAAGCCCTTAACTTACCCTTAACCACCCTTAGGCAAATTTTTACAGTCGAAACGGCAGACGGAAATTCTGTTAACATAAATAAAGTTTTGCAAGAAGGAAAGATAGAACTGTTAGGTCATAAGTTTTCTGCAAACCTGTTACCTATGAAGTTAGCCGGATTCGATGTAGTGTTAGGAATGGATTAGTTAATAGCCAACCATGCTCGAATCCTTTGTGATAAGAATTCCGTAGAAATCCGTACTCCCACAGGAGAGGTAATTTTAATTACAGGAGATAAACCACGAAAGCCACTGAAATTCATTTCAGTCATCAAGTTGGCTAGTTATTCAAGAAAACAAGAAATGGTGTATATGATTTCGGTAATCATTAACACTAAAAGTAAGGAACTCCCAGACATCCCTATAGTTTCAGAATACCCAGACATCTTCCCAGAAGAATTACCTGGGTTACCACCTGATAGAGAAGTAGAGTTTAGAATTCATCTAATTCCGGGTACTACACCAATAGCTAAGGCACCTTATCGATTAGCACCCACCGAAATGCTAGAATTGAAAAAGCAGTTAGATGAATTATTAAGCAAAGGATTTATACAACCTAGTTCATCCCCTTGGGGAGCACCAGTGTTGTTTGTGAAAAAGAAAGATGGATCGATGAGAATGTGTATCGATTATAGAGAACTAAATAAAGTTACAATTAAGAATCGATACCCATTACCTAGGATTGACGATCTTTTTGATCAACTTCAAGGCGCTAGGTATTTTTCTAAAATAGACTTAAGATCCGGATATCACCAGTTAAAAGTACAAGAAGAAGACATACCTAAAACTGCTTTCAGAACTAGGTATGGCCATTATGAGTTTACAGTCATGCCCTTTGGACTAACAAATGCTCCAGCAGCATTTATGGACATGATGAATCGGATCTGTAAACCATACTTGGATAAATTAGTAATCGTATTCATCGACGATATACTTATTTATTCCAAAAGTCAGGAGGAACATTGCGAACACTTGCATGCACTCTTAACCTTGTTAAGAAAAGAAAAGCTTTATGCCAAATTCTCGAAGTGTGAATTTTGGTTAAAGGAAGTGCAATTCCTAGGACACATGGTGAATCACGAAGGCATTCACGTAGATCCTGCTAAAATAGAAGCAATCACTAAATGGAAGGTCCCACAAACAGCTATGGAAATTAGAAGTTTTCTAGGATTAGCTGGATACTACAGACGATTTATTAAAGATTTCTCTAAGATAGTTGTACCTTTGACTAAGTTAACCTGTAAAGCCACTAAGTTTGAATGGGGACATAGGCAAGAAGAAGCTTTTAAGATTTTAAAGCACCGATTGACAAATGCTCCAATTTTAGCATTACCCGAAGGAACAGAAGATTTTGAAGTATATTGTGATGCTTCAAAATTAGGATTCGGATGTGTGTTGATGCAACGCAAAAAGGTAATTGCGTATGCCTCCCGGCAGTTGAAAAAGCACGAGGAAAATTATACCACTCATGACTTAGAATTAGGAGCCATAATTTTTGCCCTTAAAATCTGGAGACATTATCTGTATGGAAGTAAGTTTACTATTTATACGGATCATAAAAGTTTAAGGTATATATTTGGGCAGAAAGAGTTAAATATGAGGCAAAGAAGATGGATGGAAGTTCTAAGCGATTACGACTGTGATATTCAATATCATGAAGGAAGGGCAAACGTAGTTGTAGATGCCTTAAGTCGTAAGTATCAGGAAAAACAAAAGCGAGTCCGTGCTCTTAGATTAAATCTACAAGTAGATTTAATGGAACAATTAAAGAAAGTTCAGGAAACAGCAATCAAGGATGATGCTGAAGGAATGAAAGGTTATATAAAGGAACTAGAGCAAGGAAATGATGGAATTTGGAGATTCCACAAGAAACGAATTTGGGTACCTAAGCAAGGAGAATTAAGAAATAAGATTTTAGAAGAAGCCCATAAATCTAGGTATACTATGCACCCTGGAAACAATAAGATGTACCAAGATTTAAGAAATAATTTCTGGTGGATAGGAATAAAAAAGGATATAGCTGAATACGTATCTAAGTGTCTTACTTGTTCACAAGTAAAGGCTGAACATCAGAAACCTTCAGGACTACTACAACAATTAGAAATGCCTGTATGGAAATGGGAACTTATAACAATGGATTTTGTTACTAAGTTGCCTAAAACAAGAAAAGGTAATGATGCAATTTGGGTAATTGTGGATCGATTAACCAAATCAGCTCATTTTCTACCAATGAAGGAAACCTTTAGCATGGAAAGGCTAGCCAAGTTGTACGTAGACGAAGTAGTATCTTTACATGGAGTCCCACTCTCCATTATATCAGATAGAGATAGTCGTTTCACTTCTCATTTTTGGAAAAGTTTCCAGCAAGCTATGGGAACTCGACTAAATCTGAGTACTGCATATCATCCTCAAACAGACGGACAAAGTGAAAGGACGATACAAACCCTGGAAGACATGCTCCGAGCATGTGTGATTGATTTTGGTGGTAATTGGGATAACCACCTACCCTTAATTGAATTCTCTTATAATAATAGTTACCATTCAAGCATTGAAACTGCTCCATTTGAAGCACTATATGGAAGAAAATGCAGAACTCCAGTTTGTTGGGCAGAAATAGGGGAAAGTCAATTATCAGGTCCAGAAATTGTGCAAGAAACTACTGACAAAATAACTCGGATCAAGGAAAGACTGAAAACAGCTCGAGATCGTCAGAAGAGCTATGCAGATAATCGCCGCAAGCCGTTAGAATTTCAAGTCGGAGATAAAGTACTATTAAAAGTTTCTCCTTGGAAAGGAGTAGTTAGATTCGGAAAGAAAGGAAAGCTAAGTCCAAGATACGTAGGACCATTTCCTGTGATCCAACGTATAGGACCAGTTGCTTATCGTTTACAACTACCAGAAGAATTAGCTGGAGTACATGATGTATTTCATGTATCCAATCTCAAGAAATGCTTATCAGATGAATCACTGGTTACTACCTCTTCAAGATATAGAGGTAAACGAAAAACTGAAATTTGTTGAGAAACCTCTTCAAATTGAGGATCGAAAGATCAAGTTTCTCAAACATAAACGACTAGTTTTAGTCAAAATTAGATGGGATTCAAAGAGAGGTGCTGAATACACTTGGGAGCTGGAATCAGAAATGAAGAGAAAGTATCCTCATTTATTCCAGTAAATCTCGAGGACGAGATTTTTATTAAGGTAGGGAGAATGTAACAACTCTCATCAAAAGTCCTAATTATTATTTTAATTTGACCAATAGGAAACCCTAATTGAGAAACCCAATTGATTCTGAACAAACCCTAAAATTTTCAGAACAATCGGAATCAGGATCAGGGCCCCTAAAACTCAAGGGGGGTATACCCTAGTTAACGATTATCTAAAATTATTCGCTGTCAAAATTCGAAAATTAGAATCTGTCAAGTCAGCAAAGCTAGTCCCAACCATGGCTACTCTATAAAATATAGGTAACCCTTACGGACCGTAAGGGTTAATTGTTACGGTCCGTAAGGGGGGGCAAAATTCAGGTATAAATAGCAGACATTGGTACTTGAAATTTGGCGTATGTTCGACGAAGAAATTCGTTTCATGCACCGATTTACATTCTGTTTACCACAATTAACACACACTAATCACGAAGTGCTGCCGCAATCAGGGTAATAACTTGATCGCTATTACGATTCAACGTCCGATCGATTATAACTATCCAACGATTGTTTAATTGCCGCTCAAATTGAGTTTATACTTTGTTATTCATCGTGATTTCGACTTGAATGTTTGAGTGCTGTTCGAACTCGGACTATACTCTGTCATTCGTTGTGAATCCGCTGAATTATTAAGTATTGCACTTGTAAATCGTTGTGAGGGTTTAATCTCGTGAATTGTCGTAACTGCTGTATTAGTTACTAACCTGTTTGTGTGTACATTATTATTTAAATTAGGTTAATCAAGGCTAATCAGTAGGCTTATACTCTGCTCGTTAAATCTACAATGTGTGTCATTCTCTTTTTATCAAATTACTTTCAAAATCATGTTTATTTTCAAAGATTATAATGACAGTGATTAAGTTTATGTAATCACCAAATTACAGCCAGTATGTGGGGTATTGTGCACATTACTACTGTTGTTATCACTTTAGGTGGGCGAACCTAATTAGTGATATTCATCATTCATTGGGGCAGCCAATGGTGATATGACCACAGTCACCGAAATGAGTCGAGTGACAAATACTGTGGGTAGTTGGTTTGATATCAGAAACATTGTAATCTCTCTTAATACTGTGAATTATAACAAACGAGTCGTTTTAGTAAACTGAATGATTCACTCAGTATTTCCCTGCTGACAAATTTTTTTTCAAACATGTTTCAGGTGATCTGTTGTGAGCACAGGAAAAGTGCCGTGGAGCACTACAAGCTTAGAAAAGTGGCTCAATGTAAATAAATAAAGAAACATGTTTTGAGAAATAAAGATTTCCCAGTGAAATCACTTTATTGTAAATTATGGGATTTATCCCTATATTATATATATAAACGAGCAGTTTTAATATTAATCGATCCTGTTTAAAAAGACTTCCGCTGTCATTTAATTAGATACCATCGGATTTCCTGCCTCGCGGCTCTGGACCAGGTCAAACCGGGGCCAAGGGCCGTGACATAACCTTTCAACTGAGAAATGTGAACGAAGCTGATGAGAAGTGTTTCCCCTTCAATCGCCCTTCAATGAACTTGAACTGATGTCTGATGATGAATTGTGAATGTCGCTCAGTGCCTCAGTCGCTGGAGTTGTTTTTTTTGTTCAAATGTTTGGGTGAGGGTAGGAACTTAGGCTATAATGGTTGGGCTTATAAGTATTGGGTTTTTGTTTGGGTAGTATAAAAATTATTTGGGCTTTGAAAAGGGGTAGCATAATATTTTTTAAGGGGCAACGAAACCCGATAAAAGCAAAAAAAAAAAAATTTTTTACACTATCGCCGGCGAGTCAAGGGGTAGCGGGGGTTACCCCTTGATAAATGGTATGTCCGCCCCTGGTCATTGCCCACCACCACCATCCGATTTTATTCCTTCGTCTTTTCTTTCCAACCAAACAACAAAAGGTAATGATTCATTCCATTCTTACATGGTAACCAAACAATACATGGAATGATAATCAATTCCATTACCTCATCCATTCCATTATCTTGTCCATTCAATTCTACCGTCTATTCCATTACCACATACCAAACATACCTTTAGGCATTTAGCAAAAACATTGGCATGTAATTGTCTAGTTAATTCTATAGTCTCTCTGCATGTTTGAATCATTTGATCTCTAAGTAAAAAAAAGTAGATAGATGGTTCACATTGTTTACTCACAAGTAACATAGATATTTCCTAGAGTAAGTATATTTGATCTCTAAGTAAAAAAAAAGTAGATTGATGGTTCACATTGTTTACTCACAAGTAACATAGATATTTCCTAGAGTAAGTATGTTTGTTTAGTCTTTTATTAAGTACATGGTAAAAATTTATTTTGCATGTGCCCATCATTAACATAGAATACCATCATCATACTCGATAAATCTCACTAATATCAAAGCTAAGATAGGTTGGCGGAACCATAGTATCATCAGCCGTAGCACCGGCTACGGCTCAACCCTGTATTCGTAGTGTTTTTTTTCCGGTTTTATATAAAGGATACCCCTAAAAAATCCGAGGATACCTTTAACCAAAAAAATAGGATATTTGATATTTACTAAAATCCTATTTTTTATAAGCCCAAACATTTTTCAATTTCAACTCGAAAACTTGTAGAATCATTATGCCCGAATGATAAAATAAGCTCAAATTAACAATAATAAAATTGAAATGAGACCCTAAATATAATTAATAAAGTTAACACAAGACCCAAAACGATATTATAGTTGAATAAGTGATCTTGTTCGTCTTATAGGGGAAACCGGAACACATAATTCTGGTCCTTTGGTTTATCGGGTAGTGAAACTAGCTTTAGTTTTACCGGTTGTAACCGTTGAAATATATTTTTTTCTAAAATTGAAGCTTGTCAAGACGGATTTACGCAATCGGATAGGCCCGAAATATTTGAAGAATGTTATGGTGTGTGCGGTCGGAAAGAAACTTTTGATAAAGTAAAAGACGACGATGTGATGGAACTATTTCAAGCTATGAAAAGGAAAGAGGACAAATCTATTAGGTATTTGTTTTACTTGATTTATTATCGTTTTTTATAATTGCACGATAAAAAAAAATTCGGGATACCCCTAAATTGATGGGCTAGCTCCGCCACTGATAAGGAGGGTAAGATGTAGAAGCGATACCTTTACCCCGCAAGAATAGAGAGACTGCTTCCAGTGAGACCCCCGGCTCTATAGTGGTTTTGTATCAAGCCTTGGACATGAAGCAATCGGGACTAATACTGATTTGTGCATGTACTCTCTTATCTTTCGGCTATCAACGCCACCATATAATGTATGATTTGTCGTCCGCCAATTTTAACGTAATTTTCACAAAATTAGTAAAACTAGGATTGCGACCCGCCGCAATGCGGCGGGGATTCTTTAGTTATAACTAAGTCAATCTAGGACCCGCACGTTATGTTAAACCTGTCAAACGGGGAAAAAATAGACGATGTAAAAACGTTCACCCACACACGCACGTTGCGTCGTGTTAACTCGCAAAATTTAGAACGAAACGTAAAAACGTTAAACCAAAGACGCACGTTGCGATGTGTTAAGTCACAAAATTTAGAACCAAGCATAAAGCGAAAAATTTGCGGAATATGAAAACTCTAAGGGACCAAAGTTGAAAGTAAAAAAAGTTATGAGGATAGATTGGAAAAGATAAAAAGTTTTGGGTTAAAAGTAAAAAAAAACAAATAATTTTGAGTTAAAAGTAATTTATGAAATACTTTTGGGTGAAAAGTAAAAAAAAATCATTTTTTTTTGGAAAACCCCTAAAGCCAACGTTACGACAAGCATATGCATAACCATTTTTTCTTTGAAAACCCCACAAAGCACACCCCGCGTTGCGGCGAGACGTAAAATGGTGTCAAATAGTACTAATGTCACACAACCGTAATTGACCACCAACACTGACTTGACCTAGGATATGCGTGTTGCGACGAACATGTCAAACATGGAAAAATAGAGGTAAAAACGTTGAACCACACATGCACGTTGCGTCGTATTAACTCGAAAAATTTAAAACTATACGTAAAACGAAAATTTGCGAAAGATGAAAAGTATAAGTGACAAAAGTTGTAAAGTTAAATTGCAAATAATGAAAAGTTTTGTGTTAAAGTTAAAACAACAAATTATGTAGGGTTAAAATTGTAAAAAGTAAAAACCTTTGGGTTGAAAATAAAAAAATCAACTTTTTTTTTTGAAAACTACCCAAAGCATAATGTACAAGTAATAATGCATAAAAAAGTTGCAAAGTTATATATGGAATAATAACGTTAAAATTGCTACAATTTCAGTTTTATCGTTTGAAGTACTCAAAGCCGGTGTCTATATTAGGGCTGTCCAAACTGCTCGACGATCGAAGATCGCTTGACGATCGCTAGAAAAATGCTCGAAAAATGCTCGTTCGATTCCCGCTCAGTTTGTAAATGAGCTGATCGGATCGGTTCGATTCAAATTCAATCCGAGCATGAGCATAGCTCCGCTCGCTCGGTTTCGCTCGAATTATTTTTATTAATAATTAATATATATATTTATATTATAGATTTTATAGATAAAAACCCAAAAAAATATAATAGCCCAAAAAAAACTAAAAGCCCAAATAACATTCAACCCAACTTAATATTTAATATATAAATCTAAGTATCTAACCCTAAATCTATTCTTCCCTAATCAGTCGTATTCAATTTGCCGCTCTAATCTCGGTCTCACTCTCCGGTCTCCACAGTCACAGACTCACATGGTTGGTGATTAGCTGTTGTTTGTCCCAGGTCCTTTCTAGCTTCTTGCTAGTTGGGCCTGGTTGGTTGTATTCGCACTTTATTTTGTGTTGCTTTTGTATTCGCACTTTATTTTATGTTTCTTATGTATTCGCACTTTATTTTATGTTGCTTTTGTATTCGCACTTTAAGTTAGAATTTGTTTTTGTTGAACGAAGCCTTATTATTCAATCGAGCGAAAAACGATCTGCTCGCTTTTTTTTTGGATTTGATAAAAAACGAGCGAAACCGAGTTGATCGGATCGGTTCGATTCAAATTCAATCCGAGCATGAGCATCACTTTTGCGATCGGTTTTACAAATTTGATCCGCTCGGATCGGATCGGTTGTACTTCAATCCGAGCATGAGCAGACCCTCGATCGGATCGGATCGGATCGTGAACACCCCTAGTCTATATTGAGTAAAAGAAAAACAAAAATATAAAAAGCTAAAACAACAGCATCACCTTCCTGTCAATGGCGGTTCCTGCTTTAGGTGTCGTCTAAAACGCCAACTTCAAAATTCACTATTACTGCTGCTACCATCTCACTGCACAAACAGATGTTACTGTGGAAATACTTGTTCTAATCATATCTTTGATCTTCAAATCAAGGTGCGATCGTCATAGAAAGGTACGCCCACACTTATTCAATAATGTGTAATTAATTTTAGTCGTCAATCGAACGGTACCGTTGATCTATGTTATCTCCAATTGGAATTTCATTGAGTTTGTATGATTGATGGAAGTTTATTATATATCAGTGTTGATTTCATCAACTGCATTGATACGTGAAGAAAGTAAGTAATATATGTTGATTGAATCTACTGCATTCTGAATTTGAACGAATCATTTAACCCTAACTTTCAATAGTGATTGAAATTCATGATTTGGTGAATTTGAATTGAGACCCTCTGGTGATTAATCGTGTAATCATACAGTATGAGAAAAACCTTCATACCTACGGTCAGTCGGCCTTGAGAATTCGTGTACCCGGTTCGAGCTCGTAAAAACGTGCCCTTAGGCCTTAATGAAATTGGGTATTGAGCTCACTAAAAGTCTAAACCTAATGCCAATGGGCTAGTAACTAATCTAAACCATAAGAATAATTTTGTAAATGGGCCTATGTTGGTGTTTATACGGGTATACCCTATTAAAAAAATATTTAACATATACATATGGTGTTTTTTTTTCATAAAATAACGTGCCCTTCAAAATATCGGGCCCTGGCCGGTAGTCCTCCCCGCCCACCCCCCGGGCCGGCCATGCCTACGGTAGTACCTTTATTGATACATGAAGAAAGTAATATATGTTGATTGAATCAACTCCATTCTGAATTAGAACGAATCATTTAACCCTAACATTCAATAGTGATTGAAATTCATGATTTGGTGAATTTGAATTGAGACACTCTGGTGATTAATCGTGTAATGATACACTATGCAGTTAATGCGGTAAATATCGGATATCGGTCAAGGACCGATTATTTGAAATATAGGTTATCTCGGTGAGATATTGGTGGGATATCGGTAATTTTAATATAACGCAGAATTTATATATATAGCAATTTAACACCAATACTTCAGTGATATATCGGTTATATCGGTCAAATATCGGTGATATATCGCCGATAATATCGGTACCGATATTTTACTAAGGGACCGATGTGACCGATATATTACCAATATTAACTGCATAGATGATACAGTATGAGAAGAACATAATACCTATTGATTAAAAGTTAAGTACATATGATATGATGTTACTAACCCACTGCTATCAGCTAAGTTTGACATGACTCAAGGTGTGGATATTTTGCTACAACAAAAGGAAGATTAGATAATAATCGCAGAATGCAGATTTTGTTGGCAGCGAAGCATAAACAATCGGATCATCATCTTTCTGATGATGCAGATTCTTGTTGACAGCGGAAACTTTAGGCATAATTGAACAATCGAAAGATGAACAAGTGGACAAACAATAACGGAAAATGATTGAATGTCTTGGTACCGGTTAATGTTGCCGGTCCTTTCATATAAATACTAGTAAGTTATGGCGGTTAATTGTGGCGGGAAAAACTGTCATAGGCAGTTTCGAATTATACCCGCTTATTATACACACCATAACATATCATCATGATCCGAGTCCTAACTTATAAAAAATATAAATACATATACATATCATAAACTATAATTAAGTTTAATCGTTCCTTCTAATACTTCCCCCTAAACTTAATTACGTTTGACAGCACCTTTAAGAACACTTGCATTTGCTTCTTCGACAGCTTTCCGTGCATGATCAAAGTTGAACTTCCTTCTTTTCTTGTGTGCATTCCATGCTCCTTCCCAACTGTTTTCAGCATACAGCGCATAGGTGTCCATTCCAGTCACCTCCTTGATTTCTTCGGCACTTGTGCTCCTTCCGAGGCTGCATTCAGGCACATCTTCCTTTTCCTTCATTCCTTCTGAGTTGTAAACTCTTGCTTGTACATCTTTAAACCTGTAATAGTACACTAGGATATCCAAGTACATGGCATAAACGGTCCGCATGTACTCACCATCCTTGTATTCATAACCCATGTCTTTAGCGATTATTGGCCAGAGATTATCTTCGGTTACACAGTTGTAACCACCATCCCGCTCCACAATCATATAAAGACTTAACAAGTCTATCTTTCTGTTTTCGGTCATCACCGGCGGCATAGGCCTCGTGGTTATGCCCAAGAAACTTATGACAAACCATGATACCATTTCTTCGAACTTCTTTTCTAGTTCATACTTGTAATGAAACACAAACTTTCCGTCTTCTAACATATTTAACAGGTTTACACAATCTTTGAAATCATTGAATTCCAAGGCCCTTATAATCATCACACTCCAATCCGTTTCGCCGGAGGAAACGTGTAAATCTTCAAAATAGGAATTAAGATATTCCTCTTTGTATCTTTCATTTACATCGTTCAACCTTATCACTTTTTGTTTTTCTTTTAGGCCTAGTTCATCTTCCTTTGACAACCCCGTTATTTCATTCACTGTGTTATTAATAGGAGATGAAAACATAGGAAATATTTTGCAAGTGTCTCCATCCTTTTTGACCGTAAACCCTTGCATCGTCAATTGACTTAAACTAAGAACATTCCTATCTAATTCCGGTGTGTATAAGACACTTTGAATCAACAGCCTTTCATTATTGGACTTGACTTCTACAACCCCTATGCCCCGCATAAACAGAAAATCGTTTTCCCCCGAGTTTGTTTCAACCCCCACCAAATGTTTGATACGTTTGAAAACATTTAGATTACCGGCATAGTGTTGTGTAAATGAAAGACTAACATACCATATATCTCCCCATGTACCGCCTTCTGATCCTGTCACAATCATCTCGTTCCTATCTTCTGCAGATTCCCTTTGTTTTCGTATCCCTGCATTTACCGCTTGAGAGATAAGTTGTGTGTTTTCGTCGTTTTCCTTTGATTTGCAGTCATATATGAAGTGGCCTGGACGATGACAGTAAAAAACACAATTTTGTCCGATGATTTCTCTTCTGCAGTTTAGTTTCTTCATCTTGACAGTGTTGGCAAGGAAGGGTTGTCGCCGTGGCTCTGATACCACATGTTGGCAGCGAAGCATAAACAATCGGATCATCATCTTTCTGATGATGCAGATTCTTGTTGACAGCGGAAACTTTAGGCATAATTGAACAATCGAAAGATGAACAAGTGGACAAACAATAACGGAAAATGATTGAATGTCTTGGTACCGGTTAATGTTGCCGGTCCTTTCATATAAATACTAGTAAGTTATGGCGGTTAATTGTGGCGGGAAAAACTGTCATAGGCAGTTTCGAATTATACCCGCTTATTATACACACCATAACATATCATCATGATCCGAGTCCTAACTTATAAAAAATATAAATACATATACATATCATAAACTATAATTAAGTTTAATCGTTCCTTCTAATAGATTTGTAGTAGCTTAATTTCATAAGGATTGCATTTATTTTCTAATAGTTTTTTTGTAGTCTTGAGGAACATAATAACTATGCTAAACATGCTATTGATTTTGAGTATCATAGTAATCCCTTTGTGTATACCGTATATGCCTTTGTGTTCAATCTTGCTGTTGCATATATGTACCCTTGACATAAGAATCGTTTAAATGTATTCAAATCCGGTATCTGTTGTTTCATATACATGCATATTATGCATACACATATTCAAATTGTTCGACTCTTTCGGGTTAAAACAAAGAAAAGTGATAGCTTTCATCCTTTGATTTTTTTTAACAGCAAAGTGTATATAAATAAACGAAAACCAACCAGTGGGAAGCTGGCCAACACAGAACATAGTACAAAATTACACCACGCATATCTCCTAAGCTAAACAACCACCAATGATATCACCTAAACACAAACATAAAATATTTAAAACACGCATATCTCTTAATTCTTGACAACTTGGCTGAATAAACATAAAGCCGGAACAGAGAATATGCCGCCATGATCTCTAAATGTAAACTTTTTTTAATCCATGATTAGCCTCCAAAATCTCTCAGTGAATGAAAGTTACGCTGAATAAACTGGAAACAAGATCTGAGATTGCGTCTGCAAGATCTCTGTTGTGATAATCATCTTTTCGACCTCATCCTCTATACACGCATCTTTCGAACTTATGGAAAGAGGCCAGTCGCTTGCACATGAGTTGGTTAATCCAGTGAGAATCTTGCGACCTGCTCATGATCTATATAAAATGTACTCCCCTCATGCCAGATATGAACACATACACTATGCGAAGGATTTTGCACAAAATGAGGTATCGTACCAAATACAGAGAACCCAAAAGCCCCCACCCAATATTGTAACAACTCCATATTTATGAATCTCTTGAGAGGCATCCGACTTGTAAGATTAGCACCCGAAACTTTATATAACAAAGCTAAAGCATTAAAGAATTCTTGATGTTGCAGTAGAGAATTCGTTAGAAACTCAAAAAAATTGTGACTTTATTAAAGTTCAGGAAAAGAGAAATTTATTGAAGTTTAGGGTTGTATACCCCCCCCCCCCCCCCCCCTTCCCCGGGTGATATATTAACTTGTAACGCACCTGTTGCTTTCGTTCTTTGACGGTTATAGAAAAAACTTTTGGTAGAATTCCATAAGTTGGGCTTCAAAATACTAGTGGTTTTCTTATAGAGGTGCTCTTATATGTGTGTCATGTTAGCAACGAAAGGATCACAGGGTTTTCTCTCTCTCTCTCTTTTTTTTTTTTTTTTGAACAGCGAAATTTTATTAGATAAAAGCTAGCAAGAAACTAGCAAGGTTACAAGGCCAGTTAGAGAATGAAACTACACCAGACATGCCAATCTAGGTTAGACATCTTAGCTCTATGTTTCAACTTTCAACCAAAAAAAAGTGTTTAGCTTGATATCCTCCACTATTTCATTTCTGGACTTAGATCTCCCATTGAACAGTTTAAGTATTTATCATTTCTATTCCTCCAAAGCAGCCAAAGAGTCACCATGACGATCAAACGGATCAGTTTCTTGAAGGACTCCAAACCCATAAGAGAAGAAAGAAGCTTTTTCATGTCCTCAACCGAAGCTGCTTGAGCAAAAGAGCTGCTACATCAAGCGATTCAGAAAACCCGGAACAGTTGACACTAGCATCTTCCACGGAACCCCCTTCACTGCATAAGGACATAGTTCTCTTGTATATGCTTATATTCAATGCATACATGCTCTCAATGTGTTTACTATGACAACGTTGGTTCATTTTCATCTGTTAACATTCTCCTTTGTGGGTCCCTTCATTTTGTGTATAGCTTGATCTTTGATAGCAGAATATGAAACCCCAAATAAGGAATACAGGGAACAAAATCATAATAATATTCTTATATAATCATAAATCATGAATCATAATGTCAGTAGATACAAAAGAAATGACATAAAAATCAGATCGTAAAACCATAATAAACATGTATTGACAACTGTTATTGTTACTTTCTAATGTAGCTTAGAAATGGTTTATCAGGTACTGGTATCAACTTCATAACCCATCCAATAGGCCAAGACAAAGCTGCAATACCAATACATATTCCCCACTGCACACCATTTAGTCTTTCTGTATCAGCAAACTTCTTCAAAAACTCCACCATCACAATCTGAAGGATTATAGTAATTCCGATTATTCCAATAAACAACCTGTTTTTGTGTATCCCTTTGAATATATTCCTTTTCTCCAGCTTCCTCGAGTTGAACTCATTGAACACTTGACATAGCACGAAAGTATTGAAAATTATTGTGTCTTTCACCCTCTCATTCACGTTAAATATCGCCTCACCTCTAAACTGGAACGTCAATAGAACAGTAATCTGGAAAATAGCTTGTGCAAGTAGGTTTCTCCACATGACATTAGTTATGAGAGGTTCGACCCGACCCACCGGTGGTTTGTTCAAGAGTTCCTTAGTGGGCCCTTCTGTAGCAAGTGCAAGTGCACCCAAAGTATCCATGATTAGATTCACCCACAGAAGTTGAACTGCGGTTAAAGGGACCCCACCAGAAGTTACCGCTGCAATGAAGTTAATAACTAGAGCAGCGACATTTACCGTGAGTTGAAACTGGATGAACTTTTGGATGTTATTGTACACACACCGTCCCCACATTAATACCGTTGAAATAGAGGCAATGTCATCATCTAAGATCACGATATCTGAGCTCTGTTTGGCTACTTCGGTTCCTTGAATGCCCATTGAAAGACCAATATCGGCTTCTTTGAGTGCCGGTGCATCGTTTGTCCCGTCACCGGTAACAGCCACAACGTGCCCTTTTTGTTTCAAGCACTTTACCATCAAAAGCTTATCAAAAGGCGAAGATCTTGCCATCACACGGATTCTATCAACCTTTTGCATTCTTTCTTCATCTGAGAAATTACGAAACTGGACACCTTCCACCACTTCGTCTTCACACACTTCTTGACCTGATTCAAGTATCCCGCATTCGGTGGCTATGGCTTTTGCTGTGAATAAGTTGTCTCCCGTTATCATCTTGACTTCAACTCCAGCAAACCGGCAGGTTTCAATAGCTTTTTTGGATCCGGGTCTACATGGATCCTTCAATCCAACGATCCCGAGCAAAGTTAACCCCTCTTCGGCTAACGTTTCTGTACCTTCTAGAACCTTCTTATGGGCGAAAGCAATGCACCTGAGACTACTTGCTGCCATTCCCTCGATTATATTCTCCAATTGTTTTCTTGAATCGCTATCGATTATCTCTTTACACCCGTTGCTGTTATAATATTTTGAGCACATTGCTAGTACCATCTCTGCAGCTCCTTTCCAGTGAACATGAATAGTGTTGTCGTTGTTTCGCCTAATCGAAACCCCACTTCGTTTTTTCTTCGAATTAAATGTCTCGACATGAAGAACAGTCGAACATTGTTTCAGTTTCTCCATATCCATCTCCAAATGCTCAACCGCCCACGATAAAATCGCTTTCTCGGTTGGTGACCCGGAGTATTCAGGTACCAGTCGTGAAGCGTGTTTGAATATCGTTCCTGTAGTGTTGAGCCCAACTGCCTCATGTAGAAGTTCAAGGACTTGTAAGGCGATAACATTAGAAGCATGTTGTTCTATGTACTCGAGACCAAGCCAGAACTTTGTTACCGTCATCTGGTTCATAGTCAAAGTCCCGGTCTTATCGGTGCATATAACCGTGGCGGAACCCATGGTCTCACAGGCGGATAACTTCCGAACCATGGCTTGATCACTCATCATTCTCTTCATAGAGTATGCAAGTGTGAGGGTCACTGCTAGCGGTAGACCTTCAGGTATGGCCACCACCACGATGGTGACTGCCTCCGAGAATATACCAGTAACAGAATCTAGTATTTCATTTACACTAGTGCGTTTCCCATTATACTCTCGTTTAGCGTTCTCATCTTCTGTGTTTCCCGTGAAGTAACGAATTAACATAACTAAAAGAACTAGGAAAGCAACTGCAAGACCTACCTTTCCTATAGAAGAAGTGAGCTTGTTGAGGCGTGATTGTAATGGCGTTTGCTCGTTGTTATCACTCGTGATGGAACTCATCATCTTCCCCCAAGAAGTGTTCATCCCAACTGACAACACTAGCATCCGACAATACCCATCAGCCACTTTAGCACCGGAGATCAAAAACGGATTACTATCAGCGTTTACGTCTATTTGCTCACTCTCACCTGTCATGCTGGACTCATCTACCAGCAATGAATGCCCGTCAATAAACAAGCCGTCTGCTGGAATCTGATCTCCTACATTCAAAACCACAATATCTCCAACAACTATATCGAATATCGATATCTTCTGTCTTCTCCCTTCTCTAACAACATCAGTCTTGATATTATTGCTTATTTTTGACAGACTATCAAACTGTTTTTCTTGTCTAAAGTTACTAACCGCAGACACAACGATAACTAGAAAGACTGCGAGAAGTATGCTTCCACCTTCATACCAACCCTCTTTGATTCCGTCTTCTTTGATACCAAAACCAAGAGAAAGAACCGCGCACCCCATTAGTATGAGAATGGTGACATCCTTAAAAGCCTCAGCCACAAAATAGAACAAACCCTTTGGAGGGGGTTTTTGGTAAGTGTTTGAACCAAACACGGTTATCCGTTCGTCTAAATCTTGACCGTCGATTCCATTTTGAAGATGAGTGTCAAGGGTTTTTGATAGGAGTATGCCCCGAATCACCGGTTCAAATAAAACGATAAAATACAGGATAGATCTAAAGCCCGTTTGTGATACAGAAATCACCACACAAACAAGCGATAGGGCAAACCTAACCCGAGATAGGATACAGATACACCACCTAGCTCAGAATAGGATCCAAAGAACACCGTCTAAGATGCCACACTTAAACTAGCAATGGAAAAAATTAATTCACCTCAAAATCCATTGAGAGAAAATTAACCAAAAGAAATTCTTTACTCAAACCTCCTCCATTTTGTTCCAGTCGTTCTTCTTTATAAACCAACAATTGAGTTTCCTAAAAACTAATAACTACCCACTAACTCCACTAATCTAAATAAAACTGAAAAATAAACAACTACCTAAATATGAGAATTAAAGAAAATAAATTGGAAGTAAAATAGAAAATAAAACATGGCTCCATTTTGCTGCAACCGTAACCCATGGTCATTGGCCCACCCGTTTCGAGTGACCCGAACCCGCTGCTATCATTCTCTCCATCTTCGAAAATGTTTGTCCTCAAACTTGGGATGATCTCGTTCGGATCAAAGTATGGCTGCAGAGCGGAGATGTTGAACATGGCATCGACCACGTATCCATTACAGAAATGAATCCAGTCCAAGTCGCCAGGGTCGAAAGGAATATCTCGGCGATCCTTGTCAACCGTGGTGTGGACTTTGCCTCCAAAGATGAACCGTTGTTCCACTAGCAAGCCGACTTCACTAGCTATACTCTTTTTGAATTTGGAAACTAGCACCTTGAGAACACTCTCCACTGTTGAGGCAAAAGCTTTTGAGTCGTCACCTTTAATAGCAAAATTAGTTACCATTGCCCCCTCATTAGAATGCATATCTGCAACATCCTTTGATCTTAACTTTTCAAGGACAACTTCAGTTATACTTTCACCATCATCTAAATGTGGATTTGCTACATCAACTGATTCAAAGTTTCTATCAGCAACATTTTTGATACGCACACATTCATCAAAATGTTCTTTTGTCACAGTTGTTAAATTAGAATTCTCCAAGATACCGAGAGCCCTACGCACAAATAAACATTCTTCTTCATCGAGAAGTGATCCGTCTTCATCGTACCGAGGCTCCTCATAATGTTGTGTAGAAGTGAACTCTTCGGACCCTTTGAACTCATAGAAATTAGATTTAATGAGAAAAGTAATGAACATGGTTTTTTTTTGGACACGGAGGATAACAGAATTGGTGATATATGGAATGAATCAAATCAAGAGGGTTTTTTTTTTTTTTTTTTTTGTTGAATGTAGAAAGAGTAGGAGTCGAAACAGATCGCTTCGGCTCTGATACCAAATGATAGGAGTATGCCCCGAATCACCGGTTCAAATAAAACGATAAAATACAGGATAGATCTAAAGCCCGTTTGTGATACAGAAATCACCACACAAACAAGCGATAGGGCAAACCTAACCCGAGATAGGATACAGATACACCACCTAGCTCAGAATAGGATCCAAAGAACACCGTCTAAGATGCCACACTTAAACTAGCAATGGAAAAAATTAATTCACCTCAAAATCCATTGAGAGAAAATTAACCAAAAGAAATTCTTTACTCAAACCTCCTCCATTTTGTTCCTGTCGTTCTTCTTTATAAACCAACAATTGAGTTTCCTAAAAACTAATAACTACCCACTAGCTCCACTAATCTAAATAAAACTGAAAAATAAACAACTACCTAAATATGAGAATTAAAGAAAATAAATTGGAAGTAAAATAGAAAATAAAACATGGCTCCATTTTGCTGCAACCGTAACCCATGGTCATTGGCCCACCCGTTTCGAGTGACCCGAACCCGCTGCTATCAGTTTTTGCTAAACCCTTAACACCGTCAGCCCTACGAAGCGTTTCCAAGTCTTTGTTTTGTATGATGTTAACGAGTTGTGTTTGATCAATACCGTGGTGTTTGAAATGATGATCAGAGTTGTCTTTATTATTGATACTAACCTTAGGAACATCAGTTTGTGGGATGATTTCGATAACGGAATATGGCGGGAGTTCAGAAACGGGGAGTGCCTTGGAGATGACATTTTTTGCGAAGGATACCATGGTGTTTGAAAAAGAGATAGTGAAGTATGCAAGACGCCATCTTTTCTTGGCTTTGGTAAGGGTGTGAAAGGTGGGGGTGCTCATCTCATACAGCATGAAAGGTTGAAGAAATACAAGATGGTGAGGATTTATATTCTGGTTCCAGGATGTGCACCTCATGTTATATACTGAATAACTACACTCGTTTTGGAAAATGGCAAGAAACTTCCTAGAAATCAATAGGAACACACACCAAAATTGCATGACGTGATCATCACAAAAAAATGATCTGTATGGTTCTGTAAAATGGTATATAATTGCTTATAAACTTATTTTTGAGGCATTAGGGGTATGTCCTGTAAAAATAAAAATAAAAACATTTGTGTATTTATAAAGACAAAACTTCAGATTTGTAATTCAACGTCTGAGTTCCAGATGTTTATTGTTGGGCTGCTTTGTTTTTTACGCACGCACCTTTGATGTGACTTCTCTGATCTTTTCTTGTTCTTTCGTTTTCTATTTCTATTTAAATAAATATTATGTTGTTTTCTCTTATGAATTTGAATGTAGATTTTTATATATTTTAAAGAGTAAATTGCAATTTTACACCCTGAGGTTAGGGGTGATTGGCACTCCTACCCCCCCTAAGGAAATAATTGCAAAATTACACCCCACTGTTAACACTTATGTCGCAACATTACCCCCTATTAACAGATTCTGTCAAGTCAACGTTTGTTTTGACTGTTATAATGTGTGAAAAGTCGTTTTTGCCCCTGTCTTATTAAAATTATATAAAAAAATCAAGAATCAACACAAAATAAAAATTCTTCATCATCATCATCAGTTCATTCCAAACCCAGATCTGTTCATTCTTCATCATCATCATCAGTTCAATCGTTTAATCGTTGTGTGCTTCTTCATCATCATATTCAAACGTTTTTGCCAGATCAGTTCATTCTTCATCATCATCATCATCATCATTCCAAACCCAGATCATCATCATCAGCAGCAGCAGTCCAAACCCAGATCAGTTCATTCTTCATCATCATCATCATCATCATCATTCCAAACCCAGATCAGTTCATTTACGTTTGAAAGAAGCACACAAGTTCATCATCATCAGCAGCAACAAATCCAGATCCACAACACAAATCAACGAAACAAGTTCATCATCATCATCAGCAGTTCATTCTTCATCATCATTATCATCATCATCATCTTCTGACCACTGAGTTGAATGAGATGCAACGCCGCCTGCATCTCCGGCCTTGACCACCGCCACCATCAACTCCACCACCACCGCCTTCTCCTCTTCTGACCACCGCCACCATCAACTCAGCCACCACTTCCTTTCCCTTTCTCACCACCGCCACCATCAACTCAGCCACCACCTCTTTCCTATTCCAAACCCTAACCCTAGCCGCCTACAGTGGTTCCCATTCCAGATCTGGGTTATTAGATGATGTAGAAGTTGGAGTGGTGGCTAGGGTTTGTGTGCTGCTGCTGTGCTGATGATGATGAACTTGTTTAATCGTTTAACCAAGAATGAACTGCTACTGTATTCAGTAACTTGATGGCTTCATGGATACAAATTCCCCCAAAATCAAACTAAACAGCAAGCAAGTTCAACAAATTGACTTTACAAACAGATAAACCCTCTATCGAGAATGAAGTTCTTTGTTCCTAAAATTAAAGAGACTGAAGAACCCTAAAATTTTGGTATCAGATGTTTTAAAGTCAATCTTCATCTTCATAAAACAAGAACAAATAACCTAGAACACTATCATCATCACTTCACCAAGAACACCGTCGGTCACCAAGAACAAAGAACCCAGAACATCGATGGCACCGATGGTGTTGCATAGTGTGGATCCGACAGCGGCAGCGACGGTTGTTGTTGTGGTGAGATTCAGGCGACGATTGTAAGTGTTGTTCTTGTGGTGATTTTTGCAGCAGGTTTGTGTGATGAGGTGTTACAGGAACTGTATAAAGAAAGAGATAGAGAAAGTGAGAGTTGAGGGAGAGAATGGTGAGGAAGAGAGTGAATGATGGTGATGAAGATGATGTTGAGTCTGATTTGTTGATAATAATAATAATAATAATAATAATAATAATAATAATAATAATAATAATAATAATAAAAATAAATATTGGGTAAGATTACCAAAATACCCTCAACTATAAGGTCAAACTACCGTTGACTGTTAACAGGGGGTAATGTTGCGACATAAGTGTTAACAGTGGGGTGTAATTTTGCAATTATTTCCTTAGGGGGGGTAGGAGTGCCAATCACCCCTAACCTCAGGGTGTAAAATTGCAATTTACTCTATTTTAAATCATCATCATCCCATACTCGTGTTTAGGAAGGACCGGTAAATATAAAAATTGTTGTAAAGTTTAAATGAAATTAAAATAATTTGACTTTGAAGAAATCTGGAACAATCTAAGAAAAAACTGATGTGACATTGACGTGTCACAGAAAGACAACATCCTCCACTATTATCATAATATAAATTTTAGGGAAAATCACGAAAATAGCCAAGTCAACGCCGTTTTTTCCAAATTAGCCAACTGACACCTCTCCACGAGCCGGTACCGTTCACTGACACGGCTTAAGGAGTTCTTTCAATGCAAACCAATTGGAACACGACACGTGTCCGACAAACTTCTGAAATGGCTTGCTGAAACGGCTCCGATCAGATGAACCGACTCGAAACATATACTGAAACGGCTCCAATCAGATGAACCGGCTTGGGTCACCTCAGACGTCTCGAACAGTGCCTGTGACGGCTTGAGCACTTGCCGGAAACGGCTCGGCTTGAGCACCACCGTAAACCGCCGGAAACAGCTCGGCTTGAGCACCACCGTAAACCATCTTGGTGGTGATTTTCATGCTGAACGACGATAAAGACTTGCACTTCGATCTGCACATATGCTTCAAGGAGGTGAGGGTTGTGGTGGGTGGAGGGTGGTGGTGCTCAGTGAGGGTGGTGGTTGGTTGCAGGGTGGTGGTGCTCGGTGAGGGTGGTGAGAGGTTGCATGGTGGTGGTGGGAGGTGAGGGTGGTGGTGGTGCTCGCCTGCTCGGTGAAGAAGATGGAGATAGGTAGTAGGGTGGGATTGTGGGAGTGGTGAAGAAATAAGGAGATGAGGGAGAGAGAAAGAGGACTGTGGGAGTGGTGAAGACAGGAGCAGTAGGTGAAGTGTGCAAAAGTCTTGTAGAAGAAAAAGGTGACAGGTGCACAGTTAACACTAACACGTGTCAAAAGATGAGTGGTGTTTGAGGAAAGTTTTTAACTTATGTTTTGAGCCGTGTCAGAATTCGTGTAAAGGCTTAGGGAGCCGTTTCAGTTGGCCATTTTGGAAAAAACGGCGTTGACTTGGCTATTTTCGTGATTTTCCCTAAATTTTACCATAAAGCAAATCATTATAAAAGTAAATTTTCGATCGTACCATATGCCTTTATTTGTATTAGTGTGAAATATATAGAAGTTTCTTAAGAAATTTGTAGCAAAGCAAATTAATATATTAAGACAAAGCACATTGTATTTTTAAGCTACGAGGATTTCTAATCTATCTCACATATACATGTAATGGGTAAGATCAAATAAAAAGTTAATTTTACTCGAGTAGGATAAGAAGAGATTTTAGCTTTTCATCTTTTAAATCAATGGCTAATATGAAAATCGTAGTTTTTCATCTTTAATTTAAGTACCATAATTCTACGTAAAATATACAACTAAAAAAACCTAAAAAAATATTGTGTTGTATTTCTATGTTGTATTAATTTTTGTGCTAATTTTTTTGTACTGTAGTTTTGTGCCACATTTTTATGCTTGATTTTTTATACTGAATTTTTTGTGCTAAATTTTTTTGTACTAATTTTTTTTTATGTTGTTATCAGAATACAAATGAGTGAAAGTTTGTGTTTTTTGGACTAAAATGTTCTTCAATCCTACTTAGGCAAAATCCCTTTTTAGTGGATCTATCCCTAGATATAATATTTTTACCAAAATTAAAAATAAATATAAAAAATATAGGTGGTATTAGGTCCAGGAGTTAATAACTAAGCGTGTCTACTCCCTGTTGAATTGAGTTCAGATTCAAGTTTCAAGTAATTGGAAATGTGAAAAGTATATTAATTATTAAATTAATGAAGTTTTTTAATTAATTTAACCGAAAACCAATTGGTTAATAAAATAGACTAACCGATGACTTCGATTTCGGCTATGATTGAGGATAATAACCGAACCAAACGAACATGCACACCCTGTCTGATTTTGCCACCGCATTACGTGGGCACTCTTCTAGTGTGTGTAAGTATATATATTGAACAATTTTAATCATAGTGCAAAGAAAATTAATTTACAGAATTCAAGTATTTATTCATCCTAGTGTCTTAGTGAATAATTATATTTGATCTCTAATATTTTGTATCCATGAGTTGACACTTTCATGTTCTTTTATACATATTCTTGCTCGTGATAAAGAAACTTTATGTATTTGTGATCCCGTGATGCTTCCCGTGAAGCTGCTTGAGGTCCTGACGGCCAGAAAGCTCGTGGCATTTGCTCGTTGTAACTTCTCCAAAGAAAAACCAAACTTTTACTTAAATTATGGTTCACACGGTGTTAGGTTGGTAATTTGGTATTGTTCACCATAAAGCTATGTCGATGTCACCCTATTTTTTAAGGAAATTTTATCACTACATATAGATATTTTATGCGTTTTATATTGGTTCAACTAATCTTATAAACTTTGGAATTTTGTATTTAAAGATATTTTATGCGTTTGATACAATAAATATAATCTCAAACTAGTATACCACACTGCGTTCCGATCGATGTTGTTTTCTTAACCCAATTGGCCAGGAAACGGTTACACAACTGGTGCGGTAGAGCGCCTTTGAACCGCCTCCTCCTTTTAAACCCAATTTTTTTCCTTGGAAAAAGACATTTAGAGTTCCTATTTTATTTAATAAATGTTTCAGATTTTCTTGACACTGAAATTTCATGCTAGAAGATAAAGTAGTCCATATTTGTTTAAAATTTGTTTTGCTTGGATGGCGACGAAGAGGAGACTGGTGGGTTAGTGTGCGAGGTCGCTTGTGTTTGTGGCTTGACCTTTCATCCTAACCTGTCTTTTGATTCTTCCATTCGCTGTCTGGGATCAGTATCCTTTCTTTTCCGTTTGCTCTTGGGGAACTGGTTGCCGGAGGCTCGACGAAGTGGAGGATATTGGGATAGCGTGGAAGGTTTACTGGTTCTCTGTTTATCGGAGGTCCGGTCTGTAACCATTCATTCTATCTTGATCTTCCAACATTTCCATTCGCCATCTGGAATTGAGTTCTCCCGTTGTTTGTCGTTTCGGTTTTCATGGAACCCGATGATGGGTCTTGGGAGGTGCAGAATAGGAGACGAAGAGGCAAAGGGGTAGCGGAAGGTTCCGGGCAAGGTATCACCAAGTTTTTCGTCTCCAATATTCCTCAAGGCTGTCGCCCCCCTTGGGACCTGGCAAATGCCTTCAGGGCTTTTGGAGAGATTGCGGGTGCCTTTATCACCAAGAAGAAAGATAAAGAGGGAAGAACCTTTGGTTTTGTTAGTTTCAAAGGTGTCACTGATCTGGAGGAGCTCAAGCGCAGTCTTTCTAATTTGAAACTGGGTGGTAATAAGTTATCGATTAATGTGGCCCTTTTTGCTTGAGAAAATGGCGTTCCCAAGCCGGCCACTGGCCACTGTGGTTAGTGGTCACAATGTAGGAGATGGTAAGGACTTCGTGGCAGGTCAAGGGATGTTTCCGGGGATGAAACCTAATGCCAAGGGGTCCAGTTCGGTGAAGAAGGGGGTATCTTTTCTGGATATCTTAACTAATAAATCCCATGCGTCTTGTGAGGAGGATGAGGTGGTCGTTGAACCGTCCATGTTTTCTCTGACCGACTTATTTGGTAGGGCGATTGTGGGAAGAACTTTGGGTTTCAAAGGCCTGAGATTCCTCGAATCGTCGCTTGTGTTGGCAGGTTTTGGTGATGCGACCATCCAATATATTGGGGGGCTATCGGTGTTGATTTCTTTTGTTGATAAGGAGAGGGCCAACAAGTTGTTATTGGATAAAGAGGTATGGGGTCGTTGGTTTTCTTCTCTGAACCTTTGGATTGGCCAATCTCTCCCATATGAACGCCTGGCATGGGTAAATATCCTCGGTGTTCCGCCTCACCTTTTATCGCCGGATGTTTTTGACTCTATTGGTAGCAAGTACGGTAAGGTTGTTCAACATTCTCAACTTCGTGAGGATGTCGGTGACCTGTCTTTTGACAGGCTGGGTATCCTTGTGGATTCGGGCAATAGAATCAACGGTCTGCTTAACTTAAAGTGGCAGGATAAAAGATACAGGGTTTGGATTGATGAAGAAAACGACCAGTGGATTCTGGATTTCTTGGAAGACGTTGTTGAGTCGGAGGGTGCTTCGTCGGAATTGGGAGGGAACGGGGGATCGCCGGTGGGTGGGAGTCAAGGAGTCGCGGGTCATGGGGTTTCGGTAGGTGAAGAGCCCCTGCAGGTTCCCGAGGTGGATACCAATCGGAGAGAGAAAGTGGGCATTACGGTGCATGGGGGAGAAACATTCTCGGGATTCGATAAAGTTGGTGATGATAATGTTTTTAAGGATGTGCAATTCTTGGGAAACAGGGATAAAGTCGATTCTATTCCCGATGCGGGTGGGCCTTCTATTAAAGACAATTGGGCCAACCTTGTTAGTCATGTATCTCCTAGGCCCAGAAAACGTAAAAGAAAGGAGGACTTATTTGCTTTGGAGGATCATTTGGACTCTTGTGATTTGGATTTGAATAATGGGCCGATACCTAATGATAACGGTCTTTTGGGCTCCCATGTTGACTCTCTTAATCTTAATAAGTCTCCAGTATCTTCTCAGCCTTTAGTCGCTGATAATAGCAAAGTCGTAGGGGAGAAGGAAGAGATTAGGGAAGAGGAGGAGTTTATCCAAGATACCCCTCTCAGATTGGTTGAAAAGGAGATCCAAGACACTGTCGAGTTCGGGAAGATGGTGGGAGTAAACCTAGAAGGAGTCGCCGATAAGGTTGGTGAGATTATTAGGAGTGAAGGTATTAATGAGTTTCATAAATGAATATGATTTCTATTAACATCAGGGGCTTGGGGGTTGAGAAAAAGACAAAGTGGATTAGGGATATGAGAAGGGCTAGGAAGGTTCAGCTTATTTTATTTCAAGAAACAGGGAGATCTGATATACCTGATTCGGATATTTCTGCTTTCTGGGGTAATTCGAACTGGGAGAAGGAGGTGGTCGATCCTGTGGGAAGGTCTGGCGGCCTGCTTTGTGTGTGGGAAAAAGGTTCTTTCTCGTTGTTGTCGGTGGTTAAGGACCCTAATTTCCTTCTTATCTCAGGTTATATTAAGGGTTTCAACGAATTGGTTAATTTTGTAAATGTTTATGCATCCCAAAATCAGGTGGAAAAAGAGCCCTTTTGGTCCAGGCTTTTGGATGTCAAGAGATCTCAGTCAGGTGTTTGGGCTGTGGTTGGCGATTTTAATTCTGTTAGAAGTCCTGAGGAAAGGAAGAACTCTAAATACAAACCTCAGTGTGCGAGAGAGTTTAATAACTTCATTTTGGAGTTTGAGCTGTGCGAGTACGAGTTAAAGGGGTCAAGGTTTACTTTCATGGTTGAAGGTGCTAATGGCAGAAAATTCAGTAAATTAGACCGGGTGCTTGTTTGTAAAAACTTTCAGAATAGATGGCCTGAAGCGTGCGTTAGAGTCCTGCCAAGGGGTTTATCAGATCATAATCCTATTATGGTTTCTGTTAATAACTTGAATTATGGCCCGAGACCATTCAGATTTTACAGCTCTTGGCTGGAGCGTGATGATTTTCATAAAGTGGTGGAAGAAGCTTTAGCGGATTTTCAGTTTGTTAAGCCTCCTAATCTGAAGCTTATTAATAAATTTAAATTGTTGAGGGATAAAATCAGGACTTGGAGGGATAATCTTCGGCTTAAAGAAGGTGAGGAGGAGACTCGGGCTAAAGAAGAATTAGAAGATCTGGACTCGATTATGGAAGATAGAGAATTAACTGTCGAGGAAGAGTGGATAAGGTTGGAGTGTAAGAAAAAGCTGATGTTTTTAGAAGATATGAAATCTAAGGATCTGAAACAAAAGGCCAGAACTCGTTGGGCGATGGAGGGGGATGATAACACGGCATACTTTCATGGTTTAGTCAACAAGAGGAAGTCGTCTAACTGTATTCCAGGCCTTATGGTGAACGGGGAATGGGTTTCTAAACCAGCTAGAGTGAAAAAAGCTGTGTTTGATTTCTTTAGAGTGAAGTTTAAAGAAGATTTAAAGGACCGTTCTTTGTTGGATTGCTCCTTCGAAAACAAGCTAAGGAAGAGACCGGAGCTCTCGTCGCCAACTTTTCTAGAGAAGAGATAAAATCAGCGGTGTTTGAGTGCGGTAGCGATAAAGCTCCCGGGCCGGACGGGTTCAATATGAAGTTTATTAAAAGATTTTGGGGTTTGCTTGAAGCGGATTTCGTAGATATTTTTGATATGTTTATCGAAGATGTTTGTTTCTCTCGAGGGTGCTCGTCGTCGTTTATCACGCTTGTTCCTAAGTCTAAAGATCCGGATGGTTTAGGTGATTATTGCCCGATAAATTTAATCGGTATTATAAACAAAGTTGTGTCAAAAGTGTTGGCTAACAGGATCAAAAAAGTTATCGGTTCTGTTGTCTCAGAGTCTCATACGGCGTTTTTGAAAGATAGGTTGATCTTGGATGGGCCGCTGATTCTTAACGAGGTTGTCGCATGGATTAAGAAGGTTAAACATAAAGCTTTTGTTTTCAAAATTGATTTCGCTAAAGCCTACGATAACGTTAATTGGGGCTTCGTGATCTCGGTTATGTCTCAATTGGGCTTCCCGGCTCACTGGTATCGTTGGATCTTTGGGATTTTGTCCTCGGCTCGCTCCGCGGTCCTCGTGAACGGGTCTCCGACTTTTGAGTTCAACTGCTTTAAAGGTATGAGACAAGGCGACCCCATCTCTCCTTTTTTGTTCCTGTTAGTCATGGAAGCTTTTTCGAGCATGATTCGTTAAGCTTCCGAACGACGGTCCGATTCTCTCACACCTTTTGTAAGAAGACGATTGCGTCTTTATGGGGAAATGGCCGGATAATAATTTGAAATCTGTGTTGAAATTGTTGAGATGCTTTTACTTTTGTGCCGGTCTTAAGATAAATATTAATAAGTCGTTGCTTTTCAGGGTGGGAATCGAGTCGTCTGAAGTGGAAAGAATGGCATCTTTGCAATTGTAAACCGGGTAATTTTCCTTTCGTTCATCTCGGGGTCTACGTGGGTGCTAAAATGCATAAAATTGATAGTTGGAAGGCTGTGTTTGATGTTTTCGAGTCCAGACTAGCGTTATGGAAGGCGTCGGTGTTATCCATAGGAGGGCGGTTGACGCTTATAAAGTCGGTTCTCAAGAGTATCCCTAACTACTTTTTATCTCTGTTTAAAGCTCCTGTGGGGGTCGTTAAGGGGTTAGAAAAAATTATTAGGAAATTTCTTTGGGGGGGGGGGGTAACTCGGAGTCTTATAAAATCCCGTGGGTGTCTTGGCAGCGGGTTTCTCTTCCTATTGATATGGGCGGCCTCGGGTTATCAAATTTGGCTGACATAAATGTTTCCTTACTTTCCAAATGGTACTGGCGTTATAAAAATGATGAAAAAGGATTATGGAGGAAGGTGATTGACTCGATCCATCGGGGTAGAAATTGTTGGAAATTGGTGCCGAGCAACAATAGTGTCAATGGCATTTGGAAAAATATCATATCTGCGGTAGAAAAAGCAAAGGTTGGTGACTCTAAGCTGACCCAGAAGTTCATTGACAGAATCGGAAGTGGAAATTCGATCAGGTTTTGGCTTGACCCGTGGGTGTGCGAGTACCCTCTCAAGGTTAGATTCCCGTCTTTGTTTCGTCTGGAAGTTGATAAAAGGTGTTGGGTGCGTGATAGATTCCATTCCGGTTCCTGTTCGTTCTCTAATATGTGGGTTTGGTCTAGGCCGTTGGTCTCGGATTTCGATCTGAATGAGCTAAATGACTTAGAGGCGTTATTGAATGGCAAGGTGTTAAGCGTCTCTCGGGATAGGTGGGTCTGGACAGGTGGTAAAAGTAACGAGTTTTCAGTAGGAGAGGTTAAAAAATTCCTAAGAAGTGGTATTGATTTCAGCAATTTTTTCGTGTTTAAATGGGCGAGATGGGTTCCAAAGAAATGTAATATATTGATCTTGAGAGCAGAGATGGGTAGGACTGCCACGGCCGACGCTCTTACTAAACGAAATTGTTTTAATGGTGATGCTTTATGCCCTTTATGCGAGGATAGTGAAGAAACTGCGGAACACCTCTTTTGTTCTTGTTTGGTTGCCTCGAGTGTTTGGTATCTCATAAGCAATTGGTGCAAAATAAGTCCGATTTTCGCTTTCTCCATAAGGGATTTAACAACAGTTCATGATCATGCGGGGCTTGCGAGAAATACTAGAGAAATACTAGGAGATTCAATAACAATAGAAAAGAGATTATAGATATTTTCCAAGATGTTAAAGTTTTAGGTTTCCTTTGGTATCGTAATAGGTCGAACAATAAAAGCATTAGTTGGAGCGACTGGTGCTCGTTTAATTTGTTGTAATGGTTTTGTCGTTGTTGGCTGCCCTCGGTTGAGGGTGGGCTTGTGAATAATAGTTAACTTTAAAAAAAAATTATTTGTATTCAATAATCAATAGATATGTATTCTTTTAAAAAACATCTTATGCACCATTTTTTATTCTTCAACCTTTGAATCAGAAGATATGTGTTCTTTTAAAAAAACATCTTATGCACCTTTTTTTGATTCTTCAACCTTGGAAGTACCAAGCTCCTAACTCAAATTATAAATTTCAGTTGTCTATCAATATATTTAAAATACCAAGGTTTTCAAATGTAAAAGTTAACAATAAGAAATTACTACCTATATATCTTCTAGATAAGAAATGCAAAACATTAATCTTTTAATCAAACAATGCTATATAGATAATCAACAAAGCATAGATCGAATATTGCTCTTTTAAAAGAGATTTTAGATTATTGAATAACAAGCTACACAATAAATTTTCTAGTTCCAAACTTGCAATAAGGTTGAAACTACAAAAGAGGAATCTCCTATCACTCTACGAAATTTTCTAGTCGCCTCCTCCCCCCCCCCCCCCCCCCGCGGCCCCTTCACAGGGGCATGATTCGTTTTGACAAGAGCTATGTGAGGCCGAGATTCTAACCATTTACTTGTCTTGTGTCATTCACATGGCCAAAAGCAAAAGACATCATAAAGGCAAGGAAAGATGCAGAGGTGTATTGCTTACAACCATAGATTTCAGGGATTAAGCAACAAACACCAGAAACATGAAGCATCGTATAAATTAAGCAACAAACAATTGAATTCCGTTTGTAAAAGGTTGGGGTCAAAATGCCTAGACATGAATACTTCAAATACAAGGAATGGTTAACTTTGAAGATGATAATTTTTATAGCTTTAAGATTCATAATTGTCATGTGTCTATGCAACAGTTACTTTCGATTACCATACGAGGAATGATTTCGTTTCCGATATAGGATGCGATAACAGAGTTGAAGACTTTCTTTCGTGTGATGTTTTTAAAGCAATTACACATACAAGACATGGAAATAACGCAAAACAGTATTTGTTGTAACCATTTACAAGTTGGAACAAATGCTTCCACCTGGTTTCTTTGACTCGATGGAACACCTAGTGACACATTTGACGTGTAAAGCTATTTTGGGTGATCATGTCCAATATCCATGGATGTATACTGAAGGGGTACGGTCCCAAATCTCGCACCATAAATGGACGCGAGTGACCATAACCCGGTTCATTGCCCCTACCGACAAGGATTCACCTGCGGTCGTGCGGACACGCGCGGACCCAGTATGCTGTCCCAATCGGAGAATTAGAAAACTAACCTTGTGTATGAAAATGAGTTTTCATCACCACAAGGGTTGCGGTAACCATCACGGTTACCGCACATAGCAATGCGGCCCAAAACCGCATCCTGTAGTCCCACAAGTGGCACTTGCATGAACAGGCGGCAGACAGACTGATAGCCGCAGCAGGACGTGGCGTCACCTCATGAAGCGTCCAACGCTTCCGTGACCTGCGCTTCTGACACACCTACAAAAGGCTACGCGATGTCAGTCTAGCCACTCAATTACCATCCTTCGCTCTTCGGCTATAAATACCCATCCCAGACCAGGTTTGAGGTAACGCTAATCTGCTATCTCTCTCATACTACTCAAACACATAGTTTGCACTCAAGCAAATACTGATTCTCACGCCGGAGAGTGGTAACAAGGAGCACCCCCACCTCATCCTCCTTGTTACGAGTCATAGTGTGTTTCCTTGTGCGGTAGACAAGTTAGAGAACAACCCGACCCTTGATCTCGGAAAAAAGGGATTAACAACTGAGTATTCCTAATTCATTAATAACAACTGAGATCAATGTATATGTCCATTTCATACATCTTGTCCGTGATATAACTTTTTAGAGGGTAGATCAAACAAAAAGTTGATTTTGTTTAAGTAGACTAAGATAGAATCTTATTGACATTTCATCTTTCTAATCAATGATTAAGATAAAAGTATAGGAAAAAAGAGGGGCATAATAGTACATTTGGAATAGCCATGTTGACTTTTTTCGAATCTTCCCGTTTTTAAACGTTCATAACTTTCTTATATAACAATATTTTTTTTTCTAAAAAAGGAGCATCATAAAATCGAGCATATTTCATGTTTAGTTTGAGTACCATATTCCTATATAAGAAATGACAACTAAAAAACCGAAATTGTGTTGTATTTCTACGTTGTATAACAATTTTATGCTGATTTTTTTATTAGATTCCTATGCTATATTTTTGTGGTAGATTTTTTATATTGATTTTTTGTATTATATTTTTTGTACTGAATTTTTTTGTGCCGGAATTTTTATACCACTTTATTTTATTTTATTTATTTTTTTGTTGTATTTTGAGAAAACAAAAAGGTGATAGTTTGTGTTTTAGGACCAAAATACCCCTTTAATCCTAGTTATAAAAGGTGACACATGTTATCTCTACAATGATTTTTAAAATACTTAGACAAAACTCATTTTTAAAGGATCTTCCCCACTTTTTATATATACTTGTATTTATCTTATTTTACAGTAATATTGTCTAAGAACTTGTGTGTCTCAACTTTCATATATCACTTAAAAGTTTCACTTTAACATTTTAATGTAAGTGTTCCATCTTATTTGTGTGCAATCGTCCATCAATCTTAACTAACGAAAATAAATGGATTATGACGCTTGTATTTTTAATTTTGAATTCTAGAGTTTTACATATTTAAATATAATATTCATAAACATATTAAAATTCAGCCATATTAGTTTTCTCTAAAAAATATGTAACTTTTCATATGCTTTTATATAGCCATTTGATTAGAATCGTAAACATATTACTGTTGTAAGTTAAACTATACCATCAAATAAAACTAGTTAATTTGATCAGTTATAAAAGCATTTAAATTATTTTTTGTTTTGTATTAAAACTAAATTACAATCATTTGAAAAACAGATTTTAAAGTTCGATGTATTTAAGTACATAGAATACAACTAACCATTCATGTAAAGGGAAATTTCCGCCGAACGTAAAATGTGTATCGAACCAAACCGATAGAAACCAAATTTCAGTATCATTACTAATTTCCCTCCGCAAAGCGCGGGAAGATACCACTAGTGTTTATCAAATATTAAAACATAAAGTTACTAATAAAGATTATCTTAAAAATATAATAATTTCATTTTTTATTAATTTCAATTCATGAATATGACGTACAGAAGTGACGAAGTGTAGGATGATGTAACTACATGCGAGTGTACTGATTAGTGGCATGCATATCCAATAAGTTGATTACTTATAGGCAGGCTTCTTAGACTTTGCTCTCCATTTGGAAATGAATGACTTGTAATTTCTGTTGGTTAATCTTGACGGTTCAAAGCGGGTTTTAATCTGGGTTTTCGGGTACCGAAAATGGAGCTACGTAATAGGAAACAGATCAATAGAAAAGTTGTTATTTAGTCACATGTTTTTATTATGTTTTGATTAAGTCAAGTAACATGTTAGTGGGTCAAGTCATGGGATTGTTTCCGGTTCTTTAGGCATACGTAAGTAGTGGTTTGTTAGTTGTTTCTTCTTATATAATGTAAAGATTGCAATGAATAAAGTGTGGGTATTCAAGCAGTAAAATAAGTTTGGTGTTCGTGAGTTTGTTTTGAGTGTAATTGAAGCTTGAAACCCAACAATTTCTTCTGTATTTTTCACGCAATAAACATCTAGTAGAGAAATAGAACAGATATTGTTGAAGCTGAGAAATTTACTGAGCAAAACCTACAACCCCCCGTCTATCTTTTTTTTTTTTTTTAATAGCAAAAGGAACCACTTTACTAGAACCAAAGACCACAAACCAAACCCTCAGCCAGAGGCTGGTAGCCGAGACACAGAGAAACAGAAAATAAAAAAAAAACAGAAACAAAACTTAAGTTTACACTACATATTTAAGCTGAAAACTCTCCAATCTTTCCATGACACCTTTATTCTTGATCTTTGGTTTAAGCACTGAAAGAGCAATAAGAGGCTTATCAAAACCATTTTTCTGACACATTAATTGCTTTCACACTATATACTCCTCTTATTGCCCTATACGCCACCTCTGGGGAGGATGTGCACTTAAAAAGTAGGGATGTATCAATACCCTCACCCTATTAAAATTGAAATTAAGAGATTTAATAATAATAATAATAATAATAATAAGGATAAGGATAACAAAATATTTTTAAATAAAAATAAAAATATAATTGTGAAATTGAAGGAGAAATTATCACGTGACATTAATTGTAGTCTTTTATTAATATTTAGATTTATCTTTTACAGTAATATTGTCTAAGAACTTGTGTGCCTCAACTTTCACATATCACTTAAAAGTTTCACTTTAACATTTTAATGTAAGTGTTCCATTTTATTTGTGTGCAATCGTCCATCAATCTTAACGAACGAAAATTAATGGATTATGACGCTTGTATTTTATATTTGAATTCTAGAGTTTTACATATTTAAATATAATATTCATAAACACATTAAAATTCAGCCATATTAGTTTTCTCTAAAAAATATTTAACTTTTCATATGCTTTTACATAGCCATTTGATTAGAATGGTAAACATATTACTGTTGTAAGTTATACTATACTATCAAATTTAAAATTCATTTATTGTTTTGTATTTAAAACTAAATTACAATCATTTTAAAAACAGATTTTAAAGTTCGATGTATTTAAGTACATAGTATACAACTAACCATTCATGTAAGGGGAAATTTCCGCCGAACAACAAAAGTGTATCGAACCAAACCGATAGAAACCGAATTTCAGTATCATTACTAATTTCCCGTCGCAAAGCGCGGTGTTTATCAAATATTAAAACATAAAGTTACTAATAAAGATTATCTTAAAAATATAACAAATTCTTTTTTTTATTAATTTCATGTATATGACGTACAGAAGTGACAAAGTGTAGGATGATGTAACTACATGCGAGTGTACTGATTAGTGGCATGCATATCCAATAAGTTGATTACTTATAGGCAGGCTTCTTAGACTTTGCTCTCCATTTGGAAATGAATGACTTGTAATTTCTTTTGTATTTTCCACGCAATAAACATCTAGTAGAGAAATAGAACAGATATTGTTGAAGCTGAGAAATTTACTTGGCAAAACCTACAACAACCCGCATTGGCGGATTTAAAAAATTCCTATAGGGGCAACGTTTCAATAAAAAGGGGTAACGAAATCGAAAAAACGTCATATTTTTCCAAAATTTACCCTAGCGTCGGAGTATCACCGGAGCGTCAAGGGGCAACGAAGGCTACCCCTTCTATCACTCTAGGTCCGCCCCTGACAACCCGTCCAAGGGCGTACCCACCCTAGGGCGTGGGTGGGTGGGCGCACCCCTTGAAAAAAATATTTTTTAGTGTTATTTTTCGCCGGAAATTTCGACCGCACCCCTTGAAAATTTTCACCCGCAACTCTTGAAAATTTTCAACTGCCCCACTTAGAAAAAAATATTATGAATTTATAAAAAAAATTTAACACTGATTATTATTTAATATACAAATATATAACATAATTTATGTAATTATTTTTTAGCCACTTGATCACTTAGGTGCTGTTTGTTTTTGCTTAAAACGTCTGCAAAGAGCCTATGTCTGCAGGCGGGCAGACATAAGGCCTTGAAGACTGTTTGTTTTTTTTCTTTAAACAGATCTGAACTAAGCTTTTTTCTTCTTAAAAAAAAAGCTTTGGATCCTTGCTTAAAACATCTTCACAATCAGCAGCAAATGAAGACCCAGACCTGAACACAAATGAAACTCCGACCAGACCGTCTTCGACCCAGACCTGAAACTCCGACCACCGTTTTCTCCTCCGACCAGTGCCCCCATCTCTCTGCCGCCGACGATCTCCGGCGACATCCACTTTACTCCTCTCCAAACAACATCAGCAGCAACATCGATTCATCATCAGCATCATCGATTCATCATCAACATCATCGATTCATCATCAACGTCGTCGTTCTTCGTCATCATCAGCATCGTCGTCATCATCGTTGCAGGCCGGAGTCGTTGCCGGCGAGGAGGAGGCCGGCCCTCTTCTCTCTCCGCTGCTCTCTCTCTCTCTCTAGACGTTCTCTCTCTCTCTCTCTCTCTCTAGCGTTTGTAGGTGTATATAAAGAAGGAGGTTAGATGGGTGTCTTTGCTGGAGAAAAAGCACCGCCGGCAGCCATGAAAACCGTCGTCATCATCGTTGCTGGAGAGGAGTAAAGGGGGTAGGTAGGCTGATGTTGTGGGTTATGAGAGAAAAAGGGGAATAGACCAATTTATATTTTCAGTTATGAAGATGGTATCAATTTATAAAAACAAACAGTCTTATATTTTCAGCTTGCAGAGCTTCAGACCACATCTTCAGTTACAGACATGAAAACAGATGAAATCAGCTTGCAGACAGTTTATGTCTGCAAAAACAAACAGCACCTTAGGTTCTGTTTGTTTTTGCTTATATTGTCTGTAAAGAGCTTATGTCTGCGGGCAGGCAGACATAAGCACTTGAAGACTGTTGGTTTAAAAAAAAGAGAAGATCTTAAAATGGCTTTTAATAGCTTAAAAAAAAGCTATGGACAATAGCTTCACTAAACAGATCAAATCTTCACACACACCCTTCTTCTTCTTCTTCTTCCTCTTATCCCCTGCCACCACCACCGCACCACCTCCGCCACCACCTCCACCACCACCATCGTCAAAACCCACCACCACCAAACCCATCTGTGAGAGAGAGATCGGTGAGAGAGAGAGACCGTAGAGAGAGAGAGACCTGTGAGAGAGAGAGAGATCTGTGAGAGAGAGAGAGACCGTAGAGTGAGAGAGACCTGTGAGAGAGAGAGATCTGTGAGAGAGAGAGAGACCTGTGAGAGAGAGAGAGAGAGACCTGTGAGAGACCTGTGTGATGGCGGAGGTGGTGCGGTGGTGGTGCACTACTAGAAAAGTGGTCATTTTGCTACGGAAATTTCCTACGCAAAAAAATGCGTCACAAATTCTGACACATTTACTACGCATTTCCTACGGAAAGAAGACCTTGATTTTTTTGGGTAATTTGTGACACAATAGTGACAAATATACTAATTCTAAGTATTGTGTCAGAAATGCGTAGCAACTTGCTACGCATTTCCGACGGAACCATTATTTATTTGTTGGAATTAGATTTATATGTTAAATTCATTTAAATATTAATTGTTGCGTCAGAAATGCGTAGCAACTTGCTACGCATTTATGACGAATTATTTATTATTATACTTAGATTATATTTTAATGTTTAATCAGCATTATTATTAATTATTGCGTAGGAAATGTGTAGCAACTTGTTACGCATTTGTGATGGAAAATTTATTGTGTAGGAAATATGTAGCAACTTGCTACGCATTTGTGATGGAAAATTTATTACCATATTGTGTAGGAAATGTGTAGCAACTTGTTACGCATTTGTGATGTAAAATTTATTGTGTAGGAAATGTGTAGCAACTAGCTACGCATTTGTGATGGAAAATTTATTGTGTAGGAAATGTGTAGCAACTTGCTACACATTTGTGATGGAAAATTATTTGTTTAAATTACACTTCATGATGGTTCCGGTTTTGTTTCGGCTCGTGTCACGGTTCGGTTCATGTCAGATTTAACGCGGGTCAATCTGTGTATACCCGTGTTATACATATGTATTGTTAACCTGTTCAATATCAAGCTTCTTCAACTCAGCCGGTCAAAGACGACATCAAATTATATATATTATTATTTCACATCTACTTTTAACATAAAAAATTAAAATCCATCATACACCGCACTGCACATACAAAATTTCGTCATTCAGATAAATTAAAAAAAATACCGATAATCAAACGTAATCGTTGAATTGAAAAAAGAGATACCACATACAAAAATAATAATATATATAATTCGATGTAGCAACATACCCAACCATTGCATATACTAAAAATCGATACCATAGACTAAAAATCGTTGAATTAAAAAAATCAGAAACGTAAATTTGCATAATAATTGAAATATAATTCGATATCATTGAAATCGAATTCGATATCATTGAAATCTTATTCCATACCAAATACTAATTCGACATCATCGCACGTAACATTGGTACGTCATTACATTAAAACGAGTAAAAATTTAATTTACATAAAACTATATAGCTAGTAGATTTTATCTAAAAAATCTATTTAAAAAAATACTGGTGTAACTAGTAGATTTTATGTTAAATAAGAAATTTAATAAAAATATGAAAATAAAAAAAATAAATAGATTTTATGTTAATTAAGAGATATAATAAAAAGATGAAAATAAAAAAAATAAATAGATTTTGTAAAATTGATTTAAATGTGTTCAACCCATACAATATATGACGTTCTTAAAAATGTAACTTTTTTCATTATTTAATATATAAAATTAAATTTACTCAACCCGTACAATGCACGGGATTCTTAAAGATATTAACTTTTTTATTATTTAATATATAAAATTACATTTATTCAACCCATGTAATAAACGAGATTTTTAAAGATAGATTATTTATTCAACCCGTGTATTACACGGGGTTCTAACCTAGTATATTTTATAAAAAAAAATAAACAGAATTGAGGCATGTGGTAAATAAATATAAACATTCAAAATTTATGAAAATCAATTAGCAAATAAACAAATAAGTAAATATTTTTAAAAAGTAAAAAACAAAGTGATCCAATCAAAACCTTACTTTCCCATCACACGGATCATGATCCTACGGTATTCTATGCTCTTAGCCTCTTCATCCAATGGATGAAAACACACCTCTAGAAACACACAATCTTATACCCCATGTATACAAACATCACTAAGTTAAAATTCAAAATCAATTTTAGCCATGGAAAGGGGAGCAAGGGAGAAGAAATCACTGAACTTAAAATTCAAAATCAATTTATACAAAAATCACTGAACTACCGCCACACAACCCCAAACTCTCTCGTTCTTACCGGCACCGGCCGTTTTTCTTTTCGTCGGAGATGAGGATGACGGGGATGTTCTGCAGTTGAAGATAATTATGATGATGACGATGTTATGGTGTCGATGGTGGTGGTTCGGGTGACGACGGCTGCGGTGGAGCCGGCCGGAGCCACGTCGGAGAACTGCGGGCGGTGGACGGCGGACGGCGGTGGCGGCTTCAAGTAACAAGTCGATTCATACTTGTGGGTCTCGATTTAAGGCAGTTCTGTATAGTGACATCCTTTGCAACTAAACATTAATTAAAAGAGTAACAATTCCTTCAATCTCATGTTTTTTTGTTCGATCAGAGAAAGACCTGATTCCATCAATTGGTAATAAAAATTACAAAGTAAAAAGTTGTAAAAGACCTGTGTTCTTGTTTTTTATTTCTATCCATTGTCTCCAATAAAGACCAGTGTTGAAGCTGAAACAAAACCCCAAAAAAGTTTCAAACAAAACAGTCAAATATCACTTTATAATATTAGTATTATTATTATAATATAATATTATCTTTGTAATAAAATATATTAGAAGAATTTATGAAAACATTTACAAAAAATTGTTTGCGTCCTAGCACTACTAGAAAAATTAAAATTTCTGACACCATTTTCCGTAGGAAATGCGTCACAACTTGCGATTTTCTACGAATTTGTGACGAAATGCGTATGTAGGAAAACCACTCGTAGGAAACTGGTTTCTTACGAATTTTCTACGCATTTTCCTACCCATTTCTGACAGAAAAGGGCTGTCACAAATTGCTACACATTTTCTACGCATTTTCCTACCCATTTAACGGAAGAAAATGTGTAGGAAAATGCGTAGAAAATGTGTAGCAATTTGTGACAGCCCTTTTCTGTCAGAAATGGGTAGGAAAATGCGTAGAAAATGCGTAAGAAACCAGTTTTCTACGAGTGGTTTTCCTACATACGCATTTCGTCACAAATTCGTAGAAAATCGCAAGTTGTGACGCATTTCCTACGGAAAATGGTGTCAGAAATTTTAATTTTTCTAGTAGTGGTGGTGGTTGTAGATAGAGAGAGAGTGTTCCGTGAGAGAGAGAGACCGTAGAGAGAGAGAGGCGGTGGTGTGGAGGTGGTGCGGTGGTGGTGGCAGAGGTGGTGCGGTGGTGGTGGTTGTAGAGAGAGAGAGAGAGTTTGTAGAGAGAGAGAGAGAGAGCTTGTGTGTGTGTTGTGTGGTTGAAGTTGTTTTTGAAGAAAAAAAAACAAACCCTCTTCTCCTTGCAGACTGCAGACATTTGGGCCACATCTTCTCTTGCAGATGCCTGCAGATGTGGTTCGCAGACTACAGACATTTTACATCTGAAAAAACAAACAGTACCTTAATTACTTAACTCAATCAAAGCCCAATCTAAAATATATCTTTATTAACGCAAGCCCAAATCTAACTCAAAGAAATTTGAACTAAATAAAATAACCCAAACCAACCCACCAATTCTAATTCCAAATCCGGCCCCAAAAAAACTACTAGCGACTTGACGCCACCGCTCACGATTGGACGACTTTTTTTGCCGGAAAAACCAAAATTCCGGCAAGACCGACCCATATTATGCCAGAACTCCGATATAGAACTAGTATGGTTTCTCTATTGATTTTTTTTATGTGATGATTAGGAGAAAATATAGACGTATAAGGGTTTGATCTTTTTATGTTTTTTGATTGTTATAGACTTATAGTTAGATGATTTTGTTGTTTTATTTATAGCTTTGTTTGTTTAAATGATAAGTTACAAGTAATCAACATTCAATACTAGGGCTTAAATCTTTGAAAATAAAATTGAAAATTATGGACTATGGTATGAACCCGTTAGATGTCGTGATTTGTTTACGAATTCCCCATTTAATGTTAACGATTTATTATAACGGTAAAATACATTTATATTTATATATGTTAATTTAAGTATGTTGGGCCCGGGTTATCAGTTTAAACGGTGCGCTCCTCTCGTCGTAGTTTATTATTAAATAATAGTAATAATAATAATAATAAGAAAATACCCTTCTCTCGATGATCGGGATTGAGAGTACGGGTTGTCACGGTATGTATTTTTCCCTGCAAAACAAATATTTTAACATGCTTTTTCCTCTTCGCCACTTATATAAATCGTTAGGGCTGACAATTTTACACGAATACACGACACAATTTTACACGAAGTTAACAAGTATCGTGTATGGCCTTAACAGGTATCGTGTACCAAACTGGTAGACACGATATTACCTGTTATTTTCGTGTATAAATAGGTTAAATACATGTTTACCTGTTAATACCCGTTAGTACAAGATAAGAAATTAAATTAAATAAAACTCATCAGTCATGTGCGTGTGGGTTCCTTATATCCTTTCTGTTTTCATTCATCATTCAATTAAAAAAAATAAAACACTAAACCCCCTCTATAACTCTCACATAGCATGTCGTGTTCGTGTTAACAGGTATTAATGTAACACCCTTGCTATTATTTTAGGATTTACGTATAATTTACGAAAATAAACATGTGATTATGAGCACATATACATTACAAAATACGGGTTTATTTAAAACTTTTACAATTTAAAGTTTAGAACAACATAATGTAGTTTAGTTTGTCGTTTAAAAATTTCGACGAAACAACGTGCGGAAGCTTCTTCTTCATGTGTTCGGTTCTTTCTCATCGCTTGATCTTCATCTGGTACTCCTGATATTTACCTGTGATCAAAACCAACTTAAAAGTTAATTTTGATATATTAAATAATAGTATAATCAAGTTCTAGTATCGAACAATCAAAAACAAAATAAAATTTCGAAATTTAGTCTGTCGAGCAACGCGACAGACTCCACTTGATCTTTCGCGTGTCGCGCCAGGATTATTGTTCCCTGTCGCGTGCCGCGGGTGAGATGATTTTCCAGCAGTTTTGTTGCTGAAACGTACATTTTTCCAGCTATGGTTTTAGTCATAAAACGATCTTTAAAAGAGCATAACTTTCATTCTACTTACCCGTTTTGCGTGATTCATTTTCCTACACGTCCATAATTTAATTACGAACCCGTTTATCTTCTTGTCCACATCAAATTCAGATTTATAAGCTTAAGGCTTATAAATCTTTTTTTATGATTATTTGACCCGTTTAGAGAATTTGAACTTTTAAGTTTATAATTCACTCATTCTTTTCACCCATCCTTTTTTTTCCACATTTGTATTATCTACTTACATTCCACCACAACTATTCTTGTGGTGGACTTAGTATATTTGAACAAATTTTTTTTTCGGATTCTACGCTTCGGTTGGTTGTTTTACGGAAAAGACCCATTACTAGGCATTCGACCCAAAAAGACCTATGTTTAAAACCTTTATACTTATTAAAAGCTTATACATATTCCTAAACGACCTCTAAGGGTCGTTGCCTAATTTACCCTTCAAGGGCCTTTTGGTCAACTTTAGTCCCTTCTTTTACGATAAAGGACTTTAACTAATTATTTAACCAAAAATTGCACTTTTAACTATAAGTCTATATAAGGGTACCTGGCCCGGGTCAACAAATAGACCCGATTTATACCTCGCTTTAATCATCACACAATCTGTGGCGACGCAATTATCCGATTTGCTAATCGCTCCTGTCAATATAAGACTTGACAACCACCTTAGTCGCTATTGTCAAATGGCGTTGTCACCACCATTCGACCCGTTTGGCCTATATGCCCAATATTACCCCTTTTTCCATTCATTATGGTTTTCATCACTTTCGCTTATTCCGACCCATTTCAATTTACGTCGGAACATCACATTTCAAATATTAGCTTATCATTTTCATAACCTTTATAATCATTTCGCATTCTAAAATAAAAGGGTGTAAGATTCACTTACCTTGCATCCATGCCACGCTTTTCTTTCAATACTCGCTCTGTTTGACCCGCTTCATCCACAAGCTTCCACCTAGCTTGTTAAGCGCCAAACTATTATCCAATGTTCACAAGGTGGTTAGATTAACCATAATTTAATATGATTTTCCACCTTACAAATTTCTATGCATTCATCCGAACACTTAATATAATCACGTTTTACACACAACCAAGTAGACCGCGATTTCATTTAGGCATTTCATATCACTGAAAATGGGCTGTTTTTTGTGACTTGTTTAACCTGCTTACAAGTCTTCAAAAATTATAATTTTTTTATATTGCGTACCTCTCGGAGGGATAGGCCTTGTGTTAAAATTTCAAGATCTAACTCTTTACCAAAAATTCGTAAAAATTCATTTACTAAGCTGCAATCAGATTCGTCACTTCTGACTGCAGCTTACGGAAAAATTCATTTAAAATTCCTCGTTTATCCGATTGACGAAATTCCAATTGGCGATTATTTTAATCACTTAAAACTATCTACAATAAAAATTTGAGATCATAACTAAATTCCTAAATTGAGTTATGACATTCGTAATGGGCTGCAAAATTCTGCCAGAAAACGCAGCTTGAACCTTCGATACGGAAAAATTCATAAAACGCTCAATTTTCGTCGAAAAAATGCGATTCCAGTGGGGTTTTAAATATATTTCCTGGAATTACATTTTAGACTCAAGAAACACATGTTTTTGTCAGGTTTTGTCCATGTTACAGCCAATACAAGTCGGCTGTAAATTCTGATCAGGAGCTGTTTGAATTCAGCTTTCAATTAAAGCATGTTCTTGACATCATAACACTATTTTTTAGCAATCAAAACCCTAAAAACATCTCATACATGAATTTAGCATCAACAAAAATATGAATTTACTTGAGTTAAGCATGATTTCAATATATACTTGTCTAGGGTTTACTCATAAACACTACAATGTTCCTATTTCATCCATATAACATACATGCAACATCAATTTTCGAATTCTCTAAGTTCATCCAGAAATTTAGATGGAAATTTTCTACAAAATTTACATACCTTATGACCCCTTTTCAGAGGAGATCACCAATCTATGCTCAGATTTTGTTTTGGAACCGATTTGTGCCTTCAATTTGTGAGATTTGTTGAGTTTTGTAAGTGCAGTTCCTGCAGGGTAACTGTCGCTTATCAGTTTTGGTCAACCAAAGCAGAAGTCCAAGTTAAAGTCAACGATAATGAAGAATTCAAGACCACATGAAGACCATGCACTGATCAAGGGGGAGTTTGTTAATGCACTTTGGGTGATAAGTGCATGCTTTCCAATTGTTAGGGTCTTTATTGTACATGTCTTGAAACTTAGTCCAAGGTTTATCCTTGGACAATTTGTCCAAGTTTATGTCTAGGACTTTTGTCAGGGGTTTGTGTTTAGGCAAAAGTCAGGGTTTTTGTGTAGATTATTTTGTCTGGGTTTTAGTCCCTAGTCTATATATATGTGTTGTATAGGATTAGGGCAAGGATGGTAGAAAGAAGCTTTGTGCACCTCTCCTAACTTCTTGTTCCTCCTGGTGTGCACATCCTAGAGAGAGAGAGAGAGAGTATGTGTTAGTGAGAGAAAGCTAGGGTTTAGATCTTTGTGATCTAAACCAGCTTGTAGATGATGTATACTCCTTTGGTTTGTGTAATCTGTGATGACTGATTCAATAATAAAGGGTTCATCTTCTACATCTTTCTATCTTTGGTGTTTTTGATTGTTCTTCATGTCTTGAATCAAGTGCAATGTTTGATGTTCGTCATCGATCCGGTGCTCTAACAGTGGTATCAGAGCATGGTTACCGATTCAGAATGCTCTAACCGCCTTTTGAATCACCATTGCTCTTGATTTGATGTTTGTTTCCGCCAAACATCTTGAAGACGTGAAGATTTTGGTCCAGATATGAAGAAATTCGAGCTGTGTTGGAGAGAACTGCTGGGTTTTTGGTAGATCTAGGGTTTTGATCTGAAAAAGGCTCTGTCCGGATTTTTTGTAAGTGTTATACCTGTCCGAGTTAGTCTATCAACATCAAGTCAGGGTTTTCCTTCAGTGTTTTTCCTTCAGAGGTTTCCTTCAGGGTTTTTCCTTTTAAGAGGTCAGAGTTTACAAGTATTCAGAGTTTTTTAGGGTGTATTCAGAGTTTTACTTCAGAGTTTTGCAAAAATTCAGCAGAGTTTTGTGAACAAATAGATCCGAGTTTGTTTATGTTAACTTAATTCAGAGTTTCAGCTGATTCAACTCCAGTTTCCGTGTTTTTAATGGTTTAATGGTTTCCGAGTTTTTAATGGTAATGGTTTCCGAGTTCTGGTTAGAGTTTTTGAGTTTTTAGTAAACAGTCCAGAGTTTTGGTCAGTTCCGAGTAAACAGTTCCGAGTTTTTGAATGTTATTGTTTGTTTTGGTCAGGTTTTTTAGTAAACAGTTCAGAGTTTTTGAGTTTTTTTTTAGTAATCAGTTCAGAGTTTTTGGTGAGGGTTTGTTAGGTCCGAGTTTTGAACTTCTTATTAGGTCCGAGTTTCTTTACACTCAGGTCCGAGTTTCTCTACACCCTTCAGGTCCGAGTTTAGTGGAGTCTCATTGCCTTGTTAAATTTCAAATTAAGTCTAAGTTTTAAATCCAGAACTTAAGAGGTCCGAGTTTTAAGCTCCGAGATTTCATTCTCTAAGCTCCGAGTTTTCATAAGGTTTAAGATTCCGAGTTTTACTTCCAGTTCCGAGTTTTAACAAGTTTCGTTTTTAAAATTCGGTGTTTTAAAGACGGTTGAAACTGTTGGATGTGTTCCGAGGTATGGATTTGTTCCGAGTTTGTAATCTTCAATTTAACACACTGTTCCGAGTTTTGGTCAATCTCAGCCTGGTGTCGAGTTCCTGTTTTGTTCAAACTTCTTTAATCAGTTCCAAGTTTTGGCAAAATTAGTTCCGAGTTTTGGCAAAATTTGAACAGCTCTGAGTTCCTGTTTGTTATCAAATCTGTTCAAACTTCATAATCAGTTTCGAGTTTTAATCTTGAGTGTTATGAATTTTAACCGGTCCGGGTTTTGGTAATCAGTTTAGCAGCAGGTCCGGGTTTTTGCTTTGTTTTTTTTTGTTCCGAGTTTTAGCAAAATTTTCTTTTCCGAGTTTGGTTGACAGATTGAACAGTTTTGTTCTTGACTGCTGTTCTTGACTGCTGGTCCGAGTTTTGTTCTTGACTGCTAGTCCGAGTTTGTTCAAAATCAATCTGTTCAAACTTCTTTAGTCCGAGTTTTATATCTTCAGTACATTGTTCCGAGTTAGTCTTTGGGATAGCAGTCTCCGGGTTTCTTCAGAGTTTCCTTTATTTCTTTGCTTGTTTCGAATTCCTTTGTATTTTACATACTGTTCTGATGATCTGATCCAAGGTTTCAAGAGCTTCTGGGTTTTACGGGTTCCAAATTTGCTAAGAATTCCGGGTTACCTGGGGTACCGGATTTTTAGCTAAATTTAGAAGTTTGTGTTGTTCGGAAGTTTCGAGTTGTGCATGTTCCGAGTTTTTCTAGTTATTCCGGGTTACCTGGGGTACCGGATAACTAACTAAGAGTCAGAATTATGTGTAGTTTGGAAACTTGAAGTCGGTTTCGGATTATCGAAAAGTTTTATGGTACTTATGTTGTCCGGATCAAGTGAGGAGGTGAAGAGAATAAGACTTGGTTGGACTTTTATATAGTTTACAAAGAAAAAGGGGGAGTAAAAATTTTGAAGTTCCTATTTTCTTTGTAAATCAAAAGCCCGTGGTGCTACATCGAAACAAGTTCATGTTTACTATCTTTGAGATTAACTTAGTGTTAATCTTACCGGTGGCGAAGTGTTTTTAACATGAAGCAACCTTGGACTAAGTTTCAAGACATGTACAATAAAGACCCTAACAATTGGAAAGCATGCACTTATCACCCAAAGTGCATTAACAAGTTTAGGGTTTGAGGAGGAATCCTGGTGTCGCCCCTCTGTGTTTGATCGAACCAGACACACTGGTTTTAATTTTTATTAGTTTCAAACTTAACAACTTTGGTCCCCCATCTATTATTTGGTTCATTATTAACTAGGTCACAACCTAATTATTTTTAACAATATTCCCACTAATTAACTAGGTTAAATGTTCCTAGTTAACTTAGTGGGTTCGGGGAATTTATGATTAAGTTTATTTTAAGTCCCGTTAACTCGGGCCTCTTATAAACTTATTTCCTTAAAAGCTTTTATTCACTTGTATTTAATATTAGGATTATTTATTTAAATCCTAATGTTTACCGGGTTACTTTTACCCGTCTTTTAGTATTAACGGGGTTTAATTACCAAACCCGTTTTCGGGGTGTTACAATTAACAGGTAATTTTCGTGTATAACACTCGAATAGTTGTGTTAACAGGTATTAACAGGTAATTTTCGTGTATATCGTGTCGTGTTCGTGTTTGAAAAAAGGACACGATAAGTTATCGTGTCGTGTTCGTGTATGGGATTTCGTGTATCGTCTCTTATCGTGTCGTGTCTTATCGTGTACGGGTATACACGATATGCCAGCCCTAAAATCGTACCTGTGACTTTTTTTAGGGGAGATTGCCGATTGGAGTATCGTGCATAACAAAATGTCATGGGCGAGCCAGGGGTTTTATCACAGTAGGCCTTCGGGCGAAGAGTTTCCTCTAGTATTGGTGACACGCCAGGTTAACAACATTGTTTGCAATCGTGAACGTAGGACACCTTTTGTCAATAAATGTACCCAAGGAACCGGGCATTGTTGGGCGTTCAAAAAAAGTTCTTTTAACATGTTTTAGCTTATTTCCCAAGTTACTTTAAATGCTTTTAACAATCAAAGAGTATTTTGTTGCTTATAACTTTCAATGTCTTTGAAATTAAAAAAAAAAGGCCTTCTATCATTCCATGAAATTGCTTACAACTAACTCTTGGGGCGTATTTTTCCGAAAGGAAACGAGTTTTACGTGGTGTTTGTTTTTTGGCAAGAAGCACTTCTGGCCACTTATGTTTGCGTCGCGCAGACGCGCGCAGACGTTTGAGGTCTGCAGCTCGTTTGTTTTCCAGAAGAGCTTCTCACCAAAAACGTCTGCCTCACCTCTTCCCCACGCAGACTTGGGTTCATGTCTGCACACCTCTGCAGACCTCTTCTCCCTCTTCTCCCTCCAGCCGACACCACCTCCTCTGCCACCACCTCCACCTCCACCTCCGACACCACCTCCACCTCCGAAACCACCTCTACCTCTGACACCACCTCCACCTCCGACACCACCTCCTCTGCCACCACCTCCACCTCCGACACCCATCTCCTCCGACACACCACCTCCTCCAACACCCATCGACCTCCACCTCCGCCGCAATCATCATCGTCATCATCTGTTATCATCATCATCATCATCGATCGCAAACAAAACCCCCACCAAAAAACACACAGACCTGAGCAAATCGAAACCCTAAATCGAAACCCTAAATCGCGACGGCGACGGTGAACGTGGTGGTCGTCTCGTTTCAGTTCAGGGTTGGGTTCGGGACGGTTTGGTTCGGTGATGATGATTGATGACGGTGGTGGCAGTGGGCTCAGGCGAAATCGACGGTGAAGGATGTGGAAGTGAGATGGTGGTGGTGAGTGTTAGGTGGTGGTGGTGAAGGTTGCGACGGGGGTGGTGGTTGCGACGGTGGATGGTGGTCGTCTGAGGTGGTGGTAAATCAGCAGAGAGAGAGAGAGAGACAGAAGTGTGGTGTGTGTTGTGTGTGTGTTTAGAAGAGGTTTTGTAGAAGTAAAAAAAACAAACCCGCTTCTCCTTGCAGACTGCAGACCTTTGGTCCACCTCTTCTCCTGCAGATGTCTGCAGATGTGGTCCGCAGACTGCAGACCTTTTCCTGCAGAAAAAACAAACACCACCTTAGTTGATTTAATGTTTTCAAAAGCGAGGCATTAACTATTAACCATATGCAACTGCATTTTTAAATCTTTTTAAGAAGAAAGATGCATATGAATGCAAAGTCCATGAGTTATTATTATGAGTTTATGACAAAAGGAATACTTGTTTCGTCTCAAATTCTAACCACTAAATAGTCTTTGGTCACTTACTAAGCACAACTTGACCAAGGGCCCATATTACTTTCATTTAGGCATTAAGCAAAAACGTTGGCATGTAATTATCTAGTTAATTATATAGTCGGTCTGTATGATTTACCCATATTGCATGTTTGAATCGTTTGATCACTAAGTAAAAAAAAGTAGATAGATGGTTCACATTGTTTACTCACAAGTAGGGCTGTAAACGAACCGAAAGAACACGAACAAGGTCTTGTTCGTGTTCGTTCGTTAAGGAATAAGCTTGTTAATGAACTGTTCACGAACGCTTACCGAACGAGATTTCTTGTTCGTGTTCATTCATTAAGAAAACGAACATGTTCGTGAACTGTTCACGAACACTTACCATACGCAAATGAACTCTAACAAATGTTCATGAACATAAATGAACACAAACGATGTTTATGAACACAAATGAATACAATATACATTAAAAAAACCGCATTTTCATCATAAACTTTACGAAGAATCCACAAAAAAAAAAAAAAAAACATTTAACATAATTATCCGAACACAGTTGACATGATTATCAGAAACAAGATTAACACAAAATTAAGAGTTTTTCAAGCATTAACATAAACTAAAATTGAAATAGTGAAATGTGAGATGTTGTGAGAGGCCTATAAGATTACTAGGGTTTCGAAATTTTAAAAACTAGGAACAATAAAACAAAATAGAACAAATAAAAACCTCTAAACGAACGAATATAAATAAACATTAACGAGCGAACATGAATGAACTCATTACCGAACGCTCACGAACATAAACGAACGAACGCAACCTCTGTTCATGTTCGTTCGTTTAACTTAACAAACGAAATTTTTTGTTCGTGTTCGTTCATTTACTAAACGAACGCACATAAACGAACTTCCCGCCGAACGGTTCACGAACTGTTCGCTGAACGTTCGGTTCGTTTACAGCCTACTCACAAGTCACAAGTCACAAATAACATAGATATTTCCTAGATGTTTGTTTAGGTGTCGTCTAAAAAGCTAAAGCAACAGCATCACCTTCCCGTCATTGGCGGTTCCTGTTTAGGTGTCGTCTAAACGCCAACTTCAAAATTCACTATTGCTGCTGCTACCATCTCATTGCACAAACAGATGTTACTGTGGAAATACTTGTTATAGTCATATCTTTGATCTTCAAATGAAGGTGCGATCGTCATAGAAAGGTACGCCCACACTTTTTCAATAATATGTAACTATTTTCAGTCGTAAATCGAACGGTACCCTTGATCTATGTTATCTCCGATTGGAATTTCATCGAGTTTGCATGATTAATGGAAGTTTATTATATCTCAGTGTTGATTTTCATCAACTTCATTGATACGTGAAGAAAGTAAGTAATATATGTTGATTGAATCTACTGCATTCTGAATTTGAACCAATCATTTAACCCTAACATTCAATAGCGATTGAAATTCATGATTTGGTGAATTTGAATTGTGACACTCTGGTGATTAATCATGTAATGATACACTATGCAGTTAATGCGGTAAAATATCGGATATCGGTCAAGGACCGATTATTTGAAATATAGGTTATCTCGGTGAGATATCGGTGGGATATCGGTAATTTTAATATAACGCAGAATTTATATATAAATAGCAATTTAACACCAATAGTTCAGTGATATACTGGTTATATCGGTCAAATATCGGTGATATATCGGTTATATCGGTCAATATCGCCGATAATATTATTTTGACCGATATTTGACACCGATATTGTAGTACTAAGGCACCGATATAACTGATATATCACCGATATTAACTGCATAGATGATACAGTATGAGAAGAACATAATACCTATTGATTAAAAATTAAGTACATATGATGTTACTAACCCACTGCTATCAGCTAAGTTTGACTTTGACATGACTCAAGGTGTGGATATTTTACTACAACAAAAGGAAGATTAGATAATAATCGCAGAATGCAGATTTGTAGTAGCTTAATTTCATAAGGATTTGCATTTATTTTCTAGTAGTTTTTTGTAGTCTTGGGGAACATAATAACTATGCTAAACATGCTATTGATTTTGAGTATCATAGTAATCCCTTTGTGTTCAATCTTGCTGTTGCATATATGTACCCTTGACATAAGAATCGTTTAAATGTATTCAAATCCGGTATTTGTTGTTTCATATACATGCATACACATATTCAAATTGTCCAACTCTTTCGGTTTAAAACAAAGAAAAGTGATATGCTTTCGTCCTTTGAATTTTTTTAACAGCAAAGTGTATATAAATAAGGCTTTGGTTATCCACACATCCCGTCAATTTATCCACACATCCCCTAACCCTATACACCTCTCATTGCCCTATACGCCTGAAAATGGACCCACCTGATAAGCCCCTCATTGCCCTATACGTTTACTTTTTAGTTACTTTTTCACACATCCTATTAATTGTCAATGATTGGGTGTCAGCCAATGATTGCCCAATCATTGGCTCTTTTGTGTGGAATAAATTTGAAGGGTATGGAGGGTTTCATTGGGGTGAAATATTATTTAAAAAAAAACTTTATATATTTTTTTTTAAATTGTTGTTAAAATAAAAAAATATAAACATTTATATTTATTATTATTTATTGTTATAAAAGGAAGGTATATAAATGTCATTTTTTTATTTAATATATTTAGAAAAATGGCAACATTTTTATTAATTAATTATTATTATAAAACGTCAACATTTTTTTTAATTAGTATTACAAAACTTCTACATTTTTTTATCAAGTGTTAGTATAAAACGTCAACATTTTTTTTTAATTAGTATTATAAAACTTCTACATTTTTTTATCAAGTGTTATTATAAATCGTCAAATTCTCTATAATCCATAACGCAAATGGGTCAAAGACCCTACCCGACCCCTGGCCCGACCCGTCTGCCGGGACTAGTTATAACATTGTTTTTTAAATATGCATATGTTTTTTTATTAAGTATTATTATTATTATTTATTTTTTTATTATTATTATGGTGGTGGTGGTGGCCGGCTGGGGTGGTGGGTCGGCTATGGTGGTGGTGGGTCGGCTGGGGTGGTGGTGGTGGTGGTTGTGGGTCGGTTGTGGTGGTGGTGGTGGGTCGGCTGGGGTGGTGGTGGGTCGGCTGTGGTGGTGGTGGTGGTGGGTCGGCTATGATGGTGGTGGTGGTGGGTCGGTTGGGGTGGTTGTGGTGGGTCGGATGGGGTGGTTGTGGTGGTGGTGGTGGGTCGGCTATGGTGGTGGTGGTGGGCCGGCTGGGGTGGTTGTGGTGGGTCGGATGGGGTGGTTGTGGTGGTGGTGGTGGGTCGGCTGGGGTGGTGGTGGTGGTGGGTCGGCTGTGGTGGTGTTTTGTTTTTTTTTTTTACAATATAAAAAAAATATGCACATTTTTTTATTAAAAATATACACAATTCGTTTCATAAAAATATAAAGTTTTTATAATACTAACAAAATATTTTATAACAACATTTTATAAAAAAAATTAATTTTCTTAATATTTTACCACTTCCCCATACAAATACCCTATCAAAATAAAGTTCCTTACACCCCAATCATTGGTAATCATTGGCAATGAGGGGGTGTATTGGGCAATCAGAGGCGTATATGGTTTAATGCTCCAACTACCACCTTTCTAATACACCGCTCATAGGGCAATGAGGGTCGTAACTTTACTTTTTCTGACATAATTAATGCACTCAACCCCTATACAACCCTCATTGCCTTATACGGGGTTGCTGGGGGGGGGGGGGGGGGGGGGTGTGGCATTACTTTTGGGGGATGTACCAATACCCTCACCCATAAATAAACGAAAACCAACCCAGTGGGAAGCTGGCCAACACAGAACATAGTACAAAATTACACCACGCATATCTCCTAAGCTAAACAACCACCAATGATATCACCTAAACATAAACATAAAATATTTAAAACACGCATATCTCTTAATTCTTGACAACTTGGCTGAATAAACATAAAGCCGGAACAGAGAATATGCCGCCATGATCTCTAAATGTAAACTTTTTTTAATCCATGATTAGCCTCCAAAATCTCTCAGTGAATGAAAGTTACGCTGAATAAACTGGAAACAAGATCTGAGATTGCGTCTGCAAGATCTCTGTTGTGATAATCATCTTTTCGACCTCATCCTCTATACACGTATCTTTCGAACTTATGGAAAGAGGCCAGTCGCTTGCACATGAGCTGGTTAAACCATTGAGAAACTTGTATTTAATTACTTATATTATAAAAATGTATTTAATTTATTAAATAATTAGAAAATTAATATCTAAAAGAAAAACAAACTACATTTAAAAAAGGTAAAAACTCCGAAATTATATTACACACGCAACGACCTTTTTTTTGTTTGGACTTTTTTAAGTTACTTTGTTTTAAATTGATTCTTTTTTAATTGCTGTTGATAAAACTTTTAATTTTAGCTGGACTTTATAAAGTTAGTTTGTTTTAAATTAATCTTTTTAATGGGTGTTAATAAAACTTTTAACTAGAGGGGTTTACTATGTATTTAGTTTTAGTTAAAGGGGTGAATATGAAACTTTTAATATTAAAATAAATATCATCCACCTACGCAGAATCCTGAATCCTCCATTAAAGCTCCAAGCTTTTCCAAGATAACCCAAATACCCAATCTCTCAAAAAAGTTGAAGAGATAAAAAATAAAAACAAATGGCTCAAGAACCGATACAAACCACATCCTTAACTTTGGGCGCCTCACCTTCGGACATCAACGGGCGGCCAGCTCCAACGCCACACCTAACTTCGGGCAGCTCTGACGTGGCTCGGATGACCTGATTTCGGACGCATTGGAGATAGCCTAAAGGAGTTCTTTTTATCAGACTTTTTGACGTATTTAGCTTTGTATCATGCCTTTGTATTTATCTTCAGTTTTTAAGGACAGAGCTTGTTACAATTATCCTTATCCCACCACTAAAATCATTTTAATTACTCTGATCATTTTTACAATCTACAATAATATTTTAGTTAACATACACATACGATTTGATTGAAGACCGGTACCATTACATAATCTCTATCATGTTCCATTTTGGATCAGGCTGGGAAGATCGGAAAGTATCTGCAAGTGTCGTGTAAGCTTCGAGGGCTTTGGCTGCATCATTTTGTTTTTCTATAACCGTCTCAAAGGCATTGATAACTTGTTCGAGTGTCTCAAGAGCATGTGGATCAAAACAACGAGTCTTTATTAAAGCCAAATCAGCAAGAGGCTTAACCAATTCATCACTAACTCGGAGTCTCTCTACCATTTTCTTCAATGGCTTAACTGTTGTAGTAAGAAAGTCATTCACAGAGTTTTGTGCATCTTCTTTCAGCGATGACCACGATAAAGTTGCAATTGCAATGGTAATTCCCCACTGCACACCATTTGATCGTCGTCTATTCCATAAATTCTCCAAAAAGATCATCACAATTTCAAAAATTATAGTAATCCCGGTTATTCCAACAAACAACTTACTTTTGTGTATGCCTTTGAATATGTTCCTTTTCTGCAGCTTTCTTGAGTTGAACTCGTTAAACACTTGGCATAGCACGAAAGTGTTAAAAGTTATATTGTTCTTCACCTTCTCTTCCACATTAAATATCGCCTCACCTTTAAACTCAAACGTCAATAAAACTATAATCTGGAAAACAGCTTGTGCAAATAGGTGTCTAGACATGATATACATTATGATTTGTTTGACCCGACCCACAGGCGGTTCAGTCAAGATTTCCTTAGTGGGCCCTTTTGTTGCAAGTACAACTGCACCCAACGTATCCATGATTAAATTCACCCGCAAGAGTTGAACCGTAGTTAAAGGGGCCCCGCCAGAAGTTACCACCGTCATGAAGTTAATAACAAGAGTTGCCACATTTACCGTGAGTTGAAACTGGATGAATTTTTGGATGTTATTGTAGCGTCCCAACATTACTACGGTTGAAAGAGAGGCAATGTCTTCATCTGAAAAAACACTATCTGAGCTTTGGTTGGCCACTTCTGTTTCTTGAATTTCAATAGAAAGTCCAATATCAGCTTCTTCGAGGGTTGATGCGTCGTTTGTCATGTCACTGGTAACTGCCACAACGTGTCCTTGTTTCGAGCACTTTACCATCAAAGGTGAAGATCTTGCCATCACACTGATTTTATCAACCTTTTGCATCCTTTCTTCATCTGTAAAATTACACACCACTTCTTCTTCTTCTTCTTCTTCTTCTTCTTCTTCTTGAGCCGATTCAAGTATTCCACATTCGGTGTCTATGGCTTTTGCTGTGAAATCATTGTCTCCAGTTCTCATCGTCATTTCAACTCCAACAAACCTGCTCGTTTCAGTAGCTTTTTCGGTGCATATTACTGTTGCTGAACACATGGTCTCACAGGAGAATAACTTCCGAACCATGGCTTGATCACCCAACATTCTCTTCAATGAATATGTAAGTGTGAGGGTGACCGTTAGCGGTAAGCCTTCGGGGATGGCCACTACCGCAATAGTCACTACAGCATAGAATGCACGCATAACCGAATCAAGTATTTTGTTTGCACTCGTGCGTTTCCCATTATACATTCGTTTGTCGTCTTCTTTTGTGTTTCCCGTGAAGTAACAAACTAACATAACAACAAGAACTAAGAAAGCAACTGCAAGACCTACCTTTCTGATTGAAAAAGTTAGTTTGTTGACTCGTGATTGTAATGGCGTTTGCTCATTGTTATCATCCTGGATGGAACTCATCATCTTCCCCCAAGCAGTGTTCATCCCGACAGATAACACGAGCATCCGGCAATGCCCGTCAGCCACTTTGGTACCAGAGATTAAAAATGGATTAGTGATGGCATTTACGTCTATTTGGTCACTCTCGCCGGTCATGCTCGACTCATCTACTAGCAATGAATGGCCATCAATAAACAACCCGTCTGCTGGAATTTGATCTCCTATATTCAAAACCACGATATCTCCAACAACTATATCGAATACGGATATCTTTTGTCTTCTTCTTTCTCTAACAACATCAATCTTGATATTGTTGCTTATTTTTGACAGACTGTCAAACTGTTTTTCTTGTCTGAAGTTACCAACCGCAGACACAACAATAACTATAAAGACGGCAAGAAGTATGCCTCCACCTTCATACCATCCGTCTTTGATTCCATCTTCTTTGATACCAAATCCAAGAGAAAGAACCGCGCACACCAATAATACGAGAATGGTGACATCTTTTAAAGCTTTGGCCACAAAATACAACAAACCCTTTAGAGGGGGTTTTTCATAAGAATTTGTACCAAACACGGTTTTCCTTTCGTCTAAATCTTGACCGTTGATTCCATTATCAAGATGAGTGTGAAGGGTTTTTGCTAAACCCTTGACACCATCAAACCTACGTAGAGTTTCTAAGTCTTTGTTGTGGACGATGTTAATAAGCTGTGACTGATCAATACCGTGGGACTGATGAACAGACACCTCTTTGACATCGATACGAACCTCAGGAACAACAAGTTGGGGGATGAGTTGGATAATGTTTTTGGCGAAGGTGTTGGAGAATTTTATGGTGAAGAAAGCACGACGCCATCTTTTCTTGGCTTTGGTAAGGGTAAGGGTGGTAGTGCTTATGTTGTACAACATGTTACCAACATCATGAGGTTGAATTTCTGCAACCATTTTTGGGTAAGTGAGAGAAGTTAAAAGAGACTTAATGAAGAGGGTTATGTTGTGCATTTGTGGTTGGGGGCATCTACCGGCAGCTTTATACATGTTGATGCTGATGATTTGGACATTGGAAGAAACTTCATAGAAACTCCCATGCATTTATAGAAGAGGGTTATATTGTGCATTTATGTTGATGTTGATGCATTTAATACAGCTTTTATACATGTTGATGGAATTTTTTTTGGAAATGGTATATTTTAAAAATATTTTTAGGATAACGGGGAAGTCAAAAAAAAAAAAAGGAATTTGGGGTATCCGCTATTCCTAATAGCGGATTAGGAAGGATTGGGAAGAAGAATATGGTGTGCCGTACAAGGTGTCAGACTTATTTCCTAAGCTGCTATTCTGAATAGCGGATTAGGAAATAACCATTTAACCCAGTTAACTTTTAACAAACCAAACTAACCCCTTTAACTATCTATCTAACCTTCGTTAAATAATATTATTTTGTTAAATAATATTATAAACAATAATATAAATGGTTCAAACCTAACCGATTAGAATATTATGATAAATATTATCTATCTAACCCCTTTAACATTTTTTTATTTTAACAGTTTGATTGAATGCCTTATCGGCACGTGCTGCAAAGACTCCCGAAAATGTGTAGAACAGGCATAAGCAGTTGGAGGTCACGATGTTTTATAATTTATTGGAACATAGTTGAATATCATCCGGTGGAAAGGATTATGAGGCAGTTTGGATTTCTTCAGGAGGTCCCCGCCCCATTCCCTTTTTCACGTCAAGTGCTTCTCAAACTCCGTAAAACAATACGGAAGGGGAGGTTGGAAACAGTCTGGTCTGTTCATCATGCAGCATACGTGGAAAATGTTTTTTTTTTTACTTTTCACCCAAAAGTATTTCATAAATTACTTTTAACCCAAAACTATTTGTTTTTTTACTTTTAACCCAAAACTTTTTATCTTTTGCAATCTATCCTCATAACCTTTTTTACTTTCAACTTTGGTCATTTATAGTTTCCATTTTTCGCAAATTTTTCGCTCTATGCTTGGTTCTAAATTTTGTGACTTAACACATCACAGCTGTGTCTTTGGCTGAACGTTTTTACGTTTCGTTCTAAATTTTGCGAGTTAACACGACGCAACATGCGTGAGTGGGTGAACGTTTTTACATCGTCTATTTTTACCCCGTTTGACAGGTTTAACATAACGTGTGGGTCGTAGATCGACTTAGTTATAAATAAAGAATCCCCGCCGCATTGCGGCGGGTCGTAATCCTAGTTTAATTAAAAATGTAGAATTAAAATTAATAAATTAGTAATGCGTATAGCTTTTAATTATTTTGGTTTTGCAGTTGGTTGGGTTAGGCTTCATTGGTCAGGAAGCAATCAGAATGCGAAACATCCGCCCACCTTCGCAAGTTAGATAGATAATATTTATTATAATATTCTAATCAGTTAGGTTTGAACCATTTATATTATTGTTTATAATATTATTTAACAAAATAATATTATTTAACGAAGGTTAGATAGATAGTTAAAGGGGTTAGTTTGGTTTGTTAAAAGTTAACTGGGTTAAATGGTTTCCTCCTAATCCGCTATTCAGAATAGCAGCTTAGGAAATAAGTCTGACACCTCGTACGGCACACCATATTCTTCTTCCCAATCCTTCCTAATCCGCTATTAGGAATAGCGGATACCCCAAATTCCTTTTTTTTTTTTTGACTTCCCCGTTATCCTAAAAATGTTTTTAAAATATACCATTTCCAAAAAAAATTCGTTGATGTTGATGCATTTAATGAAGAGGGTTATGTTGTGCATTTATGGTTGGGGGCATCTACCGGCAGTTTATAGAAGCTCGTTTTGGGTCATCAACACCGGCAGTTTATAAGTGTTGATGATGATTTGGACCTTGGAAGAAACTTCACAGAAACTCAATGAACGCCTACTTCGTATCCGTGATGTTGACATCAGTGATGTAGAAAGCTTCTAATTATAGCATGGGAAAATGATTCAGATTTTCAACATTCCTTATTATTTATTATGTATGGCAGGACCTATTTGGACACACTGCTTGCCTATTTGGACACCTTTAAGCCCTAGACGCCTCGTATAGGCCTATACGAGGCGTATAGGGTTACATTAAAGTCAGTGTCTGACTCATGTTACTTCTGGTTTGACTGCTTCAAGACGCCTCGTATAGGCCTATACTGGGCGTATAGAACCCCTCGTATAGGTCTCATATGTGACCCTTTGCCCCTTATATGCCTCGTATAGGCCTATACTGGGCGTCTTGAAGGGGGTTTTTTTTTTTTTTTTTTTTTAACAAACATTTTATACAATATTAATCGTTTTAGCAAACTTTTATACAAAAACAAGTTTTTTTATTTTAAATAATTAATATTAGGACCCCTCGTTGGTTTTTTTTTTTGAGTTGAAAAATGGATGTTTTGGTAGGGTAATTTGATTGTTTTTGGAGGGTGATGTTTTTTGAGTAAAAAATGGGTGTTTTGGTGGGGTAATTTGAGTTGTTTTTTAAGAAAAGTTTTATTTTTTTATAAAAATATTTTACCGTTTTCAAGATCGGCCTTTAAAAATATTCGATCGTAGAAATATTACATTGTTTTTAACATATAGTGTAGTATAGGTCTCGTATAGGTCCCTTATAGGTCTTGTATAGGCCTATCGACGTATACGGGCGTTGTATCATATCCTATAGTATCGTATCGTATTGTATTGTATCGTATATTGTAGTATAAGTCTCGTATAGGTCTCGTATAGACCTATATGGGACCTATACGAGACTTATACTATACACTATACGATACAATACGATACGATACAATATGATACTATCGTATCATATAGTGTAGTATAGGTCCCTTATAGGTCTTGTATAGGCCTATCGACGTATACGGGTGTTGTATCATATCCTATAGTTTCGTATCGTATCGTATAGTGTATAGTATAAGTCTAGTACAGGTCCCCTATAGGTCTTGTATAAGCCAATAGGCCTAAACGGGGACCTAAATCACACCTATAGTATCGTATCGTATAGTATAGTATAGTATAAGTGTAGTAAAAATCTCGTATAGGTCTTGTATAGGCATTGTATGGGCCTATGGATGTAGTATCGTATCCTATAGTATCGTGTTGTATTGCATCGTATCGTATAGTATAGTGTAGTATAAGTCTCGTATAGGTCTTGTATAAGCCTATCGTGTTGTATCGTATCGTATCGTATAGTATAGTATAAGTCTCGTATAGGTCTCGTATAGGCATCATATAATTAATATTAGTGTTATTATAATTAATATGAGTTTTTATAATTAATATTAGTGTTATTGATATTAATATGAGTTTTTTATAATTAATATTAGTGTTATTATAATTAATATGAGTGTTATTATAATTAATATGAGTTTTTTATAATTAATATTAGTGTTATTGATATTAATATGAGTTTTTTATAATTAATATTAGTGTTATTATAATTAATATGAGTTTTTTATAATTAATATTAGTGTTATTGATATTAATATGAGTTTTTTATAATTAATATTAGTGTTATTATAATTAATATGAGTTATTATAATTAATATTAGTGTTATTATAATTAATATGAGTTTTTTTTATAATTAATATTAGTGTTATTATAATTAATATGAGTTTTTTATAGTTAATATTAGTGTTATTGATATTTAAAAAGAGAAAACAAAAAAAAAATAAAAATAGACGCCCAGTATAGGGCTATACTGGGCGTCTATGTGGACCAAAAGACCATTATACCCTTGAATTAGGCCTATACTGGGGGCAAAACAGGGCTATGATAGTCTTTTGGACCCCTCGTATACGCCCAGTATAGCCCTATACTGGGCGTCTATTTTTATTTTTTTTGTTTTCTCTTTTTAAATATTAAAAAAAGAAAACAAAAAAAATTTAAAAATAGACGCCCAGTATAGGGCTATACTGGGCGTATACTGGTGTCCAAAAGACCATTATAGCCCTGAATTAGGCCTATACTGGGGGCAAAACAGGGCTATAATGGTCTTTTTTGCCTCTATTATATGCCTCGTATAGGCCTATACTGGGCGTCTTGAAGGGTTTTTTTTTTTTTTTTTTTTTTAAACAAACATTTTATACAATATTAATCGTTTTAGCAAACTTTTATACAAAAACAAGTTTTTTTTATTTTAAATAATTAATATTAGGACCCCTCGTTGGTGTTTTTTTGAGTTGAAAAATGGATGTTTTGGTAGGGTAATTTGATTGTTTTTTGAGGGTGATGTTTTTTTAAGTAAAAAAATGGGTGTTTTGGTGGGGGTAATTTGAGTTGTTTTTTAAGAAAATACCCCACCAAAACACTCATTTTTTTACTCAAAAAACATCACCCTCAAAAACAATCAAATTACCCTACCAAAACATCCATTTTTCAACTCAAAAAAACACCAACGAAGGGTCCTAATATTAATTATTTAAAATAAAAAAAACTTGTTTTTGTATAAAAGTTTGCTAAAACGATTAATATTGTATAAAATGTTTGTTTAAAAAAAAAAAAAAAAAAACCCTTTATATACGCCTAGTATAGGCCTATACTAGGCATATAAGAGAGGCAAAAAATACCAATTTACCCCCAGTATAGGCCTAAATCAGGGGCTAAATGGTCTTTTTTCGTCTAGACGCCCAGTATAGGCCTATACGAGGCGTATACGAGGCAAATAAGGCAAAATATGACATAATCAGAGATTCTCTTGGAAATTGAAAAAGGTTATACGCCTCGTATAGGTCTATACGAGGCGTCTTGAATGGTGTCCAAATAGGCAATAAGGTGTGTAAATATGTAGACCCTTATGTATTAATGCAAACTAATTGGAATTTGAAAATTATTACTATATAATCTAACATTTTCAAAGTAGTTCAACAGTTGTTTTTTAATTATATAATTTATATTAGAGTAAATTACAAGTTTTGTCCTTTATGTATGTCCCAAATTGCAGGCGCTGTCCTTTGTCTTTAAAATTGATGAGTTTTGTCCTTAATCTTTGCAAATCTTGCACGTTATGTCCTTTAGGCCAAACCCAATTAGATGTTTTGGTTAAAACTGATCATGTGCAAGGCACATGAGGGTATTCTTGTCATTTTATCTTTCTAGGGACTAGTTTGTAAATAATTAATATTCAAGGACTATTTTGTAAACTCATCTCTCTCTCTTAACTTACCTCTCTCTAAAACTCCCCACTGCACACCAGACCTCTACAGCCACCACCACCCCATGACCTCCACCGCCGCCACCACCACCATCCCACCAGACTCCACCGAATCAAGCCCCCTTCTTCTTACGAAATCACCCTTAATGAATCAATCAAATATTCAACCTCAAGTCAATGAAAACTCTGCTTCTCCTAACACTTAAATCAATCAAACATCATCTTCTTTTCGATGAACAACAACAAACACAATTACTCTATTCAGATTTTTGAATCAAACGCAACCTGCAAATGATATTCTACTTTTTCATTCTATTATCTTTTCTTTACGAACAAGAAACGAACAACAAAACAACATCAAGAACTCTTCATCTCAGATTCAGATCTGAAAACTTGAAGAACAAATACACAAAGTATGAACTGTTTGAATGTTTTGAAACTGGTAAATTAAGTGTTTTAATCACCACTACCGTTCAGATTTCATCACACCCGATTCAACCTCCACCACACCCGATTATCCACCTGCAACCCACTCCACCACCACCGCCTAACTTAACCACCATTACCGTCCAGATCTGCGAAAAACCCCCAACCCTAACCACCACCATCTTTCCGATCTACGAAGCTAGCGTTTTTTTATGGCGGCGATATTATGGAGGCTGCGGTGTTCTGATGATGGTGCAAGAGTGTCGGAGAAAAAGAAGATTGTGGTGGTGTGCTCTGATGACGGTGGTGCAGGAGTGTTGGCGGTGAGGGTGGACGGCTGTGAGGGCGGTGGCGGTGGTGGTCGCTGTGAGGGAGGTGGTGGCTATGGTTCTTGGCTGATATCTAGAGAGAGAGAGAGAGAGAGAGAGAGAGAGGGTGAGAAAGGGGTAGAGGGAGAAAGCAGGTGATAATATAATATTTGTTTTCTAAATTTATTTTACTTTTTTTTATTAAAATAATTTTGATTATATAGGCAAAAAGACCAACTTGCCCTTGGGTAACCAGATTTAACCAAAAAATCTATCTGGGTTTGGCCTAAAGGACATAACGTGCAAGATTTGCAAACATTAAGGACAAAACTCATCAATTTTAAAGACAAAGGACAGCGCCTGCAATTTGGGACATACATAAAGGACAAAACTTGTAATTTACTCATTATATTATTATTAAAATTAGTTTCATTTCTTTTTTTTATTATTATAACTTTGAGTATGTTTTGTTTATCATTTTTAACTTTATTATTTGAACGAGTCTAATATACTTAAATTTTACCGTAAGGAATTTGACCGATATCGTTTGAACAACATCGGTATCGGTACCAGTAGTGTATTCATTTTTATAGTTTTTTCGACGTAGCGGTATACAGTTTGTTAAAGATGGGGTTGTATTTGCAATAAAGAACTTTTTGGTACCGTAAGCTATAGCGAATCCAGTATAGTAACTTTACCATGATGATCGAACCAGTATCGGCCGAACATCGATATCGGTACCGATATTCATTTTTTTTGCTTTATCAATCAATGTGTATATCCGCTTATGCTTGCCTGTTTCAGTTGCTATTTCGAGTACTAGTATCATATCGAGCTGACCCGATATTGATCCAAACCCGCTGCGAAGCATAGGCAATCTCACTAGTTGATGAACAAATAATAAGTCAGTTTTAATTTTAAACTAGCTTTTTTGAAATCGCGCGTTGCGGTGAAACCGAACATATGATAATGTAAAACAAACGTAATTTGAAAATAAAGTATGTTGTTTAGAAAGCCAAAACATTAGAACGATTTAGTTTACCAGCGTACCGTTTTATGATATCAAATAAATACTTTATTTTGAGTACAACTTCGTTTTTAACAAAACTTATAACAGAATGTCAGGGAAAAAATTAAGAACAACTACGTACTTAAGTTTTTAGAAAAAAGTTATAACATAAATTATCAAAGATGTATCAAATTAATCGATAAATTAATATATGTTTAAAAAAAAGAAAAAAAAATTATTAAAAAATGGTAAAGGAAATAAATATATTTTTTTTAAAAAGAAAAAAATTAAAAATATGTTATTAAAAGTAAATAGAATAATAAACTATTATAATATATTAAATAATAAAATAATAAAAATCTATATATTATTATAAAAATAAACTTAGTATTCATGATTGTTTATCAACAATATATATATAATGGTGGTCAAACTATATTCAGATTTCAAACTTAGTCCCTCTTGTCTATTCTATCTTAAAATACAACTTTCTGGGACAAAAAAAAATAACTTTACCACGGTTTTAAACACTTAATAAAGTTTAGCGTCTTATAATGACGGTGAATTTCCCCTATGTCCTTCTACTTAACATATATAGATTAGAGTTTATAAAGCTGTAATTCTCAAACATATTTTGTCCAACTTCGCTTGTGTGAGAAAACATTACTAAAGAAAACTCTTATAAATTAAAGGCTTTTAGCGTCGTCAGTCACTCACTGATGGACCCTTTGGCTTGTTTGATTTTAATTTTTACTTGATTCATTAGCCGGTTCAAAACTGTATTGAACCGAAAAGTTTTATTTTGGTCATGTCTATGGCTCAAATCCAAATCGAACCACCCGGTGCACACCAACTTAAGTGTTGTGTTCCTCGCTGAATCGCGCAGACACCACTCTTGATTCTTAATATATAAGATTTTTCATGTCAATTTTACGAGTATGTGTATAAATGTTGTTTTTTCATAACGAAAATTGTCAGATTTTATTTATAACTTCTAACATTGTGATTTTTTAAGAAAAGAAAATCACTAATATGGTCATTCTTATTTTCAAAAAAAAAAAAAAAAAAACTAATATGGTCATTCCAAGATTCCAAATGGAAAATAATAAATGAGACTTTTTATTCAAAAAACGTTACGTGTTTTCCTAGCTAGTTAGAAAATGTTTGGATGTTTCTCATGTTAAGTAAACATGTTTGTGTTTGTCCTCTTCAGAAAATGTATGGATACTTCTGTTAAAGTCAAAACATATATTTATGCTTCCTCAAACTCATTATGCACGTCAAAACTTGTTTACACCTCATCAAACGTTTTTAATTTAAAATATTATACTGTTTTATTTATAATTTCTAATATATAAGATTATACCTTATTATTATTATTATTACTAGCGGTAAGACCCGTGTGCAAACACGGGTGGCTTTTAGAAAACCATGCATAACACATATAAATGATGAATATGGTTATATTTCTAAATAGATAAGTCAGTCGGTAAATGCTTAAAGTTTAGAGTTTAAAAAATACGAAAATATACGATTTATTAATCTTTCTGAACGAAATAACATTTGCATTCAAGCAACTGTTAACAATTACAAATCAAATCTTTAGACTGTAAAACACAATAGACACAACTTCATGGTAGAAATCAAATAAATCCTATATCAGTAGCCTACCAAAGAAACAAACTGTATTCACTTCAGAAGTGCTGAACTCTAAATTTTCATTCTCCTTCAACCGGATCATACGACATAAACTCAACACCTTGCGCCATCACCTTCTTCTTTAGCATCTCTGTGTATTTATTGATCTTTGACCCATCAATGTGCTGGATTCCAATCTTTTCAACAAAAACATTAATATGTTGTTTTTAAAGATTCCAAAATGTTGTTTAAAATTATTACAAGGATTGTTCAAAAATGACAAAAAAAAAAAAAAAAAAACTCCGTTTAAAAGAGTAAACCACTCTTTTAGTGGTTCAAAAGTCTGTTTGACCAAAGTCAAACCACCGTTTTAACCCAACAGTGCTTTCAACCACCGGTTTCTCCACAAAACTCTGTTTTAACCCAACAGTGGTTTCAAACATCTGTTTTCATCCATCTGTTGACCAAAGTTAACAGATGTATCAACCACTGTTTTATTTTCAAACATTTTTTCACAACAAACAGAGGTTTCAAAACATAAACAGACCTTTGCCACTATTATAAGCTTTTAAACTCTCAACATAAACCGACCTTTGCCACTATTATAAGCTTTTACTGTAGTAGCTGAGATAACTAAAAAAATTTAGTTAATCTTTCTAATATACAAAACCTTTTAAGCACTTATGTCAACCAATTTAAAAAGATTAAAAGAAAGAAAAAAAACAATAACAAATAAGTGTAAAGTAAAACCATAAAGTTAACTTCAGCTGATTCATCCCAAAACAATTGTTTATGGTCCATGTAGCCAATTTAGTTTGTCTCAAAATAATCGCCCACATTTAAAAACAATTGTCATAGTTATTCGTTTTCGCATTCTACCTTTTGAAAAAAAATTGTTTATTTTCTTTTATCAATCGCTATTTTTTCAATTTTGAGATTAAATTTGTAGTTGAAACTTTTAGAATATTAATATTTTTCAGATTAAATTTGAATTCATAAGTCTATTGTTCGTAAACAGATCTGATCTATAGTGCAAATCTAAATATCTAACGGATTCTTCATCAAATCAGAATTAAATCATCAAAACTCAACAAAAAGAGTGAGAGTAAGAGATAGCATACATCGTAAGCTTCGTTGATTTGATGAAACTGAACTCCACAGTTACTTCCTCTTATGTCATCCAGATGATACTGAAATCCAATCGGAAACAAAAACTGTTAATAACCAAACAAATCAAACTAAATTGAATCGGTATACTACCATCAGGTAACTTCCTGTACATCCTTCTGCCATATTCGCAACCTCTTTTAAGTTCAACCCTTCATCGATCTGTACTTTCGCCAAAAAAAAGCAGCAGAGAAACAAATTATACAAAACTAATAACTAAAATTCAAATAAAAAATAAAATATATTAAATTCAGCCATCTTTTTAGTTATCTCCTTTGTTGTTAATTCAAGCTCTGCCATAAATGCATCTTCATCATCCTCGTCATCATCATCTTCGTCACTATACCACAAAAAAATATCATAAATATTAATATTACTGTAGTACCTGAGATAACTAAAAAGATTTAGTTAATCTTTCTAATATACAAAACCTTTTAAGCACTTATGTCAACTAATATAAATAGATTAAAAGAAAGAAAAAAACAATAACAAATAAGTGTTAAGTAAAACCATAAAGTTAACTTCAGCTGATTCATCCCAAAACAATTGTTTATGGTCCATGTTGCTAATTTAGCACTCAAAATAATCGTCCACGTTTAAAAACAATTGTCATAGTTATTCGTTTTCCCATTCTACCTTTAGAAAAAAAAATTGTGCAACTTCTTTTATCAATCGCTATTTTTTCAATTTTGAGATTAAATTTGAAGTTGAAACTTTTAGAATATTAATATTTTTCAGATTAACTTTGAATTCATAAGTCTGTTGTTCGTAAACAGATCTGATTTATAGTGCAAATCTAAATATCTAACGGATTCTTCATCAAATCGGAACTAAGTCATCAAAACTCAAACAAAAAGAGTGAGAGTAAGAGATAGCATACATCGTAAGCTTCGTTGATTTGATGAAACTGAACTCCACAGTTACTTCCTCTACACACATCCGGATGATACTAAAATCCAATCGGAAACAAAAATTGTTAATAACCAAACAAATCAAACTAAATTGAATCAATATACTACCTTCAGGTCACTTCATGTATATCCTTCTGCCATATTCGCAACCTCTTTTAAGTTCAACCCTTCATCGATATGTACTTTCGCCAAAAAAAATAGGAGAGAAACAAATTATTCAAAACTGATAACTAAAATTGAAATTAAAAATAAAATATAGTAAATTCAGCCATATTTTGTGTTTAACGAAAGAGGCAGAGATTCAAGGTGTACAACCTTATACAATAAACAATAGTTCTTCATCACAACTCGATAAAATTTCAATTTAAAGCTTAATTATCATCATAATCGTAAATTAAAAATTCTCAAAATAACAAAAAAAATACCCTCACTGAGATAACGCTTATGCGAGTGAAGATTCGTAAACCTCATCTTCAGGATCTCTACTCGCCTCTTTTCTTTCTTGTTAATTCAAGCTCTGCCATTAGTGCTTCTTCATCATCCTCGTCATCGTCATCTTCATCACTATACCACAAAAAAAATATAATAACAAAGTGTTGGAAGTAATAACAGTTCATATCATGAAATGAATAACACACTATTAAAATTTAATAATAGTTCATCACCACTTATGCAAGACTTGTGCTACTTCAAACATGTTGCTATACCAAGGAAGTTTACTATCTATTAATATTTAATAATAGTTCATCACCACTTACATCACATGCTCTTATCTAAAAAATCAATTGCCAAAAAAAAAAAAAAAAATTGAACATTATATACAAAGAAAATAAATCGATTGGATCATAAGTTACTGTTCTTACACTTTTCATCTTCAACTTTCATTTTTTCTTACAATACTTTTCACCTGGACATTTAATCGAACACTTGGCGTGCAAACATTTCAACATTTAAACCTATAATGAGAAAATATTACCATTTATTTCTAATATAATCACATAAATCAGAAATTGTTTACAAAGAATTTCAAAAAAACTTGTGCCTTTAGAAACTCTGGCATTTCATCGAACAACTTGTGTGCATAAATTAAACACAATATAGAAATGTTAAATGTGATTTAATCAAGACCCATAATTACAAACTAATCAAGAAATTATATTGAATTCAAGAAATCATGGTAAATCAGATCTTTACTCTAATGACCAAATCATGGTAAACAATTCCTACTTCAACATCTATAAACATTATTAATAAATCATACCATTAGGAGCATTCAAGTTCAAAGCTTCTTCTTTATCTGCGGTACCTGAAACAAAAAATTTATATAAACCAACTTTAATATAACTAACAAAAATAATATATATATATATATATATAGGATAAAGATCCGTTAGGAACCACCTCTTATTGCGAGAACCGCGAGAACCAATGTGAACGCAACAAAAAATGCCTAAAAATAGCTAAAAAACACACAAATTTTTTTTTTTTTTTTTAATATTTTTTATAACAAAATCGCTACTTTTCGTAGCAAAAAAAAAAAAAAAAAAATTTTTTTTTTTTTTTAAATTTTTTTTTTTTAAAAAAAAAAATTTTTTTTTTTTTTTTTGGCTTCTAAAAGTAGCGATTTTAACATAAAAAATATTAAAAAAATCAAAAAAAAATTTTTAGATTTTTTTTTGATTTTTTTAGATTTTTTTAGGTTTTTTTGAGGTTTAGTTTTTAGCTTTTTAGCTTGGGGGGGTTAGGTTTTTGGGGGGTGGGGGAGGGGGGTTTAGGTTTTTGGGTTGGGGGGGGGGGGGTGGGGGGGGGTTAGGTTTTTTTTAGGTTTTTTTGGGGGGTTTAGTTTTTAATATTTAGCTTTGGGGGGGGGGGGGGGGTGGTTAGCTTGGGGGGGGGGGGGGGTGGGGGGGTTTAGGTTTTTTTTGGGGGGGGGGGGGTGGGGGTTAGGTTTTTTTAGGTTTTTTTTAGGTTTTTTTTAGCTATTTTAGGTTGTGTTCACATTGGTTCTCGCGGTTCTCGCAATAAAGGTGGTTCTCGCATGAACCTTACCCTATATATATATATATATATATATATATATATATATATATATATATATATATATATGACATTGCTATAGCATAATCTATTTAAAAAAAGACTCACCAAAATCATAAGCATCAGTGGAACAACAAAAACAAACACTAAATTTGAACTATTAGTTATTTAAATCAATAAATTTGAAAGTAACATGAAATCAACAAAATAAAATATAAATCATAAATAAAGATATTCGTCATCGATTGGATTATCTGCGATATATCCACATAAGTAAACACTTCCATCTTTCCACCCATGAGAAAGCTCCAAATCTTGTTCAAACATCAAATCAAATATGATTTGAGGTGCACGCTCAGACGACAGCTTACCGAAGACAAATACCCTGTTTGTTTAGATACCGGCTCTAGGTGTTTGTTTTGATGATTTTTTGTCCAGATTCAAGTGAGTTGTAGAGAGAGTTGAAGTTGATAAGCTCAGAAAGAGGTCTGGATTTGAGATAGAAAAAATGAGTTTTATAGAGAGAGAGTTGAGAGAGAAATGGATTGAATTTTGAAAGTGAAGCCCAGATTTTGAAGTTTTGATTAGTGAACTCAGTTTATATATGTATATGTTTTGAATTTTGTATCTGGAACCAAGATTTTGAATATGGGCAGTGGTTTTGATTGCAGAGGTTTGAATTTACAACATAGGTTGAATTTTGGAGATGGGCAGTGGTTTGCCCTTTTGAATGTGGGTCAGACCTTTGAAATTTGAATATAGGGCAGTGGTTTGAAATTAAATGTATTTTAAAGTGATTTATATATTCCGATTTATGATGCAGTAATGACATAAGAAAAGACTTGTTGAACAACCTCTATGGCTGCCAACTAAGCTTTTCTTATGTCACTGCATTTTCTCCTTTTATAGAAAGTATAGATAGATTATTATTATTATTATTATTACTATTATTTTATTATATTGTTAACTTTACACCCTATTTAGAAAATCAATCAACTTTACGCCCCCTCATTTCCTAAATGCATCAATCTTGGACCCTGCCCCTAAACGCTGTTAGAGTCAACCGCTACTCACTAACGGTCAAAGGGTAAAATGGACATTTCGGCTACTTTACTTAATGACCTCGTTACCCACCTTCCCTTTCCTTAACTGGTTTCATTTTACACCCTCTCGATTCACACAGACACTTCACTGAACATGAACATTCCCCGGCGAACACTATTTCGACCACTGTACTTGCAACTCATCTTCTTCCTCTCCCACTGAAACCATGCCTATTAAAACAATGATCACGAATCTTCTCAGAATTATAGGAGGTATAATTCTAGTTCACTCGTTATGGTTGAGTTATTTTGAAATAACAATCAATAAATGTGATGATTTTGCATCTAATCTTAGGCTGGTAGTTATAATTTTGGATCAATTTGTTAATTTGGATCAATGTGATGAGTTAAGGGTTTAGTGTTCATGAACGATCAGGGTTTAAGGGATCAAGTTACTATTATAATTTTGGATCGATGTGTTCATGAAGGATCATGGTTTAATTTAAGGATTGATGTGTTAACTTTCTAGTTATTGTTCATTAATTAGTGCTTTAATGTTTATGTTTGTAGTTAAAGTGAGGGTACTTGACCCTCACACAGTTGATTATTCACTTGGTTGCCATGGTTTTTTATCACCCGATCCTGGACCTGCATTTTGGATATGGAGGGCATCAGGACTAGTGATCTAAACTATAGGTTAAGTTATCCAAATTATGCTTGTTTATTGATGATGTAGACACTACGTTAAGTTATCTAAACAGTAGGTTAAGTCACTGTTCATTTTGGACCAGCATTTGGGTGTGTTTGTCATGACACTTGAAGAATATACGAATAAAACTAAGGTAGTATTTTGTATGCAGGTCTAGAAAGTGGAATGGACCATTACAAGAGAATGAAAAAAATGGTGTTTGGCTGCTCAATGGAATGCGATGGCCCATTACACAACTCATTCTATTTCCTCAAAATAAGTACATCCGTCCCGACCACTATGGGTTTTTTTTCATTCCATTCCCCCTTTCACCCTTCAATAACACCACCACAACCCAGCACCCACCATCGTCGCCACTACCCACCATCATCGTCACTCAACACCACCGTCGTCGCCCGTCGTCGTTGCCGCCCGCCAGAACCATCGCAACTACCCACCCACTACCACCTCCGGCGCCATCACCACCACATGCGTTCTCCACCCACACACCAGCCTCTGCCTCCACCATCGTTGCCACCACCAACACCTATCACCACCCACTGTCATCACCACCAACACGCTGTCGCCACCCACCCACTGTCACAACCACCACCATTGTCGCCACCACCGACACCCACCGCGACCATTCACCACCGATTTTATTCGTTTATCTTTTCCAGCCTACCAAATAACATAAAGTAATTATTGATTCCATTCCCACATAGTAACCAAACAAACATGAAATGGTAATGATACATTCCATTACCTTGTCCATTCTATTACGTCGTTCCTTATGTTCCCCCGCTTATTCCATTACCCCATACTAATCAACCCCTAAGAAAACAAAACTGAATTGAATTCGCTATCTCAAATTGCGAATTTAATTTTTTCCATTATCAATCACTTGTATTCGTTATTTTCAGTAACAGTGACCTCCGTTTTACAAGATGTTGGACCCAGTATGGCCTTAAAACAACTTCTTTTCACGTAATATGGCAAGTGATTTCAGTAGATGTGAAAAGGATGTGCGAAAATGGAAATCAGACTTTCAAGAAACAAGACCTACAGAATTATCAAGTTTATATCACTTTGAAAACAAAAAGGTTTACAAGGTGATTGTAAGATTATTATTTAGTACAAACGAATCTTTAATTCTGTGGGTGAGAGGGCAATGGAGTTTTGATGTATGTGTGAATGATAAGCTTCAAACTCACTTTGCTTCTCCTGGTTGAGCCTTCTATTTATAGAAGGCTGGGTGCATGAATAAACAATAGTTTATTCGTGCAATAATTCCTGCGAAAAGTGCCCAATTGACATATTCATTGAATCCAACGTTCAAGTTGCCTTTTTCATCATGATATCAATTAATGTCAACTTGCTTCGGTAAGTGTGGCAGGACAGAGCCAATTTCAGACAAGTGGGGTATTTCATCAGAATTCTGATAAACCACTTCATCAGAAATTCTGATGAACAAATCATCAGAAAAATCCTGATGATCAGAATCGTCAGAAACTGATGATATTTCATCAGAAATATCATCAGATCCATCAGAAGTGACCTTTTCTGATAATCCAATTCTGCTCTTGATCAACTTGTGATTCTTTGAAGTAGATGCTATGCATTCCAGTTGTCCCATCTGATCTTCTTTTTCTAGTTCGTGATCTTCAGGACTGTGAACTCTTCATAGATTCAGTTGATTGTGATTTTCTTCAATACTTACAAATAAAGTTTCCTAACAGTTTCCCCCTAAGTATTGTAAGAAAATGAACTACCTTTTTGAACCGAAAAATTTCCAAACAGTGGAAACATAATACATGCAAAATTTAAACAAAACAGTTACTGATGTTTTTGAAAAACAAATCATAAAAGATGAAAATTCAGATGAACAAGTTCTTCAATTCAGCTTCATTCTCTTGTGCACATCTCCTTCCTTTAACTTCTTTTTGTAGGAGATATACTTGTTGCAGCTGACATACATGTCTTTGTACCATTCTCTTGCTTGGATCCATTCTTCAATCATTTGCTCAATTTCTTTTCTTTTTCCCTCCAAGTTCTTCTCTATCTTCTGAAGATGTTCTTGTCTTCTGTTCATGGTTTTCAAGATATACCTCAGAGTTTGATTTGAGTACTTACATATGTCAACACTTCTGAATAGAGCCTTGTTATTATCATGATCTCTGAAGATGACACCATATTTCTGTTCTTCATTTTTACTTGTCATCATAATGATGTCTCCAGACCTTGCATCTTCCAATATTTCTGAGGGAACTTTTGTCTTTGGTGATCTGACATACACCTTTTTGTTGTGTACATGCTCAAAGTTGATGTATATATCAAAGTCTGAGAAGGCTATTCTTTCAAATAGCAGTATTCCAGCCTTTGATATGCCATATAATGCCCTTCTGACCTCTTGATTATTTCTCTTCTCTTTTTCATAATGATCCTTCATAAACAGAATGTCTAAAGGATGCAATTGGTCAGCTATTTCTTCATCAGCCACCTTTTGTTCTTCCCCATTTTCTCTCTGAAGTGTGTATCTGTTTTGCACATGAGTTCCTCCAACATCATCAGTTGCAATTTTCATTTCGTCCACCTTTAAAATTCTCTTTACTGGATTGTCATTCTGTTTGTGAATGCTGCCTGACCCTCTGTTTATCCTTTCTTTTCTTAATGTCAGTCTGGTAGGAGACAGTGATCTTGGTGTTTCATCTTCTTTTGTTAGATAATAGCTCACCAGATTGTTCTCAGGGAATATCATTACATCCCTGGAAATCTCTTTAACCATCACAGACTTGGCTTCAGAGATTTTTCTCTTAACAATCTTTGATTTTGTTGATGAATCACCTTCTTGTTCCCATTCATTCATAGTTTGTATATTCATATACTTACTTATGGCTGAGTCATCAGACACTGTTGGATTTGGAGCAGATGCTAGCAATTTCAAATTTGTAATAGCTTGAGGTTTTGCAGTTGCTAACCTTTGCAGCATTTCTTCTTTTGAGATATTTGGGGGTGGTCCCATCATTGTGGTTCCTGCTCTGGTGATTGGTGTGCTTGATGATTGTTGAGGAGTTGACTTTGAAGTTTCTTGATGTGAGCTTTCAGCATTGGTTTCTTTCATTAGTTCTTGTGGATCCACTTTGGCCAACCTTGCAATGTTGAATTGCATCTTTTTCACCAGTTGTTGTATTTCTCTTACTTGTTTAGAGTTGCTGGCCATGTTTTTCTGAACATTGGTGAATTTAGTTTGAGCTTTCGTCTGAATTACAACCAATTCTTTTGACAGCTTTTCAAGAGCATCTGTGATACTGTTATTGCTTGCCCTTAGCATGGTAACTTCCTCCAAAACTCTGTTTGCGCTGCTTGACTGCCTTGATTCCATCACATTTGCAACTTGTGCTTTGATCTTTTCTATTTCTGTGAGAATCGTTTGGATTTCTGATGTAGAGATGTTGGATTCTGTTGCCTTTTCTTTCATCTTTTGAAGAGACTTTAGTGCTTCAGTGTTTTCATCAGTTTGTTTCTTTATTGCCTCCACTGATTCTGACAGAGTCTTCATATCAGCTTTTTGACCTTGTATTTCTGCCAGCAATATATCAAGTTTTTCTTCCACTGAATTTCTTTTGCATATTTTGTAAACATTTTTCAGTATTGTTTCTAAACTTTCTTGGTTCATAGGTTTCTCAGGGATAATTGGAACAACAGATGTTCCTTCTAACATTCCAGCTGCAAACACATTTGCTGCTGTTCTGAGGTTAAGAGTATTTGAAGATTCCAAATTCTCGATGTTCTCACCAGAAAATTGAAACACATTCAAGTTCTGGATTTTCTCATATCCTTGAACCTTTTCAGGTTCTCCATGAATTTTTGAGGTAATCAGATTACCTTTAGCCAGATTTCCTTGATCAGTTTCCTGATCTCTATCTGTTGGGATCTCATCCTCTTCCTCACTTTCTGATTCAGAGTTGAGATTAATGGCACTAGTAACCTCCTCATCAACCTTAGTTGTTCTGTATTCTATCTTGTAGGATACATTAACTGAGCTCTCTGATTTTGTTTCTTCTCTGTGAGACTCAACTAAAACAGTGTTTAAAAGAGATGTACCAGCAATGTGAGATTCATCATAATGTATGACTTCAGTGGCTTCAATTTCATCAGTATGAGTTTCTCCAGCAATATGTGATTCTGCATCATGTTTTTGATGGATTTCAAATTCATGATGAATTCCTGCTTCATGAATCTGTTGACTTTCAGCATGTTTTTCTTTGTTTTCTGGTGAGTTGGCTATCTCCAAGTTAGCTGTTTCCAGAATTCTTCTTCCTTCTGCACCCTCCTTTTCTGATGCCGAGGACTTCTCATCATCTCCTATTTCTGTTGATGAAGAACAGTTCACAATTTCTCTGCTGGGTTCTTCTGTTGGAGAATTTGATTTTGTCAGAAGTTTTTCATGTTGTATTCTGTATTGTGAGTCTGGTGCAATGAAGCATAACATGCTTTCTGGTAACACAGGGACATCTTTGTCTGATTCCCATCCATGATTGGAACTCCAGGCCTTTATGGTTTTTGATCTCCAGACATCTTCCAAGATTGGAATCTCCATGTTTCTTTCAATAAATGCTTCAGAAATGAAAATTGAGATTAACCTTGGATATGGCAGATGAGAGGTTATTCTTCCATTTCTGGTGATGATTGATCTTTTGAGAAGGTTAAAAATTTCTGACCCATAATCGATCTTGAATCCATTTATGAGTCCAAACATGATTGTCAGAATAGCTTGATTGATTTGATCAGTTCCTCCTATCTTTGAGGTGAGACATTTGTTTAACACTTCCATCATCACTTGCCAGATGGCTGACAATTCACTTCTTCTTATTGCTCCAATTTTGTTGACATCTCTTTTCTTGTATCCAAGCCCAATGACAAAGTCTAATAAATCTTCTCTGCTTGGGGCTTCAGTGTAACTGCCAAGAATAGGCAGTCCAAGCCATTCTCTTACTCTTGCGGGGGTTAATGTTACATAAACACTTCCCCATACATGTGCAGACACCTGATTTTCTTCAACTTCATTAAAGGTGTAAACAAATTGCTGTAGTAGCCTTTCTGGTATCTCTCTTCCTTTTGTTAGTGCACCTGAGATTGGGCATTTTGTGAGATATTCTACCAGAAGTTGACATCTTTTATCATACTCTGAATGCTCTGTATTCATCAGCAGATTGTTTTCCTTCATTGGTAGAAATTCTGCTTCCTCGACAAAAGGTACTTCATGTTGAACGATTGGAATATTGAGGTTAACTTCTGCCATTGTTGGTCTCTGTGAGTTAGGGTTTGAAATTTAGGGATTTTTGAATTGTGAGTGAAAAACAGGGGATTTTTAGGATATGTTGTTTTTGTGAGGAATATGAGTGTTTTTGAGTTTCTCCTACGTGTGTGTTTTATAGGAGTATTTCAGCAGAGTATTGTGGGTGTATGGAGTTGAAGAAGTTGAAAGGATATAGAACGTGGTATGAAATAGTGATAAAGAGATCATTAATTGTCTTTATAACCGTTAGATAGTGGGTGCTGAGTTTCTGGTTCAAAATGTAACCGTTGGATCGTGGGTATTAACACATTAATGAAATTGTTTTATCATGAAATCGTGGTTATGCCCTTTCAACTTGACTCTTCAATTTGTAGTTTCTTCAATCATGCCTTCTTGAAAATGTTGCATTGATTTTTGATTGGAGAAGACTATCGGTTCTATGACACCTTTTCTTCTTTGTGGACCCTATTTGACAGAAGGTCCAATCATCTTCCTTCATATGTACCCTCTTTTCATCATAAGTCAGAAAGTCCCATTCTGATAAAGTCATCAGAAATTCTGTTGATTATATGTATCCCTCTTTTGCTTTGACTTCTGTTGACTTTTTAGATGTGGTCAATAGAAGTAAACAGACTTTTCAACAGAATCTCTGAGTTTTCCCCCTAAACTTATGATCCTTTTCAACAACTTTTTTTTTTTTTTTGAGATGAGAGGGAATAAGATAAGATTAGAAGACTCACATTTGTTTTTCTGGTAGCATCCATGTCTCTTTTCCTTTTCTGATATTTTCTAAAAACATTTTATCATTTTAACGTTTTATCAGAAAAAAATAAGATCCAATTTTGAATTACCAGATTTTGTCTTCTGTCAACAGAAAACTTGAGTTTTGAGTCAGAATGTTAATTTCTGATGATCAAATCATATTTACCCATTTCCCAAAAAAAATATAAACCAACAAATCAAGCAAGCACTGAATATTAACAAATAACAGACAAAAAAATGTACAAGCAAAACAAACAAAAACTAATCAATATCTATTCCTTCACCATGTTCTATTTCCAGAAGTAATAACAGATCAGTTATTAGCCCATAGTTGTGGTTGGTGGGTACACGCATGCTGAGACCCATGTTTTCTTGAAGTCTCATATCAGCTCTTGGATAACTTGCAGGTATGCCTGCAAAGTCTAGCTGGCTCGTTATTATCTTTGTCAGAAAACGAGGATACATCAAGAATGGCTTGCCAACCCACATATTACTTGCAAAATCACTCATTAGATAATGAGAGAAGTTGTAAGGTACATTGAGTACAAGTGCCAGTATGGGCTCCATCAATCTAAGAGATACCTCATGATGATTGATGACCTTCTTTGAAAAACATGCGCCCATCTGTGTGACCAGATATTGCCATGGCCTGATGAAGCCATGTTTGTTGATTGCTCGTTGTTCGGTTTGTGTGTGATAACCCATTTGTCTCAAGACATCATCCTTCTGAGCCCTTGTGAACATCAGGACGTCATTATCATCATTGAGTTGAAGAGCTGTCCTGATGGTGGCTTCATTTAACCGAATTTGTTGATTTAGCACCACACTCTTGATGGCCATCTGTTCCCTGTTCTGATACTCAGATAGTGTTGCATTTTTCCAGAAGATTTGAAGAATTTCTGGATGAACACTTATGTGAGCAGTAAGTGCATAGTTTAAGTTGCTGCTCATGAGCATTTTGAGCACAACTTGACACCCTTCCCACTGAGGACCTTCCAGGTTGGTCCTCACTCTAAGGTTATGATATGGATAAAGAACAAGTGGGAAGCATTCCTCTTTGATGGTGCTCATTTTGTGAGAGTGTGTGAGAATGTGGTGAAGAAGAGAAGTGAGGAAGACGAATTTTAACACAAAGTGGTGATTATTTATAGTAAATTTAATATTTGCCATAAATGGAAGCTACCAAATTGTAGATTTTCTTCACCGCAATCTCTGTTATTTTAATGATTACCAGAGGACAGAAAAAAATAACAGAGATATGTTTCTTCACCACTTCACATGCAATTTAATGATATAGGCGGCTAATTTCTGGTGATGTAATCTGATAGCCTACCAATATGTCACTTCATCCTTCTTAATACATGATGGGGTGTAATAAATGAAGGAGAGAAAAAGTTCTATATTAACGAGTTCCCAGAAATTTTCTGTTGGATGACGTTATCAACACTAACAAGAAAAAAACTCCCCTTTTTTTTATTGAATTAAAAAAAAAACAAAAGTACAAGTAATGAATATACAGTCAAGAGATATGAAAAAGGATGATGATATGCAACAATTTGTTTTACTGAATTTCGACAATTCTGATTATCTAACATATTTTCTGATGATTCACCAGAATTCTGATGACTTATCAGGTTTTCTGATGTTGTGTCAGATTTTCTGATGACTTCATCAGAATTCATGATAAGTTGCCAGATTTGCTGGTGATTTATCAGATATATGATTTTGATTATTACTAAAGCAATTTATCAATTATTTTTCTAGTGATAAATTGTCTGAGTAATTTTTATCATTGATCTGACCATGTCAAAGCAGATAATTTGTTAAGCCTTCAACATAGGCTACTCTCTCTATGGTCAGACATCCATACCTTATGCATCCATATCCCATGATCATTCCTCTCACTCCATTTCCAAAATTTACCATTCTACCCAGCCTTGAAACAAAGTTGCTGAGTAAGCTCCTGTCCCCAGTCATGTGCTTGGAGCTTCCTGAGTCGCAGTACCAGATCTGCTGCACATGATGGTCCTGAAATGAAATGATTAGAGGGTTTTTGGTACCCAGGCATGCTTGGGTACTGTTTCTGATGGAATATTAATCACTTTATTTTTTCTTCTTCTTGTTTTTACATCAGAAACTCTGTTATATGCTGAGCCACTAACATATTTTACAGTTTTCTTTTGAAGATGGTGTTGAACAAGCTTCAGTATGTCAACACACATACACGAGTTATCAGAATTTTCTGATATTTCCTCTTGTGATGGAATGAGTGGATAATTTTGAAAAGATGAGTGAACTGCTTCTGGAGTTTTTACAGATTTTTGACTGCATTCACTATTGTTTGTTTTGAAGTTTGGTTTTTCAAAAGAGTATTCAGAACAGGTTGTTTTGCAAGATTCAGATTCAGATTCTGATGTAAATTTATCAGAATTCTGATGAGTTGCTTTTATAAAGACAGTGGGTTTAGTTCTTTTTGATCTTGTAGAACTTGTATAACCTAAACCCTCTCCTTTGTTCTTTGGTGTGGACTCAATAAAATTTATGAACTCTTTAGCCTGTTGAAAACCTCTTACATTGATTTCTTTATCATTGATTTTCTTGTAAAGATCTTTTCTTTCATTTTCATAAAACTCAATTTTAGCTCTTTGATCTAAACTATCCTCTACAAGAAGTTGGTTTTCAAGAATGATTTTATTCAAAGTCCTTTGCAACTCATCAGATTTTCTAATATCTGATTGATGTTTTTCTTGCAGATTTAGAAAATTTGACATGAGCTTATCTAGCTTGTGTTCAAGATCAAGATTGTCTAAATTTACCTTTTGTTCTGAAGTTTCTGGTAGTCCTTCAGAAAGTGCCATGAGGCAAAAATTCGCCAATTCTTCTTCTTCATCATCAGAAGAATCATCAGATAACCATGTATCTGTTCCAGCAATTAAGCTTACTTGTTACTGCTTCTTTGCTTCTTCAAGCTTTTCTCATAATAGGCAACATCCTTCAGCTTTTTGGTCTTGCATTCTGATGCATAATGACCTCTCTGCTTGCACTTGTAACACACAACTTCAGCCTTCCCTTTATCCTTAGATCTAACCTCTTCTTTAGATCTTCCATCCATCCTTCCTTTGTCACTCCTCTGGTATCTCTGGCTACCTCCCCTCAACCTCTGCTCAAATGTTTTGGTGAGCAGTGCTATTGCTTCAACAAAAGCTGAAAAGTCTGATGATGCATAAGAAGTTTCAAGATTTTGGCTGTTTGATGGTTGTGGATCATTGGTTGTTGTTGATCTTTGTGAGTTTGAGATAAGAGCTAAAGATCCCCCTCTTTGAATAGTTTCTTCAAATATTTCTTCCTCTCTGGGGATCAAGATGCTGTATAAGTCATGAAGACTCATGTTTCCTAGTTCTAAGGTTGATGATAAAGTCATGGTTAGACTTCTCCATTCTCTAGGAAGGGTATCAAGAAATTTTATGTTTCTTTCATCGTTTGATTTTGCTATACCAAATTTCTTTAGCTCGTTTAAAAGTTTTGTAAATCTTTGATATGTATCATTTAACCTTTCATTTGGCAAACTTTTAAACCTTACATAAGATGAGACATTGTTTGTTCTCTTGTTTCTTCTCATCCTTTCTCCTCCTTCACAAAGGTTTTCCAACTGATCCCATATTTCCTTAGCTGATGCACATGCATCAACTTGTGAAAATATGTCATTGGGGATGGCCATTATTAAAAGTGACTTTGCCCTTTCATCCCCAGCCACCAGGTCCTTGTCTTCCGCACTCCAGTTTATTTCACTTTTGGGAGCGCGGGAGGCAGGGATTGCTGGTGATTGGTCAGTTGCTGGAATAGCAGGTATATCAGTCATTGGTGTATGTGGACCCCTTTCAATGGATTGAAACAGAGCTCGGTCATGACCATTAAGGAAATTGACCATCCTGATTTTCCATTGGGGGTATTCCTCTCTGACCAGAGTCGGAGGTTTGGACATAGAACCAATGTTAAAAGCATTATTCCAGGATTGAAAGCTGGCCATATTTAGAGAAAAGAAGATGAGCGATTGATCGTTTGAAAATAGTTTATTCAATCTGCTCTGACACCAATTGTTGGACCCAGTATGGCCTTAAAACAACTTCTTTTCACGTAATATGGCAAGTGATTTCAGTAGATGTGAAAAAGATGTGCGGAAATGGAAATCAGACTTTCAAGAAACAAGACCTACAGAATTATCAAGTTTATATCACTTTGAAAAAAAAAGGTTTACAAGGTGATTGTAAGATTATTATCTAGTACAAACGAATCTTGAATTATGTGGGTGAGAGGGCAATGGAGTTTTGATGTATGTGTGAATGATAAGCTTCAAACTCACTTTGCTTCTCCTGGTTGAGCCTTCTATTTATAGAAGGCTGGGTGCATGAATAAACAATAGTTTATTCATGCAATAATTCCTGCGAAAAGTGCCCAATTGACATATTCATTGAATCCAACGTTCAAGTTGCCTTTTTCATCATGATATCAATTAATGTCAACTTGCTTCGGTAAGTGTGGCAGGACAGAGCCAATTTCAGACAAGTGGGGTATTTCATCAGAATTCTGATAAACCACTTCATCAGAAATTCTGATGAACAAATCATCAGAAAAATCCTGATGATCAGAATCGTCAGAAACTGATGATATTTCATCAGATCCATCAGAAGTGACATTTTCTGATAATCCAATTCTGCTCTTGATCAACTTGTGATTCTTTGAAGTAGATGCTTTGCATTCCAGTTGTCCCATCTGATCTTCTTTTTCTAGTTCGTGATCTTCAGGACTGTGATCTCTTCATAAATCCAGTTGATTGTGATTTTCTTCAATACTTACAAATAAAGTTTCCTAACACAAGACCAAAGAAAAAAAAATCTTCTTGAAATTATATTTATTTTACTATAGCTAGTAGGGGGATGGTTCAAATGAAAACCACTTTTATTGTGAAAACTCAAAAACTAACTAAAAAAAGCCTAAAAAACACACCAAAATTTTTTTTTCAATATTTTTTATAAAAATCGCAGGTTTTTATATATAAAAAATAACTTTTTTTTTCAAAAAAAAAAAAATTTGTAGTACACATACACATGTGTAGTATTACACATGTGCACTACAAATTTTTTTTTTTGAAATTTTTTTTATATACATAAACCTGCGAAAATTGGTATGCAAAAAAAAAAAAAAAAATTTGGTATGTTTTTTGGCTTTTTTAATGAGTTTTCGAGTTTTCACAATAACTAGTGGTTTTCATTTGAACCTTCCCCTAGCTAGTAGTACTTAAATAAATGTTAATATTTAGGATTTTGATCGGCCGTGTTGCGATGACGTCGAAAGTTAGATTAACTTGAATTTATACGGTACGATTCGTTTTCGAAAAAACTATGTCGGCTTCGAATGAAAACATGTTATATTTGACCCGACTCGCTTTCAAACATAGATTATGAATATACACATAGGGGTGTTCATGAGCCGATCTGATCCGAGCGAGGGTTTGCTCGTGCTAGGATTGAATTACAACCGATCCGATCCGATCGGATCAAATTTGCAAAACTGAGCACAAAAGTGATGCTCGTACTCGGATTGAATTTGAATCGAGCGGATCTTTTTCGCTCGGTTTTTCTCAGCACCAAAATTAAAACATGTGTAGCAACACAAAAAAACTGAAATCAAGACTATACAAGACTGCATTGAACAAAAACAAATCCTAACTTAATTAAAACATGTCCAACACCTTACTAACAAAAGCAATACATAAAAAAATCATGATCCGTATTAGTTGAACTTGAGCAGCAGCGAGGTATGTGCCAGGAGGTATGTAGCAGGAGATTAGGTGCTCATTTGAATTTCTAGGAATTAGGGTTAGGTTTTGGTATTGAGTTGGGATAGTATGTTTCTTGGGCTTTTAATTTTTCTTGGGCTACTTATCTATATAACTATATATATATATATATATATATATATGGGACCGCTAAAATGAAAACCACCTCCAGTTGTAAGAACCCAGAGAACCACTTTCTAACCACTAGATCAACAAGATGGATGGATAAGATTAAAGGTAGTTAATATTAATATTAAATAGTTTTTGTCTTATTATGTCTTTAATATTTTAATCCAAAAGGGTAGTTAAGTAAAATTACTTTCTTTTGTCTTTTAGTCTTTATTATTTTTTTATTACTTTTTTGTTTTATTATATTACTTTTTATTTTTTAAACACAATTTTTTTATTAAAAACCATTTTTAAATTCAGATTTTTTAACAAAAATAATTTATTTTGCACGCCGGTTTTTTTTGCACGCCGTTTTTACGCCCGGCTTTTTTACGCGCCGTTTTTAATGTGTCGTTTTTGCACGCCGTTTTTTACTCTCGGCTTTTTCAAGCGGTGTTTTTTAAAGCGCCGTTTTTTACGTCCCGTTTTAACGCGGCGTTTTTTACGTCCCGTTTTTTTCGCGGCGTTTTCATGCCCCGTATTCACGCCCATTGTTTAAGCGCCGTTTTATCACACGGTTTTCCACGTTAAAACTTTTTACGTTTTACGTTAAACTTTTTACGTTTCACGCATCGTTTTTTAACGCGTAGTTTTTGCGCGCCATTTTTTAGGCTCCGCTTTTTCATGCATCGTTTTTTAAACGCGCATTTTTTACGTCCCGTTTTAACGCGGCGTTTTTTACGTCCCGTTTTTTTTTCGCGGCGTTTTTATGCCCCGTATTCACGCCCCTTGTTTAGGCGCCATTTTATTACACGGTTTTTTACGTTTTACAATTTACGTAGAAAAAGTTTTACGTTTTTACGTTATATAGTTTTACATAAAAGTTTACATTTTACAATAAACTTTTTACGTTTTATGTTTTACGTTAAACTTTTTACGTTTTACGTTAAAGTTTTTACGTTTTACGTAAAACTTTTTACGTTAAAATTTTTACGTTTTACGTTAAACTTTTTACATTTTACGTTAAACTTTTTACGTTTTACGTCTTATGTTAAACTATTTACGTTTTACGTTAAATTTTTTACGTTTTACGTTAAAGTTTTTACGTTTTACGTTAAACTTTTTACGTTTCACGCATCGTTTTTTAACGCGTAGTTTTTGCGCGCATCGTTTTTACGTTTTACGTTAAACTTTTTACGTTTTACGTTTTACGTAAAACTTTTTACGTTTTAAGTTAAATTTTTTACGTTTTAAATTAAACTTTTTATGTTTTACGTTTTAGGTTAAAATTTTTACGTTTTACGTTAAACTTTTTACGTTTTACGTTAAACTTTTTACGTTTTACATTAAACTTTTTATGTTTTACATTTTTTACGTTTTGCGTTTTATGTTAAACTATTTACTATTTACGTTTTTACGGAAAACGGACAGAGTTTCCTCTGTTTTTGGAATAAGCCGACAACTCAAGTTGTCGTTATCTTTTCAAAACTCAACAATATAAACACAATATATAAAGTATCTATCAAAATGCCAAATGTAACAAGCCACTGAAGTATCGGTTCGAGCTCGGTGCACGTTAACTAAATAAAATCTAAACTAACGTAATAATAACTAGCTACCGAATTGCAAGACCCGAACCGAGACCGACCCGAAGCTTGACCTGAACAACTCTGAATCTGACCCGGTTTGACTGAGCCGCCGACCTGAAGCTTCTGAACCGGGTTGAACCAAACCCGCACCCACTGACCCGAAACTCGCCCCACGGCTGACCCGAACAAAAACTCGAACCATACTTGAGTCTGGCCCGAAACCTGCACCCCTATATATGAATCCCAATTGACCATTCCAGCACAAAAAATCTCTGCACCCCTATATATGAATCGTTGTCTTACAGGAAGCACAGACGATATCTTACCATCTGAATTTGAATGTTGCAAACCCATTCACAAAAAAAGGAATTAAGCATGCATTTATGTATACTTTAATAGAAATTTCAAATCAATTTCAAATCAAGGAATTATGCATGCATTTAGACCGTGGGGTATGGTGGGGCTTGGGTTGGGTTGGGGGCATGAGTTAACACGTGCAGTTCGAGCCCCCCACCGCCTAGTGACGTGTCTGTGGGGTATGGCGGGGCGTGGGTGCACCGCTTAGGTTGGCAGGTTATTAAAAAAAATTACAAAAAATTTAAAAAATTCACACAACATTTATAAAAAAAAAACTAAAATGCAAACCCGATATGACATGGCGGTGGACAACGAATAGGAGGCCGCCACATCGGATCTCAAGCCCGCCCCATGCCCGGTTTCAAACCCAAGCCCCAAGGGCCACGCCCCAACCCAAGCCCACCCGGGGTGGTGGCTTGGGCGTTTTCCCCCCCAACCCACGCCCCAACCTAAGCCCCATACCCCATAATCTTATGTATACTTTAATAGAAATTGCTAACCCGTCATATTGAAGTTGAGCTCGGTTAAAGCAGAGAGTGCACAGCCTCCAATGATTGGCAAAAGTGACAAATAAACCCCAATCGGGAACGTTTCACCAAGAAAAAACCTTGAAACAAATACACTAAATGCAGGTTCACCACTTTTGATAATGTGTGTAAATGACACGGCAACTTTTGACATACTTATAGTAGCTGCCATATGTCCAATTGTATGTGCTAAAGCAACCTGCATTTAAAAAAAATCCCATTTAGAACAATGTAATGAAGCAAGATTTTAAACACCCAATTCGGGTCACGACTGACGGCCACTTTTTTTTTTTTTAAATCATAATCAAGTTTAAGTGTTTTAGATGAGGGCCTTGGTGTAATGAAAACCCCCAAAACATACCGGAGGTCTGCCGAAGCTGAATCCTCGGTGAGAGAGAGATGAGAGAGAGCATATCTTACTAGAGAGAGAAACACCCTTCAAAGGCATCCCCGCCGCCGGCATCCCACCGCCGCCGTCATCTTTCTCTGATCCAGGATTGGGCAGTGGTTGGTAGTGAACGGGGTGGCGGTGAACAGTGGTTGGTCATCCCGGAGGTGTGGTGGTGGTTTTGTGACAGTTGGGTGGTGGTGAACGATGGTTGGTGGTGCCGGAAGTGTGGTTGACGGAGGGGGGGTTGCAGGTGGTGAACGGTGGTGGGTTACTTCAGATGAAGAAGATGAAGAAGCTCTACTATTTTGAAGAATTGAAGAAAGAAGAGAGAGAGACATATATAAAAAGGAGGAGAGAGATGGTGGCATTAAATGGAGAGAGAGGAGTGATTTGACATTTGGGGTAAAAGACCAAAATACCCTTTTAGTTGGCATAATCTGATTGGTTGATAGTGGTTCTCGCGGTTCTTACAACTGTAGGTGGTTTCTATTTTAGTGGCTCCCTATATATATATATATACATATATATAGAAACGGGATCAGGAGAAAACGCTCAAAAGTGTGAGAACGGTGAGAACGCTTCCTGGCCTAAAACGTGTCACGCCGCTTAGAGAAAGGCGGAGGGGCTTTTTTGTCCTTTCATATTTCTTTTTTATTAACGCGTGTCCCTTTATTTTTTCATTTTTTTGGCGTTTAATAAATATGCGGCGTTTTATTGTTTTTAGATAAGAATTATATTAAATATTTTGGCGTTTTAAGTATCGTTTTGGCGTTTTTATTGTTTTTTAGATCAGGATGCAGACTTTTACTCTAAAAAACATCAGTAATTTTCTTGATTTTACTATATCAAGTGTTTTGCCATTTAGTATACAGGCCTATAATGTGACAGACAATTATGGCGTTTTGAAAAGATAAATAAATTTCGATTTTCCATGTAGTGGCATTAATATAACTATAATATTTTGGCAATAAATGATACCGTCTCTTTATTTTACTGTTTCTTTTCAATTTTCTTCTGTCAATTAGTGTTGAATTTTCAAGTAATTATTTGTTTGCGTTTTTTGGCGTTTTATATAGCAACCTCATACTTTGCTAGCATTCGTTCTCACAGTTTTCAAACTATCAGGCATTTTGTTGTTTGTAGTTTTTGGCGTTTTATACTCAATTGTTTTACCATAGCATAGAATTAGATGATAAACAACAGAGAATTACATAACAAACAATAGAAAATGAAAAAAATTAAAAATTATAATCTAATTTCTCATTCAAATCTTCACTGTCATCAGCCTCTTCTACTTTAACCTTTTTGGCATTTTGAACATGTTTTTGAATGCCTTATGTTGATTCTTATTTTCCTACATACCGGCCGTCTTTAGAAGATGCTTATTTTTTGTGGCATCCTTTATGGTGTGTGGATATATACTTGTTTGATGACATGTTGAACACCAACGCCTGCTCTAATGTATTGATCCCTTCATGCCATCCATATATCCATCAAGAACAAAGTGACATGATGTCATATCAGTGTCATCAGTCTCTTTATCTTGAATATTTGTCCATCTCATTCAGAAAAAGATTATAGAGATACCCAACTCACAGAAGAATCCATTCAGTGAAACCATACTCAGATCAATACTCAATATAGCAGAATCGAGGTTCTGCATCTGTGGCTTTTTTAAGTATTATTTTTTGGCCTTTTTAAAGTGAATGGTTTCTAAGGAATATGGCGTTTTGTTTCTGGTTTTGTGATAAGTTGTTTGTCCAGAGAAGTCTCTCTTTATAGGATGTTTTTGGCGCATAGTTTAGGCGGGTTTTTATTTATAATAAATGATATTAATAAAGTAGCCGTCTTTTCAGTTTACTGTGTATTTTTACTATTTTTTATGTTCAGCTTTTTATGAGTTTTTAGGGTCATAGACTTTCCATCTCCCATGTTTGGCGTTTTTGAATGGGTTTAAGTAGTTTTTGGCGTTTTTTTTTTCCATTTTTAGCTTTTATTAATTAATACTTTGCAAATTACTTTCATTATAGTTTGGGAGTTTTTTTGGCGTTTTTACTCCATTTATGGCGTTTTCATATGCATTATGACTGTTTTGGCGTTTTATTAAGATAATGTATTTTTTTATTTTAAGTTCAAAAATACATAGCAAACAACAGAAAAAGAAAATTAAAAAAATAAAAATAAAAACAATTCATCTTCCAAATCTTCACTGTCATCAGTCTCTTTCTTCATTAAATCATGTTCACTGGTGGTTTGGCTTAGCCATGCTTGTGTTTTTGTGCCGTTTGGGAAGACAAAATGACATGAGTTTTTTTTTGAATATGTATCTTCAAACAACTCATTAGTGTCATTCGTCTTTTCATGCCATTAAAATATTCATGAAGAACAAAACACAGAAAATGACATAAGTCTGACCCCAGCATCTTTTTGTTTTTGATTTGTCCATCTCATGCAGCAAAATGTTATTTGAATCCCAGCACCTCAGGGTAGAATGCATTATCCGAAACTTTGGCGTAGAACAATATTTTGAATATACAAGAAACGATATTTGGCATTTTTGGCGTTTTACTGAAAAAATAGTTTATCTGAAAGAACCTTCGATCTTTTGGAATCTTTTGATGTTTGAGTGTTTTGGCGTTTTCTAAGATGAATGGCATATAGTAGAAAATATGGCGTTTTTGAGTAGTTGTGTTTGATGTTTTGGGGATTTTGGCGATTGTAAGTTGAATGGTATATAGTTGAAAATATGGCGTTTGAGGTTCTGGGGGGGGGTGTGTTTTTATGTATTGGATGTTTTTTGTTTATATAGCGATGTGATTTGGTCCGTAATGGCGTTTTATTCATCAGTATGGCATTTTGGTATAGAGGTGTAAAGACGCTTTTACCCTTAATGAGGCGCGTCTACGTAATAAAATTGATGTTATTTAAGAAAACGCCACCGCGCAATCTAGTCCATTGATTGTTTTGATCGGACGATCCATAATCGTTCTCACCGTTCTCACACTTTTCACCGTTTTCTCCAAATCCCGACCCTATATATATAAATCTTTAGAATCTATAATATATAGGGTCAGGATTTAGAGAAAACGGTGGAAAGTGTGAGAACGGTTATGGATCGTCCGATCAAAACAATCCATGGACTAGATTGCGCGGTGGCGTTTTCGTAAATAACATCAATTTTATTATGTGGGACACGCTTCATTAAGGGTAAAAGGGTCTTTTACCGCTCAAATTCAAAACGCTATCAAATGATAACACGCCATTCAAAAAAAAAATAAAACGCCATTGAAAACAAAACTCCAAAAATTAGTGATAAAACGCGTTGGATATTACAGGAAGAGGAAACAGCACAGTAACTGAATTCCAGTTATTAACATTTATTAGAAGAAATTCCCTCCTAAATTACGCGCCAAAAACATAATTATATAAACGACGTAAAACATCGCTTCCATAATCACTTCAATTTATCCATTTCTACAAAAAAAACATCTTCAACCAAAAACGCCAAATTAACCAATACGCCAAAAATGGCAACAATCGTTTGGTGGAGATACACTCTATCAATCAGGTGATTCGTCCTGCGTTTTGACAACAGAAGGAGGGTGTATGTTTGGACGATCAAGGAAATTTTGAAGATGGAAGAAGAGGTACAGAGGGGTATCCTATCCCTTGGCACCGCTCTGGACAACGAATGCCATGAAACACATATGCTTATGAAAACATTAACCAGGAAATTTGGACCAATCAAATCAGATGTAAAGTCGGACCCTGTCATGACATCATGGCGTTTTGATGATGAAACAGACATGGTGACCGTTATATACGACAGCGGAGAGCAGGATATCTACTGGCTTGAAAACATTATGACAAAGCAGGGGCTTCGTTTCATGGAAGAATTGCATAACGCCACTTGTTTGCACACAGAAATGGACTCAAAATTGGAGTTAATGCAAGACATGTTCAAGTGGAGGCTTTAGAATCTTCAGGAACAAGAAGTCAATGAAGGTGAAGGTGATGACATGGATGAAGATCCAGATGAAGACTCCGAGGAAGAAGATGACGCAAGTGATTGATACTTTTCGGATAAAGTACCTTCTAACGAAGGCTTTTATTTTTTTTTTCTTTTTCTTCTTCTGTGTAATCTTCTTTTTTTTTTTAGGATAATTAAATGATATATTTCACTATTTATTTGCAAAACGCCAAAAAATACTAAAAAAGTTATTGCTTACAAAATGCCAGAAATAACAAAAAATATTTTTCCTGTTTAATATTTTGTCATCTTGGTCTACATAACGCCATTTAAAAAAACGCCAAACTTTAGAAGATGGGACGTCTATCACCTATAAACTGATAAAGTTGATCAAAACATTAACTGAAAAGACGGTTACTTTATTACTATCATTTATTACAAAAAATCCCGCCTAAACTACGCGCCAAAAAACTCCTATAAGAGAGGGGTCTATACACAATGAATTGATCACACCCAGAAAAACAAACGCTATATTCTCTATAAACCACTCACTTTAAAACGCCAAAAAATGTTAGTTAAAATAACCACAGATGGCAAAGCTTTCACTGAATGGATTCTTCTTCTGAGGGGGTTATCTCAATAATCTTTTGCTGAATGAGATGGACAAATATTCAAGAAAAAGAGACTGATGACAGTGATATGCCATCATGTGAGCTTTGTTCTTGATTAATATTGGCATGGAATAAAGCGATCAACACAAGTGTAAAATGCTTTTTTGGACTCCATTATTATAAATAGCATCAAGCAAGAGTTGATCTTCAATGAAATGCCAACAAACAAGAATATCACACCAAAAAACAGGATGCCACTAAGCAGCTTCGTCTAAAAAAGACAGTGTTTATGTAGGAAACTTGACATCTACCTAAGGTATTCAAAGGTTCAAAATGCCAAAAACAAATTCAAGAAGAAGAGCCTGATGACAGTGAACATTCGGAAGAGAAATTAGATTACCATTTTTAATTTTTTTTCTTTTTCATTTTATATTGTTTTGTTATCAAATTATCTGTTGTTTTGATATCTAATTCGTTACAAATATTCAAGAGTTCTAAGGCTGGGCATGGGCGATCACCGGAAGCCTTTTCCGGTAAATATTCAGAGAAGGCTGACGAAGTTCTTTGTAGGCAATCTTCCGGATCGATGCAGTGGGAATGACATAGCAGGGGTAGTTCGAAGGCATGCAGAGATTTATAACATTTATATAGCTAGGAAGAAGGATAAGAAGGGGAATCGGTTTGGTTTTGTTTCACTGCTGGATGTAAAAAACACGGGGGAGTTGGAGAAAACATTGTCAGATATTAGATTGGGTGAGTATAAGCTTAGTTTTAATGTTGCCAGATTCACGTTAGAGGATGGGGAGATTAGTGGCAGGCAAGCAGAGAGACCAATCCTGAAGATGATGAAGGGGGTGGTCGGAAGTTCTTCAGGAGTAAGGGAAGTAAATGGGAGTTCTTTGTTTGGAATGAGGACGTTTAAGGAAGCAATGATGGGTAGAAAGACCGAGGTTAAGGAGGAAAAAACGGTGACTATTCAAGATGATTTTAAAGTGAATGATCATGGGTTTGGTAAGGCTGTGATCGTAGTTATGAAGGATTTCAAAGCTCTGAAAGAAGCAGGAGATACGGTTAGAGCAATGATGGCCGGGGCAGGGGTGGTGCAGTCGGAGGGAGGTTTATCATGGTATCGTTTAACAGTAGTGAAGAGGCGGAGCGGTTCTGTTTACTGGCGAAGGAGATGGGTGAAAAGTTTCATTTAGTGGAAATATGGACGGGATAAACATTACCGTTTGAGAGATTAGCCTGGCTAAGGGTTTAGGGAATCCCCCTCCACCTCCTGGATAATGAAGTTATCAACAGAATTGGGGAAAGGTTCAGGAAGGTGATACAGGGTGGGCAACATGACAAATGGGATTCAGACTTATAGTATGATTACGTTGGGGTGCTGGTCTCGAAAGGGAGGAGGGTTCAAGAAGAGGTGATTGTTCAATGGTAGGGCCGTAGATATAGAGTCTGGGTGGAGGAGCAAATCGGTGATTGGGAGCCGGAATTCCTGGGTAGAGACAGGGGAGTGGAGGCAGCTCAGACGAACAACTATCATTAGCAGTCATCGGAAAAAAAAAGATCAAGGTGAACGGAATAAGTTGCAGTCAACCGGAATTTTGACCGGCGGTTCTCCGGCAAACGATTCAGAAAGACCTCAAGTCTCGCCTGTAACTAAGGAAAGGATTGTGAATGATCATTTAGAAAATTTGGGAAAGGATGGAGTTACCAAGAATATGGAAGATCTAGTGGGGTCGGATACAGAAACTCCCGTGCTCTTTGGGGAGGTATTTATGGGAGGGAATAATGTGGAAAAAGAGAGGGGACCCATAGTAAAGAAAAGTCGGAATTGTTCAAAAAAAGGTGGTGTGGGTCGGGTGGGCCATGTGCAGGCCAAAATGGTTTCAATAGATGCTAGGCCCAGTTCCAGGATGAGGCCACGTTTGGATGTGGACCCAAATGGCTTAGATCCATTTGGGCTTAATGCCCTTTTGGGTCTTAATCATAGTCACCAGGCGGAGTCAGGTTCGAATAACTCACCAGTTAACGAGGAGGGGTTTGGTAGCGCAGTACCTTCAGCTCAGACTCCTTTTGATTAGGAACATCAGTCTGCTGGTGGAGGTCGAGAGGTAGAAGTTCCGGTTGTTAATTTAAAATCGGATGAAGATAAGCATACCAACGAGGAGGTCATTTCAGCAAATATGGAGGTGAACAAAGGTAACACGGAGGAAATCGAGAATACGATCAGGTTAGGGGCGGTGGCCGGAGCCAATCTGGACGGTTTTAGGAACTTGGTGTCCATGGCAGTGGAGGAAGAAGGAGTACAAGCAGGTAAGATATGAACTTTTTGTCTATTAATGTTAGGGGTCTGGGGGTTCAGGAGAAAAAGAGATGGGTTAAGGAGTTAAGGGTTAAAAATGGGGTTGATTTTTTAGCTATTCAGGAAACTAAGATTACGAATTCGGAAGGTTTCGATAGTAGTTGTTGTTGGGGGAGGGGGGCTTTTGATTTTGACATGGTTGAAGCTATAGGTAGGTCAGGAGGCATTATGAGCTTATGGAACTCTATGGTTTTCAAAAAGAACTCTGTGGTGCATCATCCAAACTTCTTACTTACATCGGGGTACATGGTTGAAGAAAGGGCGATGGTTAATGTTTTGAACGTCTACGCTCCTCAAAGTGTGGTCGCTAAAAGGAGTCTTTGGGATAGGTTAAAAACGATGATTAATAATTATCAAGGTATGTGGGTTGTGTTGGGGGATTTTAACGCGGTTCGTAGTGCAGAAGAAAGGAAAAACTCTACATTCAATCAGACAAGTGCCTCAGATTTCAACTCCTTCATTGATGAGTCTGACTTACATGAATATTGCATGAGGGGGAATAGATTTACTTATTTGGCTGGTAATAGTGGTTCGTTTAAGCTGAGTAAGATTGATAGGATGTTGGTTTGTCAAAAAAATTTCAATAAATGGCCACGGGCGTGTCTTAGAGCCCTTCCAAGAGAGCTGTCGGATCATACTCCATTATTACTATCATTGGTAGATGCTAATTTCGGGTATAAACCATTTAGGTGGTTTAACTCTTGGCTTGATAGAGATGGATGTAAAGAGGTGGTGTTAAAGGCGCTTAATGATAGTACTGTGAAGGGGCGGCCAGATTTGGTTATTTCTGGTAAGCTGAAATGTGTGAGAGAGGCGTTTAGGATTTGGTAGGCGGAGGAGGTTCAGAAAGAAGGGGAGGTGATGGAAAATTATAAGTCTGAATTGCATAATTTAGAGATCCTTATGGAGGATAGGGAGCTTGAGGAGGAGGAGGTTTGGGTTTGGGAGGAATGGAAAAAGGGCATTGACCAAATGAATCAGTGGAAATGCAGAGACTTGCAACAGAAAGCTCGGGTTAAATGGGCCTCCAAGGGGGATGATAATTCTGCATATTTTCATAGGGTGATGAACGGGAGGAAAGCGGTGAACGATATTCCAGGTCTTAAAGTAGATGGGCAGTGGATTTCGAAACCTAACTTGGTTAAGAGAGAAGTCCTAAAATTTTTTAGGAATCATTCGCAGAAAATTTTGTGATGCGGCCGATGTTAATGTGTGACAATTTTAAGTTAGTATCTTCAGAGGATGCTAGGATGTTAGTTCGGCCTTCTTCAAAAGAAGAAATTAAAAAGGCGGCGTTTGATTGCGGTTCGGATAGAGCGCCGGGGCCGGATGGTTTTAATTTCATGTTTATTAAGTTCTTTTGGAACGACTTGGAAGGTGACTTTCTCAAGATGTTCAACAGGTTTCATGAGACGGGGGAGATTAGTAGAGGTTGTAGTACCTCGTTTATTACACTTATTCCGAAGATTAGTTCTCCAGTTGGATTGAAAGATTATAGGCCCATTACTCTAGTGGGTGTCATTAGTAAAATTATCTCAAAAGTGCTGGCAGAAAGAGTGAAGGTGATGATGGGAAAGATTATATCAAAAACTCAGACGGCGTTTCTTAAAAATAGGTTCATTCTGGACGGTCCTCTAATTATTAACGAGTTGTATGGGTGGATTAGAAAGACGGGAAAGAAAGGTTTCTTATTGACAATTGAGTTTGAAAAGGCATATGACAATGTAAATTGGGAATTCCTTCTTTCAGTTTTGGGTCAAATGGGGTTTCCTAGCAAGTGGTGTCTTTGGGTGAAAGGGATTCTTCGTTCGGCGAGATCGGCTGTGCTGGTCAATGGGTCGCCCACATTCGATTTTCAGTGTCAAAAAGGGGTTAGGCAGGGAAACCCTTTGTCTCCGTTTCTTTTTCTTATTGCCATGGAGGCGTTCTCTTGTCTGCTTAGAAAGGCCTGTGATTTGGGGGAGTTGAAAGATCTGCGTCTTTTTGGCGGGGGGAATTCTTTTTCGCATCTTCTTTACGCGGATGATGCTTTGATTTTGGGGGAATGGTCTAGTGTAACACCACGGAAAAACGTGTCCAATTATATATAGACACGTGTCATAAACTCCAAAGGTGTGAAAGATTTCGTTTGAAAAGTCAAAGCTGTCAAATAATGAAACAATGAAACCACAAGGACTAAAAGTGTCAACATGCCAAACTTGTGCCTCTGAATGACCTTACACGATGAATATATTCTTGAATGAGTGATTGAATGGATATGAGAAGCCGTTTACGAAAATAATCGGAAGATTATTAAATTACAAGGGTTAAATGTGTCAACATGTCAATCCTGACCTCTGAGTGACCTTTTAACGAAACCGAGGCTTCGAAATATTCAAATATACTCTTAAGAATAAGTGTTATAAATTTCAAGTGGTTTCGATATCGTTAAGCATGATTTCAAGACTTTGGGCAAAAAGTGTAAACTTGACGAAACTTGCTTCCATAGTGATAATTAACGAACCCGAGCCTAACGGAGTTTGTTTATTTATCCTTGGGCCCCAAGAAAATAATTACAAGGGTCTCCTTTGCCAAAAACCATGTTAAAAAGGGTTAAAAACGCCAAGGGACTGATTCTGCCAGCTTTGAAACTTGTTTTGCCAGTTAACCAGTCCCAGGCGGCCCGCATTGTATTAAGCAAAACCTGAAGCGGGCCGCATCAGGTCCCCAGTGTCAGAAAACAACCTGCAGCTACGGGTTTGCCAGTTCCACCGCCTTAATCTAGATTGTATCGACCTAGGGAGCTGTAAGTCGGTTTAAATGAGTAGCTAGGACACTTGGGTCGATCTTGGAGCATCATATTACACCTGGAGATGATCTAGACTCAAGAATTTGACTATATAATGAGAGTTATGCTCAATAACGTAATTAAGGGACTTTTTAGTAATTAAATGGCGTTATTAGTATGAAGCTTATCTAAACCTTATTTTGACACCAAACTTCATACCTACTGATGTGAAATAATATTTTGGGAATATTAAAGATTTTTAATTATTTTTAGATTGAGCATAACATAGGATTATAGCTTAATTTCGGTAAATGCCGGTTTTACCCTTTTCATGCATAAAATGAGTTTTACATATCTTTTTAGTGTCAAACCTTTTGCTACTAATTTCTTATGAGAAATAAAGTATTTTGAACTTTATAAACTGATTAAAAACTCAGATTTCTTATTTTAACCCGAATACCCCTTTAAACCGACTTTTAAGCGTTTTTAGTACATAGTATGGGTCAAAACCATATTGGACATACAAAACTCATTACCCACTGATGTTTTAAGTTAATTTATATAAATACAGTAAGTTTAAGTTTTTAAACTCAGAAGTATATTTTTGACCTTTAAAGCATATGTAAAATTACCAAAATGCCCCTACGGGACATAGTTTGGTTATATAAAATAATTTTCACATATATAAACTATCCTACTGTTATAACATATAAAAAAATACATGTTTTTACTGATGTAACCAGGTCTGAAACTCAGCTGCATAATTAAACCCTTTTATGGACATTAAAATTACCAAATTACCCTTATGGGACTTGTTTTGGTTTAAATGAAATTTTGGGCATTTATGTTAACATCTTACTGATGTATTAACATATTCTAAGCATAATAATGATTAAGACTTGTATATAATTTATTTGGTTACCCGTTACGCATCTACGCGTTCGGATCGGCTCATGTGACTAGTTTACATAAAATAGTCGAAACGGGTCAAACCTTTTCATTAAATTCTCAATTTCCAGAATGTGTTTAGTTTACCCATGTTATACAAGTATCCAAGCTTGTCGGGTCTAAATCTCATTCTATTCCGGTCTCCGCTTAATCTAGCGTTTAGAACCGTAAGGTTTCTTTCTAGCTAGCCGGTCTAAGTCCTTGACTAAAGTAAAGACCCGTTAGCATCCTAATAGGTTAATAAACCTTCTATACAGATTAAATAGCTTCCGGTAGAAGGTGCCTTTGAAAAGCTTTAAGATTTTTACTGCTAGCATCAGGTAAATACTTTTAACTTATTTTCCCTATACGGGCTTGGGATATGGTATTATAATAATACCACTTGGTCGGGTATGAAATCATTTAATCGGATTGTGATTAATAAAATACATAACCCGTTTTAATCTGTCTTGTTTGATAACATAAGCATTGGGGGTTAACGACCGTGTCCTGGATATTCTCGGTTCATTTATTTAAAAATGGCCACGACCTATGCACGGGGTGTAGGCATACACCTGACAGATGCAAATGCTAAATATAAACCCACATGTTGGGGATAACTCCTTTGTGGGTTCTACAAGTGGTGAGTCGGTTAATCATGACCGGCTTCCAACCGGCCCCAATTGTATGACAAACATATAAATCTGTATACAAGATTATATTTAAATAATTGTCCCAAGTTATAAAAGATTTTGTGCCACGTGCATTCAAATCAATTTTCAAACCTTTTCAAAAGAGTCAGTTAATTGTATTTACCAGTGTAAACTGACGTATTTTCTTAAAGACTGATTTGACAGGTACCTCTCGAAATAGGCTGGAGCTATAGGGTGTCTTTAAAGGATCTTGCAAGTCCATAAGATGCCTGCAGTCTGTCTTTTGTTTTCTTTTGTATTTGTTTATGATCCGCCTGTGGATCTTATTACATTCCAGTCTGTACATTCATAAACTCAAACACACAGACAGTATGGTTTGTAATAGTTTATTCACCCAGACTTCCGCTGTGCTATTATATTGTGTGTATTGACTATGATGATATCAACTACGTCACGATACTCCCCACCGGGCCCACCGGACATATGTGGAAATATCGGGGTGTGACAGGTTGGTATCAGAGCCAACATTGAGTGAATTAAACACTAGCCTTTTGAGTTTAATCTCAATGACACAATAAGCACATTCCTTAGACACTCGAGTCTAGGCAAATGACCTAGGATTTTACTCTTAACCTTCCTTTTATTGCTTTATTATATCTACTTGTTTTAACAGGAAAATGCCGCCAAGACTAAGGGGACGAGGCAAGGGACCTATGCGTGGAGGACCCTCTAGTAGCTCCGGACCTTCTCACAGGCGCACTCCATCCGATTCGCTTACAGGTTCCGACTCCAAAGATAGTTGGAGCCATAACCCTGAACCAGCGAGACATTCTGTCTCATTGGGATCCTCACCATCAGACCCTCCTTACTTTGGGATGCCCAATCTGAACGAACCTCACCATTCTCCTCTATCGTTAGGAACCCATCAATCTAACCCATCATACCACTCTTACCAATCTCAACCTTTTCACCAATCAGATTCCACTTACTCACCTTCACAATTCACTCCTAACGCTTACATTAATGACTTTTTGGGCTATAACCCTTTAGGACATGAGGATCATTTTTCACAAGAGATGGAGATGGATGACGACCCAGACCCGGATTTGCAAACTAGTACACCAGGGCACCCGATTAGTATCTCTAGCGGATCTCCATTTGTGGGGTCACCGTACAATGGGCCTGACTCGTTCCAGGAGAAGATGGGCCAGTATGACTGGTATTACACGCCTTCATACCATAGCTCACCTAGCCAGCCACCCTTGGATGAACCACAGCTTAGGGCTGTTACCCCACCGCCCCTGCCAGTTGAGGATCCACCTCAACAACCTCCCGCGCCGCCTAGACGAGGGAGGAATGTTAGGATGTCGGTTCGTGGGGGACCAAGGTTTTCATCTCCACGTGGCTCAAGCTCGTATCCTGCTATCCCAGAAAACCCTCAGTTGGGTGAGTCATCACGTACGGTAACGGAAGATAACCTTTCGCCAGTTTCACACGCACCACTTCAACCACCGTCAGGTTTCGACAACCCTATCCCGACCTACCCAGGATCATCTGGGTATAACCCGTCTGGATACCCATCCGACTATGGGACTCAGGATCCGTATCTTTCAGCTGCCCAATACTATCAACATTACCCTTCTTCCTACCCACCACACTATCCTACTGGATACCCACCGCAGGATTCTCAATACCCGCCATACCATCAACCTCCTCCGTATCAGCAGCAGCAAACTCAGGAGATTTTAGAGAGGTTGGAGAGGGTTGAACATAAGGCTCACGAAAATAAGAAAAAGCATAATGGTTTTGTTAAGGGCCTTATGAACCTTCTCAAGGGTAAGAAGAAATAGGGTGATGTTTGGGTTGTTTTGCTTGTTTTGTAATAAAGTCCCTGCGAGGACGCTTGTTTCGTTTTCATGTATCAAGTCCCTGCGCGGACTTATTTCTGTTTCCGTATGCCCTTGCGTGGGCAATGTTTTTCAGTATGCCCCTGTGTGGGCAATGTTTTTCAATAAACCCCTGTGAGGGTAATTTGTGGTATTTTCTCAAAGTCCCTTTTCGGACGAAGTTGTAATCGTTTCACGATTAAATGCAGTTATTTTGTTTCGAATATATAATTTATTATATCATACTACTTTATTTCGAATTTTGTTTAATCTGCCTAAGAAACTCTTAGAGGTATAACCTAGCCAGAAATATTAATTGGCTATGATGGTACAACCTTTTTAAGATATGACTCCCTGTTAACATCTGAAAACATGTTAACAATCCTGCATTGTGCGGTACGAGAAATCACACAATTCTCCTAAAATTTGGATTTTTCCATGTCACTATTATTATTTAGCCTATATGATCATCATGAATCATGGCTAATAAACATCTATAAGATGTATACACCACACATCCATTAGAGATGTATGCATATAAGAAAAGGTGTAATGAAGACAATGAAAGTTCTATTTGTGAATTTCTTGTCAAAAAGGCGATGAACTTTGTTCGACCCTTAAATAATCATTGATCCAGGGGATCTTTGGTTATAGTAAATCGTCCGTGTGACAAGCTTTTCTAAGCTATTTAAATGTCCCTTAAGACGAACTTTGTATAATATGAATATCTCTATGATTTTAATGGTTTATATGGTTTAATAATACCATGACCATCTACTCATCCACATGATGATCTAATATGTAAATTAAATATATCATCTATGTTTGATATAGTACTCAGAAATGGCTGGCTCGGACGAAGCAAGCAGTCATCCTTCAGAAGGCGACAAAACCAGAATTAATATCACTGGTGCCGATATGCAGGCAATGATCACCGCAACGGTTTCTCAAGCGGTGGATGCTAAGTTTAAAGAGCCTAGTATCGTTAGGACTCAAACTCATTCGAAATCCCATTCTCAACCCCACTCTAATAAGAAAAGTGAGTCTCAGCACTCATCTAACCAGGGTGATAAACCCAAGAAGCAATTAATCCTCAAGCCAACTTCTAGGTACGCCAAAGGTTGTACCTACAAGTATTTTGTCTCTTGTAAGCCCCGGGATTTCACTGGGGAAAAGGGAGCAATAGATTGCATGAAATGGTTAGATGAGATGGAAACGGTAATAGACATAAGCGGTTGTGCTAAGGAGGATGTGGTTATGTTTGTATCACAATCTTTCAAGGGTGATGCCCTCACATGGTGGAAAGCCTTAGTACAGTCTACTAGGAAGGTTCACTTGTATAATCTTTCATGGGAGAAGTTTGTAGATCTTGTAAAGGACACTTACTACCCTCAACACGAAGTTGAGAGGATAGAATCAGATTTCCTCACCTTAGTAATGAAGGATCTAGATTGTAGGTCCTATGTGACTAGTTTCAACTCTATGTCAAGGTTGGTACCATACTTAGTCACTCCAGAACCCAAACGCATCGCGCGATTTATTGGTGGCTTGGCCCCTGAAGTCAAGGGAAATGTTAGGGCCTCAAAGCCAGCCACCTATAGATCCGCTGTGGATCTATCCTTATCCCTCACTTTGGATATTGTGAGGAGTAGGGCGAAAAAGGCGAATGATGAGGGAAAGAGGAAACGAGAGGAAGACAAGTCTCCTCAGTCGAACAAAAAGGGCAAAGGGAACTCTAGTTCCAAAAAGGGGCAGTCGAGTGACAAGCCTAGATGTAAGACTTGTAGCAAAAGGCATTTCGGGAAATGCAATCAAGATCCACAAGCTTAACCTTGTGGGATCTGCAAAAAGAAAGGGCACAAGTCTGTTGAGTGCCGAAATATAAAGGATGCAACCTGCTACGGTTGTAATGAAAAGGGGCACATCAAAACCAATTGCCCCAAGAATGCAAAGAAGACCGAGGAAGCAAAGAAAAACAATGCAAGAGTTTTTCAGTTGCAAGCAAAGGAAGCAGTGAATGACAAAAATGTCATAACAGGTACCTTCCTCGTAAATAATAATTATGCTAGAGTCTTATTTGATTCCGGTGCTGATAAGTCTTTTGTAGACCATAAATTCTGTAAGTCATTGAATCTGCCTATTAAGACTCTAGACATAAAATACGAGGTAGAACTTGCTGATGGTACCTTAGAAACAGTTTCCACTCTTCTTAATGGATGTTCCATATCCATTAAGAATCACTCTATCCCGCTATCTCTTTTGCCAATGAAATTGGCTGGGTTTGATATAGTTTTAGGCATGGATTGGTTGTCGCATAACCAAGCCCAAATTGCCTGTGATAAAAAGCTAGTCATTATCAAAACCCCGTCTGGTGAATCGGTCGCCATTCAGGGAGATACTCAATATGGATTGCCTAGCAATATGTCTATTCTCAAGTTAGCGCAGTGTATGAAAAGTGGACGTGTCATTTACATGGCGCAAGTGACTGTGAATGAACCTAAGCCTAAAATTGAAGACATTCCGATTATCTCTGAATATCCTGATGTCTTTCTTGACGAATTACCTGGATTACCTCCTGAGAGGCAAGTAGAGTTCAGGATAGACATTATACCAGGATCAGCACCTATAGCACGAGCTCCTTATCGCCTAGCGCCTACGGAAATGAAAGAGCTCAGAACTCAATTGGATGAATTATTGGAGAAAGGTTTCATACAACCTAGTTCTTCCCCTTGGGGAGCTCCAATATTATTTGTGAAAAAGAAGGACGGATCAATGCGTCTATGCATTGATTACCGTGAGCTAAACAAAGTAACAATTAAGAATCGTTATCCTTTACCCAGGATCGATGATTTATTTGATCAGCTCCAAGGAGCGAGCTTCTTTTCAAAAATTGATTTGAGATCCGGGTATCATCAACTTAAGGTTAGAACTGAAGATGTATCTAAAACGGCATTCAGGACGAGGTATGGACACTTCGAATTTTTAGTAATGCCCTTTGGGCTCACTAACGCTCCAGCAGCATTCATGGATCTCATGAATAGAGTCTGCAAACCATACTTAGACAAGTTTGTCATCGTCTTCATAGATGATATACTTATCTATTCTCGTAATAAGGATGACCACGAGAAGCATCTTCGGTGCATTTTAGGGTTACTGCGACAGGAGAAGTTGTATGCTAAATTCTCCAAGTGCGAGTTTTGGCTGCGCCAAGTCCAATTTCTTGGACATGTCGTTAGTGAGAAAGGCATCCAGGTGGATCCTGCCAAAGTAGAAGCTGTTATGAATTGGGATACGCCCAAGACTCCAACTGAAATCCGCAGCTTTCTAGGGTTAGCAGGTTATTATAGGAGATTCATTGAAAACTTCTCAAGGATAGCCTCACCATTAACTTCCTTGACCCGTAAGAAAGTTAAGTTTGATTGGGGTCCAAAACAACAAGAATCCTTCGAGATTCTTAAGCAAAGGTTGAGCAATGCTCCGGTACTAACTTTACCTGATGGAATGGAAGACTTTGTCGTATACTGTGATGCTTCACACACCGGTATGGGTTGTGTGCTCATGCAGCGAGGCAAGGTGATTGCCTACGCATCACGACAACTGAAAGTGCATGAGAAAAATTACACCACCCACGATCTGGAGTTGGGTGCCGTTGTATTCGCACTTAAGTTGTGGAGACATTATTTATATGGAACTAAATGTGTGATATTTTCTGATCACAAAAGTCTCCAACATTTGTTCAATAAAAAAGAACTCAATATGAGACAACGTCGTTGGATGGAAACCTTAAACGACTATGATTGCGAGATTCGCTACCATCCTGGTAAACCGAATGTAGTCGCAGATGCTCTAAGCCGAAAGGAAAGAGTTAAGCCAATTAGGATCAATGCCAAGAGCATTGAGTTAAAGAATGGTCTGAATGAAAGACTATTAGCTGCATAGAAGGACGCCGTTTTGGAAGATAACCTCCCAAATGAAAATTTAGGTAAAATTTTCGACCAGTTAACACCTGGGAAGGATGGAATCCTTAGGATGAATGAAAGAATTTGGGTTCCTATTCATGGAGGACTTCGAGAGGTAATCCTCCAGGAAGCCCACAATTCCAAATACTCAGTTCACCCAGGTGGTGACAAGATGTATCATGATTTAAAGGCTAATTATTGGTGGATAGGTTTAAAGAAATCTATTGCTACCTATGTAGCTAAGTTCCTGACTTGTGCCCAGATTAAAGCTGAACATCAAAAGCCATCTGGTCTGCTCCAACAACCAGAACTTCCCACATGGAAATGGGAAATGGTGACTATGGACTTTATAACCAAGTTACCCAAGACAAGGCACGGAAATGACACAATATGGGTTATTGTGGATAGACTGACTAAGTCAGCACATTTCTTACCCATTAAAGAGACTCATAGCTCAGATAAATTAGCCCAGTTGTATGTAGACAAGATTGTGGCTCTACATGGCGTACCGGTGGCTATTATCTCGGATAGAGATACTAGATACACCTCTCACTTTTGGAAAAGTTTCCAACAATCCTTGGGCACACGTTTGAACTTTAGTACTGCCTATCATCCTCAGACGGATGGACAGAGTGAGCGTACGATTCAAACATTGGAAGACATGCTGCGAGCATGTGTCATTGATTTAGGAGGTAGTTGGGATGATCATCTACCCTTAATCGAGTTCTCCTATAATAATAGCTACCATACCAGCATTCAGGCTGCACCTTTTGAGGCATTGTATGGTAGGAGATGCAGAACGCCCGTCTGTTGGGCAGAAGTAGGAGAAGCTCAGTTGTCAGGACCTGAGATAGTCCTTGAAACAACGGACAAGATTGTCCAGATTCGTGATCGCTTAAAAGCTGCCAGGGATAGGCAGAAGAGCTATGCGAATGGGAAGCGAAGGTCTCTAAAATTTGAAATAGGCGATAAAGTTTTACTGAAAGTATCACCCTGGAAAGGAGTGATGCGTTTCGGTAAAAGGGGTAAGTTGAGCCCTAGGTATATTGGACCATTCGAGATTATCGAATGTGTCGGTAGTGTAGCTTATAAGCTAAACTTGCCTGAGGAGCTAAGTGGGATTCATAATGTGTTTCACATTTGTAATCTCAAGAAATGCCTAGCCGATGAATCTCTAACAATGTCTCATAAGGACGTGCAAATTGATGAAAGTTTGAGATTTGTTGAAAAACCTATATCGATCGAGGATCGACAGGTTAAAAGGCTTCGAAGAAAGCAAGTACCTATAGTAAAGGTCAAATGGGAAGCCCGTAGAGGTCCCGAGTATACATGGGAAGTCGAGTCCATTATGAAGCAGAAATACCCTTACTTATTTCAGTAAATCTCGGGGTCGAGATTTCTTTTAAGGGGGTGAGGATGTAACACCACGGAAAAACGTGTCCAATTATATATAGACACGTGTCATAAACTCCAAAGGTGTGAAAGATTTCGTTTGAAAAGTCAAAGTTGTCAAATAACGAAACAATGAAACCACAAGGACTAAAAGTGTCAACATGACAAACTTGTGCCTCTGAATGACCTTACACGATGAATATATTCTTGAATGAGTGATTGAATGGATATGAGAAGCCGTTTACGAAAATAATCGGAAGATTATTAAATTACAAGGGTTAAACGTGTCAACATGTCAATCCTGACCTCTGAGTGACCTTTTAACGAAACCGAGGCTTCGAAATATTCAAATATACTCTTAAGAATAAGTGTTATAAATTTCAAGTGGTTTCGATATCGTTAAGCATGATTTCAAGACTTTGGGCAAAAAGTGTAAACTTGACGAAACTTGCTTCCATAGTGATAATTAACGAACCCGAGCCTAACGGAGTTTGTTTATTTATCCTTGGGCCCCAAGAAAATAATCACAAGGGTCTCCTTTGCCAAAAACCATGTTAAAAAGGGTTAAAAACGCCAAGGGACTGATTCTGCCAGCTTTGAAACTTGTTTTGCCAGTTAACCAGTCCCAGGTGGCCCGCATTGTATTAAGCAAAACCTGAAGCGGGCCGCATCAGGTCCCCAGTGTCAGAAAACAACCTGCAGCTACGGGTTTGCCAGTTCCACCGCCTTAATCTAGATTGTATCGACCTAGGGAGCTGTAAGTCGGTTTAAATGAGTAGCTAGGACACTTGGGTCGATCTTGGAGCATCATATTACACCTGGAGATGATCTAGACTTAAGAATTTGACTATATAATGAGAGTTATGCTCAATAACGTAATTAAGGGACTTTTTAGTAATTAAATGGCGTAATTAGTATGAAGCTTATCTAAACCTTATTTTGACACCAAACTTCATACCTACTGATGTGAAATAATATTTTGGGAATATTAAAGATTTTTAATTATTTTTAGATTGAGCATAACATAGGATTATAGCTTAATTTCGGTAAATGCCGGTTTTACCCTTTTCATGCATAAAATGAGTTTTACATATCTTTTTAGTGTCAAACCTTTTGCTACTAATTTCTTATGAGAAATAAAGTATTTTGAACTTTATAAACTGATTAAAAACTCAGATTTCTTATTTTAACCTGAATACCCCTTTAAACCGACTTTTAAGCGTTTTTAGTACATAGTATGGGTCAAAACCATATTGGACATACAAAACTCATTACCCACTGATGTTTTAAGTTAATTTATATAAATACAGTAAGTTTAAGTTTTTAAACTCAGAAGTATATTTTTGACCTTTAAAGCATATGTAAAATTACCAAAATGCCCCTACGGGACATAGTTTGGTTATATAAAATAATTTTCACATATATAAACTATCCTACTATTATAACATATAAAAAAATACATGTTTTTACTGATGTAACCAGGTCTGAAACTCAGCTGCATAATTAAACCCTTTTATGGACATTAAAATTACCAAATTACCCTTATGGGACTTGTTTTGGTTTAAATGAAATTTTGGGCATTTATGTTAACATCTTACTGATGTATTAACATATTCTAAGCATAATAATGATTAAGACTTGTATATAATTTATTTGGTTACCCGTTACGCATCTACGCGTTCGGATCGGCTCATGTGACTAGTTTACATAAAATAGTCGAAACGGGTCAAACCTTTTCATTAAATTCTCAATTTCCAGAATGTGTTTAGTTTACCCATGTTATACAAGTATCCAAGCTTGTCGGGTCTAAATCTCATTCTATTCCGGTCTCCGCTTAATCTAGCGTTTAGAACCGTAAGGTTTCTTTCTAGCTAGCCGGTCTAAGTCCTTGACTAAAGTAAAGACCCGTTAGCATCCTAATAGGTTAATAAACCTTCTATACAGATTAAATAGCTTCCGGTAGAAGGTGCCTTTGAAAAGCTTTAAGATTTTTACTGCTAGCATCAGGTAAATACTTTTAACTTATTTTCCCTATACGGGCTTGGGATATGGTATTATAATAATACCACTTGGTCGGGTATGAAATCATTTAATCGGATTGTGATTAATAAAATACATAACCCGTTTTAATCTGTCTTGTTTGATAACATAAGCATTGGGGGTTAACGACCGTGTCCTGGATATTCTCGGCTCATTTATTTAAAAATGGCCACGACCTATGCACGGGGTGTAGGCATACACCTGACAGATGCAAATGCTAAATATAAACCCACATGTTGGGGATAACTCCTTTGTGGGTTCTACAAGTGGTGAGTCGGTTAATCATGACCGGCTTCCAACCGGCCCCAATTGTATGACAAACATATAAATCTGTATACAAGATTATATTTAAATAATTGTCCCAAGTTATAAAAGATTTTGTGCCACGTGCATTCAAATCAATTTTCAAACCTTTTCAAAAGAGTCAGTTAATTGTATTTACCAGTGTAAACTGACGTATTTTCTTAAAGACTGATTTGACAGGTACCTCTCGAAATAGGCTGGAGCTATAGGGTGTCTTTAAAGGATCTTGCAAGTCCATAAGATGCCTGCAGTCTGTCTTTTGTTTTCTTTTGTATTTGTTTATGATCTGCCTGTGGATCTTATTACATTCCAGTCTGTACATTCATAAACTCAAACACACAGACAGTATGGTTTGTAATAGTTTATTCACCCAGACTTCCGCTGTGCTATTATATTGTGTGTATTGACTATGATGATATCAACTACGTCACGATACTCCCCACCGGGCCCACCGGACATATGTGGAAATATCGGGGTGTGACATCTAGAGAGAACATTGTGAAAACGGCTCAGTTGCTTAGAGTTTTCTATATTTGTTCGGGTTTAAAATTTAATCTTTAGAAATCTTTCTTGTTTGGGATTGGAGTCAATGCTGAAGAAGTTTCGGGCATGGCGGATATTTTGGGTTGTAGAATTGGAGAATTTCCTTTTGATTATTTGGGGATAAAAGTGGGGGCGAACATGAACAAAAGTTGCCATTGGGTTTCGGTTATTGACACGATCAAGAGACGCCTAGCTTCTTGGAAGGCCAATACTTTATCTATGGGTGGGAGGCTCACTTTGGTTAAGTGAGTGCTAGCTAGCCTTCCGGTGTATTAATTATCGTTATATAAAGTCCCGGTGATTGTTACAAAGCAAATCGAAAAATTGATGAGGAACATTTTGTGGGCTGGCTCAGGTGAGGATAAGAAAATGAGTTGGGTAGCTTGGGATATGGTGACGAAGTCTAAGAAGAATGGCGGATTGGGGATTACGAAGGTTAGGGAGGTTAATTTCGCTCTATTGTCCAAATGGGCTTGGAGATTTAAGAACCAAACGGAGAGTATTTGGCGTAAAGTCATGGAAATGGTGCATGGGGGGAGGGGCCGGTGGGTTTTCCTCCCTGCTAATCGTCGGTTCTGTGGCAGCTGGTATACGTTGGTTACCGAGATGGAGAGATGGTCTATTCAAGGCAAGACTTTTAGTGCCTTACTTTCGGCGAAGGTGGGTAACGGTTTGAATATTAAGTTTTAGTCCGATCGCTGGGTGGGGTTAATTATTTTAAAAGATAGATGGCCTAGACTTTATGCCTTGGATCGAAATAAACATTGCTCAGTTGCCGAGAGATTTGTGTGGGATAGTGGCGGTTGGAGGTTTGCTCCGAATTGGGCGCAGAATTTGTCTTCAGTTGAGGAGTTCTCGGAAATACAGGACGTTGAGTTTCTTCTTAACAATGTAAGTCTGGCAGGTGAGATAGATAGATGGTATTGGGGCGATAAACCTAACGAGCCGATGTTAGTGGCTAGGGTCAAAGAATGGATTAAGGAAGGTAGTGAAGTCCGACGTGATCATGTTATGCGGTGGGAGTCGTGGATCCCAGTTAAGGTGAATATTTTTGTGTGGAGATCGGAAATGGGCCGCATTCTGACAAAAGATGCTTTGATCAGGCGGCGTATTAGTATACAAGATGGTTCATGCCCGATGTGCGATTCCGGAGACGAAACAGTAATGCACCTTTTCACTGGATGTGTTTTTGCTCATGGTGTGTGGTCGGCAGTGGGCAGGTGGTGCAGGGAAATGACTATTATGGTGTTCGACTTCAAGGATTTATTGGGAATACACGACCAGTTTAGTGATAAATGGTCGCAAAGGGTGATTAGAGGGATCGTTTATACCTCCTGTTGGGCTATTTGGAAACTAAGGAATGCTAAAGTCTTTAATAATGCAGATCCTAAAGTGGTTGAGGCGGTGGCTTTGATTAAGTCTTGGTCGTTCTTATGGTTAAAAATAGATCTAAGTTTGCTAGGCTTGAGTGGAAGGAGTGGTCTAAGAACCCTTTGTATATGATGTAAGTGTTTTGTGGTGGCCCTCATTTTGAGGCCTGCCCGTGTTTTTTAATGAAGTTTTCTGTTAAAAAAAAATTCTTTACAAATAAAATACATTATTATATAAAACCCCAAAACTACAAACACCAAAAACTATAAACACCAAAACGCTAGTAGTATGAAAACTGTGAGAACGGGTACTGGCAAAGCACCTTGTCAAATGTATTAAGCACCAAAAAATTCACCAAATGCCATTAAAAAACATTTGGTCTTATTGTAATCTTAGGAAAATATCAATCGCTTGTAGTGAATTATTATATAACGCCACACAACGCCAAAAAAATTGACCAGAAAACGCTATAACGCCAAAAAATTATCTATGTGACAAAAACAATTAATTCAACGCCAAAAAGTTTAATAAATACAATTAAAGCCAAAATAATCTTAGACGCTAGAAAATGTTATAGCGCGTTGGGAAAATAAAATAAGATTGAAAAGACAAATAAACCCCTCACCCCTTGATCATATCCCGTGCCACGTGTTTGGCCAGGATGCGTTCTCACCGTTCTCACACTTTTGGGCGTTTTCTCCTGATCGCATTCCATAATATATATATATATATATATCTATACTACTTTAATAAGCATATAGGAAGGGCAAGAATGGTCATTTTCCATTGTACAACCATTTGAAGCCCATTGTACAAGCATTTAAGCACAAAGTGTTGAAAATTTGTTTTCAACACATGTTGTATAGTCGCATGTACAAGCCCTTAAAGCATTTGTACAACTCTTTAAACATATGAAAACACACCTGACACGTTACTTTACACGGATCATGATCCCACCGTCCATTAGTTCACACGGATCATGATCCTCACCTTCCCTTTTGAAAACTCTCCTACAATCAATACTTTTTTCAGCTTTTTCAAAATTCAAATCCATCTTCTCAAACTTTCCCCCCCCTCTCTCTCTCAAAGATTCATGATATGCTCTCACTCTTGGCGTTGTTGATGCATTTTTAGTGTCTGTAACTAGTCTTGTTTAACGATGTATTTTGTACGGTCTTTTATTAATTATCGAGTCTGTATGTTATGTTGACCAAGTCAGATATCCTCCTATCTACTTGTGTCTGACTTGTTTGTCTCTTTTGGTATGTAATGTATTAAGAACAATGCATGTTGCATGACAAGGGTATAATGGTCATTATATGTTTATATAGTCTATCTGTTTGCTGTCTGTATACAACAAACAGAACAGCTGATGCAGTCCTCGACGAAACAGGTCTATTTCGTCGAACACATCATGACGAAACAGACCAATGTCCTTTATTTCTGTTTCGCCGACAGTCATGACGAATCACACTTGATTCGTCGTGTAATGGGCTGCTTCAAGCCCAATGGTTAGCCCATATTCTGTTTTGCCGATGCACTTTGTGTTTCGTCGAAGTCTTGGGCCCAGGGACTATATAAACCAAGTCTGCTTTCACTTTGAAGGTAGATGAGATAATAACCAGTAACGAAACTCTGTCCAAATTCTGTCTGAACTGTGTTTGTATCAGTTTGTAATCGGTTCTCATCCCGTTTAATCAATCGAGTGTGTTTCATTGATTAATCCTTTGTTGTTATTGCTTTATACGTTTGATTTGGCATAGTTACGTGGATTCCGCACACGTGACCGTGTTTGCTATAAACAAGTGATTCGGTTCGTTATCGATCCTCAGATTTCGGGACCTACAAGTGGTATCAGAGCTTTGGCTCTTATCCTTGTTTAAAATCAAACATTGTTCGGTTTTTATCAAGTATTTGTGTGTGTTTTTCTGAAAATTTGTTCTTGAAAAATCATAAATTCTGGAAAAATATTCATAAAATCTGTTGGTTTCTTGTTGTTTGCTAAAGATTTTTATCAAAAACCTAGTTAGATTGTTTGTTCATGCTTTAAACCGGGTTTTTAGTGAAAATCTTGTGCATTTTCGTGTTTCGGAAAATTATCAACTGACCGGAAAACTCATGTTCTTGAATGTGTTCTTGACAATCTTCATAGTGTTCTTATCACTATTGTGAACTTGATCTATTAATTGTAGAAACCTAAGTGTTGTCACTTATAATACATTAAATTGACTTTAGTGTAAAAAAAAAAAGTGATCATTAGTTTGTGAAAAAATCTGTTACGTTGAAAAATTGTGTTACAAACATACCTTGTGTCAGTAATAAATATCTTGCTGTCTGAGACTTATCTTTGACTAATCAAACAGGCGACGAAACAAAAGCATTTCGTCAAAAATATCTTCGACGAAACAACTTCTATTTCGCCACAACATCTTCGACGAAACAACTTCTGTTTCGCCACAAAATCACAAGTATCACAAGTCTATTTCGTCAAAATATCTTCAAAGAAACAAGTCTGTTTCGTCATCATTCTTTTAGACGAAACAAACCTATTTCGTGAAATCTGTTTCATCGAGAACAGATCTGTTTTATACAGAGGACTTGTAAAAGTTTGCTAACTGTGTGTTTTCAAGAATTTGATCAGGTACTACACTTCATACATCAAATATGAGTTGTACTAGTCCATGGGATTGGAGTATGGACTCGAGACCACGTGAAGATCCGACCTCCGCAGCAGCGGGGGTGAAGAATGTTTTTGGTCAACCTACTATAAGTGCCGGACAATGGGCTTTGGTATCTAATCAAAATCAAAACATTCAAAATCTTTTGCTTAGCGAGAGCGAAACGGGCAGCAACAATCGCCCACCAAAGTTGAATCATATGAACGAGTTTCCATCATGGAAAGGTCGTTTCCATACATATGTTCAAGGTCAAAGCACTGATCTTTGGAGGTGTTTCATTTCTCCACGCAATAATGCTCTCGAAGTAGCAGCCTCAACGGCCGAAGGTTTTTCTAACATGCAGGAAAATGACAAGAAAGCCTATGAATTTGAGAAAAAGTCGTTTGCTATTCTTACCCAAGCGCTTCACAAAGATATCTATCATCAATTTTCTTATTGTTCAGACACGAAAACATTATGGGATTCTTTGGTAACAAGAGGAGAAGGAAATGCAGCTTCTAGAAAGACACGCCATGATCTATTGAAGAAAGAGTTTGAATCGTTTCAGTTCTTGGAAAATGAAACTCTAAATGATATGACTACACGTTTTTATCATTTGATTAGTGAAATGTTTGCTTATACTGTTACTGCAACTCAAAAGGAAGTTTGTGCACGGTTTGCTGATTCTCTACCACCAAAGTGGAGCCCATACATTGAGCTTTTAAAGCATACCGGTGTTCTAGATGCTGACACTATAAGTATCTATGAATTCGTACAGAAGCTGGAACATAAGAATGATGAAGAAATTCGGAAAGCAAAACGCATTGCTGCTCCTCAAAATATCGAAATGTATTATGGAGGAGGTTTTAACCCGTCAGTTAGTTCCAGTTCAGCTCAGCAACCAAAGTTACAAACGGCGTTTGTATCAAATACAAACTCTTCTCCGTTTCCTCAATCAGCTCCGCCTCCTGTCTTCGATCCGAGCGCCTATCTTCCGCCAGCGCATTTGATTGCTCAAGCTCAGGCTTATTCTGGAGGAGGTTTTATTCCTTATACACCTCCAGTTGCCACTACTCAACCTCAGTTCAATCCGAGTGCGTATATTCCAGCCCAACCACAACCACAAGTCCAACCACAACAACAGCAAGCTCATTATACCAACAATCCTCCACCCACAAACCCTAACACAGTCAAAGTTGATACATCAAACCTCTCAAATGTTAGCATTGAAGTGGCAAAGGAACATATGGAACTTATTAATACAATGGTCAGTGCTTACTGCGGTTTGGTCGCAGGTCAAATTGGAAACATCAGTTTGACCAACGAAGACTATCTACAAATCAACCGTGATGAAATGGAGTTGATGGATATAAAGTGGGCGTTCACAAGTGCTGTTAGAAGGGCGAAGGACTTTATGGTTCGAACAGGGAGAAGTTCTTTAGACAGCAAACAGGATACAAAGTACGGATTTGATAAAGAAGCAGTTACATGCTTCAATTGTGGCGAAAAGGGTCACTTCAAACGTGAGTGCACCCGACCAAGCAAACAAGGCAATCAGAACCCATTCCGTAATCAGACGTGTACTTCAAATGCCAATCAAGACAATCGTGGAAAAGGGATAGTGGCTGTAAACAACACCACTAACCAGAATCAGTCTGGACCATCAAACGAAAATCGTGCATTAACCGTACAAGCTGATGAAGGGTTTAATTGGTCTTTACAACTTGGGGAAGGTGATCAAGATAAAGGGGGAACAGCGTGTTATGCAAAGATCATCAATCACATCAAGCACGTTCATAAGGAAGAATTTTCTGAAAGTGACGACAGTTCGGGTTATACCGGGACTTCTGATGAAGAAAGTTCTACTTCGGGCGATTATCATTCTGAATCTGATGTGAGCAAAGAAGCAAGTTCTAATCTTGATGACTTGTTGAATGAAGCAGAAGAGTTGAAATGTCAGAAATCAGTTCTGATCAAGAAGGCTGAGGTAGCATCTAAAGAAATGGAGAAGTTCTTTTCTGAAGACGGATCTTTTTCTTATCAGACTGCCTTTATGGCAAATGTCTCAGCTTCTACAAGTCAGGTAAAATCTGAAATTCTTATCAACTGTAGAGATTGTGAATATATGAAAAATGAATTTGACAGAATAAAACTTGAATGTGATATGATTCATATTCACAATCAGAGTTTAGTTGTTGAGATGGCTAAATGCAAAGAAGCGAATATGGCTTTAGTTAGACATGAAAAGGAATTTAAATCTATGATTGAAACTCTAAAGAAAAATGTTTCCGAAGTGACAAAATTTGTTTATCATAAACAAGTTAGTATAAACGATTACATTAACATTGTTGAGGAAACTAAAAGGGAATTAGCCATTGTAAAATGCGAGCATGATGCAATCAAGCAAAAGTTGGAGAGTTATTCTAACTCCCGATTTGTGCTCGATCACATTATTGATGTTCAACAACTAAAGGGAAACAAGAAAGGTGTTGGGTATGAGAAGTGTCCGCCCCCTTTGAGACATAATTATGCTTATATGCCTGATGAAGAAGAAATGCCACGGTTTGAACCCAGTGTGCCTCTTGATTATGAGGAAATTACTACTGGCCTAGGGTTCAAATCGGACAATTCTCCAAGTACAACTTCTGAGCAAAAAGATTCAACATCTACGAAACAAGGTCCTCCAACCATTGAGGACTATGAGTCGTCGGATGATGAACCAGAATCAGATGTGAGTAATCAGGATAAATCTCTTGACAAACTTAAAGGAGTAGAAGTTCCAATTGAGAATCATATTCTGTGTGATCCTCCTACCCCTGCTGTTCAACCTGTTGTTCAACAAGTGATAGATCCTGTGTCTACCGTTAAAAGTAATATTGTGTTGTACACTTTGGTTGGTGATTCTAAAATCTATTCAGATAATGATTTTCCAATTAAAAATGTCAATCCATCATCGATTGAAAATGTTTTTGAAAATAACACAAGTAAGTTTTTGGGAAAGTCGATTCCGGGAGTTATTGTGACTCAATGTAATCCAATTCTTAAGGCTGAAATAAAAAAGAAACTTGGAAATCAGAAATCACCTTCAAAGCAACAATCTGTTGCTTCTAAGGGTAAACAATCAGATCAACGAGCTCAAAGGCAAAATGTTTCTAAATCAAAATTTGAAACAAAAGGGGCTCGTTATCAGAAGAAAAACAGTAGTGTCAAATTTGTGGAATCGAGGGGTACAGATAAAATTGAGACTTTTGAAAACAAGTCAAACACTGATTTTGTACAAGTCAAAATTTTAAAACGTGATAGTCAAAACAATTACACTCAACATTCAAACGGGTGTGATGAAAAAGCAAGTACCTCGGGTTATACAAGTTCGACATCTGATCGTCGATCCAGTTCTCCTAAGTTTGTTGAAAGGAGAACGTGTTTTAAATGTGGAGAGTTTGGGCACATCATCAAAGATTGTGCAAACACTCCGAAAGAGAAATTTGTTGAGAGAGCATCACCTGAAACGATTCACCATAAATGTCGTCCCGTTTCGCCTAAACATGATAAAAGAACTGTTAAAGAACAGGAAACGAAACAACGACATCAAAATGTGAAGAAAATAGAAAAGGCTTTAAAATCTAAGGTCAAATTTGTTCCAAGGGAACCAAGTTCACCTGTAAAACCAGAAGTTTCAAAATTTGTTTACAAAACTCAATCTGGTAAACAAAAACAAACTTGGAAACCTAGGAAGGGTGAAAGTTCAGGGGAAGCTGTTCGTTTGGAAAATCATCAACAAATCGAGATCACTATTTGTGATGCTCAAGGACGACCCAAGACCACTATGGCTTGGGTCCCCATCCTTAACTAATCATTGGATGATATGTGCAGGATGTTCCAGGAGGAACTATCAGTAGTCATTGGATTGTTGATAGTGGAGCATCCAGGCACATGACGGGCGACTTAAGGCTTCTATATGATGTGAGAAACATTAAAGGAGGCTATGTCGCTTTCGCTGGAGACAAAGGCGGATACATCACTGGAGAGGGAATGATCTCCAATGGTGTGGTATGTTTTGATAAGATCAATTATGTTCGTCAAATTGATCATAATCTTCTCAGTGTGTCGCAAATCTGCGATAAAAAGTTCACCATGCATTTCGATGATGCCGGTTGTTATGTGCTTAAACCTGGTTTCAAAATTCCAGATGAATGGATTCTCTTATCGGCTCCAAGAGTTAATGATCTTTATGTTCTTGATATGAGCCAAGCGATTACGACTTCTGCGCAAGTCACATGTTTTGTCTCGAAAGCCACGGAGAAGGAGTCTATATCTTGGCACAGAAGAATGGGACACATTCACTTAAGAAAAATGAACCATTTGGTGAAAAACAATCTTGTGAATGGCGTGCCCGTGAGAAGTTTTCATCTACAAGATATCTGTGTTTCATGCCAGAAAGGGAAGCAAACGAAGAAGTCTCACCCTTTGAAGAAAATCAACACTGTTAGCAAGCCTCTCGAACGTCTTCATATGGACCTTTTTGGACCTATGAGACACAAGACAACGTTCGGAGATGTTTATTGTTTAGTAGTTACTGATGACTACTCTAGATTTTCTTGGGTAGCTTTTATGGCACACAAGAGTTATACTCCTGGCATCCTTAAGGATCTTCTTACAATGTTGGAAAATCTTTACTCGTTGAAAATTAAGAGGATCAGAAGCGACAATGGAACTGAATTTAAAAACCGTGTTATCGATGAGTTCTGTACTTCTAAAGGCATTCTTCATGAATACAGTTCTCCTTACACTCCACAACAAAATGGTGTCGCGGAGAGGAAGAATCGGACAATAATTGAAACTGCAAGAACAATGTTGGTAGAGTCGGCGTTTCCTGTTCAGTTCTGGGCGGAGGCTGTGTCGACTGCATGCTACACATTAAACCGAGTTCTTACGGTTAAGAGACATGGCAAGACTTGTTTCGAACTTCTACAGAAAAGGAAACCAGATCTTTCAATTCTAGAACCTTTTGGCGGTCCATGCACTATGATTGATCCGGATGGAAAGTTTGGCGCGAAAGCTATCGAGGGTTTCTTCCTTGGATATGCTACACCAAATTTTCGTGTTTGGAATCTGACTACCAAAAAGATTGAGCTATGGAGTGAATTAAGGGTTCAGAGATATACAAGTCCTGTTAAAGCTCCAGGTGATCCTTGGATGTCCGATTACGATGGGCTATTCAACTCCTTTGATCTGCCAACCTTTGATGAAGATTCCGCAGCTGCTAGAATGATATTTGATAGTGACAATGCTGCTGACTCGTCATTGGTTAGACCTGTTGTTGTTAACTCACAATGTTCTAATTCGTCTAACAAAACAGTTCAAAATGAGGAAGTGGAAAATGCTACTGAATACAATGAGTCATCAGAAGAAGATGAAGAAAATCTGGATGCGACTAAAGGCACTTCATCTCCAGTTGCTCCTATTCAGGGTACTTCTTTTGACACTCCTCATGTGCAGGATGTTGATACTGCTGAAGGAAATGCATCTACTTCTACGCATATTCCAGGCGTGGAGTTGGTTGTTGATCTTAATATTAACAATTTGGGTGTTAATGCTCGTGTTCCTGAAAATTCTTAAATGAGGATACACGATACCCATCCACAGCAGAATATTATAGGAGATGTCCAACAAGGTGTGCAGACGCGTAATCAGCTGAGAAACAACCAGAGTGCTTGTAGGACCGTTTTTATCCGTCTAATGAGACAATCGAAGCTAGTTACTACCGAAAATGTAGCGGAAATACATAAACGGCATGAATCAAAGCTAGAAACGAGTAGAAACAGATGAGATACACTTTAATACTCTTTTCTCATTCAACTTTCATAAAATGCACCGGCAGCAGTTCGGCACTGATTACATGAATGCGTGTCAAATGAGAAAACAAAACCCCTATTTATAGGGTATGTGATTTCGCTCCAAGGACATGTCCATATGAGCGAAATCAACATCTTATGATTTCGCTCATATGTCACTTGTACATTGAAGCGAAATCAGACATTACAAAACATACTTTTTCACATTTAACCCCTATACAATCATAATTAGACCTATCAGACCCTATACATTTAATAACTAAGACTAAGACGTAGGCTTTAGATATCCGTGTACCAACAAACTCCCCCTTGGATACAGCCGCAGTCTTCGTCTTATCTTCAGGTCTTCAAAGAGACTTGAAAGTTTCTTCACGCGGCTTAGGCTTTTTCCTCAGCATCCTAAACTTCTCTTTCTCTTTCGCAGGCTCCCCCTTTCATCAATGCATTTGGGATCGACACCTGGATTTCCAGCAACAAGCTTCCTTTTGCATCAAACTCATCTTCAGACTCCCCCTAAGACTCTGCTATCGGGATCTTAATCTGGATCTTTCACCTGCAAATCTCACACATTTATAAGAATAGACATTTTAAATGACCAGAATTGATAATCTGGTTCTTTCACAATTCTATAAAGATTTGATTTTATAAAGAATCCAAACAACTAAACTTCACATTTTAAAAAATTTGATTTTTAATATTTTTCTGATTAAACACCATCACACCCAGTCAACCAAGTCCAAGTCAATGACCTTGGTCAACTGCTTGGCCTACCAAGTCCAAGTTAATGACCTTGGATGACTCAATTATGAAGTACGTCTTTGTTTCATTCTGAAAATAGTTCAAATGAATGAACTTTTGACTTTCAAACATTTTTCAATCCTAAAAAATTTGTACCATACATATTACTATATCTCCAGCTTACCCAGCCCTCATCAATCTCAGACATGATCTGCACAAGGCTTTGAGCTTCCGATTCCCAGAGTCAGTTGTCGAAAATAAAATGAGAACTAAAATCTTTTTGGATTTAAAACAGAATAAACTGAAAGCTGTACACACAATCTTTTTGTGAGTGTGTTAAGGGATCATATCAGCTACCGACGAGATACAAGTACCGTTAAGCTGTTAATTCATTTTATGCATTAAACAATTCACGTAGATTGCCGATATACTGATCCTCTTAAATTCTCACAGAACTTTCAATCTACTCGGGATACAGAATTAGTGTTTTAGGACTTAAACATCTACATGTGTCCCACCTCAGTATATACTCCCGTATCCAGACCCCAGTATTCAGTCTTACAGGTGAGTATACCTAGATGATATCTGTAAGGGGTTAATTGCGAGGGCCGTGAGAGCTCAGGTCGATCTTTCGATACGCAGAGAGATGACGGCTTCGACTTTTGGTGGGTCCCCTTTGGGGATCTTCTTTTCAACAGCACATGATTAACCATTTTTCAATGTGTTATCATTTTTTATGCTGAGGGGAGGCTTATATTTCAAAGCAGCGTAAAGTATTCTCCGGGGACTAGGCCATTGCTTCCGCAAAATCAGAAGTCCCGGGATAATACCCCAGATATCACTAAGCATAAAGACCTAGTATCTCAGAATACGGGACCCTTCAAACAAGATTTCAGGGGTTACCTATATATCCTGGAGGTGTTCCCCACTTAGACGCAAGTAAATTTTATGTTTATATCCCAAACTAATCTACTGATTTTGTGAAAACCTATCGGCACATCTTTAGTGAGACTGCTTAATTGCATTTTATACATTCCAATTCTTTAGCGTACTGCACCTGTCTAGCTGATGTACTATCATTTCCCTTTTATACACAAACTCATTTTTACTTTTTCAAATGTTTTTGGTTTTTGTAGATTTTATCATGTTTTTGTATTTTTATGCAAACTTTCTCCCCCTAAAAAGAAAAACATATTTTTGTGTTTTTGTTTTTATCAAAAAACAGAAAATAAACTATACAAACAAAATTTGACAACACGACAAAAGTTCACGTCAGATCGCCGCCCATCTCGGCTTCACATTCAATAACCCTCCCAGATTGCAGATTTTTCATCCCGTTCAATTTCAAAAGATAATAAAATCTCTTTTTGTCAAATGGTTTAGTATAGAAATCCGCTTTCTGATCATCGGTGTGCACGTGTTCAATCCGAATTAACTTTTTCTCATGACAATCACGAATAAAATGATGACGGATCTCAATGTGTTTTGTTTTAGAATGGTGAACCGGATTTTTAGTGATGTTAATGGCCGCTTCATTGTCCACATAGATAGGAGTATCTAAAAATTGCAAACCGAAGTCTCGCATTTGCTGTTGGATCCAAAGGATCTGCGAACAACAGCTGGAGGCTGAAACGTATTCAGCCTCGCAAGTAGAGAGCGCGACTGCGGTTTGCTTCTTACACTGCCAAGTAACGAGTCGAGTTCCAAAGAACTGACACCCAGCAGTGGTGGACTTTGCATTTTGCTTGCAGCTCCCAAAATCAGAATCAGCAAAACCAGATAAAGTAAAGTCACCCGATCGAGGATACCACAAGCCGATGCTTGGGCAACATTTCAAATACCGTAAGATACGTTTTACTATGGTCAGGTGTGACTGCTTTGGATTTGACTGATATCTGGCGCAGAGACACGTCGGGTACATGATGTCTGGACGGGAAGCCGTGAGATACATCAGAGATCCAATGATTGATCGGTACAATGTCTCGTCCATCTTGACACCATTCTCGTCTGGACAAATTCCATGATTCTGTGCGAGGGGGGTTGATGCAGGACTGCAATCTGTCATGTTGAACTTGTCGAGCACGTCCTTCACATACTTTGATTGGTGAATGAAGATTCCATCTGGCATTTGTTCCACCTGCAGCCCGAGGAAGAACTTCATCTCCCCCATCGAACTCATCTCAAACTTCTTTTTCATTACCCTCTCAAATTCTTTGCAAAGATCATCGTTGGTAGATCCAAAAATGATATCGTCTACATAAATCTGCACGATCAACAAGTGGCCTGTGTAGGATCAGTTTTGACCTCTCGAGTGAGTCAATCAGAGCTAGTGCTTACTGAAAATGTGGCGGAAACACATTTTCAGCATGATACAAAGAAAAACGTAACAAAAAAGAGTAGAAACAGAAGATTCACACTTAAAATACTTTTCTTCACTTGATAACGCTTTTCGTATGGACAGCAGTTCGACGTTGAGTTCACCAAGACGTTACAAATGAAGAACTACAAAGGGGTATTTATAAGGATCCTGGTCCGCTTATGTGACATGTCCACAAGAGCGGTCCAGACTACTAAGCTGGTTCGCTTTTGTGGACACATGCCACAAAAGCGGACCTCAAACATGAAAACTCTAAAATTACACTTTAACCCCCTGTACTAACACAAAATAACCTATCTGAACCCTATACATTAAACTAGCATTACAAAGACACAGGCTTTAGACATTGTGCATCAACAAACTCCCCCTTGGATGAAGCCGCAGTCTTTGTCTTGAATGTAGGCCTTCAGATAGCTTTGAATTTTTCTTCCCTCGGTTTTGGCTTTTTACTCAGCGCAACCCTGATCTTCTCATTCTTTATCTTCCTCGCCTTTTCTTCTTTTTCTTGTTCCTTCATAAACTTTCCTCTATTTTCTTCCATCTTTTGATTCTCACGTTCACGCTCCCGCTTTGCTTTCTGTTTCATCTTCTCGTCTAAAGACCACCACGAAGATTTCCACTTGTTTTCAGAGTTGATACCTTTCTGAACACACAGTGATACAACCCGTTGAAACTGAAGAGCTTGCTCTTTATCTGCTGGAGCGTAGCGAATCTTGTGAATGAATAAACATTCGATGTCTTTAGCTGAGCAATTAACTAACCACATCGGGTCATAAACATGAATATCCCTCAGCTCTCCACCAGCTCTGTATGTGATTATTGCCTCAGTTGTTCTACAACTGTAAACCCATTCAACAAAGCCTTTATAAAAATCCTGCTCCATTTCTGGCATTGGAATTGTCTTCATTGTACGTGGAAGCTTCACATTCAGAATAACTTCTACAGCTCCAGTTTCAGGATTAACACTCTGAACACGCCTTGGACGATGTGGCTTCCATTTTCTAAATGACTTCAAATGTTCATATTTGATGTAGCCCCACATCGCAATATCATTCTTTCTCACCTTGTACTCCAAGACTCTCACCTTTGCTAATTCATCAACGTCCCACCACGGTAATGACATTATATCATATAACCGTGCAAAATACTGGACTCCATATTCTCTTCGAATAGCATAAGCGTTAACTTGTGGAAGAAAACCCCAACTAATGATATCGCCAAGCGAAACATTTCGATCTCGTTGGAAGAACTTCATCGGCCTCTTGTATTTTCTTTCATGAGAATCTTTAAACCATTTAGAATGATCAATTTTTTCAGCTTTTGATTGACCTTCTTTATCAACATTAGATTGGCCTTCTTGCTCAGCTTCTTTCCTCAAACATTCAAATACGTTATTATTCACCGCTTCAGTCACTTTCTGACGTAATTCATCTCTATTCTCCGCAGCAAAGAACTCCATTAACGTTGGAAGTTTTGAAGTATCTTCAGGAATCTCTTCATTATCCGAACATTCTTCAATCTCAACTCTATCGTAGATATCAGCATCTTCAACATAATCATACTTATAATCTTGCTGTTTATTGATATCAAACGTTTCCAAATCTGCTTCAAGATCAATTGGAATCTCAGGATTTACATCTTTTAGCATCTCCCTATACACATCTAAACATAAGAACAAAGGTTCATGATGCTCTACAATCTGTGTTTTACTCGACTCCCCCTTTCTCTCAGCTTCACCACTTTCTTCATTGACTGTGTTGTTTAACAGATCTTCAATGATTTTTTCTTTTGATGCATCACTCACTCTAACACCTGAACCTCCAGCTGCATCATCATCATCATTACTCTCAGAACTGTGACTGCTTGCAGTATATACAAACTCATCCTCATCATCATCTTCATCATCCTCTTCATTTTCTCCATCAATCAATTTAGGCGTTGAAATTTCTTCTTCGATTATGCCAGGAACTGAAGATATAGGCTCAGGATTTTCTATTACCATTGAAGGTACAATAGACATTTCAGAACATCCTTCCACTCCTTTACCCTTATCTTTCTTCTGCCTTTCTAATTCTTCTTGACATTCCGCACGAAGGTCTTCTAACTTCAACTCTTAATATTTCTGTTCCACTGATGTCTCTAACATGCTTTCCACAACTCTATTCAGCATGTAAAGCTTATGTTCATGTAGCATTTTAGCAGCCCTAAGTTCTTTATTCTTCAACTTATAATATTCATTTTCACTCTCTCGACGATTCTTTTCTTCTTCTAATTCAGACACTCGAACTTTCAAAACATCGATTTCAGTCTGACCAACTTCAATTTTCAGTGCCAACACTTTGTTCTCACCTTCCAACCTCTGCACCCTACCAGCAAGAGTCTTTTCTCTATCAGCAATCTTTTTGCTTTCATCCGTCAACTTTTTATTTTCAGCAATCACATCATCCACTTTCTTTTCAACACTTTTCAATTGAAAAACATTCACAAAATCTAAATCTCCAAATTCGTCAAACCCAATACTTATGTTTGGAGGAACATATGGAAAACTTTTTGATCCTGAAGAACCTGGTGTAGTGTGAATGATAGGTTGTGAATGAGGTGGTGTTTGAAATGTTTGATTCAAAGAAGTAACTGGTGGTTCTTGATGAGGTGGTGAAATATGTTGTGGTGTGGATTGTCTTGGAGTTGATTTGTGTGGTGATTGAAGTGGTAAAGGATCATGTGGTGTTGATTTTAGTGGTGATTGATGTAGTGGTGAATGGATTGGTGATGGTATTAAATGTAATGGAGTAGTAGATTGTCTTGGTGATTGATGAGGTGTTGGTTGTCTGGAAAGAGATTGATGTATTGGAGATTGTGAAGGTGTTGATTGACGTGGAGGTGTAGATTGACGTGAAGATGTAGGATGCGTTTGCATGCCCTTCTGAGGACGCTTTGATACTTTAATCTTTGGTGTAGCTCTCTTTCGATCAGCAACTTTCTTTTTACCTCTCGGAGTAGATTGTGACACGGAAACATGCTCCGGAGAAGGTACATAAAGTGCATCTTCTTTCTCTTCTCTCTTTCTCTTTTTAATCAACTTCTCTTGTTCTACCTCTTCTCTCATTCGTCTTTCACGTTCTTTTGCATCAATCACTACATATTCAGACAAACTAGAAGAACTAGTAGTATCGTCGTCACTTTCAACATTATCTACAACCTTCTCTTTTTCCTTTTGAACATCCGAAGTAACTGTTTTCACAATACTATCAACAAAATATGCTTCGGTTGTAAACAAATCTGTCTCAATTACAATATTTTCAGCACCAGTCATTTCTTGTTCATTTTCAACATTCATCTCAGAAATATTTTCATCAGATTCATCAATTAACATTTTTTGTTTTTTCTTCTTTTGTATCTTCTTCGGTTTTGAAGAAGAACCTTCACATTCAGCTACAGGAGTTGCAAGTCTACGTCTGCGTCCCGACTCCTTTACATACCACACATTCTTGGTTGATTTGAAATTCTCAAGTATCTTCAACTCTACAGCATACAACGCCTCTTTCATTTCTTCTTGATTTCTCCAATTTTGATGATTTTCCGGATCAGGATCCACATAGTTCACATCTCTAAGTAATCCAAAGTTTTAAATCACTAGATCAGGCTCTGGATGATTAGGATGATACTGGATCAGATTCTTCAAAGAGATATTAGACATGTGAGCTTGAACAAGAAGATCACCCTGAATTTCTCTATCAATTCCAGGATATGCACGATCAATCATCATTTGTACAAAACGCGGATATCTCCAGGTTCTAACATCCGAATTGAGATTCTCCACCATATAATGAAAAACTATGTGCGAAAAGTTGTATTTTTTATTCAACACCAACGCTGTCAACATATTCATTTGGTAATCTCTCATTTGATCGAAACTGCCCTTTGTGTGGCTCAATGAAATAAGAATACAATGAATTAAGAACTTGAAAGATTTTTGAAACTTTGACTTCAAGTAGTTTCCGGTGTTCAAAGCACCTCTGTATCCCATTCTCAGCATACATCCCTTCACCAAACGTTCCGGAAGTCTTGTGGGATAGTTAGCCTCATCAGGAAAATTCATAACTTCTCGAACTAATTCTTCAGTCACCAGAATAGTCTCCAACTTTCCATTCACTTCAACCACTGACGATATCACCTTGCTTGCCTCATCATACTTTGCGTTTATCCAAAATCGATTAATATGTGATCTATACAATGGTCTTTGATCAATCATTGCTCTCTTCACTGGAATACGATTCATATAATCCAAGATGCTGCTGAATTCTAACAATAAAGGATACTTCTCCACATCTAAATCAATACAACTGTTGTGTACTGGATCAAATAACATGTTTGGCGATGCCTGCACAACAACAACAGAAATCAAGACTTAGAAGAATTTCTCATGTTTATTACTGATTAAAAAGCGAACCTGCATATTTACATTAAAAGCAAACCAACATTTCACAACCCTATATACGAACCACTATATTTACTAAAAAGAGAACATACTTAGAAAAATGCACAAAAAGCGAACCATTCCTATCCATATAAGCGAAACAGCAATTTTCTGCCTTAAAAGTAGACCTGAGATGGTACATATAGGCGATCCTGAAAATATTCCTAAAGGCGGATATAAAATGGTAACAATGAGCGGTCCAGCATATGACTTATGAGTGGTTCAGCAAATGACAAATGAGTGGTTCAGCAAATGACGTATGAGCGATTCAGATTTATCTGTTCGAAAAAGCGATTCAGATCCAAAAACCTGTAAAAACTGCTTAAAACCTAAAATTGATTTCAAAATCACACTCTACACAAAATTCCGACACTAGAGGTCACTTTTGATTTTGTTATACTTACCTAAAACATCCTAGATCTGGAACCGAAACTATGTATCAACTACAAAACACATCAGACACTCAAATTAAAGCAATTAACATGTAATACAACTCTTAATATCATCAGTCGACACTAAAACAACGAACATTTCAAACAAATATGACATTCAAAGGCTTAAAACACGATCCGTTTACACAAACATACCGACTGACATGATTTCACTTCAAAAGAGATAAAATTTCAAGAGAACTTACCTTGCCCATGATATAATCAGTAGAGATCTATCAAAATCAAGTGAAAACACGGTTCAATCAGCAAGAAAACACTAAGCACACAGAGGATCGCTTGAATCGCCCGGAGAAAATGACGTATAAGCGGACCAAAAATGACAGAAAAGCGGACCTCAATACCTTTTATAAGGGGTCTGGACCGCTTATATGACATGTCCTCATGAGCGGACCTCAATGTTACATTTGACAAAAAAACGGTCCTCAAACTTGTCATAAGAGCGAACCAGCATTATTTTTTCAAGAAAATTATTTATTATTCAATTTTCAATTTTTTTCAATTTCACATACTGACACCCAGTTGACCAAGTCCAAGTTAATGACCCTAGACAACTGTTTGACTTACCAAGTCCAAGTTAATGGCCCTGGATGATCAGTTTTATGAAGTACTCTGTCATTTTGTTTTAAAAACAGTTCAAACTAATGAACTTTTCAACATTTCCAACTTTTGCACATTTCATCTTTCAAACATCATACCAATTCTTTGTTTGCAATCACAGCTTACCCAATCCTCATCAGACACTAACATGATCTGCACACAGGCTTTGATCTTCCGATTCCCAATGTCAGTTGTCAAAAATAAAATGAAAAATTAAAATCTTTTTGGGTTTTAAGCTGTACAAAATTAAGACTATACACACAATCTTTTTGTGAGCGTGTCAAGGGATCATATCAGCTGCCGACGAAATACAAGTACGGTTAAGCTGTTATTTCATTTTAAGCATTAAACAATTCACGTAGATTGCCGATATACTGATCCTCTTAAATTCTCACAAAACTTTCAATCTGTTCAGGATACAGAATTAGTGTTTTAGGACTTAAACATCTACATGTGTCCCACCTCAGTATATAATCCCGTATCCAGACCCCAGTATTCAGTCTTACAGGTGAGTATACCTAGATGATATCTGTAAAGGGTTAATTGCGAGGGCCGTGAGAGCTCAGGTCGATCTTTCGATACGCAGAGAGATGACGGCTTCGACTTTTGGTGGGTCCCCTTTGGGGATCTTCTTTTCAACAGCACATGATTAACCATTTTGCAATGTGTTATCATTTTTTATGCTGAGGGGAGGCTTATATTTCAAAGCAGCGTAAAGTATTCTCCGGGGACTAGGCCATTGCTTCCGCAAAATCAGAAGTCCCGGGATAATACCCCAGATATCACTAAGCATAAAGACCTAGTATCTCAGAATACGGGACCCTTCAAACAGGATTTCAGGGGTTACCTATATATCCTGGAGGTGTTCCCCACGTAGATGCAAGTAAATTTTATGTTTATATCCCAAACTAATCTACTGATTTTGTGAAAACCTATCGGCACATCTTTAGTGAGACTGCTTAATTTGCATTTTATACAATCCAATTCTTTAGCGTACTGCACCTGTCTAGCTGATGTACTATCATTTCCCTTTCATACACAAACTCATTTTTACTTTTTCAAATGTTTTTGATTTTTATAGATTTTATCATGTTTTTGTATTTTTCTGCAAACTTTCTCCCCCTAAAAAGAAAAACATATTTTTGTGTTTTTGTTTTTATCAAAAAGCAGAAAATAAACTGTACAAAAAAATTGACAACACGATATGGTTCACGTCAGATCGCCGCCCAATTCGGCTTCACATTCAATAACCCTCCCAGATTGCAGATTTTTCATCCCATTCAATTTTAAAAGATAATAAAATCTCTTTTTGTCAAACGGTTTCGTATAAAAATCAGCTTTCTGATCATCGGTGCCCACATGTTCAATCCGTATTAATTTCTTTTCATGACAATCTCGAATAAAATGGTGACGAATTTCAATGTGTTTTGTTTTCGAATGATGAACCGGATTTTTAGTAACATTTATAGCCGCTTCATTGTCCACAAATATCGGAGTATCCAAAAATTGCAGACCGAAGTCGCGCATCTGCTGTTGGATCCAGAGGATCTGCGAACAACAGCTAGAGGCTGAGACGTACTCAGCCTCACACGTGGAGAGCGCAACTGCAGTTTGCTTCTTGCACTGCCAGGTAACGAGCCGAGTTCCGAAGAACTGGCACCCAGCAGTGGTGGACTTTGCGTTCTGTTTACAGCTACCAAAATCTGAATCAGCGAAACCGGATAAGGTAAAATCACCCGAACGAGGATACCACAAGCCGATGCTTGGGCAACCTTTCAAATACCGTAAAATGCGTTTAACGATCGTCAGGTGTGATTGCTTCGGATTCGACTGATATCGTGCACACAGACATGTCGGGTACATGATGTCGGGACGGGAAGCTGTGAGATACATTAAAGACCCAATGATCGATCGGTATAACGTTTCATCCATCTTCACTCCCTGTTCATCCGGACAAATACCATGGTTCTGTGCGAGAGGGGTTGATGCAGGACTGCAATCTGTCATATCAAACTTGTCTAGCACATCCTTTACATACTTTGACTGGTGAATGAAGATTCCATCGGGCATTTGTTCTACCTGCAGCCCAAGGAAGAATTTCATCTCCCCCATCGAACTCATTTCGAACTTCTTCTTCATTACTCTCTCAAACTCTTTACACAAATTGTCGTTGGTGGAACCAAAAATTATATCATCAACGTAAATCTGCACAATTAGCAAGTGGCTGGCTTCTTCTTTTGTGAACAAGGTGCTGTCTACTGTTCCTCTTGTGAACCCGTTGTCCAGCAAGTAGGTCGAAAGAGTCTCGTACCAGGCTCTCGGGGCCTGGTGTAGACCGTATAATGCTTTATCCAATAGGTACACCTTGTCTTTGTTCAGTGGATCTGTAAACCCCGGTGGTTGTCCCACGTAAACTTCTTCTCGAATCTTGCCATACAGGAATGCTGATTTAACATCAAGTTGATAGACTTTGAAATCTTTCCAAGATGTAAAGGCTAAAAAGATGCGAATTTCTTCAAGCCTTGCAACCGGCGCGTAAACCTCATCATAGTCTATTCCCTCCTGCTGGCTGAAGCCTTGAACCACTAAGCGTGCTTTGTTCCTCACCACGACTCCTCTATCATCTCTTTTACATTTGAACACCCATTTCGTCTTTATCAACTTCTGATTCTTTGGCAGATCAACAAGTCTCCAGACGCCCAATTTCTCAAACTGTTGTAATTCCTCCTGCATAGCATTCACCCAACTGTCTTCGGTCAATGCTTCTTTGTAGGTCCTGGGCTCTATCTGCGAAATAAAACATTTGAGTGAGACTTCTTTCTGCATATCAGCAATATCTGAATAAAAACATGTAAAAGCTTGGTCTATCTGATGTCTTGTCTTGACACCACTCTGTAGATCGCCGATAATTTGTTCTGAAGGGTGGTAAGACAGGGTCCGTGGCATCACAGTATCAGGCACCACAACTTCCGATTCCAGATTAGAAATATCAAGATCAACGATTTGATCAACAGCCTCTTCTGATGTCTCATTTGGTTCCTCGTCAAAGGTAGGAGCGGGTTCCTCCTCTGAGTCGTCAGAAACGTCAAATGACGGAGCTGGTTCCTCTGGTGGTATATGAACGGTTCCACTTGGTCCGGCTTCATCATCATGAGTACCCACGGTGGGCGTAGGAACATCTAGTGGTCTAGATTCCAGCTCTTGCAAGTGACTTTGCTGATACAAGTACATGAGAGCAAGTTCCTCCTCACTTGGCTCGGACGGCAGATGAAACGATTCCCAGAGTTTATCGTAGTCAAATAGGAATCTTTGTCCGGGAAGTTGTTGCGACGGCGTGTGCTTCTGACAATCCACATGATGGACCTGAATCACTTTCCCCAGACACGGTACAAACACCCTTTTTAACGGACTGGCGTATCCTACGAAAAATCCTTCATTCGCTTTTGCTCCGAATTTACCATCAGCATCTATGAAAGTACACGGAGAGCCAAAAGGTTCTAAGAACTCAAGATTTGGCTTATAGCGATGCAGCAGCTCGAAACAAGTCTTTTTATATTTCTTCACTGTCAGAACTCTATTCAATGTATAGCAAGCCGCTGAAACTGCTTCACTCCAGAAGAAAATCGGAAGCTTTGAATCTGCCAACATAGTACGTGCAGTCTCGATCAGGGTTCTATTCTTTCGTTCAGCCACGCCGTTCTGTTGTGGTGTATACGGCGCACTGAATTCATGTAGTATCCCCTTCTCGTTGCAGAACTCGTACATTTTGTTATTCTTGAACTCCGTTCCATTATCAGTCCGAATTCTTCTGATCGGCAGCTTGTACACCGTTTCCATCTTTTTGAATAAAACCATCAAAGTATCGAATGTTTCGTCCTTCTTTTCCAAACAAACAACCCATGAAAACCTTGTATAATCATCCGTAACCACCAAACAGTAAGAATCTCCACTGATGCTTTTGACGTTGACCGGCCCAAAGAGATCCATATGCAATCTCTCGAGAGGTAACCGGATGGTGTTGAGTATCTTTAGCGGATGAGACTTCCGTACCTATTTACCTTTCTTACATGCAACACAATCATCAGGTAAATGAAAATTCTTAACATTCACACCTTCTACCAAATTGTTGTGCACAAGAAAATTCATTTTACGAACCTGTATATGACCCATTTTTCTGTGCCACATAATTGACTCTTTCTCAGTTGCTTTAGATTTTGTTACAAAACATTGTTTTTGAGGAATTGTTGGTGTTGCAGTGCTCATATCTAAAATGTAAAGATCATTAACCCTAGGAGCACGCAACAGCACCAACTCATCAGGGACTTTAAACCCTGGTTTTAAAACCAAACACTCTGTTTTTGTAAAATGTACGCTAAAGTCTTTGTCGCAAATTTGTGAAATACTTAACAAATTGTTCGTTAGTTCAACAATATAATTCACTTTGTCAAAAGATATGATGCCGTTTGTAAGCTTTCCCTGACCAACAATTCTGCCACCTTGGTTACCAACAAATCCAACATAGCTTCCATTAATTGCTTTGACATCATATAATAGTGCTAAAGATCCCGTCATATGTCTCGACGCTCCACTGTCCATTATCCACCTTGATAGCACAGACTTGGACAGCTCCTGCAATCAACACACAACCACATCAGTTAAACAATGATGCCCACGACTTTTTAACTTCAGACACTGAACCAAAAACTACATTGCATTTCTCAGTTGTTTTTGGAAAGTTAAATGTGACATTTGACTCAATTTCCTTTTTATCTTGTTTCACTTTGTTATGAAGTTTGGGAAATTCCGACAAAAACTGATCGATTTCAGACTCAAACACAGCAACATCATCTTTCACAAGCTGTGACTCATTTTTCAACACACTTTCCATATTTTTGATCTCACCAGATGGTTTAGATTTCGCAACCCATGACTGATTTTCAAAAGTTTTTGCTTTAGGGTAAAATTTCGAAGTCTTGAGAGACTTAGAAGACTCGCCAATCTCGAAAGTCGATTTTGGCTTATCCTCCGACTTCAACTTTTCATCCCGTTTAAGAATTCGAATCGGCGAAACCAACACTTGTTTATCTTTAGCAACAACCGGTGATTTTGGTCGAGGTTTTTGAGTGATTTGTTTTGAAACATTTTTGTTTTCAACCTTAGATTTTTCAACCTTCGGTTTTTCAACCATTTGTTTATTAACAACTTTTACCACAACCGGTTTTTCAATTACTTTCTCACACTGCTTTGCCATGTGGCCAACTTCATTGCAGCGATAACACACACGCTTATCATATTCTACAAAAGTGGTTGTGACAGTTTCCACTTTTAGCTTTTGCGCTGCATTGAAGTCGTCCACGGCCTTTTGACTAAAAATATAGTCTTTTTCAATTTCAGTGCTAGGACCAACGACAAACACATCATCCAACCTATCTTTTGGCTTGACCAACTTCTTAGTCATTTTCTTCTCAAAACCAAGACCTTTATTCTTTAACTGATTTTTCTTGTTTTGGTTTTTACCCACCCCCTCTACCTTTTCTGGACTAGTAGGACGTGATGAACCAACTGACTTATTCAGTTTTGAAAAGAAATCATTTTTCTTTAACTCATTTACGCTCAGCTCAATCAGCTTAAACACTTTCTGAACATTCTCAAATTTAACATTCTGAAGCGGAAACTCGGTGTTGGAATAAAGTTTGTCAGATCCAACCATAGTGTAAGCCACCATAATTGAATCATCATTCTCACTTTTATCCGTTTTTGTCAAATAACGATCTAAAAAGTTTCCGTCCTCCTCAGATTCACTACCAGACTCCACTGATTTTGCCTTCTCAGATTTCTCACTATCATCGTCCAACACCTGATCAATAACATTTTTGATTACCTGGGATTCGTTGTCAGTGTCAGACGCAGTGAAAGTGATATCAATGTTATCAGGTAAATCATTTTCAAATGTTTTTAATTTGATGTTTAATGCAGCTTCCACCCCATCTGGATATTTCTGTGTATAATGATTCCACATTGGGGGTGGAACACTGTTGTAGGCAGGTGAAGCATGTGGTTGTTGTGGTACTATTTGCTCTAACACATACGATGATGCCACATAACTCATCAATTTCTGATCAATTCTATCATTTTCAATTTTAGTCAACTCAAGCTCTTTTCTCAAAGATGCGATTGTATCTAAATGAAAGTTGACTTCTCTTTGTTTATCAAATAAAGTTGATTGTGCCAACTTTGTTGCTTTATCATTTTCAATACTCTCTTTTTGGATCATTTTTATTGACCTAGACAATGTGTCGTATGCCTCTTTTACTTGCTCTAAGTCAAACTTCACCATATCTGCATGTTGTTTCAATTCCTGATACTTGGTGTCTTTTTCAAAACACCCTGTGCATAGTTGTGAACAACTTAGACACGGTGTATCGGGAATTGAAATCTTTTCAACTATAATCTCATCCTCACAAACAACTTTACCAACAAGATTTGACTCCGACTCAGACGATTTGACCACGTTGACCTCTAAGACTCCAGTATCCTCTCCTAGACCTGACACTTTATCAACTGACTCCTGGATGTCTGAATCTACCTCTTTTAACTTGCTCATCAGCGCTTTATCTGCAATCTCCTTTAGAGCTTCTTCAGTCATTTCTTTGGAAACATCGATCACCTCCTCGACTGCTTCTTTCTCTGCTTCAAATCTTGAACACGTTCCAGTTCTTGGCTCTTCAAAATAATCTGCAAAAGAATCAAAAACTTTAGGAGGTAGAATAGATTTCATTGTATAAACAAATTCCTCCTCCCGTGATTGAAAATTGAAAGCTTCATTCACTGATTCCTCAGCTTTTGCAGAACAATCTGTAGAAACCTCTTTAACAACCTCCGGGACCACCTGATCAGCAACTTCCATAACCTCTTCAATCACAATTTCAGTAAGAGAATCAACCATTTTAGTAATTACTTCCTCAACCACCTCAGAATCAGACTCAACTACACTCTCAGAAACTACTTCACCTACATTCTCAGTAACCGCCTCATTGCTAACCTTCGATTCTGCAACTGTCTCAGTAATCTCAACTACCTCAGCCATCATTGCTTGATCATCCTCTCCTGGAATATCCTTGTCCCAACTAAACCCAGACACAACCTTCTCATCATCTTGGTTTACGATAAGTGCCTTTTCTGGTTTGTTCTCAATCTGAGGTCTCTGAACTGCAGATTGTTGATTTGGTCGATGATATATAGCTTGTCTGTAATAATCGTTTGTAAACGGATTCTGATGATTCTGCACTTCACGATTCGGACATTCGCGTTTGAAATGACCTCGTTCTTTGCACTTAAAACAAGTCACCTTTGACTTATCGAACCCTAATTTCTGATCAGGACCTGACAAACTGCTTTTACCCGTGATCTCCATAAAACGTTGAGCTCTTCTGACCAGACTCGCCATGCACCACTTTATATCTATCAGTTCCAGTTCTTCCGGATCGATCTGATCGTAATCCTCTTTAGTCATATCGGGATTACCGATCCTACCAGCGACCAAACCTTCATAAGCTTCCAGAACTGATGCCAATACCGTGATGTGCTGCTTGGCTGCATTCTCGGTGATTTCATTCCCATTCTTGATGTTAACCGCAATGTTACACTGCACACCGGATACAAATGTCTGTTGATTTGACCCTGTAGAACTTTGAGGAGAATTCTGCTCAGTGACTTTGACATTCGGCTCATAATTGGCAAACGGAGTCGACTGACTCGATTGATAGGCATTTGGAGCAGCAGATGAAGTGTTGTCAGCACTAAATCCAGTTTGAATCTTCGGACTCTGAACATTAGTAGCTGCCGGACTATTCTTGTAATACAAAGACACATCCTGTGGCATATTCGCTGAATTCATCTTTTTGATTTTCACCAATTCCAACTCATAAGCTTCAATTTTCTCTATAAACACGCTCAAACTATAGTTCACAAAATCTGAACTATTTTTCAACATCATCAAGTATGTTCCCCATTCCTCATACGGAAGTGCATCACATAACTTGTCTATCCACTCCTCATTCGTCTTTTCGATATTCAACCTTCTCATCTCTACCACCAGGTGACAATATCTCTCGATAAGCTGCTTTGTCGATTCACCTTTAATTCCCGTGAATATATCAAATTCTTTCTTTATCAGTGCTTTCTTACTCTTGATCATCGATGCACTGCCTTTGAATTTCTGTTCCAAAGCTTGCCATATCGACTGTGCACTATCATCGTGCTGTAGCAGAACTAGAATATCCTCTTTTATAGCTTGCTGTAGGATGCTAACCATCTTCTTTTCTGCTTTGAACTCGACCTGTTCCGCATCTGTAAGACTGGCAATGGTCTTCAACATATTCAACCCGTCTACCGGAGGAACATACTTCCTTTCGATCTTGATCCAGCACTCTAGATGATTTGCCTGCACCCAGTTTTTGAATCTCCCGGACCATCCTGAATATTCATCCAAACTCATCAATTTTGGAGGCGTCTGCATCGTTCCAAGCTCGTTTTCCAGATTGACATTCTGCATGATGCTAGCAGGACTCTGAGTAACTCCACCACTACCCGCAAACATGTTGTAAAAGTCTTGGCTTTCCATTTTCAGTCGTAACGGAAAAATTTTTCAAACAGTCTGAATGAGCGAACCACAACTGTAACTAAGAGCGAACCAGAAATTTCCCTAAGAGCGAACCAGAGATTAGTAGGATCAGTTTTGGCCTCTCGAGTGAGTCAATCAGAGCTAGTGCTTACTGAAAATGTGGCGGAAACACATTTTCAGCATGATACAAAGAAAAACGTAACAGAAAAGAGTAGAAACAGAAGATTCACACTTAAAATACTTTTCTTCACTTGATAACGCTTTTCGTATGGACAGCAGTTCGACGTTGAGTTCACCAAGACGTTACAAATGAAGAACTACAAAGGGGTATTTATAAGGATCCTGGTCCGCTTATGTGACATGTCCACAAGAGCGGTCCAGACTACTAAGCTGGTTCGCTTTTGTGGACACATGCCACAAAAGCGGACCTCAAACATGAAAACTATAAAATTACACTTTAACCCCCTGTACTAACACAAAATAACCTATCTGAACCCTATACAATAAACTAGCATTACAAAGACACAGGCTTTAGACATTGTGCATCAACAGCCTGCCTCTTCCTTTGTGAACAAGGTGCTGTCTACTGTCCCTTGTGAACCCGTTGTCCAGCAAGTATGTCGAAAGCGTCTCGTACCAGGCTCTCGGGGCCTGGTGAAGTCCGTATAACGCTTTGTCCAGTAGATACACCTTGTTTTTATGTAGTGGATCTGTGAACCCCGGTGGTTGACCCACATACACTTCTTCTCTGATTGTTCCGTAAAGAAGGCAGATTTGACGTCAAGTTGATATACTTTAAAGTCTTTCCATGACGCGAACGCTAGAAAGATCCGAATTGCCTCAAGTCTGGCAACCGGTGCGTAAACTTCATCATAATCTATTCCTTCCTGTTGACTGAAGCCTTGAACCACAAGTCGCGCTTTGTTTCTCACCACGACACCTCTATCATCACGTTTGCATTTAAACACCCATTTCGTTTTGATCAACTTTTGATTCTCAGGTAGATCAACAAGTCTCCAGACGCCCAACTTTTCAAACTGTTGCAGCTCCTCCTGCATTGCATTCACCCAGCTATCCTCGGTCAATGCCTCTTTGTAAGTTCTGGGCTCTATCTGCGAAATAAAACATTTTAATGAGACTTCTTTCTGCATATCAGCAATAAATGAATAAAAACATGTAAGAGCTTGATCTATTTGATGTCGAGTTTTGACACCACTTTGCAGGTCACCGATAATCTGTTCTGAGGGGTGATAAGACAAATTCCGTGGCATAACATTTTCAGGCACATTCACTTCCGATTCCAAACTTGATATGTTAAGATCAACAATAAGATCAATGGATTGATCCTCAGCTTCCGTTGGATCCTCGTCAAAAGACGGAGCGGGTTCCGCTTCTGAGTCGTCAGATTCATCAAACGATGGAACTGGTTCCTTTGGTGGTTCGTGTGCTGTTCCACTTGGGCCTGCTTCATCATCGTGAGTACCCACGGTGGGTTGAGAAACTTCTAGCGGTCTAGATACTTGCTCCTCTGACACAGTTTGCTGATATAGATACATAAGAGCTAGTTCCTCCTCACTCGGCTCGACTGGCAAATGAAACGACTCCCAGAGTTTATCGTAGTCAAACAGGAATCTTTGTCCGGGAAGTTGTGGTGATGAAGTGTGCTTCTGACAATCCACGTGTTGAAGTTGAATCACCTTACTCAAACATGGTACGAACACCCTCTTGAGTGGGCTAGCGTAACCTACAAAGAAACCTTCATTAGCTTTAGCTCCAAATTTACCATTTTCATCAATAAATGTACAAGGAGACCCAAATGGCTCCAAAAACTCAAGATTCGGCTTATAACGGTGCAGCAACTCAAAGCAAGTCTTTTTGTACTTCTTGACAGTTAGAACTCTATTCAATGTGTAACAGGCTGCTGATACTGCTTCACTCCAGAAAAAGATTGGTAGCTTGGAATCGGCTAACATTGTACGGGCTGTTTCAATCAGGGTCCGATTCTTTCGTTCAGCTACGCCATTCTGCTGTGGAGTGTACGGCGCACTGAATTCATGAAGAATTCCCTTCTCGTTGCAGAACTCGTACATCTTGTTATTCTTGAATTCCGTTCCGTTGTCGCTCCGAATCCTCCGGATTGGCAGTTTATACACCGTTTCCATCTTTTTGAAAAGCACCATCAAAGACTCAAAAGTTTGATCTTTTCGTTCCAAGCACACTACCCAAGAAAATCTCGTAAAGTCATCAGTCACCACCAAGCAATATAAGTCTCCGCTGATACTCTTTACGTTGACAGGCCCGAAGAGATCCATGTGCAATCTCTCAAGAGGTAACCTGATTGTATTCACCATCTTCAATGGGTGTGACTTCCGAGTTTGCTTTCCCTTTTTACAAGCTACACAATCATCATTTAAGTGAAAATTCTTCAAATTAACACCATCAACCAAATCATTATGTACTAAAAAATTCATTTTGCGAACATGAATGTGGCCCATCTTACGATGCCACATTATTGAATCTTTTTCTGTTGCTTTTGTCTTTGACACAAAACACTGTTTCTGATGATTTGTTGGTGTTGCGATGTTCATATCAAGATAATAAAGATCATACTCCCGTGGAGCACGCAACAGCACCATCTCATCAGGGATTTTAAACCCTGGTTTCAAAACCACACATTCAGTTTTTGTAAAATGTACACTAAAATCTTTATCACAGATTTGTGAAATACTGAGTAAATTGTTTGTTAACTCTATTATGTAGTTCACTTTGTCGAATGAAATCACGCCATTTGACAGCGTTCCTTGACCAACGATCCTTCCACCTTGGTTACCGGCAAATCCAACATAGCTTCCATTTACAGATTTGACATCATAGAGCAGAGCAAGCGTCCCAGTCATATGCCTTGAAGCGCCACTATCCATAATCCATTTTGACAGTATAGACTTGGGCAGCCCCTGCAAACATCATAACAAATTCACTCAAACAATGAACTCCATGACTTTTTGACTTCAGAAACACTCCCAAACATTACATCACACTTTTCATCAGTCTTAGGAAAGTCAAATGTGACATTCGGAACATCAGTTTTAGCTTTTGGTTTTACTTCATTTTTAATTGGGGGAAACTCTGCAAGAAATCTATCAAGTTCAAATTCAAATTCTTGTTTATCATTAGCACCCACTTTTGATGCATAAAATTCCTTTGTCCCTTTGACCTTTCTGTCAACCATTTTTCCAAAAATATTTTGAATTTTGGGATTAAAGGCTTTTGAATCAAACTTTAACTCATTTTCCATTTTCTTTACCTCACCTGATTTTGATTGAGTTTCAAAAACTTTTGTTTCATTCTTCAAAATGTTTTCCATCTTTTTCTCCTCGACTGATGGTTTTGACTTAGCAGCCCATGATTGATTTTCAAAAATTTTTGTTTTTAGATAAATCTTTGAAGTCTTTTGAGACTTTGAAGATTCGCCAATCTCAAATGTCGATTTCGGCTTATCTTCCGACTTCAAAGATTCTCCTCTTTTCAAAATGCGAATTGGAGAAACCATCGGCTTTTTGCCCTTTGTGTTAACTGGTGACTTAGATTGAGATTTTTGAACAAATGGTTTAATGGCAGGTTTTTCAAAAACTTTCTTGCATTGTTTTGCCATGTGTCCGATTTCATTACAGCGATAGCAGACTCTTTTGTCATACTCGACAAAAGTTGACTTAAACAACTCTTCTTTCAGTTTCTTCGCCGCATTGAAATTTTCAATGGCTTTTTGACTAAAAATGTATTCCTTTTCTTCATCAACACTTGGACCAGCAAGAAATACTGGTTTGTCACTCTTTTTAGCCATCCCTTTTTCAAAACCAATTCCTTTTTTCTTCAAATTGTTACCATTTTTCTTGTTACCATTTCCTTCCCACTTATTTTTGCCCAAGTTGTTGGAACATGACGTAACAAATGACTTTTTAGGTTTTGAAAAGAATTCTTTGTTGTTTATCACATCAATGTCAATTTCAATCAATTTGAAAACCTTTTCAACATTTTCAATTTTAACGTTCTGAAGAGGATACTCGAAATCGGAGTAAAGTTTGTCTGTTCCAATCATAGTGTATACTACCATAATCGGATCATCATTCACACTCTTATCCGATTTTGGTATGAACCGTTCCAAGAAATTACCCTCATCTTCACATTCAGAACTGGAACTTTCCAAATGTGTTTTCACAGTTTCAAAATCTGAGTTATCACTCTCTTCATCTAACACTTTGTCAACAACGGTCTTTATAATCTGTGACTCATTGTCAGTGTCGAACGGAGAGAATGTAACATCAATGCTCTCAGGCAATTCATTCTCAATTGTTTTCAACTTGAGATTCAATGCAGATTCCACCCCATCTGGATACTTCTGAGTGTAATGATTCCACATTGGGGGTGGAACACTGTTAAAGACCGGATCAGCATATGGCTGCTGTGGAACAATCTGTTCAAGAACATATGACGAAGCCACATAACTCATCAATTTTTTATCAATTCGATCATTTTCAATTTTAGTTAATTCCAATTCTTTCTTTAATGATGCGATTGTGTCAATATGAAAATTAACTTCCACTTGTTTATCAAAAAGTGTTGCTTTTGCTAGTTTTGTGGCTTTATCATTTTCAACACTTTCATCTTTAATCATTTTAATTGATCTGGCTAGTGTATCATATGCTTCTTTGATTTGTCCTAGATCAAATTTTAACATTTCAGCATGTTCTTTCAATTCCTGAAACTTAGGGTCTTTTTCAAGACACTCCATGCACGGTTGTAAACACTTTTGGCATGGTGTTTCAGAAATTGAATCCAATTTCTCAACAACCTCTGTTTCATAAGCAGTTTTTACTTCCAGTTTACCGACATTTTTCGACTCTGACTCAGACAGTTTGATTGATTCTTTTTCCTGAACTCCAGATTCCTCTCGTTTGATAGACTCACTACTGACAGACTTAGACTCCTCGGATTCTGAGTCTACCTCTCTCAGTTTCGCCATGAGAGCCTTGTCAGCAATTTCTTTCAAAGTGTCTTCGGTCATTTCCTTTGTTACATCGATCATTTCTTCAACAAATTCTTTCTTTTCCTCATATCTTGGACACAATCCAGTCGTCGGTTCTTCAAAAAAAACCTGCAAAAGATTCAAAAATTTTAGGAGGCATGATAGATCTCAACGAACTAGCTAATACTTCCAGCTCAGATTGAGATAGATGAACTTCAGCAGCTATTTCTTCAAAATTGTCTGCTTTTTCAATAGAAACCTCTTCCACAACTACAGAAACATCTTCAGTAACTGTTTCCGGTTCAGACACTATCTCAGAAATTTCAACAACTTCAGCCATCATTGCCTGTCCATCGCTACCGGGAATATATTTATCCCAGCTGAACCCTGCAGCTACCTTCTCATCGTCTTGATTCACGATCATTGCTTTTTCCGGTTTATTCTCAATTTGTGGTCTTTGAACAACAGGTTGTTGGTTAGGTCGATGATAGATTGCCTGCTTGTAATAATCTTTTGTGAAAGGATTCTGATGGTTGTTCACTTCACGATTCGGGCATTCTCTTTTGAAATGACCACGTTCTTTACACTTGAAACACGTAACTTTCGATTTATCGAACCCTAACTTCTGATCAGGACCTGAGAGACTGTTTCTGCCTGTGATCTCCATAAACCGTTGTGCTCTTCTAACCAAACTTGCCATGCCCCATTTTATATCTATCAGTTCAAGCTCCTCCGGGTCGATCTGGTCGTAATCCTCTTTGGTCATATCAGGATTACCAATCCTACCCGCCACTAATCCTTCATAAGCCTCTAGAACGGAAGCAAGTAATGCAATGTGTTGTTTCACGGCAGTTTCAGTAATTTCATTTCCATTCTTAATATTCACCGCGATGTTGCAATGCACCCCAGAAACATAAGCCTGATTATTTGAACTTGTAGAGCTTTGAGGTGAAGATTTCTCTTGAGCTTTGAAGTTTGGATCATAGTTCGAGAATGGTGAAAAATTGCTAGATTGAGGAGTGTTTGAAGAAACACTTGAGGTGTTATCAGCAATGAACCCTGTCTGTATTTTTGGACTTTGATTGGTTGAAACTGAAGGGTTGCCTTTGTAATACAGAGACACATCTTGCTGCACACTCGCTAAGTTCATTTTCTTAATTTTCAACAATTCCAGCTCTTGAGCTTCAATTTTTTCTATGAAAGCACTAAGATTCAAGTTTTCAAAGCCTGCACTATTTTTCAACATCATCAGATATGTACCCCACTCTTCATATGGCAAAGCATCTGCCAATTTGTCGATTAATTCTTCATTTGTCTTGGTAATTTCCAATCTTTTCAACTCCAATACTAAATGGCAATACCTATCGATCAAACTTTTTGTTGTTTCACCTTTCATGTAAGTGAAAATGTCGAATTCTTTCTTTAACAACGCCTTTTTGTTCTTTAACATGGATTCGCTCCCTTTAAATTTTGCTTTCAATGCCTTCCAAATAGAATAAGCATTATTTTCGTGTTGTAATAACACCAAAATATCTTCCTTGATTGCTTGTTCAAGAATGCTAATCATCTTTTTCTCTGCTTTGAAATCATTCTGCTCTGTTTGCGTCAAACTTCCAATTCCTTTTAGTTGTTCACGAGCATCTTTAGGTGGAGCATATGGTGCCTCAACCTTCAACCAACTTTCAAAATGATTAGCCTGAACCCAGTTCTGAAATCTCCCAGACCAGCCCGAAAATTCATCTAAACTCATCAGCTTGGGTGGTTTTTGCATTGTTCCCAATTCGTTCTCCATGTTGACGTTTTGTATAACACTACTCGAAGTTTGTCCTGCTACCATACCACTACCCGAGAAGAAGTTATAAAACTCTTGGTTTTCCATTTTAGTGACAAAATTTCCAAAAAATGTTTAATTTTTTTAATAACAGGTTGTTTTTCTTGAAAACTTTTAGCACTAACTGAGTTTCAGACACACGTACACGTACGAAATGGACTTAATGCTCAACACATGATTTTTACACACAAACTGTTCACTAAAGCGAAATCAGGATCTAATGTGACGTAAAAGCGAAATCACTTATTGCCCTATGAGCGAAACCCCCTATGTGACCTTATGAGCGAAACCACTATGTGACGTAAAAGCGGAATCACCAATTGACACAAAAGCGAAATCAACAAGTGACACAAAAGCGGAATCACTCTTTGACACAAAAGCGGAATCACTCTGTGACACAAAAGCGAAATCAACAAGTGACACAAAAGCGGAATCACTCTGTGACACAAAAGCGGAATCTAATCTCGAGCAATTTTAGGACATTTTTAGGCTGATTTTAGGTCTGAAAATCTCAAGGGTTTGTTATTTACCAATTATACACCTTATACACAAAAATCAGTCCATTTTGTCCGTCAGAATGTCCAGAAACTCAAAAAGTGTATGAAAAATGCTTTGATTCAGGTTAACTAGCTTACAACTGGCTCTGATACCAATTGTAGGACCGTTTTTATCCGTCTAATGAGACAATCGAAGCTAGTTACTACCGAAAATGTAGCGGAAATACATAAACGGCATGAATCAAAGCTAGAAACGAGTAGAAACAGATGAGATACACTTTAATACTCTTTTCTCATTCAACTTTCATAAAATGCACCGGCAGCAGTTCGGCACTGATTACATGAATGCGTGTCAAATGAGAAAACAAAACCCCTATTTATAGGGTATGTGATTTCGCTCCAAGGACATGTCCATATGAGCGAAATCAACATCTTATGATTTCGCTCATATGTCACTTGTACATTGAAGCGAAATCAGACATTACAAAACATACTTTTTCACATTTAACCCCTATACAATCATAATTAGACCTATCAGACCCTATACATTTAATAACTAAGACTAAGACGTAGGCTTTAGACATCCGTGTACCAACAGTGCTGGTTTGTATTCAGCTATTAGAGAATCTGGTCTCCAAAATGATTGGTCCTTCGCGTGTTACGTTTCACAAGAAGAACCGAAATCTTGGAAGGAAGCTTTAAAAGATAATTCTTGGGTTGAAGCCATGCAGGACGAACTGCAACAATTTCAAAAGCTTGGTGTTTGGAAGCTTGTTGAAAAACCGGAGAATTACAAGAAAATTGGCACTCGATGGGTTTACAAATGCAAGAAAGACGACCGTGGAATTGTTATTCGCAACAAGGCGAGACTGGTTGTTCAGGGTTTTCGCCAGATTGAAGGCATTGACTACAATGAAGTTTATGCACCTGTTGCACGTCTGGAAGCTATTCGGATCTTCTTAGCTTATGCTTCTTTCAAAGGATTCAAAGTTTACCAGATGGACGTTAAAAGTGCTTTTCTTCATGGTATTGTTCACGAAGAGGTGCATGTCGAACAACCTCCAGGATTTGAAGATCCTATTCACCCCGATCGGGTTTGGTTGCTCAACAAAGCTCTTTATGGTCTACATCAAGCACCTAGGGCTTGGTACGCAACCTTATCAAACTATCTTCTGGAGAATGGATTTCGACGAGGTCTTATTGATTGCACACTCTTTATCAAAGAACAAGATGAAGATCTTCTGCTGGTGCAGGTATATGTTGATGATATAATATTTGGGTCTACTAATGACTATTTGTGCAGGCAATTCGAAAGTGTTATGCAGGAAAAGTTCGAAATGAGCGCTATGGGGGAGATGAATTTCTTTTTGGGCCTTCAAGTTCAACAAACAGAGTCTGGGATATTCATCCATCAGACTAAATATGTTGGTGACATTTTGAGCCGATTCCAAATGTCAGATGCAACGCCCATTGGTACCCCACTTCCGCAGAATCACGGGATTACTCCGGATTTGAAGGGTGAAAGCATCAACTCCTCGTACTATCGCGCCATAATCGGATCTCTCATATATCTTACCGCTTCGAGGCCTGATATCATGTATCCAACGTGCCTGCTAGCAAGATATCAAGCAAACCCGAAGGCCTCTCATCTGTCAGCTGTCAAAAGGATTTTACGCTATTTGAAGGGATGCCCAGACCTCGGTCTTTGGTACCCTAGGGATGATAGTTTTGAATTAATTGCCTACAGTGATTCTGATTTCGATGGTTGTAAAATCGATGGCAAATCGACAACAGCAGGATGTCAGTTCCTAGGAAATCGCCTGGTCACGTGGCAGTGCAAGAAGCAAACGTGTGTTGCTACATCAACATGTGAAGCAGAATATATTGCTGCCTCGAGTTGTTGCTCCCAAGTTCTTTGGATACAACAACAAATGCGCGACTACGGTTTAGAATTCCTATCTACCCATATTTTTGTTGATAATAATGCTGCCTTACAGATCACTAGAAATCCTGTGCAACATTCTAAGACTAAACACATCGACATTAAATATCACTTCATACGTGATTGTTTTGACAAGAGATTAATCGATGTCGTTCATGTCCCCACTGATCACCAACCTGCCGACCTGTTTACAAAAGCTTTTGATAAATCACGTTTTGATTATCTACTTTTGGTCAATGGCATTAAGGTGATACCCGAGTAAACTTCTTTGGCTGATCGTTTTTGTAAATATTTTTCTTTATAAACTCTAAAAATTCAAAAAGATTTTAGTTTTCGTTACTTTTTAGCAGTTTAGGGGGAGAAATTTCAAGAAAATACAAAAACATTGCAAAACTTCAAAATCCAAAAAGATGTCTTTACTTTTTCTGTCTTTACGTTTGAAAAATTCAAAAATTCAAAAACAATAGAAAAACCAAAAATGAGTTTCTTGGATAAAGGAAAATGATGATGTTCACTGGTGTGGTCGGTCAACGTGTTTAAAATGAAAAACAAAAAGAAAAATGATAAGTATCTCTACTAACGATGTATCGGTAGGCTCACAATCAGACTAAAATGTGCAGGATGATACAAACCTAACAGACTTCAAGTCAGGTGGGAACCATTCATTGGCATATGGTCTTAGTACCGAAATCTCGTTTGAGAGATTGCCGAGATCTGAAATATTCGGTCTTTATGCTGCTTATCATCTGGGTATCATGGTTATATCCCAAACCGTTAAAATAACGGAGACGAAGTCTAAGATCTTCCATGATACTATACATACGTGTACATATTGCATTCGACCTCAATAAGTGATCAACAATCACATGTCCAAACAAAATAAGTGATTATATATCACAGATTCTTTGCGGGAGTCAAGTTCGTCTCTCTGCTGTATGAAAGTACTGACCTGTTCACGGACTTGCTCCTGTGCCCTCATGCATCTGAAAATCAAGTTCCTCATCAATAAGTGATTTTATCACATAGGGCTTGTTTTCAATCAAAATAAGTGAGTTTCTCACATTTTTATACGGTCAAACAGATGATAATCGGTATACTCACTGGTAAGATGAATTCTCGTGCATACCTTGATACGGGAATGTGTCGTGAGTGGATTCACATCGACAAGTAAGTATAATCCTTACCGTTAATCGTATCTCTTAAATTATGATTACGTCTGATCAGTTTGAGCTTATGTGGACCACAATACCGATAATCGAGGTAGTATACTTATCCAGAGCTTTAAACAGAAATCAAAATCATGTTGACTAAGACCGTAAGCTGGTATGATTCCTTATCCTTGAGATTCGCAAAAAGATTGCATTTGTACAGTTGCTTACTGTTTTTCTCAGTTTATTGCTATTTTCGTTTAGTTTACCGTGCTTTAAATTTGTTTTTAGTATATTTGTGTAAAGTTCGTTTTTGATTAAGCCGAAGTTGTTGCTTGGTGTTTTCTGCTGGAAGCTTGAAACCTTCTTCATAAAACGTTCTTGCATTTGAAAAACTCAAACAGAATGGAAAAATGTTCATTTTAAATCATAATTTGTTCAGTCTGCAGAAATCTTTCATGTCTCTGTGTTTTGAAAATTTACTGTCGACGAAACAGAATGTGTACGGCGAATCAAAACTGTGACGACGAAACAGATCAGTTTCGTCAAAGTGGCGACGAATCACATGAGCCCAAATCAGTTTCGTCATGGGCTAAATTCAGGCCCAAGTGTAAGCCCAACTTCGTTCTGATTCGTCGAAGCCCACTCCTGTTTCGTCGAGATCTCTGATTCGTCGAGATAAGGCGGTGATATAAGGGTCCCAGTTGTTCACTTTTTCAAAACAACAAACTATTCATCATCTTCAAACACTCAAACGCTCAAAAACCCCATACCTTCGGTCACCCTCTCAATCACTCAAATCATCCGTTTTTCATCAAAATCTTACAAAAATCAAAGGTAGTAAAATGTTCCAGTTCACATTCCGAACATTTTGAACCATCGGTTTTTCATCCGAAACCCTCAGAGACCCCTTTAAGACCTTGTTTTTCTTTGATAATATATGTGTTGATGTTGAAATTATTGTGTTTTTCCTTCTGATATCTGATAGATTTAGGTTTATTGTGTGTATTTTTGTTTGATTTGGGTGTGGGTTTATGTAACAAAAACAGGGGTTTTTGTTTGATAAAGTTCTTAACTGTTTTAAAGGGGTTTTTGGATCGGAAATCATATATGGGTTGTCATAAGTTGGTTTGGGTATAAATAATGATGTTGAATGTGTTTGTGTTTGTATTTGTTCTTTGTTTAAACCACAAAACGGCGAAACAGAAAAACCCCCCAAATCGACGAATCACATTAACCCTAATTCCGGCGAATCAGAAACGATGAAACAGACGACGAATCAAAAACGGCGAAACAGACATGGCGAATCAAACCAACGACGAATCAGATCTGTTTCGTCGCACATCTTTTGTTTCATCGAAGTATTTCAGTTTCGTCGTCCATGCCTTAGCAGTTTTCTGAGTTTGTTGTTTGTTCACAGAATGTTTGCAATTTTATGATTAATGGTCATTTGATGTTATAACCTGTATATACAGATGTATAATAAGCATGTTATATCAAATATGACTTATGTGAACATTTTCATGTGTAGATGGCACCGAAGGCACCAAAAGAAGGAAAACGCAAGAAGGCGATAAAGAAGGAAAACAAAACTGAAGAGGAGATTATGTCCGAGAAGCGTCATAATCAAATCGCTTATCTAGATCCTGAAGACAAGCTCACGGAATTTAAAGATATCACGAAGTGGATCAGGGAGTCACGTATTAATTATGCTATTGCATTCTCGACGCCTGTTTACAAATCACTTATCAAGGCTCTCTGGAATTCTGCAAGCGTTGTACAACTGGATGGAAAGGAAGTTATCAGGGGTCGTGTGAATGATCTGGATGTTATCATATCTCCGGCTATACTGAATGAAGTTCTTCAATTACAAGATAGTCCGGACGCTCCAGATTCTGTTCTGATTATGTGTACGCGAGGCTGTTTACTACGCATGAAGTGTAAAGGAGACATCTTACACAAACAAATCAACAAAGGGGATCTGCCATTACGCTACAAATTTCTGTTGCATATTCTAATTCAGTGTCTGAGTAATAGACGAGCTGGATATGACATGGCTGGAACTGATCTTGTTGGATTCATGGTAGCGTTGGTGTTAAACAAACCGTTTAGCATCTCAAGGTATATATTCGCTAACATGAAAGAGAATATGACGAGAACAGGAAGTAGAACAACCGGGAACAAGTTCTGGATGTATCCACGGTTTCTTCAGATGATAATGAATGTTCAACATCCTGATCTTCCAAAAGCTGACAATGATGTTCTGAAAATAGAAGCGATGAACCTCAACTCTTTAAGATTAATCAAGAACCTTGCTGCAAAGAGATACAAGGAAAGTGTTCCTCCGAGAAGGTTATTTGGTGCTCTTGGAAATACTGGTTACATTGCTCCTTCTGATGATAAATGGCGTCACAATGACAGCCAATCAGATGACGAAGAGCCAGAGTTAAAGAGAAGATACCTTGAAAAATACGGTCCAGAGGATTCTGCATCGTCAGGAAGTGATAGTGATGACGAAGGCGATGAAGGTGGTGATGCAGGTGCTGTTGGTGCATCGAGCAAAGGTGCAGCTGGTGATACATCAGCTAGTAGTTCTTCAGCAAGTGGTGATGATGAATCTGATTCTAGCTCTAGTGATCATATAGTCGAGCCTGGATACGAAATGTATATCGATATACGTGGAGTAAAAAGGTATAGAAAGATTAGAACTGAAGATGATCCAGTATACGTTCCAGAGGATCCTGAAGGTGAAAGAAGAACAAAAAGGAGAGCTGAGAAAGCTGCTGAAACTCAAAAGAAGAAATCAAGAAGATATTTGAGTACTTATGCTAGAAAACCTGTGCATCAATAGTCTTCATCTGTACCTCAGGAGCCTGTACAAGAAACTCCTGTAGTTACATCAGCTACAGAAATTCCAGTTGTTACATCAGCTACTGAAACTCCATCTGTTACTCCTCAGGCAGTTCCTGAAAGAACTATGGCTTCTGCAATCAGAGCAACCACTTCGCAGATCAGTGCTGAACGTCATAGGACATTTTCCGGATTTTCTCAAGACGAAAAGATCAGATACCTATTCTCTACACTTGAAGCAGCTGCTGATCGTGTTCAGAGGCAATCTCATTTCATTAATCTCACGAAGAATGATCAGCTTAAACAATCGGTGGAAATTAACAACTTGAAGTCAACCGTTGGTCAACAGCAAACGGTAATAGAGCGACAACAAGCTGAAATTGATTTGCTTAAAGCTGAAAATGCTCGCTTGAAGGCTGTTGATGAAGAGAAAGAGAGAAGGATTGCTGTTCTGTGGGATTATCATTGTAAACAACAAGAAGTACTGAAGAAAAAGGATGATGATACGGAAGACCAAGGGAATCCTGACACTTCTGGTACATCACAGAAGCAGCCAACCGCACCTTCTTCTGAAGTTGTTACAGTTCAACCTACAGTGGTCGAATCATCTCAGGGAACTTCTACTGGAAAAGTTCAACAGATCGCAGGTACTTCTTCTGTAGTAAGCAGTGCTGATATTGCTTTACAGGCTATTCATCCATTTACGGGAGAGTTGCTTGAAGAAGGGGAGTTAATAGAAGATCTTTCTCAGGAGCAATTGAGTGTTCTACATTCTATGAGAGAAATTGATGATGCTGAGATAGACAAAATTTCGACTGAGACTGATACAACTAATATAGAAGATATTGATGAGATAGTGTTTGAAGGCGAAGCAACAAAATCAACGTATGTTCGAAAAGATGGTACTGAATTCGCTTCGTTTGATGAAGATTGGATGAAGGAGAATATTGATGACATAGACGAGCACTTAAAGAATCGTAATTCGTCTGAAAAAGACACAGATGCATTTTCTGAATGGAGAAAACAGTTTCTATCTAAAGTCTCCAAGCCTGTGCCTGAAAAAGCTCAAGTCGACTACTTGCAATTTGAAAAGGCAAAGCCAAGTGGAAGGATTCTATGCTGGATGTTTGTTAGAGATATTCACTGTGTTGCAATCAAACGTGAATACGGAATTCTGTATTTCAATTCACTGCTGAGCATTCTTTCGTTGCCATTTTATGATGTTGCTGCGTTGACAAGGCTTGAGCTTATTAATCGTTCAAACTACGATGGCGCTACTTTATTTGAGCGACTGATTAAAGTAAACAAGAAGTCGGGCTGGAAGGATGAATCATACAAACCACAATTTCCCATCTATCAACCGATCAAGTTTACTCTTGATCCTGACACCAACACTTGCAGATACAAGCTTGTGTACCAGCCTCCGAGGGTTGTAGATAAAATTCCATTGATGCCTATGCAACAGGATTTTCTTGAAGATATGGCATTATGGTGCTACGACTCGGACACGCATGAAGCCGTGATTGTGTTTAGAGATGGTCGTGCAAATTACCGGATGTTGGATCCGATGTGGATCGTCAACATGTCCGAGGGTGACATCAGCAGATTATATCGTCATGATATTTTTTATGAAGATCAGGACGCACGTCAAGCTTTAAAGTTCCAGCGCGTAGCGTGTTTTTGTTATTACCGGGGCATACATTCGGGCAGTTCGTGGTCCGAACAACACTGAGATGGAAGATTAGAAGACCGAAGACGAGTAACAGACAAGGGGGAGTTTGTTGATGCATTTTTAGTGTCTGTAACTAGTCTTGTTTAACGATGTATTTTGTACGGTCTTTTATTAATTATCGAGTCTGTATGTTATGTTGACCAAGTCAGATATCCTCCTATTTACTTGTGTCTGACTTGTTTGTCTCTTTTGGTATGTAATGTATTAAGAACAATGCATGTTGCATGACAAGGGTATAATGGTCATTATATGTTTATATAGTCTATCTGTTTGCTGTCTGTATACAACAAACAGAACAGCTGATGCAGTCCTCGACGAAACAGGTCTATTTCGTCGAACACATCATGACGAAACAGACCAATGTCCTTTATTTCTGTTTCGCCGACAGTCATGACGAATCACACTTGATTCGTCGTGTAATGGGCTGCTTCAAGCCCAATGGTTAGCCCATATTCTGTTTCGCCGATGCACTTTGTGTTTCGTCGAAGTCTTGGGCCCAGGGACTATATAAACCAAGTCTGCTTTCACTTTGAAGGTAGATGAGATAATAACCAGTAACGAAACTCTGTCCAAATTCTGTCTGAACTGTGTTTGTATCAGTTTGTAATCGGTTCTCATCCCGTTTAATCAATCGAGTGTGTTTCATTGATTAATCCTTTGTTGTTATTGCTTTATATGTTTGATTTGGCATAGTTACGTGGATTCCGCACACGTGACCGTGTTTGCTATAAACAAGTGATTCGGTTCGTTATCGATCCTCAGATTTCGGGACCTACAGGCGTTCAAATCCTTTCTGAGATTTTAGTAATTCAAAATCCTCATGGTATTGGTACATGACCCATTTGTTAGAGTTTTTGATTTGTGATACATACACACCCTGACACACATCTATCTTTCCCGATTACAGAGTTCTAGGGTTTTTCTTGTGAATTTTTATGGTTTTTTTCTCTGAAAAATGGCGAGATCTGGTCTGAATGAAGAGGTTGTTTCCATGGAGCTTCTTGCACCTTATGACCGGAAGAAAATTGTTTGTTCTTATTCTCTCTCTCTCTATATTCCATTGTGTATTGTATTTTATGCTAGCATTTGTGCTTACATTGTTTTTTAGTTTCATAAATTGAGGTTTGTATTTGGTGTGCCGTGTTGATTTTTTTTTCTTCTTTTTGGTGGGTTTTTTGAAACTGGGTTTTTTTTGGGTTTCTGTCAATTCGATGAAATTTGGGTCTTATAGGTTGAGGTGTTTAAATTAAGGTTTGATTTGTATGATTATTTTATTAAATTTTTTTTTGTTGCATAGATTGTTGTTTAATTGTGTGATTAGGGTTCTAGATAGAGTAAAACAAGGTGATCTCAATGGTTGGTTTGACATTGTTTATATTATTTTGACCTTAACAATTTGGGTGTTTTTTAGGGTTGTGTGAGCGTGGCAAAACCAAAAAAAGGCTCTTCGTTGGCAGTTTTTGGTCTGAGAGTAATGGGACATGCTGTAAGTTTTTATAAATTTTGACTCTTAGAACATGTAATTTGTATGAATTTAATTAAAATGCTACAAATCTATTTATGTTGCTGGATTACTGGGGGTGATCTTAATGCCAATAGATTTGAGCTTGGTAAGTAGTAAAATTTTTATATATTTTGTTGTTAAAATGTGTTTACAATTGAACTAATCATAGTTGTTTTTTTCATCGCCACAGCAAAGAAATTTGGGGTTACAGAGTCTGCGAACCCAAAAGATTACTAGAAACCAGTGCGAGAAGTCATCTGAATATGTTTTGTTCTCTAATATCTTCCAATAAACCACACATTCTGGTTACTGTTTTGTTCTTGATTATTTTCATCTGAATCTGATTTGTTCTTGAATATCTTGCTGCAAAGGTTTGGATTCATCGGATAAAATGATAAATATGTACTCGTGATGTTTTTACTTTTGTATTAATGCTTAAACTTTCATTCATGTGTAGATAACTGAGAGAAAGGATGAATTAGCTAAATTTGAAGCCATTGATTGTGGAAAACCACTCGAAGCAGCATGAGATTTGGTATGTCCATTGCATATACTCATATTTGCAATGTTTACTTAACTAAGCATACAACAAGCTAAGGATGATGCTGGATGTTTTGAATGTAATGCTGATCTTGCTAAAGCTTTATATGCAAAAACAAAGTGCATCTTTTAGTCTTCTAATGGATATCTGTAAATGTCATGTCATTAGGAGTAAGACTGTATTCTTTTAACTGCAACCCAAAACCTGACACGAAACCATAGCCATCCAAACCCAAACTGGAGGAAACCCGAAGAACCCAAAACCAAGCAACGCAATAATTTATGGGAAACGAATTGTGAATGAATACATGGAATTATCATCATGAAATATCATGGTTCATCATTCTACAACAATTTGTCTTTGGTTTTGAGGTATATAATCTGCATAGTCGTTCATGAATTAACATTATGTTGTTTTATGCTTTACATGACTGATATAAACTGATTTTGAAATGCTAAGACCAAACTTGTGTAATGACTTAAACATGAATTATCGTTCTGCCAGTTTTTGCTTTCAGATTTTCCCCCTTTGTTGTTATTATTATTATTATTATTATTTTTTTTGCTTTTCAATTTGTTTATTACTTTGCAATGTGTAGAGACTTATTTGCTACTAGAAAAAAAAAGATACTTAAATAGCATATATTGTGTTTTTACTTTGATGTACAGCTCGACCCAAAAACCGATTAAATTCTTTTAATGATGTTATCTTATTGTTATCCATTTTCCTGTCACATCCCAGGGACGTTATCTTATGCAGCTGGGTTCCTTTCTCGGTAGATTTCAAGCTCTTTGAGCTTTGGTCAAAGTTGGTCCAACGGGTCAAGGCTGGTTAAGCCAGTCAGCACACCAGTTTAGGAGTTTGTTGTGCTACAAATCTACGAATGGTGAGTGCTGAAAGTATTGTGGAAGAGGAGAAATTATAACCATGTGGAATTTGTGGAAGAGGAGAAATTATAACTATGTGGAATTTGTGGAAGAGGAGAAATCATCTGATGTTTGAAGGCTACAACACTTCTAAATGTCAGGTTTGTTTCATCATTATAACTCTTATACACATTGTTCGACTTTTTAGGTCTAAGTTTTATATTGCAAGTCCAAAATCTACATGAACTCTGTTACAAATTCATCTCTTAACTGTTGGACTTCATTCGAATTTGCAGCAGATAAACAAGAATGTTGCATATCAGAATTCATGATGATGATCGATTTGAGAACTTGAATATGAATGTGATAAGTGAGAACGATTGAACACAAGAGAATGGACAGAAAACTTATGGAAATAATCTGTCTTGGTACCGAAATTGGTTACCGGACAAATCATATTTATACATTAGATTATGGCGGTTAATTTTGGCGGCAATAACTGTCAAATGACAGTTTAAACATTACCCGCTAATTGTTCTTGATCCGCACATAATACTTGACCCATACATAATACATCATACGAATGTAACATATTTAATACATAAACATAATAATAATAAAGTTTAATTAACTTGACTAACACCCTCCCGTAAACTTGATTATGGTTTCATCATGACACTTTTGTTGGCTTCATCGACCGCTTTTCGTGCTTCACTGAAATTGAATCTTCTTCTTTTCTTGTGAGTATTCCATGATCCATTCCAACTATTTCTCGTGAACAAAGCATAATGCTCAGTTGCACTATCATCCGGTGATAAATCAGCATCAGCACTTTTGCTTTTTCTTGATCTTTCGTATCCAGCCATGGTGGTTTCTTCTTGTTCCAGCATTTCCTTGTCTTGTGCCTTCTTTTGTACCGATTTGAACTTGTAATAGAATACTAGAACATCTAAATACATTGCATAGATAATTCTAATAAAATCCCCATCTTGATATTCGAAACCAAGGTCTTTTGCTATAGCCGGCCACAAATTATCCATAGTGACACTTTGATAGCCTCCATCCTTCTGGACCATAATGTACAGACTAAGCAAATCTATCTTCCTTCCATCATCCAACTGTGGTGGTATTGCCCGTGAAGTTATTTCCATCTTTTCTTTTAAGAACCAACCCACCATAGTTTCAAATTTTATTTCTAAATCATGTTTGTACTTAAACACGAAATCCCGATCATCAATCATATCTAACAGGGCTTGACAGTCAGAGAATTCTTTGAATTCTAACGCCCGTATGATCATAAGACTCCAATCAAAATCATGTTCATTCGAAACATTTAATGTTTCGAAATATGAATTTAAGTAGTCTTGTTTATATTTTTCATTCACATCGTTCAGATTTAAAACTTTCTGTCTTTCTTTCAGCCCCAATTCTTCTTCTTTTGACAAACCAGAAACATCACTTATGGTGTTTAACACGGGTGTAGAGAACATCGGGTAGATTCTACAAGTATCACCACTTTTCTTGACAGTGAAACCTTGTAACGTTAGTTGATTCATGCTTAGAACATTTCTATTCAATTCGGGGGTATAAAAAACACTTTGTATCTTTACAGTTTCGTTGTTAGATTTAACATCTACATTTCCTATACCCCGGATGAACAAGAAATCATTTTCACCAGTTTTCGAATCAACACCAATTAAATGCTTAATCCTTTTAAAGACATTAATATTACCGGCGTAATGATGAGAGAACGAGTAACTGACATACCATATGTCATTCCACTGGCCACCATCCGTGCCAGTAACGATCATTTCACCCCGATCTCCTGCATCCATCCCTTGTTTTTGGATTCCGGCATTAACCGCTTGATTAATTAATTGTGTTGCTTCGTCGTTTTCTTTTGATTTGCAGCAATAAATCTGATGCCCTGGCCGGTGACAATAGAAACATAATTTCACCCTTCGTTTGTTTTTCACCCCTTCATGTTGTTCGTCATTACAGTGTTGGCATGGTAGTGTTGTAGATGATATTCTGATTTCTGCAGGGATTCTTGAAGTGGCTCTGATACCACTTTGTTGGACTTCATTCGAATTTGCAGCGGATAAACAAGAATGTTGCATATCAGAATTCATGATGATGATCGATTTGAGAACTTGAATATGAATGTGATAAGTGAGAACGATTGAACACAAGAGAATGGACAGAAAACTTATGGAAATAATCTGTCTTGGTACCGAAATTGGTTACCGGACAAATCATATTTATACATTAGATTATGGCGGTTAATTTTGGCGGCAATAACTGTCAAATGACAGTTTAAACATTACCCGCTAATTGTTCTTGATCCGCACATAATACTTGACCCATACATAATACATCATACGAATGTAACATATTTAATACATAAACATAATAATAATAAAGTTTAATTAACTTGACTAACATTAACCACTTTGTGTCCATTTTTTATAATCATAAAAATTTAAGGATGAGCAATTGGTAAGGGGTACCGAAAATCACTTTGTTCTCCATTTTTTTAAATTATACCATTTTGTTCTCTGTTGGGTGATGCGGATCCAACATCAAGCTTTACGATTCTCCACCAAAATCATCAACCAAAAAAGACGATGAGCTAGCAAAATTTCCTGATTCTCAGAAGAAGAAATTGTGGTAAGCTTTAAATGTTAAACTGCAATCTATTTAGGCTGGGAATGGTGGGTAAGCTTCCTTCGGGTGTGATTTTGAGTAACAATGAGCCGGGTATTAACGGAGCTCAGGGGCAATCTGGAAATTTTTCAAAATGTGGTTTTTTAAATGGTGTTAAGGCTGCAAAATAGAGTAACTGTCAACGAAAAGGGCAGTCGACTTCAAAGGAAGGGATTCACTGCATTATCTATTCTCTTGGAGAATAAAAGTAGGTGAGAACTTGGATTGTTTGTCCTTCCACGTGCTGGTGAATCTTTGTGGTATATCTTGGTCAAGCGTCGGGTACTTCTAGATATTATGGTTGCGGAGGTACTACGTTTTAAGTCATGGTCGGGATGACTAAAACATGTTTGACATTTCAGCCCAAACCAAATCATTTTGACCTGCAAGAGTTCTTAATTATGACCCAGACCCATTTGAACTTTCACCCAACCTGCCCAACACATATGTTGTGCCATATCTAAAATCATGTATTCATAGCGATGGCTATTCTTTAGGTTGTTGCAGAGCCAGATCCTATGATATTTCTATAAAGCATGCGGAGTTTATATGCGTAGAAGACGAGGAAATAGTCCGTGTAGGGCGGTCAAAACAGTCAGCGCGCTAATCGAGGATTTTTTTTGTTGCAGATCTACCAGTTGGAGGGTGCTAGAGGTATAAACGATAACCCGAGATATTTGGTTAATTATTTAACCTTTATGATTACAGCTTTTATTTATGAGTTTTTATTAACTTGTTTGCAGGTTGAAATTCTGACTGTGATGCCCAACAAGTCATATTTTTATTCAGATGGGATCTACAAATTATTAATTTGACATGCTCAAATTGGGTAAGAAGATATATAGTATTGATGTATAAGTTTGATGTTATTTTAGTTTTATTTGAGATGAAAAATTAACTTTAGTTGTGGGTGAATTATGGATTGAAATGAGTCTCCTCTACCAGCTGATAAGAATAAGATCAGACTAAATAAATGATGAATTGTTGGTTTTACCATATCAATTCGTATCTCCTGCTTTTGATGGTAGTTTTTTTAATTCTTTGCACTTACCTGGGGTAGTTAAAAAAATATAAAACGGAATGGTTTCATCTTTAACTCAAACTTATACAACATGAATGCTATGTTTTAGAAGTTCATTCTGGCTATTAGATTTGTGGTAAGCTATTACTAAAATATTATTCTAATGGTACAATCCACAGAGGCAGGATAGTGGTGAAGAAGACGAAAGGAAAGAAGGAAGAGGTGGTGACGAGAGAGTACACCATTAATCTTGACAAACGGCTGCATGGATGGTATATTGTTTATAGTGGTTGATTAAGATTTTTGAGTTTTGTATTGGATTTTTGATATTCTGATGGCTTGATTCACTCTTTTTGATGTTCGATTGCGTGTGAGAATTTTAAATCGCACTTGCGATTCTGTTAAAATGTTGTTATATGTCTACTTGATGTGTGGATCACCCCTACACAATTTGTAGGGTTTTAATTTGTTTATTAGTTATTGTTGATGCTTTATTAATTTGGATGCCAATCTGGTTTATCAATCATGTGATGAAGTCCAGAGTTTGTACTTGTTTGTTTCTCTAGGAGTCTCTTTCTAAAGTGAGTGTTTGTTATGAAAATCCTTCAAGTTTCAATTGGTTTTCTTTTCATTTGGTTTCTTTAACCTTTGTTGTAAGCAAAGTGTAGTTGGAATCATTTGGCTGTATCAGTTTAGTATGCAAAGCATAGTCTTTTAGATCCTGCATTAATATGTAATGGATGCTTCAAATCTGTTTGAAACTATTTAATAGTGCATGATGCTTCATTCTCCCTTACTAAAATTTTGTGTTTTTTAACTATATCAATTGTCGGTACCGTACATGTAACGAAACGAACCGGACAAATACCGACCGAACGTCAGTAGCAGTTTGGTATTTTTTTTAATATAACCTTAATCACACCCTTATACTTTAAATCATGTGCATTCGTCAAATATTACGATTGCTGGTACCATAGAAGTAATGAAACGAACCAAACAGATACCGACAGAACAACGTTGGTGCCGGTTTGGTGTTCGTTTTTTATCTTATTGTTTTCGATCAATCTTATACTAAAATGTCACCAAAAAAATTAAACAAAGTTGCATGGTCAACTTTTTAAAAATAGTTAACAAACACGGTTTCCAATTAAATTTATATTGAGACATGGATAATAATAAAGCATGACATAACAACATACTCAAAGTTTTATATAAAATATTATACTTTTTAACCTTTTTCGCTTAAAAAGAAACGGGTCAAATGCTTTTTTCGCTTAAGAAGAAGCAGGTCTAATGCTTTCTTGCTTAAAAAGAAATGGGTCGAATGCATTTACGCTTAAAAAGAAGCAGGTCGAATGCTTTTTCCACTTAAAAAGAAGCGGGTCAAATGCTTTTTCGATTAAAAAGATACGGGTCGAATGCTTTTTCACTTAATAAAACAAATGGGTGGAATGTTCTTTCGCTTAAAAAGAAGCGGGTCAAATGCTTTTTCAAATGTATAAAATATGTAGGTTTTTAAATTATTATTGAAATAATATAACCTTTGTCATACTACCTAGCCAAGGATGGACCGATCGGTGATAAGAGCCATGTCTCGACTAGATTCATGGGGACGTACGGATACACGGCTCCCGAGTATCTAGCCACCGGTATGCACATGGGTTTGTGTCAAAAAATCCAAAATTTGGTTCTTTATCGCTATTCTTTTTTCGTGTTTTTTCCCGTTATAGGTCATTTAACGTCTAAGAGTGATGTTTACAGCTTTGGGGTGGTTTTTCTTGAAAAGTGTAAGTTGGAAGGTTGTTGACGTTTTACATTAAAATCAAGTTGTGAATATCCCATTTGGCATATCTTTTTGGATTGCTATACCGAATGTCGCACCAGTACTCTAAGGAACCAAAATGATACAGGGTACTATACAGTAAATTACGAAGTGATTGATAAACTAACTATAAACAACCCCCGTACGTAGCCCTAAACTCACCAACGTAAGTATATATTTCCCGCCGCATCGCGCGGGTAAATGACTAGTATATATATATATATATATATATATATATATATATATATATATATATATATATATATAGGGTAAGGTTCCTGTAAAAAGGACCTTTTTCGTAAGAAGTGTGAGAAGACATAGAAATTGACATGTAGGCATCATGTTTTGAACTTAGGCATGATGTTTTGGGTTGTTTTAGCAAGAAAAACACCAAATATAACAATTTAAAACACAAGGCAACGTATTATGGGCGTGAAATTTAAAACACACTACTTAACACTTAAAAACACCACTTAATGTTCTTGGCATGGTGTTTTAAGTTTTAAGCCTAGAATTTATTGCATTGTGTTTTAAATTGTTATGTTTGGTGTTTTTCTTGCCAAAACAACCCAAAACATTATGGCTAAGTCCAAAACAAGATGTCTACATATAAATCTTTATGCCTTCTCACACTTCTCACGAAAAGTGTCCTTTTTACAGGATCCTAAGACTATATATATATATATCACTAGGAGTCGTATTTACGTATCCATAATCCAAAGTTTCGATAATTAACCATCGGTTTCCAATTCGAGTATGCGACTATTAGCGACGTTTCACGGTCATCAATGAGGGTAGTGTAGGTCCTTTCTTGATGTCATCGTGAACGTTATTTCGTGTAGTGCCACAAAGACTGACGGGGTACCGTATACTCGTATTGTCATCATCGTCATGACGACTGGAGCTACAGCACTCACCCGAGAGTCCTTGTTAGCGTTAATTGTTTACGTTCGACACATCACGGCCACTGAGGAGGGTAGAATAGGTCCTCACTCAATGCCTCCGTGAGTGTTAGTGTGATAATAGTGTAGTATAGCGATATTGTATTTCGAAAATATGCGATTATCCTTCGAATAGCGATATATACGGTATAGTTACATTATGATCCGAATCTCTGGTGCTAGGCGTAACGAGTATATCGAGTAGTAACAACGCACAAAAGTGCGGGTTGTTACAGTCTCCCCTACTTTAGGAAATTTCGTCCCGAAATTAATCCAATAGGTAGACTTCTGAAAGTTGATCCTGCATTATCAGCGATATAGCGAGTGATTTGACCGAGAGTTTGACAAACGAGAACGTTTCGAATAAGGGAGATTGATTACGATAGCGAGAAGGCGATGTAAAGACAAAAGTAATATCCCACGAGTCGTCGTTACAAGGCACCTCGTGTTGCGAAGAATTCGTTAGTTCGATGCGATTGTAATTGAAGGACTTGAAAAGGTCTCTCAGGACGTAGAATTAACTGAGTCGATCGTTAATCAATATCACGAGAAACGTTTATATTAGATATTCAATAGTTAAATTAGGATGGAATTTTGAAAATTTTCCTTTTAACATAAGGTCAACTGAGTCGATGTTAACCAACGTTGCAAGGAAGTTTTAGGTTCTAAACGTTTTAAGGAATTCGAAGCTGAAAACAAGGGTTACGAAAAACTCTCCTATGACATGGGTTCAAGCTGAACTCGATGTCGAACCAATGTCTTAAGAGGGATTTTGTTTGGATGTTGTAAAAGTTTTAAGGAAAACTGGGCTTATGAAACTTTGCTTGGACATGGAGTTAAGTTGATTCGATGTTAACACCTCGTTGTGAGAAAATTTCACTTGTCCACCGGTTTTAAATCAAAAATTTTGTAAAAAGACGTTTTAAATCAGTACAAAAGGTAGTTAATCACCGAGCCCCACTTGGCACTTTTTCCCACGAAAGTTTGTTAATATGTTTAAAACACTTATATATAGGAAGTACCAGCGGTGTATCCACCATGCTTTGCCCATATTACTTCCGTTTCGTGAGGCAGTGTCAGGTGTGCCGATATGACACGGATAGAATTTGCGCTTACTCGGCCCAATCGATGGGAAGTCGAACCGAGTATAAGATAGGATTGAATAGGTTAATCCGGCAAGTTGAATAACGTGTTTTCGATTAGATTCCTTATTGAACCCACATGGCATGTTTCCCCGAGTGTTTGCTAACATGGCGAAACACCATGTTTAACCAGGTTAGTTTTGCCTCGTGAAGCGATGTCATGCGTACTAATACAAACTGTAACGAACACCAGCGAGCGATAAGCGGTAGATTATACACGATAGGCGATCAGCGATTAGGTGATTAAACGAATGATACAAACATAACACTAGCAATGAAGGTGATGATAATCGAATTTCGATAAGCGGCAGTTGTTGCGTGCAAGCGATGAAGGTATGCGGTTCGATTTACGCGGTTCGGTTTGATTGATTAACACCACAGAATTTAGCTAACATCAGACCCCACATGGCCTGTTCCCACGAAAGGCCGCTGATATAACTAAAACACCGTGTTTTAACCATATGAGCTTCCTCTCGTGAGGCGAGGTCATGCGTTCTAACTTAGCACAAATATCACGGATAACGGTATAGCGATAGATTGATACACAGCAGGCGATAGAGATTCACATAATAAGCGATAGAGATTGCGAGATACCCAAGGTAAGTGTTTTCAACTAGTCGGGTTTGTTTCGAATAAGCTTAACGTTACGTTGCGACGCATCACAGTTATCGAGGAGGGTAGAATAGGTCCTCACCTGATAATATCGTGAGCGTTAGTGTGTTTGATGAGATTGATCGCTATAGACTTACGACTAGTCTTGCGTTGATGCAATTGTCCTTTGAGGTAGACTCTCCAGAGTCCATCGATGAGGCGTTCGCATTGCGTTTGCAGACTTACGACAAGTCTCGCGATGATACGGTTTGTTACGCCTTGCGATTGAGTGTAGTGTGTTGAAAATAATCACAATAGTATAATAGGTCTAATAACGTTCAACTCCACGTGGCACTTTCTTCACGGAACTTCGGTAGTATGATAAAGCACACCTAGCTTGATCCCTACCACTTTCATCCCGTGATTTGGTGTCACCTTTTGTCAAAACGCTATGGCACCTTAGAATTCACTACGATCTCCGTGCACTGACCCAAATAATCCCGTGTGCACCCGTGATTAATCGTTCCTTGCACGTTTATCGTACCTCGTTCTAACAGTGTAGTGAGGGTAAAACACATTATTTCGTGGTATAGTATATAGTATGTGCGTGTTTCTAGTCTAAGTGCGACGATTAAAGAGTGAGAGAACGAAGACGAGAGTTAATGCTACGCATAGTGGCAACATCGAGTAATAGAGTGGGTTCAAAACTTAGAAATTAACATCGAAAATCGTATCATTACAACTTTATCCTACTCTTGCTAGATACTTGATGCTGAAGGCTTTTGCTGGAGCTGTTATTGTTGTACTCAAGTTCATGGTTCGATGCGGCAGTTGCGGGTGAAGTGACCGTAACGGTTGCAGTTATTGCAATAGCGACAGTCAGCCCCAACTGGATGGTGATAGGTACACGAGTAACACTGAGGATGAGCTCCAGTGTAAGCTCGTTTTGGAAACATCGGAACTGCTTGAAGAGGTTTTGGTTGCAGCAGTTCGGTGTTTGATGAGCTCGGGCTTGAAGTTTTTCGTTTGCGGCTGGGTTTGTCGGTGTCTTGCGAAGAGATGTCGTCGTTGGAGGATTCGTCTGAAGACTCACTTGCAGAGTCTTTAGCTGATATGTCGGAAGATCCGTCGGCAGATTTGTCAGAAGAATCGGCAACAGAGTCGTCCGAAGAATCGTTAGCAGATTCCTTAGAAGAATCGTTAGTTGATTCATTAGAAGAATCGCCAGCAGATTTGTCAGAAGATTCATCAGAAGATTCGTCAACATGCTCGCCTGAAGGATTACTGGTGATTGCTTGATGAGCTTGCTTGACAGGATTCCTTGAGAATAATCCTTCCATGAGTCGTTTGTTGTTGATTTCTGCGGCTAAGCGGTAGGTTTCTTCGATGGTAGTTGGTCTTGCAGCTTCGACAAAATCACCCACACACTCAGGCAAGCCACGAATGTACTTCGCGATGGCTTTCTCTGGAGTGTTGACTTGACTTGGGCAGATTACGCTAAGCTGCTTGAACCTTGCGGTGTAGCCAGTGTTGTCACCTTCGGTTTGCTTGATTTTCCAGAATTCGTCTTCCAGTTTCTGAATCTCGTGAGGAGGACAGTACTCTTTCTTCATGAGCTCCTTCGGCTCATTCCAAGAGAGAGCGTAAGCTGCGGAGATTCCGCATTTGTTACGTTCGGCGGTCCACCAGTCGAGTGCTCGAGATTGAAATACCCCGGTAGCGCAAGTAGTATGGAAACTATCGGGACACCCACTTTGACGAAGGGTAACTTCGATAGAATCGAACCACTGGAGTAGTTGAGGAACACCTCCTTCACCTGTGAAAACCATCGGATCACAGGCCTTGAAGTGTTTGTAGAGAAATGTAGATTGCGGCTCCTCTGTCTTAACGTCTTCCGAAGTTCGAGAGTTGATAAGAGAGTGAACTCGTGTGGCAATCTGAGGAATGACTTTGACCACTTCCCTGGTCACAAGTGAAGCAATCCTCTTTTCGCTCCTTCGTTTGGCTCGTCTCTTTGCTAACATTCTCGAAGTAGAGTTGTTGGAAGGCATCTAGACAGAAGGAGACTTGGAGTGAGATTCGATCATAATGATTTTTGAGTTTGCGTTACGATTTGAGCGCGTTCAAACTTGATGCAAATGGTATAATAGTAATGCGATTCACATAGGAGCCACATAGGAAACACTAAATTCCTAAGTTCTCACACAATGACTTGTTGTTTATACGTATATATAGGTATTTATATAACTGTAATTTGTATTTATACATATACAGGTCGGTTTAGGATATGCGAGGTCGCGTTGAAGTAAGATAACGATAGCGAAGGCGATAGATTATGCATTTGTTTTGTTGCGAACATTCGGGTTCGTTTTAGATTGCGATGGCTGTGCGAATCGTGTATTTTTTAAGCAGGGAGTGAAAAATAGATAAAGCGTACGGTTTCAAAACATATATAGGTTCTAATCATCTGTAAAATTGGCGGGTCGTATGATAGAGTGCCTTGGGTGCTTAGGCGTCGACTACCCAAGGTAACCCCGCTATATCTAACAAGTTCGTGCGCGCGCGTTGACCTAGAAGACTCCATGCTTCCACTGGGATGCAGCTCGTGGCATTCGTCTTCCTAGTCATCACGTGGCTCGAGTTATCATGATAGTCGAGTCCTTGGTGAGAGCTTTTGAAAACCAATTTAGAGAGTGGAACGGCTTATCAAGGTACGGGTTTCACCCCTGACTTAACAGCTTGGTTCCTAATTGTGGTTATGCTCTTCGAATGAATTCGTGAGTCCCACTAGATTTCGAAATGGAGACTTTCGTCGAGATGTGGATGTCACTCCTAACTCGATGAAAAGTTCTCGTGCTAGAAAAAAAATGCGTTGAGTGAGCAATCCTATCGAGAGTTCTTGGTTTTCACACCTGATCTCGACTGGATCGCTCGGTTTCGTTATGCGAGTATTTTCGAAAACACGTGCATTGTGTCGGCCTTAGGAAAGGCTAAGTAGTATTTCAGCCTTAGGAAAGGCTCCTTCGTGTGAAGTTGTAGTATGCGGTGTTCACACAAGGTTGTAGCTTTTAGCAATTTCGATCGAGAGTATCAAGTAGGCCCGATACAACCCTACTGGGTTCGTACGAGTCGGCCTGTTGGTACTTAGACTATAGACTAGGTCAATTTCTAAGACATCGACCCAGACTAGGTCGAGTCTGACCTAATTCCCTATAGTTATGGCTCTGATACCAATCTGTCACACCCTAACCGATGGCGGAATCATCGGGGCGCGGCACTAGGCGAATCAGATTGCTCAAGAGAATCCATAACAACTATATTGCGATAATATTTAATACATTCGTTATCCCATACTAACAAAGAATACAATCACATAAGTTATCACAGATTTCTTGTCCTCTCGAACAATACAAATCCGACAACCTAGATTTTAGTTGAGTTTCTAGACTCCCTAGCTTGATTTGATATAGTCTGCGATCAAACCTGCAACATACGTTAAAATATTTGTCAATACAAAAGTATTGGCGAGTATACAGGTTTGATAAGTATAGCATAATAGATAAAAAGAGCTGCGAATTTCCACATGCATAAACGTAATACACGACATATATACTCACAAAACTGATACTACCAACTAAGTCCTCGATGCTCGAACGTACGATGGCATAACTAGACCCCGTCGGGCGCAATAGTACTATACTAGTCGTGGTGGGACGTCGCGAGTATAAGCCCTAGCACATATGTAACTAGCATCACGTATATCTATGCATAACAGTTATTCGCAAGTGATAATTCGATTGATTGAATATTTCGTTTGATAAGTTCGATTTGTTAGAAACGTATGTTACACCCAAAATTCGATTAAAAAGGGGTCAAGTATACTCACAGTGCGCATTTAGCTAGAATACAGCTTGATTGAGTCGGTTGCGAGTATGTCTGTGTTGATCCTTGAAGAATAGAGTAAACGATGTACGGTTAAACGAGGTTAGTCTTGAAAAGTCAGTCATCTGGTCGGAGGGTGCTCACCCATTCGGATGGGCTCATCCGATCGGATGGCATATGGACCTGAGTCGGATGGCTGTCATCCGGTCGGATGACAGACTATCCGATCGGATTAGTTGCTGACACGTGCGGATTGTCAATCGTTCGAACAAGAGTGACTCGTGCGGACTGGCTTGTCATCCGTGCGGACTGACATGTCATCCGTGCGGACTGACATGTCATCCGTGCGGACAAGTGTCATCCGTGCGGACTGACATGTCATCCGTGCGGACAAGTGTCATCCGTGCGGACTGACTTGTCATCCGTGCGGACTGACTTGTCATCCGTGCGGACTGACTTGTCATCCGTGCGGACAAGTGTCATCCGTGCGGACTGACATGTCATCCGTGCGGCCTGACATGTCATCCTTGCGGACTTGTCATGTCTGTTTCGCACTCTGAACACTGTTTCCGAGTGTTTAACGGAAGGAATACGTTCGTTTTTACTAGGGTAGTGTAATTTCGCACTAACACTTGAAGTTCCGTCAGTTCCGACCCGCTCTAACGGCCGGGAATCACCCCGTTCCATCAGATCTGGCCGTTCGTGATGGTTCTTCATGGTTAACTCGAAATCGCACAGTTTCTTGGGTAAATACATAGATTTAGGCGAGATTTGTTACCAAAGCATGTGGAAATCACCCAGATCTGAGTCGTTTATGGTGGGATGAGGTCACAACTGAAAGTTCATAAGAACTCTTGGTGACATCACCTCAAAACGCATCAAATCCGCAGATTTCACGGTTAGAAATTGAGTTTTAAAAGATAGAACGATGTAGAATCGAGTGTAGATTGTAGAAGTACAAGTTTTAGGTTGAAATCTTACCGGAATTGCGAGGAATCGGGAGAAAAGGGTCTTGGAGCGTGTTTGATCGAGTAGGAGCTGTCACATCACTGTTTGAGTGATGTGACATGGTATTTATAGGAAAAAGTGGAGAAGGGGATCACTGGTCCGGATGGCCCAATCGTGCGGATAGCCCATCCGCGCGGATAGCTGTCCGTCCGGATTGCTATCCGTCCGGATTGCTATCCGTCCGGATGGCTATCCTGACGCGAGGAATTTCTCCGTTTCGATCGTTTTGATAGTTTTCGAGGTGCGTACTTTCCATAATTAATTTATATTATCATTATATTGTTATTATTATATATATATATCACTAGGGGTTGTATTTACGTATCCATAATCCAAAGTTTCGATAATTAACCATCGGTTTCCAATTCGAGTATGCGACTATTAGCGACGTTTCACGGTCATCAATGAGGGTAGTGTAGGTCCTTTCTTGATGTCATCGTGAACGTTATTTCGTGTAGTGCCACAAAGACTGACGGGGTACCGTTTACTCGTATTGTCATCATCGTCATGACGACTGGAGCTACAGCACTCACCCGAGAGTCCTTGTTAGCGTTAATTGTTTACGTTCGACACATCACGGCCACTGAGGAGGGTAGAATAGGTCCCCACTCAATGCCTCCGTGAGTGTTAGTGTGATAATAGTGTAGTATAGCGATATTGTATTTCGAAAATATGCGATTATCCTTCGAATAGCGATATATACGGTATAGTTACATTATGATCCGAATCTCTGGTGCTAGGCGTAACGAGTATATCGAGTAGTAACAACGCACAAAAGTGCGGGTTGTTACAACTCTGGAGTGCAAAAAGCTGAAAGATGCAACATGTTACGGTTGCAATGAAAAAGGGCACATTAAGTCCAATTGCCCAAAGAACACCAAGAAAACCGAGGATGGGAAAAAGACCAACGCAAGGGTCTTCAAAATGGACGCAAAGGAAGCTATTCAGGATGACAACGTGATCACAGGTACTTTTCTCATAAATGATGTTTATGCTAGAGTATTGTTTGATTCTGGAGCAGATAAGTCTTTTGTGGATAATAAGTTTTGTGAGTTGTTGAAATTGCCTGTAAAAGCCTTAAGTGTGAAATATGAGGAGGAATTAGCTGATGGAACCATAGAAACCGCCTCAACTGTGTTAGATGGATGTGTTATATCCATTAGGAATCACTCTTTTCCTTTGTCCTTACTTCCCTTTAAGCTAGCCGGTTTTGATATAGTTATAGGTATGGATTGGTTATCGCATAACCAAGCCCAGATTGTGTGCAACAGAAAGCAGGTCGTAGTCAAAACTCCATCTGGTGAGTCACTTACCATTCAGGGAGATACCCAGCATGGATTAACTGAGCAAGTGTCCATGCTCAAAGCATCTAGATGCTTAAAGAAGGGTTGTGTTATTTATATGGCGCAGGTTACTATTGATGATCTGAAACCCAAGATTGAAGACATCCCTGTCATTTCGGAATATCCTGAAGTTTTTCCTGAAGAACTACCTGGTTTACCACCAGATAGGCAAGTGGAATTCCGAATTGACATCATCCCGGGTGCAGCACCAGTAGCGAGAACGCCTTATAGGTTGGCACCAACGGAGATGAAGGAGTTAAGGACACAATTAGATGATCTGCTAGCCAAAGGTTTTATTAGACCTAGTTCGTCTCCTTGGGGAGCGCCGATCTTGTTTGTCAAGAAGAAGGATGGATCGATGCATCTGTGCATCGATTACCGTGAGCTTAATAAAGTCACTATCAAGAATAGGTATCCTTTGCCCAGGATCGACGATCTGTTCGATCAATTGCAAGGGGCGAGCTACTTCTCCAAGATCGACTTGAGGTCAGGCTATCATCAGTTGAAGGTCAAGGATGGAGATGTGCACAAGACTGCATTTAGGACTCGTTATGGTCATTACGAGTTCCTAGTGATGCCTTTTGGGCTCACTAATGCAGCAGCCGCATTCATGGATCTCATGAATCGCGTCTGCAAGCCTTACTTAGATAAATTTGTCATCGTCTTCATTGACGACATTCTCATCTATTCGAAGAGCCAAGCTGACCACGAGAAACACCTTCGTTGTATTCTTAAACTTCTACATCATGAGAAACTTTACGCCAAATTTTCGAAGTGCGAATTTTGGCTTCGAGAAGTCCAATTCCTTGGACATGTGGTAAGTGAGCGTGGTATCCAAGTGGATCCCGCTAAGGTAGAAGCAGTTATGAATTGGCAAGAACCAAAGACGCCTACTGAGATTCGCAGCTTCCTGGGTTTAGCAGGATATTATAGGCGTTTTATCGAAAACTTCTCAAGGATTGCTGCGCCCCTAACTTCGTTGACACATAAGAAGGTTAAGTTTGATTGGGGCCCTAAGCAGCAGGAATCCTTTGACATTCTTAAGAAAAAGTTGAGCAACGCACCAGTGTTAACATTGCCCGATGGTATAGAAGAATTCGTGGTGCATTGTGATGCATCACACACTGGTATGGGCTGTGTACTCATGCAGAAAGGCAAAGTTATTGCCTACGCTTCACGACAGCTAAAGGTGCACGAGAAGAACTACACTACCCATGACTTGGAGCTGGGTGCCGTTGTATTTGCTTTAAAACTATGGAGTCATTACTTGTATGGAACCAAGTGTGTGATCTATTCAGATCACAAGAGCCTTCAACATTTGTTCAATCAGAAGGACTTGAACATGCGACAAAGACGATGGATGGAAACTTTAAATGATTATGACTGTGAGATAAGATACCATCCAGGCAAGGCAAATGTAGTTGCTGACGCCTTAAGCAGAAAAGAAAGAGTGAAGCCGATAAGAATCAATGCCAAACGCATTGAAATAAGGAATAGTTTGAACGAAAGGGTGTTAGCTGCACAGAAGGAAGCTGTGCTGGAAGCTAACTATCCTGAAGAAAAACTAGGAGTAACTGAGGAGCAGTTATCCTATGACAAGGACGGAATGCTAAGATCGAATGGACGAATATGGGTTCCAGTTTATGGAGGACTTCGAGATGTCATCCTCCAGGAAGCCCACAGTTCCAAATATTCCGTTCATCCTGGAGCTGATAAGATGTACCAGGATCTAAAGGCAAACTATTGGTGGATAGGTTTGAAAAAGTCTGTAGCTGCCTATGTAGCTAAATGCTTGACGTGTGCGCAAGTCAAAGCTGAGCATCAGAAGCCGTCAGGTTTGCTACAACAGCCTGAAATTCCCACATGGAAGTGGGAGATGGTGACAATGGATTTCATCACCAAGTTGCCAAAGACGAGGAAGGGAAACGATACTATATGGGTCATAGTAGATAGACTGACCAAGTCAGCACATTTCTTACCCATCAAGGAGACTTATAGCTCCGACATGTTAGCTCAATTGTATGTAGATAAGATCGTAGCTCTACATGGTGTACCAGTGTCGATTATCTCTGACCGAGATACGAGATACACCTCTCATTTTTGGAAGAGTTTCCAACAGTCTTTGGGCACATGCTTAAACTTTAGTACGGCTTACCATCCACAGACGGACGGACAGAGTGAGCGTACCATCCAAACGCTGGAAGACATGCTTCGAGCATGTGTGATTGATTTAGGTGGCAGTTGGGATAACCACCTACCATTGATCGAGTTCTCCTATAATAATAGCTACCATACTAGTATTAAGGCTGCGCCTTTTGAGGCATTATATGGTAGAAAATGCAGAACCCCTATATGTTGGGCGGAAGTAGGAGAAGTTCAATTATCAGGACCTGAGTTAGTCTTTGAAACGACGGACAAGATTGTCCAGATTCGCGATCACTTGAAAGCTGCCCAAGATAGGCAGAAAAGCTACGCTGATCCAAAGCGTAAATCTTTTCACTTCGAAGTAGGTGACAAAGTATTGCTTAAAGTATCACCCTGGAAGGGAGTGATGCGATTTGGTAAGAAAGGCAAGCTAAGCACGAGATACATAGGACCTTTTGAGGTTATCGAACGTGTCGGGTCAGTTGCCTATAAGTTAAACTTACCTGAAGAGCTCAGTAGTATACATAATGTGTTCCACATCTGTAATCTGAAGAAGTGTTTCGCTGATGAATCACTGGTCATACCACACACGGATGTACATATAGATGAGAGCTTGAAATTTGTGGAGAAACCATTGTCGATTGAGGATCGACAGGTAAAGAAGCTTTGAAGAAAGCATGTGCCTGTTATAAAGGTCAAATGGGATGCCCGTAGAGGTCCCGAATACACATGGAAGGTAGAATCCACGATGAAAGAAAAAATACCCTCACTTGTTTCAGTAAATCTCGAGGTCGAGATTTCTTTTAAGGGGGTGAGGATGTAACACCTAGAAAATTTACGTCCAATAATGTATTGACACGTGTCATGAGCTTTGAATATGTGAAAAAGTACTTTAGAGGGACTAAAGTTGACAAACAGTGGAACTATGTGAATATAAGGGTCCAAAGTGTCAACAATGGATAAATAGGCTCTACAATAACCCTACATGGTGTTTATAATCTTAAACGGATAAATCATGGATCATACGAAGAAGAAAATGAAAGAAAGTGAGGAATTACAAACTACAGGGGCTAAATGTGTCAACATGTTGAAAGTATACCTCTGAGTGACCTTTTGGCAAACCCGAAGCTTTGTAACGATAAAATATACTCACTAGAATATGTGATAAAAATTTCATAAAGTTTCGTTATCGTATGAGAAAGTTATGATCAAAACCGTGCACGAAGGGTTAAATGCGTTAACGTTGAAATTCGTGACTTTTCGGGTAAGCACAAAGTTAACCAAGGGCTTAACCAAGTTTGTAAATGTCCCAAGGTCCTTAAAAATCAGGTTTGAGGGTCTAATGAGCAAGAAAAATAAGCAAAACCACGTTTCAAAGGACCAAGGACTGAAATGAAAAACATTGAAACTTGTTAACCTGGTCGCGCACTTGTACGCGCCCCGCGAAGGGGGTCTCGCGCCCCGCGTACAACCCGCCAGCGAACAAAAATGCGCAGATGTCAGTTTTTCAGGTCTGATTCGATTGTTAACAGCTGTTATCTGATACCTGAGGCTCTCCAATGATTTTACATGCATAGAGGGGCACCTGGACAGATCTTATAACACCTGTAGACCCTTGTGGCATCATCTTGAATGATCAAAATTGATATTTAAGAACACCCATTGTTGCAACATTTTCACATTCACTTGCATTCTCAATTCTGGAGCTCTCTGGTCAGCAACAAGGATTCATTAGGCTTCCTAGTCGTGGTTAGGACTCTTGTAAGTATTCTTAACCCTTTCTAATTCGTTTTAGCTTAGTTAATTAGCTATTAGTCAAACCGTCGTAGTTTGACTTCGCGATTAAATGAAATCCGCTCAGTCATTTCTCGAATTGAAAGTACCTATAAGTAGGTATTTATGTGGTTAACAAACCCTTAAAAGGGTACTTGCAGATTCCCACTCTAACTATGTAAATTGTCGAGTCAAAGCTTACTTTAAAAAGTCAACAAAATGTGTATTTTCAAATTTAAACATAATTAGCAATGTAGGATACATGCAACCTGTTTGATCATTAAAATAACTTGGTAACTAATGTAAGAATATGTTCCAACATGATCAACTCGACAATTTTCAGTTTAAACCCGGATCGGAACCGAAAGTCGCATAAATTGACTTCTGCTTTGTCTTTCAGTTCTGACCCGTTTATGCATGTTCAAGATCTGCCTTAGAGCTTATTTTGGACCAGGTTTCACATAAGTATAACTCTCTGAGATTATGCAACTTGGTTCAATACTTATCCGATTCATATGCATGTTTCCGATTAATGCTTAAATGTTGACTATTATGCCCTTTTGACTATAAAACGTGATTTTTGAAAAAGTAAAAGAGTAGAAACCTTAGTTACTGTTTTATAAACTTGCACCTAAAATTTGACATCAGTTTGAGGTCTAGATTAAGAGTTATGCTCATTAGCGTAATTTGATAGCTTTATGTTAATTAAATGGCGTAATTAGCGTATAACCTGTTTAAACCCACTTTTTGATATCAAACTTTTTAACCACTGATGTAATATAATATTTGGGATTTTTGAAGATTTTTATTTAATTTTTGGCTGAGCATAACATAGGTCTCTAAGTTTAATTCGGTTAAATGCCGGTTTTACCCTTTTTAGCCATAAAATGAGTTTTACAAATCCTTTTGACCCCAAACCTTTTTCTACTGATTTTATTTGTTAAATAAAATATTTTGAGCCTTCTGGAATTATAAAAATATCAGCTTTCCTTTAAAAACCCGGAAATGGCTCCAAATCGCCTTTTTAAGCGTTTTTAACGCATAGTATGTACTAAAACTATATTAAACATACAAGGTTGATACCTACTGATATTTTTAGTATATTTTTATATAATAACAGTAAGTAAAAGTTTATAAACTCAGGTTTCCAGTTTTGACCTTTTAAGCCTAAGTGAAATTACCAAAATACCCCTAAGGTGTATAGTTTGGTTTTAAATGATAAATTTCACATATAGGTCATACCCTACTGTTATAACTTATTAAATTAAGTGTATTTACTGTATAAATCAGACCTGTAACTCAGATTACCAATTAAACTCTTTTATAATCTTGTAAATGACCAAAATGCCCTTATGAGGCATAATTTGTGTTTAAATCCGTTTTGGGCATAATAGAAGATACCTTACTGATATCACAACATGTTTAAGGCATATTAACTCAGGGAACTTGCATATGACTCTTATGGTTACCCGTGACGCCCTTTTCGCGTTCGGTTCAGTTTATGTAACTTGTTTGCATAAATTGACCGAAGCGGGTCAAACATTATCATCTTTGTCTCAAAATCCAGAATGTATTTAGTATACCCATATTATACAAGTATTCAAACTTGTCGGGTCTAAATCACATTCTATCCGGTCTTCGCTTAATCGTGCGCTTGAACCGTATCGTCCTTAAAAGCTAACCGGTCTAAGCTTAGGCTTAAATAAAGACCCGTTAGAAATCTAATAGGTTATTATAAACCTTTGTTTCAGAATAGAAGAACCAGTAAAAGCTACCTTCACTCGCTAATTGTGATTTATACTTACAAAGGTAAATACTTTTAACTTATTTTCCCTATACGGGCTTGGGGTACGGTATATAAAATACCGCTTGGTCCGGCATTGAATCTTTAATCGAATAGTGGTTAAATCCTTGATATGCTACGTTTTGAAATGTTTTGTTTGCTTAAAGCCTTTGGGGGGTTAATGACCATGTCCCGGATATCCTTGGCATCATCTTACGAGATGGCCACGACCATAGCACGGAGTGTAGGCGTACACTCGTCAGTGCCTAACCAAATAATGTGGTGTGTCTATTAATCTTTAACCCGGTCTACGGATCGGGCTACTGAACGCATAAGTAACATGTAATTCACTTACAAGATTATATTCTCATAATTATCCCAAGTTATAAAATGTTTTGTGCCATGTGCATTCAAATCAATTTTTAAACCTTTTCAAAATGAGTCAGTTAAATTGTATTTACCAGTGTAAACTGACGTATTTTCCAAAAGGTTAAGTGCAGGTACTACTCGTACTAGGCTGGCTGTCTTCTAGCGTCCACAATAAGTCTCGCAAGCTTGGATGTCAATAAAACTGTTGAACAATATCTTCTTTTATTTTGATCCGCCTGTGGATCCGTTTCAACTATTCGTGATAATTATATTACATTTTATTAAACTTGAAATGTATCTATCTTTGCTTCCGCTGTGCATTTATATATTGTGTTGTTTGACTTATGATGATATCAACTACGTCACGATACTCCCCACCGGGCCCACCGGTGACACGTGGAAATTAGGGGTGTGACACATATGCAGGTAACTCAAACCTTTCACACTTCATAAACATTAAGCCAGCACCATGTGCACCTTTCAAATACCTCAACAGTTTGAAGGCAATTTGAGAATGTGCCAAGGTTGGCTTATGCATATAGTGTGAAAGAAAATGCAGATCATAAGCTATATTAGGTCTGGTATGGGACAAGTAGATTAACTTCCCAACCAACCTTTGATATTCATTAACATTAACAAAGTTTGTTTCATTCTTTTTTACACAAACTTGTAATAACATGATTTGGTTCAATAGGATTGGAAATAGGCTTACAACAACTCAAACCAAACTCATTCGACAAATTCATACAATACTTTCTTTAGGACAAACATATTCCTTATTGAGTTTTGATAACTTCTATTCCTAGAAAAAACCTCAACAAACCCAAATCTTTGATTTTAAATTCAGATTGTAACAAAACTTTCACTAAGATAATATCATCCACATAAACTAACATGACAACAAACACATTATTATCAGACTTGATGAACATAGAATAATCACATTTAGACTGATAAAAAACAATATTCAACAGAACATTCACATGCTTCTCATTTCACATTCTAGGAGCTTGCTTAAGGCCATATAAAGACTTGTTTAATTTGCAGACTTTATGATTGTGATTAACACTTAAATCATCAGGCAAAGACATATAAACTTCCTCTTTTAAGCTTGTATAGAGAAAGGCATTATTAACATCCAGTTGGTAAAGATGCCAATCATTTTGAACAGACAGACTAATAACACATATAACTGTAACCATTTTCACAATAGGTGAAGATGTTTCATCGAAGTCTATCCTTTCTCTCTAATTAAACCCTTTAGCAACTAACCTAGCCTTATATCTTTCAACTTCTCTTGTGGACCTATATTTCACTCTAAAAATCCACTTACAACCTATAGGTTTTCTTCCTTTAGGAAGATCAACAACGGACCAAGTATTATTTCTATGAAGAGCACTAAGTTCTTCATTTATAGCATTAATCCAATTTCTATCCTTAATAGCTTCTTTATATGAACTAGGTTCAATAATCTTATTCACATTTGAAGCAAAACATACATTATCAAGAGGCAAGTTAACATAATTAACAACTCTTTCATACCCAAATTTAACTCTCCCTTCAACCGCATAATCACCGAATTTCTTAGGAACCGACATACATCTAGTGGAATTTCTAGTAACAGTTTGAATACCCTCAGACAGGTTTGATTCATCATTGCTACTAGACTCAGCCCTCACATGACTAGTATCAGAGTCATCCATCTGTTGGGCACTAGCTAGGCCATCTAAACTAGAAGATCTTGAGTGTCAACAACAGATGTTGATTCATTTGAACTACTGTATTGATGAGTCATAGTAGCTGAATCAGTTTTCACCTTCTCTTCATCATAGGGATTTACATCACTTGAAGACTCAAAAATATCAAAAGATTGAATTATTTAAAAACCTAGTATTATTTAGACCAGACTGTGAAAATATGTTAGTTTTATATGGGAAAACATTCTCATAAAAAACTAACATCTCTCGGAAAAAATAAACTCTTTTTGATCTAGACTCCATACATTATAACCCTTTTTTTAAATTTGAGTATCCCATAAAGACACATTTTCAGCTCTTTCATCAAGTTTATCAGTATTATTAAAAACAGTAAAGAAACACAAACACCCAAACTAAGCTATTACAAGTATTTTGTGGAGTGATCCCAAACTCCTTTCGACCTCTCTATGGCAGAGGTTTAGTGTGTGAAACATGGAAAAGGAGTGGGTGAAATGGGATAGTGAAAATGGGAAGCAAAGGCCTTCTATTTATAGGCTGGATGAGACCAGGGGTGCACAACCATGCCTAAGGGGGCACGATCGTACCTTGTGAGGATTCTGACACTGCTCGTCTTTCTTGTCCTTCGCTGATTCAGTCCGTTACGATTCTAGTATAGGCACGGGCATGCATGCTAATGTGTCCCGACAAGCGTTGAACATGTGGTATTCCTGGTCGATTCTCGAACCTTCCATCCTTGTCCTATCTTGAGCATGGGCGTGCTTGAGGGTGCATAAGCATGCCTGACCCTTAGTGGACTTTTGTTGACCATTCTTGGGTTGACTTTGTGATGCTTGGTATTGTGCACGTCCGTAGCCATAGCCTTGACACGGCTGTGCCTATCTAACAAATTGTTGATTTCCTTAGAATCTTGGGTTTTTATTTTGTTTATGCTCGTTTTTTACTTCTTTTCATCCCGAGACCTTAGAAATCTGCATTTGTCAAATAAGAACGATTTAGGTAGTAATTACAACTAAAAAGTCATTAAATACTTGGATTTAGGGGTAAAATTGCACTAAAAATATGTACAATTGACGGCACATCAATAAGCTTCATGTGGAAGACTAATCGATGCGTATTCTTGGTGATTGTTGAAGTAAAGGTCGTTTGACTGAGACGTGATGATTAAAGATTGGGTTAGACGTCGAGAGCTGAAATCCAAGGGAAGTGGAGGACGACCGACAGATTTCATATTTGGGCAGGACAGTGGCGTTCTGAATGGTCTTACAGAGATAGAAAAATATCAAGGTGTGGGAGTTATCCAAATTCAAATGTGTTTCATATCCATTGGGTAGGTACTACTTAGCGAATGCAACCTTGCATATAAGTGGTAATCGTGTTTTAAGTTACTCAAGTTTCTCCATATTTTAGAATCCGAGTTAACTAGGATGGAAACCTACAAAGGGAACAAACCATAATAATGTTCTAATGTATTTATAAAGTATGTACTTACAGAGATAGCAAAAGAACAAATCATAACATTTCCATAGACTATAGTCAAAAGTATGAACAACCTATACGAACAATATACATGCAAACTATATGATCTTAACGTCTGATGTAGCTTAGAAATGGTTTCTCAGGTACTGGTATCAACTTCATACACCACCCAATAGGCCACGAAAAAGCTGCAATACCAATACAAATTCCCCACTGCACACCGTTTAATCTTTCTGTCTCAGCAAACGTCTTCAAAAACTCCACCATCACAATCTGAAGGATTACGGTAATCCCAGTTATTTGGAAAAGCAATCTATTTTTGTGTATTCCTTCGAATATATTCCGTTCCTCCAGCTTCCTCGAGTTGAACATATTAAACACTTGACATAACACGAAAGTATTAAAGATTATAGTGTTTTTCACTCTCTCATCCACGTTAAATATCGCCTTGCCTTTAAATTGGAACGTCAATAGAACAGTAATCTGAAAAATAGCCTGTGCTAATAGGTTTCTCCACATGATGTTAGTAATGAGAGGTTCGATCTGACCCATAAGAGGTTTGTTCAAGAGTTCCTTAGTAGGCCCTTCTGTAGCAAGCGCAAGTGCACCCAAAGGATCCATGATTAAATTCGCCCACAAGAGTTGAACAGCGGATAGGGGGACAGAACCAGATGTCACAGATGCAACAGAATTAATAACGAGAGTTGTGACATTTACCGTAAGATGGAATTGGATGAATTTTTGGATATTATTGTACACACATCGCCCCCACTTTAATGTGGATGATACTGATTCAATATCATCATTTAAGAGAACAATGTCTGAGCTCTGTTTGGCTACTTCGGTTCCATAAATTCCCATTGAAAGTCCAACATCGGCTTCCTTGAGTGCTGGAGCATCGTTTGTCCCGTCACCTGTAACTGCTACAACGTGTCCTTTTTCTTTCAAACACTTTACCATTAAAAGCTTATCAAAAGGCGAAGATCTTGCCATCACACGGATTTTATCAACCTTTTGCATTCTTTCTTCATCCGTGAAATTACGAAACTCGACACCCTCCACTACTTCTCCATCACGTACCTCTTGGCCCAATTCAAGTATTCCACATTCAGTGGCAATGGCTTTTGCTGTGAAAACATTGTCTCCAGTAATCATCTTGATTTCAACTCCAGCAGATCTGCAAGTTTCAATAGCTTTTTTGGATCCCAATCTGCATGGGTCTTTCAACCCGACAATTCCTAGCAACGTTAACCCTTCTTCGGTTAATGTTTCTGTACCATCTAAAACGTTTTTATACGCGAAAGCAATGCACCTAAGACTACTTGCTCCCATTCCTGAAATTATATTCTCCAACTGTGTTCTTGAATCACGATTGATCATCAGTTTACACCCATGGTTGTCATAATATTCTGAACACATCGTTAATACCATCTCCGCAGCTCCTTTCCAGTGAACGTGATTCGTGTTGTCAGTGTTTCTTTTTATCGAAACCCCACTTCGTTTTTTCTGCGAACTAAATGACTCAACATGAAGAACAGTCGAACTTTGTTTTAATTTCTCCATATCCATATCCAAATCCTCCACCGCCCACGATAAAATTGCTTTTTCGGTAGGGGACCCAACGTATTCGCGTTCGGAACGTGAAGTCTGATTGAATACGGAACCCGTAGTGTTGAATCCCACTGCCTCATGTAGAAGTTCAAGGACTTGTGAGGCGATAACATTAGAAGCATGTTGTTCTATGTACTCGAGACCAAGCCAGAACTTTGTTACCGTCATCTGGTTCATAGTCAAAGTCCCGGTTTTGTCGGTGCATATAACCGTTGCGGAACCCATGGTCTCACAGGCGGATAACTTCCGAACCATGGCTTTATCATCCATCATTTTCTTCATCGAGTAAGCAAGTGTGAGGGTGACCGCTAGCGGTAAACCCTCAGGGATGGCCACTACAGCGATCGTCACTGCGGTCGAGAATATGCCTGTAACTAAACGAAGTAGGACAGCAATTGCAAGACCTCCCTTTCCGATTGAGGAAGTTAGTTTATTGAGGCGTGATTGTAATGGTGTTTGCTCATGATTATCACCCGTGATGGAACTCATCATTTTCCCCCAAGCAGTGTTCATCCCTACTGATAACACAAGCATCCGACAACGCCCGTCAGCCACTTTGGCACCGGAGATTAAAAATGGATTACTATCAGCGTTTACGTCTATTTGGTCACTCTCACCTGTCATGCTGGACTCATCTACCAGCAATGAATCCCCATCAATAAACAACCCGTCTGCCGGAATTCGATCTCCGAGATTCAAAACCACAACATCTCCAACAACTATATCGAATATTGATATCTTCTGTCTTCTCCCTTCTCTAATCACGTCAATCTTGATATCATTGCTTATTTTTGCCAACTTGTCAAATTGTTTTTCTTGTCTAAAATTACTAACCACAGACACAAAGATAACGAAAAAGACGACGAGAAGTATGCTTGCACCTTCATACCACCCGTCTTTGATTCCGACTTCTTTGATACCGGAGCCAAAAGAAAGAACCGCACATGCCATTAGTATGAGAATGGTGGCATCTTTAAAAGCCTCAAACACAAAATATAACAAACCCTTTCGAGGGGGTTTTTGGTAAGTATTGGAACCAAACACGGCTCTCCTTTCGCTTAAATCTTGACCATCGACTCCATTGTCAAGATGAGAGTGAAGTGTTTTCGCTAAACCCTTAACACCATCAAACCCACGAAGCGTTTCCATGTCTTTGTTTTGTACCATATTAACGAGTTGTGTTTGATCAATATCATTGAAATGATGTTGAGAGTCTTCCTTTATATCGATACTATGATCAATAACGGAATATGGCGGCAATTCTGAAACGGGTAGCGCCTTGGAGAAGACGTTTTTGGCGATAGACGCCATGGTGTTTGAGAAATATGCAGTGAGGTATGCACGCCGCCATCTTTTTTTGGCCTCCGTAAAGGAGGCGGTGTCGGTGCTTATGCTATCCAGGGGTTGGCATTTTGTTGCCATTTTTCTGGAATTTTGTACGAAACCTTTCCAAGGGATTTAACTAATATGAAGAGGATTTGCGATATTTATACAGAGATTTTGATGAACCTTCATAGAAATTCATAGATTCTGAAACTTGAGATTTTATGAACCTTCATAGAAATTCATAGTCTCTTTTCTACAATTTTAATTATTATGTTGTGTCATGGCCGTACGTTTGATGTGTATATTTGTAACGGCGCAGACATCACTTCAGTCAAAGTCATTGTACGTTCCTCGCAACAACTTTACACATTAGTTTGCAGTATTGCACGTTTCATTTATTGCTCTGATCGTGTATAATACTGTATGTAGAGAAAGATATTTGAATACTAGAGGTAAATTAATGTGGTACATATAAATACTAGTACATATTTAGAATAGTTAAAAGGATTTCAGAATTACAATGAAGAAAATAACAACTGAAAATTACATATAAAAGAAAATTAAAATTACGCATCTTATAAAATCTTTTTTACGTTATGTACTAGATATGTATAGAAAATCCATTAAATATATACTATTAAACAATTTAATGGGTTAATTTATCTAGTTATCTAATATATTTTCTTCTTTTCATACGAATTTATCAAGAAGATCGCTTTTAGACGCAAAAAGATTCATAGATGGTCATATATTACAATTTTGCAATGCTAGATTGTGGGGGAGACTAATTATTAAATACTTGTTATATAATAGCTGTAAAAAGATGACATGGTGGTCATTAATGGTGAAAAAAAAAAATAGATGAAGTTTGTTTGGGGTTTGGTAGCCCTTGGTCTCGTTCTGGGCCGTTTTTGTTGGTCAATGAAATCTACTATTCAAAAACAATTAATTAATCGTCAAGGAAAATCTTTTGTTTGCAAAATTGCAATATATGAATTTCAGTGAAGTTACTCGCCCATCATCGCCAAAAATGAATTTCTGTGAAGTTACTCGTCCACTTTCCTCGGAAAGTGTTGGGCACAGTTGAAGCAGAAGACAAATCCTCGGCAAACCACTCCAAAAATGGTCACAGAAATTCAACCTACGACATTATGTTATTATGGTCATTAATTTGGTATGATGTATACGTCCGTTAAAGTTATATCACATGTAACGCCACGTAAACATCCCATTTAAAGCTCAAAACAAACTTCTTTCGATTGCTTTAGACTTTAGTATGATGTATACGTCCATTAAAGTTATATCACTTGTAAAGCCACGTAAACATACAAGTAGCTAGTGTGTACCTATTAAAGTCTAAGAGAGAGAGATCCGTTCGTTTTCTTTTCATTTTCGGCGAGTTCCTTATCGATCTTAACCGGGCTCCGTGTAACAATCCTGTGATTGTGCGGTAGCTTCCTTTTCCAGCTGCGTGATACGAGCATTGTTTGCGGGGTTTGGGTTCGATTGTATTCGGTTCTTGCTCATTGTTTCGGTGGTTTTGCTCTGCCCGGATTTTGATTGCTTAGTAGGTCTGTAATTGATCGCGGCTATCGTGATAGCTCAGCAGCTTGATTTATACGAATCCTATTAACCTTTTAAAAATCTGTGGTGGTAGCCATTTGGAGAGAAAAAGAAGAACAGAAAATTGATACTTATCCATTAGATACTGACATGGAGAAGGCTGAGGAGAGAAAACGAAAAGGCGCGAGTCGGAGGAAAGGGGAAACAAGGAACGTTTAGACGCGACAGAGGAGATCCATGGGGAGAATACTTTGATAACATTGAAGACCTGTGGAGACTAAAGCAAAAGGAACACGAGAAGATTGCTAAGAATGGCTACCTGGACGAAGGATCGTGGGGAGAGTATAAATCCAAAAGACGGAAGAAGTTAGAGGCAAGGAGAAGACTCCGTGGGAGGATCTTAGAAGAACTACCACGTTTTATATCTCCAACTTGCCGGTGTATTGTGACTCCGACCGACTCTAGGATGCTTTTTGTATCTTTCCCAATCTTGTCGATGCTTACGTTCCATTCAAAAAGGATGGATTTGGGAATCGGTTTGGATTCATTCGACTCAGAAACATAGTCAAGACCCGTGACTGGCTGCTGGAATTGTCTAAGGTGAAGATTGATGGGGCTGTTTTGGGAGTCAACATAGCAAAATTTCAGAAAGATGGTTCTAAATCTGGATATAGTGAGTACAAAGAGGCGGAGGCTCAACGTCCTAACCAGGCAGAGACTGGGGCAAGATACAATAAGCCGGTCGGGTCAAACGCGGGAGGGGTTAACATAGCACCTTTTAAGGATGCACTGCTTGGAATTAAAAGAGAACAACCTGCTACTCTGAGGTCTGTGCATGTGGATTTGGATGATTATATGACTGTAAAGCATTGGGGAGGGAACTCGTTGGTGGGTGAGGCTCACAACGTGGATACGCTCAACTCCCTTGGGAAGGAAAGTTTGCATGAGAAGCTAGGGGGTGCAGAGGTCCGATACCTAGGAGGCATAAGGGTACTACTAACGTTCCAGTCAGATGATGCGGCGTCAAAGTATTAGATCGAACGTAAGGACACCTGGTCTAGGTGGTTTGGCTCGCTTGAAATTTGGGAAGGACAAGACCTAGTCTTTCAAAGAATTTCTTGGTTATCCATCTCGGGGGTCCCGATTCAATTCTGGAATGCTAAGGTTTTTAACCGGATAGGTAAGAGTTTTGGTAGAGTGGTGCATGAGTCTAAGGCTTCATGCTTAGATGAGACACTAGCCTTCGATAGGGTGGGTGTGCTAATCCATTCTGGATCGATGTTTGCTGAGGAGGTTAGCATGGCCTGCGGGAATGATTCTTTCAAGGTATGGATCCACGAGTTGGTGGAAGATTGGGTTCCGGCTTTCGTCGAACTTTACGATGAGAACGAAGAGGTACCGGTGGAGCCGGTGGTCGGAGACTGTCCGACGTCGATCCCAGAACATCGGAATGCAAACGGTCCCAAGGAAGTGAAAGGCAACTGAGGTTCCCAATGACCTCGAAGATCAGCACAACATGCAGCAGGAAGGTGGCAGGACATGGGGCTCTACAATTCCCGAGGAGAATATTAGCAGTCCTGGGACTTTCATCAATGGGAGTGGGTCGGCCCTAGTTTTCTTCTTTTCGGCGGTCTCGGGTAATGCTAATGTGAGGCCCAAAAAGGTGAAAGGACCACCAGTTTCTAAAAAGGGGCTAAATGAACCGGAGGCGGTTGAAGTGGGGCCGGATACCAACAGTGATCCATTTAACCTTATGGGGATTATTAGAGATAGCAGCCGATAGATGTTAAAAAAGAGGAAGAAGGGCACTCCACCTACTTTCATCCCTTCTGATTATCTTTCATTCAAGAAACAGAGATTAAGGTCGGAAGATCAAGACTGGTCCGTTCGAGAAGAGGGTGAAGGATTTCGATCTAAATATGGAGTTCAAAGAAGTAGCTGAGTCTCACGGGGAAACAGGGCATGATGATAGTAAAGAGGAGATAGCCACAACAATGGAGGTCGGTAATAAACTTTTAATTCGCTTGGATAAAGCCAACTGGGTTAACAGAATTGTAAGAGATCACAAGGTTTCCTTCTTTTGCATTCAGGAAACAAAAATGTCTGATTTAGGGGAGGCGGAAGTTTGCCGATTTTGGGGAAGCCGATGCGCGGGGTTTGTATGTGCCAATGCCCTTAGTAGATCGGGGGGTTACTTTCGATTTAGAACCCGTCTGAGTTCCAGGTGACCGATACCGTCAAGCACGACTCGATTATTGTGGTTTCTGGCCGGCACGAGGCCTCTGGGAGTACTATAAACGTTGCCAATGTGTACGCGTTCAATGACCCCATTAAAAAAGAGAGTTATGGCGGGTTCTGCTTGAGCTCAGACACAACTTCGATGGGGCGTGGATCTTCTTCGGAGATTTCAACAAGGTTCGGGAAATAGACGACCGTCTGTACTCCAGATTTGACCCTAATGGGGCCTCCGTCTTCAACGATTTCAATAATGAGGCAGGGCTGAATGAGTACCTAATGGGGGGATGCAGATATACCTATATGACGGAAGACGGGTCCAGCCTGAGCAAGATTGATCGGGGGGTTACTGTGACACCCCGTTGAAACGCTCTCACTCATAACTAGCTTGACAGTGGCTGCCTTAACTTTCGGGATGAAAGTTCTTAAAACTTGGGGATAATGTGACACTCTGGATTTTTTCCCGAACAACCTTCTTGTTTCAATATTGCGTGTACTTAATTATTAAATGAAAGGTGTGAATTATCTTATTTGTGCTATGTGCTGTATGTACGTATGTTATATATGAACATAAGTGAACCGAGACCACCATGGACCCGACTCGAGACCACCCGGTCTCAAGTGAACCAAATCAGTTGGGCATTGCACTCCCTTAGCCCACTCGGAAACCCACTAAGGGTGCATCACCTTCTATATAAACCCAAAACCCTCACACACCCTCCTTTACACTGTCTCTCATTTCATCCTCACTCTCCCTCTCTCTAGAAAACCCTTAAAACCTTAAACACAACCTCTCCTCTCCTTCTCTCTCGGATCACATCGGCGGCAACCAAAGGACTCTCGGATTAGCTCGAGACCATCACTCGGAATTTAGTTCATCAATCCTTCATACCCTTTCATCTAGCCGGTTAGTATCTTGTAGTTGTTGGTTAAAATGAATGATAAGTCATGAGTTTATATCAACCGGTTAGTGTTATTAGATGCTCACTAGGTGCTTATGTGAATAATGGTGCTACTTGCTTTGAATGATTAAATATGAGAACTCTTGTATGATAATGAGTTGCTAAGATATTTGAATAATGAATGTATGAGATGCTTATGATCATCCTATTTATGTTAGAAGTTATAGGACAAATGTTGTTTTGATAATAATATGCAAGGTAGTCATGATATATAGATTGTATGAATACATATTCCTGTTTTGAGTTAAACGCATGCTAGATTTAAGAGTTAAATGATCACGTTTGCAAAATGATGAAAACCCTAGATGAAGAACTTGTTAAAGGTGATATGAATATTTGAAATTTGCTATGTTTGATCCAATTGATTAAGGTTTTAGACAAGAAAACATGTTGGTGCATTTTGGTTGGATAGTATACAATTACATGAAATGGCAATTCTACTGGATGGTACAATCTGGACAGGTTCTAGAAGGATTCGGTCATTAAGGGTGCAAGTCGAGACCCCCGGTCTCGACTCGAGACCATTAAGCCATAACTCGAGACCGCAGTGATTGCGACTCGAGACCATCCCATGACAACTCGAGACAAGCTTCAAGGACTCGGAACCAGCAAGGTCTCAACTCGAGATCTCATGATCTCGACTCGAGATTTAACTCGAGACCTCCGAGGTTGCGACTCATGCTTGATAACCCGAGACCACTAGGTTGCGACTCGAGACCGCATAGTCTCGAGTCGAGACCGCTCAGTCTCGATCAGGATGTTTGACTAAGTTATTGGGCCGCATTTAATGTTTGGGCTGCATGATTTCCTGTTACTGTTTATCTGGACTAAGTGTTATTGATTAACTGTTCAAGTATTAGGGCTGGCCCAATAACCTTGTATGTTTTATATGCTATGGGTTAGATACGTGTACCATATACGTGATTACTTGTATCCGAGCCTGACCTATACTGGTAACCATATTAGGACGTGGTGACCAGCATACTTAACCAAGTAAACTAAACTGCCGAGCAACCAAAGGTGAGTTCACACACTAAAAGCATGCGTCCCAGGGAGGGACACGGACAAACTGCCAACTTTGGGAAAAATACTTTCGAACTATTATTTCCGGGGGAAAATGCGAATGGGTACTTTTAAATTACTATATCAGGGGGAGATACGTATGGATATTATTTATAAATCACAGCTAGCAAAACTAAACGAATCTCTATCACATTAAGTCCCTGCTTACAGTACCGATTAATCGCCGGGGGCGAACGGGTTATTAGTTGATAGCGCTATTAGGTTTGACAACCTCACACCGTGACCGGGGGAGATCGGGCGTGAACTAGTAGACCTTGCATCTTGGTCAATGACGATAGACATTGACCTGGGGCACAAAATCTTCTCGTCAACAGTTTCGGTAACTTCAGTTTAGTAGCTTTCATATGGGGTAGCTCCCCATGACGTGATTATAAATGTTTTATCTAAACAACTTACGTTTTTCCAAAACTTAAAACTGGACATCTCGTGAACTCGCCAACATTTTGTTGATACCCTACTGCATGCTTTGCAGGTACCCAGTGACTCAGGAGCTTGCTACTTGGGGATGTGTAGTGGTCGCCTAACCCATATGTGGGGTTCCAAATAATCTTGAACTATGAACCTTGTTTTGAAACTGTTTGGTTTATGCTTCCGCTGCTTACTTAATCTGTTATTTGAACTTAATCGATAAAAACCTTAAACTATGATGTTTACTAACTATTGTGGTTGGTGGACATTTTTATTATTAATCAATGCTCAGTATAATTAGTGGCTGGATCCTAGTCAGTCGCGCCTCCAAGCGGTGGTACTCCGCATGTGGGATTTTGGGGGTGTGACAGTTACTTTCGATTTGGAACCCGTCTGAGTTCCAGGTGACCGATACCATCAAGCACGACTCGGTTATTATGGATTCTGGCCGGCACGAGGCCTCTGGGAGTACTATAAACGTTGCCAATGTGTACGCGTTCAATGACCCCGTAAAAAAAGAGAGTTATGGCGGGTTCTGCTTGAGCTCAGACACAACTTCGAAGGGGCATGGATCTTCTTCGAAGATTTCAACGAGGTTTGGGAAATAGACGACTGTCTGTACTCCATATTTGACCCTAATGGGGCCTCCGTCTTCAACGATTTCATTAATGAGGCAGGGCTGAATGAGTACCCAATAGGGGGATGCAGATATACCTATATGACGGAAGACGGGTCCAGCCTGGGCAAGATTGATTGGGCCCTTGTCTGCGACTTGTTTATGGAGAAGTGGTCGTGTGCCAGGTTTGTTGCTTTTTCTAGATACCTATCTGATCATTCTCCATTGCTTTTATCCTGCTCTCAGATAGATTTCGGAGCGACGCCATTTAGATTTTTCAATAGTTGGTTGGATAAGGAGGTTTTGGGGGGATCGTCTCTCAGCCCGCGATGGTGAACACCACGAGTGCAGATAGCTTTATTGTCTTGATAGACTTATTCAGGACTCTTAAAATCAATATTAAAAAATGGAGAACGGATGGGAAAATTCAGGAAGTAAGGATTAGTAGAGAAGCAAACAAAGAGGCGGAGGAGTTGGAAAAATTTCTGTAATCAGACCCCTTTGCAAGGAGGAAAAACAAAAAAGAGCTAGATGCCGTCTTCAGATTAAACAATTTGAGAAAAATAAGGTAACAGATTTGATATAGAAGGCAAGGCTTAACTGGGCAAAGCTTGGTGACGAGAATGACGGGTGGTCCGTAGGACAACCCTTAAGTGCCTTAAAAAGATTAAAATCCCATGCTTTACACGTTTAATTGTTTGAACTTGGTAACTACTAGTTGTTTGGACGTGCAGGTGCAACTGGAGCTTAAAAGGGAAGGAATTTGGAGCATCAATAAAAAAAAATATTGGATTGGAAGAACTAAGAATATCACATGATAGAGGATGAAATTACGAGAACGTGGGCGAAAACGGCGAAGAAAACGGAGTTGAAACGAAAAAGTTATGCTGAAAACAAGTTTTTAGGCTGAAGCCTGCCGTAAGCTACGGCCATTGGCGTAGCTTACAACGCCGACTGGCACTTTTTGTCACCGTATGACAGTTTAAAGCCACCGTAAGCCATTCCAAGCCACCGTAGCTTACGGCGCTGACCTGCGTAAATGTGTAACTTCCACCTTTTAATGCGGATTTATGGTGTCTTTTCATGTCCAATCAATCCCATTCGGTTACACAACACTTAGAGACGAATTTTGGGTGTTCTTGGGAGCTTGAAGACTATCTTTAATCATTCGGTTTTTGTTTTTAATTGTGATGAACATTGAACTAATTGTGAAGATGATTGTCAAAGCCATGTATGGCTAAACTTTTGATGACTATCTTGGGTTGAAGGTTTGTGTAAGTGTTTGTGCTTTGATTTCATATTTCTAGAATAATGAACTCGTCTTTATGATTTGTTTGTTATGGTGTGTGATAGCTTGTTTGTAAATTGTTAATTAGTATGCTAATCTTGTTCGAAACTATACGTTCTTGGTGCCGTTGGCAATCGAGATATCATAGGTAGAATTAGGATTGGGTATTGATTAATTGGTCATCGGGTAACAACCTCGCGTTCTAGGAATCCGAGTACTTAGTTCCCTTTCATCACAACAAGTAATCGTACATGAATCATGTGTATGTGATTCTTTCTAGTTGAATGTTAGCATGAATGTCGAAGCAAATCGGAAACCTAAGATAGTCATTTGTCTCTAAATTGTTTACAAACCAAATTTCCATTTTTTTTCAATTACAATAGTAATCTTAGTTTTAAAATCAATCCAATCAATCCAACTCTTGAATTTTATTTTCATTGCATTTAGTTTAATTTTCGTTAACTTAGAGAAACACTTCAAATAACACATATTCCACAAACTCCATGTGTTCGATACCCACTTGCCACTATCTATTTAGTAGTAATTGGATTAAATTTGATTGTGACCACGACATCACGTCAAATTTTCGCGCCGTTTTCGGGGAGTAGTGCGCAACGTGTGTTATTTTAGATCTTTTTAAGTTTGTTATTTTTCTGGTTTACCCTAGGTGTGCTAGTGTGCAGGTATTGACAGGTGCATGCGTACTAGGAGCTCTCACAAGCTTTCACCATTGGCATTTGATCCAGAAATTGAACGGACATTGAGAAGAAACAAAATTTTGCTACGAGAAAACAAAATCAGCGGTTCACCAACAACACCTACTACACCAATTATACCAATTAGATACATGGATCCACCACCACCACCCACCACGGGTCATCCTACACCATCCTTTACATCATCTTCAACACAACCTTCACCAAATACTACCATTCCTATATCCACACCAGAAATCAAACCAACCAACACGACATTACCTAAGAACACTCAACCTGAATACTCATTTAGCTATCAAGCTACATCATCTGCCGTTCCAGCTTACTCAACATTTTTCCCAACCTCCGGTCAACCTTCATCATCACAACAAATACCACCACCTAACTTATACCAAACCGGTCCATCTATTATCCATTCTACTCCCTTCCAACCGGGAGGGCAATTTCAACATACTTCGGGTGTAAGACAAGATGGGTTCGATGATGGGTATGAAGATGAGTTTGAGGGATATGACGAAGAAGGGTATATGTATGGGGGTGATGGAGATCAAGGAGAGTTTACTTACGTTCAAGGTCAAAATCAAAGAATGCCAAGTGTTGGTAGGATTCCTCCTCAATAAATCATACCTCACCAGTTGCCACCACAAGGTCCACCGGTGCAAAGGCAAGTTCAACAACCTCATGTTGGGCCTAGATTTCAACCACCTTTACAACAATTTGGGCCCCCACGAATGCAAGGTCAAAGACCAATGAGTCCTATACGTCCCAGAGTTTGGTTGGGTGTACCAAGAAGACATCTACGAGAACACACAAGAGGCATAGAAACACATTTTAGACCGGTGATCACTCATAATCCTTCACCAATAGTTATCCCTCAAAATGATCAAGGGAGGACATTCGAAGTGCGAATGAATTCGTTACAAAGTTTGCCAAAGTATAAAGGCTTAGTAACAGAGGAGCCTTATTTTCATTTGGAGGCTTACGATTCGATTTGTAATACTATTAGGGGTCAAGGATTCTCGGCCGATGATGTTAAATTGGTATTATTCCAATTTTCCTTAGAAGACAAGGCGAAAAAATGGTTCTATACATTACCTTCGGCATCTATCTATACGTGGGCAGAAATGCAACAAATCTTCTTGGATGAATTCTTTACCGCTCAAAAGACGAATGATGCTAGAAAAAGTTTGAGAAGTTTACAACAACAAATGGGTGAAATGTTCCATGAGGCATTTGAACGGTTTAACATGATGATCAAGAATTTCCCTCATCATGGGATAGAGCTATGGGAGTTGATGAATGCTTTTCATGAGGGGTTGTGTGCCGAAGATGCTCGCGATCTAATGTCAATCACAAATGGTACTTTTGGTACGAACTACAAGCATGACGATTGGGAATTTTTGGAACAAATGGCGGTCACATCAAAAAGAAAAGCTCAAGCATCAAGGAGAGCACGACCGGCCATTACCCGAACTCAAGTGCATGCAATGGACGATGGTAATGTTCAAACTTCTAATCAAATTTATAATGTTTGTGCACTTTGTAATGAGATAGGGCATGCGGCTGAAAATTGCCAAGGAGGTGAAGGGCAATATGAGGAGGTGAATGCTTTGCAAGGGCAAGGAGGGGGTGGTAGAAATTACAACATGAATTCCAATACTTACCACCCCGGTTTACGAAATCACCCGAACTTTAGATACGGGAATTCGTCAAATCAAACCAACCCGAACTTCCAAGGAAACCAAGGATTTCAAAGGAAATATCAAACGGGTCAAAGCTTTTCAGGTGGAAACGAAGTAATGGAGATGTTGAAGGCAATGCAAGTTGAGATGCAACGAAGAAATCAGCTTGATGATGCTCGCATTCAAAAAGACGATATCCGTGATAAAGCAATTCAGTTGTTGACTACTCAAATGAGTCAACTTGCGAGTGATGTGGCGATATTGAAGAAAGCAAAAGGCCAACTACAAAGTGACACTGTGACAAATCCCAAGAACATAAAAAGCATTAATATCAATATGGTAAGCACTGTTCCTAATAATGAAACATTTCTTACTTCTTCTTGTCAAGTGAGTGCAGGTATAGGAAGGGATGCCGAGATTGAAATGGACAAGGAGCATGGAGCACCACTTGTGCCGATCCGAGTGGGAAAATTAAAAATTCTCCATGCATTATTGGATTATGGGGCGAGTATGAGTGTGCTACCAGGTGACTTATATGATATGTATGATTTTGGTCCGCTTCAAGATGCAGACACCATGGTGAGTTTGGCGGATGAAAGTTGGAGGCGTCCACGGGGAATAGTTAAGAATGTTATGATTCGGTTGGGAGAATTCGAATACCCAGTGGATTTCCTAGTCCTAGATTATGCCCCTACCAAATTGGCATCACAACAAAGGGTAATTTTAGGTCGACCGTTTCTTTATACGGCGAGTGCTCAAATCAACTGTAGAGACGGGATCGTTACTATGACCGAAAAGAACCGTAAGTTGTACTTTGATGTTCATACTAGGGAGATTAGTTATGAATCTATTGAAGAGAAGGGTAGAGAGTCTAGTGACCATATGAAAAGTGTGCATCAGAGAATAAAAACAAACAAACCACCGGGGTGTGAAAAGAAGTATGAGGGTTCAAATAGGTATGTAGTTGACTATCCACCGAATGGACATTTGATGGATGCATTTCAACAAATGACAAGCTACAGTGGGGGAGGTGATAGGAACCGATTCTTTGAGCCACCATAAATGGGGGTGGCATGGTCTGGCTGAAGACTCGAAAACTTAGCGCTGCTCGGGAGGCAACCCAGGGTTTTACACTGATCTTGCTATTTCGTTATTTTTCTATGTTTCAGGGCCATGGTAACATTCAAGTGTGGGGAGGATGTACGGATATTTGTGTGAAAGTGGTGATAGAAAGTCGGATTATCTACAACATCTGTTTTGTCAAACTTCACCAGGTCATGTACTCTTTCCTTAGTCTTGATATGTTCTTTAGCTTTGAAATACTGGTAGTTAGTTTGTTTTCTTTTGTTTAAAAAATAAAAAAAAATACAAAAAGAAATTTGGGGTTTGAGATTATAAGCAAATGTTGGTGTTTTTATTGAAAGCGATCTTCCCTTCAAAACCATACATTGGGACAATGTATCCCAAGTGTGGGGATGAGGGGAAAATTTTGAGAATTTTTGAAAAATTTGTGAAACCAAGCGAAAAGTTGTTGGAATTTGAACACTTGACATTGTTCCGCATGACACACCGACACCCCTTTCTAGTCATTTCTTGGTGAGTTTTTTAGCCACATATGATTATTAAAGATGCTTTCCTTGTTTTGAGTGGCGGTGTGTGTATTGTGTTAATAGAACTTATGTACGAAATCTTGTTGAAGCCTAGGATTAGCATGCTTGTGAAAATGATAGGGGACTTTTAGGTAGCCTCGTCTAGATGTGTGAGAGTGTGGGAATTGGGGGTTGGACCTCATACGTTACATATATGAGCTTGGTATTGTGAGGGGTGGGGGTTTGGTCTTTAGAAAGCCATGTTTGAGCCTTATACCATTCGGTTGTGACCCAAACCTACTTCTTACAAAAACTTTACCTATTGAGACGAATCGGTTTAGGAATTTAGTTTGTGATTGTTGATGTTCTTGTATATATTGTTGAGTTCTATGCTTAAAAAAACAAAAACAAAAAAAAGAAGAAGGAAAAAAAAGAGAAAAAAATATGAGAAAAATACAAAAAGAAGGATTTAGTTGCAATAGTAGTTGAAAATGTTGATGAAGTTGTGTATATAGTTGATATTTGCTTTGTTTAGTAGTAGAAATAAAAACCGGGTCAAATCAATGAGCTACTTTCACATTCCCACTATTTCCTACCTTTACACATAGCCCCGTTACAACCCGAATGTCCTTTTGATTCATAAGCATGCTAAATATTTGATAGGAGGAGATTTGATTTGTATACAAGCTTATTGTCGCATAATCACACACGTGCATTGAGTGTTTTAGCATAATGTGCTAATATTTCTTGTCACCGAGAGTTGTTGTGAGGGTTGTGTCTTGTGGTGTGATAAAAAGTTAGTAAAAGGACGATACATTTTAGCTTGGTTTGCATGTTGATCGCTTGTGGTTTTGAAATGGTTTTTGAATAGGTTGCTTGGGACAAGCAACGGGTAAGTGTGGGGATGTGACGATTCGTCCGTAGGACAACCCTTAAGTGCCTTAAAAATATTAAAATCCCATGCTTTACACGTTTAATTGTTTGAACTTGGTAACTACTAGTTGTTTGGACGTGCAGGTGCAACTGGAGCTTAAAAGGGAAGGAATTTGGAGCATCAATAAAAAAAAATATTGGATTGGAAGAACTAAGAATATCACATGATAGAGGATGAAATTACGAGAACGTGGGCGAAAACGGCGAAGAAAACGGAGTTGAAACGAAAAAGTTATGCTGAAAACAAGTTTTTAGGCTGAAGCCTGCCGTAAGCTACGGCCATTGGCGTAGCTTACGGCGCCGACTGGCACTTTTTGTCACCGTATGACAGTTTAAAGCCACCGTAAGCCATTCCAAGACACCGTAGCTTACGGCGCTGACCTGCGTAAATGTGTAACTTCCACCTTTTAATGCGGATTTATGGTGTCTTTTCATGTCCAATCAATTCCATTCGGTTACACAACACTTAGAGACGAATTTTGGGTGTTCTTGGGAGCTTGAAGACTATCTTTAATCATTCGGTTTGTGTTTTTAATTGTGACGAACATTGAACTAATTGTGAAGATGATTGTCAAAGCCATGTGTGGCTAAACTTTTGATGACTATCTTGGGTTGAAGGTTTGTGTAAGTGTTTGTGCTTTGATTTCATATTTCTAGAATAATGAACTCGTCTTTATGATTTGTTTGTTATGGTGTGTGATAGCTTATTTGTAAATTGTTAATTAGTATGCTAATCTTGTTCGAAACTATACGTTCTTGGTGCCGTTGGCAATCGAGATATCATAGGTAGAATTAGGATTGGGTATTGATTAATTGGTCATCGGGTAACAACCTCGCGTTCTAGGAATCCGAGTACTTAGTTCCCTTTCATCACAACAAGTAATCGTACATGAATCATGTCTATGTGATTCTTTCTAGTTGAATGTTAGCATGAATGTCGAAGCAAACCGGAAACCTAAGATAGTCATTTGTCTCTAAATTGTTTACAAACCAAATTTTCATTTTTTTGCAATTACATTAGTAATCTTAGTTATAAAATCAATCCAATCAATCCAACTCTTGAATTTTATTTTCATTGCATTTAGTTTAATTTTCGTTAACTTAGAGAAACACTTCAAATAACACATATTCCACAAACTCCCTGTGTTCGATACCCAATTGCCACTATCTATTTAGTAGTAATTGGATTAAATTTGATTGTGACCACGACATCACGTCAAAGCTTGGTGACGAGAACTCCGCATTCTTTCACAAATATGTAAACATTAAGGTGGCCAATAATTAGATTAATTCATTGGTAGTAGACAGGGAAGTTAGCACAGATCCCTTGATAAGAAAGAAGAAGATCATGGCCTTTTTTCAAAAAGCAGTTTGCTGAAAAGAGAACTAAAAAGCCGTATTTGTCTAATGCCGATTTCAAGAAGCTTTCGGAGACTCAACGTGCAGGACTTGTGTCGAGATTCTCAACGGAGGAGGTAAAGAGAGCGGTTTGGGATTGTGGGGGGGGGGACAAAGCCCTGGGGCCGGACGGGTTCACATTTCGGTTCATAAAACAATTCTGGTCCACTCTGGAACCGTTTTTTGTCAGCATGTTGGATCAGTTTTTCAGTGTCAGATTCTACCTCCTGGCTGCAATTCTTCATTTATTTCTCTCATTCCAAAGATTAGAGATCCTCGGCAAATCAAGGGCTTCCGACCAATCTCGCTGATCGGAGTTATGTACAAAGTAATTGCGAGACGTTGGCTAATCGGCTAAAGCCGGTTGTGGGGGAGTTGGTCTCATATACTCAGTCGGCCTTCATCGGAGGCCGTTCGATCTTTGATGGACCTCTTATTGTGAGCGAAATCATCTCTTGGGTCAAAAAATTGAACAAGAAAATGTTTATTTTTAAGGTTGATTTTGAGAAGGCTTACGATTCGGTTAGTTGGAACTTCCTCCTTTCCAACCTTAAAGATATGAATTTTCGGAGATTTGGAGAAAATGGATAAAGGCGTGTCTTAAATCGGGCCGAGCGTCGGTTTTGGTTAACGGTTCGCCGATAAAGGAATTTCAGTTATATAGGGGCCTTCGTCAAAGAGACCCTATGTCTCCGTTCCTTTTTATATTGGTAATGGAAGCCCTCGATGTAATTATGTAGAAAGCGGTCAACACTGGGATTTTCAGGGGTACATCGTTACCAAACGAAGGCCCTATGGTTTCTCACTTTTGCTATGCAGACGATATGATATTCTTGGGCGAATGGACCGAGGAGAACATGAAGAATTTAAATCGAATTCTTAGATGCTTTTACTTGTGTTCGGGTCTAAAGGTGAATATGGCGAAAAGCTCTTTATTTAGGGTGGGCACTGAAGAGGATGAATTGCATGGGATGGCCAAAAAATTAACTGTCAAGTGTGTTGTTTCCCCTTTAATTTCTTGGGCTTACACATTGGCCTAAACATGAAGATGTCAAGACATTGGAAGGCCATCATCGACAAGTTCAACTCTAAGTTGTCGAGTTGGAAGGCAAATTGCTTATCTTTTGCAGGGAGAGTGACGTTGGCAAAAGCCGTTATGGGAGCCCTTCCCAACTATTATTTGTCTATATTCAAAATACCTTCGAAGGTGGCAAATACGCTTGAGGGTATTTGTAGGAAGTTTGTTTGGGGCTTTAAGGGTGGAAAGAAGAAAATAAAGTGTATCGCGTGGAAAAGAATCGTAGCTCCTAAGTGTCATGGGGGCTCGGGATCGGGGATATTCGCATGACTAATTTAGCATTACTTACCAAGTGGTGGTGGAAATTTAAAGAGTATCCGTCGGCGTTTTGGGTCTGAGTCATAAAATCTATACACAAGAATAAAGTGGTTAGACAATCATTCCCTTTAAAGCCGAAGTTCGTTGGGATGTGGAAAGATATTGTAGCTATCAAGTCAGTTTTCTCGGACCTAAACATTTCGATTGAGGACAACCTAAAGGGCAAGGTGGGGTGTGGAGATAACATTCTGTTCTGGCAAGACAATTGGACGGAAGGCGGTGCGTTTCGCTACAGGTTTCCTAAATTATATGCTCTGTCGAGGAACAAAGGGGCGGTTGTGCAACATTACTACTCGAATCACGACGAATCGATCAGTTGGATTTGGAGATTGTACCGAGAACCATGAGATGAGGAAGAGAAAGATCAATTAGCGGCACTGCTAGAAGTTCTGTCCAGCATCAATGTGGGGCTGGGTCGGGAAGGGTGGGCATGGAAATCAGCCAAGAAAGGATCTTTTTCCATGGCGGATGTTAGGTTTGTCACACCCCTTTCAAAGGCGGAAGCATGAGGTGTGATCTGAGTGGTTTTCATTGCATACGATAAGTAAACATTGCTACATGAATTAAAATATACTCCAAATTGCCATTCAAGTTTGATTATCCAAAATACAGAAATTAGTTTAAAGTTTAAATCATAATTAAAAGATAATTGTTTGAAAGTTCACAACACCATTTCAAAAACAATAATCAAGGTTTTGTTCCCTATATCACCACAAAAGGTGGGATATAGTAAACAAATCCACAAAAGATGCCAACGGAGACTAGACACTAAATATCTTGAAAAGGAGCCCGTGAACGTCATCCACTAATTTCCTGAAATACATGTAAGTTTAAAAATCATCAACAAAAGTTGGTGTGAATTCATGCAGATTGAGTAAAATGTAACATTTGTAATTGTGTAAAAGTATGGTATGTAGTTTGTAAAATGTAAGTTCGTAATTTGTAATGAAAAGAAACGGAATCGAGATCGCTAATGTTTAGCTAATACATTAACATATGTGACGACATAGGAAGCATCCAAACCTAAGCGATTTTTGACATCGTTTACCCTACGACTGTGACCCAAGACACTCCATGACTATGTGTTGTCAAGAGAGTGAGCTTGCCCGGACCTATTAGATCTAACCCTTGTTCTCTCGGTCTAAACTAGATTGATGGTGCTTACGTATACCCTATTCGTGATGTGATCTATGTATGATTCCTTTGTTTAAACATACCAATTTGTACATGTATTTTCTCCAAAGTTTAGAAAACAGTAAAAGCGTTTAAAAGTGGGGACATGAACTCACTGCTTTGCATCTTGAGCGTCTAGCTGCACCGGCTTCTGCTACTCGAGTGTCGTGACCTATAGACGTTCTAAGTATGTTAATTACTTAACTTGTAAACTTCTAAGTACAGGTTACTTTTTGGATTTAAGGTGTCTTATTTGTATGTCACGTTATATTTAATATTGTATTTGTTATATATTTTTATCCCAAAAATATATTTATTTGTGTACGTAGGATTTGAAAATATTATATGTTAAAAATAATAGATTTTTAACTTTTATAAAATATATGTCACTTATATCATTTGTAAAAAAAATTATAAGTAATTTGTTATTTTAAGTGTAAATACTTGTGTATTTGTGTTTATTTACCAAAAATCAATTCTTTGATTTTATTACTTTTCGGAATTTTATTTCTTAAAAATAATAATATTTTTAAGGTTTATAGGTTATATATATTTCGTCACACTTTTATAATTCTTCTATTTCTTGTAGTAATTTTTGTATAAGTCCGTAAATATATAGAATTGTCCAATAAGTCCAATAATTGTCCAAGTCTTTAATTTTGTAGAATATATATGTATATTGATATATATATTTTGTATTTGTCCATGTATCATTTATATGTAATTTTTGTATACTTGTATCATTGTATATTTCATAAGTATGTGTATGTGTATTTTTGTAGTGTACTCCTTGGGAGTATTTAATGTATTTTTCAAGTTCTTAACATCACTAATACATATAATACACATAATAATATACATTTAGCACATAATCTTGTGACCACTAAAAATATATATTTTTCCCTAAAAATATACATACTTAATATTGTTTTTATACTTGAAGAAATCCTTATTTCTTAGTTGTAATTTTGTATAAAAATTAGGAAACCTTTGTAATTGTTTTTAGGTGAATTTTTGGGGAATAAGTTTCACCAAAACTTATATTTTTCTAAGTGTCAAAATTTTTATAGTTTCCCCTAAAAGTGGAGGTTTCTCATATTTTCAAAACATGTGTTTATTTTCTTTTCATCATCCAAAATCAATTTCCACAAATCTCACAAACAACATACACTAAATTTACCATGAAAAACCTCATGATGACTTGATTTTTGTTAAAAATGTGTAGTCTTTTAGATCTAAACTTTACATACAAAGATCTTTCAAAAATAAGTGTTCTTGTTTAATTTCTACAAACTTTGTGTGAAACTTTATTTTACTAAGTAAATCATCCACAAGTTTTAGGGTTTTAAAACCATGAAAAACATATTCTAAAACCATCTCTATGTTCATTATCAAGTTTCATCATGGATCTTTCAAGATCCATGCTTAGCATACTTGAATCTTTCAAAAATAAGTTTCTTGATGAATTTTTTACAAACTTTTTGTGATGTTTAGTTTCACAAGTTACTCTTACATAGACTTAGTTTCTTTAAGAACACAAGAACATGCTTAAAAATCATTTTTCAAGTTTTCGTAAAGGCTTTTCAAGTTCATCTTCAAGTTTAACCATGGATCTTTCAAGATCCATGCTTAAACTTGTTAGATCTAAGCTTCTAACAAGCTTTAACATGATAGATCTACACATACACACAAGATTCAACAACAACAACTTCATCACATACATCAAATATCATTAAAAACACTTGTTTTTCTTTTGATTATGTTAGATCTTTATGCCTTCATACTTTAAAGTTTAGTTTCTTTGAAAGTGTAACTTGTACATAACACTAACATGAAGTAAAATAGAGTTTTTGAAGCTTACTACTAGCTCTAGTGGCTAGGGAAGTGGCAAGAACAAGATGAAGATGAAGAATGAAGAAATCAAGTGGATAAAAGCTCCTCCAAGTGGTTCTTGAACTTCCAATGCTTCACACCTTCATAGATCACCTTCTTACACCTTGTGATTACCTTAGAATGGCTTGATTATTGAAGAAAATGGAGGATTTAGGGTGATGGTGGTTGGCCGTAGGTAAGAAAAAGAAGAAGAGACAAAATGGGTGAAAGTTGAAGATGAAAATGATGAGAATGAAGTCCTTAGGGTTAAGTTATAATCCTTCCAACAAAACAAGGTCCAATGGTCTCCATGTTTAGTATCTAGCATACATGTTTAATATTTTAATGGAAAAAGATGGTGGGGCCACCTTGGGGCCGGTTTCAAATGAGGGGGGTAAAGTGTAAAAGTTTGGAAGTTGTGGGTAGAAGATGTAAGTTTAGGGGTTAAATGGAAGGTTAAGTGTGTTTATGTGTTTTTATGATTTTTAATGTGTTCTAGCATCATAAATAGCTTTATATCACTAAAACAATGCTTTTAGTCTATTTTTGGTGTTTTGGGTAGTGTACGGTTGTTCGTTCGGTTATCGGTTCGTTAAAGTGCTAAATTGCGCAGTTTTTGTAAGTTATGAGATACCTTTTATGACAGTTTTCATTCCCGATACTTTACAAGTTATTCTGGACATCTAATCCTTATTTCTGCATAGTATTTTGATGTTTATTTGCTGATTCTTGCTGAATTATGCAGAATTCTGCATTTAAAGTGCGTTTCGGGTAATTTTTAGTGTCGGTTTTAGCTTCCGGAAAGTGTTTATATTAACCATTGTTCACCTACTTAGTTTCCAATGTATTTTTAATGTTGGACCTACTTCTAAGTCCTAAATCTATTGTCTGATTGTTTTCTGCAGACATGCTGACGCAACTTTTCTAATTGGTGAGCTTACTAATCAATTAGACGCAACGCTTAAAGTATTGTATGATGTGACAATTAATATATGAAACATGCATGAATTCAATTGTATATCAAATAAGCACGTAATGTTGACGTGTAAACACATAAATGCAAGTAATAAATATTAGTTAAAATAGTACGAAAATTACCAGTTTTGGGCCAGTTGTCACAAGGTTACAGATTGCTGAGTCTACAAAGACGGACGGCGCAGAAGAATGGCAGCATTGGAATACCGCTGTACTACCGAAAGTAAACCTTTTTTTGCTGGAGAGCTGAGCTCAATAAAATCCCCACAAAACGGGCGTTGGAGAGTCGTGGAGTACTGGGTATTGACCAAACCTACAGTAGGTGCGGCATAGTGGAGGAAGACGCAAACCACGTGATCGTTCGTTGTTTGTTTTCGAGGGGCATTTGGTGGCAAATATGCAGATGGTTAAAAATCCCAATCCCCTAAGACGGCTTGTCTATCCATGGAATGCTCAACGTGGTGAAAGAAGCGAAAGGTTCGAAGGAATGGAAAAGGATCATAAGGGCAGTGGTTATGACGACCATGTGGGAGATTTGGAAAACAAGGAACGAGAAGATCTTCAACAACCGGTCGATCACTATTACAAGAACGGTGGAACAAATTAAAGAGAATTCCTTCTTATGGATAAGGTGTAGAACAAAATCATGTAATCTAGATTGGGATAGGTGGTGTGATTTTAACGTTCGGGACATTATCATGTAACCAGGTCTCAGCTACTTGCTGGCCTGTTTTTTTGCCATTTTCTATATATATATATAGAAGTTTCGTCGTTCAAAAAGAAAAACGTAAACATCCCATTTAAAGCTCAAAACAAACTTCTTTCAATTGCTTTAGACTTTAAAAAATAATATAAAAATAAATGATAATGATTAGAGCAACATTGCTTGGTTTCAAACGGTCCGTCCAAAATCCAGACGATGCAAAGCGGACGGCGTGCAATAGAGGGTGATGATCTGGCGGTAAGGGTGTTCATCGAATCGAATTATTAATGGGCTGAGGGGCGAGGCATGCTACTTGCCTCATCAACCGAGCTCTGACACGAGCATTTAAGAACCAAACTCCCTACGAAGCTTACAAGGGCGAAAAGCCAAGCGTAAGTCACCTCAGAGTATTTGGTTATCTGGCCTATGCTAAAGTCACAAGGGCCTAAGTAAAGCTAGATGATCGCTCAAGAAAGTTTGTTCATCTCAGAGTGAAACCGACTTCTAGAGCATACCGGTTATATGACCCGATTATTCGGAGAATTGTAGTAAGTCGGGATGTCATTTTTGACGAAAAAGGGGCATTGAGGTGGAGCAAATTTTCTCACAAAAATGTGCAAGTAAAATCATTTGAAACCGGTACTTTTGATTTTGTTTATGATATTTCTGGTGCAACGACAAATTTAGCAATTTCAGGGACCAACTCAGCTTTTCCAGATAGTAGCAACTCTGTCTCTTCAGATTCAGTGACAACCGCAGCAAGTGTCACAAATACAGCGACAGATTTAGTGACAGCTTCAGCGACACCTGCAGCATCTGTGACACGTTCAGCGACTGAAAATTCAGCTTTAGCGACAGAATCCACATCAAATTTGAATTCCGAGCACGAAGATGAAAATCTACCCTTAAGGAGGTCCACAAGACCTCGAGTGCAACCACAATTCCTCAAAGATTATTTTGTTGAAGGAACTTCAAACCAAGAAGTTGGATATTTGGAGTTACTTTTGATCCAAGATGACGAACCAAGAACTTTTCAAGAAGCTAAAGAGAATAAAGATTGGATCAAAGCTATGAGGGCAGAAATTGATTCAATTGAAAAGAATGGTACGTGGCATTTGATGGATCCTCCAAAAAAAGTGAAGACTATTGGGCTCAAGTGGGTTTTTAAGATAAAAAGGAACTCGGATGGTACTGTTAACAAGTATAAGGCACGCTTGGTTGCGAAGGGATACGTGCAAGAGCAAGGAGTTGACTTTGACGAAGTATTTGCTCTGGTTGCTAAAATTAACATGATACGTTTAATTGTCGCTTTTGCAGCCTTTAATGGGTGGGAATTGCATCATCTCGATGTAAAAGCCGCCTTTCTGAACAAAGAGTTACAAAAAGATGTTTTGTTGAGCAACCGGAAGGTTACAAGAAGTCGGGGCATGAACACAAGATTTACAAGTGGTAAAAGCTCTCTATAGTCTACGCCAACCCCCAAGGGCTTGGAATACAAAGTTGGATAAGATCTTGAAGAATATGAAATTCATTCGATGTTCACAAGAACAAGTCGTATACAAAAGGAGTACACCAAAATCTTTGTTGATAATATGTGTCTATGTAGATGATATGATAGTGACGGGAAACAAGACTGACGAGATTCTCTAGTTCAAGCAACAATTATCAAAGGCGTTCAAAATGAGTGACCTCGGTTTATTAACTTACTATTTGGGTATATAAATATAACAAAGGCCGAAGGGGATTAGCCTCAAACAAGAGGGTTATGCAATGAAATTACTCAAGGAAGCAAGCATGCAAGACTGTAACTTAACGCACTGTCCTCTTGATCAAATCTTGAAAATTACAAAGGATGATAATGGTCACTCTATGGGTGCTAAAGATTGTAGAAGACGAGTTGGTTGCTTGAGGTATTTACTTCACACTCGATCAGATCTTGCTTTTTCGGTCAGAGTTGCGAGCCGTTATATGTAGTCTTTTAAGGAGTCTCACTATCTTGCCATCAAGCACATATTGAGGTACATTCGAGGTACAATTGCTTATGGTATACACTATGATCGAGGTGGAGATTTGGCACTAAAGGGTTTCAGCGATAGTAGCCATAATATCGATCCTGATGATGCTCGAAGTACGATAGGTCATGTGTTTTCTCTTGAAGGTGTACCGGTTACTTGGTGTTCACAAAAGCAGTCAATCGTTGCACCTTCATCATGCGAGGCCGAGTTTATGGCAGCCACCTCAGTCGCGTGTCAAGCGTTATGGTTACGAGGGCTTGGAAGCGAGTTCACCGGGAAAAAGGAAGAAATTGTTGCTTTGTTGGTTGATAACAAGCCCGCTATTGCCTTGATGAAAAATCTAGTTTTCCACGACCGAAGCAAGCACATACACACTCGGCATTATTTTATACGAGATTGTGTGGAGAAGGGACAAGTGAAGATTGAGTTTGTTAGCGGAGTGGAGCAACGGGTCGACATCCTTACCAAAGCTCTATCGAAGTTAACGTTCAAGGAAATGCAGAAGCTCATCGGAGTGAAGGACCTTCCCAAATTGAGGTCATCAATTGGGGGGGGGTGAATGTTGGCGGAAATTTATAAGGCCCAAGGGATCGGGCCCATCACGAGTTCTCTAAGGGGGTTGTGACCCTAAGTGAGAATTAGAGTAAATTACTTGTTCACCAAGTTAGGTGATTAATATATATATATATATTTTTTGAATAGCGATTAATATATATACATTAGCCAAGTTTAGGGTTTACGTATCAAGAGCGTTTATTATATTAAGGTTTTGAGCCTATTTCCTTAGTATAATAAAAAAGTGAGTTCTCTTAAATTGTTTGTTTTTTCTTTCGATTAATCTATTGGGACCTGAACTTTTGGTTAAGAGATTTTAAAAACACATATCGGCTTTTAAGTCTGTTTCAATTAATGAGCGAACTAGACATACTCGGTTCGGTATAAGTTAACAATCTATTGAGCTAAACAATACCAAACCAATCGGTAATTGAGCAAAAAACGACACTAATGAACCAGAAAGCTTCGGTTTTCAATTAAAAAATCTAAAACTTATAAAAAAAATCGACTTCAAGTTAGAACTTCTGCTACACTGACCTTTATTTTTCCATAAAGGCAAGAAACGTTTGGAGGCTTTGTAGCAAAACTGGACAGAACCTAATGAGTATTTTTACATTGAGCTCCCTTTGGCATCCCATTTGTTAGGTTGTGTGTAGTGGGGCGTCATGTGTGCCTATAAAGTCCCAGTGGCGCCTAGCACACCACGACAGTGGGCGTTATGGGGCAAAAAAAGGGGGGCAACGCTATCTCCATAGCGGCGTGATGGGGGGAAGTTTTAAAACTTTGACCAATCAAAAATTAGTTAAGGGTTTTTATAATTAATTAATAAAATTGAAAATTAATGGGCATTATGACTACGGGCTCTAGTAATATAACGCCCCGTAAAGCCCCTGTGTGACGTGGCACGGCACGTGTTTCATAACGCCCACAAAGGGGTTTTATGACTACGGATGAACTTAGGGTGTAAAGGGTGGTCACTTGTGGAGAGATAAACTTTTCACTCACTCAATCATCTTTTGTTATATCAACTCCTCTCTCTAAGTCCTCTCTTGCACAAAAAAAATATAAGGGGTGGTCACCTCTCTTGGGTAGATGTAAACTATTTTTTTCTTTTTGTTATAAATTAGCATTAATAAATAAAACATATTTTAAGAAATAAAACATATTTTTAACAAAATAAAAGTATAATAAATTAAAAAAACATTACACTAAATTAATGGTTGATTTACTAGTTTCAAAACACACAAAGCCCTATCTCTTCTCTCTTTCCGTCACCACTGCCGCCACCACCAAACTCTTTCATCTAACATACGGACCATCGCGCACATCTTTGAAATAGTCCCCCAACGGTCAAATGGTTCAACGCGGTAGCCCCTCAACGTTCATAAACGGCTATATAGCCCCCCAACGGTCAAATGGTTCAACGCGGTGATTAATCACCGAATCATCTCATCCCTGCGCGGTAAAGTTCGTCGGCGACGGTTCACAATTGAATTTCAAATCTTTTGTTGTGAAGAATTCAAATTAGTTGTTAAAAATAAATCCGTCACAAAAATATTCATATATGCAATTAGCGATTATAATTTGAGGAAAGTTAACATAGTGCTATTAGCCTTACATGCGAAACCACTTAAAACTACGTCATTTTCATTTAAATCACTTCAAAATTAATTTAATTTTGTTTTGTTCTCTTTTCCTTCGTATATCCATCACTTTCACAATTTATTTTACAATTGTAGAAATAGTACTTGCGTATGCGAATACTTTTTTGCACATCTATTGATACAAAACGTATACGAAGAAAATGAATGCATAAAAGTATTTTAATCGTAATACGTTGTTGTTAAGTTTTCTTTTAATACATGTTACTCGTGATAAAAGACGACGTAATATATTACTTATCTGATCTTTATTTATTTATTTATTTAATAAAGAAACAAACGCGTTTTACACATTCGGTGTGGTTGACCATAAAGCTATTTGATGATGTCACTATTACGTTCATATGTAACGTTATGGAAAAAGTAAAAGACGTGTCTCATGAAATCAAACATGCACTGAACTCTTAATAGTGACAGGACGTAAACTGTTGCAAGTTTCAACAGATTTGACAGCATGTAGGGACTTTGCAAGATTGCGATGGAAATTGCAAAGCACTATTGGACGTAAACTGTCCCTTTCAGATTGGCCGTGACTATTGGACTTGGAAAGACGAGGAGCACGAACCGTTGAGCGTTGCCGGGATTAGAAGTAAACTGTACGAAACGGCTAAGACGGAAGATGATCAAGCTTGGCCGTTGTGGAACAATTGGGTTCCATCTAAAATAAATATCTTTGGGTGGCGAGCATGTACTTAATTAGCTTGGTTAGGCGAGGCATTTCTATTCCTAGTCGATTGTGTTCTAGATGCGGGTTGCAAGCAGTGGCGGATCCAGGAATTTTTTCCAACGGGTTCACTTTTTTACATGTTCCAAATTCATATATCTGAACATAAAAAAATTCGAGTCGGTTCCACGATTCGGATCGGGTTTGGTTCATCACATAATAGGCATACGATACAATAATGAAAAAAATATCGTCATGATAAATTTAAAAACACATAATATAAATAAGAGGTCTTAAAAATATACCTATAGTTGTTCCCTACGATGTTTCATCTTTTGAACACGTTGCATTACATTCTCGGTCGTAGCTTGTTGTAAGAACTCCCTTTCAACGTAGCAAATGTAAGAATCGCTCATGTTCATCACCAATCCTAATACGTAATTCCGTTTTATGTTGAACTTAAAACATCTTCGTTTTAAAGAGTGATCGAAACTTCAGGTTCACGAAGTTCAATTTTATGCTCTTTAACCTAAGAGCCTATTGTTGAAATTAAAACAATCTTCATTCACATGCTAAAGTGACTTGTTAGTTTATACATAATCTCAAACTATATATCAGAGAAATTTGTTTTTTTATAGTTGGCTAAAGTTAATGGTTAAAGTGGTATAAATGTATATAACCTAAGTGAAAATGGGTATCTTATCCTCACATATTTACCCCAAATTTCATAATGGATATTGGATAGCAATTGTTTAAATAATGAGATTTTTGTTGGAGGATTATTTACCATGATGCCACTGTTTTAATATTGGTCAATACAGCAACAACCATATCTTTTTTTCTTAATTCTCACCCCCTTTCACACATTTGGTTCTCCACTTCTCCTACAAAAAAAAAGGAAAATAAAAGGCAGTTGCTAGAATCAAACTCGGAACCTTAACATTATCAGCCACGCGGTTTACCAGTAGACCAATACACACATTTGTTTATGGGTTCCCCAACAAAATATTAAGGGGTTCCTTCAGTATTTTATATATGATTTTACACTATAAATTACGAACCGAACGGGTTCCTGGGAACCCCTTATTGGCTATAGATCCGCCCCTGGTTGCAAGATGAATCGGCCTTCCACGCTATTTGGGATTGTTGGATGGCTAAAGCTATTTGGTGGAGTATTTAATATGGCTTAAGATCCCTTTTCCCATGTGTGATTACTCTAGACAGAGCAGGCTTGGGCTAATGTTAAACAAGAAGGGTTCAAAGGATTGGAAAAAGGTTGTTGGCGGGGTTTTACTGGTGACGTGTGAGAAATCTGGAAAGCGAGAAATGAAGCCATTTTCAACAACCATATCCACTTTAATAAAACGGCGGACACTATAAAGGAAAACGCTTTTTATTGGATTTCTAGTAGATCTAAATATGTAAGCCTTAATTGGACTAGATGGTGTGACTTTAATATCTTGGATGTAATTTTGTAACTTTGGGTTTCCAGTTTCTTGCTAGCCATTTTTCTATATTTTTATAGAAGTTTCGCCGTTCAAAAAAAACTAATGATTATTGCGAGGAATTGTTGGTAGTGAAGGCCTTTGGGCCGATTTTATTTAGGGGCCCAATTTTGGTTCCAGAGCCGGCCCGAAGGGTGTGCGGGATGGGCGACGGCTCAAGGCCCAAACCCATCGAGGGCCAAATAGAAGACACGGGTTCTAATCCTGGCGTCCTCAGTTTTGTTTTTCTTTTTATTTCTTATCTATTTATTAAATGCAAATGATATTAAATATTGCTTAATTTTGTCAAGTTGTATTAAATGATTGTTGTTGATTCAAATGACATTAATTCATTTTCATATATTTAAATTATATATATATTGGAACAGGATCAGGAGAGAACGCCTCAAGTGATAAACGATTCTCAACCACAAGATCTTAGTGGTTTGTGCCTGAGATTGATGCAGTGACATTTTTTGTAAATAATAGGGGCCTTGGAACTATCAGGAGGGGTAAAATAGGAAGATCCAAACAAAGGTGCACATGCTAATCACATGTCATTTTTCCTCCATCATATTTAAACGACAATAACTTTTTTATACGTGATTATTTTTCGAAAAATATTACACCATAAAACTCAGCGTTTTTTTTTATCTTTCCAACGAGTATACTATTGATATACTTTTCGAAAAAAAAAATTAACTGGGTTTTATGGAGTTTTTCTGAACTGGGTGTTTTATGTCGTTTTAGACTATGTATTTCCATGGCGTTTTTCTGAACTATGTGTTTTTTTGGCGTTTTAACTAGGTATTTTCATGGTGTTTTTCTGAACTGAGTGTTTTATGGCATTTTCAACTGAGTTTTTTCATGGCGTCTTTCTGAACTGGGTGTTTTATGGCATTTTTAACTGGGTATTTTCATGACGTTTTTCTGAATTTGGTGTTTTTATGGCGTTTTATTTGAATACCCAGTTCATGTGAGTGGGTTTTTTTTTACAATATTACCCCTTAGTGTAATTTAGCATCAATGCCACATGTCACCACCAAAATCGTTCTCACCGTTCTCACACTTTTCACCGTTCTCTCTAAATCCTAACCCTATATATATTCTTTTTAAAAATTTATATTTAAGGGGCCCGTATTTTCTATTTGCACAGGGCCTAAAGATTTTCGAACATTTTCGGAGACGGCCCTATGGTTCCTAAGTTGTGTTGTCGCTCTAATCTTGTTATTATATATATATATATATATATATATATCATATGTCATGTAATTGTAATCTTGGTTGTGTGTTTAATGAGACAACCCTAGTTCTAGCCCGTGGACATACGTCCCGGACCGAACCACGTAAAATCTTGTGTCATGTATCATTTATTATTTTCTGATTTGTGTGTTTACATCGTTTATGTGTGTTGGTTCCGTTGCGCCGCCTGATACCTAACAAGTGGTATCAGAGCTTTAACTCGTTGAACACATGGTTGGTTTGCACTGAGACGAATCGCAGAGGTGTTTATCCTTTTTTTTAAGATTGAAATATTGAGCAGGTTAGGGTTTGATAGAATCCCTTGAGAGTCGCCACGTTAGTTCGAGATCAAGAGTCCGTGTTTGCAGTTCACAAAGGCTAGTTTACGAAATCAAAAAATAATAATAATAATAATAATAATAAACAAAATGGGTTATTGGATTTTATCACTCTCGACTATTAGGTATTGATCGCTGCCACTCCCAACTATCACTTTGACTTTCACCACTCCTAACTTAACACTTTGTGTGTTTTATCATCTCACAGGTGAACATGTCTTAGTGTTTGACTTGTGTTACTGGTGATATTAGGCTAATACTTTATAAATTACTAATGACTACCGGTGCATTTGCTCCTAAAAGACAGAAGGGGTGCCAAAAACCACACAACCTAAATGACAGAACACGCAAAGTGTTAAGTTGGGAGTGGTGAAAGCCAAAGTGATACTTGGGAGTGGAGCAGCCAATACCTAATAGTTAAGAGTGATAAAATCCAATAACCCTAAACAAAAGCACATGAACTTGTTCTCTCTTGGAGTTCGTGCGATTAGTAGAAAGAAGAAAATTCTCTTTTGTTTGTGGTTGGTGTTCAACGCATTAAGAAAAAAAAGAAGGTTTTTTTTTCTCTTTGATAATTAACTGGTTTTGGTTTATTAAGCTTGCTTTTGGTTTATTAAGTGAATTGATCAAGTAGTACAGAGTAATAAACTATATGATTCAGAAGTAGATCGAGAGATGATTTTGGGATGTCGACTGTTTTAGTCGATTGAAGCTGGTATACTCTTGAAGATCGTTGGATTTGATCATATGTCGCTAGGTTGGCTAGAATCATCGGGATCGACAACGTTTATTATTCAATTTTGATTTGGTTTTCATCGGGTGTTGGATTATTTCGATTGTGGCCAAGAAATTTCCTTGGACTCGCGGATTAATCGAATGTGTGGTCGGGTAAGATGTGTTGTTCCGTGACTGGGTAGCGTAATGGGTTTGCAATTTGGGTTTTGTATTTCAAGTTCAGGTTTTGACTGTTTATTATCAGCCATGAATATTTAACCGGGTTCGTGAAGTTCTGTAACACCTCAGAAATTTATATCAAATCATATGGCAACACGTGTCCAATCAACTCTCAAATATGCCAAATTATTTTGACGAGAGGGACTAAATATGTAAAATTGTGGAAGATTGGATGTGGAGGGATCATATGTGACAAATTGCCAAAATTGGCTTCTGAAGGACCCTTACGGACCGCAAGGCATATGCCTTACGAACCGTAAGGTAGTTAAAAATACTGTTTCTGATAATCCCTTACGGATCGCAAGACTTAAGTCTTAAGGACCGTAAGGTATTTGAAAACCATGGGTATAATACCCCCCTAAATAACGAAGTTTTGCTCTGTTTTACGGACCGTAAGCCATACCCTGACGGTCCGTAAGGGTTTGTGCTGGCAGTTTGTGCAGCCTGCCTTGGCAGCCTGCTACACATGACCCTTATGTCGCGAATTGGAGCTATTCCTCAGCTTCTTACACCTCATTTGACACTAATCAACATTAGAAGAGGCCTGGAAACACTTGGCATGATCTTGTTGATCTTGTGCAAGTATATAAATAGAGGTCTCCATGGGCCTCATAAACTTGCACCTTATCATTCTTTCTCTCTAACTCACTCTTGGAGTGCTTCTGATCATAAAGAGGCTTCCCACTGAGTTCAATCTTCTCCTAGAACACTTGTAAGTGTTCTTTCTTAGTTCTTTTCATTTTAGGCTAAGTTATTAGCCGAAAGTCAAGCAAATTGACTTTTGCTTTGACTTTCGGTTATGACCATTACGGTCAAGCCAATGTTCGAATCGAACATGGCTACATGATCGTAATAAGGTAGGTGATGATCCCCTATGAGGGCACCTCTTGAAGATCACAATAAGTTGGCCAAATGACGAGTCAAAGTTATAATAAAATAAAAGTCAAAACGCAGATTTTCGAAAATTAAGTTAAACGAACTTCCAAACATCAAAACACTAATTTTTGACATTATATTAGTTGGTATAACATATAGGACATGTTAGATCATGTCCAACCCGCATTTCCTGCTTATAGCTCGGTTCGCAACCGCCAACCGAAAGTCAAGCAGTTTGACTTCTGTTTTGACTTTCGATTCTGGCCCTTTTAAGCTAAGTTAGTGTTGGATCTGAGTTTCTTTTTTATTGTATTTTCGTTTGAAATTAAGATGGAAATGAAAGAGTTGTGCAGCGGAATTAAGATGAAAACAAACTTTGCATACAATCAAACAGGAGTAATACTTTTAATCAAACATCTTTACACAATGAACCGAATGATTGAATTTGTTTCAACAACGATTACAATGATTGATGTAAGAATGCAAACTCCCCCTCAGCCAGAGCTCAGTAGTTTGTTCGTGCAAAGAAGACGATGTGGTAAAAGAGCTAATAGAACAGTACAAAGTACTGAACTATTTATAGGCACTTGCAAACCACTGAGCATCTTAGCTGACGTCACCATGAAAGTGACATCTAACCTCCTAACAAACTCTAACCTCTGATCTATACAAACTCTGATGTACTAACTACTGCTATTATATTTCTTTACATAAAAGACACTTAAACAGCTGCTGTATCCTTCCACTGCTGTGAACCAAGCAGTGTCTGTCCGGATCAGCAGTACTTGACTCAAGGCAGTAGATTGAGTCAGCAGAGCTTTGGTCTTCCATCAGTCTTTGACATTGGTCAGTAGATACAAAGCAGCAGTTGTAGGTCAGCACTTAGTATAATCAGCAGATAGGAGATCAGTAGATAAGAAACCACTTTCAAGGGGAAAGATTTGCATGAACCAACTGTAAACGTCTGCTTATTCTGGATCCACTGCTCTGATCCAGTTTTGGCTTTAATTATCTGTTCCTCTGATAGGGTTCAATCCCAACAATCTCCCCCTGGAACAGATAATGCCAAAACTCTTCATTATTTGTGGAATTCTTTATTGCCTCATCAACAGCTCCCTTATCTGACCTTTAAATTGTAATTCAAAGTCTAGGGCATCTGTATCTTCATCATCCCTGCTAAGTGGAAGATCAAGGAGATCCTGCAAATCTTCAAGACTCAGGCCAAGAGCTTGTTCCCTTGATATTTTCTCCACTTCTCCACCAAACCTGAGCAAAGTCAATACGCAGGTCTGTTTGTCAGTTTCCCACTTTTGTATTTTTGAGCCTGGTGGGTTTCTTGGGAGATGTTTATTTGCAGAAGTATTTGGAGAGGCTGGCCTGTTCATAGCTGGCTGTGCAGCATTTGCAGATTGTTCCAATTCAAGATCTTCTTTTATCATTACTTCCGTGCCTACTTTTACAATGGCATCTCCAGCTAATAGATCTTGAATTGTTTCCATGCTAAACTGGTTTTTGCTCCTTCTTTTGTAGATAGCAGCACCAGCTGGAGCAGTGGTTCTTTTGGCTTGCAGCTTTGGTGGTCTTTTTGAGACCTCTGCTTTGGAATAGTCAGGCTTTTGTGGAACTCTTGGATCTTTCTTTCTAAGTTCCTCTAATCTTTTATAGGTTGCCCTGACTCTATCTTCTCCCCACTTTGTCACCGAATTCTTTGACCCATAGTCAGCTGCAATCAGCTCCTCTTTCATTCTCCTCAACTCTAGCATCTTTTCAGCTTCAAATTGTTTGAATTTTTCAGGAGGAGTCTGCTTGACCTTATTTTTGATCATGTCTTGAATCCTGGCTGCTTCTTTTTCAAGCTCAGGAATGGTCCAGTTCTTGTACATGTGTTTCTCCCCCTTGTATTTCTTGTAGGTCATAATATTCTCAATGTAGTCTTTCCTCAAGGACTCATCTGCCCTTTCTGAAATTTGTTGACATACATTTTTAGCAAAACGCTCCATAGCATTGACATGTGAGAGTAAAAGCTGATAGTTTTGTTGAAATTCTCTATCAGTTTTCCCTTTTCTGTTTTTGATTGCAATATCCTCTGCTTGTTTGGCCTTGAGTTTCAAGTATTCTTCAATATTGTTAGGCCTGGGATAATTTGCAATTGATGGCAAACTCCTTTTGGCTGGGTTATCTTCATAATAAAAGGATTTGATTTCTTCTCTGACTGCAATGAGTTCCAGAGGAAAAGAGACACCAGCAGGAGGTAATGGTTTTAAAATTTGAGCTGAAGAGAGAGGTATGGGTTTTGGAATAGTGACAAGTGACAGGGATTTTGAAGATGTTGATGGTGGAGATGTGTCATCATCTTTTAGAATTAGTCTTCTCCTTTTTGTAGGAGGGACTGATGATGTTTTGGATGGAACAGTGGTGGTAGATGTAGTGGCAGTGGATTGTGATTGACTAACAGCTGTTGAAACAACTGGTGTTTCAACCACTGTTGTCATTACAACAGATGTTATAACATCTGCTGTCTTCTGCTGTATGTCAGCAGGTGTTGTTTTTGGTGGTGATGATGGTGAAGCAGTGGATGTTGTGTGTGTTGAAGTGGTGTGTGTTAATGTAACAACTGTTTGGCAAGCAGCAGTTTTTGTAACTCCTGTTGCATCAGCTGTTTGAGTGGAGGTTTTATGCTGATGGCTTTTGGATGGTGGCTTTGGAGGCTTTGGAAATCTGGATGGGATGGACTTAGGTTTTCTTTTTGTCTTCAGATTTTTAGAATCTTTAGAACCAGAACAACCCTGCTCATTCAGTTCCATGAAAGCTCTTTTCTCCTCATTCCACCTTGAAACATCCTTTGCCATTCTATCTCTTTTTACACTTGCTACTCCTTCATCAAGTGCTTCTTGAGTAGCATCAACCTTCTTACTACCATCTGGCACAGGAATTTTTCTGGTCATAGCATCCTTTTCAGGTTCAATGTATAGACCATCATCTATTCCTTTCTTCTTCCACTCCTGAATTTTCTCCCCCTTTTTGGCATTATCGTCTGGGAGTTGATCAATGAAAAGTACTGTTGGAGGAGCAGTGCCAGTGGTTTGCAGGATCTGAGTTTTGAGAGCCTTCAGATCAGCCTGAGTGTTCTTGAACCTTGACTCCATTGCATTTCTCAGCTGTTGAACATGTTTTTCATGTTGCTGATCTGCTAGTTTTGCTTGTTGATGGAGAAAAGGTTGAAATAAATTCCAGAGCTCATTTGTAGCAGATGTCCTTTGTGGAGCAGATGCTTGAGGTGGAACAGCAGTTGATTGTACCTTTTGTACTTGTAACACCTGTTGTAGCAAATCTTTGAGTTCTGCAACAGAGTTATCAAGTTTTTCAATGCGATCTGTCAATTTCTGATACTTTAAATCATCACCCAATTTAATGGGATCATCTGATTTCCCACTAGCAGTGGTTTTATCAGTGGTAGATATAGGGAGTATACTCCAAACATTAACCACTGATGCCCCTTTTTCTTGGTACTGGGGTCTTCTTCCTTCAACACTTGACAACCTTTTGATGTTGCCAGTAGGATAAATAAATCCACTGGTGGTTGGCAGAGGTGCTATAAAAGGAATTGCCTCCAAGGAAGTCTTATTAATGTAACCACTGTCCAAATGTAACCCAGTGGGTGTAACACTTGTAGTGGCTGCTTCACTTGGATTACCACCAAGAGTTACTTGTAACTCAAGGGGTGTAACCTCCTCAGGTTTTGTTGGTGGGTTAGCAAAGATTGATACAACAGACCCAGTCAGTGGTTGAGGCATATTCTCATTGATAGGTGATTGAGAAGGACTGGTTAATGCCTGGTTCAAATCAATTGCATCCAACAGTAGTTTAGTTGGTGGGGGAATTGTGGATGTGAAGGGTGGTGTAGAAAGTGGAGTTGCCCCGGGTATTGAGCTGTGGATGATAGAAACGAGTGTTTCCAGAGCATCATGATGTGGAGACCCTATTTGTACAACCTGTTCTTTTTGTGAAGAAGCAGGAGGAGTTGTGGTTATGGGTTGAGATATTTGTACCAACTGCTGTGAGGAAGTAGCAGCAGTGGTTTCTTGTGACTTTTGTGTTGTCACTGGCAGGAGCTCTGGTATCTCATCCTCCAGAGTTGCCTTTTTGATGGGTTTTGTGGGTTTTTGAGTTTTTCTTTTTGGCTTTTTGGAGATAGTAGGTGTGGGTTTCAAAGCAGTTGTGCTGCTGCTTTGATCACCTTGAGCAGTGGGCTCAGCAGCAGATACCTGAGGAGCAGTTGTAACTGCTAAAATCTGCTCAGGCATCTCTGCTTGTGTTTTGCAAGGTGTAGACATTCGTGTAAAAGTTTCAGCAGTTAAGCAATTTGTTTGAATGAAATCACCTGTTTTATTGCAGCAGCATCCGTCTTTCCAAGTTTCATTTCAAAATAGTAACTTAAAAATCTTGGAAAAAGTAGGAATGCCTTTGTTTCAACATTTTTAACCAAATCATTAAAAATTTCCTGGGAGTAGTTAAAATTTTCATCTTGAAGAATTGCAAATCCCAGTTTTTGAATTTTTAATGGTATCTCATTGAAAGAAGTGGTTTTGTTTGAAACACATTTTAAGAGGGTGTGAAATAAAAATCTTGTTGCAGGAGGAAAGTAACCTTTTTCTAAGGTGTCCTTTTTGACCTCTGCATTGTACCCCCTTTCCAGAAAATCATTTTTTAACTCGTTTTTAGGGAAAGTAATTTTACCTTCTTGATCGTCGAGTTGAAAGACCTCTGAAATTGTTTGTGGTGTAATCTTGACTTCTTTTCCCTTTAAAGTAGAGTTAATGGCTATTACAGCTTCTCCTTGTGTTTCAAGGATTGCATTCTTCCAAAACTCCCTTTGGGTTGCCAAGTAAATTGGTGCATCCGCGATTAACAAAGTTTTGTACTTTGAGGCGGTGATGATATCAATGATGGAATCGAATTCCTTTGTGGAACTGGGTTTTGTAAGAAGACCCAGAAGATTGTGAGATGGTTTATGTGGAATTTAAGTGGAGATTGCCTTTTGAGAGGCTGTTTTCGATGATGATTTGGATGAGGGTTTTGAGGATGACTTCGATTTTGTCATTTTGAAGATGAATGATCGAAGAAAGTTGTGAAAGATGAGAAGAAAAACTGCTTTGAGAAGAGAATTTTTAAGAATTCAATTCGACAGTAAAAACCCTGTTTTGGAGGTGAGTGGGGAATTTTATAGGGAAGAAAGTGAATGCTGAGGTGGCAGCCGTTACAAAAGGTCTGACCAATATGTACTGCCCACGTGACAACCCCTGGTGGAAGTAGAGGACAGTACTTTTGTGAAAGTGACTGATGAAGGCAGTGGTATGAAAGCAGTGGATGATTTTTACTATCAGTGGATAGCATATCAGTGGATGAGACACTGCTTTTGAACAACAGAGTTTATCAAAATAATGAAAGAGCAGGGGTTGACTTTCAGCAGTGGACAGACTTTTGAAGGAAGCAGACTTTTGAACAATCAGTGGTTAATGGCAGACTTTTAAGGATTTTAATGAAAAATTTTCATTTTTAGCTATTTTTAAGGATGGAGTTTTGATTTTCTGAAAACATTTTGTTGCTTTTATTCATAGAAAAACAAGATGTTGCTTGTTATTCCATGTTCAGCATCCCAATTCTAGAGACCAAGCTTTCAAAAGTGGCTGTATCAAGTGCTTTTGTGAGCACATCAGCCAGCTGGTCTTTAGTTGGGACATGATGGAGTGAAATCAAACCTTTTTCATAGCAATCCCTCACAAAGTGATGTCTGATGTCGATGTGTTTGGTGGTTGAATGGGAAACTGGATTTTTGATGATATTTTCTACTGCCTGACTGTCCAACATGAGTGGTGTCTTTAAGGCAGTGATACCAAAATCCAGCAACTGATTTTGAAGCCACAGGAGTTGGGCTGTACAGCTTGCAGCAGCAATGTATTCAGCTTCAGCAGTGGATGTTGAAACAGCTGCTTGCTTTTTGCTTTGCCATGAAACTAAGCAATCACCTAGAAACTGGCACCCTCCTGATGTGGACTTCCTTGTGGTGTGACATCCAGCAAAGTCACTGTCTGAGAAACCTGAAAGCTTGATGTTCCCATTAGCTGGATACCAGATACCAAGTGTGGGAACACCTTTTATGTATCTGAAGATCCTTTTTACAGCAATGAGATTTGATTTTCTGGGAGCTGATTGACTTCTTGCACAGACACATGTTGCAAACATGATGTCTGGTCTAGATGCAGTTAGGTACAGTAAAGACCCAATCATGCTTCTATAAAGTGTTTGGTCAATCAGCTCATCCTTTTCATCAGACATGACCAGCTTATTTGTTGCCATGGGTGTGCTGCATGGTTTACAATCATTCATATCAAATTTGGTTAAAAGTTCTTTAGCATATTTGCTTTGATGAATGAAAGTTCCATTTTGCAATTGCTGGACTTGGAGACCAAGAAAGCGTTGCAGCTCACCCATAGCACTCATTTCAAACTCAGCTGTCATGAGTTCTCTAAACTCTTCACACATTGAGTTACATGTGCTTCCAAAAATAATGTCATCCACATAAATCTGGACAATCATTAAATCCTTCCCTCTCCATTTTAAAAACAGTGTTTTATCAATGGTACCTCTTTTGAAACCATTTGAGAGTAGGAAGTTGGAAAGAGTTTCATACCAGGCCCTTGGTGCTTGTTTCAAGCCATACAAGGCTTTGTTTAGCCTGTAGACATGATCTGGATAAAATGGATCCTCAAAACCTGGAGGTTGACAAACATACACCTCTTCTTGAATTGTACCATAGAGGAAAGCACTTTTGATATCCATTTGAAACACCTTCATATTGTGGTTGACAGCAAAGGCCAGGAACAGTCTAATGGCTTCCAATCTTGCAACAGGGGAAAATGTTTCATCATAATCAATCCCCTCTTCCTGTCTGTAACCTTGAACCACAAGCCTGGCTTTATTCTTGACAACAATACCCCTTTCATCAGTTTTGTTCTTGAAGACCCACTTTGTGCCAATGGGACTAACCTCTTCTGGCAGTGGTACAAGCTCCCATACTTGTTGTCTTTTAAACTGTTGGAGCTCCTCTTGCATGGCTTCTACCCAGCTGTTGTCTTTCAGTGCCTCTTGGTACTTGACTGGCTGATGAAGTGATAGAAAACCAGCAAAAAGACAAATGTTTTGGGTTTGGCTTCTTGTGAGCACCCTTTCATTTATGTTGCCAATGATTTGATCAGGTGGATGAGATCTCAAGAAGATTAAATCTCCTTGGTATGGTATGATGGCATTGGTTGGTGAAGGCTGCAAATGTGTATCATCTGAGCTAACCACTGCTGGGGACTTTGATGATCCAGCAGTGGCTTCAAAAGGTGGTGGAATTGGAGGTAATGAAGTGGACAAATGCTGACTTTTATCCACTGTTTGAGGACTTTTGTCAGCAGTGTTTAAGGATGTGGAAGCAGTGGTTGATGGGCTACTTTGGTCAACAACTGTTGAGGTAGCAGTGGTTGAGCTTTGACAACTGTTTTGAACAGCTGGTGCTTTTCCCTTTGTGGCAGACCTTTGAGGGATGATGATTTCATACCCATAGTCTGGTGTTGTACCCTCTGATGAACCTGCACTGTTAGTCTTGACAGCAGTATTTTCAAAAGTAAATTTTTCAAGATCAAACAGATCTGCAGGGTTTGCTGGGATTTTCATTGATGAAAGTTCATTGAACTTTACATTCAAAGTCTCCTCCACTGCCTTGGTCCGTGTATTGAACACTTTGTAGGCCTTGGCAGTGGTTGAGTATCCCAAATGATAACCACAATCAATTTTGGCTGCAAATTTTGAAATGGAATCTTTTAAGTTCAAAATAAAGCATGGGCAGCCAAACACCTTGAAGTATGAGATCAGTGGTTTAATTTTATACAGAATTTCATAGGCAGTCTTTTTGTGCCTGGGGTTTATTAAAACTCTGTTCTGAACATAGCAAGCAGTGTTTACTGCCTCTGCCCAGAAAGTTAATGGCAAACCTGAATCTGCAAGCATGGTTCTGGCAGCCTCAATCAGAGTTCTGTTCTTCCTTTCCACTACCCCATTCTGCTCTGGTGTTCTTGGGATGCTGTACTGCCTTACAATCCCTTTCTTCACACAGAAGGCATCCAACTCCCTATTTTTGAATTCTGTGCCATTGTCACTCCTGAAGCTTTTCACTGGAAGGTCAAATTGCTTTTCAACCTGTATTACAAAGTCTTGCAAAATGCCTGCAGTTTCATCTTTTGAGTGCAAAAAGAAAGTCCATGTGAACCTAGAAAAGTCATCAACAATAACCAAACAATATCTTTTCTTTTTGAGGCTCATGACTTGAACTGGGCCAAATAAATCCATGTGTAGCATTTGCAAACACTGGGTTGTTTTGGACTCTTCAATGGACTTGTAAGAACTTTTATGCTGTTTTCCTTTTAAACAGGAAATGCAATGTTCAGGACATGAAAACAATTTTTGTGGTAGGCCTCTCACCAAACCATTTTTTGAAATTTCTGTGATTGTCTTAAGATTTGTGTGTCCCAGCCTTCTGTGCCAAAGTTCTGTCTCTTTGTTAGAGGCAGCTGAGAACAGACAGGCATCAGCTCTGGGACACTCTTTTGACATGTCAGCAACATAAACATTGCCACTTCTTTGAGCAACAAGTTTAGTTTGACCAGAGTTGATTATTGCTTCAATCTTTTTGACCATTTCTGGTCCAACAATCCTACAACAGTCTTTTGTGAAGAATGACCCAAATCCCTTATCACTCATTTGGGACACACTCAGAAGGTTGAATTTTAGATTGTCTATTAGATTGACATTTTCAAATTTTACTTTTCCAGACTGCACTGTACCAGACCCCAGAACTTTTCCTTTACTATTATTCCCAAAGGATATATCACCCCCACCATGGATTTTAAAGTCTTTGAGGAGGGCTTTACATCCTGTCATGTGCCTGGAGCCTCCACTATCTACATACCAAAGACTATCAAAGCATGCAGAAGCTCCCTGCACATGAAGTAAAAGGATTAGTTCATTAGGGTCTCCAAAGCCAGCAGGGCTTTGGATGGGGTCTCAACAGTGTCTGGGATGGATGCAGAATGATGGACAGTGGTTAGGTCAGGGGTTTGAACTGTTTTAGGACAGTGTTTCTCTAACCACTGTTGTGGGTCCTGACCAATCATCTGCTGGTAACCAAAAGGATGCTTGTTCACTTTGGGTTTAGAGGGCCTTTTGTAGGCCTCATAAACGTGAGGAATCCTTTGGTAAGACTGCTTTTCTCTGCCTTTTCTGAACTGATTGGCAGGGGGTGCATCAGTAACCTGAACATCTCTTTTGACAGATGTTTGGTTCAGCTGTTTTGTAACAGCTGTTTGTACTGGCACAAACAGTGGTTGTTTCTTGGTGAATTTGACAGATGTTGATGATGGTGATAGACTCAAGGATGTTTTAGCAATGTACTCGTTCTTTTTCACATCAAAGTTTTTGAGATACACACATGCTTGAGTTTTGTGGTTTGTTTTACCACAAACAATACAGCTTTCTGCTGAAATAATGACACTTGTTTTGTTTAGATCATATGCTTTTAAGTGGAAACAATCTTTTGTTAGATGATTCCTTTTCTCACAGAATTCACAAAACAAGTTATCAATTTTTTCTTTCTTCTTTCTCTTTTCAGATTCCTTTGCAGCAGAGGTTTTAACCACTGCTGGGATATCTTTGAGAGGTATGACTTTAGCTTTTGGAGCTTTAACACCATCAGTTGATGTAAAGTCCATTGGCTTGAAATTTTCAAGAATATCACATTCGTCAGACCAGGTAGGTTTAAACTGATATTTTTCAAGTTCTTCAAAAGTTGAGGAACTCCTTGTTCTGCCAAGTGTGATTTTGTTACCAAGTTTGTCAGTGATTTTCACTTCTTGGCCATTCTTGTTTGTGGGGATGAACTCAGTGGTTGCATCAGTGTTTTGAACAGATTTTTCACAAGCAATGTGTTCATCATCATATTTTCTATACCCAACCCCAAATTTCACATTGCTTTCAATCTGTTTAGCAAGCATCACCTCATATCCTCTGCAGGATTCCACCCATCTTTCACAAGTAATCTGGGTGGATTCCAACTCCTTTTTGCAACTTTGGTATTTTTCTACCATAGTTTGAAGTTGGGTTTTGGTGATGCTTTGCTCTTCTTTTAGACAGCTGATCTCTTTTTCTTTTTCAGTCAATTTGTTTTTAAGTTCTTTTAAAGACCTTTCAAATTTGACCTCATTAGTCAAGATTTTATCCCGAAGGTTTTCATTGACCTCTTTGATGTTTGCAAAAGCAATTATGCAATTGTCAGAACACAGTTTTTCAAGAACTTGAGGAGATACCTTGGCAGCTGCCATCATTGCACAATCACATTGATGATCTTCATCATCATCAGCTTTTACCTTCTTTTCACCAGCCTTTTCTTCTTTCTCTTCTTCTTTGTCCTCTATGGACCATGGATCTGTCATTGGTTCAATCAGGGTACCTGAACTTTCTCCCAACAGTATTTCACCAGCCACAGCAGTGACCACTGCTTCAGTCACCTCTTCCACTGTTTCAAAGCACTGCTGTTCCTCCTCAGCTTCAACCCCCTCCTGTATTGACTCTAATGCCATCAAACAGAACTCATCATGTGAAGGATCATGAAAAGCATAGAGTGCAAAATTTTCATCACTAAGATCATCAGGCATACTGCTCCAGTCAACAAACCCTTGAGTGAAAAAGCTTTGTTGATCTGGTTGTGTTGCTGCTGGAGCAGTGGTTTGAGGTGCAGCCTGCACTGGTGCCTAGGGGACAGGGGTTTGAACAAATTGGATCTGTGGAACAGTAGTTTGGATATAGTGTACTGGCACAGGAGCAGCAGCATAGTGAGCAGTGTTCACTTGAGCTGCTGGGGTATATTGGGCATAGTGCACAGTGCTTTGGTTTTGAGGTCTAGGATTTGAGCTAGGATGAGTAATTATGGGACCAGTAGTTTGACTCCTACATTCCCTAGCGAAATGTCCCAACCTATTACACTTGTAGCACTTGATTTTCGATTTATCCAACCCAACCCTTAGATTCCCATGTAAACCTGGGAATTTTCGCCCTGGTCTCTTGTAAAATTTGCTAGTTCTAACACTTAGCAAAGCCAGTTGGTGCAGGATGTCCATTTTCTCTAAATCAGTGGGATCGAAATGTTGTAAATCATTGAGTTCAAAGCTTAGATTATCTGACATCTGGTTTTCGTTTGCAGTGAATGCATAACTTGCAGAGTGAGGATCAGGGTTGTTAAAGTTTGCACCAGCAGTTATGTCAATGAAGTGATCATAACCCTGATCCTTACCACTGCTCCCAGATTCTTCTTGACCCAGAAGAGCAGTATTACCGAAAGTATAATCATCAACGGCTTTTCCTGACTCTTGTAACTTCCTTTTCTGGTTCAACTCCCTTTCGTAGGTCAGGAGTCGACCATGGAGTTGGGTCAAGGTCAGATCCTTGAACTCAGGTGAATTTCTGGTGACAAAGGCTATAGTGTCCCATTTTTCGGGCAGTGACCTGAGGAACCTGCTGTTTTGAGTCGAGTTTGTAAAGGTAGTATTAACAAGCCTCAGTTCACTGATGAGACAACTAAACCGCTCAAATTGTTGAGTCAGTGATTCACCTCTAACATGACAAAATGTTTCATACTGTTGATTCAGGATTTCCCTATTGTTTTCTAAGACTTCTTCGGTTCCCCCAAACTGTTCCTTAAGTGCGTCCCATAACTCTTTGGCACTGTTACAGTGTAACAGTCCAGCATATATTTCATTGGGCAGCGCTGATGCTATGATGCTAAACGCTTTAGCATCTAGTTCGATCTTTTGAAAATCAGTTTCGGTATAGTTTTCAACTGGTTTTGGAACGAACTTTTTAGCATCTTTAGCGCTTGGCACTGAAGGAACATGGGGACCAAAGGTGACAGACCTCCAACAACCTGTGCTTTGTTGAGCGAGGATGTGACCCATCCTCCTCTGCCAGATGTTGTACTCATTTCTTTTTAGCATAGGTGGTTTAAAAAGTGAGCCGATGTTGTTTTTATCATCCTGAGATTGTGACGTCATTCTTGTTGTTTTACAGACACTGAGAAATCAACTTTAATGGTGATTTATCATTGCTCTGTTTTTCAACGGATGAACAAACGATCAGTATCAACTGTAATGAGCCGAACTATTTACGTCAAAATGATTGTTAAATCAAATTTGACTGTCCAGGCTCTGATACCAATTGTTGGATCTGAGTTTCTTTTTGATTGTATTTTCGTTTGAAATTAAGATGGAAATGAAAGAGTTGTGCAGCGGAATTAAGATGAAAACAAACTTTGCATACAATCAAACAGGAGTAATACTTTTAATCAAACATCTTTACACAATGAACCGAATGATTGAATTTGTTTCAACAACGATTACAATGATTGATGTAAAAATGCAAACTCCCCCTCAGCCAGAGCTCAGTAGTTTGTTCATGCAAAGAAGACGATGTGGTAAAAGAGCTAATAGAACAGTACAAAGTACTGAACTATTTATAGGCACTTGCAAACCACTGAGCATCTTAGGTGACGTCACCATGAAAGTGACATCTAACCTCCTAACAAACTCTAACCTCTGATCTATACAAACTCTGATGTACTAACTACTGCTATTATATTTCTTTACATAAAAGACACTTAAACAGCTGCTGTATCCTTCCACTGCTGTGAACCAAGCAGTGTCTGTCCGGATCAGCAGTACTTGACTCAAGGCAGTAGATTGAGTCAGCAGAGCTTTGGTCTTCCATCAGTCTTTGACATTGGTCAGTAGATACAAAGCAGCAGTTGTAGGTCAGCACTTAGTATAATCAGCAGATAGGAGATCAGTAGATAAGAAACCACTTTCAAGGGGAAAGATTTGCATGAACCAACTGTAAACGTCTGCTTATTCTGGATCCACTGCTCTGATCCAGTTTTGGCTTTAATTATCTGTTCCTCTGATAGGGTTCAATCCCAACAGTTAGCTACTGATATGAAGTTGTATAATGATCATATTAATATATGGAATAACCCTCTGAGGTTATATCATTTGATCATAATCGTTTTCGGGTTTTATGCAAGTCCATGTATTATGCCTTAAAAATACCAATTATGCCCTTTTGTGCATAGATTGATTTTAAATCATAATGATCATATAATTTGAGTTATAAACTGAGATGGTAACATAATAAACATGTTTTGGCATAATGGCTTCACAAGTTATAAGTTAGAAGGAAGAAAGCAAAACCAATGTTTCCTTTCTACCAATTCAAATGGCCTCACCTTTGTAGTTTGCTTAGGGCTTCAAAAAACGTAGCAACGGCCCTGATCAGGCCCCATCGTCGTCACAGTACATCTAATCGGAAAAATGACCTTGCAACGGATCAGGAGGCCATGTAGACTGTTGAAACCAATGTTTGAGAGTTATGATTAAACCCTAACATCTAGTAATTATTTATAATGAGTTATGAGGGGCTAATGAAAAAAGGAAAAGAAAATAAACTAACTGTCCTAGACCTCTAACGGCTATGTAGTCCTCAACTTTTAGAATGTAGCATCTAAAATTTTAGAATGTGGAATCTTGGTCTAAATCAAAATTATAGTCTAATTTAGAATGTTCAATTCAAGATCAATGTGAAAATTTAGAATGTCGGTGCCTGGTGCCTGGTGCCTCAATGGAGTTGAATATTATGAATTTGAGGGATAGTGTTATACATGCTTACATTTATCAAAGAGGGTGTGTGGGTTAGCTTATTTTGGAGCAACTTATAATTTATTGACTTATAAAAGTTAAAATGTTATTTTTATAGTGTTTGGGTTATCTTATTTAAGATGTTTTTGTGTGTTGAGAAGTTATTTTTGAGAAGTTAGTATTTATAACTTATAACTTATGAAGTCCATTATGCCAAAACATGTTTATTATGAAGTCCATTATGCCAAAACATTTTTATTATGTTACCATATCAGTTTATCACTTTTGAATCCCTAAATCTCTAATTGATACTTTGAATCTTTGAATTTTGATATTGTGCTTGCGATTGAGACTTAGAAGGAAGAAAGCAAAACCAATGTTTTCTTATACCAATTCAAAGGGCCCCACCTTTGTAGTTTGCTTAGAGCCTAAAAAACGTAGGAACGACCCTGATCAGACCCCATCAACGTCACAGTACATCTAATCGGAAAAACAAACTTGCAACGGATCAAGAGGCCATGTAGATTATCGAAACCCCACCGGACCATCCATTCCACATCGACCACTGCAGTGGTAGTCACAACCGGCAGCAACTCTCCGGCAAAACTCTTGTTGCCGGAAAAACTCCTCGTTTTCACTCTTGTCGTCATGAAGAAGAGGGGGGTTTAGGGTTTAATTTTATATTTAAATTAACAATGGTGAGGCTCACTTGTTTTTTTAATGACCAATCAGAGTTTATTGTCTTATTTATTTATATTAAAAGTTAGGGTATTTTTGTCATTTTACATCAACTGAACAGGAAAAACTAACTCCATCCATTCTAGGGACTATCTAAGTAACAAGTGAGAGTACCACATGGAGTAAACATGTAATTTTAAAAGGTTAGGGACTAAAGGTGAAAAATGGCAAACCACAGGGACTATCCGATTTGAAGAGTGTGGTAACATTATATATGAAGTTCACCGTTAAAAAAAAAATGCTATTTTTTCTTTTTGTATGTAAATTTCTAGTTTAAAATTTAAAGCCCAAGAATAGGGTAATTTCTAATGTCACAGAATAGTAACCAAGTTTCAAAAGTGTTATAATTAGGTCACTCGTATCGTTTTTATCCCAATTAGATAACTTAACATTCAAATCGAGCCATGTCCTTTTTTCCATCTATCAAGAGAAAAATAGAGCATAAGATGCTAGGGTCCGATTATTTTAATATATGAAATTGTATTTATTAAAAATAAAAACAAATTAACTACATTAAAAATAAAAAAAAACAAGTTAAAATCCACATCATCACTTGACGTTAGCATCAAATAAAAGAGAAAAAAGAAACAGAAATTTACATCACCACGGTTATCTATGAAATGGATGAAAAACCACTTAATTTTAATAAAAAAATGAATATTGGGTGACCTGATTGGAACACTTTTGAAATTTGAGTGACCTAATTGAAACACTTTTAAAACTTGTTTACTATTCTACAAAGTTACCCCTAGAAAACCCGAAAATAGGGTATTTAAATACCCGATTTTTTTTTTAAACTGGAACCCAACCCTACCCGGACCCGATATATAGGGTATGATTTTTGGTCCAATAACCGTACCCGGAACCGAACTGGTTATAACAATAACCAGTTCTAACCCTTTACACAAAAAACCGGAATCGATTGTTAAAAATACCCGGTTTTTGCACCTCTACAATCACACTTACCTATCGGGGGAATTTTTTTATTGGACTTTTTGTTCATTTAGGTTGGTTTTTTTTTTTTTTTGTTTAATTCTTCTCAATCATTGATGTAAATATATACACAATGTAATCGAAGAATTTACATCGAGATAATTGGTAAACGGGCAACAAGTTGCGCCGCTACCCCTTTTTGAATAGCAAAACTAAGCCTTTTAAAAACTACGTTCATAGATCTCGGGGTCATAACATTACTATGCATGACCCTTTGAACTCGACTAAGTAGGTCCACAGCCTCTGGCGCCAGAAAACCAAAAGTATCAAAAGCAAATGGGATAAACACGTGCTGGTTGTCAAGGCACGCTTTGAAAATAGGTTTATTTAAAGCCTGTCTAGTTTTAGTTTTCTTTAATTAAATATTTTTATTTTATTTTTATTAATAAATCCACCAAGTATATAAAAAATGTTATGAAAGCTAGTAAATACACCCGTGCTAGCAGTGGGGTTTCGATAATATTAGTTCGGTCTGTCATAATACTAGCACTTGATATAAATACGGAAAGAAATATGCCTAAGAGAATATCAACACGTAAAACCCAAAAAAAAAAAAATCATTTGATGGTATCATTGTGCGGTAGTAAATCACAGTGAAAATTGTTAAATTAACAAATCGGATCAAAAACTGTATAATTGTGAATACTCGTAAAATAAAATAATTAATAAAACTATAATGGAAAATTAGTTTTCCTTTTCTATTTCGTAAAATAAAATAATCAATAAAACTATAATGGAAAATTAGTTTGCCTTTTCTATTGGGTGTGCCTATTGGCACACCAAAGTGCCTATGTGCACACCAAAAAGTGATTTTTTGTCTTATATGCACACCCTGCAGTGTCGAGCTGTGGCTAACGCGTGACGTTTTGGTTCGGTCAACCAGACAAAGACTGACGGGTGTCTGACGGGTCTGTTGACCGGACCAAAACGCCGAGCTTTGGCCGCGTTTTGGTCCTGTCAACCAGACAAAAAACTGACCGGGTGTCTGATTGACAGGACCAAAACGCGGCCAAAGCTCGGCGTTTTGGTCCGGCCAACAGACCTGTCAGTCTTTGTCTGGTTGACCGGACCAAAACACCGCGCTTTGACCACAGCTTGACACTGCAGGGTGTGCATATAAGACAAAAAAAAAACACTTTATGAGGTGACTATCTACACACCAAGTGTGTAGATAGTTTAAGCCTTTCTATTAATTTGAAATAGTGTACTTTTAATTAAAAAGAAGAGTAAACTTCTGTTTTGCTTCATGTGGTTTGTTCGTTTTAACGGTTTTGCCCTAAACTTTTAAAAATAGCCATTTTACTCCCTGATCTATGAAGCTAATCTCTATTTCACTCCCCGCCCCTAACGCCATCCAATTCAACAGTTAAATCCTGGTCACATGCTCCTCACATGAGGGCATTTTAGTCTTTTCCCATCTAGATATTTTTTACATCTTTTTTTATTGATAAAACAAAAAGGAGATGACCCACCCCATTATCTTCTTCTTCATCTTTATTTACACACCAAGACATATCACACCAAATTCACAACTTTAACCCTAAAATTTCACTACACATCCCCACAAACAACCCAAAATTCTTCTAATTTCAACACCAGATCTTCAGATTTAGGGTTTCAAGATTTGGGGGAATTCAATTTGACCGATAGATAGAGGGATGATTACGGCAAGTCCACGGCCATGTAACCGGCGGCTAGTGGTGGCGAAGAAGCGGCAGCGTGGTAGTGGTGATGGATTTGTGAATAGTGTTAAGAAGTTGCATAGGAGGGAGATTTGTGCGAAACTGGAATGTAGAGAAAGCAAAAAAGATGTTGGAAGAAACACTTGCATGGAGGTCAACCTATAAGCCTGAAGAAATCCGTTGGGTTAGTGATATATAATTGCGTTCACTTGTGTCTAGCTATTTAAAATCGTGTAGAACTTATGCTAACCAATTGAAGTTTATCTTCTTCACCTTTAGCATGAAGTTGCAGTTGAAGGTTTGGAAGAACGGTTCTGATATTGAAACCAGGGTTGCGGGTCAGACTGAATGATCCCTAATTCTGTTGAGCCGGAACACTTTTGTTTCAAAAGATTGATTTCTTCAAAAGAATTTAATGAAAATAATCATTTTCTTGGTGTTGAAATTAGAAGAATTTTGGGTTGTTTGTGAGGATGTGTAGTGAAATTTTAGGGTTAAAGTTGTGAATTTGGTGTGATGTGTCTGTGTGTGTAAATAAAGATGATGAAGAAGATATTGGGTTGGGTTATCTCCTTTTTGTTTTATCAATAAAAAAGATGTTAAAAATATCTAGATGGGAAAAGACTAAAATGCCCTCATGTGAGGGGCATGTAACCAGGATTTAACTGTTGAATTGGATGGCGTTAGGGGCGGGGAGTGAAATAGATATTAGTTTTATAGACCAGGGAGTAAAATGGCTATTTTTAAAGGTTTTGGGCAAAACCGTTAAAACGACCAAACCACAGGGAGCAAAACGGAAGTTTACTCTAAAAAGAAAGAAGAAAAAAATAAAATAAATTAAATTAATCAAATAAAAAATAGACTAAAATGGAGTCGGAGTGTTTGAAAAGATGGCGTGAAGTGCCATGTGGCAGCCACGTCAACAACTGTTTGAAAAGTGGTGTGGTGCAAAAAAAGCGGGTTGGGACGAGACGAAAAGGGTAGCGTGTTGTGACACTTGTCATACATTTTTTGTATTTATTTTATATTTAAAAAATAAAAGAAATCAATTAAATTTAAAAAAAAGTAATTAGATAAATAACATTAACTAAAAATTAAATAAAATTAAAATTACTTAAACCTAAAAAAATTACATAAACTCTTAATTATCGTCTTCGTCAAAGTCGTTTCGTGGAACGCTCCAAATGTGTTCAACTAAATCTGCTCGAAGGTTGTGATATGTACATTGTCATAAATATCCCTTGCGTTCGCTTGTCTCGTTTTATCACTTATTTCTACAGTATTTGGTTGACTCCACTCCTCATAGACCTCGCAAATTGCGCGTCTCTCATCCTCCAAAATCATGTTATGTAAAATAACGCACGCGCATATCACATTTCGAATTCTAGGTTTTTCGATAATCCTACATGATATGCTGAGAATGTGCCTTTTTTTGGAAAACACCAAAGGCTCGTTCTTTGTCTTTTCGTGCTGTCATTTAAGCACACCATTAAACTTCTTTGTCTTTTCATCTAACGTTGTACGCTTTGAAAATGATTTTACAAACATGACATATTCCAGGTAAATACCATCCGTTAGATAATAACTGTATTTGTACTCCGCACGGTTTACAAAAAAAAAAAGGATGCTTTTGATCCAACACCGTTTATATAGTCTTTGAAAATGGATTATTGATTAAGAATATTTAAATCGTTATTTGCAGCAAGCATACCAAAGAATGCATGCCAAATCCAAAGATCCTATGATGCAACCGCTTGAAGCATCATAGTCAGTTCTTTATGATATACACTGGGGTGTTGCTCGCGCCACGCAGTTGGACAATTTTTCCACTCCCATTCCATAAAATCTTAATTACTGATCATCCAAGGGAAACCATATCACTCTTCATGAGCCTCCAAAAGTTGTTGTATATTACCAAAAATATATTTTCTCAAATATTTTTTTAAATATAGATCAATGGCATACTCACAATAGATTTTCTCAAATATTTTTTAAATATAGATCAATGAAATACTCACAAAAATAATGGAGGCTTTCCCTCGCGGTTCGTTCCAACATTTTTATATGTTCATCCATAATGTCGGAAGCTGTGGCATAAGCCAATTATATAATCGCGGTCGTGACGTTTTGCAATGTGCTAAATTCAAGACTACTACACGTATCCATTTTTTGTTGAAAATATTCATATTTACTTGATAAATCGTTTATATTTAAAGAAAAAAACCGCCAATCAGACGAAAACGACGCCTAAATATAGTATCATCATACACCGGGTTGGGTGAAAAATAATCACTTACCAGTAAATCATGTGCGTGATTCGACTGCGTACTATATATTTCCTCCTCTTGGGTTCTGAGGAGCACCCTTTGTAACAACTCTCATCAAAAGTCATATTTATTAAATTAATTATCCAATAGGAAACCCTAATTGAGAAACCCAAGTGATTCTGAACAAACCCTAAAATTTTCAGAACAATCGGAATTAGAATCAGGGCCCCTAAAACTAAGGGGGGGGGGGTAAAACCCTAGTTACAATTATCTTTATAAAACGCTGTCAAATTGGAAAATTCACGCAACGTCGACTCACCTGAGCTAGTTGGACACGTGCCTACTCTATTCTAGAAATGTCATCCCAGGCGATACGCGGCACGTGACACGGATTCTTCCGCGACTAGCGGGAGGTGCAAATTTTGGGTATAAATAGAAGGGCCTGGCACTTGCATTCTGTTGTTCGTTCGACGAAGAAATTCGAATTATACACTGAGTTATGCTCTGTTTACCACAATTAACACACACGGATCACTAATCAACGCCGCAATCAGGGTATTAACTCGATCGCTATTACGATTCATTTTCCGATCGATCAATGTACTCAATGGATGTTTAAGTGCTGCCCACATTAGGGTGATGCTTTGTCATTAGTCGTTAATTCGATGGATGTTTAAGCATAGCACTTTGTCATTCGTTGTGAGGGTTGATCTCGTGAGTTATTGTAAATGCTGTATTGATTACTAACCCAGAATTGTGTGCCTGTTATTAAATTTAGGTTAAAAAGGCTAATCAGTAGGCTAGGCTCTGCTCAAATTAAATATGCAATGTGAGTCATTCTCTTTTTATCAAATTACTTTCAAAAGAATGTTTATTTCAAAGTTATAGTTACAGGGATTAAGTCTTTGTTATCTGAAATTACTGCCAATATGTGGGGGGATGTGCACATAGCTACTAATTATTTATCACTTGTGGGTGAAAGGACCCAGCAAGTGATATGTCCACAGTCACAGTCCGGTAAAGTGACAACTGGATCAGTTAATTAAAAGATAGAGGCAATTGTAATCGCTCTTAATACTGTAGACTATAACAACTGGTTATTTCATAAATAGAATGATTCACTCAGTATTTCCCGCTGACAAAACCTTTTTCAAACATGTTTCAGGTGATCTGTTATGATCCAGGAAAAGTGCCGTGAAGCACTACAAGCTTAAGAAAGTGGCTCAGGAAAAAAAATAAAGAAATATGTTTTGTAAAATAAAAGATTTCTTCGTGAAATCTCAAGATTGTAAATTATCGGGTTTTATCCCGAGTTGTAAAATAAAATAATCGGGAAATATTTCAGTTTTAAAAAGATCCTGATGATAAACTTCCGCTGTTAAACTCAATTAAATAAATACCACGGTATTTCTGTCCCGCGGCTCCTGAAACGGGTCAAACCGGGTCGGGGGCCGTGACAGAAAAAGGTGGTATCAGAGCCACTTATCGAGCCACTGATTTAAGCCAATTAAGTATTTAGAAATACTTAATAATTTTTATTAATTGCTATTTTGTGATTATGTGTTTTATTATCTGACTAATTTTGTACAGTATGGGCAAATCTTTATATGTTAACCACTGTAGCAATAAATACAAATCTTTAAATATTTTAATTTAAGTTTTAGCATCCTTATTAAATATAAGCCAGAAACCTGATTTAGTAAATAAATAAATTTACAAATAAAACCTAGTATGTTTTCATATTCGGTTGTTTCATAGTTACCCAATATGAAATAATATTTAAAGGTTTTCTATAAAATTTGATATAATTTTTAATTTAGTAATTGTGTGTATTTTGCATAAACAGCATGAGTGACTTGTCTGACGCCCTTCAGAATTTAAATCTCTATCCAGTAAGAATAGAAGTTTCCAGAGATTTCAATAGGTATATACTAGACATAGAAGAACCTATAGAATTCAACGCTTTACCTCTCGAGAAACCCAAGCCTAAGAAAATGGAAATTGGGGAAAGCTCTAGGCAAATTGAGGGATTACCATCTCAGGAAGAGTTAGATTTTATAATGGCAAGCTATAATACTATTAAGCCTATTAATGAAAATGATTTTATTTATTCTCTTGAAACACAACTACCAATGAACTTAGAACCAGCTATTCCAAACCCTTCAATCCACTCGCAAATAGACGACTGGTTGACAAATGAAATACAGCTCCAAAACCATCCCTATAAGCTTTTTCCTCAGTTCAATCCAGAACCTTTACCAAATCCACCAATGAGTAATGAGAATATGGCTGAACTCCGCCACTTTGGCGAAAAACTAATGGATGCTGAGAACAAGATTCAAGAGATTGGAGGACAGATCTCCTGGAAATACAATGAGAGGGAACGCCGTTACTAGAATATCATCTGACAAAGGATAGGAGTTATGGAACTGTGGTTGTGTAATAGTAATAGTAAAATCAGTATGTGTAAAATAAATAATAAAACGGTTGTATATAGAAGCATGATATAATCAATAAAACAAATGAAATTTTAGAAAATTTACAATTTTGTTTATATATTCGTTTACGTGATTATGTGCAATTAATTGTGACATTGGATTATTTCTTGTATACTAATTAATTATCTATAATTAGTTATCAGATGGAAAACGCTAATAATGAACTAGTTAATGAGATTAACCAATCTGAGCAACAACCGGGGGATCAATATATGACTAGGCAGGATATAGAAAATATCGTTGCTCAAGGGATAGCCAACGCTATTCCAGCAATAGTTACTCAAGGGATAGCCAACGCTATTCCATCAATCGTTGCTGCTATTAAAATTCCAATCGAACCGCAACAAATCGTTCCTAGCAAACGTATTTCTGAAGATAACTTCAGTAATAGCGTAAACGGAGGCAATGATCATGTTAATCATGATAATGAACCACGGCAAGCTCCTTCCCCTAAGAAAACGAAAGCTGCAACACCTGGTTGCACTTACAAAGAATTTCTTGCTTGTAAACCCACTGAGTTTGCAGGCAATGAAGGAGCGACTGCGGCACTACGTTGGTTAGAGAAAACCGAGGCAGTAATTGCCATAAGTAAATGTGTTCAGGATGATCAGGTCATACATGCGTCAAATCTTTTCAAAGAAGGGGCGCTAGAATGGTGGAACACGGTACTACAGGCTAAAGGAAGAAATAGGGCTTATGCTATGAAATGGGAAGAATTTAAGAGTCTTGTAGAAAGAAAATTCTGTCCCGAATATGAAAAAGATCAAATGGCAAATAAGTTTTTAAACCATAGAATGATGGGTGTAGATTGTCGCGGTTATACTTCGACATTCTTTGAATATGCTAGAGTAGTATCAACACTGGCTTCGCCAGAACCGGTACTCATTTCTCGTTATATTTGGGGACTAATTAGTGAAATCCGTAACATCGTTAAAGCTGCGAGACCTCGCACTATTGACGATGCTGTGGAATTAGCTAATACCCTAACTGACGAACTAGTACGCACAAAAGATGAATACAGGAAAAAGGAACTGGCTCAGAAAATTACCCAAGGATTTAGTATGGGTAATAATAGCAGCTTCAAGAAAAGAGGAACAGGGCAATCTTCAAATTCGCCGTTCTGTCAAAATTGCAAAAAGAAACATTTTGGAAGATGCAAGGGATATTGCAATTTTTGCAAAATTCCGGGGCATCAAGAGGAGAATTGCAGGAAGAAATCCTTAATCTGCTATAATTGTGGAGAAGCAGGGCATTTCAAAACAGAATGTCCTAAATTGGTCAAACCAGCATATAACAAAGCCAAGCCAGTTGATGGAGCTACCAAGAAGAATGTTCGAGCCTTTCAGTTGACAACTCAGGAGGCCGAGTTAATTCCAGATATGATAGCTGGTACGTTCTTAGTTCACAACATTTACGCAAAAGTATTATTTGACTCTGGTGCAAACCAAAGTTTTATCAATACTTCATTCTGCCAAACTCTTAACTTAACTTACCAGCATTAGGCAAATTTCTACAGTAGAAATGGCAGATGGGAATTCAGTTAAAATAAATAAGGTTTTGCAAAATATAGAAATAGAACTTTTAAGTCATAAATTTTCTGCAACCCTATTATCTATGAAATTAGTTAAATTTGATGTTGTGTTAGAAATAGACTGGTTAGTAAACAATCATGCTCGAATTATCTGTGATAAGAATTCCATAGAAATTTGTGCATCCACTGGAAAAGTAATAATGATTACAGGAGATAAGCCATATAAAACCATAAAGTTCATATCAGTAATGAAAGTTGCTAATTATGAACGAAAGCAAGGAACAACATATATGATTTCAGTAATCATTAATACTAAAGATAAAGAACTTAAGGAAATTTCTGTAGTTTCAGAATACCCAGATGTATTCCTAGAAGAGTTACCAGGGTTACCACCAGATAGGGAGGTAGAATTTAAGATTCATCTAATTCCAGGAACTATACCGATAGCCAAGGCACCTTATCGGTTAGCACCTACAAAAATAGTAAACCTGAAAAAGCAATTAGATGAATTACTAAGTAAAGGTTTCATACAACTTAGTTTATCCCCGTATGGGGCACCAGTGTTGTTTATTAAGAAAAAGGATGGTTTGATTGATTATAGGGAATTGAATAAAGTTACAATTAAGAATCAATACCCATTACCTAGAATTGATGATCTATTCGATCAATTCCAAGGAGATAGATATTTTTCTAAGATCGACTTACGTTCCGGATATCATCAATTGAAAGTACAAGAGGAAGACATACCTAAAACTGTTTTCAGAACTAGGTATGGTCATTACGAGTTTACAATCTGTAACCTATATTGGATAAATTTGTAATTATCTTCATCAACGATATACTTATTTATTCCAAAAGTCAGGAAGAACATTGTCAGCACTTGCATGCACTCTTAACTTTGTTAAGAAAAGAGAAGCTTTACACCAAATTCTCGAAGTGTGAATTTTGGCTGCCAGAAGTGCAATTTCTAGGTCATATGGTGAATCATGAAGGTATTTACGTAGATCCTGATAAGATAGCAGCAATTACCAAATGGAAGATTCCACAATCCGCAATGGAAATTATGAGTTTTGTAGGTTTAGTCGGATACTATAGACGGTTTATTTTTCCAAGATAGCTATACCATTAACTAAGCTAATCTGTAAAACAGTTAAGTTTGAATGGGGACCTAAACAAGAAAAAAGCCTTTAGAATCTTGAAACAGAAATTAACCAATGCTCCAATCTTAGCCTTACCAGAAGGAACAGAAAATTTTAAAAGTATACGGTGATGCTTCAAAGCTAGGATTTGGATATGTGTGAATGCAACGCAAAAAGGTAATTGCGTATGCATCAAGGCAATTGAAAAAGCACGAAGAAAACTATACCACTCATGACTTAGAATTAGGAGCCATAATTTTGCCCTTAAGATTTGGAGACATTATCTGTACAGAAGTAAGTTTACTATCTATACTAATCATAAGAATTTAAGATATATATATTTGGGCAAAAAGAATTAAACATGAGGCAAAGGAAATGGATGAAAATCCTAAGTGACTACGACTGTGATATTCAGTATCACGAAGGAAAGGCTGAAGACGGCTAGAGATCGCCAGAAGAGTTATACAGATAATAAATAAAAGCCATTGGAGTTTTAAGTTGGAGACAAAATGCTATTAAAAGTATCTCCTTGGAAAGGTGTTGTTAGATTCAGTAAGAAAGGAAAGCTAAGTCCCAGATACGTAGGACCATTTCTAGTGATCCAACATATAGGACCAGTTGTTTATCATTTACAACTACCAGGAGAGTTAGCTGGATTACATGATGTATTTCATGTATCCAATCTCAAGAAATGTCTATCAGACGAATCTTTGGTAGTACCTCTTCAATATTTAGAGGTAAACGAAAAAATTAAAAATTTGTTGAGAAATCTCTTCAGATAGAAGATAGAAAGATCAAATTTCTCAAAACACAAACGATTAGTGTTGAGATTCAAAGATAGGACCCTAATACATTTGGGAACTGGAATTAGAAAAGAAGCGAAAGTATCCTCAATTATTCCAGTAAATCTCGAGGACGAGATTTTTATTAAGGTAGGGAGAATGTAACAACTCTCATCAAAAGTCATATTTATTAAATTAATTATCCAATAGGAAACCCTAATTGAGAAACCCAAGTGATTCTGAACAAACCCTAAAATTTTCAGAACAATCGGAATTAGAATCAGGGCCCCTAAAACTAAGGGGGGGTAAAACCCTAGTTACAATTATCTTTATAAAACGCTGTCAAATTGGAAAATTCACGCAACGTCGACTCACCTGAGCTAGTTGGACACGTGCCTACTCTATTCTAGAAATGTCATCCCAGGCGATACGCGGCACGTGACACGGATTATTCCGCGACTAGCGGGAGGTGCAAATTTTGGGTATAAATAGAAGGGCCTGGCACTTGCATTCGGTTGTTCGTTCGACGAAGAAATTCGAATTATACACTGAGTTATGCTCTGTTTACCACAATTAACACACACGGATCACTAATCGATGCCGCAATCAGGGTATTAACTCGATCGCTATTACGATTCATTTTCTGATCGATCAATGTACTCAATGGATGTTTAAGTGCTGCCCACATTAGGGTGATGCTTTGTCATTAGTCGTTAATTCGATGGATGTTTAAGCATAGCACTTTGTCATTCGTTGTGAGGGTTGATCTCGTGAGTTATTGTAAATACTGTATTGATTACTAACCCAGAATTGTGTGCCTGTTATTAAATTTAGGTTAAAAAGGCTAATCAGTAGGCTAGGCTCTGCTCAAATTAAATATGCAATGTGAGTCATTCTCTTTTTATCAAATTACTTTCAAAAGAATGTTTATTTCAAAGTTATAGTTACAGGGATTAAGTCTTTGTTATCTGAAATTACTGCCAGTATGTGGGGGGATGTGCACATAGCTACTAATTATTTATCACTTGTGGGTGAAAGGACCCAGCAAGTGATATGTCCACAGTCACAGTCCGGTAAAGTGACAACTGGATCAGTTAATTAAAAGATAGAGGCAATTGTAATCGCTCTTAATACTGTAGACTATAACAACTGGTTATTTCATAAATAGAATGATTCACTCAGTATTTCCCGCTGACAAAACCTTTTTCAAACATGTTTCAGGTGATCTGTTATGATCCAGGAAAAGTGCCGTGAAGCACTACAAGCTTAAGAAAGTGGCTCAGGAAAAAAAATAAAGAAATATGTTTTGTAAAATAAAAGATTTCTTCGTGAAATCTCAAGATTGTAAATTATCGGGTTTTATCCCGAGTTGTAAAATAAAATAATCGGGAAATATTTCAGTTTTAAAAAGATCCTGATGATAAACTTCCGCTGTTAAACTCAATTAAATAAATACCACGGGATTTCTGTCCCGCGGCTCCTGAAACGGGTCAAACCGGGTCGGGGGCCGTGACACCCTTCGTCTTCCAATATAGTTCAACCAGGTTCTGAACCGCTAAAAAGATTATATTGGTCACTCGTCATTTGATGAGAATAAAATACGATTTTCAAGCGAAGAGGATGACAAAGACGATGAAGATGATGAACCTGAGCCTCCCATTTTATTAAAATGATGTAATTGGGAGTGAAAATATATGTGAGTAGAGAGAAATGGGTTGGATATGTTGTGTGTTTTTGAAAAATTTAGGTTAAAATGATGTTAATATATAGGGTTTTTTTATAAACTTTTACTCAAACTAGCCGTTCAATGGCTAGTATGCCATATCTAAACAAAGCCGTCCACATCACTCCCCACATTCCCCTCGATGCGCGCTGGTGAAGTTCATCTCGCCCCCTCCATGCCATATCCGTAGCGGTGTGCCGGTGTGAAGTGGCTTCCACGCCAACACAATATATTCTAAACTTCCTTGTGGTGGAAGTCCTAAACCAGACCCACACCAAATGAGCTAGGAACACTTTTTATAAGTTGATTCATTTAGTACTTAAATATATAATCGGTTAAACTGAAAAAAAAAACATAAAAGAAATAAAGTGGATGCCACATGACATCTATTAATTGGTCAACCGTCCAACTTGACCAATCAAAGCCGAGTACTGTACATCTAACTTTTTTTTGAAAGGTGAACTTCTAATGGTGACCATTGTCACATCCGCATATCGCGGACCCTCTCCAAGAACGTGGGCCCAGATAGCAACGCCAGCGCTAGGTTAACCGGTCTTGGGTCGAAGGCTTTCCCCCAGAAGCCGTACTGCCTCCACACGATTTTACTCGCTGGAGTAACAGCCGGATGAAAACCGGAGTTACGCTCAGGATCAAACCCTCCTCGGTAGGTTTTTCACCATCATAGCGCACATGTCACACCCATTTGTCTTCGCCGGGAATCGAACCGTAGTCTCACAAGGAAACACCCGGTCCAACAACCAACTGACCTAGAGGGGTGGACTGTACATCTAATTGAAAATTGTAGAATACATAACATAATATAATATAATTTATCATCCTAAATCCAATTGGTTAATTTTTTAGGATTTATTAAAATCTAAGTTAGATTAAAAGGACTCAACGTGTACGTTTCTAATAATACAAGGTCACAACTTGTTGGATCGTTCGGTGACCCTAAACAGTCAATATGAGTAGTTCATCATCATTTGCAAAGGCGGAATCAATGTAAATGACGTCAAACAGCTTGTTTCCTTTTAATCTTTATCTATTGATGATTTCCTGAGCTTTTACAGTTCTGATTACAATTCGGCAGCACCTCGGCTCTCAAACACACACTAGTAATTCCGTTTCAAATGACAAAGCACAACCCCTATTTATAGACCTTGCTATTTCGTTTGAAGATGACACAGGTCATGTTCAAACAAAATTAGTGATTTCGTTTGAACATGTCCTTTGACACTCCTCAAACGAAATTACCTCTTCTAACGTGTACAAACCCTAATTCAATCCCTGTTGTGCATTCGTTTATCCTATCTAGACATAAGACTCGATTAAGACGAAGTTAACAGACAGTAGATGCACCAACAGACTCCCCCTTGGATGTTGACGAAGTCTTCGGCGTCGAGTCTTTAGTCTTAGTCTTTTTCCAAATTGTCTTGACATTGTAAAAGCTCCTTCAATCTTTTTCTACAAACTTTAATCTTCAATCTCCCCTTTGAATGTTGATCCAGAATTCTGACTCCCCCTTTCGCAGACTCCCCCTCTCGATAAGCTAGGGCTCTAATTCTGATTCAAACTTTGACATTTTTTGTTGCCATGGGGATTCCTGTTTCCTGCATAATCTCTACCTAAACATAAGATATATGACAATAACATTCAAACTTACCATTCAAACTCATTTGATGGTCTTATCAGTGTTAGAAATCCACTTAAGTATTCAGGTCCAATCTAATGACCCTGATTACTCAATTTGTCTACCAAGTCCAACTTAATGACCTTGGTTGATCTGAGACAATTCACACTGACATTTTGTTCAAACATTTTCTGAAAATTTACAAGTTTCAAATTAATGAACTTGCTTTGTCTTTTCAATTTCACAAACTTATCATGATTAGCTCCAAACTCATCATCCAGCCCAGAAACTTCCTGCATCTGCTTCAATTCGAATCTGAAGATTAACTCTCCACTTTGGTTTGTCAAAAATAAAGCAGAAATGTAAAATATTTTTGGATTTTTAATAAAGTTTCTAAACTAGAAATGAAATACAGAAATAGAATGCAGTAAAAGTAAACTATTTACAAACATATTTTTGGTGAGCGTGTTAGGGAATCATATCAGCTATTCGACAAGTCACAAGTACCGTTAAGCTTTAATTTCATACTCATAATTAAACAATTCGCTTAGATTGTCGATATACTGATCCACTTAAATTCTCACACAATTTTCAATCTGTCAAGGATACGGATTTAATGTTTTAAGAACTTAAACTCATTCATGTGTCCCACCTCTTGAATATACTCCCGTATCCAAATCCCAATATTCAGTCTTACAGGTGAGTATACCACAGATGATATCTGTTAGGGGTCAAATTGCGAAGAACCGTGAGAGCTCAGGTCAGAACTTCCGTTCAGCAGAGAGATGACGGCTTCGACTTTGGTGTGTCCCCTTTAGAGGATCTTTTTTTTACAACAGCCATGATTAGCATTTTTCAATGTTTTATCATTTTTAGCTGAGGGTGATGCTATATTTCAAGCAATGCAGAAAGTATTATTCGAGGACTAGGTCATTGCTTCCGCAAAATCAGAAGTCCCAGAATAATACCCCAGATATCACTGAGTATAAAGACCTAGTATCTCAGAAAGAGGGATCTTTCAAACAAGATTTCAGGGGTTACCTATATATCCAAGTAGTGTTCCCCACGAAATAAGCAAGTAAGAATTTAGGTTTATATCCCGAACAAACCTACTAAATGTGCAAAAACCTATCGGCATATCATCAGCGAGACTGTTTAACCTTTTAAACTTTCCATTTCTTTAGCATACCGTAACTGTCAAGCCGATGTACTATCATTTTCCCTTTTTACACAAGCTCTTTTTCAGATTTTCTATTGTTTTTGGATTTTGAAAATATCTCATGTTTTTGGATTTTTGAATTTTTTACTGTTTTTGTATTTTCTGAAAATATTACCCTATACTCTCCCCCTAAATACCAAAACAAGTAAAAAATCAACAAACCATTGCAGATTGCTTCTCAACATCATCATCTACAGTGGTACCTTCATCAACGCCAAGAATCTCTTCCAACACCGATAAAAGCTTCATACCGTTCAATTTTAGCAAATATTGAAAACGAGTTTTGTCAAACGCTTTGGTATGTAAATCAGCTTTTTGTTCGTCAGTGTGGATTTTCTCAATTCGTATCAACTTCTTCTCGAAACAATCTCGGATGAAGTGATGACGAATTTCAATGTGTTTTGTTTTAGCGTGATGAACTGGATTTTTAGTAATGTTAATCGCTGCCTCATTATCAACAAAGATAGGGGTGTTTAGAAATTGCAAACCGTAGTCGCGCATCTGTTGCTGGATCCACAAGATCTGAGAGCAGCAGCTGCTAGCAGATACATACTCCGCTTCACATGTGGATAAAGCCACAGAGGTCTGCTTTTTGCATTGCCAAGTAACCAATCTTGGTCCGAAGAACTGGCACCCCGCTGTTGTTGATTTAGCGTTAACTTTGCAGCATCCGAAATCCGAATCGGAATAACCTTCGAGCATAAATTCGCCATCTTTTGGATACCACAACCCCAACGATGGAGTTCCTTTAAGGTAGCGTAATATCCTTTTAACAATAACCATGTGCGACGCTCTCGGATTAGATTGAAATCTTGCTGCGAGGCAGGTTGGATACATGATATCGGGTCTTGAAGCTGTCAAAAACATCAGCAATCCGATCATGGAACGATACATCGTTTCATCTACCTTCTCTCCGGTGAGATCAGGATTTATCCCATGGTTCGTCGCTAATGGGGTGGAGGCTGGAGTAGAACCTGACATCCCAAATTTCTCCAAGATATCATGAACGTACTTCGTTTGATGTATGAAAATTCCCTTAGGCAGTTGATCAACCTGTAGTCCCAAGAAAAATTTCATCTCACCCATCGATGACATTTCGAATTTCTGCTTCATAACTTGTGCAAAATCTTTGCACAAATTTTCATTTGTTGACCTGAATATGATGTCGTCCACGTATATCTGAACTATCAGAAGATGTCCGTCGACCTCTTTGGTGAAGAGAGCGGCATCCACTTTTCCTCGAATGAAGCTGTTGGCTAGCAGGTGTTGAGACAATGTCTCATACCAAGCTCTCGGGGCCTGGTGTAAACCATACAACGCTTTGTCTAGCAAATAGACCTTGTCTTTGTGGATTGGATCGGTGAAGCCCGGTGGCTGTCCGACATATACCTCCTCTTTTACCTTCCCATAGAGAAACGCCGATTTAACATCTAACTGATAAACTTTGAAGTTTTTCCAAGATGCAAATGCCAGGAAGATTCTGATTGCTTCTAGTCTAGCAACCGGAGCATACACTTCAGTGAAATCTATACCCTCTTGCTGACTGAATCCCTGGACTACGAGTCGAGCTTTGTTACGAATAACAACTCCTCTATCGTCTCTCTTGCACTTAAACACCCACTTGGTGTTTATCTTCCTCTGACCATCAGGCAAGTCTACTAACTTCCAGACTCCTAACTTCTCAAACTGACTCAACTCTTCTTGCATAGCATTGACCCAAGAATCTTCAGTTAGCGCCTCTTTATATGTATGCGGTTCGATCTGCGAAATAAAACAACTAAGTGAAAACTCAGTTTGTAAAGGTGCTACTGTAGAATAAAAACAAGTAAGGCCTTGGTCAATTTGATGTCTAGTGCGAACGCCTGATTGCAATTCTCCAATGATCAGCTCCTCTGGATGGTATGAAAGAGTTCTTGGCATCACCTCGCCTGAAACATCTACATCGCCTTCCAGATTAGTAACATTCTGATTTGCACCTTGTTCACTGACTGGGTTTGTTTGACTTGAAATCTGAATTTGCTCCCCCTCAGAATCTGAATCACCATGATCAAATACTGGCATGTTCTCAGATTCTTGATTATCATTCTGTGCCGTCTGATTATCATGAGCAACTTCATTTTGTTGAATATCATCATGTTCTCCAGCATGGCTTGGACCTGCTTCATCGTCATTCGAAGCTTGTCGCGGTTGTCTTGAAAACTCAGCTGGGAACCTTTCCTGCGATTCTTCATACTCTCTCAGAATATCCAACTCGTCAAAGAAATCTTCTTCTTCTTCCTTTTCTTCTTCCATGTCAAACGAATCCCACAAAGTATCATAATGAAAACGCCATGAATCGCCTGGATTCTGCGGTGGCATTGTGTAACCTTGACACTCAACATTGTGTGCTTCAATAATCCGCTTTAAGCTTGGAATAAAGACTCGTTTCAATGGACTTGTGTAACCCACGAAAATTCCTTCGATGCTCTTTGGACCAAATTTACCAAAAGGCTCTAGAACTGTGCAGGGAGACCCAAACGGTTCTAAATACTTCAGGTTCGGTTTGCGGTTATTGATCAACTCGAAACACGTCTTATTGAATTTCTTGATAGTGAGAACCCGATTGAGTGTATAGCATGCGGCGGATACTGCTTCTGCCCAAAAATTGACTGGTAGCTTTGAATCAGCAAGCATCGTCCTAGCCGTTTCAATTAGAGTTCTGTTCTTTCTTTCAGCTACTCCATTCTGTTGCGGAGTGTAAGGAGCACTAAATTCATGCAATATACCTCTTTCATCACAATATTCTTGCATCTTGTTATTCTTGAACTCTGTACCATTATCACTTCTGATTCTTTTGATACGCCTTTGGTACAAGTTTTTAATTTTTCTGAACAACGCCATCAAACTATCAAACGTCTCATCTTTCGTTTTCAGAAATGATACCCATGAAAACCTTGAAAAATCATCTGTGACAACCAAACAATAGTAATCACTCGTAATGCTTTTGACGTTCACTGGACCAAAAAGATCCATATGAAGTCTTTCTAAAGGTTTCAATACTGAATTGACTTTCTTTTGAGGATGTGATTTCTTCTTTTGCTTGCCTTTGATGCAGCTAATGCACTCCCCCTTAAGATGAAAACCTTTGACATGAACACCCATAACCAAGTCATTGTGCACCAAGTGATTCATTTATCTAAGATGAATATGTCCCATCTTCCGGTGCCACAATTGCGATTCCTTCTCAGTTGCTCTAGAAACAAAACAATGAGCCTGACCCGTTGTTGTAGTTGCTACACTCATGTCCAATACATACAGATCATTCACTCTAGGTGCCCTCATGATAATCCATTCTTCAGGGATAACAAATCCTGGTTTCAAGATCAAGCATTCTTTGTCAGTAAAGTGAGTGGTATACATACGATCACAGATCTGAGATATGCTCAGAAGATTGTTTTCAAGCTCGGCGATATAGTTAACTCTTTCAAACATAACAATCCCATTGGATAACGTTCCTTTACCAACTATTCTACCACCTTGATTGCCTACAAAACCTACATAACCACCATTGAAATTTCTAACATCATACAGCAGGGCTGTTTTCCCCGTCATGTGCCGAGAAGCTCCACTATCCATAATCCATCTTGAAACGGATCTTGGAAGCTCCTGCACAAATCAGAAACATTTAGTGAGATTTTGATGCTACCCAAGCCTCTTTCGACTCAGGTAACTGGACTTTAATGTGAGATTTTGTAGTGTAAAGTGGCGGAAAATTTTTATCATTCATCTTTAAGCTCTCTGTAGACCCAACCTCAACCTCTTTATATAAGAAAAATTTGTCTTTTTGAGGTTAACCAGATGGTTGGTCTTTTTTCGAAACAATCTTTTTCTCAGAAGTAATAGCCTCTTTTGGATCAATTTTCTCATAGTAATCCAAAGGAACATCCATCTTTACCAGTGTGGTAGAAGACGATTGTTTTTCTGACTCAGAAACCTTTGGTTTTGAAACACTTGATTTCTTTTCAACCACTTTTGGCTTCCATGTTTGTTGAGACGATGCAACCCGTTTATAAAACTTGTCATTTTTAGTTACCACATTTTTAACAGGTTTAGTTTTGATCTTGGTGTTGTCAGTTTTCAAAACCTTTTTCTCAACAACCAATGGAGCTTTTCCCTTCACATCATCTTTCTTTCTTGAATTCATCACAACTTCAGTCTTAGGCTTCAAGTTGGTACACTTTCATGCAATATGTCCAACTTGATTAAATTTGAAACATGTTCGGGTGTCAACTACCCGACTTGTGCCTTCAAACTGAGGCTGCGATACTTTCTTCTCAAAGAACTCTTTGTTTGATTTTGAAAAAATCTCAGATTCTTCATCAGAAAGTGAACTCGAACCGTTCACAAACACCTTTTTCTCAGCAAACCTTCTGTTTTGAACATTTTTCCTTTGATAATTCTTACCACCTTGATAACCTCCCGACCATCTGTTTCGATTGTTGTTATAAAAATGCGGTGGAACAACAGGTTTCTTGTAGTAAGCTTTATCTTTTTCAAAATTCATTTGCCTCTTTGTCTAATTCAAACCTTCTACTTCAGACAAATCAATTTCAACCAGTTTGAAAACATTTTTCAATTTGTTCACATTAACATTCTCCAGTGGAAACTCAGAATCCGAATACAACTTATCCGATCCCGACATCTTGTACATGACAAGAGTAGGTTCTTCATTTAAGTTGTTTTTGGATTTTTGTTTCGGAATGTAATTGTTCAGAAAACTTTCTTCATCCTCAACTGAATCACTATCAGACTTCAAAACACTTTCAGCCATGCCTTTCACAATATCAGTTTGAACACTATCATCAGATGAAGAAAATGTAACATCAATTAACTCTGGAAGTTTTATTTCATTTGTTTCATCTTCATCATTAACCAACCCGGACTTTTTCTTTGAGTAGTTGTTTAAAACTGGCGGTGGAACCTGATGAAACCCAACCCCAGTTCCATCCGAGTAAACATCTTCGCCTGCTTTGTTTTTCCCAATGGGTTTAGGAACAATGTGTTGTAAAACAAAGCTTGCGGAGCTGTAACTGGTTAATTTCAGATTGATGCGCTCATTCTCAATCTTAGCTTCTTCAAACTGAAGCTTCAATTTAGCAATCTCATCCAGTTGTTGGTTGATTTGCTCTTCTTTGTGTCTAAGAACAACAGTTAAATGCTCATTTTCTTTATTGGTTTTACCGTTTCTTTCATCAGAATCTTTAACCGTTCGTTTTAATTTTTCAAAATTTTCTGAAATTTTACGATTTTCAAGAACCAATTTTTCATTTTCTTTCTTAATTCTTTCTACTTCAATTTTATCATTCTCAATTTTATCAGTTAACTTGTTAGCTCGATCATTTGAAGCTTTTAGCATTTTATCACGGTCTAGAATTTGATCTTCAACCTTTCTGACTCTTGTTGTCAGTTCTGTAACCTTTGTATCACTAAGGTAAGTGAGTGTACTACAAAACTTGCAATTTTTCATGCAACTTTTGCAGTCACTATCACCTTTGACTTTCTTACCTGTCTCACTTGTTGAAACGTTTGGACTGACCTTGCTTTTAGACTCAGTTTAAGACTTAGAGTCTACCTCAAGTTCCTTTGCAGCAAGCACTTTGTCAGCCATCTTTGTCAGATTTTTAGCGGTGAAATCATGTGATGTATCAATAATTCCATCATCCACTTTCTTTGACTGCGGTTCTTTTGCTGTCTCTTTCTCTTTCTCATCAGATTCTCCTCCTCCCAACCATTCTCTCTGTCTGGCATCTTCTTCTGCTTTGAATTCCTCAATGAAAGCTTCTATACTAAGAGTTTTTGTATCAATAGCAATGTTTCCTTGAGGATCAAGGTAACATTCTCTATCAGCATCCCATATCTTTACTCTCTTGGCTTCGTTGAACACCTTAGATAATCTGATCATCTTGTATTCTGCTTTCTGCTTTCTTGCTTGGTATTTTTGTTCTTCAGTTCTGGTGTCTTTGATAGGAATAATCTTTTCTGCTACGAAAGAATATCCTACTGCATCTTCCTCTGGTAGCAGTTCACTCCAATCAAAACCTTCATCATCATGAATAACAGCAAGAGCTCTTGATTTTTCTTTGGGGGCATCCTCAAGCTGCTTCATTCCTGGTGGTTCTGATTTATTCTGATGATAGATCGCTCTTTTGTAGTAATCCTCGCGGAATGGATTTGCAGTATCATCAGCAGGAGCGTTACGGCATTCACGTTTGAAATGTCCTTTTTGTTTACACCTGAAACACGTGACTTTTGATTTGTCAAAGCCAAGTTTTGTGGACGGTCCGCCGATTGAATGTCTGCCTGTAATCTCCATGAACCTTTGAGCTCGTCTGACTGCACTGGCCATACACCACCTGATATCAATCAGTTCCATCTCTTCAGGATCTATTTGATCATAGTCCTCCTTAGTCAGGTTGATGTTTCCAATCTTGCCCGCTACAAGACTCTCGTATGATTCTAACACCGATGCTAAGAACACCATTTACTGTTTTGCTGACTCTTCACTGAAATTTTGAGCATTCTTCAGATCCACAGCAATGTTACATTGGAATAGATTCTTTGATGCAGATTGGCTTGAAGTTGTTGAAGAAGATCCACTGTGAAAACCACTGTGAGGAATTTCTTGATTCACAGAATTTGAACTCTCTGCAGAAAATGCTGTTCTTGGAGAACCAGTCTTTGGTAGATTTCCTCTGTAGTACAACTCCACATTCTGCTGATAAGATGTGTTATTGACTTTGTTAGATTTCTTAATCTCCAACTCGTGACTCTCCAGTCTTTCGATAAGCCGATCCACTGTCAAATCTTCAGACTTGATTGTATTCTTCAGCATTAATGCAAAGTACTGCCAGTCTTGTTCATTCGGCAGCGAGTCAAACAATTTATCAACCAACTCTTCTTGAGTATATACAATTTTGTGTCTTGCCAGCTCCAATTTCAGATGTCCAAATCTCTCAATCATCTTAGAAACAGACTCGTTCTTTAAACAACCAAATAAATCAAACTCTTTTCTTAACAGTTTCTTTTTATTTTTGACTATCTCATCATTACCTACACATTTTACCCTCAGTTTCTCCCAAAGATCTTTTGAATTCTCATATTCAATCAATGAAATTATATCATCTCTCACAGACTGATGAATCAATGCGATGCACTTTTGTTCAGCAATATATCTTTCAATATCATCAGGATCTGTCAAACTTTCACCAAACCATTCTCCTCTAGTGTAACCATTCTTTAAACTTTTCCAGCTTTGATATGCAAAAGCTTGAAGCCACTCGTCAAATCTTATAGCCCACCTATTGTAATCTTCAATCGCCAAAAGTTTTGGAGGTTTGTTGTATGTTCCATACGCACTCTCTACACTCATCGTGTCGGAAATAATCTTCTTTGCACTCGGAGCTTTCTCATTCGTATTGTTTGATGTGTCGTTTGAAGAATCATCCCCACCGTTTCCAGCAAAAGCAAAGATATCACAGAACGGATTCGTGTAATCATCCATTTTCCGCGTACCTGAAACAATCAGCAAACACTTAGAAAATTTTTGGTTTTGAAAAATGACAGATTCAAACGGAATCTGTTCAAGTGGAATTGCTCAAACAGTATTGCTTCAAACGAAATTATGTCACTCAAACAAAATGTCTAATTTCGTTTGAGACTACACTTCTTTCAAACGGGATTACTTATCAAGTGTGAACTTCAAACAGAATTACAATAACATGCACCCTCAAACGAAATCAGTCAAATACTTTCAAACGAGATACCTCATTCAACCATATCCTTCAAACGAAATCAGGTCAATTGTATGTTTTCAAACGAAATTATCAGGTATTTCAAACGAGATCAGTATGACATCAGCATATTCGCAAAGTTTTTCAAACGAAATTATAGGTTTTTATCAGTTTTAAGTCGAATTTTGGTCCAAAACTTTCAAGGATTAGTTAACACTATGTTTCGCTTGATATGTGAGAGTTTTAAGCCATTTCAACCGTGAAAACTTGTTCAAATCAGAAAAGAATGAGTAGAAGTAAGAGAATCCGATGAAATCAAGCTGAATTTGGTATGAACTCGTCGTCCTGAGCTCTGATACCACTAGTTGGATCGTTCGGTGACCCTAAACAGTCAATATGAGTAGTTCATCATCATTTGCAAAGGCGGAATCAATGTCAATGACGTCAAACAACTTGTTTCCTTTTAATCTTTATCTATTGATGATTTCCTGAGCTTTTACAGTTCTGATTACAATTCGGCAGCACCTCGGCTCTCAAACACGCACCTCGGCTCTCAAACACACACTAGTAATTCCGTTTCAAATGACAAAGCACAACCCCTATTTATAGACCTTGCTATTTCGTTTGAAGATGACACAGGTCATGTTCAAACGAAATTAGTGATTTCGTTTGAACATGTCCTTTGACACTCCTCAAACGAAATTACCTCTTCTAACGTGTACAAACCCTAATTCAATCCCTGTTGTGCATTCGTTTATCCTATCTAGACATAAGACTCGATTAAGACGAAGTTAACAGACAGTAGATACACCAACACAACTAAAACTTTGAAATGAAACACGGTGAATTCTCTCCACTAATAATCAAGGCTGTCTCCGAAAGTCACAATTTTTTTTTGCTCTGTGCGAGATAAAAAAAAATTTAAGCCCTATTCATTAATCCATTATGTTTGTTTATTGATTTGGGCCAAGTAATTAATCAAGTACACACTAAAACAGTTGGGCTTCGGAACAAGTGGGCTTCTAAACAGTTGGGATTTAATGTTCTTGGTTCATAAATCCACTAACAAAAGTTAATTTTTATAATAATAACGTAGTCTAATTTATTAAAACCATACATTAATAATAATAAAATAATAATGGTAATGATGCACTTCAATTCATGTTTATGTAAATTGTTCATCTTCACGCACACTAAACATGGGTATGAATGGGCTTAAAGGCCCAACCTTGGATTAATGAAAACAAAGAAATATGAAAAATAGGATGGATAACAGGTCTTGAACCGGGGACCTGTTTAATAATCGGGAAGCGCTTAACCAACTAGACTATAGCAGGATTCTTGTTTTCATTGGGACTATATATATTTTATATACAAACAAAAAAAAGATGGGCCCTAAATGTTTTTGGGCCCTGTTCGGTGGCATGCCCTGCACACCCTATGGGTCGGGCCTGCTAATAATCATCAAAATCCCATTTATTTAATTTTCTTAATTAACTCTATTAATCATCAAAATCCCATGTATTTAATTTTCTTAATTAACTAATCACTCACGTTGTTTGTACTTATTTGGTTACAAATTTAGGGGTGCAAATGAGCCGAGCTCGAGCTCATCTATGCTCAGATCAGGCTCGGCTCGATTCGAGCTTTATTTCTAAAGCTCGAACTTCGCTTGTGAGTAGCTTTCAATCTCGAGCTTGACTTGTTTACTATTTATTATTTAAGTTACTATTTAGTTAATTTATCTTAATTTTATAAATAATATATAAACAATAGGTTAGTTTAGGCTCGCGAGCCAGCTCAACCTCCATAAGTGAAGCTTTGGCTTGTTTACTAAACAAGCCAAATGTTTAGGCTTGGGTTCGCGCTCGTGCTTGTTTAAGCTTCACTCGTTTTGAGTTCTTTTAGTTGATCTCAAGTAACTCGGCTAGGCTCGTTTACACCAAATTGGTTTCTTTTCAGTAAAATAAAATTAAAAAAAAAAACTAATAGCAAGAATGCATAGATTGGCTCTCCTTCCTGTCCATGGCGGTTCTTATTTTTAGTATCGATCTCAATCCTATGTCTCAACCGCCAATTCAAATTTCTTTGTTGCTGCTTGTTAGGTATGATAGTGTTAATCGATTGTAAAGAAAACAGAACACAAGAGAAGTTTATCTCAAATCATCGATGTCTCATATCTCATTCATGAGTCGCTTAAGTAAAAACCTAATATCTAACTTTACACAATAAACCCTTGACAATACCACAATTACAAAATGGACCTGACGAGGTATGACCCAGATCGGCTAACCCGACCCGGTCATTACCTATTATTTCATTATAAATAATTAATTACATATGTTTATTCTAGAATGTTCTATTCTGCATGGATAAACTACGTAACCGAATCCCCAACTTTTTGGGAAGATCATGCAAATCCCTAACTTATCGGAGCCCATCCTAAGTTAAGGGAAACCCTAATGGTAAACTATAAATAGAGGTAAACATCTAAGGTATGATCATCTTGCTCCCGTTTACCCTCTCTCTCTCTACATACATATTTGCTTTCTCCCAAACCAAGACTTATTCTCACGCCGGAGGGTGGTTACAGGAATAACCCCATTCCTGTAACGAGTCCTAACGGTGTTCTGATTTGCAGTAGCTGTTCGGATCGCCAAAGAGTCGAAGTCCTAGCCGGAGCTTACCCATAAGGTCAGTGTTTCTTCATTGGCACCATCCGTGGGACCTTTCGGTAACAACAGCAAGACTGAACCCAATGGCAAGCGATCAGAACACGGCAGTAACACCGAGTCAGGCGATAATAACTAGCAACCCATTGCTGGGAACGAACCCTGTAACCACCATGCCAGCCTCACCTGCTGTGACCAGGTCTCTCAACTTGGAATTCAAAGTGGAAGGACCACCGCCAGGTTTTACAGGCACCTTCGCTGTCTCTTCTGGGATGACAGCGGCAGAAATTTTCTCATACACCTCCTTACAGTTCCGATCAGTGGAACCAACTACAACAGACGCCAATGTCTTCACCCCAGCATCAACCACGAGTGCACAGACTATACGTCATAGCACTACGCCGGTTATCACATCTGCAAGCCCAAGTACTGTCATACCACAGGTGAGCATGCCTCAATACTATCAGCCCTCGGTCACATATGCCATGCCGCCCCTATATTCGGCAACATTAACAGCGGCGTTGTCCACTCCACCACATCAGCCATTTGTCATGCCTGCAGGAATCATGAACGCCCCGGTTACGCCGGGGAATCAAGTTTACTTCCCAGGATACTATTACGCGCCCCATACGGGTATTTACCCCCATATAACCCCCAATCATACACTCCACAAATGGCGGCACAAAGTTATGCTCAGCAGTCGCCATACGCGGCTTATATGCCACCTTGGTGGACTTTTCCAACATCCCAGCCGGCTTATAGTCAGACCCCGCCAACGGCAGAACCTGTGTATGACAGAGGAAACACATCCAGGCCTCGTTTTTCTCCAAACGGGGTCCCAGCTCTACATTAAACACCACCCCGGTCCAACCCCTGTTACCCAGGGAACCAGCCAGAGCGGTGCAATTCCTCCAATACAACCCATCAGTGTTGAAGAAGACGATCTCACCAGAACTTACAAACCAGTGGACGCTACTTTCAAGTCCAAATTCACCAGAAGAATAGCTGAAGCTCCAATTAAGGAAAAACCCAAGATGCCTCAAACTGTGGGCAAGTATGATGGTCTAGGCGACCCTGATGACCATCTTAACCTGTTCAAGAGCGCTGGGGAAGTAGCCTGTTGGCCCATGCACCTCTGGTGCAAGATGTTTGTCCAAACACAGGTAGGAGCAGCCCGAGTCTGGTGGGACAGTCTGCCCATCGGGGAAATTGATAGATTTGAAGATCTAGAGGCCAAGTTCACGTTGCAATTCAGCCAACAGAGAAGGCACACAAAGGACCGAAACGAACTCCTTCACATTCGTCGGCGAGATAATGAAACAGTGGAGAGTTTCATCGTTAGATTCAACAAAGAAAGCCTGGCAATCCCAGGTGTCACAAACGATCTAGCGTGTGGTGCTTTCCTACAAGGGGTAAATGATGATGAATTGCTAAGAACACTCTATGGGAGGGATGGTGTACCTCCTACCATAGACGAAATCCTGAGGATAGCCAAGGTATACGTCACACAAGAAAAGACCGTTGCCGCCAGTCACGCGGCCAACAGAAAGAAAGAGGCTCAGAAAAGCCAGGATGACAGAGAGCAGCGGAGCTCTAAAGGGAAAGGTAGAGGAGACCAATACCAGAAAAGTGACAGAACGGACTCGCGGTATGATAGGTCTAGAAGCACCTACTCAAGGAACGAATCCTCTTCTAAACCGCGGTCCGATTACCCTAACTTGAGCAAGACGCCAGCAGAAATCCTAGCCTCTGAAAACCTCAAGTTTAACCCTCCAAATCCATTGAAGGACGCTCCCAACAAAGACACCAGTAAGTATTGTGAATACCACAAGGGGAGCGGCCATGATACCAACGACTGTTTTCAATTAAAGAAACAGATCGAGTACTTTGTAAAGGTGGGTAAGTTGGCTCACCTGGTTCGAGACATAAAACAAGGTCCGCCTCCCATCAAAGAAGAAAATGATAAAGGGGCGGGTAAGAGACAGCGAGAGCTAAACATGGTGTACGCCGATAAGGGAATGGGGGCAAAACGGAGTTTCTTAATGTTGGTGCACTTGTGTCTGTACTTTGTCTGTATTTCGTCATGATTCAAAACGATGTCTTTAATGTAAGGTTGATGTAAGTTTGACCAAGTCAACCATCCTCCTGGTTTGACTTGGCCAAACAGTTAGCAAATTGTGGGTAACATGCTTGTGTCGAAGGATGTCATCGAAGGATGGTTTGTATCCTTCGATGACCTCGAAAGATAAACATTCGATAGATACAGATGGACCTCGAAGGATATCATCCTTCGAGGTATGTATGGATCTTTCGGTAGATTTCTGGTCGAAAGATGATCCTTCGACCAGATTACCTTATCCTTCGAGCATGTTAGCTGTGTCGGGTATAAATACCCATGTGTTGTGTTCAGTTCTAGTAGTTGACACAAGAGAGAGACAGGAGAGCACACACACACTGTGAGAGTTTATAGAACATATCTGTAAACATTGAGCTTGTAACTGGACCTTTCATACGCATTAATACAAGTGGTGTTAATCGTTGAATGTTGTGTGTTGTGTTTGTGCTTGTTCTCGTATAAAGTCTCGGTTGCATGCTAGCTTGGATTCCGCACTCGCTAGTGTGTTAGATATAACAAGGATAAGGTTTTATCTCATCCTCGAGAGGGACCTACAAGTGGTATCAGAGCTTTGGCTCTTCTCCTTGTTAAAACCGAGTGTTTTCGGGTGTTTTCCGGGTGTGTGAAGTTTATATTTTTCTGGAAAATCTTGTTATTTTGCCTTGTGTTTGACCTAAAACCTTGTTATTTATCATGTTTTCATGTTAGTCTTGGGTTTTTGTTAAACATTTTAGCAAAAATTGTGTTCCGAAAGTTTGTGGGTTTTCCGGAAGACTCAGATTTTTGGGCTGTGTTCTTGACATATTCATAGTGTTCTTCATAAGTTTACACTTTTGATCTTAAAATTTTTAAATTTCAAAGTGTTTGTGTGTTGGAAGTTGTATTTTGATTAAAATATTTGGTCATTACCCGGTTGGTGAAAAACCTGCATGTTCAGACCTGAAAGATATGGTCTGAACATACTTTCTGCCGAAAGTTCTCACCAACCCGTCAACTTTTCACCAACCTGTCACCCGTTGTCAACTGTGTTAGAACCATTCGAAAGATATCCTTCGAACTCGAAAGTTCATCTTTCGATCAGTGGAGGTTCGAGAGATCATTATCCTTCGAACCAAGGAATCATTTCAAAACATACATCTTTCGGTCTTCTGCTCATTTTCGAAAGACTAGGATCCTTCGATTGGGGAGTCTTTCGAAGTCATCTTTCGTGTTCATCTTTCGGTCTACAGTTCATTTTCGAAAGATAAGGATCCTTCGGTGGAGAATCTTTCGAAAACATTGTTCGAAACTCAACAGTGATCTTTCGAACCCTGTTGATCTTTCGAACAGGTGTTGATCTTTCGAACTGAGTCTGTCTTTGTTTAACAAGTTTTTGTGTTTCAGGTCTTTCGATCAAGATCCTTCGGCTGGTTGTTATCATTCGAAATATTAATATAGTTTGTGAAAATTAATTTTTAAAGGGAAAACTTGTTTTTCAAATTTTAAATCTATTTTCACTTAATATTTTAATTTTTAAAATGGGAACAAACGGTCAGTGGGATCCATCCGCGTGGACTCTAACTCCACAATCATCAGCTACGCAATCATCAGCTACGCAATCTGCGTCAGATTTCAGCAAAGCATGGATGCAGGCTATTGCCCCACCTCAAGCAGCAATGATAACTGCAAATCAATGGGCATTGGTCACAAATCAAAGCAACAGCATTCAATCTATGATGCAGAACGACAGTGAGACTGGTACAAGCACAAAACCGCCAAAGTTAAATCACATCAATGATTGGGGATGGTGGAAAGAAAGACTGAGAACTTATGTTCAGGGACAAGGTCAAGATCTATGGATGTGCTTCTTCACAGCTTTTGAAAATGAGTTGGAAGTTGCAGGAGCTAATCCACAAACGTATAGCACCTTGTCTGAAGAAGATAAGAAGAAATTTGAGTTAGAAAAGAAGGCATTCATGATTCTCACACAAGCTCTTCATAAAGACATTTACCACCAGTTTGTTTACTGCACGACTACTAAAAGCTTGTGGGATATGCTCACGTTACGGTGTGAAGGAAATGCTCAATCTAGAAAGATCAAGCAAGAATTACTGAAGAAAGAGTTTGAAGGATTCACGTGTTTGGAGAATGAGACTTTGGCAGACTTATCTACAAGGTTCCATCACTTGTTGAGCGAGATGTTTGCTTTTAAAGTCACTGCCACTCCACAAGAATTGGTAAAGAGATTCGCTGATAGCTTACCAGCAAAGTGGAGCAGTTATCTTGAAATTCTCAAAGAAAATGGTGTTTTAGAAACAATCACCGTTTATGAATTAATTCAAAGATTGGAGAATAAGGATGTAGAAGAAAAGCTGAAGGCAAAAAGGACACAAACTCCTCAAAATCCAGAAATGTACTTTGGGATTGCAGGAGGTATCAGTGGAGAAAAACCAGCCTCTCAACATGCGAAGCTTCAAACAGCCTTCGTCTCTAACACCGGACCTTCAACAACAGATCAGTTTGATCCTTCAGCTTACACGATGTTTTCAAGACCAAATGTGCAACCGACAGCTCAGCAGCAACAACCGCAACAGCAAGGGTTTTATGGAAGCTCTTCAAACTTTCAAGCCACTTCCAATCCTAACACAGTCAGATTAGACACTTCCAACTTTTCCAAAGTCAGTGTCGAAGTAGCCAAGGAGCATATGGAGATGTTGAACACCTTGGTTAGTGCTTATTGTGGATTAGTTGCAGGTCAGATTGGGAATATCAATCTTACCAATGAAGATTATCAGCAAGTGGATAAAGAAGAGTTTGAAATGATGGATATCAAATGGGCTCTTGCTAGTGCAATTCGAAGAGCGAAGGAGTTCATGGAAAGGACGGGGAGAACCAACTTGGAAAACAAGAAAGACACCAAGTATGGGTTCGACAAGCAAGCTGTCAAGTGCTTTAACTGTGGCGAACGGGGTCATTTCAAAAGGGAATGCACAAGACCAGCTCAGCATGGAAATCAAAATCCTTTCAGAAATCAAGGCAACCAGAACGGGAACAATGTTCGTACGCTGATACCTGTCAACAACCAAGGCCAAGCAGGGTCATCAAATACCAACCGGGGGCTATTGGTTCAAATAGATGAGGGTTGTGATTGGTCGCTTCAGCTTGGAGAAGGAGGAAATGGTGGAACAGCATGTTTTGCTGAAGTTGTAAAGGATTTAAAGCACGCCAGTGGTGGAGAATCTTCCACCAATGGTGTTGTATCTTCTGAAGATGAAGACAGTTCTGGTTATAGTGGAAGCTCAGATGACGAATCCTCCACTTCAGGCAATGATCATGTGGATCAAGCTGCTTACTCTTCGTCTTCTCTCCATTCAGCCTTTATGGCTAATGTCGACAGTTCATCAGGTCAGGTATGTGTCGATGAACCCAATGCTGCAAATTGTGATAACTGTGATAGTTTGCGTGTTAAAAATGCTGATTTGGAGGCAAACATGTCTGAGTTGCAAGGCAAACATGATGCTTTACAAGCTAGTTTGTTTGACTTGCAAGACAAACATGTTTCTTTGAAGGATGAGTGTTGTGAATTGCAAAGCAAACACGAGGCTTTGCAAGAGAAATATGAAATCACACACAAACACCATCAAGAATTGGTTGTAGATCTGTCTAAAGCAGCTGAAGCTAACGTATTTTTAACCAGAAATGAAAAGGAATTTAAAGCAACAATTGCGTCATTAAAACATGATGTTTCGGAATTACAAAAGGCTGTTTTGCGAAAACAACATGCTAACAATAATCTTATTGACACAATTGAAAAGCAAATGGTAGAGTTAGCAACAGCTCGATGTGAATGTGAGACAATTAAGCAGAAACTGGAAAGCTATTCCAATTCCCGCTTTGTATTGGATCACATCATTGATGTTCAAGAGAGAAAGAAAAAGGGGGATAAACCGTGTATTGGATTCAAATCATGTCCTCCCCCAATGAATCACAATTACTCCAAATCGCCTGATGACGAGGATATGCCCCGTTTTGAACCTACTGTGCCCCTCGGTCTAGATGACTTTGCAGCAGGCCTCGGGTTCACAACTGGTACATCATCCTCCGGTCAATCTGAATCTGAATCTGAGAATGTGACAGATTCATCGTTTGTTAAGGAACAGAGTCCTCCCATTGTTGAGGATGCTGATTCTTCGGATGATGAATCTGAAGAAATTGCGAAACAACAGTCTAACTCGGTTACAACAGATATTCCTATCAAGAATCACATCCTGTGTGATCCACCAGTGAAACCGAGTAAGACTGAAATGTCAAAACCAATGGAGTCCCTTGTTTCTACAAGTGAAGAGAATAACTTGTTGTACACGCTCAAAGGAGATGACAAAATTTACTCTAACAAAGATTTTCCAATTAAAAATGTAAATCAAGATTTAATTGAGCAAGTTTTTGAAGGATGTACTGATAAGTTTTTGGGAAACAAAAGTGGCAAAGTTACCGTCACTCAATGTGATCCAATTCCGTGTGAACAAATTAGAAAATAATACGGAAACCAAAAACTTCCGATTGAGCGAAAACAACAAGTCAACTCTGGAAAAGGTAAGGTACAGGGAAAGAAGGCTCAGAACAAGAATGTTCAAGCACCTAAGGTTCAACAACAATGGGTGCAAAACAAAAGAGCTCCTGTTAAGAAACGAGAACCGAAAATGAACTTTGTTGGATCCACGGGTTCAGACAAACTTGAAACATTTCAGGATAAATCTAACATTGATTTCATAAAACAAGTTAGAATTTTAAAACGAAATGATCAGAATAATTACACCCAACACACCAACGGATGTGATTTAGGTCCAAGCACATCTAGATCACAAAGTTCATTGTCTGGTTCTCCGTCTGATCATCAACAGGTTTCTCCGAGGTTTGTAGAGCGGAGAATGTGCTTTGAGTGTGGCACAATTGGGCATATTGTAAGATACTGCCCATACCTGCAAAAGTTAAAGGCAAAAACAAGTGCTCCCCAAGAAATAAATTACCAAAAACGATCATTTTCCCCGAAACAAGACCCACGTGTCTTGAAAGAAAGGGAAAAGAAGTTAAAACAAAAGAATCAAAAGGTAATTGAAAAGGCCTTAAAATCAGAGGTCAAAGAAGAAAAACCTGTTCAAGCAAAACCTAAAACTGCAAAACCAGTAAATGCTAAAACAATTAATACAAATACTGGTAAAGGACAAACGGCTTGGAAGCAAAAGCAGGTAATTCAGTCAGGGGGAGCACCACAGGTTCTTTTTCCTAATCATCAAGTGATTGAAATCACTTTTCTTGATGATCAAGGACGACCCAAGTCCACAAAGGCTTGGGTCCCTCTCTCCAACTAATTTTTGAGTGAGTGTGTAGGATATTCCAGGAGGAACTTTCGATAGTCGTAAGATTGTTGATAGTGGAGCATCCTTGCACAAAATAGGCAACAGAAGAAATTGCTGCCTTTGAGGGAGAGAAAAAGCAAAGGGAAACAGAAATGTCTGTTGAAAGAGATTGAAAAGCTTCGACAAAATGAAAATCATTTCAAAATGTGAATGTTCAACGCTTTGATCGGGACCCTGGGATAGATTCATATCAAATTGTACGCACCTGCAGCACGTTTGAAGTTCAAAATCAACAAGATGAACGTGCAGTGTACATTTCTACGCGGTGTGATTGAAGAAATTGTGTTGGTTGATCAAACTACACCGGGTGTGCGGATGCCTTGGCATGGATTGAACAACCGCACACTACTTCTGAAAGAGAAAGACAAAGACCTTCGCTGGTGCAATGTGGAAGACCAGCCGGAACCGGAGGTTTATGATCTTGTTGCTGTAAAGAGATTTCTCAGTAGCTACAACAATCGACTTTGAAATCCACACCGGATGGATATCCAGTTTGGGAGAGTACTCAGATTCCTTGCAATGCACGAAGCAGTTGCAGGATACGGTTTTAAATTTCTAATCTCCCCTATACTTGTCGATATTTAAGCTGCTTTGTGAATTATTATCTCGTTCAGCACTCTTTGACCAGACAATGTTGTCATGGTCCACACCGCTTACCGACATGCCAACTGATTTTTCCAAAATTTGATACATCATTTCTGATTCAAAATTAATTTTGGTAAACGGCATTGAGGTAAAACATGAGTTAACCAACATCGGAAAATCATTTTTTTAAATATCTTTGTGTTTTAAATTTGTCTTAGTTTATTGATTTTAGGGGGAGTAAATCCAAATTTGAAAAATCCAAAAACATCGAAAAATTTCTAAAACACAAAAACAATAGAAAAACAAAAATGAGTTTCCTGGCGAGCAAAAGAGAAAATGATAGTACATCAGTGGTCTATGCAAACCTCTTTAAACCTTAAATGAAAAGCGATAAGCAGCTCTATATAAGATGTATCGGTAGGCTCACAATCATTTTAAAGTGTGCAGGGTGATATAAACTTAAATCTGACTGAAGACCAGGTGGGAACCATTCATTGGCATATGGTCTTGGTACCGAAATTTCGTTTGAGAGATTGCCGAGGTTCTGAGATATTCGGTCTTTATGCTGCTTATCATCTGGGTATCATGGTTGTATCTTTTACCGAAAAATAACGGGGACGCAAGTCTAGATCTTCCATGATACTATACATACGTGTACATATTGCATTCGACCTCAATAAGTGATCAACAATCACATGTCCAAAACAAATAAGTGATAATGTATCACAAATTCTTTCCGGGAGTCAAGTTCGTCTCTCTGCTGTACGAAAGTACTGACCTGTTCACGGACTTGCTCCTGTGCCCTCATGCATATGAAAATCAAGTTCCTCTTCAATAAGTGATTCTATCACATAGGGCTTGTTTTCAAATCAAAATAAGTGAGTTTCTCACATCATATACGGTCAAACAGATGATAATCGGTATACTCACCGGTAAGATGAACCCTCGTGCATACCTTGATACGGGAATGTGTCGTGATGTGGATGAACACCGGTCGGTAAGTATAAATCATACCTTAACGTATCCCCTAAACATGATTACATCTGATAAGTTGAGCTTAAGTGGACAACAATACCGATAATTGTTATAGGATGCTTATCTTAATATTAACTAATTGAACAACAAGAACGTTTTGGCATGACCGTACACTGATATGATTCTCTTACCCTCGAAACTCGCAAAAAGAATGTTTGTATATATTTATTTTATTTTGTATATATTTATTTATTGCTTTCAGTCTTTAAATTTGAGATATTCAAAAATCCAAAAAGATTTTTCTTCTAGTTTATTTTTGATTGACCGTTGTTGGAACTCGAGTCTATCCTACCCAAAATCCTGATCGTAAGCTGGAAAACAATTGCATCTTCATAAACAGTCGAAGTTAACGAGTTTTGAAAGTTAAAGGATTAAAATGAATATTTTTCTAAACTTTCAAACTGCTGTTGGTTGGTGTTTGATTGAGATTTGATCTCATATGTGTCGTTAGTTTACATGTTAACTATATTCCAAACGGTTGTTCTCATTATGTGTTTAGCTTTCTTGCATGTGCAGATGCTAAAGGCGAGGAGAACATGCTCGATGAAAAGCTTTGGAATGAAGACACGAAGTGGAGGCACTCAAAGGATAGAATGATCGAGTTGCCGCTGTCCCTTCATCAACACCACAAGGATCTGAAGAATTGTCAAGTCAAAAGATTCACGAGCATGACTCAATGGAGAGTTCAATCTACCCAAAATCCTGATCCTTTCTTGCATGTGCAGATGCTAAAGGCGAGGAGAACATGCTCGATGAAAAGCTTTGGAATGAAGACACGAAGTGGAGGCACTCAAAGGATAGAATGATCGAGTTGCCGCTGTCCCTTCATCAACACCACAAGGATCTGAAGAATTGTCAAGTCAAAAGATTCACGAGCATGACTCAATGGAGAGTTCAATCTAAGGGGGAGTTTGTCAACACACTTCCTACATGAAACGGGGAGTTTGTTGATACACTTTCTGCTTACGTCGCGTGAAGACCTTGAAGATCCTCCGACATGAAAGACATAGAAGACGAACCATCATGAGTAGCGTCCAAGGGGGAGTTTGTTGATGCACTTTGTGTGGTCGCGACTCGGCTCGGTTCGACTCGGCCTTGAAGACTTGAAGACACGAAGATCGAGACAAAGCTACAGCCAAGGGGGAGTTTGTTGGTGCACTTGTGTCTGTACTTTGTCTGTATTTCGTCATGATTCAAAACGATGTCTTTAATGTAAGGTTGATGTAAGTTTGACCAAGTCAACCATCCTCCTGGTTTGACTTGGCCAAACAGTTAGCAAATTGTGGGTAACATGCTTGTGTCGAAGGATGTCATCGAAGGATGGTTTGTATCCTTCGATGACCTCGAAAGATAAACATTCGATAGATACAGATGGACCTCGAAGGATATCATCCTTCGAGGTATGTATGGATCTTTCGGTAGATTTCTGGTCGAAAGATGATCCTTCGACCAGATTACCTTATCCTTCGAGCATGTTAGCTGTGTCGGGTATAAATACCCATGTGTTGTGTTCAGTTCTAGTAGTTGACACAAGAGAGAGACAGGAGAGCACACACACACTGTGAGAGTTTATAGAACATATCTGTAAACATTGAGCTTGTAACCGGACCTTTCATACGCATTAATACAAGTGGTGTTAATCGTTGAATGTTGTGTGTTGTGTTTGTGCTTGTTCTCGTATAAAGTCTCGGTTGCATGCTAGCTTGGATTCCGCACTCGCTAGTGTGTTAGATATAACAAGGATAAGGTTTTATCTCATCCTCGAGAGGGACCTACACTTAACGCTTGAACCCTGGATGCTGGAAACCATGACGATCGAACCACGCGTAGAGGATTTGCACCTCACCACTGACCCCCTAATCATATCTGCCGCGGTAGGCAATTACAACATGAGAAGAATCCTGGTAGACACCGGGAGTTCTGAAGACATCATTTACGAGCATTGCTTTAACAGAATGCAACCAGAAGATAGAAAATTGCTCGAGTCAGTGCACGCCCCTATTAAAGGCTTCACCGGAGAAAAGGTTGATCCAATTGGCCAGATCACTTTCCCAGATACATTCGGACAAACCCCCTGAGAAAGAACAATACTCCTCACGTTTCCTGTGGTGCGTGCTGAGTCCTACCACAATGTAATCATTGGGAGGTTCACCCTGGGGAACTGGATGCCATAGTCTCCACGGCACGCGGGTTCATGAAGTTCCCCACCCCGCGGGGTATTGCAACAGTATTTCGAGACAAGCTGGGAGAAGTATTGGACACCAAAAGATGCCATCAAGGGCCTACCGGCGCCATCGTCCCGGAAAGGTGTGTCTTAAGCACACGCCATCCAGAGCAGACAGTAACAATAGGGGACAGCCTCTCCCCTAAGGTCAAAAACAACCTGAAACAGCTGCTGAGAAGGAACGCTGACATCTTTGCTTTTGAGCACTCTGACATGACTGGGATACCCCGGGATAAGGCAGAGCACAAGTTAGCAACACTCCCGGGCATTAAACCCGTCGCACAGGGTCAACGCAGCATGGCTCCGGATCGAAAAGCAGCGGTAGTCAAAGAAGTACGAAAGTTGGTTGAAGCTGGAATTCTCAGGGAAACAAAGTATCACACATGGGTATCAAACCCTGTGATGGTTAAGAAACCAGACGACACATGGCGGATGTGCATCGACTTTAAATATCTGAATAAAGCATGCCCCAAAGATGCCTACCCGCTGCCTGAGATGGACTTCAAGGTTGACTCTCTGGTCCCTTATAGGTTCAAGTGCTTCTTAGACGCTTATAAGGGTTACCACCAGATAAAAATGTCCAGAGAAGACGAAGAAAAAACGGCGTTTCATACCGATGTGGGAATTTTTTGTTATACCAAAGTGCCTTTTGGCCTGCGAAATGCCGGAGCCACTTATCAGCGACTCATGGACAAGTCTTTCGAAAAACAAATCGGTAGAAACTTGGAAGTATACGTCGACGATCTGGTGATCAAGAGCAGGGAGGAAAAGCAAATGCTAGAAGACATCGAGGAGACTTTCCAGAAGCTAAGAGAATACAACATCAAGCTCAACCCCAAAAAGTGTTCGTTTGGGGTCGAAGAAGGTAAATTTTTGGGGGTGGTGGTCACCCGGGATGGTTTTAAAGCCAACCCGGAAAAAGTATCCGCTATAACACGAATGCCCTCCCCCAGAACTTTAAAAAAGGCACAAGCATTGAACGGACGTCTAGTGGCGTTGAACAGATTCCTGGCAAGACACGCCGAGCGATCTCTGCCATTCATAAAGACGTTAAAAGATTGCCTTAACAAGAAGAGCTTCAAATGGACCAGCGAAGCGGAAGAAGCTTTGCAAGACATGAAGCGGTTCATCAAAAAATTACCCATGTTGACAGCGCCATACCCAGAAGAACTACTAAAAATGTACCTGGAAGCGGCTCATAATGCGGTAAGCGCGGTACTCATGGTTGAAAGAGATGGAAAACAAATGCCCATATATTATGTCAGCCGAGTTTTGGTGGGACCCGAAACACGGTATCCAACACTTGAAAAGTTGGTGCTGGCATTAGTCCATGCTACCCGGCGCCTCCGAAGATATTTCCAAGGACATCGCGTACAAGTCTTAACGAATTACCCGCTACAACAAATTTTGCACAAGCTAGAGATCTCCGGAAGATTGGCTAAATAGGCGATCGAGTTGGGAGCCCTGGATATCGAATATCGAAAGCAAACAGCAATCAAGGGGCAGGTGATCGCCGACTTCTTTGCTGAAATTCCTGATGGTGAAACTATACATGGTCCCGCAATCCAAGACATCCCGGAATCCAGCACAGCCAAGCAAACCTGGAAGCTCTACACCGATGGATCATTCAACGGGAAAGGTTCCGGGGCAGGTCTCATGTTGATAAGCCCAAGTGAAATAAGGCTGATGTACGCCTTTGTAGGATCGATTCGTGACCCAATTGAGTCATTCAGAAGAGTTCGTATCTATACGAAAGGCGGAAACAGACGTATAGACATAGAAACAGCTTGATTCACACTTTAAACGTCTTGTATATTGATATTACACTGTTTACAATCAGTAGACAAACCGGCAGCACCTCGGTATCACTATGTAATTTCGTTACAAATGACAATCATGAACCACCTATATATAGATACATAATTCCGCACGAAACTCAACAAACACATCTCATACGAAATTACGGAAGGTAATTCCGTACGGAATTATATGAGAACCATTCATGCGAAATTAGAAAACTGTTTCATGTGTGCATGCTTTTCACGTGATGTTGCAATATCATGATGTCATCTTTATGATGTCATCATTGAATATGATGACATCATGCTTGATCAGATCCGCAACGCAACCAAGACTCGATATAAGACGAAGACGACAGATGTATGCGCCAAGAGAATCCCCCTCAGATGTTGACGAGTCTTAAGTGTCGAGTCTTCACAATCTTCATTCTTTATCAGTCCTCTCGAACTACTCAGAAATATCTAACACTGTAAAGCATCCCCAATCTCTCTCTACATTTCCAGAATCTCTGGCTCTTACATCTTTTCTTCAGCACCAACAAATTTTCCACGAACAATCTCTACTCGAATGTCTTCAGACTCTCCCTTTCAATTTACATCCTCTACCTCACAATAAATTTTACAATTTGATAAAATTTATACTTTGTTTACCACTTGTAGAGCAAATCTTAGAATGATTTATCAACTATAATCTTTGATGAACCATTTGCAAGAATATCATGTTCATTTCAAAAACTTTTTATCTTTTAAACTCAGACTCTCCCTCACAAACTGCTCAATTCTTTCCCAAACCAGTTGTCATCATGTTTATCACTCGGAGTTTTGAAAATCAGCTCTTCAATACCAGTTGTCGAAAATCTTTTTGAATTTTGAATGTAAAGAAATGCAGTAAAGAAATATTTACAGACAACATTTTTGTGAGTTTTTGTAAGAGGATCATATCAGTTTTTGAGACAAATCACCAACACCATTAAGCTTTAAACATTTTAAGCTCTAAACGATTCACTTAGATTGTCAGTATACTGGTCCACTTAAATTTTCACACAAATTTCAACTGATCCGAGATACGAGGTTAATGTTTTAAGTACTTAAACTTAATCATGTATCCCACCTCAGAATATACTCCCGTATCCAGATCCCAATATTCAGTCTTACAGGTGAGTATACCACATATGATATCTGTAAGGGGTTAAATTGCGAAGAACCATGAGAGCTTAGGTCAGAACTTCCGTTCAGCAGAGAGATGACGGCTTCGATTTAAGGTGGGTCCCCTTTAGAGGATCTTTTTTACAACAACATTGATTAGCAATTTTATTGTATCATCATTTTATGCTGAGGGCGGCGCTATATTTCAAGCAAGCAGAAAGTATTCTCCGGGGACTAGGCCATTGCTTCCGCAAAATCAGAAGTCCCGGGATAATACCTGATGTGTGTAAAATGCAACATATAAATTACATCAAATGAGGCATAAAACTAACCCTTTTTAAGTACTAATGTTGGAAAAAGAGTGTTTTTGTCTTCCTTTTGTATTTTCAGGATTAAATGAGCTCAAATTCACAAAAGAAGCAAAAAGACAGCTAAATCTAACATAAATACAAGGAAAGGAACATAAGTGGACTGCCCGAAATAGAAAACCGAAACAATAGAAAACCGAAATAGAGTTTGTGTAAACATGAGATATTTCAAAATGCAAAACAATAAAAATGCAAAAAACAATAAAAATGCAAAAAAAAAAAAAATCCATAAACATGAGATATTTCAAAATCCAAAAACAATAGAAAACCGAAATAGAGTTTGTGTAAAAAGGGGAAATGATAGTACATCAGCTAGACAGTTGCAGTACGCTAAAGAAATGTAATGATTAAAAAGTGTTAAGAAGTCTCGCTGATGATATGCCGGTAGGTTTTTATACATTTAGTAGATTTGTTTGGGATATAAACCTAAATCATTTCTAGCTTATTACGTGGGGAACATCTCTCGGATATATAGGTAACCCCTGAAATCCGTTTGAAAGATTTGTCTATTTCTGACATACTAGGTCTATGTGCATAATGATATCTGTGGTATTATACCAGGACTTCTGATTTTGCGAAAGCAATAGCCTAGTCCTCGTATAATACTCTACACTACTTTATTCATAAAGCCTACCCTCAACATAAAAAATGATGAAACACTGAAAAATGCAAATCATGTGCTGTTGAAGAAAAGATCCCCAAACGGGACACACCGAAAGTCGAGCCATCATCTCTCTGTCTGAACGGATGTCACACCCCGATATTTCCACGTATTACCGGTGGGCCCGGTGGGGAGTATCGTGACGTAATTGATATCATCATAGTCATACAACACAATATTTAAATGCACAGCGGAAGGAAAATAGATTCGTTTCAACTTTAATAAATTGTAATATGAAGTATCACAAACAGTTGAAAATAATCCACAGGCGGATCAAAATATAAAGGAAACATAGTTCATCAGATTTAAATGCATCCAAGCTTGCGAGACTCTTATTGATGCTAAGGAGAGGCCAACCTATTACGAGTAGTACCTGCACTTAACCTTTTTTGGGAAAATACGTCAGTTTACACTGGTAAATACAATTAACTGACTCATTTTGAAAGTTTAGTGAGAATTGATTTGAATGCACGTGGCACAAAACATTTTATAACTTGGGATAATTATTTGAATATAATACTTGTAAAGAATTACATGTTCCTTATGCGTTCAGTAGCCCGGTTCGTGCCGGGTTAAAGATTTATAGACACACCACAGGTATAATGCCCACAAGATTGAATCCTTTAAGTGGGATACCAGTTTTGTACATATGCAGTTGTCAGGTGTACGCCTACACCCCGTGCTTAGGTCGTGGCCATTTCGTAAATAATGCCAAGGATATCCGGGACATGGTCATTAACCCCCCAAAGGCGTTTAAGCAAACAAAACATATTTTTAAACGGGTCATCTCGATAATACTTAACCACCAATCGATTAAGGACGAATGCCCGACCAAGTGGTATTTTATATACCGTACCCCAAGCCCGTATAGGGAAAATAAGTTAAAAGTATTTACCTGAGCTAAATATAAATTCAATCCCAGCCGTATCAAATCAGCAAGTACAGATAGCTTTTACTGGGCTCCAATTCTGGAACGAAGGTTTATAATAACCTATTAGAATCCTAACGGGTCTTTAATTAAGCCTAAACTTAGACCGGTTAGTTTTAAAGGAAGATACGGTTCGAACGCGTGATTAAGCGAAGACCGGAATAGAATGTGATTTAGACCTGACAAGTTTGAAGACTTGTATAATATGGGTAAACTAAACACATTCTGGATTTTGAGATAAATATGATAAGGTTCGACCCGTTTCGGCTAATTTATGCAAACTAGTTACATAAACCGAACCGAACGCGTAAGAAGTGTAACGGGTAACCAAAAGAGTCGCTAACAGGTTTCCTAAGTTAATATGCCTTAAATATGTTGTGATATCAGTAGGATACCTTCCATTATGCCCAAAACGAGTTTAATCTCAATTTAAGCCCCGTAGGGGTATTTTGGTCATTTTAAAGATTATAAAAGAGATTAATTAAATTCTGAGACTCGGGTCTGAAATAATCAGTAAATCAACTTAATTTAATAGGGTATATCAGTTGGTGATAAGTCTTATATGCCAAAATGGTTTTAAATCCATACTAGGTGTTTAATACGCGTAAAAAGCTGTTTTAAGCGATTTCCGGGTTATACAGGAAATATGAGTTTTCTGATTAGGTTATAAAGTTCAAAATACTTCATTTATTATATAAAATCAGTAGCAATTGGATTGGTGTCAAAATACTATGTAAAACTCATTTTATACACAAAAAGGGTATAATCGGTATTTATAGAATCAAGGCCATAACCTTAGGTTATGATCAGGTTAAAAATAATTAAAAATCTTCAAAAATCTCAAAATATTATATTACATCAGTGGGTAAAAGGTTTGGTGTCAAAAATTGGGTTTAGATAGGCTTTACGCTAATTATGCCTTTTAATTAACAAAAAGCTTTCAAATTACGCTATTGAGCATAACTCCTAATCTAGACCTCCAACTGATGTGAAATTTTAGGGACATGTTTATAAATCAGTAATAAAGATTATTGTCCTTTCAGATTTCTGAAATTCTCGTTTTATGGTCAAAAGGGCATTATGGTCAACATTAAGCAATTAACGGAAACGTGTAAACGAATCGGACAATCAACGATCCAACCACAGAGGGTTATACTATCATGTAACCTGGTCCTAAGGAAGCTCTAAGGCATTTCTAAACCCATCAAAAATCGGGTCAGAACTAAAGTCAAAGCAAAAGTCAAAGTTTTGCGACTTTCGGTTCCGAACCGAGCCTAAACAGAAAATTGTCGGATCAAACAAGCTAAGACCAGTTCTTATACTATTTACCAAGTTATATGAGTGATAAAATAGGTTACACATCTTCTACATTGCTAATTACGTGTTAATTCGCAATTTAAGTTTCTGTTGACTTTTTATAAACAACTTTGACCCGGCAAATGATCTAGTTAGAGCGGGAATCAGAGGGTGCCCTTTTAAGGGTTTAAAGCCCACATAATTACCAACTTATAACTACCTTAAGTTTGACAAATCACTGGACCATTAGTGATTAATCGATAAGTCAAACCTTAATTACGACAGTTTGACTTTTAAGCTAATAACTAAGTAAAACACGATTAAGGAAGGTCAAGGATACTTACCAAGGTCTAATGCACGATTAGAGATGCTTAGGGAAGGTCCTTGTGCTCCAGAAATGATCAGAAGTGAAGGTATGAAGGGATGATCAAAGTTTGCAACAATGTGGGTCTTATATAGTGCCTTTGATCCATCAAGATCATGACAAACAAACCTATGAGGTGATCCCAGATCAAATACAAGTGTCCCTAAACCTAAGAACTAGTTTAGGCAGCCCTTGGTGGTGAAAAAGGGCAATATATGTCGGTTACATGGGCTGAACAGCCATCAATCGAGTTTCTGCATCTGGGAGTAGCTTACGGACCATAAGGGTCCTAGCATACGGTCCGTAAGGACCAGGCCAGCATGACATAACTTTCAAAAGTTGACAGTTTGGCCCCTGAACTTCTAAACTTGATTTTTAACATGGTTTCTTGCACTTGTAACCCCCAAACTTGACTTTTAAGCACCCCAATTTATAAACCAACTTTGTTAAGTCCCCGGTTATTCATACGATCACCGAAAAGTCTTAAATTTCAACGTTGACGCTTTTAACCCCTCATATAAGAACATTGCCATAACTTCCTCATACGATAGCGAAACTTGATGAAATTTTTATCACGCATTCTAGTGAGCATAATGAATCGTTACAAAGCTTCGGGTTTGCTAAAAGGTCACTCAGAGGTACACTTTAAACATGTTGACACATTTAACCCCTGTAGTTTGTAATCTCTCACTTTCTTTCACAATTTGCTTCGTATGATCCATGAATCATTCGTTTAAGGGTATAAACACCATGTAGGGTTATTGTAAAGTATATTTATCCATTGTTGACATTTTGAACCCTTATATTCACATACTTTTCTTGTTTGTCAACTTTAGTCCTTCTAAAGTAATCCTTTACACGTTCCAAGCTTATGACACGTGTCAACACATTATAGGACGTGAATTTTCAAGGTGTTACATCCTCACCCCCTTAAAAGAAATCTCGACCTCAATATTTACTGAAACAAATGAGGGTACTTTTCTTTCATTGTGGACTCGACCTCCCACGTGTACTCGGGACCTCTACGGGCATCCCATTTCACTTTTACGATCGACACATGCTTCCTTCGAAGCTTCTTAACCTGTCGATCCTCGATCGACACAGGTTTCTCAACAAACTTCAAGCTCTCATCGATGTGCACATCTGTATGTGGTATGACTAGTGACTCATCAGCTAGACACTTCTTCAGATTGCAAATGTGGAATACACTATGAATACCACTGAGCTCTTCAGGCAAATTTAACTTATAAGCCACTGATCCGACACATTCGATGATCTCGAATGGTCCTATGTACCTTGGGCTTAGCTTGCCTTTCTTGCCAAATCGCATTACCCCTTTCCAGGGTGATACCGTGAGTAGTACCTTGTCTCCTACCTCGAACTTCAGAGGTTTACGCCTCAAGTTCGCGTAGCTTTTCTGCCTATCCCTGGCAGCTTTGAGACGATCGCGTATTTGCACAATCTTATCTGTCGTCTCCAGGACTATTTCAGGTCCTGTCAGTTGGACATCTCCAACTTCTGCCCAACAAACGGGCGTTCTGCACTTTCTACCGTACAAGGCCTCGAAAGGCGCGGCTTTGATGCTCGTGTGGTATCTATTGTTATAGGAGAACTCGATCAATGGCAGGTGGTTATCCCAACTACCACCTAAGTCAATCACACCTGCACGCAACATGTCTTCCAAAATTTGGATGGTACGCTCACTCTGTCCGTCCGTCTGAGGGTGGTAAGCCGTACTAAAATTTAAGCGCGTGCCCAAAGATTATTGAAAACTTTTCCAAAAATGCGATGTGTATCTAGTATCTCTATCAAAGATAATAGATACTGGTACGCCATGCAGAGATACAATCTTATCTACCTACAGTTGGGCTAACATGTCGGAGCTATAGGTCTCCTTAATGGGTAGGAAATGTGCTGACTTAGTCAGTCTATCTACTATCACCCATATAGTATCATTTCCTTTCGTTGTCTTTGGCAACTTGGTGATGAAATCCATTGTCACCATTTCCTACTTCCACGTGGGAAGTTCAGGCTGTTGTAGCAACCTGACGGCTTCTGATGTTCAGCCTTGACTTGCGCACACGTCAAACATTTAGCTACATAGGTAGCTATATACTTCTTCAAGCCTATCCACCAAAAATTTGCTTTCATATCCTGGTAATTGGAGTTACCAATCTTCTGTTTACTAATAGATGTTTAACATTCCATCTATACAAGGTATCCAAAGGAGCAGCCTTGATACTTATATAACAACCATTATAGAAAAGCTTATTTTAAGGTGAGATGGTTATTCCAACCACTGCTTAAAACTAATCTTAAGGAATAGCTAATCCCCGCTGCTAGTCGAACAAATCGACGATCCTGGGCAGCTGATGGAAATTCTTAATTGTTGCCTAATTAGGGTTGCGGTAATCAATGCATAAGCAAAATGAACCGTCTTTCTTAATTAACTATACCAAGTTCTCAGAATATTGAGTTAGGCTATATGACTCTTCTATTTTTAAAACTTACTTAATCAGGGTTTCGATTCTCTCAATGATGGTACTAGCTGTCTTGGAGGTTTCATAATAATACAGCCCTAAATGGGATATCAATCTTAACTCTACCTGCTTCTCAGGGGTAAAATAGAGTAATCTTTGGAGAAGATAATCAAGATATAAGGAGGTTACAGAGATTTTCTATATCTCAGGCTCCAGTTCATCCATCATTGCTTGTGTCAAATAAGTGACACATTTATGTTACAAGTCCACAAATTCCTTAATCGGGAACATTTACTTGGACAATTCCATTCTGGATATCTTCTTTGAATACCATTAGTTGACTTTAGTACCATATGACCATCGGGATATCTTTGTGGTCCCATGCATTAAACCTCCATACTGATCAGGCATGGAAGCAATCTATGGAACTTATTAAGATACACCAATCCTTATATGACGCTTTTATCATACCATTTGGTATTCGGAATCGATAGAGATTAAAGAGATATCAACTATATATGCTGACGCACTTCCTCTAGAGAGAGGATATTTCAAAAATTCTACGTCTGAAGGTTTCTGATAGGAACAAAAGAAATGGTTCTTACGATTTCGCCTGTAAGCTTTTACCTTACACTTATTATCTGAGGTTCTTACGGGAAAATTTCTAAAAGTTTGCTAAGCTTGTGGTCTTATGAGAGACTTAGCAGCACCTGACCCCAAACGTAACTCTAAGCAATAAAATCATAATAAGGAATTTATCTGGTGTTATTACTAATGTGAACTACCCCTAACCATTCATCAGGAGGGTTAAACGTCTCCATTCTTAATCCTTTTACACTCAGCTGTAGAATCTTTGACAAATTTAGGGCAGTCTCAACTTTGAATGGCTGTGTCTTAGTCTATACAACGTGAGTAGCTGAGGTAGACCCATAATGGGTTTATAATGAGTAGGTTTTGAAACTTAATGTGCCCTCTTATTGCCGATGCTAACCACTAATAATCATTTGCATTAAGCTTATATTTTTGGGCAAATGGAATAGGGTACTATCTCAATTAATGAGTTAAAATTTGTAACATACTGTCTACAATCTGGAACTTTTATGGAGAGTTAGAAAATTTCTTATTCCATCTTTTTCCATTTCGTGAAGCGGATAATAGGTTTTTCTAATAAGGTCCTTAAAACTTGGACTATCCCATAATGTATATAAGAGGATCTTTCTTGTGGACTTCATTAATATCCTCACTAATTATGGGTATTGCCATCGAATGACCGTGATGCATTCTTCGTCGTGTCTTTTCTAGCATAACCGCTGATACGCCTAATGGTTTCTACTTCATCCAACAATTTCCTGCGATTGATGGCCCTTTTTTACTATTGAAGTCTCTTGACTTCCAAGAAACGAAGTACTTTTAAGTACATCCAAAAAGGAATGGGCTCCTTGCCATATATGATTTTGTTTGGTTTATCCTTCGCAATTGAAGTATGAATATAGCTCTTCTCATGAGCAGTGACATGTGTTTTAAAGCGAGTAGCATTTGGCTTCTTGAACCTTTTCATGAATTTTTCTTATAGCCTTTCTAATAGCTGCATTAATTATAGTTTTGGAGATTAACTCCATTAACATTGAGGTTCACATTGGATGCACTATTAACAATTGTCGCATCTTCAGCATCGCGACTGTTGTTTGTCTCTTCTGAGTTTTCCATACTCGAATCTTTTGGTATTAAATACCATATTCAACGAGTGCTTAGGCAATCCATACCCAGTGTTTCCTTGAATTGTCAAAGGCTCACCATAAGGAGTCTTGGTAACTATTTGCTTCTTATCACATAAAGTATGGGCTTGGTTACAGGATGACCCACCCATTTCTATTTATTATATCGAGTCCCTCTATTTTAACGGAAACAAGGACATCGGAAACGAATGGTTCCTAATGGATATAAAACATCCATCTAATATTGCTGAAGCAGTCTCTGAGGTGCCATCGGCTAATTCTACTTTATACTTAACGCTTAGAGTTTTAACAGGCAAATTTAATGATTTACAAAATCTATTGTCTACGAAAGACTTATCTGAACCTGAATCAAATAATACTCTAGCATGAGTGTTATTGATAAAGAAAGTACCTGTTGTTACATTGTCATCCTGAATAGCCTCTTGAGCATTCATCTGAGAGCTTCCAGCTTTAGTCTTTTTAGCCTTGCCAGACTTCTTGGTTTTATTAGGGCAATTAGTTTTGATGTGCCCTATTTCATTGCAACCATAGCAGGTTGCGTCCTCTATGTCCTGGCACTCCAAAGTCTGGTGCCCATTCTTATTACAAATTCCACAAGGCCTAGCTTGTGACTCTAAAGTGCATTTCCCTTTAGTCGCTTTCTTTGGGCAGCGGGTCTTTATGTGCCCTTTCTCGCCGCAACCATTGCATGTGGCGTCCTTCAAGTCCTTGCACTCAAGGGTCTTGTGATCCATTTCCTTACAATTGCCACATCCCCCGGTCTGTTCATAGAAGCATTTTCTGAAGTGCTTCTTCTTGCAGGTTTTACATTTGGGGTTTTCCTCCTTTGGTTTGGACTGGTTATAGCTTGAACCGGTCTTACCCTTTTTGTAACCCTTATTTGGGGTATTATCGCATTTTCGCTTATGATCCTTTAATACACGGTCCACAGCGTTGTTTACGGCTGTATCTATCATAGCCTGTAACTCGGTGCTTGTTAAGTTCAGTCTTGCATCATCATTCTGATCAATTGGATGATTGTGAGCTTCAGAGGAGTCAACCATGGTGAAGCTTTGAGGGCTACAAACCAAGTAGTAATAATTTGTTTAATCATATAGCGAATTGTCGAATTTGATGATTAAATAGCCATGGTGCAAATAAACCATATAGGTCAATAAATAGTATTTAATTTATTTGATTATGTTTTGCCTAAGTTTTTAAATAAACCATCTTTGGCGTTTAAACAGAATATAATCCTTCATATTTATTAGACAGGGGACATAAGTCACGACTGCCAATGTCGTACTGACATTTTTATATATAGCACAAGGGCTTGTTCCAAAGGACTTTTGATGGCATAGATGCCTTGTCACTAGGAAATTTTAAAACATAATCGATGATTCCTTTGGATCGGAAGATTTCATAGTTCATTGTCTTAACAAGAAGTTATGAAATAAAACTATCTTTTTCATGTATACATCTTTGCCCGAAGGTATTCATCCTAATGGATGTTTTGATGTGTTCATCATGTTCGACGTTTATTAGCCATGATCCCTCTTAATCATTTACGCTAAATAATGGGTTTGGAAGTTCCTAATATAAAGATGACAAGTGTGATTTTATTGCATCACCTTTGTCAGGGGTGTTAACATGTTTTCAGATGTTAACAAAGATCTGAATCTCTTTTAAACAGGTTTTACCATCGTAGCCAGGTCTTTAATGACATTCAAGCTAGGTTATACCTTTTAAGATTCTCTTTTAACATGTATACTGGCAGGAAAGGAATGATACTTATTTTATTCAGGATTTCATTATAATTATCCTAAATTTAATTAAAATATAACTATGGCACAAAAGGCCAATTCACTAGGGCAACTTTAAATTATAGACCATGATTTTGTAGAATCAAGGTATTTAGGCTTTGAACGTTGTTCATTGCCTTTTCTTGACAGGGAGTTGTAGGCTACGACTGTCTCTTGTCTTATATGACAATGGATATGGCCCGTAAGCATTATATCCGTAATGGATGTTAAAATCACAAAATAAGAAAAGATTTCGGGAGAATCCAGTATGAGGATGATTTATGCGATTTTATCGAACCACGTCTGCCAGGAATGTTAACATGTTACAGATGTTAACAAGGATTTGAATCTTTTGAATAGGTTCTACCATCTTGGCCTTGTCATACAGGCTAGGTTTACCTTTAAGATTCTTTTAATATTTAACGCAGAACAATCCTAAATTGAGATGTTAATAAGGATCTGAATCTAATTGAGGAACTGCCATCTTGGCCCTGTCTTAAAATGACACATGGGCTAGGTCTTGTCCTTTTTAGATTTTTTCCATTTTATTATAGTGGTAGATCTTATAAAAGGAATGATACTTTTCATTTATTTCATTTATTATATATATTGATAAGATGAAACTTTGATAAGCATTCCAAGGATTTTAAAAGGGTACAGAATTTCCCTGAACGGGATTTGAAAGAAATGATGTTGTCCATGAAGGGGCTGAAAGATAAGTATGCCCTTATAAGGACTTACTAAGGAAACGAACTTCAGCAAAAGGAGTTTCTTCTTCATTTTAATTCTAAATGTTTTCTCCTCAGTTGCACGTTTATCCTAATCGCAGTACAAGGCTCCGCATTCCTCGGCTTCGGATGGGGAGGATTTCCCTTACGGCTCCTTTGCTTGGCGATATATTAAAAGTATATAAAATTGAAAGCAATAGTTCTCCGAATAGAGACGAGAGCATTCCTATGTTAAGTCTAGACTCAGAAGGTCAAGGAATGTGCTACTGTGTCATTGAGATTAAACACAAAAGGATAGTGTTTAATTCACTCAATGTTGCCTCTGATACCAACCTGTCATACCCCGATATTTCCACGTATTACCGGTGGGCCCGGTGGGGAGTATCGTGACGTAATTGATATCATCATAGTCGTACAACACAATATTTAAATGCACAGCGGAAGCAAAATAGATTCGTTTCAACTTTAATAAATTGTAATATGAAGTATCACAAACAGTTGAAAATAATCCACAGGCGGATCAAAATATAAAGGAAACATAGTTCATCAAATTTAAATGCATCCAAGCTTGCGAGACTCTTATTGATGCTAAGGAGGGGCCAGCCTATTACGAGTAGTACCTGCACTTAACCTTTTTGGGAAAATACGTCAGTTTACACTGGTAAATACAATTAACTGACTCATTTTGAAAGTTTAGTGAAAATTGATTTGAATGCACGTGGCACAAAACATTTTATAACTTGGGATAATTATTTGAATATAATACTTGTAAAGAATTACATGTTCCTTATGCGTTCAGTAGCCCGGTTCGTGCCGGGTTAAAGATTTATAGACACACCACAGGTATAATGCCCACAAGATTGAATCCTTTAAGTGGGATACCAGTTTTGTACATATGCAGTTGTCAGGTGTACGCCTACACCCCGTGCTTAGGTCGTGGCCATTTCGTAAATGATGCCAAGGATATCCGGGACATGGTCATTAACCCCCCAAAGGCGTTTAAGCAAACAAAACATATTTTTAAACGGGTCATCTCGATAATACTTAACCACCAATCGATTAAGGTCGAATGCCCGACCAAGCGGTATTTTATATACCGTACCCCAAGCCCGTATAGGGAAAATAAGTTAAAAGTATTTACCTGAGCTAAATATAAATTCAATCCCAGCCGTATCAAATCAGCAAGTACAAATAGCTTTTACTGGGCTCCTATTCTGGAACGAAGGTTTATAATAACCTATTAGAATCCTAACGGGTCTTTAATTAAGCCTAAACTTAGACCGGTTAGTTTTAAAGGAAGATACGGTTCGAACGCGTGATTAAGCGAAGACCGGAATAGAATGTGATTTAGACCCGACAAGTTTGAAGACTTGTATAATATGGGTAAACTAAACACATTCTGGATTTTGAGATAAATATGATAAGGTTCGACCCGTTTCGGCTAATTTATGCAAACTAGTTACATAAACCGAACCGAACGCGTAAGAAGTGTAACGGGTAACCAAAAGAGTCGCTAATAGGTTTCCTAAGTTAATATGCCTTAAATATGTTGTGATATCAGTAGGATACCTTCCATTATGCCCAAAACGAGTTTAATCTCAATTTAAGCCCCGTAGGGGTATTTTGGTCATTTTAAAGATTATAAAAGAGATTAATTAAATTCTGAGACTCGGGTCTGAAATAATCAGTAAATCAACTTAATTTAATAGGGTATATCAGTTGGTGATAAGTCTTATATGCCAAAATGGTTTTAAACCCATACTAGGTGTTTAATACGCGTAAAAAGCCGTTTTAAGCGATTTCTGGGTTATACAGGAAATCTGAGTTTTCTGATCAGGTTATAAACTTCAAAATACTTCATTTATTATATAAAATCAGTAGCAATTGGATTGGTGTCAAAATACTATGTAAAACTCATTTTATACACAAAAAGGGTATAATCGGTGTTTACCGAATCAAGGCCATAACCTTAGGTTATGATCAGGTTAAAAATAATTAAAAATCTTCAAAAATCTCAAAATATTATATTACATCAGTGGGTAAAAGGTTTGGTGTCAAAAATTGGGTTTAGATAGGCTTTATGCTAATTATGCCTTTTAATTAACAAAAAGCTTTCAAATTACGCTATTGAGCATAACTCCTAATCTAGACCTCCAACTGATGTGAAATTTTAGGGACATGTTTATAAATCAGTAATAAAGATTATTGTCCTTTCACATTTCCAAAATTCTTGTTTTATGGTCAAAAGGGCATTATGGTCAACATTAAGCAATTAACGGAAACGTGTAAACGAATCGGACAATCAACGATCCAACCACAGAGGGTTATACTATCATGTAACCTGGTCCTAAGGAAGCTCTAAGGCATTTCTAAACCCATCAAAAATCGGGTCAAAGTGAAGTCAAAGCAAAAGTCAAAGTTTTGCGACTTTCGGTTCCGAACCGAGCCTAAACAGAAAATTGTCGGATCAAACAAGCTTAGACCAGTTCTTATACTATTTACCAAGTTAAATGAGTGATAAAATAGGTTACACGTCTTCTACATTGCTAATTACGTGTTAATTTGCAATTTAAGTTTCTGTTGACTTTTTATAAACAACTTTGACCCGGCAAATGATCTAGTTAGAGCGGGAATCAGAGGGTGCCCTTTTAAGGGTTTAAAGCCCACATAATTACCAACTTATAACTACCTTAAGTTTGACAAATCACTAGACCATTAGTGATTAATCGATAAGTCAAACCTTAATTACGACGGTTTGACTTTTAAGCTAATAACTAAGTAAAACACGATTAAGGAAGGTCAAGGATACTTACCAAGGTCTAATGCACGATTAGAGATGCTTAGGGAAGGTCCTTGTGCTCCAGAAATGATCAGAAGTAAAGGTATGAAGGGATGATCAAAGTTTGCAACAATGTGGGTCTTATATAGTGCCTTTGATCCATCAAGAACATGACAAACAAGCCTATGAGGTGATCCCAGATCAAATACAAGTGTCCCTAAACCTAAGAACTAGTTTAGGCAGCCCTTGGTGGTGAAAAAGGGCAATATATGTCGGTTACATGGGCTGAACAGCCATCAGTCGAGTTTCTGCATCTGGGAGTAGCTTACGGACCGTAAGGGTCCTAGCATACGGTCCGTAAGGACCAGGCCAGCATGACATAACTTTCAAAAGTTGACAGTTTGGCCCCTGAACTTCTAAACTTGATTTTTAACATGGTTTCTTGCACTTGTAACCCCCAAACTTGACCTTTAAGCACCCCAATTTATAAACCAACTTTGTTAAGTCCCCGGTTATTCAAACGATCACCGAAAAGTCTTAAATTTCAACGTTGATGCTTTTAACCCCTCATATACGAACATTGCCATAACTTCCTCATACGATAACGAAACTTGATGAAATTTTTATCACGCATTCTAGTGAGCATAATGAATCGTTACAAAGCTTCGGGTTTGCTAAAAGGTCACTCAGAGGTACACTTTAAACATGTTGACACATTTAACCCCTGTAGTTTGTAATCTCTCACTTTCTTTCACAATTTGCTTCGTATGATCCATGAATCATTCGTTTAAGGGTATAAACACCATGTAGGGTTATTGTAAAGTATATTTATCCATTGTTGACATTTTGAACCCTTATATTCACATACTTTTCTTGTTTGTCAACTTTAGTCCTTCTAAAGTAATCCTTTACACGTTCCAAGCTTATGACACGTGTCAACACATTATAGGACGTGAATTTACGAGGTGTTACAACGGAAGTTCTAACCTGAGCTCTCATGGCCTCGCATTACCCGTTTACAGATATCATTATTGTACGTTCACCTGTAAGACTGAATATAGAAAGTCTGGATACAGGAGTATATTCTGAGGTAGGACACGCGTATAAGTTTAGCTGTTAAAATACTAATTCGTATCCTGAACAGATTGAAATTTGTGTGAAAATTTAAATTGGATCAGTATATCGGCAAACACTGTGAATTGTTTAATATTGAGTATGTTATCAAGCTTAACGGTACTAGTAGCTTGTCGGTAGCTGATATGATCCCCTAACACGCTCACCAAAAATATGTTTGTAAATAGTTTACGATTACTGCATTTCATTTCATTTCAGTTTATCATTCAAAATCCAAAAAGATTTCATAGTTTTCTAGTCTATAAACTTTCTTAAAATCCCAAAAAGATTTTATATTTCTGCTTTGTTTTATCGACAAACCAAGGTGGAAAGCTGATCTTCAGACTCGCAGTCTTGAAGCCGATGTAGGAAGTTTCTGAGCTGGACAGATGGGTTGGGAGCTAATCATGATAAACCTGGCAAAATGCAAAGTCAGTGCAAGTTCATTAAGTTGAAACTTGTAATTTTTCAGAAAAATGTTTGAAAATGATTGAACAAAATGTCAGTATGTTTTTGTTTCGGGTCAACCAAGGTCATTAACTTGGACTTGGTAGGCAAATTAAGTACCTAGGGTCATTAACTTGGACCTATATACTTAAGTGGATTTCTAAAAACTGATAAAATCTGAGAAAACAACAAAAGGTCAAAAGGTCAAAGCTTCAAAAGTCAAAGAGTTGTGCTTGGGTCGAGCGGCAATCCGATGGGGCGGCAACCCGATCGGACAGCAATCCGATTCATGGTCACACTATAAATAGATGGTCAATGCTCACAGTCAAACTTTTCACTCGATCGGGCGACCATCCTATTCTCTCCCACACTTTTACTTTCTGATCTTGTTTTTCACACTTTTTCTTTGCACAAGACATTGGATTGTTGGTTTGCACAACCTTCTCAATGGCAAAGGTAAGTTTTCATGATAAAAAACTGTTAAATTTGATGTTTTATTGACTGTTCTTGATGACGACGTCTGTTCGGAGTGAAAATCTTAGATCTAGACTTTGTTAAGACGATTTGATGAAATCTAAGCATAAGGTTTTGTTCACGAGTGATAGATCTACAAGTTTACCGTCTTAATTTGTGCCATAACATGTTAAAATCCATGAATTTAATGTTTAAGGGTGTCGGCTGTCGGTTAGGTTTTTGTCAAATTAAACCTAGAATAGGCCGAGTTAGAGCATGATGAACATAGGGTTTTGATAGCGTCTGAATTCTCTACGTAGATCTATGTTCAATTTGATAATTAGCTTAGAAAATTTTTGATGATACTTTGAATGTTCAAGTTGTTCTTCACTGTTCTTGGATAGAGTGGCTACTCGATCGGCTGGCAATCTGATCAGGTGACCATCCGATCCATTGCATGATTACTTGTTAGAATTTTCTAAGTATTTGATGCATTGAAATCTGTGCTATAAGTGTTTGGTGTAATACCTTGGAAATTGTGTCTTAAACTGTCAAAGGTTGCTGTGGATAGTTTGGCAACCCGATCGGGTGGCAATCCGATCGGGTGGCAATCCGATTCATAGCACTTCATTTTTTTTGAAAAATATTCTAAGTGGTTGTCTCGCTTTGTGTGCCTTTACTGTTTACAAAGGGACTTGGAAATTTTGGCAACCTGATCGGGTGGCAACCCGATCGGGTGGCAATCCGATCAGGTGGCAATCCGTTCCAAATGCTTTCATTCACTGTTCATCACATGCCATGGATAGAGTGGCAATCCGATCGGGTGGCAATCCGATCGGGCATCCATTCCATCCACATTACTGTGTCTATAGAATTGTGCTTCTATGTCATTGATCGAGTGGCAATCCGATCAGGTGGCTATCCGATCGGACAGCCATCCGATCCTCATCACTAAATGACAAAAACATTTCAACTGTTTCAAATTTGACAAGAATCGAGTGGCAACCCGATCGGGTGGCAATCCGATCGGGTGGTCATCCGATCCATGGCACTCACTCTCAGATGTTGACTGGTCAAAGATGATACTTTCTTGTCACAATGAATCGAGTGGCAACTCGATCGGGTGGCAATCCGATCGAGTGGGCATCCGATTCAAATGCATTTGACTTTGTTTACTTGCTATTATATATGATGGCAATCCGATCGGGTGGCAATCCGATCGGACACCCATCCGATCCACAGTACTACACATAGAGAGAGCTCCAGTGTTAGAAAAATTTTGAAATTTTGAAAATTTTCATTTCTTGACACTTTATGTCTCAAACTTCATGCAATAGTTAACATTGTTTATTATTGCAGGGAAAAGCTTCAGACTGGGACAAATCTCACAACATATATTGTCTGTTGGATGCACTTTTTTACAGACAAAACTGTGTTTGAGGTTATAGCAAAGTTTTTAAGAGAAAGCAAGATTGATAAGGCGTTAACTGACAAGACTATAGTTTATGAATCTCATGTGAGACGATTTTGGAGCTTAGCGAGATATGAAGAGAAAGAATAGATGATTTATTCTGCAGTGAGTAAGAAAGACGAAAATGGTCAGGATGTGGATTTGGAAATAAAGTTTAATGTTGGTGATATTAGACATGTATTGGAGTGCTATTTGGACCCTAAAGGAAATATAATTGCTGAACCATCAACACTCATTGTTGAGACTCTCATTGAACAAATAGCATAATAGGAAGAAGAAAGACAGAGAGAATGGGCAAGGCAAGTTGAAGAGGAAGAATTAAAGTCAAGAAAAGTCAATGATGGGATAATCGACACAACAAAAGAAATGACTGCAGAGAACCTGACGAAGATGGCAGATAAAGTGCTCGCAGCAAAGGAATTAGAGGTAGATTCTAAGTCTGCATCCGAGTCAAAGAGCCAGGTCAGTTGTAGTGATTCAACAAATGGGTCATGTAAGACTGATAAGGCTAAAACTGAGAGTGACTGCAAAAATTGCATGAAAGATTGCAAAGTTTGCAGCACACATGCATATCTCAATGCCAAAAAGACTGAAGAACTAACTGCAAGAGTCAAAGAAGTTGAAAATCAAATCTTAAGTCGTGATAAACTGGTGAAAGCTTCAAATTATAGAATAAAGGAATTAACTGAGAGGATTGAAAAAGATAAAAATGATGTAGAACGATTTAGGAAAGAAAATGAAAAGTTAATTCATGAAAACCGACAACTTTCTGAAAATCATGAGAAGCTGAAAAGAACAATAAAAGATTCTGATGAGCGAAACAGTAAAACAACCAAAGAAAATCTTCAACTGTCAGGAGTCCTTCAGTCAAAAGAAAAGCAAATCAACCAACAATTGGATGAGATTGCAAATCTGAAACTTCAGTTTCAGGAAGTTAAGATCGAGAACGAACGAATCAATCTGAAACTAAACAGTTACAGCTCCGCGAGCTTTGTTCTTCAACATATAGTTCCTAAACCCATTGGGAAGAACAAAGCTGGTGAAGATGTATACTCAGATGGAACTGGGGTAGGGTATCATCAAGTTCCACCGCCCGTGTTGAATAATTTTTCAAAGAAAAAGTCTGGGTTGGTTAATGATGATGAAACAAATGAGGTAAAACTTCCAGAAACAATCGATGTCACATTCACTTCATCATCTGATGAAGACAGTGTTCAGTCTGAAGTTGTTAAAAATGTGGTTGAAAATGTTTTGAAATCTGACAGTGATTCGACTGAGGACGAAGAGTGTTTTTTGAATAATTACATTCCGGAATCAAAATCCAAAAACAACTTAAGTGAAGAACCTACTCTTGTGATGTACAAGATGTCTAGTTCAGATAATTTGTATTCAGATCTTGAATTTCCACTTGAGAATGTGAATGTTGACAAGTTGAAAAATGTGTTCAAACTGGTTGAGATTGATGTTTCTGAGATTGAGGGTTTGAAACGTTCCAAAAGGCAATTGAACTTTGAAAAAGATAAATCTTACTACAAAAAACTTGCTGTACTACCACGATTTAACAACAACAACCAAAACAAATGGTCGGGTGGTTATCAGGGTGGTAAGAACAATCAAAGAAGGAACTTTCAAAACAAGAACTTTGTTGAGAAAAAGGTGTTTGTGAAAAACTCGAGTTCACACTCTGAGCAAGAATCTGAAATTTTTTCAAAATCAAATGAAGAATTCTTTGAGAAGAAGGCCTCATAGCCTCAGACTGAAGGCAAAAGTCGGGAAGTTGACACCCGCACATGCTTTAAATGCAACAAAGTTGGACACATTGCACGAAAGTGCACCAACTCGAATCCTAAGTCTATGGTTGTCGAGAGTCTGAAAAAGAAAGACGATGTCAAAGGCAAAGCTCTAATGATTGTTGAGAAGAAAGTGTTGAAAAATGAAAACACCAAAGTCAAAAATGAACCCGTAAAGAAGTTGGTAACTAAAACTGATAAATTTTATAAACGGGTTGCTTCGTCTCAACAAACTTGGAAGCCAAAATCTGATGATAAGAAAGCAAGTTCTCCAAAACCAAAGGTCTCTGAGTCTGCAAAACAATCATCTTCAACCACACCGGTAAAGATGAATGTTCCTTTGGATTACTATGAGAAACTTGAGAAACAAACTTCTACCTCTTCTGGGAAGAAGTATGTTGCAAAGAAAGACCAATCATCTGGTCAACCTCCGAAAAATGATTTCTTTTTGTACAAAGAGGTTGAGATTGGGTCTGAAGAAAGTCTCAAGATAAATGACAAGAATTTCCCACCATTATACACCAAAACCACACGAATTAACGTCAAGCTACCTGAGTCGAAAGAGGCTTGGGTTGCTTCAAAATCTCACTAAATGTTTGTGAAATGTGCAGGAGCTTCCAAGATCTATCTCACGTTGGATTATGGATAGTGGAGCTTCGAGGCACATGACAGGGAGAAAAACCCTGCTTTACGATGTGAGAGGGTTTAACGGAGGTTATGTTGGTTTTGCCGGTAATCAGGGAGGTCGTATCATTGGTGAGGGAACTTTATCGAATGGTGTAATCACCTTTGAAAGAGTCAATTACATCGCCAAGCTAGAGAACAATCTTCTGAGCATATCTCAAATTTATGATCGAATGTACTCGACACACTTCATGGATAAAGAATGTCTGATCTTGAAACCGGGGTTTGTCATCCCCGAGGAGTGGATCATCATGAGAGCGCCATGAGTTAATGATCTGTACGTGTTAGATATGAGCGTAGCCACGACTACCACGGGTTAAACTCATTGCTTCATGTCAAAAGCCACTGAAAAGGAGTCGCAATTGTGGCATCGGAAGATGGGCCACATACACCTGCGCAAGATGAACTACCTAGTGCAAAACGACTTAGTGAGTTCACTTGAAGAGTTTCCATCTTGAGGGGGAGTGCATTAGTTGTGTAAAAGGTAAACAGCGAAAGAAATCTCACCCGTGCAAAAAGATGAACTCAGTCTCGAGGCCGTTGGAGAGACTTCACATAGATCTCTTTGGTCCAGTGAATGTCAAAAGCATAACTGGCGATCTTTATTGCTTAGTAGTCACAGACGACTATTCGAGATTTTCGTGGGTGTCGTTCTTGAAGACAAAAGATGAAACATTTGAGAGTTTGCTGAGACTTTTCGGAAAGATTGAAAATTTGTACCGAACCCGCATCAAAAGATTAAGAAGTGACAACGGTACCGAGTTGAAGAATAACAAAATGGAAGAATTTTGTGATAGGAGATGTATTCTGCAAGAATTCAGCACACCTTATACTCCGCAGCAAAATGGAGTCGCTGAGAGAAAGAATAGAACGCTGATTGAAACGACCAGGACGATGCTTGCTGATTCCAAATTACCGATCAATTTCTAGGCAGAAGCAGTTTCAGCCGCTTGCTATACTCTCAACAGGGTACTTACTGTGAAAAAGCACAACAAGACATGTTTCGAGTTGATCAACAATAGAAAGACTAATCTTGAGTATCTGGAACCGTTCGGGTCTCCTTGTACAGTTCTGGACCCCGATGGTAAATTTGGTTCAAAGTGCATTGAAGGAATCTTCGTGGGATATGCTAGTCCACTAAAAAGGGTCTTTGTTCCAAGTTTCAAACGGATCATCGAAGCACAACATGTTGAGTGCCAAGGTTATACAATGCCACCACAGAAGCCCGCAGACTCATGGCGATTCAACTACGATACTCTATGGGATTCATTCGAGCTAGAGGAAGAGCCAGAGTTCTTTGATGATTTAGATATTCTAAGAGAATATGAAGCAGCACAGGAAAGATTCCCAGCAGAGTCTTCTAGACGTCAATATCAAACTTCCAATGATGATGAAGATGGTCCTAGCAACGCTGGAGAGAATGATGAAGTTCAGCAAACTCTGACATCTTCGGAACGTGAACATGCTCCTGATAATCAGACAACAGTCAATGATAATTCAGAATCTGATGAAAGACCAACATTCGATCGTGCTGATTCAGAGTCTGACGGGGAGCAAATCCAGTCTCAAGATCAGACAATTCCTGTCAATGAACAAGTCGCGGATCAGAACGTTACGAATTTGGAAGGTGAGGTAGATGTTCCAGGCGAGGTGATGCCGAGGACTCTTTCATACCATCTAGAAGAGTTGATTATAGGAGAGCTGCAATCAGGCGTTCGCACCAGAAGCCAGATTGACCAGGGCCTTACTTGCTATATTCTAAAGTTGCTCCTTTACAAACAGAGTTTTCACTTAGTTGTTTCATTTCGCAGATTGAGCCGCAAACGTACAAGGAAGCACTAACTGAAGATTCCTGGGTCAACGCAATGCAGGAGGAGCTGAGTCAGTTTGAGAAGTTGGGTGTATGGAAACTGGTGGACTTCCCTCATGGTCATAGGAAGATAAACACGAAGTGGGTGCTTAAGTGCAAAAGAGACGACCGAGGGTTTATTGTTCGCAACAAAGCTCGACTCGTGGTCCAGGGTTTCAGTCAGTAGGAGGGGATAGATTTCACTGAAGTATATGCTCCAGTTGCTCGACTTGAAGCAATCAGAATCTTCCTAGCATTTGCTTCTTGGAAAGGATTTAAAGTGTATCAGCTAGATGTGTAGTCGGCATTTCTCTATGGCAAATTGAAGGAGGAGGTATATGTCGGACAGCCACCGGGCTTCACCGACCCAATCCACAAAGATAAGGTTTATCTCTTGGATAAGGCATTATACGGCTTGTATCAGGCCTCGAGAGCCTGGTACGAGACACTCTCGCAACACTTGCTCGCCAAAAACTTCATCCGAGGCAAGGTAGACGCCACCCTCTTCACAAAAGAAGTCGACGGCCATCTTCTGATAGTCCAGATTTACGTGGATGACATTATTTTCGGGTCGACAAATGAAGAACTCTGCAAAGATTTTGAAAAAGTAATGAAGCAGAAGTTCGAAATGTCCTCAATGGGTGAGATGAAGTTCTTCTTAGGGCTCCAGGTTGATCAAATGCCCGAGGGAACGTTCATACATCAGACGAAGTATGTTCATGATGTTCTGGAGAAATTCGGGATGTCTGGGACTGCTCCAACTTCCACCCCGTTAGCGACAAACCATGGGATAAACCCTGATCTCACCGGAGAGAAGGTGGATGAAACGTTGTACCGCTCCATGATCGGATCGCTGATGTATTTGACGGCATCGAGACCTGATATCATGGTTGTAAAACAAGGTCTCCAAGGCCGATTACTCCCCGAGTTGTCGCTACAAGGTACGTTGCCGAGGCGACTTTCTTAAACTCCGACTAATTACTAGGAATCGATCAAATGCGGTCAACATTGGCCAAAATTGGATCTAGTAGGTCAACTCGGGCCGAGTTTGACTTAAAATAAAATAAAACTTAATTTCTATGCCTATCATATTAAAGAATAAATATAAATTTCACGTATTTTGTTATAAATACTAGTAAATTTATGTTATTTGACATGTATTTAATATCCGAAAACTAATTACTTTATAATTTGGCATCTCCGAGTACTCTCAACTCCCTGGTCGACCGACTAGGGAGCGCCTAGCGACTTTTACAACCATGCCTGATATTATGTATCTAACCTTCCTCGCAACCCGATTTCAATCAAGTCCCAGAGCCTCGCATATGACAATCGTCAAGAGGATATTGCGCTACCTGAAAGGAACTCCAAGCTTGGGGTTGTGGTATCCAAAAGATGGCGATTTCACGCTTGATGGGTACTCTGATTCCGACTTCGGCTGCTGCAAAGTCAACGCTAAGTCAACAACTGCGGGATGCCAGTTTTTCAGACCCCGATTGGTCACCTGGCAATGTAAGAAGCAAACTTCTGTTGCTTTGTCAACATGTGAAGCCGAGTATGTATCTGCTAGCAGCTACTGCTCTCTGATCTTGTGGATTCAGCAACAGATGCGCGACTACGGTTTGCAATTTCTTACTTCCCCTATCTTTGTTGATAATGAGGCAGCAATAAATATAACAAAAAATCCTGTTCATCACGCTAAAACCAAACACATTGAAATTCGTCATCACTTCATCCGAGACTGTTTCGAGAAGAAGTTGATAGGAATTGATAAAATCCACACCGACGAACAAAAAGCTGATTTACATACCAAAGCGTTTGATAGAACACGTTTTCAATATCTTTTAAAACTTAATGGTATGAAGTTATTGTCGGTTGCGGAGGGGATTCTTGGCGTAGATGAAGGTACCACTATAGATGATGTTGAAAAGCAATCTGCATTGGTTTGTTGTCTTTTTAGTTGTTTTGGTATTTAGGGGGAGATAGGTAATATTTTCAGAAAATACAAAAACAATAAAAAATGCAAAAAAAAAAATCGATAAACATGAGATATTTCAAAATCCAAAAACAATAGAAAACGAAATAGAGTTTGTGTAAAAAGGGGAAATGATAGTACATCAGCTAGACAGTTGCAGTACGCTAAAGAAATATAATGATTAAAAAGTGTTAAGCAGTCTCGCTGATGATATGCCGATAGGTTTTTTTACATTTAGTAGATTTGTTTGGGATATAAACCTAAATCATTTCTAGCTTATTACGTGGGGAACATCTCTCGGATATATAGGTAACCCCTGAAATTTTGTTTGAAAGATTTGTCTATTTCTGACATACTAGGTCTATGTGCATAATGATATCTGGGGTATTATACCATGACTTCTGATTTTGCGGAAGCAATAGCCTAGTCCTCGTATAATACTCTGCAATGCTTTATTCATAAAGCCTACCCTCAGCATAAAAAATGATGAAACATTGAAAAATGCTAATCATGTGCTGTTGAAGAAAAGATCCCCAAACGGGACACACCGAAAGTCGAGCCATCATCTCTCTGTCTGAACGGAATTTCTAACCAGAGCTCTCATGGCCTCGCATTACCCGTTTACAGATATCATTATTGTACGTTTACCTGTAAGACTGAATATAGAAAGTCTGGATACGGGAGTATATTCTGAGGTGGGACACGCGTATAAGTTAAGCTTTTAAAACACTAATTCGTATCCTGAACAGATTGAAATTTATGTGAAAATTTAAATTGGATTAGTATATCGGCAATCACTGTGAATTGTTTAATATTGAATATGTTGTCAAGCTTAACGGTACTAGTAGCTTGTCGGTAGCTGATATGATCCCCTAACATGCTCACCAAAAATATGTTTGTAAATAGTTTACGATTACTGCATTTCATTTCATTTCAGTTTAGCATTCAAAATCCAAAAAGATTTCATAGTTTTCTAGTCTAGAAACTTTCTTAAAATCCCAAAAAGATTTTATATTTCTGCTTTGTTTTTATCGACAAACCAAGGTGGAAAGCTGATCTTCAGACTCGCAGTCTTGAAGCAGATGCAGGAAGTTTCTGAGCTGGACAGATGGGTTGGGAGCAAATCATGATAAACCTGGCGAAATGCAAAGTCAATGCAAGTTCATTAAGTTGAAACTTGTAATTTTTCAGAAAAATGTTTGAAAAAGATTGAACAAAATGTCAGTTTGTTTTTGTTTCGGGTCAACCAAGGTCATTAACTTGGACTTGGTAGGCAAATCAAGTACCTAGGGTCATTAACTTGGACCTAGATACTTAAGTGGATTTCTAAAAACTGATAAAATCTGAGAGAAACGACAAAAAGTCAAAAGGTCAAAGCTTTAAAAGTCAAAGAGTTTTGCTTGGGTCGGGCGGCAATCCGATCAGGCGGTAACCCGATCGGACAGCAATCAGATTCATGGTCACACTATAAATAGATGGTCAATGCTCACATTCAAACTTTTCACTCGATCGGGCGACCATCCTATTCTCTCACACACTCTTACTTTCTGATCTTGTTTTTCATACTTTTTCTTTGCACAAGACATTGGATTGTTGGTTTGCACAACCTTCTCAATGGCAAAGGTAAGTTTTCATGATAAAAAACTGTTAAATTTGATGTTTTATTGACTGTTCTTGATGACGACGTCTGTTCGGAGTGAAAATCTTAGATCTAGACTTTGTTAAGACGATTTGATGAAATCTAAGCATAAGGTTTTGTTCACGAGTGATAGATCTACAAGTTTACCGTCTTAATTTGTGCCATAACATGTTAAAATCCATGAATTTGATGTTTAAGGGTGTCGACTGTCGGTTAGGTTTTTGTCAAATTAAACCTAGAATAGGCCGAGTTAGAGCATGATGAACATAGGGTTTTGATTGCGTCTGAATTCTCTACGTAGATCTATGTTCAATTTGATGATTAGCTTAGAAAAATTTTGATGATACTTTGAATGTTCAAGTTGTTCTTCACTGTTCTTGGATAGAGTGGCAACTCGATCGGGTGGCAATCTGATCGGGTGACCATCCGATCCATTGCATGATTACTTGTTAGAATTTTGTAAGTATTTGATGCATTGAAATCTGTACTATAAGTGTTTGGTGTAATACCTTGGAAATTATGTCTTAAACTGTCAAAGGTTGCTGTGGATAGTTTGGCAACCCGATCGGGTGGCAATCCGATCGGGTGGCAATCCGATTCATAGCACTTCATTTTTTTTGAAAAATATTCTAAGTGGTTGTCTCGCTTTGTGTGCCTTTACTGTTTACAAAGGGACTTGGAAATTTTGGCAACCTGATCGGGTGGCAACCCGATCGAGTGGCAATCTAATCGGGTGGCAATCCGTTCCAAATGCTTTCATTCACTGTTCATCATATGCCATGGATAGAGTGGCAATCCGATCGGGTGGCAATCCGATCGGACATCCATTCCATCCACATTACTGTGTCTAGAGAACTCTGCTTCTATGTCATTGATCGAGTGGCAATCTTATAGGGTTGCTATCCGATCGGACAGCCATCCGATCCTCATCACTAAATGACAAAAACTTTTCAACTGTTTCAAATTTGATAAGAATCGAGTGGCAACCCGATCGGGTGGCAATCCGATCGGGTGATCATCCGATCCATGGCACTCACTCTCAGATGTTGACTGGTCAAAGATGATACTTGCTTGTCACAATGAATCGAGTGGCAACTCGATCGGGTGGCAATCCGATCGAGTGGGCATCCGATTCAAATGCATTTGACTTTGTTGACTTGTCATTGTATATGATGGCAATCCGATCGGGTGGCAATCCGATCGGACGGCCATCCGATCCACAGTACTACACATAGAGAGAGCTCTAGTGTTAGAAAAATTTTGAAATTTTGAAAATTTTCATTTCTTGACACTTTATGTCTCAAACTTCGTGCAATAGTTAACATTGTTTATTATTGCAGGGAAAAGCTTCAGACTGGGACAAATCTCACAACATATATTGTCTGTTGGATGCACTTTTTTACAGACAAAACTGTGTTTGAGGTTATAGCAAAGTTTTTAAGAGAAAGCAAGATTGATAAGGCGTTAACTGACAAGACTATAGTTTATGAATCTCATGTGAGACGATTTTGGAGCTCAGCGAGATATGAAGAGAAAGAAAAGATGATTTATTCTGCAGTGAGAAAGAAAGATGAAAATGGTCAGGATGTGGATTTGGTAATAAAGTTTAATGTTGGTGATATTTGACATGTATTGGAGTTAGGTGATTCTGACAATGATCCTACCATTATTCCAGAACGTCTATGTAAAGGTTTATGGTGCAGGATGGGTTTTACAGGGCACTTAAATGGAAAAATGGGAAAAACAATGTTCTGTTATCCTTACAAGTTCATGATCCACTGTGTAGTACATGCTCTATCTCACAGGAGGGGAGCGTATGATAAAACTTCTGACTATATCATGAATATAATCACATGCCTCGTGCTGAATAGGCCATACAACGTTTCAAAAGTGATTTTTGACTACTTGGTAGAAAATGTAAAAGCTGGAAGTGCAAAATACATCATGTATCCAAGGTTTATACAAATGATGATTGATGATCAATTCAAGGATATTCAAAAGGATGATGATGATGTTTTAGGTCTAAGGAATATGACAGCTGAAATGATAAGCAGGTTGGCTAAAGGACCGGAACCAAGAGTTAAGAGAATGATATGCAGAATCAACAATCCAGCATATGTTGCTCCAGAGAATGATAGGTGGAGACATGAGAATAGTGATTCTGAGAATGAAAATGAAAAGATGAATGAAATGATTGAAAAGAAAACTCATTGGTGGTATGTGAAAGATGGCAAAAGAAAGAGAACACCGAAGACGTCCCCAGTAGTTCCTATTCCTAAGGAGCCAGCACCAAAGATAGTCGTAAAGGGTATAGTGAAAAGGGGAGTCATAAAGAATCTAGAACTTTAAATTGTTATACTTTTACTAATGAATACTTCAATTCTTGTTTTTGCAGGATCTTCTAATGAGCCTCAACAAAGATTAGTTGATGAACCAGTGTTAGATCCTTCAGAAGTTCTTCAACAAGGAGCTGATTTATTGAAACAATCACTTGAAAGCTTTCTAAAGAGGAATGAAGAAGTTTCTGCTCAGAAAGATCAAAGTGCAAGTGGTCAAGTTGAAGGTGATAAAGAAAAGTAAGCTGAGGATGTTGTTCATGAAGAGTCTGATGAAGCTAATGATGATTCTACTGAAACAGAGACAGAGCTTGATCTTACAACACTTGGACGAGGAAAGGCTCAGTTGAAAAAGAAGCCAATAAAGAAGAAGAAAGGATCTGATGAAGAAGATTCTACTTACACTCCATCAGTTGAAGAGACAAAGAAGCTAAGAGCAAAGCGTAAGGCTGTTCAGACAGGAGTGATTCCAAGGAATGTACGTGCAAAAAAAGGTGGTGCTACATTGCCTAAAGATAAAGGTGGTAAGAGCAAGAAGCATATTACAACTTCAAAGGTTCATGAAGCTGAAAAGGCTCAAAGTGTTGAAGTTCCAAAAGCTCCAGAGGCTCAAACACAAAGTGTTCCGGAAATTGAAGTTCAAAAGAAAACAGGTGCTGATGATTATGTTGAGGTTACAGAAGTTAGAGCAGCTACACTTCCACCACCACCACTAGATCAACCTATTCCTAAAGCTTCTGAATCTTCAAGATCAAAGAATAAAGATTTTTCTAATCTATTTGAAGATCTTCCTCATGCAACTGGGGTATACAAAGATGATCTTGGTCTTGATGATGATTTTGATATGTTCAACAACGCGGCAGTGAAAGAGCTGGAGAAGAAAGTTGGTGAACTAGAGAAAGAAAAAGCCAAAGCTGAAGCTGAGCGTGAAGTGTTAAAGAAGTAGGTTGAGGAATTGTCGAAAGTAAATGAAGAAATAAAGACCGTCATGATGAAGCAAGAGACGAAGTTAAAGAAAATGAAAGATGGTGTTCATGACAATTCACAACTGTTTGAGATTCTTTCAGCAGAAAATGTTGAAATGCGTGAGAAAATGAAGAATCTGCATGAGATAAATCAAACTCTAAATCAACTATTAAGCGAAATCAATGAAGCATCGTCAAATGAAATGAAAGCGATGAAGCTTGAGATGGAGACAATGAAGGCTGACAAAGTAGTGAAGGATGAACAGCTCAATATGTTATACACTGTGATGGAAAGTCATTTGGGCATTGACGTTCATGCTGCTTTCAACAACATTGAAGTCAAAAGAGCTAAAGAACGTAGAATTGAAAGAGAAAGACGATTGGCTGAAGAAGCAACACAAAAGAAGAAAAGTGTTATAGAAGAAACTCAAGAAGCAGAAGGTTCTTCATGCCAAGTTGACGTAGAGATGGTTGATGCTGAAGCAGATCCTAAGGGATTCGTGCTTGTTGGTGAGTCTTCTACTCTATCCTTCGATCTTAATGATATTATTCTCCGAGTGCATGTTATTCAAAAGAAAAAGAAGGCGAAGGAAGTGTTATTGTTAAAATGGAAAGATGAGGAAGTAGTAGAGGAAGAAGAAGATGATGAATTGTTTGATTACATCGACAACTATCCTGAGGGTAATGATGATGATGATGATCAGGGTTCGTCTGGGTTATTGATTGTGAATCCGTCAGTTCAGCAGAAGATTGAAGACTTCATGAATGACGAGATAAATGAACAGGAGAATGATCAACATCAAGAAGCCTCTACATCAGGAAAGCAACACATCGACCAGGTATTCCTCACACAACTAATTGTCATTTATTTACATGCTCGATATGAGGGGGAGCTAGAGGTACCTAGGTCTAGGGCAGAGATGTTAGAGGAGTTGGGCTTAGATGATGGGAAATTCAAGTTCGATATTGAAGATGAGATACCTACATCACCAGAAAGAGAATATGAGTTCATGTATGCCCAAGAAGCTGATAAATATAATGATGTGATAGTTAAAGATGCGTCTGATTCGTCTGATGAAGAAATATATTTTCATTACTCTGGAGTTGATGAGACGTTTCCTTCTCTGGCTGAAATGTTCAAAGACCAAAATGAAGACGAAGTTAGGAGAAAGATTGTAGAGAAGATAACCACTGAAGGTGTTCCGAAAACCATCCCAAGAGAAAATCTTGCTGAGGAAAGAAAGAAGTGGTTTAAGGTGATGCCAAAGGAAAGAAAGTTTATAAGGCCGCTTTAGTACTTTACACATGATGCAAAGATCTCATGGGGTGACATCTTGTCTTGGGGTTATCTGGAAGACTTACAAGTGTATGCCATTAGACGAGAGCAGGGGGTACAATACTTTGAATATTTGGCAGACATACAGACCTTCCCGTGGTGGGATGTTGATGAGCTTGTCCAAACAAAGAACATAAAGCAGTTTTACCATGGTTTGGATGTAAAACAACACGATCAACACTTGTGGAGTTATGTGAAGCAGCAATCAAAGGCGAGATATCCTGATTGGAAACCTCAATATCCGAAGCAAATTGTCACTATTATGGAGAATGGAGAGAAAGATATTACTTTGGATATCAAGCCGACGAGGTGCTTAAAGAACATGCCGCTACGTGCTATGGAACAAGATTTCCATGAAGACTTTCAAGGTTGGTTATACAATCCAAGCACAGCGGAAGCGGTAATATATCTGTTTGATAAGTCAAAAGGTGAATCAAGAAGGATCTGCATATTGGATCCTATGTGGCTGGTCAATTGCTCGAAGAATGACATTGATTGCTTTTTCTACAACAAAATTGTTTATGAAAAGCCTGATAAAGTCCAAGCAATGCAATACCAGAAGATTGTGGATGTGTGCTTTGCGAAAGACATCAACTCCGGCAGGTATTGGAAGTCTAAGTGGAGAGACTTGGAGATTGATGAATTCTTGAAAAAGTACAAGCGTGAACAGAGATTCAAGGCAATATCTGAGAAAGCAGCAAATCTTGGGAAGTTTAAACTGAAGAGACCGCCTCCAACGGATCACACACCGATCGAAAAGGAAGAGAACAAGATTCCCAAGTGGGATAGAAAGTGTGATGGTGATCCAGTGTACAGGAAATGGTGGATTGAAGAAGGAAGGCTTTTGAGGCGTAAAGTTTTAGAAGAAAAGGCAAAACAGAGGAGATAGAGGGCCAAGGAACGAAGACGTAAGAGGAAAGACTGAAGACTATGCTGGAAGGAACTACAGCTACATCCAAGGGGGAGTCTGTTAGTTCATATGTTTGTAGCTTCCATCAGCATTGAGTCTTATTTTGTACTGTATATGTCTTTGTGTATTTGTATGTAAATGTATGTATGTAGAACGACAGCTCAGGGAATGGCGCTTAACTGTAAACGTGAAGTCCGAAGGTTGGCAAGTGTCACCCGATCGGATTGCCACCCGATCGGATTGCCACCCGATCGGACAGCACTTATCACTTCCCTGAGTTTGCCTATAAATACCCAGCTTGGGTTAGTCATTTAGAACTTTTGCTGAGCTTGTAAGGAGACTCTGTCAAGTCTGATTCTCTACCGGTTCTCTTGTACTTTCACATCATTCTAATAGAATATCAGACGGATTTAATCATTGAATACGTTGTTGTTGATTCTCCGACTTGATCAATGGATTCCGCACATTGATTTAGATAGATTCATCCATGTTCCAGAGGAACAGATCCTGATCCAAAGGCCTAACAGTTGAACCTCCCTAAGCCGTGCTTCCCGCTCCTCCAGCTCAACCTGCTTCGCATGAACCTTAGCGTTAGACGCTTCTAACTCAACAGTTAAAGCCTGGTACCGCTCTTATACCTGAGACACAAAATCAGTGTCAATTCGGAACTTTTCCATCTTGGCAGACATTTCAGATCTCACCTTTTGGGCCTCGGTAACAGCTTTACGCTCCAATTCTTCTTGAACAGTTTTGGCATGAGCAAGGACCCTATCTTTCTCCGATATATCGCGGGCCCACAATATTCTCTCTTCAGCAAGATGGGCAATCACCCGCTTCAGGTCATCCTCTGCCTTATTTTTCTCCGACACAAACCTGCTCTCCCTCAAACCAGCGGCTTGGAGTTGACTCTCCAACCAGTACTTTTCATCTCTCAACTCCTGAATAGTAGCCCGTGCCTGGTGGAGCTCGTTATTATCATGCATCCACCTGCGCTGGATCTCTGCAAGCCTCCGGGGCTGACTAACGGAATCCACCATGGTGGCATTCATCAGGTTTTCATTGTTTAACCCCTCAACATACGCTGATTCAGCTGGGGGGTATGCCCACTCAACCTAGTGTTGAATCACTGGAGGAAAGATCAATCTTGAAGACTCAGCTATCTTCCACCTGGGTTGGTAGCGCTTATCCTGCGCATTCAGATCCCAACAAATAGTGGGCAGATAAAGATCATCACCCAAACGGGCCCCATCATCAGAAATCCCACTACTGGACCCCCCAGCATCGCTCACAGCGGTATCTCCGGCACTGGTTGCCTCGTGAGCAGCAAACACCGCAGGCATCTCCTTTCCAGTTGCAGAAAAAACACTGAAAGGAGAGTCAAACAAGGAGGTAGGGGTAATACTAGAAGGCAGCGATGTAGACACCGGACTAGTGGTCATCGCCATAGCAGCCGTGGGCATAGGAGGCGGAATGGAGCAACTGACATTAGCTGTAACACTTGCCTGAAATATAAGCTCTGAAAGGCTTGGTCAGCTAGTGGTGGAAGGCGTAGTATCCACAGATGTCAAAGGGGCAGAGGACACACCCTCAACTTGAACCCCAGCAGTAGAACCTGTATTAAATCAGATGTTCAGCAATATGGAGCACATAGTCCACAATAACATCCACAGAAAAAATTACTTACCAATGGGCAAGGCGTAGGCGGCTTGCATAGCCTCGAAAGCAGTCGGGGCAGGTACAGTAAAAGTCTTGCATTTTTTCGACACGCGGGTCGGACTTGTCAACTTAGCAGCAGTGACAGCAGCACTTCCAATGGGTGCAGTCACGCCAACCGAGGAAGTAGCAGCCCCCGCTGTAACACCCCGTGTTTCGAAAGTCAAAGTCAAAATTGAATCCAAAGAAGAAAAGATTGCTAATTGCGATCTGTCACTCCTTGCTCAATTCCTGTTTTGACTTCTTTGACTTGTAGATAGCCTTTTTATGCTTTTACGTTAGTTGTATTATGTGGAGTACTTATTAATAATCGAGGTCTAATCGATGTTTATCGATGTTTTATCGCTTTATCGCAATCGCACTCACAACTCAAATTATGCGTTCTGGATATTGTTTTACGTGTGTGTGCTACTTATGTGTTACTTGTGCATGTTTATTTATGTTTATGTTGTGGTGATTAATCGAAATGCAATCGAAACTCAATCGCAATCGAATCGCAAACGCTAAACGCAAGTTAATTATGATGATTGTATGTTAGATATAGTAGTTGGGATTAAAAGTAATTTAATGAGAAACTCTATCGCGTCGCAACGCTCTACACGCGAATCGAAACAGCAAAAATCATCGTGCAAACACTCGAATCGAGTGGCCAACCGATCGAGTGGCCACCCGATCGGGCTGCCACCTGATCGACCAGCCACTTCCCCACTTTCCTTTTATGGAAACCCTATAAATACCCCTCATATGTCAACATCACTTGATGTTGACAGCTCTCACTCGACCAGCTCGCTCTAGCCCACTTTTCTTCCGATTTCTCACGATTCTTGTAAGTTTTCAACCAAAATCTTGTACTTTCTTAGTCTACACGCACTCCTACACCTTTCTATCTTTTGAATCTTAACTTTTAACCATGAAATCACTAGATTTGAGGTGTTCTAGGATGATGTCATCATGGTGTTCATAAGAACTTCACGGTTTGGCTTCAATCCGTCGAGAACAACTTAGATCTGAATGATTTCCACATAAATAAACAAAGATCTTGCATAGATCTGAACATATTCATGGTGAAAAAGGATTGAAAGATGGTTTCTAACTTTCTTTCAACTCTTTTACACTCAATGCACTCAAAACCGATGGAATCGGAGCTTGTTCTGACCTCCTACTCATTCTTAGTGTTGTGTTGGTTCAAGATCCGGATTATATCCAAGAGATTACTGATTTCGGGTTTGAACATGAACAACCGACTCGAACCGTGAACTGTTCGGACTAGGGTGATTCCTGTTTGATCGGGTCACTTGGGACGAGATAAGGGTCCTGTTGTTTAAGCAAGATATCAAAACATCTCATTTAAAGCTACAACACTTCAAACAGAAACAAGTGTTAGGACGATCAGACCGTTGGAACGGATTGCCGTCCGATCGGGTTACCACCCTATCGGATTGCCGCCCGATCGACCGGCCGTCCGATCGGGCTGCACTTGGTTCCATACTTAAACTATTTCTCAAAACTATTCAAAGGATCTGAATGTTGAAACGGATTACCACCCGATCGGATTGCCATCTGATCAAGTGACCGTCCGATCGTGTGACGTTTGGGACTTAAACAATTTTCAACATGTTCAATACAAGCGGATTGCCATCCGATCGAGTCACCGTCCGGCTGTGAACTTGTTCTCAAACTGAGAAGCCTCGCCAATCGGATCACCGTCCGATCGAGCCACCGTTCGACCGACCTGAAAGGTAGAGATACTTCACTATTTTCAAAATGCTACAACGAAAACTTCAAAAGACAGGCCATCATACACAAACACATCCATCCCAAACGAGGTAAGAATCCAATCGCATGGTCACCCGATCGACTGGCCATCCGATCGGATTACCGTCCGATCCTTTGACACTTTGCATCGTTTTACGTGCCGCTTATCGTTTATGCTATCGTTCTGATGAGGCTAATCTCACTCTAGCGCTCCCTTCAATCCATCATCGCTGTGAGTATACTCGAACCCTTTTTGCTTTACACACTTTTGGGTGTTACATGCGTTACTTATTCTAAATCACATCGAACACACCATGCAATACTTTAACGCTAACCGTTACCTCATGTTATACGTGACTTAATGAATGCTTGTTTGTTATGTTTACACATGGATTGTTGTCTACCTGCCTTAGCAACGATAGTACTATAGTTTGGACTCAGCACATGTTCACTCAGGGGTTGTTAAGGACACTTAATTACATGGCTCACAGTGGTAAGTGTGTATTACGAACTGCCTTGGGCAGTCAACCCGCAGTCATTAGTATTGATAGGATCATGTCGATAACTTACGTGCTTCATTTCATACTGTGTACGTGCTGGTTACGCGTAAATGATTTCGAACTCTATTATATCTATTAAACTTGTATGCTCACCTTTACACTATGTGTATTGACTTTTACTTTAATGTATGTGGCAGGTGCTTAAGATGTTTAGATGCTTGGCTTGCTGTGAAATCGAGGCTAGGAAAGGTCTAGAAACAAATAAACGAATTGTCTGTATTTAAATTCTGAGTTGTCGAAGCAGAACAATTTGTCTTGACTTTGCCTGTAATAATTAAGTTACTTATTATGTCATGGTATGGGACGTGATGCTTTAAATAATTGGTAATCATAGTTGTTATGGAAACTTCTGGACAATCTGTTTCGCTCAGTGCCACGCCCCGATGTTTCCGCCATCGGTTGGGGTGTGACAGATTGATATCAGAGCCATAACTATAGGGAATTAGGCAAGACTCGGCCTAGTCTGGGTCGATGTCTTAGAAACGACCTAGTCTATAGTTTGGTACCAACAGACCGACTTGTGCATACCCTGTAGGGGTTTTGTACGAGCTTACTTGCTAATTCTCGCTATTCTCGCCTACACTACACTATCACTGCACTCTAATTTTCAAAAGATGAACGAGCGAATAGGTCGAGATTAGGTGTGAAAACCGCAAACTCTCGACTAAATTGCTCGTTCGACCCGCATTTTTATCTACAAACAGGAGAATTTGCGTTAAATCAGGAGTGAAATCCGTACTTTAACGCAGATTTCCCCTTATTTTTTACCAAAACAAGAACGAAGTTGTTAAGTCAGGGGTGAAACCCGAACCTTGACGACTTGTTCCGAGCTCTATTTTAGTTTTACAAAACTCTCACCAAAGTCTCGATGGACTCTAATGACTTGAAGTCACATTAAAACTGGAAGGATGCGTGCCATTCGCCCAAATTCGAGGCGAGAGCACAGTCCCGAAGGTTAAAACGTGTACCAAAAGTCCTTGTGAATAGTCAAACCACTTTGGGTAGTCGACGTCTAACAAGCCGCAGACAATCTATCCTCGATTTTTATGTGTTTCGATTCTGAGCTCGCTACTGCCGACTCTGATATTTGTCGATTTTATGTGAATTTTATGTGATTTTATATGTTTATGTGTTACGATTTTTGGTGATTTATTCGTTTTTCGCTATCGCTTTGATCGACACACACGACTCGCACAGCACACCTACCTCGAAACGCTAACAAATCGCTGCTACTGGAGGAATGACCTTACGCTATGTTGTTCGCTGTGTACTCGCTAATCGCAATCGCTATTCTCGAATGCTCCCGGACTTTGAATGATAGGTTTCTGTATTCTGACTTCCTCTTGTGTATCTGTGCTTCTGTGCTTTACGTGCCTATGTGTTTCTGTGATTGTGTGGTTATGTGTTATGTGTTTACGTGATTGTGTTCCTAAGCTTTAGTAGTATTAGGCCTGTGAGGTGAGATTCGATTATATTGTATCTGAGTCCTGTGGCTATGTCTGTTGCAGACAATGTCGTCATCTGGATCCCATCACTCGCGCGCTGCTCGCCAGAGCCAGAAAGACAAATGCCTTGCTGCTCTCGTCGCTAAGCAAATGGCAAAAGTTGTTCCTCAGATCGTGAGTGAACTATACGAGAATGTGAGTAAATCGTCCGAAGAGTACAGGACTGAAACCCCTAAAGCTGCCTTCAGCTTCAAGCAGTTTAAAGCTTGCGGACCGAAAGAATTCACAGGCGAAGATGGCCCTACGGCCTTATTTCAATGGTTTGATTCGATCGAGGTCACCCTGCGCCAGAGTGGCTGTCCTGACAATCTCGCACTCTGAATGCTACCGGCGTCTTCCAGTCCCGCGCTTTAGACTGGTGGACGACCGAGAGGAACAAATGCGGAAATGATGCAGCTTATGGTTTGACGTGGGATGAGTTGAAGAACGTCATGTTGGAAGAGTTCTGCCCTCCCCATGTGCGCCAAAAGTTAGAGGATGAATTCTGGCATATAAAGCAGAAGGATGGTGACAATACTGCTTTAACTGCTCGCTTCAAGCAGCTAGTATAATCTGTCCTGATCAAGTCAAGACTGCTGATATGACGATCAAGAAGTATATCCGAGCTCTGCTGGATTGTGTTGCGGATTTTGTGCATGCTTCAAAGCCAGCAACAATCGAGGAAACTTACCTGCTTGCCACTAAGATCAACGACAAGCGAGTCAAGGCTGGCTACTATGATAAAGCCACCAAGAATCTGCATCAAGCTACCGCCACACCAACCGCTGAAGCCGCCGCCGCTCCCCAATCTTCAAAGTCCTCTCGTCGCAAGAGGAAGAACAACAACAGCAACTCCAGCAACAAGAACTGTGCTGTAACCACTGCTGCCCCAATCCAAGCTGTACCAGCTTAGCAGCAACCTCAACACCGATCAGCTCCAGCACCAGTTACTCAAGCACCGCCTGCAAAGTGTGCTTACACTGGTCCTCACCCTGCTTGCCCGACATGTACCTACCATCATCCAGTGGGTATCACCTACCGATTTTGTGTGCACTGCAACATGTATGACCACTTCACCGCCAACTACCGTACATGTCCTCGACAAGCACCAGCTCAAGCTACTGCTCATCAAGCTCTACTTCCTACCCCTCAAGGCCAACAAACGGCTCCGGCACCCGCAATCAATGCTAGAGTCTGCTTCGCGTGTGGTGATCCCAATCACTTCGTGAACATGTGCCCAAACAGGGTTGTGAAACAAGAGCCCCAGCAGTAGCAGCCTCAGCAATAGCAACAGCAGCAGCAACAACCTCAACAGCAACAAGCCGCCCGCGCCTGAACTTTCAACATCAATGTGAGCCAAGCCCAGGCTGACAACAATGTGGTCAATGGTACGTTTCTCGTGAATGGTATTCATGCTTCGTGTTTGTTTAATACTGGAGCCGATAACTGTTTTGTATCGTTTGAGTTTGAAAAGCTCCTTAATCGTAAGCGCTCCCATCTCCCCTCGACGTTCGATGTTGAAGTTGCCACCGGAAGAACCGTCGCAGTCAAATCTGTTCTCCGTGATTGTACTCTCGAGCTCAACAGTCACGTCTTTCCAATCGATCTTATTCCAATGCAACTCGGAAGCTTTGACATCATAGTAGGCATGGACTTTCTTCGAGAAAACCATGCTGAAGTTATGTGCTTTGATAAGATGATTCGATTCTCGCTCGCGAATGGTGATCAATTGTGTGTTTATGGTGAAACTCCCTCGAAGGGTCTGAAGCTCATGTCATGTGTCCAAGCTAGCAAGTATCTCCGGAAGGAATACAGAGCTTTCTTGGCTAATATTGTAGTAGCGGAGAAGGAAAAGAAAGGCATACCTGGTGTAAACGATGTTCTAGTGGTTCGAGAATTTCCTAACGTTTTTCCTGAGGATATTCCCGGCCTTCCGCCAAGTCATGATATCGACTTTCGTATCGACCTCATTCCTGGAGCCAATCATATTGCTAGAGCTACTTATCGACTCGCTCCGTCCGAAATGCGTGAACTCTCGAGTCAGCTCCAGGAATTACTTGATAAAGGCTTCATTCGCCCGAGCACCTCTCCATGGGGCACACCAGTCCTTTTCGTCAAAAAGAAGGATGGGTCGTTTCGTATGTGCATCGACTATCGGGAATTGAATAAGTTGACAATCAAGAATCGTTATCCCCTGCCTCGAATTGATGATCTGTTTGACCAGCTACAGGGTGCTACGTGTATCTCGAAGATCGATCTACGCTCAGGCTACCACCAGTTACGCATCCAAGAGGAGGATATACCCAAAACCGCTTTTCGCACTCGTTACGGCCATTATGAGTTTATTGTTATGCCTTTTGGTCTAACCAACGCACCCGCGGTTTTCATGGATCTGATGAATCGTGTGTGTAAACCATTTCTTGACCGCTTCGTCATTGTGTTCATCGATAATATCCTGATCTATTCCAAGTCGAAAACCGAACACGTGCAACATCTACGTTTGGTTCTCGAGCTACTCCAAGGGAATCGACTCTATGCCAAGTTCTCCAAGTGCGAATTTTGGTTGGAGGAGGTTCAATTCCTCGGTCATATTGTCAATAGTCAAGGTATTCATGTCGATCCAGTGAAGATTGAAGCTGTTAAGAGTTGGCTTACACCTAAGAACCCGTTTGAAGTCCGTTCTTTTCTCGGACTAGCGGGCTATTATCGTCGATTTATCGAAGGGTTCTCTAAAATCGCTGTGATGTTTACTTCTCTCACGCATAAAGACAAATCCTTTGTTTGGGGAACTGAACAAGAGTCTGCTTTCCAAACCCTCAAGCATATGCTTTACAATGCTCCCGTCCTTGCTTTACCCGACGGAAACGACGACTTTATCGGCTATTGTGATGCCTCGAACCTTGGCCTTGGTTGTGTTCTCATGCAACGAGATAAGGTTATCGCCTACGCATCTCGTCAGCTCAAGATCCACAAGAAGAACTATACAACCCATGACCTCGAGCTAGGCGCAGTTGTTTTTGCATTGAAGATTTGGCGACACTACCTTTATGGTACAAAGTGTATGGTCTTCACCGACCATAGGAGCCTACAACACATCTTTAACCAGAAAGAACTTAATATGTGTCAACGCCGATGGGTAGAACTTCTCAACGATTACGACTGTGAGATTCGTTACCACCCAGGCAAAGCAAATGTCGTTGCCGACGCCTTAAGCCGACGAAGCTATCTGCATAGCACCCACAATGTTCAAACCCAGCATCATCTCGAAACCCTTATCCACGAAGCCCAACATGCTTGTTTTACTGAACACACCTTTAAAAAGGAAATGATCTATCACGATGGAGCCCATCTTGTGAATAAGTCTCATGGGATATTCCATTATCTGGACCGAATTTGGATCGCTAAGCGGACCGATTTATGACATATTTTGATGGACGAAGCCCACAAGTCTCGATATTCGATTCATCCCGGTGCCGACAAGATGTACCAGGACCTTCGCTACAAGTACTGGTGGCCGGGCATGAAGAGAGATATCGCCCTCTATGTTTCGAAGTGCCTGACTTACTCGAAAGTCAAGGCCGAGCACCAAAGACCCTCTGGCTTACTTGAACAACCCGTGATCCCTATGTGGAAGTGGGAAAGTATAGCTATGAACTTTATAACAAAACTTCCATGCACGCCATCAAGTCACGACAGTATCTGGGTTGTCGTTGACCGTTTGACCAAATCTGCTCATTTTCTGCCGATACGAGAAGACTACAAGGTAGAAAGATTAGCCCGAATCTACACTGATGAGATCATTTGTCGACATAGGACGCCTCGCGACATCATCTCTGACCCAGATGCTCGGTTTACCTCGCGTCTTTGGGAGACGTTTCAAACTGCACTCGGTACTACGCTTAATCTAAGTACCGTATTCCATCCTCAAACCGACGGTCAGACTGATAGAAAGATTCGTACCCTTGAAGACATGCTCCGTTCATGTGTCATAGATTTCGGTGGTAATTGGGATGCATACTTACCTTTAGTCGAATTCTCGTACAATAACAGTTATCATTCCAGCATTCAAATGGCACCGTTTGAGGCATTATACGGAAGAAAATATCGATCGCCTATTGTATGGCACGAGATCCGGCACTCGCAATTAACCGGTCCTGAGCTATTGCAAGAAACGACTTACAAAATCCTCCAAATTCGAGACAATCTGCTGAAAGCTCGGAGTCGTCAGAAAAGTTATGCCGATAGACGACTCAAGCCCCTTGAATTTGACGTTGGCGACCATGTACTCCTAAAGGTATCACCTTGGAAGGGTGTGGTCAGATTCGGCAAGAGAGGGAAACTCGCGCCTCGATATGTTGGACCTTTTAAGATTCTAGAAAAGATCGGAAAAGTGGCCTACAGACTCGAACTACCGGAGGAACTTAGCAACGTCCACCCAACTTTCCATGTTTCAAACCTCAGAAAGTGCCTGGCTGAGCATGATCTGTATGTACCTCTAGAAGATCTTCAAGTAAACGAAATACTACACTTCGTGGAGAAGCCTGTCGAGATCATGGATCGCCAAACCAAGCAGCTCAGACGCTCGCGCATTCCTATTGTGAAGGTTCGATGGGAAGGCAAACGAGGCACCGAGTTCACTTGGGAACTCGAAAGCGACATGAAGGGGAAGTACCCGCAGTTGTTTGTTATGGCTTCGGCCTAATTTTGGGACGAAATTCCCTTAAGTAGGGGAGGCTGTAACACCCCGTGTTTCGAAAGTCAAAGTCAAAGTCAAGATTGAAGCCAAAGGAAGAAAAGATTGCTAATTGCAATCTGTCACTCGTTGCTCAATTCCTGTTTTGACTTCTTTGACTTGTAGATAGTCTTTTTATGCTTTTACGATAGTTGTATTATGTGGAGTACTTATTAATAATCGAGGTCTAATCGATGTTTATCGATGTTTTATCGCTTTATCACTGTATCGCAATCTTGTTTTACGTATGTGTGCTACTTATGTGTTACTTGTGCATGTTTATTTATGTTTATGTTGTGGTGATTAATCGAAACGCAATCGCAAATCAATCGCAATCGAATCGCAAACGCTAAACGCAAGTTAATTATGATGATTGTATGTTAGATATAGTAGTTGGGATTAAAAGTAATTTAATGAGAAACTCTATCGCGTCGCAACGCTCTACACGCGAATCGAAACAGCAAAACTCGCCGCGCCAAACACTCGAATCGAGTGGCCAACCGATCGAGTTGCCACCCGATCGACCAGCCACTTCCCCACTTTCCTTTTATGGAAACCCTATAAATACCCCTCATATGTCAACATCACTTGATGTTGACAGCTCTCACTCGACCAGCTCGCTCCAGCCCACTTTTCTTCCGATTTCTCGCGATTCTTGTAAGTTTTCAACCTAAATCATGTACTTTATTAATCTAGACGCACTCCTACACCTTTCTATCTTTTGAATCTTAACTTTTAACCGTGAAATCACTAGATTTGAGGTGTTCTAGGATGATGTCATCATGGTGTTCATAAGAACTTCATGTTTTGGCTTCAATCCGTCGAGAACAACTTAGATCTGAACGATTTCCACATAAATAAACAAAGATCTTGCATAGATCTGAACATATTCATGGTAAAAAAGGATTGAAAGATGGTTTCTAACTTTCTTTCAACTCTTTTACACTCAATGCACTCAAAACCGATGGAATCGGAGCTTGTTCTGACCTCCTACTCATTCTTAGTGTTGTGTTGGTTCAAGATCCGGATTCTATCCAAGAGATTACTGATTTCGGGTTTGAACATGAACAACCGACTCGAACCGTGAACTGTTCGGACTAGGGTGATTCCTGTTCGGTCGGGTCACTTGGGACGAGATAAGGGTCCTGTTGTTCAAGCAAGATATCAAAACATCTCATTCAAAGCTACAACACTTCAAACAGAAACAAGTGTTAGGACGATCAGACCGTCGGAACGGATTGCCGTCCGATCGGGTTACCGCCCTAACGTATTGCCGCCCGATCGACCGGCCGTCCGATCGGGATGCACTTGGTTCCATACTTAAACTATTTCTCAAAACTATTCAAAGGATCTGAACGTTGAAACGGATTACCACCCGATCGGATTGCCATCCAATCGAGTGACCGTCCGATCGTGTGACGTTTGGGACTTAAACAATTTTCAACATGTTCAATACAAACGGATTGCCACCCGATTGGATAGCCATCCGATCGAGTGACAGTCCGGCTGTGAACTTGTTCTCAAACTGAGAAGCCTCGCCAATCGGATCACCGTCCGATCAAGCCACCGTTCGATCGACCGACTTGAAAGGTAGAGATACTTCACTATTTTCAAAATGCTACAACGAAAACTTCAAAAGACAAGCCATCATACACAAACACATCCATCCCAAATAAGGTAACAATCCAATCGCATGGTCACCCGATCGGATGACCATCCTAACGGATTGTCACCCGATCGACTGGCCATCCGATCGGATTGCCATCCGATCGGATTACCGTCCGATCCTTTGACACTTTGCACCGTTTTACACGCCGCTTATCGTTTATGCTATCGTTCTGATCAGGCTAATTCACTCTAGCGCTCCCTTCAATCCATCATCGCTGTGAGTATACTCGAACCCTTTTTGCTTCACGCACTTTTGGGTGTTACATACGTTACTTATTCTAAATCACATCGAACACACTACGCAATACTTTAACGCTAACCGTTACCGCATGTTATACGTGACTTAATGAATGCTTGTTTGTTATGTTTACACATGGATTGCTGTCTACCTACCTTAGCAAGGATAGTACTATAGTTTGGACTCAGCACCTGTTCACTCAGAGGTTGTTAAGGACACTTAATTACATGGCTCAAGGTGGTGAGTGTGTATTACGAACTGCCTTGGGCAGTCAACCCGCAGTCATTGGTATTGATAGGATCATGTCGATAACTTACGTGCTTCATTTCACACTGTGTACGTGCTGGTTACGCGTAAACGATTTCGAACTCTATTATATCTATTAAACTTGTATGCTCACCTTTACACTATGTGTATTGAGTTTTACTTTAACGTATATGGCAGGTGCTTAAGATGTTTAGATGCTTGGCTTGCTGTGAAATCGAGGCTAGGAAAGGTCTAGAAACAAATAAACGAATTGTCTGTATTTAAATTCTGAGTTGTCGAAACAGAACAATTTGTCTTGACTTTGCCTGTAATAATTAAGTTACTTATTATGTCATGGTATGGGACGTGATGCTTTAAATAATTGGTAATCATAGTTGTTATGGAAACTTCTGGACAATCTGTTTCGCTCAGTGCCACGCCCCGATGTTTCCGCCATCGGTTAGGGTGTGACACCCTGCGGCCATGTACTTCCTCCCAGTGACTTTTACCCGGGTCGGTTTCTTCTCTATGGCAGCAACATTACTCCCTCCGCTGGGGGGAGGTTGAGAAATATAAGCAGCCGGGTCCGCCGGCACAGCCGGCAGCAAAAACTGCTACAAGTGAATCTTCAGAACATCTGGTTCCTATTCACCAAGCACGCGGTCCGCGGCCCTTTAAGCAGCGTTCCGCGGAGGATCCACAAAGTCAAACAAGCTCCATTTACCTGTGACATGTACACATGTCAGTTTATATAGTTGGAAAACATATGCAAAGCCAAAAAGCTACATACCTTCATCATCCCTCTGAAAAGAAGGATACAGCTTTATATCACGCCATAACAGGCCCATTCCCGCCATCACCAAAGCTCCCTCCGGAATTACAGTGCACTCGGAAGGGCGCCTACACAATTTCGTATAAAGAGCGTTGGCCACGTAAGCATCTTTTGGGGGACTTTCATCTTTAATTTTGTCCTTTGACCCCATCTCCCTCTAATGCATTTCTCCGGGAATGACACCGGCATCGATATAGAAGAACTTTTTCTTCCAGTCCTTATCCTTGGAACTGGTAGGAATGTCTCTCAAGCAAGATACATCGGTGTCCCTTCTGTCGAAGGTAAAAAAGGGGGATTTCCATACAATGACGAAAAAAGCCCTAAAAACGAGGAGTTCAGGGATATGCCCTAAGGCGATACTGGCAAACTCAAACTGTCGGAGTTTAACCAACCCTAACGGATGTAGTTGGGAAATGTGGATGGGATAATGGTCAAGAACCAACTTGCAGAACTTGGTGATCGGCAATCGGAAGTTGCAAAACTTGAAAAAATCACTAAACAGGGTGATTTTATCTTTTTTCAACGGAAATGCCGTGTCTGTTTTCGACGGCAGCACCGGATTCCACTCCGCCCTAATATCGTAATCCTGCATAAGATTGTTGAACGAAGTCTGCCCCCATTTGACATACAGGGCATCAGTGCTTGCGGGGGCAGAAGAAGAAGATTCGCCGGTCTTCGAGGCCATTTTTCGATTCAAGAAATTGAAGGAAGTGGTTGTGAACAAGGAAGGAAATAAAACTCAAAACCCTAAACAGGAACTCTATTTATACAAAATGGCAACTTTTCGAATTTGAAAAGACAAACGGACGGGAACACGCGTCAGAACAGGGTAGGTACAGTTGTCATCCTAATGATGATTTAACTGTCACATCCTTTCCCATCGCCGCCATTTTTTCAAAAAACATAACGGTACCCCACTCGAGAAACTTACACTCAAAGGGGGAAATTTTGACTTTTACTTTTTAGTCCGATTTTATGAATTAACTTCGGACTGGGGGACATGACGAGGTATGACCCGGATCGGCTAACCCGACCCGGTCATTACCTATTTTTTCATTATAACTAATTAATTACATATGTTTATTCTAGAATGTTCTATTCTGCATGGATAAACTACGTAACCGAATCCCAAACTTTTTGGGAAGATCATGCAAATCCCTAACTTATCGGAGCCCATCCTAAGTTAAGGGAAACCTTAATGGTAAACTATAAATAGAGGTAAACATCTAAGGTATGATCATCTTGCTCTCGTTTACCCTCTCTCTCTCTACATACATATTTACTTTCTCCCAAACCGAGACTTATTCTTACGCCGGAGGGTGGTTACAGGAATAACCCCATTCCTGTAACGAGTCCTAACGGTGTTCTGTTTTGCAGTAGCTGTTCGGATCGCCAAAGAGTCGAAGTCCTAGCCGGAGCTTACCCATAAGGTCAGTGTTTCTTCAGGACCCTTTACTAATTATCTAACGGAACACTGCTGCTGCTACCAGGGGCGGACCTACCCTATAGCGTGGGTGGGCGGCCGCACCCCTTGAAAAAAAATTAGTGGTATTTTTCGCGAAAAATCCCGACCACACCCCTTGAAAATTTTCATCCGCACCTATTGGAAAATTCCAACCGCACCCCTTGGAAATTTTCGTCCGCACCCTTAGAAAAAAATGTTAGGAATTTATATAAAAAATTATGAACACGGATTGAAACCCGACCCAATTATATAAACAAGTTAACCCACTAACCCCTTTAATAAAACTTGAATTCATTCCATCAAGCCCAATAAGTTAAAAAAATTCAAGTCCAATCCAAATACATCTTTAATTTAACAAAATCAATACAATTTACAAAAAAAACTCAATCGACTGCCAGTTTTGTGCGACTCCCGCCCTCCCTCTGCCTCACCTCACTGCCAGCGACCTGCAACACCCCCACCCCCGACGGCAACTGCAAAATTCTGTCCACGAACAATGTAATTCCGGCCACGAACAGGTGCATGTTTTTTTTTTGTTATTTTGATGTTTATGTGATTTTGTTCAAGACTCATAAGATAATAGGATGAGTTAAAAAAGTGTAAATTTTTATGTGTTTTGAGGTAATTTGGGGTTGTTCTAGTCTTTATAGGATGTGTTTGTTGTTTCTTAATCTCTTATTTATTATATGATTCTAGTATAGGGTTTGAAACATTGAAATTCAAAACTTTTATGTGTTTTGAGGTAGTTTTTATGTTTTTTTTTATGATTTTAGTTGATATTATAAGAGAAAAAGGGTAATAAAATTCTTAAATAGCTTTGAAATTTCGTGTGTTTTGACGTTGTTTATGGTTGTTTAGATGATTTTTGGGTGATTACACACGATTTCTAGGGCTTGAATAGTTGAAAATTAAAATTGAAATATTATGTTATGGAGCGATGAACTTATGGATCAAAAAATATGATTAAAATTGAAACATTATGTTTTGGATAGATTTCAAAAAATGAAAACCCGTAGGGCGACGTTTAATTATGTTTGTAACAAGATTTGACATGTTTTTGATGATTATATAAATTTAGTTTGTTGTTTTTTGTTTTACATGACCCGATCCGATACGAACCAATTCTTTTGCTTATATATCAAGAGGCCTAAAATTTTAAAAAATGTACCATGGAAAAATTTATGGCTACAATATTACTACGCAAACAAACAACTATGAAAATACATCGTGTGTCTTTCTATCTTCAACCCAAGGCGCGATCGTGATAGAAAGGTACGCCCGCACTTTGTAATGTGTTATATTAGTGGAAAATCCAGTGATAGCGTTGAGCTGCGTTAGTGGAAGTTTATCTCAGTCTTAATCTTCATCAACTTTGTTGATACGTCTAGGAACTAGGAAGTAATGTTGATATACATTTTGAATTTAGACGAATCATTGAACCTAAAACTTAACAGTGATAGAAATTGATGATTTCGTCACTTTGAATGATATTATTTTGAACTCATATTGACATACATTACTATATATATGTCGGTACCGCTAATATATAACAATCTTAATCGTTACTAATAGTTGTTTTTTACGGTTTTTGATTGATGTAAAACACGTAGACACATCCTTTTGCGCTTATAATGACTTTTGACCGTTGCGTTGTCTACATTGAGTGTTTCAATGAACAAAATCAATATCAACCAGATATGCGCTATTAACATTATTTTTACTGTTACGTCTACATTTCCATTTATAATTTGTTAAAAACCGGCTCACCCGCCGTGGAGCGCGGGGATAACCCACTAGTTTTTTTTTTTTTTTTTTTAATATGGACTAGTTTGAAACTCCATAGCTTTGCTTCTGAATTAAAGTTGAGACTTGAGAGAATGGTTTGCTTCTACAAGTGAAATTTACAACATCTGGCTTAGAGAATCACTAATTGGAGGCTCAAGTTGTGAGTAGAATATAATTTTATGAATGGTAGTAATACAATTAGGTTTTTGTTTTGAGTTTCAATAAGGATATTGTTAAGTTCAACGTCAATCAAGATGTGGATATATGACTAGTACATAGGGTAGATTAGTATGACTAGAATTGGTGAAAGTTAGTAGTATCTTAATATCATAAGGATTTACATTTATCTTGATACAGTTTTTCATAGTGTAAAGCATTTTCCTTCGATGGCATAGTGTTGGTGCACTTGTGTCTGTACTTTGTCTGTATTTCGTCATGATACAAAACGATGTCTTGTGTTAGTCTGAGTTACGTCTTAGGTTTGTTATTATGTGCGTTCGATGTAAGTTTGACCAAGTCAACCATCCTCCTGGTTTGACTTGGCCAAACAGTTAGCACATTGGTTGTAAGATGTTTGGGTCGAAGGATGAGTCATCGAAGGATTGTTTATATCCTTCGATGGGCTCGAAGGATAAACCTTCGATGGATATAGATGGACCTCGAAGGATATCATCCTTCGAGGTATATGTGATCCTTCGGTAGGTTTCGGATCGATAGATGATCTTTCGATCAGTCTATCTGATCCTTCGACCAGACGTGCTGTGTTGGGTATATATATACCCATGTATTGTGTTCACTTCATTTAGAGATATGAGAAGTGAGAAGTGAGTGAGTTCAGTCTTGTAGAGAGCATATTTTCTGTGGTCAAGGGCTGTAACCGTGTCCACTGAAATACCAGAGAAAACTTTGATATCTCGTGTGTCTACCCTTCTCTTTGTAGCTCGTGTTCTCATATAAACTACCGGTTTGCATTCTAGCTTGGATTCCGCACTTGCTAGTGTGTTACGTATAACAAGGAATAGGTTTAACCTCAACCTCCGAGGGACCTACAAGTGGTATCAGAGCCGTGGCTCTTTTCCTTGTTAAAAACCGAGTTTATACAAGACTTTGGAGTGTTTGGACAAAACTCACATGGTTTAGCACCCGTTTTCAGTGTTTTTCTCGTTTTTCTTGACGTTAAAACGTGTTCTAAACTAACCGGGTGTGTTAAAGGACGGGTTGGGTAACTTAAAAACTTGTTTTTAAGAGGTTTGGATATTTCCGGCCAAATTCCGGCTTACTCCGGTACCGGTTTTCTGGATAAGATCTGTTTTTTTTTATATATTTTATTGATTCAAAATCTCGGTTTGCTAAAAGTATGGTCTGACCATACCTTTCTGCCGAAAGATTTCTACCAACCCATCACCTTTTCACCAACCTGTCACTTCTTTTGTCAACTGTGTCAGTGCAGATCGAAGGATATCCTTCGAAGTCGAAAGATCATCTTTCGATCAAAGGAAGTTCGATAGATATTCATCCTTCGAACATCCTTCGAAGTCTGTGACTTATCCTTCGATCCAAGGAATCTTTTCGAAGCATACATCTTTCGGTCTACAGTTCTTTTTCGAAAGATAAGGATCCTTCGTTTGGAGAATCTTTCGAAATCATTGTTCGAAATTCAACAGTGATCTTTCGAACACTGTTGATCCTTCGAACAAGTCTTGATCCTTCGACCTTAGTCTGTTTATGTTTAACAAGTTTGTGATTTTCAGGTATTATTATTCTTGATCAAAAATGAATCCAAGATGGGGTACTCCGGTAAATACAGAGATGTATTTTGGTACTCCGACTCCGAATTCGGGAAAATATACAAATACCCGTTTATCTCCTGCATGGGCCGAATCTCCCGCACCGAAACAATCTATCAGAGCAACTGATATGTTCGGAAATCCATTACCTGTTCGATCTACCGGACCAACAGATCTGTATGGAAATCCGCTTCAACCAGTTCCTCAACCAGTGCCTCAACAACAAACCCAAAGGCCTCCTGTGACAACTGATCTATATGGCAATCCAATACAAGTTCAAGTAAAGCCAGCTCCAACAACAGACTTGTATGGAAATCCTCTACAACCAGCTTCACAACAGCAAGTCTATCGGCCATCTACTGTAACCGCTTGTTTTGCTGAGGTCGTGAAGGTTTTAAATCACGCCAGTGGTGGAGAATCTTCCGCTAATGGTGGTGAATCTTCTGAAGATGAAGACAGTTCTGGTTACAGTAGAAGCTCAGATGAAGAATCCTCGACTTCAGGTGATGATCATTTGGATGACACGTCAGTCGATGCAGATGTTGATGAGCTATTAGGAGAAGCTGCAGCAAGGAATGATAGAAAATCTATTCTGGTGGATCAAGCTGTTTATTCTTCTTCTTCTCTCCATTCAGCCGTTATGGCTAATGTCGACAGTTCGTCCAGTCAGGTATGTGTCGATGAACCTACTGCTGTAAATTGTGATAAGTGTGCTAGGTTAAGGGTTAAATGTGCTGATTTGGATACAAATATGTCTGAGTTGCAAGGCAAACATGATGCTTTAAAAGCTAATTTGTTCGACTTGCAAAACAAACATGTTGACTTAGATGCTAAGTGGTGTGATTTGCAAAGCAAACATGAGGCTTTGCAAAACAAGTATGATGTGACATTCATTCACAATCAAAAGTTGACCGTGGATCTTTCTAAGTGCACAGAAGCCAACATGTTTTATGAAAACCATGAAAAGGAATTTAAAACGATGATTGAAACTTTAAGAAAAGATAAGACTGAGCTAACGAAAATGGTTTCAAGAAAACAAACAGAAATAAACCTTTACATCAGTAGGCTTGAGATAATGCAAAAAGAAATGGCTTGTGTTAAAACTGAAAGTGAGGCGATCCGACTCAAGTTAGACAGCTATTTAAGCTCTAGCTATGTGTTGGATCACATCATAGATGTTCAGAAAGAGAAACGGGATGTCACATGCATTGGATATAAGAAATGTCCACCACCCGTGAGAAACAATTATAATGCCCTGCCTGATGAGGAGTATAGAACTCACTTTGAACCATCTGTTCCTTTGGACGTTGAGGAATTTGCAGCAGGACTCGGATACAAGAAGGAAGTATCATCAGATTCGGATGTGTCAGCAGATACATTTGTAACTGCTGAACAGAATCAGGATCCTCCAGTTGTGATTGAGGATGCTGATTCTTCTGATGATGAATCTGATGATACTGATTCAGCAAAGTCTGATGCGGTGATCAAAGAAGAGGACATACCTCTTGAGAATCACATTCTTTGTGATCCACCTGCAAAACCGTTTGTGACTGCTGCAGCCAAGTCTGATGAATCCTCATCTGGAAGCTGTGAAAGCGTGAACTTGCTTTACACGTTGATTGGATCTGATAAAATATATTCAGACAAGGATTTCCCTATCAAAAATGTCAATCAATCCTTGATTGATAAAGTTTTCGAAGATTCTACCAGTAAGTTTTTGGGAAAGTCGAGCCCAGGAGTTGTAGTAACTCAGTGTGCTCCTATCCCAAAATCCGAAGTTAGAAAGAAATATGGGAATCAAAAATTGCAAAAACAAAACAATCAACGAAAGCAAAATCACGCTGCCCAAGGAAATGGAAAAGGCAAACAGAGCCAGACCAAGAAGAAGAACAAGAATGTGAACTTTGTGAAATCTAAGGGAACGGACAAAATTGAAACGTTTGAAAACAAATCTAACTTAGATTTTGTTAAACAAGCAACAGTGTTGAAAAGAAATGAACCAAGTAGTTCAAAACCAAGTACCTCGGGGTCACAAAGTTCATCATCATCGGCAAGACGATCACATGATACTTCGGGGTTTGTTGAACGAAGATCATGTTTTGAATGTGGTACAATTGGGCATATTATTCGAAATTGTCCGTATCTTCATAAGTTAAAAGCCAAAATTGATGCCCCCCATGGTAACAATTACCATAAAAGATTTGTTTCACCAAAACAGGACCCTCGTCTTGTTAAACAACAAGAAGTGAAACAGAGAAAGAAACAACGGAAAAATGTTGAAAAGATTTTAAAACCGGAGGTTGTCCAAACACAGTCTGTTACGTTAGAAGTTAAAAATGAAAAACAAAAACAGATTTGGAAACCAAAACCAGTAACTGTTTCAGGGGGAGCTACATCAATTCCGAATCATCGGGAAATGGATGTCACAATCCTCGATGATGACGGACGACCCAAGTCTGTGAAGGCTTGGGTCCCCCTCTCCAACTAATCTCTGAATGAGAGTGCAGGATGTTCCAGGAGGAACTATTGATAGTCTTAGGATTGTTGATAGTGGAGCGTCCATGCACAAGATCGGCGACACCAGACTCCGAAACATCATTATATCTAGGAGTTGTTGCCTTTGATGGAGAGAAATGAGAAAAGAAATGAAAAAGATAAGAAGACAAACATTCCGATGAAGGAATGATGGTGAAAGACTGTGGTTGAATGAAGTTGAAAAATTTCGACCAGATGAGATATGTGCCAAAATTGGTTGTTATGGTTTTTGATCGGGTCAACATGAAAGATTCAAATGAAAAGTACGCGCCTGTAGCACGTCTGAAGCTTTTCGAAGATTCATGATTTTGCGTTGTCTACATTGAGTGTTTCAATGAACAAAATCAATATCAACCAGATATGCGCTATTAACATTATTTTTACTGTTACGTCTACATTTCCATTTATAATTTGTTAAAAACCGGCTCACCCGCCGTGGAGCGCGGGGATAACCCACTAGTTTTTTTTTTTTTTTTAATATGGACTAGTTTGAAACTCCATAGCTTTGCTTCTGAATTAAAGTTGAGACTTGAGAGAATGTCTTGCTTCTACAAGTGAAATTTACAACATCTGGCTTAGAGAATCACTAATTGGAGGCTCAAGTTGTGAGTAGAATATAATTTTATTAATGGTAGTAATACAATTCGGTTTTTGTTTTGAGTTTCATTAAGGATATTGTTAAGTTCAACGTCAATCAAGATGTGGATATATGACTAGTACATAGGGTAGATTAGTATGACTAGAATTGGTGAAAGTTAGTAGTATCTTAATATCATAAGGATTTACATTTATCTTGATACAGTTTTTCATAGTGTAAAGCATTTTCCTTCGATGGCATAGCTTTAGTTATGCAGTTCGCAAAATTCAAAGAACTCGATTAGGGTGTTATGTCAAACATGTTATTGATTTTGACACAAGAAGAGTTCAAATGAATTCAAATCTGGTATTTTGTGATTATTCATTTAAGCGTTGGTGCTGTTCACTTAAAGAAGGAAATTGGAGTCGTATGCCATTGTTTCATACATCAAATGGTCTAGAAATTCGACGTGCTTTCAATCATTGACGTTTATACTTTATATGAAGAATATTTGGCATGATTTCCAATAACCTGAGCTTCAAATTCCTGTTGGTTTTCTTATGAGGTCAAACTGTCATAAAATGTTTACAATCACAACTTTGGTGCTGTTCAGTGTTCATTTTCATAAGTTAACATTCTCACTTATGTGGGTCTGTTTTATTTGGTGTTAGAATAAACTAGCATGTGATTGCACATCCCAGTTGCTGCATCCTTGATAATTAATTATGAAACTCATAAACAAATTAACAGTGGAAGGAAATTGTAGTAACGAACGAAACGTAACATAGTTATCAATTTTAACTGTTTAATCATGTTTCAAGTTACTTTAAGTTTCACCATTTTTACTCACTGTATCTTGCTTTTAGATTTTAATTTATCGTTATTTAGATAAACTACTTTTTGATCCACTTCACTCTCAGCCAACCATGATCAAAAACCAAATAAGGAACAAATCATATTAATATATATATAAATCAATAACAATGTAATGAATGTATACAAGTGTATGAAAAATCTATATGAATATATACATGCGAACTGTATCTTAGCATCTGATGTAGCTAAGAAATGGTTTATTAGGTACTGGTATCAACTTAACAACCCATCCAATAGGCCATGATAAAGCTGCAATACCAATACAAATTCCCCACTGCACACCATTTAATCTTTCTGTATCCGCAAACTTCTTCAAAAACTCCACCATCACCACTTGGAGGATTAGCGTAATCCCGATTATTCCAACAAACAATCTGTTTTTGTGAATACCTTTGAATATATTCCTTTTCTCCAGCTTCCTCGAGTTGAACTCATTAAACACTTGACATAGCACGAAAGTATTAAATATTATTGTGTCTTTCACCCTCTCATCCACGTTGAATATCGCCTTACCTTTAAACTGGAACGTTAATAGAACAGTAATCTGGAAAATAGCTTGTGCAAGTAGGTTTCTCCACATGATATTAGTTATAAGAGGTTCGACACGACCCACAGGTGGTTTGTTCAAGAGTTCCTTAGTGGGCCCTTCTGTAGCAAGCGCAAGTGCGCCCAAAGTGTCCATGATTAGATTCACCCACAAGAGTTGAACCGCGGTTAAAGGGACCGCACCAGAAGTTACCGCTGCAATGAAGTTAATCACAAGAGCAGCGACATTTACCGTGAGCTGGAATTGGATGAATTTTTGGATGTTAGTGTACACGCATCGTCCCCACATCAATACGGTTGAAACAGAGGCAATGTCGTCATCTAAGATAACAATATCCGAGCTCTGTTTGGCTACTTCGGTTCCTTGAATTCCCATTGAAAGTCCAATATCGGCTTCTTTAAGTGCAGGTGCATCGTTTGTCCCGTCACCCGTAACTGCCACGACGTGTCCTTTTTGTTTTAAGCACTTTACCATTAAAAGCTTATCAAAAGGCGAAGATCTTACCATCACACGGATTTTATCAACCTTTTGCATTCTTTCTTCATCAGTGAAATTACGAAACTGGACACCTTCCACCACTTCGTCTTCACATACTTCTTGACCTGATTCAAGTATCCCACATTCTGCGGCAATGGCTTTTGCTGTGAAGACATTGTCTCCGGTTATCATCTTGATTTCAACCCCAGCAGACCTGCAAGTTTCAATAGCTTTTTTGGATCCTGGTCTACATGGGTCCTTTAACCCAACAATCCCGAGCAAAGTTAACCCTTCTTCGGTTAGTGTTTGATAATCGTTGCCTTCTTGAACCTTCTTATGCGCGAAAGCAATGCATCTGAGGCTACTTGCTGCCATTCCTTCTATTATATTCTCCAATTGTTTTCTTGAATCGCCATTGATCACCATTTTACTCCCATTGCTGTTATAATATTTTGAACACATTGCTAGTACCATCTCTGCAGCTCCTTTCCAGTGAACATGAATAGTGTTGTCGTCTTTTCTCCTAATCGAAACCCCACTTCGCTTCTTCTTTGAATTAAATGTCTCCACATGAAGGACAGTCGAACCTTGTTTCATTTTTTCCATATCCATATCCAAATCCTCAACGGCCCATGATAAAATCGCTTTTTCGGTTGGGGACCCGGAGTATTCAGATACCATTCGTGAAGTGTCTTTGAATACCGTACCTGTAGTGTTAAACCCGACTGCCTCTTGGAGAAGTTCAAGGACTTGTAGGGCGATAGCATTTGATGAATGCCCTTCGATGTACTCGAGACCGAGCCAGAACTTTGTTACCGTCATCTGGTTCATAGTCAAAGTCCCGGTTTTATCGGTGCATATGACCGTGGCGGAACCCATGGTCTCACATGCAGATAACTTTCGAACCATCGCTTGATCACCCATCATTCTCTTCATAGAGTATGCAAGTGTGAGTGTAACTGCTAAAGGTAAACCTTCGGGGATGGCCACCACCACGATAGTCACTGCTGCAGAGAAGATACCCGTAACAGAATCTAATATTTGGCTTACACTCGTGCGTTTTCCATTATACTCTTGTTTACCATTTGAGTCTTTTGTGCTTCCCGTGAAGTAACGAATTAACATAACTAGAAGAACTAGGATAGCAACTGCAAGACCTACCTTTCCAATTGAAGAAGTAAGCTTGTTGAGGCGTGATTGTAATGGTGTCTGCTCGTTGTTATCACCCGTGATGGAACTCATCATCTTCCCCCAGGTAGTATTCATCCCAACTGACAACACTAGCATCCGACAATGCCCGTCAACCACTTTAGCACCAGAGATTAAAAACGGATTACTAACGGCGTTTACATCTATTTGGTCACTCTCGCCTGTCATGCTCGACTCGTCCACCAGCAATGAATGCCCGTCAATAAACAACCCGTCCGCTGGAATCTGATCTCCTACATTCAACACCACAATATCTCCAACAACTATATCGAATATGGATACCTTTTGTCTTCTTCCTTCTCTAACAACATCAATCTTGATATTATTGCTTATTTTTGACAGACTGTCAAACTGTTTTTCCTGTCTGAAGTTACTAACCGCAGACACAGCGATAACTAGAAAGACAGCGATAAGTATGCTTCCACCTTCATACCATCCATCTTTAATTCCATCTTCTTTGATACCAAAACCAAGAGAAAGAACCGCGCACCCCATTAGTATGAGAATGGTGACATCTTTAAAAGCCTCAGCCACAAAATAGAACAAACCCTTTGGAGGGGGTTTTTCGTAAGTGTTGGAACCAAACACGGTTGTCCTTTCGTTTACATCATGACCATCAATTCCGTTTTCAAGATGAGTGTGAAGGGTTTTTGCTAACCCCTTGACACCATCTAACCCGTGAAGCGTTTCCAAGTCTTTGTTTTGTACGATATTAACAAGCTGTGTTTGATCAATAATACCGTAGAAATGATGATCAGGCACCTCCTTGAAGATATTGACACCAACCTTAGAATCATCATCAATGTGTGGGATGATTTCGATAACGGAATATGGCGGGAATTTTGAAACGGGTAGTGCCTTGGAGATGACGTTTTTGGCAATGGCCTTTGAGAAATATATGGTAAAGTATGCAAGACGCCATCTTTTCTTGGCTTTGGTAAGGGTAAGTGAGGTGGTGCCTATGTTGTACAACATGTTACCAATGTCGTGCAGAGGTAGAATTTCTGCAACCATTTTTCGAGTGTTTTGTTTGCAAAGTGAAAAAAGGGCTGAAGGTAAATAAATAAATATGCAGAGGATTTATTTTCTGGTTCAACGGTACCACCTCGTTATTTATACACATAGGACTACTGGAGGTCCGAAACTTCATAGAAACTATATGGAGATTCATGTTTTTTTGTTGTGCAAGTTATACACACCGTGTTAGGAGATGCATGTAGTCTGTAATATTATGGTAAAAAGTACATTTTAGTGGTTCTATGACAAGGTTCATAAAATAAGGTATTCGAATTGCCGTGGCGGTTCGTCATTATAATATTAATAAAACGTTATTAAGTAAACAATTCCTTGCACTGCACGTATTCTATACCGCGTAAAATAATAAATAAATACATGACGCACGACCATGGCATTATAGCCTAGTGGTATCTTGGTGGTGTGATAATGCTTATGACCATTAGGTCATGGGTTCGATTCCCACAAAGGGGGTTTTTCCCAGATTTATTGGGTTTCCTCCTGAATTGGTGTATAGGCATTATTGCCTAGTGGAGATGGATATGATCGGGTGATTCTACTGGGTATAGGCATTATTGCCTAGTGGAGATGGATATGATCGGGTGATTCTACTGGTGGCACGATGATAGTCCGTCAGTGATCCAAATTTGCCGTTAAAAAAATAAAAAAAAATACGTGACGCACGAAGGTTATGACCTCCGATTTAATAATTGGACGGTGGCCGCCAGTTCAACCACCGCTCCTACCAGCCAACCGGATTGTACCAAACATCAGGGTCAAGCGATTAGCAATCGTTCCAAATCATATTCTGATTCTGAAACCCCAAAAAAGATGAACAGTTAAATCTGTAAACACACAAACAACATGATAAAAACATGTAGGAAGGCTCGTGATGGAATAAAAACGTACAATATATATAAACCTTAAATCGAAACCCACACTTTCCAACTTGAAAGCCCCAATCCAGGGGTACCAAGGCATCCCCTGAGTCTGAGATACGTATTTAACGGTACAAAATCTTTGATACTTGTTTCCCGAATACAAGTATGAAGAGGGAGAGAGAAGCAAGTTTTCCGGCGAGTGCTAATTTTTCCGGCGTGAAGATGAGAAGTCAGTTTCCGGCGTCTGTTTTGAGTGTGATTTGAAGATATCAACATTAAATTAAATAAATATGATTTTTTACATCAACTCCCTTTAGTTTAAGTAGTTTTATATAACAAACCTTTTAATTTGATTTAGGTTTTAAACAACCTTAAAGTTAAATAGTTAACATTAGTTATTAGCTGTAAAAAGTAATTTGGTGTTAGACTTTAACCATTTCTAATTAAATTGGGTAGATCAATAATGTGTTTTAATGTTGGATTAATAAATTGATTGTTTTCTTTTTTTTTTTTTTTTTTTTTTTTTTTTTTGAATGTTTTTTTTTTAATCTAGTTTACAAGTTTTCTTATTTTCTTATTATTTTTGGTTTACGTATAAGTATGATTGAAAAATAGTTTCACTGTCGTTGTATAATTAAGTAACCAAGTATGGACAATTTCCAACATTGTTAAGTAAATAAGTAAGAAGTGGTTTTACCCGAACTGTTTTGATCCAGCCTATATTTGTCTCCACTTGCTTTAACACTACCAATTTTTGTATCCTTTTTTTCTGAATCCACCATTATTCAGATCCTTATAAACCCGATCAAGGTCATTTCACTCTTTTTCGATCCATAAACATAGAAGGCACGTGATGTTATTGACGACGGTGAAAGAAACACAGTGGAGAGTGTGTTGACGACAGCGAAGATGGCATAAATTGAAGGTATGGCAAGGTTATATTTCTGAAGTAAGAAGTAATGTTGAGCTCGGTATTAGTTAGAAATTGGTCTCATGTCATTAGAAATCTTATAATTTTCGTTTTCAAGACGATACAATATTTAATGTACGTAGAAGTTCATTTTAACAATAAATGAAGCCAATGATAAATAATGAGTCTAAACCCCCGAAGGGTGTGACTATGATGGTGGCGATACCAACATCCTATAGTCACGAGGAAATATCAGCTTAAGAATAATGAGGCAATACCAACATCCTATAGTCATGAGAAAAGGTCAGATGTAATAAGTGAGCCTAAGAATATAATGAGGCACCTATGAATTGAATATCAACTAAACACACATCACATAGCACTTATAACACACAATGAACTTGCATGTTGATTCTTGAATAAATTGAATACGTAATCTGCGTGACACGTTGATACACCCCAAAAAGTTTAATGTAAAAGAGGGAATGAGATTTACTCACTGTTTGCGGAATTTTTTGCAAGAATAGGGGTGTTGAGCTTAGAAAGAGTGTTTCTAGGTGGGCTGCAAAAACATTATCAAATGTAGGTACTTCGCTGTTTGAAACAACAAACTTCTGCAAATTTTTGGCAAACATTCTTTTTGTCACAACATTGCTGTTTGAAACAGCAATCTTAAACAAGTTCGTTGTTTGAAATGACATACTAATCAAGTTCGTTGTTCTATATAAACATCTTATATAACATCGTTGTTTCATATATATAAGTACAAGAGGTTCGCTGTTTCATTTGAACTAGTGGGAAACTCGCGCGTTGCAGCGGAGTCATGCGCATTGGCTTCTTGTACGATCAAGATGCCGCACGACAGTTGTTGGTAACACATAATTTCTTATTATAAACAAGGCTAAAGAGTGGAGAGAAGTTTATAAGAAGATTGTATACCATTCTTTATAGCCTGGATCCACAGTAAACCCATACATGTCAATAGTATCACATATTGATAGAGCAAACTCAAGAGCCTTGAGCCCAGTTCCCTTTGCAGCTGCTCCGAAAGATGCACCTAACATGAGATATACGGGATTAAGAATTGGAATTTCCTACAATACAACATTCAGAACTTGAAAATCAGGGATATGGAAGGGTAGATTTAACAAACAAAAAAATAGCTTCTTAGTAATCAAATTCAAAAATTCAAGGAGAGATAAACGTTGGAGCTCGGACTAAACGACTTCTTAATTGAGGAAAACCAGCTTCCTTTCTTTCCCATTATTGAATTATCCTGTTTTCAACAAATTTCGGTTTTTTTGGTTACATTTACAAGAGAAGCACTTTGACAATGAGAGTCAAACATTCATAACAATCTAAATTCATAATTTAGACTGGCATTACATATTTGAGACCAATATTATTCCTAAATTATAGAAATGAACATGAGATTCATGGTACTTATCAAGATCCTCTAAAATTCAATTAATTCATGTCAATTTGAAGTAAAAAAATGGTCCGTTTGACCAAGAAGTCAAACGGTAAGTTATCAAGAAAAACTGTTGATTACTACTTAAAACCCAAAATTCACCAGAAAAATAAAAAAAAATTATGAATCCAGGAATTAAATCCAAAAAAAATTATGGGCGTTTTTCACAAATGGGCGTAGTGGGATAATGCCCAATAATGCCCCATCAATGATTACCCAATTATTATTTTCTTGTTAATACTACTGAAACAAATAACTTTGGCATCTTTACCATATCACAACTTTTGTAATGTGCTGTAGTTTCAACCTTAACCCATATTAATTCGTTACTCAACCCATCCAATCTGCCCATTTGTCCACCTCTAGTTCTTATAGAAATGTAAAGTTTTACTTTTTAAGTCAAAGTTATAACTTCTATGATCTACACTTGATATGAATTTGTCACAAGGTTAACATAATGGTTTTTGTATACTGTTTTTTATTCATAACCTAAATGATACTAAGATGCAATTGTCGATTGCCAATTGGTCTTTTCCTTAAAACTGAAAGACTACCCATCTTGATCACAGAAAAAGGTAAAAAATGGAACAATGTCTCTTTTCCACTGACTACCTATACACACACAGCCACACATTGAGCCCAAAGCAAACAATCATTTCACAATTAAATTGTATTATTCTACTTTATGTTAGATTCTTCATTCTTGATCTCTTCTATTGAGAATAATTACTTTTTGACATTCATACAGCTCTTTATGATCCATCAAGCCCATTTTCCGCAAAATCACCGACAAAAGAATACATTTTTCAATTGAACTAAAACAAACACCATATTCCACTTCAAAGTTGTGAACCTATAAAAATTCAATTTCCTCAACAATGTTTCAGGAAACTTTAACCTGATGAAACCTTACACACAAAATTAAAAATTAATTCCAACAAAAATATTCCCTAACAATTTAATTATAAGGATAGACCAAACATGTTGATATATGTTTATGGGTCAACCCGACCCACTCGTTTTGTCCCGCACAGTAATGAAGTAAAAAGATTTCGAGTAAAGATGAAGATACCTGTCTTATACCACCACCAAGGCTTCCTCCGGTTAAAAGCATACCAAGGAGAGACGTGACAGCACCGCCGCCCATATCACTTTCGTTATTGCGTATGGTGGTTCTCATAGATGTCAACATATCACCATACGTAGTTGCATGTCCTCGTTCAATTGCTTGTATGAATGAAAATGTCATTGCCCCGGTTGAAGTCACTTTCGATAGAGCCTGCCCATATGCATTAGTTTATTACATTAGAAAAATTCATATTTAATTGTTAATGAACGAAATAGGTTTAGCAACATATTACCAATGTATCCGCAGAAGATTGATCATCATCACAGCCACTAAAGGAGATAACTTCACCTCCATTAGTTCCCTTAAAAAATCCCGATTGAGAACTATGGTCCTCCCATACATACCGACCACTCCTACATTAATACAACATTTATTTTTTCACCAATCAGTTGTATAAAAGTGGACCATAAAAAAGAAACGGGTCAACATTTACCATACCTGTCCATTCTACAAAGAAATGGTTTATATAGTATTGAACTATAAGCCTCACTCTCTCCCTCTCTCGTTCAACATCAAGCTCAACTGAACCAGGAGACTGCTCACGATTAGAACCATCATTTTCTTGACTCTCATTTTGTGCTTCCATTTGATCATTGGACCAATCCCCGTAATCGTTTTCACTCCCGCGCTCACTTGCTCGGCTTTCCAACATAGTCGAGTCCACACCGCTCTGTTGCCTAAGTCTTTCTCTAACATAAATTAGCATATTCATCAAGGCTAGCTTCTTGTACCATAGAAGGAGTGCACTTCTGATGTTTTTGAATAAAAGCATCATAACAAAGAAACAAACAAACAAACAAGGAATTTGATTCTAATATATTAAAAACATACAACTGATAGAGATCCATGATGTTTTTGAAAATAGCGCTATTGTCAACCACAATAGTTCCATATGAGAAAACAAAAAACGACACCTTTCGGCTCTTCTGATGCCACCCTGGTTCCATCTCCCGCACTGGCTCTGGCCGCCGCATTTCATCGAGCACCTTATATGCAAAATTTCAAAGACAACGTGACTTAATTTAGTCCCATAATCTCAGCTTATAAAACAAATCACTTGGATATATTGGTTCTATATAAAAGGTTATACAAAAACACCGGGCCTCACCATACAAAGCATAAACCAACAGCTTATGTAGGGTCCTGCTTGACAGTGAGATCAAAATAATAAAAAATGAAAATTAAACCGAAATTAAAGTGATACGGTCACTACGAATTCGTTGTTATGCCCTTTGGTCTAACCAACGCACCCGCGGTCTTCATGGATCTTATGAATCGAGTGTGTAAACCATATCTCGACCGTTTCGTCATCGTGTTCATCGACGATGTCTTGATCTATTCCAGATCGAAAGCCGAACACGCGCAACATCTACGTTTGGTTCTCGAGTTACTCCAGGGGAATCAACTCTATGCCAAGTTCTCCAAGTGCGAATTTTGGTTGGAGGAAGTTCAGTTTCTGGGTCACGTCGTTAATAGTCAAGGTATTCACGTCGATCCCGCGAAGATTGAAGCCGTTAAGAGTTGGATTACACCAAAGAATCCGTCCGAAGTCCGTTCTTTCCTCGGACTAGCGGGCTATTACCGACGATTTATCGAAGGATTCTCGAAGATTGCTGTGCCGCTTACCACTCTCACGCATAAAGACCAACCTTTTGTCTGGGGAACCAAACAAGAGACTGCCTTTCAAACCCTCAAGCATAAGCTTTGCAATGCTCCTGTTCTCACTTTGCCCGACGGAAACGACGATTTCATTGTCTACTGTGATGCTTCCAACCTTGGTCTCGATTGTGTCCTCATGCAACGGAACAAGGTTATAGCCTACGCGTCTCGTCAGCTCAAAATCCACGAGAAGAACTATACAACCCATGATCTTGAGCTAGGCGCGGTTGTTTTTGCATTAAAGATTTGGCGACACTACCTGTATGGTACCAAGTGTACGATCTTCACCGATCATAGGAGCCTACAACATATCTTTAATCAGAAGGAACTTAATATGCGTCAACGCCGATGGGTAGAACTTCTCAACGATTACGACTGTGAGATCCGTTATCACCCAGGCAAGGCGAATGTTGTTGCCGACGCACTCAGCAGACGGAGTTATCTGCTTAGCACTCGTAATGTTCAAGCCCAACACGACCTCGAAACCCTTATTCGTGAAGCCCAGCATGCGTGTTTTAACGAACGCACGTTGAAGAGGGAACGAATTTATCATGATGGAGCCCAGCTTGTGAGCAAATCCAATGGGATATTCCACTTTCTGGACCGAATCTGGATCCCTAAGCGGACCAATTTGCGACAGATCCTGATGGACGAAGCCCACAAATCCCATTATTCTATTCACCCCGGTGCCGACAAAATGTACCAGGATCTTCGCTACAGGTACTGGTGGCCCGGTATGAAAAGGGATATTGCCCTCTACGTTGGAAAATGCCTAACTTGTGCAAGAGTCAAGGCTGAACATCAAAGACCCTCTGGCTTACTCGAACAACCACCAATTCTTATGTGGAAGTGGGAAAGTATAGCTATGGATTTCATAACGAAGCTTCCGCACACGTCATCAGGCCACGACAGCATATGGGTTGTTGTTGACCGTTTGACTAAATCAGCTCACTTTATGCCGATACGAGAAGACTACAAGGTAGAACGATTAGCCTGAATCTACACCGACGAGATCATTTGTAATCATGGGACGAAATTAAAGTGAGACGGAGGCTTCAAACCTGATAAGACGGAGATTCAGGTGCAAACGTTTACGGCTGGTTTCCATGGCCGGCTTCTGAAAAGGTGGATTCCGGTGACGAGTGGGAAACTCTGAGGATGCTATACAGGGTAGGGTGGATTACATAAGCTTATAGAACATCAAATAGATGAATATATTATTATGAGTTCTAACCTTCAGATCTGAGATCGAACTATCGTTTATTGACCACATAAACAACAAATTGACATGATAATCGGAAGCACCAATCGTCTTCTCTTACCGGTGCCGGAGATCGTAACATCTTCATCTCCACTTCGTCGAAAGGTTATAACCGAAATTTCAAATTCAGGGTTTGATTTGGTTTGAGAAATTGAGACAACTGGAGTTCGATTATACAGGGGCAGACGAAGATTATACAGGGGAAGATGAAGTAATCTCTGCACACATAATGAATCGATTGAACAATTGAAACATGAATCGATTAGAAACCGAAGCATTCAATAGAAAGGGTGAAATCCCCCAATTAACCCTATAATGTCTTAAAATTTTGAGTGAAGCCCCTCTAAAATGGCTTAAACATCCTTGTACATGGTGCTTCATAACTTGTAAGCATGGTAAAATTACAATCTTGTACATCACTTCTCCTTTTTATAGTATTATAGATAAGTTATAGAACATTGCTGTTTCATTTGAATATGTATTAAACGTTCGCTGTTTGGTTTTAAAAAAGTGCATGAAGATCGTTGTTTGAGATTAAAAGTGCATAAAGATATTATATATTAACTAGTCATTAATATATAATATTTTTATTATTTAGTCGAAGTCGTCCGTAACGAGCGTAGGTACGTATCGAGCGTCGAAACTTAACTAGTCGTTAATATATAATATGTTTATTATTTAGTCGAAGTCGTCCGTAAAGAGCGTAGGTCTGTATCGAGCGTCGAAACTTAACTAGTCGTTAATATATAATAAGTTTATTATTTAGTCAACGTCGTCCGTAACGAGCGTAGGTCCGTATCGAGTGTCAAAACTTAACTAGTCGTTAATATATAATATTTTTATTATTTAGTCGAAGTCGTCCGTAATGAGCGTGGGTTCGTATCGTGCGTCGAAACTTAACTAGTCGTAAATATATAATATGTTTATTATTTAGTCGACGTCGTCCGTAACGAGCGTATATGTTTATGCACTTTTAATCTCAAAGAGCGATCTTCCTGCACTTTTTTAAAACCAAACAACGAACTTTTAATACATATTCAAATTAAACAGCAGTGTTTAATAACTTATTCAAATGAAACAGCGAACTTCTTGAACTTATATATATGAAACTGTGACAACTGTCAAAATTCAGGTATCCGTACAATTAATTAATCATGACTAGTGCTTAATGAATGTCCTGAATTTCAATTAACTGTATTCTGATTACTGCCATACTTGGTTTTAAAAAGCGCGCCTTAAGCGCGCTTAAGCGCGAAGCGCATCTAGGCGCCAACTCCATCGCCTTGTGTGACATAAAGCGCACGTTGTACATGAAGCGCAGCTTAGGCGCGCTTTTAAGGGGAAAATCGACCTAAGGCGCATGCTGAGGCGCACGCTTTTTGTACATGGAGTGTTTCTATGCTTCTAAGTGTTGTACATCAGGCTTTTTATGCTGTACATTTATGTTTTTTTCATTTTAAAACATATATAAAGCTTAATTATAGCTAAATCATAGGTATTGGAGGCTAAACACTTATGGGATATATAAAATAAATTTTATAATCACTTTGCGCTTCGCGTACGAAAAGCTCACCGCTTTTGCGCTTCGCTCTAAAAAAAGCTTTTTTGGACCTCATCGCTTTTGTGCGCTTCCCGCTTTTTTAAACCAAGCTGCCATACACAAACATGTGCATCATGCATTGTTTAATGTCATACCAATATTGCATGAAAGCCATATTGCCTCAAATGATGCATTAAGTACAGTTAGCATAGTTATCTGATAAATCAGGAAAATGCTGATAGAACTCAGCACATAGACAGACAGTGTATTGAGACACAGAATGAGCTATAAACTAAGTACCACACTAGTATAGTGTGTAGGAAAGTGAGGATCACAAAACTGCCTTTCGAGTGATAGTTTAAGTGCCGGAAAGTGCCTAAAACTCACTTAAATTGCTGAATTCAGCAAAATTCAGCATAAATCAGCATTTAAACACACTAATATTATGCAGAAATATGGTTAAATGGTCCTGAATACTTTCCTAAGTGTCGGGAATCAAAAGTGTCACAAAAAGGTACATAAAGCACACTAAACTGCAAGTTTAGCACCTTAACAAACCGGTAACCAACCGAACAACCAGACACTACCCGAAACACCAAATTTACACTAGAAGCACTGTTTTAACATTACCAAGCTAGTTATGATCCCCGAACATCATAACACCTCCTAAATACCTAGTAACTAATATAACTAACAAATACTTACATTTTAACCTTAATGTAACTAGTTTAGTTTGAGCCTACTCTACTACCCCCCCCCCCCCCCCACCTAGTTACGGCCCAACATGGCCCCCACATACAAGATTTCATTTCAATAAAAAATTTGATCTTGTCTTGCTTTAAGTGGCATATTATACAAGGGTTAACATGAGAATTTGGTATAAGTAAGAACTTGAAGATCATGAGCTCATTTCCTCACACACTAAAACACACAACATTCTCTCCTTCTCCTTGCCTAGCTCTCGGCCGAACCTCATCCCCCACACAACCACCTTCAATCCTCCATTCTCATACATTCTACATACACACAAAGGTGGTAAAGATCATATAAAGGAGCTTGGAGCCTTTGGAAGCTAAAGGACCTCTCTTGTTTGCTTTTATCCATCTCATAACTCCTCTTGAATAATCCCTAGCCTTGTGCTAGTGGTAAGAGTCTTTATCTTGCTATATTACTTCCATTTTTAGTGGTTAAAGAAGTATCATAATCAAAAACTTGAAGAACACTAAAGATCATAAGCATGAAAAATGAACATAAGCTTGTGTGATTATAAATATGTATTTATAATAAAAGTGACTAAATATGTATTTAGGAAATATATATTTAGAAGACACAATGTGTGTGATTATTTGTATACTTTGTATATTATTTATATTATTTTAGGACTTGAAGTAATACAACACACAAAAATACCAAGAATTACCATCCAAAATATTACCAAAAATTCCAAGGAATAAATATACATACTTACACAAAATATTGATGAAACCGAGCTATGAAATATAGGACTTATGAAATATTCCGGAAAATTTATTCACAAAGAATATTTTGGTAAATAATATTTTGGATACAAGGAAGTAAAAATATGATTTTTACAATTACTACAAGAATATATATCAAATTTTTGACAAGTTTGACTGGTCCCTGTAATATGATTTTTACAAACACCACACTTTCTTATCCTGGTCCCTGTAATTAATGTAACACAATCATCAATAGCTGAAACTTTAAGCCCAAATCTAACACAAAAAACTCATGTATGTGTCAAGTTTGACTCGTTTAACACCCCTAACGAATCAAAACTAATTCAAGGGACGCATCAACACTTATTATTTATTTTGACAAACTTGTAAATAGTTATTGTATTATATATGCTTAAAAAAGACTACTACAGATAATTATATTACAAGTTAATCTAAACAACAATCTTTTAATGTCCATGTCTAGTTTAGTTTGGCCACTTTAACGCCCTTAATGGGTCAAAACTAATTCAAGGGACGTCTAAACACTTGTTATTTATAGTCACGAACTTGTAAATATAATGTATTATATATGTAAAAAAAATCTACTACAGATAACTATGTTACAATAAGATATATATTGCTTTACCTCTGGTGCTTCAGTCACCATCTTTTGACTACCCTTGAATGCAAGACCAAGTTCCTTCTTAACATGTAATAACCAAATTCTATAAAAGCATCAAATATTAGCAGTTGCTTAATTTAAGATGAAAAAAAAACTAAAATATAATTAGTACAACAGGAGCTACACCACTTTTGGTTTTGTAACTTTCTCTTGAGCTACAAGAGCTGCACCACTTTTGTCCTATGCGAGCATGGCCATAGTTATAAAAAGAAAAAAAAGAATAAAAGCATCTTCATCACCCAACAACTTCAATGTTGGAGCCATGCTGATGATTTAATCTTGGGAATCGAGTCTATATGGAGAAACTCCAAAATATGTTAAACATAACAGCTAATTGATTTGGAGTGTGAGCATCACCAGCTCCAACACAGCTAGCAATAATCGAACTTCAATGTATGGTCCAAGCAGGTAATCTACCAACCTTTTAGCCTTTGAATAAGGTAATTTCCTAACTACTTTCAACATGAGCATTACAGGTTCCATATTGTTGTACGATAACAATAACAAGTTCAAAAAAGGCTAATTAACGGTTTCTAGATTTAGCAAAGTCTGAAAGATTATACCCTCGAACAGCTAGAGCGCGTACACTTTTCTTTTCAAAAACATTTTCATAGATTAATAATCTCAATAATAACTTTAAACAAAATTGAACACACAAGAAACAAAAGTTTACAACCAAATAAATAATAAATGAAACTTTCTAATTAAAAAAAATCTTACACGGAGCAATGACTAAGTGAGTAGACAAAGGGCCAAGTCGCCAACCGTGTCCTTCTGGTTCAGCCGCTATTTGCCGACGTTTCCTAAAATTCGGATGAGATTAATATTTAGTATGTATGCACAGTCAGCATCATAAAATAACTCAATATATAAAGATTCGGACTCTCTCTCTCCCTAACAATGCATTATGAAAGTACATTAAAAAAGAACATATATAAAATTTCAGTAACATAGGGCAAAATAAGATTGCTTTATGATGAAGGCAAAAATTCACCTATTAAGTATTGATGTACCAGCATTTTAACAACTGTTTAAATGATAACAAAAAAGACACCATTGTAATATTTTGTGCAGCATGTATCGCAAGTGTGTGTCTATTCCGTAAGGTTGGATCCCCATATACAAGCATATATTCACTAAACGAGGCCTGATAGCAGGGACCATTTTGAAAAAAAAACAACATAAGGTAGGTTAGTAACACAGTACTAATAATGAGGTTATACTCGAGCAATATTGCTACAGATATAACTGAAAAGTGAAAATTAGACCTGCTGATATTATCAAGGGTAAGTTCGTCATTGAATAAGTTTGCAAATCCCAGAATTTCCTCGTTAGCAACAGAACCACCTGCTCTAACCTGCATATCAGTTTGTAAGAACAAATGACCTGATCAATGTCTTGACCTTGTTCAAAAGAAGCTCATGCATTACACTACACAAGCAAAGAAGTGCTTCCTGGCTCATGCTAAACATACAATAACTTCATTAGCACGGATCTCTTTGGATTTAAAACATCATATCTAGTTAAGCAAAAGACTGCATATTTCAAAATTTTAACTAGTGCCAGCAATCAGTAACACTTAATCTATCAGTTAACGATACAGAACCATCGCTACCATCCATTTTACTCATAAAAGAGAGGGAAGGAACCTAACTCAACATATTGCCTGACCTATGTAAATCACTAATGCTTCATCTTCTAAACAAATTCAAACCCTAAAGTAGCACACTGTTCAACTTTATCTGAAAAACAACACGAAATGTTCAAATTACCTCCCAACCCGAATGTAAACAACAAATATAGAATTTCCTAACCATTAAATACATCAAACACACAAAAATACTGCATAAATTCTTCAAAAAACGAAGTTAACCAGTGAGAGCTAATTAACAATCAAAAAACAACAGCTATAGTATTTTGTATTGATTAAATGAATCAAATACACACAAAAACACTACATAAATTCTTCGACTCTTACAGTTAAAGTATTTCGTATCCATTAACCACATCAAACATACATACAAAAACCGCACAAACTCTTCAAAACTTAAATAAATCACCTTCGGAAATCTAACTAACCGCATGTTAGGTGTGTCGTCGTTAGAGCAGAGTGTGATAGTGATTCTCATCGAATATGTGGATCTCGCCGGTGATTCTCGCCGAAGATGAGTGATGATCCACCGGATTTGTGTTTTTCCGGCGACATGATTGGAGTTTTGGTGAATTGGTGGATGAATTTGGGGATTTAGAACATAACGGGTGCAAATTTGGGGATCTAGGGTTTTGAATTTCAATCTGGCAGTATGGCTTATATTTGGGTTTGAAAGTTTAAAAGATGATGGCAGAAGTATAATTAATTGGGCTATTAGGATTACGTGTATAATTGGTGGAAAGTGGTGGTAACGTGGCTGCTTATAAGACCATGTGTAGTGGTAGTTGGTTATAATGCCCCCATCATGGGGCATTATCCGACACGTGGCGTCCTAGTCAGCAATGGGGCATTATAGCAAAAGTGGCGTAGTGAGGCATTATTCTAACAATGCCCCTTTCAATTATTAAAAAGAATAATAAAAAAAAACAAAAAAAACTAACTATTTATCACATTGGCCATGCCCTCACCTTGGACCCACTCCCATTTGCAACATGCAATTGTGTCAGAACCATGTCTGCTCCCATTGGCTAGAGTCCAATTTTTTCAAAGATGGGGCATTATCCAAAAGTTGGTTTAGCGTTTTAAACAAAACGCCCGAGTACAATTTTTTCAAAAAAGTTCCAAAATAACGCCCTATGTAATGGAAGGGGAGGCGTTTTTGGGCCTTTTTTTTTTGAATTTTTTTTTTAAAAAACGCCCCACTACACATGGTCTAAGGTCGTGAATTACAAGCGGTTTTTTTTTTTTAATTTTTATAAGGATAAATAGTTACGTTACAAATGTGTAGCAAATTGTAATTCATTTCCGAAGCAACAAAGTTTTAATTAGTTTTTTTGTTTGTGTTACAATTGCGTTGCAATTTTGTTTAAAAAAACTATGGATTTTTTTCTGTCAAAAACTCGTTGCAAATGTGTCAGAATTTGTGACGCCTTTTTTTGCGTAGGAAATTTCCGTAGTAAAATGATCACTTTTCTAGTAGTGAACAAGATTTGACATGTTTTTGATGATTATATAAATTTAGTTTGTTGTTTTTTGTTTTACATGACCCGATCCGATACGAACCAATTCTTTTGCTTATATATCAAGAGGCCTAAAATTTTAAAAAATGTACCATGGAAAAATTTATGGCTACAATATTACTACGCAAACAAACAACTATGAAAATACATCGTGTGTCTTTCTATCTTCAACCCAAGGCGCGATCGTGATAGAAAGGTACGCCCGCACTTTGTAATGTGTTATATTAGTGGAAAATCCAGTGATAGCGTTGAGCTGCGTTAGTGGAAGTTTATCTCAGTCTTAATCTTCATCAACTTTGTTGATACGTCTAGGAACTAGGAAGTAATGTTGATATACATTTTGAATTTAGACGAATCATTGAACCTAAAACTTAACAGTGATAGAAATTGATGATTTCGTCACTTTGAATGATATTATTTTGAACTCATATTGACATACATTACTATATATATGTCGGTACCGCTAATATATAACAATCTTAATCGTTACTAATAGTTGTTTTTTACGGTTTTTGATTGATGTAAAACACGTAGACACATCCTTTTGCGCTTATAATGACTTTTGACCGTTGCGTTGTCTACATTGAGTGTTTCAATGAACAAAATCAATATCAACCAGATATGCGCTATTAACATTATTTTTACTGTTACGTCTACATTTCCATTTATAATTTGTTAAAAACCGGCTCACCCGCCGTGGAGCGCGGGGATAACCCACTAGTTTTTTTTTTTTTTTTTTTAATATGGACTAGTTTGAAACTCCATAGCTTTGCTTCTGAATTAAAGTTGAGACTTGAGAGAATGGTTTGCTTCTACAAGTGAAATTTACAACATCTGGCTTAGAGAATCACTAATTGGAGGCTCAAGTTGTGAGTAGAATATAATTTTATGAATGGTAGTAATACAATTAGGTTTTTGTTTTGAGTTTCAATAAGGATATTGTTAAGTTCAACGTCAATCAAGATGTGGATATATGACTAGTACATAGGGTAGATTAGTATGACTAGAATTGGTGAAAGTTAGTAGTATCTTAATATCATAAGGATTTACATTTATCTTGATACAGTTTTTCATAGTGTAAAGCATTTTCCTTCGATGGCATAGTGTTGGTGCACTTGTGTCTGTACTTTGTCTGTATTTCGTCATGATACAAAACGATGTCTTGTGTTAGTCTGAGTTACGTCTTAGGTTTGTTATTATGTGCGTTCGATGTAAGTTTGACCAAGTCAACCATCCTCCTGGTTTGACTTGGCCAAACAGTTAGCACATTGGTTGTAAGATGTTTGGGTCGAAGGATGAGTCATCGAAGGATTGTTTATATCCTTCGATGGGCTCGAAGGATAAACCTTCGATGGATATAGATGGACCTCGAAGGATATCATCCTTCGAGGTATATGTGATCCTTCGGTAGGTTTCGGATCGATAGATGATCTTTCGATCAGTCTATCTGATCCTTCGACCAGACGTGCTGTGTTGGGTATATATATACCCATGTATTGTGTTCACTTCATTTAGAGATATGAGAAGTGAGAAGTGAGTGAGTTCAGTCTTGTAGAGAGCATATTTTCTGTGGTCAAGGGCTGTAACCGTGTCCACTGAAATACCAGAGAAAACTTTGATATCTCGTGTGTCTACCCTTCTCTTTGTAGCTCGTGTTCTCATATAAACTACCGGTTTGCATTCTAGCTTGGATTCCACACTTGCTAGTGTGTTACGTATAACAAGGAATAGGTTTAACCTCAACCTCCGAGGGACCTACAAGTGGTATCAGAGCCGTGGCTCTTTTCCTTGTTAAAAACCGAGTTTATACAAGACTTTGGAGTGTTTGGACAAAACTCACATGGTTTAGCACCCGTTTTCAGTGTTTTTCTCGTTTTTCTTGACGTTAAAACGTGTTCTAAACTAACCGGGTGTGTTAAAGGACGGGTTGGGTAACTTAAAAACTTGTTTTTAAGAGGTTTGGATATTTCCGGCCAAATTCCGGCTTACTCCGGTACCGGTTTTCTGGATAAGATCTGTTTTTTTTTATATATTTTATTGATTCAAAATCTCGGTTTGCTAAAAGTATGGTCTGACCATACCTTTCTGCCGAAAGATTTCTACCAACCCATCACCTTTTCACCAACCTGTCACTTCTTTTGTCAACTGTGTCAGTGCAGATCGAAGGATATCCTTCGAAGTCGAAAGATCATCTTTCGATCAAAGGAAGTTCGATAGATATTCATCCTTCGAACATCCTTCGAAGTCTGTGACTTATCCTTCGATCCAAGGAATCTTTTCGAAGCATACATCTTTCGGTCTACAGTTCTTTTTCGAAAGATAAGGATCCTTCGTTTGGAGAATCTTTCGAAATCATTGTTCGAAATTCAACAGTGATCTTTCGAACACTGTTGATCCTTCGAACAAGTCTTGATCCTTCGACCTTAGTCTGTTTATGTTTAACAAGTTTGTGATTTTCAGGTATTATTATTCTTGATCAAAAATGAATCCAAGATGGGGTACTCCGGTAAATACAGAGATGTATTTTGGTACTCCGACTCCGAATTCGGGAAAATATACAAATACCCGTTTATCTCCTGCATGGGCCGAATCTCCCGCACCGAAACAATCTATCAGAGCAACTGATATGTTCGGAAATCCATTACCTGTTCGATCTACCGGACCAACAGATCTGTATGGAAATCCGCTTCAACCAGTTCCTCAACCAGTGCCTCAACAACAAACCCAAAGGCCTCCTGTGACAACTGATCTATATGGCAATCCAATACAAGTTCAAGTAAAGCCAGCTCCAACAACAGACTTGTATGGAAATCCTCTACAACCAGCTTCACAACAGCAAGTCTATCGGCCATCTACTGTAACCGCTTGTTTTGCTGAGGTCGTGAAGGTTTTAAATCACGCCAGTGGTGGAGAATCTTCCGCTAATGGTGGTGAATCTTCTGAAGATGAAGACAGTTCTGGTTACAGTAGAAGCTCAGATGAAGAATCCTCGACTTCAGGTGATGATCATTTGGATGACACGTCAGTCGATGCAGATGTTGATGAGCTATTAGGAGAAGCTGCAGCAAGGAATGATAGAAAATCTATTCTGGTGGATCAAGCTGTTTATTCTTCTTCTTCTCTCCATTCAGCCGTTATGGCTAATGTCGACAGTTCGTCCAGTCAGGTATGTGTCGATGAACCTACTGCTGTAAATTGTGATAAGTGTGCTAGGTTAAGGGTTAAATGTGCTGATTTGGATACAAATATGTCTGAGTTGCAAGGCAAACATGATGCTTTAAAAGCTAATTTGTTCGACTTGCAAAACAAACATGTTGACTTAGATGCTAAGTGGTGTGATTTGCAAAGCAAACATGAGGCTTTGCAAAACAAGTATGATGTGACATTCATTCACAATCAAAAGTTGACCGTGGATCTTTCTAAGTGCACAGAAGCCAACATGTTTTATGAAAACCATGAAAAGGAATTTAAAACGATGATTGAAACTTTAAGAAAAGATAAGACTGAGCTAACGAAAATGGTTTCAAGAAAACAAACAGAAATAAACCTTTACATCAGTAGGCTTGAGATAATGCAAAAAGAAATGGCTTGTGTTAAAACTGAAAGTGAGGCGATCCGACTCAAGTTAGACAGCTATTTAAGCTCTAGCTATGTGTTGGATCACATCATAGATGTTCAGAAAGAGAAACGGGATGTCACATGCATTGGATATAAGAAATGTCCACCACCCGTGAGAAACAATTATAATGCCCTGCCTGATGAGGAGTATAGAACTCACTTTGAACCATCTGTTCCTTTGGACGTTGAGGAATTTGCAGCAGGACTCGGATACAAGAAGGAAGTATCATCAGATTCGGATGTGTCAGCAGATACATTTGTAACTGCTGAACAGAATCAGGATCCTCCAGTTGTGATTGAGGATGCTGATTCTTCTGATGATGAATCTGATGATACTGATTCAGCAAAGTCTGATGCGGTGATCAAAGAAGAGGACATACCTCTTGAGAATCACATTCTTTGTGATCCACCTGCAAAACCGTTTGTGACTGCTGCAGCCAAGTCTGATGAATCCTCATCTGGAAGCTGTGAAAGCGTGAACTTGCTTTACACGTTGATTGGATCTGATAAAATATATTCAGACAAGGATTTCCCTATCAAAAATGTCAATCAATCCTTGATTGATAAAGTTTTCGAAGATTCTACCAGTAAGTTTTTGGGAAAGTCGAGCCCAGGAGTTGTAGTAACTCAGTGTGCTCCTATCCCAAAATCCGAAGTTAGAAAGAAATATGGGAATCAAAAATTGCAAAAACAAAACAATCAACGAAAGCAAAATCACGCTGCCCAAGGAAATGGAAAAGGCAAACAGAGCCAGACCAAGAAGAAGAACAAGAATGTGAACTTTGTGAAATCTAAGGGAACGGACAAAATTGAAACGTTTGAAAACAAATCTAACTTAGATTTTGTTAAACAAGCAACAGTGTTGAAAAGAAATGAACCAAGTAGTTCAAAACCAAGTACCTCGGGGTCACAAAGTTCATCATCATCGGCAAGACGATCACATGATACTTCGGGGTTTGTTGAACGAAGATCATGTTTTGAATGTGGTACAATTGGGCATATTATTCGAAATTGTCCGTATCTTCATAAGTTAAAAGCCAAAATTGATGCCCCCCATGGTAACAATTACCATAAAAGATTTGTTTCACCAAAACAGGACCCTCGTCTTGTTAAACAACAAGAAGTGAAACAGAGAAAGAAACAACGGAAAAATGTTGAAAAGATTTTAAAACCGGAGGTTGTCCAAACACAGTCTGTTACGTTAGAAGTTAAAAATGAAAAACAAAAACAGATTTGGAAACCAAAACCAGTAACTGTTTCAGGGGGAGCTACATCAATTCCGAATCATCGGGAAATGGATGTCACAATCCTCGATGATGACGGACGACCCAAGTCTGTGAAGGCTTGGGTCCCCCTCTCCAACTAATCTCTGAATGAGAGTGCAGGATGTTCCAGGAGGAACTATTGATAGTCTTAGGATTGTTGATAGTGGAGCGTCCATGCACAAGATCGGCGACACCAGACTCCGAAACATCATTATATCTAGGAGTTGTTGCCTTTGATGGAGAGAAATGAGAAAAGAAATGAAAAAGATAAGAAGACAAACATTCCGATGAAGGAATGATGGTGAAAGACTGTGGTTGAATGAAGTTGAAAAATTTCGACCAGATGAGATATGTGCCAAAATTGGTTGTTATGGTTTTTGATCGGGTCAACATGAAAGATTCAAATGAAAAGTACGCGCCTGTAGCACGTCTGAAGCTTTTCGAAGATTCATGATTTTGCTTCCACAAGAAGTTCAAAGTCAACAAGATGAACGTGTAGGGTACTTTTCTTCGCGGTGTGATTGAAGAAAATGTGTTTGTTGAACAAACCAACCGGGTGTGCGGATGCCTTGGCGTGGATTGAACAACCGCACACTACTTCTGAAAGAGAAAGACAAAGACCTTCGCTGGTGCAATGTGGAAGACCAGCCGGACCCAGAGGTTTATGATCTTGTTGCTGTCAAGGGATTTCAGTAGCGACAAAATCGACTTTGAAATCCACACCGGGTGGATATCCAGTTTAGGAGAGCGCTCAGATTCCTTGCAATGAACAAAGCAGTTGCAGGATACGGTTTTTAATTTCTAATCTCTCCTATACTTGTCGATATTTAAGCTGCTTTATGAATAATTATTATCCTGTGCAGCATTCAAAGACTAAGCACATCGAAATTAAGTATCACTTCATACGTGATTGCTTTGAGAAAAGGCTAATCGATGTTGCTTACGTCCACACCGATGACCAACGTGCCGACCTTTTTACCAAAGCATTTGACAAATCAAGATTTGACAAATCAAGATTTGACTATTTATTACTGGTAAACGGCATTAAGGTCAAGCAAGAGTAAAACCAACATCGGAAAATCATTTTTGTAAATACCTTTGTGTTTTAAATTTATCTTAGTTTATTGATTTTAGGGGGAGTAAATCCAAAATTTAAAAATCCAAAAACATCGAAAAATTTCAAAAACACAAAAACAATAGAAAAACAAAAATGAGTTTCCTGGCGAGCAAAAGAGAAAATGATAGTACATCAGTGGTCTGTCTAAACCTCTTTAAACTTAAAATGAAAAATGATAAGCAGCTCTATATAAGATGTATCGGTAGGCTCACAATCATTTTAAAGTGTGCAGGGTGATATAAACTTAAATCGACTGAAGACCAGGTGGGAACCATTCATTGGCATATGGTCTTAGTACCGAAATTTCGTTTGAGAGATTGCCGAGGTTCTGAGATATACGGTCTTTATGCTGCTTATCATCTGGGTATCATGGTTGTATCTTTTACCGAAAAATAACGGGGACGCAAGTCTAGATCTTCCATGATACCATACATACGTGTACATATTGCATTCGACCTCAATAAGTGATCAACAATCACATGTCCAAACAAAATAAGTGATAATATATCACATTTATCCGGGAGTCAAGTTCGTCTCTCTGCTGTACGAAAGTACTGACCTGTTCACGGACTTGCTCCTGTGCCCTCATGCATCTGAAAATCAAGTTCCTCATCAATAAGTGATTCTATCACATAGGGCTTGTTTTCAATCAAAATAAGTGAGTTTCTCACATCATATACGGTCAAACAGATGATAATCGGTATACTCACCGGTAAGATGAACCCTCGTGCATACCTTGATACGGGAATGTGTCGTGATGTGGATGAACACCGGTCGGTAAGTATAAATCATACCTTAACGTATCCCCTCGCCATGATTACATCTGATAAGTTGAGCTTATGTGGACAACAATACCGATAATCGTTATAGGATGCTTATCTAAATGTTAACTAAAAGAACAACAAGAGCGTTTTGGCATGACCGTACACTGATATGATTCTCTTACCCTCGAAACTCGCAAAAAGATTGTCTGTAAATATTTATTTAATGCTTTCAGTTTCTGCATCTTTGTAAATATTTATTTACTGCTTTCAGTCTTTACATTTGAAATATACAAAAATACCAAAAAGATTTTAGGTGTGTTTTAATATAAACTTTATAAAATCCAAAAAGATTTTTCTTCTATGTTATTTTCGATCGTACGATGTTGGAGCTCGAGTCTTCGTTACCTGAAACCTGATTGAAAACCAAAATCGACTAAATCTTCATAAATGGTCAGAATTTGCAAGTTTTGAAAGTTAAAAACTAAAATTGATAAATTTGTTAAACTTTCAAACTGTCGGACGGTGTTTGATTGAACAAAGGTCACATGTGTGTCATTTGCTTATGATATTCCAGGCAGTTGTTCTCATTACGCGTTTAGATTTCTTGCATGTGCAGATTCTAAAGGCAAGGAGAACATGGTCGATGACAAGCTTTGGAATGAAGACACGACGTGAAGGCACTCAAATGATGAAGATGATCGAGTTGCCGCTGACCATCATCAACACCACAAGGATCTCAAGTTATAAAGATCAAGACTTTCACGAGCATAACTCAAGGGGGAGCTTATGTTAAGGGGGAGTTTGTCAACACACTTCCTACATGAAACGGGGAGTTTGTTGGTACACTTTCTGCTTTCAAGACGTGAAGACTTTAAAGATCCTCCGACATTGAAGACTTGAAAAGACGTCAAAGACTTGAAGACACGAAGATCGAGACAAAGCTACAGCCAAGGGGGAGTTTGTTGGTGCACTTGTGTCTGTACTTTGTCTGTATTTCGTCATGATACAAAACGATGTCTTGTGTTAGTCTGAGTTACGTCTTAGGTTTGTTATTATGTGCGTTCGATGTAAGTTTGACCAAGTCAACCATCCTCCTGGTTTGACTTGGCCAAACAGTTAGCACATTGGTTGTAAGATGTTTGGGTCGAAGGATGAGTCATCGAAGGATTGTTTATATCCTTCGATGGGCTCGAAGGATAAACCTTCGATGGATATAGATGGACCTCGAAGGATATCATCCTTCGAGGTATATGTGATCCTTCGGTAGGTTTCGGATCGATAGATGATCTTTCGATCAGTCTATCTGATCCTTCGACCAGACGTGCTGTGTTGGGTATATATATACCCATGTATTGTGTTCACTTCATTTAGAGATATGAGAAGTGAGAAGTGAGTGAGTTCAGTCTTGTAGAGAGCATATTTTCTGTGGTCAAGGGCTGTAACCGTGTCCACTGAAATACAAGAGAAAACTTTGATATCTCGTGTGTCTACCCTTCTCTTTGTAGCTCGTGTTCTCATATAAACTACCGGTTTGCATTCTAGCTTGGATTCCGCACTTGCTAGCGTGTTACGTATAACAAGGAATAGGTTTAACCTCAACCTCCGAGGGACCTACACATAGCTTTAGTTATGCAGTTCGCAAAATTCAAAGAACTCGATTAGGGTGTTATGTCAAACATGTTATTGATTTTGACACAAGAAGAGTTCAAATGAATTCAAATCTGGTATTTTGTGATTGATTATTCATATAAGCATTGCTGCTGTTCACTTAACGAAAGAAATTGGAGCCGTATGCCATTGTTTCATACATCAAATGGTCTAGAAATTCGACGTGCTTTCAATCATTGACGTTTATACTTTATATGAAGAATATTTGGCATGATTTCCAATAACCTGGGCTTCAAATTCCTGTTGGTTTTCTTATGAGGTCAAACTGTCATAAAATGTTTATAATCACAACTTTGGTGCTGTTCAGTGTTCATTTTCATAAGTTAACATTCTCACTTATGTGGGTCTGTTTTATTTGGTGTTAGAATAAACTAGCATGTGATTGCACATCCCAGTTGCTTCATCCTTGATAATTAAATATGAAACTCATAAACAAATTAACAGTGGAAGGAAATTGTAGTAACGAACGGAACATAACATAGTTATCAATTTTAAGCGTTTAATCATGTTTCAAGTTACTTTAAGTTTCACCATTTTTACTCACTGTATCTTGCTTTTAGATTTTAATTTATCTTCATTTAGATAAACTACTTTTTGATCCACTTCACTCTCAGCCAACCATGATCAAAAACCAAATAAGGAACAAATCATATTAATATATATATAAATCAATTACAATGTAATGAATGTATACAAGTGTATGAAAAATCTATATGAATATATTCATGCGAACTGTATCTTAGCATCTGATGTAGCTAAGAAATGGTTTATTAGGTACTGGTATCAACTTAACAACCCATCCAATAGGCCATGATAAAGCTGCAATACCAATACAAATTCCCCACTGCACACCATTTAATCTTTCTGTATCCGCAAACTTCTTCAAAAACTCCACCATCACCACTTGGAGGATTAGCGTAATCCCGATTATTCCAACAAACAATCTGTTTTTGTGAATACCTTTGAATATATTCCTTTTCTCCAGCTTCCTCGAGTTGAACTCATTAAACACTTGACATAGCACGAAAGTATTAAATATTATTGTGTCTTTCACCCTCTCATCCACGTTGAATATCGCCTTACCTTTAAACTGGAACGTTAATAGAACAGTAATCTGGAAAATAGCTTGTGCAAGTAGGTTTCTCCACATGATATTAGTTATAAGAGGTTCGACACGACCCACAGGTGGTTTGTTCAAGAGTTCCTTAGTGGGCCCTTCTGTAGCAAGCGCAAGTGCGCCCAAAGTGTCCATGATTAGATTCACCCACAAGAGTTGAACCGCGGTTAAAGGGACCGCACCAGAAGTTACTGCTGCAATGAAGTTAATCACAAGAGCAGCGACATTTACCGTGAGCTGGAATTGGATGAATTTTTGGATGTTAGTGTACACGCATCGTCCCCACATCAATACGGTTGAAACAGAGGCAATGTCGTCATCTAAGATAACAATATCCGAGCTCTGTTTGGCTACTTCGGTTCCTTGAATTCCCATTGAAAGTCCAATATCGGCTTCTTTAAGTGCAGGTGCATCGTTTGTCCCGTCACCCGTAACTGCCACGACGTGTCCTTTTTGTTTTAAGCACTTTACCATTAAAAGCTTATCAAAAGGCGAAGATCTTGCCATCACACGGATTTTATCAACCTTTTGCATTCTTTCTTCATCAGTGAAATTACGAAACTGGACACCTTCCACCACTTCGTCTTCACATACTTCTTGACCTGATTCAAGTATCCCACATTCTGTGGCAATGGCTTTTGCTGTGAAGACATTGTCTCCGGTTATCATCTTGATTTCAACCCCAGCAGACCTGCAAGTTTCAATAGCTTTTTTGGATCCTGGTCTACATGGGTCCTTTAACCCAACAATCCCGAGCAAAGTTAACCCTTCTTCGGTTAGTGTTTGATAATCGTTGCCTTCTTGAACCTTCTTATGCGCGAAAGCAATGCATCTGAGGCTACTTGCTGCCATTCCTTCTATTATATTCTCCAATTGTTTTCTTGAATCGCTATTGATCACCATTTTACTCCCGTTGCTGTTATAATATTTTGAACACATTGCTAGTACCATCTCTGCAGCTCCTTTCCAGTGAACATGAATAGTGTTGTCGTCTTTTCTCCTAATCGAAACTCCACTTCGCTTCTTCTTTGAGTTAAATGTCTCGACATGAAGGACAGTCGAACCTTGTTTCATTTTTTCCATATCCATATCCAAATCCTCAACCGCCCACGATAAAATCGCTTTTTCGGTTGGGGACCCGGAGTATTCAGATACCATTCGTGAAGTGTCTTTGAATACCGTACCTGTAGTGTTAAACCCGACTGCCTCGTGGAGAAGTTCAAGGACTTGTAGGGCGATAGCATTTGATGAATGCCCTTCGATGTACTCGAGACCGAGCCAGAACTTTGTTACCGTCATCTGGTTCATAGTCAAAGTCCCGGTTTTATCGGTGCATATGACCGTGGCGGAACCCATGGTCTCACATGCAGATAACTTTCGAACCATCGCTTGATCACCCATCATTCTCTTCATAGAGTATGCAAGTGTGAGTGTAACTGCTAAAGGTAAACCTTCGGGGATGGCCACCACCACGATAGTCACTGCTGCAGAGAAGATACCCGTAACAGAATCTAATATTTGGCTTACACTCGTGCGTTTTCCATTATACTCTTGTTTACCATTTGAGTCTTTTGTGCTTCCCGTGAAGTAACGAATTAACATAACTACAAGAACTAGGATAGCAACTGCAAGACCTACCTTTCCAATTGAAGAAGTAAGCTTGTTGAGGCGTGATTGTAATGGTGTTTGCTCGTTGTTATCACCCGTGATGGAACTCATCATCTTCCCCCAGGTAGTATTCATCCCAACTGACAACACTAGCATCCGACAATGCCCGTCAGCCACTTTAGCACCGGAGATTAAAAACGGATTACTAATGGCGTTTACATCTATTTGGTCACTCTCGCCTGTCATGCTTGACTCGTCCACCAGTAATGAATGCCCGTCAATAAACAACCCGTCCGCTGGAATCTGATCTCCTACATTCAACACCACAATATCTCCAACAACAATATCGAATATTGATACCTTTTGTCTTCTTCCTTCTCTAACAACATCAATCTTGATATTATTGCTTATTTTTGACAGACTGTCAAACTGTTTTTCCTGTCTGAAGTTACTAACCGCAGACACAACGATAACTAGAAAGACAGCGATAAGTATGCTTCCACCTTCATACCATCCATCTTTAATTCCATCTTCTTTGATACCAAAACCAAGAGAAAGAACCGCGCACCCCATTAGTATGAGAATGGTGACATCTTTAAAAGCCTCAGCCACAAAATAGAACAAACCCTTTGGAGGGGGTTTTTCGTAAGTGTTGGAACCAAACACGGTTGTCCTTTCGTTTACATCATGCCCGTCAATTCCATTTTCAAGATGAGTGTGAAGGGTTTTTGCTAACCCTTTGACACCGTCTAACGCGTGAAGGGTTTCCAAGTCTTTGTTTTGTACGATATTAACAAGCTGTGTTTGATCAATAATACCGTAGAAATAATGATCAGGCACCTCCTTGATATTGACACCAACCTTAGAATCATCATCAATGTGTGGGATGATTTCGATAACGGAATATGGCGGGAATTTTGAAACGGGTAGTGCCTTGGAGACGACGTTTTTGGCTATGGCCTTAGAGAAATATATGGTGAAGTATGCAAGACGCCATTTTTTCTTGGCTTTGGTAAGGGTAAGTGAGGTGGTGCCTATGTTGTACAACATGTTACCAATGTCATGAAGGGGTTGAATTTCTGCAACCATTTTTCGAGTGTTTTGTTTGCAAAGTGAAAAAAAGGCTGAAGGTAAATAAATAACTATTGGGAGGATTTTGTTTTCTGGTTCACCACCTCGTTATTTATATACACATAGGACTAGTGGAGGTCCGAAACTTCATAGAAATTCTTGTTTTTTTTGTTGTGCAAGTTATACACACCGTGTCAGCAGATGTGCATAACATTCTTTTAACAATAATAATATTATGGTAAAAAGTACATTTTAGTGGTTTTATGACAAGGTTCATAAAATAAGGTATTCGAATTGCCGTGGCGGTTCATCATTTTATTATTAATAAAACGTTATTAAGTAAACAATTCCTTGCACTGAACGTATTCTATACCACGTATAATAATTGGACGGTGGCCGCCAGTTCAACCTCCGCTCCTACCAGCCACCTGGATTGTACCAAACATCAGGGACAAGTTCCAAATCATATTCTGAAACCCCCAAAAAGATGAACGGTTAAATCTGTGACCAAATCATATAAAAACGTACAATATATATAAACCTTAAATCGAAACCACACCTTCCAACTTGAAAGCCCCAATCCAGGGGCGGATTGAAAGCTTCTCCAGGGGTACCAAGACATCCCCTGAGATACGTATTTAACGGTACAAAATCTTTGATACTTGTTTCACGAATACAAGTATGAGGAGGGAGAGAGAAGCAAGTTTTCCGGCGAGTGCTAATTTTTCCGGCGTGAAGATGAGAAGTCGGTTTCCGGCGTCTCTTTTGAGTGTGATTTGAAGATATCGACATTAAATATAATTTTTTTACATCAACTCCCTTTAGTTTAAGTAGTTTTATATAACAAACCTTTTAATTTGATTTAAGTTTTAAACAACCTTAAAGTTAAATAGTTAACATTAGTATTGAGTAGAAAAGTAATTTGGTGTTAGGCTTTAACCATTTCTAATTAGATTGGGTAGATCAATAATGTGTTTTAATGTTGGATTAATAAAGGAATATTAGATTTTAATAACCCCAATTATTCGTCGTTGGCCATCAACAGTCCTAACTTCAAAAATAACCACTGGCAGTCCCAACTATTGACATATTGGCCACCAATTGACTCTGACTAACAGAACCCTAACGCGGTTTGTGTCCGGTCGTCGGAAAACCGTTTTTGCCCATAAAAAAGGTTTTTAAAGGTCTGATGTAGGGTTACAAAGAGGTTTTGGACGAAAATGTTAAGTTGTCCGGTCAAAAGTTGAGTTTTCCGGCCAAAAGGAAGTTTTCCGGCGAAAAAGGAGTTTTCCGGTGACTTTAATAATTGGGGCTTTTACTAGAAAAATGTTTTTATAGGTCCGTAATAAGGTTACAAAGAGGTTTTGGATGAAAATGTTAAGTTTTCCGGCCAAAAAACATTTTTCCGACGACCGGAGACTAAACGGCGTTAGGATTCTGTTAGTCAGGGTCTATTGGAGGTCAATATGTTAATAGTTGGGACTGCTAGTGTTTATTTTTGAAGTTAGGACTGTTGGCGGCTGACGACGAATAGTTGAGATTATTAAAATCCAATATTACATTAATAAATTGATTTTTTTTTAATTATTTCTTTTTTGAATCTAGTTTACAAGTTTTTTTATTTTCTTATTATTTTTGGTGTACGTATAAGTATGATTGAAAAATAGTTTCAATGTCATTGTATAATTAAGTAACCAAGTATGGACAATTTCCAACATTGTTAAGTAAATAAGTAAGAAGTGGTTTTACCCAACCTGTTTTGATCCGGCCTATATTTGTATCGACTTATTTTAATCCTACCAATTTTTGTATCCCTTTTTTTTTGAATCCACCATTATTCAGATCCTTGTAAACCTGATCAAGGTCATTTCACTCCTTTTCGATCCATAAACATAGAAGGCTCGTGATGGTATTGACGACGGTGAAAGAAACACAGTGGAGAGTGTGTTGACGACAGCGAAGATGGCGTAAATTGACGGTAAGGCAAGGTTATATTTCTGAAGTAAGAAGTACTATTGAGCTCGGTATTAGTTAGAAATTGGTCTCATGCTATTAGAAATCTTATAGTTTTGTCAGAACTCAAGAATGAACAGAGAAATGATTTTATTGAACAAAAGTCTGATAAAAAATACAAAGGAAAATTAACCAGTCAACACAGCTTGCTGGTAGAAAAGTTAGAAAAGATAATCAAGGCAATGATCATCAACAAAGTACAAGAACCTCACGAATGAACATGTGAGAGAAAACTGAAAAGAATATGTAAGAGAAGATGGAAGCTGTCGAATGATCCCTGCACCTCTCGCAGAATCCCAATAAAAAGGGCAAGACTGATGCCCTAAAACAGCTAAGCCCACGCTGCAGCTTCAGGCCCATATGGCTGCTTCAAGCCCAACGAGCAACAAGACAAAGGAGCGGCCCAGCAGAGAAAACCTCGCAAAAAAGAAAATAAAATAAGAACTGGATATAAAGAGCATAAACATTTAAACTGAATAATACTTGTTATTTTAACATCCCCCCTCAGTTTAAATGTGCGAAATGATTAATAAGACCTAAAGACTTACACATGTTAGAGTGAGCCTTCGGCAATAAGCCTTTTGTGAACAGGTCAGCCAATTGATGCTCAGACTTAACGCCAAGAGTCTTAATCATCCCAGCCGCAATTTTTTCCCTTAGGAAAAAAAGATCAACCTCAAAATGCTTAGTTTTATCATGAAACACAGGGTTCGCAGCAATAGATAAAGCTGCACTATTATCACACTTCAGCTCAACAGGAATGTCAACATCAATTTTTAATTCCCTGAGAAGGTTTATCAACCATAACACTTCACATGTTGCACTGCACATTGACCTATACTCTGCCTCGTCGGACGATCTTGACACAACACTTTGTTTCTTGCTTTTCCAAGAAATCAAAGACGCACCAAGAAATATGCAGAAGCCAGTGACAGACCTCCTACTGTCAACACATTTTGCCCAATCAGAATCAGCGAAGGCTGTTAGATGGAAAGAACTTCCCTTTTTAAACAAAATTCCAGTACCAGGAGCACCCTTTAAGTATCTTAATAGCTTAAAGGCAATTTGAGTGTGAGCCTCAGTAGGCTTATGCATAAACTTATATAAATAATGAACGTAATAGGCTATATCTGGCCTAGTATGAGATAGGTAAATTAATTTACCTACAAATTTTTGATACTGGGTAACATCAACATTCTTTGACTCCTTTTTTGTTAAATTTGTTAAAACATGATTTTGTTCTATGGGACAACTAGTAGGTTTACTCCCACTCATCCCATATTCGTTCAATAGATCCATACAGTACTTTCTTTGAGTAAGACACACACCATCAGCAGTTTTTATCACTTCAACTCCCAGGAAAAATTTTAATAAACCGAGATCCTTTATTAAAAATTCAGTTTTTAAAAGATGTTTAACCTTATTTATTTCATCTTCACTGTTTCCTGTTAACACAATATCGTCAACATAAACAAGAAGAACAACAAACACAGAATTAACAGACTTAATAAACAGGGAATGATCACATTTGGACTGATTAAAACCAATTTTAACCAATACCTGAACCAGCCTTTCATTCCACATACGTGGAGCTTGTTTCAGACCGTATAAAGACTTGTTTAACTTACACACTTTACCTTGATTTTCAACACTTAAACCATCAGGTAATGACATAAAGACCTCTTCTCTAAGATTACCATATAGAAAAGCGTTATTCACGTCAAGTTGATATAACGGCCAGTTATTCTGAACAGACATACTAATAACACACCTCACAGTAACCATTTTAACAACGGGAGAAAACGTTTCCTCAAAATCTATTCCCTCCCGTTGATTAAATCCCTTCGCAACAAGTCTAGCCTTAAACCTATCAATTTCACCTGTTGACTTATACTTTACTTTAAAGACCCATTTACACCCAATAGGTTTTTTTAATTACGTAAGTCAACGATATCCCACGTATTATTCCTATACAAAGCAGAAAATTCATCATTCATAGCTTCTACCCACCGTTTATCTTTAATAGCATCTTTATAAGTACAAGGCTCAACCAGTTTATTAATATTAGCAGCAAAACACACATTTTCTTTAGGCAAACTGGTATAATCAACATACTTATCATAGCTATATCTAGCATTTCCAACAATAAAGTCCTCAAATCTTTTTGGGGCAGTTGAGGATCTAGAGGATCTTCTAGTGGGAATGGTACCCTCAGGAAGGTTTGACTCGTCATTAACACTACTAGACTCAGCCCTCACAGGACCAGTTTCATTCCTTAAGGACTCATTACCCTCAGATGAATCATCAGTCCCTGATGATTGCTGAGTATCACTATCCTCAGGTGATTCAACCTCATCACTGTGTTGCTGTGTCAAGGTAGTTGAGTCAGTGGAGACCTTCTCTTCATCATTGGGATTTACATCACTTGAAAATTCAAAGTTATCAAAAAAATTTAATTGATTTAAGTTTTTAGGATTTTATAAACCAGAACATGCATTATTTTTTAAAGGAAACACAGTTTCATGAAAACTAACATCCCTAGAAAAGATAAATTTCTTTTGATCTAGACTCCAAACTTTATATCCCTTTTTAAAATTTGAATATCTCATAAAAACGCATTTTTCAGCTCTCTCTTCGAGTTTATCAAGGTTATTTAAAACAGTAAAATAACAGAGATAACCAAAAACTTTCAAGTGATCAAGAGAAGGTTTGAAACCAAATAACATTTCATAAGGAGAACAGCCAGGCAACACAGAAGAAGGAAGCCTGTTAATTAAGTAGGAAGCAGTAAGAACACATTCTGACCAGAAATTAAGAGGGATATTAGGCTGAAATAATAAAGCTCTTGCAATGTTCAACAAGTGTCTATGTTTCCTCTCCACAACACCATTCTGTTGTGGAGTGTATGTACAAGACGTTTGATGAATGATTCCTTTTTGTTTGACAAAAGTTGACATTTGCGAGTTAATGAATTCAGAACCATTATCACTCCTGAAAACCTTGATACTAACTTCAAATTGAGTTTTAACCAGGTTATAAAAACTTTGTATGTTTTCAAAAACTTCAGATTTTGATTTCATTAAATAAACCCAAACAGATCTGGTAAAGTCATCAACAATAGTGAGAAAGTATTTATACCCCTCTATACTAGTAACCTTGTAAGGTCCCCAAACATCTAGGTGAACAAGGTCTCCAACCTTAGTTGATTTATGGTCACTAAGCGGAAATGGAGTCCTATGTTGTTTAGCCTTGTGACACACATCACAGGGATTAATTTCATTAGATTCAGACTTAATTTGTAGAATATTTAACACTTGTTCAGCAGGATGACCCAGTCTAGAATGCCAAAGCTTTATATTTTCAGCCTTACTTAAATAGGCAAAAGAAGAACTATGAGAATTACCACAAAAGTATAGACCCTCAGATTGTCTACCAGTCACCAGGGTTTTCTTTAAGCATAAATCCTGAATATAACAAGCATTTTCATCAAAGACAACTCTAAGCTTATTATCCTTGGCTAACTTATACACAGAAATAAGATTCACACAATATTCAGGAATGACAAAAACGTCTTTTTGAACCACAGAATCTGACAGTTTGAAGCAACCAATTTTAGTGACTTTAGCATTAGTACCATTTGGATGCTTAACAGTTATGTTATACTCAGAAACATAAACTAAATTAAACATGTTTTCACTAGTTGTAACCATATGCTGGTCTGCACCAGAATCAATAATCCAATTCAGATTTTGTGTTGAAGCATCATTTGAGTTAAAACAAAAAACATTCTTGTTCCATCCTAGTGAAGAGAAGGAACTATAGCATTTACCTCCTACATTGGACTTATTGGTTTCTTCAGTTATGTTCTCATTTAGCAACCCTAGCAACTTAGAAAACTGATCAGCAGTTAAGGAATTCAATGAACTAGCACATTTATCACTCACAGAAGAACTAGCACCATTACTAACATAATTGTTAGACCTTGACCATTGATGACCATTTTGATTTGATTTTTGTCTATAATTGGAAGGATACCCATGCAATTCAAAACATTTATCAACCGTGTGACCAAGCTTATTGCAATGAGAGCACTTAAGATTGGGATTAGGACCTTTATTAGATTTTTTCTTATTGTCATTAAAATTATTTGCCTTAGCAACAAAACCAACATTAGGAGTTTTCGAAACATTATTAGATTCTCTGTGTGATTCCTCTCTAGATATAATTGAGAAAGCAGTTTTAATAGTAGGAAGAGGATCCCTTGTCAACAAATTGGTCCTAACAGGTTGATAAATGTCATCTAAACCCATCAAAAACTGCATAAGCTTGATTAAATGATTAAACTCATTAAACTTAGTAGAGGCATTGCAAGTACAAGAGGGTAACTGAAAGATGGCATCAAACTGTTTCCACATTGTGTTAATTCTATGATAATATTCAGACACACTAGTCCCATTTTGACTCACAGAGTTAATTTTTTGATACAAACCAAAAACCACAGAACCATCAACCTTATCATATGTGTCTTTTAAGTCATTCCAAACCTCTGAAGCAAGTTTTGAATATACTTGACCAACATACAACTCATCAGAGACAAAATTTAGAATCCAAGTTAACACAATAGAATTAGGGGTGAGCAAAAGTTGATACCCGACCCGACCCTATAAGAACCCGACCCGACCCGAGAACCGGAAAAGCATAATACATGGAACCGAAACACTACCCTATAAGACCGGGTCGGTTCCGGGTATTAGAGATCTCGGTTATGTCGGTCCAGTAGGTAAACACCGACCCGAGCACATCTTCACTTCCAGGTTTGTTACAAACCGTTTGTATACTTAAGAAAAACATGCGACAACTTTAATCATTTAACCTAAATCATCACATAATTCTACAGTTACAATCAATGAATCAGAAGAAACAGAGCATTCATGTTCACAGCTTCACTTCATTCTTGTGTTATATTTTGCAGCAGGTTTCGGATGATACACACCTCCAATTTCCAGGTTTGTTTTTCAATCCATGAATGGCCTTGAATTATTTGTTTAACTAGGTATGTAATAATTGATACGAAACTGAAATTATTTCATGATTGATGTAGTGTTTATGCTTCAATATCCATGTTTAACTTCGTTGCATGCCAAGTGTTCGATAAAATGTCCGATCGAAAAAATTGACGAAAGGTGTTACCAAAACATAGATAAATCATTGTAATCAAACACTGATGAATGCAGATTGCAAGAGAGTGAAGAATTCGTATGATGACTGATGATGATCTGTGTGTACGTAAATTAGGTATTGTATTGAATTTAGTATAAAGTGAAAAGTCAGTCCAATAGAATAACAGGCCAAAGCCCAGTGGATTTGGTTTAAATCGGTCCACTTATGTTGTACTCGGGTTTTCCCTTTTGTGGCCCGGAACCGACCCGATACCCGACTTTTATGAATAATGGGAACCGACTAACTACCCTATATGTTATATCCCGGTTCGGTTTCGGTTTTTTATAGGGTCGGTTCTCGGTTATTTTCGGTCCGACCCTATTTATGCTCACCCCTAAATAGAATTGCAACGATCCCATTGACTAGCTAAAACATCATCAGTTTTAGACCTAGAACAAGTACCATCAATAAACCCTAATTTGTTTTTAGCCATTAATGCAAGTTTCATGGCATTAGACCAGACCACATAATTCTCAGTTCCCTTTAACTTGATATTAACAACAGTAAGCCCACTAGAATCACTAGCATGCAAGTATAAAGGATCACTAGCATTAAGTTTGCTAATCAACGTAACAGAAGGCTCAGTTTTATCACCCATAGTAAACAGAAAAACTAAGCAAATAAACAATCAGTAAAAAACAGATAGTCAAAGACAGATAGCCAACCAAGATACTGAATTTAGAATTACACACAAAAAACAGAAATAACACCAAATGGCAGATCTGCACCAGTGTTCCAGATCGCTGGTTCGTCACTCAATAGGTGCCAGCGCAAGTCTTAGTGCAGAAGCCCTAAAGATAAACCGTAAAACAAGAAATATCTCACCGAGATTGGTTCCCAAGTTAGGGTTCTCCAAATAGAACTCACAGTCCGTAACCTTCACTTAGGGTTACGTGACTATGAGGCAAAGAAAATCCAGTAGTGCTCCCTTGAGTGTCGAATCACGTGACTTGACTCTGGCCGTAGATAAGAACACCAAATCAGAAGAGGATCTAAGCGAAACCCTAGATCTGTGAACGATCTAGAACAACAGAGCTCAACCCATTCAATCAACACCCCTTGTTGACCGAACCCTAGTACGCAGCGGAACGAACACCAGAATCACCCTTTGAGCTCTGATACCATGTCAGAACTCAAGAATGAACAGAGAAATGATTTTATTGAACAAAAGTCTGATAAAAAATACAAAGGAAAATTAACCAGTCAACACAGCTTGCTGGTAGAAAAGTTAGAAAAGATAATCAAGGCAATGATCATCAACAAAGTACAAGAACCTCACGAATGAACATGTGAGAGAAAACTGAAAAGAATATGTAAGAGAAGATGGAAGCTGTCGAATGATCCCTGCACCTCTCGCAGAATCCCAATAAAAAGGGCAAGACTGATGCCCTAAAACAGCTAAGCCCACGCTGCAGCTTCAGGCCCATATGGCTGCTTCAAGCCCAACGAGCAACAAGACAAAGGAGCGGCCCAGCAGAGAAAACCTCGCAAAAAAGAAAATAAAATAAGAACTGGATATAAAGAGCATAAACATTTAAACTGAATAATACTTGTTATTTTAACAAGTTTTCGTTTTCAAGACAATACAATATCTAATGTACGCAGAAGTTCATTTTAACAAGAAATGAAGCCACTGATAAATAATGAGTCTCAAACCTCGAAGGGCGTGACTAAATGATGGTGGCGATACCAACATCCCGTAGTCACAAGGAAATGTCAGCCTAAGAATAATGAGGCGATACCAACATCCCATAGTCATGAGGAAAGGTTAGGTGTAATAAGTGAGCCTAAGAATAATGAGGCACCTATGAATTGAATAACCATTGCACACAAATCAACTTAACACACATAACATAGCATTTATAACAAACAATGAACTTGCATGTTGATTTTTGAATAAATGAATAAGTAATTTACGTGACACGTTGATACACCCCAAAAAGTTTAATGTTTTTTTTGAACGGCCAAATCACTTTATATATATATATATAAAGAGCCAACAAGAAACTGGAGAACAAACAGAACAAAAAACAAACAAGAAACAGAAATTACATCAACGAAACTACATCAAAAATCCTCCAGTCTTCCCAATTCGGCTTCCTAAGATTCGAGCGATTGGAAACCCATAGAAAAGAGTCTTCCTTTACGAACTCCACCGTCTTCATTATCGGGATAAAACTATCCTCGAAAATCTTCGCATTTCTCGCTCCCCAAATCCTCCAAAACGCAGCAATAACAACCGTGTACACAAGTTTTTTCCAGATCTTACATCCCGGGCTCTCCTTAATGTATTTGATAAACTCCGAAATCGTATCGCAATTAGAAGGGAATCGAATTCGGATCCATGCAAGGATGTTCCACCATATACTTTTAGCCCACAAACATTTAATAAAAATATGGTCAGGACCTTCAACGTCGAGCCCGCATCTTGTGCAGCCTACATCGGTCAGCGGCACACCCCTTCGGGCCAGCCATTCTCTCAACGCAATTTTGCCCAGAATCGCCCGCCAAAGCAGAATATTACTTTTCGGCGGCGCCCATTTATTCCAATCGAACTCAGGGACATTTGACAAATCAGCACTTTTACAATCTTCAATATCTCTACGAACCTGCTTAGTCGAAAACAAATCCTCCGGTTCGCTACTCCACTTCCAACTCCCATTCACCTCAACCAGATTCTGATAAATATCCAATCCAATTTTTTGCAAATTCGAGTCCACTTTGGCGATGTCTTTCCACACACCAGTGATCGAATTTTTAAGAGGAATTAAATGGTTACCAAAGCTGTAAGAATGAATTGAATTAATAACTGTCGCCCACAGTTGATTCGGACTCGATTTGAATCTCCACCACCATTTCGTTAACATAGCAAGGTTGAAATCGGTAATACTAGCTAAACCCAACCCGCCTTTTTTCTTCGATTTAATCAACAACTCCCACCGGACCCATCTAATCTTTTTTTCTCATCCGAAATCCCCCAAATAAAGTCTCTCCGGATCCTCTCGAGCTTTCTAAGAATGCATTGAGGGATCGCAAACTGCGAGAGATAGTACGATGGAAGACAACCTAAAACAGATTTGGCCAGCGTGATTCTACCGGAGAGCGATAAGTGTCTCGCTTTCCATTTCGATAACTTCGAATGGAACTTGTCGACGATAGGTTGCCAAAATTTCGCCCGCTTCATATTGGCACCAATAGGAATACCTAAATAAAGGAAGGGCAGCTTACCAACTCGACAATTTAGCACTTTAGCCAGTCTAAGCTTCTCGGCCTCCTCAACGCCAACCCCAAAAAGTTTGCTTTTTTGCAGATTCACTTTGAGACCCGTAACCAAATTTAACCATCTCAACAAACGGCTAAGCATCATCACATTAGAATCCGTCCATTTACCCACAAAAAGAACATCGTCCGCATAACAGAGGTGGGAGAAGGTCGGCCCGTCATTCGGGAGTTTAAAACCTTCAAACAGGCCGGATTCCATTGCTCTCTTCAGGAACAAATTTATTATTTCCATAGCGATAATAAAAAGGAAAGGGGATAAAGGATCTCCCTGCCTTAAACCCCTTTTGAATTTGAACTCCTCCGTCGGCGACCCATTAACAAGAACCGAACCCATACCTGAGATGAGACACCCTCTGATCCAACATATCCATTTCTCCGGGAAGGCCATATATTCCATCATTTGGAAAAGAAATTTCCAATTGATAGAATCGTACGCCTTCTCGAAATCAACTTTGAAAATAAGCAACTTATCTTTATTTCTTTTAGCCCAGGCGACCGACTCGCTAATAACAAGCGGGCTATCAAGAATATTCCTGCCCCCCATGAAAGCCGATTGAGTTGGGGAAATAAGCTCATTAAGAACCAACTTTAACCGATTAGCCAAGAACTTAGTAATTATCTTGTACACCGACCCAACAAGAGAAATAGGTCGAAAATTACCAAGCACTTGAGGGTCTTTAGATTTAGGGATAAGCACCACGAAAGAGGAGTTACAACCTTTGCTAATGTTGCCGCTGTTGTGGAAGTCCGTCAAAACTCCCATTATCAAATTTTTAAAGTCCCTCCAATAAACCTTAAAAAATTTTAACGTAAAGCCGCCTGGGCTCGGGGCTTTGTCTCCATCACAATCTTTAATCGCTCTTAACACAATCTTTAAAGTCCCAAAAAGTTTAATGTAAAAGGGGGAATAAGATTTACTCACTCTTTGCGAATCGTTCCACAAATGATAAAAGATACCGCATGAGAATGAGTAGCTCAAATGTCTAAAAATCACCCAAAAATATATAACATAATACCTTAAATAAACAAAACAATATATAAAACAAATCGAATGATTCGGGTTCTTGATTTGATGACTTTTGTTATATTTAGAAAAAACTAAACTTTAATTAGTAATAACTATATTATTGTGATAAAACAAGAGAGAATAGAGAGAAACTCCTTTCATCATCTGACATATACATCGTATATATATACTAGTACAATAGAACCCTAAAAGCCTAAAGCCCATAAACATTGGGTTGGGCTATAAAATGGTTGCATTCATAACACTCCCCCTCAGACATTTTATATTATATACTATCAACATTATACATTGGAAGATATTGGCTCGGTTCTTTAGGACCGATATTAACTGACACTTCAGGATCAGTTATACTGCCTCATTAAAACCTTACTAAGAAAACCCAGTGGGACAAAACTTAGTTAAGGAAAAAGAGTACATGTATATTACTCCCCCTCAATTTTACATATAGCTCTTAGTCTGTGGAATTCAATCTTCAGTAATAATCGCTTGACTTGATCTTTGATGTAGTCTTCTTTGCTTAGGCTTCTTTTGATTCAAGTTGCATTGCCTTTAAATAGTGCAACTCAGCTTCTTCTGATTCAGCTTGCACTGTCTTCAAATAGTACAATTCGGCTTCCTTTTATTGACTCCAGTCTTCACCTGTCTTAAATGTGTTGAAATCATTGACTTCCATTGGTAACATATTTAGATTGAGATTGAGCTTTGTGGGGGTCTAATAGATATCCTTCATTATCATAATCCGATAGTTGTGACTCCATATTTTCTCATGAAAAATATCATGTCTCGAATCCCATATCATTTAATACGCTTTGTAATTATGCCTCGTTAAAAAAACCTTGCTAGGAAAAACCCAATGGGACAAAACCGTAGCTAAGGGAAAAAGAGTGCATTGCGCATTATACATAATTAACAACATGCTCCAGGATGATGTTAAGTCAGTACTTTAGTGTCTATAAGATAAACTGATGCTATATGTTGCTTCATCAAAAAACCTTACTAAGAAAATCTAATAGAAAAACTTAGTAAAGGGAAAAAGAGTGCAACATACTAAATTGGAACTGTAATCTTGCCAATACATCTATCAAGAACGCAATATCAGGTGTCGTCTTGTTTACAAGATACACCATTGTTCTACTCGCAATTAAGTATGGTACTTCTAGACCAATTATTTTTCCATCCTCTTCTTAGGGACAATAAAATCCTTTACATATGTCAAGCAATTCGACAACCATTAGCGTACTCAACAAATGAATTTTATCCATATAACATCTTATGGATGTAGTTTGATGGATGAGCAAAAATAGTACATATATATTCGAACTGAGATATACTCGAACTGTGGGTCGAGAATAACTACACTGTATAAAGATCTTTTCAGAATTCACTTTATAGTTTGACAGTTCCTTTCGATAGTGTTTACAACATCATTGTAAACTCTAATTACACTGAACATTAAGAGTGAAATCTTTATAAGTATATATAGCTCATTTTATCAAAATTATACCCCCTCTTTTCAAAGTATCAACCAAGTCAATTATACCACATAGGACCAGTTCCTTTAAGATTTATATAACACATATGGGGTTATTGTTAAATAATGATTTGAGCATTTTTAATCCTTCAGGGATTTTATGCAGATGTCATTTGTAATTGTCTCGTACATGTATACAGTGATGACATCCATAAGTTTTATTTGAAGTCATTCTGAGAGTGCGAGGCCTCTTAAACATCTAAAGATTATCGCATCCACTACAGGGGTATATGTTTCCACATAATCAACTACTGGGATTTGGGAAAAAAACTTTATGTTAAAAATCATGCCTTACATCGCAAAACTCATTCTTTACGTTTCTTTTTATTTAAAGACACCCATTATAACCTACTGGTTTGACGTCTATGGGTGTTCGAACTGCTAGTTCGAAAACGTTTAGTTTATCGAGTGAATTTAATTGGCATTTAAGTCATCTAGCCATTTAGCTATTTATATGCGTACACTCTTGCACAATTTCCATATACGTAATCTTTTTCGTCGATTACATCTATTGCTATAGCATATTCAAATATATCATTTTACACGTGTTTCATTACGGTTCCATATTATACTTTTTTTTGTACATAAATCATTGAGATCTCATACTTGTTTGGTAACCGAGTCTCTTCTGGAACTCCATTATCCTATATCAGAATTTCGCTATCTCCTCTAGGATTTTAACAATAACCTCTTTTAAGGTTTTCGTATGCAACCCTTTCTTGGGTTTTGTATACAACAACTTATGGGGTATTGTATTCTACCACTTCTGGGGTATCCTATGCAACCTCTTCTGGTTACACCAACTGTGTTACTCTGCTCTTTTCGTATTTGTGGGTTTTGTCTTTTGGAACCGATTTACCTCCCACATTTTCTTGATACGGTAATCATTTTGTGATTACTTTATTTCAAGCAGGTGAATTTAGTGCTGGTATACGTGACTTTTGACAATCTATTTGTGTTTATGAACGCATCTGGTATTTCATTTGCTATTATTTGAAAAGTCATGCCCTTTTAGACTTCATATTAACATTGACCACTTCTGGGGTCGAGATTTAATATGATGCATTCTCTGTTTAGTTGTATTACCAGTCTTTTATTTTCCTTATCTTGTCTCCCCCTAAGACTGGGAATATTGGTTTGTTAAATGGATAGTCAGTAAATATGTTGTAAACATGTCCATTTTGGTACTTACATATATCGCATAACCAAAATAACTTTTGGTTCTCTTCTAGAGACCAATTGTTGTGGGGAGTATTTATGATTAGCAGTTGGTTTTGAACTGATTAGATAGTCGGTAAACATGAAAATTTATCTCGACTATATATGCCTCTTACTATATTTCATATTGTTCCCAACAATGGTCTCTACAATTGTTTGTCAAAGTTCAACATTAAACAATGTCAAAGATCAATGTTTTATATTGTCGGGCAAAATCTCTTTTCAACCATATACACTTAAAAGCATGCCAAATATGGATGCATCACTTAAGACCAATGAATATTTACATGGTCCACATATAAGTGGGATAGTTAGTAGGAATTTCTTTTTGGATGGCATAAAGATTAATTCGCTAAGAAAAACATTTCATACATAATAAGTGTTTTGGTAGCAAGACTGTTAGATTACTTAGTAGTGCTAGTTAGCACTTTTAATTATTTGGCATATCATGATGCTATGTTGATGACCTATTTAGTTATGTCATGTGGTAAACGTATAATTTTTCCAGTAACTTCTGGTTACTCACCATACTTGATTTAATGAAATATTGTGGATATAATGTATCATTCTAGTAACTTCTAATATGGTCTTCTAGACATATTTGCTATACGATATATTGTAGATATCTCATATTTGGTATCATTTTTCTTTGACACCATTCCAAAGTGATGACTTTTTATCCAAACATAGTTGAAACTTAATAAATTTATTCAAAATCAATTGTGTTTCTACCGAGACAACTTCAACTGGTAAAAATATTTCTTATGTTTTTCTCATCCGACGACATTAACCAATTATAATATTTACCTCAGGGAATGAGCTAGCACGTGTTAGTTAGATTGAATTGAATGGTATATAAATATTAGCTTGATATTTTGATTTGCAATTTAAAAGACGTGATATAACCTTTGAGTATTTTTTGAAAACACATTCTCGGTATTGCTGCATCAGGAGTATGTCGAGAAAATTTATAGCAAGCTTTTTAGAGGATGACCAACTTCTGGTGGTCAAACATGTCGATCGAGTACCTTCACACATCCAAAATATGTCACGGAGGAGAAATACTATAGTTTTAACCTTTGTTTGGAGGGAAATCATGAACTAGTCAAAAAGGTTTTTAACTACTAGGCTATATGTTATCCGAAGTTGAAGATGCCGAGTGTGATGAACTCAAGTTTGAATTTAACATTGAAAAAAAAAATCATGGAAACGAAACGTGACTTTGTATACATTTGAGAAAATTTCGGGTACCAACAATGATTTAGGATTCATGTGAAATTCAATTTTTCTCTATAGAGGTGCTATGATCAAAAGAAGGATCTTTTGAACATCTTTCTTAAAAATTTGAAATTTGAACATTTTTCTTAAAAATTCGAATTAAAAGTGATTTATCATGTAAATAGAGTTAAATTGTATTTTAACATATATAACTTATTCCCGTGCTATAATAGAGAAAAACAATGACTTCAAAAGATGGTTCATCATCTATCCATGTATTTTGTTTAAGCTAAGAGATCACTACCTATTTTGCATATATTTTGTTTTGTGTGAACTATTGACTATATTAATATCTACCAATATTTGTTTTGCAGCTATACAAAAACGATAAGAATAATCATACAACTAATATGTTGACAATGCATAGTGGTGTAACAAATTGAATGATCAAAAACTTACGATTCATTATAATTAACTAATTTACTTAACTAGCTTAAGACCAATTTATTTGTGCTAAATGCCACAACCTATATCATTGCGCAGTAAAAAATAAAATAATCATAATGGTCGATAACAGATCTTACAATGTAGAGAACCCAAAAAAAAAATTAACATTATGATTTATTTACTTTAATGCGTTTATCAATTATATATAAAAATAGTTTATATAACCCAGTTGACAAAACACCATACTTTTCATGTATATATCATTTATTATTATTTTAACACTCTTGATGTGCATTAATTGCTTTTTAATCTAGAAGGTTACGAAAATGATAAAAGTTTGAGCATTATTATTTTAACACTCTTGATGTGCATTAATTCCTTTTTAATCTAGAAGGTTACGAACTTAATGATAAAAGTTTGAGCATTATTATTTTAACACTCTTGATGTGCATTAATTCCTTTTTAAACAAATTTTAAACTCATTAGGATAATTAATGACTTGGTTGAATTTTGACCGAGTAAAAACGGCTGATGGTCTTTGACCATAACAACTGCTAGACCTACAATTCCACCAAATTTGGCCAACTAACAGATTCCAATGGGTTACGGTCATTTTCTCCAGAAACGATTTCCGGTTGCGGAAAAAGATAGTTCTGTTTTTTTTAGACTACATCACATAATGTAAAAAAAAATAACACTTTCTACTTTATTTGTTCATCTACTACAAAAATTATATGTGGATATTTGAGAGGGTTAATTTCTGGGTATATTAGCTTTGTGTCATCTTCTTTACTTTTAGTTTCTAATTTACATAATACTATTGGCCGGAAACTAAAAATCAATTTACAGAACCATACTAAATAATCTATATAATGTATATCTATATATGTATGATATACGTATTGTGCAATAAATCACGGAAGTTTGTTCGATATGTTACCTCAGTTGTTGTATACGGCTCTTGATCGATATCCGATTCTCATTCGGATGTGTTTATACGCACATCAATCCAACATTCATGAATTCTGCCACCGTCGGGTTCTCAAACACGGCGATTATGTTTTCGAATGTGACCGGTGACGTGGTTCGGTGGCCATGGTCATTGTTCGTGGGGACAAGAAAAATGCAACAGAGGAGCCGGTTGTTCAATACTTTGCTTGATAAATTTTTTTTATATTTTCACTTCGTATATTCACCTCCTATCTCCCTCAAATTAAAAGATGGTTCGGGTTGGGTTATTGAAATCATGACAAATCAGTGAGGTGAAAAGATAAAGAAAATGAATGGAAATTCGGTTAAAAAAATAAGGAATTTTGGAGAGCGTCGTGCTGATAACGTGTGATAAAACAAGAGAGAATAGAGAGAAACTCCTTTCATCATCTGACATATACATCGTATATATATACTAGTACAATAGAACCCTAAAAGCCTAAAGCCCATAAATATTGGGTTGGGCTATAAAATGGTTGCATTCATAACAATTATCACTTTTGTAAGACTTGCATTTTAGTAATAATGAATTTTCAACAATGTTATTAATTAAATATACAACCTCCTAATCAATAATTATATAATTATATAAGTCTAAAACATATCTAAATAAATTAATCATGCATTTTGATAGAAATTTTCTAGGAAATAATAACATAAAAATATTCAAGTTACGATGTCGTTTTTGTGAATATCCAATCTAAATAATAATATCTAGCCATTTAATTAATTTTACTAACTAGATGATTTTAACCATTCTATGTGTGGCATATTTTATGTATTCACAAACTGAATAAATGATCATGTAAAAATTACGTAAGTAAAAGTAACAGGGTTTGCAATAATAACATAAAAATATTCATGTTAATATATATTTTGTAATTGCTAAATTTAGATAAATTATCAATAATCAAGATATTTTTCATAAAATTTTATAACTTATTTATTTTCTGTAAAAACCAGAAATAATATTTGTGATGTATTATTTTGTTAAATTGGTATTTTAATAGGATTTCTATATAATATAAACATGATTATATTCATGATAAACCTGACCTTATTTATTATTCCTTTTATATAACGGAACTTACGCTATTTTATTTGAAAAATTATTATTTTAAACCCGAACATAATTAACTTAACGCGTACTATTATTAAAATAATAAATAATAAAAAATTTCATCTTTATTTAATTCGCTTAGGATCCGATTTACAAAACGAGTCGGTTTTTTAGTATTCGATTTTGACGGATGTTACACGTTGTTTCTAGGTTCACGGGGAGGTGATCGCCGGAGAAGTTGATCATAGGGACAGTGATCGTCGGGTGGGTTTTGAGGGAAATGTTAGGCGTGTATTTTTTGGATGGGGAAAAGATATCAGTCAACCAAAAGGTCAACTAACAGAATGTTGTAAATTGTAGCGTGTTGGTAACATTGACGTTTTAGCAATTCAAATTGGTTTTTCTTTTTCAAAATCCCTTGCATTTTCGTTTTTCTAACCGATAGTGATAATTCATCAACAAAATAAATATCATAAAAATAAACATTTTTTATATTATCTATATCTATAGTATATAATAAAAGAAATCACTTTAAGGACACTTGTCATCATATTAGGCCATCTTTTATAGATAATTATTATTTTAGTTTGATTTTTTCTAATTAATTATAGATAACTCTCCTATTAAATATTATTTAGTTTAATAACTTATAGATAATTATATATTATTTATTTAAATTAATTAGAGTTAATTACTGTTTTCGTCCATGTGGTTTGTTAAAAATCACTATTTCAGTCAATTAGTTTAAAAAATGCGATTTCAGTCCCTATAGTTTCACTTTCGTAACTATTTCAGTCCACCTCGTAACCATTTCAGTCCCTGTACTTAACACAATAATGGATTGAAATTGTTACGAAATTGAAACCACAGGGACAGAAATGGTTACGAAAGTGAAACCATAGGGACTGGAATCGTAATTTTTAAACTAAAGGACTGAAATAGTGATTTTTGACAAACCACAGGGACGAAAACAATAATTAACTCAATTAATTATTAATTTTATATTTATCTATTTACTTTAAATTCAAACTTAGTTAATCTAATTTTATCTTAACTATATATTTGAAAGTTTTGTTTAGTTTGGTATCAAATAGATTTTACGAAACTTGAAATAAAATTAACTAATATTATTTATCATTTATATATTTACAGAGTTTTAAATAAAGGGTTACATTTATTGAGACTTCGTTAACAAATTTTGCAACAACAGAATAATCTATTTTTATCACGAAAACCAAACTTTGTATTAATATATTAAATATTTTTATTTTCACAAAACAAAATTACATTTACTCGACCCATGTAATACATGAGGTTTTTTAAGATATAACTTTTTATTATTTGATATATAAAATAAGATTTATTCAATTCGTACAATACACGGGGTTTTTTAAGGATATATATTTTTTTATTATTTAGTACAGAAAATTACATTTATTTAAACCGTGTAATACACATATTTTTAAAGATTTGGTATATAAAATCACATTTATTCAACCCATGTAATAAATGGGGTTTTTTAAAGATGTGTTATTTTATTATTTAGTAAAAAATATTACATTTATTCAACCCATGTAATAAACGTGGTTTTAAAGATATAACTTTTTATTATTTAATATGTAAAATTATATTTATTCAACCCGTGCAATAAATGAGGTTTTTAAAGATATATTGTTTTATTATTTAGTATATAAAATTTATTTATTCAACACGTGTAATACACGGGGTTATAACCTAGTATTAATATAAAGGCAAAAGTGTAATTTTCAAAAGGGTAAAATAATTATTTCATCTTCGGAGAATTAAGGTCTCTTGGATTTTTTTGCTTAAAATGTAGATCAAGATATAGGGATTTAGTGTGGAGGGAATGGTGTAACTATCCTTTGTATATGTTGTAGTTGTTTTTGGTGTGGTCCTGCGTTTTTTGTCAGGCCGGCCTGTGTTAATGAAGTTTTCCTTTCAAAAAAAAATTATTTCATATAACTTTAACTACCCATCTCGTATCTAGAGACTACTAACAAAAGCAAATAACTCTATTGGGGTCAAATCTGTATAAAATTTGAGTTTAGAAACTAAATCTATAACTAATATAAATAACTTAAATAAGACACAAGAATCATCATTAATATAAGGTGTTATGGGACACCGTTGGTGTCACGTAACCTGTGCCGGCCAGGGGCACTGGCACTGTTACATAGGAGCACCAACCAGAGCGTGGGGTGGGGGCTAGGCGCAACCCACAGGCGTGGGAAGAGGAATGTGGTTTTTTATTATGTTTTTTAGTTAATTAAATAATATATGCATAAAGTCATATCTAGCCACCTCAACCTAATATCACGTTTCAAATAAAGCTTCAATAAAGACTGACATTGGCATGTGAAGAACAGGAAAAAATACGTCTACATGATACCACATAAAAACATTTTTTTTCTTGATAAAGCCCAAACGGATCCCTTCATACCATATATTCTAAAAGTTAACAATGTAATTAAGTGGTCCGTCAGTGATCCAAATTTGCCGTTCAAAAAAAACAATGTAATTAAGTGGATGCAGCAAACCCATTCGAAACATACGTGGCATGCATATCCAAGAGACTAAAGACTTTGAAGTTGACTCTTTACACCTTTTCAACTGCCAAGAAATGAAAGACATCTGTAATTTCACATATATGTTCAAACATCTACACCCATAGAAACTATAAACATGCAGTGGCGTCTCTAAGAATTCACGTACCCTGTTCGAACTCGAAAAATGTGCCCATATGCAGTGGCGGATCCAGGATTTTTTTTCCGGTGGGTTCACTGATTTTAGATTATCCAATTTCATAGGACCGGACATAAAAAAATTGGGTCGGTTTGATATTCAGGGCGGGTAAGGTTCGTCATATAATAAAAATACCACATTTACAAGCCAAAGAAGTATCGTCTCCTCTTAATGAACAGCGCTTTACGGGTCACAATCCACGTATAAATATATCTATCTCTTACAGATGCTTACATTTCATTGTTTCTATATGTATTGACTGTATCTTAAAGCTATACTAAGTTATGGATTCTTTCAAGGTTTCCTCAAAAAGTATTTTGGGTAACATATACAGACTAGGAGGAGTAAGCATTGAACAGATGCATATATCATAAACTAAAGATGAGTAAATGACTATAACTATTGAAATAAAGCAATTGGAGTGACATATATAATGGATACTAACAGTTGATGGTATATATAAACCCTAATCTGGATTTCGGCATTTAAGAAAAAAAAAGAGAGAGAGAAACAAGGAAAGGAAACTTTAAAAAAAAAACTTTTTGCAAGAATCGAACTTGGAACCCGTTGTTTAAAAGTGTGAGGCTTAACCATGGAGCTGTTTCAGTTTTTTGTGAGGGTTCATACCACATTTTATTTATGGGTTCAACATGTATAATATATATATATCAATTTTTTTTAAAAATCCCGTGCCCCTCGAAATCACAGGCCTTGTGCGGAAGTCCTCCCCGCACACCATAAGAGCCGCCCATGTAAACATGTAGCAGAGAAATATAATAGTTATCACCATGTTGAAGATTAGAGATTTACTCGGCAAAACTTACCTAAACCATCTACTTATGTTAATATTTATTTTTAATCTTTACGAAAGTGTTACGAGTTTAAGTCTCGTAAAGGGTAATAGAAGTATCTTGGGGTAAATCTTAAAGGGGGTGTGTTTTTCTGTTAAAAAACAAAAATAAAAAAAAAACTATTTAAGTGGTTTGAAAACACTATATTTTGAAAGGCAAACTACACCACTTCTAAAATCAACACCACTTGTTTCTAATGGGAGTACACCTCACTTTTGGGAGACGGACACAAGCGCAAGGCAACACCTTGACACCATTGGGCCCTTTGGTAGCTTATTTAACGATTTGGTATGTACCTTTTCACGCCTAACTCATACCCCCACTAAATATTCTAAATTTACATTAATTTTCACCATGAGACTAGAATTCTAAGTCATTTTAAGGATATAAACATTTACTAAACATCTTAATTAGTACTTAAAGATTACAAGCCCTTTGTCTTGAAACAAACTATTGAAGAATCAAGATAGATTGTAAAGTACATTTTTACCCTAGAAACATCTTGCTTATCCTTCAAGACTTCTGCCCTCATCAGTGGTCTATGCATTTATATGTATTAATCAAACATATTTTCTCAATCAAAAAGGATATAAAATAAACAAATTCAATAAAAGACAACAAATTAATGTATCTATGACGCTAATACCAAGTTACTAGGAAATTTGACACAATTTTTTGAATAAGAAATTCAAAACATTGTTTAGAATTTCCATCAAACAAGCATATAATATGTTGCTTTTCAATAAAGCTTTAGATGCTTCAACAACAACCAAAAGCTATTTTATCATTCAAACTTGCTAAATCGTCGAAACTGCTTGCAACTAACTTGGGGCCCGAAAAATGGCACAGCGTTTTCGTTTATCTTAACGTGTACGATACTTTGGAAAAATTCATATCGGTTCTATGTGAAAATGACCAACAAAGTGTTGGAAATTACCTAAAAAGCTTGATCGGGCCTTTAAACGGGTTTTTATTTCGTTTAAATAATTTACAGTCACTACTAGAAAATATGGCTTTTGACACCGCATATTCGGTAGCAAAACGGTAGCAATTGCCCTATTGCCACCATTTTGTAACCGAAAATGCGGTGGCAAAAACACCCGTGTCAATTGCCCTATTGCCACCAAATAGCCACCACTCTTATACTTTGCTACCAGATTTTTGCCACCACAAAAATGGTCAAAATTATTTGTGACCGCTCCATGCTCGCTACTCGATGGCCTTGTTTGCTACCAAGTTGTGACGATTTTTTTACCACCGTTTTGGTACCATTTAGCCATCGATGTTGTCACCATTTAGCCACCGTTTTCATTGAAAATTTGCTACCATTTAATGACATATTTGCTACCATTTCATTAAAAATTTGCTACCATAGCGGTTTCTCTATTTTCAGATTTTCCATTTTCCATGCTTTTTTCATCATAATGCATTTCTATAATATTGCAAATTTATATAAAATAATCGAATAAAATTACAAAATCCAAAAAATATATAAAATTGTAAAACATTCTAATATAAATGCCAACTAAAACATCAAATTACCGAAATTATCCTAATATGATAAACATCAAAACAATCAAAACCAAGTGTAGCCTATCTTTGAACCATAGTGATTAACATAGCTTCAATTTGTGACATCCTATTGAGCATGACATCTTTGTCCACCTTATCTTTTTCTTTTTCAGCCAACAAGCCCGCAATAACTCCATTTAACCTTTCTTTTTCTTCATCCTTTTCCTTAACGAGCTCCTTGATAACCAAGTTCGACTTTTCAATCTACAAAACAAACAATGAACAAAATCAAGAAGTCAGAATCAAAGAAAACGTACAAATTCACACAACCGGACGAAAGAAGTCAAGTATTGATGAGAAGTATTAGAAGTTAACAACAATGTACGAAGTAATAGATACAAGCATTTAAATTTTTAGTTACTATCCTTCTAACTATAACTCCTATGGATCCATATCTAAATATATGACTAGGGGTGAGATTTTTAACCCAAAGCCGAACCTGATTACAAGGAACCCAAATCCAAATATAACCCGAACCCAAATAATGTCAATAAGCGAACACAAATATGGTATTTGGATTGGTAATCCGTTAACTTTAGGGAGATTCGCATAACCCGGTTAATCCGATTATATTTAAAAAAAGCCGCCAAATGGGTCGATTTGATTGTTTTTTAATCAGTCTTAAACTATATTATCTTTATTTGTTTCAGGGTTCGGGTAACGGGTCAATAAACATCCTGTTCAAATATTTGTTGAAAATCAGATATGCCCTGATTTCCCCGATCTGGATTGCAAACCCATGGCGTTCAGGCCGCTTTTCTAACCGATTCCGGTACGTGCGATCTGATTTGCGAAACACGGGGGGTGCAGCGAATCCTGTGACTATGACCGGGACATTTATAACTTTTTGGGACAAACATTTATATCGGGCACATTGGAAAGTTTGACTTGCCATGTACTTTAATAAAAACTCCATGACTATCAAAGACCTAAAATATGCATTAATAAGATCATATCTTACATTTGCAGTAGCACTACGCCCGTCTTGCCATTGTTCACGTTCCTGCATTCGTTTTTCTCTCATTTCCTGTTCGTGTTTTAATTCCTCCATAAAAAAGTCTATATTCCTAGCCTTCCCTTTGGCTTTCTCCTTTGGCCTCTCTTTATCTTTCTGACAGTAGCAGAATTTTGTTAAAAATGGATATAAAAAGTCAAACCCACAATTATAAAATGACCAACAAGGTAACAGCATAGAAATATCTCAACAGTCACTAACCTGCCTCTCATGTTCTTTACCCTTGGTTGCCATAGGAGGGGGTATGAAAGAAGGAACATACCTGCAGAGAGAATATATATTGATGCATAATCTTCAATACATTATTTGCATGTTCTAGACTCATGCTTAGATTCAAAAAGCGTGAAGCAATAGTGTTCCTGGAGCTAATGCGAAGGCACACTTCTTTTGTAAAAGACTTTAAATTGTTTATAAACACCACAGTTCATATACAAAACACGCCATATACATTAATTAAAATTAATTAACTAAAACATTAACATGTGTAGGGTATCTATCAAGTTTAGATCAAAATTCATGCGATAAAAAGTATAAAGAACATACAAATTAGAAGCAAAGACATTCAGAGTTAATTTAACCAAAAAAAATATAGTGTCAAGGATGAAAAATGTAACTTGTTAAAAAAATTAAAATATATATATATATGTGTGTGTGTGTGTTCTATGCTTCAAACACACATAACCCATAGTTGTCAAAGGCGCAAAGGGTGAGCCTTGGGCCTTAATGCAAGGCGCTTAAAAAGCGAGCGCTCTTTTAGGCAAGTCGTTTAGTATATAAAATACATTTTTTAGGGATTTTAGACATGTTTTAGGCTTCTTTAGGGCTAGTGTTATTATAAAGTATGGGTCACAAGGGGTGGGTTAGGTTTGGTTGACCCGTTTGAGATAAAAATTAACCCAAATAGCCATATTACTAAACAAGATCATTCAAGATATGAATAAAATCAGATTTTTAACCTCCAAGAAGGTATAAATATTGTATAAACTGTTTGGGTCAGAGGACAATATAAACATGTAAAAGTCAAAAACAATTGTGCAGAGACATTTTTTTCACACAGCTTATGAACATGTGTAAAACTTTTTCAAGAGGTTAATACTTATAAACAAGTACGAGTTACCTCACAACGGTCCATGGTGACACACATGCGACCTCCACCCGATGCGACCTAAAAAACACTAACCATTGTATCTTGAACATGGGATTATTCAAATAAAACGAATTGAACTTGGGATTATTCTAGTAGTCTTGATTCTCTTCTATAACAGCAAGTATTATTATTAACACAGATTATTCTAACAGTCTTGATTCTCTTTTATAATAGCAACTATTATTAACACAGGATTATACAGCACGTATTATTATTACAGGATCACGATTTCAATCATCATCAGCCATAACAAGATCAATTAACAGTCATCATCATCATCAGCTATCTAAAGAAACCAAAAAAATAGTGGCTCCGTTCCGCGCTGAGGCGCGCCTCAGTACGACCGCCTCAGCCGTTTTTTAAACCATGCCGAACATTAAATTATCAAAAAGCAATGACGAAAAATGAAAGGGAATTAGAGAAATCACCCTTGAGCAAAAATTCGTCCGGCACCAAGAGCATTATGCCCGACTTCATTGTTCCCCATGTCATCATCAGTCGGAAGCTCGACCTTACCATGAGCCTTCACTCCACCGATCAGGGGCGCTATGTAGACAACATATACCAAATTATTTTACTTTCGTTGCCAGAGGCAGTCCAACTAGGGTGCTAAACGGGTCGTGTTCGCGGGTTGGCGGGTTCAACCTGAAACTGACCCGAACCCCTTTTTATATTACATAATATTATGATTTTCAATAAATACTTTTGTGTGAATAAACAAAAAATCAAAACAATTGATTTTCTAAATTCAGATGTGATCATTATGAAGTAATATCAAATGAATTAAGAAAGATGATGAGTGATCATGGATCGCATGCGATATCGACAAATCAATCGATCAACATGAGATAGAGGGTAGAGTGTACGTTTTTTAAAGAATCCATCATTGGTGTCTCGGCAACATGGATGCAATTGTATTTGTCCGGTGAAGCTTCACCCCAACCCTAGGTACTACACTAAAAACAACTGATCACCTAAAAACTCGAAATCGGTGAAATCAAAGTGATTTTTGTTGACAATAAAGTTAAATCAAGTGAAGAAATCAAGAGAGAGTTGAGGATTTGTACCTTTACGAGTGGATTTCCATGGAGATTAGGAACCCTAATTACGAGAATTTGGTGAGACGTAGGGGAGCGGGAGAGAAACAAGGATTAAAATTTTGTGAGAGGAGTTATCTGGTTGGAACCCTAATTGACTTTTGAAATCCACTAAAAAATATTCAGCCTATTTGAATTTTTATATTGTCACCGATAACATGGTCACAATAAATAAATACCTTTTTAATTTTCAAGTTTTTGCGTATTTTTCCCACAAATTGCCACCGAAAATAAAAAGGTGACAAAAATTGCAACCACTTTGCTACCATATCATGTTAAATACACTTATTTTCATTTCCGTGGCAAATCAGTGGCTAAATTTGCTATCATTTTTTTCGGTAGCAAATTTTGGTCACAATTGCCCAATTTTCTAGTAGTGAGTTGTTTTTATGTTTGAATCTTATTCCTTTTATTCTTTGATTTATTCTTATATCATCCCTTTATGCAACTATAGTAAAAATTAAATACCACTTTAAGTATTAGGTTTATAATTTTCTAGAATCTTGAAAAGTTACTATGAGCTCTTTTATTTGGGCCTTTAAACGGGTTTTTATTTCGTTTAAATAATTTACAGTTGTTTTTATGTTTGAATCTTATTCCTTCTCTATAAAAGTTATTCATTTCATAACATAAAAGTTAAAAGGATATAGAAAAGGAGAGAAAAGAACAACCCAACTACAAGGACATATTCTTAATGAAAGATGCATATGAATACAAACCCATGAGACATTATGATGCGAACGATACTATTTTCAGATTTTCAAGCCCATATACTAATCATAATCTGATCTTGGGTCATTCACTTGACCAGACCAAAATAAAGCATTTATGGCCCATATTACTTCATTTACCATAATATAATAAATTAAGCATGAGGTAAGTGAGTGGTAAGTACATACTGGATTCCCATATCAAGTGTCAGTGGTGAGAATTTATATTGTTATTGTTTTTACATGCTTATATAAACTTATAGTAGCAGACATAAAAAAATTTCGGGTCGATTCGACAGGTTGAGCTAGGTTGATCACATAATAAAAGTACGATACAATAACAAAAAAAATCATAACTGGAATATAAAAAAAACACATAATACAAATGTGATGGTCTTTCAGAATTGAATTTTTTTACCTATAGTTGTTCCCTATGAGTTTTTATTTTTTGAAAACGTTAAATTACATCTTTGACGGAACTTGTTGAAAGAACTATTTTCAACGTAACAAATCCAAGAATCATTCGTTTAAGTATGAATCTTTAAGGCAAGTAGGAAAAATGCTCCCAAGAAAACCAACAAACCTGAGAAGACCGGTGAGTAAGGAAGACCTGGATTTGAAGCAAACCACTCGGATGGGAAGTAAGGGGTTAACAGAGGTATTACGAAGTTCTTTGTGGCGAGGTTACCGGAGAAGTGTAGCTCGAAGGAGGTCGCTGAGGTTCTAACGGCTTTTGGGGATGTTGTCGGAGTATGTATCGCAAGGAAAGAAGATAGAACGGGTAACAGATTCGGGTTCGCTAGTTTTAAAGGTGTTGAAGACCCGATAGAGCTGGAGAAGAAGATGAAAAATGTTTGGCTGGGAAGTTTTAAGTTGTTCATCAACTTAGCCAGGTTCTCTTAGGAGAACGGAGAGGTGTGGGAGAACCTGGGCAATAGTAACTTTAGTGGAAAGGTGAAGATGAAGTCTCAAGACAATATGGAACAGAAGACAAAGGAGGACAAGCGATTCAGGACGTTCGTGTCAAGCGAGGCCACTTACGCACTCGCAGGTACGGTTTTCGGCACTCAACATAAACAGTTAAATCATGAGAAGTGCAAGGAAGTGAACTTGTCCGAGTTCATTAAGGCATTCGAAAAGTTTTATAACAAAGCTATCGTTGGTAGAGTGAAAGATCTATGGACATTGAGGAAACTCGATGTGCTAATGAAGGAAGCTAAGTATAGAGAAGCGACTATTAAATACCTTGGAGGCTTGAGTGTTCTTATCGTCTTCGAAACCTTCTTGGAGGCCGACGAGTTCAGGGCTAACGCCCCAGAATACGGTTGGTTTTCGAACTTGGAGCTATGGAAAGGAGAAACTGTTACGTTCGAAAGGATAGCATTGTTGAACATCCACGGGGTTCCGCTCCACTCGTGTGATAACGAAGTTTTCGATTCGATCGGTAGGAGTTTTGATAACGAACTTGGAGCTATGGAAAGGAGAAACTGTTACGTTCAAAAGGACCAAGGAGGTTGTTGTCATTATCATAGAAAGGAAACGGTTCAGGATCTTGGTTGAGGAAGAGAGGGAAGATTGGATGCCTGAATTGTCACACCCCAACCGATGGCGGAATCATCGGGGCGCGGCACTGAGCGAAATAGATTGTCCAGGAGAAATCCACAACAACTAATATTACCAAATATTCAACGTTATGTCCCATACCATAACATATTAAGCAAAATAGTTATTACAGACATAGTATCTCAAAGACAAATAAATTGTTCCGACAACTCAGATTTCATATTGTTTGTTTCTAGACTCTCCTAATCTTGATTCCACAAAGCAAGCATAGCATAAGCATCCTAAACACCTGTCACATACGTTAAAATAGAGGTCAATACACAGAGTGTAAAGGTGAGCATACAAGTTTAATAGCATATAGTACCGAAAGTGATTTACGCATAACCAACATGTATTATGTTAAATGTGAAGCATGTAAGTTATTGACAAAGATCCTATCAATACCAATGACTGCGAGTTGTAGAGTGCGCAACACATGTTCACCACTGCGAACACGTGAAGTAAAATCCTTAACAACCCCTGAGTAAACAGGTGCTGAGTCCAAACTATAGTACTAGCGTTGCTAAGGCAGGTAGACAGCAATCAATGTGTTAACATAACAGACAAGCATTCATCGAGTCACGTATAACATGCAAGAACGGTTAGCGTTTAAAAGTGTTTGCGTTGTGTGTTGATGTGATTTGATATGGATAACGTATGTAACACCCAAAAGTGCGTTACGCGAAAAAGGGTTCAAGTATACTCACAGATCGTGTTTAGTAACTAAACATCGTCTTGGATTGAAGGGAGCGCTGGAGAGTTAGCCTGATCAGAGAACGACAGTGTAAGCTTTGAACAGTGCGTAAAATGGTATGTCGGAGAGTTGACGGATCGAATGGTGGTTCGGTCGGATGACCTTCCAGACGAATGGTTATCCGGTCGGATGACCGTTCGATCGGATGGTCATTCGACTGAAGTGTGTTGTGAAGTGTTGAACTTTTGAAGTTTTTGTTGTAGTACAAAAAGAGTCATTCGACCGGATGGTCATCCGGTCGGATGGCCGTTCGATCGAATGGAAATTTGTTGAGGGTTTAGTTCCAAGAATTAAGTCTTTCGTCCGAACAGTCGTTCTATCGGATGGTCTTCCAATCGGACGATCATTCAATTGGGGAAACTAACATTCCATGATTGTTTGCAAAATTGGTTAAGTATTGAAACAATATGTCACCATGATCGAATGATCATTCGATCGGAGGGTCTTCCGATCGGATGGTCGTTCGATCGAGCAACTGTTTGTTCAAAATTCGATTAAGTTGAAAAGTTTGCGGTTTGACCGAGACGGTATGACGACGTGTTAAACAATGGAAACCTCACCAAGCCCCAACTCATCTCATCGGATGGGTATCACCCCGTTCGATCAGACTCGGCTGTCCTTGTCGGAGTTTCATGTTTAACCCGTGAATCGATCGTCTCTTCGGTGGAAATCCATTCTCAGACTGGTTCTCCACTAGAGAATGAGTAGAGAACCCGAACGAGTCCAGATTCCAACGGTTTTGAGTGAAAAGTTAAGAATGTTGAAGAAAGGTTTGAAATACTTGAAAGATGTTTAGATTTAGTTGAAAATCAGTGTAAAATCATGTAGAAATCTATTAGATTCGAACCATTCTTGATGAAATGAAGTCATTCTCCGAAGTTCATAAGAACTTGTGATGACGTCACCCTCGAACAGTTCGAAATCAAGTGATTTCATGGTTGAAAGTTGTCATTTGTTAGTAAAATTGATGAAGAAGTGTGTAAAGATCAAAGAAGTACAAGATTTAAGATGAAAACTTACAAGAATCGCGAGGAATCGAGGGAAAAGAGCTTGAGAGTGCACTGGATCGGAGGGAGCTGTCACAGCAGTGAATAGTTGATGTGACAGGTGCTATTTATAGGCAAGAGTGGGAGAAAGGAGGTGCAGCTTAACGGATCGAAGAGCCTTCCGATCGGAAGGTCATCCGATCGGATGGTCATCCGGTCGGATGACCATTCGATTGAAGGGTCCTTCGATCGGATGACACAAGTGAGTTAGTTTCCGCCTTCCGTTTCGTGCGTTGAGCGTTGCGTTACGTTCGAGCGAGTTGCGAGTAAGCGATGCGATAATATTAAACACTAGTTACACAAATAACATAACTAACACCTAAAATCATACAAGTAAGTAATTTCACATGTCGGGTTTGCGATGAGATTGCGTTGTAATAGAGTAGCGATTGCTTTTGCGAATAACACCTTTAAACATAAATAAAGCACACACAAGTAACACATAATGGCACACACACACATATAACAATATCAATACTGCGATTTGAGTTGCGTTGTAATAGCGATGTGATAGCGTTTAATTGTCTTTATCGCATTGTTACTTCCTATATTAACAAATCATAAACAAATAACGGTAACTAACATACATCGATTAACGAGTCGGAGAGTACAGTCAATAATTAAGTAAGAAATGACAGATCTGAATAGCAATCTTTTCTTCCTTTGACTTTGACTTTGACTTGTACTTTGACTTCAGAAGTCGGGTTGTTACAGCCTCCCCTACTTTAGGGAATTTCGTCCCAAAATTAAGGCGCATGCATAACGAAAAGTTGTGGGTATTTGGCCTTCATATCACTTTCGAGTTCCCTAGTGAACTCGGCACCGCGTTTGCCTTTCCAGCGAACCTTCACTATAAGAATGCGTGAGCATCGGAGTTTCTTGGTTTCTCGGTCCATGATCTCGACAGGCTTTTCCACGAAGTGTAATGTTTCGTCCACTTGTAGATCCTCGAGAGGAACATGTAGGATCGAATTCGGACCTAAACGAGTCGCGTAGAAGAGTTTATCTCAGTTTGAACGGCGGAAACAGACAAACCAAGTACAATTCAGCAAGTATACATACTAAACTGTCGATATTATTGATCTGGACAATGTTTACAACCTGTCGACACTTCGGCAGCACTTCGTGGCTCACCGGAAGACAACACCTCGAACTATTGTTTGATTTCGCTCATATGACCCTATTTATAGTCAACATGATTTCGCTCATATGGACCTGACACATAAGCGAAATCACCCACATGCCATAAAAGCGAAATCAACTTTGACATAAAAGCGAAATCTATCCTATGACACAAAAGCGAAATTACATTTACAACATTTTGACCGAAATCCAAATTTAACATTCTAAACCTTTTGTCTCTTGTGAGATGATGTAATAATGACTTCATCATTATGATGTCATCATCAAAGATGATGACATCACCCTCTTTCGGATCCACACCGAGATTGAGACTCGATCTAAGACGAAGTTGACAGATGAATGCACTAACAGACTCCCCCTCAGATGTTGACGAGTCTTAAGTGTCGAGTCTTCTCAGTCTTCAGTCTTTATCAGCTTCAGGCTCCCCCTTTCATCAAGCTTCCGTGCTTTAGGATCGACACCTAGCTTTCCATCTACAAGCTTCTCTTTGCTTCAAGCTTGTCTTCAGACTCCCCCTTAGACTCTGCTCTCGGGATCGTAGTCTGGTACATCTGCAATCACTCAAACATTCATAAATACAATGTTTTCGTATTATCAATCAACTTCTCTAATCCACTCCCCCTATCAACAAACTTTACAGATTTGGCAGTGTTAAAGAATCCAACTCCCTCACAGTTTATCATCCAAGTTCAAGTTAATGACCTTGGAGATATCACAAACTGTTTTTGAAATTTTTGATTTTAAATCAAGTTTCAAATTAATGAACTTGTTTTATTTTCAGAAACACAATCAGCTTACTTAGATTTTGAAACTCAGCATTTCAGATATCGATTGTCGAAAATAAAGCAGAAATCAAAATCTTTTTGTATTTTCTGAAAATATAAAGCAGTAAAGAAATATGTACAAACATATTTACATACAATATTTTTGTTTGAGTATGCGACAGAGGATCATATCAGTTTTTAACAAGTCACAAGTACCGTTGGGCTTAAAATCACATTATGAATTAAACAATTCACTTAGATTGTCGATATACTGATCCACTTAAATTTTCACACAAAGTTCAACTGATTCAGGATACGAATTAGATGTCTTATGAACTTAGCTCATTCATGTGTCCCACCTCTTGAATATACTCTCGTATCCAGAATCCCAATAATCAGTCTTACAGGTGAGTATACTACAATGATATCTGTACATAAATTAGGTATGCGAGGGCCGAGGGATCTCAGATCGATACTTCCGTATACGCAGAGAGATATCAGCTTCGACTTTACGGTATGTCCCCTTTAGAGGATCTTTTTGCTTACAACAGCAGCGACTATCAATTTTATTGTTTCATCAGCATGCTGAGGGTTTAATGCTATGTTTCAAGCATTGCAGAAAGTATTATTCGAGGACTAGGTCAGAACTACCGTTCAGCAGAAGTCCCGGAATAATACCCCAGACATCATTGAGTATAAAGACCTAGTATATCAGATTATGAGACCTTTCAAACGAGATTTCAGGGGTTACCTATATATCCAAGTAGTGTTCCCCACTAAATAAGCAAGTGTTTGAATTTAGGTTTATATCCCGAAAAAGTTTACTAAGTGTGCAAAAACCTATCGACACATCCACAGTGAGATCGTTTAACACATTTAAACTTTCCAATTCTTTAGCATACTGTAACTGTCTACTGATGTACTATCATTTCCTCTTTTTACGCAAAAACTCAATTTTTGAATTTTATCATGTTTTTGACTTTTTCAAATTTTCAAATGTTTTTGTATTTTCTAACAATATTACTCCCCCTAAAATGCAAAATCATTTAAAGAAAATTTGACAACCAACACTGATAGCTTTGTCTCTCCATCCATTTTCTGCTAAAAGTGCTCTGATTTGCAGAAAATATAACATACCCCCATGATTTACAACCCATTGATCTTAACAGTTTGAAAACTGTGTTTCAATCTGATGAAAGTAATCATGTTTGTTCAGCCGTGAGGGTTTCGGCATATTCAATCAACACTCCCCCTTACAACAAACTATTTTCCCATAATGATTTCAAAACACTTAAGTTTGTTTTAATCAGAATGGTTTTTCCGGAAAAATTAGTTTGTTTACCCATCTCTTATGAGTTCGGGGTCATCTCATCACCTTGATCTCTTTTAACCATTTTGAAAATATAACATTATAAGGTCAAACACTACTATCACTTGTAGAAAATCAAGTGCAACTTAATGTCCTTGATTAACCACTTTAAAGACGAAATATCACAGTTACCATCCTGTGAATTTCTCAAGAATGATGCCGATACCTGCTTCACACTTACCAACCTGGAAGCTCCGGCAAGTCAGGAATTCAACCAACAGATTTTGACACCCAAGCCTGACCAGTCTTAGGCGCATTTTGAGCTTTTCTTTTTTCTTCATAAAATTCTTTCACTCCTTTTTCCTTGCCATCAGCCATCTTACTAAAAATATGTTCAACATTGCTATTAAACATTTTTCTAGTTTCAACACCTTTTGATTTTAGGTTTGCGGCTCGTAATGGTGGAAAATTCTCATCATTTATTAACAGAACTGTCTCTTCCTTCTTTACCTCAACTTGTGGCTCATCTGATTTTGTGGAATCAGATTCATTGCCTGATCTTGGCTTGTCTGACTTGAATAAGCCAGATTCATTGCCAATAACTTTATTTTTCCTCTTGTTTGTCCTCAGATTTGCATCTGAAGAATTCGATTTGCTTGACTTTGCCGTCGAGTGAATCGATTCATCAGAACTTTTATTCGAACCAACTGGTGAACCCGAAGACAAAATCTTCTCCAAATACTCTCTTGCCTTCTTCCTCTTTTTCCTCAGTCTGTCTTTTTGCCCCTGCGAAAGCTTCACTTTCTGTTCTAGAACCTTCTGTTCTTTGGGCTTGACATTGACTGGTTTCTTTATCGTTCTCTGAGATTCAACCCTTGATCTTCCCATCGATCTCCTTGGGCAATCTCTGGCAATATGTCCTCTGATATGGCAATTATAGCATCTTCGTGTTTCAAAATTCCAATTCTGGCAGTTAACAGCAATGTGTCCTCTAACACCACAGGTGTAGCACACTCTGTTATCGTACCATCTACCATCTTCAAACCACATATTCAGATCATAACATTGTTTAGATTTGTGGTAATCATAACTCCTCCAGTAAGCATGATTTGTCCTTTGAGCACTGTGGTCAAACCTGCACCACTTATTACCAACATTTTGTGAATTTTCATTTACAAATTTTTGTGATTTTTGATAATGATTGGATGATTTATCTGATGAGCTTTTATTTTCAATTTTAGAATTTTTCAAATTTTTATCTTTTTGTTTCTGTTCTGCATTCTTCTTAACAGGTTTTTGTTTAGAACATTCACCTGTTTCAGTAGATTGCAAAACAGTATTTTGAAATTTTTCTTGTAAATCTAAAAATATTTTTCTTTTCTTTTCTTTTTCATCATCAGATATTTCATCACAATCTTCAATTTTGACTTTGTCAAAATTTGTGACATTGTCACTTATTGGAACAGAATTGATCGGTTTTGGACAAACATGTGAAGTAGAATTCACAAAACCTTTCAATTTATTCTCAAGCTCTTTGATTTTAATCCGAGCTTTTTCAGCTTCTTTTTCAAACTGAATGATTTTAGCAAGATGAGAATTGATTTCAATTTGTTTTTCAAGATTATCTTTACCAAAAATATCTCTCTCATCTTCTAAAATCTTTATTCGAATTTTGAAATCATTTTCTAAATTTTTAAATTTTCATTTTCTAATGACAAACTCTCAACATTCTTCAAAAGTTTGTCATTTTCAGATTTCAATTTTTCGCAGTTCAAGCGCAACTCCAGAATCTGTTCATCATCGGTTTTCTTGTCAACTCTCAAAGCTTTGTTTTCCAATGTCAAATTCTCCACATCTTTCAAGAATTTCACATTATCTGCTTTAGATTTTTCACATTTTTCACATTTTTCATTCATCTTTTCAGCATTGGCTTCTTTCTTTGTTTCCATCCTGTATGTTCCTGCACAAAAAATTTTAACAAAATCAAGAGGATTTGCATATTCATCAATAAAACAACCTCTCTTAATATCATATTTCATGACATTTTTTGCAGCAAGACATACAGAAATTTTTTTTCTCATTTCGATGATCACTTCCAAATTTATCTTTTCTAAATCCTTCTTCATCTCATACATCAACTCTTCTTTTCTTTTTTCTTTATCAAACTTATGTAATCTAAGCTTATTGATGAATTCTCTAAATGAAAACTCTGAGAAATTTTCGTTCCTTTTTAGTTCACTCAAAAATTCATCCCATTCTAGAGGTAATGCATCAGCAAATTTTGAAATTTTTTCAGCATTTGAAAACTTTATCTCATATCTATTTATCTTATCAATCAATTCATCAAAACGTCTATCCAACTGTTCCAAAGATTCATGTTTCATGCATAAGAAATTTTCGGATCTTTTAATCCAAACATCCTTCCTGTTCTTCTTATCAAACCAAGAATCAGAAATCCAAACGTTTAAATCTTTAAGATTCTCGTTTTCCTGTTCATCAAACATTTTAGCCATCTTGAATCACCTGGACAAACAAACAAACACAATCAGTTTAACAAAACTGTATACGTAAAAATATGAGATCGAAATTGATCTAGGACTCATGTCGAAGATTCGCGAATATGTTCCGGCTTTTTGATATGATGATAACGTTGTTCGGATGGAATCTTTGTTCGGATGGAATCTTGAATCGTTGTTTGAATGATTTGGGCCTTCCTATTCTGATCACATGGGCCGAGATATTGATTTCACCAAATTCTCGTGGACTTGACCTTTGTATGAAATGTTTGATACTAAGTGAACAAGATTGGGCCATCAAATTGGGCCGAGAATTATGAATCTTGGGCTGTGCCAATAATCAATTTAATGATCACATGACCCATCAGCTTGTAGCAATTTAACTTTGAATCTGATTTAACCTTCAACGATGGTAAACTTGATACCAATAACAAACAGCCGACAACTATTAATTTTCACTTAAATCTGATTGAACCAACCTATCCACTAATCAAATTGAGCCGCAAACTCCATCCAATCGACAACAAATATTAATAAAATGTTTAAATCTTGGTCAAATAATTCCACTAATGTGCGGCCTTGAATTCTAAAACCATCTGAATCACCTCATGTATTAATGAATTGTCAACAACTTTCAATACATCACATGCAAACTGATATCTGACAAAAACTTCTCAAAAGCCAACAATTATCAATTTCACTTATCCGACAACTAAGAATTTTACTTCAACCTGATTGGACCTCACAATATGTATCTTATCTTATAGAATATTATGACACTCCAAATTCACATGAAATTCTGAATCACTTAATCCAAATGATACAATCGAGACCAGCTAACACACTAGAACTGTCAACACCACATTTAATGATCACATGCACTTTGCTGACACCTTTTTAATCTTGCTGACAACTTTCAAAACACAACAACAATTTCCAATAACATGAATGAAACGGTGCACCAGATCACGTGATTACACTGTTCGATAACCTTAGTTGTCACAAAAGCTAATTGTCACTATAAGTGAAATCACTTTTGGTCACAAAAGCGGAACCCAACTGTCACTAAGAGCGGAATCATGTTGTACAAATGAGCGAAATTAACTGTTCACATAAGCGGACCTTACTGCTGATGTCATTTTTGAACGTGTACGAATAAGCGAACCCCCTAAAATCCTAAGTTCTAGGTTGATTTAAGATCTGAAAATTTCAAGGATTTGTTTATACATGATTACGAACACACTGTGTGAATTTAAAGCGATTCCAACCGTAAAAATTTTTGTTTTTCGAAAAAGAAAGGTGTAAAAACAGAATTATCGTCTGAATTGTGTAAAACTCTTCTTCACTGGCTCTGATACCACTTGTAGGATCGAATTCGGACCTAAACGAGTCGCGTAGAAGAGTTTATCTCAGTTTGAACGGCGGAAACAGACAAACCAAGTACAATTCAGCAAGTATACATACTAAACTGTCGATATTATTGATCTGGACAATGTTTACAACCTGTCGACACTTCGGCAGCACTTCGTGGCTCACCGGAAGACAACACCTTGAACTATTGTTTGATTTCGCTCATATGACCCTATTTATAGTCAACATGATTTCGCTCATATGGACCTGACACATAAGCGAAATCACCCACATGCCATAAAAGCGAAATCAACTTTGACATAAAAGCGAAATCTATCCTATGACACAAAAGCGAAATTACATTTACAACATTTTGACCGAAATCCAAATTTAACATTCTAAACCTTTTGTCTCTTGTGAGATGATGTAATAATGACTTCATCATTATGATGTCATCATCAAAGATGATGACATCACCCTCTTTCGGATCCACACCGAGATTGAGACTCGATCTAAGACGAAGTTGACAGATGAATGCACTAACAGACTCCCCCTCAGATGTTGACGAGTCTTAAGTGTCGAGTCTTCTCAGTCTTCAGTCTTTATCAGCTTCAGGCTCCCCCTTTCATCAAGCTTCCGTGCTTTAGGATCGACACCTAGCTTTCCATCTACAAGCTTCTCTTTGCTTCAAGCTTGTCTTCAGACTCCCCCTTAGACTCTGCTCTCGGGATCGTAGTCTGGTACATCTGCAATCACTCAAACATTCATAAATACAATGTTTTCGTATTATCAATCAACTTCTCTAATCCACTCCCCCTATCAACAAACTTTACAGATTTGGCAGTGTTAAAGAATCCAACTCCCTCACAGTTTATCATCCAAGTTCAAGTTAATGACCTTGGAGATATCACAAACTGTTTTTGAAATTTTTGATTTTAAATCAAGTTTCAAATTAATGAACTTGTTTTATTTTCAGAAACACAATCAGCTTACTTAGATTTTGAAACTCAGCATTTCAGATATCGATTATCGAAAATAAAGCAGAAATCAAAATCTTTTTGTATTTTCTGAAAATATAAAGCAGTAAAGAAATATGTACAAACATATTTACATACAATATTTTTGTTTGAGTATGCGACAGAGGATCATATCAGTTTTTAACAAGTCACAAGTACCGTTGGGCTTAAAATCACATTATGAATTAAACAATTCACTTAGATTGTCGATATACTGATCCACTTAAATTTTCACACAAAGTTCAACTGATTCAGGATACGAATTAGATGTCTTATGAACTTAGCTCATTCATGTGTCCCACCTCTTGAATATACTCTCGTATCCAGAATCCCAATAATCAGTCTTACAGGTGAGTATACTACAATGATATCTGTACATAAATTAGGTATGCGAGGGCCGAGGGATCTCAGATCGATACTTCCGTATACGCAGAGAGATATCAGCTTCGACTTTACGGTATGTCCCCTTTAGAGGATCTTTTTGCTTACAACAGCAGCGACTATCAATTTTATTGTTTCATCAGCATGCTGAGGGTTTAATGCTATGTTTCAAGCATTGCAGAAAGTATTATTCGAGGACTAGGTCAGAACTACCGTTCAGCAGAAGTCCCGGAATAATACCCCAGACATCATTGAGTATAAAGACCTAGTATATCAGATTATGAGACCTTTCAAACGAGATTTCAGGGGTTACCTATATATCCAAGTAGTGTTCCCCACTAAATAAGCAAGTGTTTGAATTTAGGTTTATATCCCGAAAAAGTTTACTAAGTGTGCAAAAACCTATCGACACATCCACAGTGAGATCGTTTAACACATTTAAACTTTCCAATTCTTTAGCATACTGTAACTGTCTACTGATGTACTATCATTTCCTCTTTTTACGCAAAAACTCAATTTTTGAATTTTATCATGTTTTTGACTTTTTCAAATTTTCAAATGTTTTTGTATTTTCTAACAATATTACTCCCCCTAAAATGCAAAATCATTTAAAGAAAATTTGACAACCAACACTGATGGATTGAAGGGAGCGCTCGAGTGAGATTAGCCTAAGCAGTTAACGATAGCATAAGCGAGGAACGGCGTGTAAAATGGGAAAAAGTACCAAGTGTTGGATGGTAGCCCGGTCGGATGGCAATCCGGCCGGATAGCCATTCGTTCGGATGCTAATCCGTTCGGGTGGTCATCCGTCCGGATGGCCACTCGGTCGGACTAACACTCGTTGATAGGGATGTGTTTGTGTATGATGGCTTGTACTTTGAAGTTTTCATTGTAGAATTTCAAGATCAGAGAAGTGTCTCTATCTTTCAGGTCGTTCGATCGAACGGTCGTTCGATCAGATAACAACCCGTTAGTTAGGAACTGGTGATTCTTGGAAATTATGAAAACTGTTAAGTGTGAGAAGCCATAAGTCATCCTACCGGATCATCGTTCGATCAGATGGCAATCCGATCGGACGGTGGTCCGTTTGGGTGACTGGTTCGTTTTGGAACTTGTTAAGTTTGAAAGTTTGCGGTTTGATCGAGATGACACGACAACAGTTTAAACAACTAGAACTCCACCAAGTCCCAGCGGTCCGATCGAACGGGAATCACCCCAACCCGATCAGTCAACTGTTTCTTGACGGTTTGTTCATGTTTAACCCGACATCGATTGTCTCGTTGATAGAACTCAGGTCTTTAACTGACACATCACTAAGAATGAGTAGAAGATCAGAACAAGGCCTGGTTCCATCGGTTTGAGTGTATTGAGTGTAAAAGAGTTGAAAGAAAGATAGAAACCCTCCTTCAATCCTCTTACATCTCGACAATGTTTAGATTTATATGAAAATACAGGTTTAAACATGTGGAAATCGTTCAGATTCAAGTTGTTCTTGGTGGAATGAAGCCAAACCATGAAGTTCATAAGAACTCCATGATGACATCACCCTAGAACACCTCAAATCAGTAGATTTCACGGTTAAAAGTGAAGATTGTTCGGTGAAAAAAATGAAGAATCAAGTGTAGATCATAGAAGTACAAAGATTCAGGAAGAAACTTACAAGAATCGAGAAAAATGTGTGCTTGAGCGTCTGGTTCGGATGAGTGTTGTGACATCAAATGATTGTGACAGGTGGGGGTATTTATAGGGTTTCCAAAAGAGGAAAGTGCTGAGGTGTCGAGTGGTTCACCGATCGGGTGGCTACCCGATCGGTTGGCCATCCGATCGAGCGGTCACTCGATCGAGTGGCTCCGACGAGTTAGTTTTCGTGTTTCGTTTCGCGTATTGAGCGTTGCGATGCGATTCGAGTGAGCGATGCGTTAGTACTAACTATTAATCCCAACTACTATATCCACTATATCTAACATACAATTTCTATAAATAACTTGCGTTTAGCGTTTGCGATTAGGTTGCGATTCGATTGAGTTGCGATATCGATTGCGTTTGATCTCCACAAAACATAGATAAACATGCACAAGTAACACATAAATAACACACACACGTAAAATAATATCCAGAACCTATAATTCACTGCGATTCGTATTACGATTCGATGTCGATTCGATTAGCGTTAGTTTGATTAGCGTTTAGTTGACTTTATCGCATTGTTACTTCCTATAGTTCACAGTCGTAAAGCAATTATTGGCGATGAGCGTACATAGATTAATGCGATTAAGTGCGATTATTAATGATTACTCCACATAATACAACTAAATTAAACACATAAACGAAGTTGATTACAAGTCAAGTCGCGTGATCGGTGGTTGAGCAAGGAGTGGCAGATCGCAATTAGCAGTCTTCTCTCCCGTTGACTTTGACCTTGACTTTGACTTTGGCTTCCGGAACACGGGGTGTTACATTCGAGACATGAAAAGTCGGGTGCACGTTGCTGAGCTCCTCCAGTAGTTCGAGTCTGTAGGCCACTTTGCCAATCCGTTCTAGGATCTTAAAGGGTCCAACATATCGAGGCGCGAGCTTTCCTTTCTTACCAAATCGGATCACCCCCTTCCAAGATGAAACCTTTAGGAGTACGTAATTGCCGACTTCGAATTCAAGGGGCCTGCGACGTCTATCGGCACAACTCTTTTGACAGCTCCAGGCCTTTAAGAGATTGTCTTGGATCTGGAGGATCTTGTCAGTCGTTTCTTGCAATAACTCAGGACCAGTAATTTGTGCATCCCCGATCTCGTGCCATACAATAGGCGATCGACATTTTCTTCCATATAATGCCTCAAATGGTGCCATTTGAATGCTAGAGTGATAACTGTTGTTATACGAGAATTCGACCAAAGGTAAGTGCGAGTCCCAATTGCCACCGAAATCTATGACACACGACTGAAGCATGTCCTCAAGGGTATGAATCGTGCGTTCAGTCTGACCGTCAGTTTGGGGATGGAAAGCGGTACTTAGATTAAGAGTAGTACCGAGAACAGATTGAAAAGTTTCCCAAAGGCGCGAAGTGAATCGGCCATCGCGGTCAGAAATGATATCATGAGGTGTCCCATGCCGACAGATAACTTCGTCGGTATAGATCCGTGCCAATCGTTCAACCTTAAAGTCCTCACGTATTGGCAGAAAATGAGCAGATTTGGTAAGGCGATCAAGGATAACCCAGATGCTATCATGACCTGCTGGTGTGCGGGGGAGTTTCGTAATGAAGTCCATAGCTATGCTCTCCCATTTCCAAATAGGGATCTCGGGTTGTTCGAGCAAGCCAGAGGGGCGTTGATGTTCAGCCTTGGCTTTCGAACAAGTCAGGCATTTCGAAACATAGATAGCGATATCCTTCTTCATTCCAGGCCACCAATACCTGGCTCGCAAGTCCTGGTACATCTTGTCAGCATCGGGATGAATGGAATATTGGGATTTGTGGGCTTCAGTCAACAATATCTCTCGGAGATTATTGCGACTGGGTATCCAGATGCGGTCGAGATAGTGGAGGATACCATTCGATTTGCTCACTAATTGATGTTCAGAACCAAGTAATCGTTCTTCCCTGAGAGTACGCTCGGTAAAGCAAGTATGTTGGGCGTCACAAATAAGAGCTTTGAGGTCGTATTGGGCTTGGATATTACGGATGCTATGCACATAGCTCCGTCGACTAAGCGCATCAGCCACGACGTTAGCTTTGCCTAGGTGGTAGCAGATCTCACAGTCGTAGTCATTAAGGAGTTCGACCCACCGGCATTGACGCATGTTTAGTTCTTTCTGATTAAAGATGTGCTGTAGGCTCTTGTGGTCTGTGAAGACTGTACACTTGGTATGAAGACCGTACACTTGGTACCGTAAAGGTAGTGTCGCCAAATCTTCAATGCAAAATCAACTGCGCCAAGCTCGAGATCGTGAGTCGTGTAGTTCTTCTCATGAACCTTGAGGTCTCGAGAGGCGTACGTGATAACCTTGTCTCATTGTATGAGAACACAACCGAGACCTAGGTTGGAGGCATCACAATAGACAACGAAATCGTCGTTTTCGTCGGGCAGTGAGAGAATAGGAGCGTTGCAAAGCATGCGTTTAAGGGTCTGAAAGGCTTTCTCTTGTTCAGTTCCCCAAACAAAAGTCTTGTCCTTGTTCGTGAGAGAGGTGAGAGGCATAGCGATTTTAGAGAAATATGCGATAAATCGACGGTAATAACCCGCCAATCCGAGGAAAGAGCGAACTTTGGACAGGTTCTTCGGTGTAACCCAACTTTTAACTACTTCAATCTTCGCGGGATCAACATGAATACCTTGACTATTGACGATGTGACCAAGGAATTGAACCTCCTCGAGCCAAAATTCACACTTGGAGAACTTGGCGTAAAGGCGATTCCCTTGCAGGAGCTCGAGAACCAAACGTAGATGTTGCGCGTGTTCAGTTTTCATCTTCGAATAGATCAGGATATCATCGATAAACACGATGACGAAGCGGTCGAGAAAGGGTTTACACACATGATTCATTAGATCCATAAAAACTGATGGTGCTTTAGTAAGTCCAAAAGGCATAACAGCAAATTCATAGTAACCGTAGCGGGTGCGAAAAGCGGTTTTGGGTATATCTTCCTCCTGGATTCGTAACTGATGATAACCAGAGCGTAGATCGATTTTGGAAAAACATGTAGCGCATTGCAATTGGTCAAACAAATCATTGATTCGGGGTAAGGGATAGCGATTCTTGATAGTCAGCTTGTTTAGTTCCCTATAATCGATGCACATCCGGAACGATCCGTCCTTCTTTTTGACGAAAAGGACAGGTGCGCCCCAAGGAGAGATGCTAGGGCGTATAAAGCCTTTATCAAGCAATTCCTGGAGCTGACTCGAGAGTTCCCGCATTTCTGACGGGGTGAGTCGATAGGGAGATTTAGCAACAGGATTTGCTCCAGGAATGAGGTCGATGCGAAAATCAATGTCTCTTGTAGGAGGCAGACCAGGAAAATCGCCAGGAAAGACAATAGGAGAATCACGAACCACGTGCACCTTTTCTATTGACTTCCCTTCCTTTTCCTTCTCTGCTACTACGATGTGCGCTAAGAAAGCCTTGTATTCCTTTCGGAGATACTTTCCTGCTTGTATGCACGACATGAGCTTGAGTTCCTTCAAAGGTAATTCACCATAAACACACAATTGATCACCGTTGGCGAGAGAAAACGAATCATTTTATCGAAACAAACGATTTTAGCACGATTTTCCCGAAGGAAATCCATGCCTACTATGATATCAAAGCTACCAAGTTGCATCGGGATAAGGTCGATTGGGAAGATGTGATTGTTGAGTACAAGGGTACAATCACGAAGAATCGAATTGACGGTTACGGTTCTTCCAGTGGCAATTTCGACGTCAAACTTCGTTGGGAGATTTACGCGTTTACGCTTTAGGAGTTTCTCTAATTCTAACGACACAAAACAGTTATCTGCTCCAGTATCAAATAAACACTAAGCATAAACACCATTAACGAGGAACGTACCATTAACCACGTTGTTGTCGGTTTGAGCCTGAAGGACGTTGATGTTGAAAGTGTGTCCGCGGGCTGCTGGCTGCTGTTGTTGCTGTGCTGGCTGTTGAGGCTCTTGCTTCACTACCCTGTTCGGGCAAACATTCGCGAAGTGGTTGGGATTACCACACGCGTAGCAGGATCTTGCGTGAGCAGCGGGAGCAGGAGCTGCTTGAATTCCCTGAGGAGCAGGAAGAGGAACAGGTAGAGCGGGAGGTGCTTAAACTTGAGCTTGCTGTCGGGGACCAGTGCGGCAGTTGGCAGTAAAATGCCCATAAATGTTGCAGTGAGCACAGAATCTGCAAGCGATCCCAACTGCATGATGGTAAGTACAGATAGGGCACAGTGGATGAGGACCTGTACATGCACGCTTTGCTGGCGGTGCGTTGGTCACTGGTGCCGCTACTTGGCAGTTCTGGTTCTGTGGTGGAGCGGGGACAGCATTGAGAGGAGCTGTGGTGACAGCACAATTTTTGTTGTTGTTGTTGTTGTTATTGTTGTTGTTGTTGTTCTTGCGCTTGCGGCGTGAAGATTTCGATTCTTGAGATGCGGCGGTTTCAGGAGCGGTGGTAGCAATGATTTGATGAAGACTTTTGTTGGCGTTCTTGAAGTAACCAGCGAGAACGCGCTTATCGTTGATTTCAGCTGCAAGCTTTTAAGTCTCTTCAATGGTAGTAGTCTTGGCGGCTTGAACAAAATCGGCAACATAATCAGGTAGAGCGCGGATATATTTCTTGATTGTGATGTCGGGGGTTGAGACTTGGCCGGGACAGATGATGCTAAGCTGCTTAAAGCGAGCAGTAAGACCCACATTGTCGCCACCTTCCTGCTTGATGTTCCAAAACTCGTTCTCAAGCTTCTGGTGTGACAACCGTAAAAAATTCAGGTATCCGTACAATTAATTAACCATGATTAGTGCATAATGACTGTGCCGAATTACAATTAACTGCTTTCTGATTACTGTATTATATTCACATGTGCATCACATATTGCATAATGTCATATCATTACTGCATGCAAACATATTGACATAAATGATGCACAAAGCACAGTTAGCACAGTAAACGGATAAATCAGCAAATGCTGACAGAACTCAGCACATAGACAGACAGTGTTTAGAGACCCAGTATGGGCCAGAAACTAAGTACTACACTAGTATAGAGTGTAGGGAAGTAAGGATCACAAAACTGCCTTTCTAGTTATAGTTTAAGTGCCGGAAAGTGCCTAAAACTCACACAAAGTGCTTAATTCAGCAAAATTCAGCATAAATCAGCATTTTAACATACTTTTATCATGCAGAAATATGCTTAAATGGTCCTGAATGCTTTCCTAAGTGTCGGGAATTAAAAGTGTCACAAAAGGGTACATAAAGAACACTAAACTGCAAAGTTTAGCACTTTAACAAACCAGTATCTAACCGAACAACCGGACACTACCCGAAACACCAAATTTACACTAGAAGCACTGTTTTAACATTACCAAACTAGTTATGGTCCCCAGAGGTCATGATATGATTTGGGTAATCGTAGACCGTCTGACAAAATCTGCACACTTTTTTCCAATCAGAGAGAAGGATAACACAAGTAAGCTAGTTGAGCTGTACCTAAGAGAGATAGTAGCACATCATGGAGTGCCTATCTCGATTATATCTGATAGAGATGGAAGATTTGTGTCAAGGATTTGGCAATCTTTCCAAGAAGCGTTTGGTTCTCAGTTGAATCAGAGTATTGCCTTTCATCCACAGACGGATGGTCAGAGTGAGAGAACGATTCAGACACTTGAAGATATGTTACGAGCTTGCGTAATGGACTTGGGTGGCAGTTGGGACACTCACCTGCCTTTGGTTGAGTTCTCCTATAACAACAACTACCATACAAGCATTCAAGCTGCACCGTTTGAAGCTCTTTATGGACGGAAGTGTCGATCACCGTTATGCTGGGCAGATGCAGGCGATAGACAGCTGGTTGGTCCCGAATTGGTCCAAGAAACGACAGATAAGATAATGCAGATCCGAGAGCGCATTAAGGCGGCTCGTGATCGACAAAAGAGCTATGCGGACCAAAGAAGGAAACCTTTGGAATTTGAAGTGGGAGATATGGTTTTATTAAAAGTCTCACCTTGGAAAGGTGCGGCACGCTTTGGGAAGTGTGGTAAGTTAAACCCACGATATATTGGACCGTTCAGAATCCTGGAAAGGATTGGTACTGTAGCGTACAAGTTGGAGCTACCAGCAGAACTGAATGGTGTTCATGATACGTTTCATGTATCTAATTTGAAGAAGAGTCCAACACAAGAAACAGTGGTTATACCTGCTGACGAAGTTCACATTGACGACACACTCCATTTTACAGAAGAACCAGTTGAGGTTACTGATTGGAAAGTTAACAAGACCGGAAGGAGTAGTGTCAAACTTGTCAAGGTTCGATGGAACGCGCGTCACGGCCCAGAGTTTACTTGGGAGCGTGAAGACCGCATGAAAGCTAAGTACCCGCATTTATTCCTTAACACCCTCGCAGCTAGTAGTAGAGCTTAAAATTTCGGGACGAAATTTTCATAACAGGGGGAGAATGTGACAACCGTAAAAAATTCAGGTATCCGTACAATTAATTAACCATGATTAGTGCTTAATGACTGTGCTGAATTACAATTAACTGCTTTCTGATTACTGTATTATATTCACATGTGCATCACATATTGCATAATGTCATATCATTACTGCATGCAAACATATTGACATAAATGATGCACAAAGCACAGTTAGCACAGTAAACGGATAAATCGGCAAATGCTGACAGAACTCAGCACATAGACAGACAGTGTTTAGAGGCCCAGTATGGGCCAGAAACTAAGTACTACACTAGTATAGAGTGTAGGGAAGTAAGGATCACAAAACTGCCTTTCTAGTGATAGTTTAAGTGCCGAAAAGTGCCTAAAACTCACACAAAGTGCTGAATTCAGCAAAATTCAGCATAAATCAGCATTTTAACATACTTTTATCATGCAGAAATATGCTTAAATGGTCCTGAATGCTTTCCTAAGTGTCGGGAATTAAAAGTGTCACAAAAGGGTACATAAAGAACACTAAACTGCAAAGTTTAGCACTTTAACGAACCAGTATCTAACCGAACAACTGGACACTACCCGAAACACCAAATTTACTCTAGAAGCACAGTTTTAACATTACCAAGCTAGTTATGGTCCCCGAACATCATAACACCTCCTAAAAATATCTAATAACTGAAACACGTAACCGATACTTGAATTTCAACTAGATTGTAACTAAATGGTTAAAACCTAAGCTAGACCCCCCCCCCCCACCTAGTTCACGGCCCAAGAGGCCCCCACCATCTAGATTTGTTTTAATTTTTTTAATGGATCTTGTTCATACTTTTTGTAACACATTACACAAGGGTTAAGATGTTAGAATGGATTAAAAGAAAGCCTAATGAGTTCTTGATTTCATTTCATCATAACACACACCACTCTCCTCCCTCCTTCTTCCTTACTCTCGGCCGAGAGCACCACACAACACCACCACCACTTTCACCTCTAGTTCATCCATTTTCAAGTGATACCAAGGTGCTAGAAGCAAGATTAAGGAGCTTGGTGGTCTTAAAGCTTGAAGAACCTCTCTTGTTTGCTTTTATCCTCTTGATTTCTACACTTGAATCATCCCTAGCCTTGAGCTAGTGGTAAGAACCTTGTACACTCCATTTTACTTCTATTTTAGTAGGTTAAAAGATGTTACAAGTAACTAATCTTGAAGAACACTAAAGATCATGAGAAGTAAATATGAACATAAGCTTAAAATGTGAAGTAATCTTGATGAATATGAGTTGTTATGCTTGTTGATCATTGATTGTTTGTAGAAATGATGTTGATCATCATATGATCTTGCTAGATCATGATTAAAAACATAATCTAGCAAGATGTGAGAATAGAAATTGTTGTAGGATGATGGATCATCCACACATGAATCATGAACTTGAATGAACAAATGGTTTTCTTGGAAAATAAAGATCAAAGTAACTTGTTAATCATGTAGATCTAAAGATTCATGGAAGGTTTTTCAAGAGAACCAAGTTAAAATATAAGTTTCATTAAAACTTGGTTCTTACATAAACAAACACTATTTTTGGTGGTTAAGCAAGTGTAGAAACACTTGTGTAACAAGAAAATTTCATAAAGAAACATTTTTATAAAACATGATTACAAGTTGTAAACATCTAAATCCTTCAAGAATGATGTTTTTAAATAAACAACCACACTTTAAAGGGTAACAAAACTTACTAAACACACTACCAAGTTACTACAAATTTTCATAAACTTTCAAGTTCATGAAGTGGTAGATTAAGCATGATTTTGGCAAAATTGGTAAGTGTAAGTTGTTTAGAGTTGATTGTAAATTGATTGTGATGATTTTTACAAAAGAAAATGATATGCTTGAAAGCATGGAAACCTCCATTTTTAGGGGAAACTATGGCAAAATTTTCTAAAAATATAAACACTTAGAAAAATATTTATAAACATACACTTGCAAGTGTATTTTCAACAATAAATTGTTACATAAACTTGCCATAATTTTTTGTTACAAAAATACAAATATTGGAGGTTGGTTTTCATAAATAAAAGTGACTAAATATGTATTTAGGAAATATATATTTAGAAGACACAATGTGTGTGATTATTTGTATATTTTGTGTATTAGTTATATTATTTTAGGACTTGAAATAATATAACACGTTAAAATACCAGGGATTACAATCCAAAATATTACCAAAATCTCAGGGAATAAATATACAAGTTACACACAAAAGATTGGCGAAACCGAACAAGAAATGTAACTTACAAAATATTCCGGAAAATATAGTCGCAAGTATATTTTGGTAAATAATATTTTGGACACAAGGAAATGAAAATATGATTTTTACAATTACTATGAGAATATATCATATTTTTGACAAAGGAAAAATATATTATTTTTGGCAAGTATGAATTATATTTTTCTTAGAATTTTTAGAAGATATATTATTTTTGGGAAATATATATATTTTCTTGAGTAAACTTGAAATACATTATTTTTGGATAAAAATAAGTTTATATATATATTCTAAGTTAGACTTGAAAATATATTATTTTGGAACTTATATGAAAATACAAATATTTTTCCAAAGGAAAAATTATAAATAATTTTTCTAAGTAATATTTCTTAAATATATATATTTTGAAAATATATATTGGTGGACTTTTATTAGAAATAATATCCTGGAAAGTTTAATATAAATCTAAGTATATGAATACTTAATGAATACAATAAAATACGTATTCTTACACGTATAAATACACACCGGAATACGACACCAATACATGGCAAAAATATACAAATACAAGAATACGAATACAAATACACCCATCCTTGGGAAGGAAATACAAGTATAAATACTTGGGAAGTATTAAGTTAATATATATTTTTTAACGATTATTCCAAAATTTAATAAATATAATTTAAGTTAAAATATTAATTATTTTAACAATAATTATATAACTTGGAATAAAATCGAAGACATAAAAGAAATATAACTCAAAGACATAAATGCTAAATCAAGGCATGGCCCGTTCGTCTAATAGACATTAGTACGTTGTAGATAGTCGTGTTCACCGAAGGAGCTTTGAGTTACTGTGACCCGAAGACGCAAGACTGTGAGTTCATGACCCCCTTTTCTTTTAACTATTTTCAGTTTTATAACTTCGGGGGTGAAGTACATGTTACAATTGTTTACAAACGTTTTATACATGGTATGGTTAGCTAAGGAAGGGTACTGCTTGATCATGTGAGTGGTGGGTATAACACTTAAGGCCATTAATCCTCGTTGTAGGACCGAGGGACATGAGTGATAGATCTATTTGGGTGTAGCGAGCCCACACCCATGTGGACCAGGGTGGCCCATGAGGTGACTATGTCTTATTCCCGGAGCCAAATCTGCTAGGTTTGAGTTTTCCTGCATCACTTCACACATATCAATGGCCTTGCAAACCATTGGTGATCTGTTTTCCTTGTTTCTTTCATACCAGGATTTACATACATACAGACATACTTTCAAAGCTTTATTCATACACACAAACAAACACATGAACTCGCTCAACTTTTGTTGATGTTTTCAAACTACATGTATTTCAGGGAATTAAGTGTGGATCTGGCGGGCGTTCGGAACTCCAAGTATGGTTTAAGAATAAAAGATGTCATCCATGGTCTTAGGGTTTGGGCAGTGTGTCTTATTCTTGGACGAGACACGTCTTCCAAATCCTGGTTTATTTAATGTCTTTTGTCGAGTCTTTCTGAACTTTTAAACAAGTTACATGGTTTGTACTCGTATTTGAATTTCTATGTTTTAAGATAATGTTGTCATGATTTTAAACTTAATTTATGGATGAAAGTCTATGGTTTTAATCATATAGTTGTTGTTATGATTGAATGCAATGGTATTAAGAAAGTTACACCATAATCACGCTTCCGAAATATTCAGGGTGTGACAGCTTGGTATTAGAGCTTCGATTGTAGCGAACTAGGATTCTTTCTCGAGTCTAGACTACAATCATTAGGGCTCTCACGAAAAATGTTGTAAAAACGTTTTCATTGCATACACGAAACGCCCAGATCCAGGAAAACAAACATTTTTACAAACAAGAGACACGAAACACATTTCAAGGGTTGGTTTAGTCTGAGAGACTGGTTGGTTCAGTCTGAGAGACTGTTTGGTTCAGTCTGAGAGACTGGTCGGGTTAGTCTGAGAGACTGGTTGGTTCAGTCTGAGAGACTGGTTGGTTTAGTCTGGGAGACTAGGTGGTTTAGTCTGGGAGACTAGGTGGTTTTGTCTGGGAGACTAGGTGGTTTAGTCTGGGAGACTAGGAAGGATAGAAAGAATGTGTGAGGATACATGATTACATGATACATTGTTTTTGCATACTAACTGATAGTGATTGATATATGTGCATATCTTATGATTGTTTGTTACAGACACTATGTCGTCTTCTGAGAGTGGATTGTCTGATACTGTTGACCCCATGGCTATTGTTTCTGCCGATGAGATCGTTCCTGAGCCAGAGATTTTTACCTCCAATACTGAGAGTGACACGGAGATGATGTCAGATGACGATGACGATTTCCAGCCATTTGCGCTGCCCGACTTTGGCGATGATTTACAGCATGCTGATGGTATCCCCGACGAGGATCCCTTTCTTATTCCTATTCCTGTCCAGGGCCATCTCATCCTCGGACATCCCGATGGTGAGCATGTCGTGGCACCGATCCTCGCCCCTTTGCCTCTTGCGGCCTTTCCTTTCGAGGATATGCCTTTTGATGACTTGTTTGATGATGATGTTGATATTTTTATTGATGGTCCCCCTGATGATGCCCAGGATGATGGAGACTTGGCTGGAGATGCTATTGTTGTCCCATTCGTTGAGATTCCTATTATTGAGATTTCTTCAGATTCTAGTTTACATTCTGTCCCTGATTCCTTTGAGTCTGTGTCTTCATCCGCCTTACAGGCAGTTGGTTTGCGATGTTACGCCACTGATACTGATGAGGATACAGCCATGTCAGCTGCACCGATTCCCCCACATGACGGACTTGAGCTTGATTTTATTCCTGACAATCAGCCTATTAATGCACATGTTGATCCTGAGCTGATACCTGCTCCTGAGCCTTTGCCTGATCTTGATCCTATCCCATTTGGCATACCTGACATTGCACCACTCATACCAGATCCAGATCCAGTTCCTGCACCCGCTGACCCTCCTATTATTGAGCCAGTCACTCCCCCACTAGCACCTGCACCTGTTGATGTTGCTCCTTTTCATCCCGTTGAGTCTGATGTTCACCGCACTAATTTACCTATCACTTTCTTGCAGGACATCCCTCCACCCCGTCCAGGGGAAGGCCCGTCTAGCCAGCAGCCTAGCCATGACCAACATGTATCAGCAGCATTTCCTCACATACCTCAGTCTGCACCTTCTGCTCATTTTACTTCTTCACCACTGGATGAGCCACTCATATGGTTCCCACCGTACACCATGCCGATTTCTGATCCCTACCATCCTTCGCACTTTACTGGTTACACACGGGATGAGTTACTACTATCATTGCAGCTTCAGTATGAGATCATGAGTTGTAGAGTCTTGGAGGTTGAGAGGACTCCACGTCCCCCACCTTGTCCTTGTCAGTCACCTTTCTCGACTCCACCTGCTCCACTTTTGCCTCTTCCATACTTTGATGCTCGATTTCTTACCATTGAGCAGCAGATCAGTTATCTGTTGCGTCATGTATATGGGCTTGAGGAGGAGCTTACGCATGTGCGCAACTTGCTTTTTGTTCCTCCACCTCCTCCTCCAGCACCATCAGCATAGCCGGTTTTTTGTTTTATGTAGGTAGCTTGCTTTTGATGAGAGCACCGCTATTGAGCGGAGCTAGTACAGACTTTTGGAGACCACTTTTTGTAACACCTCGTAAAATCACGTCCAATAATGTATTGACACGTGTAAATAACCCTAATAAAGTCAAACGTTGAATTTTAGGGACTAATTTTTTGAAAAATCGAAAACCTTGAATGCAAAACGACTAAAAGTGTCAACGTGCTTAGTATAAGCTTTTGAATAACGTTACACAGTGTTCCTATTCTCATATGATCCAATTGTTACTCAAGAATAACCGTTTGCGTAATTAATTGAAAGTTTACGCAATGAAGGGTTAAAAGTGTCAACATGTAAATTCTTACCTTTGAGTAACCTTTTAACAAACCGGGAGCTTCATGATATTTAATTATACTCTCGGGAATGCCAAGTATTGGCCATCTAAGGTTTTTATGCCTTTAAGTGACGTTGCGCGCAACTTCGCAAGTTTAAGGGGTTAAAAGCGTCAGTATGTTTAATTATACCTCTGAATGACCTTTTAGCGAACCAGAAGCATCGTGATGTATGATAATACTCTCAAGAATGCCTAATATGGATTCGGTAAAGCTTCGATGCTATTAATTGATGATATGCGCAAGTTTGCGCATTAGAGGGACCAAAAGCATCAACTTTTGAATCTATGCCTTTTGGTGACCATTTAAGCGAACGAGAGCGTAGCAATAATTAAGCACATGCTTGGGAATACCCATTATGGGCCATGGAAGGCTTGGATATCATTAAACGACATTTCGCGCTACTTTGCGCAATTAAAGGACTATTTGCGTCAAACTACAAAAGTATACCTATTCGTAGGTTATCGAACCTTCCGGAATATGGTTGTAAGTTAAACAAGCCCTAAATATCCTTTATATAGCTCAGATATAAGCTTAGAGGTGTTCGGTGCGCAAAAATAAACTTTTATGTCAAGCAGGGACTAAAAGTATCAAAAAGTGCACAAGTTTGCATTTTCGCGCATATCTTACGTTCTGAATATATCCGGACATCCAAAAATTTATGTAATCATTAAAATATTTTATTTTAGTGATCGGCATGATAAAATTCCATTCGTCGCGTAATTTGGATCGTTTTTCGCGTCCGTTCATGTTTCGTCGTAATTAGTCGAACAACGCGATCGTACGGCCAAACGAACCGACATCCGGCATATTTTTGAGCATGTTTCATATCCCTTATGTTTAGGCATCATTGTAGAGCCTTGAAGATGGCTTAACGGGCTTTAAATGTGTCAGAAATGGCATTTAACATATGCAGGGACTGAAACTGTAATTCTGCAAACTGTTTCTGATCTTAACAGCCTTCAAAAGTTGTTTTAAACCTGTAACCATCTGATTCAGAAGTTAGAGGGACTGAATATGTTTTTTTTATAAGATATATGGGTCTAAAGAGCTGTTAATATGTTTATACGCGAAGACGGGGACTGAAACTACATTGCTGAAAGTTAGTTGCTGATCTGTGAAAGCTAGGCGGGCCGCGTGAAGCTGGGGACTCATCCTACGCGGGCCGCGAGAGTCCCCAGACCTGCTGAAAACCAGTTTTTCACTTACAACAGCTGGTTTCTTGTATTGCACTTGGTTTCTTCATTACTATGGGCTGGTTTTAAGCACCCATAGTATTGAAAAACAGTGGGTATTACATGTACGGTCCAGATTAAATCACGGGTTACGAGAAACGATCCTAACGGTTCTCAAAATCCTATATATACCCACTTGTTTTGGCCTTCATTTCACACTTCTTTGCTTTCTGCTCATGCTCTTTGAATTAAGAGGATCTTGAACTCTTTTGAGAACCTCCCTCAGTCCATTGGACCCTTGTAAGTATCCTTTCGTGACTAGTTTGTTTTATTTAGCGTTTATAGCCGAAAAGTCAAGCGTTTTCGATAAACGCTTTGACTTTTAAACGGTTGAGCCATTGTTCGCAACGAACATGGCTACGTGATCGTAATTAGGTAGGTATTAAACCCTCAAAAGGGCACCTCCTAATTACCACGTTTGCTTAATTAATTGTCGGGTCGAAATAATCGGTTTTTAAATAAAATTCATAACTAATGATGTAAAAGCAATAAAATCAGTTTTGTCACTTCAATAACTTGGTAAATATTAATGGAACATGTCTAGGCATGTTCAACCCGACAATTCTGAGTTTAGGCTCGGTTCGGAACCGAAAGTCGCAAAATTTGACTTTTGCTTTGACTTTCAGTTCTGACCTGATTTAGCTTAGTTTAGTTATGCCTTAGGATTCCTTTAGGACCATATTATAGGTTAGTATAACCCTCTGAGGTTATACAACTTGGTTCCTAATTAATCAGATTCATATGCATGTTTCCGTTAATTGCTTAAATAATGACCATTATGCCCTTTTGACCTTAAAACGAGATTTTTGATAATGTGAGAGGACAAAAACCTTTATTACTGATTTATAAACTTGTCCTAAAAATTTGACATCAGTTTGAGGTCTAGATTAAGAGTTATGCTCAATAGCGTAATTAGAAAGCTTTTTATTAATTAAACGGCGTAATTAGCATAAAGCCTATCTAAACCCAATTTTTGACACCAAACCTTTTACCCACTGATATATTATAATATTTTGGAATTTTTGAAGATTTTTATTTATTTTTAAACTGATCATGGCATAGGGTTCATGCCTTGATTCGGTAATTGTCGGTTTTGCCCTTTTGGCCTATAAAATGAGTTTTACATAATATTTTGACACCAAACTTTCTGCTACTGATTTTATATGATAAGTAAAATATTTTGAACTTTATAAACTGATTAAAAACTCAGATTTCCTATTATAACCCGAAAATCGCTTAAAAGCGACTTTTTACGCGTTTTAAACGCATAGTATGAGTTAAAACTATTTTTGGCATATAAAACTTAATACCTACTGATGTTTTAAGTAAATTTATATACTTTAATAGTAAGGAAAAGTTTTTGAACTCAGAATTTCCAAATTTAACTTTTAAGGCCTATGTGAAATTACCAAAATGCCCCTTCGGTGCATAGTTTGGTTATATAAGATAAATTTCACATATATGTAATACCCTACTGATATACATTTTTAAATTAAATATTTTTACTGATTAATTCAGACCTGAACCTCAGATTTATATTTAATCTCTTTTATAACCTTTAAAATGACCAAAATACCCATACGGGGCTTAATTTGAGTTTAAATCCGTTTTGGGCATAATGGAAGATATCCTACTGATATCATAACATATTTTGAGCATATTAACTTAGGAAACCTGTTCATGACTCTTTTGTTTACCCGTTACGCATTTATCGCGTTCGGTAGGGTTTATGTAACTAGTTTGCACAAATTGGCCGAAACGGGTCAAACCTTATCATTTTCACTTCAAAATCCAGAATGTGTTTAGTTTACCCATATTATACAAGTCTTCAAACTTGACGGGACTAAATCACATTCTAATCCGGTCTTCGCTTAATCTTGCGTTAAACCGTATATCTTCCTTTAAAACTAACCGGTCTAAGTTCAAACTTAAGTAAGACCCGTTAGGAATCTAATAGGTTATTAAAACCTTCGTTCCAGATTTAGGAGCCCAATAAAAGATATTTGCACTTGCTGATTTGTACGGCTGGGATAAATTATATAATTTGCTCAGGTAAATACTCTTAACTTATTTTCCCTATACGGGCTTGGGATACGGTATTATAATAATACCGCTTGGTCTGGTATGTAGTCATCTAAATCGGATTGTGATTAATGTATTTACATAACCTGTTTTAATCTGTATTATTTGGTGTATGGCCTTTGGGGGTTAAATGACCATGTCCCGGATATCCTTGGCATCATTCAATGAAATGGCCACGACCTAAGCACGGGGTGTAGGCATACACCCGCCGGTGCATATATATATATAAAGATATAACCGCCGTTCAAGAATAACTCGCCGCGGGACTAAATCATGTGAAGATATAACCGCCGTTCGAGAATTACTCGCCGCGGGACTATATCATGTGAAGATATAACCGCCGTTCGAGAATAACTCGCCACGGGACTATATCATGTGAAGATATAACCGCCGTTCGAGAATAACTCGCCGCGGGACTATATCATGTGGTGTGTCTATTAATCTTTAACCCGGTGTCAACCCGGGCTACTGAACGTATAATAAACATGTAATTCTTTTACAAGTTTATATTTAAATAATTATCCTAAGTTATAAAAGATATTTTGTGCCTTGTGCATTCAAATCAATTTTATTAAACTCTTTTCAAAATGAGTCGGTTAATTGTATTTACCAGTGAAAACTGACGTATTTTCCAAAAAGGTTAAGTGCAGGTACTAATCGGAATAGACTGGCTACTCCTAGCATCAATAAAAGAGTCTTGCAAGCTTAGATGCCTTAAAAGTCTGTGGAACAATTATCTTTTATTTGATCCGCCTGTGGATCCTTCACAACCGTTTTTGTAATACTTGATATTACTCTTTATTGGTTTGTAATATATTCATCTTTTGCTTCCGCTGTGTATATAAACTGTGATAAATTGTCTATGATGATATCAACTATGTCACGATACTCCCCACCGAGCCCACCGGTAATACGTGGAAATATCGGGGTGTGACAGGTTGGTGTGACAGGTTGGTATCAGAGCCAACATTGAGTGAATTAAACACTAGCCTTTTGTGTTTAATCTCAATGACACAGTAGCACATTCCTTAGACCTTCTGAGTCTAGACTAAACATAGGAATACTCTCATCCCTATTCTGTAAAATATTGTTCTCGATTTTATGTATTTTGAATATGCCGCCAAGCAAAGAAGCCGTAATGGAAATTCTCCACATCCGGAGCCTAGAAATGCCGAGCTTCGTACCGCGGCTAGGATAAACGTGCAACCCAGGGAGAAAACATTCAGAAATTAATTGAAGAAGAAACTCCTTTTGTTGAATTTCGTTTCCTTAGTAGTCCTTATAAAGACTTAATTATCTTTTAGTCCCTTCGTGGACAACATTATTTCTTTCAAGTCCCGTCTAGGGCAATTCTGTTTCACTTTTAAAATCATTGGAATGTTTTATATAAATTTCATTTTATCATTATATATGAATATAATATATGAAATAAATCAAAATATCATTCCTTTTTGTAATTGATCTGCCAGTATATATATATATATATATATTAAAAAGAATCTTAAAGGGGTATAACCTAGCTTGAATGTCATTGAAGACCTAGCTATGATGGTAAAACCTGTTTAAAAGAGATTCAAATCCTTGTTAACATCTGAAAACATGTTAACACTCCTGGCAGATGTGACTCTGTAAAGTCACACGTGTCATCCTTATATTGGATTCTTCTAGATTCCTTGTTTTAGCCTAAATGATCAATATGAATCATGGCTAATAAACGTCGAACATGATGTATACATCAAAACATCCAATTGAGATGTATGCCTACGGGCAAAGATGTATTCATGACAAAGATAGTTTTATTTCATAACTTCCTGCCAAAAGGCAATGAACTATGAAATTTCTTCGATCCAAAGGATCAATGATTATGTTTTAAATTGTCCTTGTGACAAGGCATTTGTGCCATCTAAAATTCCTTTAAGGCAAGCCTTTGCGCTATACAAAATGTCTCTACGACATTGACAGTCGTGACTTATGTCCCCTGTCTAATAAAAATGAAGGATTAGATTTCCGTTTAAACGCCAAAGACGGTTTATTTAAAAACCTAGGCAAAACATAATCAAATAAATTTTATACTATCTACTGGCCTATATGATTTATTTACAATTTAATCATCAAATTCGACGATTCGCTATATAATTAAATAAATTATTATTACTTGGTTTGTAGCCTTCAAAGCTTCACCATGGCTGATTCATATGAAGCCCACAATCATCCAAGTAAATGTCTCTGATTAAGGAATCCGTGGACTCATAACATAAAATGTGTCACTTATCTGACACAGGCAATGATAGATGAACTGGAGCCGAGAATTGGAAATTCTCTATAACCTCCTTGTGTCTTGGTTATCTTCTCCAAAGACTACCCTGTTTACCTCCTGAAGGGCAAGTAGAATCAAGATTAACATCCCGCTTAGGGCTGCAGTATTGTGAAATCTCCATGTCGATTAGTACCATCATTATTGGAAGAATCGAAACCCTGATTAAGTAAGTTTTTAGGATAAAGGTCCATAAAGCCAAATTCAATATTCGAAGAAATTAGTATCATTAATTAAGAAAGACGGTTCAACTTGCTTATGAATTGATTACCGCAACCCTACATAGGCAGTAATTAATAATCGCCATCAGCTACCCAGGATCGTCGATTGGTTCGAATATCGGCAAGGATTAGCTATTCCTTAAGATTGGTTTTAAGCTATAGTTAAAATAACCATCTCACCTTAAATAAGCTATTTTATAACTAATAGTCGATATATAAGTATCAAGGCTGCTCCTTTGGAGACCTTGTATAGATGAAATGTTATGCATCTGTTATTGGATAGAAGTTTGGTAAGTCCAATTATCAGGATCTGAAAGTTGCCTTGGAAAACAACGAATAAGATCATACAAATCCATAATCGTCTAAAATTTGCCAGTAATTGGCGGAGAATTTAAGGATTTATGAAAGTCGCAACCCTCTTAAGTCCTTAATAAGGAATAAGGTTCAATTGAAAGTATCGCCCTAAGAAGGGTGTGCTGAATCTTTATATACATCAGGCTAGTTAAGCTCTAGATATATAGGATCATTCGAGGAAATTGAATACATCAAAGGTCAATAGCTTATAAGCTAAAACCTATTTAAGGAACTTGGTGGAACTCGCAATATGACCCACACTAGTGATTTAAAGAAATGTTTCACCGATAAGTCGAGACGCATTATCACATAATGATATGCAGATTTATGATATAATAAGAAACCCATATTGATTAAGGATCGGCAGGTTAAGAAGCTCCAAAAGGATACATGTACCTATTATAGAGGTCAACTTGGGTGCTTGGAGAGGCCCCAGATATGCTATAGAAGTTAAGTCCATTATGCGACAAAAAGTACTTCCATCATTTTAGCAAATCTCGAGGTCAAGATTTCTTTTAAGGGGGTGAGGATGTAACACCTCGTAAAATCACGTCCAATAATGTATTGACACGTGTAAATAACCCTAATAAAGTCAAACGTTGAATTTTAGGGACTAATTTTTCGAAAAATTGAAAACCTTGAATGCAAAAGGACTAAAAGTGTCAACGTGCTTAGTATAAGCTTTTGAATAACGTTACACGGTGTTCCTATTCCCATATGATCCAATTGTTACTCAAGAATAACCATTTGCGTAATTAACTGAAAGTTTGCGCAATGAAGGGTTAAAAGTGTCAACATGTAAATTCTTACCTCTGAGTAACCTTTTAACAAACCGGGAGCTTCATGATATTTAATTATACTCTCGGGAATGCCAAGTATTGGCCATCTAAGGTTTTTATGCCTTTAAGTGACGTTGCGCGCAACTTCGCAAGTTTAAGGGGTTAAAAGCGTCAGTATGTTTAATTATACCTCTGAATGACCTTTTAGCGAACCCGAAGCATCGTGATGTATGATAATACTCTCAAGAATGCCTAATATGGATTTGGTAAAGCTTCGATGCTATTAATTGATGATATGCGCAAGTTTGCGCATTAGAGGGACCAAAAGCGTCAACTTTTGAATCTACGCCTTTTGGTGACCATTTAAGCGAACGAGAGCGTAGCAATAATTAAGCACATGCTTGGGAATACCCATTATGGGCCATGGAAGGCTTGGATATCATTAAACGACATTTCGCGCTACTTTGCGCAATTAAAGGACTATTTGCGTCAAACTACAAAAGTATACCTATTAGTAGGGTATCGAACCTTTTGTAATATGGTTATAAGTTAAACATGCCCTAAATATCCTTTATATAGCTTAGATATAGGCTTAGAGGTGTTCGGTGCGCAAAAATAAACTTTTATGTCAAGTAGGGACTAAAAGTGTCAAAAAGTTCACAAGTTTGCATTTTCGCGCATATCTTACGTTCTGAATATATCCGGACATCCAAAAATTTATGTAATCATTAAAATATTTTATTTTAGTGATCGGCATGATAAAATTCCATTCGTCGCGTAATTTGGATCGTTTTTCGCGTCCGTTCGTGTTTCGTTGTAATTAGTCGAACAACGCGATCGTACGGCCAAACGAACCGACATCCGGCATATTTTTTGAGCATGTTTCATATCCCTTATGTTTAGGCATCATTGTAGAGCCTTGAAGATGGCTTAACGGGCTTTAAATGTGTCAGAAATGGCATTTAACATATGCAGGGACTGTGTTGGTGCATACGTCTGTCGACTTCATCTTGAATCGAGTCTTGTATTAGAAATGTTAAATCAGGGCACGTTGTATGAGAAAACAGGGTAATGTGTGTGTGTGTGAGCTATTTCGCACGAAATAGCAAGTTGTGATTTCGTGCGAAATCATCCAGCCTATAAATACCCTTGATTTCAAATCATTTGTAACTTTTTCTGATTCCGGTAACGAGGTGCTGCCGAACTGTCATTTGATCTGTAACAGTGTTAAATCAATATACAAGACAGTTAAAGTGTATTTCAAGCTGTTTCGAAGTCGATACGTTAGTTTCCGCCTCTCGTATTGACAAGAACTCTTCTGAACGACTCGTTTGGTCGTGTAAACGATCCTACAAGTGGTATCAGAGCTCAGGAGGAAGAGTTCTTACAGATTTAGCTTGAAACTCTGTTTTCTACACCTTCTTTTTCAAATTTAACAAAATTTCACAGTTAAAATGGCTTGAATTTAACACATTATACGCGCAACAGTGTTTTAACAAAGCCTTGAAAGAATTGGATCAAAATTCAAACTAAAACCTAATCAATTTTGACAAAAACAGCTCGAGATGATGACATCAGCAGTATTTCGTACGAAATAGGAGGTTTATTTCGCACGAAATAGCGTTTTCAGGGTAATTTCGCACTAAATCACACAAATTCAGTAATTTCGCACGAAAACAATCGGGTATTTCGTACGAAATCAGCTATTCCGCACCAAATTGTAATTTCGTTTGTTTGTTCCGTACGAAATCAGTATTTCGTGTGAACTATTCCGTACGAAATCATCTATTTCGCACCAAGGTTATTTCGTGTGAACAGAGTATTTCGTTTGAAAAGTTTGATTTTGGGAAATTTGTTACCAAATCATGGAGAACGAGTTTTACAACGCGTTTGCTACTCCAATCAGTACGGTTCAGAGTTTGAATTTAGAAAATGAGATGGGTACTATGCAAAAACCGCCTAAGCTAATGAACATAGAGGAATTTGGTGGATGGGAAGAAAGATTTGAAAACTGGGTACAAGCTAACCATCTAGATGCTTAGGAATGTATTGAGGAAAAATATGTTAGACCGATTGATGAGTATGGTGAAAAAGTGAGTATTAAGGATTTGAAGGATGAAGAGAAAAAGAAATACAAAAGTGAGAAAATGATGTTAAGTATTTTACAACAAGCGATTAAAGAAGATATCTTGATCTTGCTTCACCACAATGGAACTGCACATTCAATGTGGAAGGCATTAAAGTCAAAGTTTGTAGGAAGCCATGACATGATCAAGAACAAGAAATCATTGCTCAAGAAAGAATTTGATTTGTTTAGAGGATTGAAAAATGAGAGCACCAAAATGATTATTGAACGTTATTATAATTTGGTGGTGAGTATGAAAAGATTGAATATCAAGAAAGATAGGGAGGAATGGGTAGAGAAGCTTGCTGATGCGTTGCCACAAGATGTGTGGGGAACATATCTTATGATTCTAAAGAACAATGGTGAGTTTGAAGATCTTTCACTTGGGAAGTTTATTGAAAAGATAGAAGCTCAAGAAATGGAGCAAAAGAAAATGGATAAGATGAAAAGTTCGAGTGGAGAGCAGGATATTGGTTTGTATTTCAAAGGAGGTTTGCTGGATAAAACCAATGGATCACCAAAGATAGAAACTGCATTTGCTACGAACAGTTCACCAGGAGGATCACCACAAGGATCAGACAATAGAGGATATTCTTCATTTCCATCTTATGATCCAGAAAATTCAACAACGAAATCGCAAAGATCATATAGCAACAATGGCCAAGTTCTACAGTGCAACATTGTATTGAATCTGCAAAACGGTCAAAATTTCTCGGAAGAAGTTGCGAAAGGTCATATGTCTTTGTTGGGAACTGTGTTAGAGAGTTATGAGAGTTTGGTGGCAGGCAGAATCGGTAATCCCATGCTAACAAAAGAGGATTACGATCAGATTGATTCTGAGGAAATGGAACTTATGGATATTAAATGGTGTTTAGCTAGTGTATTAAGAAGAGCTGAGAAGTTTAAACAGATCATGGGGAGAGATGATTTCCGTGATGCTGGTATTTCTACTTTGGGGTTTGATAAATCTAAAGTTACTTGTTTTCGTTGCAGGGAAAAAGGACATTTCAAGAGGGAATGCACAAACCGCGAAGCAAGTGGAGCTCAAAATCCTTTCGGAAACAATGATTATCACCGAAAAGCGATTTATCACCAGCCACATCAACAACAGTTTCCAGAAATAGCACATGCAAGAAAGCCTGAAGAGAAACAAAAGAGAGCTTTGCTAGTTAACCAAGATGATGAAAAAGTTGCAGAAGGATTTTCTTGGGATAAGTATGTCCCTAGTGATGATCCAATTTATAGCGCTTTTGTTGCTGAAATCTATGAGGATACAACTGCTGAAGAAGAATTGGAGGCATATGTTTACTATCAATCCCAGCAGTATGTTCCGCCAAAGAAAGAAGAAGAACATGTTGTTAAAGAAAAAGTTGAAATTGTTGAAAAAGCTCTAGTGTTTGATCACTCGTCTGATGAAGAGGGTGATGATGAAGAAGAAATGCGAAAATTGGAACATTATCAAAAGAAATTTTTGTCTCATAAAATTAATTTGGATTTTGCAGGAAATGATGAAGAAATTAAAGAGATGAAAGCTGCGAAAAAGAAGAATCATACTGTTGACACTAATGACAGTGATGATGAATATGTTCGAGTTGAAAAGGCAGCTACAACTGAAGGACAAAGAAAATCTGAGATGAAGAAACAGATTGAAGAAATTCCAGTTGTGAAGATTGAGCAAGAGGAAGTTGTTGAGAATATACCAATAACATGTGAAAATTGCTACACAGTGAGAAGGCATAACAACAAGCTGATTCACAACATGAACCGATTACAAGAATCTTATGATGTCTTGAATAAGTCAATGAATCGGTACACTAAGTCAAGTGAGGAACAAGCAATTGCCATGAAAACACTGAGAGGAGCTTTCATGACCAAGCAGAAAGTTCTGAATCAGTACATTGAAAAATGTGCTGAGTTAGAACAGAAACTTGAAGCACAGAGAATTGAAACTGAAAGGGTTGATCGATTATTAAAAAGCTACTCACATGCTTCTTATGTTATTGACAGGATTTATCCAACTGTTGAAGGCATGAAAGCATTTGAAGATGATAAGACACCTGATGAGAAGAAAAAGACTGGTAAGAAACAGAGTCATGATTATACCAGGTGTCCACCCCCAATTGAAGAGAATTATTCTCCAAGAAATCCAAATTCTGAAAGAGTCAATAAGGCAACAAATTTGAAGTGGGAATCTGAACCAACTTCTCATGGATTGCCAGACAACATAGATGTTACTTTCACTAAGTCTGACACTGATCAACAATCTCAATTAATGAAGAAAGTAGTGGATCATGTGTTGGATAAAGATGAAACCGAGGAGTCAACGTCAGAGCCAAAGCCTGATACTCCATGTCAAAAAGTCAAAAAGGATAAACGAGTTTACAATAAAGAATTTCTTCTATCAAAGAATAATTTGAATGACGAAATGTTTAAAGTAGCATATACTTTGAATGATTCTGACAAATTATTTTCTGATGAGGAATTTCCAATAAGAGGTGTCAAAACTGAAATGATAAAAAAGGTTTTCAAACTAACAGAAATTAATATTTCTGAAATAAAAGATTTAGATCTTTCTGAAAAACCTAAACCTTACACCTCAAGAGTTCAACAGAGATCAAACAAGAAAAAGGGTTACAGTTCTGGTTCAGGTTATCGAAAGAAACCAAACCATAACAGTAATTTCAAAAAGAAAGGTCTTGGATTTATTCCACCAGAAAATGATAAAAATGAGAAAAATTTTAAACCAAAAACTAAATTTGTTTCAGGTACATCTTCTGAAGAAGAAGAAAAGAGCTCATTTTGGAAGCATTCAAACAGAGACTTCCTTGCAAAGAAGCAAGAAAAAATGAAGAAAAATACTCAGAAAAAGGAGACTCGAACCTGTTATCAATGCTATGTAGTTGGTCATATTGCTCATAATTGTCCAAATGCAACCAACACAAAACAGGGAGTTTCTAAACTTAAAGAGAAAGTGATTGAAAGTGAAACACCAACTAGAAAATTCAAAGTTTTTGAAAATTCAACATATGAAGTTGGTGAAAGTTCAAAAAGATTTTACAAAAAGACAAGTCTGAACAACCAAAAATGGGTTGTTAAGAAAACAGAATCACTGTCTGGCGATGAATTTGTTTCTCCGGAAGCAAAGGAGCCACATTCTGGCGATGAATCTGATTCCATAAAGTCAGAGGAGCCACAAGTTGAGCTAAAATGTGAGAAATCAGTGCCGCCAATGGATGATGCAAACTTTCCACCATTGCGGGCTGAAAATTTTAAACAAAAAGTTGGTAAAGTTGAAATTTCAAATCAATTCTATTCTGAAAAGAAAGAATTCGATGTTGAAAAAGCTTTTAACGGGAAAGTGAAACATATTTTTGGAAAAATGATTGATGGAAAGGTCAAAGGTGTAAAAGAACTTTATGATTCCAAAAGGAAAGTTCACAAACCTGTTGAAAGTGATAGTGAAAATGAGAAAATCACACCTAAGGCTGGTCAAGCTTGGGTGTCGATATTTTTCGATGAATAAATACCGGACTTGCCGGAGCTCCCAGGTTGGTAATTGTGGAGCAGGAATCGGCATATTTCTTGAGAAATTCATAGAGGTGATATTTCGACCTACAGGTTTGATCTACAAGTGGTAATTTTGATATTTGTCATAATTTTTCTTACAAGTGGCATGATTGATAAGAACCTACAAGTGGTTACTGATCTTACAAGTGGTTAATCAAGGTCATTTAGTTGAACTTGATGAAACCTTCATACAAGTGGTATTTGAAGAACAATATGATGAAACCCCATTACTACAAGTGGTAAAATCAACAAAACTAATTTTCCGGAAAAACCATTTGATTAAAACAAACTTAAGTGTTTTTGAAATCACAATGGGAAAATAGTTTGTTGTCAGGGGGAGTTCTGATTGTTTATGCCAAGTGGATGGTGAATTGATGCAATTCACATCAGTTTGTCAAATTTTCTTTACATGGTTTTGAATTTTAGGGAGAGTAAGAAATTTCTGAAAATCCAAAAACATTAGAAAATTTGAAAAAGCCAAAAACATGATAAAATCAAAAATGAGTTTTGTTGTGAAAAAAGAGGAGATGATAGTACATCAGTAGACAGTTACGGTATGCTAAAGAAATGTAATGATTAAATAGCATTAAACGGTCTCACTGATGATATGCCGATAGGTTTTTACACATTTAGTAGACTTTTTCGGGATATAAACATAAATATCATAACTTACTTGATTCGTGGGGAACACTACTTGGATATATGGGTAACCCCCGAAATCTTGTTTGAAAGATCCCTCTTTCTGAGATACTAGGTCTTTATACTCAGTGATATCTGGGGTATTATCCCGGGACTTCTGATAATGCGGAAGCAATGGCCTAGTCCCCGGAGAATACTTTCTGCATGCTTAAAATAAAAGCACACCCTCAGCATAAAAATTGACACAAAATCGAAAAGATAAAGTCAAGTGCTGTTGTAAAGAAGATCCCCAAGGGGGACACACCAAAAGTCGAACCTTCAACTCTGAAAAGAAAAATTGAGCTCTCAAGGTTTCGCATTTACCTCTTACAGATATCATCTAGGTATATTCACCTGTAAGACTGAATATTGGGTTCTGGATACGGGAGTATATTCAAGAGGTGGGACACATGAATAAGTTTAAGTTCTTAAAACATCTAATTAGTATCCTGAATCAGTTGAAATTTGTGTGAGAATTTAAGTGGATCAGTATATCGACAATCTAAGTGAACTGTTTAAGTCTAAGTGTGTACTAAGGTCAACGGTACTTGTGACTTGTCATAAACTGATATGATCCTCTTACACAAACTCGAAAAAATATTGTCTGTAAATATTTCTTTATTGCTTGTTAGTTTTATTCCTACAAGTGGTTTTAGCATAGAACTTTGAAAATCCAAAAAGATTTTATTTCATTTTATTTTCGACAACTGATGTTGGAAAGCTAATTTTCAAAATTCCGAGTGCTAAACATGATGAACAAAAGGTTTGGGAGAATGTGTTGGAAAAGATAAATGTTTTTTATTTAAATTTTGAATGTTAAATTTACAAGTGGTCATCAGAATCTATAAATGTTAAATCATTTTTGAACGATATTTGCAAGTGGGTTCTAAATTTGTCAAATTTTTCAATTTGAGAAATTTATTGTGAGGTAGAGGATGTGCAGGTTAGCCAGGTTCCAGATCCTATTCTTTCAGAGAGCCAGGTTTCGATTCTAGAACCTGTGTAAGTCAGACTACTATCCCAGCACATTTTAAGGGGGAGTCTGTCAAGCAAAGGGGAGTCTGAAGAGAATAGAGCCCGATCAAGATCCTAAAGATTCATGCTATCTGCTGATGCTGATGAACTTAAGGAATCAAGAGATCTGATCAAGAGAATTATAGAGAAGATAGAGTCAGGTTGAGATTCTGGAAGAAAGAAGAGAGAATATTGAAGGATGCTTACATTGTCAGATACTTTGGAAGAGCACAAAGATTGATAAAGACTGAAGACTTGGAAGACTCGACACTGAAGACTCGTCAACATTCGAGGGGGAGTCTGTTGGTGCATACGTCTGTTGACTTCGTCTTGAATCGAGTCTTGTATTAGAAATGTTAAATCAGGGCACGTTGTATGAGAAAACAGGGTAATGTGTGTGTGTGAGCTATTTCGCACGAAATAGCAAGTTGTGATTTCGTGCGAAATCATGCAGCCTATAAATACCCTTGATTTCAAATCATTTGTAACTTTTTCTGATTCCGGTAACGAGGTGCTGCCGAAGTGTCATTTGATCTGTAACAGTGTTAAATCAATATACAAGACAGTTAAAGTGTATTTCAAGCTGTTTCGAAGTCGATACGTTAGTTTTCGCCTCTCGTATTGACAAGAACTCTTCTGAACGACTCGTTTGGTCGTGTAAATGATCCTACAGACTGAAACTGTAATTCAGCAAACTGTTTCTGATCTTAACAGCCTTCAAAGGTTGTTTTAAACCTGTAACCATCTGATTCAGAAGTCAGAGGGACTGAATATGTTTTTTTATAAGATATATGGGTCTAAAGAGCTGTTAATATGTTTATACACGAAGACGGGGACTGAAACTGCATTGCTGAAAGTTATGTGACACCCCAGGAAAACCAGGAAAACCATACAACTTAACTAGCTTCCTCAGTGAGTACGTACCAAATTTCGGGACGAAATTTCTTTCAACTTGGGGATAATGTGACAACTCGCGCTTCCAAGATTTCCATCTTCGTATTATTGCACGTTAATTGTTTAGATTGTTTAATTACACGACTTGATTGTTTCACAACTGTACACGTCGTAATCCGTTAAATTGTACTGTGATTAATATGTTATATCCTTGGTGTGTATTGTAAGTGTGTATATGATAAGAGTTTTGATTAATTGTTAATAAAATTGGAGCTCATGCCAAACACCCCATCACGAAATCACTCCCTAGCCGAAAACCCACATTCTACGAAAACACCCCACCCATGAAAACACCTCAAGTGTTTTCGTCCACAAGAGGCTAGAGAAAAGCATACGGGCTTCGGCCCAGTAGTTGTTGATTTTGGAATTTTATTATTTGACCTTCACGCATACTATAACTTTGAAAACCCTAGGCATCTCTCACACATTCTCTCGATATTCTTTGAAACCCGACGGCAACCTTGGATTCCCCAACATCCCAAAATCTCTTAGATCGATCCAGTATTGGTTCGTGCCTCGTGGTTAGTATTAATCCTTATTCAATCATATGATCGAGAACACTTTTGATTTTTTATTTAGTTTTATAAGGTAACTGTTATCATGCAATGCTTATCATCATATGAATTGATAGTGATTGTGTTGGATCTGAGTTTCTTTTTGATTGTATTTTTGTTTGAAATAAAGATGGAAATGAAAGAGTTGTGCAGCGGAATTAAGATGAAAGCAAACTTTGCATACAATCAAACGAGAGTAATACTTTAATCAAACATCTTTACACAATGAATCGAAAGATTGAATTTGTTTCAACAACGATTACAATGATTGATGAATGAATGCAAACTCCCCCTCAGCCAGAGCTCAGTAGTTTGTTCGTGCAAAGAAGACGATGTGGTGAAAGAGCTAATAGAACAGTACAAAGTACTGAACTATTTATAGGCACTTGCAAACCACTGAGCATCTTAGCTGACGTCACCATGAAAGTGACATCTAACCTCCTAACAAACTCTAACCTCTGATCTATACAAACTCTGATGTACTAACTACTGCTATTACATTTCTTTACATAAAAGACACTTAAACAGCTGCTGTATCCTTCCACTGCTGTGAACCAAGCAGTGTCTGTCCGGATCAGCAGTACTTGACTCAAGGCAGTAGATTGAGTCAGCAGAGCTTTGGTCTTCCATCAGTCTTTGACATTGGTCAGTAGATGCAAATCAGCAGTTGTAGGTCAGCACTTAGTATGATCAGCAGATAAGAGGTCAGCAGATACAAAACCACTTTCAAGGGGAGAGGTTTGCATGAACCAACTGTAAACGTCTGCTTATTCTGGATCCACTGCTCTGATCCAGTTTTGGCTTTAATTATCTGTTCCTATGATAGGGTTCAATCCCAACAATCTCCCCCTGGAACAGATAATGCCAAAACTCTTCATTATTTGTGGAATTCTTTATTGCCTCATCAACAGCTCCCTTATCTGACCTTTAAATTGTAATTCAAAGTCTAGGGCATCTGTATCTTCATCATCCCTGCTAAGTGGAAGATCAAGGAGATCCTGCAAATCTTCAAGACTCAGGCCAAGAGCTTGTTCCCTTGATATTTTCTCCACTTCTCCACCAAACCTGAGCAAAGTCAATACGCAGGTCTGTTTGTCAGTTTCCCACTTTTGTATTTTTGAGCCTGGTGGGTTTCTTGGGAGATGTTTATTTGCAGAAGTATTTGGAGAGGCTGGCCTGTTCATAGCTGGCTGTGCAGCATTTGCAGATTGTTCCAATTCAAGATCTTCTTTTATCATTACTTCCGTGCCTACTTTTACAATGGCATCTCCAGCTAATAGATCTTGAATTGTTTCCATGCTAAACTGGTTTTTGCTCCTTCTTTTGTAGATAGCAGCACCAGCTGGAGCAGTGGTTCTTTTGGCTTGCAGCTTTGGTGGTCTTTTTGAGACCTCTGCTTTGGAATAGTCAGGCTTTTGTGGAACTCTTGGATCTTTCTTTCTAAGTTCCTCTAATCTTTTATAGGTTGCCCTGACTCTATCTTCTCCCCACTTTGTCACCGAATTCTTTGACCCATAGTCAGCTGCAATCAGCTCCTCTTTCATTCTCCTCAACTCTAGCATCTTTTCAGCTTCAAATTGTTTGAATTTTTCAGGAGGAGTCTGCTTGACCTTATTTTTGATCATGTCTTGAATCCTGGCTGCTTCTTTTTCAAGCTCAGGAATGGTCCAGTTCTTGTACATGTGTTTCTCCCCCTTGTATTTCTTGTAGGTCATAATATTCTCAATGTAGTCTTTCCTCAAGGACTCATCTGCCCTTTCTGAAATTTGTTGACATACATTTTTAGCAAAACGCTCCATAGCATTGACCTGTGAGAGTAAAAGCTGATAGTTTTGTTGAAATTCTCTATCAGTTTTCCCTTTTCTGTTTTTGATTGCAATATCCTCTGCTTGTTTGGCCTTGAGTTTCAAGTATTCTTCAATATTGTTAGGCCTGGGATAATTTGCAATTGATGGCAAACTCCTTTTGGCTGGGTTATCTTCATAATAAAAGGATTTGATTTTTTCTCTGACTGCAATGAGTTCCAGAGGAAAAGAGACACCAGCAGGAGGTAATGGTTTTAAAATTTGAGCTGAAGAGAGAGGTATGGGTTTTGGAATAGTGACAAGTGACAGGGATTTTGAAGATGTTGATGGTGGAGATGTGTCATCATCTTTTAGAAGTAGTCTTCTCCTTTTTGTAGGAGGGACTGATGATGTTTTGGATGGAACAGTGGTGGTAGATGTAGTGGCAGTGGATTGTGATTGACTAACAGCTGTTGAAACAACTGGTGTTTCAACCACTGTTGTCATTACAACAGATGTTATAACATCTGCTGTCTTCTGCTGTATGTCAGCAGGTGTTGTTTTTGGTGGTGATGATGGTGAAGCAGTGGATGTTGTGTGTGTTGAAGTGGTGTGTGTTGATGTAACAACTGTTTGGCAAGCAGCAGTTTTTGTAACTCCTGTTGCATCAGCTGTTTGAGTGGAGGTTTTATGCTGATGGCTTTTGGATGGTGGCTTTGGAGGCTTTGGAAATCTGGATGGGATGGACTTAGGTTTTCTTTTTGTCTTCAGATTTTTAGAATCTTTAGAACCAGAACAACCCTGCTCATACAGTTCCATGAAAGCTCTTTTCTCCTCATTCCACCTTGAAACATCCTTTGCCATTCTATCTCTTTTTACACTTGCTACTCCTTCATCAAGTGCTTCTTGAGTAGCATCAACCTTCTTACTACCATCTGGCACAGGAATTTTTCTGGTCATAGCATCCTTTTCAGGTTCAATGTATAGACCATCATCTATTCATTTCTTCTTCCACTCCTGAATTTTCTCCCCCTTTTTGGCATTATCGTCTGGGAGTTGATCAATGAAAAGTATTGTTGGAGGAGCAGTGCCAGTGGTTTGCAGGATCTGAGTTTTGAGAGCCTTCAGATCAGCCTGAGTGTTCTTGAACCTTGACTCCATTGCATTTCTCAGCTGTTGAACATGTTTTTCATGTTGCTGATCTGCTAGTTTTGCTTGTTGATGGAGAAAAGGTTGAAATAAATTCCAGAGCTCATTTGTAGCAGGTGTCCTTTGTGGAGCAGATGCTTGAGGTGGAACAGCAGTTGATTGTACCTTTTGTACTTGTAACACCTGTTGTAGCAAATCTTTGAGTTCTGCAACAGAGTTATCAAGTTTTTCAATGCGATCCGTCAATTTCTGATACTTTAAATCATCACCCAATTTAATGGGATCATCTGATTTCCCACTAGCAGTGGTTTTATCAGTGGTAGATATAGGGAGTATACTCCAAACATTAACCACTGATGCCCCTGTTTCTTGGTACTGGGGTCTTCTTCCTTCAACACTTGACAACCTTTTGATGTTGCCAGTAGGATAAATAAATCCACTGGTGGTTGGCAGAGGTGCTATAAAAGGAATTGCCTCCAAGGAAGTCTTATTAATGTAACCACTGTCCAAATGTAACCCAGTGGGTGTAACACTTGTAGTGGCTGCTTCACTTGGATTACCACCAAGAGTTACTTGTAACTCAAGGGGTGTAACCTCCTCAGGTTTTGTTGGTGGGTTAGCAAAGATTTATACAACAGACCCAGTCAGTGGTTGAGGCATATTCTCATTGATAGGTGATTGAGAAGGACTGGTTAATTCCTGGTTCAAATCAATTGCATCCAACAGTAGTTTAGTTGGTGGGGGAATTGTGGATGTGAAGGGTGGTGTAGAAAGTGGAGTTGCCCCGGGTATTGAGCTGTGGATGATAGAAACGAGTGTTTCCAGAGCATCATGATGTGGAGACCCTATTTGTACAACCTGTTCTTTTTGTGAAGAAGCAGGAGGAGTTGTGGTTATGGGTTGAGATATTTGTACCAACTGCTGTGAGGAAGTAGCAGCAGTGGTTTCTTGTGACTTTTGTGTTGTCACTGGCAGGAGCTCTGGTATCTCATCCTCCAGAGTTGCCTTTTTGATGGGTTTTGTGGGTTTTTGAGTTTTTCTTTTTGGCTTTTTGGAGATAGTAGGTGTGGGTTTCAAAGCAGTTGTGCTGCTGCTTTGATCACCTTGAGCAGTGGGCTCAGCAGCAGATACCTGAGGAGCAGTTGTAACTGCTAAAATCTGCTCAGGCATCTCTGCTTGTGTTTTGCAAGGTGTGGACATTCGTGTAAAAGTTTCAGCAGTTAAGCAATTTGTTTGAATGAAATCACCTTGTTTTATTGCAGCAGCATCCTTCTTTCCAAGTTTCATTTCAAAATAGTAACTTAAAAATCTTGGAAAAAGTAGGAATGCCTTTGTTTCAACATTTTTAACCAAATCATTAAAAATTTCCTGGGAGTAGTTAAAATTTTCATCTTGAAGAATTGCAAATCCCAGTTTTTGAATTTTTAATGGTATCTCATTGAAAGAAGTGGTTTTGTTTGAAACACATTTTAAGAGGGTGTGAAATAAAAATCTTGTTGCAGGAGGAAAGTAACCTTTTTCTAAGGTGTCCTTTTTGACCTCTGCATTGTACCCCCTTTCCAGAAATTCATTTTTTAACTCGTTTTTAGGGAAAGTAATTTTACCTTCTTGATCGTCGAGTTGAAAGACCTCTGAAATTGTTTGTGGTGTAATCTTGACTTCTTTTCCCTTTAAAGTAGAGTTAATGGCTATTACAGCTTCTCCTTGTGTTTCAAGGATTGCATTCTTCCAAAACTCCCTTTGGGTTGCCAAGTAAATTGGTGCATCCGCGATTAACAAAGTTTTGTACTTTGAGGCGGTGATGATATCAATGATGGAATCGAATTCCTTTGTGGAACTGGGTTTTGTAAGAAGACCCAGAAGATTGTGAGATGGTTTATGTGGAATTTCAGTGGAGATTGCCTTTTGAGAGACTGTTTTCGATGATGATTTGGATGAGGGTTTTGAGGATGACTTCGATTTTGTCATTTTGAAGATGAATGATCGAAGAAAGTTGTGAAAGATGAGAAGAAAAACTGCTTTGAGAAGAGAATTTTTAAGAATTCAATTCGACAGTAAAACCCTGTTTTGGAGGTGAGTAGGGGATTTTATAGGGAAGAAAGTGAATGCTGAGGTGGCAGCCGTTACAAAAGGTCTGACCAAAATGTACTGCCCATGTGACAACCCCTGTTGAAAGTGAAGGACAGTACTTGTGTGATAGGGACAAATGAAGGCAGTGGTATGAAAGCAGTGGATGATTTTCACTATCAGTGGATAACATATCAGTGGATAAGACACTGCTTTTGAACAACAGAGTTTATCAAAGTAATGAGAGAGCAGGGGTTGACTTTCAGCAGTGGACAGACTTTTGAAAGAAGCAGACTTTTGAACAATCAGTGGTTAATGGCAGACTTTTAAGGATTTTAATGAAAATTTCATTTTTAGCTATTTTTAAGGATGAATTTTTGATTTTCTGAAAACATTTTGTTGCTTTTATTTATAGAAAAACAAGATGTTGCTTGTTATTCCATGTTCAGCATCCCAATTCTAGAGACCAAGCTTTCAAAAGTGGCTGTATCAAGTGCTTTTATGAGCACATCAGCCAGCTGGTCTTTAGTTGGGACATGATGCAGTGAAATCAAACCTTTTTCATAGCAATCCCTCACAAAGTGAAGTCTGATGTCGATGTGTTTGGTGGTTGAATGGGAAACTGGATTTTTGATGATATTTTCTGCTGCCTGACTGTCCAACATGAGTGGTGTCTTTAAGGCAGTGATACCAAAATCCAGCAACTGATTTTGAAGCCACAGGAGTTGGGCTGTACAGCTTGCAGCAGCAATGTATTCAGCTTCAGCAGTGGATGTTGAAACAGCTGCTTGCTTTTTGCTTTGCCATGAAACTAAGCAATCACCTAGAAACTGGCACCCTCCTGATGTGGACTTCCTTGTGGTGTGACATCCAGCAAAGTCACTGTCTGAGAAACCTGAAAGCTTGATGTTCCCATTAGCTGGATACCAGATACCAAGTGTGGGAGCACCTTTTATGTATCTGAAGATCCTTTTTACAGCAATGAGATTTGATTTTCTGGGAGCTGATTGACTTCTTGCACAGACACATGTTGCAAACATGATGTCTGGTCTAGATGCAGTTAGGTACAGTAAAGACCCAATCATGCTTCTATAAAGTGTTTGGTCAATCAGCTCATCCTTTTCATCAGACATGACCAGCTTATTTGTTGCCATGGGTGTGCTGCATGGTTTACAATCATTCATATCAAATTTGGTTAAAAGTTCTTTAGCATATTTGCTTTGATGAATGAAAGTTCCATTTTGCAATTGCTGGACTTGGAGACCAAGAAAGCATTGCAGCTCACCCATAGCACTCATTTCAAACTCAGCTGTCATGAGTTCTCTAAACTCTTCACACATTGAGTTACATGTGCTTCCAAAAATAATGTCATCCACATAAATCTGGAAAATCATTAAATCCTTCCCTCTCCATTTTAAAAACAGTGTTTTATTAATGGTACCTCTTTTGAAACCATTTGAGAGTAGGAAGTTGGAAAGAGTTTCATACCAGGCCCTTGGTGCTTGTTTCAAGCCATACAAGGCTTTGTTTAGCCTGTAGACATGATCTGGATAAAATGGATCCTCAAAACCTGGAGGTTGACAAACATACACCTCTTCTTGAATTGTACCATAGAGGAAAGCACTTTTGATATCCATTTGAAACACCTTCATATTGTGGTTGACAGCAAAGGCCAGGAACAGTCTAATGGCTTCCAATCTTGCAACAGGGGCAAATGTTTCATCATAATCAATCCCCTCTTCCTGTCTGTAACCTTGAACCACAAGCCTGGCTTTATTCTTGACAACAATACCCCTTTCATCAGTTTTGTTCTTGAAGACCCACTTTGTGCCAATGGGACTAACCTCTTCTGGCAGTGGTACAAGCTCCCATACTTGTTGTCTTTTAAACTGTTGGAGCTCCTCTTGCATGGCTTCTACCCAGCTGTTGTCTTTCAGTGCCTCTTGGTACTTGACTGGCTGATGAAGTGATAGAAAACCAGCAAAAAGACAAATGTTTTGGGTTTGGCTTCTTGTGAGCACCCCTTCATTTATGTTGCCAATGATTTGATCAGGTGGATGAGATCTCAAGAAGATTAAATCTCCTTGGTATGGTATGATGGCATTGGTTGGTGAAGGCTGCAAATGTGTATCATCTGAGCTAACCACTGCTGGGGACTTTGATGATCCAGTAGTGGCTTCAAAAGGTGGTGGAATTGGAGGTAATGAAGTGGACAAATGCTGACTTTTATCCACTGTTTGAGGACTTTTGTCAGCAGTGTTTAAGGATGTGGAAGCAGTGGTTGATGGGCTACTTTGGTCAACAACTGTTGAGGTAGCAGTGGTTGAGCTTTGACAACTGTTTTGAACAGCTGGTGCTTTTCCCTTTGTGGCAGACCTTTGAGGGATGATGATTTCATACCCATAGTCTGGTGTTGTACCCTCTGATGGACCTGCACTGTTAGTCTTGACAGCAGTATTTTCAAAATTAAATTTTTCAAGATCAAACAGATCTGCAGGGTTTGCTGGGATTTTCATTGATGAAAGTTCATTGAACTTTACATTCAAAGTCTCCTCCATTGCCTTGGTCCGTGTATTGAACACTTTGTAGGCCTTGGCAGTGGTTGAGTATCCCAAATGATAACCACAATCAATTTTGGCTGCAAATTTTGAAATGGAATCTTTTAAGTTCAAAATAAAGCATGGGCAGCCAAACACCTTGAAGTATGAGATCAGTGGTTTAATTTTATACAGAATTTCATAGGCAGTCTTTTTGTGCCTGGGGTTTATTAAAACTCTGTTCTGAACATAGCAAGCAGTGTTTACTGCCTCTGCCCAGAAAGTTAATGGCAAACCTGAATCTGCAAGCATGGTTCTGGCAGCCTCAATCAGAGTTCTGTTCTTCCTTTCCACTACCCCATTCTGCTCTGGTGTTCTTGGGATGCTGTACTGCCTTACAATCCCTTTCTTCACACAGAAGGCATCCAACTCCCTATTTTTGAATTCTGTGCCATTGTCACTCCTGAAGCTTTTCACTGGAAGGTCAAATTGCTTTTCAACCTGTATTACAAAGTCTTGCAAAATGCCTGCAGTTTCATCTTTTGAGTGCAAAAAGAAAGTCCATGTGAACCTAGAAAAGTCATCAACAATAACCAAACAATATCTTTTCTTTTTGAGGCTCATGACTTGAACTGGGCCAAACAAATCCATGTGTAGCATTTGCAAACACTGGGTTGTTTTGGACTCTTCAATGGACTTGTAAGAACTTTTATGCTGTTTTCCTTTTAAACAGGAAATGCAATGTTCAGGACATGAAAACAATTTTTGTGGTAGGCCTCTCACCAAACCATTTTTTGAAATTTCTGTGATTGTCTTAAGATTTGTGTGTCCCAGCCTTCTGTGCCAAAGTTCTGTCTCTTTGTTAGAGGCAGCTGAGAACAGACAGGCATCAGCTCTGGGACACTCTTTTGATATGTCAACAACATAAACATTGCCACTTCTTTGAGCAACAAGTTTAGTTTGACCAGAGTTGATTATTGCTTCAATCTTTTTGACCATTTCTGGTCCAACAATCCTACAACAGTCTTTTGTGAAGAATGACCCAAATCCCTTATCACTCATTTGGGACACACTCAGAAGGTTGAATTTTAGATTGTCTATTAGATTGACATTTTCAAATTTTACTTTTCCAGACTGCACTGTACCAGACCCCAGAACTTTTCCTTTACTATTATTCCCAAAGGATATATCACCCCCACCATGGATTTTAAAGTCTTTGAGGAGGGCTTTACATCCTGTCATGTGCCTGGAGCCTCCACTATCTACATACCAAAGACTATCAAAGCATGCAGAAGCTCCCTGCACATGAAGTAAAAGGATTAGTTCATTAGGGTCTCCAAAGCCAGCAGGGCTTTGGATGGGGTCTCAACAGTGTCTGGGATGGATGCAGAATGATGGACAGTGGTTAGGTCAGGGGTTTGAACTGTTTTAAGACAGTGTTTCTCTAACCACTGTTGTGGGTCCTGACCAATCATCTGCTGGTAACCAAAAGGATGCTTGTTCACTTTGGGTTTAGAGGGCCTTTTGTAGGCCTCATAAACGTGAGGAATCCTTTGGTAAGACTGCTTTTCTCTGCCTTTTCTGAACTGATTGGCAGGGGGTGCATCAGTAACCTGAACATCTCTTTTGACAGATGTTTGGTTCAGCTGTTTTGTAACAGCTATTTGTACTGGCACAAACAGTGGTTGTTTCTTGGTGAATTTGACAGATGTTGATGATGGTGATAGACTCAAGGATGTTTTAGCAATGTACTCGTTCTTTTTCACATCAAAGTTTTTGAGATACACACATGCTTGAGTTTTGTGGTTTGTTTTACCACAAACAATACAGCTTTCTGCTGAAACAATGACACTTGTTTTGTTTAGATCATAAGCTTTTAAGTTGAAACAATCTTTTGTTAGATGATTCCTTTTCTCACAGAATTCACAAAACAAGTTATCATTTTTTTCTTTCTTCTTTCTCTTTTCAGATTCCTTTGCAGCAGAGGTTTTAACCACTGCTGGGATATCTTTGAGAGGTATGACTTTAGCTTTTGGAGCTTTAACACCATCAGTTGATGTAAAGTCCATTGGCTTGAAATTTTCAAGAATATCACATTCGTCAGACCAGGTAGGTTTAAACTGATATTTTTCAAGTTCTTCAAAAGTTGAGGAACTCCTTGTTCTGCCAAGTGTGATTTTGTTACCAAGTTTGTCAGTGATTTTCACTTCTTGGCCATTCTTGTTTGTGGGGATGAACTCAGTGGTTGCATCAGTGTTTTGAACAGATTTTTCACAAGCAATGTGTTCATCATCATATTTTCTATACCCAACCCCAAATTTCACATTGCTTTCAATCTGTTTAGCAAGCATCACCTCATATCCTCTGCAGGATTCCACCCATCTTTCACAAGTAATCTGGGTGGATTCCAACTCCTTTTTGCAACTTTGGTATTTTTCTACCATAGTTTGAAGTTGGGTTTTGGTGATGCTTTGCTCTTCTTTTAGACAGCTGATCTCTTTTTCTTTTTCAGTCAATTTGTTTTTAAGTTCTTTTAAAGACCTTTCAAATTTGACCTCATCAGTCAAGATTTTATCCCGAAGGTTTTCATTCACCTCTTTGATGTTTGCAAAAGCAATTATGCAATTGTCAGAACACAGTTTTTCAAGAACTTGAGGAGATACCTTGGCAGCTGCCATCATTGCACAATCACATTGATGATCTTCATCATCATCAGCTTTTACCTTCTTTTCACCAGCCTTTTCTTCTTTCTCTTCTTCTTTGTCCTCTATGGACCATGGATCTGTCATTGGTTCAATCAGGGTACCTGAACTTTCTCCCAACAGTATTTCACCAGCCACAGCAGTGACCACTGCTTCAGTCACCTCTTCCACTGTTTCAAAGCACTGCTGTTCCTCCTCAGCTTCAACCCCCTCCTGTATTGACTCTAATGCCATCAAACAGAACTCATCATGTGAAGGATCATGAAAAGCATAGAGTGCAAAATTTTCATCACTAAGATCATCAGGCATACTGCTCCAGTCAACAAACCCTTGAGTGAAAAAACTTTGTTGATCTGGTTGTGCTGCTGCTGGAGCAGTGGTTTGAGGTGCAACAGTTTGCACTTGTACCTGGGGAGCAGGGGTTTGAACATATTGGATTTGTGGAACAGTAGTTTGGACATAGTGTACTGGCACAGGGGCAGCAGCATAGTGAGCAGTGTTCACTTGAGCTGCTGGGGTATACTGGGCATAGTGCACAGTGCTTTGGTTTTGAGGTCTAGGATTTGAGCTAGGATGAGTAATTATGGGACCAGTAGTTTGACTCCTACATTCCCTAGCGAAATGTCCCAACCTATTACACTTGTAGCACTTGATTTTCGATTTATCCAACCCAACCCTTAGATTCCCATGTAAACCTGGGAATTTTCGCCCTGTTCTCTTGTAAAATTTGCTAGTTCTAACACTTAGCAAAGCCAGTTGGTGCAGGATGTCCATTTCCTCTAAATCAGTGGGATCGAAATGTTGTAAATCATTGAGTTCAAAGCTTAGATTATCTGACATCTGGTTTTCGTTTGCAGTGAATGCATAACTTGCAGAGTGAGGATCAGGGTTGTTAAAGTTTGCACCAGCAGTTATGTCAATGAAGTGATCATAACCCTGATCCTTACCACTGCTCCCAGATTCTTCTTGACCCAGAAGAGCAGTATTACCGAAAGTATAATCATCAACGGCTTTTCCTGACTCTTGTAACTTCCTTTTCTGGTTCAACTCCCTTTCGTAGGTCAGGAGTCGACCATGGAGTTGGGTCAAGGTCAGATCCTTGAACTCAGGTGAATTTCTGGTGACAAAGGCTATAGTGTCCCATTTTTCGGGCAGTGACCTGAGGAACCTGCTGTTTTGAGTCGAGTTTGTAAAGGTAGTATTAACAAGCCTCAGTTCACTGATGAGACAACTAAACCGCTCAAATTGTTGAGTCAGTGATTCACCTCTAACATGAAAAAATGTTTCATACTGTTGATTCAGGATTTCCCTATTGTTTTCTAAGACTTCTTCGGTCCCCCAAACTGTTCCTTAAGCGCGTCCCATAACTCTTTAGCACTGTTACAGTGTAACAGTCCAGCATATATTTCATTGGGCAGCGCTGATGCTATGATGCTAAAAGCCTTAGCATCTAGTTCGATCTTTTGAAAGTCGGTTTCGGTATAATTTTCAACTGGTTTTGGAACGAACTTTTTAGCATCTTCAGCGCTTGGCACTGAAGGAACATGGGGACCAAAGGTGACAGATCTCCAACAACCTGTGATTTGTTGAGCGAGGATGTGACCCATCCTCCTCTGCCAGATGTTGTATTCATTTCTTTTTAGCATAGGTGGTTTAAAAAGTGAGCCGATGTTGTTTTTATCATCCTGAGATTGTGACGTCATTCTTGTTGTTTTACAGACACTGAGAAATCAACTTTAATGGTGATTAATCCTTGCTCTGTTTTTCAACGGACGAACAAACGATCAGTATCAACTGTTATGAGCTGAACTATTTACGTCAAAATGATTGTTAAATCAAATTTGACTGTCCAAGCTCTGATACTAATTGTTGGATCTGAGTTTCTTTTTGATTGTATTTTTGTTTGAAATAAAGATGGAAATGAAAGAGTTGTGCAGCGGAATTAAGATGAAAGCAAACTTTGCATACAATCAAACGAGAGTAATACTTTAATCAAACATCTTTACACAATGAATCGAAAGATTGAATTTGTTTCAACAACGATTACAATGATTGATGAATGAATGCAAACTCCCCCTCAGCCAGAGCTCAGTAGTTTGTTCGTGCAAAGAAGACGATGTGGTGAAAGAGCTAATAGAACAGTACAAAGTACTGAACTATTTATAGGCACTTGCAAACCACTGAGCATCTTAGCTGACGTCACCATGAAAGTGACATCTAACCTCCTAACAAACTCTAACCTCTGATCTATACAAACTCTGATGTACTAACTACTGCTATTACATTTCTTTACATAAAAGACACTTAAACAGCTGCTGTATCCTTCCACTGCTGTGAACCAAGCAGTGTCTATCCGGATCAGCAGTACTTGACTCAAGGCAGTAGATTGAGTCAGCAGAGCTTTGGTCTTCCATCAGTCTTTGACATTGGTCAGTAGATGCAAATCAGCAGTTGTAGGTCAGCACTTAGTATGATCAGCAGATAAGAGGTCAGCAGATACAAAACCACTTTCAAGGGGAGAGGTTTGCATGAACCAACTGTAAACGTCTGCTTATTCTGGATCCACTGCTCTGATCCAGTTTTGGCTTTAATTATCTGTTCCTCTGATAGGGTTCAATCCCAACAGATTGTTAAGGGTGCAATGTTTCAGTGATCTGAGAAACACATGATTTGTATGCTGATGGGTATATGTGTCTACGTCTGAACTACCATGATCTGTACATGATTCAAATATTAGATTTCTGATGAATTATATTTGCATGTTTTGATAGGGGTTTGTTAGTTGAGATCTCTAGGATTGAATTTGTGATTCATGACTCATGATTATACTTACTGTTAAATGGTTAAGTGATATTGCATGCTTTTAATGCATATTTGTCTTATCCATGCCATGTGAATTCTGGTATCACACTCGGTCCAATCAAATGAATTATAACAACAGTGATGTCGGCTATTGTTCTCATACTTGCTTGTGGGTTTATCAGTAACATGTGATGTCCATATGTGTCATGCATGAATAATTAAATTGAAGGTAATCAATTTATCACTCACGATAATCGATGATTTGATTGAATACATGTTGTTGCAGCCAATATAATAATTAGACAACCATTAGGGTTGTTGATTGACATAACCGACGAAAACCTCCACCCAATGAAAACCCTACCCCCAACGAAAACACCAAGTGTTTTCGGCTCAAAGGGTTTTCGCCATGTGTTGGATTTTGTCAAAGTGTTCTGTTATTCCATTAATTTCGTTAGTTGGCAACTCTGTTAACTCTATTATGTATGCAACTTTGTTAAGTGGTTAACTCAGTTAAGTTATGTAAATCCGTTAAGTATGTAATTCTTATGGTTTGTTAGCTCTGTTAGTTGACTTACATTGTTAACTATCATCTTCTGTTAAGCAAGATAATCCTGTCAAGCATGTTAATGAATAACTAAGGTAGAACAAACTGTGAAAGACATTATATGAAGCATGTTCTGCATGAATCTGATTGATTGCTTCCGAGATACATGATGTTAACTGTCAAGCACTTTGTGAAGCTAGATTTGCATGCGAGTCATTACGAACTTAACTGATTGAGTATACGTGTATAACTATAGGATTTGATTGATTACTTGCGAGCACATACTTTAGCATACCGAGCAAACCAAGGTGAGTTCACACTAGCCAAGGCATGGGATTCCCAGGGGTTGGGAATGGGATTGAATAACTACTCGTACAACTATTACTATTAAACAAATTATTACTGTCCTCGGTTGAAGGGCACGTACGTAAAACCTACGTACAGTTATACTTACTACTGTCCTCGGATTGAAGGGCACGTACGTAAAGCCTACGTACACGATCTTAAGACCATCACCTCTATCAAAGGAAGTCCCTCAATTATCGACTTAATCGCCGAGGCCTAGGGCGAGCGGGTCATTAGTTAATAGCGCTATTAGGTTTAACAAACCTCACACCGTGCCAGTCGGACGGGCGTGTACTAATGGACTATGGGCAAAGGGTCAATGCTGATAGACATTGACTTAGGGCACCTCTTACATTTTCGTAGCAGTCGATACGCGTGGTCTAGTAACACATGGGAAGCCCCCACTAATCATCGCACACATGCCTGGATTGGCTGCGATACGGATTAATACAATACATGGTTTACAAAATGAACATAAGATTTACGAAATGAATACTGTAACCAAACAATCAACTGTGAACTCGCTCAACTTTGTTGTTGATTCGTTGCTACATGCCTTGCAGGTCATTAGGTACTCATGGAGCTTGCACAGGGAGGAACAGTCGTTGTGGGACATGGCAGTGTGTGCCATGCTTTAAACATTACTTTATTTCATACTTAATATTTGCTATGGGTTTTACATTTATGCTTCCGCTAAACACTTAACTATGCTTTGGTTTTTGGACACCTTTCATATTGTTGGTTGAAGTATGTTTACTTTTATGCTTGTTCAATATGATTGGTGTCTTGATCCTGGTCAGTCACGCCTCCAAGCGGTGATGCTCCGCGTGTGGATTTTGGGGGTGTGACAAGTTAGTTGCTGATCTGTGAAAGCTAGGCGGGCCGCGTGAAGCTAGGGACTCATCCTACGCGGGCTGCGAGAGTCCCCAGACCTGCTGAAAACCAGTTTTTCACTTACAACAGCTGGTTTCTTGTATTGCACTTGGTTTCTTCATTACTATGGGCTGGTTTTAAGCACCCATAGTATTGAAAAACAGTAGGTATTACATGTACGGTCCAGATTAAATCACAGGTTACGAGAAACGATCCTAAAGGTGTTAAACCCTCAAAAGGGCACCTCCTAATTACCACGTTTGCTTAATTAATTGTCGGGTCGAAATAATCGGTTTTTAAATAAAATTCATAACTAATGATGTAAAAGCAATAAAATCAGTTTTGTCACTTCAATAACTTGGTAAATATTAATGGAACATGCATGTCTAGGCATATTCAACCCGACAATTCTGAGTTTAGGCTCGGTTCGGAACCGAAAGTCGCAAAATTTGACTTTTGCTTTGACTTTCAGTTCTGACCCGATTTAGCTTAGTTTAGTTATGCCTTAGGATTCCTTTAGGACCATATTATAGGTTAGTATAACCCTCTGAGGTTATACAACTTGGTTCCTAATTAATCCGATTCATATGCATGTTTCCGTTAATTGCTTAAATAATGACCATTATGCCCTTTTGACCTTAAAACGATATTTTTGATAATGTGAGAGGACAAAAACCTTTATTACTGATTTATAAACTTGTCCTAAAAATTTGACATCAGTTTGAGGTCTAGATTAAGAGTTATGCTCAATAGCGTAATTAGAAAGCTTTTTATTAATTAAACGGCGTAATTAGCATAAAGCCTATCTAAACCCAATTTTTGACACCAAAACTTTTACCCACTGATATAATATAATATTTTGGGATTTTTGAAGATTTTTATTTAGTTTTAAACTGATCATGGCATAGGGTTCATGCCTTGATTCGGTAATTGTCGGTTTTGCCCTTTTGGCCTATAAAATGAGTTTTACATAATATTTTGACACCGCACTTTTTGCTACTGATTTTATATGATAAGTAAAATATTTTGAACTTTATAAACTGATTAAAAACTCAGATTTCCTATTATAACCCGAAAATCGCTTAAATGCGACTTTTTACGCGTTTTAAACGCATAGTATGAGTTAAAACTATTTTTGGCATATAAAACTTAATACCTACTGATGTTTTAAGTAAATTTATATAATTTAATAGTAAGGAAAAGTTTTTGAACTCAGAATTTCCAAATTTAACTTTTAAGGCCTATGTGAAATTACCAAAATGCCCATTCGGTGCATAGTTTGGTTATATAAGATAAATTTCACATATATGTAATACCCTACTGATATAAATTTTTAAATTAAATATTTTTACTAATTAATTCAGACCTGAACCTCAGATTTATATTTAATCTCTTTTATAACCTTTAAAATGACCAAAATACCCCTACGGGGCTTAATTTGAGTTTAAATCCGTTTTGGGCATAATGGAAGATATCCTACTGATATCATAACATATTTTGAGCATATTAACTTAGGAAACCTGTTCAGGACTCTTTTGTTTACCCGATACGCATTTATCGCGTTCGGTACGGTTTATGTAACTAGTTTGCACAAATTGGCCGAAACGGGTCAAACCTTATCATTTTCAATTCAAAATCCAGAATGTGTTTAGTTTACTCATATTATACAAGTCTTCAAACTTTTCGGGACTAAATCACATTCTAATCCGGTCTTCGCTTAATCTTGCGTTAAACCGTATATCTTCCTTTAAAACTAACCGGTCTAAGTTTAAACTTAAGTAAGACCCGTTAGGGATCTAATATGTTATTAAAACCTTCGTTCCAGATTTTGGAGACCAGTAAAAGATATTTGCACTTGCTGATTTGTACGGCTGGGATAAATTATAAAATTTGCTCAGGTAAATACTCTTAACTTATTTTCCCTATACGGGCTTGGGATACGGTATTATAATAATACCGCTTGGTCGGGTATGTAGTCATTTAAATCGGATTGTGATTAATGTATTTACATAACCTGTTTTAATCTGTATTATTTGGTGTATGGCCTTTGGGGGTTAAATGACCTTGTCCCGGATATCCTTGGCATCATTCAATGAAATGGCCACGACCTAAGCACGGGGTGTAGGCATACACCTGCCGGTGCATATATATATAAAAAGATATAACCGCCGTTCAAAAATAACTCGCCGCGGGACTATATCATGTGAAGATATAACCGCCGTTCGAGAATAACTCGCCGCGGGACTATATCATGTGAAGATATAACCGCCGTTCGAGAATAACTCGCCGCGGGACTATATCATGTGGTGTGTCTATTAATCTTTAACCCGGTGTCAACCCGGGCTACTGAACGTATAATAAACATGTAATTCTTTTACAAGTTTATATTTAAATAATTATCCTAAGTTATAAAAGATATTTTGTGCCTTGTGCATTTAAATCAATTTTATTAAACTCTTTTCAAAATGAGTCGGTTAATTGTATTTACCAGTGAAAACTGACGTATTTTCCAAAAAGGTTAAGTGCAGGTACTAATCGGAATAGGCTGGCTACTCCTAGCATCAATAAAAGAGTCTTGCAAGCTTAGGTGCCTTAAAAGTATGTGGAACAATTATCTTTTATTTGATCCGCCTGTGGATCCTTCACAACCGTTTTTGTAATACTTGATATTACTCTTTATCGGTTTGTAATATATTCATCTTTTGGTTCCGCTGTGTATATAAACTGTGATAAATTGTCTATGATGATATCAACTATGTCACGATACTCCCCACCGGGCCCACCGGTAATACGTGGAAATATCGGGGTGTGACACTTTTGACTGTATGACTTATGATAGATTGGTAGACATTTTGGGCAAGGGTAGTGTGACCCTGTGTTCCCCTTTTGATACGATACATTTGTAGAACATGTAACTGTATTTCTGGTCGATGATTAATGGAAAGCTCAATCGTAATGTTCTCATTATATACGTTGTTGAATTACTTGTTGTGCTATGATTGAGATGCTATATGCTTACTTGCTTTGATAAATGCTACTACATATACGTACTATATACTTATTATATACATAAGACCTGACCTATACAATCTTCTTTATAGAAGATGCCTCCTAGAAGGAACAATCAGTTGCCCACAACAGAGGCAGAACTGCAAGAACGGATTTCACAGGTAATCGCACAACATGAGGCCTTGCGCTCTGAACATAGCGGAGGTACCTCAGGAAATAACCCACCTCACGGTAATGTTTAAGTCATTTAAGACACATTACGATACGTTTGGACATTCCATGTGCGTTTGCTAATGCTTTCTGTGAATGATGTTGCTTGTACAGGCTGTACATACAAGCAGTTCCTTGACTGCAAGCCTCTGAACTTTGACGACACTGGAGGTGCTGTAGGTTTCGTAAGATGGGCTGAGAAAACCGATTCTGTGCTGCGAATGAGCAAGTGTGCACCTGAGCACCAGGTCACCTACATTTCTGGTCTATTCCTAAACGGAGCTCTATTATGGTGGAACCTTCAGGTTCAAACTCTAGGTGAGGCTGCAGCATACGCTTTGACTTGGGATGAGATGAAAGAACTGATGCGCAAGAAGTACTGTTCAAGAGCTGAGATTCAGAAATTGGAAACCGAGTTCTGGAATCTAAAGATGGATGGTCCGAAGATTGCTGAGTACGTACAAAGATTCCATGACCTATCTCGTGTTGTCCCCTACATGGTTGAACCGGAGTTCAAGCGAATTGAACGCTTCATCTGGGGATTGGCACCCCAAATTATGAGCATGGTGACTACCTCCAAGCCTCCAACGACCACAGAAGCCATTGATTTGAGCGTGGCATTAGCTGAAGAAGCGATTAGGCTGAACAAGTTTTTAAACTCTGAAGGAAAGAAGAAGGAGACTCATATCGAGTCATCAGGAGAGAACAAAAGGAAGTTCTCCAACTTCAAGAAGGGTACTCGTGCGAGCAGCAATGCCAACAAGCGTAAGGACGCTAACCCACCAGTTGAAGCACAAGCTGCTGCTACTGGTGCTGAGATTAGAGGAAAAGGATACATGGGCACCTTACCTAAATGTAATGTCAGAGGGGTAATGGTAATGGCAATGGAAACCGTGGTGGAAACGGTAATGGTGATAGAAACAACCAGGGAGGAAATAGAAATCGTGGTGGTTCTGGAAACCAAGCTGGTAATGGAAACCGCAACCAAAACAACCCTCAGGGTGGTACTGCAAACAGAAAAGGTTGCTTTAACTGTGGTGATGTTGGGCATTTCAAGAGAGATTGCCCAAAGAACAATCAAGCCCAAGGAAGAGTCTTCAACATAGGAGCTAGGGAAGCTCGCCAGGATCCGAACGTAGTTATGGGTACGTTCCCTATCAACCAACACTTTGCATCTGTGCTATTTGATACTGGTGCCGATTATAGCTTCGTATCCCTAGAATTTAAGAATATACTTGGGTTAGTTGCCGATAAGTTGGATATCCCGTATTCAATAGAACTAGCTAATGGAAAGCTAGTAAAAGTGAATGAAGTAGTTAGAGGTTGTGTGATAGAACTCGGAGAGCATGAGTTTACGCTTGATCTTCTGCCAGTCAAATTGGGAAGCTTTGACATGGTAGTTGGAATGGATTGGTTATCAAGTAACCGAGCCGAGATCGTATGTCATGAAAAGATTATCCGTATCCCGATGACGAATGGAGAAACGATTGTAGTGCACGGAGAAAAGCATGATACGCCCCTACGGATTATCAGTTGCTTGAAGGCCCAAAAGTTTTTATAGAAAGGATGTGTTGCCTTCCTGGCTCACATTGTTGATAAGGAAGCCGATGAATCGAAGTTAGAAGATATCTCGGTGGTAAGGGAGTATCCTGAAGTCTTTCCCAAAGACTTGCCAGGATTGCCACCACAACGACAAGTCGAATTCCATATTGACTTGGTTCCAGGCGCCGCGCCTGTAGCCAAGGCACCCTATCGACTTGCACCCTCAGAAATGCAAGAGTTGTCAACGCAGCTCCAGGAGCTTTTGGACAAAGGATTCATTAGACCAAGCTTCTCGCCTTGGGGAGCTCCAGTTTTGTTCGTCAAGAAGAAGGACGGTAGTTTTCATATGTGCATCGACTACCGAGAGTTGAACAAGTTAACCATCAAGAATCGGTATCCTTTGCCGAGTATTGATGATCTCTTCGATCAACTACAAGGTTCGAGTTACTACTCCAAGATCGATCTTCGATCAGGATATCACCAGCTGCGTATTCAAGAAGAGAGTATACCGAAGACTGCCTTTAGAACTCGTTATGGACATTACGAGTTTCTAGTGTTGCCGTTTGGTTTGACAAACGCGCCAGCAGTGTTTATGGATTTGATGAACCGAGTTTGCAAACCCTATCTCGATAAATTCATGATTGTATTTATCGACGATATTTTGATTTATTCAAGAACGAAGGAAGAGCATGAACAACACCTTAGAACCATTTTAGAGCTGCTCAAGAAGGAGAAATTGTATGCTAAGTTCTCAAAGTGTGAGTTCTGGTTGCGTGAGGTACAATTCCTTGGTCATGTAGTGAACGAAGATGGAATCCATGTGGATCCCACCAAGATCGAAGCGATTAAGAATTGGGAAACTCCAAAGACGCCAACCGAGATCCGACAATTTTTGGGTTTAGCTGGATACTATCACAGATTCATTGAGGATTTCTCCAAAATGGCTCAACCGCTGACCTCCCTTACTCAAAAGGACAAGAAGTATGAATGGGGAGATAAACAAGAAGAAGCTTTTCAGTTGGTCAAGAACAAGCTTTGCGATGCACCTATTTTATCCCTACCCGAAGGCACCGATGACTTCGTGGTATATTGTGACGCCTCGCGTCAGGGATTAGACTGCGTGCTGATGCAGCGACAGAAGGTTATCGCTTATGCTTCGCGCCAGTTGAAGATTCATGAGAAAAATTACACCACACATGATTTGGAATTAGGCGCAGTAGTGTTTGCCTTGAAGATTTGGCGACATTATTTGTATGGCACCCGATGCACGATCTTTACAGATCACAAGAGCCTCCAACACATATTCGATCAGAAAGAGCTTAACATGTGATAGCGACGTTGGGTAGAACTGTTAAATGATTATGATTGCGAAATCAAATACCATCCAGGAAAGGCGAATGTGGTGGCAGACGCCTTAAGTCAGAAAGAGGGGATTAAGCCCATAAGGGTTAGGGCTTTGGAGATGATTATACAGACAGATCTCTCGTTACATATTCGTGCTGCACAAAGAGAAGCTCTTAAGAAAGAGAATCTTAAGGATGAATATCCCCGAGGGATGGAGAAGAAGCTGGTACCCAATGAGGAAGGAACTTTATGTTTCATGAAACGAATTTGGGTTCCCTTTTTTGGTGGTCTTAGAGATGTTATTTTCGATGAAGCTCATAAATCGAGGTACTCGATCCACCCAGGATCGGACAAGATGTACCAAGATTTAAAGGATTTCTATTGGTGGCCAAGACTGAAAGGTGATGTTGCAACGTATGTTGGAAAATGTTTAACTTGTGCGAAAGTGAAGGCTGAGTATCAGAAGCCTTCAGGTCTTCTGCAACAACCTGAGATACCCATGTGGAAGTGGGAGCAGATCTCAATGGATTTTATAACCAAGTTGCCAAAGACACCCAGACGTCATGATACGATTTGGGTAATCGTAGACCGTCTGACAAAATCTGCACACTTTTTGCCAATCAGAGAGAAGGATAACACAAGTAAGCTAGCTGAGCTGTACCTAAGAGAGATACTAGCACGTCATGGAGTGCCTATCTCGATTATACCTGATAGAGACGGAAGATTTGTGTCAAGGATTTGGCAATCTTTCCAAGAAGCGTTTAGTTCTCAGTTGAATCTGAGTACTGCCTTTCATCCACAGACAGATGGTCAGAGTGAGAGAACAATTCAGACGCTTGAAGATATGTTACGAGCTTGCGTAATGGACTTGGATGGCAGTTGGGACACTCACCTGCCTTTGGTTGAATTCTCCTATAACAACAGCTACCATACAAGCATTCAAGCTGCACCGTTCGAAGCTCTTTACGGACGGAAGTGTTGATCGTCGTTATGCTGGGCAGATGCAGGCGATAGACAGCTGGTTGGTCCCGAATTGGTCCAAGAAATGACAGATAAGATAATGCAGATCCGAGAGCGCATTAAGGCGGCTCGTGATCGACAAAAGAGCTATGCGGACCAAAGAAGGAAACCTTTGGAATTTGAAGTGGGAGATATGGTTTTATTAAAAGTCTCACCTTGGAAAGGTGTGGCACGCTTTGGGAAGCGTGGTAAGTTAAACCCACGATATATTGGACCGTTCAGAATCCTGGAAAGGATTGGTACTGTAGCGTACAAGTTGGAGCTACCAGCAGAAATGAATGGTGTTCATGATACGTTTCATGTATCTAATTTGAAGAAGAGTCCAACACAAGAAACAGTGGTTGTACCTGCTGACGAAGTTCACATTGACGACACACTCCATTTTACAGAAGAACCAGTTGAGGTTACTGAATGGAAAGTTAACAAGACCCGAAGGAGTAGTGTCAAACTTGTCAAGGTTCGATGGAACGCGAGTCACGGCCCATAGTTTACTTGGGAGCGTGAAGACCGCGTGAAAGCTAAGTACCCGCATTTATTCCCTAACACCCCTGCAGCTAGTAGTAGAGCTTAAAATTTCGGGACGAAATTTTCTTAACAGGGGGAGAATGTGACAACCGTTAAAAATTCAGGTATCCGTACAATTAATTAACCATGATTAGTGCTTAATGACTGTGCTGAATTACAATTAACTGCTTTCTGATTACTGTATTATATTCACATATGCATCACATATTGCATAATGTCATATCATTACTGCATGCAAACATATTGACATAAATGATGCACAAAGCACAGTTAGCACAGTAAACGGATAAATCAGCAAATGCTGACAGAACTCAGCACATAGACAGACAGTGTTTAGAGACCCAGTATGGGCCAGAAACTAAGTACTACACTAGTATAGAGTGTAGGGAAGTAAGGATCACAAAACTGCCTTTCTAGTGATAGTTTAAGTGCCGGAAAGTGCCTAAAACTCACACAAAGTGCTGAATTAAGCAAAATTCAGCATAAATCAGCATTTTAACATATTTTTATCATGCAGAAATATGCTTAAATGGTCCTGAATGCTTTCCTAAGTGTCGAGAATTAAAAGTGTCACAAAAGGGTACATAAAGAACACTAAACTGCAAAGTTTAGCACTTTAACTAACCAGTATCTAACCGAACAACCGAACACTACCCGAAACACCAAATTTACACTAGAAGCACTGTTTTAACATTACCAAGGTAGTTATGGTCCCCGAACATAATAACACCTCCTAAAAATATCTAATAACTGAAACACGTAACCGATACTTGAATTTCAACTAGATTGTAACTAAATGGTTAAAACCTAAGCTAGAACCCCCCCCCCCCCCCACCTAGTTCACGGCCCAAGAGGCCCCCACCATCTAGATTTGTTTTAATTTTTTTTAATGGATCTTGTTCATACTTTTTGTAACATATTACACAATGGTTAAGATGTTAGAATGGATTATAAGAAAGCCTAATGGGTTCTTGATTTCATTTCATCATAACACACACCACTCTCCTCCCTCCTTCTCCCTTACTCTCGGCCGAGAGCACCACACAACACCACCACCACTTTCACCTCTAGTTTATCCATTTTCAAGTGATACCAAGGTGCTAGAAGCAAGATTAAGGAGATTGGTGGTCTTGAAGCTTGAAGAACCTCTCCTGTTTGCTTTTATCCTCTTGATTTCTACACTTGAATCATCCCTAGCCTTGAGCTAGTGGTAAGAACCTTGTACACTCCATTTTACTTCTATTTTAGCAGGTTAAAAGATGTTACAAGTAACTAATCTTGAAGAACACTAAAGATCATGAGAAGTAAATATGAACATAAGCTTAAAATGTGAAGTAATCTTGATGAATATGAGTTGTTATGCTTGTTGATCATTGATTGTTTGTAGAAATGATGTTGATCATCATATGATCTTGCTAGATCATGATTAAAAACATAATCTAGCAAGATGTGAGAATAAAAATTGTTGTAGGATGATGGATCATCCACACATGAATCATGAACTTGAATGAACAAATGGTTTTCTTGGAAAATAAAGATCAAAGTAACTTGTTAATCATGTAGATCTAAAGATTCATGGAAGGTTTTTCAAGAGAACCAAGTTAAAATATAAGTTTCATTAAAACTTGGTTCTTACATAAACAAACACTATTTTTGGTGGTTAAGCAAGTGTAGAAACACTTGTGTAACAAGAAAATTTCATAAAGAAACATTTTTATAAAACATGATTACAAGTTGTAAACATCTAAATCCTTCAAGAATGATGTTTTTAAATAAACAACCACACTTTAAAGGGTAACAAAACTTACTAAACACACTACCAAGTTACTACAAATTTTCATAAACTTTCAAGTTCATGAAGTGGTAGATTAAGCATGATTTTGGCAAAATTGGTAAGTGTAAGTTGTTTAGAGTTGATTATAAATTGATTGTGATGATTTTTATAAAAGAAAATGATATGCTTGAAAGCATGGAAACCTCCATTTTTAGGGGAAACTATGGCAAAATTTTCTAAAAATATAAACACTTAGAAAAATATTTATAAACATACACTTACAAGTGTATTTTCAACAATAAATTGTTACATAAACTTGCCATAATTTTTGGTTACAAAAATACAAATATTAGAGGTTGGTTTTCATAAATAAAAGTGACTAAATATGTATTTAGGAAATATATATTTAGAAGACACAATGTGTGTGATTATTTGTATATTTTGTGTATTAGTTATATTATTTTAGGACTTGAAATAATATAACACATTAAAATACCAAGGATTACAATCCAAAATATTACCAAAATCTCAGGGAATAAATATACAAGTTACACAAAAAAAAAGATTGGCGAAACCGAACAAGAAATGTAACTTACAAAATATTCCGGAAAATATATTCACAAGTATATTTTGGTAAATAATATTTTGGACACAAGGAAATGAAAATATGATTTTTACAATTACTACGAGAATATATCATATTTTTGACAAAGGAAAAATATATTATTTTTGGCAAGTATGAATTATATTTTTCTTGGAATTTTTAGAAGATATATTATTTTTGGGAAAGATATATATTTTCTTGAGTAAACTTGAAATACATTATTTTTGGATAAAAATAAGTTTATATATATTTTCTAAGTTAGACTTGAAAATATATTATTTTGGAACTTATATGAAAATACAAATATTTTTTCCAAATGAAAAATTATAAATAATTTTTCTAAGTAATATTTCTTAAATATATATATTTTGGAAATATATATTGGTGGACTTTTATTAGAAATAATATCCCGGAAAGTTTAATATAAATCTAAGTATATGAATACTTAATGAATACAATAAAATACGTATTCTTACACGTATAAATACACACCGGAATACGACACCAATACATGACAAAAATATACAAATACAAGAATACGAATACAAATACACCCATCATTGGGAAGGAAATACAAGTATAAATACTTGGGAAGTATTAAGTTAATATATATTGTTTTAACGATTATTCTAAAATTTAATAAATATAATTTAAGTTAAAATATTAATTTTTTTGACAATAACTATATAACTTGGAATAAAATCGAAGACATAAAAGAAATATAACTTAAAGACATAAATGCTAAATCAAGGCACGTCCCGTTCGTCTAATAGACATTAGTACGTTATAGGTAGTCGTGTTCACCGAAGGAGCTTTGAGTTACTGTGACCCGAAGACGCAAGACTGTGAGTTCATGACCCCCCTTTTCTTTTAACTGTTTTCAGTTTTATAACTTCGGGGGTGAAGTACATGTTACAACTGTTTACAAACATTTTATACATGGTATGGTTAGCTAAGGAAGGGTACTGCTTGATCATGTGAGTGGTGGGTATAACACTTAAGGCCATTAATCCTCGTTGTAGGACCGAGGGACATGAGTGATAGATCTATTTGGGTGTAGTGAGCCCACACCCATGTGGACCAGGGTGGCCCATGAGGTGACTATGTCTTATTCCCGAAGACAAATCTGCTAGGTTTGAGTTTTCCTGCATCACTTCACACATATCAATGGCCTTGCAAACCATTGGTGATCTGTTTTCCTTGTTGCTTTCATACCAGGATTTACATACATACAGACATACTTTTAAAGGTTTATTCATACACACAAACAAACACATGAACTCGCTCAACTTTTGTTGATGTTTTCAAACTAGATGTATTTCTGGGGATTAAGTGTGGATCTGGCGGGCGTTCGGAACTCCAAGTATGGTTTAAGAATAAAAGATGTCATCCATGGTCTTAGGGTTTGGGCAGTGTGTCTTATTCCTGGACGAGACACGTCTTCCAAATCCTGGTTTATTTAATGTCTTTTGTCGAGTCTTTGTGAACTTTTAAACAAGTTACATGGTTTGTACTCGTATTTGAATTTCTATGTTTTAAGACAATGTTGTCATGATTTTAAACTTAATTTATGGATGAACGTCTATGGTTTTAATCATATAGTTGTTGTTATGATTGAATGCAATGGTATTAAGAAAGTCACACCATAATCACGCTTCCGTAATATTCAGGGTGTGACATCTGGAGCTCATGGGGAGGACATAATTCTTTCATCATAAGCTCCTTCAATTCCTCCCACGAAAGTCCGTAAGTTGTGTCGTTACCTCGCCTGTTTCTCTCGGCAGTCCACCAGTCCAGAGCCCTGGACTGAAAAACGCCAGTTGCGTTAACAGTGCGGAGGTTGTTTGGGCATCCGCTTTGCCTGAGAGTGACTTCAATGGAGTCGAACCACTGGAAGATGGCGCTGGGCCCGTCTTCACCAGTGAATTCCTTTGGGCCACAGGCCTTGAATTGCTTGAAGCTAAAAGGAGCGTGAGGCGTGTCAGTCTTAGATTCCTCAGAAGACTTGCTGGCAACCTCGTTTATCTCGCTGACAATTTGCGGAATGACCTTAGCCATTTCCTTAGCGACCAGCGATGCAATGCGTTTGTCAGCGTTGTTTCAACGAGAAGCGTGGGCAGTATGCGATCCAAATGACGGCATTGTCTGCAACAGACATCGTCATAGGACTCAGACACTATGTATTCGAATCTCACCTTGCGACATACTACTACTAGATAAAGCTTAGGAACACATCTAATCACATACTCACATAATCACGCGGGCACATAATCACATAAGCACATAAGCACATAGCTCATGTAAGCACATAGTTTGCCACAACCACGCTTTACACTATATTTTGCACGTATTCACCTACATATTTTACACGTATTCACCTATCTATCACTGCGTATGCGTTTTCTAAATTGCGTAGCGCGTTCGAGAGTTTCGATCGAGTAGCAAGTAGAGTGTAGCGAGTAGTAATTGTGGTAACTTAGCGAGTAGCATATCATACGATTTGTTAGCGTGTTGAGATAAATGTGCAGAGCGAGTTGTGCGTGTTCATCAAAGCGATGAGCGGTAAGCGTATAGTCTTCCAAAATCGAAACACAAAATTCATAAAACCATATAAATACATAAAATCACATAAAATACCATAAAATCGAAGAATCAGCGGCTGCGAGCTCAGAATCGAAACAGAGTGAGCGCCTTGGGTGTTAGAGCATTGACTACCCAAAATGATTCGATTATTCACAACGACTTTGAGTACGCGTTTTGGCCTAGTAGACTATGCTCTCTCACCGACACACGATGAACGACACTCATCCTTTCGGTTACCACACGAGTTGAGTCGTTGGAATCCATCGAGACTTTGGTGAGGGTTTTGTAAAAATTCGAGGAGTGGAACGCGTGGTTAAGATACGGGTTTCACCCCTAACTTAACAACTTGCCCCAGACACTCTGTCATTAAATATATTTGAGGGTCCCAATAAATAGGCAGGGAGAATTTTGTCGAGATATGGATTTCACTCCTGACTCAACGCAATTCTCGTGTTGATAATAAAATACGTGTAGCGTGAGCGATTCCATCGAGAGTTGTTGGTTTTCACACCTATTCTCGACTAAATAACTTGATTGTGTTGTGTTAGCCGCTCTTTTCCTAAGGCCAATTAGTTTTTCAATCTTAGGGAAGATTGTCGAGCGTTTATAGATTGTGCTCGCATACTTGTACGAAGTGCACAACTCGGGAAACGTGACCTACTTCATACGAGATGTTTCACTCGAGCGAAGAGGCTCACCTTGTGCGAGTTGTCCCAATTCATACTGGTATCCCTAGTTTCGAATAAGCGATAGGATTCACATAAGAAGGCCGCGTTGGGTACTTAGGCTATATACTAAGTCGATCCTAAGACATCGACCCGGACTAGGTCGTGTCTTACCTAATTCCCTATAGTTATGGCTCTGATACCAATCTGTCACACCCCAACCGATGGTGGAATCATCGGGGTGCGGCACTGAGCGAAACAGATTGTCCAGGAGAAATCCACAACAACTAATATTACCAAATATTCAACGTTGCATACCATACCATAACATATTAAGCAAAATAGTTATTACAAACATAGTATCTCAAAGACAAATAAATTGTTCTGACGACTCAGATTTCATATTGTTTGTTTCTAGACTCTCCCAATCTTGATTCCACAAAGCAAGCATAGCATAAGCATCCTAAACACCTGTCACATACGTTAAAATAGAGGTCAATACACAGAGTGTAAAGATGAGCATACAAGTTTAATAACATATAGTAGCGAAAGCGATTTATGCATAACCAGCATGTATTACGTTAAATGTGAAGCATGTAAGTTATCGACAAAGATCCTATCAATACCAATGACTGCGAGTTGTAGAGTGCGCAACACATGTTCACCACTGCGAACATGTGAAGTAAAATCCTTAACAACCCCTGAGTAAACAGGTGCTGAGTCCAAACTATAGTACTATCGTTGCTAAGGCAGGTAGAAAGCAATCAATGTGTTAACATAACAGACAAGCATTCATCGAGTCACGTATAACATGCAAGAACGGTTAGCGTATAAAAGTGTTTGCGTTGTGTGTTGATGTGATTTGATATGGATAACGTATGTAACACCCAAAAGTGCGTTACGTGAAAAAGGGTTCGAGTATACTCACAGATCGTGTTTAGTAACTAAACACCGTCTTGGATTGAATGGAGCGCTGGAGAGTTAGCCTGATCAGAGAACGATAGTGTAAGCTTTGAACAGTGCGTAAAACGGTATGTCGGAGAGTTGACGGATCGAATGGTGGTTCGGTCGGATGACCTTTTGGACAAATGGTCATCCGGTCGGATGACCGTTCGGTCGGATGGTCAATCGGCTGAAGTGTGTTGTGAAGTGTTGAACTTTTGAAGTTTTTGTTATAGTACAAAAAGAGTCATTCGACCGGATGGTCATCCGGTCAGATGGCTGTTCGATCGAATGGCAATTTGTTGAGGGTTTAGTTCCAAGAATTAAGTCTTTCGTCCGAACAGTCGTTCGATCGGATGGTCTTCCGATCGACCGATCATTCGATTGAGGAAACTAACATTCCTTGATTGTTTGCAAAATTGGTTAAGTATTGAAACAATATATCACCATGATCGAATGGTCATTGGATCGGAGTGTCTTCCGATCGGATGGTCGTTCGATCGAGCAACTGTTTGTTCAAAATTCGATTAAGTTGAAAAGTTTGCGGTTTGACCGAGACGGTATGACGACGTGTTAAACAATGGAAACCTCACCAAGCCCTAACTCATCCGATCGGATGGGTATCACCCCGTTCGATCAGACTCAGCTGTCCTTGTCGGAGTTTCATGTTCAACCCGTGAATCGGTCATCTCTTCGGTGGAAATCCATTCTCAGACTGGTTCTCCACTAGAGAATGAGTAGCGAACCCGAACGAGTCCAGATTCCAACGGTTTTGAGTGAAAAGTTAAGAATGTTGAAGAAAGGTTTGAAATACTTGAAAGATGTTTAGATTTAGTTGAAAATCAGTGTAAAATCATGTAAATTCTGTTAGATTCGAACCATTCTTGATGAAATGAAGTCATTCTTCGAAGTTCATAAGAACTTGTGATGAAGTCACCCTTGAACAGTCCGAAATCAAGTGATTTCATGGTTGAAAGTTGTGATTTGTTGGTGAAATTGATGAAGAAGTGTGTAAAGATCAAAGAAGTACAAGATTTAAGATGAACACTTACAAGAATCGCGAGGAATCGAGGGAAAAGAGCTTGAGAGTGCACTGGATCGGAGGGAGCTGTCACATCAGTGAATAGTTGATGTGTCAGGTGCTATTTATTGGCAAGAGTGGGAGAAAGCGGTGCAGGTTAACGGATCGGAGAGCCTTCCGATCGGAAGGTCATCCGATCGGATGGTCATCCGGTTGGATGACCATTCGATCGAAGGGTCCTTCGATCGGACGACACAAGTGAGTTAGTTTCCGCCTTCCGTTTCATGCTTTGAGCGTTGCGTTGCATTCGAGCGAGTTGCGAGTAAGCGATGCGATAGTATTAAACACTAGTTACACAAATAACATAACTAACACCTAAAATCATACAAGTAAGTAATTTCACGTCTCGGGTTTGCGATGAGATTGCGTTGTAATTGAGTAGCGATTGCCTTTGCGAATAACACCTTTAAACATAAATAAAGCACACACAAGTAACACATAATGGCACACACATATAGCAATATTTCAATATTTCAATATCAATACTGCGATTCGAGTTGCGTTGCGTTGTGATAGCGATGTGATAACGTTAGGTAGAATAGCGTTAAATTGTCTTTATCGCATTGTTACTTCCTATATTAACAAATCGTAAACAAATAACGGTAACTAACATACATCGATTAACGAGTCGGAGAGTACAGTCAATAATTAAGTAAGAAATGACAAATCTGATTAGCAATCTTTTCTTCCTTTGACTTTGACTTTGACTTGTACTTTGACTTCAGAAGTCGGGTTGTTACATGAATACATCGAAAATATGAACACCCGGTCGGATGAGAACGGTTGGGACCTATTGTCGGACAATGAGAACTCTCGTGAGTCAAGTAGATATGGAAAAGGAACGGTAGACGCCGATCTGGGGAGTAAAAGTGTTAACTTACAGGTCCCCGGTGTGGATACTGGTATGAATTTCCTGACGAGAAAAAGGAGTAGCAACAGAGAGGAGGGTCTAGACGGCGAAATTAATGAAGGGGTTAGTCCCGAGGTGGGTATCGGAATGGACGACGAGGTGGGTAACGGTCTGATTCAGAATGAACCTTTGGGTCGTTTCCAATTTTCTACGAAATAAATAATGAAGAAGTGGAACAAGTTTCGATAAGGGACATTTTTGGAATAGGGATTGTTCTATCTGGGGATTACAACCTCCAGTTTGGGCAAGGTTTTCAACTTAGGGGGCCCAACAAAATTATTAGAAAGGTCAGCAAAAGCAACAATAGTAAAGGTAACAATTCCGTTGAAGGGTTTGGGCTTACTAGGCCCAATAAAAGACCAAGGCAAAGTGATCCGTTCGACCTCAACGAAACCATCGGGATTCAAGAGGCTCTATTCATGAGAATAACGAGGAGGTTAACAACAAGGACGGAAGCGTTAATTATAATAGCAACGAAGTCCAGTTGGAAAATATTAGAGAAGAAGAGGAGGTGGTAGTTCGAAAAATGTCATTTTAGAATGATTTGAATATGCGGGATAATGAGGAGGATATGAATTTAAACAATGAGACATTTTTGACAAGCTTAATGGGGAGTATCGTGGGCGCGAACCTACAAAACCACGAACAACTGATTAGAAAATCGATCAGGGAAGAAGGTACTCAAAAGTTGAAAATATGAATTTCCTATCTGTGAACATTAGAGGTTTGGGGGAGGGGGATAAACATAAAGCAAGTTGGATCAAAGAGTTGAAAAAAGTTAACGGGACCGATTTTAGTGACGTTTCAGGTATTGAATTTGAGAAATTCTGGGGTACGAGTAGGTTCAAAATGGATCATGTCCCGGCCAGCGGCAGATCGGGAGGAGCTGTCAGCATGTGGGATCCGAGCATTTTTAAGGTACACGATTCTATCAAACATATTAATTATTTGTTGACTAGGGGCTTATTAAGGGGAGTAATAAAGGGATTAATATACTTAACATTTACGCACCTCAAAAAGTTCCTCAAAAAAAAGGTGTTATGGGACAACATTGGGGCGGTTACGGGTTGTTATTCGGGTTGGTGGGTTATTATGGGGGATTTCAATGCGGTTCGTTCTCAAGAAGAGAGAAGGAATTCAAAATTTAATAATGTTTTCACTAATAATTTTAACGTTTTCATTAACGAAAACGGTTTTGAGGGAATTTAGCATGAAAGGGAGAAAATTCACTTACCACAAGGATAAAGGAAACAAACAAAGTAAGATTAATAGATTCTTGGTGTGTCAAAACTTTTTTAAGGAATGGCCAGAGGCATGTCTTAGAGCTCTTCCTAGACTTCACTCAGACCATTGCCCCTTATCCTTTCTTGTACTAAAAAAAACTTGGCCCCAAACCATTTAGAATTTTCAATTCGTGGATGGATAGAAAGGATTTTGATAGGGTGGTTTCGAAAGCGATTGAAAATTTGGAAAAGACAGGGGAGGCAGATTTGGTTCTTATGCACAAATTCAAGGCTATCCGCGATAGTCTCAGAAAGTGGAAAAATGATGTTTTATCTAAAGAAGGGGATACAGAAGCTATTCTCAGAGATGACTTGGAGAAACTAGATGAGATGGCAGAAATTAAAGAGCTATCTAAATAGGAGTTATGGTCGAAAATGGAATGTTTGAAAGATTTAAAGGAACTAGAGGCACATAAAATTAAAGACCTGAAACAAAGAGCTAGGATCAGATGAGATATGGAAGGGGATGAAAACATGGCTTTTTTCCATTGGTATATCACACATTTTTCTTTTTTTTAATAGTTTACCTAAACACCATTACGTAAACCAACGCCAACGTTTTTGAGCATTAGCTAAACAATTTAGATGAATTGACGTGGCACTCTCTGATTGGGTGAATCGGGAGTTTACCTATTCCAAATTGGTAACCACTCCCTTCACCCTAAAAACATTTTTTTTCTTGATAAATCCCAAGCGAATCCCTTCATACCATATCTATATAATAACAATATAAAGCAAATGTGATGAACATGAATGTAATTTTACATCACATACAACAATATGTACAAATAAAAACAACACATTTAAGAGGGATATAATAGTAAATAACATTAATTTTTAAGACACTAGAGGGGTATAATGGTAAATTAATCATGCTCCTATAGTTAAAATCTAGATTTCATTTCTATCTTTACCCTTTTGACCCTTTCTCTACCCACAAAACTCTTTATTTCTTTCATATCAACCATGAAATGAATTAATTATTTGATTTAATTGCACATCATCATATTCCTCATATTTACATTGCCTTTTCATCTCTTTTAACCTCTAAAACGAACTGAAGCTATTAAGCCTAATGATTGGAATCATGTAACTGATGAACGTTGTTTGAATTCTAATACACTCGATCACTCCATTTCTCTTATTTCGTTTTATAGCAATAATATCACTTCTGCTCTCATGTCCAATACTAACAGTGTTATATTTGTTTTGTTTCATACAGATGGATGGGAAAACCGGTGGGTTAAATCTAACCAGAAGAAAGGAAATAACGTGGCTCGAGAATGGAACTTACACTACTGGTAAATGGAACGGGGATTTAACCCTTTTACCGATTTGTTTTGAAGAATGTTTGTGTAAATCTATAAGTTTGCTGACACGGTATTTTTCTTTTCCTTAAACAATAGGTATACATGTTCCCCTCTCGCAAAATCCCGTTCCTCACACACCCATACACCACTGTTCTCCGGCAATACGTTGCCGCATCACAACAGCCCCAGTTTCACTACAAGTAACTTAGACCGATCAAGTTGCAGAAACCACCATCATATCAATATCATCGTTGACATTTTTGTTCTCGCCTATTCGAAAGCCTTCATATCCGGCCGGTAGTTTTATTGCTGTAGTCCGAAACCTTTGTTTCCGTCTCGGTTCTAAGGCTAGAGGGTATGGTGATGGTCCTCCAAGGGAGGATGATCCGCCACGTAGGCGCCACGTCATAGTCCTCCCAAGGATGGTCTATCCCACAAAACTAGAGGGTATGGAGGATGGTCCTAGATGATCCTACCCCACCTATTTTATGTTTTTTATTTTTTTAATCTTCTACTTTTTTTTAACATTTAACAAATAAACTAACAAAATATTTTCATTAATATTAAAATCCATTACATAAACTTAAAAAAAATGGGGTTTTCAAGGAAACAAGAATCCTAGAAAAAAGAACCTGTTTTGTAAAGAACTTAAAACAACAGGGACTACAAATAAAATGAAGGGGGATTTCCGGCGTTTTCTTAAAACAACAGGGACTACAACAGGGACTACAACAGGGATAAAGTTGCAAAAGTTTTCTTAAAAAAACAATAATTCTTCATCACCTTCGTTTTTTCGTTCGTTTTATCCGGCGGATTTCCGGCAACTCCGATTCAACCCACAACTCAATCCGATTCCGATTTTTTTTTAACAGTAAAAAATGAAGGGGGCCCCACCAAAAACGGACCGTCGCCAACGTCCAGATGCTGCCGGTGAGGACGGGGACGGGGGGATGGTTTGCCGGCGTCGCCGGTCCTCGACGGGGTTGGGGACGGACCCCATACCCTATAGCCTAAGGTAAGAAATTCGACTTTTTATTCGATTGTTAGAAACAATACTCGACGTATGTTTATCGAACTGTGTTTTTTTGTCTTTCTTTGGTTATTAACTAGAGACGCCAAACCTTTACACCTTGTTCCCTAGTTTCATTAAATGAGAGAAAAGAAAAGATTTGGAAGGAAATAATTTTTAGTCGTGTTCCAGAGTTTCATTAAAGTAGAGAAAAGAAGAGAAAATGAGAGATTTTTTGCCTAAAATTAATCTTTCCAATATGAAAAGAAACGGAGAGAGAGAAAGAAAAGAAAAGAAAAGGAGAGAATCCTTTCTTTTCTCTCCTTAACTTAACTCGGGAACATAGTGTTAAGCCCAATTAAAGGAGGGCATTCTGGAGGCTTGCCATACAATACAAGCAAGCTTTTCCTGTTCATTTACACACTCGAAATCTCGAAAGCTTCAATCTTCCCCACTTAATTTCTTCAATCTGGTATCCACATTCATCTATGGATCCTCTAACAGGCTCGATTTCAATTTTCAAACCCTAATGATGTTCAGTGTATTTGTTCTTTAATCTTCGTGTAAGAACTTGTGTATATAATTCATTTGCAATTTGTTTGGTAAGTTACATTTGGATGAGCAAGATGGGTGGTTCGACCTAGGGTTTATGGAATCATGTTGTTGCTATTGTTGGAAAAATAGGCGAAAATAGCAATTTTCACAAATATAGGAAAATGATTTTTTTCCTATTTTGGACTAGAAATAAATATAATAAAATGAGCGGGTTTTATATATTTATTTATGGGTTTGTGTTCTATGTTGGGAGAGCTTCACAACGAACTAAACCACGTCCAAAACCGAGCTAAGATGAATGAGATATCGATGCTCAAAGTTGGGTGTTTGGAACATTCAATGCTGAAACAAAAGGGAAAGTAGCACCTTGTCCCACATCGGATGAGAGATGGAACTTAAAGGGGTATTTAAGTGGGAACTCTCCATCCTTATTGTTTCATGGAAGCACACACTAGTGTCCTCGCGAAGGGTACGGAGCACCCTAACTCGCACTCGCACTCGCAAACGCTCGCGCGCGCGCGTGGCGTGGGCGATGAAGCGCAATGTGGCGCTTTGATGGCGCACGCTCGCATCGCCGCGAGCCGCTTGAGAGCCGCCTTTGTATTTTTGACCACGTGCGTGTGGTGGAGCACAAGGGTTGCAAGGACCAAGTGGTAGGTGATGCGGCGCATGACGTGGCAGTTATGCGCATGCGCGCGCGGGTGCACGCATGGTGCATGGGTCTTGCTGTGTCGTGCGCGGCGCACCAGAGTGAGCCAATACGGCGTGACTGTGTGGCGCGCTCGTATAGGCTCACAGGTGACGTGGCGCACGCGCGCATGGACTTGGGCCAAGAGGACGCACCGCGCAAGGTGACGTGGCGCACGAGCGCATGGACTTGAGCCACGAGGACGCACCGCGCATGGTGACGTGGCGCATGCGCGCATGGCTGTGAGCCAAGAGGCCGCACCGCGTATGGGCGTGCACACCTGAGCGCGCGCGCGCGCACAGAAAGCTTCCAGCATTGAATAACAGAGCAGTTTCAGTCCAGCTTCGTAACTGACGAGTTAACTGGCTTTGACTGAGAATTAAATGACGTATTAAATTGCATTGAAGACGTTTAATGCAATTTAAACCTCTCTTTAATTCGTTTTTTGACTGTTTCGACTTAGGAGCTGTATATATACAGCTCCATACCCACTTCAGAAGGACACCAGAAACAACAACAGCAAACAACTCTCTCTCTACTACTTGTGATCTTCTTTTCTTGCAGTTTCAAGGTAACCTTCGGGTTGTAGGTCTACTCCGGCAGTACCACTGCTCCGGCTGTTGTACCCTGGGAAACAAAATGAGTACTCTTGGGAGACTCGGAATTTGTTTTAAGGGAAGCGTGTTGAACACGTGCCTCAGTCCAACTCTGCTTCTACACCTTTCTTGTATTTTGGATTTCAGTTGTAATTGTACTTGTGTTTCAGCTTTCTTATTTCTGAATTGTAATCTTGTAATTAAATTTGTTTATTTTATTTAATTTATGCGAACGGTTCCTACAATCTTAAAACAAATTTTTTAAAACCGTTCGTGTATCAAAACCATTCTGTTTGTGATTCAAACCAGTTTTGTTTTCACTCAGTTTGTGTTTTAAAAAAACATATTTTTTTTTTTTGGTTTTCATCTTCAAAGGAGCGACTTTGGTTGAAAACCATTCTGGTTACATTCAGAATTTGTCATAAAAATTTGCTAAACTTTCTGATTTGGTCTTCAAAGTTGGACTTAGAAGCCAATTAGTAAGTTCTAAATATTATAAATTTTCTGTTTTGGTCTTCAAAGTCGGACTTAGAAGCCGAAACAGTAAATTGTGGTAAAATTAAAATTTAGTAGTTTCCTTCTGGTTTGTGCGTAAATCAGAATTTTTTGGACTAAAAATTTTAATTTTATTTTTTTTCAGAATGTCGACCTCAAACAACAACAATACGAATGTTGTAGTTGGAACCCCTGCCAACACTGTGGGAGCGTCCACAGTGGCAAATCATGCTGAAAGACCTGAGAAGTTCTCAGGTCTACACTTCAAGCGGTGGCAACAGAAGATGTTCTTCTACTTGACCACCATGAACCTTGCGAGGTTCTTGACGGAAACCGCTCCCCAACCTGCGGAAGGGGAGACCGACGCTCAGGCTCTGAGCGCGGTAGATGCGTGGAAGCATTCGGATTTCATATGTCGAGGCTATGTACTCAATGGTCTCTCGGATGCCCTGTATAATGTGTACTATAATATCAAGACTTCCAAAGAGTTATGGGAGTCCTTGGAGAAAAAGTACAAAACGGAGGATGCGGGAACAAAGAAATTTGTTGTCGCCCGTTTCTTGGACTTCAAAATGGTTGATAACAAGTCTGTTATGAACCAAGTTCAAGAGTTGCAAATTATACTAAATGACATCCATGCCGAGGGAATGGTACTTAGCGAGACATTTCAAGTGGCAGCCATGATTGAGAAATTACCTCCTGCTTGGTTGGATTTTAAGAATTATCTTAAACACAAGCGGAAGGAAATGTCGGTGGAGGACCTTGTTCTTCGTCTTCGTATAGAAGAGGAGAATAGGATCGCCCTAAAAAGCAGCCTTGTGCAGCCTAGTGCTAGTGCAAACGTGGTTGAGCATGGGCAATCCTCTAAAGGTAACAAGGGCAAGGGGAAAAAGGACAAAGAGAAAGCAAAGGCTAGCAAACTTGGACTTAAGAAAGGGGTTGCGAAAAAGAAACCTCCAACGTTCCAAGGGACTTGTTACAACTGTGACGAGCCGGGGCATCAGGCTAACCAATGCAAGAAACCAAAGCGTGAGCGTGCGCACATGGTGGATGAAGACGGAATGCCTTTGGTGGCAATGATTTCCGACAAAAGTGCAATGATGGATGAGGTCAATACGGTGACCAATACTCCAAAAGGTTGGTGGGTTGATACGGGAGCGACCCGTCATGTTTGTGCAGACAAAACCCTCTTTACCACCTTCAAGGCGCTTGAAGGAGATGAGAAGCTGTATATGGGCAATGCAGCCACCGCCGACATCATGGGTGAAGGAACGGTGATCTTGAAGTGGACCTCAGGAAAGGAGCTCACTCTAAGCAACGTGTTGTATGTCCCGGACTTGCGGAAGAATCTAGTCTCGGGATGGTTGCTTAACAAGTTTGGATTTCGTTTAGTATTTGAGAGCGATCAATTTGTACTTACTAAACGAGGAACGTATGTTGGTAAGGGCTACGCCCAAAACGGCATGTTTAAATTGAATGTAATGGCTGTCAAAAAGATGAATAAAATTGCTACTACTTCTACTTATATGCTTGAGTTTTCTGATTCGAATAAATGGCATGGTAGATTAGGTCACGTTAATTTTAATTCAATACGACGTTTAATCAATTTAAATTGTATACCAACGTTCCATATTGATTCACACTATAAATGTGAAACTTGTGTAGAATCCAAACTTACAAGAACATCATCCAAATCGGTTGAACGAATAACCGAACCCCTTGATTTAATTCACACCGATATTTGTGATTTAAAAGCGGTACCCACAAGAGGTGGAAATAAGTATTTCATCACGTTTATTGATGATAGTACTAAATATTGCTATGTATATTTACTAAAAAGTAAAGATGAAGCAATAAGTAAATTTATCTTGTATAAAAATGAAGTTGAGAATCAACTTCAAAAGAAGATAAAAGCTTTGCGAAGCGACCGAGGAGGCGAATATGTTGCACCTTTTGCCGATTTATGCGCAAAAAGTGGCATTGTACATGAGTGTACACCTCCTTATTCTCCACAATCAAATGGCGTGGCGGAACGAAAGAACCGCACATTGAAAGAAATGATGAACGCCATGTTGATAAGTTCTGGGATGAGCCAGGAAATGTGGGGGGAGGCCATTCTCTCGGCCAATTATCTTTTGAACAAGATACCATTGAAAAAGAGGGACGAAACTCCATATGAGTTATGGAAAAGGAAGAAGCCTTCATACAAATACTTGAAAGTGTGGGGGTGCCTAGCAAAGGTGATTGTACCACCTCCTAAGGCTCTTAGGATAGGACCAAAAACTGTTGATTGCATATTTATTGGGTATGCGCATCAAAGTAGTGCACATCGCTTTCTTGTACATGAGTCCAAGAATCCTGATGTACACGTAAACACTATCATGGAGGTGAATCCTAACGTTGTGTCTTACTTTGAAAATGTGTTTCCTTTGAGAAGACAAACACATGCAACGTCAAATACACCTACTTTTGAAGTAGGTGAAAGCTCATCTAGACGAGTTGATGAGGTAGTTCATGATAAGACACATGAACAACCTGAGGTTGAAGAAAGTGACCGTAGGCGAAACAAAAGGCCAAGGGTTGAAAAATCCTTCGGTCCAGACTTCGTTAGCTATATGGTTGAGGGCGAGCCTAATACATATCACGAAGCGGTTTCTTCTTCAGAAGGACCTCAATGGAAAGAAGCAATAAGAAATGAAATAGATTCTATATTGCAAAATCATACTTGGGAGTTAGTAGATCTTCCACCTGGTTGCAAACCACTTGGATATCGTTGGATATTCAAAAGGAAGATGAAAACTGATGGAAGTATTGATAAATACAAGGCTAGGTTGGTGATTAAAGGATTTAGACAAAAGGAAGGTCTAGATTACTTTGATACCTACTCGCCTGTGACGCGCATAACCTCGATTAGATTGGTTCTTGCTATAGCGGCTTTAAGAAATTTGGAAGTTCACCAAATGGATGTTAAAACCGCATTTCTAAATGGCGATTTAGAAGAAGAGATTTACATGGAGCAACCTGAAGGTTTCTCTGCCCCAGGTCAAGAGGGTAAAGTATGTAAACTTGTCAAGTCTTTGTATGGCTTGAAGCAAGCACCAAAACAATGGCACCAAAAGTTTGATCATGTCATGATTGACAATGGTTTTAAAATAAATGAGTGCGACAAATGTGTTTATGTCAAAGACACAAATGAAGGTTATGTGATTTTATGCCTTTATGTAGACGATATGCTTATCATTGGGAGTAATGATAAAATTATCAAAGCTACTAAAAGCATGTTAAAAGCGAGATTTGACATGAAAGACATGGGTTTAGCGGATGTGATTCTTGGAGTAAAGATCATAAGAACCCAAGAAGGTCTTGTGTTAAGTCAATCTCACTATGTGGATAAAATTCTTGAAAAATTCAACTCGGGAGATACGAGTGTAGCTCGAACTCCAGTTGATACCTCCCAACATCTTAAGAAGAATAAGGGAGATGGAGTTGCTCAGTTAGAGTATTCAAGAATTATTGGCAGTCTAATGTATCTAATGACATGTACTAGACCCGACTTGGCTTACGCGGTGAGTAGGCTAAGTAGATACACCAGCAATCCGTGCGCGGATCATTGGAAAGCTATCACGAGGGTGCTTAAATACATAAGATACACTAGAGATTATGGACTGCATTATACCCGACAACCAGCAGTGATCGAAGGATACACTGATGCAAACTGGATATCGGATAATAAAGATTCCAAATCAACAAGTGGTTACGTGTTTACACTTGGAGGAGCTGCTATTGCTTGGAAGTCTTCTAAGCAAACGGTCATAGCAAGATCCACAATGGAATCCGAATTTATCGCCTTAGATAAGTCAGGCGAGGAGGCGGAATGGCTACGTCAATTCGTGGAAGATATTCCAAGATGGCCAAAGCCTTTGCCAGCCATATGTGTACATTGTGATAGTCAATCAGCTATTGGTAGAGCTCAAAGCTTGATGTACAATGGCAGATCAAGGCATATGCGACGTAGACATAACACGATACGACAACTACTCTCAACGGGTGTTATCACAATTGATTATGTGAGATCAGCGGATAACATTGCGGACCCGTTTACAAAAGGCTTAAGCAGAGAGTTAGTAGAAACGCCGTCAAGAGGAATGGGACTAAAGCCCGTTGGAAATGGGAATATGAGGGAAACCTAACTTAGTTGACTGGAGATCCCAAGATCTAAGTTCAATAGGCAAACTTAATCATATTACCAAAACGGAGTCACTGTGGGGGAGTACCCCAATCTAAATAAAAGGGAGTTATATATACTTCCTAGTCCATTCCAATCAGTGACATTGAAGTGAGGCTAAGCATATTAAGGTTAACGATTTCGGGAAATCAAATAACCATGATGCTTTTAATGATTCAGAGGTATCACCTATGTTAGAGAGAAGTAGGGTCGCTTCAAATGGATTTGTGGGGTGCGCAAATCCTAGAGCTCTCGCAGAACCAGGCTAGTGTTCCAGGACCATAATAGGACACGACAATGAGGAGTTGGCCAAACCAGGGAGAGTATTGTGTGAAGTGTATTGTTGTTTACACAAATGGGGGTATGTTCAAGGACATCGCGTCTACACACCGCTAGTAAGCTAAGTGCGCTTCACAAAAGAAGGTTCAAAGGGTAAAACCTACCTATCTTGCAATACTCAACTGTCGAAGTTTATCTTTGAAAAGTGTAAGGAAAAGATCCATTTCCATACATGTGGGGGATTGTTGGAAATTTGATGAAAATAGCATTTTTCATGTGGGGGATTGTTGGAAAAATAGGTGAAAATAGCAATTTTCACAAATATAGGAAAATGATTTTTTCCTATTTTGGACTAGAAATAAATATAATAAAATGAGCGGGTTTTATATATTTATTTGTGGGTTTGTGTTCTATGTTGGGAGAGCTTCGCAACGAACTAAATCACGTCCAAAACCGAGCTAAGATGAATGAGATATCGATGCTCAAAGTTGGGTGTTTGGAACATTCAATGCTGAAACAAAAGGGAAAGTAGCACCTTGTCCCACATCGGATGAGAGATGGAACTTAAAGGGGTATTTAAGTGGGAACTCTCCATCCTTATTGTTTCATGGAAGCACACACTAGTGTCCTCGCGAAGGGTGCGGAGCACCCTAACTCGCACTCGCACTCGCACACGCTCGCGCGCGCGCGCGTGGCGTGGGCGATGAGGCGCAATGTGGCGCTTTGATGGCGCACTTTGCACTTCACACGCTCGCATCGCCGCGAGCCGCTTGAGAGCCGCCTTTGTATTTTTGACCACGTGCGTGTGGTGGAGCACAAGGGTTGCAAGGACCAAGTGGTAGGTGATGCGGCGCATGACGTGGCAGTCATGCGCATGCGCGCGCGGGTGCACGCATGGTGCATGGGTCTTGCTGTGTCGTGCGCGGCGCACCAGAGTGAGCCAATACGGCGCGACTGTGTGGCGCGCTCGTATAGGCTCACAGGTGACGTGGCGCACGCGCGCATGGACTTGAGCCAAGAGGACGCACCGCGCAAGGTGACGTGGCGCACGAGCGCATGGTGACGTGGCGCATGCGCGCATGGCTGTGAGCCAAGAGGCCGCACCGCGCATGGGCGTGCACACCTGGGCGCGCGCGCGCGCACAGAAAGCTTCCAGCATTGAATAACAGAGCAGTTTCAGTCCAGCTTCGTAACTGACGAGTTAACTGGCTTTGACTGAGAATTAAATGACGTATTAAATTGCATTGAAGACGTTTAATGCAATTTAAACCTCTCTTTAATTCGTTTTTTGACTGTTTCGACTTAGGAGCTGTATATATACAGCTCCATACCCACTTCAGAAGGACACCAGAAACAACAACAGCAAACAACTCTCTCTCTACTACTTGTGATCTTCTTTTCTTGCAGTTTCAAGGTAACCTTCGGGTTGTAGGTCTACTCCGGCAGTACCACTGCTCCGGCTGTTGTACCCTGGGAAACAAAACGAGTACTCTTGGGAGACTCGGAATTTGTTTTAAGGGAAGCGTGTTGAACACGTGCCTCAGTCCAACTCTGCTTCTACACCTTTCTTGTATTTTGGATTTCAGTTGTAATTGTACTTGTGTTTCAGCTTTCTTATTTCTGAATTGTAATCTTGTAATTAAATTTGTTTATTTTATTTAATTTATGCGAACGGTTCCTATAGCTATTTACGTTTATGCCACTTTTAGCTACTCATTAGATGCATTGTTGTGTGAATTATCTAGCTTTTTGGCCTTGTTCCATTGTTACAAGTTGTTTTTAGTTGATTATTGTTACTTTACAAGTTAACGCTAACCGCTGCGGATTGTTAATTATTAATGTTTAGTTTGAGATGCAAAAATTCTTAAGTTTGTACAAAACATTATTTACATTTTGTTTTTAGCCCAAACTTACAACACTATACTAAAACGTTTAACATTAAAAAAATACAAGTTTTTGAAGAATGTGTTGCAACATCCTAAACCGTCAGAAAATTAACGTTCTCGAAATTTTATAAAATAAAATTAAAACCTTTATCTAAACCGGCCACTCTGCATCTTAGCAGGCGTCATACCGATGAATGAAAGTCGATCAAACAAAACTCTGGTTTATTCCCAAAGTGAAACTACTCCTTAAATAGCCAAAAGTTACGTAGATGATGGTGCAAAGACAAATTTTCCCCATAACTAACTAACTAATTAACTACTAGAAACGAGCATCACACTGCAAATTGTCGTTCCCGCAGCAAAACGCAGGTTCCCCACTAGTATTCTAAAAGTTAACAATGTAATTAAGTGGATGCTGCAAACCATTCAAAGCATACGTGGCATGCATATCCAAGAGACTAAAGACTTTGACGTTGACTTTTTACACCTTTTCAACTGCCAAAGAAATGAAAGACATCTGTAATTTCACATTTATGTTCAAACACCTACACCCATAGAAAGTAGAAACTATAAACATGTAGCAGAGAAGCTTACCTAAACCATCTACTTATGTCAATATTTATTTTTAATCTTTACCAAAGTGTTATGAGTTCAAGTCTCATGAAGGGGAATAGAAGTATCTTGGGGGTAAATCTTAAAGGGTGTGTGTTTTTCTTTAAAAAAAAAAAAACTATTTAAGTGGTTTGAAAACACTATAATTTGAAAGGCAAACTACACTATTCTAAAATCAACACCACTTGTTTCTAATGGGAGTACATGATAGAATCTGAAATTCAGATTTGATTGAAACAAGAACAAACAAGATAGATAATCCAATTCGAGAAGGATTAGGTCTCCAATTAGAAGGTTTAAGAACCCTAATTTTTATATAATAAACATCCAACATCAAGAAAGATGACCTAATCTCCCTATTTAACATAAAAGAAACAGAAGTTAATTAACTGCTAGAAAACCACGTTGGAAACTGTTCCCGCTATTTTGTTTAAATTAATTGAATATGCAGCTGGTCTGGTTCTGGGCTTGGATTTGGGTCGGGTTCTGGGCTGTTTGGTACTGGGTATGTATCAATACTACCCGCCCGGAGACATGACTTGTCCTCAAGTCGAAACACGGGAAACTTTTCTTCCAGGCGATCGTAAATTTTCCAAGTCTTTTCCTCTAAAGGGCGGTTGCCCCAGTAACGAAGTAGCTCCTGAATAGGATGTCCTGTGTCTGAGACCGAGCGGTAGGCGAGGACTGTACCAGGTTGGAGGTCCAGTTTTGCCAAACTTTTCTGGCGATACAGTTGAATCCAAGGACACATTAGTCTGCTTTAATGCAGCCTGTTTTTTCATGTTTTTAATAAATAACTTAATGAAAACATCAATGTTAATTGCTGATTCTGCATCCTCCGTTTCCTTGTTGGTGCCGAGTGGCTTGTCTTGTCCTTCAGAGGTTTCCAGCAGGTTGAATGTACCCATTCTGAACCTATGATCAGCAGCTCGTCTTTTGAGAAACCAAGTTTGGTTCTCTATCTCTGTAGTATGAGGAAATTGGCGCTGGGGTGTAGGGTTTTGGGTAACAGACTGAGAGGCATTTTTAGCATAGGCTGAGATAGGTTTTGGGCTTGGGCTACTTGTAAAACTACTAGTGGGCTTAGATGAATAGATCTTGGACTCATCTAGGGTACTGGCAGCATTATACACGGTTCCAATTTCCTGGATGCGCAATTCAGCCTTCAATTCTTCTTTCAGACTATCTTGCTCTTCATCAGTTGGCGTCTCTTTTATGCTATTCTCCACCGTAATCTTCAAATCACTGGCTGATTCTTCACTGTTACGACCATCTCGGATTACCTGAGCCTTGATCTCTGCGATATCCTTCTGCATACAGTCTATGCTGGCTGCAATTGATGCTAATTGAGAAGCAAGCACAACCTGATCGCAGGAATTGTACCGGGTCTGCACCAGCTTTGAATTTCCCGGCAATGGAACCATTTGATAGAATCTGAAATTCAGATTTGATTGAAACAAGAACAAACAAGATAGATAATCCAATTCGAGAAGGATTAGGTCTCCAATTAGAAGGTTTAAGAACCCTAATTTTTATATAATAAACATCCAACATCAAGAAAGATGACCTAATCTCCCTATTTAACATAAAAGAAACAGAAGTTAATTAACTGCTAGAAAACCACTTTGGAAACTGTTCCCGCTATTTTGTTTAAATTAATTGAATATGCAGCTGGTCTGGTTCTGGGCTTGGATTTGGGTCGGGTTCTGGGCTGTTTGGTACTGGGTATGTATCAGTACACCTCACTTTTGGGAGAGGGACGTAAGCGCAAGGCAACACCTTGATACCATTGGGCCATTTGGTAGCTTATTTAACGATTTGGTATGTACGTTTTGACGCCTAACTCATACCCCCACAAAATATTCTAAATTTACATTAATGTTCACCATGAGACTAGAATTCTAAGTCATTTTAAGGATAAACATTTACTAAAAACCTTAATTAGTACTTAAAGATTACAAGCCCTTTGTCTTGAAACTAACTGTTCAAGAATCAAGATAGATTGTAAAGTACTTTTTTACCCTAGAAACATCTTGCTTATCCTCCAAGACTTCTCCCCTCATCAGTCATCACTGGTCTATGTCATCAACTCATCATCAATGTCTTAGCATTTACATGTATTAACCAAACATATTTTCTCAATAAAAAAGGATATAAAATAAACAAATTCAATAAAAGACAACAAATTAATGTATCTATGACGCTAATACCAAGTTACTAGGAAATTTGACACAATTTTTTGAATAAGAAATTCAAAACATTGTTTAAAATTTCCATCAAGCAAGCATATAATATGTTGCTTTTCAATAAAGCTTTAGATGCTTCAACAACAACCAAAAGCTATTTTATCATTCAAACTTGCGAAATCGTCGAAACTGCTTGCAACTAACTTGGGGCCCGAAAAATGGCATAGCGCTTTCGTTTATCTTAATGTCTACGATACTTTGGAAAAATTCATATTGGTTCCATATGAAAATGACCAACAAAGTGTTGGAAATTACATAAAAAGCTTGATCGGGCTAACCCTAGTAATAATATAGTGGAAAAAAACCATGTACACCATTTTATTCTTTGATTTATTCTTATATCATCCCTTTATGCAACTATAGTAAAAATTAAATACCACTTTAAGTATTAGGTTTATAATTTTCAAGAATCTTGAAAAGTTACTATGAGCTCTTTTATTTGGGCCTTTAAACGGGTTTTTATTTCGTTTAAATAATTTACAGTTGTTTTTATGTTTGAACCTTATTCCTTCTTTATAAAAGTTATTCATTTCATAACATAAAAGTTAAAAAGGATATAGAAAAGGAGAGAAAAGAACAACCCAACTACAATCTTAATGAAAGATGCATGTGAATGCAAAACCATGAGACATATTATGATAGCATTGGGTTCGGGTCATTCGAAACGGGTGGGCCATTGACCATGGGTTACGGTTGGAGCAAAATGGAGCCCCATTATACTTTATGGAGGTTAAAATTATCATGCATATGGAGAACCCCACGTTCACATGTTCATTTAAAACAGTTAGCACTTTGTTTTTTTAGTTTAATTTGCATGCTTTCTTAGTTGTACTTCCTGCATACTAGCTAGTACTTTAGGTCCATAATTAGTATACCTGGGTATGGTAGGTTTCTATCTTTTTGTTCATATATGTATTCACCAAAACTTAATGGAAAAAAGTCAGTGTGTTTTGAGTATGAGAATTTTCTCTTTGATTAATTTATCTCAATGGATTTTGAGTTAAATTGATTATGTCTATGCTAGCTCAACCGTGGCACGTTGGGTGGTGTTCTTAGACCCGATTCTCTAACCGTCACTAGTAGAAAAAATACCTTTAATGACACAAGAACAATGACACACACTAAATTTATGACACACAAACGCTTGTGTCATAGAAAAAATGTCATCATTGGTAAAATCTGAATATTTTATGACACTTATTCTTGTGTGTCATTGTTTAAATGTCATTTTCAAAAAAATAAAACACATTAAAATATGTGTGTCATGGTTTTATGTCATCTTTTAACTTTTAATAGTTAAACAAAACGTGTGTGTCATCGTTGTGTGTCATCAATATGTGTGTCATCGTTTAATTTTTAATTAATTTAATCATCAATATATCTAAATTTTCGCGCCTTCTAAAAACTTCTCAAAAAGTTAAACAGTCCCCAAAATTCCCTCTCAAAAACCCAAACCCTTAGACGATTCATCATCCAAAATCCCTCTCAAAATTCTACACACCAAATTCCCAATTCCCTCTCAAAAACCCAAACCCTCAGCCGCTTCATCATCCCAAATCCAAACAAGTTTCCTGCTGATCATCTCCTTCCAGGTAACAAACCTCATCCAATAATCTATTAACAAATCATCTTAAATTCTAGGGTTTATGTATCCGATAATAGGTTTGAAATTTAGTTATACTTCATGAAATATCAATGTTAATTTATGTTTATCGTATGTATTAATGTATCAACATAGTGAATTATACATATGTATCAAAGTTATTTTGTTCTTATTATTATTAATATTATTATTATTATGTGTATAGATTTAAAACGGGAAAGTTCTTGTACAAATAATCTTAACATACTAAACATACAAATTGAAGGAAAAGTCAAAAAGACAAGGTGACATTTTTGTAATTATCTATAAATATCAAAGTTACTCTACAAATGTATATTAAATACCTAACCCCCACTCCCTCCCCCCCCCCCCCCCCCAAAAAACCTAAAAAAAACCTAACCCCCCCCCACCCCCCAAAAACCTAAAAAAAACCTAACCCATATCCCCCCCCCCCCCCCACCCAAGCTAAAATGCTAAAAACTAAAAACCTAAAAAATAAAATAAAAAAAAACACACAATTTTTTTTTTTTGTAACAAAATGTAGCGATTTTTTATAAAAAATATTTAAAAAAAATTGTGTTTTTTAGGTATTTTTGGTTGAGTTCACATTTGTATAGTAACTTTGATAGTTGGTGGTAATTACAAAAATGCCACCTTGTCTTTTTTACTTTTCCTTCAAATTATATGTTTAGTATGTTAAGTTTATTTGCATTTGATCTTTTGCCACAATATATAAGCATGTAGTATGTGATATGAACCTAAGTCTTTGTGATTTGTCGGGTCATTAGAGACACACTCTAGGTGTTTGATGAAATGTCTCGGTAGAATTTGTTAATTGGATATGAAAAAAACTTTGAAACTGTCTATGTATCAGATTTCGGGTGGAATTCCTTTGTCGTTTAATGAATCTCTTGTTAGAGTATTGTTGTCTATGAATCGATTTCGGGTGACATTTATGTCATTTTACTGTTTTAGGAACCTTGTATAGAGAACTTACTTGGTTAGGGTTACAAAAATTCACTTCTTGAATATATATGATACTTATACCTTGCAAAACGAGCCGGTCGGGTTAGGTCGGGTGGCAGGTCAAAATGGGTTCGGCTTGGAACGGGTCGATTCAGAAAAAAAGTTGTTTTGGTTTGGGTCAAAACGGGTCTGGGCCGGAGAGAGTTCGGGTCAGGACGGGTTTGGATTGAAACGGGTCCGTGTCGGAATGGTTTTCAGATTGGGTCAGGTTGGCTTTAAAAAAGTTTTTGTCTGATTCTAGGTTGAAATTTGGTGTAGTTAAAGTCAATATTCTACATTTAGTGGACATTTCAAGTCATTTATATATAGTCAATGAAGTCGGACATTTCAAGTAAGTCAATATTCAATATTCCTTGCCGACGCCTAGATTCTATCTGAGCGTGGTTGAGGGCTTCTTCAATAGTTATGCCACGGTTAAAATTGGGATCTTCAACCAGACGCATGATGTCTACTAACAGACTTGAATTTCTAGTGCACCTTCCTTAGCCAAACATGATGTTGCAGGGGTGGAATTGGAAACTCAGGATCTGTTGCACAAGAACCAACAGACTTTTTGGTTTGACTTTTAACTTTCATTAGAGGTGGCAAAATTGATGGGTTGGATTGGATTGGTTGTTGGGCCAGGATGGGTTTGTGTTAGAATGGGTTTGAGTCAAGATGGGTAAAAGAAAGAAGAAGGTCAGGATGAGTTTGGGTCAGGTTGAGTTTGGGTCAGGATGAGTTGAGAATAAATCAATAATAATAAAAAATGAAAAAAAAATATAAAAAATAAAAAAATATTAAAAAACGAAAAAAAAAATTAAAAAATAAATAAATAAAATAAATAAAAAACGAAAAAAATTAAAAAAATAAAAAAAAACCTTGTTTTTACGACACACATAACCTGTCTTTTTTTCATTTGATATGCTGAGTACCTATGTAATAGCATATCTATTACATTAAACCTTGATATCCTAGTATGCTGGAGTAAGCTGATTCAGTACAGCACTTGAAGATGGCATGACAATCTGCTGGTGAATGCTCTACATTTAACTTCATGACTGCTCTTTATATCAATTATTTAAAATAATGATGACGCATATAATTTAATAGCGGATAAACTGTATATGCCACTGTAACATAACATGTATCTGACTTGTAAACAAGACGCTGTTACGTTTATTATCTCAGTAGCTTGGCTGTGGAGCTGCATGATCTAATTTAGGGGTGCTCACGGTCTAGTTCGGCTAGTTTTGGGAAAATAAAAACCGAACCGAACCGGCTCGGTTTCAAGGTTTGACGGTTCGGTTTTGCCAGTTTTGCGGTTTTAGACAAGAAAATTATTCAAAAACAAAGCATAAATTATTAAATATACATAATTTTATATTCCTAAAAAAAATTAAAGAACAAATGTCTAACGGCTGGTTCCAAGTTTCAACCGTAAACCGAACCTTGAACTGGACTGTACTTATTTCAAACCATCCAAACCAGCCTTTTTTTCATATTTTGATGTTCGGTCGGTTTAGGCGGTTTATGAACACCCCTAGTCTCATTTGACCCACCTAACAGATCTTGACCAATAAGCACAACTGGTACACTTGGCTTACATCTAGCTCATAAACCGTAAGGTTTACCCCAAAGCTACAAATTCAGCCTTAATGGTGTGGGACATACAACAAAAACTTTTGCTAAAAATAACCACTGGCTTTTCAGCAACCACTCTTTTATTTGTAGCAGAACAACACTATAACAAGATGTTTAATGAGTTGAGGGCAAGGGCAAAAGGGTAAAATAACGAACAGAAGATTTAAGGAGAAAAAAGGGTTCAAGAGAAGAACCCTAACTAAAGTAGCGAACAGAAGAGCGATTGATTGTTGATTAGCGAGACAGAAGAAGTAGCGAGACAGAAACCCTAGTCTTACCCATCCTGACCTGCTCGGTGATAATGTCTTACCCATTATGTTTAATGTACTTTGGCCCATCTAGACCTACTAACAATTTACTTATGGCCCAAGATAACCCAAACTGTTATTTTAAATGCCCATCTTGACCCAAAATTTAGTTGATGGGTTTATTTTGCCACCTCTACTTTCATTGATAATCCCTTCTTTTGTCATTCTATTTATACCCACAAACTTTGTAAGCTGAAATACTGGATTTCAATGCCATTTTGTGGGTTATAATATTTTTTACTTTCCCCTTTCACTAGAATGCCAATTTTTGGTAGCGTAAGAACTGAATTGAGTTATTAACTGTTAATTTCTATTTTTAATAACCGTTTCGACGTGTACCAAGGTAACTGCACATTCGCACATTTCCATTTATAAATATCCTAGCTAACTCATCTTCATTAAATATTACGTAAGTACATATACGATAATAGTTGTTCAGACTAGACTTGCATTATAAAATGAGCAATTCAGCTTATTATTATCTCTGGCCAGCTCAAAACATGATGATTGCACGTTACCGTTTTATAATATCTCGCGCTACCATTTTATAATATCTCGCTCAAAACATGACGAATAAGACCTGTTTTTATACAGGTCAACCCGAAATCAACCGAAAAAAACTGACCCGACCCGAAACCCGTTCTGACCCAGACCTGTTCTGACCAAGACCCGTTCCAACCCGGACCCGTTCTGCACCGGACCCGTTTCGACCCGAACCAAAACAACCCTTTTTTATAATTGACCCGTTTTGACCCGAACCTGTTTTGACCCATGACCCGACCCGTTTGCTAGGTCTAGTTTTCATGTCACTGAATTCGAGTTAGTGTTCCTAGAACCGAGTTAAGTTGGATCATGTACACATATCAGACGATTTTATCTACAATTTCTCATCTTATACTTCAATATCTAGTAGTGTAAACTGAGATACTGATCTTCTTGATGCCAACTAGTTTTTTTGTAAAGTTGTTAGAATATTATAGTAAACAAATTGTGAGTTCTTTTTCTTGACTGTGAAATGGTGGGACTTGTTATAACTTGATACCTTATAAACTGTATAAGAGCTTTGTTAATTTGGTTCCTTAAATCTCGAATATAAACTTTATATCATAGTAATTGTTATATACCTATGATGGATTGCTGGTAACTAGTTAACTGATTCCTTAAAAAAATGTATAATAGCTATGCTGGTGACTAATTAACTAATTCAGCAGAAAACAAATAGTAATGGCTGTTGATTTTATTTGACTTTTCTTTCTAATATGTGTCCTATGAATTTAGTAATTTATGTTTTAATTTGTGTATACCGAACCGGACTCAATGGTACACCGTACCGGATCGTACCTAAATGAACCTACCCCTCCATATGAATTTAGTAATTTATGTTTTAATTTGTGTATACGGAACCGGACTCAATGGTACACCGTACCGGATCGTACCGAAATCGTCCCATCTAGCGAATCACGGACTCAATGTCTTTATTACTTAATTATGTTATTGTGTTTTTATTACTTACTTTTGTAACTAGTTATTGTGTATTTCTTAATTAGTTTTGATTCACATCATGCCGTAACTAGTTATTGTGTATTTGTTGAAACAAAATTTTTTTAGACATGGAATCGAATTCTGACTCGGATCATGCTGAAGATAACAAATCACAAAGAGGTCCGACAATAAAGTCAAAAGCTAGTAAAGGGAAAGTAATAATTACGTACAATAAAAAAGGTGTCCCAGTTGGAAAGGAATCGGTAGAACTCTCTATATTCGAGGGATTGGTAGCAAGAACTATGATTCCAATAACTTATACCACTTGGAGGAACGTTGGTAAGGAAACAAAGGAAGAATTATGGCAATATGTCATGGTACGTCTAACATCTAAAATGCGCCATGTGGTAACTTCTACATATTTTAGCAACCTAATTATGTTTATTTAAAGTAACTATTGCCAGTAACTTCTACTTATTTCAGCAACTTGGTTTTAAAATGCGTGCATTATGTGCACATAATGCGTGATGCGCCCGATGCACTAATGGGAGGGTTACCGAATATGTGCAGCCCTATTGTTAACTGGTTGTTTAATATTTTGTTTGTTTTATATTTTCAGGCACATTTTGTGGTTAGCCCAAAGAGCCGGAAGCAAACTATACAATCAATTGGTACAAAGTGGAGAAACTTCAAACATACTCTATACAGGGATTTTCCATTTAAATAACTATTCATGAATAAAAAACTATCATCTTGTTATTATTTGACTTAATTTGGTTTATGGTTTTTGTAGAAGACATTGGGTGTTGGCAGTTTTAGACATGAAAACAAATACTTGCTATTATCTTGATTCTATAAGAAATAGCATAATAAATCCAGTGTTGAGGCAAATTATCGATGCGTAAGTAATATAAATTATTTTAGGGCAATGGCCTTGTATGTTGTACAATATAAATTATTGAAAAATTATATTATATTATTATGATATATTTCTTAATTCTTTTTTGTAGGGCAATGGCCTTGTATGTTGTACAAGGTGGAACCAAGACTAGGGTTAAAGTCAATTGGGTTAACGCTAAGGTGAGCACTTAACTCTTATTGATAGAAACATATCAATATTTTTAGTTGTATCCATGTGTTGAAATTGTAGCTTTAACTCCATCGACTGAATCAGAATTTTTAATTTTGTAGTGTTCATATCAGACGGGATGTACTGAATGTGGCTACTACGTATTGAAGTACATGAAAGAGGTCGTCGAAGAAGGAATTGAAATACTTGCCAATGACAATGTAAGTACTATTTTTTAAATGATTACTTTTGGAGTATTATTAGTTTGTTAGCTAACTTGCTACAAAACTTAATTTTATTAGATTACTGAATTTAGTTTATAATATTGGGGATTTTAATGAGACATGTGTGTTTGATTTGCATATAAAAGAAAGGAGTTAAAAAAGATAACTAAATAACATGATGGAATGAGAATATAATAGTGTGGATATCATCTTTGTTTATCATATCAAAGTGCATGTATTTAGGTTTTCTAATTTTGTTTATGTCATAAATTGTTTTTTATATAAAAGTGCATGTATTTAGGTTCTTTAATTTTGTTCTCAGGTTGGGAGAGGCAAAGCGGTATACACGGATGAGGATATTGATGGGATACGTGAAGGGTGTTTGAGTTATGGGGCAGCGTTTGTTTTTAAGTGACTATTTTAGATGTCGAAGTATGTACGCCAAACAATATATTTTGTTAACTTAAGATATTTGTATTATCTTTGACGTATGACTATGAAATGAATTGTTTTGGTATATGTGTATTTTGTTATGATATGGATTTATATATTGTTTTTGTTCTAGAAAATTAGAAATTCTACCAATAAAATAAAAAAAATAAAAATTTAAAACCATGACACGCAATGCAAGTCATAAAGGCGTGTCATTAAAGTGTATCATAAATGCGTATCATGAGTGTGTGTCATTGAGGCGTGTCATTAAAGTGCATCGTAAAGGTGTGTCATTAAGGTGTGTCATAAAAGGATGACACACAAAAGCATGTCATCTTCAATTAATGACAGGGGCTTCCTTGACACTCTTTTGTGTGTCATGTCTACCCTTTAATGACACACATTGCGCGTCATTGAAGGTCTTTTTTCTAGTAGTGCGTAGTGGTGTGTCTGTATCTCCGGTTGGATATCGTTGCCCTATAGTTGGTTTGTGTGGTGTATCTGTATCCAAAACGAACCGTAGATCTATCTTTTATTTTACGTTTTATTTGAACCGGTGATTCGAGGGTCATACTCCTATCATTTGGTATCAGATCCGAAGCGATCTGTTTCGACTCCTACTCTTTCTACATTCAAAAAAAAAAAAAACCTCTTGATTTGATTCCTTCCATATATCACCGATTTTGTTATCCCCCGTGTCCAAAAAAAATAAAAAACCATGTTCATTACTTTTCTCATTAAATCTGATTTCTATTAGTTCAAAGGGTCCGAAGAGTTCATTTCTACACAACATAGTGAGGAGCCTCGGTACGATGAAGACGGATCACTTCCCGATGAAGAAGAATGTTCATTTATGCGTACGGCTGTCGGTACCTTGGAGAATTCTGATTTAACAATTGTGACAAAAGAACATTTTGATGAACGTGTGCGTACAAAAACTGTTGCTGATAGAAGTTTTGAATCAATTGATGTAGCAAATCCACACTTAGATGATGGCGAAAGTATAACTGAAGTTGCCCTTGAAAAGTTGAGATCAAAGGATGTTGCAGATATGCATTCTAATGAGGGTGCAATGGTAATTAATTTTGCTGTTAAAGGTGACGACTCGAAAGCTTTTGCCTCAACAGTGGAGAGTGTTCTCAAGGTGTTAGTTTCCAAATTCAAAAAGAGTATAGCTAGTGAAGTCGGCTTGCTAGTGGAACAACGGTTCATCTTTGGAGGCAAAGTCCCCACACGGTTGACAAGGATCACCGAGATATTCCTTTCGACCCTGGCGACTTGGAGTTGATTCATTTCTGTAACGGATATGTGGTCGATGCCATGTTCAACGTCTCCGCTCTGCAGCCGTACTTCGATCCGAACGAGATCATCCCAAGTTTGAGGACAAACTTTTTCGAAGATGGAGAGGATGATAGCAGCGGGTTCGGGTCATTCGAAACGGGTGGGCCAATGACCATGGGTTACGGTTGGAACAAAATGGAGCCCCATTATACTTTATGGAGGTTAAAATTATCATGCATATGGAGAACCCCATGTTCACATGTTCATTTAAAACAGTTAGCACTTTGTTTTTTTTTAGTTTAATTTGCATGCTTTCTTAGTTGTACTTCCTGCATACTCGCTAGTACTTTAGGTCCATAATTAGTATACGTGGGTATGGTAGGTTTCTATCTTTTTGATCATATATGTATTCACCAAAACTTAATGAAAAAAAGTCAGTGTGTTTTGAGTATGAGAATTTTCTCTTTGATTAATATATCTCAATGGATTTTGAGTTAAATTGATTATGTCTACGCTAGCTCAACCGTGGCACGTTGGGTGGTGTTCTTAGACCAGATTCTCTAACCGTAGTGGTGTGTCTGTATCTCCGGTTGGATATCGTTGCCCTATCGTTGGTTTGTGTGGTGTATCTGTATCACAAACGAACCATAGATCTATCTTATTTTATCCGTTTCTTTTTTAGTTTCAAATCCGATTCCTATCACATTATGACGCGAATGATACTATTTTCAGATTTTCAAGCCCATATACTAATCATAATTTGATCTTGGGTCATTCACTTGACCAGACCTAAACAAAACATGTAACACCCCAAAAACGGGTTTGGTAATCAAACCACGTTAATACTGAAGGACGGGTAAAATACAGTTAGTGGTGAAACTTACCCGGTAAATTTTAGGAATTTAATAATTAAATCTAATATTTATTAAAAGGATGGGAAATACTTTGAGAAAGCAAAGTATATAAAAGGCCCGAGATTTAACGGGACTTAAAATAAAACGGGTTTTGAACAAGATAAATAACCAGGAAATAAATAACCTAGTACAAGTCTTGTAATTAAGTGAAAGAACAAAATATTCAAGTTATAAACCAAACGAAAGTTGAGGGACCTATGTTGTTAAAATTGAAACTTATATTATTAAGTTTAGTAAAATAAAAACCAAACACCCCATTTGAGGTGTCTGGTTCGATCAGAGGCAGGAGAAGGGCGACCAGGTTCTCCAAAACCCTAACATCCACAAAACTCATCAATTGAAGGTTCAAATCTGATCCAAAACGAAATCCGAGCTAAGATTAGTGATCCTTATTGCAAGAGGGTTACAAGGTATGTAAAATTTGATGAAAATTCTCTGATTGAAATTCTCATGAATTTGGAAAATCTGAAATTAGATGTTGCATGTTTGCTATGTGGATAGAATGGGGATGATATAGTGTCTAGGAGTAAAACCTAGACAAAAACATGTGAAATAATGTCTAAATTTAGGAAATCTCATGAACACATTGAAGGTGGTTCATGGGTTTTGTGAGAAAATGATGAACACTAGGGTTTAGAAGACTATTCTAGTGCAAATTGATTCATAGAAACTGAATTCTGAAAAATATGATGTTTAATTCTATATGTGATAGCTCAATGTTTGTTAATCTAGGCTAAGTGACAAGCCATGAATTAGAATATAAAAGATATAAAATTCTGCCTGTTAAGTGTTTGTAAAAATGCCCCAAAGAAGGCTCGAAAGTTGAAAATCGGACAAAAACGCATGTTTGATGGATATGGCAAATTGTGCGTTAAGACTTATAAAAAGGGTTCTAAACGGATTGTGAATTGAACTCTTTAGGCGACGAATCCGGATCTTCAAGTGGACAAGCCGGTGGAAATACGCGTTTGAAAAAGGATGCTTAAAAGGTACATAACTACGATCTCGTTACGTTATGCTTGATTTCGTATTTTCGCTAGTAGACTTTAAATTAGCATAATACATGAAATTTATATTTAGTTGAAGTGACGAAGATCACTAGGTAAATAAACGGGTCAAAAGGTGAAATTATCACCCTTTGACAATATCGACTATGATTTGTCAAGTTACATGTTTATAGGAATAAATATCAAATTTATACGTACATCGCTATTGCTTAGCGGCTACTAAGGCAAGGTATCGAAATGGGTCAATATATTGATCCGAGCCAGGTATGTATAACGATTTAACTCATCATGTAGAACTTGAGATTCTATAAGAGTTAGACAAGGTTAAAATATAGTTATTCGGTTATCTTCTAGGTAAACCGAATAAATTGAGTTATGGTTATGGTGTTTTAGAAGCACATGGGTTTATAAACAAGGTTATAGTTAAAAGGTCGGATTTTGGGTCAAACAAGTATTTAAAAGTTCCTTGTAGCAAAAGAAGGACTAAAATTGACCAAAACGCCCTCGTAGGCTAAATTGAACAAACAACCCTTAAAGGTTGTTTGGAAACGAGTTTTGCGATTAGATAAATACTTAGGACGAGTATAGAAGTTGAAAGATGTAATACGTTAGTCAAATGGCTCTATTTGAGTCTTTGCCGTAAAATAATGAGTCGAGAGGGGTAAAACTCGATTTATATAGATTACTATAGTATACCCACCATAATTACAGTTGTGGTGGAAAATTATATGATAAGAAATGTGGTAATGTAATGCTAGAAACAATTGAAGGCGATTTTAAGTTAGAAGGTGCTTAAATACCCTTAACGGGTCAAAATATGAACTTGAACGTAAACGGGTTTCTATTATGTAAGAAACCCGTGATTTGAGATTATTATGATAGGGGATGTGGAATTTATGAATTTCATGAGTTTAGAGAGCAAATAAACATGTTTGTTTGATAAAAATTGAATGGGTCAAAATTTGGTAAAAATGGCAATAAGCCGAAGACTTAAAAGTCTGAAATTTTGTTAAACCGGATGTTGGATTTTAACTTCATAAGGTGGGGAATCAAATTACAATCACGTAGGAAGAAACGGTAAGACAAACGGACAAGCGGATTGAAAGATACGAAAGTTTTCGTGTCAAAAACGGCAAAATGGAAGGGGCTGATGCAGGGGCCACCGTAACTTACGGTGCCCACCGTAAGTTACGGTGGGGGCTGAAATTGTTACGCCAGGTTTCTCCTGCCTTACGGTGGAGGAAAAATTAGAACAGGGGCCACCGTAACTTACGGTGACCACCGTAAGTTACGGTGGAGGCCAGATTCAAGCCATTGTTTATAGGATCAAGAGATCAATGTCGGAACTTCCTGGTTTCTTGTTTAGTTTGATTATTTGACCCAATTGCCTTGTAGTGCTAGTTATTTAATTATCAAAACTGACTTGCAAGTTGGTTTTGATCATAGGTGAATGTCGAGAGTCCCGGATGAAGATCAAGCGCCGAGCAAGAACCGAACACACGTTAATCGAAGCTTCCGCGATGTTGTTTCGTCGTTATTCTAAAACGGCGAATTAATTCATATTATGTTTGTATCACTTTAAATTGTAAAAGTTTTAACAAACCCGTATTTTCATTGTAATTGTGACTGTAATTAATGATTATGGACTTAAACTATGTCAAAAAAAAAACGTAAAATAATAACAAGGGTGTTACAAAACATTTAGGGCCCATATTACTTCATTTAGCATAAATATAATAAATTAAGCATGAGGTAAGTGAGTGGTAAGTACATTTCCTATATCTAGTGTCACTGGTGAGAATTTATATTGGTATTGTTTTTAGATGCTTATATAAACTTATAGTAGCAGAAAAAAAAAATTGAGGCGATTTGACGGGTTAGGTTAGGTTGATCACATAATAAAAGTACGATACAATAATAAAAAAATCATAACTAGAATTAAAAAAAACACGTAATACAAATATGATGGTCTTTCTGAATTGAATTTTTTTAAACTATAGTTGTTCCTTATGAGTTTTCATTTTTTTAAAACGTTGCATTACATCTTTGACCGAAACTTGTTGAAAGAACTATTTTCAACATAACAAATCCAAGAATCATTCGTTTAAGTACGAATCTTTAAGGCAAGTAGGAAAAATGCTCCCAAGAAAACCAACGGACCTGAGAAGACCGGTGAGTAAGGAAGACCAGGGATTTGAAGTAGACCACTCGGATGGGAAGCAAGGGGTTAACAGAGGTATTACGAAGTTCTTTGTGGTGAGGTTACCGGAGAAGTGTAGCTCGAAGGAGGTCGCTGAGGTTATATAGGCTTTCGAGGATGTTGTCCGACTATATATCGCAAGGAAAAGAGATAGAATGGGTAACAGATTCAGGTTTGATAGTTTTAAAGGTGTCGAAGAGCCGATAGAGTTGGAGAAGAAGATGAAAATTGTTTGGATGGGAAGTTTTAAGTTGTTCATCAACTTAGCCAGGTTCTCTTTGGAGAATGGAGAGGTGTGGGAGAACCTGGGCAACAGTAACTTTAATGGAAAGGTGAAGATGAAGTCTCAAGACAATATGGAACAGAAGACAAATGAGGACAAGCGATTCAGGACGTTCATGTCAAGCGAGGCCACTTACGCAGGTACGGTTTCCGGCACTCAACATAAACAGTTAAATCATGAGAAGTGCAATGAAGTGAACGTGTCCGAGTTCATCAAGGCATTCCAAAATTTTATAACAAATCTATCGTTGGTAGAGTGAAAGATCTATGGACATTGAGGAAACTCAATGTGCTAATGAAGGAAGCTAAGTATAGAGAAGCAGCTATTAAATACCTTGGAGGCTTGAATGTTCTTATCGTCTTCAAAACCTTCTTAGAGGCCGAAGAGTTCATGGCTAACGCCTCGGAATACGGTTGGTTTTCGAACTTGGAGCTATGGAAAGGACAAGTTGCTTCCTTCAAAAGGATAGCGAAGTTTTCGATTCGATCGGTAGGAGTTTTGGTAAAGTTATATATGCTTCCCAGATGCAACCCCATGACAAGAATATTTCCTTCGATTTTGTGGGAGTCCTACCGGATTTGGTCAAAAGGATCGCGGAGGTTGTTGTCATTATCATAGAAAGGAAACGGTTCAGGATCTTGGTTGAGGAAGAGAGGGAAGATTGGATGCTTGAATACATCGAAAATATGAACACCCGGTCAGAGGAGGGCGGTTGGGACCTATTGTTGGATAATGAGAACTCTTGTGAGTCAAGTAGAGCAGGAGAAGGAATGGTAGACGCCGATCTGGGGAGTAAAAGTGTTAACTTACAGGTCCCCGGTGTGGATACCAGTATGAATTTCCCGACGAGAAAGGGGAGTAGCGACAGGGAGGAGGGTCTAGACTACGAAATTAATGAAGGGGTTAGTCCCGAGGTGGGTATCGGAATGGACGACAAGGTTGGTAACGATCTGATTCAGAATGAACCTTTGGGTCATTTCCAACTTTCTACGAAAGAAATAATGAAGAAGTGGAACAAGTTTCGATAAGGGACATTTTTGGAACATGGATTGTTCTGTCTGGGGAGAGTAAACTGCAATTTTACCCCCTGGGGTTATGGCCAATTGGCACTCTGACCCCCCTAAGGAAATAATTGCAATTTTACCCCCCAACGTTTGGTGTTATGTCGCAAGTTTACCCCCGGACCATGTCAACGTTAATATTACCGTTAGTGTGTGTTGAAATGTCCAAAGTGCCCTTTGTCTTCCCCATTAAGAAGCTTCAAGCCCTCAATTCACTGCCCTAAATGCTGTTCTCACCCAATTCTTCAATCGACCCCCAAATTCATCGCTCTTGCTGAACAAGTCTTCATCTTCTTCCTCTGTGCTTCGATCCAAGGAGACAATGGGCAAAACTCAAGCTTCAGACATCATCTGTCCTTGTGGTGGGAAAATAGTGTTCAAACAATCAGAATCCAAAGCTAATCCTGGTCGATGGTATCTTCGATGTGTAAGTTTCTTCTGTTTTATGCTTATTGAAACTCAAGTTTCTTTGTCGTGTTGCTTATGATGTCCGATAAGAGGTTGGAGGATGTGGATTTGTTGGACCGATCCTTGACCCAAAAACGTCAATCCGAGTAGCTCATCTTCACGTGTAAAGGCGGAATCAATGCACGTAAAGTAACAACAGCAATTCCTTTCTAATTTCTATCTCTTTATTGCATTCTGATAACGTTTTTACAGAGTTTCAGCTCCAGCAACAATCATCTAGGTTCGCTCCAACGTTTCAAATGAAATACAACATCAACCTATATATAGTATGTGTGGATCGCTTATGTGGACTGCCATATAAGCGAACCAGCCCACTTGACACATAAGCGAACCAGCCCTATGTACCTATAAGCGAACCAGCTATTGTACCTATAAGCGAACCAGACCTACATGGTCATAAAAGCGAACCAGCCAACATATTTCATGAATATAATATTCTAAACCCTATGTTGACCCATATTGACCTAAGACTTGATATAGACGAAGTCAACAGACATTCCGTGCACTAACAGACTCCCCCTTGGATGTTGACGTAGTCTTCAGCAATCTTCAGCACCTGAGTCTTCAGTCTTGGTCTTTTCTTCAACTCTTTATCTTCTCATCTTAAGCACTCTATCTTTACAAGTTTCAGGATTATATCCTGGCTCCAACTTCAAATTCCCCTTTGACTATTGATCCAGACTTCCTCTTTCATTGACTCCCCCTCTCAATATGCTAGAATTTGAGATATCTGATTCAAGCTTTGACACTTAGTTTCCGTGGGAATTCCTGAAACCTGCATATTCTCTACCACACCATAAGTTTCACAAATTTATAACACTTAGATTTAAAAACTTACTGGTAGACATCATATATCTGTAAAGTTACATCAAGTTCAAATAAATGACCTTGATTAACTAAAAACACAATCTTTCAAAACATTTGTATATGACATTCAAAGATTTCAATAAATTCTCCCAACCAATTCATCATGTTTAGCACTTGGAATTTTGAATATCTGCTCTTCAACATCAGTTGTCGAAAATCTTTTTGGATTTTTGATCTTGACTGAAATGCAGTAAAGAAATATATACAAACAATATTTTTGTGAGTTTGTGTAAGAGGATCATATCAGTTTATGAAACAAATCACAAGCACCGTTAAGCTTTTAACATTTTAAGCTCTAAACGATTCACCTCGATTATCGATATACTGATCCATCTTAAATTCTCACACAAATTTCAACTTATTCAGGATACGATTTAGATGAATTAAGAACTTAGATCATTCATGTGTCCCACCTCTTGAATATACTCCCGTATCCAGAATCTCAATAATCAGTCTTACAGGTGAGAATACTACAATGATATCTGTATATAATTTAGGTATGCGAGAGCCGAGGGATCTCAGGTCGATACTTCCGTATACGCAGAGAGATATCAGCTTCGACTTTATGGTGTGTCCCCTTTAGAGGATCTTTTTGCTTACAACAGCAGCATTTATCAATTTTATTGTTTCAGCATGCTGAGGGTTTAATGCTGTGTTTCAAGCATTGCAGCAAGTATTAGCCAAGGACTAGGTCAGAACTACCGTTCAGCAGAAGTCCCGGAATAATACCCCAGACATCATTGAGTATAAAGACCTAGTATATCAGATTAAGAGACCTTTCAAACGAAATTTCAGGGGTTACCTATATATCCAAGTAGTGTTCCCCACGAATTCACAAGTTTGAATTTTAGGTTTATATCCCGAATAAATCTACTAAATGTGTGAAAACCTATCGACACATCATCAGTGAGATCGTTTATCACATTTGACAATACATATCTTTAGCATGCTGTGATAGTTTACTGATTTACTATCATTTCCTCTTTATCACAACAAAACTCATTTTTGCTTTTTCAATGTTTTTGAAATTTTCAAATTTTCTATTTTTTTTTTAAATTTTTCTCCCCCTAAAATCAAAATATGTTTCAATTTTGATTTTCTGGGAAAATTTGAAAACAACTATACAAGAAACGTGACAAACTGATATCAAATCACTTCAATTCGCCATTCACTTGGCATAAACAATCAGAACTCCCCCTGACAACAAACTATTTTCCCATTAAGATTTCAAAACACTTAAGTTTGTTTTAATCAAATGGTTTTTCCGGAAAATTAGTTTTGTTGAACTAACAAACCACTTGTTGGTTAGGGGATTACTTCATCACTTTGTTCTCCTTTAACCATTTTGAAAGATATAACAGTTCAAGATCCTTGTCAACAACAAACACTAGTAGAAAATCAAGTACAACTTAATGTCCCTGATTTACCACTTGTAAATCGAAATATCACAGTTACCAACCTGTGAATTTCTCAAGAAATGTGCCGATACCTGCTTCACGCTTACCAACCTGGAAGCTCCGGCAAGTCAGGTTTTTATATTTGAATAGATTCACCCAAGCCTGACCAGCTTTGGGTGATTTTGAATTCTTGTTCAACAATGATGGAAAATTTGCATAATCCATTGTTAAACCTGAATTCTCAGATTTTACCTCAACACTAGGCTCCTCTGGCTTTGATGAACCAGAATCCTTGCCTGATGGTGGCTTGTTGACTTTGACACATCAGATTCATCGCCGACCATTTTCTTCTTCTTTTTTTTCTCTGTTGTCCTCAAATTTGTAACTGATGAACTCGGCTTGTTTGACTTTGCAGTCGATTGAAGCGATTCATCAGTACTCTTATTCTTACCAGCCGAAGAACTCGAGGACAAAATCTTTTCCAGATATTCTCTGGCCTTCTTCCTTTTCTTTCGCAGTCTGTCTTTTTGCCCTTGAGAAAGTTTTACTTTTGCTTCCTGAACTTTAGGTTCTTGAACCTTCTGTTCTTTGGGCTTGACGTTGACTGTCTTCTTTGCCGTTCTTTGAGATTCAACCCTCGATCTTCCCATCGATCTCCTTGGGCAATCTCTAACAATGTGGCCTCTGATTTGACAGTTAAAGCATCTTCTTGTCTCATAATTCCATCTTTGGCAGTTAACAGCGATGTGTCCTTGATAACCACAGTTGTAACACACCCTGTTATCATACCATTCACCACTTTCACACCATATGCTTAGATCATAGCATTGTCTGGCTTTGTGGTAATCATCACTCTTCTTGAAAACTAGTTTTGGCTTTGAAGCACTGTGGTCAAACCTGCACCACTTATTACCAACATTTTGTGAGTTTTCATTTTTAAATTTTTGTGATTTTTGATAATGATTGGATGACTTATCTGATGAACTTTTATTTTCATTTTTAGGATTTTTCAAATTTTTATCTTTTTGTTTCTGTTCTACACTCTTCTTAACAAGTTTTTGTTTAGAACATTCACCTGTTTCAGTAGATTGCAAAACAGTATTTTTAAATTTTTCTTGTAAATCTAAAAATATTTTTCTTTTCTTTTCCTTTTCATCATCAGATATTTCATCACAATCCTCAATTTTGACTTTGACTTTGTCAAAATTTGTGACCTTGTCACTTATTGGAACAGAATTGATAGGTTTTGGACAGGGAAAATTCAAACTGTCTAATGAAGTCACAAAACCTTTCAATTTATTCTCAAGCTCGTTTATTTTATTTCGAGCTTTTTCAGCTTCTTTCACAAGCTGAATGATTTTAGCAAGATGAGAATTGATTTCAATTTGTTTTTCCAGATTATCTTTACCAAAAATATCTTTCTCATCTTCTAAAATCTTGATTTGATTTTGAAAATCTTTTTCTTTTTCTTTCAAGTTATTAACTTCCAATGTCAAACTGTCCAAATTATTCAACAGTTTGTCATTTTCAGACGTCAATTTTTCACAATCTTCTCTCATTTCAAGAATCTGTTTATTATCAGATTCTTTCTCATCCTTCAAGCTTTTGATTTCCACTGTCAAATTCTCCACATCTTTCAAGAGATTGAAATTTTCAGCTTTGGATTTTTCGCATTGTGAGCACACAACTTCACTTTTTGAAGTTTCATCCTTCTTTGATTCTTCATTCTTTGTCATTCCTTCTTTAATCCTTTTAATTAATTCACTAAACTCAACCAAACTCATATTTTCTGAGTTTCTTTCAATTTCATCTAGTAATTCTTTCTTTTTCTTTTTCTCTTCTTCATCTCCCCACCATTTCTTTTGCCAATACTCATCCTCTTCTTTGTACTGCTGAATTATGGCTTCGATATCAAGCGTTTTGTCATCAATTGCAATATTTCCATATGGGTCAAGATAACACTCTCTGTTCGGATCCCATCTATTTGCTCTCCTTGCTTCCAGATAGATACCAGAAAGTCTGATAATCTTGGTTTCAGCAATCATCTTCCGGTATTGATACTTCTGTTCCTCAGTACGATCATCTTTCCATGGAATAGGTTCATCGTTTTTCCCCATGATTTTATGTCCTTGAATTACCTCGAAATCACCTACAAACAAACAAAGCAAACGATCAATTTAAACACACTGAACACGTAAAAGTGTTTATTAACAAACTCAATCTAAGACTCGTTGTCGAAGATTCACGCGAACAGAAAGTGTACTAATGAGCGATCCAGAAAATCTGTATGGGCGAACCAGAATTTGTCTGTTCGAGCGGACCAGATGATGTCCGTTCGAGCGGACTAGACTAAAGTTCGTTCGAGCGAATCAGATGTTGTCCTTTTGAGCGGACCAGCTGATGTTTATTTGGGCGAACCAGCAGATGTTCGTTCGGGCGAACCAGCAAATGTCCAGATAAGCGAATCACACAGGCTGTTATTTCGAGCGAACCAGCTATTGTATGTACGAGCGATCCAGAGAATGATCGAATAAGCGAACCAGGTCAACAACAAGTATGTTCACTCGAGCGGACCAGATCTATGTCCGGATAAGCGAACCAGATCACTAACAAGTATGTTCACTCGAGCGGACCAGATAAGATTTCTAGATCGGAAACTTGCGATGTCCGTAAAAGCGGACCACAGATTTTAACCAATTTTTAGTCCGAATTACAATCTGATATTTTCAAGGATTATACTACACTCAATTCCGATCACAATGAACTGATTATCGTCCAAATCCGATCACTAATCCATTCCAGATCTAAGTTCAAAGTTTCTGTCCGAAAACCGATCACGTTTTTAGATGAAATTCATTGATTTTACTGTGTTTTAATGTCTGAAACTTATACAGATTGTTTAATAACAAGTTTCGGTCAATATACTTGAACTTCAATCCATTCTATCCGACAAAACCTGATTAAAACGAAAAATAAAAGAGAGAATGAGTAGAAATGAGATTATAAAGCCGAATCAGCTGCTGTAGTATGAGCTCCTCGTCCTGATGCTCTGATACCACTTGTTGGACCGATCCTTGACCCAAAAACGTCAATCCGAGTAGCTCATCTTCACGTGTAAAGGCGGAATCAATGCACGTAAAGTAACAACAGCAATTCCTTTCTAATTTCTATCTCTTTATTGCATTCTGATAACGTTTTTACAGAGTTTCAGCTCCAGCAACAATCATCTAGGTTCGCTCCAACGTTTCAAATGAAATACAACATCAACCTATATATAGTATGTGTGGATCGCTTATGTGGACTGCCATATAAGCGAACCAGCCCACTTGACACATAAGCGAACCAGCCCTATGTACCTATAAGCGAACCAGCTATTGTACCTATAAGCGAACCAGACCTACATGGTCATAAAAGCGAACCAGCCAACATATTTCATGAATATAATATTCTAAACCCTATGTTGACCCATATTGACCTAAGACTTGATATAGACGAAGTCAACAGACATTCCGTGCACTAACAGGATTCCTTAGATGGGCTGATGTTGGTGAAGAACAGGGATGTCCGATTTGTCGAGAGGTAATGCCTGCTTTAATTCAAAGCATTAAAGATAAGGATGAGTTGGCTAAGTGCAAATACCAGTTGGCTCGGGACAAGAATGGCGATGTGTTCAAACTGAAGATGTACTTAGGGATTACTTGGGTCTTGATTGTTCTACTTTTTTTTCTTAAGTAGTTAAATGTGGATAAATTGGATTAGTTTGTGTATTTTGACTCTAACTGTATTTGAGTTATGAGTTTTCAAGTTTATGCAATGGTCCTTTTCAAGTTCTTACTTTATGTTTGTTTTGGTAGCCTGCTTGTAATTCTGTAGGTATTGCTGACAAAGAGAATGATATAGTTGAGAATGAGAAAGATATTGCTAAGGATGAAGACGTCGTTGCAGCCGAAGAACCAGACAGTTATGTATACTTTGAGGATCAAGACTCTGAGATACTCAAACCTTACATGGAGCAAGAAACAGATTATGAAAAGATATTCGGAGATCCGACAAAGGATTATGACCCTGAAGTGCTGGAACATGCATGGGATTACACATATTGGGATGAAGAGGATGATTGGTACTTTAACCCATATGAAGGGGAGCATGGTTCTGATTCGGATTGGTCTTGTTTGGATGATTGTCACTGGAAATAAGGTAGATTTGTTTGGTTGTATGTTTGTATTTTGGACCTCTTATTTGTACTAAATGTTGCAATGTAATCGAATCACTTTCCGCCAAAATTCTGTTTGAACACATTATTTGTACTAAAGCAGCCATATACAAACTATATTCAAACAACCAAACATGTTCATGACAACATAACCATAGTCAAACAACCAAACATCTTCATGACATACATAGTCTAAAGTTACAAACCATAGTCAAACGTGCAGAAATGAAAACAAACATTGTCTTGAACAAACTTGACAAACAAACAAACATAGTCTAAAGTTACAAACCATCCGTCACTCATAAAGATTGTAAACTGGTGCACCTTGAGTGGCAGTGTGTGATTCCTGTGAAGCAGTGGATTGTTCACCCCCTTGTCCTTTGCAGCTCCTGACATTGTGACCCACGTTCCCACATTTACCACACTTGATGCTGGTTCCCTTTCTGGTCATTTTACCTCCTTGTCGAACACCTGCTCAAGCTCTTTTTCACCAAATGCCTTCTTTCGTTTCTTCTTTGGCCTTCCAACTTGTGTATGATGCTTTGGTGGGACGAGTGTTGTTGGACACTGTGAAGGAGTCCACATCTCCGGCCCGTTGATTGGCTCTATCACATTGTCATAAACTTTCTTCCATGTTGACAGCCAATACACATCAGAAACCCACTCTTCCGGTATGCCAGCATCAATGCTATTCCTTGACATATCCCATATGGCTGCAACTGCATGTTTGCAAGGCATCCCTGTCAAATCCCACTTCCTGCATGCATAAGTTTTATGTTTAACATTTACAACACACTGTGATCTTGGACCTGTTACTTGATACTTGTCTGAATCAACCATTAAAACAGACATTTCAGCAGCCTGTTTCTTGATCTCATCGAAGACCTCAGTGGCATGAGGTGTCAGTGGCCCCATACACTTTGCTTGCAATTTCTTGACATTCACTATCCTCTTAGTCATGTACTCCCTAATGAATTCTAGGCATGTGATAATCGGCTTGTCCCTTGCTCCTATGATTTGTCTGTTAAAAACCTCACATATGTTGTTCAGCAACATATCACATTTAGCTCTTCCAGAAAAATATGCTCTTGACCAAGCGGTGTATGGGATCTCATTCAGCCAGTCATACATAGCTCGTTCTGTTGTCTTAATTTCTTCCATAGCTTTGTTAAAATATGGGATAGATGTCTTCCTTCCGGCTGACCAAAGCAAATTCTTGTAAAGATCTCCACGCCACTTGGATTTCATGTTCTCATGGATGTGCCTCAAACAAAATATGTGCTCACCATTAGGAAAAACAACTAGCATAGCTGGAATCAGACCCTGTGAAACAAATTGCAATTAATCCTAATATTTTGCAACCAAAGTTAATTGCAAGTTATTAATTAACACTTAAGAAGTTATTACCTTTTGTCTGTCACTGATGAAGGTAAAACAAGACTCAGCCGTACACCCTAGGTCATCTCTCAACAGTTGCAAAAACCATTTCCAGCTTTGTGTTGTTTCTGCCTCAACAAGGGCATAACAAACTGGATATATGCTATTGTTCCCATCTATACCAACAGCACTCAAGATCTGTCCAGGAAATGGACCTTTCATGAAACAACCATCCACACCCAGCAATGGTCTTCCAATCATCTTAAATCCTCTCATCATAGAGGCAAAACAAACATAAATCCTTCGAAACTGCCTTGTTTACCTGAGTTCCCACATGGCTCCACATCAATTTTAATTGTACTACCTGGGTTGGCTTTTAGAAGTTCATCACAATATGACCTTAGCAGACCATACTGTTCTTGGTAATCACCATAAATCCTCGTAGTTGCTATCCTCTTGGCTCTGAAGACCTTATGTAGTGATATTTCTAGTTGATGCTTCCGAAGCAGTTGACTTTGAATTGCATGAATTGGCATGTCTGGATTGCTTTCAATCATAGGTTGGATCTCTCTGGCAATCGAACTCATTGTGTACAAAGAAACGACCCTTGTTGTCAAACAATTATGTTGATTATGAATAGTCTTCACACACCACTTATCCTTGTCTGTATTCCTTGAGATGTGAACTGCCCAAGGACAGGTGGGCTTGGTATGCCTTTTAAGGTGCTTGTATTTTTGCCCTACTTTGGTGCATTTACTATTTTGCCGCTCATCTCCCTTTTTTTTACAGGACCAAGTAGTGGTGGATTACTTCCAAAACATACTACCCTATACCTTAACAATTCATTTTTTAGAATAAACACATCCCTCCTTGCCTTAAGAGCATAATCTTTCACCATCTGATTCATCTTTTTCTTGTCATCAATAAGCTGACCAACAAAGAATGGCAGATCATTTGGACCTTTTAAAGCACCCTTGTTTCTCCTCCTTATTATAACAACCCTCATTAAAAAATTACTATTTCTTATGATTTATTTTCCAATAGGAAACCCTAATTGAGACCCCCAAGTGATCCTGCATAAACCCTAAAATTTTCAGAACAATTGGAATCAGGATCAGGGCCCCTAAAACTCAGGGGGGGTATTTCCTATTGACGATTATCTTAATAACTTGCTGTCAAAATCGAAATTTGACAAACCGTTAACTCAGCTAGGCTAGTTAGGGACGTGGCTACCCTATGAATAGGTGGTGACCCCTCGCGTGACGCGACGGCCCCTCGCGCGACGCAACGGCCCCTCGCGCTACGCGAGGGTGCCAAATTTTCAGTATAAATAGAGGAGTTTGGGACTTGAATTTTGGCACTTGTTCGACGTTAAAATTCGCTTTACACACTGAGTTATGGTCTGATTACTACAAAACACACACATAAGCTCGAATTCTGCCGCGATAACAGGGTAATAACTCGATCGCTGCTACGATTCAATGTCCGATCGATTGAAATCAATCCAATGGATGTTTAAGTGCTGCCCACATTGGGTTTATGCTTTGTCATTCGTCGTGAATTCGATGGATGTTTAAGTATTGCACTTGGTCATTCGTTGTGAAGGTTTTAATCTCGTGAGTTATCGTAAATGCTGTATTAGTTACTGACCTAGTTCGTGTGCATGTTATTTAAATTAGGTTACAAGGCTAATCAGTAGGCTAAACTCTGCCCGTATAAACTTGCAATGTGAGTTATTCTCTTTTTATCAATAGTATTTTACAATACTCCAATTATTTTCAAAAGTTATAATTACAGGGATTAAGTCGTGGATATCTTGAATCACTGGCTAATTGGGGTATTGTGCACATTACTAATTTCTCACGGGTTAGGCTAATAAATCCTAACCGTGATAATCGTCACTACTTGGGGAAAGACCCAATAGTGGTGTGACCATCGTCACCAGGTGACAACGGCGCCAGATAAAAATAAGATAGAAGCCATTGTAATCGCTCTTATGCTGTAATTGATAACTAATGTGTCATTTTACAAACTTGAATAACTCACCAGTATTTCCCCGCTGACAAAATATTTTTAAAACATGTTTCAGGCGACCTGCTGTAAATCAAGGAAAAACGTGCTACGGAGCACTAACAAGCTTGAAGAGGTGGCTCAGTTAAAATGAATAAACATGTTTTAATAAATCAGGGAATTTACTTGTGAAATTCCTCTATTGTAAAATTACGGGGTTTATCCCAGATTATGAAATAAAATAATTGGGCATTTTCGAGTTTTAAAAGATCCTGTTTAAAAATCTTCCGCTGTCGCATCAAGTAGATACCACGGGTTCCTGTCCCGCGGCTCCTGACCGGGTCAAACCGGGGCTGGGGCCGTGACAGGAAAAGGTGGTATCAGAGCACTGAAAGAGCCACTGATTTAAGCCTATTAAGTATTTAAAAATACTTAATTTTCCTGATTGCAAATATGTGATTTTGTGATTATGTGATTCTATCTTGATTATCTGTTAATTTACAGTATGGGTAAGCAAAGAATTTCGGATATCTATCGTAAATTAGATAGTTCACCGAAAGAAAAGGGAAATTCATCCCGATCAAATTCCTCAAGATACTCAGCAGATACTGAGGAGGGAATATTTGTTCGTAAAGCACAGTTTGAAAATCCACTTACCCCTAGTAAAAGAAGTTTGATTATTAGAAAAAGTCAAGAGAAAATAAGGAAGTTACAGGAAACCCAGAAAATAGGCAGCAAACCACCATGGGAAGACGAATTAGACGAGAAATGGGCAAATCTCTATATGTTAGCCACTACCGCAGTAAATGCTAACTTCTAGTTAAATCACCAAACCAGTATCAGCACCTACGACACTTACGAGCCAGAAACTCTAGAATAATAAACAAACCCTAGTATATTTTAAATTCTAGTTGTACTAAAAATAAATATTTTGTTTCAATAAAATGGTTTGTATTTAAATTTCTAAATTTCCATTCTATGATTTTAACTTAGAATTTTGTGTATTTCTTCATAATTGCTAAAACAGCATGAATGAATTATCTGAAGCCCTAGAGAATCTCAATCTCTATCCGGTGAAAATAGAAGTTTCCAGAGATTTTACTGGTTACTTGGCCGATGTGGAAGAACCTATGGAATTTCAAGCTCCACCTCTGGAGAAATCAAAACCTAAGAAAAGAAAAAGATTTGTGGGCTGGAGGCGTGTACGCAGAAGGAAACCAGCAACTAGGAGAATTCCCAAGATAGAGAATCCTATGGATAAAGGAAAAGGAATAGAGGTTGAAGAAATCTCCAAGCAAGAGATTGGAGAAAGCTCCAAGCAAACCAAGGAAATGACGTTGCAGGAAGGGCTAGATTTCATACTGGCCAGCTGTGATAACCTTAAGCCTGTCAATGAAAACCTTTTCACTTATCCTGCTGAAACCCAGCTTCCAATTAACTTAGAACCAGCCATCCCAGATCCCCTTGTCAATAACCGACCCTTAGGAGAAATAGAAGAATGGTGGACCAACGAATGGCAGTTCCAAAACCTTCTCAATAACCCTTATACCTTTTTCCCTCAGTTCGACCCAGAACCTGTACCAAAACCACCAATGAGTAATGAGAATATGGCTGAACTCTGTCATTTTGGTGAGGAACTGATGGATGCAGGGAATAGAATCCGGGAGGTAGGAGAACTGATCTCTTGGAAATACGACGAGAGGGAACGTTGTTTCTAAGATAACAGCTGACGGAGGTGGAGGGACTGTGGTTATGTGGTAGTAGGAATATGTGTTTAATAATAATAATAATAATAATAAAAATATAATTATGTGAAATAACTAAAATAAAACTTTTGTAAGATAACAGTGTGTACGGATGCCTAATATATATAAAGTCGAAAGATCGACAATTTTGGCTATACGTGTTAGTTTGATTATGTGCAATTGTTTATTGTGTTTGGTTGTTATCCATTTTGTGCTAATAAGTTATATATATGCTAATAAGTTATATATATTAATTACCAGATGGCAAACGCTGGTAATGAACCAGTTAACGAGGTTAACCAATCCGAGCAACACCATGAAGATCAATTTCTGAATAGGCAAGATATAGAAAATATCGTTGCTCAAGGAATAGCCAATGCTATTCCAGCAATACTTGCTGCTGCTCGAAATCCAGTTGAACCTCAACAAATTATTCCTAGCAAACGCACACAAGGTGACAATTTCAGTAATAGTGTAAACGGAGGCGGCAACCATACTAATAACGACAATGATGGAATGCAAGCTTAACTCCTTAAGAAAATGAAAGCTGCAACGCCTGGTTGCACTTACAAGGAATTTCTTGCCTGTAAACCCGCTGAATTTGCAGGCAATGAAGGGGCTACTGCGGCACTGCGTTGGTTAGAGAAAACCGAAGCAGTAATTACAATAAGTAAATGTGCTGAAGAAGACAAGGTCATGTATGCGTCGCATCTTTTCAAAGAAGGGGCATTAGAATGGTGGAACACGGAGCTTCAAGCCAAAGGAAGAAATGTGGCATATGCTATGAACTGGGAAGAATTCAAGAGTTTAGTAGAAAGAAAATTCTGTCCCGAATACGAAAAGGAACAAATGACAAATAAGTTCCTGAATCACCGGATGATAGGTGTTGATTGTCGAGGATATACTTCGACATTCTTCGAATATGCTAGAGTTGTACCAACACTGGCTTCGCCAGAACCGGTGCTTATTTCTCGCTATATTTGGGGCTTAATTAGCGAGATCCGTAATATTGTCAAAGCAACAAGACCCCGCACGATTGATGATGCGGTGGAGTTAGCCAATACTCTGACTGACGAATTGGTATGGACGCGAGAAGAAACTCGGAAAAAGGAAGTAGGCCAAAAGATTACCCAGGGATTCCGTATGGGTAACCGTAGCAATTTCAAGAAAAAGGGAACCGGGCAATCTTCCACTGGTCCATTTTGTAATTCTTGCAAAAGAAAGCATTTTGGAAGATGCAAAGGATATTGCAATTTCTACAAAATTCCAAGGCATCAAGAAGAAGACTGCAGGAAGAAGAAATCCACAGTTTGCTACAACTGTGGAGAAGCTGGACATTTTAGGCCAGACTGCCCAAAACTGGTCAAACCAACTGACAACAAAGCCAAACCTGCAGACGGAGTTACCAAGAAGAATGCAAGAGCATTCCAGTTGACTACTCAGGAAGCCGAGCTAATCCCTGATGTGATAGCTAGTACATTCTTAGTTCACGACGTTTATGCAAAGGTATTATTTGACTCTGGTGCAAACCAAAGTTTTATAAATACTTCATTCTGCCAAGCTCTTAACCTACCTTTAACCAACCTTAGGCAAATTTTTACAGTCGAAACGGCAGATGGGAATTCTGTTAACACAGATAAGGTTTTGCGAGAAGGAAAAATAGAACTTTTAGGTCATAAATTTTCTGCAAACCTATTACCTATGAATTTAGCTGGATTCAATGTTGTGTTAGGAATGGATTGGTTAGTAACCAACCATGCTCGAATTCTTTGTGATAAGAATTCCATAGAAATTCATACACCTACAGGAGAAATCATAGTGATTACAGGGGATAAGCCACAAAAACCCATGAAATTCATTTCAGTAATGAAAATTGCTAATTATGAACGAAAGCAAGGAATAGTGTATATGATTTCGGTAATCATTAGCACTAAGGGCAAGGAACTTAAGGAAATTCCAGTAGTATCCGAATACCTGGAAGTATTCCCAGAAGAACTACCTGGATTACCACCTGATAGGGAAGTAGAATTTAGAATTCATCTAATTCCTGGAACTACACCGATAGCCAAGGCACCTTATCGGTTAGCACCCACCAAAATGTTAGAATTGAAAAAGCAATTTGATGAATTACTAAGCAAGGGATTCATACAACCTAGTTCATCCCCGTGGGGAGCTCCAGTGTTGTTTGTGAAGAAGAAAGATGGTTCGATGCGAATGTGTATCGATTATAGGGAATTGAATAAGGTTACAATTAAGAATCGATACCCATTGCCTAGGATTGATGATCTTTTTGATCAACTTCAAGGAGCTAGATACTTTTCTAAGATAGACTTACGCTCCGGATATCATCAATTGAAGGTACAAGAAGAAGACATACCTAAAACTGCTTTCAGAACTAGGTATGGTCATTACGAGTTTACAGTCATGCCCTTTGGATTAACAAATGCTCCAGCAGCATTTATGGACATGATGAATAGGATCTGTAAACCGTATTTGGATAAATTTGTAATTTTCTTCATCGACGATATACTTATTTATTCCAAGAGTCAAGAAGAACATTGTAAGCACCTGCATGCACTCTTAACTTTGTTAAGAAAAGAGAAGCTCTATGCCAAATTCTCAAAGTGTGAATTTTGGCTACAGGAGGTGCAATTTTTAGGACATATGGTGAATCACGAAGGTATTCACGTAGATCCTGCTAAGATTGAAGCAATCACCAAATGGAAGGTCCCACAGTCAGCTATGGAAATTAGAAGTTTTATAGGGTTAGCCGGATACTATAGACGGTTTATCAAGGATTTTTCCAAGATAGCTGTACCATTAACTAAGCTAACCTGTAAAGCAGTTAAGTTTGAATGGGGACCTAGGCAAGAAGAAGCTTTTAGGATTTTAAAGCAAAAATTAACAAACGCTCCAATTTTAGCATTACCAGAAGGAACAGAAGATTTTGAAGTATACTGTGATGCTTCAAAGCTAGGATTAGGATGTGTGCTTATGCAACGCAAAAAGGTAATTGCGTATGCATCAAGGCAATTGAAAAAGCACGAGGAAAACTATACAACACACGATTTAGAGTTAGGAGCCATAATTTTTGCCTTAAGATATGGAGACATTATCTGTACGGAAGTAAGTTTACTGTCTATACAGATCATAAAAGCTTAAGATACATATTTAGGCAAAAAGAATTGAACATGAGGCAAAGGAGATGGATGGAAATTCTAAGTGACTACGACTGTGATATTCAATATCACGAAGGAAAGGCGAACGTAGTGGCAGATGCCTTAAGTCGTAAGTATCATGAAAAGCAAAAGCGAGTTCGTGCTCTTAGATTAAGTTTACAATTAGACTTAATGGATCAATTGAAAAGCATTCAAGAAACAGCAATCAAGGATGATGCTGAAGGAATGAAAGGAAGAATAAAGGAATTAGAGCAAGGAAATGATGGAATTTGGAGATTCCATAAGAAACGAATTTGGGTACCTAAGCAAGGAGAATTAAGAAATAAGATTTTAGAATAAGCCCATAAATCTAGGTATACCATGCATCCTGGTAACAATAAAATGTACCAAGATTTAAGAAATAACTTCTGGTGGATAGGAATGAAAAAGGACATAGCTAGATATGTTTCGAAGTGTCTTACTTGTTCACAAGTTAAGGCAGAACACCAGAAACCTTCAGGTTTATTACAACAACTAGAAATGCCGGTATGGAAATGGGAACTCATAACAATGGATTTTGTTACTAAGTTACCCAAAACCAGAAAAGGTAATGATGCGATTTGGGTAATTGTGGATCAATTAACCAAATCAGCTCACTTTCTACCCATGAAAGAAACCTTTAGCATGGAAAGGTTAGCAAAGTTGTACGTAGATGAAGTAGTATCCTTACATGGAGTTCCACTCTCCATTGTATCGGATAGAGATAGTCGTTTCACTTCCCACTTCTGGACAAGTTTTCAGGAAGCAATGGGAACCCGACTAAATCTAAGTACTGCTTACCATCCTCAGACAGACGGACAAAGTGAAAGGACGATCCAAACCATGGAAGACATGCTTAGGGCATGTGTAATAGATTTTGGTGGAAATTGGGATGACCACTTACCTTTAATTGAATTCTCCTATAACAATAGTTATCATGCAAGCATTGAAGCTGCCCCATTCGAGGCACTGTATGGGCGAAAATGCAGAACTCCAGTCTGTTGGGCAGAAATAGGAGAAAGTCAGTTATCAGGTCCTGAAATAGTGCAAGAAACCACCGACAAAATTACTCAAATCAAGGAAAGACTGAAAACGGCTCGTGATCGTCAGAAAAGTTATGCAGACAATAGACGCAAGCCGTTAGAATTTCAAGTAGGAGACAAAGTACTCTTGAAAGTTTCTCCTTGGAAAGGAGTAGTTCGATTTGGAAAGAAAGGGAAGTTAAGTCCAAGGTATGTAGGACCATTCCCAGTAATCCAACGAATAGGACCAGTTGCCTATCGTTTACAACTACCAGAAGAGTTAGCCGGAGTACATGACGTATTTCATGTATCCAACCTCAAGAAATGTCTATCTGACGAATCCCTGGTAGTACCTCTTCAAGATGTAGAGGTAAATGAGAAGCTAAAATTTGTGGAGAAGCCACTGAAGATAGAAGACCGAAAGGTCAAGTTTCTTAAACATAAAAGACTTGTACTAGTCAAAGTCAAGTGGGATTCAAAGAGAGGACCAGAGTACACTTGGGAGTTAGAATCAGAGATAAAGCGAAAATATCCTCACTTATTCCAGTAAATCTCGAGGACGAGATTCTTATTAAGGTAGGGAGGATATAACAACCCTCATTAAAAAATTACTATTTCTTATGATTTATTTTCCAATAGGAAACCCTAATTGAGACCCCTAAGTGATCCTGCATAAACCCTAAAATTTTCAGAACAATTGGAATCAGGATCAGGGCCCCTAAAACTCAGGGGGGGGGGTATTTCCTATTGACGATTATCTTAATAACTTGCTGTCAAAATCGAAATTTGACAAACCGTCAACTCAGCTAGGCTAGTTAGGGACGTGGCTACCCTATGAATAGGTGGTGACCCCTCGGGTGACGCGACGGCCCCTTGCGCTACGCGAGGGTGCCAAATTTTCAGTATAAATAGAGGAGTTTGGGACTTGAATTTTGGCACTTGTTCGACGTTAAAATTCGCTTTACACACTGAGTTATGGTCTGATTACTACAAAACACACACATAAGCTCGAATTCTGCCGCGATAACAGGGTAATAACTCGATCGCTGCTACGATTCAATGTCCGATCGATTGAAATCAATCCAATGGATGTTTAAGTGCTGCCCACATTGGGTTTATGCTTTGTCATTCATCGTGAATTCGATGGATGTTTAAGTATCGCACTTTGTCATTCGTTGTGAAGGTTTTAATCTTGTGAGTTATCGTAAATGCTGTAATAGTTACTGACCTAGTTCGTGTGCATGTTATTTAAATTCGGTTACAAGGCTAATCAGTAGGCTAAACTCTGCCCGTATAAACTTTCAATGTGAGTTATTCTCTTTTTATCAACAATATTCTACAATACTCCAATTATTTTCAAAAGTTATAATTACAGGGATTAAGTCGTGGATATCTTGAATCACTGGCTAATTGGGGTATTGTGCACATTACTAATTTCTCATGGGTTAGGCTAATAAATCCTAACCGTGATAATCGTCACTACTTGGGGAAAGACCCAATAGTGGTATGACCATCATCACCAGGTGACAACGGCGCCAGATAAAAATAAGATAGAAGCCATTGTAATCGCTCTTATGCTGTAATTGATAACTAATGTGTCATTTTACAAACTTGAATAACTCACCAGTATTTCCCCGCTGACAAAATATTTTTAAAACATGTTTCAGGCGACCTGCTGTAAATCAAGGAAAAACGTGCTACGGAGCACTAACAAGCTTGAAGAGGTGGCTCAGTTAAAATGAATAAACATGTTTTAATAAATCAGGGAATTTACTTGTGAAATTCCTCTATTGTAAAATTACGGGGTTTATCCCAGATTATGAAATAAAATAATTGGGCATTTTCGAGTTTTAAAAGATCCTGTTTAAAAATCTTCCGCTGTCGCATCAAGTAGATACCACGGGTTCCTGTCCCGCGGCTCCTGACCGGGTCAAACCGGGGCTGGGGCCGTGACACTTATCTTCCTGGCAACCTTATCTCTAAGGCTTGAATTGTCATCAGACCCACTTTCAAAGTCCTCCAGGTCTACAGGCAGATGACCTTCTTCGCTTCGCTCATCATCATGATCCCCATCACTTGAACCATCCACTTCTTCCCTAGTAAATTCAACATTAGCCCTGAACCTCTGCATATCTACCTCTATTTCATAAACCAAATTATCTTCCTCAATATTCTCATAATCAGGATCACTTCCTTCACTCTCTTCATTATGATCTTCAATTTCTTCCTTATCTTCATTCATACTATGATTCTGATTATTTATTGTAAATGATGCTGGAACAATTGCTTTACATGGCCCTACAGGAACTTCACTTGACTCAATCAAGATTGTTGACCTTCGGTGTTCAACATACATGTCTATCATGTGGATTCCTTGATGCACATGATCAAAGATAGGCTCTAAGTCAACATCACATTTTAATGTCCTAAGACCAAAATCCAACGAACAGTACGGTTCCTTGTAATGAATGCAGAAAAACAGACCATCATTGTATCCTAATTTCTTAACCATCTCCTCTAAAACATCAGTATTCAACACTCGAAAATCTACATGATCAATGTAGTTCATCTTCCCACCAAAGTATTTCCTATTTGGGTTTTCTACAAAATTACCTCCATGGTGAAATTTTATGGTAAATTGAGATTGGGTTTGACCTGTAAACAAACATCAATAACAAATTAACACAGAAAAAGGTTCAAATTTTACCTAATTCAGACCCTGTGAGCTTGCATGTCACTTACGGTACATTTCATCCGGTTCGAAATACTGATCTTCAGCTCGTACCTTCCACAATCGAAGATCCATGCTCGTAACAGAGTTCTAATCCACTGTAATTCTTGAAGAATGCCTGATCGCCAATGAGCAGCTCTTGAATTTAGAGGTAGGTTAACTTGAGGGTTTCAAAGTGATGAAATGGGGATTATATGAGGTTGCAGCTCAAGAGAATGGAGGTTCAAATTTTACCTAATTCAGACCCTGTGAGCTTGCATGTCACTTACGGTACATTTCATCCTGTTCGAAATACTGATCTTCAGCTCGTACCTTCCACAATCGAAGATCCATGCTCGTAACAGAGTTCTAATCCACTGTAATTCTTGAAGAATGCCTGATCGCCAATGAGCAGCTCTTGAATTTAGAGGTAGGTTAACTTGAGGGTTTCAAAGTGATGAAATGGGGATTATATGAGGTTGCAGCTCAAGAGAATGGTGATTTTACCTATTTGCCCTTTGACCATTAAAAGAAAACAGTGATCTGTGACGGAAACATGGTACGGGGGGTAAACTTGCGACATAACACCAAACGTTGGGGGGTAAAATTGCAATTATTTCCTTAGGGGGGGTCAGAGTGCCAATTGGCCATAACCCCGGGGGTAAAATTACAGTTTACTCGTCTGGGGATTACAACCTCCAGTTTGGATAAGGTTTTCAACGTAGGGGGCCCAACAAAATTATTAGAAAGGTTAACAAAAGTAATAATAGTAAAGGTAACAATTATATTCAAGGGTTTGGGCTTACTAGGCCCAATAAAAGACCAAGGCAAAGTGATCCGTTCAACCTCAACGAAACCATCGGGATTCAAGAGGAAAACTGAACTGCTTCTCTTCAGGAGAATAATGAGGAGGTTAACAACAGGGACAGAAGTGTTAATTATAATAGCAACGAAGCCTAGTTGGAAAATATTAGAGAAGAAGAGGAGGTGGTAGTTCGAAAAAATGTCATTTTTGAATGATTTGAATATGTGGGATAGTGAGGAGGATATGAATTTAAACAATGAGACATTTTTTACAAGCTTAATGGGGAGTGTCGTGGGCGCGAACCTACAAAACCACGAACAACTGATTAGAGAATTGATCAGGTAAGAAGGTACTCAAAAGTTGAAAATATGAATTTCCTATCTGTGAACATCAAGCAGGTTGGATCAAAAAGTTGAAAAAAGTTAAAGGGATCGGTTTTATTGCATTACAAGAGATTCAGTTTAGTGATGTTTCGGGTACTGAATTCGAGAAATTCTGGGGTACGAGTAGGTTCAAAATGGATCATGTCCCGGCCAGCGACAGATCGCAAGGAGTTGTCAGCATGTGGGATCCGAGCATTTTTAAGGTACACGATTCTATCAAACATATTAATTATTTGTTGACTAGGGGGTTATTAAGGGGAGTAATAAAGAGATTAATATACTTAACATTTACGCACCTCAAAAAGTTCCTAAAAAGGTGTTATGGGACAACATTGGGGCAGTTATGGGTTGTTAACGGGTTGGTAGGTTATTATGGGGGATTTCAATGCAGTTCGTTCTCAAGAAGAGAGAAGGAATTCAAAATTTAATAATCTTTGTGCTAATAATTTTAACGTTTTCATTAACGAAAACGGTTTGAGGGAATTTAGCATGAAAGGGAGAAAATTCACTTACCACAAGGATAAAGGAAACAAACAGAGTAAGATTGATAGATTCCTGGTGTGTCAAAACTTTTTTAAGGAATGTCCAGAGGGATGTCTTAGAGCTCTTCCTAGACTTCACTCATACCATTGCCCCCTTATCCTTTCTTGTACTAAAAAAACTTTGGCCCCAAACCATTTAGAATTTTCAATTCGTGGATGGATAGAAAGGATTTTGACGAGGTGGTTTCGAAAGCGATTGAGAATTTGGAAAAGACAGGGGAGGTAGATTTAGTTCTTATGCACAAATTCAAGGCTATCCGTGATAGTCTCAGAGAGTGGAATTAGGATGTTTTATCTAAAGAAGGGGATACATAAGCTATTTGACTTGGAGAAATTGGATGAGATAGCAGAAATTAAACAGCTTTCTGAAAAGGAGTTATGGTCGAAAATGGAATGTGTGATAACCCGAAGTTTCAAGGTCAGTGTCTTCGGTTCCGTTCTTGTTTTAAACCTATTTATTCGACCCATGACCCTGTTTAGCTTGCTAGTATATGTTTGGTAGTTGTGTGGTGCATGTGTGTGTAGCGGGCCAGCCTCTATGTTGTGCACACAATTGGGCCGTAGCGTATAATTGGACCGCAATGTGAATGCGCTTGTTTGATTAAGAAACCCGTTGACATAAGTGATCGAACTTGGCCCAATCTTGGCGAGTAACATCAATGAACAACCGGCCTAAATGACTGTTACCAACCCATGTTACGCGTGAATGCACACTTAGCACTGCATTATGAACTTCTATGTTACCAACCCATGTTACGTGTTTTAAGAGTGTGACTCTTCTTGAACTTTCATGATCTATGTTGTGGTGTCATCTGTCTTATTGCTCGAATTCGGGGAGCCTTTTATCGCGAGTTAAGAGGCATTGAGATAAGCATGCAAATTGCCTTATTATTATGGGTGCATGATGTGTGTAAAATGCAACATATAAATTACATCAAATGAGGCATAAAACTAACCCTTTTTTTAGTACTAATATTGGAAAAAGAGTGTTTTTGTCTTCCTTTTGTATTTTCAGGATTAAATGAGCTCAAAAACGCAAAAGAAGCAAAAAGACAGCTAAATCCAACATAAATACAAGAAAAGGAACATTAGAGGATTGCCCGAACCCTCAACGTCACCTTCCAAAGCAAAATAGAGAAAACAGAAGGCTGAACACGCCCCGTGCTCAGCCAGCACGGGGTCGTGCCCAAGAAGCAGCAGAAAAGACAAACCTATAGAAGCTTCTATTGCCCACCACGGGCCGTGCTCAGCGGACACGGGGGCGTGCCGAAAGTACTGCAGGCGCATTAATTGTAATTGCGAATTACAATTAATGAAGAGAGAGAGTGTCAGACGGGCACGGGGCCGTGCCCAGCGAACACGGGGCCGTGCCCAGGCCTCTGTTCAGCCTATAAATAGGAGTGCTTGGTTTCATTGCAACTCATCCCTTGGCACACCACCTCTCTCACACTTCATCCACCACCCACCACCATCACAACACCATCATCCACCACCATCATCCATTGTCCATCATAGAGTGTGTGAGTCGTCTCGGGATCCAAGATTGATCGTAAGAGTTCTTGACAATCAAGGCCATGTTTGCCTAAGTCTCTTACATCACTTGGTGAAGACAAAGTGTCTAGTATAATACTTTTTATTTCTAATCTTTTGCACTTTTTATTTGGTTTTGTATTAATGACTTTAATAACTAGTTACTTATGTTGAAGGTGATCTTTCCTTATCGTTTGTCCGTGGTGTCTTGGCATTATTTTACTGTCTATATAAAATAAAGGATTTTCACCATTCATATCTCCACGGTCTATATGGAGGTATGTTGGCTACCTGGTCGGGGGTTAAGGGAACGGTTTGGTAAAGGTCTTGCCATTGTTCAGCGTTTAGAGGTCCTGCAATGGACCTGGGTCAAATTTAGTAGGACCTCCTTCAATACTTCACGGTATTGGATGGCGGGGGTCCAAACTCTTTGATCCCCTCATAAGTTAACTACTATTAATACTATAACCCGGCTATTTAGGACTGTATCCCTGCTGACTCAGACTACTTAGTCGAGGGTAACGTCACCGCCAAAAGCGGGGCCTACCACAATACTGCATCAATAACTTAATTCATTATCTTCCAATAATCCACCCTTTTAGGATTGTATCCCTGCTGACTCAAACTACTGGGGTGAGGGTAACGTCACCTTCAAAAGAGGGGCCTACTACAATAACTAAGATAATCTCTTAATTATGTGCAAAAGTGCGGAAATAATCAAAGGTTATACTAGATACGAGTCGGAACCAAGTGATTCATCTTGTCTATCTGTTTTTAATTTATTTTTATTTTCAGCATTTTAGTTAGTTTTATTTTTCTTAGTTTAAAACATTTTTCCAAACTTTTATTTTGGTTAGACGTTGAGGATAAACCGGTACTAAAAGCTCTTGTGTCCTTGGACGACCTCGGTATCTTACCAACGCTATACTACACTCAACGATGGGTGCACTTGCCCATATGTGTGTTTAGTGTTAGTGAAATATCGTGTTTTATAAATTTAAAACTTGGCTAAAATAAGTGTTAAAAAGGGCTTAAAATATACACCTAAAATATATAACACTTTACCGCACATCAGTGCACACATAATAATAATGTGGGGTGCATGTGAGTCCCAGTGAGGCTTAACGAGTGTGAGAGGGGTTCCGCTCTATTAATTGATGTTATGTTAGAACACAACAGTCTATAGGAGTCATAGAAGTGATTGTCTCCTACTTGAATGTGATCTTTTCATTCCCCTCTGAAACCTTTCGAATCTCGATGCTATCGAGTATTACCTGAACACCTAGCGAACTGTGTAGAATGTTAGGTGCTTGTACGAACGTTCTCGAGTTAGATGTTGCAGCATCAATGATTGGTCTGTACCCCCTCACTCCTCTTTGTTTGTGGGAACTCAATGTACTGATGACTTAGACCCCGAAGTGCGATCACTCCTGCAACACCTTGGAAACATACCGTGTATTACTCAGTCAACTTACAAGAACGATGGACAAGAGGGTAAGCGTAGTACCTTACCGACTTCAGCATTTGAACGACCCTAGTTACCGGCAACGAACAACAGCGATTTGACCTCAATTGAATCTTTAACCCTAGTTAGCAGCTCATGGGAACCAACTCTTACGAATCAATCAGGGCATAAGTGAGGACAACTGACGGTAGTATGGAATGTGTGACTGCCAGCACGATGGGTAACGCCTTAGGACGTGAAGCAGAATGTGAAAAGATGGACCTTGTCGGTGAAAGATCGTAGGGCTCCGTTACAAGCAATGACATTAGAGGTAACAGTCACGGCAACATCAAGATACTCGTGATGGTAACCAACAGTATGGAAATGGAGGTGCCAACAACATGGATTGGCCATGGTTAAATCAAGACAACAACAACCAAGGAAACGACGTCAGTACTGGAAATCCTCGTAACGAAAACAACAACACTGAAAATGATACCCACGGAAGGGCGTTTAGGATTGGTGTAGGCGACGCCAGGATTATAGCAACATGGTAGCTTGAATGGCAAGCTAAACGTTTCGTCTTTGTTCTATTTAACCCCGATGTTTCTTGAAACTGAACCTGTTGTGGAATCTGCTGATGACAGGACAAATGGAACCTCATATGTTTGTGGGATGCAAACTCGACCTCGTGGGACAAGTGCTCGACATCGACCTTCCTACTACTATCCTTGATGGTTTTGATGCAGTAGTTAGTGTGGATTGGTTATTCAGAGATCGGGTAGATAGACCCTGTAAGGAGAAGATTCTACATATCCTTCTCCTTAGTGGAGGATCGTTGTCTGTCCTAAAGCATTTGGGGGGTGCAAGGGTTAGCGCCATTCTAGCTATGACGGCCCAGAAGTGTCTACGGAAGGATTATTCCGCTATGTTAGCACTCGTTACTGATTTAAGGCTAAGGAAAAGATGATCGAGGATCCACCAATTGTTCGTGATTTCTTCCTAAGTGCTACCAGAAGAACTATCAGGTTTACCTTCACATCGTCAGGTGGAATATCAGATTGGTATCATGTCAGAAGCAGCCCTTGTTACTAGTATTCCTTATTGTCTTACACCAGGAAGGTTGCAGGAACTGCCTAATCAACTTCAGGAGCTATTGGACATGAGTTTCATCGGATCTAGTTTTTCGCTTTGGGGAGCCCTAGTTATACCAGTGAAGATAAGCCGTTTCGTATGTGCACCGATTACCGAGAACGTAACAAGGTGACAGTTAGGAACCGCTTGCCTCGACCATGTATTGGCCACCTGTCGACCAGTTGCAAGGGACAAGCTTCCATTCGAGGATTGGCTAGCGAACAAACTATCATCAGATGGAAGTTCAAGAGGAGAATGCTCTTAGAACAACATGTCGAACGTAATGCAGCCATTTCAACTTTGTACACCATGATCATTGAGTTGATCAACACACCAACAGCTTCAAGGATCACATGGATCGACCATATTTGTTGATGACGCTCTGAATCATGACCAGGAGAAAGGAACACCATGGGTGGCATGTGTATCCTATTTTAGCGCTCCTGTGGGAGGAGCCATTACGTGCGAAGTCTTGTTAAAAGTCACATCTAGATTCGAGAGATGCATTTTGATCATGTAACCAATGGAGTGGGAATACACGTGGATCTCGCTAAGATGCATCTTGTTAGAAACTGATCGACACCAAAGATTCCTTTGGGGATGTAGTAATTCCTTGGTTTCGCTAGATACTATCGCAGCTTACTCACAGGATTTTCGAAGGTCGCACGGCTTAAATCTCTTTAGAACCGCAGGGTGCTGTGTTCGTGAAATACGAAACTGGAGGACGTCTTTTCAACTTTCGAATTCCAACTCTGCAATGTACTGAACATCGTCTTTACCCTAGGGTGCGGGTGATCTAGCGGTATACCATGATGCTCCGAATCAGAGTCCCAGTTACACGCCGATGCAACACGAGAGAGTGATGACTTACGTAATGGTGTTACGAAGAGGAACTGCATGACATACAATCTGCGATGGAAACCGTGGTCGTTGGATTTAAGTGGGAGGCAGTACTTGGGCGGTACCGAATGTACTGCTTAGACCGATCACAAGGGCCTCCCGTGTACCCTGGTTACGAGAGAGTTAAATCAGTTAATGGCGTCGCTGGATGGAACTTTTGAATGAATACGACCGTGAAACCTGGACGTGCACGGGTGATGTGCGGTAAGTGTCGTATATTTTAAGCCCTTTTTAACACTTATTTTAGCCAAGTTTTAAATTTATAAAACACGATATTTTACTGACACTAAACACACATATGGGCAAGTGCACCCATCGTTGAGTGTAGTATAGTGTTGGTAAGATACCGAGGTCGTCCAAGGACACAAGAGCTTTTAGTACCGGTTTATCCTCAACGTCTAACCAAAATAAAAGTTTAGAAAAATGTTTTAAACTAAGAAAATTAAAATCTAACTAAAATGCTGAAAATAAAAATAAAAGAAAAACAGATAGACAAGATGAATCACTTGGTTCCGACTCGTATCTAGTATAACCTTTGATTATTTCCGCACTTTTGCACACAATTAAGAGATTATCTTAGTTATTGTAGTAGGCCCCTCTTTTGAAGGTACCCTCAACCCAGTAGTTTGAGTCAGCAGGGATACAATCCTAAAGGGGTGGATTATTGGAAGATAATGAATTAAGTTATTAATGCAGTATTGTGGTAGGCCCCGCTTTTGGCTGTGACGTTACCCTCGGCTAAGTAGTCTGAGTCAGCAGGGATACAGTCCTAAATAGCCGGGTTATAGTATTAATAGTAGTTAACTTATGAGGGGATCAAAGAGTTTGGACCCCCGCCATCTAATACCGTGAAGTATTGAAGGAGGTCCTACTAAATTTGACCCAGGTCCATTGCAGGACCTCTAAATGCTGAACAATGGCAAGACCTTTACCAAACCGTTCCCTTAACCCCCTACCAGGTAGCCAACATACCTCCATATAGACCGTGGAGATATGAATGGTGAAAATCCTTTATTTTATATAGACAGTAAAATAATGCCAAGACACCACGGACAAACGATAAGGAAAGATCACCTTCAACATAAGTAACTAGTTATTAAAGTCATTAATACAAAACCAAATAAAAAGTGCAAAAGATTAGAAATAAAAAGTATTATACTAGACACTTTGTCTTCACCAAGTGATGTAAGAGACTTAGGCAAACATGGCCTTGATTGTCAAGAACTCTTACGATCAATCTTGGATCCCGAGACGACTCACACACTCTACGATGGACAATGGATGATGGTGGTGGATGATGGTGTTGTGATGGTGGTGGGTGGTGGATGAAGTGTGAGAGAGGTGGTGTGCCAAGGGATGAGATGAAATGAATCCAAGCACTCCTATTTATAGGCTGAACAGAGTGCTGGACACGGCCCCGTGTCCGCTGGGCACGGCCCCGTGTCCGTCTGACAATCTCTCTCCTCATTAATTGTAATTCGCAATTACAATAAATGCGCCTGCTGTACTTTCGACACGCCCCCATGTCCGCTGAGCACGGCCCCGTGATGGGCAATAGAAGCTTCTATAGATTTGTCTTTTCTGCTGCTTCTTGGGCACGGCCCCGTGCTGGCTGAGCACGGGGCGTGTTCAGCCTTCTGTCTTCTCTTTTTTTGCTTTGGAAGGTGCCGTTGAGGGGTCGGGCAGTCCACTAATGTTCCTTTCCTTGTATTTATGTTGGAATTAGCTGTCTTTTTGCTTCTTTTGCGTTTTTGAGCTCATTTAATCCTGAAAATACAAAAGGAAGACAAAAACACTCTTTTTCCAATATTAGTACTTAAAAGGGTTAGTTTTATGCCTCATTTGATGTAATTTATATGTTGCATTTTACACACATCAAATACCCCCACACTTGAACTTTTGCTTGTCCTCAAGCAAAACTCTTTAATATGTGGCTTACACTCCCAAATGGAATAGGTAGAAGAGAAGGTTTTGGGCTTGTCGTAGAGTGTCGGGATTTCCAAGATCTTTTTGGGTTTTATTTTTATTTATTTACACTCCTATTCGTAATGATTTATTTAGAACTTTTCATAAAAGAAATTACTTATTTGGGCATAACATGCCTTTTTAAAATTCTATTTATATACAAGTTCACATACCTCACGGGGAAATCACTCACACTCGGCCGAAGGTGTATTTTTAGTGAATCACTCGAGAGCGGCATGGAACTTATTCCTACCATAGGCTTGCCAAGAAATCAATCCTCCTCCTTTTTAACTTTTATACCTTTGTAGATATCAAGAGGACTTTGCGGGTTAAGGGTTAGGCTAGGGTTAAAGGTAGGTTGTTGGGTTAGTGGTTAGTAGAAAAAGGGCTAAAAGCGTAACAAGTGTCGGTTTTCGTATTTTTGCAACTTTTTATTGTGATGAAGCTTTTATTCAAACTAAGTTGTTTTTGATTAACTTGTTTGTTTATTTTCTTTTTGCTTCATCATTATCAATTTTTTTTTTTTTTTTTTTTTGTTACGAAGAACCGAACTTGTTACTAAAATAAAGGGTTAAAAATGAAAAAGGTTTTGGTGGGTAAAAAGGGTTTTTGTTTGGGTGATGAAACGAAAAGGTTTAGGCTCAAAGGGGCTAACTAGGGGGATTTTTTTTTTTTTTTTTTTTTGTAGGTGGTAAAAGAAAAAGAAAAATAATGGTGTAGAAAAATAAAAAGGGTTAGTCCTAATGCCTCCATCATTTACTTACTTGGGTTTAAGTTGATAAGGACCGGGAATGTATTGTCATGGCAAGTTCTAGAGTCGTAAGAACCAAGCGGCTATTCACACAAGAAACGAAAAATGAGCATTTAGTCAAAAGATATGTAATTGTGTGCTCAATAAAGGCTCAAAACTCACTTTTGTGGGAATGGGTTTTTATGTGATCAAGTATATATAATCAAATTTTAAATAAGTTTGTCATGCCTTTTCATAATTTTCTTATGTTGGTTCTTTTTATCACTACGCTATCGGTTGTAAATTTGTAAAAATATAACCTTTTTTAGAACTTGAATTTCCCGAGTTAAACCTAGACAAGTAAAAAAGAATGAAATTTTTGAAAAAATTTGGGGTGATTAGCGGTTCCAATCGAGTTTTGTGTAAGGCTTGTATTTAGGACTTGCAAAATTCAAGGTTTTAGCATCCCCCCCACACTTAAATTACACATTGTCCTCAATGTGTCCCAAAAATAAATTTTTAGGTTGATTAGATGTGTAAAATAATGTTTAAAAAGCAAAAATTTGTGTTACTGGGCACTGAACACGGCCCCGTGTTGTCCGGGCACGGCCCCGTGTTCAAGTGCCAGTAACAAAATTAAAATAAGAGAAACAGAAGTCTGGACACGGGGGCGTGTTGAGTGAACACGGCCCGTGTCCAGGTACCTGAACTGGGCGTTTTTCTGCAGGGGGTTCGGCACGGGGCCGTGTTGGTTGGGCACGGCCCGTGTTGAACCTTCTGAAATGGAGAAAATTGTCGGGTTGCCTTGTTCTTGTGCATGGGTTCATTTTTCTCGTTCCCCTTTTCATCCTTTACCACCATGAGTGTGTTTTATTCCTGAAAATTAAAACTAACAGAAAGCATAAAAATTAATCTAAATTAAACTAAGGATAGTTCCGTGGAATGCCTCCATGGTGCGCCACGTTTATAAGGGTCCTTGGCTAGACCCAAAGCCTGGTCATATGTTACTCAAGTGGGATGTGTTGCATCCCATGTTACACCGTCGGAGAGCGTCATCCAAGCTTGAGTCTATGATCTTCATGTAGTTGACCGGATCTTCTTCCTCTACTCGCTTTCCACATTCAAATTTCACTTCCTCATCCCCAAACTTCAATGTTAGAGTTCCGTCATTCATATCCACCAATGCTTGGGCGGTGGCTAGGAATGGCCTCCCGAGGATGAGAGGGACCTCGGTGTCTTCTTCCATGTCTAGGATGACAAAGTCGGTTGGAAAGACGAATTTGTCAGCCTTGACTAGCATATTTCCGGCGACACCTTGTGGGAATTTGACGGATCTGTCGGCGAGTTGTATGCTCATCTTTGTAGGGCTTGTTGTTCCTAGGCCGAGTCGCTTGAACATTGAAGTGGGCATGAGGTTGATGCTAGCCCCAAGATCGGCTAAAGCATTTCGGACGGGGGACTTCCCAATTGAACAGGGATTGTGAAGCTCCCGGGGTCGATTTTCTTTTGTGGAAGTTTGTTGAGTACTAGAGCCGAGCATTCTTCGCCTAAGTTAACTAATTGCAATGATTCAATTTTCCTTTTGTGAGTGAGGAAATCCCTCATGAATTTTGCATATTTAGGCATTTGGGTTAGGACTTCAATAAAAGGAATATTAACATGCAATTGTTTTAGTAAACTTTCGAACTTTGCGAATTGCTCATCGGTCTTTTGACGATTTAACCTACTGGGGTACGGGATTGGAGGAGTCATGGTGGGCTCTTGATTTGGTGCGGAAGCCTTTTCTGGCGCAGGAGGAGTCACAGGCTGGCTAGAATGGCTTCTTTCATTTGGCGGTAATGGAGCATCCTCGGGACCCACGGTTCGATTTCTTAATGTGATGAGATGTACTTGTGCCTTCGGGTTCGTTTCGGTATTACTCGGTAATGCGCCTTGTTGTCTCTCGGAGAAATTTTGAGCTAGTTGATTTAATTGTTTTTCAACGTTTTGAATGCTAGCTTGTTGATTTCTGAAATTCGATTCCAATTGTTGAAATCGATCCGAGTTTTTCTTTTCAGTGTCAGAGATGAGGCGAGATACAGTATCTTCAAGCCTTTCTCTTCCACCTTGTTGTTGAGGAAAATTTTGCTGTTGTTGAAAATTAGTTCGTTGGTTTTGTTGGTTACTACTATTGCCGGGATCTCTCCAACCAAGATTTGGGTGGTTACGCCATCCTTGGTTGTAGGTACCCGTTGGAGGACCTGACGGCCTAGGTCTATTATCCATGTAGTTTACCGTTTCAGTTTGTTCATCTATTTCTTTCATACAACTCCAATTTTCATGTGACCCACCACACCCTTCACAAGCCATAACCGAGGCCGTTTTTGTCATTTCTAGCCTTTTGATTTTTGAAGAGAGGGCCTCGATTTGGGCTTGTAAAGAGGTGCTTTCATCAACCTTATGGGCGCCCGGGGCAATAGATTTATTACCTCGGGGAGTGTGCCATTGAAAATTGGTTTGAGCAATTTCCTCAATTTGGTTATATATTTCATTTGGGCGACGATTACCTAAGAGTCCCCCGGAGCTTGAATCAAGTGTCTGTCTTGTGTGTGGCAACAATCCATTGTAGAAAGTGGATACTTGTTGCCATACCGCTAGACCATGGTGAGGACACTTTCTTAGAAGCTCTTTGAACCTTTCCCAAGTTTCATATAAGGATTCCCCATCCTCTTGTGAGTATGTATTAATTTCAGTCATTAATTTAGCCGTTTTAGCAGGAGGGAAATACTTATACAAAAACTTTTGGGCGAGTTCATCCCAGGTGTTTACCGATCCAACTGGGAGGGTGTTAAGCCAAGCCTTAGCTCGGTCTTTTAGTGAAAAAGGAAACATTCGAAGGCGGATGGCGTCATTGGATGCTCCATTGATCCGAAAGGTATCACATATTTCTAAGAAGTTAGTAATATGTAGATGGGGATCCTCGTCCGCAAGCCCGTGGAAGGTTGCGGAGTTTTGGAGCATTTGTATCAAATGTGGCCGAAGTTCGAAGTTGTTGGCCTCGACATTCGGTGCATTGATAGCGGCGCCAAGATTGCCTACGGTAGGCCGTAGGTAATCCATGAGGGTACGTTGGTCCGCCACTGGAAGTGGGTCCCCCGAAGCTTTCTCTTGATTTTTAGCTTTTAGTCTTCTTCTGAGAAAGCGCTCGGGTTCGTCTAGGGGTTCTTTTATGTCTCTACTAGAACTGGAGCTCATGCACTACGTAGGAGGTTCAAATGTGGCGCCTGGGTTCCAAGTCCTGCAATAAAAACAGAAAAGAACGCTGGTCAGAATGTTCACCACGGCCCCGTGCTCGATGAACACGGCCCGTCTTCAGAGGCACAGTAATTGATTTCTGGATCCCTGTTACTGGGAGTTGGACACGACCCCGTGTTGCACCGACACGGCCCCGTGTTCAGCTCTCTGTAACTCAGAAAATAAAAACTGCCAGTGATGATGCTGGGCACGGCCCGTGTCTGACCGGGCACGGCCCGTGCTGAGCTCTGCAGAAGCTGAAAAACTAAGAAAATCCTAAAAAAAATAAAAAGAAAAATAAAAGATGATTAGGCCGTTGATTCCTAACTTTCTTAAAATCCTTGTGTCCCCGGCAACGGCGCCAAAAACTTGATGTGCGGTAAGTGTCGTATATTTTAGGTGTATATTTTAAGCCCTTTTTAACACTTATTTTAGCCAAGTTTTAAATTTATAAAACACGATATTTTACTGACACTAAACACACATATGGGCAAGTGCACCCATCGTTGAGTGTAGTATAGTGTTGGTAAGATACCGAGGTCGTCCAAGGACACAAGAGCTTTTAGTACCGGTTTATCCTCAACGTCTAACCAAAATAAAAGTTTAGAAAAATGTTTTAAACTAAGAAAATTAAAATCTAACTAAAATGCTGAAAATAAAAATAAAAGAAAAACAGATAGACAAGATGAATCACTTGGTTCCGACTCGTATCTAGTATAACCTTTGATTATTTCCGCACTTTTGCACACAATTAAGAGATTATCTTAGTTATTGTAGTAGGCCCCTCTTTTGAAGGTGACGTTACCCTCACCCCAGTAGTTTGAGTCAGCAGGGATACAATCCTAAAGGGGTGGATTATTGGAAGATAATGAATTAAGTTATTAATGCAGTATTGTGGTAGGCCCCGCTTTTGGCGGTGACGTTACCCTCGGCTAAGTAGTCTGAGTCAGCAGGGATACAGTCCTAAATAGCCGGGTTATAGTATTAATAGTAGTTAACTTATGAGGGGATCAAAGAGTTTGGACCCCCGCCATCCAATACCGTGAAGTATTGAAGGAGGTCCTACTAAATTTGACCCAGGTCCATTGCAGGACCTCTAAACGCTGAACAATGGCAAGACCTTTACCAAACCGTTCCCTTAACCCCCTACCAGGTAGCCAACATACCTCCATATAGACCGTGGAGATATGAATGGTGAAAATCCTTTATTTTATATAGACAGTAAAATAATGCCAAGACACCACGGACAAACGATAAGGAAAGATCACCTTCAACATAAGTAACTAGTTATTAAAGTCATTAATACAAAACCAAATAAAAAGTGCAAAAGATTAGAAATAAAAAGTATTATACTAGACACTTTGTCTTCACCAAGTGATGTAAGAAACTTAGGCAAACATGGCCTTGATTGTCAAGAACTCTTACGATCAATCTTGGATCCCGAGACGACTCACACACTCTACGATGGACAATGGATGATGGTGGTGGATGATGGTGTTGTGATGGTGGTGGGTGGTGGATGAAGTGTGAGAGAGGTGGTGTGCCAAGGGATGAGATGAAATGAATCCAAGCACTCCTATTTATAGGCTGAACAGAGTGCTGGACACGGCCCCGTGTCCGCTGGGCACGGCCCCGTGTCCGTCTGACAATCTCTTTCCTCATTAATTGTAATTCGCAATTACAATAAATGCGCCTGCTGTACTTTCGACACGCCCCCGTGTCCGCTGAGCACGGCCCCGTGATGGGCAATAGAAGCTTCTATAGATTTGTCTTTTCTGCTGCTTCTTGGGCACGGCCCCGTGCTGGCTGAGCACGGGGCGTGTTCAGCCTTCTGTCTTCTCTTTTTTTGCTTTGGAAGGTGCCGTTGAGGGGTCGGGCAGTCCACTAATGTTCCTTTCCTTGTATTTATGTTGGAATTAGCTGTCTTTTTGCTTCTTTTGCGTTTTTGAGCTCATTTAATCCTGAAAATACAAAAGGAAGACAAAAACACTCTTTTTCCAATATTAGTACTTAAAAAGGGTTAGTTTTATGCCTCATTTGATGTAATTTATATGTTGCATTTTACACACATCAACGGGCCTTGCAGCTCGCTATCCACTCTAACATACTTGATTAGATTCACCTTGTTCAAACTGAAGAACTGAAGGAAGAGAGTTCACAAGATTGACCCATGCGGGGCATGGGAAAGCAACCTTTGGCAGGTCGGACGATATTTGCTACTTCATGGAACGAATATGGACCTCACTATACAGCAACCTTAGGGAACTGGTGCAGGCAAAGCACACGGGTTTCGTTATCCTGTTCATTTGAGTTTTGATAGGACGAATTAAAACCTGAAGACCATGTATGGATGACCGGGCCTGAAGGCTCACATAGCAACGCAAGAGAACGAAGTTTGACATGTGGGAAAGTCAAGGTGGGATATTAGCTACCAGAAACACATGTATGGAAATGAGAACAGACTGACATGGATTTTGTCACTAGTCTACTTACAACTTGAAACGGAAACATTATCATCTGGGTGATCGTTGATGGACTCATATTACTAGCACACTTTCTTGCAATCGATGAACTGACGAGTCTTTACAGCTTATGGATATTCCTCTGAGAGAGGCGGCTATTTAGGCACGAGGTGCCAACCCCTGTATCTCTGATTTTTTTTAGCTATACCTGATTTACGGCAGGCAATACGCAACGCCCTTGGCTCACATTTGGGTATGAGCATTTCTTGTCACTGTAGGACGACCGGGCAGGGTGACGAACCATCCTGACACACGAAGACATGCGGCGAGCATGTGCGTGATTGACTGTGGTAAACATTTGGGAAGGACACTTATCTTTGGGTGAGCCCTACTGCAGCCGTTACCGTTTTAGTATCCATACAGCTCTGTTTGAGGCATTGCATGGACAGTAACGCTAATCTTCTGATTAAATTAAGGTGGGTGACAACCTAATCACAGATTCGGGACCTGTACTCGAAACTCTTGGGAAGATTGCTTGGACCGAAAATCGTTGGGCGGCGACGAGTGACCGTCAGGAAAGTGGGTAAGCTTAGGAAACACTAGGAGTTCGCTGACGGCGAACGTATCATGGGGAAAGTCACACCCTTGGAGGGTGTGGTATGCTTGATTTAAGTTATGTTGAGTTATTCAGAATTCTGGAAAGAATAGGTCACGTCGCTTACGAACTAGGGTTACCCGACGAATTGGGTGACGTACACAATGTCATTCATGTCTCGAAGCTGAGACAGTGTGTGTCTGATAAAACACTTGTGATACCATTACTAGAGAAGTTTCAGTTGTTAATGGATCTGTCGGAAACATGGATCAGGAAGTCAAGGTTCGTTAGCGTAGTCGAAATTCGGTCATGAGAGTTCGTTGGAACTCAAGACGTGGACCGGAGTTCACATGGGAACACGATGATTGGAATAAGCTCTGGTATCCTCAGTTGTTCAAACGGTTGTAACAACGTCTGATATCGTCGGAGAATTTTGGGACGAAATTCCCTTTCAAGTTAGGGATGATGTGGCACCTGAGGAAAATCCGCAACAATCTTGATTTCTCACTTCACCCCTTCGTGCTTACTCGTCAAATTTCGGGACGAAATTTCTTTCAAGTTGGGGATGATATGACAACCCGAAGTTTCAAGGTCAGTGTCTTCGGTTCCATTCTTATTTTAAACCTATTTATTCGACCCATGACCCTGTTTAGCTTGCTAGTATATGTTTGGTAGTTGTGTGGTGCATGTGTGTGTAGCGGGCCAGCCTCTATGTTGTGCACACAATTGGGCCGTAGCGTATAATTGGACCGCAATGTGAATGCGCTTGTTTGATTAAGAAACCCGTTGACATAAGTGATCGAACTTGGCCCAATCTTGGCGAGTAACATCAATGAACAACCGGCCCAAATGACTGTTTTGGTATAATCGGCCCAAAACACTAATTGTTTAGCAAACCTAAGTGGCCCAGTTCCTTGTCCATTTAACTACATGTGTACGTGAACTAATGTGATCACAAAGTAGAACAAACCCTACTTCCACACTCATTGTGCAACGGCAGTGGAACCCCCCCCCCCCCCTCTTCATCATGGTCGAAGTCTTTTCCTCTTAGAATCAGCCTTCTTGTTCAATGTATATCAATCTGCTGGTTAGTTCCGTATGTTTATTCGATTCTTGATTCAATGTGTCTATCTCTATGTGGATAAGTATGTAGTTATTCAACCCTTGATAAACATGTGGATGTTGTAACAGATTCTATAAAAACGGTAACGTAGGGAACCTGATGTATATCTTGTTGATTGTTTGCCGATGTTCGTGTTATGTGGTCGAATGGCATGTAATTGCATATATATGGTGATTTATATGAGTTAATACGTTGTTAACAATCTGATTAGTGCCCTAAGATTCACATAAGAATGGTTAGTAAATCTGATAATAATCTGATGATGTGAACAAGGTATCATGTGGTCGATCCTGAGATTTCTATGTTTCGGACTTGAATTAAATGGAGGATGTGAGTATGATCGAATTGTTAAACTATGTGTGATCAGATTTTATTATTAGGAGCATGTTGAGGAATTATTATCTTGATTCTAGAATTTCCATATTAATTGGTTTAAATGAGATTGAGATTTCATGGCGATGATTGTTTGCAAAAGTCAAAGAATGGCTTGCTAGGATAAGTAACTGTTTGACACGTTTTCAAAACTGAAGTTATGATATTAAAATAGGGCACTCACACATAATTAGTTTATGAAGTTGGGTTGCACATACAACCGAATTAAACTTGGGCCGCTTTGTTCAGCTGGGCCGCAACATGTAAACGGGGTGATTTAAGGGCGCGGGCCATGTGTGAATTGGGCCGCAGGCCAGCTATTGATTCTCGGATGGGGTTCGGATGTTGTTTTGGTTTGGGTTGATACTATTGGGCCATACACAGAATGTTACTACAATATTAGGCCACACACTCGCAATGTTAATATATATATATATATATTGGATCGCATACAACTTAAGTAAACATTGGACCGCATGGACTGAAGCTGGATCACTGATTCGTACATTGCATAATATCGAGTGTCAACAAATGTACTGAGCATGATTTGTATATATATATATATATATATATATGTTTATGTGACAAATTGGCTTGTGAACTAAGTATGCACTAGAGACTATTGATTTACTATTTAGCTTGAACTTCACGAGTGTGCTACATGTATCTTGACTGTGTGATAAGTGAAATAAGGGATACATGACTTGTTATACGTGAAATGTGTGGTTTATGTATATGAAGTATTGACTGTTATCGGTAACCCTTTTAGGGCGTGCTTGTTCAACTGATAAACAAGATATTTAATCTTACCGAGCAAACCAAAGGTGAGTTCACTACATTCGAGCATGCGTCCCAGTGGTTGGGGACAGTCAGTGGGTATCCCGTGGAGGGATAAGTCTTTTGGGTAAAAACGGGTATATTGGTTAATATTCTCACCTATCATTCTTGTAAGTCCCTTACATTGTTACCTGGAGGGTAACGGGTATTAGTTGGTAGCGCTACTTAGGTTTGACACCCTCACACCGCTCCTAGATAGGACGGATGTGAACTAATGACCCAGTCGGGCCCAGTACTGGACAGGAGTACGTGGGAAGGGCAGTCATGTACATCAGGAGCCGTCTTGTTCGGAATTGAGATATTAACAATATTACTTGCATTTGTCAGTGAACTGTTTTACATACAACTGGTAACAAAACGTTTTCTTAAACTGTGAACTCGCCAGCTTTGTCTGATACACTTGTTGCATGCTCGCAGGTCGTTAGGTATCTTGGCTCTGGAAACTTGCTGTCTGGAGGAGCAGGAGTGGTCATGGGTCAACTGAAGAGACTCATGCGATCATTTACTTACTATTACACGTTGGTTTTTGAACAACCTAGTTTTTGGTTTACTATTTGCTTCCGCTGACATTCTGGTTTTCGTATAAACTTACGATGGGATATTACTATTAATTCGAGAACTTCGTTTAGAAACTTGTGGGTTCAATGTAAATAGTGGCTCATTGTCAGTCCGTCACACGCCTATCAGGGACACTCCCTATGTGGTATTTTTGGGGGTGTGACAGAATGTTTGAAAGATTTAAAGGAACTGGAGGCACATGAAATTAAAGACCTGAAACAAAGAGCTAGGATCAGATGGGATATGGAAGGGGATGAAAAAATGGCTTTTTCCATGGGTATATCAACAATAGACGCGCTAGTAACAGTATTCCCGGGCTTCTGATTAATGGGGAGTGGACCACAAAACCATCTTTGGTTAAGAAGGAAATCATGGTTTTCTATAAAAATGATTTTGAGGAAAAGATTTTCTGTAGACCAAAAATTACATGTCACAACATTGGTAGACTAGCAGAGGTGGATGCGACTTCTCTCACGGTTCCCTTGAGTGCAGAAGAGATCAAGCTGGTGGTCTTCGAATGCAGAGCGGACAAGGCTCTTGGACCGGACGACTTCAATTTCAAATTCATCAAAAGGTACTGGAATTTATTTGATATGGATTTCACTAACCTGCTAGCTTCTTTCTACAGTAAACGTACCATTTCCTACGGTTGTAGCTCTTCCTTCATTACTCTAATCCCGAAGAATACGGATTCGGTGGGTCTAAATGATTATAGACCTATTAATTTCATTGGGATTATTAGCCAAACAATTTCAAAAATTCTTGCAAATCGTTTCAAGAAGGTAATTGGGTCCATCATCTTGGAAAATCAAAACGGCGTTTCTTAAAGGAAGGTACATTTTTTATAGCCCCCTCATGCTTAATGAAATCTTTGCTTGGATCAAAAAAGATAAAAGAAAGGCGTTCCTTTTAAAAATCGATTTTGAAAAGGCCTATGATAATGTCAGTTGGAGGTTTCTTTTAGATATAATGGATCAAAAGGGTTTTCCTTCCTTATGGTGCAAGTGGGTGGAAGGGGTTTTAGCTTCGGCTAGCTCCTCGGTGTTGGTTAACGGTTCTCCTACTTTCGAATTTAAATGCTCTAAAGGTATTAGGCAAGGAGATCCGTTATCCCCATTCCTCTTCCTCATCGTGATGGAGGCTCTGTTTTGCATTTTTAACAAAGCGGGAGATGCAGGGTTTTTAAAGGTATTCAAACGCCTAATAATGGCCCGGTTCTCTCGTACCTGTTATACGCCGATGATGCCTTAATTGTTGGGGAGTGGTCAAGGGAGAATGTGGTTAATGTGTCGAGATTATTGAGGGTTTTCTACTTGTATTCGAGTCTTAGAGTTAACTTGCTTAAAACAAATCTTTATGGGTTGGGGTGGGGTCTCCTGAGGTTTTTGAGATGTCGAGGGTTATTGGGTGCAACATTGGTGATGTTCCTTTAACATACTTGAGGATAACGGTGGGGGATAATATGAACATGCTTAACAATTGGAAACCGATTATAGATGTTTTTGATAGTTGATTATCTGTGTGGAAAGCTAAAACTCTCTCGATCGGGGGAAGACTCATTTTGATTAACGTTGTGCTTGAAAGTTTACCAATTTATTTTTTATATCTATATAAGGCTCCGACCGGTATAATCAACATTTTAGAATCTAATATGAGAAAATTTCTTTGGTTCGGGTCGAGTGAGTCAAATATAATTCATTGGGTGGCTTGGGAGTGAGTAACATGTCCTAAAAAGAAAGGGTGTTTGGGGATTAACAGTCTTAAGATGGTGAATGAGGCACTTTTAGCTAAATGGGTTTGGAGGTTTAGGGTGGATAGTCAAAGTTTATGGCGGAAAATGGTGGTAGTGTGTCACTTAAAAATCAATTAGTGGTACTATCTCCCTCTTAATGCTAACATTTCAGGATGCTGGAAAAACATTGCTCTTTTGGAATTAAAAATTAAAATAAAAGGGATAAGTCTTAACCGTTTTATAGTGGGTAAGGTGGGGGATGGGGGTGACATTCGCTTTTGGATTGACACTTGGGAGGGCGATCAACCGTTTATGGTTAGATGGCCTCATCTTTTTGGTATAGAGTCTTCTAAATTGTGCAGGGTAGCTGACAGGATAGCTCATGAGCATGGTATTGATGGCTTCATTTGGAATTGGTCTAGATATCCGGGAATGGAAACTGAGTTAAGAGAGTGGCAAGAGTGCAAAGATGTTATGGAGTTTGTGGTTCTAGTCAGCGAAAAGGATAAGTGGATATGGAACGACGATGACACGGGCAGTTTCTCGGTGAAATCAGTTAAACTTTTGAAGGATGAGGAGAGGGGGGTGGTGAACCTCCCGGATTTTTAGTGGTGCAAATGGGTTCCTCTTAAATGTAACATTATGGCCTGGAGAGCGAACCTCGATAGGTTAGCTACTAGGTCGAATTTAAGAAGAAGAAATGTGCAAGTTCCAACTGTTATGTGTCCTTTTTGTGAGGAACACGAAGAAATGGTGGTGCATCTCTTTACGGCTTGTTTGATGTCTAATAGGGTGTGGTCAGGTTTCAGTGTCTGGTGTAATATTCCGCCTATTTACAGTGTCAATTTTAAAGATCTCATGGATTTGCACAAGTTTTCGTAGATGGGAAAGAAAGCTAGGAAGATTATTCACGGTCTTACAATTATTAGATGTTGGTGCATCTGGAAAGGTAGGAATGAGACGGTGTTGGATGATACAATTCGGGATCCGAAGGATATCTGGGAGAGGTTAAATCTAGAGGTTTTGAGAGAGGCGGTGTTTTTGTTGGGCTTTTGCCCTTTTGGGTGGGGGGTGTGTTGTTTTAATAAAATTTACTTGTCAAAAAAAAAAAAAAAAACAAAAAAAAACAAATCCAAGAATCAATATCATTATTAGTATAAGTATAACAATATCATTACCAATACAAGAGATAGTAATAAATATGGTGGGTATCGATTTAACCTGGGATATCTGGGTAGTCCAACTATTGGTCTATATCTATGAAGTATCACGTAAATCCAACAGTCCTACCATCAGGGCCGGCCCTGGGGGTGGGCGGGGAGGACCACCGGCCAGGGCCCGATATTTCGGAGGGCACACTAATTTTAGAAAAAAAAACCCGATATGTATACGTAAAAAAAAAATTTATAGGGTATATCTATACAAACACTAACATAGGTCCACTTACAAAATTATTCTTATGCTTTAGATTAGTTATTAGCCCATTGACATTAGGTTTAGACCTTTATTGAGCCCAATACCCAATTTCGTTAAGGCCCAATGACACTTTTTTTGAAGCTCGGACAGGGTACACGAATTCTCAGGGCCGGCCCTGCCTACCATCTATGAGAACATGAGTATTGAGTACAAGAGCTGAAAAGACTATTGCCTGCTAAAAGTCTACCCTAACCAAAACCACGAGTAGGGCTGTAAACGAACCAAACGTTCGACAAACAGTTCGTGAACCATTCGGCGGGAAGTTCGTTTGTGTTCATTCGTTTATTAAACAAACGAACACGAACAAGAAATTTCGTTCGTTCGGTAACGTGTTCGCTTATGTTTGATAGTTTATTAGTATTTTTAGTTTTTATATTTATTTAAATATATCAAAAGTCTAACAAATTAAACATTTAATAAGTGTCAGTGTATTATATATTATGTTCATGAACGATTGTTTGTGTTCGTTTATTTCCATTTGTGTTCATGAACATTAGTTTGTGCTCATTTGTGTTCGTCAACGTTCATTGCCTAAAATTAACAAACAAACACAAACGAACACGAACACGAACAAGTTCATTTTCTTAACAAACGAACACAAACATAAAATCTCGTTCGATAAGTGTTCGTGAACGGTCGTGAACACATATATTTTTTAACAAACGAACATGAACAAGGTCTTGTTCGTGTGTTCGTTCGGTTCGTTTATAGCCCTAACCACGAGGGCAGCCCAGCCACAAACATGAAAACAAGGGAAAACTTCGACCATTTAGCTGTTTTATGCTTTTATCTATTTTTGTACTAAAGGAATCCGAGCGACTTGATGCCATTACGTTTAATAACTTCGTAGATGTACAATCATAATTCCCCTTATTTAAAGAATTTCTGTAAGTTTCATTCGTTAATTTCTTTTGTTTGTTCTTATTGTTTCTTTACTTTAAAAAGACTACTTTTACGAGCATATTGTTGTGTAAATGTCTGTTTAAATTTGACTTATTATACATTTGGACGTAAACTTAATAACTATTATTATAATACTAAAATAACAAAAGTATTAAAAAAAACTATATATTATAGTAATATTAAAATCACTATTCATTTCAATTCGTTTATTTATATACAGTAATTGACCGAAACTCAATATTCAATTCCCCTTATTTAAAGAATTGACCGAAACTCAATATTCAATTCAATTTGGTTTATGTTATAAAACTTAAGAGATTGAGATCAAAACTTCCTCTATATATCTTTCTCTATTCTTCTCTTCTTTCACAATCATATTACATCTAAAACTCAAGAATCTTGAACGGCAATGAATGCCTTCTAATCATCTCTTAGAATTGAATGATTTATATATGTATTATGTACCTAACTCCTTTTGTCTCTTATAAATATTATTTATCCCAAAAGAAATAAAACAAAATGGGTGGGGCCTATATGTCTGTTAATAATTCATAACACTCCCCCTCAGACATATGCCCATTTATTTGTTTGATGAATAAATCATTTGCTCCTTGTGGTATGTTGTTCTACAACTTTGGTGTTTGGCTTTGACATGCTGCCTCGTTAAAAACTAGGAAAACCCAGTGGGACAAAACCATAGCTAGGGGAAAAAGAGTGCAGTGCATGTTGTCTCTCATGTTACTTTTGTAATACTCCCTCTGATTTCATTATATATTGTTTAAGCCTTCTGTGTAGATCTTTTAGTTAATATTTTGCCACTTCATTCCTTGATGTGTATAATCCTTTGAGTTGATCAATGTTATATGGTCTTTATATGAGATTCCTGGTGCTTCATGTAAACAAATACCATATGATCCACAACTATATGTTATTATATTCCCTGCATTTACAAAGCTAACAAAAATTGTTTCGATGAGTTAGTAAAATATAATCTCATAACTTACATACCTTTGTTGTATCAAAATATTTGTTTTAACACATTCTAATGTCTCCTTGCTTGACACATGCGATATCACAACAATAAATTCATCCAAGATATATATGTATATAAGCATGTATAGCTAGCAAGAAATATTAGTGCACAATTGTGATTATCTATAATATTTCTTGACTCGGAATCTCAACTTTGGTAGGAGATCAAAGTAGTCATCTGTTATAGCAAGTGACTGAACAACCTTTAACGTACATAAAGGATAAGCTTTGTTCATACTAAACCGACCCGATATATTCTAGATGAACTTACCCTCATGCCCGAACTACAAGTCGAACAATAATTACCTTATGTCAAGGTCTTTCAAAAATTATCCCTCTAAAAGCTCGGCAGTTTCTCTCGATGATGTGTAGACATCATCACTGTAAACTTTGATTATAGTGAACTTTTAAAAGTAAATTTTGATAAAAACATGGCTAATATAATCACACGTATATCCCTCTTTATCCGAATATCTCGAGTTGTACAACACTCGATCCGATTATTTTAGTCCATACCTATTTTGTGAACTTGATATAGTATGTTCTTAAGGTTTTGATATCAAAGCTTCTGACATTATCAATCTATGAGGGAATTCTTTATATCGTATCAATATATGAATTTGGGTACAATGATCATAATGTTCCCGAGAACTTACTTTACACGATTTTGATAATTTAAATCCTTCATGAATTTTCATGTATTTTGTAGTACCACATGATATATAAACATTCATAAGATGCATGTTAATTTTCTCTTAATATATTATCAGACTAATCAGATATTGGAAAGTTATTATATCCACCACTGGAGAATGTGTCTCCTCATAATCAATCAATGGTTTTTGCAATATTCTTGTGTTACCAAATTTTCTTTGTATCACTTAATTTGATTTGTGTATGAAAATCTTTACCTTAAGAACGGTTGGTCTGAAAACTTTTCATTCCATGAAATTCATTCCATGAGAGAATTTTAACTTTGATTTATTCACTTTTTCCAAATTTGGCTAATTAATAACATGAATTCATTCATGAGTAGATTCAAAAATCTTGATCTTTATTGTTTCATTATTTCTAGCGCTGTGTTATATATAAAAGTATAACGACGTCGATTTTTATTTCGATTCCATACATATCTTAGACATGATACAACTTATCGAGATCTCTTTATTTTCAGGTACCTGAGGTTCTTCTTGAACCATCATGTCTATTATCTCTTCAGGAGATCTTATTACTATAACCTTGACTTGACCATCTTAATTACTTGCTCCAATTTTCGAGGAATTTTATTATTGGAATCAACTAGTCTACCACGCTTTAGGCGTGCAATAAACCCATTACAAAAATATGTGGTTGTCCTCTTGGGACACAAATATAACTGGAGCATAAGCAGTTGATATATATGACTTAGCTTGTCACTTTATTTTTGTAAGTAAATACGTCTGGTAATAGATTTATTTTCCAAATGAGTTGTTCTTTGAACCCGTAGTTCATATTTTCAGTTTTAAGGATCATTGATAACTTATTTCAACTCATTTCTTTTTCAACTGCTTTTATCTTCCCCTAATGTTGGGAATGTCAGTCCATTTAGATGGATGTTAATAAATTGAACCATAAATAACTCTTTTGTTAAATGCTATATTCCCAATCACCTTTTAAGGTCCCATATTTGTGTGTCGTGGTGGATCAATTTCAATATATATCGCACAATCAAAGTCTTAGAATGGACATATTTGGTTTCTGACCAAAACCCAATTATAATGGGGAGAAAATATTACAATATATTGGCATTATATGAATTGATACATGAACTTTTGCTCTCATGATCATACACTTAGCAAACACATCCAGTGATTGTCTCAAAACTACATGAAGTTTTACGCGTATTGCAATGATCATTATCATTATATCAATCTGGAATAATATGCTTGCTATCACATTAGCTAAGCCACAATCACACAAACTTCAGGTTGTGGATTTGATAACCATTTAGACGATGCATCGATTTAAAACACTAAATGGTATCATGTTGGATATGTATATCCTTTGCTTATTCCATAATACTTAGGGATTTACACCCTACTTTCATTGATTAACTTTTCTTGAGAACAAAAATTACATTTTATATTTTTCTGGAAGGATCTGTTAGTTCTTCAATACATTTCACATTATTATTTTACTCGGTGTGGTCTAACCGGTCATGCCAACTGATTATGATTCATAAACTTCTTATTTATGATCATATATGTATTACTTGTAAGTAAAAACACAAAATAGAATGTATGTATTAAAACAATTTAATCATAATAATTTGATAGTCTATTATGATGTGAACAAACTTACATTTGAAATTAATCATATAATGAATCAAATTCAGACTCAGAACCATAAGGTGGTGAAGGTGGTAGAGTTAGTTGCATATTATTAGCTATTTGTTTTAGCATGTCTTCCAACCATTTGTTTCTTTCTGTCAGCCGTTTTATTTGTTTAGACAAATTTCGAATCTGATCGTTTAACCTAGCCACTTCGACTCCTATTGAATCTGAAGGTAAATTCATTTGAGGTACCGTACATGGTTCTGTTATATTAATTGGTGGCAGTTGTTGTTCTACTTCGTTTAATAGTGATTGGAAAAACTGTTGCGGTAATGGTGATTGCAAAAATGATTCTGATGCTAACTGCTCTTGGAATATCATGTTTTCATCAAACAAAATTTGTTGCATCGTTGAATCTTCCTAGAAAACTAAAGGTGAGATGTTTTGTAAGATGTTCGGTGCTAGTGGTTGAGATAGGTTAGTTGTAATATGTTCTTGTACGGGTGGCAGCTGTGGTTGCAGATCAAATCGATAAAAAGACGGTTGAGGAAGCTGCAACAATGATTGTTGTAAATTTTGTGTTGAGGTACTTTCTAAGATAACTTGAGCTTCCTCCGACTGGAATGGTTGATTTAGTATATAATTATGAACAGGGGTTAGCCTAACAGTGTTAAAATTTACAATCCCAGATGCCTTTGGTGGAGATAATCCTTGGATAATCTGATCACTTAAGACACCTAATGATTTTGCTATTTTTGTAATCTAAGACCCTCCCATGAGACTTCTCAGAGGATTTGTTTGTTGATTTAAAAGATATGTAGCAAGCTCGTGGGCAATATTACAAGGAACTTGCTCAAAAATACTATGCAGATGGAAAAGGTCGGTAGCACTAACCCTATGTTGATTATTCTTGCGCCCCGTGATAGTGTTGGCTAAAACACGGTGCATATATTGATAACGAGGGTCTGTGAATTTCATAGAATTATTATTGTTACACCACTCTTTCGATGAATGGCCTAGCCAATATTCTCTCATTTCCTCAGAGGAATAAGAGGTTGATGCCTCCGTAAAAATAGGTTGTTTAACTTCTTCATCTGTATATATGCCCAGATGAACTGCGAATTCTGTTAATGACATATTATGAGATTGTCCACAAAGTCGAAAATGAATAGATTCATCGGTAAGACTTTTATCATATTTGAAATAGAAAGTGGACAAGAACTCATATACAAGTTCATCGTATGACGGTTCTAGGATGTCGAAGAAACGACGCCAGGGCGTATTACGTGGTAGTAATCTCGCCAGTAAACCACTTGGATCAAACATTTCCATTTTATACCAATCAATACCGCTAATAGAAAAAACTTCAAGATTCTTGAGTTTTTGATACCTCTCACGATTGGGTAAATCAGTAAACCGAAGGAATCGATGAATGTTTGCTGCATTTGAAGATTCAGCATATGCTACTGGAAGATTTGCCATTTGAATATTTGGTTTTGTTGAAACTAAGAAAAATTTGGGTACGGGTTATTTTGGGTATGTGTTGAATTATATCAGAAGTTGTAGCTTATGTGTAGATTAGCTCGAGTAGTGAGTTTCTTATATAGATAAGAAAATTTAAGCTTACACCATACGTTTGGTTAAGGCTTCCATGATACGTTTTGAAACAGTTCACTGTAGCTAGTAAATGTTATATTGCATAAATAAATATTAGATGCATAAACAAAAAATGTTAGGTACATAAATAAATGTTAGTAGTCCAATAATTATTATAACTCCAGAGCAATAGGTTCCCTGTACTAATTTTAATTTATCACAGAACTATATTATAAATATACATATATATAAAGAAAAAACAGGATCTAAAAGATCATCCTAAAGGTGTATGGTTTTACAACCCACTGGTGCACCCTTAGGCTTTCAACCTATATATGTATATATTTAAATATATGAAATTCTTACACCTGAAATAAATTAAATTTTGCTTTAATTGTTTTTTAAAATATTTAAACTCTAAATTAAATGTTAGTATGTGTGTATAAATAAAAGTTAGATGTATAAAAATACAAGTGCTATCAAGATTTTCGGTCTCTTTATTTTTATTATTAAGTATGGGACTTAGATGTTTTTATGATAGGAGTGTCTTGATAACTGGATCTCCTAAAGGAAAACAATCCCACGGTATAAAAGAAATATTACGTTTTGTAGTCCAACAACAATCATGTGTTCATCGTAAGATACATCTACACTTGTATTAGTTTATCATAACAATTATAGTTTATATATATTAATCAAAAGCTTACTTTGATTATGATTGCTTGAACCTTACCTTGGCTAGAGCTTCGTGCTGATAACGTATTATAAAACTTAAGAGATTGAGATCAAAACTTCCTCTATATATCTTTCTCTATTCTTCTCTTCTTTCACAATCATATTACATCTAAAACTCAAGAATCTTGAACGGCAATGAATGCCTTCTAATCATCTCTTAGAATTGAATGATTTATATATGTATTATGTACCTAACTCCTTTTGTCTCTTATAAATATTATTTGTCCAAAAAAAAAATAAAACAAAATGGGTGGGGCCTATATGTCTGTTAATAATTCATAACAGTTTAAAAATAATTGTAGTTAGGAATTGATTTCCATGGGTTATTAGATTTTTTTGCGGAGAGTGTGGAAGACACGTGTTGGGCTGGCCCAACTGTCATTTCCAGTTGGGAATTTTTTTTAGACCGTGGGATATGGTGGGGCTTGGGTTTGGGGCATGAGTTGACATGTGGAGTTGGACCCCCCCCCCCCCCCCCCCCACCGGTGAATGACGTGTCCGTGGGGTATGGCGGGGCTTGGGTTGGGGGCGGGGCTTGGCAGTTTATTAAAAAAAATTACAAAAAATAAAAAAAAATACATACAACATTAAATAAAAAACCTAAAATTTTATTAATTACAAAATAAAAAAAACCTAAAAACGATTACAAAATAAAAAAAAAACCTAAAAATTACAAAAAAACCTAAAAACCATTACAAAAAAAAACCTAGAGCGTTAGGTAAATTTCAAAAAGCGCGAGCTTGTCAAACGGCCTTCGCTCCTTGCCCCGAAACTCAATGTTCGCCACCGCCACCCGGTCCTCGTGGCTTAACTCGCCGCTCGGAACGGCTTCGTAGTAGGCCTTGAAACGATCGAGCTTGGACCGTAGCTCGCGCCATTTATGTTGGCACGCGTTGAGGTTGTGCCGGTCGTGTCTGACGTTATGTCGGTAGCTTGCGAATGCTTCCGGCCAATATCGTGTTTGGCCGGGTTGTCGCCCCTTCATAGCGTCAACGACGCTTGTGACGAGAGCCAATTCTTCTTTGTGGGTCCAAGAGGCCATCTTCTTCGGTTTGAGATGGGGTAGCCGGTGGGGTTTGGGGTTACATTTATAGGGGATGTTGGGGGTTGGGGTGGCCGCTTGGCTTGGCCAAACGGTTGGAATTTAAAATTCAAACATTCAAACACCCGCCATGACATGGCGGTGGACAGCGAATAGGAGGCCGCCACATCGGATCTCAAGCCCGGCTTCAAACCCAAGCCCCAAGGGCCACGCCCCAACCCAAGCCCACCCGGGGTGGTGGCTTGGGCGTTTTCCCCCAACCCACGCCCCAACCCAAGCCCCATACCCCATAGTCTTAACGGCCAACAAAGCAATTTTATTACGACAAAAAGTAGCGCGCTAACAAACACATTAGACGTCCATAAATGTACAAACAAAACACCTAACACAACAAACCCAATTACATATTAAACACTCAGCCCCTCTAAATCGAACAATAGCCACCTCTCCCATGTGAGACCCCTAGCTTTAGATCGATTTTAGGCCATGTTTGGCTTAGCTTTTCAAAACAACTTATGACTTTATGAAAAAGTTAATAAGTCACAGTGGAGTAACTTATTGACTTTTCCCCTCACATAACAATTTCACGCCAAACACCTTTTAACTTCAATCCAACGATCCCGAGCAAAGTTAACCCTTCTTCGGCTAACGTTTTTTTTTTGGAACGGCGAATTTCTTGTATTAGGCTACCGCACTCCCCAAATTGGAGAGCCCCGTTGCCCTACTCTAGCCAGACTATGTTGTCTTAACCGGGCCCACGCTGGCTTCAGAGTTTGCCTTAGGCGTTCCACCGGAAAACCATACCGCCGGCTGCCACTTAACAATGGTTGTGTCACCACAATAATTTATATACGAAAACTACATATATAACATTGCTGGGCGAAAAAGTCGGGCCCCTCCGTACTTCGCCCCTGCATGGCGGTTCCTCCTTTAGAGCATCCACAATAAGGGGATATTTTGGTGTTTTTAGGGAGAGAGAAAGTGATGTGGAGGAGAGAGGGTGTTAGGTGGAGGAGAGAGGGTGTGAAGATGTTTGTGAGGAAAAATGAGAAAAAATGAATGGGTGTGAGTTATGTGAGTGTAGAGAGGAGAGAGGAGAGAGGAGAGAGAAGAGAGGAGAGAGAGAAGAAATGTGTTTGTGAGAGGGGCAAGTGAGAGAAATACTCTCATTGGTTGTTGGGCAGGTGTCACGTTAGCACCAAAAAATACCACCTAAAAACACCTCTATTGATGACTTAGGTGTCGTCTCACTGCACAAACAGATGTTATTGTGGAAATACTTGTTCTAGTCATATCTTTGATCTTCAAATCAAGGCGCGATGTCATAGAAAGGTACGCCCACACTTTTTTAATAATGTGTAATTATTTTAAGTCGTAAATCCAACGGTACCTTTGATCTATGTTATCTCCGATTGGAATTTCATCGAGTTTGTATGATTAATGGAAGTTTATTATATCTCAGTGTAGTGTTGATTTTCATCAACTGCATTGATACGTGAAGAAAGTAAGTAATATATGTTGATTGAATCTACTGCATTCTGAATTTGAACCAATCATTTAACCCTAACATTCAATAGTGATTGAAATTCATGATTTTGTGAATTTGAATTGAGACATTCCGGTGATTAATCGCGTAATGATACAGTATGAGAAGAACATAATACCTAAGACAGTACCTTTACTATGGTCTATGACTCTATATATGAGGACAAGTTTTAAAATGCAAACACCATAGCTTTCCTTCTGATTTGTTTTTTCACAAATTTTGGCTTAGAATATCTAGTAATAGAATAAGGTTTGTGTTAAGAGTTGCAATAAGAATAGTGCTAATGATAGAAATCCCGTTCGGTAACAGGTATAGGCCATGGATCAAACAAGATACAAAAATCACCACTTGAACAACTTGTTGGGTGATCTAAACTTGAATCCAGATATATAAATTCACCACTCAATCCAACTCTAGGATCTTAAGTCCAAATTCAATATGCCACTATTGAACTAGCATTGGAAATTCCGGTAACTCAGTAACTCAAAAACTGAGAAACACAAGAAATCAATTTCTTTGTAAAAACATTCACCCTTTTCATTGATTAAAAGTTAAGTACATATAGATCAATCTGCACTATCCCACGTTTAAACAATATAACAATTAGGAACTAAGTACTACCTGAAAATCAAGAAATGCAACAACATAAAGTATAGAAAGGAAAATGCAAGAAATAGTGAAAAAACTACTGAAAGTGGTGAAGGTGGGTTGCTTCCATCCTGCATGAGGTTTTTTTCAACCTCCATCATGGAGCTCCAACTGATCCAATTGTGGCACACAGGGTAACCCGTTTCAAATGACTCGTAAAATGTTGCCAAGTTTGACATGACTCAAGGTGTGGGTATTTTACTACTACAAAAGGAAGATTAGATAATTATTGCAGAATGCAGCTATGTAGTAGCTGAATTTCATAAGGATTTGCATTGGTTTTCTAATAGTTTTTTATTTTTTATTTTTTTGTAGTCTTGGGGAACATGATAACTATGCCAAACATCTTAGTGATTTTGAGTATCATTGTGATCCCTTTGTGTATACCGTATATGCCTTTGTGTTCTTGCTGCTGATATATGTACCCTTGACAGTTGAATACATTAAATGTATTCAAATATGGTATTTGTTGTCGCTTTTACGTACGTATATATATATATATTCTAATTGTTTCAATGTGGACCGGATGATAGTGTGGATTTGCCTCCCAATTATTACACCTTTGTTGTATAATTGTATGTCATTAAGGTCTCTTAAATCTTAATGATTGACAACTTGGCTGAATAAACTTGAAGCCCTATCAGAGAATGTGTCTCCAAGTTCTCTATATGTAATATTTTTTTCAATGCATGATCAGCCTCCAAAATCTCTTGTGTCTCCAAGTTCTCTCTTAATGATAATATTTTTTTCAACCTCATACTACATGCATCTTTTGAACTTATGAAAAGAGGCCAGTCGCTTGCACATGAGCTGGTTAAACCCGTAAGAAACCTGCGACCTGCTCATGATCTATATAAAATGTGCTCTCCCTCATCCCAGAAATGAACACACACAGTATGCTGCGAAGGAGTTTGCACGACATAAAGTATCGTACCGCAAGACACAAACGTTTTAGTACACACCACTTTCTTGATAATAAGTAATACCCGACTCACTGTAACAACACAGCACCAAACGCACACAATAAATGCTCTTCAACCCTTCTTGCGGCGCATATACAACACCAAATACTCACGCACACCAAATACATAGAACCCAAAAGCCCCCCACCCAATATTATAACAGCTCCATATTTATGAATCTCTCGAGAGTTATCCAACTTGTAAGATTACCGCCCCACACCAAAAGAAATACTCACACCTCATGAATGAAATTACACGAAATGAAAGATAACTTATATTGCACCCGTCACTTCTAACGTAACTGATAACACTCAAATTACCCAGATACTATCTGGGTTAACTTATATTGCACCCGTCGCCTTCATTCTTTGATGGTTATATAAATAACTTTTGGCAAATACAATAAGTTGGGCTTCTAATCACTGATGGTTTTCTTATGGAGTTGCTCTTATGTATGTGTGTGTGTTAGCAACAAAAGCGTTAAAGAGTGTTACCGTGCATCTGTTATGTTCATTGCATACATTCTCTCAATGTGTTTACTTTCAAACTTTTGTTCATTTTCATCACTTAGAATTCTTCTTTGTGGGTTTTTTTTATTTGGTGTATAGCATGATCCTTGAGAACTGAATATGAAACCCAAAAACAAGGAATACAGGTAACAAAATCATAATACTATTCTTATATAATCATAAATCACAAAGTAACTAAATACAACGGAGATGAAATAAAATCATAAAACTGCTATAATCATGTATTTACAACCGTTTGTAGCTTAGCGTCTAATGTAGCTTAGAAATGGTTTTTCAGGTACTGGTATCAACTTCATAACCCATCCAATAGGCCAAGACAAAGCTGCAATACCAATACAAATTCCCCACTGCACATCATTTAGTCTTTCTGTATCAGCAAACTTCTTCAAAAACTCTACCATCATAACCTGAAGGATTATAGTAATCCCGATTATTCCAATAAACAATCTGTTTTTATGTATACCTTTGAATATATTCCTTTTCTCCAGCTTCCTCGAGTTGAACTCATTAAACACTTGGCATAGCACGAAAGTATTGAAAATTATTGTGTCTTTCACCCTCTCATTCACTTTGAATATTGCCTCACCTTTAAACTGGAATGTCAATAGAACAGTGATCTGGAAAATTGCTTGTGCAAGTAGGTTTCTCCACATGATATTAGTTATGAGAGGTTCGACTCGACCCACTGGTGGTTTGTTCAAGAGTTCCTTAGTGGGCCCTTCTGTAGCAAGTGCAAGTGCACCCAAAGTATCCATGATTAGATTCACCCACAGAAGTTGAACTGCAGTTAAAGGGACCCTGCCAGAAGTTACCGCTGCAATGAAGTTAATAACAAGAGCTGCGACATTTACCGTGAGTTGAAACTGGATGAACTTTTGGATGTTATTGTACACGCACCGTCCCCACATCAATACCGTTGAAATAGAGGCAATATCGTCATCTAGGATAACAATATCTGAGCTCTGTTTGGCTACTTCGGTTCCTTGAATGCCCATTGAAAGACCGATATCGGCTTCTTTGAGTGCCGGTGCATCGTTTGTCCCGTCGCCGGTAACTGCCACAACGTGCCCTTTTTGTTTCAAGCACTTTACCATCAAAAGCTTATCAAAAGGCGAAGATCTAGCCATCACACGGATTCTATCAACCTTTTGCATTCTTTCTTCATCTGTGAAATTACGAAACTGGACACCTTCCACCACTTCGTCTTCACATACTTCTTGACCTGATTCAAGTATCCCACATTCGGTGGCTATGGCTTTTGCTGTGAATAAGTTGTCTCCCGTTATCATCTTGACTTCAACTCCAGCAAACCTGCAAGTTTCAATAGCTTTTTTGGATCCAGGTCTACATGGATCTTTCAATCCAATGATCCCAAGCAAAGTTAACCCTTCTTCGGCTAACGTTTCTGTACCTTCTAAAACCTTCTTATGCGCGAAAGCAATGCACCTGAGACTACTTGCTGCCAATCCCTCGATTATATTCTCCAATTGTTTTCTTGAATCGCTATCAATGATCTCTTTACACCCGTTGCTGTTATAATATTTTGAGCACATTGCTAGTACCATCTCTGCAGCTCCTTTCCAGTGAACATGAATAGTGTTGTCGTTTCGCCTAATCGAAACCCCACTTCTTTTTTTCTTCGAATTAAATGTCTCGACATGAAGAACAGTCGAACATTGTTTCAGTTTCTCCATATCCATCTCCAAATCTTCAACTGCCCACGATAAAATCGCTTTCTCGGTTGGTGACCCGGAATATTCGGGTACCATTCGTGAAGCGTGTTTAAATATCGTACCTGTGGTGTTGAGCCCAACTGCTTCATGTAGAAGTTCAAGGACTTGTAAGGCAATAACGTTAGAAGCATGTTGTTCTATATACTCGAGACCAATCCAGAACTTTGTTACTGTCATCTGGTTCATAGTCAAAGTCCCGGTTTTATCGGTGCATATAACTGTGGCGGAACCCATGGTCTCACAGGCGGATAACTTCCGAACCATGGCTTGATCACTCATCATTCTCTTCATAGAGTATGCAAGTGTGAGGGTCACTGCTAGCGGTAGACCTTCAGGTATGGCCACCACCACGATGGTCACTGCGGCCGAGAATATACCTGTAACTGAATCTAATATTTCGTTTACACTCGTGTGTTTCCCATTATACTCTCGTTTACCGTTTTCGTCTTCTGAGTTTCCCGTGAAGTAACGAATTAACATAACTAAAAGAACTAGGAAAGCAACTGCAAGACCTACCTTTCCGATTGAAGAAGTAAGCTTGTTGAGGCGTGATTGTAATGGCGTTTGCTCGTTGTTATCACCCGTGATGGAACTCATCATCTTCCCCCAAGAAGTGGTCATCCCAACTGACAACACTAGCATCCGACAATACCCATCAGCCACTCCAAGTTCTCTATATGTAATATTTTTTTCAATGCATGATCAGCCTCCAAAATCTCTTGTGTCTCCAAGTTCTCTCTTAATGATAATATTTTTTTCAACCTCATACTACATGCATCTTTTGAACTTATGAAAAGAGGCCAGTCGCTTGCACATGAGCTGGTTAAACCCGTAAGAAACCTGCGACCTGCTCATGATCTATATAAAATGTGCTCTCCCTCATCCCAGAAATGAACACACACAGTATGCTGCGAAGGAGTTTGCACGACATAAAGTATCGTACCGCAAGACACAAACGTTTTAGTACACACCACTTTCTTGATAATAAGTAATACCCGACTCACTGTAACAACACAGCACCAAACGCACACAATAAATGCTCTTCAACCCTTCTTGCGGCGCATATACAACACCAAATACTCACGCACACCAAATACATAGAACCCAAAAGCCCCCCACCCAATATTATAACAGCTCCATATTTATGAATCTCTCGAGAGTTATCCAACTTGTAAGATTACCGCCCCACACCAAAAGAAATACTCACACCTCATGAATGAAATTACACGAAATGAAAGATAACTTATATTGCACCCGTCACTTCTAACGTAACTGATAACACTCAAATTACCCAGATACTATCTGGGTTAACTTATATTGCACCCGTCGCCTTCATTCTTTGATGGTTATATAAATAACTTTTGGCAAATACAATAAGTTGGGCTTCTAATCACTGATGGTTTTCTTATGGAGTTGCTCTTATGTATGTGTGTGTGTTAGCAACAAAAGCGTTAAAGAGTGTTACCGTGCATCTGTTATGTTCATTGCATACATTCTCTCAATGTGTTTACTTTCAAACTTTTGTTCATTTTCATCACTTAGAATTCTTCTTTGTGGGTTTTTTTTATTTGGTGTATAGCATGATCCTTGAGAACTGAATATGAAACCCAAAAACAAGGAATACAGGTAACAAAATCATAATACTATTCTTATATAATCATAAATCACAAAGTAACTAAATACAACGGAGATGAAATAAAATCATAAAACTGCTATAATCATGTATTTACAACCGTTTGTAGCTTAGCGTCTAATGTAGCTTAGAAATGGTTTTTCAGGTACTGGTATCAACTTCATAACCCATCCAATAGGCCAAGACAAAGCTGCAATACCAATACAAATTCCCCACTGCACATCATTTAGTCTTTCTGTATCAGCAAACTTCTTCAAAAACTCTACCATCATAACCTGAAGGATTATAGTAATCCCGATTATTCCAATAAACAATCTGTTTTTATGTATACCTTTGAATATATTCCTTTTCTCCAGCTTCCTCGAGTTGAACTCATTAAACACTTGGCATAGCACGAAAGTATTGAAAATTATTGTGTCTTTCACCCTCTCATTCACTTTGAATATTGCCTCACCTTTAAACTGGAATGTCAATAGAACAGTGATCTGGAAAATTGCTTGTGCAAGTAGGTTTCTCCACATGATATTAGTTATGAGAGGTTCGACTCGACCCACTGGTGGTTTGTTCAAGAGTTCCTTAGTGGGCCCTTCTGTAGCAAGTGCAAGTGCACCCAAAGTATCCATGATTAGATTCACCCACAGAAGTTGAACTGCAGTTAAAGGGACCCTGCCAGAAGTTACCGCTGCAATGAAGTTAATAACAAGAGCTGCGACATTTACCGTGAGTTGAAACTGGATGAACTTTTGGATGTTATTGTACACGCACCGTCCCCACATCAATACCGTTGAAATAGAGGCAATATCGTCATCTAGGATAACAATATCTGAGCTCTGTTTGGCTACTTCGGTTCCTTGAATGCCCATTGAAAGACCGATATCGGCTTCTTTGAGTGCCGGTGCATCGTTTGTCCCGTCGCCGGTAACTGCCACAACGTGCCCTTTTTGTTTCAAGCACTTTACCATCAAAAGCTTATCAAAAGGCGAAGATCTAGCCATCACACGGATTCTATCAACCTTTTGCATTCTTTCTTCATCTGTGAAATTACGAAACTGGACACCTTCCACCACTTCGTCTTCACATACTTCTTGACCTGATTCAAGTATCCCACATTCGGTGGCTATGGCTTTTGCTGTGAATAAGTTGTCTCCCGTTATCATCTTGACTTCAACTCCAGCAAACCTGCAAGTTTCAATAGCTTTTTTGGATCCAGGTCTACATGGATCTTTCAATCCAATGATCCCAAGCAAAGTTAACCCTTCTTCGGCTAACGTTTCTGTACCTTCTAAAACCTTCTTATGCGCGAAAGCAATGCACCTGAGACTACTTGCTGCCAATCCCTCGATTATATTCTCCAATTGTTTTCTTGAATCGCTATCAATGATCTCTTTACACCCGTTGCTGTTATAATATTTTGAGCACATTGCTAGTACCATCTCTGCAGCTCCTTTCCAGTGAACATGAATAGTGTTGTCGTTTCGCCTAATCGAAACCCCACTTCTTTTTTTCTTCGAATTAAATGTCTCGACATGAAGAACAGTCGAACATTGTTTCAGTTTCTCCATATCCATCTCCAAATCTTCAACTGCCCACGATAAAATCGCTTTCTCGGTTGGTGACCCGGAATATTCGGGTACCATTCGTGAAGCGTGTTTAAATATCGTACCTGTGGTGTTGAGCCCAACTGCTTCATGTAGAAGTTCAAGGACTTGTAAGGCAATAACGTTAGAAGCATGTTGTTCTATATACTCGAGACCAATCCAGAACTTTGTTACTGTCATCTGGTTCATAGTCAAAGTCCCGGTTTTATCGGTGCATATAACTGTGGCGGAACCCATGGTCTCACAGGCGGATAACTTCCGAACCATGGCTTGATCACTCATCATTCTCTTCATAGAGTATGCAAGTGTGAGGGTCACTGCTAGCGGTAGACCTTCAGGTATGGCCACCACCACGATGGTCACTGCGGCCGAGAATATACCTGTAACTGAATCTAATATTTCGTTTACACTCGTGTGTTTCCCATTATACTCTCGTTTACCGTTTTCGTCTTCTGAGTTTCCCGTGAAGTAACGAATTAACATAACTAAAAGAACTAGGAAAGCAACTGCAAGACCTACCTTTCCGATTGAAGAAGTAAGCTTGTTGAGGCGTGATTGTAATGGCGTTTGCTCGTTGTTATCACCCGTGATGGAACTCATCATCTTCCCCCAAGAAGTGGTCATCCCAACTGACAACACTAGCATCCGACAATACCCATCAGCCACTTTAGCACCGGAGATTAAAAACGGATTACTATCCGCATTTACATCTATTTGCTCACTCTCACCTGTCATGCTAGACTCATCTACCAGCAATGAATGCCCGTCAATAAACAAGCCGTCTGCTGGAATCTGATCTCCTACATTCAAAACCACAATATCTCCGACAACTATATCGAATATCGATATCTTTTGTCTTCTCCCTTCTCTAACAACATCTATCTTAATATTATTGCTTATTTTTGACAGACTATCAAACTGTTTTTCTTGTCTAAAGTTACTTACTGCAGACACAACGATAACTAGAAAGACTGCGAGAAGTATGCTTCCACCTTCATACCATCCCTCTTTGATTCCGTCTTCTTTGATACCAAAACCAAGAGAAAGAACCGCGCACCCCATTAGTATGAGAATGGTGACATCCTTAAAAGCCTCAGCCACAAAATAGAACAAACCCTTTGGAGGGGGTTTTTGGTAAGTGTTTGAACCAAACACGGCTGTCCTTTCATTCAAATCTTGACTGTCGATTCCATTTTGAAGATGAGTGTCAAGGGTTTTTGCTAAACCCCTAACACCGTCAGCCCTGCGAAGCGTTTCCAAGTCTTTGTTTTGTATGATGTTAACGAGTTGTGTTTGATCAATACCATAGAAATTATGATCAGAGTTGTCTTTGATATTGATACCAACCTTAGGAACATCAGTTTGGGGGATGATTTCGATAACTGAATATGGCGGGAGTTCAGAAACAGGTAGTGCCTTGGAGATGACGTTTTTGGCGATGGATACCATGGTGTTTGAAAAAGAGATAGTGAAGTATGCAAGACGCCATCTTTTGTTGGCTTTGGTAAGGGTGTGAAAGGTGGGGGTACTCATCTCATACAGCATAATACCAGTGTTGTTTTTGCAATTTTTTGTTGAGAAAAGGTTGAAGAAATACAAGATGGTGAGGAGTTATATTCTGGTTCCAGGATGTGCACCTCATGTTATATACTGAATAACTACACTCGTTTTGGAAAATGGCAAGAAACTTCCTAGAAATCAATATGAACACACAGCAAAATTGCATGACGTGATCATCACAAAAGTGATCTGTATTCAGGCTTCGAATGTAAAAATATAATTGCTAAACATAGATATGGTTCTGTAAAATATAATATTATTGCTAAACTTATTTTTGAGGCATTAGGGGTATGTCCTGTAAAAATAAAAAATAAAAACATTTGTGTATTTATAAAGACAAAAACTTCAGATTTGTAATTCACGTATGAGTTCCAGATGTTTATTGTTGGGCTGCTTTGTTTTTTACGCACGCACCTTTGATGTGACTTCTCTGATCTTTTCTAGTTCCTTCATTTTCTATTTCTATTTAAATATTATGTTGTTTTCTCTTATGAATTTGAATGTGGATTTTTATATAGTTTAGAGTAAACTGCAATTTTACCCCCTGATGTTAGATGCGATTGGCACCCTTACCCCCTACCATGAATTTTTTGTTGTCTAACCCCCCAACGAATGCCAAACGCTGCAATATTACCCCCCGGTGTTAAATCTGTTTAAAGTCAACGTCACTTATTAACGGTCAAAGGGTAATATAGTCTTTTCCACTTGTGTTTGATTGCTTCCTCAACACAACACCCTATATTATACACTTCACTTCGACCTTATTACCCCCCCCCCCCCCCCCAATCCCCTTTCTTCTCTCCGGAGACATCTCAGGCGAACACACCACCGGTCGTCTTTATCAGCCATTCGCCACCAAGGCAGCTCGTGGATCTTCTCACTCTCCATCCAATGAGGAAACTCAGAGTCCAAACTGAACTCATCCACTTATTTACAAACAGAATCCATCTCCACAAACTCATACAAACAACCTTGACGGTTGACCCACAATCCATAATGTCGACAGATTGATGAGAGTTTTCGGACTCTAAAGTGTTGACTTTTTCATTATTCAAATCATTTTGGTGTATATGGTTAGGCTGCAACTGAAGCCACCATCTTGAATCCGGAGAGAGATTCGAGTACATCGAGTTGACCGCTGGAGGGGCAAAATCGGTAATTCCAGCCGTCGGAGGTCTACAGTCGGTTTGTTTAGACAATGAAGATGGTGATGATGGAGGCACACATGCTAACTTAAGTGCCCTTTTAGCATCTTCTTGAACAAAATAATGGTTAGCGGTTCATTGCCATGCTGCTCTTGCTTCTGCTGCAGCCATTCCATCAAGAACTAATATTTTTTCAAAAAGACCCCTGATTTAAACATTAAAAAATCTAAATAATCAAACCAACAAAGATTCGTGTAACATGGATGATGAATAGTTTCTGAACAAATATTAAAAATCAATCAAATCTTACAAACTGCAAGTAAAACAATCATATAATGAGCAGAAATTAGGTTCATCTAAAAGGGAATAGAAGAAAATTAACCCAACATCCAAAACTAGCAAAGATATGAGCTTTTTGGGCAAAATGATTAACAAGAAGACTGAAGAAAGATCTGATCTATGTAAAAGGGTAATTTAACTAATGGGTAACTGGTAATTTAGCAAATAATAAAGTAAATAAGCAAAATCAAGCAACAGTTAGCATCTAACAAAGCAGTTACTACACATATCCAGTGATTATGATGAGTATCAGAAGATGAAAGTAAAGAATCTTACCTACCAGATTGATTCGTTTTCTGCAAGGGGTAAGGAAGCAAAGAAATATTTAACACCGGGGGTAATACGTTTTCTTACAACAAAGCATAGGGGTAATAAGAAAGGATAATATAGTCATTTAACACCGGGGGGTAATACGTTTTCTTACAACAAAGCATATGGGGTAATAAGAAAGGATAATATAGTCATTTAACACCGGGGGTAATACGTTTTCTTACAACAAAGCATAGAGGGTAATAAGAAAGGGTAATATAGTCATTTACCATCCCAGTTAACAGAACTGTTAAGTTTTTTAACACCGGGGGTAATATTGCAGCGTTTGGCATTCGTTGGGGGGAGAAGGGGGGGGGGGGGGGGGGGGGGGGGTTAGACAACAAAAATTTCGTGGTAGGGGGTAAGGGTGCCAATCGCATCTAACCTCAGGGGGTAAAATTGCAGTTTACTCTATATTTTAAATCATCATTATCCCATAGTCGTGTTTAGGGTGGACGGTGTGAGGGTAAGAACCGGTAAATATAAAAATTGTTGTAAAGCTTAAATTAAATTAAAATAATTTGGCTTTGAGGAAATCTGGGATCAGGGGCGGACCTATAGCTTATTAAGGGGTGGCGTCCGCTACCCCTTGGTCGGAAAAAAATTGGAAAAATTAGTGTAAATTTTGGAAAAAATTTACGTTTTTTTCGATTTCGTTATGGCTTATTTATAGAACATTACCCCTTAGTCGGAATCCTAGATCCGCCACTGTCTGGGATTACACCGTGTAATCTGGGGCAATCTAAAAAAAGTTGATGTGGCGTTGACGTATCATACGGGAAAACTGAGACGATATCCTCCACCATTATAATAATATAAATTTTACCATAAAGCAAATCATTATAAAAGTAAATTTTCGATCGTAGAATATGCCTTTATTTGTATTATAGTGTGAAATAGAAGTTTCTTAAGAGATTTGTAAAGAAGTTAATCTATATCTATACTATATAATAAAATAAATCACTTTGAGGACACTTGTCATCATATTAGGCCTTCTCTTATAGTATAGATTATTATTTTAGTTTAATTTCTTCTAATTAATTATAAATAATCCTCCTATTAAATATTATTTAGTTTAATAACTTATGGATAATTATTTTTTAGTTTAATCTCCTTCTCATTTATAATATTATTTATTTGAAGTAATTAGAGTTAATTACTGTTTTCATCCCTGTGGTTTGTCAAAAATCACTATTTCAGTCAATTAGTTTAAAAATTGCGATTTCAGTCCCTATGGTTTCACTTTCGTAACTATTTCAGTCTACCTCGTAATCATTTCAGTCCCTGTACTTAACAGAATAATGGATTGAAATTGTTATGAAATTGAAACCACAGGGGCAGAAATGGTTACGAAAGTGAAACCGCAGGGACTGAAATCGCAATTTTTAAACTAATGGACTGAAATATTGATTTTTGACAAACCCAAGGGACGAAAACAGTAATTAAGTCAATTAATTATTACTTTTATATTTATCTATTTACTTCAAATTCAAACTTAGGTATCTAATTTGATCTTAACTATATATTTGAACGTTTTGTTTAGTTTGGTATTAAATAGATTTTACGAAACTTGAAATAAAATTAACTAATATTATTTATCATTTATATATTTACGGAGTTTTAAATAAAGGGTTACATTTATTGAGACTTTGTTAGCAAATTTTGCAACAACAGAATAATCTATTTTTTATCACGAAAACCAAACTTTGTACTAATATATTAAATATTTTTATTTTCACTATACAAAATTATATTTACTCGACCCATGTAATACATGAGGTTTTTTAAGATATAACTTTTTATTATTTGATATATAAAATTAGATTTATTCAATTCGTACAATACACGGGGTTTTTTAAGGATATGTATTTTTTATTGTTTAGTACAGAAAATTACATTTATTCAAACCGTGTAATACGCATATTTTTAAAGATGTATTTTTTTTATTAGTTGTGTTGGACCGTTTGCGTGACCCTAAATGTTAGTAAAAGTAGTTCATCTTTGAATACAAAGGCGGAATCAGAGTATACAAAGTCACAACAACTTTATCCTTTCAATTTACTTTCTATTAATGCTTTCTGAGTAGATTTTGACAGCAATTCGACACCTACACAAGACCTAGTTCCGCTCCAAACGTTACAAATGAACTCAACCGAACGCTATATATAGCCGGTCTGATTCCGCTCCAAACTACACATACATTACAAGCGGAATCACCAAGAACATCAGGAGCGAAATCACCTAGTTCGTTTGGAGCGAAATCACCTACTTAACATCTTGGAGCGAAATCACATGTTATATGACTTCCTAATTTCGCTTCTAATGACACAATAGTAATTTGGAGCGAAATTACACTCTAAGATCCACTTTTTCATTTCAAAATCAAATCTAACTTATCTAGACCTAAGACTCAATAAAGACATAGTCATCAGGCATTTAGTGCACCAACAGACTCCCCCCTTGGATGTTGACGAAGTCTTCAGCATTGAGTCTTCAGTCTTGGTCTCTTTCCAACTCTGACTTCTCATTACAAAAACTCTTTCTTCACAGGTTCAGGAACTCAACCTAGCTCCATCTTCAGTCTCCCCTTTGATTGTTGATCCAGAATCCTGACTCCCCCTTTCATTGACTCCCCCTCTCGGTAGACTAGGGCTCTAATTCTGGTTCAAACTTTGACCTTTTCATTGCCATGGGGATTCCTGAAACCTGCATATACTCTACCCAAATATAAGATACATGACAATAATAGTTTCAATCCAAACTTACCTTTTAACCTTCAGTGTTAGAAAACCACTTAAGTATTCAGATCCAAATTAATGACCCTGATTACTCAATTAATCTACCAAATCCAATTTAATGACCTTGGTTGATCAGAGATAATTCACACTGACTTTTGTTCAATTTGCTTTTCTGAAAATTTACAAGTTTCAAATTAATGAACTTGCTTTCATCTTTCCAATATCACAAACTTATCATGTTTAGCTCCAAACTCATTGTCCAGTCCAGAAATCTCCTGCATCTGCTTTCAATATTTCGAATCCGAAGATCAACTCTCCACTTTGGTTTGTAAAAAATAAAGCAGAAATGAAAAATCTTTTTGGATTATTAATAAAACTTCTAAACTAGAAATGAAATACAGAACTAAAATGCAATAAAAGTAAACTATTTACAAACAAATTTTTGGTGAGCGTGTTAGGGAATCATATCAGCTATTCGACAAGTCACAAGTACAGTTAAGCTTCAATTATATACTCAGAATTAAACAATTCGCTTAGATTGTCGATATACTGATCCACTTAAATTCTCACACAATTTTCAATCTGTTCAGGATACGGATTTAGTGTTTTAGAAACTTAAACTTATACGTGTGTCCCACCTCTTGAATATACTCCCGTATCTAGATCCCAATATTCAGTCTTACAGGTAATTATAACACAAATGATATCTGTAAGGGGTTAATAAATTATGAAGAATCATGAGAGCTCAGGTCAGAACTACCGTTCAGCAGAGAGCTCATGACTCAACTTTTTGGGTGTGTCCCCTTTAGAGGATCTTTTTTACAACAGCATTGCTAAGCAATTTTATTGTCTTATCATATATGCTGAGGGTGATGCTATGTTTCAAGCATTGCGGAAAGTATTATTCGAGGACTAGGTCAGAACTTTCATTCAGCAGAAGTCCCGGAATAATACCCCAGATATCACTGAGTATAAAGACCTAGTATATCAGAAAAAAGAATCTTTCAAACAAGATTTCAGGAGTTACCTATATATCCAAGTAGTGTTCCCCACGAAATAAGCAAGTAAGATTTTAAGTTTATATCCCGAACAAACCTACTAAATGTGTAAAAACCTATCGGCATATCATCAGCGAGACTGTTTAACGCATTTAAACATTCCATTTCTTTAGCATACCGTAACTGTCAAGCCGATGTACTATCATTTTCCCTTTTTTACACAAGCTCTTTTTCATTTTCTATTGTTTTTGGATTTTGAAAATATCTCATGTTTTTGTATTTTTTGTCATTTTTTATTGTTTTTGTATTTTCTGAAAATATTACCCTATACCTCCCCCTAAATACCAAAACAAGTAAAAAATAGACAAACCATTGCAGATTGCTTCTCAACATCATCTACAATGTCTCCTTCATCAACGCCAATGATCTCTTCCAACACCAATAAAAGCTTCATACCATTCAGTTTTAGCAAATACTGAAAACGTGTTTTGTAAAATGCTTTGGTATGTAAATCAGCTTTTTGTTCATCAGTGTGGATTTTCTCAATTCGTATAAACTTCTTCTCGAAACAATCTCGAATGAAGTGATGACGAATCTCAATATGTTTGGTTTTAGCGTGATGAACTGGATTTTTAGTAATGTTAATTGCTGCCTCATTATCAACAAAGATAGGGGTGTTTAGAAATTGCAAACCGTAGTCGCGCATCTGTTGCTGGATCCACAAGATCTGTGAGCAGCAACTGCTAGCAGATACATACTCCGCTTCACATGTGGATAAAGCCACAGAGGTTTGTTTTTTGCATTGCCAAGTGACCAATCTTGATCCGAAAAACTGGCACCCTGCTGTTGTTGATTTAGCATTAACTTTGCAGCATCCGAAATCTGAATCGGAATACCCTTCGAGCGTGAAATCGCCTTCTCTTGGATACCACAACCCCAACGATGGAGTTCCTTTCAGGTAGCGTAATATCCTTTTCACAATCACCATATGCGAAGCTCTCGGGTTAGATTGAAATCTTGCTGCGAGGCAGGTTGGGTACATAATATCGGGTCTTGAAGCTGTCAAATACATCAGTGATCCGATCATGGAACGATACATCGTTTCATCTACCTTCTCTCCGGTGAGATCAGGATTTATCCCATGATTCGTTGCTAACGGGGTGGAAGCCGGAGTAGAACCTGACATCCCAAATTTCTCCAAGATATCATGAACGTACTTCGTTTGATGTATGAAAATTCCTTTGGGTAGTTGATCAACCTGCAATCCCAAAAAGAATTTCATCTCACCCACCGATGACATTTCGAATTTCTGCTTCATAACTCGTTCAAAATCTTTGCACAAATTTTCATTTGTTGACCCAAATATGATGTCGTCCACGTAAATTTGAACTATCAGAAGATGACCGTCGACCTCTTTAGTGAAGAGAGTGGCATCCACTTTTCCACGGTTGAAGCTGTTGGCTAGTAGGTGTTGAGACAATGTCTCGTACCAAGCTCTCGGGGCCTGGTGTAAACCATACATCGCTTTGTCTAGCAAGTAGACCTTGTCTTTGTGAATTGGATCGGTGAAGCCCGGTGGCTGACCGACATATACCTCCTCTTTTACCTTCCCATAGAGAAACGCCAATTTCACATCTAGCTGATAAACTTTGAAGTTTTTCCAAGACGCAAATGCTAGGAAGATTCTAATCGCTTCTAGTCGAGCAACCGGAGCATACACTTCAGTAAAATCTATACCCTCCTGCTGATTGAAACCCTGGACTACAAGTCGAGCTTTGTTACGAACCACAACTCCTCTATCGTTTCTCTTGCACTTGAACATCCATTTAGTGTTTATCTTCCTTTGACCATCTGGCAAATCCACTAACTTCCACACTCCCAACTTTTCGAATTGGCTCAGTTCCTCCTGCATTGCATTGACCCAAGAATCTTCAGTAAGCGCCTCTTTGTAAGTCCTTGGTTCAACCTGCGAGATAAAACAACTCAATGAGAATTCAGTTTGTAAAGGAGCAACTTTTGTATAAAAACATGTAAGCCCTTTATCAATCTATCTTCGAGCGCGAACGCCTGTCTGCAATTATCCAATGATCAATTCCTCTGGATGATATGAAAGAGTTCGTGGCATTACTTCGCCTGGAACATCTACATCACCTTCCAGATTAGTAACATTCTGATTTGCACTTTGTTCACTGACTGGGTTTGTTTGACTTGAGATCTGAATTTGCTCCCCCTCAGAATCTGAATCACCACGATCAAATACAGGCATGTTCTCAGATTCTTGATTATAATTCTGTGCCGACTGATTATCTTGAGCAACTTCATTTTGTTGGACATCATCATGTTCACCAGCATTGCTTGGACCTGCTTCATCATCATTTGAAGTTTTCCGTGGTCGTGTATAATACTCGGCTGGGAACCTTTCCTGAGATGACTCATACTCCCTCAGAATATCCAACTCATCAAAGAAATCTTCTTCTGGTTCTTCCATCATGTCAAACGAATCCCACAACTTGTCGTAATGATAACGCCATGAATCTCCAGGATTCTGCGGCGGCATTGTATAACCTTGACATTCAACATTAGGAGCTTCAATAATCCGCTTCAGACTTGGAACGAAGACTCGTCGTAATGGACTTGCATAACCTATGAATATCCCTTCAATACTCTTCGGACCAAACTTTCCAAAAGGCTCTAGAATAGTACAGGGTGACCCAAACGGTTCTAAAAACTTCAAATTCGGTTTGCGGTTATTGATCAACTCAAAGCATGTTTTGTTGAATTTCTTGACAGTGAGAACTCTGTTGAGCGTATAGCATGCGGCGGAAACTGCTTCTGCCCAAAAATTAATTGGTAGCTTTGAATCAGCAAGCATTGTTCTGGCCGTTTCGATTAATGTCCTGTTTTTGCGTTCTGCAACTCCATTCTGCTGCGGAGTATACGGAGCACTAAACTCATGCAATATACCTCTTTCATCACAATATTCTTCCATCTTGTTGTTCTTGAATTCAGTACCATTATCACTTCTAATTCTTCTGATACGCCTTTGGTACAGATTTTCAATCTTTCTGAACAACGCCATCAAACTGTCAAACGTTTCATCTTTCGACTTTAAGAATGATACCCACGAAAATCTGGAATAATCATCAGTAACCACAAGACAGTAGAGATCCCCTGTAATACTTTTGACGTTTACTGGACCAAACAAATCCATATGTAGTCTCTCTAACGGTCTGGAAACTGAATTGACTTGGTTTTTAGGGTGTGACTTTTTCTTCTGCTTGCCTTTAATGCAACTAATGCACTCCCCTTCCAGATGAAAACCTTTGATATTAACTCCAATAACCAAATCATTGTGCACCAGGTGATTCATTTTCCTCAGGTGTATATGACCCATCTTCCTGTGCCACAATCTCGATTCTTTCTCAGTTGCTCTAGAAACAAAACAATGTGCTTGACCTATTGTTGTAGTTGCTACACTCATGTCCAACACATATAAATCATTCACTCTAGGTGCCCGCATGATAATCCATTCTTCAGGAACAACAAATCCTGGCTTCAAGATCAAACATTCTTTGTCTGTGAAGTGAGTGGTATACATATTGTCACAAATCTGCGAAATACTCAGCAGATTATTCTCTAGCTCAGTAATGTAGTTAACTCTTTCAAACGTAACAATCCCATTGGATAACGTTCCTTCACCAATAATTCTACCACCTTCGTGTCCAGCAAATCCCACATAACCACCATTAATATTTCTAACATCATACAACAATGCAGTCTTCCCTGTCATATGTCGAGACGCTCCACTATCCATAATCCATCTTGAAATAGCTCTCGGAAGTTCCTGCACATATCACAAACAATTCAATAAAGATGCCGATTCATGCTTCACAATTACCAACTAGGAAGCTCCGGCAAGTCCAAAATCTTTAGTGAGATTTTGATGCTACCCAAGCCTCTTTGGACTCAGGTACCTTGACTTTAATGTGAGTTTTAGCAGTGTAAAGTGGCGGAAAATTTTTATCATTCAGTTTTAAACTTTCCTCAGATCCAACCTCAACCTTTTTGTATAAGAAAAACTCATCTATCTTAAGTTGACCGGTTGGTTGATTTTTCTTTTGAACATTCTTCTTCTCAGGTGGAGAAGAAGATTGTTTCTCCAACTTTTCATAATAATCCAAAGGAACATTCATCTTTACCGATGTGGTAGAAGACGATTGTTTTTCTGACATTGAAACCTTTGGTTTATCAACAACTTTTGGCTTCCATGTTTGTTGAGATGATGCAACCCGTTTGTAGAATTTTTCATTTTTAGTTACCCCATTCTTAACAGGTTCAATTTTGACTTTTGTTTTCTCGTTTTTCAAAATTTTCTCAACAACCATTGGAGATTTGCCTTTTGAATCAACCTTCTTCTTTTGATTCTCAACAACTTCAGTCTTAGGCTTGGAGTTGGTGCAATTTCTTGCAATGTGACCAACTTTGTTGCATCTAAAACACGTACGAGTATCAACTAGCCGACTTGTGCCTTCAGACTGATGTTGTGAGGCCCTCTTCTCAAAGAACTCTTCATTTGATTTCGAAAATATTTCATTTTCCTCATCAGAAAGTGAACTTGAACCGTTCACAAACACCTTCTTTTCAGCAAACCTTTTGTTTTGAAAATTCTTTCTTTGATAGTTCTTACCACCCTGATATCCACCCGACCATTTGTTTCGATTGTTGTTATAAAACCTCAGTGGAACTACAGGTTTCTTGTAGTAAGCTTTATCTTTCTCAAAATTCATTTGCCTTTTTGTTTGTTTCAAACTCTTTACTTCAGACAAATCAATTTCAACCATTTTGAACACATTTGTCAATTTTGAAACATTTACATTCTCCAGAGGAAACTGAGAATCCGAATACAACTTATCCGATCCAGCCATCTTGTACATCACAAGACCCGGTTCATCACGTAAGTTGTTTTTGGATTTTGGTTTCTGAATGTAATTGTCCAGAAAACATTTTTCATCCTCAACTGAATCACTATCTAAAACACTTTCAGCCATGCCTTTAACAATCTCAGTTTGAACACTATCATCAGATGATGATGAAGAAAATGTCACATCAATTGAATCAGGAAGTTTCACATCATTTTCTTCCTCAAGATTAACCAACCCAGATTGCTTTTTCGAATAATTTTCTAGAACTGGTGGTGGAACTTGATGAAACCCGACCCCAGTTCCATCACAGTATACATCTTCGCCTGCTTTGTCTTTCCCGATGGGTTTGGGAATAATGTGTTGCAAAACAAAGCTTGCAGAGCTGTAACTGTTCAATTTCAAATTGATTCGCTCATTCTCAATCTTAGCTTCTTCAAATTTAAGCTTCAATTTAGCAATCTCATCCAATTGTTTGTTGATTAATTCTTCTTTGATTCTCAAAACACATTGCAATTGGCAATTTTCTTTGTATGTTTTACCGTTTCTATCATCATTATCTTTAACTGTGCTTTTAAGCTTCTCAAATTTTTCAGTGATCTGACGATTTTCAAGAATTAACCTCTCATTTTCTTTCCTAACCTTTTCTTGATCAATTTTATCAGTTTCAATTTTGTTAGTTAATTCTTTTAATCGTTCAGTTGAAGCTTTCACCATTTTATCACGATCAAGGATTTGATCCTCAACAATTCTGACTTTAGCAGTCAGATCCTCAATCTTCTTACCTTTGAGATAAGTGTTTGTACTACAAACCTTGCATTCTTTGATGCAATTTTTGCAGTCAACATCACCACTGGCCTTCTTACTTGACTCAGTCGTTGACGCGTTTGAACTGACCTGGATTTTAGACTCAGAGACGGATTTAGAATCTACCTCTAGCGTCTTAGCTGCCAGCACCTTCTCAGCCATCTTTCCCATGTTTTCAGCATTCAACTCCCGTGTCGTGTCAATGATCCCAGTATCAACCTTCTTTGACTTCTCATCCTCTTTCTCTTCTTCTTCTCCGCTTCCCCACCATTTCTTTTGCCAATAATCATCTTCAACTTTGTACTCTTTGATTATGGTTTCCACATCAAGAGTGTTATGATCAATAGCAATGTTTCCATAGGGGTCAAGATAACATTCTCTGTTTGGATCCCATCTCTTTGCTCTTTTTGCATCAGAAAAAATACCAGCTATTCTGATCAATTTGTTCGTGGCTAACAGCTTTCTGTGATTATACTTCTGTTCTTCAGTTCTGCTGTCTTTCCAAGGAATAGGTTCAGATTTTGCCATGAATGCATATCCAACCGCATCCTCCTCAGGTAACAACTCACTCCAGTCGAAACCTTCATCGTCGTGAATCACCGCAAGAGCTCTAGATTTTTCTTTGTTATCTTCAAGCTGCTTCATCCTTGGCGGTTCTGATTTATTCTGATGATAAATCGCCTTCTTGTAGTAATCTTCTCTGAACGGGTTTTCAGACTCATCAGCATACGCGTTTCTGCATTCACGCTTAAAGTGACCTTTCTGTTTGCACTTGAAGCACGTCACCTTAGACTTGTCAAAGCCCAACTTGGTAGATGGTCCACCAATTGACTTCCTCCCTGTTATCTCCATGAAACGCTGTGCTCGACGAACTGCACTGGCCATACACCACCTTATGTCAATTAGTTCCATTTCTTCAGGATCTATTTGATCATAGTCCTCTTTTGTTAGGTTGGTGTTGCCAATCTTCCCTGCTACAAGGCTTTCATACGATTCCAGTACCGATGCTAGGAAAACCATCTGTTGTTTGGCAGACTCCTCGCTGAAGTTCTGAGCATTCTTTAAGTCTACAGCGATGTTGCATTGAAATAAGTTCTTTGCATCAGACTTATTTGAATTTGATGAAGACCCACTGTGATATCCACTATGATATCCACTGCTTTGACTTTCTTTGCTCATTGTGGAGACATTCTCAGCAGAAAACGCAGTCTTGGGAGATGTGTTCTTTGGCATCATGCTCTTTGGATAATACAAATCCAAGTTCTGCTGGTATGATGAGTGATTGACTTTGTGCGTCTTCTTTAACTCCAACTCGTGACTTTCTAGTCTCTCAATCAGCAAGTCTACTGTCAACGCTTCTGGTGGCTTGATAGTATTCTTTAGCATCAACGCATAATATTGCCAATCCATCTCATCTGGTAATGCATCAAACAATTTGTCGACTAGCTCTTCTCGAGAATAAGAAATTTCATGTCTCGCCAGTTCCAGCTTCAGATGCCCAAACCTATCAATCATTTTACAAACTGATTCATTCTTTAAACACCCAAACAAATCAAATTCTTTTCTAAGTAGTTTCTTTTTGTTTTTCAAAATTTCTGTGCTTCCTATACATTTGTTTTTCAATTTGTTCCAGAGATCTGTAGCACTAGAGTATTCGCTCAAAGATATTATATCTTCTCTGACGGACTGAAACAGCAACACAATACATTTTTGCTCAGCAACAAACGATTCTATTTCATCAGGTGTTGTTAAGGTTTCGCCTTTTTTTCCTCCATCATTGTAACCATTTTTTAGACTCTTCCAGCTGGGAAAAGCAAAGGCCATCAACCAATCTTCAAACTTCTTGGCCCACCGACTATATTCTTCGATAGCCATCAACTTCGGGGGTTTGTTGTAGGTTCCAAAAGCACTTTCAACTTCCAATGCATCTGATAGCTTTTTCTTTGTATTCGGCGTGTTCTCATTGATGTTACTGGAAGATGTATCATTTCCACCGTCTCCAGCAAACGCAAAGACATCATAAAACAGATTGAAATCATCCATCTTGTATGTACCTGAAAAATCAGCAAAACACTTAGAAAATTTTCGAAGCTTTGACAAACAGCTAATTTCGAGCGAAATCAGCTTTTGAGTGAAATCACAGACTTTTTGATTTCGAGCGAAGTTCAATCAGAATCTGATTCGAGCGGAATCAGATTTAAACTTTCAGGCGAAATCAGAATAACTTTCGAGCGAAATCAGAATTAATCTGATTTCGAGCGAAATCAGAGAATGACTTTCGAGCGGAATCTGTTTTTTATGTCTTTACGAGCGAAATCAACTATTTCGCTCCAAATAACCAAATGTTTTTCGAGCGAAATCAACCTTTTAGGGTGAAATCAGCGAAAATCTTTTCGAGCGGAATCAGGTTATTAAGCCATTTTTACCATTTTTACTTTGAATTTTAACCTGATTCTTTCTAGGGTTTGTTAATTCTATGTTTTACACAATATACTCGAAATTCAAGCCATTCCGACCATTGGAACTAGTTCAGTTCAGAAAAGTATAAGAAGAAGTGAGTAGAAGTGAGAAAATCTGGTAGAATCAAGCTGCTATGGTATGAACTCCTCGTCTTGAGCTCTGATACCACTTGTTGGACCGTTTGCGTGACCCTAAATGTCAGTAAAAGTAGTTCATATTTGAATACAAAGGCGGAATCAGAGTATACAAAGTCACAACAGCTTTATCCTTTCAATTTACTTTCTATTAATGCTTTCTGAGTAGATTTTGACAGCAATTCGACACCTACACAAGACCTAGTTCCGCTCCAAACGTTACAAATGAACTCAACCGAACCCTATATATAGTCGGTCTGATTCCGCTCCAAACTACACATACATTACGAGCGGAATCACCAAGAACATCAGGAGCGAAATCACCTAGTTCGTTTGGAGCGAAATCACCTACTTAACATCTTGGAGCGAAATCACATGTTATATGACTTCCTGATTTCGCTTCTAATGACACAATAGTCATTTGGAGCGAAATTACACTCTAAGATCCACTTTTTCATTTCAAAATCAAATCCAACTTATCTAGACCTAAGACTCAATAAAGACATAGTCATCAGACATTTAGTGCACCAACAAGTTGGTATATAAAATCACATTTATTCAACCCATGTAATAAATGAGGTTTTCTAAAGATATATTATTTTATTGTTTAGTAAAAATATTACATTTATTCAACCCATGTAATACACATGGTTTTAAAGATATAACGTTTTTATTTGGTATATAAAATTACATTTATTCAACACGTACAATATGGTTCTTATAAATATAACTTTTTATTATTTAATATATAAAATTATATTTATTCAAACCGTGCAATAAAGGAGGTTTTTAAAGATACATTGGTTTATTATTTAGTATATAAAATTTATTTATTCAACCCGTGTAATACACGGGGTTACAACCTAGTTTATTATAAGACAAAGCACATTGTATTTTAAAGCTACGAGGATTTCTAATAATCTATCTCACATATACATATAGATATAATGGATTTGATCAAATAAAAAGTTAATTTAATTTGATCAAGTAGGATAAGAAAAGTTCTTTTAAATCAATGGCTAAGATGAAAATCTTAGTTTTTCATCTTTAATTTAAATACCATATTGCTACGAAAAATATGACAATTAAAAAAACCCAAAAAATATTGTGTTGTATTTCTATGTTGTATAACATTTTTGTGCTGAATTTTTTGTACTATATTTTTGTGCTACATTTTATAGGCTTGATTTTTGTTTTAATTTTTTTTGTACTAGACTTTTTTATGTTGTAATGAGAAAACAAAAGAGTGAAAGTTTGTGTTTTTTTGGACTAAGGAACCGTTTGGCAATATCTGAATGGTTAAGTGCTGAACCAGTAAGAGGTCTGAATCATTAAATGCTGAACCAGTAAGAGATCTGAACCATTAAGAGCTTGTATATTGCTTAACCGTTCAGAGGCAAATGTCTGACCAAATCAGATTAGAGGTCTTAACCATTCAGACTCTGTATAAGGCTTAACCATTCAGAGGCAAATGTCTGAACCATTCAGACATCTGCTCGTGAAACAAACAGTTTGAACCATTAAGTGCTAAACCAGTAAGAGATATGAATCATTAAGAGCCTCATTAAGATGTAAACAAACAGCCCCTAAAATGTTTGCAAACCCCCTTTTTAGTGGATCAACCCCTAGATAATATTCTTACCAAACTTAATATATATATATATATATATATATATATAGAGGCCGGTTAACGGGCAATAAGGCTTATCGTACATTACGTACGCGATAACCCCAGCCGTCAGATCTTCATCTCCCATGCAATTTCATACCTCTATGCGAACTGTACGAACTGTGCGAATTCAATCTTCCACATGCGATTTTGTCCATCTACACACCCCATGCCATTTTTCACATTACCCCATGCTAACCATTTTTTCACATGCGAATTCAATCTTCCACATGCGATTCTACACACCCCATGCCATTTTTCACATTACCCCATGCTAACCATTTTTTCACATGCGATATTCAATCTTCCACATTCGATTCTACACACCCCATGCCATTTTTCACATTGCCCCATGCTGCCATTTTTTCACATGCGATATTCAATCTTGCACATGCGATTTTGTCCATCTACACACCTCATGCTAACCATTTTTTCACACTAACCCATGCTAACCATTTTTTCACATGCGATATGTATTGAATTCGCACCAGATCCGCACCTGATCGAACGGCTGGGATGATCGCGTACGTATTGTACGATAAGCGCATTTGTATTTTACACTTTACATATATATATATATATATATATATATATATATTATATACAGGAATTAAATACAACATTAACAAGGCTATTAATGATTTGTGTTAGCACAATAGCACTTCAAGTTTTGTTAATCACTAACGCTATAGGGTGTGGTCATGACCCCATGGTCACCATGACCCTCCACATCAGCGTCATGTCACCTACTTCTAACTCATTATCCAAAACCACTACCCTAGGGGTGTGGTCATGACCTAAATCACTATTTTCTTATTTTAATGTATTTTTGTGAAAAGGAAAAAGAAAATATTGAAAAAAGAAAGGAGGCTCATGGTTGGCCTGGTTTAATCCATGCCAACCATGGTGGATAAGTCAAATGGGTGATGTAGCAATCCATTAATGGTCCTATATGGCATTAATGACCCAAACCATGCCCCACACACTCTTTAGCCTAAGCGTGTCTACACCCATTTGAATTGAGTTCAGATTCAAGTTTCGCAATTAAGTAATTGGAAATGTGAAAAGTATATTAATTATTAAATTAATGAATTTTTTTAATTAATTAAACCGAATAAACTAAATGAACTGATTAACCGAAAACCAATTGGTTAATAAAATAGACTAATCGATGACTCCGACTTCGGCTATGAGTGAGGATAATAACCGAACCGAACGAACATGCACATTCTGTCTAATTTTGCCTCCGCATTACGTGGGCACTCTTCTAGTGTGTGTATATTGAACAAATTTAATCACGGTGCAAAGAAAATTAATTTACAGATTAATGAATAATTATATTTGATCTCTAATATTTTGGGTATGTTTAGCATGGAGCTTTTAGGAGCTTCTAGCTTTAAGCTTTTAAGAAAAAACTCCTACTCAATAAAAAGTCTTGTTTGGTTGAAGGAGCTTGAATCTTTTAGGTTAGGAGCTTGAAGCTTTTGGTTGAACGGTTCTACTAGTAGCGTTTACAAGGAGCTACAAGATTTTAGGAAAAAGATGACTATTTTAACCTCTAAAGATAATGAACTTTTTAATGCACAAAGTTTTTAAATTTTTAGTTATGTCTATTTTGGTCATTTTATACATTTCATTAAAAGTTCTAGCTACTCTGCCAAACACCAAATATATCTAAAAGCTACAGCTACAACGACCAACTACCAACTTACAGCCACCAGCCACCAGCCACCAACCACCAGTTACTTTTGCCAAACATACCCTTAGTATCCATGAGTTGAGACTTTAATGTTCTTTTATACATATTCTCGCTCGTGATAAAGAATATCTATTTATGATCCAGTGATGCTTCCCGTGAAGCTGCTTGAAGTCCTGGCGGCCAGAAAGCTCGTGAATTATATTCTGAGAAAATGAGGCTACTTTTTAAACATATTGGCATTTGCTGTAACTTCTCCAAAGAAAAACCAAACGTTTACTTAAATTAGGGTTCACGCGTTGTTAGGTTGGTAATTTGGTATTTGTTCACCATAAAGCTATGTCGATGTCACGCTAATTTTTAAGGAAATTTTATCACTACATATAGATATTTTATGCGCTTTATATTGGTTCAACTAATCTTATAAACTTTGGAATTTTGTATTTAAAGATATTTTATGCGTTTCATACAATAAATATAATCTCAAACTACTATACTACACTGTGTTCCGATCGATGCTGTTTTCTTAACCCGGTCGGCCAGGAAACGGTTACACAACTAGTGCGATAGAGCGCCTTTGAACCGCCTCCTCCATTTAAACCCAATTTTTTTCCTTGGAAAGAGACATTTAGAGTTCCTATTTTATTTAATATAAATAAATATAAATGTTTCAGATTTTATTGACACTGAAATTTCATGCTAGAAGATAAAGTAGTCCATATTTGTTTAAAATTTGTTAGATCATGTGTAGTGGTTAACACCTCAATCTTGGGCGTTTTGCGCCATATGGCAGCCCAGTCAGCAATGGGGAATTATGAGACGTTTTCTAAAATGGGTGTAGTGGGGATGTGGGGCATTATGTTAAAAGAGGTGTAATATAATTTAAATAAAAAAACCATGAAAATTTGTTATTGGCCAAACAAAGAACAGGTGCACAGTCATTGGCCAACAAATTGCCCCAGCAGCGTGTTTTAAAGCACGCCAAAACAAAAAAAAACAAGCCAATAACGCCAAGGGGTGGCATGTGGGCGTGATCGGGCGTGATTTAGGGCTTTTTTTGAAAAAAAAACACGCCCACTACGCATGGTATTATTATGATATCTTTTTTTTAAAGCCGATTCGAGTTATGGACCGGTTGGATGACCAATACTCCTGTTATGAAAACACATTGTTTGGTTGAAGAGTAAATTACAAAAATCGTCCTTTATGTTTACACAAAGTTGCAAACTATGTCCTTTATCTTTAAAATGTACAAAAAACGTACTCAATGTTTGCAAACTCTTACACGTTATGTCCTTTAGCCTTGACTCAGTTAGTTTTTGTGGTTAAATCTGGCCAAACAGACCCCATTTGAGGGCAAATTAGACCTTTTACCATTTATTTATATAAAACAATTTTACTAAAAATAACACATGAGAACTTGTACCCATTTCTTTCAAAAATACATTCAGATCTCTTTCTCTCTCACACACACCCACCACCCACCCACCACCACCACTGCACACCACTACCATTTTCATGGTCAAATCTCCCCCACCGCTACCACCAATAACTTGTTTTCAAATCTCCAACAATAAATTTTTTTCAAATCTCAATACATGATAAATCCACATACTCAATACATAATTAACTACAAATCTTCATCCTAAAATCTCACAGGTGACCACCGTATCTTAGACTACGCCGTTCGCCGCCATTCACTAGCGGTCTCTCTCGTTGTAAGCTTTTAACCCTAACGCCCAATTTTTTTCTCAAATGTTTTTGTTGATAGATCTGGTTGTTTTTTTATAGATCTGATTTTTATGAAGATGATAAGGACCACCACCGACGTAATCTTTGCCGTTGACCGCTGCTTCCGTTTGTCGATGCAACATGGTTCTTCCGGCATTCGAGAGGAATGTGGAAGTCAAGGGGTAGTCACAAATATTTACATCCAAACTTGCATTCATGATTTCAATAATTACTTTATAACAAAACTTCAAATAAATTGGTGGGATCGAGGTTAATGTGAAATTAAACTTCACATATGGTACAAAGGATGTGTGTAGCATTCTATTGGAATATTTTGACTAACAAGGAGAAACCTGTATCATTTTAGTGTGTTAGATAAACAACCAGAAATTAACCCAAAGAATACTTGAGAAAACAATGAATATCAACGATTGAATGATTTGAATCTTATTGAATCAGAAAACGAATTACAAGAAAGAAATTACAAAAGGAATTGAAATTGAAGAAGTATCTACAACTATTACAAAACCATCTATTTATACTAAAAGCCCCAAATTCAATTACAACAGACCGTTATAAGGATTTTCACAAACACCCCCTGTTCTTACAAGAATGTAAGAATCAGTCCTTGAAGCCCAACCAATGTCCTCACCTTACCAACTGATTTACAGCCACTGGCATACCCTAACCACTGCTTACTATCCACTGCTTATCACAACAACAGTTGTCTTACAGTTGTTCATCATCAGTGATTACCATCAGCTGTTTAATCTATATCAGCGATTTAACACAAACAGTGTTTACAAAGACTTTATCAGTCGTTTGCCTCTTTAGTATACAAACAGAGGTTTGCCTTATTCATTTAATACTCATCAGTGTTTACAGTTAAACTAAAATGTTACTTCCTTTCAACAATCTCCACCTAAGTAACAACTTAGTTTAACCTAAACTTAATGAGTTAAAGTAAAAAATAAACTTTGCACCTAGCAAAGCCTTGGTCATAACATCTGTTGGGTTAACATCTTGTAACACCCCGTGTTTCGAAAGTCAAAGTCAAAGTCAAGATTGAAGTCAAAGAAAGAAAAGATTGCTAATTGCGATCTGTCTCTTCATGCTCTATTCCTGTTTTGACTTCTTTGACTTGTAATTAGTCCAATTTTATTATCGCTTTAGTTGTATTATGTGAAGTATCTATTAATAATTGCCTGGTAACCGCTATTTATTGCTATTTAGCGCATGTTTAATTGATTTATCACTTATCGCAATCGCGCTCGCAACTCGAATTACGCGTTCTGGATATTTTTATACGTGTGTGTGCCTTATGTGTTACTTGTGCATGTTTATTTATATTATGTTGTGGTGATCAATCGAAATGCAATCGAAACTCAATCGCACTTGAATCGCAAACGCTAAACGAATATGAATTAAGGATGATTGTATGTTGATATAGTAGTTGGGATTAAAAGTAATTTGAATAGGAAACTCTATCGCATCGCAGCGCTCGCAATCGCAATCAAAACGGCAAACTCGTCGCACCGAACACTCGAACCAAGTGGCTAACCGACCAAGTGACCAACCGATCGACCAGCCGTTCGATCGAGCTGCCGCTCGATCGGCCAGCCGTTCGATCGGGCTGCCAACTCGATCGACCAGCCACATTCCACCCTTTCCTTTTTGGGAAACCCTATAAATACCCACCTTTCAACTTCAAACTTACCATTTCTGGAAACTCCCATCCGACTAGCGTTCTTGCTCACCTTTTCTCCGATTTCTCGCTATTCCGGTAAGATCTCGTCCTAAATCTTGTACTTCCTTAATCTACACGCGCTCCTACACCTTTCTATCTTTTGAATCTTAACTTTTAACCATGAAATCACTAGATTTGAGGTGTTATAGGATGATGTCATCATGGTGTTCATATGAACTTCATGTTTTGGCTTCAATCCACCAAGAACAACTTAGATCCGAACGATTTCCATACAAATAAACGAAGACCTTTCATAGATCTAAACATATTCAAGGTGAAAAAGGATTGAAAGATGGTTTCTAACTTTCTTTTAACTTTTTTACACTCAATGCCTCAAGACCGATAGAATCAGACCTTGTTCTAACCTTCTACTCCTGCATGTTGATGTGTTGGTTCAAGATCTGGATTCTATCCACAAGATTACCGATTTCGGGTTAAACATGGAACACCGTCCCGAACAGTTAACCGGCCGGATTTGGGTGATTCCTGTCCGATCAGGTTACTAAGTCGTGACGGGGTGACTATTGTCTAATACGTTATCAAATCATCTTGATAAAACGACGAACTACCAGAGTGACCAAGGAAGAAGACGATCAGGTCGACCAGGATGGAGTGTCGTCCGATCGGACTACTGTCCGAACGGACAGCCACCCGAACGATCGGCCACCCGAACGACTTGCACCTTGGCCCCACTTTTAGTTTTCAAATCGAACTTCGAGAGTTTTGGATCACCGAACGGATTGCCGTCCGAACGGGTTACCACCCGATCGACCGACCATCCAACTATGTGTTGTTTTGGAACTTCAATACTTAAATAAATTTTCAACATGTTCAATGCACATGTGTCGCCATCCGATCGAACAACTGTCCGATCGAGTGACAACCTGCTGTGAACTTGTTCTCGCTGAAGTGTCTAACCTATCGGACTGTCGCCCGATCGAACGGTCGTTCGATCGATCGACCTGAAAGGTAGAGATACTTCTAAGTTTCAAAATACTACAACGAAAACTTCAAAAGTCAAGCCATCATACACAAACACATCCATTCCCAAACGAGGCAACAGTCCACTCGAACGGTCACCCAATCGGACGACCGTCCGAACGGATTGTCACCCGAACGATCGGCCATCCGATCGGATTGCCATCCGACCGGATTGCTGTTCGACCCTTTGACACTTCTCACCAATTTACGCATCGCTTATCTTTATGTTATCATTCTGATCTGGCTAACCTTACTCTCTAGCGCTCCCTTTAATCCATCAACCGCTGTGGGTATACTCGATTCCTTTTTGCTTTACGCACTTTTGGGTGTTACATACGTTACTTATTCTAAATCACATCGAACACACTACGAAATACTTTAACGCTAACCGTTACCGCATGTTATATGTGACTTAATGAATGCTTGTTTGTTATGTTTACACGTGGAACGCTGTCTACCTGCCTTAGCAACGATAGTACTATTTGTTTGGACTCAGCACCTGTTCACTCAGGGGTTGTTAAGGACAATTAATTACATGGGTCACGGTGGTGATCATGCAATACGAACTGCCTTGGGCAGTCAACTCGCAGTCATTGGTATTGATAGGTTCATGTCGCTAACTAACATGCCTCATTTTACACTGTGTACGTGCTGGTTATGCGTAACGATTTCGAACTCTATATGCTATTATCAAACTTGTATGCTCACCTTTACACTATGTGTATTGACTTTTATTTTAACGTATGTGACATGTGCTTAGGATGCTTATATGCTTTGCTTGCTGTGAAATCGAGGCTAGGAAAGGTCTAGAAACCAATAAACAATTGTCTGTACTTGAAATCTGAGTTGTCGGAACAGAACAATTTGACTAGATTTTGTCTGTAATAATTATGTTATCTTTTAAGACGTGGTATGGGACATGTTGTTTAATTAATTGGTAATTTTAGTTGTTATGGAAACTTCTGGACAATCTGTTTCGCTCAGTGCCATGCCCCGATGTTTCCGCCATCGGTTGGGGTGTGACAGATTGGTATCAGAGCCATAACTATAGGGAATTAGGCAAGACTCGACCTAGTCCGGGTCGACGTCTTAGAAACGTCCTAGTCTATATATAGTTAGGAACCAACATACCGACTTGTGCATATCCTGTAGGGATTATGTACGAGCATACTTGCTATTTCTCGCTGTTCTCGCCTACACTACACTATCACTGCACTCGAATTTTCAAATAGGAATGAGCGATTAAGTTGAGATTAGGTGTGAAAACCGCAAACTCTCGACTAAATTGCTTGTTCGACCCGCATTTTTATCTACAAACAGGAGAAATTACGTTGAATTAGGAGTGAAACCCATACTTCAACGCATAATCCTTCTTTATTTTTATCAAGAGAGGAACGAAGTTGTTAAGTCAGGGGTGAAACCCGAACCTTGACGACTTGTTTCGATTGCTATGTTTTCTTACAAAGCTCTCACCAAAGTCTCGACGGACTCCAACGATTTGAAGTCACAACATGACTGGAAGGATGCGTGCCGATCGCCCAGATTCGAGGCAAAAGCATGGTCCTGAAGGTCAAAGTGTGTACAACAAGTCCTTGTGAATAGTCGGATCACTTTGGGTAGTCAATGTCTAAGTAGCCACAGACAATCCATTTCTCGATTTTTATGTGTTTCGATTCTGAGCCCGCAACTGCTGACTCTGATACTCGTCGATTTTATGTGTTTTTGTGTGTATTTATCTGTTTATATGTTTTAATTGTTGGTGATTCATTCGATATTCTCTATCGCTTTGATCGACACACATGACTCGCACTGCTTACCTACCTCAAAACACTGACAAATCGCTACTACATGAGGAACGACTTATGCCATGTTGATTTCTATGTTATTCGCTTATGCTAAATGATGCGTGTGAAGTGTCGTATATATTAGGTGTATATTTTAAGCCCTTTTTAACACTTATTTTAGCCAAGTTTTAAATTTATAAAACACGATATTTCACTAACACTAGACACACATATGGGCAAGTGCACCCATCGTTGAGCGTAGTATAGTGTTGGTAAGATACCGAGGTCGTCCAAGGACACAAGAGCTTTTAGTACCGGTTTATCCTCAACGTCTAATCAAAATAAAAAGTTAGAAAAATGTTTTAAGCTAAGAAAAATAAAAACTAACTAAAATGCTGAAAAATAAAAATAAAGTAAAAACAGATAGACAAGATGAATCACTTGGTTCCGACTCGTATCTAGTATAACCTTTGATTATTTCCGCACTTTTGCACATAATTAAGAGATTATCTTAGTTATTGTAGTAGGCCCCTCTTTTGAAGGTGACGTTACCCTCACCCCAGTAGTTTGAGTCAGCAAGGATACAATCCTAAAAGGGTGGATTATTGGAAGATAATGAATTAAGTTATTAATGCAGTATTGTGGTAGGCCCCGCTTTTGGCGGTGACGTTACCCTCGGCTAAGTAGTCTGAGTCAGCAGGGATACAGTCCTAAATAGCCGGGTTATAGTATTAATAGTAGTTAACTTATGAGGGGGTCAAAGAGTTTGGACCCCCGCCATCCAATACCGTGAAGCATTGAAGGAGGTCCTACTAAATTTGACCCAGGTCCATTGCAGGACCTCTAAACGCTGAACAATGGCAAGACCTTTACCAAACCGTTCCCTTAACCCCCAACCAGGTAGCCAACATACCTCCATATAGACCGTGGAGATATGAATGGTGAAAATCCTTTATTTTATATAGACAGTAAAATAATGCCAAGACACCACGGACAAACGATAAGAAAAGATCACCTTCAACATAAGTAACTAGTTATTAAAGTCATTAATACAAAACCAAATAAAAAGTGCAAAAGATTAGAAATAAAAAGTATTATACTAGACACTTTGTCTTCACCAAGTGATGTAAGAGACTTAGGCAAACATGGCCTTGATTGTCAAGAACTCTTACGATCAATCTTGGATCCCGAGACGACTCACACACTCTACGATGGACAATGGATGATGGTGGTGGATGATGGTGTTGTGATGGTGGGTGGTGGTGGATGAAGTGTGAGAGAGGTGGTGTGCCAAGGGATGAGTTGAAATGAATCCAAGCACTCCTATTTATAGGCTGAACAGAGAGCTGGGCACGGCCCCGTGTCCGCTGGGCACGGCCCCGTGTCCGCTGGGCACGGCCCCGTGCCCGTCTGACACTCTCTCTCCTCATTAATTGTAATTCGCAATTACAATTAATGCGCCTGCAGTACTTTCGCCACGCCCCCGTGTCCGCTGGGCACGGCCCTGTGGTGGGCAATAGAAGCTTCTATAGGTTTGTCTTTTCTGCTGCTTCTTGGGCACGGCCCCGTGCTGGCTGAGCACGGGGCGTGTTCAGTCTTCTGCTTCTCTATTTTGCTTTGGAAGATGCCGTTGACGGGTCGGGCAGTCCACTTATGTTCCTTTCCTTGTATTTATGTTAGATTTAGCTGTCTTTTTGCTTCTTTTGTGAATTTGAGCTCATTTAATCCTGAAAATACAAAAGGAAGACAAAAACACTCTTTTTCCAACATTAGTACTTAAAAAGGGTTAGTTTTATGCCTCATTTGATGTAATTTATATGTTGCATTTTACACACATCAAATACCCCCACACTTGAACTTTTGCTTGTCCTCAAGCAAAACTCCTTAATATGTGGCTTACACTTCCAAATGGAATGGGTAGAAGAGAAGGTTTTGGGCTTGTCGTAGAGTGTCGGGATATCCAAGATCTTTTTGGGTTTTATTTTTATCTATTTACAATCCTATTCGTAATGATTTATTTAGAACATTTCATAGGAGAAATTACTTATTTGGGCATAACATGCCTTTTTAAAATTCCATTTATATACAAGTTCACATACCTCACGGGAGAAATCACTCACACTCGGCCGAAGGTGTATTTTTAGTGAATCACTCGAGAGCGGCATGGAACTTATTCCTACCATAGGCTTGCCAAACAATCAGTCCTCCTCCTTTTTAACTTTTATACCTTTGTAAATATCAAGAGGACTTTGTGGGTTAAGGGTTAGGCTTGGGTTAAAGGTAGGTGGTTGGGTTAGTGGTTAGTAGAAAAAGGGTGAAAAAGCGTAACAAGTGTCGGTTTTCGTAGGACTTTCTATTTTTGTTTTTTTTTGTTTTTTTTTTATTTTGATGAAGCTTTTATTCAAACAAAGTTATTTTTGATGAACTTGTTTGTTTATTTTCTTTTTGCTTCATCATCAACACATTTTTTTTTTCATACGAAAAACCGAACTTGTTACTAAAACAAAGGGTAAAAAAATAAAAAGGTTTTTGTGGGTAAAAGGGTTTTTGGTTTGGGTGATGAAATGAAAAGGTTTAGGCTCAAAGGGGCTAACTAGGGGGATTTTTGGGTAGGTGGTAAAAGAAAAAGAAAAATAATGGTGTAGAAATAAAAAAGGTTAGTCCTAATGCCTCCATCATTTACTTACTCGGGTTTCAGTTGATAAGGACCGGGAATGTATCGTCATGGCAAGTTCTAGAGTCGTAAGAACCAAGCGGCTATTCACACAAGAAACGAAAAATGAGCATTTAGTTTAAAGATGTAAATTTGTATGCTCAATAAAGGCTAAAAAACTCACTTTTGTGGGAATGGGTTTTTATGTGATCAAGTATATATAATCAAATTTTAACTAAGTTTGCCATGCCTTTTCATAATTTTCTTATGTTGGTTCTTTTTATCACTACGCTATCGGTTGTAAATTTGTAAAAATATAACCTTTTTGAGAACTTGAATTTCCCGAGTTAAACCTAGACAAGTAAAAAAAAATTGAAATTTTTGAAAAAATTTGGGGTGATTAGCGGTTCCAATAGAGTTTTGTGTAAGGCTTGTATTTAGGACTTGCAAAATTTCAAGGTTTTAGCATCCCCCCCACACTTAAATTACACATTGTCCTCAATGTGTCCAAAAATAAATTTTTAGGTTGATTAGATGTGTAAAATGGTGTTAAAAAGCAAAAATTTTGTGTTACTGGGCGCTGAACACGGCCCCGTGTTGTCCAGGCACGACCCCGTGTTCAAGTGCCAGTAACAAAATTTAAACAAGAGAAGCAGAAGTCTGGGCACGGGGGCGTGTCGGGTGAACACGACCCGTGTCCAGTTACCTGAACTGGGCGTTTTTCTGCAGGGGGTTCAGCACGGGGCCGTGTTGGTTGGACACGGCCCGTGTTGAACCTTCTGTAATGGAGAAAATTGTCGGGCTGCCTTGTTCTTGTGCATGGGGTCATTTTTCTCGTTTCCCTTTTCATCCCTTACCACCATGAGTGTGTTTTATTCCTGAAAATTAAAACTAACTAGAAAACATAAAAATTAATCTAAATTAAACTACGGATAGTTCCGCGGAATGCCTCCGTGGTGCGCCACGTTTATAAGGGTCCTTGGCTAGACCCACCTTATCGGGTGGTTCTGGCTCATCTTCAATTAGGGGGTCGTCATTGCCGAATGGATATTTCATTGATCGCTCAAGATCGACACTTCTTTTAAATGCCCCTAATTGAAGAGGTAGATTGTTGAACTTCCGGTTTTTCAAAGCTTCGTGAGTTTTTACAAATGGTCGTCCCATCACTAGAGGAGCGTCATCGAGGATGACAAAATCGGTCGGGATTACCATTTGATTTGTTTGAACCAATACATCCTCAACTATACCGATTTATTTTATTACTTTCCGATTGGATAGAAAAATGGGTATTTGAAGTGGAGAAAAATCACTAATACTTAATTTTTCGAAAATGTAGTTAGGCATTATGTTAACACAAAGATCTTTATTGATTGTGCTAATAAACGAATTTTGAAAGAAACATGGAACTGGTGTAATGTTAATTTCAAATGGGTCTTCTTTTATTAGTGAGGTTTGATCATCAGTTAACTTAACACTTACCATTTCGTCAATTTTAGTGTTAGTGTTTAACTCTTTTAAAAACTTAGCATGAGTGGGTACTAAACAATGATTTTCAAAAGAAGGTGACAAGAGATTAATTTCTTCAAAATTAGACTCTTCTTGAATTTTAACGTTGTCAGACTCACCTTTTTCGTTGTTTAACTCATGTGTCGGTTTTTCACTTATTTGTTCTTCCATTTTTACACTTTCGGTTATCTCTTCCTTTTTTAATTCTTCTCTTGCGCGGGATTCCTCTTCCCTTGCGCGAGATTCTTTTATACATCGATCGATAACTCTAATGTGTTCTAATATCCTATCGGTCACTTCGGTTATAGAAAAAGAATCGGTATTTTCTAAGCTTGAATCCGGTTGTTCGACCCTTTGTTCCTCATAATACCCATAAGAAGTTGATGGTTCACACCATTGTCCTTCATTGTAAGCATATGATGGATAAGGTTCGTAATTTTGTTCTTCATAGTACTCATATGAGGTGGGTTGTTCACGCCATGGTTCCTCATAATAAGCATATGAAGGTGGTTGCTCATATCTTGGTTCCTCAAAGTATGAGTATGAAGGCTCATACCTTGGTTCATCAAAATATGAGTATGAGGGAGGAGGTTCATACCTTTGGTCTTCATAGGATATGTATGAAGTTGATGGCTCGTACCTGGGCTCCTCATAGTAGGTGTATGAATTGGATGGTTCATAAGAGTGATTGTATTGAACCGAGCGTGCGTTACGACAATTAGTGCAATAATTACCCCTATAATCATCCTCCTCATAGGTGTAGTTGTAACCTCCTGAGTATTGATCCATAAGAATCACTCAGCAGACCACAACCAAGTCCCGAGATCAGAAAACAAAAAGAAAAACGGAAACAGAGGCTGGACACGGCCCCGTGTTCAGTGGACACGGCCCCGTGTTCAGAATCTGTATCTGGGCGTTTTAATTAAATTTACTGATTTCGTTGAGCACGGGGCGTGTTCAGTGAGCACGGCCCGTGTTCAAGCTTCTGTTACTGGGTGTTTTATGAAAAATATGCAGCACGGCCCCGTGTTCAGCGAGCACGGCCCGTGTTCAACCTACTGTAAATGCAAAACTAAACTAAAATGCAGAAAAATGTGGGCCCGTTTTGAAAAGGTTTTGAAAAACTGATTAGGCCGTCGATTTTAAGCTTTCCTAAAATCCTTGTGTCCCCGGCAGCGGCGCCAAAAACTTGATGCGTGTGAAGTGTCGTATATATTAGGTGTATATTTTAAGCCCTTTTTAACACTTGTTTTAGCCAAGTTTTAAATTTATAAAACACGATATTTCACTAACACTAGACACACATATGGGCAAGTGCACCCATCGTTGAGCGTAGTATAGTGTTGGTAAGATACCGAGGTCGTCCAAGGACACAAGAGCTTTTAGTACCGGTTTATCCTCAACGTCTAATCAAAATAAAAAGTTAGAAAAATGTTTTAAGCTAAGAAAAATAAAAACTAACTAAAATGCTGAAAAATAAAAATAAAGTGAAAACAGATAGACAAGATGAATCACTTGGTTCCGACTCGTATCTAGTATAACCTTTGATTATTTCTGCACTTTTGCACATAATTAAGAGATTATCTTAGTTATTGTAGTAGGCCCCTCTTTTGAAGGTGACGTTACCCTCACCCCAGTAGTTTGAGTCAGCAAGGATACAATCCTAAAAGGGTGGATTATTGGAAGATAATGAATTAAGTTATTAATGCAGTATTGTGGTAGGCCCCGCTTTTGGCGGTGACGTTACCCTCGGCTAAGTAGTCTGAGTCAGCAGGGATACAGTCCTAAATAGCCGGGTTATAGTATTAATAGTAGTTAACTTATGAGGGGGTCAAAGAGTTTGGACCCCCGCCATCCAATACCGTGAAGCATTGAAGGAGGTCCTACTAAATTTGACCCAGGTCCATTGCAGGACCTCTAAACTCTGAACAATGGCAAGACCTTTACCAAACCGTTCCCTTAACCCCCGGCCAGGTAGCCAACATACCTCCATATAGACCGTGGAGATATGAATGGTGAAAATCCTTTATTTTATATAGACAGTAAAATAATGCCAAGACACCACGGACAAACGATAAGGAAAGATCACCTTCAACATAAGTAACTAGTTATTAAAGTCATTAATACAAAACCAAATAAAAAGTGCAAAAGATTAGAAATAAAAAGTATTATACTAGACACTTTGTCTTCACCAAGTGATGTAAGAGACTTAGGCAAACATGGCCTTGATTGTCAAGAACTCTTACGATCAATCTTGGATCCCGAGACGACTCACACACTCTACGATGGACAATGGATGATGGTGGTGGATGATGGTGTTGTGATGGTGGTGGGTGGTGGATGAAGTGTGAGAGAGGTGGTGTGCCAAGGGATGAGTTGAAATGAATCCAAGCACTCCTATTTATAGGCTGAACAGAGAGTTGGGCACGGCCCCGTGTCTGCTGGGCACGGCCCCGTGCCCGTCTGACACTCTCTCTCCTCATTAATTGTAATTCGCAATTACAATTAATGCGCCTGCAGTACTTTCGCCATGCCCCCATGTCCGCTGGGCACGGCCCCGTGGTGGGCAATAGAAGCTTCTATAGGTTTGTCTTTTCTGCTGCTTCTTGGGCACGGCCCCGTGCTGGCTGAGCACGGGGCGTGTTCAGTCTTCTGCTTCTCTATTTTGCTTTGGAAGATGCCGTTGAGGGGTCGGGCAGTCCACTTATGTTCCTTTCCTTGTATTTATGTTAGATTTAGCTGTCTTTTTGCTTCTTTTGTGAATTTGAGCTCATTTAATCCTGAAAATACAAAAGGAAGACAAAAACACTCTTTTTCCAACATTAGTACTTAAAAAGGGTTAGTTTTATGCCTCATTTGATGTAATTTATATGTTGCATTTTACACACATCACTAAACTACTCGATATGTTAATCGCGATCGCTATACTCGAACACTCGTGAACCCTGAATAATAGGTTTCTGTATTCTGACTACCTCTTGTGCTTAAGTGCTTCTGTGATTCTGTGTCTTATGTGCCTTTGTGATTACATGCTTATGTGCTTATGTGCTTCTGTGTTTATGTGAATCTGTGATTATGTGCCTATGTGGTTACGTGATTATACGTGTTCCTGAGCTTTAGTAGTATTAGACGTGTGAGGTGAGAATCAATTATACTATGTCTGAGACCCAAGACGATGTCTGTTGCAGACAATGTCAACTGGACCATCATCTGGACCCCGTCACCCACGAATCACTCGTCAAGAACAGAGAGACAAACGCCTTACTGCTCTCGTCGCTAAGCAAGTAGCAAAGGTAGTTCCTCAGATCGTGAGTGAAATATACGAGAATGTGAGCAAATCATCCGAGGAGTCCAGAACCGAAGCTCCTAAAGCTGCCCCCAAAACTGCTTTCAGCTTCAAGCAGTTCAAAGCTTGTGGTCCAAAGGAATTTACTGGCAAAGATGGCCCAACGACTATGTTTCAATGGTTTGATTCCGTCGAAGTCACTCTGCGCCAGAGTGGATGTCCTGAAAATCTCCGTACTATGAATGCTACAGGCGTCTTCCAGTCCCGCGCACTAGATTGGTGGACGGCCGAGAGAAACAAACAAGGAAATGATGCAGCCTATGAGCTGACGTGGGAAGAGCTGAAGGCCATTATGATGGATGAATTCTGCCCCCCCCCCCCCCCATGAACGGCAAAAGCTGGAGGACAAATTCTGGCACATCAAGCAGAAGGATGGAGAGAAAGCAGCTCTGACTGCTCGCTTTAAGCAGCTCAGTATCATCTGTCCCGATCAAGTGAAGACGCCCGACATGACAATCCAGAAGTACATCCGAGCTCTACCAGACTGTGTTGCAGATTTTGTGCACGCCGCAAAGCCAGCAATGATCGAAGAAACTTACTTGCTTGCCGCTGAAATCAACGACAAGCGAGTAAAATCTGGTTTTTGGGATAAAACTTCAAAGAACCTGCATCAAGTCACCGCCGCACCAGCTACCGAAACTGCCGCCGCCCAATCATCAAAGTCCTCACGCCGCAAGAAGAAGAAGAACAACAACAGCTCCAGCAGCAAGAACTGTGCTGTCACTACCACTGCTGCTCCACTTCAAGCCGTGCCGGCTCAGCAGCAATCACAGCACCGATCAGCCCCAGTCATCTATGCACCGCCTGCAAAGTGTGCATACACTGGTCCCCACCCTGCTTGTCCAACATGTTCATATCATCACCCGGTGGGTATCGCCTGCCGATTTTGTGTGCACTGCAATATGTACGGCCACTTTACTATCAACTGCCGTACTGTTCCTCGACAAGCACCAGCTCAAGCCACTGCTCCTCAAGCTCTGCTTCCAGCTCCGCAAGGCCAACAAGCGGCTCAGGCACCCGCTATCAACGCCAGAGTCTACTTCGCGTGTGGTGATCCCAACCACTTCGCGAACATGTGCCCGAACAGGGTTGTGAAACAAGAGCCCCAGCAGCAGCAGCCTCAACAGCAGCAACAGCCTCAGCAGCAATAACAAGTCGCACGTGCCAGAACTTTCAACATCAATGTGCGCCAAGCCCAAGCTGACAACAACGTGGTCAATGGTACGTTCCTTGTGAATGGTATTTATGCTTCGTGTTTGTTTAATAATGGAGCCGATAACTGCTTTGTGTCGTTTGAATTCGAGAAATTCCTTAGTCGTAAGCGCTCTCATCTCCCCTCGACGTTCGATGTTGAAGTCGCCACCGGAAGAACTGTCGCCGTTAATTTTGTTCTTCGTGATTGTACTCTTGAACTCAACAATCACATCTTTCCAATCGACCTTATCCTGATGCAACTCGGAAGTTTTGACGTCATAGTAGGCATGGACTTTCTTCGCAAAAACCATGCTGAAGTTGTGTGCTTCGATAAGATGATCCGATTCTCGCTCGCGAATGGTGATCTATTATGTGTTTATGGAGAAACTGCTTCGAAAGGTCTCAAGCTCATGTCGTGTGTCCAAGCTAGCAAGTATCTCCACAAGGAATACAGAGCCTTCTTGGCTAACATTGTAGTAGCGGAGAAGGAAAAGAAAGGAAGACCAGGCGTAGACGATGTCCCAGTGGTTCGAGAATTTCCTAACGTTTTCCCTGAGGATCTTCCCGGATTACCGCCAAGTCGTGATTTCGACTTTCGTATCGACCTCATTCCTGGAGCAAACCCTGTTGCCAAAGCTTCTTACCGACTCGCTCCATCCGAAATGCGCGAACTCTCGAGTCAGCACCAGGAACTACTTGAAAAAGGCTTCATTCGCCCAAGCACCTCTCCATGGGGTGCGCCGGTCCTTTTCGTCAAATAGAAGGATGGGTCGTTTAGGATGTGCATCGACTATCGGGAATTGAATAAGTTGACCATCAAGAATCGCTATCCCCTGCCTCGCATCGATGATTTGTTTGACCAGCTGCAAGGTGCTACATGTTTCTCGAAGATCGATCTACGCTCAGGCTATCACCAGCTCCGCATTCAGGAGGAGGATATACCCAAAACCGCTTTTCGCACTCGATACGGGCATTATGAGTTCGTTGTTATGCCTTTTGGTTTAACCAACGCATCCGCGGTTTTCATGGATCTGATGAATCGCGTGTGTAAACCTTATCTCGACCGTTTCGTCATCGTGTTCATCGACGATGTCTTGATCTATTCCAAATCGAAAGCCGAACACGCGCAACATCTACGTTTAGTTCTCGAGCTACTCCAGGGAAATCAACTTTATGCCAAGTTCTCCAAGTGTGAATTCTGGCTGGGGGAGGTTCAATTTCTTGGTCACATTATCAATAGTCAAGGTATTCACGTCGATCCCGCGAAGATTGAAGCAGTCAAAACCTGGATTACACCTAAGAACCCGTCTGAAGTCCATTCTTTTCTCAGACTAGCGGGCTATTATCGACGATTTATCGAAGGGTTCTCTAAAATCGCTATGCCGCTTACTGCTCTCACGCATAAAGACAAGCCTTTTGTTTGGGGAACTGAACAAGAGTCTACTTTCCAAACCCTCAAGCACATGCTTTGCAATGCTCCTGTCCTCACTCTACCCGACGGAAACGACCACTTCATTGTCTATTGCGATGCCTCGAACCTTGGTCTTGGTTGTGTTCTCATGCAGCGAGCCAAGGTTATTGCTTACGTATCTCGTCAGCTCAAAATCCACGAGAAGAACTATACAACCCATGATCTCGAGCTAGGCGCAGTTGTTTTTGCGTTAAAGATTTGGTGACACTACCTGTATGGTACCAAGTGTACGATCTTCACCGATCATAGGAGCCTACAACATATCTTTGACCAGAAGGAACTTAATATGTGTCAAAGCCAATGGGTAGAACTTCTCAACGATTATGACTGTGAGATTCGTTATCACCCTAGCAAAGCAAATATCGTTGCCGACGCCCTCAGCAGACGGAGTTATCTGCTCAGCATTCGTAATACCCAAGCCCAATATGACCTCGAAACCCTCATCCGCGAATCCCAGCATGCATGTTTTAATGAACGCACTCTGAAGAAGGAAAGACTCTACCACGATGCAGCCCAGCTTGTGAACAAGTTGAATGGGATATTCCACTTTCTGGACCGAATTTGGATCCCTAAGCGGACCAATTTGCGACATATTTTGATGGACGAAGCCCACAAATCCAGGTACTCTATTCATCCCGGTGCCGACAAAATGTACCAAGATCTTCGCTACAAGTACTGGTGGCCGGGCATGAAAAGGGATATCGCTCTTTACGTTGGGAAGTGCCTGACTTGCTCGAAGGTCAAGGCTGAACCTCAAAGACCCTCTGGCTTACTCGAACAACTCCCGATCCCTATGTGGAAGTGGGAGAGTATAGCTATGGATTTCATAACGAAACTTCCGCACACGCCATCAAGTCACGACAGCATCTGGGTCGTTGTTGACCGCTTGACCAAATCTGCTCACTTTTTGCCAATACGAGAAGACTACAAGGTAGAAAGATTAGCCTGAATCTACACCGATGAGATCATTTGTCGACATGGGACGCCTCGCGACATCATCTCTGACCATGATGCTCGGTTTACCTCGCGACTGTGGGAAACGTTTCAAGCGGCTCTCGGTACTACACTTAATCTAAGTACCGCATTCCACCCTCAAACCGATGGTCAGATTGAAAGAACGATTCGTACTCTTAAAGACATGCTCCGTTCGTGTGTCATAGATGTCGGTGGTAATTGAGATGCTTACCTGCCGTTAGTTGAATTCTCGTACAACAACTATCATTCCAGCATTCAAATGGCACCATTCGAGGCCTTATATGGAAGAAAATGTCGATCGCCAATTGTGTGGCACGAGATCGGTCACTCGCAATTAACCAGTCCTGAGCTGTTGCAAGAAACGACTGACAAGGTCCTCCAAATAAGAGACAACTTGTTGAAAGCTCGAAGTCGACAGAAAAGTTACGCCGATAGACGACGCAAGCGCCTTGAATTTGACGTTGGCGACTACGTACTCCTAAAGGTATCACCATGGAAGGGTGTGGTCAGATTCGGCAAGAAAGGGAAACTAGCGCCTCGATATGTTGGACCTTTTAAGATTCTGGAAAGGATCAGAAAAGTCGCCTACAGACTCGAACTACTGGAGGAACTTAGTAATGTCCACCCGACTTTCCATGTGTCAAACCTCCTAAAGTGCCTGGTTGAGCATGATTTAATTGTACCCCTTGATGACCTCCAAGTAAACGAAATGCTACACTTCGTGGAGAAGCCTGTCGAAATCATGGATCGCCAAACCAACCAGCTCAGATGCTCGCGCATTCCTTTCATGAAAGTCCGGTGGGAAGGCAAACGAGGCGCAGAGTTCACTTGGGAACTCGAAAGCGACATGAAGGCAGAGTACCCACAGTTGTTTGTTACGGCTTTGGCCTAATTTCGGGACGAAATTCCCTCAACTAGGGGAGGCTGTAACACCCCGTGTTTTGAAAGTCAAAGTCAAAGTCAAGATTGAAGTCAAAGGAAGAAAAGATTGCTAATTGCGATCTGTCTCTTCATGCTCAATTCCTGTTTTGACTTCTTTAACTTGTAATTAGTCCAATTTTATTATCGCTTTAGTTGTATTATGTGAAGTATCTATTAATAATCGCCTGGTAACCACTATTTATTGCTATTTATCGCATGTTTAATCGATTTATCACTTATCGCAATCGCGCTCGCAACTTGAATTACGCGTTTTGGATATTTTTATACGTGTGTGTGTGCCTTATGTGTTACTTGTGCATGTTTATTTATATTATGGTGTGGTTATCAATCGAAACGCAATCGCAATCGAATCGCAAACGCTAAACGAATATGAATTAAGGATGATTGTATGTTGATATAGTAGTTGGGATTAAAAGTAATTTGAATAGGAAACTCTATTGCATCGCAGCGCTCACAATCGCAATCAAAACGGCAAACTCATCGCACCGAACACTCGAACCAAGTGGCTAACCGACCAAGTAACCAACCGATCGACCAACCGTTCGATCGAGCTGCCACTCGATCGGCCAGCCGTTCGATAGGGCTGCCAATGTAACATTACCAAAATTTTTATTTATATATATATAAAAACTTATGTTATTAAAAAATGCATCATGGGTAAGTTGACCAATGGAAATAAGAGATATTTTGGGCAAGCATAGGAACCGTTTAATAATTAAATTATAAAAATATATTATATTTGAACCTACTCTGTTTTTAATGAAACTTGGTTCGAAATGTAGATAAAATTATTCTCGTTCTAATGACATAATTATTATTTTATAAAACGTCATATTTTAAAAGTTATAAGCACTAAACGAATGAAGTAGTTAAACTAATTATAATATATAAATAAATAATATTAATAATAATCATCATCATCATCCACGAAAGAAATAAAATATATGAAATAAATATCTCACAATTTGAAATGCATAATACTTTAATAATGGTAAAAGTTCTATACGTGGACAATAGCAAAAGAAATTAATGAAGGGGGGATGCGTGGCAACAGATCAACATTTTGCTTGAACTTGAAGCTAAGAAAATGAGTGTATATATAGATCATCCATGATTTACCTTTCTTTGCTAAGTTTCGTTCCTTCAAAACTCCCTCTCTAAATCTATTATATTACACCCCTATAATAATAACAAAACCCAACCCCATTTTAAGTATTGTAGCCCCTGATCACTGATACCCTGTCCAAATGACGTAGGGCCCCGTAACGTATGTCAAGGCTCTGCCTAAATTCGTTGGGGTTCTGTCTCGTGACGTAGGGATATTATGGAATTGGGTTACTATACTTATGTGAGTACACCATATATATTTTATTAAATAACCCAGTAATTGTACCCAAGATATATCAACCCTCCTAAAACACCCCTGACACCCTACACTTTCTAAAATACATCCCATACGTGAAAACCAAGCCCGAAATACAATATATAAATTAAAAACAAGAAATAGTAAGTTGAGGCGGGCCGCGTAGACCCACCCCAATTCTTACGCGGGCGGTATGAAGATTGATACCGGATTCCTTTGATTTTCTTAAGTTCAAACGGGCCGCGTAAGCTCTGTGCTTATGTTACGCGGGCCGCGAGAAACTAAAAAGGTGGCGCGGCCCTGAGCCGCCACGTGGCCCAACACCCGGAGAAGCTAGTTGATGACCCAGCTAAGCTACGCAGTTGACCGGAGTCAACGCGGGCCGCGTAAGCCCAGCCCATGTATTACGCGGGCCGCGAGAAGACCAGATATCAGCACTATAAATAGAATGCGTCGGATTTCATTTCAATTCGTTCACTTTCTTTATGTATCTCGACTTTCTGAAGATATAGGCATAATATTCAAGTATTATACCCCCTAATTAGAGAGGTTCTGCTCCGTTGTAAGTATTATAACCCCAGTTTCATAATAGTTACGCTGCCCGATTGATTTAGGGTTCCGTAACAACTGTCGTGGTTCTGCCCGACGTAGTTGTTGGAATGCCGTCTCGGGGAGGGTATCATTAATATTTTCAAAGGGTTATGATACTAACCAATGTACATTTGTATAAATAATAGATTATATATCCAGGAAACCCTTACGCGAAGCCTAAGATAGCAATGTGAGTTTATCCTCTTTTTGTTAACATTTTTGGAATGTTTTACAAAACCTTAATTGTTTTACAATGTGATTAAGCGGTGATTGAGTCTTTGTAGTTCTTCAATTACTGCCGGTATTATGGGGTTTTGTATACAAAATTTATTACTACTTGCGAGTAGTAAGTTGGGAAAGACAGTACATTACCATTGGACAACGAGTTAGCCAATGGGTAATTTGACCATAGCCATAGATCCGGTCGAGTGGCAAATACTGAATGAGTAATTGTGTAGAAATAAACAATATGATCGCTCTCAATACTGTTTTAATTGATAAAATGTTTCTTGATTAAACTGGGATTCACTCACCAGTATTTCCGACTGACAAATGTTTTTAAAACGCGTTACAGGTAACACAATGTGACAGCCAATTAGTAAAAAGCCAGTTGGAGAGCACTGAAGGCTTGGGAAATATGAGGCTATAAAAGTTACCTAATAAACGATGTTTTAAATTCAATAAAATAGGGTTTGTCCCTATAAATGTATTGTTATAAGAAACTTGGGTTTTGCCCATGTGATTATTAATATCAAATATGGTGGTTTTACTCTGATAAACATTTCCTAACTACGGTCCTGATGAAATTTCCGCTGCCAAGTTAATAAATATTGATACTACCGCCACTGAGCTCGCGGCCGCCTGTTCCTGGGACAGATAAGGGAGCGGGGGTTGTGACAGCCAACTCGATCGATCAGCCACATTCCACCCTTTCCTTTTTGGGAAACCCTATAAATACCCACCTTTCAACATCAAACTTACCATTTCTGGAAACTCCCATCCGACCAGCGTTCTTGCTCACCTTTTCTCCGATTTCTCGCTATTCCGGTAAGATCTCGTCCTAAATCTTGTACTTCCTTAATCTACATGTGCTCCTACACCTTCCTATCTTTTGAATCTTAACTTTTAACCATGAAATCACTAGATTTGAGGTGTTCTAGGATGATGTCATCATGGTGTTCTTATGAACTTCATGTTTTGGCTTCAATCCACCAAGAACAACTTAGATCCGAACGATTTCCATACAAATAAACGAAGACCTTTCATAGATACAAACATATTCAAGGTGAAAAAGGATTGAAAGATGGTTTCTAACTTTCTTTCAACTCTTTTACACTCATTGCCTCAAGACCGATAGAATCAGACCTTGTTCTAACCTTCTACTCCTGCATGTTGATGTGTTGGTTTAAGATCTGGATTCTATCCACGAGATTACCGATTTCGGGTTAAACATGGAACACCGTCCCGAACAGTTAACCGGCCGAATTTGGGTGATTCCTGTCCGATCAGGTTACTAAGTCGTGACGGGGTGACTGTTGTCTAATACGTTATCAAATCATCTCGATAAAACGACGAACTACCAGAGTGACCAAGGAAGAAGACGATCAGATCGACCAGGATGGAGTGTCGTCCGATCGAACTACTGTCCGAACGGACAGCCTCCCAAACGACCGGCCACCCGAACGACTTGCACCTTGGCCCCACTTTTAGTTTTCAAATCGAACTTCGAGAGTTTTGGAACACCGAACGGATTGCCATCCGAACGGGTTACCACCCGATCGACCGACCATCCGACTATGTGATGTTTTGGAACTTCAATACTTAAACAAATTTTCAACATGTTCAATGCACATGTGTCGCCATCCGATCGAACAACCATCCGATCGAGTGACAACCGGCTGTGAACTTGTTCTCGCTGAAGTGCCCAACCTATCGGACTGTCGCCCGATCAAACGGTCTTTCGATCGATCGACCTGAAAGGTAGAGATACTTCTAAGTTTCAAAATGCTACAACGAAAACTTCAAAAGTCAAGCCATCAAACACAAACACATCCATTCCCAAACGAGGCAACAGTCCACTCGAACGGTCAGCCGATCGGACGACCGTCCGAACGGATTGTCACCCGAACGATCGGCCATCCGATCAGATTGATGTTCGACCCTTTGACACTTCTCACCGATTTACGCATCGCTTATCTTTATGTTATCATTCTGATAAGGCTAACCCTACTCTCTAGCGCTCCCTTCAATCCATCAACCGCTGTGAGTATACTCGATCCCTTTTTGCTTTACGCACTTTTGGGTGTTACATATGTTACTTATTCTAAATCACATCGAACACACTACGCAATACTTTAACGCTAACCGTTACCGCATGCTATACGTGACTTAATGAATGCTTGTTTGTTATTTATACACGTGGAATGCTGTCTACCTGCCTTAGCAACGATAGTACTATTTGTTTGGACTCAGCACCTGTTCACTCAGGGGTTGTTAAGGACAATTAATTACATGGGTCACGGTGGTGATCATGCAATACGAACTGCTGTTGGTGCATACGTCTGTCGACTTCGTCTTGTAACGAGTCTTGTATCTAGATAGGATAAAACAGAGCTCGGTAGTCAAGAAAATAGGTGTTTAGTGCAAACAGTTCAGTTCACATGAACTGGCAGAGCCAGTTCGTACGCAGTGGGTTTTGCTTGTTTCATGTGAATTAGAAAATCTATATATAGGAGCTCTTGTGATTTAATTTGTAATGTTGCTGATTCCGGAGTCGAAGTGCTGCCGAAGTGTCTCCAGACCTGTAATAGCTTTCAAATCAATATACAAGACATTTAAAGTGAATCCTAGTGTGAATCAAGCTGTAATCAAGTCCGAATCATTGAATTCCGCCTTTGGTTTGGATTAGAACTCTACTGATCGACTCGTTTAGGTCGTACAATGATCCTACAAGTGGTATCTGAGCTCAGGAGGAAGAGTTCTTACTGATTCAGCTTGTTTTCATCCGAAATTCTCACTTCTACTCATTCTTTTACACTTTTTCATCAAATTAACCAAGATTTTACGGATAAAATGGACTGATTTTGTGATATAATACGCGAAACAATGTTTTAATCAATCCTTAAAACAATCAGCACCTAATTCAACCTAAAACGTGATCAATTTTGATAAAATATCATCAGATCGTTCGAAGATGATCCAGCTCGTTTGAATTAGGGTTCCATTTCACACGGTTTGATTGTTTAGTGAACCAGTTCGCACGAATTGATTATTCCAATTCGTACGAAGTGACCAAGTCGTTTGAATTTTATAGTCAGTTCGCGTGAAATACGTCAGTCCATTTGAAAGTGTCTGTCAACATGTTTCAGCAGTTCACGTGAATGAAAGTGTGCCAGCCCACTATATGATAAGTCGGCCTAATCAAATTGAGTTGAAAGATAAAGGTGTCGGCCATATAATAATTGTTTGGTCCTTACAGATTCTAGTATAGTGATTTGTGTTCAGCTCATTTAATAATATTCACGAGATATTATAAAGCATGTGCATGTGAAGATTAGTCAAAGTTTCAACACAGGTGTCATGTTTGAAGCTAAAGTTGATTCTGCAAAGCATTAGTTGTGTCGACTACTTTTAATCGAGGAGTTCAGATCATTTGAAGGTTCATCAATACGCACGAAGTGGTCTAATCGTTTGAAAGTAGTTCAGTTCATACGAGGAGTTCAATTCGTTTGAAGGATTCATCAATCCGCAAGGAGTGTTCCATATTGCATCAAAGTCCAGTTCGTACCAAATTTAGTTTGCAAGAGTTGAATCAGATCGCACCAACTCAGGTTGTTTGGAAGTTGCCAGGTCGTTTGAAATAGATCTTCAAGTCGTGTGAAACCAGACCAGTTCGTTAGAAAAATCTGTTTGTGAAATTTTTCGACACCAAAACATGGAAAACGAATTCTATAACGATGTCAGTAAAAAATCATTATTAAATAAAGAATTTAAATTGTTTTCAAGTCTGCCGGGTGAAACTACAAAGACGCTTATTGAGAGATATGGTCATCTAGTGCGTTCAATGATCTGTTTGGATATCAATAAAGATGGAGAGGTATGGGTTTAAAAACTAGCTGATGCTTTACCTCAAAATGAATGGGGTACATATCTTATGATGTTGAAGTATTCCGGAGAGTATTATAGATTGACAATTGCTCAATTCGTTGAAAAACTTGAAGAACAAATTGATAACAGTGATGATGATGAGAAAAGTCAAGATGGAGAATCTGTTTCTTCAGAAGATAGTTCAGAAAAGACACCAATCTTTGATCAATCATCAACTGATAATAGTGATGATGATGAAGAAATTAATCAAATAAACATTGGTAAAACTCATCTATCTCCTGAAAGTTTCAAATTTTATTTTGCAGATAAACTGGAGAAGCTAAAGAAGAGACGAGCAGCAAAAGAAAAGAAAGAGGTAAAGTGTGAGAATGTGGTTCAGGTTGAAGAAAATGAACAGAATGAGGAAGTCAAAGTTATTGAAAAGATTGTAGAGGTCACAAAACCTTGTCTGAAATGTTTGGAACCATGCAAACATTGTGAAGAGAAAGACAAGAAGTATAGTGAGCTCGACGAGATGAAAGAAAAATTATTGTTCGATGTTAAGTATGTGAAAGAATCGTATGATGTGTTGAACAGAACGGTGAATAGTTTGGAAAAGACAAACTCAGAAAGGGAAGATGCTTTGACAATGATGAATGCAGTGATGATGTCTAAGCAGAAGGAGATCAATCACTATATTGAAGAGTGTGCAGAGTTGAAGCAAGAGTTAGAGACTGAAAAGAGTGAGAATGAAAGAATCAGACGATTATTAATGAGTTACTCAGGTTCTGATTATTTGATTGATAGAGTTTATCCTACTGTTGCAGGTTTGAAGCTTTTCAAGATAAGAAGTCAGAAGATAAGGATACTGGTAAGAAACAAAGTGCAAATTATAACAAGTGTCCGCCTCTAATCTGGGAAGGTTATTCTCCCAGAAAACCAAATGAGGAACAACTCAAAAAGGTTGTCAATATAAAGTTAAAGTCCGAAACAACTGATGAGTTACCAGACAACATTGATGTCACATTCACATCGTCTAACACTGATCATGAGTCTGAGTTAATAAAGAAAGTGGTCAATCAGGTGTTGGATAAAGATGAGGAGTCAGAGTCAAAGTCTGAATCTGAAAGCTCAAGTTCATCAGTTGATAGTTCGAAATCATCGGTCAAAAGGGTTTATAATAAAGATTTTCTGTTATCAAAAAATAATTTGAATGATGAACCAATCAAAGTGGCATATACTGTGAATGATTCAGACAAATTATATTAGTAATTTCCAATTAAAAATGTGAAAATTGAAAATATTAAAACAGTTTTTAAATTGATAGAAATAAAGTTTTCAGAAATAAAAGAAAAAAATGGGATTTTCAAAACCTACTTCTAGAGTTCAACAACATTTAAACAAGAAGAAAGGTTTCGGTCCAGGTCATCAAAAGAAACCGAATCATAAAAGCAATTTCAAAAAGAAAGGGTTGGGTTTTGATGTTGAAAATAATCAAAATATTAAAGATTTTAAATCAAAAACTGTATTTGTTTCAGGTGCAAGTTCTGAAGAAGAGAAAAAGAGCTCATTCTGGAAACAATCGAACAAAGCGTTTATTGCAGAAAAACAGAAACATGAGAAGAATGATGCTAATCAGAAAAAGGAGACAAGAACCTGTTACCGATGCAAAGTAGTTGGCCACATTGCCTGGAACTGTCCAAAGGCAACCAACACAAAACAGGAAGTTGTTTCTAAACTCAAAGAAAAAGTGTTTGATAAAACTGAACCACCAACAGACAAATTCAAAGCGTTTAAAAATTCTACATTTGAAGTTGGTGAAAGTTCAAAAAGGTTTTACAAAAGAAGAGTGAACTTTAACAACCAAACGTGGGTTGTTAAGAAATCAGATGATAAATCTGGCGATGAATCTGACTCGTCAAAGTCAGAGGAGTCACAAGTTGAGCTAAACAGTGAAAATTCAGTTCCGCCAATGGATGATGTAAACTTTCCACCATTGCGAGCTGAAAATTTAAAACAAAAGGTTGGAAAAGTGGAGATTTCGAATCAATTCTATTCTGAAAAGAAAGAATTTGATGTCGAAAAGGCTTTCAATGGAAAAGTGAAACATATCTTTGGTAAGATGGTCGATGGTAAGGAAAAAGGGGTAAAAGAATTTTATGAAGCAAAAAGGAATGTTCAAACCCCGAGTGAAACTGAAAAGGTCACACCCAAAGCTGGTCAAGCTTGGGTGTCTGTATTCCATACTTAAAAATCCTGACTTGCCGAAACTCCCAGGTTGGTAATTGGGGAGTAGGAATCGGCATCTTTCTTGAGAAATTCAAAATTGTTATATTTCAACTTACAAGTGGTATTGGTTGATAAGAACCTACAAGTGTTAGATTTTTACAAGTGGTTGAAAAGAAAAGTGATGAATTAATCCCCGATCTTACAAGTGATGTGTGAAATCAACAAAACTGATTTTCCGGAAAAACCATTTTGATTAAAACAAACTTAAGTGTTTTGAAATCATAATGGGAAAATAGTTTGTTGTCAGGGGGAGTTCTGATTGTTTAAGCCAAGTGAATGGAGAATTGAAGCAATTCACATCGGTTTGTCAAATTTTCTTTAAATGATTTTGAATTTTAGGGGGAGTAAGAAATTTCAGAAAATCCAAAAACATTAGAAAATTTGAAAAAGCCAAAAACATGATAAAATAAAAATGAGTTTTGTTGTGAAAAAGAGGAAATGATAGTAAATCAGTAGACAATCACAGTACGCTAAAGAATTGGAAAGTTAAAATGTGATTAACGGTCTCACTGATGATATGCCAGTAGATTTTTACACGCTTAGTAGATTGTTGTCGAGATATAAACCTAAATATCAAACTTACTTATTTCGTGGGGAACATCTCTCGGATATATAGGTAACCCTTGAAATCTTGTTTGAAGGGCTTTCTAATTCTGACATACTAGGGCTTTGTGCGTGATGATATCTGGGGTATTATACCAGCACTTCTGATTTTACGGGAGCAATAGCCTAGTCCTCGTATAATACTTTGTATTGCTTTAATCTTAAAGCCCACCATCAGCATAAAAAATGATGAAACATTGAAAAATGCTAATCATGTGCTGTTGAAGAAAAGATTCTCTAAAGGGAACACACCGAAAGACGAGCCATCATCTCTCTGATTTTGCGTAAGCAATAGCCTGAGCTCTCATGGCCTCGCATTTAACCCCTTACAGATATCATTAGTGTACATCTACCTGTAAGACTGAATATAGGAGTCTGGATACGGGAGTATATTCTGAGGTGGGACACGCGAATAAGTTTAAGTCCTTAAAACACTAATCTCGTATCTCGAAACAGTTGAACTTTGTGTGAAAATTTAAGTGGATCAGTATATTGACAATCTAAGTGAATCGTTTAGAACTTAAAGTGTTTAAAGCTCAACGGTGCTAGTGATTTGTCATAAGCTGATATGATCCTCTTACACAAACTCACAAAAATATTGTCTGTAAATATTTCTTTACCGCTTTTCATTAAACAAAAATCCAAAAAGAATGTGTTTTAGCATAAATTTTTTGAAAATTCAAAAAGATTTTATTTCATCTTATTTTCGACAACTGATGTTGAAAAGCTGATTTTCAAAATTCCGAGTGCTGAACATGATGAACAACAGGGTTGGGAGAGTTTGTTTGAAACAAGAAATGATTTTGAAATGATTAAATGATTTCAAATTAATGAAATATCAAAATTTGAGTGTTTTGAATACAAGTGGTTTATTTGAGAATGTTTCAAGATATCTACAAGTGGTTACTAAAATTGTTAAATCTTAAAAAGTGTGAGATTTACTTTTGGGTAGAGTTTGTGCAGGTGAAAAGTGTTGGAAAAGCTAGGTTTCTGATCCTGTTGCTACGGAGAGCCAGGATACGATCTTAGAACAAATGCTATGTCAGATTACGATCCCGGAACAATTTAAGGGGGAGTCTGTCAGCAAAGGGGAGTCTGAAGATTAGAAGAGAAAGATTGAGGATGCTTACAGAGATAGATACTTTGGAAAGAGCGTGAAGACTGATCAAGACTGAAGACTGGTGATACTGAAGACTCGACTCCGAAGACTTCGTCAACATCCAAGGGGGAGTCTGTTGGTGCATATGTCTGTCGACTTCGTCTTGTATCGAGTCTTGTATCTAGATAGGATAAAACAGAGCTCGGTAGTCAAGAAAATAGGTGTTTAGTGCAAACAGTTCAGTTCACACGAACTGGCAAAGCCAGTTCGTACGAAGTGGGTTTTGCTTGTTTCATGCGAACTGGAAAATCTATATATAGGAGCTCTTGTGATTTCATTTGTAACGTTGCTGATTCCGGAGTCGAAGTGCTGCCGAAGTGTCTCCAGACCTGTAATAGCTTTCAAATCAATATACAAGACATTTAAAGTGAATCCTAGTGTGAATCAAGCTGTAATCAAGTCCGAATCATTGAATTCCACCTTTGGTTTGGATTAGAACTCTTCTGATCGACTCGTTTAGGTCGTACAACGATCCTACAACTGCCTTGGGCAGTCAACTCGCAGTCATTGGTATTGATAGGGTCATGTTGATAACTAACATGCCTCATTTTACACTGTGTACGTGCTGGTTATGCTTAACGATTTTGAACTCTATATGCTATTATCAAACTTGTATGCTCAGCTTTACACTATGTGTATTGACTTTTATTTTAAAGTATGTGACAGGTGCTTAGGATGCTTATATGCTTTGCTTGCTGTGAAATCGAGGCTAGGAAAGGTCTAGAAACCAATAAACAATTGTCTGTACTTGAAATCTGAGTTGTCGGAACAGAACAATTTGACTAGATTTTGTCTGTAATAATTATGTTATCTTTTAAGACGTGGTATGGGACATGTTGTTTAATTAATTGGTAATTTTAGTTGTTATGGAAACTTTTGGACAATCTGTTTCGCTCAGTGACATGCCCCAATGTTTCTGCCATCGGTTGGGGTGTGACACATCTGTTCCAACCCACTTGACCAATACTTCCTTTGAAGTCACCACAACTCTGATCCAAAACATCTTCACATTGATGTGTTTGGTTCGTTCATGAAATACACTGTTCTTTGACAACGGAACAGCCCCTTCATTATCACAGTTGACCTCCACACCATCCAACTTGATCCCCAGATCAGCAACTAAACCCTTTAACCATAAGGACTCTCTTACCCCTTCAGTTAAAGCAATGAACTCTGCCTCAGTTGTGGATAGTTCCACTTGTTGGTGCATCTAATGTTTGTTAACTTCGTCTTTATCGAGTCTTATGTCTAGAAAGGATAAACTAGCACACAACAGGATCAGAATTAGGGTTTGTTTGTGTAAAAGTAGGTAATTTCGTTTGAAGGTGACAGTGACCAGTTCAAACGAAATTAACCAAGTTAATTCCGTTAGAAATGGTCCATGCCACTTTCAAGCGGAATCACCTACTCTATAAATAGGGATGTTGTTGTGTCATTTGAAACGAAATTAAGTCATTGTTTCTGAGTCGAGGTGCTGTCCGTTTGTCATTTGAATCTGTAAAAGCTCAGAATCAATCAATAAGAAGATAATTAGAGGAAAACAAGCTGTGTTACGTCAAATTCACTGATTCCGCCTTTGTTTTTGATGTTGAACTCTTCATATTGACTCATTAGGGTCACACGACGATCCAACAAGTGGTATCAGAGCTCAGGACAAGGAGTTCATACCAATTCAGCTTGATTTCATCGGATTCTCTTACTTCTACTCTTTCTTTTCTGACTTGAACAAAATTTAACGGTTGAAATGGCTTAAAACTCACATATATCAAGCGAAACATAGTTTTAACTAATTCGTGAAAGATTTGGACCTTAATTCGAACAATTTTAAATAAAAACTGATAATTCCGTTTGAACAGCTGATCGAACATGCTGACGTCATCCTAATTCCGCTTGTAATAGCACGTGTATTTTCAAACAAAATTAGCTCCTTTGGTTAATTCCGTTTGAAACTGCTGTTGATTTCAAACGGAATTACTAATTCCGCTTGAAACAGTTAATTTCATTTCAGGGTGATATTCCGTTTGAGTCGTTTCAAATGAAATTAGTTAATTTCGTTTCAAAGAGGTATTATGTTTGAAAGTGTACTGGTTCAAACGAAATTAGCTATTCCGTTTCAAAATCTGATTCCGTTTGAGTGGGTATCTCGTTTGAGCAGTTATTCCGCTTGAAAAGCTGATTTCGCTTGAACTAATTCCGTTTGAAACTGTTTTTTGTTAAAACCAAAAATTTTCTAAGTGTTTGTTGATTGTTTCAGATACTTGAAGATGGATGAGTTCATGAATCCGTTCTGTGATGTTTTTGCTTTTGCTGGAAATGGTGGAGATGATACTTCAAACGACACATCAAACAACACAAATGAGAAAGCTATAAGTGCGAGGAAAACTCTTTCTGATGCATTAAGTGTTGAGAGTGCTTATGGGACGTATAACAAACCTCCCAAGTTGATGGCGATTGAAGATTATAATAAATGGGCCAAAAAGTTTGAAGAATGGCTCAAAGCGTTTGCATATCCAAGTTGGAAGATGTTAAAGAATGGGTTCATAATGGGAAGATCAGATTTTGAAAACTTGACAGAAAATGAGGAAATAGACAGATATGTTGCTGAACAGAAGTGCATTGCCTTGATTCATCAGTCTGTGAGAGACGATATAATAGCATTGATTGAGTACACAAATTCAACAGATCTATGGGAGAAATTGAGAGTAAAATGTGTGGGTAGTGCAGAAATAGTCAAAAACAAAAAGAAATTGTTAAGAAAAGAATTTGATCTTTTTGGTTGTTTGAAAAATGAGTCTGTTTCTAAGATGATTGAGAGATTTGGACATCTGAAGATGGAGCTGGCAAGACATGGAATCATTTATTCTCGTGAAGAACTGGTTGACAAGTTGTTTGACTCCTTGTCGGATGACAAAGACTGGCAATACTTTGCATTGATGCTGAAGAATACAATCGAGTCGGAAAAACTGACAGTTGATCTGTTAATTGAAAGACTGGAGAGTCACGAGCTGGAGCTCAAGAAATCATTCAAAGTCAATAATTCATCATATCAGCAGAATGTTGGGTTGTATTACAGAGGAGATGGGATCCCGAAGAATGTGTCTCCTAAAACAGCTTTCTCAGCTGAAAGTTCTTACAAATGAAATCAAGAAAGTCTGAGCAGTGGTTTTCATAGTGGTTCATCATCAACAACTCCAAACCAATCGGTTCCGAAGAATCTGTTCCAATGTAATATTGCAGTGGATCTGAAGAATGCTCAAAACTTCAGTGAGGAATCCGCAAAACAGCAGATGGTGTTTTTAGCGTCTGTTCTAGAGTCGTACGAGAGCCTGGTTACGGGTAAGATTGGAAATACAAATCTCACCAAGGAGGATTATGACCAGATCAACCCAGAAGAGATGGAGTTGATCGACATCAGGTGGTGTATGGCTAGTGCGGTTAGACGAGCCCAATGGTTCATGGAGATTACGGGCAGACATTCAATTGGCAAACCTTCCACAAAACTTGGTTTTGATAAATCAAAGGTCACGTGTTTCAGATGTAAACAAAAGGGACATTTTAAACGTGAATGTAGAAACGCACCTGGTAATGATACTGCAAATCCATTCAGAGAGGATTACTACAAAAGAGCTATCTACCATCAAAACAAATCTGAATCCCCCAGAATGAAGCAGCTTGAAGATACCCCCAAAGAAAAATCAAGAGCTCTTGCTGTCATTCATGATGACGAGGGATACGATTGGAGTGATGTGTTACCAGAGGAGGATGCAGTAGGCTATGCGTTTGTAGCAAAACCTGTTCCTTTCAGAGATAGCAGAAATGAAAAAGAGAAATACATCAACAGGAAGGCAAAAGCTGTAGACAGGATGGTTAGAATATCTCGTATATACAATGAAGCAAAGAGAGTGAAAAGATGGGATGCTGATAGAGAATGTTACCTAGATCCCGATGGTAATATAGCTGTTGATTCAAAGACCATTGATCATGAAGCTCTCACCAAACAAATTGCTGAAGAAGAAGAATCCTTACAGAGAGAATGGTGGGGAGGAGGAGAAGCTGAAGAAAAAGAGAAAGAAAAAGAAAAGGAGAAAGAGCAGCAGTCAAAGAAAATTGATAATGGGATTATTGATACGACACAAGAGTTTACTGCTGAGAATCTGAAGAAAATGGCTGACAAAGTGTTCGCTGCGAAAGAACTAGAGGTAGTTTCTGGTTCTGGCACTGAGTCCAAAAACAAGGTCATTCATAATGATTCTATCAATGAGTCAGGTAAGAAAAGTAAATCTGAGAGCGACTGCAAAAATTGCATGAAAAACTGCAAGGTTTGTAGTACAATCACTTACCACAGTGGTAAAAAGATTGAGGATCTGACAAAAAGAGTCAGAGATGTGGAGGATCAGATCTTAAACCGTGATAAAATGTTAAAAGCTTCAAATGATCGCATAAAAGAACTAACTGAGAAAATCGAAAATGATAAAACTGAAGTAGAAAGAATTAGGAAAGAAAATGAAAAGCTAATTCTTGAAAATCATCAAGTTTCAGAAAATTTTGAGAAGTTAAAACGCACGGTAAAAGATTCTGATGAGAGAAATGGTAAGACATACACAGAAAATGTGCAAATGTCAGGTGTTCTTAGGGTTAAAGAAGAATTAATCAACCAAAAACTGGATGAAATTGCTAAGTTGAAGCTTCAGTTTCAAGAAGCTAAAATTGAAAATGAACGTATTCAGTTGAAACTGAACAGTTACAGCTCCACAAGTTTTGTTCTTCAACATATTGTTCCTAAACCGATTGGAAAGAACAAAGCAGGCAAAGATGTATATGCTGATGGAACTGGGGTGGGGTATCATCAGGTTCCACCACCTGTTCTAAACAATTATTCAAAGAAAAACTCAGGGTTGGTTAATGATAAAGATGAAAATGAAGTAAAACTTCCAGACACAATCGATGTCACAATCACTTCATCATCCGATGAAGGAAGTGTCCAATCTGAAGTTGTTAAAAGTGTGGTTGAAAGTGTTTTGAAATCTGATAGTGACACTACTGAGGATGATGAATGCTTTTTGGACAAATATATTCCAAAATCAAAATCCAAAAACAACTTAAGTGAAGAAACACATCTTGTGATGTACAAGATGGCAGGATCGGATAAGTTGTATTCGGATTGTGATTTTCCTTTGGAGAATGTAAATGTTGGGAAATTGAGAAATGTGTTCAAGTTGATTGAGATAGATGTTTCTGAGATTGAAGGTGTGAAAAATGCGAAGAGACAATTGAATTTTAAGAAAGATAAAGCTTACTACAAAAAACCCGTAGTACCACCGCGGTTTTCTAACAATAATCAAAACAGATGGTCGGGTGGATATCAGGGTGGTAAGAATTATCAATGAAGGAATGTTCAAAACAAAAGATTTGTTGAGAAAAAAGTGTTTGTAAAAAGCTCGAGTTCTCATTCCGAGCAAGAATCTGAGATTTTTTTCAAAATCAAATGAAGAGTTCTTTGAAGAAAAGGCTTCACAACCTCAGACCGAAGGCACGAGCCGGGTAGTTGATACTCGTACATGCTTTAAGTGCAACAAAGTTGGACACATTGCACGAAAGTGCACCAACTTAAAGCCTACGTCTGAAGTTGTTGAGATTAAGAAAAGGAAAGTTGATGCTAAAGGCAAAGCTCCAATGGTTCTTGAGAAGAAAGTTTTGAAAAATGAAAACAACAAGGTCAAAACTGAACCTGTAAAGAATGTGGTAACTAAAATTGACAAATTTTACAAACGGGTTGCTTCGCCTCAACAAGCATGGAAACCAAAATCAGTTGAAAAGAACACAAGTTCTCCAAAACCAAAGGTGTCTGGGACTGCAAAATCATCATCTTTAACTAAGAAAATGCATGTATCTTTGGATTACTATGAGAAACTTGAATCACAAGAGGCTACTACTTCTGAAAAGAAGAATGTACCAAAGAAAGACCAATCATCTGGTCAACCTTCTCAAAATGATTTCTTTTTATACAAAAAGGTTGAGATTGGGTCTGAGGAGAGCTTGAAGATGAATGACAAAAATTTTCCGCCACTTTACATTGCAAAAACTCACTTAAATGTCAAGTTGCCCGAGTCAAAAGAGACTTGGGTGGCATCAAAATCTAACTAAATGTTTATGAAATGTGCAGGAGCTTCCAAGATCCGTTTCACGATGGATTATGGATAGTGGAGCTTCTCGGCACATGACGGGGAAGAAAACCCTACTGTAGGATGTTCGTGGGTTTAATGGAGGTTATGTAGGATTTACGGGAAATCAAGGTGGTCGAATAGTTGGAGAAGGAACTCTATCGAATGGAATTGTCACGTTTGAAAGAGTGAACTACATTGCCGAGCTTGAAAATAATCTTCTAAGCATATCTCAAATCTGTGATCGTATATATACAACGCACTTTACAGACAAAGAATGTTTGATCTTGAAACCAGGATTTGTTGTTCCCGAAGAATGGGTTATCATGAGAGTGCCCAGAGTCAATGATTTGTACGTGTTGGATATGAGCGTAGCTACTACAACCACGGGTCAGGCTCATTGTTTTATATCAAGAGAAACGGAAAAAGAATCACAGTTATGGCATCGAAAAATGGGTCATATTCACTTGCGAAAAATGAATCACCTGGTGCATAACGATTTAGTAACTGGTGTTCATGTGAAAGGTTTTCATCTGGAAGGAGAGTGTATAAGTTGTGTCAAAGGCAAGCAAAAGAAGAAATCCCATCCTAAAAAGAAAGTTAACTCAGTCTCAAGACCGTTAGAGAGAATTCATATGGATCTTTTTGGTCCAGTGAATGTCAAAAGTATAACTGGGGATCTCTATTGTCTAGTAGTAACTGATGATTACTCAAGATTTTCGTGGGTATCTTTTCTGAAGTCAAAAGATGAGACATTTGAAAGTTTGATGGCGTTGTTCAGAAAAATTGAAAACTTGTACCAAACCCGAATCAGAAGAATCAGGTGTGATAACGGTACTGAGTTTAAGAACAACAAGATGGAAGAATATTGTGATGAGAGAGGTATATTGCAAGAATTTAGTGCTCCTTACACTCCGCAGCAAAATGGAGTAGCTGAAAGAAAGAATAGGACGCTAATTGAAACGGCCAGGACGATGCTTGCTGATTCAAAGCTACCAGTAAATTTTTGGGCAGAAGCAGTGTCAGCCGCTTGCTATACACTCAACCGGGTTCTCACAGTGAAGAAATTCAACAAGACATGTTTCGAACTGATCAATAACCGCAAACCAAACCTGAAGTATTTAGAACCGTTTGGGTCTCCCTGCACAGTTCTAGAGCCTTTTGGAAAATTTGGTGCAAAGAGCATTGAAGGAATTTTCGTGGGTTATTCAAGTCCATTGAAGAGAGTCTTTGTTCCAAGCTTGAAGCGGATCATCGAAGCACAAAATGTTGAGTGTCAGGGGTATACTATGCCGCCTCAGAATCCCGGTGACTCATGGCGTTTTAATTACGATACTTTATGGGATTCGTTTGACATTGAAGAAGAACCGGATTTCTTTGACGAGTTGGATATTTTGAGAGAGTATGAAGAATCGCAGGAAAGATTCCCAGCAGAAACTTTCAGTCGTCAACGACAAGCTTCGAACGATGATGAAGCAGGTCCAAGTAATGCTGGTGAACATGATGATATTTAGCAATCTCTTGACAATCAGACGGCAGTCAACGATAATCAAGAATCTGATGATAGACCAGTCTTTGATCATGGTGATTCAGATTCTGAGGGGGAGCAGATCCAGATTTCGAGTCAAACAATTCCAGTTGATGAACAAGGTGCAAATCAAAATGTCACAAATTTGGAAGGCGAGGTAGATGTTCCAGGCGAGGTGATGCCGAGAACTCTTTCATACCATCCAGAGGAGTTGATTATTGGAGAATTGCAGTCAGGCGTTCGCACTAGACGACAAATTGACCAAGGCCTTACTTGTTTTTATTCTATAGTTGCTTCTTTACAAACTGATTTTTCACTAAGTTATTTTATTTCGCAGATCGAACCGCGAACATACAAAGAGGCGCTAACTGAAGATTCTTGGGTCAATGCTATGCAAGAAGAGTTGAGTCAGTTTGAGAAGTTAGGTGTGTGGAAGTTAGTAGACTTGCCTGATGGTCAAAGGAAGATAAACACCAAGTGGTTGTTCAAGTGCAAGAGAGACGATAGAGGGGTTATTATTCGTAACAAAGCTCGACTCGTAGTCCAGGGCTTTAGTCAGCAGGAGGGTATAGATTTCACTGAAGTGTATGCTCCTGTTGCTAGACTAGAAGCGATCAGAATCTTCCTAGCATTTGCATCTTGGAAAAACTTTAAAGTTTATCAGCTAGATGTTAAATCGGCATTTCTCTACCGGAAGGTAAAAGAGGAGGTATATGTCGGTCAGCCACCGGGCTTCACCGATCTAATCCACAAAGACAATGTCTATTTGCTGGATAAGGCGCTGTATGGTTTACACCAGGCCCCGAGAGCTTGGTACGAGACATTGTCTCAACACTTGCTAGCCAACAGCTTCATCCGTGGAAAAGTGGATGCCACTCTCTTCACCAAAGAGGTCGACGGACATCTTCTGATAGTTCAGATATACGTGGATGGCATCATATTTGGGTCAACAAATGAAAATATGTGCAAAGATTTTGAACGAGTTATGAAGCAGAAATTTGAAATGTCATCGATGGGTGAGATAAGATTCTTCTTGGGACTTCAGGTTGATCAACTTCCTAAGGGAATTTTCATACATCAGAGGAAGTATGTTCATGATATCTTAAAGAAATTTGGGATGTCAGGTTCTAATCCAGCTTCCACCCCATTAGCGACGAATCATGGGATAAACCCTGATCTCACCGGAGAGAAGGTAGATGAAACGTTATATCGTTCCATGATCGGATCTGTTTTGGTCAAAAATTACCTAAGCAATTAAGTGATCAAATTAGTTAAGTGAGGTAGTGTGCTAAAATTTATATGTGAAAAATGTGTTAACCAAATTAGTTGTGAAAACAATTTCAGGATACAGCCCAGGATATAGAGTTGTATCGAGGATCAAACAATGAGCAAAAAAGTAAAGGTTGACACGTGATGTACGAGGAAAGCCCTTGATCAATCTAGATCGCCGGCATAAAACCTCGGGAGCTGACAATCGCAGCTGCCTTGTTCTTCTATTGCTTCAAATATCAGGATACAGTGCAGGATGTGGTGCGGATCGACTATGTGTTACAATGTAATTTGAGTACAAGTGTTGTGTGTAGTGTTTGCGATGAACTAGAGAGAAAGTGTTTGAAAGTGTGTAAATTGCGTGCCTTAATCTGATCCACCCCCATCTATTTATAGTAAAGATAATGTAACAAACTATCCTAAACTTCCGGGATCCAGCGAATATTCCCACTCGAACGTTGAGGACCAAGTCTTTCGAGTTCAACGGCTTCCTCATAACAAATACGCCCTAGTCTTGAGGAGAAGAAGTTCTGATGACCGTTAGTAACTTACAGCCATTAACCTACACGTGTTTAATTCATTCAACCTTAGGATATCGCCCAGGATGTTAGCAATATCCCCGTCCAGTATCCTGGTCACAAATAAACAATTAAAAGCGGGATATTAGTCAGGATATGTATACTCAGAAAATGACCCATAACAATTGTCCCCAAATATATCGGTTGGTATACCAATCCAACGGATATATTTCAAAAGTCTTATCCCATAACTCAAGGCATTTAAAACGAAGCGACGGTCGAGATCACATCGTAACCTCCAACGCGCTTTTTGCTCAATGGAGATCCATAATGCCCCTATATCTTCTCTCTTCTTGTTTGAAAAGCAGATATCTTCAACAGAGCTTTCAGGTAATTCTCCATTTCTCATTTACTTTCTACCAATTTTCCTTGCCTTCTTCGTAATGCATGCCGAGACCTTCACCCAGCAGAATCTCCTCAAAAATCCCGAAAAGGAGGTTTGTGCTTTTGACAACGCAGACATTGCGGCTTTGAGAGCTTCCGGCGCTTTCCCTGACAACACGGTCTTTAGACCGTTCGATCGGTCAATTCGATCGGATGTTTCTTCCGCTGAGTGGGTTTGCTTTCCAGCATATCCTTTTTCGCTAGGTCTTCGATACCATTTTCCTGAATTCATGATGCAATTCTTCCGAACCACCGGCATCTCTTTTGCTCAAACCATGCCCATGGTTTGGAGAGTATTAATTGTACTTAACCAAATCAAAAACCTCCATTGCCCCGACCTCTGCATCGAGGATTTGCCTATTGCTTATCGCCTCCGATCTCACGGCTCTAGCCGGTTCTTACTTTTCTCGACCTCTAGCAAGCCCCTTATTCTTAAAGCCACCAAAAACGAAGACGGATGGCAATGCAAGTTTTTCTTTGTCAAACGAGACTCCATTGCTGAGGGTGCCAACCTTCCGGTGGAGTGGTTAACCACCGGTAGGGTTATAAATATTTTCATGGACCGTTTGGTTTTTATCTCCCACTAATATCCCTCTTTCTGATCCTTATGCAGTGAACTTCAAGGAAGTAGCTCCCCCTACCGCTGAATCAGAAGAAAGAATCAACACTGTTTACCGATTACCTGCAATAGACAGGACTTTCACCACACACGTCCCGAGTTCCAGTCAATACTCGTCATCTGAAATGTCTGGTAAGAATTACTTTCAAAATTAAAACAGTATAATAAAGAGTAATAATGATGTGAAACTTTTCCCTTTATGCAGCACCGGCCAAGATCCCTGAAGTCTTTGACCTCGACGAATTGGACAGTTATTCTGATCAGATTCAGGTCAAGAAGGAACCTAGTCCCAAGGCCACAGCCTCATCCAGACCCAGCAGTTCCAAAGCCATCATTATTCCCAAACCTTCACCGGCTACCAAGCCCCGGAGTTCAAGTTCCCGCAAAAGGAAGGAGCCTGATTCTCCTGTCATCTCTGACACATTTCCTTATGAGAAGCACGGGTTCATTGAAGCTAGCGGGTTGATGACTTCCTTTCTTAACCAGGTTAGTATTCTCATATCATATCCTGCGGTTTACATCATTTACAAAGATTTATCAATATTAATACCTGTCCTCTTACCTTCGTAGGGTCTTGAGCGTCTGGTTCACCTATATCAAGAATCCTGCAAGCTTAACAAGACGCTTGAATCTAAGCTAAAGGAAGCAGAAATCACAATCTCCGACCAAGGCATGATTGCAGCCGCCAAATCTCGTCATTACGAGGAGAAATTCAAAGCTATGATCCAAGAACACCAAACTGCTCTCAACAAAGCTACTCTTCAAGCCCAGGCCGATCTTGAAGCTGCCCATGTGCAACATGAATGGGATATGGTTAGCTACCGAGAAAGCCTCAAAAGTTCCGTCGTCATTTCTCTCCTCCAAGACAGGTTGAAGATGGCCCATGAAGCCAAAACATTAGGTTTTGAATGCCCTTCTTGGGACGTTGGTGCCTGGGAGACCAAGCTAAAGAACCTCGGCGGCACTTCTTCTAAACCACCTGTCGATGAATCTTCCGAAGCAGTTGAAAAAGCAACCCATACTGAGAAGGATGCCGAGGAGGATCCCAAGACGGATGCTGCTGAAATCATTATGGACGAAGAAGATACTGCCCCCTAAAGTTTATTTCCTTTAAATTGTTTGAACAATTTTATTTTTTTATGAACAATTTTCATTTCTGCATCAAAACAATTTGATAGCCGAATGTGGATGGGTCCTGGGTTTCAGGATGAAACCTTCGGTTATCAACCAGTACTGATTGTTTCAAATAATTTCATCTTTTATCTTTCTTGTTATTATCTTCCGTCTTTCTTAGCATAGATCTCAGCTTTGCAAAATTTAGTATAACTATCTTATGAAAATATCCTGATAAATATACTCAGTGATATATTATGAAAACTTTTAATAAATATAATTTCTAAAAATTCAATCAACTTTAGAGAAAACTTCTAAATGAATAAAAGATTGTCCACCTTCTAAAAACTGTTTTGACAATACTTGTTTGATCAAGGTTTTAATTTCAAACTAGTATTAGTTTCAAATATCTTAACCAAATATCCCGAAAAGTATTTAAAAACATATTTTGAGAATATATCAGGATATTTATTCCTTTACCAAGCATAGTATTAAAAATTTAAACATTGTTTATAAAGGAAAGATCATACCAGGAATAGGGTATAAACCTATTACCAAACTTCAATCCCTTTGCAACTCTTCCAATGGAAATGTCCCCTGTCTGAGACACTTAGTGCATTAGTTCCGAGCCTTATCCTTTTAGCTTTACACCATTGCCTCGATAGGAATGTCCCCTGTGTACAATGTCTTCTTAGAAATCTTCTGAATATCAGTTTCCATTGTATAGGCAATTTTTCATGTCACAGGGGTAAAACCCAAAAATGTCTTGGAGATAAATTCCTTGTATTCTAGGGAAAATCCCAAATTTTCGTGCGCTACAGGCGGGAGTGTATAAACTCCAAGACTTAGAAAGGTGAAAACCTTTAAACCTTAGAGAGTATGAAAATACCCTTTCGTGAGAGAGGGTGATCAATCCTCATATACCTTTAGGATTCAGGATATAGCCAACAGTAACGAAATTGTCAGCCACTTTTACATGAACTGGTCCCGCCACCTTGAACTATCCCTGAATAACTTGCGCTCCAGGCGGAGTGTTTAAACCCAATTCGGAAGAAAGGTGAATACCTTTAAACCTGTGAAGGGATCAGGATCCCTTATACGTGAGAGAGGGGGCCAATCCTCTAATCTTCCGAAGTATCTTGAGTGAGCATCCTGGAGCTATATCCTGGAGCATATACTGCAAAACATCCTTAAACTAAGGTGGGTGTTAGCTTGGCTAACACCCCTCCGATGCTTAAGTTAGTATTGGGTTTCAAAGAATAAATTAAACCAAACATATTTAAAAAGATAGGATTCATACCATCCTGAGTTAGAAATTAAATTCTAAACTCACTTGAAATAAAGCTTAAGGTGTATAGCATTCCAAGATCTCGGTAGCATATCCCCTTCCATATTCTTGAGTCTATATGCTCCTTTTCCTGCTTCTGATTCAACTTCATATGGTCCTTCCCATTTTGGAGCTAACTTGCCATCGGCAGGATTAGTAGTATTCTGAAAAGCCTTTCTCAACACCCAATCTCCAACCTTAAATCTTCTGGTCCTAATATTCTTGTTATATGCTCTGGATATTCTTTGTTGATATGCTGCCATCCTTAGCCTTGCTGCGTCTCTCTTTTCATCTATAGTATCCAAATCCTGACACAAGGCTTCAGGATTCTTTCCAGGATCACTTAGGGTAAACCTTGCAGTAGGTATTGTCATTTCCGTTGGAATCATTGCTTCTGCTCCAAATACCAAGGAAAATGGGGTTTGGCCTGTTGCATTCTTTACCGTTGTCCTATCAGCCCACAAAACAAAGGGTAATTCTTCTGCCCATCTTCCTTTTTTGGCTCCAAGCCTCTTCTTTAAGTTATTGACAATTATCTTGTTTGAGGATTCTGCCTGTCCATTCGCTTGAGGATGTACCGGAGTAGATGTGATCATTTTGATTCCCCAACTCTTGCAAAAGTCAATAGTTCTCTTGCTTATAAACTGAGAACCATTGTCACAGATTATCTCGGCTGGTACTCCGAATCTGATCAGGATATTTCTCTTTATGAAGGATACTACTTCTTGATCTCTAACTTGAACAAATGCTTCTGCTTCAACCCACTTGGAGAAATAATCCGTCATTGCCAACATGAAAACCTTTCCTCCTGGAGCTTTTGGAAGCTTTCCCACTATATCCATACCCCACTTCATAAACGGCCAAGGGGAAACAATAGGATACAGCGGTTCAGCAGGCTGATGTAATATGTTACTATGTCTTTGACATGCGTCACATCTTCGAGCATATTATGCGGCATCTTTTCTCATTGTTGGCCAATAATATCCTGTCCTTAATGCTTTTGAGAATAATGACCTGCCCCAAGTATGGTTACCACAATCCCCTTCATGTATATCCTGAAGTACTTCTTTGGCTTCAGGATCCTCCAAGCACCTCAAATACGGTCCTGCAAGAGATTTCTTGTATAAAACATTATTTATAATAGTGAATCGTGATACCTTCATCCTAAATGCCTTAGGATTTTCATTTTCGGGGATGTGTCCTTCCTTGAGATATCTCATTACTGGAGCCGTCCAAGATTTAGGATCCTCTTCAGAATACTCTGCTCCAGGATCCTGAATACCCGCTACTTCTTTATCCCGAGGATTCGTTGCAGGATACAAGACATGTAATATTGGTATTTGGGTTCCTTCTGGTATCCTGATCGATGATCCCAGATTTGCTAAGGCATCTGCTTCAGCGTTATCCTCTCTTGGTACCTGTTCAAGTGTAAAAACATCGAAATATTCTGCTAAGTTTTTGAGAATATCAAGGTATTCGATTAATTTCTCACCCTTAACTGCATAGGATCCATTAAAATGGTTAGTAATTAACAAGGAGTCAACATATACTCGCAAATTCTTGATACTCATACTCTTAGCCAATTCTAATCCTGCAATTAAAGCTTCATATTCTGCCTCATTATTAGTAGCAGGAAATTCACACCTAATGGCCTGGGGTAATATGTCCCCCTGTGGCGATTTTAGTAGTATACCTAAACCTACACCTCTTATATTGGATGCACCATCAGTATATAATGTCCAGGATCCTGAAGATTCTCCTAACTGTTGAACTTCTAGGTCTACCTCATCCTGAATATCACTACTGAAATCAGCCACAAAGTCAGCTAAAGCCTGAGACTTTATGGCATTTCTAGGTTCATATACTAAATCATAAGCACTCAACTTCACTGACCACTTGGCCATCCTGTCTGACATCTCTGGTTTCCTAAGCACATTTTTGACAGGATAATTTGTTTTAACATGGATCCTATGTGTCTCACAATAATGTCTAAGCTTTGTCGATGCCATGACTAGAGCTAATATCAATTTTTCTAAATGAGAATACCTAGTTTCAGCATCTAACAAACTTTTACTAACATAATATACAGGATATTGCTGACCTTCATGGTCTTTTATAAGAACGGCACTTACAGCATTCCCTGATACAGCGAGGTATAGGGATAGTGGTTCACCATTTTCAGGCTTCATCAATAGAGGTGCGGTTGAGAGATATCGCTTCAAATCCTGCAAGGCTGCTTCATGCTTTGCTCCCCATTCAAATTTCTTATTCTTTTTGAGGATATCATAGAATTCCTTGCATTTTTCTGAGGATCTTTAAATAAATCTATTCAAAGCTGCTACTCGGCCTGTCAACCTTTGTACGTCCTTCATATTTGAGGGTGATTTTATATCCAGGATAGCTTTGATCTGCTCTGGGCTTGCTTCTATCCCCCTTTTTGTCACCATATATCCAAGAAACTTTCCTGCCCCCACTCCGAAATGGCACTTAGCAGGATTCAGCTTCATGTTGTATTGATCCAGGATATCAAATGCTCCCTTGATATCCTGGAGGTGATCCTCAGCTCTTTTAGATTTTACCACCATATCGTCAATATATACCTCCATGGTGTCCCCCGGCTTATCTTTGAACATCATGTTTACCAATCTCTGGTACGTTGCACCTGCATTTTTCAAACCGAAAGGCATAGCAGTATAGCAATATATACCTGTTGGTGTCATGAAAGCAGTATCCTCCTGATCCGAAGGCTCCATTTGAATCTGCTGAAATCCTGAGGATGCGTCCATGAATGTTAACATTTCATGTCCGGCAGTAGCATCTACCATTGCATCGATATGAGGGAGAGGAATTGGATCTTTAGGACAAGCCTTGTTCAAGTCCGTATAATCTACACAGACTCTCCATTTCCCGTTTTTCTTCTGTACCACAACTACGTTTGCTAGCCATCTTGGAAACTTGACTTCTCTGATCATCCTGGACTTCAACAATCTTTCAACTTCCTCTTGGATAATCGCATTCCGCTCAGGAGCGAATTTTCTTCTTTTTTGCTGAACAGGCTTGAATGATTTGTCAATTCCAAGCTTGTGAGTGATAATGTCTTTGGATATGCCTGTCATATCCTCATGCTTCCATGCAAACGTTGATATCCTGCATTTCAAAAAGTTAGTTAACTGTTCTTCAATATCCTGAGGGATATTGGTTCCTACGAGCACCAACATATCAGGATTATCCTGATCCAGGATAATTTTCTTCACATCCTGCTCCGAATCCTCCTCGATATCCTGGGCCCGCATCTTTAATTGCTATGCTGTACTAGGCTTAGTTGAGGATTTCATCGAGGATGAGTAGCATTCTTTCGCTTCCTGTTGATCACTTTCCACCTTGACAACCCCCCAAGGGGTAGGGATCTTGATGCATTGGTGATATGTCGATGGCACAACCTTCATATCGTGAACCCATGGTCTTCCCAGTATGATGTTATAGCAGGATAAGGAGTCCATCACACAGAAGCGTTGTATTGAGTTGACCCCTTCAACATATACTGGTAACTTTATCTCCCCTACGGTATTCCTAGCTTCTCCACTGAAACCAACGAGCACAGTGGACTTCGAAGTGATATCCATCAGAGATACATTCATCCTCTTCAATGTTTCCAGCTGAATTATATTGACAGAACTACCGTTGTCTACCAGTATCCTGCTTACAAAATGGTTAGCCACATATAATGTTATTACTAAAGCATCATGGTGAGGATCCTGAACAGTATCCCTGTCATCACTATCGAAAGTGATCACTTTATCAGTTGTGAGGGTAGTCATTCTGACTGGTCTGTCTCCCCTCTCGCTCTCAGCTTCCTTTGCATGTCTCTTGGCCGCCGAATACGAAGTCCCACAAATGTCGGATCCTCCTGAAATAAATTTAATTATCTTGGCATCTGCTGGGGGTGATGCTGCTCATTCAGGATCCTTCTCGGGATCCTGGCCTTTATTCTTCTTTTTTCCCAGCAAGTCCTTCAGATACCCCTTGCTTAACAGGTAACTTATCTCCTTCCTTAAAGCAATGCAATCCTCGGTCATATGTCCGAAGTCTTCGTGGAAGGCACACCATTTGGATTTACCCTTCTAATCAGCTTTCTACTGGTTCTTTCGAGGCCACCTAGCTTTGTCCCCTAAGCCCTGCATAGCATACATTAATTCAGGTATATTAACAGAAAAGCAGTATTCAGATAAATCAGGATATTCTTCAGGATCCTCGTCTTCAACAGCGTTCACTTTCATGTTATCATTTCTGCCATATGGCCTGGAGCGATATGGCTTATATGAGGTTTCTGATTTCCTATTAGTTGATTCATAGGTCGAGGTAGAATTCATCCTCTCCTGCATCTTCTTGTCATCTTCCAGACGGATATATCTCAAAGCCCTGTTACGAGCTTCGTCGAGATTCCTGCAGGGATTCATTACAAGATCCTGATAAAACTGAGAATCCTTTTGTAATCCCATCTTAAAAGCTTGCACAGCTGTTGCAACATCAAGATGTGGGATATCCAAGGATTCTCGACTGAATTTGTTCACATAATCCCTCAAGGATTCCTGAGGCCCTTGAGTTATCCTGTAAAGGTCACTGGTTAGTTTCTCAAAACTCCGACTACAAGAAAATTGACTGTTAAATAAATTAACCAAATAAGCAAACTAAGTAATCGAGTGAGGAGGAACGTTTAACAGCCATTTTAAGGCTGATCCTGTCAGGGTAGAACCAAATCCCTTGCATAAGCATGCTTCCTTGAGATCTGGAGGGATAGGATTGATTTCCATCCGTTCCCTATACTGGGCAATATGCTCCTCAGGATCCGTAGTCCCGTCATATAGTTTCATGTTGGGAGTCTGGAATCTTTTTGGTATTTCAGCATCACAGATAGGATATGCAAAGCGAGATATCCTGTGGCTGTCTTGGGATACTTCCGGAATCGGCTGGACCACTCCAGGTACACTGGATATCATGTCCTTCAATTTTTGGAGCTCCCGGGTAAATGTTGACGTCATACCTGCATCCTGCAAAGAGCCATTGTTGTTAGTAGCAAGAATGTTATTATTTGACACATTACCGTTCTGAGGATTTTGGCCATATCCTGAAGCATATCCTGAACTTCTCACAGTCGATATCCTGACCGAAGAGGGTATCTCAGGGGTATGATTCTGAGAATGGCTTGGGACGATATTCCCCCTATTATCCTCAGTGTAAACTACGGAACTGAAGTTCAAAGCCCTGGGCTGTATAGGTGTGACAGTTTCTTCAGCAGGTCTACTCGAGCTAGCTTTTAAGAGTTGTATTTCTCTTAACAGCATTTGGTTAGTCTCCTGTTGCTGCCTCATTTGTTCCTGCACACTTCCAAATAAAGTCAAAATTTCATCGTTAGAGGCTAAAACGGGAGCAGATCCCTGGACACTCCGAGTAGGGATAACATCTTGATTGTGAAGAAAACGGCATCCTTGGAGGAGGTGGTGGAAGCACCGAACCAGTAGTAGCAGAGGTTGTAGCAGACATAGTGGAAGAGCTCATGTTTGATCTTGAGGCCATTGTAAACAATGTGGCAGAAAGTTTTGAAAATAGAAAACCGATTAATGATTTTACAAAGATTTTTAGTAAAAGTAGCACCACTTGCCCCACGGTGGGCGCCAAATTGTTTTGGTCAAAAATTACCTAAGCAATTAAGTGATCAAATTAGTTAAGTGAGGTAGTGTGCTAAAATTTATATGTGAAAAATGTGTTAACCAAATTAGTTGTGAAAACAATTTCAGGATACAGCCCAGGATATAGAGCTGTATCGATGATCAAACAATGAGCAAAAAAGTAAAGGTTGACACGTGATGTACGAGGAAAGCCCTTGATCAATCTAGATCGCCGGCATAAAACCTCGGGAGCTGACAATCGCAGCTGCCTTGTTCTTCTATTGCTTCAAATATCAGGATACAGTGCAGGATGTGGTGCGGATCGACTATGTGTTACAATGTAATTTGAGTACAAGTGTTGTGTGTAGTGTTGGCGATGAACTAGAGAGAAAGTGTTTGAAAGTGTGTAAATTGTGTGCCTTAATCTTATCCGCCCCCATCTATTTATAGTAAAGATAATGTAATAAACTATCCTAAACTTCCGGGATCCAGAGAATATTCCCACTCGAACGTTGAGGACCAAGTCTTTCGGGTTCAACGGCTTCCTCATAACAAATACGCCCGAGTCTTGAGGAGAAGAAGTCCTGATGACCGTTAGTAACTTACAGCCATTAACCTGCACGTGTTTAATTCACTCAACCTTAGGATATCGCCCAGGATGTTAGCAATATCCCCGTCCAGTATCCTGGTCACAAATAAACAATTAAAAGCGGGATATTAGTCAGGATATGTATACTCAGAAAATGACCCATAACAGGATCGCTGATGTATTTGACAGCTTCAAGACCCGATATTATGTATCCAACCTGCCTCGCAGCGCGGTTTCAGTCTAATCCTAGAGCTTCGCATATGATGATTGTGAAACGGATATTACGCTACCTGAAAGGAACTCCATCATTGGGGTTGTGGTATCCAAAAGAAGGCGAATTCACGCTCGAAGGGTATTCCGATTCCGATTTCGGATGCTGCAAAGTTAACGCTAAATCAACAACAGCGGGATGCCAGTTTTTCAGACCACGATTGGTTACCTGGCAATGCAAGAAGCAGTCCTCTGTAGCTTTATCCAGATGTGAAGCTGAATATGTATCTGCGAGCAGTTGCTGTTCTCAGATCTTGTGGATCCAGCAACAGATGCGTGACTACGGTTTGCAATTTCTAAACACCCCTATCTTTGTTGATAATGAGGCAGCGATAAATATTACTAAAAATCCTGTTCATCACGCTAAAACAAAACACATTGAAATTCGTCATCACTTCATCCGAGATTGTTTCGAGAAGAAGTTGATACGAATTGAGAAAATCCACACTGACGAACAAAAAGCTGATTTACATACCAAAGCGTTTGATAAAACTCGTTTTCAATGCTTGTTAAAATTAAACGGTATGAAGCTTTTATCGGTGTTGGAGGAGATTCTTGGCGTTGATGAAGGAGACATTGTAGATGATGTTGAGAAGCAGTCTGCAATGGTTTGTCGATTTGTTTTTCTTGTTTTGGTATTTAGGGGGAGTATAGGGGGTAATATTTTCAGAAAATACAAAAACATTAAAAAAATTCAAAAATACAAAAACATGGGATATTTCAAAATTCAAAAACAATAGAAAACCAGAAAAAGAGCTTGTGTAAAAAGGGAAAATGATAGTACATCGGCTTGGCAGTTACGGTATGCTAAAGATATGTAAAGTTTAAAAGTCTTAAACAGTCTCGCTGATGATGTGCCGATAGGTTTTTACACATTTAGTGGGTTTGTTCGGGATATAAACCTAAATTCAAACTTGCTTATTTTGTGGGGAACACTACTTGGATATATAGGTAACCCCTGAAATCTTGTTTGAAAGATCCCTCTTTCTGAGATACTAGGTCTTTATACTCAGTGATATCTGGGGTATTATCCCGGGACTTCTGATTTTGCGGAAGCAATGGCCTAGTCCCCGGAGAATACTTTACTGCTTGCTTGAAATATAGCGTCGCCCTCAGCACAAAAATGATGAAACATTAAAAATGCTAATCATTGCTGTTGTAAAAAAGATCCTCTAAAGGGGACCCACCTAAAGTCGAACCGTCATCTCTCTGCTGAACTGAAGTTCTGACCTGAGCTCTCACGGTTTCGCAATTAACCCCTTTACAGATATCATCTGTGGTATACTCACCTGTAAGACTGAATATTGGGATCTGGATACGGGAGTATATTCAAGAGATGGGACACACGTATAAGTTTAAGTCTTTAATTCACCTAATCTGTATCCTGGACAGATTGAAATGTGTGTGAGAATTTAAGTGGATCAGTATATCGACAATCTAAGTGAATTGTTTAATTCTGAGAATGTAATTAAAGCTTAACGGTACTTGTAGCTTGTCAGATAGCTGATATGATTCCCTAACACGCTCACCAAAAATATGTTTGCAAATAGTTTACATTTACTGCATTTTATTTCTATAATTCATTTCTAGTTTAGAAGCTTTATTAAAAATCCAAAAAGATTTTACACTTCTGCTTTATTTTCCGACAAACCAAAGTGGAGAGTTGATCTTCAGAAAGTTGGAGCAGATGCAGGAAGTTTCTGAGCTGAATGATGAGTTTGGAGCTAAATATGTTAAACTTGAAAAATTGAAAAGTCAAAACAAGTTCATTAAGTTGAAACTTGTAAATTTTTCATGAATTGAAGTGAACAAAGTTGAATAAATGTCAGTGTGATTTATCTCAGGTCAACCAAGGTCATTAGGTTGGACTTGGTAGACAAAATTAAGTGCACAGGGTCATTAATTTGGACCGGGATACTTAAGTGGATTTCTAAACACTAATAAGTTTATTAAAAGAAGTCAAATGGTAAGTTTGGATTGAAACTGTTATTGTCATATATCTTATATTTAGGTAGAGATTTTGCAGGTAACAGGTATGAGTTTATAAAAGCAGCTAAGCAAAATCCCAGCTAACTGATAGGGGGAGTCTAAAAGATTTAAAAGTCAGATGCAATTCCTGGATCTACATTCAATGGGGAGCTTGAAGATATTAAAGATTCAGATTCTGTGATTCATGCTAGCTGTTGATTGAAGAAAAGAAGAATTGAAGGAAGCTTTTACAATGTCAAATCAATTTGGAAAGAAAGTCAAGATAGTCAAAGACTGAAAACTCGACGCCAAAGACTTCGTCAACATCCAAGGGGGAGTCTGTTGGTGCATCTAATGTTTGTTAACTTCGTCTTTATCGAGTCTTATGTCTAGAAAGGATAAACTAGCACACAACAGGATCAGAATTAGGGTTTGTTTGTGTAAAAGTAGGTAATTTCGTTTGAAGGTGACAGTGACCAGTTCAAACGAAATTAACCAAGTTAATTCCGTTTGAAATGGTCCATGCCACTTTCAAGCGGAATCACCTACTCTATAAATAGGGATGTTGTTGTGTCATTTGAAACAGAATTAAGTCATTGTTTCTGAGTCGAGGTGCTGTCCGTTTGTCATTTGAATTTGTAAAGCTCAGAATCAATCAATAAGAAGATAATTAGAGGAAAACAAGCTGTGTTACGTCAAATTCACTGATTCTGCCTTTGTTTTTGATGTTGAACTCTTCATATTGACTCATTAGGGTCATACGACGATCCAACACCACTACATGCTGCAACTGAGACTTCCAGCTCACCACATTCCCTATAACTGAGAACACATAACCAGTTATTGATCTGCCATTATCTTTGTCGTTAGCATAATCAGCATCAACATAACCACTGATCATGTTCCCTTTCTTCTCAGCATGGTCTCCAAACTTTAAACCAAGTTTCTTTGTGCCAGCCAAATACCTGAGAATCCACTTCACTGCTGCCCAATGGTTTTTACCAGGATTAGCCATATACCTGCTCACCACACTAACAGTATATTTAATATCAGGTATTGTGGAGGCCGTGATATACATCAAACTTCCAACAGTGTTTGCATATGGGACCTTGCTACTTTATCCTCATCTGTTTGAGGACAATCTTTCTTTGACAAATGGAAATGAGCTGCAAGAGGAGTTGTAACAGGCTTACACTCCCCCATTCTATAATTCTTCAACACTTTCTCAATATAAGAAGATTGAGACAGTGTTAACATTCTTTCTACCCTGTCCCTGTGAATTTCCATACCAAGTATCATCCTGGCTTCTCCCAAATCTTTCATTTCAAACTCTCTCATCAGCAGTTGTTTGGTTTCTTCTATTTGGCTTTTGCTTTCACAAGCTATCAGCATATCATCAACATATATAAGTAAATAGACAAATTTACCCCTGTCATACTCCCTATGATACACACAACTGTCATAAGGACTTCTGCTAAAACCACTGCCCACTATGTATTCATCAAACCTTTTGTACCACTGCCTGGGAGACTGTTTAAGTCCATACAAGGACCTCTTCAGTAAACATGCCTTATCTTCTTGGCCTTTGACCTCATACCCCTTTGGTTGTGCCATGTAGATCTGTTCCTCCAAATTACCATGCAAAAATGCAGTTTTCACATCCATTTGTTCCAATTCTAGATCTAATGATGCAACCAAGGACAAGATAGCCCTAATTGAGACATGTTTGACTACAGGAGAAAAGATCTCATTGTAATCAATGTCACACCCTGACGTGATTGTCGTGGGTCACGCAAATTTAATCCCAAAAACAACTATAGATAGTGGTAAGAGGGTATCGAACTCAGGGAGTATGTGGAAAGTGTGTTGATTTTATAGCTTTGCGATTAAACTACAATTAACCTAATTTGCAGAAAATTAAGATCAATGAATTTGGATTGTTGTTTTAGAAAACTAAATTAAAAACTAATTGCAAATCAAATGTTGGTTGTAAAACAAATTAGGAAAGAACAATGACCATCTTAGGTTTCAGTTTCTTTAAACAATTGTGTGCAATTCCAACTAGAAAGAGTTACATAGACATAACTCGTGCATGAATAATCGAAGTGATAAAAGGGAACAAAGTACTCGGATTTATAAACGCGAGGTTGTTTCCCGATGATCAATTAATCAATAACCAACCCTAACCCTTCCCGTGATATCTCGATTGCCAACGGCACCAAGAACGTACGATTGAGACTAGAAATTGCAATATCAATTAACAAACTACAAACAATTAAACATACACCATGATATTCAAGCAACGCAAGTTATCATTCTAGAAAATTCAGAAATAAACACACAAAAGTTCAAGAGAAACCTTCACCTAAGATGATCACCGAAAGGTTTAGCCGGACATAGCTTGGTGAATCATCATAACAACAAGTCTAATGTTCATAGCAATCGTAAACACAAACCGAATGTTAGGAATTGTTCAAAAACAAGCAAGCACAGCCAAATTCGTCCCTCGGATGCTCCCCAAACTGTCCAATCCTGAGAACACTTGAAAAGACACAATAAAACTGATTTAAAGAGGCAGTTACACATTTTCTCGCAGCTACCACCGTAAATTACGGTATCACCGTAATTTACGGTGAACATCAAATATGTTACGGTGCAACTTGTCTGAGTTACGGTGAGAAAGTGGCCAATTTTAGGTCCACCGTAAATTACGGTGGAACCGTAATTTACGGTAACCTCCTTTCTTTGTGCCTCACCAAATAACAAGTCCATGTGAGTCTGCCATCAAAGTCCACGTGATGATTGAGATGTATGCGGCTGCCACTAGTCTCCTGAATGATCAATGATAATGTTGTTTTATTCTTCACATATGCCGCCCCCAAATACCAATCATGTGCGGCCCACTATGTTTCTTCTCTCTCTCTATTCGGCCCAATGTATCCAACCCACATGTGCTTTGTTCTTTTCTGCCTTAAATTTTGTGTATGTAATGATGATGTTGGAAGTGATGTTCACGTGACTATGTGGCTGCACTCTTAATATTTTATCTCTCAAAATTCAATGTTCATGTAGTCTTTATGATGATGTGATGCTAGATGTGCCGCCAATTTGATGATGATATGTTGTTGTTGAAAGAAAATAATAAATATCCCTCAAACACATCCACCAAAGTCTGCCTCCAAGTCTTAGTCACGTGTGCTTCTTTTGTCTCAATGTATGCGTGTATGGAGTCCAAGCCCAATGATGATGTTTTTTTTTTGGACTACCAATATGTCGGCCCTCACTCAATCACATGAATGGCGGCTGCTTCTCTTAAAATCTTGCATCTTAGGTACTTTAATACCTGCACATCAATTCATCAAGTGGTTACCAAGTTCAAGCAAATAACCGGGCAAAGTATGAAATTTTACTCTATTTAAAGGCTTTAAGGGTTGTCCTACGGACCACCCGTCACATCCCCACACTTACCTGTTGCTTGTCCCAAGCAACCCATTCAACAACTATTCAAAACCACAAGCGATCAATTATGCAAACCAAGCTAAATGTGCCGTCCTTTTACTAACTTTCAATCATACCACAAGACACACCCCTCACAGAAATCTCTCGGTGACAAGAAATATTAGCACATAATGCTAAACCACTCAATGCGTGTGTGTGTTTGTGCGACAATAAGCTTGTATAAAAATCAAGTCTTCTCCTATTGAATATTTAGCATGCTTATGAATCAAAAGGACTTACGGGTTGTAACGGGGCTAGGTGCAAAGGTAGGAAAATGGTGGAATATATATGCGAGAGCTAATTGATTTGACCCGGTTTTTATTTCTACCACTAAACAAAGCAACCATCAAATATATACACAACTTCTTCAACATTTTCAACTACTATTGCAACCAATCACTTCTTTTTGTATTTTTCTCATATTTTTCTCTTTTTTTTTCTTTTTTTTTCTTTTCTTTTCTCTCCTTTTTTTTCTTTCTTTTTTTTTTCTTAACACATCAAACTCAACAATATATACAAGAACATCAATATTACATACTAGATCTCCTAAACCGGGTCATCTCAAAAGGTAAAATTTTTGTAGGAAGTAGGCTCGGGTCACAATCGAATGGTCTAAGGCTCAACATGGCTTTCTAAGGACCAAACCCCCAACCCTCACAATACCAAGCTCATATATGTAACGTATGAGGTCCAACCCACCAATCCCGCACTCTCACACATCTAGACGAGGCTTCCTAAAAGTCCCCCTATCATTTTCAAAAGCATGCTAATTCTAGGATTTAACAAGTATTCACACACAAGTTCTATTAACACACAACACACACCGCCACTCAAACAATGAAATATCAATAACAATCATGTGTGGCTCAAATCCTCACCAAGAAAAGACTAGGAATGGGTGTCGATGTGTCAAGTGGCACAATATCAAGCTTTCAAATGTTAACAATTTTCGCTCGGATTTACAAAATTTTTAAAACTCTCAAAAATTTCCCTCATCCCCACACTTGGGATACATTGTCCCAATGTATGGCTTTGAGGGAAGGATCGCTTTTAACCCACAACAACAGCCTTTACTTAAACTCTCAAACCCCAAATTTCTTTTTGTACTTTTCATTTTATATTACTTTTTTTTTAACAAAATCAAACAAACTAACTAACTATATTTCAAAGCTAAAGAACACAACAAGACTAAGGAAAGAGTACATTGACCTGGTGAAGTTTTCCACAACAGATGTTGTAGATAATCCGACTTCCTATCACCACCTTCACCCAAATATCCGCACATCTTCCCCACACTTGAGTGTTGCCATGGCCCTGAAACATAGAAAGATAAAAACAACAAGATCAATATAAAACCCCGGGTTGCCTCCCGAGCAGCGCTAAGTTTCGAGTCTTCAGCCAGACCGTGCCACCACCATTTATGGTGGCTCAAAGAATCGGTTCCTATCACTTCCATCACTACATTGTGCCATTGAGCAAAATGCATCCATCTTGTTTTGACTCGGTGGGTAATCAAATACACTCTTGCTCACACCCATATGTGTTTCTTCACGGTCCGGTGGGTGTTTTTTTCTCATTCGTTGTAACACATTTTGCATACAATCACCAGACTCACCACCCTTCCTCTCAATGGACTCATAACTAATCCCTCTAGTTTGAACATCAAAATACAACCTACGGTTCTTTTCGGTCATGGTAATAATCTCGTCTCTACAATTAATTTGAGCATTTGCTGTGTATAGAAACGGTTGACCTAAAATTACCCTTTGTTGTGATGCCATATTGGTAGAAGCATAGTCCAAAACTAGAAAATCCACCGGGTATTCAAACTCTCCCAACTGAATCTTAACATTCCTAACCATTCCCCGTGGACGCCTCCAACTTCCATCCGCCAAACTCACCATGGTGTCTATACCTTCAAGTGGACCAAAGTCGTACATATCGTATAGATCGCTTGGTAGCACACTCACGCTTGCCCCGTAGTCCAACAATGCGTGAGGGATTTTTAATTTTCCCACACGGATAGGCACGATTGGCGCTTCATACTCTTTATCATTCTCGACTTCGGCATCTTTTTCCAAACCTGCATTCACTTGATACGAAGAAGTTAGCAATGTTTCATTAAATTTAGTATTTGGAACGGTGCGTACCACATTGATGTTAATGCTTTTTGTGTTCTTAGGGTTTGTCACCGTGTCACTTTGTACTTGGCCTTTTGCTTTCTTCAATATCGCCACGTCACTTGCAAGTTGACCCATTTGAGTGGTCAACGATTGGATGCTTTTGTCACGAACCTCGTCCTTTTGCATCCGAACCTCATCACGTTGATTCATTCGTTGCATTTCACTTTGCATCGCCTTCAACATCTCCATCATCTCGTTTCCACCCGAAGAACCCCCTTGTTCTTGACCCGTTTGATATTGCTTTTGATAGCCTTGGTTGTTCCCGCCTCGATATCCACTTTGGTTGTTATAAGGTTGGCGTGAACCAAAGTTACCTTGGCTACCTTGGAAGTTCGGGTTAGCTTGATTTGAGGGGTTCCCATAGCGAAAATTTGGGTGGTTCCTCAACCCGGGGTGGTATGTATTTGAATTCATGTTGTTGTAGTTTCTACCACCCCCTCCTTGACCTTGACCTTGAACAGCATGCACCTCTTCATATTGCCCTTCCACCATCCCTTGGCAATTTTCAGCCGCGTGACCTATTTCATTACACAAAGCACAAACATCATAAATTTGGTTAGTAGTTTGAACATTACCATCATCTATGGCGTGCACTTGTGATCGAGCAATGGCCGGTCGCGCTCTCCTCGATGCTTGAGCTTTTCTTTTTGATGTACTTGCCATATTCTCCAAGAACTCCCAATCGTCATTCTCATAATTTGTGCCAAAAGTCCCACCGGTAATGGACATTAAATCACGAGCATCTTCGGCACTCAACCCTTCGTGAAAAGCGTTCATCAACTCCCACAATTCAATCCCATGGTGAGGGCAATTCTTTATCATCATATTAAATCGTTCAAATGCCTCATGGAACATCTCACCATGTTTTTGTTGGAAGCTCCTCAACCCCTTTCTAGCATCGTTGGTCTTTTGGGCGGTGTAAAATTCATTTAAGAAAATTTGTTGCATCTCCGCCCAAGTATATATAGATGCTGAAGGCAAAGTGTAGAACCACTTCTTTGCCTTGTCTTCCAACGAAAATTGAAATAAGACCAACTTGATATCATCAGCCGAAAAACCTTGACTCCCAAGAGTATTGCAAATGGAGTCATAAGCCTCTAAGTGAAAATACGGCTCCTCCGTTGCTAGCCCTTTGTATTTCGGCAAACTTTCCAACGAATTTGTTCTTACTTCAAAAGTTCTCCCTTGGTTGTTGTGAGGGATAACCACCGGTGAAGGGTTTTGAGTAATGATTGGCCTGAAATGTGCTTCTATTCCTCGTGCTTGTTCCCTAAGATGCCTTCTTGGAACACCCAATCGACCCCTTGGACGAATAGGACCCATAGGTCTTGGTATATGCCCTTGTGGTACGAACGGTGGTTGAAATTGTTGTTGTGGCATCGGTGGGTGTTGAATCGGCCTTTGAAATTGCGGTTGTACATTTTGTGGCCGAATTTGTTGCAATGGGATAGGGCGTTGCATTGGTGGCCCTTGTGGTCTTGGCCGAATATGTTGCGGTATAAGTTGTTGTTGTGGCACTCCACCTACACTTGCCATCCCTTGAGATTGACCCGGCACATAACCAAACTCTCCTTGATCTCCATCACCCCCATAAGCATATCCTTCTTCCTCGTATCCCTCAAACTCTTCTTCATAACCTTCAAAATACCCATCTCCTCCTATACCCGAAGATTGCATATAAGGATAAGACGAATATTGCATACCGGGTTGGTTCGATGGTCGATATGTAGAGGTAGTATGGATAACAGTTGAGCTTTGTGGTAGTGAGTGAGTAGAAGATGATTGACCCGTAGTTGGAGGAAAGAAGTGTGATAATGGTGGAATGGTGGCAGATGGGCTAAAGGTAAGACTGGGTTCGACTTGAGTAGTGTTCGGTTGTGTGGTGTTGGTATTGGTTGGTGTAGTATCATGAAGTGGAGTAGGAATTGTGGTGATGTTTGGAATAGTGGTGTTTGGTGATGGTTGTGTGGAAGTAGGTATAAAAGTTGAGGTCGTTTGACCCGTTGTGGGTGGTACTTGTGTTTCGTCCATGATGTTTCTTGGTGTAATGGGTGAAGTAGGTGAACCAATGATTCTGTTTTCGCGTAGTAAAACTCGGTTTTTCCTTAGCGTTCTTTCGATTTCCGGATCAAATGACAATGGTGACGCTTTGTGAGAGCCTCTAGTATGCATGCACCTGTAGAACCTGCACACTAAACACACCAGTGTAAACCCGAAAATAACAAAGCAAAACTAACAAACTGACACACGTTGCGCACTACTCCCCGGCAACGGCGCCAAAATTTGACGTGATTGTCGTGGGTCACGCAAATTTAATCCCAAAAACGACTATAGATAGTGGTAAGAGGGTATCGAACTCAGGGAGTATGTGGAAAGTGTGTTGATTTTATAACTTTGCGATTAAACTACAATTAACCTAATTTGCAGAAAATTAAGATCAATGAATTTGGATTGTTGTTTTAGAAAACTAAATTAAAAACTAATTGCAAATCAAATGTTGGTTGTAAAACAAATTAGGAGAGAACAATGACCATCTTAGGTTTCAGTTTCTTTAAACAATTGTGTGCAATTCCAACTAGAAAGAGTTACATAGACATAACTCGTGCATGAATAATCGAAGTGATAAAAGGGAACAAAGTACTCGGATTTATAAACGCGAGGTTGTTTCCCGATGATCAATTAATCAATAACCAACCCTAACCCTTCCCGTGATATCTCGATTGCCAACGGCACCAAGAACGTACGATTGAGACTAGAAATTGCAATATCAATTAACAAACTACAAACAATTAAACATACACCATGATATTCAAGCAACGCAAGTTATCATTCTAGAAAATTCAGAAATAAACACACAAAAGTTCAAGAGAAACCTTCACCTAAGATGATCACCGAAAGGTTTAGCCGGACATAGCTTGGTGAATCATCATAACAACAAGTCTAATGTTCATAGGAATCATAAACACAAACCGAATGTTAGGAATTGTTCAAAAACAAGCAAGCATAGCCAAATTCGCCCCTCGGATGCTCCCCAAACCGTCCAATCCTGAGAACACTTGAAAAGACACAATAAAACTGATTTAAAGAGGCAGTTACACATTTTCTCGCAGCGACCACCGTAAATTACGGTATCACCGTAATTTACGGTGAACATCAAATATGTTACGGTGCAACTTGTCTGAGTTACGGTGAGAAAGTGGCCAATTTCAGGTCCACCGTAAATTACGGTGGAACCGTAATTTACGGTAACCTCCTTTCTTTGTGCCTCACCAAATAACAAGTCCATGTGAGTCTGCCATCAAAGTCCACGTGATGATTGAGATGTATGCGGCTGCCACTAGTCTCCTGAATGATCGATGATAATGTTGTTTTATTCTTCACATATGCCGCCCCCAAATACCAATCATGTGCGGCCCACTATGTTTCTTCTCTCTCTCTATTCGGCCCAATGTATCCAACCCACATGTGCTTTGTTCTTTTCTGCCTTAAATTTTGTGTATGTAATGATGATGTTGGAAGTGATGTTCACGTGACTATGTGGCTGCACTCTTAATATTTTATCTCTCAAAATTCAATGTTCATGTTGTCTTTATGATGATGTGATGCTAGATGTGCCGCCAATTTGATGATGATCTGTTGTTGTTGAAAGAAAATAATAAATATCCCTCAAACACATCCACCAAAGCCTGCCTCCAAGTCTTAGTCACGTGTGCTTCTTTTGTGTCAATGTATGCGTGTATGGAGTCCAAGCCCAATGATGATGTTTTTTTTTTTTGGACTACCAATATGTCGGCCCTCACTCAATCACATGAATGGCGGCTGCTTCTCTTAAAATCTTGCATCTTAGGTACTTTAATACCTGCACATAAATTCATCAAGTGGTTACCAAGTTCAAGCAAATAACCGGGCAAAGTATGAAATTTTACTCTATTTAAAGGCTTTAAGGGTTGTCCTACGGACCACCCGTCACACCCCAATCGATGGCGGAATCATCGGGGCGCAGCACTAGGCGAACCAGATTACTCAAGAGAATCCATAACAACTATATTGCGACAGTATTTAATGCGTTAATTATCCCATACTAATAAACAATACATTCACATCATTTATCACAGATTTCTTGTCCTCTCGAACAATACAAACCCGTCAACATAGAATTTAGGTGAGTTTCTAGACTTCCAAGCTTGATTTGATGTAGACTGCGACTAAACCTCAACATACATGCATACAAGACTGATACTACCAGCTAAGTCACTCGAGCTGCGATTGTGATTGCTATTCATCCTAACTAGACCCCATCGGGTGCTATAGTACTATACTAGTTAAGGAGGGACCTGGCGAGTATAAGTCCTAACACATATGTAACTAGCATCACGTGTAAATATGCATATAAGTTATTCTCAAGTGATAAACAGTTTCATTGAATAATTCGTTTATTAAATTTGATTTGATAGGAACGTATGTTACACCCAAAATGCGATAAAAAGGGTTCGAGTATACTCACAGTCGGTATTCGGCAAGCAAACACAACTTGGTTGGATTGAAGGGAGCGCGTCTCAGATTAGCCTGAGTTTAGATTGATAATGTAAGCGTTGTATAGTGGGTGAAACAGAGCAAGGTGTCAATGGATCGGACAATACTCCGATCGGATGGCAATCCGATCGGTTGGTCGGTCGATCGGGTGACAATCCGTTCGGATGGTCATCCGATCGGGTGACCACTTGATTGGATTGCTTCCTCGTTTGGGAAAGAAGTGTTTGTGTATGATGGTTTGCCTTTTGAAGTTTTCGTTGTAGCATTTTGAAAACAGAGAAGTATCTCTACCTTTCAGGTCGGTCGATCGAACGGCCGGTCGATCGGGTAGCAACTCGATCGGGTGGCTGTTCGATCGGACGGTGATCCGATTGGCAAGACACTTTGGTTGTTGATAAGCTCACAGCAGACTGGTCACTCGATCGGGTGGCAGTCCGATCGGGTGACAATCCGTTGAAACTGATGTGCAATGAAGATTTGTAAAATGTTTAAGTGTTGAGGATCCAAAAGTCAGTCGATCGGATGGTCGTTCGTTCGGACAGCAATCCGATCGGACGACAATCCGTTCGTCGTTCAGATCTTTGAATGTTTGGGAATTGTTTAAGTCTTGATTCCAAGTGCAATCCGATCGGATTGTGGGTCGATCGAGTGGCAGTCCGATCGGACGGTAATCCGATCGGACTGCAATCCGTCCCGCAGCCTGATCATTTCACAACTTGTTTATTTTGTTAAGTTTCTGCGATTTGATCGAGACGGTATGACTACGAGCTAAACAATGGAAACTCCACCGAGTCCAAGTCATTGGATCGGATGGGAATCACCCTGTCCGATTAGTTAACTGTTCTCGACGGTTGTTCGTGTTCAACATGATAAGCCGGTCATCTCGTTGATAGGAACTAGTTCTCAAACCGACACTTCACTAGAGACAGAGTAGAAGGTCTGTACGAGCTTTGTTGCTACCGGTTTTGAGTGAAAAGTTAAGAAAGCTTTTAGAAAAGCTTAGAAAACTTAGATTCAGCTTAGATTTAGGTGAGATTAGTGTTTATACACCGTGGATTCTATCAGATCTGGACTGTTCTTGATGAGATGAGGTCACACTTCATTGTTCCTAAGAACTCCCTGATGACATCACCTTAGAACGGCTCAAATACAAAGATTTAACAGTGAAAAAGTGAGATTTGATGATGAGAAAGATGAAGGAGTGCGTGTAGATCATAGAAGTACAAGATTCAGGGTGAAAACTTACAAGAATCATGGGAAATCGGGTGAAAATGGTGAGAGGGCGTCTGGTCGAGCGAGGGCAGTCACATCAACTGTTGTTGATGTGACAGGTGGGGTATTTATAGGCAAGGTGGATGAGAAAGGCGGTGCAGTGAATCGGATCGGACGGTTGTCCGATCGAGTGGCACCTCGATCGGGTGGCCATCCGGTCGGGCGGTCATTCGGTCAGTGGCATCCGGTGAGTTGTGTTTCGGCGTTTCGTTTCGATCGTTAAGCGTTGCGATAGTTTGGTTACACATTTCATCCACATTTTCATATATTTATTATAATTAGTCACCTTGGGTCATATATACATATCCATATTCCAATCCTGCGATAATCGAGTTGCGTGTTTCGAATATGCGTTGCGTTGCGACACATCACGGCTATCGAGGAGGATAGAATAGGTCCTCACTCAACGTCATCGTGAGCGTTAGTACGTGCGATGTGATGTGTTATAGCGATAAAGTATGCGTAATATGCGAAAATACTGCGAAATAGCGATGTATGCGATATAGCTACATTATGATCTGAATCTCTGGTGCTAGGCGTAACGAGTATAACGAGTAGTAACAACGCACGAACGTGCGGGTTGTTACAATCAACACCTACCTTCTGTGTGAATCCTTTGGCCACCAGTCTTGCTTTATATCTTGGATCCTCTCTTGGTTTAACACCTTCTTTAATCTTGTAGATCCACTTGCAAGACACCAACTTCTGGTTTTTAGGCTTGTTTACTAACTCCCATGTACCATTCTTGTACAGGGAATCCATCTCCTCATCCATTGCTTGACACTACTTTTGACTATCTTCTGAATTAACAGCTTCTTATAAAGTTAGTGGCTCAAAGATGCTTTCATTCTCTGCTGCTACAAAGGCAACTGCAGAAATATCTTCTCGATCTCTGTACTTCAGTGGTTTCACAACTCTCCTTTTTGACCTGTCTCTCACCAAAATGTAATCCTCTAAATTTGGTGCACTTTGACTTGTCTCACCCTGACTTGAATCAGGACCACCTTCTTGACTGAACTCACCCTGAGTTGTACCAGACCTCTCATCATTCACCTTTGGTCTGTTTAACACTGGCTCCACCTCAAACTGAAGATCATCTCTCTTGGATACACTTTTGTTCACAGACTCCATGATCTTTGTACAGAACATTCTCCCTGCACTGAACATTTCTACTCACAATCACCTTTGGATTTTGCAACCTCCAAAGTCTGTATCCCTTCACCCTTCAGTATACCCCAGCATTACACACTTTTGAGATCTTGGATCCAACTTATCATCACTGACATGAGAATACACCAAAGACCCAAAAACTTTCAAATCTTTGTACTCAGGTTTATCACCAGACCATATCTCCATAGGTGTCTTCATCTGAATTATAACAACCCTCCTGAATTTTTTCTGACGCCCTAATATATTTTAAAATATCCCTATATGTCTCAAAATATACCCCGTATGTGAAACCGAGCCCAAAATACGATATAACATTAAAAATTAAATAAAACTAAGTTTTTACGTTGCTCGCGAGCCGCGTAGACCATTAAGGTCTCTTACGCGGGGCGCGACAGCCCTGCAACGAGGCGCAGCCCAGAGCCGACATGTGTCATGATCGTGTCGAACCTATACTGACGAATCAGCAACCCTAGCAGCTACACCTCTACTACGTGGGCCGCGTAAGCTTTAACCTAAGCTTACGCGGGGCGCGAGAGACCCCAAATGCAGCCCTATAAATAGAAACCGAAGGCCTTCAGTCCCAATTCTTTCATATTTTCTTTTCTCTCTCAAATTTCATACAGTAGGCATAATTCTCGGGTATAATACCCCCTAATTAATGAAGTTCTGCTCCGTTGTAAGTATTATAACCCCGTTTACGTATTAGATACGCTGCCCGATTGATCCAGGGTTCCGTAACGGCTGTCGAGGTTCTGCCCGACGTAGTCGTTGGAATGCCGTCTCGGGGAGGGTATTACTAATGTAAATATTAAGGGTTATTATACTAACACGTGTGCATTTGTGTAAATTATAGATAATCACCAGGAAACTCTTACAGAAAACCTAAGACAACAATGTGAGTAATCCTTATTTTTGTAAACCTTTTTGTGAGTAATCTCTTTTTTGTAAATTGTTTTTACAAAACCTTAATTATTTTATAATGTGATTAAGAAGTGATTGAGTCTTTGTAGTTCTTCAATTACTGCTGGTATGTTGGGGTTTTGTATACAAAATGTGGAACACGTTACCATTGGACAACGAGTTAGCCAATGTGTAATATGACCCACCAGTCAGGATTGACAGTACTGAATGAGTAATTATGTAGAAATAAACAATGTGATAGCTCTCAATACTGTTAATGGATAAAACTCTTCTTGATTAAACTGGGATTCACTCACCAGTATTTCCCATTGACAAAATGTTTTTAAACGCGTTTCAGGTAACAAAATGTGAAAGCCAACTAAAAGCCAGCTGGACTGTCACACCCCCAAAATCCACATGCGGAGTACCACCGCTTGGAGGCGTGACATGACCAGGATCGAGCCACCAATCATATTGAACAACGTAATTAAGTAAATAAAACCAACCACAATACAATTGGTGACCAAAAGCTAGTTAACCAAGTTCAAATTTAACAGAGGAAGCATAAGACGTGAAACCAAAACATAAGTTTAATAAGTTGATAAGTTTAATTGTTTAACATGGGACTCGACAGTCCATATCCCACAACGATCACGCCTCCTTATGCAAGCTCCATAGATACCTAACGACCTGCAAGGCATGTAACAACAAGTCAACAACAAAGTTGAGCGAGTTCACAGTGGGTGTTCGTTACAAAGTAGTTTTTCAAGAACTATGAGTTTGATTGCAACTACAAGTTAAATCAGCTTTCCTTGTTTTCCAAAACATGAACGGTGGGGGCTACCCCATGTTGTAAAACCCCTAGACTAGATGTATATATAGGTGTCCTTCCCAATCTGAGGACAGAGGTACGTATTGAATACGTAGGTTTAGCGTAGGTGCCCTTTCCAATCCGATGACAGAGGTACGTATAAGGATACGTAGGTTTAGCGCTGGTGCCCTTCCCAATCCGAGGACAGTGGTACGTAGTGAATACGTAGGTTTAGCGCTGGCGTCCTTCACAATCCGAGGACGGAGGTACGTAGTGAATACGTAGGTTTAGCGCTGGCGTCCTTCCCAATCCGAGGACGGAGGTAAATAGTCTAGTAGTGGTGAAAGTACAAGTTCCGTCTTAGCTATTTAATCCCATTCCCAACCCATCGGGAATCCCATGCCTTAAGAGTGTGAACTCACCTCGGTTGCTTGGTTTGACTCTCAAAAATAGCTAACAGTCAAGGTCGGTCAATCACATCCTATTATGATTACCACTTAGTTTATTAGTGACTTCAAATAAGCACCAAGTTCCTACACGCATCTACCACATAACATGCACTCACTTTAACGGTTTATGCCCATATAAACTTCCCATCTATTCCCATTCATAAGCAAACATACGACATTGCACATAACACTTTCATTGACATATAACATGTTAGATCATTCTCAGATAACACAACCGACATTTAGACATGCATATCACTTGTTATATTGTTTCAGCTTGAACATCCAAAACTGGACTATTTTCGGGTATTTTAATAAAATAGTTAACCTGCTCCAAAAATTCGCAACTTTTTACAGAAGGTCTTAAACGATCCAAATATTATTTTGTAAAAATAACGGGATCAAATTCATTACCAATATTTTATAAAAAATCATTTACCGGACTGCAACCAGATTCGTCACTATCTGACTGCAGTCAACGGAATAATTCATTTAAAATTCATCGTAAGTCCGATTGATGAAATTCCAGTTGGAGCATTACAACAACATCAGTGGTCATCTACAATACAAATTTCATGAGCTAATTCTACACAGATTTCAAGTTATGACGAAAAACATCACGCACATTTTCTACAGTAAAAATGCAGCTTTTGCTGATGTGAAAAATGACCCTTTAAAAATAGCAAACGAAGTCCAAAAATTATGATTCCAATGCCATTAGAACCGTATTTCGAAATAACACGTTATAGACTCAAGAAAATTAGTTTTTCGATAAATATCGACCTGTTTACAGCCAACTGAAGTTGGCTGTAAATGTTTGGACAGAAGCTGTTTTCAGCTTATAGTGCTCTAACGCAAGTTCCATTTGTTCCGTTAACATGTTTAGTGATCAACAATGTATTTCTAGTAATCACAAGCAAGCATCAACATATACCAAACAACATCATACTAAAAACACTTCATCACATTTCATCTTTATGTAAACCTTATGTAATGCTTTATGTTCATGTTTTTAGTTCTTGTTCCTTAGTATTCTTGATATACTTAACATACTACAACTTTTAATCATAACAAGAAGATGGACAAGAGTTAAACAAGAACTTACAACTAGCACAAAGGCTAGGGAAGAACACTAGTGAGAAGATGATGAAAATTGATGATGAAAAGTGGTGAATGAAAGCAAATGAGGAGGATTCTCCAAGACCTTCAAGCTCCAAACTCCATGTATCACCTTCTAGTGCTTGAACAAGCTTGAAAATGGATGAAGATGGTTGAGTTAGGGTGGTGGTGGTGGCGGTTATGGTGAGAGCCGAGAGGGGAGAGGGAGAGATGAGGGATGGTGTGAAGATTGTGGAGTGTAAGAGTGGAAGATATGTGCCATACTTGTAATCCTTCTTTCAAATATTTTGTCTAAAATATCAAGCAACAAATCAAGAAGATATGATACATATCTAGGAAAGTATGGGGTGGATTTTGGTGGGGTCCCATGTGGACGGTTGCACATGGGGGGGGGGTTAAATGAAAATTACTTGGTAAATAAATCAATTAGTGGAAGGTTAAAGTGCAAGATCTAATGTTTAGTGTATACCATGTATTTTGAAATGTGTTTAAGTGTTTGGGAACCATAACTAGCTCAGAAAAATAAAAATAATGTTTCTTGCAATATTTTAGTGTTTCGGGTAATGTCCGGTTGTTCGGTTAGATACCGTTTCGTTAAAGTGCTAAGTTGTTCCATATAGTGTCCTATATATATCTTTTTGTAACACTTTTAATTCCCAACACTCAGGAAAGCATACAGGACTATTTAGTCAATTTTCTGTACAAGACTAGTATGTTAACAAGCACATGTAAGTATGACGCAGTAATCAGAAAGCAGTTAAGTAATTCAACACAGTCATCAAGCACTTTAATTAACATTAATGGATCATACGGATACATGTAATTATGAGGGTTGTCACATTCTCCCCCTGTTAAAAAAATTTCGTCTTGAAATTTAGCACGTGGTTACTAAGGAAGCTAGTTAAGTTGCGTGGTTTACTGGTTTTTCCTGGGGTGTCACATCATCCCCCCGTTGATTTGGAATTTCGTCCCGAAATTCCGCAGTAGCTTCAGCCTCAGTAGTGGTTGCACTTTTCTCAAATAACTGGGGATACTTGTGTTTCATTTGGTCTTCTCGTTCCCAGGTATACTCTGGGCCACGACGGGAGTTCCAACAAACTCGAACAAGAGGTATCCTGGTACGCTTGAGAACCTTAACATCTCGATCGGTGATTTCAAATGGTTCCTCGACAAATCGCAACTGGTCATCGATTGTGAGCTCCTTTAAGGGAACTATGAGGGTCTCATCTGATAGACACTTTTTCAGATTTGACACGTGGAATACGTTGTGAACTCCGCTGAGTTCTTCAGGTAGATTCAACTTGTAGGCGACTTTCCCAATCTTCTCAATGAATTCGAACGGTCCGACATAACGTGGATTGAATTTGCCTCGTTTGCCAAAACGAACTACACCTTTCCAAGGTGAGACTTTAAGTAGCACTCGATCCCCAACCTGGAACTCGAGTGGTTTCCTGCGCTTATCAGCGTAGCTTTTCTGACGGTCACGAGCTGCCACCATTCATTGTCGTATCTGAGCAATCCTCTCAGTCGTGTCTACCACAAGTTCTGGGCCTGTGATTTGGCTGTCACCAACTTCTGCCCAACAAAGAGGTGATCGGCATTTACGTCCGTATAATGCCTCAAATGGAGTGGCCTGGATGCTGGTGTGGTAACTGTTGTTATACAAAAACTCCACTAACGGGAGGTGTTTTCCCAGCCGTTACCAAAGTCGATTACACATGCCCTGAGCATGTCTTCAAGGGTTTGGATGGTGCATTCAGATTTCCCATCCGTCTGCGGATGATATGCCGTGCTCATGTCTAATCGAGAGCCAAAGGACTTGTGCATGGCTTGCCATAACTCAGATGTAAAACGTGAGTCACGATCAGAAATGATGGAGGTTGGCACTCCGTGCCTTGATACTACTTCCTTTAGGTAGACGTCTGCTAGAGTAGAAAACTTATCCGTTTCCTTGATAGCCAGAAAATGTGTAGACTTGGTCAGTCGATCCACTATCACCCAAATAGTGTCATTTCCGCGTTGAGATCCAGGCAGGCCAGTAACGAAATCCATGGAAATTTGATCCCATTTCCATGTCGGTATCTTTGGTTGTTGAAGTAGGCCTGATGGTTTTTGGTATTCGACCTTGACCCTAGCACAAGTCAAGCATTTACTGACGTAGGTTGCTATGTTGGCTTTCATACTAGGCCACCAATACGTAGTCTTGAGATCGTGGTACATCCAGGATGTACTGAATAACGAGACTTGTGTGCCTTATCCATCACAAGCTCACGTAGATTTCCATAAAGTTGGACCCAGATGCGCCCTGTTACATAGTAGGCGCCGTCTTCCTTTTGTTCTAACCGCTTCTTCGATCCTCGTAAGGACTCGGCCCTGATGTTCTCTGCTTTCAACGCTTCAACCTGAGCATCTCGTATCTGGGTAGGAAGACTAGATTGGATGGTAAGTTGTAACGCTCGTACACATTTAGGTGTAGTATCCTTTCGACTGAGGGCGTCAGCCACCACATTGGCTTTGCCCGGATGGTACTTGATCGCACATTCATAATCATTCAAGAGCTCGACCCATCGACGTTGTCGCATGTTTAACTCCTTTTGCTTGAAGATATGCTCGAGACACCTGTGATCGGTGTAAATGGTGCACTTGGTACCGTACAGGTAGTGTCTCCATATCTTAAGTGCGAAAAAAACTGCTCCCAATTCCAAGTCATGCGTAGTGTAGTTCCTTTTGTGAACTTTAAGTTGGCGCGATGCGTAGGCAATAACCTTGTCACGTTGCATCAACATACAACCAAGTCCTTGGATGGAAGCGTCGCAATAAACCACAAAATCATCTGTGCCTTCAGGCAATGAGAGGATAGGCGTGCTGCAAAGTCTATCTTTTAAGTACTAAAATGCGGACTCCTGTACATCACCCCAATGATAGGTGACACCTTTCTGAGTCAGTGAAGTGAAAGGTTGCGCAATCTTTGAGAAATCCTTGATAAATCGTCTGTAATATCCTTCCAAACCCAAGAATTGGCGGATTTCTGTTGGTGTACGGGGTGCAGGCCAGTTCTTGATCGAATCAACCTTGGATGGATCAACATGAATCCCATCCTTGTTTACTATGTGGCCTAGAAAGTGGACTTCACGAAGCCAGAAGTCACATTTCGAAAATTTGGCATACAACTGCTCTGTTCGAAGAAGATCCAAAATAAGCCTCAGGTGTTGCTCGTGTTCTTCCTGACTCTTCGAGTAGATCAAGATATCGTCGATGAAGACTATGACAAACTTATCCAGGTAAGGTTTGCACACTTTGTTCATGAGATCCATGAAGACCGCAGGTGCATTCGTCAATCCGAAAGGCATAACCAGAAACTCGTAATGCCCATAACGAGTCCTGAATGTTGTTTTAGAGATATCCTCGTCTCGGACTCTCAGTTGATGGTAACCTGACCTCAGGTCAATCTTTGAGTAGAAACTCGACCCTTGCAACTGGTCGAATAAGTCATCAATGCGTGGGAGAGGATAACGATTCTTCACGGTCACCTTGTTGAGTTCGCGGTAGTCAATACACATTCTGAAGGTACCGTCTTTCTTCTTCACAAATAACACTGGAGCTCCCCAAGGCGAAGAGCTAGGGCGAATAAAACCCTTGTCCAAGAGCTCTTGTAGTTACGAGGACAGTTCTTCAAGTTCTGATGGAGCTAGACGATAAGGTGCACGAGCTATTGGTGCTGCTCCAGGAGCTAGCTCGATTTGAAACTCGACTTGTCGATGAGGCGGAAGACCAGGTAATTCCTCGGGGAATACCTCAGGAAAATCGCGTACAATAGGAATGTCTTCCATTGATGCGTGATGTGTTTAGAATTATACACATCTTTTATATCAGATAACCCCTGTTTCAGAAAGATTGTGCGCGTTTATCCGTTGTTTTCGATACTGATTCGATAAAATTATGAATCTGCAGGAATCGGTGAATTATCTGTAGATTATGCGAGAAAATCGTACATGATCGAAGAAGGAATCGATGCCTCGGGATACGTGCCAAAGAAAAATCAAAATTTGACCTCAGTCAACGGTAGCGCACCGCTACAGTTAAAGTGTAACGGTGCGCTAGGGCTACAAGACTTGTCCTTTACTGTCGGCAAGTGTAGCAGGTCGAAAAGTGGTAGCGCACCGCTACCACAAAAGTGTAACGGTGCGCTAGCCCGTCTCTGTCGGCAAGTGTAGCAGGTTAAAAGAGGTAGCGCACCGCTACCACCAAAGTGTAGCGGTGCGCTAGGGGTGAACAGTGGCAAAAATCTTACCTATAAATACCCGTGCAAGTTTACTCGAAAATCACACCATTTCAATTACGAAATCTCAGTTCTAAGTCCGTTCTAAGGCGAGTTTTAGCACCCGGAAGTGCCGGTGAAGTCCCTCGGAGCTCTCGAGACGTTTGGAGGCCGTCGGTTCTAATCCTAATCGACCCGGTTCGGTTAATACTCGTAATTTCCATTCCAATAAGTATTGTTATTATGTTTTCAGTAGTTGTAATGCTTGTTGTAAGTGTGTTAATGTTTAATATGTGTAGCTAAACTTATAAACTACCTGGGTTATGATGAAATAAAGGATTGTAATGCTGTTTGATGTAATTTCAGTTATTTTATGTGATTTACAGAATTTAATCTTTGAAATTAATCTTGATATTGCATGTTGTTATAATTTTGATTTAATTATTTGTCGATAAATTCATCAAGTTTATAATATGAAGAAATTCCCTTTAAACTTAGAATTTAATTTAATTCATTTACGGGTTAAATATTGTGTTGAGAAATTAACCAAGTCTAATAATAATTCAAGTCAAAATAATAAAACATGCATCATTACCTCATGAATAGAAATATGATTAGGGTAAGCCAGGTTATTAGTTAATCATTGGTGGGTAATTTGGGTAATCGATAACTCGAACTCTTTTATTACATCGTGATTAAGGTTTCTTGGGATTTTAATTTTCAAAGATTTGTTCGCTTTACGTGTTTAAAAGATCGTCTCACAACTTAGTCTCTGAGGTTCCAACGGTTGGATTCACGTAGGATTTGGTGTCGATAGCTCGAGCCGGTTTGTTCTAGCATTTCACATTTCGTCTTTATCTATTGTTTAAGTAGCGTCTCTAACGGGGGATTAATCAATTGAAAAAGATACTTAACTGTTATTATTATCAAATCAGCATTGCATGATTTTATGGATTCTAAAACCCAGGTAGTCTGTTTATTATATATTTGTAATCCAAATTAAATTATATTTATAATACTTTGTCTCAGTAATTGTTACTTGTTGTTTGTATAATTGTTAAATTGTGTTTGTGTTTATTTTCTTTAATTCGACGCTTCTCGTCTTATTTTCCCGAATTTTGTATATTGTTAATGTTTGTTTTAATTTAATACAAATTCATTTTAAATTAATATTTTTATAAAACTAAAAATCACAAATCCAATTTCAAATCAATTTAGCTAAATATTCGATAAAGGTTATTTTCAATATTTCTCGCCATAGTGTCCACGGATTGATATCCGGTCTTGCCAACAAAACTACACCGCGACCGGTGCACTTGCCGATTATGTGTGGTTTAGTTAGCGATTCCATTTTTAAAACTTGTAAGCAATTCAATCAATGATGTAATTATATCACTTTTTCCAACGCTTAAAACATATTTTGGAAATTATAATTACACTAAAAATTAACAAGCACGATTCGCGCACATCAAGTTTTTGGCGCCGTTGCCGGGGACACTAAGAAAAATTTTGAAAACAACCAAAATCGTTTATTTAGTTGTTTATTTGCTTTCTTAGTTTTCTTGCTTTATTAGAATTTTATTTGCCTTTAGGTGCCTTTTGCGTGCAATTTGTGCCTTTAGTGTTAGATTTGCTTCATTAATTTTAGTACTTGTATGCACAACACTCGTTCAAAAGGGTTAGCTTTAATTGCAATTTCACCTGAGCCCGAGCGAGACTTACACAAGCGCCTACGAAATTCTCAAGATAGTAAAGAACACATGGCTGACAACAATCCCCCTGTTAGGAGAGTTGTTGCGGACTACGCTCGACCGAATGCGGGAATTGGTCAATCCAGTATCTCTCGACCCGCTATTGAAGCTCGAAGGTGGCAAATCCCACCTCAAATCATCTCAATGGTTACAAATACAATCCAATTCCATGGATTACCTTCCGAGGACCCCAATGTCCATCTTTCTCGCTTTTCAGCTATCTGCGATACGTTTCAAGAACAAGATGTTAGCGAGGACGCATGCAAACTGCGCCTTTTTCCATTCTCACTTGCTGATCGAGCTCATGCTTGGTTAGAATCCCTCCCTGCGGGATCCATCACCACTTGGGCTGGCATGAAAGAAAAATTCTTAGGAAAATACTTTCCTCCTTCTAAAACTGCTCGTCTGAGGAGCATGATTCAGGAATTTCGCCAAAGAGAAGGAGAGTCTTTCTACGAGACATGGGAACGATTCAAAGAGCTGTTACTCAAGTGTCCACACCACGGATTCGAGGACTGGGCCTTAGTAGAGAAGTTCTACCACGGAGCGACGCCTGCCACACGAAACATGCTGAACATTACTGCTGGAGGAAATCTGATGACTGCCAAAACACCAGAAGAATGCACAGAGATGTTTGAAGACATCGCAATGAGTAGCTACGAATTTCCGGATTCTAGAAACTCATCCACTACACATAGAGGAGTGCATAAGGTCGATGATACCACCTTGATGCAATCACAGATCGATGCTTTGAAGAAGAAGCTGAATGACATGGAGCTAAAGAAGGAACAATTGTGCGAGATATGCACTGGGAGGCATGACACGACCGCGTGTCCCATTGCCCCTACGGAGACAACAGAGCAAGTGGATTTCATAGGAAACAGAAATCAGACCAATTTCGGAGGTGGTTACAATACGAATTGGAGGAACCACCCAAACTTTGGCTGGAGGAACAACAACCCACCTGGTTTTCAGCCACGTCAGAGTTTGTTTCAAGACGCAGGAGAAGGATCGAGTTCAGGAACGAAGAACCCAACCATAGAGGAGATGCTAAGACAAAACAATGAGGCCTTATCAAAGCAAACGCAGTTACTTACACAATTCGTTACACAACAGGAAACTCGACATCAGGAGACACAGACGAGGTTCATGGAGCATGAGGCCTTCATGAAGAGTCAGAGCACTGCACTGCAGAACTTAGAGAGGACAGTTGGTTCACTGGCCGATCAGTTGAACCAGAGACCTCAAGGAGGTCTCCCGAGTAATACTGTTGGAAATCCAAATGCTACTGCAAAAGCTATTACCACAAGAAGTGGTCGAGGAGCTGCAGAGATTGAACGAGAAGCCGATGAAGATCAAGAGGTTGATGAAGAGATAGAGATGGAGACACCATCTGGAAATGTACAATCTAGGCTTCGCCCAGCAAATACAGCACAGCCTAGTGGATCTCCTGAAGAGAAGAAAGAACCAGAACCAGAAAGGGTGTATAAACCTACACCACCTTATCCTGGTAGGTTACAGAGAGGAAAGGATGCAGAGCAATATGGTAAATTCATAGAAATGCTAAAGAAACTGCATGTGAATATTCCATTCGTTGAGGCTTTGGCAAAAATGCCGAAGTATGCAAAGTTTTTGAAAGATCTTCTTACAAATAAGAAGAAATTAGAAGATCTTTCTACTGTCACCCTGAGTGAGGAATGTTCTGCTATCTTGCAGAACAAGCTGCCAAAGAAAATGACAGATCCTGGTAGCTTTACCATCCCATGTCTGATTGGGAACCTCATTGGCAGCAATGCACTTGCAGACCTAGGTGCTAGCATAAATCTCATGCCTTATTCCATATTTGCTAAACTCAACCTAGGAGAACCTTCACCTACGCGCATGAGTATTCAACTCGCCGATAGATCAGTGAAATATCCAAAGGGAATTGTGGAAAACATGTTGGTAAAAGTTGACAAGTTCGTATTTCCAGTTGATTTTGTCATTCTTGACATGGAAGAAGACTCTGAAGTCCCGTTGATTTTAGGTCGTCCATTCCTTGCCACTGCACGAGCAGTCGTTGATGTATATGATGGCAAGTTGACTCTTCGTGTCGATAAGGATGAGGTCACTTTTGATATCCAACAATCTATGAAGCATACCCATAAGCATGATGACACTCTCTACTTTGTCGATACTCTTGAGCCACATGTGGATGACTTTTTCAGCGAGTTTTGTGGGAAAGGAAAATCTGAAACGCATGATGTGACTATGAATGATCAGGAGAGTAATTTCACTAAGTTGGATGATGAGCAGGATCCTTTACTGCAGGATACAACTAGGAACGAGGTGTTTGAAGTTATCAAGGAGGAAGAAATCACGAAAGAAAGACCGTCTGTTGAGGTACCTCCGCCTCTGGAGTTGAAAGAATTGCCGTCTCATCTAGAGTACGCATTTCTAGGCGAAGGATCACAGTTACCCGTTATTATTTCTGCTGGATTAACGGAGGAGGAGAAGAAGAAGTTGATGAGTGTCCTGATAGATCATAGGCAGGCAATTGCATGGAAATTGATGGATATAAAGGGTATCAACCCTTCATTTTGTACGCACAAGATCTTGATGGAAGAAGAGTTCAAGCCGGTAGTTCAGCCTCAGAGAAGGCTAAACCCTAATATGCAGGATGTCGTAAAGAAAGAGGTGATCAAGCTGCTAGATGCAGGACTGATATACCCAATCTCGGACTCTGCATGGGTAAGTCCCACCCAGGTGGTCCCCAAGAAGGGAGGTATGACAGTAATCTTCAATGACAAAAATGAATTGATACCCACCAGGACCGTTACCGGCTGGAGAGTTTGCATTGATTACCGCAAACTGAACGATGCCACACGAAAGGATCATTTTCCTTTACCATTTATTGATCAGATGTTGGAGCGACTGTCAGGACAGCAGTTCTACTGCTTTCTTGATGGATTCTCAGGTTACTTCCAGATCCCTATTGCACCAGAAGATCAGGAAAAGACCACATTTACATGTCCTTTTGGCACCTTCGCATATCGACGTATGCCATTCGGGTTATGTAATGCTCCAGCCACTTTTCAACGATGTATGGTGGCAATCTTTCACGAGTTGATCGAGGATTCCATGGAAGTATTTATGGATGACTTTTCAGTGTTTGGAAATTCCTTCGATCAATGTCTGCGTAATCTTGAGCGTGTACTTACACGATGTGAGGAGACGAACCTGATGCTTAATTGGGAAAAGTGTCACTTTATGGTTCGTGAGGGGATTGTGCTAGGGCACAAGATTTCACAAGCGGGACTTGAGGTTGATCAAGCAAAAATCGATGTTATTTCCAAGCTTCCGCCGCCTACTTCAGTGAAAGCAATCAGGAGTTTCTTAGGACATGCAGGATTCTATCGTAGATTCATCCGAGATTTTTCAAAAATCGCCCGTCCTATGACTCAACTTTTAGAAAAAGATAGGCCATTTGTGTTTTCTGACGAGTGTCTTAGAGCTTTTAAGTTACTGAAGGAGAGATTAGTTCAAGCACCTATTCTAATTACTCCAGATTGGAGCATTCCATTTGAAATCATGTGTGACGCAAGTGACTTTGCAGTCGGTGCAGTGTTAGGGCAGCGTAAAGAAAAGCATTTTCATCCAATATATTACGCTAGCAAAACCCTAAACGATGCACAAGAAAACTACACAACAACTGAGAAAGAGTTACTTGCCGTTGTGTTTGCATGTGATAAGTTCCGTTCTTACCTTGTGCTTTCAAAAACGATTATCTTTACAGATCATGCAGCCATTCGGTACTTATTTGCAAAGAAAGATGCTAAACCGAGGCTGATTCGTTGGATCTTATTACTTCAAGAATTCGATCTTGAAATCAAAGATAAGAAAGGAGCTGAGAACGTTGCTGCTGACCATCTGTCCAGACTGGAGAACCCCGAGTTGGAAAGAACTCGGGAGGAAAGAATTAGGGATGAGTTTCCCCACGAGTCATTGATGTTCATAGAAACTAAAGGTTTTCCTTGGTTCGCAGACATTGCAAATTACTTATCAACAGGAGATCTTCCAGCTGAAATGTCTTATCAAGAAAAGAAGAAATTCTTTTCTGATATTAAATTCTACATTTGGGAAGATCCTTTCTTGTTCAGGGTAGGTGCGGATCAAATCATCAGACGTTGTGTAACTGCACCTGAAACCATGAATATCCTTAAACACTGTCATGACAGACCGACAGGAGGCCATTACGGAGCAAATTATACTGCCAAACGAGTATTTGATGCAGGATTTTATTGGCCGACAATTTTTAAGGATGCTCATGAGTACGTTCGTGGTTGTGACGCATGTCAAAGAGCCGGAAACATTTCATCCAGAAATGAAATGCCTCAAAATCCCATCCAAGTTATTGAAATTTTCGATATTTGGGGCATTGATTTCATGGGACCTTTCCCAATGTCACGAGGAAGTCGGTACATCCTAGTAGCCATTGATTATGTATCAAAATGGGTGGAGGCGAAAGCTTTGGCCACCAACAGTGCTAAGGTTGTAGTAAAATTCCTGAGAGAGTTGTTTGCAAGATTTGGAACGCCTAAAGCGATCATTAGTGATCGAGGTACCCACTTTTGTAACTCGTCAATGGAGAAAGTATTGAAAAGATATGGGGTAACCCATAGACTTTCAACTGCTTATCATCCACAAACGAGTGGACAAGTGGAGAATGCAAACAGGGGTATTAAACGCATTTTGGAGAAAACTGTAGGACAAAGTCGCATTGACTGGGCTGATAATCTGGATGATGCACTTTGGGCTTTTCGCACTGCATATAAAACTCCTATAGGGACCACACCCTTTAGGATGATTTATGGAAAAGCGTGCCATCTTCCAGTTGAATTGGAACATCGAGCATATTGGGCTTTACGTAAAGTAAATCTTGATATGGATGCAGCAGGGAAGAAAAGATTTCTCCAAATTCATGAGCTTGAGGAACTTCGTGACATCGCATATGAAAAATCATGGGCTTATAAGGAAAAGACAAAGCAACTGCATGATCGCCACATCAAGAGTTTGAAAGAATTCAAGTGTGGGGAGAAAGTATTGCTTTTCAATTCTCGTTTGAAGATGTTTCCAGGAAAACTCAAATCCCGATGGACAGGGCCGTTTCTAGTCACACAGGTTTTTCCATATGGAACGGTAGAGTTGGAGAATGAGGATGGACAGAAGTTCAAGGTTAATGGTCATCGTTTAAAGCACTACATTGGAAGACCAATTCCTGAACTGGTGGAGGAGCTGAACCTCCCTTTAGTTAAAACTTAGAGATAGATAGTGATAAGTAGGTAGTGTAAATATTAGGTTTAATTTTGTGTGTTTGTGTGAAAGTGTGGATTGCTTTAGATAGTTTGGTATTTTAAATCAATTTTACGCTGGGGTTTCTTTGTTTTTGTGTATGCAGGTTTGGATCGTACCACCCGTACTCAATCTCCATTCGGGTGAATTTAGAGCTGCTGCAATATCAAAAACATTATCCCAAGTGTAAATTAGGTTTAATATGCATCCATTTGATTTTAATTTTCTTTGTTGTCTAGAATTTGCAAAGCCAGGTTTACCTACAGAAATTAAGGAGAAAATCTTTCTCCTCAGTGCTGGGGTAAGAAAAGAATACCGTCGTCAAGAACAGGTAACACCATTCTGTGGCACATCCAGAAGTGCAATGAAGCGTAGAGCAAAACGCTACGATAGATGCAGAGGATGTGGGAACTGGACACATACCGGAAAATGTAAACAAAGTCAGACTGAATCTCAAAGTGAGTACGTTCAATTAATGAGGGTGGGTGCGATTAGGCTGGATGCCGAGCGCTCCACTAGGGTTGGAAGTTACGTACATTACAGGATTAAGGATGACATTGTGCACATTTTCGATAAAACTGGTCTTGACAAGAAAATGTTACGGAAATCCCTTGGTTTGTAAATAAGTTTAGAATTTTTGTATATATTTACATTCAGTTTGGTGTGTTTTAATTTTTGCGTGTTATGTTATTTCTTGTTGATGTGTTACTTATTACTTTGCAAGTGTTGTATACAGGAATTGAGCCATACGATGTTAACACGACGAGGCAATTCAGGCAACACATCAGGGAAGTAACATTTTTAATTTTCAGCAAGTGTGTTTATTTTCAAGTGTGTTTAATTATTTTTCTCATTTTCACACATTGAGGACAATGTGTCTTTCAAGTGTGGGGATGAGGAATATTTAAAAAAAAAAAAAAAAAAAAAAAATATATATATATATATTTTAAAAAATAAATAAATAAAATAAGCTTGTCCCGATCCTTTAAAAACATTAAAAACTTGAAAAAATTTTCGAAAACGTCTGTTTTTAACAATTTAAATGTGTAATTTATAAAATTTGAAAATATATGTTTCTTTAAGTTGCGGGATAGTAGGTTTTTAAATCAAGTTTTTGTGAAAATTTTTACGAGATACTTAAGATAATTTTTCAAACTTTAAAGTAAATTAACTATGCAATAACAACCTTTAACCATTACATTACCACATGACGGTAAGATTTGAGCCTAAAAGTGTTTATTAAAAAAAAAAAAAAACACTACTTTCATTTCATGTGTGTATAACCGATGTGTTGCATTACTTTAGAACTTGTACGTTTTGATACATTTCAAGACCTTAGTTTAGTTATTAATACAAGTATAAAAGAGGCCTTAGAATCACCTTTTCTGTAAAAATTCACCATTACCATTCGTTACCACTTTGAGCCTAAAATCATTCCTTTGTTACCAGAAATTGATCTTATACGAGAAGATGTAAAAAAGTCAACTACACACTTCTAATATAGGTAGGGTCTATTAGGCTCAATGCCGAACGATCTATCAGAATTAGAAGTAACATTCGTTACATTGAGAAAGACTTGGTTTACTTCTTCGATAAAATGGTCTTGACGATCTGACCGTAAAAAGAGTCATTAAGATGAAAGTGATGTAAAAAAAAAAAAAAAAAAAAAAAAAAAAAAAAAAAAAAATTATTACTATTTGCAATCACGCCCCGCTAGTCTCATATTGTAACGATGCGCTAGATAAATTCGGGCATAAAAATAGCATGGAAGCAGCCCCCGAGATTCGAACTCGGGTCTGTGCTCCCACACTCTTTCGCGCACTTGTCGAACCATTGGACTAAGGCCTGATCTTGTTCATTTCATAGTTTCCATTTGTATATATGTCCAATAAACTATGAAACTCTATAGTTAGTCACATCTTTGTAAATATACAGCTTACCTTTAAACCCCATCTACCCATTTTAAGTCCTCTTTTTATGTATTGATTTCTAACAATTAGGTGGAGATTTGATTGACGTACAAGCTTATAGTAGTAATGTTTCACAATCTGGTTTTGAGAGTTCACTAAAAATTACATACATATTATCCGAGAGAAGAGTGAATTCAGTGAGTGGTATTGTTTTTGCATAATTAATTACTTAAAAGTAAGAAAATTTTGATTAAGTATTCTCGGTTGCTCGTTTCATTTTCTTGATTTATTAACCTTTTGAACGTTGTAAGTCTTGTGAAACCTCTGTATTCAACAATTTTGTAATTCATATTTAGATTTGTTTAAAACATACGTTTCTGTTTAATAATTTAAGTTTGATATGTGTTTAGGATTTTGCTTAGGGACAAGCAAAAGATTAAGTGTGGGGATATTTGATGTGTTTAGAATTATACACATCTTTTATATCAGATAACCCCTGTTTCAGAAAGATTGTGCGCGTTTATCCGTTGTTTTCGATACTGATTCGATAAAATTATGAATCTGCAGGAATCGGTGAATTATCTGTAGATTATGCGAGAAAATCGTACATGATCGAAGAAGGAATCGATGCCTCGGGATACGTGCCAAAGAAAAATCAAAATTTGACCTCAGTCAACGGTAGCGCACCGCTACAGTTAAAGTGTAACGGTGCGCTAGGGCTACAAGACTTGTCCTTTACTGTCGGCAAGTGTAGCAGGTCGAAAAGTGGTAGCGCACCGCTACCACAAAAGTGTAACGGTGCGCTAGCCCGTCTCTGTCGGCAAGTGTAGCAGGTTAAAAGAGGTAGCGCACCGCTACCACCAAAGTGTAGCGGTGCGCTAGGGGTGAACAGTGGCAAAAATCTTACCTATAAATACCCGTGCAAGTTTACTCGAAAATCACACCATTTCAATTACGAAATCTCAGTTCTAAGTCCGTTCTAAGGCGAGTTTTAGCACCCGGAAGTGCCGGTGAAGTCCCTCGGAGCTCTCGAGACGTTTGGAGGCCGTCGGTTCTAATCCTAATCGACCCGGTTCGGTTAATACTCGTAATTTCCATTCCAGTAAGTATTGTTATTATGTTTTCAGTAGTTGTAATGCTTGTTGTAAGTGTGTTAATGTTTAATATGTGTAGCTAAACTTATAAACTACCTGGGTTATGATGAAATAAAGGATTGTAATGCTGTTTGATGTAATTTCAGTTATTTTATGTGATTTACAGAATTTAATCTTTGAAATTAATCTTGATATTGCATGTTGTTATAATTTTGATTTAATTATTTGTCGATAAATTCATCAAGTTTATAATATGAAGAAATTCCCTTTAAACTTAGAATTTAATTTAATTCATTTACGGGTTAAATATTGTGTTGAGAAATTAACCAAGTCTAATAATAATTCAAGTCAAAATAATAAAACATGCATCATTACCTCATGAATAGAAATATGATTAGGGTAAGCCAGGTTATTAGTTAATCATTGGTGGGTAATTTGGGTAATCGATAACTCGAACTCTTTTATTACATCGTGATTAAGGTTTCTTGGGATTTTAATTTTCAAAGATTTGTTCGCTTTACGTGTTTAAAAGATCGTCTCACAACTTAGTCTCTGAGGTTCCAACGGTTGGATTCACGTAGGATTTGGTGTCGATAGCTCGAGCCGGTTTGTTCTAGCATTTCACATTTCGTCTTTATCTATTGTTTAAGTAGCGTCTCTAACGGGGGATTAATCAATTGAAAAAGATACTTAACTGTTATTATTATCAAATCAGCATTGCATGATTTTATGGATTCTAAAACCCAGGTAGTCTGTTTATTATATATTTGTAATCCAAATTAAATTATATTTATAATACTTTGTCTCAGTAATTGTTACTTGTTGTTTGTATAATTGTTAAATTGTGTTTGTGTTTATTTTCTTTAATTCGACGCTTCTCGTCTTATTTTCCCGAATTTTGTATATTGTTAATGTTTGTTTTAATTTAATACAAATTCATTTTAAATTAATATTTTTATAAAACTAAAAATCACAAATCCAATTTCAAATCAATTTAGCTAAATATTCGATAAAGGTTATTTTCAATATTTCTCGCCATAGTGTCCACGGATTGATATCCGGTCTTGCCAACAAAACTACACCGCGACCGGTGCACTTGCCGATTATGTGTGGTTTAGTTAGCGATTCCATTTTTAAAACTTGTAAGCAATTCAATCAATGATGTAATTATATCACTTTTTCCAACGCTTAAAACATATTTTGGAAATTATAATTACACTAAAAATTAACAAGCACGATTCGCGCACATCAATGCGTCAGTAACGAGAGCTAGAATGGCAATGTGGCCCTTTCGCAAACACTTTTGGGCCTTAAGGAAAGAGATGATGCTGACGTGCTTGTCGTGGTACACGCAAATTTAATCCAAATAACAACTATAGATAGTGGTAAATGGGTATCGAACTCAGGGAGTATGTGGAATATGTGTTATTTGAAAGTATAGAAGACTTGGCTAAATTTAAAAATAAATTAGATAAAAAAAAATAATTGTACAAAGAAAATTTAAGACTTGGATTGATTGTTTGATTTATAAAAATAAGACTATTGATTTAATTTCAAAATGAGAATTTTGGTTTATAACAATTTAAAACAAATTATAACAATTTATAAACAAATGACCATCCTAGATTTCCAGTTTTAATCGACATTCATGTTTTAGTTCAACTAGAAAGAACCACATAGACATGGTTCATGTGTAGTTATTTGTTTGTGATAAAAGGGAACTAAGTACTCAAATATGAGGTTGTTACCCGATGATCTATTACTTTGGTTGTGATAAAAGGGAACTAAGTACTTGGGTTACTAGAACGCAAGGTTGTTATCCGATGATCAATTAATATCCAACCCTTAACCTGCCCATGATATCTCGATTATTATTAATACCAAGAACGTATGGTTTAGATTAGGATTGAAATACAAAGTAACATTTTACAAACAAATATCAACACACCATAATAAACAAATCACAAGTATAAGTTTATTATTCTAGAAATAAGAACAATAACATGAATGTCTCAAACAAACTTTCAATCTAGGATGATCATTATAACGTTTAGCTACTCATAATAGACAATAACACACTTGAACAAAGCTTGCACACAAATGAAAACATAATACAAGACTTACTAGAATGGAAATCACGACTATCAACCGAACTCGGGTCGATTAGGACTAGAACCGAAGGCTTCCAAACTTCTCGAGAGCTCCGAGGGTCTTCGCCGGCACTTCCGGGTGATCAAACTTGATTTAGAGCAGGCTTAGGAGTGGTATTTCGTATTAGAAAATGGTGTGTTTTTCGACTTGGAATGCATGGCTATTTATACTTGAAATTTTGGTGCTGGAGACTAGCTTACGGACCTCAACGTTGGCAATGTTGAGGTCCGTAAGCCAACGTATTGCGACCGGTGCCACCTGCTCCATTTAGCGACGAAAAGTCGTTGCCGACAGCAGCTTTACGGACCTCAACGTTGACAAGGTTGAGGTCCGTAAGGTTCACCTGCTATGTTTCTAGAAGATTGTTTTTAGCATAACTTTCTCGTTTCAACTCCGTTTTCTTCGCCGTTTTCGCCCACGTTCTCGTAATTTCATCCCCTATCATGTCATCATCTTAATTCTTCAATTCCAATAATTTGATTTTATTTATGCACCGTATTCCTTCCATTTTAAGCTCCATTTGTACCTGAAACACAAACAACTGTAGTTATCTAATTCTAGACAATTACCCGATTAAATGTAGGATTTTAATATCGTTTATACCACTTAAGGGTTGTCCTACGGACTACCCGTCACATCCCCACACTTAACCGTTGCTTGCCTCAAGCAACTCATTCAAAAACTATTTTTAAGCGATCAATTATGTAAACCAAGCTAAACGATCAGTCCTTCTACTAACTTTTAATCATTCCACAAGACACACCCCTCACAACAACTCTCGGTGACAAGGAATATTAGCACATTATGCTAAAACACTCAATGCACGTGTGTGATTGCGCGACAATAAGCTTGTATAAAAATCAAGTCTCCTCCATTATCTAGCATACTTATGAATCAAAAGGACTTACGGGTTGTAACGGGGCTATGTGTAAAGGTAGGAAAATAGTGGGATATATATGTCAGTAGCTAATTGATTTGACCCGGTTTTTATTTCTACTACAAAACAACAAATAACAACAACTATACATCATAAACTTTCTCAACTTTTATTATAACTAATTGCTTCTTTTTGTATTTTTCTCAAGGTTTTCTTCTTTTTCTTGCTTTTTTTTTTTTTTTTTTTTTTTTAACAATACTTCAAACGTCAACAATATATGCAACAATATTAACATTACATACTAAATTTCCTAAACCGGGTTAAATCAACAGGGTAACATTTTGAAAGAAGTAGGTTTGGGTCACAATTGAATGTTATAAGGTTCAAACATGGTTTTCTAAAGACCAAACCCCCACCCCTCACAATACCAAGCTCATATATGTAACGAATGAGGTCCAAACCACCAATCCCACACTCTCACACATCCAGACGAGGTTACCTAAAAGTCCTTTGTTATTTTCAAAAGCATGCTATCTCTAGGATTTAACAAGAATTCGTACACAAATTCTATTAACACAATACACACACCGCCACTCAACACAAAAGAATATCTGTAATAATCATATGTGGCTCAAATTCTCACCAAGAAAAGATTAAGAATGGGTGTCGGTGTGTCAAGCGGAACAAAATCAAGCTTTCAAATTTTTGATAATTTTCACTTGGATTTACAAAAATTTTAATTTTCTCAAAAATTTCCCCCATCCCCACACTTGAGATACATTGTCCCAATGTATGGTTTTGAGAGAAAGATCGCTTTAAAAACATTAGTTTTCAAAAATACCATTACTAACACAACCCATCAAACACATCATAACACCACCCAACCGCCCGACCATAATTTGAATATGAATATATGTAAAGGTGCACAAAATAAGAACAAGACACGACCTGATCAGTAAATCAGCAGTATTGGTAGTGATGAAACTGCAATAATCGGACAGGTACATAAACATCTCTTGGATTCGCTGATATCTCTACGGGAATGTTATAGTGTACATAACTTTGAACTCTAATGGAGCGTTCGGCATCGAACCTAATAACACCCATCCTTAATTGAATGTACTCGCCAAACATCCCCACACTTGAATCGTTGCATCCGCGAAAATGTAATAACCTGTCAAAACACAAACACACCAAAACAAAACAAAACAAAACAAAACAAAACAAAACAAAACAAAACACACAAATACAATATCCTCGGGCTGCCTCCCGAGAGCGCTAAGTTTAAAGGTCTTCAGCCAGACCAAGCCACCCCCATTTATGGTGGCTCACAAAATCGGTACCTACCACTTCCATCACTACATCGTGCCATTGTGTAGAATGCATCCATCCTGTTTCGACTTGATGGGTAATCAAGTACACTCCTGCTTGAATCCATATGTTTTTCTTGGTCCGGTGGGTGTTTTTTTCTCATTCTTTGAAACACATTTTTCATACAATCACTAGACTCACCACCCTTCCCCTCAATGGACTCATAACTAATCATTCTAGTTTGAACATCAAAGGACAACTTACGCTTCTTTTCGGTCATGGTAATAATCTCGTCTCTACAATTAATTCGAGCATTTGCTGTGTATAGAAACGGTCGACCTAAGATTACCCTTTGTTGTGCTGCCATGTTGGTAGAAGCATAGTCCAGAACTAGAAAATCCACCGGGTATTCAAACTCTCCCAACTGAATCTTAACATTCCTAACCATTCCCCGTGGACGCCTCCAACTTCCATCCGCCAAGCTTACCATGGTATCTATACCTTCAAGCGGACCAAAGTCGTACATATCGTATAGATTGCTTGGTAGCACACTCACACTCGCCCCATAATCCAACAATGCGTGAGGGATTTTTAATTTTCCCACACGGATAGGCACAAGTGGTGCTCCATGCTCTTTGTCCGTTTCAAACTTGGCATCCCTTCCTATACCTGCACTCACTTGACAAGAAGATGTTAAAAATGTTTCATTGAATTCACTATTAGGAACGGTGCTTACCATATTAACACTTTTAATGTTTTTGGGATTTATCACCGTGTCACTTGGTAGCTGGCCTTTTGCTTTCTTCAATATCGCCACTTCAGTTGCAAGTTGACCCATTTGGGTGGTCAAAGTTTGAATCGCTTTGTCACGGACCTCGTCCTTTTTCATCCGAATCTCATCACGTTGATTCATTCGTTGCATTTCAACTTGCATCGCCTTCAACATCTCCATTACTTCGTTTCCACCCGAAGAGCTTTGACCCGTTTGATATTGCCTTTGAAATCCTTGGTTTCCTTGGAAATTCGGGTTAGCTTGATTTGAAGGGTTCCCATACCGAAAATTTGGGTGGTTTCTCAAACCGGGGTGATAGGTATTAGAATTCATGTTGTTGTAATTTCTATCACCCCCTCCTTGACCTTGAATTGCATGAACTTCTTCATATTGCTCTTCCACCATTCCTTGGCAATTTTCAGCCGCATGACCTATTTCATTGCAAATAGCACAAACATCATAAATTTGATTAGAGGTTTGAACATTACCATCATCGATTGCATGCACTTGAGGACGGCCAATGGCCGGTCGTGCTCTTCTAGATGCTTGAGCTTTTCTTTTTGACGTAATTGCCATTTGTTCCAAAAACTCCCAGTCGTCTTGCTCATAGTTCGTACCAAAAGTGCCACCGGTAATAGACATTAAGTCGCGAGCATCTTCGGCACTCAACCCCTCGTGGAAAGCATTCATCAATTCCCAAAGTTCAATCCCATGGTGAGGACAATGCTTGATTATCATGTTGAAACGTTCAAATGCCTCATGGAACATTTCACCTTGTTGTTGTTGAAAACTCCTCAATCCCTTCCTAGCATCGTTGGTCTTTTGAGCGGTGAAAAATTCATCTAGGAAAACTTGTTGCATTTCCGCCCAAGTGTAAATGGATGCTGAAGGCAAGGTATAGAACCACTTCTTTGCCTTGTCTTCCAAAGAGAATTGAAACAAGACTAATTTAACATCATCGGCCGAAAATCCTTGACTCCCAAATGTGTTGCACATTGAGTCATAGGCCTCCAAGTGAAAATAAGGCTCCTCCGTTGCTAGACCCTTATACTTCGGCAAACTTTGTAATGCATTGGTTCTTACTTCAAAAGTTCTCCCTTGATCATTGTGAGGAATAACCACCGGTGAAGGGTTGTGAGTGATTACCGGTCTAAAATGCGCTTCAATGCCTCTCGCATGTTCTCTAAGATGTCTTCTTGGCACACCCAACCGAGCCCTTGGTTGAACAGGAACCATTGGCCTTGGTATATGCCCTTGTGGTACAAATGGTTGTTGAATTGGTCTTTGGAATTGTGGTTGCACATTTTGAGGACGAACTTGTTGCAATGGTAGAGGGCGTTGCACTGGCGGCCCTCTTGGTCGTCTCTGTTGGGGTACAATTTGTTGTTGTGGCATCCCACCAATACTTGCTATCCCTTGAGGTTGGCTTTGCACATAACTGAACTCTCCTTGGTCCCCATCACCCATATATGCATATCCTTCTTCTTCGTAACCCTCAAATTCCTCATATCCTTCATCGTATCCATCTCTTCCCATACCCGAAGATTGCCCAATCGGAAGAGTCGAATATTGAAAACCCGACTGATTCGATGGTCTAAATGTAGATGTAGCATGGACAATGGTTGAATTTTGTGGTAATGTATAGGTTGAAGATGATTGACCGGAAACTGGGAAAAAATGAGTAAATGGTGGTATTGTAGTGGAAGGATTAAAGGTAAGTGTAGGCTCTTCTTGAGTGTTGATGGGTTGGGTGGTGTTGGTTGGTGTTGTGTCATGAGATGGAATAAGAATGGTAGTAGAAGGTAGAGTTGTGTTTGGTAGAGTTGTATTTGGTGAAGGATGTGTGGATGATGGTATGAATGGATGAATAAGTTCACCTGTAGTGGGTGGTGATTGTGGTGGATCCATGTATGGAATTGGTATGATTGGTGTAGTTGGTGTTGTTGGTGACTTACTGATTATGTTTTCTCTTAGCAAAATTCGGTTTCTTCTTAGTGTTTGTTCAATTTCTGGATCAAATGCCAATGGTGACAGATTACGAGAGCTTCTAGTATGCATGCACCTGTAAATACCTGCACACTAACACACCTAGCGTAAACCAGAAAAATAACAACTTAAAAAGATTACAAAAATAACACACGTTGCGCACTACTCCCCGGCAACGGCGCCAAAATTTGACGTGCTTGTCGTGGTACACGCAAATTTAATCCAAATAACAACTATAGATAGTGGTAAATGGGTATCGAACTCAGGGAGTATGTGGAATATGTGTTATTTGAAAGTATAGAAGACTTGGCTAAATTTAAAAATAAATTAGATAAAAAAAATAATTGTACAAAGAAAATTTAAGACTTGGATTGATTGTTTGATTTATAAAAATAAGACTATTGATTTAATTTCAAAATGAGAATTTTGGTTTATAACAATTTAAAACAAATTATAACAATTTATAAACAAATGACCATCCTAGATTTCCAGTTTTAATCGACATTCATGTTTTAGTTCAACTAGAAAGAACCACATAGACATGGTTCATGTGTAGTTATTTGTTTGTGATAAAAGGGAACTAAGTACTCAAATATGAGGTTGTTACCCGATGATCTATTACTTTGGTTGTGATAAAAGGGAACTAAGTACTTGGGTTACTAGAACGCAAGGTTGTTATCCGATGATCAATTAATATCCAACCCTTAACCTGCCCATGATATCTCGATTATTATTAATACCAAGAACGTATGGTTTAGATTAGGATTGAAATACAAAGTAACATTTTACAAACAAATATCAACACACCATAATAAACAAATCACAAGTATAAGTTTATTATTCTAGAAATAAGAACAATAACATGAATGTCTCAAACAAACTTTCAATCTAGGATGATCATTATAACATTTAGCTACTCATAATAGACAATAACACACTTGAACAAAGCTTGCACACAAATGAAAACATAATACAAGACTTACTAGAATGGAAATCACGACTATCAACCGAACTCGGGTCGATTAGGACTAGAACCGAAGGCTTCCAAACTTCTCGAGAGCTCCGAGGGTCTTCGCCGACACTTCCGGGTGATCAAACTTGATTTAGAGCAGGCTTAGGAGTGGTATTTCGTATTAGAAAATGGTGTGTTTTTCGACTTGGAATGCATGGCTATTTATACTTGAAATTTTGGTGCTGGAGACTAGCTTACGGACCTCAACGTTGGCAATGTTGAGGTCCGTAAGCCAACGTATTGCGACCGGTGCCACCTGCTCCATTTAGCGACGAAAAGTCGTTGCCGACAGCAGCTTTACGGACCTCAACGTTGACAAGGTTGAGGTCCATAAGGTTCACCTGCTATGTTTCTAGAAGATTGTTTTTAGCATAACTTTCTCGTTTCAACTCCGTTTTCTTCGCCGTTTTCGCCCACGTTCTCGTAATTTCATCCCCTATCATGTCATCATCTTAATTCTTCAATTCCAATAATTTGATTTTATTTATGCACCGTATTCCTTCCATTTTAAGCTCCATTTGTACCTGAAACACAAACAACTGTAGTTATCTAATTCTAGACAATTACCCGATTAAATGTAGGATTTTAATATCGTTTATACCACTTAAGGGTTGTCCTACGGACTACCCGTCAGATGCCCAAAACGGCACCACTCTTATCGCCACGAATCACGAGGGGTTCTTCACCAGAATGAGGGATGCGGACAATCTTCTCGTTGCAAAGAATTTCCGCTTGATGTTGAGATAACCAATCCATCCCAATAACAACGTTGAAACTACCCAGAATGATAGGAATGAGGTCGATAGAAAAGGTCTGACCAGCTAACACAAAGTTACAGCCCTTAACTATGTGTGTGGCCTCTAAGCTTTTACCGTTTGCTAGCTCTACCACGTGTTTGGTGGTCAAAAGTGTTGGAGTGCGCTTAAGCATTTGACTAACTTTTAAGGACACATAGCTAGTATCGGCACCTGAATCGAATAAAACAATAACAAAGAAATCATCCAGAAGAAACTTACCCATCACCACGTTGGGATCGTTCCTTGCATCACCCTGACCTAGCACGAAAACACGTCCTCGGGCGCCATTGCCATTATTGTTACCCCTGTTGTTGCCTCCATTGTTGTTCCCGTTTCCTTGGTTATTGTTCTGATTCTAATTCTGATTCAGCTGTGGACAGTGCCTCTTGAAGTGACCCTCAGCACCGCACTGGAAGCATCCCTTATTACCCTGCTGGTGTTGCTGTTGGTTCTGTGGAGCTTGTGGCTGCTGTTATCGATTCTGATTCACAGGACGTAAGCTCCTGCAATCTTTGGCTTCATGTCCAGGCTTGTTACATCTCTGACAACGACCCTTGCTGCACGCCCCGCTATGGTGCAAATTACATCGATTGCACTTAGGGTGATTTCCCCTGTATCCACCCTGACCTTGATTCCCAGAAGAATGCTGACTGGGGCTCCTGTACTCATCTGTCTTTCACTGCTGGGACTGAGACTGAACTGAAGTAGAACCCTTTCCCGAATTTCCATCCCACTTGCGCTTGTTATCACTAGGAGCATTAGAAGTAGTAGTAGCGCTAATACGCTTGGGCAGCTTGTTCTGCTCAACTGCCTGATCAGTGAGATGATGAGCCAACCGGATGATTTGCTGAATGGTGCCAAGATTAGCTGAGGTCACGTGGCTCTGAATTTCTGGCACTAAACCCTTAAGGTACAGCTCGATACGCTTGATAGGAGGATCCACCATAGTGGGACACAAGATAGCTAACTCATTCGATCTCTTTGTGTATGCCTCGATTTCAGACCCCGTCATCTTCAAATTGAAAAATTCCACCTCTAGCTTGTGGATGTCATCACGACTACAGTACTCTTCTTTGATCAAATTTTTGAAGTCGTTCCATGGGGTGGCATTAGCAACCGCCAGCCCTAGAAGTTGAACATGTGCTTTCCACCAGGTTAACGCAGCACCTTCGAGTGTTCCAGTAGCAAACTTCACCCTACGAGCCTCAGGGCATTCACACATTTCGAAAACAGACTCGAGCTTCTCGAACCAGTGAAGGAGACCTACCGCTCCTTCCGTGCCGCTGAAGGTACTGGGTCGGCAATCCATGAAGGTCGTGAACGTACACACAGGAGGTTGAGCATGTTGACCTGTCGTGTAAGAAAGGATAGACAAGATTAAGCACGAAAGTTGGTTCGCGAGGGTAGGATCTAAACGTCCTAAGATGGGTTGATATGGCAGGTTATACCTCCTGCAGGGACAGCTGCGAGTGCCTCAGCCACTCGTTCGTTGATTAGAGCCGTCAGTTGGGCTTGAGTCAAGTTCAAACGTCCACTCATGATCTTCACAGCGAAGCAACATAAGTGAGAAAAGTGTCGCGAAAGTGCGTAAGCGTGGGACGACAGAAGAGAGTAAGCACACATGGCTCAAATAGCAGTTATCACGTTAACTAATGCACTATGTGAACTATCAAACAGACAATATAAACATAAATCATACCACCTATTGTGTCGAGTCTTGCACGTGGAGTGAAGCGTCGTTGTGGATCGTTGAGCACTGTACAGGTTATAGTCTGGTTTTATCAAAAAGCTTTTCCCCTTTTTAAAACCAAGTTCGCTATAACCAATGGCTCAGATACCAATCTGTCACACCCCCAAAATCCACACGCGGAGTACCACCGCTTGGAGGCGTGACATGACCAGGATCGAGCCACCAATCATATTAAACAACGTAATTAAGTAAATAAAACCCAACCACAATACAATTGGTGACCAAAAGCTAGTTAACCAAGTTCAAATTTAACAGCGGAAGCATAGGACGTGAAACCAAAACATAAGTTTAATAAGTTCATAAGTTTAATTGTTTAACATGGGACTCGACAGTCCATATCCCACAATGACCATGCCTCCTTGTGCAAGCTCCATAGATACCTAACGACCTGCAAGGCATGTAACAACAAGTCAACAACAAAGTTGAGCGAGTTCACAGTAGGTGTTCGTTACAAAGTAGTTTTTCAAGAACTATGAGTTTGTTTGCAACTACAAGTTAAATCAGCTTTCTTTGTTTTCCAAAACATGAACGGTGGGGGCTACCCCATGTTGTAAAACCCCTAGACTAGATGTATATATAGGTGTCCTTCCCAATCCGAGGACAGAGGTACGTATTGAATACATAGGTTTAGCGTAGGTGCCCTTTCCATTCTGAGGACAGAGGTACGTATAAGGATACGTAGGTTTAGCGCTGGTGCCCTTCCCAATCCAAGGACAGTGGTACATAGTGAATACGTAGGTTTAGCGCTGGCGTCCTTCCCAATCCGAGGACGGAGGTAAGTAGTCTAGTAGTGGTGAAAGTACAAGTTCCGTCTTAGCTATTTAATCCCATTCCCAACCCACCGGGAATCCCATGCCTTAAGAGTGTGAACTCACCTAGGTTGCTCGGTTTGACTCTCAAAAATAGCTAACAGTCAAGGTCGGTCAATCACGTCCTAGTATGATTACCACTTAGTTTATTAGTGACTTCAAATAAGCAAGAAGTTCCTACACGCATCTACCACATAACATGCACTCACTTTAACGGTTTATGCTCATATAAACTTCCCATCTATTCCCATTCATAAGCAAACATACGACATTGCACATAACACTTTCATTGACATATAACATGTTAGATCATTCCCAGATAACATAACCGACATTTAGACATGCATATCACTTGTTATATTGTTTCAGCTTGAATATCCAAAACTGGACTGTTTTCGGGTATTTTAATAAAATAGTTAACCTATTCCAAAAATTCCCAACTTTTTACAGAAGGTCTTAAACGATCCAAATATTATGGTGTAAAAATCTTGGGATCCAATTCATTACCAATATGTTATAAAAAATCATTTACCGGACTGCAACCAGATTCGTCACCTTCTGACTGCAGTCCACGGAATAATACATTTAAAATTCATTGTAAGTCCGATTGATGAAATTCCAGTTGGAGCATTAAAAAAACATCAGTGGTCATCTACAGTACAAATTTCATGAGCTAATTCTACACAGATTTCAAGTTATGACGAAAAACATCACGCACATTTTCTGCAGTAAAAACGCAGCTTTTGCTACTGTGAAAAACGACCCTTTAAAAATAGCAAACGAAGTCCAAAAATTATGATTCCAATTCCATTAGAACCGTATTTCGAAATAACACGTTATAGACTCAAGAAGATCAGTTTTTCGATAAATATCGACCTGTTTACAGCCAACTGAAGTTGGCTGTAAATGTTTGGACAAAAGTTGTTTTCAGCTTATAGTGCTCTAACGCAAGTTCCATTTGTTCCGTTAACATGTTTAGTGATCAACAACATATTTCTAGTAATCACAAGCAAGCATCAACATATACCAAACAACATCATACTAAAAACACTTGATCACATTTCATCATTATGTAAACCTTATGTAATGCTTTATGTTCATGTTTTTAGTTCTTGTTCCTTAGTGTTCTTGATATACTTAACATACTACAACTTTTAATCATAACAAGAAGATGGACAAGAGTTAAACAAGAACTTACAACTAGCACAAAGGCTAGGGAAGAACACTAGTGAGAAGATGATGAAAATTGATGATGAAAAGTGGTGAATGAAAGCAAATAAGGAGGATTCTCCAAGACCTTCAAGCTCCAAACTCCATGTATCACCTTCTAGTGCTTGAACAAGCTTGTAAATGGATGAAGATGGTTGAGTTAGGGTGGTGGTGGTGGCGGTTATGGTGAGAGCCAAGAGGGGAGAGGGAGAGATGAAGGATGGTGTTAAGATTGTGGAGTGTAAGAGTGGAAGATATGTGCCATACTTGTAATCCTTCTTTCAAATATTTTGTCTAAAATATCAAGCAACAAATCAAGAAGATATGATACATATCTAGGAAAGTATGGGGTGGATTTTGGTGGGGTCCCATGGGGACGGTTGCACATGGGGGGGGGGTTAAATGAAAATTACTTGGTAAATAAATCAATTAGTGGAAGGTTAAAGTGCAAGATCTAATGTTTAGTGTATACCATGTATTTTGAAATGTGTTTAAGTGTTCGGGAACCATAACTAGCTCAGAAAAATAAAAATAATGTTTCTTGCAATATTTTAGTGTTCCGGGTAATGTCCGGTTGTTTGGTTAGATACCGTTTCGTTAAGTGCTAAGTTGTTCCGTATAGTGTCCTATATATATCTTTTTGTAACACTTTTAATTCCCAACACTCAAGAAAGCATACAGGACTATTTAGTCAATTTTCTGTACAAGACTAGTATGTTAACAAGCACATGTAAGTATGACGCAGTAATCAGAAAGCAGTTAAGTAATTCAACACAGTCATCAAGCACTTTAATTAACATTAATGGATCGTACGGATACATGTAATTATGAGGGTTGTCACATGGACAGCACTGAAGGCTTGGAAAAAGTGGCTATAAAAGTTACCTAATTAAAAGAAGATTTTTATTCAATAAAATTGGGATTTTCCCTATGAAAATGTTTGTAATGAAAACTTGGGTTTTATCCCTATATGTTTAATATTATAAAAGTGTGGTATTTAGTCTGATAAACATTTCCTAACTACGGTCCTAATGAAATTTTCGCTGCCAAATTGATAAACAAAATGACACCACCAAAACTGGTCTCGCAGCCGCCCGTTCCCGGGACAGATAGGGGGCGGGGGTTGCAACAGAAGGTGAAATCAGAGCTAAGCCACTGATTCAGCCACAGAAGTGTTCTGCTGACACCAAAATATTATTTAAATTGTTAGGAAATTAATTATGGAAATACGTGCATAACTGTATTTTATTATTATGTGTTATTTGACTATTTGTTAGTTTACAGTATGAGTGATCAAGGACCCTCAGACGTTTATCGTAAGTTGTCCAATTCACCTAGGAGTGAAGGTACCTCTTCACAGCCTGCCTTCTCTGGGTATGCCGCTGATAATGAAGAAGGGATGTTTGTCTTTAAGGCTCAGTCTGAAGAGCCATTCCCTCAGAAAAAGAGAGGATGGTTCAGTAAGGGAGCATTCGAGCGTAGGAAAAGAATGCGAAAGTTGCAACAGCAAAGAGTTCTAGCAGCTGCTAAGCGAGAGTCAGATGCCCATACACATGATATGCTTAATAGAAGCCTAGCCAATTTTCATATCCTAGCAACAACAGCTGCCGACCCAAACCTGGAGCAACTAGTAGCCCCATAACCCTTACCTTTGTTCCCCACTCAGCCGATGGAGATAGAAGACAACCCCGAAAACCAAGTCCAAATGCATGATTTTAACCCTGAGGAGATACCTAGGATACCAGCCCCTAATCCCTTAGACCCAGATTATGATCCATGGTTCGATGATCATAGGGATTATGTGCCACGCTATCACCTAAACGACGAACCCATGCCGAACTTAGCAGCCTATCCAGGTCTGGACCCTCTAGATCCCTACTACGATAATGATGAATACATTAGGGAGATCTTAGAGAATCCGTACCCTCAGGAGGATCCCATGCCAGTACCCAGACCGAGTACCAGCACCTGCACCCCCAATGAGTGCAGAAAATGTGCACGAGCTCCGAACTTTCGGAGAAGAGATTTTAGAAAGTAGTGAGAGGATGAGGCAGGTAGTAGAGCGATTCGTCTGGAAGTACGACGAGCGCAATATGGATTACTGGATGAATCCAGATCAGTGAAGATGATGGTGGAGTTGGTAATAATAATAATAATATAATAATATATATAATATGTTTGTATGACAAATATATATATATATATATATATATATGTGTGTGTGTGTGTGTAATAATAATAAGATATGTTGTAGTATAGACCACTTCGTGGTTAGTGATGCATAATAGTATTGTAATTTTAATTCCAGTCTTAGTATGTATTTGACGCCTACTATAATAGAAAAGAGTAAGTCGCAATGCTTGACGCTTTTGACCAATATGCGTGTTGTGTGGTTGTTTCCTAAATTATTAATTATTTGGTGATATTAATTATTGGCAAATGTTTAAAATTCAGATGGACGACGAAGTAAACCAGGAAAATCAGAATAATGATCACCAGAGTAACATTAACCCGGTAATGAAAACCCGAACAACAACAATAATGGAAACCAAGTGGATAACAGTGCCATGCAACATATAGTGGCACAAGGGATAATAGATGTGATTCCATATATTATCAAAACGGTTAAGGAAGCAGAAAATAAAAGTAAACATGATAGTAAACGACCTTCTGAACCTGAAAACAGCGTAAACAATGGACCCGTACTTCAAGTGCCCATTCCCAAAAGAAGAAGAACCGTTTCTTACGGTTGTTCTTATAAAAAATTTTGGTCTTGTAAACCAATGGAATTCTCGGGCAATGAAGGGGTCGTTGCATCTTTACGCTGGATAGAAAAGACTGAGGCAGTCTTAAGAATAAGTAAATGTGCTGAAGAGGATAAGATAATGTTTGCTTCCAATCTGTTTAAGAATTCAGCACTAGAATGGTGGAACACTATCCTCCAGTCTAGGGGAAGTGATAGAACTTACAATATGGAATGGGAGGAGTTTAAAAACATGGTAGAAAGGAAATTCCGCCCTCCTAATGAAAAAGAACAGATAGCAAACAAATTCCTAAATCTTAGGATGACCAGAATAGATAGTAAGGGTTATACTACATTATTCTTTGAATATGCTAGAATAGTACCAACCCTTGCATCACCTGAACCAGTTTTAATCTCTCGTTACATCTGGGGATTAATTAGTGAGATTAGGCATGTAGTCAAGGCAGCTAGACCTCAAATCATAGAAGAAGCTGTAGAACTAGCAAACACCTTGACAGATGAATTAATCCGTACACGAGAAGAGGATCAAAGGAGGAACCTAACCCAGAAGCTTACCCAAGGATTCCGTTCTGGAAATTCTAACCGTGGGAAAAATGTAGGTTCTACCTCTACACCCTACTGTAAGTATTGCAAAAGGAAGCATTCTGGAAGATGCTCCATATACTATAACTTTTGCAAAATATCGGGACACAAAGAGGAAGATTGCAGGAAAAAGCCTAACAACAGGATATGCTACAACTGCGGAGAACAAGGTCATATCAAGCCTAACTGTCCAAAGCTAGCTCCAGCCACCAAGAATACTAAAAATGCTAGAGCATTTGTTCTAACTGCAGAAGAAGCAAAGATGATCCCGGATGTGATCACTGGTACGTTTTTAGTTAATGATGTTTTTGTTAAAGTATTATTTGACTCTGGTGCGAACCAAAGTTTTATTAATACTTCGTTTTGCAAACTCCTTAATCAATCATTAACTAAACTCCCACAAGAATGTCTAGTAGAAATAGCAAATGGGGAAACCATTAAGATTTCTGAAATCTTGCAGGGAGCAAGAATAGAAATTTTAAATCAGAAATTTATTGCAAACCTTTACCCCATGAATCTAGCAGGATTTGATGTTGTATTAGGAATGGATTGGTTAATAGCCAATAAAGCTAGTATTTTATGTGATCAAAAGTCAATTCAAGTAAATTCACCAGGGGGTGAAAAGATCACAATTAAAGGAAATAAAACCTTTAGATCTACAAAGTTCATCTCTGTGATGAAAACAGCAAGTTATATAAGGAAAGGATCATTAGTGTATTTGATTTCTATAATCACTAACACTAAAGGAAAAGAATTAAAGGATATTCCAGTAGTATCCCATGTTTCAGATGTATTTCCCAAAGAGTTACCAGGGCAACCTCTAGATAGAGAAGTTGAATTCAGAATCCATTTGATACCAGGAACTTCACCAATTGCCAAGGCACCTTACCGTTTTTCACCCGCAGAAATGCAGGAACTGAAGAAAAAGTTAGATGAATTATTGGAAAAAGGATTCATTCAGCCAAGCTCATAACCATGGGGAGCATCGATTTTATTCGTTAAGAAGGACGGATCAATGCGTATGTGCATTGACTACCGTGAATTGAACAAAGTCACGATTAAGAATCGGTATCCATTACCAAGAATCGATGATCTGTTCGATCAGTTGCAAGGAGCACGATTTTTCTCTAAAATCGATTTAAGATCAGGATATCATCAATTAAAGGTACAGGGAGAGGACATTCCTAAAACCGCTTTCAGAACAAGGTATGGCCATTATGAATTTACTGTCATGCCGTTTGGTTTAACCAATGCCCCAGCTGCATTTATGGACATGATGAACCAAATATGTAAGCCATATTTGGATAAATTCATAATTGTCTTTATAGATGATATTCTTATTTATTCCAAGAGCAAAGAGGAACATGCAGCTCATCTGCACGCACCTCTAAGTTTATTAAGAAAAGAAAAGCTTTATGCTAAGTTTTCTAAGTGTGAGTTTTGGTTAGAACATGTACAATTTCTTGGACATCTAGTCAATCATGAAGGAATTCATGTAGATCCCATCAAGATCGAGGCAATTACCAAGTGGAAAACTTCTGAGTCACCAACCGAAGTTAGAAATTTCTTAGGATTGGTCGGTTATTATCGAAGGTTTATTCGAGATTTTTCTAGAATAGCCATTCCCTTAACTAAGTTAACTTGTAAATCTGTTAAGTTTGAATGGGGACCATGTCGCAACCCCCGATCCCAGGTTCCCCGGGAACCGGGCGGCCGCGAGCCAGTTTCGGTGGTATCGCGTATTGTTTAATTTGTCAGCGGAATTTTTCATCAGGACCGTAGTTAGGAAATGTTTATCAGAGTAAAATACCACATTTTCATAACATTAAACAAATGGGTTAAAACCCAAGTTCGTAGTACACACGTTTTCATAGGAATAAATCCTATTTGTTTAATAAAAACATCTATTTTATTTTAGGTAACTTTATTGCCACTTTTCCAAGCCTTCAGTGCTGTCCAGCTGGCTTCTATTTTGGCTTTCACATTTTGTTACCTGGAACGCGTTTTAAAAACATTTGTCAGTGGGAAATACTGGTGAGTGAATCCCAGTTTAATCAAGTTTAAATAAAAAGTCACAGTGTACAGTATTGAGGGCGATCCCGCAATTATATTTGTTTACAAGACATCACAATTAACATCCATGGTACTGTCGAACCCGACTAGTGGACATGTTACTCCTTGACCAGGTGGTAACAAATTTTGTATACAAAACCCCAACATACTCATCATAATTGTATTCTTACAAATACTCAATAACTGTTATTCGCATGGAAAAGTATTTAAGGTTTTGTAAAAACAGTTAACAAAAGTTTACAAAAAGCGGATCAACTCACATTGTTGTCTTAGATTTTCCGTAAGGGTTTCCCGGTGATAATCTATAATTTACACAAATGTACACGCGTTAGTATTAATAACCCATTTTAACATTAGTAATACCCTCCCGAGACGGCATTCCAATGACTACGTCGGGCAGAACCACGACAGCCATTACAGAACCCTAGATCAATCGGGCAGCGTATCTAATACGTATCCAGGGGTTATAATACTTACAACGGAGCAGAACTTCGCTAATTAGGGGGGTATAATACCCGAGTATTACTTCTACTATTCAGAAATTGTGATTGAGAATGAAAGAAATGAACGACGAAAAACGAAAACCCGTTGCTTTCTTATATAGTGCCTGATCTCGGTTCTCTCGTGGCCAGCGTAAAACAAGAGAAGGGTCTACACGGCCCGCGTTGACTCCAGGTCAACGTATAGCTGATCCGGGTTAGCGAGTAGGGTCGACGTGTGGCTGACACGTGGCCGCACCGGGCTGCGCCACATTTTCACGCTTACGCGGGCCGCGTAAGAGTTGGGGTGGGTCTACGCGGCCCGCCTCAACTTATGTTTCAGATTTTTATTTATTTTAAATACTATTTAACAAATTTGAGGCCTGTTTTCGCGTATGGGGTGTACTTTGGGACATTTTGGGATATTTTAAAATATACTAGGGTGTCTGAAAATTATGAGGGTGTCGGTTTTATTGAGGATTGTTATATCCTCCCCACCTTGTTTTAGAGCTCGTCCTCGAGATCTACTGGAATAGATATGGATATTTTCTTTGAATTTCAGATTCAAGCTCCCATGTGTACTCAGGTCCTCTTTTGGAGTCCCACTTCACTTTGACTAGAACTAATCTCTTATGCTTGAGGTTCTTGACTTTCCTGTCTTCAATCTGTAGAGGTCTTTCTACAAACTTGAGTTGTTCATTTACCTCTATATCCTTAAGAGGTACTATTAGCGATTCATCGGCTAAGCATATCTTGAGATTAGATACATGAAACACATCATGTATTCCTGCCATTTCATCTGGCAGTTGTAGTTGATAAGCTACAGGTCCTATTCTTCTAATAATCTTAAAAGGTCCAATATACCTGGGAGGCTGGGACTTAGCTTCCCTCGTTTGATGAATCTTACCACTCCTTTCCAAGGAGAGACTTTTAATAATACTTTATCTCCTACTTGAAATTCTAATGGCTTGCGTCGGTTATCAGCATAGCTTTTCTATCGATCACGTGCTGCTTTTACTCGTTCCGTGGCTTGAATAATCTTGTCAGTTGTTTCCTGCACTATCTCAGGTCCAGATAGTTACTTCTCCCCAATTTCTGCCAAACAGACTGGGGTTCGGCACTTTCTTCCATAAAGTGCTTCGAATGGTGCAACATTGATACTTGTGTGATCACTATTATTATAAGAAAATTCTATTAAAGGTAAGTGATCATCCCAATTACCTCCAAAATCAAATACACAAGCTCTAAGCATGTCTTCCATTGTCTGAATTGTCCTTTAGCTTTGTCCGTCCGTTTGAGGATGATAAGCTGTGCTCAGATTCAACTTGGTTCCCATGGCTTTTTGCAAACTTGATCAAAAATGAGAGGTAAATCGACTATCCCTATCAGAAACAATTGATAAAGGAATTCCATGTAAAAAACGATTTCATTTACATACAATTTAGCTAGCTGTTCCATACTGAAAGTTTCCTTCATTGGTAGGAAATGAGCTGACTTGGTTAGCCTATCTACAATCACCCAGATTGTATCATTACCTTTCTTTGTTTTGGGTAATTTAGTAACAAAATCCATTGTTATCAATTCTCATTTCCATACTGGCATTTCTAGTTGTTGTAACAAACCTGAGGGTTTCTGGTGTTCAGCTTTAACTTGTGAACAAGTTAAACATTTAGAAACATAGGCTGCTATGTCTTTCTTCATTCCTATCCACCAGAAATTTTTCCTTAAATCCTGGTACATTTTATCATTTCCTGGATGCATCGTATACTTAGACTTATGGGCTTCTTCTAATATATGGTGACGTAGGTTTCCTAATTTAGGTATCCACGTTCTCTTTTTATGGAATCTCCAAATTTCATCTATTCCTTGTTCTAATTCCTTAATCATACCTTTTAATTTTTCAGTATCATCCTTGATTATTGATTCTTGTGCTACTCTTATCTGATCATTTAAATCTACTTGTAGATTTATATTAAGAGAACGTACCCTTTTTGGCTTTTCATGATACTTTCGGCTTAAAGCATCTGCCACTACATTTGCTTTTCCTTCATGATATTGGATATCACAATCATAGTCACTAAGCATCTCCATCCAGCGTCTTTGTCTCATATTCAATTCATTTTGCCCGAAAACATATCTTAAACTCTTATGATCAGTGAATACGGTAAACTTACTACCATAAAGGTAATGTCTCCAAATTTTAAGGGCAAAAATTATAGCTCCTAACTCTAGATCATGGGTTGAATAATTCTCTTCATGATTCTTAAGTTGTCTAGATGCGTAAGCTATAACCTTTTGACGTTGCATTAATACACATCCATAACCTAACTTAGAAGCGTCACAATAGACTACAAAATCTTCAGTTCCTTCTGGTAACGCTAGTATGGGTGTATTAGTTAATCTTTGCTTAAGAATTCTAAAAGCTTCTTCTTGTTTTGGTCCCCATTTAAACTTAATAGATTTACAGGTTAACTTAGTTAAAGGAATGGCTATTCTAGAAAAATCTCGAATAAATCTTCTATAATAACCGGCCAAACCTAAGAAACTTCTAACCTCGGTTGGTGACTCAGGGGTTTTCCATTTAGTAATCGCCTCGATCTTTGTTGGATCCACATGAATTCCTTCATGATTAACTAAATGTCCAAGAAATTGTACCTGTTCTAACCAAAATTCGCACTTCAAAAATTTAGCATAAAGCTTTTCCTTTCTTAATAGACTTAAAAGTGCTTGTAAATGCATTGCATGATCCTCTTTATTCTTAGAGTAAATTAGAATATCATTTATGAAGACGATTATGAATTTATCCAAATATGGCTTACGTATTCGGTTCATCATGTCCATAAATGCAACTGGGGCATTGGTTAAACTAAATGGCATGACAGTAAATTCATAATGACCATACCTAGTTCTGAAAGCGGTCTTAGGAATGTCCTCTTCCTGTACCTTTAATTGATGATATCCTGACCTTAAATCGATTTTAGAGAAAAATCGAGCTCCTTGCAGTTGATCGAACAGATCATCGATTCTCGGTAATGGGTACCGATTCTTCATCGTGACTTTGTTCAATTCACGGTAATCAATGCACATACGCATTGATCCATCCTTCTTTTTAATGAATAAAATCGGTGCTCCCCATGGCGATGAGCTTGGCTGTATGAATCCTTTTTCCAGCAATTCATCTAATTGTTTCTTCAGTTCCTGCATTTCGGCTGTTGCCAAACGATAAGGTGCTTTGGCAATTGGTGCTGTTCGTGGTAGCAGGTGAATTCTGAATTCAACTTCTCTGTCCGGTGGTAGTCCTGGTAATTCTTCTGGAAATACATCTGAAAACTGGGACACTACTGGAATGTCTTTTAGTTCTTTTCCTTCAGTGTTAGTGATTATGGAAATCAAATACACTATAGAACCTTTTCTTATATAACTTGCAGTTTTCATCACAGAGATGAATTTTGTGGATCTAGAGGGCTTATCTCCTTTAATTGTGATCTTTTCACCCTTTGGTGAATTTACTTGAATTGACTTTTGATCACATAAAATACTGACTTTATTGGTTATTAACCAATCCATTCCTAATACAACATCAAATCCTGCCAGATTCATGGGATAAAGGTTTGCTATAAACTTTTGATTTAAAATTTCTATTCTTGCTCCCTGCAAGATTTCAGAAATCCTAACAGTTTCCCCATTAGTTGTCTCTACTAGACATTCTTGTGGTAGTTTAGTTAATGACTGGTTTAGCAGTTTGCAAAACGAAGTATTAATAAAACTTTGGTTTGCACCAGAGTCAAGTAATACTTTAGCAAATACATCATTAACTAAAAACGTACCAGCTATCACGTCTGGAATCATCTTGGCTTCATCTGCAGTCAGAACAAATGCTCTAGCATTTTTAGTGGTCCTGTTGTTCACAGCTGGAGCCAATTTCGGACAGTTTGGATTAATGTGGCCTTTTTCTCCACAATTGTAGCACAGTCCATTACTGGATTTTCTCCTGCAATCTTCTTCCTTGTGTCCTGGCATCTTGCAGAAATTGCAAAGAATAGAGCATTTTCCCGAATGCTTTTTCTTGCAGACCTTGCAGAATGGTGCAGAGGTAGAACCCATATTCTTACGGTTGTAATTCCCATAACGGAATTCTTGAGTAAGCTTTTGGGTTAGGTTTCTTCTCTGTTCTTCTTCTCTAGTGCGAATTAATTCATCTGTCAAGGTATTCGCTAGTTCTACCGCTTCTTCTATAGTTTGAGGTCTAGCTGCCTTGACTACATGTCTAATCTCTCCGATTAATCCCCAGATGTAACGGGAGATTAATACCGGTTCAGGTGATGCAAGGGTTGGTACTATTCTAGCATATTCAATGAATGTGATAGTATACCCCTTACAATCTACCCCGGTCATTCTAAGGTTCAGGAACTTATTAGCTATCTGTTCCTTTTCATTGGGAGGGCAGAATTTCCTTTCTACCATATTCTTAAATTCCTCCCATTCTATGTTGTATACCCTATCACTTCCTCTTGATTGGAGGATAGTGTTCCATCATTCTAAGGCTGAGTTCTTAAGTAGATTAGAAGCAAACATTATTTTGTCTTCTTCAGCACACTTACTTATTTTTAAAACTGCCTCAGTCTTCTCTATCCAGCGTAGGGCTGCAATGGGTCCTTCATTGCCCGAGAATTCTATTGGTTTACAGGACCAGAATTCCTTGTAAGAACAACCGTAAGACACGGTTCTTCTTCTATTGGGAATGGGCATTTGAAGTACGGGTCCATTGTTCACGCTGTTTTCTGGTTCAACTGGTCGCTTACTGCTATGTTTACTTTTATTATTTGCTTCTTGAACAGTTTGAATAATAAATGGCATTGCATCTATAATTCTTTGTGCCACTATGTGTTGAACGGCACTATTATCCATTTGGTTTCCATTGTTATTGATGCTTGGATTCTCATTAACCACGTTAATGTTACTCTGGTTATCGTTATTCAGATTTCTTTGATTTCCTTCATCGGCCATCTGAATTTTAAACATTTACCCCGTATTAATATCACAAAATAATATTAATATAGTCAATCACATGACACGCATTTTTGCCAAAAGCGTCGATCATTGCGACTTTACTCTATTCATATACTATTATGCATCTATTACACACCAGTACTGAAATAAAAATTACAATACCAACTGAAATAGAATTACACTAATAGTAATAGGCATCCGTACACACATATTTTATTTTATTATATTATTATTATTACTATTACCGTCTCCCCATCACATTCAAGGATATGGATTCATCCAAAAATCCATATTGCGCTCATCGTATTTCCATACGAGTCGCTCTCCTACCTGTCGCATTCTCTCGCTGCTTTCTAAAATTTCCTCACCAAATGTCCTAAGTTCTTGCACGTTTTCTGCACTCATTGGGGGTGCAGGTTCTAGGACTGGGTTCGGAATCTGGGGTGCGGGTTCCTGATATGGGGGTGAAAGTGCCTGAAATCGGTAAGGATCTTCTAAGATCTTCCTAATATAGTCATCATGGTAATAGGGATCTAAAGGGTCCATACCTGGGTAGGCTCCTATGTTTTGCATAGGTGTATCTTCATGGATCGGGTAACGTTGCACAAAATCCCTAACATCATCCCACCAGGGATCGTAATTTGGGTCTAGGGGGTCTGGTGCTGGTACCCTAGGGATTTCTTCCGGATTGAAGTCATGCATCTCTACTTGGTTTTCAGGGTTTTCTATTTCCATGGGTTGATCAGGGATTGGCAGTTGTGGTTGGGGTGCTATTATTTGCTCCAGGTTAGGGTCAGCTGCAGAGGTTGCTAAGATATGGATGTTGGCTATACCCCTATTTATCATATCCTGGGCATAGGCATCTGTTTCTCTCTTGGCTACTGCTAGTGCTCTCTGGTCTTGCAACTTTTTCATACGCTTCCAACGCTCATGTGCCCCTCGACTGAACCATCCCCTCTTTTTCTGAGGAAATGACTCCTCTGACTGAGCCTTAAACACAAAGATTCCATCTTCCGTATCAGCAGAGTACCCTGAGAGGGCAGGCTGAGAAGAGGAGGTGCCTTCGCTTCTAGGTGAACCAGACAATTGACGGTACGCGTCAGATGGTCCTTGGTCACTCATACTGTAAACTAACAGATAGTCAAATAACACATAACAAATAAATACAGTTATGCACGTATTTCAGTAATTTATTTCCTAACACTTTACATTTTGATGTCAGCAGAACACCTCTGTGGCTGAATCAGTGGCATAGCTCTGATACCACCTCCTGTCGCAACCCCCGATCCCATGTTCCCCGGGAACAGGGAGGCCACGAGCCAGTTTCGGTGGTATCGCATATTGTCTAATTTGGCAGCGGAATTTTTCATCAGGACCGTAGTTAGGAAATGTTTATCAGAGTAAAATACCACATTTTCATAACATTAAACAAATGGGTTAAAACCCAAGTTCGTAGTACACACGTTTTCATAGGAATAAATCCTATTTATTTAATAAAAACATCTATTTTATTTTAGGTAACTTTATTGCCACTTTTCCAAGCCTTCAGTGCTGTCCAGCTGGCTTCTATTTTGGCATTCACATTTTGTTACCTGAAACGCGTTTTAAAAACATTTGTCAATGGGAAATACTGGTGAGTGAATCCCAGTTTAATCAAGTTTAAATAAAAAGTCACAGTGTACAGTATTGAGGGCGATCCCGCAACTATATTTGTTTACAAGACATCACAATTAACATCCATGGTACTGTCGAACCCGACTTGTGGACATGTTACTCCTTGACCAGGTGGTAACAAATTTTGTATACAAAACCCCAACATACTCATCATAATCGTATTCTTACAAATACTCAATAACTGTTATTCGCATGGAAAAGTATTTAAGGTTTTGTAAAAACAGTTAACAAAAGTTTACAAAAAGCGGATCATCTCACATTGCTGTCTTAGATTTTCCGTAAGGGTTTCCCGGTGATAATCTATAATTTACACAAATGTACACGCGTTAGTATTAATAACCCATTTTAACATTAGTAATACCCTCCCCGAGACGGCATTCCAATGACTACGTCAGGCAGAACCACGATAGCCATTACGGAACCCTAGATCAATCGGGCAGCGTATCTAATACGTATCCAGGGGTTATAATACTTACAACGGAGCAGAACTTCGCTAATTAGGGGGGTATAATACCCGAGTATTACTTCTACTATTCAGAAATTGTGATTGAGAATGAAAGAAATGAACGACGGAAAACGAAAACACGTTGCTTTCTTATATAGTGCCTGATCTCGGTTCTCTCGCGGCCCGCGTAAAACAAGGAAGGGTCTACGCGGCCCGCATTGACTCCAGGTCAACGTATAGCTGATCCGGGTCAGCGAGTAGGGTCGACGTGTGGCTGACACGTGGCCGCACCGGGCTGCACCACATTTTCACGCTTACGCGGCCCGCGTAAGAGTTGGGGTAGGTCTACGCGGCCCGCCTCAACTTATATTTCAGATTTTTATTTATTTTTAATACTATTTAATATATTTGAGGCCCGTTTTCGCATATGGGGTGTACTTTGGGACATATTGGGATATTTTAAAATATACTAGGGTGTCGGAAAATTATGAGGGTGTCGGTTTTATTGAGGATTGTTATAGACCAAAACAAGAAGAATCCTTTAGAATTCTTAAGCAAAGATTAACCAATGCACCCATACTAGCGTTACCGGAAGGAACTGAGGATTTTATAGTCTATTGTGACGCTTCCAAGTTAGGTTATGGATGTGTATTAATGCAACGTCAAAAGGTTATAGCTTACGCCTCTAGACAACTTAAGAATCATGAAGAGAATTATTCAACCCATGATCTAGAGTTAGGAGCTATAATTTTTGCCCTTAAAATTTGGAGACATTACCTATACGGTAGTAAGTTTACCATATTCACCGACCATAAGAGTTTAAGGTATGTTTTTGGGCAAAAGGAATTGAATATGAGACAAAGACGCTGGATGGAAATTCTTAGTGATTATGATTGCAATATCCAGTATCATGCAGGAAAAGCAAATGTAGTAGCTGATGCTTTAAGTCGAAAGTATCATGAAAAGCCAAAAAGTATATGTTCTCTTAAGTTAAATCTGCAGGTAGATTTAAATGATCAGATTAGAAAAGCACAAGAATCAGTAATCAAGGATGATACAGAAAAGTTAAAAGGAATGATTAAGGAATTAGAACAAGGAACAGATGGAATTTAGAGATTCCATAAGAAAAGGATGTGGATACCTAAATTAGGAAACCTACGTCACCGTATATTAGAAGAAGCCCATAAATCTAAGTATACGATGCATCCTGGAAGTGATAAGATGTATCAGGATTTAAGAAAGAATTTCTGGTGGATAGGAACGAAAAAGGATATAGCAGCATATATTGCAAAGTGTTTAACCTGTTCACAAGTCAAAGCTGAACATCAGAAACCCTCAGGTTTATTGCAACAGTTAGAAATGCCAGTTTGGAAATGAGAATTTATAACAATGGATTTTGTTACCAAATTACCCAAAAAAAGAAAAGGTAATGATACAATCTGGGTGATTGTAGACGGACTAACCAAGTCAGCTCATTTTCTACCAATGAAAGAAACTTTCAGTATAGACCAATTAGCTAAATTATATGTAAATGAAATAGTTTCATTACATGGAATTCCTCTATCAATTGTTTCTGACAGAGATAGTCGTTTTACCTCTCATTTTTGGACAAGTTTCCAAAAAGCCATGGGAACCAAGTTGAATATAAGCACCGCTTATCATCCTCAAACGGACGGACAAAATGAAAGGACAATTCAGACAATGGAGGACATGCTTAGAGCTTGTGTAATTGATTTCGGAGGTAATCGGGACGATCATTTACCATTGATAGAATTTTCTTATAATAACCGTTATCACACAAGTATCAATGATGCACCATTCGAAGCGCTTTATGGACGAAAATGCCGAACGCCAGTCTGTTGGGCAGAAATTGGAGAAAAGAAACTATCTGGACCTGAGATAGTACATGAAACAACAGACAAAATTATTCAAGTCAAGGAACGACTGAAAGTAGCACGTTATCAACAAAAGAGTTATGCTGATAACAGACGAAAGCCCTTGGAATTTCAAGTAGGAGATAAAGTATTATTGAAAGTCTCTCCTTGGAAAGGAGTGGTAAGATTCATCAAAAGAGGAAAGCTAAGCCCCAGGTATGTTGGACCTTTTGAGATTATTAGAAGAATAGGACATGTAGCCTATCAGCTACAACTGCCAGAGGAAATGGCAGGAATACATGATGTATTTCATGTATGCAATCTCAAGAAATTCTTAACTGATGAATCACTGGTAGTACCTCTTAAGGATATAGAGGTAAATGAACAGCTAAATTTTGTAGAGAAGCCTCTACAGATTGAAGACAGGAAAGTTAAGAACCTCAAGCACAAGAGATTAGTTCTGGTCAAAGTGAAATAGGACTCCAAAAGAGGACCAGAATACACATGGGAACTTGAATCAGAAATGCAAAGGAAATATCCACACTTGTTCCAATAGATCTCGAGGACGAGCTCTAAAACAAGGTGGGGAGGATATAACAACCCTCCTGAATTTTTTCTGACGCCCTAATATATTTTAAAATATCCCTAAATGTCTCAAAATATACCCCGTATGTTAAAACCGAGCCCAAAATACGATATAACATTAAAAATTAAATAAAAACTAAGTTTTTATGTCGCTCGCGGGCTGCGTAGACCATTAAGGTCTCTTACGCGGGGCGCGACAGCCCTGCAACGAGGCGCAGCCCTGAGCCGACACGTGTCATGATCGTGTCGAACCTATACCGACGAATCAGCAACCCTAGCAGCTACACCTCTACTACGCGGGCCACGTAAGCCTTAACCTAAGCTTACACGGGGCGCGAGAGACCCCAAATGCAGCCCTATAAATAGAAACCGAAGGCCTTCAGTCCCAATTCGTTCATATTTTCTTTTCTCTCTCAAATTTCATATAGTAGGCATAATTCTCGGGTATAATACCTGTCACAGCCCGACCACGTAAAACAACAAATCGTGGCGGAAACGTCGGGGAGTGTTGTAACAGAATCATTGTTTCACAACCATGGATCAAATAATTTCGTTTTATTGAATTATTGAACTCATTGTTTTATTGCAAATCAGATAAATACAAATATTATCTTTCAAGTTTTAAAGTCGCTAAGGCACGAGTCCATCCTATGTATAGCATGCATCAACAATCATCACATAACAGCACCTAAAACATGTGTAAAATTAGGTACGTCAGCATAAAAATGCCTGTAAGTTACATAGGTTTTATTATAATAGGATTCATGACTTATAAGTTTTAGAAAATATTTAATCAAAAATAGTCATGATCCTTAAAATATTTTCTTTTATAAATCATACTAAAATTTATAAGAAATCAGATAATAAAACAGAATAATACATAAATAAATAATTAAGTAAAATGAGTTTGTAAAACAATATTTTGATAAAAAGGTTTGTAATATATATATATATATATATATATATATATATATATAAATATACTTTGGTTTTAAGAAAGTCGAATAAATAATATATTAAAATATATTTCAGTTCCAAAATCGTTAAACAAATAGTATATTAAATATACTTTAGTCGTCAAAATAATAATTTTCAGTAGTATATCAAAAGTATACTTTGGTTTTATTAATAACATATTAAACTATGCTTTGGTTTTATAAATAACATATCAAACTATGTTTTATTAATTAACAAAATATATGTTGGTTTTGTACATTATCACATATGAGAGCATATCAAACTATACTTTTGGGAGTATAACTAAATATACAATAAAAATGTGATTTAAGAATTCATTCAGACCTGAGTGCATCAAAATACACCTTTGAGACTATAGAAATACCACAAAGGCAATCCCTATTTGGATAAAATATCGGTTTCTGACATTCCATGACAACAGGAATGGGGTGTCAAATCCTATAGTGCTATATCATACTACCAATCGGTCTGGTGAACATATAAAATAAGTATAATCCAACAATTAATTTTATAATCTTTGAAAAATTAGTGTTTAAACCATAAATAATCATTCAATTTGTCAAAAGATAAGTACTAACATGTATAATCAATTATACTTTGAAATCATGAACATAACAATTAGGTACACATGCTTCACCCCAAAACATTTGAAAACAGTAAAAGAGGGGACTGATGTGTGCAAAATGCAACATATAAATTACATCAATTGTGGCATAAAACTAACCCTTTTTTAGTACTAATGTTGGAAAAAGTGTGCTTTTGTCTTCCTTTTGTATTTTCAGGATTAAATGAGCTCAAATTAACAAAAGAAGCATAAAGGCAGCTAAATCTAGCATAAATATAAGAAAAGGAACAAACGTGGCATGCCCGACCCCCCTCGACAACATCTCCCAAAGCAAAGACAAGAAGAAAGCTGAGCATGGGGCAGTGCTCAGGATGGACAGCCCTGGCACTAAAGACAAACCTGTAGAAGCTTCTATTGCCCACCACGGGGCCGTGCCCAGCGGACACGGGGCCGTGGTCAACGCAAAGATACGCAGAATCTTGCCAAATCTGATAGTACAGATATGCTTTTGAGCACGGGGGCGTGCCCAGCGGACACGGGGGCGTGTGGAGCTAATAAAGACAAACTGTATTAATGAAGAAAGAGAAAAGGATGGACACGGGGCCGTGTCCAGCGGACACGGGGCCGTGTCCAGGCTTCTGTACAGGCTATAAATAGGAGTGCTTGGCTCAAGCTCAAACCATCCCTTGGCACACCACCTCTCTCACACTTCACCCACCACCCACCACCACCATAACACCATCATCCATTGTCCATCATAGAGTGTGTGAGTCGTCTCGGGATCCAAGATTGATCGTAAGAGTTCTTGACAATCAAGGCCATGTTTGCCTAAGTCTCTTACATCACTTGGTCAAGACAAAGTGTCTAGTGTAATACTTTTTATTTCTAATCTTTTGCACTTTTTATTTGGTTTTGTATTAATGACTTTAATAACTAGTTGCTTATGTTGAAGGTGATCTTTCCTTATCGTTTGTCCGTGGTGTCTTGGCATTATTTTACTGTCTAAAATAAAAGATTTTCACCATTCATATCTCCACGGTCTATATGGAGGTATGTTGGCTACCTGGTCGGGGGTTAAGGGAACGGTTTGGTAAAGGTCTTGCCATTGTTCAGCGTTTAGAGGTCCTGCAATGGACCTGGGTCAAATTTAGTAGGACCTCCTTCAATACTTACGGTATTGGATGGCGGGGGTCCAAACTCTTTGATCCCCTCATAAGTTAACTACTATTAATACTATAACCCGGCTATTTAGGACTGTATCCCTGCTGACTCAGACTACTTAGTCGAGGGTAACGTCACCTCCAAAATAGGGGCCTACCATAATTTGCATTAATAACTTAATTAATTATCTTCCAATAATCCACCCTTTTAGGATTGTATCCTTGCTGACTCAAACTACTGGGGTGAGGGTAACGTCACCTTCAAAAGAGGGGCCTACTGCAATAACTAAGATAATCTCTTAAAATAGTGCAAAAGTGCGGAAATAATCAAAGGTTACACTAGATACGAGTCGGAACCAAGTGATTCATCTTGTCTATCTGTTTTTTTCTTTTTATTTTATTTTCAGCATTTTAGTTAGTTTTTTATTTTTCTTAGTTTAAAACATTTTTCTAACCTTTTATTTTGATTAGACGTTGAGGATAAACCGGTACTAAAAGCTCTTGTGTCCTTGGACGACCTCGGTATCTTACCAACGCTATACTACGCTCACGATGGGTACACTTGCCCATATGTGTGTTTAGTGTTAGTAAAATATCGTGTTTTATAAATTTAAAACTTGGCTAAAAATAAGTGTTAAAGGGGCTTAAAATATACACCTAATATATATAACACTTCACACGCATTAGGGACTATGTACTCACTTGAGAGTGCTTAGAAGTCTTGAACAACTACCAAGCAAGCTAGAGGGATCACGGAATCAAACGGCACCTAATATAGGTAACTAAGTAAATAAACCGGACCTAAATCGGAAGATCGGATAGAATGAGGTTTCGTAAACCAAATGAGTGTGGGAACTCATATGATGTGGTTTAACAAAGCCTACATACTAAAACGAAACCTAACCTAAGTGCTTACGACCCATTACGACTCGTTAAGGTAGCTTACGCCACTTTAACGCGTCGTTCGCGTAAAACACGTTTGGACCGCCTAACTAGTCCTATGACAAGTAATATATGCCTTAACATGTCTAATAATGTTTCCTAATCAGTTTAGATGTCAAAATGTATGTTACAAATGCTTAAAATGAATTTATGCGTAAAAAGGGTATTTTGGTCATTTACCTAAGGCATATAAACTACCTATCATACAACTACTTAAACGAAGTGACCATAAGGTATAACCTCGGAAGGTTATTCCCTATACAACTATAGTCACAAAATATGTTTGGTCGAATCCTACTGATTGACCAAACGGGTCGGGTTCGAAAGTCTAAGCGGTTGTTTAGACCGCTTATCTTACGACCCTATATAAGCACTAATCTAAATGTGATGAGTTAAACATGTTAAAACATGTTTAAAAAAGTTTAAAAACAAGTTTGATATCAAGACAAATGGTCTTGATACCCAAGAATAGTTTGGTTGCAAAATACGCAAGAATACGCATTTTGACCGAAACTATGACTCGTCACTACGCCTAAATAACGTGGTAATCAATAGGTATAGTCACAAGAGACTATAACCATCGTGATTACGCTCACGTTACGAAGTTCAAACGAACTTCGGGTTGACCATAGACTGGTCAAATCAGAAAGTCAAACACTGTTTGACTTTTACGCTTAAAAACGCATAAAAAACGAAAGAAGCTTACAAAGGGTCCAAGATAGGAAGATATGATCTATAAATTCTCAGGTATGAAGCATTTGAGCTTCAACTTAGATAAAATTAGATCATGTGTGAGGAAAGAATGAAAATGAGGTGGGTATATATAGGATTCGGTCCACCGTTAAGATCGTTTATCGAGAACCGTGCTTTAATCATGGCCTTACACTTGGGCCCAAGGTTTTAGAATACCATGGGAACATGTAAAACCATCAAATACCAGCCCATAGGGTGAAAAACCATGGGTTAAAACCATCAAAATCTCAAAAATGGACCAAGTTCAATGTATCTGCCAGAAATTTCAAAAATGGTCCCTGCACTTGTAAAACTTGATTTTTTTGCACTTTTAAGCCCCGTTAACTCCATTTCAAGGCTCTAAAAAATATTAAAGTATAGGGAACATAAAACTTGCTCAAAAATATCTCGGATGTCGGTTCGTTTGGCCGTACGGTTGCGTTGTTCGGTTAATTACGACGGAAGTCGTAACGAACGCAAAGACGATCCAAATTAAGCGACGAATGGAATTTTATCATGTAAATAACTAAAATAAAATATTTTAATGATTACATAAATTTTTGGATGTCCGGATATATACAGAACGTAAGATATGCGCGAAAATGCAAACTTATGCACTTTTTGACGCTTTTAGTTCCTATTGATCAATAAAGTTTATTTTAGCATACCGAACCCCTCAAAGCCTATTTCTAAGCTATGTAAAGTATATTTAAGGTATGTTTAACTTATGATCAAGTTCCGGAATGTTCGTTACTATGCAAATCGGCATAGTTTCATAGTTTGACACAAATAGTCCCTGCGATCGAACAAACTTGTTTTCAAAACACCAAACCATCCAAAACTTATTTCAAAGTTATGTGAAGGTTATTTAAGGTATGTTAAGCCTATGTCACTATTCCAGGGTGTTTGTCGCATTAAACTGATTACATTTACGCATCAGTTCGTGTATAACTTCCCAGAAAGCAATTTAGAGCTCGAAATTGAACAAGAATCGATATGTGCAAACGATACACATATTTATACAAAATCCCAAGTATGAAATACAATATTTAATTGGTTTGGTATTTTTTTGATGGTTGAAGTGACACAGGTGTCACAGTCTCCCCTACTTTAAGAAATTTCGTCCCGAAATTTTAATTTTAGAGGAAACTTGCGAAGACAACTGTGATGGTTTCGCTTTCGAATGAATCCCTCGAACCCTACGTAAAACTCTGGGCCATGTTTGGATTCTTAGCGAAATTGTCAACTCTCAAAGTGAAGTCCTTGTAGTAACAAAACATGGAGTTTCGAACTACGGATAGAAGAACGTTTCTTATGAAGACTTATCATAGGAAACTTGTGTGTGCTCGAAATCAGAATTGGAGAGTGTAAGATAAAATGACATTGGTCAAGGTCCAGGACTTCTAGTAACTTAAATAACGCTACGTTCCCAGTGTAATAAGGAACACTTATATATAGGAAGTACCAGCGGTGTATCTACCATGCTCCTTTCTACATTATTCCCGTTTCGTTATTCTCATCACTATAGGTCTTAACGCATCACAAAACTTGCTGTGGTTTCTGTGCACTGAATTCCATAATTATGTATGCATCTATAATTACGTAATTCCTTGCACAGTCCGCACAGTTCATTTCATAATGCGTAGGGGAAAAAATCAATTGAATAAACATGAAGCGACTTGACTAGACCACCAAAGGATCTTTTTAACTAGATCAACGAACGATCTTTTTAACTAGATCAGCACATGATCTTCTTAACTAGATCAGCACATGATCTTCTTAACTAGACCGTCGTACGATCTTTTTAAATAGACCAGTTAAGGGATCTTTTCAATTATATCATCACATGATATTCCTAACTAGATTTTTGGATCAATCTGTTTAACTAGACCACTTAAGGGGTCCAATTATAGAATAGTACTTCATAACCCAAGGGACTTAACTACAACGTAGAAGTCCATTAAGGATTTAAGATAGTACCTTTGGATATCCTACTATGAATCCCTCATATGAGATATGGAAGATTCTATGAGGATTTGGATGTTGAAAATTCGGATCACACAAAAACACAAATAAAACACAAAACATATAAGAAAACATATAAGCACATAATCACATAATTTGTTTAACTTGATTTTTAATTTGTTATCTTTGGATACGGGTATTTAAAGCATACCAGGAATCCAATCCGTGGATTTCATTTGGTACTTTAAACATTTTCAAGAATCTAACCATAAAGATAGGAAGATCTTAATAAGAATTTCGGCTTTGTCCTTATTGAATTGTAATGTACGTATTAAAGCATACAAAGAATTCAATTAAGGGCTCTGATTTGAGCGATATTTATCCACAAGGATCTAATTATGAGGATAGAAAGATCCTATTTTGGATTTTGGAATTTGTGTAACGAAAGGTGTTTCGAAACCTTGCACTAAACGTGCTTAAGTCGATACACAAGGTATAAAGTTCATGAGGTTGAGGTGCTAGATATGCCAAGGCGACATATGAAGTAGAATTTGGAGGTTGAGCAGCGGCAAATGTTAACCAAATGTCCCCATCGTCCACCATGGGTACATTTGAAACAGGGTATCTGATTCGGATGATGACGGTTGCATTGATTGCTCCAAGAAGCGGTTCCCTTGTACGGCTTCATCCCTGAGGCGAGTCATGGTGATAGCTAAATCAGCGGTCCTCTGGAGTACGACGCCTATTTGTTGGGCAATTGTAGCACCTGGTTCGGATACTTGAGTGTTGTTGCGATGAAGAGGCATCATGAAGAAAATGGAAGACATGGGAGGAAACAAGGGAAATGAAAACAGAATGACAACGCATAAAAATGCGATCATTTGTTTGTTACCTAAGGCAAACAAATGAGATGGTGACTAATCAAAGTAAGTGGGTCATATTAATGTATCGCGAAGACATGCTTTACCCTATAAGTGGACACTCACCCTAAGAGTTCCCAGGTAAGAGTGACTGGTCCGATACTGTGGATTTGTACGAACACTCTAGCCTTAGACAGAAGACTCAGGGTACAGGCACCCACCCTTCCAATTTGCACGTGTTCACATTATTTAGACCAAACTTTGACGAGATTTTGAAAACTTGGAAGGTTCAAAACCTTATAATAAATGATCCTAGAACAGATGATTGGTTTTCAAAGCGGATTCAAAATTTGTGTTCTTATTGTGGTTGTCACCTAAAGATAGGCGACGGTATTGTTTTAAAACTAAACACAAGATAACTTGTGTTAGGGTCCTAGGAAGGTTATAGTCTAGGTCAAACCATTACTAATAACCTAATTCCCTATAACCATTAGCTCTGATACCAACTTTTCTGTCACACCCCGACCACGTAAAACAACAAATCGTGGAAGAAACGTCGGGGGGTGTTGTAACAGAATCATTGTTTCACAACCATGGATCAAATAATTTCGTTTTATTGAATTATTGAACTCATTGTTTTATTACAAATCAGATAAATACAAATATTATCTTTCAAGTTTTAAAGTCGCTAAGGCACGAGTCCATCCTATGTATAGCATGCATCAACAATCATCACATAACAGCACCTGAAACATGTGTAAAAATAGGTACGTCAGCATAAAAATGCCTGTGAGTTACATAGGTTTTATTATAATAGGATTCATGACTTATAAGTTTTAGAAAATATTTAATCAAAAATAGTCATGATCCTTAAAATATTTTCTTTTATAAATCATACTAAAATTTATAAGAAATCAGATAATAAAACAGAATAATACATAAATAAATAATTAAGTAAAATGAGTTTGTAAAACAATATTTTGATAAAAAAGGTTTGTAATATATATATATATATATATATATATACTTTGGTTTTAAGAAAGTCGAATAAATAATATATTAAAATATATTTCAGTTCCAAAATCGTTAAACAAATAGTATATTAAATATACTTTAGTCGTCAAAATAATAATTTTCAGTAGTATATCAAAAGTATACTTTGGTTTTATTAATAACATATTAAACTATGCTTTGGTTTTATAAATAACATATCAAACTATGTTTTATTAATTAACAAAATATATGTTGGTTTTGTACATTATCACATATGAGAGCATATCAAACTATACTTTTGGGAGTATAACTACATATACAATAAAAATGTGATTTAAGAATTCATTCAGACCTGAGTGCATCAAAATACACCTTTGAGACTATAGAAATACCACAAAGGCAATCCCTATTTGGATAAAATATCGGTTTCTGACATTCCATGACAACAGGAATGGGGTGTCAAATCCTATAGTGTTATATCATACTACCAATCGGTCTGGTGAACATATAAAATAAGTACAATCCAACAATTAATTTTATAATCTTTGAAAAATTAGTGTTTAAATCATAAATAATCATTCAATTTGTCAAAAGATAAGTACTAACATGTATAATCAATTATACTTTGAAATCATGAACATAACAATTAGGTACACATGCTTCACCCCAAAACATTTGAAAACAGTAAAAGAGGGGACTATGTACTCACTTGAGAGTGCTTAGAAGTCTTGAACAACTACCAAGCAAGCTAGAGGGATCACGGAATCAAACGGCACCTAATATAGGTAACTAAGTAAATAAACCGGACCTAAATTGGAAGATCGGATAGAATGAGGTTTCGTAAACCAAATGAGTGTGGGAACTCATATGATGTGGGTTTACAAAGCCTACATACTAAAACGAAACCTAACCTAAGTGCTTACGACCCATTACGACTCGTTAAGGTAGCTTACGCCACTTTAACGCGTCGTTCGCGTAAAACTCGTTCTGACCGCCTAACTAGTCCTATGACAAGTAATATATGCCTTAACATGTCTAATAATGTTGCCGAATCAGTTTAGATGTCAAAATTTATGTTACATATGCTTAAAATGAATTTATGCGTAAAAAGGGCATTTTGGTTATTTACCTAAGTCATATAAACTACCTATCATACAACTACTTAAACGAAGTGACCATAAGGTATAACCTCAAAAGGTTATTCCCTATACAACTATGGTCACAAAATATGTTTGGTCGAATCCTACTGATTGACCAAACGGGTCGGGTTCGAAAGCCTAAGCGGTTGTTTAGACCGCTTATCTTACGACCCTATATAAGCACCAATCTAAAAGTGACGAGTTAAACATGTTAAAACATGTTTAACAAAGTTTAAAAACAAGTTTGATATCAAGACAAAGGGTCTTGATACCCAAGAATAGTTTGGTTGCAAAATACGCAAGAATACGCATTTTGACCAAAACTATGACTCGTCACTACGCCTAAATAACGTGGTAATCAATAGGTATAGTCACAAGAGACTATAACCATCGTGATTACGCTCATGTTACGAAGTTCAAACGAACTTCTGGTTGACCATAGACTGGTCAAAGCAGAAAGTCAAACACTGTTTGACTTTTACGCTTAAAACGTTTAAAAGAACGAAAGAAGCTTACAAAGGGTCCAAGCTAGGAAGATATGATCTATAAATTCTCAGGTATGAAGCATTTGAGCTTAAACTTAGAGAAAATTAGATCATGTGTGAGGAAAGAATGAAAATGAGGTGGGTATATATAGGATTCGATCCACCGTTAAGATCGTTTATCGAGAACCGTGCTTTAATCATGGCCTTACACTTGGGCCCAAGGTTTTAGAATACCATGGGAACATGTAAAACCATCAAATACCAGCCCATAGGGTGCAAAACCATGGGTTAAAACCATCAAAATCTCAAAAATGGACCAAGTTCAATGTATATGCCAGAAATTTCAAAAATGGTCCCTTCACTTGTAAAACTTGATTTTTTTGCACTTTTAAGCCCCGTTAACCCTATTTCAAGGCTCTAAAATAATGTTAAAGTATAGGGAACATAAAACATGCTCAAAAATATCTCGGATGTCGGTTCGTTTGGCCGTACGGTTGCGTTGTTCGGTTAATTACGACGGAAGTCGTAACGAACGCAAAGACGATCCAAATTAAGCGACGAATGGAATTTTATCATGTCAATCACTAAAATAAAATATTTTAATGATTACATAAATTTTTGGATGTCCGGATATATACAGAACGTAAGATATGCGCGAAAATGCAAACTTATGCACTTTTTGAAGCTTTTAGTTCTTATTGATCAATAAAGTTTATTTTAGCATACCGAACCCCTCAAAGCTTATTTCTAAGCTATGTAAAGGATATTTAAGGTATGTTTAACTTATGATCAAGTTCTGGAATGTTCGTTACTATGCAAATCGGCATAGTTTCGCAGTTTGACACAAATAGTCCCTGCGATCGAACAAACTTGTTTTCAACACACCAAACCATCCAAAACTTATTTCTAAGTTATGTGAAGGTTATTTAAGGTATGTTAAGCCTATGTCACTATTCCGGGGTGTTTTTCGCATTAAACTGATTACATTTACGCATCAGTTCGTGTATAACTTCCCAGAAAGCAATTTAGAGCTCGAAATTGAACAAGAATCGATATGTGCAAACGATACACATATTTATACAAATCCCAAGTATGAAATACAATATTTCATTGGTTTGGTATTTGTTTGATGGTTGAAGTGACATAGGTGTCACAGTACCCCCTAATTAACGAAGTTCTGCTCCGTTGTAAGTATCATAACCCCGTTTACGTATTAGATACGCTGCCCGATTGATCCAGGGTTCCGTAACGGCTGTCGAGGTTCTACCCGACGTAGTCATTGGAATGCCGTCTCGGGGAGGGTATTACTAATGTAGATATTAAGGGTTATTATACTAACACGTGTGCATTTGTGTAAATTATAGATAATCACCAGGAAACTCTTACAGAAAACCTAAGACAACAATGTGAGTAATCCTTATTTTTGTAAACCTTTTTGTGAGTAATCTCCTTTTTGTAAATTGTTTTTACAAAACCTTAATTATTTTATAATGTGATTAACCAGTGATTGAGTCTTTGTAGTTCTTCAATTACTGCCGGTATGTTGGGGTTTTGTATACAAAATGTGGAACACGTTACCATTGGACAACGAGTTAGCCAATGTGTAATATGACCCACCAGTCAGGATTGACAGTACGGAATGAGTAATTGTGTAGAAATAAACAATGTGGTAGCTCTCAATACTGTTAATGGATAAAACTCTTCTTGATTAAACTGGGATTCACACACCAGTATTTCCCACTGACAAAATGTTTTTAAACGCGTTTCAGGTAACAAAATGTGAAAGCCAGCTGGACAGCACTGAAGGCTTGGAAAAAGTGGCTATAAAAGTTACCTAATTAAAAGAAGATGTTTTATTCAATAAAATGGGGATTTTCCCTATGAAAATGTTTGTAATGAAAACTTGGGTTTTATCCCAATATGTTTAATATTATAAAAGTGTGGTATTTACTCTGATAAAAATTTCCTAACTACGGTGCGGATGAAATTTCCGCTGCCAAATTGATAAACAAAATGATACCACCAAAACTGGTCTCGCGGCCGCCCGTTTCCGGGACAGATAGGGGGCGGGGGTTGCGACATGAATTGCAGATGAAGGACATCTATTGATCAAGTAAGCTGCAGTGGATACAGCTTCACCCTAGAACTTCTTTGGCAACGCTGAAGTAGCTAACATGCACCTCACTCTTTCCAATAAAGTTCTATTCTTTCTTTCAGCCAACCCATTATGTTGAGGAGTACCAGGAATGGTTAAGTGTCTGGCAATACCATTTGCTTTTATGACTCTGGCCTTTCCATCTCTAAGACTAACATGATATCCCATCTTCTCTAAAGTACCAAGAGATAACAAACTTCTCTTAAGATCAGGGATGTACCTCACATCTTTGAGATCAAATGTAATGCCAGATTATGTCTTCATTGTTACTGTACCAATGCCAAGAATCTGACAAGGCCTGTCATCACCAAGCTTTACAGACCCCATGTCCACCATCTTCAATTCTTTGAAAGCTTCTTTCAGAGGTGTCATGTGAAAAGAACACCCTGAATCCATTACCCACTTCTCTTGGTTACATTCACTTATGACCATAAGCACATCATCACTGTCATAACCTCCTTCTGACTGATCATCAGAATCTACATGACTGCTTTGCCCCTTTGAGTAATTACTACTTTGCCCTCTTGAATAAATGCCTTCATTTTTTCTTTTCTTGAATTCTGGACAGTCTTTCTTGAAGTGTTTCTCTGAATTACAAACAAAACATCTCCTCTTGAATCTTGAGTTGGATTTTGACCTGGAATTTCTGATGCCACTGCTGTAATTCCTTTGATCTGACCTTCCTCTCACAAACAAACCATCTCCACCTTCTTCTTTAGAATCTGACCTCTTCTTCAATTCTTTTGAATTCAAGGCAGACAAAACATCTTCCATAGATAGAGAATCTCTAAGATACATCAATGTATCTACAAAGTGTTCTTATGATGATGGTAAAGAAGTGAGAAATATTATAGCCTGGTCTTCATCATCCAACACCACCTCTATATTTTCAAGATCCAAGATCAACTTGTTGAATTCATCTGTATGATCTTCAAGACTCTTTCCAGATGACATGTGAAATGTATACAACCTCTTCTTCAAGTACAGCCGATTTGCCAAAGATTTAGTCATATATAATGACTCCAACTTTGCCTAAATCCCTGCAGCAGATGTCTCCTTTGACACTTCACGAAGAACTTGATCACCAAGACTCAATATGATTGCACTATGAGCCTTCTCGAGCATATCCTTATTTTCTTTATCAGTTAAGCCTTCAGGAAGTTTATCTTCTCCTTTCAGTGCATCTACCACACCATTATGAACCAGAAGAGCCCTCATTTTCACACGCCATAGACTGAAATCATTTCTCCCATCGAATTTCTCCAATTCAAACTTCGTCGACACCATCTTTGATCTCTGATTGCAGAATTGAACGTCAATTTCTTTGAATTGAGCCACCAATGGCTCTGATACCACTTGTTAGATAAACAACCAGAAATTAACCTAGAGAATACTTGAGAAAACAATGAATATCAACGATTGAATGATTTGAATCTTATTGAATCAAAAAACAAATTAAAAGAAAGAAATTACAAAAGGAATTGAAATTGAAGAAGTATCTACAACTATTACAAACCATCTATTTATACTAAAAGCCCCAAATTCAGTTACAACAGACCGTTGTAAGAATTTTCACAAACACCCCCTGTTCTTACAAGAATGTAAGAATCAGTCCTTGAAGCCCAACCACTATCCTCACCTTACCAACTGATTTACAGCCACTGACATACCCTAACCACTGCTTACTATCCACTGCTTATCACAACAACAGTTGTCTTACAGTTGTTCATCACCAGTGATTACCATCAGCTGTTAATCTATATCAGCGGTTTAACACAAACAATGTTTACAAAGACTTCATCAGCTGTTTGCCTCTTTAGTATACAAACAGAGGTTTGCCTTATTCATTTAATACTCATCAGTGTTTACAGTTAAACTAAAATGTTACTTCCTTTTAACATAGTGTGTTGTATTTTGTCACAGGGTGATCAGATAAGCTTGGGGAGACAATTACTTGACCACAATTCAACAATTTCAGGCATTCGGAGCTTACATCAGAACACACAATTTCTTAAAATAATGCATTTACTTAGTTAATATCGGAGGAAATATTTTGGCAGTGGTTCGGTGTGGTGTATGGAGGTGGTGGCAGGTGGGTGGTGGTGGTCCGGCAGAGAGACAACGCGTGTTTGTGTTGTGATATACAGAGAGAGAGGGGTTTATGTGTGTGTGTATATGTATATATATATATATTTAAAACAATTTATTTATTATTTTTATGATTATTTATTTTAGTATTTAGAGTAAAATGAACAAAATACCCTTATGTAAGGTCTACTTGGTCAGATTTAACTATGAAAACTGACTAAGTTAGAGCTAAAGGACATAACGTGGAAGGATCTGCAAACATTGAGTATGTTTTTTGTACTTTTTGAAAATAAAGGACATAGTTTGCAATCTTGTGTAAACATAAAGGACGTTTTTTTGTAATTTACTCTTGGATGAATAAATAATCAATAGATATGTATTCTTTAATAAAAACATCTTATGCACCTTTTTTTTATTCTTCAACCTTGAAAATACCAAGCTCCTAACTCAAATTATAAATTTCAGTTGTCTATCAATATATTTAAAATATCAAGGTTTCAAATGTCAAGTTAACAATAAGAAATTATTACCTATATATCTTCTAGATAAGAAATGCAACTATATAGATAATCAACAAAGCATAGATCGAATATTGCTTTTTTAAAAGAGATTTTAGATTATTGAATAACAAGCTACACAATAATTTTCTAGTTCCAAACTTGCAATAAGGTTGAAACTACAAAAGAGGAATCTCCTATCACTCTACGAAATTGCTTACAAGTAACTTGTAGCCTGTACGATTAAGTAACACCTACGCTTGTCATAGCATGTATTACCATGCATCGATTTTGTGTGAAAATAACCACCAAAGTATGGGAAATTACATAAGAAGCACTTTTGGGTGAATCAATCCGTGTAATAATTTAATGCAACAAAAACGTGTGTGAAGGATTCTTTGATTTATTCTTGGACCATGCCTTTTTGCATATAGATACCACTTTGTTTGATTATAATTTTCAAAGAATCTTGAAAGATTATTATGAGCCTTTTTATTTGGACCATTAAACAAGTTTGTAGTTGATATAAATGTTTCTAAAAGAAATTAGCCGGCATTAGGCATATGCAAGTATGTATATAAGGATGTTAGACATATCTCTGAAAGAAAGACGAATGTGAATGCAAAGTCCATGAGTCGTTTTGACAAGAGCTATATGAGGCCGAGATTCTAACCATTTACTTGTCTTGTGTCATTCACATGGCCCAAAGCGAAAGACATCATAAAGGCAAGGAAAGATGCAGAGGTGTATTGCTTACAACCATAGATTTCAGGGATTAAGCAACAAACACCAGAAACAAGAAGCACTGTATAAATTAAGAAACAAACAATTGAATTCCGTCTGTAAACGGTTGAGGTTGAAATGCCTAGACAGGAATACTTCAAATATAAGGAATGGTTAACTTTGAAGATGATTATTTTTATAGCTTTAAGATTCATAATCGTCATATGTCTATGCAACAGTTACTCTCGATTGCCATACGAGGAATGATTTCGTTTCCGATATAGGATGCGATAACAGAGTTGAAGACATTCTTTCATGTGATGTTTTTAAAGCAATTACACATACAAGACATTGAAATAACGCAAAACAGTATTTGTTGTAACCATTTACAAGTTGGAACAAATGCTTCCAGTTTCTTTGACTCGATGGAACACCTAGTGACACATTTGACGTGTAAAGCTATTTTGGGTGATCATGTCCAATATCCATGGATGTACACTGAAGGGGTACGGTCCCAAATCTCGCACCATACATGGACGCGAGTGACCATAACCCGGTTCATTGCCCCTACCGACAAGGATTCATCTTCGGTCGTGCAGACACGCACGGACCCAATATGTTATCCCAATCGGAGAATTAGAAAACTAACCTTGTCTATGAAAATTGGTTTTCGTCACCACAAGGGTTGCGGTAACCATCACGGTTACTGCACATAGCAATGCGGCCCAAAACCGCATCCTGTAGTCCCACAAGTGGCACTGTCATTTTAACTTCAGTGACAAGCAAGCAAATGGCCTGTCCGGGCACTGACAGCTGTCAGCCGCCCAACCCACTTGCATGAACAGACGGCAGACAGACTGAAAGCCGCAGCAGGACGTGTCATCACCTCATGAAACGTCCAACGCTTCCGTGACCTGCGCTTCTGACACACCTACAAAAGACTACGCGATGTCAGTCTAGTCACTCAATTACCCTCCTTCGCTCTTCGACTATAAATACCCATCACATACCAGGTTTGAGGTAACGCTAATCTGTTATCTCTATCATACTACTCAAACACACAGTTTGCTCTCAAGCAAATACTGATTCTCACGCCGGAGAGTGGTAACAAGGAGCACCCCCACCCCATCCTCCTTGTTACGAGTCATAATGTGTTTCCTTGTGCAGTAGACAAGTTAGAGAACGGCCCGGCCCATGATCTCGGAAAAAAGGGATTGACAACTGAGTATTCCTAATTCATTAATAACAACTGAGATCAATGTATATGTCCATTTCATACATCTTGTCCGTGATATAACTTTTTAGAGGGTAGATCAAACAAAAAGTTGATTTTGTTCAAGTAGACTAAGATAGAATCTTATTGACATTTCATCTTTCAAATCAATGATTAAGATAAAAGTATAGGAAAAAAAGAGGGGCATAATAGTACATTTGGAATAGCCATGTTGACTTTTTTCAAATCTTCCCGTTTTTAAACGTTCATAACTTTCTTATATAACAATTTTTTTCTAAAAAGGAGCATCATTAAATCGAGCATATTTCATGTTTAGTTTGAGTACCATATTCCTATATAAGAAATGACAACTAAAAAACCAAAATTGTGTTGTATTTCTACGTTGTATAACAATTTTGTGCTGAATTTTTTATTAGATTCCTATGCTATATTTTTGTGGTAGATTTTTATATTGATTTTTTGTATTATATTTTTTGTACTGGATTTTTTTGTGCCGGAATTTTTATACCACTTTATTTTATTTTATTTTATTTATTTTTATGTTGTATTTTGAGAAAACAAAAAGGTGATAGTTTGTGTTTTAGGACCAAAATACCCCTTTAATCCTAGTTATAAAAGGTGACATATGTTATCTCTACATTGTTTGGATGAATAAATAATCAAAAGGTATGTATTCTTTAATAAAAACATCTTATGCACCTTTTTTTTTATTCTTCAACCTTGAAAATACCAAGCTCCTAACTCAAATTATAAATTTCAGTTGTCTATCAATATATTTAAAATATCAAGGTTTCAAATGTCAAAGTTAACAATAAGAAATTATTACCTATATATCTTCTAGATAAGAAATGCAACTATGTAGATAATCAACAAAGCATAGATCGAATATTACTTTTTTAAAAGAGATTTTAGATTATTGAATAACAAGCTACACAATAATTTTCTAGTTCCAAACTTGCAATAAGGTTGAAACTACAAAAGAGGAATCTCCTATCACTCTACGAAATTGCTTACAACTAACTTGTAGCCTGTACGATTAAGTAACACTTACGCTTGTCATAGCATGTATTACCATGCATCGATTTTGTGTGAAAATAACCACCAAAGCGTGGGAAATTACATAAGAAGCACTTTTGGGTGAATCAATCCGTGTAATAATATAATGCAATCAAAACGCGTGTGAAGGATTCTTTGATTTATTCTTGGACCATGCCTTTATGCATATAGATACCACTTTGTTTGATTATAATTTTCAAAGAATCTTGAAAGATTGTTATGAGCCTTTTTATTTGGACCATTAAACAAGTTTGTAGTTGATATAAATGTTTTTAAAAGCAATTAACCGACATTAAGCATATGCAAGTATGTATATAAGGACGTTATACATATCTTTGAAAGAAAGACGAATGTCAATGCAAAGTCCATGAGTCCAGTGGCGAAGCTTGAAAATTTTCACTGGGGGGTCGAAAGTCACCGGACCTAAAAGTATATACCTAAAAAAATTATTTTTTAAAAAACCGGGAGGTCGAAAACGTATATACCTAAAAAATTCTATACGAAACGTACATACATAACACTACTGAGCGAAAAGTCCAGGGGGTCCCCCCCGGCCCCTTCATAGCTGCGCCACTGCATGAGTCGTTTTGACAAGAGCTATGTGAGGTCGAGATTCTAACCATTTACTTGTCTTGTGTCATTCACATGGCCCAAAGCGAAAGACATCATAAAGGCAAGGAAAGATGTAGAGGTGTATTGCTTACAACCATAGATTTCAGGGATTAACCAACAAACACCAGAAACATGAAGCATTGTATAAATTGAGAAACAAACAATTGAATTTCGTCTGTAAACAGTTGAGGTCGAAATGCCTAGACAGGAATATTTCCAATATAAGGAATGGTTAACTTTGAAGATGATAATTTTTAGCTTTATGATTCGTAATTGTCATGTGTCTATACAACGGTTACTCTCGATTGCCTTACGAGGAATGATTTTGCTTCCACCTGGTTTCTTTGACTCGATGGAACACCTAGTGACACATTTGATGTGTAAAGCCATTTTGGGTGATCATGTCCAATATCCATAGATGTATACTTACAAGAGGAGGATTGGGTTATTGGAAAGAACAGTCAGGGTATAGTTGAAGCATATCTTGTAAATAAACTATCCAACAATTGCGCTCTATATTTGATCCAAATATAGAAACAAAAAATAATCGCATACCAAGAAAATTTGTTCATAAATACTAACAATCCATTCAATCACAAGAAGAACAAGTGTATTATGCATTGTATCCTTTGAGAGGTACCATCAATAGCAGTAAAGTTTGAAAGGTACCATCACTGGAAAATTGTAGCTAATATGTGGATAATAAGTCTAAGTGTAAGCTTGGAAGACATGTCGCTAATCTTGTTGTTGGTAATCCATCGGAAACCAAACTACGACAACAATATTTTCGATGGAGTATCGCTAACGGATTCTCATAGGCAACCCGCTTAGTTGACAGTTTTTCGACAAAAATCGTACGTAAGCAAATCTCATTTAGGGTAATAACACAATTTGTTCATTGTTAGATATGGACAACTTGGATGTATCATTGACTGTGTACATTAAACATACATTGTAGTTGATTTAATGTTTTTAACTGTTTTACAGTAATTACTTTTAGTTGATACATTGTTATATCATCTTTTTATCCAATTTAAACATGTATACACACATTTGCGTACATAAATGATAATAAAACCATACACTATATAGGTTCTTAGTATTCCTAATTCGTTAATAACAACTGAGATCAATGTATATGTCCATTTCATACATCTTGTCCGTGATATAACTTTTTAGAGGGTAGATCAAATTAACAAAAAGTTGATTTTGTTTAAGTAGACTAAGAAAGATTCTTATTGACATTTCATCTTCGAGTCAATGATTAAGATAAAAGTATAGGAAAAAAGAGGGGCATAATAGTACATTTGGAATAGCTATGTTGACTTTTTTCGAATCTTCCCGTTTTTAAACGTCAATAACTTTTTTATATAACATTTTTTTCTAAAAAAATAGCATCATAAAATTGAGCATATTTTCATGTTTAGTTTGAGTAAAAAACCGAAATTGTGTTGTATTTCTATGTTGTATTTCAATTTTGTGCTGAATTTTTTTATTAGATTCCTATGCTATTTTTGTGGTAGATTTTTTATACCGATCTTTTGTGTTATATTTTTTTGTACTGAATTTTTTTGTGCTAGATTTTTTATACCACTTATTTATTTATTTTTTTGTTGTATTTTGAGAAAACAAAAAGGTGATAGTTTGTGTTTTAGGACCAAAATACCCCTTTAATCCTAGTTATAAAAAGTGACATATGTTATCTCTACAATGATTTTTAAACTACTTACACAAAACTCATTTTTAAAGGATCTTCCCCACTTTATATATATACTTGTATTTATCTTATTTTACAGTAATATTGTCTAAGAACTTGTGTGCCTCAACTTTCATATATCACTTAAAAGTTTCACTCTAACATTTTAATGTAAGTGTTCCATCTTATTTGTGTGCAATCGTCCATCAATCTTAACTAACGAAAATAAATGGATTATGACGCTTGTATTTTATATTTGAATTCTAGAGTTTTACATATTTAAATATAATATTCATAAACATATTAAAATTCAGCCATATTAGTTTTCTCTAAAAAATATTTAACTTTTCATATGCTTTTACATAGCCATTTGATTATAATCGTAAACATATTACTGTTGTAAGTTAAACTATACTATCAAATAAAACTAGTTAATTTGATCAGTTATAAAAGCACTAAAATTATTTTTTGTTTTGTATTTAAAACTAAATTACAATCATTTTAAAAACAGATTTTAAAGTTCGATGTACTCAAGTAGATAGAATATCAATAACCATTCATGTAAGGGGAAATTTCCGCCGAACGACAAAAGTGTATCGAACCAAACCGATAGAAACCAAATTTCAATATCATTACTAATTTTCCGCCGCAAAGCGCGGGAAGATACCACTAGTGTTTATCAAATATTAAAACATAAAGTTACTAATAAAGATTATCTTAAAAATATAATAAATTCATTTTTTTATTAATTTCATTCATGTATCTGACGTACAGAAGTGACGAAGTGTAGGATGATGTAACTTGCAACTACACGCGAGTGTACTGATTAGTGGCATGCATATCCAATAAGTTGATTACTTATAGGCAGGCTTCTTAGACTTTGCTCTCCATTTGGAAATGAATGACTTGTAAATTCTACTTTTTTTTCACGCAATAAACATCTAGTAGAGAAATAGAACAGATATTGTTGAAGCTGAGAAATTTACTTGGCAAAACCTACAACAACCCCGTCAACCCGTCCAAGGGCGTACCCACTCTAAGGCGTGGGTGGGTGGACGCACCCCTTGAAAAAATATTTTTTAGTGTTATTTTTCGCCGGAAATTTCGACCGCACCCCTTGGAAATTTTCACCCGCAACTCTTGAAAATTTTCAACTGCCCCACTTATAAAAAAATATTATGGATTTATAAAAAAAAAATTTAACACTGATTATTATTTAATATACAAATATATAACATAATTTATATAATTATTCTTTAGCCACTTGATCACTTTATTACTTAACTAGTTAACTCAATAAAAGCCCAATCTAAAATATATTTTTATTAACCCAACTCAAAGAAATTTGAACTAAATAAAATAACTCAAACCCACCCACCAATTCTAATTCCAAATCCCGCCCCAAAAAAACTACTAGCGACTTGACACCACTGCTCATGATAGGACGACTTTTTTTGCCAGAAAAAACAAAATTCCGGCAAGACTGACCCATATTATGCCAGAACTCCGATATAGAACTAGTATGGTTTCTCTATTGATTTTTTGTTTTTTTGTTTTTTTTTATGTGATGATTAGGAGAAAATATAGACGTATAAGGGTTTGATCTTTTTATGTTTTTTGATTGTTATAGACTTATAGTTAGATGATTTTGTTGTTTTATTTATAGTTTTGTTTGTTTAAATGGTAAGTTACAAGTAATCAACATTCAATACTAGGGCTTGAATCTTTGAAAATAAAATTGTAAATTATGGACTATGGTATGAACCCGTTAGATGTCGTGATTTGATTACGAATTCCCCGATTAATGTTAACGACTTATTATAATGGTAAAATACATTTATATTTATATATGTTAATTTAAGTATGTTAGGCCCGGGTTATCAGTTTAAACGGTGCGCTCCTCTCGTCGTAGTTTATTATTAAATAATAATAATAATAATAATAATAATAATAATCAATAATAAAATACCCTTCTCTCGATGATCGGGATCTAGAGTACGGGTTGTCACAGTATGTATTTTTCCCTGCAAAACAAATATTTTAACATGCTTTTTCCTCTTCGCCACTTATATAAATCGTACCTGTGACCTTTTTTAGGGGAGATTGCCGATTGGAGTATCGTGCATAACAAAATGTCATGGGCGAGCCAGGGGTTTTATCACAATGGGTCTTCGGGCGGAGGGTTTCCTCTAGAATTGGTGGCACGCCAGGTTAACAAGACTGTTTGCAATCGTGAACGTAGGAGACCCTTTGTCAATAAATGTACCCAAGGGACCGGACATTGTTAGGCCTTCAAAAAAAAAGTTCTTTTAACATGGTTTAGCTTATTTCCCAAGTTACTTTAAATGCTTTTAACAATCAAAGAGTATTTTGTTGCTTATAACTTTCAATGTCTTTGAAATCAAAGAAAAGACCTTCTATCATTCCATGAAATTGCTTACAACTAACTCTTGGGGCGTATTTTTTCGAAAGGAAACGAGTTTTAATTGATTTAATGTTTTCAGAAGCATTTAACAGGCATTAACTATTAACCATATGCAACGCATTTTTAAATCTTTTTAAGAAGAAAGATGCGTGTGAATGCAAAGTCCATGAGTCATTATTATGAGTTTATGACAAAAGGAATACGTATTTCGTCTCAAATTCTAACCACTAAATAGTCTTTGGTCACTTGCTAAGCTCGGCTTGACCAAGGGCCCATATTACTTTCATTTAGGCATTTAGCAAAAACATTGGCATGTAATTATCTAGTTAATTATATAGTCGGTCTGTAGGATTCACTCATATTGCATGTTTGAATCATTTGATCTCTAAGTTAAAAAAAAAAAAGTAGATAGATGATTCACATTGTTTACTCACAAGTCACAAGTAACATAGATATTTCCTCGAGTAAGTATGTTTGTTTAGTCTTTTATTAAATACATGGTAAAAATCTATTTTGCATGTGCCCATCATTAACATGGAATACCATCATCATACTTGGTAAATCTCACTAATATCAAAGCTAAGTTAGGTTAGGAGGAGAGTAAGTTATAGATAACCTTACCTCTACCCCGCAAAAATGAGATGTTGCTTCCAGTGAGACCTCACGGCTTCATAGTGGTTTTGTATCAAGCCTTGGACATGAGACACATAACACTCACCAATCGGGACAAAGACCGATTTGTACATGTACCCCCTTGTCTTTCGGTTATCATCACCATCACATGATGCATGATTAGTCATTCGTCACTTTTAACGTCATTTTCACAAAATTAGTAAAATAACGTTAAAATTTATGCAATTCTCCTATATATTAATTTTTGAACTGAATGAACAGTAAGTTCATTTAGGGATAAACAAATAGTATTGGGTACCGGTACAACAAATAGTATTAGGTACTGGTACCGGTACCCGCTTTTACCAAATCAGGTGTATTTTCGGTACCGGTTCGGCACCGGTACTCACCGATTTTTACCCTCAAATACCGGTTCCGTACCAGTATCGACCGGTACCGAGCCGTACCGTACCAGGTATATTCTGTCACACCCCGAATTTCCACGTGTCACCGGTGGGCCCGGTAGGGGAGTATCGTGACGTGGTTGGCAACTCAATAGTAAAACAACACAATATTTAAATGCACAGCGGAAGCAAAGTATAGATTCATTCCAACCAAACGATATTGTAATATTAAGTATTACAAGTAGTTGAATATAAATCCACAGGTAGAACAAAATAAAAGGAAACAGTGTTCAACAGTCTATGACATCCAAGCTTGCGAGACTTATTGTGGATGCTAGGAGACAAGCCAGCCTATTACGCGTAGTACCTGCACTTAACCTTTTTAAGAAAAATACGTCAGTTTACACTGGTAAATACAATCAACCGACTCATTTTGAAAAGAGTTTAAGAAAATGCATTTAAGGCACAAGGCACAAATAATATTTTATAACTTGGGTTACTTATTTAATTATATAAACTTGTAAAGGATTTACATGTTCCTTATGCGTTCAGTAGCCCGGGTCGAGCCGGGTTAAAGATCAATAGACACACCACTTTATTTAAATGAGACACTGACAGGTGTACGCCTACACCTGAGTGCTAAGGTCGTGGCCATTTCGTAAAATGATGCCAGGGATATCCGGGACATGGTCATTAACCTCCCAAAGGCTTTAAGCAACAAAACAATTTAAACGAAACATCTCAATACTTTAACCATCATACAATTAAAGATTCAATGTCCGACCAAGCGGTATTTTATATACCGTACCCCAAGCCCGTATAGGGAAATAAGTTAAAAGTATTTACCTGAGCAAGTATAAATCAAAATCAGCGAGTGCAAGTATCTTTTACTGGTTCTCCTAATCTGGAACGAAGGTTTATAATAACCTATTAGAATCCTAACCGGTCTTTAGTTAAGCTTAAGCTTAGACCGGTTAGTTTTAAAGATACGGTTCGTACGCACTATTAAGCGAAGACCGGATAGAATGTGATTTAGACCCGACAAGTTTGAATACTTGCTTAATATGGGTATATTATACACATTCTGGATTTTGAGATAAAACCGATAAGGTTTGACCCGTTTCGGCTAATTTATGTAAACTAGTTACATAAACCGAACCGAACGCGTATGAAGCGTAACGGGTAACCATAAGAGTCCTAAATAGGTTTCCTAAGTTAACATGCCTTAAATATGTTGTGATATCAGTAGGATACCTTCCGTTATGCCCAAAACGAGTTTAATCTCATATTAAGCCCAGTAGGGGTATTTTGATCATTTTAAAGATTATAAAAGGAATTAATTTATCTTCTGTGATCCGGGTCTGATTAAATCAGTAAAATGGTTTATTTTAACAGGTTATAACATTTGGTTATAAGTCTTATATGCCAAAATAGTTTTAAACCCTAACTATGCGTATAATACGCGTATAAAGCCGTTTTAAGCGACGTACGGGTTAAAATAGGATTCTGAGTTTCCTGATCAGTTAAACAAGTTCAAAACACTCCATTTAATATTTAAAATCAGTAGCATTTGGATTGGCATCAAAAGGATTTGTAAAACTCATTTTATGGCCGAAAAGGGTATATTCGGTATTTACCGAATCAAGGCACTAATCCTAGCTTATGATCAGTTTAAAAATAATTAAAAATCTTTAAAAATCCCAAAATATTATATTACATCAGTGGTAAAAGGTTTGGTGTCAAAAATTGGGTTTAGATAGGCTTTATGCTAATGACGCCATTTAATCACTAAGGATCGTTCTAATTACGTCATTAAGCATAACTCCTAATCTATATGTCCAACTGATGTAAAAATTTACGGACATGTTTAATAATCAGTAACAAAGGTTATAGTTCTTTCATATCTTCAAAAATCTCGTTTTATGATCATAAGGGCATTACGGTCCATTTTTAAGCACTTAACGGAAACGTCGGACAATTAAGGATTTATGTGGTATAAACGCAGAGGCTTATACACACATGTAACTAGGTCCTAATGGAACTTTAAGGCATGTCTAAACCTATCAAAACCGGGTCAGAACTGAGGTCAAAGCAAAAGTCAAACTTTTGCGTCTTTCGGTTCCGAATCGGTTCAAAACAGAAAGTTGTCGAATCAAACAAGCGTAGACAAGTTTTTATACTTATTATCAGGTTATAAGAATGATAAAATAGGTGATACGCCTTTTACATCGTTAATCATGCGTTAAATCGAAAATAACAATTCTGTTGACTTTTTCTAATTACCATTGACTCGACAATCGACCTAGTTAGGATTGGAATCAGTGGGTGCCCTTTTAAGGGTTTAAAGCCCACATGATTACCAACTTATAACAACTTTTGATTCGACAAAACCCTGGACCGTTTGTGTTTTATCGCTAAGTCAAACCGTAGTTACGACGGTTTGATTTCTAAGCTATAAACTAAGCATAACTTGATTAAGAAGGATCAAGGGTACTTACACACGACTAATGGATGATTTGGAAAGTCTTGGTCCTGCTCTTGTGCTTCACAAATGCTCAGAAGATGAAGTGTGGTTGCATGTTGCACATAATGGCCCTTTAAAGTAACTTTGATCTTCATAGATGGTTGCCAAAGAAGTCTAGGAGTGTTACCAGATGTCAAACATGTGTCCCTAGGCCTAAAAACCATTTTAGGAAGCCCATGGTATGCCAACAATTCGATCTAAGTCGGTTAAGGGACGAAACAGGCAGCTGCCTGTTGTTTCTGCAGCTGGTAGTCGCACGCGGCCCGCCTGAGATACAGGCAATCCTTACGCGGGCCGCCTGGAGGCTGGATTCAGGTTAAACATGTTTTCTTGTATTGCACTTTGGTCCTTGGTCCCCCGAAAGGTCGTTTTCACTACAATTCTTGCATTATGAGGCTTCAATATTAACATATGGGGGCTTTAGGGCTTATACCATCTTTGTCAAGTCCTCGGGTAACTTTGTGATCACCCGAAAAGCCCTAAATTTCAATGTTGACGATTTTAACCCTCACACACGAATTTTATCACAACTTTCTCATACGGTAACGAAACTTGGTGAAATTTTTATGGTACATTCTAGTGAGCATAATTAATCGTTACAAGGCTTCGGGTTTGCTAAAAGGTCACTCAGAGGTATATCTTAAACATGTTGACACATTTAACCCCTGTAGTTTGTAATCTCTCACTTTCTTTCACAATTCGCTTCGTATGATCCATGATCCATTCGTTTAAGGTTATAAACATCATGTAGGGTTATTGTAAAGTATATTTATTCATTGTTGACACTTTGAACCCTTATATTTACACAGTTTCAATGTTTGTCAGTTTTAGTCCTTCAAGAACATTCTTTCACACGTTCAAACCTATGACACGTGTCAACACATTATAGGACGTAAATTTTCGAGGTGTTACAATTCGGTACCAGTACACACTTTTGGAGATTTTGGTAACAGTATTTTCGGTATCGGTTGGTACCGAGCTCATTAAATCATATAGCAACGTATCAATGCAAGTAATTGCACCGTTTATATTATTTTTCATACACACAGTAACTTCATTAAGGGGATGAACAAATAGTATTGGGTACCGGTACCCGCTTTTACCAAATCAGGTGTATTTTCGGTACCGGTATTCACCGATTTTACCCTCAAATACCGGTGCCGTACCAGTACCGAGTCGTACCGTACCAGGTATATTCGGTACCGGTACACACTTTTGGAGATTTCGGTTACGGTATTTTCGGTACCGGTTGGTACCGAGCTCATCAAATCCTGTAGCAACGTAGCAATGCAAGTAATTGCACCGTTTAGATTACTTTTCATACACACAGTAAGTAAACTGTATTTCGTTTGATTGAGATTTTATATACACAACAACTTATTTTGCTTTCTTTTTTGTCTTTTTTCTGTAATGAATGAATTGTATCATGTAAAATTAACTTGGATATTTAGATTATTGATGAGCAAATCGTATCAAATCCTATAATCAAACCGGTGTCGTATAGGTACCAAATTTACTATTACCAAATCATTTTCGTTACCAATTTGGTACCCACCTTTTGGCGTTTTCAGAATCGTTACTTTCGGTTCGACACCGGTCTAGCACCATACCTGTATTTATTGATTTTTACCTTCAAATACCATACCGTATTGTACCGAGCATTTTCGGTGCCGGTACCTAATTTCGATGATTTTCCGGATCGATACGTTCGGTGCCGTTACCGAAACCGAGCTCATCCATATTTTAACGTGTTAGCACCGTAATAACTAAAATGAAAACAACCGAATTTTCAACGTGTAGGACGTGTGGGTCATATTATTATATATTAGGTTATTTAAAATCGCTTTTTTGGGACGAAATGACCATCCTTACCACGTCATTTTTATTTATGTTTTGATATTCGGTATCTGCTGCTGACACGCGTTTTGCAGACATTGGGTCCCCGCCGCAACGCGCGGTCTGAAAATCAACTAGTTGTAGACTTGTAGTAATAAAAGCCGGTGTCTATATATTCAGTAAAAAGAAAAAGAAAAATATAAAATGCTAAAGCAACAGCATCACCTTCTCTTCAATGGCGGTTCCTGTTTTCGGTGCCGGCGTGTCGTCTAACTGCCAGCTTCAAAATTCAGTATTACTGCTGCTACTATCTCACTGCACAAACAGATGTCATTGTGGAAATACTTGTTCTAATCATATCTTTGATCTTCAAATCAAGGCGCCATCGTCATAGAAAGGTACGCCCACACTTTTTCAATAATGTCTAATTATTTTCAGTCGTCAATCGAACGCTACCCTTGATCTATGTTATCTCCAATTGGAATTTCATCGAGTTTGTATAATTAACGGAAGTTTATTATATCTCAGTGTAGTGTTGATTTTCATCAACTTAATTGATACGTGAAGAAAGTAAGTAATATATGTTGATTGAATCTACTGCATTCTGAATTTGAACGAATCATTTAACCCGAACATTCAATAGCGATTGAAATTCATGATTTGGTGGATTTGAATTGAGACACTCTGGTGTAGGGAGTGGTTAAACACTTTGAGTGGCAAACCAAAAAACCGACCAATCAGAGCGCGCCATGTCAATCAGTCAAAAGTGTTTAAACTTTGGTGAAAAGTGTTGACAATGGTTTAGACTAGGGATGAGCATTAAGTACCTGGTACCGGTACCGAACCGGTACCGTACCGAACCGGTACCGGGTATATTCGGTACCGGTTCCTATTTTACTCGTTTTTCGATACCGGTACCGGTATTTTTGGGTAAAACACTAGTAATGTACCGAAAGTACCGGTACCGCCGAACCGGTACATTCGGTACCGGTGCCACTTTTCAACGTTTTTCGGTACCGGTACTTTCGGTACCGGACCGGTACCGAGCTCATCCCTAGTTTAGACACTTGGTGAAGTGGTAAACTATTTAAAAAAAAAAAGGAAAAATGTGTGATTGGTTGAGATTGGATTGGACCCCACCCCACAATACCCTCTCTCTCACCTTCCTCCCTTCCCCGATTCGGCATGCACTCACCGATTTTGCCCCCCTTTTCGGCAAACCATGTTCGGCAAATTCTTGGCGGTGGGATGGTAAGCGGTGCCGGGTGGGTTTACAGCCCCCACTCCGGACACCCTTAATCATGTAATGATACGGTATGAGAAGAACCTTTATACCTATGGTAGTACCTTTATTATGAGGACAAGTTTCAAACACCATAATATTCCTTCGGATTTGAAGTTCATAGATTTTGGCTTAGAAATCACTAGTTGGTAATAATATAATAAAGTTTGTGTTAAGAGTTGCAATAAGAATAGTGCTAATGATAGAAATCCGGTTCGGTAACCGGTAGGATGTTTAAAATTCTCATTAAAAAAAAAACGGATAGGCAACAGATCGAATAAGATACAGAAATCACCACTTGACAACTCGTTGGGCGATCTAAACTTGAAGCGAGATACATAAACTCACCACTCGATCCAACTCTAGGCTCCGAAGTCCAAAAAAACCATTCAATATGCCACTGTTGAACTAGCGTTGGAAGTTCTGGTAACTCAAAAATTAAGAAATACAAGAAATCAATTTCCTTATAAAAACATTCACCTTTTCATTGATTAAAAGTTAAGCACATATAGATCAATCTGCAGATGTGTAGTGGCTTAATTATATAAGGATTTGCATTTATATTCTAATAGTTTTTTGTAGTCTTGGGGAACATGATAACTATGCCAAACATGTTATTTTGAGTATCATTGTGATCCCCTCGTGTATTACCATATATGCCTTCATGTTCTTGCTGTTGCATATATGTACCCTTTACATAGGAATAGTTTAAATGTATTCAAATCTGGTATTTGTTGTTGCATATACAAAGTGATTTGCTTTCCTTCTTTGATTTTATTTGAACGGCAAAGTATATATAAATAAATGAAAATCAACCGACGGGAAGCTGGCCAACACAGAACATAGTACAAAGTTACACCACGCATATCTCCTGAGCTAACCAACCACCAATGATATATCACATAAACACAAACATAAAACAATTAAAAACGCCAAATTTAGAGATGCTTGAGATCATATAATTCATCTTTGAGTTCCTTCACCACTTGTGTAAGCAACATATACTATGATAGTGGAGTGTGCAAGAGCTGTGGATGTACCTCCCAGTTATTAGGCTTTGTTGTATAATAGTATACCATTAAGGTCTATTAATGATTGAGAACTTGGCTGAATAAACTTGAAGCCAGGTCAGAAAATATGTCTCCAGGTTCTCTAAATGTAAACTTTTTTCAATCCATGATCTAAATGTATCTCTGATGTGATAATCTTCTTTTCGACCTCATACTCAGTAATGTATTGATTCTAGCTGTAAATTGAACGATACCGTTGATCTATGATATGTTTGGATTGGAATATCATCGAGTTTGTATGATTAACGGAAGTTTATCTCAGTTTTGATTTTCATCAACTTCATTGTACTTGGAGCAATAAATATTGATAAGCATTTTTTATTTCGGTGAATTGTTCCACCTTTCAGCCTTAAAACTCAGTGATAGAAATTGATGATTTCGTAAATGTGACTAACACACTCTGGTGATCAATCGTGTGTGATACAGTATGAGAAGAACATAATACCGTATAGGAGTTGAGGTCAAGTTTCAAACACCGTAGCTTTTTCTTCTGATTTGATTTGGTTAAAACAAAGAAAATTCATTTGCTTTTCTTCTTTAATGTTGATGTAAAGAAATTTTGGCACAGTCCAATAAGTTGGGCTTCAAATTACTGAGGATTTTCTTATAGAGTTGTTCTTATCTGTGTGTGTGTTAGCAACAAAAGCGTTAAAAGAGTTTTATAATGTATCTGTTTATATTCACTGCATACATGCTCTCAATGTGTTTACTTTCAAACCTTTGTTCATTTTCATCACTTAGTGTTCTTCTTTGTGGGTCTCTTCTATTAGATTGATGTATAGCATGATCTTTGATAACTGAATGAAACCCAAAAACAAGGAATATAGGGAACAAAACCATAATAATATTCTTATATAATCATAAATCATAAATCATAAATCACAAAGTAAGTAAATACAAGGGAGATGAAAAAAAACGGAACATAAAATTGCTATAGTCATGTATATACAACTGTTTGTAACTTAGCGTCTAATGTAGCTTAGAAATGGTTTATCAGGTACTGGTATCAACTTCATACACCATCCAATAGGCCAAGACAAAGCTGCAATACCAATACATATTCCCCACTGCACACCATTCAATCTTTCTGTATCAGCAAACTTCTTCAAAAACTCCACCATCACAATCTGAAGGATTATAGTAATTCCGATTATTCCAATAAACAATCTGTTTGTATGTATACCTTTGAATATATTCCTTTTCTCCAGCTTCCTCGAGTTGAACTCATTAAACACTTGACATAACACGAAAGTATTGAAAATTATTGTGTCTTTCACCCTCTCATTCACGTTGAATATTGCCTCACCTTTAAACTGGAATGTCAATAGAACAGTAATCTGGAAAATAGCTTGTGCCAGTAGGTTTCTCCACATGACATTAGTTATGAGAGGTTCGACCCGACCCACCGGTGGTTTGTTCAAGAGTTCCTTAGTGGGCCCTTCTGTAGCAAGTGCAAGTGCACCCAAAGTATCCATGATTAGATTCACCCACAGAAGTTGAACTGCGGTTAAAGGGACCCCACCAGAAGTTACCGCTGCAATGAAGTTAATAACTAGAGCAGCGACATTTACCGTGAGTTGAAACTGGATGAACTTTTGGATGTTGTTGTACACACACCGTCCCCACATCAATACCGTTGAAATAGAGGCGATGTCGTCGTCTAAGATCACGATATCTGAGCTCTGTTTGGCTACTTCGGTTCCTTGAATGCCCATTGAAAGACCAATGTCGGCTTCTTTGAGTGCCGGTGCATCGTTTGTCCCGTCGCCGGTAACTGCCACAACGTGCCCTTTTTGTTTCAAGCACTTTACCATCAAAAGCTTATCAAAAGGCGAAGATCTTGCCATCACACGGATTCTATCAACCTTTTGCATTCGTTCTTCATCTGTGAAATTACGAAACTGCACTCCTTCCACCACTTCGTCTTCACACACTTCTTGACCTGATTCAAGTATCCCACATTCGGTGGCTATGGCTTTTGCTGTGAATAAGTTGTCTCCCGTTATCATCTTGACTTCAACTCCAGCAAACCGGCAGGTCTCAATAGCTTTTTTGGATCCGGGTCTACATGGATCCTTCAATCCAACGATCCCGAGCAAAGTTAACCCTTCTTCGGCTAACGTTTCTGTACCTTCTAGAACCTTCTTATGGGCGAAAGCAATGCACCTGAGACTACTTGCTGCCATTCCCTCGATTATATTCTCCAATTGTTTTCTTGAATCACTATCGATTATCTCTTTACACCCGTTGCTGTTATAATATTTTGAGCACATTGCTAGTACCATCTCTGCAGCTCCTTTCCAGTGAACGTGAATAGTGTTGTCGTTGTTTCGCCTAATCGAAACTCCACTTCGTTTTTTCTTCGAATTAAATGTCTCGACATGAAGAACAGTCGAACATTGTTTCAGTTTCTCCATATCCATCTCCAAATTCTCAACCGCCCACGATAAAATTGCTTGCTCGGTTGGTGACCCGGAGTATTCAGGTACCAGTCGTGAAGCGTGTTTGAATATCGTACCTGTAGTGTTGAGCCCAACTGCCTCGTGTAGAAGTTCAAGGACTTGTAAGGCGATAACATTAGAAGCATGTTGTTCTATGTACTCGAGACCAAGCCAGAACTTTGTTACCGTCATCTGGTTCATAGTCAAAGTCCCGGTCTTATCGGTGCATATAACCGTGGCGGAACCCATGGTCTCACAGGCGGATAACTTCCGAACCATGGCTTGATCACTCATCATTCTCTTCATAGAGTATGCAAGTGTGAGGGTCACTGCTAGCGGTAGACCTTCAGGTATTGCCACCACCACGATGGTCACCGCCGCCGAGAATATACCCGTAACAGAATCTAGTATTTCGTTTACACCCGTGCCTTTCCCGTTATACTCTCGTTTACCGTTTTCATCTTCTGTGTTTCCCGTGAAGTAACGAATTAACATAACTAAAAGAACTAGGAAAGCAACTGCAAGACCTACCTTTCCAATTGAAGAAGTTAGTTTGTTGAGGCGTGATTGTAATGGCGTTTGCTGGTTATTATCACCCGTGATGGAACTCATCATCTTCCCCCAAGAAGTGTTCATCCCAACTGATAACACTAGCATCCGACAATGCCCATCAGCCACTTTAGCACCAGAGATTAAAAACGGATTACCGGTGGCGTTTACATCTATTTGCTCACTCTCGCCTGTCATGCTCGACTCGTCCACCAGCAATGAATGCCCGTCAATAAACAAGCCGTCTGCTGGAATCTGATCTCCGACATTCAAAACCACAATATCTCCAACAACTATATCGAATATCGATATCTTCTGTCTTCTCCCTTCTCTAACAACATCAGTCTTGATATTATTGCTTATTTTTGACAGATTATCAAACTGTTTTTCTTGTCTAAAGTTACTAACCGCAGACACAACAATAACTAGAAAGACTGCGAGAAGTATGCTTCCACCTTCATACCAACCCTCTTTGATTCCGTCTTCTTTGATGCCAAAACCAAGAGAAAGAACCGCGCACCCCATTAGTATGAGAATGGTGACATCTTTAAAAGCCTCAACAACAAAATAAAACAAACCCTTTGGAGGGGGTTTATGGTAAGTATTGGAACCAAACACGGTTCTCCTTTCGTTTAAATCTTGGCCGTCGATTCCATCGTCAAGATGAGTGTGAAGTGTTTTCGCTAAACCCTTGACACCAGCAAACCTGCGAAGCGCTTCCAAGTCTTTGTTTTGTACGATATCAACAAGCTGTGTTTGATCAATACCATAGAAATGATCTGTCACCGGCTCTTTGATATTGATAACGGAATATGCCGGTTGGGAAACGGGTAGTGCCTTGGAGAAGACGTCTTTGGCGATGGACGCCATGGCGTTTGAGAAATATACGGAGAAATATGCACGACGCCATCTTTTCTTGGCATTGGTAAGGGTAAGGGTGGTGGTGCTTATGCTGTACAGAATGTTTCCAATGTCATGCAGGGGTTGAATTTCTGAAACCATTTTTGTTTGCATTTTTTCAAAGTGAGAAAAGGCCAAAAGGACTTATAATGGAGAAGGTTTATGTTCTGATTCAACGAGGATCATCCCATTTATATGAGAGTAATAACTTAGTTCCAATGGAAATTGAGAAGAAACTTCAGAGAAATTCATATTGCGTCCAAGAGATGCTTTGTTGTTGCGTTTCTGTTTACAGCTCTTTAAAGTTTAAACTCTTTCTTCAGATAATAAATATGTACACATCTCTAAACCCTTATTATTTATATATTTTTTTGGTTTTCTATTTAAGTTATTAATTTACATAGAAGATTTATAAATTCAGATCATTGTTATAACATATTTATTTATATTTGCATTTTGTTAAAGATTTAATCCTTTTATACAATATGATACATTCAGCCTCTCTAGCTATTCCTATGGAGTAGAGATAAGGTTGTCTACATCTTACCCTCTTCAGACTCTATCTTAGACTGCTGGGTGTGGGCGTTGTTGGCCCTTTAACGTCGGCTGCTCCAATCCGGGTTAGCGTTTTGGTCAGCGTTGCCCGCTTGGCGTGGCAATACTGCTTGGCGTGGGGCGTGGGGCGTGGGGCGTTGGCCCTGGGTGACGTGGCTGGCAATGTATGACTGGGTGTTGATGACCGTTTGGCTAGCCCCTTCCACAACGCCAGCCTGGCCACGCCTCTTCCACACCCAACTTTTTTGGATGTGGACTGGTGGATCCCACATCTGGCACGTGTCGAGCAATGCCCTCAACCCAAGCATCTCCACACCCCATAGTCTTAGCTTTGCTATGGTGGAATTTACTGAGTATGATGATGATGATACAGTATGATACATCTTCGACCTTATAAAATAAATTTATTTATATTGTTTTATAATAGAGTTTTCTTAATAAATCTTGAAATTTATAATATTCGTAGCAATGCAAAATTAATATTATCAAGAATAAAGTACATATGTTTTAAAGTGGTGCACTTTAGCTTCTTTATAAACTTTAATATACAATATTCGATACCAGAATTCTACTTATACAAAATATTTTGGATCCAAAAAGTACGTTATGTTACCTAATTATTGATAAAATAAACAAAATAATATATTTACGTACATTTATATCAATTAATTGCACGTTGTATTGTGTTGGGGAGTTGAATATTATAATTAACTTTCCTTTAACAATTTCATATCAATTTCATAGTAATGCTGTAATCATGGTAATCACATGACAAACGAAAAGAGTTGTATTGCTCGTGATTTGAAATCTCCATCCTCCTTCCATTTCGGTTTCACATGCAGAACTTGTTCGTAAAATAATAGGAAACTGTAGTTTTGATGTACTTTCTTAAATAAAAAACCTATATTGTATATATGCCATCATGATTTCCATTTTAGGATTAAAGCTTTCGCGACCGGGCTCCTTTGGACGCCCAAAAACGCCACAACGGTGTTGTACACGAAATCAACAGACAAATCAACAGATGCCGTAGTGCAAAATTGTTCATAGGTTGTTTCTGGCTTGAGTGTTTGCCCTCGCAAACGCCAAAGGATGAATCCGTGTGGCCCCTTGATTATGGTTATCTTAGCTTGTAAGTGACAAGTATATAAAAATTTATATATATACTTTAATTTTTTTTATAAAATAAATCTGTAAATTTATTAATTTAGTAACTTTGATAAAGTATAAGAATTATTACACATTTATAATTTCTATTGGTAATTATGTAAGGGTAAGGTTATTGTAAAAAAGACCAAAAGTGTGAGAAAGGTAAGAAAGAATCTCAGCCATTAGATCTAAATTAATTGAAAAGGGTAAACAAGTAATTTTATCATTAATTCAATTAATTAAAAACTTCCCATAACCGCCACCTTAATTATAGGAAGTATATAACATCATTCAGCAAGTATATAACACCATTCAGTAAGTATATAACACCATTCTGCAAGTATATAACACCATTCGGCAAGTATATAACACCATTCAGCATTCAGCAAGTATATAACACCATTCAGCATTCAGCAAGTATATAACATCATTCAGCAAGTATATAACACCATTCAGCAACTATATAACACCATTCAGCAAGTATATAACACCATTTTGCAAGTATATAACACCATTCAGCATTCAACAAGTATATAACACCATTCAGCAAGTATATAAACCATTCAGCAAGTATATAACACCATTCATTGACTAAACATCTGATCGAAACATATTTTTTTCTCTAGATAAGTATAGCAATATGGTACTCATATTAAAGATAAAAAAACGCTCGTTATTATGGTGTAATTTTAAAAAAAAAAAAAGCTACGTATAAAAAGTTATTGACGTTTAAAAAACACGGGGGGAAGTTACATGTGCATTACCTAATTTCTAGTGGGTTTAAAAGACTATATTGCCCCTAGATATTTCAAATCAGTCCAAATTAATGAAAATATTTTACAATTTGGTCCCTATTGATCTCAACCATTAGATCAAAAAATCTAATGGTTGAGATTCTTTCTTACCCTTCTCACATTTTAAGCCTTTTTTACAGGATCCTCTATCAATTATGTAATATTTAAAACTGTTTATTTGGTTATAAGAAAATGTAAAAGATGATGATAATATGAAAAAAAGTATAGTGTTGAAAAAGTTTGTGGCTTTAGCCGAAATATGAGATAACTAAACACTAAGCTTGTTTTTGTTTTGATATGTCATAATTCGTTAGAATTACGATATATTTTCAGGGGCGGTTTTGATGGTGTGCGGGGAGGACCTCTGCACAAGGTCCGTAATTTCGAGGGGCACGCGATTTAAAAACAATCCAATATATATGTTATTTTTTTTAAATAGTTAACACATACTAATTCCAATATAAGTCAATTTACAAATTATTTTTTATGGTTTAAAATTTAGCCCACTTACATTAGGTTGTTGAGCTCAATACTAATTTGATTTTTTTTAAATAATAATAGAACATCACGGAAGAACACATTTTCAAGCTTGAACATGGTACGTGAATTGACGTCTCTAGAAAATTTTTCATACATGTTGGCAACTTTTATCTTATTTTTAATCATATTTTTCGTGAAACAACTCATCCATCTAAAAAACGGCGGCTCCTTTCAACCACATACCGACGTGACTAGGTGTGGCACAAGTAGCAGAAAGTCAAAAATAATGGAAATGAAAAACCAAAAGTTTTGGTTTTACTCTATATTACGGCGTTTACGCGGCGACTGTATAGTTCACCATAAAGTTGCTTTAAGGAAAAGTAAATGAGACTGGTAAATGTAAAATATCAAATTATAAAAACAAGATTAATATTAGACAATGTGTTGCGATAAATGTAAAATACAAAAGAAAAAAAAAACACGTCACATAGACATTGGGGGTTTCACCTTTCACAGCACCCACGGCTATGTGGAGACGTAAAATTGATGGTGGGGTGATGTTCACACCGAACTAATTTGGTTGGTATTGGTAGACTTAACACAAACCTCTTGCCGCGGCACCATCACCTAGGAATGAGCTTGGTACTGAAAATACCTAGTACGGTGTGGTTCGATACTAGTATGAACCAGTATTTGAAGGTAAAAACTGGTATTAAAAACGTTAATGTCGGTACCGTCTTGAAAATATTTTCGTTCGGGAAATTGGGTACCCGGTACCTTTTGCTCATCCCTACCATCACCATCAGTGGCGGTTCTTAGAAGAGCTGTGGCAAGGCCACGGCCCGGGCAAGTTTTTCGGCCGTAGTGCTAATTTCCGTATTTCGATCGAAATTTTTTATATATACTATGTTTGGCCCGGGCTTGTCCGGGCTTTTTTTAGTGCCCGTGTCTTTCGGCCCTGGCATGTTCAACGGGCAAGATCCGCCACTAATCACCATCTCTCAGTTTTGTGAACAACCTTTTCTGAATTGATCTTTGTTCTATTTCTCAAGGAATTTGTAGTTTTTCAACTTTTTATACTTTCGATTATCAGTACTTTTTTTTTATTATCTGGTGATTTGTTTATGACTTTTGTTGGTATACTGTTTCCTCGATAAGTTTGATTAATTTTAATCTGTCTTTGAAATGGCAAAGCGTTTGATCGGTTCAGGTCAGATTGTTTGGGTTTAGTAGAATCTCAACCGCTTCACAACGTACTTCTCGTTGCGGCATCCAATATGCAACAACTCATCGTTACCGCCTCATCTATCTCCGTCTGCTTGCGTAAATCTCTGCCTCAGGCGTCTCATATATGCTCATACTCTTGAAAAATGCATATGACTCATGTATGTGATGTTGCACAAGATTAACGAAAGGAAACAAAGCATGAGGGAGTATTCAAAGGCTTTTTATAAGTTTTAACTCAAGCGGATGAGTTCTTTTCAAAGGAAACTGTAAATATTACTATTACTATTACAGGGGAGGGTTCATTGGGGAACACTAAAAAAGTGGGGAACGGGGGAACACTTTTAAAAATTATACTTAACATGTTAAAAAATTTATTTTTCTAATTTTTTTTCGGCGCTTTTTCTTATAAATACAAGTAGAAACATTTTTGATAAAAAAAATCAAAAACTAAAAATATAAAAAAATGTTTAAAAAACAGTTTTATCTTACAGAATTAACTTAACATGTTAAAAATAATTTTTTTTTTTAAATTTTTCAGCGCTTTTGTTTATAAAAAGGAGGAGAATCTAGTCGAGTAAAAAAATATTTTTTTCTAAAAAAAACAATTTTTAGCCTTTTTTTAATTGTTTTTTTTTTAATATTTTTAGTTTTTGATTTTTTTTTATTAAAAATGCTTCTACAAGTATATATAAGAAGAAGCGCTGAAAAAGATGTTTAAAAAATTAATTTTTAACATGTTAAGTTAAATTTTTAAGAGTGTTCCCCACTTTTTTAGTGTTCCCCAATGAACCTTACACTACTATTATATATTATATATATATATATATATATATATATATATATATATAGTGGGGTAAGATCAAATAAAAAGTTGATTTTGCCTAAGTAGGATGAGAAGGAATCTTAACCATTCATTTTTCAAATCAATGGTCAAGATGAAAGTGTAGGAGAAAGGAGGAGTGCAAGGGTATCTTGGGAAAATCTTATTTATGGACTTTCTCTCTCCACATGCAAGGCACATGCATATTCCACCCCCATTTTTTAAACGTTCATAACTTTTTTATACAACATTATTTTTTTCATAAAAATTTCACCATAAAATCGAGCATCTTTTTATCTTTAATTTGAGTACCATATTGCTATAGAAAATATGAAGACTAAAAAAACCCACTAAAATATGTTGTATAACATTTTTTTGTGCTGGATTTTTGTACTATATTTTTGTGTTAAATTTTTGTACTATATTTTTGTGCTGGATTTTTTTATCTTAATTTTTTTTCTCAATTTTTTGTGCTGGATTTTTTTGTACTACATTTTTTTGCTGAATTTTTTCGTGCTATATTTTTTGTACTAGATTTTTTTGTACTACATTTTTGTGCTATATTTTTTTGTATTAGATTTTTTGTGCTAGATTTATTTTGTTGTATTTTTAAAAAATAAAAGGGGTGCCACATGTCATTTTCACTCCTATTTATAAGGACCCAAATGCCCTTCATTCCTACTTATTAGGAGTGACACATGTCATCATCACAATCCTTCTTAGGCTACTTAGGCAAAATTCACTTTTTAGTGGATCCTTCCCCTATAGTTAACGAGTGATGATAAATAGTAACTTTATTTTTAAAATAATATATAGTTTTTTATTATTTTTTAATTAATATATTATAATTGTTTTATTATTATATTTACTTTTCATAACAGTAACTTTATTTTTGAAATGATATATAGTTTTTTACTATTTTTTTGTTTAATATATCATAATTTTTTTATTATTATATTTACTTTTCATAACATACTTTATTTTATTTTTCTTTTTTTAAAACCATATATTTCCTTTATCATTTTTTAATAATTCTTTTTTTTTTCTTTTTAAGAACATATATTAATTTATCAAATAATTAGATACTGTTTTAATAATTTACGTTTATAATTTTTTTTTCTAAAAACTTAAGTACGTAGTCTTACTTGATTTTTTCACTCGACATTCCGTTATAAGTTTTGTTAAAAACGAAGTTGTGTTCAAAATAAAATGTTTTTTTTTTTTGTATCATAAAACGGTACAGTGTTAAATTAAACCGTTCTAATGGTTTGACTTTCTAAACAACATGCTTTATTTTCAAATCACGTTTGTTTTACATTATCATTTCCTTGGTTTCGCCGCAACACGCGACTTCAAAAAACGCTATATATATTATTAGTGAGGCTTGATGAATAGTGTTTCTAATTGATAGACCATATAGTTAAATATATATACTTTCTATACATAAATAATGAACAAAGTTTGTTTTTGGTAGGGGTGTTCACGATCCGATCCGATCCGATCCGATCGAGGGTATGCTCATGCTCGGATTGAATTACAACCGATCCGATCCGAGCGGATCAAATTTGTAAAACCGATCGCAAAAGTGATGCTCATGCTCGGATTGAATTTGAATCGATCGGCTCGGTTTTGCTCGGTTTCGCTCGGTTTTTATCAAATCCTAAAAAAAAGCGAGCGGATCGTTTTCGCTCGATTGAATAATAAGGCTTCGTTCAACAAAAACAAATTCTAACTTAAAGTGCGAATACAAAAGCAACACAAAATAAAGTGCGAATACATAAGAAACACAAAATAAAGTGCGAATACATAAGAAACACAAAAAAAGTGCGAATACAAATTGGGAAAAAGGGTTAAACAAATATAATTTTAAGTTCAAAAAAATTTTGGGAAAAAGGGTTAAATTACGAAATTCCGCAGTTGCAAATTAAACAAATATAATCATGTATTACGAAATTCCGCAGTTCAAATTTTTTTTGAACTTAAATATTAACTTGGGCTAATGTTATTTGGGCTTTTAATTTTTTTGGGCTATTATATTTTTTGGGTTTTTAATGTATAAAATATATATAATTATTAATAAAAAATAATTCGAGCGAAACCGAGCGATCGACGAGCGAGCGGAGCTTTGCTCATGCTCGGATTGAATTTGAATCGAACTGATCCGATCGGCTCATTTACAAACTGAGCGGGAATCGAACGAGCATTTTTCGAGCGATCGTAGAGCAGTTTGGACAGCCCTAGTTTTTGGTCTATTGGTTAGTCTATTAAAGTTGCACAAATAAGGTTACAAGTTCAATTCTACGTATACACCATATTTTCACATTTTTTAACCCATCTTCTCTTCTTTCTCATTTTATCTATTTCCTTTTTTTCTATTACTTTGTTTTCATGTTATTTTTTATGTGTTTTGGCTTTTTCTTTTATTTTGTTTTCCTTTTTTTTTTTTTTGTCATTTTTAATGATCAAAGAATTATCAACAACTACAAACATAAGTGTCGGTTGTCGGCGGGAATAGGTGAGGCCCTTCATTGGGCTAAATGGGCGGCAACTTCAATAGTGCCAGGCAGCTGCCTGGCACTCCCCTATTGGCCTAACAAATTTACGATTTTATCCCCTTTTAAATTTACGATTTTGCCATCAGTTCAAAATTATATTTTTGTCCTCACTTAAAAATAAATTTACGCTTATGCTCCCAGCTAAATATTTCAATTTTGCCCCCGGTTAAAAATTACGATTTTGCCCCGATTCAATTTATAGTTTTGCCATTAGTTTTTTTTCCCTTAAAAATACGATTTTCCCATCAGTTCAAAATTATGTTTTTACCCCCACTTAAAAATAAATTTACGCTTTCGCTCCCAGCTAAAAATTCCAATTTTGCCCTCGGTTCAAAATTACGATTTTGCCCCGTATAAATTTATAATTTTGCCATTAGTTTTTTTTCTCACAGCCAAGTTACGATTTTACCCTCAACTTAAATTTACATTTTCCCCATCGTTTTTGTTTGTTTTCCTGGTGACATTACAAGTTTACCCCCAGTGTAAAATTACAGTCGTGCCGGCAGCTTCCTGGCACTCCCCCGTTGGTCCATTTAGTTTACAATTTATCCCCGAATTAAAATTATGATTTGGCCCTCAGTTAAAAATTACGTTTTTACCATCGTTTTAGTTTTTTTACCAAAACTATAAAGGTTTTTTGTTTTAATTGGTTTACTCGATTTAATTTTTTTCGTGTCAAGGAGCTGCCTAACACTAGCTCATTAGTCGTGAAAAATTAAAGTTTTGCCCTGAGCCCAAAATTACGGTCTTATCATCGTTTTTGTTTTTTTTTTCCTAGCAAAATTATAGTAGTCTTTTTTTAATTGGTTGAGAATTATTCGGCCATCGCCCCGCAACGCGGGCGGAGCATCTACTAGTTATATACATATTAGAGTTTTTGTTTTTAAAAATTTCTTTTTCTTTTTTAAATCATATTTATCATTTAATTTTTATTTTAATCATTCCTTTTTATTGTTTAATCATGTTTCCTTTGTCATTTAATTTAATTTTTTTAATAATTTATGTTCGTTAATTTTTTCTAAAAACCTAAGTACGTAGTTGTGTTATTTTTTTCTTCGACATTCCAGTATAAATTTTATTAGAACGGTATGATGATGAACTGAACCGAACCGATTCTGACGGTTTGGCTCTCTAAACAACACCCTTCGTTTTCAAATAACGTTTGTTTTACATTATAATTTGTTTTGTTTCGCGGCAACGCGCGACTTCAAGAAATCTAGTATATAACAATTTGTCGTCGATGATGGATCAAATTCAATAGTCGTTGCCAAAGCATTCAGCGGTGGTGATTGGTGGGTTGTCAGCCTTGGTTCCTTCCTTTTTATTTTGGCGGTGACAACCACCGCCCACGGGTGGCTCAGAGATGACGAAGAAGACATGACGGCAGCGATGATGCCCACTTCAACAATAACGACGACCAAATCACCGCCGTTTTTTTCGCAACATGCAACTTGCCACCACACCGCCGCCGGGTAAAAAAAGTTAAAGAGAGAGTGAAAAGATGGAGAATGAAGATCGTTCAACCTTCATGGGAAATCCAACGGTAGCGACAGAGGTGGTCTTAAAGATGGAGACGGCAATGCCATGTGGTGGTCGACGGTGTATAGTGAGCAGATATCGGCGTTGATAACGATAGCTTTACGTTCGTTTAAAATATACATGTTCAAAATTCTCGCTGCATAGCATGTAACGATTCTCAAGTTCTTAGGATTTTTATTTATTTTGTGTTTTCTATGGTTCTTTGTTTTGTTCTTGATTCTTAGGGTGGAAATCCATCCGATGACTACCATTGGGCATACTTTTTCGTTTAAGTTTTATTAATAGTCGTTCTTCCCTGTTGCGAAGCCCGTGCGAAAACTACTAGTTTTAATCAACCTACATTGTGACCCAAAGAGGTTACGTGTGCCTTTGCCATGCATGTTCCTTTTTTTTCTTAAGCACAAAGACTCACAGGCTCGTTGACTTTGACCATGGGCGGCTCTTATGGTGTGCGGGGAGGACTTCCGCACAAGGCCCCTGATTTCGAGGGACACATGATTTAAAAAAAAAAATCGATATATATATGTTATTTAAAAAAAAGAGTTAATTACTGTTTTCGTCCCTGAGGATTGTCAAAAATAACGGTTTCAGTCCATTAGTTTAAAAATTGCCATTTCAGTCCATTAGTTTCATTTTCGTAACCATTTCAGTCCACTAACTTAACTCCATCCATTTATTTTGTTAACTTTGAGTTAACTAACTAATTCAGGGACGGTTTGCGTCAGTTTTAGAAACACAGGGACTTAAGTGTAAACTCTAAAACATTAAAACAAAAAAATAGTAAATTCCAAAAAATCAAAAAAATTCCAAAAAACCAAACAAACACCAAAAAATTCTAAAAAATAATAAAAATTCTAAAAAATCATAAAAATTCTAAAAAATTCTAAAAAATCCTAAAAATCCGTTTCGGCGCGAACTGTATCGAACCCGAACCGTTTCGAGCTGAACCGTTTCGACGCGAACCGTTTCGACCCGTACCGTTTCGACCCGAACCGTTTCGAGCTGAACCGTCCGTACCGTTTCGAGCTGAACCGTTTCGACGCGAACCGTTTCGACCCGTACCGTTTCGAGCCGAACCGTTTCGACCCGTACCGTTTCGAGCCGAACCGTTTCGACCCGTACCGTTTCGAGCCGAACCGTTTCGACCCGTACCGTTTCGAAGCTGAACCGTTTCGACGCGAACCGTTTCGACCCGAACCGTTTCGACCCGTACCGTTTCGAAGCCGAACCGTTTCAAGCCGTACCGTTTCGAACCGAACCGTGCCGTTTCGAACCGAACCCTTTCGAGCTGAACCGTTTCGAACCGAACCGTGCCGTATCGAACCAAACCGTTTCGAGCTGAACCGTTTCGAACCGAACCGTTTCGAGCTGTACCGTTTTGAACCGTACCGTTTCGATGCGAACCGTTTCGAACCGAACCCTTTGGACCCGAACCGTTTCGACCCGAACCGTTTCGACGCGAACCGTTTCGAAGCCGAACCGGTACGGTTCGATACGGCACGGTTCGATACGGCACGGTTCGGTTCGAAACGGTTCAGCTCGAAAGGGTTCGGTTCGAAACGGCACGGTTCGGTTCGAAACGGTACGGCTTGAAACGGTACGGCTTGAAACGGTACGGCTTCGAAACGGTATGGGTCGAAACGGTTCTGTTCGAAACGGTTCAGCTCGAAACGATTCGGCTTCGAAACGGTACGGGTCGAAATAGTTCGGCTCGAAACGGTACGGGTCGAAACGGTTCGCGTCGATACGGTTCAGCTCGAAACGGTTTGGGTCGAAACGGTACGGACGGTTCAGCTCGAAACGGTTCGGGTCGAAACAGTTCGCGCCGAAACGGATTTTTTGGATTTTTTAGAATTTTTTAGAATTTTTATGATTTTTTAGAATTTTTATTATTTTTTAGAATTTTTTGGAATTTGTTTGGTTTTTTGGAATTTTTTTGATTTTTTGGAATTTACTATTTTTTTTGTTTTAATGTTTTAGAGTTTACACTTAAGTCCCTGTGTTTCTAAAACTGACGCAAACCGTCCCTGAATTAGTTAGTTAACTCAAAGTTAACAAAATAAATGGATGGAGTTAAGTTAGTGGACTGAAATGGTTACGAAAATGAAACTAATGGACTGAAATGGCAATTTTTAAACTAATGGACTGAAACCGTTATTTTTGACAAACCTCAGGGACGAAAACAGTAATTAAATTGTAAACACATACAAATCAATATAGAGGCTCATTATCAAATACTTTTTTTATGCTTTATAATTTACCCAACTTACCATTAGGTTTATTGGGCCCAACCCAATACTAATATGATTTAAAAAAAAAACAATTTTCGTTAAAGCATATGGGCACATTTTTCGAGCTCGAACAGGGTACGTGAATTCTCAGATACGCCACTGACTTTGACCCTCTTTTGGGATAAAGTTATAATTTTTTTCAACACTCATCAATATTATAAGTTACTAAAAATTGTTTTGAGATTAATTACAATAAAAAGGGATCTCTCTTTGTTTTGAGATTAATTCTCCTATATATTAATTCTCGAATGTTTTGAACAGTAACAAGGAAAAAAAAATAGCATTATCCTATTACCTTTATGTACAAAAATTGTGGCAGCAATAGTTCTCTTTTCTAACGGTGGAAAAGGGCGGCTGTACCTTTTCTTTTTTTTTTTTTTTTTTTTTTTTGCATTTTTTATGATGGTATAATTATAATTGAGCAGAGATTGTTCATTAAAAGTGCATGTGATAAGGTACTTTTTAATGTTCTCTCTAATATATCCTTACTAGGTTATAACCCCGTGTATTACACGGGGTTGAATAAATAAATTTTATATACTAAATAATAAAACAATATATCTTTAAAAATCTCATTTATTATACGGGTTGAATAAATATAATTTTATATATTAAATAATAAAAAGTTATATCTATAAGAACCGTTTGATGAGATTTTTTTTTTTTTTTTTTGAAATTTCACAAGTAAAGGGCCTGAAATGTAATTTCTTTTTAAACTCTAACTTTATAAAAGTAAAAATTTACATGTAAAACAAATTGTAGAATTATACATAGGCCTATTATGGTATCTTTAACTTCCGTTTTGACGAATTATACTTATATGCTCTGGAGTATTACAGTCATATGCCTATTTTTAACATATTTATCATTTTTGCTTATTGATAAGAAATATGTGAATATCACATTCTAAGTGTTCTTAGTTTCATGTTTACTTCCTCTGTTCCTCTTATCCCTCTCCATTATATTTTGTAAACAGAATATCATCATGTGCTAATTTTACAAATTTATGAAACCGAATTTAATCATGTCCTAGGTAGTCTTAGTATTATTGGAATTTCCATTTGATTCATGGTTTCTGTTAGTTACTTCGAATTTCCTTGTTTATTTTATGTCTGAGGTATGCGTGTATCCCAAAAACGTGAAAGGTTGAAACCGGTAACCACTTCATTTAGCTGCAGTGTGATGACAGTTTAAACCCATTTAGCTTTTTTTTGTTTATGATCTACCCAACTGTAATATGAGTTCAGCTAACATGTTCAGTTTAATTTATTTCATTACGTACAGGTCGATACATAAAAGGTTTCGTTGAAGGGCATATAGTGATGGGTACTGGTCGATACATCTTAGTTTTATATCTATTTATGAGCATTACACGATGGATGTGAGTAACGGTGTGAGTGGTAGTTGATGGTTTGTTTTGAAGGTTGTAGACAGAGAAAGCAGAGGGTAATGGTTTTAGGTTTAAAAAGAAATTACATTTCAGGCCCTGTACTTGTTAAATTTAAAAAAAAAAACCTCATCAAACGATTGTTTCTAACCCAGTTAGGCATTTGGATGAAAATGGCAAAAAGTTACAAACATGGGGGGCTATTTGGTACAAAAAAATCATTTTGGACGAAAATGGAAAACATGGCCAAACCTGAGGGACGATTTTGGCAATTAACTCTAATAATTATCCATAAGATATTAAACTAATAATATTTAGTAGGAGGATTATCTATAATATAAGATATTAAACTAAATAATATTTAGTAGAAGGGTTATATATAATTAATTAGAAGAGATTAAACTAATATTACAATTATCTTTAAGAGATGGTCTAATATGATGACAAGTGTCCCAAAAGTGGTTTCTTTTATTATATAGTATAGATTGGTCCAACCAATTTACGATTTTATCCCAGTTTTTAAATTACAATTTTGTCATCAGTATAAAATTACGTTTTTGCCACCAGTTCAAAATAAAATTATTCTTTTGCCTAAGCTAAAAATTACAATTTTGCCCTTGGTTCAAAATTACGCTTTTGCCCTCGGTTCAAAATTACGCTTTTGCCCCGTTTAATTTTAAAGTTTTGCCATTAGTTTTTTTTCTCCGAGCCAATGCTTGGCACTTTCCCATTGGTCTAATCAAATTACGATTTTGCCCCGCTTAAATTTACAGTTTTGCCATTGGTTTTATTCTTTTTTCTTCGCCCAGCCAAATTACGATTTTGTCCTCAGCTCAAATTTATAGTTTTGCCATTTTTTCCTATTAAATTACGATTTTCTCCCCAGTTTAAAATTCGTTTTAGTGTTTTTTTTTTCTGCTGTTTTGGACCAATAAGGAAATATCAGAGAGAACATTAAAAAATACCTTATCACATGCACTTTTAATGAACAATCTCTGCTCAATTATAATTATACTATCTTGAAAAATGCAAAAAAAAAAAAAAAAGGGTCAGCCGCCATTTTCCACCATTAGAAAGAGAGAACTATTGCCGCCACAATTTTTGTATATGAAGGTAATTTTGCCATCAGTATAAAATTACATTTTTGCCACCAGTTCAAAATAAAATTATTCTTTTACCTAAGCTAAAAATTACAATTTTGCCTTTGGTTCAAAATTACGTTTTTGCCTCGTTTAATTTTAAAGTTTTGCCATTAGTTTTTTTTCTCCGAGCTAATGCTTGGCACTTCCCCATTGGTCTAATCAAATTGAGATTTTGCCCCGGTTAAATTTACAGTTTTGCCATAGGTTTTATTCTTTTTTCTTCTCCCAGCCAAATTACGATTTTGTTCTCAGCTCAAATTTATAGTTTTGCCATCTTTTCCCTATCAAATTACGATTTTGCCCCCAGTTTAAAATTCGTTTTAGTGTTTTTTTCTGACAAAACTATGGTATGTTTTGTTTTAATTGGTTGGCTCGATATACTTTTTATTCCTGCTAACCAATAGCTTCTCCATCGTTTTAGTTTTTTTTAGCAAAAGTATGTTAGTGTTTTGTTTTAATTTGTTGATTCAATAAATTTGCTTTTTAGATCGTGTTATGAGTAGTATGTACAAGTAAGCGAAATACAGACGTACATGTTATGAGAGAGAAATATTCGGCTTATTGCCCCGCAACGCGGGCATGGCAAAACCTAGTTACAATAAAAAGTGATCTCTCTAAATTCTAAAAGACGAGTAACAATAATTAATTTGGAAAATTAAAGAAGAGCTTTTTGAACAAAGAATTTTTTTATAAGACAAGTGTGGTGTTCCCCTTCCAAATTATCAACAACACACAACATCAATCGAGGAGATCGGGAGATATCCCCTGTACGCGCTGAAGACATATAGGGGGGAGGGGGGGTGAGGGGGGGGGGGGGGGTTGGAGGAGGGGTACTAGTCAGTGTCGAAGGCCACATCAGCTCCCCTTCCTCTTTCCCACCCCATAGCCATAGACCATACGATATGGATAAGCGCCCCATGCAACATCAGATCCCTTATGGTCATAAAGCCCCTAGTGGCTTTATCCCCCACCATTCACCTTAAGGCTAGAGGGTGTGGAATAACCCCCCTTGGGCTTTATAAGGACACCTCAGCGCCACGTAGGCGCCACGTCAGTCAGAGGGCTTTATAACGCCCTCCTTTAACTTGCACGGTGTGGGATGGAGCCCTCTATTAAACAAAATTAAAAAAAAAAATTTTGATTGGATGACATTCAGTGGGCCCCACCTGAACAGCCCCTTCTTCCTCGTTAACAGCTTGGCGAGCTCTCCTATAGCGCCCCTCTTGAATGGCTCGGTGTGGGGGTATAGCGCCGGCGGCGCCATAGATGGTGACCTGGCGGTGGTGGCGCCCCCCACACCCTCCGGCCTAATATCATATACTTTAAAAAATTTACTGGATTCAGTTTATTGTCTTATGTGAAACTGATAGATACTAGTTTGAGATGATCAAAGTCAATTAGAAATGGCAAGTCTCCCAAGAATAATAGATAAAAACAAGAAGGTTCGAAAGATTTTCTGATTTCATTCCATAATCAAAGACATGCCTTTAAGTGTGTGATGAGACAACTATATATATTTACTATATATATATTTTTTTTATTATTTGAAAAGTCATAAGCTCCAAAATGATGTTTGGCAACCAGATTGTATGTGAGGGGAAAAGTGACTTTTCCAAAAAGTCACTCCATACTGACTTTTCCAAAAAGCCAATAAGTCAATAAGTTGTTTTCAAAAAGCTTAGCCAAACATGCCCTTACTATGATACTAACACACAGAATGCTTTAGAAAATGGAATCGGATACTTATCCAACTCCTAGCTTATATTCCAAGTTGCTTTTTAAAAAAGCTTTAGATGCTTCAAGCATAAGAAAAAACGATATTATCACATTTAACTTTCATTGTCTCTTTTAAATCACTAAAAATAAGCCTCTTATCATTCCATGAAATTGCTTAAACCTAACTTGTGGCATGAAAAATGGCAAGAAAATGCCCTAACACTTTCGTTTATCTTAATGCATATTGTTACTTACTTTAGAAAAGTTTGCATCAATTTCGTGTGAAATGACCGAAAGAATGTTAGAAATGGCATAAAATGCTCGTTCGGCCAATCGTAGAATAAATATAATGAAAGAAAAGGTGTTTTCGATTCTTTGATTTATTCGTGCATCATGCCTTTTTGCAAATGTATTAACCGTTAAATACTACTCTATAAGATTTATAAGTTTTCTAAGAATCTTGAAAAGGTTATTATAGGTTTTTTTTGGCCCTTTAAACGGCTTTTTAGTTTATTTAAGTGTTTTTCAACGCATTTAACGACCTATAGATTATTAAGCATATGTTATTTATAAGGACGTATGATGGGTGTCAAATTGTGAACGAGTCATTGTGACAAGAGTCTGAGTAATACAACTTGCAGGCCCAAATACTAACCATTTAATCTTGGGTCGTTAATTAGCCCAAAACTACATCAAGGCCCACGTTATTTCATTAAACTTGATGGGTTTGGGTTTTTTACTTTTCAGAACAGTGTCAAATCGGTGCAACCGTGCAAATGGGATTGCCTTGGTCCATTGACTTTCGCTTTTCAGATCCAAAATTTAATCTCTTTTTATACTATTATATTATATTATATTATATTATATTATATTATATTCAACGTATACAAATTAAACAAGCGGGAATAGTGGTTTTCACCTATAGGGTGAAATAGGCGGTGGTGGGCATCTATTGGCTCACCTGGGCGGTAAAGAGAATAGTGTCAGGCAGCTGCCTGGCACTCTCCTATTGGCACAACAAATTTACGATTTTATCTCGCTTTAAATTTACGATATTGCCATGAGTTCAAAATTATGATTTTACCCCTCACTTAAAAATAAATTTACGCTTTTGCTCCCAGCTAAAAATTTCAATTCTGCCCGCGGTTCAAATTTACCATTTTGCCCCGTTTAAATTTAAAGTTTTGCCATTAGTTTTTTTCTCTTAAAATTACGATTTTGTCATTAGTTCAAAATATTGTTTTTACCCCCACATAAAAATAAATTTATGCTTTTGCTTCCAGCTAAAAATTCCAAATTTGCCATCGGTTCAAATTTACGATTTTGCCCCCTTTAAATTTACAAATTTGCCATTAGGTTTTTTTTTTCCTACAGCAAAGTTACAATTTTGCCCTCAACTTAAATTTACATTTTCTCCATCGTTTTTGTTTGTTTTCCTGGTTAAATTACAATTTTACTCCCAGTGAAAATTACAGTCATGCCGGCAGCTGCCTGCAACTCCCTCATTGGTCCATTTAATTTATGATTTTATCCCTGAATGAAAAATATGATTTCGCCCTCAGTTTAAAATTACGTTTTCCCATCGTTTTAGTTTTTTTAGCAAAACTATAAAAGTTTTTTGTTTTAATTGGTTGACTCCGTTTAATTTTTTTCGATGTCAAGGAGCTGCCTAACACTCGCTCATTAGTCCTGAAAAATTACAGTTTTGCCCTGAGCCGAAAATTACGGTCTTATCATCGTTTTAGTTTTTTTCCTAGCAAAATTATCGTAATGTTTTCTTAATTGATTGAGAATTATTCGGCCATCGCCCCGCAACGCGGGCGGGGCAACTACTAGTTATAATACATATAAAAAAACAAAGAATAATTTTATATAATTTTAAAAGTTTAAATAAATACAATGAACAGTTGTGTTTCTGAAAAAAGCGCAATCAGATACAAAGCCAGAATTGCGTTTTTTTTTTTAACACAATGAAATAACTTTCTAATCAAGCCTTCTTTTAAATAATGCAATGCTAAAACACAGTGAACCGGACATACTCTTGTCATCGTGTTTTTTTTCTTAATATATTTGGATACTATGCTCGTTTTGAAGATAAAAAACGATTGTTCTTATTGTGTAATTTCTTTAAAAACATAACGTCGTATGAGTTTAAAAAAATGAAGGAAGTGGAAGACGGAGAAAAGATTCTCTTGCATAGACCACAATACCCCTCTTTACCTTCCAGATCTTCTCACAATTTACACTTTTGCCACCCATTTAATCATATTTAGGGGCGGAGCTTAGCTTGGGTCAGGGGGTCTTCAGTTCAGTCCCCCATGTTTTTTCGTTTGGTAATGTAAATTTTACTGAATTTTCAAGAACATTTATATGGATTAAGTCTCCACACGTCGCGCGGTGGATGAGGATAAGTGGAACGCGCGTTGCGGCATGCTTATTTTCCAAACTATTGATTTTTATACAACTTTGGCCCCTGTACTTATACCTTGATGTTATTTTGTGCCAAAACTTCATATCTTTGTATGTTTTTGAGTTTGGGAAGTGTGTGTATGTATGTATGTATGTATGTATGTATGTATGTATGTATGTATGTATGTATGTATGTATGTATGTATGTATGTATGTATGTGTTACATATCGTGCGTGTATGATTGATAGTTTGAATGTATAACAAGTCTCGGTTTTGCATGTAATCACATATTTGATGATTGATTGCATGTCACATAAGTATGAGTTTAATACGATTGATATAGATACAAATTTCTATAATGATCGAAGTCTCGGATACAAGATTGGAAACAAAATACGAATACAAGTTGCTAAAAATAGTAGTGCGAATACAACTTTCTAAATGTGGAAAGTACAAGAATGCGGAGCGTTACAATCCGTACTGAACCATGCCACATTACGGAGAATACTAATTCTAGTTATATGTAATTTTGTTATTACATATATGTGCACTAATCAATTTACATCTGTGCAAAAAACTATTTACATATGCAATCATAAAATTGCATATAATACATTACAAAAGTACTCTCAAATAGTATTATTAATATAAAAACTATTGGTTGTTAAGACTTTTAAATTAATTTTAAGTTTTGAAATGATTCTCATTATACACACAAACATACTATAGGGGTGCATATACAATGCGGCGAAGAACACAAGCATTGATAATCACATAACATATTAATTTAAAAAAAAAGAGAAAACTATAGCAATATCATACTCAAATTAAAAATAAGAGTTAATTGCAAAAATCGTCCTTAAGGTTTGGGCAGGTTTGCCATTTTCGTCCAAAATGACACTTTTGTACCAAATTGCCCCCAACGTTTGTAACTTTTTGCCATTTTCATCCAAACCACTAACTTAGTTTATTTTTTTTCTATTAAGTTGAGGATATTTGGATGAAACTGTCAAATATAAAACCACAGGGATGATTTTTGCAATTTACTCAAACTCTTTTAAATTTCTTTTATTTAATTAATTTTGTTACGTATATAATAAAAAAGAATATACATGCAATTTTTATATGAAAAAAATAATAGCTTTGTCACATATTTTTTATAAATTTTCATCCAACCACTAACTAAGTTAATTTTTCTATTAAGGCGAAGGATGTTTATAAACTAAGACAGAAATTAATTTCTAATTTTTTATATAGATCAGTTTTATAAAAATAAAATCTACTTAAACCTCTAAATTTTATAAAACTAAAATGTTGGTGACCTTATTGAAAAATGTCAAATAAAAAAATCTTATCATATGTACCAAGTTTGTAATTCATCTTCTATTTTTTTAAATTCGCTCATAAGGAAAAACATATGCCACCCCCCCCCCCCTCTATCAAACAACGTATCGTTACCAAACCTTAAAATTACCCACCAAATTGTAATTATAATGCTATGAACCAAAAGTTTCTTTACTCAAGCCACTCAGAATAAGTATTAGTTAGTTACACTCATAATCTTAATTAAATAAATATTTTATTTCTACCAACATATTTCCTAAGTGCTCAACACATTTAAAAAATATGTAACATTTTACAATTTTTTTTCTATCCCTACAACTGATAAATACTAAAAGTTGTAATCGATTGTTATGTGTTGCACACCAATAACGTTTTCTCTTTATAAAACTGATTTATATAAAGAAGCTGTAAATTAATTTCTGTCTTAATTTATACAATTTAAAACATCCTTCACCTTAACAGAAAAAGTAAATCGAGTTAGTGATTTAGATGAAAATTTATAAAAATTATGTGACAAAACTATTAATTTTTTTTTCTAAAAAACTCCATGTATATTCTTTTTTATTATATATGTAATAAAAATAATTAAATAAAAGAAATTAAAAAGGGTTTGAGTAAATTGCCAAAATTCGTCCATGTGGTTTTATATTTGCCAGTTTCATCCAAATATTCTCAACTTAGCAGAAAAAATAAACTAAGTTAGTGGTTTGGTTGAAAATGGCAAAAAGTTACAAACGTTGGGGGCAATTTGGTACAAAAGTGTCATTTTGGACGAAAATGACAAACGTGCCCAAACCTCAGGGACGATTTTGGCAATTAACTCTAAAAATAATAGAATGCTTGTTTTTGTTGTGTAGTTTTTTTTTATAAATGCTAACATATAAAAAAGTTATGGTTTAAAACTGTGGAAGGTAATTGGTCAAAAAGTCAACAAATATGTTTTAAAAGATTATATATGTTTAAAAGTTGTAATTAGTTAAACTCTTATTACTATTACTATGTAAAATCCACTTTTTCGTCCACATTATAATATAGTATAGATATAGGTTGGTTCCGGTAATACGTAATCTTTCGTGTTAAATATACAAAGTGTATCATGGATTTGACACGTGGACTTCTATGAAGATGGTATGTGTGAACGTTAAATAGAGGTGGGTTCAGTTTTATGACACATCGTTGCAATGATGTGAACATACCATTATATTTATGGAATAATGGAATTTAATAATCCCAACTTTCACCAATTGGCCGACAACGGACCCAACTTCAAAAATAACCAATGGCAGTCCCACCTTTCGACATTTTGTAAAACATTGGACCTTTGCTAACAACGTTATAACGTCGACGACGTGGCATGATGACGTGTCAGAAATCTTTAACTGAGACGATTACATGGCAAGTTGACTGATTATGTGTGTCTGAACTTGAATATGTGGCATTTATAATTAATTAACACTATCCAAATAATATCCACCCACTACAATCAATACTTAAACACTACACTACTCTCACAATCATTCAGACAACATAAAAATCAAGCCCTAATCCCTAATTCAATGGTAGAGACGTGTTTGCTTGATTGGAGTTGCTGGCAGATTTGCTGCCGCATACCACCAATCGACTAGAAAGAAGCCAAGATAAACAAGTTGTTTTGATTCTTGTTTTCAGATTTCTGATTAAGAGTTTGTATTTGGTTGTTTGTTCTTGGTTATTGCTTTTTGGAAGTAATCGCCAAGTTCAAGAAACATAGCTGTTGCTAGGCTATCTTCGTGGCGAAGAAATTCATAGGAACAGTTATCGAGCAGTTTAGCCGAGTGGTTTGGTGTGACTGCTGAGATCAAGTCAACATTGGTAGTCGAGATCAGGGTATATTGTAGCCAAGGGGACCAAGATCTTTGACTAAGTGTAACCAAGATTCAAAATCAATGTTTACCGGTTTTTTTGTAACGAGGAACAACAGTTGTGGCTCAGACTTGTTCGCTGAAGATCAATCAATTTTGATTGTCTGTTCATTGCAGGAAACAGTCATTCGAAATAGCAGATGATGGGAAGATGTTGATCCAGGAAACAGTCTTCTTGAACAACCCTTCAGTAACTCGTTATGCGAGAGAGGATGAAATTAGGGATTAGGGCTTGATTTTTATGTTGTCTGAATGATTGTGAGAGTAGTGAAGTGTTTAAGTATTGATTGTAGTGGGTGGATATTATTTGGATAGTGTTAATTAATTATAAATGCCACATATTCAAGTTTAGACCCACATAATCAGTCAACTTGCCATGTAATCATCTCAGTTAAAATTTCTGACACGTCATCATGCCACGTCATCAACGTTATAACGATGTTAGCGAAGGTCCAATGTTTTACAAAATGTCAAAAGGTGGGACTGCCAGTGGTTATTTTTGAAGTTGGGTCCGTTGCCGGCCAACTGGTGAAAGTTGGGATTATTAAATTCCATTATTCCTATATTTATTAACATAGTTTATTCATAGAGTAAACTGCAAAATTCGTCCCTGAGGTTTGACTCAAATTGCTAGATCAGTCCAAAATCAAGTTTTGTTGCTAAAACAGTCCCTGAGTCTAGTTTCTGTTGCTATTTCAGTCAAATAAATTAACACCGTTAGAACCTCTGTTAATGAATGGGTAAAACTGCTAAATTCGTCCCTGAGGTTTGATTCAAGTTGCTAGATCAGTCCAAAATCTAGTTTTTTGAATTTGTTAATTATAAACTTATTTAGGTATATAATTTTTCTAGACTTGCATTACTTTTTTGAATTTGTTAATTATAAACTTATTTAGATTATAAACTTATTTAGGTATATAATTTGCAAGTCTAGAAAAATTATTTGTTAGTTATTTTGATTATTATTATTATTATCATTAAATGTTTACTAATTATATACTTAAGTATTTAAATAAGATAATACTTAATTTAAATAAAATTAGCATTAATTTTTTGAATTTGTTAATTATAAACTTATTTAGATTATAAACTTATTTAGGTATATAATTTGCAAGTCTAGAAAAATTATTTGTGAGTTATTTTGATTATTATTATTATTATTATCATTAAATGTTTACTAATTATATACTTAAGTATTTAAATAAGATAATACTTAATTTAAATAAATTTAGTTTTAAAAATATAAATGTAGCTTTTTTGAAGAGCGCAATTTAACCGGCCCAGCCTTAAATACTGATTTTATTTTGATGTTGTTATTGTTGTTGTTGTTACCATGTAAATATTTAGTATTTATTTAAGGATTTAAATAAGACAACAGTTAATTTAAACAATATTTAGTTATGAAAAATACAAACATTGTATGTAAATTTAAATATTAAGAAATTAACATAATTTTTATTTATTTTTATTTAAATCATAATATTTAATGTTTAATATTTATCAATTATTTTAATTTAATATTTGTAATATTTAGGGTAGACTTGTAATTTATCTTAAATTTTAAGACATTTAAGAAAATATATAATGCATTTGGTACAAGTATTGATGCATTAAGAACCTGTCATTTACCATTTTTTTTCTCTTGTGATATTAATGATTTATTCAACGAACATAAATATAACTGGACCCGCCTTAAACTGTATTTGGGTATTATTATTGTTATAACTTTGTAAATATTTAGTAGTTATATACGTAAGTATCTAAATAAGATCACACTTAATCTAAATAGTATTGAGTTATAATTAACAAATTATATACCTAAATAAGTTTATAATTAACAAATTCAAAAAATTAATGCAAGTTTAGAAAAATTATATACCTAAATAAGTTTATAATTAACAAATTCAAAAAACTTGATTTTGGACTGATCTAGCAACTTGAATCAAACCTCAGGGACGAATTTAGCAGTTTTACCCATTCATTAACAGAGGTTCTAACGGTGTTAATTTATTGGACTGAAATAACAACAGAAACTAGGCTCAGGGACTGTTTTAGCAACAAAACTTGATTTTGGACTGATCTAGCAATTTGAGTCAAACCTCAGGGACGAATTTAGCAGTTTACTCTTATTCATACGATGACTTGGATGTATCATGACCGTTCTACATTAGATGCTTATGCATTGATGTAGTTAAATAAAGCTTTTATTTACAGAAAAAATTATACCACAATCACTTTTTTATCCGGCTTATTCATGCGTACACACACACAAACACACACATGTGTGTTTGAAAATGAAATCTCTTTATTTGGTATTGATGCATCAACCATGACTTGTTTTGCTTTAATTGGTTGTTAGAACGTAAACAATGTCATAAATTGACTTTTGAATATTTAGGTGTCTTAACGAGGACGACAACTACATATAATATTCATATGGACAACATTTCAAAAGCAGCCGACACCCTTTCCAAACCACGAGTTTGATTAAATGCCTCTTTTTATATATTTTAAGTTTAAAGATATATTTAAATGCATCTTTAAATGTGAAATTTTAGTAAAATGATATCTAGATCTAGACATAAGGTAAAAATTTCTATACGAAAACTACATACTCTTCATTACTGAGCGAAAAGTTCGAGGGGTCGGCCGACCCCTCCCGCCCCTTGTAACCTGCACCCCTGAGGGTAGGTATGGTTTGTTCGGGTATTACGGTAACATCGTCACATGCAGCTCATTGGTTGGTGTTATTTGGTCGTTTTCCATGGGTGACCCCATCAATTCGGACATTTTTCATGGATTTGGTTAAAAATGAGGTGGCAAGTGACACTTCCTTATTGGTTGGTGTCATTTGGGTTGTGCCTCTAGTACCTTAAATTTATAATTTCCATTTTTTCACTAAACCTCGACTGTTTGTTTTTATTTTATCTTCTTTAAGGCCAAATTAACTAAATTACTACTTTTTATCGTTAGTTGATTAAGTTGAAAGTTGCTCAAAGTGTAAATAAATATTTACCATCCTCTAATTCGTTTAATCCGATTATTAGTTTAGCTTTATAATAGATAGCAATGATTTGTAATTACTTGTAACATTGTTTTAAACTAATAAAACCTATAAACCATGTTTACACCAAGATTGAACCCATAGCCACGAGTTTAAGCAAATGATTGTACAGTAAGGTTAGAGGGTGTGGTTTAAAGCCCAATGGGCTTTATGACGCCACGTAAGCGCCACATAGATGACACATAAGCAGGGGGCTTTATCGCTAACTTACACGGTGTGGAATAACGCCCCTTATAAAGCCTCTTTTAACTATATTAAAAAACAAAAACAGATAAATAAAAAAATATGATTGATTGATGAAGGTGGGGCCCCTTGATTTCTTCCTCTCGCACCCGCTCTATTCCTTTAGCGGAAGCCAAGGATACCGCCCCTTTAACAGATACAGGGTGGTGTAGGGCGTTATAGGGCGCTAAAGTTGATGAGGTGGCGGGGGCGCGCCCCTTGGCCTAAATAGTTTCATAGATTTCATTTGTCATACTACACACCAATAAAAAAACATAATAAAATAAAGTAAAAATATATTCATAGATGTTTATTCATGTTTGTTCCTTGATTTCCTACATCATATCTCTTCCATGTGAAACTTATGATCGGGATAGACATGATCCCACAAAAAAAACCCTTCTCGTTTACCATAATAGAAGAATACAACACACAATCGGAGATTGATGATAAAAAAATTAAAAAAAAAAGATACACAAAAGGAATGTTTTGCAAATATTAAGTTAGATTTTATTTTATTTTTACCTGTATACCAAAACGCCATTGATAAAAACGTAATGGTGATGTTTACTTCTTCATGAAGCATTAACCATGACCCTAACGAACTCCTCGTAGCTAATAACCCCGTCTCCATCAAGATCAGCTTCGCGTATCATCTGTTCCAACTCTTCGTCTTTTAATCTCTCACCCAAGTTTATCATCACATTCCTCAACTATATTTTACAAGGAATACAAACAATGAATATTCGTTTAACACATAAATATCATTAGTCCGATTATGAAATTACCTCTTCGGGTGAAATGTAACCATCTTGATCTCTATCGAATACTTTGAAAGCTTCTTTTAACTCATCGCTCACGTCATCCTGTAAATCACTAAATCTTAGCAACGATGACACAAAAACATGACTCTTGAGTCTTGACTATTGAACATTACAAGCAGTGGGGGACCCATGAATTATTTGTTGGGGGTGCAGATGAGGTGTTCAACCATATTTTCAAGAGGTGCGGTAGGGTTTTTTTGCCTAAAATATACACTAATTTTTTTAAGGGGTGCGACCGCCCACCTTGGCCAAAGGGTGAGTCCGTCCCTGGTTACAAGATGGTGATCACTAGAGTTTCACTTTAATATTATTTTTGGACATGAACAACAAACAATGTGCATCATAAGTCATAACCAACCTAATATCATTTATATGTAAAAACATATGATTTTTTGAGTACTTACTTTCATTCTTTTAGACATGATACTAAGAAACTCATGGAAATCAATAGTGCCTTCTTCATTTGCATCAACTTCATGCATCATTTCTTGGACCTCTTCATTAGTAGCATGTTCGTTCAATGTTTGAATCACGCCTATGAGATCATCCGTGCTAATTAACCCTGTTAACATTAACAAATCGATAATCAAACAAATATACACATATCATTGAAAAACCATAAGTCTACAAAAGTAAATGTTTCCATGGAAATGTCACTAGATATCTAACATGGTGTAGTATTTAAATGAGCGGGTATCAATCAAACATACCATCAGAATCCTTGTCGATCATTGAAAATGCTTGACGAAACTCGCTAATCTGATCCTCTGTTAGTCTTTCGGCCATCTTCGACAACTTGTAACTATGTTGTTACTATATACTATTTGAAGAGAGAAATAAGAGGTGTTTATAAGGAAGTTGTGAAAATATGGTTGAATAAATACCAAAAAAAGGCGTAGAAAATGGGTGAAACGTCACAAGTGTCCAAAAGAGAATTCTACGTTTTATTAATTAAGAGGAAAGCGAAGTCGTTTCTTTGAAATTATAAGCATTGACTTACACATTTTCTCTCGTCAGAGTCAACACATTAAACTTTTAGCTTTTTGGACGATCTTGACTTTTGTGAGATTTCAAAATCCAAATAAACCTCGAAGATAACTAAACTTAATCAAATGAATATGGCCAAGTCAAAAGAGATCTTGGATCTATGTTTTTCTCATTTGTCATTTTTGATAACTTAGATTTTTAAAGATTTGTAGATGATTTCATGAGTTAAATGCCTGGTTGGTATTTGTGGTTTGCAGATATTGCAGAGTTGATCTCGAAAATTTAATAATTACAGAGTTGGTCCCAATGATTGAGATTTTTAAACTCGGGTGGTCCTCATCACTAACCTCTGTTAAATATCTCAGTTAAGTGTGTGTGAAATGTCTATTTCACCCATGCGGTTAAAACAACTGTGACAACTGGCCCAAACCGGTAATTTCCGTACACATTAATTATTGCTTAATGACTGCAATTATGTGCTTAATTGTCAGCAATATCTGATTACATACTAAACAAGTGAATTCATGCACGTTGTATACTACAAAATATTGCTTTATGCATAAACGAGAGCGTTGCGTCAGAAATAATAGTAAACTCACCGGTAAGACACACTGTGTCAACTGAACTGCAGAAAGCAGTCAGACATTAGAATTGAGGCCTAGGTGTAGGTCCGACAACAAGAATGCATTAAAACCCAAGAGTACATACAAGGGTTTAATATATATGCAATACGAAAGCAAAAATAAGCACTAAAAAGCACCCGAAACGCACTTTAAGTGCAGAATTTTTATAAATTCAGCAATAATTCAGCATTTAAACATATGAATATTTTGCAGAAATGTCGTTTTATTATCCAGAATATTTCCCTAAGTGTTGGGAATTGAAAGGGTACAAGAAAGGTACTTAAAAGACAATAAAAAGTGTAATTTAGCACTTTAACGAACCGGTATATAACCGAACAACCGGGTATTACCCGGAACACCAAAATAATGCTAGAAGCATTGTTTATATTTTTCTAAGCTAGTTAGGGTCCCCGAACACCCTAACACACTATATATTACTAAACACACTTAACACAAAAATTAACACTTAACATGTAACTAGAACTTGTAACTTAAAGTTAAAACTCAACTAGTACCCCCCCCCCCCCCCCCAATGTTGGACGGTTGGGAGACACAATCCCACATGGGATTTTAAATTCATATTTTATTAGAACATGTCATGTCCTCTTGAAACATAATACCCAAGGGATTTAGTCTTGAGATGGTTATAAGAACTTCATAACTCTCATTCCTTCCAACACTTCAACACACACAAACTCCCCATTTCCTTCTTCCTTGGCTACGGCCTCACCCACACACCACCACACTTTCATTTTCAATCATCATTCAAGCATTCCAAAGTGATATTGAGGTGTAAGAAGGCCACTAACGAAGCTCGGTGCAAGCGGAACTCGAAGGACCTTCACCATTTGCTTTTATCCACTTCATTTGCACTCTTGAACTTCCCTAGCCTTGAGCTAGTAGTAAGTGTTCTAAAACACCATCTTATTCTTGTTTAAAGTGGTTAATAGGTGATTTAACGGTTAAAATCTATGAACTTACAAGATGAAGTGTTAAAAGTCTACTAAAATGTTAAAAATGATGGTTAAAAGCTATGATGTTGTGTAAAACTTGTAAGACTTGTTTTGTGTAACTATTTAGTGCCGATCTATGTTGTGGTAGCTCGGATCATCATCTAACCCGGATTGGTCATGTTCATGAAACATGACATAGAGTATGTTCAAGTGTAAAAAGGGTTAAATGATGAAACCCTACCACACACTAATCATGAACTTGTGTAAAAACGATTTTTCTTATGAAATATTGTTCAAAATTAGTAGATCTACGGGTCTACAAGTGGTATTTTTGAATAACCAAGTGTATGAAGAAATCATGTTTAAAAAGCCGGATCTTTCTCGAAAGAGAGACATTTTTTAGAACCAAAACGTGTGTAGACACTTGTGTAACAAAGGTTTTGACAAAGAAATAATTTTCATAAAAACCGACTAGAAGTTGTGAAACTTCATATTCTTTAAAAATAAAATTTTTAAGAAATTAAACTTATTTTTAAAGATAACAAGACTTACTAAATGTGCTAGTAAGTTACTACACATTTTTGTAAATATTCAAGTTCATGAAATGGAGAAATTAGTGATTATTGTTGATGATTATTGTTGATAATTGTTGTTGATGATTGTTGATGAATTAAAAGAAAATAAACACATGTTTTGAAAACATGGAAAACCTCCATTTTTAGGGGAAACTCTGTCAAAATTTTTATAAATTTTGACACTTAGAAAAATATAAGTTTTTGAGAAACTTATTCCCTAAAAATGTATTTAAGAGTATTACCAAGGTTTCCCTAATTTTTGGTGATAAGAAATGAGGATTTCTTCAAGAATAAAAATGGATATAAGTATGTATATTTTTGAGAGAAAAATATATATTATTTTATCACCAACTTTTGTGCTAAGTGTATAAAGTATGTGCTATACGTGCTAGTGTATTAAGAATTAAAAATACACTAAATACTCATGAGGAGTATAAACAAAAAATACACATACAACATACAAGATACATAATTCGGGTGCAAGGTGCAAAAATACAAGAAACTTATAATTATTTTTGGAGAAAATAATATAAGTAAGATGCGTAGTTAAAAATATAGAATATTTTTAACACAAGAATATATACAAAAGAGAGTGACTGTACTTGTGCAACGCAAGTCTAGTGACTAACGTTAAGAAAACGCGTATAGGTTACGACGTTAATTAAGCAAATCCGGTGAAGTTTACGACGCACAGGAACGCAAAGTTGTGAGTTCATGCTCCCCCTTTTCTCTTTAACTGTTTTCAGTTTTTATAACTTCGGGGGTGAAATACATGTACAAAAGTACAATATTTATAAATGGTATGATATAAATACAAGAAGTACACTTGGTGAGAACGAGAACCAAGTGTGACAAAATATAAGACAAAAAGAAACGCGCTTGGTGAGGACGAGAACCAAGTTGGACGCGTTATGAGAAATGATAAAAAGAAACGCGCATGGTGAGGACGAGAACCAAGTAGGATGCGTTATGAGAAATAGTGTCACGAATAGGGTACAGAAGCACCATTAATCGTGTATATACTTAGACCGCAGAACAAAAGGTTAGATCTAACGGGTGCCTGGCAGCCACACTCTCGGTGAGGGCGAGAATCGAGTAGTGCTTTTGTGTCTCAGAATATACCAATTAAATGCCTTAGGTTTGGTGACTTCCTATGCCGTGCCACATGTTAATGGCTTTGCAACCCATTAACAATCCTGATATTTACAGGAATATTTTAATTACATGAAATTCATACCATACTAAAACTTGATGAATACTTGAGTACGTGGGGTACTCAAGAAAAGCTTGAATTATACTTGAAGTACGTGGGGTACTCAAGAAAATGGGAATTATATTTGAGTACGTGGGGTACTCAAGAAGAATTTGAAATATTACATGAGTACGTGGTGTACACATGAAACTGGATTTATATATGAAAACTTGATTTTTACATGACGTAAACTATGTTTTCATACAAAGTATACAAACGTGAAAAACTAAAACTGCATGAATTCACACCAACTTTATGTTGACGTTTTTCCAAAACTCACATGTATTTCAGGTAATTAGAAGTGGATGTGCGCGCGGTCTTACCCATGCTCGTGGATGTCGCTTATGTTTATCTTTAAATAAAGTTGTAAACTTTTAAGACAATGCTTTATGCGACTTAGCGATGTAAACGCTAACGTATGTTTTCAAATTATGGTATTTGAAGTTATTTTCTTGAGCATGTAGTATGTTTACTCTTCGTATGCAATGAGAACCTTTCATGATCACACCTCGTGCTTCCGCCGCAGAAAGGGGTGTGACACATTGGTATCAGAGCTGCGATTGTAGTGAACCAGGATTCCTTCTCGAGTCTAGTCTACAATCTCTAGGATCCATTCACGAAAACAATTTTCAAAGAGTTTTCATTGCATAAAACGTCCCGCGACATCCACTGCCTGAAACTGTCAACATGAGTCTAGAAAAGACACTACGAGACTTAGAGTGCACTTGAGTAGCACTTGTCATTGACTAGAAATTACTTGCAATTATGTGTGATAATTAGCATGTACTAGAAGTAGAAGGTCACAAATATACGTGACTTTATCTGATAGCGATGGCTCATCTGAAGGAAGAAATACGAGGATGAAACGAACTGTGCGGACTGTGCAAGGAGTTACGTAATTATGGATGCATACATAATTATGGAATTCAGTGCACAGAAATCACAGCAAGTCTTGTCACGTATAGATTCCCTCAGTGCAAGCCTACTAAGTACTCTGCTAGAGTAATAATTGTTTGATGTCACTTATGTGGTATATATACCTGTGAATATATATGATACTACTGTCTAGGGTGACGATATCAAACAAATGTCTAACCCTGTTGTGTTATGTTCTGTCAGAACATGGCACCCAGGAAAACTGTGAATGCTCGCAATGATGATCAACCTCCACCTCCCCCACTGCCAAGAACTGCTGAAGAGCTGAACGCTCTGCTAGAGGAAAGGATCTCCGCTGCTATCGCCCAGTACGAGGCGAACCGAACCCAAGACAGTGGAGGACCAAGCAACGCTAGGCGTAATGGGAATGGAGATTCGTCTGGAGGCAATGCAGCTCAAGGTAACCTTGAGACACTGTACTAAGCATGAGGAAATTTATGAACGGTCTTTGTTTCATTATTTCTTCGATTGCTCACATGTGAATTGGTTGAATCAATTCCAGGCTGCAATTTCAAGCAGTTCCTTGACTGCAAGCCGATGAACTATGACGGCACAGGAGGTGCAGTAGCATTTGTGCGCTGGACGGAGAAGACTGAAGCTACTTTCCGCATGAGCTAGTGTACCGCGGGTCAACAAGTCACCCTTGCTACTGGGTTGTTTGTCGATGAAGCTCTGACTTGGTGGAACCTGCAAGTCCAAACCTTGGGCGATGATGCCGCTTATGGCCTAATTTGGGACGAGCTAAAGGAAAGAATGAGAGAGAAGTACTGCTCTCGTGCCGAACTCCAAAGGCTGGAAACGGAGTTCTGGCACTTGACTATGGAAGGTGCTGACATCAATGGTTACAATCGAAGGTTCCACGATCTGTCAAGAGTGCTACCCTACATGGTGACTCCGGAATTTAAGCGTGTTGAACGCTACATTTGGGGACTGGCCCCAGAGTTTCGTGGCATGGTGACGTCGGCCAAACCACAAACAATCACTGAGGCTGTAACTCTGGCTGTCAGCCTGACTGAAGATTGTGTTCGTATGAAGAAGTTATCACTGAACCCAACAGAAAATGCCGAGACGCATGCTGAGTCGTCTGGCGACAAGAAAAGGAAGCATGCAAACCTGAATCAGGCAATTCGTAACAACAAGAGTTCCAACAAGAAGCGTGACCCCAACCCGCCTCAGGAGGCGAAATCTCTTGCAGCCATGAACGACGCTCCAGCAAGGGGATACCTGGGCACCTTGCCCAAATGCCATTGGTGTAAACGCCATCACGAGGGAGCTTGTCGCATCTCAAAGTGTGACAAGTGTGGAAAGTTGGGTCACCGCACTGAAGACTCTTGGAGTAAGAGGAACGGGAATGGAAATCGTAATGGGGCTGATGATAGGAACAATGGTGGAAATGGAAACGGTGCTGGTAACAAGAATGGTAACGGGAAAGGGCAGAACCAAGGATGCTTCAAGTGTGGAAGCAATGACCATTTCATGAAGAACTGCCCAGAGAGAAACAACGCTCCGGCTCGAGCATTCGTGATTGGAGCAAGAGACGCACGCGAGGACCCTAACGTGGTCACCGGTACGTTTCTCATTAACAATCACTTTGCATCCATACTATTTGACACTGGCGGCGATTATAGCTTCATGTCTGTGGAATTTAAACGCATACTCGGAATAGAATCTAGTAGATTAGAAATTCCTTATTCCATAGAACTAGCCAATGGTAAACTCGTTGAATCGGGCGAAGTTGTTAGAGGCTGCACACTAGAACTTGGTGAACGAAGATTTAGCATCGACCTCCTACCTATTCAATTGGGTAGCTTCGATGTAGTAGTCGGGATGGACTGGTTGTCCAAGAACAAAGCTGAAGTTATTTGTCATGAGAAAATCATTCGCATCCCTTTAGCGAATGGTGAAACTCTCATCGTACATGGAGAAAGACGAGACGCACCTCTACGAATCATCAGTTGTATGAAGGCACAGAAGTGCTTAAGGAAAGGATGTGTCGCTTTCCTAGCACACGTTATAGACAAGAAGGCTGTGGAGCCAAAACTTGAAGACATTCCTGTAGTGAAGGAATTTCCTGATGTGTTCCCTGAAGATCTGCCAGGACTACCTCCGCAACGACAAGTCGAATTCCACATAGACTTGGTTCCAGGAGCCGCTCCTGTAGCCAAGGCTCCCTATCGACTTGCACCATCCGAAATGCAAGAATTATCCACACAACTCCAGGAGTTGTTGGATAAAGGATTCATAAGGCCAAGCTTCTCGCCTTGGGGAGCTCCAGTATTGTTCGTGAAGAAGAAGGATGGAACACTGCGGATGTGTATCGATTACAGGGAACTGAACAAGCTCACTATCAAGAATCGGTACCCGCTACCGAGGATTGATGACTTATTCGATCAACTCCAAGGATCAAGCTACTATTCCAAGATCGACCTTCGATCTGGATACCATCAGCTGAGAATCCAAGATGAAAGCGTGCCAAAGACTGCATTCAGAACACGCTATGGGCACTACGAATTTCTTGTGATGCCATTTGGATTGACGAACGCGCCAGCGGTCTTTATGGATCTAATGAACCGCGTATGCAAACCATATCTCGATAAATTCGTGATTGTATTTATCGACGATATCCTGATTTATTCGCGAATGAAAGAAGAACACGAGCAACATCTTAGAACCATCTTGGAACTTCTGAAGAAAGAGAAGCTCTATGCAAAGTTCTCGAAATGCGAATTCTGGATTCGCGAAGTACAATTTCTTGGTCACGTTGTGAATGAGAAGGGCATTCACGTAGACCCGTCCAAGATAGAAGCAATAAAGAACTGGGAAGCTCCCAAGACCCCAACCGAAGTTCGTCAATTTTTGGGCTTAGCGGGCTATTATCGGCGATTCATCGAGAATTTCTCAAAAATAGCTCAACCGCTAACGACCCTTACTCAGAAAGACAAGAAATACGACTGGGGTTACAAACAAGAAGAAGCCTTCCAGTTACTTAAAAACAAGCTCTGCGATGCACCAATACTATCATTGCCCGAAGGCACTGAAGACTTCGTGGTATACTGCGACGCCTCACGACAAGGCTTGGGTTGCGTGCTCATGCAACGCCAAAAAGTCATCGCCTATGCTTCAAGACAACTGAAGGTTCACGAGAGAAACTATACCACGCACGACCTGGAGCTAGGTGCGGTAGTATTCGCCTTGAAGATTTGGCGACATTATTTATATGGTACTCGATGTACAATCTTCACAGATCACAAAAGCTTACAACACATATTTGATCAGAAGGAATTGAATATGCGCCAGCGACGTTGGGTCGAGCTGCTGAACGATTATGACTGTGAGATTAAGTACCATCCTGGAAAGGCAAACGTTGTAGCGGACGCGTTGAGCCGAAAAGAAAGGGTTGAGACCCTAAGGGTTCGAGCACTGGAAATGACGATTCGAACGAACCTCACTGCACGCATTCGGGATGCACAACAAGAAGCTCTTAAAGAAGAGAACCGTAAAGCTGAATACCTACGGGGTATGCTGAAATACATGGTGCCAAACGAAGAGGGAGCCTTATACTTCAAGAAGCGTATTTGGGTTCCACTCTATGGTGGCATACGAGAAGTCATCCTTGATGAAGCCCACAAATCGAGATATTCGATCCATCCAGGATCGGACAAGATGTATCAAGACTTGAAGGAATATTACTGGTGGCCGAGACTTAAAAGCGACGTTGCTGTTTATGTTGGAAAATGCCTAACCTGTGCCAAGGTTAAGGCAGAATATCAGAAACCGTCTGGCCTACTACAACAACCAGAGATTCCCGTGTGGAAGTGGGAACAAATCTCGATGGACTTCATAACAAAATTACCCAGGACCCCGAGAGGGCACGATATGATATGGGTAATAGTTGATCGATTGACGAAGTCTGCGCATTTCCTACCAATCCGAGAAAAGGATAGCACTGGAAAGCTTGCAGAGATATACTTAAGAGAAATCGTGGCACGTCATGGAGTGCCAATCTCAATCATTTCAGACAGAGATGGACGCTTTGTCTCAAGAATCTGGCAATCATTTCAGGAAGCCTTTGGGTCTCAGTTAGATCTAAGCACGGCATTCCATCCGCAAACAGACGGCCAGAGTGAACGGACTATACAAACGTTAGAAGATATGCTTTGCGCATGTGTCATGGATCTAGGCGGCAGCTGGGATACTCATCTACCTTTAGTCGAGTTTTCCTACAATAACAGTTATCATACGAGCATAAAAGCCGCGCCGTTCGAAGCTCTGTATGGCCGCAAATGCCGATCGCCCTTATGTTGGGCAGATGCCGGAGATAAGCGTATGGTTGGTCCTGAACTTGTACAAGAGACAACCGACAAGATTGCGCAGATCCGAGAGCGCATTAAGGCGGCTCGAGAACGACAAAAGATCTACGCCGATCCGAAAAGGAAATCAGTAGAATTCAGGGTGGGAGACAAAGTGTTGTTAAAAGTCTCACCTTGGAAGGGCGTAGTCAGATTTGGAAAGCGTGGAAAGCTGAATCCACGATACATCGGACCATTCAGAATATTGAAAAGAATTGGTACCGTGGCATACAAGTTGGAGTTACCGGAAGAACTTAATGGAGTACATGATACGTTTCATGTATCCAACCTGAAGAAGAGTCCAACACAAGAAAACGTGATCATCCCGATGGATGAAGTGCATATTGATGAAGCCCTCCGATTTACAGAGCAACCCGTTGAGGTTACCGACTGGAAAGTCAACAAGACCAGGAGGAGCAGTGTGAAACTTGTCAAAGTACGTTGGAGCTCTAAGCACGGACCCGAGTACACATGGGAAAGTGAAGACCAGTTCAAGAAAAAGTATCCCCACCTATTCAAGAAGACTCCAGCGAAAGTGAGTTCGGCCTGAATTTCGGGACGAAATTCTTTTAACGGGGGGAGACTGTGACAACTGGCCCAAACCGGTAATTTCCGTACACATTAATTATTGCTTAATGACTGCAATTATGTGCTTAATTGTCAGCAATATCTGATTACATACTAAACAAGTGAATTCATGCACGTTGTATACTACAAAATATTGCTTTATGCATAAACGAGAGCGTTGCGTCAGAAATAATAGTAAACTCACCGGTAAGACACACTGTGTCAACTGAACTGCAGAAAGCAGTCAGACATTAGAATTGAGGCCTAGGTGTAGGTCCGACAACAAGAATGCATTAAAACCCAAGAGTACATACAAGGGTTTAATATATATGCAATACGAAAGCAAAAATAAGCACTAAAAAGCACCCGAAACGCACTTTAAGTGCAGAATTTTTATAAATTCAGCAATAATTCAGCATTTAAACATATGAATATTTTGCAGAAATGTCGTTTTATTATCCAGAATATTTCCCTAAGTGTTGGGAATTGAAAGGGTACAAGAAAGGTACTTAAAAGACAATAAAAAGTGTAATTTAGCACTTTAACGAACCGGTATATAACCGAACAACCGGGTATTACCCGGAACACCAAAATAATGCTAGAAGCATTGTTTATATTTTTCTAAGCTAGTTAGGGTCCCCGAACACCCTAACACACTATATATTACTAAACACACTTAACACAAAAATTAACACTTAACATGTAACTAGAACTTGTAACTTAAAGTTAAAACTCAACTAGTACCCCCCCCCCCCAATGTTGGACGGTTGGGAGACACAATCCCACATGGGATTTTAAATTCATATTTTATTAGAACATGTCATGTCCTCTTGAAACATAATACCCAAGGGATTTAGTCTTGAGATGGTTATAAGAACTAACCTAAAGTTCATAACTCTCATTCCTTCCAACACTTCAACACACACAAACTCCCCATTTCCTTCTTCCTTGGCTACGGCCTCACCCACACACCACCACACTTTCATTTTCAATCATCATTCAAGCATTCCAAAGTGATATTGAGGTGTAAGAAGGCCACTAACGAAGCTCGGTGCAAGCGGAACTCGAAGGACCTTCACCATTTGCTTTTATCCACTTCATTTGCACTCTTGAACTTCCCTAGCCTTGAGCTAGTAGTAAGTGTTCTAAAACACCATCTTATTCTTGTTTAAAGTGGTTAATAGGTGATTTAACGGTTAAAATCTATGAACTTACAAGATGAAGTGTTAAAAGTCTACTAAAATGTTAAAAATGATGGTTAAAAGCTATGATGTTGTGTAAAACTTGTAAGACTTGTTTTGTGTAACTATTTAGTGCCGATCTATGTTGTGGTAGCTCGGATCATCATCTAACCCGGATTGGTCATGTTCATGAAACATGACATAGAGTATGTTCAAGTGTAAAAAGGGTTAAATGATGAAACCCTACCACACACTAATCATGAACTTGTGTAAAAACGATTTTTCTTATGAAATATTGTTCAAAATTAGTAGATCTACGGGTCTACAAGTGGTATTTTTGAATAACCAAGTGTATGAAGAAATCATGTTTAAAAAGCCGGATCTTTCTCGAAAGAGAGACATTTTTTAGAACCAAAACGTGTGTAGACACTTGTGTAACAAAGGTTTTGACAAAGAAATAATTTTCATAAAAACCGACTAGAAGTTGTGAAACTTCATATTCTTTAAAAATAAAATTTTTAAGAAATTAAACTTATTTTTAAAGATAACAAGACTTACTAAATGTGCTAGTAAGTTACTACACATTTTTGTAAATATTCAAGTTCATGAAATGGAGAAATTAGTGATTATTGTTGATGATTATTGTTGATAATTGTTGTTGATGATTGTTGATGAATTAAAAGAAAATAAACACATGTTTTGAAAACATGGAAAACCTCCATTTTTAGGGGAAACTCTGTCAAAATTTTTATAAATTTTGACACTTAGAAAAATATAAGTTTTTGAGAAACTTATTCCCTAAAAATGTATTTAAGGGTATTACCAAGGTTTCCCTAATTTTTGGTGATAAGAAATGAGGATTTCTTCAAGAATAAAAATGGATATAAGTATGTATATTTTTGAGAGAAAAATATATATTATTTTATCACCAACTTTTGTGCTAAGTGTATAAAGTATGTGCTATACGTGCTAGTGTATTAAGAATTAAAAATACACTAAATACTCATGAGGAGTATAAACAAAAAATACACATACAACATACAAGATACATAATTCGGGTGCAAGGTGCAAAAATACAAGAAACTTATAATTATTTTTGGAGAAAATAATATAAGTAAGATGCGTAGTTAAAAATGTAGAATATTTTTAACACAAGAATATATACAAAAGAGAGTGACTGTACTTGTGCGACGCAAGTCTAGTGACTAACGTTAAGAAAACGCGTATAGGTTACGACGTTAATTGAGCAAATCCGGTGAAGTTTACGACGCACTGGAACGCAAAGTTGTGAGTTCATGCTCCCCCTTTTCTCTTTAACTGTTTTCAGTTTTTATCACTTCGGGGGTGAAATACATGTACAAAAGTACAATATTTATAAATGGTATGATATAAATACAAGAAGTACACTTGGTGAGAACGAGAACCAAGTGTGACAAAATATAAGACAAAAAGAAACGCGCTTGGTGAGGACGAGAACCAAGTTGGACGCGTTATGAGAAATGATAAAAAGAAACGCGCTTGGTGAGGACGAGAACCAAGTAGGATGCGTTATGAGAAATAGTGTCACGAATAGGGTACAGAAGCACCATTAATCGTGTACATACTTAGACCGCAGAACAAAAGGTTAGATCTAACGGGTGCCTGGCAGCCACACTCTTGGTGAGGACGAGAATCGAGTAGTGCTTTTGTGTCTCAGAATATACCAATTAAATGCCTTAGGTTTGGTGACTTCCTATGTCGTGCCACATGTTAATGGCTTTGCAACCCATTAACAATCCTGATATTTACAGGAATATTTTAATTACATGAAATTCATACCATACTAAAACTTGATGAATACTTGAGTACGTGGGGTACTCAAGAAAAGCTTGAATTATACTTGAAGTACGTGGGGTACTCAAGAAGAATTTGAAATATTACATGAGTACGTGGTGTACACATGAAACTGGATTTATATATGAAAACTTGATTTTTACATGACGTAAACTATGTTTTCATACAAAGTATACAAACGTGAAAAACTAAAACTGCATGAATTCACACCAACTTTATGTTGACGTTTTTCCAAAACTCACATGTATTTCAGGTAATTAGAAGTGGATGTGCGCGCGGTCTTACCCATGCTCATGGATGTCGCTTATGTTTATCTTTAAATAAAGTTGTAAACTTTTAAGACAATGCTTTATGCGACTTAGCGATGTAAACGCTTGTTTTCAAATTATGGTATTTGAAGTTATTTTCTTGAGCATGTAGTATGTTTACTCTTCGTATGCAATGAGAACCTTTCATGATCACACCTCGTGCTTCCGCCGCAGAAAGGGGTGTGACAACAACAAATAGAAATAAGTGGGCCCCACCCCATCCCATCATTTTTCCTCACTCCACCCTTTTTTTTGTTAAAAGCCACCCACCACCACTACCATCTCCGCAAACCAACACAACCTCCGTGCAACACCATCACCGACCACTGTCTTCCCAAACCACCACTCAACAATGGGTGACAAGGTTCCATCGTAGTCGAGAAAAATCACGATCTGTTTCCTTTTGACGCATTCGTAATCTCATCAAACATGTTCAAGGCAGACGGATGTCGGTCCTGTTTCAACCACACATACATTATACATCCCAACTGAATCACAATAGAATAACTAACCATCCATGTCATCTGATCTTGAGTGTGTTTCCGATTCGACATCGGAGAAGAAGCTCTCATTGATTCCACCCATGCGTTAACCCTCATTCCAGTTCCACCGTTGATTTCAAGGTTCTGAAGAAGCTTCTTTTTATTTATGGTAATGTACCCACCTGGCATCGACGGCGACTTTTTCACCTCTGCCATGAATAACGCTAGTGAGACCACCACCGCCATATCCATGTCGGACTTCGCATTGCCAACCACCACCTTCTGTTTCGTCATTTTTTAATTTGTTTTATTAATTCACAAATCGATTAATTAATCACTGTATTTGCAGCCTGATTCAATCATATCATTATTCAAACCTAATGAAGGAATCAAATTCAAGAATCAGATTTCAGAAACTACAATGAGAGATAGAGAGAGAGAGAGAGAGAGAAGGAGAGAGAGTTAGAGAGAGAAACTGAGAAAGAGATGATAGCAGGGGTAGTTTGGGGAGATGGTGGTTGGTGATATTTATATTGATGATTACTTAGTTATCGCGGTGGTATTGTGGTAGTTGGGGTGGTGTTGTAGTGGTTGGGTGGTAGAGGTGTGGTGGTGTGGTGGTAGAGGTGTGATGGTAGGGTTTTTTAGAGAGTGAAGAGGTATGATCCCAAATCACATGTGAACACATGTCAAAGGGACCACACCACTCTAAGTTGGCATCCCCGTCACACACAGATATCGAGAAGGTTCTAGAAGCTTCTGGAAGACTACACCTAGTGACAAGATAGAAGATGCTCCTGCAGACAAGAAGGACGACAGGCGGCACCAATAGCTAGACGCCAGCAACGGTTGCAAGATCCTGGGAGGACAAGACGACAGCTAGTACAGGCGAGTGTTCAGCTAGAGCGAATAGACGTACGCCACATCACCATAGAGACTGACAACATCAGAGGGGACATAAAGGATATTCCTCCTGGTCGGACAGCTGGCGGGTACTGGCTAGCTGGCAGGTCTCCTCCTTCACTATTCTCCGGCTATAAATAGAAGAACTATACCTCCAGGTAAAAGGATTCGATTTCTCACTCTCTTACTCTAAGCACACACTTATCCTCAAAACAAATACTTATTCCCACGCCGGAGGGTGGTCACAAGGAGAATCCCCATCTTCTCCTCCTTGTGACGAGTCACCGGTGTTGTTTTGTGGGACCGCTTTGTGAGATTAGTTATTCGACGAGTGAAAGATAGAGATTGAACCACTTTACACGAGACAACCAGCTGGGATAATCTAGTATTAACCAGGGTTTCATTATTGGGGCCCACCGCATTTTTACAACCATTTTCTTCTCTTTTCTTTTCAAAAACACTCTTTAATGGCTGAACCAAACTCTTCTTTTCAAATCGGGGTAGAAGGCTATCCGTTTGGCCCGACATCAGACAATGCACACGTCCAAAGCCACCAAAGGGATGAGCACGTCGGTGGAGAGTTCACTGATGCCGGAGTCACTAATGTCTTCGGTAGTGCCACACGAGCAAACCAACAAATGACTCTCGGCGCACCAACTACAAGCACGATCAATACGGTTTTCCTTCACTGCCAGAAGGAAAAACACCAGCTTCATGGTACGCTAAGTCTCAGGCAGTACTTAACATGGCGTATGCGTAGATGTGCGCACAGGGGCAGTTTTCCAACACAAACACCAATGCAGCAAGTGCATACGCAACACTCATCACAGCACCCATCGCAAAGGGTTTCGTCACTTCACCGAGAATCTACTTACGACACTGAAGCGCACCAGCAACAACATCCAACGGACAATTATTAGCATACCAACAGTATGCATAACACGTACTGCAACACCGGAAATCCTAATGACTCTCATCTCACCCGACCTATGGCGCACATGCCAATACGCGAACGACAGGGCCCGCGCAGGATGGAGAAAGAATTTGAAGTTATGTCGGATGAGTATGATCAGTCTTACCAAGAGGGAAACAGTACAAGTGTGTTCAGTAGACTCCCACCCAACCATGAAGCATATAAACCTGGTGCACCCTCAGGGTATAATCTAGCAGCAGAGTACTGTGACAACTAGCATAAAACCGGTAATTTCCGTACAATTTAAATATAATTTAATATCTGCAGTTTTGTGATTAAATGTCAACATTGATTGATTCCATGCTATACTTGTGAATTCATGCACGTTTTATACTACAAGAAATTGCTTTATGCATTAATGATAGCGTTGCGTCAGAAATACTAGTAAACTCACCGGTAAGACACATCGTGTCAACAATTCTGCAGAAAGCAGTCAGACAATAGAATTGGGGCCTAGGTGTAGGTCCAACGTCAAAAATACATTAAAACCCAAGAGTGTATACAAGGGTTAACATATAGACTTTCCGGAAGCTAGAATATGCACTAAAAAGCACCGGAAACGCACTTTAAATGCAGAATTTTGCACAAATAAGCAATAATCAGCTTTTTAACACATAAATATTATACAGAATTCATGTTTATTTATCCAGAATACCTTCCTAAGTGTCGAGAATTAAAAGTGACACAAAAGGGTACTTAAAGGACACTAAACGGTGCAATTTAGCACTTTAACGAACCGGTATTTAACCGAACAACCGGACATTACCCGAAACATCAAAATATTACTAGAAGCATTGTTTTAATGTTTCTGAACTAGTTATGGTCCCCGAACACCATAACACCCCTTATAACATAATAACACATCAAGTCCCTAAACTTTACTTAACCTATTTATGTAGTTAGTAAATTAAAATTACACTTTACCCCCCCCCCCCCATATGGTGGACAGTCATGGTGGCCCCCATCAAAGATCTTACTTGATCTTAATAGATTGTAAATGATCTTGCTAAATCCCTAAAGATCTTGCCAAAATATATTCTATGATCTTTCTTGGATTCCTTAGGATATGAAAGATCTTGCAAGCATTATAAGTATCACCATTTCACCATTCACACACCACACCCTTCTCCCTTGCTCCCCACCTATGGTCGTGTGCCACCACCCATACCACCACCATCTTCATCCATTGTTCATCCATTCCAAGTTAGTTACAAGGTTCAAGAAGGTGTTTAAGGAGGTTTAGAGCTTGTGGATCTTGAAGGACCTTCTCCATTTACTTTTATCCAACCCATTTGTCATCTTCAACCTCTTGTGTTCTTCCCTAGCCCTTGTGCTAGTAGTAAGCTCCTTGTAACTTGTTACTTCATATTTTGATGGTTAAAAGATGATGAATATTTATAATCACAAGAACACAAAAGAACATGATCATGATACTTTAACATAAGCTTAAATACATAAGAATACATGTAAATGATGATGATTTGCTTCTTGATGAATGATGATTTGTGTTAGTGATGTTAGACATCATAAGAAACCTACTAGATTGTGATTAAACACATGATCTAGTAAGTTAACGTGGTGATCTTGTGAAAGACCAAGATCATCATGCTTTATGTCTTCATGAACTTGAATGATGAAATTGGTTTTCTTATGTAAAGATGATTTAAACAAATACAAATCTTGTAAATAGATAATTTTCCCAAGAAACCAAGTTTATTTACAAGATTTACAAAGTCATGGTTTCTAAGTAAACTAATAATATTTTTAGTGTTTAAACAAGACTAGGAACATGATTGTAACAAGAAAAATACAAAAGAAATATTTTTAGAAAAATCATCTTACAAGTTGTAAATAACTAAATCTTTCAAGAATGTGATCTACAAACAAATAACCATGTTTTTAAGGGTAACTAAACCTACTAAATAACATGGTAAGTTACTACAAGTTTTTACAAAAAACTTCAAGTTCATGATTTACTTGATTTTGACACTCGGTAAGTGTTAAATGAGTTTATGATTGTTGTGATGATTTTAAAAGAAAATAAACACATGTTTGGAAAACATGGGAAACCTTCATTTTTAGGGGAAACCATGTCAAAATTTCTACAAAATTTTGACACTTAGAAAAATATAAGTTTTGGTGAAACTTATTCCCTAAAAATTCACCTAAAAATATTTACCAAGGTTTCCCTAATTTTTTTTTTTATGTAAACTCCAAGTTAAGAAATAATGATTTCTTCCAGATAAAAATTGACATTAAGTATGTATATTTTTGAGGAAAATATATATATTTATTGATCACCAAATTTTGTGCTAAGTGTATGTAGTATGTATTATACGTAAATAGTGTATTAGGACTTGAAAATACACTAAATACTCCTAAGGAGTGAAAATACAAAAATACACATACAACATGCTTAGACAAACACAAGAGAATATATCCATGAAAATATATTTCTTAAAAGATTATGTAACTTGGATAAGTTACGAACTTAGAATGAAGTTTTGGACAAAATACATAACTCGGGTGAAAAATACATGATACTTATATTTATTTTTGAGAAAATAATATAAGTAAGATACATAGTTAAAAATATAAATTATTTTTAACAACAAAGAACAAATACATAAAAGATGGTGACTTGTACTTGTGCGATACAAGTCTAGTGACTAACGTTAATAAAACACGTATAGGTCACGATGCTAAATAAGCAAATCCGGTGAAGTTTACGGCGCCAGAAACGCAAAGTTGTGAGTTCATGCTCCCCCTTTTCCTTTAACTGTTTTCAGTTTTATAACTTCGGGGGTGAAGTACATGTTACTAAATGTTTACAGAAAAGTGAGATTATGTCCCCACTTTTAATCTTTTACATATTTTTTAAACTTGGGGAAAATACATGAGTTATGGTATGATGGATACAAGAACTAAGGAATGATACGTGAAATCGTGTCACGAATAGGGTACCAGAAGCACCATTAATCTTGTACATACTAAGACCGCAGAACAAAAGGTTAGATCTAATGGGTTTTCGGGTAGCCACACTCTTGGTGAAAACTAGTACCAAGTAGTGTTTTTGTGTCTCAGTCGTGAATCGACAACTAGAAAAATGCCTATGGTTTGGATGCTTCCTATGTCGTGTCACATGTTAATGGCCTTGCAACCCATTAACAATCCCGATACGTACAGGAAAACTTGATTTATACAAATTACATACCATGTTTTTATACAAAGTATACAAGCGTTCAATACAAAAATTGCATGAATTCACACCAACATTATGTTGACGATTTTCCAAAAACTCACATGTATTTCAGGTAACTAAAGTGGATGTGCGCGCGGTCATACTCTTGCTCTTGGATGTTGTTTATGTTTATCCTTGAATAAAGTTGTAAACTTTTCAGACAATAGGCTGTCTTGTGATGTAAACACTTAAACTACGTTTTCAGTTATGTAATGTTTGGCATTTGGAGTTATTTTTTATGAGCATGTAGTATGTTTACCAATCGTATGCAATGAAAACCTTTCATGATCACACCTCGTGCTTCCGCCTTAGAAAGGGGTGTGACAGATTGGTATCAGAGCTGCGATTGTAGTGAACCAGGATTCCTTCTCGAGTCTAGACTACAATCTCTAGGATCCTTTCACGAAAACAATTTTTCAAAGAGTTTTCACTGCATAAAACTTTCCGCGACATCCACTACCTGAAACAGTTTTCAAAGAGTCAAGTAAGAACACTACGAAACCTAGGGTGCACTGGAGTAGCACTAGTCTTTGACTAGAAATTACTTGCAACTATGTGTGATAATTGATATATACATATACTAGAAATAGAATATCTCAGGTACTCGTGACTTTACCTGAAAGCAATGGCCTATCTGAAGGAAGTGATACGAGGATGAAACGAACTGTGCGGACTGTGCAAGGAGTTACGTAATTATGGATGCATACATAATTATGGAATTCAGTGCACAGAAACCACAGCAAGTCTTGTCATGTATCATAAGAGATTCCTTCAAATACAAGAGAAGGTCAAACGTGGACACCCTTCCCCCAGCCTTTTAAATACTCTTTTGGAGTAACAATTTAGGGTATAAAGACAAGAACCGCCAATGTGAAGTAAGATATTTTGTCCTTTACATATATTAAACTTGTACTTTGGGGTGATGCATTTTGTGTACTTTGCGAACAATGACGTAACAAGTTTCCTTGATATGTGTAAAGACATCGGTGAATATCTTATGACGCATCAGTATTTATCTAATTATGCATGCTTATTGCTGTATGAATTGATTTATACATTTGGCGGATTGTTTGATGTCACTTATGTGGTATATGCCTGTGTATATATACTACTACTGTCTCGTATGACGATGTCAAACAAATGTCTAACCCTTTTGTGTTATGTTCCGACATAACATGGCACCTAGAAGAGCTGTGACTAATCAAGGTTCCGACCAACCTCCTTCTCCTCTTCCGCCGAGGACCGCTGAAGAACTGAACGCCCTACTGGAGCAAAGGATCTCCGCAGCTATCGCCCAATACGAGGCGAACCGCACCGAACAAAGTGGAGGACCAAGCAATGCTAGACGTAATGGGCAGGGAGATACATCCGGAGGAAACACAGCTCAAGGCTGCACTTTCAAGCAGTTTCTCGACTACAAGCCGTTGAACTACGACGACACTGGAGGTGCAGTGGTGTTTGTATGCTGGACGGAGAAGACTGATGCCACTATCCGTATGAGCAAGTGTACCGCAGATCAGCAAGTCACTTTTGCTACGGGGTTGTTTGTTGATGAAGCCTTGACTTGGTGGAATTTACAAGTCCAGACTCTGGGTGATAATGCTGCATACGGCATGACATGGGATGAGCTAAAGGAACGTATGAGAGAAAAGTATTGCTCACATGCTGAACTCCAAAGGTTGGAGACTGAGTTCTGGCATTTTACCATGGAAGGTGCTGACATTACTGGTTATACTCGAAGGTTCCACGATTTGTCAAGAGTGATCCCTTACATGGTGACTCCCGAATTTAAGCGTGTTGAACGCTACATTTGGGGATTGGCCTCAGAATTTCGCAGCATGGTAACTTCGTCCAAACCTCAAACGACCACTGAGGCTGTAACTCTGGCTGTCAGCCTTACTAAAGATGCTGTCCGTATGAAGAAATTATCATTGAACCCAACCGAAAAGACCGAGACGCATGTTGAGTCGTCTGGTGACAAGAAGAGGAAGCATTCGAACCTGAATCAAGCGACTCGTAACAACAAGGGTTCCAACAACAAGAAGCGTGACCCCAACCCGCCTCAGGAGGCGAAAACTCTTGCAACCATGAATGACGCTCCTGCCAAAAGGTACCTGGGCACTCTGCCCACCTGCAACCAGTGCAAGCGTCATCATGAAGGAGTTTGTCACATTACAAAATGCGATAAGTATGGAAAACTGGGCCACCATACTGAGGATTGTTGGGGAAAAGGAAATAGGTACGGGAACGGAAACCGCAACGGTGCTGGTAATAGAAACGGTGGTGGAAATAGAAATGGCAACGGTAACCGGAATGGTAATGGAGCTGGGCAAAACCAAGGATGCTTTGGTTGTGGAAGCAAGGATCATTTCATAAAATATTGCCCAAGGGGGAACAATGCTCAGGCTCGAGCATTTGTGATTGGAGCAAAGAACGCACGCGAGGACCCTAATGTGGTCACCGGTACGTTTCTCGTTAACAATCACTTTGCATCCATACTATTTGACACTGGTGCCGATTATAGCTTCATGTCTGTGGAATTTAAACGTATGCTTGGAATAGAATCTAGTATATTAGATACTCCTTATTCCATAGAACTAGCCAATGGTAAACTCGTTGAATCAAGCGAAGTTGTTAGAGGTTGCACATTAGAACTTGGTGAGCAAAGATTTAGCATCGACCTCTTACCTATTCAATTGGGTAGCTTCGATGTAGTGGTCGGAATGGACTGGCTGTCCAAGAACAAAGCTGAAGTTATTTATCACGAGAAAATCATTCGCATCCCTCTGGCGAATGATGAAACTCTCATCGTGCATGGAGAAAAACGAGACGCGCCTCTGCGAATCATCAGTTGTATGAAGGCACAGAAGTGCTTAAGGAAAGGATGTGTTGCCTTCCTGGCGCACGTTGTAGATAAGAAGGCTGAGGAGCTGAGACTCGAAGACATTCCTGTGGTGAAGGAATTCTCTGATGTTTTTCCCGAAGATCTGCCAGGATTACCTCCGCAACAACAAGTCGAATTCCATATAGACCTGGTTCCAGGAGCCGCTCCTGTAGCCAAGGCACCCTATCGGCTTGCACCATCCGAAATGCAAGAATTATCTACACAACTCCAGGAGTTATTGGATAAAGGATTCATAAGGCCAAGCTTCTCGCCTTGGGGAGCTCCAGTATTGTTCGTGAAGAAGAAGGATGGAACACTGCGGATGTGTATAGATTACAGAGAACTGAACAAGCTCACAATCAAGAATCGGTACCCACTACCGAGGATTGATGACTTATTTGATCAATTGCAAGGATCGAGCTACTATTCCAAGATCGATCTTCGATCTGGATACCATCGGTTAAGGATTCAAGAGGAAAGCGTACCAAAGACTGCATTCCGAAGGCGTTATGGGCATTACGAGTTCCTTGTGATGCCATTCGGACTGACGAATGCGCCAACAGTATTTATGGATCTGATGAACCGCGTATGCAAACCATATCTCGATAAATTCGTGATTGTATTTATCGATGATAGCCTGATTTACTCACGAAAGAGAGAAGAGCACGAGCAACATCTCAGAACCATTCTGGAGCTACTGAAGAAAGAGAAACTTTATACAAAGTTTTCAAAGTGCGAATTCTGGATTCGCGAAGTACAGTTTCTTGGACACGTTGTGAATGAGAAAGGAATTCATGTAGACCCATCCAAGATTGAAGCAATAAAGAATTGGGAAGCCCCCAAAGCCCCAACTGAAGTTCGACAATTTTTGGGCTTAGCAGGTTATTACCGACGGTTTATTGAGAATTTCTCCAAGATAGCTCAACCGCTGACAACCCTTACCCAGAAAGACAAGAAGTACGACTGGGGTGATAAGCAGGAAGAAGCCTTCCAACTACTTAAAAATAAGCTATGCGATGCACCAATACTATCCTTACCCGAAGTGTAACAACCCTCGGTAAAACCGACACCCTCATAATATGTCTAACACTCTAATATATTTGAGAATATCCCAATATGTCTTTAATTACACCCCGTATGTGAAAACCGAGCCTGAATTATGTTATAATATATAAAATAAATTAAAAACATGAAATAGTAAGTTGAGGCGGGCCGCGTAGACCCACCCCAACATCTCACGCGGGCGGTATCAGGGTTGAAACCTGATATCGTTGATTTCTTTAGTTCAAACGGGCCGCGTAAGAGTCTTGTTTAGTTAACGCGGGCCGCTAGAGATCATCAAATGCGTATACATCCTAGGCCGACATGTGTCGACATCGTGGCGGACCTACACATCGAATCAGCTAAGCTATGCGTTGACCAAGTGTTGACGCGGGCCGCGTAAGCCTTGTGCTTATCTTACGCGGGCCGCGTGAGAGTCGAATATCAGCACTATAAATAGAACTCATCAGTTTTCGTTTTCCGTCGCTCATTTCTTTCTTTCAATCTCGAATTTCTGAAGATATAAGCTTATAGTCGGGTATTATATCCCCTAATTAGCGAGGTTCTACTCCGTTGTAAGTATTATAACCCCAGTTTCGTAACAGTTACGCTGCCCGATTGATTTAGGGTTCCGTAACAACTGTCATGGTTCTGCCCGACGTAGTTGTTGGAACGCCGTCTCGGGGAGGGTATCATTAATATTTTCAAAGGGTTATGATACTAACCAATGTATATTTGTATAAATTATAGATTATATCCAGGAAACCCTTACGCGAAGTCTAACATAGCAATGTGAGTTTATCCTCTTTTTGTTAACCTTTTTGGAATGTTTTACAAAACCTTAATTATTTACAATGTGATTAAGTGGTGATTGAGTCTTTGTAGTTCTTCAATTACTGCCGGTATTATGGGGTTTTGTATACAAAATTTATTACTACTTGCGAGTAGTAAGTCGGGAACGACAATACGTTACAATTGGACAACGAGTTAGCCAATGTGTAACTTGACCATAGCCATAGATCCGGTCGAGTGGCAAGTACTGAATGAGTAATTGTGTAGAAATAAACAATGTGATCGCTCTCAATACTGTTTTAATTAATAAAATGTTTCTTGATTAAACTGGGATTCACTCACCAGTATTTCCGACTGACAAATGTTTTTAAAACGCGTTACAGGTAACACAATGTGAACAGCCAATTAGTGAAAAGCCAGCTGGAGAGCACTGAAGGCTTGAGAAAAATGTGGCTATAAAAGTTACCTAATAAACGATGTTTTAAATTCAATAAAATAGGGATTGTCCCTATAAATGTATTGTAATAAGAAACTTGGGTTTTGCCCATGTGTTTATTAATATCAATTATGGTGGTTTTACTCTGATAAACATTACCTAACTACGGTCCTGATGTAATTTCCGCTGCAAGATTAAATAGCTGACACCACCAAACTCTGAGCTCGCGTCCGCCCGTTCCCGGGACAGATAAGGGATCGGGGGTTGTGACAGAAGGTGGTATCAGAGCCTAGCCACTGGTCTGAGCCAAAGAAGTGTTCTGCTGACACTTAAATTCTATATTTTGTGTTAGGAAATAAATTATGGAAATACGTGCATAACTGTATTTAATTGTTATGTGTTATTTGACTATTTGTTAGTTTATAATATGAGTGATCAAGGACCCTCAGACATGAGTCGTCAGTTGTCTGATTCCCCTAAGAGTGAAGGTACCTCGTCACAACCTGCCCTCTCGGGGTATGTTGTTGATCAGGAAGAAGGAGTGTTTGCCTTTAGAGCTCAGTCAGAAGAGCCATTCCCTCACTAGAAACGAGGATGGTTCAGTAAGGAAGCTTTTGCTCGTAGGAAGAGAATGCGAAAGTTGCAACAGCAAAGAGTTCTAGCAGCTGCTAAGCGTAGAACAGATACCCATACACAGGATATGTTTAATAGAAGCCTAGCCAATTTCCATATCCTAGCTACAACTGCTGCTGACCCAAGTCTGGAACAACTAGTAGCCCCACAACTACCAATCCCAGATCAACCCATGGAGATAGAAAATCCGGAAAACCAGGTGGAGATGCATGACTTTAACCCAGAAGAAATCCCTAGGGTACCTGAACCAAACCCTCTAGATCCAAATTACGACCCCTGGTGGGACGATAATAGGAATTTTGTGCAACGTTACGCTATTCAGGAAGACACACCCATACAGAACCTAGAAGCCTATCCAGGTATGGACCCTTTAGATCCCTATTACCACGATGATTATGTTAGGGAGATTTTAGAGGATCCTTACCAATTTCAGGAACTTTCACCCCCATATCAGGAACCCGCACCCCAGATTCCAAACCCAGTCCGAGAACCTGCACCCCCAATGAGTGCAGAAAACGTCCAAGAACTTAGGACTTTTGGGGAGGAAATTTTAGAAAGCAGTGAGAGAATGCGTCAGGTGGGAGAGCGTCTCGTATGGAAATACGATGAATGCAATATGGATTTTTGGATAAATCCATATCCGTGAATGTGAGAATGGAGGAAACGGTAGTAATAATAATAAATAATAAAATAAAATAAAATATGTGTGTACGGATGCATATTACTATTAGTATAATTCTATTTCTGTTGATGTTGTAATTTTTATTTCAGTACTAGTATGTAATAGATGCATAATAGTATATGGAAATAGAGTAAAGTAGCAATGATCTACGTTTTTGGCTAGAATGCGTGTCATATGATTAACTATATTAAGATAATATTTGTGATATTAATATGGGATAAATGTTTAAAATTCAGATGGCCGACGAAGGAAATCAAGGAAATCTGAATAACGATAACCAGAGTAACATTAACGTGGTTAATGAGAATCCAAGCATCAATAACAATAATAATCAAGTGGATAATAGTGCTATCCAACACATAGTAGCACAAGGAATTATAGATGCAATGCCATTTATTCTTCAAACTGTTAAGGATGCTGATAATAAAAGTAAGCATAGCAGTAAGCGACCAAGTGAACCAGAACACAGCGTGAACAATGGACTAATACTTCAATTGCCTATTCCCAAAAGAAGAAGAACCGTGTCTTACGGTTGTTCATATAAAGAATTCTGGTCTTGTAAACCAATGGAATTCTCGGGCAACGAATGGGCCATTGCAACCTTACGCTGGATAGAGAAGACTGAGGCAGTCTTAAGGATAAGCAAGTGTGCTGAAGAAGATAAAATACTGTTTACTTCTAATCTGTTTAAGAATGCAGCACTAGAATGGTGGAACACTATCCTCCAATCAAGAGGAAGTGATAGAACTTACAATATGGAATGGGAAGAATTTAAGAACAAGGTAGAAAGGAAATTCTGCCCACCCAATGAAAAGGAACAGATAGCAAACAAATTCCTAAACCTTAGGATGACTGGTGTGGATAATAAGGGATATACTAAAATATTCTTCGAATATGCTAGAATAGTGCCAACCCTTGCTTCACCAGAACCAGTGTTAATCTCCCGTTATATTTGGGGATTAATTGGAGAAATTAGACACGTAGTCAAGGCAGCTAGACCTCAAACTATAGAAGAAGCTGTAGAATTAGCAAATACCTTGACAGATGAATTAGTCCGTACCCGAGAAGAGGATCAAAGAAGGAACCTAACCCAGAAGCTCACACAAGAATTTCGTTCTGGAAATTTTAACCGTGGGAAAGACATAGGTTCTACCTCTACACCCTACTGTAGGTATTGCAAAAGAAAGCATTCAGGAAGATGCTCCATATACTGTAACTTTTGCAAAATATCAGGACACAAAGAAGAAAACTGCAGGAAGAAAGCTAACAGCAGGATATGCTACAACTGCGGAGAACAGGGCCATATCAAGCCTAATTGCCCGAAATTAGCTCCAGCTCCGGACAACAAGAATAATAAAAATGCTAGAGCATTTGTTTTGACTGCAGATGAAGCCAAGATGATTCCAGATGTCATAGCTGGTACGTTTTTAGTTAATGATGTTTTTGCTAAAGTATTATTTGACTCTGGTGCAAACCAAAGTTTTATTAATACATCATTTTGCAAATTTCTAAATCAGTCATTAACTAAACTACCACTAGAATGCTTAGTAGAGACAGCCAATGGAGAAACCGTTAGAATTTCTGAAACCTTGCAGGGAGCAAGCATAGAAATTTTAAATCAGAAATTTATTGCAAATCTTTATCCAATGAATCTGGCAGGATTCGATGTTGTTTTAGGAATGGATTGGTTAGCCAATAAAGCCAATATTTTATGTGATCAAAAGTCAATACAAGTAAATTCACCAAAAGGTAAAATGATCACAATTAAAGGAGATAAACCCTCTAGGTCCACTAAGTTCATCTTTGTGATGAAAACTGCAAGTTATATAAGAAAAGGTTCTATAGTGTATTTGATTTCCATAATCACTAACACTAAAGAAAAAGAACTAAAAGATATTCCAGTAGTATCTCAGTTTTCAGATGTATTTCCAGAAGAATTACCAGGACAACCTCCAGATAGAGAAGTTGAATTCAGAATTCATTTAATACCAGGAACAGCACCGATTGCCAAAGCACCTTACCATTTGGCACCTGCAGAAATGCAAGAATTAAAGAAACAATTAGATGAATTGTTGGAGAAAGAATTTATACAACCAAGTTCGTCGCCATGGGGAGCGCCGATATTGTTTGTTAAAAAGAAGGACGGATCAATGCGTATGTGCATTGACTACCGTGAATTAAACAAGGTCACGATTAAGAATCGGTACCCATTACCAAGAATCGATGATCTGTTTGATCAACTGCAAGGAGCTCGATTTTTCTCTAAAATCGATTTAAGGTCAGGATATCATCAATTAAAGGTACAGGAAGAGGACATTCCTAAGACCGCATTTAGAACAAGGTATGGCCATTATGAATTTACTGTCATGCCATTTGGTTTAACCAATGCCCCAGCTGCATTTATGGATATGATGAACCGAATATGTAAGCCATATTTGGATAAATTCATAATCGTCTTCATAGATGATATTCTAATTTACTCTAAGAGTAAAGAGGATCATGCAAAGCATTTGCACGCACTTTTAAGCCTATTAAGAAAGGAAAAGCTTTATGCTAAGTTTTCAAAGTGCGAATTTTGGTTAGAACAAGTACAATTCCTTGGAAATTTAGTTAATCATGAAGGAATTCATGTGGATCCAACAAAGATCGAGGCGATTACTAGATGGAAAACCCCTGAGTCACCAACCAAGGTTAGAAGTTTCTTAGGATTAGCCGGTTATTATAGAAGGTTTATTCAAGATTTTTCTAGAATAGTCATTCCCTTAACTAAGCTAACCTGTAAATCTGTTAAGCTTAAATGGGGATTAAAACAAGAAGAAGCCTTTAGAATTCTTAAGCAAAGATTAACCCATACACCCATACTAGCATTACCAGAAGGAGCTGAAGACTTTGTAGTCTATTGCGATGCTTCTAGATTAGGTTATGGATGTGTATTGATGCAACTCCAAAAGGCTATAGCTTATGCATCTAGATAACTTAAGAATCATGAAGAGAAGTATTCAACCCATGATTTAGAGTTAGGAGCTATAATTTTTGCTCTTAAGATTTGGAGACATTACCTTTATGGTAGTAAGTTTACCATATTCACTGATCATAAGAGTTTAAGGTATATTTTCAAACAAAAGGAATTGAATATGAGACAAAGACGCTGGATGGAGATGCTTAGTGATTATGATTGTGATATCCAGTATCATGAAGGAAAAGCAAATATAGTGGCAGATGCTTTAAGCCGAAAGTATCATGAAAAGCCAAAAAGGGTACGTTCTCTTAAATTAAATCTGCAAGTAGATTTAAACGATCAGATAAGAGAAGCACAAGAATCAGTAATCAAGGATGATTCTGAAAAATTAAAAGGTATGCTAAAAGAATTGGAACAAGGAATAGATGGAATTTGGAGATTCCATAAAAAGAGAATGTGGATACCTAAATTAGGAAATCTACGTCATCGTATATTAGAAGAAGCCCATAAGTCTAAGTATACGATGCATCCAGGAAGTGATAAAATGTACCAGGATTTAAGGAAAAATTTCTGGTGGATAGGAATGAAAAAGGACATAGCAGCCTATGTTTCTAAATGTTTAACTTGTTCACAAGTCAAAGCTGAACACCAGAAACCCTCAGGTTTGTTACAGCAACTAGAAATACCAGTGTGGAAATGGGAATTAATAACAATGGATTTTGTTACTAAATTACCCAAAACAAAGAAAGGAAATGATACAATCTGGGTGATTGTAGATAGGCTAACCAAGTCAGCTCATTTCCTACCAATGAGAGAAACTTTCAGTATGGAACAATTAGCTAAACTATATGTAAATGAAATTGTTTCTTTACATGGCATTCCTTTATCAATTGTTTCTGATAGGGATAGTCGATTTACCTCTCATTTTTGGTCAAGTTTCCAAAAGACAATGGGAACCAAGTTAAAGCTAAGTACAGCTTATCATCCTCAAACGGACGGACAAAGCGAAAGGACAATCCAGACAATGGAGGACATGCTTAGAGCTTGTGTAATTGATTTTGGAGGTAATTGGGATGATCACTTACCTTTAATAGAATTTTCTTATAATAATAGTTATCACACAAGTATCAATGCTGCACCATTCGAAGCACTTTATGGAAGAAAGTGCCGAACCCCAGTCTGTTGGGCAGAAATTGGGGAAAAGCAACTATCTGGACCTGAGATAGTACAAGAAACAACCGACAAGATTATTTAAGTCAAGGAACGACTGAAAGCAGCACGTGATAGACAGAAGAGTTATGCTGATAACCGACGCAAACCCTTGGAGTTTCAAGTAGGTGATAAAGTATTGTTGAAAGTCTCTCCTTGGAAAGGAATAGTAAGATTCATCAAACGGGGAAAGCTAAGTCCCAGATATGTCGGACCTTTTGAGATTATTAGAAGAATAGGACCTGTAGCCTATCAGCTACAACTGCCAGAGGAAATGGCAGGAACACATGATGTGTTTCATATATCTAATCTCAAAAAGTGTTTAGCTAATGAATCACTGATAGTTCCTCTTAAGGATATAGAGGTAAATGAACAACTCAAGTTTGTAGAAAGACCTCTACAGATTGAAGACAGGAAAGTTAAGAATCTCAAGCATAAGAGATTAGTTCTGGTTAAAGTGAAGTGGGACTCCAAAAGAGGACCTGAGTATACATGGGAACTCGAGTCGGAAATGCAAAGAAAATATCCGCACTTATTCCAGTAGATCTCGAGGACGAGCTCTAAAACAAGGTGGGGAGAATGTAACAACCCTCGGTAAAACCGACACCCTCATAATATGTCTAACACTCTAATATATTTGAGAATTATCCCAATATGTCTTTAATTACACCCCGTATGTGAAAACCGAGCCCGAATTATGTTATAATATATAAAATAAATTAAAAACATGAAACAGTAAGTTGAGGCGGGCCGCGTAGACCCACCCCAACATCTCACGCGGGCGGTATCAGGGTTGAAACCTGATATCGTTGATTTCTTTAGTTCAAACGGGCCGCGTAAGAGTCTTGTTTAGTTAACGCGGGCCGCTAGAGATCATCAAACGCGTATACATCCTAGGCCGACACGTGTCGACATCGTGGCGGACCTACACATCGAATCAGCTAAGCTATGCGTTGACCAAGTGTTGACACGGGCCGCGTAAGCCTTGTGCTTATCTTACGCGGGCCGCGTGAGAGTTGAATATCAGCACTATAAATAGAACTCATCAGTTTTCGTTTTCCGTCGCTCATTTCTTTCTTTCAATCTTGAATTTCTGAAGAGATAAGCTTATAGTCGGGTATTATATCCCCTAATTAGCGAGGTTCTGCTCCGTTGTAAGTATTATAACCCCAGTTTCGTAACAGTTACGCTGCCTGATTGATTTAGGGTTCCGTAACAACTGTCGTGGTTCTGCCCGACGTAGTTGTTGGAATGCCGTCTCGGGGAGGGTATCATTAATATTTTCAAAGGGTTATGATACTAACCAATGTATATTTGTCTAAATTATAGATTATATCCAGGAAACCCTTATGCAAAGTCTAACATAGCAATGTGAGTTCATCCTCTTTTTGTTAACCTTTTTGGAATGTTTTACAAAACCTTAATTATTTACAATGTGATTAAGCGGTGATTGACTCTTTGTAGTTCTTCAATTACTTCCGGTATTATGGGGTTTTGTATACAAAAATTATTACTACTTGCGAGTAGTAAGTCGGGAACGACAGTACGTTACAATTGGACAACGAGTTAGCCAATGTGTAACTTGACCATAGCCATAGATCCGGTTGAGTGGCAAGTACTGAATGAGTAATTGTGTAGAAATAAACAATGTGGTCGCTCTCAATACTGTTTTAATTAATAAAATGTTTCTTGATTAAACTGGGATTCACTCACCAGTATTTCCGACTGACAAATGTTTTTAAAACGCGTTACAGGTAACACAATGTGAACAACCAATAAGTGAAAAGCCAGCTGGAGAGCACTGAAGGCTTGGGAAAAATGTGGCTATAAAATTTACCTAATAAACGATGTTTTAAATTCAATAAAATAGGGATTGTCCCTATAAATGTATTGTAATAAGAAACTTGGGTTTTGCCCATGTGTTTATTAATATCAATTATGGTGGTTTTACTCTGATAAACATTTCCTAACTACGGTCCTGATGTAATTTCCGCTGCAAGATTAAATAGCTGATACCACCAAACTCTGAGCTCGCGTCCGCCCGTTCCCGGGATAGATAAGGGATTGGGGGTTGCGACACAAAGGCACTGAAGACTTCATGGTATACTGCGACGCTTCGCGTCAAGGGTTGGGTTGCGTGCTTATGCAACGCCAAAAAGTCATCGCTTACGCTTTAAGGCAGCTGAAAGTGCACGAAAGGAATTACACCACGCACGACTTGGAGTTAGGCGCGGTGGTATTCGCCTTGAAGATTTGGCGACACTATTTATATGGTACTCGATGTACTATCTTCACAGATCACAAAAGCCTACAACACATATTTGATCAGAAGGAATTGAACATGCGTCAACGACGATGGGTCGAGCTGTTGAATGATTATGACTGTGAGATTAAGTACCATCCTAGAAAGGCAAACGTTGTAGCAGATGCGTTAAGTCGAAAAGAAAGGGTTAAGACCCTAAGGGTTCGAGCATTGGAAATGACTATTCAAACGAACCTCACTGCACGCATTCATGACGTACAGCAAGAAGCCCTTAAGATGGAGAATCGTAGAGCTGAATACCTTCGAGGTATGCAGAAGAATTTTGTGCCAAACAAAGAGGGAACCTTATACTTTAAGGGGCGTATTTGGGTTCCGCTCTATGGCGGTATTCGAGAAATCATCCTTAATGAAGCTTATAAGTCGAGATGCTCGATCCATCCAGGATCGGACAAAATGTACCAAGACTTGAAAGATTACTATTGGTGGCCGAGACTTAAAAGCGATGTTGCTATTTATGTTGGAAAGTGCCTAACCTGCGCTAAGGTTAAGGCTGAATATCAGAAACCATCTGGGCTACTGCAACAACCCGAGATACCCATGTGGAAGTGGGAGCAAATCTCGATGGACTTCATAGCGAAATTACCCAGGACCCCTAGGGGGCACGATATGATATGGGCGATGGTTGATCGATTGATGAAATATGCGCATTTCCTACCGATCCGAGAAAAGGATAGTACTGGGAAGCTTGCTGAGTTGTACTTGAAAGAAATCGTGGCACGTCATGGAGTGCCTATCTCAATTATTTCAGACAGAGATGGACGTTTTGTCTCAAGAATCTGGCAATCCTTTCAGAAAGCCTTTGGATCTCAACTAGATCTAAGCACGGCCTTCCATCCGCAAACAGATGGCCAGAGCGAACGGACCATACAAACTCTAGAAGATATGCTTCGCGCATGCGTTATGGACCTAGGCGGCAGCTGGGATACTCACCTACCTTTAGTTGAGTTTTCCTACAATAACATTTATCATACAAGCATAAAAGCCGCACCGTTCGAAGCTCTGTATGGCCGCAAGTGCCGCTCGCCATTATGTTGGGCAGACGTTGGAGACAAACGTATGGTTGGTCCTGAACTTTTCCAAGAGACAACCGACAAGATTATGCAGATCCGAGAGTGCATTAAGGCGGCTCGAGATCGACAAAAGAGCTACGCTGATCGAAGACGAAAACCATTAGAATTCGAGGTAGGAGACAAAGTGTTGTTGAAGGTCTCACCTTGGAAGGGCGTCGTAAGATTCGGAAAACGTGGAAAGCTGAATCCACGATACATCGGACCATTCAAGATCTTAGAAAGAATTGGTACTGTCGAATACAAGTTGGAATTACCGGAAGAACTTAACGGAGTACATGATACGTTTCATGTATCCAACCTCAAGAAGAGTCCAACCCAAGAAGCAGTAATCATCCCTGCTGATGAAGTGCATATTGACGACACCCTCCGATTTACAGAAAAACCCGTTGAGGTTACAGACTGGAAAGTCAACAAGACCAGAAGGAGTAGCGTCAAACTTGTCAAAGTACGTTGGGACTCTAAGCACGGACCCGAGTACACGTGGGAACGTGAAGACCAGTTTAAAGAAAAGTACCCCCACCTGATCAAGAAAACTCCTGCGAGAGTTAGTTCAGCCTGAATTTCGGGACGAAATTCTTTTAACGGGGGGAGACTGTGACAACTGGCATAAAACCAGTAATTTCCGTACAATTTAAATATTATTTAATATCTGCAGTTATGTGATTAAATGTCAACATTGATTGATTTCATGCTATACTTGTGAATTCATGCACGTTTTATACTACAAGAAATTGCTTTATGCATTAATGATAGCGTTGCGTCAGAAATACTAGTAAACTCACCGGTAAGACACATCGTGTCATCAATTCTCCAGAAAGCAGTCAGACAATAGAATTGGGGCCTAGGTGTAGGTCCAACGTCAAAAATATATTAAAACCCAAGAGTGTATACAAGGGTTAACATATAGACTTTCCGGAAGCTAGAATATGCACTAAAAAGCACCCGAAACGCACTTTAAATGCAGAATTCTGCACAAATCAGCAATAATAAGCTTTTTAACACATAAATATTATGCAGAATTCATGTTTATTTATCCAGAATACCTTCCTAAGTGTCGGGAATTAAAAGTGACACAAAAGGGTACTTAAAGGACACTAAACGGTGCAATTTAGCACTTTAACGAACCGGTATTTAACCGAACAACTGGACATTACCCGGAACATCAAAATATTACTAGAAGCATTGTTTTAATGTTTCTGAACTAGTTATGGTCCCCGAACACCATAACACCCCTTATAACATAATAACACATCAAGTCCTTAAACTTTACCTATTTATGTAGTTAGTAAATTAAAATTACACTTTACCCCCCCCCCCCCTATATGGTGGACGGTCATGGTGGCCCCTATCAAAGATCTTGCCAAAATATATTCTATGATCTTTCTTGGTTTCCTTAGGATATGAAAGATCTTGCAAGCATTATAAGTATCACCATTTCACCATTCACACACCACACCCTTCTCCCTTGCTCCCCACCTACGGCCGTGAGCCACCACCCACACCACCACCATCTTCATCCATTGTTCATCCATTCCAAGTTAGTTACAAGGTGCAAGAAGGTGTTTAAGGAGGTTTAGAGCTTGTGGATCTTGAAGAACCTTCTCCATTTGCTTTTATCCAACCCATTTGTCATCTTCAACCTCTTGTGTTCTTCCCTAGCCCTTGTGCTAGTAGTAAGCTCCTTGTAACTTGTTACTTCATATTTTGATGGTTAAAAGATGATGAATATTTATAATCACAAGAACACAAAAGAACATGATCATGATACTTTAACATAAGCTTAAATACATAAGAATACATGTAAATGATGATGATTTGCTTCTTGATGAATGATGATTTGTGTTAGTGATGTTAGACATCATAAGAAACCTACTAGATTGTGATTAAACACATGATCTAGTAAGTTAAAGTGGTGATCTTGTGAAAGACCAAGATCATCATGCTTTATGTCTTCATGAACTTGAATGATGAAATTGGTTTTTTTTATGTAAAGATGATTTAAACAAATACAAATCTTGTAAATAGATAATTTTCCCAAGAAACCAAGTTTATTTACAAGATTTACAAAGTCATGGTTTCTAAGTAAACTAATAATATTTTTAGTGTTTAAACAAGACTAGGAACATGATTGTAACAAGAAAAATACAAAAGAAATATTTTTAGAAAAATCATCTTACAAGTTGTAAATAACTAAATCTTTCAAGAATGTGATCTACAAACAATTAACCATGTTTTTAAGGGTAACTAAACCTACTAAATAACATGGTAAGTTACTACAAGTTTTTACAAAAAACTTCAACTTCATGATTTACTTGATTTTGACACTCGGTAAGTGTTAAATGAGTTGATGATTGTTGTGATGATTTTAAAAGAAAATTATCACATGTTTGGAAAACATGGGAAACCTCCATTTTTAGGGAAAACCATATCAAAATTTCTATAAATTTTGACACTTAGAAAAATATAAGTTTTGGTGAAACTTATTCCCTAAAAATTCACCTAAAAATATTTACCAAGGATTCCCTAATTTTTTTTTATGTAAACTCCAAGTTAAGAAATGATGATTTCTTCAAAATAAAAATTGATATTAAGTATGTATATTTTTTGAGGAAAATATATATATTTATTGATCACCAAATTTTGTGCTAAGTGTATGTAGTATGTATTATATGTAAATAGTGTATTAGGACTTAAAAATACACTAAATACTCCTAAGGAGTGAAAAAACAAAAATACACATACAACATGCTTAGACAAACACAAGAGAATATATTCATGAAAATATATTTCTTAAAAGATTATGTAACTTGGATAAGTTACGAACTTAGAATGAAGTTTTGGACAAAATACATAACTCGGGTAAAAAATACAAGATACTTATATTTATTTTTGAGAAAATAATATAAGTAAGATACATAGTTAAAAATATAAATTATTTTTAACAACAAAGAACAAATACATAAAAGATGGTGACTTGTACTTGTGCGATACAAGTCTAGTGACTAACGTTAATAAAACACGTATAGGTCACGACGCTAAATAAGCAAATCCGGTGAAGTTTACGGCGCAAGAAACGCAAAGTTGTGAGTTCATGCTCCCCCTTTTCCTTTAACTGATTTCAGTTTTATAACTTCGGGGGTGAAGTACATGTTACTAAATGTTTACAGAAAAGTGAGATTATGTCCCCACTTTTAATCTTTTACATATTTTTTAAACTTGGGGAAAATACATGAGTTATGGTATGATGGATACAAGAACTAAGGAATGATACGTGAAATCGTGTCACGAATAGGGTACCAGAAGCACCATTAATCGTGTACATACTTAGACCGCATAACAAATGGTTAGATCTAATGGGTTTTCGGGCAACCACACTCTTGGTGAAAACTAGTACCAAGTAGTGCTTTTGTGTCTCAGTCGTGAATCGACAACTAGAAAAATGCCTATGGTTTGGATGCTTCCTATGTCGTGTCACATGTTAATGGCCTTGCAGCCCATTAACAATCCCGATACATACAGGAAAACTTGATTTATACAAATTACATACCATGTTTTCATACAAAGTATACAAGCGTTCAATACAAAAATTGCATGAATTCACACCAACATTATGTTGACGATTTTCCAAAAACTCACATGTATTTCAGGTAACTAAAGTGGATGTGCGCGCGGTCATACTCTTGCTCTTGGATGTTGTTTATGTTTGTCCTTGAATAAAGTTGTATACTTTTCAGACAATATGTTGTCTTGTGATGTAAACACTTAAACTACGTTTTCAGTTATGTAATGTTTGGCATTTGGAGTTATTTTTTATGAGCATGTAGTATGTTTACCAATCGTATGCAATGAAAACCTTTCATGATCACACCTCGTGCTTCCGCCTTAGAAAGGGGTGTGACAAGTACAACTTCACCTTGAGTTACAGACCACAAGGTGTAGCCGAGAAGTCTAAGTTTATCAAGGAAATAGCCATGGATCCACTTGAAAAAACAAAACTGGAAAACAATGTCGGAAAGTACAACAGGCTCACAGACCCGGACAATCATATCCAAGTGCTCATAAGTGTAGGAGTTGTAGGAGGATGGTCACTTCTAGCATGGTGTCATTTGTTAGTCCAAACCTTTGTGGGCCCAGCACGCGCATGGTTTGACAGCTTACCATCTGGAAAGATTAAGTTATGGATGGATTTCCAAGAAAAGCACCTATCACATTTTAGCCAACAACGCAGGTATACCAGAGACCCGGCAGATGTTTTGAATATCTTGCGCAAAGACAATAAAGGCATTGAGGACTTCATTACAAGGTATAACAAGGAATGTCTAGAAATAAGAAATGTTGGTGATGAAATCATGCGCGCGCATTTCATGCGAGCTGTCAAAAGTGATGATTTAATACGAAGAGTGAGAGGAAGAGACGAAGGTCCAAAGGATTGGGAGACATTCATTGAGGCAGCTAAAATCATTGCGCAAACAGAGAAACAATTGACTGGCGACGAAAGCCGTTAGTACTATTATAACCAACACGCCAGTGAAAGACGTAACAAAAAAAGGCGAGTCCCTGCATGGAAGGCGTCTGGTTATAATGAGAAGCTTCAATCTTCAGAAGACGTGAGAGCAACCATCAATCAGATTGGGTACAGAAAAGAGATCAAATAAAAGAACAGAGAGAGGCAGTGGACACCTCTCACTAAAACTCCTTTCGAAGTGTTAACCACTGAAAACCACTAGTTCAAAGCTGCACAACAGATGCGCAACAAAAGGGGGCAAGACCCGAATCTTTTTTGCGACTACCACAAAGATTTAGGTCACTTAACGGATGAATGCATAAGCTTGAGGCAAGAAATAGAAAGAGCCCTAAAGAGCGGTATACTAACGCATTTGATCAAAAAAGTCAGGAAAGAGACACGCCAAATCAATAGAAGAGATGAAGGACCAGATAACAAAAAGCTGCGACGATTGGAAACGCACATGGTGCAGGGTGGCCCTTAAAAAGGGAAAAAAATTATCACAAGCGCGTGCAAGATGACTCATGGCGTGAACAATAAGTAATCTTTCCAATCGTAAGGGGAGGTCCTTGGAAAAGAAGGCACATCGTAATCTCAGGTGTATTCGACCATTACGAAATGGATTATATCTTCATTGATCCTGGCAGCACTGCTGACATCATTTATGAGCAATGCTTTAATCAGCTAGACCCGGAGGACAAGGCACACTTAGAACCGGTGGACTACCCACTCACCGGATTTTGTAATGAAGCTGTCTTTCCGTTGGGTCAGATATCGTTCCCAGTTTTGTTATCAAATGGGAAGAACTCACGAACCAAAGATGTCATGTTCATGGTCTTACATGCGAACTCTCATCACGGTATCCTCCTAGGAAGAGAATCCCAAGGAGATTTTATCTTGATTTGCTCAGGACCTCACTCCGCGGTTGGATTTCCAACGGAGACAGGCATAACAATCATCTATGCAAGTAAAAAAATGTTAATGACTGGCGAAGCGTGCCCAACGAAAACGAGTAGGCCAACTCTGTGCACGGAACCAGAAAAATAGGTCCTCAACATGAAATACCCAGAATAAAAATCATGATAGGGCCCACAATTTCGGAGAACATCCGCACGTTTCTGAAGCAGTTGTTATTCAGAAACATGGATATTTTTTCCTGGACACCGACAAACATGGTAGGTGTCCCACGACACATAGCGGAACATCGTTTGAACGTTTCATAGAATGTTAAGCCGGTCGTCCAGACAAAGCGCAAACTAGGGCCATAAAAGAACAAAGAAATGAAAGAGCAAATAACAGAGCTACTAAATGTGGGGATTCTACGAGAAGTATGTTATCAAACATGGGTCGCGAACCCAGTGATGGTTCTAAAAGGAAATGGCGGATGGCGCATGTGTGTCGACTATAAAGACCTGAACAAGGCGTGTCCAAGAGATTGTTATTCGTTACCAGAAATCGACGAAAAAAATGACTCCTTGGCCGCATTCAGATGGAAGTTCTTTTCGGACTGCTACAAAGACTACCATCAAGTCCAAATGGCCTTAGAGGATGAAGATAAAACAGCCTTTCGCACACCAATGGGCCTATATTGTTACACCAAGATGCCCTTCGGGTTACGCAACACAAGGGCCACTAACCAAAGACTGATGAACGAGACGTTCGGAGATGACATTGGTAAGCATGTAGAAGTTTACATGGATGATCTAGTGATCATGAGCAAAGAAGAAGATCAGATGTTGCAAAATGTAGAGAAAACCTTCAACACGCTGCGGAATGTCAATATGAAGCTTAATCCCTCCAAATGTTCATTTGTCATGGAAGAGGGGAAATTTTTGGGGTTTATTGTCACGAAAGATGGTTTTAAGGTTAACCCAGAGAAGGTACAAGCACTTGAATAGATGTCGTCACCATCAACAATCAAGAAAATGCAAGTCCTGACAGGGCGTTTAGCTGCGCTAAACGTCTTTCTCACCAATCATGCCACAAAATCATTTCCATTTATCAAAACATTGCATAATTGAGTTAAGAAAAACAAGTTCCAATGGACTTCTGAAGCAGAAGTTGCCTTCAAAGAAATGAAAGAATGCTTGTACGACTCCCAACTCTCACAGCCCCAATGAAGGAAGAAACGTTGGTCATGTACTTGTCAGCTTCGGAGAAAGCAGTAGGGGCAGTCCTCTTGGTTGATCTCCAAGGCGTGCAAACCTCAGTATACTATGTCAGCCACACGTTGAATGACCCAGAACCAGATATTCAATGATGGAGAAGCTAGTTCTAGCTCTCGTTCATGCTTCCAGGCGGTTGCGTAGATACTTCTCAGGACACGTCATCCACGTTCTGACCAATCACAACATTGGCCACATCCTAGCAAAACCGGAGATCTCAGGAAGAGATAGAGAGGAGGAAGAAGATGGCCCATATGGTTTATATTTATAATTTTAAATTATTCAGGAGTGAAATAGTCATTTTACAGTTACTTAACTGAGAAATCTAACTTAGGTTAGTGATAAGGACCACCCGAATTTAAAAATTGCAACTACTGAGACTAACTCTGTAATTATTGAAGTCACAAGACCAACTCTACAATATATGCAAACCACATGGACCAACCAGGCTTTTAACTCTGATTTCATTGTACCAAATTAATCATATATATATGCTAAAGTGCCTCTTCTCTAATCTAGAGGTGTAGAGTTTAAATTTTGCAAGACGCAGGCATAAAATTTTTTGGAAGTGAGTTAGTTTGCCGTTAAAAAATGATATTCAATGAACAAACAAAACAATTCAATTTTAGGGTCATGGGGATATGTTACTTGGAAGGGTGTGGGTTAATACGGGTTGGGCGGGTACACCGCCGCAACCAACCAGAGTAGGGTAAACGAGTTGGTGGAGCGAGTACTACAACCCGCGTGAATATTTTGGGAGGAGGAGAGTGGGTGATTGGTGGTAATAGGTTGAGGTGTCAGAATATTGTTGAATAATGGGTAATTGGTTGACCTAGGTGGGTGCCCCTTCCTATTTGGGTTGAATTGGTTGTATTGGGTTAAATGAGATAACAAACACCTATTGGTAGGTGTTGTGGGTTGTTTGATGAGTACATTGTCCACCCTTTTAAAACATAAGATTGTTATGTATATCTTGTTTTATTGGGATTGAATCACCTCCCATTTACATGTAAATGAGTCTAACTATTAGTAAGTTCCTCAAGACCGACTTGGATCAACTCGAACTTAAACACATTAAAGCATGAACTTGAGCCTACAAATTAATAAACTTGTCTAGTACATGGTCCCGAGCTTCATATACTAAACTCTACTAGCCTCACGAGTAGTAGTTAGTTTTTTTAGGGCATATCTTTTTTCTACACTTAAGGTGGTCTTTGCAGGTTATTGTTTCTATGTATAGTTGTTTATGTGTCCATATGCATGCATGTTTTATGAGTGTTATCATTATCTTTATTTCTATCTTACTAGGTTGCTCTTGCACTCATTATTTAGTTGGTAGATTTGTATATCTATAGTGTTAGAATGGTTTGTTTCCATGCTATCTTATGTTTTGAGTCGAGGGTCTCTCTAGAAACAACCTCTAAGGATAAAGTTTGTCTACATCCCACCCTCTACTTACCCTACCTATAGCCTCACTATGTGTGAGATATACAGGGTACAGTTGTTGTACTAGTCTCACGAGTCACAAACCTATACAATAGTAACATTAATTTTAATAATTATAAATACATATTGCATAGTAGGGGTGTGCAAAAAACCGAATTAACCGAACCATAACCGAATTAACCAAAAAAACCGAACAAAATCAAAAACCGGTGGGTCGGTTAATGGTTTTTCTGAAAATAAAAAGTAGCGGGTTGGTTATGGTTATCAATGTTTCCATACCCACCATAACCAAACCGAACCGACATGTAATAAATCTTTTGTAGGATTTAGTACTTTTCACTATTTTTTTAAATATGATTGTTTATTTGAATTTATGCAATATATCTTATCACTTTATTTGAATATTCGGTAATAATCGATATTAATATTATAGATTATATGTATTTTTCGTACTATGCAATATGCGAATATATACAAATATACAATAACAATTTATTCCATGTTAAAAAAATTAAACTATTTTTAGCTAGGCTAAATACACAGTTAACCACCCACAACCGGCCCGCTATAATCATTAAAACCGATTAACCATAACCACCATAACCGATTGGTTATGGTTATGGTTATCCATTAACCGACATCGTAGTTATGGTTTTAGGTCAAAACCGACCTAAACCGACCCATGCACACCCCTATTGCATAGTATATAAATAGTTATAACATATACAAAATGACACATATCTAACTATAATAGTACATATATACTATACAAATAAAACAATTAACTAATTAATAAGTAATAAACTTGTTAAACCCGAACTTGAAAATTTTATCACACATCGAGCTTATGTTTAGAGAAGCCTTAGACCGTCTCGACTCGTTTATATCCATACCCTGCTACAAAGGAGTTGTCGGCTATGAAACAAGTTTTATCTATATTTTTAAAAATATACATTATAAAACTATTTATGGATGAAATATCACTTAGTGCACATTGTTTGTGACATATTCTCCTCCTGATACTACTCCCACCTTAACACATTTAATTGTGTAATCTCTCATCCACAACCAATGCGCCTTGAACACATTGGTAATATTTAAGGCTGGGTATTCCTTATGATCAAAATCTCACACGTGGATAAAACAAAACAGAACGATGTGAGATTTACCTAGGATATCACAAACACCCCTATTAGGGCTCATTATTCTCGATGAGTTTTACCCCACATCGTAAACATAACATAAAACGAGTAGCTCTTATATCATTTGTAACATTCAGCCTCTCATACCACCTATATATTGTCCACTTTGCCCACTAGGAGCTCACGGATTTGTTTTTTTGTTGCAAGAGTATAGATTTCCCAAGAAGTCACCCATCCATGTACTCTTCCTACCTAAACACACATAACTATGGAGTTCTCTCAACCACAACCTATACATGCATCTAAAACATGTTGGTGATATCTAAGGCAATGAATTCCTTATGACCTAGTATCTCATGTGGAGAGGACATAACTAACTAATGTAGGATTTGCGTAGGATGTCACATTGGTAGGCCAAGTGTTATCGAGCAACGCCCCGACCATACAGTGGGTTGCTTGGTGTTATGGGGCGTGACCAATCGTGAAAAAAAGGGTGTGCATGGAGGCAACAACGACGTAAAGAATGAGAGTAAAAGGCGGGGGCCACTCCAATGGTCTCATGATCGTTTAAATTAAAAAAATATATATATTTTTATTTTATAACTTAAAAAAACCACACAACCCATATATACACACACAATACCATTCGTCTACATTTCTTCCATCTCTCACACTGTCTCTAAATTCTTTTATATTTTTATAAAAATGAATTTCATTCTCGAGTTATCCGATTCTAATCTCGAAGATGAAGTTATAACTACATATATTCAGTTGGGTCTACATCTTTTAAGTTAACAAGCCGAAAGTTCACAACCACGTAAACAAGCAAAGAGACTTCTAAAGGACCAAGAAGGTGCTCATAACCATTTGGTATACTATTATTTTTGTAATAATCTGGGTATATCCCCATGATGAGTTTCTACATCATTTTCATATGAGCCGCCAACTATTTGTACGAATTGTTAACGAATTAGAGGGCCGGTTTAGATTTTTTTTTTCAGCAAAAGGATGACATAAGAAGTTTACTAGGTTTCACCGCTTTTATAAAAATGTACATCGGCAATTCGTTAATTGGCGTATGACAGTTCATCCGATGTGTGAGACAAATGTCGGACAAATGTTCCTGAGATAGTCTCCAACCTTTTTTGTCAATGTATTATTATTGTTACAAAATAGTAAAAATAGTAATGTTATTTTTATTATTATTGTCTAAAATTAATATTGTTATTAGTATTAAATTTTTAAAGGTGTGGTTGTTGTATGTGACAAAGATATTTAATAAAGTCGACGTTTAGTGATAATCAACAAATATACGAGGTACATGAAAATGTACATGACTTTCCCAGAATGTTTGGTAGTATTGATTGCACAGATTGATAGTAGGCTAACTGTCTAAGTGCTTGGGGAGGTCAACATCATCAGGGTGATCATTGAGGATGCCAGTGACGAAGATGATGGCAATGGTGATGACAAAGTTTCATTTTTATATTTTCGTTTAGTTATTTTAATTCCACCTTTTTTGTTGTTTTAATTTAATGTATTTTTATTTTAGTGAAATCTAGGGAAATATTGGTGTTAAGTGAAATCTAGTGAAATCATAACAAGGTGTAGTGAAAAAAAAGTGAGTGAAAAGGGTGTGTTAATATGTTAGTGACGTAACAGTTACTTTATGACGCGTGAGTAAAAAAAATAAAATGGTAACATATACCCATATTGTTGGATAATGGTGAATTTTTTTTCATCAAGTGAAAAATGTGTTTTTACCAACTATGGAACCAAATAATTAATGTAATTGCGTTGGATACAATTATTTATACTATATTATAATAATATACAAGAGATGAATATTTTAAGATACTCAAAAAATAAAAACTTTTTTCCTCTTAGTTTATAACTACACCCCTAAAATAGGGTAAATTAGTCTTTTAAACAATAAATTATATTTTAGCCCCCCATCTTATTAAACTTAAATCCTTAAGTTTAAACATAATTATGTGTAATTAGTTACACTTTCCCCCCTCTTCAACAAACTTATAATTTTTTATGTATTCTTGACATATCATATAAACTATAATGTTTAAAAAAAATCCAAAAGTACCATGGCAACCTACTCATTTTTGTCGACGTTTCGATAGTTGTCTTGGTCAATATTGACGTGCTGATTAAAAGGTACAATTAGGTGATGCTTACTTGTACAAGTGATTAAAGCCCAACGTACTTAGTCACTATCCCATAATGTTTAATAGCTACAGAATGTCAAGTGATTAAATATTTAATACTCTCATCTAAATTACACTTTAATTCCTCATCTTTAACAAAATTATAGATAATTAGTTGGTAGTTACAGTTAACCCCCTTATAAAAAACTAACTACCCCACGATTTTTAAACGGTTATAGATTTTTAGTACGTTAACATATTTGAGTATAATATTACTACAGTTTTTAATTAAAAAATGGATATGTTACATGATTAACAGTGTCTAAGGGTGAGTAATAACTGAATCGTTAGCCGAAATCAAACAAAAACTGAATTAACTGAAAACTGATACACCGAAACTTCAGTTAACCAAAAACGGTTATCGATTTTTTTGTACCATCATTTAACCAAAATTAACTGAACCGAACCATTCATATTTTCATAAATTTCTAGCTTTTATACATTGAGTTCATGTATTTCATATTGATACCCCCATTTTATGTATTTATACATCCATTTCATGTACCTATACATCCATTATATGTATTTATAATCAAAAGTTTTAGCCCAAGTTTTGTTTTGGCTATTAACCGAAATTAAATGAATCAAACCAAAAGCCGTCAATCTAACTGAATAAACCAAACCAATTAATTAATAACGCATTGGTTAATAAATTATACTAATCGATGACCTCGATTTCGGTGGAGGATGATAATCTAACCAACCGAACAATGCACACTGTGACTATGTTTGTGTTTCCCGTAGCATCGAGCGCGCACCTATCGATTATTAACCAAAATCAGTTATTGGTGAGCAATGACTAAATCGTTACGTAAACAAAAAAGAAAACAGACGACACCGAACCGAAATCAACAAAAAACTGAAAACCAAATTAACCAAAAATCGATTATCAATTATTTTGTAGTCTTGTTTAACCAAAATTAGCTGAACTGAAGCGAATCATTCATATTTTCATATATTTCTATCTTATATATCTCCGGTTCATATATTTCATATTTATATTTCCATTTCAAATATTTATGCTTTCATTTCATGTATTTATACCCTAATTTCACATATTTTTAAGCAAAAGTTTTAGCCCAAGTTTTGTTTTTGCTTTAACTGAAATTAAATGAACCAAACCAAAAACCGTCAATCTAACCGAATAAACCGAAATGATTAACCCAAAATTGATTGGTTAATAAATAGACTAACAAATAACTATGGTTTCTGCTTCGGTTGAGTATAATAACCGAACCATCCACAACACCAAGAAATGGATTACCTGATTACTTCGTTTTTGATGTACATCTATCACAATAATGCTACAATAAATATTATATAAATAAGAAAACCATAAAAAACGAGTATCGCAATGCGATATGTTTCTCCCGTCTCATCACGCGGACATCCTACTAGTCATTATAATATATGTGATGATTAACCTGGATCCCACCAACTTATTTAGTCATAAGAAATATGTGTTAAACAGTAAACACAGATTAAATGTAGCTTTTTTGAAACAAATTTGACAGTTTATCACGTTTTAACAACATATTCAACAGTTTATAACATCATGCTAAATATTCTTTAAAGTACATGTGATGATTAACTCGGATCCTAGAAACTTATTTAGTCAATGGTTATTCAGTTCGTAAAACATGGAAGTGGTAGGTGTTGCTAATGACAATATTATTTTAATATGATAGCGATGATGTTGGCCAAGTCAAAAGAAATCTTTGAAATTCGACCAAATCTAGAAATTCGCTAATAGAATTATATCTCAAACTTATCATTCTTTTGTCCTTTTTTTTTTTTTTTTTTTAAATAAGGGGATGTATGAACATGCTAAGTTAAAATAAGAAATAAGGTCTTTAGGAATAGAATAGGTTTGGCTAGTATAGTAGATAAGATGAGGGAAGGAAGGTTAAGATGGTTTGGCCATGTTAGGAGGAGACATATGACGCCTACGGTTAGAAGCATGGAAGCTCTCACTGTGGATGGAAGGAGGAGTAGAGGCAGGCCAAAACTGACTTGGGAGGAGTGCATTAGGGTGGATTAACTAGACTTGCATCTCTCTCAGACATGATCAAAGATAAGAGTCTTTGAAAACATAGGATCAAGGTTAAGGACTTTTAAGAGGTTGACACATTCCTGCTTATCGATTTTTGCCTTAGGAACTTAGTTTTTCAATTATTATTTAGGACCTTTACATGGTATCACTTGCTTGGGTGTATACATGTGGTGTGTTATATGTAAATATTATGTATTTTAGTATTTTAGTATTTGATACCTTTTTGTTTGTTGTAACTAACTAGAACATTGACCCACGCGCGTTGCGCCGCGGCCAACGAAATTGACACGCTTTTGATCAGATTCACATTTACAATGTGTTAAAGATGTTTTTTGTCAGTTAAGTCTGTATAACTATCTTATACAAATAAGTAATTCACCAAATAAGCTCAATACAATTAATGGTATCATAATTACTACGTTACATGACTAGTATCCATATAAATAACCTATCGTGTTAAGCCCCTGCGTTGCGGCGGGGGCATAAGACCGTGACAAATAGCACCAACGCCACACTATAGCCAACGACCACCAACATTGAAGTTGTGGCTTTTTTATGTGGAGAAATTAGACCGACATATAAAACATAGAAAATAATAACTAATTCGATTTAGGACTCGCGCGTTGTGACGAACTTATTAAACGGGAAAAAATAGACGGCGTAAATACACTGAACCACACACGTCCGTTACGCCATGTTCAGTGGCAAAATTTAGAACGAAGCGTCTAACAAAACGTAAAATCGTTGATCCACACACAAATTGTGCCGTGTTAACTCACAAAATTTAGAACCAAAGGTAAAACGAAAAATTTTGCAAAATATGAAAAACATAGGGGATAAAAGTTGAAAGTAAGAAATTTGTGAGGTTAAATTGGAAAAACAAAAAAACTTTGGGTTAAACCTACAATATCAAGTACTTTTGGGTTTAAAGTGAAATATCAACAATTTTTTTTTTTGAAAACCCCCCAAAACATAGAGTACAACACCTAATGCATTCATTTGTTGGTAATTTATATGATCTAAATAACTACATTGTTTTTATTTTTATTGTTTGTTGTGAGTAATAAACTACATGTCTTTATTTGTTTTTGTTTTTACTCTTATATTTGGATAATGTTTTGGAGCTGGAGGTCTCTTCAAAAGCAGTATCTCTATTCACATGGTAAGTGAAAAGGCTTACCTATATCTCACCCTCCCCAAACCCTACAATTAGCTTCAGGCTATGCGTACTGTGTATGGTTAGTGGGTTGGTAAAACATAAAATATATATTGTTAACACTTTTCAGGTAATTTCCTTACAACAAAAATAAATAATTTTAAACATGTTGTCATGAAGAAAGAGTAAACAACTCATGATACATGACTTAAACGTGTATGTGGTTTCGAGTATTAGGTTGGGTATCATCTAATCCAATACCAAAGAAAATTTTAAAACTAAACTCATACAATGTTCTGTACCTGTCGGGCTTCAGGTATATCCATCCCGATGTTTTAGACATACCCGTCAGGCTCCAATTTATTTTGCCATCCATAGGTACAGAATGGTGTTGTGGTGATACTAATTTTTACCTATATACTGTAAGATAGCTAAAATAATGGTTTACAGATGAAATTTAGTCGTGTTAGTCGTTGTAAATAACATTACTTGAAATAAAATCAGAATTGATCCATCGTGTTTGAAACATATAATGTCTCAAACTAAACATGGTTTCAAGTAACTTCAAATACTAACTTAAACGTGTTAGGATATTGTCCATTTTACCCCAGATTAGTTGTCATCCAAGAAGTCACATTTTTATTTTCACCTGACAAATTATTCGCCCACACAAAACGTGTTATGACAAAGAATGTTTCCACCCACCCTGTCATCCTCCCTCTCAACTGATGTGAGACTTACATATTGTAACACTCTAAGCAAATGACAAACCTCATATCGGTTGCAACAATGAGAGATTATTGGTTCATAAGACATATCTCGCCTTAAATATCATCAACGAGCACATTGATTATGGAGCAGATGAAAAATCCACGATTATACGTGCTTAGGTGGAAATAGAATTAAGATGGTTCATCAATTTGTGATATATTCAAATAATCAAATATTTAAATTATTATATACATTATTCCATATATAAAGAAGCAACTTTTTAGTGCATCACTAGTTGTACATTGTGCTTTGGACATTTTTCAAAAAAAAAAAAAACCTTGATTTTTTAGTTTTAACCCAAAGGTTTTTATCTTTTACAATTTTAACCCTACATAATTTGTTTTTATTAACTTTAACCCAAAACTTTTCATTATTTGCAATTTAACTTCACAACTTTTGTCACTTATACTTTTCATCTTTTGCAAATTTTCGTTTTACGTATAGTTCTAAATTTTTCGAGTTAATACGACGCAACGTGCATGTGCGGTTCAACGTTTTTACCTCTATTTTCCCATGTTTGACAAGTTCGTCGCAACACGCATACCCTACGTCGAGTCAGTGTATTTGACACCGTTTTACGCCCCGCCGCAACGCGGGGTGTGCTTTGGGAGGTTTTTCAAAGAAAAATGGTTATGCATATGGTTGTCGTAACGTTGGCTTTGGGGGTTTTCCAAAAAAATGATTTTTTTTTACTTTTCACCAAAAAGTATTTCATAAATTACTTTAACCCAAAACTGTTTGTTTTTTTTTTTACTTTTAACCCAAATCTTCACAAATCACAACTTTTTTTACTTTCAACTTTGGTCCTTTATAGTTTTCATTTTCCGCAAATTTTTCGCTTTATGCTTCGTTCTAAATTTTGTGACTTAACACATCGCAGCGTGCGTCTTTGGTTTAACGTTTTTACGTTTCGTTCTAAATTTTGCGAGTTAACACGACGCAACGTGCGTGTGTGGGTGAACGTTTTTACATCATCTATTTTTTTCCCGTTTCACAGGTTTAACATAACGTGCGGGTCCTAAATCGACTTAGTTATAACTAAAGAATCCCCGCCGCATTGCGGCGGGTCGCAATTCTAGTTTACCTTATAAAGTAGTTTACATATACAAAATGTGTTAAACACACATGACATATTTTTTAAACGAACTCAACAATTCATTATCTTATCATCAAAATATATGTGTTGATCGATTCAGAGCTCATAAACTTTGTTAGTCAATGATCATTAGGGTAGTCAAACATGGAAGTGATAAGATAACAAACAATATTATATAATTTTAACCAACAACTGTTCTTATATAATATAAGTGTATCACTAATATTTGACTAGGACATATTAAAAATTGCAATATAGAATTATCAACAGTCCATGAGGTGGACAAGTTCCATCATCCATGACACATTAATGGGGTGTTTTGCCGCCCTAAACCCTTTACCAAAGCATTGAACGAGTCATGGTATTCTTCAAAATAAAGTTACAACCATTGATGCGTAAGGTACAACTTGACACAGCAATTATTGCAAATTTTTAAAGTAGTCTTTAACTTGGTCAAAATTTTGAATTATATAGTCAATAATAAGTAGCCTTTATTGCGGAAACATGTCTATTATCATTAAAAATTGAATTGTGGATAGTGAAATATAACTTTAAATATTTGTATATAAAGTATGATTTTGTAAAGTAATAATAATAATAATAATAATAATAATAATAATAATAATAATAATAATAATAATAGGTGAAGCAAAGGACATTGAGACTCTTAACAATCTGAAAAAGCTTTTGTCGGGGATTATGGAGGAAAACTTCGAGTTAAGATACCTGGGAGGGCTAAAAGTTCTTCTCTGCTTCAACTGCCCGGAAGAAGCGGAGGAGTTCCGTAGTCTCAAAGTGGAGGAATGGGAGAAGTGGTTCTCGAGATTGTATGTGTGGGAGGGGATCCCACTTATCTACGAAAGAATCGCTTGGATTAAAGTTCTAGGGGTCCCGTATCCCTCTGGGATCGACATGTCTTCAACAAAATGGGCGAAAGGTGCAGGAGGATTTTGGTATAATCGGAGGCTGAGGCGGTTAGTGGGAACATGGCGGAAGACCGTCTGGCGGTTTTGGTCCATACCGGTAACAGGATATCCATGGAATTTATTTAATCTCAGTTGGAAAGATCATCATTTAACAGTCTGGGTGGAGGAAATTGCGGGACAATGGTGTCCGGATTTTTTAACAGATGTGGATCCGGAGGTATCTTCACCGTATGTGTCGTCGGAGTTTGACTTTTCGTCGGCGACCGGTAATGGAGATCCGAAAGGTCATGGCGGTGACTCCCCATCTACGTGCATGGATCATCCAAACGATTCTTTGTCTCCTATTCCCGAGGATAATGCGCCGTCTTTTGGGAAATGTGGGGTACATGTTCCTACGTCCCCATGCAATTATGAGGTTAGAGACCAAGTGGGGCCCGAGGGACTTTTCGGGGCTTCTATGGATTGTGTTGATCCGGCTCTGGAGCCCACCCGGCCCAGTTATATAACAACCAGGCCCAAGCGATCGACCCAGCCCAGTGTTCGGAACCATCCTTCTGATTTACCGGATCTTAATATAGTGGCGTATATTGGGGAAAACTCCGACCCTTTCAATATCGAAGCTATCTTCAGGATTGAGAAAGAGGCAACTAGGGCGGGAGTAGACAACCCGTTTGGAGAGAATTCTAAGGATGGTACAGAGGATATCCAGGGAGAAGAGGGAGACGAGCAGGATTCTCTTAACTTCGAGGTTGAGGTTGCTCAAACTCTTGATTTCGGGTCTCGTTTGGGCATTCAGGTGGAAGGCTTCGAAAATCATGTGATAAAGCTTGTCCGTGGAGAAATGGAATCAACACTGTACAAATGAATCTAGTTTCTATCAACATTAATGGGGTTGTGGATTCGCGTAAAGGTTTTTGGGTTCGGGATCTGAAGCGTAAGTTAAAAGCGGATTTTATTGGGTTACAAGAAACGCACCAAGAAGTTTTGTCTGATTTCGTCCTTCGTCGTTTCTGGGATAACTCGAAGCTGAAGGCAGAATTTGTTGGATCTATTGGCAGATCGGGAGGCCTAGTGTCCATATGGAATCCCGATGTGTTCGATGCTGACTACGTCTTTAAGCATCAAAGGTTTCTGCACCTGTCTGGTCATATTAAGGGGGTCGAAGATAGATTAAACGTTTTATACCTCCATGCCCCAAATGACCCGACCGGTAGAAGAGAGTTGTGGGTGGAAATTGCTGGCTTGTTTACCTCGTGCAGTGGGGCGTGGGTTTTAATGGGGGATTTTAATGAAGTTCGTTCGGAGGAGGAGCGGATCAATTCTCGCTTTGACCGAGCCTCTGCTGACTCGTTCAACGGCTTCATTTCAAATGCAGGGCTGCTGGAATACTCTTTGATTGGAGGTAAATTCACTTATATTTCGGGTCATTTGGATGTTAAAATGAGTAAATTGGATCGATTTTTAGTCAATGATATGTTTATGAGTTTGTGGCCGTATGCCAAAGTTGAGGTCCATAGCAGGGGCCTCTCGGACCACTGTCCTATCTCCCTGTCTTGTACGACCCTTGATTTCGGTCCGATCCCGTTCAAATTCTTCAACTCGTGGTTCGGTGACCAGAGATTGGCGGAATTAGTAGACATAGTGGTGAACCGTAATTTTCGTGCTAGCAGAAAAGATGTGGCCCTTGCTACCTTTCTTAAACAATTGAAGATGGAGTTAAAAAAATGGAGAGCAGGTATTAGAGATGGTGAAAATAAAGAGTTAAATGATCTGGTCAGCAGAATCGATAATATTAAGAATAAAGCTACTCTTGGGCCGCTTACTGAGGAAGATAAGAATACTCGGATAGAGCTTCGTGCAAAGGCGAATAAATTGGAGCTTAATAAAATCAAAGATATTCAACAGAAGGCCCGCCTTAAATGGCTAAAATATGGGGACGATAATAGTGCTTTTTTCCATAAATCGTTAGCGATAAATGAGGCTAGCAAAAGAATTAACGGTCTGATTTTTAATGATCATTATGTCTCGGATCCTAAGGAGCTCAAAGGAGAAATCAGATCGTGGTTTAAGAAACAATTTTCCGAACCGATTAGAAGAAGGCCAGATTTCTCAAACTTTGGGCTGCCAAGCGTCTCGGAGTTAAATGGCAATCTTCTCTGTGAGAGATTTTCGGAGTCCGAAGTTCTCTTGGCTATTAAAAGTTGTGATGGAGGGAAAGCACCGGGTCCGGATGGTTTTTCTATGAAGTTCTTCAAAGTTTTTTGGGGGAAAGTGAAACCCTTAGTGCTGGGTATGTTGAACGAGTTCTATCTTTCAGGTGATATCAGTGCCGGTTGCAATTCTTCTTTTGTAGCCCTTATTCCCAAATCTCATGACCCTCAAGATTTAGCAAATTTTCGCCCGATCTCGCTCGTTGGCTCGTTATACAAGATTATTGCAAAGGTTCTGGCTAATCGCTTAAAGGTCGTGGTAAATGTGATAACGTCCGCCAACCAGTCGGCTTTTGTGGGGGGTCGTAACATTCTCGATAGTCCTCTTATTGTGAGTGAAATGGTGGCTTGGGCAAAAAAATCAAAGATGTTAATCCTAAAAGTGGATTTCGAAAAAGCGTACGATACGATTAATTGGAAATTTCTTTTTCGGATAATGGAGAAAATGGCCTTTCCGGAGAAATGGATCTTATGGATTAAGGGTTGTCTTGTCTCGGGCATGGGTTCGGTTTTAGTAAATGGATCGCCTACGAAAGAGTTCAAATTCAAAAGGGGTCTTAGACAAGGTGACCCTCTCTCTCCTTTCCTGTTTATTATCGCGATGGAGGTTATAAGTATGTTTATGAAAGGGCGATTGACGTGGGGTTATTTGACGGGTGTCATCTTCCGAATGGGGGTCCGGTAGTGTCTCATCTCAGTTACGCCGACGATGTCCTCTTCTTAGGTGCATGGTCCGAGCATAACGTGTTTGCTTTGAACCGCCTCCTTCGTTGGTTGAGTCTTGTTACCGGTCTCAAAGTCAATCGAAGAAAGTGCTTTCTTTTTGGGGTGGGAGCATCAGAGATGGAGGTTAAACATTTTGCGGATTTAGCTCATTGTGTAGCGGGGTCTCTCCCCTTCACTCATTTGGGCGTTCCTATGGGAGTGAATATGAAGAGGGCAAAATTTTGGAAACCGGTCTTAGATAGGTTTGCTTCTAGACTATCTAAGTGGAAAGCAAAATATCTCTCTTTTGCCGGCCGCATGACTTTGGTTAAGTCGGTGCTCGGGAGTCTTCCTTCCTATTTTCTCTCTCTTTTCGCCGCCCCTAAAGGTGTTATAAAAAAGCTGGAAAAAATTAGGAGGGATTTTCTTTGGGGGAAAACGGAAACCGGACACAAGCTTCGGTGGGTTCGCTGGAAACTTTTGATGAGATCTAAAAAGGCTGGGGGTATGGGTTTGGGTTGTATTCAAGGCTTCAATTACGCCATGTTAGCTAAATGGTGGTGGCATTACAAAGCAAATCCAAATCAGCTTTGGGCTAAGGTAGTGGCGGCTATTCACACTAGTAGCGGGTCGAATAATTCCGGTGCTTTTATTCCGTTGAAAAAATCGATCCCGGGGGTTTGGAAAGATGTCATTTCAGTCGAATCACACTTTTCTTCTATCGGTATTAACATTGCGGAGAATCTGGTCTTAGATGGGGGCATTTGGAAGTGGCGTAGCGACCCGAACGGGTCCTTCTCCGTCAGACAGGTTCGTTTGGATATAGAAAAGGCGTCTGCAGAGGAGGACTCCAACAGCCCGGATTTCGCTTGGAACAATTGGGCCACATCCAAAGCAAATTATTTGTTGTGGAGGGCTTTGATCGGGAAGATTGCCTCTAAAATGGGCCTCATTCGCAGGGGAATTCAGCTTGCTGATAGTTACTGTCCTCGGTGTGGCATTACTAAAGAAGACTCGGACCATATTTTCGTCAACTGTTTGTGGTTAAAGTGCATTTGGTGGAATATTCTCACCTGGGTCCGAATTAAATTTCCTATGAATTTAAATAATTTAGACTCCTTCATCTCCTATATCAGGAACAACCCGGGTGACAAAGTCTGGAAGAAGACTGTTTATATGGTTGCGTGTGTGACGGTGTGGAAAATTGGAACGCTAGAAATAAAAAAGCCTTCGAAGATTCTTTCATTCCTATTTCTACAGTTGCGGAACAGATCAAAGAGGAGTCCTTTTACTGGATGTGCAGCTGCTCAAATCTCAAATCGCTGGAATGGGGCAAATGGAGAAATTTTGAGCTTATCAGTTCATTTTGATGTAATCTGGCTGGTTTTTTTTTTTTTTTGGCTTTTTGTTTTGCTGTTTTTGGACTTTGTTTTGTTTTTTCCAGCCCCTTGCTGGCTCTTTATATATATATATATATATATATAAAGTGTGGTTACCGTTAAAAAAAAAATAATAATAATAATAATAAAGTTTGTAGATAATAATAATAATAATAATAATAATAATAATAGTGGGAATGCCCGCACGTTGCGGCGGGTAAGTTCCATTACAATTCATTTCAACACTAGAGGGATGGGCTCGTATGCAAGACAGACGGATGCTTTGAACACCTCGTCAACTTGTTAAAAAGTTATTTACTTTTCTTTCCTTTGTTAAACCTGCTTCGTTTTCTACTCAATAGCAACAGTATGACAGTTACTATACCACATGAAAATAACAATACAAATACAAAAAGAGCAATGGATTAGTTGTTTGTATTTGTCATAATCACTTGCTAATTTCTTGTGTCGTGGGTCTCCAACGACACTTGCCATCACAATTTCAAGCCTTATCAAAATCTGCATCGGGATCGAGGTAGTTGTGTTGAAAAACTCATTAGTCCGTATCTAAAGGAGTCGAAATGAACCGAAGATAATCACTGATCGAAATTTTGATTTGGGTTTACTCACCTTTCGTGCGATGGTTTCAAAATCATATCAACAAAACTGAAATATTGGTTAGTGAATTCAAAACTTTAACTACAGTATAATCGAACAAATGAAGAGTAAAAGTACCTGGCGCCATTGAAGCAGTGGCTAGGATTCGAAAGCTTGAATTGGAGGAATATGAAGATGGCAATTTGTTTACCTGCGTCATAGGGACATTGAATCAATTTAGGGCTATTAGAGTAGATGAATCGGATGGAACTAAATCTATGATACGTTTTGATTTGACTGAAGACGAAGAAGAATCGTATAGAATTAATGTGATACGGTGGTGAGTAGGGATGAGCACGGTGCCCGTTCGGTACCGAAAAATTGGAAAAGTGGGTAACGGTATCAGTACCGAATATATCGATTCGGTACCAGTATCGGTACTTACCGGTGTTTTACCCGTAAATACCGGTACCGTACCGGTACCGATACCAAAAAACGGGGAAAGTGGGTACCGGTACCGAATATACTCGGTACGGTTCAGTATCGGTACCCGGTACCAAATGCTCATCCCTAGTGGTGAGGGTAGGCAACTGATGGACGGACGATGTTGAGAGTGAGGGGATGGCAAGATGTGAGAAAAACATAAAGAAAAAAGGATTTGTTCTTGAGGGAGTGTTTGGGATTCCTTCTCATAAACAACTTATTAACTTATATAAGTCATAAGTTATACGTTACAAATACTAACATCTCAAAAACAACTTCTCAACACACAAAAACAACTTAAATAAGCTAACCCAAATACTATAAAAACAAATTATTAACTTTTAAAAGTCACCAAACACTATAAAAACAACTTATTAACTTTTATAACTCAATAAGTTATAAATTCTTCCAAAATAAGCTAACCCAAACACCATCTGAGTCTTTTCATATCCCATCTTAAAATGGTGACAATTTACCAAAAGGGTAAAAAACCTAGTTCTTTTAATAAGGTATATAGATAGATATATGTAATGGATGACTCAGTGATCCAAGTCAAAAAGACATCACACACAAACCCTATCATATTACGATTAGTTTTGTATGATTTCTGATGCTACAAAAATCCACCGAGAAGGTTATCCAGTTCATCATAGCAATTCAGGAGATAGACATAACACGCTTCATCTTCCTCATTGCGCTCTGAACCTACACACATCAACATGAACCCGTTAGAAGGGGTCAGAGACCGGAGTATCTGGACCCTCCTCCGACACTTCGTCTTCTCCATCACGCTCTGAACCTACCATATAATGCATATGAGAGTAAAATAGAGAGGAATGGGGGGGGGGGGGTAAGTATATGGAGTAATTCTTTTGTGAGAAGAAAAGAATCCCTTACAAATCTACAATTAGAGATAGGAATAATACCCGGTTCTAAACCCGAACCCGTAGAACCGGCCCGGAACCGGTTCCAGGTCCAACCCGGTATAAAGGAGAACCGGGTCCAGTTCAAAAAACCCAGCGGTTCTTACCCGGTTCCACATTTTCTAATAATAAACGGGTCGTACCCGGTTCCTAACCCGTACCCGGTTCCTCCAGTACCCGGTCCCATTGTACCCGGTTATAAGTTACCGTTAGAACCGGTTACTAGCCGTTGGAATCGATTTGGGGGGTTGCAAAAGGCATTAAATGTCAAATATTACCGTTGGAACCAGTTTCTATCCGTTGGAACCGGTTACTAGCCGTTGTACCCGGTTACTAGCCGTTAGAACCGATTCCTATAAATTGTTTTCAAATTTTATTTGTTTCACTCACGAATCCTCTCATTCTTCTTATATCATTTTCTTCTACTTCTTGAAATACTATTCTACAATGGCTTCAAAGAACTCTAAAACCACAAATTCCCCATCCGTCAACAATGTTCCTCAAGCTCAAACCGCACCATATGTTGTTGGAACATTATCACATAGTCGCAATATGGAAGTATGGTGCAATTGGGACTTGGTAGAAATGAGTGACGGTTCGCAAAAGGCCCAATGCAAACATTGTGGCGCCTTGTTAAGCAAGGACTCTAATTCCACATTAACGAAGCATGCTAAAAAGTATTGTAAAGCTTTAAAAGATTTGACACCCGGTCAAGTTCAACTTTCCAACGGTCTTATATCCGTTGGAACCGGTTCCAAACAGTGTTTGCAGCTTTTTGATTTTAAATACCCGACACAACCAGTTCCTAACAGTACCCGACATACCCGGTTCCAAACAATACCCGAACCCGGTTCCACAATACCCATAACCGGTTACATCGGTTACACTTTTTTGGATTTTTACCCGGGTTCAACCCGGACCCGGTTCTTCAGTGTACCCGGTTCCATTCACTGTTATCAATACCCAGGTACGGGTAGTACCCGGTTCTGGGTATTAAAATTACCCGATTATGCCCATCTCTAGCTACAATGAGGAGGGCAAAAGCCCTTGTTGACCTATATGTATTGGTCCCAAACATGTTGGGCTTGGGGGTTACATTTACAAGTCCCCCAATTCAATATCATGCCAATTTGATGAAGCCTGAATTACATTATGTTGGATTCATTACTTGTTATCATCATAATCTTCTTCATCTATCAAAATGAGTGGCCTATGTATAAGCGTTAAGTTGTGTTGAGGCACAACTCGTTTCTTGGGATTGCTTTGGTTTATCAGAGTGCTTAGTTGTGTTAATGCACAACTTATTTTAAGTGGTTGCTCCGGCTTGCCGGAGGTTTACTTGTGTTTAAGCGTAAGTCATCGCCTCAGTGATATGTACTCAAGTGTTGGCGCATTCTAAATGCAAGGTCATGTCCTTATGCAATTTTTGTTAATCTAGTTTGAAGTATGTTTGTAACGCTATTACGGGCCATAGTATTCCTGCCTTGTCTTAACAAGGTACTTCCATGGATTCGCTAGCAATTGTCCATGCTAATATCATATCGTGGTTATTAAGTGCACAATGATACAAAAGATGAAACCTTCTATGACTAAGTGAGAAAATTCCATACGGGAGGAAGGTTAAGTGCTATTAGAACGAGGGAACCATGATACACTTGTTTTAGCATCATACAACACTTGCATTTGATCCAGAATAATTGGATTGTGATCTGACAAGGATTTAGCATAATCATTTGTTAAATAATTATGTACACATAGGATAAGTCAATCTAAATTAGGGGTGTTCATGAGCCGATCTGATCCGATTGAGGGTCTGCTCATGCTCGGATTGAATTACAACCGATCCGATCCGAGCGGATCGAATTTTCAAAACCGAGCGCAAAAGTGATGCTCATGCTTGGATTGAATTTGAATCGATCGGCTCGGTTTTGCTCGGTTTTTATCAAATCCTAAAAAAAATCGAGCGGATCGTTTTCGCTCGATTGAATTATAAGGCTTCGTTCAACAAAAACAAATTCTAACTTAATTAAAACATGTCCAACACTTTACTAACAAAAACAATACATTACTCAAATCATGATTCTAAAAATGTTCTTAACAATATCAAGAAGCACAAAATAAAGTGCGAATACAAATTGCCATTTAGTTCAAAAGCCATAAACTTCTTCTTTAAGCTTAATCATCCTCATCCACAAAATTCAACTTCAAATCAACATATAACCTATAAACACAAGCTTTAAACAAAACCATTAAGTTCTACACATTACATAACAACTTTTATGTTTTGTTAATTATAAAAATACCTTTCATTTATTATCAGACCCATCTAGAGTCAACACATCAATTTCCAATTTTTCTTCATCTTTTGCAGCTTGCTACACATTAATAAAAAATAGAAATCTTAATGCATAAACTACAAAAGTATAAGCAGATTATAAATATAATAAAAGCTTACTTTCAATGTTTTTAAGGTTGTTTTTTAGCTCGCCTTTAACCAATCACTTTCACAAACAAGAAGTTCCACCATATCCTTTCATATTAAATATTAAGTTGGGCTAAATATTTTTTGGGCTTTTTATTTTTTTTGGGCTATTATATTTTTTTAGGTTTTTAATCTATAAAATCTATAATATATATATATATATATATATTAATAAAAATAATTCGAGCGAAACCGAGCGATCGATGAGCGAGCGGGCTTTGCTCATGCTCGGATTGAATTTGAATCGAACCGATCCGAGCGGCTCATTTACAAACTGAGCGGGAATCGAACGAGTATTTTTCGAGCATTTTTCGAGCGATCGTCGAGCGATCTTCGATCGTCGAGCAGTTTGGACAGCCCTAATCTAAATACGTGTGTTTGTTTTAATTTTATTATTTTGGTATATTTATGATTTTATCCAATTAAATAACCCTTTTATCATCTAAAGTTGTCACTAGAATTTTTCTAAATCGTTATACATAAGTTTGACAAGTCCATACTTACTTAAGCTAAACCATTGAGTTCACATATTAGTTATTGAGTTAATTACGTTTTTCGTCTTCGCGGTTTGTTAAAAATAACAGTTACAGTCCAGTAGTTTAAAAATTGCTAAAACAGTCCTTATATTTTCGATTTTGTAACAGTTACAGTAAATCCTTACTAATGTCATCTAGTTATTTGGTTAGTTTATTTGAAATGACCATAGTCCCATGTTATTCAAATTAAAATAAATAAAGAGTTAGTTACGTTTTCCGTCCCTGTGTTTTTTTTGAAAATAACCATCACAGTCCATTCGTTTAAAGATTGTCAAAACATTACCAATATCATTCACTTTACTTTTCACTCTTTATGTTTCTTCAGATCCTGCCAGAAATCACTTGCTCCGGCTCCACAACACTGTTCCGACGACTCGGTTTCACCACCGCTCCCCTCCATCGTATCACCGTCAACCGGATCTCCCCCGTCCATTCCACTGGCGTCAGATATGTCTCCGTCAACCGGTTACAGAAGCGTCAAAATCACCGACCACCTAATTTTCCCTCATCACAATGAAATCGCCGACCACCTAATTTTCTCATCACAATCGACGTCAGTGGGAAAACTTGAGGTCTACCCGAAAAACTTAAGAGGAGGAGATGAAGTCTGGGTTGTGTCACACCCCAAAAATGTCGCAGCGAAAATACAAACGTGGCGGTAATGAAGATTGGTACCCATAATTATCTTGATGGTCAATGCAATATGTATTTTGGACATATGACTTAATTAAAACATAAAGTTTATAGTTCTAACACAAACTACAACCACAATATAGTTGTTTGATCCTTATGAATCTTAGTACACACGGTCCCAAGGTAGTTTTAAAAGTTGTCAAAACATTATTTATTTAACCATTGCATTAAACAACCACAAGATAACACTAGCCAAAATCCCGAAGTCGAACTCATGTACCCGAAGAACACGTAAAAATCAAGTGTCAACACAAAGGAAGGTGAGTTCACATATTCTAATTCATAACAATTTGTTTAAGGAAAACTTTCTTGCTATGAATTTTTATAACAAACATCCATAAATAATTAAGAAAGTTAATTTTAATTCCTTTGTAAAAATCCGAGGGTAAATCATCAAGAGCTGTTTTATAGAAAAGTCTCCGAAGAGATTATCTACCCATGGTTTGTATATTAAATTTTGTTCATTCGTTCATATTCGTAAGTTTGCAAGACATTACGAGTTATATACCACCATTAAGGTTCTAATCAAACTAGACAATATTCAGAATAAAATTCGTCGCTATGTTTACCGGAACTACCGGTCACGACGGGGTTGTCAACCCGATAGATCTTTCAACGATTCCACGCATTCAATATTTAATGATTAAAAATGGCTTGAGACTGCGCTAGGATGTCCCACAATTAGGATCACCTAAGTGCCCTCCCCAATTGATCAATATATATATATACCTACTAGAAAACAAATTTAATATTTTGCGTTGTACGAATTCCCCGAAGTCCCCGACGTAATGTAAGCCTATTCTGCTACTCACACTCTTGAGATCAGGAAAGTTTGTCACAACTTAGATTTAAATATTTTTAAATCCATACGGTCGTTTTACCCCAAACATCGTAATCCTCCCCGTTTCTCCTCGAAACATATATATAATCAATCACATTTCCAAAAACCATGTTTTCCTCGAAAACATATTTATATCATTCGAAACAATATTTTCCATGAAAATATATTTATAATTTATTGTCTCAACCCCCGACCCCTTGCCTTGGGAGCGTGCGGCCGCGGTTACTCAGAGCGGGTGGTATCGGTGTTTATTAATTTGGCAGCGGAAATGAGACATCAGGACCTTAGTTAGGAAATATTTATCAGAGTTAAAACACCAAACTTTATATATACATATATATAATACGTAGACGGGATAAAATCCAAGTTTTCAATTACAATACATTGGTAGGGATAAACCCTAATTTATTGAATTCAAAATCTCCTTTATATTTAGGTAACTTTTTTAAGCCTCCAATGCTCTCCAGCTGGCTTCTATTAGCTTCACATTAAGTTACCTGAAACGCGTTTTAAAAAGGTTTTATCAGCAAGAAATACTGGCGAGTGAATCCCAGTTTAATCAAAACAGTTTTATAACTTTACAGTATTGAGATTTACAAGGTATATATCTACCTTATTACTCATTCGATACTGTCAATCTTGGCTTGTGGTCATGCTACTATTCGCAATAGTAACGAGTGTCAAGTAATGTATACAAAACCCCAACATACCAGCAGTAATTGTAGAATACATAGACTCAATCACTGTTAAGTATAATTTAAAACGTTTGAGGTTTTGGTAAAACATTTTGAATGATTCACAAAAAGGGTTTACAAAATTAGAATGTACTTACATAGCTGACTTAGATAATACTATAGCTTCCTGGTGTTTCTCCTGGTTATTATCTATTAAAAATTAAACAATGCACACGTGTTAGTAAGATAACCCAAATCACATTAGCTGTACAACACGAGACAGAACTCCAATGAACTAAGTTAGGCAGAGCCTTGACATGCGTTATGGAGCCCTAGATCAATCGGATAGGGTAACAAATACGTGATCGGGGTTATAATACTTACAACGAGGCAGAGCTTCACTTTTTAGGGGTATAATTCCTGATTATATTAGCCCACTATAGATTAGAGAGAAAAGAAAGTTTTGAACTTTTGACAAATGAGGCTGAAGCCTCTTTATATAGGCCTGACGAGAGGCGGCTCGCGCCCCACGACGCCCCCCTCTTCTCCTTTTGCGGCCTGCGAGCTAGGCTGGCTAGGGCTTAGCCTTGGCCAGTCATTGGCCTAGGTTTAACACGTTCAAGGACACGTGGCACAAAGGTGTGCCACCTGGTGACACCGGGTCGCGGCCCGCGACTTGCACACCCAAGGGTGTCGCGCCCCGCGAGGGCACTATTATTTTTGTTTTATTTGATTTTTATTAATTTAAAGGTATTTTAGGTCCGTTAACGAGTATACAGGGTATAATCAGAACGTTTAGGGTTGTGTTAAAGGGTTTTAGAAGGGTTGTTATATTTATTCAAAGGTATGTTTTATACAAAAACGTATAATTATCCTTTTTATGGCCTGTTCTTCCTCCAAAATGTTATATAAAACAGTAAAAGAGGGGTTTAATGACACTCACCTTTGGGTGCGTTTATATCATCGCAATCCCTCAAATTGTTCTACACGCCCTAATTTAAATAGGAATGATTTATTAACAAATTATTCTACGAACAACTAAGTTTCTCAAATACTTAGAACTTTCACATAACTTCGAGAATTTTCTCGAAAAGTCTTTGTTTTGATTATGTTGGCATATTTATATATATGTATTTATGTGTATATATATATATATATATATATATATATTAATATTTTCACAATTTGAACAATTTTATTGGTGACAATTAAGATGTTATATCAGTTATCACGTCCATTTATATACAATATATCTACGATTTGCGCTTCGTAATATATTTACATAAATACGGACATATTCGACATATATCGTCATTCACGTATTTCATCAACTTATACATTTTATCATTTTTAAAGCATTTAAACACAAAATAACTCATCAAGTTAACCTATGTCTTATTTTCATGCTCGACAAACAAGTTATATATTTAATGTGATATGTAACGATATTACCGTGTTAACCGTACAAGTATACATGCATAGTCTTAACTCCTACTATCATGTCAACACCTAATATATCACATCACATATTCATATTCACATATCACATTGTAACACATAAAGTTCACCCTTGAACATCCCGTTTTCGCGTACGTTGAAATATGCGTAATTTGACATTTTCAGTAACGTTTTCAGGTGTCGGAGGTCACGTATGACTACCCAAACACCAAAGTTACTTAATATAAGTTAAAATACTTATATTTATCATAAAATATCAGTTTTTAATCTGATTTAAAACAATTTTTCAAAAACTTGCTTTAAATGCCGATTTTTACCGTATTTAACGCATAGTCTTGTACGAACTTTACCAAAACCATCCCAAGTCGTGACGACTTCATATTTTATCACAACTTATGTTATTTACTGAATAAAATGATGGTTATACTCATGATAGTGCATATTTCATGCATGCCATGTAAATCACACAATTTCACCCAATTTACTACTTTTTAAGCTTCATGTACAACATGTAAAGCTACCAAACTTATGACATGATTTTATATCATCATAACACATCATATATTATCATTTTAAATGTTCATATACTATTTCAACTTAGTTTCATCATATCATTTCAAGTTCACCAAATTATGATCATTTAATCATCACATATACTTATGTACAAGTATCTAATGCATGTTTATCACATCATCATCATCCAAGACTTAAATACATCTATCATATATTTACTATAACTCACTAATAAATCCAAGACATAATCTTTGTTCAAATTATTCATCAAATCATCAATGTATGTAACATTCTTCACATTTATGAACATTCAAACAAAACCTACAAGTTTAAACATATGTATACATATACAAGACACACACATATACATATACTTCCAAAATTTCACTTTTTATATGTTCATCATCTCGTATTTATTTCAAATCCCCCTTTTAATCATAAAATCATCTTTCTAGAATCATGTTAATCAAAACTCACTCAACATAAAAACACAATCTATTAGTCCATACTACACGCATTTTCGGCCATATATACATACTCAATCATAAACTTTCCATCAACCCACTTTAATCACAATAATTTTCAAGCATCCTTTCTTTCAAAACTTAACACATTATCAAAATACCATTACTAACACACATCATCACATACTCACGGCTATATACACACACACACATACACACACATACTTCCATTTTTATTTTGATTAAAACCATTTTCTTGTTTAAATTTCCAAGTTTTTGTGAAGAACTCCAAGTTTATGTGAAACCTTCCATCGTCATCAAGAATTCAAGAACAAGATTTTTAAAAGTAAATTTATACCTTTCAAAATTTTGATGGGTTTTGATAAAAATTGATGAGATGGAGCTTGTTCTTCGTTGGATTCACCTTTGAAAACCTTCTTGAATCTTAAACGAACTTGAAACTAGCTTGGATTATACTTGGTTCTTCAAAACTTGAACAAAAAATGGTAATTGTGGTGGTGGTGGTGTTCGGCCGAAGAGAGAGAGAGAGACAAAGAGTTTGTTTTTTTTTTTGAAAAATGTTAAGTGTTGGAGTGTAAAACATTTAGTTATCATGAGGATTTCTACATGGCCAACACTTGGCACAAAATAAAAATGGTTGGCACCCCAGAGGATTTCTACAGGTATTTAACTGACTACCGAGTATTTTATCTCGCGTTTTTATTGCGTTTCAATACGTTTAATTATTTTTATCACTCTATAAAATTTATCTCGCCATAATACTGCTGAACAATATTCTATTTGTCTTGACTGGCTGCATTGTCCTTATTTTGCAGTATACGCGCGGTATTGCGCAGTATGCGCTTAAATTCGCAAAATAGAGATTTTAAGTGTTTTAATTAATTTTCCTTTACGAATATAATTAAAACTGAATTGTAATCATAATGGAATATTTTTAGGATTTTAACATTAACCGGGTGGTGGAAAGGGTCAACGTTTAAGTATGTGTGTGTGGTGGTGGGAGATGTTGAAGATGTATGAAGTGGAGAGGGTGTAAAGCTGGAGTAGGTGATGTTCCGGCTGGATCTGAAGAAACAGAGAATGAAGGATAATAGATAGATGACGCTGTTAACCACCATTGTTGGTGAGTTGAAGGTGGAAGTTGTGAAAGTACTGGTACTGTTTTGGCAATTTTTAAACTAATGGACTATGATAGTTATTTTCAACAAAGCACAGGGACGAAAAGCGTAATTAACCCTTTATTTATTTGTGTAACGCCTCGCATTTTCGTATTTCTATACTTTAAGAAAATTCGTGTTCGTTTTCTATTCTTTTCGTAACCAGGTCGAAAAACGGATTAAAAACGGCCAACGACGCAAATTACGCGATTATTACGCAACTGATGGTTAAACGCGACATCAACGACTACCGACACTATTCTATATTTAAAAAAAATGATAATTTACGACGTTATGGAGAATCCGGGTTTTAATAACGGGTCTCATAGGAATTACGGGCCTCTTAAACACGAGATTGGGCTTGTGGGCCTTGGGCCCAAGCCCAAAGCCCACTAATCAAACCCTACCTATTTAAGAGTTGAAAACCCTATCTTTTCACTTTGAGAACAGCCGCACGTAATGTATTACCCTTGCTTTCTTTTGTCTGCAATTCAATATACACACACACAAGATCCTGAGACAAAAACAATTCTCTATCATCTTGTTCCCCTCTCTCGAGCTCTACTTCCAACACACATGAACTCAACAGCTAATCCTAACCATCTCTCCCTCTTGTCGCTCGAACTCCGACGATCAGAGATAATTTCCGACAACCACACCGCAGCAGACCACCACCACCACCGTCTGGTGGTGGCTCGTCGATGAATTAGGGAGAATCGAGGGAGAAGAGAAGAGAAAGAGAGCCACCAGCGTCGGCGGCCTCGGGTTCACGTTACAGTCAGTTCTAGTTCGGGTGTTTGTTTAGTATAAATTTCGATTCGATTCTCGTTGATTTTTGTCGTTTCAGGTGGCTCGTTTCGGTTCACTTCAGTCTTGGTGTTCGGGTCAGCGTGGTCAAACTCGGTCAAACAGTAAACACGAGACTCGGTAAATGACACGTATATTAATTTTATTATTTCATATTTAAATATTGTTTTAATCGTGGAACCAAACTCTATGTACCTTATAACAAAATACAAATATATATATATATACATACATATATATATATATATATATATTGTTTCATTGATTGTTTGTTGAATTTTGAGCATATAAATCGACACTTGGAGTTGTCGGGATCGTCCAAAAACAGAGCAAACTCTGCTCGTTTTTCATAAGAATCCGCAATACAAAACATGTATTCTTTTAAACAAAACGTGTTTATATATAAACTAAAGTTTGTTAGACAGTCTGTTCTCTTTTTGAAACATGTTTATATAAACCAAAATTTATTTTCTTAAACCAATTTTTAGAATTAGTAAGTATATTTCAAATCCAAAAGTTTTATTGATTAACTCCTTTCTTTAAATAAAACCTTTAATATAGAATTAACATAATTACTTAACAAATTATTATAATTCTTTTATAACACTAATGTTAATTTTTATGATAAAATAAAATATTTAAATATTTAATCTATAAACAATAAATATTAGGATTTCTTATTTTTTTTACCTATAAATAATATCGAGTTAGTGATATTTTAAATATCTAGGTCAAACACTCTCGTTCGTTCTCTTGATTTGTTCCAATATTTACTCGTGCGTTATTTCACTAGGAGTCGCAATCGCAACCACTCATAAACTCGAGACTTCGGTGTTCCTTCCTCCTAATCTCTTACGCTCGTCAACACTTGGATAATCGGAAGACTTAGCAATTTTGTGAGTATACTCGAACCCATTTTTACTTTTAAACACTTTGGGTGCAACATGTATTCTATACTAAACTCACGAAACTTTGAAACTATTTGAATCACTCTCTATACACATTTGAACATGAAACTATATGATGCTTGTTAATCATATGTGATGTTAAACTTTTGTGTCTATATGCTCATTAACTTCGTACAAGCCCGCTTTAACAATTATAGCGCTATAGAGGTAATGCACCGCCCACGAGACTTGGGGTATTGTTAAGTTAAACTATTTTACCTCCCATTAAACTATTGGGATAGGTTATTTTAACGCATTGGAAACTTGGGTTTGAACATATACTTGACACCGTTTCGACGTACTAGTACCTTGCATATTGTGATTCATGTTGGATACGAGCCGTTAAACTATTTTAAACTATTTTTATGCTATGTATCAAACTTGTATACTCGCCAACTTTTTGTTGATCATATTTTAATATATGTTGCAGGTTGATAGTCAAGATGATGCTAAGTGAAGAAACAAGATTTAGGTGGACTTAGAAACACACTTAGATTAATCTATTTTGTAATGAATATTTGAAACAATGTTGTCTTTTATTTGATTCTTGTATGACAATTTTTAGCAATATATGAAATTCAACTTAAATTTATATTGTCACAAAGTGTTATGAAGTCTCTTACAATCTATTTCCTCTCATCCCGATGTTTCCGCCATCATTTGGGGTGTGACAGAGTGGTATCAGAGCCATAACTATAGAGAATTAGGAAAAGTAGGAATGCTTTAACCTAGTCTATGGTTTTAGAGCTCTATTCTTATGTCTTGCTTGAAACTACTTGCATGCTACTTTATTTGCTTTTATTTATTCTCTTTTGACCTTTTAAACATATAAGTCACTTATGTATTAACACTTGTCATGCTATACTTTATTTATTATATGTTAATACTAGTTCAATTGTTCGATCCTTTATGTGTATTCTTGACATATTTCTCTATGTGTTAGTACTTGTTTTATTGTCCCATTCTTTATGTACCATTCTTGATATGCCTTCTTATGTGTTTATACTTGTTTGTGTATTCCTTTAACTTTCGCCCTTTTCTAAAGCATTTTACTCGATTTTTCTTAAACTCGAAAACACTCGTATTATACAAACGAGACGAGTTTACCAAAATAGACGTGAAACCCATAATTTGGTAAACGACCCTCATCCCGTTTGATTCTATTTTACACGAAATTCACCATTAAGTTAGGAGTGAAATCGACACCTTAATGGAGATTTCAAATTTAGATTCTAGTGGACCCTCGTCAACGTGTCAAAATTTAATTTGACCCGACGAGTACCAACCACACTTAGGGTACGAAGTCGTCAAGTTAGGAGTGAAACCTGCATCTCGTCGACTAGTCCTACTCCTTGATTTTTACAAATCCCACCAAGTCTCCAATTTTCGATTGAATTGGAACATGTAGTAACCGGAAGGGTAAATACCGTTAACCGACATGTCGGCGAAAGTATTTCACCTATTAGGCCAAAGCATGCTCTCAAATTCAAAAGACTTTTCGACCACTTTGGTTAGTCGATGTTCCATTTTGGAACCATCCAAGTTTTTAATCGAACTTACGATTTATTATCCTCAACTTTATTTGGTGCGATCCCCCTCTTTTCACATTCGAGTTATCCTTGAGTTTATACTTTTTACACACTCATCATACTAAAACTTTCCATATATATATATATATATATATATATATATATTAATTATCTCACATGCATGATTTCATATGAATTTTATTTATGTTCCTTGTAACAACAAGTGGGGACATATCATCAAGATAGGAGTGACTTCCTTACCTTGACGATTAACTCCGCTTCTTTTCTCATATTGCGACGACCTCACCAACGGATTTGGGGTGATTCCCTTACCTTGGTGATCGTTACCAATACTTTCTTTTAATAGACTATATTATGTAAACACGATCACACTTATATCTAAACCGTTTATCATAGTCAAATCTCTAATTATTTCAAAATACATTGTTTATATAAACGAGTTTCCTACCATACAATCTATTTTCATATAGCTCACATTGATGTGTGCAAAATGCAACATATAAATTACATCAAATGTGGCATAAAACTAACCCTTTTTAGTACTAATGTTGGAAAAAGTGTGTTTTTGTCTTCCTTTTGTATTTTCAGGATTAAATGAGTTCAAATTAATAAAAGAAGCAAAAAGGCAGCTAAATCTAACAATAATACAAGAAAAGGAATAAACGTGGCATGCCCGACCCCTAGACAGCATCTCCTCAAGCAAAAACAAGAAAACAGAAGGCTGAACACGCCCCGTGCTTAATGAGCACGGGGGCGTACCCAAGTGTCTGCAGAAAAGACAAAGTTGTAGAAGCTTCTATCACCCACCACGGGGGCGTGTCCAGCGGACACGGGGGTGTGGTCAACTAATGCAGACAAACTGCATTTAATGAAGAAAGAGAAGACGAGTGGACACGGGGCCGTGCCCAATGGACACGGGGCCATGTCCGGGCTTCTGTGCAGGCTATAAATAGGGGTGCTTGGCTCATTTGCAAACCATCCCTTGACAAACCACCTCTCTCCCACTTCACCCACACTCCACCACCACCACAACACCATCATCCACCACCATCATCCATCATAGAGTGTGTGTAGTAGTCTCGGGATCCAAGATTCATAGTAAGAGTTCTTGACAATCAAAGGCCATGTTTGCCTAAGTCTCTTACATCACTTGGTGAAGACAAGCATTTAGTGTAATACTTTTTATTTTTAATCTTTTCGCACTTTTTATTTGGTTATGTATTAATGACTTTAATAATTAGTTTCTTATGTTGAAGGTGAATCTTCCTTATCATTTGTCCGTGGTGTCTTGGCGTTATTTTACTGTCTATATAAAATAAAAGATTTTCACCATTCATATCTCCACGGTCTATATGGAGATATGTTGGCTACCTGGTCGGGGGTTAAGGGAATAGTTTGGTAAGCATCTTGCCTTGTTCAGTGTATAGATCCTGCAAGGACCTGGGTCAATTTTAGTAGGATCTCCTTCAATACCCACCGGTATTGGATGGCGGGGGTCCGAACTCATTGATCCCCTCATATGTAAGCTACTATTAAAACTTTAACCCGGCTACTTAGGACTGTATCACTGCTGACTCAGGCTACTTAGTCGAGGGTAACGTCACCTTCAAAAGAGGGGCCTACCACATTATGCATTAATAACTTAATTAATTATCTTTCAATAATCCAACCCTTTAGGATTGTATCCTTGCTGACTCAAACTACTGGGTTGAGGGTAACGTCACCTTCAAAAGAGGGGCCTACTACAATAACTAAGATAATCTCTTAAAAAATGCAAAAGTGCGGAAATAATCAAAGGTTACACTAAAGGCGAGTCGGATCCAAGTGATTCATCTTGTCTATTTGTTTTTATTTTTATTTTTATTTTCTAGTTTAAAACTTTTGATTTGATTAGACATTGAGGATAAACCGGTATTAAAAGCTCTTGTGTCATTGGACGACCTCAGTATCTTGCCAACACTATACTACGCTCACGATGGGTGCACTTGCCCATATGTGTGTTTAGTGTTAGTAAATATCGTGTTTTATAAATTTAAAACTTGGCTAAAAAGTGTTAAAGGGCTTAAAATATACATTAAAAACTATACGACACTTCACACGCATCAAGTTTTTGGCGCCGTTGCCGGGGACACAAGGATTTTAAGAAAGTTAGGAATCAACGGCCTAATCGTTTTTCTAATTTTTTCTTTTTTTGGATTTTTCTTAAATTTTCAGCTTCTGCAGAGCTCAGCATGGGTCGTGCCTGGTCGGACACGGGCCGTGCTCAGCATTGTTACTGGCGGTTTTTATTTTCCGAGTTACAGAGAGTTGAGCACGGGGCCGTATCGGTGCAACACGGGGCCGTGTCGAGCTCCCTAGTAACAGGGATCCGGAAAACAACAACTGTATCTCTGACCACGGGTCGTGTTCACCTGAACACGGGGCCGTGGTGAACCTTCTAACCAACGATCTTTTCTGTTTTTATTACAGGACTTGGAACCCAGGCGCCACACTTGAACTTTCTACGTAGTATATGAGCTCTAGTTCTAGTAGAGACATAAAAGACCCTCTTGACGAACCCGAACGCTTTCTAAGAAAAAGACTTAAAGCTAAAAACCAAGAGAAAGTTTCGGGGGACTCGCTCCCAATGGCGGATCAACGTACCCTAATGGATTACCTACGACCCACCGTAGGTAATCTCGGCGCCGCTATCAATGCACCGAACGTTGATGCCAACAACTTCGAACTTCGGCCGCATTTGATACAAATGCTCCAAAACTCCGCAACCTTCCATGGGCTTGCGGACGAAGATCCCCATTTACATATCACTAACTTCTTGGAGATATATGATACTTTTCGGATCAATGGAGCATCAAATGACGCCATCCGCCTTCGAATGTTTCCATTTTCACTAAAAGACCGAGCTAAGGCTTGGCTTAATACCCTCCCAGTTGGCTCGGTAAACACCTGGGATGAACTAGCCCAAAAGTTTCTATATAAGTATTTCCCCCCTGCTAAAACGGCTAAATCAATGACTGAAATTAATACATACTCACAAGAGGACGGGGAATGCTTATATGAAACTTGGGAAAGGTTCAAGGAGCTACTAAGAAAATGTCCTCATCATGGTCTTGCAGTATGGCAACAAGTATCCATTTTCTATAATGGGTTGTTGCCACACACAAGACAAACACTCGACTCTAGCTCCGGGGGACTTTTAGGTAATCGCAGCCCAAATGAAATTTATAATCAAATTGAGGAAATTGCTCAAACCAATTTTCAATGGCACACTCCCCGAGGCACAAAATCTATTGCCCCGGGCGCCCATAAGGTTGATGAGAGCACTTCCTTGCAAGCCCAAATCGAAGCCCTTTCCTCAAAAATCAAAAAGTTAGAAATGGCAAAAACGGCTTCGGTTATGGCTTGCGAGGGGTGTGGTGGGCCACATGAAAATTGGAGTTGTATGAAAGAAATGGATAATCAAACAGAATCGGTAAACTACATTGATAATAGACCTAGGCCGTCGGGTCCCCCAACGGGTACCTACAACCAAGGATGGCGTAACCACCCTAACCTTGGTTGGAGAGAACACGGCAATAGTAGTAACCAACAAAATCTAAACCAACGAACAAACTTTCAACAACCAAGAAACGAGTCGCTAAATTTCTCTCAAAAACAAGGGGGACGAGAAAGGCTTGAAGATATCGTATCTCGCCTCATCTACGACACCGAAAAGAAAAACTCGGATCGATTTCAACAACTGGAATCGAATTTTAGAAATCAACAAGCTAGTATTCAAAACATTGAAAAACAAATAAATCAACTAGCTCAAAATATGTCCGAGAGACCACAAGGTGCATTACCCAGCAATACCGAAACCAACCCAAAGGCACAAGTACATCTCATTACATTGAGAAACCGCACCGTGGGTCCCGAGGAGGCTCCGCTGCCCCAGTTGAAAAGAGCCGATCTAGCCAAACCACGACTCCACCAACACCCGAACAAGAAGGGGCTCCTACACCAAATCAAGAGCCCCCCAAGAACCCTCCGGTTCCATACCCCGGTCTGTTAATTCGCCAAAAGACCGATGAGCAATCCACAAAATTCGTAAATGTACTAAAACAATTGCATGTTAATATTCCATTTGTCGAAGTCCTAACCCAAATGCCTAAATATTCAAAATTCATGAGGGACTTCCTCACTCACAAAAGGAAAATTGAATCATTGCAATTAGTTAATTTAAGTGAAGAATGCTCCGCCTTACTACTCAACAAACTCCCGCAAAAGAAGATCGATCCCGAGAGCTTCACCATTCCTTGTTCAATCGGGGAATCACCCATTCGTAACGCACTAGCCGACCTTGGGGCTAGTATTAACCTCATGCCCGCATCAATGTTCGACCGACTCGGCCTAGAAAAAACGAGCCCTACAAAAATGAGCATACAACTCGCCGACAGGTCAGTTAAATACCCGCAAGGTGTCGCTGAAAATCTACTAGTCAAAGTCAGAGAATTTGTCTTCCCAGCCGACTTTGTCATATTAGATATGGAGGAAGATACCGAAGTACCACTCATCTTGGGAAAACCGTTCTTAGCTATGGCCCACGTAGTGGTAGACATGAACGGCGGGACACTAACATTGAGGGTTGGGGACAAGGAAATGAAGTTCGGAGTTGGTAAGAGAGTAGAAGACGACGATCCGGTCAATTACATGCAAGTTATAGACTCAAGTTTGGATGATGCTCTCCGACGGTGCAACATGGGATGCAAAACATCCCACTTGGGTAACATATGACTGGCTTTGGGTCTAGCCAAGGACCCTTATAAACGTGGCGCACCACGGAGGCATTCCGCGGAACTATCCTTAGTTTAGTTAGATTAATTTTTATGTTTTCTAGTTTAGTTTTAATTTTCAGGAATAAAACACACTCGGATGGTGAAGGATACTAAGGGAAGCTTGAACCAACACCCCATGCACAAAAACAGGGGCCACCCGACAATTTTTCTTCATTACAGCAAGCTCAGCACGGGGCCGTGCTCATCCAACACGCCCCGTGCCCAACTATCTGCAGAAAAATGCCCAGTTCAGGTATCTGGACACGGGGCGTGTTCGCTGAACACGCCGCCGTGTCCAGCTTTCTGTTACTTTTTGTTAGTTTCTGTTACTGGCAACCTGAACACGGGGCCGTGCCCAGACACCACGGGCCCGTGTCCAGACGCCCAGTAACATAAAAATTTGTTTTTAAACACACTTTTACACATTCAATCAACCTAAAAACTTATTTTTTGGACACATTGAGGACAATGTGTAATTTAAGTGTGGAGGGGATGCTAAAACCTTGAATTTTGCAAGTCCTAATTACAAGCCTTACACAAAACTCTATTGGAACCGCTAAATACCCCAAATTTTTTCAAAAAATTTTCATTTTTTACTTGTCTAGGTTTAATTTGAGAATTTCAAGTTCTAAAAAGGTTACATTTTTACAAATTTACAACAGATAGCGTCGTGAGAAAAAGAACTAACATAAGGAAATTATGAAACGGCATGACAAATCTAGTTAAAATTTGATTATATATACTTGATCACATAAAAACTCATTCCCACAAAAAGTGAGTTTTGAGCCTTTATTGAGCATACAAATACACATCTTTAAACTAAATGCTCATCTTTCGTTTCTTGTGTGAATAGCCGCTTGGTTTCTTACGACTCTAGAACTTGCCACGACGATGCATTCCCGGTCCTTACCAACTTAAACCCGAGTAAGTAAATGATGGAGGCATTAGGACTAACCATTTTTATTTCTACACCATTATTTTTCTTTTTTTACCACCTACCTAAAATCCCCCTAGTTAACGCCTTTAAGCCTAAACCTTTTCATTCCTTAACCCAAAACAAACACCCTTTTACCCACCAAAACCCTTTTTCATTTTAAACCCTTTATTTTAGTAACAAAGCTCGGTTTTCTTGTGACTTCCTTATAAAAAAAAATTCATAAATTTAGAAAAGAAAAATGAAGCTAGCAATAAACAAACAAAGCTCATCAAAAGAAGGCTTGTTTGAAGAATGCTTATTTGGAATAAAAAGTCACAAAAATGTTTTGCGAAAACCGACGCTTTTTACGCCTTTCGTCCTTTTCTACTAACCACTAACCCAACCACCTACCTTTAACCCAAGCCTAACCCTTCCCCCAAAAGTCCTCTTGATATTTACAAAGGTGTATAGTTAAAAAAGGATGAGGATTGATCGCTTGGCAAGCCTATGGTAGAAGTAAGTTCCATGCCGCTCTCGAGAGTTTTCACAAAAATACATTTTCGGCCGAGTGTTGAGTGATCCCCCGTGAGGTATGTGAACTTGTATATAAATGGAATTTTAAAGAGGCATGTTATGCCCTAATAAGTAATTTATCTTATGTAATGTTTTAAATAAATCAGGACGAATATGATTGTAAATAATTAAAAATAAAACTTATTAAAGAATCTTGGAAATCCCGACACTCTATGGCAAGCCCAAAAATCTTCTCTTCTACCCATTCCATTTGGGAGTGTAAGCCATATTAAAAAGAGTTTTGCTTGAGGACAAGCAAATATTCAAGTATGGGGGTATTTGATGTGTGCAAAATGCAACATATAAATTACATCAAATGTAGCATAAAACTAACCCTTTTTTAGTACTAATGTTGGAAAAATTGTGTTTTTGTCTTCCTTTTGTATTTTCAGGATTAAATGAGTTCAAATTAACAAAAGAAGCAAAAAGGCAGCTAAATCTAACAAAAATACAAGAAAAGGAATAAACGTGGCATGCCCGACCCCTCGACAGCATCTTCTCAAGCAAAAACAAGAAAACAGAAGGCTGAACACGCCCCGTGCTCAATGAGCACGGGGGCGTGCCCAAGTGTCTGCAGAAAAGACAAAGCTGTAGAAGCTTCTATCACCCACTACGGGGGCGTGTCCAGCGGACACGGCCACACGGGGCCGTGGTCAACTCTAAGATTCGCAGAATCTAGGGAAATCTTGATAGTACATATACGCTTCTGCACACGGGGTCGTGCCCAGCGGACACGGGGGCGTGGTCAACTAATGCAGACAAACTGCATTTAATGAAGAAAGAGAAGACGGGTGGACACGGGGTCGTGTCCGGGCTTCTGTGCAGGCTATAAATAGGGGTGCTTGGCTCATTTGCAAACCATCCCTTGACAAACCACCTCTCTCCCACTTCACCCACACTCCACCACCACCACAACACCATCATCCACCACCATCATCCATCATCCATCATAGAGTGTGTGTAGTAGTCTCGGGATCCAAGATTGATAGTAAGAGTTCTTGACAATCAAAGGCCATGTTTGCCTAAGTCTCTTACATTACTTGGTGAAGACAAGCATTTAGTGTAATACTTTTTTATTTTTAATCTTTTCTCACTTTTTATTTGGTTATGTATTAATGACTTTAATAACTAGTTTCTTATGTTGAAGGTGAATCTTCCTTATCATTTGTCCGTGGTGTCTTGGCGTTATTTTACTGTCTATATAAAATAAAACATTTTCACCATTCATATCTCCACGGTCTATATGGAGATATGTTGGCTACCTGGTCGGGGGTTAAGGGAATGGTTTGGTAAGCGTCTTGCGTTGTTCAGTGTATAGATCCTGCAAGGACCTGGGTCAATTTTAGTTTGATCTCCTTCAATACCCACCGGTATTGGATGGCAGGGGTCCGAACTCATTGATCCCCTCATATGTAAGCTACTATTAAAACTTTAACCCGGCTACTTAGGACTGTATCCCTGCTGACTCAGACTACTTAGCCGAGGGTAACATCACCTTCAAAAGAGGGGCCTACCACATTATGCATTAATAACTTAATTAATTATCTTTCAATAATCCAACCCTTTAGGATTGTATCCTTGCTGACTCAAACTACTGGGTTGAGGGTAACGTCACATTCAAAAGAGGGGCCTACTACAATAACTAAGATAATCTCTTAAAAAGTGCAAAAGTACGGAAATAATCAAAGGTTACACTAAAGGCGAGTCGGATCCAAGTGATTCATCTTGTCTATCTGTTTTTATTTTTATTTTTCAGCATTTTTATTTTTATTTTCTAGTTTAAAACCTTTTTTCTAAACTTTTGATTTGATTAGACGTTGAGGATAAACCGGTATTAAAAGCTCTTGTGTCCTTGGACGACCTCGGTATCTTGCCAACACTATACTACGCTCACGATGGGTGCACTTGCCCATATGTGTGTTTAGTGTTAGTAAATATCGTGTTTTATAAATTTAAAACTTGGCTAAAAAGTGTTAAAGGGCTTAAAATATACATTAAAAACTATACGACACTTCACACGCATCACACATGCACAAAATTCTTAACTTTTCTGTCGACTCTTGTTCATCAATATTCAAAATTTCACGAAATGCTACTCATCAACTTAGTCGGTCTAACCAACCCATTGCCCACGAAATTTTGTATTCAACGTAATTATTAAAACACACTCATCTCACATTATTAAACTAGAGATTTTTATTTTCAATTGGGAATTAAACCAACTTTTTCGCACACACCTATAAAATATTATTCAATCGTTTACTAAAACTCCTTTCAAAATCGATGAAACATTTTATTAAAGACACTTTTCAACAATCACTAAGTTCCTATACCAAATTTACTTTTTCTAAGGATCAACTTTTCGCAAGAATCTGTAAACTTCAAAATTTTCTAATGCAAAGTTACTTAAAACGATGCAAACTTATTAATCCCTAGAACTTTTCAAAACCTCACTCGATACACCAATAAAGTTCAAAACATGTGGGCAAGGAAACTTCATAGGAACCGACAATTTTCAATTAAATCAATCTTTTCTAAAACCATGGTAGCATTTCCATTCCTTTACAAAGTACCTTTTCACATAACCAATAGGCGTTTTATACTCCCTTTACATTCACAAACTAGATTCTACATTCCATGACAACTCAATCTATTTTAACCTCACGTTTTGCGCAAACAACTATATATGCATATCATTTTACACGTTTTAGTCAATATCTCACAACAATCTCCCGCTTGTCACTCGTTCTCTTTTTCTTCATACTCAAAACTTTTAATCTTTTACGCACATAAATTCGTGTATTTCGATTTATACTCTAAACCAAATCATTATTTCCTACATCCATACTTATACATTTTTGCCTTCACTTATGTTCACACTTACGTATTTATGTTATACTCATGATTCAAAATTCATACGTTTTACGTTTATTCGCAATTATACATTTACGTTGTACTTACATTCATGTTTATACTACATTCATATTCATATTCATGTTTATACATTTTATGTTTTCAAATACACTTATACAACCTCGTTTACACTTATATTCATACACATATGTTTTATTCCTACTTAAACCTTCATGTTTTATACCTATATTCACGTTCATATCTATGCTCATACATCTTATGTTCACACTTATACTCGCATTCATACTCATACGCTTTGTGTTTATACTTATACTCATGTTTGTACTCACATTTATACTCATTTTTCATACCCGTTATGCTTGTACTTGTACTCACACTTTTGTCATGCGATTTGTGCTTATGCTCACATGCGTATTCATATTTTAACTTATCTATGCTCATGCTTCATTTATACACAAAATTTATACTTTCGCACCTATACGCGAGCGCAACCCGAGGGATTTGCTTACGTTGGTCTTACACTATTTGGAACGCAAACATGCTTATATGTTACATTTCTATACACACGCAACTTTATTTCAAAATTCATGTATACCCCGAGTCATACATAACTAGTACAAGCTATGCGGATCATACGACGATCAATATAATCACGGGTGCACACGGGATTATGGTGATAGGCATATGAGAACCATAGAGTGTACTACTGCGTATGGTAAGACACGGAACGAAACATGACACCGAATACGAGACGGACGTAATATGGTCAAAACATGGTGGATACGCCGCTGGTACTTCCTATATATAAGTGTTTTCATCATGTTACCAAACTTTCGTGAAACGTGCCATGAGAAATTCAGTGTTTTGCAGACCTTTTTGGACCTAATACAAACTTTAAACAACTCACAAATGCATTATATCCGATTATCCACGACGAGACCTCATTCTTAACACACTACTTTCGTCTATCCGATACTTATGCTATTCTTATACTCATAATCGTTATTAGATCAATCATTCACTTTTATACTCCTAATACTCTCCATTATCCTCTGTCTTTTATACGAACCTCCTTTACAATGAATCGGTTTAAACGTTCGAATCCTAATCTACCTCCTTACTTTTAAAACTACCTTTCTGTTCTTTATTCATGTGCAAACGCCCATAGTTGGTCGTTACCACTAAAAACGTTATGTATAGATGAAAAACCTATCCTTCCATCCTTCTTGAAGTCTTCCTCTTGAATAAATTTCGGGACGAAATTTCCTAAAGGAGGGGAGACTGTAACACCTCGCATTTTCGTATTTCTATACTTTGAGAAAATTCGTGTTCGTTTTGTATTCTTTTCGTAACCAGGTCAAAAAACGGATTAAAAATGGCCAACGATGCAAATTACCTGATTATTACGCAACCGGCGGTTAAACGCGACATCAACGACAACCGACACTATTCTATATTTAAAAAAATCTGATAATTTACGACGTTACGGAGAATCCGGGTTTTGATAACGGGTCTCGTAGGAATTACAGGCCTCTTAAACACGAGATTGGGCTTGTGGGCCTTAGGCCCAAGCCCAAAGCCCACTAATCAAACCCTACCTATTTAAGAGTTGAAAAACCTATCTTTTAACTTTGAGAACAGCCGCATGTAATGTGTTACCCCTGCTTTCTTTTGTCTGCAATTCAACACACACACACACACAAGATCCTCAAACAAAAACACTTCCTTATCATCTTCTTCCCCTCTCTCTCGAGCTCTACTGCCAACACACACGAACTCAACAGCTAATCCTAACCATCTCTCCTTCTTGCCGCTCGAACTTTGACGATCGGAGTTAATTTCCGACAACCACACCGCAGCAGACCACCACCACCACCGTCTGGTGGTGGCTCGTCGACGAATTAGGGGGAATCGAGGGAGAAGAGAAGAGAAAAAGAGCCACCGGCGTCGGCGGCCTCGGGTTCACGTTACGGTCAGTTCTAGTTCGGGTGTTTGTTTAGTATAAATTTCAATTCGAGTCTCGTTGATTTTTGTCGTTTCAGATGGCTCGTTTCGGTTCACTTCAGTCTTGGTGTTCGGATCAGCGTGGCCAAACTCGGTCAAACAGTAAACACGAGACTCGGTAAATGACACGTATATTAATTTTATTATTTCATATTTAAATATTGTTTTAATCGCGGAACCGAACTCTATGTACCTTGTAACAATATATATATATATATATATAGGGGAAGGTTCATTGGGGAACACTAAAAAAGTGGGGAACAGCGGGGAACCGACTCAAACGAACTCCGATTGGACTCATTCCAGCGGCGTTGGAACCGGCTCGTCGAACCCTAACTAAGATCTTTTAACCCTAAACCCTAAATCCTAACTCCTAAACTCTAAACCCTAAAGCTAAAAAATAAGGCTAAAACCTAAGCTAAACCGTAAAATCTAAACTATAAACCCTAAAAGCTAAACCCTAAAGGCTAAACCTAAAGCTAAACCCTAAAAGCTAAACCCTAAAACTAAACCCTAAACCCTAAAGCTAAACCCTAAACCCTAAAGCTAAACCCTAAGGCTAAACCTTAAAGCTAAACCCTAAAAGTCAAACCCTAATATATTTAGGGTTTAGGGGTTATGATTTAGGGTTTAGGGTTAAGAGATCCTAGTTAGGGTTCGACGATACGGTTCCAACGCCGCTGGAATGAGTCCAATCGGAGTTCGTTTGACTTGGTTCCCCACTTTTTTAGTGTTCCCCAATGAACCTCACACACTATATATATATATATATATATATATATATATATATATATATATATATATATATATATATATATTGTTTCGTTGATTGTTTGTTGAATTTTGAGCATATAAATCGACACTTGGAGTTGTCGGGATCGTCCAAAAACAGAGGAAATTATGTCCATTTTTTCATAAGAATCCGCAAAACAAAACATGTATTATATTAAACAAAACGTGTTTATATATAAACTAAAGTTTGTTATACAATCTGTTCTCTTTTTGAAACATGTTTATATAAACCAAAATTTATTTTCTTAAACTAATTTTTTGAATTAGTAAGTATAATTCAAATCCAAAAGTTTTATTGATTAACTCCTTTCTTTAAATAAAACCTTTAATATAGAATTAACATAATTACTTAACAAATTATTATAATTCTTTTATAACACTAATGTTAATTTTTATGATAAAATAAAATATTTAAATATTTAATCTATAAACAATAAATATTAGGATTTCTTATTTTTTTACCTATAAATAATAACGAGTTCGTGATATTTTAAATATCTAGGTCAAACACTCTCGTTCGTTCTCTTGATTTGTTCCAATCTTTACTCGTGCGTTATTTCACTAGGAGTCACAATCGCAACCACTCATAAACTCTAGACTTCGGTGTTCCTTCCTCCTAATCTCTTATGCTAGTCAACACTTGGATAATCGGAAGACTTAGCAATTTTGTGAGTGTACTCGAACCCATTTTTACTTTTAAACACTTTGGGTGCAACATGTATTCTATATTAAACTCACGAAACTTTGAAACTATTTGAATCACTCTCTATCCACATTTGAACATGAAACTATATGATGCTTGTTAATCTCGTATGTGATGTTAAACTTTTGTGTCTATATGCTCATTAACTTCGTACAAGCCCGCCTTAACAATTATAGCGCTATAGGGGTAATGCACGGCTTACGAGACTTGGGGTATTGTTAAGTTAAACTATTTTACCTCCCTTTAAACTATTGGGATAGGCTATTTTAACGCATTGGAAACTTGGGTTTGAACATATACTTGACACCGTTTCGACGTACTAGTAGCTTGCATATTGTGATTCATGTTGGATACGAGCCGTTATACTATTTTAAACTATTTTTATGCTATGTATCAAACTTGTATACTCGCCAATTTTTTATTGATCATATTTTAATACATGTTGCAGGTTGATAGTCAAGATGATGCTAAGTGAAGAAACAAGATTTAGGTGGACTTAGAAACACACTTAGATTAATCTATTTTGTAATGAATATTTGAAATAATGTTGTCTTTTATTTGATTCTTGTATGACAATTTTTAGCAATATATGAAATTCAACTTAAATTTATACTGTCATATAGTGTTATGAAATCTCTTGCAATCTATTTCGTCTCATCCCAATGTTTCCGCCATCGGTTGGGGTGTGACAATTTGTATTGTAGTTTTAATAACAGTGGCATTATGGTAATTTCAAATAAACTAACAAAATAATTGGATGACATTAGTGAGGGTGGATTGTAACTGTTATAAAAGTGAAAGTACAAAGGTTGTTTTAACAATTTTAAATTAGTAAACTGTAATGGTTATTTTCAACAAACCAAAAGGACGAAACCGTAATTAAGTGTTAGTTCTTTTATAATGTAAAACCTCACCAACTAAGTTTTCAACATCTAGGGGAGGGGGTGGGGGGTATTTATTTAGTATGTAACACGTGTATCACATACACCTAGGATGGTAAAAATCAAATTAAGGCTCAACACAATTACATCTTTCCAAGTATGAAACCATAAACAATTATTGAACTTGATATTCATGACTATATGCATTTTTTATGAGCATCCAACTTAAACTAGACATCCTGCGTTGTTTACACGAGTTAAGAGGATAGCTTCTTTACAACATTATGAAACAAAGGTAGCCTCCAAACATGTTTGTGTGACATGCAATCATCCCTGAACATTATTCTCTTTCTAGAGCTCATTTGACCATCAAACTCCTCTAGCATGTCACATTCGTAAGGTATCAATGTAATATGGGTGGCAAATGAATCCAAAGTCGAATGGAAAACCCAAAACAACCTGAATGGATAATCGGACCGGTATCTAGGAATGAGATTACTTTCCAAAAATTGTGGGTTTGGGCAGAGTGTTGTATTAGGTGATGCATCTCCGGTAACTTGAACTCGTTTACTTGCATCAGAACCGAATAAACTGATATATTTATAATCTAAGATATATATAATTAAAAATATGCTGAAGGTGTAAGGAACTTAAAATTGTTATGATTGTAGAACTTTTACAATTGTGATAAATATTTTATATTTCACGTTGGTTATTATAATGAATTTAAAATTGGATTTCGGGTGATGGACATCCTTGTTATACACCATTAATTAACAAATTTTTTGTGCATAAGGGTGTTATAACTCATGTTTTGGGCTTTTTAAAAAAAAGTTTTCTCACTTTTAAACCAAAAGCTTTTCATCTTTTGTAATTTTAACCCCACAATTTTTTATTCTAACGCAAAACTTTTCATTATTTGTAATTTAGCATCACAACTTTTTTACTTTCACTTTTTGGTCCCCTACACTTTTCATTTTTTCGGAATTTTTCGTTTTACGTTTCGTTCTAAATTTTGCGAGTTAACACGACGCAACGTGTGTGTGTGGTTCGACGTTTCTACGTTTCACTATACATTTCGTTTAAAATTTTTGTGAGTTAACACGGCGCAACATGCATGTGTGGTACAATGTGTTTAGTTTTTAATTTGACAGGATCAATGCAACGCGTGTGTCCTAGATCGACTGAGTGTTGGTGGTCGCTGACGGTGGTGTGACATTAATGCTATTTGGCACGATTTTATTCCTCCGCCGCAATGTGGGGGGGGGGGGTGTAATTCTACTTGTTATTATTTAGCAATATAAGACCATAAAAAGTTACACTCGCGAACCTATGGACATTGAGTAACATGCACAAGACCGTAAGACTGGTATGATAATAAAATTACTAATACTGTCCCATATACCATCCGTTACGGTCCCTGCTTTATGTATATATATACTAGTAGGTTGCCCGCACGATATTACAAAGATGACACTTTGCATTGTGGTTGGTCCGTGATAGTTTTCTTATTCGTATAATATTTGTGATAGTATTATTGTGGTGGATATACGTCGTTAGTCCATTTGATTGCGGTGTGGATTGACTGGATTCCAACACAATTTTTAGTTTTCCTGTGAAACACAAACAAGGCAACGAAGGCAAAAAGAAAAGTAAAAAACACGAAGAACCTCTCTCACTCATCACCGTCGTCCGCCGTCGCCGGTGAGTTTCTTCTCGCTCTTATTCTCTCATCACTTTTTCACTGCATATTCCTCTGTTAACCTTACTTCTGTTCAACCATTACGTCATATTAAATCTCAATCGACGCATTCACCATAACAAATTTCACTTCAAACTTCCAATTAACCGATCAGATCTTCCATTTTCCGTTTCACATCTGTAATTTGTTCACTAAATTCACATCCTCACACACGTTTTATTGCACACCACATGTTCGACGAAATGATTGTCGTAATATTCGATTGCTAGGGTTTAGGGTTTTAAAATTTAGTTAAATCATTTCGCACAGATAGTAGATTTAGCAATGTCATGTTTATTGTTAACCTATAATATTTAAGATATTATTTGATTTATGTTAATTGTGTGGTTTAGGATCTGCATTGTGAAGAAATGAGCAAGAAGAAGAATCCTTGTGTGTTTTTGGATTTATCGGTGGATGGAAGTCCGGTTGAAAGACTAGTAATCGAGGTCGGTATGCTGTATATGTTATTTTTGTTTGTTCAGTTTGCATTATGGATTTGAGATGTTAATGGAAATGATTGGTCTGAAAACTGCAGCTTTTTGCGGATGTTGTGCCTAAAACGGCGGAGAATTTTCGAGCACTTTGCACAGGTGTGTTTTGAGTTTGGGGCTTTAATGAATATAAGATATTAGAAAGTCGTTTGTTTGTGTTGTACGTTGTGATTACGTTAATGTGTGTGTAGGGGAAAAGGGAATTGGAAGCACTACTGGAAAGCCACTGCACTACAAAGGAGTTGTATTCCATCGTATTATTGAAGGGTTCATGGCTCAAGTATGTTTATATGCTTATCTCTATCAAATAACTTCACACTTGCAACCTTTTGTTCAAACTTGTGACATTAATTTTTCTTTACGCACATTCGTAGTTTATACCCTAAGATTGCTTTTGGAAGTAAAGACGTAAAGCACTATAGTTTATTTAGATACAGGATTCGTTTAAACAGATAATAAATTTACCTCGTGATTGGCATTATATTGGCTTGAAGAATTTTGGGGGTGTAAACGAGCTGCGAGCTGAGCCAGGTTCTACTGTTCGAGCTTGGCCCGTTTCTAGACGTATGTCTAAATCTTAAGCGCGACATGAGCTTGGATCGATTTGAGCTTTTAGCGAGTCGATTTCGAGCAGTTCATGAGCAGCTCGGCTTGTTTACACCCGTGGTTGTACACATGTTTTATGTAAAACCTGTAAAATAACTTTTCTCATTGCTGCAGGGAGGTGATTTTTCAAAACAAAACGGTATGCTTTTTTATTTAAATCTTGTTTTTTTGGTTAGAGTGAAAAAGTCATTTACCACATGCCAGATTTGTAAGGCGTGGTCTTTTGACGGTTTGCAGGCACCGGTGGAGAAAGCATTTATGGAGGAAAGTTTGCAGGTACGTGATAAAAAATGTTCGCTTTAATTGTTTATGTTTAAGATTTATGATTTTTCATTTATTATCAATTATTATTAATGTTAGTACTGATACTTTCATCTTTTTTTTTTTGTAGATGAGAATTTTAAACTGGATCATAGTGGGTCCGGTATGCTATCTATGGCAAATAGCGGCCCAAATACAAACGGATCTCAGTTCTTTATAATCTTCAAACGGCAACCACATCTTGATGGGTAATTCATAAAGACTGATTATAATTTATGGACAGATCATTCATAGTTAGTTCTGATTAATTTTGCTAGCTCTTGTTTAATGGTTCGTTTGTATTAACCCTTGTTTTACTGGTTTTATGTCAGGAAACATGTTGTCTTTGGAAAGGTAATAAAAGGGATGGAAACTGTTAAAAAGATCGAGCAGTTGGGAACACGGGACGGAAAACCTTCTGGGCTGGTAAAAATTACAGACTGCGGTGAAATTTCTGAAGATAAAAAGAACAATGTGATGGAGTCTGGTAAAGGTATTGTATATTTGTATTAATATAGTTTATGCAATCATGTTAACACATTCATTATTTATATAAAAGCTAGAAAAATGAAGAAAAAGCGTATGCGTTCCAATCTTTACTAAAATGTACCATTTTGATCCAAACTGTATGCGTTGCAATCTTTACTAAAATGTACCATTTTGATCCAAACTCATTTTGACTCATTAGTCTAGCGTTGCAAATGAACTGAACGTTCAGCGAACACTTCATGAACTGTTCGGCGGGAAGTTCGTTTGTGTTAGTTTGTTTAATAATTGAACGAACACGAACAAGAAATTTCGTTTGTTTAGTTAAATGGAACATGAACATAGGTTTCGTTCATTTGTTTATGTTTGTGAACGTGCGGTAACGTGTTTGTTTATGTTCGTTTGGGTTCGATAGTTAATTGGGGTTTTATTTATTTATATTTTGCATTTAAATACTTCAAAATTCCCACTAATAAAATATTTAATAAAATATTAGGTTGGTATACTATGGGTGGATCTACTTATTTTTTATGAAGAAAGGTATTGACTTTATTCAAAATTTAATACATGCTTCTTTGGGTTGTGTTTGGGCTCATTTATGTTCATGAACGTTCGTTACCTAAACTTAACGAACGAAAACAAACGAACACGAACGCGTTGATTTCCTCAGTGAACAAACACGGACAAAAAATCTCGTTTAGTAAAAGTGTTCATGAACACATAATTTCTTTAACGAACGAACACGAACAAGGTGTGTTCGTTCTGTTCGTTTGCAGCCCTCGTTACGCAACCCATTTTGACCATCTTTTTAGGTAAAAAGAAAAAAGCTGGGAAGAAAGCTATATCTTCAGATGAGAGTTCTGATGAGCGAGTAAAAAAACGGCGGGGATCATCTGTCAACGATAAAAGGAAGAAACGTAGGAAGTACTCGTCATCTGAATCATCCAGCTCTGATTCAGATTCAGAGTCAGATTCTTCAGATAGTGATTCCTTTTCAGAGTCTGATTCAGACTCTTCAAGCTCTCATGATGGGAGACGTCGTAGGAAGAGGTCAAAAAAGAGAAATGGCAAACAGAATAAGAACAAACGTAGAGGTTTGACTGCCAGAAGGTCAAAACGGAAGTCAAAACGGTATGCTATATATGCATCTTAATCTTTCTTCTTGTATCATTGATACAATTCCAACTTTTACGTTTACATACTTAGGAGTTCAGAGAGTTCAAGTGAATCAGAAAGTGGGAGTTCCAGCAATAGCAGCAGCTCTGATGATCGGAAAGCAAATCGTCGCCGTGTTGTGAAGGCTAAAACTAAACTTCCAAGTAGTTCAGGTGTCCGGTGTCCCAATTTTTATTTATATTTAATAAATATTATTAATCTCGAGTGGGCCATTTTTTTTGAATAATCCAATTAATAAGTTGTGGTACTGACTTTTTGGCGTTACATATGTAGTCAGGAAAGAAGAACCTGAAGCAAAGATGCAGAAGGATAAGGACTCAAAGAAATACGAGCCGTCTGATGAAAAACTAGAGGCTACGTTGAAGAACGACAAGCTTGTTACCAATGGCAATGATAAGGAAGCTAAATCTGAAAAGCCTTCTAACAATCCACACCAGCATTCAGATGATTTGAGCAAATCCAGGTTTATAATGTTTTTCATATAAACTATTTTTAATCCATCTTTAAAAAATGATTAGAGCTATGTAGTTAAAGCGGTAAAATAGCGGATAGCGGTCAAGGTCCGCTATACGACATATAGGTTATAGCGGTGGTATAGCGGTGATATAGCGGTAATTTTTATACCATGCATAATTTATATAATTTTATATATATATATAAATATGTCTTTGAAAAATATTAATAGTAATATCAAAATTCATAGTTTTATCATTCCAAATATTAGTGGTAATGTCTCCACTTCAAAACATAAAAACATAAAGTGTCGATGTTCGAAACACTATCTAGTCATAACCAATGAAATCTTCCTCCGAGTCTACATCAACCAAGGAATCCAATCGTTCATCAAGATCTTCCACTTCAACTGAATTAACTCTAACATCATCATCATCATCATCTCTATAACGCTCTCTTTTGCTCCTAGTACTTGGCCCAACGTCTTCGTTTCCTCCCATTGCCTCTCGCGCAACCGACCATAGAAGACCATCACTACCACCAACAAAATCTTGATGCTCAATTTCCGTTGGTATAACCCAATCATCATTTTCATCTACGTCTCTTAACAAAATAGGATCCAAAGATTTGTTGGTTTTTAGTGAGTTGAAGCGCCTTTGTAACCTTGTGTTGTATTGGATGAATACAAGATCATTGAGTTTTTGTTGCAAAAGACGATTTCTTTTCTTTGAATGTAACTAAACATAAAGAATAAAAAAATTACATAATGAAGTAAAGAGGTTAAATATTATAATATAATTTTAAAAAATGTGGTAGGAAAACTTACATTGTCGAATGTACTCCAATTGCGTTCACAAGGTGAAGCGCTACAAGTTTGACTAAGGACAGTAATAGCAAATTTTTGGAGCAAAGGTGTGTCGATCCCATAAGTACGCCACCATATATCTACATTTTATATAAATAAATGGACTGATGTAATAAGAACATGTGAATACATTGAAATGTTTTTACTTACATGGTGCGACTTTCGTTCGAGCCCTTGTAGCAGCCGGAGATCCAAAGTGCCCAACTAAATCAATGTATAAATTAAAGTCTTGCCTGACTTTATCATTATCTTCCAAATTGGGTACTAAACGGTCAATAGCAACATAAAGTCCCGCTGAAATGTCCGGGTTCTTCCGTAAATCCTTTGATGTATCCGCATGGTAAATGGCAGGGTTCAAGAAACATCCAGCTGCATGTAACGGATGATGAAGTTGGTCAGACCATCTTGTTTGAATGAAACTCCAAACTTTAGTCCTCAGTCTTTCATCGGTTAAATTTTTCTTGATTTGCTCCTTTGCTCTAGACACTGCATCATAGATGTAACCCATACACGGCTTCTCTTCTGTATCAACCAATCTAACCACATCCACCAACGGAGCTAACACTTGACAAGCTAGGTGTACATTGTCCCAAAATTCTGTTTTTGCAACTATTCGCTCGACTTTCTTTCCAACTGCCTTATTTGCAAAGTCACTTTTCCTCCATTCTTCGGAAACGAATAACACTTGAATATGATGTCGATTCTCGTGGATACTTTGAAGGGTATAGAACTGGGTTGCAAATCTAGTTACACAAGACCTGTGTAGCTCCTTGTTTTTCGTCAACTTCCTCATCATATTAAGAATCCTTCCGTGGTTGTAAATGTAAACCACAATTGCTCTAGCATCAGTCAAAACAGACTTTATCTTTGGTATTTTCTCGCCGATATCTTGAATCATGAGGTTCACACAATGTGCTGCACAAGGAGTCCAAAACATCTTAGGGTGTTCTTCTTCTAAAATTTTTCCGGCGGCTTTAAAGTTTGACCCATTATCTGTAATAAACTATAAGAAACAATAACGAATTCAATTAACAAAATGAAGAGAAAGTAAAAATAACAAATAAAATTACTAGAAATATAAAACTACCTGCACAATATTCGCCTCTCCAACACCTTCTATCACCTCATTTATCATTTTAACAATTAAATCAGCATTCTTCACATGCTCGGATGCATCAATTGAATTCAAAAATACCGTTCCACGAGGACAATTGACTAAGAAGTTTATCAAACACCTTCCTTTCCCGTCTGTCCAAAAATCGGACATAATGCTACATCCATATTCTTCCCAATGTGGCCGAAACGAATCCACAAATTGTTTCGTTTCTTCTAAACGTTTTTTCATCAACGTCACACGAATATTATGATAAGATGGAGCTGGCATACCTAACATAAACGTAAAACTAAGTTATATAGTAATAATCAAATAACCAATGAAGCTTAATGACTTAATCAAATAAAGTACCTCTTCCATATTCTCCAATGGCGTGGATCATTTCTTGGAAACTTTCGTCACGTACGGCATTAAAGGGTAAACCAACCGCATAAGCCCAAGTTGCAATTTTATCCCAAGCATTCATCTTTAACTTCTCCTTTATTGGATTATTTCTATCCAATGTATTTTGCGTTGTTTTTCTGTAATCAGTCTTGAACATGTTATCCATAGCACCTCGCACGTTACTAGCACCTACAAATTTCTTTTTCTTTGAAACATTTTTTTTTGTACTAACATCTTGTACATTATCCTCATCTTCATCTTCATCTTCATCAGAAAGATCAACCGTGTTTGATCTAAGAATTTGTAAATTTCTTTTCCTTTCTAATTGTATCTTATCTTTTTCTTTCATTGATGCTAAGACTCGCTTCTGAATATCCACACTCACTTTCGTACAACCGGTGACTTGTCCTCCGGTATGAGTAAGATGTTGCTTGAGTCGTGTGATTCCTCCGGATACCTTCTTATCACATAGTGTACACCAGACGTGATGTTTTTTTCAAGGGGTCTCTTTGCTCTCCCCATTCCCAAGCCATATCTCCACTTATACTTTTTTTGCTAGCGCCCCCGGCATGAGTGCCGGCATCAGACGATACCGTATTAGTGTTTGTAGGGTTGACAGATGCATGTGAAGAAGGAACTGAACAATCCATTATCAAAAACCTGATGCAAATAATGTAACATAATGTAAGACAGACACTAACACAATCAAACTAACACAATCAAACAGACAATCCAGGATCGATGCCCCTGTTTCTCATTCAATCAACCACTAACACATTCAAGACTAATACATTCAAGACTAATACATTAAACTATTCAAGAATCAAGACTAATAGTATATATCTAATACTGTAATACATTCAAGAGCTCGAGTATCAGACCACTAATACATTCAACTATTCAAGAATCAGACCACTAATACATTCAACTATCAGACCACTAATACATTCAACTATTCAAGAATCAAGATGTTATTCAAGAATCAACTGTAACAGATTCATGAGCTCGAGTATCAGACCAGCAATCGAATCGAACACTAATAGTAACTTTGAAGACCGAAGAGAACACTAATACCTTGGTGACAGGTGACTGTCGAAGACTGAAGAATCGAACAGCTCTGATGAAGTCGAGTATCAGACCAGCAATCGAGTTGAACAGCTTTGATCGATTTTTATCAGCTTTGAATCTTTGATGAACAGCAGCAATTGAACTCTGATGATGTCGAAGAAGACTGAAGAATCGAATAGCGCTGTTCATTGAACATGATAAATTGGTCGTCTAGGTTTTAATTGGTCGTAATGGGTTTTTATTAAAGATTGGGCCTTTTTTTACTGTAATGGGTAATGGGTTTTATCAAAAAAAAAGGGCTTTTCATCAACTTGGGCTGACCGCTAATATCACTGATCCAGCCGCTATAAAGGTGTAGGCATAGCGGTCAAATAGCGGGCTATAGCGCCGCTATTAGCGGAACCGCTATGCCCAACCGCTATTTGGACCGCTACGATGCCAGAGGACCGCTACACCGCTATAGCCCGCTATAGCACCGCTATAGCGCCGCTATTAACTACCCAGGATTAGAGTAAAGTACACGGATGGTTTCTATGGTTTACTAAATTTTGGATTTGGTCCCTACTCCCTAGCTTTCCAGAATTACACAGATGGTCCCTGTGGTTTGCACTTTGTAACGCATTTAGTCCCCAACTTTTTCCAAAAGTACATGGATGGTCCTTGTGGTTTGCACCTTGTAACACATTTAGTCCATAACTTGGACATGCTAAAACCTTTAGATTTGTTGGCTGGGGACTAAATGCGTTGCGAAGTGCAAACCACAAGGACCATCCGTGTACTTTTGGAAAGCTAGGGGCCAAATCCAAAATTTTGGTAAACCACAGGACCATTCGTGTACTTGACATATAAAAAATCCCAACCCAATTAATCCCGATTAATAGCTAGTCGGTACCTCACCGACCAACTAGCGCCTACCGATTCTTACAACACTGATTGCTGGTAATATGACAAGCTGTAGGCAAAACTTTTTGTGTGTGCGTTGTTAAACTAGAAATAAGATGCTTGCTAATTTCAGTTTTGTAAGTAACTGATAATTTGAAGATTTGGATGACTAAAAAAGACATTTTTTTAAGTAATAAATAATAAATTTAAAATAGACAATGTGTTTCTAACCAACCATTAATAATGGTTTTCATATAAACTATTTTTTATGTATTCTTTTAAAAATGATTATATTTCAACATTTATTACTTTTCACTATACTAACAATGAGTAAAGTAGATATAAAAACATTTCTTATAGGTCAAAATAACAGGAATGAATAATATTAGTTTTTCCTTAAACAATCAGTATATTTTTTTTATATTTTTTCGGCTGGTAAGAAACTGATGATTAAACCTGTAATCAGAATGATTATATTTTTTTAGAGTAAAGTACACGAATGGTCCTTGTTGTTTATCAAAATTTGGATTTAGTCCCTAGCTTTCCAAAAATACACAAATGGTTTCTGTGGTTTGCACTTTGTAACACATATAGTCCTCAATTTTTTCTAAAAGTACATGGATGGTCCCTGTGGTTTGCACTTTGTAATACATTTAGTCCCTAACTTGGACATGCTAAAACCTGTAGATTTGTTGGCCGGGAACTAAATGCGTTCCGAAGTGCAAACCTCAGGGACCATCCATGTACTTTTGGAAAGCTAGGGACCAAATCCAGAGTTTTGGTAAACCACATGGACCATCCGTGTACTTTACTTTTTCTTTATATACATGATTGTTTTTTTTTTCTAATATTGTTTTGCACAGGAGTGACCGAAGTCCTATACGGAGCCGATCTAAAAGAAGTGCAAGTCCAATTTCAAATAGGGTTACAAGGAGCCCAAGTGTTCCGAAAGATGCTAAATCCCCGCCGAAAAATAGTGATCAAGTAAAGAGAAGAAGTGTATCGAGAAGCCGATCTCCAAATGGGACTCCGAAACGAATTAGAAAAGGGCGTGGTTTCACTAAGGAATATTCTTTTGCGCGAAGATACCGTACACCTAGCCCTGAGCGGTCACCACGTAGGTCGAATCAGTTTGGTTATGCTCGGGGAAGGTATCATGATAGGTAATTAAGCTTGATGTATTGCACTACAAGTTGCATTTTTAATCTCTCTCTCTATATATACACACATCAATGGGTCTCTCTATATATACACACATCAATGGGTCAAACTTGCTCATGTTTTTACCCATAACTTGTCAAATAGGTTTGACTTAATGCTTTAAATTAAAAATGGAGAATGTTAGTCTATAAAGTTACAAAAGCTCAACAAAAAGGCATTTTTTATAAAAGGTCAGGACTTGATCATGTGAAGAGGACATATTTGATGAAAAAGTCTAGAGGACCTTTTCACAGACATATGCGCAAAGTTGGCATTTGGCAAAAGCTCAATGGATTTTTTTTTTTTTTTTTTGTATTTGTTTTATGTTAAAAAGGGGACGATTGAAATGGGTCAAATGGCTTGAAAGTCATCTGAAGTCGTAATCGTATTTAGCAGGTTATTAAAACAGGTTAAGTTACTTTTGTGATAATGATCATATATATAGCATATTCTTTATTTTAGAAAAATATGGATAAGTTATGTTTGCGGGCTAGTCAACTCTACTGACCCGCATTAAAACTTACCAGTTTTTACCTGACCCAGATTTGACTCGTTACACAACCCCCCCGCATTTTCCATGTATATGATGTAACATATGTTTACAAAAGCAAATCTGCATTTTTTGATAACTTGATAAAACTTGAATTGTAGCAGATATCCAAATTATAGAAGATATTCTGATCGCTCCCCGCCGCCACGGAACAGAAGTCCGCCAAGAGGCAGGAGCCCCGCCAGGTTCTCTCTCTCTCTCACACACACACACACACTAAATATTGTGATTCTTATGTATTCCAGAAGTTCTGCTATTGCATACATGATACTCTTCTATTGAAATCCAAGTGAAATGGGAGGTTGGGTAACATGTCAAAACATGTGGTGAAAACAGGCGGAACCGGGTCAAACTGACTCCACAAATTTTAAATCCATTTCTTTTAATTTCATAGACAATTAAGCTTATAAATATGATCACTAACTATATTATTATAATAACAAATTCAACCCACTTGACCTGTTATGAAAAATCATAATACAGCCACTTCTAAGTTCTAAGGACATGGAATGATTAAAATATCAACAAAAGTGAAGATTTTATTAACTGAATGTGAAAAGAAGGAATTACGACTTTGCCCTTTTGCAGGTACAGGCAAAGGAGTCGTAGCCGGAGCATTACTCGCAACAGAAATGGGCCTCGGGGCCGAAGTCCTACACGCAGCCCAAGCCCAGTTGAAAGACGTCAAAATATTAGTGACAAATTGAAATCTCGTCTTGGTCCGAGGATGACCTCACCCAGACGTTCAAGGTCCAGGTCCCGGTCAAGGTCCATGTCAAAGTCAAGTTCACCTGGTGGTCAAAGGGGTCTGGTTTCTTATGGAGATATTAGTCCTTGAAACTTCTATGGTTTTTAACCATGTTGTCTACATCTGTCTTTAGTTGCCGACTGTTTCTGTTTAGACTTTTTGTTTCTGATGATTTTTGCTGGATCTATAGCTTAAAACTAGGAGAATCGTGTTTTTACCTTGTGATTTTGTAACCGTACGCTTTCTCTTTTTTCTAATTATGCTTTTATGTACTTTTCAAGTCGATCGTCTCTGTTTTTTACCTACCCTATTTTTATGGTGGTTGCAAATTTGAGCGTTTTTGGGGCTCAATCACGCCCATATCGCCCACGTCCCCACTACGCATGGGCGTGTTTGGCAGTTTTGTTGTTGAGGCGTTTTTTAAATCACGCCTAATGGGGGGTTTTTGTTGTCCAATCACATTTCAGCTTCTATTATTTGGTCAATAAGATTTTTTAAATGTTTTTTATTTTATTTTATTACAAATATAATGTCCCACAATCCTCACATCCTCACTACACCCATTTTAGAAAACGCCCAATAATGCCCCATTGCTGACTGGGCTGTCACATGGCGCAAAACGCCCAAGGGTGAATATTGCCCACTACGCATGGTCTTACTGTGCGTATGATTTATTTGACAAAAAAAGGACTTTTGTTTGACAAAAAAGTGAACGTGTGATTACGATTTTTGATCATGTGGTTAGATTAAAATTTTGTTTTCAGTCCAAACAAACAATCGTACCCCGGAAAAGCTATTGTAGGGTCTGGGGAGGGTGGAATGTAGATAAACTTTACCTCTAGACAAACCTTACCTCTATCCTTGTGCATAGAGATGCTGCTTCCAGAGAGACCTCCAGCTCCAAAACAAACGACATGCAAACACATAAAACTGTAAAAGTAGAAGTAGAAAGTTACCAAATACAAATTAACGGAAGAAAAATTAAGAAAAGAAGTGGTAAGTAACACGTGTAAGATACTACTGTACCCCCCTCTAAAGTGTCTAAGAAAGTTCACCCTTGAGACCCAAGTAAGATACTACTGTACCCCCTTCTGAAAAACTTTAACCTTAATCTTACGCCTCAACGAACTACTATCCTCAACCATGTCCACAAAGAGGTGCAACTCTAGTAAATCATGTCTAATCCGCTCATCCCAAGTCAACTTGGGTCTGCCTCTACTCCTCCTTCCCTCCACAGTTAGTGTTTCCACTGCTCTAACTGGCGCCGTTGACTGCCTGCTCTTCACATGCTCAAACCATCTCAATCTCCCCTCTTTTATCTTAGACAAAATTGCAGAAAACAACCTTTATGTATACCCCAAACTGCACTTTATACCTTTCACTATGAAATCCGCCAAAACCAACCTTTACGTTCATGTTTTGTTACACATCACAACCTTTACACCAAACCTAGTAAAAAAAGTCAGTTAAGTTGCCCCATGTGCAATGCATGTGAGGGCATATATGTCTTTTCCTTTGAATAATCTGAAAACCCTCCTTTCTTCAACCTCTCTAACTCTATCTCTTAGCAACAATCTGAAAACCCTCCTTTCTTCAACCTCTCTGCAACTCCTCCGTCGCCGGTGTCCACCGTCGCATCCTCCACCACACACCGTTGCCGCTTCCGTCCCTGCTCCCAGCAACAATCCTCCCAACCTCCCTCTTATATCGAGATCCCTAACCAAAACATCCCAAATCAAACCTAATTTCTTCCAATAACACCTCTCTCGTTTAAATTTCGACCTAAACCTGACAAGAAATCAAGAATTTTGATTTTCAATTTTTAATTTTCAAGGGTTTAAGCCACTGAGAGACTTTAAAAATTCAACCATATCTGCTCTTGCTTCTATCCATCCAAGGTATGAGTTTTCATTGCCAATTTTATCTTCACATAAATCTGATTCTTATGAGTGATGAAGTTATTACTCAACTCTAGGTTACAAATTGATGGATTTGTAAGCAAATGAAAGTTGAGTTAGGGAGATATCAATCATAGTTACAAATGAAACAGATTGTGAGGAGGCATTATTTGTTTTTATAACAAGTATATTATTGCAATTAATGAACATTTATTGATCGCGAGGTTGTGGAAATACGCCTACCAGGCATTAGTTGATGAATTGTATGATGTTTATATTTGGTACATGCATCCGCCATCACCACCAATAAGATGAAGCCATCATCACTGAAGAGATAGAGTTAGAGAGAGACGACGTGCGTTGATTCAAGCCGATGGCGGAAGAGATCATTGATTCAACCTGATCGTTGATTCATGCCGGCTGGATTCGGTGGTGATGGTGGCTGAATTTGGTACATGCATCCGCCATCACCACCAATAAGATGAAGCCATCATCACTGAAGAGATAGAGTTAGAGAGAGACGACGTGCGTTGATTCAAGCCGATGGCGGAAGAGATCATTGATTCAACCTGATCGTTGATTCATGCCGGCTGGATTCGGTGGTGACGGTGGCTGAATTTGGTGGTGGTGGTGGGGGTTTGTTGAATAGAGAGAGAGAGAGCCAAGAGAAAAAGGGGTATATATATATTAGTTTTTTAAAATCTGATTTAATTATTTATTTAAATATATTATTCAAAGGAAAAGACATATATGCCCTCACATGCATCGCACATGGGGCAACTTAACTGACTTTTTTGACTAGGTTTGGTGTAAAGGTTGTGATGTGTAACAAAACATGAACGTAAAGGTTGATTTTGGCGGATTTCATAGTGAAAGGTATAAAGTGCAGTTTGGGGTATACATAAAGGTTGTTTTCTGCAATTTTGTCTTTATCTTGTCCGAAATCCTAGCCACTCCTAACCTTTCCCTAATTACCTCATTTCTTATTCGATCCAACCTCGTGTGCTCACACATCCACCTTAACAGTCCAGTTTTTACTTAAGTGTATGGGAAGCTTTTTTTTTTCTTTTATTTAAGCTCATATGTCCTAAAATGCTGATAACTATTGTTCTGCTGTGAATTCTTGACTATATTTTTTGGTTGAGGCTAAGGTGTTTGTTTTTTCTGAAAAGCTCTGCGCAGGCTTTTCTGTCTGCGCCGGGCAGACCACGCGCAGACCGTTTGTTTTTTCCGAAGACGTTTCATTAAAAAACGTTTGCGCAAGCTCTTCTTGGTGCAGACTTGGCCCAACCACTTCTAAGATCTTCTAAGGTTTGCAGAGGGTTAAACACCACCACTCACCACCACCACCCATCACCACCACCACCACCGTCCACCACCCACTACCGTCCATCACCACCACCATCCACCACCCATTACCGTCCATCACCACCACCACCCTCTACCACCATCACCGTCCAGCACCACCACCACCGTCTGTACACCACCACCAGTTTATTTTAGAAGTTCGCGTACGTTAAAAAACAAATAACATTCTTCTTGCAGATTGCAGAGGTTTGGTCCACCTCTTCTTATACAGATGTCTGCAAATGTTTTCTGTAGACTGCAGACATTTTACCTCTTAAAAACAAACAACACCTAAATGTACCCTTATTATATATTCAAGAGAATTTACATTGAAGTTTTTATCCTTTATTTATATAATTTAATTAATTTTTTTAATAATTTATTTATTTTTTTAAAAATCTCACACATCCAACTCTTCATCTTAATTACAAACGATTATTTTATTATTTATTTATCTTTCCTACATATTCACGATAAAAAAAGAGATTCTAGTGGTAGTATAGAGGTGTATTTTAGTTTCTATTAATTATACTTTGTTATAGAGATTCCAGTGTAGTATTGTTTTTGTTGTTTCCTCTTTTTTTCCCCTCTCTGTATTATATAGAATTTATGATTATAGAGGCACCACTATAAATGCTTTAGAGCATTCACATCCCATTCTTCTTTTCTATCAAAAACACAATTTTCTAAAATATTTGTTTACTTTTTAAAAACTTCACACATCCCATTCATCATCTCTACCTTTATCTTACTCATAAACACTTATGTTTTTTCTTATACGCTCACATATGGAGGCTTGGATTTGAGCCTTTAAATATATAGGTTTGCTTTTGTCTTCTCAAAAAATTTCTCTATTATAAAGAGTGGGATGGAGTGATGTTTTGAATGACTTCTTTAAATTATTGTCTAAAATCTAGAAATAAAGAGTATATAGAGAATGAGATGTGAATGCACTTAACACACCATCATATGAGATAATGCACAACGATAATGAACAGGGGCAGACACACCCTAAGCAGTGGGTGGGCGACGCACCCTTTAAAAAATTTAGTGTTATTTTCCGTCGAAAATCCCGACCGCATCCCTTGGAAATTTTCAACCGCCTTCCTTAGGAAAAAAAATATTATGAATTTATAATAAAATTAAATTGTAAACACTGATTTTTATTCATATATCAGTATATAACACAATTTATATAATTACTTTTTAACCTCTTATTCACTTAACCCAATAAAACTATCAATGTGACAACCGGTAATTTTTGGTTTATAATTACGCACATATTGAACATTAAGACAATAGTAAGTAGTGTTTTAAGATGCAAATAAACTTAAACAGAGCTTTGGAATGCCTAGGAACGTCTTTTTGGCATTACAATACGCGAATGGTGATTTGCGGGAAACCTGACGAGCGTTAAACCGTAACGAATTAACACCGGACGAAATAATGACAACGCCGAAAAATACGAGTTTTTTATGTATATTATAAACACATGAATTGGTTTTACTAAATTATCATGCTTCCGAACGTCACAAAACGCATACGTGAACGAAAAACGCGACAGTAAGAACGCAACTATAATGAACAGGGGTGGACACACCCTAAGCCGTGGGTGGGCGACGCACCCTTTAAAAAATTTAGTGTTATTTTCCGTCGAAAATCCCGACCGCACCCCTTGGAAATTTTCAACCGCCTTTCTTAGGAAAAAAATATTATGAATTTACAATAAAATTAAATTGTAAACACTGATTTTTATTCATATATCAGTATATAACACAATTTATATAATTACTCTTTAACCACTTATTCACTTAACCCAATAAAACTATCAATGTGACAACCGGTAATTTTTGGTTTATAATTACGCACATATTGAACATTAAGACAATAGTAAGTAGTGTTTTAAGATGCAAATAAACTTAAACAGGCCTTTGGAATGCCTAGGAACGTCTTTTTGGCATTACAATACGCGAATGGTGATTTGCGGGAAACCTGACGAGCGTTAAACGGTAACGAATTGACACCGGATGAAATATTGACAACGCCGAAAAATACGAGTTTTTATGTATATTATAAACACATGAATTGGTTTTACTAAATTATCCTGCTTCCGAACGTCACAAAACGCATACGTGAACGAAAAACGCGACAGTAAGAACGCAACGACAACGAAACGGAAGCATCGGACTCGTTTATTATCTTGAAAACTGAAATATAATGATACATTTAGCTTCGTAATCGAAGTTTAATATTCACAGTCGAAATCGGATTGAAAAAGGGACTAGAAACGACAACCGAAGCATTTTATGTGATTTTAACGCAACCGACGAACGTACACGTTAAACATCCACTACCGACATTATTTTACAAATTTTTGACCCTAAATTAATGCTTTACGACATTCCATGAAGTTCGGGTGCGAAAACGGGCCTTTGAAACGTATTTGGGCCGTGCAAACGAGTAGAAACGAGCTAATGGGCCTTGGGCCCAACCCACCCAAAAGCCCAACCCACACCCTAAACCCTAGCTATATAAGGGTTACTACACACACACACACACACACTCACACCATTCTCTCTCTCTCTCTCTCTCTCTCTCACACACGCACACACACACACACACACACACACACACACACACACACACACTCTCTCTCTCTTTACTCCCACACGCCACCTGCTCTCTCTCTCTCTAGAACTCCGGCCGGCGACGACCCGACAGAGCACGACGGAGGCGGCGGCGAAACACGGTGGAGCCAGCGGCGGAACACGACGGTGACGATGAAATTTTACGGCGGAACGATGACACATCCCCTAAACTGAACCTTCCGAACAAGATTCCGAGGTTGGTTTTTCGGTTTGAGAGATGAAAGTGGTAGTTCGAACTCCAACAGCCATGAAATCAAGGGTTTTACCTCGGTAAGCCCTGTAGCCGCTCTTCTTTTTCAGATCTTTGTAGATCCATGGTTCTCCCGGCTAGTGCTTGTTGTTTCAGGTAATGGGGAGGCTTGACGGTGGCCGGTGATGTCTGTCGTTAAGGACATGCAAAAACCAACTAAACCAGTAGATAGGATAAGTCGGATATCGAACCAGAGGAGGATTGTGGAAAGTGTGTATTGCTCAGTTTTGATTAACTACTATTGAAAAAGTAAAACTCAGTTGTTGGATTTGATTGATTATCTAAAAATTACGAACTAAAAGTGAGATTTAAATCAATAGAAAGGACAATGGTTCCTCCAGATTTCAGGTTTTACAGCTAGATTCAATTATGTGTTTAATCGAAACACTCACATAGACATAAGTGTTTAACTTAATTCATCAATTGTGATAACCAACGACTAAGTACTCCGGTCAATACATAATGGGAGGTTATCGAATGATTATCAATTACAACTTACAAACCCTAACCCCATGTCAAATATATCCCAATTACTAGAACTCTCGGGAACTGAATGCTTAGAAATTAAGGTTTAAATAAATGCAATTGTTTACAACCAATAAATCAAATCAAAGGTGAAAAGCATCGAATGCTTAGATCACCGAGTTAAACGATTGTCACAAACACATAAAATTATCCAACTTACAAAAACCCTCCATCCGGAGGAAACCATACAAAAACTAGCCGTTCATGATGGTGGGATTGATCTTCGTCCGCCTCTGTTTGCGTGTGAGAGTCCCCTCCTGTTTTTTGCCATCAAGATATGCGTGTGTATGTATGTCTTCCAAATCGTGGGCCCCTTTCACAAGTCCAAGAATAATCCCTATGATGATTGCGGCCCATAAAGAAGTTGGATCTCTCGAATAAAAATAAATAATGATGATACTATTGTGATCTTTAATTGATGACTTGACCAAACCCTCTAGTGCACGTGTATATGATAATTGCGGCCCAACCAAAAGACTCCAAAGGTTTTCTATGTCAGCCCAATATGCATGATGATGTATGTTCTTTGACTCCTTGATTTTCTGTGATTGATGTCAGCCGCATCTAATGATGTAATGATATGTATTGAGTTCCTCTCACAATTAATGCCTCCAAGTCAATGTTCACATCTATTCCCAAGGTCACGTGATGTATGATGTTTCTAATATGCTTTCTCTAAATCCACGAGCCCACTAACCATCCGCCAATGTTCCTTCACGTGTGTTAGAGCTTTTTGAAGTACATTAAGTGCCGTCTAATCCGATCACACAATGTGCTGCTGACATGTCTACCGTATGCTACGGTGTTAAGACCGTAGCTTACGGTTCGTAACTTCTGTAAACACATGTGCTGCTTTGTATATTTCAACCGTAAGTTACGAGTTAAGACCGTAGCTTACGTTCTAGACTTGCTTTTGTTGTTCCATCCCTGTGTGTTCCAAACTTCACCATTTAACGCGTTTAACCTGAGAAACCATAAAAACCCGTAGTTAACATATTCACGGCGCATTATCACTTAAAATATAATAAAACACATATTATACCCACATTAACGGACGAGATTCACACTCTCCATCAGCCGGCCGGCGACAATGGCGGTGATGGGTTTGGTCTGGGTTGGGTTGGATCGATGAAGGTGGACACGAGTGGGGATGGCAGCAGCAACACCGACGGCGACAGTGTGGTGAGGTGACGGTGGTCACCAACAGGGAAAAACAAAGCCGTCGCACGGCGGCAATGGTGGTGGTTCTATTATTTTTTTTCCTTCTCGGTTAGGGTTCTGGTCTTGTTTCGGTTCGGGGCAGCGAGTCAACGCGGTTCAGATCCAGATTTGGTTCGGGTTCGGGTTTGGTCCAAAGAAGTTAAGCCGGTCAGATTTGGGATCAAGAAGTCAAAGCGGGTGGCTCGGGTAAAGAAGTCAATGCGGTCAGCTTTGGGGCTCGGGTCAAACTCGGTCAAAGACAGGTCAAACACAGTTAACGCGGTCGTATGCCAGTCAACATGGTCAATCTGGTCAACACGGTCAACTACGGTCAAGCTCGGTCAACGAGTCAATACGAGACTTGGTAAATCTTTATCGACACGAAATATAATATAATGTTTATATACATACTAATTAAACGCGAAACTGAGCTCAAACCAACCCGACTAGTGTAACGATAAATATTTTTTGAGTGAACTATTAAATTTCATGGACTTATGCATTTCATACTTATATAACTTGCATATGCTAATTAAAAACCGAACCGACACAACGCCACGTTATATATATATATATATATATAGGGCAAGGATAAATCAAAAACCCATGTGAGTTGAGAAAACCTTGAAAACTCAATATCTACCTAATGATAACGAGGTCCAGTACAACATTAATCATCAGAATGACCCTGTTACCCCAGGAGCAACCCGAGGTCCCGGTAAGTTCAATTTTACCTCCAGGAGAAACTCCCATCTCGTAGTACGTCAGGTCCGAAGGGGCTATAAACGCAGTATACGCACAACTTTGTGCACAGACTGTTCCTCCCGTCACTCAGTCACGAAGACCTGCATCTCACGTACGGGCACCATCGGAACCACGAACTTCTAACCATGATGCACCATCACGAGTACACGTAGACGACACAGAAGTCTACTCCAGATCTCCGACAAGACATGAATCTACCTATTCCGGAACTCACCGAAGGGATTACCATGATGAGCCATATTATCACAAAAGGCAGTCAGTTCATTCTCGGCTGGGCCCGCGTTCTTACCAAAAGCGGGACACCCAGACCGATGAATATGACAAAACATACCATGTAGGAGATAACACAAGTGTGTTCAGCCGGCTGCAGCGAGATCATAAAACTTATAAACCTCGTGCGGTTTATAATCCAGATGCAGAGCACGATTACAATTTAATCTACCGCCCGACAGAGGCAGCGGAGAATTCAAAATTTGTCAGTGAAATCGCCTTAGCTCCCCTGGAAAAGGCGAAACTACCATCAAACGTCGGAAAATTCAACGGCATGTCAGATCCGGATGACCACCTTCGTGTATTTACCAGCGCAGGCCTGGTAGGAGGTTGGACCTTGCCCATGTGGTGTCACCTATTCATCCAAACCTTGACAGGTGCAGCGCGGCTGTGGTTTGATAACTTACCGGTCGGGAGGATAACGTCGTGGGTGGATTTAAGAGAAAAATTCTTGGTTCACTTCAGCCAACAACGAAGACCTATCAGAGACACCACCGATGTGATGAATATCTGGAGGCGTGATGATGAGAGCCTAAAGGACTTCATAACGCGATACAACAAGGAAGTGCTAGAGATCGGTGACGTTCACGAACATTTGATATGAGCTCAGTTCAAGTATGCTGTCCGCTGCGACGACATGATCAAGGTCCTGTCGGGAACAGAGGGGTTAGCCAAGAGCTGGGAAAAACTGATGGCTGCAGCCAAAGTATACGCCCAGACAGAACGAAATCTCAGCACCAACAGACCACCGCCACCACATAATCGTCCATAAGATATGAGTGGGAGCAGCGGAAAGAAGTCCAAGAAGAACTGGCGAGACGGAACCTCTGGAACATACTCGTCTGAAGACGCGCGCGCAACAATAAACAAATTAGAGGTGCCGAAAGATGCAAAACAGGAAAATCGTGAGCGACAGTGGACTCCCTTAACGAAAACACCAGCTGAGGTACTCAGTACAGAAGATTATCAATTTAAGACCCCTCCGCCAATGAAAAACAAGAGGGGTCAGGATCCAAATCAGTATTGTGACTATCACAAAGATAACGCTCACACTACCAACAATTGTATAAGCCTCCGCACTGAAATAGAGAAGGCATTAAAAAGTGGTGATCTCACCCACTTACTTCAGAATGTGTGGAAGGATATTAAACAAATTACTCGTGGAGATGAAGGCCCGAGTAAGAAAGCTAAAGCTTAAGCGACGCAAGTGCAGCAAGCATACAATAGCTTCTGCTCATGATTGGTTAGGTTCTTCAACCTACCAATCCATGACATAGAACTATTAGTATGAGTAAGTTAAGTCCCAATTTAATTATCCTAAGCAAACAACTTTGTAACCACGGCCTCTGAGCCTTATCCTTAATCAATGGAAAGTCTGTTTTATTATTTCTATGTTTATTACAAAGTGCATGCAATTCCTTTTGGTAAGCGCAAAACATTCTGGTAACCTTAACACAAGTCTCATGAACTGTAACATCCGTCAAAATGGGTTTCCAAAACCCGACCCGTTTTGAATTTGGATCCTAACCCTCGAAACTCGAGAGCTTCGCAACAAAAAATTAATCGTTTATCCTTACTTTTATTCATATAGAAATGGTTATTTATTTATCCATAAGTTTAATTAAATAAATTTGATAATTTAAAAGTCTTGTTTGTTTTTATAAAGTAAAAAAAAATAACAATAAAAAAAAATAATGAAATAAAAACTGGTAGAACCCAAGGGTCATCAACTTACACATTAAATAAATTTATAGGCTCTAGTTCTTGGTTTTAAAACAATTGCCGCCCAACCTATGTTGACAGCTAAGCTTCCTTTTAATTGCCATTCCATTCATAATATGAAACCTTCCTTCTTCTTGTACAATACATACCATTCGGCTACCACCCTTTAGTTACGCAGCCATCATTCATCTCCGAAAACCCATCGGTCACACGCTCTCAACACCCAAATACTTCACCATCGAACAAACCACTCTCTCGTGCTAACCACAATACACCGGAGTTTCATCGGAGAACCGGGGAAGACGACCGGTTGCCGCGACCAAAGTTACACAACCATCACAACCCGTTCACCTTCACCACCTCTATTCACGTCCGCAATGCACCACGACTCGCCGGAGAAGTCGGGACGTCGCTGGAAGAACTTGAGGCTCGCCGAAGCCTTACGGAATCCAACGGAACCCTTTTCTTTTGTTCGGACATCACCTCTCCTTTTGTTCGCGCTGGTTCATGTCGGAGACAACCGAAGTTCACGTCGGAACTCGTACTGTTTCATTTAACAAGAACCAAGCACAGTGGGCGCGGATTCGACCCCGAAGAACTCGCCAGAATCGGAGGTTCACGACGGGTTTACGTCGACTCGCCTTCAAGACCAGCGGCTTTTCCTTGCTGTTTCGCCGCAGGAACCGGAGTTACCCCGGAGAAACCCGAGCTCGCCGGAGCAACGTCACGATGTTCGTCACTGTGTTCGGTATATCTTTAACTCAATTGTTTTCCTTTTTATTTGAAATCACACGAATTAGGCTAGAACCAGTGAATAATAAGAGCTTACAACATCAATATTTTGAGTTAGAAATGTTCGTTTGTTGTTGCTCGTCTAAGTATGCTAAAGGAGGAAGAAGGCCACATGCTTCTTCTTTTAGTTTCCTTTTATGACTTATGAAGTTATAATATTCACTATTTATTTTCATTCAGTTTTTTTTTGAAACATATTATATAAATTAATAAAACCGGTTTACTTAAATGATTAATTAAAAATCATCTTAATCAAACAACAATGGTGGTGTTGGGTTACTGTTCGAATGGTGATATATGCATATAATCTGCTTTGTGCATCCCAAAACAACACAAAAAGGCAAAGTAACAAAGTGTGGGTCTTATTTTCTTTTATGGCATCTATTGATGGTCAACAATTTGACCTCAACTTAACCTTGGGATAGAGACCATTTTCTAAAAATTCTGTTACTCTTCTTTTTCTTTTCGATAATTTCTCATTAATTAAATAATTAAATTCATAAATTATATATTACTTACATCCTAGAGGTTTGTGTTTATGTAGCTATCAAATAAAAATATCAATCCAAAACTAAGCCTAAAGCATAAGCAAAGATTTCATACACTTGTAATTATTTAGGGTTTAAATAGTAACTAGTTCGTTATGTGGTATTTGAATATCTAGGATATCCGTTCGTTCTCTTGGATTCCAAATCTTACACGTGCGTACTTACAAGAAATCGCAACGCAACCAATGTGAGTATACTCGATCCCTTTTTCCCCTTTTTATCTTGGGATGCAACATGTACATTATGTAAACAATCTTTGAAACTAGAAACTAAACATACTCAATCCTTGTACAAACATGAAACTAATGTGCTTTACTTATGATTCTTGTATGCTCTATTTGAACGATTTGGAACGTATATGCTCATTAACTTTGCTAGCCCACCTTAACAATTATAGCGCTATAGGATTTACGCACCGCCCGTTAAACTTGGGGTATTGTTAAGTTAAACATTTACCATCCCGCTATCAATTGGGATTAGGCTATTTTATGCGTTGGATTCTTGGGTTTGATCATAGTGTACGCCAAAATTGCATACTAGTAATTCACATATTATGAATCATGATTGGATTTGAGTTTTTATTCTATTATGCTATGTAAACAAACTTGTATACTCGCTCATTGCCTTTGCATTGAAACTCTATTTTAATACATGTTGCAGGTTGATTATTGAAGTATGGATGAATGATGAAACAAGTTTAGGGTGGACTAGATACACACCTTTAATCTATTTATCTTTTGTTGATTTGAATTTGAACAATGTTGTTATTTCCATTTTAAATGTTGTATGACAATTTAGTCCTTGCAATGAAATTTGAATTCAATTAAATATTGTCACATAGTGTTATGATGTTTTGAGCAATTTGTTCGTCTCATCCCGATGTTTCCGCCATCGGTTGGGGTGTGACATGAACGGTCTGTGATCACACGCATCGCACAAGACCCAACCTTACGTTCACACATGAGCTTTATACCACCTTTATTCGCCTTACCTAACCAAAGCAATTGTACTCATGCAAAATATTGTAATTCAAACACATATTATACCAGTTACTGGCACACCATACGCCTTAACAAAAAACCATGTACGTACACGGCAGTGTATAAATAAAGTTACTTGCGCCACAGCGCATTAACAGACAGGGATCCACATCCCAAACCAACGTTAACTATCCATTGTTTATACAACTACAAAATAAAAGAAAACTTAAGCTAGGTCTTCGTCTTCATCTTCTTCCCTGTTTGGGAAAACCTCTCTCAGTCGCGTGACGAACTCTTCAGACTGTAGCGCGGCAGTAACAAGATCCATGACAAGAAGCTGCAGAGTATCAAATTGAGTCTTTGCAGCAGCAAGAGCAGCTTCGATATCAGCACCATGCGTAGTAGATCTACTGGTATCCCAGTCAACTTTTAAGGCACTAACAACATGCCGGGAACATTCTGAGTACCCTTGGGCATACCCATCGTTACGCGCAGCAACCAGCAGGTGCGCAACCGTTTTATCTAGCTCTTTGGAGTTAAGAACAGATTCAGAAATCTGCGCAATAAAATAAGTAAGAAGGCACATTATCATCAAACATTATCAAAGGCAGATACACTTACGCTGACGATCTCGTGATCTTTCAACCATAACAAGTCATTCTTCAGCAGTTCAATCTGACTCTCCGGCGTCACTCAGGCAGTCTCAGAATTTTCCAACTTTTCCTCAAAACAGCTAGACATCTCAGTTTTTCCAGTCCGCGCGAGTTCCAAGTCTTTTTTAGCAGATTCAACCTCCGCCTTCAGTTGTTCCTGCTCAAATAGTAAAGAGGTAAGTTCATCTATCTCCTTTTCCCTAAGAGCAAGGGTGGCGCAAGCTTGAACCTCTCTCTGTTCACTCCTCTCCCTATGAGAGCGTGCTTCATCACGCGCTGCCTCAGCCTCAGTTTTCTCCTGCTTCAGCCTCTCAATATCCGTATCTTGTTTTTTCAATCTCTCAACTTCAGCTTTGAGATTATTAATGATATTGCGGAGGCCTATCTTCTCGTTGTTGTCTTTTTCACAAATCTCTCTCCAATTTTTACGCCTTAGAAAGAAGAGCAGCTTCAGCCTCTGCCTTTCTTTTCCACCCAGCAACAGACCATTCTTCTGTTTTCAGGTCACTTTCAAACTTGGCTCGGTCAGCTTCCAACGTAGCCTTCATCTGGGCTACCCGGGCTTCATCTTCAGAAAAATTTTTCTTGGACGCCTCAAAGGCAGCCCATTCTTTGTGCATGCTACGCCACTCACGAACTATGCGATGCGTAGTAGACGTGTAAGTAGCGGCTTCCTCAAGGTAAGCATGATAAGTCTGCTCATGAGGACGCCCTTCTTGGAACTTGATCTCCCAAGGTGGAAAAGTTCCCTGTAACCAGTCACGACACACTCGCCAATCTGAGAAAGTGTCACCTTTCTTCAGATTCCAAACTGGAGCATGGATCTCAGATGACTTCTTCTCCGTATAAGTACGGTAGTAATGATCCCCCCAAGTTTCATCTGGGCGAAGGGAATAATCTTCTTCATCATGAGAAGGAGCACCTTGGCCTCCAGCCGGATTCTCTTCAACATTTACCGACATAGAAGTGATAGTAATCACCGGGTCTTCAGAAACAAATTTCCCTTTCCCCGGATCATGCGCCACAACTTCCGGAGACTTAGGGTGAGTGGCATCAACATCCATAGTCTTTGGGTCCACAGTCTTCTCCGTTTCCACCTCAACAAGTTTCTCCACCTCAGGATTTTCCCCCTCAGAAATCTTCTCCGCCTCATCTTCAGCAGCTTTAGAACTTTCCAACTGTTCCCTGATCGGCGCGCGAGGAGGAGAAGGCGGTAGTTCCTCATTGACTGCGGATGATGGCTCCGCATAAACGGGAGAAACTGGTTTTTTCTACAAAAACAAAATATATATTACAAACATACAATGCGCATAAAAAAGCAGACACCGAAGATGCTCACCTGGAGGAGGTTTCGCAATAAAAGCATCGAGATTGCCCTTTCTGGTAATCTTTCTCTTCTGAATCTTCTTCACAGGTTGCGCTTTAGCATCAACTTCAGCCTGTTTTCTTTTTCCCGCCCTTGTCTTCAACAAAGGCTCTGGACTCGACTCTAAGTCAATTAGGTCCTTAGGATTTGAAGGAGGGATATCAGCAGTATCCCGAGGTTCCGCCTTTGGCCTCCTCACAACTACAGGCGCAAGTCCCTCCAACGAGTCAGACACCACTACATAATCACACTAGGAGTCAGAGGAATGGCGCGTACCTTTCTTCTCTCCTTTCACTTTTTGGCTCTTGACGATTGAACCTTTACCGCATCATTCTTTTTCGGCGCAATAGTAGCCGACGCACGATTCTTCTTCTCAGGGCCTATGCCCAGGTTAATCAGCTCACCTACTACAAGGAATTTTTTTTTGCAATATTACCCCACGCGCAAAGACAACAAAGAGAAATATTGCAAAATCAACCAAAATTCAAATTAGACTTACCAGCACCAACAGAGGGTTGCGCGGTCAGATCTTCATCTCATGGAAGCACAAAATTTTTCACTATCCGCAAATACCAAAGCTCCTCATCAGCCCTCTTCGTAATAGTGGTCATCTTCCCACCTTCACTTTCAAACACAACAACGTACAAGGAAACAACTGCAAATAGAGCAAAGTAAAAAAAAAGAAGAAGAGAGAGAGAGAGAGAGAGAGGAGAGGATGGTAGGGTAAGAAAACCCCAAATCTAACCTTTTCCATTTTCCATGTACACCAGCTTATCTTCCCGATCCATCCGCCAGAAGAGACTCATGCCAGCAGCAACCAGGGCTTTCTCAGGAAGATCAATTGACGGAACATCCTTCAAATCTTGGTACCAAGTTTCCAAGAGATGGGTCTGGATGGTCTCCGTCAACATCTTCCTTACCCCTAAAAATCATCCTCATCGGGATCACTCCGGCTTTAATAAAGAAGAATTTTTGCTTCCAATCGTGCACAGATTTCGGGGGTTTCAACAAGATCTTCTTTGCCGAAGCACGTTGAACGAAGGAGTAAAAACCCTGTGAACAGTGCATTTGGTGGAATACTCGGAAGCGGTTAACCGTCGGCTCAATGTGCATCGATCGGCAAACGGATTCGAAATGACGAACCCGAACCATCCCAATAGGATGCATTTGAGAAATATGAAATTTATAATACGAAAGGATTTCAAGAAAAAATTTCGTTACAGGCAATCGAAAATTGCCTGCAGCAAAGATATCCCAAAACAGAGTAATATACCCGGCCGGAGCATCCGCCGCCGTCTGACCCTCTTCAGGGTATCTAGTGTCCCAACTACCAGGGAACTTGAAATTTAAAACCATGCTGTCAAAAGTTTCATTCGGCCACTTCAATGGTGGAAGACAAGTCGTCATCTCTTTAGAAGAGTCTTCGTGGTGTTCTCCGGTTGACATAAAGGGGGAAATTGCAGGTTTCTTCAAGAAATTAACGAAGAAGACTTAAGAGCAGAAAATAAGGAAACAAAGGCAATCAAAGGATTTATATACCCACCGCCATCAATAACCTAGAAAACCGCAATAACACCTTTTTCAGAGAAAACACGGTTATCAAAGCACCAGGGGCGAGTGGGAATAACAATAACGCGAGTTCACGCGCGCGTGTAAGCCACGATCGACGACATGCAACTGACAAGTGACAATCTATCACACGTCAACAGTCGTCACTGTACCTTTTCACCTGCCAAGAGTCAAGGTTTTCAAAATTGAAATCATGAGCAAAAAGAGTATCTTCTTCAAGAAGATTCTCCGTTTTTCGCGCCAAAAACTCCACAGCAGAAAACACCCATCTCTTATAAGTCTAGTACTCCACTTATTTGCATAAGAGCAACACTGGACTGGGGGACTTGAAGGGGTAAGGTCCCAAAAACCTTGCACAGGTGCTTGGGACCATACCACAACTTCACCACAATGAGCTCTCTTTGAAAGAACCATGTGCGGCTGCGCACTGGTTCTAAAAGTGGACTAAAAAAGGAAAATAGTTTTAACATCCGCGCGCCAAAAAGGAACTATTAGATCCTTGCGCAAAACTCTTATGACAGAAGTTGGGAGTAAAACTCTGAACAACATCTTCGCATGTATATCATACAGACTTAGATAAAAATAGCTTTTCTGTTACAACATAATTTGTATGAAGCAAAGCCACATGGGATTACAGCTGTAAATCTTCTAGAAGGTTTAATCGTGCACCACCATTCGGTTATAACCGAATAGCCACGTGGCATCATCCTGGGCACTCCTCGAAGTCACGATGATGGCACCAAAATTGAAGAAAGATCCACACTTGCCCACTTTCCACGTGGCATCTCCCCAGCCGTTGATCACAACCACGATCCGTGTGCACACACATCCGTTAGCGATTAACGGTGGAGAAAATAACCGCTCACGGAAATCACTTTCCGTCACGTCTTCCGTCAACAAACTTTCCCGCACAAACTTCGGTTATAAATTAGGATAATTCATGTACAATTTCTTAAGTTACATTCACTTCACTTTCAATACTTCTTCTTCTTCAAAACCTGTATTTATTCTCACGCCGGAGGGTGGTCACGGAGAGAACCCCCATTCTCCCCGTGAAGAGTTTAACGGCTATTTGTTTTGCAGTCATTTGCTGAAGAATGAGCATAGCTAACCCCGAATCAAACGAGAAGAATCATCCCGTTTATGCAGATTCAAACCCCCTGGTTCAATTGATTCCGATCTGTTGAACCAGTGTTTCTTCACTACCATTGATCTTGTGAATGGTTGGCTGAGATTTGTTGTGAGTGTGATTGTATATGCTTTTAATGAAAATTATGAGGTAAAGGTACACCAAGGGTAATTTTGTCTTTTTGACAACTTATTTGAGTCTTGTGTTGATGAGACTTCCATCAAATGCCTGCACCACAACACTTTTCGCCACCCCATATTAAAAAGAGAATGTCAAACTTTCTCTCTCTTCTTGTGATATCTTGAAACATACAAAAGTCTCTCTCATATTCCTCTCACATCCACATTTTATTTCTCTATCTTTCATTCTCAGATTAACCCTTAAAAACATTTTATTATATATTACAAGACGTAAGACATAAGTTACATATATAAATTTTAGTTATTAAATGTATGCAACCTTTAATTTACATGATTTTATCTGTAACTTCAAAAATAAATGTTAAATACATCAAATAATTTGTTTTTTTAGAATTGTTAAATATGTAACTAGCAAAACATATATGAATATAGGATTTGTTACATTGCTAAAACTCAGTTATGTTGAGTTACATAAAAACCTTTCTAAAAAAATAGGAAATGTAATATACAAATATTTGAACATTTTTAAAAAAGAAACACAAAAAAACACCGAGTAGTTTTTTTTTAAATGTTACAAATTTCAGGTTACATAATATATATGTCCAAAAAAAATGTAACATACAAATTTTCAACATTTAAAAAAAAAACTAGTAAGCGTTTTTTTTTCATTTTTTTTCACAAATAGGTTCGTGTACATTTATATTACATTTCCCTATTTTTGTTGGAAAAAACTAAAAATGTTACATAGGGGTTATTTGGGTTTTTGATTTATCTTTCCCCGATTTTATCTGTAACTTCAAAAATAAATGTTACAAACATCAAATAATTTGTTTTTTTAGAATTGTTAAATATGTAACTAGTAAAACATATATGAATATAGGATTTGTTACATTGCTAAAACCCAGTTACGTTGTGTTACATAAAATATTACAAATAACTGTAACAATGCTAAGACTCAGTTACATTGTGTTACATAAAAATATTAAACAAAATTGTAACAAAGTTACATTGTGTTACATAAAAATATTAAACAAAATTGTAACAATGCTAAGACATGTTACGCCGTGTTACATAAAATGTTACAAAATAATTGTAACAATGTTAAGACACGATTACTTTGTTATACATAAAAATGTTGCACAAAATTGGTACATTGCTAACACCCAACTGCTACATTTATATGAACCTCCTTGACTTGTGTAACTAGGAATGGTGTGTATCCCATCATCTATCCAAAATATCAATGTTACATCACTTCAAATACATATGTTAATATTAATTCAAAATAACTTCTTAACATCTATTCCAAGACACAAGAAGAACACAAACGATACTTGCGTCTTATCCTCGAACTTCTTCGAACTGAACGTCTATACGCCAAATTCTCCAAGTGTGAATTTTGGTTAAAAGAGGTTCAATTCCTTGGTCATACTGTCAACGAACTTGGTATTCACGTTGACCCCGCAAAAATCAAAGTTGTGAAGAATTGGATCGCACCTAAGTCTCCGTCTGAAATTCGTTCGTTCCTTGGTCTTGCTGGTTACTATCGTCGTTTTATCTCTAACTTCTCGAAGATCGCTGTTCCTTTGACCTCTTTGACTCAAAAAGAGAAACCTTTTGTTTGGGGTCCCGAACAGGAGGAATCTTTTCAAACGCTCAAGGAGATGCTTTGTAATGCTCCTATCCTCGCGCTTCCTGATGGTAACGATGACTTCGTCGTATATTGCGATGCTTCACACCTTGGTCTTGGTTGTGTGCTTATGCAACGAGACAAGGTCATCGCTTATGCGTCGAGACAACTCAAAATACATGAGAAAATTTATACTACTCATGATCTTGAACTTGGCTCAATTGTTTTTGCGTTGAAGATTTGGCGACACTACCTTTATGGTACTAAGTGTGTGGTCTTCACCGACCATAGGAGCCTTCAACACATCTTCGACCAAAAGGAACTGAACATGCGTCAACGTCGTTGGGTGGAACTGTTAAACGACTACGACTGCGAAATCAAATACCATCCAGGTAAAGCGAATGTAGTAGCCGACGCGCTTAGTCGTAAAACCCATGTGAAGAGTGTCTGTTTTCTCCAACTCGTTAACGATCTTCAATGCCGCATTCGTGAAGCCCAATATGCCTCTATTAACGAAGGTAGTCTCTCTGTTGAAATACGAGGCGCTAAGGAACATGAACTCGAGTCTAAATCCGATGGTATTCTATACTATCTTAATCGTATCTGGATCCCTAATCGTGAAAACCTTCGAGACTTTCTGATGAAAGAGGCACACAAATCAAAGTATTCCGTTCATCCTGGCGCTGAAAAGATGTACCATGATATGCGTACGTCATACTGGTGGTCTGGGATGAAGAGGGATATTGCCTCCTACGTTGCAAAATGCCTCACTTATTCGAAGGTAAAAGCCGAACATCAACGTCCCTCTGGCTTACTCGAACAACCAGAGATTCCTATCTGGAAATGGGAGAGCATTGCCATGGACTTTATCACTAAACTTCCTCGTACTTCTTCTGGTCATGACAGTATTTGGGTGATAGTTGATCGATTGACCAAATCAGCTCATTTTCTTCCCATTCGTGAATATTTCAAAGTCGAGAAATTGGCTAGAATCTACACTAATGAGATCATCTGCCGTCATGGTATCCCCGTTGACATCATTTCCGATCGTGATGCTCGTTTTACGTCTCGCCTTTGGCAAACTTTTCAATCTGCTATGGGTACTGTTCTTAACCTTAGCACCGCTTTCCATCCTCAGTCAGACGGTCAAACCGAGCGTACTATCCAAACTTTAGAGGATATGCTTCGTTCTTGCGTAATAGATTTTGGTGGCAACTGGGATTCACACTTGCCTTTGATCGAATTCTCGTACAACAACAGTTATCACACGAGTATTCAAATGGCACCCTTCGAAGCATTGTATGGTCGCAAGTGCCGTTCGCCTATTTGTTGGCACGAGGTTGGTGAATCTCAATTCATTGGTCCCGAGCTTATACAAGAAGTGACGGACAAGATTTTACAGATTCGAGACAATTTACAGAAAGCCAGGAGCCGACAAAAGAGTTACGCTGACAAGCGTCGCAAACCCTTGGAATTCGAGACAGGTGATTTGGTACTTATCAAAGTGTCCCCTTGGAAGGGTGTAGTTCGATTTGGTAAGAAAGGGAAACTCGCACCTCGCTACGTTGGTCCTTTCAAGATCCTCGAAAGGATTGGCAAGGTTGCGTATAGACTGGACCTACCTGAAGAACTCAACAATGTACATCCTGTCTTCCACGTGTCAAACTTAAAGAAGTGTCTAGCTGACGAAGGGCTTCAAGTTCCATTCGAGGACCTTCAAGTCAACGAGACCTTGCATTTTGTGGAAAAACCCATCGAAATCATGGATCAAGGAGTCAAGTTATTGAGGCACAGTAAAATTTCTATCGTTAAGGTTCGATGGGAAGGAAAACGTGGCGCTGAGTTTACTTGGGAACTCAAGAGTGAAATGAAGACGAAGTATCCGTATCTTTTCGCTACATCTTCCTAAATTTCGGGACGAAATTCCCTAAAGGAGGGGAGACTGTAACGTCCTGCCCTTTCGTACTTTCCTTAATTAGAAAACGTGCTTTGTATTTCTATTTTTTGAAGCTTGTTCCTTTTGTATTTCGTATTTCGTTTCAAACCATTGTAAACCCGAGACTTCGATCGTAATGAAATTATATTTTTTTTACATGCTTATACGTGTCGCAATACTTGGGTTATACGTTACCAATCTCGAATGCATACGCGCGACTGATACTCGACATACTGGTACCCATGACTTATTAATGCTTGTTAACTATTAAATACGCGGATAATAATAATAATAATAATAATAATAATAATAATCAACTTTACGTTGATATAGTTTTACTATTAAACAATAAAAAAATAATAATATATATACATTTAAATACTTACTAAATTAATTGTTTATATTTTAATGTTACATAAGACATGAGGTTATTCAACTTAAAGTGGCAAAAGAATTTAAGGGTGTTTGATGATCTGGTGTGTAGCCGAAGACAAGCCCACCGCCCCCTTAGATTTTTTTTATTTATTTTTTACACTTAATGATTTGAACATTAAATCTAATATGTCATATTAATACATTAGGACTTAGTGGTCTATAATAAAAAAAATGTGTAATCAACTAAATGTGGCCAAGTTACGGCCAGAACATGAACAGAAGCCAGCCCAGCGCATTGGCTGCTCTTTCTTTTGGCTCCATTTTTTTTTTATTATTGTTCAACTCTCACCAACCTTATTAATTATACACCTAACCTCAACCCTAATCCATCCTCTATAAATACCAAGCCATCTCCAAGCTATTTTCATTTTTCTAAACACTCTAATCACTCCCAAATCACTCAAAAACGCAGCTGAGTTCTGAAGTTCGGACAGATTGCTACCTCTTCACTAAAGTGAGCATAACTCACTCAATACTTGTCCGATTTAGTCCATTCTTTTTCCTATGTGCTTGGATCGACCTTAGCTTCGATTCCATGGGTTTTTCACAGTAAATAAGTCCCTGAAAATCCGGCAAAAAGGCTCCAAAGTTCACTGTTCATTTCTGGTTTCATCTAATCTTTACTAAACTTGTTCAACTTGAGTCTAACTCATCTCAAACCTATGTCCTTATGCTTATAACCACTTCTATGGTTAGTTAGGCTTAAAAACAAGGTTGAGACATTCAAAATCAGAGGTTAAACCTCATATATATTATGTTTTGTTTAGGGTTTTTAACCCACAAGTGATGTTCAAGCTTCAAGCTTGATGAAGGTGTGATTATGGACTAACTTGGGTTGTCCAACATAGAATCCCCACATTACTTGATGATTTCTCATAGTGTAGTTGTTCCTTATTCTTGTATTAATATTAGTTCATGACCCTCCTTGTATGTTTTTACATCAAGTGTAGTGGTGAACCATAAGAGGTACCTAAATGGAAGCTTGTTCTTCCTACCTCCTACATGACTTCCATGACACTAGAGGTACCTAAATGAAGATTTAATCTTCTACCTCATGCTTGACTATTGGACATAATAACCTAAGTAATATTTATATGTATGTAATATTCAATATTCGAACCTTGATGGTGAACTTGTGTTCATTCGTCAAAGTATTAGAATAACATCATCCAAGACATAAGACTTGTTACGATTCTAATGAGTATACTACTCATGAAAATATTAGCCCTTGAGGTTCCATAGTGTCAAGAACAAGTACTTTGTGTTAAAGGATGTTTACTTTCGAATACATATGTTCTTGTGTTTTAACTTCCTAAATCCCTAAATCTTCCGAATTCCCAAAACTCATACACTTTGTTTCTTCGTGTAGAAGGACTTGGTGTTCCTACCTCCTAATCAACAACAACTCACTCGCGGATTCAAGTAGAAGACTTGCAAAACCGTGAGTATACTCGCAACCCCCTTTTATGTTTACCACTTTTTGGGGTGTAACATGTTACCTTATTAAATCACACTTAAACTTATTCTTTATGCAATGCACGAAAACAATCCTTATACATGAATACTATGTTGTGATACTTGATGCTTATACGTGGACCATACTTATGTGATATGTTTTAGTCATTAGCTTTCACGAGCCTCCATTTGACATGTATAGCGCTATAGGAGTAACACACCGCCCGTAGACTGGTGGTCATGTTGAATTATATCATTTTGCGTAAACAGAGGGTTGACTAGAAATATTGCATGCCATGTTAGGTTGATCTTGTATAAACTAAGTTGCCATGTGGATTCGTTTTTAAACTTTTATACTTATACTTATTCATAAACTTGTATACTCGCCTTTGCTTTTGTATTGAATTGTATTTTAAACATGTTACAGGTTGAGTATTGATGATACTATGAAAATGGATTAGCAAAGATGCCTAGATACTCACTTAGACGTTTAGGTTTAATGTGTTGTATCAATTTTGTTATGTTATGTTATGTTTGAACAATGTTGTTATTTGAATTTCTTGTAATATTTTGACAATTTGTTTATGAAATGAAATCGGTTGAATTAAATATTGTCACAAATAGTGTTATGAAGTCTCTTACAATCTCGAACTAGTCCCACGCCGATGATTCCGCCGTTGGTTGGGGTGTGACAACCCAGTTCAGAAAAAACGCCATAAAACCCAGTTAATTTTTTTTCAAAAAGTATATCAATAGTATACTCATTGGAAAGATAAAAAAACGCTGAGTTTTATGGTGTAATTTTTTTCGAAAAATAATCACGTATAAAAAAGTTATTGTCGTTTAAATATGATGGGGGAAAATGGCATGTGATTAGCATGCGCACCTTTGATTGGATCTTCCTATTTTACCCCTCCTGGTAGTTCCAAGACCCCTATTATTTACAAAAATACCACCGCATCAATCTCAGCTACAAACCACTAAGATCTTGTGGCTGAGAATCGTTCTCACACTTTGAGGCGTTCTCTCCTGATCCTGTTCCTATATAGGGTCAGGATTTAGAGAGAACGGTGAAAAGTGTGAGAACGGTGAGAACGATTTTGGTGGTGACATGTGGCATTGATGTTAAATTACACTAAGGGGTAATATTGTCAAAAAAACCCACTCACATGAACTGGGTGTTAAAATAAAACGCTATAAAAACACCTAATTTAGAAAAACGCCAAACACTCAAAAGCTATTATTTTAAGCTATAATTTACAACAGCTCAAAAAAAACCATTTTTTTAACGCCATAAAACACTCAAAAGCTATTTTTTGAGCTATAATTTACAACAGCTCAAAAAAACCATTTTTTGAGCCAGCTCCAAGTTAAAACGCCATAACAAAAAAAAAACTATATTTTCAGGGTTCAAAGTGTAACTTATAGTGTGAACAAGTGTAAACAAGTGTGAACACAAGTATTTAATTAGTTTCATCATACACGCAACTTTGATTGGAAATAAAAGAATTAATACTAGTTAAAAAGCCATAACAAAAAAAGCTATATTTTCAGGGTCCAAAGTGTAACTTATAGTGTGAACAAGTGTAAACAAGTGTGAACACAAGTATTTAATTATTAAAGGCCATAACAAAAAACCCATTTTTTTGAGCCATCCGCCTAAATTAATATTTTTTGAGCTCAGAAAAATCATATTTTGTACTGTAAAAACACCGTAAAACAGACAGTTCAGAAAAACGCCATGAAAAACTCAGTTGAAAATGCCATAATACACCCAGTTCAGAAAAACGCCATGAAAATACCTAGTTAAAACACCATAAAAACACCATGAAAAATACCTAGTCTAAAACGCCATAAAACACCCAGTTCAGAAAAACGCCATAAAAACCAGATAATTTTTTTTCGAAAAGTATATCAATAGTATACTCATTGGAAAGATAAAAAAAGCTGAGTTTTATGGTGTAATTTTTTCCGAAAAATATTCACGTATAAAAAAGTTATTGTCGTTTAAATATGATGGGGGAAAATGGCATGTGATTAGCATGTGCACCTTTGATTGGATCTTCCTATTTTACCCCTCCTGGTAGTTCCAAGACCCCTATTATTTACAAAAATGCCACCGCATCAAACCACTAAGATCTTGTGACTGAGAATCGTTCTCACCGTTCTCACACTTTGAGGTGTTCTCTCCTGATTCTGTTCCTATATATATATAATGGATAGTTCAAATGAGAAGAAATTACAAATTAAGAATAAAAAGAATAAATGGTACAAAGGTAATTTGAACAAATCATTTAATAAATCTATCCTTTATTTTTGTTATTCAAATTAATGAACCCTAATCATATAATGAGTTTATCCTATAAAATAGTTGTGCACCTTGCACAATAAAAACAATCCTACACATATCCTACATATTCAAGGTTTCCTACACCAAAAACAACGTTTCCTACACCATAAAAACAATGTTTTGGTGTGCGGTATAGAATGTGTTGGGCCTCACCACTTTTACATAATTTTGCGACTCATAATAAAATATGTGTAGGACTCTAACACTTTTAAATAATTTTGTCACTCCCTAATAAAATTGGTGTAGGAGTCAACACATTAATGGTGGTGAAGGAGAAATTATGGTCCCTTTAGTGAGACTTGAGTAAGGGGCTGTTTGGTAGCCTCTGAATGGTCATTAAGAGGCTACCTCTTAATGGAACCATTAAGAATTTTACCAATGAGAAGGTAGAAGAATGTGACATGTGATGATTTACCATTCAGAGGTTACCTCTTAACCATTCAGACTTGAGGTTACCTCTTATTCATTCAGAGGTTTTAAACCATTAAGATGTAGCATCTGAATGGTCATTAAGAGGCTACCAAACAACCCCTAACTCTTTATAATATTTATTAGTATTCTACATCAAATTGTCTATTATGCCCTTATTAATTAAAGCATTAATTAAAAGGAGATAAAAATGATAACTTGATTCACAACCATTGATCACAAAAATATAGGGTCAAGATTAATTTATTTTTCTTCTTGCAAGAAGATTCATCTCAGATGAACATCCCCCTATATATACATACATACATACATACATACATACATATATACATACATACACACACACACACACACACACATATATATATAGGGTGGGAGTTGGCTACAAAGTCTATTTTTCCTACAAAGTGTACAAAGTCACAAAACACCACAATTTTAGCCATAAAACACACTCAAAACCCACAAATAACAAAGTGAAGATTACTAAAACGTCATATTCATGGGTTTTGTGTTGCGTTTTGGATGATAAGGCTTTGATTTTCGAATGACTAACATTAATGTGTTTTATGTTGATTATCATGTTGTGTTTTATATTCATAGTTCTATGATGGTGTGTTTGAAGTTTTTATGGACTGTTAGGGTTTGGATATTGTGTTTTAGTGATCTTCACTCTGTTATTTGTGGGTTTTGAGTGTGTTTTATGGCTGAAATTTTGGTGTTTTATGACTTTGTACACTTTGTAGGAAAAATGGACTTTGTAGCCGAACCCCACCCTATATATATGTATATATACACACACACACATATATATATAATCCGAATCTCTCGGACAACTAAGTTGTTTCCAAGACTAATATTTATCGCCGACAATAAATGGGATTAAACAAGTATAGTTATCGTTTCTATCAAGTTAACATCTTCCCATCGAATCATTCAGTTAACGATTCGGTAGAGCTCAGTGACATGTAGCTTAGCTAAATTTTAGTAGAAGCTTATGAGTTTATTCCTTGATAGGAATGTTATAGATTGCATGCCTAGAGAGTTTACGTTTTGGAAACGACATGTGAGTTATATTATGCTAGCTTTGCACAAGGATATTGAGGTGAGTTCATAACCCCACTTTTACATTTTTACATTTTTATAAATGTTTTTGGGGGTGGAAAGACATGCAAGTTTTGCAAAAGCACACATTATTTCGATGAACGAAAATCACATGTTTCTAAACCATGTTACAAACGAATTTCAAGTAACACAAATGGTTTATGAAAGGTTTATGCTAAACATACCGGGTTTACAACACATACGCGTATTCACATGCATGAGTTTCATGACTAGTGATGGGATTGTCCTAGTTACAATTAGGGACTGGGTTGTCCTACCTACGAAACAACGAGGCTGGGTTGTCTTACTTACAAACATCAGGACGGGTTGTCCTACATACAGACACAGGGACTGGATTGTCTTACGTACAAACATAAGGACTGGATTGTCCTCTACTCAACCATAAGGGCCGCAGGGTACTTAAAGTTACTGTACAGTGAAGTCCTCGCTACATATCGAAACTATAACCGACTGCTAGTCTACCGTCTTGAGTACACGGTTTGGCGAGGCACTTACTAGCTCGAGGTTGGTTATAGGCTCATGCGGGTATGTTGTCTTTGTCGAACGCGGACATTGATGGTTATACAAGTTTTACCAGCCCAAAGTTTTTCAAATAACATGCCGAAGAAAATGGTTTATTACGTTTTCTCTCAACATTATTTAAATCGGTTATCAAAAAGATTTATTTCAAATCTTTTTTAAACAAACTATGAACTCGCCAACTTTATGTTGACTTCTTCGTATGTTCTTTCTAAGGTTACACATTCAAACTATGGCACTGTTGGAATAGGAGAACCCTTTGGGATTTGAGTACTTAGCAGGCGTTCAACTATCTAGAAGTCTTAGCTTTATACTTACGTTGTGCAATGAAGATACCAGTCGTTACGCCCAACTTTGATTTTTGCGGGTGTGACAATCAAAACCCAATCTACAATCCATTTATATTAGCCCAAACCCAACTAAAGAAATTTGAACTAAATAAAATAACCCAAACCCGTCTAACCATTCCAATTCCATTCTCCCAATCTCTGGCCCCACAAAATCCCCAACGACGTACTGTGCTCGACCGAACCCATTTTTTGTCAGAAAAACCCAAAATTCTGGCCGGAACCGACGCATATTTCACCGGAATTCTCATCTAGAACGGGTATAGTTTCTTTATTGATTTTTTGTTGTTGTTTTATGTGATGATTAGGAGAAATATACATGTATAAGGGTTTGATCTTTTTATGTTTTTTGATGTTTTTTTCATTAGTCTAGACTTCTAGTTAATGATTTTGTTGTTTTATTGAAAGCTTTGTTTGTTGAAATGATTAGTTACAAGTAATCAACATTTAAAACTAGAGCTTGAATGTTTGAACTTAAAATTGAAAATTATGGACCATGGTTGATGATTGTTTATTTGTTTAAGTGTTTAGTGTTGTTTTATAGACTTGTGGAGCGATTTTTATGTGATAGGAACCATGAGTTGAGATGTTATGGAGCGATTTCTCAAGATGAGAGGGTTAGGAATTTAAGTGATGGTTGTATATGTTATATAGAGAAAGACTTACCAGGAAGGTCTTTCTAGACGATCATCTGGATATATTTCAAAAAAAATGAAAACTCGTAGGGTCCAATTCTAAATACGTTTGTAATGATGTTTGACACTTTGACGTGCTTTTGATGAATATTTAAATTTTACTTTGATGTTCTTTTGTTTTACATGACCCGACCCGCTATGAACCGTAGTTTTTTACATAACCCGACTCGATTCTTGAGATTAGATTGTTTCCCTTAGGAATGTCGGATAACTAGTGTTAAACACGTGTCTTAAAGATGCTGAGACTACGCTCAAGCTAAGATATATCAAAGTAAAGTTTAGATCCGATTGAGGCGGTAGCGTTCTTTAAGGGTTGTTTACACGAAAGAGGAATCGCTTTAAATGCTAGAGGTGTAGAAGTGATGAGCGTTAATGATAACGTATGAGATAGCCTTTTGTAGGCGATACAAACATTATATCATGAAGCCCATGAATGGTGTATCTAAGATTGATTACGACTTAAGAGAAAATCCTGTCTAGAATATGACTTACAACATGACAGAGTTTTCAAATTGATTCGTAGGGTAAACTCACAATGCCTAAATGAAAATCTATGTCACAACTTGGGATTTTGAAAAAAAGAGTTCTCCCATAAAACGTTACAATGATAGAGTTCAATGCGCGAAGTTATAAGATTTGAATCTCCAAATACTTAACCAAGACAAACTAACTAAAACTCTCATGATTAGTTTAACGTTGCTTTTGAAAATTTGACAAAGACACTTATATATAGGAAGTACTAGTGGCGTATCCACCATGTCTCTACCAAGCTTTTATCCACCTCGTTTTTCTAATCATGATGGACGACTCTTTTAAAACTTACACAAACTTCTCATGATTAGTTTAACACTGATTTTAAAAATTTGATAGAGACACTTATATATAGGAAGTACCAGCGGCATATCCACCATACCCTTATCAAATTTCACTAGCTCCGTTAGCGGTTTTTATTGGTTTTATGCGACGAGTTAACTCAAACTTACTAATTAAATAAACCTAACCAAAACCACAAACAACCAATGTTTGAGTCTCGAACCCAAAAAGGGCGTGAATAAATGATGGCAGTGCTTACATTTATAGTTATGAGGGAAGGGTCGGTCTATCTATAAGTGAGACGGTACCCACATCACATAAACTATGGGGAAAAGTAAGCCGTGATGAGTGATGAAGCGACACAACATGAACTAGCAATATAAAAAGATAACGAAACAAACCAATAATGGAAAATAAAATGGAGATAGTATAAAACGCCAGAGTATAGGAGCGTAGACAAGGATAAATTTTAAAATAGTAACGTCGGAAACGTGACAATCGGCACAAACTACCAACGATACTGATTAGGAGTTAATTATTGTATCGATTGACGTTAGTGTGAACGTCAAGGAAACGAAGTGGGGGTAGCAGATAACGTCGATAATGAGGGAAAACCAAACGTGAAGTCGAATGACAGAAGAAATGAAGTAGCAGCAATGATCTTAACTTCCACCACTCTGGCGATAAATATGATTAAGAGAAACGTAAAAGGGTCCTAAGATATATTGAGGTAGCAACTCGTATGCTCTTGGGTCGACAATCTGAAGTTGCATCTCGAGTGATGGGGGAATAGGAGAAATTCCTGTTTTACTAAGGGGTTGTTTGGCAACATCTGAATGGTTAAGTGCTGAACCAATAAGAGGTCTGAACCATTAAGTACTGAACCAATAAGAGGTCTGAACCATTAAGAGCCTGCATAATGCTTAACCGTTCAGAGGCAAATGTCTGACCAATTCAGATTAGAGGTCTTAACCATTCAGACTCTGTATAAATCTTAACCATTTAGAGGCAAATGTCTGAACCATTCAGACATCTGCTTGTGAAACAAACAGTCTGAACCATTAAGTGCTGAACCAGTAAGAGGTCTGAACCATTAAGAGCCTTATTAGGAGGTAAACAAACAACCCCTAAGATATTTTATTTGTTAAACGATCTGTTATTAATCATAACTTCATTAATTACACTCACGTTTATCGAATTTTGTATACTTAACTATACTTGCACCTTGCCGAGTGTAAACCATTAGAATATTAATTTTTCATGCACAAAAACAATTTGGTGTATTTATAAAAATCTTTTCAGTAAGTTTTACGAAAAATATACTTTTGGTCTGAAGTAGAAAAATTTACTATATTTTATTATTGTTTTTATAAAACCAAACTTTGAGTCAGAAAAATTTTAACGTCACCATGTGCCCTCGACTCAAATTTGCCGAACTCTGAGCACAAATTACAATGGTGATTAGGGTTGTGACGTTCAAGTCGCAGACGACTCGTTAAGATTTAAAACATACTATCAAAAATCACATCTTTACATTTGTATTCAAAAATTCGTAGCAATCTTTATTGGATTTAAACAATTTTGTACATAGTCAAAGTAAAAAATGTTTTATTCAAAATAAACTCATTGCATAAGAACTTTGTCATGCTGCTGACTGCCTCATGGTTGTCTTGGAACTGGATGAATGTTCATCCGCGTGCCTTCTATTTATCTTGGTCCTCTGGATTGGTTTGAACGACTCTATCGGAAGGAACGAGTTGGGTGTCATATGGTATGGTCAGTAGATCCATAAGTGGAGTGTCTGGTAGGACATATAGTTGGATCATAAGGTGGGTGTTTAGCCGGTCAAATGGAGGAGTCACGTGTTGTGCATTAAATGGAACCATATGTTGTTCTGTTTGAGGGTTATAACGTCGACAAGTGTCGATTAAGTTGCCATAAACTCCGCAATAAGTGCAAATGCGACACGAGAAGTTGACTGGGTGATTTTTTCGGTAGATGGGTAACTGTGGAAAATGTCCCTGATAAGGGTTTCTGTCAGGTGGAGGATTAAGGGAAACTTGGTTTAGCGAAATAGCTGGTATAGCATGATTTTGGTTGGTTTCACTCCTTTGGTGGTTATCTTAGTGAGAAGACGATTCAGCTTCAGTCTCATTGTTCTAATTCATGGAGACGTTGGCGTTGAGGGCCTATTGAACTTGAACGATGATGGTAGGAATAATTGCGGACATTTGTTCAGTTATTAAAGCTGCCATTCGGCGGTTAGAAATTCTAAGTTGATGATTGTTATGGGTGAAATTCTGAGCTTATATCCTGGATAATATCTTAAATTATATCTTGCTTGTATGATATAAGTTCATGCCCGGGATGCTAATTCAGGATATTGGTAACATCCTGAATGGTATCCTGAGGATTACTAACGGATTATGTGGAGGAGTACGAGTCCAAACTGGTAACGTTCGTGAGGACCCTTTCCCCGGAAGACTCGGTCTAAGCCGTTCAAAGGAAGACGTTGAACCCGCTTTACCTGGTCTCCAACGGCTATTAGGGAATATTCGAAGGCATCCCATACTTATAGGAGATTTTGTTTTCGTTTGCTAGATATAAATAGGTGGATAAGTCAGATCGAATATGAGATGACAACGACACTCACTACTCTCTCACACTTACTCTCTCGCAACTTTTACTTTCACAAAAAGCATTGTAACACTTAGCGATCTGGTCAATATCCTGCACTGTATCCTAACGTTTAAAGCAATAAGAAGAACAAGGCAGCTGCGATTGTCAGCTCCCGAGGTTTTGTGCCGGCGATCTAGATTGATCAAGGGCTTTCCTCGTATATCTCGTGTCACCCCCTTTTACTTTTTGCTCATAGTTTGATCGTAGATACAACTCAATATCCTGAGCCGTATCCTGGAAACTGTTTTTACAAATAACTTAATCAGCATATTTTTAACACATTTTCTTAGCACACTACCTCACATAACTAATTTGATCACTTAATTGCTTCGGTAATTTTTGACCAAAACAATTTGGTGCCCACCGTGGGGCGAGTGGTGCTATCATTACTAAAAACTTTTGCGAAATCGTTACTTGGATTTATATTCTCAAAACTTTTTGCCACACTATTTGCAATGGCCTCAAGATCAAACATGAGCTCTTCTACCGTGTCTGCTACAACCTCTGCTACCGTTGGTTCAACGCTTCCACCACCTCCTCCAAGGATGCAGGCTTCTTCACAACCTCAGGATATTATCCCTACTCGGAGCATTCAGGGATCTGGTCCTGTTCTGGCTTCTAATAATGAAATTCTAACCTTGTTTGGTAGTGTACAGGAACAGATGAGGCAACAGCAAGAAACCAACCAAATGCTAATAAGAGAAATACAACTCTTGAAATCTAGCTCAAGCAGACCCGCTGAGGATAATGTCACTCCTTTACTACCCAGAGCCTTGAACTTCAGCTCGGCCGTATATACTGAGGATAACAGGGGAAATATTGTGCCTAGCCATCCTCAGAATCATACTCCTGAAATACCCTCCTCGGTCAGGATGTCAACTGTGAGGAGCTCAAGATATGCTTCAGGATATGGCCAGAATCCTCAGACTGGTAACGTATCAAACAATAATATTCTTGCTACTAACAATAATGGATCTTTGCAGGATGCAGGTATGACGACAACATTTACTAGGGAGCTTCAGAAATTGAAGGACATGATATCCAGTGTACCTGGAGTGGTCCAGCCAATTCCGGAGGTGTCCTAAGACAGCCACAGGATATCTCACTTTGCATATCCTATCTGTGATGCTGAAATCCCAAAAAGATTTCAAACCCCCAACATGAAGCTCTACGATGGAACTACAGATCCTGAAGAGCATATTGCCCAGTATAGGGAAAGAATGGAGATCAACCCTATCCCTCCAGATCTTAAGGAAGCATGCCTATGCAAGGGTTTTGGTTCTACCTTAACAGGATCAGCCTTAAAATGGCTCTTAAATGTTCCTCCTCATTCGATCACATCATTTGCTCACCTAGTGAATTTATTTAATAGTCAATTTTCTTGTAGTCGAAGTTTTGAAAAACTAACAAGTGATCTCTACAGGATAACTCAAGGACCTCAGGAGTCCTTAAGAGATTATGTGAACAAGTTTAGCCGAGAATCCTTAGACATTCCACATCTTGATGTTGCAACAACTGTGCAAGCTTTCAAGATGGGGCTGCAAAAAGACTCTCAATTTTACCAAGATCTTGTAATGAACCCATGCAGGAACTTGGATGAAGCTCGAAACAGGGCACTAAGATATATTCGACTGGAGGATGACAAGAAGATGCAAGAGAGGATGAACTCGTCCACCACTTATGAGTCAACCAATAGGAAGTCAGAATCCTCATTTAAACCATATCGCTCTAAGCCGTATGGCAGAAATGACAACAAGAAAGTGAATGCTGTTGAAGACGAGGATCCTGAAGAATATCCTGAATTATCTGAATATTGCTTTTCTGTTAACATACCTGAATTAATGTATGCTATGCAGGGTTTAGGAGACAAAGCTAGGTGGCCTCGAAAGAATCAACAAAAAGCTGATTGGAAGGATAAGTCCAAATGGTGTGCCTTCCATGAAGATTTCGGACATGTAACTGAGGATTGCATTGCTCTAAGAAAAGAAATAAGTTATCTTCTAAGCAAGGGATATTTGAAGGATCTCCTAGGAAGAAAGAAGAATAAGGGTCAGGATACTGAGAAGGATCCTGAACGAGCAGCATCACCTCCTGCGGATGCCAAGATAATAAACTTTATTTCAGGAGGATCCGACATTTGTGGGACTTCGTATTCTGCGGCCAAGAGACATGCAAAGGAAGCTAAGGCTGAAAGGGGAGATAGACCCGCCAGGATGACTACCCTCACAACTGATAAAGTGATCCCATTTGACAGTGATGACAGGGATACTGTCCAGGATCCTCACCATGATGCTCTGGTAATAACATTATATGTGGCTAACCATTTTGTACGCAAGATATTGGTAGATAATGGCAGCTCCGTCAACATAATCCGACTAGAGACTTTGAAAAGAATGAATGTATCTCCAATGGATATCACTTCGAAATCCACCGTGCTTGTTGGGTTCAGTGGAGAGGCTAGAAACACAGTAGGAGAGATAAAGCTACCAGTATATGTTGAAGGGGTCAACTCAATACAACGTTTCTGTGTGATGGATTCCCTATCCTGCTATAACATAATATTGGGTAGGCCTTGGATCCATGATATGAAAGCCGTGCCATCAACTTATCATCAATGCATCAAGATCCCTTCCTCTTGGGGGGTTGTCAAGGTTGATAGTGATCAGCAGGAGGCGAAGGAATGTTACTCATCTTCAATGAAATCCTCAACCAAGCCTAATGCAGCATAGCAATTAAAGATGCGGGCCCAGGATACGTGAAGGCTTTAGAGCAGGATATGAAGAAAGTTATCCTGGATCAGGATAATCCGGATATCTCGGTGCTCGTAGGAACCAATATCCCTCAGGATATTGATGAACAGTTAACTAACTTTTTGAAGTGCAGGATGTCGACGTTCGCGTGGAAGCACGAGGATATGACAAGCATTTCCAAGGATATTATAACACATAAGCTAGGTATTGACAGATCATTTAAACCTGTCCAACAAAAGAGAAGGAAGTTTGCTCCGGAGCAAAATGTGATCATTCAGGAAGAAGTAGAGAGGCTATTGAAATCTAAAATGATCAGAGAAGTCAAGTTTCCAAGATGGCTAGCGAATGTAGTTGTGGTACCGAAGAAAAATGGAAAATGGAGAGTCTGTGTAGATTACACAGACTTGAACAAGGCTTGTCCCAAAGACCCATTTCCTCTTCCTCATATTGATGCAATGGTGGATGCTACTGCCGGCCATGAGATGTTAACCTTCATGGATGCATCCTCAGGATTTCAGCAGATTCAAATGGAACCTTCGGACCAGGAGGATACTGCCTTCATGACACCAACAGGTATTTATTCTTACATAGCTATGCCTTTTGGTTTGAAAAATGCAGGTGCAACGTACCAGAGATTGGTGAACATGATGTTTAAAGACAAGCTAGGGGACACCATGGAGGTGTACATTGACGATATGGTGGTAAAATCTAAGAAAGCTGAGGATCACCTCCAGGATATTAAGGGAGCATTTGATATCCTGGACCAGTATAATATGAAGCTAAATCCTGCTAAATGCCATTTCGGAGTGGGGGCAGGAAAGTTTTTGGGATATATGGTGACTAAAAGAGGAATAGAGGCAAGCCCGGAGCAGATTAAAGCTATCTTGGATATCAAATCACCTTCAAATATGAAGGATGTTCAACGATTGACAGGACGGGTGGCAGCACTAAATAGATTTATTTCAAGATCTTCGGAAAAATGCAAAGAATTTTATGATATCCTAAAGAAAAATAAGAAATTCGAGTGGGGAGAAAAGCATGAAGCAGCCCTGTAGGATTTGAAGCAGTATCTTTCAACCGCACCTCTATTGATGAAGCCTGAGAATGGTGAACCACTGTCCCTATACCTCGCAGTATCAGGAAATGCTGTAAGTGCCGTGCTTATAAAGGATTATGAAGGTCAGCAATATCCTGTCTATTATGTTAGTAAAAGTTTATTAGATGCTGAAACTAGATATTCTCATTTAGAAAAGTTAATATTGGCTCTAGTTATGGCATCAACAAAGCTTAGGCATTACTTTGAGACACATAGGATACATGTTAAAACTAATTATCCCGTTAAAAATGTGCTTAGGAAACCTGAGATGTCAGGCAGGATGGCTAAGTGGTCAGTGAAATTAAGTGCTTATGACTTAGTGTACGAACCCAGAAATGCCATAAAATCACAGACCCTAGCTGACTTTGTGGCTGATTTCAGTAGTGACATTCAGGATGAAGTAGACCTAGAAGTCCAACAGTTAGGAGAATCCTCAGGATCCTGGACATTATATACCGATGGAGCATCTAATGTCAGAGGAGTAGGATTGGGAATACTACTAAAATCGCCACAGGGGGACATATTACCCCAGGCTATTAGGTGTGAGTTTCCTGCTACTAATAATGAAGCAGAGTATGAGGCTTTAATTGCAGGATTAGAGTTGGCTAAGAATATGAATATCAAGAATTTGCAAGTATATGTTGATTCCTTGCTAATCACTAATCATTTTAATGGATCCTGTTATGGGTCATTTTCTAAGCATACATATCTTGACCAATATCCTGCTTTTTATTGTTTATTTGTGACCAGGATGCTGGACGAGGATATTGCTAACATCTTGGGCGATATCCTGAGGTTGATCGAATTAATCACGTGCAGGCTAAAGACTGGGACTTGCCAACGGTCAAATGGACTTCATCTCCTCAAGACTCGGGCGTATTTGTTATGGGAGAGACGTTGAACCCGAAAGACTAGGTCTACAACGTTCGACTGAGGAATATTCGCTGAATCCCGGTTATTTAGGATAGTTTGTTACATTTGTTTTACTATAAATAGATGGGGGCGGATCAGATTAAGGCACAACGAAACTTTCACACACTCTCAAACACTTTTGCTCTCTAGCTTTCAGCAGTCACTACACACAAACACTTGTAATCAAATTACATTGTAACACCTAGTCGATCCGCACCACATCCTGCACTATATCCTGATACTTAAAGCAATAGAAGAACAAGGTAGCTGCGATTGTCAGTTCCCGAGGTTTTGTGCCGGCGATCTAGATTGATCAAGGGCTTTCCTCGTACATCTCGTGTCCACCTTTACTTTTTTGCTCATTGTTTGATCATAGATACAGCTCAATATCCTGAGCCGTATCCTGAATACTGTTTTTCCAAGCAACTTAACCAACATATTTTTAACACACTTTTTAGCACACTACCTCACTTAACTAATTTGATCACTTAATTGCTTCGGTAATTTTTGACCAAAACAATTTGGCGCCCACCGTGGGGCAAGTGGTGCTCTCTTTACTAAAAATCTTTGTGAAATTTTGCCACATTATTTACAATGGCCTCAAGATCAAACATGAGCTCCTCCACTGTATCTGCTATGACTTCTGCTGCCACCGGTTCGGTGCTTCCACCGCCTCCTCCAAGGATGCCAGCCTCTTCACAACCTCAGGATATTATCCCTACTCGCAGTGTTCAGGGATCTGCTCCCGTTTTAGCCTGTAATGATGAAATTCTAACCTTATTTGGAAGTGTGCAGGAACAAATGAGGCAGCAACAGGAAACTAACCAGATGCTGTTAAGAGAAATACAACTCTTATAAGCTAGCTCGAGCAGACCTGCTGAAGAAACTGTCACTCCTATACAGCCCAGGGCTTTGAACTTCAGTTCCGCAGTTTACACTGAGGATAACAGGGGGAATATCGTCCCAAGCCATTCTCAGAATCATACCCCTGAGATACCCTCCTCGGTCAGGATGTCGACTGTGAGGAGTTCAGGATATGCTTCAGGATATGGCCAAAATCCTCAGACCGGTAACGTGTCAAACAATAATATTCTTGCTACTAACAACAATGGGTCTTTGCAGGATGCAGGTATGACGTCAACATTTACCAGGGAGCTCCAGAAATTGAAGACATGATATCCAGTGTACCTGGAGTGGTCCAGCCAATTCCGGAAGTATCCCAAGACAGCCACAGGATATCCTGCTTTGCGTATCCTATCTATGATGCTGAAATCCCAAAAAGATTTCAGACTCCCAACATGAAACTATATGATGGGACTACGGATCCTGAAGAGCATATTGCCCAGTATAGGGAACGGATGGAAATCAATCCTATCCCTCCAGATCTCAAGGAAGCATGCTTATGCAAGGGATTCGGTTCTACCTTAACAGGATCAGCCTTAAAATGGCTGTTAAACGTCCCTCCTCACTCAATTACTTCGTTTTCTCATTTGGTTAATTTATTTAACAGTCAATTTTCTTGTAGTCGGAGTTTTGAGAAACTAACCAGTGACCTTTACAGGATAACTCAAGGATCTCAGGAATCCTTGAGGGATTATGTGAACAAGTTCAGTCGAGAATCCTTGGATATCCCACATCTTGATGTTGCAACAGCTGTGCAAGCTTTTAAGATGGGATTACAAAAGGATTCTCAGTTTTATCAGGATCTTGTAATGAATCCCTGCAGGAATCTCAATGAAGCTCGTAACAGGGCTTTAAGATATATCTGTTTGGAAGATGACAAGAAGATGCAAAAGAGGATGAATTCTACCTCAACCTATGAATCAACCAACAGGAAATCAGAATCCTCATATAAGCCATATCGCTCTAAGCTATATGGCAGAAATGATAACAAGAAAGTGAATGCTGTTGAAGACGAGGATCCTGAAGAATATCCTGACTTATCTGAATACTGTTTTTCTGTTAATATACTTGAGTTAATGTATGCTATGCAGGGTTTAGGGGACAAAGCTAGGTGGCCTCGAAAAAACCAGCAGAAAGCTGATTGGAAAGATAAATCCAAATGGTGTGCCTTCCACGAAGATTTCGGACATGTGACTGAGGATTGCATTGCCCTAAGGAAAGAAATAAGCTATCTTCTGAGCAAGGGGTATCTGAAAGATCTCTTAGGAAGAAAGAAGAATAAGGGTCAGGATACTGATAAGGATCCTGAACGAGCAGCCTCACCTCCCGCGGATGCCAAGATAATCAACTTCATTTCGGGAGGATCCGATATTTGTGGGACTTCGTATTCGGCGGCTAAGAGACATGCAAAGGAAGCTAAGGCTGAAAGGGGAGACAAACCTATCAGGATGACTACCCTCACAACTGACAAAGTGATCACATTTGACGCTGATGACAGGGATACTGTTCAGGATCCTCATCATGATGCTCTGGTAATAACGTTATATGTGGCTAACCATTTTGTACGCAGGATATTGGTTGATAATGGCAGCTCCGTCAATATAATCCAACTAGAGACTCTGAAGAGAATGAATGTATCTCCGATGGATATCACTTCAAAGTCCACCGTGCTTGTTGGGTTCAGTGGAGAGGCTAGGAACACAGTGGGAGAGATAAAGTTACCAGTATATGTTGAAGGAGTCAACTCGATACAACGTTTCTGTGTGATGGATTCTCTATCCTGCTATAACATCATACTGGGAAGACCATGGATTCATGATATGAAGGTTGTGCCATCAACATATCACCAATGCATCAAGATCCCTACCCCTTGGGGAGTTGTCAAAGTCGATAGTGATCAGCAGGAGGCGAAAGAATGTTACTCATCCTCGATGAAATCCTCGACCAAGCCTAGTGCAGCATAGCAATTAAAGATGCGGGCCCTGGATATCGTGGAGGATCCGGAGAAAGATGTGAAGAAAATTATCCTGGATCAGGATAATCCTGATATCTCGGTGCTCGTAGGAACCAATATCCCTAAGGATATTGAAGAACAGTTAACTAACTTTTTGAAATGCAGGATGTCAACGTTTGCATGGAAGCATGAGAATATGACAGGTATATCCAAAGACATTATCACTCACAAGCTTGGAATTGACAGATCATTCAAGCCTGTTCAGCAAAAAAGAAGGAAATTTGCTCCTGAGCGGAATACGATTATCCAAGAGGAAGTGGAAAGACTGTTGAAGTCCAAGATGATATGAGAAGTTAAATTTCCAAGATGGCTAGCAAACGTAGTTGTGGTACAGAAGAAAAATCAGAAATGGAGAGTCTGTGTAGACTACACAGACTTGAATAAGGCTTGTCCTAAAGACCCATTTCCTCTTCCTCACATTGGTGCAATGGTGGATGCTACTGCCGGGCACGAAATGTTGACCTTCATGGATGCATCCTCAGGATTTCATCAGATTCAAATGGAGCCTTCGGACCAGGAGGATACTGCTTTCATGACACCAACAGGTATATATTGCTATACTGCTATGCCTTTCGGTTTGAAAAATGCAGGTGCAACATACCAGAGATTGGTGAACATGATGTTCAAAGATAAGCTGGGGGACACCATGGAGGTGTATATTGACGATATGGTGGTGAAATCTAAAAAGGCTGAGGATCACCTCCGGGATATCGAGGGAGCATTTGATATCCTGGATCAGTATAACATGAAGCTGAATCCTGCTAAGTGCCATTTCGGAGTTGGGGCAGGAAAGTTTCTAGGATATATGGTGATGAAAAGGGGGATAGAGGCAAGCCCGGAGCAGATTAAAGTTATCCTGGATATAAGATCACCTTCGAATATGAAAGATGTTCAACGACTAACAGGGAGAGTGGCAGCATTAAATAGATTTATTTCAAGATCCTCAGAAAAATGCAAAGAGTTTTATGATATCCTGAAGAAGAACAAGAAATTTGAATGGGGTGAGAAGCATGAAGCAGCCCTGCAGGATTTGAAGCAATATCTTTCAACTGCACCTCTACTGATGAAGCCTGAAATGGTGAACCACTATCCCTATACCTCGCTGTATCAGGGAATGCTGTAAGTGCTGTCCTTGTAAAGGATCATGAAGGTCAGCAATATCCTGTTTATTATGTTAGTAAAAGTTTGTTAAATGCTGAAACTAGGTATTCTCATTTAGAAAAATTGATACTAGCATTAGTTATGGCATCAACGAAGCTTAGACATTACTTTGAGACACATAGGATTCATGTTAAAACAAATTATCCTGTCAAAAATGTGCTTAGGAAACCAGAGATGTCAGGCAGGATGGCCAAGTGGTCAGTAAAGTTAAGTGCTTATGATTTAGTATATGAACCTAGAAATGCCATAAAGTCTCAGGCTTTAGCTGACTTTGTGGCTGATTTCAGTAGTGACATTCAGGATGAGGTAGACCTAGAAGTTCAACAGTTAGGAGAATCTTCAGGATCCTGGACATTATATACTGATGGTGCATCTAATGTAAGAGGAGTAGGATTGGGGATACTACTAAAATCGCCACAGGGGGACATATTACCCCAGGCTATTAGGTGTGAATTTCCTGCTACTAATAATGAGGCAGAATATGAAGCTTTAATTGCAGGATTAGAGTTGGCTAAGAATATGAGTATCAAGAATTTGCAAGTATATGTTGACTCCTTGTTAATTACTAACCATTTTAATGGATCCTATGCAGTTAAGGGTGAGAAATTAATCGAATACCTCGACATTCTCAAAAAATTAGCAGGATATTTTGATGTTTTTACACTTAAACAGGTACCAAGGGAGGATAATGCTGAAGCAGATGCCTTAGAAAATCTGGGATCATCGATCAGGATACCAGAAGGAACCCAAATACCAATATTACACATCTTGTATCCTGCAACGAATCCTCAGGATAAAGAATTAGTGGATATTCAGGATCCTGGAGCAGAGTATCCTGAAAGGGATCCTGAATCCTGGACGGCTCCAATCATGAGATATCTCAAGGAAGGACACATCCCCGGAAATGAAAATCCTAAGGCATTTAGGATGAAGGTATCACGATTCACTATTATAAATAATGTTTTATACAAGAAATATCTTGCAGGACCGTATTTGAGATGTTTGGAGGATCCTGAAGCCAAAGAAGTACTTCAGGATATACATGAAGGGCATTGTGGTAACCATACTGGGGGCAGGTCATTATTCTCAAAAGTATTAAGGACAAGATATTATTGGCCGACAATGAGAAAAGATGCCGCAGAATATGCTCGAAGATGTGATGCATGTCAAAGACATAGTAACATATTACATCAGCCTGCTGAACCGCTGTATCCTATTGTTTCCCCTTGGCCGTTTATGAAGTGGGGTATGGATATAGTGGGAAAGCTTCCAAAGGCTCCAGGAGGAAAGGTTTTCATGTTGGCAATGATGGATTATTTCTCTAAGTGGGTTGAAGCTGAAGCATTTGTTCAAGTTAGAGACCAAGAAGTAGTATCCTTCATAAAGAGGAATATCCTGACCAGGTTTGGGGTACCAGCTGAAATCATTTGTGATAATGGGTCCCAGTTTATAAGCAAGAGGACTACTGACTTTTGCAAGAGTTGGGGAATCAAAATGATCACGTCTACTCCGGTACATCCTCAAGCGAATGGACAAGCAGAATCCTTGAACAAGATAATTGTCAATAACTTAAAGAAGAGACTTGGAGCCAAAAAAGGAAGATGGGCAGAAGAATTACCTTTTGTTTTGTGGGCTGATAGGACAACGGTAAAGAATGCAACCGGCCAAACCCCATTTTCCTTGGTATTTGGAGCAGAAGCAATGATTCCAACGGAAATGGCGATACCTACTGCAAGATCTATCCTACAGGATCCTGAACAGAATCCTGAGACCTTATGTCAAGATTTGGATACTATAGATGAAAAAAGGGATGCAGCAAGGCTAAGGATGGCAGCATATCAACAAAGAATATCCAGAGCATATAACAAGAATATAAGGACTAGGAGATTTCGAGTTGGTGATTGGGTGTTAAGAAAGGCTTTTCAAAATACCACTAATCCTGCTGATGGCAAGCTAGCTCCAAAATGGGAAGGACCATATGAAGTTGAGTCAGAAGCAGGGAAAGGAGCATATAGACTTAAGAATTTGGAAGGGGATATGCTACCAAGATCCTGGAATGCAATACAATTAAAGCTTTATTTCAAGTAAGAATAGAATGTAATTTCTATCTCAGAATGGTATGTATTCTATCTTTTTTAAATATATTTGTATATTATCTTGAACCCAATACTGACTTAAGCATCGGAGGGGTGTTAGCCAGGCTAACACCCACCTTAGTTTGCAGTTGTTTTGCAGCATATGTTTCAGGATATAGCTCCAGGATATGCACTCGGGATAACTCGAAAGATTAGAGGATTGGCCCCCTCTCTCACGTTTAAGGGATCCTGATCCCTTCAAAGGTTTAAAGTATTCACCTTTCTTCCGAATTGGGTTTAAACACTCCGCCTGGAGCGCAATTTATTCGGGAATAGTTCAAGGTGGCGGGACCAGTCCATGTAAAAGTGGCTGACAATTTCGTTACTATTGGCTATATCCTGAATCCTAAAGGTATATGAGGATTGATCACCCTCTCTCACGAAAGGGTATTTTCATACTCTCTAAGGTTTAAAGGTTTCCACCTTTCTAAGTCTTGGAGTTTATACACTCCCGCCTGTAGCGCATGAAAATATGGGATTTTCCCCCAGAATTCAAGGGATTTATCTCCAGTACATTCTTGGGTTTTACCCCTGTAACATAAAAAAAAAATGTCTATACAATAGGAACTGATATCCAGAAGATTTCTAAGTATTTGAAGACATTGTACACAGGGGACATTCCTACTAAGGCAATGGTGTAAAACTCAAAGGGTAAGGCTCGGACCTAATACACTAAGTGTCTTAGACAAGGGACATCTTTATTGGAAGAGTTGCAAGGGGATGGAAGTTTGAGAATAGGGTTATACCCTATTCCTGGTATGATCTTTCCTTTGTAAACGTTGTTCAAATTTTTGATAGTACTATGTTTGGTAAACGGTTAAACATCCTGATTAGGATAAATTGTCGGAATATATTTTCAAAATATATTTTCGAAATACTTTTCAGGATATTTGATTAAGATATTTGAAGCTGGTATTGGTTTGAAACTTTGGTCAAGCAAGTATCGTCAAAACAGGTTTTAAAATGAACTATCATTTAATTTTCCCTAAAAGTGATTGAATTTTTAGAAATTCTATTTTATAAAAGTTTTTGTAATATATCACTGAGTATATTTTGCAAAGTTAAGGTCTGTAATAAGAAAGACAGGAAGGGATAGCAAGAAAAATGAAAGATGAAATTATTGAAAATAAACGGTACTAGTTGATAACCAAAGGCTTCATCCTAAAACCTAGGACCCATCCACCTTCGGCTATCAAATTGTTTTGATACGGAAATAAAAATTGTTCATAAGACATAAAATTGCTCAAACAAAAGGAAATAAGTTTTAGGGGGCAGTGCCATCTTCGTTCGCGGTAATTTCAGCAGCATCCGTCTCAGGATCCGCCTCAGCATCCCTCTCAGCATCGTTAGCTTTTTCAGCTACTTTGGAAGATCCTTCGGCAGCTGGTGTGGTAGAAATGCCGCCAAGATTCTTTAGCTTCGTTTCCCAGGCACCAACGTCCCAAGAAGGGCATTCAAAACCTAGTGTTTTGGCTTCATGGGCCATCTTCAGCCTGGCCTGGAGAAGAGAAGTGACGACGGAACTCTTAAGGCTATCCCGGTAGGTGACCATATCCCGTTCATGTTGCGCATGGGCAGCTTCAAGATCGGCTTGGGCTTGAAGAGTAGCTTTGTTGAGAGCAGTCTGGTGTTCTTGAATCATAGCTTTGAACTTCTCCTCGTAATGACGAGATTTTGTGGCTGCAATCATGCCTTGATCGGAGATCGTGACTTCTGCTTCCTTTAACTTGGATTCAAGCGTCTTGTTAAGCCCGCAGGATTCTTGATATAGATGAACCAGACGTTCAAGACCCTGCGAAAGTAAGAGGACAGGTATTAATTTTGATAAATCTTTGTAAATGATACAAGCTGCAGGATGTGGTTTGAGAATATTAACCTGGTTAAGAAAGGAAGTCATAAACCCGCTAGCTTCGATGAACCCGTGCTTCTCATAGGGAAATGTGTCAGAAATGACGGGGGAGTCAGGCTCTTTCCTTTTACGGGAACTTGAACTCCGGGGCCTGGTAGCCGGAGAAGGTTTGGTAGTTACGACAGCTTTGGAACTGCTGGGTTTGGATGAGGCTGTTGCCCTGGGACTAGGTTCCTTCTTGATCTGAACCTGATCAGAATAACTGTCCAACTCGTCGAGGTCAAAGACTTCAGGGATCTTGGCCGGTGCTGCATAAAGGAAAAAGTTTTACATTATTATTACTCTTCATTCTATTATGCTATACTAACTAACTATTTTAAAAGTAATCCTTACCAGACATTTCAGATGACGAGTATTGACTGGAACTCGTGACGTGTGTAGTAAAACTCCTGTCTATTGCAGGTAATTGGTAAACGGTCTTGATTCTTTTCTCTGATTCCGCAGTAGGGGGAGCTACTTCCTTGAAATTTACTGCAAAGGAATCAAGAAGAAGGATATTAGTAGAAGATAAAAATTTAAAGGTACGTGTGAACATTCACAATCCTACCGGTGGTTAACCACTCCACCGGAAGGTTAGCACCCTCGTCAATGGAGTCTCGTTTGACAAAGAAAAATTTGCGTTGCCATCCATCTTCGTTTTTGGTGGCTTTAAGAATAAGGGGTTTGCTAGAAGTCGAGAAAAGCAAAAACCGGCTAGAGCCGTGGGATCGAAGGCGATAAGCAATAGGCAGATCCTCGATGCAGAGGTCGGGGCAGTGAATGTTTTTGATTTGGTTAAGTACGATTAATACTCTCCAAACCATGGGCATGGTTTGAGCAAAAGAGATGCCGGTGGTTCGGAAAAATTGCATCATGAATTCGGGAAAGGGGTATCGAAGACCCAGCGAAAAAGGGTATGCTGGAAAGCAGACCCAATCTGTGGAAGAAACATCCGATCGAATTGACCGATCGAACGATCTAAAGACTGTGTTATCAGGGAAAGCACCGGAAGCTCTCAAAGCCGCAACGTCTGCGTTGTCGAAAGCGCAGACCTCCTTTTCAGGATTTTTGAGAAGATTCTGCTGAGTGAAGGTCTCGGCAGCCATTACGAATAAGGCAAGAAAAATTGACAGAAAGTGAATGAGAAATGGGGAATTACCTGGAGACTCTGTTGGAGATATCTGCTTTTCAAACAAGAAGAGAGAAGATATAGGGGAATTGTGGATCTCCATTGAGCCAAAAGCGCGTTGGAGGTTATGATGTGATCTTGACCGTCGTTTCGTTTTAAATGCCTTGAATTACGGGATAGAAACTTTTAAAATATATCCGTTGGATTGGTATACCAACCGATATATTTGGGGACAATTGTTATGGGTCATTTTCTAAGCATACACATCTTGACCAATATCCTGCTTTTTACTGTCTTCAGTTTCTGCATCTTTGTATATATTTATTTATTGCTTTCCATCTTTACATATTAAAAATGAAAAACTCCAAAAAGATTTTAGGTGTGTTTTAATTTAAACTTTATAAAAGCCAAAAAGATTTTGCTTCTAGTTTATTTTTGATTGACCGATGTTGGAACTCGAGTCTATCCTACCCAAAATCCTGATTGTAAGCCGGAAAACAATTGAACCTTCATAAACTGTCGAAGTTAACAAGTTTTGAAAGTTAAAAGGTTAAAATTGATCAATTTTTAAACTTTCAAACTGTTGTCAGTCGGTGTTTAAATAAGATTTGATCTCATATGTGTCATTTGTTTAATTTGTCTAAATTCCAAGCGGTTGTTCTCTTTACGTGTTTAGCTTTCTTTTGTTGATACACTTTATGTGGACGCGACTCGGCTCGGTTCGACTCGAATCGGTTCAAATCGGTTAGGTTTGGCTCAAGCCCGACGTAGCGACACTCCTCCGTCGTGCGCCCCAGAGTTCAACACGCGAAGCACGGAGAGCCGCGACCTTTCCCGTCGACACATCACCATGACATCACCTTAGTGATGTCATGATGATGTCAATGAAATTCCAAAAGCCATGAATGATGAAATCACTCTTGTTTTCGTCAAAATCATATATGGCGAAATCCCCTGTTTTCGTCATTATGTGTGTGTGGCGAAATCCCTGATTTCGTCACACATGGTTTTCGTCGCATGGGTTTTCGTCATGGGTCAGTATAAATAGCTCAGTTGTTTATCAGTTTAGCTATGAGATTATTGTGAGACTCCACGAGAGCTGAGAGACCTGTGAGAGTTTATTGTACAAGCATTGTGTGTATATGTTTGTGAATGTTCTCATCCATTTAATCGAAGTTAATCTTTGGTTACTTGCTGTTGTTATTTATCTACTTTGTTCGGTTTGCACCGTCATGGGGATTCCGCACCCACGATTGTGTTTGTGATAAACAGGGGATAGGCTACGTATCGGATCCTCTGAGAAAATCGGACCTACATATGAGAACTGCTCTTTCAGTTATCTCAAATAGATCTCCTCTTTCAGATATCACAAATGGTAATAACTCTTGAATTTTATTATAAGTATACTTTTTTCCATTTTATGTTTCCAATTGGACTGATTCTTGTGTTTTGTACATATTATACTTTCTCTGTTATTTATTTACTTCACTGAAAGAAAGGCGTAAGCTTCGAAAATTAATACTTGATAATAAGAAATCAAAGAATTCATCGTCATCATCAACGAATGTTCGTAACATCTTTTCTGACAATGCAAATTTGCTTGAATGTTCTGATACTACGGATAAACATATGTACTCCATTGCATGTCGAGCAGTTAGAAATGCTACTGGTTCTTTAATTTCAACTACACCAGGTTTGTATTTTGTTTCTTTATTATTTCTTTTGATAAATACATTACTAAACAACATACCGGTACTAACATGTATGTTTTAATATTGAATGTTCATATAACGGCATAAACATAGGTACACCTCTAGATAGCAACCGTCGATATTCCATTACTTCTAGCATCATTAGCAGTAACAATCAGCCGATATTTTGTAGTACCTCTACCTTTACACGGCTGTCTTCTGGTAAACGTAACCTCGAGCGCAAGAAACGTGATAATACTCCTGTACCTATGCTGACCTTGGATTCAGATGAAGACGATGTGTTTTTGTGCACTGATGAAGATCCTTATAAAGGGATATCTAAAGGTTTTAATCTATTTTATTGTTTTAGGACATTTGTTGTGTTCCACCTGTAATATAACTATCAATGATTTTTGAACAGATTATTTGGACCATGGTGACCAAGTGCTTACATGTCAGGTTTGTAGTGCAAAGTTATGGACATCAGAAGGTGGAAAAGGTCGTTTAACTATAAATAAGCTATGTTATAGTATGTGTTGTGGGTATGGTAAAGTTCAGCTACCGCCTTTAAAGGATGCACTTTCGTCTTATCAAAATTTATTTTCTTCCTCAAATCCAAAAAGCAAGTTCTTCCTGAAGAACATAAGACGATACAACTCTATGTTCTCTTTTACATCTATGGGTGGAAAGGTTGGTTCTAATATCAACAAGGGCAATGCTCCATTTATATATCGTATCAGTGGCCAAAACTATCATTGCATGGGGAGTCTCAAACCTCCAGATGGAAATGAAGCTAAGTTTTGTCAGCTATACATACATGATACCGAAAATGAAATAACAAACAGACAGGCATTATTCAGGTACGTGTGATTTCTAAGTTCCATTTTTATTCTATTAAAGAACAACTAGAAATTGAAGCATTTGTAGTTCACTATCAGTTGTTAAGTACCATCACTTTATCCTTAATCACTGATTCTCTATCCACTGATTACTACAATAGCAGTTGTTAACCATTAGTAGTTCACTATCAGTTGTTAAGTACCATGAGTGTTTTAATCACTAGCAGTGCTTACAAGGTTTTCATCAGCTGTTTGACTTCACAGTAGTTTGCTTTATTCATTCTAAATTCATCAGTGGTTATAGGTAAACTGAAATGTTACTTTTTCTAAACATAATCTAAAAGTTTTGGGCTGGTATCAGCAGTTGTTAACAACTGCTCTTCCTTAACAATTAATTATTAATCACCGATTCTCTATCCACTGATTATTACAATAGCAGTTGTTAACCATATGTAGTTCACTATCAGTTGTTAAGTACCATCAGTGTTTTAATCACTAGCAGTGCTTACAAGGTTTCCACCAGCTGTTTGACTTAGTACTAAACAGTAGTTTGGTTTATTCAATCTAAACTCATCAGTGGTTGTAGGTAAACTGAAATCTTACTTTTTGTCAACATATTCTATAAGTTTTTATAAAACGAGATACTTTTATAGTTATGTTATGTTAATGTTCTGTTGTTTTTTTTTCTTTTAACAACAAAGGAACCAAACCTTCATCGCCTATTGATAAAGAACTTGATGTTGAAATGATAGAGCATTTGAGGGCTTTATTAGATTCACAAATCTCCAGAGGCCAACCTTAGTCTTCGACTTATTTATAGAAGAGAAAAAGACGGCAGGACATATAACTTACCCACCACATCTGAAGTTGCTGCTTTGGTTGTCGGAGACATAGATAAAGCTGTAGACCATCGTGATATTGTTGTCGAGACTCAGTCGGGAATGCTGCAACGTATTAGCGAATTACACCCATCGTATCTTGCTCTGCAATATCCGTTACTTTTCCCATATGGTGATGATGGTTATAGAGTTGATATTCCTCATAGAGATTTTATGTCCACACAAAAGAAAATAAAACCAAAGTGCACAATGAGAGAATTTTTTTCGTATAGGATCCAAGATAGAACTTATGGATTTTCGTTAATTTTAAATGGGCGAAGGTTGTTACAACAGTTTTTGGTTGATGCGTACACAATGATTGAGAGCGAAAGACTAAAGTACATCCGTAGGCAACAAGCGAACCTTCGCTCTGAAACATTTGAGAATCTTCAAAAGTATAAATCTAAAGGTAAAGAAGTTTTAACAAATACTGGAAAGCCTGTTATACTTCCTTTTTCATATACTGGTGGTGCAAGATTCATGCAACAAAATTACCTCGATGCAATGGCCTTATGTAAGTGGTATGGGTACCCTGATTTCTTCATAACTATAACATGTAATCCTAAGTGGCCTAAAGTAAAAAGATTTCTAAAAGATTCAACCATCAAAGCCGAAGACAGGCCTGGCATATTGTGTCGATTGTTTAAAATGAAGCTTGATTCCTTACTCAAAGATTTGAAGGATTCTAAGTATTCTGGTGAGATTAACGCTGGTATGTTATTTCGTTTTCACATCTTATCCTCTGATATATATTTTGTAATCAAGGTTATCAACTACTAATCTATTTATTTTTCCTTTTTATTTAGTTGTTTATACAGTAGAATTTCAAAAGCGTGGTCTTCCTCATGCACATATATGCTTATTCATGAAGGTCGATCACAAACTTCCAACCATAGATCACATAGATCCATTTATTTCTGCTGAGATTCCCGATAAAAAAGAAGATCATGAACTTTATTCTCTTGTGACTGATTATATGATTCATGGTCCGTGTGGGAATGCTAATTTAAATTGTCCTTGCATGGTTGATAAAAGATGTTCAAAAAACTTTCCGAAGAAATTCACACCAAATACAACTATTGATTCAACTGGTTTTCCTGTATACAGAAGAAGAGATTCAGGTCATACAGTTATAAAATCTGGTGTTAGATTAGACAACAGAAATGTTGTTCCTTATAACAAAAGGCTTTTGAAAAGATATCAAGCACACATTAATGTTGAATTGTGTAATCAAGCCGGTTCAGTGAAATATTTGTTCAAGTACATTAACAAAGGTCCTGATATGGCTACTGCGGTAGTTTCTGGTGATACAAATTCAACCATCAAGGAAAAGCCAAAAGATGAGATCAAGGAGTATTATGATTGTAGATATATTTCAGCTTGTGAGGCATCCTGGAGAATATTCTGTAATGAGGTTCATTATAGGTATCCTGCTGTTATGAGGCTTCTCTTTCATTTGCCGGGCCAACAGAATGTTGTGTATGGTGCGGATGACGATATTGATAATGTTTTAAGCAAGCCTTTTGTTGCTTCTTCAATATTTATGCAATGGATGAAGTTGAACGAGACAAATGAAGATGCTAGAAAGCTGACTTATGTTGAGTTTCCTTCCAAATTTATTTGGAAACTTAAAGATAGATGTTGGTAGGTACGTAAGTTGTACCAGTGTGTTGGTCGGATTCATTCTGTATCTCCTGCATTGGGCGAACCTTATTTTTTGAGGATACTACTCAATAAAGTTAAAGGGCCTAGATCATTCGAGGAGATACGTACAGTTAACGGTCAATTATTCCTGACTTTTAGAGATGCTTGCTATGCGGTGGGACTTTTAGATGATGACAATGAATACGTTGAGGCCATTAAAGAAGCAAGTTTTGAAGGACATGCTGGGTATCTTCGAGCGTTATTTGCTACCCTGCTTTTGTCAAATACTCTTTCACGGCCAGAATTTGTTTGGGAGAACACGTGGAAATACTTAGCTGATGATATTGTTTATAGACGTAAAAAAGAAACAAATATTTCAGGTTCTGATCTATCTATTTTATTTCACATCTACATTTTGATTTTTTAATTAATAATGTTAATTTTTTGATTTGTTAGGTTTAGTGCTTCCTGAATATCAGATTAAGAACCTTACTTTGTTGAAAATTGAAAACTATTTAATTTCCAATGGTTCATCATTACGAAGGTTTGTCACTATGCCGTATCCTGATGACGATTCCTTACGTGATGCTTCTAATCGTCTGATCAATGAAGAGCTGTCACATGACCTAGATGAAGTACAAGCTGAGTTTAACAGGTTGCATCAATCTCTTACAGATGAACAACGAGCGGTTTTTAACGAAATAATGGAAGCAGTTGTAGGGCGTAAAGGAGGCCTTTTTTGTCTATGGTTATGGTGGAACTGGAAAAACCTTTTTATGGAAGACTTTGGCTTCAGCTATTCGATGTAGAAATGGAATAGTTGTAAATGTGGCTTCAAGTGGTATTGCTTCATTATTACTTTCCCGTGGAAGGACAACTTATTCTCGGTTCCATATCCCCATTAATCTAAAAGAATATTCAATGTGCAATATTAAGCCAAATAGTGATATTGCCAGATTATTAAAGGAAACCCAATTAATCATATGGGACGAAGCACCGATGGTACACAAACATGCCTTTGAAGCTTTAGATAGGACGATGACCGACGTATTTTCGGAAGGTAGGAGTATTCGTTCGGATATTCCTTTTGGAGGTAAAGTTATTGTATTTGGTGGTGACTTTAGACAAATCCTACCTGTTATTCCTAATGGTACTAGACAAGAAATTGTTAGTGCATCTTTAAGCTCTTCATACATATGGACAAAATGCAGACTGTTACGGCTGACTAAAAACATGCGTCTAACTATTGGAGCTGAAAGTTCAAATATGGAGTCTATCAGAGAATTTGCAAAATGGCTTATTGATATTGGTGAAGGAAACGTTGGAGATGATAATGATGGTGACACCATTATAGAGATACCAGATGATTTACTAATCACCGATATTTGTGACCCGATACAAAGTTTAATTGACTTTGTATATCCTTCAATTATTGAACAATTTAGGATTCCTGGATTTTTTTCTGAGCGAGCAATTCTAGCACCCAAAAATGAGGTAGTTCATGAAATTAATGATCGATTGCTTTTGTTATTTCCTGGTGATGCGAAAGAGTATCTGAGTTCTGATAGTATATGTCAAACTGAACAAATTCTTGATTCTTTTCAAGAAAGCTTATACTCAACAGAAAATTTGAATGCTCTTAAGATTTCTGGCTTGCCTAATCACAGATTAGTTCTTAAAGTTGGTGTTCCTGTGATGCTTCTTTGAAACATTGATCAATAGAAAGGGTTATGTAACGGTACAAGGCTTCAAATTACTTTTCTTGGTAAACGAGTTATAGAAGCTGAAGTAATATCTGGTGGTAACATTGGCACGAGAGTTTTTATTCCAAGGATTAATATGATCCCGTCTGACAAAAAAATACCTTTTCAATTTCAATGAAGACAATTTCCTTTATCAGTTTGTTTTGCCATGACAATTAACAAGAGTCAAGGACAATCGTTATCAAATGTTGGTCTTTATTTGAAAGATCCTATCTTCACTCATGGTCAGTTGTACGTTGCATTATCAAGGGTCAAGACCAGAGAAGGCATTAAAATACTAATATTCGACGCTGATGGAAACCAACAAATAAGACTTCGAATGTTGTTTACAAAGAAGTTTTTACTAGCTTGTAATCATTGTTTTTTCTGAGTTTTAACTTCCACCGTTCTAAGTATAGTTGTATATATATTTTCTTAATTACTATTTTGTTTAAATTTTATTTGGTTTAAACTTTATAAACTCTATGTGTTTTGCATCTCAGAACAATGTGTGATAAATTTATTCATAAGTAATTTACGACGCAGACAATTCTGAAGATCCCCGTGTTCACTATCAATATGGAAGAAAATTATACCGGATTTGGACTGCATAAGAGGCTATGAAATTATCAATTTCAAAACTACACCAGCCAAAAATATGTTTCATCAAAGTCAAACCACTGTTTGACCAAAGTCAAACCACAGTTTCACCAATGTCAAACAACTGTTTGCAAAATTATGATTCTTAGTGTTTCGAAAGTCTGTTTTACCAAAGTTAAAACACTGTTTGAGCAATGTTAAAACGCTGTTTGACCAAAGTCTGTTTGACCATAGTCAAACTACTTATGTTAAAAACTAATTATAATAGATAAAACACTGTTTGAGCAATGTTAAAACGCTATTTGACCAAAGTCTGTTTGACCAAAGTCAAACTACTTATGTTTAAAGCTACTTATAATAAATAAAACACTGTTAGAGCAATGTTAAAACGCTGTTTGACCAAAGTCAAACTACTTATGTTAAAAGCTACTTATAATAGATAAAACACTGTTTGAGCAATGTTAAAACGTTGTTTGACCAAAGTCTGTTTGACCAAAGTCAAACTACTTATGTTAAAAGCTACTTATAATAGATAAAACACTGTTTGAGCAATGTTAAAACGTTGTTTGACCAAAGTCTGTTTGACCAAAGTCAAACTACTTATGTTAAAAGCTAATTATAATAGATAAAACACTGTTAATGGCTTTGCAAAAATATGATATGTTAATGGCTTTGCTATAAGAAAAATTATTTTTATTTGTTAATTTGAATACCAAATCAATTCAACTAATCATCCACTTTACTCTTGTATCTCAATGTAAATGTAAATAACAAATTCAATAAGGGGTGTATGTGTAAATATTTTTCATCAGTTGAAAATATGGGAAGATAAAAACACAACCGTCATTATTTCTTCATCATCATTACACTTACGCATCAAACATCTATCATATCTTCTTTCAAAAATTTCTTCTTCCCAATCATTTTCTAGGGTTTCAACTTTCTTATTCTCCGTCTTCTAAACTTCAATCACCTGAGGTTTTATTGTTTTTTCTCCAGCAACTGGTATGTACATTCATATTGTAATGAAATTTATATTGTTTAACCGATCTTAATTCAAATCCTCTCTTGCTACTAATACGATTTTAAACGTTTATTGCTATACATTCAAGAAGGGTTTACTTAGGTGTTTGAATAATTTGTTGAGAACATGTTAAAATAGTTATTATTTGCAGAAAATTTTTAACTCATACTCTGTTTCTATGATTAATTTCACTACATACTCTGTTAATACAAAAAGTTAATGTTCATTTCCGAAGCCAACTTTTTAATTACAATCTTTTAACATCTTTACTGATTCAGGTTTTATGATGTATACTACATTTGTCAAGTTTCTTGATAACCCAGAATCTTTGAAACTGGTATGACATGCTTTTACATACATAATTTATTTTTATTGAGATATATATTTAACAGTTCTTATGGTTTATATTTTCTTACACTACTTAAAAATTATATACAGGATGTACCTATATTCTTTGCTAATCAAAAGTGGGGAGATTATTGGCAAAAAAATAGGTTGCGAATCTATCATGAGTCTGGTAAAAATTGGGTTGTGAGGGTCAGAACAGAAAATTCAACGCCAATAATAACTGACGGTTGGGACAATGTTGTTAAAGATCTCAATCTGCCGAGGGATACTTTGTTGGTTTTCAAAACGTTAGGTGATTTTGGGCTTGAACTTTCATGTTTTGTTGATGACATGTGTGGTGAATCTTATTTCACGTTTAATCGTTATGCAAGATTTGGTTTTACGGTATGAGTATTGATCTTAACTTGAATTCTTTTGCATCTTTAATGTGTCAACACTTATTCTCATAAGTTACATACTTCACGTATAGTATTCATTATTTTTAATTTTATACAGGTAATCGAAGACTGCTTCATTAAACAATTTTACGTAAACAGCCCACCAGGTGGCAAATTTCAAATCTGTTATAAGGGTTCCTATTGGAATGTTGATGTAACACCCCGTGTTTTCACGAGTGAAAGTCAAAGTCAAGGTCAAAGTCAACGACCGATTTCGCGCAACTTGACTCGTAGAAATGTTTTTATTTTATTTAAATTATGTGGAGTAAGTGTCGTTCATTACAATAATCGAATCGTGTTAATCGTATTTCAATCGACCTACGACCGTGAATGATAGGAAGTAACAATGCGATAAAGTTAATCAAGCTATGCAAATCGAATCGACATCAAATCGTAACTCGACCTACGAGGGATGACCAATCCGCACGGGTAGCCTATCCGGGTACGTGCCATCCGCACGGCTCACCCTTTCCTCTTTTAGCATCCTATAAATACACGGGTCACTCTCCAACTTTTCCACTTTTGGCAAGTGACGTCCGAACCGCACACATTCTTCACTTTTTCTCAGATTTCTCTCAATCCAGGTAAGATCTTGCACTAATTCTTGTACATTCTTGATCACTACACAATTCTACACCTTTCCATCTTTCAAATCTTAACTTCCAACCATGAAATCACCCGGATTTGAGGTATTCTCGGGTGACGTCATCATGAAGTTCTTATGAACTTCAAGCTTGGCTTCATTCCACCAAGAATAGCTCAGATCTGAACGATTTCCACAAGATTTCACAACGACACCACTTAAATCTAAACTTTTCTAAGGATAAAAGAGTTGAAAGAAATAAACCTAAGTTCTCTCCTTCTTTTACCCTTAAGATCGGTACGAATCTGATCGGTTCTAGTCTCTACTCGATAATAGTGATGCACTAGTCCTAGATCTGGGATTCTACCGCAAGACACCTGATTTCGGGGTCAACCGGAATGACCGTTCTGAGTCGCCGACATGTCGAGTCAGGGTGGTTCCTGGTCGGCTTAGTCGTGCGGGCAGGAATACGATTCCAAGTGGTTGCCACGTAATCAGAACGTCTTGGTAAACGACAACAGAACCAAGAGTAGACGAACGGGACAATCAGACGAGAAGCTGTCCGCATGGACTAGCCGTCCGCACGGACAAGCTGTCCGCACGGACTAGCTATACGCACGGACAGGCTATACGGACGGGTTGTCACCCGGACGCACTACCCTTGGGACCCACTTTCCAAACAAGGTTTGAGTATCGACGAATGAGCAATCCGGACGGACGACCCCTGAATGGATTACTCTTCGGATCATGAGATACTAAGGCCTTGAACTAAATTCAAACAGTGTTCATCCGCACGGCCGAGTCGTCCTCACGGACAGGCTGTCCGGATGGATTGACTCTGCCCGCGCGCACAGACTGTCCGCACGGATTACCATTGTCCGCACGGACTACCATCCGTACGGATTGTTGTCCGCGCGACCGGCTTGAAAGGTAGAAACACTTAAATGTTTTCTAAATGCTACAACAAAAACTTCAAAGCACAAGCCATCATACACAAACACATCCTTAGGAAGAAACAATCCACTTGAACACTTATCCGCACGAACAACTTGTCCGTACGGATAAGCCATCCGCACGCACAACTAGTCTGCACGGATAAGCCATCCACACGCACAACTAGTCCGCACGGATTACCATCCGCACGTACAGCCCACGCGCACGGATAGCTTATCCGGATGGGTCACCATCCGCACGGATTACCATCCGTACGGGTAGTTCACCCGCCCGGATGACTTCCTCTCACGGATAGTTGATCCGCACGATCAGCCATCCTAACCCCTCGCACTTTGTACTGTTTTGCGTGCCACTTATCGTTACGTTGTCGAATCTATTCAGGCTAACCGTACTCGCTGTAAAGCGCTCCCTTCAATCCATTAATCGCTGTGAGTATACTCGAACCCTTTTTGCTTTAGCACTTTTGGGTGTTACATACGTTACGAATATTCAAACTACAACAATCACACTACTCAAGCTATTTTAACGCTAAACCATTTACGCATGTTACACATGGCTTATGATTGCTTGTTTATTATGTTTACACATGGAATGCTGTCTACCTGCCTTAGCAACGATAGTACTATAGTTTGGACTCAGCACCCGTTCACACGGGGGTTGTTAAGGATCTTTTACTTGCATGGATTACGGTGGTAATCATGTATTGCGAACTGCCTCGGGCAGTCAACCCGCAGTCATTGGTATCGATGGATCTATGTCGATAACTAACGTGCTTCATTTCACTATGTGTACGTGCTGGTTATGCGTAAACGAATTCGAACTCTATATGCTATTATCAAACTTGTATGCTCACCTTTACATTTTATGTATTGACTTTATTTTAACGTATGTGACAGGTGCCTAGGTTGTTTATATGCTTCTCGGGCTGTGATGAAATTGAAGCTAGGAACTGGAGTCCTAGAAACCAACGAATAAATTTGTTATGTTTAAATCTGAGTTGTCGGAACAGAATATTTGTCTTGACGCTTTGCCTGTAATAACTATTTAACTGTTTAAGTTACGGTATGGGACGTGATGTTTAATTAAATGGTAATGATAGTTGTTATGGAAACTTCTGGACAATCTGTTTCGCTCAGTGCCACGCCCCGATGATTCCGCCATCGGTTGGGGTGTGACAGATTGGTATCAGAGCCATAACTATAGGGAATTAGGCAAGACTCGACCTAGTCCGGGTCGAAGTCTTAGAGACCTAGACTATAGTTAAGAGCCAACAGACCAACTCGCGCGTATGCGTAAACTCGCCACTATCACTCGCTCTTTTCTATCACTGCACTCGAATTTTCAGGTTATGAACAGGTAATGAGGCCGAGAATAGGTGTGAAAACCGCAAACTCTCGACTAAAGTTGCCTAATCAGCTTGCATTTTAGCTACAAATGAGGAGAATCATACCAAATTAGGAGTGAAATCCATATTTTGATGAATAATCTCCTCAAATTTTATTAAAAACAGGGACAGAAGTTGCAAGATAGGGGTGAAACCCTAACCTTGACGACTCGTCCTGCTTTTATACAAAAACTCCCACCAAGGTTTCGATGGACTCCAACGATCTGAGGACACAATATAACCAATGGGAATTGCGCCAATGTCCAAGAATCGAGGCAAAGGCATAGTCCTGGAGGTAATTATGCACACAGGATCCTTGCGAATAGTCGAGCCACTTTGGTTAGTCGAAGTCTATTAGCCGCAGACAATCTACCCTTGATTTATCGACCTTTATGAAGATTTTTATGTGTTTTCTGCTTGTTTGTTAACGTTTTGAGGTACTATTGGTTTCGACCCGACACTATTGCTTCTGCTAAGACACACAACACACAAACACATCATTCGAGCACTCGTGAACTTTGAATACTAGGTTTCTGTTTTTCTGAATGCCTTAGTGACTAGGAGCGTATACGTGTTTCTTGCTAATGTGCTTACGTGTTTAGGAGTATGCGATTATGTGCTCTACGTGTTTATGTGATTTTGTGCAATTCTATGATTTTGTGACTATATGCGTTTACATGAACGTGTTACTGAGCTTTAGTAGTAGTAGACGTGTGAGGTGAGATTCGAATACATGTGTTGAGTTCCGTGGCGATGTCAATTGCAGACAATGTCGTCTGGATCTCGTCATACACTCACTCGTCAGGAAAAGAGGGACAGACGTCTTGCCTCTATTATCGCAAAGAGTGTGGCTAAAGCTGTGAGCGATGCCTATGAGAATGCCAGCAAATCATCCGAGGAGTCGAGGACTGAAGGTCCTAAAGCTGCCGCAAGACCTTTCAGTTTCAAACAATTCAAGTCATGTGGGCCGAAAGAATTCACAGGCGAAGGAGGTCCTACTGCACTATTTCACTGGTTTGACTCTATCGAGGTTACTCTGCGACAAAGTGGTTGCCCTGATGATCTTCGAACTCTGAATGCTACCGGCGTTTTCCAGTCCCGTGCTCTAGACTGGTGGACGGCCGAGAGGAACAAGAGAGGGAATGATGCAGCTTATGGTTTGTCGTGGGATGAGCTCAAGGAAGTCATGCTAGAGGAATTCTGCCCTCCTCACGAACGTCAAAAGCTTGAAGATGAATTCTGGCACATACATCAGAAGGATGGAGACAATGCTGGTCTCACCGCTCGTTTCAAACAGCTCAGCATTATCTGTCCCGACCAGGTCAAGACTCCCGAGATGACCATCAAGAAGTACATCCGAGCTTTGCCCGACTGCGTTGCTGATTTCGTGCAAGCGGCTACGACTACCACGATCGAGGAAACCTATCTGCTAGCCGCTGAAATCAATGACAAAAGGGTTAAGGCTGGGGTGTGGGATAAGACCTCCAAGCATCTGCATCAAGCTACCGCTACTGCACCAACTGCTGAACCTACCTCGTCAAGCAACAAGAGAAAGAACAAGAGAAAGAACAACTCCACCAACAAGAACTGTGCGATCACTGCTGCACCGATCCAAGCTGTACCTGCCCAACAGCGTCAAGTAGCGGCGCCTGTGGCCAATGCACCGCCTGCAAAGCGTGCATATACTGGACCACACCCAGTCTGCCCTACTTGCACCTATCATCACCCGACAGCTATTCAATGCCGCTTTTGTGCTCACTGCAACGTGTACGGCCACTTTACCGCCAACTGCCGTATTCGCCAAGCTCCTGCCAATCAAGCACTACTCGCTGCCCCACAGGGTCAACCAGCTCCTCCGGCACCCGCAGTCAAAGCCAGAGCATGCTTCACGTGTGGCGACCCGAATCATTTCGCTAACATGTGCCCGAACAGGGTAGTGAAACAAGAACCGCAACAGCAGCAGCCACAGCAGCAACAACAACAACAGCAACAATAGGCCGCACGCGCCAGAACTTTCAATCTCAACGTGCGTCAAGCCCAGGCCGACAACAACGTGGTCAACGGTACGTTCCTCGTGAATGGTATTTATGCTTCGTGTTTGTTTGATACTGGAGCGGATAATTGCTTTGTGTCGTTCGAATTTGAGAAACTCCTTAGTCGTAGACGTTCCAAACTCTCCTCGGCATTCGAAGTTGAAGTCGCTACTGGAAGAACCGTCGCTGTTAATTCCGTTATCCGTGATTGTACTCTTAAACTCAACAATCACATCTTCTCGATCGACCTTATTCCGATGCAACTCGGAAGCTTTGATGTCATAGTAGGCATGGACTTTCTTCGAGAGAACCATGCCGAAGTTGTGTGCTTCGACAAGATGATTTGTTTTTCGCTCGCAAATGGTGACTCGTTATGTGTTTACGGTGATACTACTTCAAAGGGTCTCAAGCTTATGTCATGTCTCCAAGCTAGCAAGTATCTCCGCAAGGAATACATGGCTTTCTTGGCTCACGTTGTAGCAGCGGAGAAGGAAAAGAAAGAGAAGAAGGAAGTAAAAGACGTTCCCGTGGTTCGGGAATTCCCTCAAGTTTTTCCCGAGGACCTTCCCGGACTACCTCCAAAACGCGATATTGACTTTCGCATTGATCTCATTCCTGGAGCGAATCCTACCGCCAGAGCTCCTTATCGACTCGCGCCGTCCGAAATGCGCGAACTCGCAACCCAACTCCAGGAATTACTTGAGAAAGGCTTCATTCGCCCGAGCACCTCTCCTTGGGGCGCACCGGTCCTTTTCGTCAAAAAGAAGATGGGTCATTCCGGATGTGCATCGACTACCGGGAATTGAATAAGTTGACTATCAAGAACCGCTATCCCCTGCCTCGAATTGATGATTTGTTTGACCAACTACAAGGCGCTACGTGTTTCTCGAAGATCGACCTACGTTCAGGATACCATCAGCTGCGTATACAAGAGGAGGATATACCCAAAACCGCATTTCGAACCCGTTACGGCCATTACGAATTCGTTGTCATGCCTTTTGGCCTAACCAACGCACCGGCAGTTTTCATGGATCTAATGAATCGCGTGTGTAGGCCATATCTCGACCGTTTCGTCATCGTGTTCATCGACGATGTCTTGATCTATTCCAAGTCGAGAGCCGAACACGCGCAACATCTACGTTTGGTTCTCGAGCTACTCCAGGGGAACCAACTCTACACCAAATTCTCCAAGTGCGAATTTTGGTTGGGGGAGGTTCAGTTTCTGGGTCACATTGTGAATAGTCAGGGTATTCACGTCGAGCCTGCGAAGATTGAAGCTGTCAAGAGCTGGGTTACGCCTAAGAATCCGTCTGAAGTCCGTTCTTTTCTCGGACTAGCGGGTTATTATCGACGATTTATCGAAGGATTCTCGAAGATTGCTGTACCACTTACCTCTCTCACGCACAAGGACCAGCCTTTTGTCTGGGGAACCAAGCAAGAGTCTGCCTTTCGAACCCTCAAATACATGCTTTGCAATGCTCCTGTTCTCACACTACCCGATGGAAACAATGATTTCATTGTCTACTGTGATGCTTCCAACCTTGGTCTCGGGTGTGTTCTTATGCAACGAGACAAGGTTATAGCTTACGCATCTCGACAGCTCAAAATCCACGAGAAGAACTATACAACCCACGATCTGGAGCTAGGCGCGGTTGTTTTTGCATTAAATATTTGGCGACACTACCTGTATGGTACCAAGTGTACGATCTTCACCGATCATAGGATCCTACAACACATCTTTAATCAGAGGGAACTAAATATGCGTCAACGCCGATGTGTAGAACTTCTCAACGACTACGACTATGAGATTCGTTATCACCCAGGCAAAGCAAATGTTGTTGCCGACGCACTTAGCAGACGGAGCTATCTGCTTAGCACTCGTAATGTTCAAGCCCAGCACAACCTCGAAGCTCTCATCCGCGAAGCCCAGCTTGCATGTTTCAACGAACGCACCTTGAAGAAAGAAAGAATCTACCACGATGGAGCCCAGCTAGTGAGCAAATCAAACGGGATATTCCACTTTCTAGACCGAATTTGGATTCCCAAGCGGACCGACTTGCGACAGATTATCATGGATGAAGCCCACAAATCCCGATACTCTATCCATCCCGGTGCTGACAAAATGTACCATGATCTTCGCTATAGGTACTGGTGGCCGGGTATGAAAAGGGATATCGTCCTCTTCGTCGGAAAATGCCTAACCTGTGCTAGAATCAAGGCTGAACATCAAAGACCCTCTGGCTTGCTCGAACAACCACCAATTCCCATGTGGAAGTGGGAGAGCATAGCTATGGATTTCGTAACCAAGCTTCCAACCACGTCATCAGGTCACGACAGCATTTGGGTTGTTGTTGACCGTTTGACTAAATCAGCTCACTTTCTGCCAATACGAGAAGACTACAAGGTAGAACGATTAGCCCGAATCTACACCGACGAGATCATTTGCCGACATGGGACGCCTCGTGACATCATCTCTGATCGTGATGCTCGGTTTACTTCACGATTGTGGGAAACATTCCAAGCGGCACTCGGTACAACGCTTAATCTAAGTACCGCGTTCCACCCACAAACCGACGGTCAGACTGAAAGAACGATTCGTACTCTTGAAGACATGCTCCGTTCGTGTGTTCTAGACTTCGGTGGTAATTGGGATAAACACCTACCGTTGGTCGAATTCTCGTATAACAACAGCTACCAGGCTAGCATCCAGATGGCACCTTTCGAGGCCTTATACGGAAGAAGATGTCGATCGCCTATTGTGTGGCACGAGATCGGTCACTCGCAACTAACCGGTCCGGAGCTGCTACAAGAAACGACGGACAAAATTTTCCAAGTCCGGGACAACCTAGCGAAAGCTCGGGATCGACAGAAAGTTTACGCCGATGAAAAGCGCAAGCCCCGTGAATATGGCGTTGGTGACTACGTACTCCTAAAGGTATCACCTTGGAAGGGTGTAGTCCGATTCGGCAAAAAGGGGAAGCTCGCGCCTCGATATGTTGGACCTTTTAAGATTCTGGAAAGGATCGGAAAAGTCGCCTACAGACTCGAATTACCGGAGGAACTTAGCAATGTCCACCCGACTTTCCACGTGTCAAACCTCCGAAAGTGCATCGCCGACCACGACTTACATGTTCCTTTAGATGATCTACAAGTGAACGAAACATTACACTTCGTGGAAAAGCCTGTCGAAATCATGGATCGCCAGACCAAAGAACTCAGGCGCTCACGCATTCCCATTGTGAAAGTCCGATGGGAAGGTAAACGAGGCGCGGAGTTTACTTGGGAACTCGAAAGCGACATGAAGGCAAAGTATCCGCAGTTGTTTAATTAAGAAATTTTGTAGGCTTATAGATCAAGTGTTTTCGCAAAACATATCCAAGTCTTAACAATTTTACCCGTAAAAAGTTGTTTAATTTAGCAATTTTCAGAGAAAAACGTGATAGATATGAAAGATGAAGAAATTGCTCAAATCTGAGTATGTTTGATCATCGCAATCGATCGCCTGCTCAGATACCACTTGTAGGATCGGTTTTGACTCCGTTACGATTATGTTTAGTCACACACGTTCACGGATTCCGCACGATTCAGAGTCAACAATAGTCAACGCGGATTTGATATCCGTACGGTGAACATCAACAGCAACATTCGACACTTTTCTAACAAAAAAAAAAAAAAAAACAATTCAAATTTCTCCCAAACGGCTTCGAATTAAAATCTGAAACTTTATAGGCTTTTAGATCAGACAATTTCGCATATCATATCCAAAAATCAGCAATTTTTAACCGTAAAAAAAAAAAAACTTGATTAATTTGACGATTTTCAGTGGTTCAAACGAAGAACTCTCACATGTGATCCACGGTTAGTTACGGCTTTCAGCTTAACTTCGGGACGAAATTCCTCAAACAAGGGGAGGCTGTAACACCCCGTGTTTTCACGAGTGAAAGTCAAAGTCAAGGTCAAAGTCAACGACCGATTTCGCGCAACTTGACTCGTAGAAATGTTTTTATTTTATTTAAATTATGTGGAGTAAGTGTCGTTCATTACAATAATCGAATCGTGTTAATCGTATTTCAATCGACCTACGACCGTGAATGATAGGAAGTAACAATGCGATAAAGTTAATCAAGCTATGCAAATCGAATCGACATCAAATCGTAACTCGAACTGTGTATTTTACTTGTTGTTTATACATGTGTGTGTGCCTTACGTGTTACCTGTGCATGTTCATTTATGTTATGTTGTGTTAATCAAGCGAACTCAATCGAACTCGAAGTCTAACTCGAATGTAAACGAACCCGAACCCAAATTCCGAGTCGAACCATATAAGAAGTAGTTGGGACTGAAAGTAATTTGACTAGGAAACCCCATCGAATCAATCGCAATTGAAACCGAAGCAACATCGCGCCGAACGCACCAAACCAGGCTGCATCCGTACGGATGGCCAGTCCGCACGGATTGCCAATCCGCACGGGTAGCCTATCCGGGTACGTGCCATCCGCACGGCTCACCCTTTCCTCTTTTAGCATCCTATAAATACACGGGTCACTCTCCAACTTTTCCACTTTTGGCAAGTGACGTCCGAACCGCACACATTCTTCACTTTTTCTCAGATTTCTCTCAATCCAGGTAAGATCTTGCACTAATTCTTGTACATTCTTGATCACTACACAATTCTACACCTTTCCATCTTTCAAATCTTAACTTCCAACCATGAAATCACCCGGATTTGAGGTATTCTCGGGTGACGTCATCATGAAGTTCTTATGAACTTCAAGCTTGGCTTCATTCCACCAAGAATAGCTCAGATCTGAACGATTTCCACAAGATTTCACAACGACACCACTTAAATCTAAACTTTTCTAAGGATAAAAGAGTTGAAAGAAATAAACCTAAGTTCTCTCCTTCTTTTACCCTTAAGATCGGTACGAATCTGATCGGTTCTAGTCTCTACTCGATAATAGTGATGCACTAGTCCTAGATCTGGGATTCTACCGCAAGACACCTGATTTCGGGGTCAACCGGAATGACCGTTCTGAGTCGCCGACATGTCGAGTCAGGGTGGTTCCTGGTCGGCTTAGTCGTGCGGGCAGGAATACGATTCCAAGTGGTTGCCACGTAATCAGAACGTCTTGGTAAACGACAACAGAACCAAGAGTAGATGAACGGGACAATCAGACCAGAAGCTGTCCGCACGGACTAGCCGTCCGTACGGACAAGCTATACGCACGGACAGGCTATACGGACGGGTTGTCACCCGGACGCACTACCCTTGGGACCCACTTTCCAAACAAGGTTTGAGTATCGACGAATGAGCAATCCGGACGGACGACCCCTGAATGGATTACTCTTCGGATCATGAGATACTAAGGCCTTGAACTAAATTCAAACAGTGTTCATCCGCACGGCCGAGTCGTCCTCACGGACAGGCTGTCCGGACGGATTGACTCTGCCAGCGCGCACAGACTGTCCGCACGGATTACCATTGTCCGCACGGACTACCATCCGTACGGATTGTTGTCCGCGCGACCGGCTTGAAAGGTAGAAACACTTAAATGTTTTCTAAATGCTACAACAAAAACTTCAAAGCACAAGCCATCATACACAAACACATCCTTAGGAAGAAACAATCCACTTGAACACTTATCCGCACGAACAACTTGTCCGTACGGATAAGCCATCCGCACGCACAACTAGTCCGCACGGATAAGCCATCCGCACGCACAACTAGTCCGCACGGATTACCATCCGCACGTACAGCCCACGCGCACGGATAGCTTATCCGGATGGGTCACCATCCGCACGGATTACCATCCGTACGGATAGTTCACCCGCCCGGATGACTTCCTCTCACGGATAGTTGATCCGCACGATCAGCCATCCTAACCCCTCGCACTTTGTACTGTTTTGCGTGCCACTTATCGTTACGTTGTCGAATCTATTCAGGCTAACCGTACTCGCTGTAAAGCGCTCCCTTCAATCCATTAATCGCTGTGAGTATACTCGAACCCTTTTTGCTTTAGCACTTTTGGGTGTTACATACGTTACGAATATTCAAACTACAACAATCACACTACTCAAGCTATTTTAACGCTAAACCATTTACGCATGTTACACATGGCTTATGATTGCTTGTTTGTTATGTTTACACATGGAATGCTGTCTACCTGCCTTAGCAACGATAGTACTATAGTTTGGACTCAGCACCCGTTCACACGGGGGTTGTTAAGGATCTTTTACTTGCATGGATTACGGTGGTAATCATGTATTGCGAACTGCCTCGGGCAGTCAACCCGCAGTCATTGGTATCGATGGATCTATGTCGACAACTAACGTGCTTCATTTCACTATGTGTACGTGCTGGTTATGCGTAAACGAATTCGAATTCTATATGCTATTATCAAACTTGTATGCTCACCTTTACATTTTATGTATTGACTTTATTTTAACGTATGTGACAGGTGCCTAGGTTGTTTATATGCTTCTCGGGCTGTGATGAAATTGAAGCTAGGAACTGGAGTCCTAGAAACCAACGAATAAATTTGTTATGTTTAAATCTGAGTTGTCGGAACAGAATATTTGTCTTGACGCTTTGCCTGTAATAACTATTTAACTGTTTAAGTTACGGTATGGGACGTGATGTTTAATTAAATGGTAATGATAGTTGTTATGGAAACTTCTGGACAATTTGTTTCGCTCAGTGCCACGCCCCGATGATTCCGCCATCGGTTGGGGTGTGACAGTTGAGGCGTCTAAGGTCGATACCAACTTTGTATTTGCTAGAGGATGGCCGGAAATGTGCAACGATGTTGGGATACTGGAGGATGATTTGCTTGTGTTTAGCAGAATTGATGATGTTGTTTTTGAGATAGTAGTTTATAGAGATGAGACTGAGATTTGCTTTTTGAAGAAACCTGAATCTGACGATGATAGTGTACTTGAGATATCGAAGGCTGATTATGTTGAGAATGCATTCAAGGTACGTAATTATTTAGCATTAGCAGTAAAAGTTTTAATTTTTTAGCATTATATTAATTATTTCATTAATGTTGACCAGGACATCTATGAGGATGAAGAAGTTGTGTCCGTAGGTGAAGGTAGAACCGTTACTCAGGTACTTACTAAATTATTAAAATTATTTATTTTTAATTTAACACATATAAGAATTTAATGTTTTTACAACTATTAGTAATGCTGTTTACTGATGTTATATTTATCTAATAATGTATTATTTAGAAGAAGTTACCAACCAATGCCGAATGCACGTCGAAGAGACGCATGTCTTCACGATTGAACAAAACCCTAGATGTAAGTTTACTATCTTAAAGATTGTTATATTACTATTGTTATTAAAGTTACTCTATGACAACAGGTTAAGAAGAAAGGTAAAGTTACTTCTGAGAGAAAGGAGAAGGTCAAGAATAGGACTAAGGGAAATGCTGCCTTACCTGTCGACATAAGTGATCATATTGGATGTTCTTCATCTGCTCGTAAAGTTAAGGTATCTATACTTGCAAGTTAATTAGTATATGTTATATGAACTGTTTTTTTTTTTTTTTTTTTTTTTTTGTGTGTGCATATATTCAACATTCTTTTAATTCACATGTATATGTTTACTTTTTCATTAAGGGGAAGAGAGCCGCCAATGTTCAGAAAAAGATTAACCGTAGAAATAAGATTGCAAAGACTGCAAAAAAACATTCTGGACATCTTCTCGACCCTGAGTTCTTTCATTTTGATCGCAAAGGAGACTATAGGCTGGTATACATTTTTTATAACAAACTAATGATTTATGTTTATTTGTCTGACTATTATTTTTTTCCACACAATACATGTAGCGTCTTCCTGCAGAAGTTGCCAGACGAGCAGGTCTTTCTCTTGATCTTCATCCTTTAAAAGTTCAAAACATGGTTTGAGTTGTGAAGGTTTATCGTGTTAAGTCGGAGTTAAATGAATTGAACCCACATTATTCGTTGGACGGTTGGCGAAACTTTATGACTGACAATAACTTGAGGTTTGGTGATATGTTGCACTTCACATACGTGTCTTCGCAACAGAAGATCGTATTAAATCAAGTTACGTCAGTTTAACAAAGACATTTAACGATGTTCTGATATCAGATACTATAACTATGAATTTTTTAATGGTGATGTTGTATGTTTTTTTTTTAATTATTAACTTGATGGTTATGTATGGCTAACATGATAAAACACTGTTATTAGCACTTTATGTTTTATATATAGATGATATGATGTTTCTTTTTGCTAATAGTAATTGTAATGAAGTAGAAACTTGGTTTATTAATTGCAAATGTGACATTCTTCTGCATTTATGGGTTTATGAATTCAGAATAATAGATGGATATATATGACTGTATTTGGCATGATGATGTTATGTTTCATGTTGTAAAAACCATGGAATTGTCAGATAATAGATTGCTTTGCCCGATTAGATTATGTGTTAAATTATAGTTCTTTAAGTCATTGTTTCATTTTCTTGAATTCTATGTAATTTTGTAAAGAAGTACAATAAAAAACAGTGGTTTGAACATATGTTTGCATTTTAGTCAATAGTTAATGGAAACCCATGTTAGGTTCAACAGTGTTTTAAAGAGGTAAACAGTGTGAGAAGACAGTATATCTTATTAAGTTAAACATCTGTTCAGGCTTAAACAGATGTTTGGCCTTTAACCGATGTTTGGCCTTTTATATCAGAGGTTTGGACTTAAACAATTGTTAGACCTTAAACAGATGTTTGGCCATAAACAGATGTCTGACCTTAAACAGATGTTTTGCCTTAAACATATGTTTCACCTTCTATATCAGATATTTGGACTTAAACAGATGTTTGACCTTAAACAGATGCTTGGCCATAAACAGATGTTTGGCCTTAAACCAAACATCAATTTAAGGTCAACATCTGTTTGACTATTGGTCAACATTTGATTGACTTTTGGTCAACATCTGTTTGAATTTTGGTCAACATCTTTTTTTTGTAAAGAAGTACAAAAACAAACATTTTTACAAAATGCCAAATCACCCTATCATGTAAGTGCATTAAAGTAAAAGTGGAAATGATATTATTTATGTGGTCCTGTTGTGCTTTTATTTGACCTCTAATATGGGTTCATGATCTAATCCGGTGATTTGAAGACATTGTTGTTGAATCGAATGAGATGGTTGATGTAATGTGGTCGTATTAATAACAAATAGTAATTAATATAACTATGTTTTCCCGAGCCCGGGAAGCAATCCCGAGTAAAAACCTAGTAAACTATAGTCTAAGTCTAAGGGTCTAATAACCTAAACCTAGTTCCCTATAGTCATTTTTTCTGATACCAATCTGTCACACCTCGACCCACAGCGGATATGGTACGAGGCATGATGATTGTCCATAGCTCATGACACTATCAGTCGTTTCAATATTTAAAGCACAACCATTTTAAAATGCCACATATCATAAAAGTATTTAAATAGTTCATACATGATTTAAAATACAAAACATAAGACAAAGTTTCTATTTATTTTTCTAAGGCCCATCCTACGTGTCCTCTTCTCTTGATCCTCACACTTGATTACCTGCATCACATTAGAAAAATATATTTTTGGGTCAAAAAATATGTTGGTGAGCAATTTCCTCATTTTATAAAATAAGTTTTATATTTGTTTTAGGAAAAATTCATTTAACATGCATTTCAAGATCAGTATAAAGATTATCACATATCAACAACACAATCAACAATGCCATATATACCAAATGAGAACACACAAACAAGTAGCTAAACGAAATAAACCAAATATAAGACTCAAAGACTGTAGCGTGCATAGTCTCAAGTCTCGGAGAGCGAGTCTAATACTGGTGGCGATACTAGGCTACAATCCATGGCCGTGGGGAACCTAGTCAGTCGTGGATCCACATGACAATATAGCATGTAATAGACTGACATGCCATATTAATTAAAAACACATATAGACATCCATATATTAACACTCTGAAATATAACATGGTAATGATACAATAAATCAAGGGTTTGTAGAACATGATGCACCTCAAAATTTATAAAAATGAAAAGGGGAAAAATAGAAGAAAGCACTCACTGGTTGTGACGAAATGTTCCACAAGCATTACCGCACAAAAATGAATGGATAAAATCTAAAAATAACAACCACCCTAAATATATATCAACAACGTCTAAACAAACGGAACGATAAAAATGGGACCGATGATTTAAGTTCTTGATTTGGGGACTTTTGTATAAAATATTGTTTGATTTATAAATAGGAATTCCTGACCAAACATATACATATATGTGTGTGTGTGTGAGAACTTAAATGATTAAAACGAATACGATGGAATATGGATTTCTAGGTTCATATATGAGTTTAGGGAACTTTTAGTTTAGAATGTCAAATGATTTATACCGTGATCAAAGTGCATAAATACAAATATAATAATTCGTATGGTGGAATAAATATAGTTTGCGTGATTTCGACTAAAATAGAATATAATCTATTTGTCATAAATACATATATATTATGTTTATAGTTGACTAAAAATCGCATGTAAACGTTTATTCATTAGTTTAGTCAAAACGAACGTCTAATGGCATCGTGATAAAACTTTAATATAACAAATCTAAAAATTGTCATAAAATGCATGTTTGTAAGTTTATGTAAATCACTTGAATATATGATACCATAAAGTATAAGTTTTGTGAATGCACTATGTCTATAGCTTTCGTCTAGTATCGAGTCTATGTATAATGTATATGTATGTGTTAGTATTAAACTGATTTGGTTTTGTCATGTACAAGTCCCTTCGTACGAAGGGACATAGATTAGTCAGTTTAGTACGATGTGACCACAACACTCCGGTTCGTACGAAGGGACAAGTGCCTTCGAACGAGGCCATGACATCTATATATAGAGGTGTTGGGTTCCTAATTTGTGTAACTTTTGGGCAACTCTAGCGAAGCTCTGCCAAATTTTCTCCAGGTTTTGTACTTGTTCAAATATCAATAAGACGTGAATTCAACGGTGTCTACATGATCATTATGTCATACTATGTCTTGGATTCCACACTAGCACATAGCATATAGATCCGGTCGGAGCGTTCACTGAAGACGAACACGGTCTTCACAAGTTTAACAAGTTATTTATATTTTGTGTCTAAATACCATAACTTATATCTTGTGACGAAATACCTATTTTTACAATAAATATCTCTAGAGAGTATAAATAATAAATATACCTAAAATAGTTAGAATATGTCTAAAAAGTATACAGTGGTATTTTATAAAAATGAATCTTTATTAGTCCATAATTCATTGAAAGACACACACACACACACACATATATATATATAGGGTGGGGTTCTAGAGTGAGCACTAGTGTATTTGTGAACTGAGTGAACAAATCCATTGATTGTGAACACTAGTGAACTAATCATAGCCCTTGATTATCAATACACAAGTGTAAATCAATGACCAGGATTTGATAATGAAGATACACTAATGTATATTACGATTTGATGATGTAAATCAATGGTCAGGATTTGTTCACTCAGTTCACAAATACACTATTGTTCACTCTAAAACCTCACCCTCTATATACACGTCTAATTTGTCTATAAATACATATATTTAAAAAAATCTAGTCTTATAAATTACACAAATAGTCCTAAAGGACATTACAATTTTATCAAGTCTAAAATTATAAATAATAATTCTACGTTGTTTAAAGTGGCAAACATATGGATTGATGAATACAACTTTTAGTTTTTTATATATTTTACAAAAAAATATGTAATAAAATATGGGGTAGCTTAAGAATAATTAGTAAAATTATATTTTATAAGTTTCAATATTATAATGAATATTAACGAAAGTTAATATAGTATAGAATGATTATCATAAATTCAATAATATAATTATATTATTTTTAACTAATAATATAAAATGATTACCAGATAAAATAAAAATAAAATTACAAGGCTAACATCATAACAAGTGTAAAAGTCTCGGTCAACATGAATTAGATTAACATAGGATGGTTTATTTGATTAAAATGTAAAGATATAAAAATCTTCAAATTAATTATGAACCCTAGAATGTGATTCTCAAATTGAGAATCAATTGCCCTTTATCCATACATCAAGAACGATAGTGGATCATTCGTATAATAAAAATGCATATAGGTTATCCATACCTTAGTTGCGTATGTTTGAATTTATCAAATACAATCATATGTTGTAAATTGTAGAATCCTTATTCGGGAGTAACTCATAAATTGTTGGGTATTACATGATGGATGAAGTACACTTGTTGTAAATTGTAGAATCCTTATTCGGGAGTAACTCATAAATTGTTGGGTATTACATGATGGATGAAGTACACTTTATTAAATAAATCTTGATTGTTTAGTATGTGATACTTCATATGATGTTGGATTAGCAAATGTGTGATACCAAGTTTTAAAATAAAAGAAAATGAAAAGTCATTCAGTTTTTTTGAATGACCAACTAAATCACCGGATAAGCATCCTCTCAATCGAGCAAATTCATCCCCCTCCATAACAGTCATAGTTGGATGCATACCACAGCCACCAAGCCACCAATTCCGAGGAAAACCCACCAGCCAGAAGGCAACTGCGGTAAAACCCGATTTGGCTATGTTCAAACTAGCGACCTCCTAAGAGGCCTAGTTCTAAACTTTATTGCCATCACCAGTGTCCTTCAAAGTGATGCTAGTGGGAGTTGAACTTGAGACCTCAAGTAGAGAAACCAAGACTAACCACTAGACTAACTTGTCATACACATTTATTTCCATTTATCCATATTAAAGCCTTTCCAATTAATACATAATTATCTTTATTTAATGCTCACTAATTTTCTTAAAGACATATTTTATGAATTTCAAATTATAAAAAAGTACATGTGTATATATATTGTTTAGATATTAACAAAATTTACATCTTAGAACTATTATCATTTATATATATTTATATACTATAAAGTTACAACTTTTGTAGGCATACGTTGTACTATATGCCTTGGGTTGTTTTCAAAATAAAATTGATATCAACAAGCTCAATATACAACCTTAGAAAAACAAAATATAAAACAAGCGGAAAAGGATAACAATTATTTTCATATTTTTAAGTATAGCCCTATCAAATATAAAAGTCAAATAAAAACATACATGATTTATACAGTAATAAAAATAGTGCTAGTTAAATTTTAAATAGAATATGTTTGTGTGATGGTGGGGAAATAAGGGTTGGATACAAAATTACATATGTTTACCCATATATAATTAAGATGAAAGTAAATAGTTAAATGCATATAAATAGTTATAAATGGATCTGTAACAATAAGGTTAAATAAATAAATAGAAATTCCAAGGTGTTTATTCAGTCGGATAGGTGTATCAATACTATGAAAATAAACTATATGATAAGGCATAGCTGAAATATGCTGGTTGTTACAGTCATATTTATTGCACTCCGAATCTGGTTTACAAAACAAGTCGAGGTTTCTAGGATCCGTTTTGACGGATTTTACATAGTCTAAGTTGGAAGATTTGGGAAATTGCAAGTACGGTGTTAGTAATAATTTTTTGGGTAAAGTCGAGAATAGCCTATGATGTTTTGACTATTTTGGAAAACCTTTATTAACATAAATTATTTCAAAGACTTTTGAAAGGTTTATAAATCAAATTATTTTTTAATTATTTTTTGTAAAATACTAAAAATCAGAGGTTAGGTTTGAGAGAATGAACCTTTGCTACTGCAAATAGTTTTTTTTGTTGTTGGTAAATACTTTCCTAATCTTGAGTACTGAAATCTTTCCAAATCTTGGGTGCTGAAATGTTTCTTTATGGAGGCACTTTTTAGAAAAATAAATGTGGGGGGATCGACATTTGAATGGTAACTCTAGGATGGTATATGGAAAGTCGTCAAGTGTTGAGTGTATGTTTAGGTCATATAGGATTGTGTTGAGACGGTCCTTGTTCCTTCTATAATTACTGATTATGGTGCTCCATTGTGGGTCTAATTGTGCTATTAAGTTTGGAAATGGTGGCAGGGTTGTTTGTTAATATAAGGTGTGAAACATGGAAGAGATTAATGGTGAAAGTTGAAGGCAAGAAAAAACACAAGGGATCATAAGGGATGAGATATTGGTAAAATAATATGCGAAAGTTTGAAATGTAAAATAAGTAACACTAGGGATCGTAATCATTTACTAATTAATTAAAATAGAAGAAAATATTGACTAATCAAAGTAGTTAGGTTCAGACAATGTTTGTTAAGACATGCATTAGCCTATAAGTAGACACTCACTCTGAGAATTCTCAGGAAAGCATGACTGGTCCTTCAGTTGATTCGAATTTATACGAAATGCTTTCCTAGATTTGTAAAAAAAAATTATATGAATCTACAAACTAGACATGAGAGAGTATGAGATTACAAAGATCAAGAGCAAGGAAAGTAACCTTACAATTCGATATACATGATCTACATAATTACGTAATCACCTATAGATTTGTTAAACCCTATAAGGTGAAACCCATAGGATCAAAGAGTAATGATTCAAAAAACAAATACCTAGGTGAAGAAGAAATCCATGAACTTGAAATCAGAAGATGAATGCGGCAAAGAATAATCGCCTAAGTGGAACGATAGCCTTTGATTAGGGTTTGTGAAGAACAATTTTATGGAAAGTTTTTGTGATTGAAATACGGGACTAGAAAAATAGCGGAAAAGAGAGTGGCTCCTTGCTTTGCCGCTCATAATCCATTTATCAAGAATATTAAATTGTCACGCTGGTAATAAAAGGCCCTAAGTGGCTGACATGTGGTGAATCATGTATTTCTTTAGTATAGCCGTATAGGAGATAGAAGTTAGATGGAATCCTTTCGGTAGAAAAATAAAAAAAATACATATGAAGAGTTGACTCAGTCATACTCGCATGAATAAAACCATACAAACACTTTGCTTCCTTTGCAAATGAATAAGCTTGGTAACTGATCCAACTGTTTTGTTGGCGGTTGCCAAATGTTAGAAGTTTCTTCGACTATAAAAGCCAACCCGGGTCAGTATAGTATATTCCTGACACCTAAAAACTCACCTATAACAACAGTGGCGAAGTTTGAGATTTCCGACCGGGGGTCGAAAACGTATATTTGCAAAAGCCAACCCATAGCAACAGTGGTACCTTTTTGTTCGCACGTTTTTTTATTCTCTGAAACTAGAATACACAGCTTCCGGCGACTTGGGTTGTATTGAAACAATGATAGCCCTCTGACTTATTTTTCTTATCCAAACTTAGTATTTACAATATTTGCAAATTACAACTTGAAAATCTGTAACTATTTTAATTATTATACTTAATATGGATATCATAGTGTTGTTGGATAAAAATATAGCTTCGTTTTGCATTTTCATAGAATTGATAAGTTATTACCGTCATGATTTTTATTAGTTATTTATTTTTTTTATTAATATGTGAAATAAAATTTATAACTGGATATACAAATTTAAATAAAAGTGAATTTTATAGATATATTTATGTTTATATGAAATTGATATATAGAAACTAATTATTGTTTTTAGAGTAAATATATAGGGTTAGGATATAATAGGAAGTTTATTTGGGTAGGAAGGCTAGGAAGTGATCTTGACCATCCATTTACTTAATCAAGGGCTAAGATTAAATGAGTGAAATTGAAAGAAAAAAAAGGAGACGTGTGGGTTTGTTCAGGGGCATTCTAGTCAAGTCAAGGCAATAGTTTCTCTCTCCTCCAATTCTCCCCCATTTTTTAAACGTTAATAACTCTTTCATACGACATTATTTTTTTTTATAAAAAATTGCACCAAAAAAACGAGTTTTTTTAATCTTTAAAACGAGTATACTATTGCTATATTTTCGAAAAAAAATTTGAAAACCCAGTTGCGTAAAACGCAATAGAAAAAAACCCTAAAAATAACATTTTTCTAAAACGCAATGCACAAAAAACACAAAGAAATGTCTTATTTGTAAAACGCAATTGCCAGAAAACATAAAGATATGTCTGTTTTGGTTAAAAATTACCGAATCAATTAAGTGATCAAATTAGTTAAGTGAGGTAGTGTGCTAGAAAGTGCGTTGGAAATATGTTGGTTAGGTTGTTTGTAAAGACAGTTTTCAGGATACGGCTCAGGATATTGAGCTGTATCTACGATCAAACTATGAGCAAAAAGTAAAGGAAATGACACGAGATGTACGAGGAAAGCCCTTGATCAATCTAGATCGCCGGCATAAAACCTCGGGAGCTGTCAATCGCAGCTGCCTAGTTCTTCTTATTACTTCAAACGTCAGGATACAGTGCAGGATATCGACCAGATCGCTAAGTGTTACAATGTTTTTTTTTGTGAAAGTGAAAATTGCGAGAGAACGGGTGTGAGAGTGTAGTGAGTGTGATTGTGATGTCCTATTTGATCTGATATGCCCACCTATTTATAGTAACGAAATACAAACTAAAATTCCTATAAATATGGGATGCTCCCGAATATTCCATTGTTAACGTTGTAGACCGAGTAATGCGGCTTCAACGTCTTCATTTGAACAACTTGGACCGAGTCTCCCGGAGAAAGGGTCTTCATGAACGTTGGGCACCTGGACGCGTACTCCTGCACACAACCCGTTAGTAATCCTGAGGATACCGTTCAGGATGTTACCAATATCCTGAATGAGCATCCCGGATATGAACATATATCATACAACCAAGATATAAGTCAAGATATTTCCCAAGATATGAACTCAGAATTTCACCCATAACAATTGTCCCCAAAAAATGTTACCGTTTAGTATCCTGCCACTAAAGTTTTATTTTTTACGAAGATCGAGGCAATTTAAGAGATTAGACCCATGATGTGACTGTTTGCAACTGCTCAGCCTACATTTATTCATCACCACCCTATAACTTCTCATCACTATCCCATTTATTCTTTACCAAAGAGAAAAAGGTAAAAACTTCTCTCTCTTATTCATCATCTTCTCTCATTCTTTTCAGCATTCCGGCGAGAATATGACAAGGCAAACAAGATCAAGTTCCGGCGACTCCGCCCCCACATTCATACAACAGAATCTTCTCCAGGATCCGGAGAAAGAAATATGTACCTTTGATAGCGCCCATTTGTCGGCCCTCAAATCCTCCGGTATCTTCCCGGAAAGGGACGGTATTCCGGCCGTTTGACCGGGAAATCCAGTCGGACTTGGTTTCCGATGAATGGTTGTGCTTTAGTGCCTTTCCTTTCACCTTAGGGTTACGGTTCCCCTTCCCAGCCTTTATTACCGAGTTTTTCAGCATTACAAAAATCTCTTTTAGCCAAACAATGCCGATGCTTTGGCGGGTCTTATCCGTTCTTAATCAGATCAAGAAGAATCACATCCCTGACCTTTCTGTTCATGACCTCCCCCTAGCATACCGGCTTAGATGCCACGGATCCTGTAGATTTTTGTTTTACTCCACCTCCGGCGAGCCGCTGATACTTCGTGCCACCAGGAACGAGGAGAAATGGCAATCCAAGTTCTTTTTTGTAAAAAGAGACTCAATCCCTGGTGGAACGGAATATCCGGTGAAGTGGTTGAGAAAGGGTAGGATTTAGGGTTTAAGGGTAATCCTGCCTCTTATCCTGTTCTATATCCTGAACTGATCAACTTTCTGTTTATTGTTTTGTATACAGCTGATTTTAGGAAGCTTGCACCTCCCCTTGCTGATTCACAGAAGAGGATCGACGCTATCAGACTCCTTCCAGAGGCTGAAAGAAGTTTTAACCTGTCTCCACCATCTCCAAGCCCTCTTTCCAGTGCAAACATGTCTGGTAAGGATCCTGCACAATATCCTGCATACATGTTTTTATTTGGCATATTTAGGAAAAAATTCAACTCCCTGTATGCAGACTCCAGCAAAGTCCCAATCCTCCTTGATCTCGATGAGCTTGACAGTTACCCTACTCCAGTCATGGTCAAGAAAGAGACCCCTGCTGCCACCAGCTCCAAGCCGCTCCCGGCTCCTAAAGCTAATCTGAGGACTTGTGCTTCCACCTCAAAGAAGAGGAAGAACTCCGAAGTTAGTGCTCCAGGCTCCGAAGGATTCTCTTATGATGAGCTCAGCTTCACTGATTCCTTGGAACCGATGACATCCTTCCTTAATAAGGTAATATCCTGACCCTATATCCTACACATATATCCTAATAGAATGTCCTGACAGGATATCCAGGTTAGCGAATATTGATTTATTCCTGAATTTTGACTTACAGGGCCTCCAGCATCTGCTCCACCTTTACAACGATTCCTGTGGTACTGCTGCACTCTATGAAGCCAGGATTAAACAGCTTGAAACTACTGTTGCCGACCAAGGTGCCATTGCTGAAGTGAAGACCCGGCACTATGAGGACAAGCTGAAGAAAGTGACCCAGGATGCTAAGATCAAGCTGGCCACTGTCCAAATGGAACATGAACAGGCCATGGTTTCTTTCCGGGAAGGAATCAAAGCTTCTGCCATCGTCTCCCTGCTACAAGCTCGTATTAAGATGGCCTATGAGGCCAAGGAAACAGGCCTTGAGTGCCCATCCTGGCCGGTCGAATCCTGGGTGGCAAAGCTGAAGGAGCTTGGAGGCAAGGCTGTGCCCCTTCCTGCTGAAGCTGGTGAATCCTCTAAGTCGGCAGAGGTGGCAGACAAGGCTGGAGATAAGAAAGATGCTGGAGCGGATGCTGGGACGGATGCTGGTGAGGATGCTGCTCAGGATGCTGAGGCTTAGAAGGCAGAGAAGGTTGGAGAGGATGCCGCTGTGTGAGGGCATTCAGGTGGGCGATGATGGATGTATGTGCCAAGGCCGGAGCCCACTTTTTTAAATTTGATCGTTGGCTTGTAACTCAAAACAATTTACTTTTCCTGCATTTTACTTTTCTGCACTTGAACAATATGATGACCAAAGGTGGAGGGATCCTGAGTTTCAGGACGAAGCCCTTGGTCATCACCGTTAGTATGTTTTTTCTTTTGAACAATATAACAGTTGGAGGTAGATAGGTCTCGGTTTGAGACAAAGCCTTCCACTGTTAAATAAATACGATAAGAAACTATTAGTGCTCTTAGTGGATGGGCCTTGGTTTGAGGTGAAACTAAGAGCACATCTTTTGGTATGTTAATAATATAACTTCTTTTTGCCTTTATTTCTGTTGTTACTACTTTTACTACATGAATTTTAATTATGAAAACAGTTTTGTTTGAACATTTTCAGGAACACATTGTAAGTGTATCCTGAGAGATATCTTGCTCAGGATACTGACACATAATCTGTAATTCATCCAAATAAAAAGGAAAGATCATACCATAGATTCTCAAAGGGTTAATTCCAATTTTCCACCACAAGAATGTCCCCAGTGCACATTTATAAATTCGAACCCATTCTTTAAATTGTATAATGTATGTCCCCTGTGTTCAACATAGGAATGTAAATGCAGTCATACTTTAGCTTTACTGAATAGATCCTGAATATCCAGGGATAAACTCTTAACATGCTGGGGATAAACCCTCATATCCTGGGGATAAACCCTTAATATGCTGGGGATAAACCCTGATTTTCATGCGCTACAGGCGAGAGTGTATAAACTCCAAGTCTTAGAAAGGTGAAAACCTTTAAACCTTAGAGGGTATGAAAATACCCTTTCGTGAGAGAGGGTGATCAATCCTCATATACCTTTAGGATCCAGGACATAGCCAATAGTAACGAAATTGTCAGCCACTTTTACATGAACTGGTCCCGTTACCTTGAACTATCCCCAGATGACTTGCGCTCCAGGCGGGGTGTTCAAACCCAATTTGAGAGAAAGGTGAATACCTTTAAACCTTTGAAGGGATCAGGATCCCTTAAGCGTGAGAGAGGGGGGCAATCCTCTAATCTTTCGAAATGTCCTGAGCGTATATCCTGGAGCTATATCCTGATGCATATTCTGCAAAACAATCTTAAACTAAGGTGGGTGTTAGCTTGGCTAACACCCCTCCGATGCCTAAGTCAGTATTGGGTTCAAGATAATAAACAAATTCAAATATATTTAAGAGAGATAGAATACATACCATTCTGAGATAAAAGCTAAATTCTATTCTTACTTGAAATAGAGCTTTAGGTGTATGGCATTCCAGGATCTTGGTAGCAAATCCCCCTCCATATTCCTGAGCCGGTATGCTCCTTTTCCTGATTCTGATTCAACCTCATATGGTCCTTCCCACTTTGGAGCCAGCTTTCCATCGGCAGGATTAGTGGTATTTTGAAAAGCCTTTCTTAACACCCAATCTCCAACTTTGAACCTTCTAATCCTTATATTCTTGTTGTATGCTCTGGATATCCTTTGTTGATATGCTGCCATCCTTAGTCTTGCTTCATCTCTTGTCTCGTCTATGGTGTCCAAATCCTGGCATAAAGCTTCAGGATTCTGCTCAGGATCCCGGAGGATAGATCTCGCAGTAGGTATCACCATTTCTGTTAGGATAACTGCTTTTGCTCCGAATACCAAGGAAAATGGTGTCTGGCCAGTTGCATTCTTTACCGTTGTTCTATCAGCCCACAAAACAAAGGGTAGTTCTTCTGCCCATTTGCCTTTCTTGGCTCTTAATCTCTTCTTCAAATTGTTGACAATTATCTTGTTTGAAGATTCAGCATGTCCATTTGCTTGAGGATGTACCGGGGTAGAAGTGATCATTCTAATTCCCCAACTTTTGCAGAAGTCAGTAGTCCTTTTACTTATGAACTGGGATCCATTGTCACAAATGATTTCAGCTGGCACTCCAAACCTGGTCAGGATATTCCTCTTTATAAAGGATACTACTTCTTGGTCTCTGACTTGAACAAATGCTTCAGCCTCCACCCACTTAGAGAAATAATCAGTCATTGCCAGCATAAAGAATTTTCCTCCTGGAGCTTTTGGTAATTTCCCTACTATGTCCATTCCCCATTTCATGAATGGCCAAGGGGAAGCTATAGGATATAGTGGTTCAGCTGGTTGATGTAGTATGTTACTGTGCCTTTGACATGCATCACATCTTCGAGCATATTCTGCAGCATCTTTCCTCATTGTTGGCCAAAAATATCCTGTTCTCAATATTTTTGAGAATAATGACCTGCCCCCAGTATGGTTACCACAATCCCCTTCATGTATATCCTGAAGCACTTCTTTAGTTTCGGGATCTTCCAAGCACCTTAAATATGGTCCTGCAAGAGATTTCTTATACAAAATATTATTTATAATGGTGAATCGTGATACCTTCATCCTAAATGCCTTAGGATTTTCGTCACTAGGGATGTGTCCTTCCTTAAGATATCTTATGATTGGAGCCGTCCAGGATTTAGGATCCTCCTTAGGATATTCAGCAACAGGATCCTGAATACTTATTACTTCTTCATCCTGAGGATTCGTTGCAGGATACAAGATATGCAATATTGGTATTTGGGTCCCTTCTGGTTTCCTGACCGATGATCCCAGATTTGCTAAGGCATCTGCTTCAGCATTATCTTCCCTTGGTACCTGTTGAAGTGTAAAAACATCGAAATATCCTGCTAATTTTTTGAGAATATCGAGGTATTCGATTAATTTCTCACCCTTAACTGCATAGGTTCCATTAAAATGATTAGTGATTAACAAGGAGTCAACATATACTTGCAAATTCTTGATATTCATATTTTTAGCCAGTTCTAATCTTGCAATTAAAGCCTCATACTCTGCTTCATTATTAGTAGCAGAGAATTCACACCTAATAGCCTGGGGTAATATGTCCCCCTGTGGCGATTTTAGTAGTATTCCCAATCCTACTCCTCTAACATTAGATGCTCCATCGGTATATAATGTCCAGGATCCTGAGGATTCTCCTAATTGTTGTACTTCTAGGTCTACCTCATTCTGAATGTCACTACTGAAATCAGCCACAAAGTCAGCTAGAGCCTGCGATTTTATGGCATTTCTAGGTTCGTACACTAAGTCATAAGCACTTAACTTCACTGACCACTTGGCCATCCTACCTGACATCTCGGGTTTCCTAAGCACATTTCTAACAGGATAATTGGTCTTGACATGAATTCTATGTGTCTCAAAGTAGTGTCTAAGCTTTGTTGATGCCATAACTAGTGCCAGTATCAACTTTTCTAAATGAGAATATCTAGTTTCAGCATCTAACAAACTTTTACTAACATAATAAACAGGATATTGCTGAGCTTCATGATCCTTTATAAGGACGGCACTTACAGCATTCCCTGATACTGCGAGGTATAGGGACAATGGTTCACCATTCTCAGGCTTCATCAGTAGAGGTGCAGTTGAAAGATACTGCTTCAAATCCTGCAGGGCTGCTTCATGCTTCTCACCCCATTCGAACTTCTTGTTCTTCTTCAGGATATCATAAAACTCTTTGCATATCTCGGAGGATCTTGAAATAAATCTGTTCAATGCCGCAACTCGCCCTGTTAACCGTTGAACATCCTTCATATTTGAAGGTGATTTGATATCCAAGATGGCTTTAATCTGCTCCGAGCTTGCCTCTATCCCTCTTTTGGTCACCATATATCCTAAAAACTTTCCTGCCCCCACTCCGAAATGGCACTTAGCAGGATTTAGCTTCATGTTATATTGGTCCAGGATATCAAACGCTCCCTTAATATCCTGGAGGTGATCCTCAGCCTTTTTAGATTTTACCACCATATCGTCGATGTATACCTCCATTGTGTCCCCCAGCTTATCTTTGAACATCATGTTCACCAACCTCTGGTATGTTGCACCTGCATTTTTCAAACCAAAGGGCATAGCAGTATAACAATAAATACCTGTTGGTGTCATGAAGGCAGTATCCTCCTGGTCTGAAGGCTCCATTTGAATCTGCTGAAATCCTGAGGATGCATCCATGAAGGTTAACATCTCATGCCCGGTAGTAGCATCTACCATTGCGTCAATATGAGGAAGAGGAAATGGGTCTTTGGGACAAGCCTTATTCAAGTCTGTGTAATCTACACAAACTCTCCATTTCCCATTCTTCTTTTGAACCACGACCACATTTGCTAGCCACTTGGGAAATTTGACTTCCCTGATCATCTTGGACTTCAATAATCTTTCAACTTCCTCTTGGATAATTGTATTTCGTTCAGGAGCGAACTTCCTTCTCTTTTGTTGCACAGGCTTGAACGACCTGTCAATTCCAAGCTTGTGAGTGATAATGTCTTTGGATATACCTGTCATATCCTCATGCTTCCATGCAAATGTTGACATCCTGTACTTCAAAAAGTTAGTTAATTGTTCTTCAATATCCTGAGGGATATTGGTTCCTACGAGCACCGAGATATCAGGATTATCCTGATCCAGGATAACTTTCTTCATATCCTGCTCTGAAGCCTCCACGATATCCTGGGCCCGCAACTTTAATTTTTATGCTGCACTAGGCTTGGTTAAGGTTTCATTGAGGATGAGTAACATTCTTTTGCCTCCTGCTGATCACTGTCAATCTTGACAACCCCCCAATGGGTAGGGATCTTGATGCATTGATGATAAGTTGATGGCACAACCTTCATATCATGGATCCATGGCCTGCCCAGTATGATGTTATAGCAGGATAGGGAGTCCATCACACAGAAACGTTGTATCGAGTTGACCCCTTCAACATATACAGGTAACTTTATTTCTCCCACTGTGTTCCTGGCCTCTCCGCTGAACCCAACAAGCACGGTGGATTTCGAAGTGATATCCATCGGAGATACATTCATTCTCTTCAAAGTTTCTAGTTGGATTATGTTGACGGAGCTTCCATTATCCACCAATATCCTGCGTACAAAATGGTTAGCCACATATAATGTTATTACCAAAGCATCATGGTGAGGATCCTGAACAGTATCCCTGTCATCACTATCGAAAGTGATCACTTTTTCAGTTGTGAGGGTAGTCATCCTGGCTGGTTTGTCTCCCCTTTCGGCCTTAGCCTCCTTTGCATGTCTCTTGGCCGCAGAATACGAAGTCCCACATATGTCGGATCCTCCTGAAATAAAGTTGATTATCTTGGCATCCGCAGGAGGTGATGCTGCTCGTTCAGGATCCTTCTCAGTATCCTGACCCTTATTCTTCTTTCTTCCTAAGAGATCCTTCAGATATCCCTTGCTAAGATGGTAGCTTATTTCTTTTCTTAAAGCAATGCAATCCTCAGTTATATGTCCAAAATCTTCATGTAAGGCACACCATTTCGATTTATCCTTCCAATCAGCTTTTTGTTGGTTCTTTCGAGGCCACCTAGCTTTATCTCCTAAACCCTGCATAGCATACATTAATTCAGGAATGTTAACAGTAAAGCAATATTCAGATAATTCAGGATACTCTTCAGGATCCTCGCTTCAACGGCATTCACTTTCTTGTTGTCATTTCTACCATACGGCTTAGAACGATATGGTTTGAACGAGGATTCTGACTTCCTATTAGTTGACTCATATGTAGTGGATGAGTTCATCCTTTCTTGCATTTTCCTATCATCCTCCAGCCTGATATATCTCAAGGCTCTATTTCGAGCTTCATCCAAGTTCCTGCAAGGATTCATCACAAGATCCTGATAAAACTGGGAATCCTTTTGTAGTCCCATCTTGAAAGCCTGCACAGCTGTTGCAACATCAAGGTGTGGGATGTCCAAGGATTCCCTGCTGAATTTGTTCATGTAATCCCTTAGGGACTCCTGAGGTCCTTGAGTTATCCTGTAAAGATCACTTGTCAGTTTTTCAAAACTCCGAATACAAGAAAATTGACTATTAAATAAATTCACTGTTAGGGGAGGATTTTCTAACAATTAGTGATCCTTACTTGTTATCCTAATAAATGATCCTTACTTCTGTGACAGATAGTGATCCTCAGAAGAGCTTCAGGATCGGGATCATGGATCACCATAAGGATCCTCATACTAACGATTGTTTGTTTATGTTTCGTATTATTTTGCAGGAGTAACAAGCTTGACTTGGTCTTGGCAACGTTACTATGGAATATTCCACGGGTATTTCGCACACGTTTGACTGGAAATGGACGTTGTGGAGAACGTGGGAGCATGGCACAAAAGTCGGATAGTTTGTTAGCATAGTTAACTTCTATTTTTAAAGGGGTGACGAGCTAGTAATTAGAACACTTAGCCATTTTCAGCTACACACACTCTCGTACAATTGCACTCTTGAAGCTTTCGGCAAACACTTAACAGTTTTCACTCACTTTTACACATTTCACCATAGTGATCCTTGTACCTAGCTCGTTACTATCCGAAGTTGTAAACATTTACTGATTTATTTGAGCTTGGTGATCGGTAGTTTCCATCACCCGAGGTTTTTTATGCCGGAGATCTTCTAAAGATCAAGGGCTTTTTCCTCGTATAAATCCTTGTGTCGTTTGTGCAATTTACATTGAAGTGATCCTTATCATTGTTCCTCATTTCAAGCATCATTCCCCATAACTAAGAGTTTGGTTGCATTATCCTCATTAGATTTTTTGACCAAAACAGTTTGGCGCCCACGGTGGGGCAATTGGTGCTTCGTTCCTAAGAAGTTTTTCTGTTGGTGATCATTCCGGTTCATTGCATACAAATACATGGCTTCATCATTGAAGAATACCTCTATTGCAATGTCTGCGGTCAATTCATCTCAGGGCATTCCACCTTTGCCTCCACCACCTGCTGGATCTCAGAAAAATGCTGAGAAGAAACCAACTCCCATTTTATCCAAACCTCCAACTTCTTCTGCTTCTTACACTCCCACTACTAGTGACATGTTTACTTTGATTTTGCAGATGAAGGATCATATACAGCAACAGGATAAGACCAATGAAAGGATTCTCAAAGAAATCGGAGATCTCAAGAAACAAAAGAAAACGGCAGAGGATCATTCCCCACTGGTGCCCAGATCTTTGAATTTTGATACTCCGGTGATTACTTCTCAGCCATCAGTGGCTCCAGATGTTCAATATGTGGGTGGACCAAAAGGAGTGCACTATGGATCAACAGCAGTGACCCAGGCATCAGGTTCATATTTCCAGCCAGCAGGATCCTATCCTCAGCATATGGGATCCTTCATGAATTCAGGAGGATACTCAGGAGCGCAGCAGGTTCAAGGATCTTCCTTTTTTCCAGGATCATCCCAGGTTCAAGGATCTTCCTTTGTTCCAGGATCATCCCAGGTTCAAGGATCCTCCTTTGTTCCAGGATCATCCCAGGTTTAAGGATCTTTCTTTGTTCCAGGATCATCCCAGGTTCAAGGATCCTCCTTTGTTCCAGGATCATCCCAGGTTCAAGGATCTTTCTTTGCTCCAGGATCATCCCAGGTTCAAGGATCCTCCCTTGTTCAAGGATCGTCCCAGTTTCAGGGATCCTTCCAGATGCCAGGATCCTTGAGGAGTTTGCAAACAGGAAGTTCAGATGTCCATCAGGGAGATTTTATTCCGATGCAGACCATTGCTTCTACTGGTCCTTCGATCATTCCAGAGTCTCAACAATATGGATTCACATCCATTCTTCCTAATTTGAATCCAATGGGAGGTAACACTTTTAATAATTCTTATACTACTAACCATGGCCTTATGCAGGATCTAGGTATCAATCATGCCATGGCCAGAGAATTGCAAAAGTTGAAGGATATGATATCAAGTGTTCCAGGAGTGGTCAAACCTATCCCAGAGATTGCAGATGGAAGCCATAAGATATCTCGTTTTGCACCACCAATTTGTGATGCTGAGATACCCAAAAGGTTCCATGTGCCAACCATGAAGCTGTATGATGGTTCGATGGATCCTGAAGAACACATAGCACAATACAGGGAGAGAATAGAGATCAATCCGATCCCAGAAAGGTTAAAGGAAGCATGCATGTGCAAGGGATTCGAATCCACTCTTACTGGATCAGCTCTCAAATGGCTGCTAAGTCTTCCCCCCTACTCTATTACCTCATTTGCTAATCTAGTTAACCTATTTAATAATCAGTTTTCTTGTAGTAGAAAATTTGAACGATTAACTAGTGATCTATATAGAATAACCCAGGGTCATAATGAATCATTAAGGGATTACATTACCAAATTCAGTAAAGAATCCTTAGACATTCCCAACTTGGATATAGCCACGTCTGTTGAGGCCTTCAAAATGGGATTGCTTAGGGATTCATTGTTCTATGATGATCTTGTTATGACACCATGCAGGAACCTAGATAAGGTAAGAACCCGGGCACTCAAGTTCATCCGGCTAGAGGATGACAAAAGGATCCAGGAGAGGTTAGCAGGATCCTCAAAGCAAGAGAAGCAAGGATCCTCATTCAAGAACAAGTTCAGATCCTATAATAGATCTGATAACCAGAATGTGCATGCTGTTGAACAAGAAGAGGATGATGAGGATTATCCTCCAATCTCTGAATATTGTTTTTCTGTTGATAACAATGAATTAATCCTTGCGATGCAGAATTTAGGTGATAAAGCTAGATGGCCCAGAAAAAATGATAGGCCAGGTGCAACTAAGGATAAATCAAAGTGGTGTGCATACCATGAAGATTTTGGGCATCTCACAGAAGAATGCATCGCATTGAGAAAAGAAATTGGATACTTGTTGAGCAAGGGGCACTTGAAAGAATTATTGGGGAGAAAGAAGTCAAGGACTCAGGATCCTGAAAGGATCCCAGAGAAAGCTCTAGCCCCTCCAGCAGATGCACAAGTAATAAACTTTATTTCTGGAGGATCAGACATTTGTGGCACATCCTTCTCAGTAGCTAAAAGGCATGCAAAGGAAACTAAAATGGATAGTGGAGAAAGACCCGTTCGAACATCAAGTGTCTCCGAAGGAAAAGTCATAACCTTTGATGAGGATGATCGTGTTGATATCCAGGATCCTCATCACGATGGTTTAGTTATTACTTTTTTCATTTCTAACCATTTTGTCCGCAGGATCCTTATAGACGGAGGAAGCTCAGTGAACATTATCCAGCTTGATGTTCTAAAGAAGATGGGTATCCCTGAATCAGATATCATACCAAGATCCTCCGTGCTCGTGGGATTTAGTGGTGAAACTAAGAATACTCTGGGGGACATTAAGCTCCCAATATACATCGAAGGCCTACATTCTTATCAAAAATTTTGTGTTATTGACTGTTTATCTTGTTGTAATATTATCCTTGGCAAGCCCTGGATACACGATATGAAGGCAGTCCCATCTACTTACTGTTTTGGTCAAAAAAAATCTGATGAGGATAATGCAACCAAACTCTCTGTTACGGGGTATGATGCTTAAAATGTAGAACAATGACAAGGATCACTTCAATGTAAATTGCACAAATGACACAAGGATTTGTACGGGGAAAAAGCCCTTGATCAAGAGTTGATCTCCGGCACAAAAAACCCCGGGTGATGGAAACTACCGATCACCAAGCTCAAATAAATCAATAAATGTTTACAACTTCGGATAGTAACGAGCTAGGTACAAGGATCACTATCGTGAAATGTGTAAAAGTGAGTGAGAACTAATATGTGTTCGTCGAGAGCTTCAAGAGTGCGATTGTATGAGAGTGTGTGTAGCTGAAAGTGGCTAAGTGTTCTAAAATCTAGCTCGTCACCCCTTTTAAAAATAGAAGTTAACTACAATAACTAACTATCCGACTTTTGTGCCAAGCTCTCACGTTCTCCACAACATCCATTTCCAGTCAAACGTGTGCGAAATGCCCGTGGAATATTCCTTAGTACCGTTGCTAAGACCAAGTCAAGCTTGTTACTCCTGCGAAGTAATACAAAACACAAACAATCAATCGTCAGTACGAGGATCCTTAAAGTGATCCATGATCCTGATCCTGAAGCTCTTCTGAGGATCACTATCTGTCACAGAAGTAAGGATCATTAATTAGGATAACGAATAAGGATCACTAATTGTTAGAAAATCCTCCCCTTACAATTGCCCCCAAAATATAAGGAGTGATATGTAAAAATGAGCGAGTTATGTTTTCCTGATCTTATCCGCAACTAACTATCGTAAATATAGCCGTTATTGTTGAACTATCCGTTGCAACCATGACGTCACAGAAGTGACAATCCTGCACAATCATGATTATAAATAGGAGATAGAGATAGGATCGATTGCATTTAAATTCAAAGAAACTCCCTTTAAATTCTTGGTCGAAGATCTATCAGGTATCTCTTTTCTTATCTTCCCTTCTCTTACTCTGTTTTTCTTTCTTTCTATCATCTCTTCAAGAATGATGGTCCGGTCCTCCCCCGCCAAGGATCACCAGAAGGATAGTCCCTTGAAGAGTCAAGGGATCATCAAAGACTCGATACATGAGAGGTGTTGTTTTAATGATGCTCAGATAGACAAAATTCGTCACTGCTTTCCGGCGAGTGCCTTTTTCAAACCCTTCGATCCTACTATTCTGAGCGACTATGTTTCAGAAACATGGGTTGCCTTTCCAGTTACTCCATTTGCCATAGGGTACACCTATCCTTTCCCAGAATTTACACAATCCTTCTTTTCCCTTACCGGCATTTCTTATATCCAAGCCATGCCGATGATTTGGAGGGTTTTGTATACCCTAGAGAGGATCATCGAGCAGGAAGGCATTGATTTAGGAATGTCAGAGCTGACACAAATGTATGATCTTACTACCTTTGGTTCTCATCGTTATTTGTTCAAACGAAAACCCGGCGGAGAACACCCCCTTCTTAAAGTCACCAAGAACGACACAAATTGGAAACGTCGCTTCTTCTTTGTCAGGAGGGATACCATTCTAAACGGAAAGGATCTACCAAGGACATGGTCCACCCATGGTAGGCCAGAGGATCCTGAGAAGGATCACCAGGTAGTCTTGTTTTTGTGTAAGGATCACTAACCCCTTTTTGTCTTGTGTTATGCAGCTATTTCTGTTTCACACATCATCACAACACCCGCAACCAAGGATAGGCTTGCTGCTTTTTGGAAGCTTGATCCTGAAATAAGGACATTTAAGATAGACACCCAAGACTCACAAGAAGTATCCTCAGGTTCCATCACCATGTCAAGTAAGTATCCTGCTTAATTTATAGTTTGAATGTTAAAATAAATAATTAAATTGAAATAAGATTAGGACACTTATCTTGCTTTGATTGTGTAGGTGCCGGAAAATCTGCCAAGCCTGTATCCCAGTTCAATACGGCTGACCTTGATGTTGTTCGATCCAGGAAGAAGAGGGCCACTACCAGTCCTAGCATCTCCATTCCCAAGGCACCCACTAAAGGAAAGGGTGGCAAGAAGAGGAAAACTTCTGACACTGAGGACCTCCAAGGCCTACCACTAATCCGCCACCAGTTCCTTGAATACTTCAATGATGTAAGGATCACCAATTCTGCCTAGGTATCCTACTCGTATGAGGATCACCTGATCTTGAACTGCCTTGTCCTTTTCTTTGCAGAAATTTGCTGAGATTGAGGACTATGTGGGGAACGTCGAGGAGCAGGACAAGAAGATTGCTGACCTCCAACAGGTTGCAGTGCTTAAGGACCTTGCAATCGCTGACCTTCAGAAGGAACTCCAAGATGCCAAGACTAAGACGGCTAAACTTCTGATTGACCTTGACTATGAGAAGCATGATCTCATAGAAAATGCTAAGGTCTCTGCTGCCATCACAATGTATCAGACAAAATTAAAGATGGCCCAGGAAGCTCAAGATCCTAACTTCGATAGAAGCAGCTGGGATGTTGAGGGCTGGAAAGCAAGGTTGGCCGATCTTGAGGATGATGAGGAGGCTGAGGAGGTTTTGGCGATCGAGGCTGGAGGTAGTGGGAAGGATCTGGTGAAGGATACCGCAGCTGGAGGGGAAGAGGATGCAGCAAAGGTGTAGGCTGCACAATTGGGCGATGATGGACATTCCTAGACGCAGCCGGAGCCCAATTTTTAAATTTGGTAGTAGTTTTTTATGGTTGTGATGTTGAACAATTTAATGGTTTGTACTGAACAATAGTTTTTAGGATTAAGGATCATGTATGATCCTTTGGACAATAGGCAAGATTGCATATGGTGGAGGGATCCTCTGTTTGGGGGATGAAGCCATTGTGATCCTGCCGCCTTTATATTCCTGCACTACTTTTGAACTTATTATCATGGACACCCTTTACCTACCCCAGCGGACGGGCCACGTTTTGCTGGTAGATGCTCGGGGTAGGTAATTTTGACAACCTTTTAAGGGTTAATCCTTTGTTAATAAATAAAATCTTAACCTTTTGTCGCTTATCTTGTGTTGTTATCCTTTTGTTTCTTTAATTTTCCTTTGTTTTGATGCATATTTATTGAATAAACAATTTTGAATAAGTCAGATTGAAAATATTTAGGACATGATCCATGATCAAATATCCTATAGTTAAAAAATCCCAAAAAGCAATATGTTTTAAGGATCACAAGTCTAGTTGTCAAATTTTTTAAGGGTTATTCAAATAAATAATGAATAGGATTAAAAATAGTTAAGGATCATACCTGAGGGTCCAAGTTAGGATCCTAACCATAATAAGGATAACTATAAGATAAACCTTAGAGAGAAGTAAGGATCAAGGATCCCTAGTTGCTTGTCTTCAAGGACCTGAAATAGATCATAACTTGGGACTAAGCCAATATAAGATAAGAGTTAGCAACTGGGGACAAGCCCAAGGATAACTGGGGACAAGCCCAAGGATAACTGGGGACAAGCCCAAGGATCGTATGTAAACTGGAGTATGGTCCTAACTGGCGACTATCCAAACTTAGTGACATGAAAATGCCAAAACCTTAGCTAACGTGAAAACGTTAGAAACCTTAGGAACGGATGTATGGTGCGTCTACCATTATACGTAGGATCCTAGGCATAGCCAGTACAATGGAATTATCAGCCCCTAAAACGAGTACTGGTCCCACTGCCTTGAACTATACCAGGATCATCATGCGCTACAGGCGGAACTGGGGTCAAGCCCAAATAACTGGGGTTAAACCCAAGGAACGGATTGCTTCTGCAGATAACCAATGTTATGCAAAGGATACCTGAACTTTCAAAACTTAAAATCACGTGAGGGATGGATAAAGGACACATGATCCTTATCCTTATATGAGAAAATAAAGAAATGAAATAGTCTAAGATTAGGATATTACCAAAGTAAGGATCACCGATACTTTAAGGATCCTTTAAGGATATCCCTATCATAAGGATCATCTGTGCCATAAGGATCCTGGTCACATGAAATATTTCTTCAAGTGGACAGCATTCCAAGCTCTTGGTAGCAAATCACCTTCCATGGTTAGCAATCTATATGCCCCCTTTCCTGCTTCAGCTTCAATCAAATAAGGGCCTTCCCATTTTGGAGCCAATTTTCCATCAGCAGGATTGGTGGTATTCTGAAATGCCTTCCTCAATACCATATCTCCAACTTGAAACTTCCTGATCCTGACATTTTTGTTGTAGGCACCGGCCATTCTTTGTTGATAACTGGCCATCCTTATCCTAGCGAGATCCCTGATTTCTTCAATAGTATCCAGGTCTTGAGCCAAGTTCTCATCATTCTCCTCAGGATCACGAGTACTTGTTCTAGCAGTTGGAACCACCATTTCTGTTGGGATCACTGATTCTGCCCCAAATACCAAAGAGAATGGCGTTTGACCAGTAGCATTCTTAGGGGTTGTCCTATCAGCCCAAAGCACATAGGGTAGTTCTTCTGCCCATTTCCCTTTCTTGGATCCAAGCTTCTTCTTCAAATTGTTGATAATGATCTTGTTGGATGATTCTGCTTGACCATTAGCTTGTGGGTGGACTGGTGTTGATGTTATCATCTTAATCCCCCAGCTGTCACAAAAGTTAGTGGTTCTGCCCCCAATAAATTGGGAACCATTATCACATATAATTTCAGAAGGAATTCCAAATCTAGTTATAATATTTCTTTTAATGAAGGATATAACTTCCTTTTCTCTGACTTGGGCAAAAGCTTCAGCCTCTATCCACTTGGAGAAGTAATCAGTCATAGCAAGCATGAATACTTTTCCACCAGGTGCCTTAGGGAGCTTACCAACTATATCCATACCCCATCTCATAAATGGCCAAGAGGAGGATATAGGATGCAATAATTCAGCTGGTTGATGAAGGATATTACTGTGTCTCTGACAAGGATCACATCTCTTAGCATACTCCACAGCATCTCTTTTCATGGTTGGCCAGAAGTATCCTGTCCTCAGGATCCTTGAGAATAATGCCCTGCCCCCAGTGTGGTTTCCACAATCTCCTTCATGGAAGTCTTTTAAAACTTCTTGGATTTCAGGATCCTCAATGCATCTCAAGTATGGTCCTGCAAGAGATCGTCTATACAACATATTATTTAAAATTGTGAATTGAGATACCTTAGATTTGAAAGCCCTAGGGTTTTCTCCTGTAGGAATCTCTCCATGTTGTAAGTATCTCATAATTGGTGAGATCCATGATCCTGATCCTGAATGGGATTGAGTACCCTCACTAGGGATAATTGCAGAATCATTTCCTATCTCCATAGCCACATGATCCTCGATAGCCGGGGTCAGGATATGGATAATAGGGATCTTGATATCCTCCGGGATCTTCAAGGATGATCCTAAGTTAGCCAATGCATCAGCTTCTGTATTTTCTTCCCTTGGTACCTCAGTCAAACTAAAGGAAACAAAAGAGAGTGCCAAATTTTTGACTATCTCTAAATATTTGGTTAGCTTTTCACCTTTAACAGCATAGGATCCATTAAAGTGGTTTGTAATTAACAATGAATCTACATGTACCTCAAGATACCTGATCCCCATATGCTTTGCAATTTGCAAACCAGCAATTAAGGCTTCATATTCAGCCTCATTGTTGGTGGTTTGGAACTCACAAGCTATAGAGTGGGGTATTATGTCCCCCTGTGGCGATTTTAGTAGTATTCCAAGCCCTGTGCCTTTGACATTTGAGGATCCATCAGTATAGAGTATCCAAGGATCCTTGGTCTCCTCTAGCTGCTGGACTTCTAACTCAGCTTCTTTTTGTAAATCACTACTGAAATCAGCCACAAAGTCAGCTAATGCTTGGGATTTGATGGCTGTCCTAGGCTCATATCTTATATCATATGCACTTAGCTTCACTGCCCACTTAGCCATCCTTCCTGACATCTCTGGTTTCCTGAGGACATTCTTAATTGGAAAATTAGTTTTAACAACAATAACATGAGTTTCAAAATAATGTCTCAACTTAGTAGATGCCATAATTAATGCAAGAATAAGCTTTTCAAGGTGTGAATACCTGGATTCGGCATCAAGTAAACTTTTACTTACATAATAGACAGGATGTTGTGTACCTTCATGATCCTTAACAAGGACCGCACTTACTGCTTTTGAGGATACTGCAAGATATAAGGATAGCACATCGCCTTTTTCTGGTTTCATCAAGGCCGGGGCTGAGGATAGGTAATCTTTGAGGGCTCTTAAAGCATTTTCATGCTTCTCAGTCCACTCAAATTTCTTGTTCTTCCTTAGGATATCATAGAATTCTTTGCACTTCTCTGAGGATTTGGATATAAATCTGTTCAAAGCTGCTATCCTGCCTGTTAGCCTTTGAACATCCTTAGCATTGGCCGGAGATTTGATGTTCACTATTGCTTTGATTTGTTCCGGGCTAGCCTCAATGCCTCTCTTTGTCACCATATATCCTAAGAATTTACCTGCTTTAACACCAAAGTGACATTTTGAAGGATTAAGTTTCATGTTATATTTGTCAAGGATATCGAATGCTTCCTCCAAGTCCCTTAGGTGATCCTCAGCTTTTATGGATTTTACCACCATATCATCTATGTAAACCTCCATAGTTTGTCCAATCTGATCCTTGAACATCATATTCACCAGCCTTTGATATGTTGCACCTGCATTTCTTAATCCGAACGGCATAGCAATATAGCAGTATATACCAGTTGGAGTCATGAAGGCTGCATCCTCTTGGTCGGATGGTTCCATTTGGATTTGTTGAAATCCAGATGAAGCATCCATAAAAGTTAACAGTTCATGACCCGCAGTTGCATCCACCATGGAGTCAATGTGGGGTAATGGGAAAGGATCCTTGGGACATGCCTTATTTAAATCGGTAAAATCGACACATACCCTCCACTTTCCGTTTTTCTTTTGAACAACAACCACATTGGCCAACCAACTTGGATACTTGACCTCTCTAATCATACCTGCCCGGAGCAATTTCTCTACCTCTTCTTGGATAATGGCATCCCTTTCCGGTGCAAACTTTCTTCTCCTTTGATGGATTGGTTTGAAGGACCTATCAATGCCAAGTTTGTGAGTGATTACATCTTTAGATATACCAGTCATGTCTTCGTGTTTCCATGCAAAGGTAGTCTTTCTCCTTTTGAGGAAGGATATAAGGTCTTCCTTCATATTGCCAAGGATCCCTGATCCGATATAGATTTTGGATTCAGGATCATCAGGATCCATGAGGACTTCTACCACATCCTGCTCTCTTGCCTCCAAGACATCCCTTGGAGGATACTTTGATTGCTATTGCTCCCTTGACTTCGAGGCTGGTTTCATCGATGAAGTATAGCAATTATTGGCCTCCTGCTGATCACTATCAATCTTTACTATTCCCCAAGGACTAGGGAGCTTCACACATTGATGGTATGTAGATGGGACTGCCTTCATATCGTGTATCCAGGGCCTGCCAAGGATAACATTACAACAAGATAAACAGTCAATAACACAAAATTTTTGATATGAGTGTAGGCCTTCGATGTATATTGGGAGTTTAATGTCCCCCAGGGTATTCTTAGTTTCGCCACTAAATCCCACGAGCACGGAGGATCTTGGTATGATATCTGATTCAGGGATACCCATCTTCTTTAGAACATCAAGCTGGATAATGTTCACTGAACTTCCTCCGTCTATAAGGATCCTGCGGACAAAATGGTTAGAAATGAAAATAGTAATAACTAAGCCATCGTGATGAGGATCCTGGATATCAACACGATCATCCTCATCAAAAGTTATGACTTTTCCTTCGGAGACACTTGATGTTCGAACAGGTCTTTCTCCATTATCCATTTTAGTTTCCTTTGCATGCCTTTTAGCTGCTAAGAAGGATGTGCCACAAATGTCTGATCCTCCAGAAATAAAGTTTATTACTTGTGCATCTGCTGGAGGGGCTGGAGCCTTCTCAGGGATCCTTTCAGGATCCTGAGTCCTTGACTTTTTTCTTCCCAACAATTCTTTTAGATGCCCCTTGCTCAACAACTATCCAATTTCCTTTCTTAGTGCAATGCATTCTTCTGTGAGATGCCCAAAATCTTCATGGTATGCACACCACTTTGATTTATCCTTAGTTGCAGCTGGCCTATCATTTTTTCTGGGCCATCTTGCTTTATCACCTAGGTTCTGCATCGCAAGGATTAGTTCATTGTTATCAACAGAAAAACAATATTCAGAAATTGGAGGATAATCCTCATCATCCTCTTCTTGATCAACAGAATGCACGTTCTGGTTATCAGATCTGTTATAGGATCTGAACTTGTTGTTCCTGAATGAGGATCCTTGCTTATCCTGCTTTGAGGATCCTGCTAACCTCTCCTGGATCCTCTTGTCATCCTCTAGCCGAATGAACCTAAGTGCTCGTGTTCTTACCTCATCTAAGTTCCTGCATGGTGTCATAACAAGATCATCATAGAACGACGAATCCCTAAGTAATCCCATTTTAAAGGCCTCAACAGCCGTGGCTATATCTAAGTTGGGGATGTCTAAGGATTCTTTACTGAATTTGGTAATGTAATCCCTTAATGATTCATTATGACCCTGGGTTATCCTATATAGATCACTAGTTAATCGTTCAAATTTTCTACTACAAGAAAACTGATTATTAAACAGGTTAACTAGATTAGCAAATGAGGTAATAGAGTAGGGGGGAAGACTTAGCAGCCATTTGAGAGCTGATCCAGTAAGAGTGGATCCGAATCCCTTGCACAGGACGCTTCCTTTAACCTTTCTGGGATTGGATTGATCTCCATCCTCTCCCTGTATTGTGCCATGTGTTCCTCAGGATTCGTCGAACCATCATACAGCTTCATTGTTGGCACATGGAATCTCTTGGGTATCTCAGCATCACAGATTGGTGGTGCAAAACGAGATATCTTGTGGCTCCCATCTGCAATCTCTGGGATAGGTTTGACCACTCCTGGAACACTTGATATCATATCCTTTAGCTTTTGCAATTCTCTGGCCATGGCATGATTGATACCTGGATCCTGCATAAGACCATGGTTAGTAGTATAAGAATTATTAAAAGTGTTACCTCCCATCGGATTCAAATTAGGAAGAATGGATGTTAATCCATATTGTTGGGGCTCTGGAATGATCGAGGGACCAGTAGAAGCATTGGTCTGCATTGGAATAAAATCTCCCTGATGGACATCTGAACTTCCTGTTTGCAAACTCCTCAAGGATCCTGGCATCTGGAAGGATCCCTGAAACTGGGACGATCCTGGAACAAAGGAGGATCCTTGAACCTAGGATGATCCTGGAACAAAGGAGGATCCTTGAACCTGGGATGATCCTAGAACAAAGGAGGATCCTTGAACCTGGGATGATCCTGGAACAAAGGAGAATCCTTGAACCTGGGATGATCCTGGAACAAAGGAAGATCCTTGAATCTGCTGCGCTCCTGAATATCCTCCTGAATTCGTGAGGGATCCCATATGCTAAGGATAGGATCCCGCTGGCTGGAAATAGGAACCTGTTGCCTGGGTCACTGTTGTTGTTCCATAGTGCACTCCTTTCGGTCCACCCACATATTGAACATCTGGAACCACTGATGGCTGAGAAGTAATCACCGGAGTATCAAAATTCAAAGATTTTGGCACCAGTGGGGAATGATCCTCTGCCGTTTTCTTTTGTTTCTTGAGATCTCCGATTTCTTTGAGAATCCTTTCATTGGTCTTATCCTGTTGCCGTATCTGATCCTTCATCTGCAAAATCAAAGTAAACGTGTCACTAGTAGTGGGAGTGTAAGAAGCAGAAGAAGTTGGAGGTTTTGAGAAAATGGGAGTTGGTTTCTTCGCAGCATTCTCAGCATTCTTCTGGGATCCAGAAGGTGGTGGAGGCAAAGGGGGAACGCCTTGTGAAGAAGTGAATGAGGGCATCAAATTTGAAGCATTCTTCGCTGAGGAAGCCATTTGCTTGGTTGTAGTGAACTGAAATGAGCACAGAAATACGAATTTTTCTAAGGATGAAGCACCAATTGCCCCACGGTGGGCGCCAAACTGTTTTGGTCAAAAAAATCTGATGAGGATAATGCAACCAAACTCTCTGTTACGGGGTATGATGCTTAAAATGTAGAACAATGACAAGGATCACTTCAATGTAAATTGCACAAATGACACAAGGATTTGTACGGGGAAAAAGCCCTTGATCAAGAGTTGATCTCCGGCACAAAAAACCCCGGATGATGGAAACTACCGATCACCAAGCTCAAATAAATCAATAAATGTTTACAACTTCGGATAGTAACGAGCTAGGTACAAGGATCACTATCGTGAAATGTGTAAAAGTGAGTGAGAACTAATATGTGTTCGTCAAGAGCTTCAAGAGTGCGATTGTATGAGAGTGTGTGTAGCTGAAAGTGGCTAAGTGTTCTAAAATCTAGCTCGTCACCCCTTTTAAAAATAGAAGTTAACTACAATAACTAACTATCCGACTTTTGTGCCAAGCTCCCACGTTCTCCACAACGTCCATTTCCAGTCAAACGTGTGCGAAATGCCCGTGGAATATTCCTTAGTACCGTTGCTAAGACCAAGTCAAGCTTGTTACTCCTGCGAAGTAATACAAAACATAAACAATCAATCGTCAGTACGAGGATCCTTAAAGTGATCCATGATCCTGATCCTAAAGCTCTTCTGAGGATCACTATCTGTCACAGAAGTAAGGATCATTAATTAGGATAACGAATAAGGATCACTAATTGTTAGAAAATCCTCCCCTAACACTTAGCATCAATGTGTGAAGCTCCCTAGTCCTTGGGGAATAGTCAAGATTGATAGTGATCAGCAAGAGGCTAAGAATTGCTATACTTCATCGATGAAACCAGCCTCGAAGTCAAGGAAGCAATAGCAATCAAAGTATCCTCCAAGGGACGTCTTGGAGGCAAGAGAACAGGATGTAGTAGAAATCCTTATGGATCCTGATGATCCTGAATCTATAGTTTATATAGGATCAGGGATCCTTGGCGAAATGAAGGAAGACCTCATATCCTTCCTCAAAAGGAGAAACACTACCTTTGCATGGAAACACGAAGACATGACAGGTATATCTAAAGATGTAATCACTCAAAAACTTGGCATTGATAGGTCCTTCAAACCAATCCATCAAAGGAGAAGGAAATTTGCACCAGAAAGAAATGCCATTATCCAGGAAGAGGTAGAGAAATTACTCCGGGCAGGTATGATTAGAGAGGTCAAGTATCCAAGATGGTTGGCCAATGTGGTTGTTGTTCAAAAGAAAAATGGAAAGTGGAGGGTATGTGTCGATTTCACAGATTTAAATAAGGCATGTCCCAAGGATCCTTTCCCATTACCCCACATTGACTCCATGGTGGATGCAACGGCGGGTCATGAACTGTTGACTTTTATGGATGCTTCATCTGGATTTCAACAAATTCAGATGGAACCATCTGATCAAGAGGATACGGCCTTTATGACTCCAACCGGTATATATTGTTATATTGCTATGCCGTTTGGATTAAGGAATGCAGGTGCAACATATCAAAGGCTGGTGAATATGATGTTCAAGGATCAGATTGGACAAACTATGGAGGTTTACATAGATGATATGGTAGTAAAATCCATAAAGGCTGAGGATCACCTAAGGGACTTGGAGGAAGCATTCGATATCCTTGACAGATATAACATGAAACTTAATCCTTCAAAGTGTCACTTTGGTGTTAAAGCAGGCAAATTCTTAGGATACATGGTGACCAAGAGAGGCATTGAAGCCAGTCCAGAACAAATCAAAGCGATAGTGAACATCAAGTCCCCTACCAATGCTAAGGATGTTCAAAGCTAAACAGATTCATATCCAAATCCTCAGAAAAGCGCAAGGAATTCTATGATATCCTAAGGAAGAACAAGAAATTCGAGTGGACTGAGAAGCATGAAAGTGCCTTAAGAGCTCTTAAGGATTATCTATCCTCGGCCCCAACTTTAATGAAACCAGAAAAAGGAGTTGTGTTATCCTTATATCTTGCGGTATCCTCAAAAGCAGTAAGTGCCGTCCTTGTTAAGGATCACGAAGGTACACAACGTCCTGTCTATTATGTAAGTAAGAGTTTACTTGATGCCGAATCCAGGTATTCACACCTTGAAAAGCTTCTTCTTGCATTAATTATGGCATCTACTAAGTTGAGACATTATTTTGAAACTCATGTTATTGTTGTTAAAACTAATTTTCCAATTAAGAATGTCCTCAGGAAACCAGAAATGTCAGGAAGGATGGCTAAGTGGGCAGTGAAGCTTAGTGCCTATGATATAAGATATGAGCCTAGGACAGCCATCAAATCCCAAGCATTAGCTGACTTTGTGGCTGATTTCAGTAGTGATTTACAAAAAGAAGCTGAGTTAGAAGTCCAGCAGCTAGAGGAGACCAAGGATCCTTGGATACTCTATACTGATGGATCCTCAAATGTCAAAGGTACAGGGCTTGGAATACTACTAAAATCTCCACAGGGGGACATAATACCCCACTCTATAGCTTGTGAGTTCCAAACCACTAACAATGAGGCTGAATACGAAGCCTTAATAGCTGGTTTGCAAATTGCTAAGCATATGAGGATCAGGTATCTTGAGGTACATGTAGATTCATTGTTAATTACAAACCACTTTAATGGATCCTATGCTGTTAAAGGTGAAAAGCTAACCAAATATTTAGAGATAGTCAAAGAATTGGCACTCTCTTTTGTATCCTTTAGTTTGACACAGGTACCAAGGGAAGAGAATGCAGAGGCAGATGCACTAGCCAATTTAGGATCATCCTTGAAGATCCCGGAGGATATCAAGATCCCTATTATCCATATCCTGACCCCGGCTATCAAGGATCATGTGGCTATGGAGATAGGAGAGAATTCTGCAATTATCCCTAGTGAGGATACTCAAACTCATTCAGGATCATGGATCCTCCCAATCATGAGATACTTACAACATGGAGAGATTCCTATAGGAGAAAACCCTTGGGCTTTCAAAATTAAGGTATCTCAATTCACAATTTTAAATAATATGTAGTATAGACGATCTCTTGCAGGACCATACTTAGATGCATTGAGGATCCTGAAATCCAAGAAGTTTTAAAAGACTTCCATGAAGGAGATTGTGGAAACCACACTGGGGGCAGGGCGTTATTCTCAAGGATCCTGAGGACAGGATACTACTGGCCAACCATGAAGAGAGATGTTGTGGAGTCTGATAAGAGTTGTGATCCTTGTCAGAGACACAGCAATATCCTTCATCAACCAGCTGAATTTTTGCATCCTATATCCTCCTCTTGGCCATTTATGAGATGGGGTATGGATATAGTTGGTAAGCTCCCTAAGGCACCTGGTGGAAAAGTATTCATGCTTGCTATGACTGATTACTTCTCCAAGTGGATAGAGGCTGAAGCTTTTGCCCAAGTCAGAGAAAAGGAAGTTATATCCTTCATTAAAAGAAATATTATAACTAGATTTGGTATTCCTTCTGAAATTATATGTGATAATGGTTCCCAATTTATTGGGGGCAGAACTACTAACTTTTGTGACAGCTGGGGGATTAAGATGATAACATCAACACCAGTCCACCCACAAGCTAATGGTCAAGCAGAATCATCCAACAAGATCATCATCAACAATTTGAAGAAGAAGCTTGGATCCAAGAAAGGGAAATGGGCAGAAGAACTACCTTATGTGCTTTGGGCTGATAGGACAACCCCTAAGAATGCTACTGGTCAAACGCCATTCTCTTTGGTATTTGGGGCAGAATCAGTGATCCCAACAGAAATGGTGGTTCCAACTGCTAGAACAAGTACCCGTGATCCTGAGAAAAATGATGAGAACTTGGCTCAAGACTTGGATACTATTGAAGAAATCAGGGATCTGGCTAGGATAAGGATAGCCAGTTATCAACAAAGAATGGCTGGTGCTTACAACAAAAATGTCAAGATCAGGAAGTTTCAAGTCGGAGATATGGTATTAAGGAAAGCATTTCAGAATACCACCAATCCTGCTGATGGAAAATTGGCTCCAAAATGGGAAGGCCCTTATTTGATTGAAGCTGAAGCAGGAAAGGGGGCATATAGATTGCTAACCATGGAAGGTGATTTGCTACCAAGAGCTTGGAATGCTGTCCACTTGAAGAAATATTTCATGTGAGCAGGATCCTCATGGCACAGATGATCCTTACGTTAGGGGTATCCTTGAAGGATCCTTAAAGTATCGGTGATCCTTACTTTGGTAATGTCCTAATCCTGAACTATTTCATTTCCTTATTTTCTCATAAAAGGATAAGGATCATGTGTCCTTTATCCATCTCTCACGTGATTTTAAGTTTTGAAAGTTCAGGTATCCTTAGCAAAATGTTAGTTATCTGCAGAAGCAATCCGTTCCTTGGGTTTAACTCCAGTTATTTGGGCTTGACCCCAGTTCCGCCTGTAGCGCATGATGATCCTGGTATAGTTCAAGGCAGTGGGACCAGTACTCGCTTTAGGGGCTGATAATTCCATTGTACTGGCTATACCTAGGATCCTACGTATAATGGTAGACGTACCATACATCCGTTCCTAAGGTTTCTAACGTTTTCACGTTAGCTAAGGTTTTGACATTTTCATGTCACTAAGGTGGTGTTTGTTTTTTGGAAGAAGAGTTTCCTGGCCTCTTCTGTCTGCACCGTGCAGACACGGGAAGAGGTTTAGCCTCAGAATAGTGTTTGTTTTTTTTTTTTTTCGAGAAGTGCTTTTTACCTCTCCCCAACCTCTTCTTGGGGAAGTGATGAGAGGTAAGCTTCTCCAAGCAGAGGTTTACCTCTTCTTGGCACCACCTCCACCTCCACCCCTGCTCCGCCACCACCACCCCTGCTCCGCCACCACCACCCCTGCTCCGCCACCATCATCATCATCATCACCACCCCTGCTCCGCCACCACCACCTCCACTCCGCCACCACCTCCGCTGCTCCAGCCCCAAATCGACGTCACAAACAAAACCCCCAAATCTTCTCCACCTCCACCTCCACTCCGCCACCACCTCTGCTCCACCTCCGACATCTGCTCCACCTACACTCCGCCACCACCTCCGACATCATCATCAACAAACAAAACCCCCAAATCGAAAACCCTAAAATCGAAAACCCCCAAATCAAAAACCCTAAAAACAAAGAGAGAGAGAGATCGTAGAGAGAGAAGGGGCGGCTGTGGCGGTGGGTTTTGATGGCGGTGATGATGGCGGTGGTGAAGTGGTGGTGATGATGATGGCGGTGGTGAAGTGGTGGTGATGATGGCGGTGGTGATGATGACGGTGGTGATGATGACGGTGGTGATGATGGCGGTGGTGATGATGACGGTGGTGAAGTGGTGGCGGTGGTGAAGATGGCGGTGGTAGAGAGAGAGTAGAGAGAGAGTAGAGAGGGATCTGTGTGTGTGTTTGTGTGTGAAGAGGTTTTATATAAAAAAAAAACAAACCCTCTTCTCCTTGCAGACTGAAGACATTTGGTCCACCTCTTCTCCTGCAGATGCCTGCAGATGTGGCCTGCAGCAGAAGAGGTTTTCGTGCAGAAAAAACAAACAGCACCTAAGTTTGGATAGTCGCCAGTTAGGGCCATACTCCAGTTTACATACGATCCTTGGGCTTGTCCCCAGTTATCCTTGGGCTTGTCCCCAGTTGTCCTTGGGCTTGTCCCCAGTTGCTAACTCTTATCTTATATTGGCTTAGTCCCAAGTTATGCTCTATTTCAGGTCCTTGAAGATAAGCAACTAGGGATCCTTGATCCTTACTTCTCTCTAAGGTTTATCTTATAGTTATCCTGATTATGGTTAGGATCCTAACTTGGATCCTCAGGTATGATCCTTAACTATTTTTTATTCTATTCATTGTTTATTTGAATAACCCTTAAAATTTGACAACTAAACTTTTGATCCTTAAAATATATTACTTTTTGGGATTCTTCAACTATAGGATATTTGATAATGGATCATATCCTAAATATTTTCAATCTGACTTATTCAAAATTGCTTATTCAATAAGTGTACATCAAAACAATTGAGAATTAAAGAGACAAAAAGGAAAACAATACAAGATAAGCGACAAAAGATTAAGGTTTTATTTATTAACAAAAGATTAACCCTTAAAAGGTTGTCAAAATTACCTACCCCGAGCATCTACCAGCAATACGTGGCCCGTCCGCTGGGGTAGGTAAAGGGTGTCCATGATAATAGGTTCAAAGTAGTGCAGGAATATAAAGGCGGCAGGATCACAATGGCTTCATCCCCCAAACAGAGGATCCCTCCACCATTTGCAATCCTGCCTATTGTCTGAAGGATCCTAAATCCTTAATCCTAAAAACTATTGTTCAGTACAAACCATCAAATTGTTCAACAAAACAACCATCAAACTAAAAAAATTGGGCTCCGGCTATGTCTAGAAATTTCCATCATCGCCCAATTGTGCAGCCTACACCTTCACTGCATCCTCATCCCCTCCAGCTTCGGTATCCTTAACTTGATCCTTCCCACTGCCTCCAGCCTCGATCGCCAAAACCTCCTCAGCCTCTTCATCATCTTCAAGATCAGCCAACCTTGCTTTCCAGCCCTCAACATCCCAGCTGCTTCTGTCGAAGTTAGAATCTTGAGCTTCCTGGGCCATCTTTAGTTTTGTCTGATACATTGTGATGGCAGCAGAGACCTTTGCACTTTCTATGAGATCATGCTTCTCATAGTCAATGTCAATCAGGATTTTAGCCGTCTTAGTCTTGGCATCTTGAAGGGCCTTTTCAAGATCAGCAATCTTAAGATCCTTAAGCACTGCAACTTGTTGGAGGTTAGCAATCTTCTTATCCTGCTCCTCGACGCTTCCCACATAATCTTCAATCTCAGCAAATTTCTGCAAAGAAAAAGTGAAAGCAGTTCAAGATCATGTAATCCTCAAATGAGTAGGATACCTAGGCAGAATTGATGATCCTCACCTCATTGAAGTATTCAAGGAACTGGTGGCGGATTAGTGGCAGGCCTTGTAGGTCCTCTGTGTCAGAAGTTTTCCTCTTCTTGCCACCCCTTCCTTTAGAGGGTGCCTTGGGAATGGAGATGCTAGGACTGGTAGTGGACCTCTTCTTCCTGGATCGAACAACATCAAGGTCAGCCGTGTTGAATTGGGAGGCAGGCTTGGAAGATTTTCCAGCACCTATACAACCAAAACAAGATAAGTATCTTTACTTCACTTATATTTCACTATTTATTTAAATTTTTAAACAAAGATACTTACTTGACATCGTGACAGAGCCTGAGGATACCTCCTGAGAATCCTGGGTTGTTGTCTTGAAAGATCTTGTTTCAGGATCAAGCCTCTTGAAAGCGGCGAGTCTCTCTTTGGCAGCAGGAGACAGTCTGAGGTGTGAGACGGTGATAGCTGCATAACAAGAAAGCAAAAGTATATAAGTGATCCTTATATCAAAAGAAAGTTCTCTGGTGATCCTTCTCAGGATCCTCCATCCTACCATGGGTAGCCCATTCCCTGGGTAGATCCTTCCCGTCAGAGATAGAATCTCTCTTGACGAAAAAGAAACGCCGCTTCCAGTTAGTATCATTCTTGGTAGCTTTGAAGATCGGGTGTTCCTCACCAGGTTTACGTTTGAACAAATAACGATGAGAACCAAAGGTAGTAAGATCATACAGCTCTCCCAGCTCTGACATTCCTAGGTCTATTCCTTCCTGCTCGATGATCCTTTCAAGGGTATACAAAACCCTCCAGATCATCGGCATGGCTTGGATATAAGAGATGCCGGTTAGGGAAAAGAAAGATTGGGTGAAGGCTGGAAAAGGATATGTATAGCCTATGGTGAACGGAGTAACAGGAAAAGCAACCCAGTTGTCGGAAATATGATCACTCAGGGTATTGGGATCAAAAGATTTAAACACGGTGTTCGCCGGGAAACAGTGGCGGATCCTATCAATCTGCGGATCGGTGAAACAGCAGCGTTCTTTTATGGAATCTTCGATGATCCCCTGGCTTTTCAGTGGGCTGTTTTTCGGGTGATCCTTAGCTGGGGAGTTCCGGAGCAACATTTTTGACAGAATGATGGAAAGAGATGGAAAACAGAGCAAAAGAAGGAGGAAGATGAAGAGAGAATACCTGTTTATCTTCGGATGCAGTTATAAAGGGATTATCTCTGAAATTTAAATGCAAACGATCCTATCTATATCTCCTATTTATAATCATGATTGGGCAGGGTTGTCACTTCTGTGACGTCATAGTTGCAACGGATAGTTCTACATCAACGGCTATATATCCGTTAGTTAGTTGCGGATAAGATCAAGAAAATATAATTCGTTCATTTTACATATTACTCCTTATATTTTGGGGGCAATTGTTAGGGGAGGATTTTCTAACAATTAGTGATCCTTACTTGTTATCCTAATAAATGATCCTTACTTTTGTGACAGATAGTGATCCTCAGAAGAGCTTCAGGATTGGGATCATGGATCACCTTAAGGATCCTCATACTAACGATTGTTTGTTTGTGTTTCGTATTATTTTGCAGGAGTAACAAGCTTGACTTGGTCTTGGCAACGTTACTATGGAATATTCCACGGGTATTTCGCACACGTTTGACTGGAAATGGACGTTGTGGAGAACGTGGGAGCATGGCACAAAATTCGGATAGTTTGTTAGCATAGTTAACTTCTATTTTTAAAGGGGTGACGAGCTAGTAATTAGAACACTTAGCCATTTTCAGCTACACACACTCTCGTACAATTGCACTCTTGAAGCTTTCGGCAAACACTTAACAGTTTTCACTCACTTTTACACATTTCACCATAGTGATCCTTGTACCTAGCTCGTTACTATCCGAAGTTGTAAACATTTACTGATTTATTTGAGCTTGGTGAACGGTAGTTTCCATCACCCGAGGTTTTTTATGCCGGAGATCTTCTAAAGATCAAGGGGTTTTTCCTCGTATAAATCCTTGTGTCGTTTGTGCAATTTACATTGAAGTGATCCTTATCATTGTTCCTCATTTCAAGCATCATTCCCCGTAACTAAGAGTTTGGTTGCATTATCCTCATTAGATTTTTTTGACCAAAACATTCACTAAGTGAGCAAAAGATGTAATCAAATGCGGAGGAACATTTAAGAGCCATTTCAAGGCCGATCCTGTTAAGGTAGAACCAAAGCCCTTGCATAAGCATGCTTCCTTGAGCTCCGGAGGGATAGGATTAATCTCCATTCTTTCCCTATACTGGGCAATATGCTCTTCAGGATCCGTAGTCCCATCGTAGAGCTTCATGTTGGGGGTTTGAAATCTTTTCGGGATCTCAGCATCACAGATAGGATATGCGAAACGAGATATCCTGTGGCTGTCTTGGGACACTTCCGGAATTGGCTGGACCACTCCAGGTACACTGGATATCATGTCCTTCAATTTCTAAAGCTCCCTAGTAAATGTTGACGTCATACCTGCATCCTGCAAAGATCCACTATTGTTAGTAGCATGAATATTATTATTTGACACGTTACCAGTCTGAGGATTCTGGCCATATCCTGAAACATATCCTGAGCTCCTCACAGTTGACATCCTGATCGAGGAGGGTATTTCAGGAGTATGATTCTGGGAATGACTAGGCACAATATTCCCCCTATTATCCTCAGTATACACAGCCGAACTGAAGTTCAAAGTTCTGGGTTGTAAAGGAGTAACAATATCCTCAACGGATCTGCTCGAGCTAGCTTTTAAGAGTTGTATTTCTCTTAACAACATTTGGTTAGTTTCCTGCTGCTGCCTCATTTGTTCCTGCACACTTCCAAATAAAGTTAGAATTTCATCATTAGAGGCTAAAACGGGAGCAGATCCCTGAACACTCCGAGTAGGGATAATATCCTGAGGTTGTGAAGAAACTGGCATCCTTGGAGGAGGTGGTGGAAGCACCGAACCGGTAGTAGCAGAAATTGTAGCAGACACAGTGGAGGAGTTCATGTTTGATCTTGAGGCCATTGTAAACAATGTGGCAAAACGTTTTGAAAACAGAAAACCGATTAACGATTTCACAAAGATTTTTAGTAAAGATAGCACCACTTGCCCCACGGTGGGCGCCAAATTGTTTTGGTCAAAAATTACCGAAGCAATTAAGTGATCAAATTAGTTAAGTGAGGTAGTGTGCTAGAAAGTGCGTTGGAAATATGCTGGTTAGGTTGTTTGTAAAAACAGTTTTCAGGATACGGCTCAGGATATTGAGCTGTATCTACGATCAAACTATGAGCAAAAAGTAAAGGAAATGACATGAGATGTACGAGGAAAGCCCTTGATCAATCTAGATCGCCGGCACAAAACCTCGGGAGCTGTCAATCGCAGCTGCCTAGTTCTTCTTATTACTTCAAACGTCAGGATACAGTGCAGGATATCGACCAGATCGCTAAGTGTTACAATGCTTTTTTGTGAAAGTGAAAATTGCGAGAGAACGGGTGTGAGAGTGTAGTGAGTGTGATTGTGATGTCCTATTTGATCTGATATACCAACCTATTTATAGTAACGAAATACAAACTAAAATTCCTATAAATATGGGATGCTCCCGAATATTCCATTGTTAACGTTGTAGACCGAGTAATGCGGCTTCAACGTCTTCATTTGAACAACTTGGACCGAGTCTCCCGGAGAAAGGGTCTTCATGAACGTTGGGCACCTGGACGCGTACTCCTGCACACAACCCGTTAGTAATCCTGAGGATACCATTCAGGATGTTACCGATATCCTGAATGAGCATCCCAGATATGAACATATATCATACAACCAAGATATAAGTCAAGATATTTCCTAAGATATGAACTCAGAATTTCACCCATAACAATGTCTTATTTCTAAAACGCAATAGCTTAAAAACACAAAAGAAAGTGTACTTTCTAAAACGCAATGGACTGAAAACACATAAAAGTGTGTTTTACCTAAAACGCAATGCACAAAAAACACAAAGAAATGTCTTATTTCTAAAACGCAATGGCCAGAAAACACTTAAAAATGTCTCCTTTCTAAAACGCAATGGCCTAAAAAACAAAAGAAAGTGTTCTCTATAAAACGCAATGCACCAAAAACACAAAGAAATGTCTTATTTATAAAACGCAATGGTCAGAAAACACTTAAAAATGTCTCATTTCTAAAACGCAATGGCCTAAAAAAACAAAAGAAAGTGTTCTCTATAAAACGCAATGCACCAAAAACACAAATAAATGTTATATTTATAAAACGCAATGGCCAGAAAACACTTAAAAATGTCTCCTTTCTAAAACGTAATGGCCTTAAAAAAACAAAAGAAAGTGTTCTCTCCTCTAAAACGTAATGGCCTTAAAAAACAAAAGAAAGTGTTCTCTCTAAAACGCAATGGACTGAAAACACCTAAAAATGTGTTTTACCTAAAACGTAATGACTAAAAACTCTTCAAAAATGTGTTTTTCTAAAATGAATGGCCAGAAAACATATAAAAATGTCTTAGTTCTAAAACGCAATGGCCTAAAAACACCAAAGAAAGTGTTCTCTCTAAAACGCATTGAACCAAAACAATAGTTTTGTATGTGAATTGTCTGAAACGCAGCTCAACCCCAGCCAGGGGCTCTGCCCCTTGGAGCCCGCCAGGGGATGCCGCCCCTTGGACCCTGCTACCAGGGGCGCTGCCCCCGGACCCCTGCCAAGATCGTAAAACGCAACGATTAAATCAAAAACCCAGATCGTAAAACTGAAATTAAAGAATTTCTTACATGGATCGAAGCCGATTTCTTCAACGATTGACGAAATTTGAATGATAGAAACACTTATCAGCGATCGAATCGAACGGATCGAGTGATTATCTTCAAAATCATGAGAAAAAAATGAGAATTTTGTATGAAATTAAACTGGGTTTTCTTTAAAAAAGCTGAAGAACACGTTGATCGGGTGTTTGAATCATTGATTGTTGACGAAAATCACACTATAATGTAGTGATTATTGAGATAGAAAGTGAAGAAAAGGTTGAAGATGGTGGGTTTTGAAAATGGTGGGTTTTGAAGAAGGAAGAAGAAAGGATACGATTGACTAAAATACCCTTGCTCTTTATTTTAAATGTTGCCACATGTCATAATCATATTGCTTCCTACACTTCCTAACCAAAATAAACTTCTCATTTGATTCTCACCCTAAATATATATAAGAGTTAATTGCCAAAATCGTCCCTGAGGTTTGGGCAGGTTTGCCATTTTCGTCCAAAATGACACTTTTGTATCAAATTGCCCCCAACGTGTGTAACTTTTTGCCATTTTCATCCAAGCCACTAACTTAGTTTATTTTTTCTGTTAAGTTGAGGATATTTGGATGAAAATGGCAAATATAAAACCACAGGGACGATTTTGGCAATTTACTCAAACTCTTTTAATTTTTTTATTTAATTAATTTTGTTACATATATAATAAAAAAGAATATACATGCAATTTTTATATGAAAAAAATAATAGCTTTGTCACATAGTTTTTATAAATTTTCATTCAACCACTAAGTTAATTTTTCTATTAAGCCGAAGGATGTTTATAAACTAAGACATAAATTACTTTCTAGTTTTTTATATAGATCATTTTTATAAAAATAAAATCCACTTAAATCTCTAAATTTTATAAAACCAAAATGCTGGTAACCTTATTGAAAAAGGTCAAATAAAAAATCTTATCATATGTACCAAGTTTGGAATTCATCTTCTACTCTTTTAAATTCGCTCCTAAGGAAAAACAGAAGCCAGTGCCCCCCTATCAAACAGCGTATCGTTACCAAACCTTAAAATAATGCTATGAACCAAAAGTTTCTTTACTCAAGCCCACTCAGAATAAGTATTAGTTAGTTACCCTCATAAGCGTAATTAAATAAATATTTTATTTCTACCAACATATTTCCTAGGTGCTCAACAAATTTAAAAAATATGTAACGTTTTACAATTTTTTTCTATCTCTACAACTGATAAATACTAAAAGTTGTAATCGATTGTTATGTGTTGCACACCAATGGCTTTTTGTCTTTATAAAACTGATTTATATAAAGAAGCTATAAATTAATTTCTGTCTTAATTTATAAAATTTAAAACATCCTTTACCTTAACAGAAAAAATAATCTGGGTTAGTGATTTGGATGAAAATTTATAAAAATTATGTGACCAAACTATTATTTTTTTTTCTAAAAACTCCATGTATATTCTTTTTTATTATATATGTAACAAAAATAATTAAATAAAAGAAATTAAAAAGGGTTTGAGTAAATTGCAAAAATCGTCCCTGTGGTTTTACATTTTGCCAATTTCATCCAAATATCCTCAACTTAACAGAATAAATAAACTAAGTTAGTGGTTTGGATGGAAATGGCAAAAAAGTTACAAACGTTGGGGGCAATTTGGTACAAAAGTGTCATTTTGGATGAAAATGACAAACGTGCCCAAACCTCAGGGACGATTTTGGCAATTAACTCTATACATAAACTATGGAAAGGTTAATGAATTATTGATTTGTGCAAAATTACCAAATTAATGAAAAAGAAATGTACCCAGATCAATTAACTAAATTTGTTTTATATTAAATATTTATTAATTCTCCTATATATTAATCTATACTACCTTATTAAGAGAACTAGGATTTCTATCCTTTTGGTAATTTTCCATTGTGTACACATCTTCAACCAACATGTACAAGTGAACCAAGCTATTTTAGAGGGGGTAAACTTGCCCATTCTTCAAAAAATTAAGACACTTTAGAGGCATTTTAGGGATTTTGGCACATGTGTAACCTATAATTAAGATAATATTAAGATGACATATGAAAAGCCTAACTTAATTGAACTTAATTGATGAATACAGATGAGGTGCAATCCATGTAATCTAATTTATGTGGTTGCATCGAATATAACTTTTATAAACCAATAAAAATAAATAAATAAATCAACTTTATATAAAAACACAACTTTGAAGTGCAATCTCTATTGTTGAATCTTCAAACTCCTACAACTCAACTGAAGAAGAAGAAGATGGCATCAATCTCAGCTTCCATTTCCACCTCATCACCATCCTTCTCTTTGCTACAAAAGCCTTCTGTTAACTGTGAATTTTGACATTGTTAAAAATAGCTCGATACAATATAATTGAACATTATATGGCCCTCAAAGTTTTCACTTGAAACTTTTGATCATGGAATAAGTTATCAGTCATATACATATATTATCAATCATCAAAATATACATATAATGTATAATATATGCATATAATAGGTTCGGTTCTGGCGGGTGTAAAAACTTTGTTAACCATAACCAATCCACTATTGTCAGTTTTCATAAAATCATTAAACCGACCCAATGATTTTTGGCACGGTTCAATTATCAGTCCAGTTTCATCGATTAATTTCTTTTTTTTTTCACACCCCTACTTCATAGACTCTTATATAATATACTAGGTTATAACCCGCGAATACTCGCGGATCGGAAAATTTAATTTGCATTAATCGAATTGTCATTAAATAAAATAAAAACACATGCTTTCAAAGGTTTTTGATGAACACGTTTGACAGAGAGAGAGAGAGTATGAACGAATTCGTGAGTTCTTGATGTTATTGTAATTGTGTGATCTTTATCTCTCTAGTTATCTCTCCTTATATACATCCAAATGGAAACCCTTGATTAGATAATAAGGATAATTACGTCCATCAAATAATTACTAACTAATCTAATAAGGAATAAATATATTTTGATCAAATGTACAATCAAAAAAATTCAAAAAATCTAAAAACATAAAAAAATTCTAAAGATCTAAAAAATCTAAAAGAATTCTAAAAATAAAAAAAATCTAAAAAATAAAAAAGATCTAAAAGAATAACTGCACAGTTCCATTAGATCTCTCAAAACTATAAAGTCCATAACGGAACAACTGGAGTCGGTGTATTTGTTTATAGTTAGTAAAAAACTCCCTTTTTTTCTTTATTCTGACACTCCACTGATTAAAAACATATCTTGTGAAACATATGTCCATCCTTCACTCCTTCTCCTTCACTGAAGTAGTAAAAACTCCCTTTTTTTCTTCATTCTGACACTCCAATGATGAACCTCACTTGCACAAATCAAACGGTCATTGGCTGATTTGGAAGATTGTTAGAAAAATAATGATTCACATATGAAGATGGCAACAACTGCATAATAACCCATTTTATAGTAAGAAAGATATAAGAACAAATAAAACAAAATGAAAGCAAACAAATAAGATGATGACCATTTGTTTGGACTCTGGCTTTAGCAGTATCTTGTAGAAAGAAGAACTCATTTGAAGAGATTGGTCAAAGTGACGAATGTTCTACTATGAACCAATTTTAAAACATATATATATGTTGTATCCAGTAATATATATGCAGAAATGGAAAGTTTGGCTGATAATTACCAGAATACATGACTTGGTGTAAAGCATTACCTTGAAGATTGATGGAAACATTGTTTCTTAACATGTATGAAAGTATCACTGATGCAAAAACAGATGATTCTGTACTTACCTATGCAAAATACCACAAATAAAATGAAATAACTTTCTTTTACCAGATATCTTATTATGCATAGCTAAATCATATAAGTTTTTGTTTAAAAAACTGAGTTTTTCCCTCTGAATGTTTAAGATGAATAAAAAATACCTGGATAAGTGCAGCTGTAGATCGCCATGCACCAACAGCACTACCAATCGGGACAAAAAGATAGAGAAAATCATGAGTCAAGGTTTCCATACCAAACACAACATTTCCCATAAAGCCAACCAATAATCTCCATCCATTTGAATACACATTGAAATGTCGACCAAATTTCATCAATCATCAATCAAACTAAAGCTTCTATCCAAATAACAATCAAAGAGCATTAACAACATAAATCAAATATTGAAGACATAATGGAGATCCACATACAAAAATACGTACAATCCGGCTTTATGCGCCAAACAAAAAGGGGGAAGCCCTAAAAAAGAAAGATATAGCAGGCATGCTATATCACCTAACATATACAATACCTGCACAGACCCGACCAATATCACTTAATTATTTTTATAAGTACATCATACACACATACAACACAACAGGGCTTCGTATTTCTACAATTGAAATACATTACTGGTTAGCAAAATTTAGGGCATTAATTCATGACAAATTTTCAAACAAAACTAACTCCAACAATAACATGGTACGAAAATAATGTAAAAGGAGTAAGGGAACAAACATGAGATGTAGCAGTGAGGGGGAGAGAAGCATCAATATCATCAGATCCCAAATCATACTCCTTATACTTATCATCTTCTTCTTTCTTCATATTTATACATAAAAATATGTATATTAAGAAAAATTAGAGCTATGATGATGAAAAATTATAGTATTCCCCGGCGAATTACATACCCGATCAATATCTGGATTCTTAACCCACAATGCTATCTTATGAAGCATATGTTGTAGAGTTTTGAAGGCTTCTCCGACTAATTCAATCTTAGGAAGCTTCTAGCTCGCATCCGTTTGAGACGCACCCAATGCAAATATAATCTCAAAAGTTGCATATACACATTGCCCAAAAAATCACATATTCAAGATTAGTATTTTCAATAAAGTTATTAATACCCTCTCAAGATTCACTCTAAAACAATCCATCAGAATACAATAAATAAAAAGGACTAAAAGAACCTGAAACCAATAACCAGGAAATTTTTCGGGTAGAAAAAATTAATTTACAACAAATAAAAGTACATAAATAACACTTTGAACCTCTAAAGTATCCTCTTTCACTTCTCCACCACAAATTTTTAGTTTGTATTATAAAATAAACATTGAACAAACAAAACAATAAAAAGACCAAGTTCAAAATGCAAACAAACATCTCAATTATTTCTCACTTTTTGAAATATGAAACTTAATTTATTTATTGCTAACATCCTCAACGATCTTCAAGTTTCTTTCGGTTGTAGTATCAGACATACTTGAGCCTCCATCTAAATTGTAAACATCACCACTTTATGCTTAGATATGTTATCTTTAAAAAGACTTTAAACAATTTTTCTCAACAATGGTATTAGCATCAAAAGTTTTAAATGGGATGATTGGAGTTACATTCTTGTCATCTTCAGAGATATAAGATCCCGCGAGTTTCGCGTGTGGCTTAACACAAACATATAATATCTACTGGCATTGAGATGAACTTTGTAACGAAAGAACTTTTCAATATAAACGTATAAAAATGATACTGAAATAAAAAATTATAGATAAATTAGTATATGAAAATCACAAATCACTAAATACTTCTTTATAAACTACATTGTCGTTTTATTAGTTGGTTTGCCGTCGTTTTATTAGCTGGTTTGTCGTTGTTGTCAAAACGGTTGAATCAAACCGGAACCGCCTTGAATCAAACCGGTTGTCATCTCCAATCAATGTACTTCGCCGGTAGTGTACGCCGATGGTTGGTCGTTGACCGCCTCCGGTTCTCTTCCACGGTTAGTTTTGGTGGCCGAGGAACATGAAAAGTCGGGGTTGAGAAGTTCGTAGGTTTTTTGTTCATGATTAAAAGGTTAGTTTTGTCATTTTGTTAGAGTTGGGGGAAAAAGTAATTTAAATTTTAGGTTGGGTAAATGTGTAATTAAGGTTTTAAATAGAGGAATATATGTAATAATCCCAAATATTTAAACTAAGCAAATCACATTGTTAAAACTGCCTGAAACAACATGCCCTTCAAGACAACAATATCTGCACCAACAAAAAAACTAAACATCATTCATTTTTAATCATGCTCAATTGTACAAAGAGTAATAGCGCATCAAACACAAAAAATATTTGAAAGATTTCCATTAACCAAAAGAAGTAAATGATAATGAGAATTCATACTCACATTAAGATGTATATCGGAACGTATATAGTTCTCTTAATCTTGTCTTCTCTTTGAGCTTTGAACTTTCTCCTATTCAAGTGTCTTCTACCCCACTATATTTGTTTTGAAGAAATAGCCCACTACACCTGATATATGACAAATATTATAAGTGCTTGTTTCAAAAATAACCTGTTTTGACATGTAACCAATATTGTCCGAGCCTGTTCCAACCAAAATGACCATTTTCTTCAAAACAACCCGACCTGACCAAACACATTTAAAATCTGTTACCGTGCACCACCCAATCTGTCCGTTTTCTCTGGTAAATAAAAATAATATTTTAACATATAATAATAAAATAATCAACATCTGTCTTACAGTGTGACAATTCAGCATGATTCCAAAATGCCTCGTTTCATCTCGTACACATGTTTGTCCAAATGTGTTCTAACCCAAACCAAAATGACCATTTATTTTCAAAACAACCCATCCGACCTAACATGTTTTGACCCATTGCCCTGCCCCACCCAACCGACCGACTTTGCGGGGTATAAAATAATAAGGATTAAACAAATAATGAGTAAAATAATCAAGATAAATAAATCAACACCTTTTTCGGCCTTGTATGTGGAGTAGCCCCATGTATTTCTCCGCTCGTCTAGCTCTTTCTGTGTTAAATGAACACCTAATATCCTCTAAGTGATGTATATCGTGATTATACCTCCATTCTTGACTACTCAGATTAAACCACTTTACTGCATACACATTGACATCCAGATTATAGGTGGATATATAACACACTGAAATTCATATTCTAACATGTGGTGGATATATTTAAAGCCTAAATAAATGCTAAATCCAGTTTTATGCGACAGTGTCTTCTAAATCTCTATTCAACTCTGTAGAGTTTTTTTTCACAATAAATATACGGAAATCATTTCCATATGCGAAGAAACAGTTTTAGAAACCAACCTAACATGATCCACCAAAAACATTTTTGTCGTTTTAGAATCTGTAATTACCCCAAAATTTTGTAAAAACCAACCTAACATGATCATCACCACCCCTAATATACAATATGCAACCACCACAAGTGGCCTAGTGGTGGAGTGACTTGGGTTCTCCAATGGAGACCCAAGTTCAATTCCCATTAGTGCCACTTTGGTGGCCACCGACACCCGCTTTAAAGCCGGACCGAGGACACTCGAGGTCTCGGGTTTGAAACATGTTTCTTACCCCTCTTTGATGGCTATGGCTATTTGCCGCCAGGGATCCTTGTCGGGTGGTGAACTGGGAAGGGAGATCCCTTCCGCGGTCAGGGGTACCGTGCAACTACCCTTAATATACAATATGCAAATCCACTAACATAATAATGTGAATTTTACAACCACATATACATAATAATGTAGGTAAAATCACTAAATTAGATAACACATGTGCAACATATTATTACCTTCTGTATAACTCGGCAGCCGTACATTTGAAGACTAAGGGACAAAACATGGCCCAACTGCTTTCCAGCCAATTCTCTTCGCTGAGCTGGCATTCCATGCTCGAAAAACTAAAGCAGAAAGCAGTTAAAATTTGTTATAGTTGCAAAAAACGGCATAATTTTTATGTGACGGTTACATAATAAAAGATAAGTTGTTGACAACACCTTCCGAATCACATAATTTCCAAAGACATCGGTCATCAAAGTAAGAGCCTGAGGGAAAATCTCTTGAAAAACCATGTTTTTATCCTCGGTAGTAGCGGTTTCAATTTTCTGTTGAATGAAACGGCTACCATACTAGTCCGTGCTGATAAAATAAAGTAACAACAAATTAGAAAATATATATTTATTAAAAAAACAAAGCTATATTCTTGCATTTATGTACCTAAACTCAACAACATGACCGTTGATTTTAGAAAGAGGAATAATAGGTAAAATGTTTTAGACTGCTAAAGATCATTAACTCACCCAGTATAATAGTCACGCGGTAAGTAAACATCCTTCAGGGTCCCAAACTCTCCAAATGGTCCACGAAGATCTTCCGATCTGCAGATAAACAAATCTTTGATTAAAAGAATGTTTTGTATCATTTACCATGATAGTAGAACAGCTATGAGAGGAAAACTGAATGATTAGTTCTTATGTACAGCTTCCAGCATCAACTTTTTAGTGCTGATTTCAGCGCGTCAATATTTGTATCTGAAGTAGATACATGATACAATATTGAAATACAGATTATAGATTGAACTTGTACTAAACAAAAATGAGAAGAAAGGTTATATTAGCGAAACTTGTTGGAGCTAAAAGCTTTCAGCCAAGTGATAACGGCGGACCAAATCACTCGGTAACAGTTTTAATATTCACACAGTAGGTGAAAGAGATGAGAAATCATGCCTTACGGTAGTCTGTTATAATAATAGGACATCCATTAAAAGCCTCCTCAGTTATATAACGTTCATGCTCACTTTGGAATTCACATCCCCATTTCACCTATAACAATATATTCAGCATACAATTAAAAGCGCATTCCTACAATTTTTAAAGACTAACTGGTTGACTCTCAAAAGTCAAAAGTATTTGGCAACTTTAAAATGTGTAAAAAAAAGTACCGGAAATTCAAAGTTCACCAAAAATAGCTTCAAACGATGACTTTCTCTATCTGATAATCAGTCAATGTATCTGGATATCAAAGACCTGATTTTTATAATATCTTTTTGAACAAATTCATATAAAACGGAACCTTTTATTAGAATAGAGGGGCTATAAGATAATCTACCAATAATCAAGGGTCAATGAAGTAACATACGACATACTCGCGATAGGCAGTGGCACATGCCATGTCATCATTCAGGTCCGCAAATGCAAGCTCAGGTTCAATCATCTTCACAATATAAAACACCGCCCCTCCTAAATCCCAGAAAATTCTGGCGAATGCCTTATATGGCGAAATTGTCAAGAGGTTTGAAGAGAAGTTTGTTTTATCCCCTCGGCAAAGAGCTGTGTTTGAATGTCTACGTGCCCCACATCCTCAGGATTTTCTGTCTGTCGCACCTATTGAAGGCTTGGGGCAACACATGTCGGCTGTGGAATACCGTGCTATCCTTAGATACCGACTGATGATTCCTTTGTTCCCAGTTGACGAGCCATGTCTGGTATGCCGCAAAGCGTGTTTGGATTCTTTTGGCGAGCACGCGATCCACTGTAAAGAGCTACCAGGGTTTAAATATCGGCATGATTGGGTGAGAGATGTGTTATGTGATGTTCTTAAGCGGGCCGGGATCTCTGCAAAAAAGGAGGCTCTAGTAAATTTCCTGACTGACCCCTTAGAGGGGAGGTCCACTTTACGCCCGGCGGACATCCTAGTGTTTGGATGGTAAGATTCATGATTGGAAAATAATAAAATTGATTTTTGATCGTATGACTTCTCAAAATCAACTTAAAGATACTTGTATAAAACAAATTCATTTTATCTTAAAAACAGTATTGAGCGTGAACCAAAGATCAACATTGGAACCTGTTCAGTGATGAAGATGACACCATGGTGAAGATAGAATCAAAGTTTCAAGAACCTGTTCAAATAAAAAAAGAAGACGCAGCGATGAAGATGATGTAGCGATGAAGATAGAATCGAAGGCTGCACCGTGATCCCTCTTGCCATGGCATTGTTTTTTCAAGCAAACACGAACCGCAAGTTATCAGACATGGATAAAAGCCTATCATGCACAAATTTTAATTTAAATATCTGAAACTGGAATTATACACAGTTTTGAATCGTTTCCTTACCCAACCATGAACTCTACGTGTCTCTTTCAATCATTATGTAATACCTGAATACATACCTCCAGCCAAACCTGAAACAGGGTAATATTCGATTTGTTAGGATAGCACAATTATGATTTAGATACTGCCGATCCTGAGTTTACCCCATTGTAGTGATTTCTCCCCTGTGCTTTTGACCTGAAAACATTTAAATGCATAAAATTCCAGACCTCATACTATAACAAACAAAATAACATATCGTGGTGTTAACGTAATAGCGAGTTGAATATGAACCTTGAAACTAATGGAAAATATTTAATTGATAAAAATCACTTTTGATTGATAATTGAAACAATGTCCGATTTAGGGTTTCGAGTTTGAGAAAGGGCTATAAAGAACCGGCGATTGAGTGTAGAAGAAGGATGTGTTCAAGTCTTTTCGAAACAAGGAAAGTAAAGACACACGGATAATACACTTCTTCTTCGAAGCTACATCCTCAGTTCTATCAAAAACGACATTAATACGAAGAACAATTTGCAAAATTAGTCAAAGTATGAGCAAATTATATAAAAAAATCATAATCAGGACTCTTTTGTCCTAAGAAATCTTCAATCATCTTAGCATTTGAAAACCTAGATGAATTTATTATAACAAAATAGACATGTTAAAACCTAAATTCAAGATCCAAATTGTTTATGGTTTCAAAATGAAACAACCTTTTATATTCAAAACGAAACAACTTTTTGTATACTAAAACAACACCGAGTTAACCACTTACCGAACCTCTAGTTGTAGCTTAAGTGCTCCAATCATGGTTAAACATCCCATTGAATATCTCTAAAGTTCCTGCAAGTCACATAATTGGACTGCTAAATTATCACAAAACTAATAATTAGATAATCATAGAGTTTGACAATCGGTCTTTAGTTTAAAAGGATGTTATATAAACTGATTATTTAAAAAAACTCAATTTTAATGAACACCAACTTCCAATCACCAGGTTGGTTTCCCCCGATGTCTGAAATCAAAAGTGTCTGACTATTGAAAACATGGGTTAACCAAGCACCAGGTCGGCTTCCCCTAAACGGTTTTAATACTTTTTGAAAACATGGGTTAACTAATTAAATAAAACATTTTTTTCAAGTTTGACTATTTGGTGAAACGAATTATCCCGCTGGTGAAAACATGGGTTAACTAATTAAATAATCTCCATTGGAATAACGCTTGAAATCGAATTATCTCGTATATAAGCGGACTTCAGTGAGGTAGAATGCAAGACCCAGAATACGCCGAAAACTACCGCCGCGGTGGGACATAGCCGCCGATCCAGCGAGATTATTCATCTATTCGCCGTCGATTCAATGGAAGTAGACAATTTTAGAAGGCAAAGAGACAATCGATTGAACTTTCGATTATAAACTCTCCTATTCCCTTTGTTCAGCCTAAAAAAAATACTTTGAAAAACATGCAACCTAATCAAACCAGCCGATCTTTCTTCTTTTCGGATACACACCTGCTTGTCGCAAACCAGCCGGTCTTTCTTCTTTTCGAACCAGTCGGTCTTTCTTCTTTTCGAACCAGCCGGTCTTTCTTCTTCGAATCAGTTTGATTATGATCCGTTTATCAATTCTTTAAATCCAACCGTACGGCATCAACATTCTACTTCGGGTGTTACAAAGCAAAAGCAACTCAGATCAGGAATAATTCTCTACTCAAAGAACAACAAAAACAATAACAAATCTGAACCTTCTCCTTTTTTCTATGATTAACACTACCAAAAACTTGTGATTTAGATCTGATTCACCACAACACCAAATCGGAAACTATTATAGAACTTTTAACAGATCTGCAATTCCGTTTTAGATCTGCAATACGAGAATTTCTATCTTCGTGAATCACAACCTGCAATTTCTTTCAAATTATGCAACCAAAATTGCTCTTGGCTCCATTCATCTTCGGCTTCATCAATTGCCAACAACAACAGAAACAGTGATGTGATTTAAAACCTTGTTTATGCATCAGATTTCAATCGCTCACTAACCTTGTGTCGAGTAGTCAAGATAAGTTTAAACTAATCATCTCAATCACATATTCACAGTTTTAGAAAGACTGGTGCACAGAATTTGGTGATGTCATATCAAATTAGCAACTTCTCATTCATATTAATTGCATTTGATCCGTACGTATGTATATATATCATTTAACATTGATTAGAAGACTGACCTGTAGGTTCTTCAGTCTAAAATGACCTTGCTGCGTTTATCCTGCCATGGAAAGAAACACGAATGAAGGCATATATATTGAGAAGACATCATTCCAAAACTGAAAAATGAAACTGTTACCTACCTTATGTGCCTCACTTGTTTCTGACTTTGAATCAAACATATAAATAAAGATATCAGTTGGTTGTTTAGGAACCGGGTCAACTTGTTCAGAAACCACAATAGCTTGACTTTCATCTTTCTTTGAACTTAACTCCTGGACCTCTCTGTTTACACACATAACCAAACTACCTAAATGAATACATTATCATTTTATTTGTATAATTAATAAACAAATTAATTACCTTTTCAATTTTCCTAATTCCTCCTCATAATCCCAGTGAAGATTCAATTCAAGCGGAAAACATTTATCTCGAAATCACAATCTGAAATAGAAAGAACGATTCAACGAACGACATATAACAAATTGTTTTTTAAAAGATTAGGGTTACAGATTTAGAAAAACCCCCAAATCTAACTTTAGGGTTTATGAATGAATTTAAACGTGAAAGTTCTACTTAACATTTTTAAGAAAATATACGCAATGAATGTGTGTTTATACCTGCAGAAAACACCATCAGATTGGTAATGACAGAGATTATGGTAACTAAAAAAAGAAAAGAACACCTCAAGAGTCGAATTCTCATAACGAACGTTTTCTTCTCCTACAAATTCACAAATTCACAAATTAAAAATCTTCATCAAACCTTTCCCATTCTTCATCAAACCTTTCTTCTCCTACAAATTCACAAATTAAAAATCTATCCATAAATAGCTAAAAATCGTAATAATACAGTAAGAATACAAAAAAACCTGTCCATTAGCCTCTAATGATCCGACGTTGCTTCATCAGCAGTGGGCATTTCTCCATTTACCTTAGGGACATACTGCATTACACCACATATGAACAATAATCCACCACCAAAATCATCAATGCATATATGTTGAACAGATTGGTCTTATTTTGTAAAAAAATCAAGCCAAACTGATTCTGAGTATGTTCGTGAGTGTATTCGTCACTAAGCACGTGCATTTAAATACATATGCTTAAAAATAGTCTAAAGGTGTAATTTTTATTTTTTTGTGAAGACATAATCACCAAGAAAGTGCAATTATCGGGAAAACAACGAAAAATCTAACCAACAACTAAATGACGCCTAATGAATCACTTCATCTTCCAGACTAAATTAGTGCTTAAAAGGTTACCTGTAATCAAGTTAGATCGGCGATGCTCGTTTATTGCAGTTCCTCCTCCATCTTCTTCAGATTTCGCCTCACTCGACATCGGTAAATTAGGGTTTCCACTCTTAATCTCATTCTCTTCCTCTTCTTTCACAGCAGTTTCAATCTGACTCTTAAATACGAATTTATAGAAATCCACCCAAATCAATGTTAAGGGTTTAAGAATTATTTAAAATCCCCAAATTATACTTAACGATTTAAACAAACAACCTCATATCGGAGATTTTTATTAACAAACAAACGTCAAACGTTAGGTTATTAGGTTAACAGATCTGATGGAAAACCCTAAACACTACAAATCGATTCAAGATCTACAATAAATCCATATATACAATCTACAATAATCTACAATCTACAATACAATGGACGGTTAAAAGAAAATTACCTCTTCAGAAGTCGTTACAGAAACCAAAACCATCCATAGATCGTCGATGTTTGAAAAATGAATCTCACAAATTCAGCTATAGGGTTTGTGATATGAATAAAGCTGTAATGGAAATGACATCTTATATATGGAAATAGAGATTTTGTAAAAGAATCCAAAGACTGATTTGATTTGGTGTGATAAGAGTAAGAAACTGAGAAGAGAAGAATACGATTGTAAATTTTTTTGCTGCTAAAACAGATCTTACCTTCGATTGTCTGTTCTATAGCAGGCAATTCCGTCGTCATCAAGGGTTCACGGCGTAACCCTAGCGCCGACTGTTTCAGTCTCCAACGATAACAAATCAGTGAATCGAGATGATCAGATCTGAAGAAGATACAATAGATTAAACATTACAATAAATAATCATATAAGTAGTCATACCTGGCCTTTGAGAATGATGAATCGACGAAGAACAATTGAAGGAGAATCGGTATTTTGGGATTTAGGGTTTCAGGAAAGTGAGGATGTAATACGTTGTGTGGTATGAGAAAGAGAATATATACTATCCGAATTTGAGAGATGGGTGACCCGAATCAAATCCGGATTCCGCCTCTTTTGTGTTAAAATGGTGAACGTAGAAGCAAAATCTAATTTCCCTCCTAAACTCATCACAAAAAGTTGCCACATCAGCAAAAATGGCCAAAATCAAATGCCACCTAGCCCAAATCCATCTTATTTATATATATATATATATATAGATTGCTCCTTTTCCGAGCATCTCCTTTTCTAAAAATAATTAATCAACAACTTTGTTAGTTAATGTAAATGTTGAAGTTAAACAACCTTCATGTGATGGGTCCTTAATGGCTAATCAAATGACTTTGTTGAAAAGTAACGAGGGCCACAGATTCTTCTTCCCATCATTCATCAACTACTTACAAACGAGGTTTGTTTTTTTGTCTTTTTACATTTTTTCTCTTAGGCCAGGCGGGGTGGTCTAATATAACGAGTGATAGAATCAAAATAACGCGTGGAACTTCAAAATCCCCACCCCGACCTCATTCTATAACGCGTTATATCATCACTTGATTCGATTTTCGTTGTTTTTTCAACGCGTTAATCTTTTGTTTTGTGAGTGTATTGTTGGTTGGGGGAAATTGTTGGGTGTGGTGGTGAGTGATGACCACCCCGCCTAAAAAAGGTTATGAGTGATGGAAAAATGGTTGATGACATGGCGGAACTTGATTGGTGCTTGTGAGTGATAGATTCTATCACTAGTGAACCACCCCGTGTCCCTTATGGCCCTTCTTCTCTCTCACACTTGATCAAACGCTTCATCTTTCCCTAGCCCACCCTTTCATTCCCTTCCCCTCGCCCCTCCAGACCATACAAATCCCGTAACAACCTCGAACCCTAACACTTTTCTCTCTCCATCTGGAACCTAGCTTCCTCCATAGCTCTCCAATCAGACCAGAAATGAAGAACAAATCGAAGGTGAGCACCGATTTTGGAGAAACCCAAACCGTTTTGCAGGTTTGTTCCTATTTCAGTTCTTCCCGATCTTGTTTCAGTTCTTGTTCTTGTTCATATATTGTTCTAGAGTTTGTTAATATATTCATCTTGTTAATATACTAACTTGCAATAATTGCAAAGTCAACAAATTGTTGAAATTGTGGTACTGTATACATTTCTAATGTCGTACAATATCTCTTATGCAAGCATAAAAAAATCTAAAACTGTAATTACTTGACATAAAAAATTGTGGTTTTCTTGAACATGTTGTTGCAATATCAGTCGTTCATCCGTTTGTGATGAGTGTACGCACACCTGTTTTCCCATAAAACTTCACCGATGGATTACCAACGATTGCTACCTTACTAACTTCACTAACAAATATTTCCATTAATTATTAAAAAAAATCATTTAACTTGTAGTAATTCACTAAAACTATAATGTCTCCATCATAGGGGATAAATTATAATGTCGTTTATCAACCTTATGCAAGCATATTAGTTACAAAGTGGCTTATCTCATCAAGAAGTTAAGAAACTGTTAACCACTGCATTGATTTTCTCTGTAAAAATTGACAGCTTCAACAGGTGGCATCGAAGTTGCTCTTGCGTCATCAGAGGGTTTTTTAAGAGGTAGTCATAATACAAATTATTTTGCTTCAATGTAGTCATGATCTTGCAAGAGGTTAACTTTTTTTCCCGTAATAACTGTTGCATTTGATTTGTAGTTGTTGTTCGTCAGCATCTCTCAATGGCGGCGATAAGTGGTTAGTGTCGTTAACTTATTGAAATGTTGGAGGTTGTGGATTAATAGAAATGACAAAGCTTTTAAAGTCACATCCTCTTCTTTATTTAAGTTGGTTGAAGACATAGAAGAAAATTCTTAATTGTGGTTGAAGAGTTGATTTCTTTGCATTGTTTCTTGGTTCATTTTTATCTTTTCTTGAATTTAATTCAGGACAAGGTCGTCAAAGGCACCCATTTTTTATTCATCAAAACCAATGCCACCTCAAGCAACTTTCTGGCGACCGTATAACAATAGCGGATTGCGTGACGTGGGACTAGATTATCAGACCTATTCCAAAAAAATATTTTTTAGGTACTGTTTTTCTATATGTAGTTTGTAATCTATCTACTTAACTATCTGTGCGGTTTATGTGGGTATATGTACCGACAACGCTATAATTTGCTGAATTGGCGTTGGTTTGTACCCAGTGAACTAATAATGGTTGGAAACTGAAATGATTTTGCATTTCCCTGGTCCAAGTTTTTACTATTTTCTATTCTCTTAACAGTGTGTTTGGACTTTGGGTTGTAAGACGATGTGTAATGCTACTCGGTTCTCAACCTTTTTAACACAAGTGTAGAACCATGTCTCACGGGTTGGGAAATGTGTCAAGTCTGTGTGTTTTTGTTATAGTCTGAGTGGGGTTGACCCGAAATGCTTATTGGATAAACGAATTGTTTATGCCCAAAGTCTACTTACAATGCGTTTAACCTATTAAGTTGTTTTTATTGAAAGTGTCTGTATTCACATAAAATACAATAATTATTCATAAAAGATTTGACAAGAAAGTATTTTGTGGGTCAGTTAAAACTGGCCCACAATATATAACACACTTAAACCCAAGGGCGTTTGACCGTGTCTAACCCGCCCACCTTGCGACCTCTCAAACCGCTAAAGCCCCTCACAAAAGGGTACTTTCATCATTATATTTGTGGAATAGTAACTATTCTCAATGCAAAATATATTTTTAAGGTTTTTCCTCTATGTGCGCTTTTTTTTTAATCTCAGGCTAGAGCTTTTTTTTTGCGGCTTGAGCTTAGGCCCCAGAGCAGTTTTAATTGCCTTGAGTGCACCTATCGCTATGTTGTAATTTTGTGTTTTTGACCTGCAAGATGGTGCAAGAGCCAGGGCAAGTATTAGGAGAACAAACCATGATTCATCTCCACTGGTATGTCTGCTACTCTACCTCTTAGTAGCATTTCAAGATTTATGTTAAAAAATAGCAATAAATGTTCATTAATGAACCTTTAGTGTATGTGATGCAGAGTAAAATTGTGTTCTTGTGGTTGTTTACATGTCAACATGTCACATAACAGTGACCAAGTTTCTTCACTTTTCGGCTAAAGTCATTGATACTTTTGTCTAACTACAAATCCACTACGTTTTAATTTTCTTCGATTGTTAGTGATTTTTCTTATTAATTTTTCAATAATCAAGCAACCGAAATGAAACAAATATGAAATAATACTTTCTTTATTGTATTTGTGTTTCTCGTGTTGGATCTTGGATTCCCTGGTGGCACTTATGGCTATATTTACAAAGCTATACTCTTGAAATATGAAAGAATGATATTTCACTTACATTTTAAGAGGCACAGTCTCAGCTCGTGTTTGGTGATTTGCATAGCTCTTCTTTTTTACCACCAAACATGCAGGTAAGAATTCTCAAGAAACAAGGCTCAATGAAGAATAGGTTCCACAACCCTTTTTTTTCTTTATTTAAATTGGTTAGTGCAATCACCCATGCCCACATGTTACAAAATGGTAGTTTTGACCCACCCGTTAACTAATATCGACGGGTAAGCATAGCAAAAATGTTAAGTTCCTATGGTGACTTGTACTGATTCCTGTCCATGGGTCCTATATGGGTCAATAGGCTATTTTTAAACACAGAAGTCCAATGTTCTTTCTATTTTTTACACATAGAATACCAATGTTCTTTCTCATTTGTCCCAAATGGGTCAATAGCCTTTTTTTGGTATTTAAGGCTTTTTGTCAAGAAACTTGGTTAGGTAAGCATTCCAACTTCATAAGCATTCCAACTTCATAAGCATTAGTCTATTTCCTCTTAGCATCACTTCACTATTTACATAGGATCATGGGAAACTTTCATTAACATTCCTTTTAAGTTTTTGTGTCATACATGTTTTTGCGGGCAAAAAAACATAACTACCCGCTGCAACGCGCGAGCATTCCCACTAGTAATTCAATGAAATGAACAGTAACTAAATATAAGTTTTTATTTATTTATTTATTTAATATTCTGAATTCATATATGAGGATTATGAGGAGAGGGTGGGAGGTGGGGTCACTAAATAAGCTAATGAGGACATTATATATATATATATATATATATATAGGGGTGGGCTATATAGAAAACCCTATATATATATAAAACCCTAGAAAACCCAACCTCCCGACATTTTTTTTTTGAAAAAAATAACACATGTAATATACATGTTTTTAAGAGTTTTGGGCCAAAAAAATCAAAAAAGCGCCGAAGGAATGATTTTAAAAAAAAAAATTCAGCAATTTCTGTCTTTTGTGCCTAACACATGTTAGGCAACCGGACATTGCTGAAATTTGTTTATTTTTTTTAAAAAAAATCCCTTCGGCGCTTTTTTGTTTTTTTTTGGCCCAAAACACTTTAAAACATGTATATTACATGTGTTATTTTTTTCAAAAAAAAATGTCGGGAGGTTGGGTAAAATGGCCGAAGATTTGAGTTTCCACAGTTTTCTAAAAATTTAAGGGGCTGTTTGGTAGCCTCTTAATGACCATTCAGATGCTACCTCTTAATGGTTTAAAACCTTTGAATGAATAAGAGGTAACCTCAAGTCTGAATGGTTAAGAGGTAACCTCTGAATGGTAAATCATCACATGTCACATTCTTCTACCTTCTCATTGATAAAATTCTTAATGGTTCCATTAAGAGGTAGCCTCTTAATGACCATTCAGAGGCTACCAAACAGGCCCTAAGGGTTTTCTGTCTAGCCTTCTCTTATATATATATATATATATATATATATATAGGGTGAAGTTATTGTAAAAAAGACCAAAAGTGTGAGAAAGGTAAGAAAGAATCTCAACCATTAGATCTAAATTAATTGAAAAGGGTATAATTGTAAATGCATTAACAAATTCAAATATGGTAATCCTTGATTTAAGGATTTGGAGAGAGAAAAACCTGGATTTTAGGACTTATAACCGTCCATAAATATAACACCATTCAGAGCATGTTCATACATGGTGTTTTAAAATATAACACAATTCAGAAAATATAACACCATTCAGCACAAAAATAACAACATTCAGCACAAAAATAACACCATTCAGCAGTTAATAAAAAAAACACCATTCAGTACAAGAATATAACACCATTCAGTACAAAAATAACACCATTCGGCAGTAAATAAAAAAACACCATTAAGTACAAAAATAACACTATTCAGTACAAAAATAACACCATTCAGCACAAAAATAACCATTCAGCAGTAGATAAAAAAAACCATTCAGTACAAAAATAACACCATTCAGTATAAAAATAACACCATTCAGCACAAAAATAACACCATTCAGCAGTAAACAAAAAAAAAACACCATTCAGTACAAAAATAACACCATTCAGTACAAAAATAATACAATTCAGTACAAGATATAACACCATTCAGTAAAGAAAAAAATAACACCTCTGTATCATCTTCTCCACTTCCGGCACCACCACTGGCACTTCCGGCACCACCACTGCTGCACCACCGCTGCCGATCCGCACAACCACTGCCGCTGCCCGCCGCCTTCGCCGCTGCCGCTCACCGTCGCCGCTCGTCGCTCGCCGCCGCCGCTCGTCGCTCGTCGTCGCCGCTGTTCGATCGGTTATAGAGATAGACGAACCCTGAATCAAGTTTCGAGACCAAGATCACGAACCCTGGTTCGTTTGGTTGAGATGCTTTAATCTGAGATCAAAACGAAATGGGAACCGAACATCTCTTAGGCTAGTTGGAAATCATGAAGCAACAAAGAATCATGTGCGTGATTGATCGGGACACAAGAAGTCGAGATATGGAGGTTTAGCGGCATTAGGGTTTTGAAATTGTAGAAAGAGAGAGAAACCGTACGATCAATTGGAGAGAGAGATCGGAATTATAGGAATTTTGATTTGCAGTTTCCTATTTTGAATGGATATAAAGACTTTATTACCCCTATAATTTTCAATTCAGTCCAAATTAAGAAAAATATTTTACATTTTGGTCCCTATTGATCTCAACCATTAGATCAAAAGATCTAATGGTTGAGATTCTTTCTTTCCTTTCTCACACTTTGGGCCTTTTTTACAGGATCCTAACTATATATATATATATATATATATATATATATATATATATATATATATATATATATATATATTTCAATGAAAATGAAAATGAAATGAACAGTAACTAAATATAAGTTTTTATTTATTTATTTAATATTCTGAATTCATATATGAGGATTATGAGGAGAGGGTGGGAGGTGGGGTCACTAAATCAGCTAATGAGGACATTATATATATATATATATATATATATATTAAAATTACAACACAATGAATGAACAGTAACATCATCAAGGGGTGGTATTGGGTACCAGTATCGGTATCAAATGTATCAAATCGGGTATCTTTTCGGTACCGCCTTTTGACATTTTCGGTATCAGTTTGGCACCGGGTTTTACCCTCAAATACCGGTACCGTACCAGTATCGACCGGTACCGAACCGTAATGTGACATGTATATTCGGTACCGGTACCCACTTTTGAGGATTTTCGTTAACGGTATTTTCAGTACCGGTTGGTACCGAGCTCATCAAATCATGTAGCAACGTAGCAACGCAAGTAATTGCACGGTTTAGATTACTTTTTATACACAACTCAATGAATAGTAACATCATCAAGGGGATGAGCAAATGGTATCGGGTACCAGTACTGGTATAAAATTTAGCAAACCGGGTATATTTTCGGTACCGAATGGTACCAATTTTTGACATTTTCGGTATCTGTTCGGCACCGGTATTCACCGTTTTTTACCCTCAAATACCGGTACCGAACCGTACCGTACCAGGTATATTCGGTACCGGTAGCCACTTTTGGGGATTTTCGGTGACGGTATTTTTGGTAACGGTATTTTCGGTACCGGTTGGTACCGAGCTCATCAAATCATGTACCAACGTAGCAAGTATTGCTTCGTTTAGATTACTTTTCATACACACTATAAGTAAACTGTATTTCATTTGAATGAGGTTTTATATACATAACTTTTTGTTTTTTGTTTTTTTGTTTTTTGTCTTTTTCTATAATGAATGAATTGTAGCATGTAAAATTAACTAGGATGTTTAGATTATTGATGAGCAAATCATATCAAATCCTATAATCAAACCGGTATCGTATCGGTACCAAATTTACTATACCAATCATTTTCGGTACCAATTTGGTATCCATATTTTGGCGTTTTCAGAATCGTTACTTTCGGTTCGACACCGGTCTAGCACCATACTTGTATTTACTGATTTTTACCTTCAAATACCATATTGTATGGTATCGAGCATTTTCGGTGCCGGTACCTAATTTCGATGATTTTCCAGATCGGTACTTTCGGTGCCATTACCGGTACCGAGCTTATCTATATTTTAATGTAACACCCGTTCTTATAATCAAGGTTTAACGTAAATTTTACGTAAAACAATCATGTAATTAAGATTACATAAACATTTGGAAATACGGGTTTATTAAAACTTTTACCAATCATAAGTTATTCTACATAATGCGGTTGAATTCGTTGTTTAAAATTTACAATGTATCAAAGTGCGGAAGCGTGTGTTTTTATCGTGTTCGGTTCTTCGTTGAGCTTGATCGTCTTCCGGCATCCAAGGTGTACCTACATTTCATAAACATGAAATGCTTTAGTCATACAGGACTTAAAACGTGGCTAAACGAGTCCGAGAAACAATTAATAACAAAAACACAAATTTCAACCTGGCCTCCACCGTAAATTACGGTGGCACCGTAATTTACGGTGGCCACTGGTTTGACATGCCCCTACCGTAAACCAGTAGGGGGCCGCCGTAAAGCTTTTCATCTCCACCGTAAATTACGGTGCCACCGTAATTTACGGTGGACCCTGCATCCAGTTTTCCATTTTTGCCATAATTTGACACGAAATCTTCCGTATCTTTCAAACCGCTTGTCCGTTTGGCCTACCGTTTCTTCCTACGTGTTTGTAATTTGACTCTCCATCATTTGGAGTTAAAATCCGACATTCGGCTTAACAAAATTTAAGACTTTTAAGTCTTCGGCTTATTACCCTTTATACCAAATTTTGACCCGGTTATGCATTTTATCAAACAAACGTATTTATTTGATTCCTATATTTCATACACTTCATCAAATAATTGTGATATATCATATTAGGTTTTAATCATAGGTTTATTACACAAATTAAAGCCATTTTCACTAGTATGCTTATTTTGACCCGTTAAGGATATTTTAAGCACTTTTAAGCTCAATTTCGCTTTCATTCTAATCTAGCGTTGTAACCTATATTTCTTATCTAGTATTCTCCCATCACAACTAAATGTGTGTTGGATTTAAAGTAGATATCTTTGTGCTCCGAATTTATACCCCTTGAAATATCATTTTACGGCAAAGACTCGTATGGAGTCTTTTGGCCCAAGAATTACATCTTTCACTACCCATACTCGTTCTAAACTTTTGTTTAATCATAAGACACCTTTCCAAACAACCTCTAAGAGTTGTTTGTTCAATTTAGCCTACAAGGGCGTTTTGATCGATTTTGGTCCTTCTTTTACAATGAAGGGCTATCATCAATTATTCGACCAAATTAGCACTTTAACATACATCATAAACATGCGTACCTGGCTCGGATCAACAAATAGACCCGATTTTAATACCTTGCTTTATATTCGCTAATTAAGAACGATGCGAATATCCATTGGATATCTATTCCTGTAAGCATATAACTCGACAAAAGAATCATTAGTCTATATAGTCAAAAGGTGATGTCTACACCTTTTGACCCGTTTTGCCGAAATGGTCATTTATCTTTGCGAGATGATATTTATTATCATCTCCTCTACATGACTCTTTCTGTTTAACACCGTACGGTCATTTTAACTTATAAACCGTTTATTACCTTCGACATAATATGACCGAATTATCGATTTACTTCTTTTTAAACCATCAACATGGCTTCTAATTATGCTCGACTATCTTGTTTCGTACGTCTACACGCCGGAACATCATACCTCGATTTTGTATTTATCTTATTCATACTAATACGATAAGAGAATATTCTGAAATATAAGACTAGTGTAAGCTATACTTACATTGTATCCGAATTATGCTTTTCCGTCATTCTTGCTTCGTTTGACCCGCTTCCTTCCCCAAGCCTTCACCTAGCTTGCCAAGCGTCAAACTATCATTGTAATTGTAAGATGGTTAGGTTAGTCATATTCATTTACGACTATTCCATCCTACTCTTCTTATATCGAATTTACCATCCGATCATACACTTGGTCGATTTGACCCTTTTTAAAGTCAATCGACTTATCAACTTATTCATTGCACATTTTCACTCTAATTTCAACACTTTAGTTTTCATTTGAGCATTTTAACAAACACCTAATGTGCATACATTGTTTTTACACATTTTACAACTAAGTAACATGATTTCAAGCATCTATATCATGATCTTAACATCAATTCTTTTATATCATATAACAACCCATTTCATGGTAAATATGATTTATGTACTCAAACACCTACATTGTTCAAGTACTTTGTCTTACTAACTAGTATGATGATTCTAATCACAAGTTTGACACCATCATCATCATATCATAAAAACCCATCTCAAGTCATGTATGTTCAACACTCTAACTTGCAAATTGTTCAAGTATCTTGTTTCTACTAGCAATTATGATAATTTTAAACATGTGTAAACCATCATCTTCACTACATAATCAAAACCCACTTAGCACATAATAGGTTAATTATCAAATCCCTAGTTTTAACACCAATTCTCCAAGTTTTCAACTAGGGTTTGTTTCTAAACAAAGATATCAACACAATAGCACTCATAGATTCAATATTCATTCCAGAATTTCGATTATGATTGTTCATCATAATCTCAAAGTATCACCAAATCTTAAAATTCGACATACCTTGTGATCCCCACGACTAGGTGATCATTTATATATGATCATGCATCGATTTGGGTCTTGATTTGATCTTCAATTAGTTGATTTGTTGAAGTTTAGGGTTTGAGCATGAGAGCCTTTCTTGGCTCTGGTTGAATTCGCAGGAACCACACACGTATGTGTGTTTTATGTTTTTAATATTTGATTTAATTAAAAACTATAATTCCTTTGTCCATGTTTAGCCCCTCAACTTTACACAAGTTATTTAAAGGATATCTTAACCATATTTGTTCTATAAATGTCAAGACATTATCTAACTAGGTTAATACTCCTAGTTACTTGGTGGGTTCCGGGAGTTATAATCCGTAGTATTTTAAGTCCCGTTAACTCGGGCTCTTATAAACTCAATTCCTTAAAACTTTGTTTCGTTTGTATTTAATATTAGGATTTCTTATTAAATCCCAATATTTACCGGGTTATTTTTACTACTAGCGGCACTTTACCCGTCTTTTAGTATTAACGTGGGTTAATTACCAAACCCGTTTTCGGGGTGTTACAAGTCTACCCCCCTTAAAGAGGTTTCGTCCTCGAAACCTTGCTTATCTAGTTCATTGAGTTTCTAAACCCAATGCGTTTGACTTGAGTAATCTCTTAAGCATTACTCCTACTTTAACCAATTGTTAGCATTACCAGAAAAATTATGGTAATGTCTTTTTGGTTACAGAACCTCTACGTATCTCATATGACATAATGTAACTTCGAAATAACGTAGTTTCGTTATTTCCACTAGTTTAGTTAACTTAGCGATATCCATCGCTTTCATATACCATCAAATTCCTTATGAATCCGTTACTTTGACCCGTTTAAAGATTTTTAGTGAAATCTTTCACTTTTAGCAACAAATTCTTTTGTTTTCACTATTCGGTTCAGCTATACCAAATCTACCGCTTACAAGCAAACCCAATTTCTTGATTTGAATTGGTGACCTTAACCGGTCTCATTAACTAGTCTTATTAGTTCAATTACTTTTATCACTCGCTTGGTTATAATGTGATTTTACTTCACATTACATTTCCTAACCGTGATCGTGTCACATCATGTTTAATTTGTATCAACCTTTCATTTTTTTTTTGAGAATATCACTTTTCGAATATATCATCTTGCGCCTATCAGTGTCAAGACTTGTATCTTTCATGCTTACTATTTAAATTCCTATCAGAATTTATGTTTGTAAAAACATTATTTCTTACTAAAACCGAAGTTTTAGTTTTAGGATCTTTTCTTTAACTTGTGTCAATCCTCCATACCGGGATATTGACAGTCCGTAATTTAATCCTTTACAGTCTTAGTTTTTATGCGGGGATTCTTAACTGATTTCCTCGCTTTATTCCATCTAACCCGTAGGTTTTATCACTTAGCCTTATGGGCTATTTTTGATTAGACATTCACCTCTTTAGGGCGAAGTCCTTATAACTTCTTTCTAATCCTGACCCGTGGGTCGTTTTAGTCCGTAGATCTCTCATTTGTTTATAACCCTAAAGGTTATGTTGATCCCGTAGATCACTCTTTTTACTCGTGTCTTATTAAAATATATATATGGTGTCAAAGCACTCTTTTTACGTTTGAAATTCATTTGTCTCAAGCTTACCGTTATCCGGCTTGCGCTTACTTACGCCTTCAAGCATTATACTTTATTCAACCCGTTCAATCTCAAAATAGTTGAATATAATTATCAAAATTTCTGTTTACGAAATTTTATGGTCTTTTAGTCATAACTCATAATCCGAGTCTTTTGACTTTAAATTCGTGTTCTCGTTTCTCGGTTTACGCATGTGTTTAATTCTTACCCATCAACCGGGTGTTTTACCGAAGTCATTATTGCAATCCTCCCGGTATGCATTAAGACCTCGCTTCATTTTTATATTCTGACTTTGTCTTTAAGTTTGACGTTTTACAAAAATGACCCGTTAAGGGACATATTTGCATTTTCCGGGTTCGAGTGTAAGTACACTCCCTCCCATTGCTTGTCTAAATCATTTTTCATGTTTGCGTTTTCTGGGTTCGAGTGTAAGTACACTCCCTCCCAATACTTGTCTATATCATTTTACATGCTTGCGTTTTATGGGTTCGAGTGTAAGTACACTCCCTCCCAATACTTGTCTATATCATTTTACATGCTTGCGTTTTATGGGTTCGAGTGTAAATACACTCCCTCCCAATACTTGTCTAAATCATTTTACATGCTTGCGTTTTATGGGTTCGAGTGTAAATACACTCCCTCCTAATACTTGTCTAAATCATTTTACATGCTTGCGTTTTATGGGTTCGAGTGTAAATACACTCCCTCCCAATACTTGTCTAAATCATTTTACATGCTTCTTTGTCCCTTCGCTCGGGCTCATTATCCTGATGTAATACGCTTCAGTCACTCGGTTGTGCGTTTACATTATTATCAAATATTTTGCTTATCTGATTCATTTGGGTACTTTTTAATTAGTCCCATTTACTCCGCCCTTACTACATCGGATGTAAATGTGTCTGCCATAAGAAGTTCATGGTATCATATGCCACTACTTACTTGGCCAGAGTAAGCGATTAACACATGACACACACGACCTTTTTATAGTTTTCACATTACACCCTATGTAAGTAACGCCTCTATTTGTTTCTCTTGGAAACAATATCCCGAATACATTTTCTATTCGGGTTTTTCCAAGTTTTTTTTTTTTTAATCTACATATGCAACTTTCAATTTCTACTTATTTGTTGCATATTACCATTTGTGCGATTATTTAAAATGTGCACCTGGTAATGTTTGCCCCAACGGGCGTTCCTTGCCATTAACCTTGTTCGCGGTCGTTACGCGATTTAGTCCTCGGTGAGTACGCTCCTCTCGTCATACTTCGGACCGTTCCATCATCATATCCACAATTCGTTTGACTCTCGTCGTCTTCAAACGCGAGTGTCCTTCAATTAAAACATTCACAAAGTCAGTAACGTCAACTTCAATAATCGCCCGTATTATAATACAAGGCTTTTTCTACTATACGCGTCAACGCGCGTATTTTCGCCAACTATATCAATCATTTTAATCGGGGTATCGTGTATCACACGATAGCCCTATGCGTTGTCTACGAGCACTTTAATACACTAGACCTTTAGCATACATGCACTTACCGGATTTGCGATCAAGCCTCGAACCGAACACTATTCTTTGTCAAGAGCATAAGGTTTAAGTTCAAGCATGGTTCCTCCCCACCATACTCGAATCTCTTAAACCAAGGCTCTGATACCAACTTGTAACACCCGTTCTTATAATCAAGGTTTAACGTAAATTTTACGTAAAACAATCATGTAATTAAGATTACATAAACATTTGGAAATACGGGTTTATTAAAACTTTTACCAATCATAAGTTATTCTACATAACGCGGTTGAATTCGTTGTTTAAAATTTACAATGTATCAAAGTGCGGAAGCGTGTGTTTTTATCGTGTTCGGTTCTTCGTTGAGCTTGATCGTCTTCCGGCATCCAAGGTGTACCTACATTTCATAAACATGAAATGCTTTAGTCATACAGGACTTAAAACGTGGCTAAACGAGTCCGAGAAACAATTAATAACAAAAACACAAATTTCAACCTGGCCTCCACCGTAAATTACGGTGGCACCGTAATTTACGGTGGCCACTGGTTTGACATGCCCCTACCGTAAACCAGTAGGGGGCCGCCGTAAAGCTTTTCATCTCCACCGTAAATTACGGTGGCACCGTAATTTACGGTGGACCCTGCATCCAGTTTTCCATTTTTGCCGTAATTTGACACGAAATCTTCCGTATCTTTCAAACCGCTTGTCCGTTTGGCCTACCGTTTCTTCCTACGTGTTTGTAATTTGACTCTCCATCATTTGGAGTTAAAATCCGACATTCGGCTTAACAAAATTTAAGACTTTTAAGTCTTCGGCTTATTACCCTTTATACCAAATTTTGACCCGGTTATGCATTTTATCAAACAAACGTATTTATTTGATTCCTATATTTCATACACTTCATCAAATAATTGTGATATACCATATTAGGTTTAATCATAGGTTTATTACACAAATTAAAGCCATTTTCACTAGTATGCTTATTTTGACCCGTTAAGGATATTTTAAGCACTTTTAAGCTCAATTTCGCTTTCATTCTAATCTAGCGTTGTAACCTATATTTCTTATCTAGTATTCTCCCATCACAACTAAATGTGTGTTGGATTTAAAGTAGATATCTTTGTGCTCCGAATTTATACCCCTTGAAATATCATTTTACGGCAAAGACTCGTATGGAGTCTTTTGGCCCAAGAATTACATCTTTCACTACCCATACTCGTTCTAAACTTTTGTTTAATCATAAGACACCTTTCCAAACAACCTCTAAGAGTTGTTTGTTCAATTTAGCCTACAAGGGCGTTTTGGTCGATTTTGGTCCTTCTTTTACAATGAAGGGCTATCATCAATTATTCGACCAAATTAGCACTTTAACATACATCATAAACATGCGTACCTGGCTCGGATCAACAAATAGACCCGATTTTAATACCTTGCTTTATATTCGCTAATTAAGAACGATGCGAATATCCATTGGATATCTATTCCTGTAAGCATATAACTCGACAAAAGAATCATTAGTCTATATAGTCAAAAGGTGATGTCTACACCTTTTGACCCGTTTGGCCGAAATGGTCATTTATCTTTGCGAGATGATATTTATTATCATCTCCTCTACATGACTCTTTCCGTTTAACACCGTACGGTCATTTTAACTTATAAACCGTTTATTACCTTCGACATAATATGACCGAATTATCGATTTACTTCTTTTTAAACCATCAACATGGCTTCTAATTATGCTCGACTATCTTGTTCCGTACGTCTACACGCCGGAACATCATACCTCGATTTTGTATTTATCTTATTCATACTAATACGATAAGAGAATATTCTGAAATATAAGACTAGTGTAAGCTATACTTACATTGTATCCGAATTATGCTTTTCCGTCATTCTTGCTTCGTTTGACCCGCTTCCTTCCCCAAGCCTTCACCTAGCTTGCCAAGCGTCAAACTATCATTGTAATTGTAAGATGGTTAGGTTAGTCATATTCATTTACGACTATTCCATCCTACTCTTCTTATATCGAATTTACCATCCGATCATACACTTGGTCGATTTGACCCTTTTTAAAGTCAATCGACTTATCAACTTATTCATTGCACATTTTCACTCTAATTTCAACACTTTAGTTTTCATTTGAGCATTTTAACAAACACCTAATGTGCATACATTGTTTTTACACATTTTACAACTAAGTAACATGATTTCAAGCATCTATATCATGATCTTAACATCAATTCTTTTATATCATATAACAACCCATTTCATGGTAAATATGATTTATGTACTCAAACACCTACATTGTTTAAGTACTTTGTCTTACTAACTAGTATGATGATTCTAATCACAAGTTTGACACCATCATCATCATATCATAAAAACCCATCTCAAGTCATGTATGTTCAACACTCTAACTTGCAAATTGTTCAAGTATCTTGTTTCTACTAGCAATTATGATAATTTTAAACATGTGTAAACCATCATCTTCACTACATAATCAAAACCCACTTAGCACATAATAGGCTAATTATCAAATCCCTAGTTTTAACACCAATTCTCCAAGTTTTCAACTAGGGTTTGTTTCTAAACAAAGATATCAACACAATAGCACTCATAGATTCAATATTCATTCCAGAATTTCGATTATGATTGTTCATCATAATCTCAAAGTATCACCAAATCTTAAAATTCGACATACCTTGTGATCCCCACGACTAGGTGATCATTTATATGTGATCATGCATCGATTTGGGTCTTGATTTGATCTTCAATTAGTTGATTTGTTGAAGTTTAGGGTTTGAGCATGAGAGCCTTTCTTGGCTCTGGTTGAATTCGCAGGAACCACACACGTATGTGTGTTTTATGTTTTTAATATTTGATTTAATTAAAAACTATAATTCCTTTGTCCATGTTTAGCCCCTCAACTTTACACAAGTTATTTAAAGGATATCTTAACCATATTTGTTCTATAAATGTCAAGACATTATCTAACTAGGTTAATACTCCTAGTTACTTGGTGGGTTCCGGGAGTTATAATCCGTAGTATTTTAAGTCCCGTTAACTCGGGCTCTTATAAACTCAATTCCTTAAAACTTTGTTTCGTTTGTATTTAATATTAGGATTTCTTATTAAATCCCAATATTTACCGGGTTATTTTTACTACTAGCGGCACTTTACCCGTCTTTTAGTATTAACGTGGGTTAATTACCAAACCCGTTTTCGGGGTGTTACATTTAACGTGTTAGCACCGTAATAACTAATCTGAAAACAACCGAATTTCCAATGTGTATGACGTGTGGGTCCTATTATTATATAGGAAAAATTCCAAGTTTTGTCCTTTATCTTTATACCACTTTTCAGGCTGTGTCCTTTTTAACGAATATTGACAGGCGGTGTCATTTACTAGGTATTTTGTTGCAAGTTTAGTCATTTACACCCAACCTAGTTAAAAAAAACCCTGTTAATTGTTGGGTGTAAAGGACTAAACTTGCAACAAAATACCTAGGTAAAGGACTAAACTTGCAACAAAATACCTAGTAAAGGACACCGCCTGTTAACAATTAACAGGGTTTTTTAACTGGGTTGGGAGTAAAGAACTAAACTTGCAACAAAATACCTAGTAAAGGACACCACCTGTCAACATTCGTTAAAAAAGACACCGCCTGAAAAGTGGTATAAAGATAAAGGACAAAACTTGTAATTTTTCCTATTATATATTAGATTATTTAAATCAATTTTTTAGGACGAAGTGACTATCGTTACCACGTCATTTTTATTTACGTTTTGATATTTGGTATCTGCTTACCTTTACTGACACACGTTTTGCAGACATTAGGTCCCCGTCGTAACGCACGGATGGAAAATCAACTAGTTATGGATAATTTGATAAGTTATAGATTGATATTTGCTATAAATATCTAAACATCGATACAATATAAAAAATTGATTAAACTATTAGTAGGAAGCATGTTGTTCTTATCCACGTTGTAGTCAGTCGCCAATATCCTAAAAAAAAAAGAAAAAAAAAGAACTCATGAATCTAAGCATTAACATAAATTGGAACACGATAATAATGTTGGTTTCGTACGACAATTAGAACGCAACGATTATCAATTTGCCATACCTAGTCCTAATACACGATAAATACTTTGTACCCTTCGTTTGGACACAGGGGCGGATCTAGTAAGGAAACACCGGGTCCCAGGAACCCAGTCTTTTTGGAAAAAAACGTTTTTTTGTAGTGTAAATCTTGTATGATTTGGAAAAAAACGTTTTTTTTGTAGTGTAAACCTTGTATGATTTGGAAAAGGGAACCCAGTGATTTCTCCGGCTGGATCCGCCACTGTTTGGACAACTTTACAACCTTAACAATTTTCGTGTGAATCATCTAAACAATTTTCGTGTGAATCATCTAGCTACTTATCAGATGAATTACATAACCCTTTTTTGCCTTTTACATTTTAGGGTGATACATGCGCCTTATACAAAATTCAGTTTTCACATTACATTTATAAGTACAATTCAACTCTATGGCTTTGTATGATATCTAGTTGCTATTTGTATGAACTTGCATGATTAACTATTATTATGAGAGTGTAACTGTTCTATTGGCCTGACAACCCATCCCACTCCTTGGCCTTTTTAGGGGGAGGATGGGGATGATTAAAACCGAATTCTATCAAGAGGGTAAATTGTCACAGTTTCTCACTTACACTATCAAGAGGTTAACTTGTCGAAGTTCCTCACTTTCATGTCAACATAGGTTTGAGTGTACATGTAGTTTCATGTTTTGTTTAACAAATTGCTTAGATGATTACTATGCTATATGAATTGTACACATTTCATTTATACATATATACATATACCATATGTTGTTCACCAACTTTTTGAAGTTGACACTTGATTTTACACATGTTTGAGGTAACAATGATGTTATTTCCAAGACTTTGCTACACATAGGAGCTTTGGACTTATATTTAGTTTCATCGAGATTTATGTTCATTTTGTAAACAAGTTATTTTTCTTTAATGTATGAATATTTTAATTTGGTTAAAAAATATTTAAATTTTAATAATACGATCTTGAGCTTTTGGACTGTTTGTGTATCGCCTTGACGTTTCCACCGTTGGTTGGGGTGTTACACTCAAAGTTCCTTTGTTGTAGTATACCTATGAAATGTATGTTTAATTTCATGTGGTAAAGACATATTAATGGTAGCTAATGCTTTCTTATCTACGTCACACATTCGCTTATCCTATTATCCCATTCCCACATAGGACGTCACACGGTGTCTACCTTCAACATCGTGTGTTGGAGATACGTATCTATCAGTGACACAAATCCACATATAGGTGCATCCTGATACTGTGCAAATGATTCAAACTTGTCTTTCCAATCAACATATTGTAAAACTTTAGTAGCTTTGATGGTTTATTAGCTTCATGATCCATTTTAAGTCATTCATTTAAATTAGCCACAGATAACATTTTTGACTTAATTAATTTTAAGTACAGGTAAATCCACCAACTAGGTGATAAACCTGCTAAAGGAAAAACACTCCGAGTGTGTAAACCCGCTAAATAGGCAAGTACGCTATAAAGGGGTAAACCATGAAATCACTAATCCCTACACATCCTAAAGTTCAAGGGTTATCATGTATATAGTATAAAGATAGTTTTAGGGTAGTTATGAAGTACAGGGACTAGATGTGACAAAACAGAAGTTGATAACCAACTCCCTAAAGGAATCGATGTGTCCCTTGGACACAGCCTTTGATCGACGACTTCAAAGGAAAAGAAAGGGACGCACCTCTTCAAGTACAATCACATCCACAAGATCAAGAGATGCACCCGTTCGTGAAGAGACATGATGTGTGCAAAATGCAACATATAAATTACATCAAATGTGGCATAAAACTAACCCTTTTTTAGTACTAATGTTGGAAAATGTGTGTTTTTGTCTTCCTTTTGTATTTTCAGGATTAAAAGAGCTTAAATGGACAAAAGAAGCAAAAATGCAGCTAAATCTAACAATAATACAAGAAAAGGAATAAACGTGGCATGCCCAACCCCTCGACAGCATCTCCCCAAGCAAAAACAAGAGAACAGAAGGCTGAACACGCCCCGTGCTCACTGAGCACGGAGACGTGCCCAAGTGTCTGCAGAAAAGACAAAGCTGTAGAAGCTTCTATCACCCACCACGGGGACATGCCCAGCGGACACGGGGTCGTGGTCAACGCTAAGATTCGCAGAATCTAGGCAAATCTTGATAGTACAGATATGTTTCTGCACACGGGATCGTGCCCAGCAGACACGGGGGCGTGGTCAACTAATGCAAACAAACTGCAATTAATGAAGAAAGAGAAGATGGGTGGACACGGGGCCGTGTCCGGGCTTCTGTGCAGGCTATAAATAGGGGTGCTTGGCTCACTTGCAAACCATCCCTTGGCAAACCACCTCTCTCACACTTCACCCACCCACCACCACCACCACCATCACATCCCACATCCACCACCATCATCCATCATCCATCATAGAGTGTGTGAGTAGTCTCGGGATCCAAGATTGATCGTAAGAGTTCTTGACAATCAAAGGCCATGTTTGCCTAAGTCTCTTACATCACTTGGTGAAGACAAGTGTTTAGTGTAATACTTTTTATCTTTAATCTTTTCGCACTTTTTATTTGGTTATGTATTAATGACTTTAATAACTAGTTTCTTATGTTGAAGGTGAGTCTTCCTTATCATTTGTCCGTGGTGTCTTAGCGTTATTTTACTGTCTATATAAAATAAAATATTTTCACCATTCATATCTCCACGGTCTATATAGAGATATGTTGGCTACCTGGTCGGGGGTTAAGGGAATGGTTTGGTAAGATTATTGCCTTGTTCAGTGTATAGATCCTGCAAGGACCTGGGTCAAGTTTAGTAGGACCTCCTTCATTACCCACTGGTATTGGATGACGGGGGTCCAAACTCCTTGATCCCCTCATATGTAAACTACTATTAAAACTTTAACCCGGCTATTTAGGATTGTATCCCTGCTGACTCAAACTACTTAGCCGAGGGTAACGTCACCTTCAAAAGAGGGGCCTACCACATTATGCGTTAATAACTTAATTAATTATCTTTCAATAATCCGACCCTTTAGGATTGTATCATTGCTAACTCAAACTACTGGGTTGAGGGTAACGTCACCTTCAAAAGAGGGGCCTACTACTATAACTAAGATAATCTCTTAAAAAGTGCAAAAGTGCGAAAATAATCAAAGGTTACACTAAAGGCGAGTCGGATCCAAGTGATTCTTCTTGTCTATCTGTTTTTATTTTTATTTTTCAGCATTTTTAGTTTTTATTTTCTAGTTTAAAACCTTTTTCTAAACTTTTGATTTGATTAGACGTTGAGGATAAACCGGTATTAAAAGCTCTTGTGTCCTTGGACAACCTCGGTATCTTACCAACACTATACTACACTCACGATGGGTGCACTTGCCCATATGTGTGTTTGGAGTTAGTAAAATATCATGTTTTATAAATTTAAAACTTGACCAACGTGTAAAAAGGGCTAAAAATATACATAAAATGTATAACCACCACACACGCATCAAGACACGTCTCTACAATCGCACCTTTTTGTTACTTATGAATAGGGCTTTAGATTTCAATTGTAAAACATACATGTATTCAGAGATTCACGTTATATTCAAATTCGATTCATGTTCTAGAGATCAAAGATCAATTGAGGCCAACAATTGGTATCAGAGCACCAGACTCTAGGCATTGGGAATTGCAAGGCAACGAATCGCAAGAAGTCATTCGCGATCAGGTTTCATCATTCTAATTTTCAATTCGCAAGTTTTTGTTTTTTCGGTTCAAGGTTATTGAACCAGGGTTAGAAATCTAGGTTTTGATTAGGTTATAGTGCGAATTAGATAGTCAGGAATTCGGTTATTACGTTGTGGTTATTCGCGGGTTAAAGATTTCAAAGTTTATTGAATTCAAGAGAATTGAATTTTACCGATACAATTAGTTCGTATTGGTGGTCAGGAAATTTTAAGAAAATAAAAACTAAGGTTGTTTGATTACAAGTTTGTTCGTGAAAGTGAAAATCGTTCGATCAGAAAAACATGTCGGGAACAACCGGACCAAATCAACAAATTGTAATTCAAAAGGAAGGAAGTTCTCTTTCCAATTTCAATGCCCAATTTTGAAATCTACAAATTACACGGTTTGGGCAATTCGCATCAAAACGATTTTAGAAGCGAATGGACTTTGGGAAACGATTGAACCGGTAGAAAATACACAATCGAATGTTAAGAAAGATAAGTCGTCAATTGCATATTTGTTCTAAGCAATAGCGGAAGATGTTGTATTGCAAGTTGCAAGTTGCAAGTTGTAAAACTCAAAGGAAATTTGGAACACGTTGAAAACAAGACATGTTGGCGCTGATCGGGTATAAAAGGCTCATTGGCATACACTATTGTTATAGTTCGAGTTATTGCAAATGAAAGAAGATGACATTGTGGACTCTTTCTCAGCAAAGATAAATAGTGTTGTTACACGGGCAAGTGAATTAGGGACAACACTGAGTCAACCGACTCTGGTATGCAAACTCTTAAACGTTGTGCCAGATAGATTTATTCAAATAGTTGCATCGATCGAGCAATACTCTGATCTAGACACAATGACTCTAGACGAAGCTATTGGTTGATTAAAAACTTATGAAGAAAGGTAAAAGTTGAAGAAAATAGAAAGCCACGTGAATAATCCAGAAGAACTCTTGTATGCGGGTCATGGACAACATGTTAGAAATCGTGGACGAGGGAGATTCCGTCTGTCACGAGGCCGAGGGAGAGGCAATTATCAACATAGGGTGAAGGACACACCTCTTACGAGTCGGAAGGAACTGACAACCACAAAGCGATGATAGCAAGCAAGAAACACCAGGTATGAGAGATATGTCAAAAATCACTTGCTACAGATGTGAGAAACTTGGGCACTGTGCCTACTGATGTGCATGAAATACAACATATAAATTATATCAAATACGGCGTAAAATCAACCTTTTTCGGTACTATTGTTGGAAAAAGCTTCCTTCTTTGTTGTTTTTTAATTTACAGGGTTAAAAGAGCTTAAAAACGCAAAAGGAGCAAAATAACAGCAAAAACCAACATAAATACACAAAAGGAGGATTGGCGCAACTCGCCATGTAACACCCCGTGTTTCGAAAGTCAAAGTCAAAGTCAAGATTGAAGTCAAAGGAAGAAAAGATTGCTAATTGCGATCTGTCTCTCCTTGCTTAATTCCTGTTTTGACTTCTTTGACTTGTAGTTAGTCTATTTTGTTATCGCTTTAGTTGTATTATGTGGAGTATCTATTAATGATCGCATAGTAGTCGCTATTTATCGCTTGATTAATCGCTTTATCGCTATCGCAATCGCACTCGCAACTCGAATTACGCATTTTGGTTATTGTTATACGTGTGTGCCTTATGTGTTACTTGTGCATGCTTATTTATGTTATGTGTGGTAATCAATCAAAACTCAATCGCAATCAAATCGCAAACGCTGAACGAACACAAAATAAGGATGCTTGTATGTTGATATAGTAGTTGGGATTAAAAGTAATTTAACTAGGAAATTCTCTCGCATCACAACGCTCGCTATCGCACTCGAAACGGCAAGTCGCACCGAACACTCGAACCAAGCGACTGATCGATCAGGTGACCAGCCGATCGACCAGCCGTTCGATCGAGCTACTGCTCGATCGGCCAGCTGTTCGACCGAGCTGCCACCCGATCGACCAGCCCCTTTCCACTTTGGGTAACCCTATAAATACCCCATGTCACCATCAAACTTTCCACTTTTGCTCTCTGACGTCCGACCAGCGCTCTAACCTTGCTTTTTCTCCGATTTCTTGCAATTCTGGTAAGATCTCATCCTAAATCTTGTACTCCCTTAATCTACGCGCACTCCTACACCTTTCTATCTTTTAAATCTTCATTTTTAACCGTGAAATCATCAAGATTCAAGGTGTTCTAGGATGACGTCATCATGTGTTCTTGAGAACTTCATGTTTTGGCCTCAATCCACCAAGAACAACTTAGATCTAATCGATTTCCACATAAACAAACAAAGATCTTTCATAGATCTAAACATATTCACAATGAACTGGATTGAAAGATGGTTTTCCAACTTTCTTTCAACTCTTTTACACTCAATGCCTTCAAAACCGATAGAATCGGAGCTTGTGCCGACTTACTACTCATTCTTGTGGTTAAGTTGGTTCAAGATCTGGAATCTATCCACGAGACTACCGATTTCGGGCTAAACATGGAACACCGTCTCGAACAGTTAACTGGTTGGATTTGGGTGATTCCTGTCCGATCAGGGGTACCAAGTATTGACGAGGTTCCTGTTGCTTAACACGTTATCAAAACATCTCGATAAAACGACAAACTATCAAAACAACCAAGTGTAAGACGAACAGAACGACCAGGACGGAATGCCATCTGATCGGACTGTCGTCTGAATGAGTTGTCACCCGTTCGATCTACACCTTGGTCCCACACTTAACTTTCGTTTTCAAGACCTTGAAGGATGAACATTAAACGAAGGGCTGACCGATCGGGTTACCATTCGATCGGACTACCACTCGACCATGTGATGTTCTGACTTCAACACTTAAACAATTTTCAACATGTTCAATGCATAAAGGATGCCACCCAATCGAACAAGCGTACGATCGAGTGACAACCTGCTGAGAACTTGTTCTCGCTGAAGTGTCCAACCTATCGGACTGTTTCCCGATCAAACGGTCGTTCGATCAATCGACCTGAAAGGTAGAGATACTTCAATGCTTTCAAAATGCTACAACGAAAACTTCAAAAGTAAAGCCATCTTACACAAACACATCCTTCCCAAAGGAGGTAACAATCCACTCGAACGGCCATCCAACCGGACGACCGTCCGAACGGACTGTCACTCGAATGACCGGTGTCCTACCCACTTGCACTCTGTATCGTTTTACGCGTCACTTATCGTTATGCTATCAAACTGTTCAGGCTAACCCTACTCGCTAGCGCTCCCTTCAATCCATCAATCGCTGTGAGTATACTCGATCCCTTTTTGCTTTACGCACTTTTGTGTGTTACATACATTACATATACAAAATCACATCGAACACACTACGCAATACTTTAAATCGCTAACCAATTACCGCATGTTATACGTGACTTAATGAATGCTTGTTTGTTATGTTTACACATGGAATGCTGTCTACCTGCCTTAGCAACGATAGTACTATTAGTTTGGACTCAGCACATGTTCACTCAGGGGTTGTTAAGGACAATTACCTACATGGCTCACAGTGGTGAGTGTGTATCGCGAACTGCCTTGGGCAGTCAACCCGCAGTCATTGGTATCGATAGGTTCATGTCGATAACTAACATGCCTCATTTTACACTGTGTACATGCTGGTTATGTGTAACGATTTCGAACTCTATATGCTATTATCAAACTTGTAGGCTCACCTTTACACTATGTGTATTGACTTTTACTTTAACGTATGTGACAGGTGCTTAGGATGCTTATTTGCTTTCTTTGCTGTGAAATCGAGGCTAGGAAAGACCTAGGTCAACAATAAACAATTGTCTGTAATAAAAATCTGAGTTGTCAGAACAGAACAATTTGACTAGATCTTTTCTGTAATAATTGTATTTTCATTTATGGCATGGTATGGGACGTGTTGCTTTAAATATTTGGTAAATATAGTTGGTATGAAAACTTCTGGACAATCTGTTTCGCTCAGCGCCACGCCCCGATATTTCCGCCATCGGTTGGGGTGTGACAGATTGGTATCAGAGCCATAACTATAGGGAATTAGGCAAGACTCGACCTAGTCCGGGTCGATGTCTTAGAAACCTAGTCTATAGTTAGGAACCAACAGACCGACTCGTACATGTCCAGTAGGGAGTATGTATGAGCTTACTTGCTATTTTCTCGCTATTCTCGCCTACGCTACACTATCATTGCACTCAAATTTTCAAATATGATTGAGCGATTAAGTCAAGATTAGGTGTGAAAACTGCAAACTCTCGACTAAATTGCTTGTTTAACCCACATTTTTACCTATAAACAAGAGAAAGCGTTGAAATGGGAGTGAAATCCATACTTTGACGCATAATTCTCTTTTATTTTATCAAAATAGGAACAAAGTTGTTAAGTCAGGGGTGAAACCCTAACCTTGACGACTTGTTCCGACCTTTACTTGGTTTTTACAAAACTCTCACCGAAGTCTCGATGGACTCCAATGACTTGAAGTCACAATATGACTAAAAGGATGTGTGCCGAGCCCAAGATTCGAGGCAAAAGCACAATCCTGAAAGTCAAGGTGTGTACAACAGGTCCCTGTGAATAGTCGAATCACTTTGGGTAGTCAATGTCTAATAGCCGCAGACGATCTATTTCTCGATATTTGTGTGTTTCGATTCTGAGCCCGCAACTGCTGACTCTGATGATTCGTCAATTTTATGTGTTTATATGTGTATTTACCTGCTTATGTGTTTTAATTTTTGGAGACTTATTCGATTATTCGCTTTCACTTTGATCGACACGCACGACCCGCGTTGCATAACTACTTTAAAACACTGACAAGTTGCTACTACCATGAGGAACCACCGTACGCTATGTTGCTTGCTATGTTATTCGCTTATACTATACTACTCGCTATACTATGCACGAACGCCCTTCTCGAACGATCACGAACTTTGAATGATAGGTTTCTGTATTCTGACTGCTCCCATGTGCTTCTAAGTGAATTACGTGCTTATTTGCTTCTGTGTTTTATGTCCTACGTGCTTATGTGCTTCTGTGTTTATGTGCCTTACGTGCTTATGTGCTTATGTGCTTATGTGAACCTGTGGTTATATGCATACTTGATTACGTGGTTATACGTGTTCCTGAGTTTTAGTAGTATTAGGCGTGTGAGGTGAGATTCGATTATATTATGTTAAGTCCTGTGGCGATGTCTGTTGCAGACAATGTCGTCATCTGGATCTCGCGCTACCCGAGATGCTCACCGAAAGCATGCAGAAAAATGCCTCGCTGCCATGATTACTAAGCAAATGGCAAAGGTTGTACCCCAAGTCGTCAGTGAACTGTACGAAAACATGAGCAAATCGTCTGAAGAATCTAGGACCGAGACTGCCAAAGCTGCTTTCAGCTTCAAACAGTTCAAGGCATGTGGACCGAAAGAGTTCACCGGCGACGAAGGCCCTACGGCTTTGTTTCAATGGTTTGACTCAATCGAAGTCACCCTGCGGCAGAGCGGGTGTCCTGATAATATCCGCACACTGAACGCGAACGGCGTCTTCCAGTCCTGCGCTCTAGACTGGTGGACAGCCGAGAGGAACAAGCACGGAAATGATGCAGCTTACGGTCTGTCATGGGACGAGTTGAAGAACGTTATGCTCGAAGAGTTCTGCCCTCCCCATGAGCTCCAGAAGCTGGAGGACGAGTTCTGGCACATTAAGCAGAAAGAAGGTGACAACGCTGCCCTGACTGCTCGCTTTAAGCAGCTCAGCATCATCTGTCCCGATCAAGTGAAGACGCCCAACATGACGATCAAGAAGTACATTCGAGCTCTACCCGACTGTGTTGCAGATTTTGTACATGCGCAAAGACAGCAACAATCGAAGAAACTTACTTGCTTGCCGCCAAAATCAACGACAAGCGAGTAAAAGCTGGTTTTTGGGATAAAACTTCAAAGAACCTGCATTAAGTCACCGCCGCACCAGCCGCCGAAACCGCCGCCGCTCAACCGTCAAAGTCCTTACGCCGAAAGAAGAAAAACAACAACAGCAGCTCCAACAATAAGAACTGTGCTGTCACCACCACTGCTGCTCCACTCCAAGCCATCCCGGTTCAGCAACAATCTCACCACCGACCAGCACCAGTTACCTATACACCGCCTGCAAAACGTGCATACACCGGCCCTCACCCTGCCTGCCCGACATGCTCTTATCATCACCCAGTAGGTCTAGCTTGCCGTTTTTGCGCTCACTGCAATATGTACGGTCACTTTACTGCAAATTGCCGTACTGGTCCCCGACAAGCACCAGCTCAAGCCACTGCTTATCAAGCTCTGCTCCCAGCTCCACAAGGCCAACAAGCGGCTCAGGCACCCGCGGTCAATGCCCGAGTCTGCTTCGCATGTGGTGATCCCAACCACTTTGTGAACATGTGCCCGAACAGGGTTGTGAAGCAAGAGCCCCAGCAGCAGCAGCAGCCTCAGCAACAGCAGCAGCAACAAGCCGCCCGCGCCAGAACTTTCAACATCAATGTGCGCCAAGCTCAGTGAAGTGTCTAAAATCATACACATTTTATACATCGAATTCCTTAAAATTTAATCTGTTTGGATGTGGTTTTCTCGCGATTTAGATTCTTATTTGGATAAATTATGGATTTGCAGGATTTGATGAAGAACTTGTTGATTTCGCGATGAAAACAAAGGGAATAATCACAGCGAAGAAAGCACGGAAAAGACGTGCCAGAAAACAAGAAAAATTAAATCAATTTGCTGATCAAGACCCCTTACGGACCGTAAGACCTTACCCTTACGGTCCGCAAAGGGTTAGGTGAACTCAGAATGACCAAACCACTTACGGACCGCAAGTCTTGTCCTTTACGGTTCGTAAGGAGATAGTGCGCAGAAAAGCAGAAAAGTAACCTAACTGCTTACGGACCGCAAGGCATGACCCTTACGGTCCGTAAGACGTTCGGTTCTTGCGAAAATTTCACTATAAATAGCACATCTCCGATCCTTTCAAATTATCTCACAATTCTTTCGGGTATGGATCACTTTGGTCGACTTTGGAGCATCTTGGAGCTTTGCAAGGGTCTAGGAAGCTTTCGGTTCGAGTTCTAAGCTTCCGGGTTCGGTAAATATTCGTTTTTTTTTCGGTTTCTATAAGCTTTGTATTATGTTTTCAGTAGTTTTCAAGCTTTGTTTAGTTGTGTTATTGTATAATATGTGTAGCTAAACTTATAAACTACCTGGGTTATGATGAACTTGATGATTGTAATGTATATTTGATGTAATTTCGGTTATTTGATGTGATTTACATAACTTTGTCTTGTAATTAATCTTGGTATTGCATGTTGGTGTGTTTTGATTAATTATTATTCGATAAATTCAGCGGTTTAAACATGAAGAAATTCCCCTTAAACTTAGAATTTAATTTGATTCGTTTATCTTTTGATTTTCGGATTAAATATTGTGTTGAGAAATTGACCAAGTCTATTAATAATTAAAATCAATATTCTAAAACTTGCATCCTCATCTTATGACTCGAAAGACGATTAGGGTGAGCTAGGTTATTAGCTAATCATTGGTGGGTAGATTGGGTGACCGATAGCTCGGGCTCGTTTATTACATCGTGGTTAAAGTTTCCTAGGATTTTAATTTTCAAGGTTTGGTTTGCTTTGCGATTTTGAAGATCTTCTCACAACTTAGTCTCTGAGGTCCCAAAGGTCTGATACTCGTGGGATTTGGTATCGATCGTTCGAGCCGGTTCGTTCTAGCACTTCACATTTCGTCTTGATCTTTTGTTTAATACATCACTAACGGGGGGTTAATCGAGGGAAAAAGATATTTAACCGTTATTATTGTCAAATTAGCATTGCATGATTCTAGGGATTCGATACCCAGGTAGTCCTTGTTTCATACATATTTGATCACACTTTATTTCTGTATTTGTTACACTTTGTTTCTGTAATTGTTATACTTTGTTTCTATATTTGTTTCACTGTGTTTTTGTATCTAGTTTAATTTTGCTTGTTTTATTTGTTTCATTCTCGTAATTAATTAAGTCATCATTTAAATATATAAAATCAATTTAAATCAAACTTCAAAATTTAACTTTATATTCGATAGAGGTTCATTATCTAAAGTTTGCATATAGTGTCCACGGATTGATATCCGGTCTTGCCATCTACACTACACCGCGACCGGTGCACTTGCCGTTTATGTGTGGTTTAGTTAGCAATTCCATTTTTAAAACTTGTAAGAAATTTATAAACGCATAAGCAACATCCACATCAAGCTTTTTACACACCAAGGCTTTTAAATAACACGTTTCATACAACATTAAAGTCTTTGGACATAAAAGATAAGGCTGCTAGCGATACATCAAGTTTTTGGCGCCGTTGTCGGGGACACTGGCACTTTAGAGAACGACCCGAGTCGTCTATTTAGTTGTTTACTTGCTTTCTTGGATTTTCATTGCCTTTAGGTGCCTTTTGCTTGCAATTTGTGCCTTTAGGGTTAGATTTGCTTTAGTAATCTTTTTCGTTGTATGTACCACACTCGTTCACAAGGGCTACCTTTAATTGTTGTTTCGTCTGAGCCTGAGCGAGATTTTCACGAGCGCCTTCGCATTTTCCGAGATAGTCAGGCACACATGGCTGAAAACGATCCCCCAGTTAGGAGAGTCATAGCAGACTACGCCCGACCAAACGCGGGAAATGGTCGATCCAGTATCTCTCGACCCGCTATTGAAGCTAATAGGTGGCAGATTCCACCTCAGATCATCTCGATGGTTACAAATACCATCCAGTTCCATGGGTTACCTTCTGAGGACCCCGATGTCCATATTTCTCGCTTTTCAGCCATCTGCAATACGTTTCAGGAGCAAGGTGTCAGCGAGGACGCATGTAAACTGCGTCTATTCCCATTCTCACTTGCTGATAGAGCCCATGCTTGGTTAGAATCCCTTCCTATGGGATCAATCACCACATGGGCCGGTATGAAAGAGAAATTCTTAGGCAAATACTTTCCTCCTTCCAAAACCGCTCGTATGAGGAGCATGATTCAAGAGTTTCGCCAAAAAGAAGGAGAGTCATTCTACGAGACGTGGGAGCGTTTCAAGGAGCTGTTACTCAAGTGTCCGCATCATGGATTTGAGGATTGGGCTTTAGTCGAGAAGTTTTATCATGGAGAGACGCCCGCCACAAGAAATATGCTGAACACTACAGCTGGTGGTAATCTGATGACCGCCAAAACACCAGAAGAATGCACTGAGATGTTCGAGGACATAGCAATGAGTAGTTATGAGTTTCCTGATTCTAGAAATTCGTCCGCTACACATAGAGGAGTGCATAAGGTCGATGATACCACTATGATGCAATCACATATTGACGCCCTGAAGAAAAAGCTGAATGATATGGAGTTGAAGAAGGAGCAGTTGTGCGAGATATGCACTGGGAGGCATGAGACGACCGCGTGTCCTATTGCCCCTGTGGAGTCACCAGAGCAGGTAGAGTTCATAGGCAACCGAAATCAGAACAATTTCGGAGGTGGTTACAATTCAAATTGGAGGAACCACCCGAACTTCAGCTGGAAGAACAACAACCCACCTGGTTATCAGCCGCGTCAGAGTTTGTTTCAAGACGCAGGAGCAGGACCGAGTTCAGGAACGAAGAACCCGACCATAGAGGAGATGTTGAGGCAAAGTCAGGAGACATTATCCAAGCAGACACAGTTACTTACACAGTTCGTCACGCAACAGGATACTCGGCATCAAGAAACACAGTCGAGGTTCATGGAGCATGAGGCCTTCATGAAAAATCAGAGCACAGCACTGCAGAACTTGGAGAGGACAGTTGGTTCGCTGGCCGAGCAGCTGAACCAGAGACCTCAAGGCAGTCTCCCTAGTAACACTGTCGGAAATCTAAATGCCACTGCAAAGGTTGTTACCACCAGGAGCGGACGAGGAGCTGTTGAGATCGAACAGGTAGATGATAAAGACCCAGAGGTCGACGAGGAGATTGAGATGGAGACTCCTGCTGGCAATGTGCATCCTAGGCTGCGCCCAGCAAGTACAGCACAGCCCAGCGGATCACCTGGAGAGAAGAAAGAACCAGAAAAGGAACCAGAGAAGGAACCAATGAGGGTGTATAAACCAACACCCCCTTATCCTGGTAGGTTACTGAAAGGAAAGGATGTAGAGCAGTATGGTCGTTTCATAGAAATGCTGAAGAAACTGCATGTGAATATTCCATTCGTTGAGGCTTTGGCGAAAATGCCAATATATGCGAAGTTTTTGAAGGATCTTCTTACAAATAAGAAGAAATTAGAAGATCTTTCTATTGTCACCCTGAGTGAGGAGTGTTCTGCTGTCTTGCAGAACTAGCTGCCAAAGAAAATGACTGATCCTGGTAGCTTTACCATCCCATGTCTGATTGGGAATCTAATTGTCAGTAATGCGCTCGCAGACCTAGGTGCTAGCATAAATCTCATGCCCTATTCCATATTTGCTAAGCTCAACCTAGGAGAACCTTCCCCAACGCGCATGAGTATTCAACTCACCGATAGATCAGTAAAGTATCCGAGAGGAATTGTGGAGAACATGTTGGTGAAAGTCGACAAGTTCATATTCCCAGTTGACTTTTTCATACTCGACATGGATGAAGACTCTGAAGTCCCTTTGATTTTAGGTCGTCCATTCCTTGCCGCTGCACGAGCAGTCATTGACGTATACGATGGCAAGTTGACTCTTCGTGTCGATAAGGATGAAGTCACTTTTGATATCCAACAATCTATGAAGCACACCCATAAGCATGATGACACTCTCTACTTTGTTGATACTCTTATGTCACAAGTAGGTAGCATTCTCAGCGAGATTTGTGGGAAAGACAAGTCTGATACGCAGGCTGTGTCTATGGATGATCAGGGGAGTGGTTTCACTGAGTTGGATGTTAAGCAGGACCCTTTACCGCAGGCTACTTCTAGGAACGAGGTGTTTGAAGTTATCAAGGAGGAAGAAATCCCAAAGGAGAGACCGTCTGTTGAGGTACCTCCGCCCCTGGAGTTAAAAGAATTGTCGTCTCATCTGGAGTACGCATTTTTGGGTGAAGGATCTCAGTTACCCGCAAGTCTTGTCCTTTACGGTTCCTAAGGAGATAGTGCGCAGAAAAGCAGAAAAGTAACCTAACTGCTTACGGACCACAAGGCATGACCCTTACGGTCCGTAAGACGTTCGGTTTTTGCGAAAATTTCACTATAAATAGCACATCTCCGATCCTTTCAAATTATCTCACAATTCCTTTGGGTGTGGATCACTTTGGTCAACTTTGGAGCATCTTGGAGCTTTGCAAGGGTCTAGGAAGCTTTCGGTTCGAGTTCTAAGCTTCCGGGTTTGGTAAATATTCGTTTTTTTTTCGGTTTCTATAAGCTTTGTATTATGTTTTCAGTAGTTTTCAAGCTTTGTTTAGTTGTGTTATTGTATAATATGTGTAGCTAAACTTATAAACTACCTGGGTTATGATGAACTTGATGATTGTAATGTATATTTGACGTAATTTCGGTTATTTGATGTGATTTACATAACTTTGTCTTGTAATTAATCTTGTTATTGCATGTTGGTGTGTTTTGATTAATTATTATTCGATAAATTCAGCGGTTTAAACATGAAGAAATTCCCCTTAAACTTAGAATTTAATTTGATTCGTTTATCTTTTGATTTTCGGATTAAATATTGTGTTGAGAAATTGACCAAGTCTATTAATAATTAAAATCAATATTCTAAAACTTGCATCCTCATCTTATGACTCGAAAGACGATTAGGGTGAGCTAGGTTATTAGCTAATCATTGGTGGGTAGATTGGGTGACCGATAGCTCGGGCTCGTTTATTACATCGTGGTTAAAGTTTCCTAGGATTTTAATTTTCAAGGTTTGGTTTGCTTTGCGATTTTGAAGATCTTCTCACAACTTAGTCTCTGAGGTCCCAAAGGTTTGATACTCGTGGGATTTGGTATCGATCGCTCCAGCCGGTTCGTTCTAGCACTTCACATTTCGTCTTGATCTTTTGTTTAATACATCTCTAACGGGGGATTAATCGAGGGAAAAAGATATTTAACCGTTATTATTGTCAAATTAGCATTGCATGATTCTAGGGATTCGATACCCAGGTAGTCCTTGTTTCATACATATTTGATCACACTTTATTTCTGTATTTGTTACACTTTGTTTCTGTAATTGTTATACTTTGTTTCTATATTTGTTTCACTGTGTTTTTGTATCTAGTTTAATTTTGCTTGTTTTATTTGTTTCATTCTCGTAATTAATTAAGTCATCATTTAAATATATAAAATCAATTTAAATCAAACTTCAAAATTTAACTTTATATTCGATAGAGGTTCATTATCTAAAGTTTGCATATAGTGTCCACGGATTGATATCCGGTCTTGCCATCTACACTACACCGCGACCGGTGCACTTGCCGTTTATGTGTGGTTTAGTTAGCAATTCCATTTTTAAAACTTGTAAGAAATTTATAAACGCAAAAGCAACATCCACATCAAGCTTTTTACACACCAAGGCTTTTAAGTAACACGTTTCATACAACATTAAAGTCTTTGGACATAAAAGATAAGGCTGCTAGCGATACATCACTCAGGCTGACAACAACGTGGTTAATGGTACGTTCCTTGTGAATGGTATTTATGCTTCGTGTTTGTTTGATACCGGAGCCGATGACTGCTTTGTGTCGTTTGAATTTGAGAAGCTTCTTAGTCGTAAGCGCTCCCATCTCTCCTCGACGTTTGATGTTGAAGTCGCCACCGGAAGAACTGTCCCGTTAATTATGTTCTTCGTGATTGTACTCTTGAACTCAACAATCACATCTTCCCAATCGACCTTGTTCCGGCGCAACTCGGAAGTTTTGACGTCATAGTAGGCATGGACTTTCTTCGCGAAAACCATGCTGAAGTTGTGTGCTTCGATAAGATGATTCGATTCTCGCTCGCGAATGGTGATTTATTGTGTGTTTATGGAGAAACTGCTTCGAAAGGTCTCAAGCTCATGTCATGTGTCCAAGCTAGTACGTATCTCCGCAAGGAATACATAGCTTTCTTGGCTAACATTGTAGTAGCGGAGAAGGAAAAGAAAGGAAGACCTGGTGTAAACGATGTCCCAGTGGTTCGAGAATTTCCTAACGTTTTTCCTGAGGATCCTCCCGGACTACCGCCAAGTCGTGATATCGACTTTCGTATCGACCTCATTCCTGGAGCCAACCCTGTTGCCAAAGCTCCTTACATACTCGCACTGTCCGAAATGCATGAACTCTCGAGTCAGCTTCAGGAATTACTTGAGAAAGGCTTCATTCGCCCGAGCACCTCTCCTTGGGGCGCGCCAGTCCTTTTCGTCAAAAAGAAGGATGGGTCATTCCGGATGTGCATCGACTATCGGGAATTGAATAAGTTAACTATCAAGAATCGCTATCCCCTGCCTCGCATTGATGATTTGTTTGATCAGCTACAAGGTGCTATGTGTTTCTCGAAGATCGATCTACGCTCAGGCTATCACCAGTTATGCTTCCAAGAGGAAGATATACCCAAAACCGCTTTCACACTCGTTACGGCCACTATGAGTTCGTTATTATGCCTTTTGGTTTAACCAACGCACCCGCGGTTTTCATGGATCTGATGAATCGCGTGTGTAAACCTTATCTCGACCGTTTCATCATCGTGTTTATCGACAATGTCTTGATCTATTCCAAGTCGAAAGCTGAACACGCGCAACATCTACGTTTGGTTCTCGAGCTACTCCAAGGGAATCGACTCTATGCCAAGTTCTCCAAGTGCGAATTTTGGCTGGAGGAGGTTCAATTCCTTGGTCACATTGTAAATAGTCAAGGTATTCACGTCAATCCCGCGAAGATTGAAGCCGTTAAGAGTTGGATTACACCCAAGAACCCGTCCGAAGTCCGTTCTTTTCTCGGACTAGCGGGCTATTATCGATGATTTATCGAAGAATTCTCAAAAATCGTTGTGCCGCTTACCGCTCTCACTCATAAAGACAAGCCTTTTGTTTGGGGAACTGAACAAGAGTCTACTTTCCAAACCCTCAAGCGCATGCTTTGCAATGCTCCCGTTCTCTCATTGCCCGAGGGAAACGATGACTTCATTGTCTATTGTGATGCTTCCAACCTTGGTCTTGGTTGTGTCCTCATGCAACGGGACAAGGTTATAGCTTACGCATCTCGTCAGCTCAAAATTCACGAGAAGAACTATACAACCCATGATCTCGAGCTAGGCGCAGTTGTTTTTGCGTTAAAGATTTGGCGACACTACCTGTATGGTACAAAGTGTACGATTTTCACCGATCATAGGAGCCTACAACATATCTTTAACCAGAAGAAACTTAATATGCGTCAACGCCAATGGGTAGAACTTCTCAACGATTATGACTGTGAGATTCGTTATCACCCTGGCAAAGCAAATGTCGTTGCCGACGCTCTCAGCAGACGGAGTTATTTACTTAGCATTCGTGATACCCGAGCCCAATTCGATCTCGAAACCCGCATCCGCGAAGCCTAGAATGCTTGTTTTAACGAGCGCACTTTGGATAAGGAAAGAATCTACCATGATGGAGCCCATCTTGTGAATAAATCAAATGGGATATTCGACTACCTGGACCGAATTTGGATCCCCAAACCGACCAATTTACGACAAACTCTGATGGACGAAGCCCACAAATCCCGATATTCCATTCATCCCGGTGCCAATAAAATGTACCAGGACCTTCGCTACAAGTACTGGTGGCCAGGCATGAAAAGAGATATCGCCCTCTACGTTGGAGAGTGCCTGACTTGCTCGAAGGTCAAGGCTGAACACCAAAGACCCTCTGGCTTACTCGAACAACCTCCGATCCCTATGTGGAAGTGGGAGAGTATAACTATGGACTTCGTAATAAAGCTCCCTCACGCGCCATCAGGTCACGACAACATCTGGATTGTTGTTGACCGTTTGACCAAATCAGCCCACTTTTTGCCAATTCGAGAAGACTACAAGGTAGAACGATTAGCCCGAATCTACAACAATGAGATCATTTGTTGACATGGGACGCCTCGCGACATCATCTCTGACCGTGATGCTCGGTTTACCTCGCGGCTGTGGGAAACGTTTCAAGCTGCTCTCGGTACAACGCTTAATCTAAGTACCGCATTCCACCCTCAAACCGACGGTCAGACTGAAAGAACGATTCATACCCTTGAAGACATGCTCCGTTCGTGTGTCATAGATTTCGGTGGTAATTGGGATGCATACCTGCCATTAGTCGAATTCTCGTACAACAACAGTTTTCATTCCAGCATTCAGATGGCACCATTCGACGCTTTATACGGAAGAAAATGTCGATCACCTATTATGTGGCACAAGATCGGTCATTCGCAACTAACCGGTCCCGAGCTATTGCAAGAAACGACTGACAAAGTTCTCCAAATTCGAGACAACTTGTTGAAAGCTCGAAGTCGACAGAAAAGTTACGCCGATAGACGACGCAAGCCCCTTGAATTTGAAGTTGGTGACTACGTACTCCTAAAGGTATCACCTTGGAAGGGTGTGGTCAGATTCGGCAAGAAAGGGAAACTAGCGCCTCGATATGTTGGACCTTTTAAGATTCTGTAAAGGATCTATTAAGTAGCCTACAGACTCGAACTACTGGAGGAACTTAGTAATGCCCACCCGACTTTCCATGTGTCAAACCTCCGAAAGTGCCTGGCTGAGCATGATTTGATTGTACCTCTCGATGACCTCCAAGTAAACAAAACACTACACTTCATAGAGAAGGCTGTCGAAATCATGAATCGCCAAACCAAGCAGCTCAGACGCTCGCGCATTCCTATTGTGAAAGTCCAATGGGAAGGCAAATGATGAGTGTGAAGTGTGTATATAAGTTTAAGTATATTTTAAGCCCTTTTACACTTTTTTAGCCAAGTTTTAAATTTATAAAACACGATATTTACTAACACTAAACACACATATGGGCAAGTGCACCCATCGTGAGCATAGTATAGTGTTGGTAAGATACTGAGGTCGTCCAAGGACACAAGAGCTTTTAGTACCGGTTTATCCTCAACGTCTAATCAAATCAAAAGTTTAGAAAAAGGTTTTAAACTAGAAAAATAAAAACTAACTAAAATGCTGAAAATAAAATAAAATAAAAAGAGATAGACAAGATGAATCACTTGGCTCTGACTCGTGTTTAGTGTAACCTTTGATTATTTCCGCAGTTTTGCACTTTTTAAGAGATTATCTTAGTTATTGTAGTAGGCCCCTCTTTTGAAGGTGACGTTACCCTCAACCCAGTAGTTTGAGTCAGCAAAGATACAATCCTAATGGGTCGGATTATTGAAAGATAATTAATTAAGTTATTAATGCATATTATGGTAGGCCCCTCTTTTGAAGGTGACGTTACCCTCGGCTAAGTAGTCTGAGTCAGCAGGGATACAGTCCTAAGTAGCCGGGTTAAAGTATTAATAGTAGCTTACATATGAGGGGATCAAAGAGTTTGGACCCCCGTCATCCAATACCGTTAAGTATTGAAGGAGGTCCTACTAAATTTGACCCAGGTCCTTGCAGGATCTATACACTGAACAAGGCAAGACTCTTACCAAACCGTTCCCTTAACCCCCGACCAGGTAGCCAAAATACCTCCATATAGACTGTGGAGATATGAATGGTGAAAATCTTTTATTTTATATAGACAGTAAAATAATGCCAAGACACCACGGACAAACGATAAGGAAGAATCACCTTCAACATAAGAAACTAGTTATTAAAGTCATTAATACATAACCAAGTAAAAAGTACGAAAAGATTAAAAATAAAAAGTATTACACTAGACACTTTGTCTTCACCAAGTGATGTAAGAGACTTAGTCAAACATGGCCTTGATTGTCAAGAACTCTTACGATCAATCTTGGATCCCGAGACGACTCACACACTCTATGATGGACAATGGATGATGGTGGTGGATGATGGTGTTATGGTGGTGGTGGGTGGTGGGTGAAGTGTGAGAGAGGTGGTGTGCCAAGGGATGGTTTGCACTTGAGCCAAGCACTCCTATTTATAGGCTGAACAGAAGCTCGGGCACGGCCCCGTGTCCAGTGCGCACGGCCCCGTGTCCATCCTCTTCCCTGTCTTCATTAATTGCTCTTGTCTGTATTAGTTGACCACGGCCCCGTGTCCGCTGGGCACGACCCCGTGTGCAGAAGCATATCTGTACTATCAAGATTTGCCTGGATTCTGCGAATCTTATAGTTGACCACGGCCCTGTGTCCGCTGATCACGGCCCCGTGGTGGGCGATGGAAGCTTCTACAACTTTGGCTTTTATGCTGACACTTGGGCACCCCCCGTGTTCACTGAGCACGGGGCGTGTTCAGCCTTCTGTTTTCTTGTTTTGCTTGGGAAGATGCTGTCGGGGAGGTCGGGCATGCCACATTTGTTCCTTTTCTTGTATTTATGTTAGATTTAGCTGCCTTTTTTGCTTCTTTTGTTAATTTGAGCTCATTTAATCCTGAAAATACAAAAGGAAGACAAAAGCACACTTTTTCCAACATTAGAACTAAAAAAGGGTTAGTTTTATGCCACAATTGATGTAATTTATATGTTGCATTTTGCACACATCAAATACCCCCACACTTGAATCTTTGCTTGTCCTCAAGCAAAACTCTTTATAATGTGGCTTTACACTCCCAAATGGAATGGGTAGAAGAGAAGGTTTTTGGGCTTGTCATAGAGTGTCGGGATTTCCAAGATTCTTTATTAAGTTTTATTTTTAATTATTTACAATCCTATTCGTCATGATTTATTTAAAACTTTTCATAAGATAAATTACTTATTAGGGCATAACATGCCTCTTTAAAATTCTATTTATATACAAGTTCACATACCTCACGGGGGATCACTCAACACTCGGCCGAAGATGTTTTTTTAGTGAATCACTCGAGAGCGGCATGGAACTTACTCCTACCATAGGCTTGCCAAGCAATCAATCCTCCTCCTTTTTAACTATATACCTTTGTAAATATCAAGAGGACTTTTGGGTGAAGGGTTAGGCTTGGGTAAAAGGTAGGTGGTTGGGTTAGTGGTTAGTAAAAGGGCGAAAAGCGTAAAAAGCGTCGGTTTTCGTAAGACTTTTTTATTTTTGCAACTTTTATTTTGATGAAGCTTTTATTCAAACAAAGTTATTTTTGATAAACTTGTTTGTTTATTTCTCTTTTGCTTCATCATCAACATTTTATTTTCATCATACGAAAAACCGAGCTTATTACTAAAACAAAGGGTTAAAAAAAAAAAAAAAAAAGGGTTTTGGTGGGTGAAAGGGTGTTTGGTTTGGGTTAAGAAATGAAAAGGTTTAGGCTCAAAGGGGTTAACTAGGGGGATTTTGGGTAGGTGGCAAAAAAAAAGAAAAATAATGGTGTAGAAATAAAAAGGGTTAGTCCTAATGCCTCCATCATTTACTTACTCGGGTTTAAGTTTGTAACACCCCAAAAATGGGTTTGGTAATTTAAACCCGGTTAATATAAAGGAACGGGTAAATATACTGTTAGGGGTAAAAGTGAACCCGTAAATGAATATTAACTAGGAATAATTAACCTAGTTGAATATTAGTATCGTTGGTATTAAACGAAGGGTTGTAGCCTTATTTAATTAAAACGAAACATGAGGGACCAAAGTGAACAACTTGAAAGTTGTTTTATTAAAAGAAAACCACACACACGCATACACACACATCGTGTGTGTGTTCATCAACGAGCAGGGAAGGCTCCCATGGAGCCAAAACCCTAAACTTCATCAAATTCTCCAAATTGATAGGCTAAACGAAGCCCAAATTCACAACCGAACATGAATTAACGATCACCTTCACAAGGGGATCATAAGGTATGTCTTAAAACTTAGATTTGATGATCTTGTTTGAAGTGGGTTATGATCAATCCATGAATTTGTATGAAGTTAAGCATGTAGAGGTGTTAGAAACACCAAATAGAATTTGTGTTATGAATAATTTCAAGTAATTGGGTGATTTAGAATGAAACCCATTGCATGAGTGTGAAGATGATGATCATGATGAACTTGTAGATGTTATAGTGTGATCTTGTGATGTATAAGGTGTTATATGATAGACTGAGATAGATAAACTTGATGTGGAATTTATGATTATGAGATTTTGCTTGAATGTGATGGTTCATAATATGAAATAGGGAAGAACATACTTAAAGCACTTGTACATTATGCTTAGAAAGTGATATGCGCACCAAGTGTTTGATGGAATGCTTAGGAGAAAATGATAAGTGAGATTGTATGCTAATAATGAATAAATGTATGTAGAATGTGATGATGATGTATTAGATAATAGATTTGTATAAGGAATGTGTTTTGAATGGATTACAAGTGAGAAATTAGTTTATAAGATGATATGGCAAGAAACCTTCATTAAAAGGTATGTATGCTCATGTATGCTAATCATGTTATGATGAATGTGATGACATGTACGGATAGGAGTCATGTCAACATGGACACAAGCATGGAAGGGCAACGGGCCAAGGATAAACACGGAAACTATGCTTGAACTCGGACGCACGAGGTAAGTGAACTCCGAACTTACCCTTTTGTTTGGTAATGTATTTATGATATATGGTAATTACTGAATGTAATGTAAGAAGATATGAATCGATGTTATTACTAAGTTAAGTTTTAGTGGAAATGGGTCGGAAGTGGTTAAGAAAGAGATTCGATTAAGTTTGGGTAAGAAAGAGAACTTACATAATGAATTATGCATAAAGATGAATTAAGGAGTTATACATGTAGGATGTAAATTGTAAGTACGTGTATGAATAGAAAGTGAATACATGCTTGAGTGAGTATTTGATTATATCCTTGAATGAATAAGATGAGTTATGTGTATTCGAGGATATGTTCATATGAAGGGAAGCTAATGATACTAACCGTTTTTCTATTGAGAATTAATGTGAAGTATAGGCATGTTAACAATGGAAGTGAAGGTTGACTCCATAATCTGATGCGAGTGGTCGAATGGATGGATGAAGGGGCTAGTATAAGAGAAAGCATGATATGTTGACGCCTTATTATGCATGTGTTAAGATTTGTATTATGTCACCGGTTGCTAATGATGTGATTAAATGTGGTGACTGCAGGCCGTACAGGTTTATGGATGTTTCATCAAGAAGTGTATGCGGTTGAAGATCGAGTCAAGACATGGATTGTATGTGGGTGTGTATGTGGTCACTTAATTTGATATAAGTATGTTAGTTTTTTTTTTTATTAATTTATAAAAAGGGATTAATGTATTTAAGTGAAAGAAAGAATACCATGAAAGAAATTTTAGGTATGTACTTTCCGCTGCAAATTAAGGGTAAAAATGTGTTAGGGCGTCACAAAGTTGGTAAGGACCGGGAATGTATCGTCGTGGCAAGTTCTAGAGTTCTAAGAACCAAGAGGCTATTCACACAAGAAACGAAAAATGAGCATTTAGTTTAAAGATATATATTTGTATGCTCAATAAAGGCTCAAAACTCACTTTTGTGGGAATGGGTTTTTTATGTGATCAAGTGTATATAATTAAATTTTAACTAAGCTTGTCATGCCGTTTCATAATTTTCTTATGTTGGTTCTTTTTATCATGACGCTATTGGTTGTAAATTTGTAAAAATATAACCTTTTTAGAATTTTGAAATTCCCAAATTAAACCTAGACAAGTAAAAATGAAAATTTTTGAAAAATTTGGGGTGATTAGCGTTTCCAATAGAGTTTTGTGTAAGGCTTGTAGTTAGGACTTGCAAGATTCAAGGTTTTAGCATCCCCCCACACTTAAATTACACATTGTCCTCAATGTGTCCCAAAAATAAGTTTTTAGGTTGATTGAATGTGTAAAAAGGTGTGAAAAAGCAAAAAAAATTGTGTTACTGGGCGCTGGACATGGCCCCGTGTTGTCCGGGCACGGCCCCGTGTTCAGGTGCCAGTAACAAAAAGTTGAACAAAAGAAACAGAAGCTTGGACACAGGGGCGTGTTGGGTGAACACGGCCCGTGTCCAGTTTACCTGAACTGGGCGTTTTATGTAGACTGTGCAGCACGGGGCCGTGTTGGGTCGGCACGGCCTGTGCTGAACCTGCTGTAATGAATAAAATTTGTCGGATGGCCCTGTTTTCGTGCATGGGGTGCTGGTCCAAGTTTCCCTTGTTATCCTTCACCATCCTGAGTGTGTTTTACTCATTACAACATCATCCAAACACCAAATTAACTAAAACCATCATTCATTAAGTCATAGAGAGAATTACACAATAATCCTAAAAGTTAAAAACAAAGCAGAAAATAAAATTAAAGGGTCCTAATTTAGATAGGTCAAGTGATAAGTAAAATCATCTTACGGAGCTCTACGAGTACAATAAGAACCAAAAATCCGGAAATGGTTTTCCGGTATCTAAAAGCTTTGTAGAACTCCGAGCCGAAGGGCGTTAAAGCCATTCTTCTATCTCTCTTGGGAGGAAGAAGGAGGCGTCATTCTCTTCAACATCTTGTGGAGGAGGAGCAACACCAACCGGAACCCCTTGTAGCACTACCAGAGGGGGCTCCGGATGTATGGCGTACCATTCAGCCGGTATGATGACTTCAGGAACCACATTCCATGCCCTTTGGGTAATGATTGGAACCAAAGGAGGAGAAGCGAGAATGTCCAACCTTTGGTGCAAAAGGTTGACCTCTCGAAGACACCCCTCTAGTCCCACCGTCAAATGATTAATACGGTCAACCAACGCCTCTTCCACCCCTGTCATCTCATCAAGAGCCTCTCTTAAGGCGTAAACGTAGTTTACAAGAGAATCTTCAACCGTTGATGATCTTCTCCCTTGTCGGTTGTTTCTGGAGTGTGATGAAGATGTTCCGCTAGCTCTGCTCGCCATTCTGAGAAAACATACCGAGAAGAGTTCAACTTTATGGGATCAGTACTTCGGACACGGCCCCGTGTTCAACGAACACGAACCGTGTTCAAATGTCTGCAGATTTTTAGGACAAGGGATCATGGAGTTTTAATTTGTTTTTATGATGTTTAAAACGTTTTTAAGCAGAAACAACTTAAAACTTTGTTGTAGGACTTACTTTTAACAAGATCCCATGAATAAAAATCTAGCAAACATCTCAATAAAGCTTGAAATTGTGAAGATTTCAAGTTTTAATGGAAGCATGAAGGAAAATTGAAAAAGATGAAAGTGGATAAAAGAGGAAAGGACAAGACGGTTGTTGAGAAACTTCTTTTAGAAAATACCTAGGATGGTATGTGAGAATATTCCCCAAATCTCTGTCCCTTGAATGGTTCAAATGTGCAGGATTCTTGGCTGCATTTATAGAAAACGATAGTACGCTGCACACGGCCCCGTGTCAGATGGACACGGCCCCATGTTTAGGTGGAATCCTGACACATTTTGTCCGTATTCTGACACAAAATCAGACGGCAATCTTTGAGTGAAGGGACGACTATCGGTCAAGTCCTCTCTAGAGTTAGAGGTAACGTTGGTAACAACAAAGTTGTTTTTATGCGATCCCAACAATTCTTCTTGGTTATCGTCTTGAGATAAATTATTGAAATCTATCCTAAGTTCTTCTAACCAATTAAGAATTAGATCTTCCATTTGAAATAGTTCATCAAGAAGCATTTCTCCTAGAAGATCCGGTTGAGAGCATTCGAGGGAGAGATAAGGATTATTTTTACTTTCGCCCCTCTTAAGGCTACATGAAAACAATGGGTCTATATAGTGGGGCTTATAATTTAGAAAATTACATTCTAATTCTTTATGAGAGCCACCACATATTTGACACCACGTACCATAAGAGTGCCAAAAGTAAAAAATATCATTATCACTCATGTTTGTGTCAGAAATTACCAACCGTCGGGATCTTACGATTCTGTTTTCAGTAACTGAATCTTGGGCACGGGGCGTGTTGGTTGGGCACGGCCCCGTGTTCAGCTTACTGTCTGACTTAAAACAGGATTGCCAGTTCCAATGATTGGGCACGGGGCGTGTTCAGCGGGCACGGCCCGTGCTGAGTTCTGCAGAAGCTGAAAAATTAAGAAAAATCCTAAAAAAAAAAAGAAAAATAAGAAAAACGATTAGGCCGTTGATTCCTAACTTTCTTAAAATCCTTGTGTCCCCGGCAACGGCGCCAAAAACTTGATGCACGTGAAGTGTGTTATGGTTTTAATGTTTATTTTAAGCCCTTTTACACTTTTTTTAGCCAAGTTTAAATTTATAAAACACGATATTTACTAACGCTAAACACACATATGGGCAAGTGCACCCATCGTGAATGTAGTATAGTGTTGGTAAGATACTGAGGTCGTCCAAGGACACAAGAGCTTTTAGTACCGGTTTATCCTCAACGTCTAAAAGTTTAGAAAAAGGTTTTAAACTAGAAAAATAAAAACTAACTAAAATGCTGAAAATAAAATAAAATAAAAACAGATAGACAAGATGAATCACTTGGCTCCGACTCGTGTTTAGTGTAACCTTTGATTATTTCCGCACTTTTGCACTTTTTAAGAGATTATCTTAGTTATTGTAGTAGGCCCCTCTTTTGAAGATGACGTTACCCTCAACCCAGTAGTTTTGAGTCAGCAAGGATACAATCCTAAAGGGTCGGATTATTGAAAGATAATTAATTAAGTTATTAATGCATATTATGGTAGGCCCCTCTTTTGAAGGTGACGTTACCCTCGGCTAAGTAGTCTGAGTCAGCAGGGATACAGTCCTAAGTAGCCGGGTTAAAGTATTAATAGTAGCTTACATATGAGGGGATCAAAGAGTTTGGACCCCTGCCATCCAATACCGTTAAGTATTGAAGGAGGTCCTACTAAATTTGACCCAGGTCCTTGCAGGATCTATACACTGAACAAGGCAAGACTCTTACCAAACCGTTCCCTTAACCCCCGACCAGGTAGCCAACATACCTCCATATAGACCGTGGAGATATGAATGGTGAAAATCTTTTATTTTATATAGACAGTAAAATAATGCCAAGACACCACGGACAGACGATAAGGAAGAATCACCTTCAACATAAGAAACTAGTTATTAAAGTCATTAATACATAACCAAGTAAAAAGTGCAAAAAGATTAAAAATAAAAAGTATTACACTAGACACTTTGTCTTGACCAAGTGATGTAAGAGACTTAGGCAAACATGGCCTTGATTGTCAAGAACTCTTACGATCAATCTTGGATCCCGAGACGACTCACACACTCTATGATGGACAATGGATGATGGTGGTAGATGATGGTGGTGGGTGGTGGGTGAAGTGTGAGAGAGGTGGTGTGCCAAGGGATGGTTTGCATTTGAGCCAAGCACTCCTATTTATAGGCTGAACAGAAGCTCGGGCACGGCCCCGTGTCCATCCTCTTCTCTGTCTTCATTAATTGCTCTTGTCTGTATTAGTTGACCACGGCCCCGTGTCCGCTAGGCACGACCCCGTGTGCAGAAGCATATCTGTACTATCAAGATTTGCCTGGATTCTGCGAATCTTATAGTTGACCACAGCCCCGTGTCCGCTGAGCACGGCCCCGTAGTGGGCGATGGAAGCTTCTAAAATTTTATCTTTTATGCTGACACTTGGGCACGCCCCCGTGTTCACTGAGCACGGGGCATGTTCAGCCTTCTGTTTTCTTGTTTTGCTTGGGAAGATGCTGTCGGGGAGGTCGGGCATGCCACGTTTGTTCCTTTTCTTGTATTTATGTTAGATTTAGCTGCCTTTTTGCTTCTTTTGTTAATTTGAGCTCATTTAATCCTGAAAATACAAAAGGAAGACAAAAGCACACTTTTTCCAACATTAGTAATAAAAAGGGTTAGTTTTATGCCACAATTGATGTAATTTATATGTTGCTTTTTGCACACATCAGCAAACGAGGCGTAGAGTTCACTTGGGAACTCGAAAGCGACATGAAGGCGAAGTACCCGCAGTTGTTTGTTACGGCTTCGGGCTAATTTCAGGACGAAATTCCCTCAACCAGGGGAGGCTGTAACACCCCGTGTTTCGAAAGTTAAAGTCAAAGTCAAGATTGAAGTCAAAGAAAGAAAAGATTGCTAATTACGATCTGTCTCTCCTTGCTCAATTCCTGTTTTGACTTCTTTGACTTGTAGTTAGTCTATTTTGTTATCGCTTTAGTTGTATTATGTGGAGTATCTATTAATGATCGCATAGTAGTCGCTATTTATCGCTTGATTAATCGCTTTATCGCTATCGCAATCGCACTCGCAACTCGAATTACGCATTTTGGTTATTGTTATACGTGTGTGTGTCTTATGTGTTACTTGTGCATGCTTATTTATGTTATGTGTGGTAATCAATCGAAACACAATCGAAACTCAATCGCAATCAAATCGCAAACGCTAAACGAACACGAAATAAGGATGCTTGTATGTTGATATAGTAGTTGGGATTAAAAGTAATTTGACTAGGAAATTCTCTCGCATCACAACGCTCGCTATCGCAATCGAAACGGAAAAACTCGTCGCACCGAACACTCGAACCAAGCGACTGATCGATCAGGTGACCAGCCGTTCGATCGAGCTGCTGCTCGATCGGCCAGCTGTTCGACCGAGCTGCCACCCGATCGACCAGCCCCTTTCCACTTTGGGTAACCCTATAAATACCCCATGTCACCATCAAACATTCCACTTTTGCTTTCTGACGTCCGACCAGCGCTCTAACCTTGCTTTTTCTTCGATTTCTCGCAATTCCGGTAAGATCTCATTCTAAATCTTGTACTTCCTTAATCTACACGCACTCCTACACCTTTCTATCTTTGGAATCTTCACTTTTAACCGTGAAATCATCAAGATTCAAGGTGTTCTAGGATGACGTCATCATGTGTTCTTGAGAACTTCATGTTTTGGCCTCAATCAACCAAGAACAACTTAGATCTAACCGATTTCCACATAAACAAACAAAGATCTTTCATAGATCTAAATATATTCACAATGAACAAGATTGAAAGATGGTTTTCCAACTTTCTTTCAACTCTTTTACACTCAATGCCTTCAAAACCGATAGAATCGGAGCTTGTGCCGACTTACTACTCATTCTTGTGGTTGTGTTGGTTCAAGATCAGGAATCTATCCACAAGACTACCGATTTCGGGTTAAACATGGAACACCGTCTTGAACAGTTAATTGGTTGGATTTGGGTGATTCCTGTCCGATCAGGGGTAACAAATATTGATGCGGTTCCTGTTGCTTAACACGTTATCAAAACATCTCGATAAAACGACAAACTATCAAAACAAACAAGTGTAAGAAGAACGGAATGACCAGGTATTTAGTGTAACCTTTGATTATTTCCGCACTTTTGAACTTTTTAAGAGATTATCTTAGTTATTGTAGTAGGCCCCTCTTTTGAAGGTGACGTTACCCTCAACCCAGTAGTTTGAGTCAGCAAGGATACAATCCTAGAGGGTTTGATTATTGAAATATAATTAATTAAGTTATTAATGCATAATGTGGTAGGCCCCTCTTTTGAAGGTGAAGTTACTATCGGCTAAGTAGTCTGAGTCAACAGGGATACAGTCCTAAGTAGCCGGGTTAAAGTTTTAATAGTAGTTTACATATGAGGAGATCAAGGAGTTCGAACCCCTGCCATCCAATACAATACTAGTGGGTATTGAAGGAGGTCCTACTAAAGTTGACCCAGGTCCTTACAGGATCTATAAAATGAACAAGGCAAGACTCTTACCAAACCGTTCCCTTAACCCCCGACCAGGTAGCCAACATATCTCCATATAGACCGTGGAGATATGAATGGTGAAAATATTTTATTTTATATAGACAATAAAATAATGCCAAGATACCACGGACAAACGATAAGGAAGACTCACCTTCAGCATAAGAAACTAGTTATTAAAGTCATTAATACATAACCAAATAAAAAGTGCGAAAGATTAAAAATAAAAAGTATTACACTAAACACTTGTCTTCACCAAGTGATGTAAGAGACTTAGGCAAACATGGCCTTTGATTGTCAAGAACTCTTACGATCAATCTTGGATCCCGAGACTACTCACACACTCTATGATGGATGATGGTGGTTGATGTGGGTTGTGATGGTGGTGGTGGGTGGGTGAAGTGTGAGAGAGGTGGTTTGCCAAGTGATGGTTTGCAAATGAGCCAATCACCCCTATTTATAGCCAGCACAGAAGCCCGGACACGGCCCCGTGTCCATTGGGCACGGCCCCGTGTCCACCCATCTTCTCTTTCTTCATTAAATGCAGTTTGTCTGCATTAGTTGACCACGCCCCCGTGTCCGCTGGGCACGATCCCGTGTGCAGAAGCGTATCTCTACTATCAATATTTTCCTAGATTCTGCGAATCTTAGAGTTGACCACGGCCCCGTGTCCGCTGGACACGCCCCCGTGGTGGGTGATAGAAGCTTCTACAACTTTGTCTTTTCTGCAGACACTTAGGCACGCCCCGTGCTCAATGAGCACGGGGCGTGTTCAGCCTTCTGTTCTCTTGTTTTTGCTTGGGGAGATGCTGTCGAGGGGTTGGGCATGCCACGTTTATTCCTTTTCTTGTATTATTGCTGGATATGGCTGCATTTTTGCTTCTTTTGTTCATTTAAGCTCATTTAACCCTGAAAATACAAAAGGAAGACAAAAGCACACTTTTTCCAACATTAGTACTAAAAAAGGGTTAGTTTTATGCCACATTTGATGTAATTTATATGTTGCATTTTGCACACATCAAATACCCCCACACTTGAATCTTTGCTTGTGCTCAAGCAAAACTCTATAAAATATGGCTTACACTCCCAAATGGAATGGGTAGAAGAGAAGGTTTTTGGGCTTGTCGTAGAGTCTCGGGATTTCTAAGATTCTTTATTAAGTTTTATTTTTAATTATTTACAATCCTATTCGTCATGATTTATTTAAAACATTTCATAAGATAAATTATTTATTAGGGCATAACATGCCATTTTAAAATTCCATTTATATACAAGTTCACATACCTCACGGGAGATCACTCAACACTCGGCCCAAGATGTATTTTTGTGAAACACTCGAGAGCGGCATGGAACTTATTCCTACCATAAGCTTGCCAAATAATAAATCCTCCTCCTTTTTAACTAAAAATCTTTGTAAATATCAAGAGGACTTTTGGGGAAGGGTTAGGCATGGGTTAAAGGTAGGTGGTTGGGTTAGTGGTTAGTAGAAAAGGGCGAAAGGTGTAAAAAGCATCGGTTTTCGTAAGACTTTTATTTTTATGACTTTTTATCTTAATGAAGCATTTCTTTAAACAAAGTTCTTTTTTATGAACTTGTTTGTTTATTTCTTTTGGCTTCATCATCATTTTTTTCTTTTGATAAGAAGTCATAAGAAAACCGAGCTTTGTTACTAAAATAAAGGGTTTAAAATAAAAAAGGGTTTTGGTGGGTAAAAGGGTGTTTGTTTTGAGTTAAGAAATGAAAAGGTTTAGGCTCAAAGGGGTTAACTAGGGGGATTTTGGGTAGGTGGTAAAAAAAAAGAAAATAACGGTGTTGAAATAAAAAGGGTTAGTCCTAATGCCTCCATCATTTACTTACTTGGGTTTAAGTTGGTAAGGACCGGGAATGTATCGTCGTGGCAAGTTCTAGAGTCGTAAGAACCAAGTGACTATTCACACAAGAAACGAAAAATGAGCATTTAGTTTAAGGATGTATATTCGTATGCTTAATAAAGGCTCAAAACTCACTTTTTGTGGGAATGAGTTTTTATGTGATCAAGTATATATAATCAAATTTTAACTAGATTTGTCATGCCGTTTCATAATTTTCTTATGTTGGTTCTTTTTATCACGACGCTATCGGTTGTAAATTTGTAGAAATATCACCTTTTAGAACTTGAAATTCCCAAATTAAACCTAGACAAGTAAAAAAAACGAAAAGTTTTTGAAAAAATCTGGGGTGTTTAGCGGTTCCAATAGAGTTTTGTGCAAGGCTTGTAGTTAGGACTTGCAAAATTCAAGGTTTTAGCGTCCCCCCCTACTTAAATTACACATTGTCCTCAATGTGTCCCAAAAATAAGTTTTTAGGCTGATTGAATGTGTAAAAGCGTGTTTAAAAAAACAAATTTTAATGTTACTAGGCATCTGGACACGACCCAGTGTTGGGTGAACACGGCCCGTGGTCAGAGTGCCAGTAACGAGAACTTACATAAGGTGGACACGGGGGCGTGTTGGCTGAGCACGACCCCGTGTCTGGTGAAAGTCTGCAAAAATAAACAAACAGCAGGTTCTGGGGCAATGGGCACGGGGGCGTGTTGGCTGAACACGACCCCGTGTGGACAAACTGCACAGGTGAAAAACAGGTTTCTGGCTTCGGTTTTCCTGTCCCGGCTTTAGTAGCACTAATGTTTAGTGCTCTAAGCCTCATATGTACCTGTTTAACTAATAAATACCACACCAAACCATAACAAGCATCCTAAATTACCATTGTTCAAGCATCCATGTCACAAAGTTAAAAAGAAAAAATAAATGCAGAAAGTAAAAAGAGTTAAAGAAAGTAAATTGTTAAACAAACGGCACGTAGGCCGGAAATTGTTCGTGAGAAAAAAGAGGGTTAACCTGATAGATCTTCAACCGGCTGATCCTACCTCCACTCCTTCCGCTTAGTCCATGTCCTCGTCTTCCTTATCATCTCCTCCTCCGTGCCCCGCCATGTACTCCCAGATGTTCCCAATGTCATCCTGTATGTCGGATATGTTTCTCTCAATTGCTCCGACTCGGGTGTACGTGTTGCTAGCCATGTTGTAGGTGTTCCTGGTGCACATGAGGTTTTCCTGCAATAAATCATGTAAGCTTTGAAAATTAGGAAAACCGCCTCCTTGTGTGGAGGATTGACCCGGATCACCCTGGGGCTGGTAATGGTATTGAGGAGGAGGTTGGAAGTGTGGAGCATGTAAGACGAGTGCCTCTTGCGGGTTCCATGCATGCCCCTGGACTCTTTGGAAGCTGACCGTCCCATCTTCTGCTTCATAAATTAGGTTCATTGAGCGGCAGATGACCATGTCCACTCTTCCCGACCATGGGCTCTTTTGGAAAGACCTGGACATGTTCATGAAATGCTTGAAGAGACGGTATATCCACCCCCCCAAAGAAGATAGGAATCGGGTGAGTAGCAAGTTGGTTCCAATGCATGTTTCGGAGCAGGAGGTACGGAACATCAAGGTTGGTGCGGGTATGAATGCAATGAAGGACCGCCAGATCTCGTAACCCTACAACGCCACTGTTGTCGTGCCTTTGGCTAAGAGAGTAAGTGAGGAACCTATGGATGTATCGGTAAAGAGGGTCCCTCAACTTAGTGCTCTTAGTGCTGATGGGATTGTAGATGCCTTCTCCTATTTGCGCCCAAGCAGCCTGGTGTTGGTTTTCTGGTATTTCACGTAAACCTCCGGTGTTTTCCTCATCCCCCGCATCTTCCTCCGCATACAACCCAACTATCGCCCCAAATTGTGCTATCGAGATTGAGTACACAGTCCCCCCCCCCCCCCAATCGGAATTCTACCCCATCATTATCAAATGGATCGGCTCTCATTTTGAAAGCGAATGTGCTATAGAATTCCAGGTTATATTCATGGACTGAACAAAGTCGAGTGCACAGGGCGGCTCTCAGTGGGTCGGTGACTAGGTTGTTAAATCGGCCAAGCTGGTTCACTGCTCCTAGAAGATCCATGCAAACTTGTCGTGGGAACTCCTCCAGCCTGGTTTTAAGCACATCGTATCTTGCTTTAGCATCCAACTCATTTGCATTGAACCGAGTGAATTTCTTGGCCATCTGAAAGGAAACACCAAACAATTAGCACGAAACAATGAAATTTTCGAAGAAAACTGAAAACAGTTGGCTGAACACGGCCCCGTGTTCAGCGGACACGCCCCGAGTTGGCCTGAAATTGGCTAGACACACCCCCGTGCTCAGCGAGCACGACCCAGTGTGCAGACGTCAGTTTCCCAAAAATCCCATTTTTTGACCCGGTCCCTAAAACTTGAAAATTTTTGGTCCAGTAGGGGCGATTTTCCCCAAAAATGAAACCCCAAGTGCCGTTTTTCTCAAAACAAACCGTTTACCCTTTCAATTTTATCTTCTTCGGTTCAAAAACAAGGGTTTGGGGTTTTTGTGAGAAATGGGGCAAATCTATGAACAGTATGCCACACCCCGATATTTCCACGTATTACCGGTGGGCCCGGTGGGGAGTATCGTGACGTAGTTGATATCATCAAAGACAATTTATCACAGTTTATATACACAGCGGAAGTCGAAAGATAAAATCATTACAAACCGAATGAAAGTAATATCATTTATTACGAAAACGGTTGTGAAGGATCCACAGGCGGATCAAAGTTTAAACAAACATTGTTCAGTAGATTTATAAACATCTAAGCTTGCAAGACTCTTTATTGATGCAAGGAGTAGCCAGCCTATTCTAATTAGTACATGCACTTAACCTTTTTGGAAAATACGTCAGTTTTCACTGGTAAATACAATTAACCGACTCATTTTAAAAATGTTTAAGAAAATTGGTTTGAATGCACGAGGCACAAAATATCTTTTATAACTTGGGATAATTATTTAAATATAAACTTGTAAAAGAATTACATGTTTATTATACGTTCAGTAGCCCGGGCTGAATACCGGGTTAAAGATTAATTGACACACCACATAATATAATCCCGCGACGAGTTGTTCTCGAACAGGCTGTTATATCTTTTTATATATGCACCGGCAGGTGTATGCCTACACCCCGTGCTTAGGTCGTGGCCATTTTAATAAATGATGCCAAGGATATCCGAGACATGGTCATTAACCCCCCAAAGGCTTTAAGCAAACAAAATAGATTAAACGGGTCATCTCAATAAATTAACCTTCATATTATTAACAATTCAATGCCCAACCAAGCGGTATTTTATATACCGTACCCCAAGCCCGTATAAGGGAAAATAAGTTAAAAGTATTTACCTGAGCAAATTATATAAATTTATCCCAGCCGTACAAATCAGCAAGTGTAAGTATCTTTTACTAGGCTCCTAATCTGGAACGAAGGTTTTAATAACCTATTAGATTCCTAACGGGTCTTTAATTAAGCCTAAACTTAGACCAGTTAGTTTTAAAGGAAGATATACGGTTCAAAACGCACGATTAAGCGAAGACCGGATTAGAATGTGGTTTAGACCCGACAAGTTTGTATACTTGTGTAATATGGGTAAACTAAACACATTCTGGATTTTGAGACAAAAATGATAATGTTTGACCCGTTTCGGCTAATTTATGCAAACTAGTTACATAAACCGCACCGAACGCGAAAAATGCGTAACGGGTAACCAAATGAGTCATGAACAGGTTTCCTAAGTTAATATGCCTTAATTATGTTGTGATATCAGTAGGATACCTTCCATTATGCCCAAAATGGATTTAAACTCAAATTATGCCCCGTAGGGGTATTTTGGTCATTTTAAAGCTTATAAAAGAGTTTAAATATTAGTCTGGGTTTCAGGTCTGATATAATCAGTAAAAATACTCAATTTAATAAGTTATATCAGTAGGGTATTGCATATATGTGAAATTTATCATTTATAACCAAACTATGCACCGTAGGGGCATTTTGGTAATTTCACATAAGCTTTAAAGGTCAATTTTTGGAAATCTGAGTTTAAAAATTTGGCTTACTGTTTAATTATAAAAATTTACTTAAAAAATCAGTAGGTATTAAGTTTTATATGTTAAAAATAGTTTTAACTTATACTATGCGTTTAAAACGCGTAAAAGTCGGTTTTAAGCGATTTTCGGGTCATAAAAGGAAATCTGAGTTTTTGATCAGTTTATAAGGTTCAAAATGTTTTATTTATTATATAAAATCAGTAGCAAAAAGTTTGGTATCAAAATATTATGTAAAACTCATTTTATTAGCAAAAAGGGTATAACCGACAATTACCGAATTAATGCAAGAACCCTATGTTATGCTCAGCCAAAAAATAAATAAAAAATCTTCAAAAATCCCAAAATATTATATTACATCAGTGGGTAAAAATTTTGGTATCAAAATTTTGGTTTAGCTAGGCTTTATGCTAATTACGCCGTTTAATTAATAAAAAGCTTTCTAATTACGATATTGAGCATAACTCTTAATCTAGACCTCAAACTGATGTCAAATTTTTAGGGCATGTTTATAAATCAGTAACAAAGGTTTTTGTCCTCTCACATTTTCAAAAATCTTGTTTTAAGGTCAAAAGGGCATAATGGTCATCATTTAGTCATATAACGGAAACATGCAAATGAATCGGATAAATAAGGAACCAAGTTGTATAACCTCAGAGGGTTATACTAACCTATAACCTCGTTCTAATGGAACTTTAAGGCATGTCTAAACTAAGCTAAATCGGGTCAGAACTGAAAGTCAAAGCAAAAGTCTTCTTTTGCGACTTTCGGTTCCGAACCGAGCCTAAACTCAGAATTGTCGGGTTGAACATGCCTAGACATGTTCAATTAATATTTACCAAGTTATTAAAGTAACAAAACTGACTTTATTGCCTTTACATCATTAGTTATGAATTTCATTTAAAAATGACTCGTTTGACTTTTATTCTAATTACTTTGACCTGACAATTAACTAAACAAACGTGGTAATTAGGAGGTGCCCTTTTGAGGGTTTAATACCTACCTAATTACGACCATTTAAAAGTCAAGGCGTTTAACGTAACGTGTGACTTTTTCGGCTTTAAAAGCCAATAAACTGAACTAGGCATGAAAAGGGATGCTTACAAAGGGTCCAATGGACTAAAAGGAGGTTCCCAAAGATTCAGGATCCTCTTAGTTTTGCAAGCAAGAGCAGATTGTAAGGAATGGTGTGATTGATCAAATGAATTTCACCCCTATTTATAGATTTTTGGGGTAACTTGGATGATTGACATGTGTTAAGGAGGATTATAGGATCAACACATGTGTAAAACCAGCTATTAATACCAGCAAAACAACCCATAGATTCGAAATATGAGAGGAGTACAAACTGGGTTTCAAAACAGCAGCCTGAAACTAACATTCTGCTGTTGTTTGGGCTTTAGCGGCCCGCGACAAGAGAGGCCCAGGCCTACGCGGCCCGCGAGCCAACCCAAACCAGCAACAAGTTTCTGCAGTTGACAGATTTGGTCCCTATTTCTCATATGTTCAGGTTTTAATTTCCAGAAATGACCAGATTGATCCCTGCATTCCTTGAAATCCCTTTTTAACTTTTAGAAGTTACAGTTTTAGTCCCTGTAAGCTTGTAAGGCCCTTTTTGACGCGGTTATGGCCCGTTAAGCCATTTTCATGGCTCTACATTGATGCCTAAACATAGGGAACATAAAACATGCTAAAAAATATGCCAGATGTCGGTTCGTTTGGTCGTACGATCACGTTGTTCGGCTAATTACGACGAAACACGAACGCACGAGAAAAACGATCCAAATTATGCGACGAATGGAATTTTATCATGCCGAACACTAAAATAAAATATTTTAATGGTTACATAAATTTTTGGATATCCGAATGTATTCAGAACGTAAGATATGCGCGAAAATGCAACTTGTGCACTTTTTGACACTTTTAGTCCCTGCTTGACTTAAAAGTTTATTTTTGCGCACCAAACACCTCTAAGACTATATCTAAGCTATGCAAAGGATATTTAGGGTATGTTTAACTTATGATCATATTTCAGAAGGTCCGATACCACACGAATCGATAGACTTTTGCAGTTCGACGCAATTAGTCCTTTAATCGCACAAAGTAGCGCGAAAAGTCGTTTAATGGTATCCAAGCCTTCCATGGCCCATAATGGGTGTTCCCAAGCATATATTTAAATATTAATATGCTTTTGTTCGCTTAAATGGTCACCAAAAGGCATAGATTCAAAAGTTGACGATTTTGGTCCCTCTAATGCGCAAACTTGCGTATATCATCGTTTAATAGCATCGAAGCCTTATATAATCCATATTAGGCATTCTCGAGAGTATTATTCAACATCACGATGCTTTGGTTTCATTAAAAGGTCATTCAGAGGTATAATTAAACATATTGACGCTTTTAACCCCTCAAACTTGCAAAGTTGCGCGTAACGTCACTTATAGGCATAAAAGCCCTTAATGGCCAATATTAGGCATTCCCGAGAGTGAAATCAATTATCATGAAGCTCTCGGATTGTTAAAAGGTCTCTCAGAGGTAAGAATTAACATGTTGACACTTTTAACCCTTCATTGCGCAAACTTTCAATTAATTACGCAAACGGCTACTGTCACACCCTCAAAATCCACACGCGGGGTATTACCGCGAAGCGTGTGACGACCAGGATCTTAGCCACTAATTATTTTGAACCGTTTAGTTATTATTACAAATAATGGTATAATTAGCGACCAATTTTAAATTTTTCAAAACATAGTTTGAGTTTGCAGCGGAAAGGAAAGAAGAACACATCGTAATTTAAAACCACAAGTTGTTCATATGAAACTTACGAACCACGCACTCCATCCGATTGCAACGTCCGTCCAGAGCAGTATCGAGCAACCTGCAAAGCATGCAGTAGAGTGTCAACATAACGTTGGCGAGTTCACAAGTTTAGAGTTTTCCAGTTTTATTTCCAAAAACTTGTTTTAACCAGTTAATTTATCCGTTTATACATGCCATGGGGAGCTACCCCATAAGTGAGCGACTAAACTGTTTTTCCAATACCGAATACTTACTTAACCGTATGTTTCCGCAGTGCCCCGTTTGTCAATGTTCTATCATCATTGACGGTTTGCCTGAGTCTATTAGTTCACGCCCGTTCCCAGTAACAAGGGTCGGTGTGAGGCTGGTTACACCTAAATAGCGCTATTAACTAATAACCCGTTCGCCAGGCCCCGGCGACTAATCGGTATTAAATGGTAGGGACTTAAGTGATAGAGTTTCGTTTAGTGTTGCTCGTTGCATTCCGTATAAACCGTAATTAACCAAGAGTTCCTAGTAACAAGGGAAGTAAGTAAGTTTGTTCCCAGTAACAAGGGAAGTAAGTAAGTTTGTATCCCAGTAACGAGGGAAGAAAAGTAAGTTCGTATCCCCCATAAGGGGATAGTGTTGTTAAACGTATCCCACACAAGGAGATAGAAATACCGTATCCCGCACAAGGAGATAGTAAGCAATCCCAAACCAGGAGAAGTGTTTCGTTCCGTTTCCCAACCACCGGGAACACATGCTTTAAGTAAAAAGTAGTGAACTCACCTTTGCTTTGCTCGGTAGTAAATTTACACTTGTTAGGTCGGTCAACCATACCCTATTATGGTTATACATATTTATTAGGTTCGTGTGCAAGTAACGTCGCGTATAAATTACACGTATCTAACGCGTAGCACGTAAATTCACATTTCGTATAATACACACATTTTGCATAATGCACAGTAACACGTATCATACCAGCATGCATGTTATTAGGCCTATTCTAACGTATGAACAATTAATCAACATCAGTTAGACATCAACAGTCAAACAACAACACTAGTACATAGTCCAAAACATCAGTTTGTGCGGCCCAACAACTAAGCAGAGTAGTCCAGTCGAAACCGGGTGGTCTCGACTCGAGAACAAGAGGTCTCGAGTCGCAACCAGACGGTCTCGAGTTGTGCATAACTGAGTCGCAACCGTAGAGGTCTCGAGTCCCGTCTCGAGTCGAGATCAGGAGATATCGAGTCGCAACTGTACTGGTCTCGACTCCTGGAGCGCCTTGTCTGAGTTGATGATTGATGGTCTCGAGTCGCAACGCTGAGGTCTCGACTCGTTCCATGCTAATGCTTCTAGAATTTTCAGAATAGTACTATCCAATCAAAATTCATAAGCATGTACTATCCAATCAACTTTCACTAACATGCTTCTAATTTCTTATACTACCAAATCAGATCAAATGCATCTATTTCAAATATTTTGGCACCATTTAACAGTTCATCATTAGGCTTCTCAATATTCATCAAAACATATTCAACTTATGATAACACCACATTATCTATCACAGTTTTACCAACACAATAGCAATATTCATTTTACACATAAAAAATCCCTAACAATCATCTTGCATTGATCAAATATTACAACGAAGTGCAGGTAATTTATAAGCTCAAATACCACAAAGGATCAAGAGTATTTGTTTGGACAATTTAGTCTTTAATTCGCTTTCACAAACATCAGATATTCACGAAGTCTAGTAGCACAAATAAGAAACAAATTTTCTCTTTTACACAAACTAACAATAGCAAATATATACCAACATACTACTGATATTTCAACCATCCTATTTATTCACATTCACAGTTATGTACAAGGTCAAGAAGCACAACAATACAACACAATTTCAAACAAATCTTGACTAATTATGACAAACCCAATTTCCACACAAAGCCACCATTTCAATAATCCATTCAACCGACATATATGTTTAACCTTAACTAACGGAAACAGTATCCTAGCATTTTTATTATCATTTATGTATTAGTTAATTTTAAAACAATATAACTTCTAATCTCTGTATATATACATATTTCACACACAAAATGTTTATCAATCTTATACAAAATCAGAGAACATAAAGGTGCCAGCAATGGTATAGCACTGACCGAGAGGGTTTTTGAACATTTCCGCCGCTGTTACATCCACTGACCGGAGCTCCGACAGCCGCCGCAGTCGCCATCGGCTCCAGTCATCACTCACCTTAGCTGCCACTTGTTGTCTTGAACCAGAAGTACCCGGGCCTCGATCGATGGTGAAATTTGTTGGAGTCAGAAGCACCGTTGCCGCCGTCATGGCGGCGCTGCTGTAGGCTCACCGGTCGAGTCCGAGGAGAGAGAGTGTAGACAGGGGTGTTGTGCGGCTGCCGTCGGGGGAGCAACACCGGCTCTGTTGGTTCATCAGCCGCCAATCAGAGAGAACGAGGATGAGGGAGCTGAGTTGCGAGTGGGATGTGTTGTTTGCGTGTGATCGGAGAAGGTGAAGCTGAGGGAAAAGGGTTGAGAAGGTTGGGGTGCTCGTCGGAGGGGCAGGACGCTGGCCGGAAGTGCTCCGGTGACCGGAATCGCAGAGGGAGTGGGAGGTGTGCAGCCGGATTCTCAAAAGTGTGATTAGGGTTTGTTTATTTAAGAAATGGGAGAGGGAGAGGTTAATAAGGTTTTATAGGCTAGGGTTTTAGGAGATGGGTTTTTGGGTTGGACTTGGCCCAAGTATACTAGCCCGCAAGATATCGGTTGTGTGTCTTTATATAAATACGGGTTCATCCCAAAACGCGCAATCACCTATGCTATTTATTTTATATACATGTGTGTCACATTAAATACGTTTGTGTTCGGATCGACGGTTAAACGAAACGTTCCTCTCGTCGTGGCTATTTAGTTAAAATAATAATAATAATAATAATAATAATAATAATAATAATAATAAAATGCTCGTCTGTCGACGATCAGGGTCAAGGGTTCGAGTTGTCACATTCTCCCCATGTTATAGGAATTTCGTCCTCGAAATTTAAGCAAAAGTCATACACTACGCTCTATATGTATAGATAGTCTCCATTACCTTACGTAGATACAAGCAGTTTCACGAAAATCCACAAAACTAACACGTAAATCACATAGCACGAAAAATCACGCAGCACAAGATCCACAGAGTTTGTACGTATTTCTCATAGTATAGAATTTCACAAATTTAATTATAACATCCAAGAAACGCACAGGAAGACTCGAAGTGTCACATTATCCCAAAGTTCAAGAAATTTCGTCCTGAAATTTAGCACGCAGCCACTGACGAGCTAGTGTGTTTAAACGTTTTCGTAGGGCGTCACCTCACCCCCTGCTGGTTTGAAATTTCTTCCTGAAATTTAGCGGTAGCCTCAGTGCTGGAAGTAATGTTTGTAAACAACTGGGGATACATGCGCATCATCTGGTTTTCCCGTTCCCAGGTAAGCTCTGGGCCACCGCGCGAGACCCAACGAACTCGGTCTGTTGGCATATTATGCCACACTTAAGAGTTTTGATTTCTTGATCCTTGATCTCAACTGGGGTCTCAACGAAACGTGGTTTGTTGCTGATCACGAGTTCCTATAAAGGAACAACTAATGTTTTATCTGACAGACACTTCTTCAGATTAGGCACGTGAACGACATTGTGTACCACATTCAGCTTTTCAGGCAGGTTCAGTCTGTAAGTAACCTTACCGATCCTCTTGGAAATTTCGAATGGTCCGATGTATCGTGGATCAAGCTTACCTCATTTATCAAAACGAACAGCACCCTTCCGGGGTGAGACTTTAAGTAGAACCCAGTCTCCGACTAGGAATTCTAGAGGTTTCCTACGCTTATCTGCGTAGCCTTTCTGACGGTCTGGAGCTGCCGCCATGCGTTGTCTATTCTGGGCAATCCTACCCGTTGTGTCAAGTGCAAATTCTGGGCCGGTAATTTGGCTTCCGCCCAACACAGAGGTGCCCGACATCTGCGTCCGTGCCATGCCCCAAATGGTACTGCCTGAATGCTATTGCGGTAGCAGTTGTTGGAAGAGAACTCTGCAAAAAGGAAGTGTCACTCGTATCCACGGTCGATAACACGTGTTCTTAGCATGCCTTTGAGTGTTTGGATGGTGCGTTTGGCCTGACCATCAGTTTGCGGGCGACAAGTGGTGCTCATGCCTAACTGTGAGCCAAAGGTTTTTGTGCGCAGCCTGCGATGAGTCGGATGCAAAACGTGGGTTTCGATCAAAAAGTGATAGAAATTGGCACCCCGTGCCCAGCATCTACTTCTGTCAAGTAGATGGTTGCAAATTCAAAAAAAAACTTGTTGGTTTCTTTGGTCGCGTGTCGTTACTAGCAGACATTTCATCAATGCCTTGGACAGGATAGAATAAGATAGAAGCACTTCGTAGATCATCTTCCAATTGCTGGAGTTGCGGATATTTGAGCATCTCTCGAATGCTAGGTGATGCCCTTTCGAGTTTAAATCGTGAGGGGGGGGGTGGTTGCGTATACGGTCGAGAAATGTGGGCTTTGCGACGTTAAAAGTCATGCATTGAAAACCTAGCGCAAGGTGGTTTACGTAGTAGAAGTACCAGAGGAAAGTGTCAAATTTTGACAGGATAGAATAAATTCGAGTGTCAAAACTAGGTGTTAATCGTATCGAGTTCGAAGAACAGTGCTTGCGATACCCGTTACCCCCGGGGTATCCTTGGCTCGTTGCTCGAACGAGTAACATTCGTAGGAAGTATTTCGTCCAAACGGAGGTTTGTGCAGAATAGAGTAGGATAAGAATCAGGGAATTCGTAACACGAGTAGCGAGGTAATGTTTGAAGGGTAGTCAACGTTGGTGCGTTCAATTTGAGATAAAACATAAAAGCTTTGGGATCGGTAATAGGGATTTATTTGATGTCGATGGGATATCTGGTCGTACACAAGCTATGGCCATTTAGAATAAAGAACGTTGCTTGCTGATACAGAATGTTATGTCGATGGGGTTAGCACAAAATGAAGTAGCTAGAGAGAGATGGTCGTCGCGCGGGTCTATAGGTTTCAGGGTCTACTGAGACGTCTGGCAGGGTGTGATTTCTCAGGTCGGTAGAAAAATCAAGTTCGAGTGGGTAGTTCTAAGTCGTGCGAATGAGTTTGAAGTAGCGCTTGCGTCGGCCGGGGGGGTTTGATGTGAAACTACGGAAACGGGTTCTTGAAAAAGCACGATTGAGGTAAATGCTGCCAATTTTTCAGGGTTTATGAAGTTTGTCGACCAAGAGTCGATCTTGCTGAATTCATTAATTTGGAGAGAAATCTGGTCGAGGTTCCCGTAGGAAGAAAAGTGGATATCGTTATAAAGAAACGGTAGAAGCGGGGGTATCATCTGAGCAACAAACACGGATTCGTACGAAAGCTAGCGAAAGGATTCACGAAATCAGAAAAGTCGTCCAAGAATAACGGTTCTGGAAAATGAAGGATAAGGTAAGCATCTAGATCATCGTACTCGTCGGTGGGTTAACTGGCTCGTATCTTCGTCTTGCCACGCCTTCAAATACGCCGGTTTGTAAGAAAGATATCAATTTGCTGGATTTTGGGCCGTGTTAAGGTATAAGGTTCAACTTGAATAAGGATTAACCATGTAACAAGGGATTAGGGGGAACTAACTTCGTGGTCGATGGAAAGGTGATACGATTGCCGGCATTACAATGAGAAGCATACACCACGCATGCTTTTCGTGTTCGAGACGTGCATACTGAAACCCGAAAAGTGTAGATTTACTAGAATGCTTCAAGAATCCAGGTCATCAGTTGTGTGAGGGATCAAGTCTCCCTACTTAGGTCGGGGAAAAGAAATACGCGAGTAAAAAGGATGCGAATGACGTCGTTCCTTCTAATATCCCATGATATAGGGGTGGCTCCCCTTCGTCGTTTCGTTCTCGTAACTTCTCTATGTGCTTCGTAGCAGGCATTTCCTGGGCAGGTCTATCGAGTGGACGTCCCTCGTGTCGATTTGCAGTCCAGGGATAATATCAGGAAATACGTGGACGAGGGCTTTGGAATAACTGGTTCCTTGCCCTTAGTGTATCGTGGTTTCGAACCAGGTTTAGGAGGACTCGTTCCTGTTTAACACGTAACACGCTAGCCTAGCCTTCGTACGATTCACGGTGTTAATTACTAAATATACGCACACGTACTAACATATATAAATGCTAATGACACACATACACACATGTGGGTTTACACACATAAGTTATGCACAAGTCAATGTCGTTAGCCTACCATTACCAGGTGGGCATCTGAGGTTGACGAACCTTGCAATCCGGAGTGTGGTGTCGTTGTGGTTTCCACTAAAGAACGGTTATAGTCTGGTTTTCTTATAAAAATATTTTATTTCCCAAACCAAAATATTTTATATTTAAAACCTAGTTCGCTATAACCAATGGCTCTGATACCAATCTGTCACACCCTCAAAATCCACACGCGGGGTATTACCGCGAAGCGTGTGACGACCAGGATCTTAGCCACTAATTATTTTGAACCGTTTAGTTATTATTACAAATAATGGTATAATTAGCGACCAATTTTAAATTTTTCAAAACATAGTTTGAGTTTGCAGCGGAAAGGAAAGAAGAACACATCGTAATTTAAAACCACAAGTTGTTCATATGAAACTTACGAACCACGCACTCCATCCGATTGCAACGTCCGTCCAGAGCAGTATCGAGCAACCTGCAAAGCATGCAGTAGAGTGTCAACATAACGTTGGCGAGTTCACAAGTTTAGAGTTTTCCAGTTTTATTTCCAAAAACTTGTTTTAACCAGTTAATTTATCCGTTTATACATGCCATGGGGAGCTACCCCATAAGTGAGCGACTAAACTGTTTTTCCAATACCGAATACTTACTTAACCGTATGTTTCCGCAGTGCCCCGTTTGTCAATGTTCTATCATCATTGACGGTTTGCCTGAGTCTATTAGTTCACGCCCGTTCCCAGTAACAAGGGTCGGTGTGAGGCTGGTTACACCTAAATAGCGCTATTAACTAATAACCCGTTCGCCAGGCCCCGGCGACTAATCGGTATTAAATGGTAGGGACTTAAGTGATAGAGTTTCGTTTAGTGTTGCTCGTTGCATTCCGTATAAACCGTAATTAACCAAGAGTTCCTAGTAACAAGGGAAGTAAGTAAGTTTGTTCCCAGTAACAAGGGAAGTAAGTAAGTTTGTATCCCAGTAACGAGGGAAGAAAAGTAAGTTCGTATCCCCCATAAGGGGATAGTGTTGTTAAACGTATCCCACACAAGGAGATAGAAATACCGTATCCCGCACAAGGAGATAGTAAGCAATCCCAAACCAGGAGAAGTGTTTCGTTCCGTTTCCCAACCACCGGGAACACATGCTTTAAGTAAAAAGTAGTGAACTCACCTTTGCTTTGCTCGGTAGTAAATTTACACTTGTTAGGTCGGTCAACCATACCCTATTATGGTTATACATATTTATTAGGTTCGTGTGCAAGTAACGTCGCGTATAAATTACACGTATCTAACGCGTAGCACGTAAATTCACATTTCGTATAATACACACATTTTGCATAATGCACAGTAACACGTATCATACCAGCATGCATGTTATTAGGCCTATTCTAACGTATGAACAATTAATCAACATCAGTTAGACATCAACAGTCAAACAACAACACTAGTACATAGTCCAAAACATCAGTTTGTGCGGCCCAACAACTAAGCAGAGTAGTCCAGTCGAAACCGGGTGGTCTCGACTCGAGAACAAGAGGTCTCGAGTCGCAACCAGACGGTCTCGAGTTGTGCATAACTGAGTCGCAACCGTAGAGGTCTCGAGTCCCGTCTCGAGTCGAGATCAGGAGATATCGAGTCGCAACTGTACTGGTCTCGACTCCTGGAGCGCCTTGTCTGAGTTGATGATTGATGGTCTCGAGTCGCAACGCTGAGGTCTCGACTCGTTCCATGCTAATGCTTCTAGAATTTTCAGAATAGTACTATCCAATCAAAATTCATAAGCATGTACTATCCAATCAACTTTCACTAACATGCTTCTAATTTCTTATACTACCAAATCAGATCAAATGCATCTATTTCAAATATTTTGGCACCATTTAACAGTTCATCATTAGGCTTCTCAATATTCATCAAAACATATTCAACTTATGATAACACCACATTATCTATCACAGTTTTACCAACACAATAGCAATATTCATTTTACACATAAAAAATCCCTAACAATCATCTTGCATTGATCAAATATTACAACGAAGTGCAGGTAATTTATAAGCTCAAATACCACAAAGGATCAAGAGTATTTGTTTGGACAATTTAGTCTTTAATTCGCTTTCACAAACATCAGATATTCACGAAGTCTAGTAGCACAAATAAGAAACAAATTTTCTCTTTTACACAAACTAACAATAGCAAATATATACCAACATACTACTGATATTTCAACCATCCTATTTATTCACATTCACAGTTATGTACAAGGTCAAGAAGCACAACAATACAACACAATTTCAAACAAATCTTGACTAATTATGACAAACCCAATTTCCACACAAAGCCACCATTTCAATAATCCATTCAACCGACATATATGTTTAACCTTAACTAACGGAAACAGTATCCTAGCATTTTTATTATCATTTATGTATTAGTTAATTTTAAAACAATATAACTTCTAATCTCTGTATATATACATATTTCACACACAAAATGTTTATCAATCTTATACAAAATCAGAGAACATAAAGGTGCCAGCAATGGTATAGCACTGACCGAGAGGGTTTTTGAACATTTCCGCCGCTGTTACATCCACTGACCGGAGCTCCGACAGCCGCCGCAGTCGCCATCGGCTCCAGTCATCACTCACCTTAGCTGCCACTTGTTGTCTTGAACCAGAAGTACCCGGGCCTCGATCGATGGTGAAATTTGTTGGAGTCAGAAGCACCGTTGCCGCCGTCATGGCGGCGCTGCTGTAGGCTCACCGGTCGAGTCCGAGGAGAGAGAGTGTAGACAGGGGTGTTGTGCGGCTGCCGTCGGGGGAGCAACACCGGCTCTGTTGGTTCATCAGCCGCCAATCAGAGAGAACGAGGATGAGGGAGCTGAGTTGCGAGTGGGATGTGTTGTTTGCGTGTGATCGGAGAAGGTGAAGCTGAGGGAAAAGGGTTGAGAAGGTTGGGGTGCTCGTCGGAGGGGCAGGACGCTGGCCGGAAGTGCTCCGGTGACCGGAATCGCAGAGGGAGTGGGAGGTGTGCAGCCGGATTCTCAAAAGTGTGATTAGGGTTTGTTTATTTAAGAAATGGGAGAGGGAGAGGTTAATAAGGTTTTATAGGCTAGGGTTTTAGGAGATGGGTTTTTGGGTTGGACTTGGCCCAAGTATACTAGCCCGCAAGATATCGGTTGTGTGTCTTTATATAAATACGGGTTCATCCCAAAACGCGCAATCACCTATGCTATTTATTTTATATACATGTGTGTCACATTAAATACGTTTGTGTTCGGATCGACGGTTAAACGAAACGTTCCTCTCGTCGTGGCTATTTAGTTAAAATAATAATAATAATAATAATAATAATAATAATAATAATAATAATAAAATGCTCGTCTGTCGACGATCAGGGTCAAGGGTTCGAGTTGTCACAGCTACTCATGATCAACAAGTGGCCCATTTGTGAATATGATTACCATGTAATGTTATTCAGAGGCTTATAATAAGCATGTTAACATTTCCAGTCCTTCTAAAATCAGAGTTTTTGATTTTTCGTAAAAATTAGTCCCTCAAATTCAACGTTTAACTTAATTAGGGTTTATTACACTTGTCAATACATCATTGGACGTGATTTTACGAGGTGTTACACAATACAAGTTGATTTACTTCCTATAACATGTATCTATACTAATGCTAACAGATTTATGCAAAAATTTGAGGTTCGATCCGGTTGTAGTTCAAGAACCCTAGATTTTTCCCTAAATTTTTGATGTTTTAACTACATGCAAATGCTTAATCTAACTACTAATGATGATAGAATCATACCTTGATGTTGTTAGAAGTAAAGGAGACGTCGAAATCTTGCAGAAAAATCGCCTGAACCAAAGAGTTTTCAGGGAAACGGGGCGTGTGGAAATGAAGAAACTGTTTGGAAAAGGGGTTTTATCCCGACAGTTGCGCGGACACGGCCCCGTGGGCTGGTAAATTATTTTAAATTTTTTTTATAAGTGCTCGTGTGAGTGCCCTGTTTCCTAAAAACTTGGTTAGAAGACTTACCGATTTAGATGTCAACCCGCTTGTTCGTAACTTACGAGGTATGATGTTGATGATTTCATTCTTCGACCGTTTGAAGCGAGATTTCTTCCTTCTCATCCTCAATGAATCCTTGATAGAGCTTCAGCCGTTGGCCATTGACTTTGAATGGAATTCCATTCCGAGATTTAATTTCTACTGCACCGAGTAGGAAAATACGGGTGATGGAAAAAGGTCCTGACCACCTAGACTTTAATTTATCAGGAAATAATCGAAGTCGTGAATTAAACAATAGAACTTGATCACCTACTCGAAATTTATTACACGTGTCAATACATCGTTGGACGTGATTTTACGAGGTGTTACATCCTCACCCCCTTAAAAGAAATCTCGACCTCGAGATTTGCTAAAGTAATGGAAGTATCTTCTGACGTATCATGGACTTAACCTCCATAGCATATTTGGGCCTCTAAGGGCATCCCAGTTGACCTATACAATAGGTACATACTTTCTTTCGGAGCTACTTAACCTGTCGATCCTCAATCGACATGGGTTTCTCATCGAACCAACCCTAAAGAATAGCTAATCCTTATAGTTAGTCGAACAAGTCGATGATCCTGGGCAGCTGATGGCGATTCTTAATTGTAGCATAACTAGGGTTGTGGTAACCAATGCATAAGCATAACGTACCGTCTTTCTGAAAATAATAATGCCGGAGCTCTTAAAATGAAGCTTTATCTTGAAACTCATATGATTAGGGTCTCAATCCTTCCATTAATATTGGTACTAACCGATATGGAGCTTTTACAATAATGTAGCCCTAAGTTGGTTGTTATCCTTAACTCTACTAGTCTCTCAGGAGATAACCAGAGTGGTTCCTTGGAGAAGATAACCAGGATACACCAAGATTACCGAGGTATTTCTAAATCTCAGGCTTCAGTTCATCTATCGATACACGTGTCAGATAAATGACACGTTTACTTTACGAATGCAAGGATGCTTTAATTAGCGACACTTACTTGGACATTTCTAGATTGGATATCTTCTTTGAATACCATTAGCCGACTCTAGTACTATATGACCATCGGGATATCTCAGTGGTTCCATGCATTAAACTTCCATACTGATCAGGCATGGAAGCAATCTATGGGACACACTAGGATACGCCAATCCTCATATGGCTCTTTTACCAGGCATAGTCTAGCATTCGCAGTTGATAGAAATCAATGAAATAACAAAATAAAGTAACATATATTGTCATACTCGATCTAGAGAGTGAGTACTTTAGATTTTTATGAATGAATATTATTTGATGAAAATATAAGGAAATGTCTTTATGATTTTCTTCGGCAAGTTTTACCTTATGCTTAATATCTGGAGTTCTTATGGGATAATTCTAAAAGTTTGCTAAGCTTATGGTCTATGAAGACTCAATAGCACCTGAATCCAAACATGATTCTTAGTAATACCATCATAATAAGGGATGTACCTGGTGTCATTTTTGATATGAACTATCTCAATAGCGCCTCTATTCTTAGTCTCTCTATACTTAGCTATACTCTCTTTGACAGTTTTAGGGCAGTCTCAGCTTTGACCGGTTTATTTCTTAACCTATAAAATGTAAGTGGCTGAGGTAGATCCATAATGGATTTATAAGAAGCAAGCTTTTAATATGCCTTCTTATTTCTGATGCTAAGCCACCGATATTTAGTGCATTATGCTTGGATTTTGGATGAGCCAAATAGGACAGTATTCCAGACAATAAATTATAGTCTGTAATATACTGTTGACAGTCTAGATCCTTCATGGTGAAAATCATAAATTCTTATTCCATCATTTCTATTCCGTGTTGCAGACAATCGGTTTTTCTGATGAGTCCATAAACTTGGACCATCCTATATTGTATGAGGGTATCTTTTCTGTGGACTTTATTAACGTCCTCACCAATTAAGGGCATCACCCTTGAATGACTGTGATACATATCTCACCATGTCTTTCTCAGCACAATCGCTGATGTCCATAATGGTTTCCATTTCATCCAACAACCTTACGAAATCGATGGCTCCTTTTTCGCCATTGAAGTCTCTTGACTTGCAAGAGACAAAGTACTTTTAAGTATCTCCTTTAGAGGACCGGGGCTCCTCGCTATGTGTCATCTTATTTGGTTTGTCCTTCGCAATCGAAGTGTGAGAAAAACTCTTCTCATGAGCAGGGAAATATGATTTAGAGCAAGTAGCATTCGGCTTTTCGACCCTTTTCAGATCCTTTCTCATAGCCTTTCTAATAACTGCGTTAATCACAGCTTGGAGATTAACTCCATTAGCCTTGAGGTTTACCTTTGTTGCATCATTAGCACTGGTCGCATCATCAGTATTGCGACGGTTATGTGTCTCATTCAAGTTTGCCATACTTGAAGCTTGGCACTAAACACCAAAATTAAACAATTGCTTAATTGCATTTCTATAGCTAGTCATCGTCCTTACGACCAACATGCATTAGCCATGGTATCCTTAAACCATACCGGCTAATAGGGCAAGAACATTCCTAATGAATGTCATTTGAATGTATATCAATATTTTGCCTAGGTCGCAAAAGGTCCATCAATTGGCAATTAAGGTTTGGACCGAGTCCATTACCCTTTTGACAGGAGATCACAATGTCACAACTGTCTTCGTCATATTGACGATTTTAGATAGCTCGAAGGCTTTCCCCAATGGCTTTTACAATATGAAGCATGAGTCCGTCATGAAGGACATAATAATCATATGGCACGAAGGCCTTGTCGCAAAGGACATTAAAAGATACGGCAACAAAAGCCTGTCACGAAGGACATTAATTTATAAGCCGCAATCTTATTAGATCAGGGGTTTTACGATTTGAACATAGTTCTTCATCGTTGGACAGGGAGTCATAGACTACCTTTGTCATCGTCTTGAAAGACGATTTATTTTGGCACCTAGGCAAATCATAGGACATCATTAATGGATGTTTACCTATATACATATATGTATATATATATATATAATTGTCGTCATTGAGTATATTAGTCATGATCTTATCGATCCTATAGACTATAAGGCTTGGGCATTGCCCATCACCTTCGACGATGTACCATAATGGTCATATTTGACAATGTCTCTAATGGGCAATATAGTATATAGCCCGTAGGCGATATAGATCCTAATGGTGATTCGGGATAACGTCACGAAGGCAATACAATAAACACACTTATATATAGGAAGTACCAAGGGCGTATCCACCATGTGTTTATTGTATTACTCTAGTTTCGTTATCTAAATCACCGTCAAGATACACATAAATCATAACCATCGAGTCGGAAAGTACTTCTTGAAATCTCACTATGAAGATAGGAAGACCTAAGACTGTACTTCAGTTATCCTATAAAATAATATGATCATCGTATTAGATGATATTAGTCATGATCGCACTGATCATATAGACTGTTAGGGTTGGGTATAACCCACCACTTTAACAGTGGATCATAAAGACCACCACTAACTTTGTCTTATTGCCAATAGAATAAAGTATAGCCCGTAGGCATTTCATCACTAGGGATGTTAATATTATGATCATCATACTGATGATACTAGTCAGGATCACATTGATCATATAGACTATGGGATTTGAGCATAGCTCACCCCCTTTGGGCAAAGAATTATAAAAGATTACAATTGCCTTGTCACTATTGGACAATATAATATAGCCTGTAGGCAAAACATCATTAAGGATGTTAAATTTAATCATCATATTGATGATCTTTAGTCATGATCTCATTGATCATATAGACTATTAGGCTTGAGCATAGCTCACTACCTTGAACAGGGGATCATAAGGATCACAATGTCAATGTCACTAATGGACAATATATTATAGCCCGTAGGCACTTCATCACAAATGGATGTTTATATTTTGATCATCATATTGATGATACTTGCCATGATCTAATTCGATCATATAGGCTTTAAGGCCTGGACATAGTCCAAAATACCTTGACGGCTGGTGTGGTTTCTCAAGTCACACTGCCAGGAATGTTAACATGTTCTTAGATGTTAACAAGGATTAATTTGCCTTAACGGTTACAAAATATTACCATGATCGCATTGATCATATAGGCTTGGAGGCTTGAACATAGTTCACCACCTTTGGATAGGAGGGGTAACTCCTTTAACTATCATACTAGAAGGAATAATTATCCTTAACTATCGAAAGTTTTGGCCAATTAATGTGGACTTGCCACTTGGCAGGGGTAAACCATTAAGAAGATCTTTTGAACTTATTTAGCTGATCGATAAAGTTCGAGTAAAATTTATATTAATGATTGATAAAGGACGATATAAGTACCCATATAAAATTTTTCAAAACTCCCAATAAATCATTAGGAAATTTACCATAGTGCCTCAAATAGGACTTTTAATATCATACTTGTCCATAGAGGACTTAAAAGGAAATTATAGGTCCGTATTGGGACTATAAAAATATCATATGTCCGTATGGGGACTGTATTAAAACAGTTTGCCCATGAAAGGACTATAATGAACTATCAGGTCTACAAAGGTTATAATGAATTATCATGTCCACTAAGGGACTATAATGAAATCTCGTGTCCACGTAAGGAATATAGTAGGGTAAAATGTCCATGAAAGGACTATTTGAAGTGTAATGTCCTCGAAGGGACTATTATTAAAAGATAATATCCTCAAAGGGATTTTCAATATGTAGACGTATATATTGATGGAGTCTTATCAAAAGAGACTTTGATGAATTAATATGTCCACGAAGGATTACAATAATTAAATGCCCAAACAGGGACTTAAATGAAATGAAGTATGATGGAAGGATGGTCTTCTAATGTCTTCTTTCCTTTATTCTGTTTGTTTCTTCATCTTTATTTATCGTACGCAGTAGCGACTCTGAAGATTTTAGTGAATAAATAATATTTCAAATCAGGATCCATTGCATAAGTAGAATCCAAGGATTCAATGATTAAAGGAATGGCATGGATCACGGATTAGGTTTTGACTAGTATAGTCTAAGTTTGAAATTTGAAAACTCGGAGGTAAGAAATAGGGTTTAATAACACCCACATGTATCATCTTCAATATGGGAGCCTCAGGGACTTTCTGGTACGGACTCCGTAGTCTGGATAAGGGTTTAAACAAGTTGGGTTTTGGGAATAGGTCTATAAAGGTCTTTCCTCCAAATGGTCGCACGCTTATCCTAGTCGTGGTATGAAACTTAGCAATTTCTTGGCTTCTAGCGGGAAGAATCTCCATCCACGGCTTCTTTGCTTGGCGACATGTTCAAAATACATAGTATCGAAAACAATGTTTACTTAATAGGGATGAGAGCATTCCTATGTTAAGCCTAGACTCGGAAGTCAAGGAATGTGCTACTGTGTCATTTGAGATTAAACACTAAAGGCTAGTGTTTAATAATGTGGTCTAAAATATACATATTTTCATATAAATATTCCTACACTTTTGAGTGACTTTATGGTTAGTTGATTTCTACAACTAATTGGTTTATATTTGGATTTTGTAGGTTTTGTATGACAACATACTAAAATGCGTTAAAAATGATATAAATGTTGTCAATTTAAATGATGAGTAATATGATGGCATTGAATGGAATTTAATTACAAATTGATTATTCAAAAGTTCTTGATAACTCACGTACAAATAAAAAGAAAAGGTGTGTGGTATCTTATAATTGTTTTCGAAAAAAAATTAAAGCACAAGAGGCAATAGGGAGATTGACAGCATCAAGTGGGGCACCTACAATTATTTTCGAAAAATCTCAGTTGTGGGCTTGGCTGATTTCCTAAGTGGGCCGCCATTTCCATCCCTTGCTAATTCTCGACAACATCAAACAGGGGAGTTGGTTTTTATTGGGCCATGAATATTATAAAACCCTAATGGAATGAGAAAGGCATGATGTATTATATATAAGGTGCACGTGAAGAGTAAGAGGATGGATCCCTATTATATTTGAAAAAAAATAGTGGGATTATTCCTATATATTTCGACAAACAGACAATTGAGAATAGAAGTGGCAGACGGAAAAAAAAGAAAATAGAGAAGGAGGCGATTGGTTCGAGGGTTTAAGTCGCGATTCGAGCTTTGGGTTTGGTTTGCAATTTATTATATTTAGTTTTGTTAGACTTTGCGTTTTACAAAATTATAAACATGATTTGCTTATCGTTGGAGACTCGTTTCTTGTTCTTGAATATGATTCTTGGCTAATTTTCTATACTACCTGGGTTTAGATGAACTTGATGATTGTAATGCGATTTTGACATGATTATGGTTATTTGATGTGATTTACATAACTTTGCCTTGTGATTGATCTTGATATTGCATGTTGGTGTGTTTTGATTGATTATTGGTTGATGGATTCAACGGTTTAGGCACATAGAAATATCCCCTAGACTTAGAGTTTAATTTGAATCGTTGATCTTAGGGTTTTCGGTTTGAATATTAAGTTGAGAAATTGACCAATTCGATTAATAATTAAAATCAATATACTAAAACTTGCATCCTCATCTTGTGACTCGAAAGATGATTAAGGTGAACTAGGTTATTAGCTAATCATTGGTGGGTAGATTGGGTGACCGATAGCTCGGGCTCGTTTATTACATCGTGGTTAAGGTTTCCTAGGATTTCAATCTTCAAGGTTTGGTTTGCTTTGCGTTTTGAGAGTTTTGGGGGTAGAGTTACTTTCATTGCTTGATTCTCGTAGGATTTGGTATCGATAGGTCGAGCCGGATTGTTCTAGCACTTCACATTTCGTCTTTATCTTTCGTTTGATACATCTCTAGCGGGGGGTTAATCGAGGGAGTAGGATATTTAACCATTGTTACTGTCAGAGTAGCATTGCATGATTCTAGGGATTCGACACCTAGGTAGTCCTTGTCTCATATATATTTGATCAAACTTTGCTCTCGTGTTCGTGTTTGTTTCACGTTGTTTGTCGTGTCTGCCATCTTCTTTGTTATTTAGTTTAATTTGTTAAAACCTCAAATCCTAAAAACACAATTAAAACCAGTTAAGTAATTAGTTGAGTCAGAGTCTAGTTTAGCGTCGCTAGTGTCTCGTGGGTTCGATACTCGGACTTCATTAGGCTTTACTACGTACGATAGGTACACTTGCCTGTCAGTGGTCTAGCATTTAGAGTCTTAGTTTATAAATTAAAAACTAGGGTGTCAAGATTAGGTTAGTAGTTTTTACAGACCGCATTCAGCACATCATTTAATTCACTCAAACGTTTGCTCTGATACCAACCTGTCACACCCCGATATTTCCACGTATTACCGGTGGGCCCGGTGGGGAGTATCGTGACATAGTTGATATCATCATAGACAATTTATCACAGTTTATATACACAGCGGAAGTCGAAAGATAAAATCATTACAAACCGAATGAAAGTAATATCATTTATTACGAAAACGGTTGTGAAGGATCCACAGGCGGATCAAAGTTTAAAGAAACATTGTTCAGCAGATTTATAAACATCTAAGCTTGCAAGACTCTTTATTGATGCTAGGAGTAGCCAGCCTATTCCGATTAGTACCTGCACTTAACCTTTTTTTGAAAATACGTCAGTTTTCACTGGTAAATACAATTAACCGACTCATTTTAAAAATGTTTAAGAAAATTGGTTTGAATGCACAAGGCACAAAATATCTTTTATAACTTGGGATAATTATTTAAATATAAACTTGTAAAAGAATTACATGTTTGTTATACGTTCAGTAGCCCGGGCTGAATACCAGGTTAAAGATTAATTGACACACCACATAATATAATCCCGCGACGAGTTATTCTCGAACAGGCAGTTATATCTTTTTATATATGCACCGGCAGGTGTATGCCTACACCCCATGCTTAGGTCGTGGCCATTTCAATGAATGATGCCAAGGATATCCGGGACATGGTCATTAACCCCCCCCCCCCCAAAGGCTTTAAGCAAACAAAATAGATTAAACGGGTCATCTCAATAAATTAACCTTCATATGATTAACAATTCAATACCCGACCAAGCGGTATTTTATATACCGTACCCCAAGCCCGTATAAGGGAAAATAAGTTAAAAGTATTTACCTGAGCAAATTATATAAATTTATCCCAGCCGTACAAATCAGCAAGTGCAAGTATCTTTTACTGGGCTCCTAATCTGGAACGAAGGTTTTAATAACCTATTAGATTCCTAACGGGTCTTTAATTAAGTCTAAACTTAGATCAGTTAGTTTTAAAGGAAGATATACGGTTCAAAACAACGATTAAGCGAAGACCGGATTAGAATGTGGTTTAGACCCTACAAGTTTGTATACTTTTTTAATATGGGTAAACTAAACACATTCTGGATTTTGAGACAAAAATGATAAGGTTTGACCCGTTTCGGCTAATTTATGCAAACTAGTTACATAAACCGCACCGAACGCGAAAAATGCGTAACGGGTAACCAAATGAGTCATGAACAGGTTTCCTAAGTTAATATACCTTAATTATGTTGTGATATCAGTAGGATACCTTCCATTATGCCCAAAATGGATTTAAACTCAAATTATGCCCCGTAGGGGTATTTTGGTCATTTTAAAGCTTATAAAAGAGTTTAAATATTAGTCTGGGTTTTAGGTCTGATATAATCAGTAAAAATACTCAATTTAACAAGTTATATTAGTAGGGTATGGCATATATGTGAAATTTATCATTTATAACCAAACTATGCATCGTAGGGGCATTTTGGTAATTTCACATAAGCTTTAAAGGTCAATTTTTGGAAATCTGAGTTTAAAACTTTGGCTTACTGTTTAATTATAAAAATTTACTTAAAACATCAGTAGGTATTAAGTTTTATATGTTAAAAATAGTTTTAACTTATACTATGCGTTTAAAACGCGTAAAGTCGGTTTTAAGCGATTTTCGGGTCATAAAAGGAAATTTGAGTTTTTGATCAGTTTATAAGGTTCAAAATGTTTTATTTATTATATAAAATCAGTAGCAAAAAGTTTGTTATCAAAATATTATGTAAAACTCATTTTATTAGCAAAAAGGGTATAACCGACAATTACCGAATTAAAGCAGGAACCCTATGTTATGCTCAGCCTAAAAATAAATAAAAATCTTCAAAAATACCAAAATATTATATTACATCAATGGGTAAAAATTTTGGTATCAAACTTTTTGGTTTAGATAGGCTTTATGCTAATTACGCCGTTTAATTAATAAAAAGCTTTCTAATTACGATATTGAGCATAACTCTTAATCTAGACCTCAAACTGATGTCAAATTTTTAGGACATGTTTATAAATCAGTAACAAAGGTTTTTGTCCTCTCACATTTTCAAAAATCTTGTTTTAAGGTCAAAAGGGCATAATGGTCATCACTTAGGCATATAACGAAAACATGCAAATGAATCGGATAAATAAGGAACCAAGTTGTATAACCTCAGAGGGTTATACTAACCTATAACCTCGTTCTAATGGAACTTTAAGGCATGTCTAAACTAAGCTAAATCGGGTCAGAACTGAAAGTCAAAGCAAAAGTATTCTTTTGCGACTTTCGGTTCCGAACCGAGCCTAAACTCAGAATTGTCGGGTTGAACATGCCTAGACATGTTCAATTAATATTTACCAAGTTATTAAAGTAACAAAACTAACTTTATTGCCTTTACATCATTAGTTATGAATTTCATTTAAAAATGACTCGTTTGACTTTTATTCTAATTACTTTGACCTGACAATTAACTAAGCAAACGTGGTAATTAGGAGGTGCCCTTTTGAGGGTTTAATACCTACCTAATTACGACCGTTTAAAAGTCAAGGCGTTTAACGAAACGTTTGACTTTTTCGGCTTTAAAAGCCAATAAACTGAACTAGGCATGAAAAGGGATGCTTACAAAGGGTCCAATGGACTGAAAGGAGGTTCCCAAAGATTCAAGATCCTCTTAGTTTTGCAAGCAAGAGCAGATTACAAAGAATGGTGTGATTGATCAAATGAATTTCACCCCTATTTATAGATTTTTGGGGTAACTTGGATGATTGACATGTGTTAAGGAGGATTATAGGATCAACACATGTGTAAAACCAGCTATTAATACCAACAAAACAACCCATAGATTCGAAATATGAGAGGAGTACAAACTGGGTTTCAAAACAGCAGCCTGAAACTAACATTCTGCTGCTGTTTGGGCTTTAGCGGCCCGCGACAAGACAGGCCCAGGCCTACGCGGCCCGCGAGCCAACCCAAACCAGCAACAAGTTTCTGCAGTTGACAGATTTGGTCCCTGTTTCTCATATGTGCAGGTTTTAATTTCTAGAAATGACCAGATTGATCCCTGCATTCCTTGAAATCCCTTTTTAACTTTCAGAAGTTAAAGTTTTAGTCCCTGTAAGCTTGTAAGGCCTTTTTTGACGCGGATATGGCCCGTTAAGCCATTTTCAAGGCTCTACAATGATGCCTAAACATAGGGAACATAAAACATACTCAAAAATATGCCGGATGTCGGTTCTTTTGGTCGTACGATCACGTTGTTCAATAAATTACGACGAAACACGAACGGACGCGAAAAACGAAACAAATTATGCGACGAATGGAATTTTATTATGCCGAACACTAAAATAAAATATTTTAATGGTTACATAAATTTTTGGATGTCCGAATGTATACAGAACGTAAGATATGCGCGAAAATGCAAACTTGTGCACTTTTTGACACTTTTAGTCCCTGCTTGACTTAAAAGTTTATTTTTGCGCACCAAACACCTCTAAGCCTATATCTAAGCTATGAAAAAGACATTTAGGGTATGTTTAACTTATGATCATATTTCGGAAGGTCCGATACCACACGAATCGATAGACTTTTGTAGTTCGACGCAATTAGTCCTTTAATCGCACAAAGTAGCGTGAAAAGTCGTTTAATGGTATCCAAGCCTTCCATGGCCCATAATGGGTGTTCCCAAGCATATGTTTAAATATTACTATGCTTCTGTTCGCTTAAATGGTCACCAAAAGGCGTAGATTCAAAAGTTGACGCTTTTGGTCCCTCTAATGCGCAAACTTGCGTATATCATCGTTTAATAGCATCGAAGCCTTATCTAATCCATATTAGGCATTCTCAAGAGTATTATTAAACATCACGATGCTTCGGGTTCATTAAAAGGTCATTCAGAGGTATAATTAAACATATTGACGCTTTTAACCCCTCAAACTTGCAAAGTTGCGCGTAACGTCACTTATAGGCATAAAAGCCCTTAATGGCCAATATTAGGCATTCCCGAGAGTGAAATCAATTATCATGAAGCTCTCGGTTTGTTAAAAGGTCTCTCAGATGTAAGAATTAACATGTTGACACTTTTAACCCTTCATTGCGAAAACTTTCAATTAATTACGCAAACGGCTACTCATGATCAACAAGTGGCCCATTTGTGAATATGATTACCATGTAATGTTATTCAGAGGCTTATAATAAGCATGTTAACATTTCCAGTCCTTCTAAAATCAGATTTTTTGATTTTTCGCAAAAATTAGTCCCTCAAATTCAACGTTTGACTTAATTAGAGTTTATTACACGTGTCAATACATCATTGGACGTGATTTTACGAGGTGTTACACAATACAAGTTGATTTACTTCCTATAACATGTATCTATACTAATGCTAACAGATTTATGCAAAAATTTGAGGTTCGATCCGGTTGTAGTTCAAGAACCCTAGATTTTTCCCCAAATTTTTGATGTTTTAACTACATGCAAATGCTTAATCTAACTACTAATGATGATAGAATCATACCTTGATGTTGTTAGAAATAAAGATGACGTCGGAATCTTGCAGAAAAATCGCCTGAACCAGTTTTCAGGGAAACGGGGCGTGTGGAAATGAAGAAACTGTTTGGAAAAGGGGTTTTATCCCGACAGTTGCGCGGACACGGCCCCGTGTGCGGGCAAATTTAAAAAAAAAAAAATTTATAAGTGCTCGTGTGAGTGCCCTGTTTCCCAAAAACTTGGTTAGAAGACTTACCGATTTAGATGTCAACCCGCTTGTTCGTAACTTACGAGGTATGATGTTGATGCTTTCATTCTTCGACCGTTTGAAGCGAGATTTCTTCCTCGTCATCCTCAATGAATCCTTGATAGAGCTTCAGCCGTTGGCCATTGACTTTGAATGGAATTCCATTCCGAGATTTAATTTCTACTGCACCGTGTGGGAAAATATGGGTGATGGAAAAAGGTCCTGACCACCTAGACTTTAATTTACCAGGAAATAATCAAAGTCGTGAATTAAACAATCGAACTTGATCTCCTACTCGAAATTCATTAGGTTTAATGTGTTTATCATGCAAATATTTCATTCTTTCCTTATAAATTTCGGAGTTAGAGTATGCATAATTCCTTAGTTCGTCTAATTCGTTTAATTGACAAAATCGATTTTTACTGGCAAATTCTAAATCTAAGTTTACATTTTTAATTGCCCAGTAGGCTTTGTGTGCAATTTCTACTGGCAAATGACAGCTTTTTCCATAGACGAGCTTATATGGGGTTGTACCTATTGTTGTTTTATAAGCAGTTCGAAAAGCCCATAAAGCATCATCTAATTTATCGGCCCGTTCTTTTTTATTTAGCCCTACGGTTTTTTCAAGTATTCGTTTTAAACCTCTATTAGTCACTTCGGCTTGTCCGTTTGTTTGAGGGTGATATGCTGTTGAGACCCGGTGATAGACCCCATACCTTGTTAAGATTTTTTCAAGTTGATGGTTACAAAAATGGGTACCTCTATCACTTATTAAAGCCTTTGGTGTTCCAAAACGAGAGAATAATCTTTTTAGAAATCTTACCACGACTCTTCCATCGTTGGTTGGAAGTGACTCAGCCTCGGCCCATTTAGACAAGTAATCTACCGCCCAAGTATATATTTGTTTCCTTTTGACGGTGCTAAAGGTCTCATAAAGTCGAGTCCCCACACATCAAAAATTTCACAAACAAGAATGCCATTTTGTGGCATTTCGTTTTTGGAAGAAATATTACCTGTTTTTTGGCAAGCGTCACATGTCTTGACAAGACTTTGTGCGTCTCTGTAAATGGTTGGCCAATAAAATCCTGAAACAAATACCTTTCGTGCGGTACTAGCGGCACCATGATGTCCTCCATATGGACCTTGATGACAATGGCGGAGAATCCTCCTTGCTTCACTGCCATGTACGCATTGTCGGATGAGTTGGTCGGCACACATTTTGAAAAGATAAGGGTCTTCCCAAAAGTAATGCTTTACATCAGCAAAGAATTTTTTTCTTTGATGACGTGGCCAACCTTTAGCGACTATACCGCTAGCTAGGTAGTTAGCATAGTCGGCGTACCATGGTTCTTCTTTGTATTCCACCATTTCCAGGGACTCCGTTGGAAATTTTTCATTGATTTGCTCATCCCTGTTTGCCTCCAAAGCTGGGTGTTCTAAGCGTGAAAGATGATCAGCTGCGGTGTTTTCTGCTCCTCTTTTGTCTTTGATTTCAATATCGAATTCTTGGAGGAGTAGAATCCACCGAATCAAACGTGGTTTAGCATCCTGTTTTTTGAAGAGATATTGAATGGCTGCATGATCTGTATAGACTATTGTTTTAGAAAGAACAAGATAAGAACAAAATTTATCAAAAGCAAATACCACGGCTAGTAATTCTTTTTCAGTTGTTGTGTAATTTTCTTGTGCATCGTTAAGTGTTTTACTACCATAATAAATTGGGTGAAAATGCTTATCTTTTCTTTGTCCCAAGACGGCTCCAACTGCAAAGTCACTTGCATCACACATGATTTTGAAAGGTAATTTCCAATCAGGCGCTATCATGATAGGTGCATTGACTAGCATTTCCTTGAGTGCTAGAAATGCTTGATTGCAATCCTTGTTAAAGATGAAAGGGGCATCTTTTTCAAGTAATTTTGTTAGAGGTCTTGAAATTTTAGAAAAGTCTTTGATAAATCGCCTATAAAATCCGGCATGTCCTTGGAAACTTCTGATAGCTCTAACGGAGGATGGGGTGGTAATCGAGAAATAGTGTCTATTTTGGCTCAATCTACCTCCATTCCTTCGCTTGAGATTTTATGAGCGAGTACTATTCCCTCCGTTACCATGAAATGGCATTTTTCCTAGTTAAGGGCGAGGTTAGTTTCCTCACATCAGGATAGCATTCATTCAAGGTTATCGAGGCATTGGTCGTATGAATCCCCAAAGATAGAAAAGTCGTCCATGAAGACTTCCATTGTCTTTTCTATCATGTTATGGAAGATGGCCACCATGCAACGTTGGAAAGTTGTGGGGGCATTGCATAGACCAAAGGGCATGCGTCGATAAGCAAAAGTTCCATAGGGACATATGATTGTTGTCTTTTCTTGGTCTTCGGGTGCTATCGGAATTTGAAAGTAACCTGAAAAACCATCTAAGAAACAGTAAAATTTATGACCGGATAATCTTTCTAGCATTTGATCAATAAAAGGCAAAGGAAAGTGATCTTTCCTTGTTGCTTCATTTAATCGACGGTAATCTATACATACCCTCCATCCTGTGACGGTTCTCGTTGGTATTAATTCATTCTTTTCATTAGTTATTACCATCATACCTCCTTTCTTTGGAACTACTTGGACGAGACTTACCCACGGACTATCGGAGATAGGGTAAATAAGTCCGGCGTCAAGCAATTTGATGACTTCGTTTTTAACCACTTCTTGGACATTTGGATTTCTTTTACGTTGTGGTTGTATTACCAATTTGTAGTTATCGTTCATTAAAATTTTGTTCGTGCACATGGAAGAACTTATGCCTTTAATATCTACAAGCTTCCACGCGATCGCGTTTTTGTGTTTTTTCAAAAGTGTAATTAATTTTTCTTTTTCTAAGCTAGATAATTTAGACGAAATAATTACAGGTGATTTACCATCTCTGTCGAGAAAAGCATATTCCAAACCTTTTGGGAGTTCTTTGAGCTCAAGAGGTGGGTCTTTTGGAGACTCCTTATTTGGTTGCTCATTTCGATCAAGAACTACAAAAGTTTGTTCTATGGCGACCTCTTCTTCAACAAAGTGGTCAATTTCTTCTCTTGTATCGGGTGGTTCATCTTCATCTCCAATTAGGGGGTCATTATTGCCGAATGGATATTTCATTGAATGCTCAAGATTGACACTCTTTTTAAATGCCCCTAATTGAATAGATAGATTGTTGCGCTTCTGGTTTTTCAAAGCTTCGTGGGTTTTTACAAAGGGTCGTCCCAACACTAGAGGAGCGTCATCAAGGATGACAAAGTTGGTTGGGATTACCATTTGATTTGTTTGAACCAAGACATCCTCAACTACACCGATTGATTTTATTACTTTCCGATTGGATAGAAAAATGGGTATTTGAAGTGGAGAAAAATCACCAATACTTAATTTTTCAAAAATGTAGTTTGGCATTATGTTAACACAAAGATCTTTATCAATTGTGATATTACTAATAAATGAATTTTGAAAAAAACATGGAACCGGTGTAATGTTAATTTCAAATGGATCTTCTTTTATTAGCGAAGTTTGATCATTAGTTAACTTAATGCTTACCGTTTCGTCAATTTTAGTGTTAGTGTTTAACTCTTTTAAAAACTTAGCATGAGTGGGAACTAAACAATGATTTTCGAAAGAAGGTGACAAGAGATTAATTTCTTCAAAATTAGACTCTTCTTGAATTTTAACGTTGTCGGAGTCTCCTTTTTCGTTGTTTAACTCATATGTCGGTTTTTCACTTATTTGTTCTTCCATTTTTACATTTTCAACTCTCTTTTTTATTTAATTCTTCTCTTGCGCGGGACTCCTCTTCCCTTGCGCGAGATTCTTTTATGCAACGTTCGATAGTTTAATGTGTTCTATTATCCTATCGGCTATGTCGATGATAGAGTAAGGATCGGGATCCTCAAAGCTCGAATCTGGTTGTTCGATCCTTTGTTCCTCATAATACTCATAGGAAGTAGATGGTTCACGCCATTGTTCTTCATTGTAAGTATATGATGGATAAGGGTCGTAACTTTGTTCTTCATAATACTCATACGAGATGGGTTGTTCACGCCATGGTTCCTCATAATAAGCATATGAAGGTGGAGGCTCATATTGTGGTTCCCCAAAGTATGAGTATGAAGGCTCATACCTTGGTTCTTCAAAATATGAGTATGAGGGAGGAGGTTCATACCTTGGGTCTTCATAGGGTGTGTATGAAGTTGATGGCTCGTACCTGGGCTCCTCATAGTAGGTGTATGAAGTGGATGGTTGAAATAAGTCACAATATTGAACCGAGTGCGGGTCACCACAAATGGTGCAATAATCTTCCCTATAATCATCCTCCTCATAGGTGTACGTGTAACCTCCTGAGTATTGATCCATAAGAATCACTCAGCAGATCACAACATAGTCTCGAGACCAGAAAACAAAAATAAAAACGGAAACAGAGGCTGGACACGGCCCCGTGTTCAGTGAGCACGGCCCGTGTTCAGATTCTGTATCTGGGCGTTTGAATTAAAGTTACTGATTTTGTTGAGCACGGGGCGTGTTCAGTGAGCACGGCCCTGTGTGCAGGCTATTGTAAATGCAAAATCTAACTAAAATGCAGAAAAATGCGCGCGTTTTTTAAAAAGGTTTTGAAAAACTTATTAGGCCGTCGATTTTAAGCTTTCTTAAAATCCTTGTGTCCCCGGAAACAGCGCCAAAAACTTGATGTGCGTAAGTGTGTATAGTTTTTAATGTATATTGTAAGCCCTTTTTAACACTTTTAGCCAAGTTTTAAATTTATAAAACACGATATTTACTAACACTAAACACACATATAGGCAAGTGCACCCATCGTGAGCGTAGTATAGTGTTGGTAAGATACCGAGGTCGTCCAAGGACACAAGAGCTTTTAATACCGGTTTATCCTCAACGTCTAATCAAATCAAAAGTTTAGAAAAAAAAATTTAAATAAGAAAATAAAAACTAACTAAGATGCTGAAAATAAAAATAAAAATAAAAACAGATAGACAAGATGAATCACTTGGATCCGACTCGTATTTAGTGTAACCTTTGATTATTTCCGCACTTTTGCACTTTTTAAGAGATTATCTTAGTTATTGTAGTAGGCCCCTCTTTTGAAGGTGACGTTACCCTCAACCCAGTAGTTTGAGTCAGCAAGGATACAATCCTAAAGGGTTGGATTATTGAAAGATAATTAATTAAGTTATTAATGCATAATGTGGTAGGCCCCTCTTTTGAAGGTGACGTTACCCTCGGCTAAGTAGTCTGAGTCAGCAGGGATACAGTCCTAAGTAGCCGGGTTAAAGTTTTACTAGTAATTTACATATGAGGGGATCAAGGAGTTCGGACCCCCGCCATCCAATACCGGTGGGTATTGAAGGAGGTCCTACTAAAGTTGAGGGTAACGTTGCCTGGAAGGGGGCTTACTACTATAACTTAAAGATAATCTTTTAAAATGCCCAAAGTGCGGAAATCATTAAAAGGATACATAAAAGAGGAGTTGGAACCAAGTGATTCCTTCTTATCTATTTGTTTTTCCTTATATATATTTTTTTGTTGTTTATCTTTTTTTAGCTTTAAAATCCTTTTCATCAAAGTTTGGTTAGATTAGACGTTAACGATAAGCCGGTATTAAAAGCACTTGTGTCCTTGGACGACCTCGGTATCTTGCCATCATTATACTACGTCCGCGATGGGTGCACTTGCCCTAACATGTGTGTAGAGTGATAGTAGAATATCGTGTTTTATAAATTTAAAACTTGAATCGGTGAGTAAAAAGAGCTAAAATATAACTTAAAAATATATACATACGCATGCATGTCAAGTTTATTGTGTCGTTGCCGGGGACACAAGAATTTTAAGAAAGCTTAAAATTAATGGTCTGATCATTTTTGTCTTTTCTTTTTAATTTTTCTTCTAATTTTCTTCTTTCTACAAAAATAACACGGGGCCGTGTGGGATCAACACGGGTCGTGTTAAACCTGCAGTATCTAGGAAATGTTGTTTTCTTGTTACTGGAACTGAGACACGTGGCTGTGTTACAGGAGCACGGGGTCGTGTCGAACTTCCAGTATCTTGGAACTTGAAAACAGAAACATTTTCTGGACAGCACTGGCCATGCCAGCATCAGCACGGGGCCGTGCTAACCTTCTAATCAGGCATTCTTTTTGTTTTTATTCGCATAAAATCACACAATTCTGTATAATTCACAGGAGATACAGTTTGGTGCATGACCTCCAACACAGACAAAGACATAAAAGTACCGCTTGACGAACCCGAGCGCTTTTTGAGAAAAAGACTTAAAGCTAAAAACCAACAAAAAGCCTCGACCCAAACCCCCCTATGGCAGATCAACGCACTCTCATGGATTACCTACGGCCTACGATCGGTAATCTTGGAGCCGCTATTAACCCTCCTAATGTCGATGCTAATAACTTTGAGCTTCGACCACACCTAATCCAAATGCTCCAAAATTTTGCCACTTTCCATGGTCTATCCGATGAAGATCCCCATTTACATATTACCAAATTTTTGTAAATATGTGACACCTTCCAGATCAACGAAGCCTCCAGTAATGCTATTCGGCTCCGTATGTTCCCTTTTTCCCTCAAAGACCGGGCGAAAGATATTGGTAGATTAAAAACTTATGAAGAAAGGTAAAAGTTGAAGAAAAAAGAAAGCCCCGTGAACAATCCAGAAGAACTCTTGTATGCGGGTCATGGACAACTTGTTAGAAATCATGGACGAGGGAGATTACGTCCGTCACGAGGCCGAGGGAGAGGCAATTATCAACATAGGGTGAAGGACACACCTCTTACGAGTCGGAAGGAACCGACAACCACAAAGGGATGATAGCAAGCAAGAAACACCAGGTATGAGAGATATGCCAAAAAACACTTGCTACAGATGTGAGAAACTTGGGCACTATGCCTACTGATGTGCATGAAATACTGATGTGTGGTAAAATATACATATTTGTCCCGTGTAAATTGGATATTTATTGTATAGGTTTTATTTATTTTTATTTAGTTTTAGTGCTTTATTTTATTATTTTGTGTTGGGACAGGTCCTGGTGTAAATGGAGCGAAAAAGAGTAATAACTAAATAACCAGTCAGTTGAGTAGAGTAGGGTGCCAATGACCGAAGTAAAATTGTTTATAATCTGATGTAACACTCATCTTTAAATTATAAGTTTGTACCCATAAAAAAAACTAAGCTATATAAACGTTAAGCCAAAAACATTTACAATATCGATAGCTTAGTACTTACGAGTTTATCAATCGTTTAAAAGCAACATTAGGATACATAAGTATTCCTTCTTTTACATAAGTCTTACTAATAACTAATAATAACAAAAGTTGCGGAACTAGATCTTGAAAGTGTTCGGTTCGGAAGCATTAACTTGACCATCATCCACGTACTCGTATACCTAAAAGCTGGAAATTTTAACAAACATTAGTATTAGGGTCTTTAAGAATTAGTATAATCGAAACTACGCTTTTAAACGGATTCGAATAACTAAATCATGCAAAACTTCAACAAAATATTGGGCGCTACCGTAGCTTACGGGAGCCACCGTAAGCTACGGTAGCCACTGGGCATTCGGAGGCTACCGTAAGGCAGTATAAAACCAGCATAACAACTTCAGTTGCAACCGTAAGTTATGGTAGCTACCGTAACTTACGGTATCTGCTGCATGTCCTTCATGTCTTGCTGTTTTGACCCGTTTATTCCAGTTTCGCACATTTAAAACGTCAAAACACAATACGGAACAGCCCAGATTTCTAGTGAGACTTATAATTTCCTGTTTTCAACTTATTAACATTCCCCTAACGAGAATTGTAATGGATATGCATCATTGGATGCATAATCAAACTTGTGGATATTTAATTCCACTTTTTAACCAACTTTATCCTCTAATTCATTATTCCCGAAACCATACGAACGGGATATTACTTTGTATCAAGGTGACCCATCTCCGGGTCCTTTACGTTCAACACTCACGCTCCCATTACCGGTTTGCGTGTTTAATATGTTACCACCCGTTGCCCGGGCTTATAGTCCACGGATAAGGTACTCCCGTTACCCGGTTTGTACCTACCCTTAATAATTCGTTTGGTTTGCCGTCATGAATTCCATCATTCAAGCAAACCAAACCTCTTAAATCTCATAATCTAAATTACCAATTGACACCAATAATGAAAGACTAATTTACAATAGTGACGAAGCGTTAGCCACGTACCTTAAAGCTTTCCCTTCAAATGAGTGTCCGCACCGGCTTGACTTCCCGATGCCTCACTCGCGTTGCCTAAAATGTACAAGCCATTTATTATTAGAACCCTTCGACTCATAACTAAAGCTTGCTTATTTAGCCAAACACCACAATTAATGACTATCAATCATCTCTTAGGCGTTTTGTCAAGCACCTTATGTGCATACATTTTAATTAGCCATTTTCGTTCACTTAAACCTTGGTAAATCCAATAATTTTATCTTATTCAAACTTGATTACCCATTACCTCAATATTTACATGCTAGTTCAATAAACCTAGGTCAATATTTCACATAGTTCATACATAATCTTGGGGCTTTTCATTCTAGATGAAAACCCACTTCAATATATGACACAAGACAACCCTAACACAAGATTTATAATCAATTCACATGATTTTAGTTGGGGTTTATAATCCTACACTTTATGCACACATTCTGGAATCATAACATCACCCAATTATTCAAGAACTTCTATCAATCAAATTTCACCCAAGAATCAAACATCACCAAATCTGAAATTGTAACTTACCTAGTGTTTGACAAGTGTAGGTGATTAAGATTCTTGATTCATGCAGTAAATACTAGCCCAATTCATCCTTCAATTTGATGAACTAAGGGTTTGGGGTGTTCTTCCCTCTCCTGGTCGCCTCCCACACGCACACACACACTGATATGTGTGGGTTTTTTTTAATTTGTTTTCTTTTTATTAAATTCAAGTTTGGCCATTCTTACAAAATCAGCCCCTCAAGTTTGTTTTGTTCAACTAATGTAAATTTAACTAACACCTTTCATTTATATTTTAAGATATGGTGTTTTTAACTTATTAATTATTTTTGGGTTGTTACAAGTCCACCCTCCTTAAAGAGGGTTTCGTCCCCGAAATCACTTTACGTCAGTTTACACTGGTAAATACAATTAACTGACTCTTTTGAAAAGTGTTTATAAAATTGGTTTGGATGCACAAGGCATAAATCTTTTATAACTTGGGACAATTATATAAAATAATATTGTTTACAGATTTACATGTTTGTCATCCGTTCAGGACCGGAATAGAATAGCCGGTGCAAGATTAATAGACACACCACTAGCATAAGCCCACAAGAAGTTTCCTCACGAGTGAGATACCGTTTTACATACGCAACTGTCAGGTGTATGCCTACACCCCGTGCTTAAGTCATGGCCATTTCAAATGAATGAGCCGAGGATATCCAGGACACGATCATATTAACCCCCAAAGGCTTGTATGAAACAAAACAGATTAAAACGGGTTATCTCAATGATTTAACCACTAATCGATTAAATATTCAATACCCAACCAAGCGGTAATAATTTACCGTATCCCAAGCCCGTATAAGGGAAAATAAGTTAAAAGTATTTACCTGAGCTAAAATGTAATTTATTCTCAGCCGTATATTCTAATCAGCAAGTGCAAGTAGCTTTTACTGGGCTCTTAATCTGGAATGAAGGTTTTTAATAACCTATTAGATTCCTAACGGGTCTTATTTAAGTTATAACTTAGACCGGTTAGTTTTAAGAAAAGGTTTACGGTACAAAACGCAAGATTAAGCGGTGACCGGATTAGAATGTGATTAAGACCCAACAAGTATGAAGACTTGTATAAAATGGGTAAACTAAATACATTCTGGATTTTGAAGTAAAAATGATAACGTTTGACCCATTTCGGCTAATTTATGCAAACTAGTTACATAAACCGTACTGAACGCGTATATGCATAACGGGTAACTGAATGAGTCATGTACAATTTCCACAAGTTATTATGCTTAAAATATGTTGTGATATCAGTAGGATATCTTCCATTATTGTAACAACCCAAAAATAATTAACAAGTTAAAAACACCATATCTTAAAACATAAATGAAAGGTGTTAGTTAAATTTACATTAGTTGAACAAAACAAACTTGAGGGGTTGTTTTTGTAAGAATGGACAAACTTGAATTTAATAAAAAGAAAACAAATTAAAAAAACACATATCAGTGTGTGTGTGCGTGTGGGAGGCGACCAGGAGAGGGAAGAACACCCCAAACCCTTATTTCATCAAATTGATCAAATTGAAGGGTGAATTGGGCTAGTATTTACTGCATGAATCAAGAATCTTAATCACCTACACTTGTCTAACACTAGGTAAGTTACAATTTCAGATTTGGTGATGTTTGATTCTTGGGTGAAATTTGATTGATAGAAGTTCTTGAATAATTGGGTGATGTTATGATTCCAGAATGTGTGCATAAAGTGTAGGATTATAAACCCCAACTGAAATCATGTGAATTGATTATAAATCTTGTGTTAGGGTTGTCTTGTGTCATATATTGAAGTGGGTTTTCATCTAGAATGAAAAGCCCCAAGATTATGTATGAACTATGTGAAATATTGACCTAGGTTTATTGAACTAGCATGTTAATATTGAGGTAATGGGTAATTAAGTTTGAATAAGATGAAATTCTTGGATTTACCAAGGTTTAAGTGAACGAAAATGGCTAATTAAAATGTATGCACATAAGGTGCTTGACAAAACGCCTAAGAGATAATTGATAGTCATTAATTGTGGTGTTTGGCTAAATAAGCAAGCTTTAGTTATGAGCCGAAGGGTTCTAATGATAAATGGCTTGTGTATTTTAGGCAATGCGAGTGAGGCATCGGGAAGTCAAGCCGGTGCGGACACTCGTTTGAAGGGAAAGCTTTATGGTACGTGGCTAACGATTCGTCACTATTGTAAATTAGTCTTTCATTATTGGTGTCAATTGGTAATTTAGATTATGAGATTTAAGAGGTTTGGTTTGCTTGAATGATGGACTTCATAACGGCAAAACAAACGAATTATTAAGGGTAGGTACAAATCGGGTAACGGGAGTACCTTATCCGTGGACTATAAGGCCGGGCAACGGGTAGTAACATATTAAACACGCAAACCGGTAATGGGAGCGTGAGTGTTGAACGTAAAGGACCCGGAGATGGGTCACCTTGATACAAAGTAATATCCCGTTCGTATGGTTTCGGGAATAATGAATTAGAGGGTAAAGTTGGTTAAAAAGTGGAATTAAATATCCACAAGTTTGATTATGCATCCAATGATGCATACCCGTTACAATTCTCGTTAGGAGAATGTTAATAAGTTAAAAACAGGAAATTATAAGTCTCACTAGAAATCTGGGCTATTCCGTATTGTGTTTTGACGTTTTAAAGGTGCGAAACTGGAATAAACGGGTCAAAACAGCAAGACATGAAGAACATGCAGCAGATACCGTAACTTACGGTAGCAACTGAAGTTGTTACGCTGGTTTTATACTGCCTTACGGTAGCCTCCGAATGCCCAGTGGCTACCGTAAGCTTCGGTAGCGCCCAGTATTTTGTTGAGTTTTGCATGATTTAGTTATTCGAATCTGTTTAAAAGCATAGTTTCGATTATACTAATTCTTAAAGACCCTAATACTAATGTTTGTTAAAATTTCCAGCTTTTAGGTAATACGAGTACGTGGATGATGGTTAAGTTAATGCTTCCGAACCGAACACATTCAAGATCTAGTTCCACAACTTTTGTTATTATTAGTTATTAGTAAGACTTATGTAAAAGAAGGAATACTTATGTATCCTAATGTCGTTTTTAAACGATTGATAAACTCGTAAATACTAAGCTATTGATATTGTAAATGTTTTTGGCTTAACATTTATATAGCTTAGTTTTATTTTATGGGTACAAACTTATAATTTAAAGATGAGTGTTACAAGTTGGTAATCAGAGCTAAGGTTAAAGACAAATGTGTTCGGTTCAAGGCTTGATCAACATCCGGTAAGAATTTATTTGAAGCAAATTTTAAATTAAAAGATTAGAAGGAATAGTGATTTATTGTGTATGGGAGGAGTATAGTAATATACTCGAACCCAGGAAGTACACTTAGCATAAACGGTTAAGGCAAAGTTGTATACTTGACCGAATAGTGAGTATAAATTCTCATGTAAAGGCATGAGAGTGATTGAACGAATTATTTATCAAATTATTTTAAAATTTCAGTAAGAAGATGTCGGGAGGTGCTAGTGACAATGTTATATCCCTCACTACCGACGAGTTGAAAGAAAAGATTGCCGAGGAAGTCGAAAGGGCAATTGAAGCTAGCCTATCAAGATTTATGGAAAGGATACAAAACACATTACTTTCGACTATGGAGGAAAAGATGGGTGAATTAAGAGAAGACCTTACCAATGATAGAGGTAAGGCCAAAGAAAAGAAAGGTTGTTCTTATAACAAGTTCATGGCATGTAAACCCCCGATCTTCAATGGAGAGGTTGATCAAATTGCTTGTCAAAGGTGGATAAACGATATCGAGGGTGCTTTTGAACGAACGCATTGTGATATAAGTGACTTCGTGGCTTATGGAACTGGCCAGCTTAGAGGCCAAGCTAAGGATTGGTGGGACAACCTTAGAAATGAAAGGGGTGTTGAAGCAACAAGGGCGATGACTTGGGAAGATTTTAAAACGCCATTTCTCAAACATCATAGGCCCAAAGGTGGTAATCAATAAGATAAAAGAAGAATTCATGCAAATGAGGCAAAAAGGTGAAACCGTCAATAAAATCATGGGGATGTTTATGGATAAACTCAAATTTTGTGATGAGTTGGTCAAGACCGAAGAACAGAAAATTTACTACTATCACAATATGCTAAGAGCCGAATATAGGGAGTCCATGACTCCCTCACATTACGAAAGACTCACTGACATAATCAATGCGGGGCGTGAGCGCGAGATTGAATTGAAAAGGCAAGTTGAAAGAGGCGAGAGAAGAGCCTTGGATGAAAACCCAAGTCCCACAAAGAAGTCGAAGGTGGCTGAATCTTCAAAGAAGGGAAATGCGAAAGGAGTTTCCCCGAGTTGTAAGATATGTGGACGCGTTCATAAAGGCGAATGTTATTTTAAGAACAAACCTTGTGTTGCATGTGGCAAAACGGGGCATGGGGTTTCAAACTGCCCAGACAAAATGACGGTGTGCTATAAGTGTTATCAGCCGGGTCATAAGAAGTCGGAATGTCCGGAACTAACGGGAAAGAAAGAGGGTGCTGAATCCAAGAATGAAACCCCAAAGTCTAAGGCAAGGTCGTTCCAAATCACTGCTGCTGAAACAAAAATGGAACCTGACGTGGTTACAGGTATATTTACTGTAAATTCTATCCTTGCACGTGTTTTATTTGATACGGGTGCGAATAAGTCTTTTGTTTCACATAGATTCATTCAAAACCCTTTGTTTACATTTACCAAATTACCTACGCCAATGGAAGTAGAAGTAGGTAATAACAAAAGTTTCATTGTTTGTGATGTATTTCGGGAATGCAAACTGAGTATCGATGGCGAGGAATACTCCATTGATCTAATACCCATGTCTATGGGTGAATTTCAAGTGGTAGTTGGAATGGACTGGTTATCTCGCTACCACGCTAAGGTGATATGCTTACGTAAGGAGATACACTTAATGTCTCCGAGCGGAAAGCGTGTCATCATTTATGGGGAAAAGGCTTGTAATCCCATGGTGTGCTCAATGATAGAAGCCCGTAAATTTATACTACACGGATGTAAGGCATATTTGACTTACGTACGTGATGTGGAGAAGGAAATGCCAGGGATTGAAGACGTACCAGTGGTGCGTGAATTTGAAGATGTTTTTCCTGAGGATTTACCGGGAATGCCGCCAGAGTATGAAATAGAGTTCGGAATTGAACTGATTCCGTGTGCTAAACCAGTTGCTAAAGCACCGTATAGACTGGCACCGTCGGAATGCAAGAATTAATGTCCCAGTTACAGGATTTACTCGATAAGGGATTCATCCGGCCTAGGGTGTCTCCTTGGGGAGCGCCGGTGCTATTTGTAAAGAAGAAAGACGGGAGTATGAGGATGTGTATTGATTACCGGGAGTTAAATAAACTCACGGTAAAGAATCAATACCCGCTCCCGAGGATCGACGACCTGTTCGATCAATTACAAGGCGCTAGCTGGTTTTCAAAAATCGATTTGAGATCGGGTTACCATCAGTTGAGGGTAAAGGAAGATGATGTACCAAAGACGGCGTTCCGTACGCGATACGGACATTACGAATTCCTCGTGATGTCCTTCGGATTAACGAATGCACCCGCGGCTTTCATGGACCTCATGAACCGGGTTTGCAAGCCGATGCTCGATAGGTCGGTGATTGTCTTTATAGACGACATCCTCGTTTATTCAAGAAATGAGGCGAATCATGTTAACCATTTACGTGAAGTGTTGGAGGTACTAAGGCGGGAAAGATTATATGCTAAATTTTCGAAATGCGCCTTCTGGTTACGAGAGGTGCAATTCTTAGGGCACGTCATAAGTGCCGAAGGAATATTGGTGGATCCATCGAAGGTGGAAGCGGTGTCAAAATGGAACCCTCCAAAGAATCCATCCGAAATTAGAAGTTTCTTGGGGTTGGCAGGTTACTATCGGAGATTCATTCAGGATTTCTCCAAGATTGCATCGCCTTTGACCAAGTTAACCCGTAAGAACGAGAAGTTCGTCTGGGAAGGCGATCAGGAAAAGGCATTTCAGACATTAAAAGAAAAGTTAACCTGTGCACCGGTGTTGACTTTACCAGATGGTACGAAGGTAGTGTATTCAGATGCATCACACCTAGGCCTTGGGTGCGTGCTAATGCAAGGGGGAAGGGTAATCGCATATGCCTCAAGACAACTTAAGCCGCATGAAACAAAGTACCCGACCCATGATCTCGAGTTGGCAGCCGTAGTCTTCGCCTTAAAGATCTGGAGACATTACTTATATGGTGTGAAATGTACTATTTTCACTGACCATAAAAGTTTAAAATACTTCTTCGATCAGAAGGAGTTAAATATGAGGCAGAGGCGTTGGTTAGAAGTAGTGAAGGACTATGACTGCGAAATCCACTATCACCCCAGAAAGGCTAATGTGGTGGCGGATGCCCTTAGCCGAAAATATGAATACACACCAATTCGAGTACGGTCTATGCAGTTGGTAGTAACTTCAGGCTTACTTGAACGAATTCGAGAAGCCCAGATCGAAGCAGTAAGGGAAGAGAATTGGAAGAAAGAACGTATAAAAGGATTGATAAAGGACCTTGTGGAAGGAAGTAATGGGATGAAATACCGGTATGGTAGAATTTGGGTCCCAAACACATGTGGTGTTAAGGATCTTCTACTTAACGAGCCTCACAAGTCTTGCTATTCAATCCATCCTGGAGCGACCAAAATGTATAAAGATTTGAAACAAAACTACTAGTGGCCAGGGATGAAAAGAGATGTGGTTAAATATGTGGAAAAGTGCATGACTTGTTTACAAGTCAAAGCGGAGCATCAAAAACCTTATGGCAAACTCCAACCACTAGATATTCCGGTTTGGAAATGGGAACATGTTACTATGGACCTGTTGACGAAACTGCCAAGAACGGCTCGGGGATTTGATGCCATTTGGGTAGTTGTAGATAGACTAACCAAGAGCGCTCACTTTATCCCTATTCGAGAAACCTACACCTCTGAGAAGATGTCGGAAGTATACGTGAACGAGATCATAGCACGCCACGGAGTGCCGGTAACTATCGTGTCCGATAGAGATACCCGGTTTACTTTGAATTTCTGGCACGAATTTCAAGAACAAATGGGTACCAAGCTGTTGATTAGTACCGCATATCACCCGCAAACCGACGGGCAAAGTGAGCGAACGATACAGACGTTAGAAGATATGCTTCGAGCATGTATAATAGATTTCGGCGGTAGTTGGGATGTATGTCTGCCGTTAGTGGAATTTTCGTACAACAACAGCTACCATTCAAGTATTGGTGGAGCCCCATATGAAATGCTTTACGGTAGAAAATGTAGGACGCCGATATGCTGGGAAGAAGTAGGCCCTCGAGAGCTTGCTCATAAAGATGTGCTTCAGGTTACGAACGAGAAAATTGATATGATTCGGGCCCATTTAAAGGCTGCTCAGGATCGGCAAAAATCATATGCAGATAAGAGACGAAGGCCAATCGAATTCCAAATTGGCGATAGGGTGATGCTTAAGGTGTCTCTGTGGAAGGGCATTATCTGATTCAGAAAATGAGGAAAGTTGAGTCCGCGATTTATAGGCCCTTTCAAAATTGTGGAGCGAGTGGGTAAGGTGGCTTACCGACTAGAATTACCGGAGGAACTAAATGGGATACACAATACGTTCCATGTCTCGCATCTGCGGAAGTGTTTAGTGGATGATACGGCATAGAGATAGATAACAAACTCAACTATATAGCAAAGCCTATCGCAATTTTAGACCGTAAGGTTAAGAGTTTAAGGAACAAAGAATTCGACCAAGTGAAGGTCAAATGGGAACACCGGAAAGGATCAGACACCACTTGGGAGTCTGAAGAGGAAATGAGACGACTCTACCCTTCACTTTACGGTATGTGTATGCATTATAAATTTTTATACGTAAAGTGGTTTCGGGGACGAAACCCTCTTTAAGGAGGGTGGACTTGTAACAACCCAAAAATAATTAATAAGTTAAAAACACCATATCTTAAAATATAAATGAAAGGTGTTAGTTAAATTTACATTAGTTGAACAAAACAAACTTGAGGGGCTGATTTTGTAAGAATGGCCAAACTTGAATTTAACAAAAAGAAAACAAATTAAAAAAAACCCACACATATCAGTGTGTGTGTGCGTGTGGGAGGCGACCAGGAGAGGGAAGAACACCCCAAACCCTTAGTTCATCAAATTGAAGGATGAATTGGGCTAGTATTTACTGCATGAATCAAGAATCTTAATCACCTACACTTGTCAAACACTAGGTAAGTTACAATTTCAGATTTGGTGATGTTTGATTCTTGGGTGAAATTTGATTGATAGAAGTTCTTGAATAATTGGGTGATGTTATGATTCCAGAATGTGTGCATAAAGTGTAGGATTATAAACCCCAACTGAAATCATGTGAATTGATTATAAATCTTGTGTTAGGGTTGTCTTGTGTCATATATTGAAGTGGGTTTTCATCTAGAATGAAAAGCCCCAAGATTATGTATGAACTATGTGAAATATTGACCTAGGTTTATTGAACTAGCATGTTAATATTGAGGTAATGGGTAATCAAGTTTAAATAAGATGAAATTCTTGGATTTACCAAGGTTTAAGTGAACGAAAATGGCTAATTAAAATGTATGCACATAAGGTGCTTGACAAAACGCCTAAGAGATGATTGATAGTCATTAATTATGGTGTTTGGATAAATAAGCAAGCTTTAGTTATGAGCCAAAGGGTTCTAATGATAAATGGCTTGTGCATTTTAGGCAACGCGAGTGAGGCGTCGGGAAGTCAAGCCGGTGCGGACACTCATTTGAAGGGAAAGCTTTAAGGTACGTGGCTAACGCTTCGTCACTATTGTAAATTAGTCTTTCATTATTGGTGTCAATTGGTAATTTAGATTATGAGATTTAAGAGGTTTGGTTTGCTTGAATGATGGACTTCATGATGGCAAACCAAACGAATTATTAAGGGTAGGTACAAACCGGGTAACGGGAGTACCTTATCCGTGGACTATAAGCCCCGGGCAACGGGTAGTAACATATTAAACACGCAAACCGGTAATGGGAGCGTGAGTGTTGAACGTAAAGGACCCAGAGATGGGTCACCTTGATACAAAGTAATATCCCATTCGTATGGTTTCGGGAATAATGAATTAGAGGGTAAAGTTGGACAAAAAGTTGAATTAAATTTCCACAAGTTTGATTATGCATCCAATGATGCATATCCGTTACAATTCTCGTTAGGGGAATGTTAATAAGTTGAAAACAGGAAATTATAAGTCTCACTAGAAATCTAGGATGTTCCGTATTGTGTTTTGACGTTTTAAAGGTGCGAAACTGGAATAAACGGGTCAAAACAGCAAGACATGAAGAACATGCAGCAGATACCGTAAGTTACGGTAGCTACCGTAACTTACGGTAGCAACTGAAGTTGTTACGCTGGTTTTATACTGCCTTACGGTAGCCTCCGAATGCCCAGTGGCTACCGTAGCTTACGGTGGCTACCGTAAGCTACGGTAGCGCCCAGTATTTTGCATGATTTAGTTATTCGAATCTTTTTAAAAACGTAGTTTCGATTATACTAATTCTTAAAGACCCTAATACTAATGTTTGTTAAAATTTCCAGCTTTTAGGTAATACCCGTACGTTGATGATGGTCAAGTTAATGCTTCCGAACCGAACACATTCAAGATCTAGTTCCGCAACTTTTGTTATTATTAGTTATTAGTAAGACTTATGTAAAAGAAGGAATACTTATGTATCCTAATGTTGCTTTTAATCGATTGATAAACTCGTAAGTACTAAGCTATCGATATTGTAAATGTTTTTGGCTTAACGTTTATATAGCTTAGTTTTATTTTATGGGTACAAACTTATAATTTAAAGATGAGTGTTACAATTATGCCCAAAACGAATTTAAAACCAAGTTAAGCCCTGAAAGGGTAATTTGGTCATTTTAAAGTTTATAAAAGAGGTTAAATAATAAACTGAGGTTCTGGTCTAAAATAATCAGTGAAAATATTTATTTTATCAAGTCAAATCAGTAAGATATCACACATATGTGAGGTTTATCTTTTATGGCCTAACTATGCACCGTAGGGGCATTTTGGTCATTTCACATATGCTTTTAAGATCAAATTTGGAAATCTGAGTTCAAGAATTATACTTACTGTTAATGTATAAAAATTTATTTACAAAATCAGTAGGTAACAAGTCTTAGGCGTTAAATATGGTTTTAAACCATACTATGCGCCTAATTAGCGTAAAAGTCGGTATTTGACGATATTCAAGATGTTTATAGAATTCTGAAGTTTTGATCAGTCTCTAATTCTTAAAATATTTTATTTAACATATGATATCAGTAGGAAAAGGTTTGGTATTCTAATCATGTGTTAAACTCCTTTTATTAATGAAAAGGGCATTATCGTCAATACCGAATGTACACAAGAACTCTATGTTATAGTCAGTATAAAATTTGAAAAAAATTTCCAAAAATCCCTAAATATTATATCATAACAGTGGGTATCAATTTTGGTCCCAAAAATTGGGTTTAGATATGATTTATGCGGAAAATGCCATTTAATTAACAAAAAGTTTCATTTTTATGATATCTTGCATAACTTTTATTTGAGACCAGAAACGGATGTCAAATTTTTATGACATACTTATAAATCAGTAATAAAGCTTTTTGTCCTCTCACATTTTCAAAAATCTCGTTTTTATAACATAAGGGCATAATGGTCAATTTTTAAGCATTTAACAGAAACATGTAAATGATTCAGATTTCTAAGGGACCATGTTGTATAACCTCAGAGGGTTATACTTACATATAATATGGTCATAAAGGAACCCTAATTCATAACTAAACTAAGCTAATTCAGGCCAGAACTGAAAGTCAAAGCAAAAGTCTACTTTTGCGACTTTCGGTTGCGAACTGAGCCTAATACTCAGAATTGTCGGGTTGAACATGCCTAAACATGTTCTTATATTATTTACCAAGTTATTTAAGTTATAAAATGTATTTTATAGCTTCTACATTATCAGTTATAATTTATTTTGTAAAAACTGACTCGTTTGACTTTCTGTTAAGTAGTTTGACCCGACAATTGACTGAGATAATATGAAAATTAGAAGGTGCCCTATTGAGGGTTTAACACCTACATAATTACCAACACACAGCCACTTTCAATTCGAACAATGGCTGGACCATTAGTGATTAATCACCAAGTCAAAGTTTAATTACGATATCTTTGACTTTCGATCATTAAGCTAATAAAATCTTAACTAGAGAAACTAAGAACACTTACAATGATCCTTAGCAAAAATATTAGACTAGAGAAAGCTTCCTTGAACACCAGGATGCTTCAGAGAATAAGTTGAAGTGAAAATTTTTAAGTATGCATGAACAAAGGCTAAATTGCACTTTTCGTCCTTTATGTTTCAGGGTTTCTGCAGGCGCTGTCCTTTAAGTTTAAAAATTACACTCTATGTCCTTTATGTTTGCAACCTATAACGGGCGGTGTCCTTTCTCATAAACACAGTTAACTTTTTATGTTAAAATCTCTCTTTGTAAAACACCTTAACAACAGGGACCATATGTGTAAATTTGTAAAAACCCACACCTGCAACCCCTTTCTCTCTCTCTCTATGATTCTTCCACACCCACAAGCAAATTACCTGTGACCACTACACACTTTGCAACATAACTCTCCACAATCACATACTATATATACATATATATCTAGACAGACACAGAGACAGAAGATGGAGATGATGCGGGAAGGAGGATCGGCGGCGGGGGACGGCGGCGGAGGAAGGCAGCGGAAGCCCTCGTGGAGAGAGAAAGAGAATAATCGGAGGAGAGAGAGAGACGACGGAGAGCCATTGCTGCTAACATACATCTTGTTGCTTGCTTATCAACTGCTAGATCAAACATTTGTTTAAAAAATTTGGATTTTTTTGTTTGTTCAATTGGGGGGAATTTAGGGTTTGTTTTTTAGATGTAGAACTACTTGTTTAATATGAGTTTTAATTGCAGGAATTAATGAATTCCATTAATTACTACAGTTTAAAGATTTAGGTATTTGGAATCAAGTTTGTAACTTTTTGAGTGTTGGGTTGAATTACAGTGTTTAAAGATTTAGGTATTTGTAAGTAGATATTTTCGTGGAGATTTGAAGTGTGTTTAGAATAAGAATTAAAGGGGTTTGATTGGGTAAAGTTACTGCTGGTGATGAAGTGTTTTTGCAAGAAAATGTTTTGTGAATGTTTGTGATTTGATAGATATGATTTCGTGTTCATAAGGCCCTTGCTCAGGAACATAAATGGCTGCTTACCATTCATGAACAAAGAAAATTATATAAAAACAAGTATTAAGTTAAATAAATAATGATATAACAACCGATATAAAAGTTGTTACACAAATTGGTCTAAAAAACTTATCCGGCCGGCAATTTCGCCTGATTCCGGGTTGAAACGACTCAAAGACGAAGTTCCAGGTTTGCCGGAATTGGTAGTGCTTACCGGATTACCATCGAAGTAACGAGATACATGCTGAAACTTCATTGTTAAGTTGTTATAAGATGGAGACGATGTTTATCTCGAAAGAAACGGACCGAAAAAGCATAGAAATGGGGTTCCGAAGTTGCCGGAATCCGGCAAAATTGCCGGCCGGATAAACGTAGAAGATGGCGGCTGATGTTTTTGTTTTGTTTTTGAATGTTTCACTTTTTTACATAAATGGTCCCTCATGTTTGAAGTTGAGACAGACAAGGGGTTTTAACACTAAAAGATAACTGGGTTTATGAGAAAGGACACCGCTCGTTATAGGTTGCAAACATAAAGGACATAGAGTGTAATTTTTAAACTTAAAGGACATCGCCTGCAGAAAACCTAAAACATAAAGGACGAAAAGTGCAATTTAGCCATGAACAAATGAACGACAAGGCTCTATATATAGGAAATGGAAGAGTTCTAGGATCATTGCAGCTGTATTAGGGAGTCACCAGATGTTTACAAGTGTTCCCATGTCAGTAAAAACCATTTACTGGCCCCTGGTAACGAAAAACTAGCATGCAATGGCGGTGGACAGGCTTCAACATGCAGCTATCCAGTTTTTGGTCGCTGGTGCCTTGGTCGCGGCCCGGAAGACTCCAGAGAAGGTCTTCGCGCCCCGCGAAGCTCCCCCATTCCGGTTACAAACTTTGATAAATTGCACTTTCAGTCCCTGGTCCTTTATAACTTGATTTATCTTTCGTTTATTGCACTTTTAACCCCCAAAGTTAACTCTTAAGGGTCTTGGATCATAAAACAAACATCGTTAAGCTTCCGCTTAGTTACGAAGTCACCCGAAAGGTCTTATTTCAAACGTTGACGCCTTTTACCCCTTTATTTACAAAAGTTAACGTATTTAATATCAAATGATATCGAAACCTCGTGAACTTTTCGTCAGTTGTTCTTGAGAGTATAAACAATTGTTACAAAGCCCCGGGTTCGTTAAAAGGTCACTCAGAGGTAGAAATTAACATGTTGACACATTTAACCCTTGCGTCTTGTAAACTTTCATTTTTCTTTCACTAACGGCTTCATACGTTTCAAAATTTATTCGTTTAAGGGTATAAACATCGTGTAGGGTTGTTGAAAGACATAGTTTTCAATTGTTGACACTTTTGGCCCTTCTATACACATACTTTCTTTGTTTATCAACTTTAGTCTTTCGAAATCAATTCGTTACACGCTTAAAGTCCATGACACGTGTCTTTATTATATTGGACACGATTTTTGAGAGGTATTACTGCTTTTCGTCACTCCACCATCTTGCTTGCTTGTTCTGTTCTCTTGTTTAGTCGCTTTAGTAGAATTAGAATAATCCCAAAAATCAAAACACAAAAATAAACCAATTAAGTAATTTGTTAGTCAGAGTCTAGTTAGCGTCGCTAGTGTCTCGTGGGTTCGATACTCGGACTTCATTAGGCTTTACTACGTACGATAGGTACACTTTCCTGTCAGTGGTATAGCATTTAGAGAGTCATAGTTTATAAATTTAAAACTAGGCTGTCTAGATTAGGTTTAGTTTTTATAGACCATAATTTGCACATCAAGTTTTTGGCGCCGTTGACGGGGACACTTAAGCGATTGCGTTAGTAGCTTTGACTGATCTTATTTGTTTACTTGGTCTTATTTGTAGTTTGAGTCTTAGGGTTTGAGTCTAGTACTAGTGTGTCTAGTCATTTTTGTAAATAATTTTCTTTATTAGTTTGTTTCATTTTATATATTTTTATCTTGTGTTTTATCTGTGGAGGGCCCCATTATACCAAATATTGTCCAAACGATTCAGGGTGTCCCATGGATTTCGATGCTATCCCTCTTGTGCAGCCACAGTCATATCAGCTTTGGAATGGGCAACCAGAACGAACAACAGAGGACTTCCGTGACTGGGTTAAGGCTGCTAAGGAAGAAAGAAATAGGAGGATTCAAGCCGCACTTGATAGTTTAAGATCAAAAAGCTTGAAGAGCCAAGGTCGTTACACGTATGATGTGAATGGAAATTACCTAGGATATCAAACGACTGATGGTGAGATGGGTTATACAATTCCAGATCCAGGGGGAGAAATGTGCATTCGGATCTCACAGTCAGGTAAATATTACGATTCTACTTTTAATTATTATAATTCTCATGAATCAGATTTACCCTTGTCTTGTGAGGATGATGTCGTGCAGGTTTCACATTTTGAGCCCTTTTATGAAGAAGATGAGGATCACACTCATGAACCGGAGACGATAATGGACGTTGAAGTCCCACCTCCGGTTCAACAAGTCGTTAATTCCAGCTATTGGTGTCACACGCCATGGAATATCGATGATGGCTTTTGGAGTGATGATGAGGGGGTAGTAGAAGAGGCAGAGTTAGAGGTGCCCGATTACACCGCAGTTGAAAAAGTTGAAGAAGTTGAAAAAGAGCTACTTGACAAGATGGAGGATGAGAAAGGTGAGCATGTACCATCTTGGGAGGAGGAGTTTGGTGATGAGTTGGTAGGTTTGCCAACTCTTGAAGATGAAGAATTTGACCTGGTTGGTGATCTCGCCTATCTAGAGACATTACTTGTAGCGACGCCGACCATGGAGATCAAATATACACCGAACGTAGAAGAGAAAGTGGCTGAGGAGTTTGATAGCTGGCCCCTGGTGTTAGTAATAAGTGAAACTGAAAAATCAACAAAACCACGGGAGAGGGCAAAGAAAAGAAAGAGAAAGGATCGAAACCGGAAGAGGATCGAAGGTTGGTTCAAGATGGAAAAGAAGAAGACATTACAGTTCACGCACGATCAGTCTTCTCGCTACATGGCGCGCATCCGGTTTCTTCCAGGTAAGTTTAAATTCTGGTGGTTTGACCCGTTTAAAATTTTTAAAATATTTTGTAATTCAACCAATGAAGTTTTAATTATTTTTGAGGACCGGGTGGAATTAAACGGGTTAGATAGGGTCCAGATCAAAGAAAAACCTCCTGATTAAATTCAAGTGTGGGGAGGTTTTGTAAAGTTTTGTAATTTTATTTATTTGGTATATTCTTGGTAGTTTGTGATACGTGTTTATTTGTATATTGAGTCGGTTATTTTGTACCATGAGTCTAAGTTAGTATCGTTTGAGTCGTTTTTTTTAGAGTCGGTACTGCTTTGGTTTTTGTTTGTTTTTGTTTATGCAGGTTTGAATATGTACCACCCGTACTCAATCTCCATTCGGGTGATTTTGGAGCTGCTTATCAAATTTCAAGGAATTTACTAAGCATGCCAGTCAGAGTCAAAGCCGATCACGACCGAAATACTATACGATCGAGCTTGATTGGACGAGAGTTTGGAGCTTACACGTTATTTTACCAGCTAAGTCCTTTCCAATTTGCCCTTAGTCTTTTATTTCTTATTTACTTCTAGTTTTTTGAGTCGATTTCCATCCTACATTGAGGGCAATGTAGAGTTTAAGTGTGGGGATGGGATGGGAAACTATCGTTTATTGTCTAGTTAGTACAGTCTTAAGTCGTAAATTACAAAAAAAAAATAATAAAAAATTTTTAAAAATTAAAAAATTAAAAAAATCAGAAAATGTTCTTGTTTTAGATGTTTGCAATAATAAAAACGGAAAATGATAGAAAATCAGGTTTGTTTGGGTTTCAAATAATAATAATATGAGAATAAAAAGTTAAGCTTGTGTCTAATTTGGCATATGTGAGTAGGCCTGATCCGGTTGTAGGTTCCTTTGATCTTAATATACCTTAATTGTCGGTTTACTAGTGGGTTCTCATCTAGGAAAAGTAGGGAAGCCGAAACCGCCAAAAATAGTATAAGGGATGCCGTTATAAGCCAAAATTTTTAGAATTTTTTATCAAAAAGAAAGAAAAAATAATAAAAGAGCTAGACTAAAAAAATGACAAGGCCTATGTAATCTCTGTTGGGGATAGTGACTCTGACTTAGAATGCCTCTGGGATTTTTAAAGAAAAATGCAAAAATACTTATGCATATGTAATCTCTCTTGGGGATGGTGACTTTGATTGAGAATGCCTCTGGGATAAGGTACGCATAGTTTAAAAGCTCAAAAGAAAAAAAACAAAGAAAAAAAAAGAGATGAAAAGTTTGACGTTAAATTCTCTAGATTTTGGTATAAAACGGTTAGGAATTGGGTCAAATGATTCGTTCCTTTTGTCCTATAAGCTTGAGGGGGGATTAGGTGGATTTGCGATTCTTAGCGTGAGGCCCTAGGTAGATTGACCGCACTTGAACCTAAATTGCATGATAAGGGCTTGGAATCGGGTTTGGGTTTAAGTGGACACATATACTTGCAATCGCGGTTAACACAAGTTTTAATTTTAATCAATAATCTAGATTTTTGAACCTGAATATTTATCTGATTCTGATTCCGTTTGCATAAGTCTTTTTCAGGGACGAAAAAGGGTTAAGTGTGAGAATATTTGATGTGTGGTAAAATATACATATTTGTCCCGTGTAAATTGTATAATTATTGTATAGGTTTTATTTATTTTTATTTAGTTTTAGTGCATTATTTTATTATTTTGTGTTGGGCCATGTCCTGGTGTAAATGAAGCGAAAAAGAGTAATAATTAAATAACCAGTCAATTGAGTAGAGTAGGGCGCCAGTAACCGAAGTAAAATTGTCGCTATTTTATGTGGTTGTGCCGAGCCTACTTTATCTCTATATTATTATTTGATTGTGGCCATACGCTATTAATGAAATAAATGACGGCTGTTGTATCATATCCTATAGTTTCGTATCGTATAGTGTATAGTATAAGTCTAGTATAGGTCCCCTATAGGTCTTGTATAAGCCTATAGGCCTAAACGGGACCTCAACCACACCTATAGTCCTATACTGATGACAGCCGTCATTTATGTGGCCTCCAACAATTAATGTTGCCTTTTCTTTCTTTATTCCTCACCTTCATCAATATAATATATTTTCTTTTCTTGACTTGATAATTTGTCCCTTTCACAAATAATCATATAGTGTATACTATAAGTCTCGTATAGGTCTATACGAGACTTATACTACACTATACGATACAATACAATACAATACGATACTATAGGATATGATACAACGCCCGTATATGTTGATAGGCCTATACAACACTATATGTTAAAAAAACAACTCAAATTACCTCCCCAAAACACCCATTTTTTTACTCAAAAAAACATCACCCTCCAAAAACAATCAAATTACCCTACCAAAACATCCATTTTTCAACTCAAAAAAACACCAACGAGGGGTCCTAATATTAATTATTTAAAATAAAAAACTAGTTTTTGTATAAAAGTTTTGCTAAAACGATTAATATTGTATAAAATGTTTGTTAAAAAAAAATAAATAAATAAACCCTTATATACCTATACGAGGCATATAAGGGGCAAAGGGTCATATATGAGACCTATACGAGGGGCCCTATACGCCCAGTATAGGCCTATACGAGGCATATTGAAGCAGTCAAACCAGAAGTGACATGAGTCAGACACTGACTTTGATGTAACCTTATACACCTCGTATAGGCCTATACGAGGCATATACAAGGCAAATGGTGTCTAAATAGGCAGATAGGGTGTGTGAATAGGTTGAGCCATATGATTATTGTGGGAGATTACAAGGGGCTACGTAATAGGCAGAAGGAAGAAAGGGGCCATTATTTGGTAAACGAGAGAAAGAGCCTAGCTGAATTGGGCTGTTTTGTAGGCTTAATTGGAGTAAAGCTATATGGACTAAATTAATGGGCTCGAGACATTGTATGATAAAATATTTTGTGGACTAAATAGATTATATCATTGGGCTAAAGAGGTGAACGAGGCTGCGACAAAAGAAGTGAGGCGCAAACTTAGAGGGATTTTATTCCTATTTATTTTGGACATCAGAGGAGGCAGCCAATTTTTTGGAGGAGGTTAATTCGCAAGGGGAGTTTGACGGCTGGACGGCAAAAGGAAACAAAGAGAAAGAAGGTGTGATCAAGAAAAAACGCAAGGGGAGTTTGACGGCTGGACGGCACAAGGAAACAAAGAGAAAGAAGGTGTGATCAAGAAAAAAAAATAAAGAGTTGGTTCGAGTGTTCAAGTCGCGATCAAGATTCAAGATTCGGGTTTGGTTAACAATTTATTATTTTTTGGTTTTGTTAGACTTTGTGTTTTACAAACTACTAAATATGATTTGTTTATCATATGAAACTTGTTTCTTTTTAGCGACTATGATTCTTGGCTAATCTTTTATACTACCTAGGTCTAGATGAACTATGACTTAATGTTTTGGTTATTTGGTTTTGATTAATGATTAAATTGAGATGATTTACATATTCCTGTTTTGTGATTGTTTATGAATTTGTGTGCTTGTATTGGTTGTGATTGGTTGTTTGGTCAGGTGATCTTGTTAGTCTGGTCTGGAACTATTTAGATCATTCTAGGTTCGTTAATCTATTAGGTTTTCGGTCTAGAACTTGAGATTAGATATAATTCAAGTTTAACTAAATTAATTAAAATCAACTGAGTATAGTGTGCATCCTTTTCTTGCAACTCTAGGGACGAGTCAGGATTGCTAGGTTATTAGCTAGGCGTTGTGAGGTAGTTTGGGTGACCGATAGCTCGAATCCGGCTACTTATTCGCGTTTAGGGTTTCTTAGGTTTTCAATTATTTAACAGGTTTAGCTTCATGACCGGAGGATTTTAGCACCATAGTTGTTTTTAATCTGACAGTCGTGGGATTCGGTGTCGATAGCTCGAGTCGTTTCCAATTTAGCACTTCATCACTTTGTTCCATCTTCTATTTTGGTTGATCACCCTTAGCGGGAGGTTTTCTGGGTAGATTCGGAGCTTTAGCCATTGGTCAGGACTAGAGGTCATGGGTTAGTCATAGGGATTCGAAGCCTGGGTAGTTCTTTTTCATCATTGTCTGCTTCCCGTCACTCCACCATCTTGCTTGCTTGTTCTGTTCTCTTGTTTAGTCGCTTTAGTAGAATTAGAAAAATCCCAAAAATCAAAACACAAAAATAAACCAATTAAGTAATTAGTTGAGTCAGAGTCTAGTTAGCATCGCTAGTGTCTCGTGAGTTCGATACTCGGACTTCATTAGGCTTTAAGACGTACGATAGGTACACTTGCCTGTCAGTGGTCTAGCATTTAGAGGGTCTTAGTTTATAAATTTAAAACTAGGGTGTCTAGATTAGGTTTAGTTTTTATAGACCATAATTTGCACATCAAATACAATATATAAATTATATCAAATACGGCATAAAATCAACCCTTTTTCGGTACTAATATTTGAAAAAGCTTGTTTCTTTATTCCTTTTTTAATTTACAGGGTCAAAAGAGCTTAAAAATGCAAAAGTAGCAAAATAACAGCAAAAACCAACACAAATACAAAGAAGGAGGATTGACGCAACTCGCCAAGCCCCAATCCACATCCAAACCAAGAACATAACAAGATCAGAAGACCTGACACGGGGCCGTGTCCACCAGACACGGGCCGTGCCCAAGACTGGAATCTCTACAGAAGAAAAGACAACAGTAAAGGACAAAACAGACAACCAACACGGGGCCGTGCTAAGGCAACACGGGGTGTGGTCTACACTAAGATTTATAGAATCTGAGATAGTACAGCAAGTACATTGGCCACGAGCCATGCCGTTGACACACGGGGCCGTGTTAGTATAAGACCTAACACTGCAGTTAATGAGGAAGAGAGAGAGATGGCCACGGGGCCGTGCCAGGCGGGCACGGGCCGTGGTGAACATCTGTCTTCAGCCTATAAATAGGGGTGTTTGGTTCCATTCCAATCCATCCGATGGCAAACCATTTCTCTCTCACTTGCCAGCACTCCACCACCACTACAACACCATCATCCACACCATCATCCATTTTCCATCATTTAGAGTGTGTAGTAGTCTCGGGATCCAAGATCGATCTTAAGAGTCTTTGTCAAACAAACGCCATGTTTGGCTAAACTTTTACATCACTTGGTGAAAACAAATCTTTTATGTATTACTTTTTTATTTCCAATCTTTGGCTACTTTTTAATTGGGTATGAGTTAATGACTTTAATAACTAGTTTTTTATATTGAAGTAGAATTTATCTAATCATTCTTTATATGTTGTTGATGCACATATTCGTGTCTTTACGGTCTATATAAAGCGCGTTAACTACTTGGAAGTGGGTTAGATGGGTGGTTGGGTAAATTCTATGTCTCGTTCAGTGTATATATCCCGCGAGAACCTGTTTTTAAGCTTAGTAGGACTTCACGAGCGGACGGTCTTAACCCCCGGGGGAGAAGTAAGAACCGTTTGAATCCCTTATCTATAAACTACTATTAAAACTTTAAACCAACCCTGCGAGGACTGTATCCCTGCTGACTCAGACCAAAGGGTTGAGGGTAACGCTGCTTGGAAGGGGGCCTTCCACTTTTCGCATTAATAACGTACTAAATTATCTTTCAATAATCTGACCTTACGGGACTGTATCCTTGCTGACTTAGACCTACAGGTTGAGGGTAACGTTGCCTGGAAGGGGGCCTACTACTATAACTTAAAGATAATCTCTTAAAATGCCCAAAGTGCGGAAATCATTAAAGGGATACATAAAAGAGGAGTTGAAACCAAGTGATTCCTTCTTGTCTATTTGTTTTTCCTTATATTTTATTTATTTATTTTTGTTGTTAATCTTTTTATAGCTTTAAAAACCTTTTCATCAAAGTTTGGTTAGATTAGACGTTAAGATAAGCCTGTATTAAAAGCTCTTGTGTCCTTGGACGACCTCGGTATCTTGCCATCACTATACTATGTCCGCGATGGGTGCATTTGCCCTAACGTGTGTGTAGAGTGATAATAGAATATCGTGCTTTATAAATTTAAAACTTGAATCAGCGAGTAAATAGAGCTAAGATATAACTTAAAAATATATACACACGCATGCACGTCACCTACGAATGCCCAACTAAGAAAATCAAGGAAAATGAGACACTCTTGGTCGAAATAGAAGATGATGATGAACCGGCACTTCTGACGTGCCTAGACGATGAAGAAAAGTAAAATGGGAAATTTGGTCGTGTGAAACGATCAAAGCAGAAAAACCGTGTAATGCGGGAAGGAAGATAACCTGTGAAAGGTACAATAAATAATCCAGTGAGTGGACTAGATTAGGTAAAAGTGAAGACTCTGTGAGGGAAGCAATCAATGATAAAAGAACTCTTTGTGTGAGACAACTGTGATGAGGAGATTAAATCTGTGATAGGCCAAGGAGAAGGCATGCGTGTGAAGGAAACAAGTAATCATGTGACTGGTTAAAAGAAGGCATTGATATGTGATACAACTGCGAGACAAATATGAGTGAGTCAGTTTATCTAAAATCTATGTGGGATGTATTCAAATCATGTGATAATGGTGGGCAAGTTTATCAACACCGGGTGAAGTTCGTGTTGAGACAACTACACAAGAAAAGGTTCGTGTGATACAAATCAAGTACGACCAAGACAAGTATGAAGAAAAATGTTCGTGTGAAGCAAGGTTCGTGAGGAACATGGTTCATGAGGAGCAAGGTTCGTGAATAAGAAGATACATGTGAAGTGTTGGATACCAAGGAGATTCGAGAAGATAAAACTGCTCGGAGTTCAAGATCTACAACAACTCAAGGATGTTCGTCATTAGGGGGTGAATGAAATCATTAATCCCTACACATCCTAAAGTTCAAGGGCTATCATGTTTATAGTATAAAGATAGTATTAGGGTAGTTATGAAGTACGGTGACTAGATGTGACAAAAACAGAAGTTGATAACCAACTCCCTAAAGGAATCGATGTGTCCCTTGGATACACCCTTTGATCGACGGCTTCAAAGGAAAAGAAAGGGGCGCACCTCTTCAAGTACAATCACATCCACAAGATCAAGAGACGCACTCGTTCGTGAAGAGACACGTCTCTACAATCGCACCTTTTAGTTACTTATAAATAGGGCTTTAGATTTCAATTGTAAAACATACATGTATTGAGAGATTCAAGTTATATTTAAATTCGATTCATATTCTAGAGATCAAAGATCAATTGGGGCCAACAAACCCGCTAAGTCTACAAACATGGTAAACAACGTAACCCCGCTAATAGAGTAAACCCTCTAATAGGTTAAACACACTAAAGGATAACCACGTTATTTGGGGTAAACCAGCCAAATAGCTAAACCCGCTAAAGGTTAAGCCCATTGATAATACTGAAACCCTAAGCGATAAACCTATTAATTCTGATGAAACTGTAGAATTTAGTAACCTCAAACGAATTCGAAAACTGATTAATACAACTCAGAATAGCTCGAGAATCCCAAAGAACATATTATCAAACAAGAACTACCTAAGAAACACTTGTTTAATACGTGAAACAAAAGAAAAAAAACACTTATTTTTGTAGAAAACCAATCTTAAACCAGACAATATAGAGCCTATTGCTTTGATACAAATTGTATGTCCCTTAGACGGATCCTAATGAGACTCATAATCAACTATGAGTGTGGAATCCTATAAGTAGATCAAACGATAACAGTAAACAAGTTTATCAAACAAGCAAATACGAGATCAATGTAAACTAGTCTTCTATTTATTATCTAGCAACAAGTTTACAATCAATTCAACACTCTCAAGAACGTAAAACCACTCACACACTCTCTGACTAGTGATTCTGGACCCTAGCCAAAACCCGACATGCAAACATGTTTATATATCACACTCATTGGCAGACTGGGCTTGGCCCATACATCAGATCGCTAAACCCGCTATACAAGTTAAGCCAGCTAAGGCCATGTAAGGATCTTCAAAAATGTCCCTAAACGACCCGTAAGTAAAAAACCCGGACCCCTGAAACCCTAATCCATATTAAAAACCAAGAAAACAAGAAATCTGGTCTTCAGGCGGGCCGCGTAAGAGTTAAGCATAGCCTCACGCGGGCCGCGTCAACTCAAGTTTGACCGGATAAGCGTCCAGATCCACGTGGCACACCTATGTGTGACACGAATGCCCTAGTCTACGAATAGGTTTCCCTCGCGGGCCGCGTAAACTCTTATTAAGTTTTACGCGGGCCGCGTGAAACTCAAATTTCAACTATAAATTGCTTGTTGCATGGCCTGTTCATCTGTGTCGAAAAAAATTCTCAAAAACGAAGTTATACTGCTGAAATTCGAAATTTAAGGTATCAAGGCGCTGCTACGATATAGGGTATTAACTCGATCGCTGCTACGATTCAATGTCCGATCGATTGAAACTATCCGATGGATGTTTAAGTGCTGCCCAAATTAGGGCTATACTTTGTCATTCGTCGTGAATTCGATGGATGTTTAAGTGTTGCACTTTGTCATTCGTTGTGAGGGTTTTAATCTCGTGAGTTATCGTAAATGCTGTATTAGTTACTGACCTAGTTCGTGTGCATTGTTATTTAAATTAGGTTACAAGGCTAATCAGTAGGCTAAACTCTGCCCGATTAAACTTGCAATGTGAGTCATTCTCTTTTTATCAATAAATGTTTTACAATACTCCAATTATTTTAAAGTTATAATTACAGGGATTAAGTCGTGGTTATCTTGAATCACTGGCTAGTGGGGTATGGTGCACATTACTAATTTCTCACAGTTAGGCTAATAAATCCTAACAGTGATAATCATCACTACTTAGGTGAAAGGACCCAATAGTGGTATGACCATCGTCACCAGGAGGTGACACGGCGCCAGATAAAAATAAGATAGAAGCCATTGTAATCGCTCTTATGCTGTAATTCATAACTAATGTGTCGTTTTATATAACCTGAATGACTCGCCAGTATTTCCCCGCTGATAAAGTATTTTTAAAACATGTTTCAGGCGACCTGCTGTGAATCAAGGAAAACGTGCTACGGAGCACTAACAAGCTTGAAGAGGTGGCTCAGTTAAATAAATAAACATGTTTTGTAAACCAGGGAATTTCCTTGTGAAATTCCTCTATTGTAAATTACGGGGTTTGTCCCAAACCATATAATAAAATAATCGGGCATTTTCAAGTTTAAAAGATCCTGTAAATCTTCCGCTGTCAACTCAATTAATAGATACCACGGGATTTCTATCCCGCAGCTCCTGGTCCGGGTAAAACCGGGACGGGGGCCGTGACAGAAAAAGGTGGTATCAGAGCCACTGATTTAAGCCAATTAAGTATTTAAAAATACTTAATTTTCCTGATTACCATCCTGTGATTATGTGTTTTTGTTATTTGACTATTTGTTAATTACAGTATGGGTAAGCAAAGAATTTCGGACATCTATCGTCAATTAGATAGTTCACCAAAAGATAAGGGAATCTCATTCCAATTAAATTCCTCAAAATACTCAGCAGATACTGAGGAAGGAATATTTGTTCGTAAGGCACAGTTTGAGAAACCCCTTACCCCTAATAAAAGAAGTTGGATTATTAGAAAAGTCAAGAGAAAATAAAGAAAGCATAACAAAAAGGAGTGATGATTGATAAGGAAACTCAGGAAATATGTAACATCCCGAAAATATAAAACTTTATATTAGAGTTATAAAGTATAAATAAACTAGAATTTATTTAACTAGGAAATTATAACCTAGTTAACTAGAAGTCTAGAAATAACTCCAATTAGGGTTAGAATGACTAAACTATATGTTAAACAAAAATGGAGGGGCTCATGTTGTCAAAATTGAAACTTGTATTATCAAAATTAATTAAAAACAAAACCAAACACTCCATTGAGGAGGTCTGGTCGATCAGAGCAAGAGAAGGGGCGACCCCCCACTCTCAAAACCCTAGAAATCACAAAAACCACAAATTCAAGGCATAAATCAAGTCCAAATCGATTTCTAAGCACGAATTGGTGATCACCTCACTGAAGGGGTCACAAGGTATGTGAAATTCTAGTGTTTTGATTCATCTCAAGTTCTAGGTTAATTGTGAAAAATCAGAATTCAGCTTGATTGTGTATTGCATGTGTGTAATTAGAAGAGATATGGTGTTTAGGGATGAACCCTAGGTGAAATCTTGTTAAAAGATTTCATGGTGATCATAGAGTTTATAACCACCATTGTAGGTGGCTAATGAACTTGGAGAGAGAGCTTGATAAGTCCTAAAAATATGATCTTGTTCTAACATAAATCTGAATTTAAGAATAAATTCAGAAATATTGATGTTAAGATTTGTGTAGAATAGACTAATTAAAGTAATTTGGATGATAATTACAAGTCATGAAATTGGTTTAGATCATGTAGAAATCCGACCCGCTAGGTGTTTGATAAAACGCCTAAATGAGGATTAAAAGGTTAAAGATTGGGTAAAACGCAGATTTGAAAATATTAAGAAATAATGCGTTAAAGCTTATGAAAGGGTTCTAATCTTGTTATGAATTGAACTCTTTAGGCAAGGAATCCGGAACGTCAAGTGGACACGCCGGAGGTGATACACGCGGAAAAGGTGTGCTTTAAAGGTGCGTGACTTTAGTCTCGTTACATTATGTAAAGATGTTTAGTTTTGGTGTATAAATGATGTCCTAGTGTAATGGATGCGTTTGATGCGTCGTTAAAGTGGCGAAGTTCAATAGACTATCAAACGGGTCAAAATAAAGATTTGAAATCGGGTTTGGCTTGTCAATAAAGTGATGGTCTTCACTAGACAGCCAAACGGGTCGAAATGAAGCTTGTAAAGGAATCACGTGGGTAGAGACTTGAAAGTTTCATACCTCGCTAGGTGATGGATGGCACCACGCCAATAATTGGTTATGTCAATCTAAGCCTACGAACCCGTGATATTGGGTCAAACATTAAGGCTAATAAAATGTGTCGTTTGAAATGGAATGTTGATTTCCGGGGATATGAGCTTTAGTTCCATGGTAACATAAAGCCATGAATAAAGTAATCATGCCAAGATGTACTAGCCCGGGAACTTGGGTAATGGCATCAAAAAGGTTTAGAATAAGAAAGTTGAATTATACACTTATAGTTAGTATGCATCGAGCAAATGCAAGTATAGTAACTTGTAGCCGAATGATCGGCGAGACAAATATTGGTATGATAAACAAAACGAACATGTCTGTAATAAATTACAGACATACAGGAAGGAAATGGCCTGAAACGGTATGCGATTTAGAGCAAAAATTCACAAAATGGTCAAGTGGCGAATTCCCAGTGTCCACCGTAAATTACGGTATACACCGTAATTTACGGTGGAGATCAAAATGTTACGATGAGTCGTTCCTGTGTTACGGCAGAACTAAAGACAATCAGGGTCTATCGTAACTTACGGTAGACACCGTAAGTTACGGTGGAGCCCAGAAAAAAAAATATGTATTTTAATTAACTTTTCGACATCGGAATTTGTATATATATGCTATATTAATGTCAAAACTAATGTTTTTAGTTGTTTGACCCTAGGTATGGATGAGATCCTCCCGGATGGCGATCAAGTATCAAGTCAAGAACCGAACACTCCTTTTGAAGCTTCCGCACCAAACTTAATCTTGTCTAGACTTTAATCATGTTGTGAATGTTTTGTTGATCGTGTTTTAAATCCTTTAAACTAGTTGTTAGTTGACTAGTAAGGGTTAACTTTAAACTTGTTATGCATTATCTTATATTTGTTTTGGGTACTACAACAAGTATGTATGGTCTTTAAACACGAAAAACTTTTGTAAACTCTGATTAGTATTTATTTAATATAATTCTTTATTAAATTCCGTCCAAATATTAAGGGTGTTACAAGTTGGTAATCAGAGCTTAAGGTTGTCAACAAAGTGTTCGGTTCAAGCTTGATCAAGCATCCGGTAAGAGTTAATTGTTCTAAAGTAGAGTTACTAAGTATAAAAGGGAAATAATGAATGGAAATGCATGGGAAGAGCGTGTTAACACACTCAAACCCGGAAAGTGCATTAAAGAAGAACGGTGAAAACAAGTTATGAACTTGAATAAACCGAAGTAAATAAACCATATGTCATAAATGAAATGTTTAACGCTTAATGTAAACATTTCAGTTAAAGATGACGAGTAAAGGAAATGATGATGCGGTGCCAAGAGTCACCGAGCAAACGAGAGAGGTGATTGTTGAAGAGGCAGGGAAGGCAATCGAAAACAGTCTGTCGGGTTTCATCGACAAAATTCAAAACACAGTATTATCAGTGGTGGAAGAAAGAATCAAGAAATTGGAGGATAATACCAATTTAGCAAAAGAGAAGTCGGGGGGACGAAAATCTTATTCTTATAAAGAGTTCATGGCGTGCAAACCGCCAATTTACAATGGGGAGGTTGACCCGATAATATGCCAGCGGTGGCTAAGCGATATGGATGGAGTATTCGAAAGGACTCATTGTGATCCAGATGACTACGTAACCTATGGCACGGGCCAGTTAAGGGGTCAAGCGAAAGACTGGTGGGATAACAAGAAGAAAGAGATTGGAAGCGAAGCGGCTAAAGCTATGACATGGGACGAGTTTAAGACGCCGTTTCTTAAACATCACAGTCCTAAGGCAGTCATCAACAGGATCAAGGAAGAATTCATGCAGCTTCGACACAAGGGTGAATCTATTGATAAAATCACGGGAATGTTCATGGATAAGATGAAGTTTTGTGATGAATTATTAACGAAAGAGGAGCAGAAAATATATTATTATTATAATATGTTGAGCGCCGAGTATAGGGAGTTTATGACTCCTTCAAAGTATGAAACTCTCACCGAGATTATAAACGTTGCTCGGGAACGTGAAATAGAGTTGAAGAAACAGATTGAAAGAGGTGAAAGAAGGGCGCAGATAGTCAATCCAAGCCCAACGAAAAAGGCGCGCACAACAGAATCCTCAAAGAAACAAGAAGGGAAAAGTGGGTCATCGAACTGCAAGATATGCGGGAAAGGACACAAGGGTGAGTGCCGGTTCAAGGACAAACCGTGTCCTATATGTGGGAAAACAGGGCACACGGCTGCGTTGTGTCCGGGGAAGGTATCGGTGTGTTACAAATGTTATCAACCGGGTCACAAGAAATCTGAGTGCCCGGAGTTGACCGGAAAGAAAGATGACAAGGATACACGTACTGAGACACCAAGAGCCAAAGCAAGATCCTTCCAGTTAACGGCAGCTGAGGCAAAGGTGGAACCCGATGTGGTTTCAGGTATATTTGCTATAAACTCAATTCCCGCACATGTGCTATTTGATACGGGTGCGAATAAATCTTTTGTTTCACATGGATTTATTCGACATCCTTCTTTTGTACTAACAAAATTGCCTATGCCATTAGAGGTAGAAATAGGTGATAACAAAAGTTTCCTTGTATGTGATGTATGTCAAGATTGCAAAATAAACATTGATGATGAGGAATATTTAATAGACTTGATCCCTATGTCAATGGGGGAATTCCAAGTAGTAGTCGGGATGGATTGGTTATCCCGACATCATGCAAAAGTGATATGTTTCTGCAAGGAGATAAAATTGACATCTCCAAGTGGGAAGCATGTTACTATCTATGGCGAAAAAGGGGGTAGTCCCGTTACGTGCTCAATATTAAAAGCTCACAAACTTATGAGGCGCGGATGTAAAGCATTAATGATATACGCAAACGAACCTGATAAAGAAACACCAACGATTGAAGACGTGCCAGTGGTACGTGAATACGCCGATGTATTTCCGGATGAATTACCGGGAGTACCGCCATAACGGGAGGTAGAGTTCGGAATTGAATTGATTCCGGGCGCAAAACCTATGGCTAAGGCGCCGTATCGGCTCGCGCCATCAGAATTGCAAGAATTGATGTCCCAAATCCAAGATTTGCTTGATAAAGGATTTATACGGCCAAGTGTGTCTCCATGGGGTGCACCAGTATTATTTGTAAGAAAGAAGGATGGGAGCATGCGTATGTGCATTGATTATCAGGAGTTGAACAAACTCACGGTAAAGAATCGATATCCGCTTCCAAGAATTGATGATCTATTTGACCAACTACAAGGTGCAAGTTGGTTCTCCAAAATCGACCTTAGATCGGGGTATCATCAGTTGAAAGTCAAAGAGGAGGATGTACCGAAAACAGCCTTCCGCACACGGTACGGACATTATGAATTCCTCGTGATGTCCTTCGGGTTAACTAATGCACCCGCGGCTTTCATGGACCTTATGAACCGGGTTTGCAAACCCATGTTAGACAAGTCAGTGATAGTGTTCATTGATGACATTTTGATATATTCAAAGAGTGAAGTAGAACACGCGAGTCATTTGCGTGAAATGTTGGAGACGCTCAGGAGAGAGAAATTGTATGCGAAATTCTCAAAGTGTGCCTTCTGGTTACGGGAGGTGCAATTTCTTGGGTACATCATTAGTGCAAATGGGGTGTTAGTAGACCCATCGAAAATAGAAGCTGTGGCAAGATGGAATCCACCGAAAAACCCTTCAGAAATCAGAAGCTTCTTGGGGCTTGCGGGTTATTATCGGAGGTTCATGCAAGATTTCTCCAAAATCGCTATGCCATTAACCAAATTAACCCGTAAGGACGAAAATTTTATTCGGGGTGAAGAGCAGGAAAGAGCGTTTCAAACGCTCAAAGAGAAACTGACCCATGCACCGGTATTGTCATTACCGGACGGAACGGAAGATATGGTTGTTTACTCGGATGCGTCACATTCGGGGCTTGGCTGCGTTTTGATGCAACGAGGCAAGGTTATAGCCTATGCCTCGAGGCAACTAAAAACTCATGAGAAGAGATATCCTACCCATGACCTCGAGTTGGCGGCAGTGGTGTTCGCCTTGAAAATATGGAGGCATTATTTGTATGGGGTGAAATGCACTATCTTTACCGACCATAAAAGCTTGAAGTATTTCTTCGATCAGAAGGAATTAAACATGAGGCAGAGGCGGTGGTTAGAAACTGTCAAAGACTTTGATTGTGAAATACATTACCACCCCGGGAAGGCTAATGTAGTGGCAGACGCGTTGAGCCGAAAGACAGATTATACGCCTATTCGAGTACGATCGATGCAACTAATTGTGACATCGGGTTTGCTTGAGCAAATCCGGAAATCTCAAATCGAAGCAATAAAGGAAGAAAATGTAAAAAGGGAAAGAATAGTTGGGCAGTTAAAAGACCTGGTGGATGATAACCAAGGATTGAAAACTAGATTCAGGAGAATTTGGGTTCCAAACTCATGTGGGGCCAAGGCACTTCTACTTGACGAGACCCATAAATCTCGTTATTCAATACATCCGGGGGCGACCAAGATGTATAATGATTTAAAACAAAATTATTGGTGGCCCGGAATGAAAAGAGACATCGTGAAATATGTGGAGAAGTGTTTGACCTGCTTGCAAGTCAAAGCGGAGCATCAAAAGCATATGGTAAGCTGCAACCATTGGATATCCCAGTTTGGAAATGGGAACAAATCACCATGGATTTGTTGACCAAATTACCCAAAACCAACCGCGGGTTTGATGCTATATGGGTAGTCGTGGATAGATTGACGAAAAGTGCTCACTTCATTCCGATTCGTGAGACTTATACATCCGAGAAGATGTCGGAGGTGTACACCAATGAAATCATAGCACGTCATGGGGTACCGATATCTATTGTGTCAGATCGAGATACTAGGTTCACTTCGAATTTTTGGCGCGACTTCCAAGAACAAATGGGGACTAAACTGTTCATTAGCACCGCTTACCATCCACAAACGGATGAGCAGAGTGAAAGAACAATACAAACGTTGGAGGATATGCTGCGGGCTTGCATCATTGACTTCGGGGGTAGTTGGGATGTCTATCTACCCTTGGTCGAATTTTCATATAACAATAGCTATCAATCGAGCATTAAAATGGCCCCGTATGAGATGTTATATGGTAGAAAGTTTCAAACCCCGGTGTGTTGGGGAGAAGTGGGTCCACGAGGATTAGCACCTACTGATATAATCCGAACTACGAATGAGAAAATCGACATGGTCCGAACTCACCTAAAAGCAGCTCAGGATCGACAAAAGTCGTACGCGGATAAGCGAAATAGGGCGATTGAGTTTCAAGTGGGCGATAAGGTAATGCTGAAAGTATCGCCGTGGAAAGGAATAATACGATTCAGAAAAAGAGGGAAGTTGAGCCCAAGATTTATTGGGCCGTTCAGAATCACCGAACGGGTTGGTAAAGTAGCATATCGTCTCGAACTACCCGAGGAGTTGAGTGGGATTCATAGCACTTTCCACGTGTCACATCTCCGAAAATGTTTAGCAGACGAAACTGCTCGTATCCACTACGATGACATCGAGGTGGATAACAGCCTCAACTATGCTGTAAAGCCAATTGCAATTTTAGATCGCAAAGAGAAGAGTTTGAGGAACAAAGTGATTAACCAAGTGAAGGTTAAATGGGAACATAGGAAGGGTGCGGATACCACATGGGAATCTGAAGAAGAGATGCAACGGCTCTACCCATACTTTTTGGTACGTAAATTCGGTTTCGGGGACGAAACCCTTTTAAGGGGGGTGGACTTGTAACATCCCGAAAATATAAAACTTTATATTAGAGTTATAAAGTATAAATAAACTAGAATTTATTTAACTAGGAAATTATAACCTAGCTAACTAGAAGTCTAGAAATAACTCCAATTAGGGTTAGAATGACTAAACTATATGTTAAACAAAAATGGAGGGGCTCATGTTGTCAAAATTGAAACTTGTATTATCAAAATTAATTAAAAACAAAACCAAACACTCCATTGAGGAGGTCTGGTCGATCAGAGCAAGAGAAGGGGCGACCCCCCACTCTCAAAACCCTAGAAATCACAAAAACCACAAATTCAAGGCATAAATCAAGTCCAAATCGATTTCTAAGCACGAATTGGTGATCACCTCACTGAAGGGATCACAAGGTATGTGAAATTCTAGTGTTTTGATTCATCTCAAGTTCTAGGTTAATTGTGAAAAATCAGAATTCAGCTTGATTGTGTATTGCATGTGTGTAATTAGAAGAGATATGGTGTTTAGGGATGAACCCTAGGTGAAATCTTGTTAAAAGATTTCATGGTGATCATAGAGTTTATAACCACCATTGTAGGTGGCTAATGAACTTGGAGAGAGAGCTTGAGAAGTCCTAAAAATATGATCTTGTTCTAACATAAATTTGAATTTAAGAATAAATTCAGAAATATTGATGTTAAGATTTGTGTAGAATAGACTAATTAAAGTAATTTGGATGATAATTACAAGTCATGAAATTGGTTTAGATCATGTAGAAATCTGACCCGCTAGGTGTTTGATAAAACGCCTAAATGAGGATTAAAAGGTTAAAGATTGGGTAAAACGCAGATTTGAAAATATTAAGAAATAATGCGTTAAAGCTTATGAAAGGGTTCTAATCTTGTTATGAATTGAACTCTTTAGGCAAGGAATCCGGAACGTCAAGTGGACACGCCGGAGGTGATACACGCGGAAAAGGTGTGCTTTAAAGGTGCGTGACTTTAGTCTCGTTACATTATGTAAAGATGTTTAGTTTTGGTGTATAAATGATGTCCTAGTGTAATGGATGCGTTTGATGCGTCGTTAAAGTGGCGAAGTTCAATAGACTATCAAACGGGTCAAAATAAAGATTTGAAATCGGGTTTGGCTTGTCAATAAAGTGATGGTCTTCACTAGACAGCCAAACGGGTCGAAATGAAGCTTGTAAAGGAATCACGTGGGTAGAGACTTGAAAGTTTCATACCTCGCTAGGTGATGGATGGCACCACGCCAATAAATTGGTTATGTCAATCTAAGCCTACGAACCCGTGATATTGGGTCAAACATTAAGGCTAATAAAATGTGTCGTTTGAAACGGAATGTTGATTTCCGGGGATATGAGCTTTAGTTCCATGGTAACATAAAGCCATGAATAAAGTAATCACGCCAAGATGTACTAGCCCGGGAACTTGGGTAATGGCATCAAAAAGGTTTAGAATAAGAAAGTCGAATTATACACTTATAGTTAGTATGCATCGAGCAAATGCAAGTATAGTAACTTGTAGCCGAATGATCGGCGAGACAAATATTGGTATGATAAACAAAACGAACATGTCTGTAATAAATTACAGACATACAGGAAGGAAATGGCCTGAAACGGTATGCGATTTAGAGCAAAAATTCACAAAATGGTCAAGTGGCGAATTCCCAGTGTCCACCGTAAATTACGGTATACACCGTAATTTACGGTGGAGATCAAAATGTTACGGTGAGTCGTTCCTGTGTTACAGCAGAACTAAAGACAATCAGGGTCTACCGTAACTTACGGTAGACACCGTAAGTTACGGTGCAGCCCAGAAAAAAAAAAACATGTATTTTAATTAACTTTTCGACATCGGAATTTGTATATATATGCTATATTAATGTCAAAACTAATGTTTTTAGTTGTTTGACCCTAGGTATGGATAAGATCCTCCCGGATGGCAATCAAGTATCAAGTCAAGAACCGAACACTCCTTTTGAAGCTTCCGCACCAAACTTAATCTTGTCTAGACTTTAATCATGTTGTGAATGTTTTGTTGATCGTGTTTTAAATCCTTTAAACTAGTTGTTAGTTGACTAGTAAGGGTTAACTTTAAACTTGTTATGCATTATCTTATATTTGTTTTGGGTACTACAACAAGTATGTATGGTCTTTAAACACGAAAAACTTTTGTAAACTCTGATTAGTATTTATTTAATATAATTCTTTATTAAATTCCGTCCAAATATTAAGGGTGTTACAAAATAGGCACTAACCCACCATGGGAAAATGACTTAGACAAACAATGGGAAAATCTCTACATGTTAGCCACTACCGCAGTAAATGCTAACTTGTAGGTGAATCGCCAAACCAGTACCAGCACCTATACCACATACATGCCGGAAACTTTTAAAGAACTTTATCCATTAGATAATCACTAGTATATTTCGAATTTCAGTTGTAAATTCTAATAAGATATATATCACAATATTTTGTTTCAATAAAATGGTTTAAATTAGATATTTGTAATTAATTTTTTGATTTTTCTGATTACCATTATGTGAAAATTCAATTTACAAAATTTTAACCTAGAATATTGGGTTGTTTCTTCATATCTGCTAAACAGCATGAATGAGTTGTCTGAAGCTCTTCAGAATCTCAATCTCTATTCTGTTAATGTGGAAGTTTCCCTAGACTTTACCGGTTATTGTGCCGAAGTTGATGAACCTATGGAATTTCAAGCCCAGCCTCCGGAGAAACCCAAGCCAAAGAAAAGAAGAAGAATTGTGGGCTGGAGGCGTGTGCGCAGGAAGAAACCAGCAACGCAGAAAGTTATAAAGACGGAGGATCCAATGGATAAAGGCAAGGGAATAGAGATTGGAGAAAGTTCCAGGCAAGACCAGGAAATGCCATTATGAGAGGAGTTGGATCGTAAACTGGCGGACTGTGATATCCTTAAATCTGTCAAAGAAAACCTCTTTACTTATCCTGCTGAAACCCAACTCCCAGTAAATTTGGAACCGGCCATCCCAATCCCCTTGTCAACACCCGACCTTTAGGAGAAATGGAAGAATGGTGGACCAATGACTGGCAGTTCCAGAATCTCTTAAATAACCCTTATACCTTTTTCCCTCAGTTTAACCCAGAGCCTGCACCAAACCCATCAATGAGCAATGAGAACTTGGCTGAAATCCGCCATTTTGGCGAGGAGTTGGTGGATGCAGGAAATCGAATCCGGGAGGTGGGAGAACAGATCTCCTGGAAGTACGACGAGAGGGAACGTCGTTTCTGAAGTGCCAGCTGACGGAATAGTATGTGGTTGTGGGAATGCGTGTTTAATAATAATAATATAATCATAAAAATATAATTATGTGAAATAACTCAAAAATAAAAATTTTGTAAGATAACCAGTGTGTACGGATGCCTATTATATATAAAATATCGAACGTCGAAAGATCGACAATTTTGGCTAAATGTGTTGACATGATTATGTTATGTTTGGTTGTTAATTCTTTTATGCTAATAACTTATATAAATTAATTACCAGATGGCACACGCTGGTAATGAACCCGTTAATGAAGTACATCAATCTGAGTAAAACAATGAAGATCAATTTCTGAATAGGCAAGATATCGAGAATATCGTTACTCAAGGAATAGCCAATGCTATTCCAGCAATCCTTGCTGCTGCCCGAAACCCAGTAGAACCTCAACAAATTATTCCTAGCAAACATACTCATGAAGACAACTTCAGTAATAGTGTAAATGGAGGCGGCAACCATACTAATAATGACAACGATGGGATGCAAGCCCCACTCCTTAAGAAAATGAAAGTTGCAACGCCTGGTTGCACTTACAAGGAATTCCTTGCCTGTAAACCTGTTGAGTTCGCAGGCAATGAAGGGGCGACTGCTGCACTGCGTTGGTTAGAGAAAACCGAGGCGGTGATTAAAATAAGTAAATGTGCCGAGGAAGACAAGGTTATGTACGCGTCGCATCTTTTTAAAGAAGGGGCGCTAGAATGGTGGAATACGGTACTTCAAGCCAAAGGAAGTAATGTGGCCGATGCTATGAGTTGGGAAGAATTTAAGCGGCTAGTAGAAAGAAAATTCTGTCCCGAATATGAGAAAGAACAAATGGCAAATAAATTCTTGAACCACCGGATGGTGGATATAGACTGTCGAGGGTATACTTTGACATTCTTCGAGTATGCGAGAGTGGTACCAACCCTGGCTTCGCCAGAACCGGTGCTTATTTCCTTCTATATTTGGGGATTGATTGGCGAGATTCGGGATATCATCAAAGCTGCGAGACCCCGCACTATTGACGATGTTGTGGAATTAGCTAACACCCTAACTGACGGGCTGGTGCGCACAAGAGAAGAAAACCGGAAAAAGAAAGTAGCCCAAAAGATTACCCAGGAATTCCGTATGGGTAACCGTAGTAATTTCAAGAAAAAGGGAACTGGGCAATCTTCCACGGTTCCATTTTGCAATACCTACAAAAGAAAGCATTTTAGTAGATGCAAAGGGTATTGTTATTTCTGCAAAATTCTAGGGCATCAAGGAGAAGATTGCAGGAGGAAGAAATCCACAATCTGCTACAACTGTGGAGAAGCTGGACATTTTAGGCCAGACTGCCCAAAATTAGTCAAACCAGCTGACAACAAATCCAAACCTGTAGAAGGAACTACCAAGAAAAATGCAAGAGCCTTCCAGTTGACTACTCAGGAAGCAGAACTAATCCCTGACGTGATAGGTGGTACGTTCCTAGTTCACGACGTTTATGCAAAAGTATTCTTTGACTCTGGTGCAAACCAAAGTTTTATAAATACTTCATTCTGCCAAGCTCTTAACTTACCCTTAACCAACCTTAGGCAGATTTTTACAGTGAAAACGGCAGATGGGACTTCTGTTAACATAGATAAGGTTTTGCAAGAAGGAAAGATAGAACTTTTAGGCCATAAATTTTCTACAAATCTGTTACCTATGAATTTAGCTGGATTCGATATTGTGTTAGGAATGGATTGGTTAGTAGCCAACCATGCTCGAATTCTTTGTGATAAGAATTCCATAGAAATACATACACCCACAGGAGAAATAGTGGTGGTTACCGGAGATAAGCCACGTAAGCCACTGAAATTCGTTTCAGTAATGAAGTTGGTCAGTTATTCAAGAAAACAAGGAATATTGTATATGATTTCGGTAATCATTAACACTAAAGATAAGAAACTTAAGGAAATTCCAGTAGTATCAGAATACCCAAAGGTATTCCCAGAAGAACTACCTGGATTACCACCTGATAGGGAGGTAGAATTTAGAATTCATCTAATTCCTGGAACTACACCGATAGCCGAGGCACCTTATCGGTTAGCACCTACCGAAATGCTAGAATTGAAAAAGCAGTTAGATGACTTACTAAGCAAAGGATTCATACAACCTAGTTCATCCCCGTGGGGAGCTCCAGTGTTGTTTGTGAAAAAGAAAGATGGTTCGATGCGAATGTGTATCGATTATAGGGAATTGTATAAGGTTACAATTAAGAATCGATACCCATTACCTAGGATTGATGATCTTTTTTATCAACTCCAGGGAGCTAGATATTTTTCTAAGATAGATTTACGCTCCGGATACCATCAGTTGAAAGTACAAGAAGAAGACATACCTAAAACTGCTTTCAGAACTAGGTATGGTCATTACGAGTTTACAGTCATGCCCTTTGGGTTAACAAATGCTCCTGCAGTATTTATGGACATGATGAATAGGATCTGTAAACCATACTTGGATAAATTTGTAATTGTCTTTATCGACGATATACTCATTTATTCCAAAAGTCAGGAAGAGCATTGTCAGCACCTGCATGAACTCTTAACTTTGTTAAGAAAGGAAAAGCTTTATGCCAAATTCTCGAAGTGTGAGTTTTGGCTACAGGAGGTGCAATTTTTATGACACATGGTGAATCACGAAGGTATTCACGTAGATCCCTCCAAGATAGAAGCGATTACAAAATGGAAGGTCCCGCAGTCAGCTATGGAAATTAGAAGTTTTCTAGGATTAGCCGGATACTATAGACGGTTTATTAAGGATTTTTCCAAAATAGCTGTACCATTAACCAAGCTAACATGTAAAGCAGTTAAGTTTGAATGGGGACCTAGGCAAGAGGAAGCTTTTAAGATTTTAAAGCAAAGGTTAACCAATGCCCCAATTCTTGCCTTACCAGAAGGGACAGAAGATTTTGAAGTATACTGTGATGCTTCAAAACTAGGATTAGGATGTGTGCTAATGCAACGCAAGAAGGTAATTGTGTATGCATCAAGGCAATTGAAAAAGCACGAGGAAAATTATACGACTCATGATTTAGAGTTAGGAGCCATAATTTTTCCCTTAAATTTGGAGACACTATCTGTATGGAAGTAAGTTTACTGTCTATACAGACCATAAAAGCTTAAGATACATATTTGGGCAAAAAGAATTAAACACGAGGCAAAGGAGATGGATGGAAATCCTAAGTGATTACGACTGTAATATTCAATATCACGAAGGAAAAGCAAACGTAGTTGCTGATGCTTTAAGTCGTAAGTATCATGAGAAACAACGACGAGTTCGTGCTCTTAGATTAAATCTACAATTAGATTTAATGGAACAACTAAAAAATATCCAAGAAACAGCAATCAAGGATGATACTGAAGGTATGAAAGGACGAATAAAGGAATCAGAGCAAGGAAGTGATGGAATTTGGAAATTCCACAAAAGAAGGATTTGGGTACCTAAGCAGGGAGAATTAAGAAATAAGATCTTAGAAGAAGCCCATAAATCTAGATATACCATGCATCCTAGTAATAATAAGATGTACTAAGATTTAAGGAATAATTTCTGGTGGATAGGAATGAAAAAGGACATAGCTAGATATGTTTCTAAGTGTCTTACTTGTTCACAAGTTAAGGCAGAACACCAGAAACCCTCAGGTTTACTACAACAATTAGAAATGCCTGTATGGAAATGGGAACTTATAACTATGGATTTTGTTACTAAGTTACCCAAAACCAGAAAAGGTAATGACGCAATTTGGGTAATTATGGATCGATTAACCAAATCAGCTCATTTTCTACCCATGAAAGAAACCTTTAGTATGGAAAGGTTGGCAAAGATGTATGTAGATGAAGTAGTATCCTTACATGGAGTTCCACTCTCCATTGTATCGGATAGGGATAGTCGTTTCACTTCACATTTCTGGACTAGTTTCCAAGAGGCCATGGGGACTAAACTGAATTTAAGCACTGCATATCATCCTCAAACAGACGGACAAAGTGAAAGGACGATCCAAACCCTGGAAGACATTCTTAGGGCATGTGTAATCGATTTTGGTGGAAACTGGGATGACCACCTACCCTTAATTGAATTATCCTATAACAATAGTTATCATTCAAGCATTGAAGCTGCCCCGTTCGAAGCACTGTATGGACGAAAGTGTAGAACTCCAGTCTGTTGGGCAGAGATAGGAGAAAGTCAATTATCAGGTCCTGAAATAGTGCAAGAAACTACCGACAAGATCACTCAAATCAAGGAAAGACTGAAAACGGCTCGAGATCGCCCGAAAAGTTATGCAGATAATCGACGTAAGCCACTAGAATTTCAAGTTGGAGACAAGGTACTCTTGAAAGTTTCTCCTTGGAAAGGAGTAGTTCGGTTCGGTAAGAAAGGAAAATTAAGTCCAAGATACATAGGACCCTTCTCAGTAATCCAACGCATAGGACCTGTTGCATATCGCTTACAACTACCAGAAGAACTAGCTGGGGTACGTGACGTATTTCATGTATCCAACCTCAAGAAATGTCTATCTGACAAATCCCTGGTAGTACCTCTTCAAGATATAGAGGTAAATGAAAAGTTAAAATTTGTTGAGAAGCCACTGCAAATAGAAGACAGGAAGGTCAAGTGTAAGACCCCAATTACTAATTAACGGTTTTACATATAAATACCACAATTAGATGTGTAGTTAAGACTACACATACTATAAAAAATGCGGGTTTATTAAAATTTTTACAAATCATAAGTTAATCAACATAACGTAATCGAATTCGTCGTTTAAAATTTACGACGAGGCAAAGTGCGGAAGCATGTATCTTTATCGTGTTCGGTTCTTCGTTGAGCTTGATCGTCTTCCGGCATCCAAAAGTACCTACATTTCATAAACATGAAATGCTTTAGTCATATGGGGTTTAAAACGTGTCTAAACGAGTCCGGGAAGCGAAACTGATTAAAATATATTTTATTTCAGGGTCTACCGTAAATTACGGTGGCTACCGTAATTTACGGTAGCCCCTGAATGTTAAATCTTCCACCGTAACTCAGTAGGTAACTACCGTAATGATATCAGCCCCACCGTAACTTACGGTGGGCACCGTAAGTTACGGTGGTCCCTGTATCAGCCCTTTCCATTTTTGCCGTTTTTTACACGAAAACTTTCGTATCTTTCAATCCGCTTGTCCGTTTGACCTACCGTTTCTTCCTACGTAATTGTAATATGATTCTCCACCTTATGGAGTTAAAATCCAACATTCGGTTTAACAAAATTTCAGACTTTTAAGTCTTCGGCTTATTACCCTTTTTACCAAATTTTGACCCGTTCGATTTTTATCAAACAAACAAGTTTCTTGGACCCTTATTTCTCATAAACCTATTAAATTCAATGATGTTTAACATATTAGGTTCCAATTACAGGTTCATATACCTTCTTAAACCCATTTTCACTCATATGCTTTTTTTGACCCGTTAAGGGTATTTAAGCATATTTTAAGCACCAATCGCTTTCATTCGTTTCTAAATACATATGTCCACATTTCTTATCAAATGACCTCCCACCACAACTATATTTATGGTGGATTCAATGTGGTGATTTATATATTCCAAATTTTACCCTTCAAATTATTATTTTACGGCAAAGACTCTTTATAGAGTCATTTGACCAATATTTTACATCTTTCGCTTTTCATACTTATTCAAAGTATTTATTTCATCATATCACTTATTTCCAAACAACCTTTATGGTTCGTTTGCTTAATTTCGCTTACAAGGGCGTTTTAGTCAATTTTAGTCATTCTTTTACTACGAAGGACTTTTAGTACTTGTTTAAACCCAAAATCCGACCTTTTAACCATATTCTTGTTTAGAAACCAATATGTTTCTAAAACACCATAATCATAACTCAATTTATTCGCTTTACCTAAAAGATAACCGAATATCTTATTTTAACCTTGTCTAACATTTATAGAACTCCAAATTCTACATGATGAGTTGTATCATTATACATACCTGGCTCGGGTCAATATATTGACCCGTTTCAATACCTTGCTTTAGAGGCTGCTAAGTAATAGCGATGTAAACATCCATGTGCTATTTATTTCCTAAAATCATACAAGTCCACAACCCATTAGTCGATATAGTCAAGGGTGATAATTTCACCTTTTGACCAGTTTGGTCTAAATGACCGATTATACTAGCGAGATGACATTTATTACCACCTCGTATATATGACTCGCTCCGGTTTACACCGTGCGATCATTTTACTTATAAATTCATTTTGCCCTTATTGGTTATTATGATTTACCTTATATGGTAGCCATTAAAAGTACATGTTTCATTCGTCATAATATGATCGAATTACCGATTTAACTCATTTTTAGCCATCACTATGTTTTCTTATCATATTTGATTATCTTGTTCCGTACGACTACACGCCGGAACACCATATCTCAATTAGGTATTTGTCTTTTTCGTAATTAATACGACGATGAATATTCTAAAATATATGACTAGTGTAAGATATACTTACCTTGCATCCGAATTACGCTTATCCTCCATTCTTGATTTGTTTGACCCGCTTCCTTTCCCAAGCCTCCACATAGATCGTTAGGCGTCAAACTATTTTCAATCATTTACAAGGCGGTTAAATTAGTCATAAAAATCACGACTATTCCACCTCACTTATTTTCTATGCCGAAGCTACTATTCGACTTCATGATTAGTTAACTTAGCTTATCTAAAGTTAACTACTTCTTGATCACATTGGTTACAACATTAAGTCTAAATCAACATAATATTTAGAACCCTTATCACTCCATATTACGCGTAATTGTCATATCATTCAAATACACATTTTCACTCTAATTTCAACACTTTAGTTCTCATTTAGGCATTTTAACAAACACCTAATGTGCATAAATTTTTACACATTTTACAACTAGTTCATAACTAGTTATTTCTACTAAACATAATTTCAATTCTATTATGTCTAGCATGCATACTATTCTCAGATTCATCTCATGGAAATCAGTTAACACCATTTTAATAGTCATAATTCTAGGGTTCATCTTACTTCTACAAAACCCATTTAACACATAAATGGATGATCATGAAATTCACAATTGTGAACCTCAATTCAACAAGTAAATGACTAGGGTTTACTCCTAGACATAAAATCATTCCTAATTTCATCCTTGGATCATAATCCATCAATTTATTTGCAAGTAACCTACTTGTCTCGAATTTCAACTTCAACCAATCTAGGTTTTGTGACATACCTTGTGATCCCCATGACTTGGTGATCGTTTCTACGCGTTCATGCATTGATTTGGGTCTTGGATTGACCTTCAATTTGGTAGTTTTGATGAAACTAGGGTTTTGCACCATGGGAGCTCCCTGATGTCGATCCAGAACACACACTTCAAGTGTGTGTTTTGTTTTGATTTTCTTTTATTAAATAACTTTGTTAAGTTATCCCATTTTAACCCCTCGTGTTTGGTTCGTTATTAAGTAGGCCACAACCTACTTATTTCTAACAATATTCCCCACTTATTAACTAGGTTAAACATTCCTAGTTAAATTAGTGGGCTCGGGGAATCTATGACTAAGTTTATTTTAAATCCCGTTACTCGGCCTCTTATAAATTTCATTTCATTAAAAGCTTTTATTCACGTTTTAGTTAATATTAGGATTATTTATTTAAGTCCTAATATTCACCGGGTTAAATTTACCACTAACGGTATTTCACCCGTCTTTCAGTATTAACGGAGTTTGATTACCAAACCCGTTTTCGGGGTGTTACATCAAGTTTCTCAAACACAAAAGACTAGTACTGGTCAAAGTCAGGTGGGATTCAAAGAGAGGACCAGAATACACCTGGGAACTGGAATCGAAGATGAAGCAAAAGTATCCTAACTTATTTCAGTAAATCTCGAGGACGAGATTTTAATTAAGGTGGGGAGGATGTAAGGATCTTCAAAAATGTCCCTAAACGACCCGTAAGTAAAAAACCCGGACCCCTGAAACCCTAATCCATATTAAAAACCAAGAAAACAAGAAATCTGGTCTTCAGGCGGGCCGCGTAAGGGTTAAGCATAGCCTCACGCGGGCCGCGTCAACTCAAGTTTGACCAGATAAGCATCCAGATCCACGTGTCACCCACGTGGCACACCTATGGGTGACACGGATGCCCTAGTCTACGAATAGGTTGCCCTCGCGGGCCGCGTAAACTCTTATTAAGTTTTACGCAGGCCGCGTGAAACTCAAATTTCAGCTATAAATTGCTTGTTGCATGGCATGTTTATCTGTGTCGAAAACAATTCTCAAAAACGAAGTTATACTGCTCAAATTTGAAATTTAAGGTATCAATGCGCTGCTACGATACAGGGTATTAACTCGATCGCTGCTACGATTCAATGTCCGATCGATTGAAATTATCCGATGGATTTTTAAGTGCTGCCCAAATTAGGGCTATACTTTGTCATTCGTCGTGAATTCGATGGATGTTTAAGTGTTGCACTTTGTCATTCGTTGTGAGGGTTTTAATCTCGTGAGTTATCGTAAATGCTGTATTAGTTACTGACCTAGTTCGTGTGCATTGTTATTTAAATTAGGTTACAAGGCTAATCAGTAGGCTAAACTCTGCCCGTTTAAACTTGCAATGTGAGTCATTCTCTTTTTATCAATAAATGTTTTACAATACTCCAATTATTTTAAAGTTATAATTACAGGGATTAAGTCGTGGTTATCTTGAATCACTGGCTAGTGGGGTATTGTGCACATTACTAATTTCTCACAGTTAGGCTAATAAATCCTAACAGTGATAATCATCACTACTTGGGTGAAAGGACCCAATAGTGGTATGACCATTGTTACCAGGAGGTGACACGGCGCCAGATAAAAATAAGATAGAAGCCATTGTAATCGCTCTTATGCTGTAATTCATAACTAATGTGTCGTTTTATATAACCTGAATGACTCGCCAGTATTTCCCCGTTGATAAAATATTTTTAAAACATGTTTCAGGCGACCTGCTATGAATCAAGGAAAACGTGCTACGGAGCACTAACAAGCTTGAAGAGGTGGCTCAGTTAAATAAATAAACATGTTTTGTAAACCAGGGAATTTCCTTGTGAAATTCCTCTATTGTAAATTACGAGGTTTGTCCCAAACCATATAATAAAATAATCGGGCATTTTCAAGTTTAAAAGATCCTGTAAATCTTCCGTTGTCAACTCAATTAATAGATACCACGGGATTTCTGTCCCGCAGCTCCTGGTCTGGGTAAAACCGGGACGGGGGCCGTGACAGGCCACTTACCTGCTAAACCGCTAAACATGTTAACACTGCTAACCAGCTAAACCTGCTCGTTAGCTAAAGCCGCTAGTTAGCTAAACCCGCTAACTAGCTAACCATGCTAATCTGCTCAGACCACTAGCTAACTAAGCCTGCAAGTTGTCTAAACTTGCCAATGTTCACAAGATATCCAAAGACCTTTTCACAAAGTTGTTGTCATAAGATATGCACCAATAACAGTTTTGGATGTTAAGACTTGTTTTGTCTTTAATGTTTCCATTGCTTATTTATGAAATTCTTGTTTAAGAACAATGTGCCAAAGATTAAAATATTGAGACCCCAGGTTTGGGGTATTTCCAATCCGGTCAAGTCTTTTTGTTTTTAATATTGATTAAATATCAAAGTGCTTTTGGTCTGACAATGCCATGATGTTGGATAAGGTTTTTACCTTTCTAAGACCGGAGGGTATGGGCTCCGTCCTCCGGCCCGTCCTCCCGTCGCCGCCCCAAAAGACCACCCCCCCTAACCCGTCACCGCCCCTTCTCCCGTGAACATCGTCCTCCGCAAGCCGATGAAGACGGGCCTCTCTCCTTTCTCCTAACACACACACATCTATACATACATACATATATATATATAAAGGGGTTCATCCTCCACCCCCTAGGTCCATCCTCTCCAAGCCTCTCCTACGTGGCGGTGACGTGACGGCCCATCCTCTTGCTCCCATACCCACTGGTCTAAGTTGTAAGGGTTCAATTCCTGTGGTGGACAAAAAGGTTGTAGGTTAATATAGATGTAGAGAGAAGTGAGTATTTTCGTTCTACAAAATATCTTGAAGAGATACAAATAAATAAATTAACTTTACACATCCATTCATTAACTATTTATAGCTTTATTGTAACAAAACTAAGTGATCATTGATCAGTTGAAATAAACATTTTGATTTATTGAAAAGCAAATATAACTCACTTAGTATAGAAAATCATATTCAAAATTATTACATGCTTTTTTTAATAATGATATATGATAGGTAATATAACAAAAACATGATACTCAAAGCTTGTAAATCTCTCTCTCTCATACACATACATATGAACGACTCCTTTTATATAGCGTAAGTAGCAATGAGGAGCCAACACGTGTACTTATGAGCGTTTTATATGGGTAAGGATATTTGTGCTCATTTACATGTCCACATTTTTTAAAAATCTCAATTAACTAATTCACTATTTTAACATATATATATATATACCGTAAAATCGAACATTTTCTTTTTCTCTTTGATATATGTATAATAATATTGATATAATGTTGTTTTTATAAAAAAGTAAGTTTTTTTTTGTTGTTATACCATTTTACGTTGTGATGTTACGTGCCCAGGTCTTGAATGCATTTTTTAATTACGATAAATATGGTGCTATTATCCCATTTTACATTGTGTAAATTTGTATTTATGTAGCTTGTTTGTTGTCCGTCCCGGTTTTCGGGTTCGGTTCTGTTAATGAAGTCAGCCTTTAAAAAAAAAAAACATTGTGCTTTTATGTCGTCAAAAAAAATATGCATTCATAAATGGACCTTTGTACATAACAACATCGTATAAAATGGATAACAACATAATTATTCATGTAGTGTGTTGCATTTTAAAAAAAAATAATTTCTTTATAAAAAGTAAATCAATATTATTCATATATTTAAAAGAACAAAACACGCTCGATTTATGGTATAATACTATAATTAATAAAAATAAAGTGAAGTATATAAAAGTTATTTGAGTTTTAAATATTAGTAAAATTAGTGTTTAATTTAAAAAAAAAAAAAGTCAACACAAGAGGTCAAATCTATCGTTTTCCTTTTGCCTTTTACAAACTACCATTTAATTATTGAAATGCTAACAAATTAATATTAATCATTAAATGATGTGATCAAGGATCTTCTTCTTCTTTTTTTTTTTAACGGATAATTTCTTTAATTCCCTATCGTCTGTGAGACTTGAACCTAATACCTTCCCCTTCCCAATCTAGGTGTTTTTAAGGTTTTGTATTTGCCAATGGACACCACATGGTCTAAATACATTTTTAGACTAAAATACATTTTAGACTAAAATACAATTTTTTTATACATGAATTCTATATAAATGCATGTGTAGAGCAACACATTAGAATACTCACTTTTCGAAGCTTGAAAAAATGAGCATTTCCGTTACAAAGAAGCTTTGTTCCCTTTTCATTGTATTGAGCTATTTCACGTGCTTTGTCATTGCCGATTGTCTATTCACCAGTTCTGTTACCGTTTATATATTCAACGGAATCCCAGATTCAACAATCGATGTTCATGTGAAATCCGGAGACGACGATCTCGGCCATCACAACATCCCTTTAAATCTTGGGTATGATTTTCATTTCTGTGAAAATTTTTTTGGAAATACTCTTTTCATGGGAGATTTTGTCGATAATTCAAGATCGGCACATTTTCATGTTTATGACGATGATGTTGCAAAAAATGTTGATGGCTCAAGTGCTGATTTAACAAATGTTTATTGGCTATTAAAACAAGATGGGTATTATTTATCAAAAGAATTTAAACCATATGATGATCCATCATGGGTGTATAGAGGATCATGGGAGTAAGAAATTTGACCATGTTAATTGTTTCATGACAGCAATAAAGTTATATTAATGTTATGTTTGTGAATTCTCCACAATACTAATATTTGGGTAGTAGTGTAAAATAATTTTTAGCAATCATATAATATGATGTGGCTATCACTAACTATTAACTCTTGTTATATATATATAAAGGTCAATAACCGATATAACATTTAGTGTCATCTCATACAATATAACTTAACTCTTTGAACACATCAATCTTAATATTGGCAATTTTACCATACGTTGTTCGGTTTACAATTGGTTTGTGTGAAAAGAGACAACATATTTCACACAAACAATTGTATATCAGACATAATAGGGTGGAGTCCTGAGGTAACCTTCAAAACATATAAAGATAGATATTTAGGTAATGAAACATGAGAAATAATTATTTTTGTTATATACTTGCATAATTATTAAACATGTCACGTGTGACTAAGTATTACGTGTATATATGTCTTAGCTACCATATAATACGATATGGTTATCACTCACCGTCAATTTATGTTAATATATATATATATATATATATATATATATATATATATATATATATATATATTCTATATAAAAAAGACGCCAACAACTGATATAACATTTTGTGTCATATCATACACTATAATTTGACTCTTTAAACACAACTTTTTGTATTCACGGGTAATCTTATAATTGGCAAATTTACCATTAATTTTAATGAATTGCATCACATATGAGGTAAGAAACATGCATTTATTACAAAAAAAAAATTAATTACTACTAATTATCCATGTAACATTGTTCGGTTCACAATTGGTTTGGGTCAAACTAGACAAAATAGTTGGTTCACAAATAAAATAATTGTATTTAGACAGAACTAGGATTACGACCCGCCGCAATGCGGCAGGGATTCTTTATTTATAACTAAGTCGATCTACAACCCATACGTTATGTTAAACCTGTCAAACGGGGTAAAAATAGACGATGTAAAAACGTTCACCCACACACGCACGTTGCGTCGTGTTAACTCGCAAAATTTAGAACGAAACGTAAAAACGTTAAGCCAAAGACGCACGCTGTGATGTGTTAAGTCACAAAATTTAGAACCAAGCATAGAGCGCAAAATTTGCGGAAAATGAAAACTATAAAGGACCAAAGTTGAAAGTAAAAAAAGTTATGAGGATAGATTCTAAAAGATAAAAAGTTTTGGGCTAAAAGTAAAAAACAAATAGTTTTGGGTTAAAAGTAATTTATGAAATACTTTTGTGTGAAAAGTAAAAAAAAAACAATTTTTTTTTTGAAAACCCCCAAAGCCAACTTTACGACAACAACATGCATAACAATTTTTTCTTTGAAAAATCCCCAAAGCACACCCCGCGTTGCGGCGGGGCGTAAAACGGTGTCAAATATTACTAATGTCACACAACCGTCATCGACAACCAACACTGACTTGACCTATAATATGCGTATTGCGACGAACCTGTCAAACATGGAAAAATAGAGGTAAAAACGTTGAACCACACATGCACATTGCGTCGTATTAACTCGAAAAATTTAGAAATATACGTAAAATGAAAATTTGCGAAAGATGAAAAGTATAAGTGACAAAAGTTGTGAAGTTAAATTGCAAATAATGAAAAGTTTTGGGTTAAAGTTAAAAAAAAATTATGTAGGGTTAAAATTGGAAAAGGTACAAACCTTTGGGTTAAAACTAAAAAATCAAGTTTTTTTTTTTGGAAAAACACCCAAAGCACAACTTACAAGTCATTATGCACAAAAAATTTGCTAATTTATATAGGTTTTAATAGGGTGTAGTCCAGAGGTAACCTTCAAAACACATAAATATAGATATATAAATAATTATTTTTTTTATAGTTGTACTAATATTAAATATGTCACGTGTGACAAAGTATTATTTGTATATATGTTTTACCTATCGTATAATATGATTTGGCTCTCACGAACCGTTAAATATATGTTATATATATACACACACATCTATATAGATAAAGAAATCAATAACTTATATAGCATTTAATGTCATATCATACTACGATATAATTTAACTCAATTTAACTCTTTGAACACATCATTTTGTATTCACTCGTAATCTTATTATTGGTAAATTTACCTTGAATTTTAATGATTTGCACCACATATGGAGTGAGAAAGATGCATTTATTACAAAATTAAATATTAATTACAATTATTTTTCCTAAAACATTATTTAGTTCAGAATTCATTTGGAAGAAAATAGACAAAATAGTTGGTTTAACAAAAAAATGTACTTTAGACATAATACCTGAGGTAAACCGACCAATAATTTATGTTAAAAGACACCTATAAGTGATATAACATTTTGCGTGATATCAAACAATATAATTTAATTCTTTAACCACATCTTTTTGTTTTCATTGGTAATCTTAATATTGGCAAATTCACCTTGAATTTTTGTAAATTCCATCACATATGGAGTGAGAAACATGCATTTCTGAGAAAAAAAAAATGTATTTTAGATGTAATTCCTAAGGTAAACCAACAATTAATTTATGTTAAACAATGTAAACATCTTTATAAATAAAAGGCGCCAATGATTGGTATAATTTTTAGTGTCATACCATGCAAAATAATTTAACTCTTTGAGCACATATTTTTGTATTCACTAGTAATCCTAATATGGGCAAATTTACCTTGGATTTTAATGAATTCCACCACAAATGGAGTGACAAATATGCATTTCTTGGAAAATAAAAAATTTAATCACAACTAATTATCCCTAAAACTGTAGAAACCGTTTGCGTAATAATAAATAAAATAAACAAATTTCATTAACTGATTACAATACATAAATTAAGAAAGCAGAAATACTAATACAGTTACAACTGAAATTAAGACAAATACAAGAAAAAAAAAGTAGATGAACGAAGTTGGCTTAGTCATGTGTACACACGCTTCCCTTAAAACAAATTCCGAGTCTCCCAGGAGTACTCGTTTTGTTTCCCAGGGTACAACAGCCGAAGCAGCTTATTGCCGGTGCTGGCCTACAACCCGAAGGCTACCTTGAAGTATGCAGGAAGAAGATCAGAAAAGACTGTAGAGAGAAAGTTAGAGTTGATGCTGTGTAGCTCGTATCTTCTGCAGCTGGGTATGGAGCTGTATTTATACAGCTCCTAAGTCGAAACGGTCAAAAGGAATTAAGGAGAGGCTTAAATTGCATTAAACGTCTTCAATGCAATTTAATACGTCATTTAATTCGTTGTTGAAACCGTTTGACTCGTCAGTTTAGAATGCATAACTGAAACTGCTTCGTCATTAAATGCTGGAAGCTTCTGCACGCGCGCGCGCACAAGGCACACTGGTGTGCGCGCAGGTCAGCACGCTCATGCGCGCTGCGTCCGTTTGGCTTACTGCCATGCGCGCGTGCGCCACACTGACTCAGGTCCTTGTGCGTGTGCGCCACGTCACCTGTGGACCTCTACGAGCACGCCACACAGTCGCGTCGTATTGGCTCACTCTGGTGCGCCGCACACGTCACATCAGGCCCCATGCACCATGCGCACCCGCCTCGAACCTGCACGCCACTTCACCACTTGGTCCTTGCAACCTCTGTGACCCACCACGCGCACGTGGTAAAAAATACAAAGGCGGCGCGCGGCGATGCGAGCGTGCGAAGTGCAAAGTGCGCCATCAAAGCGCCACATTGCGCCTCATCGCCCACGCCACGCGTGCGCGCGTGGGCGAGTGCGAGTTAGGGTGCTCCGGACCCTTCACGAGTACACTTAGTGTGTGCTTCCATGAAACAATAAGGATGGAGAGTTCCCACTTAAATACCCATTTAAGTTTCATCTCTCCTCCGATGTGGGACAAGGTGTTACTTTCCCTTTTGTTTCAGCATTCAATGTTTCAAACACCCAACTTTGAGCATCGATATCTCATTCATCTTAGCTCCGTTTTGGACGTGGTTTAGTTCGTTGCGAAGCTCTTCCGACATAGAACACAAACCCATAAATAAATATATAAAACCCGCTCATTTTCTTATATTTATTTCTGGTTCAAAATAGGAAAAAATCATTTTCCTATATTTGTGAAAAATGTTATTTTCACCAATTTTTTCAACAAAAACATTTTTCAGTTCATAATTGTTTTGGGTTAAAATAGACAGAATAGTTGGTTTCACAAAAAAAAAAAGTACTTTAGACCGAATAGATGCAGTCCTATGAGGTAACATTCAAAACACATAAAGATAGATATCTAGATATAGAAACATTAGAAATAATAATTTTTGTGACATACTTATATAATTATTAAATATGTCATGTGTGACAAAGTATTATATGTGTATATGTTTTAAATAACATATATTATAATGTCACTCTAAATAACCGTTAAATTTATTTAAAAAAATATAAACATCTATCTGAGAAAGACAACAACAACTGATATAACATTTAGTGTCATATCATATAATATGATTTAACTCTTTAAACATCTTTTTGTATTTATTGGTAGTCTTATTATTGGTAAATGTACCTCAATTTAACCATTTGTACCACATATGGAGTGAGAAACATGCATTTATTACAAAATAAAATTATTAATTACAACTATATTCGTAAAACATTACTTGGTTCACAATTGGATTGGATGAAAATAGAGAGAATAGTTGGTTTAACAAAAAAAAAATGTATTTTAGACGTAATGCCTGAGGTAAACTGACCAATAATTTATGTTAAAAATGTAAACATCTTTATAAATAAAAGACGCCTATAAGTGATATAACATATTGTGTGATATCATACAATATAATTTAATTCTTTAAGCACATCTTTTTGTTTTCATTGGTAATCTTAATATTGACAAATTTACCTTGAATTTTAGTAAATTCCACCACATATGGAGTGAGAAACATGCATTTCTTAGAAAATAAAAATAAAATAATTACAACTAGTTATCCCTAAAACATTGATCGATTAACAATTGGTTCGGGTTAAAATAAACAGAATAGTTGGTTTCGCAAATTTTCTTTATTTACGAATTCACGTAAATTTAAACGTGTAAATTAAATTTCTAACATTGTATTCGAATATATATATAGGGTCAGGATCATTTCAGAACCATAAATATTTACAGAACTCGCAGAACTGCTAATAAACAATCATTTTATTTATATATTTTTATGTTTAGGGTAATTTTGTCATTTATTATGTGTATTTTTACGATTACATACAGGTTAAGAGTAATTTTATCATTTTTATATGTAAACTAAGTTGTAAGGGTTCAATTCATGTGGTGGACAAAAAGGTTGTAGTTTAATATAGATGTAGAGAGAAATGAGTATTTTCGTTCTCCAAGATATCTTGAAGAGATACAAATAAATAAATTAACTTTACACATGCATTCATTAACTATTTATAGCTTTATTGTAACAAAACTAAATGATCATTGATCAGTTAAAATAAACATTTTGATTTATTGAAAAGCAAATATAACTCACTTAGTACAGAAAATCATATTCAAAATTATTACATGTTTTTTTTTAATAATGATATATGATAGGTAATATAACGAAAACATGATATTCAAAGCTTGTAAATCTCCCTCTCTCTCTCACACACACATATGAACAACTCCTTTTATATAACGTAAATAGCAATGAGGAGCCAACTCGTGTACTTATGGCGGTTTTATATGGGTAAGGATATTTGTGCTCATTTACATGTCCACATTTTTTTTTAAAATATCAATTAACTAATTCACTATTTTAACATATATATATATATATACCATAAAATCGAACATTTTCTTTTTCTCTTTGATATATGTATAATAATATTGATATAATGTTTTTATAAAAAATAAGTTTTTTTTTGTTATACCATTTTACGCAGTGATGTTACGTGCCCAGGTCTTGAATGCGTTTTTTAATTACGATAAATATGGTGCTCTTATCCCATTTTACATTGTGCTTTTATGTCGTCAAAAAAATATGCATTCGTAAATGGACCTTTGTACGTAACAACATCGTATAAAATGGTATAACAACATAATTATTCATGTAGTGTGTTGCATTTAAAAAAAATCTTTATAAAAAGTAAATCAATATTATTCATATATTAAAAAGAACAAAACACGCTCGATTTATGGTATAATTAATAAAAATAAAGTGAAGTATATAAAAGTTATTTGAGTTTTAAATATTAGTAAAATTAGTATTTAATTTAAAAAAAAAAAGTCAACACAAGAGGTCAAATCTATCGTTTTCCTTTTGCCTTTTACAAACTACCATTTAATTATTGAAATGTCCTCAGGGGCGCAGCTCAGTGGCTAGAGTGGGGGAAGTTTGCTCTCCATAAGGCGGCGGTTCGAATCCCGGGCCTACCCTGCTCTACCCATTTGAGTTAGCTCCTGCCCTCTCGCCTCTAAACGTTAGTCTCTGACGCGGGAGGTCGCTGCAAAACAGTCGAGGGGGACGCCCCCCACATCACCGGGACAGTGGTGGCGGGCCGGCTAACGTGACCGGTCTTCACGTTTTGCTCTCCATTTAATTATTGAAATGCTACCAAATTAATATTAATCATTAAATGATGTGATCAAGGATTTTTTTTTTTTTTTTTTGAACGGCTAATTTCTTTAATTCCCTGTCGTCTGTGAGACTTGAACCCAAGACCTCCCCCTTCCCAATCTAGGTGTTTTAAAGGTTTTGCCTTTGCCAATGGACCACCACCCCATTGGTCTAAATACATTTTTAGACTAAAATACATTTTAGACTAAAATACATTTTTTTATACATGCATTCTATATAAATGCATGTGTAGAGCAACACATTAGAATACTCACTTTTCGAAGCTTGAAAAAATGAGCATTTCCGTTACAAAGAAGCTTTGTTCCCTTTTCATTGTATTGAGCTATTTCACGTGCTTTGTCATTGCCGATTGTCTATTCACCAGTTATGTTACCGTTTATATATACAACGGAATCCCAGATTCAACAATCGATGTTCATGTGAAATCCGGAGACGACGATCTCGGCCATCACAACATCACTTTAAGTCTTGGGTATGATTTTCATTTCTGTGAAAGTTTTTTTGGAAATACTCTTTTCATGGGAGATTTTGCCGATAATTCAAGATCGGCACATTTTCATGTTTATGACGATGATGTTGCAAAAAATGTTGATGGCTCAAGTGCTGATTTCACAAATGTTTATTGGCTATTAAAACAAGATGGGTATTATTTATCAAAAGAATTTAAACCATATGATGATCCATCGTGGGTGTATAGAGGATCATGGGAGTAAGAAATTTGACCATGTTAATTGTTTCATGACAGTAATAAAGTTATATTAATGTTATGTTTGTGAATTCTCCACAATACTAATATTTGGGTTGTAGTGTAAAATAATTTTTAGCAATCATATAATATGATGTGGCTATCACTAACTATTAACTCTTGTTATATATATATATATATATATAAAGGCCAATAACCGATATAACATTTAATGTCATCTCATACAATATAACTTAACTCTTTGAACACATCTTATTGGTAATCTTAATATTGGCAAATTTACCTTGGATTTTAATGAATTCTACCACAGATGGAGTGAGAAACATGCATTTACTAAAAAATAATAAGTTAATTACATCTTATTATCCCTAAAACGTTGATCGCTTCACAATTGGTTTGCGTGAAAATAGACAGAATAGTTGGATTCACAAAAAAATGTATTTTAGAAAGAACAAGGTGCAAGACAGAATAGTTGGATTCACAAAAAAATGTATTTTAGAAAGAACAAGGTGCAATCAAGAGGTAACCTTCAAAACACGTATCTAGATAATGAAACATGAGAGGTAATTATTTTTGTGATATACTCGTATTATGTGTATAGGGGAAGGATCCACTAAAAAGTGGATTTTGCCTAAGTAGACTAAGAAGGATTGTGATGATGACATGTGGCACTCCTAATAAGTAAGAATTAAGGGTATTTTGGTCCTTATAAATAGGAGTGAAAATGACATGTGGCACTCATTTTGCTTTTTAAAAATACAACTAAAAAAATCTAGTACAAAAAAAATCTAGCACAAAAATTCTAGTACAAAAAATATAGCACAAAAAATGTAGTACAAAAAAATATAGCACGAAAAAATATAGTACAAAAAATATAGCACGAAAAAATTCAGCAAAAGCATGTAGCACAAAAAAATCCAGCACAAAAATTTGAGAAAAAAAATTTAAGACAAAAAAATCCAACACAAAAAATTTAGCACAAAAATATAGTACAAAAATCCAGCACAAAAAATGTTATACAACATAGAAATACAACACATTTTAGTGGGTTTTTGTAATCTTCATATTTTATATAGCAATATGGTACTCAAATTAAAGATAAAAAAACGCTCGATTTTATGGTGAAATTTTTATGAAAAAATAATGTCGTATAAAAAAGTTATGAACGTTTAAAAAATGGAGGTGGAATATGCATGTGTCTTGCATGTGGAGAGAGAAAGTCCATAAATAGGATTTTTCTCAATATACCCTTGCACTCCTCCTTTCTCCTACACTTTCATCTTAACCATTGATTTAAAAAATGAATGGTTAAGATTCCTTCTCATCCTACTTACGCAAAATAAACTTTTTATTTGATCTTACCCCTATGTGTATATATGTTTAAGGCTTTTAGCTATCGTATAATATATATATATATATATATATATATATATATATATAGGATAATGCTTAGTAAGAAACCCCATATTCTTAGAAAACTTAGCAAACTATAATAGTGGCCATCATTTAGCCACGTAGCCCTCCCACACTTCTTGTTACTTTTTGCTTCAAGGTTATATATGTAATTTCGGTTAGGCAAGATATTATCCCCCATTTGAATTGACATCAGCATTTAATGCACATCAACTCATTTGTACAATGCACCCACCCCCATATTTCTTTTACAATTTCTCATTTTATATATTCTTCAACAGAAGTACATAGTCATCTTCTACTCCCCTGTTCATTTCTCCATTAATATCCATGGAGACAAATCCACCAACCTCAGAATTAATGTCGCCGGTCCATAGTTTCCCCAACCGGTTCTTTTGCAGCGACTTCCAAAATGATGAGGAATTTAATGCTCCAGGTTTGTCCATATATGTAATTTAACTGTTCACGAAGTCCTGTTTTTTTTTTGTCTTTTACAACTTTTTAATCTAATAATCCAAACTATACTGCATGGCCATGTTCACTTGTTCCATTCGAAGCTTCTGTATACACTTATATGCATGTTGATTGTTCTCGGTCATCTGAAGCCCCTGTTAGATCCCCGGATGTTGTGATATCCAACAATTTCATGAACAGCGCGTTTAATGATGACCAGGTTATGGATAATGAAGAAGGTTTGTTTTTTCTATACACTGGTTTTGTTTTTTTCTTCCCCAGATATGGCATTGTTCAAACATATTCCATAATGTTCACATGTAGCATCCCAAGATTCCCATATGCAGGCCATGACTGTTGCTGTTTCTGGATCATCTCATGGTCCTTCTATGTTTGCTGAATCATCACGCGGCCAGTTAGACGGTTGTATATATTACATGGGAGCCCACTTTATTCTCATATCACAGATTTCTAACCTTTTGTCATGCCATGTATAGCAGATTCCTAACCTTTTTCGTTTTATGATGCAGGGCCATCGAATCCATACTTTGTTTTTGATACCCCTCAGGGAACCCGTTACTGGATTCCTAACGTCGCTGATAAGTTCATACCAGTGTGTGGGAAATCTTATCCAACTTTTGCGGATGTTCTTTCGATGTATGAACTTTATGCGTTTGAAGCAGGTTTTTCTGTAAAAAAAGGGCAAACTAAAGTCTGGAATGGAATTCCCACACACAAGTATCTTCGATGCTCAAAATATGGAAAACCACAACCCAATAGGACTTTTGACACCCTAGATGAATCTTCTGTTAAGCACCGGAGGACCAACTTCACATGGTGTGACTGTAAGGCAAGCATACTAGTCTCAATCTCGAATGATTCATACACAGTTCTGAGTTTCAATGATATTCATAATCATGAACTTGTTGAGAGTTACAACCGTGATCTTAGCAAGATATCACGGAAGCTGTCATTCTCCACGAAACAATTCATTCACAATATGAGTCTAAACCGTATCGGACCAATGAGAGCTTATAGATGTCTTGTAGCTTTAAAAGGAGGGCATCATAATGTCAATGGGACTCCGGTGGATTTTAAAAACTTTAGCCACCAGTTGCGAATTTTTATTGGTGAACGCGACGCACAAGTTTTCCTTGAACGCCTGCGTGAGCGTTTTGACAACCTACCCAACTTCTATTTTGATTACACTGTATCAAATGGAAAGTTGTCTTCTGTATTCTGGGCTGATGAGATTTCAAAGCTAAACTACAAAGCTTTTGGCGATGTCCTCGCGTTTGACGCAACTTACAGCACTAACAGGTTAGTCAAACCCCCCCCCCCCCATTAACATGTGTTAGGCCTGATCCCCAAGTATACAACCCTAACCCAAAAAAGTTTTACATATTGTTAACATCAAATCAATTTTTTATTCATAGGTACAAGATGGTTTTTGTGCCATTCACGGGTGTGGATCATCATTTCCAATGTGTTACATTTGGAGCAGGTTTGATATCAACCGAGTCCATTGAATCTTATGTGGGGTTGCTTAAGGCTTTCTTGATGGCACACGGTACTCAACCAACTCTCGTGCTGAGTGATCAAGACCCATCCATGCTAAAAGCTGTTCCTATGGTCTTTACCGAATCACGACACCGTCTATGCATGTGGCATATAATGAAAAAACTACCCTCCAAGGTTAGCTTAATTTGTTAGCCCTTAACATGTGTTATTCAACATAACACAATTTTTATATGTCTTCTCAAACTGTTTTTAATCTAACTCGTGTTAGTAACTATTAACTTTTTCAGATCTCTGCCGACGTTTTCGATAACACTGATCTTCGGTCCTGCATTCACCGGTTGGTTTGGAATGTTTATATCAAACCTGAAACGTTTGAGTCCCGCTGGAATGACCTCCTACAAACATTTGGGCTTCAAGACCACAGCTGGTTGAACGACATGTACAACATCAAACATCTCTGGGTACCAGCCTACTTCAGGGAACTGCCCATGTGTTGCTTAATGAAGACCACTTCCCGCTGCGAAAGCTCTAACGCTGCCTTCAAGGTCAACTCAACAAGCGCAAACACCCTTGTACAATTTATGATGTGCTTTGAAAATAGGGTAGACAGCCAACGATATCGTCAACGTGTATCGGAGTACAAAACCTCATCCACGATGTTCACTGGCAATACTGATTTAGCGATAGAACAGCACGCGTTCACCATTTACACAAACGCTGTTTTCGCGCAAGTTCAAAAAGAGATAATTAAAGGGAAGTTTTTATGCTACATCACAAACCAAACCGAGTCCAGCAATTCCAGTCTTCTGATAGACGTCACTCATTTGGATAAAAGGAACAACATCACAAACGTCTATCAGGTAACACATGTTAGTCAATTTCATTATTACCCATCCTCTAACATATGTTAGATCTAAAGGGCTTTCTTTTTTGCTGTCTATGTTCAAAACAGGTTACGTATAACACTGTAGACCAATCCGCCAGTTGCTCATGCAGGAATTTCACACGTATCGGATATCTGTGTCGCCATGTCTTTTGCGTATATCGATTGAAAAATGTTGAAAGGATTCCACCACAATACATAAACGATAGGTGGCGTCGAGATGCCCTCCCCAAACAGGTTTTTTCAATTTCCAGCCGATACGGAGTCAACCCACACGCACCGTCCGTTATGCGGAATGAAATCCTCGACCTCGTTACTGAATGCGTTGATGTGGCCAGAACCGATGAGGATTCGTTGGCAAAATTGGTTGACCAACTTAGGGATTTCAAGATCAATGTGCTTTCCAAGCAACCATTGTCTACAATTCAAAATGAATCAAACGAGTGTCAAATGGAAGAAATAGTTGGACAGCCAATCAACATTCCAGTCGAAGTTGCTAATCCAGAAGTTGCACGCAATAAAGGATGTGGTACTCATACTCGCATTTCTGGGCCCGGTGAGAAGGCAAAGGCAAAACCACCAAAACGTCCAAAGCAGCTTCGTTTATGCAAGCGTTGTGGTCTGTATGTCGACGACCACGACTCACGCAACTGCCTTAAGGTGGCTGCAATGAAAGCAGCAAAGGCAGCTGCTGAACAACAAAGGCAGACCACCTCTGGCGACTCACCCTCTGATTAAAATCTTTATTGTCGTTTTCTAGTACTATGTCATGGGAGACTCTCTTCATTTTGGCCTTCTTACACACATGTAACAGTCTTTTGACATCATCCTGCTCTTCTCTGTTACGTGTGTAAGAAGGTGGAACTATTTTGATCCCATTAACCATAAATAGGATTGTAAGAAACTCTACGGCCTTGGCCACTTTTGTGTTTGTAGCCCTACTTCTTTGGGGACCTCTGTTTGCTATTAATGGGCTTATCTTAATATTATCTGCATTTGATAATTGTGTTTTTGTGTTTTATTTTTTTACAATGGCATAAAAACAGATGCTTAACACATGTTAGCCCCCATAATGTTTGGTTCTTTTAACTTGAAAGGATCAAAACAATCTGTGTTAACCACACAAAAACAGCTTATATATTAAACCACGTCAGGTTATAGAATTAAACTTCACGTCTAGCCAACTTAAACACACATTCTACTAATAGGTTACACCCCCCGCGTCTAAAACACATTGATGGACTAACGAGAAATGACATCAACCGATTGCCAAAAAAAAAAAAAACATAATAAAATACCAACAAAACGACATTGGTATGTCGTTTTGTTACAACATAGGGTCATCAGGTTAAAACATCTTCAACCATTTTCAACATACTAACTACCCATTGTTATCCTCCATCTCTAACAAGCTTTTCATCATGGTGTGGGAAATTCCTCATCATGAAAGTACAGAGGAGAGGGGCTGCGCTCACTCTCCCATGGGTCATGGTAACACCAGGACTGGATTTTTTCGGGTGAGTATGGACACAACGGGCAACCACATAATTCATGGTCTGGATCCGTCAGCAACCTAACCAACTCATCTGGTAGCCCCTTCAACTTTTCAGCTTCTGGAACAACGTGTTCCCTACGGCGTGACGTTTCTTGCGACACACCAGCTACATCAGTTACATTTTTGGTTCCGCTTTCTGAAGCATCGTCACCAGATGCTACTCCAGTTTTCCCGTCTTCTCGATTTTTGTGAGACACTTTTCTTTCGTAGCACACCCCGTACCGGCCCTCACATGCTTCCTTCCCCTTTTGCATCCGCTTCTCCATGCCTGGTTGGGTAGCCGTAACCTTACCTTTACACGGGTCCATCACATTACACCACTTTGGAACCGCTAACAGTTTATGGTTAACTGAAGTGGTGAAGTATTACAGAATATGACTTTGGTTCTTCACTACAATACTTATAGAGGTTTTCCCTGGGTACAATTAATATAGGTCTTTGTGACTTGACTTTGATGTGACCATAAGGGGCCAAAAAGCAATGGTTCCTTTCCTAATAAAGTTGTTTTATAGACACCAACCCCTATGTTTGTAGACTTCTGCCACCTACTTTCCCCAATTTCCAATATTCCTACTACATTTTTAGAAAGAGTGGTCCCCTTGGAAGCAGCATTTTCTCATTTTCTATAATGTTACACGTACCTTTATATAATTTCAAACAACCTCATTTAAAATATTATCAACTACGTCAATCAACTAGATTAATAATATTCTAACACATCCAACAACACATCAATATTCTTTAGAGTATAGAATTACCAAGTTACTAAACATCAGATTGTATATAGATAGTCTATCCCCAAAAAGACATCGTGACGATGCCATACCCAACAAAACACCTACCCCGCAATAAGTTTAAAGCAACATCCCCAAATCCATCAAAGTACATTACATGTTTCCAAAAACAAAGCTGGCGCAATTAATGCACACTGGTGCTACAGTAACTACCATTTCACCCCCCCTAACACGTGTTACTCTATTCGGCAATCCTGCTTGATTTTTGGCAGCAGCACATTCACCTCCGAACATAAGATGTGCGCAGCATACCTCTTTCTCAACTTTCGCACCTCCGCCATCTTCCTCGCCCCACTCATGCTGAACCCACAGTTAAAACTTTTGTTTTTCCCCATGTAGCACTCCATGTGCCGCATCAAGAAGACCCCACAATCAGTTGTGTTTGCGGTGGTCGCCCAAGGAACCGGCATACGCTGGATGTTGCAGTACTCTATGTCATCGGCTCGCGGATTCCCAACCTCCCGAAGATATTGCACAAACATATCTTTCTGCATACACATATACAAGCCATGCTCAATAAAAAAGCAGTTCCTCAATATTATCACACTTATTTGTTCAACAATTGTCAGTTTATAAGAAACTTACGATCTTATACGCTGTGTCCTTGTGGAGGTAGTAGACACTATCTTCTATCAACTGACCTTGGCGGGCTTTGTCATTATCAACGACATAAATTCCCGGGTCGCGTAACTCAAACACTAGCAAGTAAAAGTGTTTGTGCTCCAATATCGGGAAGAAAACAATGTCGTGATTTCGAAAGTCAGGAACATTTTCACCGCTGTTAACCGCACCTTTTATTCCAAGCCGAAACTTGTGCATCCGCGCCTCGACTCCACCTTCCTCAGTTGTTAGCATCCACGGAAACTTTAACCACAACAGAGAAATTAATAAGCTCAAAAAGTCGCCACACTGTAATCTCTATATACATGACACTCACCACAACTTTGGTACCAAAGAATTGCCTACTGTAAGCCTCCCGTGATTTCCGTTTCTCTTGGAAGTTTAGCACCTCCGCCCAACAGTCAATAATACCATCTGAGACCTCATTGCCAACGTTTAAACTCTTGAACATAGCCCGAGACGCTTCTACATGGGTAGGGCTTCTAAACAGCAACTCCCTGGTTTCAGATGTACAAATTATAAATTAAATTGCATACTTTAACACATGTTATTTATTATTTTACTAAATTTTGGTACGGTGACCCCCCTACTTACACAGCCATGTGTATCGGACTATCTACATCAACAACCGACGACGAACCCTGTTCCCTCCTGCGGAAAAAATCAAAATATAACGAATTATCTAGTGTGGAACTTGGTTCATGGTTTACCCTATTATTATAAAACAATAAACCACGTTGCAGTTCTACTTACACGTTTGCCTCCATTGACCGCTTCCTACGAGAATGCCCATTTAAAGAGTGCAATGGGCTTTCATCAACGTATATGTACTCCCACAGATTTGCCTCCTTCTTAGTTATTGGCTGACCCATGTCAACAGACCTTATATAGTAAGGTGATCTGTTTGGTTCCGCTGCCACTTTCTCTCTGAAAGGGAGCTTCCTTTTTTGGGCCCCCAACTCAGCCAACATACGCACACGGTTTGCAAGCGGAATATTGTCCTCCACCTCATTCATATCACCCCCATAAAATTCCAGACCAGTTTGCCCTTTGTGGATTGCAAGGGCTGGGTCATAGGAGCTAACTGGTTCTACCATTATAACCATACTCAAGTCTGTGGTAGCCTCCATATCGCCTAAAACATATATAATAAATAACTCACGTTACGCAGTAAAGAATACAACACTTTTCACAGTAAATGAATGTATTTCAGCTCACCGGAACGCTCCAGCACTGTTTCTGTCCGAGCAATATCATCCACCTTCCCACTTGTGCACCCTGCACGTTTAATGCAAATAAGTATATTACAGATGACTCCTACTAACCCATCAATACTGAGTTTCTTTAATGCTCTATCGTACCGATTTCCTGTGACACGTCCAATTCACCCCCAATTTGTGTCATTCCAAGACTCCAATTAGGGCCATCTAAATTCCGTTCATCAAAAATCGTATCGCCTTCGCACACTGTGTATATGATTAACACATGTTAACTCACTAAATGATACAGGTAGGGGAGCAGTTAACACATGTTAGAGCATGAAAATCTTTACCGTTCTTTTCCGGCTGACACACCTCCTCAGCCGCTTTCCCTTTACCCTCGACATCCTGGTCCTTATCGAAAGCTGCGCCTGTGACAGAGTCTACCACCGCGCTACTGCACCCTTGCATATTTACATCAGTTGAATGCATCCCATCATGCTCAATCTTACCTTCTTCAACTGCATAAAACATTCTTATCACATCTCATGCACAACTTAGTACCAGAAGCTGCATAAATAATTACCCTTAAAATCACGGTCACACTCATCAACAGCCCCCTTGCCTTTGCCATCCAGAACCACATGTTCGTCCTTATCATTAACAGCACCTTCCACAGATGCAAACACGACGCCACCACTCTCTTCTTTTCTTCCATCAGCTGCAGCCCTAACTTCATTCTCAATCTTACTATCTGTAGTTGCATAAACATTTTTCGAATAAATTAGACATGCCTAAACATGGCTAAACAAATAAAACGGTTTCCGAAGACTACCTTCATTCTCATTCCCTTCAACCTGTTTGCTATCCTTAACCTCCATCTCGACCATTTTGGCTACCTCTTGATCACAAATAAACAGTGATTCGTAAATCTCATCCTTTTTGGCGTCATTCGCTTCTAGATCGGTGTTCTGGTGATCATTGTCATTCGCAGCCACTTTATTGTCTGTATCCACTCTATGTTCATCTTTACTAACAAACTGCATGTCCGAACCACGGTAATCTGTCAAAACAAGATGCCCCATGTTAAAACGAATAAAGTAATACAACACACTTTTAAAGTCAGACATTCTGAAAGGGTACGGGAACTACCACGTGCACCATGCACTTCTGCTGCTTTAATACGCAGTATTGCACGCATTAAACCCAGCGGCTTATACACTTCTTCAGCATCACTTTTATCCACGATTCCGGCTCCTTTATTTTCTTCGGCCCCACCAATACTACAGTCACCTCCACTTGAATTACCAGCATCATGAACACTCTTATCACCTTCGACGACTTCATTTGTTTCTTCCCCAAATTCACTAAACCCCAGTTCTCTCTCTTCCAGTTGCTTCTCAGTCTTGTTGAAGCCTATAACATCACAGAAATATTAAATGGGTTTCAGACACGTACGCATATTAGAGGGTAATAAATTTTAACGAGCAACAAACTACGCGTCACCGTCAATGTGTACTTCTAAATCTAAATGTATGATGAAACTGGTAACACATGTTACAGTTTACCTGATTCGAGTCCATCATCCGTTTTTTCCCGATCAATCTTTATATTTGTCTTCGGGCAATTCGGGGTCACAAAGCTTGCTTTCATTTCAGGAGCATCCTTTAACTTATTCAGACGGGGAGATCTCCTTACCCGCAACGACATACCACCTTCTTCCAGCGCTCCGGTACACTCAGTTCCATCAGCAACTACGCTTGATTCCCCCGCACCATCTGCTGCAACCACAATAGAATGTTAAACTATACGATCATTATCACATTAACATGTGTTAGACTAAACATTTCATTCCATAACATATAGTACAGGTACATAAACTCTTTTCGCGCTATAAACGTACTCTTAAAATGGTAATATATGTAACAATTTACCTTTTTCTTTGCCACCATCCGTGTATTGTCCACCAAACTTCATATTTGTCTTTCTTCTTTTTGGGGTCACAAACCCTTCTTCTGTCTCACTAACATGCTTTAACTTCCCGAGTCTTGCAGATCTCCTCACCTGACCCGACTTTCCACCATCTTCCATCTTTTCAGCATAGTCTTCTCCACCATCATCTACGATTGATTGGCCCGCAACATCAGCTGCAACCCCAAAAAAATATGTCAATCAATACAGGTTGCCACACCGTCAAATGTGTTACAGTGATCACTTTAAGAATGATAACCAACACAACAGGTATCACATTAACACGTGGTTCAGTGTTCATTTCATAAACATTGTCAGCACACCTTCTTGGGCATCAAAGTCTATTGCTGAAGATCCTACTGCTTTCAATCTACTTTTACTGATTTTTTTTGTTTTGCCGGATAAGCGACTTCCTGTACAAGCTCGCTATTGGTGACCCATCCGAAAAATCGTCATCCACGCCATCCCCTACGAAATCGTTTGCACAACGATAAATGGATTCCAAATTATTAAACTAAATAACACAAAGAATAACAGTTACTAACCAGCATTCTCTCCTTCGTTGATGTGAAACCTTTCATCATTTCTCAAATCTCCCAAGACCGAATTGATCTTGTGTGACGCTAAATATACCGCGTCATCGTGATCCTCACTTTCACTAACTTTCTTCTCAAACATACTTTCAAACGTTGCCTTCAACGTTTGTACTTCTTCGTCTTCATGGCTCTCCACCAATAGCGATTCTAACATCCCCTCAATTTTGACTTTGTTCTTCTTTGTCACGTTTATTAACTGTCGTACTATCGTCAACCTCTCCTGTTGAAAATAGTTTTTCAACATTTTGATACTAACACTATATACTAATTGTAAAAAACACATGTTAGAGCATATAACTTTACCTCTTTACTTGCCCAGTGTTCCACGTTATAGTTTCTGGGACGTGTTAATCCTTTAAACCGTCCTAGTCCAAACCCACCAGCAAGTATTTCAAGCCTTTCTCTCTCTCGCAATCTTTTCAAGTTCCAAAAAGCTAAAGGACACACCGCACTGTCTACCTCCATCCCCGTGCACTCAATGCTATCAACGTACAACAACTACAAGAAACAACGATCCGTTCAGCCCGGAAATAATCAAGTATTCTAACACATGTTAATTATCTAAAATAATTAAAAGTACACTTACCATCAGAATCGTTAGAGGACCGACGAAGAAACTTTGTGGGTCAAGCCGATTCCAGGTATCTTTGCAAGTTCTCAGCTTTTCTACAACAAGGTCACACCAGTCTATTGTTGCAAAGTCCATTTCGTCATCCAGATACTCTAAGATTTCTTCCCGTAAACAACTTTGTTTATGACAATCAACCAGCACTGCCACAAAACACATTACAAAATCCATCCTGAAATCAAAACTGTCTTCGCCATCGGACTCATCTATCATTTTCACCATCTTTGTTGGAGGCACCATTACACCCAGGTATCTCGCCCTCCAATCCGCAATGGCATCAATCAGCATCGGCAGCTTACCAATCGAACTAATCTTTTGTCCACCAGTCGGAATCCCTAATAACTTATGTATCACTTTCCTGTTCACCTTGATATCACCGGCAGGCGTACATATCACCATCTTATCGGGATTAAAATTGTCCACAACAAAATAAGCTAACTTAGCCGGCAAACCATCAACGCTGAAAGTTAGCAAACGACCAAAGCCCATTTGCCTGACTGCGTCACGTTGTTGTTCTGTCAATGCCCGTACACATTTATAAAACTGCAGTGGTGCAGATCTTGTCCTTATGCCTGGAAATTCATCCTTTTTTGCTCGCTTACGGGCTTTCTGAACCTTTTCCGGTTTGTTACCAACTACCTTTGGTTTCCCTGCTTTACCTTTCCCATTGTCCTCCGAACCCTTCTTCTTTTTGGTCCTTAACGTCCCACCCTTCGATGTAGCCGTCACTTCTGCCCTACTTACTGAAATAACATTTTATACGAAACCACAACAACCCAAACAATTAGTCTACTTTACAACCACCTATGACAACATGTAACAATTTTTCATTCGTAACATCCAAAAATTTGAAGGGCTTAAAAAATAACTAACCACGGTTTTTTCGCATTACATTGCCAGAATTATCATCGGCGCTGTTTCTTTCCCCTGCTGATTATCACATGTTAGTGAATTTTTAAGGTCATGCCCAATTAGCACATGTTAATCAAAGCCAACAATATTTAACTAACCACGTTTTCTTTTATTTCCACACCCAGAACTATCCCCGACAATGCTTTTCTTCCCTACAGTTTCAAACATGTTACTCAGATTTAACTGGATACGCAATTAGCCACTATTGTAACAAAAGGAACTTACCACTGTGCTTTTTGTTATGTCCCTGTTTGCTTTCCACACAACCTTCATTTAGCACCGATAGATTCGTAACGAAAACGATTAGCCCAACAAGACATTATACAAATTATAAACAATATTACTGGTTAACCGTTACCTGCTTTCCATCTTTTCCCATGGCTTGGTGACACACTATCGGTATCATCATACACTGCAAGGCAGCCAACAAAATTCTGTTATGCACAATTTCTTATCCAACACACTATCCATATATAGATCACCTTGAACAATGTTAAGAGACATAAAAATTCTAACCTAACTCCCGTTGGGTCGGACCAAAGTCAGATTGTTGTTTGGAAGGTCCTGTCTTGGGTTCGTCGGATATAATCACAACTCTACGGCTCTCAGACCTTTTTTGCCCTAATCTGTGTTTCGAAGTCCTACATATATAAAAGAAAACAAACTCAGGTGCCATTTTCCGATAAATCGGTTGAACAAAACCACCTTTTACATGACCGATTACAACAAAACTAACCTTTTAATTGAAGTCTGAATCTTCCTTAATCGTTTCATCTTCACGGACGACGACAATATTATGAACGACTTCCTCATTCTCCAAGTTGGACACTATCGGCTTCTGTGTTAGCGTTCCGGAACAGAGGAGCAATGAGTATAATGGTAAAGAAGAAAAAATTTTGAATTTTGTTTGCAGTTCTTGATTAGACGGCTACTGCATGGCAGTGATTTCTGTTTTCCAATGTCTTAGTTGACTTCCGAAAATGCCCTTCAATGGTACTAAATGGCAGTACTTTTTATTTCTTTTTAATTTTATTCATACCAAAATAATCATAGCCATTGATCAAGTTTGATGTAAGCTAATCAATGGTTCACAATGGGTTTCCATAGTTTTCTTAAAAAGATAGAGTTTCTTATATAACCAAGCCCTATATATATATATATATATAACCAATGAATTTACTGTCATGCCATTTGGTTTAACCAATGCCCCAGCTGCATTTATGGACATGATGAACCGAATATGTAAACCATATTTGGATAAATTCATAATTGTCTTTATAGATGAGATTCTCATCTACTCTAAGAATAAAGAGGAACATGCAAACACTTCTAAGTTTATTGAGAAAAGAAAAAGCTTTATGCTAAGTTTACGAAGTGTGAGTTTTGGTTAGAACATGTACATTTTCTTGGGCATTTAGTCAATCATGAAGGAATTCATGTGGATCCCACCAAGATCGAAGCGATTACCAAATGGAAAACCTCTGAGTCACCAACTGAGGTTAGAAGTTTCTTAGGATTGGCCGGTTATTATAGAAAATTTATTCGAGATTTTTCTAGAATAGTCATTCCCTTAACTAAGCTAACCTGTAAATCTGTTAAGTTTGAATGGGGACCAAAACAAGAAGAAGCCTTTAGAATTCTTAAGCAAAGACTAACCAATGCACCCATACTAGCATTACCAGAAGGAACTGAAGATTTTGTAATTTATTGTGATGCTTCTAAGTTAGGTTATGGATGTGTGTTGATGCAACGTCAAAAGGTTATAGCTTATGCATCTAGACAACTTATGAGTCATGAAGAAAATTATTCAACCCATGATCTAGAATTTGGAGCTATAATTTTTGCCCTTAAGATTTGGAGACATTACCTATACGGTAGTAAGTTTACCATTTTCACCGACCATAAGAGTTTAAGGTATGTTTTCGGGCAAAAGGAGTTGAATATGAGACAAAGACGCTGGATGGAAATACTAAGCGATTATGATTGCAACATCCAGTACCATGCAGGAAAGACAAACGTAGTAGCTGATGCTTTAAGTCGAAAGTATCACGAAAATCCAAAAAGAGTGCGTTCTCTTAAGTTAAACCTGCAGGTAGATTTAAATGAACAGATTAGAAAAGCACAAGAATCAGTAATCAATGATGATACTGAAAAGTTGAAAGGAATGATTAAGGAACTAGAAAAGGAACAGATGGAATTTGGAGATTCCATAAGAAAAGAATGTGGATACCTAAATTAGGAAACATACGCCACCGTATATTAGAAGAAGCCCATAAATCTAAGTATATGATGCATCCTGGAAGTGATAAGACGTATCAAGACTTAAGAAAGAATTTCTGGTGGATAGGAATGAAAAAGGATATAGCAGCATATGTTGCAAAGTGTCTAACCTGTTCACAAGTTAAAGCTGAACACCAGAAACCATCAGGTTTGTTGCAACAGTTAGAAATGCAAGTTTGGAAATGGGAATTGATAACAATGGATTTTGTTACTAAATTACCCAAAACAAGAAAAGGTAATGTTATAATCTGGGTGATTGTAGACAGGCTAACTAAGTCAGCTCATTTCTTACCCATGAAGGAAACTTTCAGTATGGAACAATTAGCTAAACTATATGTCAATGAAATAGTTTCATTATGGAATTCCTTTATCAATTGTTTCTGACAGAGATAGCCGTTTTACCTCTCATTTTTGGACAAGTTTCCAAAAAGCAATGGGAACCAAGTTGAATCTAAGCACAGCTTATCATCCTCAAATGGACGGACAAAGCGAAAGAACAATTCAAACAATGGAAGACATGCTTAGAGCTTGAGTAATTGATTTCGGAGGTAATTGGGACGATCACCTACCATTAATAGAATTTTCTTATAATAACAGTTATCACACAAGTATCAATGCTGCACCATTCGAAGCACTTTATGGACGAAAGTGCCGAACGCAAGTCTGTTGGGCAGAAATTGGAGAAAAACAACTATCCAGACCTGAGAGAGTGCAAGAAACAACCTACAAAATCATTCAAGTCAAGGAGCGATTGAAAGCAGCACGTGATCGACAAAAGAGTTATGCTGATAACAGACGGAAGCCATTGGAATTTTAGGTAGGAGACAAAGTGTTATTAAAAGTTTCTCCTTGGAAAGGAGTGGTAAGATTCATCAAAAGAGGAAAGCTAAGCCCCAGGTATGTTGGACCTTTTAAGATTATTAAAAGAATAGGATCTGTAGCCTATCAGCTACAATTACCAGAAGAAATGACAGGAATACATGATATATTTCATGTATCTAATCTCAAGAAATGCTTAGCTGATGAATCATTGGTAGTACCTCTTAAGGATATAAAGGTAAGTGAGCAAATAAAATTTGTAGAAAAACCTCTACAGATTGAAGACAGAAAGATCAAGAATCTCAAGCACAAGAGACTAGTTCTGATCAAAGTGAAATGGGACTCCAAAAGAGGACCAGAATACACGTGGAAACTTGAATCAGAAATGCAAAGAAAATATCCACACTTATTCTAGTAGACCTCGAGGACGAGTTCTAAAACAAGGTGGGGAGGATATAACATCCCTCCAAAATATTTCCAACGCCCCTAATATATTTAACATGTCCCTATATGTCTTAAAATATACCCCGTATGCGAAAACCGAGCCCAAAATACCTGATATATTTAAAAATTAAATAATAAACAAATTCTGTAGAACTCTCGCGGGCCGCGACAGCTCGTCATCAGGGCGCATCCCGGTGATGCCACGTGTCAAACGCGTGTCGAAGCTAGGTCAGTGACTGGGCCAGGCTAGGGCCTACCCAGCCTACGTCGCGGGCCGCGAAGGACTATCCTTCGGCTTACGCGGGCCGCGAGGAAGTCCGAAATTAGCCCTATAAATTGAGTCGAGAGGCCTTCAGTCCAATTCATTCATCACACACTTTCTCTCTCAATTTCTATGTAGTATACATTATACTCGAGCATAATACCCCCCTAAATAAAGAAGTTCTGCCTCGTTGTAAGTTTCATAACCCCCGGTTACGTATTAGATACGCTGCCCGATTGATCCAGGGTTCCGTAACGGCTGTCGTGGTTTTGCCCGACGTAGTCGTGGTTCTGCCCGACTTAGTCGTTGGAATGCCGTCTCGGGGAGGGTATTACTAATGTAAATATTGGGTTATTATACTAACGCGTGTGCATTTGTGTAATTAATAGATAATCACCAGGACATCCTTAAGGAAAACCCTAAGACAGCAATGTGAGTAATCCTCTTTTTATAAACTCTTTTTGTGAGTAATCTCCTTTTTGTAAACTGTTTTTACAAAACCTTAAATAATTTACAATGTGATTAGCAGTGATTGAGTCTTTGTAGTTCTTCAATTACTGTCGGTATGTTTGGGTTTTGCATACAAAATGTGGAACACGTTACCATTGGACAAAGAGTTAGCCAATGTGTAATATGACCCACCAGTCAGGATTGACAGTACTGAATGAGTAATGGTGTAGAAATAAACATTGTAATCGCTCTCAATACTGTTAAAGGATAAAACTCTTCTTGATTAAACTGGGATTCACTTACCAGTATTTCCCACTGACAAAATGTTTTAAACGCGTTTCAGGTAACAAAATGTGAAAGCCAGATAGAAGCCAGCTGAACAGCACTGAAGGCTCGGAAAAGTGGCTATAAAAGTTACCTGAATAAAGAGATGTTTTTATTAAATAAAATAGGGTTTATCCCTATAAAAATGTGTGTACTGAAAACTTGGGAATTTCCCACGTGTTTAATATTATAAAAGTGTGGTATTTTACCCTGATAAAATATTTCCTAACTACGGTCCTAATGCAATTTTCGCTGCCAAAATAATAAACACCGATACCACTAAATCTGGTCTCGTGGCCGCCCGTTCCCGGCTAATTAGGGGATGGGGGTTGCGACAAAAGACGCCTATAAGTGATATAACATATTGTGTGATATCATACAATATAATTTATTTCTTTAAGCACATCTTTTTGTTTTCATTGGTAATCTTAATATTGGCAAATTTACTTTGAATTTTAGTAAATTCCACCACATATAGAGTGAGAAACATGCATTTCTTAGAAAATAAAAATAAAATAATTAAAACTAGTTCTCCCTAAAACATTGATGGATTCACAATTGCTTCGGGTTAAAATAAACAGAATAGTTGGTTCGCAAATATATATATATACATATATAGAGGCCGGTTATCATACAATATGCCTAATCGTACAATACGTACGCTACAACCATGGCCGTCGGATCATCTCAAATAACCCCCGTGTTTAACTATTAAAGTAATCAAATAAACACATATATATATATATATATATATATATATATGAAACCGCCAAGGTTAAAATCGTCCATTACGAAATCAAAAACCCTGATAATCAGCAAACAAAACCTCAAAATCATAACGTAAGATTCTTAATCAAAAACGTAATCGAAAATATAACAATTACTCAAAAAACGAACGATTCCTATTCATCATATCCTTCTGCGAATTGAACTTCTGATGAATTTGGAAATTCAGAACTGAAACAAATCGATGGACCGACTATCGAAGAAGATGATGCAGGGTGAAAATCAAATAAGAATATGCGAAATACATAACAAACGTGCGAAAAACACTTCAGACAAAAAGAAAGGGTGTGTTTTTTGTAAAGTTTGCGAATTCATATAACATTAAATGCGAAAACACTAACGGTGTAATATAATGTGCGAATTCATGACAATACACATGCGATTTCAATTAAAAGTTAATAATCTTTGAAATTTCATATAATGTGCAAATTCATGCTTTAACACATGCGATTTCGGTAAAAAAGAATTATCTTCAGATTTCTTAAAGTTTGCGAATTTGTTTACGTTTCAAATGCGATTTTGAATAAAACACTACAAATACTTTCAAATTACTTTGTCCTAAAAATGCAAAAAAAAAAAAAAAAAAAAAATTTACGAATCTTAAAAACTAAAATAGAAGTATTTTATATAAAAAAAAAGTTAATTAATTACCGATATGACTGTAATTTGATATGTAATGATCAATTTTACAATAAATACTACTGAACTTACCACCCTACCTACATAATAAATTTACTATATTAATATAAAAAATCCAGATATAACTACCTTCCATATTAAGACATACATAGAACAAGAAAAAAACGCACACAAACAGACCAACAAAAATGGCATCTGAAGATGATGAAAAAATAAAAAAACATTGCAATCAAAGAGCTATTGTCAACTCGCACGTTGACAGAACTAAGCATTGATGTCACCTCTTCTCATCTGGTTCTTGATGTGCAAGGCAAAATTCTTGAACAAATCAAGAAAAACCAAGATATATGGGAACGCCTACTTCAAGAACCACCATCAAGCTTCAAGGACAGAGCTTTGGAACACATAAAGGAGCAATCTCGAGCTGATGACTTAGCCTTCTCTTTCCTGACAGATGCTCTAAAAACTGTAAAGGAGAAGATGGAGTTCAGCTCTTCTGAACGTGACAAAATCTTTGCTTCAAGTAACTAAATTCTCTTTTTAATCGTTTTGTGGTTGTGGCTGTGTTAGACAATAACAACTATATTTATATTTGGGGTACATGTTTTGAACACATATTATGCTAGCTTATAAATATTAAATCGCATGAATGATATTGCCATCTTTGTCACAGAAAAAACATGATAACTCAAAATCGCATGTACTAAACGTGAAATCGCATGTAAGAATTATTATAAACTGAACCATATAAAAACGCATGTTTATATACTAAAATCGCATGAGAAAATGATATAAACAGATGAATATAAAATCGCATGTGTTTCGTATAAATTCGCATGTACATTTAGAAAAAACTACTCATCTTCATCATCTTCTGAAACCTCCTCCCACTGATCTTCTTCTTCAGATCCATCATCACTACTGTAATCTTCAAACTCATCTTCCTCTTCGTCGTCTTCGACCTCAATGTCTCTGTCTCTGGTAACATTTTCAATCTGGATGCCCTTCATATTCTTTTTTTGCTGTTTACCTTGTTGTTTGGCTTTCAGAATCTCGCAAGTCCGAATGTCGTGACCTTTTTCATTGCATACGCTACATGTCCTTGACCTTTTCCCTTTGCGGCTGATCATTTGTTCCTTCTTAGTTTTAATCCTTTTATGCGAGCCACGACCTTTGTTTCTTATACCAGCCGGCACACGGACAGTAGGAGGAGCATTAGTTACTGGTTGTTGATAACCAATCAACTTTGAAAATCGGTCAAATTTTGGATCAAGTTGCTTGGTTATACGACTCTGATCAACTCTCTCTTTAAGCTGCATCATTTGATCCCTCACTAAAACAAGTTGATCAAGGTCGGAAATCAAATTGCTAACCAAATACTCCCCTGTGTGGATGATTTCACGAGCAATCCGTTTAGCCTTTTGTTGCACATCCTTGCCACTCACATTTAGATTGTACTTCACATTTAACTCATTCGGCACCACATCCTTCATCCATCTCTTCATAACATATTTGTTTGGTATTTCTTTAACACCAAACATCTTGAAAAGAAAATAGATGTGTTTACATAGCAGCCCATACTGCTCAAAACGCAAACAGCTACACTGTGCAGTTACATCATTTTCAAGATTCTTGAACCACAGCTAGCAAAAACCCAAAAAAAAAAATTATATCAAAAATTAAAATCATATGTGTAACATAACAATTTCGCATGTCTAAAAAATCATGTAAATGAATAAAATTTAAAATCGCTTGAGAAACCCAACATCGCATATTGCAGGATCATGATATGAAAAAAAAAAAGAAAATCGCATGTAGGTTATCAACAAATCGCATGTTTGAAATATATATGCTATAGTACCTCCAATAAACCATCTCCATGGGCTTTAAAGTCCTTCAACAATATCCTGATCTGTGGACCCTCTATTTTGGTGTCCAACGGCAGACATTCAGAAATTGTACCATAAATCTCTAATTGCTGATCAAAGAATATAGACCTTGTGAATCTCTTAGCAGCATCTTTTTCCAAAGAAGTTTCGCTCCAATCAGCAGGCTCAGTATATCTTGAAATGTGATCATTCTTTCTATGATTAAACCTTTGGACATCCATTGCACCATCAAAATGATTCATAAACTCTACAAGAGTGAGTTGTGAATTAGACACCTGGCAGAAAAAATGGTTCTCACTCTCTGATCTTGAAGTTGTTCTCATAAGTCCCGACATTGGCTCGTGCCGGTAAAACGCCAGAATCCACATGGATCTCATCACAAACATATCATCAATCCATTTGTTTTCTGTGAGACCGAACTCAATCATCACCAACTTCCACTGTCTCTCGAATTCTTCGGGCTCAATGGAATCAGTCCATACAATGTCGCACATCCTCCTTTTAAACTCATCGTTATTGCACAACTCGTGTCCAACCTATAACAATAAATGCTTTTTATATCAGCCTATAACAAAAATCTATGATATAAAAAACATAACGCTAACGAAAGACAATATAGCATGTTATACCTTATCTGCCACTTTTTTCATTATATGCCACATGCACAATCTGTGTCTGCTAATAGGGAAAACCTCGTCAATAGCCTGTTTCATGGCAGGGTCTTGATCCATCACTACAACCTTTGGCTGCCGACCAAATGACTTTAAGAATGAATTCAGAAGCCATTTATATGATTCAATGCTCTCCGATGCCAACAACCCAGCTCCAAGTGTTACATTTCAACAGTGGTTGTCAATGCCAGTGAATGGAACAAACACCATCTTGTACCTGAACAAACACATGCGAAAACACATTGAAAAACATGCGAAAAAGACAGATATCACATGCGAAAACAAACAGTATAACATGCGATATTACAAGCTCATGAAGACATATAACATGCGAAAATTAGTAAAAAACATGTTTGTCTTGAAAAACTTACTTGTTTGTCTTGAAAGTTGCATCGAACGATATCACATCCCCAAATTCCATATAGTTAAGCTTGCATAAACCATCAGCCCAGAACAAACCAGTTAACCGTTTATCATCGTCAACAGAGTATTTAAACGAATAATCAGCTAAATACTGTTTTTTGTCAGTCATCCTATTAATCACCATGTCAGCGTCATATTCTCCTATATAGATGTTAATTCGCTTCCTAAAATTTTTGCAATCATCAACCGTGGCACCAACGTTCTCGAAACCACCATAACGTTTCCTCATTATATGGAAAGCTTTGACAGGACCAAGGTTTAAAGTGCCTAGTTCCCAAACCAACTCCTCCTGGACATCTGAAAATTGTCTGTAAGCTGGCAACATGTGAATATCATCTTGGCATACAAACTTATGATTATGGCCATCAACAAATCTCTTTACTGTATATAATCTACCATCCACAGTGCAAATCATAAGTTGAGCTTTGCATCCAGTTCTAATAGTCCCCCTGTTCCTTGTTTTGAATTGCTTTTTTGACTTCGAATGATCGTCAAAACACAGTGGCTTATGTCCCTCTTTAGAACAAACAAAATACTTAGTTTTGATTATACCACCACTATGTACTTCACCACCTTTCCGAATAGAAAAACCGACTAACTTAGCATATGATTGGTAAAACACATATGCTTGTTCAATAGAGATAAATTGCATTCCAACAACAGGTGTAGCTGATGCTTGAACCTCCGGAGTGTAAACCCTTTCATCTACATGAATCAAAATCAGAAAACAAAAACACGTGCAAATTATCGGACTAGTTACATGCGACATATTAATAAAAAGCATAATTTCATCATAAAAGAACAAACACACATGCGAATTGTATGAACAATAACATGCGAAAATGATGATTTTGATTAATCTGTTTTATATATGCGATTTATTATACCATAAAATGCGAAAATGCATAAAAGAAAAAAAATCAAATGCGAATTATAAGAGTAATAACATGCGAATTTGTGCATGTTGCTTTTATATCAAAAATATAATCAAAATTCAAACTTCAAAAAACAGCTACAACAATATAAAATCATGAACAATTTAGAGATCTGAATTAACATATTTACCATTAAAAAAACTCGTTTACAACACTTGTACTTGCAATTGGATTTGGATTTGCAGGTGGCGGATTTAAAACATCTTCAATCGAAACTCTCTGATATGCAGATAATTGAGCATGATCACCGATCGGTCGAGTTTCTTCAAAATCAACATCTGTTCGTCCGATGCTGCTCTGTGGATCCATCGAAAAAAACAATTGAATGAAACCCTAACACAGAAGAACGAAAACTGCAATATGAGAATTATGAAAAATTTGAAACTGATTCGAATGATAATTACCGGGATATTAGTGTAACGAACATCTCGCTGATTGAACGAAGAGACGAATTTGCCCTTAGATGATTCAATTAATTGTCTGATTTAACCTTATTAAAGAAAAACTGAATCAGGACACGTGTACGGCTCAAATTCTCGCGTATGTAATGTACGATAACCTTATTTGTACCATACTCTTTACATATATATATATATATATATATACACAATATGATTGAGGTTCCTGTAAAAAAAAGACTAAAAGTGTGAGAAGGGTAAGAAAGAATCTCAACCATTAGATCTTTTGATCTAATGGTTGAGATCAATAGGGACCAAATTGGAAAATGTTTTTATTAGTTTGGACTGATTTGAAAATTGTACGGGCAATTGTGTCTCTTATATCCACCTGAAAATAGGAAACTGTAAATCAATTTCCTAAAATTACAAATTCTCTTTCTTCTTCCAGAATTCAAATCCTCTTCCTCCTTCTTCCAGAATTCGAATCATCATCATCAAAAATCCATCTCGAATCTTCATCATCATCAGTTTATATCTCGAATCATCATCATCATCATCATCATCATCATCGATACAGCAGCATCGACATCTCCGAATCAGACCTGCTGGACACCATCGACAACCATCGCAAGCCACCCACATGCTCCGATCGGTTCCCACCGAGAACCACTCAAGTTGTCGCACCTCCGCCACCGGTCCGACCACTCTCCATCGTATCATTGCTGTTTTAGACGCCCACCATTACTGTAACACCCGTCAAAATGGATTTCCTAAAATCCGACCCGTTTTGAAATTCGAATCCTAACATTGAACCAACGGAAATTTTCGTGAAATAAATAATTGTGAAAGATTCTTATTATTAATATAATTCGTTTATAAATATGGTGCTTTATTTCTTCATTAGTTTAATTAATTAAACTAGGTTTTAATGCTGCGCGCCGCGTTGCGGCGCGACAAAACTAAGTCATTGTAAAACTATTTATTGCGACTAAATACTTGGTTGTTATTAAAGCTGTGCTATTTAGTGTCTTATTTTTAAGTTGACAAGTGGAGTTTTCATACAACAGAGCCGTTGGTAGCAAGCGAGTTAGTAACTCCTTGCGATGGCGACTATTGCGATGTCTAAGCGTCCACTAACCCAACAAATAAGGAATAAGAATTGTATAAATACAATCAGAAAAATGTGTGAAAGAAGAGAAAAAGAAGACCCCATGATTTGAACTTGAGTCTCTTTAAAACACCACAAAACCACTCCACCATGATGAATAATCTAACTAACTTTGAAGAAAATGGATATATATACACAGTTAAAAAGGGTATAGGGGAAAAAAGTCAACAAAAGATGGCATGAAGTTATGTATATTTACTATTTATTACTATTCATAAGCTTTGTTTTTTAATATATAGGATAATTAATTAAAATTACAATTTAAAAGTTGTTACTATCAAATTTATAAAAATAATACTAACCTAGTTAATTTTGTTAAAGTTCCAAAGCAAGATTTATGGTCATAAATTCCCCGCACGATCTGTTTTCAAACATCTCTCACACTCTCTCTAGCCGGTAACAACCCACCGGAGATTACGAGACGTCACCGGAGCTCGCCAGAGAAGACGACCGGAGAAACCCGCGGCGGTTCTTTCTTTCGTTCGGTATAATATTCCTTTGCAACTCACTTTAAATTCTTTTTCGTTTATATGCTAGAAGTGTCAATTTAATACCATATACATAAACAATCGTAGCCAGAACTTGCGTCGACGCCGGAGTAATCGAAACATCCGCCGGAGTCTGCAATACCGGAGTTCGAAGCTTCGGTCGGAGCAAACATAGTTCGCCAAAGGACGGAGAACTAACCGTGAACCCGCGAATCGCCGGAGCTCAACCGTTGCACCACTTCACTGTTTAGTATCTGCCGCCCACGGAAAACCTTCCTTCGATCCACTGTTGTCACCGAGCACGTCACCGGAGTCAAAGCTCCGCCGGAGAATCCGAAGTCGCCGGGAAAACATCGGAGAATAACTCGCTGCGACTCTTTTCCATCCGTTCTTTTATTCCTTCTTTCAATTGTGTCTCACCAAGTACATCTTATATTACTAGTGGTAAACCCGCGCGCGTTGCGGCGCGATAAACAAATTCTTTTTATAATTCTCACCGGCAATACGGGGCGAAAACATAATTCAAACCTTAAAACGATAAATAAATCATATATAAGTTGTATATCTATATTACCGATCCGATAGGTGTAAAAGAATACCAATCCGTGTTTTATATCGTTTGATAACCATAAAGACTTATGTCAGTACCGTAAAGAACAACACCAGTTTTGATCAAATACGGTACCGTTAGCAAAACAAAAGAGAATATTGATACAAAGTCCTCTATCAATGAATATTGATAATACCTGGAAAAACAGTAACAGTCCATAAAATATACATTTGATACAAAGTCCTCTATCAATGAATATTGATAATGATGTGAATAGTCATTGCCTGAATCTTGTTGTTTGCGAAAAGTACCTTAACTAAAGATTTATCTTTATCGTTCAATCCTGCATGATGTAAACCAATACCGAACTGTAAAGTGTGTCTCAGATTCTGATCAGTGACCTGAGAAAGAATCATCTGTAGTGCATCCTCTGGCATGGCTAGAAACTGCACTGGATGTTCATCTGAAGCCGGAAACTTTATGTTGCAAAACAGCGAAAATATTATTAAGTAATGAATCAAATAGTTGATACAGAAGAGCTGCATATCATACAAAGTTACAAACCAACTGACTTACCTGTTTGAGGTCTAATGCAGTAAGCCGTGTTTGCCGTCGAGATGAAACAAAAATTAGAACTGGTTTTGTAGGTGAATGTGTACATATGGCAGCATTTCTCCCCAACTCCACCCAACGCTCTGCCACCGCCACCACCGCCACTATCCACCCTCCTCAACTTCCTTAAATCCGAACCGTCTCCAGTCAGATCAACTGTTTCATCCCCTTCCGTAACCATCTCGTCTCATTTATATTCGCCAAACGGCTTAAACCCGTTAAACATATCAAATGGTTGCTTTAGCGACCGCCCTCGGATAGTCGAGAGCGTGTCTTGCGACGCGCGATTGACGTCGACCATACTCCTGTGAGGCTCTGGAGTAATATTAAATGCCGTTGCCAGTTCTACAAATGAAGTATTATAATAAAAAAACACGAGTCAGATGTTACTTTAAAGAAGATTGGGCTCAAATTTATCCATGAACTACCAATTGTAAAATTAAATTTTATATTCTACATCATAAGGAAAAAGGCAACTAACTCTACCTCTTCAACACCATCGGGAACCATTTCATCTGCTTCTTCCTCAATGTCATCATCATCTTCTGCTGATTTCGGAAGACTACTTCTCCTAGGCCTGAATTACATACTTCAGTCAAATGGCCAAAGTACAAAGAAAAAAATCATCTTCTCACATTCAAATACGACAGTCAGATATCTAAATATAGTGAACTGGAATAGAGACTTCGTTGTTGAAAGTGCTAAAATAAATGAGTATATTCTTACTTGAGAAGTCTGGCAAAGAGAAGACTGGTCAAAACATCAAGCATAACTTGAAACAGGCGAGACATCATGGTCACAGTTATATTTTGAGAATTGAATGCAAGTTCTTTCAAAGGTTTAACCTGCAATATAGAAATTTATCAACTACGAAGACTATAAACAAAATAGTGTGTGTATCATACACAAGTCTTCCATAAGATTTTCTTTTGTTATTCTGGTGTGCCCTTTATAATCTATGAGATGTAATGAAGTTAGAACTACAAACTTCAGTTCATTGAGTTCTACTGTTAATGAAGTAAAAAAAAATATTGGCAAAAAGTTCAGATTACTTTGAAAAAAATATGAACATTATTAAATTAACATAATTATTGTTATCATGTTTGTAAAAATTCTAGGCGAAACTGGGCCAACCCAACCCGACCCAATCCTTACCAAAAAAATTATATGCTTTTGCCCCAAACGCTTTTAGATCCAACCCGGGAGTAGGGGTGCTAAACGGGTGGTGTTTGTGGGTTAGCAGGTTCAACCCGAACCCGATCCCGAAAAATTTAGACGAACCCAAACACGACCCGACCCAAAAATCGTGTAATACATATGAACCCGAACACGACCCGTTCAACCCCGTTTTTTTTTATTTTTTTCACAAAATAATATATTAAAATTAAAATTTTACTACAAAAAACACACATGTATATAATACAGCTACATTTTAATAATAAAATTTAAGGTCGATTTTCTCTTTATAAGTTATAATTATGGCATAAAACACCCACCCAATTTAATTATGACATAAAACATATTGTAAAAAGATATATATAATATAAATGGGTTAGATGGGTCAACCCGCCAACCCAATCGGGTTGACACGAATCCAACTCGTTTAGCTAAACGGGTTCACGGGTTCAACCTCAAAGTGATCCGATCACCTCTGCTTGTTTCTTCCCATCTTTCCATAGCTGTAATACTAAAACACATTAGTTTTGAAGGTAGCAACAACTTGCAAACATAATAAAAATATTTGTTGGATAAATCTGTGCACCTGTATAGTTGGCATTTTCTGTGATTATAGACCAGATCCGATCCCAAACGAGTCAAATGACATGAAAGTGCACAATTCAAGTGTTAACGTCTGTAAATGATGCTGATGAAACTTCCCATCTTTCCATAGCTGTAATACTAAAACACATTAGTTTTGAAGGTAGCAACAGCTTGCAAACATAATAAAAATATTTGTTGGATAAATCTGTGCACCTGTATAGTTGGCATTTTCTGTGATTATAGACCAGATCTGATCCCAAACGAGTCAAATGACATGAAAGTGCACAATTCAAGTGTTAACGTCTGAAAATGATGCTGATGAAACTGAACTATTTGTGTGGGCATGAGAGACTTACAGTGACCCCAGCCCGAACCACAAACTGATACGGGACGTTGTTGACATCAATGCAATAAAACTTTACCCTGCTTTTAACAAATCACTCATGTTAATAAACATCAAATATAGTATCTGATATAATGATTCATTTAAGTATACAGTCGAATTATATCAAAGATATTTTATTTATGAAAAACAAGAGAATGAATTATAAGTAGATTTCAAAGTAAGAGTAATGATCCCAACCCTGCCCTCACGGACACCCCACGACTCACCAGGAACACTTTTGAGTTCTTTTATGCAAGCGCATAAGCAGCTTTGACTCTTGCAGGTCGATCTACACTTTGACCTGGATTGCTTTTAACCCTCTTTTGACTATATCTAACCCATTTGACTATACCATTCAAATCAAATTCCAGTATGCCAACCTCATATCTTAGATTAATCCAGATTTTCTGATCCAGCAGCTTTATGTGATTTCAAAACATAGCATAGAATCTCCAATAAATTTTATTGAACATGCATAATTATAGAAAATTCAATAGAAAGACATACTACATTGAACATATAGGAACTGAAGACCAATTAAAGGAAAGTGAAGTGTATATAAACATAGTTGGATCAGAAAATTTATCTGAGCCATCCATCTTGGTTCAAAGTTCAAATAGAAAAATTCCATGTGTTTTCCGTATTATTTTTGATAAAATAATTCATTTTACTGATCTCAAACAACCATTTCACAACTTCAGTAGTTATTTAATGTCTGCATCTACTATTGAATCTATTACGAATGGATCAAGACTCCTACCAATTGGTTTAAAATATTATGTCTCCCATGAACAAAGATCATAATGGCTGGAAATTTTACCATAAGAAAAGTACTAAACCTTATGAATAGTAAATGAATCACATAATTACGAAAACGACATTTATCTTGGAACAATGGACGAATACTTTGCCAATTTGAATAATAAACAAAAAAAGATGAAAAAAACAACCTGCTTGTGCTTCAAAAGCCTTCCGTCCTTAACTCTCCACTTTACAGTTAGGACATTACCTTTTTCATAAACTGTAATAACCGGCTGATCAAAGCAGTAGCAGTGTTTCCATGTAAGAGGATTTCAACCTTCAAACAAGTTAAACAAAGTTCATAAATAAAAACTGTAATTATATCTGATTTCGTTAAACGCAATATTTACATCAGTATATGGTACTCACCGACTCTCACTCCTCCGGTGACGTGAGTTCCATTATGATCAAATATGGCAAACCCATCACCTGCAGGTCCGAACTCCGAACCACTCCAGGTGTGGTCACAACATGGGTCTTCCCAAGAATCTCGCTGAAGACGACCCAATCTGATATTGTCATTGTTCAAAACAAATATAAAACAGCGAATGTGTAAGCAATGGCTCCTTTACAACAGCGAATTCCCGACCAATCAAACATGATCATAAAAACTAAATAATTTCAATCATAATCATATAAAACTGAAAGAGTTTGGGAAGTTTAATGCATTAAAAAATACACCACACATACCCATTAGGCCATTTCCTTTCAGCTATTTTATACCCATTAAAAAACTACAGCCCCAATTGAACCATGTATATGCAAATGGGTCAAAATTGTCATCTCTGGCTCATCTCATCTAACCACCAAATACTTTTAATAATCCATATAAAGTTGTTTAACGATCGGAAGCTGTTTTACATTAGTACTTGCTCATAATGTGAAGAAAGAGATTATCTGCAATGTTGTTACCTGTTCTGAGCTGTCCATAGAGCCATGACATGCAAGAAGTAAAACTTTGGATGGATCTCCCAATAACGGATGAGACAGGACTTGATCCTTGAGTGAATTAATATCATCCCAACCAGTCATAAAAACCAAAAAAAACACCTGCCCTTTCTTTTCTACATATATGACAAAGAACATAAAGAACATTTTCAATAAGATTAAACCCAATCGAATCCGGGTTCCAACAAGACAAAGAATCCCTAGTCCGAGGATTCAAATCTCTTAAATCAGCAGATCAAGCGCATCCTGTTCCAATCCACAAAGAATGTTTCATGTTATATAAACACAATCAATGCAAGGGAAAATAGACAATACTCTCAGCAATACATACCTCTGCGGCTGAAGCAATTTGGCTCTTTCTTTTACACAAAGTTTGCTTCTATTCAAAACCCTAATTCTCCAAACGAAATAAATTAATAATCTGTAAGGAGGGATTCGTACCTGTTGGATACAATGACACGTATCTCTGGCGATGAACTGGGTTGTGCAGGTTACCCTAAACCAAAATGAACACGAAAGAGGAACTCACGGGAACCCTAATAATTGGTAAAATTGAACATGAATCGGCACCATTTGCTTTAATGATAAACGATTCATTCACAGGCTATTAAATTAGGGTTCTTCTAAAATTCCATGTGAAATCCCAAAGTTAGGGGCTGTTTGGTGTGGTAGCCTCTTCTGAATGGTCATTAAACGATTGAGAAGAAGAAACATTTGGATTGAACCAGCACAGCCGAGCCGATCGATCATAAAGCAGGAAGAGGTGACAGAGTTTCTCCTTCAATCCACCATCTTCACCTTAAGCCTTAAGAGCAACTGCAGGTCATAACAAAGGATGACCAATCAACTGCTTCTTAGGGGTTGTAGATTTAGGGGTTTAAGGTAGATAAAAGGGCAGACGGTGATGTTTTTCTAAAATTCCATAGATTCAATGTGGCGACATAATTACAGGTGGGTTCAGTTTACTATTATACCCTTCAGGTGTCTTAAAATGTTAACCTCTTTACAATTTTACCCTTATAAAATAGGCTTTCATTAGTTGTACACATTGCTTCAAAAGTTGGACGCCATGTAAAATTACATTTGTGTACGTCACTTCTCCTTTTTATAATAGTATAGATAAATCTGAAACAAAAAAAATGGAAGAAAACATTGAAGAAGACGATGGGACATGCTGCATGTTTGAGTTTCTTCTCTTTTTTATATATTTCATTTCAGTCCCTATACTATCATATCCTATACAATCCTAGTATCAACTTTGTTTTAAAAAAAATAATATTTTGTTTAAACTTTATAAAATAAAAAACTAATAAGTATTATTATAATTGTTCATTGGTAATAAACTGAGTTACCCAAACCCATCAAACAAAAATATTCATATTAATGAAATACTTCAAGTGTTAAATGCTAGTGTGAGTATATACATTGTTTTAAATACTTTACAATTACTATTGTACAAATCCATGGGTTATACAACGTAAGCCTATATTTTTTTAGATATGTTTATGGTTTGAGAAAACAAGTATTTATAATTTTATAAATAATATTTTGATAAGGCATAGTTGTTTTGACTACAAATAATTATAAGAGGCGATATAACCAAATTATTTAAACGAACTAGAAGCTTCACCGCCAGAACTTTAAAATATCAACGAAATATAGTATATGCAAATTTTGACATATCTAGAGTGGAATAATATTATTATAGGTTCTGGTATCTATTTGAGGAAGCCATATGTGGTTTTGATTGTGCTTTACAAGCTAAGGGTACTCGTTTTGTTCTTTCGAAATTCCCTATTTTATTCCTCGTGCGTTATCTTCAAGGAATCCTTATACGCAACCACTGTGAGTATACTTGAAAGCCCCTTTTCGTTTACCACCTTTTGGGGTGTAACATGTTAAACTATGAAAACTTTCACTTATACTTATTTCTAAAATGCACAAACATTCCTTATACATGCATGTATACTTGTTACTTGATGCTTTAAACTTGGGGTTATACGTTTTGTGTTAGACTTATCATTAATTTCATACGAGCCTATCCTTGACATATATAGCGCTATAGGATTAACGCACCGCCTGTAAACTTTGGGTTATGTTAAGAGCTTATTGCGTTTCATCATTGGTTTGATGAGTTAAACAGATGCCGATTTTATTGTTTATCTTGTATCAATAGCTTGCCATGTGAAATTGTTTAAACTCATTTTATGCTATGTATGTATGAAAACTTGTATACTCGCCTTTGCTTTTGCATAGAAACTTTATTTTAAACATGTTACAGGTTGAGGATGACGGTGCTATGAAATTGAAGTAGCGATGATACCTAGATACACATATAGACGCCTTAGGTTTTAATACGTTGTGAAAATTGGTATTTGTTTGTTGTATTGTTTCCTTGTATTAAACATGTTGTATTTTCAAGTTCCATGTATTGTAACACTTTGTTATGAATGAAATCAATTTATTTTTAATTCTATTGTCACAAATAGCGTTATGTGTAATGAGCAATCTTTCTTCGTCTCACTCCGATGTTTCCACCATCGCTTGGGGTGTGACAATTACGGGGTTGTAGTGTTATACAATGTTATAATAGGGTAATATGGTGTTATATATTATTCATAGTGTGTTATAGTGTGTAGTGTTATATTTTTTTTGTAGTGTTATGTACTTATTACATTGTTATGAACTATTGAATGGTGTTTTGCAGTGTCTTTAATAGTGTTATATATTATTGAATGGTGTTATATACTTATTGAACGGTTTTATATAATTTTTGAATGGTGTTATATACTTATTGAATGGTGTTATATATGTGCTGAATGATGATTTTGCAGTGTTATTCGTAGTGTTTTTATAGAGATCTTTAAAATGGAGTTATATACTTATTGAATGGTGTTATATACGTGCTAAACGGTGTTTGAAGTGTTATTCGTAGTGTTTTATAGATATCTTTAAAAATCGTATTCCTATAAATTGGGGTGGCAGTTATGAAAGGTTTTGAATTAATTAAATCAATGATAAAATTACTTGTTTACCCTTTTGAATTAATTTAGATTTATGACACATGTCACCTCCACAATATTTCTCACACTTCTGGAAAAACGTCTGAGAATTTAGATATTACAGGAATATCTTTTAATTATTTTCCTTTAGTATTAATGATTACAGAAATCATATATACTACTCCTCCTTTCCTTTCATAACTTGCAGCTTTCATCACAGAGATGAATTTTGTCGATCCGGTTGGCTTATCTCCTTTGATTGTGATCTTTTCACCACTTGGTATACTTAATTGTACTGACTTTTGATCACATAGAATACTGGCATGATTGGCTACCAACCAATCCATTCCTGATACGATATCGAAACCGGCCAGATTCATTGGGTAAAGGTTAGCAAAGAAATGATGGTTTAGGATTTCTATTCTTGCTCCCTGCAAGATTTCACTTATCTTAACGGATTCTCTGTTTGTCGTTTCTACTAGACAATCTTGTTGAAGTTTGGCTAAGGGTTGGTCAAGAAGTTCGTAGAAAGAAGTATTGATAAAACTTTGGTTTGCACCAGAGTCAAACAATACTTTGGCAAATGTGTTATTAACTAAGAACGTACCGGCAATCACATTATGAATTATCTTGACTTCCTCAGCTATCAGAACGAAGGCTCTGGCATTCTTCTTAGGAGCTTCACTTGTTTTAGCTTTGTTGGTCGTGGCTAGAGCTAGTTTCGGACAGTTCGGTTTAATGTGACCAGCTTCTCCACAATTGTAACATATTCTGGCATTAGCCTTTCTCCTACAATCTTCTTCCTTATGTCCTGGTTACTTGCAAAAGTTGCAGGACACATCACACTTTCCTGAGTGCTTCTTTCTAAAAAACTTACAGTAAGGTGCCGAAGGACCTGTCCTTTTTCCACGGTAAGAATTACCGTAGAGAAATTCTTGGGTAAGTTTTTGAGCTAGGTTCTTTCTCTGGGTTTCCTCTTGTGTACGTACCAATTCATCAGTCAAGGTATTAGCTAGTTCTACTGCTTCTTCTACGGTTTGCGGTCTAGGTGCCTTGACTACGTATCTAATTTCACTAATTAATCCCCAAATATAATGGGAGATTAACACTGGTTCGGGTGAGGCTAAGGTTGGCACTTGTAACACCTCGAAAAATTCACGTCCTATAATGTGTTGACACGTGTCATATGTTTGAACGTGTGAAAGAATATTCTGAAAGGACTAAAGTTGACAATCATGAAAAGTATATGAATATACGAGTTCTAAATGTCAACAGTGAATAAATATATTGTACATTAACCCTACATGATGTTTATAGCATCAAACGAATAAATCATGGATCATGCGAAGCTAAAAGTGAGAGATTACAAACTACAGGGGTTAAATGTGTCAACATGTTTAAGTTATACCTCTGAGTGACCTTTAACAAACCCAAAGCTTTGTAACGGTTAATTATGCTCACCAGAATGCACGATATAAATTTCATAAAGTTTCGTTATCGTATGAGAAAGTTATGATCAAATTCGTATACAAGGGGTTAAAGCGTTAACGTTGAAAGTTATGACTTTTCGGGTTAACCAGAAGTGTCCAGGGACTTGGTAAAGTGGGTACAAATCTTGAAGCCCTTATATGTCAAATTAGAGGGTTCAAATTGCAAGAAATAGGTCAGTTGACCTTTCGGAAGGGCCAAGAGGTGAGATGCAACATCTTAAAAACGTTTTTGTCTGATCATAGGGTCCAAGCGGGCCGCGTAAGACCTTAAGGTCTTTTACGCGGGCCGCGTTAAGCGCCCAGATACAGAAAGTGCGAACAGCAGCCTGTAAACACGCAGAACCGACCTTTAATCGATATTTTTGCATTATGGGCGACCCCTAAACAGTCCTAGGCACTTAGGGACACATGCTGATGGGTTGTGGTCAGTGTTAGACTTGCTTGTCAACAATTTGTGGTGAAAAATCCACTATAAAAGGACCTTGAGTTGCAACCATTTGATAACACCTTCATCTGCACTTTCTGATCATTTCTGGAGCTCAAGTCTTCTCTCAAGTGATCACTAATCAAGCTTAGGACTTCAGTAAGTTTGCTAATCCTTTCTAAATTAAGTTTTAGCTTAGTTATAGCTTAAAAGTCAAACCGTCGTAATTAACGGTTGACTTTAAGATTAATCACTAATGGTCCAGTGATTAGTCGAATCAAAAGTAGTTATAAGTTGGTAATTAAGTGGGTAATAAACCCTTAAAAGGGTTCCCCCTGATTCCCACTCTAACTATGTCAACAGTCGGGTCAAACTTGTTAATAAAAAGTCAACATGATACTTAAATTCTAAATTATGCATAATTAGCAATGTAGAACATATACAACCTGTTTGATCATTATTATAACTTGGTAATCAGTTTATGAACATGTCTAAACATGTTCAACCCGACAATTTTCTGTAAAGACCCGGTTCGGAACCGAAAGTCACATAGTTTGACTTTCACTTTGACTTTCAGTTCTGACCCGTTTAAGCATGTTTTAGAAATGACTTAGAGCTTTATTTGGACCGGGTAACATACTAGTATAACCCTCTGTGATTATACACCATGGTTCATTAGTTAACCAATTAATATGCATGATTCCGTTAATTACTCATATGTTGACCATTATGCCCTTTTCACCTTAAAACGTGATTTTTGAAAATGTAAAAGAGTAGAAACATTAGTTCCTGATATATAAACTTGCACCCAAAATTTGAGATCAATTTGTGGTGTAGATTAAGAGTTATGCTCATTAGCGTAAATTGAAAGCTTTATGTTAATTAAACGGCGTAATTAGCATATAGCCTAGTTAAACATACTTTTTGATATCAAACCCTTTACCCACTGATGTAATATATTATTTTGGGATTTTTAAAGATTTTTAATTAATTTTTGGCTGAGCATAACTTATAGTCGTAAATGAGGTTTACATATCTAAACGGCTCCAAACCTTTTGCTACTGATTAGATATGATAAATAAATTATTTTAGGCCTTCCGGAATAATAAAAATATCAGCTCTATGTATCGAACCCGTAAACGGCTCCTAATCGCCTTATTAAGCGTTTTTAGAGCATGGTATGTACTAAGACTATTTTTAAACATACAAGGGTGATACCTACTGATGTTTTAGTTAAATTATAACATTTTAACAGTAAGCAAAAGTTGTTTAACTCAGACTTCAGTTTTGAGCTTTACGGCTTATGTGAAAATTACCAAAATGCCCCTACGGTGCATAATTTGGTTATAATTGATAAATTTCACATATATACTTTACCCTACTGTTATACCTTAGTAAAATAAGTATTTTTGCTGATTATACCAGACCTGTAACTCAGGAAAATACTTAAACTCTTTTATAAACTTTTAAATGACCAAACTACCCCTACGGGGCCTAGTTTGTGTTTAAATACGTTTCGGGCATAATGAAAGACATCTTACTGATGTCACAACATATTTGAGGCATAAGTAACTTAGGAAACCTGTATATGACTCTCATGAATACCCGTCACGCTTATTACGCGTTCGGTTCGGTTTATGTAACAAGTTTACATAAATTAGCCGAAACGGGTCAAACCTTATCGGTTTTATCTCAAAATCCAGAATGTGTATAAAATACCCATATTAAGCAAGTCTCCGAACTTGTCAGGTCTAAATCACATTCTATCCGGTCTTCGCTTAATCGTGCGTACGAACCGTATCTTTGAAACTAACCGGTCTAAGCTTAAGCTTAATTAAAGACCCGTTAGGATTCTAATAGGTTATTATAAAACCTTCATTCCAGATTAGGAGGACCAGTAATAGCTACTTGCATTTTGCTTATTGTGATTTTTACTTGCTCAGGTAAATACTTTTAACTTATTTTCCCTATACGGGCTTGGGTTACGGTATATAGAATACCACTTGGTCGGGCATCAAATCTTCCATCGTTGGGTGGTTAATTGAATAATTTGATCAGCCCGTTTAAACAGTTTTGTTTACTTAAAAGCCTTTGGGGGGTTAATGACCATGTCCCGGATATCCCTGGCATCATTTTACGAAATGGCCACGACTTAAGCGCGGGGTGTAGGCGTACACCCGTCAGTGCACAAAAGAATAATGTGGCGTGTCTATTGATCTTTAACCCGGACAAGATCCGGGCTACTGAACGCATAAGGAACATGTAATTCGTTCACGAGATTATAATATTAAATAATTCTCCCAAGTTATAAAATGTTTATGCCATGTGCATCCAAACAAATTTTAAATCATTTTCCAAAATGAGTCAGTTGATTGTATTTACCAGTGTAAACTGACGTATTTTCCCAAAAAGATTAAATGCAGGTACTAAACGTAATTGGCTGGATTGTCTCCTTAGCATCAATAAAGAGTCTCGCAAGCTTAATATGCCTGAAGTCTGTTGAACTATTGTTTCCATTTTATTTTCGATCCTTCTGTGGATAAACTTCCGAATATTGTGACATTTGATATTACAATATTAAATTCGGTTGAAATATATCTTTTAAATTGCTTCCGTTGTGCATATTAAATATTGTGTTGTTTGACTATTATGTTGCCAACCACGTCACGATAATCCCCCATCGGGCCCACCGGTGACACGTGGAAATCTGGGGTGTGACAGGTTGGTATCAGAGCCAACACTGAGTGAATTAAATACTAGCCTTTTGTGTTTAATCTCAGTTACACAATTGCACAATTCAAAAACTTTCGAGTCTAGACAAAGAACATAGGAACAATCTAAATTTGTTTCGGTTTATTTTAACTTTGTCTTTTATTTTATATGTTGTGGTTATCTCATGCTATGTTGACAGGATAAAAATGCCGCCAAGATTCTTTAGACGTAGAGGACGAGGAAAGGGGCCAATCACCGCCCCCAATGATAACGAGGCAGGACCTTCGCATGTGCGAGCTCCATCGACCACCGAGAGTGACGATCCTCGGCAGAACCGGAGGAACCTGTTCGAGCCGGCTAGACGGTCGGTTTCGTACAGTTCAACACCTCCTGTTCATAACCCTTATGGACCACAGCCGGAGTATGAGCCCAACAACCCGCAACCCTCCTACATACCTTTACAGCGATCTGTATCGCACAATTCGTTTGGTGACCCTACACCTGTCTTCAGGGGCCGGTTTAACCCTGTCACACCCCAACCGATGGCGGAATCATCGGGGCATGGCACTGAGCGAAACTGATTGTCCAGAAGTTTCCATAACAACTATCATTACCATTCAATTTAAATGAACATGTCCCATACCATGTCTCAAACAGTAAGCAAATCATTACAGATAAACATCAAGACAGATATTCTGTTCCGACGACTCAGATTCAAATAAAACAGTTTATTTATTGGTTTCTAGGACTCCATTTCCTAGCCTCGATTTCATCACAGCACAGGGAGCCTCCTAGACCTTTCCTAGCCTCAAGTTCACAGCGTGCTAAGCATGTGAACTTCCTAAGCACCTGTCACATACGTTAAAATAAAGTCAATACATAAAATGTAAAGGTGAGCATACAAGTTTGATAATAGCATATAGAGTTCGAATTCGTTTACGCATAACCAGCACGTACACATAGTGAAATGAAGCACGTTAGTTATCGACATAGATCCATCGATACCAATGACTGTGGGTTGAGTGCCCGAGGCAGTTCGCAATACATGATTACCACCGTAATTCATGCAAGTAAGAGATCCTTAACAACCCCCGTGTGAACGGGTGCTGAGTCCAAACTATAGTACTATCGTTGCTAAGGCAGGTAGACAGCATTCCATGTGTAAACATAACAAACCAGCATTTATAAGCCACGTATAACATGCATTAACGGTTAGCGTTCAAATAGTTTGAGTAGTGTGATAGATGTAGTTTGAATATTCGTAACGTATGTAACACCCAAAAGTGCTAAAAGCAAAAAGGGATCGAGTATACTCACAGCGATTATGGATTGAAGGGGGCGCTTTTCAGCGAGTACGGTTAGCCTGAATAGATTCGATAACGTAAAGATAAGTGGCGCGTAAAACGATATAGAGTGAGAGTGGGTAGGATAGCTGATCGTGCGGATTAACTATCCGTGCGAGTAAGTTATCCGTGCGAGCGAGTTATCCGTGCGGATGGTAATCCGTGCGGATGGTAATCCGTGCGGATGGTAATCCGTGCGGATGGTAATCCGTCCGGATGGTAATCCGTCCGGATTAGTCACTCGTGCGGATTGTCTATCCGTGCGGACAAGTAGTCCGTGTGGATTACTATTCGAGTGGATTGTTTCTTCCTAAGAATGTGTTTGTGTATGATGGCTTGTGCTTTGAAGTTTTCGTTGTAGTATTTAGAAAACCTTTAAGTTTATCTACCCTTCGAGGCGGTTGCACGGACGACAATCCGTCCGGATGGTAATCCGTACGGACACAACCTTAAAGGTGAGTCACTTGGTGAAGTCCGTGCGGATGATAATCCGTGCGGATTGGTGACAATCCGTCCGGATGGTAATCCGTGCGGACAGTGGTAATCCGTCCGGATAGTTTGTTCATACGGACAAAGACAATCCGTCCGGATAGTCTGTCCGTGCGGACAACTTGCCCGTGCGGATGAACAGTGTTTGGAATTGTTTAGGGTCTTAGTATCTCATGATCCGAAGAGTAATCCATTCAGAGGTCGTCCGTCCGGATTGTTCATTCGTCGATACTCAAACCTCGTTTTGAACGTGGGCTCCAAGCGTAGTTCGTCCGGATGACAACCTGTCCGGATAGCCTGTCCGTGCGAACAGCTTGTCCGTGCGGACAACTTACTCGTTCCGGTTGTTCCGTTCGGCTACCCTTGGTCGCCTTTGTCGTTCTATCGAGACGTTCTGACTTCGTGGCAACCATTTGGAATCGCGTTCTTACCCGAATGACTAGGCCGGCCAGGAATCACCCTAACTCGGCCTGTCGGCGGTTTAGAACGGTCATTCCGGTCCAACCCGAAATCAGGTGTCTTGCGGGTAGAATCCAGATCTAGGACTAGTGCATCACTAATATCGAGTAGAAGACTAGGACTGATCCGATTCGTACCGTTTTCGAAGGTAAAAGAAGGAGAAAAACTTGTTTATTTCTTTCAACTCTTTTATCCTTTAGAAAAGTTTAGATTTAGGTGAAGTTGTTGTGAAATCTTGTGGAAATCGTTCAGATCTGAGTTATTCTTGGTGGAATGAGGTCACGCTTGAAGTTCATGAGAACTTCATGATGACGTCACCCGAGAATACCTCAAATCTTGATGATTTCACGGTTAGAAGATGAGATTTGAAAGATAGAAAGGTGTAGAAGTGTGCATAGATCAAGAATGTACAAGTTTTAGGGCGAGATCTTACCTGGATTGAGAGAAATCGGAGAAAAGGTGAAGAAAGTGTGCTGGTCGGACGTCACTTGCCAAAAGTGGAAAGTTTGGAGAGTGACCCGGGTATTTATAGGATGCCAAAAGGGGAAAGGGTGATCCGTGCGGATTGCAGGTCACCCGGATTGCTTATCCGTGCGGATTGGCAATCCGTGCGGATTGGCAATCCGTGCGGATTGGTCATCCGTGCGGATTGGCAATCCGTGCGGATGGACCATCCGTCCGGATGTCGACTGAATGGTGCGTTCGGTGCGACGACGCTTCGGTTTCGATTGCGAGCGATTCGATAGGGTTTCCTAGTCAAATTACTTTTAGTCCCAACTACTTCGTATATAACGTGGTTCGATTCGGAATTCAGGTTCGGGTTCGTTTACATTCGAGTTAGACTTCGAGTTCGATTGAGTTCGCTTGATTACCACAACATAACGTAAATAAACATGCACAGGTAACACGTAAGGCACACACACACGTATAACGACAAGTAAAAATACATGGCTTGAGTTACGATTTGATGTCGATTCGATTAGTATAGCTTGATTATTAGTTGATTAACTTTATCGCATTGTTACTTCCTATCATTCACAGTCGTAGGTCGATTGAAATACGGTTAACATGATTCGATTATTGCAATGTACGACACTTACTCCACATAATATAAATAAAATAAAAACATTTCTACGAGTCAAGTCGCGTGAAATCGGTCGTTGACTTTGACCTTGACTTTGACTTTCACTTATGAAAACACGGGGTGTTACAGCCTCCCCTTTTTTAGGGAATTTCGTCCCGAAATTAAGCTGAAAGCCGTAACAAGCAGTGAATCGTGCGAGAAGTTTTCGTCTAGACCGATTTTGACTCGTGTAACGTGCGGAATTCGTACACGATCGTGACCATTGTAGGATCGGTTTTTACACCGTACGATTGCGTAACGAACGTTCGACGTGCGGAATCCGTGATCGTGCGTGGATTGTGTAGGTCACGGTTTTTGACTCCGTTTCGATTGCGAACCTACCATGTGACGTGCGGAATCCGTGCACGAACAAGACCGAACACACGAATAGTGATTATAACTGTGATTCTTATTGATTAACTTGAAATCGTACAAAACACTAGAATCACAAAGCCATTTTCTCTCTAACGCTTCCCTAATTAAACAACTGTGGATACTTTGTCTTCATGTCGCTTTCGAGTTCCCAAGTGAACTCTGCGCCGCGTTTGCCTTCCCATCGGACTTTCACAATAGGAATGCGTGAGCGCCTGAGCTGCTTGGTTTGGCGATCCATGATTTCGACAGGCTTCTCCACGAAGTGTAATGTTTCGTTCACTTGTAGATCGTCTAGAGAGACATGTAAATCGTGGTCGGCGATGCACTTTCGGAGGTTTGACGCGTGGAAAGTCGGGTGGACATTGCTAAGTTCTTCCGGTAATTCGAGTCTGTAGGCGACTTTTCCGATCCTTTCCAGGATCTTAAAAGGTCCAACATATCGAGGCGCGAGTTTTCCCTTCTTGCCGAATCGGACTACACCCTTCCAAGGCGATACCTTTAGGAGTACGTAGTCACCAACGCCAAATTCACGGGGCTTGCGCTTTTTATCGGCGTAAACTTTCTGTCGATCCCGAGCCTTCGCTAGGTTGTCTCGAATTTGGAAAATTTTGTCTGTCGTTTCTTGTAGCAGCTCCGGACCGGTTAGTTGCGAGTGACCGATCTCGTGCCACACAATAGGCGATCGACATCTTCTTCCATATAACGCCTCGAAAAGTGCCATCTGAATGCTAGCCTGGTAGCTGTTGTTATACGAGAATTCGACCAGCGGCAGGTGTTTATCCCAATTACCGCCGAAGTCTAGTACACACGAACGGAGCATGTCTTCAAGGGTACGGATCGTTCTTTCAGTCTGACCGTCGGTTTGTGGGTGGAAAGCGGTACTTAGATTAAGCGTTGTACCGAGTGCCGTTTGAAACGTTTCCCACAATCGTGAAGTAAACCGAGCATCATGATCAGAGATGATGTCACTAGGCGTCCCATATCTACAAATGATCTCGTCGGTGTAGATTCGGGCTAATCATTCCACCTTGTAGTCTTCTCGTATTGGCAGAAAGTGGGCTGATTTAGTCAAACGGTCAACAACAACCCAGATGCTGTCGTGACCTGATGACGTGGTTGGAAGCTTGGTTACGAAATCCATAGCTATGCTCTCCCATTTCCACATAGGAATTGGTGGTTGTTCGAGCAAGCCAGAGGGTCTTTGATGTTCAACCTTGATTCTAGCACATGTTAGGCATTTCCCGACGTAGAGGGCGATATCTCGTTTCATACCCGGCCACCAGTACTTATAACGAAGATCCTGGTACATCTTGTCAGCTCCGGGATGAATAGAGTAGCGGGATTTATGGGCTTCGTCCATGATAATCTGTCGCAAATCGGTTCGCTTGGGAATCCAAATTCGGTCTAAAAAGTGGAATATCCCGTTCGATTTGCTCACAAGTTGGGCTCCATCGTGGTAGATTCGTTCCTTCTTCAAAGTGCGTTCGTTAAAACACGCATGCTGGGCGTCGCGGATGAGAGTTTCGAGGTTGTGGTGGGCTTGAACATTACGAGTGCTAAGCAGATAGCTCCGTCTGCTAAGTGCGTCGGCAACAACATTTGCTTTGCCTGGGTGATAACGAATCTCACAGTCGTAATCGTTGAGAAGTTCTACCCATCGGCGTTGACGCATATTTAGTTCCCTCTGATTAAAGATGTGTTGTAGGCTCGTATGATCGGTGAAGATCGTACACTTTGTACCATACAGGTAGTGTCGTCAAATCTTTAATGCAAAAACAACCGCGCCTAGCTCGAGATCATGGGTTGTATAGTTCTTCTCGTGGATTTTGAGCTGTCGAGATGCGTATGCTATGACCTTGTCCCGTTGCATGAGGACACAACCAAGACCAAGGTTGGAAGCATCACACTAGACAATGAAATCATTGTTTCCGTCGGGTAGTGTAAGAACTGGAGCATTGCAAAGCATGTGCTTGAGGGTTCAAAAGGCAGACTCTTGTTTGGTTCCCCAGACAAAAGGCTGGTCCTTATGCGTGAGAGAGGTAAGTGGTACAGCAATCTTCGAGAATCCTTCGATAAATCGTCGATAATAGCCCGCTAGCCCGAGAAAAGAGCGGACTTCAGACGGGTTCTTAGGCGTAACCCAGCTCTTAACAGCTTCAATCTTCGCAGGATCGACGTGAATACCCTGACTATTTACAATGTGTCCCAGAAATTGAACCTCCCCCAACCAAAATTCGCACTTGGAGAATTTGGCGTAGAGTTGGTTCCCCTGGAGTAACTCGAGAACCAAACGTAGATGTTGCGCGTGTTCGGCTCTCGACTTGGAATAGATCAAGACATCGTCGATGAATACGATGACGAAACGGTCGAGATATGGTTTACACACGCGATTCATCAGATCCATGAAAACCGCTGGTGCGTTTGTTAGGCCAAAAGGCATGACAACGAATTCGTAATGGCCGTAACGAGTACGAAACGCGGTTTTGGGTATATCCTCTTCTTGAATGCGTAGCTGGTGGTATCCTGAGCGTAGATCGATCTATGAAAAACATGTAGCGCCTTGTAGTTGATCAAACAAATCGTCGATGAGAGGCAGTGGATAGCGGTTCTTGATAGTCAACTTATTCAATTCCCGGTAGTCGATGCACATCCTGAACGACCCATCCTTCTTTTTGACGAAAAGGACTGGTGCACCCCAAGGAGAGGTGCTCGGGCGAATGAAGCCTTTTTCAAGTAATTCCTGGAGTTGGGTTGCGAGTTCGCGCATTTCGGACGGCGCGAGTCGGTAAGGAGCTTTGGCAATAGGATTAGCTCCAGGAATGAGGTCAATACGAAAGTCGATATCACGACTTGGAGGTAATCCAGGAAGGTCCTCTGGAAAAACTTGAGGGAATTCCCGAACCACAGGAACGTCTTTCACTTCCTTCTTCTCTTTCTTTTCCTTCTCCGCTGCTACAACGTTAGCCAAGAAAGCCCTGTATTCCTTGCTAAGATACTTGCTAGCTTGTAGGCATGATATAAGCTTGAGACCTTTCGAAGTAGTATCACCATAAACACACAATGAATCACCGTTTGCGAGTGAAAATCGAATCATCTTATCGAAGCACACAACTTCAGCATGGTTTTCTCGAAGAAAGTCCATGCCTACTATGACGTCGAAGCTTCCGAGTTGCATTGGAATAAGGTCGATTGGAAAGATGTGATTGTTGAGCTCGAGAGTACAATCACGGATAACAGAATTAACAGCGACGGTTCTTCCGGTAGCGACTTCAACATCGAATGCAGAGGGTAGTTAGGAACGCTTACGACTAAGGAGTTTCTCGAATTCGAGCGATACAAAGCAATTATCGGCTCCAGTATCAAACAAACATGAAGCATAAATACCATTCACAAGGAACGTACCATTGACCACGTTGTTGTCGGCCTGGGCTTGACGCACGTTGAGGTTGAAAGTTCTGGCGCGTGCGGCCTGTTGTTGCTGTTGCTGTTGTTGCTGCGGTTGCGGTTCTTGTTTCACTACCCTGTTCGGGCACATGTTGGCGAAATGATTCGGGTCGCCACATGAGAAGCAGGCTTTGGCTTTGACTGTGGGTGCCGGAGGAGCTTGTTGACCCTGTGGGGCAGTGAGTAGAGCTTGATTGGCAGGAGCTTGACGAATACGGCAGTTGGCAGTAAAGTGGCCGTATACGTTGCAGTGAGCACAGAAGCGGCATTGAATAGCTGTCGAATGATGATAGGTGCAAGTAGGGCATAGCGGGTGTGGTCCAATATATGCACGCTTTGCAGGCGGTGCATTGGCCACAGGCGCCGCTACTTGACGCTGTTGGGCAGGTACAGTCTGAACTGGTGCAGCAGTGATCGCACAGTTCTTGTTGCTGGAGCTGTTCTTTCTCTTGTTCTTTCTCTTGCTGCTTGATGAGGTGGGTTCAACAGTCGGTACAGTAGCGGTAGCTTGATGCAGATGCTTGGAGGTCTTATCCCATACCCCAGCATTAACCCTTTTGTCATGGATCTCAGCAGCTAACAGATAGGTTTCCTCGATCGTCGTAGTCTTAGCCGCTTGCACGAAATCAGCAACGCAGTCGGGCAAAGCTCGGATGTACTTCTTGATGGTCATATCGGGAGTCTTGACCTGGTCGGGACAGATAATGCTGAGCTGTTTGAAGCGAGCAGTGAGACCAGCATTGTCTCCATCCTTCTGATGTATGTGCCAAAATTCATCTTCAAGCTTTTGGCGTTCGTGAGGAGGGCAGAATTCCTCTAGCATGACTTCCTTGAGCTCATCCCATGACAGACCGTAGGCTGCATCATTCCCTCTCTTGTTCCTCTCGGCCGTCCACCAGTCTAGAGCACGGGACTGAAAGACGCCGGTAGCGTTCAGAGTTCGAAGGTCATCAGGGCAACCACTTTGTCGCAGAGTAACCTCGATGGAGTCAAACCAGTGGAATAGTGCAGTAGGACCTCCTTCGCCTGTGAATTCTTTCGGCCCACACGACTTGAATTGTTTGAAACTGAAAGGTCTTGCGACAGCTTTAGGACCTTTAGTCCTCGATTCCTCGGATGATTTGCTGGCGTTCTCGTAAACATCACTCACGGCCTTAGCTACACTTTTCGTGATGATGGAAGCAAGGCGTTTGTCCCTCTTTTCCTGACGAGAGAGTGCATGACGGGATCCAGACGACATTGTCTGCAATAGACATCGCCATGGAACTCAACACATTGTATTCGAATCTCACCTCACACGTCTACTACTTACTAAAGCTCAGTAACACGTATATTCACGTAACAGCGCAACACACAGTGCATAGTCACATAAGCATGTAGAGCACATAATCACATAATTCCTAAGCATACAGAGCACAGAAGCAAGGAAAAACACATACGCTTTTAGTCACTAGAGGCATTCAGAAAACAGAAACCTAGTATTCAAAGTTCGCGAGTGTTCGATTGTAGTATAGTGCGAGCGATTTGTTGGCGATGTGTAGTGTGTTGTGTGGGTAGCAAAAGCAAAAGTCATTAGATTCGGAACCAGTAGTACCTCAAAATGCTAACAAATAAGCATAAAACACGTAATTCACATAAAATCGACGAATCGTCAGAGTCAATAGTCTTGGCTCAAAACTTGAAACGCATAAAAATCGAGAAATAGATTGTCTGCGGCTAGTAGACTTCGACTAACCAAGGTGGTTCAATTATTCACAGGGGATCTGTTATGCACTGTCAACTTTCAGGATCGTGCCGTGGCCTCGATTCTTGGGCGTTTGGTGTGAATCCCGTTAGTTTTATGGTGTCTACAGATCGTCTGTTGAGTCCTTGGTGGGAGTTTGTAAAATGCGCGGAACAAGTTGTCAAGGTTAGGGTTTCACCCCTGGCTTAACAACTTCGTCCCTATTTTGATAAAATGGAGGAGATTATTCATCAAAATGTGGATTTCACTCCTAATTTGGCATAATTTTCCTCGCTTGTAGTTAAAATGCAAGTTGATTAAGCGACTTTAGCAGAGAGTTTCCTGTTTTCACACCTATTCTTGGCCTCAGTGCCTGATCATAGTTAAAATTTCGAGTGCAATGATAGTGTAGAATAAGCGTAAAGAGCGAGTGATAGTGGCGAGTTTATGCATACGCGCGAGTTAGTCTGTTGGTTCCTAACTATAGTCTAGGTCTCTAAGACTTTGACCCGGACTAGGTCAGGTCTTGCCTAATTCCCAATAGTTATGGCTCTGATACCAATCTGTCACACCCCAACCGATGGCGGAATCATCGGGGCATGGCACTGAGCGAAACAGATTGTCCAGAAGTTTCCATAACAACTATCATTACCATTCAATTTAAACTAACATGTCCCATACCATGTCTCAAACAGTAAGCAAATCATTACAGATAAACATCAAGACAGATATTCTGTTCCGACGACTCAGATTCAAATAAAATAGTTTATTTATTGGTTTCTAGGACTCCATTTCCTAGCCTCGATTTCATCACAGCACAGGGAGCCTCCTAGACCTTTCCTAGCCTCAAGTTCACAGCGTGCTAAGCATGTGAACTTCCTAAGCACCTGTCACATACGTTAAAATAAAGTCAATACATAAAATGTAAAGGTGAGCATACAAGTTTGATAATAGCATATAGAGTTCGAATTCGTTTACGCATAACAAGCACGTACACATAGTGAAATGAAGCACGTTAGTTATCGACATAGATCCATCGATACCAATGACTGCGGGTTGAGTGCCCGAGGCAGTTCGCAATACATGATTACCACCGTAATTCATGCAAGTAAGAGATCCTTAACAACCCCCGTGTGAACGGGTGCTGAGTCCAAACTATAGTACTATCGTTGCTAAGGCAGGTAGACAGCATTCCATGTGTAAACATAACAAACCAGCATTCATAAGCCACGTATAACATGCATTAACGGTTAGCGTTCAAATAGTTTGAGTAGTGTGATAGATGTAGTTTGAATATTCGTAACGTATGTAACACCCAAAAGTGCTAAAAGCAAAAAGGGATCGAGTATACTCACAGCGATTATGGATTGAAGGGAGCGCTTTTCAGCGAGTACGGTTAGCCTGAATAGATTCGATAACGTAAAGATAAGTGGCGCGTAAAACGATATAGAGTGAGAGTGGGTAGGATAGCTGATCGTGCGGATTAACTATTCGTGCGAGGAAGTTATCCGTGCGAGCGAGTTATCCGTGCGGATGGTAATCCGTGCGGATGGTAATCCGTCCGGATTAGTCACTCGTGCGGATTGTCTATCCGTGCGGACAAGTAGTCCGTGTGGATTACTATTCAAGTGGATTGTTTCTTCCTAAGAATGTGTTTGTGTATGATGGCTTGTGCTTTGAAGTTTTCGTTGTAGTATTTAGAAAACCTTTAAGTTTCTCTACCCTTCGAGGCGGTTGCGCGGACGACAATCCGTCCGGATGGTAATCCGTGCGGACACAACCTTAAAGGTGAGTCACTTGGTGAAGTCCGTGCGGATGATAATCCATGCGGACAGTGGTAATCCGTCCGGATAGTTTGTTCGTACGGACAAAGACAATCCGTCTGGATAGTCTGTCCGTGCGGACAACTTGCCCGTGCGGATGAACAGTGTTTGGAATTGTTTAGGGTCTTAGTATCTCATGATCCGAAGAGTAATCCATTCAGAGGTCGTCCGTCCGGATTGTTCATTCGTCGATACTCAAACCTCGTTTTGAACGTGGGTTCCAAGCGTAGTTCGTCCGGATGACAACCTGTCCGGATAGCCTGTCCATGCGAACAGCTTGTCCGTGCGGACAACTTACTCGTTCCGGTTGTTCCGTTCGGCTACCCTTGGTCGCCTTTGTCGTTCTATCGAGATGTTCTGACTTCGTGGCAACCATTTGGAATCGCGTTCTTACCCGAATGACTAGGCCGGCCAGGAATCACCCTAACTCGGCCTGTCGGCGGTTTAGAACGGTCATTCCGGTCCAACCCGAAATCAGGTGTCTTGCGGGTAGAATCCAGATCTAGGACTAGTGCATCACTAATATCGAGTAGAAGACTAGGACTGATCCGATTCGTACCGTTTTCGAAGGTAAAAGAAGGAGAAAAACTTGTTTATTTCTTTCAACTCTTTTATACTTTAGAAAAGTTTAGATTTAGGTGAAGTTGTTGTGAAATCTTGTGGAAATCGTTCAGATCTGAGTTATTCTTGGTGGAATGAGGTCACGCTTGAAGTTCATGAGAACTTCATGATGACGTCACCCGAGAATACCTCAAATCTTGATGATTTCACGGTTAGAAGATGAGATTTGAAAGATAGAAAGGTGTAGAAGTGTGCATAGATCAAGAATGTACAAGTTTTAGGGCGAGATCTTACCTGGATTGAGAGAAATCGAATAAAGGTGAAGAAAGTGTGCTGGTCGGACGTCACTTGCCAAAAGTGGAAAGTTTGGAGAGTGACCCGGGTATTTATAGGATGCCAAAAGGGGAAAGGGTGATCCGTGCGGATTGCAGGTCACCCGGATTGCTTATCTGTGCGGATTGGTCATCCGTGCGGATTGGCAATCCGTGCGGATGGACCATCCGTCCGGATGTCGACTGAATGGTGCGTTCGGTGCGACGACGCTTCGGTTTCGATTGCGAGCGATTCGATAGGGTTTCCTAGTCAAATTACTTTTAGTCCCAACTACTTCGTATATAACGTGGTTCGATTCGGAATTCGGGTTCGGGTTCGTTTACATTCGAGTTAGACTTCGAGTTCGATTGAGTTCGCTTGATTACCACAACATAACGTAAATAAACATGCACAGGTAACACGTAAGGCACACACACACGTATAACGACAAGTAAAAATACATGGCTTGAGTTACGATTTGATGTCGATTCGATTAGTATAGCTTGATTATTAGTTGATTAACTTTATCACATTGTTACTTCCTATCATTCACAGTCGTAGGTCGATTGAAATACGGTTAACATGATTCGATTATTGCAATGTACGACACTTACTCCACATAATATAAATAAAATAAAAACATTTCTACGAGTCAAGTCGCGCGAAATCGGTAGTTGACTTTGACCTTGACTTTGACTTTCACTTATGAAAACACGGGGTGTTACAAACCTGGCCAATTACATACAAGAACCCATGGGTTTTAACCCACTGGGGCCGGATGATCACTTCTCCGGAGATAATGCGGAGGATATGGACGAGGACACAGATCCCGTCGAACCTGCGAGCGGTACACCGAACCATCCCATAGAGATCTCGGATGGATCTTCTTTCCACGGATCACCCTATGGTGGTCCAGACAGCTTTCAAGCTATGTTTAACCGGCATGAATGGTATTTTACACCTCCTCGCCATTCACCGCCTCAGCAGCAGCAGCCGCAGCAGCAACAGCAGCGGGATCCCTCTGTGGATTCCCGATTTGTGGCAGTCATGCCACCGCCTCCACCGCCGCCAGTGCAGCCGGCACCTCCACAACCGCCGAGGCGAAGGAGAACCGGTGCACACATGTCTGCACGAGCAGGAGATTTTCATTTTAGCTCCCCTCGTCAATCCAGTGGCAGTCACTATCCGCCACACCAGGAGGACCCACAAATGGGTGGACCTTCTAACCCAGCTGTATTGCAGCCACCACCGATGGGTTTTGACAACCCAATTCCAGCATACACGGGTTCTATGGCATACAACCCGTTTGAGCCACCGGTTCACACCAACTATGGTTACGCAGAGGCCGATCCTTACATGGTAGCGGCTAATTATAACGCCCTGCACCCGGAAGGACCGTACGGAGCTCCATGGGGAGTAGGTTACCCAACACATGGGTACCAAATACCTCCCAGACCGATTATACGGACGCAATCGCAACCACCACGGTTTTCTCCCCCAGAACGGGAGGAAATTCTTCAGAGACTGGATCAGGTTGAGCGAGACTTCCACCGCGACCGCAGGGAGAGACAGAGCTTCTTCCAAGGATTGACAAGCTTGATCAAAGGGAAGAGCAAGAAGGACCGTTGAATCCTTCCACTGTTGTTGTAACTTCCTTGTAACAGTTGAGCCCCTGCGTGGGCATATCTTGCTGTATTAGCCCTGTATGGGTATGTATGTATGTTTGTTTATTTTGACCCCTGCGAGGGTCTATCTTTCTATAAACCCCTACGAGGGTATATTGTATGTTTAAGTCCCTGCGTGGACTATTATTCTGGTTTGACCCCTGCGTGGGTATGTATGTTGCTTGACCCCTGCGTGGGTAACTTGTTTGTTTAAAAAGACCCGTTTAGGGCAACGTGTAACCTATTTATAATTAATGGAATGTTTAATTTATAAATTTCATTTTTGCCATTATGTGCATAAATAAATTATATATGAAATAAATAAATCAAAATCATTCCTTTTAAAAATAATCTGCCTATTTAAATATTAATTAAGGATCTTAAGAGTGAAACCTAGCCTTCGGGTCAATTATAAGACCGGGCCAAGATGGTAAGACCTGTTTAAAAGATTCAAATCCCTGTTAACATCTGAAAACATGTTAACACTCCTGGCAGATGTGATTCATTTAAAATCACACACGTTATTATTATATAAGGATCTTTCCAAAGATTCCTAACCCAATTTAATGATCTCTGAATCATGGGTTTAAATCATCAATTAAGATGATTATATTTTGACCACACGTTGGTAATATAATGCCTACGGGCCTTGCTCATTTCTATATGAGCCAAAAGACAGTGGTAGCGATGACTCCCTGTCCGAAAAAGGTAATAAACTATGTTCAAACCTTAAAAGCTTTGATTCTCTGAAATCATAGCTTATAATTTATAAATGTCCTAGTGACTAGGCCTTTTGTGCCACAAATAAAACTGTTATTGTTTTATAATTAGGATAAATTATAATAGAAATCCTAAATAAATATGATTAATAAATTAACCAAATATGGTCTCTGTTACCATGGTTAATGAATTGACATAAAAGACAATTCCATAATAAACTCCCAAGTAAACTATTGTCCTTGTTTTCTGTAACAGTTCAATTAAAATGGCTAACTCTGACGAAATAAATAGCCATCCAGTGGAGAACATTGATAACGCCCGAATTAATTTAACGGGTGCTGAATTGAAGGTGTTGGTAGACGACGCAGTTACAAAGGCCTTAGAGCGGCAATACGAAGAGTATAGTGGGACTCGAAGCAGGACCCTATCTACGCCGCATTCCAAGCCTAAAACACACTCTGAGGCTCACAGCAAGCCACCTCCCAAAAAGGAAATTCCCAAGAAAGATGGTGATGATCGTCAGTCCACCGATCATCAAAGTGTCCCATCTCAACAGATAGTACTGCATCAAGAACCCCGTAACAAGGGTTGCTCTTATAAATATTTTGTTTCTTGCAAACCCCGGGATTTCACTGGGGAGAAGGGAGCCATTGACTGTATGACGTGGCTGGATGAGATGGACACGGTTGTGGATATCAGCGGATGCGCTGAGAGGGATGTGGTCAAGTTTGTGTCGCAATCATTTAAGGGTGAAGCTTTAGCTTGGTGGAGATCTCTGATTCAAGCCACCAGGAAACTCCCATTGTACAACATGTCCTGGGATCAATTTGTTGCCCTTATCAGGGAAAATTACTGCCCTCAGCATGAGGTGGAGAAGATAGAGTCTGATTTTCTATCATTGGTGATGACAAACCTTGACTGTCAAGCTTACCTAACGAGCTTCAACACAATGTCCCGGTTGGTTCCTTATCTAGTGACCCCGGAACCAAAAAGAATAGCTCGTTTTATCGGTGGTTTAGCCCCCGAGATAAAGGCAAGCGTGAAGGCCTCTCGGCCAGCTACTTTTAGATCTGTAGCTGACATATCTTTGTCCCTTACTCTGGATGTGGTCAGACAAAGATCGCTGAGGAACAAAGATGCTGGGAAGAGAAAACGTGAAGATGATAGTTCACGGAGGTCGAACAAGAAGCACCGTGGAAACGGTGACAACAAGAAGGGGTCTGAGTCAAGCAAAGATGGGCATCAGTCTGGTGAGAAGCCTAAATGCAAAATTTGCAAGAAACAACACTATGGAAAGTGCAGACTCGAGTCGAACTCACAGACTCTGTAAAAAACCTATGCTTGTGGAATATGCAAGTCCACGGATCACAAGACCTTGGATTGCAAGAAGCTGAAAGACGCAACGTGCTACCGTTGCAATGAAAAGGGGCACATTAAGACCAACTGCCCGAAATACGCCAAGAAGCCTGAAGAGGCCAAGAAGACCAATGCGAGAGTCTTCAGAATGGACGCAAAGGAAGCGGTCCTAGACGACAACGTTATTACAGGTACTTTCCTTGTAAATGATGTCTTTGCAAGAGTACTTTTTGATTCAGGCGCTGATAAGTCTTTCGTAGATAATAAGTTTTGTGAATTGTTGAAATTACCTGTCAAAACCTTAAGTGTGAATTATGAGGTGGAGTTAGCAGATGGCACACTAGAAACCGTCTCTACTGTGTTAGATGGATGTGTTATATCCATTAAGAACCACTCTTTTCCTCTGTCTCTACTTCCCTTTAAGTTGGCCGGTTTTGACATAGTTTTGGGTATGGACTGGTTATCTCATAACCAGGCCCAAATTGTCTGCAACAGAAAACAAGTGGTGATTAAGACTCCGTCTGGTGAATCACTTACCATTCGGGGAGATACCCAGTATGGATTGCCTGAGCAAGTGACTATGCTCAAGGCCTCCAAGTGTTTAAAGAAGGGTTGTGTCATCTACATGGCACAAGTGATTTTTGATGAGCCTAAACCGAATATCGAAAACATCCCCGTCATTTCTGAATACCCTGAAGTGTTTCCTGAAGAACTACCTGGTTTACCACCAGATAGACAAGTGGAGTTCAGAATTGACATCATCCCAGAGCATCACCTGTTGCTAGAGCACCTTATAGGTTGGCGCCCACAGAGATGAAAGAATTGAGGACACAGCTAGACGAATTGCTAGCCAAGGGTTTCATTAAACCTAGTTCGTCTCCTTGGGGAGCACCTGTCCTGTTTGTCAAGAAAAAGGATGGATCGATGCGTCTGTGCATCGATTATCATGAGCTTAATAAGGTCATGATAAAGAATAGGTATCCTTTGCCCAGGATCGACGATTTGTTTGATCAATTACAAGGGGTAAGTTATTTCTCGAAGATTGACTTGAGGTCAGGTTACCACCAACTGAAGGTTAGAGATGAAGACGTACACAAAACTGCATTTAGGACTCGTTATGGTCATTACGAGTTCCTAGTGATGCCTTTTGGGCTCACTAATGCACCGGCCGCGTTCATGGATCTCATGAATCACGTTTGCAAGCCATACTTAGATAAATTCGTCATCGTCTTCATTGACGACATTCTCATTTACTCTAAGAACCAAGCTGACCACGAGAAACACCTTCGCTGTATTCTCAAGCTTCAACATCACGAGAAACTCTACGCCAAATTTTCCAAGTGTGAGTTTTGGCTTCGAGAAGTCCAATTCCTTGGACATGTGGTCAGTGAGCGTGGTATCCAAGTGGATCCCGCTAAAGTTGAAGCAGTTATGAACTGGCAAGAGCCAAAGACGCCTACAAAGATTCGTAGCTTCCTGGGATTGGCAGGATATTACCGGCGTTTCATTGAAATTTTTTCAAGGATTGCTGCACCCCTAACTTCCTTGACTAAGAAGAAAGTAAAGTTCGTTTGGGGCCCTAAGCAACAAGAATCTTTTGATATTCTGAAGCAAAAGTTGAGCAATGCTCCTGTGTTGACATTGCCTGATGGAATCGAAGAATTTGTAGTTTATTGTGATGCATCACACACCGGGATGGGGTGTGTGCTTATGCAGAAAGGCAAGGTTATTGCCTATGCATCACGACAGTTAAAGGTGCATGAAAAGAATTACACCACCCATGACTTGGAGTTGGGTGCCGTTGTATTTGCACTAATGCTGTGGAGACATTATTTGTATGGTATCAAGTGTGTGATCTATTCTGATCACAAGAGCCTCCAGCACCTGTTTAATCAGAAAGACTTAAACATGAGGCAACGCCATTGGATGGAGACTTTGAATGATTATGATTGTGAAATCAGATATCATCCCGGCAAGGCGAATGTAGTCGCCGATGCCTTGAGTCGGAAGGAAAGGGTGAAACCCATCCGAATCAATGCCAAGCGCATGGAGATAAAGAACAGTTTGATTGAAAGGTTGTTAGCTGCACAGAAGGAAGCTGTGTTGGAAGCTAACTATCCTAATGAAAAGTTAGGAGTAACTGAGGAGCAGTTATCTCTTAGCAAGGACGGGATTCTAAGATTGAATGGACGAATATGGGTTCCAATTTATGGAGGACTTCGAGATGTTATTCTCCAGGAAGCCCATAGTTCCAAATACTCCGTTCATCCTGGAGCTGATAAGATGTACCAGGATCTAAGGGCAAACTATTGGTGGATAGGCTTGAAAAAGTCTGTAGCCACCTATGTAGCTAAATGCTTGACATGTGCGCAAGTCAAAGCCGAGCATCAGAAACCGTCAGGTTTGCTACAACAGCCTGAACTTCCTACGTGGAAGTGGGAAATGGTAACTATGGATTTTATCACCAGGTTACCTAAGACAAGGAAAGGAAATGATACAATATGGGTTATAGTTGATAGACTGACTAAGTCAGCACATTTCCTACCCATCAAGGAGACTTATAGCTCCGACATGTTAGCCCAGTTATATATGGATAAGATTGTAGCCTTACATGGCATACATGTGTCTATTATCTCTGACAGAGATACTAGGTACACGTCACATTTTTGGAAAAGCTTTCAACAATCTTTGGGCACGCGTTTGAATTTTAGTACGGCTTACCATCCTCAGACAGACGGTCAGAGTGAGCGTACTATTCAAACGTTGGAAGACATGCTACATGCATGTGTGATCGATTTAGGTGGTAGTTGGGATAACCACCTACCGTTAATCGAATTCTCCTACAACAATAGCTACCATACCAGCATTAAGGCTGCGCCTTTTGAGGCATTATATGGTAGAAAGTGTAGATCGCCCGTTTGTTGGGCGGAAGTTGGAGATGTCCAATTATCAGGACCAGAGATAGTCTTTGAAACGACGGACAAGGTTGTCCAGATTCGTGACCGTCTCAAAGCTGCCCGTGATAGGCAGAAGAGTTACGCAGATCCAAAGCGTAAAGTTTTTCACTTCGAAGTAGGTGACAAAGTGTTGCTTAAAGTATCGCCCTGGAAGGGGTGATGTGATTTGGTAAGAAAGGCAAGCTAAGCCCGAGATACATAGGACCTTTCGAGGTTATCGAACGTGTCGGGTCAGTTGCCTATAAGTTAAACTTACCTGAAGAGCTCAGTGGTATTCATAATGTATTCCACATCTGCAATCTGAAGAAGTGTTTCGCTGACGAATCACTGGTTATACCACATACAGATGTGCATATAGATGAGAGCTTAAAATTTGTGGAAAAACCTTTGTCGATTGAAGATCGACAGGTTAAGAAGCTTCGAAGGAAGCATGTGCCTATTGTAAAGGTCAAATGGGATGCCCGTAGAGGTCCCGAATATACGTGGGAGGTTGAATCCACAATGAAAGAAAAGTACCCTTATTTATTTCAGTAAATCTCGGGTCGAGATTTATTTTAAGGGGGTGAGGATGTAACACCTCGAAAAATTCACGTCCTATAATGTGTTGACACGTGTCATATGTTTGAACGTGTGAAAGAATATTCTGAAAGGACTAAAGTTGACAATCATGAAAAGTATATGAATATACGAGTTCTAAATGTCAACAGTGAATAAATATATTGTACATTAACCCTACATGATGTTTATAGCATCAAACGAATAAATCATGGATCATGCGAAGCTAAAAGTGAGAGATTACAAACTACAGGGGTTAAATGTGTCAACATGTTTAAGTTATACCTCTGAGTGACCTTTGACAAACCCAAAGCTTTGTAACGGTTAATTATGCACACTAGAATGCATGATATAAATTTCATAAAGTTTCGTTATCGTATGAGAAAGTTATGATCAAATTCGTATACAAGGGGTTAAAGCGTTAACGTTGAAAGTTATGACTTTTCGGGTTAACCAGAAGTGTCCAGGGACTTGGTAAAGTGGGTACAAATCTTGAAGCCCTTATATGTCAAATTAGAGGGTTCAAATTGCAAGAAATAGGTCAGTTGACCTTTCGGAAGGGCCAAGAGGTGAGATGCAACATCTTAAAAACGTTTTTGTCTGATCATAGGGTCCAAGCGGGCCGCGTAAGACCTTAAGGTCTTTTACACGGGCCGCGTTAACCGCCCAGATATAGAAAGTGCGAACAGCAGCCTGTAAATGCACAGAACCGACCTTTAATCGATATTTTTGCATTATGGGCGACCCCTAAACAGTCCTAGGCACTTAGGGACACATGTTGATGGGTTGTGGTCAGTGTTAGACTTGCTTGTCAACAATTTGTGGTGAAAATCCACTATAAAAGGACCTTGAGTTGCAACCATTTGATCACACCTTCATCTGCACTTTCTGATCATTTCTGGAGCTCAAGTCTTCTCTCAAGTGATCACTAATCAAGCTTAGAACTTCAGTAAGTTTGCTAATCCTTTCTAAATTAAGTTTTAGCTTAGTTATAGCTTAAAAGTCAAACCGTCGTAATTAACGGTTGACTTTAAGATTAATCACTAATGGTCCAGTGATTAGTCGAATCAAAAGTAGTTATAAGTTGGTAATTAAGTGGGTAATAAACCCTTAAAAGGGTTCCCCCTGATTCCCACTCTAACTATGTCAAAAGTCGGGTCAAACTTGTTAATAAAAAGTCAACAGGATACTTAAATTCTAAATTATGCATAATTAGCAATGTAGAACATATACAACCTGTTTGATCATTATTATAACTTGGTAATTAGTGTAAGAACATGTCTAAACATGTTCAACCCGATAATTTTCTGTAAAGACCCGGTTCGGAACCGAAAGTCACATAGTTTGACTTTCACTTTGACTTTCAGTTCTGACCCGTTTAAGCATGTTTTAGAAATGCCTTAAAGCTTTATTTGGACCAGGTAACATGCTAGTATAACCCTCTGTGATTATACACCATGGTTCATTAGTTAACCAATTAATATGCATGATTCCGTTAATTACTTATATGTTGACCATTATGCCCTTTTCACCTTAAAACATGATTTTTGAAAATGTAAAAGAGTAGAAACATTAGTTCCTGATATATAAACTTGCACCCAAAATTTGAGATCAATTTGTGGTGTAGATTAAGAGTTATGCTCATTAGCGTAAATTGAAAGCTTTATGTTAATTAAACGGCGTAATTAGCATATAGCCTAGTTAAACATACTTTTTGATATCAAACCCTTTACCCACTGATGTAATATATTATTTTGGGATTTTTAAAGATTTTTAATTAATTTTTGGCTGAGCATAACTTATAGTCGTAGGCTTAATCCGGTAAATGTCGGTTTTGCCTTTACGGGCCATAAAATGAGGTTTACATATCTAAACGACTCCAAACCTTTTGCTACTGATTAGATATGATAAATAAATTATTTTACGCCTTCTGGAATAATAAAAATATCAGCTCTATGTATCGAACCCGTAAACGGCTCCTAATCGCCTTATTAAGCGTTTTTAGAGCATGGTATGTACTAAGACTATTTTTAAACATACAAGGGTGATACCTACTGATGTTTTAGTTAAATTATAACATTTTAACAGTAAGCAAAAGTTTTTTAACTCAGACTTCAGTTTTGAGCTTTACGGCTTATGTGAAAATTACCAAAATGCCCCTACGGTGCATAATTTGGTTATAATTGATAAATTTCACATATATACTTTACCCTACTGTTATACCTTAGTAAAATAAGTATTTTTACTGATTATATCAGACCTGTAACTCAGGAAAATACTTAAACTCTTTTATAAACTTTTAAATGACCAAACTACCCCTACGGGGCCTAGTTTGTGTTTAAATACGTTTCGGACATAATGAAAGACATCTTACTGATGTCACAACATATTTGAGGCATAATTAACTTAGGAAACCTGTATATGACTCTCATGAATACCCGTCACGCTTATTACGCGTTCGGTTCGGTTTATGTAACAAGTTTACATAAATTAGCCGAAACGGGTCAAACCTTATTGGTTTTATCTCAAAATCCAGAATGTGTATAAAATACCCATATTAAGCAAGTCTCCGAACTTGTCGGGTCTAAATCACATTCTATCCGGTCTTCGCTTAATCGTGCGTACGAACCGTATCTTTGAAACTAACCGGTCTAAGCTTAAGCTTAATTAAAGACCCGTTAGGATTCTAATAGGTTATTATAAAACCTTCATTCCAGATTAGGAGGACCAGTAAAAGCTACTTGCATTTTTCTTATTGTGATTATTACTTGCTCAGGTAAATACTTTTAACTTATTTTCCCAATACGGGCTTGGGTTACGGTATATAGAATACCGCTTGGTCGGGCATCAAATCTTCCATCGTTGGGTGGTTAATTGAATAATTTGATCGGACCGTTTAAACAGTTTTGTTTACTTAAAAGCCTTTGGGGGGTTAATGACCATGTCCCGGATATCCCTGGCATCATTTTACGAAATGGCCACGACTTAAGCGCGGGGTGTAGGCGTACACCCGTCAGTGCACAAAAGAATAATGTGGTGTGTCTATTGATCTTTAACCCGGACAAGATCCGGGCTACTGAACGCATAAGGAACATGTAATTCGTTCACGAGATTATAATATTAAATAATTCTCCCAAGTTATAAAATGTTTATGCCATGTGCATCCAAACAAATTTTAAATCATTTTCCAAAATGAGTCAGTTGATTGTATTTACCAGTGTAAACTGACGTATTTTCCCAAAAAGATTAAATGCAGGTACTAAACGTAATTGGCTGGATTGTCTCCTTAGCATCAATAAAGAGTCTCGCAAGCTTAAGATGCCTGAAGTCTGTTGAACTATTGTTTCCATTTTATTTTCGATCCTTCTGTGGATTAACTTCCGAATATTGTGACATTTGATATTACAATATTAAATTCGGTTGAAATATATCTTTTAAATTGCTTCCGATGTGCATATTAAATATTGTGTTGTTTGACTATTATGTTGCCAACCACGTCACGATAATCCCCCACCGGGCCCACCGGTGACACGTGGAAATCTGGGGTGTGACAGCACTATCCTAGCATATTCGAAGAATATGGTAGTGTAACCTTTGCAGTCTATTCCAGTCATTCTAAGATTTAGGAACTTATTAGCGATTTGTTTCTTCTCATTAGAAGGACAGAATTTTCTTTCAACCATTTTCTTAAAGTTGATTCATTCCATATTATAAATTCTTCACTTCCCATATACTGGAGAATAGTATTCCACCATTCTAAGGCTGCATTTTTGAAAAGATTAGAAGCAAACATAATCTTATCTTCATCTGCATATTTACTTATTTTTATGACTGCTTCTGTCTTTTCTATCCAACGTAAGGCTGCAAAGGCTCCTTCATTGCCTAAGAATTCTATTGGTTTGCAAGCCAAGAATTCTTTATAAGAACAACCGTATGAAGCGGTTCTTCTTCTTTTAGGAATTGGAGCTTGGATAATAGGTCAGTTATTATTATTCACACTGTGACTTGGTTCAGTGTGTTGGCGTTTACTGCCATTTGCAGATTTATTATTTTTTGCTTCCTTAACAGTCCTTATAATATAAGGCATAGCATCTATAATTCCTTGTGCTACTATATGTTGGATGACACTGTTATCTATTTGGTTTCTGTTATTCTCATTATTCTGGTTTTCCTAATTTACTTCGTTCGACATCCGAATTGGTAATAATTAGCAAGTATTAATCATCATAGAATAAGAATAATACAATTACTTATACACAATTATACAAACAAGTTGGTCAAAAACGTCGATCATTGCGACTTTTACTCTTTTTCATATATATGTATCTATTACAAACTACAACTGGAAATCAGATATACTGTGCATCCGTATATATCTTCTATATATAATAAATAAAACCTTTGGTGGGACAGGTGTCAAACTCTCAAGCATTATTTTGGTGGGTTTCCCGCTCTTTTGTTTGGATCCATTTTTTTTTCATTTGTATGACCCGACCCTTAACTGCTTATACCTTTTTGTTCGCTACTTTCACTGTCTATTATGTTTCATCAATTAAAAAACCCTAAACCCAATCTCTGTCTATTATGTTTCATCTTAAATTAAAAAACCCTAAACCTAATCCTCCCATGGAAGACCACTGCTAATCTTCGATTTCGTTGATTGATGAAACAAAATTGAAGATGGCTTCAAGATTCGATTTGATGTATTGAAAAACCCTAATCCTATTATCAATTGAAGATGTCGCTATTCTCCGGTCATTTATCGCTTTGATTTCTAACTGTCTACAAACATAATCAAGCCGATCTCGGTAAGTTTTTGTTGATTTGTTTTCCATGAAATAGAAATTTGAATGGTTATTTGGCTAATTCTAGGGTTTAAAGCTTGATTATTGATGCTTATTGATGTTCATGTGTGTTCGAAATCTAGGTTTTTTTCTGGTTGAAGGATGGATAGGTTTTGGTATCAAACAAGTTTTTCGAGCCGTCATTTTTTGAAATTTATGGCAGGTCGATAGTAGTTACTGATTATCTCAGGACATTTTTTTTGAGGACATTTTTTTTGTGGCTGGTACATGAACCTGGTTTGGAACAAATGAGACTTCATATGCTTTTGTTTGATACTAGGTGAAAAATGACGGAATGAGTGGACATGATTTACTTTTATGTTCTGCTGTTTTTTTTTTAAGATGCTTAGTGCCAAATTTGGGATTTATTTTATGTGTGTTTGTTGCAATTATGAATTAACTCTACAATTTTTACAGGTAAGCTTAGTGAGGTTGTATCTTATTTGCATACGGAATACTCTAGAGGCTGCCATGTGTTTACAGGTACAAAATGTTGTGCTAAATGCGGGTTGGGTGAAACAGTCTAATCCCTATATAGATGTCCGTCTAGGTGTTTACATGTCTAAAACTGGAGAATAATCTTGAATCATGTTGTGGTCGAAGTTGGTAGAAGTTTTTGGTTGGAGAAGTCAAATTTTAAGGAAAGTAGAAATTGGTTGCGAGGTTACATAATAAGTTGAATTTTGGAATTCAAGTCAATTTAATGATTTTTAATCATTCACATCTTAACATCTTTATGCGTTAATCACTTGGAAGATGTGTGTACTTGAAGTAGAAAAATAGTCTCAATTTTATGGAAGTTGAAGCTTATTAGGATTTAGTAGTTATATATCATCTTTCATCTATATTCGTATTTTTATCATCATGTTAATGTTGATGCTTACAATTCAGATTGTGATTTGACGAATGAAGCTGAGAATTGCTTGATTGAAACTTCAATTAACTCATGCGCATAAGCCTCAAGGTAATTATAGTAGATGTTTAATCATTTCTCTGTTACACAACATACTTTTAGTTGTTCACATACTTATGAGAATACTGAGGTTATGATGTGTTACCTATAGTTCCTCTGGTAAAACATTAATTATTCTAAACAGAATTTCATAAATATACACTCTTTTCCATCGAAATTGCTAACTACTTTGAAAGAATTTGTAGTTACTAATGACACTACACAAATTTTAATTGTTTGCATCCCAACTTGGAAATTGCTCAATATTGGCATTACAATTAGAGTTATATTGTAACTTCCGGCTCTTCATACTAACCAATATTGTCCGCTTTGTTCACAAAGAGCTAATGACTTTGTTTTTAGTTGCCCGAGTGGAGACTTCTTTGGTTGTCACACAAAAGAACAAACATCCTCATAATTCTTACACCGTTTTGTGTCGTTTGTCTTTCTAGAAAGCTAACATTTGCTTTCATGTTTATTGGGTGATTATTTTATTCGTATTAAATTAGTAATTTTTCATTTTTTATGATTTGTTTATAGGTAAAGCAGACTCAAGCTTGAAAACGTTCTTACCAAAAGTTCCTTAGATTTTTGTTTATGAGGGCAGAAGCTTTTCAACTCTTGAGGAGAACAACAGTTCAGGTGTGCAAAAGCTACCAAAATCCACATTTATATGACTTTCATTTGACTTTCACATATTATCTTTTGTGGATAGTATGTGCCAAGGTGGCAGTGATTTATGAACCTAATTCTTTTTTTTTCTTTCCTTTTTTCAGGGTTACATCATTAGTTTTTTTATCGCTAATTACCACCGTGAAGAGATGCAGAAGCATAAGCTTATCGACTTCATTGTGTAATTCATGGAAGAGTTCAGTTCACTTTATTTATTATTGCTTTTTGGTTGATTTTTTTTTTTAAACTGATCGCGAAAGTTAACCATGAGCTGAACACCCCTACTTCATACTATGTTCCATGGTAGCCAAAGAAACATAGCCTGTTGCAACAGGTCTTAGAAAAAAATGGGTCGGGTCTGTTTGACTAGAAATGTGTTTTACCAAAGTGTTACTATTGCTTTGATGAAGGTCAACATGTATGTCCAAAAACCAAAAATGAGATACCGGTGTTATATGGGTGACAATGTTACAAATAAAACATTCAATGTTGTTTATAGGAAAATATTTATAGATTTATAAAGTGTTTGTATATTTCGTGAGATCTAATATATATTTCATTTTTACGTTATTTATGTTAATATTTAGTTTCAATCATTTATGCTTTTAAGCTTTTTATAATTTTCATTCTTCGTAGTTTATTATCATATTTTATATTCCTTATCAAAATTAAATTGTTTAACCCGTGTATCACACGGGTAGATAACCTAGTATATATATATAATTTTTTTAATCAAATACAGAATTACATACATATCTAGGTATTTTCTAAGTGCCGTTTATCCAGTACTGCATTTCTCGTTCATCATATTTCCAAACTAGTTTCTCTCCTATCTGTCAGATTCTATTCCCATCATTCACTAAATCTTCTCCATACTGATAGAGTTCCTGCACCTGTTTTTGACTCATTGGTGGGTCTAATGGTTCATGTTGGGGTACGGGTTCCTCATAAGGGTCTGTGCTATTCATCTCGAAAAATGTTCTATCGGTATCCCTCCACGGATCACGTTCTAAAGGCATTGGTTCGTTGGGAGTATATAGGGTTGAGTATGACCTATTGTCGTCAAACCATGGATCATATTGTAAAGGCTGTGGGGTTGGGATTCTAGGTAACTCGTTGGGGTCAAATGCAGGTATTGGGAATTGGTTTTCTTGGTTGGGTTCTAGCATCTGTTGTGTAACATCCGTCAAAATTAGATTTTCGAAATCCGACCCGTTTTGAATTTTGGATCCTAATCCTTGAAACTCGGAAATTTTTCCCGAATTAAATAAACGTCGAAAGATTTTATGTCAAATAATAATCAATATGGTTATTTATTCATTTTATTAATTAATTTAATTAATATTACAATTAAAAGTTTTATCCCTTTTTATTTTTATTTTTATTTAAATAATCTAGTTAGTTAAGGTGATACAAGTTAACCTAGTTAATTAATCAAGTTAGTCGAGTTCCATATAAATGAGGGGCTTAGTGTGATTATGTTGAAAACTTAATTATATCGAATCAATACAATAACATAAAACCTTTATACAAGCCTACGTTTGAAATCCTTTTTGCCGCCAAACATGCCACTCAATCACAGCAAAGAACAGCTAACAACTTTCCTTTCTATTGCTTAGGCTAGAGGGTGTGGGATTACACCATTGGGGCTTTATAAGCGCCACCTCAGCTCCACGTAGGCGCCACGTCAGCCATGGGCTTTATAACACCCCATTTTAACTTACACGGTGTGGTGGGCGCTATATGGTGGGCGGCGCTATAGGAAAAAAAAAAAAACAAAATGCTCTTGTTTAAAAGAAAGAAACAAAGTGGCGGGGACAAAAAGCAACAAAGTGTTAGAAAGAAACAAAGTGGTGGGGTCAAAAAAAGCAAAGTGCTCTCGTTACCATGTTAACGAATGAAGTATGGCGCCCCAAGTTAATTAGGTGGGTGTGGGTGGATAGCGCCCCGGGGCGCTATAGCCTCTGACGTGGCGGGGTGGCGCCCCCCACACCCTCCGGCCTTATGATCGCTGATTGATCGTATTAGACCAAGATTACGCGTTTTCCTTTTTGGTTACAGTCACGAATCAGTTCTCTTTACCCGTCCCCATTCATTCACGAAATTTCAGAAACTTTGTCAACTTCCAAACAAGAAAACCAAAACGCGTCTTTATATACGACCAAGATTCATTCGGACACCCTCACAACCCCACAACATTTTCGCCATACCTTACAACCCACCGGAGTATCAGACGCCGCCGGAATCCATTCGGGTTCACAACGTTTCCATTGCTTTGCACCATGTCGGAGAAGTCGGGTCATCGCCGGAAAACTTGAAGCTTGCCCGAAGCCGCTGGAGTTCACGTCATCACTGTTCGGAGACGAAGACGTGTGCCGAACTCGTACTTTCACCGGAGCCAACCGGACCAACCATTCTTGTTCGGTATATATCCCTTTTTATCTTTGTTCCTCGTAACTTCATTATTATGTCGGCCTTAATATTCATAAGAGATGAACTGGTAGTTTAAAAATAGTATGTATATATATAAGTCACTGTTATGTATAATGTTGAAGAAGAAACCAACTTGCTCCGTTTAAAAATTAAAACATAAACTGACAACATGTTGGTTTAGTTATTTTTGAGAACTGTATTTGTAGAAAACCAAATTACTGTTATTTCATATATAAATTTTCGAAACATGTTATCAAAACTTTTGTGGGATTATAATCATGGAGTTCGAAGCTTTTTCAGTAACATCGATCAGGGAATGTCCTTTCCTTATGTAAACTTTGGCCAACCTTTTGTTTTTTTTTAGAAAAATGCTGAAGTTTTTGAAAGACCAATAAACTACTCTTTTCCCTAAGTAAAATGATGCAAAGGTGGTTAAATTACAATTCCCTAACCCATAATAACCCATAATTATTTTTCTTATTTTATTTTATTAATTATTTCTTTTCCTCTTTTATAAAAAAACTCCAAAATTAAACAATTACCAAATCATTTTAAGTTATAAATCATAATGTTAATCGATTCACAAAACCATAAATATTAAGATTGTATTAACCTATGAATATTAATGAGATCGTTATTTTAACCTAGGATAATCGCTCTTGTTTGTTCTCTTGGATTGTTCCAATCTTACTCGTGCGTTCTTACAAGAAATCGCAAAGCAATCACTGTGAGAATACATGACCCATTTTCCTTTTCAACACTTTTGGGTGCAATATGTATTCTATATCAAACACACAAATCACCTCAAACAGCTTTATGCACACTCTATCCAAATTCTATGTGATACAATTTGATTCATGTTATACATGTTATGCTACTGTAAACTCTCATGACTATGTGTTCATTAACTTTGCAAGCCTCCCCTAACAATGGTAGCGCTATAGGTTGAGAAACGCCCCTCTCGTTATTTTGGCGGGTATTGTTAGGTTAATCTATGTTAAAACCATCTCATTCATTGGGATAGGCATGTTAATTGCGTTAAACTTTGGTTTGGACACATAGAGTAACATCGTTTCGAGTATATACTGTTAATATGATCATGTTATTCACATTGGATATGAGAAACATTTTATACTATTATTATGCTATGTATTAAACTTGTATACTCGCCAACATTTTTGTTGATTTTATTTTAATACATGTTGCAGGTTGAATTATTCAAGGTTTCAAGTAATCGAGCTAGGATGGCTTAGATACACATCTTAGCAAATTAATAAATGTTTGAATTCATGTTATTTCTTTTGAGACTTTGTATGACATTTGGAGTTTAATGAAATGGAACTTTAAATTATATTGTCACATTTAGTGTTATGTTGTTTTGAGCAATCTGTTTCGCTTAGTGCCACATCTCGATGATTCCGCCATCGGTTGGGGTGTGACATGTTGGTCTGGGAATAAATGTAACAGTCGCGGTTCGGCTACTCGGTTTAGGTTAGCATCTGCTGCTTTAGTGGCTAACATGTTGGCCAGCTGTCTATCTAATTCCTCTTCCCAAGGTGGCCTACTGGCTGTTTCCTGAATCTGTACATCTGCCTCCCTATTAGCCCTGACTATGGCCCTATGTTGTTGTAACTTCTTTATTCTTTTTCTTCTCTCATGTGCTCCTTTATTAAACCAACCTCTTTTCTTAGTAGTAAATGGTTCCTCAGACTGTGCCTTAAATATAAATATCCCTTCCTCAGTATCGGCTGAGTATCATGAGGGATTAGGTTGAGATGATGTTCCCTCATCCTTTGGTGAACTATCTAAATGACGATAAGCGTCCGAATTTCCTTGCTCACTCATACTATAGAATAACAAATAGTCAAATAACACACAACGTCTAATTACATAAGTTATTTTCTAACACAGAATTTAAAATTTCAGTGTCAGCAGAACACTTCCTTGGCTTAAACTAGTGGCTGTAGCTCTGATACCACTTTTTTTTGCAACCCCCGACCCCTACCCCGAGAGCGGGTGCCGTGAGGACAGTATCAATGGTATCGGTGTTTATTTATTTGGCAGCTGAATACATCAGGACCGTAGTTAGGAAATATGTTTATCAGAGTAAAACACCAACTTTTATAATAATAATTTATTGGGATAAAACCCAAGTTTATTTGACAATACATTTGTAGGTATAAACCCTAATTATTGAAAACAAAACGTCTTGTTTATTAGGTAACTTTTATAGCCACTTTTCCAAGCCTTCAGTGCTCTCCAGCTGGCTTCTATATGGCTTTCACATTGCGTTACCTGAAACGCGTTTTAAAAACATTTTATCAGCAAGAAATACCGGCGAGTGCATCCTAGTTTAATAAAAACAGTTTTTATAACTTCACAGAATTGAGGGCATCCACAATTACATTTGTTTATATCTACTCAATTACTCATTCAGTACTGTCAACACCTGACTTGTGGGTCATATTACCATTGGCTAACTATTTGTCCAATGTTAACGTTTTCCACATTTTGTATACAAAACCCTAACATACCGGCAGTAATTGTAGAATCACAACTACTCAATTACTGTTAAGTGTAATTTAAAACATTTGAGGTTTTGGTAAAACATTTTGACTCATAAAAGATTTACAAAAAGGTGGCAAAAAGCAGATGTACTCACATTGTTGACTTAGGTAAAACTAAGGCTTCCTGGTGATTCTCCTTGTTATTATTTATTAAATTAAACAATGCACACGTGTTAGTAAAATAACCCAATTCACATTAACCGTACAACTCAAGACATAATTCCAATGACTGAGTCGGGCAGAGCCGACATGCATTACGAAATCCTATATCAATCGGGTGTACACACGAGACAGAATTCCAATGACTGGGTCGGATAGAGCCGACATGCATTACAGAATCCTAGATCGATCGTGTAGGGTAATAGCAGGGTTATAATACTTACAACGAGGCAGAGCTTCGCTTTTATAGTGGGTATTATGCCCGGGTATAGTAATTGCTATTAGAATATTTGAGAGAGAAAACAGAAACTGAACGAATTCAAATGAAGCTCGTCCAGCCTATTTATAGGCTTTTCATATGGCGGCTCGCAGCCCGCGAGAGAGGAGGCTAAGGCCTTCGCGGCCCGCGACAACAGTAGGGTAGGCCGTAGGCTTGGCCAGTCAGCGAGTGTAGGTTTGACACGTGTCGGCATGGGCGTCCGGCAAGCAACAGACGCTCGCGCCCCGTGAGAGACCTAGGTGGTCTTTGTCGCGGCCCGCGAGAAACATACAGATTTTGTTTTTCTTGATATTTACAAGTACAAAGGTATTTCGGGTCCGTTTTTCACATACGGAGTACGTAAGGAATGTTTTAGGGTCACGTTAAGGGTTCTAGGAGAGTTGTTATATTACTGATAACCACAACTTAATTTAAACTTTTAACGAATAAATGGTGAACAGCTGGATTTGTTTACACACTTTTAACTAGTAAATCATGAACAACTAGATTTGTTTACACTCCTAGTGAATACAAAACGTTAAACGTGTAAGATTTGCAGCATAATAAATAATTGAGTTAAATGCTTGGTTGGTCCCTGTGGTTTTCAAAAATTGCAGACTTGGTCCCAATGGTTTACTAATTACACGCGTGGTCCCTGTGGTTTTCAAAAATGCACTCGGTTGGTCCCTAGCCCTAACATCAGTTAAATTTCTCAGTTAAGTCCATGTTAAATGACCAAATTACCCCTGAGATTAAAATAAAGCAATTAAAAAGGAAAAAATAAAACAAAGGGCCCACCCCATCATCTTCTTCATCATCTGCCCCTCCACCAGCTTCCCATCCCAACCCCTTCGTTTCCACCGGCGACCATCCCTCCACCGGAGACCACCCCAATCGTAAGTCCGAGCGCTGCAATCTGTTACAGACTCACCTTCCGATCGTAACTCCGGGCGAAACAGCTCCACTCTTCCGGTTACATTTACACCACCGGTTAAGATCATCGGATCCAAAGATAACTAAATCACAATAACTGTTGTAAATTACATCACAGTCATCAGATTACTAAAACCACAAGATGACAATGACTATTAGCATAGCTTTCCTACTTCATATACTTTTGTAAGTCATAAACAAAAAAAGTTGCTTGATCGTGAATTCGTGATATTGCGAACGAAGAACAGAGAGCAAACAGAAATTTCAAATTAAAAAGAGCCAAAACATAATCACTACCATTTTAGTCAGACTGAGCCTATCATAGGTTGAATCATCACTCATTGTTCCTTAAGTATGGTGATCGGCGCTGATGGTGGTGGCTGGCACTGATGGCGGCGGCTTCAAGGTAAAAATGGAGGTGTTCAGATTAAAGGTTTGGTGGGATTAATTGCCCAGAAACGGATGTCGGGTTCAATCCTCTGCTAACTAATTTTAGGGTTCGTGAGTTTATCGATGTGTGTTATTGTGGTCGGCGCTGATGGTGGTTCTGTTGGTGGCAGGTGCGATGGTGGCCTGTTCTATTGGTGGATGGTGCGGTGGTGGCAGGTGCTGTGGTGGCAGGTGCGGTGGTGGTCGGCCCTATTGGTGGCAGGTGTGTTGGTGATGTCTTTAGGGTTTAAGGATGCAGATGATGATGGTGATGAAGATGATATGGTGATGAAGATGATGCAGTGGGTTTTGTTAATAAGCAAGGGTAATTTGGTCATTTAACATGGACTTAACTGAGAAATTTAACTGATGTTAGGGCTGGGGACCAACCGAGTGCATTTTTGAAAACCACAGGGACCACGCGTGTAATTAGTAAACCATTGGGACCAAGTCTGCAATTTTTGAAAACCACAGGAACCAACCAAGCATTTAACTCTAAATAATTAAACACCTACCTTACCATATTTTCAGGGATATGCTAAATTGACGTATGTTTGATTGTTTTCAAAACCAAAAGCCAAAAACGGCTTCTTTGTGAAGAGAAAAGGGGGACAAAGGGCTCAAAAATATATGCTTTGATATGGGCGTTGGAACTTGTAAGCATGTCCAACAGCTAACAAAAATAAAATAAAATATAATCTTATAATCATATAATCCATCACATCAACATAGTTATAATCTTATAATCATACATGTTATAATTTCTTTGCCCTTTGCCCTTTGCCCTTTACCCGTTTGAGTCGGAGGTGTTGTAACTTATTTGGTCGTTTGCCCGTTTGAGTCAGAGGTGTGTTAATGAAGTTTAATTAAAAAAAAGAAGTTAACAAGATGTTTGTAGGAGTTTCTTTTATCAAAGCATAGTAATTACATATTTTATTCACTAAAAATATAGCTGTTTTGAACTTATTTGTTAATGTCGTGTCATAAATTATGAATTCTAGGTTTAATACTATAAAAGGTGTTGTAAATGTTACAAGGAAGATTTAACCTTTCTAGTAACTTTGATATTAGTTCCCACATATAAATATGTATTTAAGAAAATATTTTGTTTTGTATAATTAGAATTTGTTTTAAGTAAATCACCTTGTCCACCACATTGAGGACGGCGGCCTTTGCCTTCCTATGCCACATCACTAAATTACACAGAGCTTCACTCCAACAAGACTAAACCATACGTCCATACATATTCGCATCAAAAAGCACTAACATTTAAGAGGGATGTATGACTTTTAACATTTGTTACATTATTAAGTATCATATGACTTATAGTTTTTTAGTTACATCTTTTAACTTGATTTATTTAACCAAACAAAAGTATTATATAAGCAACGTGACAACAAATTCAATCTAATGATATGGGGTATGAAATAGAAAAAAAAAATGAAAGTTTATTTTGTAGATTAAAGGATATTAATTTATATTCGGGTAATAAATTTCTACTAGTATAATTTGTAACTCAGCTTGTTAGAGAAAAAATAAATAAATATAATACTAATACACATCATCAAAAATAAATAAATATAATACTAATACACTACATCCACTTTTAAACGTATTTAAATGCGCTAAATCAGTTGCCGTATTATTTTTTTCACTTGTAGTTCAAACACACTCATTTCTTCTACAATGCTATGTCCACTTTCAAACACCCATTATGTATGAGCCCTAGTCTCCCGTTCATTCTCCATCTAGATTTCGAGACGCACGAATAGACACACATTCTAGACAATTCCCTCAATGTTGATGTCCAGTTTCGAATACCAGTGTTGGAGGCTTATCTTTCTTCATATATTTGTCTAGTTGTAAATACATTTACATACCAACACTTTTAATATTGAATAACGTATAAGTATGCAAATGTGAAATCATATAATATATTTCTATGTCAAGTTTCGATAATTTAATGAGAGTGTAATAGAGTAGATTATTGTTAATGAAATTTAGTTTTGTGTTAAATTTATTATACATACATTATCATATATTAGACGATGTAGTGGTTTAACTAAAAGGTAAAAAGTTCATGCAATGTAGAAAATGTTGCTTTAACTAACTAAACTTTTAAAACTGTGTGACGGTTTTAACTAGAATATCAAATAAAAGAAGAATATAAAGCGATTGGTTGATTTACCGTGGACCCCATCTCTCATCAATTTTATGCCCGTTAATAGCGTAACGAATAAGGAGTTAACGCGTAACGCCCCCATGTAGTGGTTCGGCGAGTGACTTTGTTGGTGATGTCTGTGAACGCCACACCACTACGGCTGGTGCTGATGTTTCGTATATTTATTGCTATCAACTGGTTTGTGAAACTAGTGACAAACATGAGTTATGACTGATGAGTAGGGCCGTTCAAATCGCTCGCCCTCGTTTAGAAATTGCTTGGAGAATGTTCGTTCAATTTGACGCTCGGTTGTAAAGTAGTCGCTGTGCTCGGTTCGCAGGGGTGGCCCTGGGAGTGGGCGGGGAGGACCACCGGCCAGGGCCCGATATTTCGAAGGGCACATTATTTAAATAAAAAAACCAATATGTATATGTACTTTTTTTTAAATAGGGTATACCCATACAAACACCAACATAGGCTTACTTACAAAACTAATCTTATGGTTTTAGATTAGTTATTAGCCCATTGGCATTAGGTTTAAACCTTTAGTGAGCCCAATACCCATTTTCGTTAAGGCCTAAGGGCACGTTTTTTTCGAGTTCGAACATGGTACACGAATTCTCAGGGCCGACCCTGTCGGTTCGGTTTGTAAACGAGCCAAGCATGAGCAAAGATCCGCTCAGCTCGGTTCGGCTCGAATTATTATTTTTAATTAGTATATATATATACATACACACATTACACATACATATATACTTAAATATAAATTAAATTCATAGTTTTATATATACCACTCTATTAGATTTTAGTCCACTATATACAAATTTACAACTATATCTATACGTACTAGCTCAACCACACCAATAAAAAATTAATATCTAATCTAAAAGTTAAACCCTAATTCGATAAATGACAGGCTGCTCATCGCCTCAATGTTTCATGTCGTTACCTTAAGTCGATCGTCAACTGCTCTCAACGTAATTGTTCGTGCAATATGATCATCGCCTCGTCGGCCACAACATTTTTATTCATAAGAAAAATATTATGCCTTGAAATGTGCATGTTTTTAAAGATATAAAAACTTGAGACCAAAAATTGTCACTATCTCTCTCAGCAAATTTAAATCGGGCGATACGGTTATCCAAATCGCTCGAACATCGCTTGACGCTCGCTCGGAATATTTGTTGCTCGAAAAATGTTCGCTTGATTTGAGGCTCGGTTTTAAATGAGCCGCTCCGCTTGATTCGGTTTGTAAATGAGCTAAATACAAGCAAATGTCCGCTCGGTTCGGTTCAACTCGTGAACAGGCCTACTGATCAGACCCCACCTCCGTCCCTCCTCACAACAATTGGTTCACCCTCTAAAGTGGCATAAAGAAACACAAATAAAAGCTCAAAAAGTCATGAATGAAACCGTGATACTGAAAACTGTCAATTTAAGTCATTAAGCACAAAAAAAGAAAACAGTAAACATTGCGCATGAAAGATTCTGTTACACCTCACCGGACGGTAGCCGGAGTTCGTCGACAAACAATGGAGAAACAGATCGGTTGCATGTCCGGTTTCCTTCAAATCTTTGATCGCCAACAGATTTTAGCAGGAAAAAGAATCCACTCCACCAAACGCCTCCCTAGTTCCACCGTAATGTCTTCCCTTTCTGTTTATTTTCTCCTTTTATACCTTATCGGATTTGACTCAGAAACGGTTTAACCGGATGTATATTGAGCAGTTTAACCGGTTATACCGGACGGTTCAACCAGTACATCCGGCCGGTTTGAACCGGTTTTTAAAACATTGGATGAAATATTGAGAAAATGTAAGTGTATCCAATTGGATCAAACCAAATATGTGTGAAAAAAAAAACATATTTAGGGCGGATCTAGGATTCGCACCAAGCGGTAACGTTTTATAAATAAGCGGTAACGAAATAGAAAAAACGTCAAATTTTTCCAAAATTTACACTAATTTTACACTACCGCCGGAGCACCAAGGGGTAGCGGGCATTACCCCTTGTTATACACTAGATCCGCCCCTGTTTAGAGTAACATACTTAGACTCTTTTCTTTATTAATGAACTCGACAAATAAAACAGAATACGTGTATTATAGTTAATAGTATGCATAAGCTAATCGAGTTTGGTTCGGATGATTTAAAGATGTAAAACTTCTTGCAGGCCGTAGTTGCATCGTCGGAGACGGAGAGTTCCGGTTATTCTCCTGTTGTGTCAGCTAGTCCAGATAGCTCTCAATTCTCGTCGGAAACATCTGTTGTTGCGGATGGAAAGGAGAACCAACGGCGATCACCAAGCGTCATTGCGAGACTCATGGGACTCGAACCTCTGTCATATTCCGATAAAAAATGCTTACAAACCATCGCGAAACCTGTTCTACGGAGATCCGTTTCAGAACCTAGGGTTTCAAGATCTCTAGATCATTCTACATACATAGACGATAACAATTTTCAACTAAAACAACCAAATCAATCACAAAAAGTTCAAAAGATAAATGTAAACAACAGAAATGGTAGAGAAACTTCTAGAAGAAATTGTGATCTTCCAAAAAGCTTATTCGATTCAACTGATTTTTTTCCGGAGCCAAATCAACCGACGGTTACAATGCATGGAGAGTTCGAGAAGAAGTTGAAGATGAGAGGAATCACTGAACATTCCAAAGATCTGAACACACTTAAACAAATTCTCGAAGTTCTGCAACTCAAAGGTCTCCTACGTTCCACTAATCGTCTTTCGAACAAATCGAACATTGTGCTCGTAAAACCGTCAACGTGTCAATTCGTTAGCGAAAAATCTCTGGAGATTAGTCCGAATCGAGCCAGAGCAGTTGATCGGAGCAGAAAAAGTCCGGTGAGAGCTAGAACACGTTCAGCTAATCGAATAGAGAGTAGCTTAAAAGCGTGTAATTCCATTAGCAAAGCGAAAACATCGATTAATGAAATAGAACGTAGAGAGAATAATTCATCTGGTTCACTAAAAAGTTCTCCACTTCGATCGTTTCGAAACAAGAAACTAACGGAATCATCATCATCCGTTAGTTCTCCAAAACAGAAGTCTATGAAACCAATTGTTCCTTCTACAACCGAATCACAGGTATGTAAATGCAAATGCAAATACAAATGCAAATGTGGATAATACTTTTTCAGTGTTATGAATTTACATCGAGACAGATGGTAAACGCGCAACAAGCTCTTAGTTGTGTGATTACTTATTGAGTGAGCATTTATGTATTGTTTGATCTGATTTTGGTTGTTTGTTACAGAGATGTGGTAAGTTGTTGCGTAGAATGGCGGAGACCGGCGGCGCCACTGAGTCGCTGCCGAGTTCAGCGGCGGTTATACCGAGTCCGGTGTCCGTTCTTGACTCGGGATTTGACACGGACGAGTTGTTGACTCCTTTGCAGTGCATTGATTTGGAAGGTACCTAAAAATAAATCTTCATTGCATTCACATGTTAGTGGGTGTTTGGGGTTCCTTCTTAAAAGTCCTTTTGAAGCAAATTTTGACTTATTAACTTATTATATAAGTTAAAAGCAATCCCAAACACCATGTAGAGAAGAACTTTTCAATGAAAAAGGAATCCCAAACACTTTTTAAAAAAACTTTCAAGCCTCTTTTTGTCTTCAAAAAGGAGAAACCAATAAGTAACAATTTGTTACTTATTCTCCTCAGAAGGACTTATTATAAGTCAAAAGTGAAAAAGGAACCCCAAACACCCCCTTACTTTCATGTTGACTAATTACTTTTAGAACTATTAGACTAGTCGGTATGGGCTTCGGCCCCGGATCATCCTGGGTCGGCGACGGTCCAAACACCGTGCCGGCCCCTCCCGTCCCGTCCTGCCCGTCCGATCTTAGCCGTTTGCGACGATCCAAATGATGTGGGGCCCAATCAAAAAGTGACCGTTTAATTAAAAAAAAAATCAATTTTTTTTCAAAAACTAACGGTAATATTTATAATATTTATAAATTTCAATTCCATTTTCACTTTCATTCACCAAACTAACCACAACATCTCATCCCTCTCTCACATAATTTTTATAAAACTTCTTCCACTTTTATAAACCTTATACTTTAGCATGGATCCTTTCAACAACCCGAGCGACCCGAACAATCCGTATAACCCGACGACTCCCATCAACCCGACCCAACCTAATGTTTTCTCGGGTCCGGGATATTATCCGACGCTAGAACCGAACCAATTCTCGCAATACTCATCAAATGCGTTTGCATCATTCCAACACTCGCCAAACCAATTCGCTCAATTTTCTCAAAATCAAGCCCTTCAACAAATGATGATGCGGGGTGCTTATAATTTCCCACCGAACCCGACTCCACCCGTTCAACCCCAACCGATCCCGCGGCAATCCTTTCAACAATCCAAACCCGACGACGATATGTTTTTTTTTATTAACTTTATGTTTTTTTTTATGTTTATGTAATGTGGTTTTAATATTAATGAAAATATTTTGTTAGTATATTTGTTAAATGTTAAAAAAAATAGAAGACTAAAAAAATAAAAAAAACATAAAAAGTGGTGGAGGATGATGACTAGGACCATCTTAACCATGCCCTCTAGTTTTGGAGGATGGACCATCCTTGGGAGGATGATGACGTGGAGCCTACGTGGCGGATCATCCTCCAAGGATGATCCATCACCATACCGAGTAGCCTTAAGACCGTGTTTGTTTGTTAGGGGTTTGCTAAACATATCTCTTTGGTTTATATCCTAGCCTATTTGAAAATCGAACAAAGACGATTTGTTGTCTCTACATACAAAAGGGTTAATAGTTGGGGGTTAATTTTAAATATAAGTGGTTAATAGGTATATTTTGGAGCATGTTTGTTGCTATTAAAAAATAGTGTAAAGGTTAAACATAAATATGTTTTAACATATAAAATACGTTTAACGTAAAAAGTGAACGAGAGATTTTTTTTGATTTTTTTTCTTACTACTTAAGAATGATGTTTAATTGCAAAATGTTAAAAAAACGTGATTTTACAGTAGTAGAGTAATTATAATTACTCAACAAATTACATAATTACTTTACTAGAGTAAAATCTCGATTATTATTTAATTCTGAGATTAAAATATGTACTTAATAAGATAGGAAAAATTTTTCAAAAAAAAAAAATCTCCTTTGCTTCATACGTTAAGGATATTTTATATATTAAAACTCATTTATAGAATAAGTAACCCTTAAAAAATATAGAATACTTTTGCAGAAACCTGAATTAACCTGAATAGGTAGCATGATCTAATTGGTTTCGGTAGTTATCAGAATTAAAAGTTTACAACACATTTTTTATTGACTATTCTATTTGCCATTATCAATTTGCCATTATAACACATTCTTAGAAATCTAGGTATGGGTACAATATTTTATTTATTGTCACATAGTCGCATCTGCCCTTGAGCCATCATAACAAATTCTTACATGTGTAAGGACATAATGAATGGTTAAAAGGGTTGTTTTGCATTTTATATTTTATTTTTCATACGTTTATGTTTATATACTATTTCCAATATACACAAAAATAAAATAGAAATATATACTATACACAATATACACAAAATAAAATAGAAATATAAAAGATAAACTTAATTAGAGTTACAATATTCCTTTTTAACTAAAGCTTTATTCTAGAAACTGGCACTTCCTTTTTCATTTCGTAAAAAAGATTATAATAACTAATTTTAGTAGCTCTTCTTTCTAGAGTGTTAAAAAAATATATTTACTTTTCTTGTTTAACTATTTTTTGTAAGTTCATTCTATCTTATAGTTTTTAATAGAGAAAATTGCTAGATTCGTCCCTGAGGTTTTACAACTTTTGCTAGATCCGTCCAAAATGAACTATTGTTGCTAAAACAGTCCCTGGCTATGTTTTCTTTTGCTAAAACAGTCCAAAAACCCAACGTCGTCAAGTATAGCATTTAACAGGGAGGGCAAAGTTGTCATTTTCCTTTTAAATTTTTTTCCATTTATTATATTTTCTTTAAAACTCAATATAAACAGCACACATGTATCTTCATCACCTGCGACACCCCCTTTTAACCCCATAAACCCTAATTCCCAAATCCTTCAAGCTCGACATGGTGGTATGCAAATGCGGGGCTCCAACTGTAATTCGAACATCGTTGACTCAATCGAACCCTGGAAGATGATGCAAGAAAGTTGAAATTAAAGAACAGAAGGCTTAAAATGGTGTTGATTGTTACTTGGATTATCATTTTATTGTATTATATGCAATTGGAGTAGTTAATGAATCTTTATTGTTACTTGTATTATCAAATATTGTTGTTAATGAGTGTTATTGCTGCACATGTTAATCAAACTGACCATACATTTATACCAAAATAAGTGACAATGTCATCCAAATAAATGGAGCATACAAAAAACAAGTACCAGTTGTGCATCCGACAAAAAAGTCAACCAAACAAAAACAAACAGCCTATTCTATTACCAAAGGCTTCTAAGCACCTTCAACACTTCCATCACCAGCCTATTCTTTACATCTTCTTCTATTATGTCCCTTTGCACCACACAATCCACAACTTAATGAGTTTGCCTTCCTTGGCAATTTTTGACCTGTTTCAACATTTTTCTTCAATTCCTCAAGCTCGACAGCAGACTTCTTTCTTTTCTTCTTCGGCCTCCCAGCTTGTTTGTGATACTTTGGTGCAACTAATGTGGTTGGGCATCTAGAAACTGGCCACATGTCCCTGCCATTTATGGGTTCTATTGTATTCATATACACAGCCTTCCATGTGTCAACCCAATAGCATCTATCAACATACCTTTCTGGTATTCCATCACCGTGTCCATTCATCCTCATGTTCCAAATGCAAGCAACTGCATGCCTACATGGCATGGCAGTTAAGTCCCATCTTCGGCAACTACAAGTTCTTTCTTCCATATTTACAATCCTTTGTTCTATGATATGTGGCCCAGACACTTGATACCTGGATGGTCCACACCATATAACAGTGCAATCAACTGCATCTCTTTTGATTTCCTCAAACTTGGTGGTTGCATTGGGTGTTAGTGGGCCTTTACTTGATGCAATCATTCTATGGACAATAACAATCCTCTTCATCAGATACTCTCTAATCTGCTCCAAACAGGTGATAATTGGTTTGTCTCGTCCATTCAAAAGTTGTTTATTAAAAACTTCACAATGATTATTCAGGATCATATCACATTTAGCTCTTCCTGCAGTTCATTATGAAGCCATTAAAAAGCTTAATATATATAATTTTACTTAAACAACTGTATTAAATTAATTACCCGAGAAAAATGCCCTGCACCAGTGTTTTGGTTCATTTTTCATCATCCAATCATGCAAATCCTTACTCTCAGTTAACACTTTCTGCATGGCCTTCTCATATGCTTGTGTTGTGGATGCACTAGCTACTCCATACAACAAGTTTTTGTATAAGTCACCCCTCCAGGTTGCTTTCATGTTGTCATGGATGTGTCTCAAGCAGTGCCTGTGCTCTGCAGCTGGGAAAACTTGGGCTATAGCATGAATTAAACCCTAACACACAAAAATATTCAAATTACTACCATGAAGCATCAATTAAACCCTAACAGCAATATATAAAGATTTAGCAAATTGTTTAGGGTAGACATAAGCCCAATATGTCGACTTTTTTTATGTATCTAGACTATTAACAGTTTTATAGTATTAATAATTCAAAGTTATTTATAACAACATAATCATTATTATATTTCTTTAAGATCATGCAATATAATAAAATCTAAACCTTGCATTGAATGTTCACACTTCAAAAGAAGAAAAACACACCCTCTTATTTAATTTCCACAACTGTATCTTTACCAACCATCCATGCAACTCATATTCCAAAGGCTAGCCGTTTGTTTTGATAAATAGAACTTGCGTAATAATTTCCCATGCGTTATTATCAGCAAGGTTTTGATAAAATGAACATGCGTAATAATTTCCCATGCGTGATTAGGTCAAAAAAAAGGATCCCATGCGTTATTTTGTCTAAATGAACATGCGTAATAATTTCAAAGGGTAGATGCCACTGTTACCATCCGGAGCAACTGCTGTTAATATCTGACCAGGAAAACGACCCTTTAAGAAGCAACCATCCACTCCCAGCAAGTCCCTTATACCAGCTTTAAATCCCCTCTTGAGTGCACCTAGACAAATATATATCCTCCTGAATTGCCTTGTTTCACTAGTTGGGTTAAACTCTTGTTCCACAGCCACCTTCACAGTTGATTCAGGATCAACTCTAAGCAACTCTTCACAGTAATCTCTTAGGATCTTATACTGAGCTTCAAAGTCTCCTTGGATCTTCTGAGTTGCCATAGTCTTGGCTCTAAAAATCTGGTTTACAGTCAACTCAATTTGGTACTTCTTAACCAATTCTTCTTGAAGAGATCTTAATGGTATAGTTGGATTTGTTCTAATGGTTTGTTCAATCTGCTTGGATAACCAGCCTACAGTACACAGATTAACATCCCTGGTCTGCAAGCATTCATGCTCTTTTTTGTATGTCTTGACACTCCAACCTCCTTTGTTGTTCTTCCTAGAAATATGCAGTGACCAGTGACAAATGGGTTCAGGATATTTTTTTTTGGTTTTTGGAAGAGAATTAATGTTTACACCTACCTTCTTCATCCTTTTATGCCTTTTTCCCAAATTACCCTCACTAACACTAGGCCCACCATGTGTAAGATTCCCACCCCCTTTACCTTTATCTAGACAAGCATCAATGTTAAGATTCCCACCCATACAAACCACACGACATCTTGACAAGTCATTTTTTTGTATGTGTAGTTGCCTCCTTGTATGCACAGCATGTGCTTTGATCAAATCAATAAGCTCTTCTTTGTCATAGAAAGCCTGCCCTACATAAAATGGAGAATCTAATGAATACTGACATTTATTTTTCTTCTTCCTAACATCCCTAATCACTCGTTGCAGTGGGGTGTCATCATCAGGTTCTAGTTGTTCTTGAAAATCCTCATCGACTTCATTTTCTACATCTTCAGTTGGCACTTGCTCTTCTTCAACAGACTCATGCTCAACTACAGCTCTAAATAATTCCATGTCATCTACAATAACTTCTTCAACTATGTTATTTTCATCAACAATGTAATCTGGGTCACTACCCACATCAGATTCATCACTACCCTCAACAGAATCATCACTACCCTCATCAGATTCATCACTACACTCATCAAATTCATCACTACCTCTACCCCCATCACTGTCATCACTCAAGTCCGCCAATGTTGGCTCTTGTGTTACCTGACCTTGATCTTGGCTAACAATCCTAGGGTAAATCTCTAGGTGTTCAACATACACTTCAATTACTTTAGTTAATTCAGCATACTTAATCAAATTAAGAACATCTGAATCATTACCCAATGGCCTCAACCCTAAGTCCAAACTTTCTTCTTCGGGTACTTTGAAATGGTAAGTTACAATATCTTCATCTGAATACCCCAAAGAAACAAGCATATCATTCATAATCATAACCGAAAACAAATCAGAGTTCACCTTGTCAATGTAAGATACAAAACCACCCTCATACTTAATGTCGGGCAAATCAGTAAATCTTCCACCATGATGAAACTTTAGACTGAAACAATCTGGGTGATTAACTGAAATCAACAAATCACAAAGAAGATTAGAATATTATACAAATCAGTGGCTTAGGGTTTAATCAAACAATGGGAATCAACATACCATACTCTACAGTCGGATTAAAAGGACACTCATGGTCTCGAACACACCAGCAGCTCCAATTATCATTCATGTTCCTGTGTGGGAGACGACTGATTAGGGTTCTGGGACAGGGGATGATTCAGTGGCTTCATAAAGTTTGTGTTTGTGTTTGTGTAGGAGACGGTTCATTAGAAAGATAAAATAAAAGAAAGAGAATGTCACTTTTACCCTTACCTTAACGGAAGCATTCAACGACGTTGGGTTTTTGGACTGTTTTAGCAAAAGAAAACATAGCCAGGGACTGTTTTAGCAACAATAGTTCATTTTGGACGGATCTAGCAAAAGTTGTAAAACCTCAGGGACGAATCTAGCAATTTTCTCTTTTTAATAACACGTCGGATTTTTTCAGGGTCCAACTTTTATAGTAACTCTTCTTCTTTTGGAGTATTAAATGTGGTCAAACTTTTGCTCATTAGACCAGACGGTATGGGGCCGGCTTAGGCCTGGCGCCGGACCCCCACACCGCCCCCTCGGTCCGGCCCGTCCCCAGCGTCACCCACCAGCCGTTCTCGACGGGGCTCAATTTCTCTCTCCTCACACACACACAGAGCTATGCATACATATATATATATATATAAAGGGGTTCATCCCCTATCACCCTAGGTCCATCCCCTCCAAGCCCCGCTTACGTGGCGGTGACGTGACGGCCCATCCCCTTGTGGATGAGGCTCTCCATACCCTCCAGCCTTAAGACATCATAGTTAATAGGATTGAAAGTTTTGTAGGACCACCCGTACTCGTTAGAGTGGTGGGTGTTTTTGTCTTCTTCCACGCCCTAAAACGCCGGCAAGCCCGTCCCCATAGGCGTTTTTTCACTCAAATTCCTTTTGGCGGTGTATTTTCCACGCTCTTGCCCCTATTTGTTTGTCCAACACCCTTCATCTTCCTATTCTTTGTCCAATCAATTTTTTTATGGTTTTTTTATTTATTTAATTTTTTACACCCATGTTAACATAATACCCACATACCCATTACACTCATTTTAGAAAAGTGTTCCTTTACTGACTAGGATGACACGTGACGGACAACGCCCAAGGGTGGGGCATTATTCACCCAACGACTACGCATGGTTTAAGGGATGATAAATAAGCCCTTTTTTTATGGATTGGCTAACATAATATTTGGGCCAGACATACATCAGAACACGACTTATGTTAATTTCGTGACTGATTCGAGAACGACATTTTTAACCATACGATTTTTTTACTTCTTACATATATCGTGACTGATTCGAGAATGACAATTTTTAACCATACAATTTTTTACTTCTTACATATACATTTTCTTCTAGATTACAAAATCGGAAAAAAATCCCGAAAATGACTTTTGACCTAACAACTTTATGAAAATGAACATACCTCACGTCAATGGTAGCCTCAATTCTAAGAGATTGCGTCTGTGGTAGCCTCATGAATCGTAGCGAATAAGAAGTTGACACGTGTCATCATCCTTAGGTGTTTTTTTTTTACTTTTCCACGACGATTCTTAAACAAGCATAACTTTTTCATACGTTAGTATTTTTAAAAAAAAATTTACACCAAATTAAAGAGAATTTTATTATCTTTAATTTGGTGTATTTTTTAGGGTGGAGGGTATGGTTAATCACTCTAGGGTGATTGAGTGAAATCCTACCCAATAATATTATGTCATGTCAACTCCTCATTCCACTCCCTATTTTGCACTCAATTAGGGGGTATGGTTAATCACTATATGGTGTTTAAGTTATATATTTTTTGATTGGTTGTTCTCTCCTCTCTCCTCTCTCTCTCTCCTCCATCACTCATTCTCCACTTCGGTGAATACTCCACGATTTCTCACCCTCTCTCCTACTCAAACACCCTAACTCAATCATGGGGGTATGGTCACCGATCGGTGACACCCACTCAATCACCCACTCACCGAAGATTATACCCTCCACCCTTATAAAAAAATACTATCTCATGAAAAGAAAAAATCATGGTGGAAACGAAAAAAAATAATAGGCGTGGAAACCCATGACATAATCATAGACGCAAACTTGAGTCTCAGACTCAAAACTTGCATTTATTTCCGTGTTTGTGTCTCCCTCAAACACAAACAATGTTTATTTTCGTAGAGTTGTTTGATCAAAGGTCATTTTCGTGATATTTCCTCTTATAAATGTACCCCAAAAGGTCAAAAACATAAACATGTTAAAAACACTACACTTATCTTTAACTTTTTAACTTTTGTCATAAATTATACAACCGGTTAACATTTCGGTTTTTTTTATTTTAATACAAAACTTTTAACTTTTATATAAATAATTGGATCAATTCGTGAACAAATCATGTTATCCCGAAATGGCCCATTAAAACCAGCCATAAGCTATTTAGACTAAACTCAAACTCATGTACAGACCGTTACCCTTAAGAGTGTGTATATAAGCTAGCCGAGCCAATCCTTGGTCCATTAAAATATGAACCCGAATCGTTTAACTTAAAGAGAGCTCATGCTCGACTCGGTTTGAACTCTATTTTTAAATCTCGAGCTCAGCATGTGAATAATTTTGCTAGTCTGGGATGGGCTCGTTTATTTTAAGTATTAACCAATAACGAAAACCTGTATACTAATTTTCGACTTTGTTTTCTTACTGTCTGCAAATTAGCAACTCCAGCTTTTGATTTCAAAGAAGACGACGGGATCCATAAACTCTCACCAACAAAACACGAAGAATTCACATCAGATGACTCCGATTTCATTTACATATCACATATACTCCGAGCCTCACAACACCTTCATGAAGATTCCAACGTCTTCTCCTCGATTGAGCAACATCTCTACAACAACAAAAGCACATCAAACGTCTCTAAACGCCAACGAAAGCTCATTTTTGACGTAGTTCATGAGATCATCACCAAAAACAAACAGTTGCCACCATGGAAGGCATTATTTGAAGATACCCGAGCATCGGTTAAACAGATATGGTCTGAGTTTCAGAAGCTTAGAGAAGTAAACACTGGTGATGGTGTATTGGAAGTAGTTAATGGTGTTATAAAGAGAGACATTGTTAATGTCAGTGGTTGGATAGATTATCCGATTGAGATGTCTGAAGCGATACTGGATGTCGAACGGATGATCTTCAAGGATTTGGTTAGTGAAGCGATTCGAGGTCTGGTTGAGTTTTCTGGCGAATGTATGTTCTTCAGGACTCGAAGGAGATTAGTTTTTTAAAGGTTGATGAGAGTTTTTTACCATAATTTTGATGGTGTTTATATCCTTAAATTTTGTATGATTGCGTCATTTTTAAGAAGGTTAACTAAACACTTTTTAAACTTACACTTAAATTTACACCAATATCATAATTGGATTGAAACCGTCAACAAATTGAAGAGGAGTACTAGGGCCCAACGGGGTGGTTGCGGCAAACGTCTTAGGCAAAGTTGTTGCCGATCGGCAACCCCACCACCAACAATAACATCCGCGCGGCAGAGAGAGAGGGAGACTTGATTTTGGCGAGAAGTTGCCGATGGGCGAAAGAAGAGAGAGAGGGAGAATGTTGGGGCCCATACCCAAATCAACCAATCACAAATTTTTGCCCATTTTTTTAATTAGTTTGTCTAATCTCAAATAGACATGCACCCCTTGTGTTTTTTGGGTAATAGGCAAGAATATGAGGCAAATTACATGACAAAATATGATTGGGTGTGGTAAAAGAGTGTGAAAACTCGCCCAAAGATCCGAGCAGTAATTAGTAATATTAGTTCGACGCGGAATGGAATTAATATATCAAGCGTAATCAAGCACTAGGTAATTTTAAAGGTAGGAAATAAAATAAGAGTGACACAAGGATTTACGTGGAAAACCCAAATCGGGAAAAACCACGGGTGGCGGAAGCCGAGAAACAATTCACTATAATTTGCAGTGTTTACAGAGTTTGGAGAAAAGAAAAAGAAAAATATATATACAAGAGAGTTTTTGTTGTATCTCTTATATGTATATATATTTGTATGTGATGGTACAAATTGTGAATGATCTTCAAAGCCTATTTATAGGCAAAAACTTATAATGTGAAGAATGCCCCATTTTTCCTTGCCTGACATTTGACATTTGCATTGCATGGAAATTTCTTCACCAACCTCACCTAACATTTGTTAGACTTCCATGCGTACATTTTATTGCAGCAATATTTGACTTCACATCATCTAGAAGGCACATATTGGAATGCACAATATTTGACTTCACATTTTGGAAGTCACATATTCACAATCTCCATCTTGACTTCAAAATGCATCAAGTATCAGACTGACAATGCACTTCATCAAACTCCAAAAGAACCTGCAATTATCATATAGAGAAAAATTGTTTCCGAAAAATAAAATACTTCCTCCACCACGAGCCTATCTGGCTCAACTGCGATCAGAAACACCCATCAAGTCCAAACACAGTTTGAACTTGGCTATTGGAAGACTCTTAGTGAACACATCAGCGGGATTATAATCTGTATCAATCTTGTCTATGACACAATCACCTTTCTCAATGATATCACGCACAAAATGATAACGAATATCAATGTGCTTTGTTCGGTCATGAAACATCTGATCTTTACTCAAGAAGATAGCACTTTGATTATCACAGAAAATTGTGGTAACCTTTATTCTATCATCGAGTTCTTTAAATAATCCCTTCAACCAAATATCTTCCTTAACTGCTTCTGTAATCGCCATATATTCTGCCTCAGTAGAAGACAGCGCAACTGTAGACTGTAACTGTGCTTTCCAGCTAATAGCACAACCATGCAAAGTAAACACATACCCTGTAATTGATCTTCGTTTATCCAAATCTTTGCCATAATCTGAATCAACATATCCAAGTACCCCTGTGTTAGATTTACCATAACGTAGACACATAGAAGACGTACCACGCAAATAACGAAAGATCCACTGTACTGCTTTCCAATGTTCTTTCCCCGGGTTCGCCATATATCTACTGACCATGCTAACAACATAAGCCAAATCAGGGCGCGTGCAAATCATAGCATACATCAAAGATCCAACAGCACTAGAGTATGGTACGCGTGCCATATAAGCCATATCAGTCTCAGTAGTAGGACTCAAAGCGGATGATAGCTTGAAATGAGCTGCAAAAGGTGTGTTGACAGGTTTTGCTTCATGCATATTGAAGCGTCTTAGGACTTTCTCAATATAACTTTTCTGAGAAAGATGCAAGACCCTAGACTTCCTGTCACGAACAATTTCCATACCTAAAATCTTTTTGGCAGCTCCCAAGTCCTTCATTTCAAAGTCAGCTTTCAACTGGTCTTTTAATTTCTGAATCTCCTTCATATCTTTCGCTGCGATCAACATGTCATCCACGTATAAAAGTAAGTAGATCATTGAACCATCGTCACAATTCTTGTAATAAACGCAGCTATCACGGGTGCACCTTTTGAATTCGTGACTGGTCATAAATGAATCAAACCTTTTATACCATTGTCTAGGAGACTGCTTGAGGCCATAAAGAGATTTATTCAATTTACACACGTAGTTCTCCTTGCTTGGAACTACAAAGCCTTCAGGCTGTTGCATAAAAATCTCTTCCTCAAGCTCACCATTTAAGAAAGCTGTAGTAACATCGAGTTGCTCTAACTCATAATCATTAGAAGCAACCAACCCCAACAATACACGAATGGAAGTATGTTTGACAACTGGGGAATAAATGTCAGTATAATCAATGCCAGGAATCTGACTGTAGCCTTTAGCTACTAACCGAGCTTTGTACCTTGGTTTCTCGGTTGGGTTGACAGGTTCTTTGAGCTTGTAGACCCACTTGCATTTAACTGGCCTTTTTCCTTTTGGAATAGGAACTAAGTCCCAAGTACCATTTCTTTGCAAGGATTCCATCTCATTATGCATAGCAATCATCCAATCACTTGAGTCTTTAGACTTGATAGCCTCATCATAATTAACAGGCTCCATTCCTGACTCAATATCGGCAGCAACAGTAAGAGCATAAGCAACCAGATCAGATTCAGCATACCTCCTTGGAGGAACAATTTGTCTTCTCGGCCTATCTCTTGCAATGCTTGGAGTAGTAGCTTGTGGCTGTGAAGGTGTTGAATCCTCAACAGCAACATGCTCATCTGGCGGGGAAGACTCTTGATGCTTAAATGTACTCTGATCAGTAGTAGATGGAGTAGGAAGCTCCACCTCCACTTGAGATTGCTCTTTTCTTGCTTCGGATGATGCATCAGATGTATCTGTAGCTTTTGAAGAGTCTACAACTGGTTGAATCATACTAGACTCATCAAAAGTAACATCTCTTGAGATAATAACTTTCTTCAATTTAAAGCTCCATAACTTGTAACCTTTTACCCCCGGATTGTACCCAAGAAAAACGCATTTGATTGCTCTCGGTTCTAACTTCCCATTGTCAACACGTGCATACGCTGGACATCCAAAAGGTTTTAAAACTGTATAATCGGCAGGTTTTTCGGACCATAACTCAAACGGAGTTTTCTTCTCAATTGCTCGTGACGGTGATCGGTTGATGAGATAGCAAGCAGTCGAAGCAGCCTCCGCCCAAAATGACTTTGGCAATTTGGAATTAGAAAGCATACACCGGACCTTCTCCATAATGGTGCGATTCATCCTTTCGGCTACACCATTTTGTTGAGGTGTATGGACCACCGTGCGGTGTCGAGTGATGCCTTCCTTTCGGCAATAGGCATTAAACTCTTCTGAGCAAAACTCAAGTCCATTATCCGTGCGAAGATACTTTACCACCAATCCTGACTGTTTTTCAACCTGAACTTTCCAATTTCTGAAGGTAGAAAAAACGTCTCCCTTGTGTTTCAAGAAGAAAGACCACACCTTCCTGGAGAAATCATCAATTATAGTGAGCATATAATTAGCTCCACCTTTCGAAGCAACTCGAGCCGGTCCCCATAAATCCGAGTGAACATAGTCAAGTGGTCCTTTCGTTGTATGAATGCCACTTAGAAATCTCACCCGTTTTGCCTTGCCATACACACAGTCTTCACAGAACTCTAAATCAACAATCTTTTGTTCACCAAGTAATCCTCTTCGACTCAATTCGGACATGCCTTGAAAACTCATATGGCCGAGTCGAAGATGCCAAAGACGGGACTGATCTGGTTCAGAAAGAGACTTTGAAGCAACAGCAGCATCACTCGAAATTGTTTGCCCGTCAAGAAAGTAGAGGTCTGAGGTTTTTCGCTTGGCCCTCAGTTTGTCGGAACCATCTTTGAATACCCTGAGAACTCCACCTTTACCAGCAAACTCATATCCCTTTTTATCAAAGGAGCTGAGAGATAACAAGTTTCTTCTGAGGTCAGGAACATATCTAACATTCCCAATGGTTCGGATAACTCCGTCAAACATACGGATTCTGACTGAGCCATGTCCAACAACTGGACATGTAGAATTGTTGCCCATTAAGACATAACCCTGGTTAACCTTTTCAAATGTATAAAACCAACTTCTGTTGTGACACATATGAAAAGTACAACCAGAATCAAGTATCCATTCATCAGTGGAATCCAGTTTATCTGAATAAACTGTTAGGAGTTCTCCAATACAACCAGCCTCTGCTACATCAGCTTCACCCGAAGTGCTAGCTTGTTTACCATATGCTGCTGCTTTCTCTTTATTCTTCAACTTGAAACATTCATCAATTGTATGTCCCTTCTTATGACAGTAATTGCAAAACTTTCGTTTGCCTTTAGACTTGGATCTCGTTCTGTTGGAAGATTGAGGGTTTTTACCCCTATCTGTTGTTCTTCCTCTGGCATTTAAACCTTCGGCTTTCTCATCACTGGTACCACCACCAGTAATATACTTCATCTTTTCTTTTGAATCCAAAGCTGTATAAACTTCATCCAAGACAAGCGTGTCACGGCTATATATGATAGTATCACGAAAATGGCTGTAGGATTCGGGCAATGATGACAGCAAAAATAAAGCCAAGTCTTCATCTTCATACTGAACATCCATATTCTCTAAGTTATTGACTAACTCTTTGAATGTGGAAATATGTTCAGCTAAAGAACCACCTTCAATCATTTTGAGATTGAACAATCGTTGCTTTAGATGCAACTTGTTTGGTAAGCTCTTAGTCATCAACAATTGCTCCAACTTTAGCCATAAAGAAGCCGCTGAAGTTTCTTTTAAAACATCTTGCAAAACATCGTTTGATAAGTGCAAACGAATCTGGGATAGTGCCTTGAGATCTTTCATCTCCTTTTCTTCTTGGTTCCATGCGTCGGGCATCTTATCGAAACCCAAAAGCGCCTTATGTAAATCCATCTGAATTAGAACATCTCTCATCTTTACTTGCCATAGAGGAAACCTGGTGTTTCGATCTAACAACGGAATATCGAATTTCATTGTAGACATGATTTACCACTTGATAAAATAATTCCAATAAACTAATATTAAAACCCGGAAGCTCTGATACCAATTGTGGTAAAAGAGTGTGAAAACTCGCCCAAAGATCCGAGCAGTAATTAGTAATATTAGTTCGACGCGGAATGGAATTAATATATCAAGCGTAATCAAGCACTGGGTAATTTTAAAGGTAGGAAATAAAATAAGAGTGACACAAGGATTTACGTGGAAAACCCAAATCGGGAAAAACCACGGGTGGCGGAAGCCGAGAAACAATTCACTATAATTTGCAGTGTTTACAGAGTTTGGAGAAAAGAAAAAGAAAAATATATATACAAGAGAGTTTTTGTTGTATCTCTTATATGTATATATATTTGTATGTGATGGTACAAATTGTGAATGATCTTCAAAGCCTATTTATAGGCAAAAACTTATAATGTGAAGAATGCCCCATTTTTCCTTGCCTGACATTTGACATTTGCATTGCATGGAAATTTCTTCACCAACCTCACCTAACATTTGTTAGACTTCCATGCGTACATTTTATTGCAGCAATATTTGACTTCACATCATCTAGAAGGCACATATTGGAATGCACAATATTTGACTTCACATTTTGGAAGTCACATATTCACATTGGGTGTGGGGAAACTTTGTCTAATCCCTTTAGGCATGCACCCCTCACTGTGAAGGGGGCATAATTATAAAGTGAGGACCATTGAGGGGTGTGAGGTAGCCATCCTAAATCCGGGAGGTGGGGAATGGTGGCATGTGACATTTCAAATGATTTGCTATTATGGCAACTTCAAAAGTAGCATGAAATGGAGGTGTGTGGTGAGTGGTATATATAAGTCTTCCTCGTGTTTTTCTATTTGTTTTAGCTCATATATAAAATGTTGTTGGCATACTATACCCACACTACTTAGAATATGATTTTACACTCTCAAACACCATCAAATGGGCATTTGATGTATAAGCAAACGATGTTTTAAATTCATAGGGAGCTATGATCTGACATAAAGACTTGTAAACAATTATTTGATTCAGCCTCAAACGGCCATTTATTTGAAAACGATGTGAGATTAGAATGTAGGGTGTATGGTTATAGTCGGCCTCATGAAATTTACATTTTCCATAAATTAGGCATTTTTAAGGAACATACATTAACATATATATAAAACACTAGGTTATTACCCGGGATTGCTTCCCGGGCTAGGAAAACTTAGTTATATTAATTAGAGTTAATTGCCAAAATCGTCCCTGAGGTTTGGGCAGGTTTGTCATTTCCGTCCAAAATGACACTTTTGTACCAAATTGCCCCCAACGTTTGTAACTTTTTGCCATTTTCATTCAAACCACTAACTTAGTTTATATTTTTGTTAAGTTGAGGATATTTTGATGAATCTGGCAAATATAAAACCACAGGGACGATTTTGGCAATTTACTCAAACCCTTTTTAGTTTCTTTTATTTAATTATTTTTGTTACATATATAATAAAAAAAAATATACATGGAGTTTTTAGAAGAAAAAAAATTAATAGTTTTGTCACATAATTTTTATAAATTTTCATCTAAATCACTAACTCAGTTTATTTATTTATTTATTTATTTTTTTTGTTAAGGTGAATGATGTTTTAAATTTTATAAATTAAGACATAAATTAATTTACAGCTTCTTTATATAAATCAGTTTTATAAAGAGAAAACGTCATTGGTGTGCAACACATAACAATTGATTACAACTTTTAGTATTTATCAGTTGTAGAGACAGAAAAAAATTGTAAAACGTTACTTATTTTTTAAATGTGTTGAGCACCTAGGAAATATGTTGGAAGAAATAAAATATTTATTTAATTAAGATTATGAGGGTAACTAACTAATACTTATTCTCAGTGGCCGATACGTTGTTTGATGGGGGGGGGGGGGGGGGCACTGGCTTCTGTTTTTCCTTAGGAACGAATTTAAAAAAGTAAAAGATGAATTACAAACTTTGTACATATGATAAGATTTTTTTATTTGACATTTTTCAATAAGGTCACCAGCATTTTAGTTTTATAAAATTTAGAGGTTTAAGTAGATTTTATTTTTATAAAACTGATCTATATAAAAATTAGAAATTAATTTCTGTCTTAGTTTATAAACATCCTTCGCCTTAATAGAAAAATTAATTTAGTTAGGTGTTGGATGAAAATTTATAAAAATTATGTGACAAATCTATTATTCTTTTCATACAAAAATTGCATGTATATTCTTTTTTATTATATATGTAACAAAATTAATTAAATAAAAGAAATTTAAAAGAGTTTGAGTAAATTGCCAAAATCGTCCTTGTGGTTTTATATTTGTCAGTTTCATCCAAATATCCTCAGCTTAACAGAAAAAATAAACTAAGTTAGTGGTTTGGATGAAAATGGCAAAAAGTTACAAACGTTGGGGCAATTTGGTACAAAGGTGTCATTTTGGACGAAAATGGCAAACTTGCCCAAACCTCAGGGACAATTTTGGCAATTAACTCTATTAATTATTATTTGTTATTAATACGACCTCATTACATCAAACATCTCATCAGATTCAACAACAATGTCTTCACATCACCGGATTAGATCATGAACCTATATTAGAGGTCAAACAAAAGCGCAACAGGACCACATGAATAACATCATTTCCACTTTTACTTCAATGCACTTACGTGATTGGGTGATTTGGGAATTTGTAAAAATCCTTATTCTTGTACTTCTTTACAAAATTACATAGAATTCAAGAAAACGAAACAATGACTTTTAGGAACTATAATTTAACACCCAATCTAATCGGGCAAAACAATCTATTATCTCACAATTCCCTGGTTTTTACAACATGAAACACAACATCATCATGCCAAATACAGTCATATATATCCATCCATTATTCTGAATTCATAAACCCATAAATGCAGAAGAATGTCACATTTGCGATTAATAAACCAAGTTTCTACTAATTGCAGTTACTATTAGCAAAAAGAAGCATGATATCATCTATATATAAAACACAAACTGCTAATAACATTGTTTTATCATGTTAGCCATACACATCAACAAAACATCAAGTTAATAAGTTCAAAAAAAAAAAAAAAAAAAAAAAGCCATGCAACATGACCATCAAAAAATTCATAGTTATAATATCTGATATCAGAATATACTTAAATGTCGTTGTTAAACTGAAGTAACGTCATTTAATACGATCTTCTGCTGCGAAGACACGTATGTGAAGTGCAACATATCACCAAACCTCAAGTTATTCTCAGTCATGAACTTCCGCCAACCATCCAACCCATAACGTGGCTTGCATTCATTTAACTCCGTCTTCACATCATAAACATCCACAACTCCAGCCATATTTTGAACTTTCAAAGGATGAAGATCAACAGAAAGACCTGCTCGTCTGGCAACTTCAGCAGGAAGACGCTACATGTATTGTGTGGAAAAAAATAATAGTCAGACAAATAAACATAAATCATTAGTTTGTTATAAAAAATGGTATACCAGCATATAGACTCCTTTGTGAACAAAGTGAAAGAACTTAGGGTCGAGAAGATGTCCAGAATGTTTTTTTGCACTCTTTGTACTCTTATTTGTACGGTTACGCTTTTTGTGAACATTGCCGGCTCTCTTCCCCTTAATGAAAAAGTAAACATATACATGTGAATTAAAGGAATTTTGAATATATGCGCAAAAAAAAAAAAAAAGTTTATATAACATATACTAATTAAGTAGCGAGTATAGATACCTTAACCTTATGAGTAGATGAAGAACATCCAATATGATCAATTGTGTCGATAGGTAAGGCGACATTTCCCTTAGTCGTATTCTTGACCGTCTCCTTTCTGTCAGAAGTAACTTTACCTTTCTTCTTAACCTGTTGTCATAGAGTAACTTTAATAACCATAGTAATATAACAATCTTTAAGATGGTAAACTTACATCTTGTGTTTTCTTCAATAGTGAAGACATGCGTTTCTTCAGCGTGCATTCAGCATCAAACTTGACTGCTTTACGTGAGTTAACAGCCTTTGGTAGTGCATTGGTTTGTAACTTCTTCTAAATATTACAATATTGGATAAATATAACATCAGTAAACAACATTACTAATAGTTGTAAAAACATTAAGTTCTTATATGTGTTAAATTAAAAATACATAATTTTAATAATTAAGTAAGTACCTGAGTAACGGTTTGTCCTTCACCTAAAGACGCAACTTTGTCATCCTCATAGATTTCCTGGTCAACATTAATGTAATAATTAATAAAATGCTAAAATTAATAAATCTTTTACTGCTAATGCTAAATACATACATACCTTGAATACTCTCAAAATAATCAGCCTTGGATATCTCAAGTACACTATCATCGTCAGATTCAGGTTTCTTCGACAACTGAATCTCAGTCTCGTTTCGATAAACTAATAACTCAAAAACAACATTATCAATTCTGCTGAAGATAAGCAAATCATCCTCCAGTATCCCAAGATCGTTGCACATTTCCGGCCATCCTTTAGCAAATACAAAGTTGTTATTCAAATAAGATTCACCACAAATGCCATCCGCAAAACATGAAAGTTCTGTTGGTGCATATGTCTGTCGACTTCGTCTTGTATCGAGTCTTGTGTCTAGTATTGGATAGAATGAAGCTCGGTAGGCTAGTTTAGAGGAGATTGGATGTGTTGGATCATTCCGCACGAAATGGCATTTGCCCATTTCGTACGAAATGCCATGCCTATATATAGGTGAGCTGCCAAGTCATTTGTAACGTTCCTGATTCCGGTACCGAAGTGCTGCCGACGTGTCATCTGATCTGTAACAGTGTTATATCAATAAACAAGACAGTTAAAGAGTGAATCAAGCTGTAATCAAGTCTGTATCATTGAATTCCGCCTTTGATATGGATTAGAACTCTTCTGATAGACTCGTTTAGATCGAATCTCGATCCTACAAGTGGTATCAGAGCTCAGGAGGAAGAGTTCTTACTGAATTCAGCTTGATTTCTTCAAAATTCTGACTTCTACACTTTCTTTTTCAATATTAAACAAGATTTCATGGTTAAAATGGTTTGATTTTCTCACATTATAATCGAAACATTGTTTTAACGAATCCTTGAAAGAATTGGACCTAAAATTGACCTAAATCTTGATCAATTTGACAAATTCATGGCCGATAGAGTGACGTCAGCAGCATTTCGTACGAAATAGCTCATTTCGTGTGAAATTGTCTTCCATTTCGCACGAATTGGACTGTCAGGTGTCCATTTCGCTTGAATATGGCCATTTCGTTTGAAAGCACCTTCATTTCATACGAAATAGATCTTCATTTCGCTTGAAGAACTCATTTCGCTTGAAATTGCCATTCCGTTTGAAAAGACCTTCTATTTCGTGTGAGAGTGCCATTCCGCTTGAAGTTTCCATTTCGCTTGAAGAGGCCATTTCACACCAAAGTTCATTTCACATCAAAAGTCATTTCGTTTGAACTTGCATTTCGTTTGAACTTTGTGAATTTGTGAAACAGGTTACTAAAACATGGAAGAGGAATTTTACAACGCGTTTGCTACTACTCCAGCTGCTCCAGTTACTGCTGCTGAAACAATTGAAATTGAAAATGAAACGGGAACGTCTCAAAAGCCTCCTAAACTTATGTACATCGAGGATTTTAAAGGATGGCAAAATCGTTTTGAAAACTGGGTGCAAGCCTATAAGTTCGATGCATGGTGCTCATTGGATGTAGATTACGTTAAACCGAAAAATGAACGTGGGATTGAAAAAGCTTTAAGTGACTATTCAGTGGCTGAGAAATTGAAATACACCAGTGAAAAAATGATGATTAGTCTTCTCCAACAATCCGTAAAAGAAGATATTTCCGTGTTACTTCAACATGAAGGCACTGCTAGATCAATTTGGTTGGCGTTGATTAACAAGTTTAAGGGAAGTGCTGATATGATAAAGAACAAACAAGCTTTACTAAAGAAATCATTTGATATGTTTGTAGCTTTTGAAGGTGAAACAACAAAAATGACTATCGATAGATATTGTCATCTTGTTCTGGAAATGGGAAGATTGGAAATAAAGAAAGACGACGATGAATGGGTTGATAAGCTAGCCAATGCATTACCACAGAATAAATGGGGAACATATTTGCTGATCTTAAAACATATGAGAAAATCTGAAAGTATGAATTTGGCAAAGTTCATTCAGAAGATTGAAGAACATGAATTGGATATTCAGAAAACTACTATCATGAATAATCCAAATGCTTAACAAGATGTTAGTCTATACTACAGAGGAAAGAAATTTGAGACTACTCCGAGTCCAAAGATTAAGACTGCTTTCAGTGCTGATAGTTCTTCTGGAATAAATGGTAGCACAGTAACTCAGAGTGGTGGATATTTGTCATCGTATTCAAGTTTTGATCCGAATTACACAACACCAAGTCCTCAACGACAGAACTCAACAAATCTGCAATGCAATGTTACATTGAATATTCAAAATGGTCAAAATCTTTCTCCAGAAATGGCTAAGCAACACATGGCATCACTTGTTACTATGTTAGAGTCTTATGTAAGTTTAGTTGCTGGAAGAATTGGAAATCCGATGCTCACCAAAGAAGATTATGACCAGATTGATGCTGAGGAACTTGAATTGATGGACATCAAGTGGTGTTTAGCCAGTGCTGTAAGAAGAGCAGAAAAATTCACACAAATCACTGGAAGAGATGATTTTCGTGATATTGCTGCATCTCCGATAGGGTTTGACAAATCAAAGGTTACTTGTTTTCGTTGCAAAGAAAAGGGGCATTTTAAACGAGAATGTAAAAATAAAGAAGCAACCAGAAGACAAGATCCATTTGAAAAGAACGATTATTATCAAAAATCAATTTTTCATCAGATTGTTCAACAACCATCATCATCCCGTGCTATTGAAGACGGAAAGAAGAAAGCTTTTCTTGTTAATCAAGACGATGAGAAAGTGGCAGAGGGATTTAGCTGGGACAAATACATTCCGGCTGATTCAGGATTAGTTGCTCGAATCCTGGAAGAAGAAGAAGTCAAATCTAAGCCAAAAAGAACAAAGATTTTCAGATCATCAGAAAGTGATGAAGATACCGATGATGAGGAAGAGTACATTAATAATGCTAGAAAAAGTTTAGACTCATTCAGTTTTAATTTGTTTTTTGCAGATAAAATTAAGATGTTGAAAGAAAAAAGGGATGCTCGTCTGAAGAAAGAATTGGAAGAATTAGAAGGATTAGAAGTAAGAAAGATTGCTGAAGAAAAGGCAAAAATGGAAGTCGAGAAAGCAGAAGTTGAGGAAAAATCGACAGAAAAGGTTGAAGTTGAAGGGTGGGAAGCAGAAATAGAATTCGATGAAGAACCATTGACTGAAAAAGTGATTGAGAAAATAGTTGAATTTGAAAAAATCATCGAAGTTGAGAAGATTGTTGAAGTTGAAAATATTGTCAAGGTCACTAAACCTTTTTTGAAATGTTTGGAACCTTGCAAACACTGTGAAGAGAAAGACAAGAAGATTCGTGAACTTGAAGAGATGAAAGAAAAGTTGTTGTTTGATGTGAAATATTTAAAAGAATCGTATGATGTGCTAAACAGATCAGTTGATAGTCTGAACAAAACAAACTTAGAAGTAGATGCTGCTATGACGATGATGAGTTCAACATTAATGACGAAGCAGAGGGTCATCAATGAGTATATAGAAGATTGTGCAAAACTGAAGCAGGATTTGGAACTCAAAAAGATTGAAAGTGAAAGAATCAAACGATTGCTGTTGAGTTATACAACTTGTGATTATTTGATTGACAGAGTTTATCCTATTGTTGCAGGTCTTGAAGCTTTTCAATATAAAAAGACGGAAGAGAATACTGGTAAGAAACAAAGTGTCATGTATAACAAGTGTCCGCCTCCAATCTATGAAAGCTATTCTCCCAGAAAACCAAATGAGGAACGACTAAAAAAGGCAGTCAACATAAAGTTAAAGTCTGAAACCATTGATGAGTTACCAGATAACATTGATGTCACATTCACAGCGTCTAACACTGATTATGAGTCTGAGTTATTAAAGAAAGTGGTTGATCAGGTGTTGGATATGGATGAAGAGTCAAAGTCGGAGTCTAAATCTGAAAGTTCGAGTTCATCAGACAAGAGTCCGAGTTCACCAGTCAAAAGGGTTTACAATAAAGATTTTCTGTTATCAAAAAATAATTTGAATGACGAAATATTCAAAGTTGCATATACTTTGAAAGATTCTGACAAATTATTTTCTGATGAAGAATTCCCAATAAGAAGTGTCAAAACTGAAATGATCAAAAAGGTTTTCAAATTAACGGAAATTAATATTTCTAAAATAAAAGATTTAAATCTTACTGAAAAACCTAAAAAATACACTTCAAGAGTTCAACAGAGATTGAACAAGAAAAAAGGTTACAGTTTTGGTTCAGGTTTTCAAAAGAAACCAAACCATAACAGTAATTTCAAAAAGAAGGGTTTAGGTTTCATTCCCCCAGAAAATCATAAAAATGAGAAAACTTATAAACCAAAAACTAAATTTGTTTCAGGTACAAGTTCAGAGGAAGAGAAGGAGAAACTGTTCAGGAAACAGCCAAGTCAAGAGTTTTTCACTGAAAAGAAAAAGAATATGATGATGAAATTTGAACAAAGGGTTGAAAGAAGAACCTGTTTCAAATGCCAAGAAGTTGGACACATCGCTTGGAATTGCCCAATGACCACCAACAGAAAACAGGGATTTTCTTCTAACTCCAAAATGATGACAAATGTGTTAATAAAACAGAACAACCAGCAGAAAAATTCAAAGTGTTCAAAAATTCGACTTTCGAAGTTAGTGAAAGTTTGAAACATTTTTACAAAAGAAGAGTCGATTTGAACAAACAAAGATGGGTTGTTAAATCAGAAAGTAGTTCTGACTATGAATCTGAGTCGTCAAAGTCAAAGGAGTCATTTGTTGTGAAAAGTGAAAAGAATTCCGTTCCAGAAACGAACGATGAAAACTTTCCACCATTGTCAAAAGATAATTTGAAATCAAAACTGGGAAAGATTGAGATTTCAGACCAATTCTTCTCTGGTAAGGAAGAATTTGATGTTGAAAAGGATTTTAATGGTAAAGTCAAACATATCTTTGGAAAGATGGTTGATGGGAAGGTAAAGGGTGTGAAAGATTTTTACAAATAAAAAAGATGGTGGGATAGAGTTGAATCAAAATCACCCAAGGCTGGTCAGGCTTAGGTGACAGCATTTTCTACTTAAAATCCTGACTTGTCGGAGCTCCCAAGTTGGTAATCGTGGAGCATGAATCGGCATCTTTCTTGAGAAATTCACGTCTGTGAAATTTCGATTTACAAGTGGTAGTTTTTTTTTTCTTGAAAATTGTCATATTTCGATTTTCAAGTGGTTTTGATTGATAAGCGAAACCTAAAAGTGGTTAAAAAAGTTTTTGCTGATGTGCGTGAAGTGTGTTATGGTTTTAATGTTTATTTTAAGCCCTTTTACACTTTCTTTAGCAAAGTTTTAAATTTATAAAACACGATATTTACTAACACCAGACACACATATGGGCAAGTGCACCCATCGTGAGCGTAGTATAGTGTTGGTAAGATACCGAGGTCGTCCAAGGACACAAGAGCTTTTAGTACCGGTTTATCCTCAACGTCTAATCAAATCAAAAAGTTAGAAAAAGGTTTTAAACAAGAAAAATAAAAACTAACTAAAATGCAGAAAAATAAAATAAAAAGAAAAACAGATAGACAAGATGAATCACTTGGCTCCGACTCGTGTATAGTGTAACCTTTGATTATTTCCGCACTTTTGCACTTTTTAAGAGATTATCTTAGTTATTGTAGTAGGCCCCTCTTTTGAAGTTGACGTTACCCTCAACCCAGTAGTTTGAGTCAGCAAGGATACAATCCTAAAGGGTCGGATTATTGAAAGATAATTAATTAAGTTATTAATGCATATTATGGTAGGCCCCTCTTTTGAAGGTGACGTTACCCTCGGCTAAGTAGTCTGAGTCAGTAGGGATACAGTCCTAAGTAGCCGGGTTAAAGTATTAATAGTAGCTTACATATGAGGGGGTCAAAGAGTTTGGACCCTCGTTATCCAATACCGTTAAGTATTGAAGGAGGTCCTACTAAATTTGACCCAGGTCCTTGCAGGATCTATACACCGAACAAGGCAAGACTTTTACCAAACCGTTCCCTTAACCCCCGACCAGGTAGCCAACATACCTCCATATAGACCGTGGAGATATGAATGGTGAAAATCTTTTATTTTATATAGACAGTAAAATAATGCCAAGACATCACGGACAAACGATAAGGAAAAATCACCTTCAACATAAGAAACTAGTTATTAAAGTCATTAATACATAACCAATTAAAAAGTGCGAAAAGATTAAAAATAAAAAGTATTACACTAGACACTTTGTCTTCACCAAGTGATGTAAGAGACTTAGGCAAACATGGCCATGATTGTCAAGAACTCTTACGATCAATCTTGGATCCCGAGACGACTCACACACTCTATGATGGACAATGGATGATGGTGGTGGATGATGGTGTTATGGTGGTGGTGGGTGGTGGGTGAAGTGTGAGAGAGGTGGTGTGCCAAGGGATGGTTTGAGCTTGAGCCAAGCACTCCTATTTATAGGCTGAACAGAAGCTCGGGCACGGCCCCGTGTCCATCCTCTTCTCTGTCTTCATTAATTGCAGTTTGTCTGCATTAGTTGACCACGCCCCCGTGTCCGCTGGGCACGCCCCCGTGTGCAGAAGCATATCTGTACTATCAAGATTTGCCTAGATTCTACGAATCTTATAGTTGACCACGACCCCGTGTCCGCTGAGCACGGCCCCGTGGTGGGCGATAGAAGCTTCTATAGCTTTGTCTTTTATGCTGGCACTTGGGCACGCCCCCGTGTTCACTAAGCACGGGGCGTGTTCAGCCTTCTGTTTTCTTATTTTTGCTTGGGAAGATGTTGTCGTGGGGTCGGGCATGTCACGTTTGCTCCTTTTCTTGTATTTATGTTAGATTTAGCTGCCTTTTTTCTTCTTTTGTTAATTTGAGCTCATTTAATCCTGAAAATACAAAAGGAAGACAAAAGCACACTTTTTCCAACATTAGTACTAAAAAAGGGTTAGTTTTATGCCACAATTGATGTAATTTATATGTTGCATTTTGCACACATCAAATACCCCCACACTTGAATCGTTGCTTGTCCTCAAGCAAAACTCTTTATAATGTGGCTTTACACTCCCAAATGGAATGAGTAGAAGAGAAAGTTTTTGGGCTTGTCATAGAGTGTCGGGATTTCCAAGATTCTTTATCAAGTTTTATTTTTATTTATTTACAGTCCTATTCGTCATGATTTATTTAAAACTTTTCATAAGATAAATTACTTATTAGGGCATAACATGCCTCTTTAAAATTCCATTTATATACAAGTTCACATACCTCACGGGGATCACTCAACACTCGGCCGAAAAATGTATTTTAGTGGATCACTCGAGAGCGGCATGGAACTTACTCATACCATAGGCTTGCCAAGCAATCAATCCTCCTCCTTTTTAACTATATACCTTTATAAATATCAAGAGGACTTTTGGGGTGAAGGGTTAGGCTTGGGTTAAAGGTAGGTGGTTGGGTTAGTGGTTAGTGAAAGGGCGAAAAGCGTAACAAGCGTTGGTTTTCGTAAGACTTTTTATTTTTGCAACTTTTATTTTGATGAAGCTTTTATTCAAACAAAGTTATTTTTGATAAACTTGTTTGCTTATTTCTCTTTTGCTTCATCATCAACAAATTTTTTTATTTTTTTATTTATTTTTTTATTATTTTTTTTAAGTCATACAAAAAACTGAGCTTGTTACTAAAACAAAAGGTTAAAAATAAAAAGGGTTTTGGTGGGTGAAAGGGTGTTTGGTTTGGGTTATGAAATGAAAAGGTTTAGGCTCAAAGGGGCTATCTAGGGGGATTTTGGGTAGGTGGTAAAAAAAAGAAAAAAATAATGGTGTAGAAATAAAAAAGGGTTAGTCCTAATGCCCCCATCATTTACTTACTCGGGTTTAAGTTGGTAAGGACCGGGAATGCATCGTCGTGGCAAGTTCTAGAGTCGTAAGAACCAAGCGGCTATTCACACAAGAAACGAAAAATGAGCATTTAGTTTAATGATATGTATTTGTATGCTCAATAAAGGCTCAAAACTCACTTTTGTGGGAATGGGTTTTTATGTGATCAAGTATATATAATCAAATTTTAACTAAGCTTGTCATGCCGTGTCATAATTTTCTTATGTTGGTTCTTTTTATCACGACGCTATCGGTTGTAAATTTGTAAAAATATAACCTTTTTAGAATTTGAAATTCCCAAGTTAAACCTAGATAAGTAAAAAAATGAAATTTTTTGAAAAAAAAAATTTGGGGTGATTAGCGGTTCCAATAGAGTTTTGTGTAAGGCTTGTAATTAGGACTTGCAAGATTCAAGGTTTTAGCATCCCCCCACACTTAAATTACACATTGTCCTCAATGTGTCCCAAAAATAAGTTTTTAGGTTGATTGAATATGTAAAAAGGTGTGAAAAAGCAAAAATTTGTGTTACTGGGCGCTGGACACGGCCCCGTGTTGTCCGGGCATGGCCCCGTGTTCAGTCGCCAGTAACAAAATTGAAAAAGAGAAACAGAAGCCTAGACACGGGGGCGTGTTGGGTGAACACGGCCCGTGTCCAATTTACCTGAACTGGGCATTTTCTGCAGACTGTGCAGCACGGGGCCGTGTTGGGCGGACACGGCCCGTGCTGAACTTGCTGTAAAGAAGAAAGTTTTGTCGGATGGCCCTGTTTTCCTGCATGGGGTGCTGGTTCAAGTCTCCCTTGTTCCCTTTGCCATCCCGAGTGTGTTTTATTTGTTTCAACACCATCCAAACACCAAATTAACTAAAACCATCATTCATTAAGATATAGAGAGAATTACATAATAGTCCTAAAAGTTAAAATTCTAGATAAGTAGGTCAAAGAAACACAAGAAATCCAAATCGAGAAGTTCTAGCCTAAACTTTATTTTACTAGCAAAATTTCCAAAAAGATAATTTTCTTGGTTAGATGCAGCATAAAAACTTCTTTTCTTCGGGCATGGGTTCCTCACACGTCGGCGAGCCACTCCTCTATCTCCCTTGGGAGAAGGAAGGAGGGTTCATTGGCGTTAGTTTGAGGAGGTGCAACTTCCACCGGGACTTCTTGTAGATCTTCAAGAGGAGGCTCCGCTGGAAGGTCATCCCACCCAATAGGATTGTGGATTCCAAGTGTTAGGTTCCAATCCTCTTGAGGGAGGATTGGTTCCATGGGAGGTGTTACAAGAATGTTTAACCTCTGGTGCAAGAGGTTAATTTCTTGAAAACTGTTTTCCAGCCCTACCGTAAGATAATTTATACGGTCTATTAGGACCTCCTCTACCGAAGTCATCTCGTCAAGAGCTTCACGTAACGCCATTAAGTATCGTACGAGAGTTGCTTCAATCGATGACCATCTTTCCCTTCGACTGTTTCTGGAGTGCGCAGAAGAGGTTCCACTGTTTTGACTAGACATTCTACGAAAACAAACCAAAAATAGTTCATTTTAATGAAACAGTACGACGGACACGGCCCCATGTTCAACTTTCTGCAGTTTTTTAGAACAAGGAATCTTGGAGTTTCAAATTATTTTTCCAATTTATGAAGCATTTTTTAGCAGAAATAAGTTAAAACAATGTTGTGTAATTTATTTTTAACAAGATTCCTAGAACAAAAACTTAACAAACATCACAATAAAGCTTGGAATCAAGCTTCAATGGAGGTGTTGTTGCAAGAAAGATGAAGGAGAAGGTAATGGATAAAAGAGGAAAGGACAAGATGTTTGTTAGAACCTTCTTTTAGAACATACCTAGGATAGTAGGTGAGAAGATCCTTTCAAATCTCTGTCCCTGGATGGTCCAAATGTGCAGGGTTCTTGGCTGCATTTATAGAAAACGACAGCATGCTGGACACGGCCCCGTGTCGGCTGGACACGGCCCTGTGTGCAGGCAAGATCCTGACACATTTTGTCCGTATTCTGTCAGAAAGTCAGAAGGGAATCTTTTGTGAGCACGGGGGCGTGTTGACCTGGGCACGGCCCCGTGTCGAAAGGCTGTTTATGAAGTTTGTCTATTTTTAAGGAACTTTTCCGGATCGGGTAGTTCCTTACTGGATGGAACAACCCCAAAGTGCCTAAGATACCTTAATAGCTCTAGATTAAGACGAGAATGCAAGAGATTGTCAGTGAGGGTGATTCCTATGCTATATGTAGGTGGACAAGTCCAACCCTTTCCCGGGCTCTCGTTAAAGAAGGTGTATGCCGAATCGCTCTGGTCTATGTATGCATCGAACGAAGTCGATGGGGAGTCCTTCACGGCACAATCGACACAGGGACGACTATCGCTCAAGTCCTCGCTAGATTTAGAGGTATCGTCGGGAACAACGAAGTTGTTTGAATGCGATCCCAACACCTCTTCTTGGTTATCGTCTTGAGATAAATTATTGAAATCTATCCTAAGTTCTTTTAACCAATTAAGAATTAGATCTTCTAATTGAAATAGTTCATCAAGAAGCGTTTCTCCTAGAAAATCCGGTTGAGAGCATTCGAGGGAGAGATAGGGATTATTTTTACTTTCGCCCCTCTTAAGGATACAGGAAAAGGATGGGTCTATATAGTGGGGCTTATAATTTAGAAAATAACATTCTAATTCCTTATGGGAACCACCACATATTTGACACCACGTACCATAAGAGTGCCGAAAGTAAAAAATATCAGTATCACTCATGTTTGTGTCAGAAATTACTAACCGTCGGGATCTTACGATTCTGTTTTCAGTAACTGAATCTTGGGCACGGGGCGTGTTGAGTGGGCACGGCCCCGTGTTCAGCTTACTGTCTGACTTAAAACAGGATTGCCAGTTCCAATGATTGGGCACGGGGCGTGTTCAGCGGGCACGGCCCGTACTGAGTTTTGCAGAAGCTGAAAAACTAAAAAAAATCCTAAAAAAAAATAGAAAAATAAGAAAAAATGATGAGGCCGTTGATTCCTAACTTTCTTAAAATCCTTGTGTCCCCGGCAACGGCGCCAAAAACTTGATGTGCGTGAAGTGTGTTATGGTTTTAATGTTTATTTTAAGCCCTTTTACACTTTCTTTAGCAAAGTTTTAAATTTATAAAACACGATATTTACTAACACTAGACACACATATGGGCAAGTGCACCCATCGTGAGCGTAGTATAGTGTTGGTAAGATACCGAGGTCGTCCAAGGACACAAGAGCTTTTAGTACCGGTTTATCCTCAACGTCTAATCAAATCAAAAAGTTAGAAAAAGGTTTTAAACTAGAAAAATAAAAACTAACTAAAATGCTGAAAAATAAAATAAAAAGAAAAACAGATAGACAAGATGAATCACTTGGCTCCGACTCGTGTATAGTGTAGCCTTTGATTATTTCCGCACTTTTGCACTTTTTAAGAGATTATCTTAGTTATTGTAGTAGGCCCCTCTTTTGAAGGTGATGTTACCCTCAAACCAGTAGTTTGAGTCAGCAATGATACAATCCTAAAGGGTCGGATTATTGAAAGATAATTAATTAAGTTATTAATGCATATTATGGTAGGCCCCTCTTTTGAAGGTGACGTTACCCTCGGCTAGGTAGTCTGAGTCAGCAGGGATACAGTCCTAAGTAGCCGGGTTAAAGTATTAATGTTAGCTTACATATGAGGGGGTCAAAGAGTTTGGACCCCCGCCATCCAATACCGTTAAGTATTGAAGGAGGTCCTACTAAATTTGACCCAGGTCCTTGCAGGATCTATACACTGAACAAGGCAAGACTTTTACCAAACCGTTCCCTTAACCCCCGACCAGGTAGCCAACATACCTCCATATAGACCGTGGAGATATGAATGGTGAAAATCTTTTATTTTATATAGACAGTAAAATAATGCCAAGACACCACGGACAAACGATAAGGTAAAATCACCTTCAACATAAGAAACTAGTTATTAAAGTCATTAATACATAACCAAGTAAAAAGTGTGAAAAGATTAAAAATAAAAAGTATTACACTAGACACTTTGTCTTCACCAAGTGATGTAAGAGACTTAGGCAAACATGGCCTTGATTATCAAGAACTCTTACGATCAATCTTGGATCCCGAGACGACTCACACACTCTATGATGGACAATGGATGATGGTGGTGGATGATGGTGTTATGGTGGTGGTGGGTGGTGGGTGAAGTGTGAGAGAGGTGCTGTGCCAAGGGATGGTTTGAGCTTGAGCCAAGCACTCCTATTTATAGGTTGAACAGAAGCTCGGGCACGGCCCCGTGTCCATTGGGCACGGCCCCATGTCCATTGGGCACGGCCCCATGTCCATTGGGCACGGCCCCGTGTCCATCCTCTTCTCTGTCTTCATTAATTGCAGCTTGTCTGCATTAGTTGACCACGCCCCCGTGTCCGCTGGGCACGCCCCCGTGTGCAGAAGCATATCTGTACTATCAAGATTTGCCTGGATTCTGTGAATCTTATAGTTGACCACGGCCCCGTGTCCGCTGAGCACGGCCCCGTGGTGGGCGATAGAAGCTTCTATAGCTTTGTCTTTTATGCTGGCACTTGGGCACGCCCCCGTGTTCACTGAGCACGGGGAGTGTTCAGCCTTCTGTTTTCTTGTTTTTGCTTGGGAAGATGCTGTCGTGGGGTCGGGCATGTCACGTTTGCTCCTTTTCTTGTATTTATGTTAGATTTAGCTGCCTTTTTGCTTCTTTTGTTAATTTGAGCTCATTTAATCATGAAAATACAAAAGGAAGACAAAAGCACACTTTTTCCAACATTAGTACTAAAAAATGGTTAGTTTTATGCCACAATTGATGTAATTTATATGTTGCATTTTGCACACATCATTGCCTACAAGTGGTTAATCAAGGTCGTTAAGTTGAACTTGATCTAACTTTCATTCAAATGGTATTTGGAAAACAATGTGATGATCATAACCCCGATCTTACAAGTGGTAAAATCAACAAAACTTATTTTCCGAAAAAACCATTTTGATTAAAACGAACTTAAGTGTTTTGAAATCATAATGGGAAAACAGTTTGTTAACAGGGGGGATCTGATTGTTTATGCCAAGAGGATGGCGAATTGAAGCTTGAAAATAAGTTGTCGCGTTACTTGTACAGTTTGTTTTCAAATTTTTAAATAGTTCTGAATTTTAGGGGGTGTAATAAATCCAAAAAATCAAAAAAAAAATTGAAAAATTTGAAAAAGCCAAAAACTTGAGAAAATTCAAAAACGAGGTTTGTTGTGAAAAAGAGGAAATGATAGTACATCAGTGGACTTTCACAGCACGCTAAAGAATTGGAAAGTCTAAAAGTGATAAACAGTCTCACTGATGATATGCCAGTAGGTTTTTACACGCTTAGTAGATTGTTGTAGAGATATAAACCTAAATATCAAACTTACTTATTTCGTGGGAAACATCTCTCGGATATATGGGTAACCCCCGAAATCTTGTTTGAAAGAACCCTCTTTCTGAGATACTAGGTCTTTATGCTTAGTGATATCTGGGGTATTATCCCAGGACTTCTTATTTTGCGGAAGCAATGGCCTAGTCCCCGTATAATACTTTTCGCCTGCTTGAAATAATAGCACCCCCCTCAGCATAAAAAATGATGAAACATTGTAAAATGCTAATCATGTGCTGTTGAAGAAAAGATTCTCTAAAGGGAACACACTTAAAGTCGAACCATCATCTCTCTGATTTTGCGGAAGCACTAGTGTCACACCCTGGCTTTGCGGAAGCGTGGGTTTATTTGGTGTGACTTCTTAATACCATAACTTAATCACAACAAAGCTATATGAAAATAAAACCATGCAGATTATCCATTGATTTAAGTTTGAAAAGTAAAGTACCACGACATTGTCTTAATGCGTTGACACATGCAACGGAAATTACAACCTAATAACATAAAAACATTGTTCTTAAAACGCAACCACAAATATAACATAAACACTGTTTAAGACTTGCGACTCATCCAGGTAAAAGTCGCGACCCCTAAACGTGGATGATCCCGTAACTCTAACACAGCGGGAAAACGTAGCATACCGTGCCAGATCCTTAGTTCCCTGAAATACATGTAAGTTGGAAAAATCAACAAAAATTGTTGAGCGAGTTCATGTGTAAGTGAGTAAGTAAAACCTTTGTAAGTATAAAACCCTGGTATGTAGCAAATAAGGAAAAAGAGATCACCAATGGTTTGCAAGGCCATTGATATGTGTGAAGTGCAAGTAGGAAGACTCAAACCTAGCGGATTTATGCGTCGGGCACAAAGTCACCCCGAGGTCCGTTCTGTTTGGCCTGGGGCTGGGCTCGCTACACCCAGATAGATCTACCGCTCCTGTCCCTCGGTCCTACAATGAGGATTAATGGCCTCAAGTTGCGCCTACCCACTCACATGATCTAAGTAGTAACCCTCCTTACGCTAAACATACCATGTGTAAAAGTACTCGTAATCATAGTAACATGTATTTCACCCCCGCAGTTTAGAAAACTGAAAACAGTTAAGAGAAAAGGGGGACATGAACTCACAGTAATGCGTCCTCGATAACAGCAACTCAAACTCGGTCTGCAACACGACAACCTACAACGTGCTAATATCTATTAGACGAACGGCCGTGCCTTAGCTTAGAGTTTAACGTTCTTGGGGAAATAGTTAGACAACTATTTCGTGTTTATACTTCTTAATTATCGTATAAATAGATTCCTTCCCAAGGATGGGGTATTCATACATGTATTATGTATTCGGTGACTTAAAGTATTGACAAAATACATTTTCAAGTCTCATTTCCAACACTTTAAAGTTTTATGTCAAAACTCATGGCGAGGTTTAATTCCGAGAAATAAAGTTAACATACTTGTTAGAAAAATAATTTTTCTAAGTCTTGGTATTTTTCAGAAAAATTCGCCAGAGTTTCCCCTAAAAACGGGAGTGTCCGTGCTAATACGCACATCATTTTCTTTTTGAAATCAACCCATGATCATCAACAATCAACCACTACGTTTTGACACGCAAAACACTACCTTTGTCGTTTCAGTTTTAATATCTGAAAAACTGCACTGTTTTCGGACGAGTAAATAAAATACTTAACTTATTCCAAAAATTCCCAAATTTTTGCGGAACGTCCTAATCGACCCACAAATTATTGTGTAAAAATATCGGGGTCTAGTTCATTATCAATAATTTATAGAAAATCGTTTACCGAACTGTGATCAGATTTGTCACATTCTGATCACAGTTTACGGAATAATTCGTCTAAAATTCCTCGTAAGTCCGTTTGACAAAATTCCAGTTCGAGGGTCACAAGTACATCAGTGACCATCTATGGTATGAATTTTAGGGGCTGGTTCAATTCAGGTTTTAAGTTGTGACTGAAAACGTACAGCCCATTTTACCGCAGTAAAAATCAGCCTTAGCTGCTGTCACGAAAACAGACTTTTAAAATAGTAACCGACCTCAGAAAAATACAATTCCAGCGTTATTTTCTTTGTTTTTCGAAAAGACACAATTTAGGCTTCAGAAATTCCATTTTTCGATTTATTAAAGTCCGTTCACAGCCTGTTGAAGGCGGCTGAAAAAGTACATCAGCATGTTATTTATGTCTTAAATGTTACTAAATCGTGTTAATAAGTGTCCGATTAACGGGTTTAACAAGAAAACAACTTTTAAACATCAAGTATGATTTAACCAACCTTCAAACCAACAAGATTCCGCTTCATGATTCAGACATAAGTAAACTTTTATGTAGCTTTTATGTTCATAACTCATGTTTCACATTTTCTAGCATTCTCGTTATTTAGTCATTTAAACAACAACACATCATACTACATATCATAAATTCGAACAAGATGAAACCAAGTGTAAAGAAACTTACTACTAGCACTAGGATAGGGTAGAGATTCTAATGTGAAAAAGATGAGGAATTGATGGTGAAAAAGACTAGAACAAGTTCCTTTGATGGTCCTTCAAGAAGCACCTTCCATGGTTCACCTTAAAGCTTGAATGGCATGTGTAAATGAAGAAGATGATGATGTTTAAAGGTGGTGGTGGTGTTTTCGGTTTGGGGCAGCCGAGACAAGAGATAGAGAGAAGTGAATGGAGTGTAAAATCTTGTGAAATGATAAGTTGTAAGATAGGGCCATACTTATGCATGATTTGCTTACTTCAACAAGTAAGCAATCCTATAAACAATTCAATTAAAATCTTTCAAGATATAAGAGGTAAGGTAAGATGATATGTGGGGTCCCACTTTGGGAACTAAAGTCGTTTGGGGGGGGGGGGTATAAGGTAACAAATGTAACTAAATTGGTAAAGGGTAAGTTAGGATGCAAGTAATGTGGTGAATTGATTTCTAGCGGGTGTTATGACATACGGGGATCATGACAAGCCATAATTAGTGAAATAATGTTATTGACAAAAATTTAGTGTCTCGGGTATTGTACGGTTATCCGATTAAATACCGTTCCGTTAAAATGTTTAATTATGCCGAAAAAGGTCCTTTATGTATATTTTTGTAACATAAATTATTCCCGGCACTTAGGAAAATATACGGGACCGTTCTGCCATGTTTTTGCACTTTATTAGTAATTTAAAACGCTGAGTTTTGTATTTAAGTGCAGAATTTTGTACTTAACGCACGTTTTAGGCACATCCGGTCACTATAAACTTCACCTAGTGACGCAGTTCTACTATCCTCAACTCCCTACACCCACTACTAGTGTAGTAAACTATTCCCGGCTCATACTGGCCTTAGAGGCAATGTCTGCCTGATGCTGGTTATGTCAGCATGTTTAATGGTTATCCCGTATAGTGTGCTCACTGTGCTTTTTGTGCATCAAGGTTGTCACTGATGTTTGTGTATAAATAATAGAGTGACAGTATAAAATGTGATGCATGAGCATGTATGTATCAGAAATCAGTAGGCAGTTTAATCACAGTTGTAAGCAAGCACAGTAATTAAGCAGTAATTAAATATTAATTAATTCGTACGGATACCTGGTTTGGTGAGGGTTGTCACAAATAGCCTGAGCTCTCATGGTCTCGCATTTAACCCCTTACAGATATCATCTAGGTATACTCACCTGTAAGACTGAATATTGGGATCTGGATACGGGAGTATATTCTGAGATGGGACACGCGAATAAGTTTAAGTTTATAAAACACTAATCTCGTATCTCGAAACAGTTGAACTTTGTGTGAAAATTTAAGTGGATTAGTATACTGACAATCGAAGTGAATCGTTTAGAACTTAAAATGTTTAAAGCTTAATGGTGCTTGTGATTTGTCTCATAAACTGATATGATCCTCTTACGCAAACTCACAAAAATATTGTCTGTAAATATTTCTTTACTGCATTTCTTTAAAATAAAAAATCCAAAAAGATTTTCTGAGTGTTTTTAGCATAAATTTTGAAAAAATACAAAAAGATTTTTGACAACTGATGTTGGAGAGCTGGTTTTCAAAATTCTTAGTGCTAAACATGATGAACAAATGGTTTGGGAAAGTTTGATGAAATGAAAAATGTTTTTGAATTAAAAATGTCAAAAATGAATGTTATTCTTACAAGTAGTCATCAAAGTTTATAAATGTTAAATCTTTTTAGATAATATTTACATGTGATGGTTTGAGATTGTTATTACAAGTGGTAAGTAGAGAATAAATTTGTCAAATTTTAAATTTATGAAATTTATTTCTGGGTAGAGTTTTTGCAGACAGAAGCAGACAGGATTCGACTCCTGTGGATGTGCAGTTTTAAGCCAGGTTCCTGATCATGTTGCTATGAAGAGCCATGAGACTACCTGAACCTGTGGAAATGCTAAGTCAGATTGCGATCCCGGAACAGCTTAAGGGGGAGTCTGCTAGCAAAGGGGAGTCTGAAGCTGCTTAGAGCCAGATTCGAATCTTGATGTTCTCTCAAACTGCTGATACTGAAGAATTTAAGGAATCAAGAGATCTGATCAAGAGAAGATAGATCCAGATTGAGATTCTGGAAGAGATAAAGATTGAAGGATGCTTACACTATCAGATACTTTGAAAAGAGCATGAAGACTGATAAAGATTGAAGACTCGACTTTCTGAAGATTTGTACTGAAGACTCGTCGACATCCAAGGGGGAGTCTGTTGGTGCATATGTCTGTCGACTTCGTCTTGTATCGAGTCTTGTGTCTAGTATTGGATAGAATGAAACTCGGTAGGCTAGTTTAGAGGAGATTGGATGTGTTGGATCATTTCGTACGAAATGGAAGAATCCATTTCGTACGCATTTTCCCATTTCGTACGAAATGCCATGCCTATATATAGGTGAGCTGCCAAGTCATTTGTAACGTTCCTGATTCCGGTACTGAAGTGCTGCCGACGTGTCATTTGATCTGTAACAGTGTTATATCAATAAACAAGACAGTTAAAGAGTGAATCAAGCTGTAATCAAGTATGTATCATTGAATTCTGCCTTTGATATGGATTAGAACTCTTCTGATAGACTCGTTTAGATCGAATCTCGATCCTACAAGTTCAAGCCCAAGATCTTTCCAACTGTTGTGAGGAAGTAGCAACAGTAGGTGTTGGTGACTTTTGTGTTGTCACATGAGTTACTTCTGGGATCTCATCTTCCAGAAGGTCCTTTTTGGAGGGTTTGGGGAGCTTTTTGGATTTTTTGTTGATGGTCTTTTTGGTGATTTTTGGTGGGGGTTGCACAACAGTGGTTGTGCTGCTGTGGTTACCAAGAGCAGTGAGCTTAACAACAGAAACCTGAGGAGCAGATGTGGACACATCTAAAGTTTGCTCAGGCTCCTCTGTTTGTGTTTTTAAACCTTTTGACTCTGACAACCTTGTAAAAGTTTCAGCAGATAAACTATTTATTTCACAAGGAGCACATTGGACAAGCACTTGTGCAATGTCGTTTGGTACTTTCTGCTGTAAATAGTAGCTTAAAAACCTTGGAAACAACAGGAATGGTTTTTTCTTGTTTTTTATATTGTTGACATTTTTAACCAAATTATTGCAAATCTCTTGGGAGTAACTGAAATCTTGTTTAGCCATAATAGCATATCCCAAGTATTGAATTTTCAATGGAATTTCATTGAAAGCTGTTGTATTGTTTGAAACACACATGAGTAAAGTATGAAATAAAAATTTCATGGGAGGTGGGAATTCTCCTTTTTGCATAGTAGCTTTGGAGCATTGCTCTTGATACCCCCTTTCAATAAAATCTCGTTGATACTCTTCTTTAGGGAAAGAGTTTTTACCTATATGATTGTTCGTCTTAAAAACCTCAGATATGGTTTGTGGAGTAATAGCAACCTGAATCCCACCTACTGTTGATGTAATAACTTAAGGCTTGTTGTCTTGAACTTCTAATTTTGCATTTTTCCAAAAATCTCGTAGGGTTTCTTGGTAAATAGGTGCGTTGCAGGTCAACAAAGTTTTGTACTTTGAGGATGAAAGAGCATTGATGATTGAGTGAAAATCTGTGTTTTTACTTGTTTTCTCAAGTGTACACAGATAGTTATGAGGGTTTTTGAGAGCAAGAGCCATGGCGATTCGAAGGAATTTGTGAGAGGAAGAAGAAGATGAAGCGTTTGAAGGAATTTGATGGAAACCGCTTTTGAAAGAATTTTGGAATTCGAAATGGCAGTTAAAACCCTGTTTGGGGTTTTGATCAGGGTTTTATAAAAGTGATAAGTGAATGCTGACGTGGCAGCGGTTACAAAGATCGGACGGCTAAGAACTGTCCACGTGACAACCTCTGATGAAAATGGATGACAGTTGTTTAGGGAAACCACTGATGGTCAATATCAGTGGATGTCAACAATAAAAATGTGAGCAGTGGCTGTTTTTAACTATCAGTGGATAGCCAACAGTGATTGAAACACTGATGCTTGGACTTAAACAGATGTTTGACCTTAAACAGATGTTTGGCCATAAACAGATGTTTGGCCATAAACAGATGTTTGGCCTTAAACAAATGTTTGACCTTAAACAGATGTTTGCCCATAAACAGATGTTTAGCCTTAAACCAACCATATATTTAAGGTCAACATCTGTTTGAGTATTTGTGAACATATGTTTGACTTTTGGTCAACATCTCATTTAGTATTCAACAGAAATTTGAATAACTCGATCAGTGGTTTGAACATCTGTTTGACTTTTGGTCAACAGTTGGATGGAAACCCATGTTAGATTGAATAGTGTTTTGAAGAGGAAAGCAGTGCTAAAATATGTGAAGACAGTGGATCTGGTTAAACATCTGTTTGACTTTTGGTCAACATCTGTTTGCAAAAAAAGACCAATTTCAAGAATATTATACCCAAACAATCAAAATGAGGAGCTTAATAATCATCCAAGTGTACTTCATTTTTATTTATTAGTATAAAGATTAGGTTATTATTGTCTTTTCTGTGTACTGGACAATTACTTTGAATGTCAATATATATCAAATCCCCGACAATCTAATTGAACTGATAATTACTTACTAATTAATATAATAAAACGTTACAATCAAAGGTTTACAATCAATTAACTAAATGCATGCTTACATACTAAACTCTCCCTCAGCATGAGCTCACTGGTTGATAGTACAAGATGAATGGATTGGAAGAGAAAACTCGCTCAAACAGAACAATACAAACTGTTCTATTTATAGTACAGATCAAACCACTGAGGTGATATGATAAATACTGTTACATATAAACACTGATGTGAAAAATACTGTTACATATAAACACTGAAGTGATATGACATCTAACAACCTAACAGACGATAAAACAATGATATGATAAATACTGTTACATATAAACACTGTTAACATAAACAAAGGTGGCCAATGGGGTGGTGGTCCATTGGTAAAGGTAAAACCTTTAAACACCTTGGGATGGGGAGGTCTTGGGTTCGAGTCCCATAGACGATAGGAATAAAAAGAAATTTGCCGTTAAAAAAAACATAAACAAAGGTAGAATATCTGCTGTTAATGCTGAACCACTGTTGTTGTTGGGCAGTGGTTCACCTTTGGGTTTGTCTAGGTTTGTCTCGAGAGATAAAATCTAGGGTTTGTCTCGAGAGGTTATATATACATAACATACCATTAAGCGAATCAACATGGGGAGCAGTCAATCATGGAACCAACATAATTTTCATCATAAACACTGAAGTATCATAAAACTGTGAATGAATATACCCAATCCGAAATTGTTAGACATTTTCAAAAATCTAACAACCATCATCGAACCTGTAACAAACTCTAAACACTGATACACGAAACACTGTTACATAAGAAACACTGATACATAAATACTGATGTTGAATCCGCTGTAGATGCTGAACCACTGCTGTTACTGACCAGTGGTTTTCCTTTGGTTGATCAGGCCTTAGGTACCTCAGTTCTTGTCTTTAACAGGGCTTTGTCTTCAACAGTGGATAGGGCTCACCAGTCATTAAGTCCATCAGTCTTTATAAGGAGCAGTGGTCAGTTATAACAGTCCTCAGCATGATCAGCTGTTATAACCACTCCATAGCCCTTTTAGAGGAAGCAAGTGTCGTTCTATTCAATTGAGAGGAATCATTGCATTACATCCATGTTGAAAAACAGAATCGATAAATTTAGGGAAAATGAGGTTGAAAGATGATAACCCAACAATGGAGGATCTCATTCTACAGCTTCGATAAATTCAGGGTATTCTCAAATAATGTTTCCTAGATGTTTGAAGACCGACAAATGTCCAAAGTGCTGCTTCTTTGGACATTTGTCGGTCTTCAAATATCTAGGAAGCATTATTTGAGAATACCCCTGAATTTATCGAAGCTGTAGAATGAGATCCTCCACTGTTGGATTATCATCTTTCAACCTCATTTTCCCTAAATTTATCGATTCTATTTTTCAACAGGGATTTAATGCAATGATTCCTCTCAATTGAATAGAACGACACTTGCTTCATAGGACTCACTTGAAGGACACACCTCCCAAAGCCACCTATATGCCTCCAAAGAGATCAAGACAGCTTGAAGAATGACCTGGACTTGCTGTAATTCCACCAGTTCAGTATTTAATCCCAATATACCAACTCAATACAAATAACAAATATTTGGTGTGCTACACATGTAAATAACTCACGAAACATATTTGAAACCCTAAATATACATTATAGAGATCCGTGAATGAAACATGGGTGAATAAACCAACAAAACAGATTGTGAAAAACAAAAACTACAAACATATCAAAATCAATCTACTCGTAATCATATGGTACACCAATGCAAGCATCTGAATAAACAATAACAAATCAAAGACAAAATCAAAAGCTACAAACATATCAAACAAATTTCATAGAATCATGAAAGAAATTCGGTCACGGATTGTTACCAGATTTAGCGAGAGAAGAATCGATGGAAGCATTGGAGAAGATGACGATTTCACGAAACTTCAATCTAGAGAATATGACGGCGAAGCAAAAGATGATTTCAAGAAATATAAGATCTGTATACAGATTTGAAACCCTAAATCTGGATTATAGAGATCTATGAATGAAGCATGAATCATAAAATAAAAAATTACCTTCGTGATATTATGCAGATCGGCTTTCAAATCGGAAGAATTGTAGAGGGGGCACCTGATTAGATGAACAATAGATTTGAGAAGAGGAAAGATGTGAGCCTGAATGTTATGATGAAGAAATAGGGTTTTTACAAAGAGACGGAACCTTGGGCAGGAAAAGGGAAAAAACGATGCCCTAATTTAATGACACGTGGCCCAAATAACTTTCATTTATTAGATATAATAATAATAATAGATAATAGATAAAACTACACATTATCATTTTGTACTACTAACTAAAAGTATAAATACGTATTATTCTTTTAACCAATAATCCTTTCATACGAACCTGCCTTAACGCTCGATAAAGGACTGCTTGAGTCGAATGTGCAATGATTGAGAATAACAAATTACACTTCATTAACTGAGTGTGATGAAAACGATACCAAATACAAAATGCTTACTTAAATTTTTCTATGGTAATCCTGTGTATTTCCCATCTGTACTCCAAAGATTGGATCCGATTAAAATGTCTACACCTGTAATAAGTTGAATCAGAACATATTATATTGAAATTTGAATTAACACCGATGATTAAACACTTTTAAGAATTATAGCATACAAAATGAGAAATTAAGATCCATTTTCCATAAACATAACAACCACCACATTCCTCACATATTAAGTTTTCTAACATGCTGGTTGCTGCACATTAAACACACTAATCAAAATGAAAGAATAACAAACGGACTCAAGAGTAACAATAGAAGTTAAACATCAATAACAAATACCTGAATTTCACCAGGTAGCAAGTGTCGTTCTGTTCAATTGAGAGGAATCATTGCATTACATCCCTGTTGAAAAATAGAATCGATAAATTTAGGGAAAATGAGGTTGAAAGATGATAACCCAACAGTGGAGGATCTCATTCTACAGCTTCGATAAATTCAGGGTATTCTCAAATAATGTTTCCTAGATGTTTGAAGACCGACAAATGTCCAAAGTGCTGCTTGTTTGGACATTTGTCGGTCTTCAAACATCTAGGGAACATTATTTGAGAATACCCCTGAATTTATCGAAGCTGTAGGATGAGATCCTCCACTGTTGGGTTATTATCTTTCAACCCCATTTTCCCTAAATTTATCGATTCTGTTTTTCAACAGGGATGTAATGCAATGATTCCTCTCAATTGAATAGAACGACACTTGCTTCATATGACTCACTTGAAGGACACACCTCCCAAAGCCACCTATCCGCCTCCAAAGAGATCGAGACAGCTTGAAGGATGACCTGGACTTGCTGTAATTCCACCAGTTCAATATTTAATCCCAATATACCAACTCAATACAAATAACAAATATATGGTGTACTACACATGTAAATAACTCAGGAAACAGATTTGAAACCCTAAATATGGATTATAGAGATCCGTGAATGAAATATGGGTGAATAAACCAACAAAACAGATTGTGAAAAACAAAAACTACAAACATATCAAAATCAATCTACTCGTAATCATATGGTACACCAATGCAAGCATCTGAATAAACAATAACAAATCAAAGACAAAATCAAAAGCTACAAACATATCAAACAAATTTCATAGAATCATGAAAGTAATTAGGTCACGGATTGTTACCAGATTTAGCGAGAGAAGAATCGATGGAAGCATTAGAGAAGATGAAGATTTCAAGAAACTTCAATATGGAGAAGATGATGGCGAAGCAGAAGACGATTTCAAGAAATATAAGATCTGTATACAGATTTGAAACCCTAAATCTGGATTATAGCGATCTATGAATGAAACATGAATCATAAAATAAAAAATTACCTTCGTGATATTATGCGGATCGGCTTTCAAATCGGAAGAATTGTAGAGGGGGCACCTGATTAGATGAACAATCGATTTGAGAAGAGGAAAGATGTGAGCCTGAATGTTTATGATGAAGAAATAGGGTTTTTAGAAAGAGACGGAACCTTGGGCGGGAAAAGGGAAAAAATGATGCCCTAATTTAATGACACGTGGTCCAAATAACTTTCATTTATTATATATAATAATAATAATAATAATAATAATAATAATAATAATAATAATAATAAATAGATAAAAACTACACATTATCATTTTGTACTACTAACTAAAAGTATAAATACGTATTATTCTTTTAACCAATAATCCTTTTATACGAACCTGCCTTAACGCTCGATAAAGGACTGCTTGAGTCGAATGTGCAATGACTGAGAATAACAAATTACACATCATTGACTGAGTGTGATGAAAACAATACCAAATACAAAATGCTTACTTAAATTTTCTACGGTCATCCTGTGTACTTCCCAACTGTACTCCAAAGATTGGATCAGATTAAAATGTCTACACCTGTAATAGGTTGAATCAGAACATATTATATTGAAATTTGATTTAACACCCATGATTAAACACTTTTAAGAATTATAGCATACAAAATGAGAAATTAAGATCCATTTTCCATAAACATACCAAACACCACATTCCTCACATATTAAGTTTTCTAACATGCTGGTTGCTGCACGTTAAACACACTAATCAAAATGAAAGAATAACAAACGGACTCAAGAGTAACAATAGAAGTTAAACATCAATAACAAATACCTGAATTTCACCAGGTAGCAATATTCCCCTGGGCCACTTGAAATTCCAATTTATTATATCATGTTCTCTCATATTTGAAACGGGTCGAAGAACCGGATGTAGTGGATCATTTTTACGAAAATATATATAAAAATCCTTTCTGGTTGCTGAAATTAAGAGAATAATTTTGAGTTCTGTAAGGAAACTAAGCATGGTCTAAATTGTGAGCATCTACCCGATCTACTGCAAAACATAAACAAATAACATAAGAAAACGAATCAAACCCAAATAACATTTTTATACATAGACCTACTGAAATCGAAGATATCAATTTTAAGGGTGCTTGTAAAAGGTTGTAAATCTTCCTATTTCATGACAATCGAAACAATAGAAACAAAGAAAACTAAAATCAAATGTATACTTGAGCAATACCTTAACATTCACAACCCAGCCAAATTTGGTTCAATCTTTGTCATAACAAACAACCTTGTAGAGTCTTGAAAAATCAAAATAGAAACAAATTTTGGCCATGAGTTTTTTGGTCTTTACAATGGTGTAGAAACTGAAATCGAAGACAGCTATTATTGGGTTCATCATAAATACTGAAGATTCGTTCATCATAAAAAATAACATAACAAAACGAATAAGCCCAAATAAAAGAGTTAGATATTGTACACCTACTGAAATCAAAGACATCCATTTTAAGGGGTTTTTTTGTATTGGGTAAAAAAATGCCTGTTTCATCATAATAAACAAATAACATCACAAAATAACACTAAAACACAAAGGCTATGAAAATCGAAACCCATTGAAATCAAAGACGTCCATTATAAGGGTTTTCAATCGAAACCTACTGAAATTGAAGACATCCACTTTAAGGGTTTTTAAGATGCGATGATTTTGTTTACCTTATCATAGATAATAACAACGACCTACAAGAAAATGGGCGGACTAAAAGATCAAGTGCAATGAAGATTCTGTAGATTTGTGTTTGAGATGAGGGAAACGATAAAGATTTAGGGTTTGCTTTTATTTCAAAAGGGAAAGAGAGAACATTGCAGACCAAAATTAGATCCATATACAAAATATTGATTGCAAAGAGGAGAAACGAAGAGATCAGATGGAGTGTATTAGGGTTTGGAAAGAAGCGTGAGAAAGAAGATGGGGTCTGAATGATTTAGGCTGAAGATCTAGAGTTTTACTGTTGGGCGGGAAAATGGAAAAATCATCTACTGACACGTGGCTTAAATAACTTTCATTTATTATATATAATAGAAATAGATTTTTATAACATTTTTGTATTGTTTAAAACTTGGATCATATTGATATGGACTACTACTAATTTGTCTGCTTTCTAAAGTAGTCTTGTCAGCTTATCACGTCAACATTTTGTCTAAGAAAATTACTATAAAAAAAGTTTAGAATATTATTGATACAAGTTTAGAATACTTTTGAGAATTTCTATTGACTATAGAGTTTTAAAAAAAGGATGATTGAACCTAGTGTTCCATTTATTTTGTCTTTGTGACTTGACTTGAAGAAGGAGAATAAAACGTGGGTAACATGTAATGTTGGGAAAAGCATTGTCGAATGGGACTTCATTTTACTAGTTTTTATCTACACCTTTTGAAAAGAAATAATGTTTGCTATTGAAATGTGTAACTAACCTTTTTAATTGAATTATAACTTATTCTCACAATAACGTAATTTCTTAGGTTTGTTTTAGACAAAAACTACAGTTGGTAGGTTAATGTCGACGGTTTGAATTGATGAATTTATCATGTAAAATCATCAATCCTAACTAAAACACATTTTACAAACGGGTTGGTGAAATGTCATCAAGTGAAACAACATATCGTAAACGGCTTGCCTGGTTGAACTTAGTAAATTATACTTTTACTTAAATCAAGATCGTATGTTTATCTAACGGATTAGATATATCGAACTGGCTGATAACCCGGACCCCTTTAGATTAGGGATGAGCATATGCCACCGAATACCGATCCCATACCGATCCCGTACCGATCCCGATCCCGATCGGTATCCATTTTTTGGCGTTTTCGGTATCGGTACGGTACGGTATCGGTATTATACCGATACCGACCCTCAAAATACGGTATAATACCGATACCGTACCATACCGATACCTAACCGACATGTTTCGGTATCGGTATCTAGTTTGAGTGAAATTCGGGATCGGTATTAGGCGGTATCGGTATCGGTTCGGTATCGGATACCGATATGCTCATCCCTACTTTAGATCAAACCAATGTATTATATTCATATTTTCATATTAGCCTGGTTAGATCAGGAAGTGAACTTGTAAGTTGTAACCAAAACCTATCATATATTGGGCTTTATATGTGCACACCAACCCCCCCTAAAACTTGTTCTTTACCTAATTTTGCAAAATACAGATTGAAAAGTTAATTTTTGTAGAACATAAAATTACAAAAATAGAGAAGTTAAGACACATTCAACAAAATGAGAAGTTAGCTAGTCAAACAACCAAATACATCAATAAAACCCATTCAATCTTACAGCCTATCACATAACAAAAGATCCAAAGTCGAAACTACTATACCACAATCCCAACAAAGTAACAGTAAAAACAAGTCAACAGGTCAAACACAAAGGCTAAAAACAACTCATTCTTTTGTGGTTTTGTTGATGAGAGACTTGTGAATGTGAGGGATGACACCACCACCAGCAATGGTACCTTTGATGAGTGTGTCAAGTTCTTCATCACCACGAATAGCTAACTGCAAATGTCTCGGTGTGATTCTTTTCACTTTCAGATCTTTGCTGGCATTTCCAGCTAACTCAAGTACTTCAGCTGTTAAGTATTCCAGTATTGCAGCAGAGTAAACTGCAGCCGTGGCCCCCACTCGCCCGTGAGCTGAAGTTCTTGATTTGAGATGACGGTGAATCCTCCCTACAGGGAACTGAATTCCACATAAAAAGCAACTCAGATATAACATTTTTAAGCTTATTGTAGAAAATAAAAATCCAACTGTATCTTCATAGGGACAATAATGTAACTAATAAGATGGAAATTTAGAGGGGTCAATCATGTCAAGGTTTGCAGTTTGAATTGTTCAACACAAACAAAACCCATATAATTATTTGTGTCAAAAACATCAGCCCAAACAAAAAATTTAAATTTTTGTGTAACTGTATATCTAAACGTGTTAATCCAGTTGGTGGGTTGTATAAAATGGATTAAACAGGTTGGCACTTGGCAGATCAGCATGTTTACATAAATGGGTAAAACATGTAAACATGAACATGACCCTATTATTAAACAGTTTCCATAAGACAACCCAAAACTTTCTTATTTTCGAGTTTTGTCAGGCATTGCCACCTGCAGCTCACCATCAAAGATGATGATGTTTAAGGGTTTTAAACTCATGGCACATAAATAAGTCATGCAGCCTTTCAAACTAATCACCAAAGTAAAAATATCCAATCCACCTAAGGTCCTAAATCAATGAATGAAAATCCCATTTCCGCCCATGAGGTTTGACCACTTTTGCAAGCGGGGTCATTTTCATCCAAAAAGTTTAAGAATCTTGCTATTTTTATCCCTAAAGGCAAAATTTCGAGGGACAAAAGTCGCAATAAATTGCCAAAAATGAAAATGGCAATAAAATGCAAACTTGATAGACTCAAATGCACAAAAAAGTCATTTTGGATGGAACAAGCAAAAATGACTAAACATCTTTTACTCTAGTACGATTTAATCACAGTTTCCTATCTATCTTTGTATGTGTAGACAGTTGTTTGATTCTAAATCTGAACCAATTTTAAATTAGAAACCTAAGGCTAATGGGTGTGGAGGAGGGTGGTTCCTTGAGGATGATCCGCCACGTAGGCGTCCACGTCAGTGGATGCAGAGGATGAGCCTAGGTGTAGGGATGAGACCCTTTGTATATACATATGTATGTATGTATGTGTGTGTGTGTTGGAGGACCGTCGCCACCGGCTTGCAGAAGGACGATGAAGACGGGACCGGCCTGAGGGGGGTGGTGTAGCCGGCCTTAGCCGGAGCTCACCAGCCCAGAAACAAGCCCCCACCCCATGGCCTAAGAGAACCGCATACCAGTTTTTTTACCCCCTTTGTTTTTTTACTCACTTGTAGTTTCTACTTAAAACCGGTAATACACGAACATTGTCACATATACATACATATGTGCGTATCAGCAAACAGTAACTCAGAAAAAAGTATTAACTGGTAATCCTATATTACAACCTTTATTTAGAATTGCTTAAACTACTACTTGACTTGTATGCTTATGTTAAAAAATTTGACTCACAAATAACCAGATAAACTAAAACAATCATAAGTAGTTTTAATAACCAACCCTATACAAGACCAAAACAAGATCACAACAAACAGCTAGGGTACCTGGAGACCAGCTCTAGCAGACCGAGACAAAGGCCTCTTCTTATCTTTCTCCTTGTTAGCTGCACCACCAGCAGGTGTTTTCCCCGCCAACAGTCCCTTTCCACCCTTTCCCGCCATATTCACCGCCTAATGAACCAAAACATAAATAAGCAAACTGTAGGTAAAGCTTCACACACAGCTCACCATTCAATCGGTGTTGTAAAAAACAGGATTAATTGACGATTAATCAGTAAAATTTCACCTAGCCAGACCTAAAATCGGTAATCAGTCAAAATCAACAAATTTATTTCAAAATCGGTCACAAAATCCTGTCGAAATCGGTAAATTTTGGTCAAAAGCTTTGAAGTATTTGAAAATTTATACTTATTAATCCAATCCGATTAACTACAGCTATATTAACGAAATGAAATTGCCTATTAACGGATCTGATAATAAACATGCGGATAGAACCCTAAAACAAAAAATCTGAGTGCATAATACGTGTTTTCAACATGCGATACAAATTAAAATCGAAAACTAAACCTAGATAACAGAATATATAAGCAAACTATATATAAAAAATTAAGGAATTGTTTGTTTTGTTACCTGAAGAGTAGCTGTGCGAGAAGAAGAAGATGAACAGTGGGTGTGTGGTTTTGACCTTTTGTTGAAAGTATTTATGAGAGTCGTCACAAGTAGGCGGGACTTTTTGGATTCAAAGTTTTTGACTTTTGTTTGGCGGCGAGAACGTGTGGTGGGAATCGGTGTTTCAATTTTTTTTTGATGAAATAAGCTCATTACCCAACACAAGCCCAATTTGTGATCAGATAAAAAAAACCCTAATGGGCCTGTCGTGTGGGTTCTTTCATTGATCATTATCTTTTAACAAAATACGGTAGATGACTATTGACCAAAAATTTCCTATCATTTTAGTCTAAATAATTTTTTCTGTTATTTTAGTCCCTGACTTTTGTCATTTTTCTGTCATTTTCATCCAATCCACTAACTACCTTAAAAAAGTCAGTTAACTTAGGGGCATTTTGGTCAAACCACATTTTTCTTTCATTTTTGTAGGTACGATGGTATGGGGATGGTGATGTGCTGATTTACAGTGAAGATGATGGCGGTGGTTGCTGGTTTACGGTGATGACGGTGGTGTTTGTTGATGAAGTGGGGTGGCGAAAAAGTGGCCGGTGGTGGTGGGGTGGGTGGTGACGATGCAGACAAGTAGTGGCAATGATAGAAGATTATGATGGGGTGGGAAGTGGTGGTGGTGGTGGTGGTGGTGGATAAAAATGGCAAAAAAATGACAAAAGTCGGGGACTAAAATGACAGAAAAAAACTATTTTGACTAAAGTGTCATTTTTGGTCAAACTCAGGGACTAAAATGGCAATTTACTCCTATATATGGTGATAACTAGGGGTGTACAAAAAAAAACCCTATTCGGAACAGGACCAGGTAAAAAAACACGGAACCGGTTTTTTTAATACTCGGATATTCTATATTCGAAATCGAAACCGACCCTACCCTACCCGTGGGTATAGATAGAGTATGCATTTTGATCTCAACACCTAAAACCGGAACCGATCTACCCAATTAATAATAGAAACCGGAAAATAACCAGAACTGGAACCTATTATACCCGGCTATACCCGATACAAGATTCTATTATCTATCTTTTAAATATATGTTAGTGCATTTACTTTAATTTTTACATTATGTGATACATATTTAAAAAACCTGAAAACTGGGTACTAAAAAACTCGGAAATAGAGTATAGAAAAACCGAAAATAGATATTTCATTACCTGGTTTCTTGAGAACTGGAAACGAACATATAGGGTATGGTTTTTTGTCAAAAAACCGAACTAGTTATAACAATAACCGATTCCAACTCTTAAAACGAGAAATTGAAACTGATTCCATAACCAGAACTATTAGCCCAATTGAAGATATAATCAATTAATTTTAAAAACACACTTAAGTCGAGCTTTTACTTTTTTTTAAATATTTTCTAAGTGAACAGATAAGGATGTTTTACACACAAAAAAAAAAGATTAGCAATAAGCTAGAAACGATCAAAACACCAATAGAACCAACATGGATCATAAAAGAGTCAAATATTAAATTTACACAATTCATCTCATTGCAAAGATGAAAACTTAGGGATTGTTTGTTTTTTAAGAGGTAAAATGTCTACAGTCTGCAGACCACATCTGTAGAAGAAGATGTTGACTAAACCTATGCAGTCTATAAGAAGAAGAGTTTTGTTTTTTAATGTATGTATACTTCTAAAATAAACTGGTGGTAGTGTACGGACGGTGGCAGCGGCGATGGTGGTGTTGGACGGTGGTGGACGATGGTGGTGGTAGACGGTGGTGGTGGGTGGTGGACGGCGGTGGTGGTGATGGACAGTGGTGGGTGGTGGGGTTTAACCCTCTGCAGACCTTAGAAGATCTTAGAAGTGATTTGGCCAAATCTGCACCAAAAAGAGCTAGCGCAAACTTTTTTTATTGAAACGTCTTCGAAAAAACAAACAGTCTGCAGATGACAATATCTGCGCGTGGTCTGCGCAGCGTAGAAAGAAGAGCATGCGTAAATATTTTTTAGAAAAACAAATAACACCTTAGCCTTATATTTAACCAACCGGAAACTTGTGTTTTTTTGGATATTAATTCTACACCTACACCTGCTAATTGACGATTGTTGTTGAAATAACATTATTAAGAGGTTGTAACGCTACTCGGTACGGAGGAGGCAAGTCCTTGGAGGATATGCTCCTCCAAGTCATCGACAAGTCACCATCCAAGGGGATGCCCCTCCAAGCATGAACCAAAGGAAATGGAGAATGGACCTCCCCCACTTATTTAATTTTTTGAAAGAATTTAACATGTTTTTGTAACATTTAATAAGTTATAAAATAAAATCATTAATATTAAAAAACAAACATTACATAACTTAAAAAAAACTTAACTTAAAAAAAACATAACTTAAAAAAACAAAAGCTAAAAAAATACTAGATTGGTAAAAATTAAAAATCCTAAGAGTTCCATTTTTTGGCCATCTTTTCTTTCATTTTACGCAAAACCGTTCGGTCTTCTTTCGGATACGAGTTGATATCAGTTGTCATTATCTCCCATTCTTTTAGTTCGTTCTTTTCTTGCTTCAACCGAACCCGTTCATCCACTTCACGTTACTTCGCTTGTGCCTTTTAGGCTGTGACCTAGGTGTATGCTTTGAACTGGGCCATCAAGTCGTCCATTTTTTAACAGCCCCCCGTTGCGGCTTGTTTTTTTTTTTTTTTTTGCAGCCGCTGCCTTTTTGGCTTTGTCCCTGCCCAGTGGACATGCCTCCTCTCGAACTACGTGCTCTTCTTCGTCAAATTCCGGCTCGTCGTTTATATTTATTTGGCATCGTGCGTCCGAGCCCCCTACACTATAACTTCCGATCTCCGACGTTTTTTTGTTCGTTTAGAGCTTGCAACCTCGTTTGGAACCGACGACCACTTCTTATTGGTTCGCATTACCTCCCATGCCTGGACGTGTGGGAAAACAACCCGATGCGATTCTTCGTATCTGCGCATCGCCTCTTTAAAAATATTTTCGGCACTTTGCCCACTACGACGATAACATGTAAATTATTATATATCCCGACAAATCATTTAACGACCGGATGCATTTTTCGCCACTTCGAAGCGATGGAATCGAGATCGTGATAATGACCTTGTTCCATAATCGCAAGGAACTTTGATACCACTTCTTTCCAAAAACCATCGTCGGTTTGGTTGTAACCTATATTTTAAGAACGTGACAAAAGCTATATATTAAAAAATGTAAACTTTATATATTTTTAGTATAAAATTTATATATTTTTAGTGTAAAATTTATATATTTTTACATACCGACAATGGGGCTTCTTGATGTGCTAAACCACGCCTTAGCTAACGCCTCCTCCTCGATCTTTGACCAAGGTTGTGACTTGAATCTCGAAGGTTGATCTTTGGCACCGGCTCGACACGCCACTTGCTTCTCTTTTTTCCGTTTCGAGGATTAGGGTTGCGTCTCCGGAACACATTCTTCAACTTCATCTTCTACGGGTTGTGGTTGGGGAGATGATTCTACCGGTGGTGGCGAAGGTTGTGGTTGCGATTGAAATTGTGAGTTGAACGGGTTTCGCATTAGCGTTTGTTGCAAGGATTGCATTTGTTGCATGGATTGCATTTGGTTCATTTGAGAGAAAGCGTTGGGAGTATGTTAGAAACCCGAGAAAGCGTTGAGAGAAAATTGCGAGGATGACCAACTCGGATCCATCGTAGGATAGTAGCTGGGTACCGAGAAAACGTTTGGGTTTGGGTTTGGGTTCGGGTTTGGATTCGGATTGTATGAATCCATGGCAAAATTTATAAAAAAAAACGACGAATTTTATAAAGTTGAGAGAGAGTTTGAGTGGAATTGGTTTAAAAAATGGGGTAAAAGATGTGTATTTAAAGGTAAAATAATTATTTTTTTTTTATAAAACTAGCGTTTGAATTTAATAAGGAATTGATTTTTTTAAATAGCCGTTGAACGGCATTATTGGGTGATGTGGAGGGCCGGCACAAAGGTCCTGGGCTTGCCACTGAAGATGACGATGGACCATTGGAAATGGTGTTGGGGTCCGGCGCCGAGGCTGGACGGGCCAGGGTCGTCCCCCACACCGACTAGCCTAAGAATTACATCATGCACCGCCTTTTCTTTTTTCTAATTTAGATTAACTAGTATTAACCCCTCCCCCCCCCCCCCCCGTGTTGCAGTGGAGGTGTAAAACCGTGAAGTTTCGGTGTGTTAATGTGGATAAATTAGAACAAAACATGAAACATGGAAAATAGTAACTAAGTCAATATTAGACATGGCATTGCGACAAACCTATAAAACGGGAAAAATTGACGACATAAATACGTTAAACCACACGTGTACGTTGCGTCATTTTAACTCGCGAGATTTAGAACGAATCATAAAAACAAAACGTAAAAACGTTGAACCACACACGAATGTTGCATTGTTTAACTCGCAAATTTTAGAAAAAAAAACATATAACAAAAATTTTGTGAAATATGAAAATATAGGTGACTAAAGTTGAAAGTAAAAAAGTTATGAGGTTAAATTGGAAAAGATAAAAAAAACTTTTGGGTATAAATTTAAAAACAAATTAGTTATAGGTTAAAAGTGTAATATTTTTTTTGAAAACCACCTAAGCATAGAATACAACCTCTCTATGCACTAAAGTGTTGCTAATTTATAATAGGTAAATAAATTTGTGAACGTCGAGCGCATCATGGATAGAGAATGCAAATATATAGGTGAGAGATTGCACCATTAACTCTTAAATATCCAAATAACTGAAGTCGCGTAGCATGCATGTGAGAATATAAACATTAACATGACCCCTTCTCTATTAACTCAACAAACAACCACTAACCCCATTTTTGGAAAACTCCATTAATCATCAACTAGACACAATATGGGTTGCCGGAGATATGGAGGCCAACAAGTAGAAGACCACAAATACGAAGACCAAAGATATGGAGGTTGACAAGTAAAAGACCACAGATACGAAGACCAAAGATTTGAAGGCAGGCAAGAAGAACCATGGCGGGTGGCCATGTACAAAGGTAGGCGAATCATCACCGACGAGAGGAAATACACAAGACCGTCGGCGAAGGAAACCACATTCTTCATCGACAATCTCCATGATGACTATTACAGCTTCCAGCTCTGGGAGATTTTCAGCAACTTCGGCACGATGACGGATGCATACATACCAAGGAAAAGAGATAGGTTAGGAAACACTTCGCTTTCATAAGACTCACTGAGGTACGTGACACACAGGTTATGACAGATGATCTGTTGTCACACCCCAACCGATGGCGGAATCATCGGGGCGTGGCACTGAGCGAAACAGATTGTCCAGGAGAATCCATAACAACTATTAATGACAATATATTTAACGTTAATGTCCCATACCACTAACATATAAAGCAAAACAATTATTATAGATAATAGTCTCAAAAATAAGTAAATTGTTCCGACAACTCAGATTTCTTATTCGGTGGGTTTCTAGACTTCCTACTTGTTTCACCAAAGCATAGCAAGCATAGCATCCTAATCAACCTGTCACATACGTTAAAATAAAGTCAATACATAAAATGTAAAGGTGAGTACACAAGTTTGCATAGCATATAGTATAGCGAAAAGCGTTTACGCATAACTAGCATGTATCACGTAGAAATGTGAATCAAGTAAGCTGTCGACAATGATGTAATGCAACCGACATGACTGGGAGTTGTAGAATGCGAAACACATTATCACCACTGTGACCATGTGAAGTAAGGCCCTTAACAACCCCTGTCCACGACAGGTGCTAAGTCCAAACTATAGTACTATCGTTGCTAAGGTGTCAGACAAACAATCACTGTGTAAACATAACATACAAGCATTCATCGAGTCACGTATAACATGCGAGAGCGGTTAGCGTTTGTAAAGCGTTTAGTATAGTGTGTGTGGTGTTTTGATAGAGAACGCATGTAACACCTAAAAGTGCGTTAAGCGAAAAAGGGTTTGAGTATACTCATTGTATGTGTTTAACAATTAAACACAGCCTTGATTGGATTGAAGGGAGCACTTGGAGTTAGCCTGAGTATAGAACAGTAGCGAAAGCGTTGAACAGTGTAACAGAGTGTCGGATGGTGATCCAAACGAGTGGGGATGTGTCACACCCCGATATTTTTACCACAAACCAGTGGGCCCGGTGGGGAGTATCGTGACGTAGTTGATATCATCATAGTCAAATATACACAGTTTAATGCACAGCGGAAGGCTTGGTAGAAATTACTATTACAACCCGAAAGTTTAAAGTACGAAATAAAAGAATATAGAGACGGTAATAAGATAGGATCCACAGGCGGATCTAAATATAATACAAAATATGTTCAACAGACTTAAGGCATTACGAACTTGCAAGATTCTCTAATTAACACCCAGAAGCTCCCAGCCTAGTACGTGTAGTACCTGTCACTTAGTCTTTTGAAAATACGTCAGTTTACACTGGTAAATACAATTAACCGACTCTTTTGAAAAGTGTTTATAAATTGGTTTAAATGCACGAGGCACAAATATTCTTTTATAACTTGGGACAATTATATGATAATCTTGTATACAACTTTAAATGTTTGTCGTACGATTAGGGCCAGGGATGGAAGCCGAGACATGATTAATAGACACACCACTAATATAAACCCACAAGGAGTTATCCCCAACATGTGGGTATACATTTTTACATACGCAACTGTCAGGTGTACGCCTACACCCCGTGCTTAAGTCGTGGCCATTCACAAATGAAATGAGCCGAGGATATCCAGGACACGGTCGTATTAACCCCCAAATGTTTATGTTATCAAACAATACAGATTAAAACAGGTTACGTAATTTATTCTGATTAAATTATTCCATACCTGACCAAGCGGTAATATTTTACCATATCCCAAGCCCTTATAAGGGAAAATAAGTTAAAAGTATTTACCTAAATTTCTAAATGCGAGATTTATCAATTCAGCCGTATAATGTATTCAAACTAGTGCAAGTAGCTTTTACTGGGGCTCCTAATCTAGAACGAAGGTTTTAATAACCTATTAGATTACTAACGGGTCTTATTTAAGTTGTAAACTTAGACCGGTTAGTTTAAAGAAGGATGTACGGTATAAAACACTAGATTAAGCGATGACCGGATTGGAATGTAATTTAGACCCGACAAGTATGGAGACTTGTATTAAATGGTTAAACTAAATACATTCTGGAATTTGATGTTTAAATAAGGTTAAACCCGTTTCGGCTAGTTTATGCAAACTAGTCACATAAACCGTGCCGAACGCGTATAAGCATAAACGGGTAACCGAATGAGTCATTTACAAGTTCCACAAGTTATTATGCTTAAAATATGTTATGATATCAGTAGGATATCAACAATTATGCCAAAAATAGATTTAAAACCGAATTAAGCCTTATAAGGGCATTTTGGTCATTTTATGATTTATAGAAAAGGGATTTACATGCAACCTGAGGTTCTGGTCATAAACCTTTTGTAAAAATGTTTAATTTATGTTATTTTAACAGTAGGATATCATATATATATATATATATATATATGTGTGTGTGTGTGTGTGGTTTACTATTTATGGCCAAACTATGCCCCGAAAGGGCATTTTGGTCATTTCACATATGTTTTTAGGGACATATTTGGGATTCTGAGTTCATGACTTATACCTACTATAAAAATATTAAAAATGGTTTATAAAATCAACAGGTAACAAGTCTGGGGTGCTAAGTATGGTTTAAAACCATACTATGCTTCTTAACGTCGTAAAAATCGATAAATGACGATTATTTCGATGTTTAGGGAAATTCTGAGGTTATGACCAGCTTTGAATAGTCAAAATAATTTATTTATTATATCATATCAGTAACAAAAGGTTCTTGCATGTTAATCTTATTTAAAACCCAATTTATGTGTGAAAAAGGCATAATCGTCATTTATTAATATAATACGAAACTCAAGCATAAACTCAGTAAATAATCTGACTTGGAATCCCAATTAGTTCTAAATATGATATCATAACAGCGAGTAATGAATTTTCATGTTAAATTATGTTTAAACTATATTTGCATGCAAAAAAGGTATTTTAGTCATTTTAAAAGCATGTTTTATGATTTATTATGTAATTATAGTTTCTGACCAGAATTTAAATGTCAAAATATGTTAAATAATATTACTAATCAGAATGTAATTTATTTGCATGGTTGTTTATGTTAAAAATCTCATTTTTAGCAAAAAGGGCAATTTAGTCAACATTAAGCATAATAACGGAATCAAGTAAATAAACTCAGATTACTAAGGGACCATGTAATATAACCACAGAGGGTTATACTACTAATAATATGGTCATAAAGGAACCTTAAAACCTAAAGGAAATAAGCTAATTCGGGTCAGAACTGAAAGTCAAAGCAAATGTCAAGCTTTTGCGACTTTCGGTTGCGAACCGACCCTAAACTTAGAATTGTCGGGTTGAACATGTTTAGACATGTTCTAATAATATTTACCAAGTTATTAAAGTGATTAAACATATTTGTAAAACCTCGAAAAATCAATACCAATATAATGAAGACACGTGTCGTGGACTTTAAACGTGTAAGGAATTATTTTCGAGGGACTGAAATTGTCAAACAATGTAAATATGCAAGTAAAAAGGGGCCCAAAGTGTCAACATGCCATTCTTGTGCCTCTGATTGACCTCACACAACGTTCGTATTCTTTAAAGAATAATTTGACGAACATTAGAAGTCGTTTGTGCTTAAAATAAGGATCTTACGAAGCATAAGGGTTAAAAGTGTCAACATGTTGAAAGTAACCCCTGAGTGACCTTTGACGAACATTAGAAGTCGTTTGTGCTTAAAATAAGGATCTTACGAAGCCAGGTCTATAATGACATACGGGCTAGGTTATACCTATTTAAATGATCTGCCTTTAAATATTAAATAAGAATCTTAAAAGGTATAACCTAGCCCGTATGTCATTATAGACCTGGCCATGATGGTAAAACCTGTTCAAAGAGATTCAAGTTCCTTGTTAACATCTGAAAACATATTAACACTCCTGGCAAATGTGATTCGATAAAATCACACAAGTCATCCTTATATCGGATTCTTCCAATTTCTTTCCTTATTATTTAAACATCCATTAGTAATGTGGTGCCTACGGGCCGTAATAATTGTCAAATAAGACAAAAGACAGATGTAGTCTACGACTCCCTGTCAATAAAAGGTAATGAACTAGTTCAAACCTTAATGCCTCGATTCTCTGAAATCATGGCTTATAATCTTAAAGTCGTCCTTGTGACTAGGCTTTATGTGCCATTGATAATACCTTTAATACTTTTTAATTAGGATAAATTAGAATGAAAATCCTATATATATATATATATATATATGATTAACAAATTAACCAAATATGGTCTATGTTTACCATGGTTAATGAATCATCAGAAATAATGATCCCATAATAACCTCTGAATAAAATATTGTCAACTGTTTTGTAGCAAACAAGCTACATGGCTGAATCGGAGGAAGTTAACAGTCACCCAAGAGAGAATAATGATACCACCAGGATTAATGTAACTGGTGCAGATCTTCAGGCATTGATAGACAATGCCGTTACTAGAGCACTTGATAGACAGTTCAAGGAATCAAGTGGCACGCGCTCTAAGACTCATTCTGAGGCTCATAGTAAGCCCCCTTCTAAAGTGAACGAGTCAAAGAAGGACGATGCTTGTCACTCGTCAAACCAGCAGAGTGTTCCTACTAAGAAGATTGTGTTCAATCAAGAGCCCCGTGGTAAGACCTGCTCTTACAAATATTTTGTCTCCTACAAGCCAAGAGACTTCACAGGGGAAAAGGGAGTCATAGATTGTATGACCTGGCTCGATGAAATGGACACTGTTGTTGATATTAGTGGTTGTGCTGAGCAAGACATTGTGAAGTTTGTGTCGCAGTCATTTAAAGGTGAAGCGTTAGCTTGGTGGAGGTCCCTAATCCAAGCTACAGGAAAGATCCACTTGTATAGCATGTCTTGGGACCAGTTTGTTGCTCTTATCAAAGAAAATTTCTGTCCTCAACATGAAGTTGAGAAGATTGAGACCGACTTCCTGACATTCGTTATGAAGAACTTGGACTGTCAGGCGTATCTCACGAGCTTCAACACTATGTCACGATTGGTTCCATACTTGGTCACACCGGAACCAAAATGTATAGCTCGTTTTATTGGGGGACTAGCCCCAGAAATCAAGGCAAGTGTGAAAGCATCAAGTCCTACTACCTTTAGGTCAGTGGCTGATTTGTCGTTGTCCCTTACTCTTGATGCGGTCAAGCAGAGATCGCTTAGGAACTCTGATGAGGGAAAAATGAAACGTGAGGATGAGAGCTCACGCCGTTCTGAGAAGAAACATAAAGGGAACTCTGAGAACAAGAAGATTTCAGGGTTCAAGAAGGATAACCAACAGTCGGGTGAAAAACCCAGGTTTAAAACCTGCAAGAAGCGTCATCTAGGGAAGTGCAGGTTCGAAGCGAAATCCTAATCGCAGCCCAGAGCTTGTGGGATCTGCAAATCAAGCGAGCATAAAACGTTAGATTGCAAGAAGATAAAGGATGCGACTTGTTACAACTGTAACGAGAAAGGGCATATCAAGTCCAACTGCCCAAAGTATGCAAAGAAACCTGAAGAAGGTAAAAAGACCAATGCTCGGGTCTTTCAGATGAATGCACAGGAGGCCATTCAGAATGATAACGTGATAACAGGTACCTTTCTCATCAATGATGTTTATGCAAGGGTATTGTTTGATTCTGGTGTAGATATGTCATTTGTAGACAATAAATTTTGTAAGTTATTAAATCTGCCTGTTAAAACCCTAGCATAAAATATGAAGTAGAATTGGCCGATGGTACCATAGAAACTGCTTCAACCATGTTAGATGGATGCTTTATATCCATTTGGAACCACTCTTTTCCGTTGTCCTTGCTTCCTTTGAAACTAGCTGGATTCGACATAGTGATAGGCATGGACTGGTTATCTCATAACCAAGCTCAGATCGTTTGTGATAAGAAGCAAGTGGTTATTAAAACTCCATATGGTGAGCCGTTAACAATACAAGGAGATACTCAGTACGGGTTGCCTAAGCAAGTGTCTATGCTTAAAGCATCAAGGTGTATGAAGAAAGGTTGTGTCATTTATATGGCACAGGTGACTATTGATGAACCAAAGCCCAAGATCGAAGATATTCCCATTATCTCTGAATACCCTAATGTATTACCTGAAGAACTACCTGGTTTACCTCCAGATAGGCAAGTGGAGTTCAAGATTGACATTATTCCTGGAGCAGCACCAGTTGCAAGAGCACCTTACCGATTGGCACCAACTGAGATGAAAAAGTTGAGAACTCAGTTGGATGATTTGTTGGAAAAAGGATTTATTAGACCTAGCTCATCTCCTTGGGGAGCACCGATTCTGTTTGTAAAGAAGAAGGATGGCTCGATGCGTCTATGCATCGATTATCGCGAGCTAAACTAGGTTACAATCAAGAACATATATCCATTGCCCAGGATCGACGATCTGTTCGATCAACTTCAAGGAGCAAGTTACTTCTCCAAGATTGACTTAAGATCAGGTTACCATCAGCTGAAGGTTAGAGATGGAGATGTGCATAAGACTGCATTCAGAACTCGTTATGGTCATTATGAGTTCTTGGTGATGCCTTTCGGGCTCACTAATGCACCAGCAACGTTCATGGACCTCATGAAATGCGTTTGTAAACCCTATTTGGACAAGTTTGTCATTGTTTTTATTGATGGCATTCTCATTTACTCAAAGAATCAGGCTGATCATGAAAAGCACATTCGATGTATCCTTAAACTTCTTCAGCAAGAGAAGCTCTACGCCAAGTTCTCAAAATGTGAGTTTTGGCTTCGTGAAGTCCAATTTCTTGGACATATGGTTAGCGAGCGTGGTATCCAGGTGGATCCCGCTAAGATTGAAGCCATCATGAATTAGCAAGAACCGAAGACGCCCACAGAGATTCGCAGCTTCTTGGGTCTGGCAGGATATTACAGGCGTTTTATTAAAAAAATTTCAAGGATTGCTGCACCCCTAACTTCATTAACTCGCAAGAATATAAAGTTTGATTGGGGTCCTAAGCAACAAGAATCCTTTGAGATTCTTAAGCAAAAGTTGAGCAATGCTCCGGTTTTGACATTGCCTGAAGGAATTGAAGAATTTGTGGTATATTGCGACGCATCACATACTGGAATGGGTTGTGTACTCATGCAAAGAGGCAAGTTCATTGCCTATGCCTCGCGACAATTAAAGGTGCACGAAAAGAACTACACCACCCACGATTTGGAATTGGGTGCAGTTGTGTTTGCACTAAAACTTTGGAGGCATTATTTATATGGTACCAAGTGTGTGATCTATTCTGATCATAAGAGCCTTCAGCATCTGTTTAACCAGAAGGATCTGAACATGAGACAGCGTCGATGGATGGAGACACTGAACGACTATGATTGTCTAATCCGATATCATCCAGGCAAGGCGAATGTGGTCGCCGATGCCTTGAGCAGAAAGGAAAGAGTTAAGCCCATTAGAATCAATGCCAAGAGCATTGAATTGAAGAACAGCTTGAATGAAAGGTTGTTAGCCGCTCAGAAGGAAGCTGTGTTAGAAGCTAACTATCCAAATGAAAAATTGGGCATAACTGCTGAACAATTATCGTATGGCAAGGATGGAATCCTAAGATTGAATGGACGAATATGGGTTCCACTTTATGGAGGACTTAGGGATGTGATTAGAGGTGTACAAAAAAACTGATTACGCAACTGAAACCGAAAAAAAAACCGAAACCGGTTGTTGGAAAAACCGGTTTTTTTGTAACCGGTTCGGTTACTAACCGGTTGAACCGGTTATAAAACGGTTATAGGTTGTTAGTTGGATATCGGTTTTAAAACCGATTATATAAAAAACCGGTTTTAAAACTGGTTATATGTAAAAACCGGTTATAAAAACTGGTTAAAAACCGGTTAAAACCGGTTAACCGAAAACGGATCAATAAAAACCGGTTATAAAAACCGGTTAAAACCGGTTTATGTCGCTGATGTGCAGAAAACGGTCATATGACCGTTGGGACTAGAAAGTGGCTGTTTTTTTTGTTTTTTTTTTGTCAAAAATTCATCTCCAATTACTATAAAAGGATGTTGGGTGTTTTGGTTCAATCACACCATTCTCTAATCTCCTAAATCTCAAAAAAACACTCACTTTTCTTATTCGATAATTGTGAAAAAAAACATGGCAAGCTCTAGTGCTCATGATTCGGTCAATGTTGGCGAGTCTACAACCGACACGGTTGTTCGTGTTCTTGCAACGAAGCGCAACCCGGAAGTTTGGAACCATTTCGATTTGTGCGAGATGGCGAGCGGACCGAAAAAAGCGCGTTGTCATCATTGTAATAGTTTTTACGCCGTTGGGGCAAACACCACCTTGAAACAACACATCGAAAAACCGTTTTGTAGGGCGTTGAAACAACAAACCGCTAGTGGTCAAGCTTCCATGGCAAGCGACGCTACTTTGTTCGCCTACAATTTCGATATGGCAAGGGAGGAAATGGCGAAGTTTGTAATCCAAGAAAGTTTGCCGTTCAACCATTTCGACAACCAACGCTACACCAAAATGGTTCAAAGAACTCTCCAACCGCGATACACTCATGTAAGTCGCGCTACTCTTAGGAGGGATTGTTTAAAAATGTGGAAAAAAGCTAAACTTGAATTAATTTGTTATTTTGAAAAATTAGAAACCGGTGTTAACTTGACTAGCGACGTTTGGTCCGCACCGCACGGTTCACCCGACTCGTATATTTGTGTCACCGCCCATTGGATTGAACCGGCGACGTGGCAAATGATGAAACGCACCATTTTGTTTAAACTTTTTGATTACCCTCACACCGGTGAAGCTATATATAAAGCTATCGACAAATGTATTAAAACATACAAATTGGAAACAAAGATTTTTTCGATAGCTTTTGATAACGCCTCAAACAACACGCTTTCGGTCACGCATTTAAGGTTAAAGTACACTCCGATTTGTGAGGGTATTTTTTTCCATAGTCGATGTGTGGCACACATCATAAATTTGGCCGTTCAAGACGGTTTAAAGGTTATTGAACGACAAAAAGAATCTTTCAAACAAATGTTACGTCATATATATAGTCATACGCAAAGGCATTCAAAATATATTAAAATGTGTAAGGAAGCGGGTCGAGTATGCTACGGACCCAATTGGGACGTCGCTCATCGATGGAACTCGACTTGCACCATGTTTGAAAAAGCTATTTTGCAAAAAGAAAGTTTAATAGAATTTCATAGCCTTTTGGCGAGTCGTGGAAAGGTTTCGTCTTACCACCAATCGAATTGGGGGCTTATTGAAACGGTTACACAAGTGCTTCAAGTTTTCAAAACATCAACAAAGACTTTATCGGGGGTTTACTATCCAACTAGTTCATTGGTACTTCACAATTTGTTTAAAATGTGTAGAAAATTAAACGAGTTGTCGGGGAGAGGTAGACCATATTGTGATATGGTAGATACGATCAAGGAAAAACTAAGAAAATATTTTAAAGAACTACCCGCGGTTTTCACTTGTGCCGCCGCTTTAAACCCTTGCTTTAATATTTTTGGAGCCGGTTCTTTGATTGTAAAAATTTCAAACGAGTTGAATTTAAACACCGTAGAAGAACCAAACTTTGGCGAAGCCGCAAAAACACGTTTTAATGAACAACTTTCAAAAATGTTTGATGTTTATGTAACAAAATATGGGCATATCTCGTCACACATTCACGAGTCAATGAGAAATGCCGCTTTCGGCGAAGGTTCATCAAATATGGAAGATGACGATTTGTATGTTTACAACTATTTGTATGATGAATCGAGTCAAATGCAACGTGGTAACACTAGTAGTAGCGAACTCGGTCGATATGGTGGGTCGAATTTTCTACGAACAATGACTTCACAAGACTTTAAAAATTTTGATTTGTTGGGTTGGTGGAAAAGTAAGGAAGAACAATTTCCGATCTTAGCCACAATGGCCCGAGATTTACTAACGGTCCAAGCTTCCACGGTAGCTTCGGAAAGTGCTTTTTCTATAAGTGGTAGGGTGATTTCGATACGGAGGACTCGACTAACACCAAAGGCGGTTGAGATGTCGATTTGCTTGAAAGACTACTTGGATGCGGCGGAGAGATGTCAACACATACGCTCACTCGAGGGTGAATTAGATTACGAAGCCGAAGTGTACGAAGACGAGGTTCGAAACGAAATGACAACCCCAATGACCGAAGAAGAAGCCGAACTAGATGAATTACTCCGCAATAGTTCGAGTTCGGGTTCGGCCGAAGAAGATTAGACGCGGTTCAAGATATATTACTATTCTCGTCCCACTAAAAAAATATATATACTAGTGTGGACCTTCGTGCGGATTAATATTTGAAGTTTATGTATGAAGTTTATGTATTTTCGTTGTTACGCTTTAGCGTTCGTACCGTTCTTATTTCCTTATGTTATGTTTCCGTTTGTTCGTAGACTTAATGATATTATGTTTTGACTTTTTACAGTTTGTATTTTATGTTTTTTTAAAAAAACTGCTGTTTTTTTTTTAAAAACAGGCTAAAAAACAGCAAAACAGCATCAAAAACAGCATTCTGTGACATTTCCTGCAGACCGGTTTTTTTACCGGTTTTTTTAACCGGTTATAGTAAACCGGTTATAAAATCAGTTAATTTAATCAGTTCGGAAACCGGTTATTATACAAACCGGTTATAAAACCGGTTATAACCGGTTGTACCAGTTATTAATTTTCGGTTGCTGAAACCGGTTAAAACCGGTTACGGTTAAACAAAAAACCGGTTTTCTATTGATCCAAAAAAACCGGTTCGGTTAAAAAACCGAAACCGGTTTCTCAAATTAACCGATTTGTACATCTCTAGATGTGATCCTCCAAGAAGCCCATAGTTCCAAGTATTCTGTTCATCCTGGTAGTGATAAGATGTACCAGGATTTAAAAGCAAATTATTGGTGGATAGGTTTGAAGAAATCTATAGCCACTTACGTGGCCAAATGTTTGACGTGCGCGCAAATTAAAGCCGAACACCAGAAGCCGTCAGGTTTGCTGCAACAGCCTGAACTTTCCACCTGGAAGTGGAAAATGGTAACCATGGATTTCATCACTAAGTTACCGAAAACAAAGCGAGGAAATGATACTATTTGGGTTATAGTCGACAGATTAACTAAGTCAGCCCACTTCTTACCGATTAAAGAAACCCACAGCTCTGACAAGCTAGCCCAGCTGTACGTGGATGAGATTGTATCTCTTCACGGAGTGCCAGTGTCTATTATCTCTGATAGGGATACAAGATACACATCAGATTTTTGGAAAAGTTTTCAGCAATCCCTAGGCACTCGTCTAAACTTCAGCACTGCTTATCATCCGCAGACGGATGGGCAAAGCGAGCGTACAATTCAAACACTCGAGGATATGCTGCGAGCTTGTGTTATTGATTTAGGAGAAAGTTGGGATGATCATCTTCCATTGATTGAGTTTTCGTATAACAATAGCTATCATTTAAGTATTCAAGCAGCACCTTTCGAAGCTTTGTATGGAAGAAAGTGTAGGACGCCAGTTTGTTGGGCGGAAGTTGGAGATGTCCAACTATCAGGACCTGATATAGTCCTGGAGACAACAGATAAGATTGTGCAGATACGCGATTTTCTCAAAGCTGCCAGGGATAGGCAGAAAAGCTACACAGATAAAAGGCGTAAACCTCTGAAATTCGAGGTAGGTGACAAAGTTCTACTTAAGGTATCACCCTGGAAAGGGGTGATGCGTTTTGGCAAGAAGGGCAAGTTAAGCCCAAGATACATAGGACCATTCGAGATCATCGAATGTGACGAAATAGTGGCCTATAATCAAATCTGCCAGAAGAGCTCAGTGGAATCCATAATGTGTTCCACATCAGCAACTTGAAAAAGTGTCTAGCCGATGAATCGCTAGCCATGTCACATAAGGATGTGCATATTGACGAGAGCTTAAAGTTTGTTGAAAAACCTTTTTCGATCGAGGATCGACAGGTTAAGAAGCTTCAAAAGAAGCATGTGCCGATTGTGAAGGTTAAGTGGGATGCCCGTAGAGGTCCCGAATACACGTGGGAGGTTGAATCCACAATGAAGCAAAAGTACCCTCATTTATTTTAGTAAATCTCAAGGTTGAGATTTCTTTTAAGGGGGTGAGGATGTAACACCTCGAAAAATCACGACCAATATAATGAAGACACGTGTCATGGACTTTAAACGTGTAAGGAATTATTTCTGAGGGACTGAAATTGTCAAACAATGTAAATATGCAAGTAAAAAGGGGCCCAAAGTGTCAACATGCCATTCTTGAGCCTCTGATTGACCTCACACGACGTTCGTATTCTTTAAAGAATAATTTGATGAACATTAGAAGTCGTTTGTGCTTAAAATAAGGATCTTATGAAGCATAAGGGTTAAAAGTGTCAACATGTTGAAAGTAACCCCTGAGTGACCTTTTAACGAGACCAAAAACATTGTAACAATTATATATTTTTGTTCTCAAAGATATTGGATATCAATTTTGTGGAATTTCGATGAATACAAGACTTTTCGGGTGATCATACAACTAACCGGGAGCTTAACGGAGTTAGTTTATGACCTAAGGACCTTAAAAGTTAACTATGGGGATCCTAAATGTAATAAACGAAAGTTAAATAAACTTATTATGGACCAGGGACCAAAACTGCAAATAATAAAACATGTTTTCCGGTCATAAGGGCTGTCGCGGCCCGCGTAGACTCCTTAGGAGTCTTACGCGGCCCGCGTAGAACTACCAGATGTAGAAAATGTTGACAGGTGCATGTACAGCCAGTTACACCGCCATTGCATGGTGGTTTTCGATTTCGGGGACTGAGCCAACAGTATTACATGCATAGGGGACACTTGGAATCATCAGAAATCAGTTGTAGACTTGTGTGGAGTGATCTTGTGAAGTATATTTGGCTATATAAGCACTTCTTGTTTGCTAGTTCATTGCTCATTCACAAAAATCTTTCACAACTCATTCTCTGGAACTTCCTGGAGCTCAAGCAATTTTTCTTAAGTTCCAAATTCGTGCTAAGGACCATTGTAAGTGTTCTTAGCCCCTTAAGTTCAAGTTTTATTAGTCTAATGACCAAAAGTCAAAGCCTTCGTAATTAAGTTTTGACTTAGTGATTAATCACTAATGGTCCAGCCATTATTCGAATTAAAAGTGGTTATGAGTTGGTAATTATGTGGGTAATAAGTCCTTAAAAGGGCACCCCCTGATTATCACTCTAACTTGGTCAATTGTCGGGTCAAACTTAATATTAAAAAGTCAACAGAAGCTAGTTTTGCAAATAAATTCATAACTGATAATGTAGAACTTATGAAACATGTTTTAACACTAAAATAACTTGGTAAATAATGTAAGAACATGTCTAAGCATGTTCAACCCGACAATTCTGAGTTTAGGCTCGGTTCGGAACCGAAAGTCGCAAAAATAGACTTTTGCTTTGACTTTCAGTTCTGACCCGATTTAGCTTAGTTTAGATATGCCTTAGGGTTCCTTTAGGACCATGTTATAAGCTAGTATAACCCTCTGAGGTTATACAACTTGGTTCCTTAGAAATCCTAGTTCATTGCATGTTTCATTTAATTGCTTAAAAGTTGACCATTATGCCCTTTTGATATTAAAACGAGATTTTTGAAAATGTGAGAGGACAAAAACCTTTATTACTGATTTATAAACATGTCATAAAAATTTGACATCAGTTTGAGGTCTAAATTGGGAGTTATGCTCGATATCGTAAATTGAAGCCTTTTATGAATTAAACGGCATATTTAATATATACCCTATTTAAACTCAAATTTTGACACCAAACCTTTTACTCACTGATGTAATATAATATTTTGGGATTTTTGAAGATTTTTATTAATTTTTAAACTGATCATAACATGGGGTTCTTGCTTTGATTCGGTAATTGACGGTTATACCCTTTTTACTAATAAAATGAGTTTTACATGACATTTTGATACCAAATCTTTTTCTACTGATTTCATATGTTAAATAAAATATTTTAGGCATTTTGGACTGATAAAAATCTCAGCTTTCCTTATATAACCTGAAAATCGCCTAAAACTGACTTTTTACGCGTTTTAAACACATGGTATGGGTTAAAACTATGTTTAACATTTAAGACCCATTACCTACTGATGTTATAAGTAAATTTTGATACTTTAATAGTAAGTAAATTTTTAAACTCAGATTTCCAGAATTGACCCTTAAAGCTTATGAGAAATGACCAAAATGCCCCTACGATGCATAGTTTGGTCATAGATGATAAATTTCACATATATGCTATATCTTACTGATATAACCTACTAAAATAAATATTTTTACTGATCATTTTATACCAGAACCTCAGATTGTCATTTAACCTCTTTTATAATCTTCAAAATGACCAAAATACCCCTACGGGGCTTAAGTTGATTTTAAATTCGTTTTGGGCATAATGGAAGGTATCCTACTGATATCATAACACATTTTAAGCATATTAACTTAGGGAACCTGTTCATGACTCATTCGGTTACCCGTTATGCATTTTTCGCGTTCGGTGCGGTTTATGTGACTAGTTTGCATAAATTGACCGAAACGGGTCAAACCTTATCATTTTTACCTCAAAATCCAGAATGTGTTTAGTTTACCCATATTATACAAGTCTTAATACTTGTCGGGTCTAAATAACATTCTAATCCGGTCTTTGCTTAATCTTGCGTTTTGAACCGTATACCTTTTTTTTAAAACTAACCGGTCTAAGTTAAGACTTAAATAAGACCCGTTAGGATTCTAATAGGTTATTAAAAACCTTCGTTCCATATTAGGAGCCCGGTAAAAGCTATCTGTACTTGCTTGATTGATTTACGGCTGGGAATAAATTTATATTTTTGCTCAGGTAAATACTTTTAACTTATTTTCCCTTATATGGGCTTGGGGTACGGTATATAAAATACCGCTTGGTCGGGTATTGAATCTTTAATCGTATGAAGGTTAAATTATTGAGATAACCCGTTTGGGGGGTTAATGACCATGTCCTGGATATCCTCGGCTCATTCATTGAAATGACCACGACTTAAGCACGGGGTGTAGGCATACACCTGCCGGTGCGTATGTAAAATGATATACCTGCTTGTTCGAGAATAACTCGCCGTGGGTTATATTATGTGGTGTGTCTATTAATCTTTAACTCGGTATTTAACCCGAGCTACTGAACGTATAACAAACATATAATTCTTTTACAAGATTATTTTTAAACAATTATCCCAAGTTATAAAAGAATATTTTGTGCCTTGTGCATTTAAATCAATTTTATATACACTTTTCAAAAGTGTCGGTTAATTGTATTTACCAGTGTAAACTGACATATTTTCCAAAAAGGTTAAGTGCAGGTACTAAGCGTAATGGGCTGGAACTCCTGAGTGAATAAATAAAAAGACTTGCAAGCTTTAATCACTTTAAATCTGATGAACAATATATCTTTTGTTTTGATCCGCCTGTGGATCTACTTTACAACCGTTATGTAATAATTTATGTTACTTTCATTCGGTTTGTAATATTTTTCTTTAGACTTCCGCTGTGCATTGAACTGTGATTATTTGACTATGATGATATCAACTACGTCAAGATACTCCCCACCGGGCCCACCGGTAATACGTGGAAATATCGGGGTGTGACAATATTTTATAGCCTCTGCATTATCAAATTTGAATTTTATTTAAAAACTGTCCCGTTTGACTTTTTATGTTGATTACTTTGACCCGACAATTAACAAAGTAAACGTGGTAATTAGGATGTGCCCTTTTTAGGGATTAACACACACCTAATTACGATCACGTAGCCATATTCGCCCCGAACAATGGCTGGACCGTTTAGGTCTAAACCGATAGTCAAAGCGTTATTAAGACAACTTTGACTTTCGGTCTTTAAACATGTAAAAACCGAATTAAGAAGGCTAAGGGCACTTACAAATGGTCCTAGCTCGAATCTTGAACTAAGGAGAGCTTTCTTTTTTACCAGGAACCTCAGAGAAGTAAGAAGAGATGATTTTTGAAAGGTGCAAGTTCAAGTGTTCAACAAAGGCACCTATTTATACTAATTCAAGATCAAGCCAGGTGTTAAGGGATGTTCCCAGTTGTTCCCAAGTGTCCTAGCGTCAGTAAATACCATCAAACAAGCCCTGGTTTCGAGTTTCAGGCATGCAAAGGCGGCGTACAAGGCTGCAACATGCAGGTGTCCAGTTTTTGTTACTGGGCACTTCCTCGCGGGCAGCGAAGGAAGTCTGAGTGGGCTTCGCACCCCGTGACACTCCTCTGTTCCGGTAAAACAAGATTTAAACTTGGCAATTTCAGTCCCTGGTCCTTTATATCTTTTTTTAACTTTCATTTTTAGCACTATTAACCCCCAAAGTTAATTTTTAAGAATCTTGGGACTTATAATAAACATTGTTAGGCTTCTGTTCAGTTAGAGATCACCCGAAAGACACTAATTTCTCTCGTTGACGCTTTTAACCCTTTTTCTTGAGATCTTGCACAACTTATTAAATAACGATACCGAAACCTTATGTAATTATCGTTTAACATTCTTGGAAGTATAATTGGACATTACGAAGTTCTGGGTTCGTTAAAAGGTCACTCAGAGGTAAGAATTAACATGTTGACACGTTTAACCCCCTGTACCTTATATCTTTTCATTGATTGTCAACTTTGGTACTTCCAAGGAAATTTATTACACGTGTAGGGTTTAGGACAGTGTCTTCACATAATTGTATATAATTTTTGCGAGGTGTTACATTCTCACCCCCTTAAAAGAAATCTCGACCTCGAGATTTATTGAAATAAATGAGGGTACTTCTGTCGCATAGTGGATTCAACCTCCCATGTATATTCTGGGCCTCTGCGAGCATCCCATTTTACTTTCACAATTGGCACATGTTTTCTTCGAAACTTTTTAACCTGTCAATCCTCGATCGATATAGGCTTTTCAACAAACCTCAAACTTTCATCTATTTGCACGTCTTTGTGAGACATTGCTAGCGACTCATCTGCTAGACATTTCTTTAAGTTGCAGATGTGGAAAACATTGTGAATTCCGCTAAGCTCTTCAGGTAAGTTTAGCTTATAGGCCACACTCCCGACACATTCGATGATCTCGAATGGTCCAATGTATCTTGGGCTTAGCTTGCCCTTTTTACCAAATCGCATCACACCTTTCCAGGGTGATACTTTGAGTAATACCTTATCTCCTACCTCGAATTTTAGAGGTTTGCGCCTCTTATCTGCGTAGCTCTTCTGCCTATCTCTGGCAGCTTTTAGACGATCACGGATCTGCACAATATTTTCCGTCGTCTCAAGGACTATTTCAGGTCCTGATAGTTAGGTTTCCCCAACTTCTGCCCAACAGACAGGTGTTCTGCATTTTCTTCCATATAAGGCTTCAAAAGGCGCTGCTTGGATGCTCATATGGTAACTGTTGTTATAAGAGAATTCAATCAGTGGAAGATGATCATCCCAACTCCCACCTAAATCAATGACACATGCCCGAAGCATGTCTTCAAGTGTTTGAATCGTACGCTCACTTTGCCCATCCGTCTGAGGATGACAAGCAGTACTAAAGTTCAAACGAGTGCCTAGAGATTGTTGGAAACTTTTCCAAAAATGAGAAGTGTATATAGTATCTCTATCAGATATAATAGATACTGGCACTCCGTGGAGAGATACAATTTCGTCCACATATAATTGGGCTAATTTATCGGAGCTATGCGTCTCCTTGATGGGTATGAAATGAGCTGACTTAGTCAGTCTGTCAACTATGACCCATATTGTGTCATTTCCGTGTCTTGTCTTTGGTAACTTGGTGATAAAATCCATGGTTACCATCTCCCACTTCCACGTGGGAAGTTCTGGCTGTTGTAGTAATCCTGACGGTTTTTGATGTCCGGCTTTAACCTGAGAGCACGTCAAACATTTAGCCATGTGTGTGGCTATGGATTTCTTCAAACCCATCCACTAATAGTTTGTTTTCAGATCTTGATACATTTTGTCGCTTCTTGGGTGAACCAAATATTTAGAATTATGAGCTTCTTAAAGGATTATATCTCTAAGTTCTCCATGAATTGGAACCCAGATTCGACCATTCAATCTCAGGATTCCATCATTCCCAGGTGACAACTGATCAAGAGTTACACCTAATCTCTTTTCTGGAAGGTTATCTTCCATTACAGTTTCTTTATGTGTTGTTAACAACTTCTCGTTTAGACTGTTCTTCAATTCAATACTTTTAGCATTGATCCGTATTGGTTTGACTCTTTCTTTCCTGCTCAAAGCATCAGCAACCACATTCGCCTTACCAGGATGGTAGCGAATTTCACAATCGTAATCGTTCAATGTTTCCATCCAACGGCGTTGTGTCATGTTGAGATCTTTCTGGTTAAATAAGTGTTGGAGACTTTTGTGATCCGAGTATATCACACACTTAGTTCCATACAGGTAATATCTCCATAGCTTAAGTGCAAATACAACAGCACCCAATTCCAAATCATGGGTGGTGTAATTCTTTTCATGCACCTTCAGTTGTCGTGATGCATAGGCAATCACCTTGCCTCTTTGCATAAGCACATAGCCCATGCCAGTGTGTGATGCATCACAATAGACAATGAATTCTTCTATTCCTTCAGGCAATGTCAATCCAGGAGCATTGCTCAACTTCTGTTTGAGAATCTCAAAAGACTCTTGTTGTTTGGGACCCCAATCAAATTTCACATTCTTGCGCGTTAACATAGTTAGAGGTGCAGCTATTCTTGAAAAGTTTTCGATGAATCTTCTGTAATATCCTGCCAAAGCTAAGATGCTGCGAATTTCAGTAGGTGTTTTAGGTGCTTCCCAATTCATGATTGCTTCTATTTTAGCGGGATCCACCTGGATTCCACACTCACTTACTACATGTCCAAGAAATTGGACTTCGCGAAGCCAAAATTCACACTTGGAAAACTTAGCGTAGAGCTTTTCTTGTTGCAAAAGTTTGAGGATGCACCAGAGATGTTTCTTGTGATCGGCTTGACTCTTGGAATAAATAAGTATGTCATCAATGAAGACGATGACAAACTTATCTAGATACGGCTTGCAGACTCGATTCATGAGGTCCATAAATGCTGCAGGTGCGTTAGTGAGTCCAAAAGGCATCACTAAGAACTCATAGTGGCCATACCTTGTTCTAAACACGGTCTTGTGAACGTCTTCAATTCTGACTTTTAGTTGATGATACCCCGACCTCAGATCAATCTTTGAGAAGAAACTTGCCCCCTGAAGCTGATCAAACAGATCATCGAACCTGGGCAATGGATAGCGATTCTTGATTGTTACTTTGTTTAGCTCGCGATAATCAATGCACAACCGCATTGAACCATCTTTCTTCTTTACGAACAAAATGGGTGCTCCCCAAGGTGATGAGTTTGGTTGAATAAAACCTTTTTCTAAAAGTTCATCTAACTGAGTTCTCAACTCTTTCATTTCTGTCGGCGCTGGGTGGTAAGGAGCTCATGCGACTGGTGCTGCTCCTGGTATAATATCAATTCTGAACTCTACTTGCCACTCGGGAGGTAAACCAGGTAGTTCTTCAGGAAAAACATCTGGGCATTCTGAGATGACTGGGATATCTTCTATCTTGGGCTTTGGCACGTCTACTGTTACTTGTGCCATGTAAATGATACAGTCGTTCTTCAGACAGTTGGATGCCTTAAGCATAGACACTTGAACAGGAAATCCATAGTGTGTATCTCCTTGAATAGTGATTGATTCACCATAAGGAGTCTTGATGATAACTTGTTTCTTATCACAGGCAATTTGGGCTTGATTAAGCGATAACCAATCCATGCCTATAACGATGTCAAATCCTGCCAATTTCATTGGCAATAAGGACAGTGGAAAAGAATGATTCCTAATGGACATGAAACATCCATCTAGAATTGTTGAAGCGGTTTTTAAGGTACCATCAGCTAGTTCTACCTCATATTTAATGTCTAGAGTTTTAATATGCAGATTCAACAGTTTACTAAATTTAATGTCTACAAAGGACTTATATGCACCAGAATCAAACAAAACTCTAGCATAAATTTCATTTATGAGGAAAGTACCTGTTACAACGTTATCATTCTGCACCGCCTCCTTGGCATTCATTTGGAACACTCTGGCGTTTGTCTTTTTAGCCTCTTCAGGCTTCTTTGCGTTTTTCGGGCAGTTAGACTTAATGTGCCCCTTCTCGTTACAACCATAACAGGTTGCATTTTTCAGATCCTTACACTCCAAAGTTTTGTGACCTTTCTTCTTACAGATTCCACGGGGTTTGGCCTGCGGATCTATGGCGCATTTCCCAAAATGGTTTCTTTTGCATTTCTTGCACAAGGGCTTTTCACCCGAATGGTTGGAGTTTTTCTTAAACCCAAAGTTACCCTTCTTTTTCTTATCTGAGCGATGCGAGCTATTATCCTCACTCTTACTCTTTCCCTCATCTGTAGTCTTCCCAGAATTACTCCTAATTGCATCGAGCGTGAGTGACAGGGACAGATCTACCACTGACCTATAGGTGGTAAGCCTTGACACTTTGACGTTTCCTTTAATTTCAGGGGCCAGGCCTCCAATGAAGTGTGCTATGCGCTTAGGTTCAGGTGTAACCAAATAGGGGTCAAGCCTGGACATGGTGTTGAAAATCGTAACATATGTTTGACAATCTAGATTCTTCATGACCAGAGTCAAGAATTCAGTTTCAATCTTTTCTACCTCATGCTGAGGGCACAAGTTTTCTTTAATTAGTTCCACAAGCTCAGCCCATGACAAGTTATAGAGTGGAATTTTCCCCGTAGCTTGAATTAATGCCTTCCACCAAGCTAAGGCATCACCTTTAAAGGACTGGGATACAAACTTAACAACATCCCCCTTGGCACACCCACTTATGTCAACAACGATATCGATTTCGTCAAGCCATGTCATACAATCTATGGTGCCTTTTTCACCAGTGAAATCTCTTGGTTTGCAAGAGACAAAGTATTTATAAGAACAAGTTTTGGAACGTGGTTCCTGGTCAAGCACTATCTTCTTGGATGGTTGACTGTTTTGATTTGACGAGTGCTGAGAGTCATCCTTCTTAGACGTAGGTGTTTTGGAATGAGATTTTGCGTGGGACACAGAATGAGATTTGGAGCGAGTAATACTCGGCTCCCTGAATACTCTGCCAACAACTTTAGTTACAGCAGTGTCTATCATAGCTTGCAAATCAGCACCCGTTACGTTCAATCTAGTATCATTATTCCTTTCAGTAGGGTGACTATGAGCTTCATCCGAGCCAGCCATGGAGAAGCTTGAATGCTATATAACAAATGATAACAACTTTTTTAGTGGTCTTATCTTGAATCATCTTATTCGGTGATTCATTAACCATGGTATAATTAGACCACATTGGTTAATTAGTTACTCAGTTTTGAAGAATATTTATTTAAACTTTTTATTATAGTTAACCTAGGTTTTAAAAACCATCAGGAGTATTATAGTAGCACAAAAGTCCTTGTCACTTGGACAATTTAAAATATGGACCATGATCTTATTGGATCAAGGATATGAAGGTTTGAACAAAGTTCATCACCTCTTTGTCAGCGAGTCATAGACTATTACTGTCGTTGTTATATAATTGGTATAATTTGGCCCAAAGGCTAAGCAATAACACCACTATTGGATGTTTTGATATGATCATCTTATTCGATGATATCAACCATGATTTATTGATCATTTAGGCTATATTATGAATTTGGAAGAATCCGAGTATTAAGATGACTAGTGTGATTTTCTCGAACCACATCCGTCAGGAGTGCTAACGTGTTCTTAGATGCAAACAAAGATTTATTATCTTAAGGTGGTTTTGCCATTACTGCCATGTCAATGCTGACATATAGGCTCGGTTATACCATTCAGGCAGTCTTTTGGAATATTGGCAGATCAATTATAAATTGAAATGATAGTTTGATCAATGATATAATATAAGTATATGTATAATGATAAATATAATCCAAAAAGAAAATTTCTCATGAAAATAATAAAAATTACATAAACTGCCCTAAATGGGTCTTTAAATAAACAAACTCGTCCACGCAGGGACAGGTACATAAAAGAAATGTCCACGCAGGGACTTAATTTAAATGGAAAATACAAAATAAAAGTAAGGGGTCTTCAATGGTCTTTCTTCTTCTTCTTCCCTTTGATAAAGTTTGCAAGACCCTTAAGAAACTTGTGGTGCCTTCTATCACGTTCTTCCACCCTTTGTTCAACCTCTTCCAACCCCTGTAAGATTTCTTGTGGTTGCGGTTGTTGAAGTGGAGGTTGAGGTTGCTGCTGCTGTTGAGGTTGTGGTGGTGGCGGGTATTGATACCCATAAGTAGGGTACCCGGTTGGGTACGCGGGTGGAAAAGGTGAGGGGTAGAGAGCGTTAAAATTAGCTGCCTCGACGTATGGGTCGTAGGCAGGTTGGTGATAGTTATAACCCGTAGAAATTTCTGGTTCATACGGGTTGTACCCAGTTGTATCTGGGAAAGCAAGAATTGGGTTTTCATAACCCATTGGAGGTGGTGGTGGTGCGAAAGTGACTGGTGCAGTGTCAACTTCCGACACAGGGTTTGAAGGCCCACCCATTTGCGAGTCTTCATAAAGCGGAGGGTAGTTGCTGGAAGTTTGTGGGGGTGCTGAAGTGGAAACCCCTCGCATGGACATTCGTGCGCTTCTCCTTCGCCTCGATGGTTCTGGTGGTGGAGGTTGTTCTGGTGCTGGTGGTGGCGGTGGTGTAACCACTTGAAAATGCGGATCCTTAGAGGGAGTCCGCTGTGGTGGTGGTGAGTCGTGGTGAGAGGGAGTGTACTCCCACTTGTAGGTGCTCCACCTTTCGGCCCATAAATCGGGGCCTCGGTATGGCGATCCTGCAAGCGAAGAACCGCTAGATATATCAATGGGATGTGTAGGCGTCCCAGAAGGTGGCATAACTGGATCTGGATCATTGTCCACATCCATATCCTGATGTTCAGGATAGTGGTATTTAGGCCCCAACAGGTTATGACCTGAAAGGGAGAAGAATTGTGGGAAGCAGAACGTGGTAAGGAATATTGAGAATGATGCGAGGGCAGCGACTGCTGCGAATGATGCGAGCCTTGGGGCTCGTCGTGTTGCGGTGGTCCAAACGAATGGTGATATGAGGGCGAGGTGCTGAGCGAGACCGAGCGTCTCGCTGGCTCTAGGGAGTGTCTCCAATCGTCATAAGGATCAGAGCTGTAGAGGGTGTACGTCTATGCGAAGGCCCTGCTCCGCTATGCCCTCCTCCCATAATGGGTGCTTTTCCTTTTCCTCCTCTTCCACGCATTCTTGGCGGCATTTTAGCAGCGTTCCTGTCAAAAATGAAGAAACAAACAACATATATAAACCAAATAAGAATAAGATTAATCCTAGGTCATTTGCCTAGACTCGGAAGTCTACGGAATATGCTACTGTGTCATTGAGATTAAACACAAAGGCTAGTGTTTAATTCATTCAATGTTGGCTCTGATACCAACCTGTCACTCCCCGATATTTTAACCACAAACCGGTGGGCCCGGTGGGGAGTATCGTGACGTAGTTGATATCATCATAGTCAAATATACACAGTTTAATGCACAGCGGAAGGCTTGGTAGAAATTACTATTACAAACCGAATGTTTAAAGTATGAAATAAAAGAATATACAGACGGTTTTAAGATAGGATCCACAGGCGGATCTAAATATAATACAAAATATGTTCAACAGACTTAAGGCATTATGAACTTGCAAGATTCTCTAATTAACGCCCAGAAGCTCCCAGCCTAGCACGTGTAGTACCTGTCACTTAGTCTTTTGAAAATACGTCAATTTACACTGGTAAATACAATTAACCGACTCTTTTGAAAAGTGTTTATAAATTGGTTTAAATGCACGAGACACAAATATTCTTTTATAACTTGGGATAATTATATGATAATCTTGTATACAGCTTTATATGTTTGTCGTACGTTCAGGGCCAGGGATGGAAGCCGAGACATGATTAATAGACACACCACTAATATAAACCCACAAGGAGTTATCCCCAACATGTGGGTATATATTTTTACATACGCAACTGTCAGGTGTACGCCTACACCCTGTGCTTAAGTCGTGGCCATTCATAAATGAAATGAGCCGAGGATATCCAGGACACGGTCGTATTAACCCCCAAATGTTTATGTTATCAAACAATACAGATTAAAACAGGTTACGTAATTTATTAATCACAATCCAATTAAATGATTCCATACCCGACCAAGCGATAATATTTTACCGTATCCCAAGCCCTTATAAGGTAAAATAAGTTAAAAGTATTTACCTGAATTTCTAAATGCGAGATTTATCAATTCAGCCGTATAATGTATTCAAAATAGTGCAAGTAGCTTTTACCGGGGCTCCTAATCTGGAACGAAGGTTTTAATAACCTATTAGATTACTAACGGGTCTTATTTAAGTTGTAAACTTAGACCGGTTAGTTTAAAGAAGGATGTACGGTATAATACGCTAGATTAAGCGATGACCGGAATGGAATGTAATTTAGACCCGACAAGTATGGAAACTTGTATTAAATGGGTACTAAATACATTCTGGAATTTGAAGTTTAAATGATAAGGTTAAACACGTTTCGGCTAGTTTATGCAAACTAGTCACAAAAACCGTGCCGAACGCGTATAAGCATAAACGGGTAACCAAATGAGTCATTTACAAGTTTCACAAGTTATTATGCTTAAAATATGTTATGATATCAGTAGGATATCAACAATTATGCCCAAAAAGATTTAAAACCGAATTAAGCCTTATAAGGGCATTTTGGTCATTTTATGATTTATAAAAAAGGGATTTACATGCAAACTGAGGTTCTGGTCATAAAAATTTTGTAAAAATGTTTAATTTATGTTATTTTAACAGTAGGATATCATATATAAATGTTGTTTACTATTTATGGCCAAACTATGCCCCGAAAGGGCATTTTGGTCATTTCACATATGTTTTTAGGGACATATTTGGGATTCTGAGTTCATGACTTATACCTACTGTAAAATTATTAAAAATGGTTTATAAAATCAACAGGTAACAAGTCTTGGGTGCTAAGTATGGTTTAAAACCATACTATGCTTCTTAACGTCGTAAAAATCGATAAATGACGATTATTTCGATGTTTAGGGAAATTCTGAGGTTATGACCAGCTTTGAATGGTCAAAATAATTTATTTATTATATCATATCAGTAACAAAAGGTTCTTGCATGTTAATCTTATTTAAAACCCAATTTATGTGTGAAAAGGGCATAATCGTCATTTATTAATATAATACGAAACTTAAGCATAAACTCAGTAAATAATCTGACTTGGAATCCCAATTAGTTCTAAATATGTTATCATAACAGTGAGTAATGAATTTTCATGTTAAATTATATAAAAAAAAAATTATGTTTAAACTATATTTGCATGCAAAAAGGGCATTTTAGTCCTTTTAAAAGCATGTTTTACGATTTATTATGTAATTATAGTTTCTGACCAGAATTTAAATGTCAAAATATGTTAAATAATATTACTAATCAGAATGTAATTTATTTGCATGGTTGTTTATGTTAAAAATCTCATTTTTAGCAAAAAGCTCAATTTAATCAACATTAAGCATAATAACGGAATCAAGTAAATAAACTCAGATTACTAAGGGATCATGTAATATAACCACAGAGGGTTATACTACTAATAATATGGTCACAAAGGAACCTTAAAACCTAAAGGAAATAAGCTAATTCGGGTCAGAACTGAAAGTCAAAGAAAAAGTCAAGCTTTTGCGACTTTCGGTTGCGAACCGACCCTAAACTTAGAATTGTCGGGTTGAACATGTTTAGACATGTTCTAATAATATTTACCAAGTTATTAAAGTGTTAAAACATATTTTATAGCCTCTACATTATCAGATTTGAATTTTATTTAAAAACTGACCCGTTTGACTTTTTATGTTGATTACTTTGACCCGACAATTAACTAAGTAAACGTGGTAATTAGGATGTGCCCTTTTTAGGGATTAACACACACCTAATTACAATCACGTAGCCATATTCGCCCCGAACAATGGCTGGATCGTTTAGGTCTAAATTGATAGTCAAAGCGTTATTATGACAACTTTGACTTTCGGTCTTTAAACATGTAAAAACCGAATTAAGAAGGCTAAGTACACTTACAAATGGTCCTAGCTCAAATCTTGAACTAAGGAGAGCTTCCTTTTTTATCAGGAACCTCAGAGAAGTAAGAAGAGATGATTTTTGAAAGGTGCAAGTTCAAGTGTTCAACCAAGGCACCTATTTATACTAATTCAAGGTGTTTCAAGATCAAGCCAGGTATTAAAGGATCTTCCCAGATGTTCCCAAGTGTCCTAGTGTCAGTAAATACCATCAAACAAGCCCTGGTTTCGAGTTTCAGGCATGCAAAGGCGGTGTACAAGGATGTAATATGCAGCTGTCCAGTTTTTGTTACCGGGCACTTCCTCGCGGGCCGCGAAGGAAGTCTGAGTGGGCTTCGCGCCCCGCGACACTCCTCTGTTCCGGTAAAACAAGTTTTAAACTTGGCAGTTTCAGTCCCTGGTCCTTTATATCGTTATTTTACTTTCATTTTTAGCACTATCGACCCCCAAAGTTAATTTTTAAGAATCTTGGGACTTATAATAAACATTGTTAGGCTTCCGTTCAGTTAGATCACCCGGAAGACACTAATTTCTCTCGTTGACGCTTTTAACCCTTTTTCTTGAGATCTTGCACAACTTATTAAATAATGATACCGAAACCTTATGTAATTATCGTTTAACATTCTTGGAAGTATAATTGGACATTATGAAGTTCCAGGTTCGTTAAAAGGTCACTCAGAGGTAAGAATTAACATGTTGACACGTTTAACCCCCTTCACCTTATATCTTTTCATTGATTGTCAACTCTAGTACTTCCAAGGAAATTTATTACACGTGTAGGGTTTAGGACACGTATCTTCACACAATTGTATATATTTTTTGCGAGGTGTTACAGGATGGCTCATTCGGACGGATGGCCATTCAAATGAGTGTGGGTTGGTTTGTAAAATTGTTGGGACTTGAAGTTTTCATTGTAGCGTTTAACATTGTATAGTATAGGCACCAAGTCATCCGGTCGGATGGTCATCTGGACGGATGGCCATTCGATCGGATGGCTATTCGAGTGAGAAAATGGTAGTTTGTAGTTTTTCGTAAAATTTTCTAAGTAAAGGGTTGTAGTTTAACGGAGACGGCGTGATGACGTGTCAAACAACACAAAACACACCAAGGTCCAGCTCATCCGATCGGATGGGAATCACCCCATTCGATCGTACACACTTTTATTTTGATGAAGTTTCATGTTCAACTCGTTAATCAGTCATCTCTCCGGTGGAAGCCCGTTTTCAAACCGACTCTCAACTAGGAAATGAGTAGAGAGTCTGAATGAGCATGGATTCCATCGGTTTTGCATAGAATGTTGAAAAAAAAAAGTTTTAAGTAAGTTGAAATCTGTTGAATCTTGTAAGGATTTGTGTTAGAACATGTGGAAATCCTTTAGATCTGGACTAATCATGATGAGATGACATCACACTTCAGTTTGCATATGAAACCGAGTGAGAACCACCTTCAAGGAGCTTAAATCAGGTGATTTTGGTGAGAAATTCAGTGATTTTGATGGAGAAGATGATGGGGAAGTGTGTAGTGATGATGGAAGTACAAGATTTGAGGGGAAAAGCTTACCGAAAAGCCTTGAATCGCGAGAAATAGTGCTGAGAATGACTTGGGAGCGAGTTGGTCGGATGTGAGCTGTCACATCAGTGAACAGTGACATGTGGGAGGTATTTATAGTGTGGGAGAGAGTGTAAGGCGGTGCACGCGAGGGTCGGATGGATGTCCGGACTGATGGCTATCCAATCGGATGGTCATCCGGACGGATGTTCATTCGATCGAATGGTCATTCTGTCAGTCGAGTTGTGCGAGTTAGTTTTCCAACTTTCGTTTCGTGCGTTAAGCGTTGCGTTGCATTTAAGCGAGTCGCGAGTAAGCGTTTGAGTGTGTAAGCGTTGCGTTGATAACCACAAAACATATAACCAAATAATCACATAATCTACACATATGACAACTAAGATGCATAAAAGTAACCCGCGTTTCGAGTTGTGTCGAGTTTGCATTGCGATAGCGTTGCGAAAGCGTTTGCGAATAACATCCACACAATAAGCACACACAAGTAATCAAGTAAACAAGTAATCACACAATAACAGTCATAAACCTAACATAACCAATTTGCGTTCGAGTTTGCGTTGCGTTGAGTATGCGGTTCAATGGTATTTTAAGCAAGGGAAGTAACAATGTGATAAAGTGCATTTAAATAGTATGCGTTATAACTGCATTAAATGCATTTGTAAAATGCGCTGGAATCATGCGTTTAGTAATGCGTTCAAAGACATAGTTTAAAGTAGTTAACCCATAGCGATAATCGGAATCTCGAGAGTACAAGGCAATTAAGCAATAAATGACAGATCTCAGTAATGACCCGGAAAGTCGGGTTGTTACAGCCTCCCCTACTTAAGGGAATTTCGTCCCGAAATTAAGGCGCTGGCGTAACAAAGAGATGTGGATATTTAGCTTTCATATCACTTTCAAGTTCCCAAGTGAACTCGGCGCCGCGTTTGCCTTCCCAACGAACCTTCACTATAGGAATGCGTGAGTGTCGAAGTTTCTTGGTTTCTCGATCCATGATTTCTCCTGGCTTTTCCACGAAGTGTAGAGTTTCGTTAACTTACAGATCCTCGAGAGGAACATGCAGGTTTTCTTCAGCTAAGCGCTTCTTGAGGTTTGAGACGTGGAAAGTTGGATGTACGTTGTTGAGTTCCTCCGGTAATTCGAGTCGGTAGGCCACTTTGCCAATTCTTTCCAGAATCTTAAAGGGACCCACGTATCTTGGCGCTAGCTTTCCTTTCTTGCCGAATCGGATCACCCCCTTCCAAGGTGAGACCTTTAGGAGTACGTGATCACCAATTTCAAACTCAAAGGGCTTGCGGCGTTTATCGGTGTAACTCTTTTGACAACTCCGAGCTTTTAGGAGATTGTCTCGTATCTGGAGGATCTTGTCAGTTGTTTCTTGTAACAACTCAGGACCGGTAATTTGCGCGTCTCTGATCTCGTGCCATACAATAGGCGATCGACATTTTCTCCCATATAATGCCTCAAAGGGTGCCATTTGAATACTAGCGTGATAACTGTTATTGTACGAGAATTCGACTAAAGGTAGATATGAATCCCAATTACCTTCAAATTCTATAACGCACGAGCGAAGCATGTCTTCACGGGTGCGAATCATGCGTTCAGTCTGACCGTCGGTCTGGGGATGAAAAGTGGTACTGAGATTAAGAGTAGTACCGAGAGCGGATTGAAATGTCTCCCAGAGGCATGAGGTAAATCGACCATCGCGGTCAGAGATGATGTCACGAGGCGTCCCATGTCGACAAATGACTTCGTCGGTATAGATTCGTGCTAATTGTTCTACCTTAAAGTCTTCTTGTATCGGTAGAAAGTGCGCGGATTTCGTAAGACGATCGACGATAACCCAAATGCTATCATGACCTGATGGCGTGCGCGGAAGTTTCGTAATGAAATCCATAGCTATACTCTCCAATTTCCACATCGGGATTGTAGGTTGTTCGAGTAAGCCAGAGGGTCGTTGATGTTCGGCTTTGACTTTTAAGCAAGTTAGGCACTTCGAAACGTAGAGAGCGATATCCTTCTTCATGCCAGGCCACCAGTACCTAGAGCGAAGGTCCTGGTACATCTTGTCGGCACCTGGATGAATGGAATATCGGGACTTATGGGCTTCAGTCAACAAAATCTCTCGGAGATTATTGCGACTAGGTATCCATATGCGACCGAGGTAGTGGAAAATACCATTCGGTTTATTCACCAATTGATTTTCGGTTCCGAGTACTCTTTCTACCCTCGTGGTATTTTCAAGGAAAACAACGTATTGTGCGTCACGAATAAGACCTTCGAGGTCATGTTGGACTTGAACATTACGAACACTATGTAAATAGCTTCGTCGGCTAAGAGCGTCGGCAAAGACATTTGCCTTTCCTGGGTGGTAGCAAATCTCACAGTCGTATTCGTTGAGAAGTTCAACCCATCTGTGTTGGCGCATATTCAGCTCTTTCTGGTTCAAGATATGTAGTAGGCTCTTATGGTCGGTGAAGACCGTACACTTGGTACCATAAAGGTAGTGTCGCCAAATCTTTAACGCAAAAATAACTGCACCTAGTTCGAGATCGTGGGTTGTGTAGTTCTTCTCATGGACTTTGAGCTGTCGAGATGCGTACGCGATAACCTTGTCTCTTTGCATAAGCACACAACCAAGACCAAGGTTGGAGGCATCACAGTAGACAACAAAATCATCGTTTCCATCGGGTAATGCGAGTACGGGAGCGTTGCAAAGCATACGCTTGAGAGTTTGAAAGGCATCCTCTTGTTCGGTTCCCCAAATAAAAGTCTTGTCTTTATGTGTTAGAGAGGTGAGAGGAACGACGATTTTTGAGAAATCAGCAATAAATCGGCGATAATAACCCGCCAATCTGAGAAAAGAACGGACTTCGGATGGGGTTTTCGGTGTACTCCAACTCTTAACTGCTTTAATCTTCGCGGGGTCGATGTGAATACCTTGACTATTGACGATGTGACCGAGGAATTGAACCTCCTCAAGCCAAAACTCACACTTGGAGAACTTGGCGTAGAGGCGATTTCCTTGGAGAAGCTCAAGAACTAAACGAATATGTTGCACATGTTCAGTTTTCGACTTCGAGTAGATAAGGATGTCATCGATAAACACAATAACAAAGCGATCGAGGAATGGTTTACACACACGGTTCATCAAATCCATGAAAACCACAGGTGCGTTTGTAAGACCAAAGGTCATAACGATGAATTCATAATGGTCGTAGCGAGTGCGAAAAGCGGTTTTCGGGATATCTTCCTCCTGAATTCGCAGTTGATGATAACCAGAGCGTAAATCGATTTTAGAAAAACACGTAGCGCCTTGCAATTGATCAAATAAATCATCGATTCGGGGTAGAGGGTAGCGATTCTTGATAGTAAGCTTATTGAGTTCCCTATAATCGAGCACATTCGGAACGATCCATCCTTCTTTTTCACGAAAAGGATAGGCGTGCCCCATGGAGATGTGCTAGGGCGTATGAACCTTTATCAAGTAGTTCCTGGAGTTGACTGGAGAGTTCACGCATTTCGGACAGTGCGAGGCGATAAGGAGCTTTAGCAACAGGGTTTGCTCCAAGAATGAGGTCGATACAGAAATCGATATCACAAGCAGGGGGTAGACCAGGTAAGTCGTTAGGAAAAATGTTAGGAAATTCACAAACAACTGGAACGTCTTTCACTCCTTTCTTTTCCTCCTCCGCTACTACAATGTGGGCTAAGAAAGCCATGTATTCCTTACGGAGATACTTGTTTGCTTGGATACAAGACATCAACTTCAATTCTTTCGAGGATACTTCGCCATAGACACACAACTGATCACCATTTAAAAGAGAGAAACGGATCATCTTTACGAAACAAATGACTTCAGCATGATTTTCATGAAGAAAATCCATGCCTACTATGATATCAAAACTACCAAGTTGCATAGGAATGAGATCGATCGGGAAAATGTGATTGTTGAGTTCGAGAGTACAATCACGGAGAACAGAGTTGACGGTGACCGTTCTTCCGGTAGCAACTTCTACGTCGATAGTCGTTGGGAGGTTAGCACGTTTACGTTTTAGGAGCTTTTCGAATTCAAACGACACAAAACAGTTATCGGCTCCAGTATCAAAGAAACACGAAGCATAAATACCGTTAACGAGAAACATACCATTGACAACGTTGTTTTTAGTTTGAGCCTGGCGGACGTTGATGTTGAAGGTTCTTCCGCGGGCTGGTGGTGGTTATGGTCGTTGCTGCTACTGTTGTGGCTGTTGTTGATGTGGTTGCTGCTGCGGTGCTTTCTATTGCTGCTGCTCTTGTTTCACAATGCGATTCGGGCAGACATTAGCAAAGTGGTTAGGATCACCACATGCATAACAAGCACATGCATTTGCAGCTGGTGCAGGAAGAGCTTGATTAACTTGAGGAGCGCAGGGTTGAGCTGGCGGTTGTAGAGCTACTTGAGCTTGAGCTTGTTGACGAGGGCTAGTGCGACAGTTCGCGGTGAAATGTCCGTAGAGATTGCAATTGACACAAAAATGACAAGCTATGCCAACTGGGTGATGATAAGTGCACGTAGGGCACAGACGATGAGTTCCAGTATACGCACGCTTCGACGGTGGTGCGTTGGGGGCAGTAGCTTGTTGGGGATTGGATGGTGTAGCAACAATTGCGTTGTTCTTGCTGTTGTTACCCTTGCGCTTGAGATTCTGACATGAAGACTTCGATCCTTGAGATGCTGTACATTCGGTAGCGGGAGTAGCAGTGACCTGGTTGAGGTTTTGAAATACCCAGCTAAGACTTGCTTATCGTTGATCTCAGCTGCGAGTTGGTAAGTCTCCTCAATGGTAGCAGGTTTAGCTGCTTGAACAAAGTCAGCTACACAGTCGGGTAAAGCTCGAATGTACCTCTTGATCGTCTTATCAGGTGTTGCCACCTGGCTAGGACAGATAATACTGAGCTGCTTGAACCAAGCGGTGAGACCATCGTTGTCACCACCTTCTTGTTTGATACTCCAAAACTCGTTTTCCAGCTTCTGGATTTCATGCGGGGGACATAATTCTTTCATCATAACTTCCTTCAGTTCCTCCCATGAGAGGCCATAAGTTGTATCATTACCGCGCCTGTTGCGCTCATCAGTCCACCAATCCAGTGCCCTAGACTGGAAGACTCTGGTAGCATTCACAATACGCAGGTCGTCTGGGCATCCACTTTGATGAAGGGTGACTTCGATGGAATCAAACCATTGGAACATAGCACTGGGTTCATCTTCACCAGTGAATTCTTTGGGACCACAAGCCTTGAATTGCTTAAAGCTGAACAGAGCTTTAGGTGAGTCTCTCTTTGATTCAACAGACGATTTGCTGCTAACCTCGTTGATCTCGCTGACGATCTGAGGTATGACTTTAGCCATTTCCTTGGTGACGAGAGAAGCGATACGTTTGTCATCTCTGCTCCTCTAAGCATTTCGACGAGTGTGAGAACCAAAGGATGACATTGTCTGCAGCATACATTGTCGTATGATTTAGACGAGATTCGATTATATCATGCTTAGAAAAGTTTAGCATTTTACCAACATACTTACTATTATTATTAGGTAAAGCTCATAACACATAGTCACGTAACACATAGACACATAAGCATACATAGGAGCACATAATCCACGTAAGCACAGAAGCACATAAGCAGGTATTTTGCACGTATTCACCTATATTCTCCAAAAACTCCTTTCTTAAATTTTCGTATAGTGCGTGCGAGTGTTGCGAATAATAGCGAATAGCGATAGCGGGTAGCGTGAGCGAATAGTATAATGTACATCAGCAAGTACTGTAGCGTGTGCGAGTTCATAGTTTGTCTGTGATTGGCGTTTTAGATTCACGAAACGGTGTGTGTGTTGTGCGTGTTTAATGATGCGATGAGCGAAACGCGAAGGGTTCTCCAAAACCGAAACATATACACACATGAAACACAAAAAAATCGATAACGCGTAAAATCAGCGGTTGCAGGCTCGAAAATAGATTGTCCTAGGTTTTAGCATCGACTACCCAAAGTGATTCGACTATTTTCAACAATTTCCATTACCATCTTGGACCCTTTGTAAGCTTCTTTCATGCTTGTTCATGTATTTTAAGCATGAAAGTCAAAACAAAAAGAAAAACATGAAGGCTGGGTTGGATTATAAGAAGAAGCAAAATCAGAAACGATTTGAAAAGCCAAACTATCAGAAAAAGATGAACTTTGTTCACAGAACAAGTTCTGTCATTTTCCTTAAACATACACAAGCCAAATCAAACAAAAATCATCACACTATAAGACTTTAAATCCATTGATCAAAACAAACCTTGAGACCAAGAAACTCAGGATTCGAACCTACGTAGAAAAACTTCAACAAATTTACAGTCTGTCGCTATTAACCACTTGGTTACCTTGTGACCAGAAATGCGATTACCAAGGCCCAGACTGTAATACGTAATCAACACAAATCATCACACAAGGATTTGTGTTGATCAAAGACTGAATTAGACTACCGTGTTCTCAATAAGGCTGGTATGAGATTATGTTGGCATGACGAAATTCCTAGTATTTGGAAGGTGTTTGCTAAAATTTAGGAATTTTTGTTTGGAAAGATTTCAATCAGAAGATTCTGCGGTGTTCAAGATAAATGGACATCGGAAGTTACCTAACCCAACCCAACCCATTTTGACCAATATTGTCGACTTCTTTAAAAATGGGAAAATGAGACCATCCCTTATTTACCTTATCCGGGTTCTTGTTAAAGAAGTCCCTATAAATACCAAGCCATTCCCAAGCTCATTTCACTTTACAAACTCATCCAAATCACTTACACTCTCAAAAACGCAGCTGCAAACACAAGTTCAGACCTTTGATGATGAATTTGTGTTCATTTGTCAAAGTATTAGATTACATCATCTAAGACTTAATAAGTTGTTATGATTCTAATGGGTAATTTACCCAAAAAATGGCTACAATTTAAGGAATGTGTTTAGTGACGGCATCAGATTCCTAATTGATGGAAAAAGGTCTAAGTGCATATACAAGTGCATTTATTAGCTCCAAAATAGTAATTTTAAAAAATGATTTAATAATTCCGCAATGTTGGCCTAGATTATATGTATTTTTTAATACTATGTAATATGCTTATATACAAATATGCAATAACAATTTATTCTATGTTAAAAAGAATATAATCTATAAAGACAATTATGAATTTATCCAGATGTGGTTTACATATTCTGTTCATCAGACCGTTTTGCTGATCAATATTCCTCAAAGGCATGACCGGAACGCCCAATTTTAATACCAATCTATGATTTGGTAATCCTGAAACCTTCACACTGTTTAACACATCAGGATTATATAAATCTTGATGAAACGGATCGTTGAAATCAAAAAGTGTTTGATATTGCAATATGTTTTTATCAACTTTACAAGTTGATATAAGTAAACTAAAACCATTGTAGCCATGAATCTTGACTGAAAACATTTGTCTTTGTAAAATTCTTGACTGTATATCTCTTAAATGTCAACATATACACGTGTGATTTAGTTTACCAAGATTTTTCAATGCCGAGAACCTCGATGATACTGGTGGACAACGGCAGCTCGGTCAACATCATCCAGTTAGAAACCCTGAAGAGGATGATTGATTTTTTTTTATTAAAGTGGGTAGTCCTCCACACCCTTGGGTAGTCCCCAAATGGATGATCCTCCACCAATGTGACGAGGTTCTCGGCATTGAAAAATCTTCTTAAACTAAATCACACATGTATATGTTGACATTTAAGAGATATACAGTCAAGAAAATCGATAATAGTCCGCCGTTAAAAATAGCTTAACGGAGTTAAGCTTTTTTTCCGATATTAGAAATGCACATGTGCATCGATATGTATCAACATGAAATAAGGTATTTTGGTACACTACCATCTCACACAACAGTCCAAACTTGCGCAAGGCAAGAATAATTATTTTAATTATTAACTTTGTACCCATTAGCTCCACGCCTTATCAATACAAAGATTACCCTTATTACATTGTGGGATTTACTGGGTACGATTGATTGATTGATATGATTATTACTTTATAATCTATACTTTATCAATATCTATACTTTATACCCACCGACCGGGCCCAACGAAAACCCTTCTTTATTACTGATTTTTATTTATCATCAACATCTCCCTGATTTGTCCTTTGAATTGTAATTCCCGTTGCGGCGAACTTGTCAAAAGGGAAAAAATGGACACGTTGCGACAGGTCTGTCAAATATGAAAAAAATATAGCAAAAAACGTTGAACCTCACAAGAGCCCCAACCAGCAGTCTGCTGCTAATCAAAGTCAGGGTGGGTACAAAGGAAATTAGACTAAGCGCAACCGTTGTAACTTGCACCTTTGATAACTTTTAGTTGGTTAACAAATAAGGTACTCTCTGACCTATTACTTCGTGCACATGGTATACTTCATGATCCACTGATATATATGAAAGCACTGACATTGTAATAGGTGCAAACATATACCTTAGCAGATGTTTTGAAATTGCCGGTAATTTCAAATTCAAATTTCATAATGAAGATTTTTCAAAGATAACTGATTTCCAACAGCCGGTATTTTGCTGTGCAAGGACATAACCCATCCGATGCTCGGTGGTTTGAAGAGAGTCCCTGTACCTTCACAACCTTATCTCTGCATTTTCACTATCACCCCCTATGCATGGTAGAAATGCACAACCCCCATCTTTTGGAATCCAAAAAACACACAAAAAATTTTTTTAAATATTTTTCCAAAAAAATCGCTATATTTCGTTACCAAATTTTTTTTTTCGAGTAACAGTTATACTACCCGAAACACCAAATTTTCACTAGAAGCATTGTTCTAACATTACCAAGCTAGTTATGGTCCCCGAGGCGTGTGACTGACAAGGATCATATCACCAATCATACTAAACAATAAGTGAAATTACGATCACGAACTTGTCGAGATATGGTTTACATACTCAGCTCGTCAAATCCATGAACACGGCGGCTAGGATTCGAGTTACAGGAACAAGGGCCAAACCAACCACCCAATAATGGAATCGTCGAGCGAAAACACTTATATATATATATATATATATATTTCTTATCAAAGCAACAGAAATACACACACACATATATATATTAGGCGATTGTCTTCTTAGTATTGCATTTCTCGCTCATCAATTTTCGAAAGTAGGGGAGACTGTGACAACTGTGCTCTGTACGATGTAAAACAATATCAATTATCAATGAAATGATGTGTTTTAGGATACTCGCAACAATTTCACTGATCATCTCCTCAAAGCACTCTTGGAAGCCTCTATCCGCATGTTCTTCGATGATGCTTGTGATGGAGGTAAGGCCCCGGGCCCTGATGGGTTTTCCTTCAAGTTTTTAAGGTTTTTTGGGATAAAATAAAATTTTTGGACCCTGACTCGACAAGGCTAGGACCTAGCCTAACCTTGTCATGAGCCGTGAAGCCCTTTGATGTTTTTGTCGCGGGGCGCGAGAAAGGGTCGACTGAACCATCCTCTCTTTTTGGTAGGGAATGGCTCCTCGGATTGTGCCTTGAATACAAAGATCGCTCGAGGATTCCATTCTTGGGTGGTTTGTTTGGCCCTTCTTCCTGTAACTCGAATCCACAAGTTTAGCAAGCTCGTGCGTGAACAGCGGGGGCATGAGCTGCTGGGTTGACCTGAGGAGCAGTGAGTTGAGCTGGCGGTGCTGGAAGTGCGGGGGAGACGGTCCTGGTGAGCTCGGTTAAGACAACATAGTCTGGCCAAAGTGGGACAATATGACGACATTGAAAAATCTTCGTAAACTAAATCACACGTGTATATGTTGACATTTAAGAGATATAAAGTCAAGAAAATCAAGAGCAATGGTGATATAGGGGATGGTTGTTGTTTGCACCATTCCCAAACCACCGGGAATTACATGCTTTTTGGGTGACCAATGATGAGGAGATCGTGAACAGGAGCAGGAATGTTGAAAGGATCCTTGACAGGGAAACCATCAGCAATAGGTAAATCATCGCCAAAGTCTGGCAACGCATATTCTTAGAAATACATTTTTGGTGTCATGGCACCCCTTTCAGGCCCAAGATTCGTTCATTTTCATTTTCGAATTTAATCGATTTGACCGTAGTCTGAATATATGTACCTTCAGAGATCATCAACTCTGTCTCATCTAACTCACTCCACTATCTTCTTCTCTCTCCCAAAAAAGCTTCATATTTTTGTTCTCTTGGTTTCCAAAATACCGTTTACCAAAATATACTCATGAATTTATTTCTGGAATATTTATGTGAGTTATATTCTTTGTTTGGCTTTTTAAGTGATCTTTATAAAACTGTTTTAAATCTTATTATAAACTGATATTTTATAATAAATATCTCTTAAATGTCAACATATACACATGTGATTTAGTTTACGAAGATTTTTCAATGCCGAGAACCTCGATCAAAGAGTAAAAATCTGATGCCATCACTAAACACATTTCTTAAATTGTAGCCAATTTTTGAGTGTTTATTGAACAACTCTTTGCCAAATTCTCCAAGTGTGAATTCTGGCTTAAGGAAGTTCAGTTTTTGATATATATGCGGATTAGACACCAAAAAATAAACACTCAAAAAATGGCTACAATTTAAGGAATGCGTTTAGTGACGGCATCAGATTCCTAAACACTGTTTGACTTTCATGCTTGAAATACATAATCAAGAATGAAGGAACACTTACAAGAGTCCAAGCTTGAAGAAAGATGGGCCGAAAAAGGAATAAATTTTGTATTTTTCTTTGATTCCTTTAGTAGCTAAAGTTATTAAGATGAAACTAGTGTTTGAATTCAACTTTTAGAGAAGTTAGGCACCTTCTATCATATGATTTATAAACAAAGTTGAAGAATTTTGTTGATATGAGTTATTAATTGAAGTGTTTGAATCCAGCTTTTGGGGTGAAACCCACATCTCAATGACTTGTTCTACTCTCTCTACTTGGATTTTGCAAAACTCTCACCAAAGTCTCAATGGATTCCAACGACCCGAGTCACGTAGTAGCCGTAAGTTTTAACGATGCTATAGATCAAATAACAACCGAAAGAGGCCCTCTAGTGCCCAAAAGAAACCCGAAAAACCTATATCAAACAACCCTATAAGGGTATGTAGAAATGGTTCTCATTAACCCATCTAGATGTTATCCAACGAGAAATAGAAGATATGGATGGCACTCCTAACTTAACGAAGTTTCTCATGCAGAGGGTAAAAATACACGTAGAGCGAGTGATTTTATCGAGAGTTTCTGGTTTTCACACCTAATCTCGGTCAAACCACTCGATTGTGTTATGCGAGTGTTTTCGAAAACAAGTGTTTTGTGTTACCCTTAGGAAAGGCAATAGTACGTTTTCTGCCTTAGGAAAGGCTCAAGTGTGCGAAGATGTAGTAGGCGGTGTTCGCACAGAGATGTAGTTTTCACGAGTTTGAATGAGAATATCGAAGGTAGGCTCGCGCAAAACCCCTACTGGGTTCACACAGAGCTGGTCTGTTGGTACTTAGACTATAGACTAGGTCAATCCTAAGACATCAAACCCCGGACTAGGTTATGTCTTTCCTAATTCCCTATAGTTATGGCTCTGATACCAATCTGTCACACCCCAACCGATGGCGGAATCATTGGGGAATGGCACTGAGCGAAACAGATTGTCCAAGAGAAACCATAACAACTATTAATGACAATATATTTAACGTTAATGTCCCATACCACTAACATATAAAGCAACACAGTTATTACAGATAATAGTCTCAAAAACAAGTAAACTGTTCCGACAACTCAGATTTCTTATTTGGTGGGTTTCTAGACTTCCTACTTGTTTCACCAAAGCATAGTAAGCATAGCATCCTAATCAACCTGTCACATATGTTAAAATAAAGTCAATACATAAAATGTAAAGGTGAGTACACAAGTTTGCATAGCATATAGTATAGCGAAAAGCGTTTACGCATAACCAGCATGTATCACGTAGAAATGTGAATCAAGTAAGCTATCGACAATGATGTAATGCAACCGACATGACTGGGAGTTGTAGAATGTACAACACATTATCACCACTGTGACCATGTGAAGTAAGGCCCTTAATAACCCCTGTCCACGACAGGTGCTGAGTCCAAACTATAGTACTATCGTTGCTAAGGTGTCAGGCAAACAATCACTGTGTAAACATAACATACAAGCATTCATCGAGTCACGTATAACATGCAAGAGCGGTTAGCATTTGTAAAGCGTTTGGTATAGTGTGCGTTGTGTTTTGATAGAGAACGTATGTAACACCTAAAAGTGCATTAAAGGAAAAAGGGTTCGAGTATACTCACGTATGTGTTTAACAATTAAACACAACCTTGATTGGATTGAAGGGAGCGCTTGGAGTTAGCCTAAGTATAGAACAGTAGCGTAAGCGTTGAACAGTGTAACAGAGTGTCAGATGGTGATCCGAACGAGTGGGGATCGCTCATCCGGACGGATGGTCATCCGGTCGGATGGTCATCCGAGCGGATGGCCATTCGGACGGATGGCCATTCGAATGAGTGTGGGTTGGTTTGTAAAATTGTTGGGATTTAAGTTTTCGTTTGTCGCAACCCCCGACCCCTGCCCCGGGAGGCGGGCGGCCGCGACACACAGAGCTGGTGTTATCGGTGTTTATTAATTTTGGCAGCGGAAATTTACATCAAGACCGTAGTTAGGAACTAGTTTATCAGAGTGAAATACCACATTTTATAAATAACAAATACATGGGAAAACCCAAGTTTCCATTATAAATATGTTTACAGAGATAAGCCCTATTTTATTGAAATAAAACTTCTTTCTTGTTTAGGTAACCTTTATAGCCACTTTTCCAAGCCTTCAGTGCTCTCCAGCTGGCTTCCATTTGGCTTTCACATTTTGTTACCTGAAACGTGTTTTAAAAAGTTTTGTCAGCGGGAAATACTAGTGAGTGCATCCCAATTTAATCAAAACAAGCTTTTATCATTTTACAATATTGAGGCATCCGCAATTACATTTGTTTACATCTATTCAATTACCACTCACGGTACTGTCAATCCTGACTTGTGGTCATGTTACTATTCATAGTATTAGTAACAAGTAATGTATACAAAACCCCAACATACCGACAGTAATTGTAGAGTCACAAATACTCAATCACTGTTAATTACAATTAAAACAATTGAGGTTTTGTAAAAACAGTTTGCAAAAAGAGGAATAACTCACATTGCTATTTTAGATAATACTACTGCTTTCTGGTGACTTCCTGGTTATAATCTATTAAAATTAAACAATGCACAAGTGTTAGTAAGATAACCCAATTTACATTAGCTATACCCTCGAGACAGAACTCCAACGGCTGAGTCAGGCAGAGCGTCGACATGCGTTACGGAATTCTAGATCAATCGGGCAGAATAACTAATACGTAACCGGGGGTTATAATATTTACAACGAGGCAGAGCTTTGCTTTTTAGTGGGTATTATGCCCGAGTATTACTTCTACTATATAGAAATTGAGAGAGAATTTTCAGATTTGAACGATTTCAACTGAAGCTCAAACTCTCAATTTATAGGCTGGAAACATGGCGGCTCGCGGCCCGCGACTGCCCCTTCTACCTCTCTCGCGGCCCGCGAGAGAACTAGGATAGGTCCTAGCTTGGCTGACTCAACGACTAGACCTAACACGTTGATGACACATGGCGCCCTAAGGTGCCGCCTGGTGCCACCTTGTCGCGGCCCGCGACAATCCCAGCTTGACTGGGTCGCGCCCCGCGAGAGCCCCATAATTTTGTTTTTATTTTATTTCTAATAATATAAAGGTATTTTAAGCTCGTTTTTTCATATACGGGGTGTAATTTAGGATGTATAGGACATGTTTAAGGGTTCTGGCAGAGTTGTTATATCCTCCCCACCTTGTTTTAGATCTCGTCCTTGAGGTCTACTGGAACAGGTGTGGATATTTCTTCCGCATCTCGGATTCGATTTCCCAAGTGTATTCTGGTCATCTCTTGGAATCCCATTTCACTTTGACCAGAACTAATCTCTTGTGTTTGAGATTCTTGATATTCCTGTCTTCAATCTGTAGGGGTTTCTCTAGAAACTTAAGTTTCTCATTCACCTCTATGTCCTTAAGAGGTACCATTAATGTTTCATCTTCTAGACATTTCTTGAGATTACATACATGAAATACATCATGTATTCCTGCCATTTCCTTTGGCAGTTGTAGCTGGAAAGCTACTGGTCCTATTCTTTTAATAATCTCAAAAGGTCCGACATACCTGGGGCTTAGCTTTCACCTCTTAATAAATCTGACCACTCCTTTCCATGGAGAAACTTTTAATAATACCTTATCTCCTACCTGAAATTCCAATGGTTTTTGTCTGTTATCAGCATAACTCTTTTGATGATCGCGTGCTGCTTTTAGTCTTTCCTTGACTTGAATAATCTTGTCTGTCATTTCTTGTACTATCTCTGGTCCAGACAATTGCTATTCTCCAATTTCTTCCCAACAAACTGGAGTTCGGCACTTTCGTCCATAAAGTGCTTCAAATGGTGCAACATTGATACTGGTATGATAGCTGTTATTGTAGGAAAATTCTATTAATGGTAAATGATCGTCCCAATTTCCTCCGAAATCAATTAGACAAGCTCTAAGCATATCCTCCATTGTCTGAATAAGGATGATAAGCTGTGCTTAGATTTAACTTGGTTCCAATTGCTTTCTGGAAACTAGTCCAAAAATGATAAGTAAAATGGCTATCTCTATCAGAAACAATAGATAAAGGAATTCCATGTAATGAAACTATTTCATTTACATATAACTTGGCTAATGGTTCCATACTGAAAGTTTCCTTCATTGGTAAGAAATGATAAGATTTGGTTAATATGTCTACAATCACCCAAATTGTATCATTACCTTTTCATGTCTTGGGTAATTTAGTAACAAAATCCATTGTTATCAATTCTCATTTCCATATTGGCATTTCTAGTTGCTGCAATAAACCTGAGGGTTTCTGATGTTCGGCTTTAACTTGTGAACAAGTTAGAGACTTAGCAACATAGGCTGCTATATCCTTTTTCATTCATATCCACCAGAAATTCTTTCTTAAGTCTTGATACATTTTATCACTACCGGGATGTATCGTATACTTAGACTTATGGGCTTCTTCTAAAATTCGGTGGCGTAGGTTTCCTTGTTTGGGTATCCAGATTCTTTTCTTATGGAATCTCCAAATTGCATCTGTTCCTTGTTCTAATTCTTTAATCATTCCTTTTAATTTTTCAGTATTGTCCTTGATTACTGTTTCCTGCATTTCTCTAATTTGCTCACTTAAATCTATCTGCAGATTTAATTTGAGAGAACGTACTCGTCTTGGTTTTTCATGATACTTTCGACTTAAAGCATCAGCTACTACATTAGCTTTTCCTGCATAATACTGGATATCACAATCGTAATCACTAAGAATCTCCATCCAGCGTCTCTGTCTCATATTTAACTCATTTTTTCCAAAAACATATCTTAGACTCTTATGATCGGTGAAAATAGTAAACTTACTACCGTAAAGATAATGTCTCCAAATCTTAAGGGCAAAAATGATAGCTCCTAATTCTAGATCATGAGTTGTATAATTCTCTTCATGATTCTTAAGTTGTCTAGAAGCACAGGCTATAACCTTTTGGCGTTGCATTAACACACATCCATAACCTAACTTAGAAGCGTCACAATAGATTATAAAATCTTTAGTTCCTTCTGGTAAGGCTAATATGGGTGCATTGGTTAACTTTTGCTTCAGAATCCTAAAAGCTTCCTCCTGTTTTAGTCCCCATTCAAACTTAACTGATTTGCAGGTCAATTTCGATAAGGGAATGGCTATTCTATAAAAATCCTGAATAAAACGTCTATAATAACCTGCTAGTCCAAGAAAACTTCTCACCTCCGTTGGTGATTCAGGGACTTTCCACTTAGTAATCGCCTCGATTTTTGTGGGATCCACATGAATTCCTTCATGATTAACCAGATGTCCAAGGAATTGCACTTCCTTTAACCAAAATTCGCATTTTGAAAATTTAGCATAAAGCTTTTCTTTTCTCAGCAAATTTAAAAGTATAAACAAATGCTCTGCATGATCCTCTTTAATCTTAAAGTAAATGAGTATATCATCTATAAAGACAATTATGAATTTATCCAGATATGGTTTACATATTATGTTCATCATGTCCATAAATGCGGCTGGGGCATTGATTAAACCAAATGGCATGACTGTAAATTCATAATGACCATACCTTGTTCTGAAAGCAGTTTTAGGAATGACATCTTCCTGTACTTTCAATTGATGATATCCTGATCGTAAATCAATCTTAGAAAAGAACCGAGCTCCTTGAAGTTGATCAAACAGATCATCGATTCTCGGTAGTGGGTACCGATGAGGTGCCTTGGCAATCGGTGCTGTCCCTGGTATTAGATGAATTCTGAATTCAACCTCCCTATCTGGCAATAATCCAGGTAACTCTTCTGGAAAAACATCTGAGAATTTTGATACTGCAAGAATATCTTTTAATTCTTTTCCTTTAGTGTTAATGATTATGGAAATCATGTACACTAGTGATCCTTTTCCTTGCATAGCTTGATGTATTGATCACATAGATGAATTTTGTGGACCTAGTTGGCTTATCTCCTTTAATTGTGATCTTTTCACCCTTTGGTGAACTTACTTGTACTGACTTTTGATCACATAGAATACTAGCATGATTTGCTACTAACCAATCCATTCCTAATACAATATCAAATCCAACCAGATTCATTGGATACAGGTTAGCAATAAAATTATGGTTTGAAACTTCTATTCTTGCTCCCTGCAAGATTTCAGTAATCTTAATGGATTCTCCATTTGCCGTTTCTACCAGACATTCTTTTTGAAGTTTAGTTAATGGTTGATTGAGAAGTTTGCAAAACGAAGTATTAATAAAACTTTGGTTTGCACCAGAGTCAAATAATACTTTAGCAAAAATATCATTAACTAAGAACGTACCGACAATCACATCCGGAATCATCCAGGCTTCTTCAGCTGTTAGAACAAATGCTCGAGCATTCTTAGTAGTCTTGATGTTTGTTGCTGGAGCTAGTTTCGGACAGTTCGGCTTAATATGCCCATGTTCTCCGTAATTGAAGCATATCCCATTACTGGGTTTCTTCCTGCAGTCTTCTTCCTTGTGTCCCGATATTTTGCAGAAGTTGCAGTATATGGAACATCTTCCCAAATGCTTTTTCTTGCAATACTTACAGTAAGGTGCAGAAGTAGAACCTGCATGTTTCCCATGGTAGGTATTTCCAAAACGGAATTCTTGGGTAAGTCTTTGGGCTAGGTTCTTTCTTTGGTTTTCGTCTTGCGTACGTACTAATTCATCAGTCAAGGTATTGGCTAGTTCTATGGCTTCTTCTATGGTTTGGGGTCTAGCTGCCTTGACTACGTGTCTGATTTCACTAATTAATCCCCAGATGTAATGGGAGATTAATACTGGTTCTGGTGAGGCTAAGGTTGGCACTATTCTAGCATACTCGAAGAATATGGTAGTGTAACCTTTGCAGTCTATTCCAGTCATTCTAAGGTTTAAGAACTTATTAGCAATTTGTTCTTTTTCATGAGGAGGACAAAATTTCCTTTCGACTATTTCCTTGAAGTCAGTCCATTCCATATTATAAGTTTTATCACTTCCTCTAGACTGGAGAATAGTATTCCACCATTCTAAAGCTGCATTCTTAAAAAGATTAGAAGCAAACATAATCTTATCTTCATCTGCACATTTGCTTATTTTTAAGACTGCCTCTGTCTTTTCTATTCAACGTAAAGCTGCACTGGCTCCTTCATTGCCAGAGAGTTCTATTGGTTTACATGTCACACCCCGACCGCGTTAAAACAACAAACCGCGGCGGAAACGTCGGGGAGTGTCGTAACAGAATCATTGTTTCACAACACATGGATAAAAGTTCTGTTTTATTTAATTAAGTTTATTACATTGTATTGAAACTAGAAACAAAACATGAACAAATTAACTTCCATTGTTATTAAGTCACTAAGGCCTCGTCCATTCCTATGTGAGCATGCACCAATATCATCATCAAACATCATCAACTATGGTACCTGAAACATATGTGAAAATACGTCAGCATAAAAATGCCGGCGAGTACATAGGTTTTATGTGAGTGTCAGATTCATGGATCGTTTTACCTTTTGAAATAACTCAAACAACTTTGTTATTCGATATTAGAAAACTTAGTTTTGTAAAATGTTTGTATTGTAATTTAAATAACCAAGTCAAAATAGATTAGTTATAATTCATAAAACCTCGATGCCATGAATCTTAACCCCAAAACATTTGTTTATGTAGACCCAGATCGTAAATCGTTTTTGTAATAAAACTAGAATGGTTTATGTTGATAGAAAAACCTTGTAATATAATTTCATTTTGATAACATTTGCCCAAGTGATCTAGATAATGCAACGATATATAATGTGTTAAAAGCACTTATATATAGGAAGTACCAGCGGCGTATCTACCATGCTTTTAACACATTACACCCGCCCCGTTACCTAATCACTTCCCTAACCCAGTGGTTCAAACAGTTCAAATAGTTCACATAGATCAAACAGTTCCAAATGGTTCACATAGATCAAACAGTTCCAAATGGTTCAAGCAGTTCAAATAATTCACCTAGATCAATCAGTTCCAAATGGTTCAAACAGTTCAGATAGTTTAATATAAACCATAACATTTGTTTAGAAGACTCAAAATCATTAAGCACATATGAATCACCCCAAAACAGTTTAAAACGGTAAAAGAGGGGAACTATGTACTCACTTGAGTATGCTTAGAAGTCTTGAATAACAACCAAGCAAAGCTAGAGGGATCACGAAATCAAACGGCACCTAATATAGGTAACTATGTTAATAAACCGGACCTAAATCGGAAGATCGGATAGAATTAGGTTTCGTAAACCAAATGAGTATTGGAACACATGTGATATTGTTTAACAAAGCCTACATACTAAATCGAAACCCAACCTAAGTGCTTACGACCCATTACGACCCGTTTAGGTAGCTTACGCTACTTTAACGCGTCATTCGTGTAAAACAAGTTTGGACCTCCTAACTAGTCCTATGACAAGTATTATATGCCTTAACAAGTCTAATAATGTTGCCTAATCAGTTTAGAAGTCAAAATTTTAGTTACATATGCTTAGAATGAATTTATGTGCAAAAAGGGCATTTTGGTCATTTTCCTAAGGCCTATAAACTACCTATCATACAACTAACTAAACGAAGTGACCATAAGGTATAACCTCAGAAGGTTATTCCCTATACAACTATGGTCACAAAATATGCTTGGTTAGATCCTAATGATCGACCAAACGGGTCGAGTTTGAAAGTCTAAGTGGTTGTTTAGACCGCTTGACTTACGACTCTATACAAGCACTAGACTAAAAGTGAAAAGTTAAATATGTTAAAACATGTTTAACGAAGTTTGAAAACAAGTTTGATATCAAAACAAAGGGTCTTGATACCCAATAATAGTTTGGTTGCAAAATACGCATATATACGCATTTTGACTGAAACTATTGTGACACCTGTGTCACTTCAACCATCAAACAAATGCCAAACCAATGAAATATTGTATTTCATACTTGGGATTTGTAAAAATACGTGTATCGTTTGCACATATCAACTCTTGTTCGATTTTAAGCTTTAAATCGCTTTCTGGAGGGTTATACGCGCTCTGATACGTAAATATAACCAGTTTAATCCAACGAACACTCCGTAATAGTGAAATATACTTAACATACCTTAAATAACCTTTACATAACTTAGAAATAAGTTTTGAAGGCTTTGGTATGGCAAAAACAAGTTAATTCGCTTACAGGGATTAAACTTGACAAACTGCGAAAGTATGCCAATTTGAACTGTAACGAAAATTCCGGAACATGACCATAAGTTAAACACACCTTAAATATCCTTTATATATCTTAGAAATAGGCTTTGAGGGGTTCGGTATGCTAAAATAAACTCTTGGGTCATTCAGGGACTAAAAGCGTCAAAAAGTGCACAAGTTTGCATTTTCGCGCATAACTTACGTTCGGAATACATTCGGACATCCAAAAATTTATGTAAGCACTAAAATATTTTATTTTAGTGTTTGGCATAAGAAAAATCCATTCGTCACGCATTTTGGATCGTTTTTCGCGCTTATGCGCATTCCGTCGTAATTAAGCGATCATCGTGATCGTACGACCAAACGAACCAACATCCGGCATATTTTTGAGCATGTTTCATGTCCACAATGTTTAGGAATCATTTTAGGGCCTTAACGTTGGCTTAACGGGCCTTAAACGTGTCGGAAATGGCTTAAATACGTAACAGGGACCAAAACTGTCATTTATGAAAGTTGGTTTCTGACCAGTCAGGCCAGGCGGCCCGCGTAAGATTAGTGAGTCCTCTTACGTGGCCCGCGTCAGACTCCCAGATTAGATAAGATCAATTTAACAGCAGATTACAGCTGTTAAGCTCCCAACCACACACCCACACTTGCCCTTTCAGTTCATGAGGGGCCATTTTTAGTCACCACAACATTCCAACAAGTGTTCGGACGAGATTCGATCACGTTATTCAAGAAACGATCTTAACGGTTCGAAGAATACTATAAATACCCAACCCCATGCCTTGCAAAAACCCACTAGAATCTGATTTGAGAAGCTCTAAGTTGAAACCTTTGTTTCATACCTAAGCTACTTGAATCAAGATTAACATTCGGGGACCCTTTGTAAGTATTCCTTCGTTCTTTTATTGCTTTTCGAGTCCGAAAGTCAAACTTTGTTTGACTTTCTGCATTGACCAGTTTATGGTCAATGCGAAGTTCGTTTGAACTTCGCAACGTGATTGTAATCACGATGGTTATAGTCCCTTGTGACTATGCCTACTGATTACCACGTTGTCTAGGGTCGTAAGGGTAAGCGATCTAATAAATCGCTTATACCTTCGAACCCGACCTGTTTGGTCGATCATTAGGATCCGACCAAGCACTTTAGGTGACCATAGTGTATAGGGAATAACCTTCCGAGGTTATACCTTATGGTCGCTTCGTTAAGTAGTTGTATGATAGGTAGTTTATATGCCTTAGGTAAATTACCAAAATACCCTTTTCATGTGTAATTGGTAATTAAGCATATGTAACCTAAAATTTCGTCACTTAACTGATTATGTAACATAATTAAACATATTAAGGCATATTCTACTTGTCATAGGACTAGTTAGGCGGTCCGAACGCGTTTCACGCGAACGACGCGTTAAAGTAGCATAAGCTACCTAAACGGGTCATAATGGGTCGTAAGCACTTAGGTTAGGTTTCATTTAGTATGTAGGCTTTGTTAAACCATACTACATGAGTTCCCATACTCATTTGGTTTACGAGCCCTCATTCTATCCGATCCTCCGATATAGGTCCGGTTTATTAACATAGTACCTATATTAGGTGCCGTTTGATTCCGTGATCTCTAGCATTGCTTGGTGGTTATCTTAGGACTTCTGAGCAATCTCAAGTGAGTACATAGTCCCCTCTTTTACTGTTTTCAAACTGTTTTGGGGTGAAGCATGTGTACCTATCTGTTATTTTCATATTTTCCAAAAGTATAATTGATTATACATGTTAGTACTTATCTGTTGACAAACTGAATGACTATCTATGGTTTAAACACTGATTTTTCAAAGACTATAACATTAATTGTTGAATTGTACTTATTTTGTTCACCAGACCGGTTGGTAGTATGATATAGCGCTATAGGATTTGACACCCCATTCCTGTTGTCATGGAATGTCTGAAACCAATTTGTTTCTCCATCCAAATAGGGATTTCCTTTGTGGTATCCCTATAGTCTCAAAGGTGTATTTTGATGCACTAGGTCTGAATGAATTCTTAAATCACATTATTTTTGTATATTTAGTTATACTCCCAAAAGTATAGTTTGATATGCTCCCATGTGTGATATTGTACAAAACCAACATATATTTTGTTAATCATCCAAAACATATTTTGATATGTTATTTACAAAACCAAAACATAGTTTAATATGTTATTTATCACATCCAAAGCATATTTTGATATGTTATTTATAAAACCAAAACATAGTTTAATATGTTATTTATAAATCCGAAGTATACTTGTAATATACTACTTAAAACTATTATTTTAAACAACGAAGGTATATTTAATGTACTATCTATCTATCGATTGGGTTTTGGTTAGTGTTTAGATAACGGGACGGGTGTAATGTGATGAAAACATGGTAGATACGCCGCTGGTACTTCTTATATATAAGTGTTTTCATTGCATTACATACCGTGGCGTTATTTAGTACACTTGGGTTAACGATATTGGAACTGAAATATACTTTAATATATTACTCATTCGATTCTCTTAAAATCCAAAGTATACTTTCAAATATACTATAAGCCTTTTTATCAAAATATTGTTTTACAAGCAACTTATCTTATACAAACTCATTTCACATGGTTATTAATTTAACCTTACATTTATTTATACATATCATCTGATCTTATTGTTTTTCAAATGATTTACAAAACAAATCAATTTACAAGGTTCATGACTAAACTTTATTAAACATTTTCTTAAACTTACAAGTCATGAATCCTATTTTCACAAAACCTATGTATCTCACAGGCATTTTTATGCTGACGTACCTATTTTTACACATGTTTCAGGTATTGCTTTGTAATGATTGTTGATACATGCTACATTTAGGATAGACTCGTGCCTTAGCAACTTTAAAACTTGGAAGATCATAGTTGTACTTATTTGATTGTATTAAAACAATGAGTTCATTTATTCAATAAAACAGAATTTATTTATTCCATGGTTATGAAACAATGATTCTGTTACAACACTCCCCGACGTTTCCGCCACGTCTAGTTGTTCTACGTGGTCGGGGTGTGACAACTATGACTCGTCACTACACCTAATCAATGTGGTAATCAGTAGGTATAGTCACACGGGACTATAACCATCGTGATTACGCTCACGTTGCAAAGTTCAAATGAACTTTGTGTTGACCAAAGACTGGTTAAAGCAGAAAGTCAAACACTGCTTGACTTTTACTCTTGAAAAGTAATAAAAGCATGAAAGAAACTTATAAAGGGTCCAAGCAATGAAGATTTGATCTAAAGATTACTCAGGTATGAAGTATACACTCCAACTAAGAGCAAAAATCAGATCAAAGTGTGAGAAACCAAAGAAATCAAGTAGGTATTTATAGAATTCACACAACCGTTAGGATCGTTCCTCAATTTACGAGCTTCAATCTTGGCCCTCCATGTGTGCCCATTGTTTTGACATACTATGGGTGCCTAAAACATGCCCATTGAATGAAGAAAACCATGTCCAAAACCATAAACCAGCTGCTAAATCAGAGAAAACAGTTTGCTGATCTGGGTATATGTCGCTCCCAGTGTAAGAATGGGCCTCAGCTTACGCGCCCCGCGAGGACATCTTTGGCAGATTGACAATTTAGGTCCCTCCATGTGTAAAACTTGCTTTTCGATGCATTATTGACATGTTTAAGCCCCGTTAACCTCATATCAAGGCTTTAAAATGAATTTAAAGTATAGGGATCTTAAAATATGCTCAAAAACATCACGGAGGTCGGTTCGTTTGGTCGTACGGTTGCGTTGTTCGGTTAATTACGACGAAACACGAACGGACGCAAAAAACGATCCAAATTATGCGACGAATGGAATTTTAGCATGCCAATCACTAAAATAAAATATTTTAATGATTACATAAATTTTTTGATGTCCGGATATATTCAGAACATAAGATATGCGCGAAAATGCAAACTTATGCACTTTTTGACGCTTTTAGTCCCTGTTGATCAAATAAGTTTATTTTTGCGCATCAAACACCTCAAAGCCTATTTTGTCACACCCCCAAAATCCACGTACGGAATACCACCGCTTAGAGGCATGACTGACCAGGATCCAGCCACCAATTATACTAAACATTGGTCAATAGTAAAGATGTTCCCCAACCACAATAGTTAGTAAACATTATAGCTCGAAGTTTTGAAGGTTTAAGTTCAAATAACATTTTAAGTAAACAGCGGAAGCATAAACCAGTGCAGTAGGCCTATGGCACCCTCAGTGCCGTTGAAAGGGAGAGGCTTGCCATCCATGAAGGTTTTGAAAGTACAAACACGTGGTTGCGCAGGCGCAGGCTGACCTGTCGTGAGAAGTGAAGCGAATAGGCTTAGAGGTGAAAAGACGATGTGGGGGTAGGATCTAAACATCCTAAAGTAACGAGTTTACCTCCAGGGTGAGCTGCGAAAGCTACAGCCACCGTGTTGAGCAAGTTGGTGAACTGAGCCTGAGTCATGTTAACGTTTCCTCTTCCGCGTCCACTCATTGTCTTCATAACCAGAAAACACAGTATGAGTGTGATGTTGTAACGTAGCGAGAATGAGATAGAAAAGGGATGTGTATCTATCTAATTAGGCACACTAGTATGTATAGTAGAGCAGTCAGCATAAGATAAACAAGCAAGTAAACACAAGTCTGAGCTATGAGGTCTAATATGTTGAGTCTTGCCCTTGGAGTGTAGTGTCGTCACGAGTCACGGGTTATAGTCTGGTTTTTCTCAAAAAGACTTTCTTTTTAAAACCAAGTTCACTATAACCAATGGCTCTGATACCAATCTGTCACACCCCCAAAATCCACGTACGGAATACCACCGCTTGGAGGCGTGACTGACCAGGATCCAGCCACCAATTATACTAAACATTGGTCAATAGTAAAGATGTTCACCAACCACAATAGTTAGTAAACATTATAGCTCGAAGTTTCGAAGGTTTAAGTTCAAATAACATTTTAAGTAAACAGCGGAAGCATAAACCAAACAGTTTCAAAACAAGGTTCTTAGTTCAAGATTATTTAGAACCCAACACATGGGATAGACGACCACTACACATTCCCAAGCTGCAAGCTCCTGAGTCACTGGGTACCTGCAAAGCATGCAGTAGGGTATCAACAAAAATGTTGGCGAGTCCACGAGTTGTCCAGTTTTAATTACCAAAAACTTGTTTCACCAGTTAATTTATCCGTTTATACAAGCGATGGGGAGCTACCCCATAAGTAAGCGACTAAACTGTTTTTACAATACCGAATACTATTCATCCATACGTTTCCGTAGAGTGCCCCGTTTGTCAATGTTCTATCATCATTGATGGTTGCCAGAGTACATTAGTTCACGCTCGATCCCATACGCGGGCACGGTGTGAGGTTGGTGAGACCTAAATAGCGCTATCAACTAATAACCCGTTCGCCTGACCCCGGCGACTAATCGGTATTAAGAAGTGAGGACTTGAGTGATAGAGTTTTGTTTAGTGTTGCTTGTTGCATCCAGTATAAACAGTAATTAACTAAAAGTCCCGTTTAAGGGGAGAGAAGTAGGTTTGTATCCCTTACGAGGGGATAGCGTTGTTTAAGTTTCCGTTTCCCAAAACCACCGGGAACGCATGCTTTAATAGTTGTGAACTCACCTTGGGTTGCTCGGTAGACAGTTTACTTGGTCAAGTATGTTGGTCACCACGTCCTAATATGGTTACCAGTATAGGTCAGGTTGGGTACAGAGAAATCACGTATATTCTACACGTATCTAACACGTGGTATGCATACAAAACACACAAGGTTATTGGGCCTGCTCTAATAGTGGTACAGTCGAACAGTAACAATTAACACGTAGTCCAGTTAATCAGTAACATACATGAACAGTCCATATACTTTGGCCCAATAACGGAGACCAGTAGCCCACTCGAGACAAGGTGGTCTCGAGTCGAGACCGAGAGGTCTCGAGTCGCAACCAAATGGTCTCGGGTTGTAGCGGAGTGATCTCGAGTAGTGCAGGTTTGATTCGCAATCTCAGAGGTCTCGAGTCCCATCTCTAGTCGAGATCATGGGGTCTCGAGTCGAGACCTTGATGGCCTTGAGTCCCTGAAGTCTGTCTCGAGTTGTCACCATGTGGTCTCGAGTCGCAATCACCGCGATCTCGAGTTGTAGTTCGATGGTCTCGAGTCGAGACCGGGGGTCTCGACTTGCACACCTGATGACCGAGACTTTCTAGAACCTGTCCAATAGTACTATCCAATAGAATTGTGTTTTCATGATAATATGTACCATCCAACCAAAATGCATAAACACATTTTCTTGTCTAACCTTCATTCAAAACGGATCAAAACACACACAATTCAAATCTTCATATCATGTTCATAATGCATTCAAACAGTTCATCATCTTTAGGGTTTTCATATACTACATCAGGCATTTTTAAATATTCATAACATGTTCATGTAGTTCAACTCTAGGGTTTTCATCATTCATCTTTAAATTCAAGACATGTGCATATCCTCAATTCTACAACTTATGGCACTAAATTTTGATAACAAGAATCATGTGAGCATACAATGATTTACCATTCGAAATATCTTAACAAAACCTTATCACACAATGACACATCATTCATCATTCGGTCATTCAAAGCAAACATCATCACATTTATTCAACAAAGTAGTATTGTTATGTATCCCAAATTGTCCAAGGATTAAACAAACCACAAAACACTAACCGGTTGTGAAAAGGCACCGAGACAAGAAAGAAGATGAGAAAACGGAGTGTCCGAGTGATGATGATGAGTTTGGCCGAGCCTCCTTGTTGTTGCCGATTGATCCGAGAGGAAGAAGGGGAGGGGTGATGCTTGATTGTTAGGGTTTAAGGTTTTCTAGAGAGAGAGAGAGAGTGAGGATGAAGTGAGGGAGAGTGTAAGTGAGAGGATGAGGAAATGTTGCAAATGGTGAAAAGTGGCAAGGTTGGCCACTCTTGTGGGTTTTATACCCGGACCGAGTTGGTGCACCCTAGCGGGTTTCCGAGCGGCGTGGCCCAACCGGCCCAATTGTTTCACTGTTTACTCGAGACCAAGTGGTCTCGAGTCGGGCTCATGGTCTCGGTTTACTTATATATATATATAACTATGTATATCATATTTACACCTTAACGACACATAGCACATCAAGATAATTCACGACTTTCATTTAATATTATGTACACGCAAGTTAATATACGCAGATTGCTCGGGAAAACCCGAAGTGTCACATTATCCCCAAGTTTTAAGAACTCTCGTCCCGAAAGTTAAGGCAGCCACTGACAAGCTAGTATGAGTGAGAGCGTTTCAACGGGGTGTCACATCATCCCCCCGTTAGTTTGGAATTTCGTCCCGAAATTCGGTTGTAGCTTCAGTGCTGGGGGTTTCATTAGGGAACAACTGGGGATACTTGCGCTTCATCTGGTCTTCCCGCTCCCAGGTAAACTCTGGGCCATGGCGCGAGTTCCAACGAACTCGTACGAGAGGTATCTGGCTACGTTTGAGGGTTTTGATCTCTCGATCCGTGATCTCAATCGGTTCCTCAGTAAAGTGTAGCTGTTCGTCAATAGTTAGTTCCTTGAAAGGAATGATGAGTGTTTCATCTGACAGACACTTCTTCAGATTAGACACGTGGAAGAAGTTGTGCACAGCACTCAGTTCTTCAGGCAGATTCAATCTGTAAGCGACCTTACCGATCTTTTCGGTAATTTCGAATGGTCTGACATATCGCGGATTAAGCTTGCCCCGTTTTCCAAAACGAACCACACCCTTCCAGGGTGAGACTTTGAGTAGAGCACGGTCACCAACCTGGAACTCTAGCGGTTTCCTATCCTTATCAGCGTAGCTCTTCTGACGGTCACGAGCTGCCGCCATACATTGCCTAATCTGGGCAATCTTTTCCATAGTGTCTACCACAAGTTCTGGACCTGTGATCTGGCTGTCACCAATCTCCGCCCAGCAGAGAGGCGATCGGCATTTACGACCGTACAATGCCCCAAAGGGTGCTGCCTGAATGCTGGTGTGGTAGCTGTTGTTGTAGGAGAATTCCACTAACGGTAGGTGCTTCTCCCAATTCTTGCCAAAAACGATCACACATGCCCTAAGCATGTCTTCTAGGGTTTGGATGGTGCGTTCAGATTGCCCATCCATTTGCGGATGATAAGCGGTGCTCAAGTCTAATCGTGAGCCAAAAGATTTGTGCATAGCTTGCCACAATTCAGAAGTAAAACGCGCGTCTCGATCGGAAATAATAGAGGTTGGCACTCCGTGCTTCGAAACCACTTCCTTTAAGTATACCTCAGCTAAGGTAGAGAACTTGTCTGTTTCTTTAATAGCCAAAAAGTGTGCAGACTTAGTTAACCGGTCCACTATCACCCAAATGGTGTCATTTCTGCGTTGAGACCTAGGCAGGCCAGTAACAAAATCCATGGAAATTTGCTCCCATTTCCATTGCGGGATTTCTGGCTGTTGGAGTAGGCCCGATGGTTTCTGATACTCTGCCTTGACTCTTGCACAAGTCAAACATTTTCTGACATAGGTTGCTATGTGGGCTTTCATGCCCGGCCACCAGTATGTAGTCTTTAAGTCGTGGTACATCTTATCCGAACCAGGATGTACTGAGTAACGGGACTTATGGGCTTCATCCATTACAAGTTCGCGTAATTCTCCATAAAGTGGGACCCATATACGCCCGTTTACGTAGTAAGCACCATCTTCTTTTTGTTCTAGCCGTTTCCTTGACCCTCGCAGGGACTCAGCCCTGACGTTCTCGGCTTTCAATGCTTCGGCCTGAGCGCTTCGGATTTGCTTAGGGAGGTTCGAGTGGATGGTGAGCTGTAAGGCACAAACACGCTTAGGTTTGGTTTCCTTCCTGCTGAGGGCATCTGCTACCACATTAGCCTTGCCTGGATGGTATTTAATTGCACACTCGTAGTCATTTAGGAGTTCGACCCATCGGCGTTGCCGCATATTCAACTCCTTTTGTCCCATTATGTGTTGGAGACTCTTGTGATCAGTGTAAATCGAGCACTTGGTACCGTATAAATAATGTCTCCAAATCTTGAGCGCGAAAACCACAGCTCCGAATTCTAAGTCATGGTCGTGTAGTTCCGTTCGTGGATCTTGAGTTGTCGCGAAGCGTAAGCAATAACCTTCTTGCGTTGCATCAACACGCAACCAAGTCCTTGAATTGAAGCGTCGCAGTAAACAACAAAGTCGTCGGTACCTTCAGGTAAGGAAAGAATGGGAGCACTACAAAGGTTCTTCTTTAGTTCCTGAAAGGCAGCTTCCTGAGCATCACTCCATTTGTAAGCGACACCCTTCTGAGTGAGGGTCGTAAGTGGTTGAGCAATCTTAGAAAATCCCTTGATAAATCTTCGATAGTATCCTGCCAATCCCAAGAATTGGAAAACTTCGGTCGGAGTCTTAGGTACAGGCCAATTCTTAATGGATTCGACCTTAGCGGGGTCGACATGAATCCCATTTTGATTGACTATGTGCCCAAGGAAATGGACTTCTCTAAGCCAGAAATCACATTTCGAGAATTTGGCGTACAGTTGCTCATTGCGAAGGAGTTCGAGAATAAGACGCAGGTGTTGTTCATGCTCCTCTTGACTCTTCGAGTAAATTAGGATGTCATCAATAAACACAATCACGAACTTGTCGAGGTAGGGTTTGCACACTCGGTTCATGAGATCCATGAAGATCGCAGGTGCATTTGTCATTCCGAAGGGCATGACAAGGAATTCGTAGTGACCATAGTGGGTTCTGAAAGCAGTCTTAGAGACGTCCTCATCGCGGACTCTCTACTGGTGATAGCCCGATCGTAGATCAATCTTAGAATAATAGCTCGACCCTTGCAGCTAGTCAAACAGGTCGTCGATACGGGGAAGTGGATAACGATTCTTGATGGTAACCTTGTTTAGTTCGCGGTAATCAATGCACATTCGGAATGTGCCATCCTTCTTTTTGACAAAGAGCACTGGGGCTCCCCAGGGTGATGAGCTAGGACGGATAAAACCTTTGTCCAAAAGTTCTTGTAGTTGAGTAGAAAGTTCCTTGAGTTCCGCGGGAGCTAGTCGATAAGGTGCACGAGCTATAGGCGCTGCTCCGGGAGCTAATTCGATTTGGAATTCGACCTGACGGTGAGGAGGGAGTCCAGGTAGTTCTTCAGGGAATACCTCGGGGTAGTCGCGTACAACTGGAAAATCTCCAATCCTGTTTTCCTTTTTCTGCTTGTCAGCAACGAGTGCTAAGATAGCGGTGTGCCCCTTGCGTAAACACTTCTGGGCTTTTAAGAATGAAATGATGCCTGTGACTTCTCCGCTTTTGTCGCCTTGGACGATAAGGGGTTTGCCAGGAGGACGGGGAATCCGAACAGCTTTCTCTTGGCAGAGGATTTCGGCTCGATGCTTGGATAACCAATCCATACCAATGACAACGTCGAAGCTTCCGAGAATGATGGGGAAGAGATCGATACGGAAGATCTGACCAGACAATTCTAGTTTGCAGTTACGAATAACGTGTGAGGCCTCGAGGTTTCTACCATTAGCTATTTCAACGATGTGCTTAGAGCTTAGCGGCGTAAGAGTGGACTTAAGCTTCTTACTAATACGTAGGGATACATAACTAGCATCTGCTCCAGAATCAAACAATATGGAAACATAACGGTCATTAAGTAGGAACTTACCCGCCACCACGTTGGGATCATTCCTAGCTTCCCCAGCTCCAATCACAAAAGCCCTTCCTCTTGCACCATTCCCAGCATTGTTGTTATTGTTCCCAGCACCCTGATTGTTGTTGTTCTGATTCAGTTCAGGGCAATCCTTTCGCATGTGCCCCGTTGCTCCACACTTGAAGCATCCACGGTTGTTTCCTTGTTGCTGTTGGGGTTGTTGTTGCTTCTGCCTAGCTGGAAGCTGGCTCCTGCAGTCTTTGGCTTCGTGCCCCATCTTGTTGCATCGCTGACATTGACTTCTGCCACATGGCCCACTGTGGTGTCGGTTACATTTGTTACACTTGGGGTGGTTTCCTCGATAGCCACCCTGTTGCTGAGGGCCCTTGTTGCTTTCAGTCTTCCTTTGTTGAACTGGGGCCTGAGTGGGGTTAGCATCCTTACCCTGGTTTCCATCCCACTTTCGTTTGTTATCGCTAGAAGTTCCAGCACTAGCACTGATCCTCTTGGGCAACTTGCCCTCCTCCACAGCCTGATTGGTGAGTTTGTGAGCAAGACGGACCACGGGCTGTATGGTATTGAGGTTGGCTGAGGTTACATGGCTCCGGATTTCTGGGACCAAACCTTTGATGTACAATTCGATCCTTCGATACATAGGTCGGGACATGTTTGGGCAAAGTGCAGCATAGTCGTTGGACTGCTTGGTGTAGGTCTCAATCTCTGATCCAACCATCTTGAGCTCATAGTATTCGTTTTCGAGCTTATGAATGTCATCCCTGTGACAATACTCCTCTTTGATCATGTCCTTGAAATCTTTCCACGCAGTAGCATTAGCAGTTTCCAGACCAAGCATCTGAATCTGTGCTTTCCACCATGAAAGCGTGTTTCCTTCAAGCGTACCAGTCGCGAACTTTACCCAGTTAGCAGGGGGACACTCGCAGACGGCAAAGACAGCTTCGGCCTTTTCAATCCAGTGCAGTAGGCCTATGGCACCCTCAGTGCCGTTGAAAGGGAGAGGCTTGCCATCCATGAAGGTTTTGAAAGTACAAACACGTGGCTGCACAGGCGCAGGCTGACCTGTCGTGAGAAGTGAAGCGAATAGGCTTAGAGGTGAAAAGACGATGTGGGGGTAGGATCTAAACATCCTAAAGTAACGAGTTTACCTCCAGGGTGAGCTGCGAAAGCTGCAGCCACCGTGTTGAGCAAGTTGGTGAACTGAGCCTGAGTCATGTTAACGTTTCCTCTTCCGTGTCCACTCATTGTCTTCATAACCAGAAAACACAGTATGAGTGTGATGTCGTAACGTAGCGAGAATGAGATAGAAAAGGGATGTGTATCTATCTAATTAGGCACACTAGTATGTATAGTATAGCAGTCAGCATAAGATAAACAAGCAAGTAAACACAAGTCCGAGCTATGAGGTCTAATATGTTGAGTCTTGCCCTTGGAGTGTAGTGTCGTCACGAGTCACGGGTTATAGTCTGGTTTTTCTCAAAAAGACTTTCTTTTTAAAACCAAGTTCACTATAACCAATGGCTCTGATACCAATCTGTCACACCCCCAAAATCCACGTACGGAATACCACCGCTTGGAGGCGTGACTGACCAGGATCCAGCCACCAATTATACTAAACATTGGTCAATAGTAAAGATGTTCACCAACCACAATAGTTAGTAAACATTATAGCTCGAAGTTTCAAAGGTTTAAGTTCAAATAACATTTTAAGTAAACAGCGGAAGCATAAACCAAACAGTTTCAAAACAAGGTTCTTAGTTCAAGATTATTTAGAACCCAACACATGGGATAGACGACCACTACACATTCCCAAGCTGCAAGCTCCTGAGTCACTGGGTACCTGCAAAGCATGCAGTAGGGTATCAACAAAAATGTTGGCGAGTCCACGAGTTGTCCAGTTTTAATTACCAAAAACTTGTTTCACCAGTTAATTTATCCGTTTATACATGCGATGGGGAGCTACCCCAAAAGTAAGCGACTAAACTGTTTTTACAATACCGAATACTATTCATCCGTACGTTTCCGTAGAGTGCCCCGTTTGTCAATGTTCTATCATCATTGACGGTTGCCAGAGTACATTAGTTCACGCCCGATCCCATACGCGGGCACGGTGTGAGGTTGGTGAGACCTAAATAGCGCTATCAACTAATAACCCGTTCGCCTGACCCCGGCGACTAATCGGCATTAAGAAGTGAGGACTTGAGTGATAGAGTTTTGTTTAGTGTTGCTTGTTGCATCCAGTATAAACAGGAATTAACTAAAAGTCCCGTTTAAGGGGAGAGAAGTAGGTTTGTATCCCTTACGAGGGGATAGCGTTGTTTAAGTTTCCGTTTCCCAAAACCACCGGGAACGCATGCTTTAATAGTTGTGAACTCACCTTGGGTTGCTCGGTAGACAGTTTAGTTGGTCAAGTATGCTGGTCACCACGTCCTAATATGGTTACCAGTATAGGTCAGGTTGGGTACAGAGAAATCACGTATATTCTACACGTATCTAACACGTGGTATGCATACAAAACACACAAGGTTATTGGGCCTGCTCTAATAGTGGTACAGTCGAACAGTAACAATTAACACGTAGTCCAGTTAATCAGTAACATACATGAACAGTCCATATACTTTGGCCCAATAACGGAGACCAGTAGCCCACTCGAGACAAGGTGGTCTCGAGTCGAGACCGAGAGGTCTCGAGTCGCAACCAAATGGTCTCGGGTTGTAGCGGAGTGATCTCGAGTAGTGCAGGTTTGATTCGCAATCTCAGAGGTCTCGAGTCCCATCTCTAGTCGAGATCATGGGGTCTCGAGTCGAGACCTTGATGGCCTTGAGTCCCTGAAGTCTGTCTTGAGTTGTCACCATGTGGTCTCGAGTCGCAATCACCGCGATCTCGAGTTGTAGTTCGATGGTCTCGAGTCGAGACCGGGGGTCTCGACTTGCACACCTGATGACCGAGACTTTCTAGAACCTGTCCAATAGTACTATCCAATAGAATTGTGTTTTCATGATAATATGTACCATCCAACCAAAATGCATAAACACATTTTCTTGTCTAACCTTCATTCAAAACGGATCAAAACACACACAATTCAAATCTTCATATCATGTTCATAATGCATTCAAACAGTTCATCATCTTTAGGGTTTTCATATACTACATCAGGCATTTTTAAATATTCATAACATGTTCATGTAGTTCAACTCTAGGGTTTTCATCATTCATCTTTAAATTCAAGACATGTGCATATCCTCAATTCTACAACTTATGGCACTAAATTTTGATAACAAGAATCATGTGAGCATACAATGATTTACCATTCGAAATATCTTAACAAAACCTTATCACACAATGACACATCATTCATCATTCGGTCATTCAAAGCAAACATCATCACATTTATTCAACAAAGTAGTATTGTTATGTATCCCAAATTGTCCAAGGATTAAACAAACCACAAAACACTAACCGGTTGTGAAAAGGCACCGAGACAAGAAAGAAGATGAGAAAACGGAGTGTCCGAGTGATGATATGAGTTTGGCCGAGCCTCCTTGTTGTTGCCGATTGATCCGAGAGGAAGAAGGGGAGGGGTGATGCTTGATTGTTAGGGTTTAAGGTTTTCTAGAGAGAGAGAGAGAGTAAGGATGAAGTGAGGGAGAGTGTAAGTGAGAGGATGAGGAAATGTTGCAAATGGTGAAAAGTGGCAAGGTTGGCCACTCTTGTGGGTTTTATACCCGGACCGAGTTGGTGCACCCTAGCGGGTTTCCGAGCGGCGTGGCCCAACCGGCCCAATTGTTTCACTGTTTACTCGAGACCAAGTGGTCTCGAGTCGGGCTCATGGTCTCGGTTTACTTATATATATATATAACTATGTATATCATATTTACACCTTAACGACACATAGCACATCAAGATAATTCACGACTTTCATTTAATATTATGTACACGCAAGTTAATATACGCAGATTGCTCGGGAAAACCCGAAGTGTCACATATTTCTAAGCTATGTAAAGGATATTTAGGGCATGTTTAACTTATGGTCAACTTCCGGAATGTTCGTTACCATATAAATCCGCATACTTTCATAGTTTGACATAAATAGTCCCTGCGATCAAATAAACTTGATTTCGACACACCAAACCCTCCAAAACTTATTTCTAAGTTATGTAAAGGTTATTTAAGGTATGTTAAGCCTATGTCACTGTTTCGGAGTGTTTGTTGCATTAAACTGAATACGTTTACCCATCAGTTCGCGTATAACCTTCCAGAAAGCAGTTTCAAGCTCGAAATCAAACAAGAATTGATATGTGCACATGATACACATATTTATAAAAATCCCAAGTATGAAACACAATATTTCATTGATTTGGTATTTTTTTTGATGGTCGCAGAGGCACAAATGTCACAGTCTCCCCTACTTTAGGAAATTTCGTCCCGAAATTTATTCGTAGAAGTCTGTCTGTGATGCTGTGTTAAATGATTGTCTTGCATGGAATCTAGGGTGTCATCTATTTGCGTAGAGTAACCCATCAATGATATGCAAGGCATAATCTTGTCATTTCCCAGTGGATATACTTCAGAAATGAAGATGAATGGATGATTCATTTTTCTCCACGGGTTCTTCGTCAGAAGTGGGAATGAAGGATTATAAAATAAGATATTCATTTTCCCTCGATGGATATTTTCTTCAGAAGCGAAAATGAATGGATGATTCATTTTCCTCAATGGGTTCTTTGTTAGAAATGAAAATGAAGGAATAATCAAAAGGATATTCAGTTCCCTCAACGGATATTCTTCAGAAGCGAAAATGAATTGATGCTTCATTTTCCTCAACGGGTTCTTCATCAGAAATGGAAATGAAGGAATAATCAAAAGGATATTCATTTCCCTCAACGGATATTCTTCAGAAGCGAAAATGAATGGATGCTTCATTTTCCTCAACGGGATCTTCGTCAGAAATGGAAATGAAGGAATAATCAAAAGGATATTCATTTCCCTCAACGGATATTCTTCAGAAGCGAAAATGAATGGATGCTTCATTTTCCTCAACGGGTTCTTCGTCAGAAATGGAAATGAAGGAATAATCAAAAGGATATTCATTTCCCTCAACGGATATTCTTCAGAAGCGAAAATGAATGGATGCTTCATTTTCCTCAACGGGTTCTTCGTCAGAAATGGAAATGAAGGAATAATCAAAAGGATATTCATTTCCCTCAACGGGTATTCTTCAGAAGCGAAAATGAATGGATGCTTCATTTTCCTCAACGGGTTCTTCGTCAGAAATGGAAATGAAGGAATAATAAAAAAGGATATTCATTTCCCTCAACGGATATTCTTCAGAAGCGAAAATGAATGGATGTTTCATTTTCCTTAACGGGTTCTTCGCCAGAAATGGAAATGAAGGAATAATCAAAAAGGATATTCATTTCCGTCAACGGATATTCTTCAGAAGCAAAAATGAATGGATGCTTCATTTTCCTCAACGGGTTCTTCATCAGAAATGGAAATGAATAGGATTAACTCTAGATTCATGACAAAACTTGCTGTGATTTTGGTGCACTAAATTCCATAATTATGTATGCATCCATAATTACATAATTCCTTGCACATTTCTCATAGTTCGTTTTATAATGTGAAGGGGATAGAATTTATTGAATAAGCTTAAGATAACTTTGATTAGATCAACACATAAACAAATAAGCACATAATTGTTCACTTGGTTATTAATTTGTTATTATCTTGTTATTAACTTGTCATCAATTTGTACATGGGTATTCAAGGTATACCAGGAACCCAGTCGATGGACTTCAACGTCCTCAAGAATCTATCTGTAAAGATAGGATGATCTTATAAGAATTTGATTTCGATTACAAGGAATCGTAACATTCGAATTATGGTACACAAGGAATCCAATTAAGGACTTTGATTCTGCTCTTTGAACATCCACGAGGATCTAATTATGAAGAAGAACCTCTAAGGATTTGGAATTCGTATAGCGCGAAGAGTTTAGGAACTTTAATACTAAGTATGCTAAGACCACATATGAAGTACAGTGTTTATGAGATCAAGGTGCTAGATATGCCAAGATAACATATGAAGCAAACGGATTCTTGAAGTCATTATGCCAAGCATGCAAGGCTAGCATACAATGCAGTGTGTTCTTGAGAATTGAGTGCTACGTATGTTAAGGCAACATACGAGCAAAGTTGTTATTGAAAGCTATACTAGGTATTGTTAAAAAAAATATGATTTTGAAAACCTTTTTGTAATGCTTTTGAAATTATATACTAAGTATATTAGGTAAACATTTTTATGAAATGTTTTAAAAACATGCGAGATGATTTTGAAAGTAAGTATGAGGTTTTTGAAAACATGCATAATCTTTTGAAATCATGTGCTGTGTAAAATATCGTGAAGTCGGGAAGATATGATATGTAAGACCAATCAAGTGCTTACGGAAATACCCTTAGGTACTCTATTAAGGATTTATAGCGGTACTTTGGGTATTCGTCCAGAGTTGTAACTTGCGCCTTGTACTTCATTTCCTTGGAAGAAACGGGTACTTAGGATTTTTGTGGAAATCGCAAGAGATCATAAAATGGAAGAATTTTGAGAGTAGGTTGTTTTACAAGGAATGCGGTTCCTTGATTGTCGGTATCGTAGGGGATATACAATAACCACACTTGTACATTGCAATGAAAATAAAAGATTTATTTATAAACAAAAACAACTGTTTCAAAGACCTTGATAACAAAAGAAAAAATACATAAGGCTCGATTATTTCTAAACAACGTCATCATCCAGTCGGTCAAATGCTTATCCTTGTGCTGGATTCGCATTAGCAAGCTTTGGGCAATTTCTTCGGAAATGACCCATCTCGCCACAGTTGTAGCAAGAGCCCGGTGGAAAATGAGCTTGAGCAAGATTGTTGTCAGCTTGATTTGGTGCAGCTACAGCTTGGCAAACCCTCGCTGTATGACCTATAAGTCCACAAATTAGGCATTTGCGGCACTTCACACTAGCATGATGATGAAGGTTACATTGGTTGAACAAGGGTGCAGTTCCGTTGTATGGCTTCCTAGCAGGGGGTTGAGCTGGTTGGTTGGGGACAGCTTGATCATTATGAGCAATCACGGCGAAGTTCTGAGAAGCCTTTCACTTTTTTGACTTCTTGGAGGATTCAGCCTGCTCATCCTTTGGTTTCGATTCATCGGTCGGTTTCTTATCACCCTTTCGGAAAAGTTTACCTTTCCTGATCTGAGATTCAGTCAAGGTAGCGGATAGCTCAATGGCCTGTCTAACTGTAGTGGGGTTGCTACCAGTAACAATGTCTTGTACTGAGTCAGGGAGGCCATCAATGTACTTTTATATTGCCTTATCCAAAGGCGTAACCATGTTCGGGCATAACAGACTTAACTCCTCATAACGGTCCGTGTAAGCTCGATGCTCACCACTATCTTGCTTAAGATCGTCGAATTCCCTTTCAAATGCCCTAATCTCATGACGAGGGGAGAATTCCCTCATCATTAGAGCTCGAAGCTCTTCCCAGGTTTGAGCCAGTGCCACGTCGGCACCCCTATCTCTCATCACACCATTCCACCATGTTAAAGCTCGTTTCTCAAAGACACTAGATGCGAATTCAACCTTTCGCTCGTTTGGACACTGAACATGTCTGAAGGTGCTCTCTAGACTCTCGAACCATTGCAGAAGTGCAGTTGCTCCTTGAGACCCATGAAATTTTGATGGCTTAGCTGAGTTGAATGTTTTGAAGTTACACGGGGCATTATTGTTGTTATTGTAGACTTGGTTAACTTGAGCAATGAGGTTTGGGAGTACAGCAGCCATTTGTTGCGTAATGATAGCTGCCAGTTCGTCATTAGGTATCTGATTGTCACGTCGAGGAGGCATTCTAAAAGAGGAAGCATGAGAGAAAACAAGTGAAATGGCATTGGGTAAGAATAGGATGTTACAATTACTGACCAAAAAGCATGGATGATGGTCATTTGTTCGAACCACGAAGCAAACAAACGACGCACAAAAGCTGAACAAAGTAAATAGGTCCTCATAATGTATCACGAAGACATGCTTTAGCCTATAAGTGGACACTCACCCCAAGAGTTCCCAGGTAAGAGTGACTGGTCCGATTATGTGGATTTGTACGAACACTCTAGCCTTAGACAGAAAACTCGGGATACAGCCACCCACCCTTCCAGATTGCACGTGTTCACATTAATAAGACCCAAACTTTGATGAGATTTTGAAAACTTTGAAGGTTCAAAACCTTATAACAAATCATCCTAGAACAGATGATTGGTTTTCAAAGCGGATTTGAAATTTGTGTTCTTGTTGTGGTTGTCACCTAAAGATAGGTGACGGTATTGTTTTAGAATCTAAACGCAAGTAAACTCGCGTTAAGGTCCTAGGAAGGTTATAGACTAGGTCAAAGCATTACTAATAACCTAATTCCCTATAACCATGAGCTCTGATACCAACTTTTCTGTCACACCCTGACCGTGTTAAAACAACAAACCACGGCGGAAACGTCGGGGAGTGTCGTAACAGAATCATTGTTTCACAACACATGGATAAAAGTTCTGTTTTATTGAATTAAGTTTATTACATTGTATTGAAACTAGAAACAAAACATGAACAAAATAACTTCCATTGTTATTAAGTCACTAAGGCCTCGTCCATTCCTATGTGAGCATGCACCAATATCATCATCAACTATGGTACCTGAAACATATGTGAAAATACGTCAGCATAAAAATGCCGGCGAGTACATAGGTTTTATCTGAGTGTCAGATTCATGGCTCGTTTTACCTTTTGAAATAACTCAAACAACTTTGTTATTCGATATTAGAAAACTTAGTTTTGGAAAATTTTTGTATTGTAATTTAAATAACCAAGTCAAAATAGATTAGTTATAATTCATAAAACCTTGATGCCATGAATCTTAACCCCAAAACATTTGTTTATGTAGACCCAGATCGTAAATCGTTTTTGTAATAAAACTCGAATGGTTTATGTTGATAGAAAAACCTTGTAATATAATTTCGTTTTGATAACATTTGCCCAAGTGATCTAGATAACGCAACGATATATAATGTGTTAAAAGCACTTATATATAGGAAGTACCAGTGGCGTATCCACCATGCTTTTAACACATTACACCCGCCCCGTTACCTAATCACTTCCCTAACCCAATGGTTCAAACAGTTCAAATAGTTCACATTGATCAAACAGTTCCAAATGGTTCGCATAGATCAAACAGTTCCAAATGGTTCAAACAGTTCAAATAATTCACCTAGATCAATTAGTTCCAAATGGTTCAAACAGTTCAAATAGTTCAGATAGTTTAATATAAACCATAGCATTTGTTTAGAAGACTCGAAATCATTTAGCACATATGAATCACCCCAAAACAGTTTAAAACTGTAAAAGAGGGGAACTATGTACTCACTTGAGGATGCTTAGAAGTCTTGAATAACAACCAAGCAAAGCTAGAGGGATCACGAAATCAAACGGCACCTAATATAGGTAACTATGTTAATAAACCGGACCTAAATCGGAAGATCGGATAGAATGAGGTTTCGTAAACCAAATGAGTATTGGAACTCATGTGATATTGTTTAACAAAGCCTACATACTAAATCGAAACCCAACCTAAGTGCTTACGACCCATTACGACCCGTTTAGGTAGCTTACGCTACTTTAACGCGTCGTTCGAGTAAAACGCGTTTGGACCGCCTAACTAGTACTATGACAAGTATTATATGCCTTAACAAGTCTAATAATGTTGTCTAATCAGTTTAGAAGTCAAAATTTTAGTTACATATGCTTAGAATGAATTTATGTGCAAAAAGGGCATTTTGGTCATTTTCCTAAGGCCTATAAACTACCTATCATACAACTAACTAAACGAAGTGACCATAAGGTATAACCTCGGAAGGTTATTCCCTATACAAATATGGTCACAAAATTTGCTTGGTCGGATCCTAATGATCGACCAAACGGGTCGAGTTCGAAAGTCTAAGCGGTTGTTTAGACCGCTTGACTTACGACTCTATACAAGCACTAAACTAAAAGTGACGAGTTAAACATGTTTAACGAAGTTTGAAAACAAGTTTGATATCAAAACAAAGGGTCTTGATACCCAAGAATAGTTTGGTTGCAAAATACGCATATATACGTATTTTGACCGAAACTATGACTCGTCACTACACCTAATCAACGTGGTAATCAGTAGGTATAGTCACACGGGACTATAACCATCGTGATTACGCTCACGTTGCAAAGTTCAAACGAATGTTGTGTTGACCAAAGACTGGTCAAAGCAGAAAGTCAAACACTGCTTGACTTTTACTTTTACGCTTGAAAAGCAATAAAAGCACGAAAGAAACTTACAAAGGGTCCAAGCAATGAAGATTTGATCTAAAGATTACTCAGGTATGAAGATACACTCCAACTTAGAGCAAAAATCAGATCAAAGTGTGAGAAACCAAAGAAATCAAGTGGGTATTTATAGAATTCACACAACCGTTAGGATTGTTCCTCGATTTACGAGCTTCAATCTTGGCCCTCCATGTGTGCTCATTGTTTTGACATACTATGGGTGCCTAAAACAAGCCCATTGAATGAAGAAAACCATGTCCAAAACCATAAACCAGCTGCTAAATTAGAGAAAATAGTTTGCTGATCTGGGTATATGTCGCGCCCCGCGTAAGAATGGGCCTCATCTTACGCGCCCCGTGAGGGACATCTTTGGCAGATTGACAATTTAAGTCCCTGCATGTGTAAAACTTGCTTTTCGATGCATTTTTGAAACGTTTAAGCCCCGTTAACCTCATTTCAAGGCTTTAAAATGAAGTTAAAGTATAGGGATCTTAAAATATGCTCAAAAACATCTCGGATGTCGGTTCGTTTGGTCGTACGGTTGCGTTGTTCGGTTAATTAGGACGAAACACGAACGGACGCGAAAAACGATCCAAATTACGCGACGAATGGAATTTAAGCATGCCAATCACTAAAATAAAATATTTTAATGATTACATAAATTTTTGGATGTCCGGATATATTCAGAACGTAAGATATGCGCGGAAATGCAAACTTATGCACTTTTTGACGCTTTTAGTCCCTGTTGATCAAATAAGTTTATTTTTGCGCACCAAACATCTCAAAGCCTATTTCTAAGCTATGTAAGGGATATTTAGGGCATTTTTAACTTATGATCAACTTCCAGAATGTTCGTTACCATATAAATCAGCATACTTTCGCAGTTTGACATAAATAGTCCCTGCGATCGAATAAACTTGATTTCGACACACCAAACCCTCCAAAACTTATTTCTAAGTTATGTAAAGGTTATTTAAGGTATGTTAAGCCTAAGTCACTATTCCGGAGTGTTTGTTGCATTAAACTGAATACGTTTACGCATCAGTTCGCGTATAACCTTCCAGAAAGCGGTTTAAAGCTCGAAATCGAACAAGAATTGATATGTGCACATGATACACATATTTATACAAATCCCAAGTATGAAACACAATATTTCATTGATTTGGTATTTGTTTGATGGTCGCAGAGGCACAGATGTCACATTACAGGACCAGAATTCTTTGTAAGAACAACCATATGACATGGTTAATCTTCTTTTTGGAATAGGAAATTGGATTAGCGGTCCATTATTCATGCTGTGACAGGGTTCTGTTGACGTTTACTTCCACTTGCATATTTTTTATTTTCTGCTTCTTTAACAGTTTTGATAATATACGACATAGCGTCTATAATTCCTTGTGCTACGATATGTTGGATGGCACTATTATCTATTTGATTTCCATTATTATCATTATTCTGTTTTTTCTGATTTACTTCGTTGTCCATCTGGATTTACAAACATTTATCAGGTATTAATATCACAGAATAAAATTTAATGTAAACAAACACGTAAACAAATTGATCAAAATCATCGAGCATTGCGACCTTTACTCTTTTTCATATATACATATACATACACATATATATATATATAGGGAGGGGCTCATGCGAGAACCACCCTTATTGTGAGAACCTTGAGAACCAATGTGAACACAACCTAAAATAGCTAAAAAAACCTAAAAAAAACCTAAAAAAACCTAACCCCCACCCCCCCCCAAAAAAAACCTAAACCCCCCACCCCCCCCCCCCCCCAAAAAACCTAAACCCCCCTCCCCCACCCCCCAAAAACCTAACCCCCCCCCCCCCAAGCTAAAATGCTAAAAACTAAACCCCCAAAAAACCTAAAAAAATCTAAAAAAAATCTAAAAAAATCTAAAAAAAATCTAAAAATTTTTTTTAATATTTTTTAGGTTAAAATCGCAACTTTTCGAAGCCAAAAAAATTTTTTTTTTTTTTTTAATTTTTTTTTTTTGCTACGAAAAGTAGCGATTTTAACCTAAAAAATATTTAAAAAATTAAAAAAAAAAATTTTGAGTGATTTTTAGCAATTTTAGGCATTTTTGGTGTGTTCACATCGGTTCTCGCGGTTCTCACAATAAGAGGTGGTTCTCGCATGATCTTCTCCCTATATATATATATATATTACAATCTATAACTGGAATTGAAACACACTATTAGTTATGCATCAGTAGATATTAGGCTATTCGTTTTTTTACTACACACATTTATATATATATATATATAGGGTAGGGCTATATAGGAAACCCTATCTATATGAAAAACCCTAGAAAACCCAACCTCCCGACATTTTTTTTTTTTGAAAAAAATAACACATGTAATATACATGTTTTTAAGAGTTTTGGTCCAAAAAAATCAAAAAAGCGCCGAAGGGATAATTTAAAAAAAAAAAATTCAGCAATTTCTGTCTTTTGTGCCTAACACATGTTAGGCGACCGGACATTGCTGAAATTTGTTTATTTTTTTTTTTAAAAATCCCTTCGGCGCTTTTTTGATTTTTTTGGCCCAAAACACTCTAAAACATGTATATTACATGTGTTATTTTTTTCAAAAAAAAAAAATGTCGGGAAGTTGGGTAAAAATGGGGGGAGATTTGAGTTTCCAGAGTTTTCTACCAAAATGAGGGTTTTTTGTCTAGCATTGTCCTATATATATATATATATATATATATATATATATATATATATAGGGAGGGGCTCATGCGAGAACTCCATTTATTGTGACAACCATGAGAACCAATGTGAACAAACCTAAAATAGCTAAAAAAACCTAAAAAAACCTAACCCCCCCCCCCCCAAAAAAAAAAACCTAAACCCCCCCCCCCCCCAAGCTAAATGCTAAAAACTAAAACCCCCAAAAAACCTAAAAAAAAACCTAACCCCCCCCCCCCCCCAAAAAAAAAAACCTAAACCCCACTCCCCCACCCCCCAAGAACCTAAACCCCCCCCCCCCCCCAAGCTAAAATGCTAAAAACTAAACCCCCAAAAAACCTAAAAAAATCTAAAAAAATCAAAAAAAAAAAATTTGATTTTTTTAATATTTTTTAGGTTAAAATCGCTACTTTTCGAAGCCAAAAAAAATATATATTTTTTTTTTTAAAAAAAAATTTAATTTTTTTTTTTTTGCTTCGAAAAGTAGCGATTTTAACCTAAAAACTATTAAAAAAATCAAAAAAAAAAATTTTGTGTGATTTTTAGCTATTTTTAGGCATTTTTGGTTGTGTTCACATTGGTTCTCGCGGTTCTCGCAATAAGAGATGGTTCTCGCATGATCTTCTCCCTATATATATATATATATATTATTACTAGGGGTTGCTCCATAAATGCATTTCTCGCTCGTCGTATTTCCACACGAGCTTCTCTCCTGTCTGTTTTATCCTATCTCCTTCCTCCATTAATTCCTCACCAAATGTGCGAAGTTCCTGCACATTCTCGTCAGTCATGGGTGGTCGTGGTGCGGGTAATGGGTCAGGGTACTGAGGTATCGGTTCTCCATATGGGTACGGGTTGTTTAATAATTCCTGAACATACTGATCGTTATCCCAATATGGATCTAACTGATTAAGGTTGGTGTACTGTGCTATGGGATTTGGTATTGGTTCTTCCTGTGGATAGAGTTCCTGATAATCCCTATGTTCATCTTCCCATGGATCATATGCTAGAGGATTAGGTGCTGGGATTCTAGTTATCTCGTTAGGGTCAAATGCTGGTATGGGAAACTGATTTCCTGGGTTAGGTTCTATCTCCATTAGTTGAAGTGGAAATAGTGGCAATGGTGCAATTAACTGATCAAGGTTTGGATCGGCTGCATTGGTAGCTAGTATATGGAAATTGGCTAATCGTTAATTAACTAAGTCTTGTGTTTGGGCATTGACTTCTCTATTGGCTGCTGCTAAGGATCTTTGTTGCTGTAACTTTCTCATTCACTTTCTCCTCTTGTGTGCTCCCCCACTAAACCATCCTCTCTTTTTCGAAGGGAATGGTTCCTCGGATTGCGACTTAAATATGAAAATCCCCTCTTCTGTATCAACGGAATACCCCAAAGGAGTAGGCTGTGACGAGGTTCCTTCATTCTTGGGAGAACTATCTAGGTGACGGTAGGCATCAGACGTACCTTGCTCACTCATACTGTAAACTAAAAGATTGTCAAATAACACAAAATAATAATATACATATATACACATAATCACATATATTATTTCCTAACAGGATTGATAAAATATTGGTGTTAACAGAACACTTTTGTGGCTTAAATCAGTGGCTGTAGCTCTGATACCACCTTCTGTCGCAACCCTCGACCCATGCCCCGGTAGGCGGGCGGCCGTGGCACACAGAGCTGGTGGTATCGGTGTTTATTAATTTTGACAGTCGAAATTTACATCAGGACCGTAGTTAGGAAATAGTTTATCAGAGTGAAATACCACATTTTTATAAATAACAAATACATGGGAAAACCCAAGTTTCCATTATAAATATGTTTATAGAGATAAACCCTATTTTATTGAAATAAAACTTCTTTCTTGTTTAGGTAACTTTTATAGCCACTTTTCCAAGCCTTCAGTGCTCTCCAGCTGGCTTCTATTTGGCTTTCACATTTTGTTACCTGAAACGTGTTTTAAAAAGTTTTGTCAGCAGAAAATACTGGTGAGTGCATCCCAATATTTTCAAAACAAGCTTTTATCATTTTACAGTATTGAGGGCATCTGCAATTACATTTGTTTACATCTATTCAATTACCACCCATGGTACTGTCAATCCTGACTTGTGGTCATGTTACTATTCACAGTATTAGTAACAAGTAATGTATACAAAACCCCAACACACCGACAGTAATTGTAGAATCACAAATACTCAATCACTGTTAATTACAATTAAAACAATTGAGGTTTTGTAAAAACAGTTTGCAAAAAGAGGAATAACTCACATTGCTATTTTAGATAATACTACTGCTTTCTGGTGACTTCCTGGTTATAATCTATTAAAATTAAACAATGCACACGTGTTAGTAAGATAACCCAATTTACATTAGCTATACCCCCGAGACAGAACTCCAACGGCTGAGTCAGGCAGAGCCTCAACATGCGTTATGGAATTCTAGATCAATCGGGCAGAGTAACTAATACGTAATCGGGGGTTATAATACTTACAACGTGGCAGATCTTCGCTTTTTTAGTGGGTATTATGTCCGAGTATTACTTCTACTATAAAGAAATTGAGAGAGAATTTTCATATTCGAACGATTTCAACTGAAGCTCGAACTCTCAATATATAGGCTGGAAACATGGCGGCTCGCGGCCCGCGACTGCCGCCTCTACCTCTCTCACGGCCCGCGAGAGAACTAGGGTAGGTCGTAGCTTGGCTGACTCAACGACTAGACCCAACACGTTGATGGCACGTGGCGCCCTAAGGTGCCGCCTGGTGCCACCTTGTCGTGGCCCGCGACAATCCCAGCTTGACTGGGTCGCGCCCCGCGAGAGCCCCGTAATTTTGTTTTTATTTGATTTTTAATAATATAAAGGTATTTTAAGCTCGTTTTTCGTATACGGGGTGTATTTTAGGACGTATAGGACATGTTTAAGGGTTCTGGGAGAGTTGTTATATCATTGTAGCGTTTAACATTGTATAGTATAGACACCAAGTCATCCGGTCGGATGGTCATCCGGACAGATGGCCATTCGATCGGATGGCTATTCGAGTGAGAAAATGGTAGTTTGTAGTTTTTCGTAAAATTTTCTATGTAAAAGGTTGTAGTTTAACGGAGACGGCGTGATGACATGTCAAACAAAGGAAAACACACCAAGGTCCAGCTCATCCGATCGGATAGGAATCACCCCATTCGATCGTACTCACTGTTCTTTTGATGAAGTTTCATGTTCAACCCGTTAATCAGTCATCTCTCCGGTGGAAGCCCGTTTTCAAGCCGACTCTCAACTAGGAAATGAGTAGAGAGTCTGAATGAGTATGGATTCCATCGGCTTTGCGTAGAATGTTGAAAAAAAAAGGTTTGAAGTAAGTTGAAATCAGTTGAATCTTGTAAGGATTTGTGTTAAAACATGTGGAAATCCTTTAGATCTGGACTAATCTTGATGAGATGACATCACACTTCTGTTTGCATAAGAAACCGAGTGAGAACCACCTTCAAGCAGTCCAAATCAGGTGATTTTGGTGAGAAATTCAGTGATTTTGATGGAGAAGATGATGGGGAAGTGCGCAGTGATGATGGAAGTACAAGATTTGAGGGGAAAAGCTTACCGAAAAGCCTTGAATCGTGAGAAATAGTGATGAGAATGACTTGGGAGCGAGTTGGTCGGATGGGAGCTGTCACATCAGTGAACAGTGACATGTGGGAGGTATTTATAGTGTGGGAGAGAGTGTAAGGCGGTGCCACGAGGGTCGGATGGATGTCCGGTCGGATGGTCATCCGGACGGATATCCATTCGATCGAATGGTCATTCGGTCAGTCGAGTTGCGTTGCGTTTAAGCAAGTTACGAGTAAGCGTTTGAGCGTGTAAGCGTTGCGTTGATAACCACAAAACATATAACCAAATAATCACATAATCTACACATATAACAACTGAGATGCATAAAAGTAACCCGCGTTACGAGTTGCGTCGAGTTTGCGTTGCGAAAGCGTTTGCGAATAACATCCACACAATAAGCACACACAAGTAATCAAGTAAACAAGTAATCACACAATAACAGTCATAAACCTAATATAACCAATCTGCGTTTCGAGTTTCCTTTGCGTTGCATTGAGTATGCGGTTCGATGGCGTTTTAAGCAAGGGAAGTAACAATGTGATAAAGTGCGTTTAAATAGTATGCGTTATAACTGCGTTAAATGCGATAAATACGTTTGTAAAATGCGTTGGAATCATGTGTTTAGTAATGCGTTCAAAGACATAGTTTATAGTAGTTAACCCATAGCGATAATCGGAATCTCGAGAGTACAAGGCAATTAAGCAATAAATGACAGATCTGAGTAATGACCCGGAAAGTCGGGTTGTTACATCTGTGCACGGTGAGAATTGATTACCGGAAATTTTTTGCTAAACCAGCGATGTTTAGAAAGAGCATTCAAAAGCAAGGTTACAAGTAACCTCCCGATAAACCACCGATTAATTACAATTGTCGGTAGCAACAGAGAGGGGTACAACATCAAAAACAACAAAGCGACATCAAAAGTATGTACCGGGGTTGGCGATGTACGCTTTCAGCCAAGGCAGAAGGACGATGACAGAAGCTTTGCAGATGTCATGACTGGCATTAAGCATGTCTCAGTACCGAAGAAGTCGACGAAAATTCAAATTGCTGACAGCGAGGCGTCGAAGAGATGGAGAGGTACCTCACTTGTGGTGGTTTTAAGGAACCCCTCTGACCTTAAAGATCACCACAAACTACTGGAAAATGATGGCTTAACGGGATTCAAAATCAGATATCTCGGTGGTCTAAGATTGCTACTAACGTTTATAGAGCAATTGGAGGCGATGCAATTTATGGAACAAAAAAGGATAGCTGGAGTACATGGTTTTCAGACCTACACATCTGGGATGGACGAAACCTACCATTCCAGAGAATTGCTAAAATCTACATCAGGGGAGTTCCTTTACAATTATGGGGACCTGTGATTTTTTATCAAATAGGAGAAGTGTTCAAGAAATTAGTTTTGTCTTCTAAAGCGTGTGATAATGATCTTGATCTTTCGGTAAACACAGTGGGGATCCTTACCAATGAAGTTGGAAGAATAAATAACAAGATTAAAACGAAGTGAAAGGGACACCAATTCGGAATTCTAATTACAGAAGATATCGGAGAGATTTCACCATTTTTTCCGGCAAAGTCCGGTCAACGGGAGGAAGATGATAAGTCAATGGCAAACAAACAGTCAGGATCTTCTAACGGTTATGTGGAAAGGTCTGTATTGGGAGGTGTAGAAAATATCAATGTTAAAGGAGCGCACAATTTCCAGGAGAATGTTAATGATGGAACTCCTAGGAACTCTGCACAAAAGTCTGGTAACATTAATGTGGGGACCACGCCTATTCCTAATAATGATGCCGGTGATGATAATTTGGGCCCTCTGGTGACTCCACCACCCCCACCTCATATTGAGCCTAATATTATTAACAACGAAAATAAAAAAAACAAGGATGGAGCGACATGGGCCTTTCTGGGCTATTTGAGGAAACTGAAGTGGTCGTTGATACTCCCCCAATGGGCCTATGGTTAATGAGATTGGCAGTGAACCATCACGAGACCCGTTCAATCTAAGAGATTTAATAGAGGACGTGGCAAATGCACAAGGACAGAAATTTGACCTCAATAATCCTTCTTCACCTCCCACCACCAACATCAGGCAAACCTTTCCAGTTATGACAAAGAAAGGTGCAAATTGAAAGGGGAAATTCAAATTCCCTTCTATGTGCATGAATGATAACTTATGGGCGGGGAAAAATGGTAATGGCCATAGATACAAAGCAAAATCGACTGGTACTGGCGGATCCAAAGCAAGCACAAGTTGTTCGAAAGAAGATGAATTGGCGCTATTGAGAAGGAAGTTGACCTAAAGTGGCGGTTGGTGAAGATGTTGGGTTTCAGGTTTCTGGGTGCACTGATATAATCAGGGTGAAAATTACCCCGGCAGAGGAGACAAAAGTTCAACAATGAATTTCTATCCGTAAACATAAGGGGGCAGGCGACGCAAAGAAAGCGGAGCACATTCGTAATTTGAAAAGAAGTAACAATCTCAGTTTCATCTTGAAGAAACACTGGTATAATTGACCGGAATCAACTGAACCAGGGGGTTTGAATCTGCATAAAAGGGTTATATCTTCTCGTCCGATTTGGGGGTGACTGATCTTCTTCCTCTGACAACAACTGCAAAACGAACAGCCGTTAGACACGCCACGAGGAGAATGGAGGTTCTCTCCGTGACCACCCTCCGGCGTGAGAATAAGTACAGGTTTGATGAAGAAGAAGTAGTGTAAGTGAAGTGGGAGTAACTTGAGAATTATACCTGAATTATCCTTCTATTTATAAACGAAGTTTGGGCGGGAAAATCTGTTGATGAAAACTTGACGGAAAGTGCTTTTCTGTAAGCGGTTATTTTCTCCCTCCGTTAATTACTAACGAGTGTGTATGCACACGGATTGTGATCTTGATCAACGGTTGGGGTGATGCCACATGGAAAGTGGGTAAGTGTAGATCTTTCCTTCAATTAAGTGCCATCATCCTGACTTTGAGGAAGCCTGGGATGATGCCACGTGGCCATTAGGTTATAACCGAATGGTGGTGCACGATCAAGCCTTCTAGAAGGATACAGTTGTGATCCTGTGTGGCTATGCTAATTATATAGTAACAGAGAAGTTACTTTTATCCAAGTCTGGATATTATTTATACGGAAGTGTTGCTAGGATTTTACCCTATCTGTTGTGGAGGCTGGCGCAAGGATTTGTTAGTCTCCTTTTGGCGCGCAGATGTTGGAACACCGTTTTTCTTTCTAGGTTCTCTTTGTAGGACCAGTGCGCGGCCGTGCAAGGTCTATTAAAGAGAGATTTTTGACGAGGTTGTGGTATAGTCTCAAGCACCTGTGCAAGGTTTTTGGGACCTTACCCCTTCAAGTCCCCCCCCCCCTAGTCTAGTGTTGCTCTTATGCAAATAAGTGGAGCACTGGACTATGAGAGATGGGTGTTTTTTTGCTGTAGAGTTTTGTAGGCTTTAAAAATAGAAATCTTCTTGGAGAAGATATTTGTTTTATTTATTTTATTTCGAACTTTTCAATTGAGTGAACGGGTTTTTAATCACGAGTTGATTCTTGTTACGTCACCCATAAATGGAAAATGCATATATGTATTACCCTTTCATCTTCTTACTGAACTGTAGCCTTGGGAATGTGTGCGGACGTTGTCAGAGAGTATTTAATGGGACTTGACGATTACAGTGGCAGCGGCGTTTCTAAAAGAGGTGATTTGACACTTAATCATCACGATTTCTTTCAGCTCTTTTTTCAATGCTGACGTTAGCTTTTCCCGGCTATATATTTATATAGAGTGTGTTGATATTTTTCCAGATTTGGGTAAAAATGAGGATCAGGCGAAGGTTCCGATCTCGGAGGATTTCCGAAATTCTAAAGACTTTCGACGCTGCTGAAGCTCTGCTTCTCCTTTCAGGCTTGTCAATTGAAGCGATTGCCGGAAACGGAGGTGTTCATGGTACTATTCCTCCTGTGTTTACAAGAAGAAATCATGCTCCCTCTCGTGCTGTAGATGATAATAATGAAGGGGTTACCAGGCTGTCGGCACATGCCGTAGCTCAAGCTTTTCCGGTTGACTAAAGAGGTCGTTGCTCAATAGTGTACCAACGGCGTCGCCGTGGTCCTTGCTTAGCCCCTCCGGCCGAGATTCCGACCGGTGTGCATATGATCATTCCTGCTACGGGTGATGGGGGAGGTGCAAACCCCTGGATTGTTGATCCTCATCTTCTTACCTGGTGTGGTGAAGTACTGCATACCCCGTTGGATGTGTTGGATATGTTTCCTGAAGTTTAGCTTGTTTATTTTGTAACTAATGTTTTGATACACTGATGTGTTCTGTATATTTTGTTAATGTGCTTTGTTGCACAAGTAACTTTTTGATGCACTTTTGTGCATATGGGTTTTTGGTTATTGCGCATGGCGCGCAAGAATTTAAATATAAGTTGTGTTTGAATTACAATATGTTGCATGTGTATAATTACTTTGTTTAGGTAAAGCGAATAAAGACGGTATTGAGCTCATTTGTGAACGTTGGTCTGGACAGTATGCGGGACTTGTACCCGTTAGACCGTTCATAAGACTTACAATGTTTTACCATAGTGTTTTCGCGCATACCATAAGGAATTACATGCATTTTATAATAAAAAATAGAGCATATAAGGATAAGCTTTGCATTGATAAGGCGCGGGGCCAATGGATACAAGGATAGTTAGAATAATTATGTTGCCTGCGCATGTGTCTGGTTTTTTGCGTGAGATGGCTTGATTGGTTATACGTAGCACCGGCGCAGTTGCTGCGCGTTCCAGGTGCGAGGCACATCTGTTCCGTTAAGTCTCTTTAAGGTGTATGCGCCTTTGCCTAGGACTTCATGGATGATGTACGGTCCTTCCCATTTAGGTGCTAGTTTCCCTGGTTTTTTGGGACACATTGAGGACAATGTGTAATTTAAGTGTGGGGGGGGGGGGGGGGATGCTAAAGCTTTGAATCTCGCAAGTCCTAATCACAAGCCTTACACAAAACGCTATTGGAACCGCTAATCACCCCAAATTTTTTCAAAAATTTTCATTTTTTTTTACTTGTCTAGGTTTAACTTGGGAATTTCAAGTTCTAAAAAGGTTATATTTTTACAAATTTACAACCGATAGCGTCGTGATAAAAAGAACCAACATAAGAAAATTATGAAAAGGCTACCTGGTCGGGGGTTAAGGGAACAGTTTGGTAAGAGTCTTGCCTTGTTCAGTGTATAGATCCTGCAAGGACCTGGGTCAAATTTAGTAGGACCTCCTTCAATACCCACCGGTATTGGATGGCGGGGGTCCAAACTCTTTGATCCCCTCATATGTAAGATACTATTAATACTTTAACCCGGCTACTTAGGACTGTATCCCTGCTGACTCAGACTACTTAGCCGAGGGTAACGTCACCTTCAAAAGAGGGGCCTACCACAATACGCATTAATAACTTGATTAATTATCTTTCAATAATCCGACCCTTTAGGATTGTATCCTTGCTGACTCAAACTACTGGGTTGAGGGTAACGTCACCTTCAAAAGAGGGGCCTACTACAATAACTAAGATAACCTCTTAAATAGTGCAAAAGTGCGGAAATAATCAAAGGTTACACTAAACACGAGTCGGAGCCAAGTGATTCATCTTGTCTATCTGTTTTTATTTTTATTTTATTTTTCAGCATTTTAGTTAGTTTTTATTTTTCTAGTTTAAAACATTTTTTCTAACTTTTGATTTGATTAGACGTTGAGGATAAACCGGTACTAAAAGCTCTTGTGTCCTTGGACGACCTCGGTATCTTACCAACACAATACTACGCTCACGATGGGTGCACTTGCCCATATGTGTGTTTAGTGTTAGTAAATATCGTGTTTTATAAATTTAAAACTTGGCTAAAAAGTGTAAAAGGGCTTAAAATATACATTAAAAACCATACACACTACAAACGCATCAAGTTTTTGGCGTCGTTGCCGGGGACACAAGGATTTTAAGAAAGTTAGGAATCAGCGGCCTAATTGTTTTTTCTAATTTTTCTATTTTTTTAGATTTTTCGTAGTTTTTCAGCTTCTGCAGAACTTAGCACGGGCCGTGCCCGCTGAACACGCCCCGTGCCCAATCATTGGAACTGGCAATCCTGTTTTAAGTCAGACAGTAAGCTGAACACGGGGCCGTGCCCACTCAACACGCCCCGTACCCAAGATTCAGTTACTGAAAACAGAACCGTAAGATCCTGACGGTTGGTAATTTCTGACACAAACATGAGTGATACTGATATTTTTTACTTTCGGCACTCTTATGGTACGTTGTGTCAAATATGTGGTGGTTCCCATAAAGAATTAGAATGTTATTTTCTAAATTATAAGCCCCACTATATAGACCCATCGTTTTCCCGTAGCCTTAAGAGAGGCGAAAGTAAAAATAATCCCTATCTCTCCCTCGAATGCTCTCAACCGGATCTTCTAGGAGAGATGCTTCTTGATGAACTATTTCAAATGGAAGATCTAATTCTTAATTGGTTAGAAGAACTTAGGATAGATTTCAATAATTTATCTCAAGACAATAACCAAGAAGAATTGTTGGGATCGCATTCAAATAAAAACAACTTCGTTTTTCCCGATGTTACCTCTAACTCTAGTGAGGACTTGAGCGATAGTCGTCCCTGCGTCGATTGTGCCGTGAAGGACTCCCCATCGACTTCGTTCGATGCATACATAGACCTAAGCGATTCGGCATACACCTTCTTTAACGAGAGCCCGGGAAAGGGTTGGACTTGTCCACCTACATATAGCATAGGAATCACCCTCACCAACAACCTCTTGCGTTCTCGTCTTAATCTAGAGCAATTAAGGTATCTTAGGCACTTTGGGGTTGTTCCATCCAGTAAGGAACCACCCGATCCGGATAAGTTCCTTAAAAATAGACAAACTTCATAAACAGCCTTTCGACACGGGGCCGTGCCCAGGTCAACACGCCCCCGTGTCCACCAAAAGATTCCTTTCTGACTTTTTGTCAGAATACGGACAAAATGTGTCAGGATCTTGCCTGCACACGGGGCCGTGTCCAGCCGACACGGGGCCGTGTCCAGTATGCTGTCGTTTTCTATAAATGCAGCCAAGAATCCTGCACATTTGGATCATTCAGTGACAGAGATTTGAAAGGATCTTCTCACCTACCATCCTAGGTATTTTCTAAAAGAAGGTTCTAACAAGCATCTTGTCCTTTCCTCTTATATCCGTTGCCTTCTTCTTCATCTTTCTTGCATCAACACCTCCATTGAAGCTTGAGATCACCATGACTCAAAGCTTTATTGTGATGGTTATTAGGTTTTTTGTTCAAGGAATCTTGTTAAAAATAAGTTGTACAACATTGTTTTAAGTTATTTCTGCTCAAAAATGTTTCATAAGTTAGAAAAATAATTTGAAACTCCAAGATTCCTTGTTCCAAAAATCTGCAGAAAGTTGAACACGGGGCCGTGCTCATTGAGCACGGGGCCGTGTCCGGTGTACTGTTTCATTAAAATAAACTATTTTTTGTTTGTTTTCGTAGAATGTCTAGTCAAAACAGTGGAACCTCTTCTGCGCACTCCAGAAACAGTCGAAAGGAAAGAAGGTCATCAATTGAAGCAACTCTCGTACGTTACGTTACGTAATGACATTACGTGAAGCTCTTGATGAGATGACTTCAGTAGAGGAGGTCCTAATAGACCGTATAAATTATCTTACGGTGGGGTTGGAAAATAGTTTTCAAGAAATTAACCTCTTGCACCAGAGGTTAAACATTCTTGTAACACCTCCCATGGAACCAATCCTCCCTCAAGAGGATTGGAACCTAGCACTTGGAATCAACAATCCTACCAGTTGGGACGACATTCCAGCAGAACCTCCTCTTGAAGATCTACAAGAAGTCCCGGTGGAGGTTGCACCCCCTCAAACCAATGCCAATGAGCCCACCTTTCTTCTCCCTAGGGAGATAGAAGAATGGCTCGCCGACGTGTGAGGAACCCATGCCCGGAGAAAGAATTTTTTCAAGCCGCATCTAACCGAGAGATTTATCTTTTCGGAAATTTTGCTAATAGAATAAGTAGTAGGCTAGAACTTCTTGGTTTAGATTTCTTGTGTTTCTTTGACCTAATTATCTAGAATTTTAACTTTTAGGATTATTAAGTAATTCTCTCTATGACTTAATGATGGTTTTAGCTAATTTGGTGTTTGGATGATGTTGTAATGAGTAAAACACACTCGGGATGGTGAAGGATAATAAGGGAAACTTTAACCAGCACCCCATGCATGAAAACAGGGCCATCCGACGAAATTTTCTTCATTACAGCAAGTTCAGCACGGGCCGTGCCCGCCCAACAAGGCCCCGTGCTGCACAGTCTGCAGAAAATGCCCAGTTCAGGTAAACTGGACACGGGCCATGTTCACTGAACACGCCCCCGTGCCCAGGCTTCTGTTTCTCTTTATTTATTTTTGTTACTGGTGATCTGAACACGGGGCCGTGCCCGGACACCACGGGGTCGTGTCCAGACGACCAGTAACATAAAATTTTGTTTTTTCACACCTTTTTACACATTCAATCAACCTAAAAACTTATTTTTGGGACATATTGAGGACAATGTGTAATTTAAGTGTGTGTGTGGGGGGGGGGGGATGCTAAAGCTTTGAATCTCGCAAGTCCTAATCACAAGCCTTACACAAAACTCTATTGGAACCGTTAATCACCCCAAATTTTTTTCAAAAATTTTCATTTTTTTACTTGTCTAGGTTTAACTTAGGAATTTCAAGTTCTAAAAAGTTATATTTTTACAAATTTACAACCGATAGCGTCGTGATAAAAAGAACCAACATAAGAAAATTATGAAAAGGCATGACATGCTTAGTTAAAATTTGATTATATATACTTGATCACATAAAAACCCATTCCCACAAAAGTGAGTTTTGAGCCTTTATTGAGCATACAAATACATATCTTTAAACTAAATGCTCATTTTTCGTTTCTTGTGTGAATAGCCGCTTGGTTCTTACGACTCTAGAACTTGCCACGACGATACATTCCCGGTCCTTACCAACTTAAACCCGAGTAAGTAAATGATGGAGGCATTAGGACTAACCCTTTTTATTTCTACACCATTATTTTTCTTTTTTTACCACCTACCCAAAATCCCCCTAGATAACCCCTTTGAGCCTAAACCTTTTAATTTCTTAACCCAAAAACAAACACCCTTTCACCCACCAAAACCCTTTTTATTTTTAACCCTTTGTTTTAGTAACAAGCTCGGTTTTTCTTATGACTTTTTCAAAAAAAAATGTTGATGATGAAGCAAAAGAAATAAACAAGCAAGTTCATCAAAAATAACTTTGTTTGAATAATAGCTTCATCAAAATAAAAAGTGCAAAAATAAAAAGTCTTACGAAAACCGATGCTTTTTACGCTTTTCGCCATTTTCTACTAACCACTAACCCAACCACCTACCTTTAACCCAAGCCTAACCCTTCACCCAAAAGTCCTCTTGATATTTACAAAGGTTTATAGTTAAAAAGGAGGATGATTGATTGCTTGGCAAGCCTATGGTAGGAGTAAGTTCCATGCTGCTCTCGAGTGATTCACTAAAATACATCTTCGGCCGAGTGTTGAGTGATCCCCCGTGAGGTATGTGAACTTGTATATAAATGGAATTTTAAAGAGGCATGTTATGTCCTAATAAGTAATTTATCTTATGAAAAGTTTTAAATAACTCATGACGAATAGGATTGTAAATAAATAAAAATAAACTTAATAAAGAATCTTGGAAATCCCGACACTCTATGACAAGCCCAAAAAAAACCTTCTCTTCTACCCATTCCATTTGGGAGTGTAAAGCCACATTATAAAGAGTTTTGCTTGAGGACAAGCAAAGATTCAAGTGTGGGGGTATTTGATGTGTGCAAAATGCAACATATAAATTACATCAATTGTGGCATAAAACTAACCCTTTTTTAGTACTAATGTTGGAAAAAGTGTGCTTTTGTCTTCCTTTTGTATTTTCAGGATTAAATGAGCTCAAATTAACAAAAGAAGCAAAAAGGCAGCTAAATCTAACATAAATACAAGAAAAGGAACAAACGTGGCATGCCCGACCTCCCCGAAAGCATCTTCCCAAGCAAAACAAGAGAACAGAAGGCTGAACACGCCCCGTGCTCAGTGAACACGGGGGCGTGCCCAAGTGCAAGCATAAAAGACAAAGCTATAGAAGATTCTATCGCCCACCACGGGGCTGTGCTCAGCGGACACAGGGCCGTGGTCAACTATAAGATTCGCAGAATCCAGGAAAATCTTGCTAGTACAGATATGCTGCTGCACACGGGGGCGTGGTCAACTAATGCAGACAAACTGCAATTAATGAAGACAGAGAAGAGGATGGACACGGGGCCGTGCCCGAGCTACTGTTCAGGCTATAAATAGGGGTGCTTGGCTCATTTACAAACCATCCCTTGGCACACCACCTCTCTCACACTTCACCCACCACCCACCACCATCACAACACCATCATCCACCACCATCATCCATTGTCCATCATAGAGTGTGTGAGTCGTCTCGGGATCCAAGATTGATCGTAAGAGTTCTTGACAATCAAAGGCCATGTTTGCCTAAGTCTCTTACATCACTTGGTGAAGACAAGTGTCTAGTGTAATACTTTTTATTTTTAATCTTTTCGCACTTTTTACTTGGTTATGTATTAATGACTTTAATAACTAGTTTCTTATGTTGAAGGTGATTCTTCCTTATCGTTTGTCCGTGGTGTCTTGGCATTATTTTACTGTCTATATAAAATAAAAGATTTTCACCATTCATATCTCCACGGTCTATATGGAGGTATGTTGGCTACCTGGTCGGGGGTTAAGGGAACAGTTTGGTAAGAGTCTTGCCTTGTTCAGTGTATAGATCCTGCAAGGACCTGGGTCAAATTTAGTAGGACCTCCTTCAGTACCCACCAGTATTGGATGGCGGGGGTCCAAACTCTTTGATCCCCTCATATGTAAGCTACTATTAATACTTTAACCCGACTACTTAGGACTGTATCCCTGCTGACTCAGACTACTTAGCCGAGGGTAACGTCACCTTCAAAAGAGGGGCCTACCACAATACGCACTAATAACTTAATTAATTATCTTAAATAATCCGACCCTTTAGGATTGTATCATTGCTGACTCAAACTACTGGGTTGAGGGTAACGTCACCTTCAAAAGAGGGGCCTACTACAATAACTAAGATAATCTCTTAAATAGTGCAAAAGTGCGGAAATAATCAAAGGTTACACTAAAACGAGTCGGAGCCAAGTGATTCATCTTGTCTATCTGTTTTTATTTTTATTTTATTTTTCAGCATTTTAGTTAGTTTTTATTTTTCTAGTTTAAAACCTTTTTTTTCTAACTTTTGATTTGATTAGATGTTGAGGATAAACCGGTACTAAAAGCTCTTGTGTCCTTGGACGACCTTGGTATCTTACCAACACTATACTACGCTCACGATGGGTGCACATGCCCATATGTGTGTTTAGTGTTAGTAAATATCGTGTTTTATAAATTTAAAACTTGGCTAAAAAGTGTAAAAGGGCTTAAAATATACATTAAAAACCATACACACTACACACGCATCAGGACCCATGAATGATTTGCGGTATAAGATACCGTCCGCCATTTCGTAGTTTAATGCCTTGTGTTGAATTTTCCTGGCTTCAGCCTTTCCTTCTAGAAGTTTCCCATGTTGCAAGTATGTAATGATTGGGGACATCCAGGATGGATTCCCGACCTCAATGATGTTTACTTGTCTTAAGGGAACAGATGGGTTAGATAGTACCTCGATGCGGACTTCCTTTGCGAGATGTTTGAAGCTGGTAGCGGCCAGTTTGCTTAGCGCGCCTGCATGTTTATTTTCACTTCTGTTGATATGGACTATCTTGAGTGTTTGGAACTGGTTGATAAGGATTCTTGCTTGCTCCAAATATAAAGCCATGGCTTCACCTTTAGCGTCGTAATGATCATTGACTTGTTCGGCCACTAGCTTGGAATCGACGTGTGCTTCGAGGTTCTTTGCTCCCATTTTGAGTGCCAGATAGAGGCCCGCAAGAAATGGTTCATATTCTGCCTCATTGTTGGTACTTTTGAAATCCAGGCGTATTGCGTATGTGAGCTCGTAGTTGTCAGGGCTAACTAGGCGGAGACCTGCGCCTGCACCATCATCATTTGAGGCACCATCTATGTGTAATGTCCAAACCCTGTCATCGAAGACTGGTATAGGGTTTTGGATTGCCTCGCATTCTTGAATTTTGTCAATAGGAACTTCAGTGGCGAAATCTGCTAAGACTTGCCCTTTAATTGCTGGTCGAGGTTTGTACAGGATGTTGTATCCTCCTAACTTGATAGCCCATTTGGCCAACCACCCCGCGACATCAGGTTAGACAAAATTTGTCCTAGATGATAATTTGTAAGTACTGTGATAACGTGGCCAGAGAAATATCGGCGCAGTCTTCGTGAGGCGTGAACCAGTGCGAGGACGAGTTTTTCTATCATAGAATAGCGTGTCTCTGGTCCAGTTAGCATCTTGCTGATGTAGTATATCGTAGTTTGAATGCTATCCCTTTCTACCATTAGTACTGCACCGACTGCTACTTCCGCTGCGGATAGATATAGGATTAATGGTTCTTCCTTTCGTGGTGCTGTTAGGGTTGGTAACTGGATCAGACACTCTTTCATCTGTTTGAAAGCTTTCTCCGCTTCTGGTGTCCATTGAAAATGGCTCTTCTTGGCGCAGTTGCGCAATGTGCTGATGAACGGATAAGACTTTGCAGCGTGATTTGCCAAGAATCTGTTTAGTGCTGCTAACCGACCTGCGAGTCATTGCATTTCTTTAACTGTTTGATGGCCTCTACTTTCTCTGGATTGACCTTGAAGCCGTCTCTGGTTACTATGAACCCTAGGAATTTGCCTTCCTCTATTCTGAAGGAGCACTTTGTTGGATTCGGTTTTAGACTGACACTGCGCAAGGAGTCAAAAGTGCGCTGGATGTTTACAAACATGGACTCCTCTTCTTGGCTCATGATGACGAGGTCATCCATGTATACTTCCACTGTTACACCAATGTCTTCTCCAAAAACTCTATCCATCAAGCGTTGGTAAGTAGCCCCTGCATTGCGGAGACCAAAGGGCATTTTCGTATAGCAAAATATACCTTTATCAGTGCGGAAGGTCGTTTTGTCTTCGTCTTCCTCTTTCATTTGTACTTGATGGTAGCCTTTATAGCAATCTAGAAAACACTTCCAGCGGAAGGATGCTAGAGAATCGACTTTCTTGTCTATTTCAGGGAGTGCGTAACAGTCTTTTGGGCAAGCTTTGTTGAGGTCTTTGAAGTCGACACACATGCGCCACCCACCGTTGTGTTTTTGCACCATTACTGGGTTAGCTACCCAGGTTTGGTACTGTACTTTGTGCAGGATCCCAGCGTTAAGAAATTCCATTACTTGTTCGTTCATTGCTTCTGCTTTTTCTGCGCTGAGACTGCTCCTTCCTTGCGCGACTGGTTCCGCCGAAGGTCGGATATTTAAGCAATGTTGCGTGATGTCTCTTGGTACTCCAGTCATGTCTGCCGGGGACCAGGTGAAGATATTCATGTTGTTGGTCAGGAGTTCTTTCACCTTTATACGAATTGCCGGGGAGATGGCGTGTCCTAACAAGATGGTTTGTTCAAGATGTTCCTCGTTGAGAACCCATTTTTTTCTGGTTCGTTTGATGGTGAAGGTTTAGCAACCTTTGCTGGTGGCTCGTCGTCCACATACATAACTTCTTTGCTAGAATACAAAATTGCTACCCCGGTTTCCGTTGGAAATCCACAAGCGGCGTGTGGTATGGAGGTAATCATGCTAAACTCTCTCTGAGATCGTCTTCCTAACAATACATCGTGACGTGGTGTTGCCGGCATAACCATGAAATTGACTGTGACAGTGCGGGAGTGTTCCCCATCTGAGAGAGTTTCAGGGAAAGCGATTTGACCCAGTGGAAAGACAGCTTCGTTGCAGAAACCAGTGAGAGGAAAATCAACTGGTTTTAAACGTGCCTTATCCTCTGGATCTAGTTGCTTAAAGCATTGCTCGTAAATTATGTCCATAGAACTCCCTGGATCTATAAACATATAATCGGTGCGATAGTGGCCGAAAATACCAGTGATGATTACCGGGCGTTCTTCTTGGGGACCTCCTGGAACGACGGGAAAGACCACTTGTTGCTCTCGCCAGTGCAGGTTATGATTTTGCTTGTGCGGCCTTCGTGAGGGTCCTCCTTGTACCAAGTTTATTTGTTTTGTGTCAGCCTCTTGGTGTCTAGATCTGTGGTGAAAAAATGTAGATCTGGAATTTGATGTGAAAATTCTACTCGTGGTTTCGTTAGCCCTGTTAAACTAGTATTCTGGAGTTTCCTCCAAACGTAGATCTGAAGAACTCCGGGATCCAGATTTTACTTCCAAGGTGACAGAGTTTGTTACCTGGTGGTGATTGTTGTTGCTAATGTTTATGTCCATGATTCCGTCGATCTGAGTAACTCGAGTTGGACTTTCCTTGTTTTCAGATCGAGGACTTGATGGACGTTTTGGTGGGATCTCTATCATTAGAAAACAGAGTGTCGAAGAAAAAATCGAAACGAGAAGATGTAAATGAAAACTGAGAAATCGGTGGGCGCCAATGAAGAAACACTGGTTTAATTGACCGGAATCAACTGAACCAGGGGGTTTGAATCTGCATAAAAGGGTTATATCTTCTCGTCCGATTTGGGGGTAACTGATCTTCTTCCTCTGACAACAACTTCAAAACGAACAGCCATTAGACTCGCCACGTGGAGAATGGAGGTTCTCTCCGTGACCACCCTCCGGCGTGAGAATAAGTACAGGTTTGATGAAGAAGAAGTAGTGTAAGTGAAGTGGGAGTAACTTGAGAATTATACCTGAATTATCCTTCTATTTATAACCGAAGTTTGGGCGGGAAAATCTGTTGATGAAAACTTGACGGAAAGTGCTTTTCTGTAAGCGGTTATTTTCTCCCTCCGTTAATTACTAACGAGTGTGTATGCACACAGATCGTGATCTTGATCAACGGTTGGGGTGATGCCACGTAGAAAGTGGGTAAGTGTAGATCTTTCCTTCAATTCAGTGCCATCATCGTGACTTTGAGGAAGCCTGAGATGATGCCACATAGCCATTCGGTTATATAACCGAATGGTGGTGCACGATCAAGCCTTCTAGAAGGATACAGCTGTGATCTTGTGTGGCTATGCTAATTTTATAGTAACAGAGAAGTTACTTTTATCCAAGTCTGGATATTATTTATACGGAAGTGTTGCTAGGATTTTACCCTATCTGTTGTGGAGGCTGGCGCAAGAATTTGTTAGTCTCCTTTTGGCGCGCAGATGTTTGAGCACCGTTTTTCTTTCTAGGTTCTCTTTGTAGGACCAGTGCGCGGCCGCGCAAGGTCTATTAAAGAGGACTTTTTGACGAGGTTGTGGTGTGGTCTCAAGCACCTGTGCAAGGTTTTTGGGACCTTACCCCTTCACATCTATATTCAGGAAACATAAATGGGGGGACTCAACCAACATTTAGGTCAGTTCGTTATGGGGTAATACCCCTCTCGATTTTGATTTGTTGATGCCAGTGGCAGGTCTGGTGGACTGTTAAACATTTGGGATCCGCAGACCTTTCGGAAAAAATCTTTGATTCATAATAGGTATTTTCTGGCCACAGTGGGCACACTTTGTGATGCCGTGGGGGATCTCATAGTGATAAATGTTTACGCGCCACATGAAAAGACCTTAAAGAAGCAGTTATGGGCTGAGTTATCCTCACTAACGAACTCTCATATGGCTTCATGGATCTTTCTTGGGGATTTCAACTATGTTCATATCCTCTGTGAAAGAAGAAACTCAGAGTTCTGACCAGAAACGACTACTGGTTTTAACGGTTTCATAAATGGAGTTGGGTTGTCGGAATACTCGATGACCAGTTGTTCTTTCACATATATGACTAATGACGGAAAAAATTCAGTTATATTGACAGGTTTTTGGTCTGTCAATCATTATTATCGATGTGACCATCGGCGAAGCTTATTGCTTTACCTCGCTACAGATCGATCACAGACCAATATTGTTATTATGCTCGAACGTGCATTTTAGAACACCTCCATTCCGTTTTTTAACTCATGGCTTAAAGAAGATGGGTTGAGAGATCTAGTTCTTAGTTCATATAAAAGCATCAACAACATTTATCCCCTGATAAACTAATGGTGGCAAGACTTAAGGCAGTTAAAGTTGCGATTAAACCTTGGTGTGTAAAAATTAAAGCAAGAAACAATGGCTTGGTTCAGGAACTGAAAAACAAGGTGGAACACTTAGATGCAAAAGCTGAAAGCATGACACTTTCGGATGTGGAGGTTATAGAACGGGAAACTTGGCTAAACACAATCAACGAGTTGGAAGATAGTAACTTGGATGATCTAAAACATAGGGCCAAAGTTAAATGGGTCCAAGAGGGAGACGAAAACGCATCATTCTTCCATGGAATGATCAGGGGGCATCAAAAAAAATAATAGGATCAACGGGCTCAGCTTTAATGGTGTATGGGTCTCGCAACCTGATGAACTCAAGAGTGGTATAAAGGAGCACTTCTAATCAGTTTTTATCGAAAAATCAAACCCAAGGCCGAAATTTATAAATGACGGTTTCAAGCGCCTAAACCTTACACAATCGGCCTAATTGATGAAGCGTTTCTCAAGAGAAGAAATTAAAGAAACGTTTGGAGCTGCGACAACGAAAAGGCTCCTGGACACGATGGATTCACATTCAAATTTCTCAAATCATTTTGGGACACTTTTGAAACTGATTTGTATAAAGTAATGGATCGTTTTTATGTGCACGAGACTCTTAGTAGGGGATGCAACTCCAGCTTCAATGCCCACATTCCTAGAATGGCCAACCCTTAAACAACCAACAACTTTCGGCCTACAAGTCTAATGGGATGCATCTCCAAAATAGTCTAAAAAATCCTTACTTCTAGATTGAAAAAAGTGATCGGAACGATGGTAAGTGGCACGCAAACCGTATACATTGAGGGTACAAGCATTATTGAGGGACTGTTGATGGTAAAAGAAATTGTGTCATGGACCAAAGCAACAAAACGAAAAATAATGTTATTTATGGTGGATTTCAAAAAGGCTTTTGATTCACTAAATTGGGACTTCTTGGATTTGGTAATGGAGCAAATGGCATTTCCATGTATTTGGAGGAAGTGGGTAATGGGGTTATTGCCATCGGCAAGATTATCCATCTTGGTCAACGGGACACCCACCTTTGAATTCGATATTTAAAGAGGCGTAAGACAAGGTGACCAGCTATCCCCGTTACTCTTTATCATTTCCATGGAGGCGCTACACATTGCTACGGAAAGTGCCAAGGAAACAAATATCTTTAAAGGTATTACACTTCCTAACTCGGGACCGGCACTATGACACCTACTTTATGCGGATGATATATTGTTTATGGGTGAATGGTCTGAATCGAACTTTCATAACCTTGCTTGTTTACTTCGATGCTTTCACTTATCATCCGGTCTAAAAGTTAACTTCTCTAAAAGCTCGTTGTTTGGGCCCGGTATTCTTAATGGTGAAATATCCCGTATGGCTTCTATACTAGAATGCAAAGCAGAGATCTTCCCATTCATAATGGTGAAATATCCCGTATGGCTTCTAATATGGGTCTTGTGAAGAATTGGAAGCCCGCTGTTGAGCGCTTTGAAAACGAACTCTCTCTTTGGAAAGCTAGAACCTTATCTTTCGGATGGAGGGTGACCTTGATTAAAGCTGTTTTAGGTAATCTTCCCACCTACTACTTCTCGCTCTTTAATGCCCCGATGTAAGTCATCAAACGGTTGGAAAAGATTAGAAGGAAGTTTCTTTGGGGTTGATGCATTGATAATGACGAAGTTTGTTGGGCACCTTGGTTTAAAGTCATTGCACCTTTGGAGCAAGGTGGTTTGGGTATAGGAAGCTTGGTATCAATAAACAAAGCACTATTGATTAAATGGTGTGTTAGGTTCAAAAATGAGCCTTCTCTACTTTGGGTTTGGGTCATTTTGGCAATTCATCAAGGTGTAAGAACACACACGTCTATCCCGCTCAAAGGCTCAATAAGTGGGGTTTGGAAAGGCATTGTAAACAAGGGTAAGGCGTCAAGAAAAAACTTTTTGGAGATTGACAATAGGCTGAAAGTACAGCTAGGAAGAGGTGAAAAAACTTACTTTTGGCTTGATAAATGGATCGGTGACTGCACGCTAAAGGAGATTTTCCAAACCTTTACAGATTGGAACAATACAAATATTGTACGGTACAACAGAACTTTACGAAACACCTGGAAAAAAAACTCATGGGTCTGTGACATCGGTGGTACACTAAACACACGCGCTGTTGCTGAACATGTCGTACTGATGTAGTTGTTTAGTAAAAATTTAGAAGACAAACCGGATGAATGGAGGTGGATTTCGGGTGGACAGGTGACGGAATTTCAGGGCTGCGATTTGCAGCGTGAGTTCGATACAATTCCAATCATTCCGGAAACAAAAAATCTGTTGTGGATAAATTGGATTCCAAAAAAGAGTAATTATTTCTTATAGAGGGTCATTTTGGATCGAATACCGACGAGGGAGGCTCTAATCAATCGCAGAATTCTGATTCCTTCTGATCATTGTGTGATGTGCAATGATAGGTTTGAGTCGGCTGGTCATCTCCTTGTATCGTGTGACTTTGCTCAGCAGGTTTGGACGACAGTCTCGTTGTGGATAAAAATTCCACTACCTCGCTACATGGTAAGCGTAGTGGAACTTTTAGATTTCGTCGGAAACCTTGGAATGGCGAGCAACAAAAGAAAAGCGATCTACTCGGCGGTGGCAGTTGTATGCTGGTCATTATGACTGGCTTGCAACGAAACAATATTCAGAAACAAAGCGATTCAGGTCTTCAAAGTATTTAGGGAGATCAAAGCACTTCCGTTCCTATGGGTTTCATCAAAGGCAGCTGCGGTTAATTTGAATGGGCATAATGGCATGAATTCAAGTTGAAATTGTAATATGTAACTCGTTTTTGTTTCTGTTTCTTTCTTGTATTGTACTCTATGGCTTGAGCACCTTGCTTATGTAACGCCTCACTTTTCGCAACTTTCCGTTTTAAAAAAAATCATATTGTGATTCTATTTTCGGAAACTCGTTTCCTTTGTAATCGTATTTCGTTTCAAACTATTGTAAATCCGAGATTTCGATCGTAATGAAATTTACCATTTATTGGGAAATATACATTGTTCGCACATTCATCCATACACTTATACAATTAAAATCTTGTTGCATATTCGTGTCATGATCATGCTTACCATACAAACGATTAATCAAGAATACGTGATTCAAACATTCTACGAGTGCATATACTTGTTTAACCATTTCAATACTTCACTTATTTCTTACAATACTAAAATTCATGTTTACATACTTGTTTAGCATTGATTTCATGTCTTTTATTCATAATAGGCCTTGTTAATGTTAGGTTACACATTAAGCATCTTAAATACATAACATACATCACAAATACCTAACTAATGTTGTCAAGAAAAAAATGATAAAGCTGGCCGAAAATTTTAAACTTGTGGTTAGTTGTTTTCTTTTAATGTTATCTCCCAACTACTTGCACTTAATGCCCAACCAACTTAACCTTAATTGCTCCCCTATATAAACAACACTTCCCCACCCTTTTTACCAATTTACAAACACTCTAAACCTCTCAAAAACACTCCTAAACTCAGCTCATTTTCAGGAGAATTGAGCAAAAACTTTCAGCCATTCTAAGTGAGTTTTAACTCACTTCTTCTACTATTTTCTTCTCATTTCTTCTTCTAAAACACTTGGATAACCTCTAGGAAGGTTTTCACAAGTTTTCTTGGACAAACAAAGGTGAAACCTCACCATTTTTTAGGTCCAAAGTGCACTTTAAATTCTGCTCGTTTTTATCTTTTTATATCTTCATGTTTTTTATAGAAACTTGGTGGAATCTTGTTCCCACCAAGCTCACAACTTAGTCTATGGTTGTGGGTTTGTGTTGAGGTGATTTTCATCCAAGTTTTGGGTTCAAACACCCATTTTAATTTTATTTATACATGGTATTTGAATGAGGAAAGCAAGCACAAGACATCATCTTCTATATGATGAACTTGTGACTTGTGAAGTGTGAACAAATGGAAGCTTTGGCTTTCCAAACTAAGTTCCACTCCTTCATTTGAGCCTTGTGTATGAACACTCAAAGTGATTTACTAGAAACAAAGTACTTTAGCCCCGTCTAGCCCTCCTCACTTAGTTAAATCTTTCCATGATGTGAGGGCACACCCGGGTTGTAGTGTACTTGGTCACTTGAGCTTATGTAGTTAGGTTTATTTTCTTGTTATTCATGACCCTCCGAACCATCTTCAAGATGGTTTGTGTAGTGGTGAATCATATAATGAGGTTTTAACCTCCATGCCAGACAATACATGATACTACATGATATTCTCGATTAAACTTAGTTTAGGTTATTATTATTACAACTATATAAGTATATAAACTATACAAAACATGGCTGAATTTGTGATGATAATCAAGTTATGATTATTCGTCATAAATCTAGGCTAATATATCTAAGATTCTAAGTTACTTGTTATGATTCCAATGGGCAATTTGGAACCCATGAAACCACTTGATATGGTGTCATAAACGAGCTCTTAGAACTATATATTACATTGGTATACATACTTTTGATACTTTAAATTCTAAATCCCGAATCTTACCACTTCCTAAACATCATGTAACCTTACCTTTAAATCCTTACTCTCTAACAACTCGTCACTCACGGATAATCGGAAAGCATGTGCAATATTGTGAGTATACTTGACCTATTTTATCGTTTTCACACTTTTTGGGTGTAACATGTTTATACATACAAAAACACACTTAACATACTTTTGTGCAATCATACATACAAACAATCCAATACATGCTTACTATTATGTTATGCTTGATTCGTATTTTCTGGGTTAGTTCGTTTTGTGATAAACATGTCATTAACTCCGTACAAGCCTACCTTAACATATATAGTGCTATAGGAGTAACGCATCGCCTGTGAACGTTGGGTTATGTTAAGAGCTTATTTGTGTGAACTTTGGTTTGACTTGTTATTCATATGCTGGATTATATGTTAATCTTGATAACTAGGTTTGCCATGTGGATTGGTCATTGTTCTTATTCATTTTATACTTATATGCTAGTACATAAAACTTGTATACTCGCCAATACTTTTGTAATGAACTATACTTTAAAACATGTTGCAGGTTTATGATGATGTTGATGATGCATGGAACTTAGTAGGATGCCTAGAAACGCATTTTAAACTTTATTACTTGTTGTATTGTAGTTCATTGTTTAAACTTGTTGTATTTCCATTTTAAACGATGTAATTTGATCCTTTTAGCAATGAAATGAAATTTATCATTAAATACTTGTCATATTAGTGTTATGAAGTCTCTTGCAATCTCGTTTTCGTCTCACTCTGATGTTTCCGCCATCGGTTAGGGTGTGACAACTTAAGCTTTTGTTCTCAATTTATAATATTGCCTGCCTTTAAAAAATATAAACATTAACGTATTTATTTATAATGAAAATGATTTATTTATTGCAAATGTTTATTTATAGTGGAAATGATTTATTTATTGTCTATTAGAAATAATAAAATTTAATATAAATATTAAATGATTAAAGAAAATGTCTTAATAAAAACTTTCAAGAAACATAAGAGTAAATTAAAATGTTAGGTTTATGTGAACAATATTAATAAAAAAAGGTTAAATATAATAAGATAAATGTAAACATACAATATAAATTCTAGATTTTTAAATATATTTTTAATTTTTTGAATCCTACACAATTTTGTTTCAAAAACTGAAATAACAGAAAAGTCGAACCGGTGTAAAAACCGAAACCGAGCGGTTTTCAAAAACCGATAACTGACATTTGGTTTCGGTTTTGATTTTACCCAATACCCAAAAACCAAACCGAACTGAACCGTGCACACCCCTAAACACCAACATTGACTCGACTTAGGACCTGCGCATTGCGACGAACCTGTCAAACAAGAAAATATAGACGTAAAAATGTTGAACCACACATGTACGTTGCGCCGTGTTAACTCGCAAAATTTTGAACGAAACATAAAAACGTTGAACCACACATGTACGTTGCCGCGTTAACTCGCAAAATTTTGAACGAAACATAAAAACGTTGAACCACACACGTACGTTGCGCGGTATTAACCCAAAAAATTTAGAACGAAACGTAAAACGGAAATTTTCGAAAGATGAAAAGTATAAGGAAAAAAGTAGAAAGTAAAAGGTTGTGAAGTTAAACTAAAATAATGGAAAGGTTTGGGTTTAAAATAAAAAAAAAATATGTGTGGTTAAAATTGCAAAAGGTAAAAATTGTCGGTTAAATATAAAAAGATAAGTTTTTTTTTTTTTTAACTTCAAAGCATAAGGGTATTTGAATAATGGAAAAGATTGTGTCAAAATTCAAAAACATGGAAATTACAATGCCATAAAAAATCGTAGGTTACACACAAGAGAAACAGGTGATAAAGAGTCCGCAAGGTACCCTCATGTTGAAAAATGAAAGACACGTGTAACAATCTTAAAATACAATCATTTTAGATGTAAATTAAACTAGTGGGATTCTCCCGCGCTATGCGGCAAGGTTTGACCTGTATCAGTTCAGTTCATTGTGGTATCGACACTCGCTCTAGCAACTGAAATGGAAAACCCAAAAAATAATTTCGTGATATTCCGAGAACCATATCCATATATGCTTTACATCAATAAAAATATATAATAATGAATACAATGCCAATTACGATATTGAAACCGGTACCGATGTTGTTTAGTGGGAATCGGTTCAGTTCACTACGGTACCAGCACTCGTATGGCTTAAGATACCAAAAGGAAACCGGAGTGAATAAAAATACACATCGGATTCTCGAGGTGGAAAAGTAAACACACCTTCGTATTCATCTATTTAAAAAGTTAATGAATGCAAGTTATTAGAGAAAAATTAAATGGGTTACCGACATATATAACGGATATCTTATTGGTTCCGATATTACCTATACCAATACCGATGTTTGGTCAATATCGGTTCCGATAATACCGATTTCGGTACCTATGTTGTTTTGTCGAAATCGGTTTGCTTCATCACGGTATCAACACTCATATAGCTTACATTATAAAAATACTATATCTAAAGTAAAACGATATTTTTCATAAAGTTATACCTGAATCTATTTGTTTTGTTTTTTATATTCAAAAAGTAATTTTAATAATATGAAAATCGAATAAAGCCACACCTGTAAATTCTTAGAGAAATATATTTTACATATTTTTTATATGATATTTTTTAAGTTTAATAGATATATTTCTGGGTGGAATCTTTTGTCAATTGTTTTGTTTCTTAATTATCTCTTGAGTGAACACTATTCATCAAGAATTCAAAATAATATGTATAATAATAATAACTAGTGAGTTTCCCTCCGCGCTTCGCGGCGGGAATTCTTTGTTATCTGTTTGAATTGTTACGGTACGGTCATTCACTATAATAATAGAAAGAGAAAGCCTTATATCGATAAAAAACAATAAAAACAAATATAATGTTGTTTAGTTGATATCAACATAATAAGCATAATTTTTAAAGTATTTGGTTTTTGATTTTTTGTCAATATTTTATTTATTATTGTTTTTGTTTTTTAGTAATAATAATTGATAATTCTTAGGTATTTATATTTTTATTAGTAGTATTTTTTTACCGTTCAGTTTGGTCATCAGTTAGTTTGTTAGTTTGTTTGTGTTCTATGTTTATTTTTTACAACATTGCGATATAAATCCTATTGCAAACGAATTGTGTACCACTATCATACCAAACCTAACTGAAATCGACTGATGTATCGTTTTCGGTATTTGTTTTTGTTGCTTTTGCTTTTGATAAACTTACATCATATAAGTGAGATTCCCCAGTGCTTCGCGGCGGGTGCTACTATCGTATCCAACCGAACCGAAACCGACTGAACAACATATGTGTCGGTATGTGTACTTAAAGTTTTTGTTCTTGCTATCGATAAACAAACATTGTATCGCTACCTTACCATACCGGACACCATCAGCACGGAATGTATTCACTTTTATGGTTTTCTATTTGATAAAGGATACAGTGTCGCTACCATAGTGAACTAAACGAACAACATTGGTTTTGGTAATACTATTTTTTATTCTTTTCTTTAGATAAACTGACACCGTATTGCTACCGTATCATACGGAATAGCATCAGAAATGGTACTTGTATTTATTTTTATGGTTATCGATATAAAAAAATCGTTTACACAACTCTGTTTGCAACGATAAATGAATATCGGAAACCGTATCGTGACAATCTGAACCGATTGATACCGTTCGAACATCAGTGTCGGTTCCAGTGTTCGATTTTATCGTTATCGATCAATATAAATCACGTGTTGATTTCTATACCAAGTGCATATATTGTATTGGTATTGTAACTAACTGAATCGATACCGATCTAATGCCTGTCGTGACATACCGTCACAACGTGCGACCAGATAACTTAGAATGATAAAAAAAATAAATGTTACGGATTTAGATTTTTAAAAAAGTTAACGAATGCAAGTTATTACTAAAAATAAATAAAAAAACAAATACTTGAATATGATAGGTTATCATTTATTATTAAAAATCAAATAAAATGATAAATAAGTATTAGAGTAAACTGCCATTTTGGTCCCTGTGGTTTGGCCAGTTTTGCCATTTTAGTCCAAATCTCAAACGTATTACATCTGGGTCCCTGTGGTTTGCATTTTGTTGCCATTTTAGTCCAAAACTTAAAATCTCTGAATTTTGACTGATTTAATGCCCTTTTTTTGTCCTTTTCTAAAGGGGTAGTTTGGGCATTAAATTTTCATTAATGTATTTCAATAATTAAAAAAAACCACATAATATTAAAAAACCCCTTATTATCTCAGACAATACATCATCATCTTCAACCCCTATTCTCAGTTCATCTTCTCAAACCCAAAAATAATCTCCGACGATCTGCATTCTTGCCAAGACGATTCCGATGGACGACGATGGGGATGATTTTAGCTGCTGTGTTCGAAAAGAAGGCGTCCATTTTGATCCAGAAGTAAAATACGGTACGTATTTGAAGTTGATAAACTGGATTTGAAAACCCCTATTTCTGATTGAAAGTTTTTTTCTTATTCCACAGCAAATCATCCCGATTTATTCACCCTGAAAGTGCACCATGGTGGTGATTTCACTGACGAGAATGATTTTGAATATGGCGGGGGTAAGGTAGACTACGTTGATGATGTGAATTCCGATATGTTTTCATTGATAGTTATGAATGATATGTTGTTAGCATTTGGTTATTCAGAAGAGGATGTTGTGGTTTACCATTTTAGGGTTCCAGGGGAAGATTTAGTGTTAGGTTTAAGGCCTCTAGGCACTGATAGTGATGTATTGAGAATGATTAGTTATGTTGAAAAAAACAAGGTGCTAGAGGTGTATATTCAACATGTTAGCAGGTTTTCAAAAAAGGATGTTCAAAAGGAACCTGAATATGTAGACCTTAGTGATCAGCAAGATGAAGACAGTGAGGATAGTGATCAGCAGGATGAAGATAGTGAAAGTGAGAGTGTTGATGGTAGTTATGAAGGATCCTGTGAAGGTAGTGCAGGTGAGGGTGAAAAGTCAGAAGGTGTAGATACCACCCCTAGCAAACGTGTAAAGTCATTTCATAGGAAAAGTGTAAAGGCTAAGAATAGGAAAGACAGAACTGATAAGGAGGTTCAGGATGAGGAAGATGATGATCCAGATTACATCATTGATAAAGATAATGTTGTGAAAGATTATAGTGTTGATATGAAAGAGTATTATGCAGAAGTAGATGCTGACATTAGTGAACAAAATGAACAACAAGTTGATGTAGATGAGGATGATGATCCGGTTGATTTAGATGGCTTTGAAAGTTTAACTGATTCAGATGGTGACACAGCTCTTCAAAGAGCTTGTAGGAGTGTTAGGAAAGACAAAATGAAGGTCTAAAACATCTGGTGAATGTCCCTTTTATATTGGCCAGTCATTTCCTGATAAGGATAGTATTAAAATGTTGGTCAAGAATCATGCAATTGATACTAGGAGACAACTGCATATTACAAGGAATGACAACACCAGATTCCGTGTCATATGTATGGGTGGGATTCCAAAATTGAGTAGTTGTGAAATAAATGATGGAGGTGGGCCCTCACAAGTAGGAACAACAAATGAAGATGGGCCTGGGCCTAACCCTAAAAAGAATACACCACCCACTTGCCCTTGGATGCTTTATGTTTCTAAAGTTAAAAAGGCAGGCTCTTGGGTTGTTAAAACCCTAAACAAAGAACATGTATGTCTGAACACCAGAGATGTTAGACTGTGCACAGTTGCCTGGTTATCCAAAAAAATTCAACACACTGTGAAAAACAATCATGGGATACCACTTAAAGCTCTACAGGAAGATCTTCAAAGGAAATATCAAGTTGAAGTGACTTTGCACCAAGTTTTTAGGGCTAAGATGAAGGCAACAGAAAAAGTGCAGGGTCACTATAGGGCTTAGTATGAAAATCTCAGGAATTATTGTGAGGAGCTTCTCAGATCAAATCCTGGAAGCACAGTTAAGATAGATGTTGAACCTTGTGGCAATCCTAGCAGTCCAACAAGGCAATTCAGGAGGATATATGTTTGCTTAGGTGCATTAAAGGCTGGATTTAAATTGATAGGGAGACCTATACTGGGGCTTGATGGATGTTTTTTGAAAGGGCCATTCCCTGGCCAGATTCTCACAGCAGTAGGAGTGGATGGCAACAATGGGATTTATCCTGTTGCCTATGCAGTGGTGGAGGCTGAAACAACTGCAAGCTGGACATGGTTTCTTCAGTGTTTAGGTGATGATCTTGAACTGGAACCTAACAGTAATTTCACCTTCATAACTGACAGGCAAAAGGTAACTATTGTTCAATGATTTACTTGTTATTTTTGCATTTTCTTATTACAATGTTAACCCTTTTTGTAACTATGATGCTAGGGATTGATACCTGCTATACTGAAAGTGTATCCAAGCTCAGAGCACATATATTGCCTGAGACATATACATGAAAATATGAAATCAAAATGGGGTGGTGATGAATACAAAAACCTGTTGTGGAACTGTGCATCTGCATCAACAGTTCCTGAGTTTGAAAAGGCTATGAAGGCAGTTCTTGATAAGGACAAAGGACTACATGATTGGCTAAAAGAAATTCCAAGCAAACATCTGCAAGGGTGTGGGGCATAACAAAATAACTTGTAGAATGAAAGGGGCACAAGCACAGCCAGGGGTACAAGGTCAGGGGGCCCATAGGCTTAGATGGACTACAGTTGACTACAGTTGACATTTTTGCAGTTTGTTTCAAACTGTGATGTTTACAGTTTGCAACAAACTGTTTTGGTACATTAGATCATGTCAAACTGCTTAACATTTAGTGTTAATGGTTGTATATTTGGTATGTTAGATCATGAAACTGTTTATGTATGTTTGGTATGTTAGATCATGAAACTGTTTATGTAATGTTAAAGACTGCACTTTGCAGATCTGTTTTGGTATGTTAAATGATGCATATTTTGTATTTGGGTGCACATTTCTTAGGTTAAATGCTGCATATTTGCAGATCTGTTTGGCTGCACATTTGGTGCAAATTGGCTGCACATTTGGTGCACATTTGGTGCACATACGGTAAACTGCACATTTGGTAAACTGCACATAGTGTCATAAGACATTAGATGCACATGTCGGCACATTTCGGCACATTGTCATAAGACATTAGATGCACATGTCGGCACATTTCGGCACATTGACATAACAGATTAGATGCACAACACATTAGAAGATTCATTACAAAAAGCCCCAATCTTTCCATTACAAAATCCATACAAAAACATATTAGCAGGTCGATTACAAAATCCAAACACAAGTCAAACCCTAACCAGGCTTAACATAGTAAAACATGAACAACAAAAAACTGAAACCTAAGATAACTTTAAGCATCTTCTTCTCCTGTGCCAATTTTTTAGCTTCTTCTTCAAGCTTCATGTTCCGAGCAAACATTTGTCTTGCATTCTCTTCATGCCGCTTGATGGTGTCCAACAGTGCAGGAATCATCACAGCCGGATTCTCAATCTTCGGTGGCTCAGCCCAAGCAACGAATCCACAGCTTGATGGTTTGTTGCACCGGTGAAAACGACGACCTGGGTTTTGTGTTGTCCATGACGTTCTCAGTGACGTTGAGGCTCCACAAGTGCAAACCACCATTGTCGTTCTTCGATCTCCTGTGGGTTAAGGTTTTTTTGGGTTTTGATAAATGGTTAGGGTTTCGTAGGAAGGTTGAAGATGATGATGTATTGTCTGGTAATATAAGGGGTTTTTTAATATTACGTGGTTTTTTTAATTATTGAAATACATTAATGAAAATTTAATGCCCAAACTACCCCTTTAGAAAAGGACAAAAAAAGGGGCATTAAATCAGTCAAAATTCAGAGATTTTAAGTTTTGGACTAAAATGGCAACAAAATGCAAACCACAGGGACCCAGATGTAATAAGTTTGAGATTTGGACTAAAATGGCAAAACTGGCCAAACCACAGGGACCAAAATGGCAGTTTACTCTAAGTATTAATAAAAAACAAATCCTTAAAAATCATGAAATACTATTCATCAAGAATTAATTTTATGGTTACCGATGTAAAAAAAATTCGTTTATACAACTCTGTTTGCAACGATGAATGAATATTGGAAACATTATCGTGACAATCTGAACCGATCGTTACCGTTCGAACATCGGTGTCAGTTCCCTTGTTCGATTTTATTGTTTCCGGTCAATATAAATCACGTGTTGATTACTATATCGAGTGCATGTATTGTATCGGTTTTGTAACTAACCGAATCAATACCGATCTAATGTCCGACGTAATGTATCGTCACAACATCCTACCAGATAACCTAGAATGATAAAAAAAAAATGTTATGGATTTAGATGTTTAAAAGAGTTAGCGAATGCACGTTATTACCAAAAATAAAATACAATATTAGATAACAAAAGTTGAAAAAAACAAATACTTAAATATGATCAATTATCATTTATTATTATTAATTAAAAATCAATAAAAATGATAAATAAGTATTAAATAAAAGTAAATCCTTAAAAATGATGAAACACTATTCATCAATAGTTTAAATTAAGAGTTAAATGCCATTTTAGTCCCTGTGGTTTGGACCATTTTGCCAGTTTAGTCCAAAGGTTTCATTTTTAACCTGTAGGTCCAAAAAGGTTTCACAGTTGCCATTTTAGTCCACTAGGTTAACTTCATCCATTTTTTCTGTTAACCAAAAGGCCATTTCGGTCATTTTATATGGCTGAATTGCCCTTTTAGTTAACAGAATTACATACACAATGACCAAATTGGCCTTCTCGTTAACAGAAAAACTGGATGAAGTTAACCAAGTGGACTAAAATGGCAACTGTGAAACCTTTTTGGACCCACAGGTTAAAAATGAAACCTTTGGACTAAACTGGCAAAATGGCCCAAACCACAGGGACTAAAATGGCATTTAACTCTTAAATTAATATGTATAATAATATGTATAATGGGGTGACTAAAAACCTACCATTTGGACAATTTTTTTTACGTAATAAGTAGGAAGATTACAATCCAGCATTAAAGAATATCTTCGAATTGGCGTATATGTATTATTGCTAGTGAAGATGGATATGATCAGGTGATTTCATCCGTGGCACGATGATACTCGAGTAGTCCGTCAGTGATCCTAATTTGATTTATATAAATAGTTTTCCTTTTGAACAGAAAATTTACACATAGACCTACATCATTTGCTCTCAATAAACTTTTTTTAATATCAATATATTATATAACTATCAGCAAGCCGCTAGCACGAAAAAGAAAAAAAAACATTTCAAAAAAGAACTTTTAGTCTCATTTCTCATTATTTAAGAGGTATATCAACCAATATCTTGATACCATTGGATTAGATGTCATGTGTTGTATTTAAGTTTTTTTTTTTTTTTTTTGAACGGCAAAATTTCTTATATTCTTGTCGTCTGTGAGACTTGAACCCAAGACATTCTCCTCCTAAGGTGTTAAAAGACTTTGTATTTGTCAATGGACCACCACCCTATTGGTGTTTAAGTGGACGGATAAAATATACTAAAGTGTATTTAAGATAATAATTTAGTTTACACTTTAATTTATTATTAGTTAAGGATTAATAAATGAAGTAGTGACAGAGGCCATATATACCTATACATCATTGGTTAGAAAAATATTTGTTAAAATGTATCATTGTTGAAACTAGCCTAATAGAAAAAAAAAAAAAAAAAAAAAAAAGAAGAAGAAAATAATAGGGAGAAGAAATCTAATATTTTATTGATTGAGGTGTGTGTATATTACAAGATGTACAAGAGACTATATATAATAAAAGAAAACTTGTGAAACAAGTCTAGTCTATATTAGGTGTTGATAACCACATTAATAATAAATATATTCATAACACTTGTAACCACCCTGGTTTTCACACTCGCATTTGTTTTGACTTGCATGGTAACAAATACCGTATTTGGAATGAAACTTATTTGAACATACTTGCTTGGTGCTTATACCAATACAAACACGTGAAACAATTGCAAATTTGTTGAGTTTTATGCTATTAAACAAGGTTACATAAACTATAAGGGCCTATTGTAACATTTTGTGAAACTACAATCTAAGGGATCTATTTGTCATTCTTTGAAACTTTAGAAATACAAGGGTTAAAAGTGCAATTATTGAAAACTACAAGTTTAGGGTCCTTTTGGTCATTTTTGAAACTTATATTATTAAAAATAAACATATATATTTAGTTTTAAAAGTACAAGGTTCATTTGGTCATTCTTGAAACTTAAACTGTAGGGATTTATTCTGCCATTTACAAACTTATTTTAACTATAAATCCTAACCAAGTTAAAATTTGTATAGAAATTCTTTCTTTGAGAACTAACCCAGTTAAAACCAGGGACCATTTGTGACATTTTTCGAAACTTCAGGGACCATAGTTGCATATTTTCGAAACTTCAGGGTCTGTTTTGAATATTTTCAAAACTTCAGGGTCTGTTTTGAATATTTTTCGAAAGTTCAGGGGCTGATTTTGTAAATTTCTGAAACTTGAGGGACTATTTTGTAAAAAAATGAAACTTGAGGGGCCAAAGTGTAAATATCCAAAACCCGGTCAAAAGGGGGTCCTTCTGTATCGGACCGGCCCTTGCCGGGGATCGAACTCGCGTCTGTACGTTATAACCGAAGTGTCTTAACCAGTTTATCCTCCTGTACAGGAGCTGAAAGTTATAGAATTTAATTTCTTATATATACTATTTAGGATTTTAAATTTAATTAATATAATTCAGAAAATAAAAAGGTTTTAGTATTAAATTTAATTAATACTATTTAGGATTTTAAACAAACCAGCTCACATGTGATTTATTCTAGATTATATTATATATATATATATATATATATATATATATACACTTTAAAATAGATCTGAATTATATAAACATCACAGCAGGTCGCGGTTTCGAACAAAAACCTACCAAAACCAATTTTTATTCATTCTTTTGACCTGTAAAGCTTACCCACATGATCCCCAACCCATCCCAACTCGTTCCAAGCATTCAAACGACACATTTTGGTGCCAAAACACTCAAAAGAGAAAGAATTTTTATAAAAATAAAAAGTAGATCAAATCCACTAATTTGTGTCGAATCTGAGATCCAAACTTCGTGTATTTAAGTTCCCTACATTCCTAGCAACATTCCACACCATTTCACAATCACTCAAACATCCGAAATCGCGGGAATTCGAACCTGCAACTCGCCGGAAGTTTCAAAGTCGCCGGAGTTTAACCGATTCGTCATTTCACACATTACCGGTTCGTTTTTATTGTTCCAATTAGTTCCATTATACTTGTACAATAATTCCTAGGATTTAATTTAGATATAACATAGGTTTACCCGTAGAAATCACGAGTTTGACTTTTAGTTTGACCGGGTCTTCTGACTTTGACTTCTCTTTGGAGAAGATGACCAGGTCCTGTTTGGTTATAAGTTTAGAAGTCCTAAACCAAACACAAACAGAAGCTTAGCCCAGTGGTTAAGACTCTGTTTGGTTTCAATATAGACCGGGTTCGAACCCAGGGGTCTGCATTTCTTTTTAAACGTTTTATTTTTAATATTTTTAACATTTCAATAATTTTTATAACACTACCAGACACTGTTACTTTTATTAAAAATATGAAGTTAGTCAATTTATTTATAAAACTAATTTTTACAATATTAAAACAGTTTATTACTAAATAATTCCTAATAAATTGATTTTTAGGAATTAAAATCTGAAAGTTTCAGATTAATTATTTTAAATACTGATCCTTACAAAAATAATGTTGTTACTCACATTTTATATAAATTTGATATTTATATAAATAAATCAGTATTTATGCTTATTTATATAGTTTAATTTAATGTAATTAAATTATATAACTATATAATTTTGATCCAAAATTATTCTTATGACAAAAGATGCATTATTCTAAGTTTATATAAATTTAGAATCTGAATTTTTATTATGTTTAATTATTTAGATAATTAAACTTATATAAACTTATTTATTGTTATTATAATCATTTTAATTCATTTTATTTATTTAAAATGATTCCAAGGCCATAATAATTATTTTAAATCAGTAATATTCAAGTTTAATAATTAAAAATATTATTTTTAATTATTCAGATTTAATATAATTATTTTGATAATTAATTATCACATTATTCCTTTTAAACAAAATATTATTCATTTAACAAATAATATATATTTTAACCTTTTAAATTAATTATATCACTTGTACAACATTTTGCCAATAATCATTATATTTAATTATGTTAATTAATTATACTAATTAATTATATTTGATTTATTATTACAGATGTTTATATTAAACCAATTACATATTTTTGCAATTTTATTAATTATGTTAAATTAATATTTTTCATAAATAAATCCTTTACCTCATATTCATTTTCCGAGTTCTCTATTAGGTTATCCAAACCTTATAGTCACCATTTAGACAAACCATACCGAAACCTATAGATTTAGGATTTCCAATTACCCAATTAAACATTATTGTTGATACATATTCCATATTGTTGCATGTTCAATCAATTAGAGTGACGTGGAATCTTAATTCCAAGAACTCTCACACTTTGCATACTTGTTTGGACTTACCCGAGATCAAGGTGAGTTCATAGTCCCTTTTTACATTATTTTGGGATGAAACATATGATTCATATGTATCAAAACGATTTCAATATTTTAACGATGGTTTCAAAACGATTGCGATGGTTTATACAAAACTAATAACGATTTCGATAACGTGAACGAACTTGTTGGTGGTAGTTACATAACGAATGACATTCATTAACATTGATCAAGCCGACCAGTATTAGGTTATGGTACCATAGGATCCGACAAATCCCGTTATCAGACCGGACCCATGGTTATGTGTGGGTTAGGTGGGTAACGACTGAATCTGATGATTGTTAACTTACCCTTTGGAGGTTTGTTAATGCAAGAACGAGTTGAACGATGGACGAGTCACAAAGGTTTGAATGTACCACCAATTGACTACTTGTATTACTCTTTTGCTTAAAGACATATCGCATGCTACAGTGTTAACTCATTTTCATATCACATTATTATTTTTGCCTAACAAAACCTATGAATTCACTCAACCGTTTGTTGACCCAAATATTTTCCCTAACATATGTTTCAGGTGACAATGTTTGATGACATGATTTGCAAGAATATTTACATAGGATTGATCAAGACTTTTGCCTTAGATTAAATCCGAACTTATCATTTGTGAAACAATTTATGATGTATGTGTTTATGTACTCTTATATTCTCAGATGTGAATGCAATCTATTGAATTGAACTTAAATTATATTTCAACTTAATATAATCTCCATGTGCTCAAATGCATTCTATCAAGTTTCGTGACACCTTTGGCTTTTCCGCCTCCGGCCGGGGTGTTACAACACTCTCCCTTGGTTATCAACTTAATATGTTTTGAGATGTTGCCTCATTAAAAACCTTGTTCGGAAAACCCAGTGGGACAAAACCTCAGCTAAAGGAAAAAGAGTGCATCGCGTATTATCTTATTCTGACACTTCTGGATCACGTATGTTGCCTCATTAAAAACCTTACTAAGAAAACCCGGCGGGACAAAACTTAGTCAAGGGAAAAAGAGTGCAACTTGAATAAGTCTCCCCCTCATTTTAATATGTATCCTTTAAGTGGCGCGTGTCCATCTTCCTTAAAAGTTGATCAAAGCTTTTGTAGCCAATGATTTGTCGCTTGATCCTTTAACGTGCAATCATTTATGTTGAGCAATGTTGTATAATCTTCTAACGAGGCTTTAGGTACCTCCTTTAAAAAATATCATATGTCCATGACTGTGTTTTGTTACGTTCCTGCATCTACAAGACTAACCAAGCTTGTTTTGATGGGTTAGTAAAATATAATCAAATATCGTTTATATCTGAAATATTTTCTTTGAACTCATTCCAATGTTTCTTTGCTTGACAAAGGCTATATCATGACAATAAGCTGAAGTGAAAAATATTATGTCACACCCCGGTATTTCAACCACAAACTCGGTGGGTATCAAGATAAGCAAACACAAATAGCACAACGGAAGTATTGGAGTTAAAATATTATTACAAATGTAAACGTCCAAATGCTCAAAATAATTATACAGATTGTTTGTAATAAAGATCCACAGGCGGATCGAAAATGTACAAAGTGAGATAATCATACTACTCGGCTATATGCAAAGGAGTTGCAAATTTCTCTTCTAGCATTACTAGACAACTTCCTGCCTATTTACGTATCCTTGCAAGCTGTAACTTAGTCTTTTGAAAATACGTCAATTTACACTAGTAAATACAAATAACCGACTCATTTTGAAAACATTTCAAAAATGTTTTAAAGTGCACAAGACACAAACATTTTTATAATTAACTTGGGACAATTCGAAATGAGCTTGTATACAGTTTTACATGCATGTCAATACATATGGGGCCAGGTATGAAAACCGATAACATGATTAACCGACACACCACTTAAACCCACAAAGGGGTATTCCCAACATGGGAAAGAAAAACATTTTATAATTTGCATTAGCATCTATCAGGTGTATGTCTACACCCCATGCTCGATCGTGGCCATTAGTAACTTAAATTTTGTAACACCCCAAAAATGGGTTTGGTAATTTAAACCCGGTTAATATAAGGAACGGGTAAAATGCCGTTAGGGGATAAAAGTGAACCCGTGAATGAATGCTAACTAGGAATAATTAACCTGGTTGATTATTAATGTCGTTGGTATTAAACGAAGGGTTGTAGCCTTATTTATTTAAAACGAAACATGAGGGACCAAAGTGGGACAACTTGAAAGATGTTTAATTAAAAGAAAACACACACACACAAACACACACACGTGTGTGTGTTCTGGATCGATGTCCAGGAGAAAGAACAAGGGTTCAAACCCTAGTTCTTGAAGAACCTTCAAATTGAAGGGGTAAATGAAGTCTAAATTCACAACCGAACGTGAATTAATGATCACCCAAGCAAGGGGATCATAAGGTATGTCTTAAAACTTAGATTTGATGATCTTGTATGAAGTGGGTTATGATTAATCCACGAAATTGTATGAAATTAAGCATGAATATGTGTTAACATCATCATAGGGAACATGTGTTATGCATAATTTTGACTAATTTGATGTTTAAGGATGTAAACCCACTAGTTGGGTGATTAAGATGAAATGAATGTTCAACATGTCCAATATTCATGAATTATGTGGTGTTAGGATGAACTATTGTAAGATGAATTGAAAGAAATTTGGTGTTGATATGTTTGATGTTTAGGTGTTAAATGATACTTGTTGATTAGTAAGAAGATTTGATGAAATATGAGTGAACTTGGAAGATTATGCATAAACTAGTTGTACATGGTGCCTAGGAAGTAGTACGCACACCACGTGTTTGATGAAATGTCTAAAAGACAATAATAAGTGAAATTGTATGCTAGTAATGGGTAAACATATATAGTTCATGTGAAGGTTATGTAGGGATGATGTTGAGTATGCTTTATGCTTGTTTGAATGGATTAACGAAGGTCATATATGAGATGTGAATTTGATATGGTTGTTCATATGTATAAGCATATATGCTAATAAGAATGTGAATGTAATGACATGAATGTATAGGAATCATGTCAAGATGGTTGAGAACGTGGAAGGCTAACGGGCTAAGGAGACTCAAGTAAGCGAACGCAATTACGGACGCACAAGGTAAGTAAATCCCGGACTTACACTTTAGACGTAAAATATATTGTAGTATGATGATTATTGTTATACATGTGAGAAAGTATTAAACAATGGAAGTAAATAGGTAAGTTTATGGAAAAAGGAGTCGAAAGTGGATAGGAAAGTATAATGATGCTAATTGTTTTCTGTTAAGAATGAAATGGAAATGCAGGTATACTAATAATGGAGAATGAAGGTTAAGTATGGAAGTCAGACGAGAGTGTCCGAATGGATGGACGAATGGACTTATATGAACGGGAATAAGAGACGTTGACGCTTGATTATGCACGTTTTAAAGTATATATATATTATGTCACCGGTTGCTAATGAAGTAATTGGTTATGGTGACTGCAGGTTGTACAGGTTTATGAATGCTTGCTCAAGCTGTGTACGTGGTTGAAGATCGAGTCAAGACATGGATTGTACGTGGGTGTGTATGTGGTCTCCTAATTCGATATACGTATGTTAGTTTTTAATTAATTTATGAAAAGGGATTAATGCATTTAAGCGAAAGAAAGAATAACTTATAAAGAAATTTTTAGTATGTGTTTTCCGCTGCGTTAAATTTGGTTAAAACGATTTAGGGCGTCACAAATTTATATCTTTTTTTAATGGCAAATTATATCTAACCCTGTAATGTATAAGATCGATAAGCACAATAATTTACAATCATAAAACTCATGGAGAGGATCATCTAATTTTGGTAGAGAATCAATTATGATTATTTTAACAAATGATACCAAATTTACTTATCATTTACTCCGACTTCATGTAATACTTGAAAAATGAATAGATAAAATTGACATTTCAAATCCACTGAGAAGATAAATTTAAAATTTTAATACATCTAATACATATGTATCATCGAAAGAAAATATATTTTGGATATACCTATCTGAAGAAACACTGGTTAATTGACCGGAATCAAATAAACCAGGGGGTTAGGTTCTGCATAAAAGGGTTGGTTTCTCCTCGTTCGGTTCGTGGGTGACATATCTTCTTCTCTTCACAGTAATTGCAAAATAATCACCGTTAGACTCGCCACGGGGAGAATGGGGGTTCTCTCCGTGACCACCCTCCGGCGTGAGAATAAGTACAAGTTTTATGAAGAAGAAGAAGTGTAAGTGAAGTGAATGTAACTTGAAGATTATACCTGGATTATCCTTCTATTTATAGCCGAAATTTGGGCGGGAAAACCTGTTATTGAAATATTGACGGAAAGTGCTAACTCCGTAAGCGGTTATTTTCCCTCCGTTAATGACTTAACGGATGTGAGAGCACACAGATCGTGATCTTTTGATCAACGATTGGGGAATTGCCACGTGGAAGGTGGGCAAGTGAAGATCTCTCTTCAATTCCATGCCATCATCATGACTTCAAGGGAGCCTGGGATGGTGACACGTGTATAACCGTCTGGTGGTGCACGATGGAGTCTTCCAGAAGATTACAACTGTAATCCTAAGCGAATCCTTATTGTATGGTATCAGTGGAGTAAATAATATCTAAGTCTGGGTATTATTCATGCGGGAGTGCTTACTAGGATTTTTATCCTTATCTGTTGGCGCAAGGATTTGTTAGTTCCCTTTTGGCGCGTAGGTGTTGCTTGTTGCTTTTCTTCTAAGTTCTCTTTGTAAGACCCATCTGCGGCCGCGCAAGGTCTAAAGAGGGTTAGAAGGATAAAGTTGTAGTACGGTCCTAAGTACTCGAAGCGAGGTTTTTGGTACCTTACCCCTTCACTATCCAGGGTGGGAGTTGGCTATAAAGTCCATTTTTCCTACCAAGTGTAAGAAGTCATAAAACACCATAATGTTAACCATAAAACACATTCAAAAGCTACAAATAACGAAGTGTAGACTACTAAAACGCCATATTTGTGGGTTTTGTGTTGTGTGTTTGGATGATAAGACTTTGATTATCGAATGACTAACATTACTGTGTTTTATGTTGATTATGATATTGTGGTTTATATTCATAGTTCTATGATGGTGTGTTTGAAGTTTTTATGGATTGTTAGGGTTTGAGTATTGTGTTTTAGTGATTTTCACTCTATTATTTGTGGGTTTTGAGTGTGTTTAATGGTTGAAATTGTGGTGTTTTATGACTTTGTACATTTTGTAGGAAAAATGGACTTTGTAGCCGAACCCCACCCTCCCTATCTATCCATACCATGAACACAGAAACTCACTTTTTGAATAAGTATATGAAGGGTAGTTAAATGCATTGTGTGGGATTATAAACAATTTATATTGTCAATCGCTATTACGTTATTTAATATATGCCTTCACCGCAAAAATCCCAATATACTAAATGATAAAATAAAATAAGGGTTAGCATTTGCAAATAAAATACAAAGTAACTTTTATGATTATTGTATATATTGCCATCTCACTGTTTGACATTAGTTTTTTTGTTATGAAATTGTATAAATATGTCGGTCAATAATTTTGACAATAAGATAATGACATAAATATTTATGTTTGATATGAATATTATGGATCAAACTAAAACTTACTTGTAAGATGGTTAGATTTGTCATACTTTGATGCAACGAAAATAAATACACACCTCGATTTGACTTTATGATGATGCAATCCAACTCCAAAAGCGACTCGTGCTGATAACGTGTTGTGAAACTAGCCTAATAGCAAAGAAAAAGAAAATAATAGGGAGAAGAAATCTAATATTTCATTGATTGGGGTGTATATTACAAGAGGTACAAGAGATTATATATAATAAAGAAAAACTTGTGAAACAAACCTAATTTATTTTAGATGTTGATAACCACATTAATAATAAATATATTCATAACAAAAATAAATATATTAAAAAGTAAAACTAGTACATACCCAACTCAAACAACGATTCTTTTCCAATATACGTGAAAAAACGTATTTACTAGGTTTGGTAAAACGAGCAAAACATTGGGTGGGTAAGTTAACGGGTCTATGTCAAAACAAGTTTCGATTAAAATTAAGTTCGAGTTGAAACAGTTCGCTTAAAAAAATTATATAAATGGATCGGTTGTTACGTGCATGACAAAGGGCGGTTGCAACTAACATTAATCTTCTCAAAATATAATATAATTAAACCTTTCGTTTTCTTTCAATACATATATATTATTCGAATAATACGACCTACTACTAACTAACATATTAATTTGTGTTCTATTTTATTGTGTTGTTCGCCTTATGCTTTGTTATGCACAATCTAACTATCTAGTGTCTATGTTTGGTGGATATGTCCAAATCCAAATTTCAAACAACCTTTGGGTAGTTTTGAATGTCTTGTTGTATACAAGACGAGATGCCACATATTTTCACTTGTGACATGAGCAGTGACGGACTTATAGTACAAATAGGGGTAGCACGGGCTACCCCTCAACTTCGTTTCCGTAGTGTAAAAATACCCCTTAACTTCATTTACGTAGTGTAAAAATACCTCTCAACTATGTTTCTGTTATATAAAGGATACCCCTGATCCTTAAAAAAAATTAGGACACCCCTAACTTTTTGGGCTAGTCGGCGAACAACAAATTGTGTTTGTAGTAACTATGCTTGATGTGTTTGTAGTAACTATGCTTGATGTGTTTGCTCTTATTTAAAAATAAACTTTCATTTTGCTCTATGTGATTTGGTCATTTTAACGGTTTTGCACTAATAGTTTAAAAATAGCCATTTTCCTCCCTGATTTTTTTAACTTATCGTCATTTTGTTTCCCGCCTTTAACTCCATCCAAAAAAATCCATCAGCTAGAATGGTATTTTGGTAATTTTATAGATAAAAACAAGGGCATGTAAGTCTTTTCACCTAAATAAACCTATAACTTGTTTATTTACATGTATATAAGTAATTCTTTTCTGATCCCTCATATTTCCAACCAGTCTTTCTACCGGCCACCACCATCCTCCACCACCACCACCTGCCAACCACGACTACCGCAACTTTTAACTAAATGTTTTAATTGAGTTAAAGCCAGGGAGTAAACTACCGAAATACCCCTTACTTTTAATTGAACGTTTTAACTAAGTTAGAGCCAGAGAGCAAACTGGCAACAAACTCGAAAGATCAGGGAGGAAATGACTATTTTTAAACTATTGTAGCAAGACCGTTAAAATGATCAAAACACGGGGAGCAAAACAAAAGTTAACTCTTAAAAATATAAAAATAATAATAATTTGAAAGGAACTTCATGAATAAGGATAAAAAGAATCTAAAGTGGATTTTCTTTTAAGATAAAAAAGACATATTGATTGTGCTTTAGTAGTACCTAACTATTTCATCTTTTATGTCGATGTGTGATGCCTTAGTCTTGTCATTTGTTTTGAAACTAGATTTGATCACCGCGCGCGATGCGCTGCGGATTCCACCACGATCACCCAATAGTTTAACCCCACTATGCCCCTCATATTTCGTTTTCACGCTCACCTCTTTAACATGAATCTTATATTTTTCTATTTATCAAATAAAAAAGCACCCACGTATTTGACAACATCAAAACAACAAAACTCAATAAGACATACTAAAATACTATTAATTATAACTGGTTAAATGTCTTAATTTTTAACAAACAAAATACACACATATTTCTGTCCATTAAGTGCATAACAAATGTGCATGGCTTTCACTTCTTTTGGTTGAGCTTCATTGCTTGAAGAAGTTGTGCATACTGAAGTAAGTCTGGATAATTGGTGGATATGGATAGATGTCATGTAGGATTTGGAGGCTGAGACAAGGTTGCAGCGGGTGGTTGTGTTGCGGTCGTGGTTACAGCGGGTGGTTGAGTTGCGGTCGTGGTTATGTAACGAAGCTTGGAGCGGCCTTGAACACACTTTACGAAGTTGAGCTTGGCCTTTGCTTCTTTGAACTCAAGTGCAGCTTGCCAATAGGTCGTGGCTGCAGCCTTGGTTGTCTCAAATGTGCTCAACAATACACGGGTGCCTTCGTCATGATCGTGTATCTCGGGTGGCCGTTTTCCCCATGGCCTTTGTCTTATGCCTAGGGATGAGTATATGGTATCGGGTACTGGTACCGTACGGGTACCGGGTATATTCATACCGGTACTAATTTTTCCCGTATTTCGGTACCGGTACTTTCGGTACCATTACTGGTTCGGTACTGAACGGGTACCGTGCTCATCCCTACTTAGGCTATAGGGTGCGGTCATGAGCCTTATGACTACCATGATCATCCACGTCAGTGCTATATCACTCACCCCTAATCCACAATCCAAAACCATTACCGTAAAGGTGTGGTCATGACCCAAACCACTATCCACTTATTTATTTTAATTTATTTTCGTCTAAAGAAAAAGGAAATGATTACTTGAAAAATGGAAAGGAGGACCATGGTTGCCATTGTTTAATCCATGCAAACCATGGTGGATTAGAGAAGGGGTAGTATAGTTTTCCATTAATGTTCCTACGTGGCGAATCATGTCTCAACCACGCCCCCACACCCTTTAGCCTTACGCCTCTGTAATGTCTCTTCACAGTTGTTTCTGTTCAAATCATGCACATATAATAAGTTATAAAATCTTTAAAAAACACAACCTTTTAGACCCTAATTTTCAGCTAAGACCATGCGTAGTGGGGCGTTTTTTTAAAAAAAAAACTGCCCAATCACGTCGAATAACGCCCCTTCACCGCCCCCTGGGCGTTATTGGGCGTTATCTTGCAAAAAATGCTCCTTGGCGTGGTTTGAAAAACGCCGAATGGGGAAAAGGTTGGCCAATCACATTAGAGATTCCATTTGCTTGGCCAATAAGATTTTTAGGTGTTTTTTTTTAATTTTATTTTACTACAAAACATATTGCCCAATAATGCCCCATCCCCACTACACCCATTTTAGAAAACGCCCAATAATCCCCCATTGCTGACTGGGCTGCCACATGGCGCAAAACGCCGGTGAATATTGCCCACTACGCATGGTCTAAGAAAGGATTAAAGGTTGATTTTGAATTCCAAACCTATGAAAAATCCCACCCTTTAGACCCTAGTTTTCATTTCAGAAAAAGGGTGACAGGGATGATCATGTTCTGAAAGGTCTTTACACATGCTTAGGCATTTTATGACACTTCAATTTTGTAAATTGAATTAATTATTTAAACCACCTAAGCTTTTGAGGTTAGTTTCATATTATATATCCTCTAGTTGTTTTTATAAATCAATGTCAAATTTGATATATGATGCAGGATTGCAGGCTAGAGGCTTATCTAATTTCTATCATACAAATCCCTCCCAAATAAATTGGAGATAACTAAACAATCATAAAAAGGTTTGGTTCATAGTGAATCAACTCTTAGTTAAATACTGAAGATCACACTATCTAAACGGCTATATAGATTGCTTATCTATTTAAAAAGCGACTCAATTGAATTTTAAAAAGTGCTTCAATTCATGATTGTTCATCTGATCCATTTAAATGACCAGAAAGTCGATAAGGGTTCAGAGTATTACCTTAGCCGGAGCAGGAGATGCACCAACGGCAAGTCAGAAATCCTTTCTTGCCATCCGGTAAATTCCGATGGCCCCTATATAAAATTACAAAAGAATGTATAAAATCATCTAAAAACATCATTTTTGAGATCAAAGACTATATTATCTACAAAAACACAACTTCAACCTATCTAAAGACAAAAAACAGATGACCACAAAAGTTGAATTTTGAGACCCTTTCCATAATATACACAACACTTACATCTTGGGCACTTTTGAGGTCCATATGTACATGCAATCCATTTTTTTACTAATGAGACATACGTTTTTAGTTCTGGGTTTTCTATCTTGTTCCTGGCCAAGAACCACCTAAACCGATTTTGTGGTAAAAAAAACCTATGAAGTATGGGTTTCTTCAGGCCTATTGTTAGGAATAAGCTTTCTTTCCATTAATCATGTTATTTCTCATCCCTAAGAGGTTCACCATTATTATATTTGCATAATAAATATTAGTGGATTTGCAAGGAAAGTGAGAACAACAGACCCAACATTTATAAAACTAATGCCACATACAAAATCTAATTACTAAATCTGACACAACCAGTGGCGGACTTGATGTATAATTAGCCGTAGCACGGGCTACGGCTCAACTTTGTACCGGTAGTGTAAAAAAAATTCGATTTTTATATAAAGGACATCTCTAAACAACTACGAGGACACCCCTAAAAAAATTTTAAGCCCAAATTGAAGTTGTAAATAATAAGCCCGAATCAGTTTATATAGCCCAACCAATTGTTATTAAATCCCAGTTATGAAGTGCTTACATTCAATAATGAAGATTGTAAATAATAAGCCCAACCAATTGTTACTAAAGCCCAGTTATAATGTTATATGTTAGCCCAAACCAGTTATAATGCTATATGTTTGTCCAAAATCAAAGGATCAAACGTTGCGCCACTGAAGGATACCGCATAGTTCTTGTCCTTCAGTTTATCGGCTAGTGAAGCTAGATTTGCTTTTACCGGTTGCAACCGCAACCGTTGAAAGATGTTTTTAGAAATTGAAGCTTGTCAAGACGGATATACGCAATCGAATGGGCCCAGAATTTTTGAACAATGCTATGGTTTGTGCGGTCAAAAATGATTTTTTACATGAAGTATAAAGACGACGATGTGATGGAACGATTTCAAGCTATGAAAAAAAGAAGATGACAAATCTATTAGGTATTTGTGTTACTTTATTTATTTATTGTCATTTTTTTATATTATATGATTGCACGGTGAAAAAAAATTTTGGGATACCCCTGAGTTAATGTTCTAGTTCCGCCACTGGACACAACTACAGCTGCATGCAGCTAATTAACCCTGTAACTCAAGAAAACAAACATTAAATCAGTAAGAAAATATAACCTGAAAAAAACCCTAAACATATAGTACAAAACTTAGACAACTCAACTCTAGGAAAAACCAAATTGACTCCCAAACAACAACAATAATCAAATCGATGTTCAAAATCTCAAACAACAAAAAGATACAAACATAACCCCCATTCCGTTTAAAGTTAACAAAAAATGATACTTACACTGGCAATTACAATCGAGAACTGTGGCAGTCGCAAGAAAAACTAACAGCAACCAGAACACCAAGTAAAAAACACATGGAACCGGTGGACCTAACTGGTGAAACAAAAAAATTATATAAGGAAATCAGAGTAGCCATGGAATAGAATCAAAACATACCTTCTCCAAATAAACCTAATAGCGACTGGAATTTGAAGACCCGTTGGAATGGACAAGCAAATCAAAAACTACCCTACCTACCTACGCCTCACGCCACCGTGGCTCCGACGTTACCAGCGGCTAGAACCTCTGGGTTCCCTTTGCTCTGCGACTTTCTCTTCTCTATCTACTTTCTCTCTGTATCACTCTCATCTATCTCTCCACCATACGCCATGTTTCTTCTCTCTCTGTCTATTCTGCCACCGTTAAAGAAATGCCTGTAAAAATATACGTGGCTAAAAGGTTGGGGGTGCGTGGCATGTGGTTATGCTGGACATGAATGGAAAGCAATGTACAACTTTCTAACCTACTGTTTCAACCAATAGAAGCACATAACACAATTTAAGCACAACTTACAACAACCATTTGCATAAACTTGTTACCAATTTATAATTTATAATATACGATGAGGTAAAAAACATGAACTCTTGTTTTGTTTTATCATTTGTTTTATAGCTTTCCATTTTTTTATGTTTAATAATAAAACCACAACCACGAGTTAGGGACTGTTTGTTTACCTCTTAATGAGCCTTTTAGTGGTTCAGACCTCTTACTAGTTCAGCACTTAATGGTTCAAATTGTTTGTTTCGTGAGCAGATGTCTGAATGGTTCAGACATTTACCTCTGAATGGTTAAGTATTATACAGAGTCTGAATGATTAAGGGGCTGTTTGGTAGCCTCTGAATGGTCATTAAGATGCTACATCTTAATTGAACCACTAAGAATTTTACCAATGAGAAGGTAGAAGAATGTGACATGTGATGATTTACCATTCAGAGGTTACCTCTTAACCATTCAGACTTGAGGTTACCTCTTATTCATTCAGATGTTTTAAACCATTAAAAGGTAGCATCTGAATAGTCATTAAGAGGCTATCAAACAGCCCCTAAGAACTCTAATCTGAATTAGTCAGACATTTGCCTCTGAATGGTTAATCATTATACTGGCTCTTAATGGTTCAGACCTCTTACCGGTTCAGCACTTAATGGTTCAGACCTCTTACTGGTTCAACACTTAACCATTCAGAAGTTACCAAATAGCCCTTAGTCTTGTCATTTGTTTTGAAATATACGGTGAGGGAAAAAACATGAACCCTTGTTTTGTTTTATAATTTGTTTTATAGCTTTCCATTTTTTTATGTTTAAAGGGAAATTTGAAGACATAGCTACGGCAGGCAAGCGCATAAGACTGCATGTTGTGGACCGCGAGTAGAGTGGCGTGAGCCATATCGTCGTCTATGTGGCTTGCGAGTGCTGAAGGGTGATCATGGTCGTTTGGGTGAGCGACTGTTTTGGGGGTGTGGTAGCTTGGGCGAGCCGAGGTTAATCACAACAGGCTCAAGAGAGGAGAGACGTGAGTGGGCCAGGTGATGAGTAGACGTCTAGTCAGCGTCATGGGTCGTAATATTAGAGGATGAATTTGGGTTTTCAAGTGAGCCACAACGGGTAGTCTAACACATATATACAAAGTGTTTTGCTAATTTAATAGTAGAGAAAGAATAAAACCGACCATTTTATGTACTACAGTTAAAACATATTGTTAAAGTTTTATAGCTTTTTGACTTTTCAGTTCTCTATTTATTAGTAGAGTGAGAATAAACCGACCATTTTATGTATTACAGCAGAAACATATTGTAATTGTTTTATAGATTTTCGACCTTTTTGAAGTTCTCTATTTATTATTTAATTATATATTAAGAGTATGATTTTTTTGTCTTATTATACATATATTGTTGATGAAGGACGATGAATAGTAACTTTATATTTATAATTATATATAGTTTTTAATTATTTTTTACTTAATATATTATAATAGTTTATTATTATATTTACTTTTAATAACATATTTTTTTATTTTTTTTCCTTTTTTAAAATCATATATTTCTTTTACCATTTTTAATAATTCTTTTTTTTCTTTTTTAGAACATATATTAATTTATCAATTAATTTGATACTTCTTTAATAATTTATGTTTATAACTTTTTTCTAAAAACTTAAATACGTAGTTGTGTTTGATTTTTTCTCTCGATATTCCGTTATACATTTTGTTAAAAACGAAGTTGTACTCAAAATAAAGTATTTATTTGGTATCATAAAACGGTTCGATGATAAACTAAACTGTTCTAATGGTCTGACTTTTTAAACCACATGCTTTATTTTCAAATCATGTTTGTTTTACATTATCATTTGATCGGTTTCGCCGCAATGCGCGACGTATAAAAAAACTAGTTATAGTTATAGTTAAAACAAAACTGGTTTCCATTGTGTTAGAAAATAATGTTTTGTTAATTGGATCTTTGTTCATTTTAACTCTTTATGAGTTAAATCTCATCTGATTTATCTTATGTTTAAACAGAGACGTCTTCGAGAATTCACATATCCTGTTCGAGTTCAAAAAAATGTGTCCTTCCGTAGTGTTTTATTGTTATTTAAAAAAATCAAATTAGTATTGTGCTCAATAAACCTAATGACAAGTGAGCTAAATACTAAACTATAAAAAATGATTTGTAAATGGGTCTATATTGGAATTGGTATGTGTTTACTTTAAAAAAAATAATGTATATATATCAAATTTTCTAAAAAATTGCGTGCCCTTCGAAATCACGGGCGTTGTGCGGAGGTCCTTCCCGCACACCATCAAAGGCGCCACTGTGTTTAAAGCTCGAGAATATTAAAAATAATTTTATATTTTGATTTATTATAACGGATAGAATCATGTAGAGAAAATTAAACGGTGCATGACTCAAACATGGGATCAAACGTAGTGGTCTTGATGAATTTTGTTGTCTATCACGTATAGTTCATTTAAACAACTTATAAAACATTCTTAAGTGATTACATATATAAATTCTTCATTAAAATTAAATAGCAAGTGAAAATAGATAACATTACTCCTTGGAGAGAAATTGATAGTGAATAAAAATATTGATCAATGATCAAGAAGTTGACTAAACTCATAAGATAGATTTGTTAACATCCACTTGTAGCATTGTATATCGTTGTGCTCTTGTGGTATCTTTGTATCCTTAATCTAGTTATCTTACAAGCTCTCTATTGAGTTATATAACTAACAAAAGTTTTATTAAAAAAAAAACTCATGAAACCATCTTGCTTCTTCTTACGGCTATAATACCGCATCATGAAAGTTAATATTAAAAAAAAAACTCATGAAACCATCTTGCTTCTTCTTACGGCTATAATACCGCATCATGAAAGTTAATATTGTATCTGGTTAAAGGATTTGGAGACTTGATTTAGGCCTAACTGTGGAAGATTAAGCCACGACATTTCTGGATGCCCAAGATCGAGCTATCAAGAGTGATTTACGAAAACGACCATAACTTTGCTACGGGTCTCCGTTTTAAGCGTTCAACCAGTCAAATCAAAGCTTGAAACGAGGAGCACGTCGTGATTTTCGGTCCAAAAAACGCATTCTAGTGGGAGTTACGGGCACTTCTAGGTTTTTTCTTGTTTTATGCATTTTGTTTTTTGGCTTGTGTTTGGCCCATGGCCTTTTTATGGCCCATTTCGAATTTTTGTTCTTATTTATATCCTTATCATGTAATATGGATGGTCATTCATCAATTTTGCAATAAACCATCTTATCATTTCAAATTCTCTGCCCTTTTGGTCGAATTTAAGGTTTGGGGAAGATTATTCACAAAATCAACGTGATCAATTCTAATTATCATTTCACACACTACATCAAGAATTGATAACACACTACTAGCCCTTAAACTAGTATAAAATTCAGTTAAACCTAAACCTAACAAACATACAAATAATTAATTGTAAGTAGGGCGAATATCACATGCAAAAGTAATTTAAATGTAAATAAAATAACCGTTTTATATTTATTGTAATCCAAAAAAAAAAAAAAACATATCCACATTACAGTGACAATGATGTCGGGCTAGAGGGTTGAAATTTGTAAAATCAAACATGACCACTATTTTTTTTTCATGAAAAAGATATCAAGTTTAACCAAAATACGATTAAAATTGTGAAAGGAGCAACACTCACACAAATTAAAGACTGAGTCAGCCAAGGATATTAGGCAACAATACTAATATTAATATTAGTAATAAATTAGTATTTATTTTGAACTAGTTTATTGTTACTTATTAGTTTGAACTAGTATTAAGCGCCCCGCGCGCTGCGGTTGGGGCGTAAAACCATGACAAATAGCACCAATGTCACAACACCGCCAACGGCAAATATTAACTCGCAAAATTTAGAATGAAGCGTAAAACAAAACGTAAAAACATTGAACCACACACAAACGTTGCGTCGTGTTAACTTGCAAAATTTAGAACAAAACGTAAAACAAACATTTTGCGAATTATGAAAAGTGAAAGATACCAAAGTTGAAAGTAAAAAAGTTGTGAGGTTAAATTGGCAAAGATAGAAAGCTTTTGGGTTAAAAGTGAAAAACCAAAGTAGCTTTGGGTTAAAAGTATCATTATATATATATATATATATATATATATATATATATATATATATATATATATATATATATAGAATAAGTATAATGTACAAAAACCCTTATCCTACGTTATCGTACGCGACAGACTTTAGAACTTGCGTAATTATGTTCCATGCGTTATTATCAGTAGGGTTTGACAAAATGAACTTGTGTAATAAATTTCCAATGCGTGATTAGGTCAAAAAAAAGGCTTCCATGCGTGATTTTGAGTCCAATGCGTGATTAGTGCCTGATCAGACGGTTACGGCCGTCGCGTACGTTTTGTAGGATAAGCCCTAATGTATGTTAACCTACCCCTATATATATATATATATATATAAAACTTCCCTAAACATAAAATACAATTTAACTATACACCACCACAATGTTGTTAATTTATAATGAGTTAATAGGATTAGGTGCCTTGTATGGCAAGTAGCCAAGTAGTACGCACTATAAATAAAAGTCCTAGATCATTATATATTTATATTGTATTCGTATTCAAGAGATTGATTAAAACTGTCCTACAAGTTTGTACAATTTCGAGTGTTGGGATCATTTACACGGGTTTGAGATACGAAGGCCAATTTAAAAAATTGGTATTAGAGCTTGAAGAAAAACTAAAGAAGAAAAGTTGGAGATCACAATGACTTAATATTCAGGTATTGGAGCGGTCAAGAAGCTTAACAACTGAAGAGGTATGGTCTCAATTCCATGCACACATGGCAAGGACCACACTACTTTTTCCGTCCAACATGGCGCCTACATCAACAAGAAAATCCAGAAGCTTCTGGAAGACGTCAAGGTGCCACCGAAGATGCTCCTCCAGACAAGAAGGACAACACGTGTCACCAATATCCAGACGCCATGTGGACCTGCAACGCTACCTGGGGACAGACCGACAGCTGCAGTACCAGTCCTCCTACATGGACCAACGAGGGCGCGCCACGTGTACCACTATCCTGACCGCAGCAGAGGAGACCAAGAGGATATTCTCCTTGGTCGGACAGCTGGCGCCCGATAGCAGCTGGCAGGGTTGCTCCTCCCTCCTTCACCATCCGGCTATAAATAGGACCCTTCGTCATTCAGGTTATCCATTATGTTCTCCTCACATTCCACCTATAACACACACTATTTTCTCATCAGAGCAGTACTTATTCTCACGCCGGAGCCCGGTTAAGAGGGAAACCCCCATATTCCCCTCTTAACAAGCTAACGGTTTGCTGTTTTGCAGGACCACAGTCTCAAGCGAGTAGAGAAGGAGATTGAACCCACTTAAGAGACGACCCAGCTAGTTAACCATCGGTGTTAACCAGTGTTTCATCAACAACCAAAATAACAATATGTGGTCCACTTGTATGATGTCGTATCTACAAGGACGATTTTTATTTATTGTAATTCAATATACTTATTCATCACAAAGCTATCAAGTCTAACCAAAATAAGTTTAAAACCATGTAATATGAACTCGAAATGTGCAACTTATTTATATAATAGTCATTCAATATACTTATTCATCACAAAGCTATCAAGTCTAAGCAATATATGTTTAAAACATGTAACATGAAGACGACATGTGCAACCTATTTATATAAATGGGAACTAGGGATTGTAATGAAGATGTAAATATGTTAGGAATATGATCAAATACCAATTCTTCTAAAAACAAAAAGTTGTAAGAAGTGTATCAAACGGAATCTGATTGAGCTCATTCAAGTGGCATTGGAACAGTCTTATTCAACTCTACAATATGAGATTTTAGTTTTTTCTTTTAGATGTTTAGCTTGTAGATTCTTAGATTTTTTGTTTACATCATTGTGTCTTTTTATTTATCTTTGTGTCTTTTTTGTGACTCATTGTGTCTATTTTCCTCGACATTGTGTTATATTTTTCAACATTGTAATTTATTTTGCTCGGCATTGTGTCATATTTTACAATCCATTGTGACTTTGTACGCTTCTTATTTTTAGCAGTATTTGTAGAATAACTTTACAAAATATGTAAAAGGGTTGTACACAACTTATGGAATTTACCAAAAGTGTAAATGGGTCATCAATGGATTGACAAGTCAAACCTACAATCGTTTTTTAAATGAACTAGAATAGATTCCCTGCGTTGCGGGGTCAAGTTTTCTTTAATGTGATTTGAGTGTATGATTTTTTTTTTTAATTGTCGTTAAAGAGAAAATAATGAATGATTACATTTCCAATCCTTTAAATACTTCTAAAGTTGTTTGGGATATCAATTGTAGTCAAATCTCATGGTGTATTAATGCGGTTGAATCCACATCTTACCGCAATTTTATATTTATTAATCGCAGTTAGATCTCATGGACTATTTCAAATCGAACTTTTCAATTAATTAAACTTCTAGTAAATATACACACGACAAAAATACTTAACTCATATGACTTTGTAAAAGCTAATTCTATTTAGTATTCATTTGAATTATAAAATAAGGATGTTACCTAAAAAAATATAATTAATTGAATAAATATATAAGTCATGAAAAATACAACAATATTAGTTTAAAATTTTTGTGTAAAATATGTATTAATTAGTGAGATGACATTACATTCCACATGATTGGATAAGGTTATGTTTGTGAGTCACCTACGTTACATGTAAATATAATTTTCACTATAGCTAACAATTTATATACTATAAATTAGCAAGTTTTATATGCCTAAGATGTTATACTTTATGTTTTGGGTGATTTTCAAAAAAGAAATTGAAATTTACTTTTAACTCAAATCTTTTAATTTCTTACAATTTTAACTTTACAAAATTGAACTTTTTTTTTATAATTTAACCTCAACTTTTTTATATTTAACTTTGGCCCCCCTATACTTTCATCTTTTGCAGATTTTCATATTATGTTTCTTACTAAATTTTGTGAGTTACCACGAATCAACGTGTGTGTAGTTCAACGTTATTACGTTTCATTCATAATTTTGCAAGGTAATACGGCGCAACGTCCATGTTTAGTTCAAGATTTTACATCTATTGTTTTTCATTTCATAGGTTCGTCGCAACGCGTGATCATTGATTGACTTTGTTATTTTTTTATATGTTATATATTTCGGTTTCTTACAATTTTAACCTCACAAAAATGATTTCTTTTTTACTTTTAACCCAATTTTTTTTAATCTTTTGTAATTTAACTTCACAACCTTTTTACTTTCAACTTTCGTCCCCTATACTTGTCATCATTCCCAAATTTTCATTTTACGTTTCGTACTAAATTTTTCAAGTTAACACAACGCAATGTGCGTGTGTGATTCAATGTTTTTACGTTTCATCCATAATTTTCCAAGTTAACACGGTGCAACGTCCATGTGTTTTTATTTCTATTTTTCTCATTTGACAGGTTCCTCGTAACGCATGAGTCCTAGATCGACTTAGTTATTTTTCTTAAATGTTCTACGTTTCGGTCTATTTCTTCGTTTTAACATGCCACAACTTGAACGTTGGTGGTCGCTGACGGTTGTTTGGAATTGGTGCTATTTGACATGCTTTAACGTCCCCGTCACAACGTGGGGTGCTAAATTCTAGTTTGTTTAATTATATATATATAATAATTAGACCGATAACCCACACATGATATGCTTTTATTACACAAGTTAAACCAATCAATTTAAAACCTAATTATTTCGTGTTTTTAATTGATGTTTACCTTCATATAGATTTATGTTTGTGCTTACTTTTGTATAATATTTGTTTGAATTTGCAGACTTGGATTACAGGCGATTATTTTTTTTAACGGCCAATGAATCCTCTAAATGGGCTACTAGCGAATTCACCACATCGGGATACATTCGGCTCCAAATTGGGGAAAACATTCACCTAAGGCCGAAGCCCGTGAACACTCGCCCGAAGGCACGGCAGTGCGGGGAGGTAAAACCTGCTCAGTTCAAGGATCGAACTAGCGAACTCCGCTTACTCGCCTAGTCTCCCATCATCACCAGGTGCCGCAGAAAATAATGGAGAGAGCAGGAATCGAACTTGGATCCCTTAGAACACCAAGTCTCTCCCATACGACTCCACCACCACCTCATTGGCATTACACTCGATTATTAGTTAACGATTTTCTTATAGTCTTGAAAATTGACTTAATTTAACTTTTAACTACTACATCAAATAGAAAATAGTAGAAGATAAACATGATTAAAGTTGGTAGAAAAGAAGACGCCTTCAACCTTTTTCTTAATCTTTGTCAAGAAGCAACCGATTGCAATTATAAGAATCAAGACTCTCATTCATTAGTGGGTCCTCCAAGCAACTCAACACAATAGAATTTATTTATAAAACTTACATAATAAATGTAAGGGCTGTGTGTATCACAAAATTATTTTATATAATACTGTATCTTATGTGTGTAAAAAAATATAATATTGTATTTATGTTTTTTTAACGGCAAGGTGTCATACAATTTTTTGGGTGCGAGACACCCCCCCCCCCCCCCCGCGTATTGGGGAGGCCCGTCGTTCCTCTCCAGCCAGACATGAGTGTCTTAACCGTGCCTCAGCTGGCATCAGAGAGTGACTGGCTTCCAAAGAAAAACCCCACAGGTACCTCGCCCTGAATAGGGCTTGACGAGTTGAGGGCAGCCACAGAGGAAAATGAACCGCCTCAAGTGGAGATCGAACTCGGACACCATGGGTAAAACCCAGGTGCATCAACCAGTTTGACTGGGTTGTATTTATGTGTGTGATCTCATATCAAGATATTGTTGTATCATGGTATTTTAGTTATGCACCGCCTCTCTCTTAAAATTAGTTCCATTAAACGATAATATTTTTGTTCTACTACTAATTAGATTTATCATTTTAGCTTAGGAGACCTATACACACGTATGACTTGGGGTTTGTAGGGTACATATCATTGTTACATAGCACAAACGCTAGATGACTTTTTTTTTTTTTTTTACAACTTATTGTTATGGTTTTGAGATGGTTGAATACATATATATCTAGTAATAAAGAATAACTATTTCACATTGATATGCATGGACCATAGCAAAAAAAATACAGTGTTCATATGTATCCGTTTTCAAATAAATAAATTAATCACTAAAAGTCACATATCAATTCTTTAAATTATCCCAACCATTGTATATATGATCTCATCTCTTGATATATATCTGTTGGTGGTATGCATAATGTGAAATTGTTATTGTAACCATATTGATTGCTAACAAGTAACTAGGTGGTTCTTCTAATGAATCTAGGAAGCCATCATATAACAAATATATTTTCCAAACTGACGCAAGCTTTTGTGTTGAAACTAATCATGGCCCATTTGCATCATTTCTATATTTTTCATGATGAAAAAGCATACGTTTGGAAGGCATTGTGCATCAAGAAGATATTTGCATTCATTTTACATTAAGATTTGTTGATGCAACAAATACAAGACCAACGGTAGTAGCTGGGCTGGTTAGGCAAAAGGGTTGAAGGGTTCAACTTTGCCTAACGCAGGTCGTGGGGTCCCCCCACGTTTGCAAAACGTGGAAGGAGGTTCACTAGTTAGTTTTTGTTATTTGCTGGAGATCCTTCTCTGAAGTATATCCAGATTCGGATGTGGGAGCAAATAGAATGTGTGTGGTGGACGTGAAAAGGAGTGACTCGCATGTAAGCAAGTACTCAATATGAATGACCAGAGATTAGAGAATCAGAGCTGGCCAGGAGATGTTTTCTGAAGTAAATGAAGTGTCAATTTATAAGAGAAGACATCTCCCGAAGTAGAATGCATTTGACTAGTGACCTTGCTTACAGTGAGGGGCTTGCCCTTTCGGGGGTTAAAGCCTTTTGACCCCTGGATAATAACGTGTACTCTGCAGACCTGCGTTGCTTTTGCGGCTGTGGGTTGGTGAAGCAATCCCCGGATGTGACTGGCTACTGTTTCCGCATTACTTTTCCCCCCACCTCACAGCTTTTTAACCATTGAACCATTTAACCCTTTTAGCGTTTGCATATTTAGTCATTTTATTTAGCCTTAGGCTACCCCCGTCGTCAGCCCCCCAAGTCAGAGGTTTTTGGGGAATGGGCTCAAAGACTTCTGACTTTTATACGCGTATTTTATTGCCTAAAGGTTTCAATGGTTCGATGCTTGAAGGCTTGAAGGGTTGTGAGCAGTTAATATTTGAATTTTAAATAACTGACACTTGATTTGATTGATGTATGGCAGTTCAATAGGGTGGCGGTTACTGTTTGCCATTATTACCCCTATTGTAGGTTATTTTATATTTACTTATCTCATTTATTTACTCATTTTACTTTGAAGAAATCATCGGTTTGCTTCCTTTTTTCTCTCCGGTATCCCCCTTTCTTTCAAAATCAGGTCAGTTCCAATTTGCTTATTTTTTCTTTAGTTGTTCATTGTGATGGGTGCTCGGAAGGATATGGCAAAATCCTTCTCTCGACTGACCCAAGAGGAAGTCGATTTATTTTGTGTAGAATGGGGAATAGGGACAAAGTATAAACCGGTTGCACCGGCTTGCGATAAATCCATCAATGCCTGTCCTTCTGGTATGATTGCCTTGTATTGCCGTCATTTTGAGTTTTCAAACCTTCGTTATCCGTTTTCAAACTTTGTCTTGAATGTATTGGAATATTATCGGGTGTCTTTTGGTCAAGTTCATCCCCTAGGCATGGCTAGGGTTTTGCATTTCGAAATTCTGTGTCGGGCATGTGGGTATGATCCATCTTTGTTGTCCTTCCGTCGTTTTTTCCGGCTTGCTAAGAATGGTGATTGGTTCACCTTTGAAACCAGTCAAGTTGACACTTGCTTAATCTCGTCCATGGTTTCTACACTTGGGGTGTGAAAAGATCGGTTTTTCTGGGTGTCGGAGGAAATTGTCCCTTTCAAACCTGTTTGGAGACACCCAGATGTTGTTCTGAACGAGCCGGAGCCCTCTGATTCTGAGATAAACACTCGTTTCTTAGAAATTCTTAGGGAGTGTCCTTCTAGGCTTCGTCCTTTCCCTGAGCATTTGTTGGTGTTGTTGGGTATAAGTAAGTTGTGGGAAAAGGCTAACCGGGATCCGGTGCTTATTAGAGATGGGAAGGGTATGCATTTATTCTTTTCTTGCTTTTTGTTCCTTTCTATTTATTTGCTTATGTGCTTTTATATTTGTGTTGTAGCTATGTCTGCCTTGGATTTTATCAAAAGCGATGATACTTCTGACGTTGTTTTTGATGATGTTGCTGCTACCCCTGATGAGAATGCGGTTGTTAAGGGTGCCGATTATAGGTTTGAGGGTTCTGGTTATGTCAATGTTCCGAATGTCAAAGGTTTCACCAAGGTTACTGAGTCCAAAGGTTCCACTCGTCGTTCTCAACGTCATCTGAAGGGTGTTGATCAGCCCTCTGGCTCAGAGCCTATTGACGTTAGTGATGATATCGAGGCATCAGAGGATCAAGCTGTGGATGTTGGTAAAGGCAAGGAAAAGGAGTTGATTGTTTCGAGCAAGAAGAAGAAATTGGTTAAGAGGGGTACTATTTCTGCTTTTGAAGGTTCGTCGGCCAAAAGTGTTGAAAGCTTCGAGGGTTCAGAGGACATTTATGTGCCCAATTGGAAGGTTAAGGTTGGTGACAATTTTAAGGATCCTGCTGTTTGTGCTGAAGCCTTGGCTCATTTTGCTCCTCCCGGTGTTCGAGATGCCATATCTGAGATGGAGGGTGATCATCTTATTTCTAGGATGATGCTCAGTTCCTGCAACCTTTCTGCCTTTTTGGCTGAAGGTGTCACTCGCTTTGCTAAAGGGATGCGGGAATATAAGGAGGCCTCTAAGAAGAAGGAGAAAATGAAAGCTTCAATTGCTGCCATGAAGAAGGAAATTAAGATTTTTTCTGAGAAAGAACTGGCTTGGAACAAGAAGATTGAGGAGTTAACTAAGAGGCACGATATTGAGATGGGTGATCTTAGGAAGAGCTTTGAAGCTAACTTATTGAAACTGAAGGCTGACCGAGAGGCCTTGGCTGTGCAAAAGAAAGCTTTTGATAAGGAGAAGGATGGTTTGAAAACCTTGGTTGCCCAAGCTACCGGAGATAACCAATGGCTCATTGAGCAGGGTTTTCATCAGGTGGTTACCTATCTCATGCACTCTAAGGAATTTAACTCCGCTCTTGGTGATGTCTACACTAAATTGCTCAATCTTGGAAAACACCAAGGTCTTATTGCGGGTTATAAGCTTCACGAGTCTGGTTATCCCTTAGAGAAATCTTCCCTGTACCGTCCCGAGGCTTCGGATGTTTTTAAGAGTTCCGTGGAGCAAATGGAGAGGTTATCATACCCGTATGTAAGTCAAGTTGCCTCTTGTTATGGTAAGCCTCTCACTGCTTTACAGGAACTGAAGCCGGATGGTTTGAATGAAAAGTTATGCGTTGAACTGCTTGGCTCCCCTTCGAGGAAACGTTCCTTTTCGGGAGATAGTGAAGATACTTTTCCTGGGGAGGCCGATGCTCCGAAGGATGTCAGTTTGGACGTTTCAGCTGTTGATGATCAGGGTCCGAAGGCTAAGAAGGTTAAGAAGACTAAGAAGGCCAAAGGTAGCGTTTCTGGGGCTACTAAGCCTTCTGTTGATGCCTAGAATTTGTAGCTTTCTTAGCACTTTGTTAAAACAATTCATGGTTTGTAACCTTTAAACAATATTAGGTTTTCAGGGACCCTTAAGGTTCCTTTTGGTTGTGTTGAAGGCCTGTATGGCCGTTTAAACAATGATTAGGCTTGCAAGTTACTATGACTTGCCTTAACTTATGTTTGGAAGTCTTTTAGGACTTTCTTTGACATGGTACGATGTTTTAACGTTCTTCCTTATGTTATGTTTTTAGACTTGTGCCAGCTTTCGTTAAGGCAGTCTGTTTGGCTTTAACCTTCCAAGCCTTTTGGCTGTCTGTTAGTGGGTTGAAGCCTTTAGGGTTTCGAGTTGTTATTCGGGTGGCTTGAAGCCTTGAAGGCTTCTTAGTCTTGCGACCTGACTTGGTTTGTATCTTTGTGATTTTTGTCCAAGTGATTTTGTTCTTTTAGATTTTCTTTGTCTTTGTCGAGTTTGTGCTGCCCTTATGTTTTTTATACCTAAAAGGGGTCAGTGCTGCAGACACTTAGCCTTGGTATTTTTAACAAGAAGATATAGCACCTATCCTTTTTATCATTTCTTTGGTTTTCGCTTGACTTTTTCAAGCCTGTTTGCAGATTATATTTTTGAAGCTTAGGGAACATTTGGTGTAGGCTGTTCACACCCGTCTATGAGACAATTTTATTTTTTGTTAACAAGTCTCATGGAGTTGTATTGACTTAGGAACTCACCCCTTATATAGGTTCATTTAACCCTTGAACCTATTGAGCGATGTGGCCTGGGAGCTCATCCCCTTACATTGCCCTTGCCATGGAGTTTTTTGCTAGGTTCTCAACCTGATCTTAGGATAGAAAGACAAATTTGATAAAACAACTTCATTCATTCAAGCAATACTTGCTTTTTACAAAAGGTATTCATAGTGTTGTTCGAAATACATTTTGATACAAACCAAATTTTCTTGTCTAAACATGGAACCTTTTTAGGGTTTTGCCATTCCAATGCCTTGGAAGCCTTTTGCCTTCTGAATCTGCTAGCTTGTAGGATCCACCCTTGTGTGCTTCGAGGATGGTATGTGGACCTTCCCATTTTGGGCCAAGCTTTCCTTGATTTTCCTTTTTGCTAGCTGCATTGTTTCTGAGGACCAGGTCCCCTGGCTTAAATCGTTCATTCTTGACTTTCTTGTTGTAGTAGGCTTCCATTCGTTGCTTGTATTTGGCTTCTTGGATTGCAGCTTGATCTCGTGCTTCCTCTAGGAGTTGTAAATTCAACATGGTCTCTTTTTGGTTTGTTTCGGGATCCATGTTGACGATTCGTTGGGTTACAACTCCTATCTCAGCGGGGATCACAGCCTCGGATCCAAATACCAAGCTATAAGGTGTTTTCTTGTGGCTTGTTTTTTCGGTTGTTCTAATTGCCCATAGGACACTAGGCAATTCTTCAAGCCAGTTGTTTTCGTATCTTCCCAATCTTGTCTTGATGCCTTCCACTATACTTCTATTCGTCCTTTCAACTTGACCGTTTGATTGCGGATAAGCCACTGAGCTAAAGACCTGATCGATTTTGTATTCCTTGCACCAAACGCTGAAAGGCTTCTCAGCAAATTGCCTTCCGTTATCAGTGACAAGTACTCCCGGCAATCCATAACGGCAAATGATGTTCTCCCAAACAAAATCAATGACCTGTTTTCCCGTAATCTTAGCAAGTGGTTTGACTTCGGGCCATTTGGTGAAATAATCTATTGCCACCAGCAAGAATTTTACTCCTCCTTTGCTTGGGGGAAATGGACCAACAATGTCCATTCCCCATTTATGGAATGGCCATGCCGAGGTTATTGGGACTAAATCATGCTTGGGATTTTTTGGGATCGGTGCATGGATCTGGCAAGCATCACATTTTTTCAATTCTTCAGCTGTATCGCGATGCATTGAGGGCCAGAAATATCCAAGGTTCATGAGCTTTGCAACCACCGACCTAGCTCCAAAGTGAGCTCCACATACACCTTCATGAATTTCCTTGATCAAATACTTACTTTGCTCGGGACCGACACATCTTAGCAAGGGAGCAAGGTAACCCTTTTTGTAAAGGGTTTCTCCTTGTAGTATGTATTGCCTTGCTTTGATTTCAACCCTTTTAGCTTCCACTTGATCATTGGGTAATTCACCATTTTTAAGGAACTTTTTTATGGGAGTCATCCAGTTTGGATCTTCTTCGGTAACTACATCTTGAACTTCCAATTCATCGATTGATGGAGTCTTTAACACTTCTACCAGCACCTTCTTGGTAAGGTGGGCAAAAGTTAGAGATGCAAGCTTACTTAAGGCATCAGCCTTTTTGTTTTGAGACCTGGGGATCTGTTTGATGTTGCAAGCTTGGAAGGTACTCATCAGTTCTTTGGATTTTTCTCTGTATTTTTTCATGTTGGGCTCTTTAGCTATGTAGCTATCATTCACTTGGCTTGAGACTAGCAACGAATCTGTGAACACTTCAAGCTTTTCAATCTTCATCTCTTTAGCCAGCCTTAGGCCAGCTATTAGTGCCTCGTATTCAGCCTCGTTATTGGTGGTCTGAAAATCAAAACGGAGAGCATATGTGAACTCCATCCCTTCTGGGTTGATCAAAATTAGCCCAGCCCCTGACCCTTCAACGCTTGAAGCCCCGTCGGTAAAAAGCTTCCAGGCTTCAGGGTTGGAAGGTTCAGTGGTGGTAGCGTTTACTTCAGTGATCGCCTGATTTGGGACTTCCACAATGAAATCAGCCAAGACTTGTGCCTTGATAGCTTTTCTTGGGACATAGGTGATGTTATGTTCACCCAGTTCTATGGCCCATTTGGCTAATCGCCCCGAGTTTTCAGGTTTTTCAAGCACACTCTTAATAGGTTGGTCGGTGACCACTTGTATGGGGTGTGCTTGGAAATACCTTCGAAGCCTTCTAGCTGTTTGCACTAGGGCTAGGGCAAGTTTTTCAAGGGGAGGGTATTTCGTTTCAGCTAATTTTAAAGTTTTGCTGAAAAAATAAACGGGTACCTGGGCCTTGTCTCGCTCAATGGTGAGGACTGCACTGATGGCCTCGTCAGTAATTGAGAGGTACACCGATATTAACTCCCCAGTTTTTGGTGCCGCAATATCTGGTAGGGAAGCTAGATGTTGCTTCATCTGGTTGAAAGCTTCTTCAGCTTCTTCAGTCCATTTGAAATCCTTCTTATCTGAACAGTTCTTGAGCGTTTTGTAGAAGGGCAGAGATCTTTCGGCCAACTTTGAGGTAAAACGCTTCAAGGCTGCAAGCTTCCCGTTCAAGCTTTCAACCTCCTTCTTGGTCTTTGGTGGCTTGGTTTCGAGGACGGCTTTCACTTTGTTTGGGTTGGCTTTGATGCTTTGTTTTCCAACAATGTGACCCAAGAATTTTCCTTCCTCGAATCCGAATGAGCATTTTTCCGGATTGAGTTTCATGTTAACCTTTCTAAGGTTCTTGAAAGTTTCTTGAATATCGTCGAGCATTTGATATTCCGTCTTGCTTTTAATCACCAAGTCGTCGACATACGCCTCCATGTTTTTACCAATTTGGTTTTCGAAGGCTTTGTCAACGAGCCGTTGGTAGGTTGCTCCGGCATTTTTGAGGCCAAAAGGCATCTTTTGATAACAAAAGATCCCTTTGTCCGTGTGAAAGGCTGTTTTTTCCTCATCCTCTTCCTTCATGAGGATTTGGTGATAACCTTTGTATGCATCAAGAAAGCATTTAAACGTGTAACCGGTGAGGGAGTCAACTTTGAGATCAATTTCCGGTAGTGGATAGCAATCCTTAGGACAAGCCTTGTTAAGATCCTTGAAATCTATGCACATCCTCCATGAGTTGTCGGGTTTCTTGACCATAACCGGGTTTGCAACCCATGACTGGTACTTGACTTCCCGGAGAATGCCGGCTGACACAAGCTTTTCAACCTCTTGGCAGGCTGCCAGACTTCTCTCGGGTGCTAAGCTTCTTTTCTTTTGGACCACAGGCTTGACATCTGGTGGTATTCTTAACTCGTGTTCAGCAATGTTCCGAGGGATTCCTATCATATCTTCTGGACACCAAGCGAAGACATCGCTGTAATGTGTTAGCAGTTTTTTGAGATACGAAAGGGTCTCTTGAGAAAGGTTTGGATTGACCCTTATCCTTTGTTCAGGGTACTTGGGGTTTATGACCAACCTTTGCCTGTCTTCTTCACTGTTTGAGCTTTCACCCTCAACCATGTAAGCTTCTTGAGAGGGTTGAAGGGTTGCTATGCCCCTCTCAGTAGGAAATTTGACTGTGCCATGGCCAACAGACACGGCCATGTAGAAAGCACACTGCCCGGGTCTTCCAATGATTACGTCATAGCTTGAGGGGATGTTGATAACCACAAAGGTTAGTGGTTGGGTTCTTTCCTTCACACCTTCGCTGAAACGAACATTAAGTGTTAGTTGCCCTAAAGGCATGAGGGGTATATCGGCGATACCTTTTATGGAGGTTCCAGAGGGTTGAAGCCTTGAACGTTCTTCATTACTCAAACGGTTGAAGAATTTCTCGAACATGATTTCAGTAACTGCCCCAGTGTCTATGTAGGCCCTGCATGTTTGCAACGTTCCCACGGTAGCTTCTACCACAAGAGGGCTAGAGAGAGGGTCTTTTTCCGTTGGGGGGAAACAGACACACTGAAGCTCCCAAGCTTCCAACCGTTGTCTTTTATGAGGAACCTTTCCGTCAAAATCCACCATATTGACTTCCTTGCCTTTTACTTCAGCCATTTTGTCCCGGACTCCCTTTACCAAATGAGCGAGTTCTCCGGACTTAACAGCTTCTTCAATTCTTTTCTTGAGTTGGAAGCAATCATTGGTGTGGTGACCTTTTTCTTCATGAAACTCACAGTATTGTGTGGAGTTCTCATTTTTTCTGCTTTTGGGGAGAGGCCTAGGAGGCCGAAAGTTTTGTTTAACTTCCTCTGTTGCAAGGATTTCTTGAGGGGTTTTTGTGAGGGGTGTGAAACTTAAGCCTTTTTCCCTGCTTGAAGGGTTCCGGCCTTCAGACCTTCGAGGGTCTGAACCCTTTGACCGCCTGTCAAAGGAGTTGAAGTTCCCCCTTTTTCTAGCTGGACTATTGCTTCGCCAGCCGGATCCTCTTTTCCTTTGTTCTTTAATGTCTACCGCCTCCTCTCCCCGGATGTGGGCTTCAGCCCTTTCGAGGGCTTCTTCCAAGGTCTTGGGTAGGGATTTGTTGAAATCTCTTGTGAGATACTTAGAGGTGATGGCATTCATGAAACCAGCCACTCTCATTTGCTCGTCGGCCCCTACATAAGTCAGACCTTCCTTCTTGTATCGTTCAATGAAAGCACGAAGGCTTTCATCATCACGTTGTTTTATCTGAAAGATCACTGTTGCGTCTTTGACATATCGCCTTTGTTGGGAGAAATTGGCCAGGAAACCCTTGCTAAGGTCGTCAAAGCTTCGAACGCTTTGAGCAGGTAAGTCGTTGAACCAGATTCTAGCGGATCAAACAAGAGTTTGCATGAACATTAAGCAACATTCAGCGTTTGACCATTTCTCTATCCTTGCCGCACCGGTGAAGATCTGAAGATGGTCCTCAGGATCTTCAGTCCCGTCATATGTCCTGATGTGGGATGGCATCTTAATCTTTGACTGGAAATCATAATCGGCTATCTGTCTTGAAAAGCACGAGAGATTACTTGGCTTGTATGGTTTAGCCAAGTCTTCTTCAGCCCTTGCATCCACATTATTGCCATTGCCGTTATTTCCTTGAGTGGCTAGCACCTGATTAATAAAGTGTTGCCACGGGAAGTTGGCCATCATCTGGGTCATCATGTTGGGCATGAGGTTGAAGCCTTGAAGGCTTCCTGGGGCAACTGAGCAGTTCATTCCAAGGGGAGTGCTCATAACAGCACTTCGTGCCAAAGGGAGCACTGACAGAGCTTGCTCCCACGTGGTTGTTGTGGATGCTGGAAAAGCTTGTTGCTGGGGATTGTAGGAGCTGGTCAAGAGTTAGCTCATGTCCCAAAGGAGCACCACTAGTAATTGGTTGGGACGAGAAGAAAGGATGTACCGTGGGATTCGTCATTGTGGACAGATACGGGTGAGGGTTAGGAGGATTGCTGGGACCAGCCTCATTTCTAGTTGTGAAAGGAAGGGGAGGTGGCCCAGGAGACAACGTTGGTTCTGGCTCGTCGTAATCTAGGCGGATTCTTACCCCCTTTTCTCTTTCTTTATTCACATGTTGGTTGAGGAGAGACCTCAATTCCAAGAAGTTGTTGGCAACCCCCTCGGGGGTAAGTTCAACACGTGCCGGGGTGTCAGAGACACCGACATTGGGTGAAGGAACTCCGGATCTGGACGGAGTTGGTGTGTTGAAGGTGAGGAACTCGGGTGTGCTCCCCAGAGTTGAAAAAGAAGTTGGTATAGCCACATGAGCTTGGCTACTACCCGGAGTAGAAGTGTTTGGGATCTGATTTACTTCTCCCGGGGATCCACTTTCAGACATGGTGGTTTTAAGTGAAGAGAGCTACACTACTAGGTCCTTTTTGAGAAGAAATAGCGGCATAGCCCCACGGTGGGCGCCAACTTGTTGATGCAACAAATACAAGACCAACGGTAGTAGCTGGGCTTGTTAGGCAAAAGGGTTGAAGGGTTCAACTTTGCCTAACGCAGGTCGTGGGGTCCCCCCACGTTTGCAAAACGTGGAAGGAGGTTCACTAGTTAGTTTTTGTTATTTGCTGGAGATCCTTCTCTGAAGTATATCCAGATTCGGATGTGGGAGCAAATAGAATGTGTGTGGTGGACGTGAAAAGGAGTGACTCGCATGTAAGCAAGTACTCAATATGAATGACCAGAGATTAGAGAATCAGAGCTGGCCAGGAGATGTTTTCTGAAGTAAATGAAGTGTCAATTTATAAGAGAAGACATCTCCCGAAGTAGAATGCATTTGACTAGTGACCTTGCTTGCAGTGAGGGGCTTGCCCTTTCGAGGGTTAAAGCCTTTTGACCCCTGGATAATAACGTGTACTCTGCAGACCTGCGTTGCTTTTGCGGCTGTGGGTTGGTGAAGCAATCCCCGGATGTGACTGGCTACTGTTTCCGCATTACTTTTCCCCCACCTCACAGCTTTTTAACCATTGAACCATTTAACCCTTTTAGCGTTTGCATATTTAGTCATTTTATTTAGCCTTAGGCTACCCCCGTCGTCAAGATTAAATTTATTTAATCCTGGTAGACACTCTCAACTAATTGTAGACTTTTAAACTAAATTCAACTAGTAACACATTTTCATACATAAATGTGTGAAAATTCAATGGTTTGTGTGTGTACATATATATACTTCAATTATTGATTTAGAGGAAAGTGGGAGAATATATAAGTTGGGTGGAGTGTGTGTGAATTAGATGATAAGGATTCGTGTTTCAGAGGAGGAGACACAAGAAGGACCACGGGTTTTATGCTTTCAAAAACTTTTGGTGGTTTTTTTCTTATTTTTTTTAGTTAAGATTTTAGGTTTTCTTTCTAAGCCAGGTGTGATACAAATAATGACAATCGTGTGCGTTTATATATGGGAGTGTTATTTGCATAGAATAATTTTCAGAACATGAACAACAAAATATTCATTCACTTTTTCAGTTTTATAAAATTTTAAGATATAAGAAAATGATTCAAATACGATGGAGATCGCACAAATATACTTTTGTTAATTTTTATTTAGCTATTATTTTTTTAATTTTATAAATAAATATAGTGATAGAAAAGCGGGTAAGACCTTCTCAGATGTCACCCGTAAGGTCGCTAGTTCAATACTAGGGAAATCCACTTGTTCACTTCTCTTTCCCCTTTTATAATAGCATTTATATTGGAGTCTCCATCTTTATCTATATAATTTAATTAAAAAACATATTTTTTTTCCTAAATTATGTATATTATAAAAAAGGGTCGTATTATTGGCACACCTGACCTTCTAAATCGACTCCCTCAATACGGGTCGTATAGGCCTATACGGGTCGTATTACTTTTTCAATTTCCAATAAAGACTGATGTGTCAGATCTTGTCTTTTTGACTAGACCTATACGGGTCGTATAGGCCTATACTGGTCGTATTGGTTAAGGTTTTTTTTTTTTTTTTTTACAATTTTTTTATACATTTGTTTATGGTTTTAACAAAGTTTTCTAATTTTTTTTTAAATAAAAACTTCCTTAATTTTTTTAAGAATACCATTTACAATGTAGTACAGTATAGATAAGGTATAGGTCATGTATGAGCATGAGTCGTATTGGTTAAGTCTTTTTTTTTTTATATACATTTGTTTATGGTTTTAACAAAGTTTTCTAAAAAATATTTATTTTTTAAATAAAAACTTCCTTAATTTTTTTTAAGAATACCATGTATAATGTAGTATAGTATAGATAGATAAGGTATAGGTCCTATATGAGCACGGGTCATATTGGTTAAGTCTTTTTTTTACAGTTTTTTATATATTTGTTTATGGTTTTAACAAAGTTTTCTAAACTAATATTTTTTTTAAATAAAAACTTCTTTAATTTTTTTAAAAAAATACCATGTACCGTGATCTTCATATTCTTGGTTCAATGCCAACTCATCTTCAGTAGTGTTTGTTTGAGAACCTGATTCAGATACACAATGGTTCTCCAATTCCAGATCAGTAAGCAAATACACAACGGTTCTCCAATTCCAGATCAGTAATGTAAGGAGGAACGTTGAGATAACGGACATCCATCAAGCTCAAAAAGAAAACTTGTGTTTCCCATAGTCACAAACGATTGCGGTTTGTATTTCGCATAGCCACCGTTTTCGTAGTAAAAAACGGTTGCGGTTATCCTTCAACATAAGCTAAAATACTCTAAAATACGTAAAACAATACGTTCATTATCTGTTGTTGTCTAAACAATATGAATGCACACAACGAATTTGACAACTGTGACAACTTATTAAAAGTATAAATCACCTCCAATCCTTTCCTGATCAAATCACACACGATAAAGTTTAAACTTATCGTGTGTTGTAGTTTGGAAAGATGACCGAATAGAGATCTGAATAGCAAACTGTGGAGAACTTGTTTGCGTTATCCTTCAACATAAGCTAAAATACTTTAAAATACGCTAAAATACGAAGAAATACATGAAAATATGTTAAAATATGCTGCAATATGTTAATATACATCATATTACGAAAAAAATACATGAAAATACGTTAAAATACGCCGAAATATGTAAAAATACCCTAAAATAGGTTAAAATAAGCTAAAATACGTTAGAATACGCTTAAATACGTCAAAAATACCATAAAATACGCAACAATATTTTAGAATACGTCAAAATACGCAAAAATACGTCAAAGTACGCGACTAACGATATTTCCACACACGTATACATATAACACGACACTATGGAGTACAAGTGGATTTCAAACAAAACTGTACGTAATCATAGAATACGATATTCGCACGCAACCGAACGATACCGAAACGACGTATGTTGAAGGTATACGTCATAAAACGACAAAATATGCGAAAGTTCGGCAAAAAACGACACGTATACGCGTCGAACTGAGGGAAACACGATAAAACTAAATTTGAAATAATGCCATATACGATCGTATAGGCCTATGTCGTGTCGTATACCGGCTTAATACGCATCGTATAGGCCTATACGATGCGTATTAAACTTTGAATATTCTCAAAAATACCCTTGAATTTATCAGAAAAACAGGGGTATTTCAGTAAATTCATCGATTAATACGCATCGTATAAGCCTATACGATGCGTATTAAACTATAAATTTCTCAAAAATGTGTTTCACATCAAGGGTTCCATCATTACAACCACTTTCTTCATATGACTCACTTGAATCGTCTCGGAAGTACTGAACAACAGAAAAATAGCTTCAGTTTCATCAACTGTATCGTTTACCGTGGAATGCATCCTTATTTCTGTAATACGCATCGTATAGACCTATACCTCATTTATCTATACTATACTACATTATACATGGTATTCTTAAAAAAATTAAGAAAGTTTTTATTTAAAAAAATAAATATTTTTTAGAAAACTTTGTTAAAAACATATGCATGATAAATTTTAAAAAATGTTTTTTGTTTAAAAAATAACAGAATTCTTTTATTAAACTTTGTTAAAACTTAAAACTATGATTAAATGTTTACAAAATTATGTAAAAAAGTGTAGTATATAATACGGTTATAACATAGATAGTATAGTATAATAAACATGTACCAAACCTATACGCATGATAAATTTTTAAAAATGTATACAAAATTTGTAATAAAAAAAACTAAAGCAATACGACCAGTATAGACCTATACGATACGTATTGAAAAAGTCAAGAACTGACACATGCAGATTTGACTTTTGACTTTTGAACCAATACGACCCGTATAGGCCTATACGATGCGTATTGAAAAAGTAAGGTGTGTAGATAGACAAAGAGGGTGTGCCATTAGCCATCCCCATAAAAAATCGCCCATATTTAACTCTCTATCTATATCTCTATTTTACTCACAAACACTTATTTTATATTTTTTTTCTCTTTCCTACACTAACATTAAAAATTTAGAGAGTTAGATATTAGACCATTCACATTGGAGCTTTTATCTTCATCTATATAATTTAACCAAAAGCACATCTTTCACGAGATTATGTTTACTTTTCAAAACCTCCCACATCCAACTCTCTATTTATATCTCTATCTTACTCACAATCACTTATTTTATTTTTTCTCTCTTTCTAACACATTCACAATTAATATATAGAGGCTTAATGAGCCTCTAAATATAGAAGTTTACTTTAATATCTATAAAACTTTCTCTATCATAGAGATTCCAATGTAGCGGTTTTTTTTTTTTTTTGTTGTTTCCTCTATTTCTTCCTCAATATTATATAGAATATATTAATATAAAGGCTCCAATGTGAATACTTTTAGCCTTTCTAAAATAGAGGTGTGCTTTAGTGTGTGTATATATATAATGTTCTCTATTATAAAGATTCCAATGCAATGGTATTTTATTTGTTTTCTTTGTTTCTTCCTCCATATTATATAATATAAATTAATATAGGGGCTCTAATATGAATGCTTTTAATTGTTTTTTTAAGCATTCTCATCCCTTGGTAGGGCCCCATTTTTATACATATTTTTGTATTAATTTGAGCTTTTAAGTTTAAAGTAATTCACCCATTCTAGGCTTGACTCGGTTAGACTTGAATCCAAGCCTGGTCTAGTAAAATTTGTTTATTTATTTGTCTATATATGTGTGTATAAGAGATGGGTCACATTTTTATTAACAAAATTAATAAAAATATTTTCTTTATACATTTGGGAAATTGTAATACACCTACCGTGCATAAATTCGAATGAAAATAGCACAATATACAACATATGCAAATAAGGTAATTCATACTGTTGTCTTCGGCAAGAACTTGAATTGCGTTTTCTTGTATGATTTTCTTTTTGTCTTTAACGAGAACTTGAACTACGCCCTCTTGTACGATCCTTGGCTGCAAGAACGAACAAACCGTTGTTGACGATTGTTGTTGGCGATTCGTGTTCAACACATGTCCTTTAAAATAGATTTCGCGCCTCACCTAGACAACGTGTCTGTCTCCCTGGGTACAACAGCCAAAGCAGTATGTACTACCAGAGAAAGCCACACGACCGAGGTTACCTCGGGTAAAATTGTAGTATTTGAACTTATGGAACAAATAAGGATGCAAAAGTAATGGAATCGAGTAGAGAGTACTCTTCTCTATAGTTCCCCAACATATGGGTCTTCAAGTCTTCGCCGCTTCTCCAAGAATTCTTCATGCATATACTTATGTATTTTTCTTGTATTTTTTTCTCTTGTACTTTTCTAGTGTTTCAAATGAGGCACAAAGCCTGCCATTTTTATAAGAGCCATGGGTGGTTAACAATTTAATATAATTAGTAATTTAATTAGAGATATAAAACACTAACAAAAGTTAATCAAGTGACATAAAAAAAAACTCTACTCCAGATTTTGTCACCATAAAGAGTCCCATTAATAATTTTACTAAATTAATTTCCATTCACATTATTTTAATTTTCCAAAAATTCCCTACATGAATGGAGATTGATCAAAACACACAAAAATCCCAATTCATCCTCGACAATTGAATATTGCAAGATAGGTCAGTATTAGCTTTGAACATTCCTTTGTGAAGCATACTTAGTCTCTTAGCAGTTTTATAGACACAATGTCCTTGAACAAACTCCTATTTGTGTAGATGACAATACACTTCACGCAATACTCAGGTTAGCCGAGCCATATCCTCACTTACGCGTCCAATAATGGTCATGGAACACTTTCCTGGTTCTGCGAGAGCTCTAGAAATTGTGCCCCTAATTCCATTCTAAGCGACCCCACTTCCCTCTAACATAGGCAATTCTCCATAAATCATTAAAAGAATTGTGGTTACTGTTATTTACCCCATATTATGCTTAACCTATTACTTTGTCACTGAATGTCACAAGAATGGACTAGGACGTATTTGAACACCCTTTTTATACTTTAGGGGATGTATATAACCATATAGACTAGCTTATACATATCATTCATGCCCCCACAATGACCACCCTTAGGCATATGAATTAGTTTTCCTATTGAACTTAGATCTTCGGATCTCCAGTCAACTAAGTTAGGTTTCCTCCATAGATCCTCTTTCCATGAGTTTTAATCTCATTCTACAACTTGATCTCTTATCAACCCTTGGGTTGTTGGATCCATAATCTTTAACTTTGTTAAGTCATTGTAGATAATTTTGCAATTGAGATACGTTGTCATGACGTGTTCTTAACTCGTAAGTTAAGGTTGTTTATTGCCAACTTCTAAGACTATAACCTCATGTCTCAACATGAATATAATATTTGTCTTTGAAGGATACACATATCATTTAAGGTAAACACATCCGCATTATGCATTATGACCCTTGTGTCCTCCACTTAGTCATGTGTTCGCAATTATATATTGGATTACAAAAATCCTTAAAGCTGAACTTTTTAGATTCAAATGCAAGACACCCCCACTTAGTGATATTAGATAACTTCCAAATGAGGTAATGAAATGTTCTCCCTTTCTACACATGTTTGATAAAATTCTCAAAAAACCATTTCTGCATACCCCAGAGGGTTGTTTTTTAAGTGGCTCATTCACTACGTTTCTTGCCATTTGATAAATATTTGTGTAACTTCATTTATGTTGACATCTACTTATGTTGACATCTAGACACACATGATTTAAACACGATCCACCTTATTGTATCAGTGAATTCGTTAATATTTGTTTATCAAGTCAGATTACCTTAGCTCATATAATCTTTTTGAGCTGCCATTGTCAAAAGTTTGTTATTAGAAGGATTCTAAGTTACATCTAATGTACCTAGACAATGGGTTCTCCTCAATAGCATTAAGAACAAATTCTTCATAAGTTATATGTCTATTCCTTCCAATGAATAAAAATATAAGTTTTCAACATTCATCCCTTAGTTTAGACAAACTTATGAGACTTATTCACAATCCTAAAACATAAGTATTTAGAAAAGTCTCACATGTTTAACTTTTTCATTAAATTAAGGAACATAACTCATATGCCTTTGATCTCCAATGCTTCACCAATGATTCCTAATGACTTAAAAATAAGTCTTAATTCAAGTCACTTTGAACACATTCATCACCGGAGAATGCCACACGCCCGATGTTACATCGGGTAAAATTGTAATGTTTAAACTTATGGAACGAATAAGGATGCAAATGTGTTGGAATTGAGTAGATAGTACTCTTCTCTATAGCTGTAACAACTCTCACTAAAACTATTATTTATTATTATATTTAGTTCAATAGGAAACCCTAATTGAGACACCCAAGTAATTCCGCACAAACCCTAAAATTTTCAGAACAATCGGAATCAGGATCAGGGCCCCTAAAACTCAGGGGGGGTCAACCCTGATCGGTAATATCTATACAGTTTGTTGTCAAAAATTCGAAATAACACGAAACCAACTCAGTAAGCCTACTGGGACACAAGGCTACCCTAGGGTAGATTGGCACCCCTCGCGCCACGCGACAGGCACAAGGGGACCTGTCACGACACGCGACAGGGACCATTTTTCATGTATAAATAGTAGACTGTGGGACTTGGTTTCAGGCACTTGTTCGACGTAAAAACTCATAATAGACGCTGAGATATAGTATAATTACTACAAAATACACACGAATCCCGAATTGCTGCCGCAAACCAGGGTAATAACTCGATCGCTATTACGATTCATTTTCCGACCGATCAATATATCCAATGGATGTTTAAGTGCCGCCCACATTAGGGTTATACTTTGTCATTCGTCGTTAATTCGATGGATGTTTAAGTATTGCACTTTGTCGTTCGTTGTGAGAATTTGATCTCGTGAGTTATCGTAAATGCTGTATTGATTACTAACCCGGTTTTGTGTGCATTGTTATTTAAATTAGGTTAACAAGGCTAATCCATAGACTAGATTCTGTCCGTATTAAATCTGCAATGTGAGTCATTCTCTTTTTATCAAATTACTTTACAAAACCCTATTTATTTCAAAGTTATAATTACAGGGATTAAGTTTATGTAATCACCAAGTTACAGCCGGTATGTGGGGTTTTGTATACATTACTTGATAATCTTCACCATTGGGGCAGCCAAGGGGTGATATGACCATAATCAGAGACACCATTGGACGAATGGGCCAATGGGTCGAGTGACAAAGTACTGTGGGTAGTTGGTTGATATCTGAAACATTGTAATCTTCCTTAATACTGTAAATTATAACAAACAGGTGTTTTAGTAAATAGAATGATTCACTCAGTATTTCCTGCTGACAAAACCTTTTTCAAACATGTTTCAGGTGATCTGTTGTGATTCAGGAAAAGTGCTGTGGAGCATTTCAAGCTTAAGAAAGTGGCTCATTATAAAATAAAGAAATATGTTTGTAAAATAAAGATTTCCCAGTGAAATCATATGATTGTAAATTACCGGGGTTTTATCCCGAGTTGTGAAATGAAATAATCGGGAAAATTTTAGCTTTAAAAAGATCCTGATGATAAACTTCCGCTGCTAAACTCAATTAAATAAATACCACGGGATTTCTGTCCCGCGGCTCCTGAAATGGGTAAAACCGGGTCGGGGGCCGTGACAGAAAAAGGTGGTATCAGAGCCACTGAGTTAAGCTAATTAAGTATTTAGAAATACTTAATTTTTCCTGATTACTATTATGTGATTATGTGTTTTATTAACTGACTATTTGTTAGTTACAGTATGGGTTAGCAAAAGCTTTCAAACATCTATCTTAAATTAGATAGGTCATCCAACGAGAAGGGAAGTTCATCCCAAACTAAATCCTCAAAACTTCCTGCAATTCCTGAAGAAGGAATATTTGTTCGAAAAGCCCAATACGAGAAACCACTTTCTCCGGATAAAAGGAGTTTGATTCTTAAGAAAAGTCAGGAGAAAATAAAGAAAGCCCAAGAAAAGAAAATTAAAAAGGAAACCCAAGAATTAACCAGTAAAACACCTTGGGATGACAAATTAGATGAAAAGTGGGCGGATCTTTATATGCTAGCCACTGTAGCAGTAAATGCTAATATTTAGAATACCATGACTTCGTAATAGCAACCTTATCACTTATAAATTCGAAATATCATCTAGTAAATAAATAAAAACTAGTATGTTTAAATTGTCCATTTTCCTTTGTATAAATTAGTCACATGGTATGCAATAAAAATTTAAAGGTTATTTCTAAAAATTTATTTTAACTTAGCATTTTTGTATATTAAACAGCATGAATGAGTTATCGGAAGCCCTAGAGAATCTCAACCTATACCCTGTAAATCTAGAAGTTTCTAAAGAATTTACTGGGTATTTTCCTGATGTGGAACAACCTGTAGAATTCAACGCTCCACCTCTGAAAAAGCCAAAACGAAAGAAAAGAAAGAATTACGTGTGGGGAAGTCGTATACGTAGGAAAAAGCCAGCTACGAAACTTCCTAAAATAAACAATCCCTTAGTAATAGGAAAAGAAATTGAAACCGGTGAAAGTTCTAAGCAGGAGATGGAGACTGAAGTCAAGGAAGATTCTAAGCAAATGGGAATGCAGTTTGAGGAATATTCTAAGGAAATAGAAATGGAGGTTGGAAAAGGTTCTAGACCAACTCAGATGGAAATTGGAGAGAGCTCCAAACAAAACCAGGGAATGACTTTTCAGGAGGAAATAGATTTTTTATTGGCAAGCTGTGATACTATTCAGCCTATCAATACAAATATTTTTACTCATCCTATTGAAAATCAACTCCCTATAAATCTGGATCCAGCAATCCCAGAACCAATAGTCCACTCCCAATCTTTAGGAATGGACGAATGGTGGACGAATGATTGGCAATTCCAAAACATTGTCAACGATCCTTATTCCTTTCATCCCCAGTTTGATCCAGAACCTGTTAGGACCGCTTATTCATATGAATAAAAACAACAACCTTATCAATTTCAAGACTTTGTAATTAACATTGTTTATAAACCTTTTAACAAAATTTGGGCATGACCCGTCCGTAGAACGAGCATACCCCCTGTTTTTACACATAATAAACATCATCCATCTACGACCCTATTAACATTAAACTACCCAAAACAAAGACAACAAGTTTTCAAGTGTAAGACTTCTAACAAGATGAAACAGAATGACAAGACAAAGACCCAAAAAGTATGCATATAAACTAGCGGAAGCGTTCGGTATAACAAGACATAGACATGTGCTCGCTCCAAGCTCCGGATCGCCTATAGTGAGGTTTTACCTACATTCAACAACAAGGATTTTAAAAGTTAGTCGTCATACTAGTTATATATAACCCTTTCGTTTTAATTCAATCCGTTTATGAACATCCATCTTTCTTACGCATTAGACTACCCAAATACTTGGGTTTTGCATAAACACTCTCAATGAGAGTTAAGCATACATAAAACTACCCAAATACTTGGGTTTGGCATAAACACTCTCAATGAGAGTTAAGCATACATAAAACTACCCAAATACTTGGGTTTGGCATAAACACTCTCAATGAGAGTTAAGCATACATATCCAACCCGTTTAACCGGGTTGATTGCTTTCAACATAAAATTCTTCATTCTATCCGTACAATGGATTAAGCTTCTAGCATTTAACATAGCATACAATACCACCCGTTCAAAACGGATGGAAGCTTATTCATGATCGACTTGTTCACTAGAACCGGTCGACTTGCATAACTTATCACATTCCTCATAATAGCCAAACCCGCAAGGGATTTGCTAGTACTTACTAATCACCATAACATTTTGACAATAATTAATTATGATGTTATAACAAAATTATAAGTAAGATTTTTGTATGCAACGAAACATACCTCGATCCTGAGGGCCTTCCGACTTCTTAGAGCTTGAACCTTCTTCCTTTATGCCAATTCGAAGAACAGATGTAGGAACCTAAGATTCGTTGTTTACACCTTCAATTTTCTCAAGATCTCACTTAATTCTTGTGAATTTGGTGAACTAGGGTTCATCCCCTTGTTCCCCCCTTGTTTGCTCGACCAGAACACCCACACACACGAATTGTGTGTGGGTTTTTGTCTTTTGTTATTTAGTAACTTAGCTTTTTGGGTAATTACAACTTTAGTCCCTAGATTTCATTTACTTATAAATTTTAAATACTATCCCATTTACTTCTACATTTCATCCTAAGTGAAATAAACATTTTTGGGGTGTTACAAGTCTACCCCCCTTAAAAGAGGTTTCGTCCCCGAAACCTAACACATACTAATCAACTAATGTCATACCAAAGAGAAACGGATAGTGCTTCCTCATTTCGTCTTCTGCTTCCCACGTAAGTTCCGATCCCTTTCGGTGTTGCCATTGAACCAACACTTGTTTAACGGCTTTGTTGCGGAGATTCTTCACCTTAACGTCTTTAATGACTATGGGTCTTTCGACATAATTCAACCCTTCTTTCAACTCAATGTCATCGAGAGGTACTAATGTCGTTTCGTCCGCAAGACACTTCCTCAACTGTGACACGTGGAAGGTATTATGAATCCCGTCTAGAGTAGGCGGTAATTCTAATCGATATGCAACCCTTCCAACTCGAGCCAAGATTTTGAACGGTCCAATGTAACGAGGACCTAACTTACCCCGTTTACGAAAACGGATTATACCTTTCCATGGGGACACTTTCAGTAGAACAAAATCCCGACTTGGAATTCAATAGGACGCCTTCTCTTGTCCGCGTAAGCTTTTTGCCGATCTTGGGCTGCTTTCAATCTAGATCTAACCAATTCCATCTTTTTATTTGTTACTGCCTCAATCTTCGACGGATCAACCAAGACACCTTTCGAGTTTATCACGTGGTCGAGGAACTGCACCTCTCTGAGCTAAAAGGCGCATTTTGAGAATTTTGCGTAAAGTTTCTCCTTACGGAGAACTTCAAGTACTTCACGCAAGTGTCTCGCATGTTCATTCTTACTTCGCGAGTAGACTAGAATGTCATCTATGAACATGATCACAGATTTATCTAACATGGGTCGGCATACCTGGTTCATAAAATCCATAAACGCTGCTGGAGCGTTCGTTAACCTAAGGGACATAACTAAGAACTCGAAATATCCATATCGGGTTCTAAATGCGGTCTTTGCAATATCTTCTTCTCGTACCTTGACTTGATGATATCCCGAACGTAAGTCTATCTTTGAGAACCAACTTGCCCCTTGTAATTGATCAAAAAGATCGTCAATTCGAGGTAAAGGGTAGCGGTTCTTCACGGTCAGCTTATTTAATTCCCTGTAATCGATGCACATGCGCATCGACTCATCTTTCTTCTTAACAAATAAGACAGACGCTCCACAAGGCGACACGCTCGGGCGTATAGAGCCTTTATCTAGTAGATCTTGTAGTTGTGTCATTAACTCTTGCATCTCGGTGGGAGCCAATCTATAGAGAGCCTTCGCTACCGGTTTCGCACCCGGGTTCAATTCGACGCAAAACTCTATTTCTCGTTCGGAAGGGAGTCCCGGCCATTCATCCGGAAATACATCCGGAAATTCGTTCACGACCTCAACATCTCCAAACTTCGGAAGGCTTTGTCGAGCGTCTACTACATAAGCTAAGTAAGCCCTACTTCCGTTAATTACATACTTGACCGCTTGGGCAATAGTACATAGTTTCGCTTCTACATTTCTTTCTCCTTGGATTTTTAATTAGTTTTCCACCCGGAGTTTGGACAATTATGGTTTTATTTTCACAATTTATCTCCGAGTGGTTTTTGGGACATCCAATCCATACCCACTATTACTTTAAATTCCCCCAAAACCATAGGTATCAGGTCGATGTCAAATTCCTCATCTTCTATAGTTATCTTACAATTTCTACAGATTTCGTGCAACATATAATTTTTACTATCGGCTATTTCTACTTCTAAGGCATCGGCATTCGTTCGATCTTAAATGAAGGATGTTGTATGATTTTCATTTGGAATAAACGACATAGTGGCCCCAGTATCAAACAAAACATAAACCGGTATGGAGTTTAATAGAAAGATACCTGAAACCACATTCGGATGAGACTTAGCTTCTTCGGATGTAATTTGGAACATTCTTCCTTTCGCCCTAGGGCTATCCTCATTCTTTCCTTCTTTCTTCGTCCCTTGCTGAAGTTCAGGACATTCTGACTTAACATGCCCTTTTTGGAAGCAGTTGAAACAAGTCTTCGAGTTGTTGGGGCACTTGTAGGAGGTATGCCCTTCTTCACCGCATTTGTAGCACCCTTTCTTACCCAAAAGGCATTCCCCCGTATGAAGCTTCCCACATGTCTTGCAAGGAGTAATACTACCCTTCGATTTATCTTCCCTTCCTTGATCTTGGGACCTTGCCTTTTTAGATGAACTTGCATTTGTCCCCTTTTCTAACGACCTCTTTTCACCACGTTCTTCTTGCCTCTTAATTTCAATTTCTCTATCACGTGCAAGATTGATAAGCTCATCTAGAGTCTCACATTTCGAGGGAGTAATGAACTCCCTAAATTCCGCTTTTAAAACCCCATAAAAGCGATTGATCTTCATTCTTTCAGTCTTCACAAAATCCCCACAGAACTTCATCTTATCCATGAAAGTATTTGATATTTCATTTATCGACTCGTTTTTCTGTCGGAGGCGCAAGAAGTCCTCCTGGATCTTATCAATAGCTGACTGTGGGCAATGATATCTCATGAAGGGCTCCTTAAACTCTTGCCAAGACATCACTTGGAGTCGATCCTCCCCTATTTCTTTACTGTGTGCATCCCACCAATCTTTTGCCTGAAGAGTGAGTTGGCCAGTAGCGAACATCACCTTATCTTCATTATCACAACGACTTCGAATAAATACCGCTTCTATATTTGAAATCCATCTTTGGCATGCAATCGGGTCAATTTTACCATCATACGTTGCGGGATTGCACGCCATAAAGTCTTTATACGTGCACCTTCGTTCTTTGCTTTTGTTTCTAGATCCCTCTAACAGTTCTTTCAGTTCTTCAATCTTGCTAGTCATCATGGCATCCACAACTCCCAACACCCGGCTTTCTACTTCTTGAGCTAATCGTGGAAGATTAGCTTGCATAACCCCTTCTGCCACTTCCGTGACTTTATTGTACATTGCTTCTTGTCGAGCGGTATCATCGTCATCATTAACGTTTCTTGCATCAGCCATCTACACAATATCATGCTTCTCGTTTAATACAAATTACAAACTTTCCGTATATCGTTACTCATTAATCATCATTCACTTAATCCATTTCATGTCATTTGCTTCATTTCTTTTGATTCTTACGAATCCAGTCTTGTTATGATGGCTAATTGCGATTACATACACTTATTAAACCTTATATGGACACTACGTAGCCATGAAATAAGCTTTCGGACGACCCGGTAACACAATTATGATCACATACATCTATTAACCCTTTTATGGCCTTCATATAATTATAAGGTAAGTGTTCGGACAACCCGGAAGCACAAAATGTGAAAACAAAAGAAATTTCAGCAAGTTGTTCTTTACGTAAGCCGTCGGCGACGGCTAGTATGCCCGTCGGCGACGGGCTCTTAATGATGGCCGTCGGACGGTTTAACCCGTCGACAGTTAGTTAGGGCGTCGGACGAAGGGATGCCGTCGGCGACGGGGAGTTAACCCGTCGGCGACGGGCTTCCGTTTTGCAGAAACGCTGCAGCTTGTTTTTGGCTGTTCCGACTACTTTCCGAGTCCGTTTTCAACTCCCCGGTTCCCGGGATTTCTCATTTAACCCAGCTTAACACTCCATAACATAATAAATCTTATTTCTTAAACCGTAATGCACCATACATGTTCATATTAAACGAATGTTTAAAATTTTACCTCTTTGGCGATCTTGGAGCGAGCACTCTTTCGAACGAGCCATCGGGTTGAGTTCAAGCGTCGCGTTTAACGCTCGAATCCCTCAATCCTTGGCTCTGATACCAACTTGTTAGGACCGCTTATTCATATGAATAAAAACAACAACCTTATCAATTTCAAGACTTTGTAATTAACATTGTTTATAAACCTTTTAACAAAATTTGGGCATGACCCGTCCGTAGAACGAGCATACCCCCTGTTTTTACACATAATAAACATCATCCATCTACGACCCTATTAACATTAAACTACCCAAAACAAAGACAACAAGTTTTCAAGTGTAAGACTTCTAACAAGATGAAACAGAATGACAAGACAAAGACCCAAAAAGTATGCATATAAACTAGCGGAAGCGTTCGGTATAACAAGACATAGACATGTGCTCGCTCCAAGCTCCGGATCGCCTATAGTGAGGTTTTACCTACATTCAACAACAAGGATTTTAAAAGTTAGTCATCATACTAGTTATATATAACCCTTTCGTTTTAATTCAATCCGTTTATGAACATCCATCTTTCTTACGCATTAGACTACCCAAATACTTGGGTTTTGCATAAACACTCTCAATGAGAGTTAAGCATACATAAAACTACCCAAATACTTGGGTTTGGCATAAACACTCTCAATGAGAGTTAAGCATACATAAAACTACCCAAATACTTGGGTTTGGCATAAACACTCTCAATGAGAGTTAAGCATACATATCCAACCCGTTTAACCGGGTTGATTGCTTTCAACATAAAATTCTTCATTCTATCCGTACAACGGATTAAGCTTCTAGCATTTAACATAGCATACAATACCACCCGTTCAAAACGGATGGAAGCTTATTCATGATCGACTTGTTCACTAGAACCGGTCGACTTGCATAACTTATCACATTCCTCATAATAGCCAAACCCGCAAGGGATTTGCTAGTACTTACTAATCACCATAACATTTTGACAATAATTAATTATGATGTTATAACAAAATTATAAGTAAGATTTTTGTATGCAACGAAACATACCTCGATCCTGAGGGCCTTCCGACTTCTTAGAGCTTGAACCTTCTTCCTTTATGCCAATTCGAAGAACAGATGTAGGAACCTAAGATTCGTTGTTTACACCTTCAATTTTCTCAAGATCTCACTTAATTCTTGTGAATTTGGTGAACTAGGGTTCATCCCCTTGTTCCCCCCTTGTTTGCTCGACCAGAACACCCACACACACGAATTGTGTGTGGGTTTTTGTCTTTTGTTATTTAGTAACTTAGCTTTTTGGGTAATTACAACTTTAGTCCCTAGATTTCATTTACTTATAAATTTTAAATACTATCCCATTTACTTCTACATTTCATCCTAAGTGAAATAAACATTTTTGGGGTGTTACAGAACCTCTACCCAATCCACCAATGAGTAATGAGAATATGGCTGAACTCCGCCATTTTGGTGAAGAGCTAATGGATGCGGGAAATAGAATCCGGGAGATAGGGGGACAAATTGCCTGGAAGTATGATGAAAGGGAACTTCGTTTTTAGAAAGACAAATAACGAGAGATAGTGGGATGGTGAAACTGTGGTTGTGTAATAGTAATAGTAAAATCAGTCTGTAAAATAACTACGAATAAAACTTTGTAAGATAGTGTGTATTGATGCATACTATAAAATATAAAAATTGAAATCAAGAAATTGATAGTTTTGACTATATATGTGCGTATTTGGAATTTGTATGATTGTTTTGTGTACCATTATTATTTATCGGATACTAATAACTTATATATATTATCAGATGGAAAACGCTAATAACGAACCAGTTAATGAAGTAAATCAATCCGAGCAAATTCAGGAAGAACAATTATTAACTAGGCAAGATATAGAAGATATCGTTGCACAAGGAATAGCCAATGCTATTCCAGCAATCGTTGCTGCTGTTCAAAAACCTGCCGAACCTCAACAAATTATTCCTAGTAAACGTATTTCTGGAGATAACTTCAGTAATAGCGTAAATGGAGGCGATAATCACGATAATGAACCACGGCAAGCTCCGCTCCCTAAGAAAATGAAAGCCGCAACACCTGGTTGCACTTTCAAAGAATTTCTTGCCTGTAAACCCATTGAATTTGCAGGCAAAGAAGGAGCAACTGCATCACTGTGTTGGTTAGAAAAAACCGAGGCAGTAATTGCAATAAGTAAATGTGACAAAAACGATCAAGTCATGTACGCGTCAAATCTTTTCAAAGAAGGGGCGCTCGAATGGTGGAACACGGTGTTACAAGCTAAAGGAAGAAATAAGGCTTACGCCATGAACTGGGAAGAATTTAAGATTCTTGTAGAAAGAAAATTCTGTCCCGAATATGAAAAAGATCAAATGGCAAATAAATTCCTAAATCATCGGATGACGGGTGTAGATTGTCGCGGTTATACTTCGACATTTTTCGAATATGCTAGAGTGGTACCAACGTTGGCTTCGCCAGAACCGGTACTCATTTCTCGCTATATTTGGGGATTAATTAGCGAAATCCGCAATATCGTTAAAGCTGCGAGACCTCGCACAATTGACGATGCAGTGGAACTAGCCAACACCCTAACTGATGAACTGGTACGCACGCAAGATGAAAACAGGAAAAAGGAATTGGTTCAGAAAATTACCCAAGGATTTCGGGTGGGTAATAGTAATAACTTCAAGAGAAGAGGAGTAGGGCAATCTTCAAATCCACCTTTCTGTAGGAATTGCAAAAGAAAACATTTTGGAAGATGTAATGTAACCTGCAACCTTTGCAAAGCTGTAGGACATCGTGAAGAAAACTGCAGGAAGAAAACCATAATCTGTTTTAACTGTGGAGAAGCGGGGCATTATAAAACAAAATGTCCTAAATTGATCAAACCAGCAGACAACAAACCCAAGGCAACCGACGGAGCTACTAAAAAGAATGTCAGAGCATTCCAGCTGACCACTCAAGAAGCAGAACTCATTCCAGATGTGATAGCTGGTACGTTCCTAGTTCACAACATCTACGCAAAAGTATTATTTGACTCTGGTGCAAACCAAAGTTTTATAAATACTTTATTCTGTCAAGCTCTTAAGTTACCTTTAACCAACATTAGACAGATTTTTACAGTCGAAACCGCAGATGGGAATTCAGTTAAAATAGATCAGGTTTTGCAAAAAGTAGAAGTAGAACTTTCAGGTCATAAATTTGCTGCAAATCTGTTACCTATGAAATTAGTTGAATTTGATGTTGTGTTAGGAATGGATTGGTTAATAGCCAACCATGCTCAAATCATTTGTGATAAAAACTCTATAGAAATTCAAGCACCTACTGGAGAAGTAATCATGATTACAAGAGATAAACCACGTAAACCCATGAAGTTCATATCAGTAATGAAAGTTGCTAGTTATGAACAAAAACAAGGAATAGTATATATGATTTCGGTAATCATTAGTACTAAGGGTAAAGAACTTAAGGAAATTCCTATAGTCTCAGAATACCCAGATGTATTCCCAGAAGAATTACCAAGATTACCACCAGATAGGGAGGTAGAATTTAGGATTCATCTAATTCCAGGAACTGCACCGATAGCCAAGGCACCTTATCGGTTAGCTCCTACCGAAATGTTAGAACTAAAAACACAATTAGATGAATTACTAAGTAAAGGATTCATACAACCTAGCTCATCTCCTTGGGGAGCGCCAGTGTTGTTTATAAAGAAGAAGGATGGTTCAATGAGAATGTGTATTGATTATAGAGAATTGAATAAGGTTACAATTAAGAATCGATACCCATTACCTAGGATTGATGATCTGTTTGATCAACTTCAAGGATCTAGATATTTTTCTAAGATCGACTTACGTTCTGGATATCATAAATTGAAAGTACAAGAGGAAGACATACCTAAAACTGCTTTCAGGACTAGGTATGGTCATTACGAGTTTACAGTCATGCCCTTTGGGTTAACGAATGTTCCTGCCGCATTCATGGACATGATGAATAGGATTTGTAAACCATATTTGGATAAATTTGTAATTGTTTTCATAGACGATATACTTATTTATTCAAAAAGTCAGGACGAACATTGTCAGCACTTGCATACACTCTTAACTTTGTTAAGAAAAGAAAAGCTGTATGCCAAATTCTCAAAATGTGAATTTTGGCTAAAGGAAGTGCAATTTTTAGGACATATGGTGAATCATGAAGGTATTCATGTAGATCCTGCTAAGATAGAGGCAATTACCAATTGGAAGATTCCGCAAACTGCAATGGAAATTAGAAGTTTTATAGGTTTAGCTGGGTATTATAGAAGGTTTATTAAGGATTTTTCCAAGATAGTTGTACCATTAACTAAGCTAATCTGTAAAGCCATTAAGTTTGAATGGAGACTTAAGCAAGAAGAAGCCTTTAGAATATTGAAGCAGAAATTAACAAATGCTCCAATCCTAGCTTTACCAGAAGGAACTGAAGATTTTGAAGTATATTGTGATGCTTCAAAACTAGGATTTGGATGCGTGCTGATGCAACGCAAGAAAGTAATTGCATATGCTTCAAGGCAATTGAAAAAGCACGAGGAAAATTATACAACTCATGACTTAGAGTTAGGTTCCATAATTTTCGCCCTTAAAATTTGGAGACATTATCTTTACGGAAGTAAATTTATTGTCTATACAGACCACAAAAGTTTAAAATATATTTTTGGGCAAAAAGAGTTAAACATGAGGCAAAGGAGATGGATGGAAATTTTAAGTGACTACGACTGTGATATTCAATATCACGAGGGAAAGGCAAATGTAGTTGCAGATGCCTTAAGTCGTAAATACCATGAGAAACAACGACGAGTTCGTGCTCTCAGATTAAATCTACAGTTAGATTTAATGGAACAACTGAAGTATTTTCAAGAAATAGCAATAGAAGATGTTGCTGAAGGAATGAAGGGACGAATAAAAGATTTAGAACAAGGAGCTAATGGAATTTGGAGATTCCATAAGAAAAGGATCTGGGTACCAAAACAGGGAGAATTAAGAAATAAGATCTTGGATGAAGCTCATAAATCTAGGTATACCATACACCCAGGAAACAATAAAATGTACCAAGATTTGAGAAAGAATTTATGGTGGATAGGCATGAAAAAGGATATAGCTAGATATGTATCAAAGTGTCTTACTTGTTCACAAGTTAAGGCGGAACATCAGAAACCATCAGGTCTATTACAACAATTAGAAATGCCAGTATGGAAATGGGAACTCATAACAATGGATTTTGTTACTAAGTTACCCAAAACCAGAAAAGGTAATGATGCAATTTGGGTAATTGTGGATCGATTAACCAAATCTGCTCACTTTCTGCCTATGAAAGAAACCTTTAGCATGGAAATACTGGCAAAGTTGTATGTAGATGAAGTCGTGTCTTTACATGGAGTTCCACTCTCCATTGTATCAGATAGAGATAGTCGGTTCACTTCTCATTTTTGGACAAGTTTCCAGAAAGCAATGGGAACTCGACTAAACTTAAGTACTGCATATCATCCACAAACAGATGGGCAAAGTGAAAGGACGATCCAAACTCTAGAAGACATGCTCCGAGCATGTGTAATAGATTTTGGTGGAAATTGGGACGATCATTTACCATTAATTGAATTCTCCTATAACAATAGTTATCATTCAAGCATTGAAACTGCCCCATTTGAAGCACTGTATGGAAGAAAATGCAGAACTCTAGTTTGCTGGGCAGAAATAGGAGAAAATCAATTATCAGGACCAGAGATTGTGCAAGAGACGACTGATAAGATCACACAAATCAAGGAAAGACTGAAGACGGCTAGAGATCGTCAGAAGAGTTATGCAGACAATAGATGCAAGCCGTTAGAATTCCAAGTTGGAGACAGAGTACTGTTGAAAGTTTCCCCTTGGAAAGGAGTAGTTTGATTCGGCAAGAAAGGAAAGCTAAGTCCAAGATACATAGGACCATTTTCTGTGATCCAACGTATAGGACCAGTAGCTTATCGTTTACAACTACCAGCAGAGTTAGCTGGAGTACATGATGTATTTCATGTATCCAATCTCAAGAAATGTCTAGCAGACGCATCTCTGGTAGTACCTTTTCAAGACATAGAGGTAAACGAAAAGTTAAAATTTGTTGAGAAACCTCTTCAGATAGAAGACAGAAAAGTGAAGTTTCTCAAGCACAAACGACTAGTGCTAGTTAAAGTAAAGTGGGATTCAAAGAGAGGAGCTGAACACTTGGGAGCTGGAATCAGAAATGAAGCGAAAGTATCCATACTTATTCCAGTAAATCTCGAGGATGAGATTTTATTAAGGTGGGGAGAATGTAACAACTCTCACTAAAACTATTATTTATTATTATATTTAGTTCAATAGGAAACCCTAATTGAGACACCCAAGTAATTCCGCACAAACCCTATCGGAATCAGGATCAGGGCCCCTAAAACTCAGGGGGGGGGGGGGTAAACCCTAATCGGTAATATCTATACAGTTTGTTGTCAAAAATTCGAAATAACACGAAACCAACTCAGCAAGCCTACTGGGACACAAGGCTACCCTAGGGTAGATTGGCACCCCTCGCGCCACGCGACAGGCACAAGGGGACCTGTCGCGACACGCGACAGGGACCATTTTTCATGTATAAATAGTAGTCTGTGGGACTTGGTTTCAGGCACTTGTTCGACGTAAAAACTCATAATAGACGCTGAGATATAGTATAATTAATACAAAACACACATGAATCCCGAATTGTTGCCGTAAAACAGGGTAATAACTCGATCGCTATTACGATTCATTTTCCGACCGATCAATATATCCAATGGATGTTTAAGAGCCGCCCACATTAGGGTTATACTTTGTCATTCGTCGTTAATTCAATGGATGTTTAAGTATCGCACTTTGTCGTTCGTTGTGAGAATTTGATCTCGTGAGTTATCGTAAATGCTGTATTGATTACTAACCCGGTTTTGTGTGCATTGTTATTTAAATTAGGTTAACAAGGCTAATCCATAGACTAGATTCTGTCCGTATTAAATCTGCAATGTGAGTCATTCTCTTTTTATCAAATTACTTTACAAAACCCTATTTATTTCAAAGTTATAATTACAGGGATTAAGTTTATGTAATCACCAAGTTATAGCCGGTATGTGGGGTTTTGTATACATTACTTGATAATCTTCACCATTGGGGCAGCCAAGGGGTGATATGACCATAATCACAGACACCATTGGACGAATGGGCCAATGGGTCGAGTGACAAAGTACTGTGGGTAGTTGGTTGATATCAGAAACATTGTAATCTTCCTTAATACTGTAAATTATAACAAACAGGTGTTTTAGTAAATAGAATGATTCAGTCAGTATTTCCCGCTGACAAAACCTTTTTCAAACATGTTTCAGGTGATCTGTTGTAATTCAGGAAAAGTGCTGTGGAGCATTTCAAGCTTAAGAAAGTGGCTCATTATAAAATAAAGAAATATGTTTGTAAAATAAAGATTTCCCAGTGAAATCATATGATTGTAAATTACCGGGGTTTTATCCCGAGTTGTGAAATGAAATAATCGGGAAAATTTTAGCTTTAAAAAGATCCTGATGATAAACTTCCGCTGTTAAACTCAATTAAATAAATACCACGGGATTTCTGTCCCGCGGCTCCTGAAACGGGTAAAACCGGGTCGGGGGCCGTGACAATAGCTCCCCAACATATGGGTCTTCAAGTCTTCACCACTTCAATAAGAATTCATCATGCATATACTTATGTATTTTTTCTCTTGTATTTTTCTAAGGTGTAAAATGAGGCATAAAGCCTATCATTTTTACAAGAGCCATGAGTGGTGAAGAGTTTCACTTAATTAGCAATTTAATTAGAGACATAAAACACCAATAAAAGTTAATCAAATGACATAGAAAACTCTACCTAAGAGTTTGTCACCATTAAGAGTCCTATTAATAATTTGACTAAATTAATTTCCATTCACATTATCCTAATATATATAGGTTTTCATTTTATGCGCCCATCAGCTTTACTAGTTGATTTGGGCATCCGAAATCTCAGGGGCGAATCTATGTATGAGCACCATTATGGTGTTTGGCCCATTGGTTTGTGTTGCGCTAAAGAACCAGAAGGTCGTTGATAGAATCACGTCTACATGTACTTTTTCCAAGAAAAATCTCATGTGTTTCACTTTAGAATTGGTTCATTTTTAGGGGAAAGGTGGAGATCAAGATTAATGATAGTCGTGAATCTCAAATTGTTAGGGTGGTCGTCAAAAGACTTACTCGATGTATGGGTTGCATCAATTGTTATGGTAAATGGTAGATCTCGATTTCAAACAAAACTCTTGTTTTCTTGGTGGTGGTGGTGGTATGGTGATGCACCTAACGCATTCAGTGGCTGGTGGTGGTGGTTGAATGGTTCATGGGGAAGGAATAATGGGTTGGGACTTGGGTAGAGGAGGTGGGTTCGAAGTTTTTAGTTTGATTGTTCTTTTTGTGTTTTTTATTAATAAGGTACTTAAGTAAATATAAAATTAACAGACAAGGTTAATTCCGGTTAGTGAGAATGATCAAATATGATATGACTGAATGAAGAATTAGGCTATAGGTATAATTTCTCGTATTTAAGAACCATACAAAAAATATAGACATGCCACATGGACTATTAGTGTTATTATTAAAAAATATATAAGTTGCCGAAAATTACAATAAATATAATCCTTAAAAAAGTTACACTTGATAAGCATGATTTAATTATTTATAAATTATATACAATAGTTTGGTAAACTATTTATAAATGTGTTATTTCAACCTAGTAACTTGTTTAACACTTATCCAAACGTGTTATGTATGTCATAAGTGGGTTAAGCAGTTTGTTCCAGTTTAGACAAGTTTTCAATCGTGCAACTAAAGTGTAAACCCATTTACGAGCGAGAGTCATGTCGTGTTAACTTCAGTCCCCGTCGTCACCCCCACTGACTAAGACATTCCCCCTATCATGTAAGGCATTCAGCTATCTTTTGACATGGAATTGAAGTCCAAATAGGAAAACCCCAACATTATATGGATATATCGCTTTTCCAACCTATAAAAAAACATGAACCCTAATTTGAGCTTTCACTACATGGTGGTTAAAGAAGTAATGATCCAAACACTAAATAACTAGCGAAATCAAAGGATCTTAAACTTCAATAGATAAATGTTAAAGGAATTTCCCTCATCAAAAGTTGAGCCCCTATATGCCGAACCATTTTTCCACCTTTTTTACCATCTGTTGAACAAACGGAATGTTAACAATGACGAAAGCAATGATGAATTAGTCGACCAAAATGAGGGAACCAGATGATTATATCTAAGTTTTTGTTTTTTAAAGTAAACGAGTATAGTTATTATTATTTCATATGAATTTAACTAGGGCTGCAAACGAACCAAATGAACACGGACAAGGTCGTGTTCGTGTTTGTTTGTTAAAGAAATAATGTGTTCACGAACTGTTCATGAACACTTGCCGAACAAGATTTTCTGTTCGTGTTCGTTCATTAAGGAAATTCCCGTATTCGTGTTCGTGTTCCTTTGTTAATTTTAGGTACAAAAAAAGCGAACATAAACAAACACAAGCGAATGTTCATGAACACAAATGAGCGCTAACGAACGCAAACAAACATTCACAAACACAAACGGACATAAATTAAATTTCGAATAAAATCGACATCTTTCATCACTACCGTTACGTAGATCCGCCCAAAATATGCTAACCCAAATATCGAAACATGATCATACATTTACCATAAAATAATGTCCCAAAAAAACACAAAGTTATCATATTAATCGTCAAATCCTAATTTAACTCACCCAAAATAAACTTGAAGCTTTCATTTAATTCACCCAAAATAATAGTTAATCAAAATAAGTGAAGTAATACAAATATATAATACACTATTATTTGTTGAATAATGTATTATTGGGAATTTTAAAGTGCATAAAATAAAAATAAAAATTAAAAACTCTAATGAACTATCGAACATAAATGAATATAAACGAACATGTTACCAAACGTTCACGAACGTAAATGAACGAACGCGACTCTTGTTCATGTTTATTAAACGAACAAAATTTCTTGTTCTTGTCCGCTCATTTATTAAACGAAGAAACACAAACAAACTTCCCGCCGAATAGTTTACAAACTATTTGTTAAACGTTTAAAACATTTGCTGCCATAGATTTAACAGAACTCTTAGGACATATTAGTGTAAATGAACAAACATTTCACGAGTTGCCAAAAAATAAAAACCAAACTCATAATTTTTGAAAAGTTATAAACAAAACCATAACCTACACATGTATCGTCTGTTTAATGTAATTTTAAGAGTTCTTATATACTCCATATATTACTTCTATCATTAAAATGTATTTTCTAACAAGAAACCTAAAACACCATTATATTATATTATACTACATATACAATTACAAGCTGCCTGGCACTTCCCTATTTGACCAAACTATATTTAATTTAATTTTATTTCCAGTTTAAAATTACGCTTTCGTCATTCGTTTAAAATTACGTTTTTGCCCCCAGCTCAAAATAAAATTATAATTTTGCCCTTAGCTCAAAATTACGCTTTCGCCCTCGATTCAAAAACTCATTTTTAATTTTGTTCCCAGTTTAAAATTACTGTTTCGCCCTCCGTTTAAAATTACTTTCCCCCCCAGTTCAAAATAAAATGTTGTTTTTCCCTCTAGCTCAAAATTACGATTCTGCCCTCAGCTCAAAATTACGTTTTTGCCTCCAGTTCAAAATAAAATTATGTTTTCCCCCTAACTCAAAATTATTAGCTGTCTGTCACTTCCCTATTAGACCAACTAATTTTTTATTTAATTTTATTCCCAGTTTAAAATTACGCTTTCGTCCTTCGTTTAAAATTACGTTTTTGCCCTAGCTCAAAATACGCTTTTGCCCTCGGTTCAAAATTTTTTTTTTAATTTTGTTCCCAGTTTAAAATTACGGTTTCGCCCTCCGTTTAAAATTACGTTTTTGCCCTCAGTTAAAAATAAAATATTGTTTTTTCCTCTAACTCAAAATGACGATTCTGCCCTCAGCTCAAAATTACGTTTTTGCCGACAGTTCAAAATAAAATTATGTTTTCCCCCTAGCTCAAAATTATGATTTTGCTCTCAGTTTCAAATCATGATTTCGCCTCCTGTTCAAAATATAATTTCGATTTTGCTCTCTGTACAGACATACATGTTATGAGAGAGGAATATTTGGCTTATTGCCCCGCAACGCTGGCGGGGCAAAAACTAGTTTATGCTACAAACTTGAACTTTCAACATTCGACGCGTGTAGAAAAATACCTTACAGGTTATAAACATCTAGAATAACTTCATGAATGGTGTGAAGCCACATATCATCGTGTGGTCTGACAATCTCCTCGTGTGGGTACTCATCTTGTCTAATATTAAATTATGGGTCATCAAATGGGCCAACGTTGTATGCATCGATATCCAAGCATCACTCTAAACATGTGAATCTAAGGCGAGAGTGTATGGTGATGGTTTTCCAAGGGAGGATGATCCGCCACGTAGGCGTTACATCATAGTCCTCCCAAGGATGGTTCATCCCACAAAACTAGAGGGTATAGAGGATGGTCCTAGATGATCATACCCCACCACTTTTATGTTTTTTTTTTTTTTAATCTTCTACTTTTTTTTAATATTTAACAAATAAACAAACAAAATATTTTCATTAATATTAAAAAACATTACATAAACTTAAAAAAAAAAACTTAAAAAAAAATATAAACTTAAAAAAATCCTAATATATTAAAATAAGCTACTAGTCTTCGTCCTCCATGTTGTCGTCGGGTTCGTTTTGAGCGTTGTTCCAAATGTATTCCACCAAGTCCGCTTGTAGGTTATGATGTGTGTACTCGTTACGTAGAGCGAACATGTTCAAATCTTGTTGTTCCCCACTAACTGGAACAGAATTTCCAGTAGACGCGTTTTCGTTGTACTCGCATATCGCTCTACCTTCATCTCCAATGATCATGTTATGAAGGATGATATAAGCGTACATAATGTGTCGTAACCTCGTGGGCGGCTATAAATTTAAAACGAAACATAAATGAAATTAATTATAAAATACATTTTCAAATCTATATAAAACATAAGGAAAAAATAGTAAAGTACCTTCTTGGTCTCGATTTAATTTTGTTCGTCTAGTTAACTGTTGGGACGACGCTTCATCACCCGCCATGAAGACCTGAGCCGCGTTCATAATCATGTTGTGCATAATTGCATCCTCTTCCGAAGATGATGAATACCACGTAGACGAAGAAGATGAATAAATGGAAGAAATGAAAGAAGGTGAAGCCATGGTAATTTTTGAGAGAGAGATGGGGTGGTAGTGGGTAAAAAATGGTATAAAAATTGATGAGTTTTTATAAAAAGGGAAGAGGGGTTCTAAAATGTGAGAGAGATATGAGATTGTAGTGGGTGAAAAGTTGTGAAAAATGAGGTAAAAGAGGTAAGTATTTATAAAAGTGGGAGTGAAATTGGTATTTATTTAAATTATAACCGTTGGTTTTTGAATTAAATGTTAGAATTTAATTTTTTTTATTTTAACGGTAACATTTGAAGGGGGGGGGGGGCCACCAAAATAGGATCGTCGCCAACGTCAACAACTTGTCATTGAGGACGGGACCGGGGGGGGGGGGGGTGGTGTGCCGGCGTCGCCGGTCCTCGACGGGGGTGGGGACGAACCCCATACCCTCTAGCCTAATACGCTTCGATTATTCACACATCTCCTCATTTTATTTGTATATCCCTCGAACCCTATAGGAATCGTATAAGGCAATATGATTTCTCTGCATCTAGGCGTATTGAGTTATACGCTTCCTATAGTGTACTTGAAATACAAACTGTTGCTACAACAAATATGAGACCGAGTATAGTGAAGAGGCTGGTTAGGCAAAAAACTTCAAGAGTCTCGTTTTGCCTAACGCAGGTTACGAGTTCCCCTACGTACACTGGCGGATCCAGGATTTTTTTCATTGGGGTCCATTTTGTGTTAGAATTTTTCACAAGCAAACATTAAAATTTTCGGGTCGGTCATCGTAGTCGGGTCGGGGCTAGGAAATAATGTAGAAGCATTTGGTGGACATGAAACCACTATATTATTAAGAACCATTTTTAAGAATCTCAAGTTATCAAATTGTATGGTGATTAATAAGTTGCTTGAAGCCAATAGCTACCTAAACAACACTACTTTACGTAAATTCAAAATTTTGTTTAAGCTTTTTTTTAACGCCACTATTTGTTGAAAGTCTTATTTGGTAATCAAATGTGAAATAAAATCATTCGGAGACATTAAATTTATCATTTTAAAAAAACAAATTAGAGGATCAATGGGTGGTTGTGGTGTTTTAAAACACTAGTTTAATTTTGATGGAAAAATAAAATAAAAAAGAAGAGATGTAAGACTGGAACTTGAGACGTACTTGTTGGAACACAAGGAGGTTTATCACCATACCATCTTTGCTTTTAATACTATGGGGTCCAACTAATTTATTTTATGGGGTCCTTGAAAAATTTAACATACCGGTTCTACTATTTTTTTTTAAACATTGGGGTCCGTGGACCCCGACCCGCATCATGTGGGTCCGCCTCTGCCTACGTATGCGATACGTAGGGTGGGATCACTTCTATTATCAATTGCTAGGAATTCAAGGCCGAGATTGTCTCAACCCAGATTCTATGCATGCAATGTGATAGTTGTATTGAATGTGAAGAATAGACTATGCAAAGTGCATATCCTAGAGAGAGAGTAAGAGATTTCAGAATGTTTTGTCAAACGACCAGGGGTGGTCATTTATAGATAAAGATAATCCTCAAATGGGAAACCTTTGACTAAGTGATCCGGGTATGCATATAGGGGGTTGCCCGTTTTGGAGAGGATTGAAGGCTTTAACCTGCGGATTAAAGAGTGCCTCGTCCCACATGTTTCTCTTTTGCGGCTGAGCGGGGATATCACACGTAAAGTGTGATGGGACGTGACCCTGTCCCATGCTTTTTGCTGTTCACCACCGCTGGGTCGTCAATTGAACCCTTTTAACCTTTTAAGCTACATTACAGTAAAGTTAGTTTCTTAAGCCTTGAGCTACCCACGTCATCACAAACTTTTTAGACCAATGATTAGGGGACCAGGGGTATTATATAGGGCAATACGGTTCCTCTCGGTCCAGACGTTTAAGCTATACGCTTCCTAGAGGAATTTTTTTCGAGAGCAACATATAGTTGTTAGTATCTCTTTAGACTTTATTTAAAAAAAATTAATTAAGCTGGTTTTTTTGTTATAAATTATGTTGGTTTTTTTGTTATAAATTTTATAAAAGACGTAGTGAAATTAAGCAATTCAAACAAACTAAACATATCCATACATTATAATTTATCAAAACAAACATATCCAAAGCAAACAAATATTACAAATACTAGAAATTAAATTGTTCATACATTAAAACATAAAAATTAAATTGTTCGTACAGTACTGCGTCATATAAAAATAACATAAACCACGATCGTCATCAATCCTCGTCAGACTCCTCATCAGACTCCACGAGCTCCTCCTCCATAAAGTTCGGGCCACGCCTAGTAGCGGGTGACGGGCTCTGCAGCGTATAGGACGTGTCTAGAGCCTATAAAAATTTAAATAAAAATACTCATTACATAACATTAAAATTTTTCGTAGAAAATGAAATAAAAAATAATAACGTACTTGCATGTCAGACAGAGGAAAGAGCGGCATGGTATGGCCAGACTAAGAAAAAAGAGACATGGAAAGTTCGGGCTGAGTATAGGACGGGCCGGAAGCCTTTAATAATTTAAACGAAATACCCATTACATAACATTAAACTGCTCGTAGATAAATGAAAAAAAATAAGATAACATACCTACATGGAGGAGATGGGCTGAGTAAAGATCGGCATGGACGTGATGGGCTGGGTAAAGGATGGCATGGACGGGTCGGGCTGTTGCGTATAGAACGGGCCCCGGTATAGATAGACTCGTGGTGGTAGACGGGGTGTAACCGTTATACCCTTATACTTATACATTTCACCCATGCCAGTCATCAGGCACCCCATGTCATCATGCATCTGGCAGTGTCAGAAGCTGCATCTACTGATTCTGGTTACACAAAGTCCTATCGAGAAGACGGTTGGTTGACTGAGGCAACCTAACCGCCCGATAAACTCTCTGTGGATGCTAATTATCCCCTTGTTCATGCTGAGGCGGGACCTCAACATCATCCTACCCGCCCTCCTGCTCAGCCTATAATTAAATGGGCTCTAGTTGGATCTTGGAACAAACGTTATTAATGTGCGCCTCTAGTTATTTTATTAATATATATATATATATATATTAAAAAATAATTCGAGCTAACCGAGTCGAACCGAACTGAGCAGACCTTTGCTCATGCTCGGTTCGTTTCAAACCGAAACGATCCAAACCGAGCTCTTTTTTCAATCAAGCTGAATCGAACGAGCAAATTCTGAACATTGTTCGATCGAGCATCTAACAAGTATCGAGCGTCGAGCAATTTAAATAGCCCTAGAAAGGTGTATATGTATATAAGGATAAGCTCGGTAACGAATTAGGGGACCAGGGGAACCGTATTGCCATTTACACTTCCTATACTTTAGTGACAGTGGAACCGTATTGCCCAATACGCTTCCTATACTTTACTGACGAGAACCGTATTACCTTATACGCTTCCTATATGACTCGAGACCTTTTTAGACTTATGGGAATCATATTGCCCCATACGCTTCCTATTGGGGTCACTTTTAGACCTTTTCAGTTCTGAACTACGTGCATGTCAGAGAGTAGGTACATTGTACCAATAGGAAGCGTATTGCCCTATAAGATTCCTATTAGTGTTGCATTTAATGTGTTTAAACCCTATGGGAAGCGTATTGGGCTATACGTTTCGTATTGAGAGATGTACAAAAATTTTGGTGGATGTCTAGATACCATCACCCATCTAATAACCACACGTTTGATCATAAATTTACGGCCTCGAAAGCGACTATCTGATCTTAATAGTTATTAGGATGCAAGGAGTGTTTGCCACTCTTGCCATATTTGCCGCAACTCCTCTATCCTCCACCACATCAACGTTACATCAGTTTTTTTTACACTACTTACTTGCCATAACTTTCCAAATTATAGAAAATCATATGCTTCTCATGCTACAACAAATTTAAAAAAAAAAACAAATAAAAAAACTAACTAAGATTTGATTGCTTAGTAAGAGAAAGGGGCCAACCCAACTCACTGATCGTTCTAGGCATCATCAACTTACCAACAGAAACACATGTCGATGATCTCATTGTCGCGAGATGCCGCCACGTGCAGAGTGGGCATACCGATTCGCTCCACATGCTTTCTCCTTGTCGATGTGTTCTTGCCGAGGCACTCTATGCACCCTTAAGATTGCGTAAAATGCCTTATAAAAACCTGTAATTTATAATAACAACTGTAATTTATTATTTATAAAAAATGTATTTTATTTATAATTTAGGAAAATTGGTTTTTAATAAACCAACCTTTGTCCCGTTGGTAAATAATAATCTTACCTACGTAATTGGTATACAATAATCCTACCTATCAACATGTTGGTACTCAATGAACTTCCGTTGATTTTTTTTAACTGAAGTTAATTTTTAAGTTTTATTTATTACACAAAAAGTCCCTGTAGTTGTAATTTACTAGTTTTAACTATTTTATAAAACAAAAAAATCTCAAGGGACTGTAATTTACTAGTTTTAAAATAGTTAAAACTAGTAAATTACAACTACAGGTACTGTTTGTGTAATAAATAAAACTTAAAAAGTAACTTCAGTTAAAAAAAATTAACGGAAGTTCATTGAGTACCAACATGTTGATAGGTAGGATTATTGTATACCAATTACGTAGGTAAGATTATTATTTACCAACGGGACAAAGGTTGGTTTATTAAAAACCAATTTTCCTATAATTTATAATAAAAACTATAATTTAGAAATTCACATCTACAATTTCTTTTTATTTCATATTTTGTGTTATCATTAATGGCTTTCTTTTACATCAACTGTCACACCCCAACCGATGGCGGAAACATCGGAGTGAGACGAAAACATGATTGCAAGAGACTTCATAACACTATCGGTGACAAGTATTTAATAATTTATTTTACATTACTTGAACTAGAAATACCACAAGTTTGAAATAAATAATATACAACAAGTATTCAAGTAATTAAATTTCATTTCATTGATAATGGTTTAATACAAAGATTGGAAACGAAATACAACATATTTGAAAATGACAAAGTGTACGATACATGGAAACAAATATGACATAACAAACTATCATAACTAAATTTAAGCGAGTATCTAGCCATCCTACTAGATTACGTCTCTTCGATAATCATCAACCTGCAACATTATGATAAAATACAATTCAATACAAAAGTATTGGCGAGCATTCATGGTTTATGTGATAGCATACGTATACAAACAAGTTTAACGAAATCCACATGTGAAAACATATATATAAGGCATATCATTGCATCACTAGCATGTAATCCTACATTGTCAAACCCAAGTATCGCACATGCATACAAGCTTAATAATGACATGTCTCTACGGGCGGTGTGCATATCCTATAGCGCTATACATGTTAAGGGGGTCTAGCTAAGTAAATGACAAGTATCATACAAGAATCTAGCATGCATGTATTCCTAGCATAAGTTTAGCATGTATAAAGGATTCGTTTTCAAGCATAAAGAGTTTTATGTGAGAATGTGTTTGTTAATAAGTTCATAAGTTGCACCCCAAAAGTGGGAAATCAAAAAGGGGCATGAATACTCACGGTTTACGTTTTAGCGTTCCGTAAGTCTTGAGTTTAAGGAGGGTTGAGCCGGGAGCCGAGGTCACCCTATAACGGGAAACAAAGGCGGGTTAGTTTAGGGCTTACAAGACTTGAAGTAATAACATAAACGTAAAGGTTCATTAAGTTATTTAGTTATGCATTCCCAAGAGGGGTCATAGAGTTTGTCAAGCAACGAGGAGGATGATATGCATCCATTTAAACCACGATATAAGTTCACCGAAACACAACCCGAAGGTCGGTTGGTCAAGAGTATGAGTGTTCACCAATGCACAAGTCATTACAACTTGGTTGGTCATGAACAAGGTTAAGATTAGTGTGTTTAAGGTGTGTTTTAGTTGAGAACTCATCTAGTGATCTTAAGGTCTCAAAAAACAGAAAGTTTGGGAGTATATAAACCAATTAACTTCCTGATTTAAATCAGTAAATTCACCAATTAGTTAGGGTTTTGGTTGTACATAAGTTGGACACAACAAGAACACAAGAAAACTTGAAGAAAACATGGAGAACATGAAGAAAACTTAAAGAACATTTTGAAATCTTTTAAAAACAGAAAAATGACCAACTTTGGACCTCAAAATCAGATCATTCCCAGATGTTTAACATCATACAATAGTAGGGCATTGATCATGTAACAACCCACGTTTTGAAGTCAAAGTACAAGTCAAAGTCAAAGGAAGAAAAGATTGCTAACTGCGATCTGTCACTCCTTGCTTAATTAACGATTGTAATCCTTGACTTATTAATCGATACTTTAATTTATGTTACTTTAGTTGTATTATGCGGAGTAAATGCAATAATCGCAGTTAATCGCTAATCGCATCGCTATCGTATCGCAACTCGAATTACAGGTTATGGATATTGTTTTACGTGTGTGTGCTATTATGTGATACTTGTGCATGTTTATATTTGTTTTGAGGTGTTAATCACAAAACGCAATCGCAACTCTATCGCAACGCAATCTCATCGCGAACTCGAGATTACCTTTATGTTATTTAGTAGTTAGATTATTTGTGCAATTAATGGGTAATACTATCGCATCGCTTACTCGAAACGCATCGCAACGCTCAACGCACGAGACGAAAAGGCGGAAACCAACTGGCGGAAGCCCTTCGATCGAATAACCATTCAATCGAATGGCCATCCATCCCCACTTTTACACTGCCTCTTCTCTCCTCTTGCCTATAAATAGCACCTGTCACATCAGATTTTCAATGATGTGACAGCTCCTCCTCCGACCAGCACGCACTTGGGCTATTTCCTATCGATTCCTCGCGATTCTTGTAAGTTTTCAACCCAAATATTGTACTTCTTTGATCCACACACACTTCTCCATCATTTTCACCATCAAATCTTAACTTTTCACCATGAAATCGGCTGATTTGGGTTGTTCTAGGGTGATGTCATCATGGGTTCTCATGAACTTCAAAGTGTGACCTCATTCCACCAAGAACAACTCAGATCTAAGAGATTTCAATATGTTTAAACACTGATTTCGTCATAATCTAAACATTTTCCAACTGATTTCTACTTTTCTTCAACATTCTCAACTTCTCAAATAAAACCGATAGAATCTGAGTTCATTCAGGCCTCCTGCTCATTCACTAGTAGAGTGTCGGTCTGAGAACGGGTTTCTATCGAAGACACAACCGACTTAACGGGTTGAACATGAACAACCGTCAAGAACAGTAACTGATCGGACGGGGTGATTCCCATCCGATCGGATGACTGGTACTTGGTGGAGTTTCCGCTGTTTGACACGTTGTCATACCGTCTCGGTATAATCGCAAAACTTTCCAAACTTAACGAATTTTTACAAGTTTCAGAATGAACAGGTTGCTGAACGGACTGCCGTCCAATCGGATCACCATCCGGTCGAACGACAATCCGATCGGATGACTGTGACGTTCAATGCTTGTGATATTCTTCCAACACTTAGACTTTTTCACAAAAGTTCAAAGGAGTTAGTTTCAAACGAATCGCCATCTGATCGGACGGCCATCCGTCCGGATGACCATCCGGCCGGATGACCTGGATTGTAGAAACACTTCTTGTTTTATAAAATGCTACAACGAAAACTTCAAAGTTCCAGCATACACAAACACATCCATCCCAAACGGATAACCCTCCGGCCAAATGGTCATCCGTCTGGATGACCATCCGTCCGGAAGGTCATCTGATCGGATGACAATCTGTCCCACAGTTCATTGCCTCGTTTTACGCACCATTCAACACTTACACTATCGTGCTATGTTCAGGCTAATCTCTTAGTGCTCCCTTCAATCCAAGAGAGTGTTTATTTACTAAACACGATTTGTGAGTATACTCGATCCCTTTTTGCTTTAAGCACTTTTGGGTGTTACATACGTTACCTATATCAAATCACATCGATCACACAACGCAAACACAGCTAACCGCTCTGCATGTTATACGTGTTACTCGATGAATGCTTGTATGTTATGTTTACACAGTGATTGTTTCCTGACACCTTAGCAACGATAGTACTATAGTTTGGACTCAGCACCTGTCGTGGATGGGGGTTGCTAAGGGTATTTCTTCACGTGTCACAGTGGTGATATGTGTTGCGCAGTCTACAACTCGCAGTCACGTCTGTGCATACTTCATTGTCGATAACCTACTTGCTTCACATTATACATGTTACATGCTGGTTATGCGTAAATCACTTTCGCTACTATTATACTACTAAACTTGTATGCTCACCTTTACACTATGTGTATTGACTTTTACTTTAACGTATGTGACAGGTGTTTAAGAAGCTAGAATTGCTTGCTATCATGGGATCAAGTCTAGGGGAGTCTAGAAACAAACAATTAATATTTGGAGTTGTCGGAACTATGATTTGTCTTTGAGATAACTATGTCTGTAATAACTGCTTTATTTGATAAGTTATGGTATGGGACATAATATTAATTCTCTGGTAATTTAATTGTTATGTATTTCTCCTAGACAATCTGTTTCGCTCAGTGCCGCGCCCCGATAATTCCGCCATCGGTTGGGGTGTGACAGATTGGTATCAGAGCTATAACTATAGGGAATTAGGCAAGAGTCGACCTAGTCCGGGTCGACGTCTTAGAATTGACCTAGTCTATAGTTTAAGCACCAAAAGACCGACTTGTTCAAGCCCAGTAGGGGTTTTGTACAAGCTTACGTGATATTCTCGCTCGAAATCGCTGAAATCTACACACTTGCGCGAACGTCGCATATTACCGCTTCGCGCAAGGTCAGCCTTTCCTAAGGTTTGCAACTCGCACAATTTTTGAAATTACTCGCGTAAGCAAAGTGATTTGGTCGAGATTAGGTGTGAAAACCGCAAACTCTCGATTAGATCGCTCGCTCGACGCGACTTTTTACTATAAACACGGGAATTTGCGTTGAATCAGGAGTGAAATCCATACTTCGACGCAAATTTTCCCTCTCTACCTCGTGATTCTATCACACAAACAGGAATGCAGTTGTTAAGTTAGGGGTGAAACCCGAATCTTGATGACTCGTTCCGCTCTCTATTTTGGTTTTACAAAAACTCTCACCAAAGTCTCGATGGATTCCAACAACTTGAGTTGCGTGAATAACTGAAAGGATGCGTGCCATTCACCCTATGCCGGTGGTAGAGCACAATCTATTAGGCCAAAACGTGTACTCAAGGCCCTTGAGAATGGTCCAATCATTTTGGGTAGTCAACGTCTATCAGCCGAGACAATCTACTTTCGATATCAAGCCGCAGCCGCCGATTTTATGTGTTTCGATTCTGAGCTCACAAGCCTCTGACTCTGTGAACTACCGCTTTTATGTGATTTTATTTGGTTTTACCTGTTTATGTGTTTCGATTTTGGAAGATTTATACGCTTTTCGCTTTGATCAACACACACGACTCGCACTACACATTTACCTCACTACACTAACAAATCGGTAAGTTGCGTGCTATGTTACTCGCAATCGCTACTCGCACTCGCCTCTCGATCGCTTTACGCAGCTGTGAAAGATAGGTGAATACATGCAGTATATGTAGGTGAATACGTGCAAAATATAGTGGACTACGTGCTTTTGGTGACTTATGAGGACTATGTGCTTATGTGTTTACGTGCCTACGTGATTATGTGCCTATGTGTTGATGTGTTCCTGAGGTTTATATATATATAAAAGTAGCTTTTGGTGAAACTCTAGACTATACTTGACTTACTTGTGTCTGAGTCCTGTGACGATGTCTGTTGCAGACAATGTCGTCATTCTGAACTCACTCCTCTCTCACCGCCCGTCGAAATCACGCTACAAGCGAATCGCTTCTCTAGTCGCGAAGCAAATGGCTAAGGTCATTCCGCAAATTATCAGCGAACTTAATGAAAACGCTAGCAAGTCCTCCGAGGAATCGAGGACCGACTCTCCCCGAGCTACTTTTAGCTTCAAGTAGTTTAAGGCTTGCGGCCCCAAAGAATTCACCGGAGAAAACGGGCGTACTGCCATGTTTCTATGGTTCGATTCAACTGAAGTCACTCTGCGCCAAAATGGCTGTCCTGATAATCTTCGCACTATTAACGCTACTGGCGTTTTCCAGTCCAGGGATCTAGACTGGTGGACTGCCGAGAGAATCAAGCGAGGAAATGATGCAGCCTATGGGCTTATTTGGGAAGAGCTGAAGGAAATCACGATGAAGGAATTCTGCCCTCCCCATGAGCTTCAGAAGCTGGAGGACGAGTTTTGGCACATCAAGCAAGAGGGTGGCGACAACGCTGGTCTAACTGCCCGCTTTAAGCAGCTGAGTATCATTTGTCTTAGCCAAGTCTCTACTCCCGATATCACCATCAAGAAATACATCCGTGCTTTACCGGATTGTGTTGCTAACTTTGTGCAAGCAGCCTAGACGACAACTAATGAAGAAACCTTCCTGCTCGCTACCGAGATTAATGACAAGCGGGTTCGGGCTGGTTACTTTGATAAAACCACCAAGAGTCTTCACCAAGTTACCGCTGCTCCCATCGCTGAAACCGTTGCACCGCAGACCTCCAAGACTACTCGCCGCACGCGCAAGAACAACAACAGCAATAAGAACTGTGCTGTCACCACCGCTCCACTCAATGTTGTCACTGCCCCACCTCAGATCCAACACCGCCAGGTAGCAGCGCCAGTAACCAGTGCACCGCCAGCCAAGCGTACATATACTGGTCCACAGCCGCTCTGTCTTACCTGTACTTATCATCATCCTATTGGAATCGCATGTCGATTTTGTGTTCACTGCAACCTTTACGGCCACTTTACTGCTAACTGCCGTACCGGTCCCCGCCAAGCTCCAGCTCAAGTTCAAGGTCCTGCACTGCCAGCTTCTCTTCCTGCTCCACAGGGTCAACAAGCAACTCCTGCTCCCATTGCTCACGCAAGAGCCTGCTATGCATGTGGTGATCCTAACCACTTTGCAAATGTCTGCCCAAACAGTGTGGTGAAGTGATATACGTTAAATTATACATGTTTTTTACCCCAAAACACTTCTGTTTTAAGCGTTTTTTACCAAAAACACGACGGTTAGGTGGCAAATTCTATACTTTTATATTTTCAGGTCTTAAACAGAGCATAAAGAAAAATTCTGATGAAAACAGATAAATTCTGATGCATTTCTGATAAAAATGGCAAAAATCTGATGACTGCCAGGTGTGGCACGACCGTGCCATCCATCGGCACTATCGTGTCGATCCTTCGATCTCGAAAGCACTGCCAGTGCAAGAGCCAGTGCCGATCTGTTCTCAGGCCGCACTACTGTGCGACCCGCCGCATGACCGTGCACCATCAATACCAACATTTCTGATCAAGATTCTGATGATATCGCACTACCGTGCCAATTTGGTGACCAAGACAACTTGTCCACTTGGCTGACTCCGAATCAGCAAACTGACATCACCCGACAACACCAGTCGCACAACCGTGCGACCCGGTGGCACGACCGTGCCGATCACAAAATTGCCTATAAATACAGCCATTCGCTACTGGTTCAAATGTTGGGTTTTTCTCCATGTTTCTGTGTGATTTCTGGGTTACGAAGCAGTCCTGATCAGACCCATTTGAAGCCTCAAGATCGAGTGGAAGCATAACCGATCCAACCCATCAATTCCTTCCTTGTTTATGGTTCGATTCCTTGTTCTTATAACATGTATTCTGATCATTTTGCAAGTTATGAGCTGATGTTAGTTTATTTTTAGTGTAGTATTATGTAATAGTAGTTATAAACTTGTTTCTTGAATAATCTTTATGTTGTAATCTTGTTTGTATGAAACTTTAGTACTTTTATGTTGAATCTTCATGATTATATAATGAATGTTTCATTGATGTTGAGTTCCTGATTATGTTTCATTATCTTGGATAATGAATCTGTGGTTAGTGGATGGTAACTATTTCTTGATTAATCACTTATTTGTAGACTTTGTTTACACCATGAAACCAGACCAGAGTATTGGTTTTATACAAGATATATCTTATTTTGATTAGGAATACTTTCTTGCACGTAAGGGTTCTAACGAATTATATGGTGTTGAGTACATGTTCTTAAACGCGGTTTATGATCCTTGTTTAGTAGTTTTGGTCTGAAATTGCTGTCATGGTAGGTTTGTGTTCAAGACTTGTAAAGGTGAAATACTTTGTTATATGATCTACATAATTGCTTATCCTCGTGGCTGTATTGTGACCATCGGTATTGCTTTCTTTGATAAGTGTGGTTAGGAATCCAGACCCGGTAAATAACCTATCTTTAAAGGTTCGCATGAATAAATATCAATAGCTCGCTAATGAATGATTTTAGGTGGTTAACGTGTGACCATCGCGTTAACTTTATGAAGAATCATAATGCTAGAAATCCAGACCCGGTAACTAGCTGTCTCGTAATTGGAAAATTAATTAAGTACTTTTGTGACATATCTGATAGATAACATGTTTAGGTTGTTTGTGAGACAAGATAATAGTATATTTATGTTTTAGTTATAATTTAGATAACTTAGTTAAACAACCATTCACCTATCCTTTTATCTGGTAAAATAATGACAACAATTTAGTACTTAATAACGCCCGTGTTCCATGGATCGATATCTGGCTCTTACCAATACTTTGCTACATATATGACGGGATACACTTGTCCTTTGTTGTGTGTGTTTTAATGTTAAGGTATAAACCATTTTTATAAATATTAAACACATTTCGCTGGGTGCGAAAACGCTGTAAATAAATGTGTATAGTCGTGCCCACGTCAAGTTTTTGGCGCCGTTGCCGGGGACTACGGCGAAATTAATGGAACAATCCGAGTCATTATTTTACCGGTGTACAAACTGTGAATACTTGTTAATATTTGTACATTTTTGTATTTATTTATTTTATTTACTAACATGTGAATATTTAGTCTGGCACGCCCAGTATGACTAACTTTTGACTAACTTTTCTTTTTCTGTTTTACAAACCACTAACCAACTAACTGACTAACTTTACTGACTCTACTAACCGCTAACCTTACTAACATACTAACTTTTTATTTTATTGTTCGACTAACATTTATTTCACTTTATTTAATTCAGTAATGTGTTCGGAATCTAATTATTTTCTTTTATTCTTTTATTTCAGTTATTTTAATTCAGTCATTTCATTTATTTAAATTCAGTTATTTAAGTTCTGTTTAATTTTATGATTATGTTCGTGTTCGTACGTCAAACCGCTTATTTATATCAAATTTTGCATTTTTTTACATTTATCTATTTACGTTCAGTTATTCATTTATTTATTTCCGTCCAATTATTTATTTAGATTAACAGCTTATTCTTTTTATTGTTATACTCATTTATTTATTTATTTAATTATTTAATTCAAAATATAACTTTCTGATAAAATTATCAGATCTTCTGATAAATTCCCATGAATTTATCAGATTTTCTGATGAAATTCTGATAAATCCATTAGATATTCTAAAAACAATAAACATTTATGATGAATTTACCAGATTTTCTGGTAATTCTGATGAATTTATCAGAAATTCTGATGAAACGAAAATTTTCATCAGATTTTTATCAGATCTTATCAGATTTTCTGATATATAAAAAAACAGTTTTCAGATGTAAATAAGTAAAGACGCAAGTAAATATTCATTAGATTTGTTTAATAACTTGTATATATATGTATATTAAATATTAGTATTGTTATTTATACTTATTTCTTACATTATTATTATGTTCTTTTTTCTGTATAATGCCATCCTTTTTATGTTACAGGCTAATGTCCACACCCCCTGTACCTGCTAATGCTGAGCTATCCAACGAACCAGAAAATAACCTAAGAAGAAGTAGGCAGCTTCGCGAAAGATCACTTGTTGTTGCACAAAGGATTGCAGCCGCAATCGACGAACCAGTGATACTTTCTAACAGCGAGAGTTCAGAGGACGAAACAGGGAGCATTATGGCAGAGGATGACCAGCCTTTGAATAAGACCGGCCGTCCAGGAGGAGAGGGCTTTCTACCGAGCATTACCTGACCTACGATAGCAGCACCGAGTTTTGAAATTAAATCTAGTATTATTAACATGTTACAAAATTCTGTGCAGTTTGATGGGAAGGATCACGAAGATCCAGGTCGGCACATTGCATCATTTCTCGAAGTGTGCTCGACTTTCAAAACTAGAGACGTTTCTGAAGACGCAATCCGTTTGTGGCTCTTTCCATTTTCTTTACGAGACAAAGCCCGATCATGCCTCTTGTCACTTCCAGCAGGGTCCATCACGACTTGGAACGATATGGCAGATCTTTTTATGCAAAAATACTTCCCACCGGAAAAGACAGCCAAGTTGAAGAATCGTATTTTGACATTCAAACAGGACGAAGGAGAATCTCTACACGCAGCTTGGGAGAGGTTCATAGATCTTTTGATCAATCTCCCACATCATGGGTTGTCCAAAAGACAACTTGTGTTGAACTTCTACCAAGGACTCAACTACGACTCACAAGGACGTTTAGATGTATATGCAGGAGGTGATCTTGGAACAAAAACACCCAATGAAGCCTACGCAATTATAGAGAAAACTACCTTGAATTTGAGTTCGCGTCACAGTGGAGTACGAAGTAAAGCTTTATCTATTCTAGGAGTTCATCAAGTGGATACATATCCGGCTATTGTAGCACATATTGGAGCTTTAGCAGCAACGTTTGATCAAGCTCAGAATGTTTCGCAAGTACAATCATCATGTGAGCTGTGTGGAGTGTCACACGAGCCAGGTACATGTGAGCAGGGTGTTATGTTTACAGGCCACGAAGAGGTGGACTATTTGGGCAATCAAATTAGGCCCCAAAATAACCCCTACAGCAACACGTACAATCCGGGATGGAGAAATCACCTGAACTTTGGGTGGAAATCTAATTCCAATAACCAAAACCCCGCGCTCCCGCGCCACAACAGCCTCAGGGGCAATCCTTTCAGCCCCAGGGACAATCTTTTCAGCCATCAGGGCAAGCCTTTCAACCACGTTATAATAATTTAGGTTCAGGAAGCACTTCCCAGCCACAAACCTCTCACAACAACTCAAAACTAGAGGAGATGATGGCACAACTGTTAAACAACTCCAACAATGCCAACCAAATATCTGATAAAAGATACCAGCAGCATGAGGAGCGTTTCATGGCACAAGAAGGGGAAATTCGGAGCCAGAAGGCTTCAATACAAACCATTGAGAATCAAGTTGGCCAATTGGCCAAGATGTTGTCTGAAAGACCCCAAGGTAGTCTTCCAGGTAACACAGAACCAAACCCGAGAGGGCACGTTAATGCAATAATGACGAGGAATGGTAAAACAACGGGACCTGACAAATCGGACTCACCACCGATCACTGAGACGGTCAAAACTGATGCTTCGGATGAGGTGCACGCTAGGCGAGTCCCAGCAAGTACAACACAGCTCCAGGAGCCAGTTAAAGATTACATTCATCCTATTCCATATCCGAGCAGACTGAAGAAGCGAAAGAACGATGAACAACATGGTAAGTTTTTAGAAATGTTTAAACAATTACACATAAACATACCATTTGTTGAGGCGTTGGCTCAAATGCCTAAATACGCAAGGTTCTTAAAAGACATCCTCACAAACAAGCAGAAACTTGGAAGCTTGTCTTGTGTATTGATGAATGAAACTGTTCAGCCCTTCTCCAAAATCGTCTACCTGAAAAGATGGGGGATCCGGGCAGTTTTACTCTTCCCTGTCTCATTGGCAGCATGTCTGTCAGTCACGCATTAGCCGATTTAGGAGCTAGAATAAACCTTATGCCATATAAGGTCTTTGCTAAATTAGATTTGGGTGAACCTTCACCCACTAGAATGAGCATTCGACTTGCAGATCATTCAATCAAGTATCCGCGTGGATTCATTGAAAACATGCTTGTTAAAATGGACAAATTCGTTTTTCCTGTGGATTTCGTTATTCTTGACATGGACGAAGATTCGAAAGTGCCATTAATACTCAGACGCCCATTCCTCAATACTGCGAGGACGATTGTTGATGTGGTAGCTGGCCAAACACGCTCCGAGTAAATGACGAGCACGTGACTTTTGATATTAAAAGATTAATGCAACATCCGCAAAGTCACGATGACAAGCTTTACTATGTCGACATTGTTGGTACTTGTGTAAGCTCTCATTTCTGAGGCACCATTGAAGAAATTGATACGGACACACACCTGATGTGTGGGAACCAAAATAGCATTTCGCAGGAAGGCCACGAAGTTGAGCAACCGGTTTTCCAGATCGGTGATGATGGTTCCCAGAGTCCAGATCAATTTGTGGAAATTGACCGAGAAGTTGAAGAAAAGTAAAAAACGTCGGTTGAAGATCCACCGTCTTTGGAGTTAAAAGAACTCCCACCGCATCTTGAATATGCATTTCTAGATGAGGAATGTCACTTGCCAGTCATCATTTCAGCATCTTTAGCAAAAGAGGAAAAGAGACAGCTTCTCGAAGTTCTAAAGCTCCACAAGAAAGCCATGGCGTGGAAGATTATGGATATCAAAGGCATTAATCCTTCTTTCTGTACTCATAAGATTCTAATGGAAGATAATTACAAGCCTAGTGCACAACATCAAAGGCGTTTGAATCCGAATATGCAAGACGTGGTGAAGAAAGAAGTAATTAAGTTGTTAGATGCAGGGCTGATTTATCCTATATCCGATTCTGTTTGGGTAAGTCCAGTGCAAGTAGTACCCAAGAAAGGTGGTATTATTGTAGTTCCAAACGAGAGGAATGAACTTATTCCTACCCGTACCGTCACCGGATGGCGAGTTTGCATCGATTACCGCAAGCTCAACGATGCCACCTGTAAGGACCACTTCCCGCTTCCATTCATCGACCAGATTTTGGAACAGGAAGTCATTTTTCTGTTTTCTGGATGGATTCTATGGATATTTTTAAATTCCTATCGCTCCTGAGGACCAGGAGAAGACTACTTTCACATGTCCTTTCGGCACATTCGCCTACCGGCGTATGCCTTTTGGACTGTGTAATGCACCAGCCACATTTCAGCGCTGCATGGTAGCCATTTTTCATGACATGATTAAGGACTCCATGGAGGTATTCATGGATGATTTCTCCGTGTTCGGGAGTTCTTTCAATCAATGTCTTGGAAATCTGAAAAGAATGTTAATAAGATGTGAGAAAACTAATCTTGTGCTTAACTGGGAGAAATGCCACTTCATGGTGAAAGAAGGGGTAGTTCTTGGACACAAAATCTCTGAAGCAGGGTTGGAAGTCGATCCAGCAAAAGTGGATATCATTTCTAAACTTCCTCCCCCTACCTCGGTCAGAGCAATTAGAAGTTTCCTAGGTCATGCAGGATTCTATAGGCGATTTATAAAAGACTTTTCAAAAATCGCAAGACCTATGACCCGTTTGTTAGAAAAATATGCTCCATTTGTGTTTTCAAACGAATGCATGAAAGCTTTCAAGCAACTGAAGCAGAGGCTTATCGAAGCCCCTATTCTAGTTGCACCAGATTGGGCATTGCCATTTGAGATAATGTGCGACGCCAGTGATTACGCAATAGGAGCAGTCTTAGGACAACTAAGGGAGAAGCATTTTCATCCTATATACTATGCCAGCAAAACTCTACACGATGCTCAAGAAAATTACACGACTACAGAGAAAGAGCTTTTGGCAGTAGTTTATGCTTTCGACAAATTCAGGTCGTACCTTGTGTTGTCCAAAACAATTGTATACAGATCATGCAGCAATTAAATACCTTTTTAGCAAATAGGACGCAAAACCGCGTCTTATCAGATGGATCTTGTTATTGCAAGAATTTGACATTGAGATCCAAGACAAAAAGGGAGCTTTAAATGTTGCAGCCGATCATCTCTCGAGACTTGAGCATGGAAATTCTGAATATTCGATGGAGGAACCAATAAATGACAATTTCCCCCACGAATTTCTTTTGAACATCGAGATGAATGACGAGTCACCTTGGTTCGCCGACTTTGCAAACTACCTCGCATGTGGAATCCTCATCAAAGGATTGTCATATCAGCAAAAGAGGAAGTTCTTTGCAGATTTGAAATATTATATTTGGGACGAACCATACTTGTTTAGAATCATAGCCGATCATGTGATCCGAATATGTGTATTTGGAGAAGATGCAGCTAGCATTCTGCTTCACAGTCACGAAGGGCCAACCGGAGGTCATCATGGAGCAAATTACACTACAAAGAAAGTGTTAGACTCTGGGTTTTACTGGCCCACAATCTTTCGCGACGCGCATGAATGGGTTAGAGCGTGTGATGCTTGTCAAAGGGCAGCCAATATCTCCGCACGTAATGAGATGCCTCAGCATCCAATGCAAGTCTGTGAAGTCTTTGATATATGGGGTATCAACTTGATGGGGTCATTTCCAGCCTCACGAGGTAACAAATACATCCTAGTTGATGTAGACTATGTCTCAAAATGGGCCGAAGCTCAAGCTTTGCCTACAGACGATGCTAGGGTAGTCGTGAGGTTCTTAAAAAGTTTATTTGCCCGATTTGGTGCTCCAAAAGCACTTATCAGTGACCGTGGAACGCATTTTTGTAATGCGCAGTTAGAATGAGCCTTGTCCCGTTGAGTTCATTATAGATTAGCTACGCCATATCCTCCTCAAACGAGCGGGCAGGTGGAGGTCACAAATCGGGGTTTGAAAAGAATCCTTGAACGGTCCATTAATAATAACCGCAAGGATTGGTCAGACAAGCTAGATGACGCTTTGTGGGCTTTTAGAACAGCATTCAAGACACCCATCGGGACGACACCCTTTAGGTTGGTTTACGAAAAAGCCTGCATCTACCTGTCGAGCTAGAACACAAGGCATTCTAGGCCTTGAAAATGACAAATATGGATTTGAAAAGCGGAGGTGAAGCCAGTTTTCTGCAAATCCACGAGCTGGAGGAGCTAAGAAGTCATGCCTACGAGAGTTCTAGCAGATACAAGGAGCGAGTCAAGAGATTTCATGACAAGAGGTTGAGAGACCATAAGGATTTACGTATAGGAGATCTTATCTTGTTATATAACTCAAGACTGCGTTTATTCCCCGGGAAGTTAAAATCCTGATGGATGGGTCCGTACACAGTCAAATAAATATTTCCGTACGGGGCCGTAACTATCAAGAATCCAAACGGGGCAAGTTTCAAAGTCAACGGTCATCGTTTAAACGTAGGTACATACGAGCCCGGTTGACCCGGTGGAGGAAATTCTTGAACTCCACATCCCGCACGCTTAAAACAAGTGTAGGGAGAATGAGTCTAGCTATCGACTCGCTGACAAAGTTAGCGAGCGTGTTCTCACACGCTAAGGGTAATTTTATATTAGTTTGTAATACTTATTTCATAGTTCGTTAATCTTTCGGTTTTAAACGTAGGTACATACGAGCCCGATCCTTAACTTTTGGAGATTTGAAGTTGATTAATTGTTAAAATATATGAAATAGTGCAAAAATGGAAAAATTTGGTGAAATTTCGGAGTTAAAAGCTTACTGTGAAAAATAACCAAAAAGGCCCAGGTGACGCACGGCCGTGCCAAAAATGGCACGGTCATGCACTTCGTAATCAAAACAGACCAGAACTCGTGCACCGGGCAGTCATCGGCTCGCACTACCGTGTGTCCCACTGCACTACCATGCAACCCGGTAACAACAGTCGATCCAAGAGTGCGGTCCGGAACGGCACGACCGTGCGGCCAGCCTCACGACCGTGCGAGTAAAAATTGGAACAGTAAATTTAGGGTATAAAAACAAATTTGCAGTAAAAATTTATCACTTTTCGAAACCCTAGTGGCCGCACGGGAGTTCCAAGTCGCCTCCACCCAAAAATCAACCAATTTTTGCCTAGATTTCAATTCAATCATCTTCCAAGGTATGTTTCCTACTTATTTTGCATATTTAATTTAGTTTCTGATGTAGATCTGAGGTTAGAATCAAGAAATTTTGATGTTTTCTTCACAAAAAATCCAATAAACCCTTGTTCTTGAGTGTTTGGTGCTAAATCGGTCGTTCTGATGTCTATTCACTGACTAGTTAGATTTTGAAGTATAAAGGTTTAAATCAGTGAATAAAACTGTTTTATGATAATTTTTAAAGTCGCACGGTCATGTCATTACAACAGCATGGCAGTGCCGGTCAGAAATCAAGGTCAGATCACCGATTCAGAACTGCGATGCCGAGTTGCACGGCAGTGCCAAATCGGCATGGCAGTGCAACATGATATGCCGGAAACAAGCCAGTGACTGATCTCGGGTTGGCACGGCAGTGCCATTGGTCGCACGACCGTGCCGATTGTGAAACGACAACATAATGTTGAAAACAGTCTGTTCTGGTGGCAGCAATGAAATTTTTATTTTCTGCTCCTATTTTGTTATATTCCTGTATGCAGATGAACCACAGATTCCTCCAGTTCAGCGAAAACAAAACGAAAGAACGTCCCTGTATTGCAAGATTAGAAGTACTATGGAATCGAAGAGGACAAATTGGAGAACCAAGAAGGATTAATTGGGCCACCCAAACAACCCTAAACCAAGAAGAAAGACTATCCGACATGATGTCCCATCCAATGTCAAGTTGTTCAACATTGAACAACCCGTATACCTTGAGCTAACATTGGAGTTTTTCACTTCATACACCTATGACAAACCAAAAAGCGAGAATCCAGACTTTAAGAACAGGGAGACAATACAGTTCAGGTTGGGAAGAAAGTGGCATAAGTGGTCAGTTGCTAAACTTGGGAGAAGATTGGGAATATACTCAGCTGAAGACATTGATTCAGAACTTTTCACCAATATTTACAAGTTTGAAAATGAGCAGTAACGGGCTAACTTTTGGGCACAAGTGGCAGTTGGACCACCTTATGAGGCTAGAAAAGCTAAAGCCTCACGACTACGAGACTAGCTACTTAGGGTTGTTCATCAGGTCATGAGTCACACCATTTGTGGACGCATGGATAGTGCAGGAAACTCTCCCACTCCAGATCTTCTTTTCTTGTATTCACTCGTGAATGGAGTGCACGTCAACCTCGCAGCTAGAATGGCTACATTTTTCATAAACAGCGCTGGGAGAACTACAAGCAGTGAAATACACAGTGGTGAATATGTGACTCAGATGGCATATAACATGGGTATTGTGACAGATGATGTAGTCAGTAGTCTCACAATGGTTCATGCAGGAGGAGACGTAGATATGAAGTCTTTAAGAGCAATGGGTCTGATAGTGGATACAGACAATGGCCCGAGACTAAGGGGTCTAAATAGAGAGATATGGGATCCGCTACCAGCACAGGACGAAGACGTCAACATGGACGAGCATCAGGTATTAGAGCCACCACACGACCAGCCGCCACACGATCAGCCACATCATGAAGAGCACCAGCACCAGCTTCAGCCAAACTGGCCTCCAGGTATACCTTCCTATCCAGAGTTGTACCAGCAGTTTCAACATATGCAGGTTACTCCGGACGCCATGAGAGCCACCCAAGAGACTATGCAGGCAACTCAAAACACCATGAGAGAGGAAATGTATGCAGGTTTTTCCTACATCTTTGGAGGGCTACAAAACGTTTATCCAAGCCACTTCGGGGAACCACCACAGTTTCCATTTGGAAACCCGGGTAACTATGGGGTGGGTTCATCGACATGTTGAGCCTATTTTTCGCATTTTTCTTAATTATACCCAAATTTAAAGCCTACTTAACCAAATACAACCTTTTTGCATTTTCCCCTTTTTCGTTAAAATTCGGCCGAAGCTTTTTAGATTGATTTAAAATCTTTGTAGTTATGTTGTTAAAAAAAATGTTCGTCAAAACTCTCTAAGGAAATTATGGAAAAATAACCAAGAAAGAAAATAGAGAGTGGAAGTGTAAAAACAATAAACTCTGAACATATACACAAGTAGCTTAGCAACGTGTTCAGAATCCTAGAGAATAAAACACCAAGTTTTTGGCCAAGTTTTAACCTTTCTTGCCACTTTCAAATATCCATTCCATACCCTTAACCATAGCCTAACGTTACAACCCATCAAAGACCTCTTGATCTATGCTTTTCACGTATTAATTGGTGGAGATTAGATCTTTTGACAAGCTTATGATATTGCATAATTCATTGACTAGACATCGAGTGTTTTACATACACACTATATGTATGATTCAGAAATTTAACCGAGTGTGTGTGAACATTGGGAGAAATATAAGGATTTGAATGCTAAGTCAATCGAACGTAGAATCATTGCTTTATGGTTATCCTTTCATACATCTAACAAAGCTTGTTTGTTTTAAATCTTTGATGATGAGTTTTGAAAACCGATTTGACCAACAAATAAATTAGTAACTTTGTAAATATTCAGATTTGATTCCGTGTTTTATTTAAGTTTGCTTGAGGACAAACAAAGTTCAAGTGTGGGGATGTTTGATATACGTTAAATTATACATGTTTTTATACACCAAAACACTTCCGTTTTAAGCATTTTTTACCGAAAACACGACGGTTAGGTGTCAAATTCTGTACTTTTATATTTTCAGGTCTTAAACAGAGCATAAAGAAAAATTCTGATGAAAACGGACAAATTCTGATGCATTTCTGATAAAAATGGCAAAAATCTGATGACTGCCAGGTGTGGCACGACCGTGCCATCCATCGGCACTACCATGCCGATCCTTCGATCTCGGAAGCACTGCCAGTGTAAGAGCCAGTGCCGATCTGTTCTCTGGCCGCACTACCATGCGACCCGCCGCATGACCGTGCACCATCAAGACCAACATTTCTGATCAAGATTTTGATGATATCGCACTACCGTGCGACCAGCGGCACTACCGTGCCAATTTGGTGACCGAGATAACTTGTCCACTAGTCCACTTGGCGGACTCCAAATCAGCAAACTGATGTCACCCGACGACACCAGTCGCACGACCGTGCGACCCGGTGGCACGACCGTGCCGATCACAAAATTGCCTATAAATACAGCCATTCGCTACTGGTTCAAATGTTGGGTTTTTCTCCATGTTTCTGGGCGATTTCTGGGTTCCGAAGCAGTCCTGATCAGACCCATTGGAAGCTTAAAGATCGAATGGAAGCATAACCGATCCAACCCATCAATTCCTTGCTTGTTTATGGTTCGATTCCTTGTTCTTGAACATGTATTTTGATCATTTTGCAAGTTATGAGCTGATGTTAGTTTATTTTTAGTGTAGTATTATGTAATAGTAGTTATAAACTTGTTTCTTGAATAATCTTTATGTTGTAATCTTCTTTGTATGAAACTTTATTACTTTTTATGTTGAATCTTCATGACTATATAATGAATGTTTCATTGATGTTGAGTTCCTGATTATGTTTGATTATCTTGGATAATGAATCTGTGGTTAGTGGGATGGTAACTATTTCTTGATTAATCACTTATTTGTAGACTTTGTTTACACCATGAAACCAGACCAGGGTATTGGTTTTATACAAGATATATCTTATTTTGATTAGGAATACTTTCTTGCATGTAAGGGTTCTAACGAATTATATGGTGTTGATTACATGTTCTTAAATGCGGTTTATAATCCTTGTTTAGTAGTTTTGGTCTGAAATTGCAGACATGGTAGGTTTGTGTTCAAGACTTGTAAAGGTGAAATACTTTGTTATATGATCTACATAATTGCTTATCCTCGTGGCTGTATTGTGACCGTCGGTATTACTTTCTTTAATAAGTGAGGTTAGGAATCCAGACCCGGTAAATAACCTATCTTTAAAGGTTCGCATGAATAAATATCAATAGCTCGCTAATGAATGATTTTAGGTGGTTAACGTGTGACCATCGCGTTAACTTTCCGAAGAATCATAATGCTAGAAATCCAGACCCGGTAACTAGCTGTCTCGCAATTGGAAAATTGATTAAGTACTTTTGTGACATATCTGATAGATAACATGTTTAGGTTGTTTGTGAGACAAGATAATAGTATATTTATGTTTTAGTTATAATTTAGATAACTTAGTTAAGCAACCATTCACCTATCCTTTTATCTGGTAAAATAATGACAAAGATTTAGTACTTAATAACGCCCGTGTTCCATGGATCGATATATGGCTCTTACCAATACTTTGCTACATATATGACGGGATACACTTGTCCTTTGTTGTGTGTGTTTTAATGTTAAGGTATAAACCATTTTTATAAATATTAAACACATTTCGCTGGGTGCGAAAACGCTGTAAATAAATGTGTATAGTCGCGCCCACGTCATGAAGCAAGAGCCCCAACAGCAACCCGCGCAGCAACAACATCAACAGCAGCAGCCAGCAGCCCGCGGACGTGCATTCAATATCAACGCCCGTCAGGCTCAAGCAGACAACAATGTGGTTAATGGTACGTTCCTAGTCAATGGTATATATGCTTCGTGTTTATTTGATGATGGAGCCGATAACTGTTTTGTATCGTTTGAATTCGAGAAGCTCCTAAAACGTAAACGTGCTAATCTCCCGTCAACGTTTGACGTAGAAATTGCCACTGGAAGAACCGTCACTGTTAGTTCCATTTTACGTGATTGTACTCTTGAGCTCAACAATCACATCTTCACGATTGATCTTATCCCGATGCAGCTTGTTAGCTTCGATATCATAGTAGGCGTGGATTTTCTTTGTGAAAATCATGTCGAAGTCGTTTGTTTTGATAAAATGATTCGTTTTTCTCTCGCAGATGGTGATCAATTGTGTGTTTATGGCGAAGTTGCTTCAAAGAAGTTACAACTCATGTCGTGTGTCCGAGCTAGCAAGTATCTCCGCAAGGAATACCAAGCATTCTTGGCACACATCGTAGTAGCGGAGAAAAAGGAAGAGAAGGCAATGGAAAAGGTGCATGTGGTTTGTGATTTTCCTAACGTCTTTCCTGAAGATTTACCTGGCTTACCGCCATCTCGTGATATCGATTTCCGAATTGACCTCATTGCTGGAGCAAATCCTGTCGCTAGAGCGTCGTATCGTCTAGCACCATCCGAAATGCATGAATTCTCGAGTCAACTCCAGAAATTGCTTGACAAAGGCTTTATTCGCCCTAGCACCTCTCCTTGGGGCACGCCTGTCCTTTTCATCAAGAAGAAGGACGGATCATTCCGGATGTGCATCGACTACAGGGAATTGAATAAGCTTACCATCAAAAATCGCTATCCCTTGCCTCGAATCGATGATTTGTTTGATCAATTACAAGGTGCTACGTGTTTCTCGAAGATTGATTTACGCTCAGGCTATCACAAGTTACAAATCCAGGAGGAAGATATACCCAAAACCGCATTTCGAACCCGATACGGTCACTACGAGTTTGTTGTTATGCCCTTTGGTTTAACCAACGCACCCGCGGTTTTAATGGATCTGATGAATCGCGTGTGTAAACCCTTTCTCGACCGCTTCGTCATCGTGTTTATCGATGATATCCTGATCTATTCAAAGTCGAAGGCCGAACACGCGTAGCATCTATATTTGGTTCTCGAACTACTCCAGGGGAATCGACTCTATGCCAAGTTCTCCAAGTGTGAATTCTTGCTAGAGGAGGTTCAAATCCTCGGTCACATTGTCAATCGTCAAGGTATTCATGTCGATCCTGTGAAGATTGAAGAAGTTAAGAGTTGGGTTACACCAAAGAACCCGTTTGGAGTCCGATCTTTTCTCGGACTAGAGGGCTATTATCGCCGATTTATGGAAGGATTCTCTAAAATCACCATGCCACTTACTTCTCTCACGTATAAAGATAAGCCTTTTGTTTGGGGAACTGAACAAGAGACTGCCTTTCAAACTCTCAAGCATATGCTCTGCAATGCTCCTGTTCTCGCTTTACCTGACGGAAACGACGATTTCGTGGTCTATTGTGATGCCTAGAACCTTGGTCTCAGTTGTGTCCTCATGCAACGGGACAAGGTTATTACGTACGCATCTCGACAGCTCAAGATCCACAAGAAGAACTATACAACTCACGATCTCGAGCTTGGTGCAGTTGTTTTTGCGTTGAAGATTTGGCGACACTACCTTTACGGTACCAAGTGTACAGTCTTCACCGACCATAAGAGCCTACAACACATCATTGACCAGAAGGAACTGAATATGCACCAACGCCGATGGGTTGAACTTCTTAACGATTACGACTGTGAGATTCGTTACCACCCTGGTAAAGCAAACGTCATTGCCGATGCTCTAAGCCGACGAAGCTATTTGCATAGCGTTCGTAATACCCAAGCCCAACACAATCTCAAAGCTCTTATCCGTGACGCTCAACATGCTTGTTTTACTGAACGCACCTTGAAGAAAGAAAGGATCATCAATAACGGCGAACAACTAGTGAACAAATCGAATGGTATATTTCATTACCTAGACCGAATTTGGATTCCCAAGCGCACTAACTTACGAGAGATTCTGTTAAACGAAGCCCACAAGTCTCGATATTCCGTTCACCCCAGTGCCGATAAGATGTACCAGGACCTTCGCTACAAGTACTGGTGGCCGGGCATGAAGAAGGATATCGCTATCTATGTTTTGAAATGCCTAACCTGCTCGAAGGTCAAGGCTGAGCATCAATGCCCCTCTAGCTTACTCGTGCAACCCGAAATCCCTATGTGGAAATGGGAGAGTATAGCTATGGATTTCATAACGAAACTTCCGCGCACGCCATCAGGTCACGATAGCATCTGGGTTATCGTTGATCGTCTTACTAAATCTGCTCATTTTCTGCCGATACGAAAAGACTTTAAGGTAGAACGATTAGCACGGATCTACAACAACGAAATTATATGTCGACATGGGATGCCTCGTGATATCATCTCTGACCGCAATGGTCGGTTTACCTTACGCCTTTGGGAAACTTTTCAATCTACTCTCGGTACTACTCTTAATCTAAGTACCGCTTTCCATCCCCAAACCGACTGTCAAACTGAACGAACGATTCGTACCCTTGAAGACATGCTTCGCTCGTGTGTCATAGATTTCGGTGGTAATTGGGACGCGCACTTACCTTTAGTCGAGTTCTCGTACAATAACAGTTATCATTCTAGCATTCCAATGGCACCGTTTGAGACATTATATGGAAGAAAATGTCGATCGCCTATTGTATGGCACGAGATCGGAGATGCGCAAATTACCGGTCCTGAGCTGCTGCAAGAAATGACTGACAAAATCCTCCAGATCCGAGACAATCTGCTGAAAGCTCGGAGTCGTCAGAAAAGTTACGCCGAAAGACGTCGCAAGCCCCTTGAATTTGACGTTGGCGATCACGTACTCCTAAAGGTTTCACCTTGGAAGGGGGTGATCAGATTCGGCAAGAAAGGAAAGCTCGTGCCTCGATATGTTAGACCCTTTAGGATCCTGGAAAGGGTTGGCAAGGTGACCTATAGACTCGAACTACTGGAAGAACTTAGCAACGTCCACCCGACTTTCCATGTTTCGAACCTCAGAAAGTGCCTAGCCGAGCAGGATTTACAAGTGCCACTTGAGGATCTACAAGTGGACGAAACATTACACTTAGTGGAAAAGCCTGTCGAGATCATGGATCGAGAAACCAACAAGCTCCGACGCTTACGCATTCCCATTGTGAAGGTTCACATGGAAGGCAAACGCGGCGCCGAGTTCACCTAGGAACTTGAAAGTGACATGAAGGCTAAGTATCCACAGCTATTCGTTACGCCTACGCCTTAATTTCGGGATGAAATTCCCTAAAGTAGGGGAGGCTGTAACAACCCGCGTTTTGAAGTCAAAGTACAAGTCAAAGTCAAAGTCAAAGGAAGAAAAGATTGCTAAATGTGATCTGTCACTCCTTGCTTAATTAACGATTGTACTCCTTGACTTGTTAATCGATACTTTAATTTATGTTACTTTAGTTGTATTATGTGGAGTAAATGCAATAATCGCAGTTAATCGGTAATCTACTTATCGCTAATCGCATCGCTATCGTATCGCAACTCGAATTACAGGTTATGGATATTGTTTTACGTGTGTGTGCTATTATGTGTTACTTGTGCATGTTTTTATTTGTTTTGAGGTGTTAATCGCAAAACGCAATCGCAATGCAATCTCATCACGAACTCGAGATTACCTTTATGTTATTTAGTAGTTAGATTATTTGTGTAATTAATGGGTAATACTATCGCATCGCTTACTCGAAACGCATCGCAACGCTCAACGCACGAGACGAAAAGGCGGAAACCAACTCGAGGAAGCCCTTCGATTGAATGACCATTCGATCGGATGGCCATCCCTCCCCGCTTCTGCACCGCCTCTACTCTCCTCTTGCCTACAAATAGCACCTGTCACATCAGCTTTTCACTGATGTGAGAGCTCCTCCTCCGACCAGCATGCACTTGGGCTATTTCCTCTCGATTCCTCATGATTCTTGTAAGTTTTCAACCCAAATATTATACTTCTTTGATCTACACACACTTCTCCATCATTTTCACCATCAAATCTTAACTTTTCACCATGAAATCGGCTGATTTGGGCTGTTCTAGGGTGATTTCATCATGGGTTCTCATGAACTTCAAAGTGTGACCTCATTCCACCAAGAACAACTCAGATCTAAGAGATTTCAACATGGTTAAACACTAATTTCGTCATAATCTAAACATTTTCCAACTGATTTCTACTTTTCTTCAACATTCTCAACTTTTCACATAAAACCGACAGAATCTAAGCTCATTCAGGCCTCCTGCTCATTCACTAGTAGAGTGTCGGTCTGAGAATGGGTTTCTATTGAAGAGACAACCTACTTAACGGGATGAACATGAACAACCATCAAGAACAGTAACTAATCAGACGGGGTGATTCCCATCCGATCGGATGACTGGTACTTTGTGGAGTTTCCGTTGTTTGACACGTTGTCATACCGTCTCGGTATAATCACAAAACTTTCCAAACATAACGAATTTTTACAAGTTTCAGAACGAACAGGTTGCTGAACGGACTGCCGTCTGATCGGATCACCATCTGATCGAACGACAATCCGATCGGATGACTGTGACGTTCAATGCTTGTGATATTCTTCCAACACTTAGACTTTTTCACAAAAGTTCAAAGGAGTTAGTTTCAAACGAATCGCCATCCATCCGGAAGACCATCCGGCCGAATGACCTGGATTGTAGAAACACTTCTTGTTTTATAAAATGCTACAACGAAAACTTCAAAGTTCCAGCATACACAAACACATCCATCCCAAATGGATAACCCTCCGACCGAATAGTCATCCGTCCGGATGACCCTCCATCCTGAAAGTCATCCGATCGGATAACAATCCATTCCACAGTTCATTGCCTCGTTTTACGCACCATTCAACACTTAAACTATCGTGCTATGTTCAGGCTAATCTCTCAGCGCTCCCTTCAATCCAAGGGAGTGTTTATTTACTAAACACGATCTGTGAGTATACTCGATCCCTTTTTGCTTTAAGCACTTTTGGGTGTTACATACGTTACCTATATCAAATCACATCGATCACACAACGCAAACACATTTTATACGCTAACCGCTCTGCATGTTAGACGTGTTACTCGATGAATGCTTGTATGTTATGTTTACACAGTTATTGTTGCCTGACACCTTAGCAACGATAGTACTATAGTTTGGACTCAGCACCTGTCGTGGACGGGGGTTGCTAAGGGTATTTCTTCACGTGTCACAGTGGCGATATGTGTTGCGCACTCTACAACTCGTAGTCACGTCTGTGCATACTTCATTGTTGATAACCTACTTGCTTCACATTATACATGTTACATGCTGGTTATGCGTAAATCTCTTTCGCTACTATTATACTACTAAAATTGTATGCTCACCTTTACACTATGTGTATTGACTTTTACTTTAACGTATGTGACAGGTGTTTAAGAAACTATGTCTGTAATAACTGCTTTATTGGATAAGTTATGGTATGGGACATAATATTAATTATCTGGTAATTTAGTTGTTATGGATTTCTCCTGGACAATCTGTTTCGCTCAGTGCCAAGCCCTGATGATTCCGCCATCGGTTGGGGTGTGACAGATCCTTAGTGGAGTCCAAGTGGTTAAGAACAAGAAAAACAAGAAGAAAGTGAAGAAGAAAGGTGAGTTTTGCTCACTTTTGGGCTTGAATGATTCTGTCCAAATCTTCAATTCTCGGCAGATTCTTGGTGTTTTTGGAGAGATTAGATGATGAACAAAGTGTTAGAATAAGTGTAGGACTTGTATTTATAGTGCTAGGTGGTTGGGAGGGTGTTTAATGGTAGTTAGAAAGCTATTGGCGGAGAATGGAGGTGGGGGTTGGAGTAATAATATCAAAAATCAAAATTATAATTTTGGGGTGAAGTTTGGAGCCTAAAATACAGATTAGAATTCATGGGTTTAGAGGGAGTTTGAATTTTTGTCACAAAAGGTCCCTCAAGTTTGATAAATATGCAATCAGGGCTCAAAGTCAGGGTTTTTTTTTTTTTTGGATGTTCTTTTTTAAGTGCTTTTCATGTAGTTTTAAGCTTGTAACAAGTATGAAAGTATCATAAACATAAAATTGATGTCAATTATGTCTGGGTATGTGTATTCATGTATAAACAAGTATCGAGAATGTCGGTTGTACGCAAAGTTGTCGGTTAAAGCACAAAATGCAAGTATGAGCACGTTTTTGTCACACCCCAACCGATGGTGGAATCATCGGGGAGCGGCACTGAGCGAAACAGATTGTCCAGGAGAAATCCATAACAACTAAATTACCAGATAATTAATATTATGTCCCATACCATAACTTATCAAATAAAGCAGTTATTACAGACATATTTATCTCAAAGACAAATCATAGTTCCGACAACTCAAATATTAATTGTTTATTTCTAGACTTCCCTAGACTTGGTTCCAAGACAGCAAACAATCCTAGCATCTTAAACACCTGTCACATACGTTAAAATAAAAGTCAATACACATAGTGTGAAGGTGAGCATACAAGTTTAATAGCATAATAGTAGCGAAAGCGAGTTACGCATAACCGGCATGTAACATGTATAATGTGAAGCAAATAGGTTATCGACAATGAAATATGCACAGACGTGACTGCGAGTTGTAGAGTGCGCAACACATATCACCACTGTGACACGTGAAGAAATACCCTTAGCAACCCCCGTCCATGACAGGTGCTGAATCCAAACTATAGTACTATCATTGCTAAGGTGTCATGCAACAATTACTGTGTAAACATAACGTACAAGCAGTCATCGAGTAACACGTATAACATGCAGAGTGGTTAGCGTATAGAAAGTGTTTACGTTGTGTGATTGATGTGATTTAATATAGGTAACGTATGTAACACCCAAAAGTGCTTAAAGCAAAAAGGGACTGAGTATAGTCACATATTGTGTTTAGTAAATAAACACTCTCTTGGATTGAAGGGAACGCTGAGAGATTAGCTTGAACACAGTACGACAGTATAAGCGTTGAACGGTGCGTAAAACGAGGCAAGTGAACTGTGGGTCGGATTGTCATCCGATCGGATGACCTTCCGGACGGATGGCCATTCGCTCGGAGGGTTGTCCGTTTGGGATGGATGTGTTTGTGTATGATGGATCTTTGAAGTTTTCGTTGTAGTATTTTATAAAACAAGAAGAGTTTCTACAAATCAGGTCATCCGGACGGATGGACGTCTGATCGAATGGCGATTCGTTTAAACTAACTTCTTTTGTAATTTTGTGAAAAAGTCTAAATGTTGAAAAATATCACAAGCATTGAACGTCACAAGTCATCCGATCGGTTTGTAGTTCGATCAGATGGCAATCCGATCTGACGGCGGTCCGTTCAGCAACCTGTTAGTTCTGAAATTTGTAAAAATTTGTTAAGTTTGGAAAGTTTTGCGGTTACACCGAGACGGTGTGACAACGTGTCAAACAACGGAAACCCCACCAAGTCCCAGTTATCCGATCGGATGGGAATCACCCCGTCTGATCAGTCATTGTTCTTGACGGTTGTTCATGTTCAACCTGTTACGTCGGTTGTCTTTTTGATAGAAACTCGTTCTCATACCGACATCCCACTAGCGAATGAGTAGGAGGCCTGAATGAGCTCAGATTCTATCAATTTTTTGTGAAAAGTTGGGAATGTTGTAGAAAAGTGGAAATCAGTTGGAAAATGTTTAGATTATCACCAAATCAGTGTTTAATCATGTTGAAATCTCTTAGATCTGAGTTGTTCTTGGTGAAATGAGGTCACACTTTGAAGTTCATGAGAACCCATGATGACATCATCCTAGAACATCCGAAATCAGCCGATTTCATGGTGAAAATGATGAAGAAGTATGCATAGATCAAGGAAGTACAAGATTCAGAGTAGAAACTTACAAGAATCGCGAGTAATCGAGAGAAAATAGGGCTGGAACGTGCTGGTTGAAGGAGGAGCTGTCACATCAATGATTGTTGATGTGACAGGTATTATTTATAGGCAAAGAGAGGAGAAAAGCGGTGTAGAAGACGGATCGAATGACAGTTCGATCGGATGGCCATCCGAACAGATGCTCATCCGGACGGATGACTTTTCGATCGAATGGTCATTCGATCGGATGGGTTGTGCGCGTTGGTTTTCGACTTCTCGTTTCGTGCTTTGAGTGTTGTGATGCGATGCGAGTAAGCCATGCGATAGTGATTTACATTAATTTCAAAATTAACCTAACTAACAGTCATAAACTTAAACATACCCATTCTTCGTTTTGTGTTGCGATGAGATTGCGTTGTGATAGAGTTGCGATTGCGTTTGCGATTAACATCACCTCAAACAATATAAACATGCACAAGTAACACATAATAGCACACACGTAAAACAATATCCATAACCTGTAATTCAAGTTGCGATGCGATAGCGATTAGATAGGGATAAGTTGATTAGCGATAAACTGCGATTACTAGCATTTACTCCACATAATACAACTAAAGTAACATAACCTAGAGTATTGATTATAAGTCAAGGAGTACAATCAATGATTAAGCAAGGAGTGATAGATCGCGTTTAGCAATCTTTTCTTCCTTTGACTTTGACTTTGACTTGTACTTTGACTTCAAAACGCGGGTTGTTACAGCCTCCCCTACTTTAGGGAATTTCTTCTCGAAATTAAGGCGCAGGCGTAACAAATAGCTGTGGATACTTAGTCTTCATGTCACTTTCGAGTTCCCAGGTGAACTCGGTGCCGCGTTTGCCTTCCCAGCGACTTTCACAATGGGAATGCGTGAGCATCGGAGCTGCTTGGTTTCTTGATCCATGATCTCGACTGGCTTTTCCACGAAGTGTAATGTTTCGTCCACTTGTAGATCCTCAAGTAGCACTTGTAAATTCTGCTCGGCTAGGCATTTTCTAAGGTTCGAAACATGGAAAGTCGGGTGGACGTTACTAAGTTCCTCCGGTAGTTCGAGTCTGTAGGCCACTTTGCCAATTCTTTCCATAATTTTAAAGGGTCCAACATATCGAGGCGCGAGCTTTCCTTTCTTGCCGAATCTGATCACCCCCTTCCAAGGTGAGACATTTAGGAGTACGTGATCGCCAACGTCAAATTCAAGGGGCTTGCAGCGTCTATCGTTGTAACTCTTTTGACGACTCTGATCTTTCAAGAGATTGTCTTGAATTTGGAGGATTTTGTCAGTCGTTTCTTGTAACAGCTCAGGACCGGTAATTTGCGAGTCTACGATCTCGTGCCATACAATCGGCGATCGACATTTTCTTCCGTATAATGCCTCAAATGGTACCATTTGAATGCTAGAATGATAATTGTTATTGTACGAGAACTCGACTAAAGGTAAGTGCGCGTCCCAATTACCATCGAAATCTATGACACACGAGCGAAGCATGTCTTCAAGGGTACGAATCGTTCTTTCAGTCTGACCATCGGTTTGGGGATGTAAAGCGGTACTTAGAATAAGAGTAGTACCGAGAGAAGATTGAAACGTTTCCCAAAGGCGCGAAGTAAACTGACCATCGCGGTCAGAGATGATATCACGAGGCGTCCCTTGTCGACAAATGATTTCGTCGGTGTAGATCCGTGCTAATCGTTCTACCTTAAAGTCTTCTCGTATCGGCAGTAAATGAGCAGATTTAGTAAGACGATCAGGGATAACCCAGATGCTATCATGACCTGATGGCGTGTGTCGCAACCCCTGACCCCTGCCTCGGGAGGCGGGCGGCCGCGGCCTACTCAGAGATGGTGGTATCGGTGTTTATCATTATTTGGCAGCGAAAATTTCATCAGGACCGTAGTTAGGAAATATTTTATCAGAGGAAAAATACCACATTTTATATTAATAAACATAATGGGATAAAACCCATGTTTTTATTACAAACATGTTTGTAGGGATAAACCCTATTTTATTGAATAAAACATCTTTCTTTATTTGGTAACTTTTATAGCCACATTTTTCCAAGCCTTCAGTGCTCTCCAGCTGGCTTCTATTTTGGCCTTCACTTTTTGTTACCTGAAACGCGTTTAAAAACATTTTGTCAGTGGGAAATACTGGTGAGTGAATCCCAGTTTAATCAAGACAAGTTTTATCCTTGTACAGTATTGAGGGCAATCAGCAATTACATTTGTTTATTATTCTACCTTAATTACCACCCACGGTACTGTCAACCCGACTTGTGGTCATGTTACTACTCACAGTGTAGTAACAAATTTTGTATACAAAACCCCAACATACCAACGATAATTGTAGAATTACAAATACTCAATCACTATGAAATATAATTTAAAACAATTAAGGTTTTATAAAAAAAGTTTGCAAAAAGGAGGATTACTCACATTGCTAGTTTAGACTTTTCCTATGATTTTCCTGGTTATAATCTATTAAATTAAACAATGCACACGTGTTAGTATAATAACCCAATATTTACATTAGTTATACCCTCCCCGAGACAGAACTCCAATGACTACGTCGGGCAGAACCTCGACAGCCGTTACGGAGCACTAGATCAATCGGGCAGCGTATCTAATACGTAGCCGGGGGTTATGATACTTACAACGAGGCAGGGCTTCGCTAATTAGGCGGTATTATACCTGGAGATTACTTCTACAATATAGAAATTAGAGAGAGAGTTTGATATTTGAACGACGAAATTTGAATGCCGTTCCTCCCAATTTATAGGGCTGCCTCGGCAGTCCCTCGCACCCCGCGTAAACATCACAAGGGGCCTTCGCGCCACGCGACATAGGGGTGTAGGGCCTAGCTTTGCTTATTCATCGGATATAGCTTTGACACGAGGGAGCCACGTGGCAGCTCCGGGTGCCGCCTGGTTGGTTGGCTGTCGCGCCCCGCGTAGGCCGAAGGCTAGGCCTTCGCGGCCCGCGAGCTCAACCAGAATTTTGTTTTTATTTGATTTTTATAAAATTAAAAGTATTTGGGGTCAAATTTCGTATACGGGGTGTTTTAAGACCTATAGGGATATTCTAAAATATATTATGGGTGTCGAAAATAATTTAGGAGGGTTGTTATATCCTCCCCACCTTGTTTAGAACTCGTCCTCGAGGTCTACTGGAACAGGTGTAGATATTTCTTTTACATTTCAGATTCAAGCTCCCAAGTGTACTGTGGTCCTCTCTTGGAATCCCACTTCACTTTGACTAGAACTAATCTTTTATGCTTGAGATTCTTGACCTTCCTGTCTTCAATCTGTAGAGGCTTTTCTACAAACTTAAGCTTTTCATTTACCTCTATGTCCTTAAGAGGTACCACTAATGATTCATCAGCTAAACACTTTTTGAGATTGCATACATGAAATACATCATGTATTCCTGCCATTTCCTCGAGCAGTTGTAGCTGATAGGCTACTGGTCCTATTCTTTTAATAATCTCAAAGGGTCCAACATACCTGGGGCTTAGCTTTCCCCTTTTGATGAATCTTACCACTCCTTTCCATGGAGAGACTTTTAACAACACCTTGTCACCTACTTGAAATTCCAATGGCTTTCGCCTGTTATCAACATAACTCTTTTGTCGGTCACGTGCTGCTTTTAATCATTCCTTGACTTGAATGATCTTGTCTGTGGTTTCTTGCACTAATTCAGGTCCAGACAATTGCTTTTCTCCAATCTCTGCCCAACAGATTGGAGTTCGGCACTTTCGTCCATAGACTACTTTGAATGGTGCAGCATTGATGCTAGTATGATAGCTGTTATTGTAAGAAAATTCTATTAATGGTAAGTGATCGTCCCAACTTCCTCCGAAATCAATTACACAAGCTCTAAGCATATCTTTCATTGTCTAAATCGTCCTCTCGCTTTGTCTGTCCGTTTGAGGATGATAAGCGGTGCTTAGATTTAGCTTGGTTCCCATTTCTTTTTGGAAAGTTGTCCAAAAATGAGAAGTAAAACGGCTATCTCTATCAGAAACAATTGATAAAGGAATACCATGTAATGAAACTATTTCGTTTACGTACAACTTGGCTAGCTGTTCCATACTGAAAGTTTCCTTCATTGGTAGGAAATGAGCAGACTTGGTTAATCTATCTACAATCACCCAGATTGTATCATTACATTTTCTTGTCTTGGGTAATTTGGTAACAAAGTCCATTGTTATTAACTCCCATTTCCATACAGGCATTTCCAATTGTTGCAACAAGCCTGAGGGTTTCTGATGTTCAGCTTTGACCTGTGAACAGGTTACACACTTGGTAACATAAGCTGCTATATTCTTTTTCATTCCTATCCACCAGAAATTCTTTCTTAAATCTTGATACATCTTATCACTTCCAGGATGCATCGTATATTTAGACTTATGAGCTTCGTCTAATATTCGGTGGCGTAGGTTTCCTAGTTTAGGTATCCATATTCTTTTCTTATGTAATCTCCAAATTCCATATGTTTCTTGTTCTAATTCCTTAATCATTCCTTTCAGTTTCTTAGTATCATCCTTGATTACTGATTCCTGTACTTCTCTAATTTGATCATTTAAATCTACTTGTAGGTTTAATTTAAGAGAGCGTACTCTTTTTGGCTTTTCGTGGTACTTTCGACTTAAAGCATCAGCAACTACGTTAGCCTTTCCTTCATGATATTGTATATTGCAATCATAATCACTGAGAAATTCCATCCAGCGTCTCTGTCTCATATTCAGCCCTTTTTGCCCCAAAAATGTACCTTAAACTCTTGTGATCAGTGAAGACAACAAATTTATTTCCGTATAAATAGTGTCTCCAAATCTTAAGGGCAAAAATTATAGCTCCTAACTCTAAATAATGTGTTGTATAATTCTCTTCATGATTCTTAAGTTTTCTAGAAGCGTATGCTATCACCTTTTGGCACTGCATCAACACACATCCATATCCTAACTTAGAAGCGTCACAATAGACTTCAAAGTCTTCAGTTCCTTCTGGTAATGCTAGTATGGGTGCGTTGGTTAGTCTTTGCTTAAGAATTCTAAAGGCTTATTCTTGTTTTGATCCCCATTCAAACTTAACAGATTTAAAGGTTAGCTTAGTTAAGGGAATGGCTATTCTAGAAAAATCTCAGATAAACCTTCTATAATAACCGGCCAATCCTAGAAAACTTCTAACCTCTGTTGGTGACTCAGGGGCTTTCCATTTAGTAATTGCCTCAATATTTGTGGAATCCTCATGAATTCCTTCATGGTTTACTACATGTCCAAGAAACTATACTTCTTCTAACCAAAATTCACATTTCGAAAATTTAGCGTAGAGCTTTTCTTTTCTCAGCAAATTTAAAAGTGTATGCAAATGCGCTGCATGTTCCTCTTCACTTTTAGAGTAAATTAGAATATCATCTATAAAGATAATTATGAATTTTTCCAAATATGGCTTACATATTCGGTTCATCATGTCCATAAATGCGGCTGGGGCATTGGTTAGACCAAATGGCATGACAGTAAATTCATAATGGCCATACCTTGTTCTGAAAGCGGTCTTAGGAATGTCCTCTTCCTGTACCTTTAATTGATGATATCCTGAGAGTAAATCGATCTTTGAGAAAAATCGAGCTCCTTGCAGTTGGTCACACAGATCATCGATTCTCGGTAACGGGTACCGATTTTTAATCGTGACCTTATTTAATTCACGGTAATCAATGCACATACGCATTGATCCGTCTTTTTCTTGACGGACAATATTGGTGCTCCCCATGGTGATGAGCTTGGCTGTATGAATCCTTTCTCTAACAGTTTGTCTAACTGTTTCTTCAACTCTTGCATTTCTGCAGGTGCCAAACGGTAGGGTGCTTTGGCAATCGGCGCTGTTCCAGGTAGCAGATGAATTCTGAATTCAACTTCTCAGTCTGGTGGTAGTCCTGGTAATTCTTCTGGAAATACATCTGAAAATTGAAATACTACAGGGATATCTTTTAATTCTTTTCCCTTAGTGTTAATGATTATGAAATCATATACACTATTGATCCCTTTCTTGCACAACTTGCAGTTTTCATCACAGAGATGAATTTTGTGCGTCTAGTTGGCTTATCTCCTTTGATTGTGATCTTTTCACCTCTTGGTGAATTTACTTGTATTAACTTTTGATCACATAGAATACTGGCTACTAACCAATCCATTCCTAATACAATGTCAAATCCTGCCAGATTCATTGGGTAAAGATTTGCAATAAACTTTTGATTTAACATTTCTATTCTTGCTCCCTGCAAGATTTCAGAAATCTTAATGGTTTCTCCGTTTGTTGTTTCTACCAAACATTCTTGTTGGAGTTTAGTTAATGGTTGGTTGAGAAGTTTTCAAAATGAAGTATTAATAAAACTTTGGTTCGCACCAGAGTCAAATAATACTTTGGCAAAAACATCATTAACTAAAAATGTACCGGCGATCACGTCCGGTATCATCTTTGCTTCTTCTGCAGTCAGAACAAATGCTCTAGCATTTTTTGTAGTCTTGTTGGTTGTAGCTGGAGCTAGTTTCGGACAATTCGGCTTGATATGTCCTTTTGCTCCACAGTTGAAGCATACCCCATTACTAGGTTTCTTCCTACAATCTTCCTCCTTGTGTCCTGGTATCTTGCAGTAGTTGCAGTAGGTGGAGCATCTTCCAGAATGCTTCTTCTTACAGGCTTTACAGTAGGGTGCAGAGGTAGAACCTATATTTTTTCCACGGTTGGAATTACCGTAGCGAAATTCCTGGGTAAGCCTTTGAGCTACGTTCCTCCTCTGGTTTTCTTCTTGCGTACGTACCAGTTTGTCAGTCAAGGTGTTTGCTAGTTCTATAGCTTATTCTATGGTTGGTGGTCTAGCTGCCTTGACTACATGCCTAATTTCACCGATTAATCCCCAGATGTAACGGGAGATTAATACTGGTTCTGGTGATGCTAGGGTTGGCACTATTCTAGCATATTCAAAGAATGTAGTAGTGTAACCCTTGCTGTCTATTCCAGTCATTCTAAGGTTTAAGAATTTATTAGCTATCTGCTCCTTTTCATTAGGAGGATAGAATTTCCTTTCCACCATATTCTTAAACTCAATCCATTCCATACTATATGTTCTGTCACTTCCCCTAGTCTGGAGGATAGTGTTCCACCATTCTAGAGCTGAATTCTTAAACAGGTTGGAATCAAACATTATCTTATCCTCTTCTGCGCACTTGCTTATTTTTAAGACTGCTTCAGTCTTTTCTAACCAGCGTAGAGCTGCAATGGCTCCTTCATTGCCCAAGAATTCCATTGGTTTACAGGACTAGAATTCTTTATAAGAACAACCATAAGACATGGTTCTTCTTCTTTTTGGAATTGGCAATTGAAGAAATGGCCCATTGTTCACGCTATGTTCTGGTTCAGTATGGGTTCGCTTACTTCCACTATTACTTTTATTATTATCCGCTTCTCTAACATGTTGGATAATAGATGGCAGAGCATCTCTAATTCCCTGGGTTACTATGTGTCAAATAGCACTGTTATTTATCTGGTTTTCATTTTTCTGGTTTTCCCGATTTGCATTGTCGACCATATGGATTTAAACATTTACCAAGTATTAATATCACGAAATAATATTAAATGCGAATAATCACACAACAACACATTGATCCAAAATCGTCGTCATTGCGACTTTTACTCTATTTTATATTATGCATCTATATTTATTACAAATACAACTGGAAATGAAATTATAATACTAGTATGCATCAATAATTATAGGGTTATCTATCCTAGTTTGGAAAATTATATATATATTTTAACATACACACATATATATTTATATATTATTATTATTATTACCATCACTACTGATAGGGGTTCATCCAGTATTGCATATTACGCTCGTCATATTTCCAGATGAGTCGTTCCCCTATCTGTCTCATCCTCTGACTTCCTTCTAGGATCTCCTCACCAAAGGTGCGGAGTTCCTGTAGGTTCTCAGTACTCATGGGTGGGGCTGGGGCTGGTATCGGGTCAGGAAACTGGGGCATGGGTTCTTCCTGAGGGTACGGGTTCTCTAGAATCTCCTTGATATATTGGTCATTATCATAATAGGGGTCTAGAGGGTCAAGGTCTGGGTAGGGTCCTACTAGATCTTGCATGGGTTCCTCTATTGGGATTGGGTAGCGTTGCTGGTAATCCCTGTGGTCATCAAACCACGGGTCATAGTGTGGAGGATGGGGTGCTGGGACTCTAGGGATTTCAGGTGGGTCTAGGTCAGGTAGTGGGTTTTGGTCAGCTGGGTCAACCTCTACTTCCATGAATTGGGTTGGGAACAACTGTAGTGGCTGTGGTGCTACAAGTCGTTCTAGATTAGGGTCTGCAGTTGTGGTAGCTAATATGTGGAAATTAGCTAATCTTCTATTGAGTATGTCCTGGGTTTGCACGTTCATTTCCCTATTGACCGCTGCTAAGGCCCTTTGTTGTTGCAATTTCCTCATCCTCTTTCTACGCTCCTGAGCTCCTCTGCTGAACCATCCTCTCTTCTTGGGAGGGAATGGCTCTTCAGATTGTGCTTTGAACACGAAAATTCCTTCTTCGGTATCAGCCGAATACCCTGAGGGGGTAGACTGTGAAGAGGTTCCTTCGTTCCTAGGAGAGTAAACTAACAAATTGTCAAATAACACAAAATAATAATCTACACGTATACATATAGCTTCATTTATTATTTCCTAACAAAATTTATAATTTCAATGTCAGCAGAACACCTCTTTGGCTAAAATCAGTGGCTAGCCTCTGATACCACCTTCTGTCGCAACCCCTGACACCTGCCTCGGGAGGCGGGTGGCCGAGGCCTACTCAGAGATGGTGGTATCGGTGTTTATCATTATTTGGCAGCGGAAATTTCATCAGGACCGTAGTTAGGAAATATTTTATCAGAGTAAAAATACCACATTTTATATTAATAAACATAATGGGATAAAACCCATGTTTTTATTACAAACATGTTTATAGGGATAAACCCAATTTTATTGAATAAAACATCTTTCTTTATTTGGTAACTTTTATAGCCACATTTTTCCAAGCCTTCAGTGCTCTCCAGCTGGCTTCTATTTTGGCCTTCACATTTTGTTACCTGAAACGCGTTTAAAAACATTTTTTCAGTGGGAAATACTGGTGAGTGAATCCCAGTTTAATCAAGACAAGTTTTATCCTTGCACAGTATTGAGGGCAATCATCAATTACATTTGTTTATTATTCTACCTTAATTACCACCCACGGTACTGTCAACCCGACTTGTGGTCATGTTACTACTCACAGTGTAGGAACAAATTTTGTATACAAAACCCTAACATACCAACGATAATTGTAGAATTACAAATACTCAATCACTGTGAAATATAATTTAAAACAATTGAGGTTTTGTAAAAACAGTTTGCAAAAAGGAGGATTACTCACATTGCTAGTTTAGACTTTTCCTGTGATTTTCCTGGTTATAATCTATTAAATTAAACAATGCACATGTGTTAGTATAATAACCCAATATTTACATTAGTTATACCCTCCCCGAGACAGAACTCCAACGACTACGTCGGGCAGAACCTCGACAGCCGTTATGGAGCACTAGATCAATCGGGCAGCGTATCTAATACGTAACCGGAGGTTATGATACTTACAACGAGTCAGGGATTCGCTAATTATGGGGGTATTATACCCGGAGATTACTTCTACAATATAGAAATTAGAGAGAGAGTTTGATATTTGAACGACGAAATTTGAATGTCGTTCCTCCCAATTTATAGGGCTGCCTCGGCAGTCCCTCGCGCCCCGCGTAAACATCACAAAGGGCCTTCGCGCCCCACGACATAGGGGTGTAGGGCCTAGTTTTACTTATTCGTCGGATATAGCTTTGACACGAGTGAGCCACGTGGCAGCTCCGGGTGCCGCCTGGTGGGTTGGCTGTCGCGCCCCGCGTAGGCCGAAGGCTTAGCCTTCACGGTCCATGAGTTCAACCAGAATTTTGTTTTTATTTGATTTTTATAAAATTAAAAGTATCTAGGGTCAAATTTCGTATACGGGGTGTTTTAAGACCTATAGGGATATTCTAAGATATATTAGGGGAGTCGGAAATAATTTAGGAGGGTTGTTATAGCGTGAGCGGAAGTTTCGTTATGAAGTCCATAGCTATACTCTCCCACTTCCACACGGGAATCTTGGGTTGTACGAGTAAGCCAGAGGGGCGTTGATGTTCGATCTTGACTTTCGAACAAGTCAGGCACTTCAAAACATAGATAGTGATATCCTTCTTCATGCCCGGCCACCAGTACATGTAGCGAAGGTCCTGGTACATCTTATTTGCACCGGGATAAATAGAATATCGAGACTTGTGGGCTTCGTTCAGCAGAATCTGTCGTAAATTAGTGCGTTTGGGAATCCAAATTCGGTCTAGGTAATGAAATATACCATTTGATTTATTCACTAGTTGTTCGCCATTATTTAGAATCCTTTCCTTCTTCAAAGAGCGTTTGGTAAAGCAAGCATGTTGGGCGTCACGTATAACAGTTTCGAGATTGTGCTGGGCTTGAGTATTGCGAACGCTATGTAAATAGCTTCGTAGACTGAGAGCATCGGCAACGACATTTGCTTTGCCAGGGTGGTAACGAATCTCACAGTCATAATCGTTGAGGAGTTCAACCCATCGGTGTTGGCGCATATTCAGCTCTTTTTGGTTAAGGATGTGTTGGAGGCTCTTGTGGTCGGTGAAGACCGTACACTTGGTACCATAAAGGTAGTGTCGCCAAATCTTCAACGCAAAAACAACTGCACCAAGCTCGAGATCGTGAGCTGTATAGTTCTTCTCGTGGATCGTGAGCTGTCGAGATGCATACGCAATAACCTTGTCCCGTTGCATGAGGATACAACAGAGACCAAGGTTCGAGGCATCGCAATAGACTATGAAGTCATCGTTTCCGTCGGGTAAAGCGAGCACAGGAGCATTGCAGAGCATATGCTTGAGAGTTTGAAAGGCAGTCTCTTGTTCAGTTCACCAAACAAAAGGCTTGTCCTTATGCGTGACAGAAGTAAGCGGCACAACGATCTTAGAGAATCCTTCGATAAATAAGCGATAATAGCCCGCTAGTTCAAGAAAAGAACGAACTTCAGACGGGTTCTTTGGTGTAATCCAGCTCTTAACAGCTTCAATCTTCATGGGATCAACGTGAATACCTTGACTATTGACAATGTGACCGAGGAATTGAAACTCCTCAAGTCAAAATTCTCACTTGGAGAACTTGGCGTAGAGGCGGTTTCCCTGGAGTAGTTCAAGAACCAAACTGAGATGTCGCACATGTTCGGCTTTTGACTTGGAATAAATCAGGATATCATCGATAAATACGATGACGAAGCGGTCGAGAAAGGGTTTACACACGTGATTCATTAGATCCATAAAACCCGTGGGTGCGTTGGTTAAACCAAAAGGCATAATGACAAACTCGTAGTGACCGTATCGGGTTCGAAGAGCGGTTTTGGGTATATCTTCCTCTTGGATTCGTAATTGGTGATAGCCTGAGCGTAAATCAATCTTCGAGAAACACGTAGCCCCTTGTAATTGATCAAACAAGTCATCAATTCGAGGCAAGGGATAGCGATTCTTGATGGTAAGCTTATTCAATTCCATGTAGTCGATGCACATCCGGAACAATCCATCCTTCTTTTTGACGAAAAGGACAGGCACGCCCCATGGAGAAGTGCTAGGGCGAATCAAGCCTTTATCGAGCAATTCTTGGACCTGGCTCGAGAGTTCGCGCATTTCAGACAGTGCGAGATGATAAGGCGCTCTAGCGACAGGATTTGCTCCAGGAATGAGGTCGATTCGAAAATCGATATCGCGAGATGGCGGTAAGCCAGGTAAATCTTTGGGAAAAACGTTGGGAAAGTCACGAACCACAGGCACCTTTTCCATTGCCTTCTATTTCTTTTCCTTCTCTGCTACTACGATGTGTGCCAAGAAAGCTTGGTATTCCTTGCGGAGATACTTGCTAGCTTGGACACACGACATGAGTTTGAGATCCTTCGATGGAGTTTCGCCATACACACAGAGTTGATCACCGTTTGCGAGAGAGAAACGAATCATTTTATCGAAACAAACGACTTTGGCACAATTTTCACGAAGAAAATCTATGCCTACTATAATGTCAAAACTACCAAGTTGCATCAGAATAAGATCGATCGGGAAGACGTGATTGTTGAGCTCAAGAGTACAATCACGTAGAACAGACCTAACAGTGACGGTTCTTCCAGTAGCAACTTCAACATCGAACGTCATAGGGAGATGGGAACGCTTACGATCTAGGAGCTTTACGAATTCAAACGATACAAAACAGTTATCGGCTCCAGTATCAAATAAACACGAAGCATATATACCATTGATAAGGAACATACCATTAACCACGTTGTTGTCTGCTTGTGCCTGGCGGGCGTTGATATTGAATGCACATCCGCGGGCTGCTGGCTGCTGCTGCTGCTGTTGAGGTTGCTGCTGGTGTTGTTGTACTGGTTGCTGTTGTGGCTCTTGCTTCACCACTCTGTTGGGGCAGACATTTGCGAAGTGGTTAGGATCACCACACGCATAGTAGGCTCTTGCGTGAGCAGCGGGAGCAGGAGCTGCTTGTTGGCCCTGGGGAGAAAGAAGAGGAGCTGGCAGTGCAGGAGCATCAACTTGACCTTGAGTTTGAGCTTGTCGGGGACCAGTACGGCAGTTGGCAATAAAGTGGCCGTAAAGGTTGTAGTGAACACAAAATTGACACGCAATCCCAGCAGGATGGTGATAAGTACAGGTAGGGCAGAGCAGTATATGCATGCTTGGCCGGCGGTGCATTGGTCACTGGTGCTGCTACTTGGTGGTTCTGGTTTTGAGGTGGAGCGGGTACTGCATTGAGTGGAGCGGCGGTGACAGCACAGTTCTTGTTGTTGTTGTTGCTCTTTCGCTTGTGACGAGTAGTCTTGGAGGTTTGCGGTGTGGCGGTTTCAGCGGTGGGAGCAGCGGTAACTTGGTGAAGACTTTTGGTGGTTTTATCAAAGTAACCAGCCCGAACCCGCTTGTCGTTAATCTCGACAGTGAGCAGGAAGGTTTCTTCAATAGTTGTCATCTTGGCGGCTTGCACAAAGTCAGTAACACAATCCGGTAAAGCACGGATGTATTTCTTGATGGTGATATCGGGAGTAGAGACTTGGCCAGGACAAATGATACTCAGCTGCTTAAAGCGGGCAGTTAGACCAGCGTTGTCGCCACCCTCTTGCTTGATGTGCCAAAACTCGTCCTCCAGCTTCTGAAGCTCATGGGGAGGGCAGAATTCCTTCATCATGATTTCTTTCAGCTCTTCCCAACTAAGCCCATAGGCTGCATCATTTCCGCGCTTGTTTCTCTCGGCAGTCCACCAGTCCAGAGCCCTGGACTGGAAAAAGCCAGTGGCATTAACAGTGCAAAGATTATCAGGACAGCCGCTTTGGCGCAGAGTAACTTCAATTGAATTGAACCATTGAGACATGGCAGTAGGCCCGTCTTCTCCGGTGAATTCTTTGGGGCCGCAGGCCTTAAACTGCTTAAAGCTAAAAGTGGCACGCGGTGAGTCGGTCTTTGATTCCTCAGAGGACTTGCTAGCGACTTCATTGATTTCACTGACAATTTGCGGAATGACCTTGGCCATTTGCTTAGCAACTAGCGAAGCGATACGCTTGTCAGCGTGATTTCATCATGCAGTTCGGGAATAAGATGATGACATTGTCTGCAACAGACATCGTCATAGGACTCAGACGCGATTTCGATTAAGTTTAGTATAGCCTATCGAATTACCCAAGTCTATTCGATATAAAGCACATGAACACGTCTAATCATATAGTCACATAATCAAGTAGGCACATAGGCACATAGTTTGACACAACCACGCTGTACACTATATTTTGCACGTATTCACCTACATATATTGCACGTATTCACCTATCTTTCACAGCTGCGTAGAGCGATCAAGGGTTGCGAGTGCGAGAAGCGAGTAGCGATCGCGAGTCGCATAGCATGTGATTTGTTTACGTGGTATGAGTTGTGTGTTTTTCGACGGAGCGAGAAACGTGGAATAGAAACCATCAGTGTCACAGCACTGTTTACCTCAAAACGCTAACAAATAACATATAAAACCACATAAAAATCCACATAAAAGCGATAAATCACAGAGTCAACAGGTGCGAATCCAGAATTGAAACACATAAAAGCGAATAGAATGTCTCGGGTGTGCTAGACTTTGACTACCCCAAGTGATTCGACTATTCACAAAGACTTCGAGTGCACACTTTGGCCTTTTGGGCTGTGCTCTCGCCTTGATCTGGGCAAACGGTACGCATCCTTCCAGTTACAGCGCGACTCAAGTCGTTGGGTCCGTCGACACTTTGGTGAGAGTTTTGTAAACCAAAATAAATAGTAGAACGAGTCATCAAGATTCGGGTTTCACCCCTAACTCAACAACTGCATTCCTGTTTGTATGATAGAATCACGAGAAAGAGAGAGAATTGCGTCAAAGTATGGATTTCACTCCTAATTCAACGCAAATTCTCGTGTTTATAGTAAAAAGGTCGCGTTGGTGAGCGATTTAATCGAGAGTTTTGCAGTTTTCACACCTAATCTCGACCAAATCACTTGCTTGCGCGAGTATTTCGAAAATTGTGCGAGTTGCCAGCCTTAGGAAAGGCTGATCTTGCGTGAAGCGGTAGTATGCGACGTTCGCGCAAAAGTGTAATGTTTAACGAGTTCGTGCGAGAATAGTAAATAAGCTCGTACAAAACCCCTACCGGGTATGCACAAGTCGGTATGTTGGTACTTAGACTATAGACTAGGTCATTTCTAAGACTTCGACCTGGACTAGGTCGAGTCTTGCCTAATTCCCTATAGTTATGGCTCTGATACCAATCTGTCACACCCCAACCGATGGCGGAATCATTGGGGCGCGGCACTGAGCGAAACAGATTGTCCAGGAGAAATCTATAACAACTAAATTACCAGATAATTAATATTATGTCCCATACCATAACTTATCAAATAAAGCAGTTATTACAGATATAGTTATCTCAAAGACAAATCATAGTTCCGACAACTCAAATATTAATTGTTTGTTTCTAGACTTCCCTAGACTTGGTTCCAGAACAGCAAACAATCCTAGCATCTTAAACACCTGTCACATACGTTAAAATAAAAGTCAATACACATAGTGTAAAGCTGAGCATACAAGTTTAATAGCATAATAGTAGCGAAAGCGAGTTACGCATAACCAGCATGTAACATGTATAATGTGAAACAAGTAGGTTATCGACAATGAAATATGAACAGATGTGACTGCGAGTTGTAGAGTGCGCAACACATATCACCACTGTGACACGTGAAGAAATACCCTTAGTAACCCCCGTCCACGACAGGTGCTGAGTCCAAACAATAGTACTATCGTTGCTAAGGTGTCAGGCAACAATCACTGTGTAAACATAACATACAAGCATTCATCGAGTAACACATATAACATGCAGAGCGGTTAGCGTATAGAAAGTGTTTGCGTTGTGTGATTGATGTGATTTAATATAGGTAACGTATGTAACACCCAAAAGTGCTTAAAGCAAAAAGGGATCGAGTATACTTACAGATTGTGTTTAGTAAATAAAAACTCTCTTGGATTGAAGGGAGCACTGAGAGATTAGCCTGAACACAGTATGACAGTATAAGCGTTGAACGGTGCGTAAAACGAGGCAAGTGAACTGTGGGACGGATAGTCATCCGATCGGATGACCTTCCGGACGGATGGCCATTCGCTCGGAGGGTTGTCCGTTTGGGATGGATGTGTTTGTGTATGATGGAACTTTGAAGTTTTATAAAACAAGAAGAGTTTCTACAAATCAGGTCATCCGGCCGGATGGTCATCCGGACGGATGGCGGTCCTATCGAATGGCGATTCGTTTGAACTAACTTCTTTTGTAATTTTGTGAAAAAGTCTAAATGTTGAAAAATATCACAAGCATTGAACGTCACAAGTCATCCGATCGGTTTGTCGTTCGATCGGATGGCAATCCGATCGAACGGCTGTCCGTTCAACAACCTGTTCATTCTGAAATTTGTAAAAAAATGTTAGGTTTGGAAAGTTTTGCGGTTACACCGAGACGATGTGACAACGTGTCAAACAACGGAAACTCCACCAAGTCCCAGTTATCTTATCAGATGCGAATCACCCCGTCTGATCAGTCACTATTCTTGAAGGTTGTTCATGTTCAACCCGTTACGTCGGTTGTCTCTTTGATAGAAACCCGTTCTCAGACCGACATCCCACTAGCGAATGAGTAGGAGGCCTGAATGAGCTCAGATTCTATCAATTTTATGTGAAAAGTTGGGAACGTTGTAGAAAAGTGGAAATCAGTTGGAAAATGTTTAGATTATTACGAAATTAGTGTTTAATCATGTTGAAATCTCTTAGATCTGAGTTGTTCTTGGTGAAATGAGGTCACACTTTGAAGTTCATGAGAACCCATGATGACATCATCCTAGAACAGCCCAAATCAGCCGATTTCATGGTGAAAAGTTAGGATTTGTTGGTGAAAATGATGAAGAAGTATGCATAGATCAAAGAAGTACAATATTCGGAGTAGAAACTTACAAGAATCACGAGGAATCGAGAGAAAATAGGGTTGGAACGTGCTGGTCAGAGGAGGAGCTGTCACATCAATGATTGTTGATGTGACAGGTGCTATTTATAGGCAAAGAGAGGAGAAAGGTGGTGTAGAAGACGGATCGAAGGACAGTTCGATCGGATGACTTGTGACGTTCAATGCATGGGTTGTTGGTTCAAGCTTCCCTTAGTATCCTTCACCATCCCGAGTGTGTTTTATTCCTAAGAAAAAAAACTAAACTAGAAAACGTAAAAGTTAATCTAAACTAAAACTACGGATAGTTCCGCGGAATGCCTCCGTGGTGCGCCACGTTTATAAGGGTCCTTGGCTAGACCCACCTTATCAGGTGGTTCTGGCTCATCTTCAATTAGGGGGTCATCATTGCCGAATGGATATTTCATTGATCGCTCAAGGTCGACACTTTTTTTGAATGCCCCTAATTGAAGAGGTAGATTGTTGTACTTCCGGTTTTTCAAAGCTTCGTGAGTTTTTACAAAGGGTCGTCCCAACACTAGAGGAGCGTCATCAAGGATGACAAAGTCGGTTGGGATTACCATTTGATTTGTTTGAACCAAGACTTCCTCAACTACACCGATTGATTTTATTCTCCGATTAGATAGAAAAATGGGTATTTGAAGTGGAGAAAAATTGCTAATACTTAATTTTTCGAAAATGTAGTTAGGCATTATGTTAACACAAAGATCTTTATCGATTGTGACATTACTAATAAATGAATTTTGAAAGAAACATGGAACCGGTGTAATGTTAATTTCAAATGGGTCTTCTTTTATTAGTGAGGTTTGATCAATAGTTAACTTAACGCTTACCGTTTCGTCAATTTTTGTGTTAGCGTTTAACTCTTTTAAAAACTTAGCATGAGTGGGTACTAAACAATGATTTTCGAAAGAAGGTGACAAGAGGTTAATTTCTTCAAAATTAGACTCTTCTTGAATGTTAACGTTGTTGGACTCACCTTTTTCGTTGTTTAACTCATGTGTCGGTTTTTCACTTATTTGTTCTTCCATTTTTACACTTTCGGTTATCTCTTCTTTTTTTAATTCTTCTCTTGCGCGGGACTCCTCTTCCCTTGCGCGAGCTTCTTTTATACATCGATCGATAACTCTAATGTGTTCTAATATCCTATCGGTCATTTCGGTTATAGAAAAAGAATCGGTGTTTTCTAATCTTGAATCCGGTTGTTCGACCCTTTGTTCCTCATAATACCCATATGAAGTTGATGGTTCGCACCATTGTTCTTCATTGTAAGCATATAATGGATAAGGTTCGTAATTTTGTTCTTCATAATACTCATATGAGGTGGGTTGTTCACGCCAAGGTTCCTCATAGTAAGCATATGAAGGTGGTGGCTCATATCTTGGTTCCTCAAAGTATGAGTACGAAGGCTCATACCTTGGTTCATCAAAATATGAGTATGAGGGAGGAGGTTCATACCTTTGGACTTCATAGGATGTGTATGAAGTTGATGGCTCGTACCTGGGCTCCTCATAGTAGGTGTATGAATTGGATGGTTGATATGAGTGATTATTTTGAATCGAGCGTGCATTACGACAATTAGTGCAATAATTACCCCTATAATCATCCTCATCATAGGTGTAGTTGTAACCTCCTGAGTATTGATCCATAAGGATCACTCAGCAGACCACAACCAAGTCTCGAGATCAGAAAACAAAAATAAAAACGGAAATAGAGGCTGGACACGGCCCCGTGTTCAGTGAGCACGGCCCCGTGTTCAGGATCTGTATCTGGGCGTTTTAATTAAATTTACTGATTTCATTGAGCACGGGGCGTGTTCAGTGAGCACGGCCCGTGTTCAAGCTACTGTTACTGGGTGTTTTTTATGAAAATGTGCAGCACGGCCCCGTGTTCAGCGAGCACGGCCCGTGTTCAACCTACTGTAAATGCAAAACTAAACTAAAATGCAGAAAAATGTGGGCCCATTTTGAAAAGGTTTTGAAAAACTGTTTAGGCCGTCGATTTTAAGCTTTCCTAAAATCCTTGTGTCCCCGGCAACGGCGCCAAAAACTTGATGCGCGTTTAAGTGTCGTATATATTAGGTGTATATTTTAAGCCCTTTTTAACACTTATTTTAGCCAAGTTTTAAATTTATAAAACACGATATTTCACTAACACTAAACACACATATGGGCAAGTGCACCCATCGTTGAGTGTAGTATAGCGTTGGTAAGATACCGAGGTCGTCCAAGGACACAAGAGCTTTTAGTACCGGTTTATCCTCAACGTCTAATCAAAATAAAAAGTTTTAGAAAAAGGTTTTAAACTAAGAAAAATAAAAACTAACTAAAATGCTGAAAATAAAAAAATAAAAGAAAAACAGATAGACAAGATGAATCACTTGGTTCCGACTCGTATCTAGTATAACCTTTGATTATTTCCGCACTTTTGCACATAATTAAGAGATTATCTTAGTTATTGTAGTAGGCCCCTCTTTTGAAGGTGACGTTACCCTCACCCCAGCAGTTTGAGTCAGCAAGGATACAATCCTAAAGGGGTGGATTATTGGAAGATAATGAATTAAGTTATTAATGCAGTATTGTGGTAGGCCCCGCTTTTGGCGGTGACGTTACCCTCGGCTAAGTAGTCTGAGTCAGCAAGGATACAGTCCTAAATAGCCGGGTTATAGTATTAATAGTAGTTAACTTATGAGGGGATCAAAGAGTTTGGACCCCCGCCATCCAATACCGTGAAGCATTGAAGGAGGTCCTACTAAATTTGACCCAGGTCCATTGCAGGACCTCTAAACGCTGAACAATGGCAAGACCTTTACCAAACCGTTCCCTTAACCCCCGACCAGGTAGCCAACATACCTCCATATAGACCGTGGAGATATGAATGGTGAAAATCTTTTATTTTATATAGACAGTAAAATAATGCCAAGACACCACGGACAAATGATAAGGAAAGATCACCTTCAACATAAGTAACTAGTTATTAAAGTCATTAATACAAAACCAAATAAAAAGTGCAAAAGATTAGAAATAAAAAGTATTATACTAGACACTTTGTCTTCACCAAGTGATGTAAGAGACTTAGGCAAACATGGCCTTGATTGTCAAGAACTCTTACGATCAATCTTGGATCCCGAGACGACTCACACACTCTACGATGGACAATGGATGATGGTGGTGGATGATGGTGTTATGGTGGTGGTGGGTGGTGGATGAAGTGTGAGAGAGGTGGTGTGCCAAGGGATGAGTTGAAATGAAACCAAGCACTCCTATTTATAGGCTGAACAGAAGGCTGGGCACGGCCCCGTGTCCGCTGGACACGCCCCCGTGCCCGTCTGACAATCTCTCTCTTCATTAATTGTAATTCGCAATTACAATTAATGCGCCTGCTGTACTTTCGCCACGCCCCCGTGTTCACTGGACACGGCCCCGTGGTGGGCAATAGAAGCTTCTATAGGTTTGTCTTTTCTGCTGCTTCTTGGGCACGCCCCGTGCTCACTGGACACGCCCCGTGTTGAGCTGAGCACACCCCGTGCTCAGCTGGGCACAGCCCCATGCTCAGCTTTTCTTCTTGTTTTTGCTTTGTGAGATGCTGTCGAGGAGTCGGGCATTCCACGTTTCTTCCTTTTCTTTGTATTTATGTTGGTTTTGGCTGTATATTTGTTCCTTTTGTTCGTTTAAGCTCATTTGACCCTGTAAATTCAAAAGGAAGACAAAAACACACTTTTTCCAACATTAGTACTAAAAAAGGGTTAGTTTTATGCCTTATTTGATGTAATTTATATGTTGCATTTTACACATATCAGTTGCGATGCGATGAGATGCGAGTAAGCGATGTGATAGTGATTTACATTAATTTCACAAATAACCTAACTAACAGTTATAAACCTAAACATACCCATTCTGCGTTTTGTGTTGCGATGAGATTGCGTTGTGATAGAGTTGCGATTGCGTTTGCGATTAACATCACCTCAAACAATATAAACATGCACAAGTAACAGATAATAGCACACACGTAAAACAATATCCATAACTTGTAATTCGAGTTGCGATGCAATAGCGATGAGATAGCGATAAGTTGATTAGCGATAAACTGCGATTACTAGCATTTACTCCACATAATACAACTAAAGTAACATAACCTAGAGTATTGATTACAAGTCAAGGAGTACAATCAATGATTAAGAAATGAGTAATAGATCGCGTTTAGCAATCTTTTCTTCCTTTGATTTTGACTTTGACTGTACTTTGACTTCAAAACGTGGGTTGTTAAAGTTTTGACTAATAAATCATGTTTACAAGTATCCATAGCATATCAAAAGTGTTTACAAATATAAATTAGTGTAAATTAAGTATTGGAATCGTTAATTGTCGGTATTCGACATGTATTGCGCGTAAACGCGTTTAAATCAGTTGTTTACGCGCATTGCAACATTGTTTTGAATTACGGTTTCCAATATGCGTTTAGGAGTATGATAAGTATAAATTGAACATATTAAGTGTATAAACAAGGTTTCCATTTTGATCGGTGTCTCGGATTACAATTGAAACGAAAGTACGATACGATTACAAGTTTCCGGAAATAGAAAGCTTCCAAAACTAGAAAGTACAACAAGGCTTGCTATAAATGGAAAGTATAGGAATACGAAATGTTACAGTCTCCCCTACTTTAGAAAATTTCGTCCCGAAATTTATTTTAAGAGGAAGACTTTTGGAAAATGGCATTTCAAAGTATGTTTGGGTAGAATGCGAGGAATAGATCATGAGTGATCAACGTATGTATTCAATATGGTATGGGGCAACACCGAATTTCTCATGGCACGTTTTTACGAAGGTTGGTAACATGATAGGAACACTTATATATAGGAAGTACCAGCGTCGTATCCACAATGTTCATGTGATGTTACGTCTGTTTCGCTATTCGGTGTCATGCTACGTTCCATGTTATGATACACAGTAGAACCTACTATGGTTTTCATGAGCCTACCAATATAATCATGTATGCATCCGTGATTATTTTGGTTTGTGCATGATCTGCATAGTTTGTGCTAGTAGTGTATGGGTGTATATTAACGTATTACGAGTGGGAATGAGCGTGTGATAGCGTATAAAATTTAAGTATGAAAGCATGATTGTGTCAAAGTATGTGAATGAATTCCAAGTATGACCACCAAGTAGTGCAAATGTATAAGTTAGAGTATGAGTATGAGTAAAATATTTGAACAATCCACAAGACATACTTAGTTTAACAAGATTAACACATTACTGGTGATGCGTGTTAGGTGTATATATAGGTTTAAGTATATTTTAAGCCATTTTACACTTTCTTTAGCCAAGTTTTAAATTTATAAAACACGATATTTACTAACACTAAACACACATATGGGCAAGTGCACCCATCGTGAGCGTAGTATAGTGTTGGTAAGATACCGAGGTCGTCCAAGGACACAAGAGCTTTTACTACCGGTTTATCCTCAACGTCTAATCAAATCAAAAAGTTTAGAAAAAAGTTTTAAACTAAGAAAAATAAAAACTAACTAAAATGCTGAAAATAAAAATAAAAATAAAAACAGATAGACAAGATGAATCACTTGGTTCCGACTCGTGTTTAGTGTAACCTTTGATTATTTCCGCACTTTTGCACTATTTAAGAGATTATCTTAGTTATTGTAGTAGGCCCCTCTTTTGGAGGTGATGTTACCCTCAACCCAGTAGTGTGAGTCAGCAAGGATACAATCCTAAAGGGTCGGATTATTGAAAGATAATTAATTAAGTTATTAATGCAAATTATGGTAGGCCCCTCTTTTGAAGGTGACGTTACCCTCGGCTAAGTAGTCTGAGTCAGCAGGGATACAGTCCTAAATAGCCGGGTTATGGTATTAATAGTAGCTTACATATGAGGGGATCAAAGAGTTTGGACCCCCGCCATCCAATACCGTTAAGTATTGAAGGAGGTCCTACTAAATTTGACCCAGGTCCTTGCAGGATCTATACACTGAACAAGGCAAGACTTTTACCAAACCGTTCCCTTAACCCCCGACCAGGTAGCCAACATACCTCCATATAGACCGTGGAGATATGAATGGTGAAAATCTTTTATTTTATATAGACAGTAAAATAATGCCAAGACACCACGGACAAACGATAAGGAAAAATCACCTTCAACATAAGAAACTAGTTATTAAAGTCATTAATACAAAATCAAGTAAAAAGTGCGAAAAGATTAGAAATAAAAAGTATTACACTAGACACTTTGTCTTCACCAAGTGATGTAAGAGACTTAGGCAAACATGGCCTTGATTGTCAAGAACTCTTACGATCAATCTTGGATCCCGAGACGACTCACACACTCTATGATGGACAATGGATGATGGTGTTATGGTGGTGGTGGTGGGTGGTGGGTGAAGTGTGAGAGAGGTGGTGTGCCAAGGGATGGTTTGAGCTTGAGCCAAGCACTCCTGTTTATAGGCTGAACAGAAGCTCGGGCACGGCCCCGTGTCCAGTGGGCACGGCCCCGTGTCCACATCCTTCTCTTTCTTCATTTAATGCAGCTTGTCTGTATTAGTTGACCACGCCCCCGTGTCCGCTGAGCACGACCCCGTGTGCAGAAGCATATCTGTACTATCAAGATTTGCCTAGATTTCGCGAATCTTATAGTTGACCACGGCCCCGTGTCCGCTGAGCACTGCCCCGTGGTGGGCAATAGAAGCTTCTACCACTTTGTCTTTTCTGCTGACACTTGGGCACGCCCCCGTGCTCACTGAGCACGGGGCGTGTTCAGTCTTCTGTCTTCTTGTTTTGCTTGGGAAGATGCTGTCGTGGGGTCGGACATGTCACGTTTGCTCATTTTCTTGTATTTATGCAGGATTTAGCTACCTTTTTGCTTCTTTTGTTAATTTGAGCTCCTTTAATCCTGAAAATACAAAAGAAAGACAAAAGCACACTTTTTCCAACATTAGTACTAAAAAAGGGTTAGTTTTATGTCACAATTGATGTAATTTATATGTTGCATTTTGCACACATCAAATACCCCCACACTTGAATCTTTGCTTGTCCTCAAGCAAAACTCTTTATAATGTGGCTTTACACTCCCAAATGGAATGGGTAGAAGAGAAAGTTTCTGGGCTTGTCATAGAGTGTCGGGATTTCCAAGATTCTTTATTAAGTTTTATTTTTATTTATTTACAATCCTATTCGTCATGGTTTATTTAAAACTTTTCATAAGATAAATTACTTATTAGGGCACAACATGCTTATTTAAAATTCTATTTATATACAAGTTCACATACCTCACGGGGATCACTCAACACTCGGTCGAAGATGTATTTTAGTGAATCACTCGAGAGCGGCATGGAACTTACTCATACCATAGGCTTGCCAAGCAATCAATCCTCCTCCTTTTTAACTATATACCTTTGTAAACATCAAGAGGACTTTTGGGTGAAGGGTTAGGCTTGGGTTAAAGGTAGGTGGTTGGGTTAGTGGTTAGTGGCTAGTAGAAAAGGGCGAAAAACGTAACAAGCGTCGGTTTTCGTAAGACTTTTTATTTTTGTAACTTTTATTTTGATGAAGCTATTATTCAAACAAAGTTATTTTTGATGAACTTGTTTGTTTATTTTTTTCTTTTGCTTCATCATCAAAATATTTTTTTTTTTAAGTCAAACGAAAAAACGAACTTGTTACTAAAACAAAGGGTTAAAAATAAAAAGGTTTTGGTGGGTGAAAGGGTGTTTGGTTTGGGTTGTGAAATGAAAAGGTTTAGGCTCAAAGGGGTTAACTAGGGGGATTTTGGGTAGGTGGTGAAAAGAAGAAATAATAATAATAATAATAATAATAATAATAATAATAATAATAATGGTGTAGAAATAAAAAGGGTTAGTCCTAATGCCTCCATCATTTACTTACTCGGGTTTAAGTTGGTAAGGACCGGGAATGTATCGTCATGGCAAGTTCTAGAGTCGTAAGAACCAAGCGGCTATTCACACAAGAAACGAAAAATGAGCATTTAATTTTAAAGATATGTATTTGTATGCTCAATAAAGGCTCAAAACTCACTTTTGTGGGAATGGGTTTTTATGTGATCAAGTATATATAATCAAATTTTAACTAAGTTTGCCATGCCTTTTCATAATTTTCTTATGTTGATTCTTTTTATCACGACGCTATCGGTTGTAAATTTGTAAAAATATAACCTTTTTAGAATTTTGAAATTCCCAAATTAAACCTAGACAAGTAAAAAAAATGAAACTTTTTGAAAAAATTTGGGGTGATTAGCGGTTCTAATAGAGTTTTGTGTAAGGCTTGTTATTAGGATTTGCAAGATTCAAGGTTTTAGTATCCCCCCCACACTTAAATTACACATTGTCCTCAATGTGTCCCAAAAATAAGTTTTTAGGTTGATTGAATGTGTAAAAAGGTGTGAAAAAACAAAAATTTGTGTTACTGGGCGCGGGACACGGCCCCGTGTGGTCCGGGCACGGCCCCGTGTTCAAGTGTCAGTAACAAAAATTAAATAAAAGAAACAGAAGCCTGGACACGGGGGCGTGTTGGGTGAACACGGCCCGTGTCCAGTTTACCTGAACTGGGTCATTTCTGCAGACTGTGCAGCACGGGGCCGTGTTGGGCGGACACGGCCCGTGCCGAACTTACTGTAACGAAGAAATTTTGTCGGATGGTCCTGTTTCTCTGCATGGGGTGCTGGTTCAAGTTTCCCTTGTATCCTTTGTCATCTCAAGTGTGTTTTATTCCTGAAAATTAAAGCTAACTAGAAAACATAAAGATTAATCTAAACTAAACTAAGGATAGTTCCGCGGAATGCCTCCGTGGTGCGCCACGTTTATAAGGGTCCTTGGCTAGACCCAAAGCCTGGTCATATGTTACCCAAGTGGGATGTTTTGCATCCCATGCTTCACCGTTGGAGATCGTCATCCAAGCTTGAGTCTATGACCTTCATGTAGTTTACCGGGTCTGTTTGATCATCTACTTCTTTCATACAACTCCAATTTTCATGTGGTCCACCACACCCCTCACAAGCCATAACCGAGGCTGTTTTTGTCATTTCTAACTTTTTGATTTTTGAAGAAAGGGCCTCGATTTGGGCTTGTAAAGAAGTGCTTTCATCAACCTTATGGGCGCCCGGGGCAATAGATTTATTACCTCGGGGAGTGTGCCAGTGCCACTGAAAATTGGTTTGAGCAATTTCCTCAATTTGATTGTATATTTCATTTGGGCGACGATTACCTAGGAGTCCCCCGGAGCTAGAATCAAGTGTTTGTCTTGTGTGTGGCAACAACCCATTGTAGAAAGTGGATACTTGTTGCCATACCGCAAGACCGTGATGAGGACACTTTCTTAGTAGCTCCTTGAACCTTTCCCAAGTTTCATATAAGGATTCTCCATCCTCTTGTGAATATGTGTTAATTTCAGTCATTAATTTAGCTGTTTTAGCAGGAGGGAAATATTTATATAGAAACTTTTGGGCTAGTTCATCCCAGGTGTTTACCGAGCCAACTGGGAGGGTGTTGAGCCAAGCCTTAGCTCAGTCTTTTAGTGAAAATGGAAACATTCGAAGGCGGATGGCGTCGTTTGATGCTCCATTGATCCGAAAGGTATCACATATTTCTAAGAAATTAGTAATATGTAGATGGGGATCCTCGTCCGCAAGCCCATGAAAGGTTGTGGAGTTTTGAAGCATTTGTATCAAATGCGGTCGAAGTTCGAAGTTATTGGCTTCGACATTCGGTGCATTGATAGCGGCGCCGAGGTTACCTACGGTGGGTCGTAGGTAATCCATGAGGGTACGTTGATCCGCCATTGGAAGTGGTTCCCCCGAAACTTTCTCTTGATTTTTAGCTTTAAGTCTTTTTCTGAGAAAGCGTTCGGGTTCTTCTAGAGGTTCTTTTATGTCTCTACTAGAACTGGAGCTCATACACTACATAGGAAGTTCAAATGTGGCGCCTGGGTTCCGAGTCCTGCATAAAAAGACAGAAAAGAATGTTGGTCAGAAGGTTCACCATGGCCCCATGCTCAGTGAACACGGTCCGTGGTCGGAGGTACAGTGATTGTTTTCCGGATCCCTGTTACTGGGAGTTGGACACGGCCCCGTGTTGCACCGACACGGCCCCGTGCTCAGCTCTCTGTAACTCGGAAATCAAAAACTGCCAGTGATAATGCTAGGCACGGCCCGTGTCCGACCAGGCACGGCCCGTGCTGAGCTCTGCAGAAACTGAAAAACTAAGAAAAATCCTAAAAAAATAGAAAAATAAGAAAAACGATTAGGCCGTTGATTCCTAACTTTCTTAAAATCCTTGTGTCCCCGGCAGCGGCGCCAAAAACTTGATGCGTGTTAGGTGTATATATAGGTTTAAGTATATTTTAAGCCCTTTTACACTTTCTTTAGCCAAGTTTTAAATTTATAAAACACGACATTTACTAACACTAAACACACATATGGGCAAGTGCACCCATCGTGAGCATAGTATAGTGTTGGTAAGATACCGAGGTCGTCCAAGGACACAAGAGCTTTTAGTACCGGTTTATCCTCAACGTCTAATCAAATCAAAAAGTTTATAAAAAAGTTTTAAACTAAGAAAAATAAAAACTAACTAAAATGCTGGAAATAAAAATAAAAATAAAAACAGATAGACAAGATGAATCACTTGGTTCCGACTCGTGTTTAGTGTAACCTTTGATTATTTCCGTACTTTTGCACTATTTAAGAAATTATCTTAGTTATTGTAGTATGCCCCTCTTTTGGAGGTGACGTTACCCTCAGCCCAGTAGTTTGAGTCAGCAAGGATACAATCCTAAAGGGTCGGATTATTGAAAGATAATTAATTAAGTTATTAATGCAAATTATGGTAGGCCCCTCTTTTGAAGGTGACGTTACCCTCGGCTAAGTAGTCTGAGTCAGCAGGGATACAGTCCTAAATAGCCGGGTTATAGTATTAATAGTAGCTTACATATGAGGGGATCAAAGAGTTTGGACCCCCGCCATCCAATACCGTTAAGTATTGAAGGAGGTCCTACTAAATTTGACCCAGGTCCTTGCAGGATCTATACACTGAACAAGGCAAGACTTTTACCAAACCGTTCCCTTAACCTCCGACCAGGTAGCCAACATACATCCATATAGACCGTGGAGATATGAATGGTGAAAATCTTTTATTTTATATAGACAGTAAAATAATGTCAAGACACCACGGACAAACGATAAGGAAAAATCACCTTCAACATAAGAAACTAGTTATTAAAGTCATTAATACAAAACCAAGTAAAAAGTGCGAAAAGATTAGAAATAAAAAGTATTACACTAGACACTTTGTCTTCACCAAGTGATGTAAGAGACTTAGGCGAACATGGCCTTGATTGTCAAGAACTCTTACGATCAATCTTGGATCCCGAGACGACTCACACACTCTATGATGGATAATGGTGGTGGATGATGGTGTTATGGTGGTGGTGGGTGGTGGGTGAAGTGTGAGAGAGGTGGTGTGCCAAGGGATGGTTTGAGCTTGAGCCAAGCACTCCTATTTATAGGCTGAACAGAAGCTCGGGCACGGCCCCGTGTCCACATCCTTCTCTTTCTTCATTTAATGCAGCTTGTCTGTATTAGTTGACCACGCCCCCGTGTCCGCTGAGCACGACCCCGTGTGCAGAAGCATATCTGTACTATCAAGATTTGCCTAGATTTCGCGAATCTTATAGTTGACCACGGCCCCGTGTCCGCTGAGCACGGCCCCGTGGTGGGCAATAGAAGCTTCTACCACTTTTTCTTTTCTGCTGACACTTGGGCACGCCCCCGTGCTCACTGATCACGGGGCGTGTTCAGTCTTCTGTCTTCTTGTTTTGCTTGGGAAGATGATGTCGTGGGGTCGGGCATGTCACGTTTGCTCCTTTTCTTGTATTTATGCTAGATTTAGCTGCCTTTTTGCTTCTTTTGTTAATTTGAGCTCATTTAATCCTGAAAATACAAAAGGAAGACAAAAGCACACTTTTTCCAACATTAGTACTAAAAAAGGGTTAGTTTTATGCCACAATTGATGTAATTTATATGTTGGATTTTGCACACATCAACTGGCATGTGAATATACAGGTCAATCCATCGTGTACTGCAAAATGCTTAACATGACCTCAAGAATACGGGTGGGCGCTACTCCTATAGCACTACACAAGCACTATACATGTTAAGTTGTGGCCTGATCAAAATGACTAATTGTCAATCCATCGTGTACCACAAAATGTCTTAACATGACCTCAAGAATACGGGGGGCGCTACTCCTATAGCGCTACACAAGCACCATACATGTTAAGTTGTGGCTTTGATCAAAGTTAATGACAAGTTTATCACATAAGAATGTCCCAGTAATCCCGAACCAAGTATAACTATTAGTATGTATGTATTGGATGGTTGAATGATAAATCGATTCTAGTATAACATTGGTTTTGAAATGAACGAGATAACAAGTATTAAATCACATAGAAATTGAGATAACATAAAAGAGAGGTTTGATAAAATATTGGAACGTTTCGGGTTTAGAAACTTCGACTATTCCAAAGTGACTCGTAAGTCCTTTCGAATTAGGGAGACATGTTTTGGGCTAATAGGTAAAATACTCTCGTCGACAGGCGATTAACGGTAATTTACCCTTCCGGTTAATACATGTCCCTAATTTGATCGAAAATACGAAACTTTGGCGAGATTGAAAATCGAAGAATGGAACCAGTCGTCAAGGTGTGGATATCAATCCTAGCTTGACAATTTCGTCCCTAAAATGTGGTTTATTGAACGAAACAGGATAAAATCTCGAGTCGTCAACAGGGATCCACTAGAATATGAAGTGGAAATTCCCATCAAGATATGGATGTCACTCCTGACTTGATGGTAAATTCCGTGCAAAATAACATGACGGATGGATTGAAATTTGTCACCAAAGGTGGGAATCACCCCTATTTTGATGAGTCATTTCGATTGCGGAATATGAGTGTCTTCAAGTATGTATTGTGTAAAATGTCTTAGGAAAGACACATTGTATATTTAGACAAAAGGAGAGGTAGAAGCAAATAGGAAGAATTACATATTAAGCAAGAATCAGGAATGCTCGAGTTTTGGTACTTAGACTATAAACTAGGTCGAACATGGCAATTCTACCTAATTCCCTATAGTTATGGCTCTGATACCAATCTGTCACACCCCAACCGATGGCGGAAACATCGGAGTGAGACGTAAAACATGATTGCAAGAGACTTCATAACACTATCGGTGACAAGTATTTAATAATTTATTTTACATTGCTTGAACTAGAAATACCACAAGTTTGAAATAAATAATATACAACAAGTATTCAAGTAATTAAATTTCATTTTATTGATAATGGTTTAATACAAAGATTGGAAACGGAATACAACATGTTTGAAAATGACAAAGTGTACGATACATGGAAACAAATATGACATAACAAACTATCATAACTAAATTTAAGCGAGTATCTAGCCATCCTACTAGATTACGTCTCTTCGATAATCATCAACCTGCAACATTATGGTAAAATACAATTCAATACAAAAGTATTGGCGAGCATTCATGGTTTATGTGATAGCATACGTATACAAACAAGTTTAACGAAATCCACATGTGAAAACATATATATAAGGCATATCATGGCATCACTAGCATGTAATCCTACATTGTCAAACCCAAGTATCGCACATGCATACAAGCATCCCGCATTCATAACTATGAATACGACCATTTTTACATCAAGAATAAACATAGCTTAACAATGACCCGTCGATACGGGCGGTGTGCATATCCTATAGCGCTATACATGTTAAGGGGGTCTAGCTAAGTAAATGACAAGTATCATACAAGAATCTAGCATGCATGTATTCCTATCATAAGTTTAGCATGTATAAAGGATTCGTTTTCAAGCATAAAGAGTTTTATGTGAGAATGTGTTTGTTAATAAGTTCATAAGTTGCACCCCAAAAGTGGGAAATCAAAAAGGGGCATGAATACTCACGGTTTACGTTTTAGCAAAAAAAAAAAAAAAAAATTCGTAAGTCTTGAGTTTAAGGAGGGTTGAGCCGAGAGCCGAGGTCACCCTATAACGGGAAACAAAGGCGGGTTAGTTTAGGGCTTACTAGACTTGAAGTAATAACATAAACGTAAAGGTTCATTAAGTTATTTAGTCATGCATTCCCCAAGAGGGGTCATAGAGTTTGTCAAGCAACGAGGAGGATGATATGCATCCATTTAAACCTTGATATAAGTTCACCGAAACACAACCCGAAGGTCGGTTGGTCAAGAGTATGAGTGTTCACCAAAGCATAAGTCATTACAACTTGGTTGGTCATGAACAAGGTTAAGATTAGTGTGTTTAAGGTGTGTTTTAGTTGAGAACTCATCTATTGAGCTTAAGGTCTCCACAAACAGAAAGTTTGGGAGTATATAAACCAATTAACTTACTGATTTAAATCAGTAAATTCACCAATTAGTTAGGGTTTTGTTTGTACATAAGTTGGACACAACAAGAACACAAGAAAACTTGAAGAAAACATGGAGAACATGAAGAAAACTTTAAGAACATTTTGAAATCTTTTAAAAACAGAAAAAAGACCAACTTTGGACCTCAAAATCAGATCATTCCCAGATGTTTAACATCATATAATAGTAGGGCATTGATCCTTAGTGGAGTCCAAGTGGTTAAGAACAAGAAAAACAAGAAGAAAGTGAAGAAGAAAGGTGAGTTTTGCTCACTTTTGGACTTGAATGATTCTGTCCAAATCTTCAATTCTCAGCAGATTCTTGGTGTTTTTGGAGATATTAGATGATGAACAAAGTGTTAGAAGAAGTGTAGGATTTGTATTTATAGTGCTAGGTGGTTGGGATGGTGTTTAATGGTAGTTAGAAGGATTTGTATTTTTAGGGTGAAGTTTGGAGCCTAAAATACAGATTAGAATTCGTGGGTTTAGGGGGGAGTTTGGATTTTTGTCACAAAAGGTCCCTCAAGTTTGATAAATATGCAATCAGGGCTCAAAGTCAGGGGTTTTTTTTTTTATGTTCTTTTTTTAAGTGCTTTTCGTGTAGTTTTAAGCGTGTAACAAGTATGAAAGTATCATAAACATAAAATTGATATCAAGTATGTCCGGGTATGCGTATTCATGTATTAACAAGTTTCGAGAATGTCGGTTGTACGCAAAATTGTCGGTTAAAGCACAAAATGCAAGTATGAGCACGTTTTGACTAATAAATCATGTTTGCAAGTATCCATAGCATATCAAAAGTGTTTACAAATATAAATTAGTGTAAATTAAGTATTGGAATCGTTAATTGTCGGTATTCGGCATGTATTGCGCGTAAACGCGTTTAATCGGTTGTTTACGCGCATTATGACATAGTTTTGAATTAGGGGTTCCAATATGCATTTTGGAGTATGATAAGTATAAATTGAACATATTAAGTGTATAAACAAGGTTTCCATTATGATCGGTGTCTCGGATTACAACTGAAACGAAAGTACGATACGATTACAAGTTTCCAGAAATAGAAAGCTTCCAAAACTGGAAAGTACAACAAGGCTTGCTATAAATGGAAAGTACAGGAATACGAAATGTTACATCAACAATATATTATTTAGGTAATTATTTTATTCAACTCACTTAATTGAAAAGTTTAAATACTTAAATAATATTTAAATTTTAATATTTCAGAATTAAAATTTGGAAAATTGGATTTTGATAATTCAAGTTATGACTTACTAGCCTATAATAATCCATACTTACAGTTTTATCAATAACACTTTCAACCTTCACTAAATGCAATCTAAGTAGCACAAACATCATAGATTCACACTCTATTTATACTTGATTAATACTCGATTTTGCTTGTATATTTCTCCATTCTGTTCATAATCATCATCGTGAGAAAAATCGAGTGATAAATCTGTGATGATTAAGTTATTCGGATTGCTCCTGGCAACGAAGGTAAAAATTAGAAACACCTTTGTTCTAAATGTAAACATGTAATATTATCGCCAAGACGTGATAGTTTGTATTATTAAAATTCAGGTTTTCTTCAAATTTTGAATAAATTTACATAGTATAAAATAGCAGCTTTTTTGTACATAGAGTTGTTGTACTTAATGCTTAAGAGGGGTTTTTAAAAAATGATTTTCTACTTTTAACATAAAACTATTGTTTTTTTTTTTTATATCCTAAAAGTTGTCATATTGTAATTTAACCTTACAATTTTTTTACTATCAACTTTGGTCACATATACTTTTCATTTGCAATTTAACCTTACAATTTTTTTACTATCAACTTTGGTCCCCTATACTTTTCATATTTCGCAATTTTTTCATTTTACGTTTCATTCTAGATCTTAAGAGTTAACATTGCATAACATGCGTGTGTGGTTTAACGTTTACATTTCGTTTTACGTTTCGTTCTAAAGTTTGCGAGTTAAGACGACGAAACATGCTTGTGTGGTTCAACGTTTTTAGATCGTCTATTTTTTTTCCCGTTTGACAGGTTCGTCGCAACACAACGGGTCCTATTCTTTGTTTTACATTCCGATCTAATTTCTTCGAATTAACACGTTGCAACTTCTGTGTTGGTGGTCGCTGACAATGGTGTAACATTTATTCTATCTGACAAGATTTTACGCCTCCGTCACACCGCAAGGGGCTCAATACAAGTTCAATAAAAAAAACAACAAAACCTTAACCATTTAATAAATTTCACCCATCCCAAAATAGAACTGTTTATAATTTATATTACCTTAGTTTCCATTGTTATAAGGGGGGGGGGGGGGGTCCATTATGGACTCCCCATCACGAGTGATAGTATCACTAACACCGCCGCCTCCATGTTGGTCACGAGTGATAGGAATAACTCGTTGATTATATAACGCATTGAACATATTGATGAATGAATGTGTATGACTTGTACATTGTGTATTAATACTTGTACATTGGAATCCCATCACTAGTGATACCACCCCCACTACAATTCTATCACTAGTGATAGAATATTGGGTGATGACATGGCATGATTTGATTGGATATTGGGAGTGATAGAAATCTATCACTAGTGACCACCCCCTCCCCCCTAACACAGTCCAAACATAGCAATATAATACGACAATGATTCCAGTTTAAGGGGTATCATTTAGAGCATCCCCAATAGCCATTTTTTCTCATTTTTCCATGCCTACGTGAACTTGTTTTTCATTTTTTCTTATTGTGGTTGATGTTTTAGGATTCATTTTTTTATGCATGTATTTGTGCAAGAACTAGAAAAAATGAGCGAAGATGGGGTAGTGTGCAGGTGGTGGGGCCAGGTGGGGGGCTTGGGTAATAATTAAAAAAATGTAAATGTAAAAGGTGTTGATGACATGGCATTGTTTTTAGACGTTTTTAAGATTCTTTAGACCGGAGGGTATGGGGGCCGGCCTTAGCCCGGCGCCGCACCCCCACACCGCCCCCCTTTGGAGCGTCCCGGCTTCTCTGTCTCCCCAGCGACGAGCACGACGGGCCACCATTCTCTCTCTCTCTCTTCTTTCTCTCTCCTCTCTCTCTCTCTCTTTCTCTCTCTAAAAAATCAAATCAATTATATTTTTTAATTGTTTTTATAAATAGTGTGGGGCCCCATCCTCCACCCCCTTGTTCCATCCACTTTAGACCCATCCTCACTCTCGATGACGTGGCGGGTGATGTGGCGGCCCATCCCCTTGGGATGAGCCTAACCATACCCTCCAGTCTTATTAGGTGGGTTTTGAGTGTTTTTAAATAATGAGTGTTTTTCTGATGTGGCGAGTGACTAGTCACGCTTTTAGATGTTTTTTGTATTCCTTATTGTGGATGCTCTTACAATAGATAGACTTGGTCACTTGGGTATCGTCGCGATGCTGACGCGTGGAGCCATCTTGATCGTCCATCTGTCAAAAATCCATGATCATATTTGACGCGTGTCGTTCGAAATCAACGTCACTCACCGCTTTATCAAAACGAAATTCCAAAAATAGCCATCCTCTTTTGAGCCCACAGAGAGTACTATGAAAGCCCATAGATTGTTCTTTACATATGTAGATTTAGTCCTTTGAACTTTCTAGTTTTCAACTCTAGCCCTTATAAATAACTTTACATATGTAGATTTAATCCTTTGAATTTCTATTTTTAATCTCTAGCCCTTATAAACAATTTTAATCAAACATGCAAGAAAACCTAACCCGAAGGGATGACAACGGTTAGGCAAGGGCAATGGTTATAAAAATTTCGACTAGTTTTTTAATTAGTTGTCGATTAATCACTAACTAGATGTTCACCCACTAATGGGCAATTAATCGCTAGGGGGTCAAGCGGTCCTATTCTAGCCAAATTTTAGGCAAACGCCTGCTAAATTTCGACCAAAACATGCTCAATGGGGGTTAAAATATGTTTGCTTTAAAAACTACATGTAAAAATGTGTGTATATATATAACTAAAAATTACATATAAAAATTCCATTCCGATTAATCCCAATTAATCGCTAGTCGGTATCTCACCACCCAACTAACGTCTAACATGTATATTACATGTGTTATTTTTTTCAAAAAAAAAAAGGTCGGGAGCTTTGAGTTTCCCAGGTTTTCTACCTAAGGAGGGTTTTCTACCTAGCCTTGTCCTATTAATTATAATTATAATGATGTAGCATATCAATATATTTTGTTCCATTGCGACTAAACAAGTAATGGTAACTAGACGGGTATTTTCAAACATCAGACTCGTCTCAATCCCAAAGAAAATTAAAACTAATCTTATATCATTTCTTACTTGAATACCCGTCCTTAATATTTTTAGTTTAGATTTTCATGTACAATTTTGTCAGCCCTAACATGACCAACAAACTCGAAAAAACAAATGTATTATATGTATTAGAGTATTGTTTGTTTTTGCCCCGCCCGCTTTGCGGGGCACTAAGCCAAATATTTTTTTTCTCATAACATGTACGTATGCGTTTCGGTTACTTGTACATATTACTTATAACAAGGTCTAAAATTTTTTTATCGAGTCAACCAATTAAAACAAAACACTACAATACTTTTGCTAAAAAAAACTAAAAGGATGGAAATACTATAATTTTAAACTTGGGGGCCTGACACGAATAAAAAATTACTCCGATTCAACCAATTAAAACAAAACATTACCATAGTTTTGTCAAAAAAAAAAAAAAAAAACTAAAATGATCGCATGACTGTAATTTTTCACCAGGGGCAAAATCGTAATTCGACAGAGGGAAAAACAAAAACGATAGCAAAACTGTAAATTTGAGCTGAGGGTAAAATCGTAATTTGGCTGCGAGGGAAAAAACAAAACTAATGACAAAATTGTAAATTTAAACGGAGCAAAATCGTAATTTTGCTGGACCAATAGAAAAGTATCAGACAACAGCCGCCTCACACTATTCCCCTATATAATGAATCTTATATAGAATGTTATATATAGAATAGTTTTATACATGTAAAAGAGGGGGCATGTTCATATAAAAATGAGTAAATTGCCATTTTGGTCCCTGTGGTTTGGCCACTTTTGCCATTTTAGTCCAAATCTCAAACTTTTTACATCTGGGTCCCTGTGGTTTGCATTTTGTTGTCATTTTAGTCCAAAATCCAAAAACCCTCTATTTTAACTGTTGAAAACTGATTATTTTGTCCTTTAGTGTAGGGGCATTTTGGTCATATTTTAAATTTCATCTTTTTTTTGCAATAAAACCCAGATCAAAATAATCAGCTCTCTCTCTCTCTCTCTTCTCTCTCTCTATAGCACCACCACCACCGCCACCTCCTCCCTCTCTCTCTCTTCTCTCTCTCTATAGCACCACCACCACCGCCACTCCAAACATCATCATCAAAACCCAGATCAAGAACATCATCAAAACCCAGACAAGAACATCATCAAAACCCAGACATCATCAGAACATCATCAAAACCCAGATCAAGAACATCATCAAATATCATATTTGCAATAAAACCCACATCAAGAACATCATCAAAACCCAAATTCCAATATTCCATACCTATATAACTGAACTGCCTTCGCTTTCCTTCCCGGACATCACGACCTAATCTCTGTAGCAAAGTTAAAACACAATTTATGATTACGACAAACCATAACTCGACTGTTATACAATTCTATCAGCGAGCCTCACCTTCACCAACATGAGAGCACTAAACGCCTCTTCTTCAAGCTCAACAACTCTTTTATTCAACCACATATATTCACAGTTAGTGAAACAAGACACAACGAATTCAACAGTGTATACAAACAAAACCTAGAAAATCAAGAACATCATCAAAACCGGCAGATCTGAACCACCATCTCTCACGGCGCACCACCATCATCTCCGATCACCTTCTCCAACATCATCTCCGATCACTACCTCTGGTCGCCATTACCGTCAGTACAACCTCCATCAACACACCTTCACCACAACCTTTATTATTCACCATCCACCATCGTAAATCCACCGGAAACGGGAGAGTTGTGTTTGAGGAACTTAGGGTTAGGGTTTTCGAGGCATTTGAGCTTCGATTTGAGGAGGTGGAAGTAGATCTGGTAGCGGAGAGAGATCGGGGAGAGCGGCGGGAGAGGGGAGAGGTGCGGTGGGGATGGTGGTGGTGCGGTGGTGATGTTAATGGAGGGGGAGGAGGTGGCGGTGGTGAGAAGGGAGAGAGATGAGAGAGAGAAAGGGGATGTTTAGAGAGAGATAGGGAAGATATTTAGGGGTGTTAGGGATTTTATTATATATATATATATAGGATTAGGTTCAAACGTGAACAAAATCCCAAGAGTGAACTGCGTGAACTGATCTGGGCCCTTGATTTTTATGATCTTGAGATTAAAGTGAGTGGCATGATGGTAATTATTTGGTTAATTTTTTTCATTTAATTAAATACAAAAAGGGTATATGTGTAATTTCAATCTTAAATTGATTGCATAAATCTCTCACAAATCAAGTAATCAATTATCCTCTTAAATTGATTGCATAAATCTCTCACAAATCAAATCAAGGATTAGGAAAGATGTAACTTAATTCAATTATTAAAATAATTATTTGTTTAAATGCGATGTACACATGTGTATTATGATTTTGCCCTCTTTTTAATGCGATGTACACATGTGTATATCGTCTATTTTTGTGATATCTCGGAATTTTTTTTTGTATTGAATGTTGATGTACACCTGTGAATTACTGTACACATATGTACGATGCTGAGTACGCATGTGTACTGTTCTATTTATATCCAAGTACACATGTGTATAACGTTGAAATATGAAGGTTACGTGGATCTTAAAAATCAAAATTTGAATTCTGGTGATGAAATCTGAAATAAAAATTAAAATTGAAATCTGGTGATTTGTTGTTTCTTTTGATAATTATCTTATTAATAAATAAACATAATGTGGATAATGAATTTAAATTAGGAAAGATGTAACTTAATTCAATTATTAAAATAATGATTTAAATCTAATTTTTTATATAATTACAATCCTACCCTTAACAACTAAAAAGGAAATCAAGGGTCCATATATGTTCACGCAGTTCACTCTTGGGAGGTTGTTCACGCTGGAACCCTACCCTATATATATATATATATATATATATATTAATGCTTAAATGACCAAAATGCTCATGCACTAAAGGACAAAATAATCAGTTTTCAACAGTCAAAATAGAGGGTTTTTGGATTTTGGACTAAAATGGCAACAAAATGCAAACCACATGGACCCAGATGTAAAAAGTTTGAGATTTGGACTAAAATGGCAAAAGTGCCCAAACCACAGGGACCAAAATGGCAGTTTACTCTATAAAAATCAACTTTAATAACGTACTCAATTATGCGTTTACCTGTGTCGTGGTTAAAATAAAACACATGTTTATACGGGTCTCCTATTTCTATACTTGACTTTGTTTTGCATTTAACCGCCTATAAACACATTACTATTTTATCGTTATACTTAAATTGGTTTTGAAAACTATTTTTACTTTTATAATTTTTTTGATGACTATTTTTACTTTTATAATTGAAGAAAGTAATTTTAGTCTTCAGACAATCAGAAGTGCTTTTTTTTGTTTAATTTAAAAGATCAAAAGTTGCATTATTAGTAAAAAATTTGTCCGTCCTTTTTTTTATTTTTGTTTTTATGAAACTACGATATATTAAAGTCGTTTGCATGTACCCGATTTATCTAGAAACGTGTAAGCATCTATTTGGGTTTTCTAAAATTCGAATATTGTGATTTTCACTTTAAAACATGCACTTTCGATAGAAACGTAAATAATCAGTTTGAAATAGAATCGATGATAAAAGGTTATATATATATTTATATCTATACCACCTTATTATAAAAAAATAGGTTTTCTACCCTTATGGTAATTTGTATAAATTTTTAAGATACATATCAAAGGTCAAGAACAAATCTACATCAAATTCACATATTTTTTGTCTTTTCTTTTATGGTAATTATATACTACTCTAATTTGCAACATCTTTGTGCTGTGGAAGTTGTACCATGTGCAATATAAGTTTTCCTCAACTTGAAAGCATCTTCTCTTTTATTATTGGGCTACCTAGGCGGTGGGTGCTTTGTCACCCGCCTAAACACGTGTCCCCTTTTTCTTTGTTTGCCTCAGAAAGCCCATCACAGACAATTCACCTCTCCACCTCACAAATTTCGCCCGAAGGTTTGTTCCGACGGGGCAGCGTGGCGGCGACATCGGCAGGTCACCGCTCCCAGATGCGACTACAACAACAGCAACCTCTTGTAGCCTAATCCACACGCTCAGGGTGCCGCCATGAAGAACGGCCACAAACGACGATGGCGGCAGCGGCTTGGGGTCATCAAAGTCGTGGAATTCCTTCCGGATTGGTTGTCGGAATTGGCGATTGACTCAGGTATTTTGCTTTATCTTTCCACATATTCATGTCTACCAATATGAACAATATACGTATGGTTGTAAATTAATGACTGTTCAAAACCCTTGGAAAATTAGCAGTACACTTCATAAAACCCAGCCAAACCCCCCTATGCCCACCAATGTGTGATGAAATGTTTCAATGAATTTGCACGTTATTTTTTCAGAACCTTGTGATTTTGGTTGTTAATAACTGAATGAAGCATGCTTCTTACATTAGTTGATATCAAATTTATATTATCATGTTCTTTTAAGTGTTTATGATAATGCTTAAATGATGTCGGATGGGTAAATCGACTTACTTCTGGAATGCCCACAAGGTGTTTGATAGAATGTTTGAATGGATTAGATTGTGTTTTCCAATGTGAATAATTGAATGAAGCATGGTTTATTCATTAGTTAACGATTAATTTAAATCGGCATAGTATTGCAAGTGTTTGTGAAATGCTTAAATGATGTCTGCAAAATTGAGATTGGTGATGTATTTGATTGTCTATTTGAAGGCAAGTAGAGATAGATCTCGAAAGGATGGGGGTTGGTGTTACTGCTGAGGCTCAGAGCATCTTTAATGGTTTGTCGAAAATGCATCTATCTCTTCGTTATTTTGTTCAGTTTTGTACTATTTTTTTCAAATGACAAGGATTGTTAATTGAAAATAATATATATACACATAACTTTATATTTTTAAATTTAAAAGGTTAACCAATAGACGCTAAACAGCCAACGTGGTTTACATGACTGGTTACAACTTTGAAATTGTAAACCGAACTGTAAACACTAAACAGTCCAATCGTTAAACCTGAACAATGATTCGAACTGTATATCTCTAATATTGGCTAAACCAGCTAAATTGCTTCAGTTTGGGCCGGTTTCAACAGTTTATGAACGCTCTTACTGAAAGATTTGGGTGGTCATCTGTTAAACAAGTATATGTATGTGTGTATGCTGGATTGCTGGCTCAAATTAAGTTGTATGAAGTATACTACTCATATATTGCTTTAATCCTATGTATCTTGCAGTGAAGGCTTTCCCTAAGGATGACTCACATCGTCAGAGAGGTCAAGAAACCTGGATCAAGTAAGCGAATTTTTGATGTTGTGATACTTTTGTAGTTTCGTGTTAAATTTCTTGTTTGTATAAATTTTTAAGATACATATCAAAGGTCAGGAACAAATCTACATCAAATTCACATATTTTTTGTCTTTTCTTTCATTTCTACTCTTTGCTCTCTACTTTGCCCATGCTTCTATTTAGAGTTAATTACACCGTTAGTCCTTGTAGTTTATGAAAAGTAACAATCTCATATACTAATAGTTCAAAGTAACAATCTAATGTTTTAACTTTTGATTTTGTAACATCCTAGCGCCTTAAGGCTAACGGCCGTTAAAAACTAACTGAGAACTTAGTGCCCAACCTTGAACTTTGGAGAAACCACAAGGACTAACCACAAAATTAACTCTTGTAATATATAAAACACAATTTTTCTTTTTTCTCTTATTATTTAATCAAACATTGGGTGGGGATCAAATAGGAAGTTTATTTTGGCTAGGAAGGATAGGAAGCAATAGGATTATGACATGTGGCAAATTTTAAAATAAAGAGAAAGGGTATTTTAGTCAATCCCGTCCTTTCTTCTTCTTTCTTCTCCCCAGTTACTTCAAAACCCACCATTTTCAAAACCCACCATCTCCAACCTTTTCTTCACTTACTATCTCAATAATCACTACATTATAGTGCGATTTTCGTCATCAATCAATGATTCAAACACCCGATCAACGTGTTCTTCAGCTTTTTTTGAAGAAAACCCAGTTTAATTTAATTCAAAATCTCGTTTTTCCCCATGATTTTGAAGATAATCACTCGATCCGTTCAATTCAATCGCTAATAAGTGTTTCTATCATTCAAATTTCGTCAATCGATGAAGAAATCGGCTTCGATCCGTGTAAGAAATTCTTTAATTTCATTTTCACGATCTGGGTTTTTGATTTAGTCATTGCGTTTTACGATCTTGGTGGGGGTCCGAGGGCGGCAGCCCCTGGCGTCTCTCGATTAAATTGCTTTAATAAAAATGCATGAGAAAAATTAATTTTCTATAAATTTGCCTCTGGAAAACTGTATTCGTAGACAGTTTTATGCCATTGCGTTTTAGAACTGCATTCCTGGTTCAGACAATTCACAGACAACTATTGTCCTGGTTCAATGCGTTTTAGAGAGAACACTTTCTTTGGTGTTTTTATGCCATTGCGTTTTAAAACTAAGACATTTTTATGCGTTTTCTGGTCATTGCGTTTTAGAAAAACACATTTTTGAAGTGTTTTTAGTCATTGCGTTTTGGTAAAACACATTTTTAGGTGTTTTCAGTCCATTGCGTTTTACAGAGAACACTTTCTTTTGTTTTTTTAGTCCATTGCGTTTTAGAAATGAGACATTTTTCAGTGTTTTCTGGCCATTGCGTTTTATAAATAAGACATTTCTTTGTGTTTTTTGTGCATTGCGTTTTAGGTAAAACACATATTTATGTGTTTTCAGTCCATTGCGTTTTAGAAAACAGACATTTTAAGTGTTTTCTGGCCATTGCGTTTTAGAAATAAGACATGTGTTTGTGTTTTTGGTGCATTGCGTTTTAGGTAAAACACATTTTTATATGTTTTCAGTCCATCGCGTTTTAGAAACTACACTTTCTTTTGAGTTTTTAGGCTATTGTGTTTGAGAAATAACACATTTCTTTGTGTTTTCTGGCCATTGCGTTTTACAAATAAGACATTTCTTTGTGTTTTTGGTGCATTGCGTTTTAGAAAAATGTCATTTTTAGGTTTTTTTTTCTATTGCGTTTTACGCAACTGGGTTTTTTCCGTTGCGTTTTACGCAACTGGGTTTTCAAAAAAAAAATCGAAAATATAGCAATAGTATACTCGTTTTAAAGATAAAAAAACGCTCGTTTTTTTGGTGCAATTTTTATAAAAAAATAATGTCGTATGAAAGACTTATTAACGTTTAAAAAATGGGGGGGGGGGGAATTGGAGGAGAGAGAAACTATTGTCTTGGATTGACTAGAATGCCCCTAAACAAACTCACGCGCCTCTTTTCTTCCCTTTAATTTCCATCATTTAATCTTAGTTCTTGATTAACTAAATGGATGGTTAAGATCACTTCCTAGCCTTCTTAGCCAAATAAACTTCCTATTGTATCTCCACCCATCAAACCTTTTTAATTATGTATGTAAACCATTTTTAAATAAGTATACGTAATTGACGTATTAAAGCTAATTTGAAGCCACTTCAGTAATTAGCTTACAAGTAAATTAACGGGAATATTTCACAAAGTGATAACCAAGTTTTAGGAGTGTTTCAATTAGGTCACTTATAAAAAAAATTGTTCTAATTAACTCATTAAAGTTTATTTTATTTGCTAATCCTATATAATTAACCGGAATGAGAGGTAAACCATCTTAGGTGACATTTATTTTTTTTTATTAAATATGTTGACATAATTTATTTAATAAAAGAGAAAAATAAAGTTAGTCAAATAAAAAATAGATACACATTGTGATCATTCAGTACTGTCGCACCACCACCTAACTGTTGAACCACCACCGTGCCATCAAACCATCGCACCACCCAATAGTCACCCAACGTAGCATCCAACCGTCAACACCATCGAATTGTTGCACCACCCAACACCGTCGCATCATCATGTCGTACCACCACCGAAACCGTGTCGTGGAACCACCATCGGTATCGTGCCGTCTAACCATCCAACCATTTTTTGGTGACCACCATGCACATGAGAATTTAGTTATTGATAGATATAAAAGGATGAATGGATGAGAATAAAGATCAGCTAAACTTTATAGAAATTTAGTTCAAACTAAATTGTGATGAATGGATGGGTATATGATATATATAAACTTCATATTTGCTTTATTGTTTGAGGACCAACTTCAAACTAAACTTCATATTAATCAACCATGTGCAGCTTTTTTAATAAAGTTGAATTTAGTTATTGATGGATATAAACTTTAATTTTTTTTTTACTAAAAATGAATTGTGTGTAATTAGCTTAGAATTAAAAAATGACATATTCCATGGTTTCAAGAAGTTTTTTTTATAACTCATATTGACCATTTTGGATTTTATAAATTAGCGTGCTTTGGTTTGTCCTCATTTTTTATATTTTTAGTTAAATAATAAAAAAAACTTAGTTAAAGAAAATGGGAAAGAAATAAAATTTGTGTTTTAAATACTACCAGATTTAGTTGGGGGGTTAGTGTAACACCTCGTAAAATCGTGTCCAATAATGTGAATACACGTGTCCTAAACCCTAAACGTGTTAAAAGGTTGACTTTGAAGGATTAAAGTTGACAAAAGGTGAAAAGATGTATGCGGAGGGACTAAAAGTGTCAACATGCTAAACTTAGGCCTCTGATTGACCTTACACGATGTTTGTATTCTTAAACGAGTCAAGAATTGGACATAAGAAGCCGTTTGTGAAAACAAATGAAAGTTTGGGTAGCAAAAGGGCTAAAAGTGTCAACATGATAATTCTTACCTCTGAGTGACCTTTTAACGAACCCAAGGCTTCGTAATGTTCAATCATACTCTCGAGAATGTTTGACATTGGTTATGAAAAGTTTCGGAATCGTTATATAATAAAATGTGCAAGATTTCAAGAAGAGAGGTTAAAGGTGTCAAAGAAAGAAACTAGTGTTTTCGGGTGATCTTTAACCAAACGAGAGCCTAACGATGTTTGTTATTATTCTCAAGATCGTAATTAAGTAGGTGTTAATCCCTCAAAAGGGCACCTCCTAATTACCACGTTTACTTAGTTAATTGTCGGGTCAAAGTAATTAAAATAAAAGGTCAGACGGGTCAGTTTTTAAATAAATTCAAAACTGATAATGTAGAAGTTATAAAACATGTTTTATCACTCTAATAACTTGGTAAACATTATTAGAACATGTCTAAACATGTTCAAACTGACAATTATGAGTTTAAGCTAGGTTCGCAACCGAAAGTCGCAAAAGCTTGACTTTTGCTTTGACTTTCAGTCCTGACCCGAATTAGCTTAATTCCTTTATGCTTAGGGTTCCTTTGTGACCATAATATGTTGTAGCATAACCCTCTGAGGTTATATTACTAGGTCACATAGTAATTTGAGTTTATATGCATGTTTCCGTTATTATGCTCTATGTTGACTAGTATGCCCTTCTGTCTAAGAGTGAGGTTTTTAATATAACTAAACATGCAAATGGACTAAGTACTGATTAGTAAACATATTTAGAATATTTTGATGTTTACAATCTGGTCATAAACTGAAGTTATGTGATTAATCGAAAATTAAGCTTTTTTAAGGACTAAAATGCCCTTTAGCATGCAAATCAAGTTTTAAACATAATTTTGACATAAAACTCTTTACCTACTATTATGATATCATATTTAGGATTTATTGGGATTTTGGGTCTGATTATATACTAACCTTATGTAACACCTCGTAAAAACATGTCCAATTACGTGAAGACACGTGTCCTAAACCCTAAATATGTGAAAGGTTTAATTCCAAGGACTAAAGTTGTCAAATGACAAAAATACGTATGCGAAGGGACTAAAAGTGTCAACATGCCAAATTTGTGCCTCTGATTGACCACACACGATTAATATATTCTTAAATGATTAAATACTCGGACGTAAGAAGCCGTTTGTAAAAGTAATCGAAAGTTTGCATGATATAGGGGTTAAACGTGTCAACATGTTAATTCTTACCTCTGAGTGACCTTTTAACGAACCCGGGGCTTCGTAATGTTCGATTATACTCTCAAGAAGATATGATATCAAATTCACGAGTTTTCGAGATCGTTATGTATTATTTACGCAAATTCCCAAGAATAAGGGTTAAAAGCGTCAACGAGATGAAACTAGTGTATTCGGTGATCGTTTAACGAAATCGGACCTAACTATCACACCCTGACTTTTGAGGAAGTGTGATTTGGTATGACTTGCTTAATATCATTGCATTCAACCATAACAAACAACTATATGATAATACCAAGATGTTCATCCATAGATAAGTTTTAAAACATTACATGCAACATTGCCTTAAATCCCAAAACACAGACTTCGCGTTCAGAATACAACACCCACAAGTTTTAAGTTCCATAAGAACTTCACAAAAGACGCTAATGAAAACTAGGCTTTGAAATATGTACCCTATCCAGGATAGGATACACACTCCAACCCATTCGAATCCGGATGACATCATTTATTCCAAACGACACTTGAAAACTTCAACGCCCGCCAGATCCATACTTAGTTTCCTGAAATACATGTAGTTCGAAAACATCAACAAAAGTTGAGCGAGTTCATGTGTTTTGTATGTGTGCACGAATAAACCTTTGAAATCATTGTAAGTATGTATGTTTTGTAAACCCGGTATGAAAGCAAACAAGGAAACAGATCAATTAATGGTTTGCAAGGCCATTAACATGTGTGCAACGGCGTAGGAAGGCTCAAACCTAGCAGATTTTGTACCGGGCCACCCGGATGGAACGACATAGTCACAATATGGGCCAACTCGCGGACCCATGGGTGGGGCTCGCAACACCCAAATAGATCTATCACTCATGCCCCTCGGTCCACTTACGAGGATTAATGGTCTTAAGAGTGCGCCTACCCATTCACATGATCTACAGTGCATTCCATAGCTAACCATACCAATTGTAATCGTTTGTAAACATTTTGTAACATGTACTTCACCCCCGAAGTTATAAAACAAAAACAGTTAAAAGAAAAGGGGGACATGAACTCACAGTTTTGCGTTCTTCAAATCAATCCAACGTAACTCACAGCTGATACTCGTGTGCATGACTACCTACAACGTACTACTGTTTATTAGACGAGCGGGTCGTGCCTTGGCTTAGTATTAATTAATGTCTTTGAGTTACGTTTTGTAACAACCCTCAAAAATACTCCCAACGACAACATGTGATCAAAACCAGAAGTGCTCGCGATGAAACTTGTATATTCAATTTGGAAAATTTAGCGGTTAAGGAATCTTGGTGTTCGACGAACTAAATCACATAAAAATAGTCTTATTAGATTCACAATTATAAACCAAACAATTTAGGATCAAGACCCAAACATACGTGATAAACACCAGCACGAAAATCGAGAAAAACGGATGATTGGACGAGAAGGGCGGCCAAGGACACGCGTCATGACACTGCGACACGTGTCAGGCCTACGTGTGACACGTGGCGACCAAAGCCAGGTCGACCCTCCCCGCGACACGCGCCAGGGGAGGCCGACCCGTGCGCGACACGCGGGGGAGACCAAATGTGGGTATATAACAGGCAGCAGTGGGACTGAAATCTGTGCACCAGTTCGATTAAATTTTGACGAACTATCTCTCTCGTTCTCCGTTTTCTTTGCACTAAAACCCCTAAACCCCGAAACTCTGCTCGTTATCAGGGTAATAACTCTAATCACGGATACGGTACTATATTTGATTGATTGAAACTGATCCAACGGATGTTTAATTGATGCCTGTATATGGCTATACTTTGTCATTCGTTGTGAGTTTTGATCTCGTGATTATCGTTAAAGTTGAATTGGGTTAATACGCTAATACGAGTTCCATTGTATCTAGCATTAGAACTCATAATCAGGAAGCTGTTAAACTAGTATATCAAACTTAGCAATTAAGATAACTTAGCAGTTAAGAAAACTTAATAGCTAAGGAAACTTAACAGGAAAGGAAACTTAGCAGTTAAGTAAGCTAAGTAAGTTAATTAATCAGCTAGTTACGTTATTTAATTAATCGACTAAGTAAATTACTTGATTAAACCGTTAAGATTAATTAATCGGTTAAGTAAGATTAATTAAACATTTAAGTAAGATTAATTAAGCTAAGCAAGATTAATTAAGCAAGATTAATTAAGCTAAGTAAAATTAATTAAATAAATTAAACACCTAGATAGATATACATGAAAATAAATATATATGAGATAGATAATATCAAAGGAAGGTGCTAGGAAGGTGTAAGAGGATATATATGTAGGTAGGAAGCTTCCTAGAAAATGTATAGGTAACTTCCTAGAAAAGTATATAGGAAACTTCCTGGAAATTTCATATTTCCTACCTATAAATAGGAAGCTTAGGATTCATTTTTCTTTGCTCATTTCTTCTATTCTTCTCTCTATACGTTGGTGTTCAAACCAATAATCATTGATGCGATATTCTGTCCAATCGATTCAGGAACCAACTAACGAATGCCAAAGTGTTGTCTAAACAAGACTATACTTTGTGAAATTCGTTCTGAAATGAATGCCAAAGTGCTGTCTAAACAAGACTATACTTTGTGAATTTCGTTAAGGTTCTGATCTCGTGACCGTCGTTAGGTTTGATGTGGTTTTACACTAATACGTATTCCACTCTGTTAAACTAAATGTTTAACTACCCGAAATTCTGCACTATACACTTACAATCAAAATAGATGCTCAATCATCAGAAGATTCAGAACTATAAAGTAGATGCTTAGAATCAAGTTGCTTGTTTAATCAAGACTATATGCTAACAAGGTGAGTCATTCTCTTTTTACCAAATTGTTTCCAAAACCCTATTTATTTTCAAAGTTATAATTACAGGGATTAAGTCTTTGTAGTCTTCCATTACAGCCGGTATGTGGGGTTTTGTATACATTACTTGATAATCGTCACCATTGGACAACGGGTTAGCCAATGGTGATATGACCATAGTCACAGAAACGAGTCGAGTGACAAATACCGTTGGGTAATTGGTTGATATATAAACATTGTAATCGCTCTTAATATTGTGAATTATAACAAATGTGTTTTTGTACAAAAAAAAAAAATGAATGAACTCACCAGTATTTCCTACTGACCCAATGTTTTTAAAACGCGTTTCAGGTGATTACGGTAGATTGGAATAAGAGTTGTGACACGACACCGAAAGGCTTAAAGAAGTGGCTTATTTTATCAAATGAATTAAATGTTATTTTTATATATTCGAGTTTATCCCATATTAAAGCTACCTTTGTAAAACATGGGTTTATTCCCATCTGTTTAATAAATAAAAATCCGGTGTTTTCTAAACTCTGATATTTTTCCTAACTCACGGTCCTGATGAATATTTCTGCTGCAATGTTTTTAAAATAACCACTGGTACCACTTGACTGCTCGCGGCTCCCATCCAGGGTGTGGTCGAGGGTCGTGACAGAAGGTGGTATCAGAGCCAAGCCACTGGTTTAAGCAATTAGGTGTTGTAATAATACCTAAGCTTAAACGAAAGAGTTAGGAAATTGTTATTAACTGGTAGCACCCAGGATAGTATTTAGACTTGAACCTAAGAAAAAAAATACTTTAGTATTAGCTTCGAGATAAGTTAATTACTTGCATAAATAAAGTGTGATGGGTATTGGTATGCCGTGAGGATGATGACTAGAACGTTGCAAGTATGGTAAATAAGCAATAACACTTGGCCACTGTTATTTCTTATTTATTGGTACTACTTGGTTCTGGAATATGATCCGTCATGGGAATACTAATTTCCTTGTTCTTTGATGAAAGCTCAAATAAAAGGTTCATTTCTAAATCATGATTTACGAAAGATCTATTTATGGGAAATTTAAAATTACCTCTCCGGCGAGAACCGGGTAAGATGGGGTTACCTCTCCGGAGAGAACCGGGTAAGATGAGGAATATGATATGTCAAACAAGTAACATAATTCCCTAAATAGTATCATGACCTGATATCTGACTAGTTTTGGAAATATAAATCTGTTAAATACATTGACCTTATGAATGGTATGTATATTACAGTATGTGAAATATATGATTGAATAGATATGTATATCTATAAGGAAATCCAAAAACCATAAGGATTGACAATTTAGAATAAATCACGAGCATGTGTGTCAATAATAATTCTAGAATTCTTTATCAGTAATATCTCGTATACATCTATAATTCCGATATCAAGAATTATTCGATCATCCGTCTCGTAACTCGTGCGATAAAAGGAATGATATAAACCCTTTATGTTGGGATGCCATCAAAAGTATGAGAATTCCCTTTGCGTTACCTTAGCTTATTAACGCATTAGGAAACCTGTAGCTAAAGTTGTGCTAGGCATAAAACGTCTAAAAATTTACAAGAGTAATTTTACTTCCTTTAAGAACTCTTGCGAAGATAAGAGTAGCCACGACTAGATACACTTACAAAGTCTCTTTCCCTATAATCCTACTAAGATTACCAGTAATAAAGAAGTTGTTACGAAATACATGGGCTGCAAAGGACTAAAGTTGTCCAAACCATTAGTATATATGTTAAGAAGAATAAAGTAATGTATACTTCAAAATTTCAACATTAAGATAGTGAGACCCGATCTTCAAAACACATGATCACGATGTATGCTATGAAATGGAAAGAACTGACAGAAAGGAAATCATGTCTGCTTCATAAAAAGGAATAAAATGGCAACAATGATTCCTGAGGAGATTGCTGACTTAGGTTTAGATTTGCAAGCCAACCGGAGAAGTGACCACAAGGAGACAAGACAGACCAGCCGACAAAGTTCGTCTCTGTGATGAAAGCTGCAAGTTATGCACAGAAGTAAGACATAGCGTATATAGTCTCGGAGTTCATTAACACTAGAGGCATGGAACTGAAAGAAATTCCGAACGACGTTTCCCAGAGGATCTACTTAGACTATCACCCGATAGTGAGAAGAAACTTAGAATTCATCCGAGACTAGGAACAACACCGATTGTTATATCACAAAGTTAAGACTAATGTAGTAGTTAATGCTTTAAGTCATAAGTTTCATAGGAAGCCGAATCAAGTACGTGCTCTTAGATTAAATTGTGGATAGATTTAATGAAATAATTAAAGAGTACCCAAGAAACAACAATCAAGGATGATGCTGAAGAATTATAAAGAAATAATGAAGGAATCAGAAAAAGGAACTAATGGAAATTAGTGATTCCATAAAGAATTCGGGTACCTATTCAAGGAAGCCTGCAAGAAAGGATTCTCGAAGAAGCCCATAGAACTAAGTATTTGATACATCGTGTAAGTAATATGAGGTATCGAGGTTTGAATTACTGATAAATAGAAATGAAAAAGGATGTAGCAAGTTATGTCTCTAAGTATTTAATCGATTAGCAAGTTAAAGCTGAGCATTAGAACCCTTTAGGTTTACCTCAACGACATCAGTATGGAAATGAGATTGATAACAATGGATATTTTTACCAAATTACCCAAAACAAGAAACGACACAATCTGGGTGATTGTGGATCGACTAACCAAGTCTGCTCAATCCCTACCAATGAAGGAAACCCTTTAGTATAAGACACTTAGTTAAGTTGTGTGGAGACAAAATAGTCTCATTACAAAGAATCCTGTTATCTATCAAGATAGTCATTTCACTTCTCATTTCTAGGAAAATTTTAACCCGACCTATTTTGATGTAGTGTGAAGAAACACTACAAAACATAAAAGATGTGCTAAGTACATGTGCAATAAATATTGGTGAAAGTGGGATTATCACCCATAAGATTTTTCAATAATTAACCTTCAAGTATTAGTGTTGCCCATTTGAAACACTTTATGGAATGAAGGCACCATCCATTCTGTCAAGCAAAAATATGAGAAAATCAACTATCAGACCATTAGACTGGAAAATCATTAGAATTAGAATAAGAATAAACTAAAAATATCTCCATAAAAAGGAATAGTCAGATTCAGTAAGAAAGAAAAGCTAAGCCCGAGATTTGTTGGATCATTTGAAATTATTAAAAGGATTGGGCCAATAGCTTATCAGTTAAAATTTCCGAAGGAAATGGCAGGATATAAAGGTAGACAAAAAGTCCATTGAAAGATCTTACAAGTCAAAGATAAGAATCTCAAAGCATGGAAAATGGTTCTGGTCAAAGTAAAGTGGAATTCAAAGTAAGGGCCAGAGTATACCTGGAAACTAGGATCAGTGTCGAATTAAGAATATTCCTCCAAATTTCCATAAATCTCGAGGACGAGATTTAAAACAAGGTGAGGAGGATGTAACAACCCTCAAAAATACTCCCAACGACAACATGTGATCAAAACCAGAAGTGCTTGCGATGAAACTTGTATATTCAATTTGGAAAATTTAGCGGTTAAGGAATCTTGGCGTTCGACAAACTAAATCACATAAAAATAGTCTTATTAGATTCACAATTATAAACCAAACAATTTAGGATCAAGACCCAAACATACGTGATAAACACCAGCACGAAAATCGAGAAAAACGCACGATTGGACGAGAAGGGCGGCCAAGGACACGCGTCATGACACTGCGACACGTGTCAGGCCTACGTGTGACACGTGGCGACCAAAGCCAGGTCGACCCTCCCCGCGACACGCGCCAGGGGAGGCCGACCCGTGCGCGACACGCAGGGGAGACCAAATGTGGGTATATAACAGGCAGCAGTGGGACTGAAATCTGTGCACTCATTCGATCAAATTTTGACGAACTATCTCTCTCGTTCTCCGTTTTCTTTGCACTAAAACCCCTAAACCCCGAAACTCTGCTCGTTATCAGGGTAATAACTCTAATCACGGATACGGTACTATATCTGATTAATTGAAACTGATCCAACGGATGTTTAATTGATGCCTGTATATGGCTATACTTTGTCATTCGTTGTGAGTTTTGATCTCGTGATTATCGTTAAAGTTGAATTGGGTTAATACGCTAATACGAGTTCCATTGTATCTAGCATTTGAACTCATAATCAGGAAGCTGTTAAACTAGTATATCAAACTTAGCAATTAAGATAACTTAGCAGTTAAGAAAACTTAATAGCTAAGGAAACTTAACAGAAAAGGAAACTTAGCAGTTAAGTAAGCTAAGTAAGTTAATTAATTAATCAGCTAGTTACGTTATTTAATTAATCGGCTAAGTAAATTACTTGATTAAACCGTTAAGATTAATTAATCGGTTAAGTAAGATTAATTAACCAGTTAAGTAAGATTAATTAAGCTAAGCAAGATTAATTAAGTTAAGCAAGATTAATTAAGCTAAGCAAGATTAATTAAGCTAAGCAAGATTAATTAAGCAAGATTAATTAAGCTAAGTAAAATTAATTTAATAAATTAAACACCTAGATAGATATACATGAAAATAAATATATATGAGATAGATATATCAAAGGAAGGTGCTAGGAAGGTGTAAGAGGATATATATGTAGGTAGGAAGCTTCCTAGAAAATGTATAGGTAACTTCCTAAAAAAGTATATAGGAAACTTCCTGGGAATTTCATATTTCCTACCTATAAATAGGAAGCTTAGGATTCATTTTTCTTTGCTCATTTCTTCTATTCTTCTCTCTATACGTTGGTGTTCTAACCAATAATCACCGATGCGATATTCTGTCCGATCGATTCAGGAGCCAACTAACGAATGCCAAAGTGCTGTCTAAACAAGACTATACTTTGTGAATTTCCTTAAGGTTCTGATCTCGTGACCGTCGTTAGGTTTGATGTGGTTTTACACTAATACGTATTCCACTCTGTTAAACTAAATGTTTAACTACCCGAAATTCTGCACTATACACTTACAATCAAAATAGATGCTCAATCATCAGAAGATTCAGAACTATAAAGTAGATGCTTAGAATCAAGATGCTTGTTTAATCAAGACTATATGCTAACAAGGTGAGTCATTCTCTTTTTACCAAATTGTTTCCAAAACCCTATTTATTTTCAAAGTTATAATTACAGGGATTAAGTCTTTGTAGTCTTTAATTACAACCGGTATGTGGGGTTTTGTATACATTACTTGATAATCGTCACCATTGGACAACGGGTTAGCCAATGGGTGATATGACCATAGTCACAGAAACGAGTCGAGTGACAAATACCGTTGGGTAATTGGTTGATATATAAACATTGTAATCGCTCTTAATACTGTGAATTATAACAAATGTGTTTTTGTACAAAAAATGAACTCACTCACCAATATTTCCTGCTGACCAAATGTTTTTAAAACGCGTTTCAGGTGATTACGGTAGATTGGAATAAGAGTTGTGACACGACACTGAAAGGCTTAAAGAAGTGGCTTATTTTATCAAATGAATTAAATGTTATTTTTATATATTCGGGTTTATCCCATATTAAAGCTACCTTTGTAAAACATGGTTTTATTCCCATCTGTTTAATAAATAAAAATCCGGTGTTTTCTAAACTCTGATATTTTTCCTAACTCACGGTCCTGATGAATATTTCCGCTGCAATGTTTTTAAAATAACCACTGGTACCACTTGACTGCGCGTGGCTCCCGTCCAGGGTGTGGTCGAGGGTCGTGACACGTTTCGTTGTGTCTTCAATATTAATCCAAATTATATAATTGTTTGTTAAAATAATAAATATTCTAACTTAAATTATATTTACTTCATTTTGGAATATTAGTTAAAATAATATATTTTAACTTGTCACACTTATGTATTTGTACATGAACAATTCCCCAAGAATGGGTGTATTAGTATTCGTGTGCTTATACTTGTATATTTTTGCCAAGTTTCAGTAGCGTATTCCGGTGTGTATTTATACGTGCGAGAATACGTATTTCCATTGTATTTATTAAGTATCCTTAAACTTAATCTTTGTATTACTTTTTCGGAATAATATTTCTAATAAAAATACATCAATATATATTTTCAAAATATGTATTTTAAGAAATATTTCATAGAAAAATTACTTATAATTTTTCCTTGGAAAAATATTTATAAATCTCATACAAGTCTCAAAAATAATATATTTACAAGTCTAACTTAGAAAATATAGATAAACGTATTTTTCACCCAAAAATAATGTATTTCATGTTTATTCAAGAAAATATATATTTTCTCCCAAAAATAATATATCTTCTAATAATTTCAAGAAAATATATATTTTTATTCACCCAAAAATAATATATTTTCTTCTTGTAAAAAATATGATATAATTTTGTAATAAATATGAAAATCACATTTCCATTCTCTTGGTGTCCAAAATACCAATTACCAAAATATACTTGTGAATTAATTTTCCGGAATATTTTGTAAGTTATATTCCTTGTTCGATTTCTCCAATATTGTGGGTATTATTTATATATTCATTCTCTTGGAATTTTGGTAATATTTTGGATTGTAATTTTTGGTATTTTGATGAGTTATATTATTTCAAGTCCTAAAATAATATAACTAATACACATAATATACAAATAATCACACACATGTGACATCTAAATATATATTTTCTTAAATACATATTTAGTCACTTCTATTTACAATAACCAACCTCTAATATTTGTAATTTTTGTAACAAAAATTATGACAAACTCTACATAAAAATCCATGGTTTAAAATATATTTGTAAATATTTGTTTAAAAATATTTTTCTAAGTGTTTAATTTTTAGAAAAATTTTGCCATAGTTTCCCCTAAAAATGGAGGTTTCCAATTTTCCATGCTTTCAAAGCATATCATTTTCTTTTATAAATCAACACAATCAACAACAAATCAATCTACACTTACCATTTTGCCAAAATCAAGCATAAACTACTTTCTCATGAACTTGAAAATTTACAAAAATGTGTAGTAACTTACTAGTGTATTTAGTAAGTTTAGTTACCCTTTAAAGTGTGGTTGCTTATTTAAAAACATCACTTTTAAAGAAGTTAGTCCTTTACAACTTGTAAATCATTTTTCTAAAAATAGTTCTTCTTGGATTTTTCTTGTTATATACATGATCCTACACTTGATTAACCACTAAAAATGTGGTTTATTTCTTTAAGAACCAAGATTAAGTAAATTTTGTATTTTTAACTTGATTTCTTGAAAAACCATTCTTGAAATCATAGATTTACAAGACTTATACCTTACTTTGATCATCACTTAACAAGAAAACAACTTATTCTTTCAAGTTCATGATTTACATGAGGATGATCTATGGATCCTTAACATTTTCATCCTCTCATCTTGCTAGATTATGTTTTTAATCATTATCTAGCAAGTTCACATGATGATCTACATCAAAAACATGAACAAACAACATTCAACAAGCATAACAACACATAAACATCATGATTTCTTATGATTTTAAGCTTATGTTCAAGTTTCAAGTTCAAGATTCTTAGTGTTCATCATGATCAACAACTTGTATCTTCTTTTAACCACTAAAATAAGATGTAAAATGAAGTGTAGAGTGTTATTACTACTAGCTCAAGGCTAGGGATGATCACTATATGAAATGGGGTTTATAAAAGCATAAGAGAAAGGTCCTTCAACTTCCACAAGCTCCAAGCTTCCTTATGCACCTTCTTACACCTTTGGATATGTGTGGATTGAATGAACAATGAGAGATGATGATGGATGTATGGTGGTATGTGTTCGGCCATGAGTGAAGGGAGGAGGAGGAAGAAGGAATTTTGTGAAGTGTGGAATGAGAATGAATGAACTTTGATCTTAAGGTTATTCTTATAAACTTCCATCATTTGTAAACCAATGTATAAAGTGTTTAGTAAAGTGAAACAAGATCTAATAAACTAAATAAATAAAATCAATAGTGGGACCCACATCTTGGGTGGTGAACTAGGTGGGGGGGGGGGTCTAGATTAGGGGTTAAACATTAGTTAGTTTATATAGTTAGATTTCAAGTAATCTAGTTAGGTTAGTTAGTTACTAGTTGTTATATAGTGTGTTATGATGTTCGGGGACCACAAATAGCTTGGTAATGTTAAAACAATGCTTCTAGTGAAAATTTGGTGTTTCGGGTAGTGTTCGGTTGTTCGGTTGGTTACTGGTTCGTTAAGGTGCTAAACTACGCAGTTTAGTGTGCTTTATGTTACCTTTTGTGACAATTTTGATTCCCGACACTTAGGAAAGCATTCAGGACCATTTAACCATATCTCTGCATGATAATAAGTTGTTTAAATGCTGAATTCTGCAGAATTCTGCAATTTATGTAAGTTTTAGGCACTTTCCGGCACTTAAACTATCTCTAGGAAGGCAGTTTTGTGATCCTTACTTTCCTACACACTATACTAGTGTAATACTTGGTTTCTGGCTCATTCTGTGTCTCAACACAATGTCTGTCTATGTACTGAACTCCGTCAGCATATTTCTGGTTTATCTGATAACTGTGCTAACTGTGTTTCGTGCATCATTTGAATCAACAAAGTTTGCATGCAAGAATGGTGTGTCGTTTGCAATATATGATGCACATGTATGTATGATAACAATAATCAGAAAGCAATTCAAGTCATTAATTATAAATCAGCACAGTCATTAAGCATTAATCATTGTCTAATAATTATACGGATGCATGCAAATTTGACAGTTGTCACACTAACGGTGAATGATTACACTCCTAAGATCATCTACAAACTAACTACAAGGGTTAAAAGTGCCTAAAATGAAGTTAATTTGAGTAAATAAAGGCCAGGGACTGAAACTGCCAAGTTTCAAACATTTTTAACCTGAACAAAGGAGTGTCGCGGGGTGCGTAGACTTGCCCCTGTATCCTTCGCGGCCCGCGAGAGAGTCCCCAGCGCAGAAAAATACTCCAGCTGCAAGTTTCTGCAATTAACTGACTTAAACACTTGAAACTCGATACCAGGATCTTTTTGATGGTTTTAGATTACCACTAGGACACCTGTGATGATCCTAGACACTCCATAACACCTGTGATGATCTTGGATCATGATCTTCCACTATAAATAGGACTCCTTGGTGCCTTGTTTCATTGCTCACATCATTTTAATCTCTTCTCTTCTCTATTGCTGGGATTCCTGACCATAAGGAAGCTCATTCTAGTTGAAAAGATTAAGCTAGGACCCTTTGTAGGTGTCCTTAGCCCCTTTTTAGTTCAGTTTTGTTATTTAAAAACCGAAAAGTCAAAGTTGCCGCAAAACGGCTTTGACCTTCGGTTTAGACCTAAATGGTCCAGCCATTGTTCGAGGCGAATATGGCTACGTGAACATAATTAGGTGTGTGATAATCCCTCAAAAAGGACACATTCTAATTACCACGTTTACTTAAGTTAATTGTCGGGTCAAAGTAGTTAATTAAAAAGTCAAACTAGTCAAATTTGTAAATAAAAACATAATATGATAATGTAGAAGGCATAGACCATATTTTATCACTTTAATAACTTGGTAAATATTATTAGAACATGTCTAAACGGATGTGTCATCTACATGGCACAGGTGACAATTGATGAACCGAAACCCAAGATTGAAGACATTCCAATCATCTCTGAATACCCTGATGTCTTTCCTGATGAACTACCTGGATTACCTCCTGAGAGGCAAGTCAAATTCAGAATAGACATTCTGCCAGGAGCAGCACCGATTGCACGAGCTCCCTACCGTTTAGCTCCAACAGAGATGAAAGAGTTGAGGACCCAATTGGATGACTTATTGAAAAAGGGTTTTATACAACCCAGCTCATCGCCTTGGGGAGCACCCATATTATTTGTAAAGAAGAAGGATGGTTCAATGCGTCTGTGCATTGATTATCGCGAGCTAAACAAGGTAACAATCAAGAACCGTTATCCATTGCCCAGGATCGACGACTTGTTCGATCAACTCCAAGGGGCAAGCTTCTTCTCAAAGATCGATTTAAGATCTGGGTATCATCAACTTAAGGTTAGAACTGAAGATGTACCTAAAACAGTGCTTGGAATGAGGTATGGCCACTATGAGTTCTTAGTGATGCCTTTCGGGTTCACTAATGCACCTGCAACATTCATGGATCTCATGAATCGAGTCTGCAAGCCATACTTAGATAAGTTTGTCATCGTTTTTATAGACGACATACTTATCTATTCTCGTAGTCAAGCTGATCACGAGAAACACCTTCAGTGTATCTTAGGATTGCTACAAAAGGAGAAGTTGTATGCTAAATTCTCCAACTGCGAGTTCTGGCTTCGCGAAGTCCAATTCCTTGGACATGTTGTGAGCGAGTGTGGTATCCAAGTGGATCCCGCTAAAATAGAACCAATCATGAACTGGGAAGCACCTAAGACACCTACAGAGATTCGCAGCTTTCTAGGATTAGCTGGTTATTATAGAAGATTCATTGAGAACTTCTCAAGGATAGCTGCACCATTAACTACTCTGACCCACAAGAATGTGAAGTTTGATTGGGGTCCAAAACAACAAGAGTCTTTTGAGATTCTCAAACAGAAATTGAGCAATGCTCCTGTCTTGACATTGCCAGAAGGAATAGAAGAGCTTGTTGTTTATTATGATGCTTCGCACATTGGCATGGGCTGTGTGCTTATGCAGAGGGGCAAAGTAATTGCCTATGCATCACGACAACTGAAAGTGCACGAAAAGAATTACACCACCCATGATTTGGAGTTGGGTGCTGTTGTATTTGCACTTAAGTTGTGGAGACATTATTTATATGGAACTAAATGTGTGATATATTCGGATCACAAAAGTCTCCAACACTTGTTCAATCAAAAAGATCTTAATATGAGGCAACGCCGATGGATGGAAACTCTAAATGACTACGATTGTGAGATTCGCTACCATCCTGGTAAGGCGAATGTAGTCGCAGATGCATTAAGCAGAAAAGAAAGGATTAAACCTATACGGATTAATGCCAAGAGTATCAAACTTAAGAACAGTTTGAAGAAAGGCTGTTAGCTGCTCAGTAGGAAGCTATATTTGAAGCTAACTTTCCAAGTGAAAAGTTAGGTGTAACGGCTGATCAGTTGTTACCTGGCAAGGATGGAATCCTTAGGTTAAATGGTAGGATCTGGGTTCCTATCCATGGAGGACTTAGAGACGTAATCCTCTAGGAGGCTCATAACTCCAAATACTCAGTTCACCCTGGAGGTGACAAAATGTATCAAGATTTGAAAGCCAACTATTGGTGGATAGGGTTGAAGAAATCTATAGCCACACACGTAGCTAAATGTCTGACTTGTGCTCAGATTAAAGCTAAACACCAAAAGCCGCCAGGTTTGCTACAACAACCAGAACTTCCCACATGGAAGTGGGAAATGGTAACCATGGATTTTATAACCAAGTTACCTAAAACAAGGCATGTAAATGATATGATATGGGTCATAGTTGACAGACTGACTAAGTCAGCACATTTCTTACCCATCAAGGAGACTCATGCTCCGACAAGCTAGCTCAGCTGTATGTGGATGAGATTGTATCTCTCCTCGGAGTGCCAGTATCTATTATATCTGATTGAGATACTAGATACACCTCTCATTTTTGGAAAAGTTTCCAACAGTCATTAGGCACTCATTTGAACTTTAGTACTGCTTACCATCCTCAAACGGATGGACAAAGTGAGCGTACAATTCAAACGTTGGAAGACATGCTTCATGCATGCGTTATTGATTTGGGTGGTAGTTGGGATGACCACCTACCTTTGATTGAGTTCTCCTATAATAATAGTTACTATACTAGCATACAGGCTGCGCCTTTTGAGGTATTATATGGAAGGAAATGCAGAACTTCTGTTTGTTGGGCTCAAGTAGGGGATACTCAGTTATCAAGACCTGATATAGTCCTTGAAACGACGGACAAGATTGTCCAAATTTGTGATCACCTAAAAGCTGCCAGGGATAGGCAGAAAAGCTATGCAGAGAAGAGGCGAAAACCTCTAAAATTTGAGGTAGGCGACAAAGTTTTACTAAAGGTATCACCCTAGAAAGGTGTGATGCGCTTTGGTAAGAAGGGCAAGCTAAGCCCAATGTCACGTCCCCAGCCCCGGTTTGACCCGGCCAGGAGCCGCGGAACAGGAACCCGTGGTATTTATTAATTGATGTGACAGCGGAAAATTTATCAGGATCTTTTAAAACTCGAAAATGCCCGATTATTTTATTTCATAATTTGGAATAAACCCCATAATTTACAATAGAGGAATTTTACTAGGAAATTCCCTAATTTATAAAACATGTTTATTTATTTTAACTGAGCCACCTCTTCAAGCTTGTTAGTGCTCCGTAGCACGTTTTCCTTGATTTACAGCAGGTCGCCTGAAACATGTTTTAAAAATATTTTATCAGCGGGGAAATATTGGCGAGTCACTCAATTTGATAAAATGACACATAGTTATAAATTACAGCATAAGAGCGATTACAATGGCTTCTATCTTATTTTTATCTGGCGCCGTGTCACCTGGTGACGATGATCATACCACTATTGGGTCCTTCCCCAAGTAGTGATGATTATCACAGTTAGGATTTGTTAGCCTAACTGTGAGAAATTAGTAATGTGCACAATACCCCAATTAGCCAGTGATTCAAGATAACCATGACTTAATCCCTGTAATTATAATTTTTGAAAATGCTTGGAGTATTGTAAAATACTATTGATAAAAAGAGAATGACTCACATTGCAGATTTATACGGGCAGAGTTTAGCCTACTGATTAGCCTTGTAACCTAATTTAAATAACAATGCACATGAACTATGTCAGTAACTAATACAGCATTTACGATAACTCATGAGACTAAAACCTTCACAACGAATGACAAAGTGCTATACTTAAACATCCGTCAAATTCATGACTAATGACAAAGTATGGCCCTAATGTGGGCAGCACTTAAACATACATCGGATAGTTTTCAATCGATCGGACATTGAATCGTAGCAGCGATCGAGTTAATACCCGGTATCGTAGCAGCACCTCGCTATTGTAAAAGTGAATTTCGAATTTGTGCAGTCTGCTTTTCATTTTTGTGAAATGGTTTCGAAACCATTGAACTGCTCCTGATCAAATCTATTTATAGGTGAAATTTGGGTCTCATGCAGCGTGAGCCTACCCTTGATCTTTACGCGGCCCGCGAGGGCCAGCTAGACGTAGACTAGGGCTAGCGTGTCACACATAGGCCTGCCACGTGTGCGACGCGTGGCCCGGCGTACTTATCCGGTCAACCCAGCTTTGACGCGGCCCGCGTAAGGCTAAGCTAACCTTTACGCGGCCCGCCTGAAACTCAAAAACTTTATTTTCTTGGTTTTTCATATGGATTAGAGTTTCAGGGTTCCGGGTTTATACTTACAGGTCGGTTTGGGACATTTTTGAGAGTCCTTACATCCTCCCCACCTTATTTAAATCTCGTCATCGAGATTTACTGAAATAAGTGAGGATACTTTCGCTTCATCTCCGATTCCAGCTCCCAAGTATACTCGGGTCCTCTATTTGAATCCCACTTGACTTTGACTAGCACTAGTCGTTTGTGCTTGAGAAACTTGATCTTTCTGTCTTCTATTTGTAGTGGCTTTTCAACAAATTTTAACTTTTCATTTACCTCTACATCTTGAAGAGGTACTACCAAGGATTCGTCAGATAAACATTTCTTGAGGTTGGATATGTGAAATACGTCATGTACCCCAGTGAGTTCTTCTGGTAGTTGTAAGCGATAAGCAACTGGTCCTATACGTTGGACTACTGGGAATGGTCCTACGTATCTTGGATTAGCTTTCCTTTCTTACCAAAGCGAACTACTCCTTTCCAAGGAGAAACTTTTAAGAGAACCTTGTCTCCAATTTGAAACTCCAATGGCTTACGCCTATTGTATGCATAACTCTTCTGGCGATCTCGAGCCGTTTTTAGTCTTTCCTTGATTTGAGTGATCTTGTCGGTAGTTTCTTGTACAATTTCAGGACCTGATAATTGACTTTCTCCTATTTCTGCCCAACACACTGGAGTTCTGCACTTTCGTCCATACAGTGCTTCGAATGGGGCAGTTTCAATGCTTGAATGATAGCTATTATTATAGGAGAATTCAATTAAAGGTAGGTGATCATCCCAGTTTCCACCAAAATCTATCACACATGCCCTAAGCATGTCCTCCAGGGTTTGGATCGTCCTTTCACTTTGTCCGTCTGTCTGAGGATGGTATGCAGTGCTTAAATTTAGTCGAGTTCCCATAGCTTCTTGGAAACTAGTCCAGAAATGGGAAGTAAAACGACTATCTCTATCCGATACAATGGAGAGTAGGACTCCATGTAAGGATACTACTTCGTCTACATACAGTTTTGCCAACCTTTCCATGCTAAAGTTTTCTTTCATGGGTAGAAAATGTGCTGATTTGGTTAATCGATCCACAATTACCCAAATCGCATCATTACCTTTTCTAGTTTTGGGCAACTTAGTAACAAAATCCATTGTTATGAGTTCCCATTTCCATACAGGCATTTCTAGTTGTTGTAGTAGACCTGAGGGTTTCTGGTGTTCTGCCTTAACTTGTGAACAAGTAAGACACTTAGAAACATATCTAGCTATGTCCTTTTTCATTCCTATCTACCAGAAGTTATTTCTTAAATCTTGGTACATCTTGTTGTTACCAGGATGCATGGTATACCTAGATTTATGGGCTTCCTCTAAGATCTTATTTCTTAATTCTCCTTGCTTAGGTACCCAAATCCTTTTATCATGGAATCTCCAAATTCCATCACTGCCTTGTTCTAATTCTTTTATTCGTCCTTTCATTCCTTCAGCATCATCCTTGATTGCTGTTTCTTGAATGTTTTTCAGTGGTTCTATTAAGTCTAATTGTAAACTTAATCTAAGAGCACGAACTCGTCGTTGTTTCTCATGATACTTACGACTTAAGGCATCAGCAACTACGTTTGCTTTTCCTTCGTGATATTGAATATCACAGTCGTAGTCACTTAGGATTTCCATCCATCTCCTTTGCCTCATGTTCAATTCTTTTTGCCCAAAGATATATCTTAAACTCTTATGGTCTGTATAGACAGTAAACTTACTTCCGTACAGGTAGTGTCTCCAAATCTTAAGGGTAAAAATTATGGCTTCTAACTCTAAGTCATGAGTCGTATAGTTTTCTTCGTGCTTTTTCAATTGCCTTGATGCATACGCAATTACCTTCTTGCGTTGCATTAGCACACATCCTAATCCTAGCTTTGAAGCATCACAGTATACTTCAAAATCCTCTGTTCCTTCCGGTAAGGCTAGAATTGGAGCGTTTGTTAGCTTTTGCTTCAAAATCCTAAAGGCCTCTTCTTGTCTAGGTCCCCATTCAAACTTAACTGCTTTACAGGTTAGCTTAGTTAATGGTACTGTTATCTTAGAAAAATCCTTAATAAAACGCCTATAGTATCCAGCTAACTCTATAAAACTTCTGATTTCCATAGCTGACTGCGGGACCTTCCATTTGGTGATCGCTTCTATCTTAGCAGGATCTACGTGAATACCTTCGTGATTCACCATGTGACCTAAAAATTGCACTTCTTGCAGCCAAAATTCACACTTCGAGAATTTGGCGTAAAGTTTTTCCTTTCTTAACAAGGTTAAGAGTACATGCAGATGCTCACAATGTTCCTCCTGACTTTTGGAATAAATAAGTATATCGTCGATGAAGACAATTACAAATTTATCCAAATACGGTTTACAGATTCTGTTCATCATGTCCATAAATGCTGCTGGAGCATTTGTTAACCCAAAGGGCATGACTGTAAACTCGTAATGACCATACCTAGTTCTGAAAGCAGTTTTAGGTATGTCTTCTTCTTGTACCATCAATTAATGATATCCGGAGCGCAAGTCGATCTTAGAAAAGTATCTAGCTCCTTGAAGTTGATCAAAAAGATCATCAATCCTAGGTAATGGGTATCGATTCTTAATTGTAGCCTTATTTAATTCCCTATAATCGATACACATTCGCATCGAACCATCTTTCTTCTTCACGAACAACACTGGAGCTCCCCACGGGGATGAACTAGGTTGTATGAATCCTTTGCTCAGTAATTCATCTAATTGCTTTTTCAGTTCTAGCATTTCTGTGGGTGCTAACCGATAAGGTGCTTTGGCTATCGGTGTAGTTCCAGGAATTAGATGAATCCTAAATTCTATTTCCCTATCAGGTGGTAATCCAGGTAGTTCTTCTGGGAATACCTCTGGGTATTTTGATAATACTGGAATTTCCTTGAGTTCCTTACCCTTAGTGTTAATGATTACTGAAATCATATACACTATTCCTTGCTTTCGTTCATAACTAGCAACTTTCATTACTGAAATGAACTTTAGGGGCTTTCGTGGCTTATCTCCTGTAATCACCACTAATTCTCCTGTGGGTGTATGAATTTCTATGGAATTCTTATCACAAAGAATTCGAGCATGGTTGGCTACTAACCAATCCATTCCTAACACAACATCGAATCCGGCTAAATTCATAGGTAACAGGTTTGCATAAAATGTGTGGCCTAAGAGTTCTATATTTTCTTCTCGCAAAACCTTATCTATATTAACAGAATTTCCATCTGCCGTTTCGACTGTAAAAATCTGCTTAAGGTTGGTTAAGGGTAAACTAAGAGCTTGGCAAAATGAAGTATTTATAAAACTTTGGTTTGCACCAGAGTCAAATAATACTTTTGCATAGACGTCGTGAACTAGGAACGTACCAGCTATCACATCAGGGATTAGTTCTGCTTCCTGAGTAGTCAGTTGAAAGGCTCTTGCGTTCTTTTTGGTAGTTCCTTCTGCAGGTTTGGCTTTGTTATCAGCTGGTTTGGCCAATTTTGGGCAATCTGGCCTAAAGTGTCCAGCTTCTCCACAGTTGTAGCATACTGTTGCTTTCTTCTTCCTGCAATCTTCTTCTTGGTGCCCCGGGATTTTGCAGAAATTGCAATACCCTTTGCATCTTCCAAAATGCTTCATTTTGCATGAATTGCAAAATGGAACAGCGGAAGATTGCCCGGTTCCTTTTCTCTTGAAATTGCTACGATTACCCATACGGAATCCCTGGGCAATCTTTTGGGCCACTTCCTTTTTCCGGGTTTCTTCGCTTGTACGTACCAGTCCGTCAGTGAGGGTGTTAGCTAATTCTACGGTATCGTCAATAGTGCGTGGTCTCGCAGCTTTGACGATATCTCGAATTTCGCCAATCAATCCCCAAATATAACGGGAAATAAGTACCGGTTCTGGCGAAGCCAGGGTTGGTACCACTCTCGCATACTCGAAGAATGTCGAAGTATACCCTCGACAGTCTACATCCACCATTCGGTGGTTCAGGAACTTATTTGTCATTTGTTCCTTTTCATACTCGGGACAGAATTTTCTTTCTACTAGCTGCTTAAATTCTTCCCAACTCATGGCATATGCCATATTTCTTCCTTTGGCTTGAAGTACTGTATTCCACCATTCTAGCGCCCCTTCTTTAAAAAGATGCGACGCATACATGACCTTGTCTTCCTCGACACATTTACTTATCATAATTACTGCTTCAGTTTTCTCCAACCAACGCAGCGCTGTAGTCGCCCCTTCATTGCCTGCAAATTCAGCTGGTTTACAGGCAAGAAATTCCTTGTAAGTGCAACCAGGCGTTGCAGCTTTCATTCTTTTGAGAGTTGGGGCCGGCAGTACATCATTGTTATTGTTATTATAGTTGTTGCCGCCTCCGTTTACATTATTACTGAAATTGTCCTCATGAGTACGTTTGCTAGGAATAATTTATTGAGGTTCAACTGGATTTCGAGCAGCAGCAAGTATTGCTGGAATAGCATTGGCTATTCCCTGAGCAACGATATTCTCGATATCTTGCCTATTCAGAAATTGATCTTCATTGTTATGCTCAGATTGATTAACTTCATTATCGGGTTCATTACCAGCGTGTGCCATCTGGTAATTAATTTATATAAGTAATTAGTATAAAATAATTAATAACCAAACATAACAAAATAATTGCACATAATCACATTAATATATATAGCCAAAATTGTCGATCTTTCGACTTTAGATATTTTATATATTATAGGCATCCGTACAAATTGGTTATTTTACAAAGTTTTATTTTTAAGTATTACGCATAATTATATTTTTATGATTATATTATTATTATTACACACATTCTTCTACATCCCCATAACTTTAGTCAGCTGGCATCTTAAAAACGACGTTCCCTCTCGTCGTACTTCCAGGAAATTCTCTCCCCTACCTCTCGGATTCTGTTCCCTGCATCCACCAGCTCCTCGCCAAAATGGCGGAGTTCAGCTAGATTTTCCATGCTCATAGGTGGGTGTAGTGGAGGTTCTGGGTCGAATTGAGGGAACAAGGTATCAGGGTTATTTAGGAGATTCTGGAACTGCCAGTCGGTGGTCCACCATTCTTCTAACTCTGCAGGTAGAGGTTGGGTGTGGATAATAGGATCTGGGATTTCAGGCTCTAGGTCAACTGGAATTTGTGCTTCCGCTGGGTAATTAAAAAGGTTTTCACCGACAGGTCCGATGAGGTCACTAAGTGCCAGTTTATGATCCAACTCCTCCCAGGGTGACATTTCCTGGTCTTGCCTAGAATTTTCCCCAATCTCTATTGCCTTGCCTTTACCTTTGGTATCCTCCGTCTTAACAACTTTTTGTGTCGATGGTTTCCTCTTGCGCACACGCCTCCAGCCCACAATTCTTCTTCTCTTTTTGGGTTTTATAGTGGTGAGGCATACATCTGACAGATGCAAATGCTAAATAACCCACATGTTGGGGATAACTCCTTTATGGGTTTTATAGTGGTGAGTCGGTTAATCATGACCGGCTTCCAAACCGGCCCCATATGTACGACAAACATGTAAATCTGCATACAAGATTTTATTAAAAATTGTCCCAAGTTATAAATGGTTTTGTGCCTTGTGCGCCTAAATTAATTTTCATAAAACTCTTTTCAAATGAGTCGGTTAATTGTATTTACCAGTGAAAACTGACGTATTTTCCAAAGACTAAGTGGCAGGTACCTCTCAAAATTAGGCAGGAGCTACTTGGTGTCAAATAAGGGGATCTTGCAAATCCTTAGATGCCTGAAGTCTGTTATTTCAGTTTCTTGTATTTGTTTTTATGATCTGCCTGTGGATCTCTATTACAACCAGTCTGTATATTCTTTTATTTCGGACACTCGGACATTATGGTTTGTAATAGTAATTATCTACCAAGCCTTCCGCTGTGCTATAATATTGTGTTAATTGTCTATGATGATATCAACTATGTCACGATACTCCCCGCCGGGCCCACCGGTAATATGTGAAATATCGGGGTGTGACACCTTACCCTTGAGTTCTTGTGCAAAGCTTGTAAATGACGGTAATACCCTTTTCGCAATTAAAATGAGTTTTAAATATAATAAACATGCAAAAACTTTTGCTACTGATATATTATGAAAAATAAAATATTTTGACCATTCAAAGCTGGTCAAAATCTCAGAATCACTTAAACTTTGAAATTATCGTTATTTATCGACTTTTACGCTAAATAAGTGCATTGTATGGTTTTAAACCATATTTAGCACCTAAGACTTGTTACCTACTGACTTTATAAATTATTTTAATATTTTTATAGTAGGTAAAAGTCATGAACTCAGAATCTCAAATAAATCTCTAAAACTATGTGTGAAATGACCAAAATGCCCCTACGGTGCATAGTATGGCCATAAATCATAAACCACACATATGTATGATAACCTGCTGATTTAATATCATAAATAAAATATTTTCATAGAAGGTTTATGACCAGATCTTCAGTTTACATACAAACCCCTTTTATAAACCTTAAAATGACCAAAATGCCCTTATGAGGCTTAATCCAGTTTTAAAACCTTTATGGGCATACATGTTGATATCCAACTGATGTCATGACATATTTTAAGCATAATAACATATGAAACTTGTATATGACTCATCCGGTTACCCGTTTATGCTTATACGCGTTCGGTTCGGTTTATGTAACTAGTTGCATAAATTAACCAAAACAGGTTTAACTTTATCATTTAAACTTCAAAATCCAGAATGTATTTAGTTTACCCATATTATACAAGTATCCATACTTGTTGGATCTAAATTACATTCCAGTCCGGTCATCGCTTAATCTAGCGTTTCGTACCGTAAATCCTTCTTTAAACTAACTGGTCTAAGTCCTCGACTTAAATAAGACCCGTTAGTGTTCTAACAAGTTAATATTACCTTCATTCCAGACTAGGGAGCCCCAGTAGAAGATACCTTTATAAAGTCTTAGTAATTATACAGCTGAGTAGAAATTCTTGCATTTAAAACTCAGGTAAATACTTTTAACTTATTTTCCCTTATACGGGCTTGGGATATGGTAAATTATTACTGCTTGGTCGGGTATGGGATCATTTGGTCGGATTGTGATTAATAAATCCGCATAACCCGTTTTAATCCGTTTTGTTTGATAACATAAACTTTGGGGATTAACGACCGTGTCCTGGATATCCTCGGCTCATTTAAGTTATTAATGGCCACGACCTATGAACGAGGTGTAGGCATACACCCGACAGATGCAAATGCTAAAATATAAATTACCCACAAGTTAGGAATAACTCCTTTGTGGGTTTTATAATTGGTGTGTCAGTTAATCATGACCGGTTTCTAAATCGGCCCCAAATGTATGACAAACATGTAATTCTGAATACAAGATTATAAATGTAATTGTCCCAAGTTATAAAGGATTTTCGTGCCATGTGCACCTAAACCAATTTTCATGCACATTTTCAAAAGAGTCAGTTAATTGTATTAACCAGTGAAAACTGACGTATTTTAAAAGACTAAGTGACAGGTACCTCATGTAATAGGCTGGAGCTACTTGACGTTTAATAAGAGGATCTTGCAAGTCCTTAGATGCCTAAAGTCTGTCGAACTCCGTTTTATATTTTTATTTAAAGATCCGCCTGTGGATTCTTTTTACAACCGTCTGTATATTCTTTTATTCGTACTTTGAACATTTGGGTTGTAATAGTAATTTACCTTCTAAGCATTCCGCTGTGCTATAACTGTGTTTAATTGAATATGATGATATCAACTACGTCATGATATTCCACACCGGGCCCACCGGATTATGTGGAAATATCGGGGTGTGACAGGTTGGTATCAGAGCCAACATTGAGTGAATTAAACACTAGCCTTTTGTGTTTAATCTCAATGACACAGTAGCACATTCCTTAGACTTCCGAGTCTATGCAAATGACCTAGGATTAATCTTAATCTTTATTTGGTTTATATATATATTGTTTTTCTTGTTTTGGCAGGTTCACACATAGAAGATGCCACCACGTGTTAGAGGAGGAAAAGGAAAGGGTCCTATGAGAGGAGGACCATCTAGTCAGGCGGGACCTTCTCACCGCCGCACGCCATCGGCATCATTTAGCTCCGATCCCTACGACGATTGGAGACATTCGCTAGAATCCGCTAGGCGATATGTTTCACTAAGCACTTCGTCATCTTACCACCATGCCTTTGGGCTACAACAACCTCAAGAGCCCCAACACTCTCACCAATCGCAGCATTCGCTGCATTCACACCATTCTCATCATTCTTCCCATCATTCTTCTCACCACACCTATTCCCAGGGTCACTTTAACCCTAATGATTACATCAATTCACCAGCAGGTCATAACCTGTTGGGTTCTGAAGATCACTTCTCCGAAGATATGGATATGGATGAAGATCCAGATCCAGCAATGCCGCCATCTGGGACGCCCATGTATCCCATAGACATTTCAAGTGGTTCTTCCTTCGCGGTATCTCCATACAAGGTCCCGACGAGTATGCTGAATGGTGAGGACAGTGGAAATTTGAAAACACTCCTTCCTACCACAACTCCCCACCACAACCTCCATCAGAGGAGCCACCACCACCACTACCAGAACTCCAAATTTCTTTTATTCGGTTACCTCTTTTTTTTAGAACTCCAAATTTCTTTTATTCTTATTATACGTTAGAATTAAACTCAAGACATTGAAACCTATATGTTTCTAAAGACTTTGCCTTAACAATGGGTCACCGATAGGTAAAAACGACGAATGACCAAAGCGCCAAAGAACAACATTCATAAAGGACCAAACGTGTAGAGTAAAAAAGCCCATGAGTAATTTTGTAAAATTTATGCTATAGGCCATGCCAAAAGAGTAAATTCCTGTTGAAAGCAAAAGCAGAACCTCCTAAAACAAGGGCTATTGGAGTGATGTTTGGGACCCACTTATTTAAATGACATTATTACCCTTTCAAATTTAAAACCGCAGGACACCAAAAATCAAATTTCAAAAACCATGTACTAAAAAAACTGCTATAGCAAGTGAAATTACATTATTACCCTCAACTCGAACTAACAGGTACAACCACTCAACTAAACCAACATCAACGACTCATTTTCCACCAAATGACCAGATTGCCCTTGATTCGTTCTCATAACATAACGGATGTAAAGCTGTAAATATCGTGTGTTTCATGAGGGTAGTTTGGAGAAGAAAAAAGTCATGCATTTGCAGTTTTACTTTTGCAAGGCAGCCCATGCCATGAACGTGAGCCCGTCCGTTCAAGTGGTCTTTTTATCCGTATCACGAGTTTAACGAACCCACGGGTTAAATGTTTCATTTATTAAAAATAAATTTATATTAATTATTAACTGTAATTGTAATTGTTAACTAAATTGGAACAAAAAAGTAAAATTTTAATCATATTATAACTACCATCATCATCATCATACTCAATAAATCTTACCAATCGCAAAGCAAAGGTAGGTATGAGGAGGAGCGTAAGACAGTCTTAACTCTACCGCGTATGAATAGAGAGGTTGCTTCCAGTGAGACCCCCGGCTCGATAGTAGTTTTGCATCAAGACTTGGACATAAGGCACATAACACTCGACAATCGGGATAAAGACCGAATAGTGCACTTTTGACTTTCAGCTATCAACGTCACCACATGATGCATGATTAACCGTCCTCAGCTTTGCTTTTAATGTTATTTTCACGAAATTAGTAAAATAACGTTAAAATTAGTGTACTCGCTTTTGTCCTCCAATGACTTATACATTATATACGCATACCGCAAGCGGGAACGTAATATTATAACTATTCCGGATGGTAAAATAATCTAAAAGCATGAACAAAATTGTTCACATCCATTCACTTAAGTTTAATTTTAACCTAACAAACATTTCAACAAATAACAATGACACATTGACACTTATACAAATGAATTTGATGTCGGTGTTTACAATGGCCTATCCAAGATTTGTTTTTCTTTTTTTAACGGTACACAACTCCTAATTCTTATTAAATTATACCAAATTATCACCTTGTTTGAATTGAACCCAAAACCTTCTCATTAAAAGACAAAAGCCTAAAAAATACACTATTATTTTTTAAGAAAGCCGGTTGCCCGCTACCTTTACATGTAAGTTCGGCTAAATTTGTTTGTTTATACTTATATTCGTTTGTGCATGTTTTAAATGGACATATATATATGAATGTAAACAAAAAAAAGTGAATTCACAAACGTAAACAAAGAAAATAAGTGTGTTCATGTTCGTTTATTCGATTTTCTTCTACTGAAGACTTGATTATAAAATCCGAATAAGCTAACTGAGTGATAATAAACAAATTTTAATGAATATATAAAGTTTGTTCAACCGTTAACTATATGAACTTTCTGACTATTGGTTTACGATTTACGAATTGTTTATTGTTTAACATGTTGAACGTTCCAATGTTCAATTTACTTTAGGGGTGCAAACGAGCCGAGTCAAGTCTGAGCTCGATCAGGTTTGAGCTCAAGCTCGATTAACTTATAAGAGCTCGCTCAACTCGATTCGAACTTTGTTTTCAAAGCTTGAGTCCAGCTCGATTCGAGCTTTGTTTTCAAAGCTCGAGCACGGTTCGTTGGTATTTTCTCAAGCTCGGGTTCGGCTTGTTTATAATCTATTAATTAATATATTAATTAAAAATAATATAAATAATAGACTTTTAAGCTCGCGAGCTCGATAAGTGAAGCTTATTTTTAGATTCGAGGTCGGCTTGCAAACAAGTTTAAATAAGCTCGGCTCGTTTACACTAAGACTCGATAAGGCTCGACGAGCTTCACATGCGAGGCTCAAGCTCGGACTCGATAAACAAACGAGCTTTATTTTAGGCTCGAGCTCGGCCTCGATTAGGCTCGACTCATTTCGAGTTTTTTCTCAAGCTGATCTCGAGTAGCTCGCGAGCCGCTCGGCTCATTTGCACCCCTAATTTACTTTATAGCCTAGTAATTTGCGAGAACCTCAATGGGCAATTCCGTAATTACAAAATGCGTGCGAGGTGGCGACCTGTGGCAAAAGTTAACAATTATAATTATGTAACGGTAACGGACGTTAATTATAAATAAATAAATAAATAAATAACAACCGGATGAAATTAAACACTGCCACACTGTATTCCACGTAAGCAATTAATATCCACGTCAGCAACTCTTAAAATCATCCTTATATATACAAACCCCTAACCAAGCCTCGGTTTCTTTTTTAAACACACCAAAAGAATCTGAACCAAAATTTTGTACTTATTCCGATCACCACCTTTTTCCGTCACCGGCGACTTCTGATCCTAAAACTTGTTTATATTTTCGCCGGAGATGGATATTCCGGCTACCGTCCGTCGTTTACTGAGCGATGACGTCATGATTTCCGTACGTGACGTGCGCACCTAGCCTAAAACCTAACTATAGCTTAAAACCCTACGCGAAAGCGAGCGAAACGTAGCAGAGATTAGAAGTTATTCCTTGTTGTTTTCGAACAAATCGCCATTAAAGTAGTGAAAAAATGATATAATATTGCTAATCTGTAAAGATAAAATCATCAGTTTTGCAGGTTTTTCTAGAGATTTAAGCGGATTTCTAGGTTTTCGTGCCGCGTGATTCCGTTCATATAATATGCTGTGTTTTTGTAGCTACAGCTGTTTGAAATTAGTTTTTGATTTGTAGAATTTGTTGTTTGTGATTTCTGAATCGAACGAATGAACAATTGCGTATCGTCATCAACAAATTTAGGTTTTCGTAAGAACAATTAGGGTTAGGTTACACGGTATCATCACTATATCTTCAATTTTTCGTCAAATCGGAAGAAGTTTGTGCTATGCCGTTGACGATGAAGATACAACCGATCGATTCCACCACACCTGAATGTTTCGAGCCGTTGAAAACAGTGCCGAAGTCTCGATTGAGGCGTTTTTTCGATTTCTCGAGCTTTGTGAGAGGATCAGCGGTTGCGGACAGGTCCGGCGCCGGCGAACCGCCGTGCGGCAAAGAGTTTTCCGACGAATTCGAGCCGAGCTCTGTTTGTTTGGATAAAATGGTGCAGAATTTCATAGAGGAGAGTACCGAGAAGCAGCACTCTGTTGCCGTTGCCGGAGCAGTTAAATGTTGCCGGAATAATCACCACCAGTGCAGTTGCGTTAACGGTGTTAACGGCAACTGTTACTGTAGTACGGATGGTTCGGAAGATGAGTTAGATTCGTTTAATTGTTTTGGTAACTCTCATAACCACAGTTCATCTACAGACGCGTGTGATCCTCTTAAGGTAATGAATAAGAATCGATTTATGCAAAATTGTTACTCAATTTTATGTAATTTTGCTTATTAATTAAGTTATTATTATGCACCGATTCTGTACAGAGTTTGGTGCTGTGTGAGACAGTTTTCGAAAGAAATCTGTTGGCGGATGTTGCGAAAATCGTTGATAAACACAAGATCTGTAAGAGGAAAGATGAAATTAGTCGAAAGATTGCCATTGATGGCCTCTTAGGGTTTGGATACACTGTTTCTTTATGTAAATCTCGTTGGGAGAAAACTTCAACATATCCTGCAGGTAATCGATAAGCCGATAATTCGATTAATTTGCCCCAATTTGTTACTGTTTTTAGATCATAATTTGTTGGATTTATGGAGTTTTGTAATAATATTTGAAAATCGGGGATGAACAGGGGAATACGAGTATATTGATGCGGTAATCGAAGGGGATCGAGTGATAATCGACATAGATTTCAGATCAGAATTTGAAATAGCAAGATCTACCAAAAGCTACAAAGCGGTTCTCCAAATGCTTCCTCAGATATTCGTGGGTAAAGCCGATCGTCTGCAGAAGATCATCAACATAGTTTCGGATGCGGCTAAACAAAGCATGAGGAAGAAAGGAATGCCTCTGCCTCCATGGCGAAGAGCGGATTATGTTAAAGCTAAATGGCTGTCTCCTGTTGATAATAACAATAACCCGTCTTTTAATGAAATTGGAACAAAAGGTAACACGGTTTCTGACCCGAAAGACCTGATTTTGGTTGGTGAATTTGAAGAGGAAGAACAACAATGGGAGCCATTGGAGATTAAGCCAAAGGTGCCAAAGAGTGGAGGTAAAGTTGTTAGCGGTCTAGCCTCTGTGATCGAAGGCAAATGATAATGATGATGATAACGATATAATTACGATATCCGGTTATAATTAGTCTAAATCCTGTTATATTTGAATTTCGTTTCGAATTTGTGGTTCTTGATTTTCTTGATTTGAATCTTGAAAATGGAACCCAAATCACAGAAATGATGATTTGGATAAAATGGGATTTAGAACAACTGGATTAAAGGTTTTGGTATTTTGACTATTTTCCATTTTTGGTTTTTGTTTTTCTTTTTTTGGTCATTTTGGCACCATAAAAAAGAAGAAAAAAATGAGAGAAATTATATACCCTATGAAGATGATAAGATGGATAGACCGATGTCCCCTTGGTGTTTTTTGTTGTAAAGGGTCCATCTTTACTAACTGCTTTTGATATAATAATGATCAATAAATAAATAAAAAATGGAATATTCTGGTTTGTAGTATTCCTACCTTGTTCCCCTGTTTTCTTTCTTTATTGATCTGTCTGACATATATGATTATTTTCAATTGTTTTGTTGTGTTATAAGTTGATACTGGATGAAGGTTAATGAGCCATTTGGCATGCTTTGAAACCAGATCATGGGTGTGGGTTAGAGTTGTATCAATGGTAGGTGACCGAAACTGATCTTGTGATTTATTGATGTTGCAGTTGCATTTCTTTTAGAGTGGTATTATTTTAGAGCATTCACAACCCATTCTGTATTTTTATGTGAGCGGTTGTGTGTGGATGAGAGTGAAAATGTTACTCTTCATCTGTACATTGATCACACATTATTTTTTTAATATTTTTTTGAAAGTGGCTGTAAAGGAGAAGAAAGAAAAGGTAATAATTAAGATGTAAAAAATATTATTTAATTGATAAAGAGAGAGAAAATATAATAAAATTTAGCGTAATTACATAAACGAAGATTGTAGTATATTTTAGAGTGATTTATTAATGTTTGAGCTCGAAATGTATAATGTTGCAGTTGCATTTCTTTTAGAGGTGTTAATTCATGCTATACGTGAAAAAAATATCATGTGATAGTCGCGTGTAGATGAATGTAAATTTCGTGTACCTTTAACATAAAACGTAGTATGATCTTATAAGAGACAATTTGTAACATTTGACTTTAAACTATCATACGGTCTCAAGTGACCATTTATATAATTAACTTTGAAATGGACATTCGTATAATTAACATTACAGTGGATCATTCGTGTAATTAATTTTTCAAAAGTGATTGTGATGTATACTCAAATTATGTGTAGAGGTATATTTTTAAGTGATTGTGATGTATGTTAAAATTCTAACTTATAACATGTATAGATACATATTATCATGTATATTTGTAGTGAATATTAAGCTCAAATTCTAACGTTACATAGATTTAGGTGGGTCATGACATTAAGCTCGAGCTCGCTTCAATAATTTGAAATCATAATCAATGGGTAGGTGGCAGGTTTTCGTTTTGATGTTTGAGTGAGAGTGACTTCTTTAGAGTTGTATAGGTAGATGCCAAAGTTTTGTTCTTGTGGCTTAGATTTAGGGTGAGGTTTATTTATTTTATTTTTTGTTTAATTGTTTTTTTTTTTTCTGAATCTTGAAGGAATGGATGAAAAGGGAGTTATAAGGGTCCCCCGACGTGTTGAATAAATGATCTTGAATAGGTCCACAATACACGTTACCTAATTTGGATAGTGTATATATCCATCTACCTAAATGTACCCTACCCTACTTCCTCTTGGGTTGCAATGTTACTAGGACCATTTACATGATGTTTGTCTCAGACCCACCCGTACCGTGACACGTTAGTAGCGTCCGTGCTTCACGAGAACATGTTTGTCCATAACCACTAGCATGATTATTGGATGTGTTCGATGACACGATATATCCTAGTGTTCTTATATTGGTGTGTGTGCGTGTGTGTACGGGTTAGTTGATTCCAAAAACACATGTTTCTATTTGCATTAAGAAAGTGACTTCTAACATGTATATAGTTATCAACTATTAAGGACATGGTTGTCAAGTTATAAACTATTCTTCTTTGTTTTCTATAACTTTTATATTTAACATGAAAGAAAGTATGGAAAGAAAGCATATCTCTCTTCTACACAAGGTATAAGAGTATATGTGAATCATACTTACCCAACTAGATTTATTACATTAAGTATACTTAATCAAAATATTTAATATCTCTTATTTATTGAATTATTTGAATCATACTTACCCAACTGCCAATGATCCTTTGGTGGAGTGGTGGAAAGGGCTTGGGCCATGTGAGTGGTCTCAGGTTCGATCCACACCTCCATCAAAAGGTGAGGCATTGGGGTTATTCCCAACCCAAGGATGGCAAGGACTCCGGTTCAAGCCTGAGGGAACCCGGATTTTCTATTACGGCGCATTTACTCCAGCGGGTCGCTCTGTCACAACAGGCGGTCGATTCGTGTGGATGGTGCATCTCCTGTCAAGTGGCAGGGGGTCGGAAATTTTCTCGGGGAAAGCTATGTCCCATTTCTACCGAGGCGTGGGCCCCGTTAAGACAACATAGTCCTTGGGACAGAAATGGGGTGGGCCTGCGACTTGCGGGTGTGTATTAACCGTCTGTTGTGAATTACATCTTTCAAAAAAAAAAAATACTTACCCAACTAGATTTATTACATTATTTATTCAAGTATACTTGATCAAAATATTTAATATCTCTTATTTATTGAAGTATTTACCTCGTAGCTACACAATTTTTTTTTCAGTTTCCCCATTTTTATGTAAGAAAGTTTTGTATATTATAAAAAGTGGTTGTGAGTGTAGAGAGAAAAAATGTTATTGTTTATTGAGTAAACTGCCATTTTGGTCCCTGTGGTTTGGCCAGTTTTGCCACTTTAGTCCAAATCTCAAACTTATTACATCTGGGTCCCTGTGGTTTGCATTTTGTTGCCATTTTAGTCCAAATTTCAAAAACCCTATTTTTTGACTGTTGCAACCTCCTATTTGTCTTTTAGTTCAGGGGCATTTTTGTCATTTTGCTTTTCATTTAACATTTTTTTAATTCAAAAATTAATATATATATATATATATATATATATATATATATATATTAATATATACACATAGCAGCTCATCTTCATCATCATAATTTTAACAACACACTCTCTCTCTTTCTCTCTCCAAGCACCACCATCACCGCCACTGTGAACGCCGCCGTCGTCCAACACCACCACCACGTCGCCGGAAAACAGAAAAGTCACATCATCTGCCGGTTTTTGCTTGAAAACTTAAGGAAAGTCAAAATAGAAGGGGAGTGGAGTCGGAACCTGTTGGAAAAACGGAACACCACCGTCATCGCCGCCGCTGACGGCGTTGGTCGCCGGTGACGTCGTGTCTCTTTCTCTCCTTCGTCTCTCTCCTCTCACCCCGTCTCTCTCCGTTTATTTGGTCACATCACCGCCGTACGCAACCCACCAAGAGGTGCCGGGTGTGTGTGTCTGAGGAAGATGATGAATGAGAGGGTTAGTTTTTCATGTGTGTTTGAGAATATAATTTCTCTGTGTTTGAGCATATCATCTTCCCCCAAATCAGATTTCATGTGGGTTAATGGGTTTGATGCAAAATTAGGGGGATGATGTTAATGTTTGCTGATTTGGGGGATGATGTTCATCAACGCCGCCGCATATCATCTTCCCCCAAATCAAAGGTCCAGTTTCATGTGGGTTAATGGGTTTGATTAAAAAATTAGGGTTTGGGTTTTGTGTGGCTCGGAGTAAAGAAAGAAGATGAGATTGTTGGTTTGATTGTCTCCGTTTGATTGTCGGAGATTTTGAAGCCGGTTTCTTCATTGCCGATTTAACAGCTTTGACTTATGTGAGGGTTTTTGAGGGTTTTGGGGTTGGGAGGGTTGGCGGCAGTGGGATGGTGGTGGTGGGTATGATGCGGTGGTAGGGGTGGGGGTGGTGGTGGTGGTGGAGGTGTGCTGGTGGTGGTGCTTGTTGTTGTTCTGGCAGTGGTATTATTGTTGTTCTGGCAGTGGCATTATTATTTATTAAATTTGAGTTATAATAAATCTAAATGACCAAAATACCCCTGAGGATAAAGACAAAATAGGGGGATTTAAGTTAAGGAATCTAGTCAAATTTGAGATTTGGACTAAAATAACAACAAAATGCAAACCACAGGGACCCAGATGTAATAAGTTTGAGATTTGGACTAAAGTGGCAAAACTGGCCAAACCACAGGGACCAAAAAAGCAGTTTACTCTTGTTTATTAGTAAATTTAGGATAACACTATTCACATCTATTAATTTTTTAATATTTTTTAAAAGTGATTGTGAGTGGAGAAAAGATATTATGTAATAATAAAGGTAGAAAAAATTTTAGCCTGCGCCTCAACTTTTCTATTAGATCAGCCACTAAATTCGTATCTAGTAACAAAAAACTATAGTATCATGTAGTTATTTTCATTAGATATAAAATTCATGACAATTTTTTTTAGTTATTCCCTTCTTAAAATAAATAAAGAGTTGTTGGATCCATGTTGTATAAAAGCATTCACATCCCTTCCACTATCTTTATTCCTATAATTATACTAAAAATTATTATATTTTCTATTTTCTTTCAATTATATAATACTTTTATTTAGGAGTAGCAGATATATAAAACGAAAAAGAAAAAAAATGCATTAAAATGTAACTCGGCAAGAAAGTTGAGGGCGGCTACCCCTCCCCTATGCTAGATCCGCCCCTAAATACGTATATATTTTAGTAGTATATGAAATCATCTTAGATTATAAGAAGTGTACTTTTTTCTCACTCTTTTTTAACATTAAATTCAAAAAAAAGGGTAAATTAATAAAACCAAGGAAATAAAGAAGTCTCTCTTACTCTCTTTGAGCAGAAGCAAGTCATAGTCATTTTTTGTGACTAAATTACAAAGAAAAGAAAAGTAAATTAATTAGGCAAATTGGATTTAAATAATCCCAACTCACTGTTATTGGCCAATAATAATCCCAACTTATTTAATCACCAATAATAATCCGAACTATTCACTTTTGTTTGTAAAATACTCCCAGTTAAAAAAACACTAACTAGGTTAAAAAATTGCTGATGTGGCTTGCCACGTCACCTGCCTCATCAGTTGCCACGTAATCGAAAAATGCCACGTAGACTGCCACATCAGCTGCCACGTCATCGAAAAATGCCACATCAACTGCCACGTCATATGACACATCAGCTAAAAGGGCCACATCAGATGCCACATCAGCAATTTTTTAACCTAGTTAGTGTTTTTTTAACTGGGAGTATTTTACAAACAAAAGTGAATAGTTCGGATTATTATTGGTGATTAAATGAGTTGGGATTATTATTGGCCAATAACAGTGAGTTGGGATTATTTAAATCTAATTTGCCAATTAATTAATAAAAATAGTAAGTGCCCTTAATTTGTAGGGCACGAATTCCTTTACCCACACGTGCAACATGAATCCAAGGGTTGCAACATATTTTTAATTTTTAATCGGTTCTTAAAAGACTAGCCACATGGTCGTCCTTGGTACTTTCTTACTATTAAACTAACTTATTATAATTAATAACGTGATTTAATCCCAATATATATTCCCCCTCGTGCCTTTACAAGATTTATCTCATAATTTCACTCTTAAAAAATATCCCAATAAATATTTCCCCTCGTGCATTCACAAGATTTATCTCATAATTTCAAGTATTCAATCTAAAGTAACTCTGAAAAAAATAATATAATTTCAAAAGAGATCTCGACTTACAGGGATTTGTGTACTCAAATAAAATCGCATTTGGTTACATGTACTTTACATTATATATGTGTTTAGCCACATGTTTATAGTTCAACAATAAGATTGTAAACGATTTAACCGCATGTTTATAGTTCAACAATAAGATTGTAAACGAGTAAAGGTTATTTAGTTTGACTTGTATAATTAATAGAGCTCTAACTCTACTCATTAACAAATTTATAGTGTCAGTATTGACTCAAACCTAGACTTGTTTATTAGTCTATAAATATTAAACATCAATCCATATTGATCAGTGGGATATTTTATTAGACTTGTTTGATACAGCGGCGACCCAGAATACTTGGAATTTCACGTTTTTAGCCCTGTAAACAGGATTTTAAGCTAGGGTTTCGGAGGGAGCGGACCCTAGGGGCTAAAGGATGACTAAGGACGATTTTGGGTGATTCAAAAGCTTCAAGCCTTCAATTCATCTTTCTAAACCCGAAACTAATCCCGAAAACGTGAAGGATCAAGATCAATCATCACACATGCAAGGTTAAATCACTCGTGATTAACCCTAAGTGTAGGGTTAATGTTGGTAACTGTGTTCAACTTGTTCATACTTATGGATTTAGATTTCGTTCTAATCATTAGGTTAATTGAATCTTTATGTTTACATGGGATTGATTAAACAATTTGGATTTATAAAATTTGATTTAGTTTCACCGGTTACTTGGATTTCAATCATCAACATTTTGGATTAAGTTTTTTGTACCATTGAATTGTTTTACTGTGAGCCATTGAAATCAATCAAGTTTTAATCTTTGAAATGGTAATTAATTAGTAAGGAATTCAACTTTGTCAACCATTTGGTTTTCTAATCGTAAGTCATCGCAGTCAAATAACCTAGGTTTTAATTATTTATCGAAACCAAGTAGTATAACGAATCATGTCTATGCGATTTCCAATTTGTGCAAACTAGGTTATTCAATCCGTTTCACATACCTGAAACCCGTGTGTGGTCAGTCTTTTATTCTTGTTTGAACTTAATTAATCTTCGCTTTCTTTTGTTTTAGTTAATCAGTCAAAACCAAAAGATCGGTTTTAAATTAAGTACTAGAGTAAATAATCAAACGAAACGTATGATACTGATCCCATGCTCTTCGTTACGATACCTGACTTACCATAGCTACCTAGGTTAATTAGGTTTTTGCATTACCCCAATGACATGTCATCTCATACCCATATATAGTTTTTTTTTTTTTGTGATATATTTATAACTATACTTTTTTCTTTAACAAAATATACATGATTTAGTTAACATTTAGCGTATTCTTTACATATAATAACATTAGCGTAGTTTCTAAGACGAAGGCTAAGAATTATGTGCTAGAGGGATTGAAAAAAATTAAAGGTAATTTCTGAGTCTTGATGGACCTTTCTTATTATAGGTCCAACGAATAGCTAAGAACTTAATTGTATCTTACAAAATAAAAATTATACTTAGGGCTGGCAATTCTGACACGAACACGAAAACACGACACGAACCTACACGAAGTTAACAAGTTTCGTGTTTGGCCTTAACGGGTTTCGTGTCTAAACAGGTCGACACGATAAGACCTGTTTAAATTTCGTGTCTTAACAGGTTAAAACCCGTTAACCTGTTAAGACCCGTTAATGACATGCTAAGAATTTTAATTAAAAAAATATATATATATATTAGGTATATTTCAATTTTCAATACGCGGGTGGGTCATGGGTGGGTACTGGGTCGTGGGTGTCCTAATCCAAGTCCAAAGACCAAACTACTAAAACCCTAAAAGAACTTTGCAGTCCTCGTCCAGCTCCAGCAGCCGTCACGACTCATCATCGACTCATCGTTCAGCAGCTTCAGCAGCATCATCGACTCAGCTTCAGCAGCATCATCGCCCGTTCATCGTTCAGCAGGTTCACAAACACCACAACCATCATTCAAACAACTCGACGGTTCAGCAGCAGCATCATTCAACAACTCGACGAGCATCATCATCGTTCAGCAATTTCATCGTTCAGCAGTGATTCGTTCAGCAGGTTCATCGTTCAGCAGTGATTCGTATGTTTTATATGTTTGTTTATTTGGGTTTACTTTATATTGACAAAATCAGTGATTCACAAAATCAGCAGTGATTCGTATGTTTTATATGTTCGTTCAGCAGTGATTCGTATGTTTTATATGTTTGTTGATTTAAGTTGAGTTATCACTGAAGTCATGAGCGATTCACAAAATCAGTGATTCGTATGTTTGATAGTTATGTTCTGATTAGTCTCTTGTATGAGTTATGATTGTGATTAACAAAATCAGTGATTCACAAAATCAGTGATTCGTATGTTTCATAGTTATGTTCTGATTAGTTTCTTGTATGAGTTATGATTCACGAGTTATTATACTATCGCCCAGCAGCCACATCAGTTCTGTTCGTCTGTTGTCCGCCCAGCAGCCATCGTCCAGCAGCCATCAGTTCTGTTCGCCTGTTTCTGATTCATCGATTGATTCACGGGTTCTGATTCAACTTATCGATACCCATATCTTTCAATCGAAATGTCATGTGCGTGCCTGTAAGTGTTGCCATTTTATGTCTTATAACTATAGTTGATGTTTGTGTTTATCATATTGAAGTTATGGTTAACTTTTTGGGGTTTTTTTTATGAAAGTTAAGTGATTTAGCTCATGTGGATGTACTGTTACTGTCGTTCCTTTGTATTTTGGTCTTCTAAAATCAGAAAGTCAGAATCACCCAAGGCTTTTGGATTCATTTAATCAGGTTGATTTAAGGATTTTTGTTTGTTTATTTATTTTTATAAAAAAAAGTATTATAGTCTAATTTGGGATGTTAGTGATTTAGATATGAAGGAGGTTGTTTATTGCAAGCTGGAAGAAATTCGTCAGATGAGAGCGGCTCTGAATCTAGCGAAACCTCATCTGGACCTGATCTAACTTCGCCTCGAAACCCTAGCGGTAATGTTTCTGTTTATTATTAGTTTATGTATGGTATATTGTATTTTCTAATCACATTGTTTATCATACGTCATGTTTATTGGATCAGTTTGCCAATCTTATCAAGATTCCTCCATGTTAACCTTCAAAAGGTAGAAGATTCAAGGATCTTGATACATCGTTTGTAAGGTGGCTTCTCTCATGTTCCAGCAGTGTAAAAACAACATTACAACTATATGAATGAGTTTATGTCAAATTGTCCATGCCTAATACATGCCTAATACGACTGTAATTATTTGTGTAGGTTTGAATGTTTGGAATTGAAGAATGAAGATCTTGAGAAAGAAAGGCATTTGGGAACTTGGATTTTGAAACTATTTGGATATTATGATTAGACTTTTATGGATTTCGTTTTAAGTTTGTTAAGACATTATGTGTTTATGCATTTTTATGACTTTTGTGAACCTTTGGCGACTAAATTTTCATTAAACAGGTTCCTTAATTGCTAATTTCAAATATGGAATGATAGGTCATGTTCGTGTCTTAACAGGTCGTGTTCGGGTCTTAACAGGTCGTGTTTGTGGCTTAAACAGGTCATATGATATGTTGGCAACATTTTCGTGTCTTAACAGGTCATTTCGTGTAACCTGTTTGTTAACAGGTTCGTGTTCGTGTTTGGAAAATCTGACACGATAAGATTTCGTGTCGTGTTCGTGTTTACAGGTTTCGTGTTCGTGTCTTATCGTGTTCGTGTCTTAACAGATCGGGTCGACCCGATATGCCAGCCCTATACGTGATCAACTTTTTCAAGGCTATCTCTTGTGATCGGGATTTCATAGTGCCAGAATAATAAGAAATTAAAACGTGATAGTGGAAGTACTAACTGATACAACAAAATTTGTGATTTGATAAAAAAAAAAATGTTTCAACCTCTTATTATTTTGGCCCTTGTTGAACACAAAACAAAGAAAATTTATGAATAAAGGGTCAAGTTATTCTACAAAGACTCCTAATTGTAAGAAGTGTAAGAAGGATTTATAGAGTGACAAGTGATCAATAACCTAAAATTAAACCCACTACATCACCACTCAAAACCTAAACACCCACCCCCACCCTACCCCACCACCACCCAAAAACCTAAACCCCCCACCCCTTTAAAAAACAAAAAAAAACTATACCTTACCAAAAAAACCCAAAAAAAACCTAACCCCCCAAAAACCTAAAAAAAATTACCCCCCCCCCCCCCCCCAAAAAAAAAAAAACACCCACCACCACCACCACCCAAAAACCTAAACCCCCACCCCCCTCGGCAAAAAAAAATAAATAATATATATATATATATATATATATATATATATATTTTTTTTTTTTTGGGGTGGGGGTTTAGGTTTTTGGTGGTGGTGGATGTTTAAGTTTTTTTTTTCTTTTTTTTTGTGTAGTGAGTTTTTTTTTGGAAGCCTTTATACCCTTCTTACAATTAGGATCCTTTGTATTTGATTATAATTCTATGAATAAAAATTAAAGTTACAAATGCCGGAATATACTAACAACGAAAATACTAACAACACAAAACTAATGTTTTTCTATTAGAAAGTGTATGTTTTATTTTATGTAAAGAGTAAACTGCCATTTTGGTCCCTGTGGTTTGGCCAGTTTTGCCACTTTAGTCCAAATCTCAAACTTATTACATATGGGTCCCTGTGGTTTGCATTTTTGTTGCCATTTTAGTCCAAAACTCAAAATGTCTGAATTTTGACTGATTTACTGACCCTTTTTTGTCCTGTTGTGGAGGGGTAGTTTGGGCATTAAATTTTCATTAATGTATTTCAATAATTAAAAAAACCACATAATATTAAAAAAAAACCCCTTAATTCATTAAAAATGCATCTTTTTACAACCAGACATACAAGAAACCCAAAAGATTCATCAAAGATGCAAAATTCACAATACAATCCCATCATTTTACTGAAAATCAGTAAACCCTATAACAAGATTCATCAAAGATGCAAAATTCACAATACAAGAAATGCAAGCATTGACTTCAACAATACCAGTAAACGCTTCGAACAAGATTCATCAAATATGCAAAATATACAATCAGACATTCAAGAAATGCCACTAAAAATCTTCAATCTCCAGATAACATTCAACACAATCAACAACAGCAGCATCAATCTCTACAAACACCACAACAATTCACACCAAATCAATCCTTCAAAAACACAATCAAACCTCCCAAATCCACACAAACAAAACCAAAACCCTAAAAAAACAATCACCAGATTCAATTCCAAAAACCATACCAAATAAATCTTACTCCCTTCACTCCCCAATCTGAGCAATTCCTTAGCATATTCCAACGCCTCCATCAATGGTGATGGCTATGTGCAGGGGTTAGATTTAGGGAAAATTGGAGGCAGAGAGAAAGGAGGTAGAAGAAGTCCCAGCTCTGCAACCCTGATCCGCAACCCATAACAACACCACCGGTCATCACCGTCACCGGTAACCAGCTCTGCAACCCGGGGGAATTTTCAGGTGACAGAGTGAATTTCGAGTTCTGTTTTGAGTTTCATCTGCACCTCCGACATCATCTTCATCGCTAACCACTACCATACATCCTTTTCTGCTCACGTGAACTCCGGTGACCTCCATCATCTTTTCCGCCGCAAACAGAGAAATGAAGATGATGATGGTGTGCAATTTCATGGGTCTGATTTCGAACGAGAACGAGAATGATGGAGGGTTTATGTGGCGGCGGTGGTGTAGAGAGAGAGAGAGAAAGAGAGAGAGGTTGGTGATGGTGGCGGTGGTGAGAAGGGGGAGGAGGTGGCGGTGGTGGTGGTGCATGTGGCGGCAGAGTGGTGGTGGTGGCGGCGGGCTGCAGATCCGGTGGTGGGGGTGGTGATGGTGTGGTGGTGGTAGTTCAGAGAGAGAGAGATGATGATGAACTGTTGAAGATGAAGGGTTATTTGATTTTGTATATATAATTGAGTTATAATAATATATTAATGGTTTTAGGGTATTATATATATATAATTGAGTTATAATAATTTCAAAATGACTAAAATACCCCTGAGGGTAAAGACAAAATATCATGGTCATCAGTGGGGAATCTGACCAAAATTGAAATTTGGACCAAAATGGCAACAAAATGCAAACCACAGGGACCTCAGATGTAATAAGTTTGAGATTTGGACTAAAGTGGCAAAACTGGCCAAACCACAGAGACCAAAATGGCAGTTTACTCTTATGTAAATAATAAATAACATAACATCATAGTATACGAATTTTATATGATATTGATGTATAAAAGTAATTGTAACACCATTCGATTAGTGGCGGATTATGAAATTTTTTTTACTGGGTTTCTTTTGGTAAATTCTCACTAATTTTTCTAAATCATACAAGGTTCTCAGTAATTTTTTCTATTTTTTTCAAACCTAATGGGTTCCTGAGAACCCACAAATATGAGCTAGATCCGTCCCTGATTCGATAACGAGTGTAAACATTGAAAATAAACAAAAGAAACAAAAAGGTAGACTTACGCGGAGAATATGATGTTAAGATCAATATTTAAATACTTCTTTATGTAATATTATGGTCAAAGTGGGCATGTGTTGGTTCTCGAAGTCGCCACTTTTGTCTTTTAAGTTCTCCACCTTTTCTTTTTGCTTGTATACAACTAAATTAACGTGCTTTATTATACCTATTATATCTTTTGTATTATAAACCACGTGAAAAAGAAATATTTTGTCGTCTTTATATAAATCTTTGCCTAACATGATCCATGTATTAAGACATAAATTGAGTCCATTCATGATCCATGTATTCATACATACTTTGAATGACTTTAAATGAAACTTTATCCTTTTCACTAATGTAATAGTTTAGAGCGGGTTAAGCACTATTATGTTTTTAAGAAAATATGTAAGCGAAAGCAAAGCAAAGCGTAACATGCATTTGATGAAAGCGAAGAAAATGTGTCACGGAAAAGGTGTTTAAATTTTATTATCATTCACACATGACCATATTCACATAAATGTAAGACATGTGATGGTCGTACATGAAAACCCATATGAGTTTTGCGCAAACGATTGGTATAACATTATACAGTATTGGTTCAAATCAATTTCGGTATGGATTTACATCAAAACATCATACCAACATTAACGTAATGTAAATATTGCAACAACCGAATGCATAGTACCATCAAAGCTACCAACAAGGCATTCAATGATTCAAATCAACATAAATTTCATTAATGGTGAAAAGGAAAAGGACCAAAGTGTAAAGAAGATGTCACAACAAAACAAAAGTTGTGAAAAACTTAAAACAATGATGTCTTTGATGAAGAGAAAAAAAAGAAGAAAAAGACAAAAGAAGAGAGAAGTTATGCTTTCTTTATTAGTTGGGTAAGGAATCATTTTTCAAATATTGCCCCTTTACCAAACTTTGTTGAAAACTTATTGATAATAACTCATAAGTGATGTATTATTTTGAGAGTAAAAGGAGAGAGTAACACTTGTTAGAAGATGAGCAGATGAGGACCTGAGGAAGCATCTTTGTTTTATGATAAAGTTAACAATGTGGGCTCAGCCTTTAGTTATTGGGCCTATGTGGTTACAAAGTTCATGGCATCATATTATATAGAACACTAGTTATCAATGTATTATGCTATTGTGGCTATTGTTATTATCAAACAATAATATAAAAACAAGAAATCATCTTCAATGTATAATAATATATAAGCTTTCATGTTATAAATGTAGTTAGATTGTGTTGTAATTCGCTTAAAAGATGAAAGAGTTAACTGCCATTTTCGTCCCTTTGGTTTGTTTATTTTTGCCATTTTAGACCAATTTTCAAAAATGCATCAGTTTCTTCCCTGACATACTGGAAACATGTCACTTAAGTCTAAAAATTAAAACTCAGTTAAGTCAGACAAGTTAAATTAAGGTTCTTATTGTAAATTCATAAAATAAGGTGAAAATAAAAAAATATATGAATTGACAATAATACCCTTCATTTAACCCTTCTGCCTTAACTGGGTTTTAATTTTTGGACTGAAGTGGCACGTTTCCAGTATGTCAGGGAGGAAACTGGTACATTTTTGAAAATTGGTCTGAAATGACAAAAATGAATAAACCACAGGAACGAAAATAACAGTTAACTCAAGATGAAATGATGAATTTCAGTTTTTGGGCTTCCTGATGATAACTTGTAGTAATTAATAATTATGCCAGCTTTACCCGTATTGGAAATGCTTCTAGTCGATAATACCATCTAATTGCCTTAAATTCTCTTACCAAAAACCTTTGTTTTTTAAAACACCACAAAAGCATAAGGATCATTAATAGAACATAATTAGATTTTACAACTAACAAACCTAATCAAGCAATAGCAAATATATGAAAGTTCATTTACGTTTTTAGACGGTAAATGATCAAATAGGAGGTATGATTTTTTTAAGAAGAGTAGGAAGGATTTTAGTCCATTAATATTAAATTTGGAGGGTTGAGATTAGTTTTGGTGGAAAAAATAAGTGGATGGGCATAAAGGGGATATCCTACATTTGTTGATTTTCTCTATCCACATGCAAGAAACACATCAATTCCCCTATTATTTTAAAACATCCATAACATTTTTAAACGACGTTTTAATAAGAAAAAAAACACCATAATTACAAGCGTTTTTTATCTTTAATATGAATATGATATTGTTATATAAAAATAATATAAAAGGTTACGTTTTTACGGGGTTTTCTATATATTGTGCTAAAGGTTCTGTCATTGTGTTTTTTAACTGGATTTTGGTCATTACGTTTTTTACATGGATTTCTATACATTGTGTTATTATCAGAACGTATATCACAATGTTATTTTGGGTTTTGACTATTGTGTTTTTATTATCAGAACCTACAACACAATGTATGACACAATGAAGATGGTGTTATATTGGGTTTTTCATATATGTGTTATTGGTTCTGATTATTGTGTTTTCAACTGAGTGAGTTTTCTATACATTGTGTTATAGGTTTTGTTCATTATGTTTAGTTTGTTATCCATTGTGATTTAGTCTGTTGTCAATTGTGTTGTTGTTCTGAGGTCCTTGTGATTTAGTCTGTTGTCCGTTGTGTTTTAGTCTGTTGTCTATTGTGTTTTTTGTTTGCTGTCAATTGTGTTTTTAGTTTACTGTCCATTGGGTTTTTAGTTTGATATTCATTGTGTTTTACATTATGTCTATTATTTTTTACGTAAGTGGGTTTTCGTCTAAGAACATGGTACTCATATTAAAGATAAAAAGATGCTTGGTTTTATGGTATAATTTAAAAAAAAACGAATGATGTATATTAAAGTTACGGACGTTTAATAAATAGGTGGAGAAATAGCATCTGACTTGCATGTGTATGATTTTTGGCATGTGTGTATTTTTTTTCTCTTGAACTAAACTACTCTTCTCACTTGATCTTTCCTTAGACACATTTAACTTTATGTTGTTTCTCACTCTTCTCATTTATTTTAGCATTTGTACACTATCTTAACCCTTGTGACCAATGCTTTCCTTATTACAACCCATTTCATGACTTTTTTCATCCCATGCATCCAGCCCATATTAATAATCAGACGCTTAGTTACATGGAGCCCAAAATGATCTAATATGCTAAAATAATTACCCATCATAATCTAAATTTAAATATTTAGGTTTATTTTGCAAATAGTGCTTGATAACCGCCGTCAAGTCACTTAAAACCTAATTAATCTAGATAGATAGAGTAAGTTACATATCCATAATGAGCATATGATTGTGAAAAATAAAACACAAGGATTGGTTTATTGAATAAAGTAAGGTTAACCTAAATTTCAGTTAAACTAAAAGAGATAAACAAACGGCACACAAAAGTATGAGATAAAGAAACATATCACATTAGGGTTCGAGTTCAATAGCACAATAAGTAACCTGATATACCTAGCCATAATAGAAGGTTATGTTAACATAACCTTGCTCAAAACATGTAATGATGGATAATGAAGAACCCACAATTGTATGTATAACCTGTAATGAATGAAACCAATCAAAATAAACTATACAAAGTGATTTTGATGAATTGTCTATTTTATCTATTTATCTAACATATTAAGATAACTTGCAATCACATATCTAGTCATTTATCGAATAAACACTGATAAACTAAAGATACATGAAGTAATCCTAACCAATGTGCTTTTGAACATACAATTAATTGAGTTAAACACATAAAAACACTAAATTCATCAAATGCCTTCAATAAACACAACATATTTATGTCCAACACTAAGAACTCAGGCCGAACAAAATGATAATACAAACCCTACTCACAACTTTAATCGCACAAATGTAACTAACCAATCTTTTTTTTTTTTTTTGAACCGGTAAACTTTTATATATTAATACAGAAACCGGGCCAGCAAGAAGCTCGAACCCGACAATTACAAAATTGCATCTCTAATGTAAAAGTCACACCATCTCGACCAATCAATATTACAAACTTTCGATCTAGTCGTAATCCAAAAGTAAGAGTTTTCTTTTATGATGCCCGCCGTCTTGTGGAAGTGAATGTGGTTGTTGTTAAACATCTTCTTGTTTCTCGCTTTCCAAATCTCCCACGCCGCCACCATTAGAACTGCCTCAATGATCTTCCAATCTTTCGATCCGTGCATATTGTTTGCCATTTGAAGCAATTGTTGGATGCTCCGATCTTCATCTGGAAACGGAATCTTTAACCAAGTCAATACCGACCACCATATAGACTTGGAAATCCAACAATCCCATAAAATATGCTCTACCGTCTCCTCCCTAATGCCGCATCTCGCACACATCAAATCATTTAAAAAAACTCCACGCATTGCGACGTTCGATTTCGAAGCAAATCGGTTGAGATAGGCTCTCCAAATGAAAATATTAATTCTAGGTGGGATCCAAAAATTCCAATAGAGCCATCTTTCACTGTTTGTATTTTTTGCTTTGGATATTTTGAGCCTTATCCCGGCCACTGTCAAAGTCTCATTTTCATCATTGTTCCAAGTCAAATAATCATTGCCACCTTTCATAGTAGCATTTTGAAGCTTTGTTCCATCATGAAAAGTTGTTGAATTTCAGCTCCCCTATTCGGCTCACCTATCCAACTCCAAACCCATTTCACACTTGCACCCGACTCCAAGTAGTCACTCACCTTTGCCTCCTTATTCGTAGCAATCTTGAACAAATCTTTAAAATCATCTTTAAACGGCCCCGCCCCCAACCAATTATCATACCAAAAGTATAAATTATCACCTCTTCTCACTACCCCCTTGAGGTTATTACGAAGAGAGATGTTGAGAATAGACAACTCCTTCTCTACCGAGCCGACAACTTTCCAAATGCCCAGAAACCTTCTATTAAAAGGTAAAGATTGTATATCGTTTTTGTTGGCATGGATGCTTTTAATGACCCGAACCCCAAGCGCTTCCCTACACATTTAGAATTTCCACCACCATTTTGCAAGAATGCCAAGATTTAAGCTTCAAATGTCACCTATCCCCAAACCTCCATGGCATTTGTGATCAACCATTTTGTCCCAATAAATCCATTTAATCTTTCCTCTCCCGTCATTGTTACCCCACACAATTTTTTTTCTAATTTTTTTCCAACGAGTTAACGACAGCAACAGGGGATTAAAAAATAGTTAAGTAGTAATTCGGACGAGCGGAAAGGACCACTTTGGCTAACACTACTCTACCCGCTAGCGATAAATTCTTTACTTTCCACCCGGAGAGTTTAGCATTGAATTTGTCGATAATAGGTTTCCAGTTCTTTATCCTTTTCATATTGGCGCCGAGAGGAAGGCCTAAAAGTGTGAGAGGGAACAAGCCCGCTTTGCAATGGATTTGGTTCGCCATTTGTTGCACTTCTTCTTCTTCCTCGAACCCTACACCATAGATACAACTTTTTTCGAGATTGACCCTTTAGCCCAAAAAAAGATAGAAACATCTCAAAATCCGATTAAGGTTCAACAAGTTGTCTTCCAACCATTCCCCCACAAAAACTACGTCGTCTGCATAAAAAAGGCGATTAACAATCGGACCTCCGTTTGGTAAGGAGTGTAAGATTAAATATATTATGTATTAATATTTAATCTATAGCCATTATAATCATTTACATAATAGAGATCAAAATATATAATAACCTATTAATAATTAGTTGGTAATTGTTGATGGACCATATTACCCTTATTAACTAATTAGGTTTCCTCCTGGGTGCTTATATAAGGAGAATTATGTGGAGGTTAAAGGGTTACTCAGTTACACATTAGACACAACCCATTAGCCATAACATCAATAATTCGACCTCCTCTCCTAATCGAATCCCCTATTCGATTTCTAAGTCCCCATCATCAGTCAGCACCCTAAGGAGGAACCAGATCACGATGACAAGCATGTCGAACTCCATTACTTGATTCTCCACTGCACTTTCTGCTGTGACAGGTATGTTTTAATGTTTTCCTTCATGTACAAACAGAACTGAACCAACATGTGGTATCAGAGCATATGTTGATTAGTCAGTTCTGTTTTCGTATCCATCAATTCTGGGATAGAAATCTGGAAAACGGAATTTTTGATAACTTAATAAACTAGCAGCAAATTTTCGAGTCATAAAGGACGACTCGAGACCACTGTTTTCGTAAAAGATTAATTATGTATTCACTCGAAATCAAATGGGTTTATGTTTTTACAACCGAAATCTGTTTAGAAGTCTTAAAAGTTTCAGGTTTCGGGTTCCAGAATTTTATTTTTATGTTTAGGGTTCATCGCATGTTCTTAGAAAATTCAAAAATTCTGTTATGATTTGGAATATGATTCGGATTATGAAGTGTTTTTTCCTGTTTTGATCTGATTTTGTCCTCTAAAAAAATTTTCGAAAACTGTTATTAGATAAACAGATTATGATTTTCAAAATATTTGGTAAAAATTAGATCAGCACTGAAATAGGAAACATTATCACATAATCCCTTAGATTTCTAATTTCAGTTATGTTTCCACATTCACAGCTGTTAACAGGAAGTTTCGAGACCGTCAGATTACGACTCGAGACCATCAGTCTCAACTCGAGACAACAAGGTCTCGACTCGAAATCATCAGGCCATTAAACCTTTTCAACTCGAGACAGAGGTCTCGACTCGAGACCATTAGATCTCGACTCGAGACCATAACGTGTCAACTTGAGACAGAGGTCTCGACTCGAGACCATTAGATCTCGACTCGAGACCATAACGTGTCAACTCGAGACAAAGGTCTCGACTCGAGACAACAAGGCTGTGACTCGAAACCTCATTATTTTAGTTCGATCCGCGCTAACGGGTGGTTTGCTATTAAATAAATGGTTTTGTAATTTACTTAGTTAATTAATCAGAATCAGATAATGTTTTACAAAACCAAAATAGCTTAACTTGAATGAGTTCTTGATGTATCATTTCTGGCCAAAGCTGACTTGACACATCTACTTATCATTCAAGTATTACGAAAGCTATGTTGTGTGTGCATCATAAGCATGAATGTCTTAATTTCTGGCCAAAGCTGATTTAATTCATTCATAGATGGCATACTCAACAAGTGCATAACTAAAGTGATTGTTTCAATTTCTGGCCAAAGCTGATTTGTTACAACCACTTTGCACATATGCTTAAATGATTACACTTCTGGCCAAAGCTGTTTTGTCTTCGTTTAAGTAGAATTTTTTAGCTTAGTCTATTATTTTGATGTTAGTAATAGACAATATCACAGCTTCATAATGTAAAATGGTCATTATTTATGCCTGCTTTAGTTTAACGTGCCCTTAGATCACATTAGGACTTCTTCCTTAGTATCATAACTTGCTCATCTTATTTCCACTATCAGCACCCAACTGCGGGATTCCACCTTTGACTGGTGATAACTTTGCTGCATGGAAGGATGCTCTCATGCTTACTCTTGGGCTGCTGGACTTTGATTATGCTCTCAGAGAGAATAAGCCAGCGGACCTTACCACTCAAAGTACTGCTGCTGAGCAGTTAACTCATGATAAGTGGACTAGGTGTAACCGCATGTCTCTCATGTTTATGAAGCAGTCCATAAGCAATGCAATCAGGGGAGCTATTCCTGATTCTGAAGATGCTAAAACCTACTTGGAACATGTGGAGGCGCAGTTCAAAGGGACGTCTAAAGCACACGCTAGTACTCTTATTCTCAAGCTGGTGACAACTAAGTATGATGGGAGGAGCGGCATTCGCGAGCACATCATGATGATGAATGACATGGCCAATAAGCTGAAAGGGCTGGAAATGGAAATCAGTGATGGTTTCCTTGTTCATTTCATCATTACTTCGCTTCCTTCGTCCTTTGAAGCATTCAAGATCAATTACAACACTCAGAAGGACAAATGGACGATGAGTGAGCTGGTCACCATGTGCGTACAGGAGGAAGAGCGTATGAGGATGGATCGCCATACTGATGTTGCCAACTTCACTACCTCCAACTCTAAGAAGAGGAAGAACAATTATCAGAGGAAGGATGCTTCAAAAGTCCAAAGGCCTAATCCTAATCCTAATACAAGTGCACCTTCCAGCTCTAAGAACTCCTTAGGCAGTATCCGCTGCAAATTCTGTAAAAAGACAGGACACATGCAGAAGGAATGCCCTGACTTTAAGGAGTGGCTGGCTAAGAAAGGTAACGATTATTTTATGATACTTGAGTCCTATAATTTAAGTGTTCCTGCTAATTCTTGGTGGTTTGATTCTAGTTCTATGGTTCATGTTACCAATTCAACTCAGGGATTCCTTTCAATCCGGAAGCTGGAAAGAAGCCAAAGAACGCTTAAGGTTGGGGATGATCGAGAATTAGAAGTGAAGGCCATTGGAACATTACAATTAGTTATGAAAACTGGTTTATGTATTAAACTTTATGATACCTTATATGTTCTTGAGGTAACTCGGAACCTTGTATCAGGACCAAAGTTAGACATGGACGGTTTTATTGTTTCCCATGGTCATCGCCAACTCTCTATCCTTTATGATTCTATTCTTTATGGTACTGGTATTCTGGATGGTGGTCTCTATAGATTAGAACTAGAAGATAACTTTTCCAAATCTTTGTTGTCATATAACATTAATGAATCACTCACAAAGATGGAAGAGAAACGAGACTTAGAAACTTCATCCATGTTGTGGCATCAGCGTTTAGGCCACATTTCGAAAGAACGATTAAATCGTCTTGTAAAGGATGAAGTCTTACCTCCTCTCGATTTCTATGATTTTGGAACATGTGTCAAATGTCTTAAAGGTAAAATGACATTAGCGAATAAGAAATGTGCCACTAGGAGCTCTAATTTATTAGAACTCATTCACACTGACATTAGTGGTCCCTACCAAATCGCTGGCATAACAGGACATACTTCATTTATCACTTTTATTGATGATTATTCTCGTTACATGTACTTGTATCTTATTAAGGAAAAGTTTGAATCTCTAACAACTTTTAAAGATTATAAGGCTGAAGTTGAAAAGCAATTAGATCGTCAGATTAAAGTTGTGAGATCAGATAGAGGCGGTGAATATTATGGAAGACATACTGATGTGGGTCAAGCTCCTGGTCCATTTTATGAGTTTTGTAAGGGCCAGGGGATTGTGAACCAATACACCATGCCTGGTACACCTCAGCAGAACGGTGTAGCTGAAAGACGAAATTGTACCCTTATGAACATGGTGCGCAGTATGTTAGCCAACACTAATTTACCATTATTCCTCTGGACTGAAGCGTTAAAAGCAGCTGTTCATATACTCAATAGAGTTCCTTCTAAGTCTGTCCCTAAAACTCCTTATGAACTTTGGACAGGAAGGAAACCGAGTCTTAAATATATGAAAGTATGGGGCTGCATTGCTGAAGCAAAACTTTACAATCCTTTCCTAAGGAAACTTGACCCTAAAACAGTTACCTGTTTCTTTATCGGCTATCCTGAGAACTCTAAGGGTTATCGTTTCTATTGTCCTTCTCATGTCACCCGTATTGTTGAAACCAAGCGTGCCGCGTTCCTGGAGGATTTCAAGGTCAGTGGGAGCAGTACCAACCCTTACGAAGAATTACAAGAAGTACAAGACGCGGGGGGGGGGGGGGGAGACTCGTCGCTTACCATTACTCCGATTACTCCTCTTGTACCCAATGCAACTACTGTACCTGAAGCTACTGCACCAACTCCAAATTTACCTCTACAATCAGAACCCATTATACCTCATGACGAAGGCACATCAAATGCTCAACACCAAGACAACACTGAACCCGATAATCCACTCAGGAGGTCATCTAGGCAAAGAAGGCCTACTAATTGGGATGATTATGTTACCTACCTGACTGAAATGGATCCTGGAAAGCTCAATGATCCTATCTCTTACAATGAAGCCATTAGCAGTGATCAGTCTTCTGAATGGAATAAAGCAATGATTGAAGAGCTTGAATCCATGAAGAAAAATGACGTTTGGGATTTGGTAGAATTACCCAACGGAGCCAAACCCGTAGGATGTAAATGGGTATTCAAAACAAAACTGGATCCGAATGGGAACGTTGAACGCTTCAAAGCGAGATTGGTTGCAAAGGGCTACACTCAGAAAGAGGGAATTGATTATCAAGAGACGTTTTCACCTGTCTCTCTTAAAGATTCATTAAGGATCGTCATGGCCCTAGTAGCTCATTTCGATTTAGAGCTGCATCAGATGGACGTTAAAACCGTTTTCCTTAACGGAGATTTGGACGAAGATGTTTACATGAAACAACCTGAAGGCTTTAAACCTGAAGGTGAGGAGCATCTAGTCTGTAAGTTGAAGAAATCCATTTACGAGTTAAAACAAGCATCACGTCAATGGTACCTCAAGTTTGATGAAGTCATGAAGAAGCAAGGTTTTATGAAGAATCAAGTGGATCAATGCACCTACCTCAAGATGAGTGGGAGCAACTTTACTATACTTGTCCTTTACGTAGATGATATTCTATTGGCAAGTAATAGTTTAGACATGTTGCATGAGTCGAAGCGGTTACTTTCGCATAACTTCGACATGAAGGATCTCGGAGAGGCTTCTTACGTCATTGGCATCGAAATACACCGAGATAGACACAAAGGGATCTTAGGATTGTCCCAGAAGGCTTACATAGATCGTGTCCTTACACGATATAACATGCAACAGTGCAAACCCTCCGTCGCTCCAGTAGTTAAAGGAGATGTTTTCGGTTCATTCCAGTGTCCGACAACAGAGGTTGAGAAGGAGCAAATGAGCCAGATACGTTACGCGTCAGTAGTAGGGAGCTTGATGTATGCTCAAGTCTGTACTCGCCCAGATATTGCTTATATTGCTGGAATGTTAGGCCGTTATCAGACTAATCCTGGCCTAGATCACTGGAAAGCAGCTAAGAAGGTACTTCGATATCTGCAAGGGACGAAAGACTATAAACTGACTTATAGAAGAAGTGATCATTTAGAAGTGGTGGGCTATTCTGATTCTAACTTTGCCAAGTGCAAAGATGACAAGAAATCCACTTCGGGCTATATCTTTATGTTAGCAGGCGGCCCTATCTCATGGAAGAGTCATAAACAACAGTTGACCACAACTTCCACAATGATGGCAGAGTACATTGTTGTTTATAACGCAACCTGTCATGGAATGTTGCTTAGAAATCTGATCACTGGACTCAAAATCATAAATTCCATTTCTAGACCATTGAAGCTTTACTGTGATAATTCAGTTGTCGTTAGTTTCTCGAACAGTAACAGTTCGACTGGAGCTGGTTTATATCTCGATACAAAATATCTGTTCGTACGTGAACGAGTTGAGGAAAATAATCTTTGTATCGAGTATATTAGTACTAAGGATATGCTTGCAGATCCGATGACTAAAGGTCTCCCTCCTAAGGTTTATGAAGAACATGTTCGTAATATGGGATTTTGTAAAGACCTTATTTAAGCATATTGTACTAGCTTATGTTTTATGATTAATGAAATTTCCTCAGTTTGATTTTGTATGTCTCTTAGAATATGTTCAACCGGTATAATGGCATATAGACAAATAAAGTTACAAATCAAACAAAGGGCTTATGCGTATTTTGATCATAACGATTAGGTTTTAAATTAAGGCTATAGTATGATTAATGGGGGTCCTGAGTCGCATAATGATTCAACGGCTGTATTTCTCTGCTATAGTGCTTGTTTAAGGCTAAAATGAGTGTTAACTCCTGATCAGACTTATCTAATACTCATAGTAAATGATTACTCGGCTAAGTGGGAGAATGTAAGATTAAATATATTATGTATTAATATTTAATCTATAGCCATTATAATCATTTACATAATAGAGATCAAAATATACAATAACCTATTAATAATTAGTTGGTAATTGTTGATGGACCATATTACCCTTATTAACTAATTAGGTTTCCTCCTGGGTGCTTATATAAGGAGAATTATGTGGAGGTTAAAGGGTTACTCAGTTACACATTAGACACAACCCATTAGCCATAACATTAATAATTCGACCTCCTCTCCTAATCGAATCCCCTATTCGATTTCTAAGTCCCCATCATTAGTCAGCACCCTAAGGAGGAACCAGATCACGATGACAAGCATGTCGAACTCCATTACTGGATTCTCCACTGCACTTTCTGCTGTGACAGGTATGTTTTAATGTTTTCCTTCATGTACAAACAGAACTGAACCAACAAGGAGAACCCCGAAAAATTCCCGAATCATTGGCTCTATTCATCATCACATTAAGGGGATAGTACACTGGGACTAAACGAAAACTCTATTTTAAAAGTCCCTGCATTTTACCGATTAGATTGTCGGGTGGGCATACACGGGGTATTAGTTGATAGCGCTAATAGGTTTGACAAACCTCATACCTTGTTGGAGGCCGGGCGTGAACTTCTAACCCTCACTCTTGCAGTAATGTTGATAGACATTAATGAGGGCACAAACGAAACGTCAACATTCGGTACAGAGTTTAGTCATGTGATGAGGCTTAGCTACTTGAGTCATATATAAATCAAACACATTTGTGAACTTTACTTTTGCTTAACTCAAATTTGTGAATTCACCAACTTTATTGTTGATACGTAGTTGCATGCTTTGCAGGTCAGTAGGTACAGCTGTGGACGGGCGTTGCAAACGGCTGGAGTAGTGTGGTTCGTTAAAACAGTATGTTTAAGTTCCTGTTGGGCTTTAACTTTACTTTCCGCTACAACGTAAAATGTGTTTTGGGCAACTAAAACTTTATCACTAATCATGTTGTTAGTGGTGTTTTTATAATCTTAAAAAGTTTGGTTCAACATGATTAATGGCTAGATCTTGGTCAGTCACATGCCTTGCGGTAAAACTCCGCATGTAGAAATTGAGGGTGTGACAATAACACAAAAATCGCCTCAAATACGATATGAATTGATACACAAGGTTCTAACCTAGTGTAATATACATTATTCTAAAAACACCTAACACCTAACATATGAAAATGGATGACCCGGGTGATATGTAGAGATGCAATACTTTATGTAGACTAGTCATGTGAGATTTCTATTTTGATAAGTTTTTAATCAAATGGTTTTTATTTTTTAATTTTACATAAGATATGTGTGTCACACACATTATATCAGTTGTGAATGTTGAGTAAACAACTGTACTTAATTTTTTCTCTCAGTGTTTGATATATTTTTTGTTGAAAGCGGAGTAAGAGTTGTTACGATGTTTTATGAAATAAAAACTAGGTTATAACCCCGTGTATTACACGGGTTGAATAAATAAATTTTATATATTAAATAATAAAACAATATGTCTTTAAAAACCTCATTTATTAATAAATATAATTTTATATATTAAATAATAAAAAGTTATATCTATAAGAACCATATTGTATAGGTTGAATAAATGTAATTTTATATATCAAATAATAAAAAAGTTATATCTTTAAAACCACGTGTATTACATGGGTTGAATAAATGTAATATTGTTTACCAAATAATAAAAAAAGTTATATCTTTAAAACCCTCGTGTATTACACGGCTTGAATAAAGATGATTTTATATACCAAAAAATAAGAAAATTATATTTAAAAAAATTAATGAGTATACTCGATACACGATATATATGGTGATTGTGGAGATAATTATTGAAAAAAAAATACAGTGGTCAAATATGTTATTCAAGAAGCAAATAAGCAGCCATTTGAGTGATAAAATATAAATTATATTTAAAAACCCGTAATAAATATAATTATATATATAAAGTAATATTGAAATTATATACAATTTGTTTAAAATTATGTAATAAAATAGATATAATAATTTTTTTAATAATGAAAATTAAAATAAATATACTCGATATATCAAAGTATGTCCTTTATCTTTAATAACCTCAGAAAACATTCTTAATGTTTGAAAATCCTTACATGTTACGTCCTTTAGTCCTAATCCAGTTACTTTTCATGGTTAAATTTGACTAAGTCAGCCCCACATAAGGGTATTTTGGTCATTTTATCATAAATATTAAAATAAATAATAAAAAAATTATATATATATACATACAGCTCTCTCTCTCTCACAACACACATCAGCTCTCTCTCTCTCTCACACATATTTATTGTTTTTGATGATTATTTATTTTAATATTTATGATAAAATGACCAAAATACCCTTATGTGGGGCTGACTTAGTCAAATTTAACCATGAAAAGTAACTGGATTAGGACTAAAGGACGTAACATGTAAGGATTTTCAAACATTAAGGATGTTTTCTGAGGTTATTAAAGATAAAGGACATACTTTGATATATTAGACATACATAAAGGACGAACTTTGAAATTTACTCATAATATATTAATACAAAGTTTGATTTTAGTGATAAATAATTTGGTTATTTAAAAATATCTTAAATTAACAATTTAAATTCAAGGATAATTTTTTTTTAGAAAAATAGAAGTATTCTATTTGACATTTAAAGTAGAATAAGATTTAATATTAATTTTTGTTTATTTGGTAATCGAAAAGAATAAGAGTAAATTTGTATGTTACAAATAAAAAGTATGTGTTTGTCATATGATATAGAAAATCAAATAAATAATATTATAAATGAGAAGTATAGATTAAATTTAAATTAAATACTAATTATCGATAGTTAAGTAGAAGAGATTAAACAAAATAATATTTAGTAGAAGAGTTATTTATAATTATTTAGAAGAGATTAATTAATTAAATAATAATTATCCATAAGATATTAAACTAAATAATATTTCGTAGGAGGGTTATTTATAATTAATAAGAAGAGATTAAACTTAAATAATAATTATCCATAAGACATGGCCTAATATGATGAAAAGTGTCCCAAAGTTGGTTTCTTTTATTATATAGTATAGATTATGAGTATGTAGTTGCATCGCCCCTATTTTTATCTACGTCTCTTGATATACTTTTTTTCCTAAACCGTGTGATGAGTACGTAGTGATGTACAAATAATCAAAACACAAAAATACATGTTATCAAACCAAGAATGATTCTGTTTAGCACGCCGCAACACACGTGAATTAAATTCTTGTTTGGATGCAAAAATCAGTTTTCACCAAACCATATAAATTTGAACTTAACTCTACGTTAAAAGAAAAAAACCCCGAATATTTATACCTTTATATATACTTTATTCTTTCTTTCTTCTATAGTCATAGTTAACTTATCCGTATCTAAAATCATCATCATCGTCATACTCAGTAAATCCCATCAATAGCAAAGCTAAGGTAGGGTCTAAGGAGGGTAAGATGTAGACAGCCTTACCTCTACCCCGTAGGAATAGAGAGGTTGCTTCCAGTGAGACCCCCGGCTCGATAGTAGTTTTGCATCAAGCCTTGGACATAAGGCACATAACACTCAGCAATCGGGACAAAGGCCGATTAGAGCATGTACGTACCCTTTTCTTTTTCGGCTATCAACACCACCACATGATGCATGATTAACCATCCCCCTCTTTTAACATTATTTTCATGAACTTAGTAAAATAGCGTTAAAATATCAAACTTATTTTATTACAAGGTTTTGGTAAAAGAAAATTACGCATGCAACAAACATGAATTTTATAAGATAGAGGACTGTGACTAAAATTTGAATAAATCAATTTGGAAAAGGGAGTTAATAATACTTAATATTCATATACATCTTCCCTCTATCTTTTTATATACATACATAGATATATACAGAGAGAGATAGAGTGAGAAGTGATGTGCAAATAAGATTTTGAGATGTGAGAATAGTGAAAGACTTTGGAAAATATTATACCCTTCGATGGATTTCCATTGTCCACACTATATTATAGGAGAAATATCATAAAAAATCAGCATACTTTCTGTTTTTTCATATAGAAGTCCTTACACTTTTTTTGCACATTAAAAACCAACATACTTTCATTTTTGTCTTATAAAAATCCCTAAACAACTTTTTCCATGTAAAAGTCCAAACAAATGTTAAATATGAACAAATTTATGAATTATTATTTTTTACTTAATAATATTACGTTAGAAAAGAGTTGAGATAAATTAATGTTTTAAATTGGATAGATAGTAAACCAAAGTATGTTTAATGTTTGTCTTTTCTTTTCCATTTTAAATTCAATAAATTGATAACAATAAATATTATTCGGAAAACAATATAATAAAATTAATGAGCGTGCATAACATAACTCAAAATAAAATAAAATAACAAACATATAAAATGGTATGTATAAATTTAAAATCGTTAAAAAATATAACATAATTTTTCAAATAATGTTTTCTTGATTTCATCCGATTATAATTAAGAGATTTTTTTTGTTGAAATTTTAAATTTTAAAATTCTTGTATGATATAAGAGTAGAAAGTATATTGTATGTATAAAAAATGGTTAGGGGAATTTTATGAGACAAAAAAAAAAAAAGGAAAGTATATTAGTTTTTTATGTGCAAAAAAAAGTGGAGGGACATTCATGAAACAAAAAAAAAAGTATGTTAGTTTTGTAAGTGCGAAAAAACATGGAAGGACTTTTATGAGAAAAACTGAGAGTATGTTAGTTTTTTGTGACATTTGTCTTTATATTATATTTACAAAATATAAATTAGAAACATTTTGTTGCTTTACATTGTTGTAACTTATGGATTGAGTGTTTTTAAAAAAAGTTTTTGTATTTTCTATTTTTAACCCAAAAGGTTCTTATCTTTTGCATTTAACCTCTTTAACTTTTTTACTTTTAAGTTTTAACCCACATCTTTTCATCTTTTACAATTTAACCCCCACACTTTTTATTTTTAACTTTCGCCCCCCATACTTTTCATGTTTTGCAAGTTTTTCGTTTTACGTTTCGTTTTAAATTTTGTGAGTCAACACGTCGCAACGTACGTGTGAGGTTCAACCGTTTTTCGTCTGCTTTTTCCTGTTTGACAGACCAGTCACTACGCGTCTATTTTTTTCGTTTAACAAGTTCGTCGTAACGCGCGGGTCCTAGATCGACTTAGTTATTATTTTCAACGTTTAACGTTTATGGCTAATTTCTTCGAATTAACACGTCGCAACGGACGTGCGTGGTTGAACGATTTTACGTCTGTTTTTCGTTCGGCGTTAGTTTTTTTACTTTTTTTATTTTATTTTTACGAGCTCTTCTAATGTTGGTGGTCGTTGTCAGTGGTGTGACATTAGTGCTACTTATCACGATTTTAAGAACGTATTTAACCTATTAAGTTATTACTAATAATTTGTTTCGAGTTTACCACCGTACCCCCTTTACTTAAGAAAAAAACTAATTTTTTTACGTGCATGGTTTTGTGTACGTGTCAGTATAAATTTGATTTGCTCTACATTTTGATGTAAACTTTTCCTGGAAACGATTCAGGTTAAATACGATATGTTTTCATTTAAAAAAAAAACATTTTTTGTGCACATTTTTATGTATGTTTCGGTATAAATTCGAGTTGGTGTATGTTTCGACGTAAACATTTTTGGAGAACGAGTCAGGTGAAATATAATATGTTTTCGTAATTATTTTATAAATGTTTTGTAAATTTTGTTTCGATCGAAGTGGAGTCAAATTGTGGTTTCTTTTTTCCCTTTTTTAAACGCTCTAATTAATCTCTTTTGATTATACGTGTCAACTTTTCCGTTATACCCATTACATTTTCTATGTATGACTAGGGTCACATGTAATATGTTATGATTGTACGGTATAAATTTGATTTACTTTATGTTTTGATCCAATCACATTGTTTATATAGGTTACATTGAGTTCAATCGATTACGTCGAAACATGTGTTTTCAAACGGTTAACGCATCACATAACGTTTGGACTAATTTATTTGATGTTAGGGATGTACCCGCGCCGCAACGCGCGCGGGTGTTAATGCTAGTTATATATTAAATGACATCTTGATACTATAGTACACGCATTAACCTTAATTTTGTTTTTAATTACAAAATTGCCATTCACACTCTTATATATCTTTTAGTTTTGATGGCATTCAAGTTTTTTTTTTGAACGGCCAACATAATTTTATTAAAATATAGCAAGATGCTACCCCACAATTACATCCACCAAGACATTATACATACAACAAATTATAACAGAACTAAACTGGGAATACTTCGAACTTACACCAGGCCTCCCAAGTTATTCCCACCTCCTTTGATCGGTTTTTAACCCATAAGAAGCTCATGTTCTTGATCTCTTCAACAACCTTCTGCACCGATACCTGACCCTGGTTGAATACCATATTGTTTCTCATTTTCCAAACGCTCCAAAGGTAAACAAGTGACACCGCATACAAGGCTTTTTCTTCTTCGCAGATCCTTGAGCATGGTTGTGGTATTCCAGCAAGTCTTTTAGACTGAATATGAAAGCGTTCGGGATTTTGCACCATTGCATAATTATGGACCAAACGGTTTGAGCGAATTGACATGAAGTGAAGATGTGCTCGCAAGTTTCGGGAAAATCATTGCAAAAAACACAGCATGTTGATTGCAGTTGTATGCCACGGATGCTGATTGCCACCTTCGTTGGAAGTCTATCAACCAAAGCTCTCCACCCAACCACACCGACCTTTTTAGGCGTCCAATTGTTCCACACAAAGACCTGCCCCGGAACCTCTCTGTGTTGCACTTGAAGCCAGCCTTTGACACTACGGACCGTGAAATTTCCCGATGCATTCAGCCCCCACTCCCAGCGATCTTTGGTGGGGTTTAGTTGAACCTGGTTCAGCAATTGCTGCAAAAGCTGTTGATCCTGTACTTGATGGCATTCAAGTAATTTACTTATTTTTAGTGGCATTTGTAAGTATCACAAAAGACAAATTATTTCTTTTTGTTGTTTTATGTTTTAACCACAAATGTTTTGGTTCTTACACTTTTGCCCTCTCTCAAATTGTCTTAGGTTTTTTTTTGTTTTTTAAACCAATTTACATTCTTACCCCTTAAGTTTAATGAATTTATCATGCGTCCCATAAACTCTAATAAAGTTCTATTTACCTTTTTTAAACCGTTTACACAACTCCCTTGAACTTTAATAAAGTTACAGCTTCGTTACGACTTTTCGATTTTTTACATGTTTTATCTTTTTATATATCGTTTCACATAATATCAACGTTGCACATTATTTTTATCTACATTCCGAAATTATTTTTTTAACATTACTCTTAAATTGATAGGTTGCTTTAAACGTTTTTAATCATTTGTTATTTTTAAACCGTTCGGCACTCATGTAGAAATATACCGTGACGTGCCTTTTTATCTACCCTTGAACCGACCCGCATTTATTGTATATATTAAAAAGCAACCTTTGGGTGGTTGTTTGTTCTGAGGAGGTGATGGTAATATTATAGAGGCTTGAAATTATAATTCCTTTGGGGTATGTGTGGTCAGAGTTAACTCTCAACTGGAAGAAACAATATACGCACATATTTGAATTTGGGTTAAATTTTAACATAGATTTGTTTTATATTTCAATTAAGGGTTTAGGTTTTAAAGTAAAAGTGAGAGATAATGAGCTTTATGTTAATCTGCATAAATTAACAACTACATACAAAGCAATTTTTACAGTTTATGTTATTTAGACTTAATAGCTAAAATATTCTAACCTAATTATCATATTTTTGGCAACATGTGAATCATCATTAATTTATAATGTTAGATTATGAATGGTATCATTTGGATATGTATGTGTTTAGTTCTATGTTTTATAAATAGTTTATGTAATTGTACTGAGAATATCTAATTGAAACATATATCGTTATCAATAACCGGATTCTTAATTACTTTACTTATTTATGCTTTTCAAAACAATTTGGTTCCCTGCCGCAACGCGCGAGTGGGAACAACCTAGTTATCATGAAATAATAGTCAGAAAATTTACTTGTTAGTTAGCTTGTAATACAAAATTTTCCTATTTTCAGATTTACCCCGAACACCTCATAGTTTGATAATTAGCAATAATCATTATTGCAACCTCGTATTAAAATTCCATATAATTTTTTTTAAAGGCCAATTAATTAAAAACTAGGGCTGGCAAATCGTGTCTTATCGTGTTTACCAGGTCTCTAACGACGCGGGTAACACAGGTATTAAACATGAATACAACTCGTTTAACTACTTTATATCTCATGTTTATAACACAGTTTTACGTTTTATGTACCAAGAAGAAGAAACGATGGATCGTAACCTCATAATTTTATTTATGTTTAAAAAGTAAAAAAATCATATTGTATAATTTTTCAGTAAACAGATCTAATCGTGTCTTATACAGATATCTATTGTCAGCCTTATTAAAAACCACTAGCAAGGCGTTATAAACCATACATCGATTCAATGCTATCCAGACAATGTACTAATTACAGAAATTAAATGAAATCCAATTGTTCCAATCAAGCGACTCCATCTTGGACCGAATTTTCACCCAAAGAAACCTGAGCATTTTCAATTCATCTAGTAAGTTTCCAATTTCAACCACTTTAAAGGGCACAATATGTTGTTCACAACAACCCCTTGTTTTGACAACTTTCTTTGGTACCCAACGATTCAATACGAACCCGCTTCTGGTTTGGAACGAGGCAGGAGTTGCCAATAATGTTCTCCCGATGTAACAGCGAAGTCACGACCATTATCGCCCATCATTTCCAGGAATATGCATTGTTCCGAGCCTAACCGTACCGAGTAAAGCTAAACATTCCTGCTGTTCGCTATCCCCTAAACTTTTGGTACTTTAGAGCATTTACACCCCTTCCTCTATCTCTATTTCTATAACTACACAAAAAATACTAAATTTTCTATCTCACTTTCAATTAAATAATAATTTTTATATTTTTATCGTTATTTTTTCTCTCTCCTCCACTCACATTCACTTTTAAAAAGTATTAGAAAATTAATGTGTGAAAATTGTCCCCCAAATATATAGATGAATAACAATATTTTCTTTATTCCATTCACAACTTTTTTTATAATATGCAGTACTCACTCACAAATATATGTGGAATGCGATGCGTTGCTTTTTACCAATATTTAACTTGATTGGTAATCGAACTGGTCCAGTTGGGCCGATTTAAAGAATCGGACGATGTTACGTAAAAAAAATATACATATATAACTAAGTTAAACAAAAATATGAAACAACTATATCTTTGTTGTATAAATTTGTAATGTTAAAAACTATTAATATTAAGTATGTCATAAACAAACTATGAAGCGTGGAGTGGCAAATGAAATTTTAAAAAATAAAGCAAATATAACTATTCGGCCTATTTCTACGATTCAATCGATCTGACCAATTTATATAGAAAGTCTTTGAATGGGTAAGTGTTGAACCGGTAAAAAGTCTGAACCATTAAGCGTTGAACCAATAAGATGTCTGAACCATTAGGAACCAGAATAATGTTTAATCATTTAGAGACAAATGTCTGACCAATTCAGATAAGAGGTCTTAACCATTCAGACTCGGTATAACGCTTAACCATTCAGAGGCAAATGTCTAAACCATTTAGACATCTGTTTACGAAACAAACAATCTGAATCATTTAATATTGAACCAGTAAGAGGTTTGAATTATTAAGAGCTGAAACAAATAACCCTAGTAAGAAGTCTGAATCATTAAGAAAATGTATTAGACAAGGCGATCCTATATCCCCGTTCTTATTCTTGATCGTTATGGAGGGCTTGTCGTCGTTGATAAGGATGGCGTGTGACAAAGGTATGTTCCAAGGTGTGCGATTGAATAAAGATGGCCATACTATTTCACACCTCCTATATGCCGATGATGCTTTAGTTATGGGCGAATGGACTCAGAGTAACTTAAATGCTTTGAAGAGAATACTTCGTATTTTTCACATGTACTCGGGCCTTCGAATAAACTTGCACAAATCGAATTTGTTTGGTATAGGAAAGAGTATGGAGGACATTGATATCGGCGCTATTGGGATGGGATGTAAACCGGGGGCCTTCCCTTTCAAATACTTGGGTATTATTGTTGGTGCAAACATGAACCGAATATCAAACTGGGACTCGATTGTTGACATTTTCAAAAAGCACCTATCTTCGTGGAAGGCTAGTGCGGTTTCGATGGCGGGTAGGGTGACCCTTATCAAGGCGGTTTTGGAGAGTTTACCGACGTATTATTTCTCGTTGTACAAGGCTCCGGTTACGGTCATCAACAAGTTGGAGATTATTATTAAAAGATTTCTATGGGGCGGATGTGACGAAAAAAAATAAAATACATTGGGTTGCTTGGGATAGAGTGACGATGAGTATTAAAGATGGAGGGTTGGGTTTAGCCAAGTTGGAGGATAATAACTATGCGTTGTTGCTAAAGTGGCTATGGAGATATCGTATAGAAGACGGAGCGTTGTGGAGAAAGGTGGTGGATGCTATACACAGTTCAAGTAGAAGATGGGAGACTATCCAATGTAATAATCGCTTTGCCGGAGCATGGTCCAGGTTGGTCAAAGCTGGATACACCCTTAAAGTTGATGGTAATGGGTTTGTAAATTTGATAAAAGGGGTGGTGGGCGACGGCTTGAAACTCAAGTTCTGGATCGATCCCTGGCTTACCACGGAACCGTTACAATTTAAATTTCCTAGATTGTTCCGATTGGATGGTAACAAGCGTTGTAGTGTGGCCGACCGTCTCTCCGAGCGTAATGGTTCTGTTTCTATAAGCTGGAATTGGAAGCAATATCCGAGTAGTGAGCTGGAAATAGAGGAGCTTATTCAATGTCATCGTGACCTCTCGAGTGTTCTCCTTAGTGACTGGGAAGATTGTTGGGCATGGACTCAAGATTCAGGTGAAGGTTATTCGGTAAAAGAAGCTCGGAAATGGATGAAAGGGAGCAATCAATCTGGTAACAATATGGTATATAAATGGTGTACGTGGGTGTCGAGTAAATGCAACATATTCATGTGGAGAGCTAGCTTGGATAGGATTCCTACCAAGGTAGCTCTTCGGCATCGTAATATAAATGTTGGTGATGGTTTGTGCGGTTTCTGTAGCGATATAGACGAGACGGTGGATCATATGTTCTCGGGTTGTACGGTTGCTTGTGGTGTTTGGGATGCTATCGGGTCTTGGTGCAAGATCCCTCGGTTTTTCGTTTTTTCGTTTTCTGATGTGCTACATGTTACCGACGAATTGCCTTACACAACAAAGAAGAAGGAAATCATGTACGGTATCATTATAATCGCTTGTTGGCAAATTTGGAAGGCTAGGAACGAAAAGTTATTCAACGGAGTGGATTCTAATGTCGCCCGTATCGTTTCGGATGTGAAGTCCTTGGCGTATATCTGGTTTAAGAGTAGACATAAGGAGGGTTCGATAGATTGGAGAAATTGGTGTAATTTTGATTTTCCGTTGATGTAATTTTTTCCGCGTTTCGATGATCTCGATCTTAGAGATTGTCGTCGCGGGTTGTGTTTGTTAATGATATTCGCCTTCCAAAAAAAATTAAGAAAATGTTTCCGAGTGTATGAAATGTTGAGTCGGTCAAATAAACAGATAACTTTAATTATGAATTTACAATTATTAAAATGGAGTTGGTATAGTTGTATGTCATTGGAAATTTCCAAGCAACTAGATGCCTAATTTTAGCTTTTTTAAATGTTGCGATGACTTTGGAAAGTCTTTATTGAGTTGTTTTTTAATTGCTACATAACCAAATTTCACATATAAGTAACTTGTTCTTCATGTTAATCATTCCGGTTAGCTTCACTCTCTTCACCATGGCATCACCCTCTCAACTTGAAATCATCGATAACGCGATGTTTTGCAATACCAAATTTGCATTAGCGTATCCTGATCCCGACCAAAAATGGTTGATACGAAGACACTTAATTTCTCTTCATAGAGAATTTTCGTCCTTATGTCCCATTGTCGACACATATATCCACCACGATGGAGGCGGGGTGAACCTACTAAAAGTTGATGGCTACCTGTATATCTCTCACTCGTTACCTTTGGTTCGTATAAACATTTGGGTCCATGAGCACTACCCTCATGTGGCACCTATGGTTCATGTGAAAACGGACCTAACCAACCCAATTCGTCTAAACCACCCGTTTGTGGATCCTTCGGGCTTGACCACCTCATCTTATTTGCACACGTGGAGACCTTTCGAGTATGATCTACTAGGCCTTGCACGCAATCTAGTAAATATATTTTCCTTAGACCATCCTTTCTATGTTGCGAGTGTTCCTCCTAACATGTCACACCCCTCATATGTGTCTAAAATAGAAGGTATGGACCGGCTTTGGTGGATGCTTCACTATGACATGATCGCGTTGAGGGAGGACACAAACGATGAAGTAGAGCAACTTGCTGCTCTTCAAGGTGAGATGAGGGCGCGTGTTGACATAACCGACAACATGATCATTGGACTGGACCATGAAAAGACCGAACTAAAGCAACGAGTCAAGGAAATGACCGATGAGGCGGATACCTTGGTCAACTGGTTATCGGTAAACAAGGTAAACTTAAGTGTAGTCATTGGAGGGAGAGTTGAAGACGCGTTTGAATGTGTAGACGAGATCTCAACAATGAAGATGGAGTGGCAAGCCGAGGATGACGCTTTGGAAGAATTGTTGTTTAAACTCGATGATGCGCTTGTAAAAGAGGTTATTAGCCATGAAACTTACATTAAACAAGTTCGGGTTTTGGCTAGAGAGCAATTTTTCGCTCGGGCCAAACTCGAAAAGTTGAACCGTGAAGGGTCCTCAATTTTTCAAGTTTTTTGATTGATCTCATCATTGTACATCCACACATATCAGTTATACATAACACATAAATTGAATGAAATTTATCTACATGTTCAATTTTATATTAATGTTTTAAGTTTAAAAAAATGATATTGAAAAAACTAACATTATTACTAAAAACAGAGTTGCAATTATAAAACAGATAGAATTAAAAAAAAAACATATTTGTCCAAATCATATAAAGCAGATAGAAGAAGTTGTTAATATACTAATGTTGTATATGATGTTGGAAATTTACAAGAAACTAAAATCCAAACTAACATTGACTTCGCCATTGTCTCAACAATATTTATGAGTGGAAAGTGATTTTTTTTTTTTATAAAAGTACGTTTTTATGAAGAAAATTATCTGGAAATCGAATAGGCAACTAGACCTGGCTCAGCAGTGTGGATGATGTTATAACTAGACCGGACAGTGAACTGGCTGCAGTATGATATCATAAATAATTTAATAATACATATTTATAATTTTGGTGTAGACTTGCAATCAGTGCTGTAGTAATCGCTAGTCGGGCGGCGGGGTGGGAACTAGCGATTAATCGGAATTTACGGGGATTAATCGGGATTAATTTGATTAACCGGCGACTAATCGGGGATTAATCGCCACCTAGTCGGGATTTTTACAACCATGCTTGCAATTTTAAAACTAGCGAGATTAAACTCGCGCGTTGCCGAGGGGGGAGGGGGGATTTTTTTCGATATCAGAGTATCAGCTTGTTACAACACCTGCACATGTTATAGCAAGTGAAAAAGAAAACTCAATAAATGATCGGTATCGGTTTGGTTCTTTAAAAAAAGGTAAGCCAAATAATTATAATAGATATTTTTTTTAATATAAACGACAATATCATTCCACACGAAAAACGGCAATTACAAAGCAATGGCAGGTAGTCGGGCAACAAGTTGCGCCGCCACCCCCTTTTGAATAGAAAAACCAATTCTACTAAATACAAAGTTTGAAACCTTTAGCGACGAAGAATTACTATTAACGACTTTTTGAACCCGATTCAAAAGTCGCACAGCGTCAGGAGCGAGACCACCACGCAAACGGGACAAACACATGTTGACAAACATAGATATTAAAATAGCAAAATTAGTTTAATATAAGGTGTAAAATAAAACTACATAAAAAAGAAGATCGTTGATGCCACTTGACATCCACCCATTTATCAAGCGAATTAGTCGGGTATTAAGGGGACCTGGGGTTTTGCGTAAGGGTGGGGGGTATGGTTAATCACTCTAGGGTGATTGAGTGATTCTCTACCCAATAATATTATGCCATGTCAACTCCCCATTCTACTCCCCATTTTGCACTCAATCATTAGGTATGGTTAATCACTCTAGGGTGTTTGAGTTATATATTTTTTGATTTGTTCTTCTCTCCTCTCTCCTTTCTCTCTCTCCTCCATCACTCTTCTCCATCATTCGGTGACTATTCACCCATTTTGCTCACCGATAACCCACTCACCGAAACCATTCCTCACCCCGGTGTGGTCACCGATCGGTGACACACACTCACCGAATGCCTCCCCAATAATCATACCGTCCACCCTAAGCGGGTTCCCACGGTTATGAAAAAAAAAAAGTGAATGTTAGCAAGTGGGCACTATAAACTATTAAAGCTTCTTTACGTTAATATAGATATATAATATACAGTTTGGACTAGTAAATGACCCCGTAAACAAGATTTCAAAAAGGATAAAAATTACAGGTTCACTCATAACCGGACCGGTGTTGTGCCTGCTGGTTCTAAAAAAAAAAAAAGCCATCCAATCGATATGACAAATCAAATCGATCTTAAAACCGGTTTCAGATCCCCAAACTAGCTTTTTTTCCCACCTCTATGAATAGGCTCGGGTCGGGACAATAGTTATTGGGCTAGAGCAGCTATTTTTCCCACCTCTATTAGGCTCGGGACAATAGTTATTGGGCTACAGTGGGCTTTTAAAGACTTTCCATTGATGATGCAAATTTATTTAATGTTGATGGAGGGTTTCAATGTCGATACTGTCAAAAGCCCAAAAAAAATAACATTATAATTTCCTATATATTAATTGTCAAAATTTTGTATGTGAGTAATATTTACTAGTGTTGTAAAAATCGATTTTTGTCGCTGATTAATGGTTAGTCGGCCAGTAACTGAGTAATTTTTCGTTTTTAGTCCATTAATCAGTCGGCAAGCTAAAAAACGGCGATTCCGGCAAAAAGATATATATTCCGGCCAAAACCTGTAAATTAGCCAGTTTCCAACCAAGCCATGTGACTTCCAACAATTAATCTTGTATACTTGAAAAAATGAGTTGAGAAAGAGTTAAAACTTGTCTACTTAATCCCGAGTAGTCGCTAGTCCCCATCTTACCAGCCCACTAGCGACTATCGAGTTATCCAACCTTGATATTTACTATTCAATTTGATGGCATCTCTTTGGTACAAGTTTATCACTTCATTTTATCTTTTTTGTTGGTTTGTGGTCCAATTCAATGCATAATAAATACTTTATGGGCCGTTATTTAACAAGAAAATTTCAAGGTTTCCGAAGAAAAAGGCCTTGTTTATGTTCTTAAGTGATAATTTTAAGGGTAATTTACATTTTTCATCCTTTATGCTTGTAGTGTGTTGCAATTGATAGCCTTTAACTTCAATAATTACAGTCACAATTCTTTATTTGGAAAACATGTTGCACGTTTTATTCTTTACCCCAAACCCAGTTAGAAAAATAAGTTAGTTTTGATCACGTGCTTGGCACGTAAGGGCATTTAAGGCCATTCACCTACCAACTACCCCACCATATAAATTCCCCCCTTTCTCCCCCAAATCCCTCATTAGGGTTTTTATCCAAACCTGCAACTCCTCTTACCATTGCAACTTTCTACGAAAAATTTTGAAATCGATTCAAGTTCACACCAGGTTGCGAAGGTCAAACACTCGACCAACTCTTCGCTTTCCTCAAAGCAGATTCAACCAATGACCTCAACTCTTTACTCGGAGCTTGTGTTTGTAACAGGTTGTGGATGTTGTATACCACACGCTTGCAAACAACTGGATTTCCGAAGGTCAATTTTTATATTTTAATTTGTTATTCTGTTTTTTATTATGTTGAATTTGGAAATTGCATCCCATTTAACATGTAATTATTTGTTTGATTGCTCCGACTAACAGAGTGGGATTGGCCAATATAATAAAGCAGATAGTACTGATGGAGAACTCATAAAATACAAGGTATTAAAGATTTATCATCACCATTCAATCATTCTTTTCGTTTGAATGTTATTTTTGTAAGTTCATTAGGTGATAAGAACAACAGGAAGAAGAATTGCAACAGCCAATCAACTGCCTCTCATTACAACTGTTCAACTACATATAACAGACTCCAACTACCATTTTACACAAAGACCCCCTCTACTTATCTAACCAGCTAATACAACCCCTGTCCTAACATATAAGACCCCTACCTTATTAACAAGTAACAATTCAGTCCCTAGACTTATTACAATGTATCAATACTCCCCCCTAAACTGTTTTTGTCCTCAAAAATGAAAATCAGGGAACCGAATCTGTAAATCTTCCGCATTCTCCCATGTAGCTTCCGTAATCGGCAAACTATCCTATTGAACCAACACCTCTGCTGAAGCACGATGACCTCTCTTAACCATCCTTTTTTCCAACACGTGCAAAGGCTTGAACAAAAATCTAGGACCATGAGGTAAAGGTGTAGATTACCACACATCACTTCTAGCCTTTTTTAATAGCGAGACAAGAAAAACTGGATGTACTTGTGCATCATTAGGAAGATCCAGGTTATAAGCAACTGGACCTATTCTTTCAATTACCAGGAAAGGTCCAAAAAACTTAGGACCCAGCTTGTTAAAATGATTAGATCGAATTGTAGCTTGACCATAAGGATGTAATTTCACATAGACATTGTCCCCTACTTGAAATTCCCTATCACTTCTTTTCCTATCAGCTGCTTGTTTCATTTGATTTTGTGCCCTCAACAATGAATGTTTTAACAACTTAATAGTGTCTTCTCGATCACACATTATCTCATCTACAACAGCCACCCTTCCATCTCTAGGAATATAAGGAATAAACAAGGGAGGTGGATAACCATACAAGGCTTGAAAAGGAGTATTGCCCAGTGAGGAATGGAAATTAGTATTATACCAGAATTCAGCTAATGGCAACCATTTGACCCAAGCACTTGGTTTATCCATAATCATACAACGCAAATAAGATTCCAAACAGCTATTCACGACTTCGGTCTGGCCATCCGTTTGTGGATGATGTGTCGTTGATAATGCCAGCTGGATACCTTGTAAACTGGTAAACTCCTTCCAAAATTGGCTCACAAAAATTGGGTCCCTATCCGACACTGTAAGACCCTAATACATATTTGGCAAAAGTCACAGCGGAAATTCATGCCGTAAAATTTCTTTCATTACACACATCTTGACTTACTTGAAAGTTCATTTTAAAAATATCTATTTTAAAAAACAAAAGCATAACATCCGTTTGCTAAAGTACAAACTCAATTAATCTCATACAATCTCTCTTGTGACTCGGTCTTCGATCTCTATTCCTCATGATAATCGCCCGCGATTTGCAAAACCTGCACTCACCACATACAATCATAACATTAGCATACAATACATAAACAAAATTTATGCCTGTACCCTCCCCATTTCGTTATCTTTCTAACTTTAAGCATTTCATCTGCGTATCCGTATCCTGGTGAGGCTTCAATGATGTACCTGCATTACTTTTCATCTTCAAGGCACACCATTAATAACGTATTACTCAACGTATCTATATTATGCATACTTACATTCGTACATGCATACATCCACATCTACATACGTACATACCTTCCTATACCTCTACATATTTGCATACTCTCATACGCACCTTCATGCATACATACATATTTGCATACTCTCATACGCACCTTCATGCATACAAGATTCCAAACAGCTATTCACGACTTCGGTCTGGCCATCCGTTTGTGGATGATGTGTCGTTGATAATGCCAGCTGGATACCTTGTAAACTGGTAAACTCCTTCCAAAATTGGCTCACAAAAATTGGGTCCCTATCCGACACAGTAAGACCCTAATACATATTTGGCAAAAGTCACAGCGGAAATTCGTGCCGTAAAATTTCTTTCATTACACACATCTTGACTTACTTGAAAGTTCATTTTAAAAATATCTATTTTAAAAAACAAAAGCATAACATCCGTTTGCTAAAGTACAAACTCAATTAATCCCATACAATCTCTCTTGTGACTCGGTCTTCGATCTCTATTCCTCATGATAATCGCCCGCGATTTGCAAAACCTGCACTCACCACATACAATCATAACATTAGCATACAATACATAAACAAAATTTATGCTTGTACCCTCCCCATTTCGTTATCTTTCTAACTTTAAGCATTTCATCTGCGTATCCGTATCCTGGTGAGGCTTCAATGATGTACCTGCATTACTTTTCATCTTCAAGGCACACCATTAATAACGTATTACTCAACGTATCTATATTATGCATACTTACATTCGTACATGCATACATCCACATCTACATACGTACATACCTTCCTATACCTCTACATATTTGCATACTCTCATACGCACCTTCATGCATACATACATACACATTTACATACGTGCCTACATTTGTACATCTCTACATACATGCATATACTCCTACGTATCTTCATATATACATAAATACTCACCTACATACGTACATACACTCCTACGTACACGTTCCATGTCTTGCATACCTCTTACATACTCACACATTAATCATATGGGACTTAGATTTAGATTTATAACCCATATATATCAAAGGAATGTTAAAAAAATCATGTTTGGGAGGCCCACTGTAGTCCACGGATAATATACCGAAGCCTACGATGCATAAATCACATAAATAACGAAATTTCGGCTTTTTGGACATGGGGAGGGCGTCGGCGACGGCCCTTGCATTTACGCATAGCCAAAAACCTCCGTAGACAGCAAAATAACGCGTCAGCAAAAACTGACTTTCCATGGGGCGTCGGCGACGGCCACTCGAAAGTCAGTTTTCCTGCTGTGTTGTTTTCGTCTTTCGAACGCACTAAAACTCGCATAACTTTTAAACCGTTTACCCGTTTAACCTCTCGTTTCTTCCTACATGATTGTAAATTAACATTCTATCATGTGAACTTGAAATCCAACATCCGGGTTAAGGAAATTCTTGACTTATACGTTTTCGGCTTATTTTTCATTAACGAATTATTCGACCCGTTCATGCATTTATCAAAACGATCTGTTGATTTGACCTCAACTTCATATGAACTTAATAATTTCAACAACGACTATCATAAGAGATTAAATTCTCGGATGCCTTGCATCCTCTTTACCTATTTTCGCTTAAAAGCTTATTTCGACCTGTTATAGGTATTTGTGCATAAAAAGGGGTCTATGACATACAAAACCCTATTCTTCGCTTTCATGCTTGACCAAGACATTACTCTAACCGAATAGCTTGTTTCCAAACGACTTTTAAGGTCGTTTGCCCGATATACCTATCAAGGGCGTTTTTGTCAACTTCGCTCCATCCTTTACAACAAAGGACTTCATTGCATATTTAACCAATCCTACTACTTAACTACAACTCTAATCACACATACCTGGCTCGGATCAAAGCTATGACCCGTTTTAATACTTCGTGCACTAAATAGCTAGTTAATAGCAACATAATTCCTTTCGCTATTCATCCTGTGAAAGCATAATACTTGACAAAACAATTCATGAGTCAATATCGCCAAATGGTGATATCTTCACCATTTGACCCGTTAAGTCTAAATGTCCATTTTATTCTTGTGGGATTTTAGTTATTCAATATCCCATCCTTATAACTTATTCCTCCGTTAACTCGTAACCAAAATCACTATAATACCCTTTTTACCCTTTTTAACCATCAAACTTAGTTTCTTAACATCCTCACATGTTCCGACCCATATCAAAGCTTGTAGGAACATTATAATTCACATAATTACTTACCATGTTCGTAATCAATACATTGAATAGATATTTTACAAAAAGGGGTGTAAGCTTTACTTACATAGCATCCGAATATGCTTCCTGTGCGCATTAGTCCCGTTTGACCCGCTTCTTTCCCAAGCTTCCATGTCGTTTATCAAGCATCAAATATCATATATCATTCTTAAGATAGTTAGCTTGTTCATCATTCATCACACGGATCTTATTTCAGAAATTATCATTCAAACTCAAAACATACTAACTTGTAAGACCCTAATACATATTTGGCAAAAGTCATAGTGGAAATTCGTGCCCTAAAATTTCTTTCATTACACACATCTTGACTTACTTGAAAGTTCATTTTAAAAATATCTGTTTTACAAAACAAAAGCATAACATCCGTTTGCTAAAGTACAAACTCAATTAATCCCATACAATCTCTCTTGTGACTCGGACTTCGATCTCTATTCCTCATGATAATCGCCCGCGATTTTCACAACCTGCACTCACCACATACAATCATAACATTAGCATACAATACATAAACAAAATTTATGCCTGTACACTCCCCATTTCGATATCTTTCTAACTTTAAGCATTTCATATGCGTATCCGTATCCTGGTGAGGCTTCAATGATGTACCTGCATTACTTTTCATCCTCAAGACACACCATTAATAACGTATTACTCAATGTATCTATATTTTGCATACTTACATTCTTACATGCATACATCCACATCTACATACGTACATACCTTCCTATACTTCTACATATTTGCATACTCTCATACGCACCTTCATGCATACATACATACACACACATTTACATACGTGCCTACATTTCTACATCTCTACATACATGCATATACTCCTACGTATCTTCATATATACATAAATACTCACCTACATACGTACATACACTCCTACGTACACGTTCCATGTCTTGCTGTAACACCCTTGTTATTATTTTAAAGGTTTTCGTATAAATAACGAAAATAAACATGTAATTACGATGAAGTATCCTTAGAAAATACGGGTTTACTAAAACTTTTACAGTTTAAAAGTTTGACAACACATTGTATATGAATTCGTCGTTTAAAAGGTACAACGAAACGTCGCGCGGAAGCTTGTATTTTATCGTGTTCGGTTCCTCATCGAGCTTGATCTTCATCCGTGCACTCTTGGCATTCACCTATGATCAAAACCAACTTAAAAGTTAGTTTTGATAGTCAAATATTAAGTTCAAACAAGTACGGGGGTTAAAAATGACAAAAATTAACAATTTTCGGAGTTAGGGGGCTAGGTGTGACGCCAAGGGCCTAGGCGTCACGCCTAGCCCTGTTTTTCACAGCCAGTTTGTTCAGTTGATGCTGTACATACTCAGCACGATCTGATTTCACGGAAACGACCATAACTTCTTCGTTATTGATCCGTTTTACCCGATTCTTTTTCCTACGCGTCCGTAATTTAATCCTCCATCTTATGGAGTTAAAATCCAACATCCAACATAAATAAATTTTTAGACTTTCAAGCCTTCGACTCGTTACCTTATTATCAAATTTTACCCGTTTATGCATTTTATCAAACAAACATATTTGTTTGATTCCTACATCACCTACACTTCTTCAAATTGATATTAACTACCATATTAGGTTCTAATCACAAGTTTATTTCACAATTTAAACCCGTTTTCGCTCGTATGCTTATTTTGACCCGTTAAGGGTATTTAAGCACTTTCGAGCCTAAAATAGCTTTCGGTTGCTTCTAGCATTCCATTACCACATTTCTTATCCTATAATCTCCCACCACAACTGTATAAAGGTAGATTTAATGTGGTGATCAATATAAACCAAGTTTTACCTCTCGAGGCGTCATTTCACGGCAAAAACTCAAATAGTGCTATATGGCTAATATAATACCTCTTTCAGCTTCTATACTTATTCTAAGTATTTACCTTGTCATAAAACTCATTTCCAAACAACCTTTAAGGGTTGTTTGTCCCATTTAGCCTACAAGGGCGTTTTGGTCGATTTTAGTCCTTTTATGACGAAGGACTCTCTCTCAAATTATTTGACCAAAATAGCACTTTTAACTACAACATAATTATGCGTACCTGGCCCGGATCACAAGTAGACCCGATTTATACCTCGTTTTCATTATCACACCATCAATGGTGACGCAATTATCCGATTTGCTAATCGGTCCTGTTAACATAAGACTTGACAACCACATTAGTCGATACTATCAAATGGTGTTATCACCACCATTCGACCCGTTTGGACTATATGCCCAACATTATCTATTTAATCAAAAACATCGTTTTTGATCTCCAATTCATACATCCATCCCATCCCGGATTTTATTACCATACCCCTTTTTCTTTTACACTCTTTTCTTACAAATTTCAACCCATTTCGGCTTATGCCATGGGTATACTTTTAACTTCGATTTACATTAGTCAACACTTGACCAATTTCCATTTTATCCTTTTTATCATTATTAGATTACACTACAAGGTAATCTTAACGGGAATTCGTAATTTCTTAAATCATTACATGATTTATTTACCGTTTTGCCCTTTTTGCTATAAACCAAGGTTTTTATCATCTCTATATGTTCCGACTCGTATCGATCGCGTCGGAAATTCATATTTTCTATATTATCGTTATCTCATTTATAACGTATAGAATAAACAAGTATTTTACATAATTGCGTAAGTTTCACTTACCTTGCATCCCGAATACGCTTTTCCTTTATGCTTGACTCGTTTGACCCGCTTCCATCCCAAGCTTCACCTAGCTTGTTAAGCGCCAACTTCCATTTATCATTCACAAGGTTGTTAGATTAGTCATTCTAAATCATGACTTTCACACCTTATGAATCTTTGACTACTTTTCTTATTGAACTAAATCATAAATCATGAGTTTAATTCTTGTATCAAGACCCACTTCAAATCAAGTATGAACTCTTAACAATTCCCCATTTTGTTCAAGTAGTTCATTCATACAAGTTAGTATGGTGTTTATAAACACCAATACCACATCAATCTCATTAAATCATCAAAAAAAAACCCATTTTTCAAGTCATGTATGATCAACACTCAAACTTGGAAATTGTTCAAGTATCTTGCATCAACTATCAACTATGATGATTTCTAGCATAAACATATCATCATCTTCACTACACAATCAAAACCCACTTAGCACATAAGAGGGTAATTATCAAATTCCTAGTTTTAGTACTAATTTTTCAAGTTTTCAACTAGGGTTTGTTTCTAAGCATGAATTTCATCCTAGTTTCACCCAAACATCAATCATTCAAGCTTGAATTTCGATTTTCACAAGTTCATCAAAAATCTCAACTTCATAAACATCAAAAATTTGACATACCTTACGATCCCCACGACTAGGTGATCGTTTCTATGTATTCATGCATCGATTTTGACCTTGAATCAGGCTTCAATTTGATGATTTGTTGAGTTCTAGGGTTTGAGCTCTTGGGAGCACCCTCCTGGTCGATCTCCAGACACGCACACACACACCTTAGGTGTGTGTTATGTTATTTTTTTTTTGTTTATAAAACCCTTTTTCAAGTTATCCAACTTCGGTCCCTCACGTTTTGGTTTGTTATTAAGTAGGCTACAACCCACTTATTTCTAGTAAAAGTCCCTCTTATTAACTAGGTTAATTATCCCTAGTTAACTTAATGGGTTCGGGAAGTCATAACCCGTTTTATTTTAAGTCCCGTTAACTCGGGCTTCTTATAACAATGTTTTCTCAAGCATTTATTAAATTTTATAACTAATATTAGGATTGTTTGTCTAAGTCCTAATATTCACCGGGTAAATTTTACCACTAACGCTATTTTACCCGTTCATTATTATTAACGTGGTTTAATTACCAAACCCGTTTTCGGGGTGTTACACTTGCATACCTCTTACATACTCATACATTAATCATATGGGACTTAGATTTAGATTTATAACCCATATACATCAAAGGAACGTTAAAAAAATCATGTTTGGGAGGCCCACTGTAGTCCACGGATAATATACCGAAGCCTACGATGCTTAAATCACATAAATAACGAAATTTCAGCTTTTTGGACATGGGGAGGGCGTCGGCGACGGCCCTTGCATTTACGCGTAGCCAAAAACCTCCGTAGACAGCAAAATAATGCGTCAGCAAAAACTGACTTTCCATGGGGCGTCGGCGACGGCCTCTCGAAAGTCAGTTTTCCTGCCGTGTTGTTTTCGTCGTTCGAACGCACTAAAACTCGCATAACTTTTAAACCGTTTACCCGTTTAACCTCCCGTTTCTTCCTACATGATTGTAAATTAACATTCTATCATGTGAACTTGAAATCCAACATCCGGGTTAAGGAAATTCTTGACTTATACGTTTTCAGCTTATTTTTCATTTACGAATTATTCGACCCGTTCATGCATTTATCAAAACGATCTGTTGATTTGACCTCAACTTCATATGAACTTAATAATTTCAACGACGACTATCATAAGAGATTAAATTCTCGGATGTCTTGCATCCTCTTTACCCATTTTCGCTCAAAAGCTTATTTCGACCCGTTATGGGTATTTGTGCATAAAAAGGGGTCTATGACATACAAAACCTTATTCTTCGCTTTCATGCTTGACCAAGACATTACTCAAACTGAATAGCTTGTTTCCAAGCGAATTTTAAGGTCGTTTGCCCGATATACCTATCAAGGGCGTTTTTGTCAACTTCGCTCCATCCTTTACAACAAAGGACTTCATTGCATATTTAACAAATCCTACTACTTAACTACAACTCTAATCACACATACCTGGCTCGGATCAAAGCTATGACCCGTTTTAATACTTCGTGCACTAAATAGCTAGTTAATAGCAACATAATTCCTTTCGCTATTCATCCTGTGAAAGCATAATACTTGACAAAACAATTCATTAGTCAATATCGCCAAATGGTGATATCTTCACCATTTGACCCGTTAAGTCTAAATATCCATTTTATTCTTGTGGGATTTTAGTTATTCATTATCCCATCCTTATAACTTATTCCTCCGTTAACTCGTAACCAAAATCACTATAATAACATTTTTACCCTTTTTGACCATCAAACTTAGTTTCTTAACATCCTCACATGTTCCGACCCATATCAAAGCTTGTCGGAACATTATAATTCACATAATTACTTACCATGTTCGTAATCAATACATTGAATAGATATTTTACAAAAAGAGGTGTAAGCTTTACTTACATAGCATCCGAATATGCTTCCTGTGCGCATTAGTCCCGTTTGACCCGCTTCTTTCCCAAGCTTCCATGTCGTTTATCAAGCATCAACTATCATATATCATTCTTAAGATAGTTAGCTTGTTCATCATTCATCACACGGATCTTATTTTAGAAATTATCATTCAAACTCAAAACATACTAATCTATCAAATCCTAGCCGAAATCCTTTAAACATTTACACACACACATGTGATTTCAAACATCATTAACATTAACATATCATCATATTATACAAAACCCACTTCATAACTTCATTGTTAATCACTTACTAGTGATCTAGGCTCAATTATCTCTAATTTCATCATACCCTTGGTGTGTGTACAACCTTTTAAACATAAGGTACAACTAATTCATGCACAATCTCCTAATTTCATACATAATTCATCAAATCCTCCTACTAATTAACATATAGCATTCACACATAAACATTCAAACATATTATCATCATATTTCTTTCAATTCTTCTAACAAGACTCCATATTACTCACATAATACATCAATATTCAACAAGAATTAGACATGGATAATGATTCAAGTCATCATTCTCACCATAACTAATGGGTTTCACCTCTAAGCATCAAATTAACCTAAATCATGCATAACCCATGTTCTATATGATGATTCTAACATATCCTCATACTCAATTTCATACCAATTCACGATTTACAACATAACCCACTTCGTGCATAATCACCAATCTAACTTTTACGACATACCTTACGATCCCCTTATGAAGGTGATCATTAATCCATGCTCGGTTATGAATTTAAGCATCATTTAGCCTTTCAATTTGATGAAAATGATGAAGTTAGGGTTCTTGGCTCCATGGGAGTCTCCTGCTCATTCTCGAACACACGAAGTGTGTGTTTGTGTGTGTGCAATTTTTCATATATTATCTCATCTTTCATTTTTAACCCACTTTAGTCCCTTGTGTTAGCCACTAAGACATAATTGGTACAATTTTCATTCCTTTAATTGTTTTTACCATTTTCTTAACTTAGTTAAATAACATAGTCATTCATTTCTTGATGTACCATACGATAACATTTAACAATTATAAACATTCGGATTTTGGGGCGTTACAGACACAATAGTCTCTGGCCATCCGTGCAATTTGAATACGTGATCAAGAAATATTTGAGCCACCTGAGCTACTGTATAAGGGTGAGATAAAGCCATAAAATGACTGTATTTCATTAAGCGATCCACCACCACAAATATAACATCTTTGCCTTGTGATTTAGGCAGCCCCCCAATAAAATCCATGGATATGTCGGAGAAGATATGATTCGGAATCTGCAAAGGTTGGAGCAGACCCGGAGAAGCAACTGTCTCATATTTGGCCTTTTGACAAACGGTACAGTTTCGGATAAAATTTCGGACCTATCTATGCATTCCCTTCCAAAAAAAGCTCTAATTCTTTGAACCGAAGCATGTACCCCTGAATGACCACCCATAGGACTAGCATGACATAATGCAATAATATCTCCTTGTAACTTCTCATTTTTTCCCACCATTACCTTTCCTTTCCTTTCCTTTCCTAAGCAATGCATTGCCATTCCAAGTATATCTTGGATGTGTATCTCCTGCCTTCAAATTCTGCAAAACTGTTTGAAGTTTCTGATCACTATTCCATGACTCTTGTACCCTCTTCCAAATGCTATCATCAAATGTGCTATAAGACAAAGCCATCAAAGACGAGGACTGGACTCTAGACAAAGCATCCGCGGCCCATTCTCACTGCCTTGCTTATATACAATCTCAAAGTCATATCCCATCAGCTTGGAAAGCCACACTTGTTGTAGTGGTGTAGTGATTTTCTGATCAAGTAAATATTTCAAACTTTTCTGGTCTGTTGAATGATAAAGTGGCCCATAGATAAGTAATGGTGCCAATATTTGACCGCAAAAATGATTGCCAGCAGATCCCTTTCGTATACAGACAAAGCTTGTTGCTTTGCTGATAATGTCTTACTAATAAATGCAATAGGATGCCCTTGCTGCATAAAAACTGCCCCAATTCCTTTCCCTGAAGCATCCGTCTCTATAATGAAGGGCTTTGTAAAATCAAGTAAAGCTAAGATAGGAGGACTGCTTAACACTTCTTTCAATCGATTAAAAGCTAACTCTACATTTTCACTCCACACAAACGAATCTTTCTTTAAAAGATCAGTGAGAGGTCTAGCAAGTGACCCGTATGATTTTATGAATATCCTATAGTATCCAGTTAAGCCAAGGAAACCTCTTAACTGCTTCACATTAGACGGAACAGGCCACTCTCTTATAGCTTCCAGCTTCTTAGGTAGGGATGGCAATCGGACCCGAACCTGATGGGTAAACCCGAAACCCGAATCATTTGGGACGGGTTTGGGTCTAGTAATCGGGTTTGGGACCGGGTATGGGATTAGTTTTATTTTTTTTCGCGGGTTTGGGACGGGTTTGGGATTTGATGATATACCCGTTAACCCGACCCGATTACCCGGTAAAGTATACCTGTTTACCCGACCCATTTACCCGATAAATATACCCGATTTACCCATATTCCTTCTATATTTTTTATATATAAATATACATATTATTTTTTAAAATTATGGAAAACCAAAAGCCACCCCCATTCCCAAAATCTCAATTATGTAAATCTTTTTATTTCCTTTTACTTTTTAGTTTCCAAAATCTTTATGCACGGTTACATGTACACCGACTTTTAGAGTTCTCTTTTGCACTCCTGAATAGCCTTCTTCCCTTCTCTCATTCACTCCAAAGAAAGATCAGAGGACGATCTGCGATTCATCTTCATCACTAGACTTGTAAACATGTAAGTTCTAACCCTAAATTCGTGTTCAATGCTATGTTTTCATACGAATTTAATAGATGTAAGTTATGTTCAATGCTAGACTTTTGGTGTTCAATGCTATGTGTGACTTTTCTAACAATCGATTACCATCCTTAAACACAAACACTTTTTTTAGTTTGCCAAAATTTTACTAAACTAAAGTGGTGTTGGTTGTAAGTTGAACACATGGTCACATGGAAGCTGACAATTTTAGCATCACGAAAGCCATGTTCCTCCCTTTATTTAATTATGTTTTATATTTATGTCATTAAGATAGATTTAAAAAAGAAAAATTAGATCCAATAAATATTTCATCACTATTGGGTTTGCTTTTGTGCTTTGAAAGTCATACGCAGACATCACATATTGATAGGTGGTTCCTCTTGACCGAATTGACCCAGCACTAGTATAAAGGGGTTTAACTCTTTAAGTGACCCAACACAATATACCATTTAAATAAATTAATTATGTTGAAATTTGAATGCGTTATACCACTTTTGTGATCTTTTTTTTACTGAATATAAGAGTTTTTTCTCAACAGTTTTTTGGTTCATTAATGACAGTAAATGTTTTATCCCATATGGATATGGGAAGAGAAGAATTTGTGGGTTGTGATGATTCTAATACACAAACAAATGTTGATAGTAATCAACATATGGAAGAAGATCAACAAACAAAGACAAATCAATCTCAAAATCAAGATAAACAAACTCATGAAGATGCTGAAGAACCTAGAGTAAGAAAAAGGAAGTTAACTTCAGTGGTGTCACACCCCGATTTCCACGTGTCACCGGTGGGCCCGGTGGGGAGTATCGTGACGTCATGGTTGGTAACGTAATAGTCAAACAACACAATATTTAATATGCACAGCGAAAGCAAATTTAAAAGATATAATACAACCGAATTTAATTATTGTAATATCAAGGATCACAACGTTCGATTGTTTATCCACAGAACGGATCGAAATAAAATATGAAACAATAGTTCAACAGACTTCAGGCATCTTAAGCTTGTGAGACTTCTATGATGCTAAGGAGACAACCAGTCAATTACGCCTAGTACCTGCATTTAATCTTTTTGGGAAAATACGTCAGTTTACACTGGTAAATACATTCAACTGACTCATTTTGGAAAATGATTGAAAATTGGTTTGGATGCACATGGCATAAACATTTTATTTAACTTGGGAGAATTATTTTAAATATATAATCTTGTGAACGAATTACATGTTACTCGTGCGTTCAGTAGCCCGGATCTTGTCCGGGTTAAAGATCAATAGACACACCACATCATAGAGTTATACACTGACAGGTGTACGCCTACACCCCGTGCTCAGGTCGTGGCCATCTCGTAAGATGATGCCTAGGATATCCGGGACATGGTCATTAACCCCCCAAAGGCTTTAAGTAATCAAGACTGTTTAAACGAGCCGATCAAATTTAGTCAACTACCCACTCAACTGTGGAGATTTGATGCTCGATCAAGCGGTATGCTATATACCGTAACCCAAGCCCGTATAGGGAAAATAAGTTAAAAGTATTTACCTGAGCAAAGTATAATTCACAATTAGCAAAATGCACGTAGCTTTTACTGGTACTCCTAATCTGGAACGAAGGTTTATAATAACCTATTAGAATCCTAACGGGTCTTTAATTAAGCTTAAGCTTAGACCGGCTAGTTTCAAAGATACGGTTCGTACGCACGATTAAGCGAAGACCGGATAGAATGTGATTTAGACCCGACAAGTTCAGAGACTTGTTTAATATGGGTTTATTATTCACATTCTGGATTCTGAGATAAAACCGTTAAGGTTTGACCCGTTTCGGCTAATTTATGTAAACTTGTTACATAAACCGAACCGTACGCGTAATAAGCGTGACGGGTATTCATGAGAGCTATAGACAGGTTTCCTAAGTTAATTATGCCACAAATATGTTGTGACATCAGTAAGATGTCTTTCATTATGCCCGAAACGTGTTTAAACACAAACTAGGCCCCGTAGGGGTAGTTTGGTCATTTAAGAGTTTATAAAAGAGTTTAAGTAACAAGCTGAGTTACAGGTCTGATGTAATCAGCAAATATATTCAATTTAATGAGTTATAACAGTAGGATAAAATATATATGTGAAATTTATCAATTATAACCAAACTATACCCCGTAGGGGTATTTTGGTAATTTCACATAAGCCGAAAAGCTCAAAACTGAAGTCTGAGTTAATCAACTTTTGCTTACTGTTAAAATATCATAATTTTCCTATAATATCAGTAGGTATTAACCCGGGTATGTTTAATATAGTTTTTAATACATACTATGCGTTAAAAACGCTTAATAAGGCGATTATGAGCCGTTTACGGGTTCGATACATAAAGCTGATATTTTTATTCTTCCAGAAGGCTTAAAATAATTTATTTAACATATCTAATCAGTAGCAAAAGGTTTGGAGTCGTTTAGATAGGTAAAACTCATTTTATGGCCCGTAAGGGCAAAACCGACAATTACCGGACTAAGCCTACGACTACTAGTTATGCTCAGCCTAAAATCAATTAAAAATCTTTAAAAATCCCAAAATAATATATTACATCACTGGGTAAAGATTTGGATATCAAAAAGTAGGCTTAACTAGGCTATACGCTAATTACGCCGTTTTATTCACATAAAGCTTTAATTTTGCGATAATGAGCATAACTCTCAATCTACTATTCAAACTGATGTCAAACTTTGTATGCAAGTTTATATATCAGTAATTTAAGTTTCTACTCTTTTACATTTCCAAAAATCACATTTTAAGGCAATAAGGGCATAATGGTCAACATATGGGCAATTAACGGAATCATGCATATTAATTGGATAACTAATGATCCGAGGTGTATAATCATAGAGGGTTATACTAGCATGTAACCTGGTCCAAATAAGGCTCTAAGGTATTTTTAAAACATACCATAACGGGTCAGAACTGAAAGTCAAAGTATAAGTCAAACTATGCGACTTTCGGTTCCGAACCGGGTCTAAACAAGAATTTGTCGGGTTGAACATGTTTAGACATGTCCTTACACTTATTACCAAGTTATATTAATGATCAAACAGGTTATAAGTGTTCTACATTGTTAATCATGTATAAATCGCATTTTAAACTTTCTGTTGACTTTTTAATTACACGTTTGACCCGACTTTTGACCTAGTTAGAGTGGTGATCAGGGGGAACTCTCTTAAGGGTTTATTACCCACATAAACACCAACTTATAACTACTTTTAATTCGAGATATGACTGAGCCATTGCTGACTAATCTTGAAGTCAAACCGTAATTACGACGGTTTGACTTTTAGCTAATAACTAAGCTAAACTCAATTTAGAAAGGATTAGAACACTTACTGAAGTCCTAAGCTTGATTAGAGAACACTTGAGAGGAAGTTTGAGCTCCAGAAGTGATCCACAAATGCAAATGAAGGTGTGAGGAATTGTTTGCAAGATCATGCCCTTTTATAGTGTTTTCAATCACCACAAAGTGTTGACAACAAGGTCTAGCACACACCACAACCTTCCCACATGTGTCCTAGATGCTTAGGGGTCGTTTAGGGGTCAAGAAGAATGTGGAAAATCGATTTAAGGCGCGCATAAAGGCAAGGGCAGGAAACAGCCAACAAATTCGAAGCTGGGCACCCCTAGCGTGACGCTAGGCCCCCTCGCGCCGCGCTAGGCCCCTTCTGCACAAAATCCATATTTTAGATTTTTTGCGATTTGATCCTTGGCTCTTCAAAATTCGATTAGGCACTTGTTTTCTTGCATTGTAAACCCTCAATATTGATCTATAAAGGCTTTAAAACATATACCCACTTTGTTAAGTCCCCGGGTAACTTTATTGTTACCCGAAAAGTCCTAACTTTCAACGTTTACGCTTTTACCCTTCGCACACGAATTTGATCATAACTTTCTCATACGATAACGAAACTTTATGAAATTTATATCGTGCTTTCTAGTGAGCATAATTATCAGTTACAAAGCTTCGGGTTTGTCAAAAGGTCACTCAGAGGTATAATTTAAACATGTTGATACATTTAGTCCCTGTAGTTTGAAATCTCTCACTTTTAGCTTCGTATGATCCATGATTTATTCGTTTGAAGGTATGAGCATCATGTAGGGTTAATGTACATTATATTTATTCACAGTTGACACTTAGAATACGTACATCCACATACTTTCAACTTTAGTCCTTCTATAATATTTCTTTCACACGTTTAAACATTTGACACGTGTCTACACATTATAGGACGTGAATTTTTCGAGGTGTTACATCCTCACCCCCTTAAAATAAATCTCGACCTGAGATTTACTGAAATAAGTAAGGGTACTTTTCTTTCATGGTGGATTCATCCTCCCACGTGTATTCGGAACCTCTACGGGCATCCCATTTGACCTTTACAATAGGTACATGCTTCATTCAAAGCTTCTTTACCTGTCGATCTTCAATCGACAAAGGTTTTTCCAAAAATTTCAAGCTCTCATCTATGTGCACATCTGTGTGTGGTATTACCAGTGATTCATCAGCGAAGCACTTTTTCAGATTGCAGATGTGGAACACATTGTGAATTCCACTGAGCTCTTCTGGTAAGTTTAACTTATAGGCAACTGACCCGACACGTTCGATAACCTCGAAAGGTCCTATGTACCTCGGGCTTAGCTTGCCTTTCTTACCAAATCGCATCACTCCTTTCCAGGGTGATACTTTGAGCAACACTTTATCACCTACTTCGAAGTGAAAAGCTTTACGCTTCGGATTTGCGTAACTCTTCTGCCTATCCCGGGCAGCTTTGAGACGGTCACGAATCTGGACAATCTTGTCCGTCGTTTCGAAGACTATCTCTAGTCCTGACAATTGGACATCTCCAACTTCTGCCCAACACACAGGCGATCTACACTTTCTACCATATAATGCCTCAAAAGGCGCAGCCTTTATGCTGGTGTGGTAGCTATTGTTGTAGGAGAATTCGATTAATGGTAAGTTCTTATCCCAACTACCACCCAAATCGATCGCACATGCACGTAGCATATCTTCCAACGTTTGAATAGTACGCTCACTCTGACCGTCAGTCTGAGGATGATAAGCCGTACTAAAATTCTAACGTGTGCCCAAAGATTGTTGGAAACTCTTCCAAAAATGTGACGTGTATCTAGTATCTCGGTCAGAGATAATAGACACAGGTATGCCATGTAAGGCTACAATCTTATCAACGTATAACTGGGCTAACATGTCGGAGCTATAAGTCTCCTTGATGGGTAAGAAATGTGCTGATTTAGTCAGTCTATCAACTATAACCCATATTGTATCATTGCCTTTCCTTGTCTTGGGTAACTTGGTAATAAAATCCCTAGTTACCATTTCCCACTCCCACGTAGGAAGTTCAAGCTGTTGTAGCAATCCTGACGGTTTCTGATGCTCAGCTTTGACTTGCGCACAAGTCAAGCATTTAGCTACATAGGTGGCTACAGACTTCTTCAAGCCTATCCACCAATAATTTGCCCTTAGATCCTGGTAATTGAACTTACCAATCTATTGCCCCTACAATAGATGTTTATCATTCTATCTTTACAGGGTCTCCAAGGGAGCAACCTTGATGCTTACATATCAACTATCATAGACAAGCTTATCTTAAGGTGAGATGGTTATTCCAACCACTATTTAACAAATTTTAAGGATTAGTTGATCCTTGAAGTTGGTTGAACAAAACGACGATTCAGAACAGCTGATGGCAATTTCTTGATTGTTGCCTAATTAGGGTTGCGGTAACTAATGCATAAGCAAAATGAACCGTCTTTCTTATTTAACAATATCAAACTTTCGGAATATCGAGTTAGGCTATATGAACTCTCTATTTTAAAACTTAGTAAATCAGGGTTTTGATTCTTCCAATGATGGTACTAGCCGTCTTGGAGATTTCATAGTAATACAGCCTTAAATGGGATATGAAACTTAACTCTACCTGCCCCCCAGGGGTAAACAGGGTAATCTTAGGAGAAGATAATCAAGGTACAAGGAGGTTACAGAGATTTCCATATCTCAGGCTCCAGTTCACTCATCAACGCTTGTGTCTAATAAGTGACACATTCATGTTATGAGCCCACATATTCCGTTACCAGGGAATATTTATTTGGACAATTCTATTCTGGATATCTTCTTTGAATACTATTAGTTGACTTTAGTACCATATGATCATTGGGATATCTTTGTGGTCCCATGCATTAAACCTCCATACTGATCAGGCATGGAAGCAATCTATGGAGCTTATTAAGATACATCAATTTTCATACGGCGGTTTTGTCATACTATTTGGTATTCGTAATCAATAGAGATTAAATAGATATCAACTATATATGCAGACGTATTTCCTCTTAGAAAGAGGACATTTCGAAAACCATACGACTGAAGGGTTCCGATAGGAACAAAAGAAATGATTCTTTCGAATTCGTCTGTAACTTTTGCTTTACACTTAATATCTGGGGTTTTTATGGAAAATTTCTAAAAGTTTGCCAAGCTTAAGACCTCATGAGAGACTTAGCAGCGTCTTAACCCAAACGTATCTCTTAGCAATCAAACCACTAATAATTATGTGCTTTAAGCTTAGATTTTTGGGTATACTGAATAGGGTACTCTCTCAGCCAATGAATTAAAACTTGCGACATGTTATCGGCTGTCTAGAACTTTTATGGCGAGAGTCAGAAAATTCTTATTCCGTCTTTTCCCCTTTCGCGAAACGGATACTAGGTTTTTCTAATAAGGTCCTTAAACTTGGACCATTCCACAATGTGTAAGAGGATCCTTCTTGAGGATTTCATTAATGTCCTTACTAATTAAGAGTATTGCCATCGAATGACTGTGATGTATACCTTACCATGTCCTTTCTAGCATAACCACTGATATACTTAATGGTTTCTTCTTCATCCTTTCTAGTGTTTAGTCAACATAAGCAAGCCAAGAGTAACTAAAACGTAGAGGTAAAATCTTGGATTCTAATACTTAGTCAACATAATGAGGATAAGTAGGTGACTTATAGAAGAAATAAGGAAGTTATTGTACATGTGCTTATATCTAAATAAAAATGGAAATTTCACAAACTAGGCACCTAGCTCGGTTGGCTAGGCGCGCGAAAGGGTGTGGCCTAGACCCAGGTTCGATTCCGGGTACGGCCAGTTCCACCATTTTTTTATGTTTAATATTAATTAATCGTACGGATACATGTAATTATGAGGGTTGTCTCATAAGGAGTCTTGATAATTAATTGCTTCTTATCACCCACAATATGGGCTTGATTTTCGAGGCAACCAATCGATTTTTATCACTATATTGAGTCCTTATGTTTTAACGGAACTAGGACATAAATGATTATACGGCACGAAGGCCTTGTCGTAAAGGTCATTTAGATATGGCACAAACGGCCTTGTCATAAGGACATTTTTCAAATCTGGCACAAGGCGTGTCACCAGGAATGTTAACATTTAATATGTTAGCTTGTCACGAATGACAAATTATGGCACATAGGCTTGTCATGAATGACTTTAAAACATAACTCGATGGTCTATCACCAAGGTCCTTAATTCATTAGCCGTAATCTTATTAGATTAGGGCTTCAAGGTTTGAACGTGGTTCTTCACCTTCGGACAGGGAGTCGTAGACTATAACTGTCATCGTCTTGAAAGATGATTCATTTGGCAGAAAAGTAAGCCAATCAATATCACTAATGGATGTTTATATATATCCATCGTATCTAATGATATTAGTCATGATCACATCGATCATATTGACTGTTAGGTTTGGGTATAATCACACCATTTTGAATAGGGGATCATAAAGATCACTACTATCTCTGTCTTACCGACACTAGAATAAAGTATAGCCCGTAGGCATTTCATTACGAGGGATGTTAATATTATGATCATCATACTGATGATACTAATCAGGATCGCAATGATAGTATAGACTATGGGATTTGAGTATAGCTCACCCCCTTGGGCAAAGAATCACAAAAGATTACAATTGCCTTGTCTCAATTGGATAATATAATATAGCCCTCAGGCAAAACATCATTAAGGATGTTAAAAATTTTTAATCATCGTATTGATGATTTTCGTCATGATGGCATTGATCATATAGACTATTAGGCTTGAGCATAGCTCACTACCTTGGACAGGGAATCGTAAAGATCACAATGTTTTTTTTTTTTTTTTGTCACACATGGACGATATAATATGGCCCATAGGCTAAACATCTCTAATGGATGTTTATAATAGGTTCATCCTATTAGATGATATAAGTCATGATTGCATTAATCATATTGACTATTTTGGCTTGAGCATAGCTCACCACCTCAGACAAGGAATCATAAAGATAACAATGTCAATGTCTCAAATGGACGATATATTATAGCCCGTAGGCAAAACATCACTAAAGGATGTTAAATAATACTATCATCGTATTAGATGATATTAGTCATGATCGCATTGATCATATAGACTATTATGTTTGGACATAGTCCAATATTTTAGACATGAGGTCAAAGACCATCACTGTCGTTGTCTTATCAGACAACAAGTTTAGCCCGTAGGCACTTTATCACTAACGGATGTTTATAATAAGATCGTGTTATGGGATGATATAAGCCATGATTTCTAAATCACTAGGCTAGATAAGGGAATTGGAAGAATCCAATATAAGGATGATTGTTGTGATTTTCTCGAATCACATTTGTCAAGAGTGCTAACACGTTCTTAGGTGTTAACAAGGATCTGAATCCCTTGAGTAGGTTTCACCATCTTGGCCGCGTAGGCTAGGTTTCACCTTTAAGATTCTTTTTTTTTTAATGCATACTGACAGGGAAGGAAGGATATTTATTTTATTCAGGATTTTTATCATAAATTCTAATTCATAAGTTAATAATAGCACAAATGGCCTAGTCGCGTAGACAAGTTTAATTTATAAGCCATGATTTCAGAGAATCGCGGCATTAAGGTTTGAATCAAAGTTCATTACCTCTTCCTGACAGGGAGCTGTAGGCTACCACTGTCTTTAGTCTCAGAGGACATTAACTATAGCCCGTAGGCACTTCCCTTCTAAGGGATGTTTATTACGAAATTGCCCCTTAGGGAAATTCATTAACCATGGTAAACAGAGACCATATTTGGTTAATTTATTAATCATATATATTTAGGATTTCTATTATAATTTATCCTAATTATAAAACATTAACAGTTTTATTAGTGGCACCCAATGGCCTGGTCACATGGACATTTATAAATTATAAGCTTATGATTTCAGAGAATCAAAGCAACTATAACAGTTTTATTTAATAGCACAAAAGGCCTAGTCACAAGGACATTTTTAAATCATAAGCCATGATTTCAAAGAATCAAGGCCTTTAAATATATTAGCACAACAGGCTTAGTCACAAGGACATTTTTAAATCATAAGCCATGATTTCAGAGAATCAAGGCCTTTAAATATATTAGCACAACAGGCTTAGTCACAAGGACATATATAAATTTATATGCTATGATTTCAGAGAATCAAAGCATTTGAGGTTTGAACCTAGTTCATTACCTTTTTCTGACTGGGAGTCATAGCTACCACTGTATTTTGTCTCATTTAGAAATGAGCAAGGCCCGTAGGCACTATTTTACCACGTATGGTTAAAATATGATCATCTTAATTGATGATGTAGACCCAGGATTCAGAGATCATTAAACTGGGTTAGGAATCTTTTGAAGAATCCTTAATAACGTGTGTGATTTCCAACGAATCACATCTGCCGGGAGTGTTAACATGTTTTCAGATGTTAACTGGGATACGAATCTTTTAAACAGGTCTTACCATCTTGGCCAGGTCTTTATAATGACACTCAGGCTAGGTTTCACTCTTAAGATTCTTTTAATATTTATCGCAGAACAATTTCTAAATTGAAATGTTAATAAGGATCTGAATCTAAATTGAGGAACTGCCATCTTGGCCGGTCTTAATATGACCCGAAGCTAGGCCTTGTCCTTTTTAGATTTTGCCATTTTATTATAATGGTAGATCTTGCAAAAGGAAATGTTATTTTCCATTTATTTAATATTTCTTGTTTAGAATGAAAGTTTAAACTTAATCATTCCACTAAAAAAAAGTATAAAGTTGCCCTAAGAGGGACTTGAAAGGAATAATGTTGTCCTCGTAGGGACTGAAAGATAATTGTGTCCATATAAGGACTTATTAAGGAAACGATCTTCAGCAAGAGGAGTTTCTTCTTCATTCATCTCCTGAATGCTTTCTCCTTGGTTGCACGTTCCATCCTGGTCGCGGTACGAAGCTCAGCATTTCAGGGCTCCGAATGTGGAGAATTTTTATTACAGCTTCTTCGCTTGGCGACGCATCCAGTATAAAAATTTGGAAGCAAAATTTTCGGATTAGGATTGAGAATAATCCTATGTTAAGTCTAGACTCAAAAGGTCAAGGAATGTGCTACTGTGTCATTGAGATTAAACACATAAAGCTAGTGTTAATTCACTCAATGTTGGCTCTGATACCAACCTGTCACACCCCGATTTCCACGTGTCACCGGTGGGCCCGGTGGGGAGTATCGTGATGTCATGGTAGGTAACGTAATAGTCAAACAACACAATATTTAATATGCACAGCGGAAGCAAATTTAAAAGATATAATACAACCGAATTTAATTATTGTAATATCAAGGATCACAACGTTCGATTGTTTATCCACAGAACGGATCGAAATAAAATATGAAACAATAGTTCAACAGACTTCAGGCATCTTAAGCTTGCGAGACTTCTATGATGCTAAGGAGACAACCAGCCAATTACGCCTAGTACCTGCATTTAATCTTTTTGGGAAAATACGTCAGTTTACACTGGTAAATACATTCAACTGACTCATTTTGGAAAATGATTGAAAATTGGTTTGGATGCACATGGCATAAACATTTTATTTAACTTGGGAGAATTATTTTAAATATATAATCTTGTGAACGAATTACATGTTACTCGTGCGTTCAGTAGCCCGGATCTTGTCCGGGTTAAAGATCAATAGACACACCACATCATAGAGTTATACACTGACAGGTGTACGCCTACACCCCGTGCTCAGGTCGTGGCCATCTCGTAAGATGATGCCTAGGATATCCGGGACATGGTCATTAACCCCCCAAAGGCTTTAAGTAATCAAGACTGTTTAAACGAGCCGATCAAATTTAGTCAACTACCCACTCAACTGTGGAGATTTGATGCTCGATCAAGCGGTATGCTATATACCGTAACCCAAGCCCGTATAGGGAAAATAAGTTAAAAGTATTTACCTGAGTAAAGTATAATTCACAATTAGCAAAATGCACGTAGCTTTTACTGGTACTCCTAATCTGGAACGAAGGTTTATAATAACCTATTAGAATCCTAACGGGTCTTTAATTAAGCTTAAGCTTAGACCGGCTAGTTTCAAAGATACGGTTCGTACGCACGATTAAGCGAAGACCGGATAGAATGTGATTTAGACCCGACAAGTTCAGAGACTTGTTTAATATGGGTTTATTATTCACATTCTGGATTCTGAGATAAAACCGTTAAGGTTTGACCCGTTTCGGCTAATTTATGTAAACTTGTTACATAAACCGAACCGTACGCGTAATAAGCGTGACGGGTATTCATGAGAGCTATAGACAGGTTTCCTAAGTTAATTATGCCACAAATATGTTGTGACATCAGTAAGATGTCTTTCATTATGCCCGAAACGTGTTTAAACACAAACTAGGCCCCGTAGGGGTAGTTTGGTCATTTAAGAGTTTATAAAAGAGTTTAAGTAACAAGCTGAGTTACAGGTCTGATGTAATCAGCAAATATATTCAATTTAATGAGTTATAACAGTAGGATAAAATATATATGTGAAATTTATCAATTATAACCAAACTATACCCCGTAGGGGTATTTTGGTAATTTCACATAAGCCGAAAAGCTCAAAACTGAAGTCTGAGTTAATCAACTTTTGCTTACTGTTAAAATATCATAATTTGCCTATAATATCAGTAGGTATTAACCCGGGTATGTTTAATATAGTTTTTAATACATACTATGCGTTAAAAACGCTTAATAAGGCGATTATGAGCCGTTTACGGGTTCGATACATAAAGCTGATATTTTTATTCTTCCAGAAGGCTTAAAATAATTTATTTAACATATCTAATCAGTAGCAAAAGGTTTGGAGTCGTTTAGATAGGTAAAACTCATTTTATGGCCCGTAAGGGCAAAACCGACAATTACTGGACTAAGCCTACGACTACTAGTTATGCTCAGCCTAAAATCAATTAAAAATCTTTAAAAATCCCAAAATAATATATTACATCAGTGGGTAAAGATTTGGATATCAAAAAGGTAGGCCTAACTAGGCTATACGCTAATTACGCCGTTTTATTAACATAAAGCTTTAATTTTGCGATAATGAGCATAACTCTCAATCTACTATTCAAACTGATGTCAAACTTTGTATGCAAGTTTATATATCAGTAATTTAAGTTTCTACTCTTTTACATTTCCAAAAATCACGTTTTAAGGCAATAAGGGCATAATGGTCAACATATGGGCAATTAACGGAATCATGCATATTAATTGGATAACTAATGATCCGAGGTGTATAATCACAGAGGGTTATACTAGCATGTAACCTGGTCCAAATAAGGCTCTAAGGTATTTTTAAAACATACCATAACGGGTCAGAACTGAAAGTCAAAGTATAAGTCAAACTATGCGACTTTCGGTTCCGAACCGGGTCTAAACAAGAATTTGTCGGGTTGAACATGTTTAGACATGTCCTTACACTTATTACCAAGTTATATTAATGATCAAACAGGTTATAAGTGTTCTACATTGTTAATCATGTATAAATCGCATTTTAAACTTTCTGTTGACTTTTTAATTACACGTTTGACCCGACTTTTGACCTAGTTAGAGTGGTGATCAGGGGGAACTCTCTTAAGGGTTTATTACCCACATAAACACCAACTTATAACTACTTTTAATTCGAGATATGACTGAGCCATTGCTGACTAATCTCGAAGTCAAACCGTAATTACGACGGTTTGACTTTTAGCTAATAACTAAGCTAAACTCAATTTAGAAAGGATTAGAACACTTACTGAAGTCCTAAGCTTGATTAGAGAACACTTGAGAGGAAGTCTGAGCTCCAGTAGTGATCCACAAATGCAGATGAAGGTGTGAGGAATTGTTTGCAAGATCATGCCCTTTTATAGTGTTTTCAATCACCACAAAGTGTTGACAACAAGGTCTAGCACACACCACAACCTTCCCACATGTGTCCTAGATGCTTAGGGGTCGTTTAGGGGTCAAGAGGAATGTGGAAAATCGATTTAAGGCGCGCATAAAGGCAAGGGCAGGCAACAGCCAACAAATTCGAAGCTGGGCACCCCTAGCGTGACGCTAGGCCCCCCTCGCGTCGCGCTAGGCCCCTTCTGCACAAAATCCATATTTTAGATTTTTGCGATTTGATCCTTGGCTCTTCAAAATTCGATTAGGCACTTGTTTTCTTGCATTGTAAACCCTCAATATTGATCTATAAAGGCTTTAAAACATATACCCACTTTGTTAAGTCCCCGGGTAACTTTATTGTTACCTGAAAAGTCCTAACTTTCAACGTTTACGCTTTAACCCTTCGCACACGAATTTGATCATAACTTTCTCATACGATAACGAAACTTTATGAAATTTATATCGTGCATTCTAGTGAGCATAATTATCAGTTACAAAGCTTCGGGTTTGTCAAAAGGTCACTCAGAGGTATAATTTAAACATGTTGACACATTTAGTCCCTGTAGTTTGAAATCTCTCACTTTTAGCTTAGTATGATCCATGATTTATTCGTTTGAAGGTATGAGCATCATGTAGGGTTAATGTACATTATATTTATTCACAGTTGACACTTAGAATACGTACATCCACATACTTTCAACTTTAGTCCTTCTATAATATTTCTTTCACACGTTTAAACATTTGACACGTGTCTACACATCATAGGACGTGAATTTTTCGAGGTGTTACAAGTGGCATGGGAGCATTTTACAAAGATGATGGTAAATGGTGCAGAAAAGGCGGAGTGCAAATATTGCAACACTAGATTAGGCGCGAAGAGCTCAAATGGGACAAAACATTTACTTTCTCATATGGAGATATGTAAGAAACGAAAAAATAAAGATATACGCCAACAAGTGTTATCAGTGAATGAAAAAAAAGACATCAGGACATTCGGATATTTCTTGTTATAATTTTGATGGTGATAAGTCAAGAAGAGATCTCGCTGAGATGGCAATTGTGCATGGGTATCCACTTTCTATGGTTGAGCACCATGGGACATCAAGTAGTCAAAAAAAAGGTTTTATGGCGATTACCACTCATTTCATTGACGATAACTGGGAGATGCAAAGTCGAATTATGAGGTAAAATGTTTTATTTATATATACTTTACTCTACTAATTGTCTTACTAATGTGCAAAATTCACAGTAGGTTTATTTATGTTCCTTGCCCTCACACTGCTGAAGTTCTTGCTAATGTTTTGTACGAGTCTTTATGTGATTGGAACATAGATAGAAAGGTGTCAACAATAACGGTTGATAACTACTCAACAAATGATTTGTTGATTCACCTGTTGCTAGACAAACTATCATTGAGTGATCTTATTTTAGGGGGGCGATTATTTCAGATGCGTTGTTGTGCACACATTCTAAATCTGATTGTCCAAGATGGGTTGTCAGTTATTGCCGATGGGATTGAGAGAATTAGGGACAGTGTTAGTTTTTGGACTGCGACACCTAAACGACTTGAAAAGTTTGAAGCAGCAGCTCATCATTTGGCAATTCCATCATCAAAAAAGTTATCCCTTGATTGCAAAACCCGTTGGAATTCAACATATCTGATGTTGAACGTTGCCATTATCTACAAGGGTGTTTTTAAACGTCTTAAGCAACGAGATACACAGTATAATAGTTTGCCATCAGAGAAAGATTGGGAGTTGGCTTCTAATATTTGTCAAAAGTTGAAGGTATTTTATGAAGTAACTGAGTTGTTTTCTGGAAAAAAATATCCCACAGCAAATATATTTTTTAAATCTGTGTATGAAATAAAATTTTCTTTGGACATGTGGAGTCGAGATGATGAGAAAGTGATAAAGGATATGGCCAATAAGATGATTTCAAAGTATGATAAGTATTGGTCTGTTGTTCATGGGTTTATGGGAGTAGTGGCCATTCTAGATCCCCGTTACAAGTTGAAAATTATGAAATATTCTTTTCCGAAATTTTATGGTTCTAAAGAAGGTGCAGAGGCTGAAGTTGAGAAGCATAAGAAATTCATTTATGAATTGTTTGAAGACTACAAAACAACAGGTTATGAGAACGTAAGGAACCATGAATCTAGTAGGCCAACTTCAAATAATGATAAGAGTCAAAGTGGATTGTTTGATGACTACTCATCATATGTCGCTGAGGAGAATACATCAGGTATGCTTTTATTAACCACATCTTGTTTCTATTTAATATAGTTGCACGTGTTTCCATTTAATATAGTTGCACATAAAACTTATATTTGAATGTCATAGGAGGTATCTTATTAGAGCTTGACCATTATCTTGAAGAGAAAGTATGTCCACTAGACATGGATCTTGATATACTAGCTTGATGGAAAACACACGGTTTGAAGTACCCGATGCTCCAAAGAATAGCCCGAGATGTATTAGCAATCCCTATAACAACTGTTGCCTCTGAGTCTTCCTTTAGTACAAGTGGTAGATTGGTAAGCCCTCATCGTAGTCGTCTTCATCCAAGCACATTGGAAGCGTTGATGTGTGCTCAAAGTTGGTTGTTAAATGAGATAAGAGGTAATCACATTTGCTTACTTTTATAAAATTATTTTTATATATTAACCGTGTTTATTTTTTCATATACATAGCAACTTGTTCAAAAGAAACCAAAGCATATTGTCAAACAATTGAGCATGACTATGACGATAGTGACGAGGTAAGTATACATTTTATGTTCCAAATTTATTGTGTTTATTATGTTATTTTAGTTATGATTTATTTGATGGTGTATTCTTTTATTTGTTTAACTATAGGAAAACAATTTGAAGGAATGAGGGTGCAAAGATGACTACACGTCTACATGGTCTTCACGAATGGGCGAATGGCATACACTTTCTTTTTTGTAATCATTTGATGCAACTTTTTTGAAACATCAACATTGTCCTCTTGTACTAACAATCGTGAAACATCGACTTTGCACTATTTTTGTCATCTATGAATTTGAATTTTTTGTTTACATTGAGGTATTTTATTTTATATACTTTGTCATTAATTGATATATTTTCATAATGATCATGCTTTAGTAGTTACCCGACGGTTTTGGGTCGTCTATACCCAACGGATAATTTTTTAGATTAATGGGTTTACCCGAAACCCGTGGGTTTACCCGATACCCGATGGGTATTTACCCGATAGAAACCCAACGGGTTTTGGGACGGGTTTGGGATAGGGTTATCTAATCGGGTTTGGGTTTGGGATTACCTAAACCCGTCCCAAACCCGACCCATTGCCATCCCTATTCTTAGGATCAGTGGAGACCCCTTTATTCAATATGATATGGCCCAAATATTCCACTGATGAACCTCCAAATGTACACTTGGATTTTTTTGCATACAATTGCTGACTTCTAAGAATTTCCAAAACTTGTCTGAGATAAATTAAGTGTAAATCCAGTGAGTCACTATAAACCAAGATGTCATCCAAAAATACTAGAACAAACTTTCTCATAAATTCCTTGAAAGAATGATTCATCAAAGCTTGGAATGTGGTTGGGGCATTTGTAAGCCCAAAAGGCATTACTACAAACTCAAACAAGCCTTCATGAGTTCGGAATGCAGTCTTTTGAATGTCATCCTCATGCATCCGAATCTGATGATATCCCGCCCTTAGGTCCAGTTTAGAAAAAAACCACTGCTCTTCCCAATTCCTCAAACTCCTCAACTAGTGGAATTGGATAGCTGTTCTTTATAGTCGCCTCATTGAGCTTCCTGTAGTCAATACAGAATCTCCAAGACCCATCTTTTTTTAACCAAAACCACTGGTGCAACAAATGGACTAGAACTGCCCCTCACCACACCTGTCTCTACCAATTCCTTAGTTAACTGTTCTATAACATCCTTTTGAGTGGACTGATATCTATAAGGCTTTAAATTCACCACTTTAGCTTCATCCTTTAATAAAGTTCTATGGTCAAACTCCCTTTTTGGCGGTAAGGTAGAAGGAACTTGAAAGACATCTTCATACTCAGTTAATAATGCTTGCAAATCTTTACTTTCTATCACATTTAAGACCATGGTCCCATGTTGAAACTCACTCTCGGCTGATTGCAGCTGCATACTGAACAAATGAGCCTCAACAACTTTCTTTTCTTGATCCAACAGGTTATTCATAGAACTTACAGAGCACAAAGTCATTTCATTGCTGTCAACCCCTTTTAGTTTACACTGAGTATTACCAATGCTGAATTGCATTGTCATATCCACAAAATTCCATATAATGGACCCCAAGGTTAACAACCATTGAACCCCCAATACCATGTCATAATTGTCCAATGGAATTACTAAAACATCAGTTGTGAACCATAAATTCTGCATATACCACTGAAAATTAAGATAATAGTTTGTACAATTAATCTCAGTTCCATTAGCCACCCCCACTCTCATTTTATCAATTGACTTCAAATGACACTTCAACTTCTTTACCAATCTTTCACTCAGGAAATTATGGGTTGAACCCGAATCAATCAATATCCTAAGTTGTATATTACCTATTGTACCCAGAACTTTCATCATAGAAAATACTTGCATTCCAGTTAATGCATGTATCGATATATGAGGATCAGGCCAATCATGAGGTTCAATATGTTTAATATGTTCTACCACTTCCTACTTATCACTATCCTCATCTATACCAATTACCTCCAAAACAAATATCTGTTTATTGGGACACTTGTGTCCAGGTGTAAACTTCTCTGGACACCAAAAGCATTCTCCCCTAGCTCTCTTTGCTTCTATCTCTTTACTAGATATTTGTTTAGTGTTCTGCAGTTTCTTAGTAGGAGGTGGGGCTGGTAATAAAGGTAGATGGGTAACATTCACAGGTGGTTTCACATAGCTACCATTCTTATTAGCACTAGAATGACTACTAGAATTATACCTGCTGCTAGCCACTGATGTATTCGTTGTGTTCTGAATTTTTGCTAGATAAAACGCTTCTTTCATAGTTTTTGGTTGGAACATTCTCACTGGTCCACCAATCTCTGATTTAATCGCCTTTAAGAAGATGCTAACAGCATATGATTCCGGTATCGTCACCTTAAGAAGACAAGCATCAAATTGGTCACAAAAGTCTTCTAAGGATCCTGTCTGTGACAGAGAAGTGAGTGTACCCATAGCATCTCCAAAGAGAAATGATGAAAATCAAGAAACAATGGCTTCTGAATACTCTTTCCAGGTTATTTGTGAAATTGGCACCGATTTGGTCTTCAAGAAAGCTTGATGCCACTTTACTGCTTTCCCTTCAAGATGAATAGCAGCGTAACATACTTTGAAATTCTCTGGAGTCTCGTCTACATTGAAGAAGTGTTAACATCTATAAACCCAATCATCCACTTCACTTCCATCAAACTTTGGAAAAACAATCTTTCCAATTATGTGTAATCTTTCATTTCTATTGCCACTATTCATATCAAACCCTATATTATTGACTGTTTTACTGATCGATTCTCCATTCAGTTTTGCCAAAATCGCTTGAACATTGGCATTCAAGTTTGCAAAAGTTTGCTCAGACTTCTGCATAAACGCATCAACCTTCAACAGAGTAACACCGAGATATTCCACTGTCTTTTCCAAATTGGACTTTTCTAAATCGGAACGGCTGCGAGTTGTCATTGTTCTCATAGATTCTAGGGTTTCGATGAAAACGAGAGTGTAAATGACCGAATCGATGATCAATTACTGATTGAATTGAATTACGGATGGACTTGATCGAACAAAGATCAAATTCTATGAAATGAATCGAATACGGATGAACTTGATCGAACAAAGATCAAATTCTGTGAAATGAATCGAAGAAATTGCACAATTAATCGCTGATTTGAGATGAATCAAGAGCTATGCCGAGAATCGACTGCTCTGATACCAATGATAAGAACATCAGGAAGAAGAACTGCAACAACCAATCAACTGCCTCTCATTACAACTGCTCAACTACATATAACAGACTCCAACTGCCATTTTACACAAAGACCCCCTCTACTTATCTAACCAGCTAATACAACCCCTGTCCTAACATATAACACCCCTACCTTATTAACAAGTAACAATTCAGTCCCTAGACTTATTACAATGTATCATTAAGTCATTTGCCTTTGCTATCTTGATTCAGTGGGATGACACGCATGTATTTCTGCTGATATCATTGAAGTATTAGAACTCTTCTCTCGTGAATTGACAAGACTTCCCATAGCTCCTAGTATACCAGTCATTATTATACATGACTTATTTTTGTTACCCCATATTTTTTTCTGATGGTGATCCCAGTATATCGAAGAATCATCGAAGAGACGAAAGAACGTGCAATGAAAGGATTGATGGATAATAGGCATATACTAGATTTGATTTCAAATGAACTATGCAATGGTAAGAGAAGTTGCAAGTTTGGATAAAAACCAGGGATTTGGGGGAGAAAAGGGGAAAATTTATATGGTGGGGTAGTTGGTAGGTGAATGGACTTAAATGCTCTCACATGCCAAGCACGTGATCAGAACTAACTGGGTTTGGGGTAAAGGGTGAAACGTGCAACATGTTTTGTAAATAAAGGATTGTAGTTGTAATTATTGAAGTCAAAGGTTATCCATTGCAACCCGCTACAAACATGAAGGACGAAAAGTGTAATTTACCTTAATTTTAATATTAATATTCACATAATATAATGCTAGTGGGTTATCACCCGCGCTTCGCCGCGGGTTCAAACCATAGATAAAAAAAGAAATCACGAATGGACATTTTACGTAATGGTAAGAAACCACGTCATGATTGTCTATTCGAATGTCACAAAAAGTTACCAGTTCAGTCCGAGATGGTATCGACACTCGTTATAACCATAAAAAAAGAATACTTGCGACAAGTTCGACATGTGAATAAAATAACCTACTTAAGACGATACGTACGAAAGTTAGAAAGACTTTACCTTGAGAAAAAAAAAACTAAAAAGAAATGACAATAAACATGTAAAGGAAAAAAAAGTAAAAGTTTAGGGTCTAACAATAATTACCATAAAATGTAAAGGGAAAAACTAAAATTGAGGGTCAAATAGTGATTGTAATAAAGTGTAAGGGTTGAAAATGAAAAACAATTACTAAGATTAAAGGTCTGAACATGTTATTACTAAAGTGGAGGAGTTGTATGATAAACTTATTAAAAATTAGAGCATGAAATAAAATTCTATTATAATGTCATTTTAATAATTAAACATAAAAGTAAAAGTAAGAACTTTTTGTTTACTATAACTAATGTAAATTAATATATAGTACAAATAGTTTAGGTTTACCGGTTTAGTATACCCTCCCACGTTGACAAACCCATGGCTTTCAAATATAAAACATTATTATATAAACCTATATATTAATACGGATATTATATGACTTTAATTCAAATAATTCAAAGTACACCGTTAAATAACTAGTGAGGAACCCGCGCGTTGCAGCGGGGTGACAATACGAGACGAGAACATAATTCAAACCTTAAAATGACACCTGTACTTTGTGGCGAGGTAAGTTTTTAACGGCTATTGAGGACACCTAAATGATATAATGCTACGTTCTATCTACATTCTGGCTTTAGTTTACATTAAACGTAAGAAGCGGAAATTGTTACAAAAAAACAAAAAGCGCAGTCGCCTTTAATTTAAAACCTTTGTCTAAAAGTGTTGGTCCATTTAAAAAACAAAAATTGTGTTAGCCAGTCGTGTCGTTTAACAAGTTTATAAAATCGTCCGTGTTTAAAAAAAATGACATGATTAGTTAACCATGTCGTGTTCATGGGTAACACTCCATAATAATTATAATCACGTAGTTGTCTTGAAAGAGTGATATATATCCTTTGCTTTAGATTTTTCGGGTTGAATGGACTTCGCTTAAATTAGGAAACAAATTAGATTTTGTAGAAATTGTTCCAATTAGAAACAACATCGATACATCTTTGTCCCACTGAAATTCGTTCATTGATAAATATGCTAAATTTGCTCCAAAAACCAAAAAAAGCCGTAAAAACCGAACCGAACCATTGCTAAAACCGAAAAACCTGAACAAGATCTGCAAAAGTTTATGAGAATGTTACGATTTTATAGATTTTCCTTAGTATTTCATTTTGTAAGTTTGTGAGGCATATTTGATAAGTAAAAGATACCTGAACAGGATCTGCAAAAGTTTCAGCGGGCTCTTGTTCAAGACCCATATCTACGACCCGTTTTTCAACACGAGGTGGTTCAGGGGTCATGGACTTAGGGGTCACAGCGTCAACTTTCACAACAGGAGCAAAAAAGTCCGCAACTACAATCTCTTCATCTTTTCCGTTTGGTTTAGATTGCGGTTGTTGTTGATAAAAGACTTTCGAAATCACATACTCGCCATCCTTCTCACCTTCTCCAGTTCCCAAATGATATTGGTGCATAACCCAATTTGTTTTTTCCGCTTTCCCGCCTTTTACCGGACGTACGTAAAGAACCATAATTTTCTTACACCCCTGTTGAACCCCATCTAACACAATGGGCTTTGTTCGGCCCGTTTTGTGCCAGCGAAAATCTCCGAAATCATCACCATGTATCTTACGGCGTTTCCTAGTTCCAGTATTATATGCTTTGATTGCTCTGTGAAAAAGTGAGATACACTTCCATCTTGTTGGACACCTAAAACAAAATAAAAAAGACTCATATAACAAAAAATGTGTGTCATTGTATATGAGAAAATATGAACATGTCTAAGTACCTGGTAACTTTTGAGGATGACTGTAAGAGATTCCGTCATCTTCATCGACCGTTGGAATAAACTCATCGATAAAAGGGTGAGGCTAGAAACCTCGTGCACCGCTTTTAGCAAGTAAATGCCAGATAACTTCTTGATCCAGCAGGTCAAATTTAACCCCTCGGGGCAACCCCAACCAGGCTTGATTAACCTAGAAACATGAATGTTAGGCCCCGAAAGAAATAAAGAATATCGTAATAACGTAGGAGTGTAACATAGAGAAATTTACAACAAGAATCTTAAAATGAATATAATTCACAACAGAAAGCTTTCAATCCCAAGAAAAAAACTACAAAAACACTAATACACGTTCTACTTTTTTTTGTGATGTTTTATACATGTAAGACATTCCACATAATTACATTTGATACAGAGAGTGAGGCACAAAATGGTATCATTTATGACTGTATTTTTGTGTAATTCTTGATGTAATAACTATCAAAATGGGGGCATATATCACCATTAAAGAGGTCACCAACACAAAAAGAAGAAAACTCAGCAACAGGCAATGAATCAATGTGGTAAAATATCTACGATTAGCGTCCGAGTAACATCGTAGATAAAATTCAATGGCCTCAATATACGCAATGATGACAATGAGAAGCATTCTTCTAACATATACCCCAAATGCTACCACAGATGTTTACAAATACTTAAAAACACTCTTTGGAACCCAATCAAGTGTATTTCTTGAATGTTATTGTTACGAATGCATTTAATCAAGTGCTTATCTTGATATGTATCAAAACCACCCCTAGCTGGAAAACATTAACAAACAAATACATATAGCCTCAAAATATAAACCTTTCTACATGATACCAAAAAAAAATTTGACAGTAACAATAACAATATGAGCCACTATAAACACATCCTATCAATACTTTAAAAGCTTGATCAACCACTCTCATTTGTAAAAAAGGAACATCTTAGATCCCTCTTGGTCTCTTTGATCTAAAGGGTATCATACATTTGACCTTTTACATCACATACATAATCAAACTATAACCCTAAGCTTTCCATTAACTAAATAAACAAACAAAATCCAAAAAACCCCCAAATTTCATCAAAATTTTTAGGGTTTTTCCAGCAACAAAAAAAACACACTTCATTAAATGAACAGAAAGAATCTTTATAAACTGGGTTTTTGTCAACGCCTCAAAAGATCACAACTTTATTCAAGAAAACCTATAAAACTTGAAGATGATCAAGAAAGTTAATAGCTTCGTATTTAATCAGGGGGTTACCCAGCCATGACGATGAGTGATTCGGATCAGAGAATGAAGCTAGGGCACTATCGATCTTCAGCAGCACTCTCTGCAATTCAACTCAAAGAATGATGTGTAAAAAAATTATACCTGCAAGCTATATTGAAGAAGAGACGATTGAATGCAGAAATTGATAATCGTATTAAAGGAGGAAGGATTGAATTGCTAAAATATTCAATCCGTGCATTCAATCAAACCTTCTACACATCTTCATCATCACAGAAACGTATAAAACATTAAAACCTAATTCAGAAACGTATAAACATTAAAACCTAATTAAAGAGGGGCATATTTGGAAGCAGGGGACAAAAGTGGGGGAAATTACCTTGGGAGCTCATATGGCGTCTTAAATTTTTTTTAGGGAATTACATTTATGTCTTAATGAAATTCTTTATATAGTACTAGGTTATAACCCGGAAACTTTCCGCGTAGGAAAATTTAATTTACAATAGATAAAAGTATATAAATAACATTTTTAACCTCTAAAGTATCCTCTTTCCCTTATCTCTACCACAAATTTTTAATTCGGTTTCTTAAAGTTTTCCTAGTTGTAAAGAGCCATAAAACATACAAAAGCAAGATAAGTATAACTTAATCGTTTGGTTTCAAGTATAACTTAATGGTACTTGGATCTTGTATGTTAACTTGAAATTACAAAAATACCTTTTCAGTTAACATACAATATGGATGGAGTTAGAGCTGGGGAGCAAATTGGCGATTAAGTAGTGACGTTCGTTTAAGAACTCGTGAAAGTTTAAATAACTTTGAATTATACTTATACATTTTGGTATTAGTAATATGTAATGCATCTTTTATAAAACAATTTTCGTTTATTGAATATGGGTCTTACAATGTTATACACAAACTTGTCATGTATTTTGTATCTATACTATAGGTATTAATGTATCTGAATTATAATGAAAAAAATATTTTGTAAACGTATGCAACAATTAAGAATTAGATGTTAACATATGTTTAGGAAAAAAGTATCGTAATATCATTAAACTAAATATAAAAAAAAATATTAATTTTCCATAAGACATTAAACATTATTATATTCATTCTTCACAATAATCGAATCTCATCATCACATGTTAAACCAATACAAAATATAAAATTATAATTTTGATATTTGAATTTAGTAAAACCGTAATAAACATAAAATATAGTCAATTCGGAAAGTATTGAATGTCAATTAACTACTAAAATAAAATGTAATTTACATTTTTGAAATTCGAATTGATTCAAACCGTAATAAACACAAAATTTAAAATACGGAAAGTATTAAATGGTAATTAACTACTAAAATAATAAATAAATCATCATTATGAAATTCAAAATAAGTCAAACCGTAATAGAGATAAAATAAAATATAAGGAAACTATTTTACCGATAATTGAGATGAAAAAATATAGGTTCCGATTATAACCCGAAAACTTTCCAGATTTGCTCGGCATTCGAAAACTGCAACTTTCTTAGGAACACACCTATTCCAGTCATAAACCTTTACAACTTCTTCCCAGCTTTTTACACTTTTAACTGAAACCCCACTCGTCTCATCTATCGACCACAAACCACTTATCCTCTCCGAACACAAAACAACCTGTTGCTCCATGTTTGTTATTTGAACCAATTCTCCTATCTCAACCACCGTGCTTGGTTGCTTTGTCCAACTCCATGAAAAGTTATTCCATACAGCCTCTACTTCAATCTATCTGCAACACAACACAACACAACACAACACGCCATAGACTTCTCTACTTCAAACAAAGCTGGGATTTTGAGAAAGCAAGAAAGAGGAAGATTATATGGGATTTTGAGAAAGCAAGAAAATGAAAGATTACAAAAAATGTGAGCAAAGGTAAAAAAAATAAGAGGTAGCACATCACAAACAGAATATATGAAACCAAATATATATCAAAACTCAAGTAAGAGTACCTTGTTCGACAAACTTGCTTCAATTAACGATTTTAGCTCAAGTATAGATTTCTCCTTAGGCATGAATGGCTTGAGTCTCCACATATTTGAGAACCAACAAATGAATCTGCATATAATGTTAAAAATAAACAAATGACAACCAACAAATGAATCTTCTTACACTCTTGTTGAAACAATACACCATCAGTGGCGTTTCTATAGTCACTTACTTTTATATACAACAAATTTCATGGTTAGTTTCTATTGAAAATCATATAACAATGTTGGTATATGTATATGTGGTTAGAGATATATATACATGATGAAAGAATTTATTTACCGTATGAAAAACAAAACAATTTATCATTCACATAAGAACAATCATTTCAACATTAACACGTCTATTACCATTGTCAAATGTACACAGACTTTAGAGGGAAGTTTGACTCCTCATAGTTATACACCCTCAGGGACCAATAAATCATATTGTTTTTTTTATATATAAAACATGAATCTTGTCTTAGTAAAAAACATGAACAGGTTATAAGTGAAAGCATGCTTTACCAACCTAAAACATTGAGAAGGTTCCATGATATCTTCTTTGAGCTTACTCTTCTCTTGAAAATTGCAACCGTTAAATGCAAAAAAAAAAAAAAAAAAAAAAAAAAAAAACCTTCATAAGATCACTGTCTTCTTAAAAAATGACAATTATACTCTTTTACTCATAAGTTTAAGTTGTTACCAATGTGAGAAGTAGGTGCCATTTAGAACGCCTGTGAACACAATTCACTGATCCAATTTCACTACCCTCCTCAAAATTCATTCCTACATATCAAACACAAATCATTATCAATTTTAGCAACTTTAAACCAAAATGGATAAAAGCAATGGTCTTTCTCCAAAATCCTTCTTTTTATATTTTATGTGGAAGCAACACTTCTACCTTAGTTTATTAAGTAGTTTCATATGCATCATAAAAACAGGACCCTCAGAATTTATATCTAAAAAAAGTTTGTTGGAACATTAATCAAGCTTTTACACATTGATTAAACCATATGATTCATCAATGATGATTAACATATAACGAAAAAGATGTAACCTGCAATACTTATAATTAATAAAGTATAAATGTGAAGGTATATATTGGCTTTACACTATGAAACCTTAATTATATGAAAGAGAAATATGAAAAAGATACCATATTTTCCTTAACATTAGCATAACTATATTGACTTGATGCTGAAGAGGATTCCGGCCAAAAATCCCATCCTTAACCTAATTCCGGCCACTAATAACTAGGGGTGTTCAAAACCGGATATCCGGAATTTTGGATATCCGAAGTTCGAATATCCGAAAATTTCGGATAGTTAATATTACTATCCGAATCCGTATCCGAAATTTCGGATATTCAAACGGATATCCGTAATTCAAAAAAAAAGGAATTTTTGTTTCAACATAAAAGTACACCATGAGAGTATCTGATCACGAATGCTTAATTCTCATCACTTTTTCATCAATCTATTCTCATCTCTTGTACTGCAACTTTTAAAAATAAATCCATGTGCCTACATCGAAAAAATAAATTCATTGGTTAACTAAACTGATGTATTAAATCAAACTTTAAATCCATTGGTCTCAATGATATACCAAGTAAAAACATGAATCCGATGGTAACAAGAATGCAGAAAGTTAGTTGATATGAGACCACATAAATATAACTTATCTATTCATAAAGTGATAAAACAGTCAAGAACAAATCAAAAAATAAAGTCAAAATATTTAAAAACCCTTCGAATCATCGAAGTAAAGAATCGAATTCCAAATGTGCCGAGACCAATGAAGATTCAAAGCGGAATTGAAGGTTGGTCGTGCGTTCGTCGAAGAACAAACCATAGCAACAAATTAGAAATAGAAGCCTTGCATCGAAGAACATCGAAATCCATAGATGCTGAGAGCGCTGAAGATTAGTAGAACATTCGAAGAAGATTAGCAGTAGATTTGAAGTTTGAATGTGGAAGAAGAAGGAGGCGGCGTCAGTATTGAAGATATGGAAACTAGGTTTTCACCTTTTATTCATATATATATATATATATATATATATATATATATATATATATATTTTAAATATTTTAAACGTAATTGTATTTTTATTTCGGATATCGGATATCCGAAATATCCGAAAATTTTCAATATCGCTATCCGAATCTGAATCCGAATTTTCGGATATCCGAAATTCGGATATCCGAATTTTCGGATATCCAAAATTTCGGATAATTCGGATTCGGTTTTTTTTTGCACACCCCTACTAATAACCCTAATCGAAGATACCACTCCATTGTGATTGATGTCGTTGTGCTGCCTTGGAACCGTTTTCGATCGCCCGTTAACCACAAATACATCACACACCACAGGTACAACACAACTAACCACAATAGAAAGCACAAATCACCTGTGAGCCAAAAATAACATCACCCCAAATGGCATCAAATTCAGTTATTAGATCAATTAATATTAATGATCTCTTACAATTTACCAAAAGTATCATGAAACAGAATACTAAAATAGCAAAGAAAATTTGAAAAAAGAAGAAGAAATACCAGAGAGAGAGATTGTGACCATTATCCGATGACAAAATTGAAGTGTGCCAAAACCATAATTGAGATTAGTCGGAGAATATATAAATCAGCAACGAAATCACAAAGATGAAAGAATCAAAGGAGATATTAGAAAACAAACATTAATGATTCTTAATTAACAGGGGGATAGTAACTTACCCAATGGTGTTTTCATGGTGAATGAATCAACAGGTGAACACTTTGGGGGAGACAAAGGAGCACCAGAAATCCATACCAATCTATAATCAGTAACGCATAACACCATCAACCGAAAAATAAGAACAATAAAAAACGGATTAACAAATTAGCAAAAGAAGTAGAAGGATTTTCATACCCAGGGTTTCAATCGAGTAATTGTAGAGGTTGACCTGAAAATTTTCCTGCCCATATAAAACTGAATCTGCTTCAAATCATAAGCAAAGAAGGCAAAAAAAATAGTAATTAAATACTTAGTAATTAGCTCCATAAACCTTAACTAACTAATTCATTGAAAGGCAAACCATCCTTTTAAAACCGGTCATAACCAAAAGCACCATCAAACACTACTGTACAATTGAAATTAAACAGTAATAAACAAAAATAAAAAAAATAAAACATCACAAAAAAGAGATTCACAGATCTACTTGGATCTCTATTTCATCTTTCAACGCGTCCACTTCAACCTCCTTATTCTCTTCTTCCACTGAAATATTTAGATTCAGTGAACAAATATTAGAGTAAAAAATTGTAACATCTGTTTTAACAAACAATTGATTAAAGAAACGCCTGGATTTCAGAGATTTGAAAAAAAAATTGATTACTGTATTAGGGATTAAGGGGAAATCATTTACAATAAATTGTAACATCTGTTTTATATCCAGCCATTGCAAAGACAAAGGTAGACCGTCTGTCTAAGGCAAGCTCGTTTACCATCTCAGAACATCCATGAGTAAAAACACAATTGTTAGTTAATGCGTCCATCTTAATGTTCCAAAATCTATCTCCTAAATAAAGAGTTGATTGACCACCTTTGAAATTTTTCCCATAAAATTGCCTCCAAAATTCATCAGCCATGACCTGCAAAGGTAGTGATAATTAAAAATTTAAAAACCAATATACAGAAAGAAAACATTATTCAACATACTGATTGTATAATATATACTACTTACAATAACGTCTTCGTCATGTGTGATTTTGGATATAAAGCAGTTTTGATGAACAAATGATTTAAACACCGATAGAAAGAATGATGATGGTCCAAAGGATTGAAACATAAGATAGCCATTTTTTCTTATACAACTATCCCGAACAACTTTGGTGAAGCCATCACCAAGAACATGGCCCAAATCAGTTTTTTTCAGTCTTAGAAACCATAACTTGTTGCCATCAACAATCTTAATAGATTATTTGTAAGGTGGTTGGTCTCCGCACATCATTGAAGCAAAGTCATTAGGTATTTGCTATGAGTTTAAAACAAAATAAAAAAAGACACACATCAGTTTACTTAAAATATGATTAGTAATTAGAAAACCAATAAACGTACCAAAAATATTGGGTCATCTTCCTCAATAAACTTTAAAAATGAAGGACTGTTGTTAATCTGATCCATATCTGAAAATTAAATATGAAGGTTTTTAAAAAAAATAAAACGGTAAAGTATTTATAGAAAAAAATTAATGTAGTGACGGGAGAAACTTCAAAAACCAGAAATAAAAAGGAACGATTTCAAAAAAATTTAAAAACTATTTATTTTTAGAAACACAATCAATATTCCGTAAAAACATATCACACACTAAAAATTTACATACTCTTTAATCGATTCAAAATTAATACAATATAAAATTTATTACTAATAACAAAATACTGTAAAAAAACCGAGCATAAATAATGAAACCTAACATTATAAGGGATGAGTATAAAAGATGAAACAGAACATTATACCGGAAACAAAAAATTATACCGGATGAAAAAATATCAAAACACTGTAAATCATCATCAACAACAAACTAAAAGACTGTAAACAAAAATATCAGTAACATGATAACACAATCAAGACATCAACAAAAGATCCTTTCATATGATTCGAATCTGATAATGCAAAATCATCATCAACACTAAACAAAAAAAAAAAAAAAAACAGAAAAATCATCAAAAATTATTATATTTCTAACAAAACAATATCAGTAACATCATAAGACAATCAAGACATCAACAAAAGATCCTTTCATATGATTCGAATGGGATAATTCAAATCATCATCAAAAACAAACAATCTAATATTGTTTACATACCTTCTCTATATGTCTAATGATCTAAAAAAATAAGAAGAACAACAAACATTAGCAACTGCCGAAACTGTTTTCAACATCAAAAACTTAACTTTTCTTGAATAAATTGAAGATCGAACAACATAAACAAACAATATTTAACCTTCATCATGTAGTTTTACCTTAGATCTTTCTATAGATTCTTGATTGAATAAATTACTATTAAAGAAACATACTAATAAGATGTGAAACTGAACCAAATTGTTGGTTAGAGTGTAGACCTGCGTATCACTATAGGGTTGCCATGAAACGAACCATGAGATCCTCCTGCTAGATCTCTTTCCTTCACATTAGTCATAGTTGATATAAATTTATCAAATCCATCATCAATGTCTCCAAGGCACATGCACAAATGATTGTAATCTATATAATTCGCCTGTATACCCATCATCTATGAACCAACAAATGTATCTTCATGATCATACGCCTTCAAAGATGCACTGCAGGAAAAAAAACATAATGACTAAATTAAAGGGAACTTACACTTCTGAAACTACTTATCCTGATTTGATGCATCCAACATAATGACTCTCTTTACCTCGAAAGTTTTTGAGAAACTCGGGGTGAAAGTAGAGAAAAGTAAAATCACTGCATAAAATCAAAAATACGAATATAAAGCACAATGACGTACATTTCAGAAAGGAATATGGGCTTACCAAGATCAAGTTGAAAATCTTTGTTGACTTTGACATAAAACTAGTCATCCCAATTTTGAACAGTTGAACTCATAACTTCTCTTTCTTAGATGATTCTTCACCAGCCTCCTGCCTCCTCATGATCATCCTAAGAATAATATAACTATTTAAAACAGATGCTATATATCTTTCCAAATTATGAGAAACTTGAAAAATAATGTGATTGTCGAAAATTATGGAAACTAACACCAAATTTGGAAGCAATTAAAACTTTAATATAAGTTATCTTGATAAATTTGGAAATACGTTACAAGTTAGACAACTTTGATAAGTATCCATAATTGATATAAATTTCAAAAATTCAAATTTTGAAATAATCAGTCAAAACAATTTACTTAAATAGTTAAATATTATTCAAACTTAAATTCAAAACCAATGAGCTTAATATATTCATAATATAATCAATATCTAAATGATTGTGAAAAAAGATCAATCACAATCATGGACCTGAGAAAAAGCTCGGGACCACTGATTCAATTTATACCTTTGTTGTCGAATGAAGAATGTTGTCTAGAAAAAAAAACTCATCTTCAATTTATATCACACAGAAACGGTATCTCTTCAATAACAGTGTGAAATCAATATAACCTAAGTACTTGCAGAAATAATAAACACTATATAACACAAAAACGTCAAAATATAACTGCAATAACACGCGATTTGCTATCTCTTCAGTAACAACAAAGTGAAATCCACATAACCTAAGTAACTTCTTACTCGCATAAATAATCAAAACTATATCACACAAAAACGTCAATAATAACTGCAATAACACGTGATTTAACATCTCTTTAGTAACAACAACATGAAATCTGCATAACCTAACTATTTTCATAATCGCGAGCATGAATACAAAGAGAACCCAAATCTGAAAAATAAAGAGTTAATAGAATATATAACCAAAATCTAAATAAGATAAAGTAGAACCCTAAACTGATAAATAAAGAGAAATCATACTTTAACTGTGGGAGATATGTAATACCTTAGCTGCAGATTTCATTAGTAGAGATTTCGAAAACCCTAATCTTAATCGACAATATGATAAACAAAATCAATAGACAATATAGTAATTTAGAGAGATTTTATCAAAGGATTCAAGAAACCCAATACATCTTATGATTTGTTTGTTCATACCAAAAAAATTAAAAAAAAATCTGGATAAAGAACATACATCACCTACAATTCGAAAGAAACTCTATGAGTAAGAATTCTATCGAAGAATCGAGAGATGCTCACAGTAAGTCGTCGTAGAAGACTGATTTCTCCAATAGTGATTGAATGAGGAAGAATTCTATGGAAGAATCTTTGGCGGTAGAAGCCAGGTTAGGGTTTCGTAGGTTGCACACAAAAAATGAGGCATATGAGAGAATTAGGTTAATTAGATTGTTTTTATAGGCGAGTCAAAAAATCGGGTACATCCGACCCGAAAATTTTCGGATCCCGCGTCCCACTTTTTTTTTGGTTTGTGTTATGTGAAGTTTGGTTTGTTTATAGAGAATTAGATGAATTCCCTCCCAAAATCACCTTCTACTCAACCAATGGATGCCACATCAGCAAAATGGCTCCACCATTCAAGGACACATAGCCCAAATCATCTCATTTATTAATATATATATATATAGATTATAGATAATCAGTGTTGGGTCTTTTTACAACCTACTTTATCTATAATCTATAATATATTAAAAAGGAAAAGTGATGGACAAAGATGTAATTTTACAATGTGTACAAGTTTTGAAACAATATGTACAAAGAAATACAACAACTTTTAAAGGGGTAGAATGGGAAAAGGGCTCAACATTTTAAGACACTCCAAGGTTATAACGGTAAATTTATATGTACAATTTAATCATAAATCCCAACTTTACCCTATGTGTCAATAACTCATTAACTCCTGCAATTGAATCGATTCGTGGTTTTTAATCACATTAGGACTATTCCATTTCTCATCATCTCTCTCCTTATCTGTCTCTCTCTAACGAATCCAAACGACATAGCTTCTCCTAGATGATGATGATGATGTCCACTCGGTGGTTCTGAAGGCGATGGGATCTTGTTCAGGTTTTTAGGGTTTGGAATGTTGTGAAATTTGGGGATCTAGGTTTTCTAGGGTTTCGTATTGACTGGAAGAGTGGATTGGATGGCTGGACGTGGCACGTGTGTATAATCATGTGATTGCTCAGAAGTTTAATAGCTCTCAGTCTCATGCATCTTCGCCACTGGAACTTCTGCCTTCATCCCCTGTTGAAGGAAATCTTGTTGTGCAAAAGGTATCAGAAGATCAAATTCGTGCATCTAAAATTACGAACTTCAGGTTAATTTTAACTTTTGAAGCATAAAGCCAAATAGAAGATTTTTGTGATCTAAATGATGGTTTATCTCGGTTGATCGTAAGTTTCCGATAGGTGATTGTGACGAAAAATTTGATGTTTCAACTGTTGTGTGAACTGTGAAGTTGAATCAGGGTTTCTCGTGTCAATGTGTAATAGTTAATTTTTGTAATACAAGAAGAGGCTATTAGTTATTAGTTTCTTAGTTTTGCATACTCTATACTTTATCCAAGGCAAGAATGAGTCTAGGCTGATGAGCTTTTTTTAGCTACATTTGTTTGTATAGAATTATTCACTTCATTATCATTTGAGTTATAGCGTACTTATCTTCTGGGATGCAGTGACTGTTTTATTAGTAGGGAAAATATAGTTTATTGAACATATGAATATGAACTTATAATTTTCTCATGGCAATCTTAGTGTATGGTCACACAGCTTATTGTTAAAACTTTTTTCACATGATATGGCACTAAATTGTTTACACATATTATGATCTTAGTTATTTGTTAATATGTTTTCTCATTAAATTTGTGACGCAGAGTGCTTAAGGAATGCTGGATTGACTTAACTCAAATACAAGGAAGATGAGCAAGAAGAACCCACTTGTATACTTGGACGTGTCTATAGATGGAGATCCTATTGAAAGAATGGTTTTTGAGGTGTTCTTTTTGTGCCATGACCAGATTTTATTAATATTATTTGTCTTTTTAGATGTTGCCGTGACCTATTATTTATTTTTTAATGGGTTTTCAGGTGTTTCTTGTGCCCTGAATGACAAATTTTTTTGTTTCTTTTTTACAGTTTGCATGATGTATATTTACTTCTGATCTGTCATTTACATAGTAATGCTATAAATGCCAACTTATCACTGTTAAGGCATTGCAATGGCTATTAACTTATTTTTCTGTATGGTTTTGCAGCTCTTCTCATATACTGTTCCAAAAACCGCTGAGAATTTCCGGGCACATTGTACACTGGTAAAATATTTACACCATATCTTGGTACTCGTGTTTTGAAACTGTTGTGACATTTCTGATCTATTATCATTATATAATATTAGAGGGGACAATCTTGACCCAAACCATTCCAAGTGGGTCATTTTCGGTTGCTTTTTAAATTATATGGATTGTTTGTGTAAGATATTTTCACTCAATGGGTCAAAATGGGTCAATTAAAATTCCATCTCATATATTTTTGGGTCAAAACGGGTCGACAACTTCAAAGAAATGGACCAATGTGGGTTGGTGTCTTGAAGAAACGGGGCAAGTTTCGGATCAGAACGGGTTCGGTTCGGATTGAGTTTCGGGCTGCCAGGACGGGTTTCAGATCGGAACATAGTTGGTTCAGATCGGATTTCGAGTCGGCACGGGTTTTCGCACGGGACGGGTTTTGGGCCGACATGAGTTTTTGCACGGGATGAGTTTCGAGTCGGGATGGATTTTAGCGCGAGACGGGTTCTTTTTGTTTGGTCGGTTATTTTTTGTTTCGGTTGACATTTTTTGTTTCATTTTGGTCGCAGGTGGGTGTTATGGGTGAAAGGAAGAAGAAGGTGAACTTTCATTTCAGTCCCTGCATTTTGAGTGTATATAAAAAAAGGATTTAAACTTCAAAAGTCCTTAAAAAAGGATTATGCATTTCAGTCCCTAAAGTTTTAATTACTTTTAATTAGATTTTGGCAATGTAATTTTTTTTTTACTTTTTTCTGGTTTTTTATTTCTAGTATTGTATTTTTTTTTTTAATTTAATGAAGTATTTTAAGTTTTTAATTAAAAAAATAATTGTGTAATGATTGGAATGGGCGTTATTGGGCATTATTCCCACTACGGCACTTTTGCAATAACGCCCAATAACGCCCCCATGCTGACGGGACTGCCACATGGCTGAAAACGCCCCAGGGTGGGGGCATTATTCATCTAACGACTACGCATGGTCTTAAGCCCTTGTATGTCTTTCTCTCTCTCTCTCTCTCTCTCACACACACACACACACATACTCACCACCACCTACCTCCACCACGTACCACCAGCCGCCACCACCTGAAACTCCATCAACATCAACATCTTCGTCACCTTAAGCACTTGTATGTCTTTCTCTCTCTCTCTCTCATACACACACACACACACTCACCACCACCTACCTCCACCACTTACCACCAGCTGCCACCACCTACAACTTTACCAACATAAACATCTCCGCCATCTTAACTCCCTCCTTCATCCCAGAACCCTTCATCCACCACATTTAGAGAGAAAAACGACTAGAGAGAGAGATCGATCAGAGAGAGAGAGAGATATGCGAAAAAGATGGTGACGATGGGTTACTAATGTTAACAATGGTAAATTTAGTCGATTAAGGTACATGTTGCCTCTTAGGGTTTCGAGTTTTGAGTTAAATTTGGAGATTTAGAACCGCTTTAGAGGTTTATTGGCTGGGTTTTGATGATGGTTGTTGTTGCGGTGGTGGCGATGATGGGTGTGTTGACGACAGAGAAAGATGATGATGGTGGTGGTTTATGGGTATAAAAATGGTAGTGGTTCAGATGGTGGCTGTTGTTGTGGCGGTGGTGACTGTGGTGGTGTTTTGTGATGGGTTAAGGGTTGTAGGGGTTAGGTTGAGGTGGCAAAGGTGGGTGTGGGTAGAGTTATAGGTGGAGGTGGAGGTGGAGTTGGAAGTGGGTGGCTATGGTGATGGTGGCCGGTTGTTTTGTAGAAGACAAAAGAGTTTGTGGGCCCCACACTTTCAATATAATAATATGAGTGTGTATAATATTTGTGTTTTAAAAGAAGGATAAATAAGTAATTTCATATGGACTTAACGGTGAAAACTAGCAGCCATCCACTCCAGGGACTATCCGAGTAATAACTCGTCAAACCACAGGGAGCACCGGTGTAATTTCCAAAAGTTGGGGACTATACGTGTTATTTTACAAAACCACAGGGACTATCCATGCATTTTACTCAATATTAAAAGTATTATATGTATATTTTGTTTAGTTTTTCATATTTTTATGTGTTATTGGTCAATTAGACTTAAAATGTTTATACTTCAATCCCCTCCCAAAAAGAGTTGGCTTGCGAGCTCACGAGCCTAGCCAGGTGTCACACCACAACCGATGGCAGAAACACCGGGGTGAGGCACTGAGCGAAACAGATTGTCCAAGAGATTCCATAACAACTATAATTACCAAAATATTTAATCATAACGTCCCATACCGTAACATATAAAGTAACACAGCTATTACAGACAAATTGTTCTCAAAGACAGATAAAAAATGTTCAGACAACTCATAAATTATTTAGTTCGTTTCTAGACTCCCCTAGCTCGATTCCACAAAAGCAAAGCATAGCACATCATCCTAAACACCTGTCACATACGTTAAAATAGGTCAATACACATAGTGTAAATGTGAGCATACCAGTTTAATAGTATAATAATAGCAAAAGCGGTTTTACGCATAACCAGCATGTAACATGTTCAAAAAGTGAAGCTAGCAAGTTATTGATAATGAAATATGCACAGACGTGACTGCGAACTGTAGAATGCGCAACATATATCACCACTGTGACACGTGAAGTAAAACCCTTAACAACCCCTGTCCACGACAGGTGCTGAGTCCAAACTATAGTACTATAGTTGCTAAGGTGTCAGGCAACAATCACTGTGTAAACATAACATACAAGCATTCATCGAATAACACATATAACATGCAGAGACGGTTAGCGTATAAAAAGTGTTTGCGTTGTGTGATCGATGTGATTTAATATAGGTAACGTATGTAACACCCAAAAGTGCATAATGCAAAAAGGGTTCGAGTATACTCACAGATCGTGTTTAATGAATAAACACAGTCTTGGATTGAAGGGAGCGCTGGAGAGTTAGTCTGATCAGATAACGACAGTATAAGCGTTGAACAGTGGGTGGAATAGCGTGTCGGTGGAATAGGTGACAAAGGGTGATCCGTTCGGATGACCTTCCAGACGGATGGTCATCCAGATGGATGGCCATTCGGTTGGAGGGTTGTCCATTTGGGATAGATGTGTTTGTGTATGATGTGACTTTGAAGTTTTCATTGTCACATTTTAAAAAGAGAGAAGTATCTCTACCTATCAGGTCGTCCGGTTGAATGGTCATCCGGACGGAGGGTTGTTCCCTCGGATGGCGTTCCGTTCAAGTGAGACGTTTCAAGGATTCAAGTCCCCTGGTAGAATAGTCATTTAATCGGATGGTCATCCGATTGGATGACTATTCGTTTGGGACTGATATTCATTAAGTTTTGCAAAAAGTTTAAGAGTTGAAAGAAATCACAAGTCATTTGTTCGGGTTGTCGTTCGATCGGATGGTGTCCGATCGGACGGCAATCCGTTCGGTAACCTGTTTATTTGAGTACTTGTAAAATTTGTTAAGTTGAGAAAGTTGGTAGTTGAACCGAGACGGCATGGCAACATGTTTACACAATGGAAACTCCATCAAGTCCAAGTCATTCGATCGGATGGGAATCACCCCGTCCGATCAGTTGACTGTTCTTGACGGAACTTCATGTTCAACCCGTTAAGTCGGTCATCTCTTCGATAGTAATCCATTCTCAGATCGGCACTTCACTAGAGATCGAGTAGAAGGCCTGAACAAGCCCAGATTCTATCGGTTTTCGAGTAAAAAATTGGGAAAGTTTGAATCTAGTTGAAAATGTTTAGTTTTTGGTGAAATCAGTGTTTAAACATTGTAGAAATCCTTTAAATCTGAGTTGTTCTTGTTGGAGTGAGGTCACACTTTGGTGTTCATGAGAACCCATGATGACATCATCCTAGAACAGCCCAAATCCACAGATTTCATGGTGAAAAGTTAAGATCTGATGGTGAAATTGATGATAAAGTGTGTAGATCAAGGAAGTACAAGATTTGAGATGAAAACTTACAAGAACCGCGAGGAATCGAGAGAAAAAGGGTCGAGAATGCGCTGGTCGGAGGAGAGCTGTCACATCATATGAACAGTGATGTGACAGGTAAGTATTTATAGGGGAAGGAGGAGAGAGGTGGTGTAAAGTGATTCGATCGGAGGGCCTTTTGATTGGATGGCCATCCGATCGGATGGTCATCTGGTTGGATGACCATTCGATCGAAGGGTCATTCGATCGGATGGCGCGAGTGAGTTGGTTTCCGACTTTTCGTTTCGTGCATTGAGCGTTGCGATGCATTTAGGCGAGTGTCGAATAAGCGATGCGATAGTTTTAAATAATAGTTACACAAATAACATAACTAACATACAACAACATAAATAACCTTGCGTTTCCAGTTCGCGATGAGATTACGTTGCGATAGAGTTGCGATTGCGTTTGCGACCACCCTTAACATAAATAAACATGCACAAGTAACACATAATAGCACACACACGTAAAACAATATCCAGAACTGCGTTTCAAGTTGCGATGCGATAGCGATGAGATTAGCGTTAAGTAGATAGCGTTTAATAGCGTTTATTGCATTGATACTCCACATAATACAACTAAAACAACATAATTTAAAGTATTGATTATCGAGTCAAGGAGTACAAGTAATAATTAAGCAAGGAATGACAGATTGAATTAGAAATCTTTTCTTCCTTTGACTTTGACTTGTACTTTGACCACAAAAAGTCGGGTTGTTACACCAGGCCTAGCTCAAGCTCAACTCGCTTACAAATCGATTCAGATACATGGTCTGGGTAAACAGGTATGTGGTTTCAAGTAATCGTGGTCAGGTATCACCTAATCTCATGCCCGTTCTATACCTGTGAAATTTTTAAAAAGTAGTTGCATATCCGATCCCATACCCGTCGGGCTTCATATATACTCGTTGGGTTTAGGTTTTTTTTTCCCATTCCTATATGGATGATATTATGCCTTGATTTTCTCAAATGTTTTAAGTAAACTAAGGGAGCACCCACACACAATCATTTATTTTTTGTTTTTAAGTGTAAAAAGTGAGGTATGATGTGGAGGTTTTAAATGGTTTAGTGTTACTGATCGACTAGAAACGTTAAATCTTTTCCTTTCAAAAATAGATGCGTGGGGTTTGGAAATATATTGGGGTCATTAAAAAGAGTTTTATGAGCTTCATTTAGGGTTAGAGGAAAACCTAAAGGGTGTGGTGGGTAATGGCAAAAAGATTTTATTTTGGATCAATAACTGGATGGAGGATAGGCCGTTGCGATACAAGTTCCCAGATTTATACAACTAGTATTATACCCCGCATGCGTTGCAACGCGTTAAACCAGATTATTCAATAAATTTTGTCAGATAGTTCAAGATTGCATTCCTGCCTTTGTAGTTGGATGACGATTACAGGCTAAGTTGCAATAGAACATATCCACTTTCAGCATTTTAAAACCAAGCTTGCAATCTTCCAAAGCAAAATAGTCGGCGCCAAAGGTGGATATTCTGAAGAAGCATCAGACAGTGAAACATAAATTAAAGCAAAGAAAAAGAAAATGAGGGGTGACCACAGTAGAACCAGTGGTGTATAGTGTCCATGACCATGTCAATGACACACTTGATTATAACAACCACCTCCGCATCCATTGATGGCTTCGAACTATGGCGACTTCGTCTAAATCTGATACATGATTTATGATTATAGGTGCCTTTGGATTTTCTCATAGCATCCACAACTCTAATATTAGTTTCAAACAATATAACTTATGTTAAAATTGAAATAACTAATCGTAAATGTAACACACTTGTTCGGTTGTTGAAGCATGAAAGACAAACTGTAAATAGGATGTATGATGCTGGTGATATTGCGGACAACAGTTGACCAACACGGGCATTCATATTAAAGTCGTGATTTAGCATCCACACCAAATCAATCTCTTAATATGAACACATCTAGTTAGCTTAAACGTGTGTTCGAAGGCTCAAATATACTACCTCACTGTGGCTTCAAATCATCAGATTGCCATGCCAAAACAACGGAGATAGACGTTTTTCTTATATTATCATGACCCATTTAATTTTCTCTTTGTTACAATTTGCACCAAAAAAGTCGACAACTACAGACGCTAACTAAAACATGTTAAATTGTTTATTTCAATATAACCCATAACAAAAACTCCCAAAAGTCCCTATAACATAAAGTAACAAAATTGATAGAAACAAACAAACCCAAATCAATATATTAAAGAGAAGCACCGGAAGCAACATCATCAATAGTAAAATTCCAATATGAACACATTTGAGTTGGTCCCAATAATACGAAATACTCATTTAAATACTACGTATTTCAAATCACCATCTTGCTTGTTATTTACTCGTCCGATGCTCTTTTATTGGGGGAATGGGATTGGGAGAATGTGAAGAACGTGGCTAGATGTTTGAGAAAATTTTATCTGTGTTCGGGTTTAAAAATCAATCTGCATAAATCTAATATATACTGTAGGATCGTTTTACCGACCAAACGAGTCGATCAGAAGAGTTCTTAGACAGAATCAGAGGCGGAATTCATTGATTCGGTCTTCGTTCAGCTTGTATAACACTAGAATCACTATTAACTGTCTAGTTTATTGATATGATAACAATTTACAGCACGGAGACACTTCGACATCACTTTGGCGTCGGAATCAAGAAGCTTCCCAATGATTTCGTATGAATGGGTATTTATAGGCATATAATTTCGCTTGAACATGCTCAAGCAGAATCATGTTTCAAGCGGAATTACTTCAAACATAATTATCTTCATGATTTCGTTTGAATTAATCAGCTGATTTCGTTTGAAATGTCCATGTGTCATTTCAAACGGAATTACCTAAAAAACCTCATTTCTCGTTTTTCGTGCCCTGATCTATACAATCTAGTACAAGACTCGATACAAGACGAAGTCGACAGACGAATGCACTAACAGACTCCCCCTCGGATGTTGACGAGTCTGAAGTATCGAGTCTTCTCATTCTTCAGACTTGATCGGTCGTCTCAACTTCATGAACTTCTCCTGGCTTTTCATAGCAACAGGATCAGGCACCTGGCTTCTTTGTCTTCAGACTCCCCCTTTCACTCAGCTGGGATCATAGTCTGGAATTCTTTATCTGTAACATAGTAACGAAAGCCTGAAATTCAACATCAGGAATCGAAACTTTGCTTTGTTCAACATTTTCTGCACAAACTTTCTCACAACCACATAAGTTTTTACAATAGTTACATCAAGTACAAATTAATGATCTTGATTAACTAAACAAACTTTCTTTCTCAAAACAAATTTCTTCATTTAAACGCACACTCCCAACCCTGTTCATCATGTTCAGCACTTGAAATTTTGAAAATCAACTCTTCAACATCAGTTGTCGAAAATCTTTTTGTATTTTCAAATAAAGACTAAACTACTAGACAGAACAAAATAGAAATGCAGTAAAGAAATATATACAGACACTATTTTTGTGAGTTTGTGTAAGAGGATCATATAAGTTTTTAAGACACATCACTAGAACCGTTAAGCTTTATACATTTTAAGTTCTAAACAATTCACTTTGATTGACGATATATTTGTCCTCTTAAACTCAATCTAGAACTTTCGAAATGCTTTCCGATACGTTAAGGTATATTAATTTTGCACTAAGTTCTTATGGGCCCCACGATCTCAGCATATCCCCTCATCATGCAATACACTAACTCAAGTAATGCCTTTAAACTTTTATCAACTGTGATTAGTGCGAAAACAATTCAGAATGTTTAAACATTAACAATCAGGTCGATACTTTCATATACGCAGAGAAAGTCCAATGTTTAAACAAAATAAGAAAATAAAAAACAAGTTGAAATTGTTTAGGCTTTAACCACTAGTTCGATACTCCCGTATACGCAGAGGTGATCCAAAGCTTAAACGAAACACCAAAGAAAATAAATCAGAACGTTTAGGCAATAACATCCAGTTCGATACTCACGTATACGCAGAGGATGTCCAATGCTTAAACAAAATAAAGAAATAAAACAAGTTTAAGTTTTTCCAAAAAGAAATGCACAATCACAATGATTTTTCAGCAAAATTGTGAAAGTTCACAAATTTTAACCAGTTTTTATGCACTTTGCATTCAGCAATTACTGAGTAGGCACATAATCACGAAGGATAAAACTAAGTATTATGCTTTCAATCATGTTTCCCACTAGAACTAGCCTTTTTCATTTAAGTTTGTATCGTTATCGCAAATCTACTAGTCTAGCTGAGCCTACCGTCACATCTTTAGTGAGACCGTTTATCACATTTCAACTTTTCATTTCTTTAGCATGCTGTCATAATCTACTGATTTTCTATCATTTCCTCTTATATACAACAAACTCATTTTTGCTTTTTCAATGTTTTTGACATTTTCAAATTTTCTAATTTTTAATTATTTTTTTTTAATTTTTACTCCCCCTAAAATCAAAATATGTCTCAATTTTGATTTTCTGAGAAAATTTGAAAACAAAATGTACAAGTAAATTGACAACTGATATCGAATTGCTTCAAATCGCCATCCGCTTGGCATAAACAATCAGAACTCCCCCTCACAACAAACTATTTTCCCATTGTGATTTCAAAACACTTAAGTTTGTTTTAATCAAATGGTTTTTCCGGAAAATTAGTTTTGTTGATTTTATTAAAACCACTTGTAAGTTAGGGGATTCGCTCATCACCTTGTTCTTTCAACCACTTGAAAAATTTAACACTTTTAAGATTCAACCAACAAACACCACTTGTAGAAAATCAAGTACAACTTAATGTCCCTGATTTACCACTTATATGTCGAAATCACTTTCGTGAATTTCTCAAGAAAGATGTCGATTCCTGCTCCACTCTTACCAACCTGGGAGCTCCGGTAAGTCAGGTTTTTCATTTAAAAAGATCCACCCAAGCCTGACGAACCTTGGGTGTTTTTGAGTGATCGTCAATATTTTCAATCTTTTGTTTTAATTTTCCATTTGACAATGATGGAAAACTTGCATCATCGATTGTCTTAACGGAATTATCATTTTTTACCTCAACAGATGGCTCCTCTGGCTTTGACGAACCAGATTCATCGCCCGATCGTGGCTTGTCTGACTTTGATGAGCCAGATTCATTGCCAAAACATGGCTCCTTTGTTTCCGAAGAAACAAACTCATCGCCAGAAAGTGAAAATTCCACTTTCTTTTGTTTGTTAATCACTTGATTAACCATTCTTTCTTTCTTTAAAATCCCTTTCGTCCTCAGATTTGTATCTGATGAATTCGTTTTGCTTGATTTGTCATTCTTTGGCGAGCAAGACGATTTATCAGAACTGCTATCTGATTTTCCAGTTGTATCCGAGGACAAAATCCTTTCGAGATATTCTCTCGCTTTCTTCCTTTTCTTCCTCAGTATGTCTTTCTGCCCTTGTGAAAGCTTTACTTTCTTTTCTAGAATTTTCTGTTCTTTGGGCTTTTCTTTGACTTTGACTGGTTTCTTTGCCATTTTCTGAGATTCAGCCCTCGGTCTTCTCTTTGATCTCATTGGGCAATCTCTTGCAATATGGCCTTTGATTTGACATTCAAAGCATCTTCTCATCTCAAAACTCCTACTCTGGCAATTAACAGCAATGTGTCCTCTAAAACCACAGTTGTAGCACATTCTGTTATCATACCATTCACCACTTTCATACCAAACATTCAGATCATAACATTGTTTGGCCTTGTGGTATTCATCACTCCTCTTGTAACCATGATTTGTCGATTGAGCACTGTGGTCAAACCTGCACCACTTATTACCAATAGTTTTTGAGTTTTGATTTTCAACTTTTTGTATTTTTTATCATGATTGGATGATTGAACTGATGATCTTTTATTTTCTTTTTGAAAACTTTTCAAATTTTTACCCTTTTGTTTTTGTTCCACATTCTTCTTCAAAGGTTTTTGCGTTGAGCATTCGCCTTTTTCAGTAGACTGTAGAACGGTTTCTTGAAATTTTTCTTTTAATTTCAGAAACAATTTCTTTTTCTCATTTTCATCATCAGTTTTATCATCACAATCTTCAATTTTGACATTGTCAAAATTTGTGACATTGTTACTTATTGGGACAGAATTGATCTGTTTTGGACACATATAATCTGGTACTGATGAAGAAGTCTCAAAACCTTTCAATTTATTCTCTAACTCCTTGATTTTATTTATAGCAATTTCAGCTTCATTTTCAAGCCGAATGATTTTCTGGAGATGAGAATTTATTGCAATCTGTTTTTCAATATTTCATCTTCTAAAATCTTTATTTGACTCTGAAAATCTTTTTCAATTTTTAATTTTTCATTTTCAAACATTTTTATTTTATTTTCAAAAACTTTTTCTTTTTCTTTCAAAATTTTGTTTTCCAATGTCAAACTCTCAATATCTTTCAAGAGTTTAACATTAACTGATTTTGATTTTTCACAATTAAGCACATCTCAAGAATCTGTTTATCATTAGCTTTCTTTTCAACATTCAAAGCTGGAATTTTTTCAATTTGTTTCTTCTCAACTTGAACACTTTCATCATCACTCTCTTCATCTGATGAATGATCAAAGATAGGTGCATTTGCTTCAATCTCTTTCTTTGATACTGGTTCATAATTCGAAGATACAAGTTTCTCAGGTTCTTCTTTCTTTGGAATTTCTTTTGTCTTTGTCCTGAATGTACCTGCACACAAAATTTTAACGAAATCAAGAGGATTCATATTTTCGTCAATATAACAACCCCTCTTAATGTCATATTTCATGACATTTTTTGCTGCAAGACATACACAAACTCTTCTATCTATTTCAACAATTACATCCAAACTCATCTTATCTAGATTTCCTTTTATTTTATCCATCAATTCTTTCTTCTTCTTATAATTTTCATAACTGTGTGTTTTGAGTTTATTGATGAACTCATTTAGATGTAATTTTGAGAACCCAGAATCTCTTTTTAGATTTTTCAAAATATCATCCCATTCAGCCGGTAGCGCATCTGCAAACTTTGATATCTTTTCAGCATCTGACAACCTTATCTCATACGTTTTCAACCTGTCCAGTAAATAATCAAATCTGCTTTCCAACTTCTCTAATGTCTCATCCTTTTTACACAGAAAATCTTCAAGTCGCATAATCCAAACCTTCTTACTATCTTGTTCATCTATGCTTCCTCTACACCAACCATATCCATCATTTAATCTTTCAAGATGATAATTTTCTTTTTCATCAAACATTTTTATCAAAGTTCAAAAAATCTTGACAAATTTCACACAAAATACAACTTTCAAACAAAAATTCCTTTTCAAGCGAAATAACAATCTGAAACGAAATCACACTTTCAAACGGTATACCTCTTCAAGCGGAATCAACACTATTAAATGAAATCCCTTTGAAGCGGAATACCCCTTCAAACGAAATATCTAATTCCGTGTAAATTAACACCCTTTTCAAACGAAATCACTAATTCCGTATGAAATTCTCAAACGGAATGACAGATTGAAGCGGAATTAGCTGATTTCAAACGAAATCACTCAAGTGGAATACTGTTTTCAAGCGAAATTAACAGCAATTTCAAGCGGAATTATGCTGATGTCATCATGTTCAATCTGATTTTTGGCAAAATTGATCAAGTTCTAGGGCGATTTTAGGTCTGATTCTTTCAAGGATTTGTTAAAACTATGTTTCGCACATTATGTGTGAAAATCAGTCCATTTTAACCGTTAAATCTTGATTAATTTTGAAAAGAAGGTGTAGAAATCAGAATTTTCCAGCGAAAACGAGCTAAACGGTAAGAACTCTTCCTCCTGAGCTCTGATACCACATGTAGGATCGTTTTACCGACCAAACTAGTCGATCAGAAGAGTTATTAGACAGAATCAGAGGCGGAATTCATTGATTCGGTCTTCGTTCAGCTTGTATAACACGAGAATCACTATTAACTGTCTAGTTTATTGATCTGATAACAATTTACAGCACGGAGACACTTCGACAGCACTTCGGCGTCGGAATCAAGAAGCTTCCCAATGATTTCGTATGAATGGGTATTTATAGGCATATGATTTCGCTTGAACATGCTCAAGCGGAATCACGTTTCAAGCGGAATTACTTCAAACGGAATTATCTTCATGATTTCGTTTGAATTAATCAGCTGATTTCGTTTGAAATGTCCATGTGTCATTTCAAACGGAATTACCTAAAAAACCTCATTTCTCGTTTTTCGTGCCCTGATCTATACAATCTAGTACAAGACTCGATACAAGACGAATAGTGGTGAGTTGGATGATATGGCCAAATTGATTGGGTGTGGCAAGGATTCTATTCCGATTACCTACTTGGGGATTAGGGTGGGAACTAATATGAACAGAATTAACAACTGGACTCCTATTATGGAGGTTTTTGATAAAAGATTGTCGGTATGGAAAAATAAAACATTGTCAACAGGGGGAGACTTACTTTAATCAAATCAGTGTTAGAAAGTTTGCCTATTTATTATTTCTCTTTATATAAGGCTCCGACTGGTGTTATTAAGATACTTGAAGCCAAAATGAGAAAATTTTTATGGGCGGGTTCTAATGGTAATAGTAAAATGAATTGGGTGGTGTGGGATTGGGTCACTTGGCCCAAGATAAAAGGTGGGTTAGGTTTTAACAGGCTCAATGAGGTCAATGAGGCCCTTCTGGTTAAATGAGGATGGAGATATAGGGTTGATAACCACATCTTGTGGTGTAAAGTGGTTGAAGCGTGTCATTGTAAGAACAACCAAAGGAGCTTCCTCCCACTTAATTGTAACATAGCGGGGTGCTGGAAAAATATGGTGAAATTATCACACCCCAACCGATGACGGAAACATCGGGGCGCGACACTGAGCGAAACAAATTGTCCATGAGAAATCCATAACAACTAAATTACCAGATATTTAAATATTATGTCTCATACCATAACATACCAAAGCAAATAGTTATTACAGACTAAATATCTCGAAGACAAATATCATGTTCCGACAACTCAGATTTAAATTGTTTGTTTCTAGACTCTCACTCCTACTTGATTCCACAAAAGCAGGTAAAGCACAACATCCTAAACATCTGTCACATGCGTTAAGATAGAGGTCAATACACGTAGTGTAAAGGTGAGCATACAAGTTTAATAGTAATAATAGAGTTCGAAAGCGTTTACGCATAACCAGCATGTAACATGTATAATGTGAAGCTAGTTGGTTATCGACAATGAAATATGCACAGACATGACTGCGAGTTGTAGAATGCGCAACACATATCACCACTGTGACACGTGAAGAAATAACCTTAACAATCCCTGTCCACGACAGGTGCTGAGTCCAAACTATAGTACTATCGTTGCTAAGGCGTTAGGCAACAATCACTGTGTTAACATAACATACAAGCATTCATCGAGTAACACGTATAACATGCAGTAACGGTCAGCGTATAAAGTGTTTGCGTTGTGTGATCGTTGTGATTTAGAATAAGTAACGTATGTAACACCCAAAAGTGCGTAAAGCAAAAAAGGGATCGAGTATACTCACAGATAGTGCTCAATAACTTAAACACTATCTTGGATTGAAGGGAGCGCTGAAGGATTAGCCTGAGCAGTTAACGATAGCATAAGCGAATGAATGGTGCGTAAAACGGTGCAAGTGAACAATTAACGAATGGTCATCAGATCGGATGGCAATCTGAATGGATGGTCATTCGATCGGATGTCAATCCGTTCGGATGGTCATCCGTTCGGATGGCCATTCGGTCGGATTGACATTCGTTTAGGATGGGTGTGTTTGTGTATGATGTGACTTTGAAGTTTTCGTTGTAGCATTTCAAAATCAGAGAAGCATCTATACATTTCAGGTCGTTCGATCGAACAGTCGTTCGATCGGATGGCGATCCGATTGGCGAGGCATTTCTAGTGAGAACAAGTTCACAGCAGGATGGTCATTCGATCGGATGGTCTTCCGACCGGATGGCAATCCGTTAGAAACTAATGATCTTTGAAAACTGCAAAAAGTTTAAGTGTTGAAGTCCAAGTGCAATCCGATCGGATTGTCGTTCGATCGGATGGCAATCCGATCGGATTGTCGTTCGATCGGATGGCAATCCGATCGGACGGCAATCCGATCGGACGGCAATCCGATCGGACGGCAATCCGATCGGACGGCAATCCGATCGGACGGCAATCCGATCGGACGGCAATCCGATCGGACGGCAATCCGATCGGACGGCAATCCGATCGGACGGCAATCCGATCGGACGGCAATCCGATCGGACGGCAATCCGATCGGAGGACGGCAATCCGTCCCAACGATCTGATCGTTTTGAACCTGAAAATTTTGTCAAGTTTGGAAAGTTTTTACGGTTTGCTCGAGACGGTAAGACAGCGCGTTAAACAACGGGAACCCCATCAATCCAGGTTATCCGATCGAACGGGAATCACCCCAATCCGATTCGGTAACTGTTCGTAACGGTGTCCATGTTCAACCCGTACTCGGTTGTCTCGTTGATAGGAATCAGATCTGGGACCAACACTTCACTAGTGAACGAGTATAAGGCCTGAACTAGCTCCGATTCTATCGGTTTTGAGTGCATTGAGTGTAAAAGAGTTGAAAGAAAGTTAGAAGCCATCTTTCAATCCTTGTAATCATGAAAAAGGTTTAGATCTAGGTGAAAATAGTGATCAATCATGTGGAAAATCATGTAGATCTGAGTTGTTCTTGGTGGAATGAGGCCAAAGCTTGAAGTTCCTAAGAACCCCAGGATGACATCATCATAGAACACCTCAAATTCGTTGATTTCACGGTTAAAAGTGAAGATTCCCAAGTGAAAATGATGAAGAAGTGTGTGTAGAACATAGAAGTACAAGATTTGAGTGGAAAACTTACAAGAATCGCGAGTAATCGAGAGAAGAGTGGGTTGGAACGCTGGTCGAACGAGAGAGAGCTGTCACATCACTTCGGTGATGTGACAGGGGGTATTTATAGGGTTTCCAAAAGAGGAAAGTGACACATGGAACGGATCGGATGGCACTTCGATCGAATGGTCACTCGATCGAGTGGCTCCGGCGAGTTTCGTTTCGATGTTTCGTTTTTCATGCTGAGCGTTGCGATGTTTTTTCGAGTGAGCGATGCGATAGTATTACCCATTAGTTACACAAATAACCTAACTACTACATCTAACATATAATCACTATAAATAACTTGCGTTTAGCGTTTGCGATTTAGATTGCGCGCATTTGCGATTAATCACCTCAACATAAACATAACATGCACAAGTAACACATAATAACACACACACGTAAAACAATATCCAGAACACATAATTCGAGTTGCGATGCGATAGCGATGCGATTAACGATAAGTCGATTAACGATAAGTCGATTAACGATTAAACGGCGATCAAACCTTGATTATTAATAAATACTCCACATAATAGAACTAAAGCAAACAATTAATAGGATTTGATTACAAGTCAAGAAGCACAGTGTAACACCCCAAAAACGGGTTTATTAATTATAATAAAGTGACCGAAAATAAACGGGTAAAATACTGCAGTGGTAAAAATAAACCCGGTAAATATTAGGATCTAAATAAGTAAGCCTAATATTAACTAAAAAAAAAAGAATCAAAGCTTTGGAGGAAATAAAGCTTATAAAAGACCCGAGGTAACGGAGTGTAACACCCCGAAAATATTAGAAAACGATAATTATTTACACATGGTAAATATATTGGTTCTACCGAATAATAACGTAACTGGGATTTACTAACCTAGTTAATCATAAATTGCTAAACAATAAGGAAGCTTGAAGCAAATTGGCCCAAATTATAAACCTATAAATGTTGAGGGACTAAACATGGGCAATTGGGATCAAGTTCTTTTATTAAAACAAAAAAAATATATATATAACACACATATGTGTGTGTGTCTGGCGAGTTCATCAGGAGCCAAAAAGGGGGGGTCTTGTTCACAACCCTAAACCACAAGAAACTCAAGAAAACAAGAGCAATCAAGCCAAAAGAATTGGGGCTTTAACTAAAATCGTGATCACCTAAGTTAGTAGATCACAAGGTATGTTGAATTTAGTCTTTTGGTTTCGGTTTGATTTCTTGATGAACACATGAAGTAGAAATCTGAACTTGCATGTTTGATTCTGGAATAAAGTTATGATAAATTCATGATTTAGAACAAACCCTAGTCAATAATTTGATGCATTAGTGTCAATAGATATGAGATTTATAATCACCCATTTATGTGTTAAATGGGTTTTGTAAAAAGATGATGAACACTAGAATTATGATTATTAATCTAGTGTTATTTGAGCTCCAGGAAATAAGTCTAGGTGTTGATGTATAACTAGACATTTGAATTTGTGAAAAATGTTCAAAATTGGCTAAATGACTAGTTATGAAACTTGGTTATTGATTTAGCAAAACTATGCCCTTTAGGTGTTTGTTGAAATGCCTAAAAGAAAACTAGATGTTGAAATTTTGAGTAAAAACGCATTTTGAATGTTATGGTGAATTATGCGTTATATGAAATAATACGAGTTCTAAACAAGTCATTGATTGAACTCTATAGGCAAAGGAATTGAATCTTCAAGCGAACGAGCCGGAGTTGATGCGCGCTTGAAGGAAAAGCACTAAAGGTACGTAACTTCGGTTTCGTTACATTATGCATAAACAATAGTCTTAGAAATGTTAATGAGATTGTAGTGTCAATTGCGAGTTTGGTATGTCATAGAAGTGACGAAGTTCACTCGACAAACCAAACGGGTCAAAATAGTTAATTAGAAATGTTGGTTGATAATATTGTTTAATTAGTCATGTATGGAATGTAAATAAAGTGATGTAACTCACTAGATAAAGAAACAAGTTAAAATATTGGGGGTAATGAGTTTGGTATGTTGATAAAATGGTGAATTCCATTAGACAACTAAATGGGTCAAATAATGGTCGAAATGGTAGTGTTCGAAGTGACTTAAACGTCACTCATTAAATTTGAGTTATAAAAGCGTAAACCATGGAATGGACGTGATACGCTAAGATTGACAAGCCCGGGAATGGGTAATTATGGTTAGAAACTAATGTTGATGAATTATGTAAGTATGTAACTTGTTTCGTTACATTATGATAATTTGATATTGTAGTTATTCAAAGTTGGGTTTTAGAATAAGGATTTGTATTAGTTAAAGTGGCGGTGATCACTACTTAATTGAACGGTCAAAACTAGATTAGAAAACGTTTGGTTATTGTTGAAATGGTGGACTCCATAAATCAGCCAAACGGGTCAAATAAATGTGCGTTTAATCGATACTATGAAATTATTGAAAGATCCCTTGGCGATTGTAGATCATAAGAGCGTAAACCATGGAATTGGTAATGAAACGCCAATGATCGTAAGCCCCGGAAGATGGGTAAAATAAGCCTTGTTGTCATAAAAATATTGATGATAGTTTTAGTGCAAAACTATGCGGGTCGAACAAATATATTAGGGATTTATAGACTTTCAGCCCGTAAACCAAATTTTCGGTATGATAATTGTAATAGACACGTCGGTAATTAAATTACAAACGTATAGGAAAAATAATCACCTAAAACGGACCTATGGATCAAAAGTTATGGGCATTTGAAGTTAAAATTGGTGAATTTCGGAGCTGGAAGGAAATGCAGGTCAAAAACCTGCACCTGCTGGAAAATGGTTTCCCCCGCGCCACGCGACAGGATCCTTTGGATCTGGCACGACACGCGGGAGTCCTCGCGACACGCGACAAGTCAAGGGAGTTCTGGCGCGACACGCGACAGGACCAAAACTGAAATTTTATTTTATTTTTGATGATTCGACACTAGAACTTGTTTATATGCATTATATCAATGTCAAAACTAACTTTTTAAGTGGTTTTGACTCTAGGTGATGATGGGGTCTTTCCGGATGGCGATCAAGCATGTTTTGCAGAACCGAACACGAACTTTTGAAGCTTCCGCGTTAATTTAACTTTGTTTAGACAATGTTTATGATGAAATCAATTCACTAATCATGTTTGAATGTTTAAACTAGTTGGCATTTAACTAGTATGTGATCACTTTAAAACTTCGATTCTGTACTTGTGTTGAAGTAAAATACTTTTTTATATAAAATCATGCATTTTTTTTATTTAAATTCAAATAGAAATTAGATGGTTGTTACAAGTTGGTAATGAGAGCCCAAGGTTGTCAACAAAGTGTTCGGTTCAAGCTTGATCAAACATCCGGTAAGAATTAATTATTTTAGTAAATTTTAGTGAAACATTAGAAAATGAATACGATTAGATGCGCATGGGAAGAGTGCGTAATACACTCAAACCCGGAAAGTGCACCAAACATGAATGGTCTAAGCAAGTTGTGAACTTGGCTAAACCAAAGCGAAAGATGCAAATGATATAAAATGAAATGTTTAACAACTAATATAAACATCCAGATTCAATATGACTGATGAAGGAAATGATGATGATACGGTGCCGAAAGTCACCGAACAGATGAAAGAAATGTCCGGTGTAACCGGGGGCGAATTAGCATCTCAATTAACTTAAGAGATGGAAGCTAAAATTTCTGATGAAGTCGGAAAGGCAGTAGAAGCCAGTCTACCGCAGTTCTTCGAGAGACTGCAAACCACAATTTTGCTAGTAGTGGAGGATATGATGACTGAATTAAAAGATAGTCTCTCACAAGAAAAAGATGATGAGAGAGAGTCGGATGTGGACCCAAGACCCGTAAAGAAATCAAATCCTGATACCCCGAAAAATAAGGCAAGGTCTTCCCACACGACAGCCGCAGAGGCTAAAGCTGAACCTAATATCGTTTCAGGTATGTTTCTTACAAATTTAGTTTCAGCATAGATCTTATTCAATACGAGTGCGAATAATAGTTGCATATGGGCATACATGAGTAGTAAAACGAGTAAATTACGTAAAAGGAATATATATATATACATATGTATAAGAAAATAAACAATGGTGAGCATGTGAAACCGGAGCAAAAGTAATCACGGTAGATATTCCTATGGGAAGGGGTACCCGCACACTTGAACCCGAGAATGTAACGAAAGATAAGTGTCATAATAGGAAGGAATGCGTGTACACTCGAACCCGGGTACTTAGTAAAGTAAATAAATGATGTATTGAGAAGGAGTGTAATAACACCCGAACCCGGAAATTTGCAATAGTAAAGATGACAAGGGCAAGGTTATAGACTTGCCCAAAACAAATAAAACATGTGGAAACTTCGTTTATATAAATAAACGATGTGGATAACTTCCATACAGCGATATGGAATAATAAAATGAAATAAATTGATTTGGTTATTGTTAAAATGGATTAAGGCTAAAAAAAAGTGTTTGGAACGAAAATGGATAAACCCCAAAAGCTGTATAACAATAGCAGTGGTTTCACCAAATAAGGCTTAAGAAATGGACCTTAGGGACATTGATAAAAGAGACGAATCGAAGGGTCACTAATAAAAGAGAAATGGTGTTCGAATCAAATAAGTAAAAAAAAAGTGTATAAAAAAGGAAAATGCAGACCAGACAACGGAAGCATTAAAACATTAGGATAAAGAATCCGGGTAACGGGTTGTAAATAAATAAATGTGTGAACCGGGTAACGGTAAGTGTATGACAAACCGACGTGTAAATGACGTTAGAAGTCATAAAATCGGAAAAATAGTTCGAAGGAAAACAATTGTGGCCTTAGACTACGGTCAAGGTCAAATGAAGTTCAAAAGGCAAAAGTAAATAATTCTAAACATAAAAAGGGGAGCCTTGGCGCCATATACATATATATATATATATATATATATATATATACACGTTTGAACAAAAAAAAGAAGCATACGAGGCTAAGTAAAAGAACCTACGGGTCAGTAATGTAAAGCGAGGAAACTGGTCGTAACTCCTCGCGTGAAATAATAACGTAAAGTAAAATTTGCATAAAAGCGATGAGTTTCGCTAAGTTAACCGAATAGGTTAAAACTAAGAGATCATGAAAAGTCTGGTTGACAAAAGTGAAGGATTTCACTAAAAAAAATAAATAAATAAATAAAATCTAAACGGCCAGGAATGATAAACGAATTCACAATTTTTTAAATTGTGTTATTTCACAAAAAGGGCGAAGTCAGTACCGAAATAGCAACGGAAAGGAATAAATCCTTGGACGTAAATTCCTTGATATGGGAGATTGATATGGGTTAAAGAGAAAACGATAAACTAAAATTCGGTTTTAGTAAAAATAATTAACGTTTTAACAAATATAAATATTATGAGAGAAATTGGATAGCACTAAAATAATAGGTGCATGAAGACACATTCGAAAAGAAGATTTTCGATAATGAAAAGATCATCTAAACTTAAACATGACGTGATACGATCACGGTTAAGAAAAGTGATATAGAATATAATCATGTGTAGTGTGAGTTATGGGAATTGGAGTCATAAACTCATGTAAGTTTGGTTATGGCAACAGGGTAGACCCGAAATTAACGGGGCATGAAGTGACGTTGACTAATCAGTCTAGCCGATGGGACCATTCAAAGTCAATTTAGTGTTGGGATTTATACAAAACACTTGTCAATATAGAGTTAGTGTCGAGTAAACATGTTGGCAACTCATACTATTGAGTTGCCAAATGACAATTAGGACAAATAGGCGACAAGATAAGAAATACAAAACACAAGTTAAAGTCCATGAGGACTTACATGTGGAAGACGCATGTGTCAAGGCAAATAATAACTTTTGACTAAAAGAAATAAAGGCTGAAATACGAAACTAAGTTAGTTTGGTCCAAACCAAAGAACGACTTAAAGAAGGTTTCGGGGACGAAACCTCTTTAAGGGGGGTAGACTTGTAACACCCCAAAAACGGGTTTATTAATTATAATAAAGTGACCGAAAATAAACGGGTAAAATACTGCAGTGGTAAAAATAAACCCGGTAAATATTAGGATCTAAATAAGTAAGCCTAATATTAACTAAAAAAAAAAAAAGAATCAAAGCTTTGGAGGAAATAAAGCTTATAAAAGACCCGAGGTAACGGAGTGTAACACCCCGAAAATATTAGAAAACGATAATTATTTACACATGGTAAATATATTGGTTCTACCGAATAATAACGTAACTAGGATTTACTAACCTAGTTAATCATAAATTGCTAAACAATAAGGAAGCTTGAAGCAAATTGGCCCAAATTATAAACCTATAAATGTTGAGGGACTAAACATGGGCAATTGGGATCAAGTTCTTTTATTAAAAAAATATATATATATATATATATATATATATATATATATATATATATATATATATATATATATAACACACATATGTGTGTGTGTCTGGCGAGTTCATCAGGAGCCAAAAAGGGGGGTCTTGTTCACAACCCTAAACCACAAGAAACTCAAGAAAACAAGAGCAATCAAGCCAAAAGAATTGGGGCTTTAACTAAAATCGTGATCACCTAAGTTAGTAGATCACAAGGTATGTTGAATTTAGTCTTTTGGTTTCGGTTTGATTTCTTGATGAACACATGAAGTAGAAATCTGAACTTGCATGTTTGATTCTGGAATAAAGTTATGATAAATTCATGATTTAGAACAAACCCTAGTCAATAATTTGATGCATTAGTGTCAATAGATATGAGATTTATAATCACCCATTTATGTGTTAAATGGGTTTTGTAAAAAGATGATGAACACTAGAATTATGATTATTAATCTAGTGTTATTTGAGCTCCAGGAAATAAGTCTAGGTGTTGATGTATAACTAGACATTTGAATTTGTGATAATGTTCAAAATTGGCTAAATGACTAGTTATGAAACTTGGTTATTGATTTAGCAAAACTATGCCCTTTAGGTGTTTGTTGAAATGCCTAAAAGAAAACTAGATGTTGAAATTTTGAGTAAAAACGCATTTTGAATGTTATGGTGAATTATGCGTTATATGAAATAATACGAGTTCTAAACAAGTCATTGATTGAACTCTATAGGCAAAGGAATTGAATCTTCAAGCGGACGAGCCGGAGTTGATGCGCGCTTGAAGGAAAAACACTAAAGGTACGTAACTTCGGTTTCGTTACATTATGCATAAACAATAGTCTTAGAAATGTTAATGAGATTGTAGTGTCAATTGCGAGTTTGGTATGTCATAGAAGTGACGAAGTTCACTCGACAAACCAAACGGGTCAAAATAGTTAATTAGAAATGTTGGTTGATAATATTGTTTAATTAGTCATGTATGGAATGTAAATAAAGTGATGTAACTCACTAGATAAAGAAACAAGTTAAAATATTGGGGGTAATGAGTTTGGTATGTTGATAAAATGGTGAATTCCATTAGACAACTAAATGGGTCAAATAATGGTCGAAATGGTAGTGTTCGAAGTGACTTAAACGTCACTCATTAAATTTGAGTTATAAAAGCGTAAACCATGGAATGGACGTGATACGCTAAGATTGACAAGCCCGGGAATGGGTAATTATGGTTAGAAACTAATGTTGATGAATTATGTAAGTATGTAACTTGTTTCGTTACATTATGATAATTTGATATTGTAGTTATTCAAAGTTGGGTTTTAGAATAAGGATTTGTATTAGTTAAAGTGGCGGTGATCACTACTTAATTGAACGGTCAAAACTAGATTAGAAAACGTTTGGTTATTGTTGAAATGGTGGACTCCATAAATCAGCCAAACGGGTCAAATAAATGTGCGTTTAATCGATACTATGAAATTATTGAAAGATCCCTTGGCGATTGTAGATCATAAGAGCGTAAACCATGGAATTGGTAATGAAACGCCAATGATCGTAAGCCCCGGAAGATGGGTAAAATAAGCCTTGTTGTCATAAAAATATTGATGATAGTTTTAGTGCAAAACTATGCGGGTCGAACAAATATATTAGGGATTTATAGACTTTCAGCCCGTAAACCAAATTTTCGGTATGATAATTGTAATAGACACGTCGGTAATTAAATTATAGACGTATAGGAAAAAGAATCACCTAAAACGGACCTATGGATCAAAAGTTATGGGCATTTGAAGTTAAAATTGGTGAATTTCGGAGCTGGCAGGAAATGCGGGTCAAAAACCTGCACCTGCTGGAAAATGGTTTCCCCCGCGCCACGCGACAAGATCCTTTGGATCTGGCGCGACACGTGGAGTCCTCGCGACACGCGACAAGTCAAGGGAGTTCTGGCGCGACACGCGACAGGACCAAAACTGAAATTTTATTTTATTTTTGATGATTCGACACTAGAACTTGTTTATATGCATTATATCAATGTCAAAACTAACTTTTTAAGTGGTTTTGACTCTAGGTGATGATGGGGTCTTTCCGGATGGCGATCAAGCATGTTTTGCAGAACCGAACACGAACTTTTGAAGCTTCCGCGTTAATTTAACTTTGTTTAGACAATGTTTATGATGAAATCAATTCACTAATCATGTTTGAATGTTTAAACTAGTTGGTATTTAACTAGTATGTGATCACTTTAAAACTTCGATTTTGTACTTGTGTTGAAGTAAAATACTTTTTATATAAAATCATGCATTTTTTTTATTTAAATTCAAATAGAAATTAGATGGTTGTTACACACAGCCAGTAGTTAAGCAAGGAGTGACAGATCGCAATTATCAATCTTTTCTTCCTTTGACTTTGACTTGTATTTTGACTTTCCAAAATGCGGGTTGTTACAGAAATTGATTTCCAAAATGAAATTATGTGTGAATGGGTTAAATCGGTTAATCTTGGGTAAGGTGGGGAATGGGGTTGACATTCATTTTTGGATTGACACTTGGGTGGGCGAACTTCCATTCATGGAAAGATGGCATCATTTGTTTGGTTTGGAGTTGTTTAAAATGTGTAGGGTCACAGAGAGAATGGAAGCGGGTCAAGAAAATGGAGTATTTACATGGCAATGGTCTAGACAGCCTGAGTCCGTCGGAGTTAAAGGAATGGCAGGAATGTCTCGAGGTGCTCTGCTCAGTGAGATTATCCAACGATAAGGATGCTTGGCTCTTGAGTGTTGATAGTCAGAATGGTTTCTCGATGAAGTCGGTTAAAAAGGCGTTAATTATGGGTAGAGGAACCAGGCACCCTCCTAACTTTATCTGGAGTAAATGGGTTCCCATCAAATGTAACATTATGGCTTGGAGAGGCAATCTGGATAAGCTTCACACGAGAGTTAATTTAAGAAGAAGGAACGTGGATATTACCTCGGTTATGTGTCCTTTTTGTGATGAAGTCGAAGAAACGGTGGATCATTTATTCACTGCATGTCCGGTGGCTACTTGGGTGTGGGCGGCCTTCAGCGTTTAGTGCAACACCCCGTCGCTTTTCTTTTTTGAGTTCAAAGACATTTAGACATCCACAACTTCATTAAGAGTGGAAAGAAGGCAGAAAAGATCATTTACGGGTTGACCATTATTTCTTGTTGGTGCATATAGAAAGGAAGGAACGATGTGGTTTTTAATCAGATTAAACGTATTCCGCAAGTTACCATTGAAGAGATAAAGTCGAGAGGCTATGCTTGGTTAAAAATAGATCATCATGTAATTACATTAGTTGGGTGGATTGGTGTAAATACCCTTTGTACATGTTGTAATTTCTTGCCCTTTGCCGTTTGGGTCGGGGCGTTGTTTGTTTTGTTTGGCCTTTTGCCCTCTTGGATCGAAGACGTATTTTAATAAAGTTTATTTTTCAAAAAAGAAAATTAGAATGATGTAACATGCTCCCTAGACTAGTCGTTTGGATTGGATGCCCTGGTGACTGGCAGACTCGATGTTCGATGTCAATGGTGCATAATCAGAAAGCTAGTTTCGAAGAGCATCGACTTCCTTTATCGTCGTTACAGTTCCGTTAAAATCACCCCCAATTTTTCCGCAGAAACCCTAACCCCCAAATTCAAACCCAATCATCCAACTCCGAAATCGAAACCCTAATTCCAGATCTCTCCAATGGACACACACTCATCTCACCTAACCGCACCACTCCGCTCACGCAGCTCCCAATCCCCCTCCCCATCCCACTCCGCCTCCGCCTCCGCTACATCCTCCATCCACAAACGCAAACTCACCGCGCCTGAAGACCACGCGCCGCCCTTCCCCTCCTCTTTCTCCGACACTCGCGACGGCGCACTCACCTCCAACGATGACCTCGAGAGCATCAGCGCCCGCGGCGGCGCTGACTCCGACGACTCCGAAGAGTTTGAGGACGTTGTGGACGACGATGAGGAGGAGTATGATGATTCGTCGATGCGGAACTTTACCGCGTCCAGATTGGAGAATAATGTTGGATCTACCGGGAGGAATACGAAGATGAAGACGGAGAGTAGTTCGGTGAAAGTTGAGGCGGCGGAGGTAGGGAAGGATGGAGGTGGAGGTGGAGGTTTGGCGGAGGTTGGTGCGGTTGCGGTTTCGACTCCCGGTGGAGTGGTGGTGAAGGATGATACGGTTAAGAGTATATTTACCGAGAATTTGCAGACGAGTGGAGCGTATTGTGCCAGAGAAGAGAGCTTGAAACGAGAGGTTTATCAAGTTTTGATTTCTGTTTTAAGTGTTATTATATTTTAATTATCTGGATATGGGATGAGATCGGTACCGGTACTGAAAATGATTAAAATGTAAATAAAATGCTGTACCGATTATGGCGGGATGGTACAGGTTTGGGACTGGTTAGTATGGAAACCAAAAACTATAGAAATGGGTGCCGGTACCGAGATGCTGTACAGTCGGTATGATTCAGTATGGTACGGTATCGGTACTGTATTGTTGTCAAACCAACGCCACCTGATTCGATGGTGTATTATCAGTAACTTTGTTTTTTTTTGTTGTAGTTGTAGATTTAGTGAAACAAGTTATTGTTATGTGCAGGAGGAAGCAGGGAAACTCAAGTTTGTATGCGTATCGAATGATAAAATTGATGAACATATGATGTGGTATCTACTGTTGTCTCTTAATGTGCATAGTTAATGTTTTTTCACCTTGATGAATGGTTCGGTATGCAAATGATAAGATTGATGAACGTATGTATTTACAGGTTAATTGGACTGAAGAATATATTTGCAAGGCAACTACCTAACATGCCTAAGGAATACATTGTTCGTCTTGTGATGGATAGGTATGCTGTAAGCAATATAGTATGATTTCTCTATACGAAATAGTTCAATAATGTAAACATGGGAAGCAGACTATTCTCTACACAGGAAAATTGTGGGGGAAAATTATTTCAAATAGAAAATATCATAGAGTTGGGTGACATTAATTGATCTGTATATAAAATCTGATTAAAGTTTGCAGATAAACTCATAAACCAGAGAGGAGGGAGGTGTCATATGATGTTGCTGTATTTTGCATTTAGACTTGATACTGTTGTACACCTTTTTGTGTTCTATCTAGCATTACCGGGAGTTTAATGGATACTGACTGTCTTAATAAAACAAAATTGAGTCAACTAGGTTTGTTTGCTTCTATTTATTCGTAAGCTAGATTGTTCGAAGCTGCTGGGTTTAATTTCTGATGTTTTGTGTGGTTCTTATATGATTGTTTTTTGTTTTCTTTATAATAATATATGAATTGTGGGCATACACTAAATGGCCCTGGAATATTATTTTATGCAGAAGCCACAAATCTGTAATGGTTATCAGGCGCAATACTGTTGTTGGTGGGATTACATATCGCCCTTATCTCAGGTAAAAAGGCTTCATGTGTGACATTATAGCCAAAAGTTTACAGAGATAGCTTTTTGTGCAATCACATCAAAATATCAAATATACCATCTTTTATTTCTCTTTTAGGTATTTCATTTGGTTCTTTGTTGTTTATGTGACATTATAGCCAAAAGTTCGGAGAAATAGCTTTTTGTGCAATCACATCAGATGAGCAAGTGAAGGGTTATGGCACTAGATTGATGAATCATTTAAAACAACGTGCACGAGATGATGATGGACTTACTCATTTTCTAACTTATGCAGACAACAACGCTGTTGGTTATTTTAATAAACAGGTTAGAAAATACTTAGCTTCTTTGTAATAAACATTTTTTTTTCAAAGCAGACATGGATGTTCAGAAGAAACAGCGTCATATATATTTTGTCAACTTCTACTTATAAAGTCTTTTGTAATGCTTTTTTTCTAATTTAAACATCTGTTTATCCGTTTGTAGGGCTTTACAAAAGATATATACTTGGAGAAAGAACGGTGGCATGGGTATGTATGTATATATGAAATTTAAAATGTTCACACATCTTTTTTTTTTTAAATCCAAGCTGTGTGGTACTTCATTATCTGTTTTAGATGCACAAGTGTAAAGTGACATGTGTTTCTCATTTACAATGTACTTGGTATCTTACTCCGTTAGAATTTTTCTATCTGTGTTCAACTGTTCATATTGTTTTTTAATCAGTATTAGTGGTAATGGTAATTTTTCTCTATAGGTATATAAAAGATTATGATGGAGGGATTCTTATGGAATGTAAAATTGATCCAAAGCTTCCATACACTGATTTATCAACCATGATTCACCGTCAGAGGCAGGTAAACTGATAGGACCAGAATAGTATTTTATTGAAAAAAATGAAAATACAAAATCATATCTTAGTTCTTATTTGTAGAATTATGTAATTGTGAATATAGTATTGTTACCTATTCTGGATGATGAATGAAAATAGTTGAACAAACAAAGACAGCAGAAGCCCTGTTTTTTTTTTCGCTTGCTAATATGTACCATTTTTCTGTAACTTTTCATTTCAATTTGTAATTCAGGCAATCGATGAGAAAATAAGAGAGCTCTCTAATTGTCACATTGTGTACCCTGGTATTGATTTCCATAAGGTATGCTCATGTTACTTATAATAACTTACCACTTCACCATCTAGAAGCCACGTTCATTTCTGGAAAGCAGTCATTATTTTTTGATGTGCAATATACATGTGTGGGTGTGTATATTATATAGATATAGATATATTATCTAAGGGAAAGGATATATAGGAAACCCGTAGTTAGGGCGGAAAACCAGGAAACTCTAACCTCCCAACATTTTTTTTGAAAAAAAATACCACATATAATATACATGTTTTTAAAGGGTTTTGAGCAAAAAATAAATAAAAAAAGTGCTGACCAATTTTTTTTTTTTTTTAAATGAACAAGTTTCTGTGTAACATGTGTAACAATCCTGTGTAACATCTCTAACAGTCGTGTTACGCAAAACTTGTTTATTTAAAAAAAATCCTATCGCGCTTTTTTTTTTGCTCAAAACTCTTAAAACATGTATATAACATGTGTTATTTTTATCAAAAAAAATGTTGGGAGGTTAGAGTTTCCAAGGTTTTCTCCCTAACTATGGGTTTTCTCTCAATACTTTCACTATTATATAAAACTGATATTATATTTGCACTCTGTTTCCAGAAAGAAGCTGGAATTCCAAAACGGATCTGTAAACTTGAAGACATTCCTGGGTTGAGTGAGTCCTTTGACCCCTGCTGTTATAACAGTTTAATAAATCTTTATTGAAGTTTTCTCATTTCTGAACACGTTTTTTATTTTATGATATTACCAACTGAAATTGAACTACAGGGGCAGCAGGGTGGACTCCTGATCAATGGGGTCATTCTCGCTTCAAATGTTTCAACGCTTCCCCAGATGGTACTTTAAGTCCAAAGTTGACTGGATTCATGCGTTCCATTCTAAAGGTAAGTTTGTTAAATTAATTCGTTTCAAAGTTTTATTAAGACAATTCTTGATTAAATTAATAGAATAATCACTTCTTGAATTTTTAGCCACCGCATTTTGAGGCTGTTGTGGTGCAAGAGAATAATCCTAAATGTCCCAGGATCTTGTATTCTTAGTGAGTTCTGATTAGAGCGCTATTTCAACCAGTTTAAGTGAAAACAGGTCAATACGTGTTATGTTTGATTCCCAATAACATGTGAAACTGAAATTTTTATCACTAGTTTTATCCCTACCTTTTGTTATCGGTATTTACTTCTATTATTAGTATATTTGTTTTTGTTCTCTTATATATACTTTACTTTATTTGTATTTTTTATACTGTCAATAAAGAAAGGTTTTTTTAGAGCTGGGTCATTGGGAGCAGCCTCTCTATCTCACATGATAGAGGAAAGGTTTGCCAACATCTCATTTTTTTCGGTACGTTTGTTTATTTGTTTGTTATGTAAAACTGTAAAACGTAGCTTGAAAAGTAAACGGGTCAAATGGTTCAGAAGTCACACAGCTTACACAAGTTTAATATAAGATATCAATTTAAAATAAAACGAAGGAGAAATAAGGGTTTGTTCTCAATGTCCTTTCATAATACTGAGTATTCATTACGCAAGTGAACTTCTAATTTCTATAAATCTGATGATGAGAATGTGATGTAAGCAGGCAATGCTTGACCATGCTGATGCTTGGCCTTTTAAGGACCCTGTTGATGTACGTGATGTTCCGGATTATTATGACATCATCAGAGATCCCATGGGTAAATTTTTACACACAGTAAATCAATCCCGATATCTATTAAATATTTACGTTGATGTTAATATTTAACACTAATGGGCAGCAATTCTTGTCAGGATATATAAACCTTGTATTAAACTGATCAACCCGAACACAACCCCTTGATAAACGTGTTGACCCCTTAACCCTTTGAAGTTTAAGGGTTTTTAAGAAAGTTCCTGTTTAAATTTAAGAGGGAATTATTTAGAAAATGTTAATATTAAAAAATTATACTTTAATTCTCTTTTAATACACATCCTGAATTGAAATGAATTTTTCTTTACTCTTCATCGACTTTTTATTTCCCTATTCCTTTCCATCCAATTCTTGTAATATGTTAAAAATATAAACCCAAAGTTAATTGGAAATTGGAAATGAGAGATAATGGACAAAAAACAATTGATAATGGAAAAAAAACAATTAAAAAGAAACCAGTTACAACTAAGATTAATTTGAGTCGGACTCATTGGTAAGAATTAAAAAAGAAACCAGTTACAAAAGAGTTTAGTTTGAGTGGGACTCATTGGTTGTTTTGATCGTTGCCAACTCGGGGTGCAAACGAGCCGAGCCGAGCCCGAGCTCGATTAACTTATGAGAGCTCGAGCTCGGCTTGATTCGAGCTTTTTGTTTTCAAAGCTTGAGCTCGGCTCGTTGGTATTTTTTCAAGCTTGGGCTCGGCTCGTTTATTATCTATTGATTAATATATGAAATAAAAAATATAAATAATAGACTTTTTAGGCCCGCGAGCTCGATAAGTGAAGCTCGGGCTCGTTTACTAAATAAGCTTATTTTTAGGTTCGGGGTTGGCTCGTAAACAAGTTTAAATAAGCTCGGCTCGGCTCGTAAACAAGTTTAAATAAGCTCGGCTCATTTACACTAAGGCTCGACGAGCCTGACGAGCTTCACATGTCAGGCTCGAGCTTGGGCTCGACAAACAAATGAGCTTTTATTTTAGGCTCAAGCTCGGTCGGGCTTGATGAGGCTCGGCTCGTCTCGAGCTTTTTCACGAATCAATCTTTAGTAGCTCGCGAGCTGCTCGGCTCGTTTGCGCCCCTATTACCAAGTCACGTGGTATCACTCATGATGACAAATAAACTTTTAAAGGGTTGCTGTGTTTGACACGAATGAATATAAATGGGTCGTGATCGGGTTCACCTATTCAAGCCGCCAACCCGATACGGTTGACACCCTAATGAATGCTTAACTGATTGTAGATCTTAAGACCATGTCAAGACGGGTTGAATCTGAACAGTATTATGTAACACTTGAGATGTTCATTGCTGATGCAAGGAGGATGTTTGCCAATGCTAGAACATATAATTCTCCAGAAACGATTTATTTTAAATGTTCCACCAGGTAATTTGTTTTATCCGCTATATGTGTTATACGTTTGTGTGACTTGTATTTCAAATTTGTTCATGCTTCTCTTCTGCAAATAATATATAGGTGACAATTATGACTCATTTATTTATTATAAATGGATCTCAAACGGATCAAATTAAGAAAGAGATTTGTCATGTTAGTTTCGTTTTTTTGTAACACAAAATTCCTGAATTTGTTATTACCACGGATTTGTAAGTTAAAAAAAAGTTTTACAGGTTAACCCACTAGCCCGATCTATAATGTCGCTAACAGCTGAAATTTGTTATGCTTGAATCGTTCTTCTCGAGTAGAGTTCAGGCTGGTGTCCAATCGTTTATGAAAATTCAGCAATAAGAAGCGAAAATTGAAAGATCCTTCGTTGTCGTAAATTTGTTGTGTTTATTTTGTAGTGTAATTTATATAGAACACGACTATAGATGCTCAAAAATCCTGGTCCATGTGATCGGTAAGTTTAGAAATGTAACTATCAGGTTAGGGCTGGTGCATCCATTGTGGGTCGAACCATGCCTTGTCCTGAACCATAACCATATGCTTTGTCTTTGTTTAGTTATTTTAACCATCAGCCGTTAAAAAGTTACTTTAAATCATATTAGACAATTGATATAGATGTATGTATTTATTTAGAGGAATTAGAGTGTAAATATATATCCTATATAGCGCATGTTTGGCTTAACTTATTCTTGACTTTTGCTAAAGGACTTTTGGCCAAAATAAGTCAGGAAATCCTGACTTTTGGCAAATCCAAAGGACTTTTGCCCTTCAAAAGGAAAGCCAAACACTTATAAAAAGGACTTTTGCCCTTCAAAAGTCCTTTTACCCTCAAAATAAGCTAAGCCAAACACGCACATAATCTATTGTAATTGGGATTTAACACACTAATAAAATTATTTGACCACCACATTTATTGGGTATTAGAGCTTCTATGCTGTAAAAGGTTGTCAACGGAAGCCTTTAGTTCACTTTTTTTCAACCAGTGATCAAATTGTGGATGTGTTCACCAAGACGTTATCTTCGCAACGGTTTCTATTGTGACGGTTCAAGAAGCTATAGCTCGGTTCTTGGTCTTAGCTTCAAAGGAATATTTGACAATTAGTATTGTTAGATACATGTATTTATATCTATATTTATATTAGAGGGATTCGTGTAGATATATATCCTATGTAATCTCTTATTGTAATTGTGATTTGACACAATAATACAATTCCTTGATTACCATGTTTATTGAATAGTTTCATTCCTTATTTTTTTTGAACGACAACGGTTACTCACTTCTAATTTACACGAAATTAATCCTAATCTATTCCTTGCTTGAGATTGAATCCAATACCTCTTGCTAAACGAGTCTCAACCAAGTGAGCTAAGCGTCACATTGACGAAGCGTCTCATTTGATGTCAACTTTTATTCCCTATTTTAGTTTTGGATGTTGATTAATATTAATATCCACATTACACAAATGTATAAAGTCATAAATGATATTAGTTAGATTAAAGTTTATGAAAATGCTATAATTAAAAGTAAATGATGTTATGAAAATGCTATAATTAAAAGTAAATGATGCCAATGAAGAAGGCTGGGTTCTCTACATATTTTAGAAGTTAATAGTGAAGTACCAAATTTTATTAGTTCTTTCCTTTCTACACTATCTTTAATGAACATTTTTCTACAATAAGATTTATCTATACATGCTAGATCTTTTTTTTTTATGCTGATTTTCAGAATATTACTTTGTTGGTGTGCATAAATATCAGTGCATTTTTTTTTTCAAAATTTATCAACACATATAAGCATTGAAAAAGAGTTAGAATACCATTTTAGTCCATGTGGTTTGACCATTTTGTCAGTTTAATCTAAATGTTTCATTTTTCGCCTGCGGATCCAAAAAGGTTTCACCGTTACCATTTTAGTCCACTGGGTTAACTTCATCCATTTTTCTGTTAACAAGAAGGGCAATTCGGTCATTTTATATGGCCGAATTGCTCTTCTAGTTAACAAAATTTCATATAAACTGAATTTCCCTTCTCGTTAACAGAAAAGATGGATGAAATTAACCCAATGGACTAAAATGACAATGGTGAAACCTTTTTCGACCCACAGACGAAAAATAAAACCTTTAGAGTAAACTGACAAAATGGCCCAAACCACAGGGACTAAAATGGCATTTAACTCAACTTATAATATCTATGTGTCATCAAACTATTCTAATCTGAAATTTGAAGCACCTTTACAATCTCATGCATTGCAAACCGCTGCAAAGGGGGTGCTACTCGACCTTTGATATTTTGACACTGTTATAAATTTTGATGTACGGTGTATTTAAACTAAATTAATCTATTGTAATCATTTAAAAAAATATAGTGAAATCCATTAATTTAGATAGCATGTATTCTGTTTAACATAGGTTTCACTTATATTATTTGATTATGATGAGGGCTAGCAAATCGTGTCTTAGCGGGTGGTTTAACAAGTTTTTGACGACGCGAACAACACAAGTTGTAAACATGAATACAACTCGTTCAACAACTTTATATCTTATGTCTATAACACAGCTGTATGTTTTATGTTAGAAAAATGAGAAATGGTGGATCCTAACATTTTAATATTAATTATTTTTAAAAAAGTGAAAATTCATATGGTGTATTTTTCAGTAAACATGTCTAATCGTGCCTTTTACGGGTTACCTATTGCTAGCCTAATGATCCAATCATATTTCCCCGGACTTAACATTAAACAAATTTTTTTTTTATGAACAACATCAAGTGACACATTTAGTGGTCTACGCAAGGTTATTAAAAAGATGCAAAAATGACCACGTATAATGCCTTAAAACATGATTGGGACATATTGCATATTAAATGGATTTAAACACTAAATGTGAAACTAGTCATACTAATATGGAAAGATATATATGGCCAATAATCAAAACTAAAAAATTCAAGTTGCCACTATGTTATGTGATAAGCATTGTCCATTAATGTCTCATCCATTATATCCCTCCCATCTCATCCTTAATAATCAAAGTTTGAAATTCAACGTATTTTTATGATTCCTTTAAACTATGCCATCCTTTGAATTTTTAAACATTATTGTAGTTTTGATTCCTTTTAAAAAGCTCAAGTGGGAACATATAGAGCTAATATTCTATAGGTGTAACCGACTATTCGCCCACCACTAAGGATGCAAAACTATTTTATTTAGTTATTAATATGTATAAATAAATAAATAAATTAACAGATGCATGTATATTTGTTAAGAGTTATAACATAATAAACAATAAATAAAATGATACTTAATTATTTAATCAATAGGTTACATATATATGTATTAAACGGGTTTAATGATTATTGGTAACTTATTAGTTTAGGAATCCAAACATCAAAAAGTAAACACAAATCATACGAATGAGTAGTATAATAGTAAGACAGTCTTTTTATCTGCTTAAGCAATTTGAAACTGTTGATCCGTTCTGTTTATATCATAATGGAAAATATGAAAACATACCCGTGATTGCAGGACAACAGAGAATCCAGTGAGTGATGCAACCATCGAGTTCGACATGCTTGTCAAGATGATCTGGTTCCTCCTTAGGGTGCAATCTAATGATGGTGATGAAAACCGAAAAATAGAAGGAAGCTGTGACACGTTCACTAAAAAAAAATCCTTTTGTAGCGAATCATTTATTAAAAATAAATAAATAAGCTTAACACAAAAGAAGAAAAAGAAATCATAATAACATGGGCGAACGACGGGCGATTGAGAGAGATAGAGGCGAGATTGATGTTGTGAATAATTAGGTTGTCTAACCTTAGAACCTCTATCTTAGTCTCTTCATATATGACCTAATTAGTTATATAATAAGGGTAATATGGTCCATCAACAATTACCAACTAATTATTTAATAGTTTGTTAAATATTTTGATATATATGATGTAAATGATTATAATGGCTACTAGATTAAATACAACTCCATAATATATTTAATCTTACAGTAACAACATAGACGATCTTAATAAACGAAACAAACTATCACCTTATTAAACTGTGAAACATCTAGTTTGAATCGAATACTCATGAAATAACACAATACAAGACTACTTAATAAACGAAACAAATTATCACCTTATTAAACTGTGAAACATCTAGTTTGAATCGAATTCTCATGAAATAACACAATACAAGACTAATAAGAAAAAGAGCATTAAAAATAATAAGTTTTAAGGAGCATACATGATGAAGGTTGAGTTGGATGTTTGGTGATTAGATGCAACTTTGAAGAAAACAGGTAAATAAATTGTTTGTAACTCTAGGGTTAAATAGGGAGGAGGGCATTCGGTTTATAAAATATTATAAATTAATTTCCAAAAAAGTTTGTTATTTGAGATGGATTTGGTGGCCGAAAATTAGGGAAAGTAATTAAAATTTAGGAATTAACCTTGGTTTTAAAATATAAAATATGTATCTTATGTTCATAAATTTGGAAATAAGATAAAATCTTTCTATACTAATAAATGAAAATCTTTTTTGAACATTTTCTGGTGCTTTCTCACCTTATTTCCTATTTATCTCTCATATAAAATAATAATAATAATTTTAAACAAAAATATTATATAAGAATATATATTTAGATAAGGATAAAACTTTCTGATGTTTTCTCACCTTATTTTCCTATTTATCTCTCATATTAAATAATAATAATTTTACACAAAAATATTAGATAAGAATAAATATTTAGATAAGGATAAACATTTGTTTTTATTAGGATCGTATTAAATAATAATAATTTTAAACAAAAAATTAGATAAGAATATAAACGTTTATTTTTATTATGATTATATTAAATAATAATAATTTTAAACAAAAAATTAGTTAATAATACATCTTTAACAAAGTAAAATGTTATAATAAGTAAATAATACATTAAAGTTCATTTTTAAAAAATAGATCTTGACGAATGTATGTGTTAACATACGACATTATATTTTATTAAACACGTGCAATATATGAGTATTTTTTAAAGATATATCTTTTTATTATTTTTTTATATAAAATTACATTTATGCGAAGTAAAATGTTATAATAAGTAAATAGTAAATCAATGTTCATTTTTAAAAGATAAATCTTGATGACTGTTTGCAGTGGCGAAGCTTGGAAAAAAAGTTCGGGGGGGGCGGAAGGCACCGGACCTAAAAAAAATTTTCTATGTTCGGGTCGGACGTCGGTGATTCGATTCGGGTCGGGTCAAACGCTAATATCAAATAAAAAATGTTCTCAAACATTAAAACTTAAACATTGTTTAACAAACAATTGAACAAAGACACCAAAACATTAAAAAGAAGAGGAAGGTGGGGTACCCGGTTCACTTGGATGAAGAATTATAGTTCTGTCCCTAATTTCAACCTAAATCACATAAATTGCAGCCCTAATTTCAGTTCTGCCCCTAATTTCTACCTAAATCACAAGTTTAGGGCTAAAATTCACCTCTAATTTCAACAAGTTTAGGGCTAAAATTCAGTTCTGCCCTAATTTCTGCCTGAAGAATTATAGTTCTACCCCTAATTTCAACAAGTTTAGGGTTAAAATTCTCCCATAATTTCAACCTAAATCACATAAATTGTAGCCCTAAATTAAACCTAAAGATAGAAAAACACATACCTTTAACCTTATGAAGATTGAAGAAGTCAAACAAGACCACAACAAGTAGCGCAGCAGCTTGCAGTCGAACAAGAGCAGGCACAGCAGCAGCCGGTCAATCCCATAGCATAATCTAATAACAAATTAACAAATCACCCCAAATTTCAAGTTAACATAAAGATTTAACAAGTTTAGGGCAAAAATTCGGCCCTAATTTCACCCCAAATGTCAACCAAAATCACATATATTGCAACCCTAAATTAAACCTAAAGATTAAAAACACATACCTTATGATGATTCAAGAAGAATCCGTCGAAGATTGACAATTTCAACAAGTTTAGGGCTAAAATTCACCCCCAATTTCAACCTAAATCATATAAATTGAAGTCCTAGATTAAACCTAAAGATAATTGAAGAAGTCGAACAAGTACAAGACCACACATACCTGAGGATGAGCCGTGATTCGTGAAGAAATCGAGCAAGTTCAAGACCCCTGCCCTCGGACTCGAACAACAACAGCAGGTCAGCAGCGATTTGGGGTTTCTTTCCCCCTTCTGTTCTGTGCGTGCGACTGGTTATGCTCGTATTCCACCAGGACCGAATTTGGGTTTATTTTTTTTTTGGATGGTGGGCTTTTATTTTGGGCTTGTATGATTTTGGTGTATAATAAATTGATTTGGGCTAATTAAGTATTTTATTTGGGCTACATAATAGAAAACCGGGGGTCGAATACGTATATACAAAAAAAAAATTATAAAACCGAGGGGGTCGAACACGTATATACATAATTTTTTTTTAAATTCGGGGGGGGGGGGGGTGAAAACGTATATCCCTAAAAATTTCTATACGAAAAACACATACGTAACACTACTAACCGAAAAGTTCGGGGGGGCGGGCGCCCCCTCCCCGCCCCTTACATGCTGCGCCCCAGAGTCTGTTTGTATTAACATATGACATTATATTTTATTTAACACGTGCAATATATGAGTTTTTTTTAATATATCTTTTTATTATTTATTATATAAAATTATATTTATGCAACCCGTGTAATACACGGGGTTTTAACCTAGTTTGAAGTATTTAAAATTAGAATAAAAGATTTAGTAATGAAGAATTTAATTTGAAATAAAAATTATCTTAATTGTAAGACCAGCCGTAGTGAGGTTTTTTGGACGTTTTTCCCTAAAAAACACCCAACAACACCCATTTACCGCCCCCGGGGTATTTTTTTCAAAAAAAAATGTAAATGGCATCTTTTTTCCACGCCCATGTTCAAGATCTTTGGCCAATAACAGGTTTTCTTCTTTTTGGTTGGCCAATACCCTTTTTTGATGGTTTTTTTTAATTTAATTTTTTGTACCCCTTTTAACATAATGCCCCACAATGCAAACATCCCCACTATACCTATTTTAGAAAAACACCCCACTGCTGACTGGGATGACACGTGTCGCACAATTCCCATAAGTGGGGGCATTACTCATGTGTACCACTACACATGGTCTAATGTTTGAATGAGTATTAGAAGTTTTCACGTGTCATTTAATGGAATTGTTTATTAAAGAGAGAGATAGAGAGAATGAGATTGTAGGTTAGGGTAAAATGAAAACCATTACGAGTTATGAGAACTTGAAGAACTCGGTCTTAAAATAAGGTTTTTACAATTTTTTTTACCTAAAGAACTAGGTCTTATAAAAGTTTTTCAATTTTTTTTTACCAAAATTCCTAGAAAATTCAACTTTTTCGAAAAAAGTGGTTTTTGTTGATTCACATCGCCCGTAAAAAATGATTACAGCTGCTGTAAATGCTGGTTCATGCTGATGTCAGCACTTTTTTAACAGCAGTTGTAACAGGCTGAAAACGCCACTTTGATTTTTTTACATCCGTCTTTGTAACATTTTAATCTAGAGGTGTGCAAAAAATTGGGGGCAAAACTCGCATGGAAAGTCAGAGTTCACTAAGTTCTCACAACTCATAAGAGTTTTCTCTTGATCAAAATCCTGAAAATGTAAGGGTTATGTGTGTGTGTATATATATATACCTATACCTATATATATATATATATATTATTTTAAACCTTTTTAAGTATTAAATTGTTGGATATTTAAGTCATTGACACAATAGTCACTGGAAATGTGAAATGATAAAAATGCCCTCGTATGCAAGGCATATGATCAAATTTAACTAAAAAAACTTTAACTTGATTAGGGGGCTAAATGACATAACGTATATCATTTGAAACTATTATATAATCTATCATTTCTAACAAGGTTTGGCTTTGTGTTGTCCCTTATGCTTTGCTGGTGGTTTATGCATGTTATGTTTGTACTCTTGCATTTATTGCTTAGACATAATCTTGGGTATAAAAACCCTTTTTCTTTATCTCAGATCTCACGCTCTTACATCTATCTAACTTTTTGAGAGACCCCACCACAACCACTGTTGGTCTCCGCCACCACCATGACCTTTGGTCTCCGCCAATGGATGACGTCATTTCCGGAGTTACGACAACGGTCAATGAAGCCGTGTGGTGTCTGTCGTGAGTCCGGTGACAGTTGAGGATGTGATTGGTTAACATGGTTTGGCTTTGAGGTGTTGTACCTTATGCTTTAGTTGTTGTTTTTGCATGTTATGTTTGTGCTATTGCATTTATTGGTTGTACCTAATTTTCTACTTTTTTGGGAGTCACAACCATAGGCACCATTGATGCTTTTTGTTTATCCGGCTATGATGAACAACCAGTTGGCAGAGGCGTTAAAATCGATGAAGATGGCTTAATGTTCATTGGAGATGTTTTTTTATGGTTTCTGTTTTTGTGATTCAGTGGGAAACAGTGTAAAACTACTGATACCCTTTCTATTGCTTTGGGAATCTTGATACTCAAGTGGCTATGATGGTTTCCTCAGCCTTGGTTGTGGGTATGAAGTTCAAGTATGTTAAAACGCGGTGTGCATGCTAGTTGTTTGATGAAATGCTTTGATGGTTAACTCGCTATGATGGTTACCCAAGCTTGGGTTGTGGATGTTTGTTAACCTACGTGTGCTTTATGTTGTTGTATGATGTGTGCAAAATGCAACATATAAATTACATCAATTGTGGCATAAAACTAACCCTTTTTTAGTACTAATGTTGGAAAAAGTGTGCTTTTGTCTTCCTTTTGTATTTTCAGGATTAAATGAGCTCAAATTAACAAAAGAAGCAAAAAGACATCAAAATCTAACATAAATACAAGAAAAGGAACAAGACGTGACATGCCCGACCCCATGACAACATCTTCCCAAGCAAAACAAGAGGTCAGAAGACTGAACACGCCCCGTGCTCAGCCAGCACGGGGGCGTGCCCAAGTGTCAGCAGAAAAGACAAAGTGGTAGAAGCTTCTATTGCCCACCACGGGGCCGTGCTCAGCGGACACGGGGCCGTGGTCAACTATAAGATTCGCATAATCCAGGCAAATCTTCATAGTACAAAGATTCTTCTGCAGACGGGGCCGTGCCCACTGGACACGGGGCCGTGCCCGAGCTTCTGTTCAGCCTATAAATAGGAGTGCTTGGCTCAAGCTCAAACCATCCCTTGGCACACCACCTCTCTCACACTTCACCCACCACCCACCACCACCATAACACCATCATCCACCACCATCATCCATTGTCCATCGTAGAGTGTGTGAGTCGTCTCGGGATCCAAGATTGATCGTAAGAGTTCTTGACAATCAAGGCCATGTTTGCCTAAGTCTCTTACATCACTTGGTGAAGACAAGTGTCTAGTGTAATACTTTTTATTTCTAATCTTTTCGCACTTTTTATTTGGTTTTGTATTAATGACTTTAATAACTAGTTGCTTATGTTGAAGGTGATCTTTCCTTATCGTTTGTCCGTGGTGTCTTGGCATTATTTTACTGTCTATATAAAATAAAAGATTTTCACCATTCATATCTCCACGGTCTATATGGAGGTATGTTGGCTACCTGGTCGGGGGTTAAGGGAACGGTTTGGTAAAGGTCTTGCCATTGTTCAGCGTTTAGAGGTCCTGCAATGGACCTGGGTCAAATTTAGTAGGATCTCCTTCAATACTTAACGGTATTGGATGGCGGAGGTCCAAACTCTTTGATCCCCTCATAAGTTAACTACTATTAATACTATAACCCGGCTACTTAGGACTGTATCCCTGCTGACTCAGACTACTTAGTCGAGGGTAACGTCACCTCCAAAAGAGGAGCCTACCATAATTTGCATTAATAACTTAATTCATTATCTTTCAATAATCCGACCCTTTAGGATTGTATCCTTGCTGACTCAAACTACTGGGTTGAGGGTAACGTCACCTTCAAAAGAGGGGCCTACTACAATAACTAAGATAATCTCTTAAATAAGTGCAAAAGTGCGGAAATAATCAAAGGTTACACTATACACGAGTCGGAACCAAGTGATTCATCTTGTCTATCTGTTTTTTCTTTTATTTTTATTTTCAGCATTTTAGTTAGTTTTTATTTTTCTTAGCTTAAAACATTTTTCTAAACTTTTTATTTGATTAGACGTTGATGATAAACCGGTACTAAAAGCTCTTGTGTCCTTGGACGACCTCGGTATCTTACGAACACTATACTACGCTCACGATGGGTGCACTTGCCCATATGTGTGTCTAGTGTTAGTAAATATCGTGTTTTATAAATTTAAAACTTGACTAAAAAAAGTGTTAAAGGGGCTTAAAATATACACCTAATATATATAACACTTCACACGCATCATTGTACCTCATGCTTAGCGAATGTTTCATGAGGCGATAATGATGTATTTTTGGCGTGGCAACTGTCATGCTCTAAAGCAAGCAACCAGAAGTGCAACCATGAAAATACGAGCCGAGCCTGAAATGTATAGACTGAGATGGTTGTGTTGGGCGAGGTGGTTGAATTCGATTATGTGGTGGTGTTAGGATCAAAGATGTGTAGTTTTATTACAAAATAAGTGGAGCACGGTAATGGTATGTTGGGCGATTTTGAGAGATCAAATGGGTCAAGAGTGATAGTGTCAATTTGAATTGGCATAAGTATGATGATGGTGGAAGATAGAAATCGTGGTTTATATCTTCAAACTGTCATAAAGCAAAAAAACATACGAAAAAAAGGAGTGGGGAGGGTAACAGTGTGACGAGAGTGAGAGAGATAAGTATTCATAAATATGCACTTACCAATTCAGTAACATTTTCCAAACTCAACTAACATCTTATAAATTAATTGAAAGTATTCATAAATATGCACTTACCAATTCAGTAACATTTTCCGGTGTTGACGGTAATTTGTGGTTGTGTAACGTTGATACTAATTGATACGGTTTTAAGTCCTCGCCACAACGTGACAGGTGACTTTTCTAATTAAATATAAAATTTATCAATTTTAATTACAAACGACACCACTTCAAATTTAATATAAAGATGAAGAGAAAAGTTGATATTTACTAGTACTAGTATTGTTGAATAGTGGTTCCATTTGAAAGAAATGAAATAGGAAAGGTGGGTTGAATAGTGGTTCCATTTGAAAGAAATGAAATAGGAAAGGTAGGTATGGTTTACCCACTCACCCATCAAATTTTATATTGAGGAAAAGTATATAATGTTATCCATTTCTTATAGTGTGATTCTTAAAAGAGTTATCATTAAAGTAATTAAAAGTTAACTCAAATGTACAAGACCTTGTATATGACCCACAATTACGTTGAGAAGTGTTAGTAAAGTTTAGTTGACACTTTCTTTGTCATGAACAACTTCATCTTGGTACCCGAACTTAAAAAAACTCAACAAATCATTCAAAACACAAAAATCATTCATAGCCATAAAGCAAAACCCTAGATCAGATTAGCAATTCCATCAAATCAATTAAACAAGTATAATATCTATATCTCGGTTTTGTGAAAACATCATAAAATTATATATAAAGAAAAATTACATGATCATATGTACACATATAGTTAGTTATTTATTTTTTTAACGGCTATTTTTTTCCCTTTAAATACTTTCACCTTCCAATGACTAAACCTTGGTCTCCTCACAAGAGATAATTTCTCTTGACCACCAGACCATAGCCTAAGTGGCTTTTGTGGTCTTATTTCTTGAAGAAAAAAGGTCCTATAGAAAACACTCTTTTAACTCTATAACTTCACAACTTTTCATGATCCTAAGTCTTCTACAAGATGTAAGAAACATATCCCATGGTACATCTCCAAGAAGCATCCAATCTCCATCTTTATCTTCATAAGTAGGTGCATATTCAGACTTGTACCCTTCCCTCTCAGAGTACAACCCTATACTGCACTTAAACATTTCTTGCAAACTCTTCAATAGTTCACCATAACTTTTGCACACTTTTAGGTCAACTTTCCTCAAGTATGGAGCTCCATCCATGCTTACTTTCACATACATCCCGGAACCTATCTCCGGTTCACTCTTCTTTCCCTGAATTATGTTTTTCCGGTAAGTTCTCACCGGCGGCCATCCCACTACTTGTGCCCTGATAACATTTAACAACTCACATAAGTCCAAAGTAATATCAAATTCGTATCCTCATTTCAATAAATATATTAGATATAATACATCGAAAATGAAAGCAAACGAACAACAAGCTACGCTGCAAGCAAGCCCCTTTTGAATTACAAATCTAAGTATTTTATTTTAAAAACCAAACACATGAAGATTGAAATTGAGATTCCAATTTTATCAAATTCTGTGAACCAAACATCTTAAGAGATGGAATTCAAATTCTAATTCCCTTAAATTCCATTGAATTCCTGCGAACCAAACGCCCCCTAAGAGCATTCACACCTTATCCATCATTTTTTTACCCTATAGTTACACTAAAAACTACACTTTCTCTCTCATTTCAAGTAAATAATATATATTTTTATACTTTTATCATTATCTTTTTTCTCTCCTCCACTTAAAACCATCTTTAAAATATATTAAAAAATTATATAGGGTGAAGAGTGTCCTCTCAAATATACAGATGAACAATAACATTTTCTTTCTCCTTTATTCACAACCACTTATTATAATATGAAAACATCTCTCACATAATTTAGAGGATAGGATGTGAATGCTCTAATGGTCCCTAAACATTATTAAATCTTCAAAATACCACGAGCCTATAATGAAATGTACAATATTTTTTTTAATTTTATATTGTTTAGTGTTTGGTATGGATTGTTTTGGATGTCAAGCAAATTGCATTGATCTATTTGCAATTTTATATTAATTATATATAATGTTGTATAATGTTTTTGGATCTATTTTTCTATAAAAGTATAATTTAGATTATTAATGTGTCACACGACATCTTTATAAAATGAATACGGTTAAACTATGTAATTAGTTTATTGGAGGATAAGAGGTGTGCAAAATGTAGGGAAAAAAACTAAATTGAACAAACCCGGAAAATAAAACTAGTCGAATTATTCCGTTGTTTTTTTACAATAAATTAAAACTAAATTGAACAAACCGGAAAGTGAAATTGGTCGAAAAATCTATTATATAGTTTTTTTTTTGGTTCGTTATAATACTCGTACGATACATTCACTCGGTATAGAAGTCAACATGTGTTTTACATCGACTAAAAACGATATAAATGGACACTGGAATCGACGCCAATATTGTTCGAACGGTATCGGTCGGTTCAAATTGTCACGACAATTGTACCGATATTCATTTATTGTCACAGACAAAGTTGTATAAATGAAAAACTTTCGAAACCGGAAACCCTAAAAATGAATACGAGTACCATAACTCATCTTGATCGGTACGATACGATAGCAATACGGTGTCAGTTTATCGAAAGAAAAAAACAATAAAAATAAATATTGGTATTGCAACTAATGTTGTTCATTTGGTTTTGGTTTGGTACACAACGCTAACAACACAATATCTATTACCAAACAAGAAACCATAAAAATGAATACATATCGGTACCAATGTTGTTCGATTCGGTACGTTATGGTAACGATACGATGTCAGTTTATCGAAGGCAAAAAGGAATAAAAATAAATATTGGTACCGATACTTATGTTGTTCAGCCTGTTTCGATTCGATTTAGTACGAGAACAACACAATATTCATTTTCAATAAAATTTATATCGCAATGCCTGAAAAAAATTAACATAGAACGCAAACTAACCAAACCGATACCAACTAAACAACATTGATCCATTTTTTATTGTTTTCAACTGTTGCAGGGTTTTTCTTTTCAATTACTATATCGAGTGTTGATATATAATGAACAGAACAAATAGCGATCGAATTTCTGCCGCGAAGCGCGGGGAAATCTCACTAGTTATTGAATAATTTACTAGTATTATTGAATAGTGGTTCCATTTGAAAGAAAGGAAATAGGAAAGGTGGGTATGGCTTACCCTTTACCCACTCACCAATCAAATTTTATATTGAGAAAAGTATATAATGTTGTCCCTTTCTTCTAGTGTGATTCTTAAAGTGTTGTCATTAAAGTAATTAAAAGTTAACTCAAATGTAAAAGACCTTGTATATGACCCACAATTACGTTGAGAAGTGTTGGTGAAGTTTAGTTGACACTTTCTTTGTCATGAACAAATTCATCTTGGTACCCAAACTAAAAAAAAAAAAAAAAACTCAACAAATCATTCAAATCACAAAAATCATTCATAGCCATATAGCAAAACCATAGATCAGATTATTTATTTTTTAACGTATAATTTTAACGTCTGGTTTTATTTATTTTTTTAACGTCTCTTTTTCCTTTAAATACTTACACCTCTCAAGGATAATTTCTCTTGACCACTACGCCATAACCTAAGTGGCTTTTGTGGTTTTATTTCTTGAAGAAAAAAAAAGGCCTATAGAAAACACTCTTTTAACTCTCTATAACTTCACAACTTTTCATGATCCTAAGTCTTCTACAAGATGTAAGAAACATATCCCATGGTACATCTCCAAGAAGCATCCAATCTCCATCTTTATCTTCATAAGTAGGTGCATATTCAGACTTGTACCCTTCCCTCTCAGAGTACAACCCTATACTGCACTTAAACATTTCTTGCAAACTCTTCAATAGTTCACCATAACTTTTGCACACTTTTAGGTCAACTTTCCTCAAGTATGGAGCTCCATCCATGCTTACTTTCACATACATCCCGGAACCCATCTCCGGTTCACTCTTCTTTCCCTGAATTATATTTTTCCGGCAAGTTCTCACCGGCGGCCATCCCACTATTTGTGCCCTGAAAACATTTAACAACTCACATAAGTCTAAAGTAATATCAAATTTGTATCCTCATTTCAATAAATATATTAGATATAATACATCGAAAATGAAAGCAAACAGACAACAAGCTATGCTGCAAGCAAGCCCCTTTTGAATAACAAATCTAAGTATTTTATTTTAAAAAGCTAAATTCATAGATTTCAGAGTCATAACATTACTATAATTATCTCTTATATATCAGATAAAATATTTTATTATAATTATATCGTATATTAAAGAAAATATATTAGTTACGCTCTATTGTATTTATTTCTATCATAATTCAGCTCAACTATATGCATATGAACTTACTTGGCTGGTGGTGGAGATCTTGACGAATCGGTTTCATTGGAAGCACTCGAACCCATCTCCGACGAGCTTCTTTTATTGGTGTTCACGGGCAAAGCCGTTGACTTTTTATCCCACTCATCGGTTGACCCCGGTAACCCTAATCTTAACTCAGTTGCTTCAAAATTAATCAAATCCATAGTAAATATTTCCGGCTACCTTCTTGATTTTCCGGCAATTTTCTTAATTTTCAGGGAACTATTTTTTGTTCTTTTTTTTTTTGTATTTTTGAGAGAAAATGTGTGAGGTTTGTGAAGCAAAACATTGAGTTTTATACAAAAGTTTAGGTATGGAACATGAGTTATTCTGTTTGTTGAATGAAAGTGACAGCAGCCCCGACAGGAATACATGATAGTCAAATTTTAAGAATATAAAAGGTAAAAAAGACATATGGTTGGGGTTGGGTGTGGGTGGAACAGGGAACATATACAAGACAGCCTGTGGGTATTTCAGATCAACGGCTGTGATGCGCTGTTTGTTTTGCTTTCCAGGCATTAACGTTGGATCACGGACCAGTTGAGTGGGGTGAATACCATGTGAAGTAGGCCCCGGTTGTGTCTGGAAAGATGGTGACATTGCCCATGTGTGGACTCTGATTGGTGGTACCCTTCATCAATATTCTTTTTTTTTTTTTTTCTTAACGAAAAATTTAGACCACAAAAGTATTATCGTGTTACGACCTAAACTATTCAATCATATCCATTTACAGTAGACAATAATGCCTATACACCAATTTGAAAGGAAAAAAAAAAACAATTTCTGAGAATCGAGCCTGGGAACTAAGGGGGCGTTTGGTTCACGGAATGATTTGGAATTTGAGTTTTTATAAGATTTAGAATTTGAAGGAATTGGATTTTGAATTTAAACATTCCAATTAGAATTGGAAATTGTTGGAATTGGAATCGCAATTCCGTTTTTGTTGTTTTTGGTTGTCAAATAAATTGGAATCCATCACCCCGGCACCCACAACCACTATTTCGGGTCGAACGGTACAAGTCGAAACGGTACTAGTCGAAACGGTACGGGTCGTAACGGTACAAGTCGAAACGGTACGGGTCGAAACGGTTCGATTCGAAACGGTACGGGTCGAAACGGTTCGATTCGAAAAGGTACGGGTCGAAACGGTACGGGTCGAAACGGTTCGGTTCGAAACGGTACGGGTCGAAACCGTTCGCATCAAAACGTTACGGGTCAAAACCATTCGCGTCAAAACGGTACGAGTCAAAACTGTTCGCGTTGAAACGATGCGGGTCGAAACGGTTCGGATCGAAACGGTACGGGTTGAAATGGTGCGGGTCGAAACGGTCAAAGATTCCAGTGAATTTACTTTAATTTCTTCACATATTGGAAGAATTTTGAATTCCTTTAGTTAAATGAATTTGAAGGAATTTATGCTTAATTCCAATTCCAATTCCATTGTTAACCAAACATATGAAAATTGGAATTAGGATTCCAATTCCATCAAATTCTGTGAACCAAACATCTTAAAAGATGGAATTTAAATTCTAATTCCCTTAAATTCTATTGAATTCCTGCGGACCAAACACCCCCTAAGAGCATTCACACCTTATCCATCATTTTTTACCCTATGGTTACACTAAAAACTACATTTTCTCCCTCCTTTCAAGTAAATAATATATATTTTTATAATTTTATCATTATCTTTTTTCTCTTCTCTACTCACAACCATTTTTAAAATATATTAAAAAAATATACAAGGTGAAGAGTGTCCCTCAAATATACAAATGAACAATAACATTTTATTTCTCCTTCACTCATAACCACTTATTATAATATGAAAACATCTCTCACATAATTTAGAGGATAGGATGTGAATGCTCTCATGGTCCTTAAACCTTATCATATCTTCAAAATGCCACTACACTATAATATAATGCAATGTACAATATATTTTTTTTTAATTTTATATTGTTTAGTGTTTGGTATGTCAAGTAAATTGCATTGATCTATTTGCAATTTTATATTAATAATTATATACAATGTTATATAATGATTTCGTGATCTATTTTTCTATAAAAGTGTGTGTCATAGTGTCACACGACATCTTTAATAAAATGAATACGGTTAAATTATGTAATTAGTTTATTGGAGGATAAGATGTGTGCAAATTGCGGAAAAAAAAAAAAACTAAATTGAACAAACCTGAAAAGTAAAACTAGTCGAAATATTCTGTTTTTTTTTACAATAAATTAAAACTAAATTGAACAAACTGGAAAGTGAAATTGGTTGAAAATCTATTATATAATTTTTTCTACAATAACAACACATGTTATTTTTCTAATATTCGGCTGCCAAGTTTTCTTTTACGTAATCATCTTTTTCACTTGTTACCAACACAAAGAATATGTTCTTTATGTTTGGTCAAATAATATGGGAACATCTATAGTATAAACATGTGGTTATTTAGCATATGGTATACATATCTGCTGAGTGACTGTTACTGTTGTTCAGATCCCTTGTCGTGACGAAAATGTTCATAGGATGCGGTGCGGTGCCGCATCGCTATGTGCAACATTAGTTTCCGTCCTTAAGGTAAGTCTTCTCATCACTGGACAGATTGGACTGCTGTGTTCGCGTGTGCCCACGCGGACACAGGTGAGTTTATTGCTGGTGGGGGTTTTTGAGGCACTGGGAACAGTTGCCTACCGGCCCACGTGTGTGCAACAGTCTGACGCCACGGCAAGACGTGGCAGCACCACAGTATCCGGCAGGTCTGACACACCTGCGAATAGCTGTGCGTTGTCAGGCTAGCTACTCAACTACCCTCCTCCACTCCTCGGCTATAAATACTGACCCCAAACCAGGTTTGAGGTATCACTTCTCTACTCTCTCAATACTACTACTATCACACTTTGCTTCCCAAGCAAACTACTGATTCTCACGCCGGAGAGTGGTAACAAGGAGCACCCCCACCCCATCCTCCTTGTTGCGAGTCACGGCTTGTTTCCTTGTGCAGGAAACCCTCCACCAGACGATCCAGCCGGCGATCATCGGAAAGAAGGGATTAACCCTCTTGACGAGACCAGTGAGTTAACCCACCTGGTTAACCATTGTTTCATCAATATCCCATTCCCATTGTGCAAATCAATAACTTCTGGTTAGGATTTGGGGGGTTTAAGCATCCAACAACTTAAAACGCATGCTTTTTAACAAGAGAATTTAGGGTTTTTATCATCGCTTGTATAATAACTTCTAGTTATTTGGTGGTGAATATACTCTTCAAAGAATCATAAGACCACCTGTAATGGGTTTTTTTGTCGTTTTCCCAAAAAAAAGCCCATTCACACCATACGATCGCCCCAAGGGACGTTTTTTTTTTTGAAAAAAAATTGGGTAGGGCGTCCTTTTTTTAACGTCCGCTGAAGATTTTTTGGCTAATAAGACCCTTCCACGGTCAAATATCATTATTTAAAAAAACAAACAAAATAATAATTATTGGGTAATCATTAATGAGGCATTATGGGGCACTATACCACTACACCCATTTTATAAAAAACGCCCCATAATGCCTACATGCTGACTGGATCGTCACATGACGCAAAACGCCCAATGGTGGGGGCATTATCTTCCCCTCCCGCTACACATGGTCTAATAGAATTCATGGGTTTGATAAGTAATCTAGTTATACTAAAATAACTTCTCCTTTCGATAATAACCATCGAGTTTTGTTGTTGTGATTCCACTCAAGATAACATAAGTGGGATTTTTGTTCTTGTATTCGTATAAATAAAACATAAAGATGTAAAGAATAAGAAGCTAATCAATCAAAAGGAAGACATTGTTACTACAACTTTTTAACAAAATCAATAGGAAGTGTTTTTCACCATTAGCATCTTCGGTTATCAAATATCACAACCTCACCATTTTTGTTTGTGATGAAACACTGGTTAACACCGATGGTTAACTACCTGGGTCGTCTCTTATGTGGGTTCAATCTCCTTCTCTACTCGCCTGAGACTGTGATCCTGCAAAACAGCAAACCGTTAGCTCGTTAAGATGGGAATATGGGGGTTTCCCTCTTAACCGGGCTCCGGCGTGAGAATAAGTACTGTTCTGAGGAGAAAATAGTGTGTGTTGTAGGTGAAATGTAAAGAGAGCAGAATGGATAACCTGAATGACGAAAGGTCCTATTTATAGCCGGAGGGTGAAGGAGGGAGGAGCGACCTTGCCAGCTGTTATCGGGCGCCAGCTGTCCGACCAAGGGGAATATCCTCTTGGTCTCCTCTGCTGTGGTCAGGATAGTGGTCCACGTGGCGCGCCGTCGTTAGTCTGTTAGGCGAATCCGTAGTGCAGCTGTCGGTCTGTGTAACACCTCGTAAAATCACGTCCAGTGACATGTTGACACGTGTACTAAACCCTAATAAAGTCAGACATTGAATTTGAAGGACTATTTTTACGAAAAATCAAAAACTTTGGTTATGGAAGGACTAAAAGTGTCAACATGCTTAAACTAAGCCTCTGAATGACATTTCACGGTATTCATATTCACAAATGAGCCACTTGTTGATCGAGAGTAGCCGTTTGCGTAATAGTTTGAAAGTTTTCGCGACGAAGGGTTAAAAGCGTCAACATGTTAATTCTTACCTCTGAGTGACCTTTTAACAAACCGAGAGCTTCATGATGTTGGATTATACTCTCGGGAATGTCAAATATTGGCTATCTAAGGCTTTTATGCCTATAAGTGACGTTACGGGCAACTTTGCAAGTTTAAGGGGTTAAAAGCGTCAATATGTTTAATTAAACATCTGAATGACCTTTTTACGAACCCGAAGCATCGTGATGTTTAATAATACTCTCGAGAATGCCTAATATGGATTAGATAGGGCTTTGATGCTATTAAACGATGATATGCGCAAGTTTGCGCATTAGAGGGACCAAAAGCGTCAACTATTAAATCTACGCCTTTTGGTGACCATTTAAGTGAACGGGAACGTAGTAATATTTAAACACATGCTTGGGAATACCCATTATGGGCCACGGAAGGCTTGGATATCATTAAACGACATTTCGCGCTACTTTGTGCGATTAAAGGACTAATAGTGATGATTTGCGAAACTACGCTTTAGAGGATCGTTTTAATCAAACCGAAGACTTCGCTATGCTCGGTCAAACTCCCGGATGCCTAAGAATGATTACTAGAGGTCCTCGTACCTTGTATTAACATGACGTAATAAATTAGAAATATTGTGTCGTTAATGTAAAAGTTTAAAAGTTAGTGATATGTGAAGGGACTGTCCTTGACAGACCTTCATAAGTTGTTGCTGAACATAAATGAACCTGATATAAAAGTTTAAGGGACCAGATATGTCATTTTGATTGTTTAAATCATTTAAAAAAACATAACAGGGACCAAAACAGCACAACAGACAAACTTTGAGCTGGGCTAGATGTCTAGGCGGGCCGCGTAACCCGCTTGGGCTGCCTACGCGGGCCGCGACCCATGTACAGCAGCAGCAACATGTTTTCATTTGTGGCTGGTTTTCATTTCTTGATTCCCCACTCTCAATAAAACCATTAATCTGAATCTATGGGCTGTAAACTGGATTGTAACAGCTGTATAGACACCTGGGATCATCTCATAGTGTCCTTAGACACTTGTCATGATCCAATCCATCCTAAAAATCTATAAATAGGTGAGAATTTCTCACTTGTGAACTCACCTTCATTCCAATTTGCTATGTCTCTCAAGCTAAGAGGATCCTGAGCTTTTGGGAACCTCCTTTCTGTCCATTGGACCCCTTATAAGTGCCCTCTTGTGGCTAGTTATTTTTATTTGGCTTAGAAAGCCGAAAAGTCAAGCGTTTGAGATAAACGCTTTGATTTTTAAATGGTCGAGCCATTGTTCGCAACAAACATGGCTACGTGATCGTAATTAGGTAGGTATTAAACCCTCAAAAGGGCACCTCCTAATTATCACGTTTGCTTAGTTAATTGTCGGGTCAAAGTAATTAAAATAAAAGTCAAACGAAACGGTTTTTAAATAAAATTCATAACTAATGATGAAAAAGCAATAAAATCAGTTTTGTCACTTTAATAACTTGGTAAATATTAATTGAACATGTCTAGGCATGTTCAACCCGACAATTCTGAGTTTAGGCTCGGTTCGCAACCGAAAGTCGCAAAAGTAGACTTTTGCTTTGACTTTCAGTTCTGACCTGATTTAGCTTAGTTTAGATATGCCTTAGGGTTCCTTTAGGACCATATTATATGTTAGTATAACCCTCTGAGGTTATACAACTTGGTTCCATAGAAATCCTAGTTCATTGCATGTTTCCGTTAAATGTTTAAAAGTTTACAATTATGCCCTTTTGATATTAAAACAAGATTTTTGAAAATATGGGAGGACAAAAACCTTTATTACTGATTTATAAGCATGTCCTAAAAATTTGACATCAGTTCGTGGTCTAAAATAGAAGTTATACGCGATATCGTAAAATGAAAGCTTTTTCTTAATTAAATGACATTTTTGGCATAAATCATATTTAAACCCAACTTTTGACACCAAACTTGCCACCGACTATTAAGATATAATATTTAGGGATTTTTGGAAATTTTTGTTAAATTTTAAACTGATCATAACAAAACACCATAGCAAAGGAAAAAGTAAATTGTTCACAAACATGAGAATCAGGAAATTGTCAGACGATTACAAGGCCACCAGGCCTATACGCGGCATGCAAGCCGGAAACCTTCAATCTTGATGGCTAGGACCAGCACCTTCAGCTTCGGGGTTTGATCACCAAGAGCTTTCTTCAACAATTCAACCCCATCAGGTTTCCGAGACAATTTTCCAACAACTTTGACAATGGCGAATTCGAGAAACTCAAACTCTTGTCGTTTCTCAGCATAACGAGCAGCACAGTCAGTTTTATACAAGTCAAAATCCTTCAACGCCTCTTTCGCCTCAGCATGATCTTCCTTCGCCATAGCCATCTTTACGACCATTATCATACGCAGCTTCACCGAGTTCATACATGTACGTGGCTAACTCCTTAGACCTCACGATACGATCAGCAATCTGGGAAAAATAGAATGAATATACAAAAAAAAAACAAAGCAAGACAGATAAGAGAACCAAAGGAAAACATATCAATAGAACGCCACGCGCAAGCAACCACTTGCTATCGGCGTTAGCTTCTTCTGCTATAATCTCTGAAGCCCGGACTTCTGCGGATTTTTCTGTAACAAGCAGCTGCAACTTGGCAATCCGTTGGAGGTATTCACTCTCTCTCTTCTGGTGCGCAACACGGTCTTGCTCAGCCTCATCGCTTATCTTAGCTTTCTCTCCTGGGTTTGCATCTCTCGGTTGGTTCGTTCGCACGCAATTTCCCACTCCTTCTGCTTATTAGCATTCAACTGCTTTTCCTTCGCAAGCTTGTCTTCTGCATCCGCAACCCTCCATGCCAAACCCTTCTTTTCGGCATTGAACTTCTCCCTCTCCTCAGCCAACGCCTTCTTAGCAGCCTCAAATTCTAGTGTTTCTTCTCCCATCACCTGCCATTCCCTTACAAACTCTTGGGAGGTGGCGAAAAAGTTAACCCCAGAATGGATATGGTCCTCCAGGAGATCCATCCGATGACGTCTCTTCTGAAACATTCTTTCGGCTGGGGGGAGCGATAAGGAAAAGAACTCTTCACAGTTGCCAAGGTCATTCATTCTGGAACCCTGAGTCAAGTTCCAGGGGGGGAGCATGTGGAAGATCATCACATGCAAGGTTATAAGTATCCCAAGACCCACCTTGAACGGATCGAAATTCTGTGCTCCAAGGAATCCTAGACGTACCACCCCCTCCGGAACCTGATGGACGTTTCGTGTAAATGGTATGACGAGGAGTAGCTTCACTTGATTCTACATCAGTAGCAACACCACCCTCATCACCACCAGCACCAGCAATATTCTCAGCAACATTCACAGCAACATTCTCCGCAACATCCTCTACCTGCTCCACTTCATCCTCCTTCTCCTTGCCCCTTGGGTCAGGATGCGGAGGAGACACATCAAAGGTTCTAGAAGGTGGAGAGGTAGGAGGTGTAATCTTAGAGAGGTCAACCGTACGAACACCCTTACTTGGCTTAAGACCTGTTACAATTCAGGCACAATAGTTAAAAACAAGAAAGAAAGGTAAAGAACAAGGCATACAAACGGATAACGTTGTACCTCGGGAACCAGAAGCCGCGTATATCTTCTCCAGAAGGTTACCAGGTTTGGCATTAAAAACACCCTGGTCAACCTCCGATTCTGAAGGTGCGGTAGTAGCCTCTTTCTAAAGCTTAGACTTTTTCTCCGCAAGAGCAGCAGCGGCTTGCTCATCAAGTTCCTTTTTCTTGTCTTCAAAAACCTTCTTCTTCTTCATTATCTCTGTCAAGGTAGCATCATCATCAGGATCACGCTCAGAACGCTTATCTCATGTGTCTAAACCTGAGAGCGTGTCAGATACGACAACATAATCTAGGAAAGAGGAATTAGAAGGATGCTTACGAGGTGCCTTAGCCGCTGTTTCCTCAGCCTTCTTTTCCTCAGACTTATCTACCTTCTTCTTCTTCCTGGTTTCTAACTGTTCAGCAGTATCAACCGGAGTTTCAACATCGTCAGCAGCAGGCTTGTTCACGGGCTCAGTCACAGTCCCTTGTGGCGGACTTGCACGGGTGGAACGAGGGGTTAGACCTTCATGTGATCCATCAGAACCCACACTCGAAAGGATGATAACCTCCTCTCGAGTAGGATTAGTAGCATCATCAAGATCAATCCCACCATCTTCACCTAAAATGGTGTTAGCATAAGTAGCAAGGCTTTCACTGGTAGGGTGCAAGAAGCGATCTCTTATCTGATCCAACCACACAGGCCTCCCTTCGGGAAAATACGAAACAACCATAGCACCACCGGCCTTGGGGTCAAGAACATTTATCAAACTATATCCCACTGTAAAATACAACAACATAAGGAAGCGCATGACAAAATTAGGAAAGAACACAAAAAAAAATTAGCAACACTAATACCTTTCCCTTGATAGCCATAGACAGGAACACCCCTAGGGTTCTGAGGTGCCCACAACATGCTCATCCCAGCCACCACCAGCGCCCTCTCTTCGAGTTGGGAAATAGAGGTAACCTTCCGGGTCAACACTTTGTACCACTCTTGCTCAGCAAAATCTACAAACACATTCACACGAGGAACCCCCTCGCTTTCTTCACGGTAATGCATATCAATGGGAATGACCCCACAATGAATGTAGAAAAACTTTTGTTTCCAATCATGCAAACTCTTTGGTGGGTTAGTACTGCAAGGGCTAACCCCACCAGTTCGGGAATTGAAAGAATAGAAGCCACTAGTAGAACTCACGAAATAAAACACATTAAACATCTCAAAAGTTGGTTCGATACGGTTGGCCCTACATATGAACTGAAAATGAGTAATCCGGGGTAACCCTATGGCGTTTATCTGTGAAATGTGTAGCCCATAGTTTGTCAACACCTCCCCGGTGAACTTTGTCATAGGAAGACGAAAGTTACCCTCTCGGAAGAAAGCAGCGTACAACGCTATGTATCCCGGAGGAGCATCCAAAGTGGTAGAATTCGGGGTAGAAACTAAGCACCCCATTCTGATTGGAAACCCATATCATGAACAAGATTTTAGAATTCTTCCTCCTTCCAGTGTATTTCCGCATGATCAGGACCATGATGATTCCGGGGTTTGTATTTTCTTTTCCTAGAAGGATTCGCTCCAGTAGACATGATTGTGGAAGAGAATATTTGGAGACGAAAAAGGAGAGATATGGAGAAGAAGATGAGAGAAAAATGGAGTTTGAATTTAGAAAGTGAGAGAAAGATGGAAACTGCCAACTATTTATACCCATCGCATTTAATGCGATGGGTAGTGGACCGTCAGAAAAGCAAAAGGACGTCCAATAAGAGGAAGACACGTCAGAAAAGAGATAAACCGTCGCCTCGATTCTAGGGGAAGTGGACAGCACGCGTCTGACAGGCGGCCAAAAAGTAACTGACAGCTCTGAAAAGACGACTGTTCATCTCCGAAAAGACAGCAACATCAAAGAGCACGTCAGTCATGTCAGTTGTCCCCATCCCAAGAAAAGAAGCTTCTCTTAGAAGAAACCAACTTTCCAAGGTTGCTACCATGCGCCGTGCACCCTCTAGGCTCAACTTTGCAAGGTTGCCACCACGCGCCGTGCACCCTCCTGGCTCAACTTTGAAAGGTTGCCACCATGCGCCGTTTTGGTTTAACTTTGCAAGGTTGCCACCACGCGCCACGCGCCATCTTTCCCCAACTTTGCAAGGTTGTCACCACGCGTCGCGCGCTGTCTTGGCTCAACTTCGTGAGGCCATCGTCATGCGCCTTGCAAAAGCAAACAACAAAAACCACTACCCTTATAAGTCCATAATCCCTCCTAGACGATCAACTCAACTAGAAGGCACACTGGACTAGGGGGACTTGAAGAGGTATGGTCCCAATTCCATGCACACATGGCAGGGACCACACCACTTTTCTCATCCTACATGGCACCTACATCAACAAACTAATCCAGAAGCTTCTAGAAGCTTCTGGAAGACGACACGTGGCAACAAAGATGCTCCTCCAGACATAAAGGACGACACGTGTCACCACTAATCGGACGCCATATAGACCCGCGACACAACCTGGGGGCAGACTGTCACACCCCGATATTTCCACGTATTACCGGTGGGGAGTATCGTGACGTAGTTGATATCATCATGGTTAATAATCACAGTTCAATGCACACGAAAGTAAGTATAAAGTTAATAATTAATTGATCGAAAGTATAATAAAATATTACACAACGGTTGTATATGGATCCACAGGAGGATCTTAACATTAACGCCCGAGCTCCAGCCAATTACTACAGTAGACGTTTACACTTAGTCTTTTTGGAAAATACGTCAGTTTACACTGGTAAATACAATTAACTGACTCTTTTGAAAATATTTATGAAAATTGATTTAGAAGCACAAGGCACAAATATTCTTTTTTAACTTGGGACAATTATATTAATAACAATCTTGAATCAGATTTACATGTTTGTCCAACATTTAGGGCCGGTGTTAAATAAACCGAACAAGATTAATCTACACACCACAAATATAAACTCACAAGAAGTTTCCTCACGAGTGAGTATATCTTTTACATACGCAACAGACAGGTGTATGCCTACACCCCGTGCTTAAGTTGTGGCCATTTACGCTTTTTAAATGAGCCAAGGATATCCAGGACACGGTCGTTAACCCCCAATGTTATATGTTATCAAGCGGTAATAATTTACCGTATCCCAAGCCTGTATAAGGGAAAATAAGTTAAAAGTATTTACTTGAGCTAAAATGAAATTTTATTCTCAGCCGTATATTCAATTAGCAAGTACAAGTACTTCTACCGGGGCTCTCAATCTGGAACGAAGGTTTTATTAACCTATTAGATTCCTAACGGGTCTTATTTAAGTTGTAACTTAGACCGGTTAGTTTTAATGAAATGTTTACGATTCAAAATGCAAGATTAAGCGAAGACCGGATTAGAATGTGATTTAGACCCGACAAGTATAAAGACTTGTATAATATGGATAAACTAAACACATTCTGGATTTTGAAGTGAAAATGATAAGGTTTGACCCGTTTCGGTTAATTTATGCAAACTAGTTACATAAACCGTACCGAACACGAATATGCATAACGGGTAATCAAAAGAGTCATGTACAGGTTCCACAAGTTAATATGCTTAAAATATGTTATGATATCAGTTGGATATCTTCCATTATGCCCAAAACGAATTTAAAGTCAATTTATGCCCCGAAGGGGTATTTTGGTCATTTTAGAGTTTATAAAAGAGGTTAAATAGTAATATGAGGTTCTGGTCTAAAATAATCAGTAAAAATATTTACTTTAACAAGTCACATCAGTAAGATATCATACATATGTGAATTTTATCATTTATGGCCAAACTATGCACCTTAGTGGCATTTTGGTCATTTCACATATGTTTTAAGGGTCAAATTTGGAAATCTGAGTTCAAGACTTAAACTTACTGTTAAAGTATAAAAATTTATCCATAACATCAGTAGGTAACAAGCCTTAGGTGCCAAATATGGTTTTAAACCATACTATGCGCCTAAATCGCATAAAAATCGGTATTTGACGATATTCGGGTTGATTAAGGAAATCTGAGATTTTGATCAGGCTCTACTGTTTAAAATAATTTATTTAATATATAAAATCAGTAGAAAAAGTGTAGGATCGGATTTTGACCCAAACGAGTCGTTCAGAAGAGATTTTATCAGTTTCAGATGCGGAAAATAAGAAACTGACTTTGAAACAGCTTGCTTATCACTTTAAACACTGATTTGATTGATATAATAGCAACTACAATCAGTCTTCACACCGGTAGCACCTCGGTATGAAATTCACGAATCGTTACAAATGAAATGCATGAACCACCTATATATAGGACTCAGCTTTCGCTTGAAACCTGACATACATGTTCAAGCGAAACCTACCTAAATATCTTCAAGCGAAACCCACATGAAATGCATGTTCAAGCAAAACTGACAAATTAACATTCTGTTTCAAGTTTGCATGCAATTTCACGTGATGTTGTCATGTTGTGATGTCATCTCCATGATGTCATCACATGTGATGTCATCATTCTTAAAGATGACTTCATGCTCGTTCAGATCTGCAACGCAACCGAGACTCGACATAAGACGAAGACGACAGATGAATGCACCAACATGTTAACCGTAGGTTTAGGTGCTTTGAATTTTGCTTCCATTACAATATTTGCATGTGTTTAATTACTTTGATTAGGTATCACGAATGAATGATGGCGGTGACAGGTTATGTTGTGTTAACCGTTCTATCATTGCATTGTATTGTGGTGTGCTTGGAGAACTTTACAACGTTTGTTCTGTCGTTAAGCGCGTAGTTTTATTCATGCATACGAAGTGATCGTTTTACAGGTTATTGTGTTGACCCGGCTGTGATCAGCCTTGGAGGTCTTACAATGTTTGTTTCACCATGTGTACGATGTTTTCGTGTGTAGGTGGGTACGAAGTGGCACCTGGCTTGACAGGCTTTGGTTGTGTGTATTTGACCCAGCTGTGCACTTAGTTGCGACGAGCCTTGGAGGTCTACAACGTTTCCTGTGTCTCGGCCATTGGTGTTTTCCTGTATGCCCGAAGTAATATATGCAGTTGTAACAAAAATTCACAGAAGATAAGATAGCCAACACTTCTTGTATTAAAGTTTACTATGTTGGGCGCTTGGCCATTCATTACAAGTAAAGATGAAACCGTTGCCTTTTACATGTAGCATTTCCTCAGTTGCTGAGCATTCCAAGTCCTGGGGACTTCTTTGTTTTGAAGCGTGCGCAGCTTGTACGCTCCTTTCCCGAGGACTTCATCGATGATGTAAGGTCCCTCCCACTTGGGAGCCAGTTTGCCCGGTCTTTCGGCGTTAGACGCCTCATTGTCTCTCAGGACATAGTCTCTGGGGTTGAAGGTGCAGATTCTGACCTTGCTGTTATAGTATTTTTCCAGTTTGGTCTTGTATTTTACCTCGTTGATTGCTTACATTACTCTTCTTTCTTCTAGAAGGCTAAATCCAACCTTCTTTCTTCTTCGTTGTTGACCATATTCATTGAGAGCATCCTTGGAGATGGCAGGCCGATCTCTGCAGGTATCAAGGCTTCAGACCCATAGACTAGGCTGAACGGTGTTTCACCGTTGCTTGTCTTTGGCATAGTTCTATGGGCCCATAGTATGATGGGCAACTCATCTACCCATCCTCTTAGCTGCGTTTTGAGCCTCGCCTTTATACCATCCACGATACTCTTGTTTACTCCCTCCACTTGACCATTTCTCTGTGGGTGTGCCACTGAGGAAAAGGTATGTTTGATATTCAGCTCTTTAAACTAGTTCTGGAGGTCTTCGATGGCGAAGTTCGTTCCGTTATCGGTTATGATTCTCAGAGGTAGTCCGAAATGACAAATTATTTGTTCCCAGATGAACCTTCATACCACAGTAGATGTGGTTGATGCCAGTGCCTTTGCTTCCACCCATTTTGTGAAGTAGTCTACTGCGACTATGATAAACTTTACCGCTCCTGGGGCTTTTGGAAAAGGGCCAACCATATCTATACCCCATTGTTGAAACGGCCATGCCGTTGTGACTGGGACCAGCTCATTCTTTGGACGAATTGTTTTTGGGGCGTGTCTCTGGCAACCGCTGCATTTCCTCAAGACCTTGACTGCATCCAGGTGCATCCCGGGCCAATAGTATCCTGCGTTCATTACTTTTGCTACCACCATTCTTGGCCCGGCATGGATGCCACAAATGCCTTCATGTACTTCGCGAATCAAATAATTAGCATCTTCTGGATCTACGCATCGCAGTAACGGTCCGAGGTATGATTTCCTATACAGAATGCCATCGTTCATTTGATAATGCTCAGACTTGTACTGTATCTTTCTTGCCTCAGCTTTGTTTTCTGGCAGTATTCCGAACTGGAGATACATGATGATCGGCGTCATCCAGGATGTTGTCCACAGTTGGACAACGTTTGCCTACCTTAATGGTACCGATGGGTTGCTTAGGACTTCAATGCGCACGTCTTTGGCCAGATGTTGGAAGCTGGTTGATGCGAGTTTGCTTAGCGCATCTGTTGGCTTGTTCTCGCTCCTGTTGATGTGATGCACCTTATAAGAATTGAAGCTTTGAAGCAGAGTTCTTGCTTGTTCTATATACAATGCCATAACGTCTCCTTTGGCATCGTATTGGCCATTGATTTGTCCTGCTAAGAGCATGGAGTCTACGTGTGCTTCTATGTGTTTGATCCCCATTTTGATTGCTAAACGTAAGCCGACAAGAAAATCTTCGTATTCGGCCTCATTATTTGTGCTCTTAAAGTCTAACCTGATGGCGTATGTGACCTCATGTTTTTCCGGGCATACCAACCTAAGTCCTGCCCCTGCGCCATCTTCATTAGATGCACCATCCATGTATAGTAGCCATGGTTCTTCTGAATGTTGCTTCTCGGCCTTCTCCATTGCCTTGCATTCTCTGTCTTTGTCATCGGGCACCTCTGTCAAGAAATCGGCTAACACTTGACCTTTGATCGCCGGCCTTGGTCTAAAGACCACGTTATGGCCTCCCAGTTCTATAGCCCACTTTACTAATCTTCCAGATATCTCCGGTCTTGCGAGGATGTTGCCAATGTTGTAATTCATTAGGACATGAATGACGTGGTTGGCAAAGTATCTACGTAATCGTCTTGACGCGTGAATCAGTACAAGAACCAACTTCTCCATTATGGCATATCTTGTTTCTGGGTCATTCAGGGTGCGAGAGACGTAGTATACTAGCGTTTGTATGCCTTGTCGGCCCACAAGTAGAACTGCTCCTACCGCTTTTTCCGATGCTGACAGGTACATCACCAGGGTTCGCCTTTCATTGTGCTGTCAGCATTGGCAATCGTATGAGGCAGTCTTTCATTTCTCAGAATGCATGCTCGGCTTCCGGAGTCCACTGGAACTGATTCTTTTTTACGTAGTTGCGAAGGGTTTTGATAAATGGAAAAGATTTTGCCGCATGATTGCCAAGGAAGTGGTTGAGTGCTGCTAACCGTCCGGCCAACTTCTGCATTTCCTTTATCGTTGATGGTGAAGGCATCTGCTCTATCGCTTGTACCTTTTCAGGGTTGACCTTAAAACCGTCCTTGGTAACGAGGAAACCCAGGAACTTCCCTTCTTCCATCCCGAAGGAGCACTTCGCTGGATTCAGTTTAATGTTTACTCCGTGCAATGTATCGAATTTTTTTTGGATGTTCACCAACATCATGTTTTCCTCCTTACTCATAATGACCAAGTCATCCATGTATACCTCAATATACTTACCTATGGCATCGCTGAAAGTTTCGTTCATTAGTATTTGGTAAGTTGCACCTGCGTTCTTTAGACCGAAGGGCATTTTTGTATAACAATACAACCCTATCGGTGTGCGGAACGCAGTTTTGTCTTCATCCTGGATAGACATCTACACCTGGTGGTATCCTTTATAACAATCGAGGAAACATTTCTACCTGAAGGACGCCAGCGAATCGATTTTCTTGTCAATTTCTGGTAGAGCATAACAATCGCGCGGGCATGCCTTGTTCAAATCCTTATAATCCACGCACATTCTCCATCCTCCGTTTCCCTTTGGGACCATTACTGGGCTGGCTACCCAGGTTTGGTAACGGACTTCTCTAATAATGCCTGCGCTTAGCAATTCTGTGATTTGTTCTTGCATAGCGTCGTGCTTTACGTCTCCCAGATGGCGCTTCGTATGTACCACAGGTTTAACATTATCAGAAACATTCAGTCTGTGTTCTTTTATGTGCCGTGGAACACCAACCATATCAGCCGGTGTCCAGGCGAACATGAACACGTCCATATTCTCAAATAGCAACCTTTTTAGCGCTGCGCGCGTGAGGTCTGACATTGCTGGGCCCAAGGTGATAGTTTGCTCTGGATACTTGTCGTTTAGTATCCATTTTTTGGGTTCTGCGCGCGGTGTGGGTTTGCTCATTTTTGCTGGTCTGATTTCATCGGTTGCAAGGACCTCTTTGCTTGCGTAAATTATTGCTATCCCTGTCTCTGTTGGGAAACCCACAGCTGAATGTGGTCCTGAACAAATCATACTAAAATCCCTTTTGGACTCTCTTCCCAAAAGGATATCATGTCTTGAGTTTGCTGGCAACACCATGAATGTGACTTCTTCCGTTCTTGAGTTATTTTCGTCCGAGAGCAGCACCGGGAACGATATCTGACCAAGAGGAAAAACGGCTTCGTTGCATAAACCAGTTAGTGGGTAATCTAGTGGTTCTAGGCGCGCTTTATCCTCTTGGTCCAATTGATTAAAGCACTGTTCATAGATGATATCCGCGGTGCTCCCTGGATCTATGAAAATGTAGTCAGTCTGGTAATGACCGAACTCCCCAGAAATGACTATAGGCCTTCGTTCTCTTGGACCTCCTCGTACCACAGGGAAAACGACTTGTTTCTCACACTAAGAGTCATCTTGGGCGAGCTTGTTATAGCTCTTTCGTGGTCTTCTTTGGCCCCCTTGGATCATGTGAGTTTCTAACTTTCGAAGCTTTTTGTTGTCTGGGCCTTTTTCCCTTCTTTGAATATGGCGATTACAACACCTTCCTCCTTTAACAAGATGGGTGAGTCTGCCATCTTTCAAAGCTCTTTCTATTTCTTGCCTCAGACTAAAGCAGTCGTCGGTCAAATGACCCGTATCCTTCTGGAATTCGCAGAAAAGATTTGGGTCTTGGCCCCTTTTGTCACACCCCAACCGATAGCGGAAACATCAGGGTGCGAGCACTAAGCGTTCAGATTGCTCATGAGACTCCGTAACACTAGATATTCCAATAGAATTTAAATTGATTTCATAGCATTTGTCTAAAACATCAATCACAAATAACAAGTACCCAAAATGTAACAAACGTTGTTCAAAAGGTTCGAATAGCTAAATTAACTAGGTGACGTTTCTAGGCATCTCCTAGCTTGATTTCCACGTATTCCGAAGCAACCTATCAGCCTGCAACACATATTAAAATATCAATACAAAAGTATTGGCGAGTATACAAGTTTGATAATAGAATAATAGATTAAAAGAACTCGTATCCACAATGTAAGCAATAAAAATAGTTTCAGCCGCGCTAGTGTCGCAGTCCACGCAGTGATAGCCCAAGTATCCCGATGCTTTAGTGTCTACCCAAGACTCAAGGTAAACTAGAATCCTCCTAACAATACCCCGTGAGAATAATGGGAGAGGTGCACCCCCTATAGCGCTACTATTGTTAAGGCGGAACTACACACCCTGGATTAAACGTCACATAGCACAAAATAGAATACTAGAATGCACAAGTTTTCACATACACGTAGGATATAGTTTAGCTTGCAAAAGTATCAAGTTTCGTAGTTTATAGAATACATGTTACATCCCAAAGTTTAAAGTAAAAAGGGATCGAGTATGCTCACAGTGATTGCTTAACGGTATAGACCGCTATTGGATCAAAGGGAGCTCTTTTAGAATTAGCCTGATTAGTTTACAACAGATAAGAGTCGGGTAGAATAACGAGATTACGCAAAGTGTAAGAAACAGTCACTGGATCGGATGGCTGTCCGATCGGATGGCTATCCGATCGGATTGCCAGTCTATCGGGTGGCATGTGTGTGAGGAACGGATGGCTGCCTGATCGGATGGCCATCCGATCGGGTTACCACTTAATTCAAAATCCATAAGGTGAGGGGGATAGGATGGCTGCCCGATCGAGCGGCTATCCGATCGGGTTGCCACTCGATCCAAGTATTAAGTGCTTTGGTTCCTCTGATCGGGTGGCTGCTCGATCGGATGGCTGTCCGATCGGGTTGCCATTCGATCAAGGGTTCCGTGTTTCAAGCTTCAAGTTTCAGGGCTACGAGACAAGTGTCACCTGATCGGGTGGCTGTCCGATCGGATTGCCGTTCGATCGGGCGACCCTTGTTCCATTTACCATCTTGTAAAATTTTTCTAAGTTTAACGATGACGGCATGGTATGTATTGTGACATTGGTAAACTCATCGTCGCACAGCCGTTCTGATCGGGTGGGAACCACCCCAGTCTGATCAGTTACTGTCCGCGATAACATTTATGTCAAATCCATATTCCGGCCGTCATTCTTCGGTAGAAATCCATCTTTAAGTCGACTCTAGACTAGTAATCAAGCCTATAGTCCGTTCAGAACCGGATCTCACCATTTAAAGTAAAAGACTGAAGGAAAGATGATGTAACTTAAGTTTTATATGTAAAAGTATAGATTTAACTTAGATTTAGTGTAAAAGCGTATGAAATTCCTCAGATCGAAGCTAGATCTTGCCAGAAATGACGTCATATAGCAGTTTGTATAAACCACCATGATGACATCACCCCCAAGAACTCAGATCTAAGAGATTTCACAGTGAAAAGTGTGATTTCAAAGGAGAATCACGTAGAGAAAGAAGTGTAGATCAAGAAACTACAAGGATCTAGCTTAAAACGTACAGAAATCGATGGGAAAATGAAGAAATGTAGTGTGCGGGCGTCTGGTCGAACAAGGCTGTCACATCAGGGAATAAAGTGATGTGACAGGCCTTTTTATAGTGTGGATGAGGGTGGGAAAGGATCTGCATGCATGGATCGGGTGGCAACTCGATCGAGTGGCCACTCGATGATCGGGTGGTCATCTGATCGAGTGGTCATCCAATCGGGTGGAGATCCGATCGGATTGCCACTTTGGCCAATCCATCCTTCCCGTGTTCCTGTTTTCGCGTGTAATATTAAGCGTTGCATATTATTTGGTAATAGAACAACTAGATTACATTATAAACATTATAAGTCTTTCAACGATTAATAGACTCCGCCAGTGACAAGACTCCAGTCTCTCGTTTCACCAAGAATCAAGTTTCACGAGTCTCAAGAGTCAGGCACCAAATATAGATTTAGACATTCCAAGCATATAGATTTAGGCATTCCAAACATAGATTTAGGCATTCCAAGCATATAGATTTAGGCATTTCAAACATAGATTTAGACATTCCAAGCATATAGAATTACCAAGATATCAAAGTATCACACATCATATAGATCAAGGGCTAGACTTGCCAATTAGCTAAAGTTCAGGGACTAAATCTGACAAATGCCTAAGGTTTAGGGACGCTGGGCGTTACAATCTCCCCTCCTTCAGGAGATTTCGTCCCCGAAATCTTTGAAGAAGACTGCTCGAAGAGCTGCGGGTACTTGGCCTTCAGATCACTTTTCAACTCCCAAGTGAACTCGGCGCCACACTTTCCTTCCCATCGAACCTTAATAATGGGAATTTTGCTACGCCTCAGACGCTTGACAGCTTGATCCATGATTTCGACCGATTTCTCCACAAATTGTATAGCTTCATTTATTTGCAAGTCCTCAAGGGGAACCTGAAGTTCCTCATTGGCTAGGCATTTACGTAGATTAGATACGTGGAACACTGGATGCACATTGTTTAGTTCTTGTGGCAAGTCGAGCCTGTACGCCACCTTGCCAATCCTTTCGAGTATCTTGAAAGGACCCACATAGCGAGGAGCGAGCTTTCCCTTCCTTCCAAAACGAACTACTCCCTTCCAGGGAGATACCTTGAGGAGAACTCGGTCACCAACATCAAATTCCAGAGGCCTACGCCTAACATCAGCATAGCTCTTTTGTCTGCTCCTAGCCTTGATCAAGTTATCACAGATCTGAAGATTCTTATCCGTTGTCTCTTGAATTATTTCGGGGCCAGTAAACTGCTTGTCACCAATCTCATGTCAGCTAAGAGGAGATCGGCACTTGCGGCCATACAAAGCTTCGAAAGGAGCCATCTGAATACTGGAATGATAGCTGTTGTTGTACGAGAACTCAATCAATGGTAAATGTACATCCCAGTTACCACCAAAGTCGATGACACAAGAACGGAGCATATCCTCTGGGGTCTGAATAGTGCGCTCGGTCTGTCCATCCGTTTGAGGATGAAAGGTCGTGCTAAGATTCAAATGAGTACCCATAGCGGATTGAAAGGTTTGCCAAAGACGAGAAGTAAAACGACCATCGCGGTCCGAGATTATGTCAAGAGGTATGCCATGACGGCATATAATCTCATTAGTATAGATACGAGCAAGTTTCCCCACTCTGTAATCTTCACGAATAGGAAGAAAGTGGGCAGATTTGGTCAAACGATCGATTATTACCCAGATACTATCGTGACCAGAAGGTGTTCTAGGTAACTTAGTAAAAAATTCCATAGCGATGCTATCCCATTTCCAAATTGAGATTTCGGGTTGCTCTAAGAGCCCCGAGGGACGTTGATGTTCAGCCTTAACTTTTGTACAAGTGAGGCATTTAGAAACATATACAGCAATGTCCCTCTTCATGCCAGGCCACCAGTAAGTTGTACGTAAATCATGGTACATCTTATCAGCGCCCGGATGAATGGAGTAATGGGATTTGTGAGCTTCTTTCATAATGAGCTCTCGGAGATTATCGCGATCCGGAACCCAGACGCGATTGAGATAATATTGTAGTCCATTAGGTTTAGTTTCAAACTGATCAATTCTAGCGCCGTGTATTTTTTCTTCTAGACTTCCTTCTTTAGCTGATGAATACTGGGCGTCATGAATACATGCATGGAGATCATTAGAGATACGAATAACATTCACATGAGTCTTATGACTGAGAGCATCGGCCACTACGTTTTCCTTGCCAGGATGGTAGCGAATTTCGCAGTCGTAGTCGTTAAGCAATTCCACCCAACGTCTCTGGCGCATGTTCAACTCTTTTTGGTCGAAGATATGTTGAAGACTTCTATGGTCAGTGAAAACCACGCACTTAGTACCATACAAGTAGTGTCGCCATATCTTTAATGCAAACACAACTACACCAAGCTCCAGATCGTGAGTCGTATAGTTTTTCTCATGCACTTTGAGTTGACGAGAAGCATAAGCGATAACCTTGTCCCGTTGCATGAGCATACAACCCAATCCGTGGTTCAAAGCATCGCAATATACCACGAAATCGTCATTCCCATCAGGTAGGGTAAGAACTGGGGCATTACACAAAAGGGTCTTAAGAGTCTGAAAAGATTCCTCTTCTTCGGGACCCCAAACAAAAGGTTTCTCTTTCTGGGTTAACGTAGTGAGAGGTACAACAATCTTAGAAAAGTCCGAAATGAATCGGCGGTAATAACCATCCAATCCTAGGAAAGAGAGAATTTCGGATGCGGATTTGGGCGTACTCCAATTCTTCACAGCTTTGATTTTAGATGGGTCAACATGAATACCCTGCCTACTAACAACATGACCAAGATATTGTACTTCATTAATCCAAAACTCACACTTAGAAAATTTAGCATATAGACGTTCGCCACGTAAGAGTTCAAGCATCAAGCGTAAGTGTCGAGCATGATTAGCTTCAGTCTTAGAATAAATCAAGATATCATCAATAAAGACTATAACAAAACGATCCAAATAGGGTTTGCACACACGATTCATGAGGTTCATGAACACAGCGGGTGCGTTGGTCAACCCAAAAGGCATAACCACGAACTCATAGTGTTCATATCGAGTACGAAAAGCGGTTTTTGGAATATCATCTTCGAGGACACGCAACTGATGATATCCAGACTGGAGATCGATCTTGGAGAAACAGGATGCGCCTTGTAGTTGGTCGAAGAAATCATCAATACGAGGTAAAGGGTAACGATTCTTCACGGTAAGCTTATTAAGTTCTCGATAGTCGATACACATATGAAATGATCGATCTTTCTTCTTGACAAATAAAACAGGAGCGCCCCGTGGAGAGGCACTTGGACGAATAAAACCTTTGTCGAGCAGTTCCTGTAGTTGACTGGATAATTCTTGCATCTCGGAAGGTGCAAGACGGTAAGGAGCCTTGGCGATAGGAGTTACGCCAGGTACGAGATCAATACGGAAGTCAACGGACCTAGAAGGAGGAAGACCAGGAAGATCTTCAGGAAAGACATCAGTGAAGTCACACACCACTGGAACGTCGCTTATGTTCTTCCCCTTGCCTCTTTGTTCCACTACATGGGCCAAGAAGGCAAGGTTCGGTTTACGTAAGCATCTGCTCGCTTGTGTGCATGACATCAGCCTCAATCCCCTCGAAGGTCGGTCTCCATAGACGTTCAAAGTAGCACCAGAAGGAAGAGGAAAACGAACAAGCTTTTCATGACAAACAATCTCGGCATGGTTCTTACGCAACCAATCTATACCGATAATGACATCAAAAATACCCAAACGCATGGGTATGAGATCAATATAGAATACGTGATCGTTAAGAGTCAGGGAACAATCACGCACAATAGAATTTACAAGAATCGACTTACCATTGGCGACCTCAACAGAGAACGACTCAGGTAACTTAGAGCGTGTACAGTTTATCAAGGACTCAAATTCCACGGTCACAAAGCTTTTATCGGCACCAGTATCAAATAGGATCGAAGCGTAAAGGTTATTAACAAGAAACATACCATTCACCACATCATTGTTGTTGCGAGCCTGATTAGCATTTAGATTGAATGCTCGTCCACGAGCGGCTGCTTGTTGATCTTGGTACGATTACGAAGACGAGTAGTATCTCCATACTAGAAACATGCACGAACAGCATTGACCGGCTTGGGATTCTATAGGGGAGCTGGAAGAGCTGCTTGAACTGCCTGAGCAGGGGCTTGCTGAGCTGGCTGCGCAGGGTTAGTACAGTAGGGAGTCGTGTGACCATAGCAGTTACAGTTGGTGCACAGACGACATGCAGAAGCAGTAGGATGATGAAAGTTGCAAGTCGCACACTTGGGGTAAGACCCAGTGTACTACTTCTTAGCTTCTGGAACAGCAGGGTTAGTAGCAGCAGGAGCAGGTTTAGCAGCAGGGTTAACAGCAGGAACAATAGCATTGCATCCTGAACCCTGAGATTTCCTTTTCTTGTTCTTGCTGCCACTTAACTGCTGGGTGACTTGATTTGCAGACTTGGAGGTAGAAGGAGTAGCAAACTGCTTATCACGCACGCGGTTGTTGTTCAAACTTGCTGCCAAACGATAGACTTCTTCAATAGTGTCGAGTTGAGCTGCTTCGATTGAATCTCGCATAGCAGGAGGTAGACCATTGATGTACTTGGTTATCATCCGCTTGGGAGTAGAAACCAAGTGAGGAACGATCAGACTCAGCTGCTTGAATCAGGTAGTATAAGCCAGGTTATCATCACCAACCTGCTTCAGATTCCAAAACTCTTCTTCAAGCTTCAATTGTTCGTGAGGAGGGCAGAACTCGAGCATCATGAGTTCTCGCACCTCGGCCCATGGAAGAGCATAGGCTTCTTCATTAGAGCTGATGTTCCTCTCATTCGACCACCACTCCAACGCTCTGCCTTGGAACATTCCAGTTGCACTCCTAGTCTTTAGATGATCTGGGCACTCGTTGTTAATGAAGGTAACTTCGATGCTGTCGAACCACTCGAGCATAGCAGTCACCCCATCACTGCCCGTGAAAGGCTTAGGGTTGCAAGAGATGAAATGTTTGTAGTTGAACTTGGTAGACTTTTGCTTCACGGTCTTTGAGTCCACAGAGGATGGAGGAGTGTTTGATCCTTGGAGCTCAGAGACGATCTTTGGCATGACTCGAGCAATCTGGTCGGCCATAAAAGACATCATCTTTTGTCTGAGACTTCTCCCTAGATCTCTTGAGAGTATCGAATAACTTTAGAGAAGACATCTAAAAGATCCAACAAAAGGATCGTATAAGTCTAGATTAACATAGACTAACATAGATTCACGCGTGGTAGACTAAGACTCAAGACTTCACAAGGTTTTCATAGATACCGTAAACCCACGACCTTCACATGGCGCGTTGTACGGAGCTTAGCAACAAGTCAGAAACGCTTATATATAGGAAGTACCAGCGGCGTATCCACCACGTTTCGGGCACATCGCTTCTACTCTGTACTCGACGTCATGTTACGTGTCGCAAAACACATTCACCATTATCACAGTACACACGTAGACTGATAGATTTCAATAGATTTAAGATCTCAACCCACGGCCTTTGCATGGCATGTTGTACGAAGCTTGGCAGCATGTCAGAAGTGCTTATATATAGGAAGTACCAGCGGCGTATCCACCACGCTTCGGACACAATGCTTTTACCTCGTACTCGATGTCATGTTACGTGTCGTAATACACACTCCTCTTTTGATCATAGATTTACATAGATTTCAATAGATTACGATAGATTTCAAATAGATTTGCTTAGATTTCAATTGACTCTCCATAGACTTCAATAGATTCACATAGATTAGTGTTAACAATCCACAACCATGAAATCTCGCATGGCACGTGCTACGAAAGTTCGGCGACATGACAGAAGCACTTATATATAGGAAGTACCAACGGCGTATCCACCATGCTTCGATCACGCCACGTCCCCCTCGTCATCGGTGTCATACTTCGCCAATCACAACATTTGACTAATCAATTAGATAGCATAGATTGATCCAACTGATTCACATAGATTGCCCAAATATCTTTACAACATAGATTTATCCAAATAGACTTCACAACTTCAATCTGAGCCTACAAACTACTATCTTCACTTAGCGCGTGGTACGAAGGTTTGGTAACATGCCAGAAACACTTATATATAGGAAGTACCAGCGGCGTATCCACCATGTTTCGGACATGCCACTTTTCCCTCGTCTTCGGTGCTAGGCTACGTTTCGTATTTTGTTTCTCAACCCACACATACGTAGTTTACACATAGATTTCTCTAGAGTACATGATTGATTTCACATAAGGTTCACATAGGATACGCAAATAGTCCTTCCACAGCGTTAAATTTCCATAACAGACACTAAGTTTCGCATGGCACTTGGTACGAAAGTTAGCAACATGCCAGAAACACTTATATATAGGAAGTACCAGCGGCGTATCCACCATGTTTCGGACACGTCACTTTTCCCTCGTATTCCATGCCATGTTACATCTAGTGCCTTATAATCACAATATCACATAGATTGATTAACATTGTAGATAAACCTTGTAAATGTAGTTTGATCCTGAAGGATTAATTGTTTTAGGTTGCAGACATCCGTACGATTCGTGTAAAAGTATACCAAAATGAACAAAGAATCGAGTTTAAAACCACATACATAAAATCGGAATAACATAAAAGATAGGCTTTATAAAACGTAGGATTGTTCCGGGTAGAGGAACGGCGACTAACCAAAGTAATTCGAACCCCTTTCGAATTGAGGTAACGTGTTCTGACCTACTTAGACAAATACGTCATCGATGTTAGGCCTACGATATTCGTCCTTTTGGTCATTCCACATTCCTAATTGATCGGAAGTCACGAGACTTTTGGCGAGACATAAAAAATCAAGGAGTGGAGCTAGTTATCAAGGTCTGAGTTTCACCTCTATCTTGACAACATCGTTCCCTAAATAGCGTTGGCACTTATCCGCAGACAAGTCCTACTAGAATAATATGGAGATTTTCCATCAAGGTTCGGATGTCACTCCTGACTTGAGAGCAAATCTCGTGCAAAATGTAAATAGTGTTTTCAAAGTATAAAGCGCATATTATGTTGGCCTTAGGAAAGGCGTGTAAGTTTAACAGGAATATATGCTACTAGGGAGCAGATACGGTAGAATGCATAAGTCTTAAACAACAAATAAGAGTCGAGATTTCCTAGAACTATAGACTAGGGTAAGTATTCCTACTCATCCTAATTCCCTATAGTTATGGATCTGATACCAATTTGTCACACCCCAACCGATGGCGGAAACATCAGGGTGCGAGCACTAAGCATTCAGATTGCTCATGAGACTCCGTAACACTAGATATTCCAATAGAATTTAAATTGATTTCATAGCATTTGTCTAAAACATCAATCACAAATAACAAGTACCCAAAACGTAACAAACGTTGTTCAAATTGTTCGAATAGCTAAATTAACTAGTGACGTTTCTAGGCATCTCCTAGCTTGATTTCCACGTATTCCGAAGCAACCTATCAGCCTGCAACACGTATTAAAATATCAATATAAAAGTATTGGCGAGTATACAACTTTGATAATAGAATAATAGATTAAAACAACTCGTATCCATAATGTAAGCAATAAAAATAGTTTCATTCGTGCTAGTGTCGCAGTCCACGCAGTGATAGCCCAAGTATCCCGATGCTTTAGTGTCTACCCAAGACTCAAGGTAAACCAGAATCCTCCTAACAATACCCCCTGAGAATAATGGGAGAGGTGCACCCCCTATAGCGCTACTATTGTTAAGGCGGAACTACACACCCTGGATTAAACGTCACATAGCACAAAATAGAATACTAGAATGCACAAGTTTTCACATACACGTAGGATAGAGTTTAGCTTGCAAAAGTATCAAGTTTCGTAGTTTATAGAATACATGTTACATCCCAAAGTTTAAAGTAAAAAGGGATCGAGTATACTCACAGTGATTGCTTAACGGTATAGACCGCTATTGGATCAAAGGGAGCTCTTTTAGAATTAGCCTGATTAGTTTACAACAGATAAGAGTCGGGTAGAATAACGAGATTACGCAAAGTGTCAGAAACAGTCACTGGATCGGATGGCTGTCCGATCGGATGGCTATCCGATCGGATTACCAGTAGATTGGGTGACATGTGTGTGAGGAACGGATGGCTGCCCGATCGGATGGCCATCCGATCGGGTTGCCACTTGATTCAAAATCCATAAGGTGAGGGGGATAGGATGGCTGCCCGATCGGGCGGCTATCCGATCGGGTTGCCACTCGATCCAAGTATTAAGTGCTTTGGTTCCTCAGATCGGGTGGCTGCTCGATCAGATGGCTGTCCGATCAGGTTGCCATTCGATCAAGGGTTCCGTGTTTCAAGCTTCAAGTTTCAGGGCTACGAGACAAGTGTCACCTGATCGGGTGGCTGTCCGATCGGATTGCCGCTCGATAGGGCGACCCTTGTTCCGTTTACCATCTTGTAAATTTTTTCTAAGTTTAACGATGACGGCATGGTATGTATTGTAACATTGGTAAACTCATCGTCGCACAGCCGTTCCGGCCGTCATTCTTCGGTAGAAATCCATCTTTAAGTCGACTCTAGACTAATAATCAAGCCTATAGTCCGTTCAGAACCAGATCTCACCATTTAAAGTAAAAGACTGAAGGAAAGATGAAGTAACTTAAGTTTTATATGAAAAAGTATAGATTTAACCTAGATTTAGTGTAAAAGCGTATGAAATTCCTCAGATCCAATCTAGATCTTGCCAGAAATGTCGTCATATAGCAGTTTGTATAAACCACCATGATGATATCACCCCCCAAGAACTCAGATCTGAGAGATTTCACGGTGAAAAGTGTGATTTCAAAGGAGAATCACGTAGAGAAAGAAGTGTAGATCAAGAAAGTACAAGGATCTAGCTTAAAACGTACCGAAATCGATGGGAAAATGAAGAAATGTAGTGTGCGGGCGTCTGGTCGAACAAGGCTGTCACATCAGGGAATAAAGTGATGTGACAGGCCTATTTATAGTGTGGAGGAGGGTGGGAAAGGATCTGCGCACATGGATCGGGTGGCAACTCGATCTAGTGGCCACTCGATCGGGTGGTCATCCGATCGGGTGGGCATCCGATCGGGTGGTCATCCGATCGGGTGGTCATCCGATCGGGTGGTCATCCGATCGGTTGGTTATCTGATCGGGTGGTCATCCGATCGGATTGCCACTTTGGCCTCCATCCTTCCCGTGTTCCTGTTTTCGCATGTAAGATTAAGCGTTGCGTATTATTTGGTAATAGAACAACTAGATTACATTATAAACACTATAAGTCTTTCAACGATTAATAGACTCCGCCAGTGACAAGACTCCAGTCTCTCGTTTCACCAAGAATCAAGTTTCACGAGTCTCAAGAGTCAGGCACCAAATATAGATTTAGACATTCCAGGCATATAGATTTAGGCATTCCAAACATAGATTTAGGCATTCCAAGCATATAGATTTAGGCATTTCAAACATAGATTTAGACATTCTAAGCATATAGAATTACCAAGATATCAAAGTATCACACATCATATAGATCAAGGGCTAGACTTGCCAATTAGCTAAAGTTCAGGGACTAAATCTGACAAATGCCTTAGGTTTAGGGACGCTGGGCGTTACACCTTTTGTTCCGCATCTGCAGAGGAGGTTTAACTGGTGGTTCTCGGTTGACAGGACCTCGGAGGGGGTTTTTGTCAGAAGCGTCCACTGCTTATCTCTGTTTTCTTTCTTAACTTCTTTGCGGTGACTGATTTGGTTGATCGTGGCTCGCGTCTCTTCTTTTAACGGACTTCTTTCTCTGTAGCCAGATGTCTTCCATGACTGGCCTTTGCCTTTCTTGTTGCGTCGATCATGTTGGTTATAATTGTAGTGACGGCTATCATCGCCGGTCAATTGTTTATCAGTTCGCACAATTGTCTTTGCTGCTTCGATGAAGGTGTCCCAATCTTTGGGGCCTCCCTCTCTTCCTTTTAACCTTTTGATCAGGTCATCACATTTTACGGCCCTCATGAAGTGTGCGCGCATCATCTTTTCACCTACATCTCCGATTTCCAAACATTCTTTGTTATATCTGGTGATGAAATCTTCTATGCTTTCATGATCTTTCCTCCATATATTTAGGCAATCTGCTGGGTCTCTGGTGTGCCTCCGTTGTTGGGAGAAATGTGCGAGAAACTTATCTCGAAAATCCATCCAGGATTTGATTCTTCCTTCAGGTAGACTTTCAAACCAGACGCGCGCCGCGCCGACGAAGGTTTGAGCGAAAAGATGACACCAAGTTGGTAATGTCCAGCCGCCTGTTAATCCTGCGCCGTTGAAGACTTGGAGATGATCATCGGGATCAGTTTAACCATTGTACTTGCCCACGTTGTATGGCAGTTTTGTCTTGTCGATATCAGCTGTTGCGATCTCCCTAATAACCTTCGACTTTTCGGCTATGCCTTCTGGGCGATAGCTTAGCGAATAATCATGTTCTGCATTTGGATTATATCCCGCGCGCTTGTGGGGTTTGTACGCTTCGTGGTTTGGTGGTAATCTGCTGAAGACTGTGTTTTCTTGCTTATACGTCGTGTCATCGTCTTCGTTGTAACTGTTCCATTCGTCATTTATGTTACGCGGGCCCAGGCGGCTGTGTACTGATCTTTCTATTGGTGAGTATTCTGCACATAGTTGCTTTCGGTTTCGCCATATGTATCGTGCGTGTCGTGCCCACTTTGTCTTCTTATGCTGGCTATTTTCTCGTGCTGCTGGATTCGCTCGTGCGTCTGCAGAGGATATAAGCGCTTGGTGCTTTTTGTGGTGGAGTGACAAAAGCGGAATGATTTGCTTGCGCTTGGAGAAAAACTTGTTGTGCGCTTAACTGCGCATAGACAAGGTTCAGAGATGTTGTCTGCTTGGCGTACCAGGAGGCCAGAGTTTCTCCTTCAGGTAGCCCTAAGAGTGCTGAAAAATTCAACTGCATTTGACCCGATGGTGCTGAAGGACCAGCCCCATGGTTTGGTGTCGGAACTTCTGGAGGTGTTTGGTTAACCACCCCGAGTGAAGGTTGGAGAGTAGCTCCGTTTGTTATTTGATTGATAACTCTGGAGGTGCTCCCAAAGATATCGGGTAACTCATTGTTTACTTGCCCCTCTCTGACGGTCTCGTTCCCTTTATACCTTTGGACGTGAGCGGTGTCCGTAATCAGTTCGAAGGAAGAGACTTCTCCGTCCATGTGAGGGGAAGGGTTTGGTTCAGTCATTTAGAGAGCTCTTTGAAGAAAAGGGAGATGAAAATGGTTTGCAAAAAATGCGGTGGGCGCCAATGATGAAACACTAGTTAACACCGATGGTTAACTAGCTGGGTCGTCTCTTATGTGGGTTCAATCTCCTTCTCTACTCGCCTGAGACTGTGATCCTGCAAAACAGCAAACCGTTAGCTCGTTAAGATGGGAATATGGGGGTTTCCCTCTTAACCGGGCTCCGGCGTGAGAATAAGTACTGTTCTGAGGAGAAAATAGTGTGTGTTGTAGGTGAAATGTAAGGAGAGCAGAATGGATAACCTGAATGACGACAGGTCCTATTTATAGCCGGAGGGTGAAGGAGGGAGGAGCGACCTTGCCAGTTGTTATCGGGCGCCAGCTGTCCGACCAAGGGGAATATCCTCTTGGTCTCCTCTGCCGTGGTCAGGATAGTGGTCCACGTGGCGCGCCGCCGTTAGTCCGTATAAGCGAATCCGTACTGCAGCTGTCGGTCTGCCCCCAGGTTGTGTCGCAGGTCTACATGGCGTCCGATTAGTGGTGACACGTGTCGTCCTTTATATCTGGAGGAGCATCTTTGTTGCCACTACGTCGTCTTCCTAAAGCTTCTAGAAGCTTCTGGATTAGTTTGCTGATGTAGGCGCCATGTAGGATGAGAAAAGTGGTGTGGTCCCTGCCATGTGTGCGTGGAATTGGGACCATACCTCTTCAGTTTGTCACGCCATCAACACATCTAGTCGACTACCCATACAACCATCCCACACCTTGATCAACCATATTGCAAACATAAACAAAAACACAAGATCGACGCTAAATCCATACAAATAAAGACAAAAACATGCACGAACATAGATGGGACCTGGGTGGTGCTCGTCAGGGATGGAAACATCGTGTTGGTTGTTCATTTTCAAAAGGGTGGCCCAAACACTTAAACCAATATTACGATTAAAACATCCATATAAGTTAGGGTAGAAAATGACCATGACATTATAGTCTAGTGACGTCTTGCTGGTGAGATAGGACTTAGGGACCACTAAGTCTTGGATTCGATTCCCACAATAGGGGTTTTTCACAGATTTATTGGGTTTCCTTCTGAATTGTTGTATAGGCATTATTGTCTAATGGCGATGGATATGATGGGATGGTTCCGCGATAATGCTTCAGTAGTCCGTCAGTAATCCAGCTTTGCCGTTCAAAATAAAGTTAGGGTAGAGAATATGTCATGGATGACGGGGAATTGGGGATTGGTCAAACTAATGTGGGTCAGTATGGACCATCGTTCTATATGAGTAAAGTCCATGGGCCACTCAAATTAAAAGCCTGTACCAACCAAATTATGGTTGGACCGCAAGAGAACACGTCTTACTTAATATATGGAGCTTTGAAGACTAAATTGTCCATCGAGGATTGACTATTGGGATACCCCACGGCCCAATAATGTTGTTGTACCATGTGAATAACTAGTTGTATCTATTGGTCCCAACCTCATACATAGTGTTAAATCGATTGAGAAGTTGTCTAATAGTTTATAGGGGACACGCATACAACATGAATGATGAATTTAGATTTTTTTTTTAATGGCAAATGATGAATTTAGATGGTCGAAAATATTAAGAGAACTTAGGGAGGAGACTTGGGATTTTTTCTACTTACGACATTTTCTGTATGAACTGTTCGTTTATATAAATTAGATATATGTACACATGGTTGCAAAAGTCGTTAGACGCTCCCTAGTCGGAGTTGAAAGTACTCGTAAAGTACTCGGCCTAGGCGGAGAGTACTCAGTGTGTACCCGGGTCTCGGCAGCCTACCTTGTAATGATTACTCGGGAAGTACTCGGCCTCAGAGACCTTGTTTTAAAAAAGTGTGTGTACATTAAATAGTGTTTTTCTTTGTATTTTACGGTAACTGAACTAGTTTTAGTTATTTGAATGAGATTCGAAGACCAAATATCAAACAGGATCAGTTTCGAATCGTTAATTCAAATATTCGGTTTTCAAACACATATATGTGTGTGTGTTATAGCTAGTGAAATACAAAGTACGAATGATTTTACAAGATAAAAGAGTTTAATATAACTAACAAAAATGCCTTTTTTTTAAAATCACCATCAAGGAGTTGTTTTCTTTCCCCTTTTCTTATTAAATGTGGTTAAGATAAAGTGTATGTTTGGATAGTAGAGGTATGTCTGCAATAGATATTTTATGATAAGATGATTAAGCTTTTGTGTTGAGTGAGAAAGCTTAGTGAGTATTTTGTTTGTGCCCAATGAAAGATAAGTGTTTGATGACTATTTTTCTATTTATGATGTAACTTTTAAATAATTTAATAATAATCAAAAACATTTGAGACTTAGTTGAATTACTAAAGTTTAAAATATAAAATATTAAACTGAAGTATTATAACTAAATAACTAAATACAGATAACACTTTAGTATTAAAATAGATGATTAAGCTTTTGTGTTGAGTGAGAAATCTTAGTGACTATTTTGTTTGTGCCCATTGAAAGATATTAGATAAGTGTTTGATGACTATTTGAAAAATTATATCTAATCATAATTTAGAACACTTGAGACTAAGTTGAATATTAAATGGAAACATTTCCATACTATAAATTTCCAAGAATTGTATGCATAGAGTGGCGTACATCATGCTTAGGGAGATTTTCAAAAAAAAAAAAAAAAAACCTTAATTTTTCACTTTTAACCCAAGCTTATTTGAGTTTTTTTACTTTTAACTCAAAAGTTTTCGTTTTTCGCAATTTAACCTCATAATTTTTGTACTTTCAACTTTGGTCCCTTATATTTTCCATCATACACAAATTTTTCGTTTCACGTTCCGTTTTAAATTGTGCGAGTTAACACGACGCAACGTGTGTGCGGTTCAACATTTTTACGTTGTCTATTTTTTCCAGTTTGATAGGTTCGTTGCAACGCACGAGTCCTATGTCAACTTAGTTATTCTTTTCTATGTTTTATGTTTCGGTCTAAGTTATTCGCATTAACACGCCGCAAATTCAGTGTTGATGGTCCCGCTGCAACGCGGGGATGCTTGATACTAGTTAAATGGACAGCGGCGAGAGAGAGAAGTGGTTGAGAGTGTTGGGGGGTGGTGGCTGGAGGTGGCAGTGGTGGTTGTGGTGGTGAATGGCGGTGGCAGGGGGTAATATTACAGAGTAGAACAAAACACGGGAGGTAATATGAAAGGGCATTATAGTCATTTCAAGTTATAGTTAACAGATCTGTTAACAAAATTGGTGCCGGGGGGTAAACTTGCGACATAACACCAAACGTTGGGGGTAAAATTGTAATTATTTCGTTAGGGGGGTCAGAGTGCCAATTGGCCTAAACCCCAGTGAGTAAAATTGCAGTTTACTCTATTGAATATTATTATAAAATAGTGATAAGAAGCATTAAATGCCAAGTTGTAATATATAACATTGACATAAAATAATAAATTATGGACAATATTCTAAGGGTGGTCGGAGTGGATCGGCAGTGGCGGATCTAAGAACTTTTTTCATCGGGTTTCTTTTGTTAGATTCTCACTAATTTTCACTATTTTTTCCAAATTATACGAGGTTCTCACTAATTTTTCCCATTTTTTCTAAACCAAATGGGTTCCTGGGAACCCACAAAAGTAGCCTAAATCCACCCCTGTGAATCGGGGAGTGAGGTTTACCGAGTGGGGAACAATTGCCGGTGTTGGAGTGGTGATCGGGGAAGAGGAGAGAGGCAGTGTGGGCGGTAACTACTCACCGACTCGGTGAAGAAGAGAAATGTAGGAGAGAGAGGGTTAATGGTGGGTCCCAACCCCTTTCGACCAATCAAAAAATTTTTTATTGTTTACCACTCTTCATGTGTTTTGACCATTGCTAGTGATTGAGTGCAAAATGGGGAGTGGAGTGGGGACTTGACATAGAATGACATTATTGGTTAGAAAATATATTAACGCTCACTATTTCGTGACCACTCCCTCCACCCTAAATTCTAAAATCTAATATAATGAATTAACATAAGTATTACACATCCCGCATGGTTCGGGATCTCAACTCTGTGTAACCTTATGAGAAGGGTGCACACGTGCGAGGACTTGAATGCTATGATGTTGAAAGAGCCAAACGTGGAAATTGGAATGGGTCATGAACCTGGACTTGTTGGGGTGTGTGAACTGGGTCATCTTTGCATTCGTTTTGTCTTCTTTTTCTGGCAACATGCCCAACCCTCGTGCCATTAATCATACACCTTCGTAGAGGTGCACAAAACCGGGTTTTTTTCAATACCCAGGTTCGAGTACATACTCGGGGTACGGTTATGAGCTGGTTTTGAATTTTTAGGTATTGCCAAAACCCGCGTCGGGTTCGGGTGGGGTTCAGGTTTAGGTTTCTACACCCAGGCATTAGAATACCCTATTTTTGGGTTCAGCTATGAAAAAAACTCGGGCGGGTATTAAAAAACCCCGGACGGGTATAAAAAAAACCTGGGCAGGGTACTAAAAAACCCGAAATTGCATACATTTCTAACACCTGGTATCGGGTATTCTCAAAACCCGGTGCGGGTATTCCTAAAACCCGGGTACAAGTATTATTAAACCCGGTTACAGTATTGAAAAAACCCGAGCATACATAAAACCTGGGTATTAAGCAGGTCTAAAAATACCAAGGTTCTGGTTCTCAGCTAGAATACCACACCTGGTCCATACCCATAGGGTAGAGTCGGGTTTGGGTTGTTAATCCCGGTTCTTATAATACCCGGGTATGGGTTTTTTTCGGGTTCGGGTTTTTTGTGCACTCTACACCTTCGTATTGCTTAAAAAAGGTACATGTACTAATGCATACAAAAAGACAATTAAAAGAAAATTGCCGTTTAAAAAAAAAGACAAGAGTATTTTAAGATACCCAAAAGTTAAGAACTTTTGTTTATTTTAATGCATAAGGTACAACCGAAAATAAGGGTAAATTAGTATTTAATACACTAATTACACTTTAATCCTCTCATCTTAATTACACTATAATTCCCTTATTTTTAACAAAATTATAGATATCAGTTAATATTTACACATTATCCCCTTATAAAAAACTAACCACCTTCACAATTTTTAAACGACCATAATTTTTTTGTTCGTTAATATTTTTTTAGAAAAAATTACGCCATAAAAACGAGTATTTTATTCTCTTTAATTTGAGTAAAGCATTGCTATGTTTTTCATTAGAAAATTGATATGTTACGTGATTAACAGTGTCTAAGGGTGAGAAAGAATTGAATCGGTAACCAGTACTAAACTAAAAAAAGACGGAACCGAACCAAAGTCAACCAAAACTGAATTAACTAAAATCTATTGACCGAACCCCAGATTAACCAATATCTAGTATTGATTTTTTGTACCACCGTTTAACCAAAATTAACCGAGTTGAACCGCATAATTCATATTTTCATATATTTCTAGCTTTTATACCTTCAGTTCATGCATTTCATATTTTATATCTTCATTTTATGTATTTATACATTCATTTCATGTATTTCTAAGTAAAAGTTTTAGCATAAGTTTGGTTCTGGCTATTAACTGAAATTAAACGAATCAAACCAAAAACCGTCAATCTAACGGAATAAACCTTACTGATTAACCTAAAACCTATTGGTTAACTAACCGATGACTTGAGTTTCGGTTAAAGATGATAATCGAACCAACCGAACAATGCACACCCTACCAGTGTCTGTGTTTCCCGTTGCATCGCATGAGCACTCTTCTAGTTAGTGTATAACATGTTTATATTATTATTATTATTATTGTTGTTGTTGTTGTTTCTAACAAACTTTTATATAAACAAAAAGAGTTGTTCAAAAAAAAGTTATATAAAGCCCGAATTATTTGAGAGCTCGAAGTAAAATGAGATGCCACAATCGTATTTAATTGGTTTGATGTAACCATATCTTGTATTTATTACTTTATTAGCTTATTATCTCATATTACATTACATACAATGAATCGTTTTATTAGTGCATAATAAATGCATGCTTTGTATGTAACGCATGGACATGAGAAATACGAAATGACGTTGAATTTTATTTTTAAATTAGTTTTTGTGCGACATCAACATGTGAATGTCAATGTAGAGGCATACATACTGGTCGGTTCATGTATAATGTATATTTTGAACAATGACCTTTAAAAATATCATATTTCCAAACTCCTACCAGGGCCGGCTCAAGGGGAGTAAAATAAAGCAAGAGCTTTAGGCCTCCATTTTCCTAGGGCCTCAAATTCTAAGAAAATATATTATATGTTGGTAATTTTGGCTTTGAGATTGTTAACATTGAGGTTTATGATCAATAATTATACGTATACAAAGATGATATATGAATAATAGGATCCATAGCAATTTTTTTCGTTTAAAAAAGGCCCCCAATTTTGCTATCCGCTTTAGGCCTTGAAAAATTTAGAAAATTTTGAGCCGGCCCTGACTCCTACTCTTCTAGAGGAAGACTTCCTTTTCTGTTCTTTTTTGGTTTTGGTGGGTTTTTTGGTTTTGGTGGGGTTAGAGCTTGTTGCATGGTTTCTTGAAAGCATTTGTGAAAATAGGTGATCCACTATCGAGATAGCAGATGTGGATGTTGATTAAGCGTTATCTCCACGTAGACATGATGTGGTGCGATGATGTGCTGAGGGATAAAGAACCGCTATCTCACTTAGCGGTTGTGGTTCATGAGATGTCAAAACGTCTATGTATAGGGTTGGGATCATTTCAGTACTCTAAATAGTTACAGAACTTGTAGAACTCATATGAATCCTTAGATCATTTCATCAATGGTTCAAAACAATAATGGCATTTGTGTTTATTGACACATTAAAAGTCATTTTAATATGTACAAAAGGGCGTTTTAGGAAAATAAGTTTTTTTTTCCTAATTTCTCTCCACATCTTTTCTCACTCGTTAACCAACCTTTTCCATATTTTTCTCTTTCTCAAATCAATTAACATCTATTCATGATTTCTTCTGTTACCTCAAATATAATTCCCAAATTATAATAGTTTCTTTTGAATCATGATTGTTTTGTAAACGTTAATTAATTTTGTGTTTTCATTTACTACATTATGTAAGTAATTTAGTTACACATATGTACATGTATGTGAAAAAAGATAAGGGTATAACTAAAAGTTTTTGAGTGAATTGCAAGTTTTGTCCTTTATCTTTAGGCCATTTTGCAGGCGGTGTCATTTATGTTTAAAGTTGACGAGTTTTGTCCTTTATGTTTTAAATTCCTGCACGTTATGTCCTTTAGGCCTAACCTAGTTAATTTTTTCAGTTAAATTAGATCACAAAAGGGTATTTTAGTCTTTTTACCCATTTAAATAAAAATGTTTTAACAAATAAAACAAAAATAAAAATGTTTTAATAATATATAATACTCTATTCTCTCACACTTACTGAACATCCCTCTCTCTCTCTATCCCCCCTCTCTCTACATCTCTCTCTCTCTACTCCAACCTCCGATCTCCGATTCCTTACATCAATCGTCAATAATATTCACATCCAGCAACATGAAGAGTTTCGTGAGTTTGAAGATCTTGAGATTTATCAAACTGTGTTTAATTCTCCGCTTTTGTTAACTGATGGTGAGGTGACGGTTACGGATGAGCAGAGAAGCTTAAGGTTAGAGAGGTTGTTTGAAGAATTGGATCGGTTTGAAGGTTGTACGGAAACTGCTGAGATGAATCAGATTGAAGGAAATATTGGAGAATTTCAGAAATTAGGACTGGTTTCTGATGAAGATGAGAAAACTGATGAAAATTTGTTTTCTCTCTCTCTACCCCTCTCCACCACCACCAACAACCGCCTCCATCAACCATCAAAAACCTCCACCAACTGCCGCCCACCACTGCCCACCTGCCGGAAACATTTCGAGCTTTATCTTGAGATCTGTAGACTCACCAAAAAATTTCCATAAGGATGCTCATTATGGCACTTCTGAAACAAGTCGATTATCTACACCAAACACTCGTGCAACATCAGGTTCATCAAATCATCAAATCGGTAGGTTTAGATTTAACCTAGTTTTAGGATATTTTTGTTGAATTAAGTTGAATCTAAAAAATTTGGGGTTTGTACTGAATCTGAAAATTTGGGGGTTTGTGTTTGGATGAAATTTTGGTGGTGGTGGCGGGGTGGATGGGTGGTGATGATGTCGTTGCAACGGTGGTGGGATGGTGGGTATGGTGGAAGCAGGTGGTGGTGGTGGAAGGAGGCTGTGGTTGTGGTGGTAGTGTCGGTGGTGGAAGGAGGCTGTTGTGGTAATGGTGGAAGGAGGTTGTGGTGGTGGTTATGGTGGAAACATGTGGAAGGAGGTTGTGATGGTGATTATGGTGGTACAGATGAAGCATGAGGAAGATGGTGGTACAGAGGTTATGGTGGTGGTTAAAGTGTTTTTTTTTTAATAAAATGGTTAGTTATTTAAGTTTTTATATAATCAGTCTCTAAAACGTAACGTGACAAAATTGCCCTCATGTGCAAGGCACATGATTAGATTTAAATGAAAAAAAATTAACTAACGTGCAGGAATTTAAAACATAAAGGACAAAACTCGTCAACTTTAAACATAAAGGACACCGCCTGCAAAGTGACCTAAAGATAAAGGACAAAACTTGCAATTCACTCTAACTAAAATTAATAGAAAATTTAATGAGTTAGCTTTAAATGGATCTAGTGTATTTCTGTAAAAAAAAAGTGAATTTGAAAAAAAAAAATAACACGTCATGTTTTTTCCTCCTCAATTATCTACGTATCATGTTTTTCACTCCTCAATCATATATCCACAAACTTTGTATAGCCATTGATTTATTAATTCTTTTTCTTTTCTTAATGGATTGGTTTTTGTATAAATAATATTAACCTACACATATTAAAATATGTAATGTACGCCAGTTACACATGTAAATAAAAAAGTTACATATATGTAAATGCATAAATATATAAGTTACATACGCATTACAATTTGGATCTACACATGTAAATAGGAAAAATACATATATGTAATAAGATAAATACATATGTGTAAATGTTATATACATAAATGTGCACATATGTAACTTGTTAAATTATACATGTTAAAAAAGATAAAGAATTACATATTAGTAATCGGATGAATCATAGTTATACATATGTAAACTATCAATTACATACATGCAAAGAATTACATATAAGTAACAGGATGAATCATAAGTTATACACATGTAAACTATCAATTACATACATGCAAACTGTATATAAGTCGATCACACCTATGTATAAAAAAATAAAAAGGAACTGCACATGCTGTAAGAAAGAATCCACATCTATGTAAATTAAAGAACATCATATTGTAACCAAATATATAAGAACCCTGACAGTTGCCTTCACATAATACAAAGCATGTAAATACATAATTGCATATATGACATTACAAATTATATTTATGTATACGTGAACATCAATTACATATGTGATGGTAAATTTTAACATGTGTATTTGTAAAAAATACATGATTTCCGATGTAAAATTGAGAAAAATTAGGAAATGAGTCAATGACTAACTTTTGAAAATGAGAGAAAGAAGGGTAGATATAAAACATGTGATAATTTGAAATATCTAAATTTACTTATATACCCTTTATTAATAAAAGAAACAGAAAATTAAATAAAATAAAATGAGTGGCTGTAAAGAGTTCTGCAGGTTCTGTAAATTTTTTTGGTTCTGAAATGATCTTGATCATATATATATATATATATATAGGGTAAGGTTCATTTGAGAACCACCCTTATTACGAGAACCGCGAGAACCAATGTGAACACAAAATAAAATCTAAAAAAATCAAAAAGCACTAAAAAAAAATTATTTTTTTAATATTTAAAAAAAATCGCTATATTTAGTTAGCAAAAAAAAAAACTTCTTTTTTTCGAGTAACCTTTATCCATGCACATGTGCATATGTATCATTACTTCGACAAATTCCGTAATACGTTATCGGTAATAGACAATTGCACTTTAATTTACAATACCATCCGTAATACACTACTTTTTACATTATCAATATTCAAAATGCACATGTGCATCATTATGTATAACCATGATATAACGTGTTTTGTTACAAAAAGTTTGTGATTTTGAATGGAGAAGTATATCTAGTGGTTGATGGTTTAGTTATAGTTGTTAATTTATGATGTAATATGTTGATTGGATGGTATAAATGGTGTTGATATACATGTAATAAAGTGAAAATATTGGTAATGATATTGTATTATGGATGGTAGGAGGTAATGGTATTGTATTATGGATGGTAGAAGGTAATGGTAATGTACTATGGATGGTATGATACATGAAAGGGAAAGTGTATTCAAAGTAGTGTACCAAAACACCTTATTTCGTGTTGATACATATAGATGCACATGTGCATTTCTAATATTGGTAATGTAAAAAGTAGTGTATTACATATGCTAGTGTAAATGAAAGTGCAATTGTCTAATATTTGTAATGAATTACGGAATTTGTCAAAGAAATGACAAAAATGCACATATGCATGTTTGTGTATTATGAATGGAATGATAGATGAAAGAGAAAGTAGTGTACCAACTCACCTTATTTCATGTTGATACATATAGATACACATGTGCATTTCTAATATTGTTAACGTAAAAAGTATTGTATTACACGTGGTAGTGTAAACGAAAGTGCAATTATCTAATATTTGTAATGAATTACGGAATTTGTCAAAGAAATGATATAAATGTACATGTGCATGTATAACTGTTACTCGATTTTTTTTGTTTAAATTTTTTTATTATAAACGAAATATAGCGATTTTTCCAAAAAAAAATAGTAAAAAAAAATTTGGGTGTTTTTTTAGATTTTTTAGGTATTACTGTTTGTGTTCATACTGGTTCTCGCAATAAAGGGTGGTTCCTAACGGATTCTTCTCCTATATATATATATATATATATATATATATATATACTAGTAGAAAACCCGCGCGATGCAGCGGGGGCGACACTTTGTATTGCGGTAATGGTTTCTTATCCTATAATAATTTTTGTAGCATCATTGTGGTAGATATAACGTTACACATTGTCATCAAAAGTGCCTAGATCAATAACTTGGCTCCACATGCATTCAGATAGCCTTTTTTTTATCTTTCTTTGAGTTTCAAACATTTGATCCTTAAAAAAATGTGCAAAATTTGAATACAAAAGTTAAAAGAAGATTAAATAGATATTAATATTACCTCTTCACTGAATTCACGTTAAAGATCAAACTTGTATGGACTAAACATCGCACCATAACAAATGATCTAAGACTATTATCGCCATCATCCTGCAATAAAACACATACAATATACCACATAACATACGAAACGTGTTAATATAAAAGCTATACAAAAAAAAAAGCTTAACCTTAAAAAAGTATAACCTCAGACGCAACCTTAGACGATTGTACGACTATTGGTTTGTTCAAATCAATATGTTCTTCATCGAAATGAATCTCCAAAAAGAAAAAAAGTTAAGATTTACATAGGAGTAAAATAAAATCATATGTGCATTCGTGTTCATAAAAACATGTTAATATATTAGATTTATATATAATATCAACTTCTAAATAAAATATGTTAAATGTACCAATTAACACAATGATCCAAACAACACAAACTATATTATCATAACTCGAATATATAAAAAGGGTATAATTAGTAAAACATAAACTAACAAAGAACTAACCTTAGAAGCTTCAACCTTTGAAGTTATATTTGGATACATGCCTAAATGATTTAGCAAATGAAATATAGGTGTGTATTGCTATGTATTTAACGGATAAACTCTAATTGTGCACTTTAGGGTTTAAATTTTAAAAGTTTATTTCCCGCTTGGTTAACTTTAAGAGTTTTTCACCCCTTTAAATTAGGAAGATTTGTTGATATTTGACTAAAGTGTAAAAACATGTTCAATCAATTTGTTTTTAAATTTTTATCGTGCCTTTATTTTTTATTTTGTTAAACTTGTTAAAAAGAACGCCCTTTAAATTAGGAAACTAAAGTGTAAAAAGATGTTTAACCAATTAGTTTTAATTTTTTTTACCGTACTTTTATCTTTTATTTTGTTAAACTTGTTAAAAAGAATCCCTTTGAATTAGGAAGTTTGGTTGATTAAAACACATGGTTAAAATCTTAGTTAAACTTGTCAACAAGAAACCCCTTTAAATTGGGAAGTTTAGTTGATTAAAATACATGTATAAAATCTTACATGTATATCCATAATTTTTTTCTCTCAAATGGTGAGTGCGTATTTATGATAAAAAAAATATTGGTTAATAATAATTATGATAAGAACGTTACTATCAACACACTAATAATTATGATAATAAAAAACAGTTATATAATAATACGTTTGATATTAACTTATATGTTTCATATCCACACACCAAAGTAATTGCTAGAAAGGTATTTATAAAATTGCACTTCTAATTGGACATCTATGAAGATTTTATTCGGATCATCCCATTTTTTCACCACCTTCTTTGTGATTAATTTAAGTTAAATTGTTATAAAAGTTGATATTGACCAAGACACTTCTACCACTCTTTTGCCGACTATATTAGTTGTTATTTTCTTATTTAATCACTTGTACAGTAAAGCATCATTAACTTGTACCTTTTAATCCGTGTGTCGATATTGAACAAGGGTACTACCGAAACGTGGACAAAAATGTGTAGATCGTCATGCTATCTTTGGATTTTTTTTAAAACATTATAGTTTATAAGATATATCAAGAATACGTAAAAAAATATAAGTTTGTTGTACAGGGGGAAAAGTGTAACTAATTATCTATAATTTTATTAAAAGTCAGGGATTTAAGTGTAATAAGTTTAAGGGTTAAAAAATAAATAGTGTTTAAAATACCAAATTACCCTCATTTTATGGGTCTATCTATAAATAAATAGGGGGGGGGGGAAGTTCTTATTTTTTGGGTATCTTAAAATACCCCTTCCTCATGCATTATAATATAGTATATATATATATATATATATATATATATATATATAGGGCGGTTAACATACAATTACACTGATCATACATTACGTACGCGACTGACCCAAGCCGTCAGATTAGTGCGTGATTAAAATTGATGCGACACGGTGGCAGGATCGTAATTATTATCTTCCAAAGGTTAAAATCGTCCATTATAATCTCAAGTTCCCGGCTCCATTCTTCTTTCCAAAAATAAAAAATCCCACAATTTATCCCAAAATCTCGCAGCAGTTTCATAGCCGACTCACCAAACGCAAATGACCCGATTACGGAATTTGGAGGTAATAAGTTCGTCGTTTTTTGATTGATCCTGTAGTTTTTTTTTTCCGACAACGAACCACTGATTACATTATCATCAATTGCAGCTATAAGGGAGAGAAGGAGCAAAAAGAGAAACGAGGGGTTCAATCGAAGCACACAAATCCAGGTTCAAATTGGCCATTGTTCGGTCAATTTCATCGAATTGTGTTCAAATTCATCTTTGATTTTGAAAATTTTCATCAAAATGATGACAAACCGTAGAACAGAGATGCAGGAACATGACAGAGGATGCAGGAAGTAATCCCGCATGTTAAAGGAAAAATCCCGCATGTTAAAAAATAATCCCGCATGTTTAAAGGAAAAATCTTGCATGTTAAAAAACAAAGGTTTGCTACGAACTATAACATGCGGCATTCTATATAAAACTGTATCATACGAGTCTGTATGCTCTGTTTCACAAATGCCAGAAATCCCGCATGCCCAAACAATAACATGCGACATTTAAAAATAAAATAAAAACTTGATGTTGTGCTACCCAACATACAAAATTGGTTTATTAAAAAAAAGAAAGGAAAACAACGCACGATGAATAAAAATAAAACAGAGCATCATGAATAAATTGGTTTATTAATAAAAAAAAATTACGCATGTTATTTAGTATACCAATCAACTTATTGGAGGATCCCCTATTTCGAAATTGTCTGAAATAGGATTTTGAACTGCTTCAATCGTATCATGATCATCTTCCATTTCAAAATCTTTTGTATTACGTCCGGCGCTATTCTATGGATCCATTGTAATTGAATTGAATTGGAATCATAATCGCTAATATTTAACCGCACTCGATAGTTTTAAAATATTGTGTAACGAACTCATAGGATGGTGTTGAAGGGAATTGTCCAATATACCCTTGGATGTGAAAATAAAAAAGCGACACGCGTCGTGATCTGGTTGTCGCGTACGCATTTCATGATTAGGCATTTTGTATTTTACACTCTCTCTCTCTCTCTCTCTCTCTATATATATATATATATATATATATATATATATATATATATATATATATATATATATATATAGTGAGGTTCATTGGGTAACACTAAAAAAGTGGGGAACTGATTCAAACGAACTCCGATTGGACTCATTCCAGTGGCGTTGGAACCGGCTCGTCGAACCCTAACTAGGATCTTTTAACCCTATACCCTAAATCATAACCCCTAAACCCTAAATATATTAGGGTTTGGCTTTTAGGGTTTAGCTTTAGGGTTTAGCTTTATGTAACACCCCGAAAACGGGTTTGGCAATCAAACCACGTTAATACGAAAAGACGGGTAAACTACCGTTAGTGGTAAAAGTAACTCGGTAAATATTAGGATTTAAATAAATAAACCTAATATTAAATAAAAGTTGAACGAAAACTTTTGAGGAAATAAAAGTTTATAAACAACCCGAGATAACGGGACTTAAAATAAACCGAGTCGTACCCGAGGATATAAATCTTTATATTATAAAATTTAATGTCGGATATAAATGAGATGAAATAACTAGGAATATATAACTTAGTTAATCACAAGTCTTGTAGTAATGAGGAAACTTGATTAAAACACCCTAAATAAAACTTGGGAAAAATCGAGGGGCCAAAAGTGACAAAATCGAAAATTAGTTTTTATTAATTAAAACTTAAAACCCAAAACACACACTTGGTGTGTGTTTTGGTCGCAGACAATACAGGGGGCGAACAAGAACTTCTTGTTCAAACCCTAACTAGCCAAAAATCATGCAATTGGAAGGCCAAATCAGTCCCAAATCGAAAACAAGCTAAGATTAGTGATCACTCGGGTTAGAGGATCACAAGGTATGTCGAATTCTATCTTTTGGTGATATTTTGAATTCATGGTGAATTATCATAAACGAAATTATTGCTTTAATGTTTGATGTAATAGTGAAATTAGGATAAATCCATGTCTAGGAACAAACCCTAGTAAGGATTTGAAGAATTAATGATGAAAAATTGTGAAATAGATTATTACCCATTTATGTGCTAAGTGGGTTTTTATGTCATTGTGATGAACACTTGGATTAGGGTGTTAAATAGATGAATATCGATGTTATGATACAAGTTCTAGTTGTAGTTCATGAACACTAGACATAGAGATTTGATTTTGATGTTAAAACTTGGTGAAAAGTTAGATATGAACTTGATAAAAGAAGTATAAAATCTTGACCGCAAGTGTTTGTTAAAATGCCTAAACGAATGTTCGTATGTCAAAATTTTGAACAAAACGCGTAAATTCTTAATTTGATTTATTAGGGGTGATAAGTAATGATACGGATTCTAATCATAATGTGGATTTTAATTAATTTCACACATCATATGATTAGAGGTAGTTAACAAGAAGAAAGTTAAATTAATCAATGATGAAGTCGAATAATGATTTTGACATAAAAAATACGTAAGGTGGAATAGTCATATTTGTTAATGACTAATCTAACCACCTTGTGAATGATGATGTTAGTTTGACGCTAAACGAGCTAGGTGGAAGCTTGAGGACGAAGCGGGTCAAACGAATCAATAAGGAAAAGTAAAGCATAGTTCTGATTCGAGGTAAGTTAACCTTACACCCTTTTTAATTACAGTACACTTACTTGTGAATATTGATTGGGAATTATGTTAAGTATATGATGTTCCGACATGGTACAATGCAATTCGGAATAAGTAAAACTGGCGAGAAACCATAAGTTATGGTAAAAGGGGGTAAAATGGTAAACTAGTAAATAAGGAATTTGAAACAATACGTTATGGGGTGAATCGTAACAGGTAAAAGTGGCTAAATAAATATCCGGACACGAGTTGACGGATAGCATAAAAGATGTGAAAAGACACTATTGAGTGTAAGTCTTAACGGGTCAAATAATTTAATAAATGTCTTCTAAATAATGAGAACTCACGGTGTAAACCGGGATAGGTTCAAGGGGCGAGATGGTGTCAAAATGCCATCTTATTAAGATAAATGGTCAATTAGACTAAACGGGTCAAATGGTGTTGTTAACACTATTTGACTATAATAACTGACGATCGCTTTATGAGTTTTGTGATCACAGGGAAGAGCTAAAAGGTTTACGAAACTATTAATTAGTGATTAATAGCGAAAGGTATTTTAAACGGGTTAAAACTTTGACCCGAGCCAGGTATGTATAAGTAAGAATATGGCTAAAATGTGAAATTGTGGTCAAATATATTGATAGAAGTCCTTCTCCGTAAATGAGGGACTAAAGTTGACCAAAACGTCCTTGATGGGTAAATCGGATAAATGACCCTTAAGAGTCATTTAGAAACATGTATTAGGGTAAAGTAAAGTTTAGTTAAGTGTTGAAGCATAGGCATAAATCCTTTTCAGATCAAATGCCTCAAAATAGCTTCTTGTCGTAAAATAACAACCGAAAGGGAGTGAATTCGGAATAAATAATTGTGACACCTAAAATCCACCACCATAATAGTTGTGGCGGAATACCACTTGATAGAATTGAGAAATTGTGTTGATAGAATTGAATTTAGGAGGCTATGCGTAAAAGTGCGTAAATACCCTTAGCGGGTCAAATTAAGCACATAACCATAAACGGGTTATGATGTGTAATAACCCGTGATTGAGACTAATATGATAGACAATATTGAATTTAAGAGATTTATGGGAAATAGGGATCAAACAAACTTGTTTGTTTGATGAATACATGAACGGGTCAAAATTTAGTAATTATATTTTAAACGGAAAGCTTAAAAGCCCATACTTTTGTTAATCCGGATGTCGGATGTTAACTCCATATGATGGACAATTAAATTATGGTCGTGTAGGAAATGAAATCGTGTAAAACGGATATGTAGTTCGAAAGATATGCACGTTTTTGTGAATTTATAAGTTGAGTAATTGAGCTGGGAATCAGCAGCTCAAAGAAAACAACCTTTCTGTCGAAACAAGGCCGTCGCGTCGCGCGACGACCAATCAAGTTCACCGTCGCGGCACGCGACAACAGGGGTTGAACCCGTCGTGGCACGCGACGGGCATATATGCTGTAGATTTGTTGTTTGTTCAATTTTTGGCCTAAAGAACTTGGTTTATTACATTATAAAACTATCAAAACTAATGTTTTTGATGGTTTTTAAATCGTAGGTATATATTGGGATGTCGGGTGATGATCAAGCTCATTGAAGAACCGAACACAATCTAGATACAATGTCACACCCCCAAAATCCACAAGCGGAGTATCACCACAGGAGGCGTGACATGACCAGGATCAAGCCACCAATCATACTGAACAATGTATTAAAGTATTCATAAAACCAACCAACAATATAATTGGTGTCCAAAAAAAATTATCCAAGTTCAAATTATCAGCGGAAGCATAAAGTTTAAAACCAAAACATAGGTTTAAAAGTTCAAGTGTTTAACATGGAACTCAACAGTCCATGTCCCACAACGACCTCGACCTCCTGAGCAAGCTCCATCTAAGCACCTAATGACCTCCAAGGCATATAGTAACGAATCAACAACAAAGTTGAGCGAGTTCACAGTTGGGTGTTCGTTTTAAGTTGTTTCAAAAACATAAGTTTCCTTTAGCTGGCTTACTTGTCGTGGGGGTTACCCCATAGTTTAAAAAAAACATGATTAATCCTTTCCTTTTACTCTGGCTCCCAGCCGTGGGGGCTACCCCAAAAATATCCCACTAGACCCGTTACCATATCGACTACTGACTGAGAAAGTTGGGTGCCCTAAGTCAATGTCTATCATCATTGACGTGCCCAGATCCATTAGTCCACTCCTTTCCTCTGCGGCATGGTGTGAGGCTTGTCAAACCTAATAGCGCTATTTAACTAATGACCCGTTCGCCATTGGCCCGGCGATTAAGTCGATATAAAAATGAGGGATTTAATGATAGAGTTTTTGGTCTAGTAACAATGTTGTCACCCTTCAGTTAAGAGGGTGGAGGTACGTGTCCCATATAAGGAGATTACGCAGGTTCCAATGTTATCACCCTTCAATTAAGAGGGTGGATGTACGTATTCTAACTAAGGAGAATACGCAGGCTTCCTTTCAATCATTTACCCATTCCCAACCACCTGGAATCCCATGCCTTGTAGAAAGTGTGAATTCACCTTAGGTTAGCTCGGCAGATAAACAAAAGGTCAATCGAGCTGTTAGTGGTCAACCACGTCCTAACATGGTTACCATTCAAGTCAGGTCTAGGTTCAAGTAGTGCACGTAGGTTTACACATAAGCTAACAAGTTACAACACATAACGATCATGGTCAACACGTAGAATCCTGGCAACTAGTTAAACAGTAGCATACAGTCCACATAAACATAACTCAACTTGTGCGACTCGAGTGATTGGGCTGTTATGGTTGTCTAAGCCCAATCATCTTGTACGATCCAAGGGATAAAACCCAATAACCATCCGGCCCAACCTGTTGTGCGTTTAGCACAATCTTGTGCGACTCACAACGGGTTGTGCGACTCAGAAACCTACCCGGCCCAAAACATGCAACCCAATACTCATACGGCCCAAACAATTAAACAAACACTTAACTTGTGCGATCGGGTTTGGGCTGTTCGGCCCAATAACATAGCATAATCTAAACATTTGTGCGGTCTAACATCTTGTCCGATCAGCACAACCTTGTGCAATCCACAAGATGTTATGCGATTGAGCTTAAATAGGTTATACGATGTGCTTTGACTGTTGTACCCTAACATACCCTAGCTTGTGCGACTGGCCTTGTGTGACTGGCCTTGTGCGATCGTGTAACACCTCGAAAATTCATGTTCAATAAAATAACGACACGTGTCATGTAAGACAAAAAGTGTTATAAACCCGGATCTAGTCAAAGATGTATGGTAGGATTTAAAGCGTCAACATGTTAATTAAACACCTCTGAATGACCTCATTATAAATCCCAAGACCCTAATGTATATTATAAACATCTGATATACTCAAATCCGGTAAACACTAACAATAATCGATTCATGTTCGCAAGAATGGGATCCTACAAGGATATGCACGACAACTTTCATTTACGGCACTTTCAAAAGGATCCAAGGAAACTTTATATCATACTAACGTGGTGTAAACTATACATGACCCAAACAAGAGGCCCCATACTGAAAATAATGGCCCAAAATCGTAATACATGAGTTGCCTGTTCGGAGCTTGAAAGGGCAAGAAGTTTTGCCCTGATAAAGAGCTTACGGACCGTAAGGGTCAAGCCTTACGGTCCGTAAGGCATGCCCAGATGCAGAAACTCGGACAGCAGCCTGTTTAAACATTCTAACCGACTTAAGAAGATATTTTCCACTCCATGGGCGACCCCTACATGTTCTTAGGCCCTAGAGACACTTGTTGATAATCTGGGAACAATGCTAGGCTTGTGTGTCAAGATCACAAGCAATTAAAATCACTATATAAGGCCACAATGTTTGCAACATTTCTTGCATTCATTCCATCTGCATTTCTGGAGCTTTTGGGAGTTCAAGAGCAGACCCTAAGCATCCCTAATCGTGCATAGGACTTCTGTAAGTATGCTTAACCTTTCCTAAGTGAGTTTTACTTAGTTATTAGCTTAAAAGTCAAACCGACGTAATTAACGTTTGACTTAACGATTAATCATTAATGGTCCAATGATTAGTCGAATCGAAGGTAGTTTTTAGTTGGTAATTATGTGGGCATTAAACCCTTAAAAGGGCACCCTCTGATTCCCACTCTAACTAGACCATTTGTCGGGTCAAAGTTGATTAGAAAAAGTCAACAGAATGCTAATCTTTGAATTAACGCATAATTAACAATGTAGAAGGCGTGTAACCTATTTTATCATTCATATAACTTGGTAATAAGTATAAGAACTGGTCTAAGCTTGTTTGATCCGACAATTTTCTGTTTAGACCCGGTTCGGAACCGAAAGTCGCAAAACTTTGACTTTTACTTTGACTTCAGTTCTGACCCATTTTGGTATGATTTAGAAATGCCTTAGGACTTCCTTAGGACCAGGCTACATGTTAGTATAACCCTCTGTGGTTGGTTCGTTGATTGTCCGATTCGTTTACACGTTTCCGTTAATTGCTTAATGTTGACCATAATGCCCTTTTGACCATAAAACGAGAATTTTAGAAATGTGAAAGGACAATAATATTTATTACTAATTTATAAACATGTACCTAAAACTTCACATCAGTTGGAGGTCTAGATTAGGAGTTATGCTCATTAGCGTAATTATAACGCCTTTTAGTAATTAAACGGCGCAATTAGCATAAAGCCTATCTAAACCCAATTTTTGACACCAAACCTTTTACCCACTGATGTAATATAATATTTTGAGATTTTTAAAGATTTTAATTGTTTTTAAACTGATCATAACCTAAGGTTATGGCGTTGATTCGGTAAATACCGATTATACCCTTTTTGTTCATAAAATGAGTTCTACATAGTATTTTGACACCAATCCAATTGCTACTGATTTTATATAATAAATGAAGTATTTTGAACTTGATAACCTGATCAGAAAACTCAGATTTCCTGTATAACCCAGAAATTGCTTAAAATGGCTTTTTACTCGTATTAAACGCATAGTTTGGGTTTAAAACCATTTTGTCACATAAGACCTATTACCAACTGATATGACCTATTAAAATAAGTTATTTTACTGATGTATTCGGACCCGAATCTCAGAACTTCATTTAATCTCTTTTATAATCTTTAAAATGACCAAAATACCCCTACGGGGCTTATTACGAGATTAAACTTGTTTTGGGCATAATGGAAGGTATCCTACTGATATCACAACATATTTAAGGCATATTAACTTAGGAAACCTGTATATGACTCTTTTGGTTACTCGTTACGCACTTATCGCGTTCGGATCGGCTTATGTGACTAGTTTGCATATATTAGCCGAAACGGGTCAAACCATATCATTTTTGTCTCAAAATCCAGAATGTGTTTAAGTTACCCATATTAAACAAGCATACAAGCTTGTCGGGTCAAAACCACATTCTAAACCGGTCTTCGCTTTATCATGCGTCTGACGTGTCTTCCTTTTGAAAACTAACCGGTCTAAGTCTAGGCTTAATTAAAGACCCGTTAGGATTCTAATAGGTTATTAAAAACCTTCGTTCCAGATTAGGAGCCCAGTAAAAGCTACGCGCACTTGCTGTATTTGATTTATACTTTGCTCAGGTAAATACTCTTAACTTATTTTCCCTTTACGGGCTTGGGATACGGTACTATAAAAGTACCGCTTGGTCGGGTGTGTAGTCGTTTGAATCGGATTGTGATTAATGTATTTGCATGACCCGTTTAATATGTATTTTTTGGTGTATGGCTTTTGGGGGTTAAATGACCATGTCCCGGATATCCTTGGCATCATTCAGAGAAATGGCCACGACCTTAGCACGGGGTGTAGGCGTACACCTGACAGTTGCATTATGTAAAAACTGGTAATCCACTAAGAGCCTTGTGGGCATTATACCTGTGGCGTGTCAGTTAATCTAGACCGGCCCTACAAACCGGCCCTAATGGACGACAAATAAGTAAAACTGTATACAAGATTATATACAAATGATTGTCCCAAGTTATAAAAGATATTTTGCCGAAGTGCATTCAAATCAATTTTCAAACTCTTTTCAAAATGAGTCAGTTAAGTTGTATTTACCAGTGTAAACTGGTGTATTTTCCAAAAAGGCTAAGTGCAGGTACTAGACGAAATAGGCTGGCTACTCCAGGCATCATTACTCAAGTCTCGCAAGCTCTAGATGTCAAAGTCTGTTGAACAATGTTTCATTTTATTTTCGATCCACCTGTGGATCCTTTACTTTCCGTTGTAATACTTGATATTACTTTATATTCGGATTGTAATATATTTATCGTTTGCTTCCGCTGTGCATTTATATATTGTGTTGTTTGACTATGACGATATCAACTACGTCACGATACTCCCCTACCAGGCCCACTGGTGAAACGTGGAAATATCGGGGTGTGACAGATCGGTTATCTAATCCCTAGAATCATGCAATCAGTTATCCAGTTTCCATTTATTTTGCAAGACCAATTCTAACAGTTTCTATCTTTCACATTAGTCGATCAAATCAAGCAATTATCATTTAATTCATATGAACCCTAAATAATTCATCTAATCATAACAACTCATCATCATCTAATCAAACAGTAGGGTTAACATCAAAGTCCTTAATTCATCATGCAATAATTCATGCCAAACATCATCACAACCGATTAACTTATGTTCGATTCAATTGCAATATACATGTGAGCCGATTATCATAAATACCACGTCTTGTTTCATCATTATCCAAATTAACATTATAGCTAATCGTTCATATCAATCTCATGAACACATATTATCAATGATTCTATTAACAAGAACCCTAATCATCATACAAGATCATAACAACCACAACATCGATTAACACACAATCATAGGAATCGTAACATCATGTACTATACAAACCGTAGTGAAATACTAACCGGACTCGATGTTTGGAACGAAGGAGACTTCGGGCGAGGAAGGGGCTACCGTCGAACAAAAAGGAGGAGAGGAGAGAAAGCTTAGGGTTTGTGTGTTCTTGTGTTTGCAAGTAATGAGAAACAAAACCCGACACATAAGTGCTTGTATGTGTATAAAAGGAGTGGCCCGAACCCGTACATGGGCTGCCCTTGGTTTCGAGTACAAGGAGTGTGGCCCAAAAGGGCTTGTGCGAATGGACATGTTTTGTGCGACTAGTCATACATATACACATTATAGTTTCATATCACATAACACAGCATTCAATTAAAATCACGTATCACATAATCACATATCGTTCGAACAAGTTACATCAAATACAAAGATAGGTTCTGAAATACGAGTTGTCACATCATCCCTAAGTTGAAAGAAATTCCGTCCTGAAGTTTAGAACGTAGTTACTGAGGAAGCTAGTTAGGTTGCGTGGTTTCCTGGTTTTCCTGGGGTGTCACATCCTTCCCCCGTTGGTTTGGAATTTCATCCCGAAATTCCGCAGTAGCTTCAGCATCAGTAGTGGTTTCACTTTTCTCGAACAGCTGGGGATACTTGTGTTTCATTTGGTCTTCTCGTTCCCAAGTAAACTCTGGGCCACGACGGGAGTTCCAACGAACTCGAACAATGGGTATCCTGGTACGTTTGAGAACCTTAACTTCTCGGTCCGTAATCTCTACTGGTTCCTCGATGAATCGCAACTGATCGTCGATAGTGAGTTCCTTGAGAGGAACTATGAGGGTCTCATCTGACAGACACTTCTTCAGATTTGACACATGGAATACATTGTGAACTCCACTAAGTTCTTCAGGTAGATTCAATCTATAGGCCTTGCCAATTCTCTCAGTGATTTCAAAAGGTCCAACATAACGTGGATTTAGCTTGCCTCGCTTGCCAAAGCGAACCACACCTTTCCAAGGTGAGACTTTAAGTAACACTCGATCCCCAACCTGGAACTCGAGCGGTTTCCTGCGCTTATCCGCATAGCTTTTCTGACGGTCACGAGCTACCACCATTCGTTGTCATATTTGGGCAATCTTTTCTGTCGTGTCGACGACGAGTTATGGGCCAGTGATTTGGCTGTCACCAACTTCTGCCCAGCATAAGGGTGATCGGCATTTCCGTCCATACAACGCCTCGAACGGAGCAGCCTGGATGCTAGTGTGGTAACTGTTGTTATACGAAAACTCCACCAAAGGTAGATGCCTTTCCCAGCCGTTACCAAAGTCGATTACACATGCTCGAAGCATGTCTTCAAGAGTTTGAATGGTGCATTCAGTCTGCCCATCCGTCTGTGGATGATATGCTGTGCTCATGTCTAGACGCGAGCCAAAGGATTTGTGCATCGCCTGCCACAAATCAGAGGTAAAACGTGGATCTCGATCAGAAATGATGGAAGTTGGCACCCCCGTGCCTCGAGACTACTTCCTTCAGATAGATGTCTGCTAGAGTAGAGAACTTATCTGTTTCTTTGATAGCTAGGAAGTGTGCAGACTTGGTTAGCCAATCCACTATCACCCAAATGGTATCGTTCCCTCGTTGAGATCTAGGTAAGCCAGTAACGAAGTCCATGGAAATTTGCTCCCATTTCCATGTCGGGATCTCTGGTTGTTGAAGTAGGCCTGATGGCTTCTGGTATTCGACCTTGACCCTAGCACAGGTCAAACATTTACTAACATAGGTCGCTATGTTAGCCTTCATGTGGGGCCACCAGTACGTAGTTTTGAGGTCATGGTACATCTTATCAGAACTAGGATGCACCAAGTAATGAGACTTGTGTGCTTCATCCATCACAAGTGTTGTCACAAAACATGCACCAACAATTGTAGGTCCCTGAATCTGTGCGGATCGTAACAGAATCGTCGATCCAACCTAGAGTGCGGAATCCCCTAGATCAGATTTCACAGAAAACGAGTAGAAACAGAATCAAGAACACGATACACTTTCAATCCGGTCTTCTATTGATTATCCAACACGAAGTTTACAATCAATCCAAGACCCACAAGAAATCTCCTAGCCACTCTCTATAGATTTCTCCAAATGTCTCAAATGTCTAACCTAAACCCTTATGCCAAGCCTTGTTTATATAGGACAAGCTTTGCACATGGGCTTTGGTCTGGGCCAGGCCATTCTCCAAGCCCATTACACTAAATAACTCCCTAACCAATAATGCTAAGCCCAATACAAAATATCCAAAGACTAAATAATCAAACTATTAAGCTGTTGTCACAAAACATGCACCAACAAACTCCCCCTTGACAATAGCTTCATAGTGTAACTTTGTCTTCAAACATCTTGCAGTCTTTTGGTCTTTGGATAGCATCAGCTACACAGTTTCTGACATTAACAAACAGCTCCATAGGGAGAAATCACCCTAAGCCAAAAAGAGTTTAGTTAGTGCGTGTGTTTAGGGGGAGTAAGTTATAAAATTTTAAAAATACATAAAAAATATAGAAAATAAGAAATGAGTTATCACTGTGTGAAAAAGAAGAAATGACAGTACATCAGCAAGTTAGACTGTCACACTCAAACTGAATTAAAATGCTTAAGTGTGATAGCAGCTTCATCATATGATGTACCAGTAGGCAAAAGCATGAAATAATCAACTTACCAATGTGATATAAACCTAAATGCACTGAGTATGAGTGGGGAACACATCAGTGGTGTATGGTTTAATGACCTTAAATCTTGCGTTGATAGATTGCCAAAATCTGAAGTTTTGGGTCTTTATACTGTTATTTCATCTGGGGATATCAGGGGTGTCCTTCTGCTGCATCCAGATACATGCTGACCTAGGCACACCCAGGATATCTTAAAAGAGCTAAAAATGCCAAAACCCTGAAAATGAAGAAGCTCTCCTAGAGAGTCATTCATAAAGTGCAAAATGCATAAATCGTACCAAAAAATGGTATTTGTCTTAGCCCTCGTTAGATATTTTGGTCTCTCTGCTGTACGGAAGTACTGACCTGATCACCAAGTATCTAAACGTTGAAAAACAAAACGGATGAATTCAGTATACTCACCTACTACGATGAATCTTTGTGCATACCTTGATCGCGGGGGTATATCCTGAAGTGGGACACACTAATATATCAGAATTAATATTACCTTAACGTATCATATGGTAATGGTACTTGAAATGTTCAGGCATTTTGTTTAGGTGGACAAACATACTGGTAATCGTCTTGAACTGCTTTTCACGGAAATCACATAAAGAATTAACTAATAGTGTGAAAACAGTTTGATTTTGCTGATATGATCTTCTTGCACATGATACTCACAAAAAGAAGTATTGTAAATGTTTTTAAGTTTAGTTTAGTTTGTTTAGTTGTTTTGAGAAATATCAAAAATTCCAAAAATATTTTCCTTTTAAAAGATCTTCCATTTTGAACTGACAGGTAGTTGTTTTTGAAAACTAAGATAAAATATTGGTTTATCTTTAAATGTGAAAAAGACTGATGGTTTTTCGAGATACTTGCTTGTGTTTCTAAACAGATTGATGCAGTTATCAAAATGAAGTGTAGAATACAAGTAAAGTGCAGATTGAGAGTGAAGTGAAGATGTGTGAAGATGCATGGTAGGATCCTTCTACTACATTGCAGAGAGAGAGAGTTGAAAATTTGGAGATACTTGCTTAACCAAAGATTGTTAGTTCACTGATCTACAACGATGAAAGTTTTGGAGATTGGAAGCATCAGCTAAGGGGGAGTTTGTTAATGTCAGAAACTGTGTAGCTGACGCTATCCAAAGACCAAAAGACTGCATTCAGTGCAGCCAGTTCGTTCGACCTCTTCGTATACGCCTCGATTTCAGACCCCGTCATTTTCAGATTGTAAAACTCCACTTCTAGCTTGTGGATGTCATCACGATGACAATACTCCTCTTTGATCAGATCTATAAAGTCATTCCATGGGGTGGCATTAGCAGCTGCCAACCCTAGCATTTGCACCTGTGCGTTCCACCAAGTGAGCACACCACCTTCAAGAGTTCCCGTAGCAAATTTCACCCTACTAGCAACAGGGCATTCACACATTTCGAAAACAGATTCGATCTTCTCAAACCAGTGAGGAGACCTACAGCTCCTTCTGTACCACTGAAGGTGCTAGGTCGACAGTCCATAAAGGTCTTGAATGTACACACTCGAGGTTGAGCATTCAGACCTCTTGCTTGAGTTGCTGCGAGTGCCTCAGCAACTCGTCCGTTGATTAGAGCCGTCAGCTGGGCTTGATTCAAGTTGAGACGTCCACTCATGATCTTCACATCGAAGTAAACACAAGTGAGAAAGGTGTCGCGAAAGTGTGTAAGTATGGGATGACAGAAGAGAGCAAGCACACAGGGTTTTCAATCAGTTGCTATGTCAACTAAGCATGCTATGAACAGTGCACTATTTAAACTAACAGGCAGGCAATACAAATATAAACCATATCACCTATTATGTTGAGCCTTGCACATGGAGCGAAGCGTCGTTGTGGATCGTTGAGCATTTTACAGGTTATAGTCTGGTTTTGTCAAAAAGCTTTTCCCTTTTTAAAACCAAGGTCACTATAACCAATGGCTCTGATACCAATCTGTCACACCCCCAAAATCCACAAGCGGAGTATCACCGCAGGAGGCGTGACATGACCAGGATCAAGCCACCAATCATATTGAACAATGTATTAAAGTAAAACATAAAACCAACCAACAATATAAATGGTGTCCAAAACAAATTATCCAAGTTCAAATTATCAGCGGAAGCATAAAGTTTAAAACCAAAACATAAGTTTAAAAGTTCAAGTGTTTAACATGGAACTCAACAGTCCATGTCCCACAACGACCTCGACCTCCTGAGCAAGCTCCATCTAAGCACCTAACGACCTGCAAGGCATATAGTAACGAATCAACAACAAAGTTGAGCGAGTTCACAGTTGGGTGTTCGTTTTAAGTTGTTTCAAAAACATAAGTTTCCTTTAGCTGGCTTACTTGCCGTGGGGGTTACCCCATAGTTTAAAAAAATGATTAATCCTTTCCTTTTACTCTGGCTCCCAGTCGTGGGGTATACCCCATAAATATCCCACTAGACCCGTGTGACAACTGTCACTTTTCCGTACATTCCATACAATAATTAGACAGTAATCTGTGTTTAAGAACTGTGCATGATATAGTTTACAAGATAAATGAATTTCTGATTACTGTTATATACATACAATGGCATTTCATGTTGCAAGACTTTTATCATTACTACATGCAACACGATATAGTTCTAGTAATGCACAGAACAGAATTGGCACCATTATCAGACAAACTAAAAGCACTGACGGGAGTTCAGTACTTAGACAGACATGATGTTAAGACACAGAATGAGCCCCAGAACTAAGTACTACACTAGTATGGTGTGTAGGGAAGTAAGGACCACAAAACTGCATCCCTAAGTGATAGTTTAAGTGCCGTGAAGTGCCTAAAACTCACCCAAAGTGCAGAATTCTGCATAATTCAGCAAAAATCAGCTTTTTAACAAGCTAGTTTCACGTAAAAATATGACTAAATGGTCCTGAATGTTTACCTAAGTGTCGCAAATTAAAGGTGTCACAAAAGGGGACATAAAGAACACTAAACGGAATAGTTTGACACTTTAACAAACCGGTATCTAACCGAACAACCGGACACTACCCGAAACACCAAAATTATACTAGAAGCATTGTTTTGATATTTTTCAGCTAGTTATGATCCCCGAACACCCTAACACACTATATAACACATGATATGCTTAACACCTAATTAATATTCTTGAAAACTAACTAGATCTCCTAATCTACCATTGAAACACAATCAATACCCCCCCCCCCCTTAAGTGGACGGTCACATAAGTGGCCCCACCCTTGATCCTACATAATCTTTCTTGATTCACTAAGATTTGATAGAGATTATGCCATGTACTTATGGGATACATTATACATTGGATAAAAGAATTAGGTTGGTTATAAGTATATCATGCTAGATCATTCTCATTCATCTTCACCCACATTACACACACTAAACTCTCTCTCTCCCTCCTCCTACTCACGGCCGTGAGCCACCATACACACCTCCATCATATTTCATTCAAGTTCATCCATTCCAAAGTGATCCCAAGGTGTAAGGAGCCATACAAGAAAGCTTGGTGGTCTTGGATCTTGAAGGACCTCTCCCAATTGCTTTTATCCATCACATTTGCCATCATCAACTTCTAGTGTTCTTCCCTAGCCCTTGTGCTAGTAGTAAGGCCCTTATGATCTCTTATTACTTCATATTTTGATGGTTAATAGATGATGAACATTGTTAAACATGAAGAACACTAAAGAACATAATCATGAATCTCTAACATAAGCTCATTAACATATGAATACATGTTGATTTATGTTTATTTGCTTCTTGATGATTGATGATTGGTGTTAGTGATGTTAGACATCATAAGAAACCTACTAGATTGTAATTAAACACATGATCTAGTAAGTTAAGGTGATGATCTTGTGAAAGACCAAGATCATCATGCCTTATGTTTTCATGAACTTGGAAAATGAACATGATTTTATGAATGATGAAACATATAACATGATTACTAGACATAAACTTGAAGGATTTCAAAAATAGTTTTCCAAAGAAACCAAGTTAAATCACAAGATTTACATGAACATTGTTTTTAAAGAAACTAACCATGTTTCTAGGGGTAAAACAAGTATAAGAATACATTGTTTACTATAAAAAATTCAAGAGAATGATTTTTGGAAAAATCATCTAGTAAGTTGTAAACACCTAAATCCTTCAAGAATGAGATTTTGAAGAAGTAAACACACTTTAGAGGGTAACTAAACCTACTAAACACACTACCAAGTTACTACAAGTTTTTATGAAAGTTCAAGTTCATGATTATTAGGTAGATAACATTGTTTTGGCACTTGACAAGTGTAGATTGATTGTTGATTGTTTGTGATTTTGAAAAGAAAATGATATGCTTTGATAGCATGGACACCTCCATTTTTAGGGGAAACTATGGCAAAATTTTCTAAAAATATAAACACATAGAAATATTTTCTAAACAAATATTTACAAGTGTGTTTTAACTATGGTTTTCAATATAAAGTTTGCCATAGATTTTGTTACAAAAATACAAGTATTGGAGGTTGATTTTTATAAATAAAAATGGGTAAATATGTATTTAGAGTATATATTTACATTAAAGACACATTGTGTGTGATTATTTGTATACTTTGTGTATTAGTTATATTATTTTAGGATTTAAAGTAATATAACTTAACAAAATACCAAGAATTTACAGTCCAAAATAATACCAAAAATCACAAGGAATACATACATAAGTTACCCACTTAATATTGTGAAACCGAACGCAAGAACGTAACTTACAAAATATTCCGGAGAATACCTTTATAAATATATTTTTGGTAAAATAATATTTTGGATACAAGAAATGAAAATATGATTTTTGTAAATATTACCAAGTTGTATCATATTTTCGACAAGGAGAAAATATATTATTTTTGAGAAGTAAAAATATATTTTCCTAGAGTTTTTAGAAGATGTATGATTTTTGGGAAAAATATATATTTTCTTGGATAAACTTGAAATACATTTGGGACGAAACAAGTTTATATATATTATCTAAGTAAGACTTGAAAATATATTGTTTTGGAAATATATATTGGGTATTTATTAAGAAAATACGTACACACCGGAATACGACGCCAATACAAGGCAAGATATACAAATACAAGAATACATACATACATGTATGAGATACCCCCATCCTTGGGAAGGAAATACGAATATGAATACTTGAGAAATATTGTTACAAAAATATTGTTTAACAATTGTTCCAAAACTTACAAATGTAATTAAAGTTAAAATAGTTATTATTTTAACGAGTAATTATAACTTGGAATAATATTGAGGTCATAAAAGAGACGTAACTCAAAAACGTTAATACTGAGTCAAGGCACGACCCGCTCGCCTAATAGACAGTAGTACATTGTAGGTTGTCGTGCACACAAATAGTGGCTTGAGTTTCGTCGGACTGAAGAACGCAAAACAGTGAGTTCATGTCCCCCTTTTCTCTTAACTGTTTTTGGTTTTATAACTCTCGGGGGTGGAATACATGTTACGTATGCTTAAATGGTATGAAATGAACTATTAAATCATGTGAGCATAGCTTAAATTTGAAATTCCATTAATTCATAATTAGGGACGAAGGTTAGATCTAACGGGTACGGCCGAACCCCACTCATGGTACTTGTGACCATTTGAGTGCTTCGGTGTCCCAGTCGAGGGAAATTGACATAGTCGAGGTGAATCGATATAGTCAAGGGAAATTGACATAGTCAAGGTAAATTGACATAGTCGAAGGGGAATTCGACATAGTCGAGGGAAAATCGACAAGGGTATAGGCCTACGCATTTCGAGTGCTCCCTACGTCCTCACATGCTTTAATGTCCTGGTAAAACATTTATATATGTTCATAAATGCTTTTCATACCTGTTTTCAAAGGAGTCTCTCAAAGGTTTACAAGTTTGCCAGTACTCACATAAAACGCATAAACTCGCTCAACTTTTGTTGATGTTTTCCAAAATTACATGTATTTCAGGTAACAGGTTGGATCTTGGGCAATGGTGTTGTTTCTAGAAGTAAATTTCAAGTTTAGATATCATCCACTTTTGTTGGTTTGTGACTTAGTCGAAGGTTGTGTTTTAAAACTTAAGTAACTGGTGTTTGTAATACTTTAAATTTTATGGATGGATGAACATCGTTTTGATCATGTAGTTGTTTATTATGATTGAATGCAATGATATTAAACCAGTCACACATCATACGCTTCCGCAAAAGTCAGGGTGTGACAGTTTGGTATCAGAGCTTCGATTGTAGTGAACTAGGATTCCTTCACGAGTCTAAACTACAATCACTAGGACTCTCTCATAAAAACATTTTTACAAAGAGGTTTTTCATTGCATTCACGTAAGCGTCAAGATCCATGAGTCAAACATTTCTTCAAAGAAAGGACAAAGCAAGGACATTAGTAGGGAGGAGAATACCCAAACTAAGGTGCCAACTGAGGCATAGTCTACATGAGTTAGACTTGCCAAAGACAAAATGACCCCCCCCCCCAAAGGATAAACGAGAGTTATATGTGATATGATGCATTTATTTTCCTGCTTATGCTAAGTAACATACTTGTTTATTGATATATACATACGAATAAGTGTACGGAATAATTGTTGACATGAATAAGATACCTTCGACTCCGAATCCTATTATTGTTCTTAACCTGCACGATGAAGCTATCAACCTCGCGTTCATGACTGGAGTGATTATCAAACGAGATTCTGAGCTTGTTTCCGTAGGAGATGGCTGCTCTTCCCTCTCAATTGTGAAGGTACCTGACTACGGTAGTGACAGCGAGGCAGAGGCAGCAACCTTGGACAACTTCTTTATCAGCGGGACGAGGTCCCTGTGGCTTTTGTGAAACGAGATTGACGACACACTTGACCAGAAAAGGAAGATGAAGTATTCATCTCAAAGGTGCCCCTCCAACTATTAGGAATTCTCCTTATTCCTATTTCGTTTAATCATCGTGCTTATTCGCGCGTAACGATAACGAATGTTAACGCGTGGACCACCGCAATGGTCCTTTCCATGTCAGAGGTATAAGGACAGTAGTGTCCCCTCCTTGGTTGATCATCTACTTGGGCGAGGGAAAATTGAGGTAACTGTGCAAGACAATTTATTATTACGGGGGCCCACGTAATAACAACTTGTAGTGCATGGAAATCCTGGTGGACTCTGCGGGTCAGACTAATGATCACCATCCCTCCAAAAATAATCTATAGGTGTTCGCACCTTCATCTGGTAGAACAACACCTAGGCCATTGCTTTAGCACTTTACAAAGTAGGAAACCTGTCTTTGCCTACTTCGTGTCTGACACTTCTACCAGTATACGAGGCGTTTGGGAACTGATATCTAAGCTAGTGGAGATGGCTAACATGCGGGAAAGATTCAGTGACGTTACACTCTCTATCACCCTTACATGAACGACCCCCATCTATGGGAAAGTATACCCCTCAGTGAAGCTAAAGACCTAAGAAAACCAATGTAGCAGGAAAATAACTGCTACTTTCATATCATGAAACTTGTGTGACCAAGGTGACGTAACCTCGAGTTCATTTTGTTACAAGCAATAAGTCAATTTGCCAAGCTTATATGAAAGCTCAGTAATTGTCTCCTTATATATGCATGTGGTATTGGGTGATCACCTGTTTGCTTATGGTACTATGTACCTCATAGAAAATTATGGAATGTTGTCTAACCTGCCCCATACCTTTTGATAGAAGAGAATGCCGCCCAGACGTGACACAGACACCAGTACGTTACCAAGGACAGAAGCCGAACTTCAAGAACGCATCTCACAGGCAATTGCATGACATGAAGCCCTCCGCTCTGAACACAGCGGTGGCACTTCTGGAAATAACCCTCCAACTGGCTGCACCTATAACCAGTTCCTGGACTGCAAGCCATTGAATTTTGATGGCACAGGAGGTGCCGTTGCATTTTTTCGTTGGGCATAAAAGACTGACTCCGTTCTAAGGATGAGTAACTGTTCGCCCCAGCGGAGTATTACCTTTATCTCAGGGTTGTTTTTAGATGGCGCACTCTCCTGGTGGAACCTTCAGGTTCAGACCCTCGGTGAAGATGCTGCTTATGCACTGAGCTGGGGAGAGCTCAAGGAAATAATGGAGAAGAAATACTGTTCTAGGGCTGAAATCCAGAAGCTTGAGGTGGAGTTTTGGAATTTGAAAATGGACGGGCCGAAGATTTCTGAGTACGTCCAGCGATTTCACGACTTGTCTAGGGTTGTTCCCTACTTAGTCAAGCCGGAATTCAAGAGGATTGAGCGATTCATTTGGGGACTTGCACCTCAGATCAGGAGCATGGTTACTACCTCAAAGCCCCCAACCATCACAGAGGCTATCGATTTGAGTGTCACTCTTACTGAAGAAGCTCTACGCATGGGAAAATTTTCGAAATCTGAGGATAACAAAAAAGAGACTCATGTGGAGTCATCTGGAAACAAGAAGAGGAAGTCTTCAAACCTAAAGATAGGCACCCAAGTCAGCTATGGGAGCTCTAAAACAAACAAAAGAAAGGAGGTGAACCCGCCGCATGGCAGGAAAGCGTATGGAGCCACTAATAAGACTGGTGGTAAGGTTTACTTGGGGACTGCCGAGGTGCGAGGAATGCAATTTTTACCATGAAGGTCGATGTCTGAGGCCGAAGTGCGGAAAATGTGGAAAGGAAGGGCACAGCAAGTGTAAGGACCTTCAAAAATGTCCTAAAACGACCCGTAAGTGAAAACCCGGATCCCTGAAAATCTGATCCATAACAAAAAACCAAGAAAAACAAGAAATCTGGTCTTCAGGCGGGCCGCGTAAGGGTTAAGCATAACCTCACGCGGGCCGCGTCAACATGTGTTTGACCGGATAAGCGTGCCCAGGCCACATGGCACCCACCTGGCAACCGTACGCGTAACCCAGCAAACCTACACGTAGACTAGGTGGCCACGCGGGCCGTGTAAGGGTCGAGCAAGGGTTCACGCGGGCCGCGTGAGACCCAAATTTCTGCTATAAAAAGGGCAGGCTACGAGCAGTTCACTGGTGTCGAAAACAATTATCAAAAACGAAATCTCACTGCTCAAAATCGAAATTCATTATAGCTAGGCGCTGCTACGATACAGGGTATTAACTCGATCGCTGCTACGATTCAATGGCCGATCGATTGAAACTATCCGACGGATGTTTAAGTGCTGCCCACATTAAGGCCATACTCTGTCATTCGTCGTGAATTTGATGGATGTTTAAGTAATGCACTTTGTCATTTGTTGTGAGGGTTTTAATCTCGTGAGTTATCGTAAATGCTGTATTAGTTACTGACCTAGTTCGTGTGCATTATTATTTAAATTAGGTTACAAGGCTAATCAGTAGGCTAAACTCTGCCCGTTAAATCTGCAATGTGAGTCATTCTCTTTTATCAAAAGTATTTTACAATACTCCATTTATTTTTCAAAGGTTATAATTACAGGGATTAAGTCATGGTTATCTTAATCACTGGCTAGTGGAGTATTGTGCACATTACTAATTTCTCACAGTTAGGCTAATAAATCCTAACAGTGATAATCATCACTACTTGGGGAAGGACCCAATAGTGGTATGACCATCGTCACCAGGAGGTGACACGGCGCCAGATAAAAATAAGATAGAAGCCATTGTAATCGCTCTTATGCTGTAATTTATAACTATGTGTCATTTTATCAAATTTGAATGACTCGCCAGTATTTCCCCGCTGATAAAATATTTTCAAAACATGTTTCAGGTGACTACTGTAAACCAAGGAAAAGTGCTACGGAGCACTAACAAGCTTGAAGTAGTGGCTCAGTTAAATAAATAAACATGTTTTGTAAATCAGGGAATTTCCTTGAGAAATTCCTCTAATGTAAATTACGGGGTTTATCCCGAATTATGAAATAAAATAATCGGGTATTTCAAGTTTTAAAAGATCCTGTAAATCTTCCGCTGTTAACTCAAATAACTAATACCACGGGTTTCTGTCCCGCGGCTCCTGGACCGGGTAAAACCGGGACGGGGGCCGTGACAGCAAGGATGCCTGTTGGGCGAAGGATCCAGACGAAAGAGATAATGGGAAAGTTCCAGGTTGCTACAGATGTGGTGAAGTAGGGCACTTTAGGAAAGATTGCCCTAGAAAGAACCAAGCAAGGAAGGGTCTTCACGATCGGAGCTCGTGAAGCACGCCAGGATCCAGATACGGTTACGGGTACGTTCCCTATTAACCAAATTCTATGCATCCATTTCTGATTAATACTGGCGTCAACTTTAACCTCATGTCCTTAGAACTTAAGAACTACTTGGCCTAGTTTCGAGTAGAATAGACGTCCCATATTCTTTAGAATTGGCGAATGGAAGGTTAGTTAAGCGAAAAAGATAATGAAGGATTATATTTTGGGAACTCAAAAGGCCGGAACCTTCTATTACCATTGACTTGGGAGGTCATGATATGGTAGTCAGCATGGATTGGATATCCAAGTGTAGAACTGAAGTTGTTCGTTATAAGGAAAATCAGTCGTATCCCTCTTGCGAATGATGAAACACCTGTAGTACACAACCTTTTTGCAATAGGTGCAATGGTACTAGACCCCATAAGGCAGTGGATTTGTGACATTTTTACATTGGTCATAGAGACACATGAGCGCCTCCGAATAGGCTGCATAGCCTTCCCTGCTCATGGTTGTCAATAAGGAGACCAAGGAGCCAGAGCCTGAAGACGTCCCTGTGGTGGAGGAATTTCCAGAAGCCTTTCCTGAAACTTGCCAAGAATACCTCCACAGCGACAAGAGGAGTTTAGGATAAACCTCATGCCAGGAGTGGCACTAGTGACAAGATAACGCCTTACCAACTAGTTTCGTCTGAGATACAAGAGCCTCTGATACAGCTGTGAGAGCTGCTAGACAGAGGAAGTCTACCAGGCCGAGTTTCTCACCTTGGGAAGCCCCAGTGTTATTTGTTAGGAATCAGGACAACAGTTTTTACACGCGTACATAGCCTAATCTGAGAGGAACTCAGAGGGATTAATGAGGGAGAAAAGTATTACGCATGGGTTACAGGGAGATAGACAACTAACCAACAAGAAACAGTACCCCTTACCCAGAACCGATGACTTGTCAACCAACTACAAGATCCCAGCTACTACTCCAAGTTGGAATTAAGGACATGGTGTCCTTAGTTAAGGACACAAGAAGAAAGATGACAGCTTCCACTCTGCATCAATTCCAAAGAATTGGATATCAAGGATCGGTATCCTTTGCCAAGGATTGATGACATGAACAGACCAATCGTAAGGTTCTAGTTACCACTCAAAGATCGACCTGAGGACAGGATGTCCTCAACTGTGAATACAAGAAGGAAAAATCCCTAAAACGACCTTTAGGACTCGCTTCGAGCATTACGAGTTCCTTGTCGTACCATTTGGCTTAACACATGCATCGACAGTATTCATGGACCTCATGAATCGAACGTGTAAGCCATGCCTGAATAGATCATGATTATATTTATTGACTACATTCTTATCTGCCCAACGACCACGGAAGGTCGTGAGCAACATCTGCAATTTATCTTGCGACTCTTAGAGAAAGAACAGTTATGTGCTAGGATGTCAAAGGGCGGATTTTGAATTCGCAAGGTAAGAACTTTAGGGTACATGGTGGATAAGAATGAGATTCATGCCAGCCCTGCAATCAAGATCTAAGGAGTTAGAGTTGCAATTATGTGACGCTTCATGACAAAGTCTCGATTGCGCGTCGATGCAACGAGACCACGACATTGAATATGCGTCATGTTGATTAAGGGATCATGAGAAGAAACCTTGATCTAGATACAGTAATTGCGCGCCGCAAATTTGACGTCCTTACCTGTAAGAAAACACTGCACGACCTTTACTGATCACAAGGGTTGCAGCACACCGTTGATCATAAGATCTTAAATATTAACGAAGATGGACTGAGCTACTGAACGATGCAGACTGTATGGACATGTTACGTGCTTGTGTGATAAACTTTGATGAAAAGTTGGAACACTCACTTGCCCTTAGTGGAGTTTTCCTACGACAGTATTTATCACACCGCTGTTTAAACCGCTTCATGTGAAGCTTTAGATGGAACATAATAAGTCGATCCCCATTGTGTTGAACGGAGACCGGAGATAAACAATCTACTGGCCTGAGTTGGTTCAGGAAAAATTTGAAGCAAGATCGTTCAGATGTGTGATCATATCAAGACAGCCAGCGGAATACAGAAAGATTGCACCGACGAGCGGCGGAAATCATAGGAAATTTGAGATAAGAAGTATGGCTTTAATGGGAGCCTCGCCTTGGGAAGGCGTGGCGCGATTTGGAAAACGTGGAAGGTTGGACCCCCGGTATATTAGACCTTTCGAGATCCTGGTAGGGATCGGGACCATTGCTCACAAGCTGAAACTACCAGAAAAGATCAGTAGTGATCGCGACACATTCCACGTGTCTAGTCTTTAGAGGACTCTGACTTAAGGAACAGTCGTTATTCCCACAAACAAGATTCACGTCAACGACAAACTCCAATTTACTATAGAACCTGTTAAGATTGCGGACTGAGAGTCCACAAAACACGGAGAAGACGTAATTGATTTATTTGAGTACGTTGGAATTCATATCATGGCCCAGACTTACTTGGGAACATGAAGACCGATTTTAAACCTAAGTGACCACATTTGATTCACAACTCCCCTGCGACCGATGGCATCGCTTGAATTTTGGGACGAAATTCTTTTAACGGGGGGAGAATGTGACAACTGTCACTTTTCCGTACATTCCGTACAATAATTAGACAGTAATCTGTGTTTAAGAACTGTGCATGATATAGTTTACAAGACAAATGAATTTCTAATTACTGTTATATACATACAATGGCATTTCATGTTGCAAGACTTTTATCATTACTACATGCAACACGATATAGTTCTAATAATGCACAGAACAGAATTGGCACCATTATCAGACAAACTAAAAGCACTGACGGGAGTTCAGTACTTAGACAGACATGATGTTAAGACACAGAATGAGCCCTAGAACTAAGTACCACACTAGTATGGTGTGTAGGGAAGTAAGGACCACAAAACTGCATCCCTAAGTGATAGTTTAAGTGCTGGGAAGTGCCTAAAACTCACCCAAAGTGCAGAATTCTGCATAATTCAGCAAAAATCAGCTTTTTAACAAGCTAGTTTCACGTAAAAATATCACTAAATGGTCCTGAATGCTTACCTAAGTTTCGGGAATTAAAGGTGTCACAAAAGGGGACATAAAGAACACTAAACGGAATAGTTTGACACTTTAACGAACCGGTATCTAACCGAACAATCGGACACTACCCGAAACACCAAAATTATATTAGAAGCATTGTTTTGGTATTTTTGAGCTAGTTATGATCCCCGAACACCCTAACACACTATATAACACATGATATGCTTAACACCTAATTAATATACTTGAAAACTAACTAGATCTACTAATCTACCATTGAAACACAACCAATACCCCCCCCCCCCCCTTAAGTGGACGGTCACATAAGTGGCCCCACCCTTGATCCTACATAATCTTTCTAGATTCACTAAGATTTGATAGAGATTATGCCATGTACTTATGGGACACATTATACATTGGATAAAAGAATTAGGTTGGTTATAAGTATATCATGCTAGATCATTCTCATTCATCTTCACCCACATTACACACACTAAACTCTCTCTCTCTCCCTCCTCCTACTCATGGTCGTGAGCCACCACACACACCTCCACCATCTTTCATTCAAGTTCATCCATTCCAAAGTGATCCCAAGGTGTAAGGAGCCATACAAGAAAGCTTGGTGGTCTTGGATCTTGAAGGACCTCTCCCAATTGCTTTTATCCATCACATTTGCCATCATCAACTTCTAGTGTTCTTCCCTAGACCTTGTGCTAGTAGTAAGGCCCTTATGATCTCTTGTTACTTCATATTTTGATGGTTAATAGATGATGAACATTGTTAAACATGAAGAACACTAAAGAACATAATCATGAATCTCTAACATAAGCTCATTAACATATGAATACATGTTGAATTATGTTTATTTGCTTCTTGATGATTGATGATTGGTGTTAGTGATGTTAGACATCATAAGAAACCTACTAGATTGTAATTAAACACATGATCTAGTAAGTTAAGGTGATGATCTTGTGAAAGACCAAGATCATCATGCCTTATGTTTTCATAAACTTGGAAAATGAACATGATTTTATGAATGATGAAACATGTAACATGATTACTAGACATAAACTTGAAGGATTTCAAAAATAGTTTTCCAAAGAAACCAAGTTAAATCAAAAGATTTACATGAACATTGTTTTTAAAGAAACTAACCATGTTTCTAGGGGTAAAACAAGTATAAGAATACATTGTTTACAAGAAAAATTCAAGAGAATGATTTTTGAAAAAATCATCTAGTAAGTTGTAAACACCTAAATCCTTCAAGAATGAGATTTTGAAGAAGTAAACACACTTTAGAGGGTAACTAAACCTACTAAACACACTACCAAGTTACTACAAGTTTTTATGAAAGTTCAAGTTCATGATTATTAGGTAGATAGCATTGTTTTGGCACTTGACAAGTGTAGATTGATTGTTGATTGTTTGTGATGATTTTGAAAAGAAAATGATACGCTTTGATAGCATGGACACCTCCATTTTTAGGGGAAACTATGGCAAAATTTTCTAAAAATACAAACACTTAGAAAAATATTTTCTAAATAAATATTTACAAGTGTGTTTTAACTATGGTTTTCAATATAAACTTGGCCATACATTTTGTTACAAAAATACAAGTGTTGGAGGTTGGTTTTTATAAATAAAAATGGGTAAATATGTATTTAGAATATATATTTACATTAAAGACACATTGTGTGTGATTATTTGTATACTTTGTGTATTAGTTATATTATTTGAGGATTTAAAGTAATATAACTTAACAAAATACCAAGAATTTACAGTCCAAAATAATACCAAAAATCACAAGGAATACATACATAAGTTACCCACTTAATATTGTGAAACCGAACGCAAGAACGTAACTTACAAAATATTCCGGAGAATACCTTTATAAATATATTTTTGGTAAAATAATATTTTGGATACAAGAAATGAAAATACGATTTTTGTAAATATTACCATGTTATATCATATTTTCGACAAGGAGAAAATATATTATTTTTGAGAAGTAAAAATATATTTTCCTAGAGTTTTTAGAAGATGTATGATTTTTGGGAAAAATATATATTTTCTTGGATAAACTTGAAATACATTTGGGATGAAACAAGTTTATATATATTTTCTAAGTAAGACTTGAAAATATATGGTTTTGGAAATATATATTGGGTATTTATTAAGAAAATACGTGCACACCGGAATACGATGCCAATACAAGGCAAGATATACAAATACAAGAATACATACATACATGTATGAGATACCCCCATCCTTGGGAAGAAAATACGAATATGAATACTTGAGAAATATTGTTACAAAAATATTGTTTAACAATTGTTCCAAAACTTACAAATGTAATTAAAGTTAAAATAATTATTATTTTAACGAGTAATTATAACTTGGAATAATATTGAGGTCATAAAAGAGACGTAACTCAAAAACGTTAATACTGAGTCAAGGCACGACCCGCTCGCCTAATAGACAGTAGTACATTGTAGGTTGTCGTGCAAATAGTGGCTCGAGTTTCGTCGGACTGAAGAACGCAAAACAGTGAGTTCATGTCCCCCTTTTCTCTTAACTGTTTTTGGTTTTATAACTCTCGGGGGTGGAATACATGTTACGTATGCTTAAACGGTATGAAATGAACTATTAAATCATGTGAGCATAGCTTAATTTTGAAATTCCATTAATTCATAATTAGGGACGAAGGTAAGATCTAACGGGTACGGCCGAACCCCACTCATGGTACTTGTGACCATTTGAGTGCTTCGGTGTCCCAGTCGAGGGAAATCGACATAGTCGAGGTGAATCAACATAGTCAAGGAAAATTGACATAGTCAAGGTAAATTGACATAGTCGAAGGGGAATTCGACATAGTCGAGGGAAAATCGACAAGGGTATAAGCCTACTCATTTCGAGTGCTCCCTACGTCCTCACATGGTTTAATGTCCTGGTAAAACATTTATATATGTTCATAAATGCTTTTAATACCTGTTTTCAAAGGAGTCTCTCAAAGGTTTACAAGTTTGCCAGTACTCACACAAAACGCATGAACTCGCTCAACTTTTGTTGATGTTTTCCAAAATTACATGTATTTCAGGTAACAGGTTGGATCTTGGGCACGGGTGTTGTTTCTAGAGGTAAATTTCAAGTTTAGATGTCATCCACTTTTGTTGGTTTGTGACTTAGTCGAAGGTTGTGTTTTAAAACTTAAGTAACTGGTGTTTGTAATACTTTAAATTTTATAGATGGATGAACATCGTTTTGATTATGTAGTTGTTTATTATGATTGAATGCAATGATATTAAACCAGCTACACATCATACGCTTCCGCAAAAGTCAAGGTGTTACAACCCATTACCATATCGACTACTGACTGAGAAAGTTGGGTGCCCTAAGTCAATGTCTATCATCATTGACGTGCCCAGATCCATTAGTTCACTCCCGTCCTCTGCGGCACGGTGTGAGGCTTGTCAAACCTAATAGCGCTATTTAACTAATGACCCGTTCGCCATTGGCCCGGCGATTAAGTCGATATAAAAATGAGGGACTTAATGATAGAGTTTTTGGTCTAGTAACAATGTTGTCACCCTTCAGTTAAGAGGGTGGAGGAACGTTTCCCATATAAGGATATCACGCAGGTTCCATGTTGTCACCCTTCAATTAAGAGGGTGGAGATACGTATTCTAACCAAGGAGAATACGCAGGTTTCCTTTCAATCATTTACCCATTCCCAACCACCGGGAATCCCATGCCTTGTAGAAAGTGTGAACTCACCTTAGGTTAGCTCGGCAGATAAACAAAAGGTCAATCGAGCTGCTAGTGGTCAACCACGTCCTAACATGGTTACCATTCAAGTCAGGTCTAGGTTCAAGTAGTGCACGTAGGTTTACACATAATCTAACAAGTTACAACACATAACGATCATGGTAAACACGTAGAATCATGGCAACTAGTCAAACAGTAGCATAAAGTCCACATAAACATAACTCAACTTGTGCGACTCGAGTGATCGGGCTGTTATGGTTGTGTAAGCCTAATCATCTTGTACGATCGAAGGGATAAAGCCCAATAACCATCCGGCCCAACCTGTTGTGCGTTCAGCACAATCTTGTGCGACTCACAACGGGTTGTGCGACTCAGAAACCTACCCGACCCAAAACATGCAACCCAATACTCACACGGCCCAAACAATTAAACAAGCACTTAACTTGTGCGATCCAGCTTAACTTGTGCGATCGGGTTTGGGCTGTTCGGCCCAATAACATAGCATAATCTAAACATTTGTGCGGCCCAACATCTTGTGCGATCAGCACAACCTTGTGCGATCCACAAGATGTTGTGCGATTGAGCTTAAATAGGTTATACGATGTGCTTTGACTGTTGTACCCTAACATACCCTAGCTTGTGCGACTGGCCTTGTGCGATCGGTTATCTAATCCCTAGAATCATGCAATCAGTTATCCAGTTTCCATTTATTTTGCAAGACCAATTCTAACAGTTTCTATCTTTCACATTAGTCTATCAAATCAAGCAATTATCATTTAATTTATATGAAACCTAAACAATTCATCTAATCATAACAACTCATCATCATCTAATCAAACAGTAGGGTTAACATCAAAGTCCTTAATTCATCATGCAATAATTCATGCCAAACATCATCACAGCCGATTAACTTATGTTCGATTCAATTGCAATATACATGTGAGCCGATTATCATAAATACCACGTCTTGTTTCATCATTATCCAAATTAACATTATAGCTAATCGTTCGTATCAATCTCAAGAACACATATTATCAATGATTCTATTAACAAGAACCCTAATCATCATACAAGATCATAACAACCACAACATCGATTAACACACAATCATAGGAATCGTAACATCATGTACTATACAAACCATAGTGAAATACTAATCGGACTCGATGTTTGGAGAGAAGGAGACTTCGGGCGAGGAAGGGGCTGCCGTCGAACAGAAAGGAGGAGAGGAGATAGAGCTTAGGGTTTGTGTGTTCTTGTGTTTGCAAGTAATGAGAAACAAAAACCCACACATAAGTGCTTGTATGTGTATAAAAGGAGTGGGCCGAACCCGTACATGGGCTGCCCTTGGTTTCGAGTAAAAGGAGTGTGGCCCAAAAGGGCTTGTGCGAATGGACATGTTTTGTTCGACTAGTCATACATATACACATTATAGTTTCATATAACATAACACAACATTCCATTAAAATCACGTATCACATAATCACATATCGTTCGAACAAGTTACATCAAACACAAAGATAGGTTCTCAAATACGAGTTGTCACATACAAGCTTCCGCACACCGTTTCGTTGTATATTTTAAATGACGAACTTAATTACATTATGTTGTAGACTTTTAAATTGTAAAAGGTTTAATTAACCAGTATTTTTCAATGTATACCTAATCCAAATTACATGATTGTTTTCGTAAACTATACGTTAAACCCTGAATTGATAGAATGGGTGTTACAAGTTGGTAAACAGAGCTCAAGGTTAAAGGGTAAAGTGTTCGGTTCGAGGCTTGATCGCAAATACGGTAAGTATATGTATGTTAATGGTTTAGTATGATTAAAGTGTTGAGAACAACACATAGGGCTATCGTGTAATACACGTCACCCCAATTAAAATGATTGATATGGTTAACAAAATTACGTGTGTTGAGACGTATAGTGGGAAAGCCTTGTATTATAATACGGGCGATTATTGATGTCGACATTACTAACTTTTGTGAATGTTTTAATTGAAGGACACTTGCATCTGAAGATGACGAGAGTTGAACGAATTGCGGATATGACAGTGGAACGGTCCGAAGTATGACAAGCAGAGCATACTCATCAAGGGCCCAAATTGCGTAGCGATCGCGAACAAGGTTAGCAGCAAGAGAAGCCCATTAGAGCAAGCATTACCAGGTGCACATTTTAAATTAATCACACAAATAGTAATATGCAACAAAGAAGTAGAGAATGAGGGTTGCATATATAGGATAAAACTTAGAAAATCTGAATAGGATATCTATTCAGGATGAAGTTTCCAAGAGTAAATAAGTAGAAAGAAGTGTTATTCACAATGATGAATAACAAAGAAATAATAGGATTAGTTCATATGGAAACTTGGACGGGGGGTAATTATCCAAGTGGAAACTCTCAATATAATGCTATTGAGAAAAGTAGTGATCACGTTAACGAATGTGATTATATAATAGTTCGATAAAAAAACATTTTATATGTTCAAATGTAAAACTAGTAAAACTAATAATTGCTGTTTCGCAATTAAATAAAGTTTTACTTAATGAAATCAGAGATTTGAAATAAATAGAGGCGTTACTTACATAGGGTGTGATGTGAAAACTATAAAAAGGTCATGTGTATTACGTGTTGATCGCTTACTCTGGCCAGGTAAGTAGTGGCATATGATACCATGAACTTCTTGTAGCGGACACATTTACGTCCGATGTAGTAAGGACGGGGTGAATGGGACTAATTTAAATGGTACCCAAATGAATCAAATAAATAAGATGTTTGATAGTAAATGTAAACGCAAATCGGATGACGGAAGCGTATTACGTTAGAATGACGAGCCCGAGAGAAGGGACAAAGATCGAAGTAAATGAAAATACAAACCAACTAATGAGAATGCTAAGGCATAGGGATAAAAGTTTGACTGTTATAATTGATGAAATTCGCATGGACAAGTCAAACAAATTAAATAAAGAATAAAGGACTTGACTGAACAAAAAGCGATGGATCTCACTAAGACGGCCAAATAAATTAAAATAACGTCTAAAACCATATAAGAATGGTTACTTGAAGATGATTACGGTAAAGATACCCGATGAATGGGTAGGATTTGGAAAGAATGCGTAAACCAAGAGACAGGAACGCGAGAAAGAAAGTCAAAAGACTCGGAATATGAGTCATGACTAAAAGACGATGAGAATATGCAAACAGAAATTTGGATAACTACGTTCAACTATTTTAAAGTCTAACGGGTCGAATAAAGAACGGAGTTTGACATTCACCAGTGATTAAATTTCACCCAAAATAAGTCAAATGAGTCAAGTAAGGAAAACGTAAACCGGTGAGACCGGAAAGCTAAAAACATTAAGATAAAAGAACCCGGACGATGGGTCTTAAAGAAGTATATGTAAGAACCGGGTAACGGTAAGCGTAGAACAAACCGATGTATAAATGACGGAAGAAGTCATAGAGTCGGAAGAATAATTTGAAAGAAAACAAAAGTAGCCTTAGACTACGGTCAAGGTCAAATGAAATACAAATGCGAAAATAAATGATACTAGACATAAAAAGGATACCTTGACGCTATAGATATATGTATATACACCGTTGAATATGGACTCGAATAAAAGATGATCTACGGGAATATCATAACCTACGAGATTATAAATAATGTTAAGGTCTACGTGACCAAAAAGACCGTCGGGTCACAAATAGAAAGAAACGAATTGTTAGGGTCTCCCCTCAATAAGGTAAAAAGGTGAAAATCTTGAGAAATAGCCTACGAGACTAAGTGAAAGAACCTACGGGTCAATAGTATAAAACAAGGAAACTGGTTGTAACTTCCCGCGTAAAATAATAACGGGAGATAAAGTTAGTATAAAAGCGATGGGTTCTGCTAAGTTAATTGAATGGGTTAAAGCGAAGAGATTGTGAAAGGTCTGGTTGACAAAAGTGAAGAATTTCACTAAAACATTTAAACGGGCAAAAATGACAAAAAGAATTCACAATTATTTAAAATGTGTTATTTCACAAAAAAGGGCGAAGACATTACTGAAATGATAACGGAAAGGAATAAATCCTTGGGTGTAAATTCCTCGATATGAGAGATTGACATGAGATAAAGAGAAAACGTTAAACTAGAATTCAGTTTTAGTAAGAAACAACGTTTTAACAAATATGGATAATATAAGAGAAATTAGAAAATGGTTAATATTAGACGACATAGGTCTTAACACCGATAGGTGTAAGACGATACGTTCGAAAGAAGATTGCGATAATGAAACGTTTATATAAACTTAAATATAACGTGAATACGATGCGAACACGGTCACAAAAAGTGATATAGAATATAACCACGTTATAACGTGAGTTACAAGATATGATATCATAAACATGCAAAAGGTCAATGACGGCAATATAGTAAACCCGGGTGATGGGGTATAATATAACCGGTGACTAACAAGTTTAACCGCCAAAGTAAATAATCATTGAAGATGACAGATTCAAGCTGAAAGTAACGGCCCACGAGGCCTTAGACATAAAAGACATACGTGTCAATATAAATAAAAAATTTTGACCAAAAGAAATGTGTGCATTGAAAACGAAACCTGGTTCGTTTGATTAAACCAATGAAATACGTAAATAAGGTTTCAGGGACGAAACCTCTTTAAGAGGGGTAGACTTGTAACACCCCGAAAACGGGTTTGGTAATCAAAGCACGTTAATACTAAAAGACGGGTAAAGTACCGTTAGTGGTAAAAGTAACTCGGCAAATATTAGGATTTAAATAAATAAACCTAATATTAAATAAAAGTTGAACGAAAACTTTTGAGGAAATAAAAGTTTATAAACAGCCCGAGATAACGGGACTTAAAATAAACCGAGTTGTACCTGAGGATATAAATCTTTATATTATAAAATTTAATGTCAGATATAAATGAGATGAAATAACTAGGAATATATAACTTAGTTAATCACAAGTCTTGTAGTAATGAGAAAACTTGATTAAAACACCCTAAATAAAACTTGGAAAAAATCGAGGGGCCAAAAGTGACAAAATCGAAAATTAGTTTTTATTAATTAAAACTTAAAACCCAAAACACAAACTTGGTGTGTGTTTTGGTCGCAGACAATACAGGGGGCGAACAAGAACTCCTTGTTCAAACCCTAACTAGCCAAAAAGCATGCAATTGGAAGGCCAAATCAGTCCCAAATCGAAAACCAAGCTAAGATTAGTGATCACAAGGTATGTCGAATTCTATCTTTTGGTGATATTTTGAATTCATGGTGAATTATCATAAACGAAATTATTGCTTGAATGTTTGATGTAAGAGTGAAATTAGGATAGATCCATGTCTAGGAACAAACCCTAGTAAGGATTTGAAGAATTAAAGATGAAAAATTGTGAAATAGATTATTACTCATTTATGTGCTAAGTGGGTTTTTATGTCATTGTGATGAACACTTGGATTAGGGTGTTAAATTGATGAATATCGATGTTATGATACAAGTTCTAGTTGTAGTTCATGAACACTAGACATAGAGATTTGATTTTGATGTTAAAACTTGGTGAAAAGTTAGATATGAACTTGATAAAAGAAGTATAAAAATCTTGCCCGCAAGGTGTTTGTTAAAATGCCTAAACGAATGTTCGTATGTCAAAATTTTGAACAAAACACGTAAATTCCTAATTTGATTTATTAGGGGGTGATAAGTGATGATACGGATTCTAATCATAATGTGGATTTTAATTAATTTCACACATCATATGATTAGATGTAGTTAACTAGAAGAAAGTTAAATTAATCAATGATGAAGTCGAATAATGATTTCGACATAGAAAATACGTAAGGTGGAATAGTCGTATTTGTTAATGACTAATCTAACCACCTTGTGAATGATGATGTTAGTTTGACGCTAAACGAGCTAGGTGGAAGCTTGAGGAGGAAGCGGGTCAAACGAATCAATAAGGAAAAGTAAAGCATAGTTCTGATGCGAGGTAAGTTAACCTTACACCCTTTTTTTAATTACAGTACACTTACTTGTGAATATTGATTGGGAATTATGTTAAGTATTTGAAATATGATGTTCCGACATGGTACAATGCAAGTCGGAATAAGTAAAACTGGCGAGAAACCATAAGTTATGGTAAAAAGGGGGTAAAATGGTAAACTAGTCGGGTGAAGAATAGTAAATAAGGAATTTGAAACAATACGTTATGGGGTGAACGGGTAAAACTGGCAAAATAAATATCCGGACACGAGTTGACGGATAGCATAAAAGATGTGAAAAGACACTATTGGGTGTAAGTCTTAACGGATCAAATAATTTAATAAATGTCTTCTAAATAATGAGAACTCACGGTGTAAACCGGGATAGGTTCAAGGGGCGAGATGGTGTCAAAATGCCATCTTATTAAGATAAATGGTCAATTAGACTAAACGGGTCAAATGGTGTTGTTAACACCATTTGACTATAATAACTTATGGTCGCTTTATGAGTTTTGTGATCATAGGGAAGAGCTAGAAGGTTCACGAAACTATTAATTATGAATAATAGCGAAAGGTATTTTAAATGGGTTAAAACTTTGACCCGAGCCAGGTATGTATAAGTAAGAATATGGCTAAAATGTGAAATTGTGGTCAAATATATAGATAGAAATCCTTCACCGTAAATGAGGGACTAAAGTTGACCAAAACGCCCTTGATGGGTAAATCGGATAAATGACCCTTAAGAGTCATTTAGAAACATGTATTAGGGTAAAGTAAAGTTTAGTTAAGTGTTGAAGCATAGGCATAATTCCTTTCCGGATCAAATGCCTCAAAATAGCTTCTTGTCGTAAAATAACAACCGAAAGGGAGTGAATTCGGAATAAATAATTGTGACACCTAAAATCCACCACCATAATAGTTGTGGCGGAATAACACTTGATAGAATTGAGAAATTGTGATGATAGAATTGAATTTAGGAGGTTATGCGTAAAAGTGCGTAAATACCCTTAGCGGGTCAAATTAAGCACATAGCCATAAACGGGTTAATGATGTGTAATAACCCGTGATTGAGACAAATATGATAGACAATATTGAATTTAAGAGATTTATGGGAAATAGGGATCAAGAATACATGAACGGGTCAAAATTTAGTAATTATATTTTAAACCGAAAGCTTAAAAGCCCATACTTTTGTTAATCCGGATGTCGGATGTTAACTCCATATGATGGACAATTAAATTACGGTCGTGCAGGAAAAGAAATCGTGTAAAACGGATATGTAGTTCGAAAGATATGCACGATTTTGTGAATTTTATAAGTTGAGTAATTGAGCTGGGAATCAGCAGCTCAAAGAAAACAACCTTTCTGTCGAAACAAGGCCGTTGCGTCTCGCGATGACTAATCAAGTTCACCGTCGCGGCACGCGACTATCGTTGTGGCACGCGACAACAGGGGTTGAACCCGTCGCGGCACGCGACGGGCATATATGCTGTAGATTTGTTGTTTGTTCAATTTTTGGCCTAAAGAACTTGGTTTATTACATTATAAAACTATCAAAACTAATGTTTGTGATGGTTTTTAAATCGTAGGTATATCTTGGGATGTCGGGTGATGATCAAGCTCATCGAAGAACCGAACACAATCTAGATACAAGCTTCCGCACACCGTTTCGTTGTATATTTTAAATGACGAACTTAATTACATTATGTTGTAGACTTTTAAATTGTAAAAAGTTTAATTAACTAGTATTTTTCAATGTATATGTAATCCAAATTACATGATTATTTTCGTAAACTATACGTTAAACCCTGAATTGATAGAATGGGTGTTACAAGTTGGTAATCAGAGCTCAAGGTTAAAAGGTAAAGTGTTCGGTTCGAGGCTTGATCGTAAATCCGGTAAGTATATGTATGTTAATGGTTTAGTATGATTAAAGTGTTGAGAACAACACCTAGGGCTATCGTGTAATACACGTCACCCCAATTAAAATGATTGATATGGTTAACAAAATTACGTGTGTTGACACGTATAGTGGGAAAGCCTTGTATTATGATACGGGCGATTATTGATGTCGACATTACTAACTTTTGTGAATGTTTTAATTGAAGGACACTCGCATCTGAAGATGACGAGAGTTGAACGAATTGCGGATATGACAGTGGAACGATCAGAAGTATGACAAGCAGAGCATACTCATCAAGGACCTAAATCGCGTAGCGATCGCGAACAAGGTTAGCAGCAAGAGAAGCCCATTAGAGCAAGCATTACCAGGTGCACATTTTAAATTAATCGCACAAATCATAATATGCAACAAACAAGTAGAGAATGACGGTTGCATATATAGGATAAGACTTAGAAAATCTGAATAGGATATCTATTCAGGATGAAGTTTCCAAGAGTAAATAAATAGAAAGAAGTGTTATTCACAATGATGAATAACAAAGAAATAATAGGATTAGTTCATATGGAAACTTGGACGGGGGGTAACTATCCAAGTGGAAAACTCTCAATATAATGCTATTGAGAAAAGTAGTGATCACATTAACGAATGTGATTATATAATAGTTCGATAAAAAAACATTTTATATGTTCAAATGTAAAACTAGTAAAACTAATGATTGTTGTTTTGCAATTAAATAAAGTTTTACTAAATGAAATCAGAGATATGAAATAAATAGAGGCGTTACTTACATAGGGTGTGATGTGAAAACTACAAAAAGGTCATGTGTATCATGTGCTGATCGCTTACTCTGGCCAGGTAAGTAGTGGCATATGATACCATGAACTTCTTGTAACGGACACATTTACGTCCAATGTAGTAAGGACGGGGTGAATGGGACTAATTTAAATGGTACCCAAATGAATCAAATAAATAAGATGTTTGATAGTAAACGTAAACGCAAGTCGGATGACGGAAGCGTATTACGTTAGAATGACGAGCCCGAAAGAAGGGACAAAAATCGAAGTAAATGAAAATACGAACCAACTAATAAGAATGCTAAGGCATAGGGATTAAAATTTGACTGTCATAAGTGATGAAATTCGCATGGACAAGTCAAACAAATTAAATAAAGAATAAAGGACTTGACTGAACAAAAAGCGATGGATCTCACTAAGACGACCAAATAAATTAAAATAACGTCTAAAACCATATAAGAATGGTTACTTGAAGATGATTACGGTAAAGATACCCGATGAATGGGTAGGATTTGGAAAGAATGCGTAAACCAAGAGACGGGAACGCGAGAAAGAAAGTCAAAAGACTCGGAATATGAGTCATGACTAAAAGACGATGAGAATATGCAAACATAAATTTTGATAACTACGTTCAACTATTTTAAAGTCAAACGGGTCAAATGAAGAATGGAGTTTGACATTCACCAGTGATTAAATTTCACCCAAAATAAGTCAAACGAGTCAAGTAAGGAAAACGCAAACCGGTTAGACCGGAAAGCTAAAAACATTAAGATAAAAGAACCTGGGCGATGGGTCGTAAAGACGTATAGGTAAGAACCGGGTAACGGTAAGCGTAGAACAAACCGATGTATAAATGACGGAAGAAGTCATAAAGTCGGAAGAATAATTCGAAAGGAAACATAAGTAGCCTTAGACTACAGTCAAGGTCAAATGAAATACAAATGCGAAAATAAATGATACTAGACATAAAAAGGATACCTTGACGCTATAGATATATGTATATACACCGTTGAATACGGACTCGAATAAAAGATGATCTACAGGAATATCATAACCTACGAGATTATAAATAATGTTAAGGTCTACGGGACCAAAAACCTTCGGGTCACAAATAGAAAGAAACGAATTGTTAGGGTCTCACCTCAATAAGGTAAAAAGGTGAAAATCTTGAGAAATAGCCTACGAGGCTAAGTGAAAGAACCTACGTGTCAAAAGTATAAAACAAGGAAACTGGTTGTAACTTCCCGCGTAAAATAATAACGGGAGATAAAGTTAGTATAAAAGCGATGGGTTTCTCTAAGTTAATTGACTGGGTTAAAGCAAAGAGATTGTGAAAGGTCTGGTTGACAAAAGTGAAGAATTACACTAAAACATTTAAACGGGCAAAAATGACAAAAAGAATTCACAATTATTTAAAATGTGTTATTTCACAAAAAGGGCGAAGACATTACTGAAATGATAACGGAAAGGAATAAATCCTTGGGTGTAAATTCCTCGATATGAGAGATTGACATGAGATAAAGAGAAAACGTTAAACTAGAATTCAGTTTTAGTAAGCAACAACGTTTTAACAAATATGGATAATATAAGAGAAATTAGAAAATGGTTAATATTAGACGATATAGGTCTTAACACCGATAGATGTAAGACGATACGTTCGAAAGAAGATTGCGATAATGAAAAGTTTATATAAACTTAAATATAACGTGAATACGATGCGAACACGGTCACAAGAAGTGATATAGAATATAACCACGTTATAACGTGAGTTACAAGATATGATATCATAAACATGCAAAAGGTCGATGACGGCAATATAGGATTTAAATAAATAAACCTCAGGAGGAATGACCATTAAGGAACAGGAGCGAGGAATGACCACCAAAGGAACAGGAGCGAGGATCGGTGCCACGACATGCTCACCATCGGGATGACCGATGATAAGATGACCGTGCACAGGAATGGGAATAACAAACGGATCCTTGTCCGGGATACCATCAGCAATCGGTAAATCATCTCCGAAATCAGGCAGCGCAAAGGGCTGAAAGTCGTCATCATCATCGGACATCATCTCCGGGTCACTCTCGGTATCGGAAGTAAAGATCTCTGGCTCAGGGACAATCTCATCGTCAGAAACAATAGCCATAGGAACATGGTCATCGGACAATCCGCTATCAGATGACGACATGGTATCTGTAACATAACAATCACCACATATGCACATATATTAACTACTAACATTAAGCATGTAATCAATGACAAGGTAATCATGTAATCATGTATCCTTCCTAGTCTCCCAGACTAAACCACCCAGTCTCCCAGATGAACTACCTAGTCTTCCCAGACTAAACCACCTAGTCTCCCAGACTAAACTACCTAGTCTCCCAGACTAAACCACCCAGTCTCTCAGACTGAACCACCCAATCTCTCAGACTGAACCATAACATAAACCTTGAAATGTGTTTCATGTCTTTTTGTTTGTAAAAATGTTTGCTTTCCTGGATCTGGTCGTTTCATGTATGCAATGAAAACATGTTTGTAAAAATATCTTCGTGAGAGCCCTAATGATTGTAGTCTAGACTCGAGAAGGAATCCTAGTTCGCTACAATCGAAGCTCTGATACCAAACTGTCACACCCAGTCTTTTGCGGAAGCGTGCTTATGTGTGACTTGCTTAAAAGCATTGCATTCAATCATAACAACAACTATCCATTAATTAAGTTTAAAAACATCACAAACATCATTGTTTAAACATAGACTTCAAATTCAAATTTTACAAACCATACGGATTGTTTAGAGTTCCAGAAGGACTCATCAAAAGACTCTAAATAAAATCAGGCGTTGGTAGATGTGTCTCGTCCAGGAATAAGACCCACTAAGCAAACCCTAAGACAACGGATGACATCCTTTATTCTTAACGCAACTTGAAACATCCAACGCCCGCCAGATCCACTTTTAATTCCCTGAAATACATGTAGTTTTAAAAACATCAACAAAAGTTGAGCGAGTTCATGTGTTTATTTGTGTGTATGAATAAACCTTTGATATCATTGTATGTATGTATGTTTTATAAATCCCGGTATGAAAGCAAAACAAGGAAACAGATCGATTAATGGTTTACAAGGCCATTAACATGCATGCAACGGCGCAGGAAGGCTCAAACCTAGCAGATTTTGTACCGGGCCTCCGGATGTAAGACATAGTCACCTCATGGGCCAAACCCCGGTACGCATGGGTGTGGGCTCGCTACACCCAAATAGATCTATCACTCATGCCCTTCGGTCCTAACACGAGGATTAATGGTCTTAGGAGTGCGCCTACCCATTCACATGATGTACTGTACTTTCCAAAGCTAACCATACCAATTGTAAGTGTTTGTAATCATTTTGTAACATGTACTTCACCCCCGAAGTTATAAAACAAAACAATTTAAAGAAAAGGGGGGCATGAACTCACTGTCTTGCGTCTTCAACCACCGTAACTCAAGCTCCTTCGGGTAAACACGACTACCTACAACGTACTATGATCTATTAGACAGGCGGGTCGTGCCTTGACTTAGTATTAATGTCTTTGAGTTACGTTTCTTTTGTGTCTTCGATATTATTCCAAGTTATATAATTATTTGTTAAAATAATTAATATTTTAACTTAAACTATATTTATTAAATTTTAGAATAATTGTTAAAACAATTATTTTAACTTAATACTTCCCAAGTATTTATACTTGTATATCCTTCCCAATGATGGGTGTATTTGTATTTGTATTCTTATACTTGTATATTTTTGCCATGTATTAAGGTCCTATTCCGGTGTGTATTTATACGTATGAGAATACGTATTTTTATTGTATTCATTAAGTATTCTTATACTTAATTTCGCATTAATTTTTCCGGAATATTATCTTTAATAAAAGTCCACCAATATATATTTTCAAAATATATATTGTAATAAATATTATTTAAAAAAAATTATTTATAATTTTTCTTTTGGCAAAAATATTTGTATTTTCTCATAAGTTTCAAAAATAATATATTTTCATGTTTAACTTGGAAAATATATATATAAACTCATTTTTCTCCAAAAATGATATATTTCATATTTATTCGAGAAAATATATCTTTCACCTCAAAAATATTGTATTTCGTGTTTGTGTAAGAAAATATATATTTCTTAAAAATAATATATCTTCTAAATATTTCAAGAAAAATATATATTCATACATGCCAAAAATAATATATTTTTCCCTTGTCAAAAATATGATATATTCTTGTAGTAATTGTAAAAATCATATTTTCATATCCTTGAGGTCCAAAATATTTTTTATCAAAATATACTTTGTGAATAAATTTTTCGGAATATTTTGTAAGTCTTATTCCATAGTTCGGTTTTCACCAATATTTTGTGTACAACTTGTATATTTATTCCTTGGAATTTTGGTAATATTTTGGATTGTAATTCTTGGTATTTTGATGTGTTATATTATTTCATGTCCTAAAATAATATAACTAATACACAAAATATACAAATAATCACACACATGGTGTCTTCTAAATATATATTTCCTAAATACATACTTAGTCACTTTTATTTATAAAAACCAACCTCCAATATTTATATTTTTGTAACAAAAAATTATGGCAAAGTTTTGTAACAATTTATGGTTTAAAATACACTTGTAAATACTTGTTTAGAAATATTTTTCTAAGTGTTTAAATTTTTAGAAAATTTTGCCATAGTTTCCCCTAAAAATGGAGGTTTCCATGCTTTCAAGCATATCATTTTCTTTTGTAAAAATCATCACAATCAATCCATAAACAATAATAAACAACTTTTACTTACCAATTTTGCCAAAAACAAGTATAATCTAATACTTCATGAACTTGAAATTTCACAAAAATTTGTAGTAAGTTACTAGTGTTATTAGTAAGCCTTGTTATCCTTTAAAGTGTGATTGATTCTTTGAAAACTTCATTTTTAAAGAAGATTGATCTTTACAACTTATGATCATGTTTTCTAAAAATGTTTCTTTAGGAATTCTTCTTGTTTCACAAGTGTTTCTACACTTGTTTAGCCACCAAAAATAAGGTTTGTTTATGTAAGAACCAAGATTTAGTAAAACTTATATTTTTAACTTGGTTTCTTTAGAAATCAACCATGAAATTTTTAGATCTATATGACTAACAACTTACTTTGATCATTTCTTAACAAAAAACAACTTTATTCTTTCAAGTTCATGATCTTTGTGTGGATGATCCATTGATTTCTAACATGTTCATCCTCTCATCTTGCTAGATTATGTTTTTAATCATGATCTAGCAAGATCATATGATGATCAACATCATTTTCACAAACAAATCAACAATCATCAAGCATAACAACTCATATTCATCAAGATTTCTTCATTATTCATGCTTATGTTCAAGTTTACATCTTGTGATTCTTAGTGTTCTTCAAGAGTATGAGTATGATTCTTCTTTTAACCACTTAAAATGGAAGTAAAATAGCAAGATCAAGGTTCTTACCACTAGCACAAGGCTAGGGATGATCAAGTGAAGAAATCAAGTGGGTAAAAGCAAATAGAGAAGGTCCTTGCACTCCCGTAAGCTCCTAGCTTCCTTGTATGACCTCTAACACCTTTGTATATACTTGGATTGTATGAGAATAGATGAATGAAGGTGGGTGTGTGGGTGTTGAGTTTCGGCCGAGAGCTCCAAGGGGAGGAAGAGAAGAAGTGGTGTGGATGTTATGTGATGAGAATGAAAGCTTGAACTTGTGGATTATCTTATAACCTCCCAACATGTGAAGATCTAATGTGTAATATGTCTTATAAAGTTTAAACAAGATCAAATATTATAACCTTATAAAATCTTGAGGTGGGGCCATGTATGGGCCGATTACTAGGTGGGGGGAGGTAGTAGAGTAGGTTTAAACTAAGTTAGTTTGTTTAGGTTAAAAACCAAGTATCTAGTTAGTTATTCTAGTTACTAGATATTTATGGTGTGTTATGATGTTCGGGGACCATAACTAGCTGGGTAATGTTAAAACAGTGTTTCTAGTGTAAATTTGATGTTTCGGGTAGTGTCCAGTTGTTCGGTTGGTTACTGGTTCGTTAAAGTGCTAAACTTGAAGTTTAGTGTGATTTATGTACCTTTTTGTGACACTTTTGATTCCCAACACTTAGGAAAGCATTCAGTACCATTTAACCATATATCTGCATAAAATTAGATTGTTTAAATGCTGATTTATGCTGAATTTTGCCGAATTCAGCACTTTATGTGAGTTTTAGGCACTTTCCGGCACTTATACTATCTCTAGGAATGCAGTTTTATGATCCTTACTTTCCTACACATTATACTAGAGTGGTACTTGGTTTCTGGCTCATTCTGTGTCTCAATGCACTGCCTGTCTGTGTGCTGAGTTGTGTCAGCATTTTCCTGATTTATCGGATAACTGTGCTAACTATGTTTCGTGCATCATTTGAGTCAATAAAGCTTTCATGCATTCATGTCATAACATTTAGCAATATATGATGCACAAGTATGTATAAAGCAGTAACTAGAAAGCAGTTAATTGTAATTCAGCACAGTCATTAAGCACTAATCATGGTTTAATAATTGTACGGATACCTGAAATTTGACAGTTGTCACATTCTCCCCCTGTTAAGAAAATTTCGTCCCGAAATTTTAAGCTCTACTACTAGCTGCAGGGGTGTTAGGGAATAAATGCGGGTATTTTGCTTTCATGCGGTCTTCACGCTCCCAAGTAAACTCTGGGTCGTGACGTGCGTTCCATCGAACCTTGACGAGTTTAACACTACTCCTCCGAGTCTTGTTAACTTTCCAGTCAGTAACCTCAACAGGTTCTTCTGTAAAGTGGAGTGTGTCATCAATGTGAACTTCATTAGCAGGTATGATCACTGTTTCTTGAGTTGGACTCTTCTTCAGATTAGACACATGGAATGTATCATGAACACCATTAAGTTCTGCTGGTAGTTCCAACTTGTATGTTACAGAGCCAATCCTTTCCAGGATTTTGAATGGTCCGATAAATCGTGGGTTTAATTTTCCACGCTTGCCAAAGTGTGCCACACCTTTCCAAGGTGAGACTTTTAACAAAACCACATCTCCCACTTCGAATTCCAAAGGTTTCCTTCTTTGGTCCGCATAGCTCTTTTGTCGATCACGAGCCGCCTTAATGCACTCTCAGATCTGTATGATCTTATCTATCATCTCTTGGACCAATTCAGGACCAACCAGTTGTCTATCACCTGCGTCTGCCTAGCATAACGGTGATCGACACTTTCATCCGTAGAGAGCTTCGAATGGTGCAGCTTGAATGCTTGTATGGTAGCTGTTGTTATAGGAAAACTCTACCAAAGGCAGGTGAGTATCCCAACTGCCACCCAAGTCCATTACGTAAGCTCATAACATATCTTCAAGCATCTGAATCGTTCTCTCACTTTGACCGTCCGTCTGTGGATGAAATGTGGTGCTCAAATTCAACTGTGAACCAAACGCTTCTTGGAAGGATTGCCAAATCCTTGACACAAATCTCCCATCTCTATCAGATATAATCGAGATAGGCACTCCATGACGTGCAACTATCTCCCTTAGGTACAGCTCAGCTAGCTTACCTATGTTATCCTTCTCTCTGATTAGCAAAAAGTGCGCAGACTTTGTCAGACGGTCTACGATTACGCAAATCGTATCATGACCTCTGGGTGTCTTTGGCAACTTTGTTATAAAATCCATCGAGATCTGCTCCCACTTCTACATGGGTATCTCAGGTTGCTGTAAGAGACCTGAAGGCTTCTGATACTCGGCCTTCACCTTGGCACAGGTCAAACATTTTCCAACATAAGTTGCAACATCACCTTTCAATCTCGGCCACCAGTAGAAATCTTTTAAATCTTGGTACATCTTATCCGATCCTGGGTGGATCAGTACCTTGATTTATGAGCTTCTTCAAAGATCACATCTCTAAGACCTCCAAAGAGGGGAATCCAAATTCGTCCCATGAAACACAAGGTTCCTTCCTCATTGGGTACCAACTGGTTCTCCATCCCACGGAGATATTCATCCTTCAAGTTTTCCTTCTTGAGAGCTTCTCTTTGTGCAGCACGAATGCGCAACGAGAAGTCTGTTTGAATGATCATCTCCAAAGCCCTAACCCTTATGGGCTTAATCCTCTCTTTCCGACTCAAGGCGTCTGCCACCACATTCGCCTTTCCTGGGTGATATTTAATTTCGCAATCATAATCGTTTAATAGCTCTACCCAACGTCGTTGTCTCATGTTAAGCTCCTTCTGATCGAATATGTGCTGAAGGCTCTTGTGATTTGTAAATATTGTACACCGAGTACCATACAGATAATGCCGCCAAATCTTCAAAGCAAACACCACTGCGCCTAATTCCAAATCATGTGTGGTGTAGTTCTTATCATGAACCTTCAATTGGCGCGAAGCATATGCGACAACCTTTTGTCGCTGCATCAGCACACAGCCCAATCCCTGACGCGAGGCGTCACAGTATACCACGAAGTCATCGGTGCCTTCGGGTAGGGATAAAATAGGAGCATCGCAAAGCTTATTCTTGAACAGCTGAAAAGCTTCTTCTTGTTTATCTCCCCATTCATACTTCTTATCCTTTTGAGTGAGGGAGGTCAGCGGTTGAACGATTTTTGAAAAATCCTCAATGAATCTGCAATAATACCCAGCTAAACCTAGAAACTGACGGATCTTGGTTGGCGTTTTCAGAGTTTCCCAATTCTTAATCGCTTCGATCTTGGTGGGATCCACATGGATTCCATCTTCATTCACTACATGACCAAGGAATTGTACCTCACGCAACCAGAACTCGCACTTCGAGAATTTAGCATACAGTTTCTCCTTCTTGAGCAGCTCTAAAATGGCTCTAAGGTGTTGCTCATGCTCTTCCTTCGTCCTTGAATAGATCAAAATATCAACGATAAATACAATCACGAATTTATCGAGATATGGCTTGCTAACTCGGTTCATCAGATCCATAAATACTGTCGGCGCGTTTGTCAAACCAAACGGCATTACTAGAAACTCGTAATGTCCATAACGAGTTCTAATGGCAGTCTTTGGTATACTCTCTTCTTGTATTCGCAGCTGGTGATAACCTGATCGAAGATCGATCTTGGAGTAGTAACTTGAACCTTGAAGTTGATCGAAGAGATCATCAATCCTCGGCAAAGGATACCGATTCTTGATAGTCAACTTGTTTAGCTCTCGGTAGTCAATGCACATACGGAAACTACTGTCCTTCTTCTTGACAAACAGAACTGGAGCTCCCCAAGGTGAGAAGCTTGGTCTAATGAATCCCTTGTCCAAAAGCTCCTGGAGTTGTGTCGACAACTCTTGCATCTCGGAAGGCGCAAGTCGATAGGGTGCCTTAGCTACAGGCACGGCGCCTGGAACTAAATCAATGTGGAATTTGACTTGCTGTTGCGACGGCAATCCTGGCAAGTCTTCGGGGAAGACTTCAGGATATTCCCTTACCACAGGGATATTTTCCAGCTTTGGCTCTTCGGTTTCTTTATCAACAATGTGAGCCAAAAAGGCAACACATCCTTTCTGCAAAAACTTTCGGGCCTTCAAACAGCTGATAATCCTTAGAGGCATATCATGCTTTTCTCCGTGCATTACAATCGTCTCTCCATTCACCATTGGGATTCGGATGATCTTCTCATGACATACGATCTCAGCTCGGTTATTTGATAACCAATCCATTCCAACTACCACATCGAAACTTCCCAACTCAACTGGTAGAAGATCAAGCGTAAACTCATGCTCTCCCAGCTCTATTACACAGCCTCTAATCACTTCGTTTGCTTCTACTAGCTTTCCATTAGCTAGTTCTATTGAATACGGGATATCTAACTTACTGGCAACTAACCCAAGTATATTCTTAAATTCTAGAGATACGAAGCTATAGTCGGCACCAGTATCAAATACTACAGATGCAAAGTGTTGGTTAATAGGGAACGTACCCGTAACTACGTTCGGATCCAGGCGAGCTTTCCTAGCTCCAATGTTGAAAACTCTTCCTTGGGCTTGATTGTTCTTTGGGCAATCTCGCTTGAAATGCCTGACATCTCCGCAACTAAAGCATCCTTGTTTGTTTCCAGTACCGCTCTGATTGTTGTTTTGGTTGCGGTTTCCATTACCAGCTTGGTTTCCAGAACCACCACAATTTCCATTACCTCCCTGATTATTGTTTCCACCTTGGCTTCTGTTCCCATAACCGTTTCCACCACGGTTTCCATTGCCATTACCATTTCTGTTTCCTCTTTGACCATTATTCCCATGACCGGCTCCATACCAGCATGACTCCTTGGCATGGCCAACTTTTCCGCATGTTTCACACTTTCCAGCTCTGCATCGTCCAGTGTGATGAAACTGACACACATCACATTTGGGCAGGGTGCCCATATATCCTTTTCCTCTAATCTCAGCACCAGAAGTAGCAGCACCAGTCTTAACCTCGGCTGGTGGATTCGCATCTCTCTTCTTGTTACCACTGTTGTTTCCTTGGGTACCCTTCTTGAAATTGGAGAACTTCCTTATGTTCTCCCCTGATGACTCAACATGAGTCTCCTTCTTCTTTCCCTCGGAGATCGAAAACTTGTTCAATCTAATCGCTTCTTCAGTCAATGCCACGCTCAAATCAATGGCCTCAGTGATCGTTGAAGGCTTCGAAGTAGTCACCATGCTCATAATTTGGGGTGCCAATCCCCAGATGAAGCGTTCAACTCACTTGAATTCCGGTTCTACCATGTAGGGGACAACACGAGACAGGTCATGAAATCTCTGCACATATTCAGCAATCTTAGGTCCATCCATCTTCAGATTCCAGAACTCGGTTTCCAACTTCTGAATCTCAATTCTCGAGCAGTACTTCTTGCGTATCAGTTCTTTCATCTCATACCAGGTCATACCATATGCTGCTTCCTCACTAGAGTCTGAACCTGAAGGTTCCACCAGGATAGAGCTCCATCTAGGAACAGTCCAGAAATGTAAGTGACCTGGTGCTCAGGCGCATACTTGCTCATTCGCAGCACAGAATCTGTCTTCTCAGCCCATCTTACGAAGGCTACAGCACCTCCAGTGTTGTCAAAATTCAAAGGCTTACAGTCAAGGAACTGCTTGTAAGTACAGCCTGTACAAGCAACATCATTCACAGAAAGCATTAGCAAACGCACATGGAATGTCCAAACGTATCGTAATGTGTCTTAAGTGACTTAAACATTACCGTGAGGTGGGTTATTTCCTGAGGTACCTCCGCTGTGTTCAGAGCGTAAGGCCTCATGTTGTGCGATTGCTTGTGAAATCCATTCATGCAGTTCTGCCTCTGTTGTGGGCAATTGATTGTTCCTTCGAGGGGGCATCTTCTATAAAGAAGATTGTATAGGTCAGGTCTTACTCATATAATAAGTATATAGTATGTATATGTAGTAGTAATTATTGTAGCAAGCAATCAGGTAACCAACACAATTATAATGCGAGCATGTAATTTAACAACGTATTTAATGAGAACATTACGATTGAGCTTTTCATTAATCATCGACCACGCATATTGTTACATGTTTTACAAAGTATCATATCAAAAGGGATCACAGGGTTACACTACCCTTGTCCAAAATGTCTATCAGTCTACAACAGTCATACAATCAAAAAGTGGTCTCCAAAAGGCTTCACTAGCTCAGCTCAATAGCGGTGCTCTCATCAAAAGCAAGCTACCTACATAAAACCAAAAACCGGCTATGCTGATGGTGGTGGAGGAGGAGGTGGAGGAACAAAAAGCAAGCTGCGCACATACACTAGCTCCTCCTTAAGATCATAAACATGACGAAACAGATAACTGATCTGCTGCTCAACGGTAAGAAATCGAGTATCAAACTCAGGAAATGGAGTAAGCGGTGCAGGAGGGTGTGAAAATGGGGATGGTGATGAACGAGGAACAAATGCAGGCTGACACGGACATGGCAAAGGTCGCGGTATCATCTCAAGCTCTAAAATCCTGCGACTCATGATCTTATACTGGAGCTGCAATGATAGAAGTAACTCATCCCGTGTATAACCAGTAAAGTGTGAGGGATGGTAGGGATCAGAAATCGGCATGGTGTAAGGTGGGAACCATCTAAGTGGCTCGTCAAGTGGTGAAGAAGTAAAATGAGCAGAAGGTGCAGACTGAGGCATGTGAGGGAAAGCTGTTGATACATGAGGGTCATGGCTAGGCTGCTGGCTAGAAGTGCCCTCCCCTAGACGGGGTGCGGGTATATCCTGCAAGAAAACAATAGGCAGGTCAACACGGTGCACATCTGACTCTATCGGGTGAAAAGGAGCAACATCAACGGGTGCAGGTGCAAGTGGAGGAGTGACTGGTCCAATAACAGGAGGGTCAGCGGGTGCAGGGACTGGATCGGGTATGAGGGGTGCAATATCAGGTATACCAAATGGAACAGGGTCATGATCAGGCAAATGCTCAGGAGCAGGTATCGGCTCAGGATCAGCGGGTGCATCAACAAGCTGATCAACAGGGATAAAATCAAGCTCAAGTCCAGGCTCAATGTCATGTGGAGGAGACGGTGCAGCTGACATGGCTGTATCATCGTCAGTATCACTGGCGTAACGTCACAATCCAACTGCTTGTAGGGCGGAAGATGTCACAGATGCAAAGGAATCTGAGACAAAGTGTAAGCTGGAATCAGAAGAAATCTCGATAACAGGAATCCCCAGAAGTGGAAAATCAACAACGTCCTCATCGAGCTCTCCATCACCATGAGCATCGTTGGGAGGACCATCAACAAACAAACAAATCAAAATCATCGTCAAAAAGATCATCGAATGGCCAATCCTCAGGAGGAATGACTACTAAAGGAACAGGAGCGAGGATCGGTGCCACGACATGCTCACTATCGGGATGACCGATGATAAGATGATCGTGCACAGGAATGGGAATAACAAACGGATCCTCGTCCAGGATACCATCAGCAATCGGTAAATTATCTCCGAAATCAGGCAGCGCAAAGGGCTGAAAGTCGTCGTCATCATCGGACATCATCTCCGGGTCACTCTCGGTATCGGAAGTAAAGATCTCTGGCTCAAGGACAATCTCATCGTCAGAAACAATAGCCATAGGATCATGGTCATCGGGCAATCCGCTATCAGATGACGACATGGTATCTGTAACATAACAATCACCACATATGCACATATATTAACTACTAACATTAAGCATGTAATCAATGACAAGGTAATCATGTAATCATGTATCCTTCCTAGTCTCCCAGACTAAACCACCCAGTCTCCCAGATGAACTACCTAGTCTTCCCAGACTAAACCACCTAGTCTCCCAGACTAAACTACCTAGTCTTCCAGACTAAACCATCCAGTCTCTCAGACTGAACCACCCAATCTCTCAGACTGAACCATAACATATACCTTGAAATGTGTTTCATGTCTTTTTGTTTGTAAAAATGTTTGCTTTCCTGGATCTGGGCGTTTCGTGTATGCAATGAAAACATGTTTGTAAAAATATCTTCGTGAGAGCCCTAATGATTGTAGTCTAGACTCGAGAAGGAATCCTAGTTCGCTACAATCGAAGCTCTGATACCAAACTGTCACACCCAGTCTTTTGCGGAAGCGTGCTTATGTGTGACTTGCTTAAAAGCATTGCATTCAATCATAACAACAACTATATGATAAAAACCATAGATGGTCATCCATTAATTAAGTTTAAAAACATCACAAACATCATTGTTTAAACATAGACTTCAAATTCAAATTTTACAAACCATACGGATTGCTTAGAGTTCCAGAAGGACTCATCAAAAGACTCTAAATAAAATCAGGCGTTGGTAGATGTGTCTCGTCCAAGAATAAGACACACTAAGCAAACCCTAAGACAACGGATGACATCCTTTATTCTTAATGCAACTTGAAACATCCAACGCCCGCCAGATCCACTTTTAATTCCCTGAAATACATGTAGTTTTAAAAACATCAACAAAAGTTGAGCGAGTTCGTGTGTTTGTTTGTGTGTATGAATAAACCATTGATATCATTGTATGTATGTATGTTTTGTAAATCACGGTATGAAAGCAAAACAAGGAAACAGATCGATTAATGGTTTGCAAGGCCATTAACATACGTGCAACGGCGTAAGAAGGCTCAAACCTAGCAGATTTTGTACCGGGCCTCTGGCTGTAAGACATAGTCACCTCATGGGCCAAACCCCGGTCCACATGTGTGTGGGCTCGCTACACCCAAATAGATCTATCACTTATGCCCTTCGGTCCTAACATGAGGATTAATGGTCTTAGGAGTGCGCCTACCCATTCACATGATCTACTGTACTTTCCAAAGCTAACCATACCAATTATAATTGTTTGTAATCATTTTGTAACATGTACTTCACCCCCGAAGTTATAAAACAAAACAGTTTAAAGAAAAGGGGGACATGAACTCACAGTCTTGCGTCTTCAACCACCGTAACTCAAGCTCCTTCGGGTAAACACGCCTACCTACAACGTACTATGATCTATTAGACAGGCGGGTCGTGCCTTGACTTAGTATTAATGTCTTTAAGTTACGTTTCTTTTGTGTCTTCGATATTATTCCAAGTTATATAATTATTTGTTAAAATAATTAATATTTTAACTTAAACTATATTTATTAAATTTTGGAATAATTGTTAAAACAATTATTTTAACTTAATACTTTCTAAGTATTTATACTTGTATATCCTTCCCAAGGATGGGTGTATTTGTATTTGTATTTGTATTCTTATACTTGTATATTTTTGCCATGTATTAGGGTCGTATTTCGGTGTGTATTTATACGTATGAGAATACGTATTTTTATTGTATTCATTAAGTATTCTTATACTTAATTTCGTATTAATTTTTCCGGAATATTATCTTTAATAAAAGTCCACCAATATATATTTCCAAAATCTATATTGTAATAAATATTATTTAAAAAAAATTATTTATAATTTTTCTTTTGGCAAAAATATTTGTATTTTCTCATAAGTTTCAAAAATAATATATTTTCATGTTTAACTTGGAAAATATATATATAAACTCATTTTTCTCCAAAAATGATATATTTCATATTTATTCGAGAAAATATATCTTTCGCCTCAAAAATATTGTATTTCGTGTTTGTGTAAGAAAATATATATTTCTTAAAAATAATATATCTTCTAAAAATTTCAAGAAAAATATATATTCATACATGCCAAAAATAATATATTTTTCCCTTGTCAAAAATATGATATATTCTTGTAGTAATTGTAAAAATCATAGTTTCATTTCCTTGAGGTCCAAAATATTATTTATCAAAATATACTTTGTGAATAAATTTTCCGGAATATTTTGTAAGTCTTATTCCATAGTTCGGTTTTCACCAATATTTTGTGTACAACTTGTATATTTATTCCTTGGAATTTTGGTAATATTTTGGATTGTAATTCTTGGTATTTTGATGTGTTATATTATTTCATGTCCTAAAATAATATAACTAATACACAAAATATACAAATAATCACACACATGGTGTCTTCTAAATATATATTTCCTAAATACATACTTAGTCACTTTTATTTATAAAAACCAACCTCCAATATTTATATTTTTGTAACAAAAAATTATGGCAAAGTTTTTGTAACAATTTATGGTTTAAAATACACTTGTAAATACTTGTTTAGAAATATTTTTCTAAGTGTTTAAATTTTTAGAAAATTTTGCCATAGTTTCCCCTAAAAATGGAGGTTTCCATGCTTTCAAGCATATCATTTTCTTTTGTAAAAATCATCACAATCAATCCATAAACAATAATAAACAACTTTTACTTACCAATTTTGCCAAAAACAAGTATAATCTAATACTTCATGAACTTGAAATTTCACAAAAATTTGTAGTAACTTACTAGTGTTATTAGTAAGCCTTGATATCCTTTAAAGTGTTATTGATTCTTTGAAAACTTCATTTTTAAAGAAGATTGATCTTTACAACTTATGATCATGTTTTCTAAAAATGTTTCTTTATGAATCCTTCTTGTTTCACAAGTGTTTCTACACTTGTTTAGCCACCAAAAATAAGGTTTGTTTATGTAAGAACCAAGATTTAGTAAAACTTATATTTTTAACTTGGTTTCTTTAGAAATCATCCATGAAATTTTTAGATCTACATGACTAACAACTTACTTTGATCATTTCTTAACAAGAAACAACTTTATTCTTTCAAGTTCATGATCTTTTTGTGGATGATCCATTGATTTCTAACATGTTCATCCTCTCATCTTGCTAGATTATGTTTTTAATCATGATCTAGCAAGATCATATGATGATCAACATCATTTTCACAAACAAATCAACAATCATCAAGCATAACAACTCATATTCATCAAGATTTCTTCATTATTCATGCTTATGTTCAAGTTTACATCTTGTGATTCTTAGTGTTCTTCAAGAGTATGAGTATGATTCTTCTTTTAACCACTTAAAATGGAAGTAAAATAGCAAGATCAAGGTTCTTACCACTAGCACAAGGCTAGGGATGATCAAGTGAAGAAATCAAGTGGGTAAAAGCAAATAGAGAAGGTCCTTGCACTCCCGTAAGCTCCTAGCTTCCTTGTATGACCTCTAACACCTTTGTATATACTTGGATTGTATTAGAATGGATGAATGAAGGTGGGTGTGTGGGTGTTGAGTTTCGGCCGAGAGCTCCAAGGGGAGGAAAAGAAGAAGTGGTGTGGATGTTATGTGATGAGAATGAAAGCTTGAACTTGTTGATTATCTTATAACCTCCCAACATGTGAAGATCTAATGTGTAATATGTCTTATAAAGTTTAAACAAGATCAAATATTATAACCTTATAAAATCTTGAGGTGGGGTCATGTATGGGCCGATTACTAGGTGGGGGGAGGTAGTAGAGTAGGTTTAAACTAAGTTAGTTTGTTTAGGTTAAAAACAAAGTATCTAGTTAGTTATTCTAGTTACTAGATATTTATGATGTGTTATGATGTTCGGGGACCATAACTAGCTGGGTAATGTTAAAACAGTGTTTCTAGTGTAAATTTGATGTTTCGGGTAGTGTCATGTTGTTCGGTTGGTTACTGGTTCGTTAAAGTGCTAAACTTGCAGTTTAGTGTGCTTTATGTACCTTTTTTGTGACACTTTTGATTCCCGACACTTAGGAAAGCATTCAGGACCATTTAACCATATTTCTGCATAAAATTAGATTGTTTAAATGCTGATTTATGCTGAATTTTGCCGAATTCAGCACTTTATGTGAGTTTTAGGCACTTTCCGGCACTTATACTATCTCTAGGAAGGCAGTTTTATGATCCTTACTTTCCTACACACTATACTAGTGTGGTACTTGGTTTCTGGCTCATTCTATGTCTCAATGCACTGCCTGTCTGTGTGCTGAGTTCTGTCAGCATTTTCCTGATTTATCAGATTACTGTGCTAACTATGTTTCGTGCATCATTTGAGTCAATAAAGCTTTCATGCATTCATGTCATAACATTTAGCAATATATGATGCACATGTATGTATAAGGCAGTAACCAGAAAGCAGTTAATTGTAATTCAACACAGTCATTAAGCACTAATCATGGTTTAATAATTGTACGGATACCTGAAATTTGACAGTTGTCACACCGAAAACGGGTTTGGTAATCAAACCACGTTAATATTAAAAGACGGGTAAAGTACCGTTAGTGGTAAAAGTAACTCGGTAAATATTAGGATTTAAATAAATAAACATAATATTAAATAAAAGTTGAACGAAAACTTTTGAGGAAATAAAAGTTTATAAACAGCCCGAGATAACGGGACTTAAAATAAACCGAGTCGTACCCGAGGATATAAATCTTTATATTATAAAATTTAATGTCGGATATAAATGAGAAATAACTAGGAATATATAACTTAGTTAATCACAAGTCTTGTAGTAATGAGGAAGCTTGATTAAAACACCCTAAATAAAACTTGGGAAAAATCGAGGGGCCAAAAGTGACAAAATCAAAAATTAGTTTTTATTAATTAAAACTTAAAACCCAAAACACACACTTGGTGTGTGTTTTGGTGGCAGACAATATAGGGGGCTAACAAGAACTCCTTGTTCAAACCCTAACTAGCCAAAAATCATGCAATTGGAAGGCCAAATCAGTCCCAAATCGAAAACCAAGCTAAGATTAGTGATCACTTGGGTTAGAGGATCACAAGGTATGTCGAATTCTATCTTTTGGTGATATTTTGAATTCATGGTGAATTATCATAAACGAAATTATTGCTTGAATGTTTGATGTAAGAGTGAAATTAGGATAAATCCATGTCTAGGAACAAACCCTAATAAGGATTTGAAGAATTAATGATGAAAAATTGTGAAATAGATTATTACCCATTTATGTGCTAAGTGGGTTTTTATGTCATTGTGATGAACACTTGGATTAGGGTGTTAAATTGATGAATATCGATGTTCTGACACAAGTTCTAGTTGTAGTTCATGAACACTAGACATAGAGATTTGATTTTGATGTTAAAACTTGGGGAAAAGTTAGATATGAACTTGATAAAAGAAGTATAAAAATCTTGCTCGCAAGGTGTTTGTTAAAATGCCTAAACGAATGTTCGTATGTCAAAATTTTGAACAAAACGCGTAAATTCCTAATTTGATTTATTAGGGGTGATAAGTGATGATACGGATTCTAATCATAATGTGGATTTTAATTAATTTCACACACCATATGATTAGAGGTAGTTAACTAGAAGAAAGTTAAATTAATCAATGATGAAGTCGAATAATGATTCCGACATAGAAAATACGTAAGGTGGAATAGTCGTATTTTTTAATGACTAATTTAACCACTTTGTGAATGATGATGTTAGTTTGACCCTAAACGAGCTAGGTGGAAGCTTGAGGATGAAGCGGGTCAAACGAATCAATAAAGAAAAGTAAAGCATAGTTCTGATGCGAGGTAAGTTAACCTTACACCCTTTTTAATTACAGTACACTTACTTGTGAATATTGATTGGGAATTATGTTAAGTATTTGAAATATGATGTTCCGACATGGTACAATGCAAGTCGGAATAAGTAAAACTGGCGAGAAACCATAAGTTAAGGTAAAAAGGGGGTAAAATGGTAAACTAGTCGGGTGAAGACTAGTAAATAAGGAATTTGAAACAATACGTTATGGGGTGAATCGTAACGGGTAAAAGTGGCTAAATAAATATCCGGACACGAGTTGACGGGTAGCATAAAAGATGTGAAAAGACACTATTGGGTGTAAGTCTTAACGGGTCAAATAATTTAATAAATGTCTTCTAAATAATGAGAACTCACGGTGTAAACCGGGATAGGTTCAAGGGGCGAGATGGTGTCAAAATGCCATCTTATTAAGATAAATGGTCAATTAGACTAAACGGGTCAAATGGTGTTGTTAACACCATTTGACTATAATAACTTACGATCGCTTTATGAGTTTTGTGATCACAGGGAAGAGCTAGAAGGTTCGTGAAACTATTAATTAGTGATTAATAGCGAAAGGTATTTTAAACGGGTTAAAACTTTGACCCGATCCAGGTATGTATAAGTAAGAATATGGCTAAAATGTGAAATTGTGGTCAAATATATTGATAAAAGTCCTTCGCAGTAAATGAGGGACTAAAGTTGACCAAAACGCCCTTGATGGGTAAATCGGATAAATGACCCTTAAGAGTCATTTAGAAACATGTATTAGGATAAAGTAAAGTTTAGTTAAGTGTTGAAGCATAGGCATAAATCCTTTCCGGATCAAATGCCTCAAAATAGCTTCTTGTCGTAAAATAACAACCGAAAGGGAGTGAATTCGGAATAAATAATTGTGACACCTAAAATCCACCACCATAATAGTTGTGGCGGAATACCACTTGATAGAATTGAGAAATTGTGATGATAAAATTGAATTTAGGAGGCTATGCGTAAAAGTGCGTAAATACCATTTGCGGGTCAAATTAAGCACATAACCATAAACGGGTTAATGATGTGTAATAACCCGTGATTGAGACTAATATGATAGACAATATTGAATTTAAGAGATTTATGGGAAATAGGGATCAAACAAACTTGTTTGTTTGATGAATACATGAACGGGTCAAAATTTAGTAATTATATTTTAAACCGAAAGCTTTAAAGCCCATACTTTTGTTAATCCGGATGTCGGATGTTAACTACATATGATGGACAATTAAATTACGGCCGTGTAGGAAAGGAAATCGTGTAAAACGGATATGTAGTTCTAAAGATATGCACGTTTTTATGAATTTATAAGTTGAGTAATTGAGCTGGGAATCAGCAGCTCAAAGAAAACAACCTTTCTGTCGAAACAAGATCGTCGCGTCGTGCGACGGCCAATCAAGTTCACCGTCGCGGCACGCGACTATCGTCGCGGCACGCGACAACAAGGGTTGAACCCGTCGCGGCACGCGACGGGCATATATGCTGTAGATTTGTTGTTTGTTCAATTTTTGGCCTAAAGAACTTGGTTTATTACATTATAAAACTATCAAAACTAATGTTTGTGATGGTTTTTAAATCGTAGGTATATCTTGGGATGTCGGGTGATGATCAAGCTCATCGAAGAACCGAACACAATCTAGATACAAGCTTCTGCACACCGTTTCGTTGCATATTTTAAATGACGAACTTAATTACATTATGTTGTAGACTTTTAAATTGTAAAAGGTTTAATTAACCAGTATTTTTCAATGTATATGTAATCCTAATTACATGATTGTTTTCGTAAACTATACGTTAAACCCTGAATTGATAGAATGGGTGTTACACTTTAGGGTTAGGTTTACGGTTTAGCTTTAGGGTTTAGGGTTTAGCTTTTAGGGTTTATAGTTTAGATTTTACGGTTTAGCTTAGGTTTTAGCCTTATTTTTTAGCTTTAGGGTTTAGAGTTTAGGAGTTAGGATTTAGGGTTTAGGGTTAAGAGATCCTAGTTAGGGTTCGACGAGCCGGTTCCAACGCCGCTTGAATGAGTTCAATCGGAGTTCGTTTGAGTCGGTTCCCTGCTGTACCCCACTTTTTTAGTGTTCCTCAATGAACCTTCCCCTATATATATATAGGTCAGTTAACGTACAATAGGGCTTATCGTGCGATACGTACGGGATCATCCCAGCCGTACGATCTGGTGCGAATTCAATCTTCCACATGCGATTTTGTCCATCTACACACCCCATGCCATTTTTCACATTACCCCATGCTAGCCATTTTTTCACATGCGATATTTAATCTTTCACATGCGATTTTGTCCATCTACACACCCCATGCCATTTTTCACATTACCCCATGCTAGCCATTTTTTCACATGCGATTTCATTTGCATTAGATTTCAAAACATGCGATTTCATACAAGCCATTGATTTTGTCCATACACACCCCATGCCATTTTTCACATTCCCCCATGTTAGCCATTTTTTCACATGCGATTTCATTTGCATGGGATTTCAAAACATGCGATTTCATTGCATTTTCAAGCCATGCGATTTCATTTGGCTTTTTATAACATGCGAAGATTGAATTCGCACCAGATCGTACGGCTGGGATGATCGCGTACGTATCGTACGATAAGCCCTATTGTACGTTACACTTTTTCTATATATATATATATAGGGTTAGGATCATGAGTGAACAACATCCTTGTTTGTGAACTGTGTGAACTGATCTAGACCCTTGATTTTTATGATCTTGATATTTAGATGAGTGGCATGATGGTAATTATTATTTTGTTGATTTTTTCCATTTAATTAAATACACAAGGGTATATGTGTAATTACACAATCAAAAAAAGAATTCAAAAAAGAAACATAAATTCTTTCCATTTTTTAAAAGCTAATAAATGCAAATCCGGTATATAGGGTTTCTCTCCATCTCGTGAACACTCTGCCGCCGATCAAAACAAGGGTGCTGCCAACGAAACAAGGGTTTCTCTTCATTTTTGAATGTTATTTACATTCATTGTATCATTGTACAGGATATGCAGTTCTAGAATGGATATGTGTACGTAATTGAAATCTGGGTTTTTATCGATGAAGAACTGGTGGATTGAAAAAAAATCTGGCTTTTTTTTAATGGTGATTAACACTTGTTTAGATTTAAAAGATATTTTAAGTAATCACAAAAAAATAGGAAAGTGTAACTTCTATGAATTAACTAAAATAAATAATTAATAATAACTTAATGTACAATTACCATCCTATCCTTTTCAACAAAAAAGATAATCAAAGGCTATGATTAGTTCACTCTTGGAAGGTTGTTCACTCGAAAACCCTACCCTATATATATATGTGTGTGTGTGTGTGTGAATATCTAGTTGGTTTAGTGTATAAGGCATATTCCAACTTCCATCACAACTAGTTTTTCAAACCGTAAACCAAACCATGTTACTCTTAACCCTAGCTGAACGAGTTGAATTGACTTGGATCAGACGGTTTCAACGGTTTGAACACCCCTACTCAAAAACATGAATCACTAAAATGACCTTCAAAATAACAATATATCCAAAATAGAATATGTTCTAGATTAAAGTAAATTAGGGGTGTGCAAAAAACCGAATTAACCGAACCATAACCGAATTAACCGACAAAACCAAACCACATAAAAACCGGTGGGTCGGTTAATGGTTTTTTGAAAACCGAATGTAGCGGGTCGGTTATGTTATCATTTTTTCCACACCCACCATAACCGAACCGAACCGAACCGATATGTAATAAATCTTTGTAGGATTTAGGACTTTTCACCATATTTTTAATATTTGATTTTTTTACTGAAGATTTTTAGTACTTGTTGGTTTTTCCTATCATTTTGTGGTTTTGGTTGAATGTTTATTTGAATTTATGGAATGTATCATGTCACTTTATTTGAATATTCGATAATAATTGGTATTAATATTATAGATTATATGTATTTTTTAATACTATGTAATATACTAATATATACAAATATGCAATAACAATTTATTTCATGTTAAAAAAATTAAGCTATTTTTAACTAAGCTAAATACACGGTTAACCACCCGTAACCGACCCGCTACAACTATCAAAACCGAATAACCATAACCACCATAACCGATCGGTTATGGTTATGGTTATCCAATAACTGACATCGCGGTTATGGTTATGGTTTTTGGTCAAATCCGACCCAAACCGACCCATACACACCCCTAAAGTAAATTGCCATTTTAGTCCCTAAGTTTTTGTCCAAATTGTCATTTTAGTCCAAATAGTTTTTTTTCTTCTCTGGGTCCCTGACTTTCCTTTTTCTTGCTATTTTGATCACATTGCCTAACTTAATCTAAAAACCGAGATGCCCCAATCCATAAATCGAGAACCGTTTACAAAACCTTGAGAATAGCCCTCGAGTTTGAGTCAAAGCCAAGACATACCTGACCTGGGAAGAGTTCTACCAGGAACTTCTGCTACCTTAACATCCTCTAATCGTTACCCTCAGTCCATCCACCACCCTAAACTACCCAGTTTGGTGTCACCACTACCATCTTCCTTTTTTTATTAGAAATAAATTAACATATAAATAATTTACATTCACAAAATTAAATTTATACATTTCTAAAAAATTAAATTAATCTCAATCATCTGAGAACGATTCGGGCGACGAGACAGAACGACCACTATCATGATCGTCCGACCTATGGTCGGAGTTTAGATGAGGTAGGCTTTTGAGCGTTGGACAACGCATTTTCCCGTCTGATTTTACTATGTATTCCACCCTAGAGTGAGTTTCGTAGCATTTGGCCCAAGTTGGAACTTCTTGTGTTAGATTGGGGTTTGTTAATGGAGTGTTTGCCATTGCAAGATAAGACCCCTCCCCAATTATTATTCCTACCGGTTGTAGTTGACTAAAGGTATAATCATATACCCATTCCAACTCTTCCACCCTAAATCCGCCTCTCCCAGAACCACCTCTCTAAATGTATGACTTGTGAGTTGTGACCAACCCTCTCTCGTATGTTTTTAAGGCTTAGTCAAATCAAAAGACATTTAAATCGAAAGCAAATGCAAGTATAAATATTATAAACTAGCATACAATTTGTGTACCAGAGTTTTATTTTTATTGTAAATGTAAAGTTTTTTAGCCTGCAAACAGCCAGCTTCACAACAGGTGATTTGGAGAAATGGTGGAAATTTATAACATACATTTAAACCAATCCACCCATGAATGAATACTCTACTACACATAGGTTAGGTTCTACAGCAATTAATCTAACCTCCTTATTCAACTACCACTGTGCACCTTCGCTTTCGAATCTTCCAACTGGTTTTGTCATAATCCGGCAACTGCAAAAACAAATTAAAATGAATATATAAATCACAATACACATTTTTAAACCATATGCTATTATGCTTATTATGATGTGTTTGGGATTGCTTATACAAAATAGTCAATTAGTCAGTTGTTTATATATTTATTTATTTTGCAGCTTACCTGTTGTTGGCTAAAGGAAAATGGAATTCCAACTCTCTTTGAACCATCAGCCATCCTTTTACAAGAATAACGATTCTCTAAAGAAGCATAATCCTCAGAAACCTGAAAACAAATCCACAATGATTTTAAGTTTAAGAAATATATATAAAATAAAAATGTAATCCATAATATAATTTATAAAAGGTGAAAATAAATCACATGTTTAAATAAGAAGCATAAAGATTGGTTCACCTGAGTTTGAACTGCTTGGATTAATACATCTTCACAACCAACAGCATGCACATTCTCCAGCTTAGGGCAATTAAGAACTAATTTTTCTGGACTTAAATTTGTACAGGAGTTCAGGTTCAGATCATTGAGATTCGGGCAGCTTACATACAAAGACTGCAAAAATCAAATAATCAGAAAAGTTATAAATTAAGATGTAGATTTCAATTGAAAAGATCATTTAGAAGCTTACATCAAGACTGGAGCAACCCCAAAGGCTTAGCCTTTTCAATCGAGCATGTTTTATAAACAACTTCTGACGTGTAAGATGCAGCTTGCTGTTTGGTGATGTATGTAGATCTGAATCGTCTTCAGAGGTTGGATGTTGTGCGTCTGAATCACATATTGTCATCCCGCAATCCATGAGTTCCAAAAGAGGTAATTGTGTGGTGGCAAACTGGATACCACCTGTGATTAATAAAAGAAGAAAATGTTAGTTGTTATCAATTTAAATTATAACTAACATATGTTTTAGATTATGGATTTTAAAATTACTTGATGTAATGTTGGGACATAGAGCAACAAGGAGTCTTGTTAGAGTCTCAGGGTACACATTGCATATCATCCCGAGACCACTGTCACTTATACTAGACCTGCATATAATGAGCACCATTAATGAATGAAATATGAACAGTGATTTACCACGGTATAAAAATAGCACAAACATAGATTCCAAAAAACAACCATGATACAAAGTAAAATAAGTATAACTTACCCACTGAGATCAAGTAATTCCAGATTTGAGTAGCATTTGGAAATTGCTACAACTGAGGCGTCTGTTATTTCTGATCCAAGTACAAGTGATAGCATGCGCAAGCCCCTAAAATGTAATCAATAGGGCAAATATTTAAATAAAACACGGAAACACAGGGGTGAGAATTTCTAATACCAGGTTGACCCGTTTAGCCCATTTATATTATATTATATTTTTTACAATATGTTTTCTGTCATTAATCAAATTGGGTGTGTATTTTATGCAATAATTATAACTTAAAAAGAGAAATTGACATAAGATTTGTTAATTTAAATGTTATTGTATTATATACATTTGTGTTTTTAAGTAGATTTTAATTTTAATATATTATATTGCAGAAAAAAAAAATTCGGGTTGTATACGGATCAGCCCACAAATATACGGGTCGTGTTCCAGTTCATACGTATGACACAGTATTCGGGTTCGGGTCATCAGGGTTCGTCTAAAATATTCAGGTTTGGGCCGGGTTGAACCCGCCAACCCGCGAACACGGCCGTTTAGTATCCCTACTGAAACATTCCATGAAGTTTTTTTTGCTACAAATGCAATCAAAGTATGCCAGTTTAATATTCCATAATGATGATTCACATCACAAATGCCACAAATACAATAAAAATGCCACTCGGGATACCTTAAATTTGCAGCAGTGAGAGAAAGAACAACGGAATGGGAAAGATGAAGTGAAGCAATGTGAATATTTTGTAATCTAGGGCAGGTTCTTCCGAGACCATCCATCATTGAAGTAAGATCAGTGCTATCGTTCTCTTGGCGAGAAAAATCAAGAGATATCTCGTTTAAATTGGGGGTATTAAAAACCTAATTAAGATAAGAAGGAAGTAAATGTAACCACCAAACATAATTACAAGATTATACATTAACCATGATGAAGCATAAGTAAAACGGCTTTAAAGATGTATACCATCTTTGAAAGTGAATGAAGATCTGAAAGCCAGAGAGTGGAGAGTATGTTAGAGCAGAGAACAAACGATCCAAGGTTTGAACACCCCTCCATTTTAAGAGTTGTGAGACAACGTTTATCCGCAACGAAACGACTCAATTCATCCCTAAAATAAACAAACTCAAACTTAGAGGCAGATAATGGTTTTTCATTGATCAACTATAACACGAAACCACATGGATAGTAGATGGATCATAGATGCCTTTATTAATTATCAATAACTCATTATGCTTTTTTACAAGTATGCACTTAGAATTGCATACCAATAACAAAACAAAATGTTTTTAACGTTGATACCATAAAAACTTTATTGATTCAGAAAACAAGTTACAAATAAAACTATTAGAATGGTGAGGACTATAAAATCAAATTTGGTTGCAACAACTAATGTTTTAATAAACTAACAAAATCTACATATTTATCAATGTGATCATGCATTTTATAAAACTACAAAACATAACATATTTATCACTCAAAATTTGTTTATTCAGATGTAGAGTTAATCAAGCAACACAAACCAACCATATAAAGAATCTGATAACAAACCTGATGTTGAAACAAGTAAAAAATTACATACATATGCCTAGAACTCATGATATATAATATATGAAACAAATAAGAACAACAACTCATGATATATATGGATCCATGTGTGTGTGAGTGTGTTAAATAACTATAAAAACAATTGCTATAGAATACAGAATGTGATTTATTGTGCTATTGAAAAAACATGTAAAGCAGTCTACCAAAGACCTAAGCAGAAGTTTTAAAAGCTATGTTGTCAAAACCCTTCGGGTGTGCACCTAGGCCCTTTGGCGAGGCAAAGGGCAAGGAAAATGCATCGATGCCATTCAGGCGCTCCAGCGACCTTCAGGCAATTCCTGAAATTCAAACAAAATTCTACAATTTCGGGCAAACTGGTCTGAAGCATCCAAAAATACCTAGAACTGGCCCTAAACAAGCTTAAAACACGTCTAAAACCCCAAAAATGACATGTTTATGCTATGTCAATTGCTTATATCAGGCACTTGCTTTTTAAGCGCCTTGTGCCTAGGCCTAAGGCTGCGCCTTTAACAACTATGGTTAGTTAAAAGTTAAAGGTTAAAACTTAAAAGTATGGCTGAAAACACCACAATATGGGAATCCAAATGCAATGCAGATAAAGATCTTAACTGAAGCCTACAATCTAGAAATCCAAATGCAATGCTGCCAATGCAGATAAGGTTCAACCCAACTTCATATCAGGTCATCAATATTCCAGCTCAATAATCATGCATTTGCTTTGTATAATAAACATAACACCATGTATAAGTAGGTAAGGATACCCCATGATTCGATTAACTGAGCCTTCACACATATTGATCTCCAGAGATTCAAGATTTGGACAGGCAAAGGCAATGCAAGCCAGCATAGTTGAATCCATATCACTGCAAATACAAATCACCACATAAACACAAATTAATTCCCCAAATCACAGTTTCCTTCTAACTGGCTTACCATTTGCATTTTTAACAAATTAATCATCCATATAATATCAATTAACTTAGTTCAATTTCACAATTAGGTCTTATTACTTCCAAAAACATTGTTGACCGGTCAATCTAAAGTCAAATCAAGTCCAACAAAACCCTAGATCTAAAACCTAACCTTTCCACCGTAAGTGAGAGTCTAACAAGCGCAGAACAACATTTCTGCAAAACCGATCCAACAAATCCAACCTGAACCTTCGCCGGAACCCTAAGTCTCACCTCTTCAGCAGCCTTCCAAAGCTGCTTCGTCACATCTCTCCACCCCGTACACACCTTCGCCGCCGTCAACAACGCCGCTGGCGGCAACCTCCGCATCACCTCCCACATACAACTCACCGGCAACTTTCCAGATCCAAAATCCACCTCCTCCTCCTCAATTTCATCATCAGCATCCATAACTTCATCACAAACATCCATAACCTCCTCACGGACATCCGTATCATCAAACGACAACGCTCGCCGGAGCTTCGAACACTTCCGATCCGTACGAATTGAACAAATCGGAGAATCCGAACCTGAAACTGAAACTGAAACCGGTACGGCGGCGAGGATGGCGGATGATGTCGACGAATCGGCCGGAGTTACGGCGGAGGAAATAGAATCGGTGACCGGTGGTGGTGGAAGGTGGCAGATGTGGCCTTTTTTAGGAAGGCCGCAACGGCCGCAGTTGTAGCTGCCGCGGCGCTTTCCTTTTTTGGAAAGGAGAGCGTCGGAGAAGGAGGCGGTGGTGGAGGTGACGGGGTGAGGGAGGTGGTGGTGGTGCATGATTGGTTAGGGTTTTAGAGAGAGAAAGTGTAGAGAGAGAGAGAGAGAGGGGGGTGGGGGAATGAAGAGAAATGGGGAAGAAATAGAAAGGTGGGGCGGGAGATAGTTGGCGCCTTTGTTTTGATTTTTTGGAGGAGCGTTTTTTTGGCTCCAGTTGAGTAACAAATTTGTAAAAAGCACGTGATGTCGCTTTCTTTCTTTTTTTTTATTTTTATTTTTTTTATTGTTCATGTGTTTGGGTTGGGCTTGTGGCATCTATAGTGATAAAATTCTTTGTAACAAAACAAATGATGATATCAATATCACACCCGAACTGATCGAGGCGAGACGTAATAGATTGTTTAAATACATCATAAGATTAAGTTGTGATATGTATTAAGGTTCAAACTTTCTTTCCATAAAATGGAATAACAAATTACATCGTTCAAAAAGGAAATACGACAAACGGGAATTTCATAACTAAAAACATCAATTTGCATAAGTAAACTAGGTGATTATCTAAATCTACCCTATGTAATTTCTTGTGATAGCATTATCAAACATTTCCTGCAACATGTGTAAAATATCTGTCAACACAAAAATATGTCGGTGAAGATGCTGAGTGCAAGACTCGAGTTTGAGCCCTTTTGAGGGTTTCTCACCATAGATTTGCAAAGTGTCACCGGAAGGAAACGGAATGTAAATAAATTTCTCAAAGCAAACGACTTCGGCACGGAATCTTGCAATCTAATAAATGTCTACTATGATACCAAAGCTACCCAAATGCATGGGTTTGAGTTCGATAGGGAATTCGTATTCGTTAAGGTTAACGACACAATCGCGAAGTATGGAATCAACGGTGATAGATTTTCCATTAGCGACTTCAACGGTGAAGGATTTCAGTAGTTTAGATCGTGTACATTTAAGCAATGGTTCAAAATTCTAGGAAACAAAGCTTTTATCCGCACCAGTATAAAAAATTATAGAAGCATAAAGTCAATTTACAAGGAACGTACCGTTTACCACATTGTTGTCGTTTTGAGCTTGTGTCGCGTTGATGTTGAATGTACGACCACGGGGCATTTGCACTTAGGCTTGAATGTTGTGAGGACATTGTGAGCTAAGGTGATTTGGATCACCACATTTATAGCAAGCACGGCCATTTGTGTTAGCCGGAGGTCGTTGATTGACAGTTTGGGTTTAAGCTTGGTTACCTTGTGTATAGGACCACTTCGCCATGTGGGGGCTAGATGTCCATACAGATTACTAGTCGTGCATTGTCAGCAGACATAGGTGGTTGGGTGGTGGTATTGGCATGTGTTGAACTTGAGGAAGGATTTGGTGTAGGCTTTCTTGGTGGGGTCTTGGTTCGGGTTATTGGGGTTTTTTTTCGGTTTTGAAACTTGTGTTTCGTATTTTCACAATATTTTATTATTATTTTCCTTTCATAATATATATAATTAATATATTTCTTTTGTATCTTTTTTATTATATAATTATGGTGAGATAAGTTTGATATTACCCAATGTTATCATATCGCTGTAAATATTGTTTGATATTATTTACTGTTATGAGACAAAAATAAAGCACTCAGTTCATTAAAAAAACGTGATTACAATGATATTGCTATTGTACCGTATCAAACAACAACAGTAGCAGTATGGCGATACCTAAATCCATTTTTATGATTTACGGTTTCGATAATATTTCATTTGTACAACTCTGTCTGTGGCGAAATACTGAGTATGATGATGATGATGTCTGCGGCGATAAATGGATATCGATACTAGTATTGTAACGATCTGAACCAACTGATACTGTTCAAACATGGGTGCCGGTACTAGTGTTTGTTTTTATTTTTTCGTTCAATGTAAAAAAAGCGCACATTGATTTATATACCGAGTGCATGTATCATACTGGTACTGTAACGAATCAAAGCAATACCCATCCAATGCTTACGGTAAGGTACCGACGCAACGCGCATAGAAATACCCTAGTTGAAATTATCACAAAATCTATAGATCACATGGACCAATTGAAGCCTTGTTAATTTCTATTTAAAATGTCTACACAGATACATACATAATAATACATTTAACTCACATAAAATCAAGTTTTAATTTCTAAAATTTTATTTTCGGAATAACAATCGAAATTTATTCAATCAAAGGGAAAAGAACGGGAGATAGTACATTAAAGATCAATACCAAGAGCGCCAAAGAGAGTAACAGAACTTTTGAAATACTAACCAAAAGTTTGAATCTTATAAGTACATTTAAGTGGGTAGAACATGATTATTTATTTGTAATCAAATACTTAATTCCATATAATATTTGTCTAGCCATTGAAGCCTAACCAAGGCTTGTTATTGAGTTAATAGTTGTGTTTGCAGTTTGCACTAAGATATGTATACATTATTTTATAGTGTCAGTTGTGCCATACGAACCGATCATAGAAGCCTAAGGCGGTTCCTCGATTAGAAATATATAAACATGAGACAAAGACGGCAACTCGAGTTGCTCAAATATTACCAGACAAAATCGACAAGCATCAGGGTCGAGAATCATGACGTGCTTCTGCAAGCATGTTGATGATGCATAACCAGTATTGCACCAAGTACAACCCTAACCAGAAACATATTTGCAGCAGGATCAAATAGCAGGATTGCAAACATATACAACTGGGATGTGTTTGGGCCGAGAAAAAAGAAACGCAAAATTATCAATAGTTTAATCACAAAAATAGATTTTTACAGTGATAAATAAATTTTATGAAAATGTCATGCATTAGCTATATCTTTAATCACGAATTGTAATAAATACATGGGAAATATGATTGATACATCAAAACCTTCTTCCATCAATAGATATTGAAGTATGACCATGACTATCGAGTAATTCTTCATGTCAAGAAACACCCCAGCTCACATACAAGGCCTCACTTGTAGGATTTTGTGCCTAAACAATTACATATTAAGATATGATAAAAAAAAATATGAATTGCATAGAACATGTTAAGACGTATAATCTATAATTTAAATTCTACAGCACGATGATAAGTTAAAGTAGAGGTGGTAAGATGAGCCCGTCCGTCAGGTAGGTAGTGTAACAGGCCAAAACGGGTTGAAAATTTGAGACACGCGGGTTGACCCACAATTACAGTTTTGTACATGTCTTTAATTTTATTTCATATAATTAATGGATCATTATAATTACCAAAACAATATTGATATGATAGCAATATAAACCTCAGAATAAAAACTATTAGAAGGTTAAATGCATCTGTTTAGTGTTTACATGACTTTCAGCCTGTTCAACCTGTTCCCTTTTAGCTAACTATTAATATTAATTTGACCCGTTTTAGAGAAAACAAGATCTACCTTTACGCTCTGTTCCTGTGTTAACTTAACGAGGGAAAAGAAAAGAAAGTAAAAGTGAGAAAGGAAAGGACGAGAAAGGAAAAGACGTCTTTCCCACCATTTCCTCCCAAATCGGAAGGAAAGAAAAACTAAAGAATTTAGTCTAGTTTTCCTTTCATTTCCTTTCTTTTCCTTCCTTAAATGAAACTCGGGAACACGACATGTTTTATTTTCCTTCCTTAAATGAAACTCTGGAATACAAAATATTTTACTTTCTTTTTGTTTCTTTTCATTTCCTTCCATTAGTAAACTCTGGAACACAATGTTAATGTAAACCATGAATCATGAAAAACAATATTTTAATTTAAACCACGAATCACAAAAAAAAAAATCATCAATATAAAAAGAGCCAAAAGCCAGTAATCAGTTATAATTAACACGATAATATCTAACCACAAAATAAAACAGTCGTTATAGAGTGGTCACTACTTTCATCAGTATTTTTCTGTCAAAATAAATGCAGCATTTAACTGTTTATTACCTTATATGTAAGTATTGCAATGCAATTTAGTTGACTTGTCTCTCCCTAAACTCCTGCAGCCGCTTTTGCCTCAGAATCTGTCTTACCCTGAATAGAGTTTTAAGAAGGTGATTTATATGAATAAGGATATTAACAACAAAATTGTGAATTATATATTTAAACCATATGATTAATAGATGTATATTTGTCACAATACCAAACACTATTTTCCATGGTCCATTATATTATTTCAGTCTGATAAATCTATATCACATAATCATTTCTATTAAAAAAACATAATCATTTTCAAAACGCACATCCAAACACCCTCTGCAAAGAAGTTCAATGTCGTACCCCAGATGAAGAATTTCGAATTTTCCTTGTAGGTGTCCTCATGGTGACAAATTCCTCCGCTGATGTAGGATGAACACCGACTGTCGAGTCAAACTGCGCCTTGGTCAACCCAGCTTTAATAGCGACAGCAAATCCCTGTATTTTACATGAATTAGATCATCAAATAAAATAGTAAAAAACAAGAATGTATATAGAAGATGTAACTATGTAAGTAACCTGAACAACTTCTGCTGAATCTTCACCGCACATGTGTAACCCGACCACTTGGTTAGTTTTTGCAGACACTACAAGTTTCATGAAAACTCTATCTGGAAGGCCCGATAGAGTAGCTTTTAAGGGCCTAAAATTTGCTGTATAAACATCGATGTCACCGTATTCTTCTATCGCCTGCAAATTATGTATGAATTAGTAGATGTATTTGCTAATAAATATTATACGTTAAATTTCGACCCGTTTACTTGAGTGTCACCTGTTGCTCACTAAGACCGACTTGCCCGATTGGTGGCTGAGAGAATACTGCAGAAGGTACAGCACTACAAAACAATCAAAAGTAAACAATGAGGCATGTGCCGCACACGGTTTTAAACAATGGGTCAAATTAAAAGGGAAAAAATACCTAAAATCGGGCTTTGTAGGTTCGTTTGCGAAAAGGGTTTTGGCTAATGCTCCGCCCTCCATCAAAGCAACAGGGGTTAGATTCATTCTATCGGTAACGTCTCCAACTGCCCAAATCGATGGAACCGACGTACGTGAATATTCATCAACCTAAAGTCATCAGACATACAAGTTACGATAATATATGAAAAATGACCCCGAAACAAACAAACAAACGCACCAAGTATAATCACACTCACAGCAAAAATGACCCCCAAGCATGTATTCTATAGGGGTGTGAATTTCCGACACGACACGAACCTAACACGAAATTTGCGGGTTTGGGTTTAGTCTAGACGGGTTCGGGTCAGTTTCAGGTTGAACCCGCGAACCCGTTTAGCTAAACGGGTCGGGTTGCGGGTTGACCCGTTTAACCCAATTATATTTTATTATATTTTTTTACAATATGTTCTATGTCATAAATTAAATTGGGTGTGTATTTTATGCCATAATTATAACTTAAAAAGAGAAACTAACATAAGATTTTATAATTTAAATGTAAATTGTAGTATATACAAAATGTGTTTTTTTTTGTAGTTTTTAATTTTAATATATTAATTCGCAGAAATATATAAAAAAATAAAAAAAGTTCGGTTGAGCGGCGAGAATATCCGGGTTCATATTATGACACAATTTTCAGGTTCGGGTGGCGTTCGGGTTCGTCTAAAATTTTCGTGTTCGAGTCAGGTTGAACCCGCCAACCCGCAAACACGACCCGTTTAGCACCCCATTATTATATACAGACCACAAAAGGTCAACAACTAAACATACTAGTATTGCTCCATTTTTGTCCAGTTTCACACCCACAGTCTCCAATCCCAAATTCTGCAATGTCGAACAAATACAAATGGAAATGTCAGGTGTTGTGATATGTAAATACTTGCAACTTAGTATTTGATTCGTATTTTACTCGAAAAAAAGTACCTTTGTATTGGGCTTGCGTCCTGTAGCGAACATAACATGTGAGAAGCCATCAATTGTTCCTTTATTAGTCTTTAAGGACAACGACCCATCTGCAGATTTGATAACTGCTTGTGGCGATTCCTCCGTGTGGAACTCAATTCCTTTTAATGACATTTGTTCGGCTACAAAGTCTCTAACCTATTCAAGTCAAAAGGTTGTTTTTTTAACACAATAGCTCCATAAACAAGATAATTATACTACTGAGAGACTGACCTTCGAACTGTAGTACTTAGATTTTTATTACAGACCAACCACTAGAGGTGGACAAAGCGTTTATTTTTTTGGGCCAAAAAAAAACGGTTCGGTTTTTAAACCGGTTTGAGGAGATGTGAACCCGAACTGGTAACAACCGGTTCGAATCGGTTTTTAAACCGGTTTGGGATAACCGGATAAAAAACCTGTTTTTTTACAAACGAACCGGTTTTTTAACCAGTTTCAAAGATCGAGATAACGAATTGGTATCCAAACCGTCGGGCCGAGTCGGTTTGAAACCGTTTTTTTTCAAAAACCAGTTTTTTCACAAACCGGTTGGGGTTTTTTCGTTTTTTTTTTTCAAACCGTTTTTTTTTTTGTGTGTACATGTCTACCAACCACCCTTCTTAAGAAAACATTTGTAATAAATCTAGAGATAGCAAAATGGATTCGGGTCAAAATGAAAAATTTTGGTTTCGTTTGGGTTGGTTGATCCGATACATTTTTTGTCCAAAAATGTATTATATAAATAATTAGCTGATAAAAAATACACTAGATATGAATTTCAAACAAAACGATATTGAAGGTTTTATGCCATTCAAAATACGCCTTGGACCTGTTTCCTTTAAGCTAAAGTTTTCATTTTACTTGTTTGACCCGTCAAGATGTAAAATGTAATCCGAATTGACCCACTCGTAAGTGCATACGTCTATATTGCTACCTCTAGGGGAAAAACACTCTAGTTAACAAGAAGGGGTGCCTCTGACAAATTGCAGAAAGAACTAACGAACCGAACGAACACAAACAAGGCCTTGTTCGTGTTTGTTCGTTAAGAAAATAAATGTGTTCATAAACGAACGTGTTCATGTTCGTGTTCGTTTGTGTACGTTAGTTAATTTTAGGTAACGAACACAAGCAAATGTTCATGAACACAAATGAACAAAAACGACCACAAACAACTGAAACAAGCATTCATGAACAGAAACAGGCATATATTAAAAAGGTATGTAATATACTATACACTAATAATTATTAAATATATTTTATTAGTAGAAATTTTGAATTATTTAAATAAAATATATAAATTAAAAACCCTAATGAACTATCGAACACAAACGAACATTTTACTGAACGTTCACGACATAAACGAACGAATGTGGCCTCTGTTCATGTTCGTTCATTTAACTAAACGAACGAAATTTCTTGTTGGTGTTTGTTCATTTATTGAACAAACGAACTTCCCACCAAACGGTTCACGAACTGTTCGTTGAACGTTCGGTTCGTTTGCAGCCCTAGAATGAAGTATTGTACTGGACATTTTTCGTTTAATAAAACTCTTCTTCCAAACGGTAATTTTTCATTTGAATTGCAAGAATAATGGTTTCTTTGTAATGAAAAGCCAAATATGTAAGTTTCAAAAGTCAAATCTCTTTTAGATACCATATAACTCTTGTTTGCAATTTCTCACCTCTTCATCAAACCCACGTAAAACCTGCTTTTGACGAATAAATACATGTACGTCACTTTGCAAACCATTGAAAATACCAGCAAACTCAAGTGCAATATAACCGCCGCCAACAATTGCAATTTTTGTCGGTTTCGATGGTAAATCGAGGGCGGCATCTGAATCTATCACATACTCTCTTCCAGGAATATCGGGAATAAATGGGCGTCCACCAACTGAAACTAAAATATTTCTTGCAGTGTAGAGTTTCCCATCAACATCCACTGTGTGTGGGTCCACAATCTGCTTGCAAAATTATACAAAATACACGTTAAAAACTTATGTTCGAACAGCAACGGAGTCAATGAAGTTTTAGTAGGTACCATTTCTATTTGCATTCTTTTGAGAATGAAACAATTTAGTGGATTGGGATATTTTGTTGCACAACATAATCAAAATTCATTTCACAATAATGTAGCTTTTTTTAGTGACACGATGAAATAAAGTAAGAAATTAAAAAAAAAAAAAAAAAAAAAAAAAAAAAAAAACAGGTTCCTTTTTCCATAAAAAACCAACATGCTTTCACATTCGTGCCGTTTTAGTCATTGTACGTTTTAGTCATTGTACGTCTTTTTTCTTTTTTTACATTTGAGTCATTTAAGATGTCTTGTAAACCGTTAGAATCATTTTGTAACTAGCTATCGAAAATGATATATTTTTATACAAAAATGTTAGATTTATATACAATGAAGAATTTCATATAGAAAAATTAATGGTTACACTATGACCCGAACAGTACACAAAGACACCTTTTAATGCTCCAATGCAAAACATGGTGCAGTGAAAGTAAGGTGGTTATTAACGAAAGAAAAACCCAAAATTTATATTGCAGAGTCAACATCATCAAAGTCAAATAGTCAAGAGGTGTTCTTTTTGTTCACTATTTTAGCAAAACTCTGAAATTACTATACTCAGGCTTACAATTTATAACCGTTGATTACAAAAACCTGAAAACCAATTTTGGTTTTATTCAAAGATAAATGTTTGAGAAACACCATTATCGTCCAATTTCATCATTCTCCAAAACATAATCACTAAAACAAATATAAAAATATTGCAAAATATAAACAACATAACCTTTCCACGTCCTTCGATCAATTTGACGCCTGCATTATTAAGAATGTTTTTGTAGATTCCAGTTAGACGATGCAACTCAGCATTCTTATTAGCCATTAAAGTGCTCCAATCATGTGTTGGTTCAGAGTTGTATGACCACCCAAAACCAAGGCTCTCCTCAAATTCATGAGAATATTTAGATGCATAAACAAGCAGCTTCTTCGGTACACATCCACGAAGCACACACCTTCATTCCAAATATATTAGTTTATTACTAGAACATATTCACACCACCATAAACAAAATTAAAGCATAAATCATATCAAGGATAAATAGATATATAGTTAAATTCACCAAAAATGTCAGAAATCACCAACACAATCTTTGCTTGTCAATAAGAACACAATAATTACCATAGTCACTCAATTAAAGTGTTATAAGCATCAGTGTTGTAAAGATCGGGACTAGTCGGCGATTAATCGCTAGTTAGCGGTCGCTAAGTAAGTTTTTGTTAATCGGTCCATAAATCAGTCGTTGGCCCCAATTGGCCCTAGTCGGCCGGCCAAAAATGGGTGATTCCGGTCATATTCCAGCCAACACCTATAAATTCCGGCCAGTTTCCAACCAAACCATGTAGAATCCGGCGATTAATCCTGTATACTTAAAAAAATCGGTTGAGGAGGGGTTAAAACCTGTCTACTTAAAATACTTACCTATAAAAATGTGTGTGTATATATATAAAAAACTGAGAATTCACATAAAAATCCCAATCCGATTAATCGCTAGTCGGTACCCCACCAACCGACTAGTGCCTAGCGATTTTTTCAACTATGTTAAGCATAATTGTAACACTCCAAGTAAACCATTCCAGGATATTGTCCGCTTTGCACCCGATGGGTTGTCCATCCTGAAACTCACGCTTTTGTTTGTCACCCTACGAATTGATCGCTCGGGCAAAACGCGTCCAGGTAGAGAATCTACACCCCCTTGTAAGGAAGGCTTCGTTGTCCCCCTAAACCGACATGGGGCTTACATCTACACCCTTGTAGGGAGCCCAACGTACTCGTGTCACAATATTCACCGGACGAATTGCTTACGCTAAACCCTAAACCGACCTACCTACCTATGTGGAACTTACAATAATAAACCTAATAAATCCAGTATCAACCAACAGTAACTGTAACAACATCAACTATCAACTATAACTAAATTTTAAAAACATAAAACAAACAAAATCATAAACTTACGTTCCACCAACACCTCCAGTAGTCTCAGAAGAAATAGTAGCAAACGGAAGCTCACAAACAGCAACAGACGCCCCAAAATTAGCAGCAAATCTCGAAGCCCTAACACCACCACTACCAGCACCAATAGTAAACAAATCAAAGTCATAGCTTCGCGGCTCGGCGCCGTTAGTCGACTCGGCTCTGGTGGAGAATCGGCGGCACTTCCGGTTGTTATCGGAGAAAAACCCTAGGGCTTTTTTGGAGAGATTGAAGGTCGGTGCGTAACAGCTGTATGATGATGGTGATGGTGATGGTGATTGTGAAGTGATAAGGAGTGGAGAACGGTTGAGGATTGATAATCTGTGACGGAATATGAAGGTTTGGAGAGTTGAGGAAGAAAGAGTGGTGCCCAGCTTTGGTGTGCTCAGAGATGTCGCCATTGTTGTTCTTCTGGAAATGGTTGCTTGCAGATGACAAATTTTGTTTGTTTGTGGAGTGTGTTTTATAGTTGTGATTTCGGTGGGTATTAGTTCCGTTCGTTATGGTATCGGCGCTTGGCCACTTGCTATAGTATTGATGGTACAGAAACCTATGTTGTTTAGTTAATATTGGTTTGGTTCGTTTGTGTTTTATGTTTATTTTTTTAATATTGTGATATAAATTTTATAAGAAACGAAATATGTGTTGTTATCATACCAAACCGACTGAACAAAATTTGTATTTGTGTCGGTACCGGTATTTATTTTTATGGTTATTGGATTTTATAGGGGTGTTCATCGAATCGAATAACGAATTTTCGAATTATTCGAATCGAATTGTTCGAATACTTTTTATTTTTCTTTGAATTCGTATTCAATTCGAATTCGATTAAAACCAATCGAATTCGATTCGAATTCGTATTCGAATAAAAAAAGCCAATTCGTATTCGATTAAAGTTTCGAATTCGAATAAATTCGATTTAATTCAGATTCTTTAAAACATGTAAAAAACTATCAAAATGAAACATAAATTTTAAAGCAGCCATAAAGCACGATATCACATTAAAAAGTTTCAAATAAAGTACCACAAGTCTAAAATTCAAAACGAGAAGTCGGGAATAATCACTCCACATTACAAGTTAATATTTTTATGGTTAGAAATCTATTGATAGATACTTAGGTTTTACCTATGGGTCATGTAGTGGGTTTGGTAATGGGTAATTTTAATACTTGGAAAAATTTTTGAAAATAATTTATAGTATAGCTTAATAAAAGTTATATATGCATTATATATAAAAATAATAAATAAAAATGTATAATTTTTATTCGAATTTCGAATCGAATCGAATTTGAAATTATAAATTCGTATTCGATTCGTATTCGATTTACTTGACTCGAATTGAATCGAATTCGAATTCTTATAATCGAATCGAATTTAAACGAATTTCGAATTTTTCGAATTCGAAACGAATTCTGAACACCCCTAGGATTTTATCACTCTTAACTGTTGGTTGTTGGCCGCTGCCACTCTCAACTATCACTTTGACTTCCACCATTTCCAACTTAACACTTTGTGTGTTGTGTCACTCTGGAGTTAACCAAAAAACTAAAGAACAAACGCTGACTTCGATTCGACATGAGCTCTTCTTCTACTTATGCATCTAGTGTCATCAAAAAACATGAACTCTCACCACAAAATATGTTTTCTGGTTAACTCCGGAGTGACACAACACATAAAGTGTTAAGTTGAGAGTAGTATGAGTCAAAGTGATAGTTGGGAGTGGCAGCGGTTAATACCCAATAGTTGAGAGTGATAAAATCCAATAACCATTATTTTTATTGTGTTTGCTTTTGTTAAACTGGCATTGTATCAATGTCATATCGTACTGAACCGAATCTGTGACAACTGTCAAATTTGCATGCATCCGTACATTTATTAAATAATGATTAATGCTTAATGACTGTGTTGAATTACAATTAAATGCCTGAATTGCTTTCTGATCATTATCATTATTCGTACATGTGCATCATATATTGCAAATGACATAACATTACTACATGCAAACTTTATTGATATAAATGATGCACGAAACAAAGCTAGCACAGTTATCAGACAAAATCAGAGAAGTGCTGACAAAGTTCTGAACATAGACAGACATAGTATTGAGATACAGAATGGGCCAGAAACCAAGAGTTACACTAGTATAGTGTGTAGTAAAGTAAGGATCACAAAACTGCCTTCCTAGTGATAGTTTAAGTGCCGGAAAGTGCCCAAAACTCACATAAACTGTAGAATTCTACAGAATTCAGCAGAATTCAGCAAAATTCAGCATTTAAACAATCTAATATCATGCAGAAATGTGGATACATGCTCCTGAATACTTTCCTAAGTGTCAGGAATCAAAACTGTCATAAAACGTAACATAAAGCACACCAAAACTGCGTAGTTTAGCACCTTAACGAACCGGTAACCAACCGAACAACCGGACACTACCCGAAATACCAAATTTACACTGGAAGCATTATTTTAACATTACCAAGCTAGTTATGGTCCCCAAACATCATAACACACACTACCTGAATATCTAGTAACTAAATCCCTAACTAAACACTTGAATTTGGACCATAACCCTAACTTACCATTACCACCTAAGCCTATACCCCCCCCCCCCACCTAGTATTTATTTTTATGGTTATTGGATTTTATCACTCTTAACTGTTGGTTGTTGGCCGCTGCTACTCTCAAGTATCACTTTGACTCCCACCATTTCTAAGTTAACATTTTGTGTGTTGTGTCACTCTGGAGTTCACCAAAAAACTAAAGAACAAACACTGACTTCGATTCGACATGAGCTCTTCTTCTACTTATGCATCTAGTGTCATCAAAAAACATGAACTCTCACCACAAAATATGTTTTCAGGTTAACTCCGGAGTGACACAACACATAAAGTGTTAAGTTGAGAGTAGTATGAGTCAGGGAGTGGCAGCGGTCGATACCCAATAGTTGAGAGTGATAAAATCCAATAACCCTTATTTTTATTGTGTTTGCTTTTGTTAAACTGGCATTGTATCAATGTCATATCGTACTGAACCAAATCGAAGAACATTGATACCGGTATGTATGCATTTTTAAGGTTTATAGTTTGATAACGAATATTGTATCGCTATCGTAGTGAACCGAACCGAAATCAAACGAACATTTTTTTTTTGATACCGATAATTTATGTTTTTTTCTTTCGATAAACTGACACCATATTGCTACCGTAGCAAACAACACCGGTACTGGTACCTATATTCGTTTTTATGGTTTCCGGTTTCGAAAAGTTATCATTTATACAACTCTGTTTGCGACGATAAGTGAATACCAGTACCAGAAATGTGAAAATTTGAACCAATCAAATATTGTTTGAACATTGGTGTCAGTACCAGTGTTCGATTTTATCGTTTTTGGTCGATGTAAAACACGTGTTATTTCTATATCGAGTGCATGTATTGTTTCGGTATTGTAACGAACTAAACCGATACCAATCCAATTCTGCGTTGGCAAATTACTTAGAATGTTAAAAAAATAAACATAGATGCGGATTTAGATTTTTTAAGTTAACGAATACAAATTATTACTAAAATAACTAAATGAATAATAAAATACTCCAGAAAAGGTTAAAAAAGTTACTTAAAATTTTTGCGTTCTATGTTTACTATTTTTCTTATTTAGCCAGCGACCACCAACACTGAAGTTGCAGCATGTTAATGCAAAAAAAAAAAGATTAGTTTGAACGTAAAACATAGAGAAGAATAACTGAATCGATCTAGGGCTCGTGCGTTGCGACGAGTCTATTAAATGGGAAAAAAAATAGATGTAAAAACGTTGAACCACACACGTTGTGGCATCTGACAAATTTTCAGGTTAATCCGTACATTTCAATCATATGTTTATGTGTTAATAGCATGCAATTAAACTTCATTAATGTTAATTGAGTCCATGAAGTCTAGAAAGGTCCGAGTAAATGCATAGGTTTGCATTTGATAAGCGTTAGATGTAGTCTTATTGCGTAACAGTAGAAGTGTCCAAGACGAGCGTTGGTGATTATTCGGTAAACTTTTTAAAGCTGAAATTGTTCCAATATGCCTAAACATTAAATTAGTGACATTATTATGTGTTTGGTGTGAGAAATAGATAAAAACATAACACGTATATATTAAAATCGTATTTTCCGGTTTTATGGTGTATACGTTAATTTTATCACCAATTAACATCAAAACTTGTAAATATCCACCAAACTATGTAACTTTTTAGTGTCTTTCATATTTAGTGTTTATTTACCTGAAAATTGTAAGTAATTGGTAAAGTTAAATTAAAACACACAATTGAAATGCAACTAAACCATCAATTCATGGTTAGATCATGCGTACTGATAAGGGTGAATAATGCACCTACCTTTGGGCGTTTTTCGTCATGTGGCAGTACAGTCAGCAAGGGGCATTATTGGGCGTTTTTTTCTAAAATGGGTGTAGTGGGGATGTGGGCATTATATTAAAAGGGTGTAGAGAATTAAATAAAAATAAAAAACTCAACAAAAATAGCTATTGGCCAAAAAAAAAGGAAGATTAATGGTGATTGGCCCTTCAAATTTGTACAAAGCGTTATTTAAAAAACGCCTAGGGGGTTTTTTTGAACAATAACGCCCAATAATGCACAGGGGGCGGGCCGTGTTTGAGGGAAAAAAGTTGGGCAACAACGCCCACTACGCATGATGTTAGGATACACGTTTCATTTAAATAACATTACTTTTAACACATCACACCTCCCCCTTTCATTTGCACCAAACTATGTATTTTTCCGTGTATGTTTCATATTTAGGATGATTTGCCCTAAAATTATAAGTAATTGGTGAAACTAATTAAAAAAAAAAAACAATTGAAATGCACCTATATATATGTTAACTGATTTTTTAGTGCTATATGGCTTGACATGTTAAAATGGTAAATTTGGTGGATTAAAGTTTGTCTTTTGGCATAAGAATCACCAAGTGTGGTGATTTTATGTTAAAGACAATCATGGGATGATCATCATGAGTTTTATGGTTATTTTGGTGTTTATATAAGACTTGGATTTTTGGATGAAAATGATGTTATTCATAACTTATGGTTTTCAAAACATGTAAGTATTTTGTGTATACAACTTATCATTTTATGTGAAAATTGAGTTTTTTTATTTTATTTCATAGTGAAATGTCATTTTAGTCCCTGTGGTTTGGGCTATTTTCCAGTTTAGTTTGAATGTTTCATTTTTCGTCTGTGAGTCCAAAAATGTTTAACTGTTGCCATTTTAGTCCACTTGGTTAACTCATCCATTTTTTTCTATTAACGAGAAGGACAATTCGGTCATTTTAGAGATCGTGTCCTACACTTCGTAGACAACCTCTAGGTACTTATTCACAATTAAACACTTCAAAATATATCATACAGTAACTTTTGACAACCTCTATATACTTATTCATAATTAAACATTTCAAAATATATCATGCATTAACTTTTGTTAAATTATATAATACTACAAAAAGTAACTTGAGGCACCACCTGCTCACACATCGTTTATATCAACCTTCTAAATTAATAAAATCATATTGAACAATGCATCAACAAATGTCGGCACCTTAGTCTGTGCCTCTGTGGTCAACGATGTGATAACCAAACCTGCACCCAATGGACGCACCGTTCTGAAAAGAAAAAAAAAACCGTTAACATTAAGCAGCACCGTTAGTCCGTTACCATAACTGCTCCCACCACCGGTATCCACAAATTATAACTTAAGACACAACTAGAAAACTAACTGACGCATCATTTGGGAAAAAATAATAAAGGCTTATGGTGGTAGCCTTTGAATCACTATTGGGTGACAACTATCGACAACAGCTGACATTGGTCCCAACGTTTCTTGATTCTTCTTCAAATACCAATTTAATTACGATGGCAACCTGTAAGACCCATACTTGATTTATACTATTATCATATAGTTTTCGACTCTAATTATGTAATTACACTTACACATACTTTACAAAATGCGGATTTCTTAAAACCTTTTTCGAAATAACACATTTCAACATTTTAAATATAAATTCGTCGTTTAAAACGTGACGGCGAAAAATAACGTGGAAGCTTGAATCTTGACCGTGTTCGGTACCTTGTTGAGCTTGATCGTCGTCCGGTACTTCGTATAAGTTACCTATAACCAACATCATCAAAATGTTAGTTATGAGAGTTAAAACATCTTTATATGAGTTTCTCATAACAACAAACAGCAAAAGATATCCCAGATATTGAACCCGTCGCGTGTCGCGACCAAGTTCACCCAAACCTGTCGTGTGGCGCGACAGGTGTCGCGTGTCGCGACCCTGGTTGGTCTCATCCATCGCGTGATGCGAGGAGCACATTTCGACAGAAGATTTTGTTGTTCAAAGCTGCATATTTCCAGCCAAACTAAGTTTCACAAAAACAGACATAACTCTCTCATTTTTGATCCGTTTTGCGTCACTTTTCTTCCTACGTGATTGTAAATTGATTCTCCATCACGTGGAGTTAAAATCCGACATCCGGATTAACAATTTTTCAAGTTTTTAAGCCCTCGACTTTATATTTTTCTACAAAGTTCTTGACCCGTTCATGATTTTATCAAACAAACTTGTTTGTTGCATTAAAAACTATCATGAACATCAGGTTATAATTGTTTCCTATTATATAAGGTTCAAGTCACAGGTTTATATGCATATTTAACCCGTTTTTGCTTATATACTTATTTTGACCCGTTAAGGGTATTTAAGCACTTTTAAGCATAAATCACGCTCATTCTTGCTAGCATCATATTTCCACATTTACTTATCAATTCGTCTTCCACCACAACTATAATTGTGGTGGATTTAATGTGATAAACTATTTGTTCCGAGTTTTACCCCTCGGATTATCATTTTACGGAAAAGACTCATTTCAACGCATTTGGCTCACTAGGATCATGTCTTTCACTTTTAGACTTATCCTAAGGATTTACTTGATCGAAATGCTTGTTTCTACACAACAATGTAAGGCGTTTTGGTTGGTTTATCGATCAAAGGCGTTTTGGTCAACTTTAGCGCTTCTTTTACGACGAAGGACTTTCAACAATATAATTGACCAAAATCGCACATCTTTGCTATAATCTTACTTACACGTACCTGGCTCGGATCATAGTATAGATCCGTTTTAATATCTTGCTTTAATAACCGCTAATTAATAGCGATGCAAATATCCATTCGATATTTACTTTTGTAAGCATATAACTCAATAAATAATCATTAGCCGATATTGTCAAAGGGTGATATCTTCACCTTTTGACCCGTTTGGTCTAAATGACCATTTATTCTTGCGAGATGATATTTATTTACCGTCTCATCCACATGACTCGCTCCGGTTTACATCGTGCGTTCACATTACTTATAAATTATTTCTTAATTCCTTTTTGACCCATCACGGCTTATGTCATAAGGTGTCTTTCAAAACTAACGTTTATCGTCATCGCGTGACCGAATTAACGTATTACCCTTATTAATTATTTTGGCTTACCTTATAAGGTAACAATTTAAACTCATTGTCTATTCATCATTATATGACCGAGTTACCGATTTACTCCTTTTTAACCATCGATATGGTTTCTTATCATTTTCGCTTATCTTGTTCCGTACAACTACACGTCGGAACATCACTTTTCAAATACTACATTATCTTTTTCGTAATCAAGACGATAAAGGAATATTTTTAAAAATTTTAAAGCAGTGTAAGCTTTACTTACCTTGCATCCAAATTACGCTTTTCCTTCATACTCGATTTGTTTGACCCGCTTCTTTCCCAAGCTTCCACCTAGCCTGTCAAGCGTCAAACTATCATTGTAATTTGTAAGATGGTTAGATTAGTCATAATCAATCACGACTATTCCATCTTACGGTTTTTATGTCGAAATTATCATTCGATCGTATTATTGGTCAGTTTGACTTTTTAAAGTCAACTGCCTATTAATGTAAGTAATTACACGATGTAGCTCAACTATTCGTTTAAATACTTGGTCAATTATCCGGTAAGCATCATTCTTATGCTACCGTTTTATCCACTTTATTAACCAAGTTTTTGTAACCATAATTCATCGAATTAACACAACATTAATCATTTTTAACACATGATGATATCAAACATCATTTTAACATGAATATATCATCATTTTCATCTTATTATACAAAACCCATTTCATGGCAAGTATGATTTATGTACTCAAACACCTAAATTGTTCAAGTATATTCTTGTTAATATTATGTATGATGATTCTAATCATAGCTATATCATCGATTTCATCATATGATTAAAAGCCACTTACCCTAGTGTGGTAAATCATCTTAACATTCAATTCATGGCAATATATGTTAAATTTTCGCTTAGGGTTTTGTTCCTAAGCAAGTATACATCACAATTCAGCCATAACGTCTATAATTCATCCATAATTCGCGGATTATGATGTTCATCAAATTTCACAACTTCACAAATCATCAAAATTTTACATACCTTATGACCCCCTAGCTTGGGTGATCATTAATTCGCGTTCAATTGTGAATTTGAGCTTCATTTAGCCCTTCAATTTGATGGTTTTTGTATGAACTAGGGTTGTGCTTTATAGGAGCTTTCCTGAGATTGGACAGAACACACAATGTGTGTGTGTGTGTGTTTTGTTTTGTTTTTTATTAAATAAACTTCCAACTTATCCGACTTCGGCCCCACATATTTGGTTAGTTATTAAGTAGGCTACAACCTACTTATTTCCAACAACGTTCCCTCTTATTAACTAGGTTAAACATTCCTAGTTAACTTAGTGGGTTCGGGGAAATTACGACTCAGTTTATTGTAAGTCCCGTTAACTCGGCCTTTTATAAACTTTATTTCCTCAAAAGCTTTCGTTCAACTTTTATTTAATATTAGGTTTATTTGTTTAAATCCTAATATTTACCGAGTTAATTTTACCACTAACGACACTTTACCCGTCTTTTATTATTAACGTAGTTTGATTACCAAACCCGTTTTCGGGGCGTTACACAACCGTTAAATCGCTAACGGAAACAACAATAACTAGCACCAGACCTCACGTCCAGACCCAACGTTTCACGCTTCTTTTTCGAATACCAAATTAACGCCATAGTACCAGATGCTGTTGCCGTTCACTCACTTACGGCGATGACAATAACGACCATCGACAACAATGCCAACGCCGCTGATTAAACGCTCACCGTCTCTTGCCGTACTCAACCATCAAACGACCGTTCACCTTGTGACAACCCTCACCAAACCAGGTATCCTTACGAACTAATTAATATTTAATTACTGCTTAATTACTGTGCTTGCTTGCAACTGTGGTTAAACTGCTACTTGAATTCTGATATATACATGTTCATGCATCATACTTTATTACTGTCACTCTATTATTTACACACAAACCTTAGTGACAACCTTGATGCACAAAAGCACAGTGAGCACACTATACGGGATACCCAGTAAACATGCTGACATAGCCAGCATCAGACAGTTACTGTCTCTGAGGCCAGTATGAGCCGGGAATAGATTACTACACTAGTAGAGAGTGTAGGGAGGTGAGGATTGTAGAACTGCGTCACTAGGTGATAGTTATAGTGACCGGATGTGCCTAAAACGTACTTTAAGTACAACATTCTGCACTTTAATACAAAACTCAGCATTTTAAATTACTAATAAAGTGCAAAAACATGGCAGAACGGTCCCGTATATTTTCCTAAGTACCGGGAATAATTTGTGTTGCAAAAATATACATAAAAGGTCCTTTCAGACTAATTAAACACTTTAACGTAACGGTGTTTAACCGGACATTACCCGGAACACTAAATTTTTGTCAATAACATAGTTTTACTATTTTTGGCTAGTCGTGGTCCCCATTTGCCATAACACCCATTTAAATGCCTTTCACTACACATAAGGGTCCATTACTTACATTTTAACTTACCCTTACCAATTTAGTTACATTTTTACCTTATACCCCCCCCCCCCCCCAACCGAGTTTTGGTCCCTTGTGGACCCACCAAATGATTTTCACCATGCCTCCTTGATTTAATCTAATTGTTTAATTGATTGTTGCTTGTGTAAGTACTCATAATATATGAATGATCTATAAGAAGCATGACCACCAAGATTACTTGATCATTCTCAAGATTTCACATCTCACCTCACTCTCCTCTCTCATTTTCGGTTCACCACAACCGAAACCACCACCATCACCTTTACACATTCATCTTCTTCATTTACATATTCCATACAAAGCTTGAAGTCCATCAATGGAGGTTGCAACTTGAGGGGATTTCAAAGGAACTTGTCTCTAGCTTTTCACCATCTTTTTTCGCCACATTTCTTCACTAGATTCGTCCCTAGCTAGAGGCTAGTAGTAAGTCCCATTTTACCTTGGTTCATCTTGTTTAAAGTTATGATTTGTAGTATGATGTTTTGTTGTTTAAATCACTAAAGAGCAAAAAGACTAGAAGATGTTAAAACAAAAATAAAGAATATAAAAGTTACATAAAGTTACTTATGTCTGAATCATGAAGCGAAATCTTGTTGGTTAAATCATACTTGATGTTTAATCGTTGTTTTCTTGGAAAACCCGTTGATCGGACACTTGTTAACACGATTTAGTAACATTTAAGACGTAAATAACATGCTGATGTACTTTTTCAGCCGTTTTCAACAGGCTGTAAACTGACTTTAATAAATCGAAAAACGGATTTTCTGAAGCCTAAAATGTGTATTTTCGAAAAACGAAGAAAATGGCGTTGGAATCGTATTTTTTTGAGGTCGTTTACTATTTTAAAAGTCTGTTTTCATGACAGCAGCTAAGGCTGAGTTTTACTGCAGAAAAATGGGCTGTACGTTTTCGGTCATAACTTAAAACCTGAATTGAACCAGCCCCAAAAATTCATACCATAGATGGTCACTGATGTATTTGTGACCCTCGAACTGGAATTTTGTCAAACGGACTTCCGAGGAATTTTAGACGAATTATTCCGTAAACTGCAATCAGAATGTAGTAAATCTGATTGCAGTCCGGTAAGCGATTTTCTATAAAATACTGGTAATGAACTGGACCCCGATATTTTTACACAATAATTTTTGGTTCGTTTAAGACGATCTGTAAAAATTTGGGAATTTTTGAAATAAGTTAAGTATTTTATTTAAATATCCGAAAACAGTCCAGTTTTCATATATTAAAACTGAAACGACAAAGGTAGTATTTTGCGTGACAGAATGTAAGGGTTGATTGTTGATGATCATGGTTTGATTTCAAAAAGAAAACGATGTGCGTATTAGCACGGGCACCCCCGTTTTTAGGGGAAACTCTGGCGAATTTTTCTAAAAATCCCAAGACTTAGAAAAATTATTTTTCTAACGAGTATGTTTAACTTTATTTCTCGGAAGTAAACCTCGCCATGAGTTTTGACACCAAACTTCAAAGTGTCGGAAATGAGACTTAAATATATATTTATCGTCAATACTCTAAGTCACCGAATACATGATACTTGAAAAGTGTGGATACGGAATAGTTACCTAACTATTCTTCGTTTAAGTCAAAATAATTATTATTATTTTGACAAAGCATAACATTAAGAAACGTAACTCAAAACCCTAAATACTAAGCCAAGGCACGGCCCGTTCGTCTAATAGATATTAGTACGTGTAGGTGTCGTGTTGCAGACCGAGTTTTGAGTTGCTGTTATCGAGGACGCACTACAGTGAGTTCATGTCCCCCTTTTCTCTTAACTGTTTTCAGTTTTTATACTTCGGGGGTGAAATACATGTTACTATGATTACGAATACTTTTTACATGGTATGGTTAGCTTAAGGAGGGTTACTACTTAGATCATGTGAGTGGGTAGGCGCAACTTGAGGCCATTAATCCTCATTATAGGACCGATGGACAATAGCGGTAGATCTATCTGGGTGTAGCGAGCCCAGCCCCAGGCCCAACAGAACGGACCTCGGGGTGACTTTGTGCCCAACGCAAAATCCGCTAGGTTTGAGTCTTCCTACTTGCACTTCACACATATCAATGGTCTTGCAAACCATTGGTGATCTCTTTTTCCTTAATTGCTACATACCAGGGTTTTTATACTTACAAAGGTTTTACTTACTCACTTACACATGAACTCGCTCAACATTATTGTTGATTTTTCCAACTTACATGTATTTCAGGGAACTAAGGATCTGGCACGGTATGCTACGTTTTCACGCTGCGTTAGAGTTATGGGATCATCCAAGTTTAGGGGTTGTGGCTTTTACCTGGACGAGTCACAGTTCTTAAACTACGTTTAACTTAAGTTTATGGTTGTGTCTTTCAAACAATGTTTTTATGTTATTAGGTTGTAATTTCCGTTGCATGTGTCAACGCCTTAAGACATTGTTGTGGTATTTTACTTTTCAAACTTAAATCAATGGATGATCTGCATGGTTTTATTTTCATATAGCTTTGTTGTGATTAAGCTATGGTATTAAGAAGTCACACCAACTTAACCCACGCTTCCGCAAAGCCAAGGCGTGACACACCCTTCTCCACTGGTTGAAGTCCGGTTGTCAACGCATCCGACACGCTTTAACAATTGGTACCGTCACCTTTGCGTTCTCACTTCTCTGGCGGAAACTCAAACCGGTGACTGCGAGGTTTGTGGACGATGGCCTGAAACCCATTGATTTTCTCTTTTTCTCTAATAACTTAGATGGGTTTTCTTTTACCCTCCCACTGATAACATATGGTTTTACAAAACCAATTGTTAGAGAAAGTAATATTTCAAACTTTCAACAAAAAATATGGTTGAACTAAACATGTTTCACTATGACGATAAACCGCTTTGAAATTATGTTACTGTCATTGGAGAGGCATTTAACTATTAAACATGAATTGTTTTTTTGTTGCTTTTTTTATTCTATAAGCGAAGAGAAATATTATTAAATCTAAAAGGCTTATGATATCTAACTTTACCCCTGTTAATTAAAACAATTATTGGTGGGGATTGAGTTTAATTGGCAAATCCATTGTAATTCAGTTGTTGCTCCCCTTGAGGTCAAGGGATCGGGCGCTGCCAAAAGCGGATATAGTGTAACTTAAGTCGTTATTAAAATGAAAATAGTCATTATATAATAACTTGAAAGAAATTGGTCTTTAACATTTAGTATATGCGGGAATGCCCTGTTGCAACGCGCGTGTTGTATATAAACTTAAAAATTTTCGCATCACTTGTATCTATACAATAGACATTCAGAATCTACATCACGTCGCAATGCGCGAGTTGCATTAACACGTTATTATTATAAAACAATGTTTTCTTTTAAAATCCTTTATCGTTCCACCTCTCATGGTAAGAAATTATAAACCCCATAAAGCAAAATAGCTAATAACGAAGCAAATACGCAACCTAGGACACCGGTATCCACAAAATATTGTTTTTGACTCTTTTTATTTTATTGATTTTTTAAAGTTATTTTAATTTCCTCATCGGAGTGTATTGCAACTTTATTTTAAATTAATCATACATATTCCTCCTTTCCATAATCATGAGAAATTATATAGTAATAATATACATGTACATACCGATCTATAATATATAGTTTGTAGTATTAAGATGCGTATGATGTTCTTCAAGTGGTTAAGGTTTCTAATATTACTAGTGGGAATGCCCGCGCGTTGCGGCGGGTGTTCCGACTTACATCAAATTTAAATATGATGTCTACTACGAACGACAACCCATTCCAAGTTCCTAACATTTTCTCATTCAACAAAAAATAGTGATTGAACCTATATGCGATATGGTCACACACATGTATATGTATGTTCTAGCAAACTGCTTTAATATTACAAGTATATGTATGTTCTAGGGGTGAGCATATAACCGAATTAAACCAACCTTAACCGAACAAAACAATTAACCGATAATTCGGTCAAGCCATAACCGATTAACCGAAGAATACAATTTGGTTTTAGCTATGGCGTGTGGCATATCTAAATCACGATTAGTACGGAATCCGTTTTGTTTATTTTGGTTGTCATTTGGACTTGAAATTTTTGTGCTGAAAGATTGACCCAAAATAATGCGTTAACATTTAGGTAAAAAATAAATAAATCATATTGTAAAAAAAGTTGAGAAATATCATTACCATCTTCTATTTTTTCCAAATCATCAACCAAGTCTTCTATATGTCCGTGATCACATTAGCCCGTAATTAACACCGAACCGTAAAATTCGTTTTTTTGTTATTTAGTTTGGTTTGGTTTTTTTCAATTTTCAGTAAATTCGTTTTCTAGAAAATGCAAACCAAACTATCAGTTTTTTGTATGGTATGGTTACAGCGGTTCAGATATGTCGGTTAATTAATTTTGTTTGGGTTTGATTAATTTGGTTTTGTATTGAAGTTTTGTTTAGGGGAGTCAATTGGACTGAAATTTGGTTGGATGGCTTGGCTTACAATCTACATTCCATGCAACAAATCTTCGTCCAAGAACTTCTAACATAAATTGAAACACAACCATATTCATGTAGTTTAGAAGATAAAAATGAATTTATGGTGTTTTTGTAAGTTGTTTCATCCCAAATTGGCTCACCAGTTCTGGCCTTATTTCGAACCAAAGTGACATTCGTTGAGTAGTTAAATCGTCAATTTATAATATTTGTTAAACATCAATTATTATCTTATAAAATCAATTTATATGATAATTTTCAAATGAGTTCTTAAATTATAAAATGTCAATTTCATTAATTAAATATTTAAACTACCGTACTTTCCTCCTATAATTATTGATCATTAAAGTTATTTAAATTTAAGATTATAACTATAAAAACTCGGTGTATACATACCCCATATCATATTTTATATTCACATATCCCCTCCGTAACAATCAGACCCAATACTTTTCTTCCCTGGCGATTTCAAGAACTGGTGGTTCTGATAATAAATTGATAAGGATACATGCTATCATTATTTTTCCTTAAGCGCGACGCAGGTATTTGGTTTGCAGGTGTTCCATGGATAGAGTAAGAACATAGGATGTTCTTATAGGGTTGAAAAAGCTTGGAAACGGAGATTGGCTGGCATGGAATTGCAAGAAATTATGTGATCACATGAACACCAACTCAAGTTAAAAGCCATACCCAAAAGTATTTCATCAGGCAAAGCAAGGTTTCATGAAGAAAGAGACATTCCAGCCTCTTTGATATCATAGCGGATGATGTAAACATCACTTAACTTATCATTGTCGATTTTGGGTGTGCTGTGTTAACAGGTCAAAACAACCTGGTTGCATATGAGGTGATCTTTAACATGTTACCCATTTAACTATATCCTTTGATTCGACCCGTTTGAGATAGAACATAACCTCAATTCGACCCGTTCTGTTATGTTTAAAACAGGTCGAATCAAATGATATAGCTAAATGAGTAACATGTACAATATCACTACAAAGTCTACTCATGCATACAACCGGCCTATTTTGACCCGTTAACCCAAAATCAACCATGATAAGTTAAGTAATACTTACATCATCGGGGACGATATCGAAGAGGTTGGACCATTCTTTATTCTATAAACATTGCTTTGCCTGATTCTGTTGCTTTTCCATCATCTCAGCCTGCAGAAAATAAACAATGTCATCATCATACTTTCAACATTCAAAATTCTTACAAGAATCAGTTTTGTAATTTCATTTTATAGTAGTTTAACAACGCTATCAAGTTGGTACGGTTCTAAATCTCTTTCATAGAAAAAAACAAGCATTTTTTTACCTTTCTTTTCAATTCTTGATTCTGTTCTTTCAGTTTGGCCACTTCGGCTTCCAGTTCCATAGTGTATGCCTACGAAAAGCCGAAAAAAAGTAAACAAGATAAACCATTAGTAATGTTTTAGCCTGATTAATCACATTTCTTCATTCCTTAAACCATAATATTTATTCCACGAACTATTGCCAACTAATATTTGAGTTAATTTAAGATTTAAGAAACTTTTTGTATGTAATCTTTCACCGCATAAAGCGTCCAACTGTTCAACTCATTCTTCACTATAATCAAACAAAACATTTACTTCACATTTAGAACAAGACAAAGAAAAAACACATTAAATACACAAAAACAACACTAACCTGCTTACGAGCTCGCGGTCTAGCAGCTGATTCGCGGTTTTTTATAATTCGTCTCTGTCTTCGTTCAACAACCTTTTCAACCGTCCCGCTTCTTCTACCCCTTACAATCCCAGTAAACTCATAAGGTGAAGGCGAAACCGACGACGTATCTCCATTATTCTTCCCCATTTCGTCTGACGAAACTGCGGGCGACCAGACAGTAACCGCAACCGCACCGGGCACCCCTAACCCCACCATACCCCCCACCCCACCCGGTAACGCACTGCTAGAAACGATATTGTTATTCATCATCGGATCCGACACACCCATGATCCCGTTCCGGATTACCGGACTACCCAATGGTTTACTACTCGGTACCGTCATCGGAGCGCCATACGAAATATTAGTTTGCTTCGGAAACAGTTGCGGATTCTGTGCAGTAGATCTAACTCCGTTAATGTTCAACGGTAAGTTAGACGACTGAAACGCAATCTGATTGCTGTTGTTGACGTTCACGTTCACCACCGCGTTTCTACTCGCACCCTGTTGAAACCCTATAGCACCGAAACCAGGACTGTTTTGGAAATTTGTTAAATTCAAAAACAACTCGTTATCATTCAGGTTATTAGTTAGTTGAGCTTGAGTTTCTTCCCTTACGACCCCCGCTTTGACCAAAAACTCCTTGAGAGTCATCTCGCCCAAAGTCTGCTGTCGTTGTGGCATATTCGGTTGACCGAAACCATTAAACTCTTTCGATATATCCTTCCAAACTTCATCCACCATCTTCTGGCTCAATGTTCTCGGAAGGGTTAACGACCCTTGCCGTTGTATAACCCCTCCACCGTCACCACCACCACCTTCTTGCACACCGTTGGCGGTGTTATTCCCCGTTGTTTGAACCTCTTCAACATTCCAAATGCTCTTTAGCAGCTCATCCATGTTCATAGACCCGAAATCTTTACCGATACTACTACCCATAGTGTTTTGTAGCTCGTCAAAAGTCAATGAATATATTGACCCTTGTCGAGCTAAATGGAAGCTCCCCGGTGGCCTTACGCCCCCGCCGCCAACCTCCGCTGCAGCCGCAGGTTGGTTCTCGAAGTTCTTGTAGTTCATAATTCTATCTAAAACTATCCCAAACAATCAGAATCCGAATCTTTAGGAATTAAACCTCACTGACAAAAAAAATCCCAAAAATTAAATTAGACCATAATAATAAAACCCTGGACAAAAATCAATTAACCCTTTTTGAATTATATATAGAATTATAATCTCCTTTAAAAAACTATCAATGTAAGAGGTATTTGATATAACGCATGTCCCCTAGCAAGTTAACCAGTCGTTCAAGCGGCCAAAGATAAAGATCAGTAACATTTGATACTCCTGTGAAGAATAAAACAACACCTTAAAGAGAACATTAGCGATTTGATATGCTTTCCTAAAGAATACATAAAAAATGCGAAAAGTACCAAAAACACTCACCAATGCCCCATGTTAGCAGCATTTTTACAGAGGTTGGATGAATCTGTCTGGATTTCATGTACTTTCCTCCTCCGAATCAATGTTTGCTTCAATGAGGTTTGCTTCAATTTAAAGCTTTGAAGGCTAGTTCCCGGGTATTGATGACCGACCGACCGACATCCTTTATAAGCTTTGAAAGCCCGTCTTCAAAGCTTCAATTTCAACAAAGTAAACCCATTGAAAACCAAAATATCTCAATTATCAACATACAATTCGATCCATTACGACATAAAAAACACATCAACATGATTTATCAAATATTGAATGAGAAACAAAAAATAAAACAAGCAAATTAAGCTTGTAAGACGAAGCACCTAGGGTTACGGGTTACCTGTTTCTGAATCTTCGTAGGTGGATCTCAAATCAACTTGATTCTTCGTTTTCACCTTGCGGTTTTGACATCGAACCCTTGATTTTTTGAACAATCTCACAACATCTGGTCGATTGATAGAAGCTTTAAGATTCGGTTTGAGGGAAGATGAGATTCTTCGCCATTGATGACCTAGGTTTTCACCGGTCTTTCATACCTTCATCTCATGATTACTTTAACCCTTCTACATATATCCCTTTCATTTCATTTCGAGCGTTTCCACTATAATCAAACTAATTTCATCAAATCACAAACTAAAATCCACCAATGGCCAAAAACATATTATTAAACTGAGTATATATTACTATAACAAACTAAATATACTCCACACAAGGTATAAACTTAAATATATCAAATACAAAAACAATAATTATGATAAAACAAACACATGCCTTTCATTAATCTTGTTCCTTCTATGTTGGTCCGTCATCGAATGCTTGGACCTAGTAGCATCACTATTCTTCCCATCTGCAATATCCCCAATTCAATCAACACCCAAAATTACAACAATTTCACAAAAATCAATCAAACTGAAAGGAAAAAAACATGCCTTTTGAAGATGGGTTATTTATCTTTTTGGTGCCGTAATTAAAATAAAATGACCAGATTAGATGCAACTCAAAACCCATTCAGTGTAATGCAGTTTCACCTTAATCATGTTCGTTTCAGATTGAAACCAATATAGACCCTAAAGGATTAATACTCCACAAGTTTAAACATGATCTATAAATCAGTAAATCACACAACTAATATCATAATATGAAGATACATCAAGATATGAGGATAAATTTCTCTTACTTTAGTGCAGGCGACAAATGGCTCCGGCTAGGGTTTCTGATTCCGACTGTTCACCAAATTAGAAACACTCAAGCCTTTCTTGCATTGATACAAATCTTGAATGTGTGACCTAAAGATTACACAAAATGTAACAGTCATTAAGAAAACGAAGAAAGTTACAGAGAGAGAGAGAGAGTGATGAGGTCGATATGGGAGGAAGAAAGGGAATCAAAAGGGTTGGTTAGTTTAAATGATGGTGGCAATTAAGTTCAGTAAATACAAGCGTTTCTTTCTGTGGCAATTAAAGTCAAGGGTGAATTGTCAATTGTGCCCTTCCAGCGTCTTAAAATACCAAAAACTTTCCTATTTTCTCTGCTTACACAATGTTGTATATGCTGCTTCTAATGTTATAGATAATATAAATCGATATAGATGTAGATCTACGTAGTTGTTTTTTCTAAATGTATGCACACCATATAAAACAGTTGTAGTCGTAATAAACTGAATCTTTTAGGTTTTTGGTTTCTCGTATTTTTTTTAATTAGGTTTTAAGTTTGTTTTGGATCGGCCAGATCTTTTGGGCGACTGATAACACTAAATAATTGTAATATATTTTAATGACACAGCCGATGACACATATGTTAGCAAATGATTAAAAGATTCTTTACAAAAAATTATTATATTATAAATATATTTTCATTTACATTTACAATATCTACATTCTCAAGATGACGGTAATGGTACTGGCTAATTATGGGCTGAAATAGACGGCTAGGTAATAGTGTCACTTCCTTATTTACCCAATAAATTTACGTTTTTATCCCGTTTTAAAATTACGATTTTGCTATCTGTTTAAAATTATGTTTTTACCCCCACATAAAAATAAATCTACGTTTTTGCTCCAATCTAAAAATTAAAAATTTTCCCTCGGTTCAAAATTACGATTTTGCCGGTTTAAATTTATACTTTTGCAATTAGTTTTTTCCATTAAAATTACGATTTTGCCATCTGTTCAAAATTATGTTTGTACCCCCACTTAAAAATAAATTTACGCTTTTACTCCCAGCTAAAAAATTTAATTTTACCCTCGGATCAAAATTACGATTTTGCCTCGTTTAAATTTACATATTTGTCATTAGGTTTTTTTCTCACAGCTATGTTACGATTTTGCACTTAACTTAAATTTACATTTTCTCCATCGTTTTTGTTTGTTTTCCTGGTTAAATTACAAGTTTGCCCCCATTGTAAAATTATAGTCATGCCGGCAGCTGCCTGACACTCCCCCATTGGTCGATTTAATTTACGATTTTACTCCCTGAATTAAAATTATGATTTCGCCCTCAGTTAAAAATTACGTTTTTCCCATCGTTTTATTTTTTTTACAAAACTATAAAAGTTTTTTTGTTTTAATTGGTTAACTCCATTTAATTTTTTCTCGTGTCAAGGAGCTGCCTAACACTCGCTCATTAGTCCTGAAAAATTACAGTTTTGCCATGAGCCGAAAATTACGGTCTTATCATCGTTTTAATTTTTTTCCTAGCAAAATTATAGTAGTGTTTTTTTAATTAATTGAGAATTATTCGGTCGTCGCCCCGCAACACGGGCGGGGCAACTACTAGTATAACTATAAAGGACATGGAAAGGAATAATATAGACACTTAAGCAGCTGCCTAGTATTTCCCCTGTTGGTTTTGTCAAATTACGATTTTGTCCAGTTCAAATTTACTCGTTTTTGTTTTCTTTTTCCTAGCTAAATTATAATTTTGCCATCAGTTCAAACTTACGGTTTTCCCATCGTTTTTGTTTATTTTTTGCCCTGCCAAATTATGATTTTGCCCCATCAAATTACGATTTTGCCACCAGTGTACAATCAAAGTCACACCATCGTTTTAGCTTATTTTTTTTTGACAAAACTATGTTAGTGTTTTGTTTTAATTGTTGACTTGATGTAAATTTTTTTCGTGCCTGGTAGCTACTACTTAGCACTCGCTCATTTGTCTTGAAAAATTTCAATCATATCCCTAGTTTAAAATTTTTCAAGACCGTGTTATATGTTATGAGTAGTATATACAAGCAACCGAAATGGATAGTTTTTTTTTTAATCAAAGTTTGTAGCTATGAACATGGCGTTTACCTTCTTCCCCGCGTCCCGTTGTTTCTCTCTCTAAATCTTTTCTCTCTCCTCTTTCCCCTCAGATCAGCAAAGCATCAATCACACTGCACACAATATTCCTTCTCATAAACCCTAGTTTCCACTTTCTGTACTGCAAATGATTACAATTTCTGCTCCTATTCTTCCCGTTTCATGAAGCAATTCCGTCGACGCACGAGGATTTTCATCCTCTCTCTGCTCTTTCTCTCTGTTTTCGCCCCAATTCTCCTGCTATACGGTACGCTTTTACTCTTATTGTTTGTTTTGATTATTGTTTGATCGGTTTTACAAGTGCAATTTGTGTGATGCAGAATCGAATGGATTGGTTGATGATTTATCAAGTTTGGTATGATCTAACCGCCTATTTATGTTTTCGTTAAGCTATTGTGATTATTGTTGTTAATCAAACTGTATGTCTGTGTGTCAGTGTGTGTGTGTATTTCAAAATCTGATTCTATGAAGTTTGAATCGAAGTAAGTTTGTAAGGGATGATATCGAAGAATGATTGAATCACAGTTGTTTTAGACACTTTTGTTGATTTTCTTAATGATTGGTGTTGCTGTTTATCACGGAGAATAATTTATAATATTTTTATTATTAATTTATTTTGTAGAAAGGTAGGAGGGATCTGCTGAAGTTGAATCTGATAAAGCAGGTTTTTTTTTTTTTTTTTTTGTAATGTTGGTTTCTACTTTGGTTTGATTGAAAAATTTATGTGAATGAAATGTGTTTGTTATTGTTATTACTAGGAGGAAGGTGTTGGGTTAAGAGAACCTATTTTGAAGGTTTACAAAGATGTAAAGGCTGATGTTACTGTCGGCGTGGATTCGGGTATTAAGTATGATGATGTTGGAAGCGGTGGAAATAGTGATTTGATGAAAGGAAATGGTTGGTCTCTTGAGTGTCATCGAATGTAACTTGATTGATCGATTGGATGATTACTGTACATTTCTTGATTATTGATGATTATTTGCTGAATGATTTTAGGAGATCTTGATGCAAAAGGAATTAATGGACAGGGCCATGAAGAGAAAAGACTGGTAACTTCTAGTGGTTTGATTTATGCTTTTTTTGTGCAAGAATACAAGGGTATCTATTATCTAACAATAGTTAGTTATAAATGTGTTAATTATTTATATTTTTTGCCTATGTAAAGTGTGAACAATTTATGATTTTTCTTTGTTTTGATGACGTGGCAGGGAGAAGTTAGTCGTGCAACACTAGGGCATGATCAGGATGTACAACCACAAGCACGGAGGGTACTAATGGATACGAAGGTTAAAGAGATGAAAGATCAGCTGATAAGGGCTAAAGCTTACTTGAGTTTTGCAGTGCCAGCTGGCAACACTCATTTAATAAAGGAATTACGGTTACGGATTAAAGAATTAGAACGAGCCATGGGAGATGCCATCAAAGACCCCGATTTGTCTAGGAGGTTACCAATCATTTTCTATCTTTAACCACCATTATGGTTTTTTCGTACGAAGCCCTTGTTTAAATATATATATTATTAACACGAGTTCATTATCGATCTTACTTCTGAGACCGTTGATATCTTCAGGGCGTTTCAGAGGATGCGGTCCATGGAACATTCGCTACAAAAATCCGCGCGGATTTATCCTGATTGCTCTAGCATGGTGAAGAAGCTTCGTGCGATGGCTAACAACGCTGAAGAACTGGTTCGGGTACAAAAGGAGCAAGAGTCTTTTCTTGTACAGCTGGCAGGAAGAACGACTCCAAAGGGGCTTCATTGTCTTTCAATGAGGCTAACAGCTGAATATTTTGCTTTAAATCCTGAAGAGAGAAAGCTTCCTAGCAATCCAGATGTGCATGATTCAAATCGTTATCATTTTGTTGTGTTTTCTGATAATGTTTTGGCATGTTCTGTTGTGGTGGACTCGTCTGTTTCCTCTGCAAAGGTATGCTGACCTGGCTTTATATGATTATTTTTTACATATGTCTGTTCATTATTTATCATAGATAACTAAATAATTTTAAGGTATAGTTTAGGAGATGAGTACTTGTGGGTTGGTTAACGGGTCAAAACAGATTCAGGATGAAATGAACCACTTTTATTATGGGTTGTAGCTAGCTGGCCCGGTTGGTCTGGTTACTCTTGTTTATTAATTTTTGTTATAAATAATTAGATATAACTTTCCACTAATTGTGATTGCGATAACAGTATTTATTAAAATAAAGAAAACACAAACAATAGCCCTTGAGAGTTGAGGGTATCGTGAACTACTTTTTTAGTTTCATTTTCTTAAAAAAACTAATATTTAGATATGATATCTAAAAACTAAAATTTAGATATGGTTACATGCTATTCAGGTAAAATATATAGGATTGAAACATCAAAGTAACTTGAGTAAAAATTCAAGGAAAAAGAAACAAAAATGTTGGTGGTTTAATGTAACCTGGTCGACGCTATTTGTCATTCCTTAGAAATTACTTGTTGTGACCCAAACCTATCACCTAAACCAGCCATTTCCACCTATTATGATTTAGAATGAGTGGTAAATATATATTTATTTTTTAAATTCTTTTGAAAGAGCGAGTGGTGAGTTAATAGAAGTTGTTTTACAGGAGCAAGGGAAAATTGTGTTTCATGTGGTGACAGATTCACTCAACTTTGCAGCATTCTCAATGTGGTTCATATTACATCCTCCTAAAAAAGCTTTGGTCCAGATTCATAACATTGACAATTTCGATTGGTTCACTAATTACGACCCACCAAACGCCTATGGCCATGATTCACAGGACCCACGATATTCATCTACTTTAAACCACCTAAGATTTTATTTACCAGATATTTTCCCGACGTTAAATAAGATCGTACTTCTAGATCATGATGTTGTCGTACGAAAAGATTTAACACACCTTTGGAGAGTAAATATGATGGGAAAAGTCAACGGGGCTGTCAAGACTTGTCAAGGAAATGATCCTGCGTTTCACAGAATGAATTTGTTACTCAACTTATCTGATCCAATGGTGGGAAAAAGATTTACCAACGAGGCGTGCACGTGGGTGTTTGGTGTTAATGTGTTTGATATGCAAAAGTGGAGGAAAAGGAATCTGACCAGTGTTTATAACAAATACCTGCAACTGGTATGTATTATTTGTTTTTGAGTAAAATGCCATTTTTGTCCCTGAGATTTGGCCAGTTTTGTGACTTTCGTCCAAAGGTATGTTTTTCCACATCTGTATCCTAAAGGTTTGAAATCTTGTCGTTTGCATCTAGCTCGTTAACTCCATCCATTTTTCTCCGTTAATTAAGGGGTAATTCCGTCTTTTTTGTTAACTTAAAGGCAATTCGCTCTTTTTCACTTTATGTAAAAAGACCAAATACCCCTGACAAAGACTGAATTGCCCTTTAAGTTGACAAAAAAGATGGAAATACCCCTGAATTAACAGAGAAAAATGGATGGGGTTAACGAGCTGGATGAAAACAACAAGATTTCAAACCTTTTGGATCTAGATGCGGAAAAAAAAACTTTTGGACGAAAGTCGCAAAACTAGCCAAACCTGATGGACCAAAATGGCATTTTACTCTTTGTTTTTTTTTTTCAGTCGAGCCATTATTTGTTGGACCCCTTAGAGATGAAAGTTGATCCAAATTGACCCATTTATAAATAAACTGGCCGAAATTACTACCTCTAGCTATGATCCTTTTCTCAATATGATTAGTGGTTACTTAAAAGAACAATTTGGAAACAAAAAATTCATTATTTACCATAAATATTGCAGGGGAAAAAGAAGCCAATGTGGAAAGCTGGTACCTTACCCTTAGGTTGGATGACGTTTTACAATCAGACCATTGGTTTGGACCGAAAATGGCAAATTCATGGGTTGGGATATTATTCCGGTATTAAACAAGAAGATATCGAGCAGGCAGCAGTCATACACTATGATGGAGTTATGAAACCATGGTTAGATATCGGTATTGAGAAATACAAAACATACTGGAGAAAACATGTCGATTTTAATCACCCGTATTTGCAGCAGTGCAATATTGCCTGATATCTCTCAACCAAATTCTTATTAAACACAACAGGAACAAGAGTTTTTTTTTTTTCTTTTTTTTTTCACTTTGCAAAATCATTTTTTTTCGACTTCCATACTTTTACACACTAACACCCGTTTAGCCATAGTTTTCTTTTTCTTTTTTGTTTATATTACTTGGTTTAGTGCCAACTTCACTTATATGATGGAACTATAAGTTCTTAATATATTGATTCTTTTAGCAGTTGATTTGGTTATTTGGTCCTATGCATAACTCATATGTGTTGTTGTATGAGGTGTTTCTTGATGAGACGTGATACTGATTTACACAACTCAAAAGTCGAAATAATTAGTTTTGCAATATTTATTTAGTAATAACCTGTATAAAATATAATTTTGTAGGGTAATTATAAAATTATCTACTATTGGCTTTAATTAAATGGTTATATGGTTTACCATTGTTCACGTCTGGTTGAGCTGACAAATTTTGGGCCGGACTGCTAACCACAGTTTTGGAAAACGGCAAGACGAACCGAACCGGCTAGGTCGTTCGAAAAAGTCATCTTTACCGGTTTTGTGGTTTAACGGTATGGTTTTCGTGGTTTGAATTGATTTTTTTCCCGAAACTGTTAGATTGTACAAAAAATGCAGTTCATGAAAACAATACAAACATGTAATTACATAGTCCAAAAAATGAATAGTAAGGCTATGGGGTATAGGGGTCGTGGGTTGGGTCATGCTTTGACACATGGGACATGGATCCATCGCTACACAGCCCCCTTGTTGAACCACCGTGCTTCGTCTGGTTTAATCCACGACAACCTCGAGCCCCATTTGATGATTTTGATGTTTTGGAATAAATTAAAAAAAATAAACAATGGATGGTGGTTTGGGTCATGATCACACCATATAGGGTGGTGGATGAGAGAGGGGTGATATGGCGTTGACGTGGATAATGGTGGTAGTCATTTGGGTCATGGCCATACCCCATAGCTTAATGCCAATATACAGGTTTGATAAACGCAAATGGTTCTAAGTTTCAAATTCGACCGAACTATTAAAGCGTTAAACCGTCAAAACCAAACCGTAAACGGAATGATATGATTTGAACCGGCCAAATGGCCCACTTGGTTTTTCCAACTGTTTATGAAGACACTAATATGACTATAACTTTATGAATTAAACATTATTTCTTTTGTTTTATTTGATCAATAACTCTTGATGACAGTTGGTGGGATGAGTGGTGGATAAAAGAAGATGTGGTGCAATCCAAGTTGTGTGGTTAGATTGGGTAGACTTATTAAACCAACAAGAAGTCATTCTATTAAAAAAAAGCTGTTGAGACCCAGACAAATCACAGCAGAGAAAATGGCATCCATTTCAGCTTGCACTCCCACTCTTCTTCCCAAGAAACCTTCCACTCTTCTTGGTATGCTTTCTTTTTTAAACTTTTATTTTAATAAGTTTATATATTGCTTTAATTTGCCTTTTGATAACAAAGTAATAAACAAATTTGATTATTTTGACATATACATATACATGAAAATAAACAGATTTTGGGTATGCATCATCTTCAATTGATAGAACTAACAAAGTCTAAACTAAAAGTAAACGAGTCAAATACGTTAAAAGTTATGCTAATGAATTCGTCGCTTACAACTTACTTTACCATTTATTAACATATGAAATGGCACCACTTGTTGCTAAAACGAAATTCAGGCCAAGACTTGTTTGGTTGGTACATCTCTAGCATTTTTAAATTGTTCCAGAGTCTAAATCCAACGTGAAATATGTAAATAATCTCGTTCTATAAAAAGACGATATAGGGAAGGAGCTTCGGAATAGATGAAAGTTGCTACGCGATCTACAAAAGTGGAGAGAAAGAGAAACCAACTCATAGGAAAATGAGAAGGGGGCCCGGATCAAGTGGGCGCCCCTTCCTTACAGGGTGAGTGGGGGTTGTGGGTTGGATTAGACACAATGAGTCACATGTCTACAAACGAGCCATATGCTAGGCTCAATTCAAGACTCAGGTGATTACATATAGTTTAGTTTTATAAATTTCATCAAACTTTTTATGTAAAATAGAAATAACACCAGGGGCGAAGTATAGAAGAGGCGGGGAGGGGCACCCGACCCCCCGAACTTTTCGCTCAGTAGTGTTATATATGTAGTTTTCGTATAGAAATTTTTGGGTATATACGTTTTCGACCCCCCGGTTCTATAGAAATTTTTGGGTATATACGTTTTCGACCCCCCGTCATTCGGGTCAAGCTTCACCACTGAATAACACGACTTTTTTGGATGAAGTTGCCAAGGATTCTATGTGTCGAAGTGAGAATCCGAGTTTGTTTGAGTGTATATATAAATTTATAAGCTAAGGTGGGTTTTACCGGCTGACTTTTGACATTAGTATCTTTAAATTCACAAAAACTTATATTTTAGTTTATGTAATTATATAGCATTTTCAAATTAAAGTTTATATTTGATACAAGAATTGGTAATCTTTTTCTAAAGCTATACAAAAAATATGACCCAACCCACACAAAATTACCTAAAAATGTTATGGCCAATTGGTAATCTTTTTCTAAACTAAACACGCCTTTCAACCTATGCTTTTTCAATTTATTTTTTTGAACAACAAAGGTTACATAATCACTACTCTTAAATTACACCAAGTTTACCACATGCCAGGAATTGAACCTTGGTCTCTTAAAGTGGTGATGGTGCATTTGCCATATATGATTTCATGGATTTACAAAAACTAATGTCAAAGAAAGTTGGTTAAATTACAGGGTTACCGGCTACATACAAAATGGGAAAAGTGCAATGTTCGATTGGACGAGAAACAATGAAGGACAACTCATTACGATTGGCGATGACCAACATGTCATCATTGGTTGCAGCAACAGTGGTTGCAACCATGTCGAGCCCGGTGGCCATGGCTCTAGTGGATGAGAGAATGAGCACGGAGGGAACCGGGCTACCTTTTGGTCTAAGCAACAACCTTCTTGGTTGGATTTTGTTTGGTGTGTTTGGATTAATATGGACCCTTTATTTTGTCTACACAGGAAGCCTTGATGAGGATGAAGACTCCGGTCTATCACTTTAGGGTTTAGAATTTAAGTTATGTTTTTGTTGTGCTTAATTGTTCTTTACTCACAATTCTAGTGTACACCATGATAATATGTATCATAGTAAATTTCTATTTTCGTCACCTTGCTTTGACAAAAATCTTGGTTTCAACATGATATGGGAAATATTTTACAGGGTCTTAATTGTAATATTGTAATAGTTGAGGGTTTTATAAGATAGTATATTAGTTAGTCGTTAATAGACTGTTAGGCAGTTAATGACGGTTGTACTTAAACAGTTAAAGCCGCTACGTAACCGGTTCACCCGATACTCTGATATGTACCGGAGTAGGGATGAGCATGGTACCCGTGCGGTACCGAACCTGTACCGGTACCAAAAAACGAAGAAAAGTGGTACCGGTACCGAATACACCGGTTCGGTATTGGTATTTACCGGTGTTATACCCGTAAGTACCGGTACCGGTATCGAAAAATAGAATAAATGGGCATCAGTAGCGGTATCGAATATACCGTTTTAGTTCGGTACCGGTACCTGGTACCAAATGCTCATCCTATACACAAAAAATGAAAAAGAAAAAAATTAAAAAACAATACGAAATGGACGGAAAAAAGATACTTCTCGATGTAGTAGTGATGAGTTCAAAGTTTTGGGCCCACTTTCGGACCGCCTTTGTTTGAGGATATTTCCGAACTGATTTTTTACCCGCCTGTACGCTCTACCTACCTTAATGTCGGTTTGTAGTCCCTTAGCTAGTAGAAGTATTCAATAACAGACCCTGTGCTTCTGAAAGTTTCAGTTTCACCCTTCATGTTTTGTATGGTGCATTGTTCCTTTTACTCATTTACTTTGAGCACTAAGAAGTTAGTTCCTCTAGTAAATTATTATTCTTGTGAAAGTCACCATAATTCTTGTAGTTGCAAGGTAATGGTAATAGATCACTCGTTTTTGAACGAACCAGACTAAAGAGGTGAAACATGGAGCAAAATAAGTAAAAATCCATTTATACTTGTCTCTTATCATTGTTAGCCGACTAGTTAACTTTGTAAATCATCAACGCTATTGGCTTAACAACTAGTAAAAGTTCAAAAGGTTGCCTAAAACACAATATAAATTCAAGTACATGAAACTATTTATTTTTTACCTATATATAAACTAGAATTATAAGATATTTTTTCGAATGGCAAAAGTTACATTATTCTTACTCATACTCCTAACTACAACAATAAATACTAAATTACAATCGATACCAGGATTTGAATCTTGGTCTTTTCTCCAAAAGGCAAGAGTCTCTAACTCAGCCAAAGCTAGAATGCCTAGCATTTTAAGATGCCTGGTAAAGTATAACGATTTCAAAGCCTTCTAATTTCGGTTATTAGTTTTCAATTTATGACAGAAAATATAAACTATTTCCACTTTATCAAATTAAATCCTGAGGATAACAAACATCTTTTTTTTTTAATTTTTTTCGCATTGGTTTCTAACTAATTATAAGGAATGTTTGTGAGCGAATGAGAGATAAAAAGTTACTCTTCATTTGTAAATATACGGGAAAAACTGTTCATCTCTTATAAATTTTTTAATATTTTTTTAAAATGGTTATCAGTGGAGGAAAGAGAAAAGATAATAATAAAGATACAAAGTAATATTATTTAATTGAAAAAGAGAGAAAACAGTAACGGTTTTTAATGTAATTATATGAATGAATATATAAAGATTCTATTGTGAATGCTCTAATCGAATATAATCGAAAGTAGTTGCAACTACAAGGATCACTATGGCCAATTCAAAAACTTAAAAGGACCAAAACCAAAAAACATAAATAGTAAGCATTGTAAGCATCCACAAAACAATCATACATGATTCTACCCATTTCACACCAGCCATTCTCCAACTCACCATACAATGTTACCATCTCCACCAATGGAACCCACACATATTAACCATATTTTCACCACTACAATCCACTCTCACCCCCTTTGGGGATTCCCCATCCATAATTACAACACCTTCATCTCAAACAGCTTGCAACTTCACCACTTGACACCAATTCAGTTATTCAATGGCCAGTGAAGGCTTAGTTGTTCCGGTTGAATCGTTTTCGCAACCCGCTTCGTTGATCAAGAAAACTGCGGTTTCGCGGAGCTGGGTTTCGGTTGATTCTAGTGGACAGAGTACGGTTTTGGATTTGGATAAATATGGCATCATGAAACGAGTTTCGATTCATGCCAGAGATCTCAGGTTGCTTGATCCTTTGTTGTCCTATCCGTCTGCCATTTTGGGTAGAGAGAAAGCAATTGTTCTTAACTTGGAGGTTCATAAGTTCATTGTTTTATTTAGCTACTTGGTTTTAAGTTTCTAACTGTCTGTCTGTCTGTTTGATTGTTTTTATTTTTATTTTTGGGTTTGTAGCATATCAAGGCAATCATTACAACTGAAGAGGTACATGTTTTACATGTGTTTTGTGTTACTTTTTTTTAATTAATTTGTATGTTAGGGGTGTTTGGATTCATGTTTGAGCTAGTGCCGTAAACGAGCCGACCTCAGATTTTGGGCTTGGCTCGTTTACAAACTGAGCCGGCTACCTCGACTCTTTTACCTTAACGAGTTGAAATGTTGAGCTTGAGTTCATCTCGTAAAAAGCTCGAGCTTGCTCATTTAATATTAAGCTTTTAGAATTTTTTAGTTTCTACACATATTGATGTATATAAAAAGAAAGAAAAGTGTTTGCGACATATGTATAATGCAAAGTTTATAAGCAAATTTATAATTTACATATATTAAAATTTGGATTATAGTTTATATGTATTAAAATTTTGGCTTTAAACTTAAAGGGCGAGCCAATGAGCCAACTAACGATTACCTTGGCTCAAACTTGGCTTGTTTATAAGCCGGGAGCTTTTTGAACAGCTTTAGTTTAAGCTATTTATTTAATAATCCGTTATTTGTATTTTATCGGACGAACTAATCTTGATAGGTCTATAAAGAGACTTAAAAAGAGTTCCCTTTGAAATTTAAGACCAGACAAACTAATTATTTCACTTTGAAGGTTCTCAACTAGATTAAGTACCAATATAGTAAAACCATTGGTATTTATGACAACAAATATTGATTGAAACATAGGTATTGCTTCGTGATCCAATGGATGATAATGTTATTCCCATTGTTGAAGAACTTCAAAGAAGATTGCCACCTGTCAATGCCAATTATTTAGGCCAAGGGGATGATGAAGATGGCACTGGGGTTCAAACCGAGCCTCAAACAAGCGAATCAATCGGTATATTAGTCCTTAACAGTCACACTTTTCTCATTTGGATTAAAAAACTTATGGTTTTGGATGCTTAGTGTTACTCAGTATCTTGATTGATATTCTAAATGAAAGTTTTTGTGTAAATAAACTTAGAATTCCCATTTGAGTTTCGGGCTCTTGAAGTTGCATTAGAAGGTATTTGTAGCTTTCTTGATGCGCGAACAAGAGAATTGGAAACCGATGCTTACCCTGCATTGGATGAGCTCACCTCTATGGTAAGTTATTGATGTAGTTTAATTATTCATTTGATCTTGATGACATGGTTTTAAAAGGCACAAAGCGTTTAGGAAAACGCATCAGGGGCTTGAGGGAGCGCTTCATGTACTTCTGGGTCAAAATTAGGCTTGAAAGTATGCATTTTCTCTATTTTTGGTTATTATGTGCAGATAAGCAGTCGCAATCTGGATAGGGTGCGTAAACTCAAGAGTGCAATGACAAGATTGACCAATCGGGTTCTAAAAGTATGCATTTTTCTCTATTTTTGATATAGATTTTATTGGATTGCAACTAGATATGAATGGGTTTCTTTGAATTGTGTTTTATCTAAAACGGGTCAAGTACAAAACTATAGATAAAAGAGTACGGGCCATATGGGTCAAACAGGTCAAAAGTTGCCCATTGTTTTATATGGAAGCTTAGATTACTTATAGAGTGCCAAATATTGTCATTGTAAACATATCAACGCAATGATTATCTATAAAGAGTGTTAGAAATCGAAATAAGCGTTTGCGGGTCAACCCAACCTAACCAAAGGAGTTTCAAGCCGAACCTGTTTTGGCTCGTTACAACATGTGTCCATGTTGCCACCTTTATTTGTAATTTAAAATATAAAGCTTCTTTTACTAATAAAGGCCTAAAGGAGTTTTTTTTCTAAATAAATCCTAGCAATGCCCAATTTCCCACAAAATTGCTAACCAATGTATCATTCAAAACTTTCTTTTATGTGATTTTAATTTATATTCTATATGATTTTGATTTATACTACTCTTTCTAGAGATAAATGTATAATTACCAAATTATCCATAACTTTAAGCACACTATTGTCACCCCTAGTATTATTGTCTTAAATCAAGTTTTTTTTTAATTGTGTTATTTTGATCTTTTTAGGTAAGGGATGAACTTGAACAACTATTAGATGACGACGATGACATGGCAGATCTTTATTTGTCAAGAAAATTATCTTTTGCTTCTTCTCCAAGTAACGATGGAGCCGACTTCACATGGTCTCCGGCTTTTCCTACCATAGAGTCAAAGATATCCCGAGCAAGCCGGACCACACCATTTTCGATCCACGGGGAACACGATGTTGAAGAACTTGAAATGTTGCTTGAGGTTTTTCACATCCTTTTAAATGCATATGTGTTTGAAAAAAAAACGTGTTTCTTGTATTAATTTTGTTTTATGTAGGCTTACTTCATGCAAATTGAAGCAACATCAAATAAGTTGACTACGGTAATCACATCGATAAGTTGACCGATTATTATCTATTCTAAATTAGTCGATAGAGGTGACAAGATGTGCGCGCTACCTGTTAGGTTGGGCTGAAATGAGTCATTTTGTAGTAATTCACTAATTGGGTTGACCCTCCAATTTTAAAAATAAATTATTTTTACAAAAGAATATATTATAATTAACATTAAATAATTTTTAATTCGCTTGACCCATTTCTCTTTCTAATTTTTTGGTCTAATTTGATACTAAAATTACCCAAATTAACCCAAAATTTAGTAAATGAAATGTCACCTCTTTCATTAATGTCTTCTAGAAAAACATTTATGTATTTTAAATATTATGTTTTTGGGTGTTTGCAGTTGCGTGAGTACATTGATGATACAGAGGATTACATTAACATTCAGGTATCGAGTTTGAACACTTTATTTATTAAAAAGTTTTTGTTTACCTAATTGTAAAACTCGTTGTTAGAAAATACTCATAGGACCTACCAATATCTTTAATAATTTTATTTAACCTGTTCTATACATGTGACAGATAGTCAAAAAAATATTACATACGCAATGAAAACATTCTGCAAACCAAATGTCTACTGTAACATTTTTCGTTGTATTTTTGAACGATCTTTTTTCACAAAAAACTATATGATTTTTTTCTTTATACAGTTGGATAATCATCGAAATCAGCTGATTCAGGTATGTATTATTATCGATTTCTCATATAAATGTTCTTTAATTATAGGAAAAAAAAATATTTTTTTTTAATTTATTTATTTTCATGATACAGTTAGAACTGTTCCTACTATCCGGAACAGTTTCATTGTCTGTTTACTCATTGGTGGCTGCTATATTTGGTATGAACATTCCATACCCATGGAATAAAAATCATGGTTATATGTTCAAATGGGTATGTAAGTCACCCCTATCATTATGTGCTTCTATACTTACTTGTACCAAGGATGTTAATAAGTGTTTTTTTCTTGAAGGTGATCATGTTTGCTGCAATGGTGAGTGCATCAGTCTTTATTTCAATTACCACTTATTCAAGACACAAAGGTCTTGTTGGATCTTGACAAGCGTTTGAGTTCATATGCATTAGGTGATTGTACTCGACGTGCTATATAAGTTGCGAAAAAAATATTTTGTGCATGTATGTGTTGTACCAGGCTTGTATGAGCTATTTTTATATATATATATATATATAGGAGAAGGATCCGTTAGGAACCACCCTTTATTGCGAAAACCGCGAGAAACAGTGTGAACACAAACAGTAATACCTAAAAAAATCTAAAAAACACCCAATTTTTTTTTTACTATTTTTTTTGGAAAAATCGCAATATTTCGTTAATAAAAAAAAATAAAAAAAATTTTCAAAAAAAAAAAATAAAAAAAAACCGAGTAACAGTTATTCATGCACATGTGCATATGTATCATTTCTTTGACAAATTTCGTAATTCATTACAAATATTAGTTAATTGCACTTTAATTTACACTACCATATCTAATACACTACTTTTTTACATTACCAATATTAGAAATGCACATGTGCATCTATATGTATCAACATGAAATAAGGTGTTTTGGTACACTACTTTGAATACACTTTCCCTTTCATCTATCATAACATCCATAATACACTACTATTACCTCCTACAATCCATAATACAATATCATTACCTCCTACCATCCATAATACAATACCATTACCAATATTTTCACTTTATTACATGTATATCAACACCATTTATACCATCTAATAATCATATTACATCATAAAGTAACAACTATATCCAAACCATCAACCACTAGATATAACTAACCAAAAAACATGTATATGGGCCTACTTCTCCATTAAAAATCATAAACTTTTTGTACCAAAACATGTTATATCATGGTTATACCTAATGATGCACATGTGCATTTTGAATATTGGTAATGTAAAAAGTAGTGTATTACGGATGGTATTGTAAATTAAAGTGCAATTGTCTATTACTGATAACGTATTACGGAATTTGTCGAAGTAATGATACATATGCACATGTGCATGGATAACTTTTACTCGAAAAAAAAAGGTTTTTTTTTTTGGTAACTAAATATAGCGATTTTTGTTAAAAAAATATTAAAAAAAATTTTTTGAGTGCTTTTTTGATTTTTTTTAGATTTTATTTTGTGTTCACATTGGTTCTCGCGGTTCTCACAATAAGGGTGGTTCTCGCATGAACTTACCCTATATATATATATATATATATATATATTCTTTTTGTCTATGCATTATTAAAAATCATCTTTTGGACTCTCTTGTACTTGTACCAAAGGGAGAGTACATACAAGAATGTTGCACATTTATAAGATCCCATTTTTTTACTGCTATATTTATGGTCTTTGTGGTATATCTAGATTACGGGTGTTGGCGTAAAATTAATTTTATCATTTTAATAAAATAGAAAAGCCACCGAACCCAAATGATTCTGTAATCACTCTTACCCGTCATTTTTTTTAAGTGAACTTCATTAAAACGAAATGCCAAACCTCAAACCAAAACGGTCACAGCTACAGACCTTATATAATTACAATTTTACATCAATTACCCCATAAGACAATCGATTTTTGTATCTATTCAGCCCACATAATTGTGGCTTTCCATCAAATCTTTAAAGGAAAATATAACAGGGGCAGGAATTTTACACCACCTAAAAATATGATTCCAAACCATAGAAGAAACCATGCACACAGTGAACATGTGTTCCGCGGTTTCCTAGCCATCGTTACACAACAAGCAGGTGGTATCCTCCACATTAATGTTCCTCTTCTTAAGAGCTACCAAAGTCGCGATTCTTTCCATTTCGGCCCTCCAAATAAAAACATTACATTTAATGGGGATTCATTTACACCACTCCGGAACGAAAAAATTGCTGCGGACCCTGTTTTTATCCAGCAGCCTTTAACCGCGCCAACTGAAAACTCCAGATCTTCCGCTCCAATCCAGACCCATCTATCTAATTTATCTGTCAATGAAATAGAAAACAACCTTCTACATAATTCGATCAGCTCATCCACCTCCACTCAGTGGCGAAGCTTGGAAAAAAAGTTCGGGGGGGCGAAAGGCACCGGACCTAAAAAAAAATTTCTATGTTCGGGTCGGACGTCGGTGATTCGATTCGGGTCGGGTCAAACGCTAATATCAAATAAAAAATGTTCTCAAATATTAAAACTTAAACATTGTTTAACAAACAATTGAACAAAGACACCAAAACATTAAAAAGAAGAGGAAGGTGGGGTACCCGGTTCACTTGGATGAAGAATTATAGTTCTGTCCCTAATTTCAACCTAAATCACATAAATTGCAGCCCTAATTTCAGTTCTGCCCCTAATTTCTACCTAAATCACAAGTTTAGGGCTAAAATTCAGTTCTGCCCTAATTTCTGCCTGAAGAATTATAGTTCTACCCCTAATTTCAACAAGTTTAGGGTTAAAATTCTCCCCTAATTTCAACCTAAATCACATAAATTGTAGCCCTAAATTAAACCTAAAGATAGAAAAACACATACCTTTAACCTTATGAAGATTGAAGAAGTCAAACAAGACCACAACAAGTAGCGCAGCAGCTTGCAGTCGAACAAGAGCAGGCACAGCAGCAGCCGGTCAATCCCATAGCATAATCTAATAACAAATTAACAAATCACCCCAAATTTCAAGTTAACATAAAGATTTAACAAGTTTAGGGCAAAAATTCGGCCCTAATTTCACCCCAAATGTCAACCAAAATCACATATATTGCAACCCTAAATTAAACCTAAAGATTAAAAACACATACCTTATGAAGATTCAAGAAGAATCCGTCGAAGATTGACAATTTCAACAAGTTTAGGGCTAAAATTCACCCCCAATTTCAACCTAAATCATATAAATTGAAGTCCTAGATTAAACCTAAAGATAATTGAAGAAGTCGAACAAGTACAAGACCACACATACCTGAGGATGAGCCGTGATTCGTGAAGAAATCGAGCAAGTTCAAGACCCCTGCCCTCGGACTCGAACAACAACAGCAGGTCAGCAGCGATTTGGGGTTTCTTTCCCCCTTCTGTTCTGTGCGTGCGACTGGTTATGCTCGTATTCCACCAGGACCGAATTTGGGTTTATTTTTTTTTTGGATGGTGGGCTTTTATTTTGGGCTTGTATGATTTTGGTGTATAATAAATTGATTTGGGCTAATTAAGTATTTTATTTGGGCTACATAATAGAAAATCGGGGGTCGAATACGTATATACAAAAAAAAAATTTATAAAACCGAGGGGGTCGAACACGTATATACATAATTTTTTTTTAAATTCGGGGGGGTGAAAACGTATATCCCTAAAAATTTCTATACGAAAAACACATACGTAACACTACTAACCGAAAAGTTCGGGGGGGGCGGGCGCCCCCTCCCCGCCCCTTACATGCTGCGCCCCTGCCTCCACTCCCACGGCTAGAGATCTTTTCCAAACCCAATTATACGCTGACCCACTTGTGTTGGTAAGCACCTGGTCGCTGACTTTACATCTTTTTTCCTTCTCGATCTTGAATAAGTTTGGGAGCTTATCTTTTAACGGCTCATTGCATAACCAAGGATCTAACCAAAAGGTCGTATCCTCCCCATTGCCGACATCCCATTTGAAGAAACATCTCAAAGAGATTCCATCAATCCTCGTACTAGACAACATCTTAGCAATATTGCACCACACACCTCCCATTACCTTCCTAGCCGGAATAAAATCCCAATTTAGCCTTGTGGTATAAATTGACTCAATAACCCGTGCCCACAGTTTATCTTTATCCGTCTTTAACCTCCATCCCCATTTAAGCAAAGAAATATTTATATTTTTCAACCTACTTAACCCGAGACCGCCACTATCTTTCGAAATTAGGGGTGTTCATGAGCCGATCCGATCCGAGCGAGGGTCTACTCGTGCTCAGATTGAATTACAACCGAGCCGATCGGATCGGATCTGCAAAACCGAGCACAAAAGTGATGCTCGTGCTCGGTTCGAATTTGAATCAAGCGGATTGTTTTCGCTCGGTTTCGCTCAGCACCTAAATTAAAACATGTGTAGCAACACACACAAAAAAAAAAAAAAAAAAAAAAAAAAAAAAAAAAACTGAAATCAAGACTATTACAAGGCTGCATTCAACAAAACCAAATCCTAACTTAATTAAAACATGTCCAACACCTTACTAACAAAAGCAATACATAACTTCCATGAACGGATGCATACGTTATAGCAGTTATATGCATAATAATGAAGTCACGATAATACAATTCACTTCCCAATCGCAACTACCTTGCACTGTTTGGAACTAGAAGAGTTCCTTGCTTGTCAATCCTGCCAACGTGAACGGACACAGGGGCGGACCTTATGTTGTACGAGCCGTAGCACGGGCTACGGCTCAACTTTTTATCGGTAGTGTAAAAAAAAGTTTTTTTTTTTCGGTTTTTATACCAACGATACCCCTGAACAACTACGAGGACACCCCTAAAAAGAGTCTGTAAGCCCAAATCCCAATTGCCCAATATGTTATCCCAAATCAATTGAAGATTGTAAATAATAAGCCCAATTGCCCAATATGTTAGCCCAAAATAATAAAAGATTGTAAATAATTGCCCAATTGCGTTGAAGTTTTAATGCACGGCACAACTACGAGGATACCAATCAATTGAAAATAATAAGCCCAAATCCCAATTGCCCATTTCGTCACACTATAAGTGATGGTGATAAAATTGCAAACTTGAATAGAATAAGTGATCTTGCGCGTGTTATGGTTGAAACGGGAACACATAGTTCTTTTCCTTCAGTTTATCGGGCAGTGAAGCTAGCTTTGCTTTTACCGGTTGCAACCACAACCGTTGAAAGATGTTTTTCGAAATTGAAGCTTGTCAAGACGGATTTACGCAATCGAATGGGCCCGGAATTTTTGAACAATGCTATGGTTTGTGCGGTCGAAAAGGAATTTTTACGTGAATTAAAAGACGACGATGTGATGGAACGATTTCAAGCTATAAAAAAAAGAGGACAAATCTATTAGATATTTGTTTTACTTTATTTATTTATTGTTGTTTTTTTAATATTGTACGATTGCACGGTAAAAAAAAATTAGGATACACCTGAGTTAATGTTCTAGTTCCGCCACTGAACGGACACAAGCGGGACACACAAACACCTTGCAAGCAATCCAAGTTCTGATGGCTCAAAGTGCTGTAACAAAAACGAATAAACATGAATATATACTTCAATAGTTACAATTGAGAGATAATACACAATACCTGACTCAAACGCGACAACAATCGATCCTCAGCAACACCTTGAGCAACGGATTCAACCTGCCGATTTGAGCTGCTGATACCATATGAGTTGAATTTGAGCAACAACGCCAACAAAAGGTTTTTTTTTAGGTGCTGAATTGAATTTTTAGGAATTAGGGTTAGGTTTTGGTATGGAGTTGAGCTAGTATGTTACTTGGGCTTTTATTTTTTCTTGGGCTATTTATCTATATAACTATATATATATATATATATATATATATATATATATATATATATATATATATATATATAGGGCAATGATAAATCGAAAACCCACTTGAGTTGAGAAAACCCAATAAACTCAACATCTACCATTGATTTAAGTGATCAAGGGTTGTGATCATTTTAGCTTTATGTCTGATATTACTTTTATTTTAATAATAGCCTAAAGTACATAGAAGGGTAGTATTGGAATGAAAACATATACCAGATCTCTCTTTCTCTTTCATTATCCCTATGCAACTCTTCAAAATAAGTACAATATCTCTCTCTTTCTTTTCAAAATTCAAACACACTTCAACAAATCATACAATACGATTTGGTGTCTTCTAGTTCTTCCACTTAAATGCTTGCTAAACTAAAAAGGTATTACGAAATAGATTTATATACATTTTTTTAAAAATGACAAAAAATGTATTCGATCATCCATTGAAACTACCAGATCCAAAGTGCTCTGATCTTTGGTGAGTGGGAAAGATGCTCCAGACCCAAAAAGATGCTCCGAATCCAAAAGATGATCCAGATCCAAAAGATGCTCCGGAAAAATGCTGCTAGATCCATTTGACGGGATACTAACTCAATGTCTCCATTATCGCATTCTACTCAGATCTATGACTTACAACAGTATCTAAAAGCATTTGCATCTTGAAAATTTCAAGAATCTTGCCGGAGATTTAGAGTGGTGAGGCGGTGCACGGTGGTGGGTTTGATGCACTCTTTGAGAAGAAAGGTTCAAGCTTTGAGAATGATGGGGTTTTGCTTGTTTCTTCTGGTTTCATCAAGCTTTTACCTTTTTGTGAATTGTGATGATGGTGAGTACTGAGTAGTGTAATATTATTTTTTAAACCTAACCCTTTTTGTACAACTTTTACTCCATATTGTACATCACAAGTCGGTTATTGAATTGGGGAAAAGGATTTATTTTGTAATCATGTTTCTTGATTTCAAGCTATTTGTTTACTAAGATTTTCAAGAATTTAGAACCCTTATATAATATTCATTTTGACATGAGTTAATTCTTGATTGGGAAAAAAGTGTTTTTTTTGTTGTAATCATGTTTCTTGATTTTAAATATTTGTTCACTGATATTTTCAAGAATTTAGAATCCCCTTTGACTTGTATTATATATTCAAGTATTGTTTATTTTAGTTTAGTTAAAACTTATTTTATCCACTTGAGACATGCGCTTTTGAGTTTATGTTTTAATTAATATAATCTTCAATTTTTAATAATGAAGGAGGGATATTGTTGGAGATTTATAAAGTCATTTAGAGATGTGAACAATGTGCTCTATGACTGGACTGATTCACCTTGTTCATACTATTGATTGTTTAACATTAACTAATGTTTGATCATAAAATCTGGTGTTGTTTAAGATCTAGAGGATTATAACGTGAATAAAGTTTTTTTTGTCTTTTTTTGTTCTGTTTTGGTTTTTAATGATCCATAATGTTGAATATGTTTGGTCTGATTCTTGTTTTTTTGAAAAAGAAATAACTGTGATTGTATTCCTATAAAAACCCTGGATTTTTCAAAAAGATGTCAAATAAAAATCCTTCATTTTTCTTACATTTAATGGGTGTCCTTATAGGTATGTAACTCATGTTACGCATTTCCTTCCCAGATTTTTGTGTTACATATGGAAACCTTGTCGCATCTGTATTTGGCAAAAACAAATAGTGTAACTAATTAATACGTAGACATGTATACGTTACATTAATTGTTGTCGCATACCGGTTTTAAAGGTGTGTAACAGATTTTACATGTTACACTAAGTTGTTGGTACATTAACTTTGCCACATAATTATGAATCTGTTCAACAATTTTAAAAAGTGTAGCAATTTTAAGATGTAAAAGACAAAAGGTAACGATGTTTAAGAAGACCTTTTTACATCTTTTCTATACAGGGTGTATGAGTGAAGTTTCAAATGGAAATAAGGGTGAAATCAATGAAGAAGGAAATGAGGATAGTAAAACAAATGTTGTAGTAAGTATTACGCCACATATGTTACTTTTACACCATCATATACCATATGAAAAAGGGTGCTAACACATGTGACACGAGCAACACAGGTTCGTTGGATGTTGGAAGACCACAAACTTAATGAGGATAAGAGAATGAAGACCTTCACGAGAATGATCAAAAAGGATATTACATTTTTTCCTTAAACAATCCAAAGAAAATGTAACATACATTCCTCTAAAAGAGCATGTTATTCACCCTTACATATGGGTGATTGAAAAAATTGTTACGCGGTATGTGTGACATGTGACCTGATATTAAAAAAAATGTAAAACAATGGCTAGTTACGTTAATATTGTTCAACAAATGTATGTAACAAAGTGTTGGCTTGGGAATCTCAACTAGTTAAACAAGTTAATACCGAATTCATAGAACCTTAGTGGTTATGAGAGACCCATAAAAGTATTTTAAAGAACATACATCCAAAAAGTTATAATGAAAAAAGTATGTTACATGGATAGCGAGACACACGAACTAATGAAAAACAAAATGTCGTATAAATAGTGTGACATGTTACCTATTGAGAACTATGTTACGTTGACATTGTTAAAAAATGTATACAAACAGTGTGTTACATTGAATCTCTTGAACTATTTACTTGTAAGTTATTAAAATCTATTATACGTAATATAGATAAAATAAAAATAAAATAAAAATGTAAGAAAAAAATATGTAATTTCGTGGTTCATATCTAGTTTTTAACTTATGTATCTACTTGACATAGATGAAACTATTCACTGTTGTTTTTCACTTTATTATACTGACACATCTTAAAAAAAGTTGGCTGTGGTACTTTAAATACCTGACACATTTGTACTCTTTTTTTATACTTTTTTAGACAACCTATTGATACCAATGTTTTAAAAACCGGTAAATACCGGCCGGTTATACCGGTATTACCGTTTTCAGATGTAAATCCGGTACGAAACACCCCGGTAAATAAGTGAAACGACATAAGGTTTGTACCGGCGGTAAAATCTGGTATACCGGTTTGAAACGTAATACCGGTACCGGCCCAGGGTTATCTTACATATTTTTTATATATTATGATTATTCGTAACTAAAAGTTCTTATTTAATATTGTTTGAAACGAAAATAGTTATCCTCTAGTTGATGAGGATGGCGATAATAGTGAAATTTATCTTTTATGCGATCGTGAACTTGATGTATTCAACACTCAAATGGCTTAAACTTATCGTACACTTTCATTTAAAAGAGCTTGTTGGAAAATTGAATGATTTTCGATTATCTTTTGGATAATTTTTTATTATGGATTTACCTTTGTATCATCTTTTAATATGTAATCATGCATTTTTGGATTAACTTTTGAGTTAATGTTGTAATTTATGAAATTATAGAGTTAGGTAGTCAACCCGGTTGAACCGCCCGGTACAACCTGGTTCAACCGGTTGAACCATTTTTTAGCCTAATCCGGTTTGATTTAAAAACCGGTTTTTAAAACATTGATTGATACATTTGTACTCTTTTTTAGACAACCCTTTGTACTTCTAATTTTTTTTATCATTTATTTCAAATTTAAGATGTAAATGCAGAAAAAGATTACATATGTACTAATAAAAAACAAGTAAGACCAATAATTGTACATGTAAACTGACGCAAAAAAATATATAAATAGTTTACACATAAAAGTTGCATAAATAGTTTACACAAAAAAGTTACCTATATCACTTGTGTAACAACAAAAACCCACTTTTTACATGATCAAAGTAACGTCCACATATATGTAACAAATACACTTTAATTTTTGTAACAGGTCATCGTAAATGTAACAAAAACAAAGAACACTTTATTTCTGTAACATGCTAGTTGGCTGAACCTGGACCACATAAAGAGTTTCTAAAGTTTTCTTAACTGGATTGGGTTTTTCCTCTAGCTATTAACACCCAACTAATCTAAAAGGATAAACACCATAAACACCAAAATAAACAATAACCAAATCTACTTTGCTTTTCTTTTTGTGCCATTTGAATCCACCATAAACACCAAAATAAGTCAACCAAGAAAATGATATAAAATTAAAATTTTAAACATACATTTGACATAAAATGTTACATAAAAATGTTAATATACATTTTTACAATAATCTAAAAAAGTGTAACAATGCACTTTATTTTCTGTAAAAAAAAAAAAAAAAATGTAACCGCCATTTTCGCTTTGATTGTTACATTTCAATACTCTGTTACATAGTGTTACAATAAAAAACCAGATCTTGGAGATTCATAACTTCAAATAATCAAAAATCGAGTATGTTTCTAGCTATTAACACCCAGCTAATCTAAAAGGATAAACACCATAAACACCAAATAAAAAAAAGTTGCAGATCTACAAAACACAAAAAAATGAAGATCTACAAAACACAAAAAATTACAAATCTGAAAAAAAAAACTTAAAAAAAACATACGTATGGATCTAGAGGATTTTTTAGATCTGGAACATAATGTTCAACTTCGAACATCTTTTGGATCATCTTCAACATCAAATCGTCATTTGAAACATCATCTTCACACATTGAACATCTTCAACCGGATCTGGAGCATCTTTTGGAACTGGAAGCATCTTTCCGGAGCATCTTTTGGATCTGGATCATCTTTTGGATTCAGAGCATCTTTTGGACTTGGTTACTAAAAAATTGTTGATCTCCAAAACACAAAAAGATAAAGATATTCTTATAATCATGTTTAAAAATATGAATAATACAAATGAATAAGCTACCAGATTTGTTTACCACCATCGGATCTTGAAAACACCACTAGATCTATTAAACATTGCTGGATCATGACTCTTACGCACTGGATCTGGTAACCACCGCTGCGTTGGTGGTGGTGGTGGGTATTCTTTTTAACCTTGAACGAGCTTTTGTTGGTGCTGGGTGTTTTTTTTTAATCCGGAAGAAAGGCCTTCTTATGAATCTTGATGTAAATTTGGTTGAGATGAGAGAGATAAAGTTTCTCAAAAATGATGATGATGGAGGTAACATATTGCTTTATGGAGCAGATTGAATTCATTTGTCAATGTACTATACATAAGGTGTCAGATGAAAGAAAATTGAATTTGTTACATTAATTGGTGGTTGATGGTAAATTTCTAAATTTACCCTTTAAGTTATCTTTTTCAAAAAACACGTGGAGGCTTATTGTCCACATAATTAGGTTTCCAGGGTTTAGTCAACTGGAGTGGGTTTTCTCCTTATAATTAGCCTATATATATATATATATATATATATATATATATATCTTTAAAATCTATAATACATATACTAATTATTTAATAAAAATAATTCGAGCGAAATCGAGTGATCAACGAGCGAGAGGACCTTTGCTCATGCTCGGCTCGTTTTCAAATCGAACTGAGCCGAGTGGCCCGTTTACACGCTGAGCGGGAATCGAACGAGCATTTTTCGGGCATTATTCGAACGATCGTCAAGCGATCCTCGATCGTCGAGCAATTTGGACAGCCCTATTCGGAATTGTGACCCTCTCCCAAGCCACCAATGAAGTTTTTTGTTTGCATTGTTAACACCCCAAAGGAATCTCTTTATTTTAGCTTCTAATCCTTTATAACTTGAGCCGGAGCTTTGTAAAGCGAGAAAAAGTAATTCGGAAGACTTTCAAGAACTGCTTTAATTAATGTAACTCTTCCTCCAATCGACAACATAGATGCCTTCCAAGAGGCTAATCTATTGTCGAAAATTTCGTAAACTGAACTCCAATTAGCGACACTATTCATATTAGCACTAACCGGCAACCCGAGATACTTGAAACGAAACTCACCCGCTTGACATCCGATGACCATTGCCATTTCAGTAATCTCCGCATTTCCCACCCCTATGCCGTATAGGTTTGACTTGGTCAAATTAATTTTAAGGCCTGAACACATGTAAAAAACCCGGAGAATACGAACCACATTAATAATATTCTCCAGCGACCACTCCCCAACGATGATAGCATCGTCCGCATAGAAAAGGTGTGAAATAACCTGCCCATCGTTTGGCACTTGGATTCCCGAAAAAGCACCCGCTCGTTTAGCCTTTTCCAACATACATGAAAGAGCCTCCATGACGATAATAAACAACAAAGGAGAAACTGGGTCACCTTGGCGAATTCCTTTACTACAACAAAACTCAAAAGTAGGCGCCCTGTTAACTAACACCGAAGATCTCGCCGATTCCAGAATCCCTCTAATCCACGAGCACCACTTCGAGGAAACCCCATTTGTGTCATGATAGAAATCAAGAAATTCCAATTGACATGATCGTATGCTTTTTCAAAAGTCAATTTTCAGAAGAAACACCTTTTTCTTAAACTTTTTTCCCCACGTCAAGATTTCGTTGACCATGAGCGGACCATCCAATATGAAGTTTCCTTTTAAAAAGGCCGACTGAGATTCCGAAATAACCGACCCAATCACCCTTTTGAGCCGATTCGCCAACACCTTAGAAACTACCTTGCTAATAATCCCAATTAAGTTGATAGGACAATAATTATTAAGTGTCACCAGATCTTTGACTTTGGGTATTAAAGTGATAAACGAAGAGCTGCTTCCTTTATTAAAAACTCCCTGCTCGAAAAAGTGATCTAAGACGTCCATAAAATTCTGCTCAAGGAGGTCCCAAAAGTATTTAATAAACTTCATGTTTAAGCCGTCTGGCCCTCGAGCCCTATCATCACCACACTCTTTAACAACCTGATTTAATTCACTAACAAACCACCAACAAAGATTTTTTCACTTCCGTTAGCACTTTGAAATTATCACAAACCAACCGAGGCCGCACCCCACCTCCTCACGAAATCTATTTCTAAAAAAACACATAATCTCCCTTTTTATCTTTGCGGGCTTCGATATCCACCTGTTCCCAACAGTCAGACCTGGTATCAAGTTTCTCGCTTTCCTATTATTTATAAGAGCATGAAAAAATTTTGAGTTTTCGTCCCCATCTATTTGTAGATCTCTGCTTCAGGTCCGCGTTCTTATTGTCCCCAATTTCTTAAGAATTCTCTTATTTTCCAGCAAAGACCATTCTTCGTCTTTCAATAAATCACAAACTTCCATGACTTCTTCTAAATTTTCTAACTCTTCCACTGCCAAATTATGAGCCTCCCCTTCTTCTAACAACATTTTTCCATCCAATCTTTAATAGATTTTCATAAAACGGCAAATTTTTTTGTCAAAAAAATGTTTGGTGGGCCCACAAAACTGAATTGATCTACTGCCTTCTCTACTGTTTATTTATACCCCGACTTACCAAAATTTTTCTGATCTAAAATCAAAATCACCGGGCTGTGATCATAGTACAAAGAAGGTAGGGCCCTCAACACAGCTTGTGGCCATTGATTGAAAAAATCCGAGCAGACCAAAAATCGATCTATTTTGCTCAGTTTTTTCTGGTTATCTCTGATACAAGTAAAATGTTTACCTTTCATCTCGTACTCCACTAAGCTTGCTTGAAAGATAAATTCATTAAAATTAGCGGCACAACGGTTTTTGAACCTGGAGTTTTTCCGTTCGGAAGGCGATCTCATAGCCTTAAAATCCCCTGCCACCACCCATTTACCTGAAAAACCCAATATCGTCAATCTTATCTCGTTCCACAAATTCTGTTTCGCTACAATTTTCTGAGGAGCATAAACGTTTATGATGTTTATCTCCTGATTGCTACCTTTAATCCGCCCACTAACCAAATGAAAGTTTCTATTTTTTGACAACACTGTTCACTTCAAAGATACCACCATCCCACAAGTAGAGCATACCCCTGAGTGCCCTGTGGAACCCACAAAATCCATCCCGAAATTGTTGTTACCCCAAAATTTAGAAAAGTTAAACCTGGATAAATTTTCATGCAACGTCTCTTGTATTAGCATAAAATCAATCTTGTACTTCACCTTTAGCCCCTTTATCCACTCGTCTTTGACCGACCCCCGATTCCTCTAGCGTTAATTGAAAGAAAATTCATCTATTAACCACATTAATGCCTTCTTTTGCAATAAACTCCCGCACTAATTTATTGTGCCCACCCACATCTGCGCCAACAATAGATCCCATCAAAACTGTCGCTTCTATCTCCTTCTCACCATTGTTATCAGTCAAAATAACCTCCTAAGCTTCAACAAACACTTCTTCCATTGGTCGATTCCACCAAGTTCAAATAACGATAAACATGAAACAGAATTAAAATTCAAAATATAGGTATGTATCCAAATCCACCCTAATCATGTTTCTTCGTTGGTATTGGCATTTATAGGTTGGGTTACTAAGTCTAGAGCATGCGTAGGCATTGGGTCGACCATTGGAATGGTAGTAGTAGGTTGGGTGGGTGGTAGTTGATAGTATGGTGTCGGGTTCCGACTAAATGGCTATAGGTATGACACTTGGTCATTTGCTTGACCATGAACACAAGCATCTTATTGTTGGAGCTCGACTTTGAACCTCTCTTTGAGTTGGAAAGACGGCTGGAAGACATCTAAAAGACCGGGACAAGGGAAAGGATGAGATTTGATCATAATGTTTTTGAAAAAGTTAGTTTGCATAATTCAACATATAATATGTCACGTAGCACATAAGTTTCAAGTAGTTCACATAAGCATAACGAGAATCCATAGTATAAACACATATATTGATGAAAAGAGTATAAATTTAGTATGTTCACGAAGGATTTTGAAATTGCGAGTAAAGTGCGATTCGTGCCTTCAACATTGAAATGAAATGCGTATCAACTGTAAAACACATTAAAATTGATAAGACATAAAAGGGATTCAATATAAAACGTGGAATGCCTCAGAACGAAAGTAAGACTTTTCCAAAGTGATAGAAAATCATTTTGAGTTAGGGAAACATGCTTTGGCCTAATAGGTAGAATACTCTCATCGAGGAGCAGCTAACGATGTTCACCCTTCCAGTTACTATATGTCCCTAGTCAATCGAAGAGTGGGCTAGTTATCAAGATGCGGGTTTCACCCCTAACTTGGTAACATCGTACCCTAGTGTGGTTGGTACTTATAGGACGAAACAAGAAAATAAATTTCGAATTGTTGATAAGGGTCCACTAGAATATGAAAGGGAAATTCTCCATCAAGATATGGATATCACTCCTAACTTGATGGTGAAATTTCGTAAAAAATCGATAAACGTGGGTTGAAAGTCGTCACCAAATGTAGGAATCACCCATATTTTGATGAGTCATTTCGATTGTGGAATAAGAGTATCTTTAAGTCTTCACATGTCTATTATAGGGGTGACAAGAAAAATAAGAGGTCCTTCAAGACCAACGAATGGCTCTTTGTTTAGAGGCATACTTATCTTTTTAAGGTCTTAAAATTTCTATTCATCTTAAGATTTGTTAGTATAAAAACTAGGAGTTAAATGTATAGTATAATTTTTAAATTTAGTGTAGTTAGTGAATTAATTGTTCTCTATAACTAGGAGTTAAATGTATAGTATAATTTTTAATTTTTAAATTTAGTTTAGTTAGTGAATTAATTGTTCTCTATATAACTAATTAAGTGTTCTACTTTGTTTATTTATTGGCCTTTGTATTAATTGTTGAGTGTACATACACTAATCGGTCTTTATCTTAATCGCCCAGTGTTATATGGTTATGTCAAAGGCTTGATGCAAAACTATTATCGAGCTGGAGGTCTCACTGGAAGCAGCCTCTCTATTTCTATGGGGTAGAGGTAAGGTTGTCTACATCTTACCCTTCTCAAATTCTACGTTAGCTTTGCTATTGGTGGGATTTACTGAATATGATGATGATGACGACTTTGTTTATTTATTGGGATGTAAATTATGTATTGTATTTTGGGAATATAAAATACAAAAAAAAAAAAAAAAATCAAATCGTCCATCACACAGGTCATCACCATCACAGAAACAACCCATCACACCATGATCACCGCATTTGCGACGATGTTTTACCGGCCATCACTTGATCACCGCATCCACCCTAAGTAGGATTGGATTGTGGTTCAACAGAATAGTCTCTCAACTGTTGGAAAATAATTTGAATGGAAATGATTAGTTGGTAAACTTGACCTTTGGTATTCAAGTTGTCCCACATCGGTGGGATGGAGAATAGAAGAGTGGTATATAATGAGGAGTGTAAGGAAGATGATATCTTCTATACAAGTGGACACACCCAGTGGTAAGCCTGAGGGCCCGTAAGGGCCCGAACGCGCCCGCGCCCGCGCCCGGGCATGGGACCGGGCTCGGGCTCATGGGCGTAATGAGGCGTTTTTGATGGCGCACTTTGCACTTCGCTCACTCGCATCACCGCGAGCCGCTTGAGAGCCGCCTTTAGATTTTTGACTGAAGGTTGGTGCCTGCTGACAGCAGCAGTGACGAATTCTGCAAGTCTGCAGATGTGTGCTAACTGCTCCAGTTCCAGAAGTGTGTGCTAACTGCTCAAGGTGTGCTACCTGCTGCACTTATTCAACTACTGCACTCAATCAGTTATGGTGCATATAAATAGAAACTCAGCTCACCAGTTTAGATACCACAACATATACAACTCACTTCTAATCTCTGCAGCATATAGCAATCTCGTTACAAAGTATTCCAGTTTCGTTTCAGGCAAGTGTTCAAGTCCGGCAGTACGCTGTTGCTGCTTCGAACCGGCGTACCCTGGGAACAGACCGCGAATCTGTTTAAGGGAATTGTGTCAAACACAAGCCCGGTTCACTGTTATTGTATTAATACGTTATTTGTTTATGTTTCCTTGTTTATATTTCCTGTTATATTAATAATTCTATTTCAGTAGCAGATTTGTAACAAACTTAAACAGATTTTCTTTACTGATTGTTCCTACATTCTGTTTCGTTTAAGAATGGCATCCCAACCGATGACTCCTGCTGTTTCTGCTGTCATGACCAGTCCTGTTTCTGCGGTCATGACTTCTGCTGTAACTGTCACTACCCGTTTGGTGACACCATTGCCTAATGCAGTGTCGCATGCTGAGAAACCAGAGAAATTCAGTGGTGTGAATTTCAAACAGTGGCAGCAAAAGATGTTCTTTTATCTGACCACGCTGAATCTGGCAAGGTTCTTGACTGAACCTAAACCCCATGTGGATGAAGGGGATATGAATGCTCAATCTGTGAGCGCGATGCATGCTTGGAATCATTCGGATTTCCTGTGCCGCAACTTTATTTTGAATGGTTTGGTGGACACATTGTATAATGTGTATTGCAAAGCCAAGACTGCCAAAGAATTGTGGGAGTCTTTGGATCGCAAATACAAAACAGAAGATGCGGGTACTAAGAAATTCGTGGTGGCTAAGTTCTTGGACTTTAAAATGATAGACTCTAAAACTGTCATTAGCCAAGTCCAAGAATTGCAGATTATCCTTCATGATATTCATGCGGAAGGAATGATACTCAGCGAGACATTCCAAGTTGCTTCAATGATTGAAAAATTGCCACCAAGTTGGGTTGATTTCAAGAACTATCTCAAGCATAAGCGAAAGGAGATGTCTATTGAAGATCTTGTTAGGCGTCTTCGGATTGAAGAAGATAACAAGTTGGCCCTAAAAAAGATTGATGGTCCTGAAAATGTGAAGGCCAATCTTGTTGAACATGGCCAATCTTCGAAGGGAAAAAACAGGGGAAAGGGTGGAAATAAAAATCATGGCAAACGTTCCAACCTTGGTCCTAAGGGGGGAGTTGGAAAAAAGAAGTTCCATGGAACTTGTTATAATTGTCAGAAGCAAGGCCACAAGGCCAACGAATGCAGGTTTCCAAAGAAGGAAAATGCTCGACAAGCAAACATGGTTGATGAAGTCGACAACCTGGTTGCCATGGTCACGGATCTCTCGGTTTTGGTGACTGAAGTTAATTTGGTCGGGCAAAATAACAAGGATTGGTGGGTTGATACGGGGGCTACCCGTCATGTGTGTTTCGACAAAAACCTTTTTAACACCTTCAAAGAGGTGACTAATGACGAAAAGGTTTTTATGGGAAACTCCGCCACGGCCGAAATTAAAGGCGAAGGTAACGTGGTTTTGAGGATGACTTCTGGAAAAGAGCTCACATTGTCCAATGTGTTGTATGTTCCAGAAATTCGTAAGAACCTTGTGTCGGGGTGGCAATTGAACAAGTTTGGGTTCAAAATAGTGATTGAGTCGGACAAGGTCGTGTTGACCAAGAATGATATGTATGTTGGTAAGGGCTATGCCCTAAATGGAATGTTTAAACTGAATGTAATTGTCGTGAATGCAATGAAAGAAAACGCTACTAGATCTACTTACTTGATTGAGTCTTGTAATCTTTGGCATGGTAGACTAGGTCACGTAAATTATAATTCCATTCGTCGATTAATTAAACTTAATTGCATACCAACATTTGATATCGACTCAAATAATAAATGTGAAGTTTGCATAGAAGCAAAACAAACGAGATCGTCATTCAAAAAGGTTGAACGAATCACTGAACCTCTCGAAATGATCCACACTGATGTGTGTGATCTAAAAGCAATTCCTACTCGTGGAGGGAACAAGTACTTCATCACTTTTATTGATGATAGTACAAGGTATTGCTACGTGTACTTACTTAAGAGTAAGGACGAGGCTATTGACAAGTTTATCTTGTTCAAAGCCGAAGTTGAGAATCAACTAAATCGAAAAATCAAAGTCGTAAGGAGCGACCGTGGAGGTGAATATGTTTCACCTTTTATTGACATATGTGCAAAAAGTGGAATCATCCACGAACTCACGGCTCCTTACTCCCCTCAATCAAATGGCATAGCGGAACGGAAAAATCGTACTTTGAAAGAAATGATGAATGCCATAATGATAAGTTCTGGTGTAAACCAAAACATGTGGGGGGAAGCAATCTTATCGGCAAATTATGTGTTGAACATGATACCGAATAAGAAAAAGGATATAACTCCATACGAATCATGGACAGGAAAGAAACCACCATATAAATCTTTGAAAGTGTGGGGGTGTTTAGCCAAGGTGGTGGTCACACCACCAAAGCGCCTACTAATAGGACCCAAAACGGTGGATTGTGTGTTCGTAGGATACACCCGTCCTTATGGTCCATATCGTTTTCTTGTGCATGATTCCAAGAACCCTGGAATATGCAATGGCACCTTAATAGAATCTAAGGATGCTTCATGGTTTGAACATATGTTCCCATGCTCAGGTAAAGGTGAATCGAGTTTCACTAGACCAATTGAGGAAATTGTTCCAAGAGATGAGGGTGCATTTAATGAACCTCAGGAACAATCTAAGATTGATGAAGTTGAAATCAGGAGAAGTAAACGGCAAAGGACTAAAAAATCCTTTGGGCCTGATTTTCTTACCTTTATGGTATAAGAGGAACCTCAAACGTACCAACAAGCGGTAAAATCCTCAGAAGGACCTCAGTGGAGGGAGGCCATCAAAAGTGATATAGATTCTATCTTACAAAATCATACATGGGAACTAGTGGATCTTCCTCAAGGAAGTAAACCACTAGGATATCGATGGATCTTCAAGAAGAAGATGAAACCAGATGGGACCATCGATAAATACAAGGCAAGGTTGGTGATCAAAGGATATAAACAACGAGAAGGTTTAGATTACTTTGATACATATTCGCCTGTTACGCGAATAACCTCCATCAGGTTGATGCTTGCCATTGTAGCCATTAGAAATTTGGAAGTTCATCAAATGGATGTGAAAACAGCTTTCTTGAATGGAAATCTCGAGGAAGAGATTTACATGGAACAACCTGAAGGTTTCATGGCCATTGGGCAAGAAAAGAAAGTTTGTAAACTTGTAAAATCCTTGTATGGATTGAAACAAGCTCCAAAACAATGGCACCAAAAGTTTGATCAAGTCATACTTGATGCTGGGTTCAAAATCAATGAATGTGACAAATGTGTATATGTTAAGGACACATCTGAGGGATATGTCATTTTGTGTCTATATGTAGATGATATGCTCATTGCTGGAAGTGATGACAAAATCATAAAATCTACAAAGAACATGCTAAAGGCAAGATTTGACATGAAAGACATGGGTCTTGCGGATGTGATTTTGGGGATCAAAATCACGAGAACCGAAAGTGGACTTGTTTTAAGTCAATCCCACTATGTGGACAAAATTCTTGATAAGTTCAATGCAAACGACTCTAATGAGGCTAGAACTCCGCTTGACACAAGTCAACATCTAGCCAAGAATAGAGGTGAACCCGTAAACCAGTTGGAATACTCAAGAATTATTGGTAGTTTGATGTATCTTATGAGTTGTACTAGACCAGACATAGCATTTGCTGTGAGCAAGCTAAGTAGATACACAAGCAACCCAAGTTCATTGCATTGGAACGGTATCACTCGGTTGCTTCGCTAATTAAGATACACTCGGGAATACGGTTTGCATTATAACAGATATCCAGCAGTTATAGAAGGATACTGCGATGCGAATTGGATATCTGACACGAATGATTCCAGAGCAACAAGTGGGTATGTATTCACACTTGGAGGTGCTGCTATATCATGGAAATCGTCAAAACAAACGGTTATCGCTAGATCCACGATGGAATCAGAGTTCATCGCTTTAGATAAAGCAGGTGAAGAGGCAGAATGGCTACGCCAATTTGTTGAGGATATACCAAGATGGCCTAAGCCGGCAACGGCCATTTGTATACATTGTGATAGCCAATCGGCAATTGGCAGAGCTCGTAACACAATGTATAATGGTAGGAACAGACATATCAGACGTAGACATAATACGGTACGACAACTAATCTCTACTGGAATTATCACTGTTGACTACGTGAGGTCAAAGGATAATATTGCGGATCCGCTAACAAAAGGCCTAAGTAGAGAGGTAGTACAGAAGTCGTCATTGGGAATGGGACTGAAGCCCTTGAAAATAAGTTCATATGATGGAAACCTAACTCAGTAGACTGGAGATCCCAAGAGCTGAGTTCAATAGGAAAACCTAATTGTATGAATTAGTGAGGTCACTGTGGGGGGGTTACCCTACGTATATATATAAGGGAGTTTATTGTAAAAGCTTAATAAACTTCCTAGTCCATTCCTAAAAGTGACAAGTGTGAGGCTAAGCCTATGGCTTTTAATGATTCGACTAAGGTAACCTTACATAGTGAATCACCTATGTGAGAGAGAAGTGGGGTCGCTTCTAAGGGTATTGATGGGGCACAATACTTAATGGCTCTCGCAGAACCAGGCTCATGTTCATGACCATAACGAACATAACTATGAGGACTTGACTTTGTCAGGGAGAGTTTTGTGTGAAGTGCATTGTCTTCTACACAAATGGCAGACGAGTTCAAAGACATCGAGTTCTACTCAAAGCTAGTGGGCTAAGTGCGTTTCATGAGCGAAGGTTCAAAGGGTAACACCTACCTATCGTATGCAAATCTCAACTGCTGAAATATAATTGGAATAATGTTGTTTGAGATTGATTTCCATTCATGTGGGGGATTGTTGGAAAATAATTTGAATGGAAATGATTAGTTGGTAAACTTGACCTTTGGTATTCAAGTTGTCCCACATCGGTGGGATGGAGAATAGAAGAGTGGTATATAATGAGGAGTGTAAGGAAGATGATATCTTCTATACAAGTGGACACACCCAGTGGTAAGCCTGAGGGCCCGTAAGGGCCCGAACGCGCCCGCGCCCGGGCACGGGCACGGGACCGGGCTCGGGCTCATGGGCGTAATGAGGCGTTTTTGATGGCGCACTTTGCACTTCGCTCACTCGCGGCATCACCGCGAGCCGCTTGAGAGCCGCCTTTAGATTTTTGACTGAAGGTTGGTGCCTGCTGACAGCAGCAGTGACGAATTCTGCAAGTCTGCAGATGTGTGCTAACTGCTCCAGTTCCAGAAGTGTGTGCTAACTGCTCAAGGTGTGCTACCTGCTGCACTTATTCAACTACTGCACTCAATCAGTTATGGTGCATATAAATAGAAACTCAGCTCACCAGTTTAGATACCACAACATATACAACTCACTTCTAATCTCTGCAGCATATAGCAATCTCGTTACAAAGTATTCCAGTTTCGTTTCAGGCAAGTGTTCAAGTCCGGCAGTACGCTGTTGCTGCTTCGATCCGGCGTACCCTGGGAACAGACCGCGAATCTGTTTAAGGGAATTGTGTCAAACACAAGCCCGGTTCACTGTTATTGTATTAATACGTTATTTGTTTATGTTTCCTTGTTTATATTTCCTGTTATATTAATAATTCTATTTCAGTAGCAGATTTGTAACATCAACTTCAAGGAAATTATCAATATTTAATTTAGCCATATATTTATCTCATTTTGATGTATATATCATTGAATCAGTATTGAATCAGTATTTATCTCATTTTACGTCCCGCTTGTGCTATACGCATATAATTTATATATGTGTAGGCGTTCGGGGGGCAAAAGTGAAAGTGCACTAATTTTAACGTTATTTTACTAATTTTGTGAAAACAACTTTAAAAAAGAGAGATGGTTAATCATGCATCATGTGGTGGCGTTGATAGCTAAAAGACAAGGGGGTACATGCACTAATTAGTCTTTGTCTTAATTGCTGAGTGTTATGTGCCTTATGTCTAAGGCTTTATGCAAAACTACTAGTGAGCCGGAGGTGTCACTGGAAGCAACCTCTCTATTCCTACAGGGTAGATGTAAGACTGCCTGCATCTTACCCTCCTCAGACCCTATCTTAGCTTTGCTATTGGTGGGATTTATTGAGTATGATGATGATAATTTATCTCCTTTTAGTAAAAAAAGATATATAAATAGAATTAATTATGCATTTACACTCATCAACTATTTATAGCTTAAACGTAACAAATTAAATACCTATAAAAAGTATACTCAATTCATTAATAATATATCATATTCAACCTTTTCAATTCATATCAGATTACATACCATTGTTGGACATTTTCTTTAGGAAAACTTATAAAGTTGCATATATACATATATATGTATAATGCGTGCTTTAAAAGCATTGTAACTTGTGCATTATAGATATACGAATTTTTTTGTTAATATACATGCATTGTATATAAATGTATGTGATGTGAGAGGAGACCCTCAAAATACTCATTGTTTGTAGCTTGAAAAAATGAGTAATCTTGTTACAAATAATCCTTGTTCCCTTTTCCTTGTATTATTCATTTGCTTTCTGATTACCCCTTCTCATTCCGACACATGTGCATTCACTAAAAATTGGTCAATTTATATCATCAATGGAATCCAAGATTCAACAATGAATGTTCATGTGAAATCAGCAGACGATGATCTCGGGCTTTACAGCCTTGCTTATGAAGAAGGGTTTAAATTCGATTTTTGCGAAAGTATATTAGGAAATACTCTTTTTACAGGAGATTTTAATCACGATGCTCAGTCTGTATCGTTTCATGTTTTTGATAAAGAGATAGAAAACACTATCGGTTGCAAATATGGTGGGCATGCAAACGTTTACTGGCTACTAAAACAAGATGGGTATTACTTGTCAAAAGAAAATAAACCGTTTAATGATCCGGCATGGATGCGTAGAGGACCATGGGAGTAAGAGATTTGTTGTATGTTACAAATGTAATACCTTTCTTCTAATAAAGTTATATTAATGGCATCTTTATCTTTATTCTAACTAGGATTTCGACCCGCCGCAATGCGGCGGGAATTCTCTAGTTATAACTAAGTCAATCTAGGACCCGCACGTTATGTAAACTTGTCAAACAGGGAAAAAATAGATGATGTAAAAACGTTCACCCACGCACGCACGTTGCGTCGTGTTAACTCGCAAAATTTAGAACGAAACGTAAAAACGTTAAACCAAAGACGCACGTTGCGATGTGTTAAGTCACAAAATTTAGAACCAAGCATAAAGCGAAAAATTTGCGGAAAATGAAAACTATAAAGGATCAAAGTTGAAAGTAAAAAAAAAGTTATGAGAATAGATTATAAAAGGTAAAAAGTTTTGGGTTAAAAGTAAAAAAAAAAAAAACAAATAGTTTTGGGTTAAAAGTAATTTATGAAATACTTTTGGGTGAAAAGTAAAAAAAATCATGTTTTTTAAACCCTCAAAGCCAATGTTACGACAACCATATGCACAACCATTTTTTCTTTGAAAACCCACCAAAGCACACTCCGTGTTGCGGCAGGGCGTAAAACCGTGTGTCAAATAGTAATAATGTCACACAACCGTCATCGACCACCAACACTGACTCGACCTAAGATATGCGTGTTGCGACGAACCTGTCAAACAGGGAAAAATAGAGGTAAAACCGTTGAGCCATACATGCACGTTACGTCATATTAACTCGAAAAATTTAGAACTATACATAAAACGAAAATTTGCGAAAGATGAAAAGTATAAGTAACAAAAGTTGCGAAGTTAAATTGCAAATAATGAAAAGTTTTGGGTTAAAGTTAAAAAACAAATTATGTGGGGTTAAAACAGAAAAAGGTAAAAACTTTTGGTTAAAAGTAAAAAATCAATTTTTTTTTTTGAAAAACTCATAAAGCACAATGTACAAGTTGTTAAGCATAAAAAACTTGCAAACTTATATATGGAATAATAAAGTTATATTAATGACATCCATGTGAATTCTCTATGGTTTAAACTTTTTGCCAATGAGTTAGAGATCAACTGGTAATAGGCTTTCGGGCGGCGGATATTTCCAGAACTGGGGATGGTAGGTTTGGGTTTCTCAGTGCTGTCTGCAGTCACATGAAGTCACCTTTTATCGCTGGGTTACCCCAGGTGGCCAGACGTTTATTTCGTTGGCCGTTCAAAGAAAATCTAATTTATTGTTGCTAAACAATTTTAAGGATAAACTTTGATTAAAGCCTGGCTAGTGGCGGATCTACCTTAGAGGTAGTCTCCGCTACCCCTTGACGATCCGACAATAGTGTAAATTTTGGAAAAAAATGACGTTTTTTCGATTACGTTACTATTTTTTTTTTTTGAAACGTTACCTCTATAAGGATTTTTAGATCTGCCACTGAATACGGACACACCATCTTCCACCCAAATGTTGAAGAACTTTAGATGTTGTTTGAGGTTTTTAACAAGATTTTAAATGTTTATTTTTTTCGTCGAAAAGGCATATGTACTCTGTAGGTGATGCTGTCTTAAAAAAAATAAAAACCAGTATTGAGTATTGATGTTACAAAAATTATAATTGTTGAATTAGTTTTTAAGTTAGCCATATATTTATTACTTTTAAAAACTTCACTAGAGATAAATAAATAAAAAAAATCAAGAGAAAATGATGAAAATAGACATTAACTTTTTCACTTTAAGATAATCAACATGCTTCGCGTCTGTTGTAGCCTCACTCTCTGACTATTGCGTCTAAGGTAGAGTTCACGTCTGAGATTAAAAGTTTGCATATGAGATTCAAAAGTCTGCGTCTGAGATTCAAAAGTTTGCTTCTAAGATTGTACCATGGGTTTCCGCGTCTCCTTTTTTTCTTTTTCCAATATGATTTTAAAATGAGGATAAGTTTTCATACAATAGTATTTTTTTTATAAAAAATACATCAAATTAAAGATGATAAAATTTTCTCTTTAATTTGGTGTAAACTTTTTTCTAAAAATATTAATGTATTGAAAAAATTATGCTCGTTTAGGGTGTAAGGAGTGATTAAACATTTGAGAGTGGCAAACTAAAAAATCAACTAATGAGAGTGTGTCATGTCAAAGTGGTAAACTATGCTCAAAAGTGTTAGCAATTGTTAGACACTTGGTGAAGTGGTAAACTATTTAAAAAAAAGGAAAAATGTGTGATTGGTTGAGATGGCATGAACCCCACCCACACACCCCCTCTCTCTCTCCTCCCCTCCCTCTCCCCGCATCCGTGTTCTCTCACCGATTTCTTCCCCATTTTCAGCAACATTGTGCGGCAAAAGAGTTGGCAGTGGTTGCCGATGCGGTGCCGATGGGCTTTACCGCTGCCACTCCGGACAGCCTTAAAAATTGTAGTGGAAAAAAAGTCTAAAAATAATGACATGTGTCAACTTTTATTTCCTAAGATTCATGAGGCTACCACGAACGCAATAGCCAGGGAAAGATTGAGGCTACCACAGATGCGAAGCACGTTATTTTCATAATTTTAACCGGTAAATGTCCTTTTTTTTTATTTCCCTAAAATTAATTGTGCATATACACTAGTCAATTATTTATAATTTAAATCATCATATTAAATCATCATATGAAATAAGCATCTTTGGTTCTGAATACAACTCATTCAATATAACATATCATATCCATTCTATTTATTTCATATAGGGCAAGGATAAATTGAAAACTCCCTGAATACAACTCATTCAATATAACATATCATATCCATTCTATTTATTTCATATAGGGCAAGGATAAATTGAAAACTCCCTTGAGTTAAAGAAACCCTAGAAACCCAATGATAGCCATTGATTAGAATGGATGGATGGCTAAGATGAGTTTTTGGGCAAATATTTTATCTCTGTTATTTTTCTCCCTTTTTCTCATTATTAAATATATATAATGTACGTAAAGAGTAAATTGGGAACAATTGTTACACTTATTTGTTAGAAACAAACAAAACCTGCATGTTGTAAGAATCAACCGGCTTAGTATTCATCATTACACTTACCCCATCCCCTACCTACATTGATATTGACTAACCAAAAATTCAAAAAGCAAATCCACACACTCTCTCTATCTCACAATCTTCATCTACACCAAAAAATTCGCCAGATATTTTCATCCAGAGCAATCATCCACACCAGAAGTTCGACGACTATTTCCGTCCAGAGCAAACTCCGCTGGAGATTTTCAACAAAAACGTTAGAATTTCAAGTGCGTCGGTATTTCTTTACTAAAATTATGAGCTTTCTTTTAACTATAGAGATCTGGGTTGTGTTAAATGGAGTATTTGTAACACCTCGCTTTCGCAGCTTTTCGTTTTTAGAAAGATTGTATAGTAATTCTATTTTCGGAAACTCGTTTCCTTTGTAATCGTATCTTATTTCGAATCGTTGTAAATCCAAGACTTTGATCATAATAGATGACGTGAGGTCGAAGTCTCAATCAAATTTAATCAAATTACTACTAATAGTTCACAGGGAGTTTCTGGAATATGCGTTATCTAAATGGTTTATCTAAAATGACTAAAGTTAACTAAATTGCAAGAAATGTAACTTCAGAATTTTGGTTGTTTTGTTTTAAGAACTAAGATTAACTAATTAAATTGCAAATCAAAGGTAGGTTGTGAAACAGATTAGGAAAAAGCGACCATTCTAGATTTCAGGTTTCAATCCACACTAATGTTTATGTCTAACTAGAAAGAACCATATAGACATGGCTTGTGTTTGATTATTTGTTTGTGCTAAAAGGGAAGTAAGTACTCGGATTATGAAAATGCGAGGTTGTTACCCGATGATCAATTGGCTATTATCCAACCCTAATCCCTCCCATGATATCTCGATTGCCAATGGCACCAAGAATGTATGGTTTAGACTAACATCAAACAAGAATCAACACTTTACAACCAAACATTCAAACACCATAATAACTTAAACAAACATTGCAAAGTCATTATTATAGAAATTCAAACATAAACATAGTGTTTTAAAAGCAAACCTTACATCTAGGATGATCACCACGAAATTAGCCGCTCATCGTTTGGTGCATCATCATCATCACACAAAAGTTAATGTTCATATGAATCAAAACACAAACTGAATGTTTAGAACCCAAGAAGAACAAGCCAAATTCGTCCTAGGAACTGCTCCAAAATGGTTTCCAATGATAAGATGATGAAAAGACACAATAAAACTCCTTAAAAGTGGGAGTTACAAATTTCACGCAGGCCTCCACCGTAAGCTACGGTGCTCGTCGTAGCCTACGATGGCCAACATTTTGCTACGGTGACTAGCAACTGGGCTACGACGCACACAAATCTTCAGAAGCCACCGTAAGCTACGGTGCTCACCGTAGCCTACGGTGGAACCCTTTTTCCACTTTCTTGATTCCTTTTCAACTCTTCATTGCTCCTTCGCTTATCTGACAGGTACATGCTCCCTTCTAAGCACTTTAACACCACTTATTTATGCCCTTTAGTACCTGCAAAGCCAAACACACCGTAGTTATCTCATTCCAATAATTAAACTAATTAAGTGTGAAATATTAGTCCGTTTATAGCACTTATGGGTTGTCCAACGGAGCACCCGTCACATCCCCACACTTAACCGTTGCTTGCCCCAAGCAACTCGTTCAAACAAACCACAATTTACTCAAGCGATCAAACACAAACCAAGCAACCAAATGTCCTCATTTACTAACTTTTTTCTTAAAGCCCCGCATAACACACCCCTCACAATGACTCTTCCTCTCGGTGACAAGTAATAGCTAGCAAGGATGAGCTAGAACACACTTAAGGTGAATGGGTAGTTGCACAACAATAAGCTTGTACTTAAATCGGTCCTTCGCCTAAAGAATTTGCTAAACACGCACGTGAATCAAAGGGACTTAAAGGTTGAAACGTGGATAGGCATATGGGTAGGAAATGGAAATATATATGTGAATAGTAGCTAATGATTCAATCCGGTCTTTTATTTCTATCTAGACATAATATAAACAACATATCTCATTCATTTTTTTTCTTTTTCATTGCTTTTTCTTCTTTTTTTTCCTTTTTATTTTCATCATTTTTTTTAACTTAAACAAACAAACATTTGAAATAAACCTAACAAAACAAACATTCTAATACAAGATACTAAGACTAATAGACCGGGTCAAATACGGGTGAATTTTTGAGGAACTAGGCACGGGTTAACGAACGATCAACTTAAAGCTCAAATGAGCTACTAAAGTCCAAACCCCCGCCCCTCTCACTACCATGCTCATATATATAATTTATGAGGTCCAAACCCCCAAATCCCACACTCGCACTCACCAAGACGAGGCTACCTAATTGCCCTTATCCTTTTCACGCGCATATCAAGCTAAGGCCTCAAACTACATTCAAGCACAAGTTCTAACATACCCCCACCCATTGCCACTCTTGTCAAATAAAATATATTCTAATTAATCAACTAAGTTGCTCAACTCTCACCAAGAAAGAAGGAAATACAGGGTTGCCGGTGTGTCATGCGGTTTAACACTTAAGTGTTCAATTTTTGGACCATTTTTCGCTTGATTTAAAAAATTTTCACAATTTTTCACAATTTTAAAAAATTTCCCCCATCCCCACACTTGGGATACATTGTCCCCAATGTATGGCTTTGAAGGGAATGATCGCTAAAACACTGTAGGATCGTTTTGTGACCCAAACGAGTCGTTCAGAAGAGTTCTTATCTATACGAAAGGCGGAAACAGACGTATAGACTTGGAAACAACTTGATTCACACTTTAAACGTCTTGTATATTGATTTAACACTGTTTACAATCACTAGACAGACCGGCAACACCTCGGTATATCAATCTAATTCCGTTACAAATGACTAGACATGAAGCCTATATATAGTGGAGGTGATCCCGCTTGAAAGTGGCACTGACACTTTCAAGCGGAATTAGAAATGTTGATTTCCCTTGAAAGTGGCACTGACACTTTCAAGCGGAATTAGAAATGTTGATTTCCCTTGAAAGTGGCACTGATACTTTCAAGCGAAATTAGTAATGTTAATTTCCCTTGAAAGTGACACTGACACTTTCAAGCGGAATTAGAAATGTTAATTTCCCTTGAAAGTGGCAGTGGCTGTTTCAAGCGAAATTACCCACTTTAACACAAACCCTAGTTTCTCGTACAACATGCCCTGATCTAACAATTCTAGTACAAGACTCGATACAAGACGAAGTCGACAGACGTATGCACCAACAGACTCCCCCTCGGATGTTGACGAGTCTTCAGTGTCGAGTCTTCAACGTCTTCAGTCTTTATCAGTCTTCGGGCTCTTCCAAAAAATCTGACAGTGTAAGCATCCTCAGTCTTTATCCTCAACTCTCTTTTATCAACTTATCTCCCCCTCAGATGTTGATCAGATCTCTTGATTCCTTTAGTTCATCAGCATCAGTAGTTCCAGTATCGCAACCTGGCCTACCTGCACAAACTCTACCTCACAATAAATTTCACAATTTAACAATTTGACAAATTTAAACTCTGCTAACCACTTGTAGATACAAACTTAACACATCTCGTACAAAATGATTTAACATATTAATCTCTGATGAACCATTTGTAAGAAAATCTTTTCAAATCACACATTCCCAAACCTGTTCTTCATGTTTAGCACTCAGAATTTTGAAAATCAGCTTTTCAACATCAGTTGTCTAAAATCTTTTGAATTTTTCAAAAATTTATGCTAAAACACTCCGAAAATCTTTTTGGATTTTTATAAAATGAAAGAAATGAAATGCAGTAAAGAAATATTTACATACAATATTTTTGTGAGTTTGTGTAAGAGGATCATATTAGTTTTTGAGACAAATCACCAACACCGTTAAGCTTTAAACATTTTAAGTTCTAAACGATTCACTTAGATTGTCAGTATACTGATCCACTTAAATTTTCACACAAAGTTCAACTGTTTCGAGATACGAGATTAATGTTTTAAGAGACTTAAACTTATTTGCGTGTCCCACCTCAGAATATACTCCCGTATCCAGATCCCAATATTCAGTCTTACAGGTGAGTATACCTAGATGATATCTGTAAGGGGTTAAATTGCGAAGACCGTGAGAGTTCAGGTCAGAACTTCCGTTCAGCAGAGAGATGACGGCTTCGACTTTTGGTGGGTCCCCTTTAGAGGATCTTTTTTACAACAGCACATGATTTGCATTTTGCAATGTTTTATCATTTTTTATGCTGAGGGTAGGCTATATTTCAAGCAAGCGTAAAGTATTCTCCGGGGACTAGGTCATTGCTTCCGCAAAATCAGAAGTCCCGCCCAGATATCACTAAGCATAAAGACCTAGTATCTCAGAAAGAGGGATCCTTCAAACAAGATTTCAGGGGTTACCCATATATTCAAGAGATGTTACCCACGAGATAAGCAAGTTTGAAATTTAGGTTTATATCTCGTCACAATCTACTAAATGTGCAAAAACCTACTGGCATATCATCAGTGAGACCGTTTATCACATTTTGACTTTCCAATTCTTTAGCATGCTGTGATCGTCCACTGATGTACTATCATTTCCTCTTTTTGACAACAAAACTCGTTTTTAGAATTTATCATGTTTTTGACTTTTTCAAAATTTCTAATGTTTTTGTATTTTCTGAAAATACTTACTCCCCATAAAATTGAAAAATCATTTAAAGAAATTTGAAAACAAACTGTACAAATAAAGTGACAACTGATATCAAATCACTTTAATTCGCCATCCACTAGGCATAAACAATCAGAACTCCCCCTCACAACAAAACATTTTCCCATTGTGATTTCAAAACACTTAAGTTTGTTTTAATCAAATGGGTTTTCCGGAATATTAGTTTCGTTGATTTTACCACTTGTAAAAATTGGGGTTCATCACATTGTTTCTCAAACATTTGCAGGAAAACAAGTACAATTTAATGTCCTTGATTTACCACTTAGTAAGTGAAAACCTTCTTCAACCTCTTGTAGGTTCACTTATCAACCAAAAACCACTTGTAATTCAAAATATAACAATATAAAGTATCACATGTAGATTTACCAACCAAACCTTTCAAGAATGATGCCGATTCCTGCTCCACACTTACCAACCTGGGAACTCCGGCAAGTCCGGATTTTCAGTTAGGAAATACTTTCCCCCAAGCATGACCATCCTTGGGAGATTCTGGTACACATCTCTCCACCAACATTTTGATTTGTAAAATTCTTTTGCACCTTTTACTTTCCCATCAACCATCTTCCCAAAAATATGTTCAACTTTGCCACAAAACGCCTTTTCAGTATCAAATTCTTTGTTACCAGCAAAGAATTGACTCGAAATCTCAGTTTTACCTACTTTTAACTTCAAATTTTCCTTTGACAATTTAGGAAAATTTTCATCGTTCACCTCTGGAACGAAATTCTCATTCTTCTTCTCAACAAATGACTCCTCTGATTTTATGGAATCAGATTCATTGTCAGAACTACTCTCAGATTTTACAACCCATTTTTGTTTGTTTAAATCGACATTTCTTTTGTAAAAATGTTTTGAACTTTCGTCAGTTTCGAAAGTCGATTTATCAACACATTTCCTACTCTTTTCATAGTTAGAAGAAACTTCCTGTTTCGTGTTGTTGAACTGTTGGCAATTCCAAGCAATGTGTCCCATCTTGTGATATTTGAAACAGGTTCTTCTATCAATTCTTGGAGCAAACTTTTTCACATTCTTCTTTATTTCAGCAAGAAACTCTTGATTTGACTGTTTCCAGAATGGTTTCTTCTGCTCATCTTCAGAACTTCCTCCTGTAACAAATGTTGTTTTTGGTTTATAACTTTTCTCATTTTTATAATTTTCTGAAGAATTAAAACCAAGACCTTTCTTTTTGAAATTACTGTTATGGTTTGGTTTCTTTTGAAAACCAAAACCAGAACTGTAACCCTTTTTCCTGTTCAATCTCTGTTGAACTCTTGAAGTGTACTTTTTAGGTTTTTCATAAAGATTTAAATCTTTTATTTCAGAAATATTAATTTCTGTTAATTTGAAAACCTGTTTGATCATTTCAGTTTTGACACTTCTTATTGGAAATTCCTCATCAGAATATAATTTTTCTGAATCATTCAAAGTATATGCCACTTTGATTGGTCCGTCATTCAAATTAGATTTTGATAACAAGAATTCTTTATTGTAAACCCTTTTAACCGGTGAACTCGGACTCTTTTCTGACGAACTCGAACTTTCAGACTTAGACTCCGGTTTTGACTCTTCATCCATATCCAACACCTGATCGACCACTTTCTTTAATAACTCAGACTAATGATCAGTGTCAGACGCTGTGAATGTGACATCAATATTGTCAGGTAATTCATCAATGATTTTAGACTTTAACTTGATGTTGACTGCCTTTTTTAGACGCTCCTCGTTAGGATTCCTGGGGGAATAACTCTCATAGATTGGAGGCGGACACTTGTTATACTTGACACTTTGTGTCTTACCAGCATTTGTGTCTTCAATCTCTTTATCTTTGAATGCTTCAAGACCTGCAACAGTAGGATAAACACGATCAATCAAATAATCACAAGTAGTATAACTCAACAGTAATCGTTTAATCCTTTCACTCTCAATCTTTTCAAGTTCCAACTCCTGCTTCAGTTTAGCACAATCTTTGATATACTCATTGATGACGCTCTGCTTTGTCATTAATGTTGAGCTCATCATTGTCATAGCAGCATCAACCTCTTTGTTTGTCTTGTTCAAACCATCAACTTTTCTATTCAGAACATCATACGACTCCTTCACATACTTCACATCGGACAGTAAATCTTCTTTAATCTTCTCTAATTCAGCAATCTTTTTATCTTTCTCCTCACAAGCTTTGCAAGATTCTAAACACTTCAAACATGGTTTTTCAACTTCAACCACCTTTTCAATTATCTTTTCAACCTCGACAGTCTTTTCAACTTCAATGAGTTTCTCAACTTCAACAATTTTTTCTATTTCGACAATTTTCTCTACTTCAACAAGTTTCTCAACTTCGACTATTTTTTTGACTTCAACTATTTTTTCCACCACTTTCTCCACTTCAACGATTTTCTCTACTACTTTCTCAGTTGCTGGTTCAATATTAGTTTCTCCAGCTTCTGTCTTTGCCTTTTCATCAGCTAACATTCTTGCTGCTTCCAACTTTCTCCTCAATTTGGCAATCTTTTTTTGATTCAGCATCTCCATTTTATCTGCAAAAAAGAAATTAAAACTGTCAGGATCTATGCCTTTTCTAGCTTTGTTAAGATATTCTTCCTCATCATCGGTATCAGTATCACTTCCTAGATCTGGAAAAATCGGTATTCTTTTCTGATTAGCCTCATCTTCACCCAGAATTCTAGCAACAAAACCTGAACCTGATGGAATGTATTTATCCCAGCTAAATCCTTCAGCAACAAATTCATCATCTTGATCAATGATACCAAAATAAGCTTTCTTATTTGCATCTTCGATCATTTTACCATGAGCAGTTTTTGAATCCTTTTGTTGAGTTTGTTGATCAATCTGATGAAAAATTGATTTCTGATAATAATTGTTCTTTTCTTGATTCCCGGTTGCTTCTTTATTTGTACATTCTCTCTTAAAATGACCCTTTCCTTTACACCGGAAACATGTAACTTTTGATTTGTCAAAGCCCAACGGAGAAGTAGCTATTCCTCGAAACTCATCTCTACCAGTAATTTGTTGAAACTTTTCTGCCCTCCTCCAAGCACTAGCCAAACACCACTTCACATCCATCAACTCAAGTTCCTCTGCATCAATTTGGTCATAATCTTCTTTTGTAAGCATCGGATTTCCAATCTTGCCAGCAATCAAACCTTCATAAGATTCCAACATAGCAACGAGTGATGCCATGTGTTGTTTAGCAATCTCTGGTGAAAGATATTGACCATTTTGAATGTTCAAAGTGACGTTACACTACAGATTTGTGGAGTTCTGTCTTTGAGGACTTGATGTTGTATCATTTGGATCAAAGCTTGAATACGAAGACGAAGATCCACCACTCTGTGTCACATTACTACCCTTTGTTCCAGATGAACTGTCAGCACTAAAACCAGTTTGAATCTTTGGGCTAGGGCTGGGGGTAGCCTCAAACTTGTTCCCTCTGTAATATAAACTAACATCTTGTTGAGCATTCGGATTCTTCATGATTGCCGTTTTCTGAATATCCAACTCGTGCTCTTCAATCTTTTGAATAAACTGTGCCAGATTCATTTTTTCCGATTTTCTCATGTGTTTCACAATCAACAGATAAGTTCCCCATTTTTGCTGTGGTAATGCATCAGCAAGTTTATCAACCCATTCATCATCATCTTTCTTAATGTCCAATCTTCCCATTTCCAATACCAGATGACAATATCTATCAATGGTCTGCTTTGTTGTTTCATGGTCGAAAGCTGTAAACATATCAAACGATTTCTTCAATAACGCCTTTTTATTTTTGATCATATATGCGCTTCCTTTGAACTTTTGAATCAATGCCGTCCAAATAGATCTAGCAGTACCCTCATGTTGAAGCAAAACAAATATGTCTTCTTTAATCGCTTGTTGAAGAATACTAATCATCATTTTTTCACTTGTATACTTCAATTTATCAATCTCTGTAAAGTCACTGAAACCCTTTTCAAGCCCACGTTCATTTTTAGGTTTTTCGTAATCTTTCTCCAATGAACACCATGTGTCAAATTTGTAAGCTTGCATGTTTTGGTCAAAAATTACCGAAGCAATTAAGTGATCAAATTAGTTAAGTGAGGTAGTGTGCTAGAAATGAGTGTCGAAAAAATGTTAATCAAATTAATTGCAAAAACAGTTTCAGGATACGACTCAGGATATAGAGCTGTATCTGTGATCAAACAATGAGCAAAAAAGTAAAGGTTAACACGTGATGTACGAGGAAAGCCCTTGATCAATCTAGATCGCCGGCACAAAACCTCGGGAGCTGACAATCGCAGCTGCCTTGTTCTATAACTTCAAATGTCAGGATACAGTGCAGGATGTGATGCGGATTAACTAGGTGTTACAATGTAATTTGAAAACAAGTGTTTGTGTGTAGTGGTTGCTAGTAGCTAGAGAGTAAAATGTGCGAATGGAAAAGTGTGTGCCTTAACTGATCTGATCCATCTATTTATAGTAAAAGAAATGCAACAAACTACCCTATTAAACCGGGATCCGGCGGATATTCCCCACTTGAACGTTGTAGACCTGGTCTTCCGGGCTCAACGTCTCTCAAATAACTGGTTTGCCCGAGTCTTAAGGAGAAGAAGTCCATCTGACCGTTAGTGACCTACAGCTTCTTACCTGCACGTGGATTATTTAGTTAACACCAGGATATCGCCTAGGATGTTACCAATATCCCGATCCAGTATCCTGATCACAAGCAAACAGTCAAAAGCAAGATATTAGTCAGGATATATACGCTCAGAAAATGGCCCATAACAATTGTCCCCAAATATATCTGTTGGTATACCAATCCAACGGATATATTTTAAAAATTCTATCTCGTAAATCAAGGCAATTAAATCGAGACGACGGTCAAGATTACACCATAACTTCCAACGCGCTTTTAACTCGATGGAGATCCACAACGCTCCTATATCTTCTCTCTTCTTGTTTGAAAAGCAGATATCTCCAACGGAGTCTCCAGGTAATTCCCTACTTCTTATTCATTTCCTATCAATCTCTTTTCCTTTACTTGCAATGGCTACCAGAACTTATTCTCAAACCGGCGAATCATCCGAGACCTTCATTCAGCAGAATCTTCTTAAAAATCCCGAAAAGGAGGTCTGTGCTTTTGATAACGCAGACATTGCGGCTTTGAGAGCTTCCGGTGCTTTCCTCGATGGCATGGTCTTTAGAGCATTTGATCAGTCAATTCGATCGGACGTTTCTTCTGCTGATTGGGTCTGCTTCCCGGCATACCCTTTCTCGCTAGGTCTTCGGTACCCTTTTCCCGAATTTATGATGCAATTCTTCCGGACTACCGGTATTTCCTTTGCCCAAACCATGCCCATGGTCTGGAGGGTATTAATCGTACTCAACCAAATCAAAAACCTTCACTGTCCCGACCTTTGTATCGAAGATATGTCAATCGCCTACCGCTTCCGATCCCATGGTTCTAGCCGGTTTTTGCTCTTTTCAACTTCCAACAAACCCCTTATTCTTAAAGCCACCAAAAACGAAGACGGATGGCAGCGCAAGTTCTTCTTCGTCAAACGAGACTCCATTGATGAGGGTGCTAGCCTTCTGGTGGAGTGGTTAACCACCGGTAGGATCATGAATGTCCCCACGTACCTCTAGACTTTTATCTTTTGCTAATATCCTCTTATTTGATCATTTTGCAGTGAATTTTAAGGAAGTAGCTCCCCCTACTGCGGAATCAGAAAAAAGAATCAAAACAGTTTACCAATTACCTGCAAGTGACAGGAGTTTTACCACACATATCCCGAGTTCCAGTCAATACTCATCATCCGAAATGTCTGGTAAGGATTACTTTTGAAATAATTAATTAGCGCAATATAATATAATGAAGGGTAATAAAGATGTAAGACTTTTCCCTTTACGCAGCACCAGCCAAGATCCCTGAAGTCTTTGACCTCGACGAGCTGGACAGTTATTCCGATCAGGTCCAGATCAAGAAGGAACCTAGCCCCAAGGCCACAGTCTCATCCAAGCCCAGCAGTTCCAAGGCCATCGTCATTCCCAAACCTTCGCCAGCTACCAAGCCCCGGAGTTCAAGCTCTCGTAAAAGGAAAGAGCCCGATTCCCCTGTTATCTCTGATACATTCCCCTATGAGAATCACGGGTTCATCGAAGCAAGCGGATTTATGACTTCTTTTCTTAACCAGGTTAGTATCCTTGAGCCATATCCTGCAGCTTATATCACTTATAAGTATTTATTAAAACCAATACCTGTCCTCTTATTTTTGCAGGGTCTTGAACGTCTGGTTCATCTATATCAAGAATCCTGTGGGCTTAACAAGACGATTGAATCCAAGTTGCAGAAATCCGAGGTTACCATCTCCGATCAGGGCATGATTGCAGCCGCCAAATCTCGGCACTACGAGGAGAAGTTCAAGGCTATGACCCAAGAACACCAGACTGCTCTCAACAAAGCTGCTCTCCAGGCCCAAGCCGATCTTGATGCTGCCCATGCTTAACACGAACGGGATATGGTCAGCTACCGGGAAAGCCTTAAAAGTTTCGTCGTCACTTTCCTCCTCCAGGCCAGGCTAAAGATGGCCCATGAAGCCAAAGCACTGGGCTTCGAATGCCCTTCTTGGGACGTCAATGCCTGGGAAACAAAGCTAAGGAGCCTCGGCGGCACTTCTACTAAACCTGCAGCTGAAGGATCTTCAAAAGCAGTCGAAAAACCAACTGGTGCTGAGAGGGATGCTGAGGCTGATCCCGAGACGGATGCTGCTGAAAATACCATAAACGAAGAAGGCACTGCCTCCTAAAACTTATTTTCTTTAAATTTGAGAGTTTTGCTTATGTTTGAACAATATTACTTCTTGTCCTATGAACAGTTTCTATTTCTGTATTAAAACAACTTGATAGCCGAGGGTGGATGGGTCCTAGGTTTTAGGATGAAACCTTTGGTTATTAAGTGGTATTGCTTATTTCAAATAATTTCATCTTTCAATTGGCTTGCTATTGTTCTCATATCCTGATCAATATACTCGGTGATATATTGTGGAAATTTTTATAGAATTTCTAAAAATTCAATTAATTTTAGACAAGACTTCTAAAGAATAAAAGATAGTCCATTTTCTAAAACCTGTTTTGATAACACTTGTTTGATCAGAGTTTTATTTTCAACCAAGTATTACTTCCCCAATATTTCAATCAGATATCCCGAAACATATCCAAAAACACATTCTGAAGGCATATCCTAAAGATATGTCGTTAATAATTCATGTAAGATTCACAAAGGAAAGATCATACCAGGAATTGAGTGTAACCCTAGCATCAAACACCAACCCCTTTTGCAACTTCTCCTACCAAGCTGTCCCCAGTTCGAGACACTTAGCCCAATTTTGATCTTTCGAGCTTCACACGATTGCTTTAGAAGGAATGTCCCTTGTACATGATGTCCTCGAACACTTAGAAAATTATTGAACATTAGTTCCAACTGTATAGACGATTCTTGTGTTACAGGGGTAAAACCCAAAAATACACTGGAGATAAATCCTTAGTATCCTGGGGAAAATCCCAAATTTTCATGCGCTACAGGCGGGAGTGTATAAACTCCAAGACTTAGAAAGGTGAAAACCTTTAAACCTTAGAGAGTATGAAAATACCCTTTCGTGAGAGAGGGTGATCAATCCTCATATACCTTTAGGATTCAGGATATAGCCAATAGTAACGAAATTGTCAGCCACTTTTACATGAACTGGTCTCGCCACCTTGAACTATTCCCGAATAACTTGCGCTCCAGGCGGGGTGTTTAAACCCAATTCGGAAGAAAAGTGAATACCTTTAAACCTGTGAAGGGATCAGGATCCCTTAGACGAGAGAGAGGGGGCCAATCCTCTAATCTTCCGAAGTATCCTAAATGTGTATCCTGGTGCTATATCCCGAAGCGTATTCTGCAAAACACTTATAAGCTAAGGTGGGTGTTAGCCTGGCTAACACCCCTCCGATGCTTAAGTCAGTAACGGGTTCAAAACAGTAAATAATATTAAAATTTAATAAAAGAGACATAAATCATACCATCCTGAGTTGGAATTTAAATTCCATACTCACTTGAAATAGAGTTTTAGATGTATAGTGTTATGGCTCATTTTCTAAGCATACATATCTTGAACTATATCCTGCTTTTTCTTGTTTATCTATGATCAGGATACTGGACGGGGATTTGCTGACATCCTGGGTGATATCCTGATGTATATCGAATTAATCACGTGCAAGTTAAAGACTGGGACTTGCTAACGGTCAAATGGACTTCATTTCCTCAAGACTCGGGCGTGTTTCTTAAAGGAGAGACGTTGAGCCCGAAAGACCAGGTCTCCAACGTTCAACTAAGGAATATTCGTTGGATCCCGGTTATGTAGGATAGTTAGTTACATTTGTTTTACTATAAATAGATGGGGGCGGATCAGATTAAGTCACTCAACTCACACATTTTCGAACACTTTCTCTCTAGCTCATCACAAACACTACACACAACACTTGTATTCGAATTACATTGTAACACATAGTCGATCCGCACCACATCCTACACTGTATCCTGATATTTGAAGCAATAAAAGAACAAGGCAGCTGCGATTGTCAGCTCCCGAGGTTTTATGCCGGCGATCTAGATTGATCAAGGGCTTTCCTCGTACATCACGTGTCCACCTTTACATTTTCGCTCATTGTTTGATCATAGATACAGCTCTATATCCTGAGCCGTATCCTGAAACTGTTTTCATATCTAATTTTGTTAACACATTTTTCATACATATTCCTAGCACACTACCTCACTTAACTAATTTGATCACTTAATTGCTTAGGTAATTTTTGACCAAAACAATTTGGCGCCCACCGTGGGGCAAGTGGTGCTACTTTTACTAAAAATCTTTGTAAAATCATTAATCGGTTTTCTATTTTCAAAACTTTTTGCCACATTGTTTACAATGGCCTCAAGATCAAACATGAGCTCTTCCACTATGTCTGCTACAACCTCTACTACTACTGGTTCGGTGCTTCCACCACCTCCTCCAAGGATGCCGTTTTCTTCACAATCTCAAGATGTTATCCCTACTCGGAGTGCCCAGGGATCTGCTCCCGTTTTAGCCTCTAACGATGAAATTTTGACTTTATTTGGAAGTGTGCAGGAACAAATGAGGCAGAAACAGGAGACTAACCAAATGCTGTTAAGAGAAATACAACTCTTAAAAGCTAGCTCGAGTAGACCCGCTGAAGAAACTGTCACTCCTATACAGCCCAGGGCTTTGAACTTCAGTTCCGCAGTTTACACTGAGGATAATAGGGGGAATATCGTCCCAAGCCATTCTCAGAATCATACCCCTGAGATACCCTCTTCGGTCAGGATATCGACTGTGAGAAGTTCAGGATATGCTTCAGGATATGGCCAAAATCCTCAGAACGGTAATGTGTCAAATAATAATATTCTTGCTACTAACAATAATGGCTCTTTGCAGGATGCAGGTATGACGTCAACATTTACCAGGGAGCTCCAGAAATTGAAGGACATGATATCCAGTGTACCTGGAGTGGTCCAGCCAATTCCGGAAGTATCCCAGGACAGCCACAGGATATCCCGCTTTGCATATCCCATCTGTGATGCTGAAATCCCAAAAAGATTTCAGACTCCCAACATGAAGCTGTATGATGGGACCACGGATCCTGAAGAGCATATTGCCCAGTATAGGGAAAGAATGGAGATTAACCCTATCCCACCGGAGCTTAAGGAAGCATGCTTATGCAAGGTATTTGGTTCTACTCTGACAGGATCAGCCTTAAAATGGCTGTTAAACGTTCCTCCTCACTCAATTACTTCGTTTGCTCATTTGGTTAATTTATTTAACAGTCAATTTTCTTGTAGTCGGAGTTTTGAGAAACTAACTAGTGACCTTTACAGGATAACTCAAGGGCCTCAGGAATCCTTGAGGGATTATGTGAACAAATTCAGTCGAGAATCCTTGGATATCCCACATCTTGATGTTGCAACAGCTGTGCAAGCTTTTAAGATGGGATTACAAAAGGATTCTCAGTTTTATCAGGATCTTGTAATGAATCCCTGCAGGAATCTCGACGAAGCTCGTAACAGGGCTTTGAGATATATCCATCTGGAAGATGACAAGAAGATGCAGGAGAGGATGAATTCTACCTCAACCTATGAATCAACTAACAGGAAATCAGAAACCTCATATAAGCCATATCGCTCCAGGCCATATGGCAGAAATGATAACAAGAAAGTGAACGCTGTTGAAGACGAGGATCCTGAAGAATATCCTGATTTATCTGAATACTGCTTTTCTGTTAATATGCCTGAATTAATGTATGCTATGCAAGGCTTAGGGGACAAAGCTAGGTGGCCTCGAAAGAACCAGCAGAAAGCTGATTGGAAGGATAAATCCAAATGGTGTGCCTTCCACGAAGACTTCGGACATATGACCGAGGATTGCATTGCTTTAAGGAAATAGATAAGTTACCTGTTAAGCAAGGGGTATCTGAAGGACTTGCTGGGAAAAAAGAAGAATAAAGGGCAGGATCCCGAGAAGGATCCTGAACGAGCAGCATCACCCCCAGCAGATGCCAAGATAATTAACTTTATTTCAGGAGGATCCGACATTTGTGGGACTTCGTATTCGGCGGCCAAGAGACATGCAAAGGAGGCTAAGAGCGAGAGGGGAGACAGACCAGTCAGAATGACTACCCTCACAACTGATAAAGTGATCACTTTCGATAGTGATGACAGGGATACTGTTCAGGATCCTCACCATGATGCTTTAGTAATAACATTATATGTGGCTAACCATTTTGTACGCAGGATACTGGTAGATAACGGTAGTTCTGTCAATATAATTCAGCTGGAAACATTGAAGAGGATGAATGTATCTCCGATGGATATCACTTCGAAGTCCACTGTGCTCGTTGGTTTCAGTGGAGAAGCTAGGAATACCGTAGGGGAGATAAAGTTACCAGTATATGTTGAAAGGGTCAACTCAATACAACGCTTCTGTGTAATGGACTCCTTATCCTGCTATAACATCATACTGGGAAGACCATGGATTCACGATATGAAGGTTGTGCCATCAACATATCACCAATGCATCAAGATCCCTACCCCTTGGGGGGTTGTCAAGGTGGAAAGTGATCAACAGGAAGCGAAAGAATGCTACTCATCCTCGATGAAATCCTCAACTAAGCCTAGTACAGCGTAGCAATTAAAGATGCGGGCCCAGGATATCGTGGAGGATTCGGAGCAGGATGTGAAGAAAATCATCCTGGATTAGGATAATCCTGATATCTCGGTGCTCGTAGGAACCAATATCCCTCAGGATATTGAAGAACAGTTAACTAACTTTTTGAAATGCAGGATGTCAACGTTTGCATGGAAGCATGAGGATATGACAGGCATATCCAAAGACATTATCACTCACAAGCTTGGAATTGATAAATCATTCAAGCCTGTTCAGCAAAAAAGAAGAAAATTCGCTCCTGAGCGGAATGCGATTATCCAAGAGGAAGTTGAAAGATTGTTGAAGTCCAGGATGATCAGAGAAGTCAAGTTTCCAAGATGGCTAGCAAACGTAGTTGTGGTACAGAAGAAAAATGGGAAATGGAGAGTCTGTGTAGATTACACGGACTTGAACAAGGCTTGTCCTAAAGATCCATTTCCTCTCCCTCATATCGATGCAATGGTAGATGCTACTGCTGGACATGAAATGTTAACATTCATGGACGCGTCCTCAGGATTTCAGCAGATTCAAATGGAGCCTTCGGATCAGGAGGATACTGCTTTCATGACACCAACAAGTATATATTGCTATACTGCTATGCCTTTCGGTTTGAAAAATGCAGGTGCAACATACCAGAGATTGGTAAACATGATGTTCAAAGATAAACTGGGGGACACCATGGAGGTATATATTGACGATATGGTGGTAAAATCTAAAAGAGCTGAGGATCACCTCCAGGATATCAAGGGAGCATTTGATATCCTGGATCAATACAACATGAAGCTGAATCCTGCTAAGTGCCATTTCGGAGTGGGGGCAGGAAAGTTTCTTGGATATATGGTGACAAAAAGGGGGATAGAAGCAAGCCCAGAGCAAATCAAAGCTATCCTGGATATAAAATCACCCTCAAATATGAAGGACGTACAAAGGTTGACAGGCCGAGTAGCAGCTTTGAATAGATTTATTTCAAGATCCTCAGAAAAATGCAAGGAATTCTATGATATCCTCAAGAAGAATAAGAAATTTGAATGGGGAGCAAAGCATGAAGCAGCCTTGCAGGATTTGAAGCGATATCTCTCAACCGCACCTCTATTGATGAAGCCTGAAAATGGTGAACCACTATCCCTATACCTCGCTGTATCAGGGAATGCTGTAAGTGCCGTTCTTATAAAAGACCATGAAGGTCAGCAATACCCTGTATATTATGTTAGTAAAAGTTTGTTAGATGCTGAAACTAGGTATTCTCATTTAGAAAAATTGATATTAGCTCTAGTCATGGCATCGACAAAGCTTAGACATTATTTTGAGACACATAGGATCCATGTTAAAACAAATTATCCTGTCAAAAATGTGTTTAGGAAACCAGAGATGTCAGGCAGGATGGCCAAGTGGTCAGTGAAGTTAAGTGCTTATGATTTAGTATATTAACCTAGAAATGCCATAAAGTCTCAGGCTTTAGCTGACTTTGTGGCTGATTTCAGTAGTGATATTCAGGATGAGGTAGACCTAGAAGTTCAACAGTTAGGAGAATCTTCAGGATCCTGGACATTATATACTGATGGTGCATCCAATACAAGAGGTGTAGGTCTAGGTATACTACTAAAATCGCCACAGGGGGACATATTACCCCAGGCCATTAGGTGTGAATTTCCTGCTACTAATAATGAGGCAGAATATGAAGCTTTAATTGCAGGATTAGAATTGGCTAAGAGTATGAGTATCAAGAATTTGCGAGTATATGTTGACTCCTTGTTAATTACTAACCATTTTAATGGATCCTATGCAGTTAAGGGTGAGAAATTAATCGAATACCTCGATATTCTCAAAAAATTAGCAGAATATTTCGATGTTTTTACACTTGAACAGGTACCAAGAGAGGATAACGCCGAAGCAAATGCCTAAGCAAATCTGGGATCATCGATCAGGATACCAGAAGGAACCCAAATACCAATAATACATGTCTTGTATCCTGCAACGAATCCTCGGGATAAAGAAGTAGCGGGTATTCAGGATCCTGGAGCAGAGTATCCTGAAGAGGATCCTAAATCTTGGACGGCTCCAATCATGAGATATCTCAAGGAATGACACATCCCCGAAGATGAAAATCCTAAGGCATTTAGGATGAAGGTATCACGATTCACTATTATAAATAATGTTTTATACAAGAAATCTCTTGCAGGACCGTATCTGAGGTGTTTGGAGGATCCTGAAGCCAAAGAAGTACTTCAGGATATACATGAAGGGGATTGTGGTAACCATACTGGGGGCAGGTCACTATTCTCAAAAGTATTAAGGACAGGATATTATTGGCCGACAATGAGAAAAGATGCCGCAGAATATGCTCGAAGATGTGACGCATGCCAAAGACATAGTAACATATTACATCAGCCTGCTGAACCGCTGTATCCTATTGTTTCCCCTTGGCCGTTTATGAAGTGGGGTATGGATATAGTGGGAAAGCTTCCAAAAGCTCCGGGAGGAAAGGTTTTCATGTTGGCAATGACGGATTATTTCTCCAAGTGGGTTGAAGCAGAAGCATTTGTTCAAGTTAGAGATCAAGAAGTAGTATCCTTCATAAAGAGAAATATCCTGACCAGATTTGGAGTACCAGCCGAGATAATCTGTGACAATGGTTCTCAGTTTATAAGCAAGAGAACTACAGAATTTTGCAAAAGTTGGGGAATCAAAATGATAACATCTACTCCGGTACATCCTCAAGCGAATGGACAAGCAGAATCCTCAAATAAGATAATTGTCAATAACTTAAAGAAGAGGCTTGGAGCCAAAAAAGGAAGATGGGCAGAAGAATTACCCTTTGTTTTGTGGGCTGATAGGACAACGGTAAAGAACGCAACAGGCCAAACCCCATTTTCCTTGGTATTTGGAGCAGAAGCAATGATTCCAACGGAAATGACAATACCTACTGCAAGATTTACCCTAAGTGATCCTAAACAGAATCCTGAAGCCTTGAGTCAGGATTTGGATACTATAGATGAAAAGAGAGATGCAGCAAGGCTAAGGATGGCAGCATATCAACAAAGAATATCCAGAGCATATAACAAGAATATTAGGACCAGAAGATTTAAGGTTGGAGATTGGGTGTTGAGAAAGGCTTTTCAGAATACTACTAATCCTGCCGATGGCAAGTTAGCTCCAAAATGAGAAGGACCATATGAAGTCGAATCAGAAGCAGGGAAAGGAGCATATAGACTCAAGAATATGGAAGGGGATATGCTACCGAGATCTTGGAATGCTATACACCTTAAGCTTTATTTCAAGTGAGTTTGGAATTTAATTTCTAACTCAGGATGGTATGAATTCTATCTTTTTTAAATATGTTTGGTTTAATTTATTCTTTGAAACCCAATACTAACTTAAGCATCGGAGGGGTGTTAGCCAAGCTAACACCCACCTTAGTCTAAGGATGTTTTGCAGTATATGCTCCAGGATGCTCACTCAAGATACTTCGGAAGATTAGAGGATTGGCCCCCTCTCTCACGTATAAGGGATCCTGATCCCTTCACAGGTTTAAAGGTATTAACCTTTCTTCCGAATTGGGTTTAAACTCTCCGCCTGGAGCGCAAGTTATTCAGGGATAGTTCAAGGTGGCGGGACCAGTTCATGTAAAAGTGGCTGATAATTTCGTTACTGTTGGCTATATCCTGAATCCTAAAGGTATATGAGGATTGATCACCCTCTCTCACGAAAGGGTATTTTCATACTCTCTAAGGTTTAAAGGTTTTCACCTTTCTAAGTCTTGGAGTTTATACACTCCCGCCTGTAGCGCACGAAAATTTGGGATTTTCCCCAGAATACAAGGAATTTATCTCCAAGACATTTTTGGGTTTTACCCCTGTGGCATGAAAAATTGCCTATACAATGGAAACTGATATTCAGAAGATTTCTAAGAAGACATTGTACACAGGGGACATTCCTATCGAGGCAATGGTGTAAAGCTAAAAGGATAAGGCTCGGAACTAATGCATTAAGTGTCTCAGACAGGGGACATCTTCATTGGAAGAGTTGCAAAGGGATTGAAGTTTGGTAATAGGTTTGTACCCTATTCCTGGTATGATCTTTCCTTTGTAAACATCGTTTAAGTTTTTAACAATACTATGTTTGGTAAAAGGTTAAATATCCTGATATATTCTCAAAATATATTTTCAAAATACTTCTCAGAATATTTGATGAAAATATTTGAAGTTAATACTAGTTTGAAACGTTGATCATTTAGGTATTATCAGAACAGGTTTTGGTAAGATAGATTGTTTTTCACTCTTTAAAGAACTTTCTACAAAGTTGAACGAATGTTTGGAAGTCCTCTCCAATAAAAAGTTTTTGTAACATATTACTGAGCATATTGATCAGGATATTTTTGAAAAATAGTTGTACTAAATTTTGCAAAGCTAAGATCTATGCTAAGAAAGACGGAAGATAATAACAAGAAAGATAAAAGATGAAATTATTTGAAACAATCAGTACTGGTTGATAACCGAAGGTTTCATCCTGAAACCCAGGACCCATCCACCTTCGGCTATCAAATTGTTTTGATGCAGAAATAAAAATTGTTCATAGGACATAAAATTGTTCAAACAATTTAAAGGAAATAAGCTTTAGGGGGTAGTGCCTTCTTCGTCCATAATGATTTCAGCAGCATCCGTCTTGGGATCCGCCTCAGCATCCTTCTCAGCATCGGTTGCTTTTTCAACTGCTTTGGAAGATTCTTCGATAGCTGATTTGGAAGAAGTGCCGCCGAGGTTCTTTAGCTTGGTCTCCCAGGCACCAACATCCCAAGAAGGGCATTCAAAACCCAATGTTTTGGCTTCATGGGCCATCTTCAACCTGGCTTGGAGGAGAGAAATGACGACGGAACTTTTGAGGCTTTCTCGGTAGCTGACCATATCCCGTTCATGTTGCACATGGGCAGCTTCAAGATCAGCCTGGGCTTGAAGAGTAGCTTTGTTGAGAGCAGTTTGGTGTTCTTGGATCATAGCTTTGAATTTCTCCTCGTAATGACGAGATTTGGCGGCTGCAATCATGCCTTGGTCGGAGATTGTGATTTCTACTTCCTTTAGCTTAGATTCAAGCGTCTTGTTAAGCTTGCAGGATTCTTGATATAGGTGAACCAGACGCTCAAGACCCTACGAAGGTAAGAGGACAGGTATTAGTATTGATAAATCTTTGTAAATGATGTAAACCGCAGGATATGATATGAGAATACTAACCTGGTTAAGAAAGGAAGTCATAAACCCGCTAGCTTCAAGGAACCCGTGCTTCTCATAAGGAAATGTGTCAGAAGTGACAGGGGAATCAGGCTCCTTCCTTTTGCGGGAACTTGAACTCCGGGGCTTGGTAGCCGGTGAAGGTTTGGGAATAATGATGGCTTTGGAACTGCTGGGTCTGGATGAGGCTGTGGCCTTGGGACTAGGTTCCTTCTTGACCTGAATCTGATCAGAATAATTGTCCAATTCGTCGAGGTTAAAGACTTCAGGGATCTTGGCCGGTGCTGCATAAAGGGAAAAGTTTCACGTCATTATTACTCTTTATTTTATTATACTGTTTTGACTAATTATTTTGAAAGTAATCCTTACCAGACATTTCAGATGACGAGTATTGACTGGAACTCGGGACGTGTGTGGTGAAAGTCCTGTCTATTGCAGGTAATCGGTAAACAGTGTTGATTCTTTCTTCTGATTCAGCGGTAGGGGGAGCTACTTCCTTGAAGTTCACTGCATAAGGATCAAAAAGAGGGATATTAGTAGGAGATAAAAACCAAACGGTCCATGAGAATATTTATGACCCTACCGGTGGTTAACCACTCCACCGGAAGGTTGACACCCTCAGCAATGGAGTCTCGTTTGACAAAGAAAAACTTGCGTTGCCATCCGTCTTCGTTTTTGGTGGCTTTAAGAATAAGGGGTTTGCTAGAGGCCGAGAAAAGCAAAAACCGGCTAGAGCCATGGGATCGGAGGCGATAAGCAATAGGCAAATCCTCGATGCAGAGATCGGGGCAATGAAGGTTTTTGATTTGGTTAAGTACAATTAATACTCTCCAAACCATGGGCATGGTTTGAGCAAAAGAGATGCCGGTGGTTCGGAAGAATTGCATCATGAATTCGGGAAAAGGGTATCGAAGACCTAGCGAAAAAGGATATGCTGGAAAGCAAACCCAATCAGTGGAAGAAACATCCGATTGAATTAACCGATCGAACGGTCTAAAGACCGTGTTTTCTGGGAAGGCGCCGGAAGCTCTCAAAGCCGCAATATCTGCGTTGTCAAAAGCACAGATCTCCTTTTCGGGATTTTTTAGGAGATTTTGCTGGGTGAAGGTCTCGGCATCCATTACGAGTAAGGCGATGAAAGTTGATAGAAAGTAAATGAGAAATGGAGAATTACCTGAAGGCTCTGTTGAAGATATTTGCTTTTTAAACAAGAAGAGAGAAGATATAGGGGCATTATGGATCTCCATTGAGCAAAAAGCGTGTTGGAGGTTACGATGTGATCTCGACCGTCGCTTTATTTTAAATGCCTTGAATTATGGGATAAGACTTTTGAAATATATCCGTTGGATTGGTATACCAACCGATATATTTGGGGACAATTGTTATGGCTCATTTTCTAAGCATACATATCTTGAACTATATCCTGCTTTTTCTTGTTTATCTATGATCAGGATACTGGACGGGGATATTGCTGACATCCTGAGTGATATCCTGATGTATATCGAATTAATCACGTGCAGGTTAAAGACTGGGACTTGCTAACGGTCAAATGGACTTCATTTCCTCAAGACTCGGGCGTGTTTGTTAAAGGAGAGACGTTGAGCCCGAAAGACCAGGTCTCCAACGTTCAACTAAGGAATATTCGTTGGATCCCGGTTATGTAGGATAGTTAGTTACATTTGTTTTACTATAAATAGATGGGGGCGGATCAGATTAAGTCACTCAACTCACACATTTTCGAACACTTTCTCTCTAGCTCATCACAAACACTACACACAACACTTGTATTCGAATTACATTGTAACACATAGTCGATCCGCACCACATCCTGCACTGTATCCTGATATTTGAAGCAATAGAAGAACAAGGCAGCTGCGACTGTCAGCTCCCGAGGTTTTATGCCGGCGATCTAGATTGATCAAGGGCTTTCCTCGTACATCACGTGTCCACCTTTACATTTTCGCTCATTGTTTGATCATAGATACAACTCTATATCCTGAGCCGTATCCTGAAACTGTTTTCATATCTAATTTTGTTAACACATTTTTCATACATATTCCTAGCACACTACCTCACTTAACTAATTTGATCACTTAATTGCTTAGGTAATTTTTGACCAAAACATATAGCATTCCAGGATCTCGGTAGCATATCCCCCTCCATATTCTTGAGTCGGTATGCCCCTTTTCCTGATTCTGATTCAACTTCATAGGGTCCTTCCCATTTTGGAGCCAACTTTCCATCAGCAGGATTAGTAGTATTCTGAAAAGCCTTTCTCAATACCCAATCTCCAACTTGAAATCTTCTAGTCCTTATATTCTTGTTATATGCTTTAGATATCCTCTGTTGATATGCTGCCATCCTTAGCCTTGCAGCGTCTCTTATCTCATCTACAGTGTCCAAATCTTGGCATAAAGCTTCAGGATTCTGCTCAGGATCCCAGAGGATAGATCTTGCCGTAGGTATCACCATTTCTGTTGGGATCACTGCTTCTGCTCCAAATACCAAGGAAAACGGGGTTTGGCCAGTTGCATTTTTTACCGTTGTTCTATCAGCCCACAAAACAAAGGGTAGTTCTTCTGCCCATCTTCCTTTCTTAGCTCCTAGTCTCTTTTTCAAATTGTTGACAATTATCTTGTTCGAGGATTCTGCTTGTCCATTTGCTTGAGGATGTACCGGAGTAGACGTGATCATTTTGATTCCCCAACTCTTCCAAAAGTTAGTAGTCCTTTTACTTATGAATTGAGATCCATTGTCACAAATTATCTCAGCCGGTACTCCAAACCTAGTCAGGATATTCCTTTTTATGATGGATACCACTTCTTGATCTCTAACCTGAACAAATGCTTCTGCTTCAACCCACTTGGAGAAATAATCCGTCATTGCCAACATGAAAACCTTTCCTCCTGGAGCCTTTGGAAGCTTTCCCACTATATCCATACCCCATTTCATAAACAGCCAAGGTGAAACGATGGGATACAACGGTTCAGCAGGCTGATGTAATATGTTACTATGTCTTTGACACGCGTCACATCTTCGAGCATATTCTGCAACATCTTTTCTCATCGTCGGCCAATAATATCCTGTCCTTAATACTTTTGAGAATAACGACCTGTCCCCAGTATGGTTACCACAATCCCCTTCGTGTATATCCTGGAGCACTTCTTTGGTTTCGGGGTCCTCCAAGCACCTCAGATATGGTTCTGCAAGGGATTTCTTATACAAAACATTATTTATAATAGTGAATCGTGATACCTTCATTCTAAAGGCCTTAGGATTCTCATTCTTTGGGATGTGTCCTTCCTTGAGATATCTCATGATTGGAGCCGTCCAGGACTTAGGATCCTCCTCGGGATACTCATCATCAGGATCCTGAATACTTATTACTTCCTTATCCCGAGGATTCGTCGCAGGATATAAGATATGTAATATTGGTATTCGGGTTCCTTCCGGTATCCTGACCGATGATCCCAGATTTGCCAGGGCATCAGCTTCAGCATTTTCCTCTCTCGGTACTTATTCAAGTGTAAAAACATCGAAATATCCTGCTAATTTTTTGAGAATATCGAGATACTCGATTAACTTCTCACCTTTAACTGCATAGGATCCATTAAAATGATTAGTAATTAACAAGGAATCAACATATACTTGCAAATTCTTAATATTCATGTTTCTAGCCAATTCTAATCCTGCGATCAAAGCCTCATATTCCGCTTCATTATTAGTGGCAGGAAATTCACATCTAATAGCCTGGGGTAATATGTCCCCCTGTGGAGATTTTAGTAGTATACCTACGCCTACACCTCTTACATTAGATGCACCATCAGTATATAATGTCCAGCATTCTAAGTTTTCTCCTAGCTGCTGTACTTCTAAGTCTACTTCATTTTGAATGTCACTACTGAAATCAGCCACAAAGTCAGCTAAAGCCTGAGACTTTATGGCATTTCTAGGCTCATAAACTAAATCATAGGCACTTAATTTTACTGACCACTTAGCCATCCTGCCTGACATCTCTGGTTTCCTAAGCACGTTTTTAACAGGATAGTTGGTTTTAACATGAATCCTATGTGTTTCAAAATAATGTCTAAGTTTTGTTGATGCCATAACTAGGGCTAATATCAATTTTTCTAGATGAGAATATCTAGTTTCAGCATCTAATAAACTTTTACTAACATAATAGACAGGATACTGCTGACCTTCATGATCCTTTATAAGGACAGCACTTACTGCATTCCCTGACACTGCAAGATACAGGGATAATGGTTCGCCATCCTCAGGCTTCATCAATAAGGGCGCGGTTGAAAGATACTGCTTCAAATCCTGCAAGGCTGCTTCATGCTTTGCTTCCCGTTCGAACTTCTTATTCTTCTTGAGGATATCATAAAATTCCTTGCACTTTTCCGAGGATCTTGAAATAAATCTATTCAACGCTGCTACTCGGCCTGTTAACCGTTGAACATCTTTCATATTCGAAGGTGATTTTATATCCAGGATAGCTTTAATCTGCTCCGGGCTTGCCTCTATCCCCCTTTTTGTCACCATATATCCTAGAAACTTTCCTGCCCCCACTCCGAAATGACACTTAGCAGGATTCAGTTTCATGTTATATTGATCCATGATATCAAATGCTCCCTTAATATCCTGGAGATGATCCTCAGCCTTTTTAGATTTTACCACCATATCATCAATATATACCTCCATGGTGTCCCCCAGCTTGTCTTTAAACTTCATGTTTACCAACCTCTGGTATGTTGCACCTGCATTTTTCAAACCAAAGGGCATAGCAGTATAACAATAACTACATGTGGGTGTCATGAAAGCAGTATCCTCCTGATCGGAGGGTTCTATTTGGATTTGCTGAAATCCTGAAGAGGCATCCATGAAGGTTAACATTTCGTGGCCGGCGGTAGCATCTACCATTGAATCAATATGAGGTAGAGGAAAGGGGTCTCTTGGACAGGCTTTGTTTAAGTCTGTGTAGTCTACACAAACTCTCCATTTCCCATTTTTCTTTTGTACCACGACTACATTCGCAAGCCATCTAGGAAACTTCACTTCTCTAATCATCTTGCTTCTTAGTAGTCTTTCAACTTCCTCTTGGATGATCTCATTTCGCTCCGGAGCAAATTTCCTTCTCTTTTGTTGGACCGGCTTGAACGATCTGTCAATACTGAGCTTATGTGTTATAACTTATAATATCCTTGGAAATACCTATCATATCCTCGTGCTTCCATGCGAATGTTGACATCCTGCATTTCAAAAAATTAGTCAATTGATTTTCAATATTCTGAGGGATATTGGTTCCTACGAGCGCCGAGATATCCGGATTATCCTGATCCAGGACAACTTTCTTGACATCCTGCTCCGAAGCCTCCATGATATCCTGGGCCCGCATCTTTAATTGCTATGCTGGATTAGGCTTGGTTGAGGATATCATTGAGGATGAGTAGCATTCCTTCGCCTCCTGCTGATCACTATCAACCTTAACAACCCCCCAAGGGGTAGGGATCTTGATGCACTGATGATAAGTCGATGGCACAGCCTTCATATCATGGATCCATGGCCTGCCTAGTATGATGTTATAGCAGGATAGGGAGTCCATCACACAGAAACGTTGTATCGAGTTGACCCCTTCAACGTATACTGGTAACTTTATCTCCCCTACAGTATTTCTAGCTTCACCACAGAAGCCAACGAGCATGGTGGATTTCGAAGTAATGTCCATCGGAGATACATTCATCCTCTTCAATGTTTACAGCTGAATTATGTTGACAGAGCTGCCATTATCCACTAATATCCTGCGTACAAAATGGTTAGCAACATATAATGTTATTACAAGAGCATCATGGTGAGGATCCTGCACAGTATCCCTGTCATCACTGTCGAAAGTGATCACTTTATTAGTTGTAAGGGTAGTCATCCTGGCTGGTTTGTCTCCCCTTTCAGTCTTGGCCTCCTTTGCATGTCTCTTGGCCGCAGAATACGAAGTCCCACAAATGTCGGATCCTCCTGAAATAAAGTTAATTATTTTGGCATCTGCTGGGGGTGAAGCTGCTCGTTCAGGATCCTTTTTAGGATCCTGCCCTTTATTTTTCTTTCTTCCCAGCAAATCCTTCAGATATCCCTTGCTCAATAGGTAGCTAATTTCTTTTCTTAAAGCAATGCAATCCTCAGTCACATGTCCGAAATCTTCATGGAAGGCACACCATTTGGATTTATCCTTCCAATCAACTTTTTGTTGATTCTTTCGAGGCCACCTAGCTTTGTCTCCTAAACCCTGCATAGCATACATTAACTCAGGTATATTAACAGAAAAGCAATATTCAGATAATTCAGGATATTCTTTAGGATCCTCATCTTCAACAGCATTCACTTTCTTGCTGTCATTTCTGCCATATGGCTTAGAGCGATATGGTTTATACGAGGATTCTGATTTCCTGTTTGTTGATTCATAGGTCGAGGTAGAATTCATCCTCTCTTGCATCTTTTTGTCATCTTCCAAGCGAATATATCTCAAGGCCCTGTTACGAGCTTCGTCGAGATTCCTGCAGGGATTCATTACAAGATCCTGATAAAATTGAGAATCCTTTTGTAACCCCATCTTAAAAGCCTGCACAGCTGTTGCAACATTAAGATGTGGGATATCCAAGGATTCCCGACTAAACTTGTTCACATAATCCCTCAAGGATTCCTGAGGTCCTTGAGTTATCCTGTAAAGATCACTGGTTAGTTTCTCAAAACTCCGGCTGCAAGAAAACTGACTATTAAATAAATTAACCAAATGAGCAAACGAAGTAATTGAGTGAGGAGGAACGTTTAACAGCCATTTTAAGGCTGATCCTGTCAGGGTAGATCCGAAACCCTTGCACAAGCATGCTTCCTTGAGCTCCGGAGGGATAGGGTTAATCTCCATTCTTTCCCTATACTGGGCAATATGCTCTTCAGGATCCGTAGTCCCATCATACAGCTTCATGTTGGGGGTTTGAAATCTCTTTGGGATTTCAGCATCACAGATAGGATATGTAAAGAGGGATATCCTGTGGCTGTCTTGGGATACTTCCAGAATTGGCTGGATCACTCCAGGTACACTGGATATCATGTCCTTCAATTTCTGAAGCTCCCTAGTAAATGTTGACGTCATACCTGCATCCTGCAAAGACCCATTATTGTTAGTAGCAAGAGTATTATTATTTGACATGTTACCGGTCTGAGGATTCTGGCCATATCCCGAAGTATATCCTGAGCTCCTCACAGTTGACATCCTGACCGAGGAGGGTATCTTAGGAGTATGATTATGAGAATGGCTTGGCACGACATTCCCCCGGTTATCTTCAGTGTAAACTGCAGAACTGAAGTTCAAAGCCCTAGGCTGCAAAGGAGTGGCAGTTTCTTCAGCAGGTCTACTTGGGCCGGATTTCAAGAGTTGTATCTCTCTTATCAGCATCCGATTAGTTTCCTGCTGCTGCCTCATCTGTTCCTGTACACTACCAAACAAATTCAGAATTTCATCATTAGAAGCCAAAACAGGGCCAGATCCCTGGGTATTGGGAGCGGGTATAACATACCGAGCCACATGACTCTCAGTTCCGTGTGAAGAAGCTTGCATTCTTGGAGGAGGAGGTGGAAGCACCGAACCAATTGTTGCAAAGGTTGTAGCAGACATGGTGGAAGAGCTCATGTTTGATCTCGAGGCCATTGAAAACAAGGTAGCAAAAAGTTTTGATAATAGAAAACCGAGTAACGATTTTACTAAAGTTTTTAGTAAAAATAGCACCACTTGCCCCACGGTGGGCGCCAAATTGTTTTGGTCAAAAATTACCGAAGCAATTAAGTGATCAAATTAGTTAAGTGAGGTAGTGTGCTAGAAATGAGTGTCGAAAAAATGTTAATCAAATTAATTGCAAAAACTGTTTCAGGATACGGCTCAGGATATAGAGCTGTATCTGTGATCAAACAATGAGCAAAAAAGTAAAGGTTGACACGTGATGTACGAGGAAAGCCCTTGATCAATCTAGATCGCCGGCACAAAACCTCGGGAGCTGACAATCGCAGCTGCCTTGTTCTTCTATAACTTCAAATGTCAGGATACAGTGCAGGATGTGATGCGGATCAACTAGGTGTTACAATGTAATTTGAATACAAGTGTTTGTGTGTAGTGGTTGCTAGTAGCTAGAGAGTAAAGTGTGCGAATGGAAAAGTGTGTGCCTTAACTGATCCGATCCATCTATTTATAGTAAAAGAAATGCAACAAACTACCCTATTAAACCGGGATCCGGCGGATATTCCCTACTTGAACGTTGTAGACCTGGTCTTTCGGGCTCAACGTCTCTCAAATAACTGGTTTGCCCGAGTCTTAAGGAGAAGAAGTCCATCTGACCGTTAGTGTCCTACAGCTTCTTACCTGCACGTGGATTATTTAGTTAACACCAGGATATCGCCCAGGATGTTACCAATATCCCGATCCAGTATCCTGATCACAAGCAAACAGTCAAAAGCAAGATATTAGTCAGGATATATACGCTCAGAAAATGGCCCATAACATTGCACCCAGTTCTCGAATCTATTTTTCCATCCTTGAAAATCTTCAATGTACATCAGTTTTGGTGGTTTTTGGTGAGTTCCCGTCTCATTCTCACTGTACAAACTTTCGGCAGCTGTAACAGGAGCAATCGGTGTCGCAAATGCATTGTAGAATTCCTCTTCCATGTTTCGAAAAATTGTTTCTCAAAAGTTCAAGTTTCACACGAAATACAGAAAATTTGCTAATTTCCCTTGAAAGTGGCAGTGGTTATTTCAAGCGGAATCACTTTTCAAGCGGAATCACTTTTCAAGCGGAATACCAGTTTCAAGCGGAATTAGGTGTACTTTTCAAACGGAATTACAATTTCAAGCGGAATCAGATGATTTTTCAAGTGGAATAGCGATTTCAAGCGGAATCAGATGATTTTTCAAACGGAATTAGATGTCTCGTTCAAACGGAATTACCTTTTTGGCCCATTTTTATCAGATTTAGTCCGAATTTAGGTCTGATTCTTTCAAGGGTTTGTTAAAACTGTATTTTACACGTAATATCAAAAGATCAGTCCATTTTAACCGTAAAAACTTGTTCAATTTTGAAAAGAAGGTGTAGAAGTCAGAAAATATGGCTGTTTTGGCAAGAACTCTTCTTCCTGAGCTCTGATACCACTTGTAGGATCGTTTTGTGACCCAAACGAGTCGTTCAGAAGAGTTCTTATCTATATGAAAGGCGGAAATAGACGTATAGACTTGGAAACAGCTTGATTCACACTTTAAACGTCTTGTATATTGATTTAACACTGTTTACAATCACTAGACATACCGGCAGCACCTCGGTATATCAATCTAATTCCGTTACAAATGACTAGACATGAAGCCTATATATAGTGGAGGTGATTCCGCTTGAAAGTGGCACTGACACTTTCAAGCGGAATTAGAAATGTTGATTTCCCTTGAAAGTGGCACTGACACTTTCAAGCGGAATTAGAAATTTTGATTTCCCTTGAAAGTGACACTGACACTTTCAAGCGGAATTAGAAATGTTAATTTCCCTTGAAAGTGACACTGACACTTTCAAGCGGAATTAGAAATTTTGATTTCCCTTGAAAGTGACACTGACACTTTCAAGCGGAATTAGAAATGTTAATTTCCCTTGAAAGTGACACTGACACTTTCAAGCGGAATTATAAATGTTAATTTCCCTTGAAAGTGGCAGTGGCTGTTTCAAGCGAAATTACCCACTTTAACACAAACCCTAGTTTCTCGTACAACGTGCCCAGATCTAACAATTCTAGTACAAGACTCGATACAAGACGAAGTCGACAGACGTATGCACCAACAAACACCACAACATCAACTTTTGTTTTTCCACTAAAACCCCAAATTTCTTTTTGTTTTTTCTATATTCAAAATTACTAACACCACCAACTTCCACAACCCGATTAAACTCAACACATCATAACACCACCCAAACCGCCCAACCATAACATAAAACACAAATATATACAAAAGTGTACAAAATGGAACAAAACACAACCTGCTCAGTAATAGCGCGGTTGAGGAGGCCTGAAGATAGATGTCATCATATCCAAGAATTCTCCAAACCCAAATGCACCGCTGCTACTGCCGCCTTCACCTCCTTGTTGACTCGACGCTTGCATCCCCTCGGCTTGACGTGGATCCACCCACATAGAATGGTGCAATGGTGGCGTGGGATATGAAACACTACCGTCATATGGTGGTAGAGTGGAATAATCCACAATTGGGGGATCCGCGACAACTGGTTGGCCCGCGTGCCAAGCGTCGTGCATACGCCAATTCCGATAATTAAATTGCAATTTTTAATACATAAAATCCTTACTTTTCTTTTCATTTTTCGAACTCGGGGGCACGGTAATTATATTGAAATTTTCCTTTTTACTTCTTTTCTTTTCTTTCCTTTCCTTAATTCATTATCTCTACTTTTTTTCGTTTATTAAACTCGGGAACATAGCGTTAGGGTCTCACCAAATCACTTCGTCTGCAATTATTATTATTATTATTAATTATTGTCATATATTAATGGTAGCATACCAATAAATCACAAAAGTTTATTTTGTTTTTGATGAATTTTCATGTGAACGTCCACACGAGGGGCGAGCAATAATCAAATCTAAAACTGAAACGAAAAACCAACAAAACCAAACCGAATTAACCAAAAACCGGAATCGGTTATCGGTTTTTCCCCCAGTTGACTAAAATTAATTAAACTAAATCAAAACAGACCATTTATATTTTTATATATTTCTAACTTTTACACCTACATTTCATGTATTTCCAAGCACAAATTTTAGCCAAAGTTTGATTTTGGTTATTAACCAAAATTAAACGAAACGAACCGAAAATCATCAAACTAATCAAATTAACCGAACCAATTAAACGAAAACCAATTGGTTAATAAAATAGAATGACCGATGACTTCGATTTCAGTTTTGGTTAAGGCTAATAACCAAATCAAACTGTACACACCACAAGTCCACACTCCATTCACATTTGTTGCATATGTAGCTAATGTGTACCCAAAAACATATGCTTTGTTTTGTATTGTATTGTATTGTGATTAGTTGTTAATTGCTTATGACATGTTATGATTCCTTGGTATTTGTTATGTTTTCTATGTCATCATGATATCTCGATTTACATTATGGTTTCTAATAACGATACATATTATGTTTCAAAACAAGAAGGTTGGAACGGTATTTATAGTGAATATCTATAATGGAATCCTATCTAAACCTCTTTCCCACCAACGACTATAAAGTTCAAGCGTCATCTTTAGTTAAGTGGGTCAACCCACACTCGTCCACTTAATTAGACATATCAATCCATGCATAAGTAATATTTTAATTGAGTTATCTATAACAATCTAAACACTTATTACATAAGTTTTTTTTGTCATTTTGGGTTTTGAATTGCGCTAGAAATTGCCACCGCTACTCAACACGAACAAGGGGTGGTGTTCTAAAAGGAGACAACAATGACCTCAAGAGCATCCACAATGTATAGAATTTTAGACTTTCACAAAACGCCACATCAAATTTTTTTCAAACTTCCCTCAAAACCCCCATTTTTACCAGAATTACAAACTTTCACAAATCTACACAAATCCCATTAAAAATATTATACGTGTATGTGCGTGCGTGCATGTGTCTATTTATGTGTGTGCGGGAGGGGGTTGTAACGTCCGTCATAAAATGGATCCAAGAACCGATCCGTTTTAACCCAAATTTGAACAGAAATACTTTGTTTTTATTGTTACTTATGATTTTTAGTTTTATTTAATTTTCTTGTTATTTATTGTTTTAATACATTAAAATAATAATAATAATAATAATAATAATAACAATAATGATGATGATTAGGATAAACCTTTTCATTTTCGCAACTTTTGACTTGTTAATTGCCCCTATTAATTGTGTTTGATGGCTGGTGTTATTGCCACATTATAACACATAAAACACTACATTATTGGGGTAATTATTAAAACAAAAACACAACAAAATCATCTTTCTCTCTAGAGTTCTTCTTCACTACACCAAAAACTCTTGTCAATTTCTCTCTAAAAATCATTAAATGGAAGCAAGGAAATCATCAATCAAGCATTCGGTTTTCCCCTCATCTTGTATCCTTGTTTCTTAATAAGTATATCTAAACCCTATCAAAACAGAAAGTTTAGAGGGTGTTTGCACCTCTAAATTCATAAGAATCAACCATACGCAAGCTCTCAAACCATGGACTTGATTAGAGGCAAGGTAGGTACAAGACTGTATAAGAAAAACAAGTTTATAAAGATTTAAACAAAAGTTATTCCAAAACAGAAAGTTTGGACCTCAAAATGGTGATTTTCTACCTTAGTTTACCATGGTAAACTTGTGAAAACACTCCTAGAGGTGTTCCAAGCTTTGTAGTAGAAGAAGAGATGAAGAAAAGTGAGAAAAGTGCTTACATTGACACTTAGAATAATCTGCCTTTTCTTGATGTTGCAACTAATTTGAGAGCAATTTGAGAGTGTAGAGGAGTTGGGAAAGTGAAAATGAAAGAATGGAGGCTTGTTTATAAAGAAAGGAGGTAGGGTTTGTGTTTTATGAAGGTGGTGATTGGGGAGTGAAAATGGTGGCCAATCCATGCACAAGTAGCAACTATCTGTGGATCGGGGACTCTGATGGGCCGCAACGGAAAAGGAAAAGGGTGTCGCACCCCGCAACGCTACCCTGAGTTCCAACAACTTTGTTTTATTACATTTTGGCCCCTGAACTTCCATTCCCTTATCATTTTATGCAATAACTTGGTGTTTTTACATGTTTTTAAACACATAACGTGTATGTAAGTATAATTCAGGTATCGTGAATGTATGTGTGAATAACTGCACGTGTAACAAGTGTAGGTTTGCGGATAAACACGTATTTAAACGGCCGAATGTCCGAATAACAAGTATGTATAAAATATGAATTCCATTATGATCAAAGTCTCGAATTACAAAACTGGAAATAGAATACGAACATGGTACGAATACAAGTTTCCTTAAATAGAAATATGATTACATTTTCTAAATAAGGAAACTACAAAATACGAAGTGTTATAATGAATTTCTCCAGTGGCCCATTTGGAGGATTCGTTGGCCGTTAAAAACAATTTATATTCTATTTTATGACATCTAATTAATGACAACCTTTATGCACTTTGAATGAGAAAAATACTTGAGTGGATCATGAAATACCATATAACGTTTTCTTAGTTACAAGAAAAAATATAGTTTTTGAAGCACTTAATTCGATCAGATAAAAAATTAAATAAATAAAAAATTGTGTATAACCTCATTAACTATTTACAACTTTAATTTGACAAATTTAAATTATTGTTACTTGAAAGAAACATTTTGGTTTATTAAAACACTTAATTCTATATATAAGAAATATAGAACTGTTATTCGTATATTAAATGAATAACTATATAGGTCAATTCGATATCAAAACATGAAATCTTATAACTATAAATATAACATATATTTAAAACATGCTTTAAAATTATTGTACCTTGTGCATTGTAGACATATGTTTCTAGATATACAGATTTCTTGTTAGTATGCATGCATTGTATATAAATGTATGTTATGTAAGATGAGCACACTCAAATACTCATTCTCATTGTTAGGAGCTTGAAAAAAATGAGTATTTTTGTTACAAAGAAACTTCTTTTCCTTTTCATTTCATTGTCATACTTCACTTGTTTTCTCATAACCCCTTCTCATAGTAGACCTTGTTAGGGACAAGAGTGGACAGTTTTTATATATAATGGAATTTGGGACTCAACAATTGATATTCATGTGATATCAGGAGACGATGATCTTGGGCATCGCAATATTACTTATGATCTTGGGTTCAGATTCAATTTTTGTGACAATATCTTCACACAAACTGTTTTCGGGGGAGATTTTTCCCATGGATCGCAATTTGTACATTTTAATGTTTTTGACTCTTCGGTTGAAAAGTTTATCAGTGCACTATACGGTCAAGAAACGGGTGTTTATTGGCTACTAAAAGAAGATGGTTATTACTTGTCCAAACAATATAAAGGGTATGATAATCCAGTATGGCAACATATGGGAAACTGGCAGTAAGAGATGTTTACATTTTAAATAAATAATAGAATTTTAATAAAGTTATATTAATTCTATGTTTGTGAAATCTCCACCATATCAATATTTGGGTTGGTGTGTATTGATTTTATTATAAGATGCAATCAGGATTCATGCATTTTCTTGTGTTATTCTTGTTCCTTTGGGGCAACCTACTTGTTACCCTTTAAAAAATTAAAACCATGATTCAAATTTGATGTTCAAAAGGATTTCTTTGGAAGCCATGTCTTTTGTTGAACTAATTAAACTATTATATTAATTCATAAAAGTAAGATTTCAAGTTTCTACCTTAAATAAAGCATAATGTTATTACATATTTTATCTCCTTTTAATCTGTATATTAGAAACATAATAACTTGAAATATATCATTACATTAGTTGTGTAAACTAATAAAAGATTTATGTAATTTTACATAGCACAACTGTAGTAGTAATTTGTGTTTTTGTACTCCCAATTGGTAAAGACAAAGACTTTAAAAACACATAAGGTTGTAGGTCTTGAATTCAAGTATCACATACGACAACGTTAAAGAAATTCCCTTTCAAAAAAGAATATAAATTCACTATATAAATTAATTTGAATTTTGAATAAGCAATTGTGTTGAGTGTCAAACGTTCCATTGTTGGGCAATAATTACAAATGTATTTGAAAAAAAAAAAACATGTTTGAGTTATGTAGATTTCAATTTGTAACTTGTTTGAGGTTTTATAGTAACTTTAGATGATAATTTTCTGTTAAATTTTTAGAAAATGATAGTTTTGCCATGTTAGCTAATTACATAAATATTCTTTATTCTTACTTTTATAGCATATTTGGGTCTTAACTCTTTTAACACTTTTTCTATAATTGACCCTTATTTTTAATTTACTTTTGCAAATGTTCTGTTCGAGTGGAACTTATATTTTATCCCTTATTTTTACTTATATTTTTCCACCATTTTGTGACCGATTTTTTATTTTTTATTTTTTATGGATTTTACTTTTTAATTTGATTTAACTTTTTTCAATTTTATTCAACCATGTTGTAACCAGAACACAACTTCTAATTGTACGTTATTTATCTTTATCATTTTAGTAACAAAGTGTTTTTTTTTTCAATCTTATATTGCTTAGAAATTGCATTTGATTTCTCTTTTCTCAACTACTTTTTATGATCTAATATTAGTTTTAGTTTTAGGGTATGTTGGTGTTATCACATGCGCTTATACGGAAAAAAATTAAATTTCATCCATTTTTGGAATCAATGATGTTTCATTCATGCAAAAGTTGATCTAAACTTGTATTTTCTAAAGTTTGAGAATAAAATTACAATATGACTAAACCAGAAGGACTATCCGTGGAATTAATTTTTTTTATGTAAACTTTTTACCAGTTAGGCGTTTGGTTGATATATTAATAGCATGTAGCTATCCTTTACGCTGTGTTGCTTAGTTTCATTTAATGAAGGAAAAAGTAAGGAATTGTAAGGATGTTAAAAAAAATGTTTTTCAGAGTTTTTTTTAGAAAGGAAATGAAAAGAAAACTTTTGTCTTTTTCCTTCATTTTATATCCTTCCAAATTTAAAAGAATTGTAAGGAAAAGATTTTTAATACATAAAATCCTTACTTTTCTTTTCATTTTTCGAACTCGGGGGAACGGTAATTAAATTGCAAATTTTCTTTCTACTTCTTTTCTTTTCTCTCCTTAATTCATTATCTCTACTTTTTTCGTTTATTAAACTCGGGAACATAGCGTTAGGGTCTCACCAAATCACTTCGTCTACAATTATTATTATTATTATTATTATTATTATTATTATTATTATTATTATTATTAACTCGGGGGAACGGTAATTAAATTGCAATTTTTCTTTCTACTTCTTTTCTTTTCTTTTCTCTCCTTAATTCATTATCTCTACTTTTTTCGTTTATTAAACTCGGGAACATAGCGTTAGGGTCTCACCAAATCACTTCGTCTGCAATTATTATTATTATTATTATTATTATTATTATTATTATTATTATTATTATTATTATTATTATTATTATTTGAAGGGGTAAGGTCCCAAAAACCTTGCACGGGTGTTTAAAACCATACCACAACATCGTCAATAAGCTCCCTTTAGAATGAACCTTGCGCGGCCGCGCACTGGTTCTAAAAGAGAACTTAAAGAGAAAAACAGTATTCAACATCCGCGCGCCAAAAGGAACTAACAAATCCTTGTGCAAGCTCCCATACAACAGATAGGATAAAATCCTAACAAAACCTCTGCGTAAATATCATCCAGACTTGGATAAAAGTAACTTCTCTGTTACCACAAAATTAGCATGAAGAAGAGCCACATAGGATTATAGTTGTATCCTTCTAGAAGGCTTCATCGTGCACAACCATTCGGTTATAACCGAATGGCCACGTGGCATCATCCCAGGCCTCCTCATAGTCACGATGATGGCACCGAATTGAAGGAAGATCCACACTTGCCCACTTTCCACGTGGCATCACCCCAGCCGTTGATCATGACCACGATCCATGTGTACACTCTCGTTAGTGATTAACGGAGGAGGAAATAACCGCTCACGGAAAAGCACTTTCCGTCAAGTTTTCCATCAACAAATTTTCCCGCCCAAAACTTCGGCTATAAATAGAGGATAATTCAGGTATAATTACTCAAGTTACTCTCACTTCACTGTACTATTACTTCCTCTTCTTCATCAAACCCTGTACTTATTCTCACGCTGGAGGGTGGTCACGGAGAGAACCCCCCATTCTCCGCGTGGCGAGTCATAAAACGCCACATCAAGTGGTGGTGTTCTAAAAGGAGATAACAATGACCTCAAGAGCATCCATAATGTATAGAATTTTAGACTTTCACAAAACGCCACATCAATTTTTTTTCAAACTTCCCTCAAAACCCCCATTTTTACCAGAATTACAAACTTTCACATTAAAATATTATACGTGTATGTGCGTGCGTGCATGTGTCTATTTATGCGTGTGCGGGAGGGGGTTGTGACGTCCGTCATAAAACGGATCGGTTCTCAAATTCGAACAGAAATACTTTGTCTTTATTGTTACTTGTGATTTTTAGTTCTATTTAATTTTCTTGTTATTTATTGTTTTAATACATTAAAATGAAAAGTATTACCCCCATTAAGGGGCTGTTTGGCTAAGCTTTTCAAAATGACTTATTTGCTTATTTGCTTTCTGAAAAGCAAATAAGCAAATAAGTCATTTTGAAAAGCTTCATTTTAAAGCTTTTCAAAACAGCTTATTGACTTATTTGCTTTTCAGAAAATCAGAAAAGCAAATAAGCAAATAAGTAGTTTTGAAAAGCTTAGCCAAACAGCCCCTAATTGTATTTGATGGCTGGTGTTATTGCCACATTATGACACATAAAACACTACATTATTGTGGTAATTATTAAAACAAAAACACAACAAAATCATCTTTATATCTGGAGTTCTTCTTCTCTATATCAAAAATTCTTGTCAACTTCTCTCTAAAAATCATTAAATGAGTTCTTCTTCTCTATATCAAAAATTCTTGTCAACTTCTCTCTAAAAATCATTAAATGGAAGCAAGGAAATCATCATCAAGCATTCGGTTTTCCCCTCATCTTTTCTTAATAGGTATATCTAAATCTTTTTCTTTTTTGTATATTCTAGAATTTCATAAACATCACTATCAATTTTTATGATAGAGGTCTTTAATTATGTATATTCTTGTTTCTTTATTTTTTAGTGTAATCAGACATTGAAGTTGAGGCTTAGATGTAGACTGTGTTTTGATCAAATTGGATTAGTGTTTAATGTTTGTTTTCACTTTAGCTATATTGTGTAGATTTCGTAGATTTCTAGAGGTCATAAGTGATTTCCTTAAATTTTTGATTTTATCATATTTTCTTTAGAGTATTAAACAAATGTAGGATTTTTCCTTGAAATATAAAATGCATGAAATTGTTTGCTAAATTTTTATAATCTTAATAGATGGTGGAATTTAAGATGGCTTCATAATAAAATAGCCATTGGTTGAATTTATGTTGAAATATTTTTAGGAAGGAAGTGATTTTTTATAAAATAAAAATTATAATGTGTGTATATATATATATATAGAGAGAGAGAGAGAGTTGGATTTTATTAAAAAGGATATATGTTAAGTAATATTATAAAAGATATATTTTATATTTATAGGTGATGTCTTTTGAAATTAGGTCATATCAATATGTTACGAAATTGGACTTGATAAATTTTTATTGATTAAAGATATTAAAATAGAGTTGTTATGGTTAGTAGGTTTAGCATGTCACATAAATAATATAGTTAGGAGCATCAAAGTTTAATGGTTAAAATGTTAGTTTTGATAATTATTATTTCTAATAGGAAAAAGCCCCAAGTATTAGGTTGTAGTGTTATATATATTTTTCGTGTTGTTTTACTTAGTATTTTTGGTGTCGTATTACTCTAGGGTGATTTTGTCTCTTGGATCGTTCTCTCAATACTCGTGCGGTTTTTTATACTAAGGATTAACGGAACGCAAACTGTGAGTAGATATATTTCTCTCCCCTTTTTAGTCATCAAATATTTTTTGGGTGTATCATGTGTCATGTTTTCTATTGTTTTCTATTTGATTAAATAACGTGCAAGGCATTTTGTCACTATGTGTTTCGTGTTCATTGTTTTTATTATTTCTAGTATCTATCGTTGCATATACGTATATTTATGTGTTTACTCACTTTGTGTCACTGGTTTCGCGTGGATCCACCTGGCTGACTAGGTTCCCCATGGCCATGGGTTGTAGCCTAGTATAACAACCCTCCTAAAACAATCCGACACCCTAAAAAATATTTAGAGTACCCCAATATGTCCTAAAATACACCCCATATACGCAAACGGGTCCCGAATACCTTTATTTTATTAAATTAAATTAAAAATCAAATTTTTAATGGCTGTGGCGGGCCGCGAAGACCTTGCCTTGGTCTTACACGGGCCGCGAGCGATAGAACAAGAGGCGCAGCCCGGGGCTGCCACATGGCAGCCATGTGTCGAAGCTAGAGCGGTGACCCGACAAGGCTAGGGCCTACCCAGCCTATGTCGCGGGCCGCGAAGGCCCTGGCCGAAGCTTACGCGGGGCGCGACGAAGTCCAAATGCAGCCCTATAAATTGAGGGCATCGGCCTTCAGTCCCAGTCGCTCACAAATCTTTCTCTCTCGAATTTTATAAGTGTAGGAGTTATTCTCGAGTATAATACCCCTCTAAATAACGAAGTTCTGCCCCGTTGTAAGTATCATAACCCCGATTACGTATTAGATACGCTGCCCGATTGATCCAGGGTTCCGTAACGGCTGTCGTGGTTCTGCCCGACGTAGTCGTTGGAATGCCGTCTCGGGAAGGGTATTACTAATGTAAATATTGGGTTATTATACTAACACGTGTGCATTTGTGTATTTAATAGATAATCACCAGGAAATCCTTAAGGAAAACCCTAAGACAACAATGTGAGTAATCCTTCTTTTTGTAAACTGTTTTACAAAACCTTAAATATTTTACAATGTGATTAACATTGATTGAGTCTTTGTAGTTCTTCAATTACTGCCGGTATGTTGGGGTTTTGTATACAAAATGTGGAACACGTTACCATTAGACAAAGAGTTAGCCAATGTGTAATATGACCCACCAGTCAGGATTGACAGTACTGAATGAGTAATTGTGTAGAAATAAACATTGTAATCGCTCTCAATACTGTTAAAAGATAAAAATTTTCTTGATTAAACTGAGATTCACTCACCAGTATTTCCCACTGAAAAAATGTTTAAATCGCGTTTCAGGTAACAAAATGTGAAAGCCAAATAGAAGCCAGCTGGACAGCACTAAAGGCTTGGAAAAAGTGGCTATAAAAGTTACCTGAATAAAGAGATGTTTTTATTAAATAAAATAGGGTTTATCCCTATAAAAATGTGTGTACTGAAAACTTGGGAATTTCCACGTGTTTAATATTATAAAAGTGTGGTATTTACTCTGATAAAATATTTCCTAACTACGGTCCTGATGTAATTTCCGCTGCCAAAATGATAAATACCGATACCACCGAAACTGGTCTCGTGGCCGCCTGTTCCCGGGACAGATAGGGGACGGGGGTTGCGACACCTAGTATCGCCACCACTATTAGACTCGTTTTTCGAGGCTTGAGACTAATGCACGTTATAGTCTTTGTATCTTATTGTTTCTATTGTATCTATATTGTGATAGTGGTGATTTGTTGATTGTTGTTTTGGTTGTGGTGATTATGAATGTTTCTAAAACACATGGAATTGCATGTTAAATATATTTTTTAAAAGATTACTACGTAAAAGAAATCAATTAATTAAACAAAACATTTTATTTAAAATCTAAATCTATTCTCCAACATTTTGTTGACCCAAAACCTTTTTAAGCATGATGCAGGTACACAAGTAGGAGATAGAGTTGAAAGCAAAGACACGTAGGACATGTCTTAGTAATAAATTGGATCTTTGTTCATAACTATTTATCTTTTGAATAATGTATAAATTATGTTAAATGTTTTCTATGAATATGTGTGGCAGAGAGTGTGACAAGATTTCCGAAATGTCGTCCAAAATTCCGTACGAAACTTCCGGACCGGCCTTGTGGACGACACCTGTTGAAAACGTGAAGCTCATGTCAGAAATAGTGATAAGTAGATATGAACCTTCCATAATGTGTACATTGTGAGTGCTCAAAGATTAAACACAACTTTTGTTCTTCTAATGGTATGTTTGACATGAAGCTTTTAGAGGCTTTTAGGAGCTTCTAGCTTTAAACTTTTTAAAAAAAGCTCATATTCAATAAAAAAACCTTGTTTGGCTAAAGGAGCTTGAATATTTTGGTTGAACGCTCCTACGAGTAGCGTTTAGAAGGAGCTACAAGCTTTTAGGGAAAAAATGATTATTTTAACCTCTAAAGATAATAAACTTTTTAATGCACAAACTTTTTAAATTTTTAGTTATGTTCATTTGGTCATTTTATACATTTTATTAAAAGTTCCGGCTACTCTGCCAAACACCAAATATATCTAAAAAGTTACAGCCACCAGCTACTTTTTCCAAACATACCCTAAAACATAAAATAACACTATCCATATTTGGTTTATTATGCATAATCTTTTTTATTAGTTATTTTTAAGGAAAACAATGAAATAACGTACGAACAAATAAGGAACAATAGATTTTAATAATTCCAACTAGTCATTGGCCGGTAACGGTTTCAACTTCAAAAATAACCACTGGTGGTCCCACCTTTCACATGTTGTAAATCAATGGATCTTTACCAAACCGAAAAGGATAAGGGGACAAAAAGAAATTATGGTTCTATCTGTAAAAGTACATTGATTTACAATATGTGAGAGGGTGGGACCACCACTGGTTATTTTTAAAGTTGGGATCGTTTCCGACAAACGACTAATAGTTGAGATTATTAAAATCCATTATTCCAACAAATAACTACATAGATTTGCTAACAACATCTGCATCAAAGGTTACGTGTCTCTGGTCCGGATCAACAAACCTTAACAAATTCAAACGCTACTACCTACTGATGTGGCTTTCGTTCGCATGCCAATTAAGTCTATTTGCGAGGTCCATGAATCCACACTCGTCTGCAAGGGCGAAGCTTCATAGGGCCAGGGGTGTTCGGCCCCTCCTATTTTTGGCTTCGTAATGTTTATTTACCGAAAGTTTTTGGAAAAAAAAAGTAGTGTAAAATATTGGATTTTGAGACCCCCTTTCATTTGGATTTTGAAAGTCCGGTCCTTTTGATTTTTCGTTCAAGCTCCGCCACTGCTCGTTCGGACCTTTGTGAGGCAACTTATAAAAAGAATTAATTTATGTAAATTAATTGTAAAAGTAAGTGAGTGTAAAATGAATGTTTTTAACTAATTTTCGAAAAAAATAAATGTTATTTGATGAAGTTTTATCGACAGTTATATCCCGACGCTCTAATAAATCATATGTATTTTCTAGTTTTATTTTTCCTTAAATCTAATCTAATAACCTAATTTTAAAACTACCAACCAAAAGTCTAGGAAAAAAAATCTAAAAACAAAAACGAACATAATAAGAGAAAAGAAAGTCAAATCATCGTTCTACTTTGCAACAAAAATAATCAAATCAAATTTGACAAAATAAAAAAAAAAAACTTAAAAAAAACATGACCAAACCCTAATATAAATTTGGCGCCAAATGATTACCAATGCAGATCTTTGTGTGCTTCATAGAACCGTGGTTGAATCCAAACAGCCTTAGACATACGTGTTTTGGTGGGAGAAACATCTATAGCTTCATTTAAATACATTCTTGGATAAGATGAGTTTTCTGGTTCAAATGTTAATCCACAAACATCAACATATTCATCTTCTTCAAGATTCAACAACAACCCATGTGTCTTCTTAAACTTATCAAACATGTTTTCAAAGTACATATAAGGCAGATCTTCGGTATCGTCTTTTCGCTCAGACACGATGTTGTACGGCTTCCATTTCTTATCCATAACCGAAAATGTCAAAACCTTATTCTCACCATACATGTAGTAGAACATCTTGCTCTTGTGATCGAATATGGCTCCAGAAAGGGTACCAATACTATATGGAGTAATCTTGTGTTGAGTCCACTTGTCTTGCCCCTTTGAAATCATGTTTATTTCGAAGTGCGAGTTTTCGATAGGGTTGATGATGGAGACAATGCAATTAGGGGAGGTGGGGGGTTCGGAAAACGAGGCCACATGGCCCACGAGGCCTTCGGTGGTTTGTTTTCGGGGAAAATCCGGGAGGGAGATTTTGGAGAGAGAGAATGGGGAAAAGAAGAATATTGATTCGTCTTTGTATAGAAGTAGCCACCCTTGATATGACGCAAGACAAATAGCGTCATCGAGGTCAGGAATGTGGCGATTGTAGGTTTTTGAGCCGTCTTCGTTGTAGATTACACATTTGGAATCCCCGGGTTTGTGGAATAGTAGCCATGGTTTTTTTAAAGATTCGATTTTTGCGGTCGCAGTGGTTGAAGCTGATCGAAAATCTTTGCATGTCCCTCGAAAACTCAAGAGTTCGAGTAATCGTAGTCGAATGGCAATGAATGATAAAATCTCCATGGGAAGATCGGTCCATGTTCTTTGTCTATTCAAATTCGAATCTGCACCCATTGCTTGCTTTTGCCATGCATTTGTAACAAATAATATTCAAGTCAATCCACAAGTAAATGTGACATAGCATTCTAATATATCATTTAACACAATATGTTAACTTCTTTAGCAAAACATCCAAATTATGATACTAAAGCTTAAAATATAATATAAGAATCATTAACTAGATTATTGATAAATACAACTCAAAGATGAAACCTAATTCTAAGTAATGCTATGGTGGAAAACACTAAAATACATGTTGTAAAGTTTTAAACATCATGACTAAAGTTTCATGTATAGGTTTTTAAACATTATCAAGACCTTTGTTTTACATACAACATTCTATGAACAAATAAACCTTACTAATAGCAAAAATTATTGTTAGGGTGTGCGAGGGTAGGATATGGGTAAACATTTTCTCCATCTCAGGAGATACAGAGGCTACCGCGCGGAAAAAAAAAACCTTTCTCTCTTGAAGCATGAAAAAAATGAAAGAATAACAAAATAGAAGTTATTAGATGGGAGTGAAGGAGTACCTTTGAAGGTTTAGAGTAGAAGAGGTGAGAGCATACGATATGGTAACGGCGAGGAAGCTGGAACAAATACATATATAGATAGTGACGAGAGAGATTGTATAGGGTTTGTTAGCCCTCCATTCAAAACTCAAGATATTATATCATCTTATAAATTTTGAGTAGTTAATCATATATTTTATTAACATGTGATACAAATCTCTAAAATCTTCTTGAGTGGGCGATAGTACTACCTTATAATTTTAGGGATTCCAAGGAAAAAAATTATGACCTCCTTTGTTTTATTAGTTATGATGCATTATAGTTTTCTATACTATATTATTATATTATAATGTATGAGAGAGGAATATTTTAATATATAAAAAAAATAAGGACTTCTTCACTTTTTATTTATAAAAACACCTCTAAAAATGAGAGTAACTTGGTTTTTTAAACACTAATAATTATATTTTAGTCCCTCATATTATTACACTTAAATCCCTTTATTTTAACAAAATTATGGCTAATTAGTTACACTTATCCCCTTCCACAACAAACTTATAATTATTTTACGTATTCTTATCACATCTTATAAACTATAATGTTTTAAAAAATATCCAAAGGTACCGTGATGACCTACTCATTTTTGTCGACGTGTCGATAATTGTCTTGGTCAGTATTGTTATGCGGATTAAAATGTACAAGTAGATGATTCATTAGTGTACAAGTGATTAAAGCAATTTGTCCTATCACATTTCAAATGCTCAAGACTCTCTACGTTCTTTTCATTATTATCAATTTACTAGTATTCCAACCCCTTTCACTCAGATTTTTGTTTGATTAAGATTGTTCACCAATTTGTTTTGACAACTCGAAACCTTGCACATGCGGGTTTGATATGAGCTTTGTTCGTATTCTGTATGTTTGTGTATTTACTTGATTGGGTGTACACACGTACATGGGTTAGCAAGTAGTAAATTAACATCAAACAAGCTCACTTGTTTTATCCAATTTGTTATATTAAAAAACTTTATATAATACCATATTCAACTAAATGGAATTTTAGTTTTCATAAAAAATTATAAAAACGTTTTTAGAACCATTTTCGTTTTAATAAAACCTTTTTTATAAAGAATTTTTTTTAGAAATTTGGTAAATAAGTTTTAGGAAAAAACTTCATAATCTAAACATAATACATCTTTAAAAACTGAATACTAGATTGTGTTGCATTTTTTTAGAGATTATAAGTTCAAAAATATTCTTATAGATGATATTAGTTAGTTGAAAAAAGCTACAGGTTATTTAATTTGTTGGTTTATAGGTTCTATATATAATATAATTCATTTTTTTTTTTCACTTCAAGAAATTTCTTGTTTTTTAGATATAGTGTAATTCATTAGTTTTTTTTTCACATCAAGAAATTTCTTATTCTTTAGAATTCTTGGTTTACAGGTACTTTAATTTTCTGTTGTATATAACTTAGATTTATTCTTCTATGCTCACAATTAACATTCATCTTATTTATTATTTAGTGGTTTTGGAGCTTCAATATTCATACTTTCAGATCTTTACACAGATCTTTACACATGTATGAATGTTTCTAAAACATGATATATTGTTTGTTTGTTTTTTTTATATTATGTTTAACTGTGAACGTCGTTTTTTATCCTATATTATATATAACGGTAACATGATAAAAAAAATGTAATTAAAATACTTATCATTTTTTTCCAGTTCCCAAACTGCTCCAGCTACTACTGATGTATCAGTTAAAGAGGAGAAGAAAGAAGAAACTCTTCCTCCAAATGATGTAAAAATCAACCAGGAAGAGATACAAGAAATTCTGGAGGACGCAGATCTCGATCATGACAAATGGTGGTGTGACAAAAATAGATGACATCCTTGAGATGTTTAAGCCGTATGATTACTAAATTGAGCTCATGATGATGCAAAGTACTTGACACTTGAGCTTTTAGTTTTCAGCTTTTATATTTAAGACTTATATTTTCTTATTCGTGTGCTACTTTATATAACTTTTATTTATTTTTAAGACTTATTTTTTCTTATTCGTGTGTTACTTTATTGCATCAATGGTTTCTTTAAGTACTTGATAATTTAAATTCTAAATGTAATAATTAGTAGACATATGTAATACTTATAACATATATCCACCACAATATGGTTACCATAAATATTATACGAATAAGAAAACTACCATAAACGAGTGTCACAATGCAAAGTGTCGCCCCCGCCGCATCGCGCGGACACCCTACTAGTCTTAATATAAATAGAAGGCAAATTGTGTCTCATCTAAAAGTGTAAAACTAATAAAATTGATAGAAAAATTATAGATGTGAAACCCCCCCCCCCCCCAAACCAAATGTGTCACACCCCGATTTCCACGTGTCACCGGTGGGCCCGGTGGGGGAGTATCGTGACGTAGTTGGCAACATAATAGTCAAACAACACAATATATAAATGCACAGCGGAAGCAAAAGATAAATATTATTACATTCCGAATATAAAGTAATATCCAGTATTACAACGGAAAGTAAAGGATCCACAGGCGGATCTTAAAACATATCAATTGTTCAACAGACTTTAGACGCCTAGAACTTGCAAGATTCCTTATTAGCGCCCTGAGCTTCCAGCCAATTACGTTCAGTACCTGTCACTTAACCTTTTTGGAAAATACGTCAGTTTTCACTGGTAAATACACTCAACCGACTCATTTGAAAAGAGTTTAAGAAAATTGATTTGAATGCACGTGGCACAAAATATCTTTTATAATTTGATTAAAATGCACAGAGGCAAAATTAACCTTTTTAACTTGGAACAATTATATTTATAACCTTGTATACAGATTTACATGTTCGTTGTACGTTCAGGGCCCGATGTAGAAACCGAGTCAGATTAACAGACACACCACAAGTATAGGCCCACATGGAAGTGAGATACCGTTATTACTTAAGCAACTGTCAGGTGTATGCCTACACCTCGTGCTTAAGACGTGGCCATTTTATAATACAATGATGTCAAGGATATCCGGGACATGGTCATTAACCCCTAAAGGCTTTTATTTCAAACAATACAGATTAAACCGGGTTACCTCAATAATTTAACCACAATAAGATTAAATATTCAATACCCGACCAAGCGGTATCATTATACCGTATCCCAAGCCCGTATAGGGAAAATAAGTTAAGAGTATTTACCTGAGCTAGCTCCTGTCTTAAATAGCAAGAATCTAATAACTCAGCCGTATTCACTTAAGTAAGCGTAGGTACCATTTACCGGAATGCTCTAGTCTGGAATGATGGTATAAATAACCAATTAGAATGCTAACGGTTCTTTAATTTAGCCTAAGCTTAGACCGGTTAGTCTTAAGGGGATATACGGTTCAAACGCATGATTAAGCGAAGACCGGAATAGAATGTGTTTTAGACCCAACAAGTTTGAAGACTTGTATAATATGGGTATTTCATACACACTCTGAATTTTGAGATAAAACCGATAAGGTTTGACCCGTTTCGGCTAATTTATGTAAACTTGCTACATAAACCGAACCGTACGCGTAATAAGCGTGACGGGTATTCATGAGAGCCATATACAGGTTTCCTAAGTTAATTATGCCTCAAATATGTTGTGACATCAGTAAGATGTCTTTCATTATGCCCGAAACGTGTTTAAACACAAACTAGGCCCCGTAGGGGTAGTTTGGTCATTTAAAAGTTTATAAAAGAGTTTAAGTAACAATCTGAGTTACAGGTCTGATGTAATCAGCAAAAATACATAATTTTCTAAGTTATATCAGTAGGATAAAGCATATATGTGAAATTTATCATTTTTAACCAAACTATGCCCCGTAGGGGTATTTTGGTAATTTCACATAAGCCGAAAAGCTCAAAACTGAAGTCTGAGTTTATCAACCTTTGCTTACTATTAAAATATTATGATTTGCCTAAAATATCAGTAGGTATCAAACCGGGTATGTTCAATATAATTTTGATACATACTTTGCGTTAGAAACGCTTAATAAGGCGATTAAAGGCCATTTCCGGGTTCGATACTTAAATCTGATATTTTTATATTTCCAGAAGGCTTAAAATAATTTATTTATCATATGTGATCAGTAGCAAAAGGTTTGGAGTCGTTTAGACATGTAAAACTCATTTTATGGCCCGTAAGGGCAAAACCGACAATTACCGGATTAAGCCTACGACTATAAGTTATGCTCAGCCTAAAATTAATTAAAAATCTTTAAAAATCCCAAAATAATATATTACATCAGTGGGTAATAAATTTGATATCAAAAAGTAGGCTTAAGTAGGCTATACGCTAATTACGTCGTTTTATTAACATAAAGCTTCTATTTTGCGCTAATGAGCATAACTCTCAATCTAGACCTCGAATTGATGTCAAACTTTGGTTACAAGTTTATATATCAATAATTAAAGTTTCTACTCTTTTACATTTTCAAATATCACGTTTTAAAGTGAAAAGGGCATAATGGTCAACATATGAGCAATTAACGGAAACGCGTAAACGAATGGGTCAATCAATGAACCAACCACAGAGGGTTATACTAGCATGTAACCTGGTCCAAATGAATCTCTAAGGCATTTCTAAAACATGCCTAAACGGGTCAGAACTGAAAGTCAAAGTGAAAGTCAAACTATGCGACTTTCGGTTCCGAACCGGGTCTAAACAGGAAATTGTAGGGTCGAACATGTTTAGACATGTTCTTACACTAATTACCAAGTTATAATAATGATCAAATAGGTTGCACGCCTTCTAGATTGCTAATTATGCGTTTTATGCTTCTGTTGACTTTTTCGGATTAAGTTTGACCCGACAAACGATCTAGTTAGAGTGGGAATCAGGGGGAACCCTTTTAAGGGTTAAATGCCCACATAATTACCAACTTATAACTACTTTTACATCGACTAATCGCTGGACCGATAGTGATTAATCGTTAAGTCAAACGTTAATTACGACGGTTTGACTTTTAAGCTAAAACTAAGCTAAAACTTAATTAAGAAAGGTCAAGCAAACTTACAAAGGTCCTAAGCTTGATTAGTGATCACTTGAGAGTGCCTTGGAGCTCCAGAAATGATCAGGTTGCAAGAGGAAGGTGTGAAGATCATTGGTGCATATCATGGCCTTTATATAGTGTTTAATCCACCACAAATCTTTGACACATGAGTCTACAACCCACCACAATTGATCAACACTTGTTCCTAGTGCTTAGGGGGTGTCTAGGGGTCAAGAGAGATGTGAAAAATCGGATAAAATCGATCAGATTGCACTCAGTAGGCAAAAACCCAAAGAAGTCTGATCTGGGGACCCCTAGCGTGACGCCACCCCCCCCCCCCCCCCCCTAGCGTCGCGCTCGGCCTAATCTGACCAAATCAGAATTTTGTGATTTTTGCAATTTGATCCTTGGCTCTTCAAAATTCGATTAGGCACTTGTTTCTTGCATTATGAACCCTCCAAATTGATGTTTAGGGGCCTTAAGACATATACCCATTTTGTTAAGTCCCCGATTAACTTTATTGTTACCCGAAAAGTCCTAACTTTCAACATTTACGCTTTAACCCTTCGCACACGAATTTGATCATAACTTTCTCATACGATAACGAAACTTTATGAAATTTATATCGTGCATTCTAGTGAGCATAATTAACCGTTACAAAGCTTCGGGTTTGTCAAAAGGTCACTCAGAGGTATAACTTAAACATGTTGACACATTTAGCCCCTGTAGTTTGTAATCTCTCACCTTTAGCTTCGTATGATCCATGATTTATTCGTTTGAAGGTATGAGCACCATGTAGGGTTAATGTACATTATATTTATTCACTGTTGACATTTAGAATACGTATATTCACATACTTTCCATGATTGTCAACTTTAGTCCTTCTATAATATTCTTTCACACGTTTAAACATTCGACACGTGTCTACACATTATAGGACGTGAATTTTCGAGGTGTTACAAAATGGGTCAGCATCGGACAAGAAAAACGACCTCGTGATCGGTTTTGCCATTCCTAAAGGGGTTCAGTTTTGGGCAAAATCATTCATATCTATGAACACCATGAACGGAAAAATGGTGGGTTGGTGACGACAGGGTGGTGTGGGTGGTCGGGCTAATATTATATAAAACAATTTTACACATACACACACAGGGTAAGGTTCCTATAAAAATGACCTTTTTATGGAGAAGTGTGAGAAGACATGATAATTGTCATGTAGGCATCATGTTTTGGACTTAGGCATGATGTTTTGGGTTGTTTTGGCAAGAAAAACACCAAACATAATAATTTAAAACACAAGGCAATGTATTATGGGCGTGAAATTTAAAACACACTACTTAACGTTCTTGGTATGGTGTTTTAAGTTTCAAGCCTAGAATTCATTGCATCATGTCTTAAATTGTTATGTTTGGTGTTTTTCTTGCCAAAACAACCCAAAACATCATGCCTAAATCCAAAACATGATGCCTACATGTTAATTCTTATTTCTTTTCACACTTCTCACGAAAAATGTCCACTTTACAGGATCCTACGACTACGCATATATATGTGCGTGTAATAACTTTTTTATAAATATATTTAACTTTAATTTTTCAGATTTATATTTTCTAAAACTTCAAGTTTCAAATTTCCTCGAACCGCTGTATATTCCAAGGCTCAAACTATCCACACACCCTATCTGCCTATTTAGACACCCTTTGCCTCGTATATGCCTCGTATAGGGTTACATCAAAATCAGTGTCTGACTCATGTTAGTTCTGGTTTGACTGCTCCTATATGCTTTGTATGGGACCCCTCGTATAGGTCTCATATATGACCCATGCCCCATATATGCCACGTATAGGCCTATATGGGGCGTATATAGGGGTTTTTTTAACAAACATTTTATACAATATTAATCGTTTTAGCAAACTTTTATACAAAAACAAGTTTTCTATTTTAAATAAATAAAAATAACAAGTACATGATATTAGTGTTATTATAATTAATATGAGTTTTTCAAAATTAATATTAGTGTTATTGATATTAATATGAGTTTTTTTAAAATTAATATTAGTGTTATTATAATTAATATGAGTTTTTTATAATTAATATTAGTGTTATTGATATTAATATGAGTGTTATTATAATTAATATGAGTTTTTTCATAATTAATATTAGTGTTATTGATATTAATATGAGTTTTTTATAGTTAATATTAGTGTTATGGATATTAAAAAGAGAAAACAAAAAAAAATAAAAATATATGCCCCATATAGGGCTAGACTGGGCGTATAGTGGGGTCCAAAAGACCATTATAGCCCTGTTTTGCCCCCAGTCTAGGCCTAATTAAGGGGTAAAATGGTAATTTGCATTATAGACATACGCCTCATACAGACCTATACTAGGCATATAAGAGAGGCAAAAAAAAAGACCAATTTACCCCCAGTATAGGCCTAACTCAGGGGTAAAATGGTCTTTTTCGTCTATACGCCCCATATAGGCCTATACGAGGCATATAAGACAAAATATGACATAATCAGAGATTCTCTTGGAAATTGAAAAAGGTTATACGCTACGTATAGACCTATACGAGGCGTATACGAGGGTGTCTAACAGGGGCGGCCCTGGGGGTGGGCGGGGAGGACCACCGGCCAGGGCCCGTGATTCCGAGGGGCACGTTTTTTTAAGTTCGATATATAAATATGTTATAATTTTTTTAATTAGTATACACATACAAACACCAAGATAGACCCATTTACAAAACAATTCTTAAAGTTTAGAAGTTAGCCCTTTAGATTTAGTTAGCCCAATACCCATTTGACTAGAAAAAATAATTCGAAGACTATGCTTTTGTCAACGGTTGTATAAAAAACTAGTTTACATTATATATTTCGTTTAAGGCCTAAGGCCACATTTTTTCGAGCTCGAACAGGGTACATGAATTCTTAAGGCCGGCTCTGGTGTCTAAATGGGGACTAGGGTGTGTGAATATGTAGACTCTATTCCAATTTCAAACTTTTATATATTTTATTGAAATAAAAATACTGAAAATTAAAAATAAATGTGAAACATGGTGATTAAGTGACAATGTTTAAGGTGTTCATATCGGGTGGGTTTTGATGTTTTAAAGATGTGTGTTTTCTGATTTGGCAATTAATTAAGCATGTATTTAGGTGTTTTTGGTTTCCAGATTTTTGATGCTCTTGAGATCTTTAAAAAGAGACGAAAGCATGCATGCCTAACTAATTCAACACAAGTTTGGCAGCAAAAATGCAAATGCATGGTTTTTAAAAACAGTTAGATAAGGAATCGGATACATAACCGATACAAATGAATCTATTTGAACCACCTACAATTACATAAGTCATAACCGGTACATAGAGGGTCATTGGGTCAAAGTCTTATGCTAAATTTGGAACAAAGCTTGCATGTACATAACCTGGATACATAACCGATACCAATGATCTCTAGATCAAGTGGTGGAACAGGGTCAAACATTTTATTAAAAAAAAAAAAAACAAACAAACAAACAAACAAACGCTTTATTTGTACCTTTGGATCAAGTTATACTTGTTTGACCCGTTCCAAAACAACTACCAGTTATTACTTGTTTGACCCCGTTTAAAAAAAAAAAAAAACCCTTTATTTGGACCTTTGGATCAAGTTCAAGCTGGACCAGTTAGTGGGCTTGCTACGACTTTTTAAAAGTCAACGACCGAATAATTTTAGTCTTCGTAGGTCCCACCAGCAATAAACAAAGCTACCCGCACGTTGTCGTCTGTAGTCCACACGCCATCACGTAAAGTTTATTCGTTGGATCCTAACGGCTATAAATATTTCGATTTATTGATTCGGGCCGGTGGCCCAGAGAAAAAGTCCGGTAAAATAAAATAAGTTTAGTCCTCCAAAATTTTCAAAAATCACATTTTTTGAGGGATTTATATTGTTTGGTTTATTGTTTTGAAAAGCATACCCGGTATTAAACCGGTTGTATTGCCGGTTTACTAGTCGAATAAATCAGACCAAAGTTCAAAGTTGAATGAGAGCATGATCAATAAGTAGTTTAAAATACGGAGAAAAAAAGGCGCATTCATATATTTCGTGCGAATCGTGATAACTTAGTTAAAAACCATTCAAATTCAACAAAAAAAATACACTTATCATTAATTTTAAAATACAATATTAACAATCGTTAATAAGATGGTTAGTCCATGTGATTTGTAGAAAGCAACAAGGGTGAGAACTATGATATTAAGGTTAACATCAGTTATAAACTAACTGAAAACTGAGACTAGTTTCATCCTTTCACATTTTAGTCCCCAACATTGTTACTTTTGAGAAACCACGTGGACTTATTGTGTAACTAACTCTAATCATTTCAAACACAATTTTTTTCTTTTATTATTTAACTACATTTTACTTAATTGTTTAACTAAATAATTTTTGAAATAGTAAGCTGAGCTTTATTTCACACAATGAAACGTAGATAAAAAAAAGTACGTGGTGAGTTCGACTCAGTTTTAGATAACGAAATGTAGATAAAAAAAATATGTCGTGACGTAGATAAAATCTTCTAAAATACATAACTTTTCACACAACAAAATGTAGATAAAAAATACATCGTGAGTTCAACTCGATTTCACACAACGAAACGTAGATAAAATACGTCGTGACGTAGATTAAATTTTTAGAATATATAATTTTCCACTCAACAAAACATACATAAATAACACGTTATGAGTTCGGCTCGGTTTCACACAACGAAATGCAAATATTAAAATCTACGTGACGTAGATAAAATCTTTTAGAATATATAACTTTTCACAGAACAAAACGTAGTAGATGAAAAATATGTCGTGGCGTAGATAAAATCTTTTAGAATATGTAACTTTCCACTCAACGAAATGTAGATAAATAATACGTTATGCGTTCGGCTCGGTCTCACACAACGAAACGCAAATATTAAAATCGTCATGATGTAGATTAAATCTTTTAAAATATAACTTTTCACATAACAAAACGTATATAAAAATACACGGTGACATGGATAATTTTTTTTAGAATATACAACTTTTCACACAACACAATGTAGATAAAAACATACACCGTGAGCTCGGCTCAATTTCACACAACTAAATGTATATAAAAAATACATCGTGAGTTTGGATCGGTTTCACACAATAAAACGTAGATTAAAAATACGTCGTCACGTAGATTAATCTTTCAAAATATATAACTTTTTCATCATTTCAAAATTTATTTAGTTAAATATGATAAAAATGGTTAGATAATAAAAGAAAAAGAAAAATTGTGTTTTAAATGATAGTAAATTATGATGTAAATGCAAATGGTTTCTCAAAAATAACAAGGTTGGTTAGCAAAATGTAAAATGATAAAAATACCCTTAGTTCTCAGTTAATTTCTAACTGAGTTAGTCTTAATAGTCTAGAATGTTACAAAATGAAAAGTTAGTATCTCAGATTGTTACTTTAAACTTTTAGTATCCAACATTGTTATTTGCCACAAATAACAATACCAACCGTGTAATTAATAACTCTATTAAAAATAAATTTGCAATTTACATGTATTCGTAAATAAAAAAATACACATGTATAAATTTTGTTTATTTACACATGTGTAAAAAATTATTAAGAGTAATTTTGAGATGAGAGATTAGTTAATTAGAAAGTAATTCTTTTTTAATGTTTTATTTTAATAATAACTAGAATTAAGCACCTCCACGTTGAGGCGGGGGTGTAAAACCATGTTAAATAGCATAAATGGCATACAACCGTCAGCGGCAACTAACGTTAAAGTTGTTGCGTTCTAAAGCGAAGAAATAGACCGAAACGTAGAACATATAAAAAATAACTAAGTCGATCTAGGACCCACGCGTTGTGACGAACCTGTCAAATGAAAAAAAAAATAGACGTAAAAACTTCGAACCACACATAGACGTTGCACCGTGTTAATTCACAAAATTATGAACGAAACGCAAAACATTGAACCACACACGCACGGTGCGCTGTGTTAACTCGCAAATTTAGTACGAAACGTAAAGTGAAAATTTGCGAAAGATGAAAAGTATGAAAGTATAGGAGATCAAAGTTGAAAGTAAAAAAGTAGTGTGGTTAAATTGCAAAAGATGAAAAGTTTTGGGTTAAAATTAAAAATTCAATTTTATGAAGTTAAAATTGCAAGAAACCGAAACATAGAACATATAAAAAATAACTAAGTTGATCAATGACCCACTGGTTGTGACGAACCTGCAAGATGAAAAACAATAGACGTAAAAACCTTGAACAGTTGAACTACACATGGATGTTGTGCCGTGTTAACTCGCAAAATTATGAACGAAACGTAAAAACGTTGAACCACACAATGCATTGTTCTGAACACAATTCGGTTCGTTACAGTGCTATTACCCGGTACAAGTATTTGTTTTTATAGTTTCCAATCAATGTAAAACACATGTCGATTGCTATACCGAATGTCGGTATCATACTGACACTGCAATTAACCAAACTTATATTGACCAAAAGTCCGTCGTAACGCACGGAAAAATCCCACTGGTTAGGTTATTTTTAAGCTTAAAAGATGATAAGATAGTTTAGTATATGCGTCCTAAGACTGAGGGGAGTGGGGCGACTCCCCCTCCCAAGTCGCCCTAAGTCGCCCCAAACACCGCGCCCCTTAGGCAACTTCCATAGCAACTTCATCCTTGGCGTCTCCCACAGATCGCCACCCCCATTTGCTTTTCTTTTTCATCCACCAATCAAAAAACTTTCCTTTTTCAAACAACCAATCATAAGTCTTGGAGGGGCATCTTGAGTTGCCATGAACACCACGCCCCCTTTTTTGAAGACGCCCCAAATCGCCCCCAAACGCCACATGTCGCAAGACGCCCTCTTTTGAGGACGCCCCACTCCCTTCAGTCTAAAGATAGGAAATCATTCATCATAATTTGTCGGATAAAAGCTCTTGATAATTTTGGTTTTTTTTTTAAGTTCTGATAATTATAGCAATCTGGTCAAAGGTTTGCCTAAAAGAATGTATCTTTCGTATTCAAAATTTAACATCTTTTTTTAATAACTAAACTTGTATACCATGGGGATTGAACTCATGACCTTCACATATCATATATTTTATCTAACTCATCAACACCGTTGCGCTGTTCCCGATGGATTAAATTTAACGTAGTTAATTTATAATATTTTAGATGTAAGTTTATCCGAAATATATTTTCGTTGTTAATTTTTATACAGCAACTGAAATACCTTTCTATAAACTAGAATAAATTATTTGCATTGGTGACTTAGATACTCGGTCATTCTTTAAACATGTGTGACAAATCTAAGTAACTCTTCGTATATTACACATTAAAATTGAGCACTAGAAACTACTCTAAAATGGCTTTAGAATCACTTGACCAATTGATCCTAGTTAGGAGGACTCGTCTCTAATCATTTGGTACAATTTAAAAAAAAAGTTCTAGTTATACAAAGGATAAAAATGATAATATGTTGCTATTTTACATATAGGATACTTAAACTAAAATAAAAGGTAACCACTCTCGTGTATGGTCTAGTTTAATACTTTTAAACCTTCTTCATATTTAACCAACTTGTTATTTTGATCCAACATGTAAAAACAACTATAGGTGGTGTCATATTTTCAAAATTTTACGTCTTTTTATTGCAAAAATGATAAACGTCAAAAAATTGTTAGAGGCTATTTGATATGGAGTAATGGAATTGAAGATGTAATGGGATGAACAAAAAGTGAAATGGATCATTATCATTCTATGATATTCTTTTGTTACCATGTGAAAATGGAATAAATCATTACTTTATAGTGTTTGGTAGGCAGAAAAAGACGAATGAATTAAGTCAATGGTGGGTGCTCGTAGTGCGTTGTGGCGGTGGTAGTAGTGGGTGGCGGCGACGGTGGATTGCAGCAGTGGTCGCCGGCGGGCGGTAGCGGTGGTCGGGTGGGTGGCAATGGCGGTGGGTAGCGACGGTGGTGGGTGACGGCGGCGTGGTGGCGACGGTAGGTGGTAGTTGAGTCTGCAGTGGTGGGGGTGGCAGTGACGGCGACGGCAACGAGTGATGGTGGTGGTGGTAATGAAGGGTGAGAGAGGGAATGAAATGAAAAAAAATAAACAAGGTAGATGGATGAAATGAATTTGAGGTTTTATGGTCTGTTTGGTATGAGGTAATGAAATAAACAAGAAAATGGAAAGAACAAAATAATGGAATAGACAACGGAATGAAATGAAGCATTCATTCCATTGTGATGTTTGATTACTTATACGCCAATATAATTAATTATTACTTTGTACAGTTTGATGAAAAAAAAAAGAGGTAACGAAACACAATTTATTAAAAATGACAAGAATATAATTGACTAATAACAATAACAACAACAACAATCATATAATAATAATAATAATAATAATAATAATAATAATAATAATATATTTCTTTCCATTTCTTGAATGAACAAAAAACACACTCTAATCAAGGAATAAAAATTGTTATATTTATGAGTTACGTTCATTGTGGAATGCTCCATTCATTCAATTACCACATGATAACCAAATATGTTTTTTTTCATTCCATTAGAATGATCCATTTCATTCCGCATTTTATTCTTTTATACCAAACGCTACCTTAGAGTGAATGGAATGTCTTATAAAATGGGTGATTCTATTACCTTGACTAAACAAACATATTTTTTTTTTCATTTCTTCGCATAGTCCATTCCATTATGTCTCTCATTCCTGCATATCAAACACTATCTTAATATTTTATTTAACGAGATGTGTTTAATTATGTATTATCCTTTTCTATTTGGATGGGCTATAATAGTAACTTTATTATAAAATATTTTTTTAAAATTATTTTTATATCTGATACCTTAAATAATATATAATTTTAACTCATTTAGTTTTCATTTAGTTTTATTTTTATATAAAAAGTTGCTTTCGATAGCTTTTTTTAAATGAATATGCAAGTGTATTTACATTTTTTTTCTCAACATTCTGGCATACGTTTTGTTGGATACGAAGTTATATTCAAAATTGATGCCTTTAACCCATTTAGTTTTCATTAAATATGATTTTTTCTTTAAACAATTGTTGTTCGTAAACTATTTAAAAAAAGTTGAATATGTAAGTGTGTTTTATTTTTTTTACCCAAATTTCAGTATATACATTTTGTTGAAACCAACATTGTATTAAAATTTGGTATCGTAACTTTAGTGAATATTTATATTGTACCATTGTTGTAATGAAATAAATCGAAAACCGAATTCCTCTCGAAACACGTAGGGAATCCCATTACTTAATATTTGACATACAAATTTACAAAGATTGCATCTTAATCATCATAAAACTTAATTACAAAATTATCAATCTATTTTAAAGAAAAAAATAATCACTTTAGTAAGTATTTATCATTTTTTAATGACAAAGATTACTTTTATTTTACTTTACATCAGTTATTTAAATAAATCTGCTTGTCCAGGTATAAACCTCAGCCTTCCTCTCTAAAAAACCATGTCTCTACTAAGGGGGGAATGGTCACTTGCTCTTCCTACCCTAACGTCCTCCAATCGTTGCCCATCACGTCACCTAATCCATCCACTACCCTAAACTACCCAATTTGGTGACACCACTACCCTAAAAATATGAACCCTACCATTTTACACCACACTTTCCCTCCATACACAGGACTCTTTATATCTCTCACCTACCCTCACACACACTCATCGGCAAACACAATACCCAAGCCCTACCCGCCGATGATGTAACCCGAGCTAGTATACAGGGTACCCGCTGCTAAAGTTTAAATGGTCCGCCCCCTAAGGCCAAGGGGTGTGGTATACCTCCCCTGGCCACATTATCATCGTTAACGCCCTATAGTGCCCCTACCCCATCCCCTGCGAGCCAAAGGGGGGCGCTATTGAAGTCTCGCTAGCCTAGTAACGAGCGTCTTAGCGGTTTGTTCGAGGTTTTGGTCAAATATGACCGTTGCCAAACGGTCAACTTTATAAAAAAAAAATTTAATTTATAATTTTAACGCTATAAATATACTACCCCCTTTACTCAAATATTCATCCATTCTCCATCTAAAAACTTTACAAACTTTATCATATTCACACAATATTTCCCAACAATCAAAACCTGTGGGATCCCAACAATCCGTTTTGGGATAATTTAGCAAACGAGCAAGAAGATGATACCGAAAAGACCCACGAACGGGTGAAATTGGGTATTATCCGATGCCACCTACCACCCCAACCTCCCATCATCCGACAACGCCACCGATTCCCAGTTTTTTTGGATACTATTCCTCACCACCATTTTTTCCCAAAACCCAAAACATACCCCAAACCCAAAACGTATCATAGACTCAACCCACTTCCTCAAAAGGTGGACGATCTAGAAGGCACAATAAGTAGGGCGAGAAAGAAGAACGTGTTCCTAAGACGATCGAGAGGTGGATGCCTACGGAAGAACTTGCGTTGTCACAAGCATGGCTCGACGTGTCGGGGATCTGATTGTTTGTAATTTTTCTCTCCATTAACTTTTTATATATATATTTTTATAAATATTTTTTTATTCTTACTTTGTTGTTACTAATTTTTTTTTCAAATTATAGCAACCGACCAAGATATATCCGTATTTTGGAGGCGTGTACGTGAGAAGTTTTTTCGCCACAATGGGCCGTGGTGAATATCGTTCGGCCGACTCATTTTCAGGCAAGTGGACCGCAATGCGGACCAAGATTAACAACTTCAACAACATACACAATAGTCTCGTCAACAATCATACAAGAAGAAGCGGTTCAAGCGACGTGGACATTATGACCACCGCCCACAACGAATATAGATTGTATCATGGGCATCCATTTACGATAATATCTTTGTGGGGGCTTCTTCGCAAATCTCCAAAGTGGCATATAAATTCAAAAAATACAAAATATAATAAAAAAAATTAAATAATGATGATGGTGACTTTAAATCATTGCATACAAGTTAAAGGAAATAGCTTTAAAGGCCTCATGTTACATGACGCTAATGTGAATCTGACGTGGCCTTATAAAGCCTACAGAGGCTTTAAACCACACCCCTAGCCAGAGTGGTTAAAAATTGTTCATGATTAAAAAAACCACTTTATTTGTTTACTATATATGTTTACTTTAAGTCTAATGATGATGTTACTTTTAATTACGAACAACATAGGAAACTTAATTGATGATTATATTCTTTTATTATTATAAAATAAGGTGCACTAAAACACAAGAAACAAAAATAATAATAATAATAATAATAATAATAATAAAAGTGGAAAGAACTTTTGGTTTCCTTGGAGACCCGGGTTCGATCCCCACCCGTTGCATTTGGGGGACGTCCCAATAATGGATCGTTTCCTTCCGAGGTATGGAGCGGTCTTGAGGGCAACCCGGTTTTACCCAACTGTTACCCCAGCAACATGTGTGGGGGCAGCATGGTTTCCGGGCAGAAGTCAGCTCATGCGCCGGCCGGGGCCCGATCGAACAACGCGTCCGGAGATGCGGGGTTGACGGAGAATGTCTTAGACATGTCCCCGAAGACCAATCAGTCTTGTACAGAAAGTCTCCTTCCAAAAAAAATAATAAAAGTGGAAAATGTGTAACCAAGTTCAACCGGTGGGTCCCACCTTTGAAATCTGGGGCAGAGACGGCAGTTTTTTCTTCTGACCACTTCTTGCTTCTTCTTTACTATAAAACAGTACAATCTCCCCTCTTTTGACTCTCTTCTCTCTCTCTCCTCTTTGCAATGTTTCTCTCTCTACAAATTTACCCATTTTTTATTTTAATTTAATAAAACAACATTGTGATTGTGAATTCTCTGCGTGAATCAACAGAAAGTCTTCTTATTCACACTCCATATGAAGATTTAAAGAATCTTGAAATAGAGTTTCTTGAAAACCCATGAACAAAGGTATGATCTTTCTTGATTCATCATATGTTTTTGTAATTTTTTTCATCTGGGGTTTGTCTGTTTTTGTTTATTTTGCTTTTAATTTCTGTAAATTTTGTTAAATTTAGAAACTTTATAGTTTGCCCCTTTAGTTATTTAGATAAAGACATGAAATTTCCATCTGGGTATCTATCTTTGGGTGTTTTTTTTTAACTTTTTATGAGATTATAACATGATAAATTTGTAGAATTTTGTTGGGTTTTTAATGATTTAATAATTGATTGTTTCTTTTTATGGGTTTTGTGATTAGGGTTTTTTTAGGGGATTGAATTTGGGGATTTATGGAGGAGGTTGAAGCAGCTAATAAAGCAGCTGTTGAAAGCTGCCATAGGATTCTTAATCTATTAGCTCAACCTAAAGATCATGTGCAATCAAAACACCTTTTTGTACAAACAGAAGAAGCTGTTGTTAGGTTCAAGAAAGTTGTATCTCTTCTTGATGATAATTTAAGTCATTGCAGAGTAAGAAAATTCAAAAAAGTTCAAAACTTGATTCCCCAAAACATACTTCTAGATAGTTCAACAATTCAAGAAACACCAAAAGCCCTACAGTTGCAGCTTACACCTCCAAATCAGACCCACCCGGTTCAAGAAAATGTTCCGAATGGTGTCAAGAACGTGTTTTCGTTATCGACCCACAAACCGTCGCTCGAATTGAACTCAATTGGGAAGAACTCGGTTCAAATCGGGAGTTCGCAACAAACCCCTAACCTTAATTCTAATTACCAGTTTCTGCAACACAATCACCAGCAGCCAGCTCAGTTACAGCTCAAACAGCAGACTGAGATGATGTATCGGCGTAGCAATAGTGGGATAAATTTGAATTTCGATAGTGCGGTTTGTACCCCTACTATTTCGTCGAATAGGTCGTTTATGTCGTCGTTGAGTATGGAAGGAAGTGTGACTACTTTAGACGGGAGTTCTTTCCATTTAGTCGGGTCAACTCGGTCAAGCGATCAAGGTACACACCAACACAAACCGAGGTGTACGGGTAGGGGAGATGACGGGAGCGTGAAATGTGGGAGTTCGGGTAGATGTCACTGCAAAAAGAGGTTATTACTCATTATCTTTGCTTTCTTACACATGATCGATTTTTAAATAATTTGTCTATAATAATGGTATGGGAGTGTTTGGATGTTTGTTTTGAAAGTGATTATTAGATTATTGTGACTTGAAGTCAATCAAGTCATAGCGATCGGTTTTAGTGTTTGGATTAACATATTATGCTTTGACCGTACAATTATTTAATGGTTTAAGAACCAATTTGATACAGGTTGCAACAAAAATTGATTGCGAAAGGTCATTTTATCTATTATTACTTCTTTAAATAATCGCATATTGCCAGTAGTGACAATTACAACGTGAAGCATAACAAACACATCCAAAGACTTTTGGAAAAGATTATAGTTTTGATTAGTCAATATCAAACGTTCACTTTCAAAATTTACGTCCAAACACCTCAAAATTATCATAATTTTTTGGTGTTTTCCTCTTTATAATAAGTGTTATCAACTCTCTATATCTTATTTATAAAATAATTAAATTTGCCAAACACTCAATAATCAATGTCTTCAAAGATGACTATTACAAATAATTAAATATGTTTTTCTTTTCTGTCTTGTTAATCAGGAAACACAGGGTTAAGAGGCAAATCAAAGTACCCGCTGTTAGTAACAAGCTTGCGGATATCCCGCCTGACGAGTATTCTTGGCGGAAATATGGCCAGAAACCTATCAAGGGTTCTCCTCATCCCAGGTACCTTTTGACGACTTGGATATCTGCGGTTTAACATAACTCGCTTTTGACTTTTGAGAAATATTATGTTGTTAATACTTACATGATGATTAGAAATAATCAATGGTATGTGCAATATGATTGACTAGCATTCGTCTACAATATTTATCTTGCATGATTTCATGTGCATAATATACTTGATTATGTACTAGTCTATGATCAAACGAATAAGAAAAAAAAAGCCTTTTACAAAAAGTGGTCTTATTGAAAAGCATGTTCCTTAGACCACCCGTAGTGGACAAGAATTTGGGCGTTTTTTGCCCCAACAACGCCCCCTTGGGCGTTTTTTTCAAATTTTTGGTCACAGGCGTTCTTAAATCCACGCATTCCTTCAATTTTTTGGGTCAATCACCACACACCTTCCCAATCTTTGTCCAATAACATTTTTTTGGTGGTTTTTTTTATTTATTTTTTTACACCCCTTTTAACATAATGCCCCACAATGCCCACATCCCCACTACACCCATTTTAGAAAAACGCCCCATAATGCCCTCATTGCTGATTGGACTACCACATGACGCAAAACGCCCAAGGGTGGGGTGTCTTCCACTACACATGGTCTTATTAGTTGTTACCGCATATACAACTTTTATGGATTTATTCGACTAGAAGATAGAAAGTGAAGAACGGAGGGAAATAGTAATATTTTTTGGTTGATGATGAACAGGGGTTACTATAAATGCAGCAGTATGAGAGGTTGTCCTGCAAGGAAGCACGTGGAGAGGTGTTTGGATGACTCAACAATGCTTATCGTCACATATGAAGGCGACCACAACCATACAAGGGTACCTTCTCAATCAGCAAACACATGAACAAAAAACAGTCTTTTGATACAAGAAAAGCTCAAGATCAATGTTGTTTGTTGTCTGTTCAACTCTTTTCTTGATCGCATTTGGGTTGGTCCCGTACATGTTTTTAGTGCGATTTTAGGGAAATATATGGTGGTTTAGATCAAGTTTTCATATGGGACAGTTGGTTTTTGTTCAAAATTTGAACCTAGGGTAGACTTTTTCGGGTTTTTTATGTTTTTCTGGTACATTGCGTTTTGGCGAAAATGAACCCCTTTTGTTGGGCTAAAAGCCTGAAATGATGGTTAATTTAAGGGGAACACATGTGCCTTTGAAATCTTGCTGCTTTGGTGCTATGAAAACGATAGGGCGACAATGCACCAAAGCGTTTATGTAGTATTTGGTATGTCCTCGGTTCTGTTTGGATGTAATTTGGGTTCGGTAAGACATGACTGGATGAACTAAAAATCAGTTGAGATAAAAGGGATGCAAGAAAGTTTTCACAACTAACCTCACTACCTCACTATCGTGACAAACAAAAATCTTTACACTATTGATGGGAACTTAGAGCATTCACGATAGTGTCATCATTTTATACCTTATAATTCAACTAAAAATTATATTTTTCAAAATTCATTTCTCATTTTTAAAAACATCCCACATCTCAATCACATTTTTTTATTGGCGAATTGGAAATAAATAATCCATTCTAACTCAATTTGGCCGATAATAATAACAAGTCAGTTATTGGCAGATAATAATACGAACTGATCATTTTTTTTTGTAAAATAGTCCGCCGTTAAAATAGCTTAACGGAGTTAGGTTTTTTTTCCGAATTACAAACCGATGTTTTAGGGCTTTTGATCAGAACGATGATACGAGTCGATTGATGTAAAACTTACCTCGAAATTGTGCTTGAAATGGCTTGATTTTTGTTAATTGGAAGTTTAAACACCCGAATTCAAGCATCGTTTTCGTGGGTTGGGACAGTATTTTGAGGTAAGTTTTACATCAATCGACTCATATCCTCATTCAGATCAAAAGCCCTAAAACATCGGTTTGTAATTCGGAAAAAAAAAAACTTAACTCTGTTATGCTATTTTAACGGCGGACTATTTTACAAAAAAAAAATTGACCAGTTCGGATTATTATCTGCCAATAACTGACTTGTGATTATTATCGGCCAAATTGAGTTAGGTGGAATTATTTATTACCAATTTGCCTTTTTTTTATTTTCATCTTACTAACAAACACTTATTTTATTATATTTTTCATTTTCTTACCTTCATAATAATTTAATGGATGATAATAGTAGCTTTTTATATACATAAAAAAGTTATTGTAGCGATTTTTCAAATTATAAAGTGAAAAATGATGATTTTCATATATTTTTGTTTTAAATTTGAGAGTTAATTATTGTTTTCGTCCATGTGGTTTGTCAAAAATGACTATTTCAGTCCATTAGTTTAAAAAATGTGATTTCAGTCCCTGTGATTTGATTTTAGTAACCATTTCAGTCCACCTCCGTTAACCCCATCCATTTATTCTGTTAAGTACACGTGAATTGACCATAATGCCCTTATTAATAAAAAACAAAAATATATCTAAATGAGTTAATTACTGTTTTCGTCCTTGTGGTTTGTCAAAAATCACTATTTCAGTCCATTAGTTTAAAAATTACGATTTCAGTCCCTGTGGTTTCAATTTCGTAACCATTTTAGTCCAGTCTTCAAACGCTGTCTATTTTACCGTTAAGTTTTTAATGAAATACCTAAATTACCCTTGTGTTAATTACATATGGACTTATATGATTTTATTATTGGACTTATATGATTTTATTGTTGTATAACATATGGACTTAGGGCATGTTTGGCTAAGCTTTTTGAAACTATTTATTGACTTATTGGCTTTTTCCTCTCACATACACCCTCATTGCCAAACATCATTTTGGAGCTTATGACTTTTCAAAAAGCTAATATGTCAATAAGTTGTTTCAAAAAACTCAGCCAAACATGCCCTTAAATTGGATTGTAGGGTTCAACCCACCATGGCTTCAGTAGAAGTAGAAGTCTGACACTATTTTTAGATATATGGTTCCAAAATCTTAATTTTGTATTTTACAATGAGAAAATGTCCAGGTAAACATTATTTTCAAAGTTATTATGTTAATTGATGCTGCTAAGAAGATATTAGTTGGGGTGGGGTAATGGGTCGCCGGACATTAAGAGGGTGGGGTTGTGATTCCGGAGAAGATGACCGGAAACTTTTGCCGGAAATGACAGCAGGGATGGAGTGGGGTGGGGTAGCGTGGGGTTGTGTTTTAACAAGTGTGTCCTAGAATATAATCTTTTAAATTTCCATGGTTTTTTTATTTAATTAACACAAGGGTAATTTAGGTATCTCATTAAAAACTTAACGGTAAAATAGATGGTGTTAGGAGAGTGAACTGAAATGGTTACGAATGTGAAACCACAGGGGCTGAAATAGTGATTTTTGACAAACCACAGGGACGAAAACAGTAATTAGCTCATTTAGATATCTTTTTTGTTTTTTATTAATAAGGGCATTATGGTCAATTCACGTTTACTTAACAGAATAAATGGATGGGGTTAATGGAGCTGGACTGAAATGGTTACAAAAGTGAAACCACAGGGACTGAAATCGCAATTTTAAAACTAATGGACTGAAATAGTGATTTTTGACAAACCACAGGGACGAAAATAGTAATTAACTCTAAATTTAAAAATGGAGGAGATATAAGGGAGATGTTGTGAATGGTGTTGGGGACATTTATGGTTTGATTTAAATTGGGGAAACAAAATAAACCGGCCAATTTTGTTTAGCATTAATTTTTTCAAGAAGAAAACTTCTGTTTTGCTCTCTGTGCTTTGGTTACTTTAATGGTTTTGCCTCAAACTTTTAAAAATAGTCATTTTCCTTCAACAGTTTGCTATGGTTTTTCCATTTTGCTCCCCGCCTCTAACTCCATTCAAAATGTATGTTACAAGGAGGGGTATTTTAGTAATTTTATAGATAAATATTTAATTATTTATTCCTAAAATATATTTTTCTGTTTTTTATTGATATTAGTAATTTAATCAAAACAATTTAAAATAAAAAACTAAAGTTCATAGTCATCATCCCAACATCTCCGTATATGTATGTATACCTTCAACCCACCCATCTTTTTCTTATCTCTCTCACCCCTATCTGTCTCTTTACCGTTTCCACCACCACCTTCACTACCATCACCAACATTCAACCCAAAAGGCAAACGTCACTCTTTGGAGGGGGACACATATTTTATCATTCACAACCGTCTTCCAATAACCACCGTCCACCATGCCTTCCTCTGATAACCTCCACCCCAATGACCTCTTACTAGCTTAAATCCCCGCAGTTCTTGGCCTCGAAAACGCTCCATTCGAAACCCTAATTTTTCACCTCACGTGCGTCCTCAATGAGTAACATTCACAGGTTGAAACTCTCTTCAACCTCTGCAAATGACATCATTCAGACACTATCGTTCTCAAATTATCTCAACTCCTCCACAATTCATGATGGTACAGAACTTGTGAGGAAGCCCTAATCGCACCATTGTTGCCGCCATTAAGGTTTGTGATTAGGGCTTTCATCAAGGTTTAGGGATTTGCTATGTTGGGGCTTTCATGGTGCGATTAGGCTTCTTTGGTTTCAGATTTCGCCACTTGTGGTGGTTCAAGTATGCTGCCAGAGGTTTAGTGAGTGAGAGAAAGAGGTTTGATAGACCGATGAGTATAGATTAGGGCTTGCAGTTTGTAGTGGTGGCTGGCTGGTGATGGTAGCATGAGGTGGTTGTGGTTTGTGGCTGGTGGTGGTATCTAGGGTTGAGAAAAAGAGACTGGATGAAGAAGATGAATATGATGTATGATGTAGAGAGAGAGAAGAGAGTGTGTGTAGAGAGAAGATTTTTTTTTTTTTGAAAGGAGAACTTCATTAGAAACACGCCAACCCGAAAACCGGGCCAGCCAACAAAAACAAGAAACTTACATAATCACAAATTTACACCAGTCGGCCCAAGAAAACTGCCCTTTCTTACATCTATGTTTAAACCAAACAAAGCTAACTGACCGGACTTCACTGAAAAGCTCTTCCACACAACACCTCTTGTTGTTGAATCGGAGGTCGTTCCTGGCTTTCCACAGCAGCCAGCAAGCTGTGTAAATAACCCTTTGAATCGCCATTTTCTCCGACTCCGCTCTAGGACCGGAGCAATGAACTTCTGCCAAATCTCTGAAGGAGAACACAAAAAATCTATACACCCAACACCATAAACTTATCTTCTCCCAAAGCTTTAATGAAAACGGACACGAGGTGAATAAGTGAGAAACCGATTCCGAACCGGCATTACAGAAACAGCACTCGGAATTCTCCACCCCAACCCCTCTTCTAGCAAGAGCCTCCACTGTGGGTATCCGATCTAATTCCGCCCGCCACATGAAGACATTACATTTTATCGGGACCCAAGAGCACCAATCCAGCACATATCGGCTACTGAAGTCCTTCGTCCCGTCAATAAGTCTCTTGACCGCTGCCACAGAAAAGGAATCCGAGCCAGCCCCCGTCCAAACCCACTTATCGGCCTGAGAAGAGCACGAGACCGATCCCAGAGCAGTGGATAAATCGTTCCATTCCCTCCTCTCCGACTCCGTGTCTAGATCATGCTTCCAAAGCCATAAACCCTCTCCACTAATTCTGTCACTGACACTACAATTCTTCACCATTTCTAGATGAAACAGGGCGGGGAAAATATCTTTAAGAGGGGTGTCGAATAACCATGGATCAAGCCAAAAAAGAATGTTCTCCCCGGAACCCACCTTCCCTCGAAAAAACATCCGAATTGGAGTATTTTCCACAATCGGCCTCTTAAGCATAGAAACAATATTACACCAAACACCCCCTACCGCTTTTCGACACGGGAAGAAATCCCAAGCAGACCCACCAGAATGAATGGCACTGACAACTTTAACCCATAGACTATCTTTCTCCGATTTGAATCTCCAACCCCACTTGGCAAGAAGCGCCAAGTTGACCTCCTTAACTTTGTGTAAACCCAATCCTCCCATCTTCTTAGGCGAGGCGACCCTTTCCCAAGCGACCCAATAGAGTTTTTTCACATTAGTCGTACCCCCCCAAAGAAATTTTCTGATTATGCCTTCCAAATCCTCCAAAACTTTTACCGGAGCACGGTAAAGAGACAAAAAATAACAAGGCAGGCTTTCAAGAACGGAACGAATCAGCGTGACTCTTCCCCCTATGGAGAGCAGAGAAGCTTTCCACAACGACAACCGCTTCTCAAAAATGTCAAACACCGGTCTCCAATTGTTGATCCTGTTCATGTTCGCCCCAACCGTCAGACCCAAATATTTAAAGGGGAATCCTTCTGCTTTGCACCCAACTAAACCCGCCATATCCTCAAGGTCACCACTATCCATTCCAAGCCCGAAAATATTGGATTTACCAAAATTTATGTGAAGCCCGGAACACGCATGAAAGCACTTTAATATTCTAACCATGTTCAGGATATTGTCCTTATCCCACTTCCCTAGAATAATGGCGTCATCAGCGAAGAACAAATGAGATAGAGTAGGTCCGTCATTAGGAAGATCCACACCCTTGAAGATGCCCAGATGACAAGCTTTAGAGATTAAAGTTGACAGAGCTTCCATGACAATAACAAAAAGAAAAGGAGAAATAGGATCCCCTTGACGCATCCCTTTGTTACATTTGAACTCAAACGTAGGGGCTCCGTTCACCAGCACCGAGGCTCTGGCCGAAGAAATAATACCTCTAACCCAAGCACACCACCTGCTCGAGAAACCCATTTGAGACAAGATATCCACCACAAAGTTCCAATTAACACTATCATAAGCCTTCTCGAAGTCTATTTTCAAGAAAAAAACCTTCTTCTTCACCTTTTTAACCCAACTATGAACCTCGATAATGATCAAAGGCCCATCTAAAATGGACCTACCACCGATGAACGCGGATTGGGACGGAGAGATAATCAAGTCCAACACCCTTTTCAACCTGTTCGCCAGAACCTTCGAAATAACCTTGTTAATTATCCCGACAAGACTAATAGGGCGGTAGTCCTTTAAAACAAGAGGGTCTTTAATCTTCGGGATTAAAGCTATAAACGAAGAGCCACAGCCTATGTTAATCACATATAAATATTATGGATTATTTATATGATATAACATATAAATATGATATACTAATTTCGTGAAAATAACGTTAAAAGCGGCGGATGGTTAATCATGCATAATGTGGTGATGTTGATAGCTGAAAGACACGGGGGTACATGCACCAATCAGTCTCTGTCCCGATTGTTTGAGTGTTATGTGTCTTAGGTCCAAGGCTTGTTACAAAACTACAATCGAGCCAGAGGTCTCACTGGAAGCAGCCTCTCTATTCCCACGGGGTAGAGGTAAGGCTGTCTACATCTACCATCCTAAGACTCTATCTTAGCTTTGCTATCGATAAGATTTAATGATGATGATCGATTTGTTTGAAATATGGATTGTTTATTCTAGTTTATGTTGTGAAATTTGTTGGTGATAATTTCCTTTGTTTTGGTGCCCCATTGCTCTAAAGTGGGTTTTCATTATTTAATTTTATGATACGAAGTGTTGCCTAAAACTGTGTTTATATGATTATCGGAAAAAAAGCTTTTGAATCTCAATATCACTTGCACATATTTCGATCTAACAATTCCTTAGACTCAATTGGTTACTAGTGTTAGTGATGAATGAACATAAGATCCACAAATACATAGTGATTTATGACTAGTTTGTAATAGGTCATTGTACCTTGATAAGATAATTTTTGCTTGGTAACTACATAGAAGTTATGGTGTTAGTTAATCTATTAAGTTTAAAACCATTTAATTTACCTACCTTGCAATGGTTAGGAAAATGAAACATATATGTTTCATCCCCATAAGTTATTATGATTTATAAATATTGATAAGAATAAACAAGAATATGAATTTTTATTAACGCAGGGGCAAGAGTTGGAAACTCAAATTTACAACAATTGGTGGTTATCAAACTCTTTGATAGTCCCCTGATGAAGCATTGGTTCAGGATTACCTTGGTGGGGGAAATCACTAATTTCAATATTCTACTTGGGAGGGTTTTGACCACGAGTATTAAACGATAGCCTGGCTCTCAATCAGGGATGTTCCGTCGGCCCTTTGAGACATCCATATATTTTAACAAGATCAATGAAAGGTTCGGGCGTGTTCTTAAACCTTTGGAAGCGTCTTGTCTCAAATGGACACTACCACTACTATTAAACCAAACTACCAATACTGATGCAGTTTCGAGTGCGATCAAATGGCTCAAGATCACTTCGTTAATCAAAGTCTCATAACAAACCGATAGGTTCAAGAACAACGTTCTTTTCTATTAAAATTCAATCAAAAACTGTTGAAATCATAAACCTTAGATCCCCTTATATAGGTGAGGAAACTAAATAATTCAAAACCATAATATTAGGAAAGTAAATAAAATTTAAATAACAAAAGATAAGTTTTCATTCTTTCCAAAGAAGTCGACATTCACGGGTCGCCCATGGGTTCGAGTTTGGGTCAAGATACTGGGCCGGATGCTCCTGCATCATACTCCCCGTCTTCGAAAAAAACTCGTCCTCGAGTTTTGCTTTCAGACCAAAGCCACCCGGATCAAAAGGAACATCAACCCGGTTCATATTTATTATTTTCACGACCCGTCTAAATAGTTTAACTTTTCTAGTTGTCTCGCCCGGCTTGAGACTTGTACCTCCTAGGTCGAATGGAACATTGGAGTGTCTCTTGTTCACTACCGACTTGACTCGCTTAAACAACTCAGCCCCAACTTGATAGCTATATTGTTGTAAGCCATGGACTTCGTTGCATTTTCTTATAAAGTAACCATTAAGCTTAACAATTTTTCCCAAGTTTTCCACATCATGATCATTCATAATCAGTTGTTGAAACAAATTCTTACTCCACATATTTTAAATCATGAGTATTATCCTCTAAGAACAAAAATTTAACATCATTTTGTTTTACCAAGGGCCCATCAGAAGCCATGTGGAAGATATCATGGATGCTACTTCCATATGGTGGATTCTTTACATTCATACACTTGCCGACAACGAGGCTCACCATATACCTTTGAGTGGCCCCCATATTTGAAAAAGATACCATAGCTTCCGTAGGTTTATCATGATCTGCCTCATTAACTTGAATATTCAAAGTATATACCATATCTTCAAAGTATATTCTATTTTTTATTTCCAAACAATTCGGCTTATTATCAATATTTTCTTCACGTAAATCAATATCTTCCTTTTGAAATTGAAATTCCGAATTATTTGGTTCTTTATTGAAAATCTTCGCATAGCCCGGAATGGGAAGTGGGATTTCCAAACAACTATTTGACGTATCGTGGCTCATCGGATCGCTCACCGGATATCCATTATCAACAACCTCACATTTATGCAAAAAATTAAACATACCTGATGCAGACTCATGATAATTATCATTCGTTTCGTTCATCGGCTTGTTTTCGAGAATAGTATTCCCTTTAAAAAACGTTTGCAGAAATCGACATTCTTCTGCATCAAAATCACTCTCATCTTCATCGTATATGGGGTTGTATTTCGATAAACATTCTTGATAGATCGGCTCATGGAACCGAGGGTGGGGATGCTCGAAAGGATACTCCTCTTCCTCGTTCACATCGTCCCAGATGATGCTTCCCGATTCGGTTTCCTTAACGTGCATCTCCCGTTGTGATTCAAGATCTTGGACTCGTTGACGGAGCCGATTTATCTCTTCAAGATCTCGAATCCGTTGTCGGAGCCGTTTGATCTCTTCAAGATCTCGGACTCGTTGACGATGTCGTTTGATCTTCAGATCCCGTGGATCACGATAGACTCCATCGCTGCCTCGGTCGGCGAATCTACGAGTAGGGTGTCGATCTTCACCACAAGCACGTGAATAGAAAACACTGATGTCGTTGCCTCTGTCGGCGACTCTACGAGCAAACAAGTATTCACCTTCACGTCGAGCCATTTGAGAACCAAAGCTCTGATACCAACTGATGCGGTTTCGAGTGCGATCAAATGGCTCAAGATCACTTCGTTAATCAAAGTCTCATAACGAACCGATAGGTTCAAGAACAACGTTCTTTTCTATTAAAATTCAATCAAAAACTGCTGAAATCATAAACCCTAGATCCCCTTATATAGGTGAGGAAACTAAATAATTCAAAACCATAATATTAGGAAAGTAAATAAAATTTAAATAACAAAAGATAAGTTTTCATTCTTTCCAAAGAAGTCGACATTCACGGGTCGCCCAAGGGTTCGAGTCTGGGTCAAGATACTTGGCCGGATGCTCCTGCATCAAATACTCTTAAACGAAATTGTAAGCTAGAATAACTTACCTCTATCTTGGGTTCCTTGTTGTTTCGCGTTGCTTGATCCTTCTTCCTTCACTCCTACACTTGACAAATACATACATAGATTCAACAAGAATTCATCACAAAAACACGTAATTCACATTCAAGACATTTCATCGAACACTTGATGGGCAACAATTCTAGATACTTGGAAAACTACCAAGACCCATTCAAGGTTGGCCAACTTCATACCCATTCTTCATACACTTTTTTATCAAATGTAAAATTACAACTTACCTAATGATTAGCAACCTTAGATGATAAAGAATCTTAACACATGCAAGAGATTAGCCCTAATTTCAACTTAAATTGCTGAATTTTGAGTGTTTTGTTCCCGCTCTTTCTCAAATCTCGCTACACACACACACTCTCTCTCTCTCTAAACACTACACTTTCTTTTTCTCCTTGTTTTATTAAATTAACAATCACACATGTACACTTTCAGATCCTACAATTTTATTTGTTGGTTTCTTTGGCCATAACCCCATACTTTCTACTAAAAAGACTATAATACTTAACTTGGTTAGTTAATTATGGTTATTACACCTCATGCTATGACATTTAAATGTACTCAATAACCGATTATAAATTTTGGGGCATTACAAGTCTACCCCCTTAAAGGAGGTTTCGTCCCAGAAACCTAGATACATACCAAATAAAGCTGGGTAGTGCTCCCGCATTTCATTCTCCGATTCCCACGTAAGATCCGATCCCTTTCGATATTGCCATTGGACCAAGACTTCTCTAACGACTTTGTTGCGAAGGTACTTTACCTTGTGATATTTTATGGCTACCAGCTTTTCCACATAATTCATTCTTTCTTCGACTTCAATATCATCAAATGGAACATAGGTTATTTCATCCACAAGACATTTCCATACTTATGATACGTGGAATGTTTTGTGAATCCCATTAAATGCTAGTGGTAATTCCAACCGGTATGCTACCTTTCCAACTTGAGTTAAAATTTTGAAAGGTCCAATATATCGAGGGCCCAACTTCCCTCGTTTATGAAATCGGATTATGCCCTTCCATGGGGAGACCTTTAACAATACGCGGTCCCCCACTTGAATTCAATAGGGTATCTCCTTCGATCCGCATAAGCTTTTTATCAGTCTTGAGTCGCTTTCTGTCGAGCCCGAACGAGATCAATCTTTTCATTTTTCTTCGCCACTATATCCTTGGGTGCGATTTCTCCTTATCCCACTTATCCCCAACACACGGGGGTTATATATTTTCTTCCATACATCTCATACGGTGCCATTTGAATGTTATTATAATACAAAAATTCTACTAATGGCAGGTGGTTGTCCCAATTTCCTCCAAAGTCTAAGGCACACGCTCTAAGCATGGCTACAAGCGTTTGAATGGTCCTTTCAGATTGGTCATCTGTTTGGGGGTGGTATGAGGTGCTTAAGTGCAATTGGGTACCCATGTCTTCATGAAATTCCCGCTAATACCGGGAAGTAAATCGGGTGTCCCGATCCGATACAATGGACACATGAACCCCATGACAAGATAATATCTCATTTACATAAATTCTCGCCATCTTCTCCGAATAGTAGGTTTCCTGAATGGGTAAGAAATGAGTGTTCTTATTGAGGCGATCAACAACAACCCATATGTCATCATGCCCCTTCCTTGTTCTGGGAAGTTTGGTTACAAGGTTCATTGTTACATTCTCCCACTTCCACACCGGTATTTCCAACGGTTGCAACTTCCCATATGGTTTTTGGTGTTCAGCTTTCACCAATGAGCATGTTAGGCATTTTGCCACATAATTGACATCAAGTTTCACTCTAGGCCACCAATAGTTTTTCTTTAAGTCTCGATACATTTTTATGGCTTTCGGGTGAACCGAGTACCGGGACTTATGAGCTTCCTCAAGTAACAAAGTCTTCACATCACAAAACCAAGGTATCCAAATCCTGCCATGCCTTATTTTGATTCCGTTTGCATTCTCTTCTAACTTGTCTGCGATTCCTTTTGTTCTTTCTTTCTTTGGATCTTCTGCATTCAATGATTTGACTTGGGCCATACTCTCTCAAGAACGTGAGGCGTAACAATCATTCTCATGGACATTACCCAAATCGAAGGTGGATAGTACTTTCGACTCAAGGCATCCGCTACAACATTGGCTTTACTTCGTATTGTAAAGAATATCACAATCACAATCCTTGATTAATTCTAATCACCTCCGTTGTCTCATGTTGAGATCTTTCTATTCGAAAATGTATTTGAGGCTCTTGTGATCTGATTAAATAGAACACTTCATCCCATACAAATATTGCCTCCATATTTCTAAGGTGAACACCAGCACCGCTAATTCCAAGTTGTGAGTCGGGTAATTACCTTTTTGAGGTTTAAGTAGTCTTGAGGTATAGGCAATGTGTCACACCCCAACCGATGGCGGAGACATCGGGGCGCCGCACTAAACGTTCAGATTGCTCACGAGTTTCCATAACACTAGATATTTCAATATAGATTAATCCATTTCATAATAATTGTCTAAAGCATCATGCACACAATATCAAATTACAAACCATCAAACATCGTTTCAAAAGTTTCTAAGATTGAACTAGAGTGAGTTTCTAGCAGCGTCCTATCAAGTTTCTTGAAAATCCAGCATCCTATCAGCCTGCAACATGTATTAAAATAAAGTCAATACAATAATGTACTGGCGAGTATACAAGTTTGAGTATATAGAATAATAGAATAATAGTTTAAAAGACTCATATCCGTCATGTAAACAACAAAATAGTTTCAGCCATGCTAGTGTACGCAGTCCAGGTGATAGCCCAAGTGTCCCAATGCATTTACCACTTTCCCAAGAATCAAGGAAAGCAAATAAAGTCCTCCTAACAATACCCCCGAGAATAATGGGGAGGTGCATTCTCCTATAACACTACTATTGTTAAGGAGGAACTACACACAAGGATTAAACGTTCACATAGCATAAAGAATCAAGAATCCAAAAGTATCAAGTTTCACATTTACAGAGGATAGAGTGATTCAAATAGTTTCAAGTTTCATAGAATACGTGTTGCATCCCAAAAGTTTAAAACAGAAAGGGATCGAGTATACTCACAGTGGGTGCTAAGTATCGACACCTACTAATTGGATCAAAGGGAGCTCTGAGATTAGCCTGATTATAGATTAACAGATAAGCGTCGGATTGAAAAACGAGAATCGTGCAAAGTGTCGGACCAGTCTCCTGATCGGATGGCCATCCGGACGGATGGTCATCCGGTCGGATGACTGGTTTGATCCAGACGGATCGCCATCCGATCGGATGGTCATCCGGACGGATGGCCATCCCATCGAATGGTCATTAGATCCAAGGGTGTGTTTCCAAAATGTTCAACTTTCGAAGTTTTTTGTTGTAGTGTGAATCCGAGCCGTTCGATCGGATGGTCATCCGATCGGATGACCGTTCGGTCAAATGACTATTCGAGTGTAAGTTTCAAAGTTTGAAGTTCTGATTCAAAATGGTTTAAGTGTTGAAGTTTACTGAAATAACCCACCTGATCGAACGGTCATTCGATCGGACGGCCGTCCGATCGGATGGTCATTCGTCCATTGGTGTTCTTGTTTGTTTGAAAAGTTTGCAAAATTTCTAAGTTGAGTTTAACAGAGACGGCACGGTAACGTATCAAGACAACGGAAAGTCGCAAAGGCTCAGCCAGTCTGATCGGATAGGAATCACCCCGTTCGATCGGATGGTCGTTCTTGACTATGCTTCATGTCTGATCCGTAATCCAGTCATCTTTTCCGGTGAGAATTCATTATCGGGTCGTCTCCAGACTCAGGAACCAGTTCTAAGCCTGTTTCGGGTTTGGATTCCACTGATTTCAGTTAAAGTGTAAGAAAATTTGAAGAATTTGTATGAAATCAACCAAAAGCGTTTAGATTGTGATTAGTTTGTAGAAATACGTGTAAAAATCTAGTGAAAACTTTCGGATTTGGAGTGACTTTGATGGAATGACGTCATACCCACTGAACCGAGATGACATCACCTCTAAAGAGTCCAGATCTTGAAGATTTTATGGTGAAATTCAGTGATTCAACCGAGATTTGGATGAGGAATTGTGTAATGATCAAGGTTGTACAACAATCTAAGAGAAAACTTACAATAATCGGCCTAGAATGTAAGAATAGTGTAGTGCGTGCGCCTGGATCGGAGGGCTCTGTCACATCAGTGAAGAATGATGTGACAGGTCCTATTTATAGTGTCAGAGGAGAAGTAAGGCGGTGCAGCAGACGGATCGGATGGTTGTTCTGTCGAATGGCCATCCGATCGGATGTCTATTCGGACAGTCCAATCCGTTTTTGTAACTTTTCCGTCTTTGGTTTGTTTTGCGAGTTAGATTAAGTGTTGCGTTGCGTATTATTGGGTAATTAGCATTTCATAGCAAGATTATTTTATTAACACAAAAGTTTCAAGTTTCTAAGTTTACATAAGTGTCAAGCCTCTAGTTTCTCGTTTAACCAAGTCTCAAGTTTCACGAGTCTCAAGAGTCAAGAGTCAAGTATCAAGAGTTAAGCTTCAAGTATCAAGAATCAAGCATCAAGTGTCAAGAATCTAGTTTCAAAGTATCAAGACTCAAGTATTAAGAATCAAGTGTCTAGAATTTAGTATCAAGAATCAAGTATCAAGAATCTAGAATTAAGAATCCAGTATCTAGAATTAAGTATCAAGAATCACAAAGTTTCAAGGTTCAAGTTTCGTAGCATCAAGACTCACAAAGTATCATAAGTGTCAAGTTTACATAGTATAGGGACCAATATTGACAAAAGCCAAAAGTTTAGAGACGCATGGCGTTACAGTCTCCCCTCATTTAGGGGATTTCGTCCCCGAAATCTAAGAGGAAGACTGCTCGAAGAGCTGCGGATACATGGTCTTCATCTCGTTTTCGAGTTTCCAAGTGAATTCAGCGCCATGCTTTCCTTCCCATCGAACCTTGACGATGGAAATTTTTTTGCGCCTTAATCGCTTGACATCTCGATCCATGATTTCGACCGGTTTCTCCACAAAGTGTAAGGCCTCATTTATTTGCAAGTCTTCGAGGGGAACCTGCAGTTCCTCGTTGGCTAGGCATTTACGAAGGTTAGATACGTGGAACACCGAATGTACGTTGTTTAGCTCTTGTGGCAGGTCGAGTCTGTACGCCACCTTGCCAATCCTTTCTAGAATCGCGAAAAGACCCACATAGCGAGGAGAGAGCGTTTCCTTCTTACCAAAACGAACTACTCCCTTCCAGGGAGATACCTTGAGAAGAACCCGATCTCCAACATCAAATTCCATAGGCTTGCGCCTTTTATTAGCATAGCTCTTTTGTCTGCTCATAGCCTTGATCGACGTGTGCGTATATATACATAATATTGCAATGAAATTACACACGATTTGGTTTTAAATTTATAAAAGTGATTATTACTTTTACATCAAAACACACACGAAAGAGGCAAGTGTACCCCGTCATATATGTAGTAAAGTATCGGTAAGAACCAAGTATCGATCCAAGGAAATGGGCGGAGAAATAATACTAGACCTTTGTCACTAAACTACCGGTAAAAACATAAGTTTTGTGATTTTTAATAAACTAAAGTAAGCATAAACTAATACTTATAAAACATAGTAGATTTCAAATATGAAAATAGATAAATAGCCTTGCTTAATACACAACCAAAGCATGTCAACTAAGTCGGTTTTGACACTAGAAGCATTTGATCAAATTTCCATTTTAAGACAATTAGTATCCCTTTCGGGAATCCTAACATGACAATCATTCGGAAAGCTAAAACGATAAACACACTTTAACCACCTAAAATTGTTCTTTAACGTGCAATTGATGAATGTCTATGAAAATCTCTTAAAAATAAGTTAGTCATCCGTTAGGAGTTTTCTAACCGCACTTAATCAAGGAAAGCAACACCGATAAACACAATGCAACCACCGAGACAAGCATAAACTAGATTAAACCACAACCAAGTTCATTTTACAAATCTTGCACATAAATTCACCAAGATAGCAATTTTGGCCTAAACTACTAACTAAGCTAACAAATCATGGCAAGAATTTATAACGACACCATTTAACTCGTTAAGGTCCTTACGTGACGGCACGCTTTCTTGATTAACAATAATTACATTTTATTAAATCACTAACCATTTCTAGTATCATGATGCACACATTTTAACCAAGCTAAACTAGTTAACCAAGTTTAAAGTTTACTAATACTAGATTAATTAAGCTTCATTTTTCAACTATCTTAACTAACCAAATACCAATCATCCAACACAATTACTTATAATCAAGAAATCAATATCAATAACAAGGTTGCAAACTAATCATCAAAGATTAACATAGAAAATACTTCAAAATGTCATTACAAACAAAGATTAACATACTAATGGCTATAATCAAGCAAGGGATTGTTGTGTTTTTGCCCAAAGGCTACAATAATACATAAACATTAATCTAAATGCTTGAAAGATTAACAAAATCATGGAAAGATTAGAAAACCAAACCATAAACAAGCATAAGATTAAGAATCTAGAAGATAACGAAGCTAATCGGCACAATGTGGCTTGAATCCGGGTGAAAGCAGAAGCCTCCGGAGCCTGAAAATCGCCAGAATCACTTCCAAAATGTCCAGAGTTACGAGTAGAATGTTTCTGTAGGTTTTTATATTTTTTCGATGTCGCACGGTCGTGCGTCCTGTTGCACGACCGTTCACTTTAAGCAATTATTGTAGGTATGGTGCACCATACTGCATGACGTCACAGATCTTGACTGGTCTTCGGTCTCGCACGACCGTTCTTCAGATGGCACGGTCGTTCGTTTCCGGGTTCTTGTTGCACGCCTAGTCGCACTGGTCGTTCAGTTCCGAGGTTTGGCTGGATCATCAGATCTGCACGGGGTGCAAGATATGGAACGCCCGTGCATCACCGGGATGGCCTTGAATGCCTTGCACGCTGAGTCGCACCCTCGTTCATTGCCGGACTGATTTTCATTTGTCGGAGATGCACGGTCGTGCATTAGGTCGCATGACCGTTCCACACGCCCAAGTCAGTTTTCTTAACAGAATGTTCGCAGCTTCGTCGTTTTGTCCGGAAAGTCCTCGTTTTCGCTATCATCTTGTCTGGTATGCTGTTTTAGGCCTGTAAACAAAAGTGTAGATGATTAAGCATCCGAATGACGGTTTTACGGCCGAAAACGCATAAAATAGGGGTAAAACGGGGGACTAAAATATGTGTAAATTAGCGAATATCAAATCTCCCCACACTTGAACCTTGCTTGTCCTCAAGCAAGCTAAACTAAAATGCAATAAAAGATAGAAACAAACAATAACGAAAATTTACACAATATTTTATTGAAACTACTACAAACGGTTAGCCGGTTTTTTGAAAGACAACATCAATAGACTCAAACCCAACAAGCATATGCAAATATATAGCTACAACCAAAAAGCCGTGACTTCACATTTAATTGACTCAACATGTTAATCTTCACATAACTCACAATGTTCACACACACTCGGTTTTATTTATGAAACATACATAAAATGTGTACGTGCAAACACTCAACGCCTCGTCAATGAAATGTGTAATATCATAAGCTTGTCATAAGATCTCGTCTCCACCAACTAACATGCGAAAAAGTGTAAATCAAGAGGTCTTTAGGGTTTGTAACGTTAGGCTTGGGCGAAGGGTATGGAAATGGATATTTAAAGTGGCGAAAACGGTTAAAACTCGGTAGTAGCGTTTAACTAGCATCAAACAATACAACTATACAAACAAATGCCTTAAAAAGGCGACTATTGCGCAATCGAGCTCATCAACGAAATTTTAACATTTAAGCATTCAAAATTGCTCGATTTTTGTCAACTTCACCCTATTTTAGGGTGTTTTTTTTTCTGTTTTTTTTTTTCAAACTAATGGATTTATACAATGAAACATAAACAATAACAAGCGCTAGTTAAACGATTATTTTGACCGAGTTTCAACACTAAAAAGGTTTAAAACATAAAAAGGCTAAATTTGGCTAAGTGGGCGATAATATGGGTAAACAAAGCTAAACGGGAAGGCTCGACATGGTTAATCATAAAGGGTAATATAAGGTTTACGGGAAGCACAACACAAAGAACAAGGTTTACAACAAAGGGGTAATCTAAGTGCCTCTATCACTTCTACACAATTCCGCAAGTTCATGGTCTTAACAAGCATACTAGTGACAAGTTCTAAATTACACATAACATCCGGCTCACTCCTATATCCGAAATGAACAAATATATAACAATATCAAGGCTCAAATATGCTCACGTAACGGAAGGAATGGGTAAAAGTGTGAAAACTATCATGCAAGTCTTTCTTTGTTTGTCACGCTTTCCGGTTTCCTTTTTCAAAAACATTTTGCTTGTTGAGTTTTTATCAAGTCCGAAGCTTTCTAAAACACAACCAACCGGTTTATTTACTAAAATATATACAAAATACAGGTATTTTTGAATGATTTTTCTGATTTTCTGATTTTTTTTTTTAGAGGACAAACAAAGTTAACAAAGTTAACCCCCTCCCCACACTTGAACTTCGCATTGTCCCCAATGCGAGACCCGAAATATAGAGAAAAGGATAATAGTACTCCCCTCAAGATGATGTTGATGCAACGAGACTTCCGAAGCTGTATCTGTCACGTGCTCCGGTCCAAGATTCGATAGCCAAAACCTGCAAGTATGTCACATGTACACCAAAACAGAACAGAAACAGAAAAAACACAAATAAACCATAATATACATAAATATAAGACTAGAATCCAAACAAATACAAGACATAAAGTAAATTGTCTGAAAATAAAATACAATCCGGGGGTGTTTGAAATACTACCCAAAATAAACACCCAAAATATAAAGTACAGAAATAAAAACAACCACCAACTGTCAACACCACTGCCTCCTACGCGTCATCACCATCATCGTCTCTCGTAAAGGATGGGCCCGCATCTCCATGACCAGGTGGGTTCCACGGTGGGAACTGTGGGGGGTGCTGAAAGTAGTCGGGATATGCATGATGCATCTCCCCGAATAAGTATGAAAATCCAGCACTCACCCCCTGATACAAACTATCCTGGTTTGCTCGAATCTGATCCTGAGTGGCCCTGAGCTGGTCCTGACTAGCCCTAATCTGGTCCTGACTAGTCCGAATCTGGTCGATATAAGTCCCATGCTGCTCCTGCGTAACTCGCATCTGCTGGAACTGCTGGTAAAACTCTGGCCACTCCTGATGCTGGTGAAAATCATGGTGCTGCGGTGAATGTGGTGGTGTCGGTGGATGTGGTACGTACTGCTCATCATGCTGCTCCCCCATTTCTTCATCCTCATTTTCCTCCACAGCTGGAGGCAACGGGTCCCAGACCTCGTTGTTTATCCCCTTCAACCTATCCCCGTGAGGCAACTCAGTAATCACTCCCATCGCCTTCAGTGACCTAATGTACCTCGTCAGTCATCAAATTCAGATTATAAGCAATTTTGGTCACGTACTGACCACCGTGGATTTGACTGTTGGGTTTCCGCCCCGAGCACTTCACGAAGTATTCAGCCATCCTTGCGGCTAGGTTGATATGGACTCCCTCAACCAGCGCATAGAGAAAAATCAAATCTGGTGTTGGACAGTTCCCAAGACTGTCCATGCGCCCGCAAATTGTGTGGCTAAACACGTGATGCATCACCCGAACCAAAGGGTCTCTCAGTCGTGAAGCCTTCGACATCCTCGGGTCGTAAGGGTCACCAATAGCATTTTCAGCCCAAAACTGGTTTCGTGCTGCATCAGATGGAAAAGTGAACTGATCCGTGAAGACATCCGAATCCATGTCTTCTCTTGTGTAAATCCCGAGCTTCCTACCCAATCGACCCACTGTCCAAGTATGCCATCGTCCACCTAACCTGAAAGTTATCCGATCCTTGTATCGGAATTTGGGCCTTCTATGAGCAACAGGTTTTTCATAGGCATAATTTGAAAAGAACTCTATTGTCAGCTCAAGGTAGAAGGGTCGATTGATAGATATTAAGCGGGCAAGCGGGAAAGTGAGCATGCTGTCAAGTCTGTCACTCTGGTTTAGCTCCCCCATAACTTCCCAATCCAGCCACCTAGGGACTCTGAATTGCCCTCGCCTTGCCCATAAGGCGTCACGCCTCGGGATACACAGAGCCTCTCGCTCATCTTCGGGATTAAATTGCATAAAAGGATGGTCCATCTGTATGAGAAATAACGTTAGAAAGATGGAAACAGGAAAAATTTTAATCGAAAACAGCCGAGCAGACAGTTATGAAGATCCTGTGAATCTGATCTGGGCCTGTGGCACGGTCGTGCGACGAGACGCACGGTCGTGCGTCACCGATAACGAGTACCAGTAGCCCAAAGATGTCGGAACTGCATGGCGTGCGACCAACTGCACCACCGTGCAACACCGAGCAAACAGCAGATCATCGTGAATATCCGGAAGTGCACGACCGTTCCATCCAAGGAACGTCCGTGCGACACCTATTCTGCAGATTTCAAACCCCTGAACTATGAATAGCCTGATTTTCTCAAAATCAACAACTTTTTTGTACAAACAGGGGTCGGAAACTTAACCAGATGTTCACGATACGAATGGTTCTTGCAAGGGTTAGGGTTTTGCTTGTATTTATGAAGGGAACCCTAAAAATCCTTGAAGAAACGGATGAATCTACCCTAGAAAGCTGAAAAACAGATAAACTACAAGAAGGAACGTACCGTGCGAAGTCATGTGTGAAACCATACGAAGAGACCGTGCGATTTGAAGCAATATCGCTCTGGAACGGCTGCAGATGGTTAGGGTTCACGAATGAAGGGTTTGGAAGCAGATGGGGGTTTTTATAATGTGCAAAAGACCAAATTGCCCCTGCCTCTCGCACGGTCGTGCGTCACCTACATTTTGCAAACCATGCATGCTGTTCTCGGAGATGCACCGGGGGTGCGACTACTCGTGCCGACCACCTCGGAAACGCACGGTCGTGCGAATCGTGGCATGGTCGTGCAACAGCTGCAGATCAGAATTTTCCGCAGAAGCCATTTCCAGCAACTGTTTTGGCCGTTTTTTCCACACGCCAACTGTTTAAACAATATTTCAACATAGAACCTTCGCCCGGCACGTATGAAAATTAAACAAACTAACGGAAACTACCTAACATACCTAAATTACGCTAAAATAAGAAAAACACCTAAAAAGACGATACTACCCCTAAAGCGCAAAATACGCTCTTACTACATTTTTGATCCGCGAGTCAGTAGCGTAGACTCTCTCCTCCCCACACATATGATATGTGCGGGCTTTGGAGTTCAATTACCTCCACCGCCGACTCTATCGGCCCGGCAACGTACAACTTCAACCGGTGACCATTTACCTTGAATGTAACGCCATCTGCGTTCTCTACTGCAACAGTACCATACGGAAATACTTCCTTAACCGTGTATGGTCCTGTCCAGCGTGAATGAAGCTTCCCAGGAAATAAGCGCAGCCGTGAATTGTAAAGAAGAACAAGATCACCCGCTTGGAATTCTTTATGGTCCTTCAAGCGTTTGTCGTGAAATTTCTTCGTGCGCTCTTTGTAGAGGACGGAGCTCTCGTAAGCCTGTTGTCGCAGCTCCTCTAATTCATGGATCTGGAGAAACCGGGCTTCACCTCCGGTTTTCAAATCCAGATTCGCTGTTTTCAAAGCCCACATAGCTTTGTGCTCTAACTCCACCGGTAAATGGCATGCCTTTCCATATACCAACCTAAAGGGAGTGGTCCCTATAGGGGTCTTGTAAGCTGTACGGAATGCCCATAATGCCTCATCAAGCTTGTCCGACCACTCCTTGCGGTTCGCACCTATAGACCGCTCAAGGATGCGCTTTAGCCCTCGATTAGTAACTTCCACCTGCCCGCTCGTCGGCGGATGATAAGGTGTGGACAAACGGTGATGCACACCGTAATGGGACAAAGCCTTTTCAAGCTGTGTATTACAGAAATGAGTCCCTCTGTCACTAATAAGCGCTTTCGGAGCACCAAATCGGGCGAACAAACTTTTCTAGAATCTCATGACCACCCTGGCGTCATTTGTGGGTAAGGCCTGTGCCTCCGCCCACTTTGATACATAGTCAACTGCGACCAGGATGTATTTGTTACCTCGTGAGGGGGGAAACGGTCCCATGAAGTCTATCCCCCAAATGTCAAAGACTTCACAAACTTGTATCCAGTTCTGGGGCATTTCATCGCGTGCCGATATATTCGTCACCCTCTGACAAGCATCGCACGCTTTTACCCAACTCTGTGCGTCACGAAAAATAGTCGGCCAATAAAACCCGGAATCCAACACCTTCTTGGCGGTGAAATTGGCTCCATGGTGGCCTCCAGTAGGTCCCTCATGACAATGGCGCAGAATATCGGTCGCCTCTTTCCCTGATACACATCTTCTGATCACCTGATCAGCACCCACCTTGAATAAGAAAGGGTCGTCCCATATGTAGTGCTTGAGATGCGAAAAGAATTTCCTCTTTTGCTGGTGAGTCAACCCTTTAATCAGAATCCCGCAAGCAAGGTAGTTTGCCAAGTCGGCGAACCAAGGTGACACATCGCATATCTCTACACCCATCAAAGACTCGTGTGGGAAATTGTCATTGATTGAATCCCAACGCGCGTCCTCGATGTCTCCGTGCTCTAACCGAGATAAATGGTCAGCTGCTACATTCAACGCACCCTTTTTTATCTTGGATTTCTATATCAAACTCTTGCAGCAACAGGATCCATCTGATTAGACGCGGTTTAGCGTCCTGTTTACTGAAGAGGTATCTAATGGCTGCGTGATCAGTATACACAACGGTTTTCGAAAGCACCAAATACGATCTAAATTTATCAAATGCGAAAACAACCGCCAAGAGCTCTTTTTCAGTCGTGGTGTAGTGCTCCTGAGCGTCGTGAAGAGTCTTGCTCGCATAATAGATCGGGTGAAAGTGCTTTTCTTTCTTCTGTCCTAAAACGGCCCCTATAGCGTAATCACTCGCGTCGCACATAATTTCAAACGGCAGACTCCAGTCCGGTGCAACTAAAATAGGGGCCTCAATCAACTTTTGCTTGAGAAGGTCAAAAACCCTCAAGCAATCATCTCCAAATATGAACGGAGCGTCTTTCTCCAACAAACGGGTCATGGGTCTGGCGATTTTTGAGAAATCTTTGATGAATCGCCTATAGAACCCCGCATGACCAAGAAAGCTCCGTATCGCTCTCACAGAGGTGGGAGGCGAAAGTCGTGAAATAACGTCAACTTTAGCTGGATCGACTTCCATACCCGCACGAGAAATCTTATGTCCCAGAACTATGCCCTCCTTCACCATGAAGTGGCACTTTTCCCAGTTTAGGACCAGATTCGTCTCCTCACACCTCTTCAACGTTTTTCTCAAATTTTCCAAACAATGATCGAAGGAATCCCCAAATACCGAAAAGTCATCCATGAAAACCTCCATGGAATCCTCGATCATATCATGGAAAATTGCAACCATGCATCTCTGGAAGGTCGCTGGTGCATTACACAACCCAAAAGGCATACGCCTGTAGGCGAATGTACCGAAGGGGCAGGTAAAGGTAGTCTTCTCCTGATCCTCAGGAGCGATAGGAATTTGGAAGTACCCAGAGAACCCGTCCAAGAAACAGTAATACAACTTCCCCGACAGACGTTCCAACATCTGGTCGATGAATGGAAGCGGGAAGTGATCCTTACGAGTAGCATCGTTGAGTTTGCGGTAATCAATGCAAACTCGCCACCCAGTGACGGTACGGGTAGGAATTAGTTCATTCCTATCATTTGAGACTACAGTCATACCACCTTTTTTAGGTACAACCTGCACTGGACTAACCCACACAGAGTCGGATATGGGATAAATCATCCCGGCATCCAACAACTTAATCACCTCTTTCTTCACCACGTCCTGCATATTTGGATTTAAACGCCTCTGATGCTGTGCACATGGTTTGTACTCGTCTTCCATCAGAATCTTGTGAGTACAGAAAGAAGGATTGATGCCTTTGATATCCATGATTTTCCATGCAATGGCTCTCTTATGAAGTCTTAGAACCTCAAGAAGCTGATTCTTCTCAACCTTTTCCAATGATGCCGAAATTATGACCGGTAAGCAACGCTCCTCATCAAGAAATGCATACTCGAGATGTGGCGGGAGTTCTTTCAACTCCAAAGACGGCGGATCTTCAACCGACGGTTTTGCTTTCTCTTCTTCTACATGGACAATTTCAAGAAATCTCTCCGGACTCTGGGAACCATCGTCACCAATCTGATAGACTGGCTGCTCTAAATCGTGGCCCTCCTGCGTAATGCCAATCAGGTCCCCACATGACAGACGTGTGTCCGAATCAATCTCGTCAACAGTACCTTGAAAATGAGAGCACACACATGCATCGACAATGTCGACATAATAAAGCTTGTCATCGTGACTTTGCGGATGCTGCATCGATCTTTTGATATCGAATGTCACGTGCTCGTCATTCACTCGGAGCGTGATTTGGCCAGCTGCCACATCAACAATCGTCCTCGCAGTATTGAGGAACGGGCGTCCAAGTATCAAAGGTACTCTTGAATCTTCGTCCATGTCAAGAATAACAAAATCCACGGGGAAAACAAATTTATCGATTTTTACAAGCATGTTTTCCACAAATCCACGCGGATACTTGATTGAACGGTCTGCCAACCGAATGCTCATCCTAGTAGGTGACGGCTCACCCAGATCCAGTTTAGTAAAAACCTTATATGGCATAAGGTTGATACTCGCTCCCAAGTCAGCCAATGCATGGCTAACAGACATGCTTCCAATCAAACACGGAAGCGTAAAACTACCCGGATCTCCCATTTTCATGGGCAGACGGTTTTGTAGAACGGCAAAACAAGTTTCATTCATCACCACACATGAAATATCCTCGAGCTTCTGTTTATTCGAGAGGATGTCCTTAAGGAATTTCGCATACTTTGGCATCTGGGCCAAGGCTTCAACAAACGGTATATTGATGTGTAGTTGCTTAAACAACTCAAGGAACTTACCGTATTATTCATCATTCTTCTGCTTCTTCAACCTGACTGGATAAGGTACTGGAGGAGTGTAATCTTTGACCGGCTCCTGGACTTGTGCTGTACTTGCTGGGCGTAGCCTGGCTTGCACCTCGTCTGGTGTGTCAGTCGGGACCGCTTCAGTGATCGGTGATGAGTCCGATATGACGGGTCTGGTAGTTTTTCTACTCCTGGTCATGATCGCATTCACATGCCCACCCGGGTTTGGTTCTGTATTTCCCGGAAGACCACCCGGGGGTCTCTTAGACATCATCTGCGCCAGCTGACCAACCTGATTCTCGATATTCTGAATCGAGGCCTTGTGACTCCTCATTTCTCCCTCATGAGAAAGAAAACGATCCTCGCTCTGTTGGTAGCGTTTTTCAGCCAACTGATTCGCACTCGAGGAGCTAGTAAGAAGCTGAGCCATCATATCCTCCAGCTTGGAACTAGACTGAGGGGCCTGCTGCTGGGAACTACTCCCAGTGCCCTGATTCTGATACGAATATGGGCGCTGCTGGTAAGGTTGGTTGTATTGCTGGAACTGCTGACCCTGACCTTGCTGTTGCGCTGGAGCGCGCGGAGTGAACCCCAATGGGTTCTGATTACCTGTGTTCGCTCGCCACCCAAAATTCGGGTGATTTCTCCATCCAGGATTATAGGTGTTGCTGTAGGGATTGTTCTGCGGCCTCACCTGATTACTCACGAAATCTACTTCTTCGTGGCCCTCATATACGACTCCCTGAAAGCATGCACCAGGCTCGTGTGACACTCCACGCTGGTCACATCCCGAGCCAGCCTGCGCCATCATCTGGGACCTGTCGAATCTCGATGCAAGAGCTGAGATTTGTGCAGTAATGGCTGTATAGTCATCTACAGCATGAACTCCTGCGCGAGATGATGATGATGATGTTGCCCGACCTCTATCTCCTTCCCGACGCGAGCTAGATTTCAACGCAGATTTTTCTATGATATCATACGCTTCAGTCGGCGTCTTAGTTCCTAGATCGCCTCCCGCGTTCACGTCTAATCGCTCCTGCGTGTTGTAACTGAGCCCGTGATAGAACGTCAAGACCAGCTGTCTTTTGGAGAAGCCATGATGTGGAACATCTATCAACAAATCTTTAAATCTATCCCAGGCCGCATGCAACAACTCTCCCTCGTCCTGGCGAAAGGAAACAATCCGGTTCCGTAACTTGTTTGTTTTCTCGGGCGGAAAATATTTCTGCATAAACTGCTCCGCCAACTGATTCCAGGTCCTTATGGACCCGGCTGGAAGTGACATAAGCCAAGCTCTAGCTTTGTCACGCAGTGAGAAAGGAAACAGTCTCAACCGAATTGCATCCTCCGAAACACCTGTAATCCTAAATGTCGAACAAATAGCAAGAAAAGCAGCAATATGCCTCCCGGGATCCTCATGCTCACGTCCGTCAAACTGTACTGAATTCTGCACCATATTAATAATACTAGATCTAATTTCAAAAGTAGGTGCATCAATAGTAGGCTGAAGGATACTCGGCTCCAGGCCTGCCATTCCGGGCTGATTTGTTTCATTCAAAGGTCGCACATCGTCCGCCATGGTTCTGTCTCCTGCTGCCCTGAAGCCCTCGGCTTCAGCGGGTACCACCTGCTCCTGCTCACCAGATGCGAGCAGTAGCCCAACCGCACGCCCTCTCGCGCGAAGACGTCTCCTCAGATCACGCTCGGGCTCTTCTGACGGTTCAACAACTTCTGGAGCGGGGGTCGAGAACATTAACCTGCAAACGAAAAATTGACACAATGAATATTTTATTAATATAATAATGCAGTTTTTTTTTTAGCTGAATAGAAGCAGAATATTATTAAAAATGGGCTGAAAATTTTATAAAAATCCGAAAATGGGCCCGAAATTTTATAAAAATTAAAGCAATAAAAATGAATGAATTGGCTAAAGTAAAAATGAATACCCGAGGCCGAAAACTCAAAGAATAAATAAATAATAAATCCGGATCAAATAAATAAATGGAACAAAAATTTACAAGTGTACAAAAGAATCACGAAAACGAATAAATCGAATTAAAAGCAAGAAAATATTCACAAATAAATAAACAAATAAATAATCAAGAAAGTATACACAAATATTAACAAATATATACGCCGATAACACAATGACTCGGGTCGTTCCTAAAACTCGCCATTTCCCCGGCAACGGCGCCAAAAACTTGACGTGTGCGTATATATACATAATATTTCAATGAAATTACACACGATTTGGTTTTAACTCTATAAAAGTGATTATTACTTTTACATCAAAACACACACGAAAGAGGCAAGTGTACCCCGTCATATGTGTAGTAAAGTATCGGTAAGAACCAAGTATCGATCCAAGGAAATGGGCGGAGAAATAATACTAGACCTTTGTCACTAAACTACCGGTAAAAACATAAGTTTTGTGATTTTTAATAAACTAAAGTAAGCATAAACTAATACTTATAAAACATAGTAGATTTCAAATATGAAAATAGATAAATAGCCTTGCTTAATACACAACCAAAGCATGTCAACTAAGTCGGTTTTGACACTAGAAGCATTTGATCAAATTTCCATTTTAAGACAATTAGTATCCCTTTCGGGAATCCTAACATGACAATCATTCGGAAAGCTAAAACGATAAACACACTTTAACCACCTAAAATTGTTCTTTAACGTGCAATTGATGAATGTCTATGAAAATCTCTTAAAAATAAGTTAGTCATCCGTTAGGAGTTTTCTAACCGCACTTAATCAAGGAAAGCAACACCGATAAACACAATGCAACCATCGAGACAAGCATAAACTAGATTAAACCACAACCAAGTTCATTTTACAAATCTTGCACATAAATTCACCAAGATAGCAATTTTGGCCTAAACTACTAACTAAGCTAACAAATCATGGCAAGAATTTATAACGACACCATTTAACCCGTTAAGGTCCTTACGTGACGGCAAGCTTTCTTGATTAAAAATAATTACATTTTATTAAATCACTAACCATTTCTAGTATCATGATGCACACATTTTAACCAAGCTAAACTAGTTAACCAAGTTTAAAGTTTACTAATACAAGATTAATTAAGCTTCATTTTTCAACTATCTTAACTAACCAAATACCAATCATCCAACACAATTACTTATAATCAAGAAATCAATATCAATCACAAGGTTGCAAACTAATCATCAAAGATTAACATAGAAAATACTTCAAAATGTCATTACAAACAAAGATTAACATACTAATGGCTATAATCAAGCAAGGGATTGTTGTGTTTTTGCCCAAAGGCTACAATAATACATAAACATTAATCTAAATGCTTGAAAGATTAACAAAATCTTGGAAAGATTAGAAAACCAAACCATAAACAAGCATAAGATTAAGAATCTGGAAGATAACGAAGCTAATCGGCACAATGTGGCTTGAATCCGGGTGAAAGCAGAAGCCTCCGGAGCCTGAAAATCGCCAAAATCGCTTCCAAAATGTCCAGGGTTACGAGCAGAATGTTTCTGCAGGTTTTTAAATTTTTTCGATGTCGCACGGTCGTGCGTCCTGTTGCACGACCGTTCACTTTAAGCAATTATTGTAGGTATGGTGCACCATATTGCATGACGTCACAGATCTTGACTGGTCTTCGGTCTCGCACGACCGTTCTTCAGATGGCACAGTCATTCGTTTCCGGGTTCTTGTTGCACGCCTAGTCGCACTGGTCGTTCAGTTCCGAGGTTTGGCTGGATCATCGGATCTGCACTGGGTGCAAGATATGGAACGCCCGTGCATCACCGGGATGGCCTTGAATGCCTTGCATGCTGAGTCGCACCCTCGTTCATTGCCGGACTGATTTTCATTTGTCGGAGATGCACGGTCGTGCATTAGGTCGCATGACCGTTCCACACGCCCAGGTCAGTTTTCTTAACAGAATGTTCGCAGCTTCGTCGTTTTGTCCGGAAAGTCCTCGTTTTCGCTATCATCTTGTCTGGTATGCTGTTTTAGGCCTGTAAACAAAAGTGTAGATGATTAAGCATCCGAATGACGGTTTTACGGCCGAAAACGCATAAAATAGGGGTAAAACGGGGGACTAAAATATGTGTAAATTAGCGAATATCAATCAAGTTATCACGGATCTGAAGAATCTTATCCGTTGTCTCTTGAATGATTTCAGGGCCAGTGAGTTGCTTGTCACCAATCTCATGCCAGCTGGGAGAAGATCGGCACTTGCGACCATACAAAGCTTCGAAAGGAGCCATCTGAATACTGGAATGATAGTTGTTGTTGTACGAGAACTCAATCAATGGTAAATGTACATCCCAGTTACCACCAAAGTCGATGACACAAGAACGGAGCATATCCTCTAGGGTTTGAATAGTACGCTCGGTATGTCCATCCGTTTGAGGATGAAAGGTCGTGCTAAGATTCAAGTGCGAACCCATAGCGGACTGAAAGGTTTGCCAAAGACGTGAAGTAAAACGACCATCACGGTTAGAGATTATGTCAAGAGGTATGCCATGGCGGCATATAATCTCATCGGTATAGATTCGAGCAAGCTTCTCCACTTTATAATCTTCGCGAATAGGAAGAAAGTGGGCGGATTTGGTCAAACGGTCAATGATTACCCAAATACTATCATGACCCGCGGGTGTACGGGTAGCTTGGTAATAAAGTCCTTAGCGATGCTATCCCACTTCCAAATAGGAATTTCGGGTTGTTCTAAGAGTCCTGGAGGACGTTGATGTTTAGCCTTAACCTTCGTGCAACTAAGGCATTTTGAGACGTAGGCAACAATGTCCTTCTTCATACCAGGCCACCAATAAGTCATACGCAAGTCATGGTACATCTTATCAGCACCCGGATGAATAGAGTATCGGGATTTGTGGGCTTCGTTCATAATGAGCTCACGGAGATTATCGCGATCTGGCACCCAGATGCGATTGAGATAGTATTGAAGTCCATCAGACTTAGTTTCAAGTTGATCCACAGTAGCGCCTCGTATTTCAGTAAATAGACTGCCTTCATTAGCTGACGAATACTGAGCTTCACGAATACAAGTATGAAGATCGCTAGAGATATGAAAACATCGGATAGTATTAACATGAGTCTTACGAATAAGAGCGTCGGCCACGACATTCGCCTTGCCAGGATGATAGTGAATTTCGCAGTCGTAGTCGTTAAGCAATTCCACCCAACGTCTCTGCCGCATGTTCAGTTCCTTTTGGTTAAAGATATGTTGAAGGCTCTTATGGTCAGTGAAAACCACACACTTAGTTCCATATAGGTAGTGTCGCCAAATCTTTAACGCAAACACAACTGCACCAAGCTCCACATCGTGAGTAGTATAGTTTTTCTCATGTATTTTGAGTTGACGGGAGGCATAAGCAATAACCTTGTCCCGCTGCATGAGCACACAACCCAAACCACGGTTCGAGGCATCGCAGTTACCATGAAATCGTCATTCCCATCAGGAAGAGTAAGGACCGGAGCGTTACACAGAAGGGTCTTAAGAGTCTGAAAAGATTCCTCTTGCTCGAGACCCCAAGCAAAAGGTTTCTCTTTCTGAGTCAACGAAGTGAGAGGTACAACGATCTTAGAAAAGTCCGAGATGAATCGGCGTTAATAACCCGCCAATCCTAGGAAGGAACAAATCTCAGATGCAGATTTAGGTGTGCTCCAATTCTTCACAGCTTCGATTTTTGAAGGGTCAACATGAATACCTTGTTTACTAATGACATGACCTAGGAATTGTACTTCATAAATCCAAAACTCGCACTTAGAGAATTTAGCGTATAAACGTTCACCACGTAAAAGTTCAAGCATCAAGCGTAAATGACGTTCATAATCAGCTCTAGTTTTCGAATAAATGAGAATATCATTAATAAAGACTATCACAAAACGATCCAAATAAGGTTTACAAACACGATTCATGAGGTCCATGAACACAGCGGGTGCGTTGGTTAAGCCAAAAGGCATGACCACGAACTCGTAGTGCCTATAACGGGTGCGAAACGCGGTTTTCGAAAAATAGGACGCGCCTTGTAGTTGGTCGAATAGATCATCAATACGAGGGAGAGGATAACGATTCTTAACGGTAAGCTTATTAAGTTCACGGTAGTCGATACACATACGGTAACGAATAGTACGAGAGCACCCCACGGAGAGGTACTTGGACGAATGAATCCCTTGTCGAGCAGTTCTTGCAGTTGACTAGATAGCTCTTGCATCTCGGAAGGTGAAAGTCGGTAAGGAGCCTTGGCGACAGGAGTCGCACCAGGTATGAGGTCAATACGAAAGTCAACGGATCTAGGAGGAGGAAGACTAGGAAGATCTTCGGGAAAGACGCCAGGGAAATCACACACTACTGGACATCGCTTATGTTCTTCCCCTTGCCCTTTTGTTCCACCACGTAGGCCAAGAAGGCAAGGTTCTATTTACGTAAGCATCTGTTCGCTTGAGTGCATGACATCAACTTCAGTCCTCTAGAAGGTCGGTCTCCACAGACGTGTAAAATATCACCGAATGGAAGAGGAAGACGTACAAACTTCTCGTGACAAGCGATCTCGACATGATTCTTACGCAACCAATCCATGCCAATTATGACATCTAAACTACCCAATTGCATGGGTATTAGATCAATAGTAAATAAGTGGTCGTTAAGAGTCAAGGAACAACCACTGAGAATAGAATCAACTAGAATCGATTTACCATCGGCAATCTCAACCGAAAACGACTTAGGTAACTTAGAGCGTGCACAGTTTAACAAAGATTCAAATTCTACGGACACAAAGCTTCTATCGGCACCCGTATCAAACAGTATCGAAGCGTAAAGGTTGTTGACGAGAAACGTACCATTAACTACGTTATTGTCGTTACGAGCTTGATTAGCATTAAGATTGAACGCTCGTCCACGAGCGGCTGGTTGTTGCTCCTGGTTTAGCTGAGGACACTGATTACGGAGGTGAGTAGTATCTCCACACTTGTAGCACGCACGAACAACGTTGACTGGCCTTGGATTTTGCTGAGGAGCTGGGAGTGCTGGTAAAGCTGCCTGAACTGGGGCTTGCTGAGCTTGTTGGGCTGGGTTAACCTGACGGCAGTAGGGAGTCGTGTGACCATAACGATTGCAGTTGGTACACAAGTGACAAGCAGAGGCAGCAGGATGATGAAAGTTGCAAGTCGTACACTTAGGATGAGGCCCAGTGTACTGCTTTTTGATTTCAGAAGCAGGAGGGTTTGGAACAGCAGCAGCAGGAGCAGGTTTGGCAGCAGGGACAATTGCATTGCACCCTGAACCTTGAGACTTTCTCCTCTTGTTCTTGCTGCAACTTGGCTACTGAGTAACCTTGTTTGCTGACTTAGAGGGAACAGGAGTAGCAAACTGTTTGTCACGGATGCGGTTGTTGTTTAAGCTTGCGGCTAGACGATAAACTTCTTCAATAGTCTCCAGTTGAGTTGCTTCGATTGAATCACGCATTGCAGGAGGTAACCTATTGATATACTTGGTTATCATGCGCTTAGGTGTAGAAACCAAGTGAGGAACGATTAAGCTGAGCTGCTTAAAGCGGGTAGTATAAGCCAGATTGTCATCACCAATCTGCTTGAGATGCCAGAACTCTTCTTCAAGCTTCAGTTGTTCATGGGGAGGACATAATTCAAGCATCATCAATTCTCGCACCTCGGACCATGGAAGAGCATAGGCTTCTTCGTTGGAGCGGATGTTTCTCTCATTCGACCACCATTCCAGAGCTCTGCCTTGAAACATTCCCGTTGCATTCCTAGTCTTTAAATGCTCTGGGCACTCGCTGTTAATGAAGGTAACCTCGATGTTGTCAAACCATTCCAGCATAACAGTCACCCCATCACTGCCCGTGAATGGCTTAGGGTTGCAGGAGACGAAATGTTTGTAGCCGAACCTTGTAGGGTTTAGCTTCTTGCCCTTAGATTCCACAGAGGATGGTGGAGTCTTTGATCCTTGGATCTCAGAGACAATCTTTGGCACGACGCGAGCGATCTGGTCGGCCATGAAGGACCTCATCTTTTTCTGAGACTTCTCCCTTGATCTCTTGAGAGAGTCGGATAGCTTACGGGAAGACATCTAAAGGTCCAACAAAAGGGTCGTATAAGTCTAGATCACAAAGTCTCACGGTATATAGATTCACACATGATAGCAAAAGGCTGAAGTTTCAACAAGTTTCATGTAGATTCTAATAATTTCAACATCCGCAAACCCACGACTTTTGCATGGCACGTTGTACGAAGGTTCGGCAACGTGTCAGAAACACTTATATATAGGAAGTACCAGCGGCGTATCCACCATGTTTCGGGCACATCACTTCTGCCTCGTATTCGGTGTCATGTTATGTATCGCATTTGCCAAACATAACAACACACTCCACCATTACCACATACACGTGGATTTAACCAAATAGTTTCACATAGATTAGCGTTCAACATTCTCACCACACAAAACAACTAATTCCCACATGGCGCGTGTTACGAAAGTTCGGCAACATGATAGAAGCACTTATATATAGGAAGTACCAGCGGCGTATCCACCATGCTTCGATCATGCCACGTTCGTCTCGTCGTCGGTGTCTTGCTTCGCCAGCCATAACATTAATTCCATCACTCTCACAAGACTTTCACATAGATTAACCAAGTAGTTTCAACAACTTCACCACGAGCCTGCAAAACTACGAACTTCGCTTAGTGCGTCGTGCGAAGGTTCGGTAACATGCTAGAAACACTTATATATAGGAAGTACCAGCGGCGTATCCATCATGTTTCGGACATGCCACATCCGCCTCGTCTTCGGCGCTAGGCTACATTTCGTATTTTGTCACTCAAAACAACACATACGCACTAGAGTACACATAGATTACACATAGATTACATAAGTAGTTTCTCGTAGATTAGAGTTCAACATTCTCATCACCGGCACTATTGACGATGCGGTAGAATTAGCTATATTTGGGGATTAATTAGCGAAATCCGTAATATCGTTAAAGCTGCGAGACCTCGCTGTAACAACCCGCACTTTTGTGCGTTGTTACTACTCGATATACTCGTTACGCCTAGCACTAGAGATTCGGATCATAATGTAACTATATCGTATATATCGCTATTCGAAGGATAAATCGCATATTTTCGAAATACAATATTGCTATACTATACACTATTATCACACTAACACTCACGGAGGCATTGAGTGAGGACCTATTCTACCCTCCTCAGTGGCCGTGGTGTGTCGAACGCAGACAATTAACGCTAACAAGGACTCTCGGGTGAGTGCTATAGCTCCAGTCATCGTGACGATGATGACAATACGAGTGAAAGGTACCCCGCCAGTCTTTGTGGCACAACACACAATAACGTTCACGATGACATCGGGAAAGGACCTATACTACCCTACCTGATGGCCGTGAAACGTCACTAATAATCGCATACTCGAAACGAAAACCGATTGTTAACTATCGAAACTTTGAACTACGGATACGTAAATACGACCCCTAGTGATAGATTTACATATATAATAACCATATAAAGTAACTATGAAAAGCGCGTACTTCGAAAGCTAGCAAAACAATCAAAAACGAAGAAAATCCCCGCGCCGGGATGGCCATCCGGATGGACAGCCTCATCCGAACGGATGGGCTATCCAAACGGATGGGCTATCCAAACGGATGGGCCATCTGAACGGACGACCATTCGACCCAGTCACTCCCTCCTCCTCTTTTTGCCTATAAATAGCCTGCCACACCACTGTTCAAGTGATGTGACAGCTCCCACTCGACCAGACACGCTTCAAGACCCTTTTCTTCCGATTCCTCGCGATTTCGGTAAGATTTCAACCTGAAACTCGTACTTCTATGATCTACACTCAATTCTACACCATTCTATCTTTCAAAACTCGATTTCTAACCATGAAATCTACTAATTTGAGGTGTTTTAAGGTGATGTCACCAAGAGTTCATATGAACTTCAAGTTGTGACCTCATCCCACCATAAACGACTCAGATCTGAGCGATTTCCACATGTTTTGATAACAAATCTCACCTTATTCTATGTATTTAACCAAGGAACTGTGCGATTTCGAGTTAACCATGAAAAACCATCAAGAACGGCCAGATCTGATGGAACGGGGTGGTTCCCGGCCGTTAGAACGGGTCGGAACTAATAGAATTTCAATGGTTAATGCGAGATTACACCGTCCCAACAAAACCGCATCATATTTTTCCCGAAAACACTCGAAAATAGTTGACCGGAACGTTAAACAGACGTGCAATTTGAACGAGTCAACCCATACTCGAACGGATTGCAATTCGAACGAGTCACCCATATTCGAGCGGATTACAATTCGAACGAGTCACCCATACTCAAACGAATGACAATTCGAACCAATCCACAGCTACTCGATCGAATGGCAATTCGGACCAATCAACAGTTATTCGATCGAATAGCAAATTGACCCAAACATGTGTCATTCGACCGGATGAGCCTATTCGAACGAATGAGTGACGGGTGGTCCGTTGGACAACCTTTAAATGGTTTAAAAAGATTAAAATTCCATGCTTTACTTGGTTATTTGCTTGAACTTGGTAACTACGAGTGTTCGTGTGTTTTGCAGGTAAATCGCTTAATTCGGTTAAATTGGAACGCGTAGGCTACGGTTGGAAATTAAATGGCATCGTGACTTTGTGGTTCAAAGAATTAAAAGGAGCCATCTTAGAGGTTTGAGATAAGGAGAGCAGGGCTTTTATCACAAAATCATATCATGCATACAAAAGGGATTACTTTGGCAGCCTTTATCACGTGAACTTGTAAAAGAAAGTCAACAACAAGAATTCACAAAATCACATGATACATTCTTTGATTGGGCCGCCATAAAAACAATAATCATCATCATCATCACGTGGACTAGAGGGTTGTTGGGCCGCACATGGGCTGTGACGGCAAAGAGGACACACAGCCGACATCTTTGATTGGGCCGCACTTGGGGAGTTAAAATATCATGGTGTATGTTTAATTGTTTGTAGTTTGTTAATTGATATTGCAATTTCTAATCTCAATCGTACGTTCTTGGTGCCGTTGGCAATCGAGATATCACGGGAAGGGTTAGGGTTGGTTATTGATTAATTGATCATCGGGAAACAACCTCGCGTTTATAAATCCGAGTACTTTGTTCCCTTTTATCACTTCGATTATTCATGCACGAGTTATGTCTATGTAACTCTTTCTAGTTGGAATTGCACACAATTGTTTAAAGAAACTGAAACCTAAGATGGTCATTGTTCTCTCCAAATTTGTTTTACAACCAACATTTGATTTGCAATTAGTTATTAATTTAGTTTTCTAAAACAACAATCCAAATCATTGATCATTATTTTTCTTCAAATTAGGTTAATTGTAGTTAATTGCAAAGCTTCATAATAGACACATTTTCCACATACTCCCTGAGTTCGATACCCACTTACCGCTATCTATAGTAGTTTTTGGGATTAAATTTGCGTGACCCACGACAATCACGTCAAATTTTGGCGCCGTTGCCGGGGAGTAGTGCGCAACGTGTGTCAGTTGTTAGTTTTGCTTTGTTATTTTCGAGTTTACACTGGTGTGTTTAGTGTGCAGGTTCTACAGGTGCATGCATACTAGAGGCTCTCACAAAGCGTCACCATTGTCATTTGATCCGGAAATCGAAAGAACGTTAAGGCGAAACCGAGTTTTACTACGCGAAAACAGAATCGTTGGTTCACCTACTTCACCCATTACACCAAGAAACATCATGGACGAAACACAAGTACCACCCACAACGGGTCAAACGACCTCAACTTTTATACCTACTTCCACACAACCATCACCAAACACTACGATTCCAACCATCACCACAATGACTACTCCACTTCATGATACTACACCAACCAACACCAACACCACACAACCAAACACTACTCAAGTCGAACCCAGTCTTACCTTTAGCCCATCTGCCACCATTCCACCATTATCACACTTCTTTCCTCCAACTACGGGTCAATCATCTTCTACTCACTCACTACCACAAAGCTCAACCGTTATCCATACTACCTCTACATATCGACCATCGAACCAACCGGGTATGCAATATTCGTCTTATCCTTATTTGCAATCTTCGGGTATAGGAGGAGATGGGTATTTTGAAGGTTATGAAGAAGAGTTTGAGGGTTATGAGGAAGAGGGGTATGCTTATGGGGATTATGGTGATCAAGGAGAGTTAACTTATGTGCCTGGTCAATCTCAAGGAATGACAAGTGTAGGTGGAGTGCAAAGAAGTGGTTCTACACTTTGCCTTCAGCATCTATTTATACTTGGGCGGAGATGCAACAAATTTTCTTAGACGAATTTTACACCGCCCAAAAGACTAACGATGCTAGAAAGGGGTTGAGGAGCTTCCAACAACAACATGGTGAGATGTTTCATGAGGCGTTTGAACGATTCAATATGATGATAAAGAATTGCCCTCACCATGGGATTGAACTTTGGGAGTTGATGAATGCTTTCCACGAGGGGTTGAGTGCCGAAGATGCTCGCGATTTGATGTCCATTACCGGTGGGACTTTGATGGAATGTGCGAAACTCAAGTGTTAACGTGCTTAATTTGTGTGATTTATTGCCGTTTATATGATTACATGTCGTGAATTAGATAACTATGGGTATTTGTGATCTTATAGGTTAAACGACTAAATTAAGTGGAAGATAAAATGCTTGGGAATTAAGAGAAAAAGAGGGCATTCATGTGGAGGGCACTATTGGTGGCAATATATGTGAATAAAAGGGGTTGTTTGTGGTTAACAATATTATCATTACAAACATCATCATCACGTGGATTTGGGGATGATTTCTAGTGAGCATTAATTAATCCATCATAATTATAAAATATATAGATGTTGGAAATTGAGTTTTGGAGGAGTGTTTGAAGCTTTCAACGTAAACATTCAAAAAGAAACAGCAACATTGACTCTTGGAACACAATTAATTGTTTTCATATTGACACATGGGAACTAATTGGCAAATTGGGAGGACTTTTTGGCAGCACATTAATTATTTTGGGAGCCTATATCATCACACTAAAATAAGAGAAAAAAGGGGATATCATCGATCATCACACATCTCCCACCAATCATCATAACATCATCATGCCTTCAATCTCAGCTCGAGCATCCGGTGATCAAGCTCCGTCAACCATGAGCGGCTAATCATCTTGGTTTCACCCCGGTGTAGGTAGTTGTTTAATTTATGGTTTTGAATTGTTTCTTGCTTCAACTTTGTGACAATTTGTGTTTGATTTTAGAAACCTTTGACAATAGCCTGCATTTGTTTCGTATTCATAAATTGTCGAGCGATGTTAAAAGTTATGACTTTATGAAATGGTTATGTGTAATATGCGTTGTCTTGGTTAGGATTTACTTGTGTTGATACAAAGTGTATTCTTGTCCGTTCTCGAAACGTTGATAGTTATTAGCACCTAAGTCACGGTACACTAAATCCGCTAATCATATGCAATTGAGTTGAATCTTAAAACTTGTAGAAACCTTAAGTTAGCAATTACCGAAACCGGGTGTGAATCCTTTTTCATTGTTTTACAATCTCAAAGTTATTGTTTATATTTTTCTAGCAAGTTTTCAAAGTAATTCAAATATTTACAAACAATTAATAATTAACACTAACCACAGACTCCTCTGGATTCGATACCCTGCTTACCCTAGCTAACTAGGTTAATTAGGTTTTTGCATGTCACTAACGACAGACATCAAAATGGCGCCGTTGCCGGGGAGTCGGTGCGCTTAGTTTAGTTATTTGTTTTTCGTAAAAAAAAAATTTAAATAATACAATTGATTACCAATCAATCAATCATAAAAAAAAATAATATAGATAAATATAGAAGGCAATCAATCACATGGTGTGGTTTTTTATTACCTTTTGTGTCTTTTGATCAATTATCTTTCGTGTCTTTTGAATTTAATAAGGATACTTTGCCACCCATATCCCTACTTGCGACATTTAATAAAGGATACATTGCAACATGAATAAAGACATTTAAATAAGGGTCTAGTTGTCTTTTAAATAAGGATACTTTTAACTATACTAATCGGTACACTTGCTGGTTGTGTGGTTTGATTTTTAGATCGAGTCTAATTTATAAATTTAAACCTTAGATTGTCTAGTTTAAAGTTAATTTTAAAAGTTTGTTTTTTTTTTATTTGTAAAATTGTGTTTTTTTTTGTGTCGGACATGTAGTAACTAGAAGGGTTAAGTACCGGTAATTGAGAACTGTCTAGGCTGGCATTCGTACAAATCCAAATAAAAGGACCCGTTGCCTACCTGGGGACTATCTCAATGAGAGTACCGATACCTATTAGGCCAAAGCATGTCTAAAGTTTAATTTTAAGTCATTTTTTTACAAGTTTTTAACATACCGCTAGTCGCACATCAAGCGGGTTTTTAATTTTTTTCTTTTCCTTTTCATTTTTTATTACATCCTTTTGTATATCTTAAAAAAATATATAAAAAAAAATCCAAAAATAGTGTCAGTTTTGTTTTGTTTTGTTTTGTTCAGATTTATGCGTGGTGCTTGTGTTTTTGTGTTTGTGCAGGATGACAGATCTTACAATATTCCGCAGCTCTCTTACATGCATTTTGTGTAGGGAACCACTTCACCCGTGTATCGGTTGCCATGAGGCCCGATTTAGACGGGAAAAAGCGAAATTGGAAGAGCCACCGATGCCTTGCTATGATCATCCTTCCCCTCCACCATATTTCTGTGATTCTGATACAACGGTGGAGGATGGTTATTACTCTGACGGATGGGATCGGGACGAGGATGCTTATTATGAACCAAGGACAGATGGACAATGTTTCTGTTGCGGTCGTAATCATACTTATGATTATGATGATGTGTGCGCGGTGTATTTGGAGTATTGGAATAAAAAAATGATGGATGCGTACATCTCAACACCGTATCAGGGATACCGACAGTATCATCCTGAGGAATATTCTGAGCCCGAGGGTGTCTATACTTATCAGACCGAGGAGGAGAAAGAGCTTGCTATGTTGGAAGTGACTTTGTCCAAACTCGAGCAGTATTTATCAGCACCCAACCTTTCCGATGAAGATCAAATCAGCTGCCTAGTTTCCAAGTGTCAGAAGTTAAAAATGAAGATAGAAATAGAAGAGCGTCTCTCACCATTACCTGCTGATATTAGAGATTATTCTCACATGGAGGAGGAGGTTGTGGAGGATAATACCACACCAACGAATCCTTTATCTGATGAAGAGTCACTGGTGGATCAGATGGTGTGTGGGGATGAGAAGGCAGAGCAGTCTGATGAGATGAATGTGTGTACCGAACCTCTCCCCATATCAATCATTCAAATTAATAAGTGTGGGGAAGAGGGTTCGAGGAAGAAGATGAGAAGGGTGAAACAACAAGACATCAGGGTATATCTCGTGAAGTGGATTAGCGAAACCCGCATGTGCTTTCTAAAGATGTCAATTATAATGACAAACCTATGGAGATGGCATGTAAATTTCCGGGCATTCGTTGGAAATGTTTTGGGTAAGTGTGCATTGAGACCACCATAACGCATGTTCAGGTATGAAGTCTGGCTGAAGACTCATAAACTTAGCGCTCTCGGGAGGCAACCCGAATTGTGTGTCAGTGTCTGTTTTGTTCTTCACCATGGCAGCAAGCAAGTGTGGGGAAGTTTCGTCTTATCAGGTACATGTAATATTTCCTTTATCTTTGTTTGTTGCCTTGTGATCATGTTCTTTTAGGTGTGTTTTTGTACTTGGTGGTGTTAAACTTTATGTGCTAGGTAATGTGTTTTTTTGCTTATTAGGGTCTCTCATGATGTTTGATAGTTGGTATTCCAGGGTTTGTTTTAAAAGCACTATACATTGGGGACAATGTCGCTCAAGTGTGGGGATATGGGAAACCCGGGAAGGGAAAGGCTTGGGACAGAGTTTGAAAGAGGTTGAAAATGATTGAAAACGATGAAAACTGAGAAAAATTGAAAATTTTGAAAATTTTAAAGAATTTCATCGCCTTAAGTGAACTAAATGGATACGAAAACTGAACGTTTCAATCACTAATGGATTCCTTGCCAGTAGTAAACTAACATAGTCCCTTGTCATGGTCGTTCCTTTAAGTTTCATGAGAGTAGGTCCGACAGGTGTTTTTATGATAAAAGAATTGAGAAGAGATGTCTATTTAGGGGTAACATGCTTTAGAGTGCATATGCTACATGTCGGCAGCCTTTTTACCTTTTCTTGGTGAGAATTTGAGCCTGTTGAATGATAGAATGATTTACATATTGAATTCTTTTGTTGAGAGCAGGCCGCATGTTAGTCTGTGTTAGAACTTGTATGATTTGATACATGCTGAGACTGTGGTTTAATATGTGCACGTACATGATAAAGGCATTAGGATATACCTTACACCCATTGTGTTTGTTTCATGTTTACCGAACCATTACCCTTAGTAGCCCTGTTGAGCCTATTTACCCTTTCATTTGTCCACCCGATGTGAAATTTGTGATACCGACCGTGAACGACAAATTATAAATAAAAGAAAAAAAAATTGAAAAAGAAAAAGAAAAAAAAAATAGAAAAGAAAGAAAAAAAGCAAAAATAGAAGTGTTTTGAATATTGTTATGTTCTTGGGTAGAAACCAACCCAAAAGTATGTTATGTGTTACAAATAAGTTGTCACGGTTTGGTCGTTTGTTTACTCGCCATAAATATATATATATATATATATAAATATAAGCCAAAAATTTCCTACCTTTGGCCTAAGCCCAAAACCGAAAGTCCTTTTGATATGTGTCATATTATACGATGTAGTGGAGGTATGATTGTTATACAAGCCTATGATTACAGGATTTCATGTTTGCTTTTTGAGTGTTTTATATACTAGCACATTACACGCTAGTCCAAATATTAACCCGAGATGAGAGTACATTGAAAGGGGCGTGTAGCATGTGTATAATCCTAAGCATGTTAGTTTTAAATAGACAAGTCTTAAGTTTTAGAAATTGCAACAATTGCATGTCGGACTGTCAATCTCGATTGTGTCAGTCTATGGAACGGGTATGACTTGGGACTTAAATTGTTGCATCGGTATAGGGGTTTAGAGGTGTTGTTACTATGGTGAGTAGTTCTATAATGGTTTGCTTGAGGACAATCAAAGGTAAGTGTGGGGATGTGATGGAATGTGCGAAACTCAAGTGTTAACGTGCTTAATTTGTGTGATTTATTGCCGTTTATATGATTACATGTCGTGAATTAGATAACTATGGGTATTTGTGATCTTATAGGTTAAACGACTAAATTAAGTGGAAGATAAAATGCTTGGGAATTAAGAGAAAAAGAGGGCATTCATGTGGAGGGCACTATTGGTGGCAATATATGTGAATAAAAGGGGTTGTTTGTGGTTAACAATATTATCATTACAAACATCATCATCACGTGGATTTGGGGATGATTTCTAGTGAGCATTAATTAATCCATCATAATTATAAAATATATAGATGTTGGAAATTGAGTTTTGGAGGAGTGTTTGAAGCTTTCAACGTAAACATTCAAAAAGAAACAGCAACATTGACTCTTGGAACACAATTAATTGTTTTCATATTGACACATGGGAACTAATTGGCAAATTGGGAGGACTTTTTGGCAGCACATTAATTATTTTGGGAGCCTATATCATCACACTAAAATAAGAGAAAAAAGGGGATATCATCGATCATCACACATCTCCCACCAATCATCATAACATCATCATGCCTTCAATCTCAGCTCGAGCATCCGGTGATCAAGCTCCGTCAACCATGAGCGGCTAATCATCTTGGTTTCACCCCGGTGTAGGTAGTTGTTTAATTTATGGTTTTGAATTGTTTCTTGCTTCAACTTTGTGACAATTTGTGTTTGATTTTAGAAACCTTTGACAATAGCCTGCATTTGTTTCGTATTCATAAATTGTCGAGCGATGTTAAAAGTTATGACTTTATGAAATGGTTATGTGTAATATGCGTTGTCTTGGTTAGGATTTACTTGTGTTGATACAAAGTGTATTCTTGTCCGTTCTCGAAACGTTGATAGTTATTAGCACCTAAGTCACGGTACACTAAATCCGCTAATCATATGCAATTGAGTTGAATCTTAAAACTTGTAGAAACCTTAAGTTAGCAATTACCGAAACCGGGTGTGAATCCTTTTTCATTGTTTTACAATCTCAAAGTTATTGTTTATATTTTTCTAGCAAGTTTTCAAAGTAATTCAAATATTTACAAACAATTAATAATTAACACTAACCACAGACTCCTCTGGATTCGATACCCTGCTTACCCTAGCTAACTAGGTTAATTAGGTTTTTGCATGTCACTAACGACAGACATCAGACTTTTGGCACAAACTATGAGAATGACGATTGGGAGTTTTTAGAGAACATGGCGATTACCTCGAAAAGGAAGGCTCAAGCATCTAGGAGAGCCCGACCGGCCATTGCCCGACCTCAAGTGCACGCCATAGATGATGGTAATGTTCAAACTACTAACCAAATTTATGATGTTTGTGCTTTGTGTAATGAAATAGGTCACGCGGCTGAAAATTGCCAAGGGATGGTGGAAGGGCAATATGAAAAGGTGCATGCGGTTCAAGGTCAAGGTCAAGGAGGGGGTGGTAGAAACTACAACAACATGAACTCTAATACATACCACCCCGGGTTGAGGAACCACCCAAATTTTCGTTATGGGAACCCTTCAAATCAAGCTAACCCGAACTTCCAAGGTAGCCAAGGTAACTTTGGTTCACGCCAACCTTATAACAACCAAAGTGGATATCGAGGCGGGAACAACCAAGGCTATCAAAAGCAATATCAAACGGGTCAAGAACAAGGGGGTTCTTCGGGTGGAAACGAGATGATGGAGATGCTAAAGAGCATGCAAACGGAGATGCAAAAACGGAATCAACTTGATGAAGTCCGAATGCAAAAAGATGAAGTTCGTGACAAAAGCATACAATCATTAACAACCCAAATGGGTCAACTTGCGAGTGACGTGGCGATATTGAAGAAAGCAAAAGGCCAGCTACCGAGTGATACGGTGCCAAATCCCAAGAACATAAAAAGTGTTAACATCAATGTGGTAAGCACCGTTCCTAGTACCGAATTTAATGAAAAATGTCTAACTTCTTCGTATCAAGTGAATGCAGGTTTGGAAAAAGATGCCGAATTCGAGAATGATAAAGAGTATGAAGCGCCGATCGTGCATATCCGTGTGGGAAAATTAAAAATCCCTCACGCATTGTTGGACTACGGGGCAAGCGTGAGTGTGCTACCAAGCGATCTATACGATATGTACGACTTTGGTCCGCTTGAAGGTATAGACACCATGGTGAGCTTGGCGGATGGAAGTTGGAGGCGTCCACGGGGAATGGTTAGGAATGTTAAGATTCAGTTGGGAGAGTTTGAATACCCGGTGGATTTTCTAGTTTTGGACTATGCTTCTACCAACATGGCATCACAACAAAGGGTAATTTTAGGTCGACCGTTTCTATATACAGCAAATGCTCAAATTAATTGTAGAGACGAGATTATTACCATGACCGAAAAGAACCGTAAGTTGTACTTTGATGTTCAAACTAGAATGATTAGTTATGAGCCCATTGAGAGGAAGGGTGGTGAGTCTAGTGATTGTATGAAAAATGTGTTTCAAAGATTGAGAAAAAAGCACCCACCGGACTGTGAAGAAACATATATGGGTGCGAGCAAGAGTGTATTTGATTGCCCACCGAGTCAAAATGAGACGGATGCATTTTACCCAATGACAAGCTACAGTGGGGGAGGTGATAGGAACCGATTCTTTGAGCCACCATAAATGGTGGTGGCACGGTCTGGCTGAAGACTCGAAACTTAGCGCTGCTCGGGAGGCAACCCGGGGTTTTTATTGATCTTGTTGTTTTTATCTTTCTATGTTTCAGGGCCATGGCGATATTCAAGTGTGGGGAAGATGTGCGGATATTTGTGTAAGGGTGGTGAAAGGAAATTGGATCATTTACAATATCTGTTGTGCCAAACTTTACCAGGTCAATGTACTTTTTCCTTAGACTTGTCATGTTCTTTAGCTTTGAAATATTGTTAGTCTATTAGTTTGCTTTTGTTTATAAAAAAAAAAAAAAGAAAAAAAGAAATTTGGGATTTGAGAGTATTAGCGAAAGCTAATGTTTTTGGTTAGAAGCGATCTTTCCCTCAAAGCCATACATTGGGACAATGTATCCCAAGTGTGGGGATGGGGGAAATTTTTGATAGTTTTAAAAATTTTGTAAATCCGAGCGAAAATTGTTAAAATTTGAAAACTTGATATTGTGCCATTTGACACACCGACACCCATTCCTAGTCTTTTCTTGGTGAGGATTTGAGCCACACATGATTGTTATTGATATTTCATTGTTTGAGTGGCGGTGTGCGTTGTGTGTTAATAGAACTTGTGTGTGAATACTTGTTAAATCCTAGAATTAGCATGCTTTTGAAAATGATAGGGGGACTTTTAGGAAGCCTCGTCGAGATGTGTGAAGAGTGCGGGATTGGTGGGTTGGACCTCATACTTTACATATATGAGCTTGGTATTGTGAGGGGTGGGGGTTTGGTCTTTAGAAAGCCATGTTTGAGCCTTATACCATTCGGTTGTGACCCAAACCTTCTTCCTACAAAATTTTACCTTTTGAGATTTTGAGATGACCCGGTTTAGGAGATTTAGTTGTAGTATTGATGTTCTTGTATATATTGTTGAGTTTGATGTGTTATGAAAAAAAAATGATAAAAAAAAAAAGAAAAAAAAAAGAGAAAGAGAAAAATATGAAAAAAAAAATATATTTAGTTGTAATTGTAGTTGAGAATGTTGAAGAAGTTGTGTATATAATTGATGTTTGTTTTGTTTTGTAGTAGAAATAAAAACCGGGTCAAATCAATTAGCTCTCGTATATATATTCCACCATTTTCCTACCTTTGCACTTAGCCCCATTACAACCCGCAAGTCCCTTTGATTCTAAAGCATGTTAGATATTTGTTAGGAGGAAACTTGATTTGTATACAAGCTTATTGTCGCGCACACACACACACGCATTGAGTGGTTTAGCATTATGCTAATAATTCTTGTAACCGAGAGATTTTTGTGAGGGGTGTGTTTTGTGGTATGATTGGAAGTTAGTAAAAGGACGGCACATTTAGCTTGGTTTACATTGATCGCATCGCTTGAGTTGAAATTGATTTAATGAGTTGCTTGGGACAAGCAACGGGTAAGTGTGGGGATGTGACGGGTGGTCCGTTGGACAACCTTTAGATGGTTTAAAAAGATTAAAATTCCATGCTTTACTTGGTTATTTGCTTGAACTTGGTAACTACGAGTATTCGTGTGTTTTGCAGGTAAATCGCTTAATTCGGTTAAATTGGAACGCGTAGGCTACGGTTGGAAATTAAATGGCATCGTGACTTTGTGGTTCAAAGAATTAAAAGGAGCCATCTTAGAGGTTTGAGATAAGGAGAGCAGGGCTTTTATCACAAAATCATATCATGCATACAAAAGGGATTACTTTGGCAGCCTTTATCACGTGAACTTGTAAAAGAAAGTCAACAACAAGAATTCACAAAATCACATGATCCATTCTTTGATTGGGCCGCCATAAAAACAATAATCATCATCATCATCACGTGGACTTGAGGGTTGTTGGGCCGCACATGGGCTGTGACGGCAAAGAGGACACACAGCCGACATCTTTGATTGGGCCGCACTTGGGGAGTTAAAATATTATATACACACATGGACTTCTTTATGGTGGGCGGCAACATTATCATCACACCATGTTCACGTGAAGGTGGCACAAGATCAACAACATACATCACAAGAATTGGCGGCTCATGTGGGCTTCCCTAGTGGGCCGCACATGATTGTTTTGGAGGCAAGTGGACATCTGTGGATGTTATGGATTGGGCCGCTAACAAGGAAGCAACAACATCACGGCACATGTGGGACTATCTTGGCAGCCGACAAAAAGACTTGTGAGGGTTTTGGAGGCAGCAACATCACGTGTGTTAGAGGCATTAATTGAAGAACATCATCAAATTGACATCACGTGAAGAAGATATCCATCATCTTATCATCTTCTCATTGGGCCGCACATATGGAGGGCCTGACTTTGAGACGGAGGCAGACATCATCACGTGAACAAGGAATAACAATCAGGTTGTAACCGTAAATTACAGTTCCACCGTAATTTACGGTGGACCTGATGTTGACCTGAAGCTTACCATAAATCAGAAGACTTGCACCGTAAACATTTCATGTTCACCGTAATTTACGGTGGAGCCGTAAATTACGGTGGTGGCTGCGATCAAATGTGTAACTGCCTCATTTAAGTTAGTTTTATTGTGTCTTTTCAAGTGTTCTCATGATTGGACGGTTTTGGAACTCACTCGGGGCGAATTTGGCTGTTCTTGCTTGTTTTTGGACAATTCCTAACATTCGGTTTGTGTTTACGATTCCTATGAACATTAGACTCGTTGTTATGATGATTCACCAAGTGATGTCCGGCTAAAACCTTTTGGTGATCATCTTAGGTGAAGGTTTCTCTTGAACTTTTGTGTGTTTATTTCTGAATTTCTAGAATGATAACTTGCGTTGCTTGAATATCAAGGTGTATGTTTAATTGTTTGTAGTTTGTTAGTTGATATTGCAATTTCTAATCTCAATCGTACGTTCTTGGTGCCGTTGGCAATCGAGATATCACGGGAAGGGTTAGGGTTGGTTATTGATTAATTGATCATCGGGAAACAACCTCGCGTTTATAAATCCGAGTACTTTGTTCCCTTTTATCACTTCGACTATTCATGCACGAGTTATGTCTATGTAACTCTTTCTAGTTGGAATTGCACACAATTGTTTAAAGAAACTGAAACCTAAGATGGTCATTGTTCTCTCCAAATTTGTTTTACAACCAACATTTGATTTGCAATTAGTTATTAATTTAGTTTTCTAAAACAACAATCCAAATCATTGATCTTTATTTTTCTTCAAATTAGGTTAATTGTAGTTAATTGCAAAGCTTCATAATAGACACATTTTCCACATACTCCCTGAGTTCGATACCCACTTACCGCTATCTATAGTAGTTTTTGGGATTAAATTTGTGTGACCCACGACAATCACGTCAATGAGCACCCTCCGACCAGATAACTAACTGTTCGATGTTATTCTCGCTTAACCGTACATCGTTTACTATATCCTTCAATGATTTAACGCAGACATACCCGTAACCGACCCAGTCAAGTTGCATTCTCGCTAAATACGCACTGTGAGTATACTTGACCCCCTTTTAATCGCATTTTGGGTGTAACATACGTTTCTAACAAATCGAACTTATCAAACGAATTATTCAATCAATCGAATTATCACTTGCGAATAACTGTTATGCATAGATATACGTGATGCTAGTTGCATATGTGCTAGGGCTTATACTCGCGACGTCCCACCATGACTAGTATAGTACTATTGCGCCCGACGGGGTCTAGTTTGCCATCGCATATTCGAGCATCGAGGACTTAGTTGGTAGTATCAGCTTTGTGAGTATGTATGTCGTGTGTTACGTTTATGCATATGGAAATTCGCTACACGTTTTAATCTATTATGCTATACTTATCAAACCTGTATACTCGCCAATACTTTTGTATTGACAAATATTTTAAAGTATGTTGCAGGTTAGATCGCAGACTATATCAAATCAAGCTAGGAAGTCTAGAAACTCAACTAAAATCTAGGTTGTCGGATTTGTATTGTTCGAGAGGACAAGAAATCTGTGATAACTTATGTGATTGTATTATTTGTTAGTATGGGATAACGAATGTATTAAATATTATCGCAATATAGTTGTTATGGATTCTCTTGAGCAATCTGATTCGCCTAGTGCCGCGCCCCGATGATTCCGCCATCGGTTGGGGTGTGACAGATTGGTATCAGAGCCATAACTATAGGGAATTAGGCCAGACTCGACCTAGTCCGGGTCGACGTCTTAGAAATTGACCTAGTCTATAGTCTAAGTACCAACAGGCCGACTCGTACGAACCCAGTAGGGTTTGTATCGGGCCTACTTGATACTCTCAATCGAAATTGCTAAAAGCTACAACTTTGTGTGAACACCGCGTACTACAACTTCACACGAAGAAGCCTTTCCTAAGGCTGAAATACTACTTAGCCTTTCCTAAGGCCGACACAATACACATGTTTTCGAAAGTACTCGCATAACGAAACCGAGCGATCCAGTCGAGATCAGGTGTGAAAACCAAGAACTCTCGATAGGATTGCTCACTCAGCGCATTTTTCTAGCACGAGAACCTCTCATCGAGTTAGGAGTGACATCCACATCTCGACGAAAGTCTCCATTTCGAAATCTAGTGGAGCTCACGAATTTATTCGAAGAGCATAACCACAACTAGGAACAAAGCTGTTAAGTCAGGGGTGAAACCCGTACCTTAATGAGGCGTTCCACTCTCTAAATTGGTTTTCAAAAGCTCTCACCAAGGACTCGACTATCATGATAACTCGAGCCACGTGATGACTAGGAAGACGAATGTCATGAGCTGCATCCCAGTGGAAGCATGGAGTCTTCTAAGTCAACGCGCGTGCACGAACTTGTTGAACATAGTTGGGTTACCTTGGGTAGTCGACGCCTAAACACCCAAGGCACTCTATCATACGAACTGCCGATCTTACCAATGGTTAGAACTTACTTACAATTTGAAACCTTACGCTTTATCGATATCTCGATTTAACGATTTTCACTCCCTGCTTTATAAACGCACAATTCGCACAGCCATCGCAATCCAAAACGAAACCCGAATGTTCGCAACAAAACTAATGCATAATCTATCGCCTTCGCTATCGTTTTCTCACCTCAACGCGTCCTCGCTTATTCTAAATCGACCTGTATGTGTGTGACTACAAATTACATCTATATAAATATATATATATATATATACATATAAACAAACAAGTCATTGTGTGAGAACTTAGGAATTTCGTGTTTCCTATATGGCTCCTATGTGATTCGTATTACTACTATACTATCGCATCAAGTTTTGAACGCGCTCAATCGCATCGCGAAACTCAAAAAAATCATTATTATCGAATCTCATTCCAAGTCTCTTCCTGTCTAGATGCCTTCCAACAACTCTACCCCGAGACGAGTAACTAGGAGAAGGGCCAAACGAAGCGCCGATAAGAGGATTGCATCACTTGTGACTAAGGAAGTGGTTAAGCTTATTCCTCAAATTGCCGCTCGAGTGCACTCTCTCAGCAACTCTCGAGCCTCGGAAGACTCCAAGACGGAAGCGCCGCAATCTGCTTTTCTTTACAAACACTTCAAAGCCTGTGACCCGATGGAGTTCACGGGTGAAGGAGGTGTGACTCAACTACTCCAGTGGTTCGATTCTATCGAAGTTACCCTTCGTCAAAGTGGGTGTCCCGATAGTTTCCGTACTACTTGCGCTACCGGAGTATTTCAATCACGAGCACTCGACTGGTGGACCGCCGAACGTAACAAACGTGGGATCTCCGCAGCTTACGCTCTCTCTTGGGAGGAGCTGAAAGAGCTCATGAAGAAAGAGTACTGTCCCCCTCACGAAATTCAGAAACTGGAAGACGAATTCTGGAAAATCAAGCAAACCAAAGGTGACAATGCTGGCTACACCGCAAGGTTCAAACAGCTTAGCATAATCTGCCCAAGTCAAGTCAACACACCAGAAAGAGCCATTTCGAAATACATTCGTGGCTTGCCGGAGTGTGTGGGTGATTTTGTCGAAGCTGCAAGACCTGCTACCATCGAAGAAACCTACCGCTTAGCCGCAGAAATCAACAACAAACGACTCATGGAAGGGTTTTTCTCCAAGAATCCTGTCAAGCAAGCTTATCAAGCAATCGCCATTAATCCTTCAGGCGAACATGTCGACGATTCTTCTGGTGAATCTACTGACGAATCTTCTGACAAATCTGCTGGTGATTCTTCTAACGAATCCGCTAACGATTCCTCTAACGAATCTGCTAACGATTCTTTGAACGAATCCGCTGCCGATTCTTCTGACAAATCTGCCGACGGATCTTCCGACAAATCAACCAAAGATTCTGCAAGTGAGTCCTCAGACGAATCCTCCAACGACGACACCTCTTCGTAAGACACCGACAAACCCAGCCGCAAACGAAAGACTTCAAGCCCGAGCTCATCAACAACCGAACTGCTGCGACCGAAACCTCTTCGAACAGTTCCGATGTTTCCAAAGCGAGCCTACACTGGAGCTCATCCTCAGTGTTACTCGTGTACCTATCATCATCCAGTTGGGGCTGACTGTCGCTATTGCAATAACTGCAACCGTTACGGTCACTTCACCCGCAACTGCCGCATCGAACCGTGAACTTGAGTACAACAACAACAGCTCCAGCAAAAGTCTTCAGCATCATATATCTAGCAAGCGTGGGATAAAGTTGTAATGATACGATTTTCGACGTAGTTTCTAAGTTTTGAACCTACTCTATTACTCGATATTGCCACTATGTGTAACGTTAACTCTCTTCTTCGTTCTCCCTTCCACTCTTTAATCGTCGCACTTAGACTAGATTCACACACATACTATATACTATATCACGAAATGATGTGTTTTACCCTCACTACACTCTTAGAATGAGGTACGGTAAACGTGCAAGGAACAACTAATCACGGGTGCACACGGGATTATTTGGGTCAGTGCACGGAGATCGTAGTAAATTCTAAGGTGCCATAAGCGTTTCGACGAAGTATGACACTAAATCACGGGATCTAAGTAGTAGGGGTCAAGCAAGGTGTGCTTTATCATACTACCGAAGTTCCGTGAAGAAAGTGCCACGTGGAGTTGAACGTTATTAGACCTATTATACTATTGTGATTATTTTCAACACACTACACTCAATCGCAAGGCGTAACAAACCGTATCATCGCAAGACTTGACGTAGGTCTGCAAACGCAGTGCAATCGCCATCATCGATGGACTCTGGGGAGAATACCTCGCAGGGCAATTGCATCAACGCAAGACTGGTCGTAAGTCTAAAAGCAATCAATCTCATCAAGCACATTAACGCTCACGATGTTGTCGGGTGAGGACCTATTCTACCCTCCTCGATAGCCCTGATGCGTCGCAACGTAACGTTAAGCTTATTCGAAACAAAACTCGGCTAATCGTAATCGCTTATTATGTGTATCTCGCAATCTCTGTCGCTTATTATGTGAAACTATATCGCTTGCTGTGTATCAATCAATCTATCGCTATACCGTTAGCTGTGATATTCGTGTTAAGTTAGCACGCCTGACGTCGCTTCACGAGATGAAGCTCATATGGTTAAAGCAGGGTGTTTTAGTCATATCAGCGACCTTTCGTGGAAAAAGGCCATGTGGGGTCTAATGTTAGTTAAACTCTGTGGTGTTAATCAATCAAAATCGAACCGCATACCTTCATCGCTTGCAACGCGACAACTGCCGCTTATCGTAATTCGTTTATCATCGCCGTCATTGTTGGTGTTGTGTTACTCGCTTAATCACCTAATCGCTTATCGCATGTCGTGTATAGTCTACCGCTTATTCGCGTACCGCTTATCGCTCGCTTGGTGTTCATTGCAGTCTGTGTGATATTAGTACACATGACACCGCTTCATGAGGCAAAACTAACCTGGTTAAGCATGGTGTTTCGCCATGTTAGCAAACTCCCGTCGAAATGTGCCATGTGGGTTTAATGTGGAATCTAATCGAAAACGCGCTATTCGCTTATCGCTTACCAACTCGCCGGATTAACCTATTCGATTCTATCTTATGCTCGGTCCGACTTTCTATCGATTGGGCCGAGTAAACGCAATTCTATCTGTGTCTTATCGGCACACCTGACACTGCCCCACGAAACAGAAGTAATATGGGTAAAGCATGGTGGATACGCCGCTGGTACTTCCTATATATAAGTGTTTTAAACATATTAACAAACTTTCGTGGGAAAGTGCCAAGTGGGGCTCGGTGACTAACTACCTTTTGTACTGATTAAAACGTCTTTTTATAAAAATTTTTGACTTAAAACCGGTGGACAAGTGGAATTTTCTCACGACGTGGAGTTAACATCGAATCAGCTTAACTCCATGTCCAAGAAAAGTTTCATAAGCCCAGTTTTCCTTAAACTTTTACAACGTCAAAACAAAATCCTTCTTAAGACATTGGTTCGACATCGAGTTCAGCTTGAACCCCTGTCATAGGAGAGTTTTCGTAACCCTTGTTTTCATCTTCGAATTCCTTAAAATGTTTAAAAACTTAAACTTCCTTGCAACATCGGTTAACATCGACTCCGTTGACCTCATGTTAAAAGGAAAATTTTCAAAATTCCATCCAAAATCCCTTTGAGTATCTAAAAACGAATGTTTCTTGTAACGTTGGTTAACGATCGACTCAGTTAATTCTACGTAATGAGAAACCTTTTCAAGTCCTATAAAATTGCAATCGCATCGAACTAACGAAATTTTTTTTCGCGACACAAGGAACCTTGGAACGCCAACTCATGGAATATTACTTTTGTCTTTACGTCGCCTTCTCGCTATCGCAATCAATCTCTCTCATTCGAAGCACTCTCGCTTGTCAACTCTCGGTCAAATCACTCGCTGTATCGCTACTTACGTAAGATCAAACCTCAAAAGTCTACCTGTTGGATTAATTTCGGGACGAAATTTCCTAAAGTAGGGGAGACTGTAACAACCCGCACTTTTGTGCGTTGTTACTACTCGATATACTCGTTACGCCTAGCACCAGAGATTCGGATCATAATGTAACTATATCGTATTTATCGCTATTCGAAGGATAAATCGCATATTTTCGAAATACAATATTGCTATACTATACACTATTATCACACTAACACTCATGGAGGCATTGAGTGAGGACCTATTCTACCCTCCTCAGTGGCCGTGGTGTGTCGAACGCAGACAATTAACGCTAACAAGGACTCTCGGGTGAGTGCTATAGCTCCAGTCGTCGTGACGATGATGACAATACGAGTGAATGGTACCCCGCCAGTCTTTGTGGCACAACACACAATAACGTTCACGATGACATCGGGAAAGGACCTATACTACCCTACCTGATGGCCGTGAAACATCGCTAATCGCATACTCGAAACGAAAACCGATTGTTAACTATCGAAACTTTGAACTACGGATACGTAAATACGACCCCTAGTGATAGATATACATATATAATAACCATATAAAGTAACTATGAAAAGCGCGTACTTCGAAAGCTAGCAAAACAATCAAAAACGAAGAAAATCCCCGCACCGGGATGGCCATCCGGATGGACAGCCTCATCCGAACGGATGGGCTATCCGAACGGATGGGCCATCCGAACGGACGACCATTCGACCCAGTCACTCCCTCCTCCTCTTTTTGCCTATAAATAGCCTGCCACACCACTGTTCAAGTGATGTGACAGCTCCCACTCGACCAGACACGCTTCAAGACCCTTTTCTTCCGATTCCTCGCGATTTCGGTAAGATTTCAACCTGAAACTCGTACTTCTATGATCTACACTCAATTCTACACCATTCTATCTTTCAAAACTCGATTTCTAACCATGAAATCTACTGATTTGAGGTGTTTTAAGGTGATGTCACCAAGAGTTCATATGAACTTCAAGTTGTGACCTCATCCCACCATAAACGACTCAGATCTGAGCGATTTCCACATGTTTTGATAACAAATCTCACCTAATTCTATGTATTTAACCAAGGAACTGTGCGATTTCGAGTTAACCATGAAAAACCATCAAGAACGGCCAGATCTAATGGAACGGGGTGGTTCCCGGCCGTTAGAACGGGTCGGAACTGATAGAATTTCAATGGTTAATGCGAGATTACACCGTCCCAACAAAACCGCATCATATTTTTCCCGAAAACACTCGAAAATAGTTGACCGGAACATTAAACAGACGTGCAATTCGAACGAGTCAACCCATACTCGAACGGATTGCAATTCGAACGAGTCACCCATATTCGAGCGGATTACAATTCGAACGATTCACCCATACTCGAACGAATGACAATTCGAACCAATCCACAGCTACTCGATCGAATGGCAATTCGGACCAATCAACAGTTATTCGATCGAATAGCAAATCGACCCAAACATGTGTCATTCGACCGGATGAGCCTATTCGAACGAATGAGCACCCTCCGACCAGATAACTAACTGTTCGATGTTATTCTCGCTTAACCGTACATCGTTTACTATATCCTTCAATGATTTAACGCAGACATACCCGTAACCGACCCAGTCAAGTTGCATTCTCGCTAAATACGCACTGTGAGTATACTTGACCCCTTTTTAATCGCATTTTGGGTGTAACATACGTTTCTAACAAATCGAACTTATCAAACGAATTATTCAATCAATCGAATTATCACTTGCGAATAACTGTTATACATAGATATACGTGATGCTAGTTGCATATGTGCTAGGGCTTATACTCGCGACGTCCCACCATGACTAGTATAGTACTATTGCGCTCGACGGGGTCTAGTTTGTCATCGCATATTCGAGCATCGAGGACTTAGTTGGTAGTATCAGCTTTGTGAGTATGTATGTCGTGTGTTACGTTTATGTATATGGAAATTCGCTACACGTTTTAATCTATTATGCTATACTTATCAAACCTGTATACTCGCCAATACTTTTGTATTGACAAATATTTTAACGTATGTTGCAGGTTAGATCGCAGACTATATCAAATCAAGCTAGGAAGTCTAGAAACTCAACTAAAATCTAGGTTGTCGGATTTGTATTGTTCGAGAGGACAAGAAATCTGTGATAACTTATGTGATTGTATTATTTGTTAGTATGGGATAACGAATGTATTAAATATTATCGCAATATAGTTGTTATGGATTCTCTTGAGCAATCTGATTCGCCTAGTGCCGCCCCCCGATGATTCCGCCATCGGTTGGGGTGTGACACTCGCACTATTGACGATGCGGTAGAATTAGCTAATACCCTAACTGACGAACTGGTACGCACAAGAGATGAAAACAGAAAGAAGGAACTGGCTCAGAAAATTACCCAAGGATTTCGTGTGGGTAATAGTAGTAACTTCAAGAAAAGAGGAACAGGGCAATCCTCAACTCCTCAGTTCTGCAGAAATTGCAAAAAGAAACATTATGGAAGATGCAATATAACCTGCAATTTTTGCAAAGCTGTAGGACATCGTGAAGAAAACTGCAGAAAGAAAACCATAATCTGCTTTAACTGTGGAGAAGCGGGGCATTTTAAAACAGAATGTCCTAAATTGGCCAAACCAGCAGACAACAAAACCAAGACGGCCGACGGAGTTACTAAGAAGAATGCCTGAGCATTCCAGCTGACCACTCAAGAAGCATAACTCATTCCAGATGTGATAGCTGGTACGTTCTTAGTTCACAACATTTACGCAAAAGTATTATTTGACCCTGGTGCGAACCAAAGTTTTATAAATACTACATTCTGCCAATCTCTTAATTTACCCTTAACCAACCTTAGGCATATTTTTACAGTCGAAATGGCAGATGGGAATTCAGTTAAAATAGATAAGGTTTTGCAAAATGTAGAAATAGAACTCTCAGGTCATAAATTCTCTGCAAACCTATTACCTATGAAATTAGCTGAATTCGATGTTGTGTTAGGAATGGATTGGTTAGTAGCCAACCATGCTCGAATCCTTTGTGAAAAGAACTTTATAGAGATTCAGGCACCCACCGGAGAAGTAATCATGATTACAGGAGATAAACCACGTAAACCCATGAAGTTCATTTCTGTAATGAAAGTTGCTAGTTATGAACGAAAGCAAGGAATAGTATATATGATTTCAGTAATCATTAGTACTAAGGGTAAGGAACTTAAGGATATTCCTGTAGTCTCAGAATACCCGGATGTATTTCCAGAAGAGTTACCTGGATTACCACCTGATAGGGAAGTAGAATTTAGAATCCATCTAATTCCCGGAACTACACCAATAGCCAAGGCACCTTATCGGTTAGCACCCACAGAAATGTTAGAACTGAAAAAGCAATTAGATGAATTACTATGTAAAGGTTTCATACAACCTAGTTCATCTCCGTGGGGAGCACCAGTATTGTTTGTAAAGAAAAAGGACGGTTCAATGAGAATGTGTATTGATTATAGAGAATTGAATAAGGTTACAATTAAAAATCGATACCCATTACCTAGAATTGATGATCTTTTCGATCAACTTCAAGGAGCTAGATACTTTTCTAAGATCGATTTACGCTCCGAATATCATCAATTGAAGGTACAAGAAGAAGACATACCTAAAACTGCTTTCAGAACTAGGTATGGTCATTACGAGTTTACAGTCATGCCCTTCGGATTAACAAATGCACCTGCTGCATTCATGGACATGATGAATAGGATCTGTAAACCGTATTTGGATAAATTCGTAATTGTCTTCATAGACGATATACTTATTTATTCCAAAAGTCGAGACGAACATTGTAAGCACTTGCATGCACTCTTAACTTTGTTAAGAAAAGAAAAGCTTTATGCCAAATTCTCGAAATGTGAATTTTGGTTAAAGGAAGTGCAATTTCTAGGTCACATGGTGAATCACGAAGGTATTCACGTAGATCCCTCTAAAATAGAGGCAATTACCAAATGGAAGGTTCCGCAATCCGCAATGGAAATTAGAAGTTTTATAGGTTTAGCCGGATACTATAGACGGTTTATTAAGGATTTTTCTAAGATAGCTGTACCATTAACTAAGCTAACCTGTAAAGCAGTTAAGTTTGAATGGGGACCTAAACAAGAAGAAGCTTTTAGGATTTTAAAGCAAAAGTTAACCAATGCCCCAATCCTAGCTTTACCAGAAGGGACTGAAGATTTTGAAGTTTACTGTGATGCTTCAAAACTAGGATTAGGATGTGTGTTAATGCAACGCAAGAAGGTAATTGCGTATGCTTCAAGGCAATTGAAAAAGCACGAGGAAAATTATACAACTCATGATTTAGAATTAGGAGCCATAATTTTTGCCCTTAAAATTTGGAGACATTATCTGTATGGAAGTAAATTTACTGTCTATACGGATCATAAAAGTTTAAGGTACATATTTGGGCAAAAAGAGATGAACATGAGACAAAGGAGATGGATGGAAATCCTAAGTGATTACGACTGTGATATTCAGTATCACGAAGGAAAGGCTAATGTAGTTGCAGATGCCTTAAGTCGTAAGTATCATGAGAAACAACGACGGGTTCGTGCTCTTAGATTAAATCTACAGTTAGATTTAATGGAACAACTAAAGCATTTTCAAGAAACAACAATCAAGGATAATGCTGAAGGAATGAAAGGACGAATAAAAGAATTAGAACAAGGAGCTGATGGAATTTAGAGATTCCATAAAAGAAGAATTTGGGTACCTAAGCAAGGAGAAATAAGAGATAAAATTTTAGAAGAAGCCCATAAATCTAGGTATACCATGCACCCTGGAAATAATAAGATGTACCAAGATTTAAGAAATTATTTCTGGTGGATAGGCATGAAAAAGGATATAGCTAGATATGTTTCTAAGTGTCTTACTTGTTCACAAGTTAAGGCAGAACACCAGAAACCTTCAGGTCTACTACAACAATTAGAAATGCCAGTATGGAAATGGGAACTCATAACAATGGATTTTGTTACTAAGTTGCCTAAAACCAGAAAAGGTAATGATGCGATTTGGGTAATTGTGGATCGATTAACCAAATCAGCTCATTTTCTACCCATGAAAGAAACCTTTAGCATGGAAAGGTTGGCAAAGTTGTATGTAGATGAAGTCGTATCCCTACATGGAGTTCCACTCTCCATTATATCAGATAGGGATAGTCGTTTCACTTCTCACTTCTGGACAAGTTTCCAAGAAGCTATGGGAACTAAACTGAACTTGAGCACTGCATATCATCCACAAACAGACGGGCAAAGTGAAAGGACGATACAAACCCTAGAAGACATGCTCCGAGCATGTGTGATAGATTTTGGTGGAAACTGGGATAATCACCTACCCTTAATTGAATTCTCCTATAACAATAGTTATCATTCAAGTATCGAATCTGCCCCATTCGAAGCACTATATGGACGTAAGTGCAGAACTCCAGTATGTTGGGCAGAAATAGGAGAAAGTCAATTATCAGGACCAGAGATAGTACAAGAAACTACAGACAAGATCACTCAAATTAAGGAAAGATTGAAGACGGCTCGAGATCGTCAGAAGAGTTATGCAGACAATAGACGAAAGCAGTTGGAATTCCAAATTGGAGACAAAGTACTATTAAAAGTATCTCCTTGGAAATGAGTAGTTCGGTTTGGAAAGAAAGGAAAGCTAAGTCCACGATACGTAGGACCATTTCCAGTAATCCAACGTATAGGACCAGTTGCTTATCGTTTACAACTACCAGAAGAGTTAACTGGAGTACATGACGTATTTCATGTATCCAACCTTAAGAAATGTCTATCTGACGAATCCCTGGTAGTACCTCTTCAAGATGTAGAGGTAAATGAAAAGTTGAAATTCGTAGAGAAACCTCTTCAAATAGAAGATAGAAAGATCAAGTTTCTCAAGCACAAGAGACTAGTACTGGTCAAAGTCAAGTGGGATTCAAAACGAGGACCTGAATACACTTGGGAGTTAGAATTAGAAATGAAGCGAAAGTATCCCTACTTGTTCCAGTAAATCTCGAGGACGAGATTTTTATTAAGGTGGGGAGAATGTAACAACTCTTATTAAAAAGCCCTATTTATTACTTTAATTGTCCAATAGGAAACCCTAATTGAGAAACCCAAGTGATCCTGCATAAACCCTAAAATTTTCAGAACAATCAGAATCAGGATCAGGGCCCCTAAAACTCAGGGGGGTATTCCCTATTGACGATTATCCATACAAAATGCTGTCAAATTCGAATTTTAACAATCCACTGACTCAGCAAGGCTACAAACACACGAGGCTACCCTATGATAGGGTGTGACCCCTCGCGCCACGCGACGCCCAAGGGGGTACCCCTCGCGTCACGCGAGGGGGTCAAAATTTCAGTATAAATAGATGGGTTTGGGACTTGAATTTTGGCACTTGAACGACGTAAAAATTCGTTATACATACTGATTTATACTCTGATTACTACAAAACACACACAATTCACGAATTGCTGCCGCAAAACAGGGTAATAACTCGATCGCTGCTACGATTCAATGTCCGATCGATTAAAACTATCCAATGGATGTTTAAGTGCTGCCCACATTAGGGTTATGCTTTGTCATTCGTCGTGAATTCGATGGATGTTTAAGTATCGCACTTTGTCATTCATTGTGAGGGTTTAATCTCGTGAGTTATCGTAAATGCTGTATTAGTTACTAACCTAGTTTTGTGTGCATTGTTATTTAAACTAGGTTAACAAGGCTAATTCGTAAACTAGACTCTGCTCGTGTTAAATCTGCAATGTGAGTCATTCTCTTTTTATCAAAGTGCTTTATAAATATTTTTAGAAGTTATAATTACAGGGATTAAGTCTTTGTAGTCACCAAATTACAGCCGGTATGTGGGGTTTTGTATACATTACTTGATAATCTTCACCATTGGACAACGGGGTAGCCAATGGGTGATATGACCATAGTCACAGAAACGAGTCGAGTGACAAATACCGTGGGTAGTTGGTTGATATCTGGAAACATTGTAATCGCTCTTAATACTGTAAATTATAACAAACATGTCGTTTTAGTAAATAGAATGATTCACCAGTATTTCCCGCTGACAAAACCTTTTTCAAACATGTTTCAGGTGATCTGTTGTGATCCAGGAAAAGTGCCGAGAAGCACTACAAGCTTAAGGAAGTGGCTCAATATAAAATAAAGAAACATGTTTTGTAAAATAAAGATTTCTCAGTGAAATCATATGATTGTAAACTACTAGGGTATATCCCGAATTGTGAAATGAAATAATCGGGAAATTTTAGTATGAAAAAGATCCTGTTAAAATCTTCCGCTGTTAACTCAATTAAATAAATACCACGGGATTTTCTGTCCCGCGGCTCCTGAAACAGGTCAAACCGGGTCGGGGGCCGTGACAGCGAGACAGCAGAAAATCAAGGAATGGGACTAGGCATCAAGGTATGAGTTTCACCTCTATCTTGACAACATCGTGCCCTAATAGCGTCAGTACTTATCAATAGATAGAACCTACTAGAATATAACCTGGAAATTTCTCATCAAGGTTCGGACGTCACTCCTGTCTTGAGGGCAAATCTCGTGCGAAATACAAACACTACATAGCAGCGTTTTCAAAGTATCCAAGTGTATACTATGTCAGCCTTAGGAAAGGCATGTAAGTTTAACAGAAAATGTGCTGCTAGGAAGCAGATACGGTAGAATGCATAAGTCTTAAACAACAGATAAGAGTCAAGATTCCTAGAACTATAGACTAGGGAAGTATTCCTACTTTTCCTAATTCCCTATAGTTATGGCTCTGATACCAATCTGTCACACCCCAACCAATGGCGGAAACATCGGGGCGCGACACTAAGAGTTCAGATTGCTCACGAGTTTCCATAACACTAGATATTTCAATATAGATTAATCTATTTCATAATAATTGTCTAAAGCATCATGCACACAATATCAAATTACAAACCATCAAACATCGTTTCAAAAGTTTCTAAGATTTAACTAGAGTGAGTTTCTAGTAGCGTCCTAGCAAGTTTCTTGAAAATCCAGCATCATATTAGCCTGCAACATGTATTAAAATAAAGTCAATACAATAATGTACTGGCGAGTATAAAAGTTTGAGTATATAGAATAATAGTTTAAAAGACTCATATCCGTCATGTAAACAACAAAATAGTTTTAGACATGCTAGTGTACGCAGTCCAAGTGATAGCCCAAGTGTCCCAATGCATTTACCACTTTCCCAAGAATCAAGGAAAGCAAATAGAATCCTCCTAACAATACCCCCGAGAATAATGGGGAGGTGCATTCTCCTATAGCGCTACTATTGTTAAGGCGGAACTACACACAAGGATTAAACGTTCACATAGCATAAAGAATCAAGAATCAAGAATCCAAAAGTATCAAGTTTCACATTTACAGACGATAGAGTTAGATTCAAATAGTTTCAAGTTTCATAGAATACGTGTTGCATCCCAAAAGTTTAAAACAGAAAGGAATCGAGTATACTCACAGTGGGTGCTAAGTATCGACACCTACTAATTGGATCAAAGGGAGCTCTGAGATTAGCCTGATTATAGATTAACAGATAAGCATCGGACTGAATAACAAGAATCATGCAAAGTGTCGGACCAGTCTCCTGATCGGATGGCAATCCGGACGGATGGTCATCTGGTCGGATGACTGGTTTGATCCAGATGGATCGCCATCCGATCGGATGGTCATCCGGACGGATGGCCATTCGATCAAATGGTCATTCGATCCAAGGATGTGTTTCCAAAATGATCAACTTTCGAAGTTTTCGTTGTAGTGTGAATCCTAGCCGTTCGATCGGATGATCATCCGATCGGATGACCGTTCGGTCGAATGACTCTTCGAGTGTAAGTTTCAAAGTTTGAAGTTCTGATTCAAAATGGTTTAAGTGTTGAAGTTTACTGAAATAACCCACTTGGTCGGACGGTCATTCGATCGGACGGCCGTCCGATCGGATGGTCGTTCGTCCATTGGTGTTCTTCTTTGTTTGAAAAGTTTGCAAAATTTCTAAGTTGAGTTTAACATAGACGACACGGTAACGTATCAAGACAACGGAAACTCGCCAAGGCTCAGCCAGTCTGATCGGATAGGAATCACCCCGTTCGATCGGATGGCCGTTCTTGACTAAGTTTCATGTCTGGTCCGTAATCCGGTCATCTTTTCCAGTGAGAATCCGTTATCGGGCCGTCTCCAGACTTAGGAACCAGTTCTAAGCCTGTTTCGGGTTTGGATTCCACTGATTTCAGTAAAAGTGTAAGAAAACTGGAAGAATTTGTATGAAATCAATCGAAAGCGTTTAGATTCTGATTAGTTTGTAGAAATACGTGTAAAAATCTAGTGAAACCTTTTGGATTTGGACTGACTTTGATGGAATGACGTCATACCCACTGAACCGAGATGACATTACCTCCAAAGAGTCCAGATCTTGAAGATTTCATGGTGAAATTCAGTGATTCAGCCGAGATTTAGATGAGGAATTGTGTAATGATCAAGGTTGTACAAGAATCTAAGAGAAAACTTACAAGAATCGGCCTAGAATGTAAGAATAGTGTAGTGCGTGCGCCTGGATCGGAGGGCTCTATCACATCAGTGAAGAATGATGTGACAGGTCCTATTTATAGTGTCAGAGGAGAAGTAATGCGGTGCAGCAGACGGATCGGATGGCTGTTCGGTCGAATGGCCCTCCGATCGGATGGTCATCTGATCGGATGTCCATTCGGACAGTCCAATCCGTTTTTGTAACTTTTCCGTCTTTGGTTCTTTTTGCGAGTTAGATTAAGTGTTGCGTTGCGTATTATTGGGTAATTAGCATTTCATAGCAAGATTATTTTATTAACACAAAAGTTTCAAGTTTCCAAGTTTACATAAGTGTCAAGCCTCTAGTTTCTCGTTTAACCAAGTCTCAAGTTTCACGAGTCTCAAGAGTCAAGAGTCAAGTATCAAGAGTTAAGCTTCAAGTATCAAGAATCAAGCATCAAGAATCTAGTTTCAAAGTATCAAGTATCAAGACTCAAGTATTAAGAATCAAGTGTCTAGAATTTAGTATCAAGTATCAAGAATCTAGAATTAAGAATCAAGTATCTAGAATTAAGTATCAAGAATCACAAAGTTTCAAGGTTCAAGTTTCGTAGCATCAAGACTCACAAAGTATCATAAGTGTCAAGTTTACATAGTATAGGGGCCAATATTGACAAAAGCCAAAAGTATAGAGACGCAGGGCGTTACACAATGACCTTACCTTTTTGCATCAAGACACACCCTAACCCTTGATGCGATGCATTTGTGTATACCACCAAGTGTTTCGTTCTGTCCGGTAAGGACAACACCGGAGAACTCGACAATTTTACCTTCAAGGTCTGAAAGGCTTTCTCTTGGTCTAATCCCCAATTGAACTTCTCATTCTTCTTTGTTAATTTGGTCATAGGTAGGGATATCCTGAAAAAATCTTTATAAACCTTCTACAGTAGCCGACCAAGCCTAGAAAGCTTCTTACTTCACTAAGGTTCTTTGGGGGAAACCATTTCATCATGGCTTCAACCTTAGATGGATCTACCAAAACGCCACCCGCGTTAATCACATGGCCCAAAAGTTGCACTCCTCTAAGCCAAAAGGCACATTTGAAAAACTTTGCATATTCGGACTCACATCGAGAAATTTATTTTTCAAATAATTTATCTTTTGTTTATTTATTTTATTTCAATATTTTGTGACTTTATAATTCCGTTATTTTAGTTTTTTTATCCACTTACGTCCTGCTTGCTGTGTGCACATTTAATGTATATATGTGAGGGCCCTCGGGGGGGGGGGGGAGTAAAATTGCACTAATTTTAACGTTATTTTACTAATTTCGTGAAAACAACGTTAAAAGCGGGGGGCGGTTAATCATGCATCATGTAGTGGCGTTGATAGTCGAAAGACAAGGGGGTACATGCACTAATCGGCCTTTTTTCCGAGAGTTATGCCCCTTATGTCCAAGGCTTGATGCTAAACTACTATAGAGCCGGGGGTCTCACTGGAAGCAGTCTCTCTAGTCCTATTAGGGTAGAGGTAAGGCTGTCTACATCTTACCCTCCTCAGACCCTATCTTAGTTTTGCTATTGGTGGGATTTATCGAGTATGATGATGATGATGATGATTTGTTGTATCTTATATGAAAACTCTTTAAAATGCTACAAAGTAAACAAAAGTTACGAGAACAAACAGATAACACCATATATATGTATGGTGATTCAGGAAACGTTCACCTCCTTGGTCTCAAATCAAGAGTTCTCTTCACCATATTTTATATAAGAATAGAGTTAATTGCTAAATTCGTCCTTGAGGTTTTACACAAATTTCTAGATCAGTCCAAAATCAAGATTTGTTTTGCTAATACAGTCCAAAAAACAGACGCCGTTAAATATAACAGTTGAACTGTTTTAGCAACAAATCTTGATTTGGACTGTTTTAGCAGCAAATCTTGATTTTGGACTGATCTAGCAATTTGTGTAAAACCTCAGTGATGAATTCAGCAATTTTCTAAAAAAAAGTGATTTTTAACTGTTTTTTATATTTAATTTGATATTAATACACCATTAATGAATTTCAATAAAAAAAAGTTCTAGTAATTTCTTCAAATATAATAAGTGATGTCATCTTAAACTTTAATTATGATATATATAATGCATTTCAAATTTATTAAGTTTTTTTTGGTAATTAATATGATATTAACCACCAATTCCGGGGAAAACCCAGTAACCCACCCGCTCGTAGGCACGACGGTAAAATTAACGGTAAACCCGTTTGGCTCAAGGATCGAACCCAGGTTTCCCTGGGTCTCCTATCACTGTTCACCAGTGCCTCACTCCTTTTTTGCACCAAATGAGAATTGAACATGAGTCTTCAAAGAATAACTTAAGTCCTCCTACCACTTGAGCTAGAGGTCATTGGCAACATCATAAGAAATTTAATTTGGTTTCTTAGCTTTTTCTTTTCACACTAAACCACGATATTTAAGAAAAAATGTATTTACAAGTAATTTTACCGTCGTGCCTACGGGCGGGTTGGTTACCGAGTTTTTCCTGAAATTGGTGGTGGACGACTCGGGTTACCCTCGGAGTACTCCGTTTGTCCAGTGTGTGCCCCGAGAGTGCTCGGGATTGATTTGTTGGCCGTTCAAAAAAAATTCTTATGATGTTGAAAAAATGAATAGTCTTTTTTTGTTAAAATTCCATTATGGTGTATTAATATCATATTAATTACCAAAAAAAACTTAATAAATTCGAAATGCATTATATGTATCATAATTAAAGTTTAAGATGACATAACGATAATACAATTACATGGAAAAAAATAACTAACAAATAAAAAATCACTTATTATATTTGAAGAAATTACTAGAACTTTTTTTTATTGAAATTCATTAATGGTGTATTAATATCAAATTAAATATCAAAAACAGTTAAAAAATCACTTTTTTTTTTAGAAAATTGCTAAATTCGTCCCTGAGGTTTTACATAAATTGCTAGATCAGTCCAAAATCAAGATTTGCTGCTAAAACAGTCCAAATCAAGATTTGTTGCTAAAACAGTCCAACTGCTATATTTAACGGTGTCTGTTTTTTTGGACTGTATTAGCAAAACAAATCTTGATTTTGACTGTTTTAGCAGCAAATCTTGATTTTGGACTGATCTAGCAATTTGTGTAAAACCTAAGGGACGAATTTAGCAGTTAACTCATAAGAATATCTTGAGATCAATTAGGAACTTATCCTTAAGTTGGTATACACTTTGTATATACTATTAATCTTATCTCTAATTAAGGTAGATGCCCATTTACAACTTAGAGCATACGTAGTCGAGCGCCATCCAGTTGTGATGCTCGCCATGGGGCCCCATAGCGCCGAGGAACATTGCCCCCTCGGCGCCCTGGGTTAGTGAATTTGATTCCCACGACGGTGATAACGGGGTTATGTGGTGAAGGTGATAGACCATCACACACAAGTAAAAAACAAGCATTTGAATTCATATTACAATTTTTACCCACACATTATTCTCTTACTGATCTATAACCACATATCCAATAAGAGTTTTTTAAGAACTTATAGATTTGTAGAAAGAATTTAAAGATTAAATACTAAGCTTGCAAGTGTGGGGTGGGATTGCAATTGAAATGAGAGCGGTCTACCAATGATCATGTCTCCACCATTTTGGTCTTTTTATAACTGAAATGATATGTTTCATTGTTTCAACTTGACCAAATGCACACAACCTTTTTTCCACTTTAGAAAAAAATTGAACGATAACCTTACTTTAGGAAAAGTTTCATTGGACCTTGCAAACAAAGTTTGAGTTTAACCAAACTAGATGACCTCCTCACTTTTGTTTAACACATACTTTCAAGAAACGATCACGTTTTAATAAGTCCTCTTTAGAATTTTATGTATTCATTATTTGTGATCAAAATGTCAATTTTATGACCCATAATTTCAGGCATCGCAATTGTCCAAGGATATGTATGCCCGTTGTTGACCTGAAAATTGAAATTTGACTCGTTTGAGTGGCTTAGGAATGACACGTGCATATAATCTGTCCTTTTGTTCTCTACCCTTTCATTTGTTATTTTTTTTAATGTCAATGCTTACTCACTCCTAATCTACACCAAATTAACCCTAATCTACTCCTAATTATTTAACTTGCTCGATATGGTCTCTTCCTCAACATTTTAGATCTACGTTTGTACCATGCCTTGATCGTGTGCCTACTATGCATCATTCCTACTTTTCATCAAAGTGAGATCTTTTGTTATTGGTCTTCACGACATTGTTGTCATAGCCATGCGTTGCGGCGGTGACAACTTAGTTGTTTATAGTTGACAACACGTTATATGATGCCTTAACCTTACGAAACTCATGTTTCAATGTATATGATCTAAAGCATTACGTTTACAAAATAAGCGGAATCGAGCCCGAATTAGTTCGTTTATTTAAGGTTCCACCTAACAATTACACCATCTTTACCTTTGCACCAAGACTTGGCAGTGTCAAAACGTACATAACTTGAATTTATACCGTTGGATGAAAACGTGTTATATTTTACCCGACTTGTTTCCAAACACAGTTTACATCAAAACATACACCGATCGAAACGTTCGCAAAAATAAGCATGAAAACATATTATATTTGACCAAACAATTGTTTGTGCTTTTGGACACTTAGACTTGATGTTTTGAAATGTATGATATGAATATATAAGTACCATATGTTTTGTATTTGTTACTATCATTACTTTGAAAGTCATGTAAACACTCTACGACTTGCAAACAATCATGAAAGATTTGGAACTTCAATTGCTAGTTTGATTCCATCAAGACAATTAGTTTATTCTCTTAATTGAACTTAAATGCTAAAAAACTATATCTCCATTATTGTCACTTTCATCTTTCTTATTATATGCTTCCCCTCATAGTGTGTTAATTGTCACATCTTGTTTTACTCTAATTAATTGTTGCTTGATACTACAAAAAAAATTATGTTATCAATTGGGAACTAGAGTAGGACCAACAAATACTTGTATATAGACAAGTATTTGTTATCTAAGAGTTTATCTTGCTAATATTATTATTGCTTTTAGTAGTTTTATACATGTTATAAACTTTATTACTCATCTATACTAACAGTTTTTCTCCATAAGGATTTTTTGAGATCTTAACTAGCATCTTTAGTATACATGCTACTACCTTAGTATACATGCCATATGCATATGGGCTGATTAAACTAAAAAAACCTACAAAAACATGGAATTGTAATCTTTAATCTAAACACATTACCAATTTAAAAAGAAGATGTATTAGTGTAACTTGTATGAGAATGGTATTCATAACCTATAATGATATATCTAGTTAACTATTCTAAGGTGTTCATCTTTACTGATGTTACGACCAAGCTTATCGTACTCAAACTTTGTCCGTTTTAAAAAATTATTCGACCTACATGTTACTCGATTAGTATAGTATAATATAAGTCAGTAATATAACATAATTACCTTAAAACATTATCGAAACCACTAGAAAATGCAGTTCCTAGTTAAAAAACATAAGTTTGGACCATCACCGATTTAAAACCAATTATCTCCTAAACGACTTATCGTTAACGACAATGCGAATATTCATCGTAAAGCTAACTTAATTCTCTACACATCCAACAAAACCTCATCAAAATCCATCAAGTGTAGCTCAAGTTATACCAAAACAAACCAAGCATAGAAACACACCATGCCTACCATTCATCCAAAATCTTCATTACACCTCTCATTAAACACCTCATCCATCTTGTCTTGTAGCCGTTGATCTTAAATAATCAAACGGATATTATTCAAACTCACACCATCCGTGTGGTAGGCCTATCAACCAATCAGATTTCAGTATCTCTACACCCCTCATTAAATTCACTTTATTTAAATCCCAAATTTCATCATCATCAACATCACACACCTGCAATTTCCGATCTGCTATCAAAACCCTAACGAAATCCTAGCTCACGTAATGGCGACGGAAGAACCGATTGTTGCGACTGAGCCTACTGTGGCGGAGCCGGCCGCCGCCTGCGACACGACGGCGGAAGCTCCTCCGGCTGAAACCGAGGCTAAGGATGCGAAAGTGAAGAAGACGAAGAAAGCTTCTGCTCCACGAAAAGCTAAAAAACCTGCTCTACATCCTCCGTACTTTGAGGTATGATTTGTTGTTTACATTTCCGTTTTTTAACCTAATTTTGTTGTTCGATTCGTTAATTGATCTGAATTTGTTGTTTGATTGAATAATCGGTCTAGTTTCGTTGTTCGACTGAATAATTGAGCTGATTATGTTGTTCGATTGAATAATAGATCTGAAATTGTTGTTCGAGTGAATAACTGCTCTGAATTAGTTGTTATCGGTTGAATAAACGAAGAGAATTTGTTGTTCGATTGAGTAATCGATCTGAAACTGTTGATTGTTTGAAAAATTGATGTGAATTTGTTGTTCGATTTGAAATATTCGATGATCGATGTGTAAGTGTTGAATAATTGAATTATTGTGTAGATGATTAAGGAAGCGATTGTGACGTTGAAGGAGAGAAACGGATCGAGTCAATATGCGATAGCGAAGTTTATCGAAGAGAAGCAGAAGAATCTTCCGGCGAGTTTTAAGAAGACGTTGTTGACTCAATTGAAGAAGTTTGTTGCCGGAGGTAAGCTGGTCAAAGTCAAAGCTTCTTACAAGCTACCAGCGGCTAAATCTGCTAGTGCATCAGCTCCGGCGAAGAAGAAGAAGCCGGCTGCAAAGAAGAAAGCACCGGCTAAGAAGAAGGTAGCCACAGCTTCAAAACCTAAAGCTGCAGCTAAGCCGAAAGCCAAAGCTCCAGCTAAAGCCAAGCCGGCTGCAAAAGCTAAACCAGCTGCGAAGGCTAAACCGGCTGCAAAGGCAAAGCCGGCTGCGAAAGCTAAACCGGCTGCAAAGGCTAAGCCGGTTGTGAAGGCGAAACCAGCTGCTAAGCCGAAAGCGGCAGCTCCTGCGAAGAAGAAGGCAGCTGCGAAGCCGGCGGCTAAGGCTGCAAAGACTTCTACTGTAACGTCGCCGGGGAAGAAAGCTGCGGTGAAGAAGACGCCGGCTAAGAAGGCGGCGCCGGTGGCTAAGAAAGCAGCGGCTGCGCCTAAGAGAGGTGGGGCCACCACAAGGAAAGGGAAGAAGTGATGAGAATGAGATGTTTGTTTGTAGGGATTCAGTTGTAAAGTTTGATTTGTGGGTTTATTATACCCATGAAAATTTATAGAGTTTGCAGCATTATCTTCATGTTTTTTTCATATAATCTTCTAATTGTTGTTCAGCTATCTGATTATCACAAATTCTGGTTGGAACTAAAAACGTTTTATCTGCTTGATATCGTTGTTCAGTTAGATTGGTAATGAATACATTTTGTATTGGCAGTGGCGAATGACGGGGTCAAAAACATATATACTTAAAAATTTCTATAGAACTGGGGGTTGAAAACGTATATACCCGAAATTTTTTATACGAAAAATTCAAGGGTCAGGCGCCCTCCTCAATATTTCGCCCCTGCGATACTGGCAATTGCATATGGAGATCCACATGAAAAAGAATGGCTTGTCTGAAAGTTTTTAATTTTAGTTATTTTGTTTTTTTAATATAAATAAACATACTTTAATCAGCATCTTTGACTCTCTTTTTTACTTAATTTAATCCCGATGTATATATTTTTTTAAAGATTTTTATGTCAAAACAAAGTATTCACACAGCATCCTAACACGAGATTGGTGAGTTGAGATGCAATCCCCATTGGATTAAAAAGTGAGCACCTAAAATTATGCATTATTTTTTGTTGAATTTTGATTATTGTTTTATTTGCACTCTATTCCAGAGAGCAAAGAAAGAAAGCAAAGGAAAGAAAGCAAAGGAAAGAAAGCGAGGAAAGAAAGGAAAATATGTGATTTTATTTTGTGTTCTTGAGTTAAACGAAAAGGAAAGGAATTTAAACATTTTAGGTGTTCTCATATGAAAAGAAAAGAAAGCTACAATATTACTATTATGCCCTTTAACATAAAACTTCTTAACCTACTATGATAATCCAAATAAACAACAAGATGAATCACTTATACAAAACAATCCGATCCATCTATAGACATAGGTGGAGATATTATGGACCTTACAAAAGGGGATAATAATATAGATGCCATTGACCAAAGGTGGAATAGGGGTGAAAATTATTAGCTGTTCAAAAAAAATATAGATGCCGTTAACTGATCCAAACCGATCTGAACTTGGACCTTACAAAAGGGGATAATGATATAGATTCCATTAACTGATCCGAACCGATTTAAACTAGTAAAAAAATGCTAAAATCAGGTTGTGACTCCTATGACTTCACCATTAGCAAACGGAGATCCAGATGCAATATTATTCTTCAGCCACGAGAATAAGATAAACGTTTTCATACATATCAAAAATATGTACTGAATCTAATAATACTTTGACTTTTCACTCAATTGACTTTTAAGTTTTTAATCATGGTACCACCAAACAAATTATTTTCTTATCTAACAGTTGCAACACATCATAACCATACTGAAGTCCATTATTTTCTTACCTATAACGAAACTTTTTTTAAGGTGAAGGGGCAACTTTTATTCATTCCCAACTTAACAACAAACAGAAGCTAGCAAGTGACTAGCAGATACAATCAAAAATCAAAACACCACACCTGCACTACCTATATGTATTTATTACAAATTTCACACCCTAACTATATTAGGATCAAAATTTTTATGGATTAGTCATCATGGCTGTCTCTAGGGGGGCAAACGAGCCGAGCTACTAGAGCTTGGCTCGAAAAAAGCTCGAATGAGCCGAAGTTAAACGAGCCCAAGCCCGAGACTAAAAACAAGCTCGTTAAGTAAACAAGTCTGAGCCCGAGCTTCGCTTATCGAGCTCGAGCCAACTCGCGAGCCTAAACAAGCCCAAAATTTATTTAATTTTTCCTTAATATATTACATAAAAATTAATAGTTATTATTTATTAAATAAATAAATTTAAAAACAAAGCTCGAATCTAGCCGAGCTTGAGCTCGAGCTTTCGTAAACTAAACGAGCTCGAGCTAGAGCCTTGTCGAGCTCGGCTCATATGCACCCCTAGCTGTCCCTAACTAGTCTTTGTTTGTAACCGGTCAAAATGAAAGCAACTTACATCATTTGTCAAGACAAAAAATAAATTTGCAGCAGTCAGGTTATTAGTGGTAGAAAGCAGCTTACATCATTTATCAAAAAAAAAAAAAAAAAAAGCTGCATCAGCCAGGTTACTAGTTGTTTCATCAAACAATTTACTTACAGAAGTTGATGATCTTCATCTGCATCAAATATGCAACTAACAGTGGGCGTGGTGCTAAGTTTGAGCTGCCCCAATGAACAACTAACAAGCCTCATATGGAAGAACATTGATAGCCCACTCATGAAATATTTTTTAAAATATAAAAAAAAAAAACTATAAACATGACAGTGTGACCCATGACTTCAACAAGTCACAAACAACCCTTGATAAAAGTAATCCTTTAACCAACCATTGCTTTCAAGATCCATGAACAAAAAGCCAAATACGTAAGAAAAAAATGTCATAAATGTTCTAAGTTACCAAAGAAGAAAACCTTTACTAGATAAATGCATCCTTAACTCCCTTAATCACCTAAGCCCATCATACCTTTCAGCAAACTCAAGCGTACATCCGGAGGACAACTAAATAATGATCTTGCTTTAGCTTGATTCTCCACCAAATAATTGAAAGGCAACGGTGTCTCATTAGGTTCCAAACCCATCGGCTCCCGGTGATATACTCTTTCTAATATTTGATTACTTTCATGAATAGCAAGAGCCACATTGTCAACACTTTTCGTAAGTTTTGAGGTCAAATCTTCATCTTCTTGTGCAACTCTTCTTTTTCTACTTTTAATTTTCTTTGAAGTTACAGACTGTTCAGGTTGAATATCATCATCTATATGGTGTTGGCTCTCAAGAATTACATCATTGGCAACTAAGAAGTCATCCACATCTGGAATTGTTTCTATGTTAATGTTGTCAGTCTTCTGGAATCCAACATTTCGTTCTCTAGCAGTTTCGGCTTGTGCACCGGACGCCCTATCATTAGCAAATAATTCCAACATCTCATTATAGTTAGAGACTTTCTTCGTCTTCAATGCTACAACATCAGGCTTGGACTATTTAACAAAATCAGGATAATTAGTATTATAAACGACAATGTAAATATTCAAGAAAATAATTAAAGCACTTAACTCTATTAATTTATTCCACACTTCCTCCTCAGCTTCAATTAAGTGAGTGTTAGGATTCCATGAGAACCCACTCAATGACGTCCCGCGAAACATATCATATCACTGCGAGAAACGGTCCTTCAACGTTTTTAGCCGATGCTTCAAATGATTTTTTGTTACATCAATTTTAAGCTTTGTGCTCAGCTCCTCAGCCATATTATTATATGCTTGTGTTGTGTAGTAAAGTTGCCATTAATCCTAAAGCCATTCTCTTGTTGCTTTAACATGGCTTGTATGAAAAAATTGTCCACATTTTCTGTCCACATTAGTGTTTCCTTCTTTCCGGTGGCTTTGAGTTTGCTCATGAGTCATGATAACCTTCTACATGGTTACACAAAAATTAACATATGTACATATGTAAATGGTGGGTTATGACAAATAGAATTACTGTATGCACACATGAATTAAAAAAAAGAACAAAATCCCAATTAACTGAAACAAGAATAGTCAATACAAAGTCAAAATGAAATACTATAATATACTATTCTAAAACTACTTTGACATATCAATTTCATTGTTTGGATAAGTCATATAATTGGTCCACATTTCATTTGCAATGAGTTCCTTAGTTGTTCGGCCCTGGTACTTCCCTCACGGATGTCTCTTGTTCGTTGGCGTTCTTCCTCTTGTGGTCCTAATAACACCTCTTGTATGACCTCATCTTCAAGATCTTTGTCACGATCTTCCTCTAGTAAAAAGTTGTGTAAAATACAACAGGCCAAAAAGATGGCAGACTGTGTATCGCAAGAGTAAAATGGTTCTGTTGTACTTCTAATTATGGGAAACCTCTTTTTTAGTACATCAAATGCCCGTTCAATTGCATTGTGTAATGATGCATGACGAAGGTTAAACAACTCCTTTGCATTCAGAGGGAGACGAGTGGAGTACTCTTTCAAATGATACCTAACACCTCTATATGGTGCCATTAGGGTATCAGTATGAGGTAAGCCCACGTCTACTAAACAATATCTACCTATAAACAAGTTGTAATTAGTATTTTAACAAATTGTTACACAATTTAAGTAAATTCGGTTTAAGAAGTTACATGTTCAAATAATAAGGTTTGGAACTTGAAATGAGTTTGAATTTTAGAACTAGAATGGTGATTGACCTTCACAACTTCAAGTGACTTTTACTTTCAGAAGTTGACCTGCCTTCAGTTAAACATGCTTGACCATTTATTCTGGTCAAACAGGTAAAGCAATGCCTACCAAAATTACACATGTTTCCTATTGCGCAAAGCAAACTGTCTGTAACATCCCTGTTCTATTAATAACAAAGTAACATTATGCAATTGAACTTTAGCCTAAATCCTATTGTACCCTGATCAAGTTGTTCAAATGCTACAACTGATCCTAAACACACTCAAGTGGGAGAATCCTTGTTCAAATGTTACATTTGATCCTAAACACACTCAAGTACCAGTCAAAGTCATTTGATCCTAAACACACAATTCAAATCAAAGACTTATGTGCAGCAAACAAACAATACCATCTACTTAAATTATCCTATAAACCAGCAAAAGGCTTATGTGCAGCAAACTTCCACTCCATGTCATTTGATCCTAAGCACATCAAACATACATCTGCAGCAAACTTCAACTGATGTCATTTGATCCTAAGCACATTAAACATACATCTGCAACAAACTTCAACTGATGTCATTTGATCCTAAGCACATCAAACATACATCTCAAACAAACATCCACTAATGTCATTTGATCCTAAGCATATCAACTTAAATTATGCTCAGTGTCATTTGACCCTAAACACAGTCAGGTAGTTAGATCCCAAACACAGTTAATAACTTCAAATCAAAGACAATTTAATAAGCATCGTTCCTAATTATACATCACCATTAAATCAATGACAGTTGATTATGCATCATTAAGACTTATATATCACCACTAAAACAAAGAGAGTTTAATTAGCATCATAACAGTTACATAACAAAACAAAGGGTAATCCTGATCATTAACTTCAGAGACCCAAAAAATGATCAATTTTTTCAAAGTAACCATTTCAAACTGTTATACATAAGCTACTAGTTAGGTGATCATCAACTAATCTTACATACCAAAAATTTGATCAGCCCAAATCATCCACAACAATTATAGTTAATATATTATATATGCATCATATATTTACAGTAGAGGTGCCGGAACCGTTCACCGGAGTGTTGGAAACAGAGTTCCACCCGGAACCCCCTGCCGGTCCTCATCAGGACCTGATACTGGTTTCTGACGTAGTTTCTGGTGACCTGCACCCTGAAACCCACTAGAATCAAACATAAACATCCCAAAATCCAGGTTTCATACAAGGAACGACTGGAATCAGACATAAACAGACTTGAAAAATGCAAATTTAAGACAATTCGTATTAACTAGGTACAATGTGAATAAATTTACAGCGTATTGCCTCATTTCAGAGATGATCGGAAGAGTGTCGTCGGAGGGTTTGGGGGAGGGGGAGGGGGAGGAGTGGATTGTTGCTTACGAATGAAGACTGGGCATTAAAAAGGTAGAACAAGTTTAAGAGTTTTACGAAATTCCTTTTTGCCCTCCCTGTCATTAAAATACTTGACGGTCAACTAACGGTCGTTTGGTCCAAGGTCTTGATTGTGAGCAATTGAACACGTCAGAGACTAGACTGTTGAATTTTTTCAAATGAGAGCTGAACCTAAAATTAGGTGTAAAATTAGGTGTAAACCCCAGAGACTGAAACTGTACCTTACTCTAATTATAAATACGCGTACAAACAAGCTAGGACCAACAAAATAAATTGCGCAATCCAAAATTCATTTGACAATTGAATATTCCAAAACATGTGATGGATATAAATAGAACTATAATGCAATGGAGGACCATCCATATAGAGCTTAAAGTCAATGAACATGTATTGTGCTAAACGGCTGGCATTTATCACTTTCAAAAATGTCACATATGGTGAATATATACTTATCCTTAATTAGATTAGTACTTAGGATAATCAAATCCCAAACACTTTCAAAAATCAAAATTGTTTTTTTTTTTTTTTAAATCAAACCACAACATGAAACATTCCTTCAAATATAGCCTTTGATTCCTAATGCAAAGTTTGTTTTTTTTTCCTCCTTGAAATTGACATCAAATTACAATCTTTTTGCCTTACACCTAACTGTCTTTTTTTCATAAATTCTCTTCTCCAACCCCTTCCTCTTTAAATGGAGAATAATAATAATTCTATCATAACAAAAACATTCCATCCAACATCAACTTGTTGAAAGTGACAATATTAATGAAGCTAATGAATAAACTGTTACAAAAAACATAAAACATGCTAAAGTTGGTTACCTTTTTAAACAATAACCGCGTGATCAAACATAAAAGTCGATAACGGTTTGTTGTAATCTACCAAATGACATTGTTGATATCAATAAATTTGTACCCGCCATTCGCTTTAAAAAACGTTCATCCAAATAAAATTTTAATACAAAACACATTAGATCTCTTTACCCAACTAATATTGCAGCGCCACGTGATCTTTGCAGTAGTTGATTATTCTTTCTTGCTTTCAAGTTTCTGAATATAATACTTTAGCTCTTTCTGAATATTCAATCTTGAAGGTGACATGACAATATCATGCCAAACTGACCCGTTTTCATGGGTGGGATTCGGGTTGCTATAAAGTTCATATATTGAGTCTGCTTTCTCATTCAAGTTTTCTATCATTTTTAAGCATGATATCTCATCAGGATCAATCAACAATGTTCTTTCTTTCTCTTTCCACCCTATCAACTTTAGAGACATAAAATTTCACATTTTTAACGGAAATAACATAACGATTAAAAGCATAATAAGAAGAACATTTTAAGTTAGATATACCTTTGGTGGCCCATCTAGATCATTGGTTAAATAGAGCCTTGCAGTGTCTACTATTTGGCAATATGTCATAAATGCCCTTGCAAATCTCTTGTGTGATGTTAACTGAGACCTCACTCTCACTGCCCTTCTACACATTATTGCTCTCCTGTTAAACAGTTAAATCAAATTTGGTCAAACGGATTCATGATATGTTTTATCTCTAACGGGTCAGACAGGTAAAATAAAAAACAAGTAAAAAAGAAACAAGTCGCAAAGGTAGAAAGTAGCCCAAAATGTATTTCTAACATATAAAGCCTCCTAATCATTTTATACAAATGTATCATGATTGTTTTTTTTTTCAAAATATAATTATTTTTATGTCACACTTGACACACTAGTTGTTTAAAAACATTAAAACTTTGACAAAAAGTGTTTTGGGTAGCCTAAACCTGAACAATTTGACATGTACCAAAAATATCACCCCTTTCCACCCGTCCAATTTGCCACCTTTAGTTCAATGAGAAAACTTTGGTAGCAGATGTGGAAATTTTGACGCATTTACTTATGAACAACAGGTTGATTTGGGCTTTGTGCTACTTCTAATGGGTCAAATGATTAAGTTGAAATAAAAATTCTGTGTTAGTAAACAAGTCAAATGAGTGCCAAAACTTTATTTCAAAGTACAAAACATCCAAAATCATTTTATTCAAAAAACTAGATTTTTTAGTGTTAATCAACTTTTCGAAAACAATGGGCAAAAGGTGATGGATGACCCATTTAGACTGGCACCAAAATTACCCTTTTGACCTGTTACCCGACCCGTTTGACGCCACCATTTTCCAACCTCTAGTTTATGTCTTAAAATATGAAATATTTATAAAAGGGGTTTCCTTTTATTTTTTGTTACCTTATGCCTCTTACAACTGCTAAATAAGCATCACAAACAACTCCAACTAACTCTATCCTGTATGGTCTTCTTTTTGAATTACCATCTACAGGTTCACTTTCTTCTTCAAGTTGTTCCCAATAGTTCTCAGTAACACTTCCATCATCATTCACCTTGTATCCCGCACCCATACGGTAACGTTTTCGATGCACATTTCTTGCCATTGTTATTGTCTGCACCACAAATGGGACCCATGAGAGTGTTCCATCCATGATCACATCTCTCCCTTCATTTAATGCTGTTACGAGGAGGGATGATGCTGCGTCTGTAGACGATTGATGCACCTGTGATCATATGGTTTGAAATCGGTTATTTGATTATCTTTTATTGTTTGGATAAACAGATTCTTGTTAAGTTTATATAATCTGATGATTAGGGGCCATATAATAAGTGTATGTGTACCAGTTCAGCTGTTTGAAGCATGTCATGATGGCCTCTAGAGCTAAGAGCTCTATAAATAACATCAGACTCTTTGAAGGCATCAGCCTCTATTACAACTGCATTTGCTGATGCTCCTGCCCAAAATGGTCTGTGTACATTCAAAGCAACATTATAACTCTTAAAAACCTTTTATTTGTAACAAATGTAGCCTTACACTTTTAAAATCTAACAAAAATCGATATTTTTAACGCCATAACTCTTATTATTTTCTAAACTGAAACCGCCTTGCACGTGAAGTATTAAACACATTGAAAGTAGCTCAACTCTATTTTTTATGTGAAAAACCTTTAAGTATATTAATATTGTTTTTGTAAGCATATCCTACTCATTATTTTTTTATATATCTGTTTTGACCTATTATCCAACCCGTTCGTCTTACCTCGAGGGAGTCATTTGTATAATATACTTTATGACTTACTCTTGAAGAATGTCCTTTAGAGCTGTGCTCTTTCCGGCCCCCATGCCACCGCCCATGAAGAGGAGAACCGGGCTTCTATCTTTATGGGCCATCGGGACCATAACATCAGTACACTCTGAATCATCGGCAGACACGAGCCCAATCGCCTTCATTTCCTCCACCAAAGTTGTAAACACTCGGGCCACTTTAAGGTTCTTTGTCACCCTCTCAAATCTCTGTTCCCTGAAAATGAATTTTTTTTAGTTAAAAAGTGATTTGGGCCAACCCAACCCAACCCGACCTCACACAAAAAGTTACCCTTGTTACTTACAAGTGAACAAACTGAATATGACCCGTTACACAACCTGATTAACCTAGTTTTGTTGCAGCCTCTAATATATTACATGTTCCTAGAGGTGTTCAAAAAGCTCGCGGCTTGAGACTCCCTCGAAAAAAGCTCGTTTTGTTTTCGAGTTGAGCTGAGCCAATTCGTTTTGTAATCAAGCCGAGCTCGAGCCAGGGGTGCTCGGCTCGATGGCTTGATTCAATGGCTCGTATGGATGTGTGTGTGTGTATATATACTTTAGAACTGTGTGTTAATTTTTGTTTTTGTTTTTAATGTTATCAATATTTGTAAAAAAATAATAAAAAAAATAAGGAGCCGGGTCGATTGGGTCGAGCTGGCTTGAAGTTTTTACAAGCCGAGCTTGAGCTTGAGCTCGATTTTTCAGCTCAAAAAATAAACGAGCCGAGTCAAGCCGAGCCGGCTTGTTTAAGCTCGAGCCCAGCCTGGCTCGGCTCGATCGGTTCTTTTTGGCTGTCTTTACTTGATTCCAAACACCATAACTAACCTGGTGGCTTGCATGACTATTTCCTTGAGCTTCTTTCTTGGCTCATGAGCATCAGAACCAGCCAATACCTGAAATTGTAAAGCAAAAAATTCATTCTTATTAGATCTGTGAATAACAACCAATACTGTCCGTTTTGACCACAAGAAGCTCATGGCTTTACTTCCACTCAAGCACACTTAACTGTGGAGTTTTCTATCATCCACAAAACGCATTGGTCGTATTTGAGGTTGAACATTGCATATAAAGCCCAGTATGTGTTATTTGCCTAGGGTGTTACACTGGTACAGACTAAAAAGTAATGTTTAGGTGCGTTTATACCGTTAAAGTTGTAATAATCAAATGAATTTTGGTGATTTGGAAAATTCTGATTATTGTATGGAAATCAATAGATAGCATTCGAAACCACAAATCCATCCCCTCAAACCGCGTCTAATCACTTTCAAAACACACGTCTAGACACCCTGGAAATTCGATACGAATATATAGATCTACAAATAATTATAACTACCTGACATATCATGAAATGGGCATTACTCCAATGAAAAGCAAAATAACTAAGAATACATCTCTCAAACTCCTCAACCAGCTTTATAAACAATGAATCTGCTTCGGGTTCTTCAGCAAAGAACATATACATTTCTTCCTCCCACCCTTCTGCTTTCGAAATATATTCAGCCGCGAGTTTATATAAATTCGGGCACTCTTTACTGTCTGAAAAGCCCATTTGTCTAGCTGCATGAATACACACACTTTATCAGTGGCGGACCTTGACCTATTAAATAGGGGGCCGAAAGTTTCAAAGGATGAAATACGGGGGCCGGACTCGATACATATAAAACTTTTCAGTAATATTAATATTTACACTACGAAGTGAAAAAACTGTGTGTGTGTGTGTGGGGGGGGGGGGGGGGGGGGGGGGCTACCCCTGGACCACACTAGCCTCCGCCCATGCACTTTGTACACACTTTTGTCCTTTTACGCAAGGGCGAAACCAAGGGGGTCAAGTGGGTCTGCTGACCCACAGTCACCGGAATTTGTTGCATTTATATAAGAAAAAAATATATAAGTTTGACTCCATACTTGTAACTAGTATACAAGAGAACTTTATGATGATCCGACAAAAAGTTCTGGTTCCATCACTGCTTTTACGTATAGAAAACATAACGAATCGTCTCATTTGGTGAATCATACCTACATAATGAGGGAACGTCTCAATTTTTAACGGTTGACCGGTGTCTGAAGCACCTATCCTGGGGATGATCTGATATCTTTTTCTTCTTTTGAGGCCAAAATGCATGGTGGCAGCTAAAACTAAACCAATGGAAGATGCTACAATAACATGTTTGTATGTCGGTTTTTCGCCACTGGCATCATCAGAATCTGCTAAAAAAAACAAGTTTTTCAAATATAATTCATTGTATAACTTGAGGAAAAAAAGATGGAATGTTACCTTCTTTCATGGCTTTTAGATCAACTTGCCTGTTGTTTTTTTTATATTATGCAATGAATATGTGAATGCAGATGAGGAAAAAAAGATGGAATATTACCTTCTTGCATGTTGAGATCTGAAATGTTTGATGTTGTATAGAATTAATCAAATGGATAGCGAGAGAGATGGAGAGGGAAGTGGAGTGGAAGTTGATTAGGAGGGGTGTCAAGTGTAAATTGTGATGAAATTCAGGAACTTTGTAAGAAAAGATCTAATCTTTAATTCCAAAAGCTTGTTATCCAAGTTGATTGTCTTTCTTTATATAATTTTAGTCATATGTATGTAAAAAGAAGGAATATTGGATTTTAACAATTCTAGTTCTTTGTCGTTGGCAATCAACAGTTTCAACTTTAAAAATAATCACTGACAGTTCTAATTATTGATATGTTGGCCACCAATGGATCTTGATTAACAGAACCCTAACGTCGTTAGTCTTCGTTCGTCGGAAAACCGTTTCTGGCCAGAAAAAAGTTTCTAAAGGTCCGATCTAAGGTTACAAAGAGGTTTGGGACGAAAAAGTTGAGTTTCCGGGCAAAAAGAAGTTTCCCGGCGAAAAAATGAGTTTTCTGGTGACTTCAATAATTGAGATTTTTACTAGAAAAAGGTTCCTAAAGGTTCGTAATAAGGTTACACAGCGGTTTAAGACGAAAATGTTGAGTTTTCCGGCAAAAAACGTTTTTCCGGCGACCGGAGACTGACGATGTTTGGGTTTTATTAGTTAGGGTCCATTGGAGACCAATATGTTAATAGTAGGGATTGTCAGTGGTTATTTTTGAAGTTTGGACTATTGACGGCTAACGGCGAATAGTTTGGATTATTAAAATCCAATATTCCTAAAAAGAAATAAAAAACACTAGAAAAAAAATATAAACTTTGTTGAAATTTAACCAATTATAGGTCCGGTCTAGCAAGCTTTAGCCCACATTAGTTATGTCTACCAGCGTGAAGATGAAGAAAGATTACACCACCACTAAGATTGCTTCGAATCAAAGTAGTCTCTTTGCTGGTGGTGTTACTCAAGTGTCGATATGAAAATCAACGTGTTTTTTTATCTGCTATAGTTATTTTCTTGATTGATGGTGTTGTATTAACGAGTGATGATTGTGATACAAGAAGGGAGTTCTGTAAAGATACCAGTGAGTAAGGCTTATTTGGGTTGTATTATAAACATTCTGACTAGACGATTTTAAAATTAGGTGACCATATTTATATATTAGAGTTAATTACTGTTTTCATTCCTGTGGTTTGTCAAAAATCACTATTGCAGTCCATTAGTTTAAAAATTGCGATTTCAGTCCCTGTGGTTTCACTTTCGTAACCATTTCAGTCCACCTCCTAACCATTTCAGTCCCTATACTTACAGAATAAATGGATTGAAATGGTTACGAAAGTGAAACCACAGGGACTAAAATCGCAATTTTTAAACTAATGAACTGAAATAGTGATTTTTGACAAACCACATGGACAAAAATAGTAATTAACTCTATATATTAAATAAAATGTTTGTTTGTTTCTTTCTTTCTTGAGTTAACTGTCATTTTCGTCCCTGTGATTTGTTCACTTTTACCATTTCAAGTCAATTTTTAAAAATGCACAAGTTTTCTCCATGACATACTGGAAACGTGCCACTTCAGTCCAAAAATTAAAACCTAATTAAGTCAGACATGTTAAATGAAGGGTATTATTGTCAATTCATAAAATAAGGTGAAAATAAAAGATATATGAAATGACAATAATACCCTTCATTTAACCCTTCTGACTTAACTGAGTTTTAATTTTTAAACTAAAGTGGTACATTTCCAGTATGTCAGGAAGGAAACTGATCCATTTTTGAAAATTGGACTGAAATGATAAAAGTGAACAAACCATAGGAACAAAAATGACAGTTAAATCTTCTTTCTTTTTTGAATTTGATTCTTGAATATAAACCATTTCATTAATCAAAGCCAAAAGCTCTATAGGTTAGTGGAACAACTTATTATATATATTTATATTATATTATATTATATTGGTAAAGGTTCTGTAAAAAAGACCAAAAGTGTGAGAAGGATAAGAAAGAATATACACCATTAGATCTTTGATCTAATGGTTTAGATTAATAGGGACCAAATTGTAAAATTTGTTTTATTTTTTTGGACTGAATTGAAAATTATAGGGGTAATAAAGTCTTTATATCCATTCAAAATAGGAAACTGTAAATCAAAATCCCTACAATTTCGATCTCTCTCTCCAATCGCACGACCAGATCCCCCCACTCTCTACAATTTCGATCTATCTCTCTACATTGCAGTGGAGCGGCGGCGAGCGGCAGTGGTGGTGCCGGAGCGACAGTGATGGTGCGGCAGTGGTGGTGCCGGAAGCGGCAGTGGTGGTGCCGGAAGTGGAGAAGATGATACAGAGGTGTAATGATTATTGAATGGTGTTATATATGTGCTGAATGATGTTATATTCTTTATTGAATGGTGTTATATTCTTTATTGAATGGTGTTATATACTTGCTGAATGGTGTTATATATGTGCTGAATGGTGTTATATTCTTTATTGAATGGTGTTATATTCTTTATTGAATGGCGTTGTATACTTGCTGAATGGTGTTATATACTTGCTGAATGGTGTTATATATGTGCTGAATGGTGTTATATTCTTTATTGAATGGTGTTATATTCTTTATTGAATGGTGTTATATACTTGCTGAATGGTGTTATATACTTGCTGAATGGTGTTTATAGAGATCTTTTAAAAAAAATCCAGTTCGTATAATTAAGGTGGCGGTTATAGGAAGTTTTTAATTAATTGAATTAATGATAAAATTACTTGTTTACCCTTTTGAATTAATTTAGATTTAGGACACATGTCATCTCCACAATATTTCTCACATTTCTCACACTTTTAACCCTTTTTACAATAACCTTACCCATATTATATCATACTACATATACATTTAGAAGTTGGCGGAATAGTGTCAGGCCTATATAATTAGAATTGGGGGAATAGTGTCAGGCAGAGTTGTCTGGCACTTCCCTATAGGTCTAACCAATTTATGATTTTATTCTCAATTTAAAATTACAGTTCCGTCCTCAGTTTAAAATTACATTTTTGCACCCAGTTCAAAATAAAATTATGTTTTTGCCCCTAGCTCAAAATTATGATTTTGTCCCCAGTCAAAATAAAATTATGTTTTCCCCTAGCTCAAAATTACGATTTTATGCTCAGTTCAAAATTACGATTTTGCCCTCTGTTCAAAATTATGACTTTGCCCCCATTTCAAAAATTACGATCTCCCCCAGTTAAAAATTGTGATCTTGCCATCGTTTTAGTTTTTTTTTTTTTGCAAAACTGTAGTAGTGTTTTATTTTACATGGTTGACTCAATGTAACTTTTATTGTGTTAAGCAGTTGTCTAGCACTCGCTCATTGGTTTAATTGGTTGTCTCGATGTATTTTTTTTTGAGATCGTGTTATAAGTAGTATGTACAAGTAACCTAAATACATGCATACATGTTATGAAACTAAGAAATATTCGATTTAACACCCCGCAACGCGGGTAGGCATAAGCATAATTTGTATTCGTCCAGGCATGCCTGACACATGCTCATTTGTCCTGAAAATTTACAATTTTGCTCCCAGTTTAAAATTATAGTATTTCCATCGTTTTAGTTTTTTTTAGCAAAAGTATGTAGTGTTTTGTTTTAATTGGTTGACTCGATGTAATTTTTTAGATTGTGTTTATGAGTAGTATGTACAAGTAACTGAAACATAGACATACATGTTATGAGAGAGAAATATTCGGCTTAGTACCCCGCAACGCGGGCAGGGCAAAAACTAGTATACTACAAAACCAATGTGGGGAATAGTGTCACACCTCCAAAATCCACAAGCGGAGTATTACCGCATGGAGGCGCGACTGACCAGGATCCATCCACCAATCATATTGAACAATGCAATTAAGTAAATAAAACCACACCCAATATAATTGGTGTTCAAAAGAAACCAAACACGTTTAAGTAATCAGCAGAAGCATAAAAATGTTTAAATAACCAAGTTTAAAGTTCAAATGTTAAGCATGGGACATAACAGTCCATATCCCACAACGACCTCTCCTCCTCGTGCAAGCTCCATAAGTACCTAACGACCTACAAGGCATGTAACAACGAGTCAACAACAAAGTTGAGCGAGTTCACAGTTGGTGGTCATTGGTAAGTTGTTTCAAAAACCATGAGTTCATTTGTAAACTATAAGTTAACCAGTTTTTCCCTGTTTCCCAAACATATCCATAACCAGTGGGGGCTTCCCCATGTGAACCACTAGACCCGTTAACCATATCGACCACTGACTAAAGTAAGTTGGTGCCCTGACGTCAATGTCTATCATCATTGACTAGTGGCCAGATCCATTGGTTCACGCCCGTCCTCTGCGGCACGGTGTGAGGCTTGTCAAACCTAAATAGCGCTATCTAACTAATGACCCGCTCGCCATTGGCCCGACGATTAAGTCGATATAAAAGGAGGGACTTCATGATAGAGATTTTGGTCTAGTATCCGTGTTGTCACCCTTTAATAAAGAGGGTGTGTACGAAATCCCCAAACCAGGAGATTACGTAGGTTCCAAATCAATTCCTTATCACATGTTGTCACCCTTCAATAAAGAGGGTGTGTACGTGTTCCAAACCAGGAGATCACGCAGTTTCAGTTTAAATCCTTTACCCATTCCCAACCCTTGGGAATCCCATGCCTTGTGGAAAGTGTGAACTCACCTTGGTTTGCTCGGTATGCTCAACTACTTGTGCACAAACAATTCAGTCAAAGCCTATAGTATGCACGTATACACAATCAGTTTATGTTCGTAATGATTCTCATGCAATCTAACATCATAAGGTGTGCTTGGGTAATTATTATCAAGTAACACATAAACAGTTAATCAATCCATACAAGATTCCAAGTTTACATGTATGTTCCATAACCATGTTTTTTAGTTAAGTGTACTGGGTGCAAAACTAAATCATGTTGTTCGATCAAATGTAAACATCTATAACAGTGACTGACAAAATAATCAATCTCTAACATGCATGCAGTATACATAAACATATTAACCTACTGTTCCTTATAAGCTTCACGATGAAAACCTGAGATTTCGTCGACATGGGATTTCGTCGAAGGGGAGTTCGTCGGCATAGGATTTTCGTCGGGTAAGGATGATCATCATCAACAGTTACACAACCCAGAAACCCTAATGATTATCTAACAGTTACGTCGACTTCATCAAACAATCACTCAATCAGATCAAACCAACAACTATAACATACACCCTAGATTAACAGGTTATCATCATGCACGTTCCATACCACCTATTCATTAATATACAAGAGCAACTGATATCATATATCGTAAAACATCAACAGGAATATCAACTACGAGTGGTGAACCATAAAGAATACAAATCATGAGAGCCTTAATTCACACACTATCCACAACTGATACAATCACGTAGATCTAATTATTTACTCACAAAATCATCATCCAATCATACGATCGTAATCATTTCACAACAACAGTTAATTCATGATGCCAAACAAATAGTCAATAGTGATTTCAATCAAATAATCATTAATGGTTGATCACTAACCTAAACAGGAGGGACAATAAATCGATCGATGTATGAGGCTTCGAGTGTTCAAGGCTGCCGTCGCACACAGGGATAGGGAGAGACTCTAGGGTTTTGCTAATAACAGTTTTCGTAGACTATGCGTACACAGGGTTTTATAGCTTAAACACTCTTGGGCTCCACATGGGCCAAAAGCCCATTACGGCGAAAATGCATGGTTTTCCTCGAAGTGGTTAGTGTGACGAACACTCCAAGTTCGTCGGGTGGGTGTGTTCGTCGGGTGGGTGTTTTCATCGGGTGGGGAGTGAAAATGATAAGTCTCCTCTAAAATAAATGATTCACTACTCTTATTACTAACATAAAACATATATCAACATAAACAACTTATAAACAAATCATAGTGCACAATTTCAATGCAACGAACCACAAAACACAGTATGAAACAAGTAACGCATAGAGGAGAAACCTTGGAAACTCGAGTTGTCACATTATCCCCAACTTGAAAGAAATTTCGTCCTGAAATTTAGCACGTGGTTACTGAGGAAGCTAGATGGGTTGCGTGGTTTCCTGGGGTGTCACATCATCCCCCCGTTGGTTTGGAATTTCATCCCGAAATTCCGCAGTAGCTTCAGCCTCAGTAGTGGTTTCATTGTTCTTGAACAACCGGGGATACTTGAGTTTCATTTGGTCTTCTCGTTCCCAGGTAAACCCTGGGCCACGACGGGAGTTCCAACGAACTCGAACAAGAGGTATTCTGGTGCGCTTGAGAATCTTAACGTCTCAGTCTGTGATTTCTACTGGTTCCTCGACGAATCGCAACTGATCGTCGATTGTGAGCTCCTTCAAAGGAACTATGAGGGTCTCATCTGACAGACATTTCTTCAGATTTGACACGTGGAATACGTTGTGAACTCCACTGAGCTCTTCAGGTAGATTCAATCTGTAAGCGACCTTGCCAATTCGTTCAGTGATTTCAAAAGGTCCAACTTAACTTGGGTTTAGCTTGCCTCGTTTACCAAAACGAACCACACCCTTCCAGGGTGAGACTTTAAGTAGAACCCGATCCCCGACCTGGAATTCTAGGGGTTTTCTATGCTTATCAGCGTAACTTTTCTGACGATCACGAGCTGTCGCCATTCGTTGTCGTATCTAAGCAATCTTTTCTGTCGTGTCTACCACGAGTTATGGGCCAGTGATTTGGCTGTCGCCAACCTCTGCCCAACAAAGAGGTGATCGGCATTTACGTCCATACAATGCCTCAAACGGAGCAGCCTGGATACTGCTGTGGTAACTGTTGTTATACGAAAACTCCACCAAAGGGAGGTGTCTTTCCCAACCATTGCCAAAATCGATTACACATGCTCGAAGCATGTCTTCTAGGGTTTGGATGGTGCGCTCAGACTGCCCATCCGTGTGTGGATGATAAGCGGTGCTCATGTCTAAACGTGAGCCAAAGGACTTGTGCATAGCTTGCCACAACTCAGAAGTAAAACGTGCATCACGATCGGAAATAATGGAGGTTGGCACTCCGTGCCTCGAAATCACTTCCTTCAAGTAAACGTCTGCTAAGGTAGAAAACTTTTCTGTTTCTTTAATAGCCAAAAAGTGTGCAGACTTAGTCTATCGATCCACTATCACCCAAATAGTGTCATTTTCGCGTTGAGACCTAGGCAGGCCAGTAACGAAATCCATGGAAATTTGCTCCCATTTCCATGTCGGGATCTCTGGTTGTTGGAGCAGGCCTGATGGTTTCTGATATTCGATCTTGACTCTCGCACAAGTCAAACATTTACTAACGTAGGATGCTATGTTGGCTTTCATGCTAGGCCACCAGTATGTAGTCTTTAAGTCGTGGTACATCTTATCCGAACCAGGATGTACTGAGTAACGATACTTGTGCGCTTCATCCATCACAAGCTCGCGTAAGTTTCCGTAAAGTGGGACCCAGATGCGCCCTGTTACGTAGTAAGCGCCGTCTCCCTTTTGTTCTAATCGTTTCCTTGATCCTCGTAGGGACTCGGCCCTGATATTCTCTGCTTTCAATGCTTCAACCTGAGCATCTCGTATCTGAGTAGGAAGACTAGATTGGATGGTCAGTTGTAACGCACGCACTCGCTTAGGTGTAGTATCCTTTCGACTGAGGGCGTCGGCCACAACATTGGCTTTGCCCAGATGGTACTTGATCGCGCATTCGTAATCATTCAAGAGCTCAACCCATCGACGTTGTCGCATGTTTAACTCCTTTTGCTTGAAGATATGCTCGAGACTCCTGTGATCGGTGTAAATGGTGCACTTGGTACCTGACGTGATGTCGTGGTCATAATTAGCTAGCGGTAAGTGGGTATCGAACACAGGGAGTTTGTGGAAAATGTGTTATTTGAAAATGTATCTAACTTGACTAAAATTAAACTAATTGCAAATAAAGTAAAATTCAAGAGTTGATTTGAGTGAATTCGTTTTAGAACTAAATTTAACTAATTAAATTGCAAGAGAAAAGTTTTGGTTGTAAGCAAATTAGAGACAAATGATCATCCTAGATTTCCGGTTTCAATTGACATTCATGTTATCATTCCACTAGAAAGAACTACATAGACATAGTTCGTATGTGATTACTTGCAGTGATGAAAGGGAACTAAGTACTCAGATCCCTAGAACGTGAGGTTGTTACCCGATGATCAATCAACCCTTACCCAAGCCTAACTATACCCATGATATCTCGATTGCCGACGACACCAAGAACGTATGGTTTCTAATTAGTTCAATGCAAGAATTAACAAGTTACTAACAAACAATCACACACCATAACAAACAAACCATAAAGATAAAGATTGTTATTTTAGAAATTAAGAATTCAAACATGAAATGTCTCAAGCAAACCTTCAATCCAGGATAATCACAAAGTGTTTAGCCACTCATGGCTTGAATCAACATCATAATACTAGTTTCAATGTTCAAAGGAATCACCAACATAAAACAAGAAATTAACAAGTGTTCTTCAAGCTCAAAAGTCTCCAAATTGCTCCCAAATTCGTTCCCCCCACAAGGTGTAACCGAAAACCCATGATAAGACACCATAAAACCCATGAAAATGACTCATAAATGAAGGAGTTACAAATTGGCATTAGTCGGTGCCGTAAGCTACGGCGCCCGCCGTAGCTTACGACGGTCAGCAAAGTCCTAGAAGTCCACACAGCGCCGTAAGCTACGCCAGGTGCCGTAGCTTACGGCGATCATCAATCTCTTACGGCTCCAAGATACTGTCCTACGGCGGGTTCTTTATCCAAACATGATGGGTCGTAACCTACGGTAGGAGGCCGTAGGCTACGGCACTGTAAGTATCCTTTTCTTCATTTCTTCATTAAAACTTGATTTTTTTCACATCTTATTTCCGCCAACTTCCGGCATCCTTCTAAGCTTCCTAAAACCCACATCTTGGGCACTTTAACACCTGCACATCAAATCATCTAGTGGTTATCATGTTCAATTAATTAACCTTAATAAGCATGGAATGTGCATCATATTAAACCTTTTAAGGGTTGTCCTTGTGACAACGCTCACAATTACAGGTATCCGTACAATTAATTAATATTAACTTTGTGCTTAATGACTGTGCTAGAATTACAACTGACGAATTAGACTGCTTTATGAGTTCTGCATCATACATACATATGCATTACATTACATTCATACTGTCACTCCATTTATTACACACAAACTTTAGTGATAAACTTGATGCACAAAACACAGTTAGCACAGTGAACGGATAACTCAGAAACATGCTGACAATGCCAGCACATAGACAAACAATATGTTGAGGCCAATATGAACCAGAGTCAAGGTACTACACTAGTATAGAGCGTAGGGAAATAGTGTGACAACCCTCAAATTTACATGTAACCGTACAATCTATTAATGTTAATTAAAGTACTTGATGACTGTGCTGAATCATTTAACTGCTCTCTGATTACTGTGTTATGCTTACATGTATTTGTTAACGTACTAATAGTATACAGAAAAGATTACTAAATAGTCCGGTATGCTTTCCTGAGTGTTGAAAGTTAAAAACGTTACAAAAATATATATGTAGGACACTTTACTGATTAATTAAGCACTTTAACGGAGCAACACCGAACTGAACAACCGGACATTACCCGAAACACAAAAATATTGTTAAACACATTGTTTCACTTTTACTGAGCTAGTTATGATTCTCGAACATCATAACACATCATAAATATCTAGTAACTAGAAACCTAACTACATACTTACAATCTTACCATAATCTAACTTATGTTTAGAACCTAGTCTACTACCCCCCCACCTATGGACGACCAACAAGGGCCCCATCCTTTTGATTTTTTCTAATATTTTAATAGATCTTGTTGCACCATAAAGAACACATTAACCATGAGTTAGAAAGGAAATATGGACTATAAGTAAACATGCAAGACATAAGCCCTCATACTTACACACATCAAAACACACACATCTCCTCCCTTCTCCTTTCCTTGTCTCGGCCGCCCCCTAGTAGCACCACCACCACCATCACTTGATCATCTTCAAGCATTCTAAGAGCATACATAGGTGTTAGAAGGCATACAACGAAGCTCGGTGTGTTCGGAAGTTGAAGGACCTCTCTCGCTTTCTTTTAACCACCACTTTTCCACACTTGAACTCCCCTAGCCTTGTGCTAGTAGTAAGTGCTTCAAATCTTCATCTTGTTCATGTATTTGGTGGTTAATAGTTGATTAAATGGTTAAAACTTAAGAAACTCTAAAGAACTTACATTAAGTCTTGAACACAAGGAATAAAAGATGGATAAAGAGAAGTTATGTGTGTAAATCATGTATATCTTGTGTTGTTATGATTCTTGATTGATTATCTGATGTTTTGCTGGTTAATGTTGAGATTAGATGTTGTTGTGATCACTAAACATGTTAACGGAATCAATCGAACACGAACTAGAAAGCTACAGGCTGAAAAACAGAATATGTCCATGCCTTTACAGCCAACTTCAGTTGGCTGTAAACAGGTCATAAACTCAACGAAAAACTGATATTTTGAGTCTAAAACGTGTTATTATGAAATACGGTTCTAATGGCACTAGAATCATAATTTTTGGACTTCGTTTACTATTTTTAAAGTGTCATTTTGTAACAGCAGCTAGAGCTGCATTTTTCTGCTGAAAATATGCGTTTTGTTTTCAGTCATAACTTGAATCCTGTGTAGAGTTAGATCATGAAACTTGTACTGTAAATGACCACTGATGTATTTGTAATCCTCCCACTGGAATTTCGTAAATCGAACTCTCGATGAATTTTAAATAAATTATTCCGTGGACTGTGGTCAGAAAAAGATAAATCTGAGTTCAGTTCGGAAAATGAATTTTTATAAAATATTGGTAATGAACTGGACCCCGATATTTTTACACAATAATATTTGGATCGTTTAAGACCTTCTGTAAAAATTTGGGAATTTTTGGAATAAGTTAACTATTTATTTACAATGTCCGAAAACAGCCCGGTTTTGAATATTTATGCTGAAATGACATAAGCTGTAATTTGCGTGTCTAAATGTCGAATATGCTATCTGTGAATGATCTAACATGATTATGTGTCAATAAAAGCGTTAGGTGCATTATCGTATGTTTGTTTATGAGTGGGGAATGGATGGGAAGTTTATATGGGCATGAACCGTTAAAGTGATGCATGTTATGTGATAGATACGTGTAGGAACTTTGTGCTCTATTTAAAAATCACTAAATGACTAACTGGTAATCATATTAGGACGTGATTGACCGACCTTGACTGTTAGCTATATTTGAGAATCTAACCGATCAAACCGAGGGGAGTTCACACTTTCTACAAGGCATGGGATTCCCGGTGGTTTGGGAATGGGTTAAAGAATTTAAAACTAAATCTACATATCCCCTTGGGAAGATATGTACGGCCATCCTCCATAAATAGGATGCCATTATTAATCCTACGAATTCTCCTGGTGCAGAATACGTACGTTCGTCCTCCTGGTGTAGGACAACAACCTTAAAAACTAGCTAGACAAAACTCTATCAATAAGTCCCTCTTCATTATATCGACTTAATCGCCGAGGCCAATGGCGAGCGGGTCATTAGTTAATAGCGCTATTAGGTTTAACAAACCTCACACCGTGCCGGTCGGACGGGCGTGTACTAATGGACTATGGCAGACTATCAGTGATGATAGACACTGATATAGGGCACAACTTATTTGCGTAGTAGTCGATATCATACCGTCTAGTAGTTCACACGGGGAAAGCCCCCACTGATTATGGTTATGGTTTGGGTAATGAAAAAGGAACTGGTTAAACATACTTTCAACTACGGGGTAACCCCCACGGTAATTAAGCCAACGAAAGTCAAACCACGTTTTTCAGAAACAACTTAAAACTAAACAACCAAACGTGAACTCACTCAACTTTGTTGTTGACTCGTTGTTACATGCCTTACAGGTCGCTAAACGCTTGGAGCTTGCACGAGGAAGGAGTCGTTGTGGTGTACGGACTGTTATGTTCCGTGCTTATTATTTAAATCCTTATAAACTTATTAAACTTGCGTTTTGAACTTTAACTTATAAACTATGGGCTTATGCTTTTGGATTTACTTTTATGCTTCAGCTGTTTAAACTAAGCATGGTTAACTAGCTTTGGTCACCAATCGTATTGTGGTCGGTCTTATTTACTTAATTACGATGTTCAATATGATTGGTGGCTCGATCCTGGTCATGTCACGCCACCAAGCGGTGATACTCCGCATGTGGATTTTTGGGGGTGTGACAGATTGGTATCAGAGCCATTGGTTATAGTGAACTTGGTTTTAAAAAGGGGAAAAACTTTTTGATAAAACCAGACTATAACCTGTACAGTGCTCAACAATCCACAACGACGCTTCGCTCCACGTGCAAGACTCGACACAATAAGTGGTATGATTTATGTTATATTGTCGGTTAGATAGTTCTCACTGTGCATTAGATAATGTGATAATTGCTATTTGAACCTTGTGTGCTTACTCTCTATTGTCGTCCCACACTTACGCACTTTCGCGACACTTTTCTCACTTACGTTGCTTCATTATGAAGATCATGAGCGGACGCGGAGGACGTATCAACCTCACTCAAGCCCAGTTGACGGCTTTGATCAACGAACGAGTTGCTGAGGCACTCGCAGCAAATCCAGTAGGAGGTATAACCTGCCATATCAACCTATCTTAGGACGTTTAGATCCTACCTTCGCAAACCAACCCTCATGCTTAATCTTGTCTTTTATTCTCGCGCAACAGGTCAACTTGCTCAACCTCCTGTGTGCACGTTCAAAACCTTCATGGACTGCCGACCTACTACTTTCCGTGGCACTGAAGGAGCTGTAGGCCTCCTCTACTGGTTTGAGAAGCTCGAGTCTATCTTTGAGATGTGCGAATGCCCCGAGGCTGGTAGAGTGAAGTATGCTACTGGTACTCTTGAAGAAATAGCGCTCACGTGGTGGAACGCTCAGGTTCAGATGCTGGGGTTGGTTGCTGCTAATGCCACCCCATGGAACGATTTCAAGGAAATGATCAAGGAAGAGTATTGTAGCCGTGATGACATCCACAAACTAGAGGTGAAGTTTTTCAACCTGAAAATGACGGGGTCTGAGATTGAGGCGTATACGAAAAGGTCAAATGAGCTGGCCATCTTGTGCCCTACCATGGTGGACCCTCCCATCAAACGAATTGAGCTGTATCTCAAGGGCCTTGTACCAGAGATTCAAAGTCACGTGACTTCAGCCAACCTGGGTACCATACAGCAAATCATCAAGTTGGCCCATCGACTCACTGACCAGGCGGTGGAGCAAAACAGGCTGCCCAAACGAATCAGTGCCACAGCTACTTCTGATGCACCTACCGACAACAAGCGAAAATGGGATGGGAACTCCAGTAAGGGTTCTGCTTCGGTTCAGTCTCAGGAGCGTAAGACTGATGACTACCAGAGTCCTGGTCAGCAATCTTCCGGTAATCAAGGACAGGGTGGATACCGAGGAAACCACCCCAAGTGCAACCGGTGCAACAAGCATCACAGCGGGCAGTGCAACAAAGGTCGATGTCAGAGATGTCACAAGCTGGGCCATGAAGCTAGGGATTGCAGGAGCCCGCGTCCTGCAAATCAGAATCGCCAACAACAATAACAAGCTCCATAGAACCACCAACAGCAGCAACAACAGGGCAATAAATGATGCTTTTAGTGTGGCACTGAAGGCCACTTTAAGAGGAACTGCCCCCAACTGAACCAGAATCAGAACAACAACAACCAAGGAAACGGGAACCACAATGGGCACAATAATGGAGGCAACAATGGAGGCGGCAATGGGGGAAACAACAATGGTAATGGGGCAAGGGGTCGTGTTTTCGTGCTAGGTCAGGGTGATGCAAGGAACGATCCCAACGTTGTGATGGGTAAGTTTCTTCTGGACGACTTCTTTGTTACTGTTTTATTCGATTCGGGTGCCGATACTAGTTATGTGTCCTTAAAAGTTAGCCAAATGCTTAAGCGCACTCCAACACTTCTAAACACCAAACACACGATAGAGCTAGCAAATGGTAAAAGTCTTGAAGCCACACACGTAGTTAAAGGTTGTAACCTCGTCTTAGCTGGTCAGACTTTCTCTATCGATCTTATTCCTATCACACTTGGTAGTTTCGACGTCGTTATTGGGATGGATTGGCTATCTCATCATCAAGCGGAGATTGTTTGCAAGGAGAAAATCGTCCGCATTCCTCGTTCTGGTGAGGAACCCCTCGTGATTCATGGCGACAAGAGTGGTGCTGTCGAAGGCATCATCTCTTTCCTTAAGGCCCAGAAGTGTTTGCGAAAGGGCCACACTGCCATTTTAGCACTCGTTACTGACACATCAATGGAAGAGAAGAGAATTGAAGACATCCCTATTGTACGTGACTTTCCCGAGGTATTTCCTGAGGAATTACCTGGTCTTCCGCCTCATCGTCAAGTTGAATTTCAAATCGAGCTAGCTCCTGGAGCAGCGCCCATAGCTCGAGCACCTTATCGTCTAGCTCCATCAGAACTTGAAGAACTGTCCACACAACTACAAGAACTCTTGGAAAAGGGTTTCATACGTCCTAGCTCTTCGCCCTGGGGAGCTCCAGTCTTGTTTGTGAAAAAGAAAGATGGTACTTTCAGAATGTGTATTGACTACCGCGAACTCAACAAGGTGACTGTGAAGAATCGTTATCCTCTTCCACGTATTGACGACTTGTTCGACCAGTTGCAAGGGTCGAACTATTACTCCAAGATTGATTTGAGATCGGGATACCATCAGCTAAGGGTCCGAGATGAGGACGTCTCCAAAACAGCATTCAGAACTCGTTACGGCCATTACGAGTTTCTGGTTATGCCATTCGGGCTGAGGAATGCACCAGCGGTCTTCATGGATCTCATGAACCGAGTATGCAAACCTTACCTGGATAAGTTCATTATTGTGTTCATCGACGATATCCTGATCTATTCTAAGAGTCAGGAGGAACACGAGCAGCATTTACGACTTATGCTGGAACTTCTTCGAAAAGAGCAGTTGTATGCCAAGTTTTCGAAATGTGACTTCTGGCTTCGCGAAGTCCACTTTCTAGGCCATGTGGTAAACAAGGATGGAATTCATGTGGATCCATCTAAGGTTGAATCGATCAAGAACTAGCCTGCACCCCGCACACCAACAGAAATCCGCCAATTCTTGGGTTTGGCAGGATATTACAGAAGGTTTATCAAGGATTTCTCAAAGATTGCGCAACCTCTCACTTCACTGACTCAGAAGGGTGTCACCTATCGTTGGGGTGATGCACAGGAGTCCGCATTTCAGCACTTGAAGAATAGACTTTGTAGCGCGCCTATCCTCTCGTTGCCTGAAGGCACAGATGATTTTGTGGTTTACTGCGACGCTTCCATCCAAGGACTTGGTTGCGTATTGATGCAACGTGACAAGGTCATTGCCTACGCATCGCGCCAACTTAAAGTTCACGAAAGGAACTACACTACGCATGACTTGGAGCTGGGAGCAGTTGTTTTCGCACTTAAGATATGGAGACATTACCTGTACGGTACCAAGTGCACCATTTACACCGATCACAGGAGTCTCGAGCATATCTTCAAGCAAAAGGAGTTAAACATGCGTCAACGCCGATGGGTTGAGCTCTTGAACGATTATGAATGCGCTATCAAATATCATCCAGGCAAGGCCAATGTTGTGGCCGACGCCCTCAGTCGAAAGGATACTATACCTAAGCGTGTACGTGCGTTACAGCTTACCATTCACTCTAGCCTTCCCGCTCAGATTCGCGATGCTCAGGTTGAAGCGTTGAAAGCAGAAAACATCAGGGCTGAGTCCCTACGAGGATCGAGGCAACGGCTGGAACAAAAGGAAGACGGCGCCTACTATGTTAACGGACGCATCTGGATTCCACTTTATGGAGACCTACGCGAGCTTGTGATGGATGAAGCACACAAGTCTCGTTATTCGGTACACCCTGGTTCGGATAAAATGTACCACGACCTCAAGACTACGTATTGGTGGCCTGGCATGAAAGCCCACATAGCAACCTACGTCAGTAAGTGCTTGACTTGTGCGAGAGTTAAGACTGAATATCAGAAACCATCAGGCCTACTTCAACAACCGGAGATCCCGAAATGGAAATGGGAGCAAATTTCCATGGATTTCGTTACTGGTCTGCCTAGATCTCAACGCGGAAACGATACCATTTGGGTGATCGTAGATCAACTGACCAAGTCTGCACATTTTCTGGCTATCAAAGAAACGGATAAGTTTTCTACTCTTGCAGACATTTACCTAAAGGAAGTGGTATCAAGGCACGGAGTGCCAACCTCCATCATTTCTGATCGTGACGCGCGTTTTACTTCTGAACTGTGGCAAGCAATGCACAAGTCCTTTGGCTCACGTTTAGATATGAGCACCGCTTATCACCCACAGACGGATGGGCAATCTGAACGCACCATCCAAACCCTTGAAGACATGCTTAGGGCATGTGTAATCGATTTTGGTAATGGCTGGGAAAAGCACCTCCCGCTGGTGGAGTTTTCGTATAACAACAGCTACCACGCCAGCATCCAAGCCGCTCCATTCGAGGCATTGTACGGACGCAAATGCCGATCACCTCTCTGTTGGGCAGAAGTTGGTGACAGCCAAATCACTGGCCCAGAACTTGTGGTAGATACCACCGAGAGAATTGCTCAGATACGACAGCGAATGGCGGCAGCTCGTGACCGTCAGAAAAGCTATGCTGATAAGGGAAGAAAACCACTCGAGTTCCAGGTTGGGGATCGAGTGTTACTCAAAGTCTCACATTGGAAAGGTGTAGTCCGTTTTAGCAAATGAGGCAAGCTCAATCCGCGTTATGTCGGACCGTTAGAAATCATCGAGAAAATTGGCAAGGTCGCCTACAGGTTGAATCTACCCGAAAAACTCAGCGGAGTTCACAACGTATTCCACGTGTCAAATCTGAAGAAGTGTCTGTCATATGAGACCCTCATAGTTCCTCTCAAGGAACTTACTATCGACGACCAGCTGCGATTCGTCGAGGAACCTGTAGAGATTACTGATCGAGATGTTAAGATTCTCAAGCGCACAAGAATACCTCTCGTTCGAGTTCGTTGGGATTCCCGTCGTGGCCCAGAGTATACCTGGGAATGAGAAGACCAAATGAAACTCAAGTACCCCCAGCTGATTAAGAAAAACGCAACCACTACTGAGGCTGAAGCTACTGCAGAATTTCGGGACGAAATTCCAAATCAACGGGGGGATGAGATGTGACACCCCAGGAAAATAAGGAAAACAACACAACTTAACTAGCTTCCTCAGTAACCACGCGCTAAATTTCGGGACGAAATTCTCTTAACAGGGGGAGAATGTGACAACCCTCAAATTTACATGTAACCGTACAATCTATTAATGTTAATTAAAGTACTTGATGACTGTGCTGAATCATTTAACTGCTCTCTGATTACTGTGTTATGCTTACATGTATTTGTTAACGTACTAATAGTATACAGAAAAGATTACTAAATAGTCCGGTATGCTTTCCTGAGTGTTGAAAGTTAAAAACGTTACAAAAATATATATGTATGACACTTTACTGATTAATTAAGCACTTTAACGGAGCAACACCGAACTGAACAACCGGTCATTACCCGAAACATAAAAATATTGTTAAACACATTGTTTCACTTTTACTGAGCTAGTTATGATTCTCGAACATCATAACACATCATAAATATCTAGTAACTAGAAACCTAACTACATACTTACAATCTTACCATAATCTAACTTATGTTTAGAACCTAGTCTACTACCCCCCCCCCCACCTATGGACGGCCAACAAGGGCCCCATCCTTTTGATTTGTTCTAATATTTTAATAGATCTTGTTGCACCATAAAGAACACATTAACCATGAGTTAGAAAGGAAATATGGACTATAAGTAAACATGCAAGACATAAGCCCTCATACTTACACACATCAAAACACACACATCTCCTCCCTTCTCCTTTCCTTGTCTCGACCGCCCCCTAGTAGCACCACCACCACCATCACTTGATCATCTTCAAGCATTCTAAGAGCATACATAGGTGTTAGAAGGCATACAACGAAGCTCGGTGTGTTCGGAAGTTGAAGGACCTCTCTCGCTTTCTTTTAACCACCACTTTTCCACACTTGAACTCCCCTAGCCTTGTGCTAGTAGTAAGTGCTTCAAATCTTCATCTTGTTCATGTATTTGGTGGTTAATAGTTGATTAAATGGTTAAAACTTAAGAAACTCTAAAGAACTTACATTAAGTCTTGAACACAAGGAATAAAAGATGGATAAAGAGAAGTTATGTGTGTAAATCATGTATATCTTGTGTTGTTATGATTCTTGATTGATTATCTGATGTTTTGCTGGTTAATGTTGATATTAGATGTTGTTGTGATCACTAAACATGTTAACGGAATCAATCGAACACGAACTAGAAAGCTAAAGGCTGAAAAACAGAATCTGTCCATGCCTTTACAGCCAACTTCAGTTGGCTGTAAACAGGTCATAAACTCAACGAAAAACTGATATTTTGAGTCTAAAATGTGTTATTATGAAATACGGTTCTAATGGCACCAGAATCGTAATTTTTGGACTTCGTTTACTATTTTTAAAATGTCATTTTGTAACAGCAGCTAGAGCTGCATTTTTCTGCTGAAAATATGCGTTTTATATTCAGTCATAACTTGAATCTTGTGTAGAGTTAGATCATGAAACATGTACTGTAAATGACCACTGATGTATTTGTAATCCTCCCACTGGAATTTCGTAAATCGGACTCTCGATGAATTTTAAATAAATTATTCCGTGGACTGTGGTTAGAAAAAGATAAATCTGAGTTCAGTCCGGAAAATGAATTTTTATAAAATATTGGTAATGAACTGGACCCCGATATTTTTACACAATAATATTTGGATCGTTTAAGACCTTCTGTAAAAATTTGGGAATTTTTGGAATAAGTTAACTATTTATTTACAATGTCCGAAAACAGCCCGGTTTTGAATATTTATGCTGAAATGACATAAGCTGTAATTTGCGTGTCTAAATGTCGAATATGCTATCTGTGAATGATCTAACATGATTATGTGTCAATAAAAGCGTTAGGTGCATTATCGTATGTTTGTTTATGAGTGGGGAATGGATGGGAAGTTTATATGGGCATGAACCGTTAAAGTGATGCATGTTATGTGATAGATACGTGTAGGAACTTTGTGCTCTATTTAAAAATCACTAAATGACTAACTGGTAATCATATTAGGACGTGATTGACCGACCTTGACTGTTAGCTATATTTGAGAATCTAACCGAGCAAACCGAGGTGAGTTCACACTTTCTACAAGGCATGGGATTCCCGGTGGTTTGGGAATGAGTTAAAGAATTTAAAACTAAATCTACATATCCCCTTGGGAAGATATGTACGGCCATCCTCCATAAATAGGATGCCATTATTAATCCTACGAATTCTCCTGGTGCAGAATACGTACGTTCGTCCTCTTGGTGTAGGACAACAACCTTAAAAACTAGCTAGACAAATCTCTATCAATAAGTCCCTCTTCATTATATCGACTTAATCGCCGAGGCCAATGGCGAGCGGGTCATTAGTTAATAGCGCTATAAGGTTTAACAAACCTCACACCGTGCCGGTCGGACGGTCGTGTACTAATGGACTATGGCAGACTATCAGTGATGATAGACACTGATATAGGGCACAACTTATTTGCGTAGTAGTCGATATCATACCGTCTAGTAGTTCACACGGGGAAAGCCCCCACTGATTATGGTTATGGTTTGGGTAATGAAAAAGGAACTGGTTAAACATACTTTCAACTACGGGGTAACCCCCACGGCAATTAAGCCAACGAAAGTCAAACCATGTTTTTCAGAAACAACTTAAAACTAAACAACCAAACGTGAACTCACTCAACTTTGTTGTTGACTCGTTGTTACATGCCTTACAGGTCGCTAAACACTTGGAGCTTGCACGAGGAAGGAGTCGTTGTGGTGTACGGACTGTTATGTTCCGTGCTTATTATTTAAATCCTTATAAACTTATTAAACTTGCGTTTTGAACTTTAACTTATAAACTATGGCCTTATGCTTTTGGATTTACTTTTATGCTTTCGCTGTTTAAACTAAGCATGGTTAACTAGCTTTGGTCACCAATCGTATTGTGGTTGGTCTTATTTACTTAATTACGATGTTCAATATGATTGGTGGCTCGATCCTGGTCAAGTCACGCCACCAAGCGGTGATACTCCGCATGTGGATTTTTGGGGGTGTGACAAGTAGGGACTAAAATTATCATTTTTTTTAAACTATATAAGTACAAGGGTTAAAAGTGCAATTATTGCAAACTACAATTTTAGGGTTCATTTGGTCATTTAATGAAACTTATATTTCAGGGACTAAAACTGACTTTTAGAAACTTATTTTAAATGAACAGTCTAACCAGGTTAACTTTCATATAAAGGTTTTCTTCTTTAAACACTAACTCAGTTAGTGGATTTAACTGAACAGTACAGGGACCATTTATGTCAACTTTCGAAACTTCAGGGACCAATTATGTATTTTATATGAAAGTATAGGGGCTGTTATTGTAACTTTTGGAAAGTTCAGGGACTATTTTTGTACAAACTGAAACTACAGGGGCCAAAGTGTAAATAAGTCAAAATTCGGTCAAAAGGGGGTCTTCTTTAAAGAACCGGCCCTCTGCAAGAATCGAACCCGTGACCTCTCAGTTACAACCGCAACGCCTTAACCAGTTTATCCTCGTAATAGGAGCGGATAGATTATAGATTTTAATTCTTTTATACACTATTTAGGATTTAATATAATTATTTATTAAATTCAGAAATAAAAAAAAAAGGTTTTTAATTCCATCAAACCGGACAAGACGGGACTCGAACCCGTGCCTCCCCGCAAACAAAACACGCGCACAAACCAACTGGTCTACCAGTTGGGAGGTGTTAGATTATGGATTGTATAATATTTATAAACTCGTTAAAACAGATCTGATTAAATATATTCAGATCTGCAAGTCGCGGACTTCGACCAAAAACCACCAAATCCGACCAAAAATCGAATTTTTCCACTTTAAACATTACCCACGAGTCCCCAACCCCATTGCCAACGCGTTTTCGCATTAATTCGACACACTTTATTGCCCATTCGGCTGTAAATCGGACTTTTTATAAAAAAAATAAAAGTGGATCGATTCAACTATGAAATGTTGGATCTGAGATCGAATTGTATATAAGTTCCTTAGATCACCACGAACCTCCTGCACCCTTCACATATCTCAAACACATCGAAATACGTCGTCTGTTCGACCTGCAACCTCGCCGGAATCTCAGTCGCCGGAATTTAGTCGAACCGCCGTTTTAATCGATACCGGTTAGTTATTTTTGGTCCAATTTGTTCAATTTTGCTTATACAATGATTCCTCAAAGTTAATTTAATTATAACATAGAGTTTTCGAAGAATCGCGACGTTTGACTTTTAGTTTGACTATGATTTGGGGAAGATGACTCATTTGATTTCTGTATATATTTTGAACAAACTAAGCTATTAAACAACCACCAGGCCTAGCCCAGTGGTTGTGTGTGTTTGTTTCAATCATGTTGACCCGGGTTCGAACCCAGGGACAACCAAACATTCTAATCTTTTTATTTTTGACATTTTTTAACATTTCAATAATTTTTATAACATTATTATACATTGTTACTTTTATTAAAAATATAAAATCTGTCAAATTATTTATAAAACTAATTTTTATAATATTAAAACAGTTTATTATTAAATAATTAATAATAAATCGATTTTTAAGAAATAAATACTGAAATTTGCAGATTAATTATTTTAAGTGCTGATCTTTACAAAAATAATGTTGCTACTGATATTTTATATAATTTTGATATTTATATAAATAAATCAGTATTTATACTTAAAAATATAGTTTAATTTAATGTATTTAAATTATATAACTATATAAATTTTATCCAAACCACATAGTTACCATTTAGACAAAACCCTACCGAATCCCATAGATTTAGGATCTCCAATTATCCAATTAAACATTATTGTTGATACATATTCCATATTGTTGCATGTTCAATCAATTAGAGTGACGTGGAATCTTATTTCCAAGAACTCTCACATTTGCATACTTGTTTGGACTTACTCGCTATCAAGGTGAGTTCATGTCCCCCTTTTCTCTTAACTGTTTTCAGTTTTATACTTCGGGGTGGAATACATGTTACAACTATTACAGACATTTTTATACATGGTATGGTTAGCTTAAGGAAGGTTTACTACTAGACTGTGAATGGTGGGCACAACACTTAAGGCCATTAATCCTCGTCATAGGACCTAGGGACATGAGTGATAGATCTATTTGGGTGTAGCGAGCCCACACCCATGAGGCCGGGGCGGCCCATAGAGGTGACTATGTCTTCCAGCCGGAAGCCCGGTACAAAATTTGCTAGGTTTGAGTACTTCCTACACCATTTTCACACCAACCATTGGCTTTGCAACCCATTGGTGATCTCTTTTTCCTTAATTGCTACATACCAGGGACATTTATACACACAAGACATATTTTAAAGGTTTATACACACAGACTTATACATGAACTAGCTCAACTTTTTGTTGATTTTTCAACATGCGTCTAGCTGCGTTGAATAAAAGATGTCATCCAGAGTTGTGGAGTTTGAGAGGTGTAACCTATTCCTGGACGGGTTACATATCTCTAAACCTCGTCTTATCTAAAGTCTTTTGGTGTCTTATGAAAACGTTTTAAACAAGTTATGGTTTGTAACTTATTTCAAGTGTCGGTGTTTCTAAACAATGATGTTGTGATATTTTCTCACTTAAATTAATGGATGTACATCTCGTATTTTTTTTATTATCATATAGCATTTTTATGATTGTTGCTATGGTATTAAGTGTCACACCCCGACCACGTAAAACAACGAAACGTGGCGGAAACGTCGAGGAGTGTTGTAACAGAATTAATTGTTTCACAACCATGGAAATTAAAGTTACGTTTTATTTATTAAACAAGAGAGTTACATTGTCTTAAAACAAGAAACAAAGAGTACATAACATAAATTAACTATTTCTTGCTTCGTTTTAAGTCACTAAGGCATAGGTCCGCCTAAGTGTGTCTCGATAATCTTATGCAACAGCTCCTGAAAACACATGTGAAAATAGGTACGTCAGCATAAAAATGCCTGTGAGATACATAGGTTTTGTGAAAATAGGATTCATGACTTGCGTTTAAAGAAACTGTTTAATAAAAGTAGCCATGAATCTTGTTGAGTGGTTCCTTTCATAAATCATTTGAAAAGTGATAAATAAACCAAATGATATATATGTATAAAAGAATAATATATGGTTAAGTGAATAACTATGTAAAATGAGTTTGTATAAGTTAAGTTATTTGTAAAACGATGTTTATGTGAAGATCGTATTGTAGATGTAATATGTCTAAACTGAAATGGTTTAAATAACGCTACGATATGTAATACCATAAAAGCACTTATATATAGGAAGTACCAGCGGCGTATCCACCATGTTTTTATCGTATTACACGTCGCCTCGTTACTTACCCAAACAGCCACCAAATTGAAATGTTTAACAATTGTAGAAATGTTTATGCATGGTCAAATACGGTTCATACGGTTCAACAGTTACAAACGGTTCATATAATCAAATGGTTACAACGGTTCACATAGTCAAATAGTTACAACGGTTCAGATAGTCAAATAGTTATAAACGGTTCAAAATGTAATAGATGTGTTCATATGCTGGATGAGCATATGCAACAAAACGCAATGTAAAACAATGTGTCCATATGTTGAGTAAACATATGCAACTACTGTAATGTAAATCAATGTGCTAGCATGCTCAGTCAACATACATAGCAGAAATGTAAAGTAAAACAATGTACTAAGTATGCTAAGTAAACATACATAGCGAAACAATGTAATGTAAATCATGTACTATTAATGTACTAATGAGCATAACAAGTATATGATGTGAAAACAGGAAAGCACGAAAGTAACAAGTAGGCACATGTGTTTCACCCCAAAACGTTTGAAAAACAGTAAAAGAGGGGTCTATGTACTCACTTGAGATTGCCTAGAAGTCCTTGAGTAACAACCACACAATGCTAGAGATCACGGAAATCAAACGGCACCTAATATAGGTAACTATGTTAATAAACGGACCTAAATCGGAGGATTAGATAGAATGAGGGTTTGTAAACCAAACGAGTATGGGAACTCGTGTAATACGGTTTAACAAAGCCTACATACTAAAATGAAACCTAACCTAAGTGCTTACGACCCATTACGACCCGTTTAGGTAGCTTATGCTACTTTAACGCGTCGTTCGCGTAAAACGCGTTCGGAATGCCTAACTAGCCCTATGATAACTAAAATATGCCTTAACATGTCTAATATTATTGCTAAATCAGTTTAGATATCAAAAATTATGTTACATAGGCTTAAAATGAATTTTGGCGTAAAAAGGGCATTTTGGTAATTTACCTAAGGCATATAAACTACCTATCATGCGACTAATCAAACCTAAGTGACCATAAGGTATAACCTCGGAAGGTTATTCCCTACGCTACTATGGTCACTTAACATGTTTGGTCGGATCCTAATGATCGACCAAACGGGTCGGGTTCGAAAGTATAAGCAATTGATTAGATCGCTTACCTTTACGACCCTAGACAAGCACAAAACTAAAAGTGATGAGCCAAGCATGTTAAAACATGCTTAACTAAGTTAGAAAACAAGTTTTGATATCAAAATAAACGGTTTTGATATCCTAGAGTAGTTTGGTTACAAAATACGCGAGAAAACGCATTTTGGCCGAAACTACGACTCGTCACTGAGCCTAGATAACGTGGTAATCAGTAGGTATAGTCACTAGGGACTATAACCATCGTGATTATGCTCACGTTATGAAGTTCAAATGAACTTCGCGTTGACCATAAACTGGTCAAAGCAGAAAGTCAAACGCAGTTTGACTTTAACGACAAAAACGAATGAAAAGAACGAAAGAATACTTACAGAAGGTCCCCGCAAGCTCTTGATCCGATTTACTCTCAGGTATGAAGCATAAACTTCAACTTAGAGAGCCAAAATCAGATTCAAGTGTGCTTTGGGAGGAAGTGAGGGTGGGTATTTCTAGGAATTCAAGAACCGTTAAGATCGTTCATCGAAAACTGAGCTTTGATCTGGACCTTACATGTGTGCCCATGGTTTTCTAAAACCATGGGAGCCCCTAATAATGGACTAGGTTCATTGAATACCAGCCCATGGTTTTGCAAAACCATGGGTTAAAACCATCAACACTTCAAAATGGACTAGGTTCATTGAATCTGGTCAGAAATTTCAAAAATGGTCCATGCACTTGTAAAACTTGGTTTTTTTTGCACTTTTAAGCCTCGTTAACCCCATTTCAAAGCTCTAAAATAAAGTTAAAGTATAGGGAACTCAAAACATGCTCAAAAGTATCTCGGATGTCGGTTCGTTTGGTCGTACGGTTGCGTTATTCGCTTAATTACGACGGAATGCGCATAAGCGCGTAAAACGATCCAAATTGTGCGACGAATGGATTTTTCTTATGCCAAACACTAAAATAAAATATTTTAATGCTTACATAAATTTTTGGATGTCCGGATGTATTCATAATGTAAGTTATGCGCGAAAATGCAAACTTGTGCACTTTTTGACGTTTTTAGTCCCTGAATGACCCAAAAGTTTATTTTAGCACACCGAACCCCTCAAAGCCTATTTCTAAGCTATGTAAAGGGTATTTATGGTATGTTTAACTTATGGTCATGTTCCGGAATGTCTGTTCCAGTACGAATCATCATACTTTCGCAGTTTGTCGAATTTAGTCCCTGTAAGCGATTAAACTTGATTTTGCCATACCAAAGCCTTCAAAACTTATTTCTAAGTTATGTAGAGGTTATTTAAGGTATGTTAAGCATATGTTGATGTTCCGGAGTGTTTGTAACATTAAACTGATTACGTTTACGCACCAGTTGGAGTATAACTCTCCAGAAAGCGATTTAAAGCTTGAAATCGAACAAGAATTGATATGTGCAAAAGATACGAACATTTATACAAATCCCAAGTATGAAACACAATATTTTATTGATTTGGTATTTGTTTGCTGGTCGCAGTGACCCATGTGTCACATTAAGACATCACACCAAATAAACCCACGCTTCCGCAAAAGCCAGGGTGTGACAGTCCTACGGACCACCCGTCACATCCCCACACTTACCCGTTGCTTGTCCCAAGTAACCCATTCAAAAACTATTCATAACCACAAGCGACCAATCATGTAAACCAAGCTAAATGTGCCATCTTTCTACTAACCTTCAATCATACCACAAGACACACCCCTCACAAAAACTCTCGGTGACAAGAAATATTAGCTTATAATGCTAAACCACTCAATGTGTGTGTGTGTGTGTGCGACAATAAGCTTGTATAAGAATCAAGTTTCCTCCTAACAAATATCTAGCATGCTTATGAATCAAAGAAACTTACGGGTTGTAACGGTTTTTACAAGTTTTTAACATACCGCTTCCTACACATCAAGTTTTAGAGACTGAGGGGTTCAATCTTAGAGATTGGGGAGGTTTTGGTCTTAGAGACTGGGGAGTTAGTCTTAGAGACTGGGAAGGTTTGGTCTTAGAGGCCAGGGAGTTAGTCTGAGAAACTAGGGAGTTCAGTCTAAGAGACTGGGTGGGATAGTCTGGGGAAGACTAGGATGATTACTTGCTTATATTGATTGTGACTTACATGCGTTGTTGGATTATTTATTTTGCGTTATGACATGGGATGTTAGGAGTTATTGTGTTATTACATACGCATATTACTTACTTACTATACTTACTATGACCGGACCAATATGATATTTCTTTTAGAAGATGCCTCCATGACGAGACACACGTTTGCCTACCACTGAGCCAGAATTACAGGAACATATTTCAAAAGCAATAGCAGATTATGAGGCCTTGCGAGCCGAAACAAGCAGGAATAACTCAAACAACAACAACAACCTATCCAATGGCTGTACCTACAAACAATTCCTGGATTGTAAGCCCTTAAACTACGACGGCACTAGGGGTGCTGTTGCTTTCGTCAGGTGGACGGAAAAGACGGATTTGGTAATAAGGATGAGCAAGTGTGCTCCAGAAAACCAAGTTACTTACGTCTCAGGACTCTTTCTTAATGGTGCTTTATCCTGGTAGAACCTGCAAATTCAAACCCTGGGAGAGGCGGCGGCGTATGCACTAACATGGGCTGAGCTGAAGGAGCTCATGAGGAAGAAATACTGTTCACGTGCCAAAATACAGAAGCTGGAAACGGAATTTTGGAACTTAAAAATGGACGGCCCAAAAATTGCTGAGTATGTGCAAAGGTTCCACGACTTGTCACGCGTTGTGCCGTATATGGTTGATCCTGAATTTAAACGCATTGAGCATTTCATCTGGGGATTGGCACCCCAGATTATGAGCATGGTGACGGCGTCCAAGCCTCCAACCATTACTGAAGCCATCGACCTAAGCGTGTCACTTACTGAGGAAGCTATCCGGCTAAACAAGTTTTCAAACTCTGACCTCAAGAAGAAAGAAACTCACGTGGAGTCGTCAGGAGAAAACAAAAGGAAATTCTCCAATTTTAAAAAGAGTACCGGCAGCGCAAGTAAGAAAAACGTGAACCCACCAGAGGAAGCTAAAACTGGTGCTGAAGCAAGAGGGAAGGGATACATGGGCACTTTGCCCAAGTGTGATGTATGCCAATATCATCACCCCGAGCCATGCCGATTCAGGAAATGTGAGTCATGTGGGAAGACTGGCCACACAAAAGAAACCTGCTGGGTTGGTAATGGTGCTGGTAGTGGTGGTCAGCAAGGATATGGAAATGGGAATGGAAACCGCCAACAGGGAGGAAATGGCGGGAATGGAAATCGAGGAAACCGTGGGAATCAAGCTGGAAACCAGGGAGCAGGCAATAATCGAGCTGGTAATGGTAATGGGAACGGAAATGGTCGAGGACCGGGATGCTTTAACTGTGGGGACATCGGGCACTTCAAGCGAGAATGGCCAAAGCTTAACCAGGCACAAGGAAGAGTTTTCAATATTGGAGCGAGGGAAGCTAGCCAAGATCCTAATGTTGTTACTGGTACGTTCCCTATAAATCAACGCTTTGCATCTGTACTATTTGACACTGGTGCCGACTATAGTTTTGTATCGCTAGAATTTAAGAAAATACTTAGGTTAACTGCTAGTAAGTTAGACATTCCGTACTCAATTGAACTGGCTAATGGAAAGCTAGTAGAAACGAATGAAGTCATCAGAGGATGCGTGATAGAGCTGGGAGAACACGAGTTTACATTAGACCTACTGCCAGTCGAGTTAAGAAGCTTCGATGTGGTAGTAGGGATGGATTGTTGTCAAGCAACAGAGCCGAGATTGTATGTCACGAGAAGACCATTCGCATCCCAATGGCGGATGAAGAAATGATCGTAGTACACGGAGAGAAGCGCGATACGCCCTTAAGGATCATTAGTTGCTTGAAGGCTCGAAAATGTTTGAAGAAGGGATGTGTTGCCTTCCTGGCACACATCGTGGATAAGGAAGCTGCTGAGCCAAAACTTGAAGACATCCCGGCCGTTAAGGAGTATCCTGAAGTCTTTCCAGAAGACTTTCCAGGATTGCCACCACAAAGGCAAGTCGAGTTTCATATTGACTTAGTTCCAGGTGTCGCGCCTGCAGCTAAGGCACCTTATCGACTTGCACCTTCAGAGATGCAAGAGCTGTCAACGCAACTCCAGGAGTTGTTAGACAAGGGATTTATCAGACCAAGCTTCTCGCCTTGGGGAGCTCCAGTTTTGTTCGTGAAAAAGAAGGATGGTAGTTTTCGCATGTGTATAGACTACCGGGAGCTGAATAAGTTGACAATCAAGAACAGATATCCTTTGCCAAGGATCGATGACCTGTTCGATCAATTACAAGGTTCAAGTTTTTACTCAAAGATCGATCTACGATCAGGTTATCACCAGTTAAGGATACAAGAGGAAAGTATTCCAAAGACGACCTTTAGAACTCGATATGGACATTACGAGTTCCTGGTTATGCCGTTTGGTTTGACGAACGCGCCAGCAGTATTCATGGATTTGATGAACAGAGTCTGTAAACTGTACCTCGATAAGTTTGTGATTGTGTTCATTGACGACATTTTGATCTACTCGAAGACGAAAGAAGAGCATGAGCAATATTTAAGAGCTATTCTAGAGCTGCTTAAAAAGGAGAAGTTGTATGCGAAGTTCTCGAAGTGCGAGTTCTGGTTACGCGAACTCCAGTTTCTTGGTCATGTAGTTAACGGAAATGGAATTCATGTGGATCCCACAAAGATCGAGGCTATCAAAAACTGGGAGACTCCGAAGACGCCAACCGAAATTCGACAGTTCCTAGGTTTGGCTGGTTATTATGGTAGGTTCATTGAGGATTTCTCAAAAATCGCTCAACCTTTGACCTCTCTCACTCAGAAAGACAAGAAGTTTGATTGGGGAGACAAGCAAGAAGAGGTCTTTCAGCTGTTGAAAAACAAGCTTTGTGACGCACCAATCTTATCTCTACCCGAAGGCACTGACGACTTCGTGGTATATTGCGATGCTTCGCGTCAAGGTTTGGGATGTGTGCTAATGCAGCGTTAGAAGGTTATAGCATATGCTTCTCGCCAATTAAAGATCCACGAGAAAAATTACACCACGCATGATTTGGAATTAGGCGCGGTGGTGTTTGCTTTGAAGATATGGCGACATTATTTATATGGCACGCGATGCACCATCTACACTGATCACAAGAGCCTGCAGCACATATTCGATCAGAAAGAGCTTAACATGAGGCAAAGATGCTGGGTAGAGCTGTTAAATGATTATGACTGTGAAATCAAGTATCACCCAGGGAAGGAGAATGTGGTCGCTGATGCTCTAAGTCGGAAGGAAAGGATCAAGCCCATAAGGGTTAGGGCTTTGGAAATGATCATACAAACGGACCTCTCATTGTGCATTCGTGCCGCGCAGAGAGAAGCACTCAAGGAAAAGAATATTGAGAATGAGTATCTCCGTGGGATGGATAAACAGTTGGTACCAAACGGGGAAGGGACTTTGTGCTTCATGAAACGAATTTGGGTTCCCTTGTTTGGTGGTCTGAGAAATGTTATTTTTGACGAAGCTCACAAATCTCGGTACTCGATTCATCCAGGAGCGGATAAGATGTACCAAGATCTTAAGGATTTCTATTGGTGGCCAAGAATGAAAGGCGATGTTGCAGTATATGTTGGCAGATGTTTAACTTGCGCCAAAGTGAAGGTCGAATACCAAAGGCCTTCAGGTCTCTTGCAATAACCTGAAATACCCCAATGGAAATGGGAACAGATTTCTATGGACTTCATAACGAAATTGCCAAGGACGCCCAAGGGCCATGATACGATTTGGGTAATAGTAGACCGTTTAACGAAATCTGCACACTTTTTGCTAATCAAGGAGAAAGATAAAACGAGTAAGCTTGCTGAGATATACTTGAGGGAGATTGTTGCACGGCATGGAGTTCCTCTCTCAATTATTTCTGATAGAGACAGAAGATTCGTATCAAGGATTTGGCAATCCTTCCAAGAAACTTTTGGTTCTCAGTTGAATCTGAGTACTGCCTTTCATCCGCATACAGACGGACAGAGCGAACGAACGATTCAAACATTAGAAGACATGTTGCGAGCTTGCGTAATGGATTTAGGTGGAAGTTGGGACACTCACCTACCATTGGTTGAATTCTCATACAATAACAGTTATCATACAAGCATTCAGGCCGCACCGTTCGAAGCTCTCTATGGACGCAAGTGTCGATCACCATTATGCTGGGCTAACGCGGGTGATAGACAGCTTGTTGGCCCGGAATTGGTCCAGGAAACGACCGACAAGATTTTACAGATCCGAGAGCGCATTAAAGCGGCTCGTGATCGAAAAAAGTGTTATGCGGACCGAAGAAGGAAACCTCTGGAATTTGAGGTGGGAGATATGGTTTTGTTGAAGGTTTCACCCTGGAAGGGTGTAGCACGCTTTGGGAAGCGTGGGAAGTTGAATCCCAGATACATTGGTCCATTTAAAATCCTGAAAAGGATTGGTCTTGTAGCATACAAGTTGGATTTACCTGCAGAACTTAATGGCGTTCATGATACATTTCATGTATCCAATCTGAAAAAGAGCCCAACTCAAGAGACAGTAGTCATTCCTGCCGACGAAGTTCATATTGATGACACACTCCACTTTACTGAAGAACCCGTTGAGGTTACTGATTGGAAGATTAACAAAACGCGCAGGAGTAGTGTCAAACTCGTTAAAGTTCGATGGAATGCACGACACGTCCCGGAATTCACGTGGGAGCGTGAGGACCGTATGAAAGAAAAATACCCACATTTATTCCCCAAGACCCCTGCATCTAGTAGCAGAACTAAAATTTCGGGACGAAATTTTCTTAACAGGGGGAAAATGTGACAACGCTCACAATTACAGGTATCCGTACAATTAATTAATATTAACTTTGTGCTTAATGACTGTGCTAGAATTACAACTGACGAATTAAACTGCTTTATGAGTTCTGCATCATACATACATATGCATCACATTCATACTGTCACTCCATTTATTACACACAAACTTTAGTGATAAACTTGATGCACAAAACACAGTTAGCACAGTGAACGGATAACTCAGAAACATGCTGACAATGCCAGCACATAGACAAACAATATGTTGAGGCCAATACGAACCAGAGTCAAGGTACTACACTAGTATGGAGTGTAGGGAAGTAGGGACTAAAATTATCATTTTTTTAAACTATATAAGTACAAGGGTTAAAAGTGCAATTATTGCAAACTACAATTTTAGGGTTCATTTGGTCATTTTATGAAACTTATATTTCAGGGACTAAAACTGACTTTTAGAAACTTATTTTAACTGAACAGTCTAACCAGGTTAACTTTCATATAAAGGTTTTCTTCTTTAAACACTAACTCAGTTAGTGGATTTAACTGAATAGTACAAGGACCATTTATGTCAACTTTCGAAACTTCAGGGACCAATTATGTATTTTATATGAAAGTATAGGGGCTGTTATTGTAACTTTTGGAAAGTTCAGGGACTATTTTTATACAAACTTAAACTACAGGGGCCAAAGTGTAAATAAGTCAAAATTCGGTCAAAAAGGGGGTCTTCTTTAAAGAACCGGCCCTCTGCAAGAATCGAACCCGTGACCTCTCGGTTACAACCGCAACGCCTTAACCAGTTTATCCTCCTAATAGGAGCTGATAGATTATAGATTTTAATTCTTTTATACACTATTTAGAATTTAATATAATTATTAATTAAATTCAGAAATAAAAAAAAGGTTTTTAATTCCATCAAACCGGACAAGACGGGACTCGAACCCGCGCCTCCCCGCAAACAAAACACGCGCACAAACCAACTGGTCTACCAGTTGGGAGGTGTTAGATTATGGATTGTATAATATTTATAAACTCGTTAAAACAGATCTGATTATATATATTCAGATCTGCAAGTCGCGGACTTCGACCAAAAACCACCAAATCCGACCAAAAATCGAATTTTTCCACTTTAAACATTACCCACGAGTCCCCAACCCCATTGCCAACTCGTTTTCGCATTAATTCGACACACTTTATTGCCCATTCGGCTGTAAATCGGACTTTTTATAAAAAAAAAAATAAAAGTGGATCAATTCCACTATGAAATGTTGGATCTGAGATCGAATTGAACCAGTATATAAGTTCCTTAGATCACCACGAACCTCCTGCACCCTTCACATATCTCAAACACATCGAAATACGTCATCTGTTCGACCTGCAACCTCGCCGGAATCTCAGTCGCCGGAATTTAGTCGAACCGCCGTTTTAATCGATACCGGTTAGTTATTTTTGGTCCAATTTGTTCAATTTTGCTTATACAATGATTCCTCAAAGTTAATTTAATTATAACATAGAGTTTCCGAAGAATTGCGACGTTGGACTTTTAGTTTGACTCTGATTTGGGGAAGATGACTCATTTGATTTTTGTATATATTTTGAACAAACTAAACTATTAAACAACCACCAGGCCTAGCCCAGTGGTTGTGTGTGTTTGTTTCAATCATGTTGACCCGGGTTCGAACCCAGGGACAACCAAATATTCTAATCTTTTTATTTTTGACATTTTTTAACATTTCAATAATTTTTATAACATTATTATACATTGTTACTTTTATTAAAAATATAAAATCTGTCAAATTATTTATAAAACTAATTTTTATAATATTAAAACAGTTTATTATTAAATAATTAATAATAAATCGATTTTTAAGAAATAAATACTGAAATTTGCAGATTAATTATTTTAAGTGCTGATCTTTACAAAAATAATGTTGCTACTGATATTTTATATAATTTTGATATTTATATAAATAAATCAGTATTTATACTTAAAAATATAGTTTAATTTAATGTATTTAAATTATATAACTATATAAATTTTATCCAAACCACATAGTTACCATTTAGACAAAACCCTATCGAATCCCATAGATTTAGGATCTCCAATTATCCAATTAAACATTATTGTTGATACATATTCCATATTGTTGCATGTTCAATCAATTAAAGTGACGTGGAATCTTATTTCCAAGAACTCTCACATTTGCATACTTGTTTGGACTTACTCGCTATCAAGGTGAGTTCATGTACCCCTTTTCTCTTAACTGTTTTCAGTTTTATACTTCGGGGTGGAATACATGTTACAACTATTACAGACATTTTTATACATGATATGGTTAGCTTAAGGAAGGTTTACTACTAGACTGTGAATGGTGGGCACAACACTTAAGGCCATTAATCCTCGTCATAGGACCTAGGGACATGAGTGATAGATCTATTTGGGTGTAGCGAGCCCACACCCATGAGGCCGAGGCGGCCCATAGAGGTGACTATGTCTTCCAGCCGGAAGCCCGGTACAAAATTTGCTAGGTTTGAGTACTTCCTACACCATTTTCACACCAACCATTAGCTTTGCAACCCATTGGTGATCTCTTTTTCCTTAATTGCTACATACCAGGGACATTTATACACACAAGACATATTTTAAAGGTTTATACACACAGACTTATACATGAACTCGCTCAACTTTTTGTTGATTTTTCAAACTACATGTATTTCAGGGAACTAGCGGATCTGGCAGGGTATGCATGTGTCTTGCTGCGTTGAATAAAAGATGTCATCCAGAGTTGTGGAGTTTGAGAGGTGTAACCTATTCCTGGATGGGTTACATATCTCTAAACCTCATCTTATCTAAAGTCTTTTGGTGTCTTAAGAAAACATTTTAAACAAGTTATGGTTTGTAACTTATTTCAAGTGTCGGTGTTTCTAAACAATGATGTTGTGATATTTTCTCACTTAAATTAATGGATGTACATCTCGTATTTTTTTATTATCATATAGCATTGTTATGATTGTTGCTATGGTATTAAGACGTCACACCAAATAAACCCACGCTTCCGCAAAAGCCAGGGTGTGACAGTCCTACGGACCACCCGTCACATCCCCACACTTACCCGTTGCTTGTCCCAAGTAACCCATTCAAAAACTATTCATAACCACAAGTGACCAATCATGTAAACCAAGCTAAATGTGTCGTCTTTCTACTAACCTTCAATCATACCACAAGACACACCCCTCACAAAAACTCTCGGTGACAAGAAATATTAGCTTATAATGCTAAACCACTCAATGCGTGTGTGTGTGTGCGACAATAAGCTTGTATAAGAATCAAGTTTCCTCCTAACAAATATCTAGCATGCTTATGAATCAAAGAAACTTACGGGTTGTAACGGAGCTAGGTGCAAAGGTAGGAAAATGGTGGTATACATATGTAAGAGCTAATTGATTTGACCCGGTTCTTATTTCTACTACTAAACAAAGCAAACACCAATATATACAAAACATCATCAACTTCTCAACTACTATTGCAACTAAACACTTCTTTTGGTATTTTTCTCTTTTTTCTCTTTTTTTTAATACATCAAACTTCAATAATATAAACAAGAATATCAACACTACATACTAAATCTCCTAAACCGGGTCATCTCAAAAGGTAAAATTTTGTGGGAAGTAGGCTCGGGTCACAACCGAATGGCATAAGTCTCAAACATGGCTTTCTACAGACCAAACCCCACCCCTCACAATACCAAGCTCATATATGTAAAGTATGAGGTCCAACCCACCAATCCCGCACTCTCACACATCTAGACGAGGCTACCTAAAAGTCCCTTATCATTTTCAAAAGCATGCTAACTCTAGGATTTAACAAGAATTCGTACACAAGTTCTATAAACACAATACACACACCGCCACTCAAACGAAGAAATATCTATAACAATCATATGTGGCTCAAATTCTCACCAAGAAAAGACTATGAATGGGTGTCGGTGTGTCAAGCGGACAAATATCAAGTTTTTAAATTTTGACACTTTTCGCTTGGCGTTACAAAAAATTTTTAAATTCTCAAAAATTCCCCCCATCCCCACACTTGGGATACATTGTCCCAATGTATGGTCTTGAGGGAAAGATCGCTTTAACCATCAACATTAACACAAGCTTTACATCTCAAACCCCAAACTTCTTTTTGTATTTTTATTTAGTTTTATGAAAACTCAAACACACCACCACTAACACATCCCAAAAGAAACACATCAACGTCTAAACACCACCCTACCTCCCAACCATAACATAAACATACGAGATAAAAAAATATACACAAAATGTACAAAGGAGCAAGATACGACCTGACTAGTAGTACTTCGGCTGTGGAGGCCCGAAAATGGATGTCATCATGTCGTTCCACTCGCCAAACCCAAAAGCTCCGCTACCCCTGCTACTACCTTGATCACCACTTGGATTCGCCTGCTGATAACTCATAGCGTGTGGATCCACCCATTGGGAATGATGTAATGGTGGGATACGACACACTACCATCATAAGGTGGCAATGTAGTATAATCCACAACTGGCGGGTCCTCTTCGAGTGGTTGACCCGCATGCCACTGATCATGCAAGCGTCTCTGGCGGTCGTCTAGGTAGCGATTGTTCACTTCTTCCTCATGGGCATACATATGAGCATGGTTCCATTGCTCATTTCTGCCGTAACTCTGCTTCAGAGCTCTCTCCATACTCGCCCCCATAAAAGTTTGTTGATCGAAGAGTATTTGATTCGGTTCAGTCCATTCGCCAAAAGTGGGTGGTCTCCTCTGCTCGATAATCTGGCCCATATTCCCCGAATGAGCCCAATAGGGATCATAGGCCTGTTGTGCATAGTCAAATGCACTCCCCACATAACCAGACTGTACACCCGCTCCCTGAACTCCACCTGGGCCAGCGCCCCCTATCTGAGCATTAGGGGTGAGCAAATTAACCACCATAACCGATAACCGAACCATAACCGACATAACCGAACCACTAATAACCGATAACCAATATAACCAATGGTTATGGTTATGAAACTTTGTATAACCGCTCAATCGGTTATGGTTATGGTTATGAAGCTTTGGTTAACCGATATAACCGAAACCGAACCGAACTTGTGATGTTAACTTTATATAATGGATTTGTGTTTTACAAAACCATATAGAGGGTTTTTACTAAGATAAAAGTATGTTAGTAACAAAATGATCTTGATGTAGATGCCCATTTATTTTGATAAAGAACTAAGGTGTTATGGCGATAATTGTTTTTGTTTGAGAATTACCTTATTAAAAAGAACCCTAAATTGGGAGTTTCACCAAAAAGTTTAGTCTCTGATATCTTATAAAATAGGCTCAAGATAAGTTCAAATTGTGCACAACCCTATTTATTTCAAACCTTGCTTGGTTACTTAACCGAAATTAACCAAAACCGACCCATAACCGACTTCAAAACCGATTAACCATAACCGAAGTTTGGTTATGGTTATGATTACCGAAACTCCATAACCAAACTAGCGGTTATGGTTATGGTTAATAGTAAAAACCGAACCAAACCAACCCATGCACACCCCTACTGAGCATCAACCATGAACGTGTCTTCACGGTAGTCATCGTCACCACTAACTTCTTCATCAGTCGTTTCGGGCTCATCAGCCTCGCCCGGTCGTAACGGTCTCGCATCCGCTTTCAACACTCTCCATCTTCTCCCATCTGTCTTCAGCTTACGATACCTCTCCGATTCCTTGTACTCCCAACCTGGCCCCCAGATTCTTTAGGTCAAACGGCTTAAACCTCTTGTAAGAACCTTTTTCATCGCCTTTAATTGCCCCATATTTCTTCAACAACGCCGTGATCAATCGGCAATGGGGTACAATTTTTCTTTCCCCGCTATTCCGGCTCAACCAAATGTTGTTCAACACTAGAAATCGGAAGGGAACCTTGGGAGAACCATGCATCATCATATACAAGATCGGCACCTCTTGAAACCGGACCTCCATCTTGTCACCCCGCCGCGGGATGACATTGTATGTGCACATAACCAATAACAACTTCGCCTCCATTCTCAAGTTCCGTCTATACAATTTACCATGTGTCGTACCCGGAAGAAAGAGATAATCCAACATTTGTTGCCACTGAGGATGTTTGTCGGGCTCGATGTAGAGATCCTTAAGGCTTGGGTAGATAAATTGATTGGATGGTAGGTCGTCAAACTTCGCTATTCGGCGCAATGAATCATAAGACATCTCGACCCTTACCCCGTTACATTTTCCAACCAATTTCATCTTTTGTGGGGCATCCACTCTTGAATCTGAGCATCATACATCTTCTTCACCTCGCCATCGTAACACTTCAAAGCTGCCCCCCAACCCAATTCTTTAAACTTTGCCGTTATCCCAAACGGCCCAAAATCAGCTTCCCGGATCTCCTTTTCACAAATAAATGCCTCAGCCCTTTGCTTCAACTTGTTCATTTGCTCGTGAAACAAATCCACTCTCCATTCCGCGGGTTGGTCAAGTAATGAACCGGATGTCCAATCCGGTTTGGGCCCCCTTGGAGGTGCATCCTCCTCCGAATCCGGATCACCAATCCGGGCCAACCTTCTTCTCTTTGTTTGTTCCTCTTCCCCTTGAGGTTCGGTAGACGAACTTGCAATCGCTTTACCTTTTGTTTTCACCATATCTACACACATTCATAAACCACACAACATTTCAAGTTAGTTCAACTTCCCAATCTTCCCCACACTTGCTTTATGTTATGGGTATGAATGTATAAAAACACCAAAGATTCATCCTTTCAAACAAAAAATTTGGCATGATGTCTCTATAATTCAAAATTTTTCCAAAAGATTTTTACTAGACATCAAATACATTCATACCCAAACATTCAATGGTTCAACAATTTCCTATCATATATCATATACAAGCAAGTGTGTAAGCAAAAACATGATGAAAACTTACAAACCTCAATGTACATCAAAAAATGAAGTGAAATTACATACCTTGGTGTTGTAGAGGATGAGAATAACAAACACTTGAAGTTCACACAAAAACCCACAAGAAACCCCAAAATTTTCAGCCCCTAGGGTTCAAAAATCGACCAAGAAAGTGTGGTTTCTTCCAAATATTCACCCACAATCAGATTACTCATGAAATTTTAGTTAGAATCGACCCAAAAATCACTTGATTTGGTCTAGAATTGAAGGAGATATGGAGGTTTGAAGGTTTTGGTTTTAGGGTTCTAGAGAAAGAAAAATAAAGATGGAGAAGAAGATGAATATGTGGTCGGGGAAAGCAGATCGATATGTGTGGATGGGGTTTATTGTTATTTTTGATTTTTTTTATTAATTTGACGTGATGTCGTGGTCACAATCAAATTTAACCCAAATACAACTAATTAGCTAGCGGTAAGTGGGTATCGAACACAGGGAGTTTGTGGAAAATGTGTTATTTGAAAATGTATCTAACTTGACTAAAATTAAACTAATTGCAAATAAAGTAAAATTCAAGAGTTGATTTGAGTGAATTCGTTTTAGAACTAAATTTAACTAATTAAATTGCAAGAGAAAAGTTTTGGTTGTAAGCAAATTAGAGACAAATGATCATCCTAGATTTCCGGTTTCAATTGACATTCATGTTATCATTCCACTAGAAAGAACTACATAGACATAGTTTGTATGTGATTACTTGCAGTGATGAAAGGGAACTAAGTACTCAGATTCCTAGAACGTGAGGTTGTTACCCGATGATCAATCAACCCTTACCCAAGCCTAACTATACCCATGATATCTCGACTGCCAACGACACCAAGAACGTATGGTTTCTAATTAGTTCAATGCAAGAATTAACAAGTTACTAACAAACAATCACACACCATAACAAACAAACCATAAAGATAAAGATTGTTATTTTAGAAATTAAGAATTCAAACATGAAATGTCTCAAGCAAACCTTCAATCCAGGATAATCACAAAGTGTTTAGCCACTCATGGCTTGAATCAACATCATAATACTAGTTTCAATGTTTAAAGGAATCACCAACATAAAACAAGAAATTAACAAGTGTTCTTCAAGCTCAAAAGTCTCCAAATTGCTCCCAAATTCGTTCCCCCCACAAGGTGTAACCGAAAACCCATGATAAGACACCATAAAACCCATGAAAATGACTTATAAATGAAGGAGTTACAAATTGGCATCAGTCGGCGCCGTAAGCTACGGCGCCCGCCGTAGCTTACGGCGGTCAGCAAAGTCCCAGAAGTCAACGCAGCGCCGTAAGCTACGCCAGGTGCCGTAGCTTAAGGCGATCATCAATCTCTTACGGCTCCAAGATACTGTCCTACGGTGGGTTCTTTATCCAAACATGATGGGCCGTAACCTACGGTAGGAGGCCGTAGGCTACGGCACTGTAAGTATCCTTTTCTTCATTTCTTCATTAAAACTTGATTTTTTTCACATCTTATTTCCGCCAACTTCCGGCATCCTTCTAAGCTTCCTAAAACCCACATCTTGGGCACTTTAACACCTGCACATCAAATCATCTAGTGGTTATCATGTTCAATTAATTAACCTTAATAAGCATGGAATGTGCATCATATTAAACCTTTTAAGGGTTGTCCTACGGACCACCCGTCAGTACCGTACAGGTAATGTCTCCATATCTTAAGTGCGAAAACAACAGCTCCCAGCTCCAGATCATGTGTAGTGTAATTTCTTTCGTGGACCTTAAGCTGGCGTGATGCGTAAGCAATGACCTTGTCACGTTGCATCAACACGCAACCAAGTCCTTGGATGGACGCGCCGCAATAAACCACAAAATCTTATGTGCCTTCAGGCAATGAGAGAATTGGTGCGCTACAAAGTCTATCTTTTAAGTGTTGAAATGCAGATTCCTGTGCATCATCCCAACGATAGGTGACACCCTTCTGAGTTAGGGAAGTGAGAGGTTGCGCAATCTTGGAGAAATCCTTGATGAACCTTCTGTAGTAGCCCGCCAAACCCAAGAATTGGCGGATTTCTGTTGGTGTACGGGGTGCAGGCCAGTTCTTGATCGGGTCTACCTTGGATGGATCAACATGAATCCCATCCTTGTTTACCACGTGGCCTAGGAAGTGGACTTCGCAAAGCCAAAAGTCACATTTCGAGAATTTGGCATACAACTGCTCTGTTCGAAGAAGTTCCAAAATAAGCCTCAGGTGTTGTTCGTGTTCCTCCTGACTCTTCGAATATATCAGGATGTCGTCGATGAATACAATGACAAACTTATCTAGGTAAGGCTTGCACACCCTATTCATAAGATCCATGAAGATCGCAGGTGCCTTTGTCAATCCAAAAGGCATAACCAGAAACTCATAATGCCCATAACGAGTCCTGAATGCTGTCTTAGAGATATCCTCGTCTAGGACTCTCAGTTGATGGTAACCTGACCTCAGGTCAATCTTTGAGTAGAAACTCGACCCTTGCAACTGGTCGAATAAGTCATCAATGCGTGGAAGAGGATAGCGATTCTTCACGGTCACCTTGTTGAGTTCGCGGTAATCAATACACATTCTGAAGGTACCATCTTTCTTCTTTACAAATAAGACTGGAGCTCCCCAGGGCGAAGAGCTAGGACGTATAAAACCCTTGTCCAAGAGCTCTTGTAGTTGCGTAGATAGTTCCTCTAGTTCAGATGGAGCTAGACGATAAGGTGCTCGAGCTATGGGCGCTGCTCCAGGAGCTAGCTCGATTTGAAATTCTACCTGACGATGAGGCAGAAGACCAGGTAATTCCTCAGGAAATACCTCAGGAAAATCACGCACAATCGGAATATCTTCTATCTTCTTCTCTTTCTTTGAGGTGTCAGTAACGAGGGCTAAAATGGCAGTGTGGCCCTTTCTCAAACACTTCTGGGCCTTAAGGAAAGAAATGATGCCCACCACAGCACCACTCTTGTCGCCATGAATTACTAAAGGTTCTTCACCAGAACGAGGAATGCGGACGATCTTCTCCTTACAAAGGATCTCTGCTCGATGTTGAGTTAACCAATCCATTCCAATAACGACGTCGAAACTACCAAGAACGATGGGGATAAGATCGATATAAAAAGCCTGACCAGCTAAGACGAGATTACAACCCTTAACTATGTGTGCGACCTCAAGACTTTTACCATTTGCTAACTCTACAACATGCTTGGTGTTCAAAAGTGTTGGAGTGCGTTTAAGCATTTGACTAACCTTTAGGGACACATAACTAGTATCGGCACCCGAATCAAATAAAACAGTAACAAAGAAATCATCCAGAAGAAACTTACCCATCACCACGTTGGGGTCGTTCCTCGCGTCACCCACTCACCCTGACCAATCACAAAAGCTCGACCCCTGGCACCATTGCCACCATTGTTTCCCCCATCATTGTTTCCGTTCCCCTGGTTGTTGTTGTTGTTCTGATCCAGCTGGGGGCAGTCTCTTTTGAAGTGACCTTCAGCACCACACTGAAAGCATCCTTTATTGTTACCCTGCTGCTGCTGACACTAATTCTGTGGTGCTTGCTGCTGGTTCTGTCGTCGCTGATTTGCAGGGTAGAGACTCCTGCAATCCTTGGTTGCATGGCCAGGTTTGTTACACCTCTGAAAAGTGCCCTTAGCACACGGTCCGCTATGATGGAAACCACAACGATTGCATTTGGGGTGGTTCCCCTTGTACCCACTCCGCCCTTGACTACCAGAAGATTGTTGACCAGGGCTCTTGTAGTCATCAGTCTTTCGCTGCTGAGACTGAGACTGAGCTGATGTTGAACCCTTGCTTGAGATTCCATCCCATTTGCGCTTGTTGTCGTTGGGGGCATCAGAAGTAGTAGTAGTAGTAGTAGTAGCACTAATACGCTTGGGTAGCTTGTTCTGTTCGACTGCCTGATCAGTGAATCGATGAGCCAAACGAATAACTTGCTGAATTGTGGCGAGGTTCGCTGCAGTGACATGACTCTGGATCTCTGGCACTAAACCTTTGAGGTACAGTTCGATACGCGTGATAGGAGGATCTACCATAGTAGGACACAAGATAGCCAGTTCGTTCGATCTTTTCGTATACGCTTCGATTTCCGACCCCGTCATCTTTAAGTTGTAGAACCTACCTCCAGCTTGTGGATGTCATCTCGATTGCAGTACTCTTCCTTGATCATATTTTTGAAGTCGTTCCATGGGGTGACATTAGCAGCCGCCAACCCCAGCATTTGAACCTGAGCGTTCCACCACGTGAGCGCTACACCTTCAAGAGTACCAGTAGCATACTTCACCCTACGAGCCTCAGGCCATTCACACATCTCGAAGACAGATTCGAGCTTCTCGAACCAGTGGAGGAGGCCTACAGCTCCTTCAGTGCCACTGAAAGTAATAGGTCGGCAGTCCATAAAAGTTTTGAAGGTACACACAGGAGGCTGAGCATGTTGACCTGTCGTGCGAGTAAGAAGAGACAAAATTAAACACAAGTGTTGGTTCACGAGAGTAGGATCTAAAGATCCTAGAGTAAGTTGCAATGGCAGGTTATACCTCCTGCCTGAGCGGCTGCGAGTGCTACAACAACTTATTCATTGATTAAAGCCGTCAGCTGGGCTTGAGTTAGGTTGATACGTCCACTCATGATCTTCATATCAAAGGAAACATGGGTGAGAAAGGTGTCACGAAAGTGCGATGATAGAAGAGAGTAAGCAAGCACACATGGGTTTCTAGCAATAGTTGCTACGTTAACCAAGCATACCATGAACAATGTACTATGTAACTAACAAGTAGGCAATATAAACATAAATCATATCACCTATGGTGTTGAGCCTTGCACGTGGAGCGAAGCGTCGTTGTGGATCGTTGAGCACTGTACAGGTTATAGTCTGGTTTTTGCCAAAAAGCTTTTCCCCTTTTTTTAAAACCAAGTTCACTATAACCAATGGCTCTGATACCAATCTGTCACACCCCCAAAATCCACAAGCGGAGTATTACCGCATGGAGGCGCGACTGACCAGGATCCAGCTACCAATCATATTGAACAATGCAATTAAGTAAATAAAACCAAACCCAATATAATTGGTGTTCAAAAGAAACCAAACATGTTTAAGTAATCAGCGGAAGCATATAAATGTTTAAATAACCAAAACATAGTTTAAAGTTCAAATGTTAAGTATGGGACATAACAGTCCATATCCCACAACGACCTCTCCTCCTCGTGCAAGCTCCATAAGTACCTAACGACCTGCAAGGCATGTAACAACGAGTCAACAACAAAGTTGAGCGAGTTCACAGTTGGTGGTCATTGGTAAGTTGTTTCAAAAACCATGAGTTCATTTGTAAACCATAAGTTAACCAGTTTTTCCCTGTTTCCCAAACATATCCATAACCAGTGGGGGCTTCCCCATGTGAACTACTAGACCCGTTAACCATATCGACCACTGACTAAAGTAAGTTGGTGCCCTGACGTCAATGTCTATCATCATTGACTAGTGCCCAGATCCATTAGTTCACGCCCGTCCTCTGCGGCACGGTGTGAGGCTTGTTAAACCTAAATAGCGCTATCTAACTAATGACGGTGTGTACGAAATCCCCAAACCAGGAGATTACGTAGGTTCCAAATCAATTCCTTATCACATGTTGTCACCCTTCAATAAAGAGGGTGTGTACGTGTTCCAAACCAGGAGATCACGCAGTTTCAGTTTAAATCCTTTACCCATTCCCAACCCTTGGGAATCCCATGCCTTGTGGAAAGTGTGAACTCACCTTGATTTGCTCGATATGCTCAACTACTTGTGCACAAACAATTCAGTCAAAGCCTATAGTATGCACGTATACACAATCAGTTTATGTTCGTAATGATTCTCATGCAATCTAACATCATAAGGTGTGCTTGGGCAATTATTATCAAGTAACACATAAACAGTTAATCAATCCATACAAGATTCCAAGTTTACATGTATGTTCCATAACCATGTTTTTCAGTTAAGTGTACTGGGTGCAAAACTAAATCATGTTATTCGATCAAATGTAAACATCTATAACAGTGACTGACAAAATAATCAATCTCTAACATGCATGCAGTATACATAAACATAAACATAAACATATTAACCTAATGTTCCTTATAAGCTTCACGACGAAAACCTGAGATTTCGTCGACATAGGGTTGCGACGAAAAGGCCACGACGAACACTCGAGATTTCGTCGACATGGGATTTCGTCGAAGGGGAGTTCGTCGGGCAAGGGTCTTCGTCGGCACAGGGTTTTCGTCGGGTAAGGATGATCATCATCAACAGTTACACAACCCAGAAACCCTAATGATTATCTAACAGTTACGTCGACTTCATCAAACAATCACTCAATCAGATCAAACCAACAACTATAACATACACCCTAGATTAACAGGTTATCATCATGCACATTCCATACCACCTATTCATTAATATACAAGAGCAACTGATATCATATATCGTAAAACATCAACAGGAATATCAACTACGAGTGGTGAACCATAAAGAATACAAATCATGAGAGCCTTAATTCACACACTATCCACAACTGATACAATCACGTAGATCTAATTATTTACTCACAAAATCATCATCCAATCATATGATAATAATCATTTCACAACAATAGTTAATTCATGATGTCAAACAAATAGTCAATAGTGATTTCAATCAAATAATCATTAATGGTTGATCACTAACCTAAACAGGAGGGACAATAAATCGATCGATGTATGAGGTTTCGAGTGTTCAAGGCTGCCGTCGCACACAGGGATAGGGAGAGACTCTAGGGTTTTGCTAATAACAGTTTTCATAGACTATGGGTACACAGGGTTTTATAGCTTAAACACTCTTGGGCTCCACATGGGCCAAAAGCCCATTACGACGAAAATGCATGGTTTTCCTCGAAGTGGTTAGTGTGACGAACACTCCAAGTTCGTTGGGTGGGTGTGTTCGTCGGGTGGGTGTTTTCGTCGGGTGGGGAGTGAAAATGATAAGTCTCCTCTAAAATAAATGATTCACTACTCTTATTACTAACACAAAACATATATCAACATAAACAACTTATAAACAAATCATAGTGCACAGTTTCAATGCAACGAACCACAAAACACAGTATGAAACAAGTAACATATAGAGGAGAAACCTTGGAAACTCGAGTTGTCACAAATAGTGCCACGCTGCTGCCTGGCACTCACCCATTGGTCCGGGTATATTGCAATTTTACCCTCCAGTTTAAAAATACGAATTTGCCCCGTGTTCAAAGTTTACAGCATTGCCATCGCTTTAGCTTTTGGCAAATTACGATTTTACCCTATTTAAAAACTGCAGTATTGCTACCGTTTTAGTTTTTTTTTAAATGTGTGTGAGGGAATAGTGTCAGACAATAGCCTGGCACTCCTCCATCGGCCCGAGTATGATACGATTTTACCCCAGTTAAAAAATACGATTGCCCTGTTCAAAGTTGCGATTTTACCTCTAGTTAAAAGTTACAGTATTGCCACTGCTTTAGCTTCTGACAAATTATGATTTTACCTCTAGACAAAAATTACAATTTTGCCTCTAGTTCAAAATTACAGTATTGCCATCGTTTTAGTTTTTTTTAGCAAAACGGTTAAACTGTTTTGTTTTAATTGGTTGACTCGATTTAATTTTTTTCGTGTCAAGCAGCTGCCTAACAATCACTCATTAGTTCTGACAAATTACAGTTTTGCCCCAATCAAAATCAGGGTCTTGTCATTGTTTTAGTTTTTTTTCTAGCAAAACTATGGTAATGTTTTTTTAATTGGTTGAGAAATATTCAACCTACCGCTCCGCAACGCGGGCGGGGCATCAACTAGTTTTTAATCTATAATAAATCTTTAATTTATATTCAAATAGAGAATCTTAACAAAAAAAAAAAAAAGAATAGTTAGTGAAAGAAAGTGAATTTGGCTAGTCTTGAAGTAACAATTACGAATTGGTGAGAAAATCTGCCTTTGGGTTAGAAATAACTTGGGAAATTAAGAAAATAGCCATTGTCATTGTAATTCTAAAACTAAGCTTAATACTAAATAATGAGTTCGTGTGCGGTATTTTCTATGATTGACGAAGTGAATTTAATCAATTTATCTCTTATAACATATCAGCACACGTTCTTGTACGTGTACACACGTGTTTGGATATACGTTTTCGCATATGTGTCCGCCCCTTCACAACTTCTCATGTTTTTATTAATAGTTTATCCTTATATTTTTACTAGTGTGAATGCCCGCGCGTTGCGGCGGGTGCGTCTGTTATGCCATCTCGTAGTTGGTGTGTGTATGACGTTTGTCGGTTATTCGGTATGGTGACATCATTATTATGGTTAACAACACTAACGCATCAGTCGGGTGTTGGAAATATCTATCTTCTCATAGGCCTGATTCATCCAGCCACCCCTGCCCCATACATGTTCTAACGTTCTCTTATCCAACATTCACACAATAATAAAGAATAACGAAGTCCAAACATGACATTTCCATTTCATAACAAAAGTTAATACAATCAACATGATAGTGTGACATGGGTGTGACCACTTATGCCTATTAAAGTAGATAACAATAAAATTTGACAAAAACTTGAACAAAACTTTAGTACCTTTATGTGAAGAAAGAACTCAGGCTTCAGCCTTGCATTCCATTGATCCATTGGCAATCCTTGTGCTATACCTGATCGATATGAAACAAAAACAATTTTTTAAAACTTAAAATTATGCTGATGTGGTAATCATTTTGTAATGATTTATAAAATATCATCATTGACTTCAGTAATGTGCACTTATGTGTAGGGGTGCAAAAGAGCCGAGCGGCTCGCGAGCTATCGGCTCGAGAGAAAGCTCAAAACAAGCCGAGCCTTATCGAGCCCAACATCGAGCCTCGCATGTCAAGCTCGTTAGGCATGGAAAACGACCCACGAACTTAGCTCAAGCTTTAGAAACACAACTCGAACCACACCTAGCTCGGACCTGAACAACGGCATTGACCCGCAGAGCCCGCGCGTTGCGGCGGGTGCGTCTTCTTTATGGTTTTGTTTTTTGATAGATAAGAGTGAAGAGACAGTCTATTCTCTAGGAGGATGTATAACACGTGAAAATAATATGCCTAATATGTACACCGGCAACTTTTAATAATACACGAGTTTTAACCTACTTATAATTCTAAATATACATAAAAGTAATAATATATGCATTTAATATAATAATTATAATATTAATAAATAAAAACAAATCTAGTCCACGTCAAACTCAAATTTGAAAAATTATTACATTAAATTACAAATCCAACTTGAGCTTTAAAAATGAAGCTCTAAATGAGTCGAACTCGAGACATCTTAAGTTAAATGGCATGAACGCGGGTCGGCTAAGCTCATCTACACCCTATTTTGTAAGTACTTTTCTACTTATACATATGATCCACAAATGTATGATATTAGGAATATATTACACCAAGTCATGAAGATTCTACTACGTGATACATCTCTTAATCATAGAGAGCGCATGGAACCTAGAGCACTAAACAAGCAGACATTAAGCTCAAGCTCTCTTAGGTCAAACAAATTCATGTTCGACTCGTTTACATCCATGTGGATATCAAGATCCAAATCTCCTTCTACTTCCCATGTGGTCCATGTCAACAAAACAGTTAGATAGGTGAATTGCCTGAAAAGGTAACCGACTGGTAACCAGGCTTTATAAGTGAAAAATCATCGAAGTTTTCTTTTAGAAAATGATTTAAGGTGACTACCTTCCAAAAGTTTAGATCTTGTTTTGAGAATCTATATATCTCCTTTTCAAATAAATTACATTTAAATAATATTTACTTTTTTGGTTCTATACATTTGATCTTACATATTAATTAGTCTTTCCGCAACAGGTTTATATATCTGATACAGCTAATGTTTAAGACCAATTTCAAAAGTTATGTTAAGGTATGTTGGGACTCTGGTTTTTTATTTGAGGTTGCTCAGTGATTTGATATTTGAAACTTGTTACTTGCACATTTTGTGAATTCATAAGTTTTGGCTTTTATCAATTTATAAGTATGGTCAAATGATTGATACTCAGGAATTCCACTCTTTTTTTTTTTTTTTTTGGGTAAAGTCAGGAATTCCACTCTAACCACTGCCTTCTTAAACTTTTCATTATATGAAGTGCAGTTTGACTCTTGATGTCAAACAAACTAAAATTGACTTCACATTGATTAATATTCTTCAGTATTTTGACAATAATTCAATGGAAAAAGTTGTTTTTTAGCGTTCTTGTTAATTTGAACTTGGAAAGCAACGTGTTTGACCAAAAATTGTTTGACCCTTGAATTTTTTAAATTGCAGTTGAAGAAAGAAGACATTCTATCAGGGTTTCTGCAGATAAACAAGACACGTCCAATATACTTCGAGAGAGATAACCTGAATTCAATTATTGATTTTCATTACTTTGGGCTTGTGTTGGGTTCCTATCTCACCCCTTCAACATGTGGGATGGCAAAATTTTGAAAAAAAGGTGTAATGGTGGAAGAGGCTCCCACTACAGTCTACAAGCCCCTCAACTCGCATATCCCTGCGTCTACATATAAGACAGGTACTTGTTATTTATGTATCATTACTTTTTCTACTTTCAATATTTGAATCGGATTTCATTCAAACAACTTTTTTGAATGGGAGTTAGACAACGAATAAAATTATAATTGTCTGTGTAAAAATTATGCAGGGGTAAGTTTTGTCTCTGTCATTTCAAAAGTTTGACTATTTTTTTTGTTGGTTGATGTCATTTTTATTACTACTATGAGAAATACTGGCTTGGAATGCAGGAATTCAAAGTCAGCCAACTTCCTTCAAACAAACAGTAAACCAAAAGCAGAATTTAATCAAAGAAGAAAACACTTTTTATTCGGAACAAATCTCCCTCCACTTTCCAGCTCTTCATCTTTTCCTTTTGTAACTGATTTTTAAAATTTTGTCTGTTAGGGTGTGCGTAACTCACTCGCATATTATTTAAATAAAATAAAAAATATAGTTACCAGATGGTGGATTTTGTGACAGAACAGTTTCCCTTTGTATATAATACCACACAATTTGTACAATAACTAAAGATATTTTTTGTGATTTAGGTTTTGGTGAGGTGTAACCGAAAGAAAAAAGTGCATACCAGTGGCGTACCTGGTGTTTGTTGATAGCTAACGATTCTCGGCAGAGAGTTAACAACAAACCCTAAATTCCAAACATCCGAGACAAAGAAGCAATCAGCCTTATACAGTCAGACATCCAAGTTAAAACTGAATACAAATGCAATTGATGCATAAATCAAATGCTTGGGAGTACATACCTTCAAATCCAATCGAGAAAAGCTTCCCATGACGTTCCACAACATAATCCCATTCACGAATCTGTTGCAACATCAGAAACTTAAATACAAGCATGATATATAAAAATCATAACCTAATTTCAACATAACCTCTTCTTCCTCACTCTAAATCCTCTAATTTTTCAAAGCAAATCAAGAATCAAGAGCATATAACAGTACATGTGTCACTGCCATTTGATTTTAGCTAATCACTATGCAACTTAAAACAAGAATCAAAGAAAGTGTCACCTGAAATCGATGAGTAGAATTGGGATTTAGGGCACAGGAGGAGCAGTTCCGAGAAAGAGAGGTAACACAATTGAGGCCACACACATTGTTTAAACGATTTATAAACCCATGTTTGTTTCCCTGATTGATGCGTTACAGTTAAAGAATCGAATATAAATGGATCTAATTGCAGGACATGGTAATTGAAAGTCGCATTGATCCAATTCAACTGAAAGTCGCATTGATTGAATGATGATGGGAAACGACGCAGAGGTGAAATCCCTGCATTGCCCTTTAGACGTCTTAAAACTTTGAATAATGTTCCATTTCACCCCTATAACATAGCTTCTTTCTCTTGTACATAATGCTTTAAAATTTATACGTGTGGCAAATTATCAAAAGGGCAAAAAACCCAGTTTACTTAATAAAGTAGTATAGATTAATGACATGTAACGAAAATAACTTCGATTTTTTTTCTTCAAAAAATCAGATCATTACATGAGACAGAACAACATGTTTACGTGAATGTAAGGTTTTCACCACTATACATACATTTACGTGAGTGTAAGATTTTTCGGTTACTATATACACAAAATACGTGTAGCAAACTCCTAATCATTTCGTCTAAAACCTCGTTTTAAAGTATAAAATCATGATAAAACCAAACTCTTTTTTCAACCTTTTCCTAATATTTCCACCCAATAAACATATTATATCTCTTCTATAAAATAAGTAATCAAGTAAAATACATGGTTTATAACTTTAGTAACCGAATTTTTATATTTTTATCATATGTACAAAGTTGAAAAAAAAAAACCAATATTTTTACACAATAAACAAAAACAAAAACAAAAATAAAAACAAAAACTTGGATTGGATCCCTCTCGTCTTACATCTTCTTCATAGTTCATCTCCTCCCCCTTGTGGCTCCATGAGCTTCAGAAGAACGAGAACCCCACATTCATTCCCCCAACCCTCCACATCTTCTGCTTCCAAAAATGCTACAAAGCTCTCATCTTTACTCCAAAAATCAATCCCAAAACCCCAACCCCCCATCACTTTCAAACCACCCACCACAAACCCATTACACTATTTCGATTACATGATTCTTTTACAACCCATCCCCCCAATCTCCCAATTCAACCATTTACTCAATTCTGTACCCAAATCTGAACTCAAAATCATTCTTTTTCGCAAAATCAACAACACCCATCTCCCCATTTCCCCTAATTTGATAACCCTAAACATTGTTCTTAACTGTTATTGTCATTTGAATGAAGTTGGTTTTGCTTTTGGGGTTTTTGGGTTGATTCTGAAAAAGGGTTTTGTTCCTGATAGTGTTAGTTACACCTCATTGATTAAAGGGTTGTTGAAAAAAAATGAAATTTTTGAGGCTGTTAGGTTGTTTAGGAAGATGGTTTTGTTGGGTAATGTTAGTTATACTAATGTTAGTTATACTTATGGGACTTTGATTAGTGGGTTGTGTAGGGCTGGGGATATAGATACTGCGATTCGGTTTCATGAAGATGTTGTTAGTGGTGGGAAGATGGGTTGTTTAGGGTTTGTTTGTAAGCCGAGTGGTGTGTGTTATAGCGTGTTGATCGATAATCTTTGTAAAAAAGGGCGTGTGAGTAAGGCGAAAGAGCTTTTTATGGAGATGAGGATGCGAAGAATCACGCCGGATGTTGTCGCCTTTAGTTCTTTGATTCGTGGTTTGTGTTTTATGGATTTGCGGGAGGCTAAGCGTTTGTTTGTCGAGATGGTTAATGAAGGGGTTCATCCGAGTGTAACGGTGTTTAATCTTTTGGTACACGTGCTTTGCAAAGACCGGAGGTTGAATGAGGCGAGTGGGTTGTTTGAGTTCATGGTTCGAAAAGGAGAAAAGCTTGATTCTTTGTCGTATAACACGTTAATGCACGTGTATTGTTTAGAGGGCAAGATTGACGAGGCGAAGGAGTTATACGTTTCGATGGTGGCTAAGGGTATTGAACCGGATGTTCAAATTCACAATGTGCTTATTGACGGGTATATCAAGGTTAGGAGAGTAGAAGAAGCTTTACGGATCTTTAAACAAATGGTTCGTGGAACGATTAAGCCAAATGTCGTTACTTATAACGTTTTATTAACCGGTGTTCTGCAAAAAGGTGACGTTTTAACTGCACAGAAGCTGTTTGATGAAATGCCGCTTTATCATCTCACTCCAAGTTTATGTACATATAACATCTTATTAAGCGGGCTTTGTAAAAACGATCGTGTTTCGCAGGCTTTAGACTTGCTTCAAGCTCTAGAAAGTAATAGAACCGAATTGGGGATTAAAGTTTATAACTCCGTGATTGACGGATTGTGTAAAAGTGGACGAATGGAGACTGCTTACGACATATACACAAAGTTGTCATCAAAAGGCTTGAAACCAACGGTGGTAACGTATACGATCATGATCCACGGTTTTTGCAAAACGGGTCAGTTAAAAAAAGCGGATAGTTTGTTTTTTGAAATGATCGAGAACAAGTGTGCTCCAAATGTGGTCACTTTCAACGCATTTATGAGAAAAGGTTCAAATATGGCACCGAAAGTGGTTGAATTGGTTAAGAAAACGGTGGAACGTAAAGTCACCCCGGATGCATCCACGCTCTCGTTGATGGTAGGCTAATCGGTGTCTTATAAAGCTTGATTTGGGAAGGTGTAAGCTGGTTTATAATTCATGTCAGGCTGCACATCCAACAGGTATTTAGACCCCTCACCCTTAATTTAGTTGTGGCCAGTGTTGTAAGAATGTGTATGCACTAGTCGGCCGGTGAGGTATCGACTAGCGAATAATCGGGATTAATAAGGATTAAGCAGATGGGGATTTTTAAATGTTTTATATATACAGACCATAGTTGTTAACAGTGCTCATAGCGAGCGGTATAGTGAATAGCGAAGCGCTCATTCATCTCTATCTGATTTTGGTGCCACTATAGCGAGCAAATAACGGGATTTCAGGTTTTTTGTTTATTTTTGTTTGTTTTAATATAAATAGCGATAAAATATATGTATACAATAGCTGGATTTTAGGACTTTTTGTTAAATATACGTATAGAAACACCGTATTTGGATATAACATACATATTAAAAATTTCCAAATTTTTCTTCTAGTGCATCGCTAAACATAAAATAGCCCCGTTATTTCATCGCTATCGCTACATTGCGTATAGGTTGCTTGTCGCTATCGTCCGCTATTCGCTATCGCTATGATACACACACATTTCTATATGTAATTTTTTTAAGTAGACATGTTTTAAGTTTTTAACCCCTGGTTGACCCATTTTTTAAGTAATTGGAGAGAATTTATGAGGCTTGGTCGAAATTTGGCCGGAATCTGGTCAGAATTTGGCCGGAATAGGACCACCGTTGACCTCCTAGCAATTAATCCGCCATTACTCGGTGAACCCCCGATCAGTGACTAATCGGAGCCTAGATGGGTTGATCCTAAAGAAGTTTGTGTCTAAATATATAGTTTTAGTGCGTCATATATGGTTTACAAAATTTGTTTGTTTTTTTAGTAATCTAATTTCTTTTGAATAAAATGATTGACAATTGCCGTAAAATAGCAATTTAAATTAGGGGGTGGTATGTTTTGCTAATTAAGACTTTCTAAGCAACCTGTTATGGTTAATATAGTGGGAAAAAACGTAGAAAATAATAACTGTTTAGGGCCAAAATAAGTTCATATAATTACCAGAGTGGAACACAAAATAAACTTTAATTACCAAAGCAGGCCGGTCAAAAGTTGTAATCACCAAAACGGATTGAAAAAGCTATAATACCCTAACAAGTATTTTTTATTTATTATTATTTTTTTTGACAGATTTATTTTGTGGGAAACTTTATTCTGGAACTTTTCTTTATGCTGTTTCAAGAAGAAGTCTTGCAGAAGCAACAAGCTTTTTGAAAATTCAGTTAAAATGGATTTCAAGTGGCAGTGAAGGTGAGAATTTTCTTTCTTTTTTAAAAAAAAATTGAGCTTGTTGATTATTTTAGTTTATATGCTATAAAAAAGTGTTATTTGGCGGTTTGGTTTATATATGTATGTATTTTAGACCTGCAACTTGCAATAGATGGATTAAAGTTAATAACACAATCCGATTAATGTTATCGACACTAGGTTAACAATTAACATGCCAACTTTTGTAATTGATGAATGTGTATTGTCTTGTTAGGGTATGTATTGGTTATTGAGTTTGACCAACTGTTAAGGATGCTAGAACAATAGTGTATTTATTTTGAGCTTACAAATGATCAATGCTATTTTATTATTCAACTTTATGTTTGCTTAAGTCACTTGATCATTGTCTAATGTTGCTCTATAAGAAGTGTTATCCATTTAGTTTAGGAACCATGATTATGAGGTGCCAAAATGGTCGGGTCGGGTTGGATAACAGGTCAAACCGTGCCAGGTTGACCTATACTTTCTTTCTTTTTCTTTTCAATACTAATTACCACTTTTCTAAATGCAAACTTAATATTTATAATCTTTTGCTTCAAATAATAAAATGTAGTACCGAATTATTGTTCTAGTTTTGACTAAGTAAACCTTACCTCTGGGAATAAAGAGGCCACTTCTAGAGAAACCCCTGAGGCCCTGACTCTATTTAGATAGAACTAAAAATATAGAAATAGAAAATTACCAACAACAAAAACAATACAAAAGGAGTGGTGAAAGGATAACATAGTAAAAATAGAAGCAGATATACATCATAAAACAACATATATGCATAAGTACAAGAATACAAGCACATGCAACATCCACCTAAAGTGTATCCATCTCTAAAAGTCCTTAACTTTAATCCTGCGTCTTCATAAAGTCCTATTCTGGATCATGTCCTTAGAGAGGTGCAACTCTAGTAAATCATGTCTAATCCATTCATCCAAAGCCATTCTGGGTCTACCTGACTACCTCTACTCCTCTTCCTCTCCATGGTGAGGGTTTTGAACTTTTGACTACTCTAATTGGCGTTGTCGGCTGCCTCCTCTTCACATGCTCAAACCATCTCAATCACCCCTCCTTTATCTTATCCGATATACTAGCCACTTCTAACCTTTCCCTAAAATCCTCATTTCTTATCCGGTCTTAGATTGTTTGCCCACACTTCCACCTCATCTTTGCTGCCTCCATCTTGCGCGCGTCTTTTGATGGCCTGATAGTATGTCCCATATACCATAATAGGTCTAACCCGAATCCTATAAAATTTCCCCTTTAGTTTAGTTATGTCGCACAATACTCCAATGGTTGCTCTTCACTTACACCAGACAACTTGGATGTGGTGGGCTACATTACTATTTATATCCCCAACCGGCCATCCATTCGTACAAACGATCCTAAATACTTGAATTAGGTGTCTGCCTTGGTTTTAAAAAGCGCGCCCTAGGCGCGCCTAGGCGCAACAAGGCGCATGGCTTGGGGCTTTTTTGCTTCTCGCCTTGTGTAATTACAGGAAGCGACCAAAAAGCGCATTTTTTGATGTTTTTTTGTGGGCTTTTTGTCCTGAGGCGCGCGCCTCATGTACCTTAGGTGTTTTACTGCATAAAAATGTTGTACCATGGGTTTTTTGACTTGTACATGTAATTAAAATGGTATAAAAGCCTTATAGCTATATTTTGGTTAAAGGAAGCTAAAAACCTATGGGATATGTATGGGATATATAAAAAAGTTATATAAACATCTTGCGCCTCGGGTACGAAAAGCCCACCGCTTTTGCGCTTGGCGCTTCGCGCCTCAATTTTAGACCTCGTCGCTTTTGTGCGCCTCTCGCTTTTTAAAACCAAGGTGTCTGTGGAACCACTTGACCCTCAATGGTTATCTAGGTGTCCTCATTGTCCCTTACACCACTGAAATCATGGTACATGTACTCAGTCTTAGATCGACTAAGTTTTAAACTTTTGGCCTCTAAAGCTACTCACCATTCCTTTAATCTCGCATTGGTGGAGTCGTGCCTCCACAGGGAAGAGATCGGTATCCCTTACGAGTACCCGTACACTAGTTTCAGTCTTACCATACCTCATTAGGATACCTCTACTCTACAAACTATCCCAAATCAGTCTACATGGCACACTCTCACATGCCTTTTTCCGGGTCAATGAACACTATAAGCAGATCTCGCCTTTTCTCCCTATACTTTTCCATTAATCTCCTTAGAATGTGTATCGCTTCCGTGATTGACCCGCACTAGCATGAAACCAAATTCGTTTACCGTGACCTGAGTCTCTCTTCTAATTCTAGTCTCATCTGATAATTTCATAGTATGTCTAGCAAAGTAGCAGCTTAATTCTTGTAACATTAGGCATCTCATTTGTTCTTATATAGAGGAACTACGGCACTACTCCACTAATATATTAAAAGCATATATATATATATATATATATGTATATATATATATAGAGAGAGAGAGAGAGAGAGAGATAGAGAGAGAGAGAAAGTGTAAAATACAATAGAGCTTATCGTGCGATGCGTACGCGAACAGGAGATTGCGCCGCGTGTCACTCTCATAACGTGCGTGATTATGTATATAACGTGTGTAAATCCGAAACACTTGAATACTCCAAACTTGGGTAAGTCGGAACTCAAGTAAATCGGAACTTATGTGAAATTATGCTGCATGATTATGTATTATGACGTGCGTAATTATGCAAATAACGTGCGTGATTATGTATATAGCGTGCGGATTTCGGAACTATATGGCGAAATCCGGAATACTTGAATACTCCGGAACTTGGGTATTTCGGAACTCAAGTAATTCGGAACTTTTGTGAAATTATGCAATAACATGCGTGATTATGTATATAACGTGCGAAATTCGGAACTATATGGTGAAATCCGTAATACTTGAATACTCCGAGACTTTCGGTAATTCGGAACTTTGGGTAATTCGAAACTCAAGTAATTCGGAACTTATGTGTGGCTGTGATAGTCGCGTACGCACCGCACGATAAGAAACATTGTACGTTAACCAGCCTCTATATATATAATTATTGTAGAAAACCACTGCTCTTACCGGTCCAAAGTCAATCAATCAATCAATCATACCCAGTAAAATCCCACAAATAGCAGAGCTATTGGCAGGGTCTGGGGAGGGTGGGATGTAGGCACACCTTACCCCTATCCCTAGGGATAGAGAGGCTGCTTCCAGTGAGACCCTCGGCTCCAAAACACCCAGGAAAGAAAGAGGAAAAAATATAGAACATGAGGTGTATGTGTGTGTGTGTGTATGAAGCTACCAATATAACATGAGTGGTAAAAGAGTGCATGGTAAACAAGACAAATATAACAACACAAACAGCCTATACAAATATAAACATATCTACTACTATACACTACCCCTAAAAGCACAATTGAACCCTCTCCTAGAAATCTTTAACCTTAATCCTCCGTCTCCACGAGCTCCTATCATGGACCATGTTCTCAGAGAGGTGCAATTTTTGCAAATCCTGCCTAATCCGCTCATCCCAAGTGATTTTGGGTCTGCCCCTACTCCTCCTCCCCTCCACCACGAGAGTTTCAACTACTCTAACTGGCTCTATTGTCTGCCTCCTCTTCACATGCCCAAACCATCTCAATCTTCCCTCCTTAATCTTAGCTGATATACTAGCTACTTCTAACCTTTCCCTAAAAACATCATTTCTTATCCGGTCTAACCTTGTGTGCCCACACATCCATCTTAGCATTCTCATCTCTGCCACCTCCATCTTGCGTGCTTGTACTTCCTTAATGGCCCAACAATCGGTTCCGTATAACATAGCAGGTCTAATTGCAACTCTATAAAATTTCCCTTTCAATTTTGATGGGAACCTTCTATCGCACAATACCCCAGTGGCAGCTCTCCACCTACACCATCCAACTTGGATGCGGTGGGCAACGTCACTATCTATCTCCCCATCCCTCTGAACAAACGATCCTAGATACTTGAACTTATTAACCTGCGGAACCACTTGACCGTCAATGGTGATCTGGATGTCCTCAACGTTGTCTACTCCACTAAAGTCACAATATAGGTACTCAGTCTTAGAACGACTAATCCTTAAACCTCTGCCCTCTAAAGCTGATCGCCACTGTTCTAACCGCGCATTCAGGCTATGTTTACTATCAGCAACTAACACAATATCATCTGCGAAAAGCAGGCACCATGGCAAAGCCTCCTGAATTGATTTTGTCAACTCATCTAGGATAACTGCAAATAGAAAAGGGCTCAGAGCAGACCCTTGGTGTAGTCCTACCTCCACCGGGAAAGACTCAGTATCCCCTACAGGCGCTCGAACAGTAGTCTCGGTCCTAACATACATATCCCTAATTAAGTCTATATACTTCCCAGAAACCCCTCTACTCTCCAAACTATCCCAAATCAGTCTACGTCGCACACTGTCATAGGCCTTTTCGAGATCAATGAACACCATGTGTAGGTCCCGTTTCTTCTCCCTATACTTCTCCATCAATCTCCTTAGAATATGTATTGCTTCCGTAGTCGATCGCCCTGGCATGAAGCCAAATTGGTTTACTGTGACTTGGGTTTCTCTTCTGATTCTCGTCTCAATTATTCTCTCCCATAATTTCATAGTGTGTCCTAGCAGCTTAATCCCCCTGTAATTCCCACAACATTGGGCGTCCCCTTTGTTCTTATACACAGGTACTACTACACTATTCCTCCATTGATCTGGCATTTTCCCCGATTTGAAAATAAAATTGAATAAAATAGTTAGCCAATGTTCTCCTTCTTCTCCCAAGCATTTCCATACCTCAATCGGTATGTTATCTGGCCCAACTGCCTTAGCCCTTCCCATCTTTCTAAGAGCTGTCTTCACCTCCTCCCGTGTGATACGTCTACAGTAGCCGTTATTCCGTAGTTTCCTTTGCGTAGGTGAATCATCATTTTCTTGTTGGTAGTCCCTCCCGCCATTGAAAAGATTGTAGAAGTACGTTTGCCATCTCGTCTTAATGTCGTGTTCTTTGACCAAAACGCATCCATCCTCTCCCTTTAAAAACTTCACTGCTCCTAGGTCCCGCCTTCTACGTGATAATGTGATAAATGTAGGCATATATAAATATATTTTTCTTGACAATAATATATCATCATCATACTCGGTAAATCCCACCAACAACATAGCTAGGGTAGGGTCTGAGGAGGGTAAGATGTAGACAGCCTTACATCTACCCCGTAGGAATAAAGAGGTTGCTTCCAGTGAGACCCGCGGCTCGATAGTAGTTTTGCATCAAGCCTTGGACATACGGCACGTAACACTCAACAATCGGGACAAAGGCCGATTAGTGCATGTACTCTTTTGTCTTTCGGCTATCAACGCCACCACATGATGCATGATTAACCGTCCGCCACTTTTAACGTTATTTTCACGAAATTAGTAAAATAACGTTAAAATTAGTGCAATTTCACTTTTGCCTCCCGAGGGCCCAGTGGCCCACACATATATATATACATTATATGTGCACACCGCAAGCGGTGCGTAAAATTAGTGCGAATAATATATATGCTTCTATATTGTACATTTAGACAACGGGTCGAAAGCGATAATGAGATTAATGAAGGTACATAACTTTATGATATTGGAACTCAATTTAAGTTCATTTTCTTTCAACAAATTGTGATGTCATTACTAAGTGGACAACGGGACTTAGTATTGGGCAGGACTTGGAGATTTTTGCACCGCCAGTGGGATTTTTGCATTCAACTTACTCTAATGTCTAATGCATCCCGCCACCTTAAACCTTTGCAAGGACGACGTCTGGCGGTGGTGAAGGAAGCACAGTGAAAGCAAAAATCCCACTAGCGGCAGCCGCCATGGCTCCCACCCTGAATGCAGGTAAGTTTCCACCGCCCCATAGTGAGTCCCATTGTCCGCTTAGTAATGACACCACAATCTATTGAAAGAAAATGAACTTAATTTGAGTTCCAAAATCATAAAGTTATGTATCTTCGTTTATCGCTTTAGACACTTTTTTAAAATGAAAACCACCCGTTTGACTCATGAACGATACTAGCATGTTTGTTGATAATAAACACTTATCAAATAATTAGTTCTAGCTGCAACAGCTAATCTCTAATTTGAGAGACTTATATTTTCATTTCACATTAAGGTTTTTTTGTTTTTTATTTACAAACAATGTCATATTTAAATTATATTATCTACTATTTTCCTAACAAGACTTTGTCAAAACACTCAGTTTGGTAATTAAAATTTTAAACAGTTTTATTACATATAGTTATTTGGTTCAACATCACATAATCCCTTCTACAACTCACAGCCAAACACCCCCTTAGTGTCGCAAGTGTTTTCTTAGATTTACCTTGTCGTTCTAGTTCGGTTAATAGATAAATCACCTTGAACTTTAATACAAATGCTGCAAATTCATCAAGAAATCCTTTCTGAAGTTGAGAAGTCAGAGTTGACTTTAAAAGGTCAAACTGTATCTTTCTCATGGATCAATGGTATATAGGACTGTAATCGAACCGAACGAACATGAACAAGGCCATGTTTCGTTCATTAAGGAAACTAACATGTTTGCGAACTGTTCACGAACACAAGCCGAACATAAGTTTATGTTTGTGTTCGTTCTTTAAGGAAATTCAGTTCACGAACAGTTCGTGAACACTGGTCTCGAATACAAACGAATAAAAACGAACGTAAATGAGGGTTTAACTTGAAAATAAAAAATAAAAACATTATTAACTTTAAACATTCGACATAAGTAGTTAAATACAACCATTAAATGAAATATCAAAACACAAGAAAACTATTACAACCACCAAACGATGAATCAAGTTAGACATAATTATCCAGAATTACTTCGACATAATTATCCCAAAAAAGGTCTTGAATGTCCGAATTTTAGCTAACTTAAAAAAAAATAGGGTTTCAAGCTTTCAAAATGTTTAGATAAAAGGTTTATTATTTATTATTTATTATTTTTTTGATATAATTAAACGAACACAAATGGAGGTAAACAAACGTAACCGAACGTTCACGAATGCAGTCAAACGAACGAGACCTTTGTTCGTGTTCGTTCGCTAAGCTAACCGAACAAAATATTTTGTTCGTGAACGTTCGTTGAGCTAATTGAACGAACATAAATGAACTTCCCACCGAACAGTTCACGAACTGTTCGTTGAACGTTCGGTTCGTTTACAACCCTAATGGTATATGATTTCATAGAGTCATTGATTCTTCTGTGCATTTTTGCGTGCCTTATGTATATAGCAGTACAGTTTTTAGATTGCCTAATCTTTGCTAAATTATGCAGTGTGTATATGGGTGAGATCTTTGAAACATTGCTTTGAGGAGATGATACGGGTTGACTTTTTGAAGTCAAATAGTTCTACTTTTCGGCTCAAGTTACAAGCTGCTAACAAGGTTTTTGACCATGGTGGTCTTATAGGGACTAATTATCTTTCTTCCATTTGATTATTTCATTTTATTCTTTTAAAAACCTGCAAAACCATATCCAATTAATTTATATCTCATATACTTGTGTACATTTTGGGTACACACAATATTACAATACATAATTCATTTATACAGACCATTTCGTCGTCGACATTGTTTTCTTTTCTTGATATGTAAGTCGTGTGAACCATGACAGATACATGTGACTTGACTTATAGTGCATCATTACACATGATCTTACATGGTTTTCAGTACTTTCGTTCAGTTAGTTAAACGAACGAATATGAACAGAGGTCCCATCCGTTCAATTGTGTTGGTGAACATTTGGTAACGTGTTCGTGAATGCTTGTTTGTTTATCTTGTTTATGAAAGATTTTGTTTAAACTGTTTATTACCCTAATAATAATAATAGTAAACCTTATTCCCACCTTGTTTATGCACTTTTCCCGTTCCCCAATATTGATATCGGCGATCACTTTCGACCTTGTTCCACGATTATGGCTTCAAGTCTTAGCACTGCACCCTCCGCCATTCACCTCTAGCCTCCGTCACTTTTGCCAATCTTATTTGTGTTTGTGAACAGTTCATGAACATGCTCATTTCCTTAATGGAAGAACCTGAACATAAAATCTTGTTTGTTAAGTGTTTATGAACCTTTCATGAACATAATTATTTCCTTAACGATGAACGCAAAAAAAGTCTTGTCCGTGTTCGTTCGATTCGTTTACAACTCTAATCTTATCAACTAAATGCATGTGAACAAAACATCACCCGAGACTTCTACAACGTTTATTATCGACTAAATGCAAGCGAACAAAACATCACCCAAGACTTCTAAAAAGTTTATTTCAATATTCAACCTAAGAATTGAAGGAACAAAACGAACAAAAGCAAAACTTATATGGTCCACATAGCAAAAAGATAATCTATCTTGTAGGGTTAAGTTATTTTACAAATACTTCTAAAAATAAGAAGTGTACAAAGACACAATGTCGAGCAAAATATACCACAATGTCGAGCAAAATATACCACAATGTCGAGGAAAAAAGACATAGTGACACAAATATAGAAAAGACACAATGATAAACAAAAGACACAATGATAATAAACAAAAAATCTAAAATCTACAACCTATAAATCCAAAAGTGAAAACCTAAAATCTCACATCGTAGAGTTCAATGAGACGATTCCAATGCCACTTGAATGAGGTCAATCGAAGTCTATTTAATACCCTTTGTACGACTTCTTATTTTGAAGAGTCTTTGAATTTGATCCTATTATCTAAATATTAATAAAAGACTCCAATTAATGCCACATGGCAATCTTTCCTTCAACTTCACAATTTTTACTTTTAATTTATTTAAAAATAATTTTGTTATTATTATTATTATTATTATTATTATTTACCTAATTATCCAATAAACATAGCATCAATTGCTTCTTAATTATTTAAGATTCGTCCATTATGGCAACATAAATCAACACTTGAATTCTTAAAAATTAAGGGTTATTGGATTTTAATAATCCTAAGTTTCACCAGTTGGCCGATAATAATCCAAACTTTAAAAATTCCCTCCAATAATCTCAACTTGTAAAAGTTTGGCCGCCATTGATCCTTTTCAAACATATAAGAATTTGGTCTCCTCAATAGATTCAATTACACCTCGAGACTCCTTAATTGATTTAAGTGCACTTATGTTAGAAAATGATCAATGACGGCCAAACTTTTACAAGTTGGGATTATTGGAGGGAATTTTTAAAGTTGAGATTATTATCGGCCAACTGATGAAACTTAGGATTATTAAAATCCAATAACCCAAAAATTAATGATATTTTAAACTATAAATAATATAAAACACTGTGATTATAATAAAATATATGAATGGTAAATCAACATAATATCAATTATTTATTATCTATTATTATATGATATTATCTATTATCTATATATTAATCATTAATCATTTATTTATATATATTAATTTATAAAAGTGTCTTTTTTTGTGGGTTGTCCTTTATGCTAATGTTTTTTTTCTTTTTTTTTCTTTTGGTGAACTTTAATATTATTTATTTTTATTATAAAACTTCGGTTCTTATAATTTTCCCCATAGTTAAATGAGTTTAGATTTTTATTATTTTTTGTTTTGGACTTTTTCCCGTATATGGTCGTCGTTCGGTTGCTACTTAGCACATTGTTTAGTGGTCACATTTGATCCCTCGAGTTTTTTTACCCCTTTACTTTTTAATATGTATCGGTATTGAGAAATAGTGCATATTTTGTCTTTTGTGGGTTTGTCTTTTGTGTTTATGTATTTTTTTTCTTTTCCTTTTGGTGAACTTTAATGTTTTTCATTTTCCCCGTTGTTAATTGAGTTTAGTTTTTTAATTAGTTTTTGTTTTAGGCTTTTTCCCCGAATATGATCGTTATTCGGTCACAACTTAGCACGGTGTTTGGTGGTCACATGTGATCCCTCAAGTTTTTTTTAGTCCTTGACTTTTTAATATGTGTCGCTATAAATTCGAATTTATCTACGTTTCACATCACGTAAGCCGCTTTATGTTAGAAATTCGTATTTTAATATCATTTTGATCGCTGTTCGGTTGCTACTCGGTTGTTAGCACGGTTTTACATCACCTCCCTGCAACGCGGGGGTTAAAGACTAGTAATATATATATAAGGATGACAAAAAGATAATTTTATATAAATTTAATAGCTTAAGTAATTACAACTTTAAAACATATAATACATTATTCACTAAAATATACTGTTTACTTTTAAACCAACTTCCCATATTATTTTTAAACGGTCATAAAATTTTCATATGATAATATTTCAAAAAGAAATCACATCATAAAAACGAGCATGTTGTTCCCTTTACCTTAGGCATGATGTTGCTATAGTTTTTTTTTTGGGAAAATCACCAAAATAGACACGACCACGTCGTTATTTCAATACTAGCCAACTGACACCTCTCCACGAGCCGGTGCCGTTCACTGACACGGCTTAAGGAGTTCTTTCAACGCAAACCAATTGGAACACGACACGTGTCCGACAAACTTCTGTGACGGCTTGAGCACTTGCCGGAAACGGCTCGGGTCACCTCAGACGTCTCGTACGGTGCCTGTGACGGCTTGAGCACTTGCCGGAAACGGCTCGGGTCACCTCAGACGTCTCGAACAGTGCCTGTGACGGCTTGAGCACTTACCGGAAACCACTCGGCTTGAGCACCACCGTAAACCACTGTTGAGTTGATTGAGGGTGGTGAGGGTTGAACTTCGATCTGTATATATGCTTCAAGAAGGTGAGGGTTGTGGTGGGTGGAGGGTGGTGGTGCTCGGTGACTGAGGATGGTGGTTGGTTGCAGGGTGGTGGGAGGTTGCAGGGTGGTGGTGGGAGAAATGTTTTTTACCCATCAAGTATGTTTGTTAATCCTGCAGGGTGGTGGTGGGAGGTGAGGGTGGTGGTGGGAGGTGAAGAAGATGAAGACAGGGAGGGAGTAGGGAGATGAGAGAGAAAAAGGTGACCTACAAAAGTTGACTGACATGCTTTTGTTGACACTAATTCGTGAAACGGCATAAGAGGAGAGAGAAATGTGGACAGTTAACATGTGGCAAAAGCTGAGTGGTTGGTGAGAAAAGATCTTTTAAGCCGTGTCGGAATTCGTGTAAAGGCTTGGGGAGCCGTTTCAGTTGGCCATTTTGAAAAAATTGACCAGTCAATGGCTATTTTGGTGATTACCCTTTTTTTTTTAATTTATAAAAAATCCATTTATTTCCGTAGTGCATATAGGCAATTTAATTTTCCAATTCACAGAGGCCGCAGCCAGCCCTCTATCGTCATTCGCTCTGTTTCGCTATAAACCCTAGTGTAAGTTCATTGCAATTACTCGCTTTTAAATCATTACTCAACTATAACTATCAATCTAATCCACTTCTTACATGAAAGATGTCTCGTGTTCTTGTTGATTTTCGCTCCATCATCTCTAATTTCGTGTTATCGTTTGAGTTTGTTCGTCAATGGGTAGTTTTTGAGTTTGTTATCGTTTAGGTTGAATTTATGATCTGTGTTGTATTCTTCTTGCTTAGGGTTTTGTTGAAATATGTGAAGTTAGGTTGACCCTTCTTACTCTTCAGTTATTACCGTTTACCTACATTGATTTTGGGAATTTAGTTGTTGAATTTACCTTAGTAACACCAGGAGTTAGTTAACCCTAAATTGATTCATGATTGTTTGATTTTTCCTCAACTGTTATGTAGCAACAGATTTGAACTTTGATCTTGTTGCTATTACAAACGAAAATCCGTTGTAATTTACCATTTCTTAGTGTCAATCATGGTTGTAACTATCGCCAGGCGCTAGTCGGGCGCCGAGGGTGGGGTACTGGCTAGCGATTAATCGGGATTCGTCAGATTGGAATTTTATATATAATTTTTCAAATACGTCAAAGATTTTGACGAATTTTAGTATATCGGAGAAGATTAAGGAGGGGAGATTGAGATGGTTTGGGCATGTGAAGCGGAGGGAAGCGACGGCACCAGTTAGAGTAGTGGAAACTCTTACTGTGCAGGGGAGGAGAGGAAGAGGCAGACCCAAACTGATATGGGATGAGCAGATTAGGCATGATTTACTAGAGATGCATCTTTCTGAGGACATGGTCCACGATAGGACTTCGTGGAGGCGTAGGATTAGGGTTAAGGACTTTTAGAAGATATTGTAGTAAGGTCTTAGGTGGATTTATGGGACGTAGGTTTTTCTTATTCTTTAACAGACTTTTCCAGTGATTGCCTTCTTGTGTTTATGCCCAAATGATGTTGTATGCTATTATACATGATTTACATTGTGTTTATGCCCAAATGATGTCGTATGCTATGATACATGATTTACATTATATTGTGACACTCTGATCACTTTCTTGGAAATGGGCGACTTTTTATTTCTGTGTTCTTTCTATGTTCTTTGACTTGCTGTGTTGGTTTGCTGTTCGTTTTTGAGCCGAGGGTCTCTCTGGAAGCAGCCTCTCTATCCCTAGGGATAGAGGCAAGGCCAGTCTACATCCCACCCTCCCCAGACCCTATAAGTAGCTCTGCTATTTGTGGGATTTACTGGGTATGGTTGTTGTTGTTGTAACAGCTTTTGACTGCCTTTGACCGATTACCGATTCTAGGTCCGACTAGGTGAAATTCAATCGGTAAACTCCCGATTTTTACAACACTGGTGCAAGTTCTGTTACATTTTTTAGCTCTCATAAGGAAATGGTTGCAAAAAAAAAAAGTAGAATTTGCAGGAAGTATGAACTTGTAAATGATTTTGCATTGATAAGTTTGATACTTGTTATGATTTATAGAAAATGGCAGAGGACACTCAGCAACGAGCGGAGGACAATGTTCACGAAGATAAGAAGAAAAAGATGAAGAATCCGTGGATACCAGATGAAGAGAAGTTTTTAGCTACGGCGTATCTTAAAATATCCGAGAATCTCACAGTAGGAAATGGGCAACACGTTAAGGCCTTTTGGAACCGAGTCCTGTTGTACTTTCGACAGAACACCTCGTTTACCGCCGACAGAACGAAAGATCAGATCACGAGTAAGTGGACCGATATGAACAAAAAGGTCGGTAAGTTTAACGAGATCATAACAAACTTGAAGAGAGATTGTAAAAGTGGTCAATCTGAAGAGGATATCCTTCCGCTTGCCCTTACTAGATACAAACAAGACGTCGGGCGGGATTTCAGTCTCTGGCACGTGTGGATTCTGCTTAAAGACTCGCCGAAATGGAAAGCGCCCGTTTTAGCTGACCAAACGAGCAAAAGCAAAAGCAAAAGGTTAAAAACGTCTAAGACCGGGGTGTGCACGTCGTCTTCACACGCACATGGTTCAGTAAACCTGGAAGCGGAAGATGATGAAGTTGAGCTTCAACATCCACCTGGTAAGAAGTCAACCCATCAAGAAAGAAAGTCAGATGCTACATCGTCATCAACCGGATCCAAATTACATGAGGCACTTGTGCAAAAAGAAATTATGGATCTTGTGAATGGGTCCAAAGTGCAGCCCGATAAGGATGCTGGTTTTCGTCAGTTTCATGAAAGCTTGCTTCAGCTCACGAGTCTGGAACTTGAAAAACGAGAGGATAAGGATTTTCGGTTCCTGTTGATGGATACGAGCAAGTTGACAGGAGTAGATCTTGAACTCGTTCGACAACGTAAGGATCGAATTAGAAAAAAATATGTGGCGAAATATGGACTGTAATGTATTGTTTTAAGTATTGTGTATAAGTAACTAGTATTGTAAGGCTTGTGCTATAATGAAGGCTTGTGTACATAACCTATGTAACATCCATTTTCTGTTCACTAAACAACCATCATCTTCTACTTTCAACATGTTATACAATATATACAAAAATGACTCTTTCCAAACCAACTTGTTATAATCTTCACTTTTTGTCTCATGGAGTAGATGATTTTAGTGTCATTAAGGTGGTGTTTGTTTTTGCAGACATAAACTGTCTGTAAGCTGATTTCATCTATTTTCATGTCTGCAACTAAAGATTTGGTCTGAAGCTCTGCAAGCTGAGAGACTGTTTTTTTATACTGGCTGCAAGGAGAAGAGGGAGGTCGGAGGAGAAGAGGGAGGTCGTCGGACGGCGAGGAGAAGAGGGAGGCCGCCGGAAAACTGGTCGGAGGAGGGAGGTCGTCGGACGGTGGGGAGAAGAGGGAGGTCGCTAGAAAACTGGTTGGAGGAGAAGAGGGAGGTCGTCAGACGGCGAGGAGAAGAGGGAGGTCGCCGGAAAACTGGTCGGAGGAGGAGCGACGGCGTCTGGGAGGGGCTGATGTTTTAAGCATATACGAGGAGTATATTATGATTTTTGTGAAGATGTTTTAAGAAGGGGGTACATAGCTTATTTTTTAAGATGAAAAAAATTGAGTTCAGATATGTTAAAAAAAAACAAACAGTCTTCAAGGGTAACGTCTGCGCGCCTGCAGACATTAGCTCCCTTGAAGACGTTTGAAGAAAAAACAAACACCTCCTAAGTTATTTTAGTTTAGTTGGAAGTACAAATATTGTTACGAGTTAGGAGATGTGGAATACACATGTGTTTAAATACATTCTCATTTATGGCACCAATGAACCTGATGGTTTAAAAGGGCAAAGCCTCTTTGACTAATGAGTTCCCGGGGTCATCGCCTCCTTGGTGGGGCCCATGGACTACTAAACCCTTGATGGGGGCCTGCTTCAGGAGTGGGCCTAGAGTGATAGAAGGGGTAACCTCCGTTGCCCCTTGATGCTCCGGTGACGCTCTGACGATAGTGTAAATTTTAGAAAAATTTGACGTTTTTTTTATTTCGTTACCCCTTTTTATTGAAACGTTACCCCTATACGGATTTTCTAGATCCGCCACAGGCCTGCTTGCGCGGTCCAAGGGGGTGGACCCTCTCAAGTGACACTTATAGTGGAAGTTTTTTATTACCTTTATTGTAAAGCCTTTGGAAGTTGCTTCGGATTTGCGTAGTTGCTGAAAAGTTGCTTGAAAATTGATCATCAACAATGATTCATTCATTATTATTAGTTTTTTTGAACAACGAATACACTTCTCCAAATCACCTATTGCCCAATTTATTGGACTTGAACCCCACACTTTGGTCAACAATCCATTAATGACAACTATGATCACCGATAAATATGTTGTTAGTAGTAACTTCATTCAAAAGAAGATTGGGCTACTAACAACAACTTAGGATATTAGAAATAAATGTGCATTAGCAACAACTTGAGCGATCAATAGTAATTAAATTATTGTTGGCACAATGTTGTGATGGTTCCCCAACTATAAAACACAAGTCTTCGGTCATTTCCTAAACACGTTATCCCCAATAGCTATATACATGCTCGTTCTTGTTTCTATCTGAATTATTCGATTGAGATTTCAAGAGTACCATCGAAAATACTTCAAGTTGATAGTAATACATACATGATTCATGTAGATATCCACGGCTATTCCAAATTGTGAAACCTACATTGCATAACTTAAAAGAGCTCAAGTTCTACTTGTTTCGAGTTCTATGGCTAAAGCTCGAGCTCGAGCTCATTTGCAAGGCTTACATCCTAAACCTACACTTTGTGAGATTATATTTGATATAAAAACATTTTGATTATGGAAATCTGACGTTGCATATTACTATGCACGTTCGTGAGTGTTTTGGGTTGAAGAAGATAGTCTTAGCGAGGATGATATCGACCAAAGGTGGTAGGTGCACCCGTGTGGGGAGAAAAAGATGTGAGAGAAAACATGCGTTGTTCACCGTGGTGTAGTGGTGATAGTCATAGTTAAAAGGGATGATTAAAACTAAAGAAAAGTTTAATAATGAAATAATTACACAGATGTAGGCAAAACCGGTGCATAAGGCTCCCGGATGTGTGAGGCTCGAGGGTATCAAGACCAACTTAGGTTCGATGTACGCATCATTACCATACATTTCTACAAGAGATTGTTTCCACGACTCGAACCTGTGACATGCAGATCACATGACAACAACCTTCTTAAGAGTAAATTCAACAACCACACTACTAATTTCCAAAATCAATGTAGGTAGGCCATGATGGTCAATCCAAATTCACAATTGGACAAAACTAGAACACAACACAAATTATCAATCCTACCCATTGAGTGAACTTTCATACAAAATGATGAACAAGCAAAAAAGATAGCACTAAACCACAGCTAGAGATGGGCATAATACCCGGTTCCAAACCCGAACCCGTATAACCGACCCGGAACCGGTTCCAGTTTGTACACGACACATAGGAGAACCGGGTCCAGGTTCAAAAAACCCGGAGGTTCCTACCCGGTTCCATTTTTTCTCATAATAAATGGGTAGTACCCGGTTCTGAACCCTACCCGGTTTATACCCGTACCCGGTTCCTCCCCTATACCCGGTTATATCAGTACCCGGTTCCTCCAGTATACCCGGTATTATGTTACCGTTAGAACCGGTTATATCCGTTGCAAGCTCATTAAATGCATTAAATGCCTAATATATCCGTTGGAACCGGTTTCTATCCGTTGTACCCGGTTACTAGCCGTTGTACCCGGTTACTAGCCGTTAGAAATGATTCCTATATATTGTTTTCAAATTTCAATTGTTTAACTCACCAATCCTCTTATTCTTCTTATATCATTTTCTTCTAATTCTTCTAATACTTTTCTACAATGGCTTCAAAGACCTCTAAAACCACAAATTCCCCATCCGTCCCAATAATGTTCCTACAAGTCAAACCGCTCCATATGTTGTTGGAACATTATGGTTGGCGGCCGCTTTCATAAACTTTCCACATCCCTTGCACCTAGCCATTTCATGGTTGTCGGTCATCAAACACAAGTCGAAGTGCTTCCAAATAGTCGGGTTTCTTTGGGTTTCCAAAATCATCACCACTTCTTCGTTGCATGCCATCATCTCTTCGTTTGATTTGTTTTTGGAGTAGTAAACTTGTAGTTGAAGGTGAAATGAAGAACTTGGGGTAATAATGTGAGTGAAGGGTGAGAATTTGGGGTTTTATAGGAAAAAAAACAATTTTTTTAATAAAAAATCGGTCCCAACGGTCATATATCCGTTGGAACCGGTTCCAAACAGTGATATGCAGCTTTTGGTTTGAAAGTACCCGACATAACCGATTTCTGTCAGTACCCGGAGTACCCGGTTCCAAACTGTACCCGAACCCGGTTCAAAAATACCCGTAACCGGTTACATCGGTTCCGTTTTTTTATACTTCTACCCGGGTTCAACCCGGACCCGGTTCCTCAGTGTACCCGGTTCCGCTAAGTAATATCAGTACCCGGGTACGGGTAGTACCCGGTTCCGGGTATTCAGAATACCCGATTATGCCCATCTCTAACCACAGCTACAAGAACATGCAAAATCTTCCTATCAAAAGTCAAAACAAGTCAACAAATATATTCATCTTTGAAAAACACAGTTTGGACCTCACTTCAAATAACCTGTTAACAGTATTTATATTCAACCATATGCATTATAACCTCAAAACAGCAATACACAAAACACCACATTCAAACCTAAAATCTGTTAACCATATTAAACAAGTTTTAACCTCAAACCACTAGTCAGTACACTTTAGCCGCATGCCCGACTATCGACCCATCACGACCCACTTGACAAATAAACGGGCCGAGTCAAATTGGAGCGGAACAGGTAGTTCTAAAATGCCCGGATTGATTACACCGGCTGCAATGCACAACTCGCTTCACAGAACTACGATCTTCCGATCTTACCCTCCTCTTTCTCGGCCGTCCCGGTGGTCTAATCAACCTTGGGGGGTTGATAATGATTTCAATCCCATCACCTTGCGAGAGTAAATCCGTCATTTCGTTCCAAAGCGTCTTATCAGGAACCGGGTGTATCGTTTGTGAATACGCTTTCCTATAATTCGCCACCGTGAAACAACTCTCGGTAAACCGGTGAACGTTTTGTCTGCAAGATAAAAGCACAGCCACCGCATGCGCACACGGCAGGCCATTAAGCTGCCATCCCCGACATAAACACCGACGGTTTCTGATATCGACAATGTTAGTCCCTTCATGTGAAATAACCTCGAATTCAGCTTCGTTTGCTCTAAGCACTTGATAGGTTCGCGCACGGTCAACTGCTTCCGATACGCGTCTCTCAGCAGTCGGAACGAGAATTGAAGTCCATTGCATACTCATTTCACGTCTCTCGTTAAACCACATCATTAACTGCCGACGAATAGATTCCATCATTTGAATGATCGGGAGCCCAGAAGCTTCCGCAATCCAAGCGTTTAACGATTCGACTATGTTAGCCGTCAAATGGCCGAAACGGGTCCCGTCGAAACACGCTGTAGCCCATAAACCCGGTGGGATTCGTCTTATCCAATATACAGCTTCTTGAGATATCTCTTCTATTTCTAGAATCTTCGATTCAAATTCCATTATTGTAAGCGCATTGGCGGCGTCCCAGAGCAGGTTGACTAGCATCGTGTTGTTGAATTCCTTTCGGAAACTCTCGCTGAGGTGGTGCATACAAAACCCGTGAAAAGCCGTCGGGAAATTCACTTCGACGCTATCCACGATGTTTTTGTGCCTGTCGGATAAAAACGTGAGTCGGGGCATGTTTTCGGTGTTGATTTCTAACAAATTGTGAAGCTCCGAAAGAAACCACATCCAATTTTCCTCATTTTCTTCATCAACAACACCGAACGCTAGCGGAAACAAAGCGCTGTCACCATCAAAACCCGTTGCGAGAAGCAACGTCCCAAGATACTTGCTTTTTAAAACGGTTCTATCAAGCCCGATAAGCGGTCTACACGAGTTTAAAAACCCGTAAATCGAAGCTTGAAAAGAGATAAAAAGACGTTGAAAACAGTTATCATTCGGATTCACGTAAACAGAGGCGATACTGTCAGGATTCGTGCGCCGAATCTGGTCACAATATTGCGGCAGAAAACGGTAATCTTCTTCAAATGAACCACGTAACGCAGCCATAATCCGTTCTTTTCCTCTCCAGGCTTGTTTGTACGATAACGTAATCCCGTGCGTCCTGTGGATTTCTTCTAGAATCTCCTTCGGCTTGCATAGTGGATTTTCTTTGAGCTGTTGTTCAACGGTATTTGCAACCCAGTCAACCGAAGCTTGTTGATGACCCAAATGAGCGATCCCACCACAGTTGTGTTCCGAATGAATCGTTCTGATTGTGAAAGTCGGTACACCAGGTAGTTTCGCTGCGTGTATTCTCCATGGACAGCCTTCACTCGCACATTTGGCGGTAAATCGTGTTTTGTCGGATTTTACGGTTTGTATCTCGAAATGAAGCGCAATCGCCGTGTGTCTTAACGCCCTACGACAGCTGGCAACATCTGGAAATTCTTGACCCACTGTTAGCTCATAGTTTGGAGGCGGTGTGGTTCGGGTTTGGATTACTTGATTCGTGAACACGAGTTCCGGCTGGTGAAACGATAACGGGCCAGCAAGATCATGGTTATTGTTATCTACAATGGATGAACCCATCTCGTGATGTTGATCAGCAAGAACTAACTGATTATCAGGATTGTTGACCGATGGTTGACCAATACCACCGGGATCCAAATCGTTGTCATCATCATCAAACTCAGTTGGTTCTCCGTTACCGTGATGATGTGGCATGGATGGTATCTCGTGGTCCAAAAGTAGCTCGTGATCGTGATGATGATGTGGCAAGCTCATGTGTCGGTTACCGTTCTCTCCTAATCCGTTTTCGGGCTTTAGGGCTTGTCCCGGTTGCGAATTATGGTTCTGTCCAGTCAACATCGTATGTGCATGCCATGGTATGTTGGGCCTTTGACCAATAATTATGTTGTGATTCTCCATAACATCAATCTTGACTGCCAAACAGACCTGATCAACAAAAGTAAAAATCAAACTATTTTCTTTGCTATATCAAAATCTATAACTATATGTATTTATTTCTACCAAAATGAAAGAAAGTAAACCAGAGTGGCCAACTAGAGAGATCAAATTGTTAATTAAAAACAGACACTCACATTAAGATACATGATGACAATAGCTAGAATACTTATTTATGCATAGAACACTTGATCAACGTAATTGTGAATTTATAGATACATGTGGTTGCTAGCGAGATCTAGTTGTTTTGATCAATGCTTATGCTTAACGATTGCAGTCACCCAGATGATAGTAGCCAAATAAATGTTAACTGAACAGGTAATATATATACGTCGATAAGTATAGTACGGATGATGAACTGACAGCGTTTAACATGGAGATCACCTATAGCGAGATGAGGACAAGGGACAAATGGACTAATGGAGGATCACGCAAATCCGAAAAAACGAATATGGAATTCTATTATAAAACACGTGTACCAAACCTAGACCAAAGATTTCCCTTTTATAGGTGAGGAACAATCACAACAATTTATTGCAACCATTCGTGAAAGAGCATGACAGTTAACGCGTATTTACTTAAACCAGTAGGAACTCCATCAGCAGTAACTCTGTTACTGATGATCTTCCAAGTTGATGATGACCTAGTAGCCACTAACGACAAAGTTGCTGCTTATCAGTTACTACTGATCTTACTATTAATAGTCCCTTCCAACTAACAAACCAATTATCAACCAACTTTCCATTATTCTTGCAAATCAAAAACAACTTCCCATGGCTTTCCATTATAATAAACAAAAAATTTCATGCCTACAGCACTACGTGACCCATGTTCGAAATCATAACAGTCTTGAACACGCATGCTTGGTTTTAAAAAGCGTGCCTCAGGCGCGAGGCGCACTAAGGCGCAGCTTCTGGGGCTTTTTCGCTCAGCACCTTATGTAATTACAAGAAGCGCCCAAAAGGCGCAGAGTTTTGGGTTTTTTGGGGGGCTTTTTGGCCTGAGGCGCGCGCCTCATGAACTGAGGCGTTTTTCTGCAGAAAAAAGTTGTACCTTGGGTTTTTTGACTTGTACATGTAAGTAAAATGGTATAAAAGCCTTATTTATAGCTATATTTTGGTTAAAAGAAGCTAAAAACCTATGGGGATATGTATGGGATATATAAAAAAATTTATATAAACACCTTGCGCCTCGGGTATGAAAAGCCCACCGCTTTTGCGCTTCGCGCCTCAATTTTAGACGTCGTCGCTTTTGTGCGCCTATCGCTTTTTAAAACCAAGCACGCATGTACTCCACACCTCTTTTGACTTGTATCAATCTACGTAGTTGATATCGCGATATATCAGTGATATATCGGTTATCGGTCCCTTGGTGAGATATTGGTGCAAAATATCGGTCAGAATATCGGTACTATTGGCGATTTTGACCGATATATCACCGATTTTCCCGATATCAGTACCTTTCTTCTTAGTTCAACCATACGTCTTTCTTCTTATTGCTGCTATTAGTGTTTCAAGTCGTATTGTTAGTGTTAAATGTCAGTGTTTAAGTCTTAATCAGTTCCTACTTGCTACAATTGTAGTGTTTTGCACGTTGCAAAAAGTTAATTTGTTAATGGTAGAAAAGTATACTGAACTGTTCGTGTTAAATTTGCTATACATATAAATTCAGCATGATATTATAATTACCGATATCCAGTGTTGTAAAAATCGCAATTAATCGGCGACTAGTCGCCGATTAATCGCTAGTCAGCCCTCTACCGATTAATTTTTCGTTAATCAGTCCATTAATCGCTAGTCGGCCCTAGTCAGGTCTAGTCGACCGGCCAAAAATCAGAAAAAATCGGAAAAAATAAGAAAAAAAATTGGAAAAAAAAAAGAAAAAAATTGGAAAAAATCACAGATTCCAGCCAAAACTTGCCAGATTCCGATCAATACTTGTCTACTTAAAAAAATTACGTATAAAAATATGTGTATATATATAAAACTTAAAATTATACATAAAAAGTCCGGTCCGATTAATCCAGAGTAATCCCGATTAATCACTAGTCCCTATCCCCGGCCGACTAGCGCCTAGTGAGTTCTACAACCATGCTGATATCCCACCGCGCTAACCGATATCTCAATTATCGTTCCTTGACCGATATCCGATTTTTTACCACATTAACTACTTAGATTTCAATGTTTATTCAAATTCCTTCTTTAATCTTAAGTGGGTCCCAATCAACCAAATGACTTAATGACACCTAAATCACCAACAATATCTAATGAGCTACAATAAACCTTCCTTTAATTAAAGCTAAAACAAACAATTTATCACCAGGCCCCTAACCTTAAGTCAAATATTTAAACAACCACTAAATGTATAAACTCATCATAAAAATTAAGTCAAATATTTAAACAACCACTAAATGTATAAACTCATCATAAAAAATACAAATGTCACAAAAAAAAAAAATCAAACAATTACATCTCCTAATAATAGCTTATAAACCATTTAATTCCGTACACCAAAAATTCACATCTGAAAAATCAACACACACCCAACAAAAGAAACACAGATACATGAATCGATCAACACGAAAACTCACCAAGCGTTGGATCCAGCGATAAAAAGATGAAATTTTGGGGCAGAATTCGAGTGAAAAAAGGGTCCAAGATCTGCAAAGAAGAACAAAATTGGGATTAAAGATGGATGAATTGATGAATAAAGAAAAAGTTTTTGAAAAAAAGGCGGGGAGTGATAGTGAAATTACAGGGTGAGGGAGGGTAGGGATACAAGGGCAACAAGGGGAAAACGAAGAATGAGAAGTAGGGGTATCGATGGGACTTTTAGGGCTTTTATTTTATCCAACCATCTTTTCCCTTTATTATTCTATCTTTCCTATTTTGCCCCTTCTACTTGCTATATCTATATGGATGGACGGACTCACCCTATTGATTTATTTTTGAGTAAATTACAAATTTTTACCTTTTGTCTTTATATATCAACTTACAAAGCATGTTTTTTGTTTTTAGAATGTATGACTTTTATGGGTATGTTTGGCAAAAGTAGCTGGTGGCTGAAAGTTGTAAGCTGTTAGTTGGAAGCTGATAGCTAGTAGTTGTAGCTTTTTATATATATTTGGTGTTTGGCTGAGTAACTGGAACTTTTAATAATATGTATAAAATGACCAAAATGGACATAACTAAAAATTTAAAAAGTTTGCGCATTAAAAAGTTCATTATCTTTAGAGGTTAAAATAGTCATTTTTTCCCTAAAAGCTTGTAACTCCTTCTAAACGATACCAGTAGGAACGTTCAAACAAAAGCTTCAAGCTTCTAACCTAAAAGCTTCAAGCTTCTTGAACCAAACAAGGTTTTTTATTGAATAGGAGCTTTTTCTTAAAAGATTAAAGCTAGAAACTCCTAAACGCTCCTAAAAGCTTCATGCCAAACATACCCTATACTTTATGTTTCAAAATGGTACGTGTTTTCTACTTTGTATTAACTCAGTTAATCTTTTTTATTAAATTAGATGATGTGCACCCCATCTAAGGGTATTATTGTCTTTTTTCATTTAAATAGTTTCGTTTAATAGAAAAACATATAAAACCCACACATCATACGCTACCTTTTCTCTCTCTAATACTTTATTTCTAAACACACAAATTATCTCTCTTTCTATCCCCCTCTCTATATGTATCCTAGCCCTAGCCAACCACCACCACCGCCACCCCTATCATCTGAAAACCGAACACTCTATCTAACCCACCATCTTAAAACCTTGTCCACCCTTTTTTTTTTAACTTTCGCGTAATCAACACCTTTATCCAGCGGTCACTCACAAAACTTTAACTCTTTTTCTTTCCTTTAACATTCAATTGGTGACTTACAGATATCAGGTAGAGGTGAAACTTGTGGGAGTGGTAGTTTGTTACATACCAAACAAGAGAACTCAACCCAAAAGACTAGTCTGGTGGGTGAGAGGATCCATTTGGTATATAAACCCCACATTGGTTGCCCATACAAGCGATGTGGGACAAGTCTCATACCTTCCAATGGTTTCAGTCCATAACATAGTTCGACAAGAATGGTGACCAAAGATGGTTAGACGATGGTGGGTTAGGGTTTGCGGCGGTGATGGTGGGTTGCAAGGGTGTCGAGTGGGTGTGTGGTGTGATGAAGGATCGTGGATCATCGGTGGTTTGTAAGTGACGAAATGGTGAGTGATGTGGTGGAGATGGTGGTTGAACGGAAATTGTAGGTTGAGGCGGAGGTTGGATGAAGGTGAAAAGTGGTTGTGGTGGTTTATTGATGGTTGTGGTGGCCGGTATGGAGTGGTGGTTATGGTGGTAGGGTTTAGAGATGGTTGGTGGTTCAAAGTCGGGCGGTTGCTGAAGTTGTAGTAGGGGTGACGACTAAACGATTGCGTGCTTGGCGACAATGTTTGAGTGGGGGTTGATGGTAGAGATGGTGGTTTGAGGTGACCGGTGAGGGTACATGGTGGATGGTAGTTGATTGGTGGTGGTGTTGACAGTGGTGGAGGGTGGTTGCAGGTAGAGAGAAGGGGGAGGGTAAGAAGTTTTTACACAATAGTCCCTAAAAAGGTGAAATGACAAAAATACTTTTACGTGTAAGGCATATGACTATACTTGACAAAAAAAACTTAGCTAGTGCCATAGGACAAAACATGTAGTATTTGGAAACATTAAGTACAAAAGTCATCAATTTTAAAAGCAAAAGACATGCGTTGAAATTTGATTTAAAAATAAAAGACAAAAATTGTAATTTACTCTTTATTTTCTTAATTGCGGTTTGTGAACTCGAAGACACTCTAAAACATATCCTTAAAGCTATACTAATGTTTGCTATGAGGTTTGAACCCTCAGCGACCAATTATTGAGGAATATTTTTCCATGGCATTTTAGTACCGCTAGGCTACAAGCCTTTCGGTAACTATTTATTAAATAGTATAGACTTTTTCAATTTTGTTAGTGTTAATTCATCACAATTGGCCACAACTAAGTCATGGTTGTTTCTCCTGATTTGTTTTTAAAACACAACTAGATTTAAGATCCCCCGCGTTGCGGCGGGGGCGTACAACTATGCCAAATAACACTAATGTCACACCACCGTCAGCGACTACCAACACTGAGTCGATCCAGGACCCGCGCGTTGCGAAAAACTTGTCAAACGAAAAAAATAAATGTAAAACATTGAACAACACATGCATGTTGTGTCGTGTTAACTCACATAATTTTGAACGAAACAAAAAAAAAACGTTAAACGACACACGCACGTCGCGCCGTCTTAACTCGCAAAATTTAGAACGAAACGTAAAACGAAAATTTGCGAAAGATGAAAAGTATAGGGACCAAAGTTGAATGTAAAAATATGTGAGGTTAAATTGAAAATAATAAAACTTTTGAGTTAAAAATGAAAAAAAACAATTTATATGTGCTAAAATTACAAAACATAAAAAGCTTTTGGGTTAAAGTTAAAAAAACAACTTTTTTTTTGAAAACCCCCCAAAACATAAATTACAACACCTTATGCACAAAATTGTTGCTAATTTATGGAGCATAAATTTACAAATAAAATAACACAACTTTGAATGGAACAAACCGATTGAATTTGGTAAGATAATGAAACAATTATTTGATTAGGGTACAACCACTTAAGCACAATTTACAACCATACATGCATACAAAACATATTAAATTTGGTTAGATAATAAAACCATTATTTGATTAAGGCACAACAAATTAAGCACAATTTACAAAAATGTTACAAAATAATAATATATAAATAAATTAGATAATGAACAACAATTTAAGCAAAATTACAACTATTTTGATTAAGATACAATAATTTAAGCACAATGTACAACTATAAATGCATACTTTTGTTACAAAATAATAGTATATAAATTTTGTTGAATATTGTGAGGTTGTAGTGGTGGATTTAGCAAGGAGATCTTATAGCGGGGTTGGTCAAGGGTGGTCATAGAAGAACGAAGGGTGAATCGTTGTTGCGAGTGGTGGTTGTGATCCTCGATGGATGTGGTAGCAAGGGTGTTAGCCAGAGGGTGAATCATGGAAGAAGAAATGGCAAGTGGGTTGGAATCAATTGTTTTTTTTTTTTTTAATATATTTTGTAGTAAGAGTCTTCGTGTTAACTACACAGATAGTTTATTTGAAATTAAACGAGCTTGAGCCCAACATTTATATAACTATAATAAACTTTATATAATATTATAAGTATATAATAACATAAAAACTATTATTATTAAGTAACTAGACTATATATATTATGTCATGTATATACAGTTATAACAAGGTACATGTCTAAAAAATTATGTGTATAGGCAAGATAATTATATAATAAAAGAAACCATCTTGAGTTTGAAACCCGTCCAAACTTTCGACATATAGCTCGAAACAAACATGGCCGAACACTATTAAGTTAAACGAGCTAGCCTCATATTTAGAAGAATCAGCTCTTCATAACCCTAGTTATAATCGCTTTTTCAGTGGTCTTTTCTTGTTAAAAACAATATAACCAAAAATTTAAGGCTTTTTAAAGACCTTATACTATCCTTTTTACTCCATAATACATTTGTATCTAGTATTTTGTATGTGATGCATAAGACAATTACATAACTATCACACTTAATCTCTCCCACTACGTTAAGTATAATAGGGAAATTGGTCTGTAATAATCACTAGTAGATGTCATTGGCCATTGACAGCCCCACTTTTGAATATTCCTCATACCAGTCTAACTTTTCACCTATTTTTCCTCCACCGGACCCAATTAAAAAAACTTAACGGAGTTGTTTTTTTTCCAAATTACAAACAGAAGTTTTAGGGCTTTTGATTAGAACGACGATACGAGTTCGTTGATGTAAAATTTACCTCGAAACGGTGCTTCAAACGACGAAAACGATGCTTCAAAGTTCCAATTAACAAAAATTAAGTCGTTTGGAGCACGTTTTCAGGTAAGTTTTACATCAATGGACTCGTAACGTCGTTCTGGTCAAAAACCCTAAAACATTTGTTTGTAATTCGAAAAAAACTTAACTCCGTTAAATTTTTTTAATGGAGGACCGGTGGAGGAAAAAATATGTGAAAGGTTGAACTGGTAGAGGGTATATTCAAAAGTGGGACCGCAATGGCCATTGACGTGTGATTATTACAGGCCAATTTTCCATTATAATATATGCATTGCACAAATACATTATAAACTTCTTACATTTCTCGGCATATCAAACAAAAATCTAAAAAGACAGCCTCAACAAGCTACCCATAACTATCCTTGATTACACTCAATCATGAACAGGTTCTACATCAATATAGCATCATCATCATCATACTCAGTAAATCTCATCAATAGCAAAGCTAAGGTAGGGTCTGAGGAAGGTAAGATGTAGACAGCCTTTCCTCTACCCCGTAGGAATAGAGAGGCTGCTTCCAGTGAGACCCCCGGCTCGATAGTAGTTTTGCATCAAGCCTTGGACATAAGGCACATAACACTCGGCAACAATTAAGACAAAGGCCGATTAGCGCATGTACTCCCTTGTCTTTCGGCTATCAACGCCATCACATGAGGCACATAACACTCGGCAACAATTAAGACAAAGGCCAATTAGTACATCAATATAGCAGCAAGCAATAATTTTCACTGCTTATCAATCATGCAGCATAACCAACTAACCACATCAAATATTAGTTTCTACCATTTTCATTTCCTGCTCTAAACAAACAAAAATACACAAATCAAAAATCCACATCAAATCTCAGTTTCTAACATTCAAGAAGACAATATCCCATCTGCCAATGAAGCCTCAAGTTTATGCAAAACCTCACTAACCACCTTTTGGAGGTTTACAAGGTTAAAAAATCGGTTCTTGATACCGTTTACCGTTGTTTTCGAGAGAATTGTTATGTCTTCTTTGTTTGAAATTTCATCAAGTAATTTGTTCCAAAAGTCGTCGTCTTCATTAATATTTGCTTCCTTTATAAGTCTCACAACTTCTTGCAAGCGTGCGACATTTCTACCGGCCCCACAACCTGTTGCGGTTGCTGCACCAACTGCATTGGCTATGGTTAATGTATGAACCAATGGCATATTGTGTATGTAACCGTATGCAATTGCAGCCACGAAACTGTCCCCACATCCAACTGTGTCCATGACATTTACCTGTAAAAAATAATGGGTCATGTGTTTCCATTAGAATTGGATAATGTTGATATAGGCTGATACGGGTCGGGTTGACCCTTAACACATTCTGCGTAATTTTTACAAATAATTACCTAGTATGAATAGTTAAGTATTTAAGTTGTAAAATTCCATGTATAAACCAATGAACAAAAAGATCTTACCTTGCACTAGGAAATTGGGAGTTTTTCTTAAACTAGTGTTGGTGGAAAAAGTATTTATCGTTTTGGTGTTCCTTGAAAACTATTTACTAAAATGTTTACCTTATATTTTGTATTTACCTTTTATTTCTAACCAAGATATTATACTTTTTTATTGTTTTTCTTTTCCTCAAATGCTCCATTATCATTTTTAATTTTTTTTATAACACTCTTTCTTTATTCGATTAATTTAATAATTTTTATCAATCAACTCTTTATCATAGTTGTCAGTGGCGAATAGCGGTTAATAGCGATAAGCTAACTATATGCTACGTAACGATAGTGACAAAATAGCACCCGCTATTATATGTTTAGCGATAAAGTAGAGAAACAGAAAAATACATGTTATCAAGTAGTGGAGATGGGAAGAATACATGTTATAGGACCATACTTGAGGTATCGAGCAGTGGAGATGAGAAAAAAAAAATAAAAATGTCGCTATTTATCGCAATAGCAACATATGACCTATACGCTAGCGAGTGCTATAGCCGCTATTGACAACTGTGCTCTTTATAGGCTTTCTAATGGTTTTTTTCCCAGGTATGAACTATAAGAATCATTTTATATAAATTTACACAATCAAATTAGAAGCATAAAATACTTTAATCAAACATTAATACTTGACCAGCTAGTAGTCTTAATATCAAATACAATCGAAAATCATATTCATTCCATTTCGTAGTCTTGTTGAGCAAGGACAATTATTTAATCTCATTTTGAATTATATGTGATATCGCATTAACTTGGTTCGATTTATAAAACATAGGCGATCGATTATGATTCTTCTGGTTCTAATCATACGTGAAATTATAAAATGCAACTTATATTCTTTTTGTTATGATATATATAAAATCGAAATCCATATATAACTATAAAAGTATGATGTTCAAAATCTTTCATATCCTTTATTTTCTCTGTTATAAATACTTATAATGCATGTGGAAATCCTCAAAAAAACAAATTTCAATTCCACATAAAATGTCAGTTGATTATGACTCAAGATTCTCATTTTAAAACCATGAAAGCCTCTTCATGAAATAAAAAAAAAACATGTTAAATTGATTATATTCAATCAGACACGATTAGAGAGCCTATAATGAGTTAGATTGAAAAAAAAATTATTACATTGGTTAAATAAAAAAAAGAATTATAAAAAATAATCACAGAGCGTTTGATGAAAAAAAAAAAGAATAAAAAAGTATAATTTCTTGGTTAGAAAATAAAAGGTAAATACAAATATAAGGAAAACACCATTTTAGTAAATAGTTTTCGACAAACACCAAAATGGTAAATACTTTTTTCCACCAACACTAGTTTAGGAAAAAACTCATGAAACTAGCTAGCAAAAAGGCAAAATACGCTAATAAAACATCATTTGGAAATAGTTAAGTATTTAAGTTGTAATATTCCATGTATAAACCAATATTCCCTCTTATAGTGTACATACAAATACAATGATCCTATCGAGTATTGATACATCATTTGGCAATGATGAGAAGCATCAAGCAAAATGACAATTAGTTTTGTCGCAAGTAGTATTAAACGGACTATTCAAAGCTGATTACCTAAACAAAGGCGATAATCAGATAATGAGTTTTCAGAAACATAAATCCAAACATCATCTCTAAGTCAAATATCAAAATTCGAACATCAATTAAACTTTAAAGAAAAGCATGTTTCATAAGCGATTAAACAACAAAAGGACACAAATGTTACCTTAAACGAAGGTGCACAGGAAATGCCTGATCTGGTTATTAAAACAGAACCCTTGGATCCCATTTTGATTATAACCCATTTTGTGCGAACTCCTTTACTAAGCAATTCCTTTCCAGCCGCTATAGGGTTCCGCAAGCCCGTTATTGATTCAGCCTGATAAAAAAAACAAGTTAACAAATGAAAATGTGTACAAGAAATTCTAAGACTTTGATTTGAAAAGGTTATTAAGCAAACCTCCTCTGAAGTTAGAAGAAGAACGTCACTAAATCTCAACAATTTCGCAAGTGCATCTTGTTCTTCCGGTGTTCCAACCGCAAGAGACTTTCCCTTTGGTCCAGGGTCAAAAAAGATAGACGTGTTAACTTCAACCGCATACTCCAGTGCAGAAGAAATCAGACCCGCGGGAAGCTCATCAAAACCATACCCGTTACAAAATAGGACCTTTGACTTTTGGATGTTTGACTTCACTTCATCAGATAATGTTTTCATCCAAGCAAACGCAGGCTCCTTGCTAAAATCTGCTCGACTAATAATCAAATCATGGTCAAATACTAGAGGTGTCAAAATAAGTAAACGGGTCAAAATATGCCACCTCTACCATATTCCAGTTAACACGTAATTCCCAAAGTGAATACTCTCAAATAGGGCTGCAAACGAACTGAACGTTCAGTGAAAAGTTCGTGAACCGTTCGATGGGAAGTTCGTTTGTGTTTGTCCGTTTAATAAATGAATGAACACGAACAAGAAATTTGGTTCGTTTAGTTAAATGAACGAACATGAATAGAGACCGCATTCGTTCATTAATGTTCGTGAACGTTCGGTAACGTGTTCATTTATGTTCTTTTGTGTTCGATAGCTCATTAGTGTTTTAATTTTTATATTTAATTTAAAAACTTTAAAAATTTAAACAAATAAAATATTTAACAAGTATCAATGTGTTATTATATGTTTTGTTCATGAATGCTTGTTTGTGTTCATTTGTTTTCATTTGTGCTCATGAACATTAGTTTATGTTCATGAACATTCATTACCTAAAGTTAACAAACGAACATGACATGTTCATTTCCTTAATGAACGAACACAAACAGAAAATCTTGTTCGGTAAGTGTTCATGAAGAGTAGATGAACACATATATTTCCTTAACAAACGAACACGAACAAGGTCTTGTTCGTTTCGTTCAGGTTGTTTGCAGCCCTAGACTCAAATACTTAAACGGGTCAATATGCCATCGCTACCCTATACCAGTTGAAATGGCATTCCCAAAGTTGATACTCTCGAATATAAACTAACTTAAACATGAACGAACCTTTAAATAATCATGTGTACCTGCAAAACCCGTGTCTTTGCAATGGATCCACCAAGACCCAACATAAAAGTGTCTCGTATTCACTACTTGATGATGTGTTGATAGTATCATCCTCTTCTCTCATTTCGATCACGTTAATTCCCTCATCACGAAGCACGTCCAATAGAAACTTCCCGTAAATTTCATTCCCGATATGACCGATCGTATTACAACGAAGTCCTAATCTTGCTGCTGCTATAGCCATGTTGCAGTTACCACCAGCTTCCCAGTATTTCTACAAGCACAACAAAATAATTGAATTCCTAGAAAAAAAAGTTTATCAAAAGGGTAGAGTAAAATAATCAGTTTTTTACAGAATCAAACGATTTAAGGATCAAATATTCGATTTTGATTAACACTTCTGATACTAGCTGCAACAATACAAATATCACAAGGGCATAGTAAAGCCACTAGGAGCTCATAAATTTGTTTTTGGTTCTCCGGGTTGAGACTTCCCATAAGGTCACCCATCCATGGGCTACCCCACCCGAGCACGCTTATTTGTGGAGTTCTCCTCTGATTCACAGCCAACGTGTTTTGGGCACATTACTGAGCGAAAAGTTCGGGTGTCGGCCGCCCCCTCCCGCCCCTTAAAAGCTTCGCTAATGCCCCTTGTAATATATAAACTCCATAACAACACTTTTGCACAGGTAACTAAATAAATCTAATAAAACAAAGTACAACTTGAAGAATATAGAAAAACAAGACCTTATCAGGAGGTGTTTTAGCAAGGTGTTCCATATACTCCTTCCTTTCATCAAACCCCAAAGGGGGCAACTTATCAACACTAAGCACAACATCAACACAAAGGTTCCCAAGTGTAGCCACATCAACCTCTTTCTCTCCACCAAAACCAAACGGAAACAAACGACAATCATCATCTTCAAAAACATTAACTTGAACACCATTATTAACCGGAACATGATTATTACTCCTAACAACACAACTGGTTCTCAAGTTGGGTATTCTTAATCTGGGGTTTTGGATGAACAGTGGGGGAGAGAATCTTGTTCCATAATTGGGCGTGGGAACGTGGGGATTGAGGGTTAAGGTTAAGGTTTGTTGATGCATTAATGGAGGATTAGAGTGAGAGTGTTATTGAAACATGAAAGAGATGAAATGGGGATCAAGATTGGGGCTTTATGGTGAATTGGAGATGGGTTTCAAGTGTGATTTGTGTAAGAGAATGAATGCCCCCAAAAATGTTTGTTGATTTAGGAGGAGAGTGTTTTCTTGTGGGATTAGGGTTCTATGAAATATTGAAATACATGGGTTTTTCTTTTAAGGTTTTATATTAAATTATTATATTGTTATCTTGAGAAAGCAATCATGTTACGTAACTAAAAGGGTTGGTGGTAAGGTTTTAATTCGTTAAGGAAATTAATACGTTCGTTAACTGCTAAACATAACTAATAAGTTTATGTTTGTTAAGGAAATTTAGTTGTTCGTAAACGCTAGTCTCGAACACAAACGAATGCAGACAAATTAAAACGAACATTTAACTTGAAAATAAAAAGTAAAAACATTGTTAACCTTAAACATTGGACATAAATAGTTAAATACAACCATCAAATGATAAATCAAAACACAAGAATTTTACTACAACCACCAAATGATAAATAAGTTTAACTAACTTAACATAATTATTCAAAATTTAACTAACTTAGACATAATTGTCCAAAATGTCTTGAATGTCCAAATTTTCGCTAACTTAGAAAAACACAGGGTTTCAAGTTTTCAATATTTTTAGATAAAAGGTTTATTATATTTTTTTAATATAATCAAACAAACACGAATGAACGTAACCGAATATATTAGCGAACGTTCACGAACGCGGTCAAACGAACGATACCTTTGCCCGTGTTCGTTCGCTAAGCTAACCGGACAAAATTTTTTGTTTGTGTTCATTCTTTAAGCTAATTAACGAACATAAACGAACTTCCCGCCGAAAGATTCACGAATTGTTCGATGAACATTCGGTTCGTTTACAGCCCTAGTTGGTGGATTTCATTGGTTTGTTGTATAGGTTTTTGTTAGTTTTCCGCTAGCGTTTTTTATTGAGGCATCATTTGGGTAACTCCTTTCAGGTTGCTCGGGTAGTGGGACTACACCATCATAACGTATGTGGGTAGGGCTCATAGTGTCACACCCCTTTCTAAGGCGGAAGCACAATGTGTGATCTTGAAAGGTTCTCACTGCATACGAAAGGTAAACTTACTACATGCTCGTAAAATAACTCCAAATGCCATTATCATTGCATAATTTAAAACATAACATAGCTTAAGTGTTTACATCACAAGACAACATATTGTCTGAAAAGTTTACAACTTTATTTAAAAGATGAACATCGAGAACTTGGTTCTTATATCCCATATAGGATGAAATATAATAACCAATTCCCACAAAAACAGGCATCGGAGTCTTGACACAAGATAGCTAAAAACATAAACAACATCCAAGAGCAAGAGTATGACCGCGCGCACATCCTCTTTAGTTACCTGAAATACATGTGAGTTTTTGGAAAATCGTCAACATAATGTTGGTGTGAATTCATGCAGTTTTTGTATTGAACGTTTGTATACTTGAATGAAAACATGGTATGTAATTTGTATGAAACAAGTATTTCTGTAAATATAAGGAAATCGAGATCGCTAATGGTTTGCAAGGCCATTAACATGTGACACGACATAGGAAGCATCCAAACCATAGGCATTTTTAGCTGTCGAACCCACGACTGTCGATTCACGACTAGAGACACAAAAGCACTGCTTGGTACTAGAGTGACCAAGAGTGTGGCTGCCTGAAACCCTTAGATCTAACCTTTTGTTCCGCGGTCTTGGTATGTAACTGATTAATGGTGCTTATGACACCCTATTCGTGACATGATCTAAAGTATCATTCCTTAGTTTTTGTATTTCAACATACCATAGCACATGTATTTTCCCCAAGTTTAGAAAACAAGTAAAAGTTTAAAAGTGGGGACATGAACTCACAACTTTGCGTATCATGCTCCGTAAACTTTGTTGGAAGTTATAGTGTGAATGGAAAGTCACAAGTGGTAAAACCACTTTGTCCCACATCGGAGTGGGAACAAAAAGATAGGCTATTTATAAGGTGAAACCTTAATGAAGCCTTTGAAGTCTTATGACATGTTTTACCACAAGTCCTACCCGCGCGCGCGCAGGGGGGGTGCAAAAAATGGAACCGGATTTAGTTGAACTCGTGTACGCCCGCACGTCCTGTGGACACGAATGCAGTTCCGAAAACCCGGGTCCGCGTGGACCAGTTTTTGCACTCTTGACTTTCTGTTTTTGAAACCGAAATTAATGAATGATCATTATTTCAATTAACTGATTTATGCTTTGAAACTGAAATGAATGAGTATCATTATTTCATTTTTCAAACTGACTATCAGTTTCGTAACTGATATTCTAATGACCATTATTTGGTCTTTAATTTGCTGATTTCGGTTATGGTTCTGGCACTATAAATCGAAGGCAAAGCTGATCAGTTGAGACACACAGAAAAACAACTTCTCTTCTCTCTATCTCAGTCTCTGCAACACAGCTTCTTGTTCTTTTCAGGCAAGTGCTCAAGTCCGGCAGTGCGCGGTGCTGCTTCGAACCGGCGTACCCTGGGAACAGACGACGAATCTGTTTAAGGGAATTGTGTTAAACACAAGCCCGGTTCACTCGTTAACTGTTTTTTTTCTACTTCTAATTGCAACTTTTTCTAACCACTGTTCTGATCAGTGGTTCTGTTCAAACTTGCCACTGTTTCAAACCGACAGTGGTTGATCAGCGGTTTCTGATCACTGGTTACACTGGTCAGTGGTTTTTTCCAGATCAGTGGTTTGGTTTAAACTGATCAGTGGTTTGGTTTAAACTGATCAGTGGTTATTTTTTTCTAACAAACTTAAACAAACTATATTACTGATTTGTTCCTGCATTATTGTTCTTTTCAGAATGGAATCCCAGCCGATGACTACTGCTGTTTCTGCTGTCATGACCAGTGCTGTTTCTGCGGTCATGACTTCCGCTGTTACCGTCACTACCGGTCTGGTGACACCACTGCCTAATGCAGTGTCGCATGCTGAGAAACCAGAGAAATTCAGTGGTGTGAATTTCAAACAGTGGCAGCAAAAGATGTTCTTTTATCTGACCACGTTGAATCTGGCAAGGTTCCTGACTGAACCTAAACCCCATGTTGATGAAGGGGATTTGGATACTCAAACTGTGAGCGCGATGCATGCTTGGAATCATTCGGATTTCCTGTGCCGCAATTTTATTTTGAATGGTTTGGTGGACACATTGTATAATGTGTATTGCAAAGCCAAGACTGCCAAAGAATTATGGGAGTCGTTGGATCGCAAATACAAAACAGAAGATGCGGGCACTAAGAAATTCGTGGTGGCTAAGTTCTTGGACTTTAAAATGATAGATGATAAAACTGTCATGAGTCAAGTTCAAGAATTGCAAGTTATTCTTCATGATATTCATGCGGAAGGAATGGTCCTCAGCGAGACATTCCAAGTTGCGGCAATGATTGAAAAACTGCCACCAAGTTGGGTTGATTTCAAGAACTATCTCAAGCATAAGCGAAAGGAGATGACCATTGAAGATCTTGTTGTTCGTCTTCGGATTGAAGAAGATAACAAAGTGGCCCTAAAAAAGGTTGATGGTCCTGAAACTGTGAAGGCCAATCTTGTTGAACATGGGCAATCTTCGAATGGAAAAAACAGTGGAAAGGGCGGAAAGAAAAGTCATGGGAAACGCTCCAACCTTGGTCCTAAGGGAAGAGTTGGGAAAAAGTCAAAAGCAAGGCCACAAGGCTAGCGATTGCAAGCTTCCCAAGAAGAAGGAAAATGCTCAACAAGTGAACATGGTAGATGAAGTCGATAAGCTTGTTGCCATGGTCACGGACCTCTCAATTTTGGTCACGGAAGTGAATATAGTTGGGCAAAATAACAAGGATTGGTGGGTCGATACGGGGGCTACCCGACATGCGTGCTTTGACAAAAGCCTTTTCAACACCTTCAAGGAGGTGACTAATGGAGAAAAGGTTTTCATGGGAAATTCTGCCACGGCAGAAATAAAAGGCGAGGGTAACGTGGTTTTGAAGATGACTTCGGGAAAGGAACTCACCTTGTCCAATGTGTTGTATGTTCCCGAAATTCGTAAGAACCTTGTGTCGGGATGGCAGTTGAACAAGTTTGGGTTCAAAATGGTGATTGAGTCGGATAAGGTTGTGTTGACCAAAAATGGTGTGTATGTTGGTAAGGGCTATGCCCTCAATGGAATGTTTAAACTGAATGTAATTGTCGTGAATGCAATGAAAGAAAACGCTACTAGTTCTACTTATTTGATTGAGTCTTCTAATCTTTGGCATGGTAGACTAGGTCACGTAAATTATAATTCCATTCGTCGTTTAATCAAACTTGAGTGCATACCAACATTCGATATCGACTCAATTAATAAATGTGAAACTTGCGTAGAAGCAAAACAAACAAAATCGTCATTCAAAAAGGTTGAACAAATCACCGAACCCCTCGAGATGATCCACACTGATGTGTGTGATCTTAAAGCAATTCCTACTCGTGGTGGGAACAAGTACTTCATCACGTTCATTGATGATAGTACAAGGTATTGCTATGTGTACTTACTTAAGAGTAAGGACGAGGCTGTTGACAAGTTCATCTTGTTCAAAGCCGAAGTTGAGAATCAACTAAATCGAAAAATCAAAATCGTAAGGAGCGACCGAGGAGGTGAATATGTTTCACCTTTTATTGACGTATGTGCAAAAAGTGGAATCATCCACGAACTCACGGCTCCTTACTCCCCTCAATCAAATGGCATAGCGGAACGGAAAAATCGCACCTTGAAAGAAATGATGAATGCCATGATGATAAGTTCTGGTGTAAACCAAAACATGTGGGGGGAAGCAATCTTATCGGCGAATTATGTGTTGAACATGATACCCAACAAGAAAAAGAATGTAACGCCTTACGAATTATGGATGGGAAAGAAAGCACCATATAAATCCTTGAAAGTGTGGGGGTGTCTAGCTAAGGTGGTGGTCACACCACCTAAGCGGCTACTAATAGGTCCCAAAACGGTGGATTGTGTATTTATAGGATACACCCGTCCTTATGGTCCTTATCGTTTTATTGTGCATGATTCCAAGAACCTTGGAATATGCAAAGGCACCATAATCGAATCTAAGGATGCATCATGGTTTGAACATGTGTTCCCATGCTTAGATAAAAGTGAACCGAGTTCTTCTAGACCGGTTGAGGAAATTGTTCCCGAGGGTGAAGTTGAAAACGATGAACCTCGAGAACAATCTAAGACTGAGGAAGTTGAAATCAGGAAAAGTAAACGACAAAGGACTGAAAAATCCTTTGGACCTGAGTTTCTTACCTATATGGTAGAAGATGAACCTCAAACGTACCAACAAGCGGTACATTCCTCAGAAGGACCTCAGTGGAGGGAGGTAATCAAAAGTGAGATAGACTCTATCTTACTGTAACACCTCGAAAATTCGTGTTCAATGAAATAACGACACGTGTCATGTAAGACAAAACGCGTTGTAAACCCGGATTTAATAAAGATGTTTTGGCAGGATTTAAAAGTATCGTCATGTTAATTTTACCTCTGAACGACCTCATTTATAAATCCCAAGACCCAATTAAATATTACACACATCTATTATGCCCCCAATCCAGAAAATTTTTGGCAATGATTGAATTCAAAGTGCAAGATAGGTTCCTATGGAAATTCCTACGGTAAACCTTCTTGTTCGGCACTTTTGAAAAGGATCCAAGCAAACATAACATAATGGTAGGGTATGTAACTGTTCAAGGCCATTTTGGGAGGTCCCTAACTGATAATTGAGGTCCCAAAGTCAGAATATGAGGTTGCCCTTTCGAAATACTGAAAGAACAACAAATTTTGGTCCCTGATGAAGGCTTGCGCACCGCAAGCATGAAGCCTTACGGTGCGCAAGCAGTGCCCAGCGATAGGAAATGTTTCTGTTTGCTGTTATGCGCGTGTAACTGCCCTTTAAACGATTTTCCTCATATCCCTTGGCCCCTAAACAACCCCTAAACATCTAGGACACCTGTGGGAATGTTGTGGTCAGTGCTAGACTTAGATGTCAACACATTGTGGTGCCTTGATCACTATATAAAGCTCCAATGTGCAAACACTTTGATCATTCCTTCCTCAAACATCTTCTGATCAATTGTGGAGCACAAGAGCACTCTCCAGGCCTTCCTAATCAACCATTAGACACTTGTAAGTTTGCTAATCCTTCTTTAATTAAGTTTAGCTTAGTTATTTAGCTAAAAGTCAAACCATCGTAATTACGGTTTGACTTCGAGATTAATTAATAATGGCTCAGTCAAATCTCGAATTTAAAAGTAGTTATAAGTTGGTAATTATGTGGGTAATAAACCCTTAAAAGGGTTCCCCCTGATTCCCACTCTAACTAGGTCAAATGTCGGGTCAAACTTACTAATAAAAAGTCAACAGAATGTTTAAATTACAATTTATGCATAATTAGCAATGTAGAACACTTATAACCTGTTTGATCATTAATATAACTTGGTAATAAGTGTAAGAACATGTCTAAATATGTTCAACCCGACAATTTTCTGTTTAGACCCGGTTCAGAACCGAAAGTCGCAAAGCTTTGACTTTTGCTTTGACTTCAGTTCTAACCCGTTATGGTATGTTTTAGAAATACCTTAGAGCTTCATTTGGACCAGGTTACATGCTAGTATAACCCTCTGTGATTATACACCTCGGATCATTAGTTATCCAATTAATACGCATGATTCCGTTAAATGCCCATATGTTGACCATTATGCCCTTTTCACCTTAAAACGTGATTTTTGGAAATGTAAAAGTGTAGAAACCTTTGTTACTGATATATAAACTTGTACCCCAAAATTTTAGATCAATTGGTGGTGTAGATTGAGAGTTATGCTCATTAGCGTAATTAAGAAGCTTTATGTTAAATAAACGGCGTAATTAGCGTATAGCCTAGTTAAGCCTACTCTTTAATATCAAAATCTTTACCCACTGATGTAATATATTATTTTGGGATTTTTGAAGATTTTTAATTAATTTTAGGCTGAGCATAACTTGTAGTCGTAGGCTTAATCCGGTAATTGTCGGTTAAAATGAGTTTTACATATCTAAACGACTCCAAACCTTTTGCTACTGGTTAGATATGATAAATAAATTATTTTAAGCCTGCTGGAATGATAAAAATATCAGCTTTAGGTATAAAACCCGGAAATGGCTTCTAATCGCCTTTTTAAGCGTTTTTAACGCATAGTATGTACTAAAACTATTTTAAACATACACGGGTTGATACCTACTGATATTTTAGGCAAATTATAATATTTTGACAGTAAGCAAAGGTTGATAAACTCAGACTTCAGTTTTGAGCTTTTCGGCTTATGTGAAATTACCAAAATGCCCCTACGGTGCATAGTTTGGTTATAATTGATACATTTCACATATATACAATACCCTACTGATGTAACTTAGTAAATTGAGTATTTTTTCTGATTACATCAGACCTGTAACTCAGGTTATCACTTAAACTCTTTTATAAACTTGTAAATGACCAAACTACCCCTACGGGGCATAGTTTGTGTTTAAACTCGTTTCGGGCATAATAAAAGACATCCTACTGATGTCACAACATATTTGAGGCATATTAACTTAGGAAACCTGAATATGGCTCTCATGTATACCCGTTACGCTTATTACGCGTTCGGTTCGGCTTATGTAACTAGTTTACATAAATTAGCCGAAACGGGTCAAACCTTATCGGTTTTATCTCAAAATCCAGAATGTGTATGAAATTCCCATATTAAGCAAGTCTCTGAACTTGTCGGGTCTAAATCACATTCTATCCGGTCTTCGCTTAATCGTGCGTACGAACCGTATCTTTGAAACTAACCGGTCTAAGCTTAAGCTTAATTAAAGACCCGTTAGGATTCTAATAGGTTATTATAAAACCTTCGTTCCAGATTAGGAGGACCAGTAAAAGCTACTTGCAATTTGCTTATTGTGAATTATACTTTGCTCAGGTAAATACTCTTAACTTATTTTCCCTATACGGGCTTGGGGTACGGTACTATAAAGGTACCGCTTGGTCGGGTATGTAGTCATTTAAATCGGATTGTGATTAATGTATCTACATAACTCGCTTTATTCTGTATTATTTGATGTATGGCCCTTGGGGGTTAAATGACCATGTCCCGGATATCCTTGGCATCATTTTACGAAATGGCCACGACTTAAGCGCGGGGTGTAGGCGTACACCCGTCAGTGCACAAAAGAATAATGTGGTGTGTCTATTGATCTTTAACCCGGACAAGATCCGGGCTACTGAACGCACAAGGAACATGTAATTCGTTCACAAGATTATAATATTAAATAATTCTCCCAAGTTAAATAAAATGTTTATGCCATGTGCATCCAAACCAATTTTCAATCATTTTCCAAAATGAGTCAGTTGAATGTATTTACCAGTGTAAACTGACGTATTTTCCCAAAAAGATTAAATACAGGTACTAAGCGAAATTGGCTGGGATTTCTCCTTAGCATCATTAGAAGTCTCGCAAGCTTAAGATGCCTGAAGTCTGTTGAACTATAAATTTCATTTTTATTTTCGATCCGACTGTGGATAAACTTCCGGATATTGTGACTTTGACATTACAATATTAAATTCGGTTGTATTATATCTTTTTAACTTTCCTTCCGCTGTGCATATTAAATATTGTGTTGTTTGACTATTATGTTGCCAACCACGTCACGATACTCCCCCACCGGGCCCACCGGTGACACGTGGAAATCGGGGTGTGACAGGTTGGTATCAGAGCCAACATTGAGTGAATTAAACACTAGTTTCTTGGTGTTTAATCTCAATGACACAGTAGCACATTCCTTGACCTCCTGAGTCTAGACTTAACATAGGAATATTCTCAACCCTAATCTGGAAATTTTTGCTTCCAAATTTTTATATATACGTCGCCAAGCGAAGAAGCTGTAATAGAAATTTCTCCACATCTGGAGCCCTGAAATGCTGAGCTTCGTACCGCGGCTAGAATGAAACGAGCATCCAAGGAGAGTACGTTCAGAAATAAAATGAAGAAGAAACTCCTCTTGCTGAAGATCGTTTCCTTAATAAGTCCTTATAAGGACATATTTATCTTTTAGTCCCTTCGAGGAAAACATTATTCCTTTCAAGTCCCGTTTAGGGCAACCTTGAACTTTTTAATTTTATAGTGGAATGACTAAATATTTATCCTAATCAGGAAATATTAAATAAATGGAAAATAACATTCCTTTTATAAGATCTACCATTATAATAAAATGGCAAAATCTAAAAGGACAAGACCTAGCCTCGTGTCATATTAAGACCCGGCCAAGATGGCAGTTCCTCAATTTAGATTCAGATCCTTATTAACATTTCAATTTAGAAATTGTTCTGCGTTAATTATTAAAAAGAATCTTAAAGGTAAAACCTAGCCTAAATGTCAATGCTGACATGGCCAAGATGGTAAAACCTAGCCTAAATGTCAATGCAGACATGGCCAAGATGGTAAAACCTAGCCTAAATCTCATTGCAGACATGGCCAAGACGGTAAAACCTATCCAAAAGATTCCTAACCCAACTGAATGATCTCTGAATCATGGGTTTAAATCATCAATTAGGATGATCATATTTTGACCATACGTGGTAATATAATGCCTACGGGCCTTGCTCATTTCTACATGAGCCAAAATACAGTGGTAGCTATGACTCCCTGTCAAAAAAAGGTAATGAACTAGGTTCAAACCTCAAATGCTTTGATTCTCTGAAATCATAGCATATAATTTATATATGTCCTTGTGACTAAGCCTGTTGTGCTAATTTACTTAAAGGCCTTGATTATCTGAAATCATGGCTTATAATTTAAAATTGTCCTTGTGACTAGGCCTTTTGTGCTATTAAATAAAACTGTTATTGTTGCTTTGATTCTCTGAAATCATAAGCTTAAAATTTATAAATGTCCATGTGACCAGGCCTTGGGTGCCACTAATAAAACTGTTAATGTTTTATAATTAGGATAAATTATAATAGAAATCCTAAATAAATGTTAGCAATAAATTAACCGAATATGGTCTCTGTTTACCATGGTTAATGAATTACCCTAAGGGGCAATTCCAAAATAAACATCCCTTAGAAGGGAAGTGCCTACGGGCTATAGTTAATGTCCTCTGAGACTAAAGACAGTGGTAGCCTACAACTCCCTGTCAAGAAAAGGTAATGAACTTTGATTCAAACCTTAATGCCTCGATTCTCTGAAATCATGGCTTATAAATTAAACTTGTCTACGCGACTAGGCCATTTGTGCTATTATTAACTTATAAATTAGGATTTATGATAAAAATCCTGAATAAAATAAATATCCTTCCTTCCCTGCCAGTATGCAGTTTAAAAAGAATCTTAAAGGTGAAACCTAGCCTACGCGGCCAAGATGGTGAAACCTACTCAAGGGATTCAGATCCTTGTTAACACCTAAGAACGTGTTAGCACTCCTGACAAATGTGATTCGATAAAATCACAACAGTTATCCCTATATTGGAAATTGTAAATTCCTAATTTGCCTTATGATCTAGAAATCATGGCCTATATCATCTTATAAGATGATCATATTATAAACATCCGTGAGTGATGAAGTACCTACGGGCTAAATTTGTTGTCCGATAAGACAACGACAGTGGTGGTCTTTGACCCTGTCTAAAGATGTTGGAATAAGTCCAAGCATAGTAGTCGGTAGGGTCCGTACGATCTCGACTAATATCATCTGAAAAGATGATCATACCATAAATATCCCTTAGGAGGGAAATGCCTACGGGCTATAATTAACGCCCTCCGAGGCTAAAGACAGTGGTAGCCTGCAACTCCCTGTCAAGAAAAGATGTTTTGCCTACGGGCTATAATAAATTGTCCATCTGAGACATTGACATTATGATCTTTATGATTCCTTGTCTAAGGTGGTGAGCTATGCTCAAGCCGAATAGTCAATATGATTAATGCAATCCTGACTTATATCATCTAAAATGATGAATCCATTGTAAACATCCATTAGTGATGTTTTGCCTATGGGCCATATTATATTGTCCATTTGTGACACAAACATTACGATCTCTATGATCCCCTGTTTAAGGTAGTGAGCTGCACTCAAGCCTAATAGTCTATATGATCATTGCGATCCTGACTAGTATCATCAGTATGATGATCATAAATTCATAATATTGACATCCCTAGTGATGAATTGCCTACGGGCTATGCTTTATTCTACTGTCGATAAGACAAAATAGTGGTGATCTTTATGATCCCCTATTCAAAATGGTGGGATTATACCCAAAACCTAATAGTCAATATGATCGATGTGATCATGACTAATATCATTAGATACGAAAATTATAGATAGACATCCATTAGTGATGTTAATTGGTTTACCTTTCTGTCAAAAGAATCGCATGTCAAGACGATGACAGTTGTAGTCTATGACTCCCTGTCCAAAGGTGAAGAACTATGTTCAAGCCTTAAGACTCCTGACCTAATAAGATTGCAGCCTATGAATTGATGTCCTTGTGACAAATCCACAAGTTATATTTCAAGTCACCCATAACAAGCCTCCGTGCTATAATTCGTCGTTCGTGACAAGTTAACATAATAAATGTTAACATCGCTGGTGACAGGCCTTAGTGCCATATCCTATAACGTCCTAGAGACAAGGCCATTTGTGCCGCATCTAAATGTCATTACGACAAGGCCTTCGCGCCATATGATTACTTATGTCCTTCATGACTAGGCTTATTGCCATATCTTTCTACGTCCCTCGTGACAGGCTTCTATGCCATTTATGTATATATATATATATATAACCAAAGTCATGTAAGGCTAGCCTTCGAGCTATTTATAATCGTCCTTGTGACAAAGACAGTTGTGACATTATGGTCCCCTGTCAAGCAGGTATTGGACACGCTCTAAACCTTGAATGCCATTGATAGTCCTTTTGTGACCTAAGCTAAATGTAATAGATATACATTCAAATAGCATTCATTAAGAATGTTCGGAACATAATGGCCTATACGGTTCGTGGATGCCGTGGCTAATCTATGTCAGGTCATCAGGATGATGACTAATAATGGTTTAATTTGATATTTAGTACCAAGTTTTGAGTATGGAAAACTCGGATGAGATAGGCAATAGTCGCGATGCTATTAATGCGACAAAAGCAAATAATGTCTCAAACGTAAACCTCAATATTAATGGAGTAAATTTCCAAGCGGTGGTTAACGCAGCAGTTTGAAAGGCCAAGGGGAAAAAGGTCATGAAACAACCCAAAGAGCCGAATGCTTCTCGCTCTAAATCTCATCCAAAACCACGTTCAAATGCTCGTGAGAAGAGCTTTGTTCACACTTCGGATATGAAGGATGAACCAAAGGAGGAGGATAACTCCCAGAAATCTAAGAAAGAGAGCAAGTACAGGCTTAATAAAAAGCAACGAAAGTTCAATAAGAAGCCTGTATGTAAGAATTGCTATCAAAGACACTAGGGACAGTGTCGAATAGAACCAGGACCAAAGCAGTGTGACATCTGGTAAGGAACAGGTCATCATTTCCCAGGAATGTAGGGACATAAAGAATGCAGTCTATCACGGCTGTGGTGAGTAAGGCCGCATCAGAACTAGATACCATAAAGCTGCCAAAGAAAGTGCAGCTAAGCCTGGAAAGGCTAAAGGAAGAAATGCCTGAACTCACCTGATGAACGCCAAGAGGCAGTTCACGATGTCATCAAGTACGTTCATTATCATTTACCAATGATAATTTTCTGCTAAGTGTCCTGATTTAATACAGGCAATAATAAATCTTCATAAACCATAAGCTTAGCAAACTTTTATATTATCCACAAGGTATAACTTACCAAGGAAACCATAGTAACCGATTCTTCTCGTATCGGCAAGAAATCCTTCCGAAAAATCTAAGGGTACTCTCTCTTCGCATAGAGTACGACAACATATGTTATTTTAATTATTTTTCTCATTGTTTTTCTATCGCCTGTGAATGCCAAACTATGTTTGATCAAAGTGCCATATGAGGATTGGCGTATCCTAGGGTGTCCCATAGATTACTTCCATGCCTGATCAGTATGGAGGTTTAATACATGGAACCCCTAAGATATCCCAATGATCATATTGTACTAAAGTCGACTAGTAGTATTCAAAGAAGATATCCAGAATGGAATTGTCCAAGTAAATGTTCCCGATTAAGGAATTCGTGGACTTATAACATAAATGTGTCACTTATTTGACACGAGCAATGATGGATGAACTGGAGCCTGAGATATGGAAAATCTCTGTAGCCTCCTTGCATCTTGATTATCTTCTCATAAGTTTTCCCTGCTTACCTCCTGGAAGGCAGGTAGAATTAAGATTAGCATCCCGCTGTGGGCTGGAGTATTGTGAAAACTCCATATTGATTATGGAATAATCGAAACCTTGATTAAGTAGGTTTTAAGACATAGGCTCATATAGCCTGACTCAATATTCTGAGGGTTTTATGTTATTGAATAAGAAAGACGGTTCATATTGCTTATGTATGAATTGCCGCAACCCTAATCAGGCAACGATTAAGAATTGCCATCAGCTACTCAGGATCGTCGATTTGTTCGACTAACGGCAAGGATTAGCTATTCCTTAAAATTTGTTAAGCAGTGGATGGAATAACCATTCCACCGTAAGATAAGCTTTTCTATAATAGTTGCTATATAAGTATCAAGGTGGCTCCTTTGGAGACCTTGTATAAATGAAATATCAAAACATCCGTTGGATGGACGAGACTTTGGGAAGTCCACTTATAAGGATCTGAAAGTTGACTTGGAAACAACGAATAAGATCAAACAAATCCCTAATTATCTATAAGTTGCCATTATTCGGCAGAAGAGTTACGCAGATCCAAAGCGTAAAGCTTTTCACTTCGAAGTAGGTGACAAAGTGTTACTTAAAGTATCACCCTGGAAGGGGGTAATGCGATTTGGTAAGAAAGGCAAGCTAAGCCCGAGATACATAGGACCTTTTGAGGTTATCGAACGTGTCGGGTCAGTTGCCTATAAGTTAAACTTACCGGAAGAGCTCAGTGGAATTCACAACGTGTTCCACATCTGCAATCTGAAGAAGTGCTTCGCTGATGAATCACTGGTAATACCACATACAGATGTGCATATAGATGAGAGCTTAAAATTTGTGGAAAAACCTTTGTCGATTGAAGATCGACAGGTAAAGAAGCTTCGAAGGAAGCATGTACCTATTGTAAAGGTCAAATGGGATGCCGTAGAGGACCCGAATATACGTGGGAGGTTGAATCCACGATGAAAGAAAAGTACCCTTATTTATTTCAGTAAATCTCGGGTCGAGATTTATTTTAAGGGGGTGAGGATGTAACACCTCGAAAATTCGTGTTCAATGAAATAACGACACGTGTCATGTAAGACAAAACGCGTTGTAAACCCGGATTTAATAAAGATGTTTTGGCAGGATTTAAAAGTATCGTCATGTTAATTTTACCTCTGAACGACCTCATTTATAAATCCCAAGACCCAATTAAATATTACACACATCTATTATGCCCCCAATCCAGAAAATTTTTGGCAATGATTGAATTCAAAGTGCAAGATAGGTTCCTATGGAAATTCCTACGGTAAACCTTCTTGTTCGGCACTTTTGAAAAGGATCCAAGCAAACATAACATAATGGTAGGGTATGTAACTGTTCAAGGCCATTTTGGGAGGTCCCTAACTGATAATTGAGGTCCCAAAGTCAGAATATGAGGTTGCCCTTTCGAAATACTGAAAGAACAACAAATTTTGGTCCCTGATGAAGGCTTGCGCACCGCAAGCATGAAGCCTTACGGTGCGCAAGCAGTGCCCAGCGATAGGAAATGTTTCTGTTTGCTGTTATGCGCGTGTAACTGCCCTTTAAACGATTTTCCTCATATCCCTTGGCCCCTAAACAACCCCTAAACATCTAGGACACCTGTGGGAATGTTGTGGTCAGTGCTAGACTTAGATGTCAACACATTGTGGTGCCTTGATCACTATATAAAGCTCCAATGTGCAAACACTTTGATCATTCCTTCCTCAAACATCTTCTGATCAATTGTGGAGCACAAGAGCACTCTCCAGGCCTTCCTAATCAACCATTAGACACTTGTAAGTTTGCTAATCCTTCTTTAATTAAGTTTAGCTTAGTTATTTAGCTAAAAGTCAAACCATCGTAATTACGGTTTGACTTCGAGATTAATTAATAATGGCTCAGTCAAATCTCGAATTTAAAAGTAGTTATAAGTTGGTAATTATGTGGGTAATAAACCCTTAAAAGGGTTCCCCCTGATTCCCACTCTAACTAGGTCAAATGTCGGGTCAAACTTACTAATAAAAAGTCAACAGAATGTTTAAATTACAATTTATGCATAATTAGCAATGTAGAACACTTATAACCTGTTTGATCATTAATATAACTTGGTAATAAGTGTAAGAACATGTCTAAATATGTTCAACCCGACAATTTTCTGTTTAGACCCGGTTCAGAACCGAAAGTCGCAAAGCTTTGACTTTTGCTTTGACTTCAGTTCTGACCCGTTATGGTATGTTTTAGAAATACCTTAGAGCTTCATTTGGACCAGGTTACATGCTAGTATAACCCTCTGTGATTATACACCTCGGATCATTAGTTATCCAATTAATACGCATGATTCCGTTAAATGCCCATATGTTGACCATTATGCCCTTTTCACCTTAAAACGTGATTTTTGGAAATGTAAAAGTGTAGAAACCTTTGTTACTGATATATAAACTTGTACCCCAAAATTTTAGATCAATTGGTGGTGTAGATTGAGAGTTATGCTCATTAGCGTAATTAAGAAGCTTTATGTTAAATAAACGGCGTAATTAGCGTATAGCCTAGTTAAGCCTACTCTTTAATATCAAAATCTTTACCCACTGATGTAATATATTATTTTGGGATTTTTGAAGATTTTTAATTAATTTTAGGCTGAGCATAACTTGTAGTCGTAGGCTTAATCCGGTAATTGTCGGTTTTGCCTTTACGGGCCATAAAATGAGTTTTACATATCTAAACGACTCCAAACCTTTTGCTACTGGTTAGATATGATAAATAAATTATTTTAAGCCTGCTGGAATGATAAAAATATCAGCTTTAGGTATAAAACCCGGAAATGGCTTCTAATCGCCTTTTTAAGCGTTTTTAACGCATAGTATGTACTAAAACTATTTTAAACATACACGGGTTGATACCTACTGATATTTTAGGCAAATTATAATATTTTGACAGTAAGAAAAGGTTGATAAACTCAGACTTCAGTTTTGAGCTTTTCGGCTTATGTGAAATTACCAAAATGCCCCTACGGTGCATAGTTTGGTTATAATTGATACATTTCACATATATACAATACCCTACTGATGTAACTTAGTAAATTGAGTATTTTTGCTGATTACATCAGACCTGTAACTCAGGTTATCACTTAAACTCTTTTATAAACTTGTAAATGACCAAACTACCCCTACGGGGCATAGTTTGTGTTTAAACTCGTTTCGGGCATAATAAAAGACATCCTACTGATGTCACAACATATTTGAGGCATATTAACTTAGGAAACCTGAATATGGCTCTCATGTATACCCGTTACGCTTATTACGCGTTCGGTTCGGCTTATGTAACTAGTTTACATAAATTAGCCGAAACGGGTCAAACCTTATCGGTTTTATCTCAAAATCCAGAATGTGTATGAAATTCCCATATTAAGCAAGTCTCTGAACTTGTCGGGTCTAAATCACATTCTATCCGGTCTTCGCTTAATCGTGCGTACGAACCGTATCTTTGAAACTAACCGGTCTAAGCTTAAGCTTAATTAAAGACCCGTTAGGATTCTAATAGGTTATTATAAAACCTTCGTTCCAGATTAGGAGGACCAGTAAAAGCTACTTGCAATTTGCTTATTGTGAATTATACTTTGCTCAGGTAAATACTCTTAACTTATTTTCCCTATACGGGCTTGGGGTACGGTACTATAAAGGTACCGCTTGGTCGGGTATGTAGTCATTTAAATCGGATTGTGATTAATGTATCTACATAACTCGCTTTATTCTGTATTATTTGATGTATGGCCCTTGGGGGTTAAATGACCATGTCCCGGATATCCTTGGCATCATTTTACGAAATGGCCACGACTTAAGCGCGGGGTGTAGGCGTACACCCGTCAGTGCACAAAAGAATAATGTGGTGTGTCTATTGATCTTTAACCCGGACAAGATCCGGGCTACTGAACGCACAAGGAACATGTAATTCGTTCACAAGATTATAATATTAAATAATTCTCCCAAGTTAAATAAAATGTTTATGCCATGTGCATCCAAACCAATTTTCAATCATTTTCCAAAATGAGTCAGTTGAATGTATTTACCAGTGTAAACTGACGTATTTTCCCAAAAAGATTAAATGCAGGTACTAAGCGAAATTGGCTGGGATTTCTCCTTAGCATCATTAGAAGTCTCGCAAGCTTAAGATGCCTGAAGTCTGTTGAACTATAAATTTCATTTTTATTTTCGATCCGACTGTGGATAAACTTCCGGATATTGTGACTTTGACATTACAATATTAAATTCGGTTGTATTATATCTTTTTAAATTTGCTTCCGCTGTGCATATTAAATATTGTGTTGTTTGACTATTATGTTGCCAAGCACGTCACGATACTCCCCCACCGGGCCCACCGGTGACACGTGGAAATCGGGGTGTGACACTTACAGAACCATACCTTGGAACTAGTGGATCTTCCTCAAGGATGTAAACCACTAGGATATTGATGGATCTTCAAGAAGAAGATGAAACCAGATGGAACCATCGATAAGTACAAAGCAAGGTTGGTGATCAAAGGATATAAACAGCGAGAAGGTTTAGACTACTTTGATACATATTCGCCAGTTACGCGAATAACATCCATCAGGTTGGTGCTTGCCATTGCCGCCATTAGAAATTTGGAAGTTCACCAAATGGATGTGAAAACAGCTTTCTTGAATGGAATTCTAGAGGAAGAAATCTACATGGAGCAACCCGAAGGCTTCACAACTATTGGGCAAGAAAAGAAAGTGTGTAAACTTGTGAAATCCCTGTATGGATTGAAACAAGCTCCAAAACAATGGCATCAAAAGTTTGATCATGTCATGCTTGATGCTGGGTTCAAAATCAATGAATGTGACAAGTGTGTGTATGTGAAGGACACATCTGATGGATATGTCATTTTGTGTCTATATGTAGATGATATGCTCATTGCTGGAAGTGATGACAAAATCATAAAATCTACAAAGAACATGCTAAAAGCAAGATTTGACATGAAAGACATGGGTCTTGCGGATGTGATTTTGGGGGTCAAAATCACACGAACCCAAAGTGGGCTCGTTTTAAGTCAATCCCACTATGTGGACAAAATTCTTGAGAAGTTCAATGCAAATGACTCTAATGAAGCTATAACTCCACTTGACACAAGTCAACATCTAGCCAAGAATAGAGGTGAACCCGTAAACCAGTTGGAATACTCAAGAATTATTGGTAGCTTGATGTATCTTATGAGTTGTACTAGACCAGACATAGCATTTGCTGTAAGCAAGCTAAGTAGATACACAAGCAACCCGAGTTCAATGCATTGGAATTGTATAACTCGGTTGCTTCGCTACTTAAGATACACTCGGGAATTCGGGTTGCATTATAACAGATATCCAGCAGTTATAGAAGGACACTGCAATGCAAATTGGATATCTGACACGAATGATTCCAGAGCAACAAGTGGGTATGTATTCACACTTGGAGGTGCAGCGATATCGTGGAAATCATCAAAACAAACGGTTATTGCTAGATCCACGATGGAATCTGAGTTCATCGCTTTAGATAAAGCAGGTGAAGAGGCAGAATGGCTACGTCAATTTGTTGAGGATATACCAAGATGGCCTAAGCTGGCAACGGCCATTTGTATACATTGTGATAGCCAATCGGCACTTGGCAGAGCTCGTAGCACAATGTATAATGGTAGGAACAGACATATCAGACGTAGACATAATACGATACGACAACTAATCTCTACAGGAATTATCACTGTTGACTACGTGAGGTCAAAGGATAATATTGCGGATCCGCTGACAAAAGGCCTAAGTAGAGAGTTAGTACAGAAGTCGTCCATGGGAATGGGACTGAAGCCCTTGAAAAATGAAGTTCATATGATGGAAACCTAACTCAATAGACTGGAGATCCTAAGAATTGAGTTCAATAGGAAAACCTAATTGTATGAATAAGCGAGGTCACTGTGGGGGGGGGGATAACCCTACGCATTTAATAAGGTAGTCTATTATAAAGATTAATAAACTTCCTAGTCCATTCCTAAAAGTGACAAGTGTGAGGCTAAGCCTATGGCTTTTAATGATTCGACTAAGGTAACCATACATAGTGAATCACCTATGTGAGAGAGAAGTGGGGTCGCTTCGAAGGGTATTGTTGGGGCACAATACCTAATGGCTCTCGCAGAACCAGGCATCATGTTCATGACCATAACGAACATAACTATGAGGACTTGACTTTGTCAGAGAGAGTCTTGTGTGAAGTGCATTGTCGTCTACACAAACGGCAGACGACTTCAAAGACATCGAGTTCTACTCAGAGCTAGTGGGCTAAGTGCATTTCATGAGCGAAGGTTCAAAGGGTAACACCTACCTATCGTATGCAAAACTCAACTGCTGAAATGTAATAAGGAATTATGTTGTTTCTGAGATAGACCTCCATTCATGTGGGGGATTGTTGGAAGTTATAGTGTGAATGGAAAGTCACAAGTGGTAAAACCACTTTGTCCCACATCGGAGTGGGAACAAAAAGATAGGCTATTTATAAGGTGAAACCTTAATGAAGCCTTTGAAGTCTTATGACATGTTTTACCACAAGTCCTACCCGCGCGCGCGCAGGGGGGGGGTGCAATAAATGGAACCGGATTTAGTTGAACTCGTGTACGCCCGCACGTCCTGCGAACACGAATGCAGTTCCGAAAACCCGGGTCCGCGTGGACTAGTTTTTGCACTCTTGACTTTCTGTTTTTGAAACCGAAATTAATGAATGATCATTATTTCAATTAACTGATTTATGCTTTGAAACTGAAATGAATGAGTATCATTATTTCATTTTTCAAACTGACTATCAGTTTCGTAACTGATATTCTAATGATCATTATTTGGTCTTTAATTTGCTTATTTCGGTTATGGTTCTGGCACTATAAATCGAAGGCAAAGCTGATCAGTTGAGACACACAGAAAAACAACTTCTCTTCTCTCTATCTCAGTCTCTGCAACACAGCTTCTTGTTCTTTTCAGGCAAGTGCTCAAGTCCGGCAGTGCGCGGTGCTGCTTCGAACCGACGTACCCTGGGAACAGACGACGAATCTGTTTAAGGGAATTGTGTTAAACACAAGCCCAGTTCACTCGTTAACTGTTTCTTTTCTACTTCTAATTGCAACTTTTTCTAACCACTGTTCTGATCAGTGGTTCTGTTCAAACTTGCCACTGTTTCAAACCGACAGTGGTTGATCAGCGGTTTCTGATCAGTGGTTACACTGGTCAGTGGTTTTTTCCAGATCAGTGGTTTGGTTTAAACTGATCAGTGGTTTGGTTTAAACTGATCAGTGGTTATTTTTTTCTAACAAACTTCACCGGTTGGTTTTATTGCGTCGTGACCTATACGTGTTTCATTAACGTTAGTCACTAGACTTGTATCGCACAAGTACAAGTCACCATCTTTTATGTATGTGTTCTTTGTTGTCAAAAATAATTTATATTTTTAACTATGTATCTTACTTATATTATTTTCCCAAAAATAAATATAAGTATCTTGTATTTTTCACCCGAGTTATATATTTTCGTCCAAAAATACATTTTAAGTTCATAACTTGTCCAAGTTACATAATCTATTAAGAAATATATTTTCATAAATATATTTTCTTGTATTTGTCTATGCATGTTGTATGTGTATTTTTGTATTTTTACTCCTTAGGAGTATTTAGTGTATTTTCAAGTCCTAATACACTATTACATATAATACATATTACATACACTTAGCACAAAATTTGGTGACCAATAAATATATATATTTTCCTCAAAAATATACATACTTAATATCACTTTTTTATCTTGAAGAAATCATCATATCTTAATCTTGAAATTTACACAAAAATTAGGGAAACCTTGGTAAATATTTTTAGGTACATCTTTAGGGAATAAGTTTCACCAAAACTTATATTTCTCTAAGTGTCAAAATTTTATAGAAATTTTGATATAGTTTCCCCTAAAAATGGAGGTTTCCCATGTTTTCAAAACATGTGTTTATTTTCTTTTAAAATCATCACAAACAATCAACAACTCATTCAACACTTACCAAGTGCCAAAATCAAGAAATTTTACCTAACAACATGAACTTGAACTTTCATAAAAACTTGTAGTAACTTGGTAGTGTGTTTAGTAGGTTTAGCTATCCTTAAAAACATGGTTATTTGTTTATGACTCACATTATTAAAAGATTTAGTCATTTACAACTTGTAAGATGATTTTTCCAAAAATAATTCTTTGGTATTTTTCTAGTCTTGTTTAAACACTAAAAATATGATTAGTTTACTCAGAAACCATGACTTTGTAAATCTTGTGTATAACTTTAGTTTCTTGAAAGAACTAGTTTTGAAATCATCCAAGTTTATGACTAGTAACATATTACATATTTCATCATTCACAAAATCATTTTCATTTTCAAGTTCATGAGAAACATGGAGTACGATCATCTTGGTCTTTCACAAGATCATCACCTTAACTTACTAGATCATGCGTTTAATCACAATCTAGTAGGTTTCATATGATGTCTAACATCACCAACACAAATAATCAATCATCAAGAAGCAAATCAACACTATTCAACATGTATTCTTATGTTATTAAGCTTATGTTAAAGATTCATGATCATGTTCTTTATTGTTCTTCAAGATTAACAATGTTCATCATCTTTTAACCATCAAAATATGAAGTAACAAGAGATCATAAGGGCCTTACTACTAGCTCTATGGCTAGGGATGAACACAAGAAGTTGAAGATGATAAATGTGTTGGATAAAAGCTAATGGAAGAAGTCCTTCAAGATCCAAGACCACCAAGCTTGCTTGTAGACCTTCTTACACCTTGGGATGAACTTGGAATGGAGGATCAATGGATGAAAGTGGTGGTGATGTTGTTGTTGGTTACGGCCGAGAGAGGGGAAGGGAGGGAGGAGAAAGGTGGAGGTGATTAAGTGTGGGTGATTATGAGAGCTCATGACTTCTTATAACCATGTTTAGCTATTACCCATTGGTTATTATGTCCCATTTGTACACAACACAATCTTTAAGCAATCTAAGGAAGATCAAGAGAGGATTTTGGTGGGGCCACTCTTGTGACCGTCCACTTACATGGGGGGGGGGGGGGGAATTGGTTGTGATTAAATGGTAAGTTAGATAATCTAGTTAGATCTTAAGTGTATTGATTAGTGTTCATGCATATGATGTGTTATATAGTGTGTTAGGGTGTTCGGTGATCATAACTAGCCCAGAAACATTAAAACAATGCTTCTAGTATAATTTTGGTGTTTCGAGTAGTGTCTGGTTGTTCGGTTAGATACTGGTTCGTTAAAGTGTCAAACTATTCCGTTTAGTGATCTTTAAGTACCCTTTTGTGACACTTTTAATTCCCGACACTTAGGAAAGCATTCAGGACCGTTTAGTCATGTTTTTGCATGGTACAAACTTGTTAAAATGCTGAATTTTGCTGAAATATGTAAAATCCAGCATTTAAAGTGTGTTTCGGGTGCTTTTTAATGCATAGCTTAGCTTCCGGAAAGTTTATATGTTAACCCTTGTATCAATACTTGGGTTTTAATGTATTTTAGACGTTGGACCTACTCCCAGGCCCTAATTCCATCATCTGACTGCTTTCTGCAGAGTAGCTGACACAGTGTGTCTTACCGGTGAGTTTACTAGTATTTCTGACGCAACGCTAACAGTAATGCATAAAGCAATATTTTAAGTATAAAACGTGCATGAATTCACAAGTATAGCATGTAATCAAACAATGTTGATATTTAAGCACATAATTGCAGATATTAAATAATAATTAAGTTGTACGGAAATTACCGGTTTGGTGCCAGTTGTCACAGTCTCCCCCTGTTAAAAGAATTTCGTTCCGAAATTCAGGCTGAGCTATCTCTCGCAGGAGTTTTCTTGAACAGGTGGGGGTACTTGTCTTTAAACTGGTCTTCACGTTCCCACGTGTACTCGGGTCCATGCTTAGAGTTCCAACGTACTTTGACAAGTTTGACACTACTCCTCCGCGTCTTGTTGACTTTCCAGTCTGTAACCTCAACGGGTTGTTCTGTAAATCGGAGTGTGTCGTCAATATGCACTTCATCCGCAGGGATGATCACTGTTTCTTGGGTTGGACTCTTCTTAAGGTTGGACACATGAAACGTATCATGTACTCTGTTAAGTTCTTCCGGTAATTTCAACTTGTATGCCATGGAACCAATTCTTTCCAAGATCTTGAATGGTCCGATGTATCGTGGATTCAGCTTTCCACATTTTCCGAATCTTACTACGCCCTTCCAAGGTGAGACCTTCAACAAAACTTTGTCTCCCACCTCGAATTCTAAGGGTTTTCGTCTTCGATCAGCGTAGCTCTTTTGTCGATCTCGAGCCGCCTTAATGCGCTCTCGGATCTGAATGATCTTGTCGGTTGTCTCTTGAACAAGTTCAGGACCAACCATACGTTTGTCTCCAACGTCTGCCCAACATAATGGAGAGCGGCACTTGCGGCCATATAGAGCTTCGAACGGTGCGGCTTTTATGCTCGTATGATAACTGTTATTGTAGGAAAACTCAACTAAAGGTAGATGAGTATCCCAGCTTCCGCCTAGGTCCATAACACATGCACGAAGCATATCTTCTAGCGTTTGTATGGTCCGTTCGCTCTGGCCGTCTGTTTGCGGATGGAAGGCCGTGCTTAGATCTAGTTGAGATCCAAAGGCTTCCTGGAAGGATTGCCAGATCCTCGAGACAAAGTCCATCTCTGTCTGAAATAATTGAGATAGGCACTCCATGACGTGCCATGATTTCTTTCAAGTACAGCTCAGCAAGCTTTCCAGTGTTATCCTTCTCTCGGATTGGTAGGAAATGCGCAGACTTCGTTAACCGATCGACTATCACCCATATCATATCGTGCCCCCTAGGGGTCCTGGGTAATTTTGTTATGAAGTCCATCGAGATTTGCTCCCACTTCCACATGGGTATCCCGGGTTGTTGCAGTAGCCCGGACGGTTTTTGATATTCAGCCTTAACCTTAGCACAGGTTAGGCACTTTCCAACATAGATAGCAACATCGCTTTTTAGCCTCGGTCACCAATAGTATTCCTTCAAGTCTTGATACATTTTGTCCGATCCTGGATGGATCGAGTATCTCGACTTGTGAGCTTCATTAAGGATGACTTCTCGAATACCGCCATAGAGCGGAACCCAAATACGCCCCTTAAAGTATAAGGTTCCCTCTTTGTTTGGCGCCAAGTTCTTCAGCATACCTCGGAGATATTCAGCTCTACGATTCTCCCCCTTAAGGGCTTCTTGTTGTGCGTCATGAATGCGTGCTGTGAGGTTCGTCCGAATAGTCATTTCCAATGCTCGAACTCTTAGGGTCTTAACCCTTTCTTTTCGACTTAACACGTCTGCTACAACGTTTGCCTTTCCAGGATGGTACTTAATCTCACAGTCATAATCGTTCAGCAGCTCGACCCAACGTCGTTGACGCATATTTAATTCCTTCTGATCAAATATGTGTTGTAGGCTTTTGTGATATGTGAAGATTGTACATCGAGTACTGATGCAGGTTTGGTGTACTATGGTTTTTAATGTATATTTTAAGCCCTTTTTACACGTTTACCAAGTTTTAAATTTATAAAACACGATATTTTAGTAACACCAAACACACATATGGGCAAGTGCACCCATCGTGAGCGTAGTATATTGTTGGTAAGATACCGAGGTCGTCCAAGGATACAAGAGCTTTTAATACCGGTTTATCCTCAACGTCTAATCAAATCAAAAGTTTAGAAAAAAGGTTTTGAACTATAAAAATAAAAAATAACTAAAATACTGAAAAATAAAATAAAATAAAAACATATAGACAAGATGAATCACTTGGATCCGACTCCTGTTTAGTGTAACCTTTGATTATTTCCGCACTTTTGCACTTTTTAAGAGTTATCTTAGTTATTGTAGTAGGCCCCTCTTTTGAAGGTGACGTTACCCTCAACCCAGTAGTTTGAGTCAGCAAGGATACAATCCTAAAGGGTTGGATTATTGAAAGATAATTAATTAAGTTATTAATGCATAATGTGGTAGGCCCCTCTTTTGAAGGTGACGTTACCCTCGGCTAAGTAGTCTGAGTCAGCAGGGATACAGTCCTAAGTAGCCGGGTTAAAGTTTTAATAGTAGCTTACATATGAGGGGATCAAAGAGTTTGGACCCCCGCCATCCAATACCGGTGGGTATTGAAGGAGGTCCTACTAAATTTGACCCAGGTCCTTGCAGGATCTATACACTGAACAAGGCAAGACTCTTACCAAACTGTTCCCTTAACCCCCGACCAGGTAGCCAACATATCTCCATATAGACCGTGGAGATATGAATGGTGAAAATCTTTTATTTTATATAGACAGTAAAATAATGCCAAGACACCACGGACAAACGATAAGGAAGAATCACCTTTAACATAAGAAACTAGTTATTAAAGTCATTAATACATAACCAAATAAAACGTGCGAAAAGATTAAAAATAAAAAGTATTACACTAGACACTTGTCTTCACCAAGTGATGTAAGAGACTTAGGAAAACATGGCCTTTGATTGTCAAGAACTCTTACGATCAATCTTGGATCCCGAGACGACTCACACACTCTATGATGGATGATGGATGATGGTGGTGGATGATGGTGTAGTGGTGGTGGTGGAGTGTGGGTGAAGTGTGAGAGAGGTGGTGTGCCAAGGGATGGTTTGCAAATGAGCCAAGCACCCCTATTTATAGCCTGAACAGACGCTCGGGCACGGCCCCGTGTCCATCCTCCTTCTCTTTCTTCATTAATTGCAGTTTGTCTGCATTAGTTGACCACGCCCCCGTGTCCACTGGGCACGACCCCGTGTGCAGAAGCGTATCTGTACTATCAAGATTTCCCCAGATTCTGCGAATCTTAGAGTTGACCACGGCCCCGTGTCCGTTGGGCACGCCCCCGTGGTGGGTGATAGAAGCTTCTACAGCTTTGTCTTTTCTGCAGACACTTGGGCACGCCCCCGTGCTCACTGAGCACGGGGCATGTTCAGCCTTCTGTTCTCTTGTTTTTGCTTGGGAAGATGCTGTCGGGGGGTCGGGCATGCCACGTTTGTTCCTTTTCTTGTATTTATGTTAGATTTAGCTGCCTTTTTGCTTCTTTTGTTCATTTGAGCTCATTTAATCCTGAAAATACAAAAGGAAGACAAAAACATACTTTTTCCAACATTAGTACTAAAAAAGGGTTAGTTATATGCCACATTTGATGTAATTTATATGTTGCATTTTGCACACATCAAATACCCCCACACTTGAATCTTTGCTTGTCCTCAAGCAAAACTCTTTATTTTGTGGCTTACACTCCCAAATGGAATGGGTAGAAGAGAAGGTTTTGGGCTTGTCATAGAGTGTCAGGATTTCCAAGATTCTTTATTAAGTTTTATTTTTATTTATTTACAATCCTATTCGTCATGATTTATTTAAAACATTACATAAGATAAATTACTTATTAGGGCATAACATGCCTTTTTAAAATTCCATTTATATACAAGTTCACATACCTCACGGGGGATCACTCAACACTCGGCCGAAGATGTATTTTAGTGAATCACTCGAGAGTGGCATGGAACTTACTCCTACCATAGGCTTGCCAAGCAATCAATCCTCCTCATTTTTAACTATACACCTTTGTAAATATCGAGAGGACTTTTGGGTGAAGGGTTAGGCTTGGGTTAAAGGTAGGTGGTTGGGTTAGTGGTTAGTAAAAGGGCGAAAGGCGTAAAAAGCGTCGGTTTTCGTAAGACTTTTTATTTTTGTAATTTTTATTTTGATGAAGCTATTATTCAAACAAAGTTATTTTGATAAACTTGTTTGCTTATTTCTTTTTGCTTCATCATCATCATTTTTTTTTTGAAAAGTCATAAGAAAAACCGAGCTTGTTACTAAAACAAAGGGTTAAAAATAAAAAGGTTTTGGTGGGTAAAAGGGTGTTTGGTTTTGGGTTAAGAAATGAAATGGTTTAGGCTCAAAGGGGTTGACTAGGGGGATTTTTGGATAGGTGGTAAAAAAAAAAGAAAAATAATGGTGTAGAAATAAAAAGGGTTAGTCCTAATGCCTCCGTCATTTACTTACTCGGGTTTAAGTTGGTAAGGACCGGGAATGTATCGTCGTGGCAAGTTCTAGAGTCGTAAGAACCAAGCGGCTATTCACACAAGAAACGAGAAATGGGCATTTAGTTTAAAGATATGTATTGTATGCTCAATAAAGGCTCAAAACTCACTTTTTGTGGGAATGAGTTTTTATGTGATCAAGTATATATAATCAAATTTTAACTAAACTTGTCATGCCGTTTCATAATTTTCTTATGTTGGTTCTTTTTATCACGACGCTATCGGTTGTAAATTTGTAAAAATATAACATTTTTAGGACTTGAAATTCCCGAGTTAAACTTAGACAAGTAAAAAAAATGAAAATTTTTTGAAAAAAATTGGGGTGATTAGCGGTTCCAATAGAGTTTTGTGTAAGGCTTGTAATTTAGGACTTGCAAGATTCAAGGTTTTAGCATCCCCCCACACTTAAATTACACATTGTCCTCAATGTGTCCCAAAAATAAGTTTTTAGGTTGATTGAATGTGTAAAAAGGTGTGAAAAAGCAAAAAATTATGTCAGTGGGTGTCTGGACACGGCCCCGTGTCGGATGGACACGACCCCGTGGTCAGAGTGCCAGTAACGATAACTTACAGAAGGTGGACACGGGGGCGTGTCGGCTGAGCACGTCCCCGTGTCTGGCAAAAATCTGCAGAATTTTTGCAAACAGCAGGTTTGAGGCCATGGGCACGTGGGCGTGCCGGCTGAACACGACCCCGTGTAGACAATCTGGAAAGGTGAAAAACAGGTTTCTGGCTTCGGTTTTCCTGTCCCGGCTTTAGTAGTACTAATGTTTAGTACTCTAAGCCTCGTATGTACCTGTTTTATCAATAAACACTACACCAAACCATAACAAGCATCCTAAATTACCATAGTTCAAAACATCCACATCACAAAGTTAAAAAGAAAAATGCAGAAAATAAAAAGAGTTAAAGGAAGTAAATTGTTCAACACACGGCACGCAGGCCAGAAATTGTTCATAAGAAAAGAGGGTTAACCTGTGGGATCACCAACCAGCTGCTCCTACCTCCACTCCTCCCGCCTAGTCCATGTCCTCATCTTCATCATCACCTCCTCCTCCGTGCCCCGCCATGTACTCCCGGATGTTCCCAATGTCATCCTGAATGTCGGAGATGTTTCTCTCAATTGCTCCGACCCGGGTGTACGTGTTGCTTGCCAAGTTATAGGTGTTCCTGGTGCACATGAGGTTTTCCTGCAATAAGTCATGTAAGCTTTGAAAATTAGGAAAACCGCATCCTTGTGAGGAGGATTGGCCCGGATCACCATGGGGCTGGTACTGGTACTGAGGAGGTGGTTGGATGTGTGGAGCGTGTAAGACGAGCGCCTCTTGCGGGTTCTAAGCATGCCCTTGGACTCTTTGGAAGCTAACCGTCCCGTCTTCGGATTCATAAATCAAGTTCATGGAGCGGCAGATGTGTATGTCCACTCTTCCCGACCATGGGCTCTTTTGGAAAGACCTGGGCATGTTCATGAAATGCTTGAAGAGACGGTATATCCACTGTTTTGGTCAAAAATTACCTAAGCAATTAAGTGATCAAATTAGTTTTGTGAGGTAGTGTGCTAGTAATACTTTGTGAAAAATATGTTGGTTTGTTAGTTTGTAAAAACAGTTTCAGGATACGGCTCAGGATATAAAGCTGTATCTATGATCAAACAATGAGCAAAAAAGTAAAGGTTGACACGTGATGTACGAGGAAAGCCCTTGATCAATCTAGATCGCCGGCACAAAACCTCGGGAGCTGACAATCGCAGCTGCCTTGTTCTTCTATTGCTTCAAATATCAGGATACAGTGCAGGATGTGATGCGGATCAACTAGGTGTTACAATGTAATCCAAATACAAGTGTTTGTGTATAGTGTTTGCGGTGAGCTAGAGAGCAAAAGTGTTCGAAAGTGTGTGTGTAAGTTGCGTGCCTTAATCTGATCCGCCCCCATCTATTTATAGTAAAAGAAATGCAACAAACTATCCTAATAAACCGGGATCCGGCGAATATTCCCCACTCGAACGTTGTAGACCTGGTCTTTCGGGTTCAACGTCTCTCACATTTCTTAGCCCCTAGTCTCTTTTTCAAGTTGTTAACAATTATCTTGTTCGATGACTCCGCTTGTCCATTTGCTTGAGGATGTACTGGAGTAGACGTGATCATTTTAATTCCCCAACTCTTGCAAAAGTCAGTAGTCCTCTTGCTTATAAACTGGGATCCATTGTCACAAATGATTTCAGCTGGTATTCCAAACCTGGTCAGGATATTCCTCTTTATGAAGGATACCACTTCTTGATCTCTAACTTGAATAAATGCTTCTGCTTCAACCCACTTGGAGAAGTAATCCGTCATTACCAACATGAAAACCTTTCCTCCTGGAGCCTTTGGAAGCTTTCCCACTATATCCATACCCCATTTCATGAACGGCCAAGGGGAAATGATAGGATACAGCGGTTCAGCAGGCTGGTGTAATATGTTACTATGTCTTTGACATGCGTCACATCTTCGAGCATATTCTGTGGCATCTTTCCTCATCGTCGGCCAATAATATCCTGTCCTTAATACTTTTGAGAATAAGGACCTGCCCCCAGTATGGTTACCACAATCCCCTTCATGTATATCCTGAAGTACTTCTTTGGTTTCGGGATCCTCCAAGCACCTTAGGTATGGTCCTGCAAGAGATTTCTTATACAAAACATCATTTATAATAGTGAATCGTGATACCTTTATTCTAAAGGCTTTAGGATTCTCATTCTTTGGGATGTGTCCTTCCTTGAGATATCTCATGATTGGAGCCATCCAGGACTTAGGATCCTCATCAGGATACTCATCATCAGGATCCTGAATATTTATTACTTCCTTATCCTGAGGATTCATCGCAGGATATAGGATATGTAATATTGGTATTCGGGTTCCTTCCGGTATCCTGACCGATGATCCCAGATTTGCCAAGGCATCAGCTTCAGCATTATCTTCTCTTGGTACCTGTTCAAGTGTAAAAATATCGAAATATCCTGCTAATTTTTTGAGAATTTCGAGATACTCGATTAACTTCTCTCCCTTAACTGCATAGGATCCATTAAAATGATTAGTGATTAACAAGGAGTCAACATATACTTGCAAATTCTTGATGTTCATATTTTTAGCCAACTCTAATCCTGCAATTAAAGCCTCATATTCTGCCTCATTATTAGTAGCAGGAAATTCACACCTAATAGCCTGGGGTAATATGTCCCCCTGTGGCGATTTTAGTAGTATACCTAAACCTACACCTCTTACGTTAGATGCACCATCAGTATACAATGTCCAGCATTCTAAGTTTTCTCCTAGCTGCTGTACTTCTAAATCTACTTCATTTTGAATATCACTACTAAAATCAGCCACAAAGTCAGCTAAGGCCTGAGACTTTATGGCATTTCTAGGCTCATATATTAAATCATAGGCACTTAATTTTACTGACCACTTAGCCATCCTACCTGACATCTCGGGTTTCCTAAGCACACTTTTAACAGGATAGTTGGTTTTAACATGAATCCTATGTGTTTCAAAATAATGTCTAAGTTTTGTTGATGCCATAACTAGGGCTAATGTCAACTTCTCTAGATGAGAATATCTAGTTTCAGCATCTAGTAAACTTTTACTAACATAATAGACAGGATATTGCTGACCTTCATGGTCCTTTATAAGAACGGCACTTACAGCATTCCCTGATACAGCGAGGTATAGGGATAGTGGTTCACCCTTTTCAGGCTTCATCAATAGAGGTGCAGTTGAGAGATATCGCTTCAAATCCTGCAAGGCTGCTTCATGCTTTGCTCCCCATTCGAACTTCTTATTCTTCTTGAGGATATCATAAAATTCCTTGCATTTTTTCAAGGATCTTGAAATAAATCTGTTCAATGCTGCTGCTTGGCCTGTTAACCGTTGAACATCCTTCATATTCGAAGGTGATTTTATATCCAGGATAGCTCTAATCTGCTCCGGGCTCGCCTCTATGCCTCTTTTGGTCACCATATATCCTAGAAACTTTCATGCCCCCACTCCGAAATGGCACTTAGCAGGATTCAGTTTCATATTATACTGATCCAGGATATCAAATGCTCCCTTAATATCCTGGAGGTGATCCTCAGCCTTTTTAGATTTCACCACCATATCATCGATGTATACCTCCATTGTGTCCCCTAGCTTATCTTTGAACATCATGTTCACCAATCTCTGATATGTTGCACCTGCATTTTTCAAACCAAAGGGCATAGCAGTATAACAATAAATACCTGTTGGTGTCATGAAGGCAGTATCCTCCTGGTCCGAAGGCTCCATTTGAATTTGCTGAAATCATCCATGAAGGTTAACATCTCATGCACGGCGGTAGCATCCACCATTGCATCAATATGAGGAAGAGGAAATGGGTCTTTAGGACAAGCCTTATTCAAGTCTGTGTAATCTACACAGACTCTCCATTTCCCATTTTTCTTCTGTACCACAACTACATTTGCCAGCCATCTTGGGAATTTGACTTCTCTGATCATTTTGGAGTTCAACAATCTTTCAACTTCCTCTTGTATAATCGTATTTCGTTCAGGAGCGAATTTCCTTCTTTTTTGCTGAACGGGCTTGAACGACCTGTCGATTCCGAGCTTGTGAGTGATAATGTCTTTGGATATACCTGTCATATCCTCATGCTTCCATGCAAATGTTGACATCCTGCACTTCAAAAAGTTAGTTAATTGTTCTTCAATATCCTGAGGGATATTGGTCCCTACGAGCACCGAGATATCAGGATTATCCTGATCCAGGATAACTTTCTTCATATCCTGTTCTGAAGCCTCCATGATATCCTAGGCCCGCATCTTTAATTGCTATGCTGGATTAGGCTTGGTTGAGGATTTCATTGAGGATGAGTAGCATTCCTTCGCCTCCTGCTGATCACTATCAACCTTGACAACCCCCCAAGGGGTAGGGATCTTGATGCATTGATGATAAGTCGATGGTACAGCCTTCATATCATGGATCCATGGCCTGCCTAGTATGATGTTATAGCAGGATAGGGAGTCCATCACACAGAAACGTTGTATCGAGTTAACCCCTTCAACATATACTGGTAACTTTATCTCCCCTACGGTATTCCTAGCTTCTCCACTGAAACCAACGAGCACAGTGGACTTTGAAGTAATGTCCATCAGAGATACGTTCATCCTCTTCAATGTTTCCAGCTGAATTATGTTGACGGAGCTACCATTGTCCACTAATATCCTGCGTACAAAATGGTTAGCAACATATAATGTTATTACGAGAGCATCATGGTGAGGATCCTGAACCGTATCCCTGTCATCACTATCGAAAGTGATCACTTTATCGGTTGTAAGGGTAGTCATCCTGGCCGGTTTGTCTCCCCTTTCAGTCTTTGCTTCCTTTGCATGTCTATTGGCCGCAGAATACGAAGTCCCACAAATGTCGGATCCTCCTGAAATAAAGTTAATTATTTTGGCATCTGCTGGGGGTGATGCTGCTCGTTCAGGATCCTTCTCAGGATCCTGCCCTTTATTCTTCTTTTTTCCCAGCAAATCCTTCAGATACCCCTTGCTTAATAGGTAGCTTATTTCTTTCCTTAGAGCAATGCAATCCTCGGTCACATGTCTGAAATCTTCATGGAAGGCACACCATTTGGATTTATCCTTCCAATCAGCTTTCTGCTGATTCTTTCGAGGCCACCTAGCTTTGTCTCCTAAACCCTGCATAGCATACATTAACTTAGGTATATTAACAGAAAAGCAGTATTCAGATAATTCAGGATATTCTTCAGGATCCTCGTCTTCAACAGCATTCACTTTCTTGTTATCATTTCTGCCATATGGCTTGGAGCGATATGGTTTATACGAGGATTCTGATTTCCTGTTGGTCGATTCGTAGGTTGAGGTAGAATTCATCCTCTCTTGCATCTTTTTGTCATCTTCCAAGCGGATATATCTCAAAGCCCTGTTACGAGCTTCGTCGAGATTCCTGCAGGGATTTATTACAAGATCCTGATAAAACTGAGAATCCTTTTGTAACCCCATCTTAAAAGCTTGCACTGCTGTTGCAGCATCAAGATGTGGGATATCCAAGGATTCCCGACTAAACTTGTTCACATAATCCCTCAAGGATTCCTGAGGTCCTTGAGTTATCCTGTAAAGATCACTGGTTAGTTTCTCAAAACTCCGACTGCAAGAAAACTGACTATTAAATAAATTGACCAAATGAGCAAACGAAGTAATTGAGTGAGGAAGAACATTTAACAGCCATTTTAAGGCTGATCCTGTCAAGGTAGAACCGAAACCCTTGCACAAGCATGCTTCCTTGAGCTCCGGAGGGATAGGGTTAATCTCCATTCTTTCTCTATACTGGGCGATATGCTCTTCAGGATCCGTAGTCCCATCATACAGTTTCATGTTGGTTGGGATCTCAGCATCACAGATAGGATATGCAAAGCGGGATATCCTGTGGCTGTCTTGGGATACTTCTGGAATTGGCTGGACCACTCCAGGCACACTGGATATCATGTCCTTCAATTTCTGAAGCTCCCTAGTAAATGTTGCCGTCATACTTGCATCCTGCAAAGACCCATTATTGTTAGTAACAATAGTATTATTATTAGACATGTTACCGGTCTGAGGATTCTGTCCATATCCTGAAGCATATCCTGAGCTCCTCACAGTTGACATCCTGACCGAGGAGGGTATCTCAGGAGTATGATTCTGAGAACGGCTTGGCACGATGTTTCCCCGGTTATCCTCAGTGTAAACTGCAGAACTGAAGTTCAAAGCCCTAGGCTGTAAAGGAGTGACAGTTTCTTCAGCAGGTCTACTTGGGCCGGATTTCAAGAGTTGTATCTCTCTCATCAGCATCCGATTAGTTTCCTGCTGCTGCCTCATCTGTTCCTGTACACTACCAAACAAATTCAGAATTTCATCATTAGAAGCCAAAACAAGACCAGATCCCTGGGTACTAGGAGCAGGAATAACATCCCGAGCCACATGACTTTCAGTTTCGTGTGAAGAAGCTTGCATTCTTGGAGGAGGAGGCGGAAGCACTGAACCAATTGTTGCAGAGGTTGTAGCAGACATGGTGGAAGAGCTCATGTTTGATCTCGAGGCCATTGAAAACAATGTAGCAAAACGTTTTGACAATAAAAAACCGAGTAATGATTTTACTAGAGTTTTTAGCAAAAATAGCACCACTTGCCCCACGGTGGGCGCCAAATTGTTTTGGTCAAAAATTACCTAAGCAATTAAGTGATCAAATTAGTTTTGTGAGGTAGTGTGCTAGTAATACTTTGTAAAAAATATGTTGGTTTGTTAGTTTGTAAAAACAGTTTCAGGATACGGCTCAGGATATAAAGCTGTATCTATGATCAAACAATGAGCAAAAAAGTAAAGGTTGACACGTGATGTACGAGGAAAGCCCTTGATCAATCTAGATCGCCGGCACAAAACCTCGGGAGCTGACAATCGCAGCTGCCTTGTTCTTCTATTGCTTCAAATATCAGGATACAGTGCAGGATGTGATGCGGATCAACTAGGTGTTACAATGTAATCCAAATACAAGTGTTTGTGTATAGTGTTTGCGGTGAGCTAGAGAGCAAAAGTGTTCGAAAGTGTGTGTGTAAGTTGCGTGCCTTAATCTGATCCGCCCCCATCTATTTATAGTAAAAGAAATGCAACAAACTATCCTAATAAACCGGGATCCAGCGAATATTCCCCACTCGAACGTTGTAGACCTGGTCTTTCGGGTTCAACGTCTCTCACATAACAGATACGCCCGAGCCTTGAGGGGAAGAAGTCCATCTGACCGTTAGTAACCCACAGCCTCTAACCTGCACGTGGTCAATTTAATCAACACCAGGATATCGCCCAGTATGTTAGCAATATCCTAATCCAGTATCCTGATCACAAGTAAACAACCAAAAGCAGGATATTAGTCAGGATATATATACTCAGAAAATGGCCCATAACATCCACCCCCGAAGAAGATAGGGGTTGGTGGAGTAGCGAGCCGGTTCCAATGCATGTTTCGGAGTAGGAGGTACGGAAAATCGAGGTGTCTGCGGGTATGAATGCAATGAAGGACCACCAGATCTCTCAACCCTACAACGCCACTGCTGTCATGCCTTTGGCTAAGAGAGTAAGTGAGGACCCTATGAATGTAGCGGTAAAGGGGGTCCCTCAGCTTAGTGCTCTTAGTGCTGCTTGGGTTGTAGTGCCCTTCTCCTATCTGAGCCCAAGTGGCTTGGCGTTCGTTTTCTGACAATTCTCGTAACCCTCAGGTGTTCTCTTCATTACCCGCATCTTCCTCCGCATACAGCCCAACTATCGACCCAAACTGTGCCATCGAAATCGAGTACTTAGTCCCCCCACATCGGAACTCTACCCCATCATTATCAAATGGGTCGTATCTTGAATTGAACACGAATGTGCTATAGAATTCCAGATTATACTCGTGGACTGAGCGAAGTCGAGTGGTTAGGGCGGCTTGTAGTGGGCCGGTGACGAGGTTGTTAAACCGGTCAAGTTGGTTCACTATTGCTAAAAGATCCATGCACACTTGTCGTGGGTATTCCTCCAGCCTGGTTCGAAGCACATCGTATCTTGCTTTAGCATCCAACTCATTTGCATTGAACCTTGTGAATTTCTTGGACATCTGAAAGAATACACCAAACAATTAGCATGAAACAGTGAAATTTTCGGAGAAAGCTGAAAATAGTCGGCTGAACACGGCCCCATGCTCAGCGGACACGCCCCATATCAGTCAGAAAATAGCTGGACACGCCCCCGTGCTTAGCGAGCACGACCCCGTGTGCAGACGTCTGTTTACCAAAAATCCCATTTTTCGACCCGGTCCCGAAAACTTGAAAATTTTTGGTCCAGTAGGGGAGGTTTTCCCCGAAAATGAAACCCCAAGTGCCGTTTTTCCCAAAACAAACCGTTTACCCCTTCAATTTTATCTTTTTCGGTTCAAAAACAAGGGTTTGGGGTTTTTGTGAGAAATCGGGCAAATCTAAGAACAATACAAGTGGGTTTACTTCCTATAACATGAATCTAAACTAATGCTAACAGATTTATGCAAAAATTTGAGGTTCGATCCGGATGAAGTTCAAGAACCCTAGATTTTCCCCCAAATTTTTGATGTTTTAACTACATGCAAATGCTTAATCTAACTACTAACAATGATAGAATCATACCTTGATGTTGTTAGAAGTAGAGGAGACGTCGAAATCTTGCAGAAAAATCGCCTGAACCAGAGCGTTTTCGGGGAAACGGGGCGTGTAGAAATGAAGAAACTGTTTGGAAAAGGGGTTTTTTCCTGTCAGTTGCGCGGACACGGCCCCGTGGGCGGGAAACTTTAAAAAAAATTTTAGTGCTCGTGTGCGTGCCCTTGTTTCCCAAAAACTTGGTTAGAAGACTTACCGATTTAGATGTCAACCCGTTTGTTCGTCACTTACAAGGTATGATGTTGATGCTTTCATTCTTCGACCGTTTGAAGCGAGATTTCTTCCTCTTCATCCTCAATGAATCCTTGATAGAGCTTCAGCCGCTGACCATTGACTTTGAATGGAATTCCATTCCGAGATTTAATTTCTACAGCACCGTGTGGGAAAATATGGGTGATGGAAAAAGGTCCTGACCACATAGACTTTAATTTACCAGGGAATAGTCGAAGTCGTGAATTAAAAAATAGAACTTGATCTCCTACTCGAAATTCATTAGGCTTAATGTGTTTGCATGCAAGTTTTTCATTCTTTCCTTATAAATTTCGGAGCTAGAGTATGCATAATTCCTTAATTCGTCTAATTCATTTAATTGACAAAATCGATTTCTACCGGCAAATTCTAAATCTAAGTTTACATTTTTAATTGCCCAGTAGGCCTTGTGTGCAATTTCTACTGGCAAATGACAGCTTTTTCCATAGACGAGCTTATATGGGGTTGTACCTATTGTTGTTTTATAAGCAGTTCGAAAAGCTCATAAAGCATCATCTAATTTATCGGCTCATTCCTTTTTATTTAACCCTACGGTTTTTTCGAGTATTCGTTTTAAACATCTATTATTCACTTCGGCTTGTCCGTTTGTTTAAGGGTGATATGCTGTTGAGACCCGGTGATAGACCCCATATCTTGTTAAAAAAAATTCAAGTTGATGGTTACAAAAATGGGTACCTCTATCACTTATTAATGCTTTAGGTGTTCCAAAACGAGAGAATAATTTTTTCAGAAATCTTACCACGACTCTCCCATCATTTGTTGGAAGTGCCTCGGCCTCGGTCCATTTAGACAAGTAATCTACTGCCACAAGTATATATTTGTTTCCTTTTGACGGTGGGAAAGGTCCCATAAAGTCGAGTCCCCATACATCAAAAATTTCACAAACGAGAATGCCATTTTGTGGCATTTCGTTTTTGGAAGAAATATTACCTGTCCTTTGGCAAGTGTCACATGTCTTGACAAGACTTTGGGCGTCTTTGTAAATGGTCGGCCAATAAAATCCTTAATCAAATACCTTTCGTCCTGTACTAGCGGCACCATGATGTCCTCCGTATGGACCTTCATGACAATGGCGGAGAATTCTTCTTGCTTCGCTACCATGTACGCACCGTCGGATGAGTTGGTCAGCACACATTTTGAAAAGATAAGGATCTTCCCAAAAATAATGCTTTACATCAGCAAAGAATTTCTTTCTTTGATGATGTGGCCAACCTTTTGCGACTATACCGCTAGCTAGGTAGTTAGCATAGTCGGCGTACCATGGTTCTTCTCTGTATTCCACCATTTCAAGGGACTCCGTTGGAAATTTCTCGTTGATTTGCTCGTCCCTGGTTGCCTCCAAAGCTGGGTCTTCTAGGCGCAAAAGATGATCCGCTGCGGTGTTTTCTGCTCCTCTTTTGTCTTTGATTTCAATATCAAATTCTTGGAGGAGTAGAATCCACCGAATCAAACGTGGTTTAGCATCCTGTTTCTTGAAGAGATATCGAATGGCTGCATGATCTGTATAGACTATTGTTTTAGAAAGAACAAGATAAGAACGAAATTTATCAAAAGCAAATACCACAACTAGTAATTCTTTTTCAGTTGTTGTGTAATTTTCTTGTGCATCGTTAAGTGTTTTACTAGCATAATAAATTGGGTGAAAATGCTTTTCCTTTCTTTGTCCCAAGACAGCTCCAACTGCAAAGTCACTTGTATCACACATGATTTCGAAAGGTAATTTCCAATCAGGCGCTATCATGATAGGTGCATTGACTAGCATTTCCTTTAGGGTTAGAAATGCTTGATTGCAATCCTTGTCAAAGATGAAAGGGGCATCTTTTTCAAGTAGTTTTGTTAGAGGCCTTGAAATTTTAGAAAAGTCTTTGATAAACCGCCTATAAAATCCGGCATGCCCTAAGAAACTTCTGATAGCTCTAACAGAGGATGGGGGTGGTAATCGAGAAATAGTGTCTATTTTGGCTCGATCAACCTCCATTCCTTCGCTTGAGATTTTGTGACCGAGTACTATTCCCTCCGTTACCATGAAATGGCATTTTTCCCAGTTAAGGGCGAGGTTAGTTTCCTCACATCGGGATAGCATTCGTTCAAGGTTATCGAGGCATTGGTCGTATGAATCCCCAAAGATAGAAAAGTCGTCCATGAAGAATTCCATTGTCTTTTCTATCATGTCATGGAAGATGGCTACCATGCAACGTTGGAAGGTTGCGGGGGCATTACATAGACCGAATGGCATGCGTCGATAAGCAAAAGTTCCATAGGGACATGTGAAGGTTGTATTTTCTTAGTCTTCGGGTGCTTTCGGGATTTGAAAGTAACCTGAAAAACCATCCAAGAAACAGTAAAATTTATGACCGGATAATCTTTCTAACATTTGATCAATGAAGGGTAAAGGAAAGTGATCTTTCCTTGTTGCTTCATTTAACCGTCTATAATCTATACATACCCTCCATCCTGTGACGGTTCTCGTTGGTATTAATTCATTATTTTCGTTAGTTATTACCTTCATACCTCCTTTCTTTGGAACTACTTGTACGGGACTTACCCAAGGACTATCGGAGATAGGATAAATAAGTCCGGCGTCAAGTAATTTGATGACTTCGTTTTTAACCACTTCTTGCACATTTGGATTTACTCGACGTTGTGGTTGTATAACTGATTTGTTGTCATCGTTCATTAAAATTTTGTGCGTGCACATGGAAGGACTTATGCCTTTAATATCTACAAGCTTCCAAGCGATCGCATTTTTGTGTTTTTTCAAAAGTTTAATCAATTTTTCTTTTTCTAAATTACTTAATTTAGATGAAATAATTACAGGTGATTTACCATCTTTGTCTAGAAAAGCATATTCCAAACCTTTTTGAAGTTCTTTGAGCTCAAGAGGTGGGTCTTTAGAAGACTCCTTATTTGGTTGCTCATTTTGATCAAGAACTTTAAAAGTTTGTTCTATGGCGATCTCTTCTTCAACAAAGTGGTCAATCTTTTCACTTGTATCGGGTGGTTCATCTTCATCTTCAATTAGGGGGTCATTATTGCCGAATGGGTATTTCATTGATCGCTCGATATCGACACTCTTTTTAAATGCCCCTAATTGAATAGATAGATTGTTGTACTTCCGGTTTTTCAAAGCTTCGTGGGTTTTTACAAAGGGTCGTCCCAACACTAGAGGAGCGTCATCGAGGATGACAAAGTCGGTTGGGATTACCATTTGATTTGTTTGAACCAAGACATCCTCAACTACACCGATTGATTTTATTACTTTCCGATTGGATAGAAAAATGGGTATTTGAAGTGGAGAAAAATCACCAATACTAAATTTTTCGAAAATGTAATTTGGCATTCTGTTAACACAAAGATCTTTATCGATTGTGATATTACTAATAAATGAATTTTGAAAAAAACATGGAACCGGTGTAATGTTGATTTCAAATGGATCTTCTTTTATTAGCGAAGTTTGATCATTAGTTAACTTAACGCTTACCATTTCGTCAATTTTAGTGTTAGTGTTTAACTCTTTTAAAAACTTAGCATGAGTGGGAACTAAACAATGATTTTCAAAAGAAGGTGACAAGAGATTAATTTCTTCAAAATTAGACTCTTCTTGAAATTTAACGTTAACGGACTCACCTTTTTCGTTGTTTAACTCATGTGTCGGTTTTTCACTTATTTGTTCTACCATTTTTACACTTTCAACTATCTTTTCTTTATTTAATTCTTCTCTTGCGTGGGACTCCTCTTCCCTTGCGCGAGATTCTTTTATGTAGCGCTCGATAGTTTTAAGGTGTTCTAATATCCTATCGGTTACGTCGGCGATAGAATAAGGATCGGAATTTTCAAAGCTTGAATCCGGATGTTCGATCCTTTGTTCCTCATAATACTTATAGGAAGTAGATGGTTCACACCATTGTTCTTCATTGTAAGTATATGATGGATAAAGGTCGTAATTTTGTTCTTCGTAATACTTATATGAGGTGGGTTGTTCACGCCAAGGCTCCTCATAGTAAGCATATGAAGGTGGAGGCTCATATCTTGGTTCCTCAAAGTATGAGTATGAAGGCTCATACCTTGGTTCATCAAAATATGAGTATGAGGGAGAAGGTTCATACCTTTGGTCTTCATAGGATGCGTATGAAGTTGATGGCTCGTACCTGGGCTCCTCATAGTAGGTGTATGAGGTGGATGGTTGAAATAAGTCACAATATTGAACCGAGTGCGGGTCACCACAATTGGTGCAATAGTCTTCCCTATAATCATCCTCCGCATAGGTGTAGTTGTAACCTCCTGAGTATTAATCCATAAGAATCACTCAGCAGACCACAACAAAGTCCCGAGACCAGAAAACAAAAATAAAAATGGAAACAGAGGCTGGACACGACCCCGTGTTCAGTGGACACGGCCCCGTGTGCAGAATCTGTATCTGGGCGTTTTAATTAAAGTCACTGGTTTCGTTGAGCACGGGCCGTGTTCAGTGAGCACGGCCCTGTGTTCAGGCTACTGTAATGCAAATCTAACTAAAATGTAAAAAAATGCGCGCGTTTTAAAAAAAAGTTTTGAAAAACTGATTAGGCCGTCGATTTTAAGCTTTCTTAAAATCCTTGTGTCCCCGGCAACGGCGCCAAAAACTTGATGTAGGTTTGGTGTACTATGGTTTTTAATGTATATTTTAAGCCCTTTTTACACGTTTGCCAAGTTTTAAATTTATAAAACATGATATTTTACTAACACCAAACACACATATGGGCAAGTGCACCCATCGTGAGCGTAGTATAGTGTTGGTAAGATACCGAGGTCGTCCAAGGACACAAGAGCTTTTAATACCGGTTTATCCTCAACGTCTAATCAAATCAAAAGTTTAGAAAAAGGTTTTGAACTATAAAAATAAAAACTAACTAAAATGCTGAAAAATAAAATAAAATAAAAACAGATAGACAAGATGAATCACTTGGATCCGACTCGTGTTTAGTGTAACCTTTGATTATTTCCACACTTTTGCACTTTTTAAGAGATTATCTTAGTTATTGTAGTAGGCCCCTCTTTTGAAGGTGACGTTACCCTCAACCTAGTAGTTTGAGTCAGCAAGGATACAATCCTAAAGGGTTGGATTATTGAAAGATAATTAATTAAGTTATTAATGCATAATGTGGTAGGCCCCTCTTTTGAAGGTGACGTTACCCTCGGCTAAGTAGTCTGAGTCAGCAGGGATACAGTCCTAAGTAGCCGGGTTAAAGTTTTAATAGTAGCTTACATATGAGGGGATCAAAGAGTTTAGACCCCCCGCCATCCAATGCCGGTGGGTATTGAAGGAGGTCCTACTAAATTTGACCCAGGTCCTTGCAGTATCTATACACTGAACAAGGCAAGACTCTTACCAAACCGTTTCCTTAACCCCCGACCAGGTAGCCAACATATCTCCATATAGACCGTGGAGATATGAATGGTGAAAATCTTTTATTTTATATAGACAGTAAAATAATGCCAAGACACCACGGACAAACGATAAGGAAGAATCACCTTCAACATTAGAAACTAGTTATTAAAGTCATTAATACATAACCAAATAAAACGTGCGAAAAGATTAAAAATAAAAAGTATTACACTAGACACTTGTCTTCACCAAGTAATATAAGAGACTTAGGCAAACATGGCCTTTGATTGTCAAGAACTCTTACGATCAATCTTGGATCCCGAGACGACTCACACACTCTATGATGGATGATGGTGGTGGATGATGGTGTAGTGGTGGTGGTGGAGTGTGGGTGAAGTGTGAGAGAGGTGGTGTGCCAAGGGATGGTTTGCAAATGAGCCAAGCACCCCTATTTATAGCCTGAACAGACGCTCGGGCACGTCCCCGTGTCCATCCTCCTTCTCTTTCTTCATTAATTGCAGTTTGTCTGCATTAGTTGACCACGCCCCCATGTCCGCTGGGCACGACCCCGTGTGCAGAAGCGTATCAGTACTATCAAGACTTCCCCAGATTCTGCGAATCTTAGAGTTGACCACGGCCCCGTGTCCATTGGGCACGCCCCCGTGGTGGGTGATAGAAGCTTCTACAGCTTTGTCTTTTCTGCAGACACTTGGGCACGCCCCCGTGCTCACTGAGCACGGGGCATGTTCAGCCTTCTGTTCTCTTGTTTTTGCTTGGGAAGATGCTGTCGGGGGGTCGGGCATGCCACATTTGTTCCTTTTCTTGTATTTATGTTAGATTTGGCTGTCTTTTTGCTTCTTTTGTTCATTTGAGCTCATTTAATCCTGAAAATACAAAAGGAGGACAAAAACATACTTTTTCCAACATTAGTACTAAAAAAGGGTTAGTTTTATGCCACATTTGATGTAATTTATATGTTGCATTTTGCACACATCAAGTACCATATAAATAGTGTCGCCAGATCTTCAAGGCGAATACCACCGCGCCTAGCTCCAAGTCGTGCATGGTGTAATTCCATTCATGCACCTTCAACTGTCTTGAAGCGTAAGCGATGTCTTTTTGGCGTTTCATGAGCACGCAACCCAAACCTTGACACGAAGCGTCGCAGTACACCACGAAGTCTTCAGTGCCTTCGGGTAAGGACAGTATCGGTGCATCGCATAGCTTATTTTTGAGCAGTTGGAAGGCTTCTTCCTGCTTAACACCCCAGTCGTACTTCTTGTCTTTCTGCGTAAGGGTAGTCAGCGGTTGAGCTACCTTGGAGAAATTCTCGATAAATCGCCAGTAATACCCCGCTAAGCCCAAAATTTGTTGAAATTCAGTTGGGGTTTTGGGGGCTTCCCAATTCTTTATCGCTTCTATCTTGGCTGGGTCTACATGAATGCCCTTCTCGTTCACAACGTGACCAAGGAACTGTACTTCGTGAATCCAGAATTCGCACTTTGAGAACTTTGCATAAAGTTTCTCTTTCTTCAGTAGTTCCAATATGGTTCTGAGGTGTTGCTCGTGCTCTTCTCTCGTTCGCGAGTAAATCAGGATATCATCGATAAATACAATCACGAATTTATTGAGATACGGTTTGCAAACGCGGTTCATCAGATCCATAAATACCGCTGGCACGTTCGTCAGTTCGAACGGCATCACAAGGAACTCGTAATGCCCATAACGCGTTCTGAATGCAATCTTTGGTACGCTTTCCTCTTGGATTCTTAACTGATGGTATCCCGATCGAAGGTCGATCTTGGAATAGTAGCTCGATCCTTGCAACTGATCAAATAAGTCATCAATCCTCGGTAGTGGGTACCGATTCTTGATAGTGAGCTTGTTCAGTTCTCTATAATCGATACACATCCGCAGTGTTCCATCCTTCTTCTTCACGAACAATACTGGAGCTCCCCAAGGCGAGAAGCTTGGCCTTATGAATCCTTTATCCAACAACTCCTGGAGTTGTGTAGATAATTCTTGCATCTCAGATGGTGCAAGCCGATAGGGTGCCTTGGCTACAAGAGCGGCTCCTGGAACCAAGTCTATATGGAATTCGACTCGTCGTTGCGGGGGTAGTCCTGGCAGATCTTCAGGAAAGACATCAGGGACTTCCTTCACCACAGGAATGTTTTCGAGTTTCGGCTCCTCAGCCCATTTATCTACAACGTGCGCCAGGAAAGCAACATATCATTTCCTTAAGCACTTCTGCGCCTTCATACAACTGATGATTCGCAGAGGCGCGTCTCGTTTTTCTCCATGCACGATGAGAGTTTCATCATTCGCCAGAGAGATGCGAATGATTTTCTCGTGACAAACGACTTCAGCCTTGTTCTTGGACAACCAGTCCATTCCAACCACCACATCGAAGCTACCCAATTGAATAGGTAAGAGGTCGATGCTAAATCTTTTCTTACCAAGTTCTAATGTGCAACCCCTAACAACTTCGCCCGATTTAATAAGTTTACCATTGGCTAGTTCTATGGAATAAGGATATCTAATCTACTAGATTCTATTCCAAGCATACGTTTAAATTCCACAGACATGAAGCTATAATCGGCACCAGTGTCAAATAGTATGGATGCAAAGTGATTGTTAACGAGAAACGTACCGGTGACCACATTAGGGTCCTCACGTGCGTTCCTTGCTCCAATCACGAATGCTCGAGCCTGAGCATTGTTCTCCCTTGGGAAATCTTTCTTGAAATGATCCTTGCTTCCACAACCAAAGCATCCTTGGTTCTGCCCAGCTCCATTACCATTCTGGTTACCATTGCCATTGCCATTTCCACCACCGTTTCTATTACCAGCACCGTTACGGTTTCCATTCCCGTTCCTATTACCACTTCCATTTCCTCTTCCCCAACATTTCTCAGTATGGTGACCCAGTTTTCCACACTTGTCGCATTTTGGAATGCGACAAACTCCTTCGTGATGACGCTTTCACTGGTTGTAGATGGGCAGAGTGCCCTGGTATCCCCTGGCAGGAGCGTCATTCATGGCTGCAAGAGTTCTCGCCTCCTGTGGTGGGTTGGGGTCGCGCTTCTTATTGTTGGGACCCTTGTTGTTGCGTATCGCTTGATTCAGGCTCGCATGCTTCCTTTTCTTGTCACCAGACGACTCAGCATGCGTCTCGGTCTTTTCAGTTGGATTCAGTGATAACTTCTTCATACGGACAACATCTTCAGTAAGGCTGACAGCCAAAGTTACAGCCTGTGTGATCGTTTCAGGTTTAGCTGAAGTTACCATGCTGCGAAACTCTGGAGCCAATCCCCAGATGAAGCGCTCGACACGCTTAAATTCGGGAGTCACCATATAGGGAATCACTCTTGACAAATCATGGAACCTTCGGGTATAACCAGTAATGTCTGCACCCTCCATGGTCAAGTGCCAGAACTCAGTCTCTAACCTTTGGAGTTCAGCACGAGAGCAATACTTTTCTCTCATTCGTTCCTTTAGTTCATCCCACGTCATGCCATACGCAGCATCATCACCCAGAGTCTGGACTTGCAAATTCCACCAAGTCAAAGCTTCATCAACAAACAACCCCGTAACAAAAGTGACTTGCTGATCCGTGGTACACTTGCTCATACGGATAGTGGAATCAGTCTTCTCCATCCAGCGTACAAAAGCCACTGCACCTCCAGTGCCGTCGTAGTTCAGTGGCTTACAGTCAAGAAACTGCTTGAAGGTGCAGCCTTGAGTTGTGTTTCCTCCAGATGAATCTCCCTGCCCATTACGTCTAGCATTGCTTGGTCCTCCACTTTGTTCGGTGTGGTTCGCCTCATATTGGGCGATAGATGCGGAGATCCTTTCTTCCAGTAGGGCGTTTAGTTCTTCAACAGTCCTTGGTAGAAGAGGAGGAGGGGGTTGATCGGAATCCTAATTATTCACAGCTCTCCTAGGTGCCATGTTCTGACAGAACACAACACAACACAATAGGGTTAGACATTTGTTTGATATTGTCATACGAGACAGTAGTAGTATATATACACAGACATATACCCACATAAGTGACATCAAACAATCCGCCAAACGTATAAATCAATTCATACAGCAGCAAGCATGCATAAATGGATAAATACTGATGTGTCATAAGATATTCACCGAGTCTTTATACATATCAGGGCAACTTGTTGCATCATTGTTTGTGAAGTAAACAAAATGCAAAAGGGTTATATCTCCCCAAAGTACAAGTTTAATATATGTAAAAGACAAAATATCTTTCTTCACATTGGCGGTTCTTGTCTTTATGCCCTAAATCATTACTCCAATAGAGTATTTAATAGGCTGGGAGAAGGGTGTTCATGTTTGACCTTCTCTTGTATTGAAGGAATCTCGTTTGATACGTGACAAGACTTACTGTGGTTTCTGTGCACTGAATTCCATAATTATGTATGCATCCATAATTACGTAATTCCTTGCACAGTCCGCACAGTTCGTTTCATCATCGGATCACTTCCTTCAAATTGGCCACTGCTTTCAGACGAAGACACGTGTACCCGTGGTATTCTATTTCTAGCATATGTACATATTAATTATCACACATAGTTGCAAGTAATTTCTAGTCAAAGACAAGTGCTACTCCAGTGCACCCTAAGTTTCGTAGTGTCCTTACTTGACTCCTTGAAAATAGTTTCAGGTAGTGGATGTCGCGGAACGTTTTATGCAATGAAAACTTTTGAAAAATTGTTTTCGTGAGAGGATCCTAAAGATTGTAGTCTAGACTCGAGAATGAATCCTGGTTCACTACAACCTGGCTCTGATACCAATCTGTCACACCCCTTTCTAAGGCGGAAGCACGAGGTGTGATCTTGAAAGGTTCTCATTGCATACGAAAGGTAAACTTACTACATGCTCGTAAAATAACTCCAAATGCCATTATCATTGCATAATTTAAAACATAACATAGCTTAAGTGTTTACATCACAAGACAGCATATTGTTTGAAAAGTTTACAACTTTATTTAAAAGATGAACATTGAGAACTTGGTTCTTATATCCCATATAGGATGAAATATAATAACCAATTCCCATAAAAACAGGCATCGGAGTCTTGACACAAGATAGCTAAAAACATAAACAACATCCAAGAGCAAGTGTGTGACCGCGCGAACATCCTCTTTAGTTACCTGAAATACATGTGAGTTTTTGGAAAATCGTCAACATAATGTTGGTGTGAATTCATGCAGTTTTTGTATTGAACGTTTGTATACTTGAATGAAAACATGGTATGTAATTTGTATGAAACAAGTATTTCTGTAAATATAAGGAAATCGAGATCGCTAATGGTTTGCAAGGCCATTAACATGTGACACGACATAGGAAGCATCCAAACCATAGGCATTTTTAGCTGTCGAACCCACGACTGTCGATTCACGACTAGAGACACAAAAGCACTGCTTGGTACTAGAGTGTCCAAGAGTGTGGCTGCCTGAAACCCATTAGATCTAACCTTTTGTTCCGCGGTCTTGGTATGTAACTGATTAATGGTGCTTATGACACCCTATTCGTGACATGATCTTGTAACACCCCAAAAATGATAAATACTAAATAAAGAAATTAACTTGGTTAATGAAAGTCATGATATAATGATAATTAGTTATATAAAAAGGCTAAAGTTAAAAACTCTCCCAAAGTGGGAGGGCTAATTGTGTAACTAGTGAATAGAAAGGGTTAATTGAGAAATTACAAAACAAAAACACAAACACTGTTGTGTTCGTGCGAACCAGGGAAGGAAGAAAGGGGAGCCAAAAACCCTAACTACTAGATATCAAGAAATTGAAGCCTAAATCACAAGAAAATTCGATGCATGAGTCCTCTTTTTCGAAAATCTAACCCTAACTAGTGAAGTGGTGAGTTTAATTTTCTGAAATTATGATTTGTAGAATGGGGGGTTAAACCCAATCTCGATTTCTTGTGTCAAATATGATAAATCTGAGTTAGAATTGCGTTTTAGAACAAGAATCATGCTTGAACTTAGGTTGTATGAAAGGTGTAGTAAAAACCCACCTTGTAAAGATTGTGTTATGAATAGGAAGCTTATAATGATTATGATTATGTGTTAGTTTGATATATGATTTTGTTTGTAATACTTGAATGCTAGACAAACTGATTTAGGATGAAAAATCTATGTAAATTCAAAGGAATGTGATTGTTGTGTGATGATGAACTAGTAGGAATATGCTTAATAGACTTGTACCTTGTACCTTAATTATGATGCCCGCCAAGTGTTCGATGAAATGCTCAAGAGAACAAGTTTGTGGGTTACTAGTAAGGATGATGTCGGGTTCAAGATTAGGGTTAAAATAGCTAATTTTAATGATGTTGTTAATCGTGAATTATGAGTTGACTAGTACGGAAGAAATCGTTTGTGTTGTGTGCATATATGATCTTGTGGTTGTATATGTGTTTTACTATGTGAGTAGGGAATGAAAAGATATGACTTTGAGTATATGCCTTATGTTTGTTAGAAATTGACTAATGAAGGTCAAATGTGGAGCATAAGATTAATGTGATTGATGTTATGTGTGGTCTTGTATGCTAACAAGGATATTAATGTACTGACATGTAAGGATAAATAACATATCTACGGACTCAAGCACGGAGGCTAACGGGTCAAAAGTAAGCATGGAACCTATGCTTGAACTTGGTCGCCCAAGGTAAGTGATTCCCGTAATCACTTCTTAGTTTGTTTAAGTAATATAATGTTTTAATTATTGAGTCCATATGAAGTTGAGGTCAAATCAATAGATTAATTTGATAAATGCACGAACGGGTCGAATAGTTCGTAGATGAATAATAATCGGAACACGTATAAGTTAAGAAATTCCTTAATTCGGATGTTGGATTTCAAGTTCACATGATAGAATATTAAATTAGAATCATGTAGGAAGAAACGTGACGCAAAACGGATGAAAAATGAGAGAGTTATGTCCGTTTCGGTAAGAATTAATGACTAGGAAAAATGCAGAGTTGACACGGCCGGGTGATGAGTTGACACGGCCGGGTGAAGGTTCTGTCAAAAATATTATTTATGTGATTTATGCACCGTAGGCTTCGGTATATTATCCGTGGACTACGATGGGCCTCCCAAACATGATTTCGAGTGTTTCCTTGACAATTATAAGTTGTAAACCCAAGTCTAAGCCTCACGTAATTTATATAAGAGTATGATAGATGTATGTAATGAAGTTGGACATGTATTACATGTAAATGGTATACAAGAATGCGTACGGAACACGTAGGTATGAATACATGATTGTAGGTATGATTGAAGGTATATTAGGTATGTAGATGTGTATGATTGTAAGTATGTATGTGTGCAAGTATGTACGAATGCATGATTTGGAGGCATTTGTGAATTAGCATTACTAATAATGCCATTGGGTTTGGAATGTAAGTTAATTAGATGCATTTAAATGGTTGACGTCCTTTTACAAAGATGTAGTACTTGAATATGTTGAGATTACGGGTTTGCTAACCAAGTTATTATTGAGTATGTTTTGAAAGTGCAGGTTAATGAATGTCGGACTTTCGAAGTATTGATATAATAATGAAACGGTTGAATGTTGAAAGGATAATCGGGTTGAAGTAACTTATGCGGTTAGAATATGCTATGGACGTTTTAGTTTTATACAACATTTTATGTTTGGTCGTCATCATCTACTAATGGGTTAGTTGTATGAAAGTTTATGTCATACCCATTTAATTGGGTAATCAAATGCGTGAGAGAAACGAAAGTACATACACGAATGGAACTAAAGTGATGGTTTTATAAGCAAATAAGTATAATGACTAACTTTTTAAAGCTTTGTTGTTGAATGTAGGTAAATCCTCAATTTAGGCGACTTGGAGAATTGGAGCGAGCACATGTTCATGATATGTCATATCAAGCGCTTCCGCTAGTTGCACTAATGTTTTTGGGTCAAAATTCTATTTTGTACAACTTGTTAGTAGACATACATTTTAACTTGTGATGTCTAAGTTTTTAGTAGTGTCGTGTCGAACGAATTGTAGAATGTTATTTGTCTTACTTATGTTTATAACAGGGGTATATCCGTTTTACGGACGGGTCATGCCCAAATTTTGTCAAAAGCATGTTTTAAATGTTGTTTTTTTTTGAAGTCTTTTAATTACCCTTGTAAGTAATGTAAAAAAGAAGAAATGCGGGTCTTACAGATCTAAAGTATCATTCCTTAGTTTTTGTATTTCAACATACCATAGCACATGTATTTTCCCCAAGTTTAGAAAACAAGTAAAAGTTTAAAAGTGGGGACATGAACTCACAACTTTGCGTATCCTGCGCCGTAAACTTCACCGGTTGGTTTTATTACGTCGTGACCTATACGTGTTTTATTAACGTTAGTCACTAGACTTGTATCGCACAAGTACAAGTCACCATCTTTTATGTATGTGTTCTTTGTTGTTAAAAATAATTTATATTTTTAACTATGTATCTTACTTATATTATTTTCCCAAAAATAAATATAAGTATCTTGTATTTTTCACCCGAGTTATATATTTTCGTCCAAAAATACATTTTAAGTTCATAACTTGTCCAAGTTACATAATCTATTAAGAAATATATTTTCATAAATATATTTTCTTGTAATTGTCTATGCATGTTGTATGTGTATTTTTGTATTTTTACTCCTTAGGAGTATTTAGTGTATTTTCAAGTCCTAATACACTATTACATATAATACATATTACACACACTTAGCACAAAATTTGGTGACCAATAAATATATATATTTTCCTCAAAAATATACATACTTAATATCACTTTTTATATTGAAGAAGTCATCATATCTTAATCTTGAAATTTACACAAAAATTAGGGAAACCTTGGTAAATATTTTTAGGTACATTTTTAGGGAATAAGTTTCACCAAAACTTATATTTCTCTAAGTGTCAAAATTTTATAGAAATTTTGACATAGTTTCCCCTAAAAATGGAGGTTTCCCATGTTTTCAAAACATGTGTTTTTTTTCTTTTAAAATCATCACAAACAATCAACAACTCATTCAACACTTACCAAGTGCCAAAATCAAGAAATTTTACCTAACAACATGAACTTGAACTTTCATAAAAAGTTGTAGTAACTTGTAGTGTGTTTAGTAGGTTTAGCTATCCTTAAAAACATGGTTATTTGTTTGTGACTCACATTATTAAAAGATTTAGTCATTTACAACTTGTAAGATGATTTTTCCAAAAATAATTCTTTGGTATTTTTCTAGTCTTGTTTAAACACTAAAAATATGATTAGTTTACTCAGAAACCATGACTTTGTAAATCTTGTGTATAACTTTAGTTTCTTGAAAGAACTAGTTTTGAAATCATCCAAGTTTATGACTAGTAACATATTACATATTTCATCATTCACAAAATCATTTTCATTTTCAAGTTCATGAGAAACATGGAGTACGATCATCTTGGTCTTTCACAAGATCATCACCTTAACTTACTAGATCATGCGTTTAATCACAATCTAGTAGGTTTCATATGATGTCTAACATCACCAACACAAATAATCAATCATCAAGAAGCAAATCAACACTATTCAACATGTATTCTTATGTTATTAAGCTTATGTTAAAGATTCATGATCATGTTCTTTAGTGTTCTTCAAGATTAACAATGTTCATCATCTTTTAACCATCAAAATATGAAGTAACAAGAGATCATAAGGGCCTTACTACTAGCTCTATGGCTAGGGATGAACACAAGAAGTTGAAGATGATAAATGTGTTGGATAAAAGCTAATGGAAGAAGTCCTTCAAGATCCAAGACCACCAAGCTTGCTTGTAGACCTTCTTACACCTTGGGATGAACTTGGAATGGAGGATCAATGGATGAAAGTGGTGGTGATGTTGTTGTTGGTTACGGCCGAGAGAGGGGAAGGGAGGGAGGAGAAAGGTGGAGGTGATTAAGTGTGGGTGATTATGAGAGCTCATGACTTCTTATAACCATGTTTAGCTATTACCCATTGGTTATTATGTCCCATTTGTACACAACACAATCTTTAAGCAATCTAAGGAAGATCAAGAGAGGATTTTGGTGGGGCCACTCTTGTGACCGTCCACTTACATGGGGGGGGGGGGGAATTGGTTGTGATTAAATGGTAAGTTAGATAATCTAGTTAGATCTTAAGTGTATTGATTAGTGTTCATGCATATGATGTGTTATATAGTGTGTTAGGGTGTTCGGTGATCATAACTAGCCCAGAAACATTAAAACAATGCTTCTAGTATAATTTTGGTGTTTCGAGTAGTGTCTGGTTGTTCGGTTAGATACCGGTTCGTTAAAGTGTCAAACTATTCCGTTTAGTGATCTTTAAGTACCCTTTTGTGACACTTTTAATTCCCGACACTTAGGAAAGCATTCAGGACCGTTTAGTCATGTTTTTGCATGGTACAAACTTGTTAAAATGCTGAATTTTGCTGAAATATGTAAAATTCAGCATTTAAAGTGTGTTTCGGGTGCTTTTTAATGCATAGCTTAGCTTCCGGAAAGTTTATATGTTAACCCTTGTATCAATACTTGGGTTTTAATGTATTTTAGACGTTGGACCTACTCCCAGGCCCTAATTCCATCATCTGACTGCTTTCTGCAGAGTAGCTGACACAGTGTGTCTTACCGGTGAGTTTACTAGTATTTCTGACGCAACGCTAACAGTAATGCATAAAGCAATATTTGAAGTATAAAACGTGCATGAATTCACAAGTATAGCATGTAATCAAACAATGTTGACATTTAAGCACATAATTGCAGATATTAAATAATAATTAAGTTGTACGGAAATTACCGGTTTGGTGCCAGTTGTCACACATAGGTAGGAGCTCGGGTATAGTTAGTTGTATCGGTTTATTATAGAAAGTTGGAGATCGGGTTGTTTGGATCCATTAGCTTCCTCCCCCACCGATTAGGTAGTTTGAATATTTTTGATGCATATTTTGACAGTTAGCTCGATTAGTCATTTTGGTTTATTTGTATTTAATTATAACTAGAATTAAGCACCCCCCGCGTTGCGGCGGGGGTGTAAAACCATGTTAAATAGCATAAATGCCATACAACCGTCAGGGACAACCAACACTAATGTTGTTGCGTTTTAATGCGAAGAAATGGATCGAAACGTAGAACTTATAAAAAAATAACGAAGTCGATCTAGGACCCACTCGTTGTGACGAACCTGTCAAATGAGAAAAAATAGACGTAAAAACTTTGAACCACACATAGACATTGTGCCGTGTTAACTCACAAAACTATGAACGAAACGTATAAACATTGAACCACACACGCACGGTGCGTCGTGTTAACTCGCAAATTTAGTACGAAATGTAAAATGAAAATTTGCGAAAGATGAAAAGTATAGGAGATCAAAGTTGAAAGTAAAAAAGTAGTGTGGTTAAATTTCAAAAGATGAAAAGTTTTGGGTTAAAATTAAAAATTCAATTTTGTGAGGTTAAAATTGCAAGAAACCAAAACATAGAATATATAAAAAATAACTAAGTTGATCAATGACCCACGGGTTGTGACGAACCTGTAAGATGAAAACAATAGACGTAAAAACCTTGAACTACACATGGACGTTGTGTCGTGTTAACTCGTAAAATTATGAACGAAACGTAAAAACGTTTAACCACACAAGCACGTTGCTCCGTGGTAACTCGTAAAATTTAGTACGAAACGTAAACCAAAAATTTGCGAAAATTGAAAAGTATAAAAGTTGTGATGTTAAATTGTAAAAGAAGAAAAGTTTTGGCTTTAAGGTGAACAAAATCAATTTTGTAAATTAAATTTGTAACAAATAGAAAAGCTTGGGTTAAAAAGTAAAATTTGTAACCGTTGGTGGACTGGTCCAGAACCTACTCTACTTACCACCACCCTAAACAGCCATTGAGTCACCATTACTAACACCACCAATCGCCGATGAAGACACCATAGGTGGTTATCCACAACTGGCGAGCTTAGGTTTCGATTTGGAGAGAGGTGGGAGACTTTAGAGAGAGAGTGTGGATCTATTTCGTGTACTTTTTCCTTGATTTAGGGTTTGGATGAAATATGGGGAAGATGAAGATCTGGGGAAAGATGAAGATGCTTTTATGATGTCCAAATCTCAATATTTAGTTATAATAATTTTAAAATGACCAAAATACCCCTGAGGGTAAGGACAAAACAGGAGGTTTTAATTTGGGGATTCTGGTCAAATATCACTTTTGGACCAAAATGACAACAAAATGCAAACCACGGGGACCCAGATGTAAAAAGTTTGAGATTTGGACTAAAATGGCAAAACTGGCCAAACCACAAGGACCAAAATGGCAGTTTACTCTTTTTTTTTTGAAACCCACCCAAAGCCAAGGGTATAAGTTGTTGCTTATCTATCTACTATACTAAAAGAATTCTCCTTAGCCACATGGCCTATTTTTAGCCAATCATTTTGTTGATGTGGACACCCTCTTAGGCCAGAGAATTCTCTCATAGGCGCCAAACTCTTTTCTTTTATTTTCCTTTCACGCAGCTTTTAGACACGCTTTTCATCCATTTCATTCAAAAACCCTAATTTTTCTTTAATCCTCCTGATCATCTCTCCCTAAATCTCTTTCGTTTTCTTTTGTGGAGATATCATCAGTATCATTCAAAAACCCTGATTATCATATAGGTGAGGTGATTCTTTGGCGATTTCATACATCTGCGATTGTGTTATACACTGATTAATCTCTAGCAGAGGCGATTCTCATCAAAACGATTAATGGAAACCCTAAATTGTAACCATTGGAATTGAATCCAGGTATGTTTATTGTTTTTTACATCGATTATTCAAGCTTTTAATCTTACAATTCTATGAAACTTGTGGTGTTCGTTACTCTCCTTCCTTTCAGCCGTCAATCGAGAAACCCTAAAATCTTCAGAAACTTTTTTATGATCTGTACTTGAATTTTGTAAATTAAATTTAAGGGTTTAAGGGGATTCTTAAGATTCGTGAATATTAGAGATGGTAAAGGGACAACACCTTTTCATTTGGCTGCCCGTAAAGAAGTTATTTATTTCCGATTTGTATGAATGATGTTCTTTTGATTTTTCGCATGTAACCAGCCCCAATTTTTTTCCAGCAATAATCCATAACGGAATCAGGTTTGTAATCTTTGGATTTTGTTTGTTATTTATTATTTGATATATTTCATTTCATATCATATCATACGTTGTACTTTATGTGATGGGTCTGCCCCTGATTATTTCTAAGCAATCTGGTTAAACACACCTACCAACTATTTGTTTATATGCTGAATTGTTTTAGACTTTGATTTTGTGGTTTCATGGAATGTTTTCAACCCTGAATGTAACACCTCGTAAAATCACGTCCAATGATGTATTGACACGTGTAATAAACCCTAATGAAGTCAAATGTTGAATTTAAGGGACTAATTTTTCGAAAAATCGAAAACCTTGATTATGAAAGGACTGGAAGTGTTAACATACCAAAAATAAGTTTCTGAATAACCTCGTACTGTATTTATATTCACTAATGAGCCACTTGTTGATCGAGTGTAGCCGTTCGCGTAATTAATTGAAAGTTTGCGCAATGAAGGGTTAAAAGCGTCAACATGTTAATTCTTACCTCTGAGTGACCTTTTAACAAACCGGGAGCTTCATGATATTTGATTATACTCTCGGGAATGCCAAACATTGGCCATCTAAGGTTTTTATACCTATAAGTAAAGATACGCGCAACTTTGCAAGTTAGAAGGACTAAAAGTGTCAATATGTTTAATTACACCTCTGAATGACCTTTTAGCGAACCCGAAGCATCGTGATGTTTAATAATACTCTCAAGAATGCCTAATATGGATTAGATGAGGCTTCGACGCTATTAAACAATGAAATGCGCAAGTTTGCGCATTAGAGGGACCTAAAGCGTCAACTTTTGAATCTACGCCTTTTGGTGACCATTTAAGCGATCGAGAGCATAGTGATAATTAAACTCATGCTTGGGAATGCCCATTATGGGCCATGGAAGGCTTGGATATCATTAAACGACATTTTGCGCTACTTTGTGCGATTAAAGGACTAATTGCGTCAAACTGCGAAAGTATGTCGATTCGTATGGTAACGGACCTTCCGGAATATGACCATGAGTTAAACATGCCCTAATTATCCTTTATATAGCTTAGATATAGGCTTAGAGGTGTTTCATGCGCAAAAATAAACTTTTAAGTCAAGCAGGGACTAAAAGTGTCAAAAAGTGCACAAGTTTGCATTTTCGCGCATATCTTACATTCTGGATATATCCGGACATCCAAAAATTTATGTAACCACTAAAATATTTTATTTTAGTGTTCGGCATGATAAAATTCCATTCGTCGGGTAATTTGGATCGTTTTTCGCGTCCGTTCGTGTTTCGTCGTAATTAGACGAACAACGTGACCGTACGGCCAAACGAACTGACATCCGTGATATTTTTGAGCATGTTTCATGTCCTCTATGTGTAGGAAACATAGTAGAGCCTTGAAATAAGGTTAACGGGCCTTAAATAAGTCAGAAATGACATTTATCAAAGTACAGGGGCTGAAACTGCATGTTCTGGAAGTTGTTTGCTGATATGGACTTGTAGGCGGGCCGCGTAGCCCATACAGATCATCTACGCGGGCCGCGTAGATCTGTACAGCTGCAGACAACCTGTTTATTGTTGGTTTTTGTTCAAGCTGGCTTCCATACTCACATTTCTTCAATCTAGGGGCTTGCCCACAGAAATATAAGACCATTTGACATCTGTTTTAATCAGGTTACCCCTCCCGACAAGTGTCACGATCATATGAGGTCCCGAAAACTATATATAGGAGTGGGTTCACTTGTTCTTTCACACCTTTCCTCCAAACCTGCTTTGTCCACTAATTCAAGGAGGATCCTGAGCTTTTAGGAACCTTCATTCAGTCCATTGGACCCTTGTAAGTGTCCTTAACCTTCCTTAATTCAGTTTTACTTAGTTTATTAGCCTAAAGTCAAACCGTCGTAATTAAGGTTTGACTTCGTGATTAATTAAAATTTGTCCAGTCAAATCTCGAATTGAAAGTACCTATGAGTTGGTAATTATGTGGGTAATAAACCCTTAAAAGGGCACTCTCTGATTCCCACTCTAACTAGGTCAATTGTCGGGTCAAACTTAATCATAAAAAGTCAACAGAAAGCTAATTTTCAAATAAATGCATAATTAGCAATGTAGAAGCCATACAACCTGTTTTATCACTCATATAACTTGGTAATTAATGTAGGAACATGTCTAAACATGTTCAACCCGACAATTTTCAGTATAAGCTCGGTTCGGAACCGAAAGTCGCATAAGTGGACTTTTGCTTTGACTTTCAGTTCTGACCCATTAGAGCGTGTTTTAGAAATTCCTTAGAGCTTTATTAGGACCAGGTTACATGTTAGTATAACCCTCTGTGATTATACAACTTGGTTCATTAGTTATTCGATTCATTTGCATGTTTCCGTTATATGCCTAAATGTTGACTATTATGCCCTTTTGACCTTAAAACGAGATTTTTAAAAATGTGAGAGGATAGAAACCTTTATTACTGAATTATAAACTTGTCCCTAAAATTTGACATCAGTTTGAGGTCTAGATTAGGAGTTATGCTCATTAGCGTAAATGAAAAGTTTTTTATTAATTAAACGGCATAATTAGCATAAAGCCTATCTAAATCCAATTTTTGATACCAAATTTTTTACCTACTGATATAAAATAATATGTTGGGATTTTTGAAGATTTTTATTTATTTTTAGGCTGAGCATAACATAGAGTTCTAGCTTTAATTCGGTAATTGTCGGTTTTGCCCTTTTGGCCTATAAAATGAGTTTTACAAATCATTTTGATACCAAACCTTTTCTACTGATCCAATATGATAAATAAAATATTTTGAATCTTCTGGAATAATAAAAATGTCAGCTTTTCTTATAAAACCCGGAAATCGCCAAAAACCGTTTTTTACACGTTTTAATCGCATAGTATGTATTAAAACTATTTTAAATATATAAGACTTAATACCTACTGATATTTTTAGTAAATTTTTATACTCTAACAGTAAGCAAAAGTTTTAAACTCAGATTTCCAGATTTGACCTTTAAACCTTATGTGAAATTACCAAAATACCCCTTCGGTGCATAGTTTGGTTATAAACAATAAATTTCACATATATGTAATACCCTACTGATATAACTTATTAAATTAAGTATTTTTACTGATTATATCAGACCTGAAACTCAGATTTATATTTAATCTCTTTTATAACCTTTTAAATGACCAAAATACCCCTACGGGGCATAATTTGAGTTTAAATCCAATTTGGGCATAATAGAAGATATCTTACTGATGTCACAACATATTTAAGGCATATTAACTTAGGAGACCTGTATATGACTCTTATGGTTACCCGTTACGCATTTTTCGCGTTCGGTTCGGTTTATGTAACTAGTTTGCATAAATTGACCGAAGCGGGTCAAACCTTATCATTTTTGTCTCAAAATCCAGAATGTGTTTAGTTTACCCATATTATACAAGTCTTCAAACTTGTCGGGTCTAAATCACATTCTATTCCGGTCTTCGCTTAATTGTGCGTTTGGACCGTATAGCTTCCTTTAAAACTAGCCGATCTAAGCATAGGCTTAATTAAGACCCGTTAGGAATCTAATAGGTTATTAAAAACTTTCGTTCCAGATTTAGGATCCCAGTAAAAGCTACCTGTACTTGCTTGGTGGTATACGGCTGGGATAAATTGTATAAATTTGCTCAGGTAAATACTTTTAACTTATTTTCCCTATACGGGCTTGGGGTATGGTATATAAAATACCGCTTGGTCGGGCATTGAATTGTTAATCATATGAAGGTTAATGCATTGAAATGACCCGTTTAATCTGTTTTGCTTGCTTAAAAACCTTTGGGGGGTTAATGACCATGTCCCGGATATCCTTGGCATCATTCATAAAAATGGCCACGACCTAAGCACGGGGTGTAGGCATATACCTGACAGCTGCATATGTAAAAACTGGTAATCCACTTAAAGGAATCAACCTTGTGGGCATTATACCTGTGGTGTGTCTATTAATCTTTAACCCGGTGTCAACCCGGGCTACTGAACGTATAAGAAACATGTAATTCTTTTACAAGTTTATCTATAAATAATTATCCCAAGTTATAAAAGATATTTTGTTCCATGTGCATTCAAATCAATTTTCTAAAACATTTTCAAAATGAGTCAGTTAATTGTATTTACCAGTGTAAACTGACGTATTTTCCAAAAAAGCTAAGTGCAGGTACTAGACGGAATAGGCTGGCTACTCCTAGCATGAATAAAGAGTCTTGCAAGCTTGGATGTTAAAATCTGTTGAACAATTATCTTTTATTTGATCCGCCTGTGGATCCTTTACATTCCGTTTGTAATACTTTGATATTACTTGATATCGGTTTGTAATATATTCATCTTTTGCTTCCGCTGTGCATTAAATTGTGTTGTTTGACTATGACGATATCAACTACGTCACGATACTCTCCACCGGGCCCACCGGTAATACGTGGAAATATCGGGGTGTGACACTGAAATTGATACAATTATTGGTGTTAATTTGGAGAACAGGAACTGGGTAGATTAATTAATTGGAGTTTGGACCACTCATGATTTCATGTCCAAGAAATAAAGATACCCACAATCTCAAGTAAGCCTCTAATCAACTGACTCAACAAACTAATTACTCATTTATGTTTGGTAAATAAAGATACCAGTTGTATGATGCGAATTAACTGTAGAGGATTCCATTAACATGGTGTTGTTTATGAATTAGATGTTGATCCACATAATCCAACCCTTGGGGATACTAACATCAGCTGGATGTTTGGGGCTTTTTGTTACCATGTTGTAATTTTAAATTTTCCCTCTAATTTCATGCAGAGTAAACATAAACTGATGTTCTACAGCGAATTTGAAATTCTGAACACCAGGTGTTCGCTTTAGTGTCTATTTCAGATTTACATTTATACTTGAGTTTTTTTGAATTGGAGCACGCCGTAGATGATGGGGCTTTGGCCGGATAAGAAAAACAGTGGGGTGGAACAAGAATTTGTTGTTCTCTGAGTCTCAAATTCAACCAACAACTCAAAAAAGGTAGGAGGAAGCTTCATATTAAGATTCATTTTTATCTTTTACATTAATTAGCGTTCGTATTAGTTTAAGCGGAATGGTCATCATTTGAAAAAAAGAAGATTGAAATAACTATTTATCTATCCAACTACTAATCTTATCATATCGCTGATTCTTCTGCAGCTCCTCCACCGTCGCCTATTGATCTGCACCGTTTTCTTCCACGCACAGGTACAATTCTATCTCTAAACGAACTGTCATTCCTGATTTTCTTTTGTTTTCTTCTCGATTCCTTCCTTTTTATTTACTCGATTTCAGATCTTGATTTGTTATCCAACCCTAGGGTATTCGATGATGCCCCAATGATTGAATCTACTGGTATTATATACTTTGTTAATTTATATAATTGCTCACCAGTTATTTACATTATTGCGTTTAACTTAAGTTTAGCAAGTACTTCTTATTGTTTCTTTGCAGTTTTTCTATTTTACTTTTTTAATTACTTTCTAATCATGTTAACGAGATGTTATTTGGTCTTAAAAATAACGGCTTTCGTTCGGAATGCAACTCATATATGATGCAGATCCCGTATTATCTAATTTATTTATATGTTAAATCATTGTTGTATGTAGAAATTGTTAGATTTTGCAGAGTTTAAAATTATAATTTAGTTTTGTGATCTTTAGGAACGAGAAACAGCCTTTTTTCTTTCGTCCGGAGCAAGAATGGGGGTGCCAAGGTTAATTTCACGTTTGACGAGTTATCTCTTAAAGCAGTATCCGTATACCACTTTGCGATTAGGTATAAGTTTTTGTTTATTTGATAAAATATGTTATTCTGTATGTTTGATTGAATGTGAATCTTTCAAAGAGACCTTATTGATTTTGATATGTATATATATATATTTAATTTGTTGGATTTATGTTTGTGTATATGTGTGAATTAGGTTTCGATTGTTTCGAAAACCTACATTTATACCGAGTTGATTGCTGATTTGTTTTGTGTTTGTATTTGATTGAGTTTGTTTAGAGGCTGTTGAAGGGAGATGATGGCATACAAGTGCCTGTCGACCAGATCAGTCTGAACAGTCAACATGAACCTGATGGTCAGTCTTTGCATGTAACATAATGTGTTGTAATGCGACTGATGCTGAAAGCAAAGCTACTTCACTTGGTAATGATGGTGTTGTTTACGGGAAGAAGCGGGCTATTTATAAACAAAAGACAATAGTACAAACAATAGATGCTTTGGTTGACAAGTCAACTCTGGGTGGGACGGCTGAATCGCGCCGACGTTGAGACATGGCCTCCATTCATGGCGATTTTTATTGTTTCGTCTAGCAACGTACGTTTCCTTCTTTGATCTTTGGTCTTCGCTTTGAATTTTCATTGCAACAGTAATTTTATGTGATCGTGATTTTGATTTTGTTTTCTATAAGCTTTGTATTGATTTAGGGGACATGGAGTGGTCTGTGTGAATCGATTTGTTTTTTCTATGGATTATCAATCCCATAATCGACATTTTAGGATGTGTTAAGGCGGACCAAAATTATGTCAAAGGAACCAGTCAGTGGCCTTAAAGAATCAATAGGTCGTATAGCATGTGTGCAATGCACCTATTGTTTTCTTAATATGATTGCTATACAATGTAACCGTCGTAATTTAGACCTGCATTTGGGTTATTGTTTGTCCAAATGAAAACCGTATCGCTAAAAAGGGTTACAGGTAAGATCATGCTAACTCCTAAGTATATGATTAATGTATGCAATTATACCCACTTACAGTACCTATTTACTTTGGGTTATGATTAGTTAAGATTTCCATAGTGCACAATTACATTTATTCCCATCATTCTTCTGCAATATGTCACAGTTCATGTTAAAAGAGAACTTATCTTTAATTTACACATCTTAGCTCACTTTACTTCATGTACGCCTTCTAACTTTGTTGAATGTTTGGCTAGGATCCAAAGTAATGTTTACAAAAAAAAAAAAAAATTGAAATTTGGATTGGTTTCAGCTATTGGCACTATTATGGGTTGAACTGAAATTTGGTTCAAGTAATTATGAATAGAGTGTGTGTATATATAGATGCATATGTACAAATATTTTTGTGTATAAAAAATTAAATAAAAAAAATTCCGCCCTAAAAACTATAATCTCAACATGATTTGCATACATGGCAGGGAATTTGGTTGTATCAAGTACACTGCAGGTTTCTTTTTACGATTTCAGGTTCAATCCTAACATTGGTTTGAGGCTTAAACTTTCTTACAATCATATTTCACTATGCCAGCGAATGAGTTAGTTGATGTAATAGCACCATCCAACTATAGGTAATCAATCCCTTTATGATAAATGTCTTTGTCCTAGATGTTGGTTTCTTAAATTAATAGACTCTTTCTGTTTGTCTATTATGCAGTTGGATTTGAGTAGTGCAGGTGGTAGTGCATCGGTTACGACGACTACGGTTATTTGGTACACCTTTATTTTTCTTTCTTTTTTGTGATTTTTGATCGTTTGCTTGGGGTGCTAAACGGGCCGTGTTCGCGGGTTGACGAGTTCATCCCAACCCGAACTCGAAAAATTTACACGAACCCGAACACGGTTCGAATATTCACTTGGTGACTCGAACACGACCCGTTCACCCGAATTTAATTGTATTATTAATTTTTTTTCCCAAAAGTTAATACATTAAAATTAAAATAATTATTTTAGATTATGAGGGGTTCTCCCATTTTGTCGAGATAAAAAAGAGAGTCCGCTTTTCGCTTTGATTAATTTGTTTTATTTTAGATTATATTTTTGTGTCATTTAGTTTGATAGACATTATAATGATATATTAATGTGAGGTTCAAAAATGGTCCAGTTAACTTGAAAATCAAGTTGCAATAGTAACACATTATGGGAGAAACAAGAGGCAATTGCCATCAAAGATTCAAGGGGTAGTTATTAACATGGCCGTTGTTGCATGTTAGCCACCAACCAGACACAAGCAGCCCCCATATGACCTTTTAGTTATGGTTCAATTGATCATACCTGGTACTTATTTTTTGTTGGCCTTGCTGGCTACAGAGTGTGCTCGAGCCGAGTTATGTGAAAAAAAAGAGCTAGAAATGCTATGTTCTTTTTCCACAATACACTACTTGAAAGAGTACAAACAATACAAGTTGGATGGGTTGGCTAACGTGTCAACTGTCAACACGAGTTCAGCTAAAAATTATGTATATTTTCGGACGGGTCAGATTTGGTTGACCCGATTCACTATTTGTTTGTTTTTTCCTCAAGTAACTAACATGTCAACTCTGATCGCAAACACCATGGATGAGTCTATTTTAGGTTTAACACTGATTGATCAAAATTAACACTTATATTATCTCATAAGTTCCTAAATAACAAAGCTAGGCTTTAATATAGTTTTGTAGCAAAAATCGCTGTTAGCAATTACATATCAGGTCAAAACAGTATTTAAAAAAAAATTAGATTATTATATGAATCATCCGTATCATTCTATATGTATTATTGGTTATTTATCTATAAAAAGAAAGTTGGTGCATTAATATGTAAATCTATAATACCCCTCAATTCATAGTTGCAATGTAATATTAAATCGTTTCTTTTTTGGTGAAGTGATATCATAATATGTTTAACTAAATTCATTTGCTTTACCCTTAACCGAATTCATTAACTTTACCCTGCTACTTTGTGTTAGGTACCCATGAAGAGGATTCTTTTCCCAGCAATGGGCTGCTGTGTTGAGGCTAATACTGCACAACCTCCACCACTTCCCCCTCTTAAAGAAAACTCAGTTTGGTGGTTTGAAAGATGAAGACCACATACCACATATTTACGAACCTTTATGGTATACATGACACATTACTCAAAGGGGCCATGAAGCATGGTGATTTGTATAGAACTAAAAATTTAGTGATCAAGGGTTCCGATTAGATTTCTTGCTATACAAGTGATGGAACTAAGATACATATCATTATAAAAAGTCATTTGCGGAGCACACATGCAATAAGCTAAAAGTCAACTAACCTAACTGTTTTAGCATCATACGGCCAATTTGTAATCTACTCTTTATGTTTCAAGACCAAGTATAAACGTATTTTTTTTCAAACAATAGAAAGGGTGATCAAAAAGCCCCAAACATCCGGCTGATGTTCTACAGCGAATTTGTAATCTTCTTTCCATTAACCTTAGAACTTCTACTTTGGGATATTTATATTAACTTATTTTTTATAAGTAATAAATATAATATTTTTTGACACGTGTCGATCTTTGGTGTCGTCTCATCTTATTATTCAATTTCTTTTTTTTAATTAAACAATAATAATATTTTTTTCGACATATGTCAATTGGTACTCCATATTTATTTTTCAATTTCTTTTTTCCATTAAAAATAATTTATCTAAATATAGTTTTAATAAGAATAATAATTCTTTTAATCAAACTTTGAATTAATAATAGTATATAGTTTATATTTTCTCCTTCTCCATAAGAGACAGAAGAAGTTTATTTTTTCTTTGTTGAACTAGGAAAATATATAAAATTTTATTCTTATTTAAATTAGATTTAGTTAAATTATTTTTCAATATTATTATTTAATATTTAATAGGATACATAGATAAGAAAATGATATTAAATCACAAACTTCACGGATCTCTCTTATCTATCTATTATATTTCTTATATTTTCTCGCTTATTAATAATCATCTAATATTTCATTAGTTCTACCACGTGTAATACACATGTTGTAATCTAATAATAAATAAATTAAAATTTTAATAAGTAAATAGTACATCAATAATAAGTAAATATATATCTTGACGACTTCATATGTTAATAATGTACATTATGTTTATTTAACTCATGCAATACATGAGATATTTTAAAGATATAACTAAATTAATTATTATATAAAATTTAAATTATGCAACCCGTGTAAAACACGGGGTTTTAAGCTAGTTTATAATGTATAATTATGGTAGGTTGGGCTTGAACTTGTAACTAGGGCCCTAATGGTGATTTAAGCCCATTAGGGCGCCTAGGCCTTCAGGCCCATACCTATATATAGTGCATGTTAAGGAGTTCGTGACTAATGGTTTTCCTAAGGTTCTTGAGAGCTTGAATCCTTGCGTAGAAGACCATCCGGATTATTGTAGTATTGTGTGGGTTTATTAGTGATTAATTAAGTTAAATGGTTATGTTTTTAATTAAGTTAAATGTCCAGCAAAATTAATGCATCATCCACTAAGTAAGATACTGATGGGGACCAACCTCTGTTATTGCAAAGTTTGTATTTCCGCTGCAATGTTTTTGGGGTGTGACAACAACCACCGTTGTCATCGACGTAACCACGACCGACAAGATCGTCACACCATTCATCATCGAACCACCACCGCCGACAATACTCGTGGATGCCCAATACTCGTCACCACTAGCCCTTATAAAAATAATCATAACATGTGAACCAATTTTGTTTTCCTAAAATGACTCATTTCAACCAAAACTAATTTGAGTTGAGTCCATTTTGGGCAAAGCCAAAGTGTTACTTTTTAAAACCAATCAGTTTGATGTAATTTCATTTTCACTCAACACCGTTCTAACCCCAACCCAATGTGACCGAACCTGATCTAACTCGACACCCAGCCTACCCATTTTGCTATGCATAAGTATCACCCAACACCCGTGTGGTTTGTTGGGCCCCCACTTTCCCATGTTGGCAGACAAACTGTGTGATCTCTCTGACTCTGAGATGTATATATTTTAAGGTAATGCGTAGTGGGGCGGTATGCCCTTGCATGGCGCCGGCATAACCCCCACAACACCAAAACACCCGGCGCTATCAATCGAAAATTTGGGGGTGGCGCGATATGCATAACGGCGTTATGATTGTTTAAAGTTTTTGGTTTATACATGTTTGGTCCCTGCATTTTACACTTTGGTCCCTGCAAATCGGACCTGAAGACCGAGAACAAGCCGGAATTTCAGCCGGAGAAGAAGGCCGGAGAAGAAGACCTGAAGACCGAGAAGAAGCCTATTTTTGTTTTAAAGTTTTACACTTTGGTCCCTGCATTTTACACTTTGGTCCCTGCATTTTTGTTTTGTTACTGTAATGTTTTTATTTTAAATAATTGAGTAATGATTAGGCGGGGGCTTTATGACTACGGACTTAAATGCATAACGCCCCATAACGCCCACCCGCACACGTGGCGCGCCACGTGTCGCATAACGCCCACAAAGGGGGGTTATGACTACACATGGCCTAACAACCACTTGGACTAGAAAAAAATATACTTCATGTTATTCTATCAATCTATTAAATATCATCACGATCACTTATTCTTAATTTTTATAACTAACTCTTTACAATTTTAGCCCAATTTTATCATTAAGTTATTGGATTAGGATCAAATACAAAGGCTCATAATTGTAAGAAGGATACAAAGATTTCTAAAAAAACCCACTAAAAAAAAACCCCCTAAACACCTACCCCCACCTAAAAACCTAACCCCCCTCATCACCCACCCCCCAATTTTCTTTTTATTTTTTATTTTCTTGTCGAGAGGGGGGGGGGGGGGGGGTTAGGTTTTTTGGGTTTTTTTTTGTGACATATAGTGTTTTTTTTTTTTTTTTTTTTGGGGGGGGGGGGGGGGTAGGTTTTTGGGTGGTGGTGGGTGTATAGGTTTTGGGTGGTGGTGTGGTGTGGTGTAGTGGTTTAGATTTTAGGTTATTGGACACTTGTCACTCTATAAATCCTCTTACACTTCTTACAATTAGAAGTCTTTGTAGAATAACTTAACGCTTAAGTTATTATATCTCACTTATCACTTACTTTCTATATGTGTATATTTACCCTGTATAAAAAAGAATAAAGTTATTTTTTTTCTATAAAAGTAACTAAAATAAGTTATATAAGAAGTTTGAATTGGTTGAAGTTTAATAGAGAGTGATAAATAAACTAACATTGTCAAATATTCATAAAGGTTTAAAAGAAGCTAGAATAGTGGACTTATATATATTGCTGACAATTTTGACACGAACACGATAACACGACACGAACCTACATGAAGTTAACAGATTTCGTGTCTATAACATGTCAATACAATAAAACCTGTTTAATTTCGTGTCGTGTTCGTGTTTACCTATATCGTGTTTGTGTCTTAACAGGTCATGTCAGACACAGTATGATTTGTTAATATTTAAGACCATTATACAATATTACAATACATGTTAAGACATGTTAATGGCTAAATATCAAACATGTAGTAACATGTTGTTTTCATGTCTTACCATGTTGTGTTTGTGTCTTAACAGATTGTATGATACGTTGGTAAATTTTTCATGTCTTAACAGGTCGTTTCGTGTAACCTGTTTATTATCAGGTTCGTGTTTGGAAAATCTGACATGATAAGATTTCGTGTCGTGTTCGTGTTTAGATGTTTCGAGTTCGTGTCTTATCGTGTTCGGATCTTAACAGGTTGGGTTGACACGATATGCCAACCCTACTTATACATACTTAAAAAAAAAGAATAACTAAACGAAAACAAAACAAAACCATAAGCTTATAGAAAGTTCAAACATTTACAAATTCTTCTCTTTTAAATAAAAATGAGTGGATGAGAAGGAGCCATAACACTTATTCATCTATCATGTCTCTCTCAATCACATGTCTCTCACTTTTGCATTGCTATGCTATAAAGAGAAGTTATTGTTTTGTTGAACAATAAATGATCGTATACCAAATATGTCCATATGGTAAACTTACTTATTGTATTGCATTATAGACAATAAGAGAGTAATACAGTCATGTATCTCATATTCACAATTCTCATATCCCATACATACGTACATGAATCTGATCTGAACTGACAGAACCCAAAACTGCACCAAGACGCATCTAAATCTTCGCAATTCGGTCAACAAAACACCATATTTTCTTGTAAACATGTGCCCTACCATGGCCAAACACATGATTTACCCATGACAAACAGTCAAACTAACACCAACTTCCTTTTTCATTACTACACTTGCAGGGGCGGACCTAGTGTATACCGGGGGGTAGCCTCCGCTACGGCTTGGCTCGGAAAAATTTGACGTTTTTAGTGTAAATTTTGGAAAAATTTGATGTTTTTTCGATTTCGTTACGGCTTATTTATAAAACGTTACGGCTTGGTGTGAATCCTAGATCCGCCACTGTACACTTGTACATCCATACCTAAGGGTGAGGGGGGCACTCCCCTAAGAGGGGAGTCCCCTCTCTTACGCACCACCAATCAGCTAGTGCCACGTCAACTCCCCTCTTAAACTCCCCTAACACCCCATTTTGATGGCGGCACTCCCCTCTTAGGGGACTTGGGTTTTTTTTTTTTTTTTTTTTTTATTTGTTGTAAAATTATGCATGTTTATAAATTAAAAAAATATTAATAAAAATAAAAATTAAATAAAAGACATTTCATTAAATTAAAAAAAAAACAACCTAGAAAAATAAAAATTACATTCATCGTCGGGAAAGTCGGGTAGGGGAGGAAAAAACGGGAACTTGGGATCCATTTAGTGAAGTGGGTGTTGTTTGAGAGTATAAAAAATAAGAAGTGGGTGTGGTTTGAGAGTATAAAAAATAAGAAGTGGGTGTGGTTTGAGAGTATAAAAAATAGTGAAGTGTGTGTGGTTATTTATATTTGTTTAAAAAGTGATTTTTTTTTTTTTTAAATTCGACCGTTTAAACGACCGTTCCTCAATATGCGTGCCATTTCAAAGCGGTGAACAAGTGCCGAAACCACCCCCCGAATCGGGTCCCCGCGGTGATGGCGGCGGTGTTCCCGATCGGGGAAGGTGGTCACCGAATTGGTCCCCGCTGTACGCCCCGGACACCCTAACTACAATATCAACCATCAAGGTACTAAAAGTACAACACTTACAAAAGTCATGGGACCAAAAACATAACATTCCCCCATGTTTATTGTTTTCTAACCACACGTTAAATTAGAAAATCTTCAGATCTACAACCGCCTTTGTTTCAGTCACATGGTACACGAGCATCTATACAACTCTTCGCTAATTACTTCCTACTTTTTCTTCATATTTCTCCACTCTTCTTTCGATCTTTCTCACGGTTATTCACTCTTCTTCAGGTATGATTCTAATCTTTTTTTAATTATCTATCAAACCCATGATTTTATTTCCTGTTTTTCGCACCAAATTTCGTCAAAATCGGTTCTTTTTAAGATCTAGGGCTTTGATCATGATAAACTAATGCTAATTTTATGGATTTTAAAGTAGTTAATTAGTTGATTAGATGGATTTTAGAGATAACCCATGTTTCAAAATTTGAAATTTGTTTAATTTTGCTGTGATTTAAGTTGTGATTAGCTTTTAAAACCCTAGAATTTTCAAGATTTTTGCTTGCTTTGTTTTTTCAAGAAAACCCTTGTTAATTTTGAGACAAAATGTTAAATGATTTTGACTTTTGTGGTTTGTTGTTTTCTTGATTGTGTTGACTGTTTGGTTGATTCTGGTATTATTAATTTTTATTAATATACAGATAATTATTAACAGGATTTAGATAGTTAAACACCCTAATTTTGGTAGCTAAAGCCTGTGTTAAATTCATTTTAATCAGATATGGGAGATAAATTTCGGTTAGAAGAAGAAGATAAGGGTATGTTAGAGAGTGTATTGGGTCAAGAAGCTTTAAGTTTCTTGTTATGGTCAGCTTCAAATAAGGTTCCTGATGAATTCAGGTCAAAAACAAGGGATTTAGGGGTTCAAGATGGTCTTCACAAGATTCTCGAGGGGTTGGATTGGAATTACGCCATTTTCTGGCAAGTTTCGAATTCGAAATCCGGGAAATCAGCTTTGGTTTGGGGCGACGGGCATTATAAAGAGTCGAAAGGAAGTGATGCTCATGAAAGACGGGGTGAAGACGTTAGGAAAAAGATGGTTCTTCAGAAGCTTCATTCGTGGTTTAAGGCACCCGAGGAAGGAAATCTTCAGTTGAAAATGGATTTAGTTTCCGATTTAGCGATGTTTTATTTAACCTCGATGTTTTATTTGTTCCCGTTTGATAAACCGTCTAGCCCGTCTCAGTCGTTTAACACGAGTCGCTCCGTTTGGGTTTCTGATGCCAAAAGTTGTGAAGAACATTACCAATCAAGATCGTTTTTAGCAAAATTGTCTCGGTTTCAAACCTTAGTTCTTGTTCCGGTTAAAAAAGGAGTCTTGGAAGTCGGTTCTTTTAAGTCAATCCCGGAAGACCAAAGCTTTATTACGTCGGTCAAAACTTTGTTTAATGAATGCCACCCGAAAGTATTACCTAAAATCTTTGGTCAAGAACTAAGTCTCGGTGGTGGTGGTTGCGGTGCTGCAAAATCTGGTCCGATCAGCATTAACTTCGCACCAAAAGTCGAAGACGATTTGGATTTCAGGGGTGAATCGTACGCGATACAAAATCATGTTTATTCTGGGAATTCATCAAACGGGCATAGAATCGAGCCGGGAATGAACCACGTGATTGGTGGAGTATTGAATTCACAACCAATAATATCAGCACTCGATCAATCTAATCAAGATTCAAACTTAATGGATCGAAAACCAAGAAAACGGGGTAGAAAACCTGCAAACGGGAGAGAAGAACCATTGAATCACGTAGAAGCCGAGCGACAAAGACGTGAGAAGTTAAACCAACGATTCTACGCGTTACGAGCCGTGGTCCCAAATATTTCAAAAATGGATAAAGCATCACTTCTTGGTGACGCAATCTCATACATAACCGATCTTCAATCAAAGATAAGAATCTTGGAAACCGAAAAGGAGGTCAACTGTCAACCCGAGGTTGACTTCATGGCTAGAAAAGACGACTCTATTATTCGAGTTAGTTGCCCGATAGACGATCATCCGGTTGCACAGGTTTTAAAGACGTTTAAGGAACATGAAATGGTGATTAACGACACAAATGTTTCGACTAACGAAAATGGGAAAGTGATACATACATTTTTGTTTAAAGCTCTTGGTGGTGCTGGTGCTGCGGAACAGTTGAAGGAGAAGCTGGATTCGGCTTTTTCAGACTGATTCAGGTGTTCAAACTTGTCTGTAAGATAAAATCTTGCGTAATCTTGATCCGGGTATCGTTATTTTGTAAGTTTTTTAGTTTTTGACTTGTTGTTATATAGGTAGATCAATGTGTCGTCTGTTAAAGATATCTATAGAAATCAAAAGTTGCAAGATTTGTTATAACGAAATGGTGAAAGTTATGAAACCGACAATCAAATCTTCCGGTTTTAGAACATATCATGAATTTAGATCATATTCAAGTTGGTTTTGATTTGTTTAAATGTGCTGGATTGAAATGGAAATATCTTGAGTTGGGAATGGATGCAAAAGAAGATTTGATCTTGTTCCAGTCATGATCCTGACCAAGTTGTACAACACAATAGTATCGCGTAGGTGTTTCAGTTTCTCGCTTTTCACACTTAGGGTACTCGAGGCACCCTCGGGTATCCTGATCGGTCAGTTCGGCTTTTGTGGCAACACCGCTGCAAGGCTTTTGGTTAAGTGTGTGCAGGGGTTTGTGGAGAAATGTGGGTTTTCAAGGGGGTTAAAGACTTTTATAGGAGGGCCCGGAAATTGAATCCTATACCATGTAAAATGTAACAAATAGAAGAAAAAAAATGGTGACGTGGTACCTATGACTTGGTGTAGAGCCCCGAACGAAAAATGGTGGTGGCGACGTGGTGATGCGCCGTTTAAAAAGAATTATATTTCTTATTTAGTTTTTCTAAAAAATATCGAACGAAATTTATAAGAGGAACACAAAACTATTGGGTTAAAAGCGTATCTTATATATGATGTAAGGGTTAAATTAAAACTTCAAAAGGTTAAGAAAATCACCGTATTGCTACGGTGTTTTTATGATGTTATTTAATATAACTTATTATTATTGTGTTGCAATGTACACAGCATGTATCAATGGGGTGGTGGTCTATTGACAAATGCAAAAATCTTTAAACACTTTGGGAGATGGGAAGGTCTTGGGTTCAAGTGCCACAGACAGCAAGGAATAAAAGAAATTTGCCGTTCAACAAAAAATGTACACAGCATGTACGTGTCCATTTATTGTTACCGAGATAATTTATGACTGCATCATGATAATTTATGACTGCATCATGTTCCAACATAATTCGATTCTAGAGTTTTACACCCCCACCACAGTACATCATCGAAGACTATACCCAATGCAAACCCAATGCAAGATGCTAAATGCATATGTTTCTACATCATTACATCAAGTCAGCTGTCACATCATATTTCTATAATTATAAAAAAAACACTTATTTTCTCTCTTATTCTACAAATATTCTTACTAACACTTAGGGGCTGTTTGTTTGGATCTGAATGGATCCATTCAGAGCTTAACCTCTGAATCGGTCAGAGGTTGGGTTGTTTGGTTCACAAAACCCTTACCTCTGAATGGTTTCATTCAGTCTGAATGGTTCAGATTTGAGAAGTTGCTGAATGAAAAACTTGACATACCTGCCCCTTCCTCCCATCTCCTCCACAGCTCCTCCTCCCCCTCCACTGCTCCTCCACCGTCTCCTCCTCACCACCGAAAATGGCGAACTTCACGATGAACAACTCTCTCATCTCAATCGTAACACTCCTCCTCATCATTTCATCATCGGTAATCGCCACTTCCGATTCTCCCTTCATCGTAGCGCACAAGAAAGCTACACTCAACCGACTCAAATCCGGCGCCGAAAAAGTCTCCGTTTCGATCGATCTTTACAATCAAGGATCCGCGTAAGTAGATTTATCGTTTTTTTTTTCTTCTAAAATTACTTTCGATCGGTTGATGTTGTAGCTCGAATTGATTGTTGAACAAGTTTGATTTAGGTTTTATGTGTTTTGTTGATTGATTGTGTGTGGATCTGAGTAGATTTGTTGAATTGGAGATGGATTGTGCTTAATTTGTTTGATTGTTTGTCGATTTGAGTAGATCGATTGAATGGTGGTGACGGTGTAGTTCAGAGGAATTGAGGAAGAACATGTACTTTCAGTAATGGTTTTTTAATTAAAAGGGGGTAAAAATGTCATTTTACACAGTCATTTAGATGTGCAACCAAACAGCACTTTACTGGTTCAGCACTTACTGGTTCAGAGCCTCTTACCCATTCAGACCTCTTATTCATTCAGCACTTATTGATTCAGATGTTGCCAAACAGCCCCTTACATTTATGTCTTATCACTACTTTTTACATTTTGTTTTAATCCGTTGAGCAAGAAAGCAACTTTTACATTTATGTCTTATCACTACTTTTTACATTTTGTTTTAATCCGTTGAGCAAGAAAGCAACTTTTTCTTTAAGAAAATTGTTCACAGTATGTGATAAATAGAAATAGTTTAAATTAATCCATGTGAAGGTTGGACTATTGGAGACTATCTATACTTTCTATAAAAGAAGAAATCCCAATGACATAAGAAAAGCTGATGTGTCAGCAGGAGAGCATGTCCAACAGTGCTTTTCTTATGTCATTATTACATCATAATGCCTAATATTAAAAGACTTTAAAATTCAAAATCGGCTCACATTTAAGATGCAAAGGTATGCTGAGGAAAGGTCTGTCCATGTTAAGCCTAATATAAAATAACATTTAAACTTTTGTTTAAACATCTGCACTCAACATTTTATAATCAAACATCAGTTCCCAATAAACATCTGTTGAGATTCAAAATTCTGGCTCCACATTCAAAATTCAAAATTCAAACCATATATTCTAATCCTATAAATAAGGGTTAATAATCTGGCTCCACATTCAAATCTCTCCCGCTCACATCTGTGATCGTATCTCTCCATCTCAAATGCATTTTTCTCGTGATTCAGCCGCTAATCTCCGATTACACTTCTTTGTTCGAATGTTTGTTGTTTATGTTTCCATGTTATCGTTCCAGTATCATTGTTCCAACATCGTCGTTTCAATGAAGCTTCCCATCACACATCAACCTTTCAATATCGATGTTGCAGTATCATTGTTGCAACATCGTGAAAAGTTGCATGTGCTATCTTCTTTGATGGGAGAGTTGCATTGTTCGATTTTCGTTAAATCGAAAGTCAGGTTTTCTTGCGTCAGGAAGATTTTCTCCTTTTATAGAAAGTATAGATTCGTGCAATATCGTGAAAAGTCAGATGTACTACAACAGTTGAGAAGAGACCTTTGCATGTTAGGTTTGTTTCTTATTTTGATTAACTGTTGATGATGTTGAGAGTTTTTATAGACACTGACATTTTAGAATATTAAGATGCATGTTTATATTATTAAAATGAAACGACTACATAGAAAAATACAAATTTAAAGAAATATTTATAAAGTATTACACGCTAGAGTTAACACTTGCTAGGATTTCGTAGACTCTGGCCTTTCTCCATGTGATTTCATGTTCTCTTTTGATTTTCAGGTCAGTTAGCATGTTGCAGATTTTCTGATCCTGTTTTAGAAGTTGTGTCAGAAACTCTTCTGCATTCTTCTGGAACTCTGATGGAGGAGAGTGGAGGACTTCATCAAGCAATGCTATGCTGTTCCAGGTTTTGTTGTAATTAGTGTCATTTATTATGTCGACTTTCCTGTTTAGTTCTTTGTCTGTTCTTTGTTCTTTGAGTGACCACATGGAGAATTGTGTTTTAACATTGCTGGTGTCTGACCAGTGGTAGAAGGTGAAGTTTGCCATGTAGTTTTTTTGTTGGTTTTCTGATTTGGAACAATTTTTGACAGAAAGTGATTTGTAGGACAATTTGTTGATGTTTTGAATCAAAAGTAATCATCGGTCTTTTATAGAGTTTAAAAACGCGTCTACATGGTAAATCAAGAGGTTAATTGTAATTGTGATAATCTGTTTTTGTTATTTGAACTTCGAAATTTTGTCCCTTGGGTTTCTTGGTATTTAATTTTACAGTTTTCCCATAAAAGTTGGGGTTTGAAAATGTTTTTGCATTAAAAGATTGTTGTTTTGAAATATACATTAATATGTTTATATTAAATGTACACGTTTTCATAATACCAAATTTCAGTATATAAACTCATAGTCACTTCACCTGTTTTTCATCACGTTTTCCTACGAAGATATCATACTTTCAGGAAAGTCGAGTAATATAGTTTATTCAAATGGCGTCATTCACAAATGCAAAATCAGATGATTTAAAGCAGCGTTTTGTCAGGCAAATCGAGGAACAGGTGTATGAAGATAGGGCTACTCTTCAAGAGTTGAAGAGATGTTTTGATGGATTGCAAGTTGCCCTGTTCACTAGAGAGCAGGTTTCTAGAGATCTTATGCGGATGCCTTCAACTACCGTTTGTGAGCTTTGTGTTGTCAGTAATATAGAGTGCGTTGATAGAGACGTGGAGTTCATGGCGATGTTGAAGGACATACATTGAGAGGTTCGGCAATCGATGGAGTTGAAGCTAAAGTTTCTTAATTCTTGTTGTTATTGTTAGATTTGACCTTTAATGTTGTTCAGTATGTGATGTAATTATTGGAGTTTTAGTTTTAATGTCATGAATAAATGAATAAATTTTAATTTTAAGAATCTATGTTGTGTTTTGTTTTTACTTATTTAGTGTTTGAGTAAGATTTAGATTATGTTGATGTTGAATTGTGTTTGAACATCTGTTTGGTAAGTCAACAGAGGTTTAATAGTATCAAGGGTTGGTTTGATGGTGAACAGATGAGTGAAAAGATAAAACAAATGTTTAGAATTTGATCATTGATAGCAGTTTTTTGAAGAATCTGTGCTCCTGCAAATTACAGAGAGTCAATACTTCGAGTTGTAAAAGGTCTGTTGTAGTTAAAGTTTGGCAAAAGAGAACATCTGCTGATGATGAAACAACTGTGTATTCTAATGACTGTTGATACTAACAGTGGTTGGGCTAATGAAGAATAAGTATTATTATATAACGTCTGCTATAAGTAGTATTATATAATTTTGTTTATCAATAAAAGTTTTTTTGGAAGAATTTACGGTATATTTTGGTGTTATAAAATGTGTGTTGTAGCTAAAGTCTAACGAAAGAGAGCATCTGCTGATGAATAAATGTTTGAAGATGCAAAGGTCTGCTATGGGTCAACAGATGTTAACGAACAACAGATGATTTTCAATCTTAAAATTCTTAACAGAGGATTTGATACTAACAGTGGTTGGGCTAATGATGAATAAGTATTATTATATAACATCTGCTATAAGTATTATTATATAATTTTGTTTATCAACAACAGTTTTTTGGAAGGATTTACGGTATATTTTTGTGTTATAAAAGGTGTGTTGTAGCTAAAGTCTGACAAAAGAGAGCATCTGCTGATGAATAAATGTCTGAAGATGCAAATGTCTGCTATGGGTCAACAGATGTTAACGAACAACAGATGATATTCAATCTTAAAATGCTTAACAGAGGATTTGATACTAACAGTGGTTGGGCTAATGATGAATAAGTATTATTATATAACGTCTGGTATAAGTATTATTATATAATTTTGTTTATCAACAACAGTTTTTTTGAAGAATTTACGGTATATTTTTGTGTTATAAAAGGTGTGTTGTAGCTAAAGTCTGACAAAAGAGAGCATCTGCTGATGAATAAATGTCTGAAGATGCAAAGGTCTGCTATGGGTCAACAGATGTTAACGAACAACAGATGATATTCAATCTTAAAATGCTTAACAGAGGATTTGATACTAACAGTGGTTGGGCTAATGATGAATAAGTATTATTATATAGCGTCTGCTATAAGTATTATTATATAATTTTGTTTATCAACAAAAGTTTTTTGGAAGAATTCACGGTATATTTTGTGTTATAAAAGGTGTGTTGTAGCTAAAGTCTGACAAAAGAGAGCATCTGCTGATGAATAAATGTCTGAAGATGCAAAGGTCTGCTATGGGTCAACAGATGTTAACGAACAACAGATGATATTCAATCTTAAAATGCTTAACAGAGGATTTGATACTAACAGTGGTTGGGCTAATAACAGATGTTAGACTTACGACTGTTGAGTTACACCGATTGAAAAAAAACTGTTTTTGAAACTTCTGCTTGCCTAAAAATACATCCACTATTAAAGGTTACCGTCTGTTGTCATAATTTCTGTTTATCCTAATGACTGTTGATTTACAAAACTGCTGACTGTCATCCATTATGACAACAGAGGTTCTGACGTGGACAGATGTTAGCTAAAAATAAAACAACTGCTGAAAGTTATCATCTGTTCTCATAACTTCTGTTTATCTAACGACTGTTTGACTCACACTGTTCCCAACGACCAACAGAGGTTTCCAAACAACAGTCATCGGTTGTCGCAAGAGAGGTTCTGACGTGGACCGATCTTAGCCATCAAATATTTGTAACTACTGCCACGTCAGCATTCACTTCTTCTCTCTATATAAAAGTTGTTTCATCCCTAAATCGAGGTTCTACCACTGCAGTCTTGAATTCAAAATTCTCAAAAACAGTTTCCAACATATTATAAACCCTCCAATTTAAACCCTGTTTCATCCCCAAATCACCTTCTTTTCCGATCATGTCTCTGAACATCAAAAATCCTCACAACTACCTCCCCATCTTCGAGAAAACCAGCAAAAATACCAGCTATCACTCAATAATTGACCTTTTAACTTCATCGAAATACAAATCAATTCTTACTGCTTATGCTCCGGTTCATAAGGAAACACTCCGACAATTTTGGTTTAATGCTGAAATAGAGGCTGAAGATAATAATCCAGTTGCCATCACATCTAAGGTCGGGGAAAGTGTGGTACGAATTTCTCCATTTACAATTTCCACTACATTTTCATTGGACGACTTGGGAGGTAAGAACAACTTTGAAAAACTTGAACTTCATACAGAGTTCATTGAAAGAGGGTATGATGCACAATTAAAGGAAGTTACTATCTACAAACGAAACTTCCCTCCGCCAATGAAATTTTTGTTTCATACTCTTTTAACTTGTCTCTCAGCCAAGACCACCGCATTTAATGAGATACATTTGAACATTCAGTATTTCGGTTATGCTATTTTAACAAAATCTGATTACAATTTATCACAAGCACTGTTTTCTGATTTGTTGAATAATGTGAAAAATGTGAAAAAATTGAAAAAAGGTGTTCGTAGTAATGCTTTTCTGTTGTATCCAAAACTTCTAAGCTACTACCTACGAAAACAAGTGTCACAAACAGATTTTGAACAAGGTGTAGCTTTTCAAATAAATAGTCTTACAAGTAAAACTTTTACTAAACTTATGGATAAAGAGTCAAAAGTTTCAACAACTGAAACAAAGGGAGATGAGCCTGTTTTAGATGCGTCCGCATCAGTTGCTCAAACTTCTGTTGTTGAGCGAACTGCTCCTGGTGATCATGACACCACAACCGGTGTTGTGAAACACACACCAGGAAAACGCAAAAAGAAAGCTGTCACATCCAAAAAGTCCATCAAAACTAAACAAAATAAAAAGGTTCCCCTGGAAGATGAGATCCCAGAGGTTAATGCAGTGACAACACAAATGTCACTTGAAACCACTGCTGCTACTTCTTCACAGTTGTTGGAAAGATCTCAACCCATCCAAACTCCTCATGTATCGTCACAAAATGATCATGTTGTAAGTACAGGGGCACCACAACATGAAGTAGACCTTTCATATGAAAGTATGTTTAAAAGTCCCTCTCCCAGGGCAATCACTCTTTCTACACCACAACCCTCGGCTTAAGTTCCATCAACAATATTACCTCTGTTTGAAGCAATTGAATTTCAGAAAGAAAACAGTTCCTCTAATGCACACATTACTGAGAGTAGATCGCAACAAATGACTGTGTCTGAACCAATTCAATCTCCTATCCTACAAACAGTTCAGGAGGTTATCCCCATTGAGTATTACGAAACTCTTGGTGGTAGTTCAAGTGGAGCAGCCACTACAACTGTTGAACCCATTGGTGATCAGTTGGACGGTGGTTACATCATTAAGACTCCCTTGAAGGCAACTACTGATGAGGTTATAACTGTAATCTCTGCTTCAGTGGGAAGTCCCCAGAACGAAGAAAAAGGGGCATCTGTTTCTGATGATATGGAGACTTCTCCTATTATCAAAACAAATGTAGGATCGGTGAATCGATCAAACGAGACGTTCAGAAGAGTTCTAGATCAATACGAAAGGCGGAAACAGACGTATCGATGTTGTATCAGCTTGATTTGCACATAGAATCACTTTAACTGTCACTTGTATTGATTTGAAACAGTTTACAGATCTGGAGACACTTCGGCAGAGCTTCGCTACCGGAATCACAACTGTTACAAATGAAATCACAAGACCCACTATATATAGACAAGCCCAGTTCGCATGAACCATTCACTCCAGTTCGCACGAACTGATCTGGTCCAGTTCGCACGAACTGGTCAGTTCGTGTGGACTGGCTGGTTCTGGCCTGTTTCCCGTTTTTCTCAAACTACGTGTCTTGATTTCTCTATTCTATTACATGACTCGATACAAGACGAAGTTAACAGACATATGCACCAACAAACTCCCCCTTGGATGCTGACGAGTCTTTAGTGTAAGTTTTCAGTGTGTCGAGTCTTCAGTCTTGACCAGTCTTCTCGCTCTTTCCAAAGTATCTTTCTCTGTAAGCATCCTTATCAATCTCTCTCTTCTCTATCAGAATCTCAACCTGGCTCTATTCTCTCTCTAATTCTCTTGATCAGGTCTCTTGATTCCTTAAGTTTATCAGCATCAGCAGCTTCTATCTCGTTTGCTAACAGACTCCCCCTTAAGTTGTTCCGGGATCGTACCCTGGCTCAAACTCTGCTCAGGCTTAGACACGGGGATCTGCACAAATCTTTACCCAAAAGTAAATTTCACAACTTTTAAAAATTTTAAAAATCTAGAAACCACTGGTAGATATCATGAAACATTCTCAAATAAACCACTTGTATTCGAAACACTCAAAATTTGGTTTCAAATTAATGAACCATTTGATCATTTCTCATATCAAACAAACTCTCCCAAACCTGTTGTTCATCATGTTTAGCACCCGGAATTTTGAAAATCAGCTTTTCAACATCAGTTGTCGAAAATAAGATGAAATAAAATCTTTTTGAATATTCAAAATTTTAAGCTAAAACACAATCTTTTTGGATTTTTGTTTTTAATGAAAAGCAGTAAAGAAATATTTACAGACATATTTTTATGAGTTTGTGTAGGAGGATCATATCAGTTTATGACAAATCACTAGCACCGTTGAGCTTTAAACACTTTAAGATCTAAACGATTCACTTAGATTGTCAGTATACTGATCCACTTAAATTTTCACATAAAGTTCAATTGATTCGAGATACGAGATTAGTGTTTTAAGGACTTAAATTTATTCGCGTGTCCCACCTCAGAATATACTCCCGTATCCAGACTCCTATATTCAGTCTTACAGGTGAATGTACACTAATGATATCTGTAAATGGGTGAATGCGAGGCCATGAGAGCTCAGGCTATTGCTTCCGCAAAATCAGAGAGATGATAACTTGACTTTAGGTGTGTTCCCTTTAGAGAATCTTTTCTTCAATAGCACATGATTAGCATTTTTCAATGTTTCATCATTTTTTATGCTGAGGGTGAGCTTTAAGAATAAAGCAGTGCAAAGTATTATACGAGGACTAGGCTATTGCTCCCACAAAATCAGAAGTCCTGGTATAATACCCCAGATATCACCACGTACAAAGACCTAGTATGTCAGAAATAGAAAGCCCTTCAAACAAGATTTCAGGGGTTACCTATATACCCGAGAGATGTTCCCCACGAGATAAGTAAGTATTTGATATTTAGGTTTATATCTCGAAAACAATCTACTAAGCGTGTAAAAACCTACTGGCATATCATCAGTGAGACCGTTTATCACATTTTAACTTTCCAATTCTTTAGCGTACTGTGATTGTCTACTGATGTACTATCATTTCCTCTTTTTCACAACAAAAACTCATTTTTGATTTTTCAATGTTTTTGGCTTTTAGATTTTATCATGTTATTGGATTTTTCAAATTTTCAAAATTTCTAAATTTTTTACTCCCCCTAAAATAAAAAACATGTTTCAATTTTTGATTTTTTGGGAAAATTTGAAAATGAAATGCAATAAGCTGTACAAATAAAATGACAAACTGATGTGAATTGCTTCAATTCTCCATCCGCTTGGCTTAAACAATCAGAACTCCCCCTGACAACAAACTATTTTCCCATTATAATTTCAAAACACTTAAGTTTGTTTTAATCAAAATGGTTTTTTCTGGAAAATTAGTTTTGTTTGTCATTTCACAAACATGGGGTTTCATCACATTGTTCTTTCAATCCACTTGTAAAAATCTATCACTTGACATTTTTCAAAACATTTTTCAAGAATGATGCCGATTCATGCTCCACGATTACCAACTTGGGAGCTCCGGCAAGTCAGGATTTTCAAACAAAGAATGGTGACACCCAAGCCTGACCAGCCTTGGGTGCATCCGAGTTATTTTCACTCGGTCTTTGAACATTCCTTTTTTCTTCATAAAAATATTTTACCCCTTTGGCCCTACCATCGACCATTTTTCCAAAAATATGTTTCACTTTGCCATTGAAAGCTTTTTCAACATCAAATTATTTCTTTTCAGAATAGAATTGATTCGAAATCTCCACTTTTCCAACCTTTTGTTTAAATTTTTCAGTCCGCAATGGTGGAAAATTTACGTCATCCATTGGCGGAACTGACTTTTCTCTTTTTAGCACAACTTGTGGCTCCTCTGACTTTGACGAGTCAGATTCATCGCTAGATTTAACATCTGATTTCTTAACAACCCAAGTTTGATTGTTAAGATTCACTCTTCTTTTGTAAAACCTTTTTGAACTCTCAGCAACTTCAAAAGTAGAATTTTTAAACACTTTGAATTTGTCCGTTGGTGGTTCAGTTTTATCAACAACTTTCTCTTTGAATTTAGAAAGAACTTTCTGTTTTGTGTTGGTTGCCATTGGACAATTCCAGGCGATGTGACCAACTTTTTTGCATCGGTAACAAGTTCTTGTCTCCTTTTTCTGACTAACTTCATTCTTCTCAGATTTCTGTTTTTCTGCAAGAAACGCTTTGTTCGATTGCTTCCAGAATGAGCTCTTTTTCTCTTCTTCAGAACTTGCTCCTGAAACAAATATTGTATTTGTTTTAGAACTTTTATCATTATTATTATTATCGACATCAAAACCCAACCCCTTCTTTTTGAAATTGCTTTTATGATTAGGTTTCTTTTGATAACCTGGACCAAAACCTTTCTTCTTGTTTAAACGTTGTTGAACTCTAGAAGTATATTTAGGTTTTGAAAATCCCATTTTATCTTTTATTTCTGAAAAATTTATTTTTATCAGTTTAAAAACTGTTTTAATATTTTTAATTTTCACATTTTTAATTGGAAATTCCTTATCAGAATATAATTTGTCTGAATCATTCAAAGTATATGCCGCTTTGATTGGTTCGTCATTCAAATTATTTCTTGATAACAGAAAATCTTTATTGTAAACTCTTTTGACCGATGATTTCGAACTGTTGACTGATGAACTCGAACTCTCAGATTCAGACTTTGACTCTGACTCCTCATCCTTATCCAACACTTGATCAACCACTTTCTTTATTAACTCAGACTCATGATCAGTGTCAGACGATGTGAATGTGACGTCAATGTTGTCTGGTAACTCATCAGTTGTTTCAGACTTTAACTTTATATTGACTACCTTTTTGAGTTGTTCCGAATTTGGTTTTCTGGGAGAATAACCTTCCTAGATCGGAGGCGGACACTTGTTATAATTTGCACTTTGTTTCTTACCAGTATCCGTATCTTCCGACTTCTTATCTTGAAAGGCTTCAAAACCTGCAACTGTCGGATAAATGCTATCAATCAAGTAATCAGAACTTGAGTAACTCATTAGCAATCGTCTGATTCTTTCATTCTCAATCTTTTCAGTCTCCAATTCCTGCTTCAACTTTGCACACTCTTCAATATAATGATTTATAGCCTTCTGCTTAGACATCATTGTTGCATTCATCATTGTCAAAGCATCTTCCCTTTCTTAGTTTGTCTTTTCCAACTGGTTTACTGTTCTGTTCAACACATCATAAGATTCTTTCACGTACTTAACATCGAACAGTAATTTTTCTTTCATCTCGTCAAGCTCACTATACTTCTTATATTTCTCTTCACAATGTTTGCATGGTTCCAAACATTTCAAACAAGGTTTTGTGACCTCTACAATCTTTTCAATCTCAACAATCTTCTCAACAACTTTAACCTCTCCCCTCTGTTCATTCTTCTCTTTCACCTGAACAACCTTCTCACATTTTACCTCTTTCTTTTCTTTTGCTGCTTGTTTCTCCTTTAGCTTCTCCAATTTATCTGCAAAATAAAATTTGAAACTTTCAGGAGATAGATGAGTTTTACCAATGTTTATTTGTTTAATTTCTTCCTCATCATCACTGCTATCAATTGATGATTGATCAAAGACTTGTGTCTTTTCTGAACTAACTTCTAAAGAAACAGACTCTCCATCTTGACTTTTCTCATCATTTGCAAACACATCCATCCATTCTTTCATCAACTCTGGCTCTTGAATGATCTGTGCAATAAATGCTCTAAACTTTGAGTTACTTTCAGCCGGAATATATTTGTCCCAGCTAAATCCCTCTGGCAATCTTTCATCGTCTTGATGCACTAGATAAGCTTTCTTTGATGGCTCTTCGATCAGATCCTTCCTAGCATGTGAAGTTTGTGACGATTGTTGTTGATGCGGCTGTTGAGCAATTTGATGATAAATCGCTTTTCGATGATAATCATTGTTGCTGAATGGATTTTGAGCTCCACTTGCTTCGCGATTTGTTAGTGCATACGTCTGTCGACTTCGTCTTGTATGTGTTTAGATAGATCAGGGCACTCAAAACGAGAAAAATATGTTTGTGGGTAATTTCGCACGAAATAACACCTAGGTAATTCCGTACGAAATTAGATGGTAATTTCGCACGAAATTAGATTTTGTGTGAAATCTAATTTCGCTTGAGCTATTCCGTGCGAAATTAGCTTGCCTATAAATACTAGATGTGCCAAGTCATTTAAAAACTTTCCGGTTTGAGAGCCGAAGTGTCTACTCGCTGTAAATCTTTGTCAAATCAATCAAAAGACAGCTTAAAGTGTATATCTAGCTGAAGTGAACTTGATACGTTTGTTTCCGCCTCTCGTATTGAGCAAAAACTCTTCTGAACGACTCATTTGGTCGGTAAAACGATCCTACAAGTGGTATCAGAGCTCAGGAGGAAGAGTTCATACCAATTCAGCTGCAAAATCTGATTTCTACACCTTCTTTTTCAAAATTAATTTGATTTCACGGTCAAAATGTCTTGAATTTCACACTTTATACGCGCAATAGTGTTTTAACAAACCCTTGAAAGTTTCAGACTTAAAATCGGACAAAAACCTGATCAATTTTAACAAAAACAGCTCGAGATGATGACATCAGCAGTATTTCGCACGAAATAAGGTTCTTATTTCGCACCACATTGTAATTTCGTTTGAGAGGTTCATACGAAATTAGTTATTTCGCACCAGATTGTAATTTCGTTTGAGAGGTTCACACAAAATTAGTTATTTCGCATCAAGTTGGTATTTCGTTTGAGTATTTCACACGAAATTACCTATTTCGTTTGAAAATTCTGATTTCGTTTGAGTTGGTATTTCGTTTGAAGTTGTCTTGCAGGTGATTTCGCATCAGTTGGTTATTTCGCTTGAAAAAGTATTTCGCTCCAAATAGTATTTCGTTTGAAAGTATCAGATTTGTGAAAATTTTATAACCGAATCATGGAAGAGGAATTTTATAACGCCTTTGCTACTCCGATTACCATTGCACAACACACAATGTTAGAAAATGAAACGGGTACTATGCAAAAACCGCCAAAGCTCATGAACATCGAGGAGTATAAAGGATGGGAAGAACGATTTGAGAATTGGGTACAAGCAAATTACTTGGATGCTTGGGAATGTTTTGAAACGAAATATGTTAGATGAATGACTGATGATGAGGAGATTATTGCAATTAAAGATCTTAGTGCTGAAGATTAAAAGAAATACAAAGATGAAAAGATGATGACGAGTTTATTGCATCAAGCTGTTAAGGAAGGTATCTTGGTTTTATTGCAACACAATGGAACTGCTTATTCTATCTGGAAAGCATTAAAATCAAAGTTTGTCGGTAGTAAAGAGATGATTAAGAATAAAAAATCACTTTTGAAGAAAGAATTCGATCTATTTCGTGGTTTGAGAACTGAGAGCACCAAGCAGATCATCGAAAGATATTGCAATCTGTTAGTCCAAATGAAGAGAGTGAGCATTACAAAAGATAATGAAGAGTTGATATAAAAGTTGGCTGATGCTTTGCCACATGAAACTTGGGGCACATATCTTATGATGTTGAGAAATAAAAAAGATTTTGGAAATTTGACACTAGGAAAGTTCATTGAAAAACTTGAAGCTCAGGAAATGGAACAAAGAAAGATTTCAAGAATGAAAGATTTCGATGGAGAACAAGATATCGGTCTTTATTACAAAGGAGGTATTAGTGATAAGACCAACATGTCACCAAAGGTTGAAACTGCATTCAATGCTAAGAGTTCGTCTGGAGGTTCATCTAAAGGATCAAACAGCAAAACAAGTTTTTCTTCATATCCATCATTTGATCCAAACTTATCAACAACAAAGAATGGCAAGATGCTTCAATGCAATATTGTATTAAATCTTGAAAATGATCAAAATTTTTCGGAGGAAGTAGCAAAAAGTCACATGTCTTTGTTGGGGACTGTGTTGGAATCATATGGAAGTCTAGTAGTAGGAAAGATCGGGAATCCAATGTTGACAAAAGAGGATTACGATCAGATTGACGCTGAAGAGATGGAATTAATGGACATAAAGTGGTGTTTAGCGAGTGTGTTGAGACGAGCTGAGAAATTCAAACAGATCATAGGAAGAGATGATTTCCGTGATGCTAATATTTCTACTTTAGGTTTTGATAAATCTAAAGTTACTTGTTTTCGTTGCAGGGAAAAATGACACTTCAAGAGAGAGTGCACAAACCGCGAAACAAGTGGAGCTCAAAATCCGTTCAACAATAATGATTACTATCGGAAAGCAATTTATCATCAAGTTGCTCAACAACCACATCAACAACAACCACAAACTGCTCATGCCAGGAAGGAGATTGAAGAATCATCAAAGAGAGCTTGTATGGTGAATCAAGATGATCAAAAGTCAACAAAAGGATTCAGTTGGGACAAATATGTTTCAGCTGACAGTAAAGCATGTCTGATAAATCAAGATGATGAAAAATTACCAGAGGGGTTTAATTGGAAATTTTTCAGTTGGGATGATTTTGATCCTAACAAAACTTCAAAACATAAAGCTTTTGTTGCTCGAGTTGCTGATGATAGTGATAATGATGATGATTATTATGCAAGGAAAATGAAAGAGCATTTAAAATTGATGGAGGAGAGTGACAGTGATGATGAAAAAGCTAAAAAGAAAAAGAAGAAAGTTAAAAAACCTATCAGCAGTGATGATGAAGAAGTTCCTGTGATAAGGAAGAAAATAAAAGACATTCCAGTTTTTAAAGTTGAAGCAGAAGTTGATGCACAAAAGATTCCTGTGATATGTGAAAACTGTGAAGCTGTGAAAAAGCAAAACAGTACATTGATTCACAACATGAACAGATTGAAAGAATCATATGATGTTCTCAACAAAGCAATGAATCAGTACAATCTGTCAAGCAGTGAACAAGCAACAGCAATGAAGACACTTCAAGGAGCTTTCATGACAAAGCAGAAAGTCGTAAACAATTACATTGAGAAGTGTGCTGTGCTTGAACAGAAACTGGAAACTCAAAGAATTGAAACAGAAAGAGTTAATAGGTTGTTAAAAAGTTACTCATGTACTTCTTATGTTATTGACAGGATTTATCCAACTGTTGAAGGCATGAAGGCATTTGATGAAGAAGAATTATCTGAAGACAAGAGTTCTGAAAAGAAGAAGGATACTGAAATGAAAGATTCTGGTAAGAAACATAGTGCCAGTTACAACAAGTGTCCACCCCCGCTTGAAAATGGATATTCTCCTAGAAATCCAAATTCAGAAAGAGTAAAAAAGGCAACCAATTTACAGTGGGAGTCTGAGTCTTCAGAAAATTTGCCAGACAACATTGATGTCACTTTTACATCGTCTGATACTGATCATGAGTCCGAATTAATAAAGAAAGTGGTCGATCAGGTGTTGGATAACGATGAAACTGAGGAGTTAAAGTCGGAGTCAAATTCAGAGTCAAATTCTGAAACGTCAAGTCAAACAGTCAAAAAGGGCAAATGGGTTTACAATAAAGAGTTTTTGTTATCAAAATCTAATTTGAATGATGAAACAGTCAAAGTAGCATATACTTTGAATGATTCTGACAAATTATATTCTGATGAAGAATTTCCAATAAGAGGTGTTAAAACTGAAATGATAAAAAAGGTTTTCAAATTAACAGAAATTAATATTTCTGAAATAAAAGATGTAAATCTTTCTGAAAAACCTAAACCTTACACCTCAAGAGTTCAACAAAGGTTAAATAAGAAAAAAAGGTTACAGTTCTGGTTTTGGTTTTCAAAAGAAACCAAACCATAACGGTAATTTCAAAAGGAAAGGCTTAGGATTTATTCCACCAAAAAATCATAAAAATGAGAAAACTTATAAAACAAAAACTGTGTTTGTTTCAGGAATATCATCTGAAGAAGAAAAGGAGTAATTGTTCAGAAAGCAGACAAACAAAGAATTCCTTGCTAAAAAGCAAGAAGAAATGAAGAATGAAATTGTTCAAAGGAAGGAAAAGAGAACCTGTTTTCAATGCAGAACAATTGGTCGTATTGCCAGGAATTGTCCAAAGGCAATCCAAACAAAACAGGGAGTCTCTGAAAAACTGAAAGAAAAGATTGTTGAGAATGAATCACCAACCAAACCTTTTATAGTTTTCAAAAACTCAAAATTTGAGGTTGGTGAATGTTCAAAAAGGTTTTACAAGAGAAAAGCAAATCTTGACAATAAAAAATGGGTTGTTAAGAAATCTGATGATAGTTCTAGCAATGATTCTGATTCGTCAAAATCAGAGGAGCTATTTTTTGGCGATGAATCTGATTCAATAAAGTCAGAAGAGCCAAAGGTTGAGTTAAAAGATGAAAAGTCAGTTCCGCCAATGGATGATGAAAATTTTCCACCATTGAGGGCTGAAAATTTTAAACAAAAAGTTGGTAAAATTGAGATTTCAAATCAATTTTTCTTAGAAAAGAAAGAATTTAATGTTGAAAAAGCCTTTAACCCTAAAGTGAAACATATTTTTGGAAAAATGGTTGACGGGAAGGTCAAAGAGGTAAAGGAATTTTATGAGAAGAAAACGAAGAAACCAGGTAAAGATGGGTCATCCCAGGTTTGTGACTGGGATGGAACCTATTATGATGATTGAAATCCAGGACTTGCCGGAGCTTCCAGGTTGGTAAGTGTGGAGAAGGAATCGACATTTTTCTTGAGAAATTCACTTCTGTGATATTTCGATTTACAAGTGGTAAATCAGGGACATTAAGTTGTACTTGATTTTCTACAAGTGGTATTTGATGTTTGAACTTAAAATTGTTATATTTTTCAAAAGGGTTGAAGCTAAAAAGAACAAAGTGATGAATTGAACCCCTAACCTACAAATGGTTTGTAAAATCAACAAAACTAATTTTCCGGAAAAACCATTTTGATTAAAACAAACTTAAGTGTTTTGAAATCATAATGGGAAAATAGTTTGTTGTAAGGGGGAGTTCTGATTGTTTATGCCAAGTGGATGGCGAGTTGAAGCAATTCACAACAGTTGTCACTTTATTTTGTATAGTTTGTTTTCAAATTTCCTTTAAATGATTTTGAATTTTAGGGGGAGTAAGAAATTTCAGAAAATCCAAAAACGTTAGAAAGTTTGAAAAAAGGCAAAAACATGATAAAATCAAATATGAGTTTTGTTGTGAAAAAGAGGAAATGATAGTAAATCAGTGGACTATCACAGCATGCTAAAGAATTGGAAAGTCAAAATGTGATAAACGGTCTCACTGATGATGTGCCAGTAGGTTTTTGCACATTTAGTAGATTGTGTCGAGATATAAACCTAAATTTCAAACTTACTTATATCGTGGAGAACATCTCTCGGATATATGGGTAACCCCCGAAATCTTGTTTGAAAGGTCCCTCTTTCTGAGATACTAGGTCTTTATACTCAGTGATATCTGGGGTATTATCCCGGGACTTCTGATTTTGCGGAAGCAATGGCCTAGTCCCCGTATAATACTTTCTGCTTGCTTGAAATATAGCACCACCCCAGTACAAAAAATGATGAAACATTGCAAAATGCTAATCATGTGCTGTTGAAGAAAAGATTCTCTAAAGGGAACACGCCAAAAGTCGAAGCCGTCATCTCTCTGATTTTGCGGAAGCAATAGCCTGAGCTCTCACGGCCCTCGCATTTAACCCTTTACATATATCATCTAGGTATACTCACCTGTAAGACTGAATATTGGGATCTGGATACGGGAGTATATTCTGAGGTGGGACACGCGAATAAGTTTAAGTCTCTAAAACATTAATTTCGTATCTCAAAACAGTTGAACTTTGTGTGAAAATTTAAGTGGATCAGTATACTGACAATCTAAGTGAATCGTTTAGAACTTAAAATGTTTAAAGCTTAACGATGTTGGTGATTTGTCTCAGAAACTGATATGATCCTCTTACACAAACTCACAAAAATATTGTCTGTAAATATTTTTTTACTGCATTTTCTTTAAAAAATCCAAAAAGATTTTTAGTGTGTTTTAGCATAAATTTTGAAAAATCCAAAAAGATTTTCAATAACTGATGTTGAAGAGCTGATTTTCAAAATTCCGAGTGCTAAACATGATGAACAGGTTTGGGAAAGTGTGTATGAAGAAATTTTTACAAGTGGTTCATCAGAGATTAACATTGTAAAGTCATTTATTTTTGAATGATTACCTATAAGTGGTCATCAGAAACTTTTAAATGTTAAATCATTCTATTTCTGCTTGAGACTTCTAAATTTGTCAAAGTTTAAATTTGAGAAATTTACTTTGAGGTAGGGAATGTGCAGGAATGAAGATTGGCTAGAGCTAGGTTATGATTTCTGAGGATCTTGTGGCTACAACGAGCCAGGTCACGATCTTGGAACAGAATTTTTTCCAGACTGCGATCCCAGCTTATCGAAAGGGGGAGTCTGAATACATCAAGAGGGAGTTTGAAGATTGTAGAGCCAAGTTTAGATCCTGAAGTTCATGCAAGCTGCTGATGCTGATGAACTTAAGGAATCAAGAGATCTGATCAAGAGAATTAGAGAGAGATTAAAGCCAGGTCGAGTTTCTGGAGATGAAGAGAAGACAGAGATTGAGGATGCTTTACATTGTTAGATACTTTAAGTGAGAACAAAAAGACTGATAAAGACTGAAGATGTTGAAGACATGTATTGAAGATTCGTCGACATCCGAGGGGGAGTCTGTTAGTGCATACGTCTGTCGACTTCGTCTTGTATCAAGTCTTGTATGTGTTTAGATAGATCAGGGCACGTAAAACGAGAAAAATATGTTTGTGGGTAATTTCGCACGAAATTACACCTAGGTAATTCCGTACGAAATTAGATGGTAATTTCGCACGAAATTAGATTTCGTGTGAAATCTAATTTCGCTTGAGCTATTCCGTGCAAAATTAGCTTGCCTATAAATACTAGATGTGCCAAGTCATTTAAAAACTTTCCGGTTTGAGAGCCGAAGTGCTGCCGAAGTGTTTACTCGCTGTAAATCTTTGTCAAATCAATCAAAAGACAGTTTAAAGTGTATATCTAGCTGAATTGAACTTGATACGTTTGTTTCCGCCTCTCGTATTGAGCAAAACTCTTCTGAACGACTCATTTGGTCGGTAAAACGATCCTACACGATTTCTGCATTCTCGCTTAAAGTGCCCCTTCTCCCTGCAACGAAAACAAGTAACTTTAGATTTATCAAAACCAAAAGTAGAAACATTTAGCATCACGTAAGTCATCTCTTCCGGTAATCTGCTTAAATTTCTCAGCTCTCCTCAATATGCTCGCTAAACACCACTTAATATCCATTAGCTCCATTTCCTCAGCATCAATCTGATCGTAATCCTCTTTTGTTAACATAGGATTTCCGATTCTTCCCCCAACCAAACTCTCATATGATTCTATCACGGTAACTAGTAATGCCATATGACCTTTAGCGACTTCTTCAGAGAAATTCTGACCATTCTGAAGATGTAACGCGATGTTACATTGTAGCACATGACCATTACCATTGTTTGAGCTTTGAAACTGATGATTTGAATTTGAAACATTTGGATTAACACTCGGATATGAAGAAAATCCACTGTTGTTGGTTGAACTTTGATTGAGTGATCCGGATGAGTTTTCTGCGCTGAAAGCGGTTTGGATCTTTGGACTAGCTTCAACATTTTGAACATTACCTTTGTAATACATCTTGATATCTTGTTGACCACTTGAATTGTTCATTCTAGCAATCTTTTGTTGTTCAAGATCTTGTACTTCAAGTTTTTCAATGAACTGAGCAATTGTCAATCTATCATACTCTCCGGTATTCTTCAAAATCATAAGATATGTACCCCATTCTTTTTGAGGTAAAGCATCGGCTAATTTTTCAACCCATTCCTCACGATCTTTAGTGATATCCAACCGACTCATTGAACGTACTAAATGACAATATCTCTCAATAAGAGTCTTTGTAGTTTCACCCGGTAAACCTGAGAATAATTCAAATTCTTTCTTTAATAGTGACTTTTTATTCTTGATCATCTCCGTACTTCCTTCGAATTTTGTACGAAGTGCTTCCCAAATCGAACGTGCACTATCATCATGTTGAAGTAATATGAAAATTTCTTCTTTCACAGCTTGTTGAAGTAAACTGATCATCATTTTTTCTGCCTTGTACATTTCTCTCTCTTTTTCCGTAAATTCAGAAATATTCTTTGTAACTCCCACATTATTACGAGGTCGAACGTACTTAGTTTCAATACACTCCCAAGACCTTAGATGATTTGCTTGAACCCAGTTTTCAAAACGTTCTTGCCAACTATAATATTCTTCAATGCTCATCAGCTTTGGAGGTTTCTGTAATGTTCCCGTTTCATTTTCCATTGTCACACTCTGAGCAACGGTAACAGGAGTACCCGGGGCAGTAGAAAATGCGTTATAAAACTCGTTGTCCATGTTTCGGTATTGAGATTTCACAAAAACAGACTTTTCAAATGAACTGGGAAGATTTCAAACATCCTGAATGTTCTTAACCCACCTCGTACGAACTGGATACTATCAACACGTACGAACTGGATCTAACTTACATGATTTGGACTAATCTCAAACCGTGCGACCTGAATAAAGTTCAATCCGTGCGAACTGGTAGTCTGACTGATCAAACCATGCGAACTGGAATCCACTTCGTGCGACTTGGAGCAATTCGTGCGAACTGGAGTCTTTTCACACGACCTGGAGACAACTTCGTGCGAGCTGGCTGAATTCAGTGAGTCGATCAGAAGAGTTCTAGATCAAATCAGAGGCGGAATTCAGTGATTTGATCTTCATTGCAGCTTGATATACACTTAGAAGTAGATTAACTGTCGATTGTATTGATTTCGCAACGTTACAAGAGCTGGCTGATCAACTCAAGCGACCTGACAAAATCTCGAACGAACTGATATGTTTTTCACATGATTTGGTCAATTTTATCAGGTTTTAGGTTGATTTTAGTTCTGATTTCTTCAAGGATTGATTAAAACAGTGTTTTACAGGTTATATGTCACAATCAGATCATTTTAACCGTGAAATCTCAGTTAATTTGATGAAAAAGTGTAAAAGAATGAATAGAAGTGAGTAAAAATCAGATTTTTCGGTGAAAACTAGCTGAAATGGTAAGAACTCTTCCTCCTGAGCTCTGATATCACTTGTAGGATCGGTGAATCGATCAAACGAGACGTTCAGAAGAGTTCTAGATCAATACGAAAGGCGGAAACAGACGTATCGATGTTGTATCAGCTTGATTTGCACATAGAATCACTTTAACTGTCACTTGTATTGATTTGAAACAGTTTACAGATCTGGAGACACTTCGGCAGAGCTTCGCTACCGGAATCACAACTGTTACAAATGAAATCACAAGACCCACTATATATAGACAAGCCCAGTTCGCATGAACCATTCACTCCAGTTCGCACAAACTGATCTGGTCCAGTTCGCACGAACTAGTCAGTTCGTGTGGACTGGCTGGTTCTAGCATGTTTCCCGTTTTTCTCAAACTACATGTCTTGATTTCTCTATTCTATTACATGACTTGATACAAGACGAAGTTAACAGACATATGCACCAATAAAAAATACAACCACTACAGGTGGGAATTCAGATGATCCAATTAAAGTAGGTGATGAATTAACTTATAAGGATTTGACGGTTAGAGTGTCTACCATTGAAACAAATGTTGCTGAAATGAAAGAATTGATTAAGCAGATGATAGAGCTTTTTAAAAGTCAACCTACCAGACAGGAAATTGCCAATGTGCTTTGGAATTCTATGCAACCCATCCTTCAAGCTCAGAGGAATTTAGCTGAAAGTAACTGCAATTTCAGTTTGGAATTTATCAGAAATTGGTTGAAGCCAGGTATAAAGACACACAAGCAGACATTATGAACATTAAGGAACATCTGTTGGAACTTACTGGCTCCACCTCTATATCAATATTTGAGAAAGATGATGACGATGATAATGATGCCAAAAAGGGGGAGAAAGATTCATTGAGAAAGTTGCCACCAGATTCAAAAGCTAATCCTACAGAAATTGTATCGCCTACTCAACCTAAATCCCAACCTTCTCCAAAAAAACCACTACAAAAGAAGGAGAAAATACCTTCCACACCATCATCACCCATTTTGTCAATAGATGTTGGGAACACAAAAGTATCAGCAGATGTTTACCAAACAGCTGCTGAGACACCAGTTGTTTCAGCAGAAGTTTCTCAAACATCTGCCATGATCATTTTCACTACTCCAACCATAATCCAACCATCTCCAACGTCACAAAGATTTCCCATACATTCATCTTCACTACCAAAACATTCTCCTTCACCAGAAATCATCTCCACACGTAAGAGAAAAACTCATATCGATAGAATCACAAAAATGAACAATGATCCTCTGGTAAAGCCAACTCAACCTAATTGGAAGAAAGTCAAAACAGTGGATTCAGATGAGGTATTGAAGTTTAAAAGAATGAGAGCAGAGCTTGTGGCTGCTGATTATGGTCCAGTTAGATCCATTGCCAGATGGTCTAAACTGAAGATAGTTGAGACCTACAAAAAGCTGGAAGAAGTTAGAGCTGAATATTCAAATGTTCTTCAAAACTCAGTCTATCCTACAACTGCTGCTTTGTCTCCAAAAATCGGTACTCCGAAAAACCTTCTCTCATCATCTGATTTGTCTGAATTAATTGCAAATTTAGTTAGCAGACCACAATCACCAAACTCATCTTCAATAATTCTTTGCCCAAGAAAACCAACTGATCCAAAAAATAGTAAAGTGGAAGTCATGCTCAAAAACCCAAGTATTGACTTTGATCAGATCAGATGGTAGTGTTGAAGAGATTAAAATGGATAGTGCATATAATCTGAATGCATACGATCTCCAAGATTTGTTGGACCTTCAACTTGAGAGGGATGATGAAGAAGACATGTTCTCCCTAGACTTTGAACTACAATTCAAAGGACAAATCAGGGAGATGTTGATGAGAAATAATAATCAGTAATAAAGAAGGGTTTTAGTATCATCTGTTGTATAGGGAGATTGTTGGATCAGCAGCTGTTACATTGTTTGCAGTAGCATATTTAACTAGATCACAACATGTAGCGAAGGACATGTTGCTGGGTAACAAATTCTTGAGTGAGGTTTGATGTGTGTTGTTTAGGCAGGTGATCGTATGTTCTTAGTTAATGTTTGTTAAAGTTAAATTGTATTCGAATTTTATTAAGTTTGTTAGATGTCTTTCATATGTACTTATATTTATAACAATTTATATTGTCAATGGGTGGATACTCTCTTTTATGAATAAGAGAATGGAAATAATCATATGTAACTGATGAATTTTATTAAGTTTGTTAGACATCTTTTAGACATCTTTTATTAACTTTCTTAAATATCTTTTATATTTACTTATAGTTGTCTTTTAGCTATAATAGATAACACGTTTTGGTACAATATCTATACACATATCTATATGTTCTGTCAATATATGTTATGCATGGTTTTCTAAGAAACGACCCGTATTTGCACACGGGTCTTACCGCTAGTTCTTATAAATGAAAAAGTTATTGTTGAATTTAAAATAAAATTATAAAAGGAAGTTTATCCATCTGCCCCACCTTTTACTCAAATATGACGCAATATTAGACCAAATGCATTTCCTATCCAATACCATACGCTGTGGGTATAGATCAACGACGTTTATGCCTTTTCATGTCGTACACACCACACCGTCGATAGAGTTGTCCATGATGTTTATGGAGGGGTTTGCAATTCTCCACCGGCGTTATGAGTTAATGTGTGTCAACGTAGCGTGCTGTGAATGGGGGTGGCATATAGTCGTTGGACCCCAACGACATTACTTACAAGGAAAAAGATTTTTCATTTAAAAAAATATTTTACCACAAAAAAAAAATCAACGCTTTTCACCATTTTCACCTCGTTCTCTTCTTCCCAATCTTCATTTTTATAAAATCACTCAATCTTTTATAAAAGCCCTCGAGATTTTCAAGAAAAAAGAAAGGAAATCGGATGTGAAATTTCTCGCTTTGAAGATCGATCATCTAGACGACGAAGAAAGGGAAATGTACAAAAAATTGCAAGAAGAAATAAAGGCAAAATATCGTACTTAATTTATGTATTTTTAAGCTTCGGTTTTTTAGCTTTCCTTTTGTTTTTTAATTTATGTAGTTTTTTTATTTAAGTTATGAAACTTTTTTTTTAATTTTATGTAATCTTTTTTATTTACATTATCTAATCTTTTTTTTATTATTGTTAATTATTATATAGGTATTTAAAAAAAATAAATACACATTTTATATAAAAATGATAACAAAAAGTAGGTGCCACGTGTAGAATAACGCCACTTCCACGCCCCTTCCCACACCCCCCCCCCCTTTACACCACGCCCCGTTCTGACGCGCGCTGACGTGTCGTCCACGTGTCGAATAACGCCCAATTTTCAAGTCCCTTCATACCGTATGGTCTTGAGATGCTATGATTTTTATTTACCGCATCACCCAAATGCATCCTTAAATATGGTGCATTGGGTTTGGTCCAATACTACTTATATATATACATTATCTTCATATTTGTCTTATCATTATCATCATACTCAGTAAATCCCACAAATAGCACAACTAAGGAAGAGTCTGAGGGTAAGATGTAGACAATCTTACCTCTACCCCATAGGGATAGAGAGGCTGCTTCCAATGAGACCCTCGACTCGATAGTAATTTTGCATCAAGCCTTGGACATAAGGCACATAACACTCAACAATTAAGACAAAGGACGATTAATGCATGTACTCCCTTTTCTTTCGGCTATCAACGCCACCACATGATGCATGATTAACCACCCATCTCTTTTAACGTTATTTTCACGAAATTAGTAAAATAACATTAAAATTAATGCACTTTCACTTTTGTCCCCCCGAGCGTCCACACATATATACATTATATGCGCATATCGCAAGCGGGACGTTATCTTCTTATTTGTCTAAATAAAGAAATACTATCAAAGACTAACAAAATAGAATGTAAAACACGTATAGCTTTCTAAAATTTGAAAATGAAGCAGTCAACTCTTTCCTGTCAATTCTTGTACCTCATTTTCCATGCATGTCAACTTGTTCAGTTTTAGACGTTATATATGCAAAAACATGTTTATGCACTTCTCAAACATACTTTTCAAGTAGTAAATTATGTTTTACATGTAATTTTAGACAGCCCAATTTTGTTTATATTTTAAGGGGAAAGTTAGTGTACAAATAAACTTAACGTACTAAACGTACGAATAGCATGAAAAAACAAAAAGTACACGGTGACATTTCTGTAATTATCTGCTTGTAGGGTAATTATTAAAATTACTCTACAAATGATACTGTAGAGAAATTTTGATCTTGTAGAGTAATTTTGTAAAATATTCTTGTAGAGTAATTTTGATCTTGTAGGGTAATTATCAAAATTACACTAACCCCCCCCCCCCCCCCCCCAAAAAAAAAAAAAAAAAAAAAAACCCTACCCCCACCCAAACTAAAAGCAAAAAACTAAACCCCATAACTAAATGCTAACAAAATTACTCTACAGGATCATTTGTAGAGTAATTTTGAATTGTATGTTGTTTGATAAACTTGCATGGTGATTTTGATTCACTTGTAAAGTAATTTTGATGCAGAGTAATTTGATACACTTGTAGAGTAATTTTGATAATTACCCTGCAAGAACAAAATTACTCTACAAGAACATTTTACAAAATTACTCTACAAAAGATCATTTGTAGAGTAATTTTGATAGTTACTGATAATTACAAAAATGCCACCGCTTTTTTGCCTTTTCTTTCAGTTCGTACGTTTTGTACGTTAACTTTATTTGTATTTGATCTTTTACCTATATTTTAATATGCTCTCATTAAAAATGGTTCTTTTTGGATGATGACAAATTAGTTTAAGAAATAAATTTATAAAAATAACTATTTAAATACCTTTTAAAAACAATCACAGAGATATTGAAAGAAAGGCTACGCACCTGTGTACTTTTATCATAATAATCGTGCATCTTATATAAATAAATGGAACGGTAAATTGCAGTTTACGTTCTTTAAGTTTCAGTAAAATTTCAGGTGTTGTCCTTTAACTAACAAAATTACAACGGATGTCCTTTATGTTTTAATTTCTTTATAACAGATGTCTTTTATGTTTTAATTTATTTACAATAGATGTCCCTTGTTTTTGTAATCTTTTTAGGGAGAAATGACATCTTCTGCAAAGATATTAGAACATAAAGGACATATGTTGTAATTTCGTTAGTTAAAGGATATCGCCTAAAATTTTGTTGAAACTTAAATGACATAAAATGCAATTTATCCTAAAGGAAATCCGGTATAAATGAAATTAACCTACTAAACGTATAAATAACTAGATCTATTATTATTACTCTACAATCTACAATTTTCAACTTAAGTAATAACTAAATCAATTACTATTACTCTACAATTTTGAATTAAAGTAAAAATACTACAAAAAACTAAGTAGAGTAATAATAATTAATCTACTTCAAAAATTGTAGAGTAATAATTATTTTTCTAGTGTTAGCATAATTAATCCAGTTATTTGTATGCTTAGCACTTAAATTAGAGGATTTTAAAATTGAAAAAAACAAATAGAAAAAAGGTATCAGGGTCGTCTTTTCTGGCGTGAACTACCCCCTCCCGATTATCAAACGACTATAATTCTTTTCATAAGATAATATTTAAAAAAAATGCACTATATTAACGGACATTTCATTTTCTTTAATTTGAGTAAACTATTGCTATAGTTTTCTTGATTTTTAAAATCTTTTATTTTAGATACTATAAAGTTATGTGATTGTGTTTCAGTACTTAATTACGTACTAGAATATAATCATTGAATACCTAAATCACATACCATATGTGTAAACAGTAACAAATTCAAAATGTAACGCTACATCTATAATCACGTACCAAATGATCAATGAATACATAAATCACGTACCAGATACCCACTGTATACCTAAATCTAGAATCACGCACCCTGTGTGTAAAAGCAGTAACAAATACTTAATGTAACAATCACTTACCATGTGTGCAAAGCAGTAATAAGTGCTCAATGTAACGATATATCTATAATCACGTATCGACCTATATTACAAAACTAATCATGTAATAGCATAAAAACAATTAAGTTTTTATTATATTGAATGTATAATCACGTAATAAGAATAACTTTAATGAAAAATCATTATACAATAAAAAAACTATAATAACGTAATTACGTACCGATACATAATCACGTGACATTACACTTGTTACATATGATACGCAATTATAGATGTAGGGTCATATTGAGCATTTATTACTGCTTGCACATATGATACGTAATTACATATCGGAACATAATCACGCAACGTTACACAATCACGTAACTTATAGCTTGTAAAATAAAATTTTTAAAAATTAAGAAAACTATAGCAATAGCATACTAAACTTTAAAAGAATCAAACACTCGTTAATACGGTGTATTTTTTTAGAAATAATATTAACGTATGAAAAAGTTATAGCCATTTGAAAATCGACGGTGAAGTTGGTTAGCGCAAGAAAAGACCATAATATTGTTTCCCCTTTAATTTAAAAAGGACACGTGTCAAGCCTGGATTGTCGCGTATGCTTCGCACGATAAATCTGTCATGTATGTAATCCGGTGCCTTGATTATTATGTCATATTCTACATTGCCCATACAATTATTTTAAGTTTTAACTAACAATAACTTTATATAATTGGCAAAGTATAACTTCTCTTCACCCATTTTTAAATGTAAAGACTTAAGAGCAATTACGTAATTATGATATATAATAATATACCTAAAAAAGTGTGTATGTGTGATAAAAATTATGGAAAAATTACATGTCTTACGACTATAACTACTTTCCACCGGTCTACATTCAAACTTCAAAACCATGACTTCAATTCCAAGTAACCTCTAACATCGGACTATACATCCTATAAATATACATTCTCTTTCACTCTCATCTTCATTCCAACAAATATAAAAACTAAACACAAGAAATATAGTGTTGCATGCAAAAAGCTTGGTGAACAAGACACAAAGCAACCATGCAAAAGCATAGCATTAGTGTTCTTACAACAATATTGGTGTCACTAGTTGTATTGTTGACCATGGTGGACTCATGCAATGCAAGCCATGAGACCATGAACGTGAACCAGCCTAACCTTTGGCTCACGCTCTTACAATCTCTTGGCCACAACCCTTCGCCCCCTCCTGGAGATGGTTGTGGTGAAACTAAAAACGGTGGAAACAACTGCAAGCCGCCAGCTAAACCGCTAGTTAAAGAAAAGGCCTTTGCAAGCCGACATGGGGCCACTTCTACAACATCTTCTCCTCCTTCACCACCATCGTTTCTGGTTCACATTGGAACCACAACAAACCGGAAGTTGATGATGTGGTCTCATGGAGTTTGACATCATAAACTAAATACTCATGCATCAATACTCAAGTGAACGTATGATATTAGTATCGTCTTTATTCATATTTATTTATATATATTTATATATAGGTCGAGTGTGATGCTAGTTATGTATTCTTTAGGAATAACATTGGAGGAATTTCTAGCCTTGTATTAATTCTCAGTCGAAATTAAGAGAATAAATGTATGTTGCCATAGATCTATTTTTAGTAGATGTAATCGAAATAAAAGTTTAAATTACCGGTTTCCTTATTCAAAATTAATTATACTTGTTTAAAACTTAGAATAGGTTTTCTCATACGCTGGTCATAATCATATAAAAAATCGATGGCCAATTGTCATGCACGGCTTAATCATTTTGGGGTTTAAAGCAATTCTAAATTGGGGTACCTTCGTAAAAGGTTATTAATAATTTTTGCTAATGATCCAATAGATCTTTTACTTGTTAATTATTTTTATAGTTTTTGTGGGATGTGTCGCTTATCTGTTTCAATGATACCTAATTTTCTAATAATGATATGAGAACTCAGTGGCGGAGCTAGCCCATTAAGTTAGAGGTATCCTGATTTTTTTTACTGTACAATCATACAATAATATAATAGTAAAAAAACGAAAATAATTAAAGTAAAACAAATATCTAATAGATTTATCCTCTTCTTTTTTCATAGCTTGAAATCGTTCTATCACATCGTCGTCTTTTACTTCATCAAAAGTTTCTTTTTCAACCTCACAAACCATAGCATCGTTCAAATATTCCCGGCCCATTCAATTTAGAAAAACATCTTTAAAAGGTTGCGGTTGCAACCGGTAAAATCAAAGCAAGCTTCACTATCCGATAAATCAAAGGACAAGAACTATGTGTTTCGGTTTCCACCATATGACGGGCAAGATCATTTATTCAATTATAATATTGTTTTGTGTTTTGGGCTAACTTTATCAATTATATTTAAAGCCTCATTTCAATTCTATTGTTATTAATTTGGGGTTATTTTATCATTCGGGCTTAATTATTCTATGAGGTTTCAGGTTGTAAAATGTTTGGTCTTATAAAAAAATGGGATTTTGGTAATATGAAGTATCATATTTTTTTGTTAAGGGTATCATCGTATTTTTTTGGGGTATCCTTTGTATAAAACCAAAAAAACCCCTACGAATACGGTGTTGAGCCATAGCCCGTGCTACGGCTCGTTACATTATGGTTCCGCCCCTACGAGTTGTTTTGGTTTACAATTTCATTATATTTTATGGGTCAGGATATAATAGAAAGTTTTTTTGGCTACAAGGGCTAGGAAGTAATCTTGACCATCAATTGATTAATCAAGGGCTTGGATTAAATGGGTATAATTGATAAAAAAAAGGAGGAATGCGAGTTTGTGTAGGGGTATTCTAGTAAATCCAAAGCAATAGTTTCTCTCTCCTCCAATTCCCCCTGTTTTTAAACGTTAATAACTCTTTCATACGATATTTTATTTTATAAAAATTGCACAAAAAAAAACGAGTTTTTATCTTTAAAACGAATAAACTATTGCTATATTTTTGGAAAAAAAATTTGAAAACCCAGATGCGTAAAACGCAATGGACAAAAGCATAAAAATTAACTTTTTTTTTTTTTTTTCTAAAACGCAATTGACAAAAAAAAAAACACAAAGAAATGTCTTGTTTCTAAAACATAATAGACAAAAACATAAAAAAAAATGTGTTATTTCTAAAACGGCTGAAAAACACAAACAAATGTCTTTTTTGTAAAACGCAATGGCTAGAAAACACAAAGAAATATCTTTTACCTAAAACGCAATGGCCAGAAAAAATAAAAAAATGACTTTTACCTAAAACACATAAAATGTGTTTTACCTAAAACGCAATGAACTAAAAACACAATAATAAGTGTTGTTCCTAAAACGCAATGGCTGAAAAACACAAAGAAATGTCTTTTACCTAAAATGCAATGGACTAAAAACACATAAAATATGTTTTTACCTAAAACGCAATGGACTAAAAACACAATAAAATGTGTTGTTTCTAAAACGCAATGGTTAAAAAACACAAAGAAATGTCTTTTTTTTTTTGTAAAACACAATGAGCTAAAAACACAAAGAAATGTCTTATTTCTAAAACGCAATGGCCAGAAAACAGAAAAAATGTGTTTTTACCTAAAATGCAATGGATTAAAAACACATAAAAATGTGTTTTACCTAAAACGCAATGGACTAAAAACACAATAAAATGTGTTGTTTCTAAAACCCAACGGACTGAAAATACAAAAAGTATTTTTTCATTACTTTGTAAAACGCAATGACTCAATTCAAAAACCCATATCGTAAAAATGCAATTAAAAAATTTCTTACTTAGATCGAAGCCGATTTCTTCAGATTTCTTCAACGATTGACGAAATTTGAATGCTAGAAACACTTATCAGCGGTCGAATCGAACGAATCGAGTGATTCGCTTCAAACTCAATTCAAAAACCCAGATCGTAAAAATGCAATTCAAAAATTTCTTACGTAGATCGAAGCCGATTTCTTCAGATTTCTTCAACGATTGACGAAATTTGAATGCTAGAAACACTTATCAGCGGTCGAATCGAACGAATCGAGTGATTCACTTCAAAATCACGGGAAAAAATGAGATATTGTATGAAATTAAACTGTGTTTCTTCAAAAAAGTTGAAAAACACGTTGATTGGGTGTTTGAATAATTGATTGGTGACGAAAATCGCACTATAATGTAGTGATTATTGAGATAGAAAGTGAAGAAAAAGGTTGAAGATGGTGAGTTTTGAAAATTGTAGGTTTTTAAGTTACTAGGAGAGAAGAATGAAGAAGATTAGATAAAATTGACTAAAATACCATTCACTTTATTTTTAAATTTTGCCACATGACAAAATTCTATTCCTTTCTATCCTTCATAGTCAAATTAAACTTTCTATTTGATCCTCTCCCTATATTATATTATAGTATATTATATTATGTACCTTAAAAAGGGTCGTTTGGCTACTAAATGTTTCAATTATAAAATTATTTAAGTACCATATTTGGTAATTATATAATTATATATATATATATATATATATATATAGAGAAAGTATAATGTACTTCAGGGCTTAACCTACATTAACATACATGACAAAATATATAACGTGCGTTATTATCATAGAACGTGCGTGATTATAGTCCCATGCGTGATTATGTGGTCCCATGCGTGATTATGTGGTCCCATGTGGTCCCATGCGTGATTATGTGGTCCCATGCGTGATTATACCCTGATCCAACGGTTACCATTGTCTCCTACGTGATGTATGATAAGGCTTTTTGTATGTTAACCTTTCTCTATATATATATATATTGATTTCGAGATATGATCAATAGTAACTTTATTTTTATAATAATATATAGTTTTTTATTATTTTATTATTTATTATATTATAATAGTTTATTATATTATTTACTTTTACGTTTTTTAATAATTATTTTTTTTATCTTTTTTTAACATATATTAATTTATCGATTAATTTGATACTTTCTTTAATAAGTTACGTTTATAAGTTTTTTTCTAAAAACATAACTACGTAGTTGTGCTTGATTTCTTTCCCTGACATTCCGATATAAGTTTTGTAAAAACGAGGTTTGCTGCAGTCACATGACTCTGAATCTCTGGCACTAAACCTTTAAGGTACAGCTCGATACGTTTAATAGGAGGATCCACCATAGTAGGACACAAGATAGCCAGTTCGTTCGATCTTTTCGTGTACGCTTCAATTTCCGACCCCGTCATCTTTAAGTTGAAGAACTCTACCTCCAGCTTGTGGATGTCATCACGATTACAGTACTCTTCCTTGATCAATTCCTTGAAATCGTTCCATGGGGTGGAATTAGCAGCAACCAACCCCAACATTTGGACCGGAGCGTTCCACCACGTGAGCGCTACACCTTCAAGAGTACCAGTAGCATATTTCAACCTACGAGCCTCAGGGCATTCACACATCTCAAAAACAGACTCGAGCTTCTCAAACCAGTGAAGGAGGCCTACAACTCCCTCAGTGCCGTTGAAAGTAGTAGGTCGGCAGTCCATAAAAGTTTTGAAAGTACAAACAGGAGGCTGAGCATGTTGACCTGTCGTGCGAGTAAGAAGAGACAAGGTTAAACACAAGTGTTGGTTTACGAGAGTAGGATCTAAAGATCCTAGAGTAAGTTGCAATGGCAGGTTGTACCTCCTGCCTGAGCGGCTGCGAGTGCTGCAGTAACTTGTTCATTTATTAAAGCCGTCAGCTGGGCTTGAGTTAGGTTGATACGTCCACTCATGATCTTCATATCAAAGGAAACATGAGTGAGAAAGGTGTCGCGAAAGTGCGATGATAGAAGAGAGTAAGCACACATGTGTTTCAACAATAGTTGCTACATTTATCTAAGCATACCATGAACAATGTACTATGTAACTAACAGGCATGTAATATAAACATAAACCATATCACCTAGAAGGTTGAGTCTTGCACGTGGAGCGAAGCGTCGTTGTGGATCGTTGAGCACTGTACAGGTTATAGTCTGGTTTTGTCAAAAAGCTTTTCCCTTTTTTAAAACCAAGTTTACTATAACCAACGGCTCTGATACCAATCTGTCACACCCCCAAAATCCACAAGCGGAGTATCGCCGCATGGAGGCGTGACTGACCAGGATCAAGCCACCAATCATATTGAACAACGTAATTAAGTAAATAAAACCAACCACAATATAATTGGTGTCCAAAAGAAAATAACCAACTTTAAGTTAACAGCGGAAGCATAAAATGTAATGTAAAACCCAAACATAAGTAAATAGTTCATAAAGTTTAAATGTTTAACATGGAACTCAATAGTCCATGTCCCACAACGACCACTCCTCCCTGTGCAAGCTCCATACGCACCTAAGGACCTGCAAGGCATGTAACAACGAGTAAAAAACAAAGTTGAGCGAGTTCACAGTTGGTTGTTTAGTTTTAGTAGTTTGTTTTGAAAACCATAAGTTGTTTCGTAAACCACGAATTAAACAGTATCTTTGTTTCCCAATCCATATCCATAATCAGTGGGGGCTTCCCCATGTGAACCACTAGACCGTTACCATATCGAAAACTGACGAAAATAAGTTGTGCCCTACGTCAATGTCTATCATCATTGACTAAGTGCCCAGATCCATTAGTACACGCCCGTCCGACCGGCATGGTGTGAGGCTTGTCCACCCTAATAGAGCTAATAACTAATGACCCGCTCGCCATTGGCCCGACGATTAAGTCGATATAAAATGAGGGACTTCATGATAGAGTTTTGTCTAGTAAGTTTTAAGGTTGTTGTCCTACCCAAGGAGGACGAACGTACGTATTCTACCCAAGGAGAATACGCAGGATTAATATTGGCATCCTACCCAAGGAGGATGGCGGTACATATCCTACCCAAGGAGAATATGTAGGTTCCGTTTTAATTCTTTAACCCATTCCCAACCACCGGGAATCCCATGCCTTAGAAAGTGTGTGAACTCACCTCGGTTTGCTCGGTATGCTTATTTACTTTCACAAACAATTCAGTCAAAGCCTATAGTATGCACGTATACACAATCAGTTTATGTTCGTAATGACTCACATGCAATCTATATCATAAAGTGTGCTTGGCAGTTAACATCATGTATCACGTAAACAGTTAATCAAATTCATACAATTCATGCTTCACATAATTGATTTCTCAGTCTATCCTAACATGGTTATCCTTTAACAGTCCTAACAGACTTAACTGAGTTACTGTTCCAATTTCCCAACTTCACATAACATTTGGCGAAAACCCTTCGGCGAAAACACCCAGGCGAAAACCCTTTTCGGCGAAAACCCCCAGGCGACGAAATCCCAAAGGGTTTTCGTCGAGGTTGCATTTTCGTCGGCCCTGTGTTTTCGTCGAGTAAGTGTCTTCGTCGACACAGTGATTTCGTCGAGGCAAAGTATGATCATCATCAGTTACACAACCAGAAACCCTAAAGATTATCTAACAGTTACGTCGACTTCATCATACAATCATTCAATCAGACTAAATCATGCAATCATATAAATTACCAAATCACCATGCGATCAAGATCATCATTCAATCATCAGATCAATCATGGACACGCATAACACAATCGATCATAACATCAGATTATAAGGATCCCTATCATACAAATCAATTCAATCCACAAACAACATCACATTGCAGCCGATCTACTTACATGTGCACTTCATCCATTGATTAATTTTCTAATACCTCCAAACCCTACACTTCACAACATATAAACATGGTTTCTAGTACAGCCCCTAATACACATAACGGTTCGCAGACAATACATAACAATCATCCAGTGCATAACAATAGTTGCTACATTTATCTAAGCATAACATGAACAATGTACTATGTAAGCATACCATGAACAATGTACTATGTAACTAACAGGCAGGTAATATAAACATAAACCATATCACCTAGAAGGTTGAGTCTTGCACGTGGAGCGAAGCGTCGTTGTGGATCGTTGAGCACTGTACAGGTTATAATCTGGTTTTGTCAAAAAGCTTTTCCCCTTTTTAAAACCAAGTTCACTATAACCAATGGCTCTGATACCAATCTGTCACACCCCCAAAATCCACAAGCGGAGTATTGCCGCATGGAGGCGTGACTGACCAGGATCAAGCCACCAATCATATTGAACAACGTAATTAAGTAAATAAACCAACCACAATATAATTGGTGTCCAAAAGAAAATAACCAACTTTAAGTTAACAGCGGAAGCATAAAATGTAATGTAAAACCCAAACATAAGTAAACAGTTCATAAAGTTTAAATGTTTAACATGGAACTCAATAGTCCATGTCCCACAACGGCAACTCCTCCCTGTGCAAGCTCCATACGCACCTAACGACCTGCAAGGCATGTAACAACGAGTCAACAACAAAGTTGAGCGAGTTCACAGTTGGTTGTTTAGTTTTAGTAGTTTGTTTTGAAAACCATAAGTTGTTTCGTAAACCACGAATTAACCAGTATCTTTGTTTCCCAATCCATATCCATAATCAGTGGGGGCTTCCCCATGTGAACCACTAGACCGTTACCATATCGACAACTGACGAAAATAAGTTGTGCCCTACGTCAATGTCTATCATCATTGACTAAGTGCCCAGATCCATTAGTACACCCCCGTCCGACCGGCACGGTGTGAGGCTTGTCAACCCTAATAGCGCTATTAACTAATGACCCGCTCGCCATTGGCCCGACGATTAAGTCGATATAAAATGAGGGACTTCATGATAGAGTTTTGTCTAGTAAGTTTTAAGGTTGTTGTCCTACCCAAGGAGGACGAACGTACGTATTCTACCCAAGGAGAATACGCAGGATTAATATTGGCATCCTACCCAAGGAGGATGGCGGTACATATCCTACCCAAGGAGAATATGTAGGTTCCGTTTTAATTCTTTAACCCATTCCCAACCACCGGGAATCCCATGCCTTAGAAAGTGTGTGAACTCACCTCGGTTTGCTCGGTATGCTTATTTACTTTCACAAACAATTCAGTCAAAGCCTATAGTATGCACGTATACACAATCAGTTTATGTTCGTAATGACTCACATGCAATCTATATCGTAAAGTGTGCTTGGCAGTTAACATCATGTATCACGTAAACAGTTAATCAAATTCATACAATTCATACAATTCATGCTTCACATAATTCATGCTTGGCAGTTAACATCATGATTTCTCAGCTAATCACAGAGATGGCATACTAACCAGTTACGATACGAGACTAGCAAAGGTTTCGAGAGAGCTAGGGATTGCCGTCACACAGAGGAGAGGAAGAGAGAGGCCTTAGGGTTTTCTATTCGGCAGTTGTTTCACGAATGTAACCATTCACGTAAAATATGCACACTTAAATGAACTGGACCCTTAATGGGCTTCGGTGAAGACTGGGCCAGCGAAATCCCTTGATTTCGTCGAGTGGCCATGGTGAAAACCCTTGGTTTTCGTCGAGCAGACCAGTGTGGCGAAAACCCTCTTGGTTTTCGTCATGCACCATAAAAAATATATATATATATAATAATATTAATAATAGTGACACACCACTATACATTAACAGTACATAGTTTATTATTTAATTCAACTATAGTTTAATGCCTCAAACATACATCAAGCATAAACAAGTTACAATGCAAGCAAGTTATGAAAACATGACTGTAAACAAATAACGTGTTGAGGAAAGACCTTGGAAACTCGAGTTGTCACATTATCCCCAACTTGAAAGAAATTTCGTCCCGAAATTTTGCACGTGGTTACTGAGAAAGCTAGTTGTGTTGCGTTGTTTCCTGGTTTTCGTGGGGTGTCACATCATCCCCCCGTTGGTTTGGAATTTCGTCCTAAAATTCTGTAGTAGCTTCAGCCTCAGTAGTGGTTGCACTGTTCTCGAACAACTGGGGATACTTGAGTTTCATTTGGTCTTCTCGTTCCCAGGTGAACTCTGGGCCACGACGGGAGTTCCAACGAACTCGTACAAGAGGTATTCTGGTGCGCTTGAGAACCTTAACGTCTCGGTCTGTGATTTCAACTGGTTCCCCGACGAATCGCAACTGATCGTCGATTGTGAGCTCCTTCAAAGGGACTATGAGGGTCTCATCTGACAGACACTTTTTTAGATTTGACACGTGGAATACGTTGTGAACTCCATTGAGCTCTTCAGGTAGATTCAACTTGTAAGCGACTTTGCCAATTTTCTCAATGATTTCGAACGGTCCGACATATCGCGGATTGAGTTTGCCTCATTTTCCAAAACGAACTACACATTTCCAAGGTGAGACTTTGAGTAGCACTTGATCCCCAACCTGGAACTCGAGTGGTTTCCTGCGCTTATCAGCGTAGCTTTTCTGACGGTCACGAGCTGCCGCCATTCGTTGTCGTATCTGATCAATCTTCTCAGTTGTGTCTACCACAAGTTCTGGGCCAGTGATTTGGCTGTCGCCAACTTCTTCCCAACAAAGAGGTGATCGGCATTTACGTCCGTACAATGCCTCAAATGGAGCGGTCTGGATACTGGTGTGGTAGCTGTTATTATATGAAAATTCCACTAAAGGTAGATGTCGTTCCCAGCCGTTACCAAAATCAATCACACATGCCCTAAGCATGTCTTCAAGGGTTTGGATGGTGCGTTTCGACTGGCCATCCGTTTGCGGGTGATATGTCGTGCTCATGTTTAATCGAGAGCCAAAAGACTTGTGCATTGCGTGTGTCACGGCCCCCGTCCCGGTTTTACCCGGTCCAGGAGCCGCGGGACAGAAATCCGTGGTAATTATTATGTTGGCAGCGGAATTTTAACAGGATCGTTTAAAACTTGAAAATACCCAATTTATTCTATTTCACAAATTGGGGATTACACTCATAATTTACAATAAAGGTGATTTCACCGGGAAATCCCTAATTTTTACAAAAACATGTTTCTTGATTTTATTGAGCCACTTCCTCAAGCTTGTAGTGCTACACAACACTTTTTCCTGGATCACAGCAGATCACCTGAAACATGTTTTAAAAAAGGTTTTATCAGCAGGGAAATACTGGCGAGTCATTCAAGTTGCACAAAACGACACCTTGTTATAATATACAGCATTAAGGGTGATTACATTGTTTATATCAACCAATTACTCCAAATCGGTATTTGTCACTCGACTGTATCTGTGACTATGGTCAGATCACCCATTGGCTAACCCGTTGTCCAATGGTGACGGGAAACAAGTAATGTATACAAAACCCCACATACCGGCAGTAATTGAAGATTACAAAGACTTAATCCTTGTAATTATAACTTTGAGAACAAATAGGGTTTAAGAAACCAATTTGATAAAAAGAGAATGACTCACATTGCAGATTTAAACGGGCAGAGTTTAGTCTACTGATTAGCCTTGTAACCTAATTTAAATAACAATGCACACGAAAACTAGGTCAGTAACTTAATACAACTTTTACGACAACTCACGAGATCCAAAACCTTCACAATGAATGACAAAGTGCGATACTTAAACATCCATCGAATTTACGACGAATGACAAAGCATAGCCCGAGTTTGGGCAGCACTTAAACATCCATCGGATTGGTTTTTTATCGATCGGACATTAAATCGTAGCAGTGATCGAGTTATTACCCTGTTATCGCGGCAGAATTTCGTGATTGTGTGTGTTTTTGGAGTAATCAGACGATATCTCAGTGTACGTATTGAATTTTAACGTCGAACCAACGCTAAACTTCAAGTGCCAAACTCCAGAATTTATACTGAAAAAACGTCTCCCTCGCGTGGCACGAGGGCCTGTCGCGTGGCGCGAGGGGACCACTTCTAGCATAGGGTAGCCACGTCTGTTACTAGCTTGGGTGAGTCGACGGTTCAAAGAAATTCAATTTATACAACGAACTGTGATGATAATCGTCAATGGGGAATACCCCCCCTGAGTTTTAGGGGCCCTGATCCTGATTTCGATTGTTCTGAAAATTTTAGGGGTTATGCAGGATTACTTGGGGGTCTTAATTAGGGTTTCCTATTGAACAAAATAAAATAAAAATAGGTCTTTTGGTGAGAGTTGTTACATCCTCTCCACCTTAATTAAAATCTCGTCCTCGAGATTTACTGGAATAAGTGAGGATATTTCCGCTTCATTTCTGATTCCAGCTCCCAAGTGTACTCCGATCCTCTCTTAGAGTCCCACTTGACTTTGACCAGCACTAGTCGTTTGTGCTTGAGAAACTTGACCTTTCTGTCTTCTATCTGCAGTGGCTTCTCAACAAATTTTAACTTTTCATTTACCTCTACATCTTGAAGAGGTACTACCAGGGATTCGTCAGATAGACATTTCTTGAGGTTGGATACGTGAAATACGTCATGTACCCCAGCTAACTCTTCTGGTAGTTGTAATCGATAGGCAACTGGTCCTATTTGTTGGATTACTGGGAATGGTCCTACGTACCTTGGACTTAGCTTTCCCTTCTTACCGAATCGAACTACTCCTTTCCAAGGAGAAACTTTTAAGAGTACCTTATCACCGACTTGAAATTCCAGTGGCTTGCGTCGATTGTCTGCATAACTCTTCTGGCGATCTCGAGCCGTTTTCAGTCTCTCCTTGATTTGATTGATCTTGTCAGTAGTTTCTTGTACAATTTCGGGACCTGATAATTGGCTTTCTTCTATTTCTGCCCAACAGACCGGAGTTTTGCACTTTCGTCCGTACAGTGCTTCGAATGGGCCAGCTTCAATGCTTGCATGATAACTATTATTATAGGAGAATTCAATTAAGGGTAGGTGGTCATCCCAGTTTCCACCAAAATCTATTACACATGCCCTGAGCATGTCTTCTAGGGTTTGGATCGTCCTTTCACTTTGTCCGTCTGTTTGAGGATGGTAAGCTGTACTTAAATTTAATCGCGTCCCCATTGCGTCCTGGAAACTTGTCCAGAAATGTGAAGTGAAGCGACTATCTCTATCCGATACAATGGAGAGTGGAACTCCATGTAAGGATACTACTTCGTCTACGTACAACTTTGCTAACCTTTCCATGCTAAAGGTTTCCTTCATGGGTAGAAAATGAGCTGATTTGGTTAATCGATCCACAATTACCCAAATCGCATCATTACCTTTTCTGGTTTTGGGCAACTTAGTAACAAAATCCATGGTTATTAGTTCCCATTTCCAAACAGGCATTTCTAATTGTTGGAGTAATCCTGAAGGTTTCTGGTGTTCTGCCTTAACTTGTGAACAAGTTAGACACTTAGATACATATCTAGCTATATCCTTTTTCATTCCTATCCACCAGAAATTATTTCTTAAATCTTGGTACATTTTATTATTTCCAGGGTGCATGGTATACCTAGATTTATGGGCTTCTTCTAAAATCTTATTTCTTAATTCTCCTTGCTTAGGTACCCAAATCCTTGTTTTCTTATGGAATCTCTAAATTCCATCAGCTCCTTGCTCTAATTCCTTTATTCGTCCTTTCATTCCTTCAGCATCATCCTTGATTGCTGTGGCTTGCACATTCTTCAGTTGTTCCATTAAGTCTAATTGAATACTTAATCTAAGAGCACGAACTCGCTTTTGCTTTTCGTGATACTTACGACTTCAGGCATCTGCAACTACGTTTGCTTTCCCTTCATGATATTGAATATCACAGTCGTAGTCACTTAAAATTTCCATCCATCTTCTTTGCCTCATATTCAATTCTTTTTGCCCAAATATGTATTTTAAGCTTTTATGATCTGTATAGACTGTAAACTTACTTCCATACAGATAGTGTCTCCAAATCTTAAGGGCAAAAATTATCGACCCTAATTCTAAGTCATGTGTCGTATAGTTTTCCTCGTGCCTTTTCAATTGCCTTGAAGCGTACGCAATTACCTTTTTGCGTTGCATCATCACACATCCTAATCCTAGCTTAGAAGCATCACAGTAAACTTCAAAATCTTCTGTCCCTTCTGGTAAAGCAAGAATTGGGGTGTTGGTTAACCTTTGTTTTAAAATCCTAAAAGCCTCTTCTTGCTTAGGTCCCCATTCAAACTTAACTGTTTTACAGGTTAGCTTAGTTAATGGCACAGCTATCTTAGAAAAATCCTTAATAAAGCGCCTATAGTACCCAGCTAATCCTAGAAAACTTCTAACTTCCGTAACTGATTGCGGGACCTTCCATTTGGTGATTGCTTCTATTTTAGCAGGATCTACGTGAATACCATCGTGATTCACCATGTGTCCTAAAAATTGCACCTCCTGTAGCCAAAATTCGCACTTCGAGAATTTGGCGTAAAGCCTCTCCTTTCTTAACAAAGTTAAGAGTGCATGCAGGTGCTCACAATGCTCGTCCCGACTTTTGGAATAAATAAGTATATCATCAATGAAGACAATTACAAATTTATCCAAATACGGTTTACAAATTCTATTCATCATATCCATAAATGCTGCCGGAGCATTTGTTAGTCCAAAAGGCATAACTGTAAACTTGTAGTGACCATACCTAGTTCTGAAAGCAGTTTTGGGTATGTCTTCTTCTTGTACCTTCAACTGATGGTATCCGGAGCGTAAATCTATCTTAGAAAAATATGTAGCTCCTTGTAGTTGATCGAAAAGATCATCAATCCTAGGCAATGGGTATCGATTCTTAATTGTAACCTTATTTAGTTCCCTATAATCGATACACATTCGCATCGAACCATCCTTCTTCTTTACGAACAACACTGATGCTCCCCAAGGGGATGAACTAGGTTGTATGAATCCTTTACTGAGCAATTCATCTAATTGCTTTTTCAGTTCTAACATTTCAGTGGGGGCTAATCGGTAGGGTGCTTTAGCTACTGGTGTAGTTCCAGGAATCAAATGAATTCTAAATTCTACCTCCCTATCTGGTGGTAATCCTGGTAGTTCTTCTGGAAATACATCCGAGTATTCTGATACTACAGGAATTTCCTTAAGTTCCTTACCCTTAGTGCTAATGATTACCGAAATTATATACACTATTTCTTGCTTTCGTTCATAACTAGCAACTTTCATTACTGAAATGAACTTCATTGGTTTACGCGGCTTATCCCCTGTAATCATAATTACTTCTCCCGTGGGTGCACGTATTTCTATGGAGTTCTTATCACAAAGGATTCGAGCATGGTTGTCTACTAACCAATCCATTCCTAATACGACATCGAATCCAGCTAAATTCATGGGTAGTAGGTTTGCAGAAAATTTATGACCTGAAAGTTCTATATTTTCTTTTTGCAAAACCGTATCTATGTTAACAAAGTTCCCGTCTGCCATTTCTACCGTAAACACTTACCTAAGTTTGGTTAAAGGTTGCTTAAGAGCTTGGCAGAATGAAGTATTGATAAAACTTTGGTTTGCACCAGAGTCGAATAATACTTTCGCAAAAACATCATGAACTAGGAACGTACCAGCTATCACATCTGGAATGAGTTCCGCTTCCTGCGTGGTCAATTGAAAGGCTCTTGCGTTCTTCTTGTTAGTCCCTTCAGCAGTTTTGGCCTTGTTATCTGCTGGTTTGACCAATTTAGGGCATTCTGGTCTAAAATGCCCAGCTTCTCCACAGTTGTAGCAGATCTTTGTTTTCCTTCTGCAATCTTCTTCACGATGTCCTATAGCTTTACAGAAGTTGCAGGGTTCATTACATTTTCCAAAATGTTTCTTTTTACAGTTCCTGTAGAACGGCGGAGTGGAAGATAGCCCAGTTCCTCTTTTCTTGAAATTGCTATTATTACCCACACGAAATCCTTGGGTAATTTTCTGAGCCAATTCCTTCTTCCTATTTTCTTCTCGCGTACGCACCAGTCCGTTAGTCAAAGTGTTGGCTAATTCCACCGCATCATCGATCGTGCGGGGTCTCGCAGCTTTGACAATATCACGGATCTCGCTAATTAAACCCCAAATGTAGCGATAAATAAGTACCGGTTCTGCCGAAACCAGAGTAGGCACAATTCGAGCATATTCGAAAAACTTCGAAGTATACCATTGGCAGTCAACATCCACCATTCGGTGGCTCAAGAATTTGTTTGCCATTTGTTTTTTTTCATATTCTGGGCAGAATTTTCTTTCCACCAAACTTTTAAATTCCTCCCAGTTCATGGCATAGGCCATGTCGTTTCCCTTGGCTTGTAGTACCGTATTCCACCATTCTAATGCTTCTTCCTTGAAAAGGTGAGAAGCATACATGACTTTATCCTCCTCGGCACATTTACTTATTTTAATTACTGCCTCGGTTTTCTCCAACCAACGCAGTGCAGCAGTCGCCCCTTCATTGCCTGCAATTTCAACAGGTTTACAGGAAAGAAATTCCTTGTAAGTGCAACCAGGCGTTGCAGCTTTCATTCTCTTAAGGAATGGGGCTTGCATCCCATCATTATCATTATTATTATTAATGTTGCCGCCTCCATTTACGCTATTACTGAAGTTGTCTTCATGAGTACGTTTGCTAGGAATAATTTGTTGAGGTTCAACTGGATTTCGGGCAGCAGCAATGATTGCTGGAATAGCATTGGCTATTCCCTGAGCAATGATATTCTCTATATCTTGTCTATTCAGAAATTGATCTTCATGGTTTTGCGCGGATTGGTTACCCTCGTTAACTGGTTCATTACCAGCGTGTTCCATCGGTATCTATCAATTATTAATTATCACAGGCTAATATTTAGTACAATTATTTAAGTACGATTATACAAACAAATTGATTAAAATGGCGAACATAGCGACTTTTATATATATGCATCTATTACAAACTACAACTGGAATTCAAATTATACTAGTAGTTGTGCATCCATATTTTATTTTAATTTATCTAAGAATATTATGCATAATACGCTTTTATGTAAGGTTTATTCTATCTCCTTCCTCTACTAACTTGTTATCTAATGGGCGAAGTTTCTTTAAAGTTTCTGGCTCATAGGTGGCATGGGTGCTAGTACTGGTTTGGCGGTTCAACTATAAGTTAGCATTTACTGCTATAGTGGCTAACATGTAGAGATTTGCCCATTGTTCATCTAATTTATCTTCCCATGGTGGGTTAGTGCCTATTTTCTGAATTTCCTTATTAATCATCACTCCTTTTGGTTGTGACTTCCTTATTTTCTCTTGACTTTTTCTAATAATCCAACTTCTTTTCTTAGGGGTAAGTGGTTTCTCAGACTGTGCCTTACGAATAAATATTCCTTCCTCGGTATCTGCTGAGTATCCTGAGGAATTTGGTTGAAATGAGGTTCCCTTATCTTTTGGTGAGCTATCTAATTGACGATAGATGTTCGAAATTCTTTGCTTACCAATACTGTAGATTAACAAATAGTCAAATAACACAAAAACACTTAATCACATAATGGCAATCAGAAAAAATTTAGTATTTCTAAATACTTTATTGGCTTAAATCAGTGGCTCTGATACCACTTTTTTCTGTCACGGCCCCCGTCCCGGTTTTACCCGGTCCAGGAGCCGCGGGACAGAAATCCGTGGTAATTATTATGTTGGCAGCGGAATTTTAACAGGATCGTTTAAAACTTGAAAATACCCAATTTATTCTATTTCACAAATTGGGGATTACACTCATAATTTACAATAAAGGTGATTTCACCGGGAAATCCCTAATTTTTACAAAAACATGTTTCTTGATTTTATTGAGCCACTTCCTCAAGCTTGTAGTGCTACACGGCACTTTTTCCTGGATCACAGCAGATCACCTGAAACATGTTTTAAAAAGGTTTTATCAGCAGGGAAATACTGGCGAGTCATTCAAGTTGCACAAAACGACACCTTGTTATAATATACAGTATTAAGGGTGATTACATTGTTTATATCAACCAATTACCCCAAATCGGTATTTGTCACTCGACTGTATCTGTGACTATGGTCAGATCACCCATTGGCTAACCCGTTGTCCAATGGTGACGGGAAACAAGTAATGTATACAAAACCCCACATACCGGCAGTAATTGAAGATTACAAAGACTTAATCCCTGTAATTATAACTTTGAGAACAAATAGGGTTTAAGAAACCAATTTGATAAAAAGAGAATAACTCACATTGCAGATTTAAACGAGCAGAGTTTAGTCTACTGATTAGCCTTGTAACCTAATTTAAATAACACTGCACACGAAAACTAGGTCAGTAACTTAATACAACTTTTACGACAACTCACGAGATCCAAAACCTTCACAATGAATGACAAAGTGCGATACTTAAACATCCATCGAATTCACGACGAATGACAAAGCATAGCCCGAGTTTGGGCAGCACTTAAACATCCATCGGATTGGTTTTTTATCGATCGGACATTAAATCGTAGCAGTGATCGAGTTATTACCCTGTTATCGCGGCAGAATTTCGTGATTGTGTGTGTTTTTGGAGTAATCAGACGATATCTCAGTGTACGTATTGAATTTTAACGTCGAACCAACGCCAAACTTCAAGTTCCAAACTCCAGAATTTATACTGAAAAAACGTCTCCCTCGCGTGGCGCGAGGGGACCACTTCTAGCATAGGGTAGCCACGTCTGTTACTAGCTTGGGTGAGTCGTCGGTTCGAAGAAATTCAATTTAGACAACGAACTGTGATGATAATCGTCAATGGGGAATACCCCCCCTGAGTTTTAGGGGCCCTGATCCTGATTTCGATTGTTCTGAAAAGTTTAGGGGTTATGCAGGATTACTTGGGGGTCTTAATTAGGGTTTCCTATTGAACAAAATAAAATAAAAATAGGTCTTTTGGTGACAGTTGTTACAGCTTGCCACAATTCAGAGGTAAAACGTGCATCACGATCGGAAATAATGGAGGTTGGCACCCCGTGCCTCGAAACCACTTCCTTTAAGTAAACGTCTGCTTAAGTAGAAAACTTATTCGTTTCTTTGATAGCCAAGAAGTGTGCAGACTTAGTCAATCGATCCACTATCACCCAAATAGTGTCATTTCTGCGTTGAGATCTAGGCAGGCCAGTAACGAAATCCATGGAAATCTGCTCCCATTTCCATTTCGGGATCTCTGGTTGTTGGAGCAGGCCTGATGGTTTCTGATATTCAATCTTGACTCTCGCACAAGTCAAACATTTGCTGACGTAAGTTGCTATGTTGGCTTTCATGCTAGGGCACCAGTATGTAGTCTTTAAGTCGTGGTACATCTTATCCGAACCAGGATGTACTGAGTAACGAGACTTATGTCCTTCATCCATCACAAGCTCGCGTAGGTTTCCATAAAGTGGGACCCAAATACGCCCTGTTACGTAGTAGGCGCCGTCTTCCTTTTGTTCTAATCGCTTCCTCAATCCTCGTAGAGATTCGGTCCTGATATTCTCTGCTTTCAATGCTTCAACCTGAGCATCTCGTATCTGAGTAGGGAGACTAGATTGGATGGTAAGTTGTAATGCGCGCACCCGCTTAGGTGTAGTATCCTTTCGACTAAGGGCGTCGGCCACAACATTGGCTTTGCCCGGATGGTACTTGATCGCGCATTCGTAATCATTCAAGAGCTCGACCCATCGACGTTGTCGCATGTTTAACTCCTTTTGCTTGAAGATATGCCCGAGACTTCTGTGATCGGTGTAAATGGTGCACTTGGTACCGTACAGATAATGTCTCCATATCTTTAGTGCGAAAACAACTGCTCCCAGCTCCAGATCGTGAGTAGTGTAGTTCTTTTCATGAACCTTAAGTTGCCGCGATGCATAAGCAATGACCTTGTCACGTTGCATCAACACGCAACCAAGTCCTTGGATGGACGCGTCGCAATAAACCACAAAATCATATGTGCCTTCAGGCAATGAGAGGATAGGCGCGCTACAAAGTCTATCTTTTAAGTGCTGAAAAGCAGATTCCTGTGCATCACCCCAACGATAGGTGACACCCTTCTGAGTTAGCGAGGTGAGAGGTTGCGCAATCTTAGAGAAATCCTTGATGAATCTTCTGTAGCCCGCCAAACCCAAGAATTGGCGGATTTCTGTTGGTGTACGGGGTGCAGGCCAGTTCTTGATCGAGTCTACCTTGGATGGATCAACGTGAATCCCATCCTTGTTTACCACATGGCCTAGGAAATGGACTTCGCGAAGCCAGAAGTCACATTTCGAAAAATTGGCATACAGCTGCTCTGCTCGAAGAAGTTCCAAAATAAGCCTCAGGTGTTGCTCGTGTTCCTCCTGACTCTTCGAATAGATCACGATGTCGTCGATGAAAACTATGACAAACTTATCCAGGTAAGGTTTGCACACTCGGTTCATGAGATCCATGAAGACCGCAGGTTCATTCGTCAATCCGAAAGGCATAACCAGAAACTCGTAATGCCCATAACGAGTCCTGAATGCTGTTTTAGAGATATCCTCGTCTCGGACTCTCAGTTGATGGTATCCTGACCTCAGGTCAATCTTGGAGTAGAAACTCGACCCTTGAAACTGATCGAATAAGTCATCAATGCGTGGAAGAGGTTAGCGATTCTTCACAGTCACCTTGTTGAGTTCGCGGTAGTCAATACACATTCTGAAAGTACCGTCTTTCTTCTTCACAAATAACACTGGAGCTCCCCAGGGCAAAGAGCTAGGACGTATGAAACCCTTTTCCAAGAGTTCTTGTAATTGCTAGGACAGTTCTTCAAGTTCTGATGGAGATAAACGATAGGGTGCTCGAGCTATGGGCGCTGCTCCAGGAGCTAGCTCGATTTGAAACTACACTTGTCGATGAGGTGGAAGACCAGGAAATTCCTCAGGAAATACCTCAGGAAAGTCACGTACGATCGGAAAATCTTCTATCTTCTTCTCTTTCTTTGAGGTGTCAGTGACGAGGGCTAAAATAGCAGTGTGGCCCTTTCGCAAACATTTCTGGGCCTTAAGGAAAGAAATGATGCCCACAACAGCACCACTCTTGTCGCCATGAATCACTAAAGGTCCTTCACCAGAACGAGGAATGCGGACGATCTTCTCCTTGCAAATAATTTCTGCTTGATGTTGAGATAGCCAATCCATCCCAATGACGACGTCGAAACTACCAAGTACGATAGGAATAAGGTCGATAGAGAAGGTCTGACCAGCTAAGATGAGATTACAACCCTTAACTATGTGTGTGGCTTCAAGACTTTTACCGTTTGCTAGCTTTACCATGTGTTTGGTGTTCAAAAGTGTTGGAGTGCGCTTAAGCATTTGACTAACTTTTAAGGACACATAACTAGTATCGGCACCCGAATCAAATAAAACAGTAACAAAGAAGTCATCCAGAAGAAACTTACCCATCACCACGTTGGGATCGTTCCTCACGTCACCCTGACCCAGCACGAAAACACGTCCCCTGGCACCATTGCCATCATTGTTACCCCCGTTATTGTTCCCGTTCCCCTGATTATTGTTGTTGTTCTGATTCTGGTTCAACTGGGGGCAGTTTCTCTTGAAGTGACCTTCAGCACCACACTGATAGCATCCCCTGTTACCCTGCTGTTGCTGCGGCTGATTCTGTGGAGCTGGTGGCTGTTGTTGACGATTCTGATTTTCCGGTCGTGCGCCCCTGCAATCCTTTACTTGATGACCAAACTTGTTACACCTCAGACAACAACCCTTGTTGCATTGCCCACTATGATGCTTATTGCATCAGTTGCACTTGGGGTGGTTTCCTCGGTATCCACCCTGCCCTTGACTACCAGAAGATTGCTGACCAGGACTCTGGTAGTCATCAGTCTTTCACTGCTGAGACTGAGACTGAGCTGAGGTTGAACCCTTGCTTGAGACTCCATCCCATTTGCGCTTGTTGTCGCTGGGGGCACCAGAGGTAGTAGTAGTAGTAGTACCAATACGCTTGGGCAACCTGTTCTGCTCGACTGCCTGATCAGTGAGACGATGAGCCAAACGAATAACTTGCTGGATAGTGGCGAGGTTTGCTGCAGTCACATGACTCTGAATCTCTGGCACTAAACCTTTAAGGTACAGTTCGATACGTTTAATAGAAGGATCCACCATAGTAGGACACAAGATAGCTAGTTCGTTCGATCTTTTCATGTACGCTTCAATTTCCGACCCCGTCATCTTTAAGTTGAAGAACTCTACCTCCAGCTTGTGGATGCCATCACGATTACAGTACTCTTCCTTGATCAATTCCTTGAAATCGTTCCATGGGGTGGCATTAGCAGCAACCAACCCCAGCATTTGGACCTGAGCGTTCCACCACGTGAGTGCTACACCTTCAAGAGTACCAGTAGCATATTTCACCCTACGAGCCTCAGGGCATTCACACATCTCAAAAACAGACTCGAGCTTCTCAAACCAGTGAAGGAGGCCTACAGCTCCCTCAGTGCCGTTGAAAGTAGTAGGTCGGCAGTCCATAAAAGTTTTGAAAGTACAAACAGGAGGCTGAGCATGTTGACCTGTCGTGCGAGTAAGAAGAGACAAGGTTAAACACAAGTGTTGGTTTACGAGAGTGGGATATAAAGATCCTAGAGTAAGTTGCAATGGCAGGTTGTACCTCCTGCCTGAGCACCTGCGAGTGCTGCAGTAACTTGTTCATTGATTAAAGCCGTCAGCTGGGCTTGAATTAGGTTGATACGTCCACTCATGATCTTCATATCAAAGGAAACATGAGTGAGAAAGGTGTCGCGAAAGTGCGATGACAGAAGAGAGTAAGCACACATGTGTTTCAACAATAGTTGCTACATTTATCTAAGCATACCATGAACAATGTACTATGTAACTAACAGGCAGGTAATATAAACATAAACCATATCATCTAGAAGGTTGAGTCTTGCACGTGGAGCGAAGCGTCGTTGTGGATCGTTGAGCACTGTACAGGTTATAGTCTGGTTTTTTTCAAAAAGCTTTTCCCCTTTTTAAAACCAAGTTCACTATAACCAATGGCTCTGATACCAATCTGTCACACCCCCAAAATCCACAAGCGGAGTATCGCCGCATGAAGGCGTAACTGACCAGGATCAAGCCACCAATCATATTGAACAACGTAATTAAGTAAATAAAACCAACCACAATATAATTGGTGTCCAAAAGAAAATAACCAACTTTAAGTTAACAGCGGAAGCAAAAAATGTAATGTAAAACCCAAACATAAGTAAATAGTTCATAAAGTTTAAATGTTTAACATGGAACTCAATAGTCCATGTCCCACAACGACCACTCCTCCCTGTGCAAGCTCCATACGCACCTAACGACCTGCAAGGCATGTAACAATGAGTCAACAACAAAGTTGAGCGAGTTCACAGTTGGTTGTTTAGTTTTAGTAGTTTGTTTTGAAAACCATAAGTTGTTTCATAAATCACGAATTAACCAGTATCTTTGTTTCCCAATCCATATCCATAATCAGTGGGGGCTTCCCCATGTGAACCACTAGACCGTTACCATATCGACAACTGACGAAAATAAGTTGTGCCCTACGTCAATGTCTATCATCATTGACTAAGTGCCCAGATCCATTAGTACACGCCTGTCCGACCGGCACGGTGTGAGACTTGTCAACCCTAATAGCGCTATTAACTAATGACCCGCTCGCCATTGGCCCAACGATTAAGTCGATATAAAATGAGGGACTTCATGATAGAGTTTTCTCTAGTGAGTTTTAAGGTTGTTGTCCTACCCAAGGAGGACGAACGTACGTATTCTACCCAAGGAGAATACGCAGGTTAAATATTGGCATCCTACCCAAGGAGGATGGCGGTACATATCCTACCCAAAGAGAATATGTAGGTTCTGTTTTAATTCTTTAACCCATTCCCAACCACCGGGAATTCCATGCCTTAGAAAGTGTGTGAACTCACCTCGGTTTGCTCGGTATGCTTATTTACTTTCACAAACAATTCAGTCAAAGCCTATAGTATGCACGTATACACAATCAGTTTATGTCCGTAATGACTCACATGCAATCTATATCATAAAGTGTGCTTGGCAGTTAACATCATGTATCACGTAAACAGTTAATCAAATTCATACAATTCATGCTTCACATAATTGATTTCTCAGTCTATCCTAACATGGTTATCCTTTAACAGTCCTAACAGACTTAACTGAGTTACTGTTCCAATTTCCCAACTTCACATAACATTTGGCGAAAACCCTTCGACGAAAACACCCAGGCGAAAACCCTTTTCGGCGAAAACCCTTTTCGGCGAAAACCCCAGGCGACGAAATCCCAAAGGGTTTTCGTCGAGGTTGCATTTTCGTCGGCCCTGTGTTTTCGTCGAGTAAGTGTCTTCGTCGACACAGTGATTTCGTCGAGGCAAAGTATGATCATCATCATCAGTTACACAACCAGAAACCCTAAAGATTATCTAACAGTTACGTCGACTTCATCATACAATCATTCAATCAGACCAAATCATGCAATCATATAAATTACCAAATCACCATGCGATCAAGATCATCATTCAATCATCAGATCAATCATGGACAGGCATAACACAATCGATCATAACATCAGATTATAAGGATCCCTATCATACAAATCAATTCAATCCACAAACAACATCACATAGCAGCCGATCTACTTACATGTGCACTTCATCCATTGATTAATTTTCTAATACCTCCAAACCCTACACTTCACAACATATAAACATGGTTTCTAGTACAGCCCCTAATACACATAACAGTTCGCAGACAATACATAACGATCATCCAGTGCATAACAACAATCTAATCACAGAGATGGCATACTAACCAGTTACGATACGAGACTAGCAAAGGTTTCGAGAGAGCTAGGGATTGCCATCACACAGTGTAACGCCCCAAAAATCCAAATGTTATATATTCGCAATATGTCCTTATGTGTTATATTATGGGTAAATAACTAGGCTATTTAACCTAGTTAAGGGTATGGTCAAAAGTATTAAAAGATGGAAGTAGTGCACGTTATGTTTTAAAGGCAAACCCAAGGGGCTAAAGTGGAACAGATGAAAGTTGATTACTAATTAAAAAGGTCTATACACACACACAAACACACATACGTGCGTGTTCTTGAAGCTTCAGGAGCTCTCAAGAGCTCCAAACCCTAATTCAACTAAATCACCAAATTGAAGGGTGAATTGAAGCCTAAATTCAAGAAGGAACACAGATTAATGATCACCTTCACGAGGGGATCATAAGGTATGTCTTAAATCTAAGATTTGTGATCATGTGTGAAGTGGGTTATGTTCAAATCCGTGAGTTAATATGAAATTAATCATGTACAAGGGTTAGGATCATCGTATAGAACATGTGGTACGTATGGTTTGTGTTAATTTGATGGTTAGAGATGAAACCCGTTAGTTAGGGTGAAGATAATGACTAGAATCACCACCTATGTAAAAGTCTTGTTGAAAGATTGATGTATTATGTGGGTATGATGAATTCTTGTTAGATGAATTAGGAGAAATATGATGATGATATGGTTGATGTTTATTTGGGAATGATACATGATGATTAGTAGTAGGTTTTGATGGGTTATGTATGAGTTTAGAAGAATTATGCATGAATTAGTTGTACGTTATGCTTAAAAGGTAGTACACACACTAAGCGTATGATAAAATGTATATAGTGTTGTCCGTATAGTCGACTATGATGTTACGAGTATATGATGATAAGTTGATAGTTAAATATGGTTAATAGTTGACTCTTGAGAGTCAACTAAGTATAAAAAACATGATTTGACTCGTTGTCGTAAAGGTGGGATTATAGGAAGTCGTTTGGTACATGTTATGTTAATATGCGTTAATTGTGATTACATGATGAATTACATGAGTTGAAAGGATATGAAGTTGATTATATGTTTTATGTTTGTTAGAAATAACTAATGAAAGTTAAGTGTGAAATATGCGATTGATGTGATTGTTAACATGTACAAATGAGTATGCTAATATGAGCGTGATTTCGATGAAATGAAAGCATAGGAATCACGTCGAGACGGGCTCAAGCATGAGGTGTTAACGGGTCAAGAAGAGGCAAAGAATCGGATACGAGCACGGACGCATAAGTTAAGTGATTTCCGTAATCACTTCTTAGTTCGATTAAGTAATAAAGTGTTTTAATTAATTAAACATGATGTTTGAGGTCAAATATGTGTTGAAGTCTTTCGTCGTAAATGATGGGATTAAAGTTGACCGAAATGCCCTTGATGGGTATTTTGGGCAAACGATCTTAAAAGTAGTTTAGAAACAAGTTATTCGATTAGTGTAATGTTTTGGACAAGTATGGAAGTGGGGAGTATGGTTTTGTTAGTCATAGACCAATTAATGCGCGAATACCCTTAACGGGTCAAAATAAGCATATGAACGATAATGTGTTAAGAGAATGCAAGACATCCAAGAATTTAGTAATTTATGATAGACGTCACTGATATTATTAGGTTTATAAGAGGTTATGGTAAAACAAACAAGTTATGTTGATGAATGCATGAACGGGTCGAAATTTGGTAAGAGGGTAATAAGCCGAAGAGTTAAAAGTCTGAAATTTTATTATGTCGGATGTTGGATTTTAACTCCATTAGATGGAGAATTAAATTACGGACGTATAGGAAAAAGAATCGGGTAAAACGGATCAAAAACGAGAGAGTTATGCTTGTTTCCGTGAAACCGGATCGTGCTGGGAATATGCAGCAACCAGCTGCACACATTCTGTCGATTTGAGGGCGTCGCGCCACGCGACGAGGGGTCGCGCGACGCGACGGGCTATGTTTCTCCGAAAATTGTTTTCGTGTCTCGTTTTGTCTTGGGAACTCGCTTAAACGCGTTTTAAGTTGCGTATGACTATTTTAAATTACATTTTTATAAGATTAAGTGTATGCTTAGGTGTAGATAGGTATATGTATAATGTCATGATTGTACGCAATGGTGTAGATATGTGCATATGCCGATACGTATATAATGATGTAGACGTATATATATGTAGATATGCATGTTGGTTGGCTTGTATGTGTGTGAGTACGTATGCAAGTAAGTATGTATGCATGTGTGTACATATGTATGTATGGAGATAATATGTATGAAGTTTAGGTATGTGTGTAAGTCATTCAACATGATTAAGTTTTACGTTGTTATTCGTATACCTGGTGTTTTAGGTGTAATGCAGGTACAGTAATGAAGGCTCACCAGAGGTGAGGTACACAGAGGGAACGTTTAATGTAAAGGAATAATGGAACGGAAATAATCCAAGGCTAAGTATTGTTTATATTGATAACCTATTAATGTCTTGTATGTATTTGGTGAGTGCAGGTTGTTCGAGCCAGATTATCATATTGAAGAGGAGAGATCCAAGATCGAGTCACCAGATAGATTGTACGGGATTGTTGAGTACGTATCCGAGTGAAGCTAGGTTATGTTTTCTTATTGTAAATGAGTATAATGAAAGGTATTTATTGTAAAAGAATTAACCTTGAAAATGAATTTAAGTGCGTCAAGGTGATTGAAACGAAAGAAATTTTATGGTACGAATTTCCGCTGCGACGTTTTGGTCAATTACAAATTAGGGTCTTACACACAGAGGAGAGGAAGAGAGAGGCCTTAGGGTTTTCTATTCGGCAGTTGTTTCACGAATGTAACCATTCACGTAAAATATGCACACTTAAATGAACTCAGCCCTTAATGGGCTTCGGAGAAGACTGGGCCGGCGAAATCCCTTGATTTCGTCGAGTGGCCATGGTGAAAACCCTTGGTTTTCGTCGAGCAGACCAGTGTGGCGAAAACCCTCTTGGTTTTCGTCATGCACCATAATATATATATAATATTAATAATAGTGACACACCACTATACATCAACAGTACATAGTTTATTATTTAATTCAACTATAGTTTAATGCCTCAAACATACATCAAGCATAAACAAGTTACAATGCAAGCAAGTTATGAAAACATGACTGTAAACAAATAACGTGTCGAGGAAAGACCTTGGAAACTCGAGTTGTCACATCATAAAACGACACGATAGTAAACTAAATCGTTCTAATGGTTTTACTTTCTAAACAACATGCTTTATTTTCAAATCACGTTTGTTTTACATTATCATTTGCTCGGTTTCGCCGCAAAGTGCGATATAAAAAAACTAGTATATATTGTTATCGAAGTTTCATGAATATTAACTTTATTTTTATAATAATATATAGTTTTCTATTATTCTATTATTTAATATTATAACAGTATATTCAATTTTAACATATTTTTATATTATTATTATTTTATTATTGCAAAATCATATTTTCTTTTTTATCTATTATTTATTTTATGAATAGTAACTTTATTTTTATAATAATATATAATTTTTTATCATTCTATTATTTAATATTATAATAGTATATTCACTTTTAACTTTAACATATTTTTATATTATTATTTTACTTTTGTAAAACCATTTTTTCTTTTTCATTTGTTATTTATTTTTTTAATTTATTTTTCTTCTTAAATCATATTTCCGTTTTCGATTAGTTTGATATTTATCTAATAACTTATGTTCGTTAATTTTTGCTAAGAACATAAACAATGATTTCATTTTTATAATAATATATAATTTTTTAAAATTTTATCATTTAATATTATAATAGTTTATTATTATATTTCCTTTTAAGTTTTAACATACCTTTTGTTTTATTTTATTTTTTTAAAACTATATTTCTTTTATCATTTATTTTTTGCTTTTAGTAATCCATCTTCTTTTTTTAATCATATTTCCATTATCAATTATTTTCAAATTTCTCTAATAATTTACGTTTGTTATTTTTTTTTTCTAAAAACTTAGGTACGAGTTGTGTTTAATTATTTCCCTCTACATTCTGGTATAAGTTTTGTTAAAATGAAATTGTATTTAAAATAGAGTATTTATTTGGTGTCGTAAAAGAGTATGATGATAAATTAAACCGATTCTGACGGTTTGTCTTTCTAAACAACATGCTTCAATTTCAAATAAAGTTTGTTTTACATTGTCATTTGTTTCGTTTCGCCGCAACGCGCAACATTAACGAACCTAGTTAATATATTATATTATACAATTGTTTAAAGACCAATTTTGAAGCTTTTCTTAAGTGAAACTCTAAACTTTTCTATATTACAACTCGGCCACACAACTTTTTCTATAGATGCTTATACTTTTAAATTTTACGTTTATTCTTATACACTTTATTTAGAGTAAATTGCTAAAATCGTCCCTTAAGTTTGGGTATGTTTGCCATTTTCATCCAAAATAATTTTTTTGTATAATATAGTCCTTCACTTTTGGGAGTTTTTGCCATTTTCATCCAAACGTCTAATTTGATTTATTTTTTCTATCAAACATTTAGATGAAAATGGCAAAAAATCACAAATCTCAGGGACGAGTTTGGCAAAAAAGTCATACGTTTGGATGAAAATGACAAGCATGCCCAAACCTCAGGGACGATTTTGGCAATTTACTCCTTTATTTAAGTTAATTTTTAACTAATTCATTTTACTATCTCCTATGATTTAAAGTTTTATGTTTACCCATTTACACTTAATAAAGTTGCAATATAGCCTTTGAATTTTAATAGAGTTATTTCTTTCTTTCTAAAACCAATTCCACACTTTTCACCTTTTAAAATTTAACAACAAAGTTTTATATATATTTTTTTTACCAATCCTTGTGTCTTTACTTATTTTCTATCTACATTTTTAACTCGCTGCGGAGCATATGCTACCTCTAAACTTTAATGAGTATACCATAAGGTCCGTGAACTATCGTTGTTGCCACATGTTTTGCATATGCTGGACCCCACGATAAAGTGCAGGTGTTTAACCAACTAGTGAAAAATTTAAGACAAAGGTGTGATAATTAAATCGATTATGCAAATTATTTTAGAGATATCATAATAACCTTATATATTAAATAATACTAGTAAAGACACTCGTGCTTCACTACGAGAATGGCTATGTGCGCTGCATGACTCTACGGGCCAAATTATAAATCATAAATCAAAACTACATTAGCTTTATGATGTAAACCCTAAACTCTATTGGCATCTTGCTAAATGAATGACAACTAAAAAAGGAATAACAAAGTTAACTAACTTTATAATGATCATTATAGACCCAAGTGCATACCATTACATTACTTACCTAACTTCATACCATAAATTACAAAAGAAACCAAAATTATTAAACTTTCATACCATATCATCTAAGCGTCTCTTCATGGGTTGCACATTTATGGGGCATAATAAATAAGGGTTCCTGATACAGCGGGCATTGTAAGGAAGTAGCTCCAATAGAATTGGATTTCCCGCATATAACTATGACTATGACAAGACAAATAATATTAGAAATGCCGATTCGATTACTTTGTAATGTCTCCTCTATCTTCCGCTTAGTCTTTACTTAGGCTTCTTTAAGTTTCAAGAAAATATTTTTCATCTTCAACATGACCTCATTCATTGCAAGCATAGTGGCTTCAATTTCGGCATGTTTAGCCTTAGTCTTTTTGGAGGTTGACCTAATGACATTTTTAGAAGAAAAAAACACTTAAAAGTACTGAGTAATACACTAACACACATATATGCAAAATCTGAACAATATATGTGACCAACGTTGAAGGGACCAATCAGAGATAGAGAGAAAGTGTGTTCCTAAGCACCTCAACTAGATAGTAAGTGGTAAGAAGGGTGTCAAATCCATGAGGAGTTTGTGGTCCGTGTTTTAAGCAATGTTGATTAGGAAAACATTTATGAAGCTTGCTATTTTAATTTTTTTTATCTTTTGATTTGGTTGGTTTGAAAAGTGTGTTGGAATGTCCATAATTTGTGATCAATAACAAAAACTAGATTAACGATTCATAACTAACAATGTGATACCTGGCTTTGATTAAAAACAATACTTTGTAAAAAGATACATACCCGGGTTCGAAATTATAAGCACTAAGGTTCTATCGCACAACTAGGGTTGGAATTGGGATCAACAATCAGTATTAATGGGGGTTGGGTTTCAAGGCTTAGGCACCAACAATGGAAAAAAAGTATGCTTCGTTACTCAAGAACATAACAAACCCTAAATTGAATCAAAGCATAATTAGCCAAATTCATTTCATAAAGTCAATGATTAAAAGTTCAGTTTTTGGATGGTTTTCCATACGATTGGTGTTAGATACGTTCGTAGACGGAAGTTTAGATAAAGATAAACAAAATTGGCACAAATTCCGCCAGCCTAACAACGTCACCCCGTTTTATTTCATACAGAAACAGTTTACATCGGTTAAGCTCCTATACCAACAAGTCCAAAACTTATGACATTATGTGCATGACTAGTCTATATATAGACTTCACTATTCTAGCGCATGACCCTATGATGTGCACGAAGTGGTCAATTAAACACTAATTAATTTTAACCTAAACTGGACACGCTAAGTTTAAAATTTTTAAAACTAAGACTCTCTAAGACCTAAACCATACAACCGACAAGTGTACCGATCTATGCAGTATAGCTAAAGTATTTCCGAGTATCGAACCCACGAGACTCTACTAATTATGTTTACTAGACTCGATTACTATTATTAAACTGACTCGACTAATTTGTATTATTGTTTGGGGGTTTTCTAACAAACTACTGATATTAACTAAATTAACTAAAACTGACTAAACACACGAACTAAGACTGAGATTTGATCAGATGATGGAAAACACACTACCTAGGTTTGAATCCTACACTTGCAAGACATGTTCTATCAATTTTGGAACTAATGTGGAAACCGGGATCTTCATATACTAAACCAAAAGGATAACCGAACAAGACCCTCGACCCTTCTCGAGAAGACTCCTTCACAGGCTCTCCTAGTCTGATAACAAAGCACCCTTGGACACTCTACCTCATGACACGAAAATCTAGGGAAACTATGGGTTACAATCTAACTCAACTAGCAGACAGAGACCGTGAACTAGGGGATCCTCTCACGAAGATCTAACCTAGAAACCTAACCACTAGAGACTAGCCAACAACCTCTCACCTCACGGCTATTGAGATTAGTAGAACACTTAATCCTAATTAAATACTAACCACAGTTTCTACGGGAAATCATATACTATTAATTGTAAACTAGCCGCTAACACACAGTCCACGACCTAACTAACATTCATATATGGAAGACATCCACAAAAATGCAAGTGAAACATATGATAAAGATTCAAGAAACATTAAGCATGCATATACATTAGAACATTGAAACCAAAGTTATAAACTTCATTATTCAAATCCACATAATATGTCCAAAACCGATTAGAAACATCAAAGAAGTGCAATCATCATATGGCCTAGATAGTGATAAGAAATCTAGGCTAACATAGTTTTAAAAACAAGAACAATCATCTTCAAGAGTTTAGCAAACATGGTAAAAAGAATATAAACGAAAGACCCGAGTAATAAGATGCTTAACACCAGAAAAATTAGATCCCACGCTTCAATTCTTCACTACTAAGCTCTCTTGATCTTCAAAATCTCCGTTTTCAGCTTCTTAATTCGTCTAGGGTTGTCTGCATTGTATTTAGGGTTAATGGTTGGCTTAAATAGGGTCAAAACTGGATTTTTACGCGCTGATTAGGCTCGTCCTCGCGTCACGCGGGCATGATCAGGTTTCATCGCCGCACGGCGTGACCAACATCTGTACTCAAAAAATGTTTTCATCATAACTTCTTCGTTTCAACTCCGTTTTCTTCACCGTTTTCGCCTACGGCTTCGTAATTCAATTCTCTATCATCTCATCTTCTTAAATATCTATTTCCATTCCATAAGAATCCTTCACTAAGACCAAACATTCTCCTGTGTACTCGTTTCTTTAACGTTTTAGCTCGTTTTTACTTCCGGAACCCTACAAAACACACAAAACACAATAATATACAAAACCAATGGTAAAATGACACAAAACAACTTGAATTATTATACAAACTATACATGTAAACAGATGTAATTTACATTACATCACCCTAGTGCATGACACACCTGAGTATCACTCATACGTTGCGCAAGAGTCATGCATTGCACATGGCTCATGCGTTGCGTATCATTTTTGCGCTAGTACAATCTACTCAGACGTTGCGCATGAGTCATGCACTGCACATGGCTCATGCTCTGCATATCACTCTTGCGCGATTACAATCAATACATATTCAACTCACACTCTAACTAGCCTATTCGCATAGTAACAGACACACAATATGCACCAACAATGATGCAAAGAAATCTTGACAATTTATGAATTCAAAACAAGATAACACAATCAACACAAATGTTCAAATACACAAATGTAAAATTAATAATCCACAACTCAATTAGTGTATGAAGAACCCTAATAGCTTACACAATCTACACCCAGGGTGAAGCTTGAAGGATTAGCCGCTCATGGTTAGAAGAACTTGAAATCCGAAAGAAAACATCTTGAAGAACTTTAATTGGATCTTGGTTTTTGGTGTTGTATGATGATTGAGATTGTTTAGGATGGTGGGAGATCTTGCATAATATCTTCAAGAACTCAAACTTAACTCCCTAATTCAAAAATTAGTCGAAATCAAGCATTAAACCCGAATTGAATGGCCAAAGACCAAAATTCACGTTTTTTAATCAGAGGACCCCGTCACCAACGTGATTAAACCTTGTTGCTGATGGCTTAGGATGGCAGACGGGCAATCTTGCTGTTGACGGCTTGGCCGATGGGACAAAAGCGTTAGCGATGGCTTTAGACCCCATCGCGAACGTTCCAATATCCAAAATGTCTGTTCTCTTTGTTTCTTCGACTCGGGTCCCCTTAGCTCCATTCCAATGCTCCTGTGAGCTCCTGAAATACACCTTAAACTTATCAAAGCCTGCAAAAACACACACCATGTCAAAGTAGTGCATTCGAGAACTCAAATTCACATAAACACGCGAATTTAAACATGGAAAACTAAGGACTTTCAACCACCTATCAATATGCTTACTATATAGTTTAAAAAATAACTTTCATCCATGAATTTGATTGTTTGTTGTACTAGCGTTTACTCTTTCCTTACCAATTTTAGCGAGAGCGAAGATTAAAACCTTTAGTTCAGATCTTTGTAAAATGTTTGAAGTATAAGCCTTTGATTTAGAAGTTGGAAGTGATTAAGCAAAACATATATTCGATGGTGCAAGTAATATTTCATAAGTAAGTTAAAGAGGAAATAAATAAATATAACAATTCACAACCAATTACAAACAAAGTGACTTATGCCTAGTTTGAACAAAACCTGTTTATCCAAATGTTAAAGACTGTTAGAATTAATTTCCATGCAAATTGTTGTACATAATTCATGGTTGCAGAACTTGAGTGTTCCTTAGTAAAATAGTCTTATGACAAAAATCAACATTAATAGATAATCTTATATTGATAGGAGTGTTAGTATAAACTCTATGACGACGTTGCAGACTTGTTTCAGAATTGGTCTTAAAATATTGTCATGAATGTAGTTTGGTCCCTATCTGTATCTGTTTAACCGTTATCGACTTGTCATATAATTAGGAGAGTGGATTATTTTCTTTTATCTGTTTGTTTTAAAAGTTATACTTTTTAGTATCTATCTACTATAATAAAAGAAACCAATAAGTGACACGTGTCATTCATTGAAGACGTGTACATTTGTAATTTCCTGCCGTTTCATACTTATCTTATATCAATTAATTAAATAATAAATAATAAATAATATTAAATCTTATCTTACTTTGAATGTCGGATATAATCATTCTATTTTTTCTAATAATATATTATCTTCAAATTTAAGTTATAAATTAAAGATATTTTTTAAATAATAACACAAAACAATAATCTTAAACTTAAAAAAACAATAATACGCTCATATAAAAAATTTAAAGTACAAACAAAATATACAAAATAACTTATTAGACATTAGATCAAACTTAAAAAAAAACACTAATTAGGAAGAAAAACTAATAATATAATTCTGTTTTTTATTTTTCAAATTGAGGTTCTAATCAATTCGAATTAAACTTAACCAAGTTTGTGAATTGATTCGAATTAAACCGAACCAAATTTATGATTTTTTAAACGAATCCAATAGCATATTATTTACTATACAAAATTACATTTATTTAACCCGTGTAATACACAGTGTTTTTAAAGATATAATTTTTTTATTATTTAGTATATATAATTAGATTTATTCAACCCGTACAATACACGGATTTTTATTATTTGGTATATAAAATTACATTTATTCAGTACAATACATGGGGTTCTTAGAGATATAATTTTTTTATTATTTAATATATAAAATTACATTTGTTCAACTCGTGTAATAAACGAGATTTTTAAAGAATAATTGTTTTAATTTAGTATATAAAATTACATTTATTCAACCCGTGTAATACACGGGGTTCTAACCTTAGTATAACTAATAAAATAATTCGGGTGTTAAAGTGATCATGAAAGACATGAAAATTTTCATCATTTCATATACTAGTACTAATATCACAAACCTAAGAATCATAATTATTCCTTATTATTACTTAAATAATGTAAAGACTTACTCAGGCCATTTCAAAACTAAATAACATAAAATCTAATAGAATGACCAAAATTAATAATGAATCAAATTAACTTAGGCTAACTTGCTTAAGTCCATTTAGTCATACCTTCAACTAAAATGATTTTAGATCACATGCAAGTTGCCCTTTTATTAAAAAAATGCAATAATTATTTGAAACCATATCAATACCATCAGTATGTCCCAGACTTCATTGACCCCTAAGCAGTAGACTGGGTTCATTTGGGCCATTTTTCTTATTTTTTTGGAACTTAAAACATTTCTTTGACAACCATAGGCCTAAATGTGCGGATTTAGTAAGAGACGATGGTTTTGGTTAAAAAATCCCGGGGTCAAAAAAACTCTAATCAATTTTATTTATTTAATCCTTTAGAAGGCACCACAACAAATACAAACTTAAACACAAAGATGTAAAAAGCACGGATGAAATTGCATTTTTTCATAGTATCAAACACTTAAAAGCTTCACAACAAATACAAGAATTTAACAAAAATCCATTTCATTTAACTACATAGATGTAAAAAACAAATAAAATAAGTGTAGTCGTTAAGCATATAACGTAAAAAACAACATTATTTTTATATATTATAAAGTATAACTTAGTATTTAAAAGATAAAATGTGAAAATTTTAAGATGATTAGTTGATTACACATCAACCATAACGAACCAAAGAAACAGTTTTGACTCAATGTGGGTATTATAACAGAAGTAATCTGTGCTCAAGGATCAAATTTTCTATTGTTGCTGTTTTGTGGTATAAGTGGGGCATATTTAACAAATTTGAGGATAATATTTTAACAACTCAAATTTATAAGTAATTAAAATCTGGTTATAACAACAAAATCAAGGGTTCTGATGATTAGTATAATTTTAACAGTTTTACATTTCATAAGCATCTTGTGTGCATAAATCAAAGACAAAGAAATAATATAAAGCATAATTTAATTCAGATTGAGACCAACAATAATTAGGCATGTGTTTATGGACAGACTGAAAATAAAAGTATGTAAGACCAAAAACACAATACAAATCAGGGCATGTTTGGATAAGCTTTTTGAAACAACTTATTAACTTATTGGCTTTTTGAAAAAGTCAGTATGGAGTGACTTATTGACTCATTGGCTTTTTCCTCTCACATACACCCTCATTGCCAAATATCATTTTGGAGCTTATGACTTTTCAAAAAGCCAATAAGTCAATAAGTTGTTTCAAAAAGCTTAGCCAAACATGCTCTCAGTGTTTAATTCAGATCGAACCCACCGTCTCTTACTGAACTCCGCGCATTTGGATCCATGGTTGTCAAGGGAATGTTTTAAATTCCACTAAAATATAAGAAAAAAATGGCTGAAATTAACAACTCTTAATTCTAAGTCTAACAATTAACAATTACTCAATTCTAATTTCTAAGTCTAACAATCAACAAAACACCCATTTAGGGCTCAACATCCAACAACAACATACCCAATTTAGGGCTCAACATTCAAAGGAATAAAAACACACCAAATTTAAGACTCAACTTTAATAAAACACCCAATTTAGGGGTAAATTAACAATTATAAATTAGGTCAAAATTGTGTGAATCAAGAAAGTAGAACAATAAAAAACATAGATTGATTGAATGATTAGGCTGCGGTGGTCGCCAACGCCAATTCCGGTCGTCTTCGGTGCTCGCCGACACCAATTCCGGTCATCTTCGATGGTCGCTGACGCCAATTCTGGTCGTCTTCAGTGGTAGCTGGTGTGGCTATGGTGGTGGTATGAAGTGACGATGGTGGGTCAGTCACTAGAATCCTAACATTCCGAGCATACTAGCAAACAAATCCAAACATTTTTAATAAGAGTCAACCCAAACACGTTCTGTTTTTTATACGAGTCAACCCGAACCCTACCTGCTTTTTTAAATGGCTCATGTTAGTTGACCTGATCCTGTTTTTTTACGTTTTGGGTTTCGGGTTGGGTCAACAATTGCCACCCATAGTTAAGGGTGGGGTGGGTTTTTATACAAAATAAATAAAAATATTTTGTTATTTTTAATTGCCAAAATGGCCCTAAGGTGAGAAATAACAATTTTGTAGTTAACACCACGTTAAAAAGTGGGTTGAAATAGCAATTCTAAATCTTTCAGGAGCCATTTTGGCACTTTACTCTTTTTATTATTATATAGTGATAAAAAAACTTTTTTTTTGTCAAGAATTATTTAGGCCCAATAAGTTGTAAGATTAATTTTTTATATAAGGAATCCAATAAACTTTTCGGTTATATATGTATATATATAGTGAAAGTGTAAAATATAATATTGCTTAACGTACGAGCTTACGCTGTGAAATTATGCACGCTGTAAAACTCAAAACCCTAATCACGCATGTTGAAAAACATAATCACGCCTGGTGCAGGCCGCAAGTAATACTCCACTAGTTAAATTTAAAACCCAACAAAAAAGTAGTAAAAAAATAGATTATATAGGTTTTTCATATTCAAGGCTCATAAAATCGTCTTATTACTATTTTTTTACAAATAAGGCTATATTTAGGGGCCTATGTTTTCTACTTGCACAAAGCCCTCGAGGGCATTCAAATTCTCAAGGACGGCCCTGGGTATTTGTTTAACTTTAGTTATTACTAGTTTAAGTTCCTGTGTGTTACACGGGTTGTATAAAGAACATCTTTCTTATAATTGGAATTACATTTCATGGTCTTGAACGGCGACGACGACGACGACCATGAGCCATGCAATATCACATGTCCACATAAGAGATGTGCTCGTCGAGTTAGTTTTTGACGAAAACGTCCTTACGAAGCTGCGTGATAAAGACATACATTTCCGGCTTCGGTATGATCTTGTGGAAAATATGCCCTACCTCAAGAAGTCAAGACTAGGTAATTGTTTATTTATGTTTTTATAATTTTTATATATAAAACAAACTACATATACTAACTTGTTTAGTAAACATGTAATTGGATTTAAGGCTTAAAAGAAAAAAGATTGAAATGAAACCGATTAGTAATTTAGGAAACTATAATTTTATTGAGAGAATAGATGGATCTAAGCATCCAAAAGTGGAACATGTAATTGGATTTAAGGTTTAAAATAAAAAACTTTGAAAGGAAACGGATTAGTATTTTAGGAAATTCAAATTTGATTGAGAGAATAGTAGGGGAGAGAAAAAGTCTTGAACACCTTTGTTTTCTTTACCACTCAAATTCACTCAATGTCTCACAATACATTGTCACGTGACAATTCAATGTTTAAGAGAAAGTCATGTGGCCTAAAGTGATTTTGATTTATTATAAATTATAGATATTGGTTGTGTTTCTTTTTCTTCTTATCATATGGATTTACGGTAAAAAAAACTTGGAATACCACTGATTTATTTTAGATCCGCTATTGATGCATGGCATTGATTAACTCTTTTCTACATATAAATTGTTTTTGATTCATTGTTATAGGGTGAAGTTCTAGAGTGAACATTAGTGTATTTGTGAACTGAGTGAATAAATACCAGTCATTGATTTACATCAACAAATCGTAAAATACACTAGTATATTTTCATCACCAAATCCTGGCCATTGATTTACACTTGTGTATACACTTATGTATTGATAATCAAGGGCTAAGATTAGTTTACTAGTGTTCATAATCAATGAGGTTGTTCACAAATGAACCTAACCCCATTATTAATTTATTATATATATATTCCACCGTGACACATGCACGAGTAATAGCTATATAATTATTCAAAAATGTTTTATATATTCCATCTTCATTACTTGGCTAAAATAATAAGGGTATACAATCTACTTAGGGGACAGGGCATCCATGCATGTATCCACCCCGGGTTCGAACCAGCGTTAGAACATTATCGCCACCCTTGTTGGTATGGCGGGCGATCTGAATAAGCGGGTAGAACAACCCGTGTAAATGATTTGCATTTTGAGGTCAATGTGACCGTTTGAACTTGTTGGACCGTTGTTTTCTAAAAAAAAAAAAATTCAGTTTCAACAAATAACTTTCTCTATTTAACCAATCAATTCCACTATTTTAATCTAACACATTCCATTATTTTACCACACAAAACTCTCTCAATTTTATATTTCTCTCTACAAAAAATTCATCTCAAATGGCTAGGATATCGTGGACCGAAGAAGAAAAGATTGCGTTGGCTACATCTTAGCTCGCAACCATAATGACCGAGCGCCTCGTAATGCAAGGTCTTGGTTTTGGAACCGGTTTTTCAACAATTTTATATTTATGTTGGTGAAACTAACCGAACCGTGGATGAACTTAATTGGCGTTTCACAATTATTCGTGTGAAAAGTGCAAGAATTCATTCAATGTTCAACAATGTAGAAAATCCCGACAATGACCTCAGGGGAGAGGACGTCATTCAAGTGGCCCTCGTCGACTACAAACATACGTACGGCCGTGACGTTAAACACATTTCGGCGTGACAAATTATTAGGATGTTTGTTTAATATTTATGTATTGTTTAAGTTGTATGTTTAATTATGTAATGTTTAAGTTTTGTGTTTGATTGTTTAATGTTTAATTAAAATTCAAAAAAAGTTTATGGTAAGGGTAAGACGCCGCCACTGTTTTGTGGCTTAAGGATAGCTTTTATGATTTTTTATATGATAGAATAGAATTTGATTGATTGGAGCAGGCTACTACTCTTGGGTGCCCCTTCCCCTTTAGAAATACTAAGGGTGGAAGGAGTGCTACCCAAACGGGGAGTGGTAAACACTTTTAGTATCAAATAATTTCATGTCATGTCAACCCCCCCTTTAACTTCATACTTTGCACTCAATCACTAGCGGTGCTCAAACACATGGAGAAGGGTAAACAATTTAAAAAAAGTGCGATTGGTTGAAAGGGATTGGGACTCACCATTAACCCCCTCTTTCTCCTCTCTATCTTCTCTTCCCACATCGGCGACTACTCACCGCCTACACCCAGGGGCGTACCCACATATATATCAAAGTGGGCGGGCGCACCCCTTGAAAAAAGAAAATTTAGTGTTAAATTCCTGGTAAAATCCCGACCGCACCCCTTGAAAATTTTTGTCCGCACCCCTTGGAAATTTTCGACTGCCTTCCTTAGAAAAAAAAATCTTATGAATTTATAAAATTTTTTTATGTAAACAATGATTTTTTTAAAAAAAATACAACCTAATTAACTTTCCACTTAACTAATTAACACACCATAGTCCAAGCCCAACCCAATCTAATAATCTAATTTGAACTAAAATATAATAACCCAACCCACCGCAATTCCGGCCACCAAACTCATTAAAACAACATCTTCATCACTCTTTCCGGGTATGGTTCGATTACTTTATTGTTTTCTTGTTTTATTTGGATTTTTAGGAGAAATAAATTTGTTAAAAAAGGTTGAAATTTTAGTTGTTTTGTTGTTTTTGAAACTTTAGTTGGCTGATTTTGTTGTTTTAGTTAAAGTTTAGTGTGTTTAAATGGTTAGTTAGAAGGAATCAACAATTAAAATTAGGACTCGATTTTAAAGTTGAAAATTATGAAGTTTGGTGATTATTGTTCTAAGTGTTTAGTGTTGAAAATTAGTTATATATGTTAAATAGAGAAATACTTGCTTAGAAAAGTAGCTCCAGAAGTTTTGGATAGATTTCAGAAAATGAAAACAATAGGGCGACATTTTAAATATATTTGTAACGACGTTTAACATGTTTTTGATAATTATATAAATTTTAGCTTGATGTTTTTTTTTGTTTTACATGACCTGACCCGAACCGACTCGATATGAACCGAAGTTTTTTTTATATACCAACGGGCCTAAAATCCATAAAAATATTCCGCACCCCCATAAAAAAATTCATGGGTCCGCCACTGCCTACACCCCTCCCCGCTCACCGCTCCAACACCGTCATCCCCTTCCCGTGCGGTAACCCAACACTCTGCAACCACTCCTTGATAGCACTCCGCCCACCCTAAGGAAGACTAAAAAAGTAAAATATTATACGAACACGTAGTCAATATTACCCTTCAATTCTTGCACCTTATTTTCCATGCAGTCAATATTACCCTTCAATTCTTGCACCTTATTTTCCATGCATGTTTATTTGGTGTTACATTTTAATTAGTAGTGTATACTTACTGTATAATAAAAGAAACTATTTGAGGGACACTTGTTATCGTATTAGGTTATGTATATTTTGATTTTTTCATCAATCTCTTATGGATAATTATTATTTTGTTTAAGATCTTCTAATTTATTATAGATAAATCTCATACTAAATATTATTTAGTTTAATCTCTTATGGATAATTATTATTTAGTTTAATCTCTTTTAATTAATTATAGATAACTCTTCTACTAAATATTATTTAGTTTAATCTCTACTACTTAATTATAGATAATTCTTATTTAGTTTAAACTTGATGTATGCTTCTCATTTATAATATTACTAGGTTATAACCGGGTTAAGTAAATAAAAAATCAAATAGTTAAAAACGAAGATTTAACAATGATAAAACGATATTTTTAAGACGTTTTTCTGATATCCAAATAAAATTTTGTGTCATGTATGATCAAAACTTGTGATATTTGTCAAGTTTATAAATATGAAAGCATTTGAACCATTGATTAGAAGACAAACTTTATCATCGACTTTCTCACGGGTTTTAAGAGTAATGTGAACATACATTTAATAACACAAGTTTTATTTACATAATAGTGGTCTTAATTTATTAGTTTTTAAAAAATGTTGAAATGTCCAGATTAAGCATATAGCAATTAGCCAATTAGATAAACTTATAGGTACAAATTAATATTTAATTTAATTAGATAATTATAAATTATCGGTAATTATTAAATTAGATAACTTTAAAATTTAAATATCTGAATGTAAGCTACATCTTTAAAGAATAGTTGTTTTTGGATAAATTTATTAGTATGATAAATGTAGTTATTATTTTTCTTGCATTTTAAATAGTTGTTTGTATTTTATTTATTTGAAATACTAAGTCATATTTTCTGCTCATTTTAAGAAAGATCACACATGGTAAACATCATACGACTAATTAAATTAAGCTTAAGATAATAGTGTTTATTTCTATCATGTGATCAGTGCAAGCATAGTAAAATTTCCCATGTATTAGAATATTCACTAACTATAATACAATTACCAAAGACGATTTCAACTTTTGACTCTTTTTTATCTTTCTTGAGTTTTCTTTTTCTTTTTTCTTTTTTTTAGTTTTTGTTTTTTTTTCTTATACTTTTATCTTTTAACATTTTTTTTATACATTTAGTAGTACTTACTTTCAAACGTCTTATAACTTATTTTTTAAATCAAATTCCATCTATTTTGAATATCTAGATATAGTTTGTTATTATTTAACCACGTGTGTTATTATGCAAGCAAAAAACATACGAGTATGATGATTTTTTTATTCGTATTATATATGATATTATATATGTTTAAAGTCAGATATTTTATGAAACTTTATCCGTATCCATAATTTCTTAAATGTTTGAAATATATATTAAATTTAATACTTTAAATTAAATAATTATCTATAATTAAGGATTGTCTAAAATAATGACAAGTGTTTCTCCATTGGTTTCTTTTATTACATAGTATAGATTTATATGATTTTCTAAATTATATTATCTCATTGTTTATATTACCTAACATGTTATATAACAACTACAATTTTTATTTTCCTTTTACCCAAATTATTACTTTTTTTTGACAGATACCTACTTTTTATTTGTAATATACAAATTTACTCTTTTCTTTTCGATGATGTAATCATCTCTAATAAACTTTAAACTTTTACCATAATATATATAATGTTAGACGTAAAATTAAAAATAAAACATTTTGGATGACATCAATAACTTAAGACATAATATAATTATATGTATAATATGCATTTTTTGATTTAAGTATTACTTTATATATAAACTTAGATTTATTACATTTTTTTAAATATAAGTTATATTTTATCACTGATTCAGGTGTTCAAACTTGTTTGTAAGATAAAATCTTGCGTAATCTTGATCCGGGTATCGTTATTTTGTAAGTTTTTAAGTTTCTGACTTGTTGTTATATAGATAGATCAATGTGTCGTCTGTTAAAGATATCTATAGAAATCAAAAGTTGCAAGATTTGTTATAACGAAATGGTGAAAGTTATGGAACCGACAATCAAATTTTCCGGTTTTAGAACATATCATGAATTTAGATCATATTTAAGTTGGTTTTGATTTGTTTAAATGTGCTGGATTGAAATGGAAATATCTTGATTTGGGAATGGATGCTGCAAAAACAGATTTGATCTTGTTCCATTCATGATCCTGACCAAGTTGTACACACAATAGTATCGCGTAGGTGTTTCAGTTTCTTGCTTTTCACACTTAGGGTACTTAAGGCACGCTTGGGTATCCTGATCGGTCAGTTCGGCTTTTGTGGCAACACCGCCGCAAGGCTTTCGGTTAGGTGTGTGTGTGTGTGTGCAGGGGTATGTGGAGAAATGTGGGTTTTCAAGGGGGTTAAAGACTTTTATAGGAGGGCCCGGAAATTGAATCCTATACTGTGTAAAATGTAGCAAATAGAAGAAAAAAATGGTGACGTGGTACCTATGACTTGGTGTAGAGACCCGAACGAAAAAATGGTGGTGGCAACGTGGTGTTGCGCCGTTTTAAAAAGAATTATATTGATTATTTAGTTTTTCTAAAAAATATCGAACAAATGTTATAAGAGGAACATAAAACTATTGGGTTAAAAGCGTTATGATGTAAGGATTAAATTAATACTTCAAAAGGTTAAGAAAATCACGGTAGCCTACGGTGTTTTTATGATGTTATTTAATATAACTCATTAGGGGGTAAGGGGCGTCCATCACTCACTCATCACTCACAACATCCAATCAATTTCCGCCATGTCATCGAGCATTATTCCATCACTAGTGATGAATTTTAGTGGAAATGTCCATCACTCACCACACAAACATCTACCATTAAAAACAACTCACCACACAAACATGTAAAATGCATGCTCACTATCACGCTTAATTCCTTCCACGCGTGATCAATATGGGTGGCGGCGGTGTTCCCTTGCATTTCATGCGTGATGGAGGGGCCATCACGGGGCGCCCCGTCCCCCTTATAATTGTGTTGCAATGCACACCGTATGTACGCGTCCTTCATTTATTGTTACCGAGATAATTTGTGACTCCTCAACATAATTCGATTCTAGAGTTGTACGCCCTCACCGCAATACGGGATCTAAGACTATTCTCAATGCAAGATGCTAATTGCATGTATTTCTACATCAAGTAAGCTATTGCATTATATTTCTATAATTACAAAAAAAAAAAAAAAAAAAAAAACCCCCACTTATTTTCTCTCTTATCCTACACTTATATTTATACCGTTTTTGTTTTAATCCGTTGAGCAAGAAAGAAACTTTTTTCTTAAAAAAATGTTCACAGTATGTGATAAAAGAAATAGTTTAAATTAATCCATGTGAAGGTTGGACTATTGGGTTTGGGAAATAAAAAATACATATTCTTCTTAAATAAACCTATTCTGATAAATGAAAAAGTTATTGTTGAATTTAAAATAAAATTATAAAAGAAAGTTTATCCATCTGCCCCACCTTTTACTCAAATATGACGCAATATTAGCCCAAATGCATTTCCACGTGTGTAGATCAACGACGTTTATGCCTTTTTCACGTTGCACATACCACACCGTCGATGGAGTTGTTCATGTTGTTTATGGAGGGTCTTGCAATTCTCCACCGGCGTTATGAGTTAATGTGTGTGAACGTATATAAACCCCCCCAACCTTTTATAAAAGTCCTCGAGATTTTCAAAAAAAAAAGGAAATCGGATATGAAATTTCTCGCTTTGAAGATCGATAATCTAGACAACGAAGGAAGGGAAATGTACAAGAAACTGAAAGAAGAAATAAAGGCAAAATATCGTACTTAGTTTCTGTTTTTTTAAGTTTCGTTTTTTTTAGCTTTCCTTTTGCTTTTTTTTAATTTATGTAGTCTTTTTTATTTAAATTACGTAACTTTTTTTTTTAAATTTATGTAATCATTTTTATTTACATTATCTAATCTTTTTATTATTATTGTTAATTATTATATAGGTATTTAAAAAAAAGAAATACACATTTTATAAAAAATGATAACCAAAAGTAGGTGCCACGTGTCGAATAATGTCACTCTTCCACGCCCCTTCCCACACCCCTGGTTTTACACCACGCCCCATTTCTAACGTATGCTGACGTGTCGAATAACGCTCAATTTTCAAGCCCCTTCACACCGTATGGTCTTAAGATGCTATGATTTTTATTTACAGTATCACCTAAACAGGGGCACAACTATTAAGGGGGTTGGGGGGGGGGGGGGGGGGGGATGCTATGATTTTTATTTACAGTATCACCTAAACAGGGGCACAACTATTAAGGGGGTTGGGGGGGGGGGGCAAACTTTTCGCTCAGTAGTGTAATATATGTGGTTTTCGTATAGAATTTTTTGAGTATTTACTTTTTCGACCCCTCGTCAAAAAGCTAAATTATCCTTAAACATGGTGTATTGGGTTTGGTCCAACACTGCTTCTATACATTTTTCATATTTGTCTAAATAAAGAAATACTATCAAAGACTAACAAAATAGAATGTAAAACACGTAAGCTTTCTAAAATTTGAAAATGAAGCAGTCAACTCTTTCCTGTCAATTCTTGTACCTCATTTTCCATGCATGTGAACTTGTTCAGTTTTAGACGTTATATATGCAAAAACATGTTTATGCACTTCTCAAACATACTTTTCAAGTAGTAAATTATGTTTTACATGTAATTTTAGACAGCCCAATTTTGTTTATTTTTTAATATGCTCTCATTAAAAAAAATGGTTCTTTTTGGATGATGACAAATTAGTTTAAGAAACAAATTTATAAAAATAACTATTTAAATACCTTTTAAAAACAATCACAGAGAAATTGAAAGAAAGGCTACGTACCTGTGTACTTTTATCACAATAATCGTGCATCTTATATAAATGAATGGAACTGTAAATTTCATTTTAGACTGTGGGGGTATGGGTATGGGTATGGGGCGGGGGTTGGGGCTGGGGCGTGGGTTTGCTGAAAACGCCCAAGCCATCACCCCGGGTGGGCTTGGGTTTGGGAGTGGCCCAAGGGCCGGGAGTTTAAGACCGGGCGTTGGGCATGCCTAGCGGTCCTACGTGGCCGGCTCCTATTCGCTTGTTGGCTAGGTCATAGCGGGCTACATTTAAAATTCAAATTATAACCGTTTGGCCAAGCCAAGCGGTTCACCCACCCACCCACCCAATTGTCCAACCCGGTGACGCAATGAAGGGCCGCCAACCCGGTGAGACCCGTTACTGGCCGGAAGCTTTTGCTAGCTACCGGCATAACGTGGGAAACGACCGGCACAATTTAAACGCGTGCCAACACAAATGGCGCGAGCTACGACCGAAGCTCGATCGTTTTAAAGCCTACTACGACAGCGTCCCTGGCGGTGAGATAAGTCACGAAGACCGGGTGGCGGTGGCCAACATCGAGTTCCGGGGCAAGGAGTGGAAGCCGTTCGACAAGCTCGCTCTTTTCGAAATCTACCTAACGCTCTAGGTTTTTTATTTTTTTTATTTTTTTTTTTGTAATCCTTTTTTTTTTGTAGAATTTTGTAACTTTTAGGAATTTAATAAAATTTTAGGCTTTTTTTTAAATGTTGTGTGTATTTTTTAATTTTTGGTTTATTTTTATTTTAATAAACTGCCAAGCCACGCGGGCTAGCCACCCCATACCCCACGGACACGTCACTCACCAGCGCGGGGGGGGGGGGGGGGGGGGGCTCGAACTCCACGTGTCAACCCATGCCCCAAACCCCAGCCCCACCATACCCCACGGTCTTACGTTCTTTAAGTTTCAGTAAAATTTCAGATGTTGTGCTTTAACTACCAAAATTACAACGAATGTCTTTTATGCTTTAATTTCTTTACAACATATGTCCTTTGTTTTTATAATCTTTTTAGGGAGAAAGAACATCACGTGCAAAGAAATATCTGTTATAATTTCGTTAGTTAAAGGATATCGCCTGAAATTTTACTGAAACTTAAAGGACATAAAATACAATTTATCCTAAAGGGAATCCGGTATAAATGAAATTAACCTACTAAACGTATAAATAACTAGATCTATTATTATTCTACAATCTATAGCTTTGAACTAAAGTAATAACTAGATCAATTACTATTACTCTACAATTATGAATTAAAGTAATAATACTACAAAAAATTAAGTAGAGTAATAATAATTAATCTACTTCAAAAATTGTAGAGTAATAATTTTTTTTAGTGTTAGCATAATTAATCAAGTTATTTGTACGCTTAGCACGTTAAATTAGAGGATTTTAAAATTGAAAAAACAAATAGAAAAAAGGTGTTATGATCTTTTCTGGCGTGAACTACCCTCTCTTGATTATCAAACTGCTATAATTTTTTTCATACGATAATATTTAAAAAAAATTGCACTACATTAATGAAACATTTCATTTTTTATTAATTTGAGTAAACTATTGGTATAGTTTTCTTAATTTTTAAAATCTTTTATTTTACAAACTATAAAGTTATGTGATTGTGTTTCAGTACGTAATTATGTACTAGAACATAATCATTGAATACCTAAATCACATACCATATGTGTAAACAGTAACAAATTCAAAATGTAACACTACATCTATAATCACGTACCAAATGATCAATGAATACATAAATCACGTACCAGATACCCACTGTATACCTAAATCTAAAATCACGCACCCTGTGTGTAAAAGCAGTAACAAATACTTAATGTAACAATCACTTACCATGTGTGCAAAGCAGTAATAAATGCTCAATGTAACACTATATCTATAATCACGTATCGACCTATATTACAAATCTAATCATGTAATAGCATAAAAACAATTAAGTTTTTATTATATTGAATGTATCATCACGTAATAAGAATAAATTTAGTGAAAAATCATTATACAATAAAAAAAACTGTAATAACGTAATTACGTACCGATATATAATCATGTGACATTACACTTGTTACATATGATACGCAATTATAGATGTAGGGTCACATTGAGCATTTGTTATTGCTTGCACATGTGATACATAATTACATATCGGAACATAATCACACAACGTTACACAATCACGTAACTTATACCTTGTAAAATAAAATTTAAAAAAAAATAAGAAAACTATAGCAATAGCATACTAAACTTTAAAAGAATTAAACGTTCGTTAATAGGGTGTTTTTTTAGAAATAATATTAACGTATAAAAAAGTTATAGCTGTTTGAAAATCGATGATGAAGTTGGTTAGCACAAAAAAAGACTATAATATCGTTTCCCTTTAATTTTAAAAGGACACGTGTCAAGCCTGGACTGTCGCGTATGCTTCGCACGATAAATCTGTCACAGTGTCTTGATTATTATGTCATATTCTACATTGCACATACAATTATTTTAAGTTTTAACTAACAATAATTTTATATAATTGACAAAGTATAACTTCTCTTCACCCATTTTTAAATGTAAAGACTTAAGAGCAATTAAATAATTATGATATATAATTATATACCTAAAAAAGTGTGGATGTGTGATAAAAATTATTGAAAAATTACATGTCTTACGACTATAACTACTTTCCACCGGTCAACATTCAAACTTCAAAACCATGACTTCAATTCCAAGTAACCTATCGGACTATGCATCCTATAAATATACATTCTCTTCACTCTCATCTTCATTCCAATAAATATAAAACTAAACACAAGAAGAAATAAAGTATTTTTATGGGGTATCCTTTGTATAAAACCAAAAAAACCCCTACGAATACGGTGTTGAGCCATAGCCCGTGCTACGGCTCGTTACATTATGGTTCCGCCCAATGTTGTAGAAGACGCTAGTCGGGCGGTGAGGTACAGCCTAGGGATTAATCAGGATTAATCGGAATGGGATTTTTATATGTATTTTTTCAAAATTATATATATATACCCAATAATATAAAAATAATACTTCAAAATTCACATAAATACTTCAAGTTTCAGATAGTATGGTTCGATTTTGACCGATTTTGACCGCCTAGGACCGATTTTGACCGACTAATATTGTCCGATTAATCCGATTTTGACCGCCTAGGACCGATTTTGACCGCCTAGGATCGATTTTGACCGATTTTTGACCATGACCGATTAATTGACCGCCTAGCTCAAAATTAGGCTGTAGATGACCGCCTAGCGCCTAGGCGCCGATTAATCGGCCGCCTAGGCCGATTTCTGCAACCATGGTTCCGCCCCTGCGAGTTGTTTTGGTTTACAATTTCATTATATTTTATGGGTCAGGATATAATAGAAAGTTTTTTTGGCTACAAAGGCTAGGAAGTAATCTTGACTATCAATTGATTAATCAAGGGCTTGGATTAAATGGGTATAATTGATAAAAAAGGAGGAATGCGAGTTTGTGTAGGGGTATTCTAATAAATCCAAAGCAATAGTTTCTCTCTCCTCCAATTCCCCCTGTTTTTAAACGTTAATAACTCTTTCATACGATATTTTATTTTATAAAAATTGCACAAAAAAACGAGTTTTTATCTTTAAAACGAGTAAACTATTGCTATATTTTTGAAATTTTTTTTTTGAAAACCCAGATGCGTAAAACTTAATGGACAAAAGCATAAAAATTAACTTTTTTTTTTTTTTTTTCTAAAACGCAATTGACAAAAAAAAACACAAAGAAATGCCTTGTTTCTAAAACACAATAGACAAAAACATAAAAAAAAATGTGTTATTTCTAAAACGGCTGAAAAACACAAACAAATGTATTTTTTGTAAAACGCAATGGCTAGAAAACACAAAGAAATATCTTTTACCTAAAACGCAATGGCCAGAAAACATAAAAAAATGACTTTTACCTAAAACACATAAAATGTGTTTTACCTAAAACGCAATGAACTAAAAACACAATAATAAGTGTTGTTTCTATGACTATGACAAGACAAATAATATTAGAAATGCCGATTCGATTACTTTGTAATGTCTCCTCTATCTTCCGCTTAGTCTTTACTTAGGCTTCTTTAAGTTTCAAGAAAATATTTTTCATCTTCAACATGACCTCAATCATTGCAAGCATAGTGGATTCAATTTCGGCATGTTTAGCCTTAGTCTTTTTGGAGGTTGACCTAATGACATTTTTAGAAGAAAAAAACACTTAAAAGTACTGAGTAATACACTAACACACATATATGCAAAATCTGAACAATATATGTGACCAGCGTTGCTAAGCACCTCAACTAGATAATAAGTGGTAAGATGGGTGTCAAATCCATGAGGAGTTTGTGGTTCGTGTTTTAAGCAATGTTGATTAGGAAAACATTTATGAAGCTTGCTATTTTAATTTTTTTTATCTTTTGATTTGGTTGGTTTGAAAAGTGTGTTGGAATGTCCACAATTTGTGATCAATAACAAAAACTAGATTAACGATTCATAACTAACAATGTGATACCTGGCATTGATTAAAAACAATACTTTGTAAAAAGATACATACCGGGTTCGAAATTATAAGCACTAAGGTTCTATCGCACAACTAGGGTTGGAATTGGGATCAACAATCGGTATTAATGGGGGTTGGGTTTCAAGGCTTAGGCACCAACAATGGAAAAAAAAAGTATGCTTCGTTACTCAAGAACATAACAAACCCTAAATTGAATCAAAGCATAATTAGCCAAATTCATTTCATAAAGTCAATGATTAAAAGTTCAGTTTTTGGATGGTTTTCGATACGATTGGTGTTAGATACGTTCGTAGACGGAAGTTTAGATAAAGATAAACAAAATTGGCAGAAATTCCGCCAGCCTAACAACGTCACCCCGTTTTATTTCATACAGAAACAGTTTACATCGGTTAAGCTCCTATACCAACAAGTCCAAAACTTATGACATTATGTGCATGACTAGTCTATATATAGACTTCACTATTCTAGCGCATGACCCTATGATGTGCACGAAGTGGTCAATTAAACACTAATTAATTTTAACCTAAACTGGACACGCTAAGTTTTAAATTTTTAAAACTAAGACTCTCTAAGACCTAAACCATAGAACCGACAAGTGTACCGATCTATGCAGTATAGCTAAAGTATTTCCGAGTATCGAACCCACGAGACTCTACTAATTATGTTTACTAGACTCGATTACTATTATTAAACTGACTCGACTAATTTGTATTATTGTTTGGGGGTTTTCTAACAAACTACTGATATTAACTAAATTAACTAAAACTGACTAAACACACGAACTAAGCCTGAGATTTGATCAGATGATGGAAAACACACTACCTAGGTTTGAATCCTACACTTGCAAGACATGTTCTATCGATTTTGGAACTAATGTGGAAACCGGGATCTTCATATACTAAACCAAAAGGATAACCGAACAAGACCCTTGACCCTTCTCGAGAAGACTCATTCATAGGCTCTCCTAGTGTGATAACAAAGCACCCTTGGACACTCTACCTCATGACACGAAAATCTAGGGAAACTATGGGTTACAATCTAACTCAACTAGCAGACAGAGACCGTGAACTAGGGGATCCTCTCACGAAGATCTAACCTAGAAGCCTAACCACTAGAGACTAGCCAACAACCTCTCACCTCACGGCTATTGAGATTAGTAGAACACTTAATCCTAATTAAATACTAACCACAGTTTCTACGGGAAATCATATACTATTAATTGTAAACTAGCCGCTAACACACAGTCCACGACCTAACTAACATTCATACATGGAAGACATCCACAAAAATGCAAGTGAAACATATGATAAAGATTCAAGAAACATTAAGCATGCATATACATTAGAACATTGAAACCAAAGTTATAAACTTCATTATTCAAATCCACATAATATGTCCAAAACCGATTAGAAACATCAAAGAAGTGCAATCATCATATGACCTAGATAGTGATAAGAAATCTAGGCTAACATAGTTTTAAAAACAAGAACAATCATCTTCAAGAGTTTAGCAAACATGGTAAAAAGAATATAAACGAAAGACCCGAGTAATAAGATGCTTAACACCAGAAAAATTAGATCCCACGCTTCAATTCTTCACTATTAAGCTCTCTTGATCTTCAAAATCTCCGTTTTCAGCTTCTTAATTAGTCTAGGGTTGTCTGCATTGTAATTAGGGTTAATGGTTGGCTTAAATAGGGTCAAAACTGGAGTTTTACGCCCTGATTAGGCTCGTCCTCGCGTCACGCGGGCATGATCAGGTTTCATCGCCGCACGGCGTGACCAACATCTGTACTCAGAAAATGTTTTCATCATAACTTCTTCGTTTCAACTCCGTTTTCTTCACCGTTTTCGCCTACGGCTTCGTAATTCAATTCTCTATCATCTCATCTTCTTAAATATCTATTTCCATTCCATAAGAATCTTTCACTAAGACGAAACATTCTCCTGTGTACTCGTTTCTTTAACGTTTTAGCTCGTTTTTACTTCCGGAACCCTACAAAACACACAAAACACAATAATATACAAAACCAATGGTAAAATGACACAAAACAACTTGAATTATTATACAAACTATACATGTAAACAGATGTAATTTACATTACATCACCCTAGTGCATGACACACCTGAGTATCACTCATACGTTGCGCAAGAGTCATGCATTGCACATGGCTCATGCGTTGCGTATCATTTTTGCGCTAGTACAATATACTCAGACGTTGCGCATGAGTCATGCACTGCACATGGCTCATGCTCTGCATATCACTCTTGCGCGATTACAATCTATACATATTCAACTCACACTCTAACTAGCCTATTCGCATAGTAACAGACACACAATATGCACCAACAATGATGCAAAGAAATCTTGACAATTTATGAATTCAAAACAAGATAACACAATCAACACAAATGTTAAAATACACAAATGTAAAATTAATAATCCACAACTCAATTAGTGTATGAAGAACCCTAATAGCTTACACAATCTACACACAGGGTGAAGCTTGAAGGATTAGCCGCTCATGGTTAGAAGAACTTGAAATCCGAAAGAAAACATCTTGAAGAACTTGAATTGGATCTTGGATTTTGGTGTTGTATGATGATTGAGATTGTTTAGGATGGTGGGAGATCTTGCATAATATCTTCAAGAAGTCAAACTTAACTCCCTAATTCAAAAATTAGTCGAAATCAAGCATTAAACCCGAATTGAATGGCCAAAGACCAAAATTCGCGTTTTTTAATCAGAGGACCCCGTCACCAACGTGATTAAACCTTGTTGCTGATGGATTAGGATGGCAGACGGGCAATCTTGCTGTTGACGGCTTGGACAAAAGCGTTAGCGAACGCTACCAATATCCAAAATGTTTGTTCTCTTTGTTTCTTCGACTCGGGTCCCCTTAGCTCCATTCCAATGCTCCTGTGAGCTCCTGAAATACACCTTAAACTTATCAAAGCCTGCAAAACACACACCATGTCAAAGTAGTGCATTCGAGAACTCAAATTCACATAAACACGCGAATTTAAACATGGAAAACTAAGGACTTTCAACCCTATCAATATGCATACTATATAGTTTAAAAAATAACTTTCATCCATGAGTTTGATTATTTGTTGTACTAGCGTTTACTCTTTCCTTACCAATTTTAGCGAGAGCGAAGATTTAAACCTTTAGTTCAGATCTTTGTAAAATGTTTGAAGTATAAGCCTTTGATTTAGAAGTTGGAAGTGATTAAGCAAAACATATATTCGATGGTGCAAGTAATATTTCATAAGTAAGTTAAAGAGGAAATAAATAAATATAACAATTCACAACCAATTACAAACAAAGTGACTTATGCCTAGTTTGAACAAAACCTGTTTATCCAAATGTTAAAGACTGTTAGAATTAATTTCCATGCAAATTGTTGTACATAATTCATGGTTGCAGAACTTGAGTGTTCCTTAGTAAAATAGTCTTATGACAAAAATCAACATTAATAGATAATCTTATATTGATAGGAGTGTTAGTATAAACTCTATGACGACGTTGCAGACTTGTTTCAGAATTGGTCTTAAAATATTGTCATGAATGTAGTTTGGTCCCTATCTGTATCTGTTTAACCGTTATCGACTTGTCATATAATTAGGAGAGTGGATTATTTTCTTTTATCTGTTTGTTTTAAAAGGGGTCATGCTATTCCCACACGCAGAAAATTATTTTCACACCTCGAAGCGCCGCGCTATGGCCATAGCGGGGCGCTTCGGTCGACAAAAGGTGCTTCGATTGACGTTTGAGACATTCCTTACTGTTTGACAGACATAAAGCTGATTATGATGTTTTGTCGTTAACCCTAAGCGCCGCGCTTTGGCCATAGCGCGGCGCTTCGACCCAAATTTTCACTTTTAAAAGCAAGCTACTGATTGAGGTTGGCCTGGTCTTCGTTTCGTTATTTGTTCTTCTTCTTCTTCATAAAAAAAAGCTTGAGGTTTTTTCTTCTTCGGAAAACGATGTCGTGGTTAAACAACTATATTTTCGGTCAATATTCTGACGAGACAGTTGTTCCTGATTCTTACGAGGGGACCGCTATTTCTGACTCGTATGAGAAACCGGTCTCGTCCAACTTGAGGGAGGCAGAGGTTGTATCTGGCATTCGTTATCGTGATAACACGGTGACGCTGGATTTGAATACCCCTGTGGAGGACCCTTACGCACAACAAGGTTATTCGAATTTCGGTTACGGTGGCGAGTACAGCTTTGTACAGCAGGAGTGTGGTCCAAACGACAGTTACGGTTGTCAACAGAGCTTACAAGGTTATTCGAATTTCGGTTACGGTGGCGAGCACAACTTTGAACATCAAGTATATTCGGACCTCGGTGACGATGGTGAGCCGGGGGATGTGTCTGTTGACGAGGAAGGCTGTTACCCGGTAACGTTTTCGTTTGATACGACGCAGACCTTTTCGTCACGTAAAGAGTTGGTGCGTTGGGTACAAGACACGGCAAAAGACAACGGTTACCTCATTGTGACTAAGAGGTCGAATAAAAGAGGAGAGAATTACAAGATTTGGTTTCAATGTACTTTTGGTGGGGAGCATAAGAGTATAGCTACACAGAGGAAAACGGGTAGCAAGAAAATAGGCTGCCCGTTCGAGATGATCGGGTTTTCGGAATCATCCGGAAGTGTTTGGAGGATCGAGGTGACGAAGGCGAAGCATAACCACACTCCTATTGAAAACTTAGAGGGTCACGCGTATGCGAGAAGGCTTTCTTCGGAGGATACAAAACTGGTTAAGGAGCTGGCAGAGCAAGACATTCCCAACCAAAGTATCTGGCGAACGCTGACAAAAAACAATCCGGCTAGAAAGCTTATTCCGAAAGATATACACAACGCTGTTCAGAAGATCAACGCCGAAAAAAATGTCGGTAAGTCTCCGATGCAAAAACTTGAAAGCATTCTTCTCGAAAAAAATTACACTTATTACATGCGCACGAATGAGATATCAAACGAAGTTGAAGATGTCTTCTTTGTTCACGAAAGATCATTCAATATGTGGTGTGCCTTCCCGCATGTGCTAATGATTGACGCCACCTACAAAACGAACATGTACAACCTGCCATTTATTCAGGTCGTAGGCATGACGTCGACAAACAAATCGTTTACGGCTGCTTGTGCGGTAATTTCCGCTGAGAAGTCAGAGAACTACATATGGGTGTTGCAGAGGATCAAGTCTATGCTGGTAGGATGTATGGAACCGCGCGTGATTTTAACAGACAGGGATTTTGCGCTAATGAACGCGTGTGAACAAGTTTTTCCAAAAGCGCATAAGTATCTTTGTCGGTTCCATATTCAACAAAATATTAATAAGAACAGCAAGAAGAAATTCTCTGACAAGGATTGGAAAGAATTCGTACGTAGTTTTTGGTTATTGTGCGAGTCTGCGACCGAGGAAATATACAGGTATAACTTGGAAAACCTTGAAGCACAGCTGAAAGAAGATGACCGTGAACGTAGGTATTTCTTACATAATTATGTTCAAATTTTATATAATAACAAAAACTGACTATTTACGTTTTTTTTAATTTTAGAGGTTTTTGATTATATGAAGAAATCCTGGTTGGATCCGTACCGTGAAAAGTTTGTATCATGCTGGATCAACAAAACTATCAACTTTCACCAAACTACGACCAACAGGGTTGAGGGCATGCATGCAACACTAAAAAGTCACTTTCCAAGTCATCGCAACACACTGGATAAACTTGTACTGTATGTTGATCATGTTGTTGATAGACAATACACCGAGATTAGTAGTAGCTTTGAAACAAGCCTCTGAAAAGTGATGACGCACCACAAGAAGCAGCCCATGCTTGCATATATTCTCAGAAAGGTTTCAATATATGCGATTGAGCTTTTGAGTAGGGAACTAAAACGTAAGGAAGACGGGTTGAGAGCCTACGGTGCAAGCTGTGGTTGCCAACTTTTTACCAGCTGTGGTTTGCCATGTGCCTGTCGTTTGGAAAAGTTGGAAAATAAAGGTAATTAATATCTTTGACCTTTCTCGTTATGATTTTGCCACCTAATTTGTTTTCATCCACAGGTCAGCAACTCCGGATCACACACATAGACGTGTTCTGGAAGAAGCTTAACTTCAAGCCTGCAAAGAAAAACATAGAGGATATCGATGTAGACGCGGAATTTGAAAAATTGAAACAAAAGATCGATCCAACACCCCCTCAGGTGAAAAGGAGCTTCTTTGAAAAGTTTCAGCAAATCCTCAATCCAGGGAACAATAACAAAAAACCTCCTGCTGTTCTGAAGAAAACTCGTGGTCGCCCAACATTGAAAACGCAGGAAGAAAGAAAGGTTGAAGCCGCTAGAAAAAGCGCGTACATTCCGTCGGGAGAAACTTGGGTCGAGGCCTCAGACGATCTTCCCCGTCACAGCTCGTACATATCACCGTCACAGCCTCAGACGATCAACCTACACCCTGATTTCCCGATGATCAAGCTTGGTCCTAAGACGGATATATCGATCCGCAACTACGCATCTCAGATTCCCGAAGTGATCCATCCATACATCGTTAGAATAAAGGACGTGAAACCAGATGGTCATTGTGGGTTTCGATCGGTGGCTGTTGGGTTAGGAGTGAAACAAAATTCATATTTGATGATCCGGAAACAACTTATAAAGGAGTTACGTACGAAAGAATCGCTTTGGAGGCAGTTTTTCGATCCGGAAAACATAGGACATTATGATGCGCTGCTTAGACGGATCGATTTCAAGGGGGTGGGACGAGCAGATATCGAAAATTACATGACGATGCCTGAGACGGGGTTTCTTATTGCCCAACGATACGGTGTGATTGTTCACTCCTTCGACATGCGTGGGAGCTGTACAATTTTCCCTCTGCTGGGCGGGCCAAACGAAGCTGAGGAACCTCACCAGGTGGTTGCGGTTGTGTTCGTTGACCATGGGCATTTCATACATGTAGAGCTTGGAGGTTGTTATCCAATGCCTCCCCTAAACCCACTCTGGACAGCACACAGAACAGAGCGCGCAGCAGCCTGGTATACATTATACAGGGATCAGATCAACACGTACGAAATGCTTACGTATCGTGCCCCTGACCTTAATGTAACCCCATATGTTCACGATGTATGTTAAATGTGTTTAATAATAATCACGTTTGTGTTTGTTCAATATATGCGTTACATCACGTTAAAAACCGAATGTCACCGACACGACCCAATCAGATTCAATAAGCACTTGTACGACCCAAAATGACCATATACATCATAATACTACAATTAATGAAAAAACACGTCATGTTCATGTGCGGTAGGCGGTTGATACACATAACACCTCTTACAGGAGTACTTGTGCTTTCAAACCAAAATGATACGATATAACGGAATAAGACATCACACGTAACCGATTTGATCCGGAACTTGCAGTATAGTCCATATATAATAAAAAATGATGTATAATGGAAAAAACGTAAAATTTAGACTATTATCGACGCGTTTGTGAATTAAAAACAATTTTAAAAAATTTAAAAAAGGCTCAAAGCGCCCCGCTATGTCCAAAGCGAAGCGCTTTGCCCTTAAATAAAAACAGAAGCGCCCCGCTTTGGCCATAGCGGGGCGCTTTGGTCCCTCGTTATACCTGAAGCGAGGCAGCTTCTCCCCCATTTCAACACAAAACACAAAACACACACAAAAGGTGCGATTACACACACTGATCTCCGGATATCTTCGTTTTCAATCTTTCGACCGCTAAAAGGTAAATCGAACACCCTTAATCGTTTTGGTTAAATGTACATCTTTGATATTTGTTTGATTTGGGCGTTTGGATCGATCGGGTGGGGCTGTTATTCATCGCGAAGAACCAAAGCGCCGCGCCGAGGCCAAAGCGAGACGCTTTGGTTCATGTTTATTTATTTTTTTAAATATTATTTGTTTAATAATATTTGTTTAATATTATTTGTTTAATAATATTTGTTTAATAATATTAAAATTTTATAAATAATATTATTTGTTTATTATTTTATATTTAATATTATTTGTTTATTATTTAAAATTTTAAAAATAATATTATTTGTTTATTATTTTATATTTAATATTATTTGTTTATTATTTAAAATTTTATAAATAATATTATTTGTTTATTATTTTATATTTAATATTATTTGTTTATTATTTATATTTAATATTATTTGTTTATTTCAACGTGCAGGGATGGATTCCTCCGATGACGAGATTGAGCATATGGAGGCTGAGGGAGAGGTGGGAGATGAGGGAGAGCAGGAAGAGCCGACATGTCCGTACCTGCAGTTTCCGCCGGGGTCACGGGCGAGGGGGAGATGCGCGAGGTTGCGCGCCATCCCCATTGGGGAGCATGTAGGGATAGACTGGGGCCTGCTGGAGACCGTGGGAGAGGCCGCGCGGGCGCGTGAGATAGTGGGACTAGATACTCCTTGGTCGCGCCTATTTGAGTTAGCGATGGAGGACTCGTACCCTGAGCTTACGTGGGAGTTTCTTTCCACGTTTACATACGCGCCGCATCCGGCGGATTACGTGGAGGACTCGGATTTTCCAGTCCACGAGGTTACATTCCGTCTCGCCGGTCAGGAGTTTCAGATGAGTGTGCGGCAGTTTGTTGTCCATACAGGTTTAAATAATATTATTTATTATTTTATATTTAATATCATTTGTTTATTTAATGTTATTTGTTTATTTAATGTTATTTGTTTATTTAATATTATTTGTTTATTATTATTATTTGTTTATTTAATGTTATTTGTTTATTTAATATTATTTGTTTATTTAATATTATTTGTTTATACAGGTTTGTACACAGAGGCCGAGCTTGATACTGATTTATATACGCAGGCGGTTACGATGATGGACAGGCAGACGCTTATCAGTTTCTGGAGGTCCATTTCCACGGTTCCCTTTGGGAAATCCTGGCAAAAGGCCACCACCATTAGAGACCCCTTGTTCCGATACCTGCAGCATGTTATCGCGGCAACTATCGTGCCGCGGGGTGCCAGCAGGGAGAAGGTCAACCTCGGTGACCTTTTCTTTCTATACTGCCTACTGCGCCGCCAGCCCTGCGATCTAGCAGCCTGCCTGGCAGATTACTTTGCCACAGCATACCACCGGCAGCTCCGCGGGTGGGTGCACACTGGCTCATTCATCACCGCCATCGCACGCTCGCTCGGGCTCGTGCCCGAGCATGATCCGGAGCTGTCCGATCCGGTCCCGTCTACCAGGTTGGGCCGCGCGTCAGTATCTGCCATGCAGATTACCCGTACCTTTGATGTTGGTCTGAGGTTTCGGGGACGTGACGGGCTGATTTGGCAGCCGGAGCCGGTGCCGGAGGTCATCCCGGTTGTTATTGAGGTGAGGCCTGGAGTGTTGGCCCCTCCTGATGTTCAGGCGGCCGCTCGGCAGGCTCAGTTACAGGCTCTGGGACTCGATCAGTTCCCGGGCCAGCCTCAGGCTCAGCCTGTATTAGAGGATCCGGCTCAGGAGGAGCATATCGAGGAGATCCTGGTACCACCAGTTCAGCCAGCTCCTGAGCCGCCACAGTACCCGCAGCACGTTTACGCTGACCTGCCTCCGGTAGCGCGTGAGGTGGCTCGGGACTTCGACCGGCGCCTCAGACGCCAGGCCGCACGCCAGGACTGGATCATCGAGACGCTCGTTTCTCTACGAGCGCTCGCTGGGTTGCCTCCACTTCCCCTCCCACCGTCCCCACCGCACGAGGATTAGTACCTTAGTTTGTTTGTATAGTGTTTTGTTATGTATTATGTAGTCAGTTGTACCTTTTTGTTTTGTATGTACAAACTGATATATATATATATTGCAGTTAATCTTCTATTTACATCACGTTGGTTTTGGATTGTTAACGTTTAATTCTTATGGCTTTCTGTACAATTTATTTAACGTGTTCGTTTAATTTAACAAAATAAACTAGGTTAACAGTTTATAAAGACGCACTTATATTATATACGTTCTATAAAAATAATGACGTAAAAAAACGTAATTATAAAACAACGTATTATAAAACTCAAATACAATTTTTTCCTCCAAAAAACACTACCAAACTAACCCACATCCCACCTATTTCAAAAAATAAACAACACAACTTCCAGCCAACGCTTTTTGTCTTTTTGCACACTCAAAGCGCCCCGCTTTGGCCATAGCGGGGCGCTTTGACCAAAGTCAACAGACAAGGACTGACAAAGTCAGTAAAGTCAGTCCTTGTCTGTTGACCTTGGCCAAAGCGCCCCGCTATGGCCAAAGCGGGGGCGCTTTGAGTGTGCAAAAAGACAAAGGCCGTGTGCGAATAGACCAGGCCTTTAAAAGTTATACTTTTTAGTATCTATCTACTATAATAAAATAAACCAATAAGTGACACGTGTCATTCATTGAAGACGTCTACTTTTGTAATTTCCTGCCGTTTCATACTTATCTTATATCAATTAATTAAATAATAAATAATCAATAATATTAAATCTTATCTTACTTTGAATGTCGGATAGAATCATTCTATTTTTTTAATAATATATTATCTTCAAATTTAAGTTATAAATTAAAGATATTTTTTAAATAATAACACAAAACAATAATCTTAAACTTAAAAAAAAACAATAATACGCTCATATAAAAAATTTAAAGTACAAACAAAATATACAAAATAACTTATTAGACATTAGATCAAACTTAAAAAAAAACACTAATTAGGAAGAAAAGCTAATAATATAATTCTGTTTTTTTATTTTTCAAATTGAGGTTCTAATCAATTCGAATTAAACTTAACCAAGTTTGTGAATTGATTCGAATTAAACCGAACCAAATTTATGATTTTTTAAACGAATCCAATAACATATTATTTACTATACAAAATTACATTTATTTAACCCGTGTAATACACAGTGTTTTTAAAGATATAATTTTTTTTATTATTTAGTATATATAATTAGATTTATTCAACCCGTACAATACACGGATTTTTATTATTTGGTATATAAAATTACATTTATTCAGTACAATACATGGGGTTCTTAGAGATATAATTTTTTTATTATTTAATATATAAAATTACATTTGTTCAACTCGTGTAATAAACGAGATTTTTAAAGAATAACTGTTTTAATTTAGTATATAAAATTACATTTATTCAACCCGTGTAATACACGGGGTTCTAACCTTAGTATAACTAATAAAATAATTCGGGTGTTAAAGTGATCATGAAAGACATGAAAATTTTCATCATTTCATATACTAGTACTAATATCACAAACCTAAGAATCATAATTATTCCTTATTATTACTTAAATAATGTAAAGACTTACTCAGGCCATTTCAAAACTAAATAACATAAAATCTAATAGAATGACCAAAATTAATAATGAATCAAATTAACTTAGGCTAACTTGCTTAAGTCCATTTAGTCATACCTTCAACTAAAATGATTTTAGATCACATGCAAGTTGCCCTTTTATTAAAAAAATGCAATAATTATTTGAAACCATATCAATACCATCAGTATGTCCCAGACTTCATTGACCCCTAAGCAGTAGACTGGGTTCATTTGGGCCATTTTTCTTATTTTTTTGGAACTTAAAACATTTCTTTGACAACCATAGGCCTAAATGTGCGGATTTAGTAAGAGACGATGGTTTTGGTTAAAAAATCCCGGGGTAAAAAAAACACTAATCAATTTTATTTATTTAATCCTTTAGAAGGCACCACAACAAATACAAACTTAAACACAAAGACGTAAAAAGCACGGATGAAATTGCATTTTTTCATAGTATCAAACACTTAAAAGCTTCACAACAAATACAAAAATTTAACAAAAATCCATTTCATTTCATTTAACTACATAGATGTAAAAAACAAAGAAAATAAGTGTAGTCGTTAAGCATATAACGTAAAAAACAACATTATTTTTATATATTATAAAGTATAACTTAGTATTTTAAAAGATAAAATGTGAAAATTTTAAGATGATTAGTTGATTACACATCAACCATAACGAACCAAAGAAACAGTTTTGACTCAATGTGGGTATTATAACAGAAGTAATCTGTGCTCAAGGATCAAATTTTCTATTGTTGCTGTTTTGTGGTATAAGTGGGGCATATTTAACAAATTTGAGGATAATATTTTAACAACTCAAATTTATAAGTAATTAAAATCTGGTTATAACAACAAAATCAAGGGTTCTGATGATTAGTATAATTTTAACAGTTTTACATTTCATAAGCATCTTGTGTGCATAAATCAAAGACAGAGAAATAATATAAAGCATAATTTAATTCAGATTGAGACCAACAATAATTAGGCATGTGTTTATGGACAGACTGAAAATAAAAGTATGTAAGACCAAAAACACAATACAAATCAGTGTTTAATTCAGATCGAACCCACCGTCTCTTACTGAACTCCGCGCATTTGGATCCATGGTTGTCAAGGGAATGTTTTAAATTCCACTAAAATATAAGAAAAAAATGGCTGAAATTAACAACTCTTAATTCTAAGTCTAACAATTAACAATTACTCAATTCTAATTTCTAGGTCTAACAATCAACAAAACACCCATTTAGGGCTCAACATCCAACAACAACATACCCAATTTAGGGCTCAACATTCAAAGGAATAAAAACACACCAAATTTAAGGCTCAACTTTAATAAAACACCCAATTTAGGGGTAAATTAACAATTATAAATTAGGTCAAAATTGTGTGAATCAAGAAAGTAGAACAATAAAAAACATAGATTGATTGAATGATTAGGCTGCGGTGGTCGCCAACGCCAATTCCGGTCGTCTTCGGTGCTCGCCGATGCCAATTCCGGTCATCTTCGATGGTCGCTGACGCCAATTCTGGTCGTCTTCAGTGGTAGCCGGTGTGGCTATGGTGGTGGTATGAAGTGACGATGGTGGGTCAGTCCCTAGAATCCTAACATTCCGAGCATACTAGCAAACAAATCCAAACATTTTTAATAAGAGTCAACCCAAACACGTTCTGTCTTTTATACAAGTCAACCCGAACCCTACCTGCTTTTTTAAATGGCTCATGTTAGTTGACCTGGTCCTGTTTTTTTACGTTTTGGGTTTCAGGTTGGGTCAACAATTGCCACCCATAGTTAAGGGTGGGGTGGGTTTTTATACAAAATAAATAAAAGAATAAACTGCAATTTTACCCCCTGAGGTTAGGGGTCATTGGCACCCTGTCACACCCCGATATTTCCACGTATTACCGGTGGGCCCGGAGGGGAGTATCGTGACGTAGTTGATATCATCATTGTCAAACAACACAATATATAAATGCACAGCGGAAGCAAAAGAAAATAATCACATCACAAACCGAATAAATAGTAATATCAAAGTATCACAACGGTCTGTAAAGGATTCACAGGCGGATCAAAACATAAATAAGATCATTGTTCAATAGACTATAACATCTAGAGCTTGCAAGACTTGATTATTGATGTCTGGAGTAGCCAGCCTATTTCGTATAGTACCTGCACTTAACCTTTTTGGAAAATACGTCAGTTTACACTGGTAAATACAATTAACCGACTCATTTTGAAAAGAGTTTATGAAAATGGATTTAATGCACAAGGCACAAATAATCTTTTATAACTTGGGATAATTATTTAAGAATAAACTTGTATACAGTTTTACATGTTTGTCGTCCATACCACTGGGTATAATACCCACAAGAAGATACCCTTCTTGTGGACTACCCCTTTTTACATACGCAACTGTCAGGTGTATGCCTACACCCCGTGCTTAAGTCGTGACCATTTCTAACGAATGAGCCGAGGATATCCAGGACACGGTCATTAACCCCCCAAAGGTATTGCATCAAACAAGACAGAATAAAACGGGTTATGCATCTTTTTAATCAATATCTGATTGTACAACTTCATACCCGACCAAGCGGTATTATAATACCGTACCCCAAGCCCGTATAGGGAAAATAAGTTAAAAGTATTTACCTGAGCAAAGTATAATTCACAATCAACAAGTGCGTGTAGCTTTTACTGGGCTCCTAATATGGAACGAAGGTTTTAATAACCTATTAGATTCCTAACGGGTCTTAATTAAGCCTAAACTTAGACCAGTTAGTTTTAACGAAGGTATACGGTTCGAACAGCATGATTAAGCGAAGACCGGAATAGAATGTGATTTAGACCCGACAAGTTTGAATACTTGTATAATATGGGTAAACTAAACACATTCTGGATTTTAAGATAAAAATGATAAGGTTCGACCTGTTTCGGCTAATTTATGCAAACTAGTTACATAAACCGAACCGAACGCGAATAACGCATAACGGTTAACCGAAAGAGTCACGAACAGGTTTCCTAAGTTAATATGTCTTAAATATGTTGCGATATCAGTAGGATACCTTCCATTATGCCCAAAACGAGTTTAATCTCCATTTAAGCCCCGTAGGGGTATTTTGGTCATTTTAAAGACTATAAAAGAGATTAAATGAAATTCTGAGACTCGGGTCTGAGATAATCATTAGAACAACTTATTTTAACAGGTTATCTCAGTTGGTGATAAGTCTTATATGACAAAATGGTTTTAAACCCATACTAGGTGTTTAATATGCGTAAAAAGCCGTTTTAAGCGATTTTCGGGTTATACAGGAAATCTGAGTTTTCTGATCAGGTTATAAAGTTCAAAATACTTCATTTATTATATAAAATCAGTAGCAATTGAATTGGTGTCCAAATATTATGTAAAACTCATTTTACAAGCAAAAGGGTATAATTGGTATTTACCGAATCAAGGCGATAACCTTAGGTTATGATCAGTTTAAAAATAATTAAAAATCTTCAAAAATCCCAAAATATTATATTACATCAGTGGTTAAAAGGTTTGGTGTCAAAAATTGGGTTTAGATAGGCTTTACGCTAATTACACCGTTTTAATTAATAAAAGCTTCCTAATTACGCTATTAAGCATAACTCCTAATCTAGACTTCCAATTGATGTGAAAATTTAGGGACATGTTTATAAATCAGTAACAAAGATTATTGTCCTCTCACATTTCCAAAATTCTCGTTTTATGGACAAAAGGGCATTATGGTCAACATTAAGCAATTAACGGAAACGTGCAAACGAATCGGACAATCAACAAACCAATCACAGAGGGTTATACTATCATGTAACCTGGTCCTAGGGAAGCTCTAAGGCATTTCTAAATCCATCTAAATCGGGTCAGAACTGAAGTCAAAGCAAAAGTCAAAGTTTTGCGACTTTCGGTTCCGAACCGAGCCTAAACAGAAAATTATCGGATCAAACAAGCTTAGACCAGTTCTTATACTAATTACCAAGTTATATGAGTGATAAAATAGGTTACACGTCTTCTACATTGCTAATTACGTGTTAATTCGCAAATTAAGTTTCTGTTGACTTTTTATAAAAAACTTTGACCCGACAAATGATCTAGTTAGAGCGGGAATCAGAGGGTGCCCTTTTAAGGGTTTAATGCCCACATAATTACCAACTTATAACCACCTTTACTTTGACTAATCGCTGGACCATTAGCGATTAATCGTTAAGTCAAACCTTAATTACGACGGTTTGACTTTTAAGCTATAAACTAAGTAAAACATGATTAAGGAAGGTTAAGGAAGCTTACCAAGGTCTAATGCACGACTAATGATGCTTAGAAAGAGGTCTTGAGCTCCAGAATTCTTCAGAGATGAAGTTTTGAATGAATGATCAAAGTTGCAACATTGTGCTCCTTTATATAGTGGGTTTAATCCCACTAGATCATGCCAAAGAAGTCTATACATGTTCCCTGATGTTAAACATGTGTCCCTAGTGCCTAAAAACAAGTTTTTGCAGCCCATGGTATTGCATATAAGGCATTTGAGTCGGTTAAACGGGCTGGACAGACACCTGTCATGTTTTTCTGTATCTGGGAGGCTGAGGCGCCCCGCGTAAGGTTCTGGCAAGCCTTACGCGCCCCGCCTAAGGCCTGGTGTCAGGTTAACATGTTTCAATTATTTGCAGTTTTGGTCCCCGGTCCTCCTAAAAGTTGTTTTACCTTTATTTCTTGCATTATGAGCCTTCTAAATTGACTTATAAGGGCTCCAAGACATATATCAACTTTGTTAAGTCCTTGGTTAACTTTTGATTACCCGAAAAGTCATAAATTTCATCGTTGACGCTTTTAACCCCTCGTATACGAATTCTATCATAACTTTCTCATACGATAACGAAACTTGGTGAAATTTTTATCATGCATTCTAGTGAGCATAATTAATCGTTACAAAGCTTCGGGTTTGCCAAACGGTCACTCAGAGGTATACTTTAAACATGTTGACACATTTAACCCCTGTAGTTTGTAATCTCTCACTTTCTTTCACCATTAGCTTCGTATGATCCATGATTCATTCGTTTAAGGGTATAAACATCATGTAGGGTTATTGTAAAGTATATTTATCCATTGTTGACATTTTGAACCCTTATATTCACATACTTTCCTTGTTTGTCAACTTTAGTCCTTCTAGAGTATTCTCTCACACGTTCAAAGCTTATGACACGTGTCAATACATTATTGGACATGAAATTTCGAGGTGTCACATCCTCACCCCCTTAAAAGAAATCTCGACCTCGAGATTTACTGAAATAAATGAGGGTACTTTTCTTTCATTGTGGACTCTACCTCCCACGTGTACTCGGGACCTCTACGGGCATCCCATTTTACTTTTACGATCGGTACATGCTTCCTTCGAAGCTTCTTAACCTGTCGATCCTCGATCGACACAGGTTTTTCAACAAACTTCAAGCTCTCTTCTATGTGCACATCTGTATGTGGTATGACTAGTGATTCATCAGCTAGACATTTCTTCAGATTGCAGATGTGGAATACATTGTGAATACCACTGTGCTCTTCAGGTAAGTTTAACTTATAAGCAACAGATCCGATACATTCGATGATCTCGAATGGTCCTATGTACCTCGGGCTTAACTTGCCTTTCTTACCAAATCGCATCACTCCCTTCCAGGGTGATACCTTAAGCAACACTTTGTCACCTACCTCGAATCTCAGAGGTTTACGCTTTAAATCTGCGTAGCTTTTCTGCCTATCTCTGGCAGCTTTCAGGCGATCACGAATCTGGACAATCTTGTCCGTCGTTTCAAAGGCTATTTCAGGTCCTGTCAGTTGGACATCTCCAACTTCCGCCCAACAAACGGGCGTTCTGCATTTTCTACCGTACAAGGCCTCGAAAGGCGCAGCCTTACTGCTGGTATGATAGCTATTGTTATATGAGAACTCGATTAATGGCAGGTGGCTATCCCAACTACCACCTAAGTCAATCACACATGCACGAAGCATGTCTTCCAATGTTTGGATTGTACGCTCACTCTGTCCGTCCGTCTGAGGATGGTAAGCCGTACTGAAATTTAGGCTCGTGCCCAAAGATTGTTGGAAACTTTTCCAAAAATGTGATGTGTATCGGGTATCTCTGTCAGAGATAATAGATACTGGTATGCCATGTAGAGATACAATCTTATCTACGTATAATTGGGCTAACATGTCGGAGCTATAAGTCTCCTTAATGGGTAGGAAATGTGCTGACTTAGTCAGTCTATCTACTATCACCCATATAGTATCATTTCCTTTCTTTGTCTTTGGTAACTTGGTGATGAAATCCATTGTCACCATCTCCCACTTCCAAGTGGGAAGTTCAGGCTGTTGTAGCAAACCTGACGGCTTTTGATGTTCAGCTTTAACTTGTGCGCACGTCAGACATTTGGCCACATAAGTGGCTACAGATTTCTTCAAACCTATCCACCAATAGTTTGACTTTAGATCCTGGTACATCTTATCAGCTCCAGGATGAACGGAATATTTAGAACTATGGGCTTCCTGGAGAATAACATCCCGAAGTCCTCCATAAACTGGAACCCATATTCGTCCATTTAGCCTTAGGATTCCGTCTTTGCCACAGGATAACTGTTCTTCAGTTACTCCTAGCTTTTCAGCAGGATAGTTAACTTCCAATACAGCATCCTTCTGTGCAGATAACAACCTTTCATTCAAACTATTCTTTATTTTTCATGCTCTTGGCATTTATTCTAATGTGTTTAACTCTTTCTTTTCTGCTCAAGGCATCAGCGACTACATTCACCTTGCCTGGATGATATCGGATTTCACAATCGTAATCATTCAACGTCTCCATCCATCGGCGCTGCCTCATGTTTAAATCCTTTTGGTTAAAGAGGTGCTGGAGGCTCTTGTGATCAAAATAGATTATACACTTGATTCCATACAAATAATGCCTCCACAGTTTTAGTGCAAATACCACGGCACCCAACTCCAAGTCATGGGTGGTGTAGTTCTTCTTGTGCACCTTTAACTGTCGAGAAGCGTAGGCAATAACCTTGCCTTTCTGCATAAGCACACATCCCATACCAGTGTGCGATGCGTCGCAGTAAACCACGAATTCCTCGATACCTTCAGGCAATGTCAAAACAGGAGCATTGCTCAACTTTTGCTTGAGAATATCGAAGGATTCTTGCTGCTTAGGACCCCAATCGAACTTTATATTCTTTTGAGTCAATGAAGTTAGGGGTGCAGCAATCCTTGAAAAATTTTCAATGAAACGCCTGTAATATCCTGCCAATCCCAAGAAGCTGCGAATCTCTGTGGGCATCTTCGGCTCTTGCCAATTCATGACAGCTTCAACTTTAGCGGGATCTACCTGGATTCCACCTTCACTAACCACATGTCCAAGAAATTGGACTTCCCGAAGCCAAAATTCACACTTAGAGAATTTGGCGTAGAGCTTTTCTCGATGAAGCAGTTTTAGAATGCAATGGAGGTGCTTCTCATGGTCAACTTGATTCTTTGAGTAAATAAGGATGTCATCCATGAAGACGATGACAAATTTATCCATGTAGGGCTTGCAGACGCGGTTCATGAGATCCATGAAAACGGCTGGTGCATTTGTCCAAAAGGCATCACTAAGAACTCGTAATGACCATATCGAGTCCTAAATGCAGTCTTATGTACATCTTCATCCTTGACCTTCAGTTGATGATATCCTGATCTTAAGTCGATCTTGGAAAAGTAACTTGCTCCTTGAAGCTGATCGAACAAGTCGTCGATCCTGGGTAATGGATACCGATTCTTGATGGTAACTTTGTTAAGCTCTCGATAATTAATGCACAGACGCATCGAGCCATCCTTTTTCTTCACGAACAGGATTGGTGCTCCCCAAGGAGATGAGCTAGGTCTAATAAATCCTTTGGCTAGCAAATCATCCAGTTGAGTTCTCAACTCTTTCATCTCCGTTGGTGCCAATCGGTAAGGTGCTCTTGCAACAGGTGCTGCTCCAGGAATGATGTCAATCCTGAACTCCACTTGCCTATCTGAGGGTAAACCAGGTAGTTCTTCAGGGAATACTCCTGGATATTCTGAGATAATAGGTATGTCTTCGATCTTAGGCTTTGGTTTATCAATAGTTACTTGCGCCATGTAGATAACACAACCCTTCGTCAAACACCTTGACGCCTTGAGCATGGACACTTGCTCAGGCATTCCATACTTAGTATCTCCTTGAATTGTCAGAGGCTCGCCATGAGGAGTTCTGACAACTACTTGCTTTTTGTTACAAACGATCTAGGCTTGGTTGCGAGACAACCAATCCATGCCTATTACTATATCGAAACCAGCTAACTTCAAGGGAAGTAAGGATAACGGAAAATAGTGGTTCCTAATCGATATGAAACATCCATCTAACACGGTTGAGGCGGTTTCTAAGGTACCATCAGCTAATTCCACCTCATATTTCACACTTATGGTTTTAACAGGTAAATTCAGCAACTTACAAAACTTATTATCTACAAATGACTTATCCGCTCCTGAATCAAATAATACCCTTGCATAAACGTCATTTATAAGAAAGGTACCTGTTATCACGTTATCATCCTGCACTGCCTCCTTAGCATCCATTCTGAAGACCCTAGCATTGGTATTCTTAACTTCTTCTGGTTTCTTGGCATACTTAGGGCAGTTGGACTTGATGTGCCCCTTCTCGTTGCAGTTGTAGCATGTCGCATCCTTTATCTTCTTGCACTCTATCATTTTGTGTTCCTTGGACTTGCATATCCCACATGCAAAAGTCCTTGATTGTGTCTACGAGTTTGACTCCAATCTACACTTTCCGAAGTGATTTTTCTGACAAACTTTACATCTGGGTTTCTCACCCGACTGTTGGTTACCTTTGTTGGACCCTGAACTCTTCTTGTTCTCATGGTTCCCTTTGTGCTTCTTGTCTGAACGACGTGAGCTATCATCCTCACGTTTCCTCTTACCTTCTTCAGAATTCTTCAGCGATCTCAACCTGATCGCATCTAGAGTAAGAGACAGAGATAGATCAGTTACTGACCTAAAGGTAGCAGGTCTAGATGCCTTAACACTGGCTTTTATTTCTGGGGCTAAACCCCCAATGAAGCGAGCAATTCGCTTGGGTTCCAGTGTTACAAGGTAAGGAACCGATCTTGACATCGTGTTGAAGCTTGTAAGGTAAGCTTGGCAATCTAGGTTCTTCATAACCAACGATACGAAATCTGACTCAATCCTTTCAACCTCATGCTGAGGGCAGTAATTTTCCTTTATAAGAGCAACAAACTGATCCCATGTCAGATTGTAGAGTGGGATCTTTCCAGCTGCTTGAATGAGAGACTTCCACCATGCTAATGCCTCTCCCTTGAACGATTGGGATACATACTTCACTACATCCCTTTCAGCACAACCGCTGATATCGACCACAGTGTCCATTTCATCTAACTAAGTCATACAGTCAATTGTCCCCTTCTCTCCAGTGAAATCCCAGGGTTTGCAGGAAACAAAGTACTTATAAGTACAGGACTTGGTACGTGGTTTATCATCAAATACTATCCTCTTGGATGGAACACTGTTTTGGTTTGAGGAATGTCGATCATCATATTTCTTTGGCTCATCTTCCTTAGAGGGCGGCTTACTGTGAGCTTCAGAATGAGTCTTTGGTTTGGAATGCGGTGCGGATAGGGTCCTACTTCGAGTCCCGCTATACTCATTATACTGCCGCTCTATAGCTTTTGTAACAGCATTGTCTATTAATGCTTGCAGTTCTGCACCCACTATGTTAATTCGGGCATTATCCTGATTCTCCCGTGGGTGACTGTTGATCTCATCCGAATCAGCCATGTAGCTTGAACTGTTGCATAAGATATTGACAATACTTTATTTGGGAATTTATTAGGGAATTGTCTTTTATGGCAATTCATTAACCATGGTGAGCATAGACCATATTTGGTTAATTTGTTAATCACATTTATTTAGGATTTTTATTATAATGTATCCTAATTATAAAACAATAACAGTATTATTAGTTGGCACAAAAGGCCTAGTCACAAGGACATTTTAAATTATAAGCCATGATTTCGGAGAATCAAGGCATTAAGGTTTGAACACAGTTCATTACCTTTTCTTGACAGGGAGTTGTAGGCTACCACTGTCGTTAGTCTTATATGACAATGAATATGGCCCGTAGGCACTACATCACTAATGGATGCTTAATATATGATCATCAAGTTAGGTTAGGAATCTTTTGAAGAATCCAAATATAAGAAAGACGTGTGTGATTTTAACGAATCACGTCTGCCAGGAGTGTTAACATGTTTTCATATGTTAACAGAGATTTGAATCTTCTTAAACAGGTCTTACCATCTTGGCCAAGTCTTATATTGACATGCAGGCTGGGTTATACCTTTAATATTCTTATTTAATATTTAATAGGCAGATATTTTAAAAAGGAATTATTTTTTGATTTATTTATTTCATGTATAATATATTTATGCATGTAATGACAAAAATGAAATTTTCAAACTTAATATTCCATTAAACATTAAAAGGAGTACATATCGCCCTAAACGGGACTTTCAACAGAAATAACTTGCCCACGCAGGGGCTAAACTGATAATACAAGTCCTCGCAGGGACTGATTACTAAAATAGATGTCCACGCAGTGACTAAAAAGACAAGTCCACGCAGGGACTAAGTACATACATAAATGTCCACGCAGGGACTTAATTGAAATAAGGAAATACAACAATACATATAGGGATTCAGTGATCCCTCTTCTTCTTTCCTTTAAGTAAGCTTGCTAAGCCCTTGAGAAATCCCCGATTGTTCCTACGCTCTTCTTGAAAGTCATGTTCCACCCGGCTTAGTCTTTGGAGGATTTCCTCCTGTTCCGGTGGGGAAAACCGTGGTGGCTGAGACTGGTGCTGAATCGGTGGCCGAGTAGGTATTTGATACCCATGAGTTGGATATCCCACTCCCCAGGGAGCTCCATATGGTCCTTCAGGATGAAGGGCGTTGTAGTTCGCTGCTACAAGATACGGGTCGGCTTCAGCATAGTTATAGTGAGTGTGAGCCGGCTGCTCAAACGGATTATACGCCGTTGAACCGGCGTAGGTAGGAATCGGGTTACCAAAACCCATTGGTGGCGGTGGTGGTGCAACTGGTGCAGAATTCACCTCTGTAACTGGATTTGAAGGCCCGCCCATTTGTGGGTCTTCATGCAGTGGCGGATAGTGACTGCCACTTGAGTGATGGGGGGTGCTAAAGTGAAAACCTCCTCCTTGCGCGGATATTCTTGCGCCTGTTCTCCTACGCCTCGGTGGTTCTGGAGGGGCTTGATAAACTGGCGGTGGTGGTGGCTGTCACACCCCCAAAATCCACCATGCGGAGTACCACCGCTTGGAGGCGTGACGTGACCAGGATCGAGCCACCAATCATATTGAACAAGCATGTAAGTAGTTTGTAAAATCCAACACAATACAATTGGTGTCTAAACAAAACATAGTTTAAGTTACAAGCGGAAGCATAAAGTTTAAAACCAAATCATAAGTTTAAACGTTTCAAATGTTTAGCATGGTACACAGTTGTCCATGTCCCACAACGACTCTTCCCACTCCGATGCAAGCTCCATAGATACCTAACGACCTGCAAGGCATGTAACAACGAGTCAACAACAAAGTTGAGTGAATTCACAGTTGGTTGTTTAGTTATAGTGTTCATGAATCATTTGTTTATTTCGTAAACCAAGTATCTTATTTATCTGTATCGCGGTTTCCCAAACATGTTTGCGATGATTAGTGGCCGGATCGCGGTTTCCAAAACATGTGTGCGATGATTAGTGGCCGTATCGCGGTTTCCCAAACATGTGTGCGAAGATTAGTGGGGGCTTCCCATGTGTCGACTAGTCGTGTTTGTACGTGCCCTTCTTGATCCAAGGACCGTAGTGAGTGTGAGTGTACGTAGGTTTTACGTACGTGCCCTTCAATCCGAGGACGGTGAAAAGTAATTTAATAGTAATGATAGTACGAGTAGTTATTCAATCCCATTCCCAACCCACCGGGAATCCCATGCCTTAGGAGTGTGAACTCACCTCGGTTGCTCGGTTTGACTCTCAAAAGTAGCTAACAGTCAAGGTCGGTCAATCACGTCCTAGTACGATTACCACTTAGTTTATTAGTGACTTCAAATAGAACACAAAGTTCCTACACGTATCTATCACATAACATGCATCACTTTAACGGTTTATGCCCATATATACTTCCCATCCATTCCCCACTCAAAATCAAACATACGATAATGCACATAACATATATAACATGTTAGATCATTCACAGATAGCATACTCGACATTTAGACACACGAGTCACAACTTATGTCTTTTCAGCATTTATATTCAAAACCGGCTGTTTTCGGACATTTTAATAAAATAGTTAAATTATTCCAAAAATTCCCAAATTTTTACAGGATGTCTTAAACGTTCCATATTTTATTGTGTAAAAATATCGGGGTCCGGTTCACTACCAATATTTTATAAAAATTCATATTCCGGACTGAACTCAGATTTATGTATTTCTGACCACAGTCCACGGAACAATTTATTAAAAATTCATCGAGTGTCCGATTTATGAAATTCCAGTGGAGTAATTACAAATGCATCGGTTTCCATCTACTGTAGAAATTTCATGGTCTGATTCATCACAAAACTCTGGTTACAACAGAAAATACAACACTCATTTATTGCTGTAAAAACTCAGCCTAAGCTGCTGTTACGAATCGGTTCTTTAAAAATAGTAAACGAAGTCCAAAAATTACGATTCCGGTGCCATTAGAACCGTATTTTATAACACATAAATCTAGGCTTCAGAAAATACATTTTTTTGTTAAGTTATGGCCCGTTTACAGCCTGATGAAGTCGGCTGAAATCATTGCTCAGCTTGCTGTTTTGTGGTTTAAATGTTACTAAAACGTATTAACAAGTATCCGAACAACGGGTTTATCAAAATTTTGACGATCAAACATCATATATACATTAACCACCCTTAAACCAACAAGTTTTCATCTTTATGTATCAATCATAAGTAAACTTTTATATTTATCTAATTGTTCTTGACATTTTAGTGATTTTAAACATACTACACCCTTTGATCATAGAAACGAGATTAAACAAGATTAACGAGAGTGTAACAAAGGACTTACTACTAGCTTATAGCTAGGGTAGAATCTATTGAGGAGGATGATGAGAAAAGATGAAGAACAAGCAAGACAAAGCTCTTCTTGAAGCTCCACAAGTAGTAACCTTCTTGAATCACCTTCTAAACTTAATGGAACTTGTAAAATGGAAGAGATGGTGTGAAAGTGAGGGTGATGGTGGCGGTTTTGTGGGAACCGAAAGTGAGAGAGAGGAGAGTGAGGATGGAGTGTAAATCTTGTGAATGATTTGTGTAAGAGAATGATATCCTTATAAGATCACCTCATATATCTTGGACACTTCCACAAGCCAAGATCCAATAAACAAATAAGATAAAATCTTTGCCTAATATTTGAAATATGGTGAGAATGTGGGGTGGGTCCACCAAGGACCGAATTCGGTTTTTATGGGGGGGGGGGGGGGGGTTGGATGTAACTTTGTGACTAGGTGGGTAAGTGCTAGTTATAATTCAAGTAACTTGTTTATGTAAGTTAGTTATTGGATTTTTGGTGGGTGTCATGACAAACGGGGATCAAGACTAGCCAAAAATATAAAACAATGTACTTGACAAATATTTGGTGTCCCGGGTAATGTCCGGTTAGACACCGTTCCGTTAAAGTGTTTAATTGTTCCGTAAGGTGTCTTATATATATATTTTTGTAACGAAATTTATTCCTAACACATAGGAAAATATTCAGGACCACTTAGTAACTTTTCTGTGTACTACTAGTATGCTAACACGCACATGTAAGTATTACACAGTAATCAGAGAGCAGTTAAATAATTTCACACAGTCATCAAGCACTTTAATTATCAATAATAAATTGTACGGAATACATGGGATTTGAGGGTTGTCACAGTGGCGGTGGCGTGATTGCCACGAAACGCGAATCCTCGGAGGGATCCTGCTGCTGTTGTTGCTGTGGGTTATGAGAGGGTGTAAAATACCACTCACACTGGTTGAACCTCGCTTGATAACTGTCTAGACCACGGTAGGGTGATCCGTGGAAGGATGAACCATCTGAAATCTCGATGGGATGGCTGGGTGTCCCGGTTACAGGCTCGACGGGATCCGTGTCCTCGTCCATGTCCATTGCTTGGTCTCCCAAAAAATGGTCTTCAGGTCCTAGTGGGTTAAAACCCACTGGTTCTTCAATATAGTTTGCCGGGTTAAACCGGCCCTGGAAGACAAGAGTAGGGTCGCCAAAGGAACGGTGCGAAACGGACCGCTGCAATGGTAAGAAGGAGAGGCGAGAGTCTTCGGGCTCGTTTTCTGATTACGGCCCAAAGGAATGGCGATAGGGAGGCGTTGAGCTATGCGAGACAGATCGTCTAGCGGGCTCCAAATGGGTCCTCCAGTTTCCTTGAGGATCGGCACTCATAGTGGCCGAAGGAGTTCGCCGGTGTGAAGGCCCGGCTTCGTGATCATTGGGGGCGCTGATTGGCCCCTTACCTCTTCCTCCTCTTCGGAATCTCGGTGGCATAATTCCTGTCAAAACAATTGAAAGAACAACAAGAAAAATATAAAGGACAAAATAAAACAAATTAGGATTTGTCCTAAGTTCTTTGTCTAAACTCGGAAGTCGAGGAATGTGCAAACCTGTCACACCCCGATATTTCCACGTATTACCGGTGGGCCCGGAGGGGAGTATCGTGACGTAGTTGATATCATCATTGTCAAACAACACAATATATAAATGCACAGCGGAAGCAAAAGAAAATAATCACATCACAAACCGAATAAATAGTAATATCAAAGTATTACAACGGTCTGTAAAGGATTCACAGGCGGATCAAAAGATAAATAAGATCATTGTTCAACAGACTTTAACATCTAGAGCTTGCAAGACTTGATTATTGATGTCTGGAGTAGCCAGCCTATTTCGTATAGTACCTGCACTTAACCTTTTTGGAAAATACGTCAGTTTACACTGGTAAATACAATTAACCGACTCATTTTGAAAAGAGTTTATGAAAATGGATTTAATGCACAAGGCACAAATAATCTTTTATAACTTGGGATAATTATTTAAGAATAAACTTGTATACAGTTTTACATGTTTGTCGTCCATTTAGGACCCGGTTAGAAGAGCCGATTTAACAAGATTAATAGACACACCACTGGGTATAATACCCACAAGAAGATACCCTTCTTGTGGACTACCCCTTTTTACATACGCAACTGTCAGGTGTATGCCTACACCCCGTGCTTAAGTCGTGGCCATTTCTAACGAATGAGCCGAGGATATCCAGGACACGGTCATTAACCCCCCAAAGGTATTGCATCAAACAAGACAGAATAAAACGGGTTATGCATCTTTTTAATCAATATCTGATTGTACGACTTCATACCCGACCAAGCGGTATTATAATACCGTACCCCAAGCCCGTATAGGGAAAATAAGTTAAAAGTATTTACCTGAGCAAAGTATAATTCACAATCAAAAAGTGCGTGTAACTTTTACTGGGCTCCTAATATGGAACGAAGGTTTTAATAACCTATTAGATTCCTAACGGGTCTTAATTAAGCCTAAACTTAGACCGGTTACTTTTAACGAAGGTATACGGTTCGAACGCATGATTAAGCGAAGACCGGAATAGAATGTGATTTAGACCCGACAAGTTTGAAGACTTGTATAATATGGGTAAACTAAACACATTCTGGATTTTAAGATAAAAATGATAAGGTTCGACCTGTTTCGGCTAATTTATGCAAACTAGTTACATAAACCGAACCGAACGCGAATAACGCATAACGGTTAACCGAAAGAGTCACGAACAGGTTTCCTAAGTTAATATGCCTTAAATATGTTGCGATATCAGTAGGATACCTTCCATTATGCCCAAAACGAGTTTAATCTCCATTTAAGCCCCGTAGGGGTATTTTGGTCATTTTAAAGACTATAAAAGAGATTAAATGAAATTCTGAGACTCGGGTCTGAGATAATCATTAGAACAAATTATTTTAACAGGTTATCTCAGTTGGTGATAAGTCTTATATGACAAAATGGTTTTAAACCCATACTAGGTGTTTAATATGCGTAAAAAGCCGTTTTAAGCGATTTTCGGGTTATACAGGAAATCTGAGTTTTCTGATCAGGTTATAAAGTTCAAAATACTTTATTTATTATATAAAATCAGTAGCAATTGAATTGGTGTCCAAATATTATGTAAAACTCATTTTACAAGCAAAAGGGTATAATCGGTATTTACCGAATCAAGGCGATAACCTTAGGTTATGATCAGTTTAAAAATAATTAAAAATCTTCAAAAATCCCAAAATATTATATTACATCAGTGGTTAAAAGGTTTGGTGTCAAAAATTGGGTTTAGATAGGCTTTACGCTATTTACACCGTTTTAATTAATAAAAGCTTTCTAATTACGCTATTAAGCATAACTCCTAATTTAGACTTCCAATTGATGTTAAGTCAAACCTTAATTACGAAGGTTTGACTTTTAAGCTATAAACTAAGTAAAACACGATTAAGGAAAGTTAAGGAAGCTTACCAAGGTCTAATGCACGACTAATGATGCTTAGAAAGAGGTCTTGAGCTCCAGAATTCTTCAGAGATGAAGTTTTGAATGAATGATCAAAGTTGCAACATTGTGCTCCTTTATATAGTGGGTTTAATCCCACTAGATCATGCCAAAGAAGTCTATACATGTTCCCTGATGTTAAACATGTGTCCCTAGTGCCTAAAAACAAGTTTTTGCAGCCCATGGTATTGCATACAAGGCATTTGAGTCGGTTAAACGGGCTGGACAGACACCTGTCATGTTTTTCTGTATCCGGGAGGCTGAGGCGCCCCGCGTAAGGTTAACATGTTTCAATTATTTGCAGTTTTGGTCCTCGGTCCTCCTAAAAGTTGTTTTACCTTTATTTCTTGCATTATGAACCTTCTAAATTGACTTATAAGGGCTCCAGGACATATACCAACTTTGTTAAGTCATTGGTTAACTTTTGATTACCCGAAAAGTCATAAATTTAATCGTTGACGCTTTTTACCCCTCGTATACGACTTCTATCATAACTTTCTCATACGATAACGAAACTTGGTGAAATTTTTATCATGCATTCTAGTGAGCATAATTAATCGTTACAAAGCTTCGGGTTTGCCAAATGGTCACTCAGAGATATACTTTAAACATGTTGACACATTTAACCCCTGTAGTTTGTAATCTCTCAGTTTCTTTCACCATTAGCTTCGTATGATCCATGATTCATTCGTTTAAGGGTATAAACATCATGTAGGGTTATTGTAAAGTATATTTATCCATTGTTGACATTTTGAACCCTTATATTCACATACTTTCCTTGTTTGTCAACTTTAGTCCTTCTAGAGTATTCTCTCACACGTTCAAAGCTTATGACACGTGTCAATACATTATTGGACATGAAATTTCGAGGTGTCACACACCCTTACCCCCCTAAGGAAATAATTGCAATTTTACCCCCCACTGTTCACTGTTATGTCGCAACCTTACCCCCCGGCCTCAAATTTGTTGACTAATCTGTTGACTATAACTTGAAATGACTATAATGCCCTTTCATATTACCCCCTGTGTTTTGTGCACTCTGTGATATTACCCCTGCCACCACTGCACCGCCATTCACCACCACAACCACCGCTGCCACCTCCAGCCACCACCACAACTTAATATCCCTTTCATATATAACACCACCACTACTTTCGTCACCGGAAACCTGCAACTCCGGTCATCTTCTCCAACGACTGCCACCACTGCCACCTCCAGCCACCACCACAACCACCACTGCCAGCTCCAGCCAAACCTCTGCATAGAAAATGAGGTGTTTAGATAAATTGGCATTGAGGATAGATACTGGATCGCCAAAACTATGTTCCAAAATCATACATTGGTGATACAGAAAACAAGATTGAAACAGAGGATATTCATATATCGAAACTAATAGTCAATGGATGAGGTGTTAATATAAATATCTATCATATTAATTGTATCATTTCACTACTAATGAAGCCCAGATATTAAATTCAAAACTAGAGCTTCTAAACCAACAAAAGAAAAATAAAAAATAAAACATACAGCAAACAATCTATCATAGTGGTTTCTTGTACTTGTGGCTTGTATCCCACCTCAAAGATATTAATTTCAGATGACATAAATGCCTAATTACAATGTTAACTTAAGCAATTAAATGTAAAATTCAACATCAATCTCCAAGATTATCACTTCCACCACAAACTAACAAACTAAAATCAGAATTTAAGAATATCAATCTCATACATCACACACTCATACGTCTTTTCATCAAATTCAATCAATAAAAAGGAAAGAAAAAAAATCTTATTAGTTGAAAGTTATTAGATCATGTACTTTTAAAGCTAGTGCCTGTATCCATCCAAATTACCTAATATATCAGTCAACACTTAAAAAACTACCAACACAAAATCCCCAAAACGACAATTCAATCATAAAATCATTCAGTATAACAAGTATATCACCAAACAAACACCTAAACATAAATCCAGTACCAAATCACCACCAAACACATCAATACCAACACATCCACATATAAACACTCAACAAACACTAGTAATCTGTATACCACTACTCAAATAACTAATAAAGAGTAACGAATAACACAAATTCGAGATGATCGGGCACTAGCTTACACACAAACACACAGAAAAGGTAACAATACGGTTGACTGGGTCAAAATTAGGGTTTATTGTGCGTTTTGAGTGTAGATACAGTGACAGTGGGGTGATCGTCGAAAATGAAGGTTACATTCGGAGAAGACGACGCCGCCGTCAGCTCCGCCGTGAGTCGTTTGACTCTGGACCGGTGAGTATGTGTGTTGGTTGCTTAAGGAAGTGAATAAAGGGTAAGATTACCAAAATACCCTTACCTATAAGGGTCAAACTACCGTTGACTGAGGCCGGGGGGTAAGGTTGCGACATAACAGTGAACGGTGGGGGGTAAAATTGTAATTATTTCCTTAGGGGAGGGGGGGGGGGGGGTAAGGGTGCCAATCACCCCAAACCACAGGGGGTAAAATTGCAGTTTACTCTAAATAAAAATATTTTGTTATTTTTAATTGCCAAAATGGCCCTAAGGTGAGAAATAACAATTTTGTAGTTAACACGTTAAAAAGTGGGTTGAAATAGCAATTCTAAATCTTTCAGGAGCCATTTTGGCAGTTTACTCTTTTTATTATTATATAGTGATAAAAAACTTTTTTTTTGTCAAGAATTATTTAGGCCCAATAAGTTGTAAGATTAATTTTTTATATGAGGAATCCAATAAACTCTTCGGTTATATATGTGTATATATAGTGAAAGTGTAAAATATAATATTGATTAATGTACGGGCGTACGCTGTAAAACTCAAAACCCTAATCACGCATGTTGAAAAACATAATCACGCCTGGTGCAGGCCGCAAGTAATACTCCACTAGTTAAATTTAAAACCCAACAAAAAAGTAGTAAAAAATAGATTATATAGGTTTTTCATATTCAAGGCTCATAAAATCGTCTTATTACTATTTTTTTACAAATAAGGCTATATTTAGGGGCCTATGTGTTCTACTTGCACAGAGCCCTCGAGGGCATTCAAATTCTCAAGGACGTCCCTGGGTATTTGTTTAACTTTAGTTATTACTAGTTTAAGTTCATGTGTGTTACACGGGTTGTATAAAGAACATCTTTCTTATAATTGGAATTACATTTCATGGTCTTGAACGGCGACGACGACGACGACCATGAGCCATGCAATATCACATGTCCACATAAGAGATGTGCTCGTCGAGTTAGTTTTTGACGAAAACGTCCTTACGAAGCTGCGTGATAAAGACATACATTTCCGGCTTCGGTATGATCTTGTGGAAAATATGCCCTACCTCAAGAAGTCAAGACTAGGTAATTGTTTATTTATGTTTTTATAATTTTTATATATAAAACAAACTACATATACTAACTTGTTAAGTAAACATGTAATTGGATTTAAGGCTTAAAAGAAAAAAGATTGAAACGAAACGGATTAGTAATTTAGGAAACTATAATTTTATTGAGAGAATAGATGGATCTAAGTATCCAAAAGGGGAACATGTAATTGGATTTAATGTTTAAAAGAAAAAAGATTGAAAGGAAACGGATTAGTATTTTAGGAAATTCAAATTTGATTGAGAGAATAGTAGGGGAGAGAAAAAGTCTTGAACACCTTTGTTTTCTTTACCACTCAAATTCACTCAATGTCTCACAATACATTGTCACGTGGCAATTCAATGTTTAAGAGAAAGTCATATGGCCTAAAGTGATTTTGATTTATTATAAATTATAGATATTGGCTGTGTTTCTTTTTCTTCTTATCATATGGATTTACGGTAAAAAAACTTGGAATACCACTGATTTATTTTAGATCCGCTATTGATGCATGGCATTGATTAACTCTTTTCTATATATAAATTTATTGTTATAGGGTGAAGTTCTAGAGTGAACATTAGTGTATTTGTGAACTGAGTGAATAAATCCCGGTCATTGATTTACATCAACAAATCGTAAAATACACTAGTATATTTTCATCACCAAATCCTGGCCATTGATTTACACTTGTGTATACACTTATGTATTGATAATTAAGGGCTAAGATTAGTTCACTAGTGTTCATAATCAATGAGATTGTTCACAAAGGAACCTAACCCCATTATTAATTTATTATATATAAATTCCACGTGACACATGCACGAGTAATAGCTATATAATTATTCAAAAATGTTTTATATATTCCATCTTCATTACTTGGCTAAAATAATAAGTAAGGGTATACAATCTACTTAGGGGACAGGGCATCCATGCGGGTATCCACTCCGGGTTCGAACCAGCGTTAGAACATTATCGCCACCCTTGCTGGTATGGCGGGCGATCTGAATAAGCGGGTAGAACAACCCGTGTAAATGATTTGCATTTTGAGGTCAATGTGACCGTTTGAACTTGTTTGACCGTTGTTTTCTAAAAAAAAATTCAATTTCAACAAATAACTTTCTCTATTTAACCAATCAATTCCACTATTTTAATCTAACACATTCCATTTACCACACAAAACTCTCTCAATTTTATATTTCTCTCTAAAAAAAATCATCTCAAATGGCTAGGATATCGTGGACCGAAGAAGAAAAGATTCCGTTGGCTACATCTTAGCTCGCAACCATAATGACCGAGCGCCTCGTAATGCAAGGTCTTCGTTTTGGAACCGGTTTTTCAACAATTTTATATTTATGTTGGTGAAACTAACCGAACCGTGGATGAACTTAATTGGCGTTTCACAATTATTCGTGTGAAAAGTGCAAGAATTCATTCAATGTTCAACAATGTAGAAAATCCCGACAATGACCTCAGGGAAGAGGACGTCATTCAAGTGGCCCTCGTCGACTACAAACATACGTACGGCCGTGACGTTAAACACATTTCGGCGTGACAAATTATTAGGATGTTTGTTTAATATTTATGTATTGTTTAAGTTGTATGTTTAATTATGTAATGTTTAAGTTTTGTGTTTGATTGTTTAATGTTTAATTAAAATTCAAAAAAAAAAACGTTTATGGTAAGGGTAAGATGCCGCCACTGTTTTGTGGCTTAAGGATAGCTTTTATGATTTTTTATATGATAGAATAGAATTTGATTGATTGGAGCAGGCTACTATACTCTTGGGTGCCCCTTCCCCTTTAGAAATACTAAGGGTGGAAGGAGTACTACCCAAATGGGGAGTGGTAAACACTTTTACTATCAAATAATCTCATGTCATGTCAACCCCCTCTTTAACTCCATATTTTGCACTCAATCACTAGCGGTGCTCAAACACATGGAGAAGGGTAAACAATTTAAAAAAAGTGCGATTGGTTGAAAGGGATTGGGACTCACCATTAACCCCCTCTCTCTCCTCTCTATCTTCTCTTCCCACATCGGCGACTACTCACCGCCTACACCCCTCCCCGCTCACCGCTCCAACACCGGCATCCCCTTCCCGTGCGGTAACCCAACACTCTGCAACCACTCCCCGATAGCACTCCGCCCACCCTAAGGAAGACTAAAAAAGTAAAATATTATACGAACACATAGTCCAGTGTAAAACACGTATGTCTTACCAACGTTTGAAAGGGAAGTAGTCAATATAACCCTTCAATTCTTGCACCTTATTTTTCATGCAGTCAATATTACCCTTCAATTCTTGCACCTTATTTTCCATGCATGTTTATTTGGTGTTACATTTTAATTACTAGTGTATACTTACTGTATAATAAAGAAACTATTTAAGGGACACTTGTCATCGTATTATGTTATATATATTTTGATTTTTTCATCAATCTCTTATGGATAATTATTATTTTGTTTAAGATCTTCTAATTTATTATAGATAAATCTCATACTAAATATTATTTAGTTTAATCTCTTATGGATAATTATTATTTAGTTTAATCTCTTCTAATTAATTATAGATAACTCTTCTACTAAATATTATTTAGTTTAATCTCTACTACTTAATTATAGATAATTCTTATTTAGTTTAAACTTAATGTATGCTTCTCATTTATAATATTACTAGGTTATAACCGGGTTAAGTAAATAAAAAATCAAATAGTTAAAAACGAAGATTTAACAATGATAAAACGATATTTTTAAGACGTTTTTCTGATATCCAAACAAAATTCATGTATGATCAAAACTTGTGATATTTGTCAAGTTTATAAATATGAAAGCATTTGAACCATTGATTAGAAGACAAACTGTATCATCGACTTTCTCACGGGTTTTAAGAGTAATGTGAACATACATTTAATAACACAAGTTTTATTTACATAATAGTGGTCTTAATTTATTAGTTTTTAAAAAAAATTGAAATGTCCAGATTAAGCATATAGCAATTAGCCAATTAGATAAACTTATAGGTACAAATTAATATTTAATTTAATTAGATAATTATAAATTATCGGTAATTATTAAATTAGATAACTTTAAAATTTAAATATCTGAATGTAAGTTACATCTTTAAAGAATAGTTGTTTTTGGATAAATTTATTAGTATGATAAATGTAGTTATTATTTTTCTTACATTTTAAATAGTTGTTTGTATTTTATTTATTTGAAATACTAAGTCAAATTTTCTGCTCATTTTAAGAAAGATCACACATGGTAAACATCATACGACTAATTAAATTAAGCTTAAGATAATAGTGTTTATTTTTATCATGTGATCAGTGCAAGCATAGTAAAATTTCCCATGTATTAGAATATTAACTAACTATAATACAATTACCAAAGACGATTTCAACTTTTGACTCTTTTTTATCTTTCTTGAGTTTTCTTTTTCTTTTCTTTTTTTAGTTTTTGTTTTTTTTTCTTATACTTTTATCTTTTAACTTTTAACATTTTTTTATACATTTAGTAGTACTTACTTTCAAACGTCTTATAACTTATTTTTTAAATCAAATTCCATCTATTTTGAATATCTAGATATAGTTTGTTATTATTTAACAACGTGTGTTATTATGCAAGCAAAAAACATACTAGTATGATGATTTTTTTATTCGTATTATATATGATATTATATATGATTAAAGTCAGATATTTTATGGAACTTTATCCGTATCCATAATTTCTTAAATGTTTGAAATATATATTAAATTTAATAATTTAAATTAAATAATTATCTATAATTAAGGACTGTCTAAAATAATGACAAGTGTTTCTCCATTGGTTTCTTTTATTACATAGTATAGATTTATTTGATTTTCTAAATTATATTATCTCATTGTTTATATTACCTAACATGTTATATAACAACTACAATTTTTATTTTCCTTTTACCCAAATTATTACTTTTTTTGACAGATACCTACTTTTTATTTATAATATACAAATTTACTCTTATTCTTTTCGATGATGTAATAATCTCTAATAAACTTTAAACTTTTACCATAATATATATAATGTTAGACGTAAAATTAAAAAAAAAAGCATTTTGGATGACATCAATAACTTAAGACATAATATAATTATATGTATAATATGCATTTTTTGATTTAAGTATTACTTTATATATAAACTTAGATTTATTACATTTTTTTAAATATAAGTTATATTTTATCACTCAAATGGCTGTTTATTTGCTTCTTGAATAACATGTTTGACCACTGTATATTCTTTTCAATAATCATCTCCGCAATCACCATATCTATCGCGTACTGAGTATATCCATTAGTTTTTAATTATATTTTTCTTATTATTTGGTATATAAATTCATATTTATTCAACCCGTGTAATATACGAAGGTTTTTAAAGATATAATTTTTTATTTTATTTGGTAAACAATATTACATTTATTCAACCCGCGTAATACACATGATTTTAAAGATATAACTTTTTTTTATTATTTGGTATATAAAGTTATATTTATCCAACCCATACAATACATATGATTCTTATAGATATAACTTTTTATTATTTAATATATAAAATTACATTTATTCAAACCGTGTAATAAAAGAGGTTTTTAAAGATATATTATTTTATTATTTAGTATATAAAATTTATTTATCAACCCGTGTAAACACGGGGTTATAATCTAGTTATATATATATGAATAAATTACAAGATGCGTTTGCCAATTTTAGATAGCTTAAGTTACTCTTTTTTTTTTTTTTAAATACGTTTCCATTAAAAAAAAACGTTTATTTGCATGATGATTTTTCTTTAAAAAGACAAGTTTTTATACGGGTCTGATAAATATAACTTTATATACCAAATAATAAAAAAAGATATATCTTTAAAACCATGTGCATAAATCTAACTTTTTTTTTTAAATATGTGTATAAATATAACTTTTCAGATAATAAAAAAGTTATATCTTTAAAACCATGTGTAAAAAAAGTTCTTATACAGGTTGGATAAATATAACTTTTTTTTTAAATATTTAATTTTCAGTTTTATATATACATATACATATTTTTATAGGTAAATATTTTAAGTAGCTAGGTTTTAACTCTTACTCAACTCATTTTTTTAAGTATACAAGATTAATTGTTGGAATTCACATGGTTTGGTAGGAAACTAGGGATGGGCACGGTACCCGTTTGGTACGGAAAAACGGGAAAAGTGGGTACCGGTACCGAATATACCGGTTCGGTACCGGTGTTTTACCCATAAATACCGGTACCGTACCGGTACCGATACCGAAAAACAAGGAAAGTGGGTACCGGTACCAAATATACCCGGTACGGTTCGGTACCGGTACGGCGGTACCCGATACCAAATGCTCATCCCTATAGGAAACTGTCCAGAATTTAGAGGTTTTGGTCGGAATATATAGGTTTTTTGCAAGAATCTGGCCGGAATCGCAGATTTTTGGCTGGCCGACTAGGTCCGACTAGCGATTAATGGACTGATTAATGAAAAATTACTCAGTTACTTGCCGACTAGCGATTAATCGCGATTTTTACTACACTGACAAATAATATTAACGAAGACTAAAAAAATAGAATATTATACGAAAACATAGTCCAGCGCTGTAAACACGTATGTCTTACCAACGTTTGAGAGTGAAGCAGTCAATATTACCCTTTCAATTCTTGCACCCTATTTTCCATGCATGTTTATTTGGTGTTACATTTTAATTAGTAGTAGTTATATATGAATAAATTACATGATGGGTTTGACAATTTTAGATAGCTTAAGTTATTCTTCTTTCTTTTTTTTAAAAATATGTTTCCATTAAAAAAAACGTTTTTTATTTGCATGATGATTTTTCTTTAAAAAAACAAGTTAAATAAAAATATACTATTTGTAATCATAATTGTTCTTTTAAAAAACAAGTTAAATAAAAATATACTATGTGTAATCATAATTATAGAAAGTTTACAACTCTTAGGACTATTCAAACTTCACAGCCAGCCATGACTTGAATTTCAAGTAACATCCAACATCCGACTATGTAATCTATAAATATAACCCCTCTTTAATTCATTCTCATCCACATAAATCCAAAAAATACAGAAATAAAACACAAGTGTTGCATGCAAAAGCAAGAACCAAAGTCACCATGAAAAAGCAAGGGATTAGTCACGGCTAGAAAAGTGCATAATTTCCTACGGAAATTTCCTACACAATTATTTTTGTCACAGATTCAAACACATTTGTGACAAATTTCCTACGATTTTTTTTTTCCAAAATTCTATGTCAAATTTTTGACGCAACAATGACAGAAAAAGAAAAAACCCTAATTAATTGATAGTTGCGTCACAGATCTGTTAGAAATAATCTACAAAAGGTTGATTATTAAATCATTTCTTACAAGTTTGTGACAAAATATTTATTCTTTAGTTTAGTTAAACATTCCGTCGGAACTGCGTCACAAGTTGCGACACATTTCCGACAACTAAGTCATATTACTTAATTTTATTAAAAATAAATACAAGGATATACACTTCTATATTTATATATAATAGTAAAATTAGTATAATAATAAAAAATTATTATATTTCCTACACATTTGTGACAAAATATTTATTTTTAGCTGATTTAATCGTTCCGTCAGAATCGTGTCACAACTTGTGACACATTTCCGACAAACAGTTTATTTTTTAGCTGATTTAATCGTTCCGTCAGAATTGTGTCACCACTTGTGACACATTTCCGACAAACAGTTTATTTTTTAGTTGATTTAATCGTTCCGTCAGAACTGCGTCACAACCTGTGACACATTTCCGACAACTAAGTCATATTACTTAATTTTATTAAAAATAAATACAAGGATATACACTTCTATATTTATATATAATAGTAAAATTTGTTTAATAATTAAAAATTATTATATTTCCTACACATTTGTGACAAAATATTTATTTTTTAGCTGATTTAATCGTTCCGTCAGAATTGTGTCACAACTTGTAACACATTTCCGACAAACAGTTTATTTTTTAGTTGATTTAATCGTTCCGTCTCTGTGACACATTTCCGACAAACAGTTTATTTCTTAGTTGATTTAATCGTTCCGTCAGAATTGTGTCACAATCTGTGACACATTTCCGACAAACAGTTTATTTCTTAGTTGATTTAATCGTTCCGTCAGAATTGTGTCACAACCTGTGACACATTTCCGACAAAAAGTTATTTTTCGTTAGATTTGTCACAAAGGCGTAGGAAACAATCATGTAAACAAGGATATACACGAATATATTTATAAATAATACTAAATTTAGTTTATTAATAAAAAAATAATTATATTTCCTACACATTTGTGACAAAAAGTTCATTTTTCATTAGATTTGTCACAAAGGCGTAGGAGACAATCATGTAGTTTCCTATGCATTAATGATAAAATGCTTATTTTTTAATAAATTTAATAATTCCGTCACAAATCTGTCGTAAGTTGTGACATATTTCCAACGAAAAGGTAGTATTTGTCACTAATGTGTAGGAAACAACAAATACCATTATTCTTATTTTAAAGAGTTAAATGCCCGGATAGTACATGTTTGCCCCTTTTTCACCTTTAGTCTCTATATTTCTAAAATTACAGCTATAGTCCCCAACTTTTTAATTTTCATTCCCGGATATTTCTTGTGCCTAACATCGGTTAGTTTTCTCAGTTAAGAGTGTGTGAAATGACAAAAAGGGCAAACCCCCATCCGTGCCAGGGACTATCCGATCGAGAACGAAATTGCAAAAGTTGGGGACTATAGCTGCAATTTTAGAATGTTAGGGACTAAAGGTGAAAAAGGGCAAACCACAGGGACTATCCGGGCATTTAACTCTATTTTAAATTTTAAACGTAAGCAACTATGTCTACGTATGCATATAGGTATACTTGTATTTGTGTATGTGGGTGTGTATCATGTACGTATGTGTGTATGTATGTTTGTGTGTATATATGTATGGATGTATGTGTATGTCATGTAGATGCACATGTTTGCGTTTTATATGTGTATGTGTGTATATATATGAATATGAATGTGTGTAAATTTGTTTTGTGTATGTATGTATATGTATGTATTGGTGTATGTGTATGTTTATATTCACACCCGGTCGAATTAAGGCGAAAAAATTGAGGCATGACATGAAAAGTTTTAAATCATCCGATAAGCAAACATCTAATATGATTTAAACATCAAATTAACGATATCAAGATTTTAAGAGTTACAAACCAGACTAACTTATTTAGGTTTACATAACCAGATTAAATGACATATCCAAAATAACCAACAAAATATATTGTTTAAAAACCTAGGTTTTGGCAAATATATCTCATACGCGATTGCAAGGCAAAACACGCAAAACGGTATCGTCTATGATGCAATGTAAGAACTCCCAAAAGTCATGAACTATCCATCACAATCAGGACCCAATTGCACTTCCACATGGTCAGGACTGACCAGGAGCTGGGTTTGTCAAACCCAACAGATCTATTCTACTGTTTCGAGTCATATACTAACACCAATGGTTACTTATAAACCGAAACACTACCAGGAGGGCTTCCCAAGCTTAAACCAATAAACTTATGTAGATATGTATCATGTAACTATATCATACCGTTCGAACAATATCGTACCGTTTGAACATCATTGGCGGTACGAATGTAACTATACCGTACCATTAATATATGTTGTGAAAATAACGTTAAAAGAGAGGGATGGTTAATCATTCATCATGTAACTATATCGTACCGTTCGAACAACATCAGTGGCGGTACGAATGTTCCTTTTATTGTTTTCGGTCGATGTAAAATAGTGTTAATGTTTATACCGAGTGCATGTATCGTACTGGTACTGTAACGAACCGAACCGATATCTATTCAACGCCCACAGTGATGTACTATCAGAACATGTGGACAAATAACTTGGAATGTCCAAAAAAAAAACATATATACGGATTACGAAAAAATAAAATTTGAAAATAAATAAAATACTTCTAAAAACAAATGCCTAAACATTACTAACTACAACTAATTAAAAAAACCATCACTAGTGCCTTAGTGGTGACCACAGGTATTTAAGTTCCACCTATGGTGGGTCCGGGTGAGTTTTCCCCACCAGGTCTCAAGTTCGAGTCTGGGTGATAGGGGTTTCTCATTAAGGGTTTGTTTCAATTGGGGATATATTGTGCGAGGGGATCTCTAGCGCGGACCCGATTAAGACAATGTATGCTAAACCTCCCGACATTCACGAATAATTCACACATTTAAAAAAACAACTAATTAAAAAAATAACCAAGGGGTTAACTATGCGAGCCCGCTCTTTCACTCCCGCTCAAAACTCAAAACCCAAATTAGCTAGGGTTTGTATACAACCCTTCTCTTTCACTCCCGCTCGTCTGAAACCACCAGCCGCCCTCTCCTCATCTCTAGGGTTCAATTCACTTCAAAATTGTTCCACTTTCTATTTATTTGTGAGGTAAATTTCCAGTTTCTTTACTTATATTTGTCCTTTGATTCAATTATATGAAGAATATGTTTTAATTGGTTGATACTGGTAATATTTTGATATTTCATCTTATCTATTGATGTTATCGTTGAGGAGAGGGTTCCTATAGAAATTTAAGTTTATCTAACTCTTGGTATTCATTGAAATTCCAATACCAATAACCTATTTCATCTTATTTTGATATTTCATCTTATCTATTGATACTGGTAATATTTGGTTTAGAGCCTTAGCTAATTAGGGTTCCTATAGAAATTTAAGTTTATCTAACTTTTCGGGGCTTTACTTCAGTTCCGGTTCCGGTTCGGTTACTAACCGAACCGTTGAATTCTTAAACCGAACCGTTACTAACGGTTTGGTTCCGGTTCCGATTCGGTTTCATGGTTTGGGCTACTGTGGCTTATGCGCTAAAAAGAAAAATAAAACAAAAAACGAATGAAAAAAATCAAGCTGTGAACATCAAATTAGTCTATTAGAGTTAGAAAAATGGAACTTTGAAAGTTCTAAAGAGTTAGAAAAATGGAATTTTGAAAGTTCTAGTATGGGCCAACATGTATTCTGTAGTCTGGTAGAAAATTTTGAAATTGGAAGTTAACATATGGGCTCATTTTTAGTTTACAATATTATTTGCTAAGTTATACGTTAAACTAAGATTTAAATTTATTTATGTGTATATATAATATATGAAATATTAAAAAATAATAAAATAAAATTTTACGGTCCGGTTCGGTTTCTTACGGTTGGTTTTTGCTATAAACCGTAAACCAAACCGATGACCGGTTTGGACGGTTTCACGGTTTGAAACCAAACCGTGAACACCCCTAGTTCATATGCAAACCTGGTGTCAAGAACTAGTAACTAGTAGTATGAAAGAACTTTTCTTTAAAACTAGGATTATATTTTGCAACTAAAATTCTTGACTCACCAAACTAGCAGCTTTTAATTATTATTTTTTGACAGATTACATGCCTGATCCTTGAGAGATATCACACAAACGAGTTTTTTTTCTTTCTTTAACAAGCAAACTATCAACTTTTAATTATTTTTTTTTCAATTCCTTCAACAACTATCACAGCAAACAATCTGCAATTTTGATTTAGAAGTGTGTATTGAACTTCTTTTTTTTAACTTCTTTTTTATTTGGCTATATTAAGAGGTATTTTTGAAAGGGTAGAATCGTCTTTAAGTTAAAATTTAATAAAATTGGGTATATATGATATTTACAATGTTTGTAAGAGTATATATGAAATTAATCCTTACATTTATTCCACTCTATTTTTTTAGAAAAGGAAAATGAATGAGGAACCCAATTTTAAACGAATCTTTCTGGACACCCACCTCACTAAAGAATGCAAGCAAAAAATGTGGGACGGGGACATTGACATATATAACTTGGAGGAATTGAAGTTTTGTACGGAACGAGCCAAAAAAGTATATGTAAGTTATCTTTATTATTTGAGTAAATTCTTATTTTCGTCCCTTGTCCTTTAATTTATTCTCCACAGATTCATCTTCATTATGTGTTGTTTACTGTTGCAATTAACTCGTATTGTTTTTATATGATGTTCATGTTTTGATAAATTGTAGGGGGATTATTTGAGTGCGATGCGTGAGGTTTACGGGCCGAACTATAGCGAGTTTCCAGATGACCCTGAGGTGTGGGCACGTGTGGTCGGACAAGGTCGCACGCGCCGGATATACGGGATAGGTTCTTCGGATCTAGATTATTTGGTGACCGGGACATCTTCTTCTTCTGTCGGGTCTGCACCATCGCAGGCAGAGTACCAACGGTCTCAAGAAGAGGTATCTTTATTACCGATTGATGTTACTAAAAGTTAAAAATGTTGGTTCTTGTCATATCATATTAAAAACAAACCGTATAAAACAGGATCCGACCATTAGAATTTATCTTATTAGAATGTATACATGTGTTATTATCTTTCGAAATTAAACCAATAAAGAACTTTTCTTTGTGTCAACTATTTCTTTATAAAATGTAGTTACTAATTATAACTATATATATTTTAACAACGTTTTAGGTTCAAGTTATGCGAACTCAAATGGTAGATCTTGAAGCTCGGCTTGAAGAAGAAAGGAATCTACTTACAACTCGGCTTGACGAAGAAAGGAAAGCAAGGGAAGAACTTCAACAACAACTTCAAGAATTTATGAAAAATTGGCGTCCTCCTTCTAATTAGTTATAGTTTCTGATATCTTTTGGGAAATATGTTAAATTGTATTAGTTTACGGTTTAAACATATTTGAACTTGCGTTGCAACGCATGACTTTTGAATTTGTGTTATTGGAATTACGATGAATTTTGTAAAACAGGTTCTTGGTATCAAAGATTATTCCTGCATTTTTTTGCTAGAAAAATGTAAATTTTAATTTTATTTTGCAATTTTTTTTCTATTAGAAATTTAGGTCGTCGGAAAAGTGTCATAAGAAAAAACTGACTTTGCATTTTTCTGTTGGAAATGTGTCACAACATAAAACAAACTTTTGTCGGAAAACAGTAAAAAAAATAGTAAATTTTTATTTTTAATTTCCCTACATCTGTCGGAAATTTGTCACAAAGTATACTGAGTTTCGTAGGAAATTTGTAACAACTGTTTTTATTTTTCTGTCGGAAATTTGTCACGAATAATGCTTTTGTCGGAAATTTGTAACAACTATTTTTATATTTCTGTCGGAAATTTGTCACGAATAATGCTTTTGTCGGAAATTTGTAACAACTATTTTTATTTTTCTGTCAGAAATTTGTCACGAATAATGCTGAATGAAATTTTTTAATTTTTTTTTTGTCGGAAATGTGTAGCTAAAAAAATTCCGAAAATATAATAATTAATATTTATCATAAATAATATATTAAAAATAACTATGAATTGTTGTAGGAGATCTGTAGCAGTTTGTGACACGGCGATTTTGTAGGAAATGGGTAGGAAATTGCGTAGGAAATGCGTTGGAAACAGGTTTCCTACGAGGCATTTTCCTACATCATGTATTTGTCACAAATGTGTGGGAAAGCCTGTTTTGTAACGCATTTCCTACGAAAACTGGTGTAAGAAATTTCAGATTTTCTAGTAGTGAGTGTTGTTGAGGCTGCAACATTAGTTGTATTGTTGACCATGGTGGAGTCATGCCATGGGACCATGAACATGAACCAGCCTAACCTTAGGCTCATGCTCTTACAGTCTCTTGGCCACACCGGTAGTCCCACTCCTGGAAATCCTTGTGGTCAAACTCATAATGGTGGAGGCCACTGCAAACTGTCCTTTAAAGAAAAGGCCTTCGCAAGTCGACAGGCCACCTCTACAACACCTTCTCTTCCACCACCATTGTCGTTTCGGGTGTACGTTGGAGCCACGACAAACCGGAAGTTGATGAAGCGAGTTTGAGATCACAAACTAAATAATAACTACTCATGTGAACGTATGCTATTAGTATTGTCTATATTCATATTTATTTATGTTATGTATAGGTGGAGTGTGATGCTAATGTATTCTCCAGGAATAAAATTGAACTTTCTAGCCTCGTGTTGATTCTTAGTTGAAAATTAACTGAAATAAATGTTGGTTTCTTTTCTGTTTGTTTTTAACATTTTCGTAGCATGAAGAAATTATGAGACACATGCAACAAGCAGTATATATATTTGTTGAAAGAACACAAACACTTAAAGGAACACAAATAAAACATTTTAGTATATAGGGTAGGGTTCTAGAGTGAATACTAGGTTGAAAGTGAACTGTGTGAACTAATCTGGGCCATTGGATTACATCATCTAAAGATTTTTAAACAATGGCAAGATTGTAATTATAATGTTGTAACCTCTCTTTAAATTAACTGACAGAAAGGTATTTGCGTCTTTTGTAAATTGCATTTATTAAACAATATAATCAAAATCCCTAAAATCTCGCTTGTTTCCGTATATACAAGATACACAGCTGTTAGTGTATACACATGTGTACAGTCTCGCTAGTATTAGTTTATACAAGATACACATATTTTAGTTTATACACGTATGTACAGTCTCGCTAACTATTAGTTTATACAAGATACACAACTGTTAGTTTATACACATGTGTACAGTTTCACTAACTATCAGGTTATATAAGATACACAGCTGTTAATTAGTTTATACACATGTGTACAGTCTTTTATACATCTGTGTATTATATTAAAAAAATGGTTACATATGTGTATATTATGCATGCGCACGAGTAGATTCATATAAAAACTATGAAATTAATGAAAACGAAACATATCACATGTATGCAAAATTAAATAACTTCATCACATATTCAAAAAAAGAGTTAATGCCCAAAAATAATTACAATTTCAATCTCAGAGAAAATTTTCAATATTTATTGAAAACTATAAAAAGTTAAAAACAATATATTATGATATCTATATATATGGATACTAAAAGAAAAACAATATTAAAGTTAAAATTAAAACAAAATCTATGGATAAAAAATGATAGAGAAATAATTAAAAATGAGGGAGAGAGAGAGAGAGAGAGTTAAGAGAGGAGAAAATTAAGGGATTTTAATCTAAAAAATGATCAAGTGTTAAGATTAGTTCACATAGTTCACTCACAAGAAGTTGTTCACTCTTGAAACTAATCCTTAGTATATATATGTCAACGATTACATACAACCGAATTCTATTGCTCGGATATTTTTGGAGGGACAAATGTTCCCCAATTGGTACCAGTAAACTATGCTTTATTTAACGATATAGAACCCACTTGATCAGTGGCGAAGCTTGAAAATTTCCACCGGGGAGTCGGAAGTCACCGGACCTAAAAGTATACACCTAAACAAAATTATATAAAACCGGGGGGTCGAAAACGTATATACCTAAAAGATTCTATACGAAGCGTACATACATAACTGTAACACTTCGCAAAATCGTGTCCAATATTATGAAGACACGTGTCATAAACCCTAAACGTGTAATGAATTGATTTCGAGGGACTAAAGTTGACAAATAAAGAAAAGATGTATGTGGAAGGATCAAAAGTATCAACATGTGAAAACTATGCTTTCCAATAACCTTACACGATGTTTGTACTCTTAATCGAATGAATTTTGGAATGTATGAAACCGTTTGTGAAAGAAAGTGAAAGTTTACAAGACGCGGGGGTTAAACGTGTCAACATGTTAATTTACTACCTCTGAGTGACCTTTTAACGAACACGGGGCTCCGTAACAATTGATTATACTCTCAAGAACAAGTGACGAAAAATTCACGAGGTTTCGATATCGTTTGATATTAAATACGTTAACTTTCATAAATAAAGGGTTAAAAGCGTCAACAAAGTCAAACTAGTGTTTTCGGTTATCATTTATCGGAACCGGACCTAACGGTATTTGATTATACCCTATAGCTCATACTTATACCCACTTTTAGGGTTAAATGTGCTTAAAATGAAAGTTTCAAGGATTTAGAAGGTTCAGGGGCCAAACTTGTCAAGTTTCAAACTTTGTTGGCTGGATACCTATGGGCTCGCGCTGCGCGACCCTGAACAGGGTGTGCCATCGCGCATCGCGATAGCCTAGTTTTGACAGAAAGTATGCACAGGTGCAGGTTCTGCATGCTTCTTCCCCCAATTTAGCTTTATACACTCATAACTCGAAACAAGGAACTATTTGATGGTTTCTAAAACCACTAGGGACACTTGTTCTCATCTGGAAACATCATAAAACAGCTGGGATGATCTGGTGAAGTCCTCATTAGTATAAATAGGTGCATTTGGGCAGCTTCTTCACTTGCACACTTCAATTTTCTCACATTCTCAATTGCTCAAGCTTTGGAGCATTCCCTGGAGAATCCTAATCACTAAGGAAGCTCTCTTAAGTTTAATCTTCGTGCTAAGGACCTTTGTAAGTGTTCTTGGCTCTTGTAGTTAAGTTTTTATTAGCTTAATGACTGAAAGTTAAAGATATCGTAATGATACTTTGACTTTGTGATTAATCACTAACGGTCTAGCCATTATTCGAATTGAAAGTGGCTATGTGTTGGTAATTAAGTAGGTGATAATCTCTCAAAAGGGCACCTCCTAATTATCCTGTTTACTTGGTCAATTGTCGGGTCAAAGTAATGAACAGAAAAGTCAAACGAGTCAGTTTTTATAAAAGAATTCATATCTGATAATGTGAAAGCTATAAAATACGTTTTTATCACTTTAATAACTTGGTAAATAATATAAGAACATGTTTAGACATGTTCAACCCGACAATTCTGAGTTTAGGCTCGGTTCGCAACCGAAAGTCGCAAAAGTTGACTTTTGCTTTGACTTTCAGTTCTGACCCGAATTAGCTTAGTTTAGTGATGCCTTAGGGTTCCTTTGTGACCATGTTATATGTTAGAATAACCCTATGAGGTTATACTTCATGGTCCATTAGAAATCATAGTTCATTGCATGTTTCCGTTAATTGCTTAAAAATTGACTATTATGCCCTTATATTATAAAAACGAGATTTTTGAAAATGTGAGAGGACAAAAAGATTTATTACTGATATATAAATATGTCCACAAAATTTGACATCAGTTTCTGGTCTCAAACTAAAGTTATGCAAGATAGCGTAAAATGAAACTTTTTGTTAATTAAATGACATTTTTAGTATAAATCATGTTTAAACCCAAATTTTGGCACCAAACTCATTACCTACTGTTTTAATATAATTTTTAGTAAATTTTTTAATTTTTGGTCAGATTTTATACTGACCATAACATAGAGTTCTTGCATGAATTCGGTAATTGACGATAATGTCCTTTTCATTAATAAAATGAGATTTACATATCATTTACATGCCAAACATTTTTCTACAGATGTTATATATTAAATAAAATATTTTAAGCATTCAAGACTGATAAAAATCTCAGAGTTTCATAAACATCTCAAATATCGTCAAATATCGACTTTTACATAAATTAGGCGCATAGTATGGTTTAAAACCATATTTAGCACCTAAGACATGATACCTACTGATTTTATAAATGAATTTTAATATCTTAACAGTAAGTATAAGTCTTGAACTCAGATTTCCAATTTGGTCCTTAAAACATATGTGAAATAACCAAAATGCCCCTCCGGTGCATAGTTTTGCCATAAATGGTAACCCTCACACATGTATGATATCTTACTGATGTAACATGATAAAATAATTATTTTTACTGATTGTTTGAGACCAGAACCTTAGTTTGCTATTGAACCTCTTTTATAAACTTTAAAATGACCAAATTACCCACCCTTTCGGGACTTAAATTGGTTTTAAAATCTTTTTGGGCATAATTGGTGATATCCTACTGATATCATACCATATTTAAAGCATATTAACTTGTAAAATTTGTACATGACTCAACCGGTTACCCGTTATGCATAAACACGTTCGGTACGGTTTATATAACTAGTTTGCATAATTTAACCGTAACGGGTCAAACCTTATCATTCTTACTTCAAAATCCAGAATGTATACCATTTTATACAAGTCTCCACACTTGTCGGGTCTAAATTACATTCCAATTCGGTCACCGCTTAATCTTGCGTTTCGTACCGTAAACTTTTCTTTAAAACTAACCGGTCTAAGTTACAACTTAAATAAGACCCGTTAGGAATCTAATAGGTTATTAAAACCTTCGTTCCAGATTAGGAGCCCAGTAAAAGCTTCCTACACATGTTTGAGTACGCTTTACGGCTGAGAATACAAATTTTACATTTTAAGCTCAGGTAAATACTTTTAACTTATTTTCCCTTATACGGGCTTGGGATACGGTAAATTATTACCTCTTGGTCGGGTATTGAATATTTAATCGATTAGTGGTTAAATCATTGAGATAACCCGTTTTAATCTGTTTTGTTTGATCTAAGCATTTGGGGGTTAATGACCGTGTCCTGGATATCCTCGGCTCATTCATTTGAAATGACCGTGTCCTGACAGTTGCGTATGTAAAATGGTATCCCACTCGTGAGGATAACTTCTTGTGGGCTTATACTAGTGGTGTGTCTATTAATCTTGTCTCGACTTCTATCTCGGGCCCTGAAAGTACGACAAACATGTGAATCTGTATACAAGATTATTTTATGTAATTGTCCCAAGTTATAAAAAATTATATTTGTGCCTTGTGCATTTAAATCAATTTTTATAAATGATTTTCAAAAGAGTCGGTTAATTGTATTTACCAGTGTAAACTGTCGTATTTTTCAAAAAGACTGAGTGGCAGGTACTACGCAAAATTGGCTGGAAGCTCCTGAGCATTAATTAAAGAATCTTGCAAGTTCTTAGTGCTTAAAGTCTGTTGAACAATAATTTACTTTCTGTTTTAGATCCGCCTGTGGATCCATACACGACCGTTTTTGTATAATATTTATTTATACTTTGCATTTCAGTTTGTATTAATATTTTCTACTAAGACTTCCGCTGTGCATTAAACTGCGATTATTGACTATGATGATATCAACTACGTCACGATACTCCCCACCGGTAATACGTGGAAATATCGGGGTGTGACAGGTTGGTATCAGAGCCAACATTGAGTGAATTAAACACTAGCCTTTTGTGTTTAATCTCAATGACACAGTTGCACATTCCTTGACTTCCGAGTCTAGGCAAACAACTTAGGACTAATCCTAATCTTAATCGTTTTTGTTTTATTATTTTTGTTTTGACAGGAATTCAATCAACATGCCGCCAAGAGTTAGGGGAAGGAGTGGACGAGGAAAAGCTCCGATGAGGGGTAGGAATGATCACGAGGCTGGACCATCTCACCGGCGCACACCATCGACAACACTCAGCTCCAGCCCACACGAAGACTGGATGTAACACCTCGGAAAATCATGCCCAATATAACAAAGACACGTGTCATGGACTTTAAACGTGTAATGAATTGATTTTGAGGGACCAAACCTTTGTCGATCCAGGATCGACAGGTTAAAAAGCTTCGAAGAAAGAGTTTGCCAATTGTGAAAGTAAAATGGGATGCCCGTAGAGGCCCAGAATACACGTGGGAGGTTGAATCCACGATGAAACAGAAATACCCTCATTTATTTCAGTAAATCTCTAGGTTGAGATTTCTTTTAAGGGGGTGAGGATGTAACACCTCGGAAAATCATGCCCAATTTAACAAAGACACGTGTCATGGACTTTAAACGTGTAATGAATTGATTTCGAGGGACCAAAGTTGACAAACGAAGAAAGTATGTGTGTAGAAGGATCCAAAGTGTCCACATTTGAAAACTATGCCTTTCAACAACCCTACATGATGTTTATATTCTTAAACGAATAAATTGTGAAACGTATGAAGCCGTTTGTGAAAGAAAGTGGAAGGTTACAAGAAGTGAGGGTTAAACGTGTCAACATGTTATGTCACACCCCAACCGATGGCGGAATCATCGGGGCGCGGCACTAGGCGAATCAGATTGCTCAGGAGAATCCATAACAACTATTAGCGACAATATTTAATGCGTTCATTATCCCATACTAATAAACAAATATAATCACATAAGTTATCACAGATGTTGTGTTCTCTCGAACAATACAAATCCGACAACCTAGATTTTAGTTGAGTTTCTAGACTCCCTAGCTTGATTGAGATAGTTTGCGATCTAACCTGCAACATACGTTAAAATAAAGTCAATACAAAAGTATTGGCGAGTATACAGGTTTGATATGTAATAGCATAATAGATTAAAAGCTGCTGCGAATTTCCTACATACATAAATGGGATACACGACATATATACTCACAAAACCGATACTACCAGCTAAGTCCTCGATGCTCGAATACGCGATGGCAAACTAGACCCCGTCGGGCATAATAGTACTATACTAGTCATGGTGGGACGTCACGAGTATAAGTCCTAGCACATATGTAACTAGCATCACGTATAAATATGCACGTAAGTCATTCGCAAGTGATAAATAGTTTAAGCATTTGATGTGATTAGATTTGATAGCAACGTATGTTACACCCAAAAGTGCAAAAGCAAAAAGGGTTCAAGTATACTCACAGTGCGCTTTCAGCAAGTAAACACAACTTGATTGGATTGATTGAGAGTGCGTCTGAGTTGTCTGAACATGGAATGGTAGCGTAAGCGATGCGCGGTGCGTTAAACGGTGAAAAGTTGAATTATAGTTCTTAGTGGTAATCCGGTCGGATGGCACGCTGTCCGGTCGGATGGTCATGTTGTCCGGTCGGAGGGCATGTTAATTGACTAGTGGCTATCCGGTCGGATGGCAATCCGGTCGGATGGTCACTTGTTTGGATGATGTTTGTTTAGTGACTATCCGATCGGATGGCAATCCGGTCGGATGGTCACTCGTTTGAGATGATGAGTTGAAAGCTCCAAGTGCACTCCGATCGGACGGAAATCCGGTCGGACGGCAATCCGTTTCGACGTCCTGATCGTCATGAACTTGATGGTTTTGAAAAAGAATAATGGTGATTTGACCGAGGTGGTGTGATATCGTACTAAACAACTGTAATTTCCCTCAAGTCCGACCCGTTCTAACGGCCGGGAACCACCCCGTTCCATCAGATTTGGCCGTTCTTGACGGTTTCCCATGTTTAACCCGAAATCACATAACCCTTTGATTAGATAACATAGATTTGGACGAGATTTGTGTAAAAACATGTGGAAATCACTCAGATCTGAGCTGTTCATGATGAAAATGAGGTCACACTTTGAAGTTCATATGAACTCTTGATGACATCATCCTAGAACACCTCAAATCAGCAGATTTCACGGTTAAAATTGGATTTTTAAAAGATAGAAATGTGTAGAATTGAGTGTAGATCATAGAAGTACAAGATTTAGGTCGGAAACGTACAAGAATCGCGAGAAATCGAGAGAAAAGGGTCCAAGAGCGTGCTGGTCGAGTGAGAGCTGTCACATCACTGTTCAAGTGATGTGACACGGGCTATTTATAGGCAAAGGAGGAGAAAGGAGGTGATGTGCTCTGACCGGATGGTTGTTCGACCGGATGGTCATCCGACCGGATGGCTATCCGACCAGATGGCTGTCCGACCGAAGTGTCATTCGGTCAAACACCTCCGACGAGCTGAGTTTTGGCATACCATTTCGATCGTTAAGCGTTGCGATAGTTTGGTTACACATTTTCATACCCATACATATATGTATATTTATTATAATTTAGTCACAAAAAGGTCGTATATACGTATCCTTATTTCGAATCCTGCGATAATCGAGTTGCGCGTGATTGCGGGGGCGCTATCGAGTTTGCGATGCGTTGTGCCACAATGACTGACGGGGTACTACTCGCTCGTGTAGTCATCGTCGTTATGACGACTGGAGCTATAGTACTCACTCGAGAGTCTTTGTTAGCGTTAATTGTTTGTGTTGCGACACATCACGGCCATCGAGGAGGGTAGAGTAGGTCCTCACTCAAAGTCATCGTGAGTGTTAGTATTTGCGATGCGATGTAGCGTTAAAATATGCGAATATATGCGATTATACTGCGAAATAGCGACGTATGCGATATAGTTACATTATGATCCGAATCTCTGGTGCTAGGCGTAACGAGTGTAGCGAGTGGTAACAATGCACGAAAGTGCGGGTTGTTACATGTTAAATTACTACCTCTGAGTGACCTTTTGTAAGGCCCTAATACGTATTTGACAAGAAGTCGCAGCGGAAAGTCGTGCCATAAAATTTCTTTCATTACAAACATCTTGAATTACTTGAAAGTTCGTTTTAATGAATATGTATCTTTTACAAAAAAAAAGTATAAGTCCTGTTTTCTAAAGTACCTACTCAATTATTCCCGTACAATCTATCTGGTGACTCCGTCTTCGATCTCTATTCTTCGTGATAACCGCCCGTGATTCGTACAACCTGCACTTACCACATACATTCATAACATTAGTACACAATACATAAACAAGATTCAATCTCGTACACTTCCCATTTCGTTATCTTTCTAACTTTAAGCATTTCATCTGTGTATCCATATCCTGGTGAGACTTCAATAATGTACCTGCATTACTTTTCATTCTCAAGGCACACTATTAATAACGTATTACTCGACGTATCTAAATCATGCATACATACATTCTTACATGCATACATACATATCTACATACGTACATACCTTCCTATATCTCTACATACATGTATACACTCATACGTACCTTCATATATACCATATACACATCTACATATGCACATACATCACTACGTCTCTACATACGTACATATACACATACGTATCTTCACATATACATAAATACACGTCTACATACTTACATACATTACTACGTCTCTACTTACTTGCATACACTCATACGTGCCTTCATATATACTTAAATACACGTCTACATATGTACATACACTCTTACGTACACGTTCAAGATCTTATATACTTATTATATATCCATACATTAATTACATGGTACTTAGACTTAGATTTATAGCCCGTAACGTCAAAGGAACGATCAAAATCATGTTTGGGAGGCCCGTCGTGGTCCACGGATAACAAACCGAAGCCTACTATACCCAAATCAACTTAGATAACAAATTTCTGGTTTTGAACATGGGGAGGCCGTCGGCGACGGCCCTTGCAAGTGCCCGTAGCCCAAAACTTCCGTAGACAGCCAAATAACCCGTCAGCCAAAAACTGACTTTCCAGAGCCCGTCGGCGACGCCCCTAAGGCCGTCGGCGATGCCCTCTAGATATTGCATTTTTCTGCAGCTCCGTTTCGTCGTCCGTACGCACTAAAACGCGCATAACTTTTGAACCGTTTACCCGTTTAACCTCCCGTTTCTTCCTACATGCTCGTAATTTGACATTCTATCATGTGAACTTGAAATCCCATATCCGGATTAAGGAAATTCTTAACTTACGCACTATCGGCTTATTATTCATTTACGATTTATCCGACCCGTTCATGTTTTTATCAAATAACTCATTCCTTTTAACTCAAAACTTACATGAACATTATGACTATAATACTTTTACATTATCTGGAGTGTCGTACTTGGGGTTTACGCACCCGATACCCGGTATTCGTTAAATTCATTCGTTATTACGTAATTGAACGTTAAATAGTACAATTTCCATGTATGAAATTGTTTATTCATTTACTCATAATTTACTACCGAACCTCTTGCCCATTAACCCGCGTCACCGTTTCTCGGTTAGCATGCTTACATACAATTTTATCCATTACTCGGTTATCATACCGAAGTTGTTACTTATGCAACCTTTCCGGTATGCAATAAAACCTCATCTTGACCCATTTGATTTACTTAGCGAAATTCATCGATTTCATACAACTCATTCCTATTTGACCTCAATTATCATACTTAATTAAATCGCACCTAACTTTACATAAACAACTAAGAAGTGATTACGGAAATCACTTACCTTATGCGTCCGTGCTCGTATCCGATCCCTTGCCTCCTCTTGGCCCGTTAACACCTCGTGCTTGAGCCCCTCTCGACGTGATTCCTATACTTCCATTTTGTCGAAATCACGCTCTTATTAGCATACTCATTTGTACATGTTAACAATCATATCAATCGCATATTTCACATTTGACTTTCTTTAGTCACAATCAACAAGCATAATACATATAATCAAATTCATATCCTTTCAATACTCATGAAATTCGTCATGCCATCGCAAATATCACGTATTGACATAACATGTAACTTACGACTTCCTATAATCCTATTTTTATGACAACAAATCATATCATGCTTCTTATGCGTAGTTGACTTTCAGAAGTCAACAATTCATCATGTGAACTTTCGACTTATTCTCATCTACTCGTAATATCAAAGTAGGCTATACAAAAGGCACCATATACATTACCTACTCTCGATGCAAATGTGCTTACAACCATATTCAAATTAGTAATTTAACATGATCATACCATCATTTCCGTATTTCATTCCTATATACACCAAGCTTTTTCATAACATTTTGCATCCTAACTTCACTTAAGCATTTCATCATACACTTGGTGTGCGTACCACCTTTTAAGCATAACGTACAACTAATTCATGCATAATCTTCTAAATTCATACATAGTTCATCAAATCCTTCCACTCATCAACATGTAGTATTTAAAACTAAACATCAAACATATTATCATCACATTTTATTCAATTTATCTAACAACAATTCATCATACCCACATAATACATCGATCTTTCAACAAGAATTGGACTTAGGTGGTGATTCAAGTCATCATCCTCACAATAACAAACGGGTTTCACCCCTAAACATCAAATTAACACAAACCATACATAACCTATGTTTTAAATGATGATTCTAACCCTTATATGTGATCAATTTCATATTAACTCATGGATTAGAACATAACCCACTTTCATATCAAAGTCACCAAATCAAAAATTTCAACTTACCAAGTGATTTATAGGGCTAGATGATGTAGAATCTTGATTCATGCAAGAGAGTTAAGGTTGGATTCTACCTCAATTCTTCAACATTCATCACCATGAGAAACCCTCATGTCTCCTTGCCTTGCATCGACACCAACATCAGACTTATGTCTGATGTTTATGGTCTTCCCTACTTAACCCAAACTTCATTCAAAATGTGCAAGATTAACCCTTGCACTTTAGTTAACTTATTTCTTTCATTCTTGAGACTAGTAGATATACAAACTAGGTTAACTAATCCTAGTTAGTCAAATCTAGTTAAGTTATTTCATACATAATTCTAGTATATGCCATATTTATTAAATATTATATTTTTGGGGCGTTACACCTTTTAACGAACTCGGGGCTTTGTAATGATTAATTACACTCTCAAGAACAAGTGACGAAAAATTCACGAGGTTTTGATATCGTTTGATATTAAATACGTTAATTTTCGCAAATAAAGGGTTAAAAGCGTCAACACGGCAAAACTAGTGTTTTCGGTTATCGTTTAACGAAACCGGACCTAATGATGTTTGGTTATATTCTAAAGATCATCAAAATATAAACTTTATGGGTTAAAAGTGCTTAAAATTGAAGTTATGAGGTTTTAAAGGTCCAGGGTTGAATCTGCCAAGTTTGAAACTTGTTGTGCTGGTCCCCATAGGGGTGGCGCTGCGCCACACCAAAGCTCCACTGCCGTCGCACGATACGAAGACCTAAAAATGGCAGAAACCATGCACAGGTGCAGGTTCTGCGTTTTCTTCATCATTGCATGATTTAATTCGAAACTAGGGACTGTTTGCTGGTTTCTAAAACCACTTGGGACACATGTTAACATCTGGGAACAACACTAAACACCTGGAATGATCAGGAGGTGCTCACAATTGCTATAAATAGAGGCCTTTGGGGCAGCATTCTCACTTGCACTTCATATTTTCTTACTCTCACAATTTCTAAAGCTTTCAAACACTTCTCTGGAGCATCCTGCTTATCTAGGAAGCTTTCTCAAGTCTAATATTCGTGCTAAGGACCATTGTAAGTGTTCTTAGCTTATATAGTGTTAAGATTTTATTAGCTTAATGACGAAAGTCAAAGATATCGTAATTAAACTTTGACTTGGTGATTAATCACTAACGGTCCAGCCATTATTCGAATTGAAAGTGGCTATATGTTGATAATTAAGTAGGTGATAAACCCTTAAAAAGGCACCTTCTAATTATCACGTTATCTCAGTCAATTGTCGGGTCAAACTACTTAACAGAAAAGTCAAACGAGTCAGTTTTTACAAAATAACCCATAACTGATAATGTAGAAGCTATAAAATACATTTTATCACTTAGACTACTTGGTAAATAATATAAGAACATGTTTAGGCATGTTCAACCCGACAATTCTGAGTATTAGGTCGGTTCGCAACCGAAAATCGCAAAAGTAGACTTTTGCTTTGACTTTCAGTTCTGACCCGATTTACTTTAGTTTCTTTGTGCCTTAGGGTTCCTTTGTGACCATATTATATGTAAGCATAACCCTCTGAGGTTATATTACATGGTCCCATAGAAATCATAGTTCATTGCATGTTTCCGTTAAATGCTTAAAATTGACCATTATGCCCTTATGCTATAAAAACGAGATTGTTGAAAATGTGAGAGGACAAAAAACTTTATTACTGATATATAAGTATGTCCTAAAATTTTGACATCAGTTTCTGGTCTAAAATAAAAGTAATGCAAGATATCGTAAAACAAAAACTTTTTGTTAATTAAATTGCATTTTTGGCGTAAATCATATTTAAACCCAATTTTTGGCACCAAACTTGCTACCCACTGTTATGATATAATATTTAGGGATTTTTGGGAATTTTTGTCAAATTTTATACTGACCATAGCATAGAGTTCTAGCATAAATTCGGTAATTGACGATAATGCCCTTTTTGTTAATAAAATGAGTTTAACATATGATTTGCATACCAAACCTTTTCCTACTGATATCATATGCTAAATAAAATATTTTAAGCATTAGAGACTGATCAAAACTTTAGAATTTTATAAACACCTTGAATACCGTCAATTACCGACTTCTACGCTAATTAGGCGCATAGTATGGTTTAAAATTATATTTAACGCCTAAGACTTGTTACCTACTGATTTTATAAATAAGTTTTTAATACTTCAACAGTAAGTATAAGTCTTGAACTCATATTTTCAAATTTAACCTTAAAAGCATATGTGAAATGACCAAAATGCCCCTACGGTGCATAGTTTGGCCATAAATGATTAAACACACATATGCATGATATCTTGCTGATATAACAACATAAAATAAATATTTTTACAGAATGTTTTAGACCAGAACCTCAGTTTATGTTTAAACCTCTTTTATAAACTTTAAAATGACCAAAATACCCTTTCGGGACTTAAATTGGTCTTAAATACATTTGGGGCATAATTGTTGATTTCCTACTGATATCACAACATATTTTAAGCATAATAACTATTGGAACTTGTATATGACTCATCCGGTTACCCGTTATGCATATACGTGTTCGGTACGGTTTATGTAACTAGTTTGCATGAATTGGCCGAAACGGGTCAAACCTTATCATTTTACTTCAAAATCCAGAATGTGTTTAGTTTACCCATTATATACAAGTCTTCATACTTTTCGGGTCTAAATCACATACCAATCCGGTCATCGATTAATCTTGCGTTTCGTACCGTAAACTTTCTTTTAAAACTAACCGGTCAAAGTTATAACTTAAATAAGACCCGTTAGGAATCTAACAGGTTATTAAAACCTTCGTTCCAGATTAGGAGTCCAGTAAAAGCTCCTTGCACTTGCTGATTAGAAAATACGACTGAGAATAAATTACATTTAGCTCAGGTAAATACTTTTAACTTTTTTTCCCATATACGGGCTTGGGATACGGTAAATTATTACCGCTTGGTCGGGTATTGAATATTTAATCGATTAGTGGTTAAATCATTGAGATAACTCGTTTTAATCTGTCTTGTTTGATACAAAGCATTGGGGGTTAATATGACCGTGTCCTGGATATCCTCGGCTCATTCATTTGAAATGGCCACGACTTAAGCACGGGGTGTAGGCATACACCTGACAGTTGCGTATGTAAAACGGTATCTCACTCGTGAGGAAACTTCTTGTGGGCTTATACTAGTGGTGTGTCTGTTAATCTTGACTCGGCTCTTCTATTCCGGGCCCTGAACGTACGACAAACATATAAATCTGTATACAAGATTATTCTAAATAATTATCCCAAGTTATAAAAGAATATTTGTGCCTTCCCATTTAAAATCAATTTTCTTAAATATTTTCAAAAGAGTCGGTTAATTGTATTTACCAGTGTAAACTGACGTATTTTTCAAAAAGATTAAGTGCAGGTACTACACGAAATGGGCTGGAAAACTCCTGAGTATTAATTAAAGAGTCTTGCAAGCTTTTAATACTTAAAGTCTGTTGAACAATGTTTACTTTCTGTTTTAGATCCGCCTGTGGATCCACTTACAACCGTTGTGTAATATTTTACTATACTTTTCATTTCGGTTTGTAATATTACTTTTAGACTTCCACTGTGCATTAAACTGTGATTAATTGACTATGATGATATCAACTACGTCACGATACTCCCCACCGGGCCCACTGGTAATGCGTGGAAATATCTGGGTGTGACACTGGAGGACTGACGGGTGGTCCGTAGGACAAACCTTAAATGAGCTAAATACGTGCATATCCCATATTTTACACGGTTATGTATCGTGAATGTGATAACTACGAGTATTGGTAATTTTACAGGTAAAACACATAATACGGCGGAGTTACAAAGATTAGCGCACAAGTGGGTGTTGAAAGGAAGACATGAGTGGACAGAAGGTTTAAAACCGTAACTTACGGTTGGCGTATGTTGAAAACAAAAGGAAACAGAATGTTGCCAACGTAACCTATGGTATTAAACCGTAGGTTACGGTTCCCAATGTATACACGCACACATTGAGAATTGGAGGACATTGGGCCAACATCTTGGACTTCATTGGGAAGCAGACTTCGAAAAGAAAAGAGAGATATAGTGGGCCGATAATTTCAACATAATAAATTGAGCTGTTGTGTTGACTTCTTGGGCGGCATATGCACACGTGAAAGAGGAACAGAGGACACAAAGTATTTATTCTACAACATAATCATCATCAATCACGTGACTTTGGGTTTTTGAGGGAAACTTTGTTTTAGAATTCAAGTCAACAACACCATCATCACAATATATCATTAATAATCACGTGCAACTTAGGGGAGGCACATGTGAACAAAACAAACATCATCATTATATGATATTGTCATCAACATTGACTTTAGGGGTGCATCATTCACGAGGAGAATTGAGAAGCAACATCTTTTGGCGGCTTGTGGGAAGTCTTTGACATAGACTTTGAATGCAGACAAATTGAGATGAGGTAATTAATTTTGTGCGCTTGGTGGCAAAAGGAATTTCCACATCACATCATCACATTAACGGTTGAGTGGGGGACAATTAGAGAAGCATGTGGACTTCTCTTTTGGGCCGATATTTTTGGTCTTTATTGGGCTGCCAACATAACACAAAACAAACACGTGAACAAGGGTTTGGATCATGAGACAATTACGAGACATCATCATCTTCGACGGCAGTGAGGGAAAGATGGAGACTTGGTGGAGGATGGTTGTTCAAGTCATGAATAGCTAAACTCTTTATGGTCATCTTTAGTTGAAGGTTTGTAGAGACAATTGTGCTTGATTTCATATTTCTAGAATGGTAAATTGAATTTATGTTTTATTTATCATGGTGTGTTCTTATTTGCTTGTAAATTGTTGATGCTTATGATTATTCTATTTTGAAACCATACGTTCTTGGTGCCGTTGGCAATCGAGATATCATGGGTAGAACTAGGATCGGGTAAGGGTCAATTGGTCATCGGGTAAGAACCTCACGTTCTAGGAATCTGAGTACTTAGTTCCCTTTTATCACAACAAGTAATTGCACATGAATTATGTCTATGTAGTTCTTTCTAGTGAATGATAGCACAAATGTTGAAGCAAACCGGAAACTAAAGATGGTCACTCGTCTCTAATTTGTTTACAACCAAAACTTTTCTTTTGCAATTTAATTAGTTAATCTTAGTTTTTAAAAATCAACCAATCAAACCCACTCTTGAATTTATTTTTCTTTCAATTTAGTTTACTTTAGTGAAGTTAGACATACATCGAGATAGCACATATTCCACAAACTCCCTGTGTTCGATACCCACTTATCGCTAGCTAATTAGTTGTAATTGGATTAAATTTGCGTGACCACGACAAGCACGTCAAGGACCTATCTGGAGCCCGCGAGACGCTCTGTCTCGCTTAGCTCCTCACCATATTACCATCATTCGTTCGGGCCGCATCAGGATGAAGAGCCTCACGATTCACACCATTCTTTCATACCATTGCAGCGGTCTGACTCTCACAGTTCCTTCCAGAACCCAACGCCTTATTTCAAGAGCCGGTTCAACCCAATGAACCAGATTGAAGAACCAGTGGGTCCAAACCCACTGGGACCCGCTGATCACTTTCCTGAGTTTCAGGACATGGATGTGGACGAAGATCCAGATCCCGAGCTACCACCGACTGGGACGCCGACGCATCCCATCGAGATTTCAAGCGGATCATCTTTTCATGGTTCGCCTTACAGGGGCCCTGATATTTGGGCCGAATGATGGAGCACGTATAAGTGGGAGTATACTCCCCCTCTCCACTACTCACCTCCACACCAACAGGTCCCTTCAGAGGACCCACATTTTCAGGCGGTTACGCCGCCGCCACCGCCAGCACCGGAGCAACCACCACCGCCAGAACCGTCACGGCGGAGAAGAAGTGCACAGATGTCTGTGCGTGGGGGTTTCCATTTTAGCACCCCCCAACACTCCAGCAACTACCCACCTATCCAGGAAGACTCACAAATGGGCAGGCCTTCAAACGCCTTTTCTGAAGTCGACTCTGCACCAGTCGCACCTGCTACACTGCCCATGGGTTATGAAAACCCGATCCCCGCTTACCCAGATGCAGCTGGGTATAACCCGTTTGAGCAGCAAGCTTACTCGGGTTATAACTACAACAATGCACCTGCCGTTGACCCATACATTGAAGCAGCAAACTTTAATGCTCTCTACCCCAGACCTTTTCCACCTACGTACCTGACTGGGTACCCTGCATATGGGTATCAATACCCACCACCTCCTCAACCTCAGCAGCAGCAGCCGCCTCAACCTCAAATCCAGCAACCACAGTAACAAGAAATCCTCCAGAGGTTGCATGAGGTGGAACAAAGGGTATACGAAGAGCGTAGGAATCGCCGCGGTCTTCTAAAGGGTTTAGCAAACCTCATTAAGGGGAAGAAGAAGAGGGATTATTAGAAACCCTTAATTATTGTATTATTATTTTATTTCAATTAAGTCCCTGCGTGGACATTTCATTTATGTATTTGGTCCCTGCGTAGACTTGTCTTTCTTATTTTAGTCTCTGCGTGGACAAGTTATTTATTTAAAGTCCCGTTTAGGGCAGTTATTGTACTTTTTGACACAATTTATGGAATGTTTCATTTTAAAATTTTTATTTGTCATTATATATATGCATGTACTATATAAAACAAATCAAAATATCATTCCAATTTATAATTGATCCGCCATTAAATCTCAAAATAAAATCTTAAAGGTAAAACCTAGCTTATATATCATTTTAAGACATGGCCATGATGGTAAATCCTTTTTAAGAAAATAAATCTTGTTAACACCTAAGAACGTGTTAGCACTCTTGACGAATGTGGTTCGAGAAAATCACACTAGTTATCCTTATGTTGGATTCTTCCAATTCCTTACCTAGCCTAATGATTTAGAAATCATGGCTTTTATCATCAAATGAGATGATCATATTATAAACATCCATTAGTGATGAAGTGCCTACGGGCCATAATTATTGTCCAACAAGACAAATGACAGTTGTAGTCTATGACTCCCTGTCAAGAAGGGTAATGAACTGTGTTCAAACCTTAATGCCTCGATCCTATAAGATCATGGCTTACAAAATAAAACTGTCCTGGTGACTAGGCCATTTTGTGCCACCTTAATATCCATAATAGTTTATAACTGGGATAACTCATAATGAAAAATTTAAATAAACTAAATTATCAAATTAACCAAAAATGGTCTATTTATACCATGGTTAATGAATCACCAAAAAGGGGTGATTCCATAATAGACTTCTAAATAAATTGTTGCCAATTGTTTTATAGCAATCAAGCTTCATGGCTGAATCTCAAGAGGTTAATAGTCATCCCAGGGAGAGAAATGATAACAACAGAATAAATGTAGCTGGTGCAAATCTGCAAGCATTGATAGACAATGCTGTCACTAAAGCCATTGATAGAAAATTCAAAGAACCAAGTAATACTCAAACCATGACGCATACTGTGGCACATTCAAGGCCCCCCTTCCAAGACACATACATCTCATAAGGACGATTCTCGACATTCATCGAATCAGAAAAGTTTGTCGTCTAAACAAATTTTGCTTAGTCAGGAACCGCGCACAAAGACTTGTTCTTACAAATACTTCGTCTCTTGCAAGCCAAGGGACTTTACAGGCGAAAAAGGTGCCATTGACTGTATGACATGGCTTGATGAGATGGATACCATTGTGGATATCAGCGGATGCGCGGAACAGGATGTAGTGAAGTTTGTTTCACAGTCATTTAAAGGGGAGGCATTGGCTTGGTGGAGGTCGTTAATCCAAGCCACATGAAAGATTCCACTCTATAACTTGTCATGGGAGCAATTTGTAGCGCTAATCAAGGAAAATTTCTGTCCTCAGCATGAGGTAGAGAAAATTGAAACTGACTTCTTGACACTGCTCATGAAGAATTTGGATTGCCAAGCTTATGTTACGAGTTTCAACACCATGTCTAGGCTTGTCCCTTATCTGGTTACGCCTGAATCCAAGCGCATAGCGCGCTTCATTGGAGGTCTGGCTCCGGAAATCAAAGGCAACATTAAAGCATCTAGGCCTACCACTTATAGATCAGTGGTGGATTTGTCGTTATCCCTCACACTCGATGCAGTCAGGAATAAGTCTGTCAGGGCTTCTGATGAGGGAAAGCGGAAATGGGAGGATGAGAGCTCTCGTCGCTCCGATAAGAAAAGAAAGGGGAACTCTGAGCATCGGAAGATTTCTGGGTTTAAAAAGGATACCCAGCAGACAAGTGAGAAGCCAAAGTGTAAAATCTGTAAGAAGCACCATTTTGGGAAATGCAGACTCGAATCGCAATCGCAGCCTAAAGTTCGTGGGATCTGCAAGTCGAAGGAGCATAAGACTTTGGAATGCAAGAATATGAAGAACGCAACATGTTATGGTTGCAACGAGAAGGGGCACATAAGGACCAACTGCCCGAAGAACCCAAAGAAGCCTGAAGAGGCCAAGAAGACAAATGCTCGAGTCTTTCAAATGAATGCTCAGGAGGCAGTGCAGAATGATAATGTTATAACACGTACTTTCCTCATCAATGATGTATATGCTAGAGTTTTATTTGATTCTGGCGCAGATAAGTCTTTTGTAGACAATAAATTTTGTAAACTGTTAAATCCGCCTGTTAAAACTCTAAACATAAAATATGAGGTAGAGTTGGCCGATGGTACCATAGAGACTGCTTCAATAATCTTAGATGGATGTTTCATATCCATTAGGAATCACTCTTTTCCGCTGTCTTTGCTTCCGTTGAAATTGGCAGGATTCGATATAGTTATAGGCATGGATTGGTTATCTCGTAACCAAGCCCAAATTGTCTGTGATAAGAAACAAGTTGTCATTAAGACCCCTTATGGTGAATCGCTTACTATTCAAGGAGATACGCAGTATGGATTGCCTAATCAAGTATCTATGCTTAAGGCATCGAAGTGTTTGAAGAAAGGTTGTGTCATTTACATGGCACAGGTGACAATAGATGAGCCAAAACCCAAGATTGAAGATATTCCCATTATTTCAGAATACTCAGACGTTTTTCCTGAAGAATTACCTGGTTTACGTCCAGACAGACAAGTGGAATTCAGAATTGATATTATTCCAGGAGCAGCCCCAGTAGCACGAGCTCCTTATCGGTTGGCACCGGCAGAAATGAAGGAATTAAGAATGCAGTTGGATGATCTACTGGAGAAAGGTTTTATTCAACCAAGCTCGTCTCCGTAGGGAGCCCCTATTCTATTTGTGAAGAAGAAAGATGGCTCGATGCGTCTATGCATCGATTATCGTGAGTTGAACAAAGTTATGATCAAGAACCGATATCCGTTCCCCAGGATCGACGATCTGTTCGATCAGCTTCAAGGGGCAAGTTTCTTCTCAAAGATTGATCTGAGGTCAGGGTATCATCAGTTGAAGGTTAGAACCGAAGATGTACACAAGACTGCATTCAGAACAAGGTATGACCACTACGAGTTCCTAGTGATGCCTTTTGTGCTCACTAATGCACCTGCAGCATTCATGGATCTCATGAATCGCGTTTGCAAGCCGTATCTAGACAAGTTCGTCATTGTCTTTATTGACGATATACTTATTTACTCAAAGAACCAAGCTGATCATGAATAACACCTCTGATGTATTCTTAAACTTCTGCAAGAAGAAAAGCTCTATGCAAAGTTCTCTAAATATGAGTTCTGGCTCCGACAAGTCCAATTTTTTGGACACGTGGTAAGTGAGCATGGTATCCAGGTGGATCCCGCTAAGATAGAAGCGATTATGAATTGGCAAGCACCTAAGACGCCCACATAAATTCATAGCTTCTTAGGTTTGGCAGGTTACTACAGGCGTTTCATCGAAATTTTTTCAAGAATTGCCGCACCTTTGACCTCGTTAACACGCAAGAATGTAAAGTTTGACTGGGGTCCCAAACAACAGGAATCTTTTGAGATTATTAAGCAGAAACTAAGCAATGCTCCTGTATTGACATTGCCGGAAGGGATAGAAGAGTTTGTCGTTTATTGTGACGCATCGCACACTGGTATGGGTTATGTGCTTATGCAGAAAGGTAAGGTGATTGCCTATGCTTCACGTCAACTTAAGGTGCACGAAAAGAATTACACCACCCATGATTTGGAATTGGGTGCCGTTGTATTTGCACTCAAATTATGGAGGCATTACCTATATGGGACCAAGTGTGTAATATACTCTAATCACAAGAGCCTTCCGCACTTGTTTAACCAGAAGGATCTTAATATGAGGCAGCGACGCTGGATGGAAACATTAAACGACTATGATTGTGAGATGCGCTACCATCCTTGTAAGGCAAATGTGGTCGCTGATACCTTGAGCAGAAAGGAAAGAATTAAACCAATTAGGATCAACGCTAAAAGCATTGAATTAAGGAACAACTTGAATGAAAAGCTGTTAGCTGCTCAGAAGGAAGCTGTATTGGAAACTAACCTGCCGAATGAGAAGTTAGGCATAACTGCTGATCAATTGTCTTATGGCAAGGATGGAATCCTTAGATTAAATGGTCGAATCTGGGTTCTAATCCATGGAGGACTTAGAGATGTGATCCTTTAGGAAGCTCATAGTTCAAAATATTCAGTACATCCAGGCAGTGATAAGATGTACCAGGATCTGAAGGCAAATTAGTGGTGGATAGGTTTGAAGAAATCCATAGCCACTTATGTAGCTAAGTGTCTGACGTGCGCACAAGTTAAAGTCGAGCATCAAAAGCCGTCAGGTTTGCTGCAACAACCTGAACTTCCCACTTGGAAATGGGAAATGGTAACTATGGACTTCATTACTAAGTTACCAAGGACGAAACATGGGAATGATACGATATGGGTTATAGTTGACAGGCTGACCAAGTCAGCTCACTTCTTGCCTATTAAAGAAACGCACAACTCCGATAAACTAGCTCAGCTGTATGTGGATGAGATAGTATCTCTCCATGGAGTGCCAGTATCTATTATCTCTGATAGGGATACTAGATACACATCCCTTTTTTGGAAAAGCTTTCAGCAATCCCTAGGCACCCGTTTAAATTTCAGTACTGCTTATCATCCTCATTCGGATGGGCAAAGCAAACGTACGATTCAAACGCTTGAGGACATGCTCAGGGCTTGTGTTATTGACTTGGGTGGAAGTTGGGATGACCATCTTCCTTTAATTGAATTTTCATACAATAATAGTTATCATTCGAGTATCCAAGCCGCACCTTTCGAGGTCTTATATGGAAGAAAGTGAAGAACGCCAGTTTGTTGGGCGGAAGTCGGAGAAACCCAACTATCAGGACCTGATATAGTCCTGGAGACGACGGACAAGATTGTTCAGATCCGTGATTGTCTGAAAGCTGCCAGGGATAGGCAGAAAAGCTATGCAGATATGAGGCACAAACCTCTAAAATTTAAAGTTGGTGATAAAGTGCTACTCAAGGTGTCACCCTGGAAAGGGGTGATGCATTTTGGCAAAAAGGGCAAGCTGAGCCCAAAGTACATAGGACCATTCGAGATCATCGAATGTGTCGTAAGTGTGGCCTATAAGCTGAATCTACCAAAAGAGCTTAATGGGATACACAACGTATTCCACATCTGCAATTTAAAGAAATGTCTAGCCGATGAGTCGCTAGCAATGTCACATAAGGACGTGCAGATTGATGAAAGCTTGAAGTTTGTTGAAAAACCTTTGTCGATCGAGGATCGACATGTTAAGAAGCTTCGAAGAAAGAATGCGCCGATCGTAAAAGTGAAATGGGATGCCCGTAGAGGCCCATAATATACATGGGAAGTGGAATCCACGATGAAACAGAAATACCCTCATTTATTTCAGTAAATCTCGAGGTCGAGATTTCTTTTAAGGGGGTGAGGATGTAACACTTCGCAAAATCGTGTCCAATAATATAAAGACACGTGTCATAAACCCTAAACATGTAATGAATTGATTTCGAGGGACTAAAGTTGACAAACAAAGAAAAGATGTATGTGGAAGGATCAAAAATATCAACATGTGAAAACTATGCTTTTCAATAACCTTACACGATGTTTGTACTCTTAATCGAATGAATTTTGGAATTTATGAAACCGTTTGTGAAAGAAAGTGAATGTTTACAAGACGCGGGGGTTAAACGTGTCAACATATTAATTTACTACCTCTGACTGACCTTTTAACGAACCTGGGGCTCTGTAATGATTGATTATACTCTCAAGAACAAGTGACAAAAAATTCACGAGGTTTTGATATTGTTTGATATTAAATACGTTGAGTTTCATAAATAAAGGGTTAAAAGCGTCAACAAAGTGAAACTAGTGTTTTCGGTTATCATTTATTGAAACCGGACCTAACGGTATTTGATTATACCCTATAGATCATACTTATACCCACTTTTAGGGTTAAATGTGCTTAAAATGAAAGTTTCAAGGATTTAGAAGGTTCAGGGGCCAAACTTGTCAAGTTTCAAACTTTGTTGGCTGGATACCTATGGGCTCGCGCTGTGCAACCCTGAACAGGGTGTGCCGTCGCGCGTCGCGACGACCTAGTTTTGACAGAAAGCATGCACAGGTGCAGGTTCTGCATGCTTCTTCCCCCAATTCAGCTTTATACACTCATAACTCGAAACAAGGGACTCTTTGATGGTTTCTAAAACCACTAGGGAAACTTGTTCTCATCTGGAAACATCATAAAATAGCTGGGATGATCTGGTGAAGTCCTCATTAGTATAAATAGGTGCATTTGGGCAACTTCTTCACTTCCATACTTCAATTTTCTCACATTCTCAATTGCTCAAGCTTTGGAGCATTCCCTGGAGCATCCTAATCACTAAGGAAGCTCTCTTAAGTTTAATCTTCGTGCTAAGGACCTTTGTAAGTGTTCTTGGCTCCTGTAGTTAAGTTTTTATTAGCTTAATGACCGAAAGTCAAAGATATCGTAATGATACTTTGACTTTGTGATTAATCACTAACGGTCCAGCCATACTTTGACCGAAAGTCGCAAAAGTTGACTTTTGCTTTGACTTTCAGTTCTGACCCGAATTAGCTTAGTTTAGTTATGCCATAGGGTTCCTTTGTGACCATGTTATATGTTAGAATAACCCCCTGAGGTTATACTTCATGGTCCCTTAGAAATCATAGTTCATTGCATGTTTCCGTTAATTGCTTAAAAATTGACTATTATGCCTTTATATTATAAAAACGAGATTTTTGAAAATGTGAGAGGACAAAAAGCTTTATTAATGATATATAAGTATGTCCACAAAATTTGACATCAGTTTCTGGTCTCAAACTAAAGTTATGCAAGATAGCGTAAAATGAAACTTTTTGTTAATTAAATGACATTTTTAGCATAAATCATGTTTAAACCCAAATTTTGGCACCAAACTCATTACCTACTGTTTTAATATAATTTTTAAGGAATTTTGGAATTTTTGGTCAGATTTTATACTGACCATAACAAAGAGTTCTTGCATGAATTCGGTAATTGACGATAATGCCTTTTTCATTAATAAAATGAGATTTATATATCATTTACATGCCAAACTTTTTTCTACTGGTGTTATATATTAAATAAAATATTTTAAGCATTCAAGACTGATAAAAATCTCAGAGTTTCATAAACATCTCAAATATCGTCAAATATTGACTTTTACGCAAATTCGGCGCATAGTATGGTTTAAAACCATATTTAGCACCTAAGACATGATACCTACTGATTTTATAAATGAATTTTAATATCTTAACAGTAAGTATAAGTCTTGAACTCAGATTTCCAATGTGGTCCTTAAAACATATGTGAAATAATCAAAATACCCCTCCGGTGCATAGTTTGGCCATAAATGGTAACCCTCACATATGTATGATATCTTACTGATGTAACATGATAAAATAATTATTTTTACTGATTGTTTGAAACCAGAACCTCAGTTTGCTATTGAACCTCTTTTATAAACTTTAAAATAACCAAATTACCCTTTCGGGACTTAAATTGGTTTTAAAATCTTTTTGGGCATAATTGGTGATATCCTACTGATATCATACCATATTTAAAGCATATTATCTTGTAAAACTTCTACATGACTTAACCGGTTACCCGTTATGCATAAACGCGTTTGGTACGGTTTGTGTAACTAGTTTGCATAAATTAACCGAAACGGGTCAAACCTTATCATTCTTACTTCAAAATCCAGAATGTATTTAGTTTACCCATTTTATACAAGTCTCCATACTTGTCGGGTCTAAATTACATTCCAATCCGGTCACCGCTTAATCTTGCGTTCCGTACCGTAACCTTTTCTTTAAAACTAACCGGTCTAAGTTACAACTTAAATAAGACCCGTTAGGAATCTAATAGGTTATTAAAACTGTTGGTGCACTACATCTGTCGACTTCGTCTTGGATCGAGTCTTACATTGCATTGTATAGATTAGGGCGCGTTTTACGAGAAAATAGGAAATGTATGAGTATAGAACATAGGTTTCGCTCATATGGTCTTAAAGTAGGTGATTTCGCTTATGTGTCAAGTTGTGATTTCGCTCATGTGGACATGTGGTCCTTGGAGCGAAATCATCAACTCTATATATAGGGGTTCAATGAGCGAAATCATCATTCAGTCCCTTGTATTCCATACCGAAGCTCTGCCGGTGTGAAGATCGAGCTGTAATCGAGTGTAAATCAATACAATCAGTAGATTAAGTAAAGAATCAGCTGTTTCTACCTCCGTTTCTTGTTATTCCGCACCTGAAACGAAGTTGAACACCTCTGAACGACTCGTTTGGGTCAGATCACGATCCTACAATTGGTATCAGAGCTCAGGAGGAGGAGTTCTGCAGAGATTAGCTGGATTTCATCTTGTTTTCTTACTTCTACACCTTCTTTTATCATTTCAGAAAGTTTTACCGGTCGAAATTCGCTCAAATTTTCACAGATCATAGACAATTGAACATAAACAAATCCTGGAAAGTTTCGGACTGAAATACGGACTAAAAATGGAACAAATTAACATCCGATTAGGTTTCGCTTTTACGGACATATTGTGATTTCGCTTATTTGACACCCTGATTTCGCTTCTAAGGCACATTATTTGAGGGGTTTCGCTCTTTGGAACATATCTGGTTTCGCTCTTGTGTACATCAGTAGTTTCGCTTTTTTGAACATTAAGGTTTCGCTCCAAGTGTCACATCAATTGGTAGTTTCGCTCCAAAGGTCATCACAGGTTTCGCTCCAAGTGCAAATTAGGGTTTCGCTCATTTGAACTTCTGGGGTTTTCGCTCTTAGTGCACCAATCACCATATTTCGCTTATAAGGTCATTCAGAACTTCTGAGATTTCGCTCATTTGTCACTGATTTTGAAAAAAGTACTGAGTCATCATGGATACTGAGTTCTATAACGCGTTTGCAACACCGTCTGGTCCAGCTACTATTGCTCAAGCCATGAGTTTGGAAAATGAGACGGGAACCACTCAAAAGCCCCCGAAATTGATGAGTATTGAAGAATACTACGGGTGGAAAGACAGATTCGAGAATTGGGTTCAGGCAAACCATCTTAGGTCATGGGAATGTATTTTGAAGAAATATGTTTTGCCACAGACTGATTTGAAAGTTGACAAAAGAATATCTGAATTTAGTGATCAAGAACGTGATATGTATAGAGCTGAAAAGATGATGATCAGTCTACTTCAGCAAGCTATCAAAGAAGACATTTTCATACTGCTACAGCATGACAAAACTGCAAAGTCAATCTGGGATGCACTTAAAGTCAAATTTGAGGGTAGCGAGAATATGATTAAAAGCAAGAAGGCACTGTTAAAGAAAGAGTTTGATCTGTTCAGCAGTCTACCGGGTGAAGACACAAAGAAGCTGATTGAAAGATACTGTCACCTTGTGCGATCTATGTCGATGCTTAGTATAAAAAAGGATCCTGAAGAGTGGGTAGACAAATTAGCTGATGCGTTACCGCAAAAAGAGTGGGGAACTTATTTGATGATCCTGAAAAACACAGGGGTTTATGATGGGTTAACAATTGGTCACTTTATCGAAAAGATTGAGGGTCAAGATTTGGAACAGCAGAAGATCGCGAGGATGAACAGTCCAAGTGGTCAACAGGATGTAAAAATGTATTACAAAGGTAGTGTTCCGGTTCCAGAAGCTGAGAGAAGTCCGAAAATCCAGACTGCGTTTAGTGCTGGGGATTCTACAGAAAAGATTGATCAAAGTTCAAACAAAAGCAGCAGTGGTTTCTCATTATATCCAAGTGTCAATCCAAAGAGTTCATCAGAAAGCTTTCAGTCTCAAAGCACAAAGACAGGAAATGGTTATGTGATTCAGTGCAACATCGCTCTAAATCTTCCAGAAGGTCAAAGTTTTTCAGAAGACACTGCTAAAGATCACATGGCTTTACTTGGTTCTGTTTTGTTATCGTATGAAGGTCTAGTTGCAGGTCGGATAGGAAATCCTATGCTCACCAAAGAGGATTACGATCAAATAGACGCTGAAGAGATGGAACTAATGGATATCAAATGGTGTCTAGCTAGTGTTCTTAGACGTGCTGAAAAGTTCAAAACGATTACCGGGAGAAATAACTTTCTTGATGCTCAAGTATCTACTTTAGGTTTTGATAAATCTAAAGTTACTTGTTTTCGATGCATGGAAAAAGGCCATTTCAAACGGGAATGCAAGAACAAAGAAGCTAGTGGTGCTCAGAATCCGTTTGGAAAAGATGATTACTATCAGAAAGCCATTTATCAGCAAGTTGGTCAATCACAAGACTCACAGACGGCTCATGGTAGAAAGATTGAGGATTCAAAAAGAGCATGTCTGGGGAATCAAGAAAAAGTTAACTGGCATTTTCAAGATGATGAAAGATTGCCTGAAGGTTTTAGCTGGGATATGTTTGTAGATGAAAAAGGAGATTTTAAAGCATTCATTGCTAAGCTTGTGAAAGAACCAGACATGTTTGCCACATGGATGAAGTCTATTGGAGTGACTGTAAAGAGTGTGGATGAAGAGTCTGTTGTTTCTGTTGAAAGTTCAGAAAGTGCTGATGAAAAATCACAAAGTTCAGATGAGTGTGTACAAAATGATGTTAGCTCAGAAAAGGAAGTTGTATTTGATCAAACACTGTCAGATTCTGGTTTATCAGATGCTGATTCTGAAAAATCTGTACAGTTTGATCAGTCACCAGTTGATAGTAGCAGTGATGATGAGGAAGAGAAACATATAAATGTTGTAAAATCTCATCTTTCTCCTGAAAGTTTTCATTTCTATTTTGCAAATCGTATGGAGAAACTGAAGGAGAAACGAGCTGCTAAAGAACAACAACAAATGAAATCTGACGATGTTGTTCAGAAAGAGAATGTTGAAGGTGTTGTTGAGAAGATGATTGAAACTGAGAAGGTGAAAGAAGAAGAAAAAGTGATTTAAGTGATAAAAACAATTGAGATTGAGAAGATTATTGAAGTTGTAAAGCCTTGCATAAAGTGTTTGGAAGCTTGTAAGGAATGTGCTGCAAAAGACGACATCATTGCTGAATATGAGAAGAAGAAAGAGCAGTTACTGTTCAACCTCAATTATGTGAATGAATCTTATGATGTCTTGAACAAAACAGTAACTGGTCTCCAAAAGACAAATTCAGAAAGAGAACAAGCACTAACTATGATGAATGCTGTGATGATGACAAAGCAGAAAGCCGTCAATTTTTACATAGAAGAGAGTGCTAAATGGAAGCAAGAGTTGGAGACAGAAAAGATAGAAAATGAGAGAATTAGACGTTTATTGCAAAGTTATTCTAGTTCTGATTATCTCATTGATCGTATTTACCCAACTGTTGCAGGTATGGAAGCTTTTCAAGACGAGAAGCCGAAGAAAAAGAAGAAAGATAGTGGTAAGAAACCGACTGTTAGCTATAACAAGTGTCCGCCTCCGATCTGGGAAGGTTATTCTCCCAGAAAACCAAAGGAGGAGCAAGTTGAAAAAGCAGTCAATATAAAGCTAAAAACCGACACAACTGATGTTTTACCAGATAACATTGATGTCACGTTTACCTCGTCCGATACTGATCATGAGTCTGAGTTAATAAAAAAGGTGGTCGATCAGGTGTTGGATACTGATGAGGAGTCCGAGTCAAAGTCTAAGTCTGGAGGGTCAAGTTCGTCAGTCAACAGTCCAAAGTCGTCGGTCAAACGGGCATACAGTAAAGAGTTTTTGTTATCAAAAGCAAATTTGGATGATGAAAAATTTGAAGTAGCATACACTTTAAATGATTCTGACAAATTATACTCTGACAAAGAGTTTCCAATAAGAAGTGTTCGTTTTGACATGATCAAAAAGGTTTTCAAAATGACAGAAATTAATATTTCTGAAATAAAAGATTTAAATCTTACTGAAAAACCTAAAAAGTACACTTCAAGAGTTCAACAACGTTTAAACAAGAAAAAGGGTTACAATTCTGGTTCTGGTTTTCAAAAGAAACCTAACCAAAATCGTAGCTACAAAAAGAAAGGTCTTGGATTTATTCCACCAGAAAATCATAAAAATTCTAAAACAAAAACAGAATTTGTGTCAGGTGGAAGTGCAGAAGAGGAACAGAAGAAACCATTTTGGAGACAGTCAAATCAAGAGTTTCTTGCTAAAAAGAAGAAGAATGGAACTGAAGTTTGTCACTCAAAAGAAACTAGAACCTGTTACAAATGCAATGAAGCTGGTCACATTGCATGGAACTGTACGAAAAATGACAAGTCAAAACAGGGAGTTTCTAACAAGTTGAAAGGAAAAGTTGTTGATATTGAACCACCAACCGAAAAATTTTAAATTTTTGAAAACTCAACTTATGAGGTTGGTGAGTGTTCTAAAAAGAATTTTTATAAAAAGAAAGAGAAAGACAACCAAGTGTGGGTTGTTAAGAAAGTTGATGAGAAAGTCCGCGATGAATCTGGTTCCACAAAGCCAGAAGAGCCACAGGTTGAGATAAAAATTTCAGTGAATGATGATGAGTTTCCATCACTGAAATTTGAAGAAGTTAAACAGAAAGTTGGTAAGGTTGATATCTCGAATCAGTTTTACAACGAGAATACTAAGTTTGATGTCGAGAAAACATTCAATGGAAGTGTTAAGAAAATTTTTGGGAAAATGTTGAATGGGAAAGATAAGGGGGTTAAAGATTTTTATGCAACTAAAAAGGCAACTTACAACCCTACTACGCAAGAACTAAAAGCCATCAAGTCTGAGAAGACTTGGATGGAAGTTTGTTTCCCGTAAAGTCTTAGGACTATGCCAGAGATCCCAAGTTTGTAATCGTGGATCAGGAATCGGCATCTTTCTTAGTAATTAATTGTGTGATTGATTCTTATAAAAGTTAAATTTTACAGGATAAATGTGAATTGCCGGAGCTTCCAGGTTGGTAAGTGAGAAGCAGGAATCGGCATTTTGATTGGTAAAATGGTTTGTGTAGATGATTTATTCCTACATGTGGTTATATGTTTTGGATATACTTACAAGTGGTAAGAGGTTGATTCTGACAAAGTGATTACTCAAGGTCATTAGTTTGAACTTGATGTAATTCTGATACAAGAGATTGAATGGACAATGTGATGAACCACACCCCTAACTTACAAGTGATAAAATCGAAAAAACTTATTTTCCGGAAAAATCATTTTGGTTAAAACAAACTTAAGTGTTTTGAAATCATAATGAGAAAATAGTTTTGTGAAAGGGGGAGTTCTGATTGTTTATGCCTAGTGGATGGCGAATTGATGCAATTTGATATCGGTTGTCAAGTTTTGTACAGTTTGTTTTCAAATTTCCTAAAATGTGTTTGTATTTTAAGGGGAGTAGAAAATTTCAGAAAATCCAAAAACATTAGAAAATTTGAAAATGTCAAAAACATGATAAAATCAAAAATGAGTTTTTGTGTCAAAGAAGAGGAAATGATAGTACATCAGTAGACAGTTACAGTATGCTAAAGAATTGTAATGTTTAAATAGTGTTAAACGGTCTCACTGATGATATGCCGATAGGTTTTTACATATTTAGTAAGCTTTTTCGGGATATAAACTAAAATTCAAACTTGCTTATTTCGTGGGGAACACTACTTGGATATATAGGTAACCCCTGAAATCTTGTTTGAAAGGTCCCTCTTTCTAAGATACTAGGTCTTTATGCTCAGTGATATCTGGGGTATTATCCCGGGACTTCTGATTTTGCGGAAGCAATGGCCTAGTCCCCGGAGAATACTTTCCGCATGCTTGAAATATAGCGCCGCCCTCAGCAAATTGATGAAACAATAAAATTGATAGTCATTGCTGTTGTAATTCAAAAGATCCTCTAAAGGGGACACACCCAATAGTCGAGTCATGATCTCTCTGCTGAACGGTAGTTCTGACCTGAGCTCTCATGATTCTTCATAATTTATAACCCCTTAGAGATATCATCTGTGGTATACTCACCTGTAAGACTGAATATTGGGATCTGGATACGGGAGTATATTCAAGAGGTGGGACACATGAATGAGTTTAAGTCCTTAAAACATCTAAATCATATCCTGAATCAGTTGAAATTTGTGTGAGAATTTAAGTGGATCAGTATATCGGCAATCTAAGTGAATTGTTTAATTCTTAATGTGTAATTAAGCTCAACGGTACTTGTGACTTGTCAAAATCTGATATGATCCTCTTACACAAAACTCACAAAAGAGTGTCTGTAAATATTTTTTTTACTGCATTTCTTTACATTCAAAAATCCAAAAAGATTTTCGGTGTGTTTTAGCATAAATTTTTGAAAAAGTCAAAAAGATTTTCGACAACTGATGTTGGAAAGCTGATTTTCAAAATTCTAAGTGCTAAACATGATGACATTGTTGTGAGAGGGAGTGTGTCTTAAGTGTCAAAATATGTTTTTACAATCAACAAGTGGTTCATCATAAAGAAAGTAGTTAGAGGGAGAGTTGTTGTTGGTGCACATGTTTATGAAAGAGAATTAGTATTGGTGCACTTAATTTGTTAAATTCATAAAACTTATTTCTGGGTTAAGAATGTGCAGGAATAGCCAAGTTTCAATTCTGAATCTGAAGATAGAGTGCCAGGTTTCGGATTTTGAAAATAACGAAAGCCAGACAAAGATCTTGAAGCAGATGTTGCTGAAGAACAAAGAAATGCCAGCAAATCGAGAGGGGGAGTCTGAAGATATTCTAGCAGATACTGTTAAAGGAGAGTTTGTTGATGAAGATAGAGAAAGAAAAGCCCAGAGACTGATCAAGACTGAAGAAGTGAAGACAAAGCATTGTTGTGACTCGATAGTCGACTCGTCAACATCTGAGGGGGAGTCTGTTGGTGCACTACATCTGTCGACTTCGTCTTGGATCGAGTCTTACATTGCATTGTATAGATTAGGGTGCGTTTTATGAGAAAATAGGAAATGTATGAGTATAGAACATAGGTTTCGCTCATATGGTCTTAAAGTAGGTGATTTCGCTTATGTGTCAAGTTGTGATTTCGCTCATGTGGACATGTGGTCCTTGGAGCGAAATCATCAACTCTATATATAGGGGTTCAATGAGCGAAATCATCATTCAGTCCCTTGTATTCCATACCGAAGCTCTGCCGGTGTGAAGATCGAGCTGTAATCGAGTGTAAATCAATACAATCAGTATATTAAGTAAAGAATCAGCTGTTTCTACCTCCGTTTCTTGTTATTCCGCACCTGAAACGAAGTTGAACACCTCTGAACGACTCGTTTGGGTCAGATCACGATCCTACAAAAACCTTCGTTCCAGATTAGGAGCCCAGTAAAAGCTACCTACACTTGTTTGAGTAGTATTTATGGCTGAGAATATAAATTTTACATTTTAAGCTCAGGTAAATACTTTTAACTTATTTTCCCTTATACGGGCTTGGGATACGGTAAATTATTACCGCTTGGTCGGGTATTGAATATTTAATCGATTAGTGGTTAAATCATTAAGATAACCCGTTTTAATCTGTTTTGTTTGATCTAAGCATTTGGGGGTTAATGACCGTGTCCTGGATATCGTCGGCTCATTCATTTGAAATGGCCACGACTTAAGCACGGGGTGTAGGCATACACCTGACAGTTGCGTATGTAAAATGGTATCCCACTCATGAGGATAACTTCTTGTGGGCTTATACTAGTGGTGTGTCTATTAATCTTGTCTCGGCTTCTATCCCGGGCCCTGAAAGTATGACAAACATGTGAATCTGTATACAAGATTATTTTATATAATTGTCTCAAGTTATAAAAGAATATTTGTGCCTTGTGCATTTAAATCAATTTTTATAAATGATTTTCAAAAGAGTCGGTTACTTGTATTTACCAGTGTAAACTGACGTATTTTTCAAAAAGACTGAGTGGCAGGTACTACGCGAAATTGGCTGGAAGCTCCTGAGCACTAATTAAAGAATCGTGCAAGTTCTTAGTGCTTAAAGTCTGTTGAACAATAATTTACTTTATGTTTTAGATCCGCCTGTGGATCCATACACGACCGTTTTGTATAATATTTATTTATACTTTGCATTTCGGTTTGTATTAATATTTTCTACTAAGACTTCCGCTGTGCATTAAACAGCGATTATTGACTATGATGATATCAACTACGTCACGATACTCCCCACCGGGCCCAGCGGTAATACGTGGAAATATCGGGGTGTGACAATAACACTATTGAGCGAAAAGTTTGCCCCCCCCCCCCCCCCCCGCCCCTTCAATGCTTCGCCCCTTCACTTGATAGTAGATATATCGGGTTCTGTTATGGAAAAACTAATAAAGACTAGCTTAAAAACTGTTATGGAAACGACATGCACTTTAAATTCATAACATTGATAATACTTACTGTTAGGGGTTAATTTTTATAACTATGGATCACTTATCCTTAGACTGCCCTGATCACTGATCCTTAATAAATGATGCTGGAAGTCTGAATATCACGGATCCTTATTATTTCATAATTTTGCTAACAATTGTTCTCTGTACTTTCTCATGATATTATGCAGATCATGGACGACGTGGACCAAGTCATGGCGAGAATCTCGGTCCATATTCGTTGAAGATGCCACACTTGTTCAATTAGCTCAACGTATACTAGCTTGGACGTGGTCATCCTACATTTTCGGACTTAGTTGTTATTTCCATTTAAAGGGGTTGATCAAGTGTTTATAGGCAGAACATTGTTATTAGCTAACACACTCTCTCTTGAATACAAGCTCTCGAATACACTTTCTCGCAATAGCAAACATTATACCACACTTGATCAACATCCGAGGTTGTAAACATTTTTGTTCAATATAGTTGATAGTGATAGTTTTCACTATCCGAGGTTTTTTATATCATCTCATAAGGATCAAGGGCTTTTTCCTCGTATAAATCATTGTGTTCATTGTTCTTAACACTTCACATTTGATCATACACTTGTTTAACATTCAAGCACACTACCTCACAAAATCAGATTTAGTTACATTATCTTTTGTTTGATTTTTGACCAAACAGTTTGAAGCCCACCGTGGGGCAAGTGGTGCTTCCATTTTAAGAAAAATCTGTTTTTGTTCATTTCTGTTCAACATCATTACTTCCATGGCTTCTCAGGGAAAATCCACTTCAAGTGCCATGCCGGCGGTTACCTCATCCCAAATCAGTGCATCATTACCCCTATTCCACCACCATACCAGAAGAATTCAGATAATACTCAAAAGAAGACATCACCAGTCTTCCAAGGATCAAAAGTTTCTACTAGTTCTTCTTCTACTAACACTAACAGTGATATTTCTGTTTTGTTTTTTGCAGATAAAGAGCTACATGGAACAACAAGACAAGATTAACCAGAGGATCCTTCGTGAATTTGATAACATCATGAAACATAAGAGGGCAGCAGAGGATCACTCTCCACTGGTGCCTAGGATGTTGGACTTCGTTACCCCAGCAAATGTCGCACGACAGTCCAGGATGTCCAGCACACAACCTCAAGGATCCTCCATTCCACAGTAGGGATCACTGGCAATGACCCTTCCTCAAGGATCATCGATCCATCAACATGGATCATTGGCCATGGCCCTTCCTCAAGGATCCTCAATCCATCAACATGGAACAGTGACAACCAATCAGCATCAAAGATCCTTCATTCGTTCTGAAGGATATATAGAGATGTTTCCGGCTCAAGGATCCTACCACAACAATCAAGGATCCTCATCCAGGGTTCAAGGATTTATGGATCACACATCCTGTCACACCCCGATAAATATCGATTACATCAGAGCTGGGTGTGATCTGAATGGTATCATCATTGCACAGCGGAAGTATCAAAGCTAAAACTTCTAGAGCGTGAACGCCCACTAATGTGACAACCCTCATAATTACATGTATCCGTACGATAAATTAATATTAAATTGCGCTTAATGATTGTGCAGAAAATTGACTAAATAGTCCTGAATGTTTTCCTAAGTGTTGGGAATTAATAGTGTCACAAAAAGTTACATAAAAGATACTATACGGAATAAATTGACACTTTAACGAACCGGTATCTAACCGAATAACCGGACATTACCTGGAACACCAAAATTTTGTCAGAAACATTGTTTTATTATTTCTTGACTAGTTATGGTCCCCGAATACCCCAACACATTGTATAATGCACCATACACATAATACACTAGACATAACACTTAACTTCCACTAGTTACCTACTTACCATTACAATTTACACTTGGACCCCCTCCCCCCTTATATTTTCGGTCACATGGTGTGGCCCCACTTGTGATCTCCAAAATCCTACAAAATATTTTCTTTGATTTCATTAGATCTTATAAGATCTATGGAAGATTATAAGCATGGCCAAGGATATCACAAATCATTCCATTTCATTTCCACACTCCACCACCCATCTCCCTCAACTCCTCTCTCTCCCTCTCGGCTCACCCAAGTGCCGCCACCATCACCACCTCATCAACACCATACACCCATTTTTAAGCTTGATTCAAGTGTTAGAAGGTGATACATGGAGCTTGAAGATCTTGAAGAATCCTTCTCATTTGCTTTCATCATCCATCTTTGTCATCTTCTTCTCTAGTATTCTTCCCTAGCTTAAAGCTAGTAGTAAGACCTCTCATAACTCTTGTTTACTTTTAATTTTATGTTTAAAAGATGTAGTATGATGAGAATAATAAGAATCATAAACATAAAGTTACACAAAGATGAAATATGGTGAAATGTTGTTAGTATGATATTGCTTAGTAAATGGATGATGATTGCATGTTGATTTCTAGTAATATGATGATTGATCATCATATGGAACTTGTTAAAGTATGATTAAAAACATGGTTTAACAAGTTAGAAGGTGTTGTGATCATATGTGTGTGTTTTAGTAACGTTTAAGCGATTAACAACATGCTGAGTAACATTTACAGCCAACTTTGGTTGGCTGTAAACGGACCGTTATAAATCGAAAAATTGATTTTCTGAAGTCTAAATTATGTGTTTTCGAAAAACGAATCAAATGGCACTGGAATCATATTTTTTGAGGTAGTTTACTATTTTTAAAGGTCCGTTTTGTACAGCAGCAAAAGCTGCGTTTTTACTGCAGAAAATTTGTTTTATTTTTTTCGTCATAACTTGAAATCTGTGTAGAATTAGGTCACGAAATTTGTACTGTAGATGGACACGGATGTCTTTGTAATTCTCCCACTAGAATTTCGTTAATTGGACTTACGATGAATTTTAAATGAATTTTTCCGTTGACTGCAGTCAGAAAGTGACGAATCTGATTGCAGCCCGGTAAATGATATTTATAAAATAATGGGTAATTAATTGGATCCCGAGATTTTTACAAAATAATATTTGGATTGTTTAAAGAATTCTGTAAAAGTTTGGGAATTTTTGGAATAAGTTAACTATTTTATTAAATTACTCGAAAACAGCCCAGTTTTAGATGTTAAAGCTGAAACAATGTATGTGGTGATTCGCGTGTCTAAATGTCGGTTGTGTTGTCCGATAATGATCCAACTTGTTGTATGTCAATAAAAGTGTTATGTGGGATCTCGTATGCTTGCTCTTGAGTAGTTATAGGAGGGAGGTATGTATGGGCATGATCAGTTAAAGTGAGTGCATATTATGTGATAGATACGTGTAGGAACTTTGTGCTTTAATTGAAATTATTAATAAACTAAATGGTAATCATATTAGGACGTGATTGACCAACCTCGACCGTTAGCTATTTTTAATGAGTTCAACCGAGCAACCCAAGGTGAGTTCACACTCTTTCTAAGGCATGGGATTCCCGGTGGTTGGGAATGGGTTAAAGAACTAAACGGAACCTGCATATCCTCCTTGGGTAGGATATGTACCGCCATCCTCCATGGGTAGGATGCCAATATTAATCCTGCGTATTCTCCTTGGGTAGAATACGTACGTTCGTCTTCCTTGGGTAGGACAACAACCTTAACTTACTAGACAAAACTCTATCATTAAGTCCCTCATTTTATATCGACTTAATCGCTGAGGCCGATGGCGAGCGGGTCATTAGTTAATAGCGCTATTAGGTTTGGCAAACCTCACATCATGCCGGTCGGACGGGCGTGTACTAATGGATCATGGCAAACAGTCAATGATGATAGACATTGACTTAGGGCACAACTTACTTTCGTCAGTAGTCGATATGGTAACGGTCTAGTGGTTCACATGGGGAAGCCCCCACTGATTATGGATATGGTTTGGGGAAAAACAAAGATACTGGTTAACTCGTGGTTTACGAAACAACTTATGGTTTCAAAACAAACTTTTAAAACTAAACAATCAACTGTGAACTCGCTCAACTTTGTTGTTGACTCCTTGTTACATGCCTTGCAGGTCGTTAGGTATTTATGGAACTTGCACGAGGAGGCGTGGTCGTTGTGGGATATGGATAGTCGTGGGCCATGCTAAACATTTAAACTTTATGAACTTATTGAACTTATGTTTTGGTTTTACGCTTTATGCTTCCGCTGTTAACTTAAAATTGGTTACTTTCTTTTGGACACCAATTATATCGTGGTGATCCCTCCCCTTAACTTGCAGAGTGTGGGATAAAGCCCCTTCACACTATAGTACCCCCCGACATGGAAATGGGAGCAAATTTTCATGGATTTCATTACTGGCCTGCCTAGATCTCAACACGGAAATGATACCATTTGGGCGATCGTGGATCGACTGACCAAGTCTGCACATTTTCTTGCTATCAAGGAAACGGATAAGTTTTCTACTCTAGCAGACGTCTACCTAAAGGAAGTAGTATCAAGGCACGGAGTGCCAAGCTCCATCGGTCAGGGTGATGCAAGGAACGATCCCAACGTTGTGATGGGTAAGTTTCTTCTGGATGATTTCTTTGTTACTGTTTTATTCGATTCGGGTGCCGATACTAGTTATGTGTCCTTAAAAGTTAGTCAAATGCTTAAGCGCACCCCAACACTTTTGACCACCAAACACATGGTAGAGCTAGCAAACGGTAAAAGTTTAGAGGCCACACACATAGTTAAGGGTTGTAATCTTGTTCTTGCTGATCAGACCTTTTCTATCGACCTCATTCATATCGTTCTGGGTAGTTTCGACGTTGTTATTGTGATGGATTAGTTATCTCATCAGCAAGCGGAAATTCTTTGCAACGAGAAGATTGTCCGCATCCCTCGTTCTGGTGAAGAACCCCTCGTGATTCGTGGCGACAAGAGTGGTGCTGTTGTGGGCATCATCTCTTTCCTTAAGGCCCAGAAGTGGTTGCGAAAGGGCCACACTGCTATTCTAGCCCTCTTTCTGATACATCTTCGAAGGAAAAGAAGATAGAAGACATTCCTATTGTGCGCAACTTTCCTGAGGTATTTCCTGAGTAATTACCTGGTCTTCCGCCTCATCGACAAGTCGAGTTTCAAATCGAGCTAGCTCCTGGAGCAGCACCAATAGCTCGTGCACCTTATCGTCTAGCTCCATCAGAACTTGAAGAACTGTCCTCACAATTACAAGAGCTCTTGGACAAGGGTTTTATTCGCCCTAGCTCTTCGCCTTGGGGAGCTCCAGTGTTATTTGTGAAGAAGAAAGACGGTACCTTCAGAATGTGTATTGACTACCGCGAACTCAACAAGGTGACCGTGAAGAATCGTTATCCTCTTCCACGCATTGATGACTTATTCGACCAGTTGCAAGGGTCGAGTTTCTATTCCAAGATTGACCTGAGGTCAGGTTACCATCAACTGAGAGTCCGAGATGAGGATATCTCTAAAACGGCATCCAGGACTCGTTATGTGCATTACGAGTTTCTGGTTATGCCTTTCGGATTGACGAATGCACCTGCGGTCTTCATGGATCTCATGAACCGAGTATGCAAACCTTACCTGGATAAGTTCGTTATTATTTTCATCGATGACATCCTGATCTATTCTAAGAGTCAGGAGGAACACGAGCAGCATCTACGACTTATTCTGGAACTTCTTCGAGCAGAGCAACTGTATGCCAAATTTTCGAAATGTGACTTCTGGCTTCGCGAAGTCCACTTTCTAGGCCACGTGGTAAACAAGGATGGGATTCATGTTGATCTATCCAAGGTAGACTCGATTAAGAACTGGCCTGCACCCTGTACACCAACAGAAATCCGCCAATTCTTGGGTTTGGCGGGCTACTACAGAAGATTCATCAAGGATTTCTCTAAGATTGCGCAACCTCTCACCTCGCTAACTCAGAAGGGTGTCACCTATCGTTGGGGTGATGCACAGGAATCTGCTTTTCAGCACTTAAAAGATAGACTTTGTAGCGCGCCTATCCCCTCATTTCCTGAGGGCACAGATGATTTTGTGGTTTATTGCGACGCTTCCATCCAAGGACTTGGTTGCGTGTTGATGCAACGTGAAAAGGTCATTGCCTACGCATCGCGCCAACTTAAAGTTCACGAGAGGAACTACACTACTCACGACTTGGAGTTGGGAGCAGTTGTTTTCGCACTTAAGATATGGAGACATTACCTGTACGGTACCAAGTGCACCATTTACACCGATCACGTGAGTCTCGAGCATATCTTCAAGCAAAAGGAGTTAAACATGCGACAACGTCGATGGGTCGAGCTCTTGAATGATTACGAATGTGCGATCAAGTACCATCCGGGCAAAGCCAATGTTGTGGCCGACGCCCTCAGTCGAAAGGATGCTACATCTAAACGTGTGCGAGCATTACAACTTACCATCCAATCCAGTCTTCCTACCCAGATACGAGATGCACAGGTTGAAGCGTTGAAAGCAGAGAACATCAGGGCTGAGTCCTTACGAGGATCGAGGAAGCGGTTAGAACAAAAGGAAGACGACGCCTACTATGTAACAGGGCGCATCTGGGTCCCACTTTACGGAAACTTACGCGAGCTTGTGATGGATGAAGCGCACAAGTCTCGTTACTCAGTACATCCTGGTTCGGATAAGATGTACCACGACTTAAAGACTATATATTGGTGGCCTAGCATGAAAGCCAACATAGCAACCTACGTCAGTAAATGTTTGACTTGTGCAAGAGTCAAGATTGAATATCAGAAACCATCAGGCCTACTCCAACAACCAGAGATCCCGACATGGAAATGGGAGCAAATTTCCATGGATTTCGTTACTAGCCTGCCTAGATCTCAACTCGGAAATGACACTATTTGGGTGATAGTGGATCGATTGACTAAGTCTGCACACTTCTTGGCTATCAAGGAAACGGATAAGTTTTCTACTCTAGCAAACGTCTACCAAAAGGAAGTAGTATCAAGGCACGGAGTGCCAACCTCCATCATTTCTGATCGTGACTCACGTTTTACATCTGAATTGTGGCAAGCTATGCACAAGTCCTTTGGTTCTCGATTAGACATGAGCACGACATATCATCCACAGACGGATGGGCAATCTGAACGCACCATCCAAACCCTTGAAGACATGCTTAGGGCATATGTAATCAACTTTGGTAATGTCTGGGAAAAACACCTCCCGTTAGTGGAGTTTTCGTATAACAACAGTTACCACACCAATATCCAGGCCGCTCCGTTCGAGGCATTGTACGGACGTAAATGCCGATCACCTCTTTGTTGGGCAGAAGTTGGTGACAGCCAAATCACAGGCCCAGAACTTGTGGTAGACACGACTGAGAAGATTGCTCAGATACGACAACGAATGGCGGCAGCTCGTGACCGTCAGAAAAGCTATGCTGATAAGCGAAGGAAACCACTCGAGTTCCAGGTTGGGGATCGAGTGCTACTTAAAGTCTCACCTTGGAAAGGTGTAGTTCGTTTTGGCAAACGAGGCAAACTCAACCCACGATATGTTGGACCGTTCGAAATCATTGGGAAAATTGGAAAAGTCGCTTACAAGCTGAATCTACCGGCAGAACTCAGCGGAGTTCACAATGTTTTCCATGTGTTGAATCTGAAGAAGTGACTGTCAGATGAGACCCTCATAGTTCCTCTCAAGGAGCTCACTATCGATGATCAGCTGTGATTCGTCGAGGAACCAGTAGAGATTACTGATCGAGATGTTAAGGTTCTCAAGCGTACCAGAATACCTCTTGTTCGAGTTCATTGGAACTCCCGTCGTGGCCCAGAGTATACCTGGGAACGAGAAGACCAAATGAAACTCAAGTATCCCCAGTTGTTTAAGAAAAGTGCAACCACTACTGAGACTGAAGCTACTACAGAATTTCGGGACAAAATTCCAAACCAACAGGGGGATGATGTGACACCCAAAGAAAACCAAGAAACCACGCAACTTAACTAGCTTCCTCAGTAACCACGTGCTAAATTTCGGGATGAAATTTTCTTAACAGGGGGAGAATGTGACAACCCTCATAATTACATGTATCTGTACGATTAATTAATATTAAATTATGCTTAATGATTGTGCAGAAAATTGACTAAATAGTCCTGAATGTTTTCCTAAGTGTTGGGAATTAATAGTGTCACAAAAAGTTACATAAAAGATACTATACGGAATAAATTGACACTTTAACGAACCGGTATCTAACCGAACAACCGGACATTACCTGGAACACCAAAACTTTGTCAGAAACATTGTTTTATTATTTATTGACTAGTTATGGTCCCCGAATACCCCAACACATTGTATAATGCACCATACACATAATACACTAGACATAACACTTAACTTCCACTAGTTACCTACTTACCATTACAATTTACACTTGGACCCCCTCCCCCCTTATATTTTCGGTCACATGGTGTGGCCCCACTTGTGATCTCCAAAATCCTACAAAATATTTTCTTTGATTTCATTAGATCTTATAAGATCTATGGAAGATTATAAGCATGGCCAAGGATATCACAAATCATTCCATTTCATTTCCACACTCCACCACCCATCTCCCTCAACTCCTCTCTCTCCCTCTCGGCTCACCTAAGTGCCGCCACCATCACCACCTCATCAACACCATACACCCATTTTTAAGCTTGATTCAAGTGTTAGAAGGTGATACATGGAGCTTGAAGATCTTGAAGAATCCTTCTCATTTGCTTTCATCATCCATCTTTGTCATCTTCTTCTCTAGTATTCTTCCCTAGCTTAAAGCTAGTAGTAAGACCTCTCATAACTCTTGTTTACTTTTAATTTTATGTTTAAAAGATGTAGTATGATGAGAATAATAAGAATCATAAACATAAAGTTACACAAAGATGAAATATGGTGAAATGTTGTTAGTATGATATTGCTTAGTAAATGGATGATGATTGCATGTTGATTTCTAGTAATATGATGATTGATCATCATATGGAACTTGTTAAAGTATGATTAAAAACATGGTTTAACAAGTTAGAAGGTGTTGTGATCATATGTGCGTGTTTTAGTAACGTTTAAGCGATTAACAGCATGCTGAGTAACATTTACAGCCAATTTTGGTTGGCTGTAAACGGACCGTTATAAATCGAAAAATTGATTTTCTGAAGTCTAAATTATGTGTTTTCGAAAAACGAATCAAATGGCACTGGAATCATATTTTTTGAGGTAGTTTACTATTTTTAAAGGTCCGTTTTGTACAGCAGCAAAAGCTGCGTTTTTACTGCAGAAAATTTGTGTTATGTTTTTCGTCATAACTTCAAATATGTGTAGAATTAGGTCACGAAATTTGTACTGTAGATGGACACTGATGTCTTTGTAATTTTCCCACTGGAATTTCGTTAATTGGACTTACGATGAATTTTAAATGAATTTTTCTGTGGACTGCAGTCAGAAAGTGATGAATCTGATTGCAGCCCGGTAAATGATTTTTATAAAACAATGGATAATGAATTGGATCCCGAGATTTTTACACAATAATATTTGGATTGTTTAAAGCATTTTGTAAAAGTTTGGGAATTTTTAGAATAAGTTAACTATTTTATTAAATTACTCAAAAACAGCCCAGTTTTATATGTTAAAGCTGAAACAATGTATGTGGTGATTCGCGTGTCTAAATGTCGGTTGTGTTGTCCGATAATGATCCAACTTGTTGTATGTCAATAAAAGTGTTATGTGGGATCTCGTATGCTTGCTCTTGAGTAGTTATAGGAGGGAGGTATGTATGGGCATGATCAGTTAAAGTGAGTGCATATTATGTGATAGATACGTGTAGGAACTTTGTGCTTTAATTGAAATTATTAATAAACTAAACGGTAATCATATTAGGACGTGATTGACCAACCTCGACCGTTATCTATTTTTAACAAGTTCAACCGAGCAACCCAAGGTGAGTTCACACTCTTTCTAAGGCATGGGATTCCCGGTGGTTGGGAATGGGTTAAAGAACTAAACGGAACCTGCATAACCTCCTTGGGTAGGATATGTACCGCCATCCTCCATGGGTAGGATGCCAATATTAATCCTGTGTATTCTCCTTGGGTAGAATACGTACGTTCGTCCTCCTTGGGTAGGACAACAACCTTAACTTACTAGACAAAACTCTATCATTAAGTCCCTCATTTTATATCGACTTAATCGCCGAGGCCGATGGCGAGCGGCTCATTAGTTAATAGCGCTATTAGGTTTGACAAACCTCACACCGTGCCGGTCGGACGGGCGTGTACTAATGGATCATGGCAAACAGTCAATGATGATAGACATTGACTTAGGGCACAACTTACTTTCGTCAGTAGTCGATATGGTAACGGTCTAGTGGTTCACATGGGGAAGCCCCCACTGATTATGGATATGGTTTGGGGAAAAACAAAGATACTGGTTAACTCGTGGTTTACGAAACAATTTATTGTTTCAAAACAAACTTTTAAAACTAAACAACCAACTGTAGTTCCATCCTGGGCGATATGCTTCTCAGGATCCGTAGTTCCGTCGTAGAGTTTCATGTTGGGGGTTTGAAATCTTTTTGGGATTTCAGCATCACAAATGGGATATGCAAACCGTGATATCCTGTGGCTATCCTGGGACACTTCAGAAATTGGCTGCACCACCCCAGGTACACTAGATATCATGTCCTTCAGCTTCTGAAGCTCTCTAGACAGTGCTGACGTCATACCTACATCCTGCAAAGATCCAACACCGTTAGTAGCAAGAGTATTATTATTATTAGATACATTACCGTTCTGAGGATTCTGGCCATATCCTGAAGCATATCCTGAGCTTCTCACAGTTGATATTCTAACTGATGAGGGTATCTCAGGAGTATGATTCTGGGAATGGCTAGGCACAATATTTCCTCGGTTATCCTCGGTATAAACTGCAGAACTGAAGTTCAAAGCCCTGGGTTGCAAGGGAGTGACAGTATCTTCAGCAGGCCTGCTCGAGCCGGATTTCAAGAGTTGTATCTCTCTCATCAGCATTTGATTAGTTTCCTGCTGCTGCCTCATCTGTTCCTGTACACTATCAAACAAATGTAGAATTTCCTCATTAGAAGCTAAAACAGGACCAGATCCCTGGGTGTTGCGAGCGGGGATAACATCCCGAGCCACATGAATTTCAGTCCCTTGGGAAGAAGTTTGAGATCTCGAAGGAGGTGGTGGAAGCACCGAACCAATTGTTGCAGAGGTTGTAGCAGACATGGTGGAAGAGCTCATGTTTGATCTTGAGGCCATTGAAAATAGTGTAGCAAAAAGTTTTGAAAATAGAAAACCAATTAGCGATTTTGCAAAAGATTTTAGTAAAAACAACACCACTTGCCCCACGGTGGGCGCCAAATTGTTTTGGTCAAAAATTACCGAAGCAATTAAGTGATCAAATTAGTTAAGTGAGGTAGTGTGCTTAAAAGGTGTGTCGAAAATGTTCAAGTTAAGTTGTTTGCAAAAACAGTTTGAGGATACGGCTCAGGATACAGAGCTGTATTTATGATCAAACAATGAGCAAAAAAGGTAAAGGGTGACACAGGATATACGAGGAAAGCCCTTGATCAATCTAGATCGCCGGCACAAAACCTCGGGAGCTGACAATCGCAGCTGCCTTGTTCTTCTATTGCTTCAAATGTCAGGATACAGTGCAGGATATGTTGCGGATCAACTAGGTGTTACAACGTGATTTGATTACAAGTGTTGGTGTGTAGTGATTGCTAGTAACTAGAGAGTAAAGTGTGCGAATGAAGTGAGTGCCTTAACTTGATCCGATCATACTATTTATAGCTAAACGAAAACAACTAGCTTTCCTAATAAACCGAGATTCCCCGAATATTCCCAAGTAAACATTGCAGTCCTGGTCTTTCGGGATCAACGTCTCTATTCCAACTGATTTGCCCGAGTCTTGGGGGAAGAAGTCTTCTTGAACGTTGGAGACTTGTAACTCTTAATCTGCACGTGATTAATTCAGTCAATACCAGGATGTTACCAATATCCTGATCCGGTATCCTGATCACAAGTAAACAATCAAAAGCAGAATATTAGTCAGGATATATGCTCAGAAAATGACCCATAACAATTGTCCCCAAAATATACCTGTTGGAATTCTGAATTCAAACAGATATATTTTTAAATTTTATCACCTGGATGGAGGTAATTAATACGACGAGACCTTTGAAATGACAATGTGCAACTTCCAAGATGCTATTTACTCTTTACCCCCTATTAGTCAGCCTATATCTAGCCGAAATAGTTCATATTATGATCACCACTTCTCAAGCGGATCTCAGGTATTTCTCTCATCTTCTCTGTTTTTCCTTTCTTTGGATTTCCTGTTTCTCGGCCGATACTCTTTATGGCATCTCGAACAAGATCCCGGTCGAATGAGCCAGTCGCAAACCTAACGAGTCAGAACCTCATACGAGAACCTCAAAACGAAATCTGCTCCTTCAATAACGCTGACATCACCGCCCTGAAGGATTCTGGTGCGTTCCCTGCCGGAGTAGTCATACGCCCTTTTGATCGGGAAGTCCAATCAGACGCGTCATCAAACGAATGGGTCTGCTTCCTTGCCTATCCCTTTTCCTTGGGACTCCGGTATCCATTTCCACCCTTTGTCTCTCGTTTCTTTGAGCTTACCGGCCTTAGTTATGCCCAAACCATGCCGATGGTTTGGCGAGTTTTAATGGTGCTGAACCAGATTAAATCTCGTCACTGTCCTGACCTGTGCATCGAAGACCTCCCCCTAGCATACCGGTTGAGATCCCATGGTAATAGCCGCTTTCTTTTGTTCTCCATCTCCAAGAGCCCTTTAGTCCTTAAGGCCACCAAGAACGAAGACCAGTGGCAGCAAAAGTTCTTTTTCGTGAAACGAGACTCTATTGACAAGGGTTTTGATCTGCCGGTTAGATGGTTAACCAAGGGTAGGATCTAGGATTTTAGGAATATCCCCAAGTGTATCCTTAAACTATATCCCAGACTTATATCCTGATATTTTTGTGCAGCGAATTTCAGAGATCTAGCATCCCCAAGTGCGGAATCAGAGTCCAGGATCAAAGAAATCTACCGACTTCCTGCTAGTGAAAGAACCTTCTCCCTGTCTCTCACAGGCTCAAGCCAAAAATCAAGTTCAGAGATGTCTGGTAAGTACACAATTATAATGATTGTAAAGTACAAGAGTTGCAAATTGAATATTTCTTCTCTTATTCAGCGCCAGTTATCAACCTTGAAGGCTTCCAACTTGACGAGTTGGACAGTTATTCCAGTCTCGCACCTGTCAAGCAAGAATCCAACCCGAAGCCATCCGTTACACCGAAGCCTACCAGTTCGAAAACGACTTCCGCTCCCAAAGCTCCTCCGGCATCTCGAACCCGGGCCTCCAGCTCCCGGAAGAGACAGGAAACAGAGCCTCCTGCTACCCCCAATGTATTCCCATTTGAGAATCATGGGTTTGGAGAGTCCAGCAAATTCATGACCGGCTTCCTCAACCAGGTAAATATCCTGATCCATATCCTGCAACATATGCTGGTTACTAAACTTAATTAAAGTTAATACCTGTTTCTTTATTTTGCAGGGTCTTGAACGTCTGATTTTCCTTTATGAGGATGCATGCGGCTCGAACGTCATGCTTGAAAGTCAGCTAAAAAAGGCCAAAGCCACCATCGCAGACCAAGCAGCGATTGCCACCGCTAAATCAGAGCACTATGAGGCCAAATACAAGGCAATGGCCCAGGAGCAGCAGTCCACCATCCAAAAGGTCATCCATGAAGCCCAGGCCAAGATCGACGCCGCCCAAGTCCAACATGAGCAGGCTATGGCTTCGTATCGGGAGAGCCTCAAGAACTCTGTTGTCATCTCCCTTCTCCAGGCCAGATTGAAAATGGCTTATGAGGCAATGGCTTTGGGCTTTCAATGCCCCTCTTGGAACACCAAGGCCTGGGAGGCGAAACTGAAAGATCTTGGGGGAAATCCTGTGGAGCCTCCTGCCAAATCTGCTGTGGAAGAACCTGCTAAGGTGCCTGATGCTAGTGCTTCAAAGGATGCCGGTGGTGATGCTGGAGAAAATGCTGGTGGAGAGGATGCTGCTGATGATGCTGAGAGGAATGCTGGGGAGGATACAGGTGGAGATGTCATGGTGAAGGAGGGAGCTGCCCCTTAAATGCAGCGATGTGGGCGATGATGGATATATGTGCCAAGGCCGGAGCCCATTTTTTTAAATTTCATGGTTGTGGTCAATTTACTTTCCCTGTCGTTGAACAATTTACATTTCCTGTACTTAGAACGATATGATGACCAAAGCTGGATGGGTCCTGGGTTTCAGGATGAAGCCCTTGGTTATCAATTAGTATAACTTGTTTTGGACAATACAACGGTTGGAGGTGGATGGGTCTCAGTTTGAGACGAAACCTTCGACCGTTGTGTAAATATGGTTATGAACCTATTGTGCTTTTGGTTGATGGGCGTTGGTTTAAGGTGAAACCAAAAGCACAACTTTTGATATGTTAATAATATGACCTTCTTTTGACTTACTTGTTGTCGCCTTTTAATTTTTTGTTGCTTAGTTCAAATTTCAATTTTGCAAGATTAATGCCATTACTTTTTAAAAAATATCTTGACCAGGATACTCAGCCGATATCTTTCGTCAAATAAAATTCAAATAATTTAAAACAATTTATTCTACAAAATCTCAAACAATAGAGTTTTTAAAGGAAAAAGATAGTTTGCTTAGAACTTATAAACCTTGTTTTGATAACACATTTAACTCTGATTTTTAAATCCAAGTATTGTATCCCAGATATTCTAACCGAATATCCTGAATCATATTCCGAGAATATATCCTAAAGATATATCCCAATCAGGATACTTAAACTTTAAACATGGTTTCAAAAGTTCAAACAAGTTGTGTAAGATTCACAAAGGAAAGATCATACCAGGAATATAGTGTAACCCTAGTACCAAACTTCAATCCTTCTTGTAACTCCCTCCTGTAAGATGTCCCCAGCCTTAGTGTACTGGGTTCAAATTTGACTCTTTGTGCCATCCATAATCGCTTTAGGAGAAATGTCCCCTGTGCACGAAATCTTCCAACACTTAGAAAATTGTTTGGATTCATGTTTAACTGCATAGACAGTTCTTGTGTTACTGGGGTAAAACCCGAAAACATTATGGAGATAAATCCTTAGTATCTTGGGGTAAACCCACAAGTATCCTGGGGAAAATCCCAAATTTTCATGCGCTACAGGCGGGAGTGTATAAACTCCAAGACTTAGAAAGGTGAAAACCTTTAAACCTTAGAGAGTATGAAAATACCCTTTCGTGAGAGAGGGTGATCAATCCTCATATACCTTAAGGATCCAGGATATAGCCAACAGTGACGAAATTGTCAGCCACTTTTACATGAACTGGTCCCGCCACCTTGAACTATCCCTGGACAACTTGTGCTCCAGGCGGGGTGTTTAAACCCAATTCGTGAGAAAGGTGAATACCTTTAAACCTGTGAAGGGATCAGGATCCCTTATACGTGAGAGAGGGGGCCAATCCTCTAATCTTTCGAAGTATCCTGAGTGTGTATCCTGGAGCTATATCCCGAAGCGTATTCTGCAAAACAATTATAAGCTAAGGTGGGTGTTAGCCTGGCTAACACCCCTCCGATGCTTAAGTCAGTAACGGGTTCAAAACAATATTAAACATATTAAAAGAGATAATATTCATACCATCCTGAGTTAGAAATTAAATTCCTAACTCACTTGAAATAGAGCTTCAAATGTATAGCATTCCAGGATCTTGGTAACATATCCCCCTTCATATTCTTGAGTCGGTACGCTCCTTTCCCTGATTCTGATTCAATCTCATAGGGTCCTTCCCATTTTGGAGCTAACTTTCCATCAGCAGGATTACTAGTGTTCTGAAAAGCCTTTCTCAATACCCAATCTCCAACCTGGAACCTTCTAGTCCTTATATTCTTGTTATATGCTTTGGATATCCTTTGTTGATATGCTGCCATCTTTAGCCTTGCTGCGTCTCTTATCTCATCAATAGTATCCAATTCCTGGCATAGGATTTCAGGATTCTGCTCAGGATCTCGGAGGCTGGATCTTGCTGTAGGTATTACCATTTCTGTCGGGATCACCGCCTCTGCTCCAAATACCAAGGAAAATGGGGTTTGGCCGGTTGCATTTTTCACCGTTGTTCTATCAACCCATAAAACAAAGGGTAATTCTTCTGCCCATCTTCCTTTTTTGGCTCCCAGTATCTTTTTCAGGTTGTTGACAATTATCTTGTTTGAGGATTCTGCTTGTCCATTCGCTTGAGGATGTACTGGTGTGGATGTGATCATTTTGATTCCCCAATTCTTGCAGAAGTCAGTAGTCCTCTTACTTATGAATTCAGATCCATTGTCACAAATTATTTCAGCTGGTACACTAAATCTAGTCAGTATATTCCTTTTTATGAAGGATACCACTTCCTGATCTCTGACTTGAACAAATGCTTCAGCTTCAACCCACTTAGAGAAATAATCAGTCATTGCCAGCATGAAGACTTTTCCTCCTGGAGCTTTTGGCAATTTTCCTACTAGATCCATCCCCCATTTCATGAACGGCCAAGGAGATACAATAGGATATAATGGCTCTGCAGGCTGATGTAGTATGTTGCTGTGTCTTTGGCATGCATCACATTTTCGAGCATATTGTGCAGCATCTTTTCTCATGGTAGGCCAATAATATCCTGTTCTTAATACTTTTGAGAACAATGACCTGCCCCCAGTGTGGTTACCACAATCCCTTCGTGGATATCCTGAAGCACTTCTTTGGTCTCAGGATCCTCCAAGCACCTCAGATATGGACATGCAAGAGATTTCTTATATAAAACATTATTTATAATAGCAAATCGTGATACCTTCATCCTAAAGGCCTTAGGATTTTCATCCTTGGGGATGTGTCCTTCCTTAAGATATCTTGTGATTGGAGCCGTCCAAGATCTAGGATCCTCTTCAGGATATTCAGCACCAGGATCCTGAACACTTACTACCTCCTTACCCTGAGGATCCGTCGCAGGATACAGGATATGTAATATTGGTATTTGGGCCCCTTCTGGTATCCTGACTGATGATCCTAGATTTGCCAAGGCATCAACTTCAGCATTGTCCTCTCTTGGTACCTGTTCAAGTGTAAAAACATCGAAATATCCAGCTAATTTTTTTACAATTTCAAGGTATTCAGCCAATTTTTCACCTTTTACTGCATAAGATCCATTAAAATGATTAGTGATTAACAAGGAATCAACAAACACTTGTAGACTCTTGATATTCATGCTCTTAGCCAATTCTAATCCTGCAATTAAGGCTTCATATTCTGCTTCATTATTAGTGGCAGAAAACTCACATCTAATAGCCTGGGGTAATATGTCCCCCTGTGGCGATTTTAGTAGTATACCCAAACCTACACCTCTTACATTAGATGCACCATCAGTATATAATATCCAGGATTCTAGGTTTTCTCCTAGCTGTTGTACCTCTAGGTCTACTTCATTTTGAATATCACTACTGAAATCAGCCACAAAGTCAGCTAAAGCCTGAGACTTTATGGCATTTCTAGGCTCATATACTAAATCAAAGGCACTTAATTTCACCGACCATTTAGCCATCCTACCTGACATCTCTGGTTTCCTAAGCACATTTTTAACAGGATAGTTGGTTTTAACGTGAATCCTATGTGTTTCAAAATAATGTCTAAGTTTTGTTGACGCCATAACTAGGGCTAATATCAATTTCTCTAAGTGAGAATACCTTGTTTCAGCATCTAATAAACTTTTACTAACATAATAAACAGGATACTGCTGACCTTCATGGTCCTTTAAAAGGACAACACTTACTGCATTCCCCGACACTGCAAGGTACAGGGATAACGGTTCACCATCCTCAGGCTTCATCAATAGAGGTGCGGTTGAAAGATATCGCTTTAAATCCTGCAAGGCTGCTTCATGCTTTGCTCCCCATTCAAACTTCTTATTTTTCTTCAGGATATCATAAAATTCCTTGCATTTCTCCGAGGATCTTGAAATAAATCTGTTTAATGCTGCTACTCGCCCTGTTAACCGTTGAACATCCTTCATATTTGAAGGCGATTTAATATCCAGGATAGCTTTAATCTGCTCCGGGCTCGCTTCTATCCCTCTTTTAGTCACCATATATCCTAGAAACTTACCTGCCCCCACTCCAAAATGGCACTTAGCAGGATTTAGCTTCATATTATACTGGTCTAGGATATCAAATGCTCCCTTAATATCCTGGAGGTGATCCTCAGCCTTCTTAGATTTTACTACCATATCATCGATGTACACCTCCATGGTGTCCCCCAGCTTCTCTTTGAACATCATGTTTACCAATCTTTGATATGTTGCACCTGCATTTTTCAAACCAAAGGGCATAGCAGTGTAACAATATATACCTGTTGGTGTCATGAAGGCAGTATCCTCCTGGTCTGAAGGTTCCATTTGGATCTGTTGGAATCCTGAAGATGCATCCATGAAGGTTAACATCTCATGGCCGGCAGTAGCATCCACCATTGAGTCAATATGAGGAAGAGGAAATGGGTCTTTGGGACAAGCTTTGTTTAAGTCGGTGTAATCCACACATACTCTCCATTTCCCGTTTTTCTTTTGCACCACAACCACATTAGCCAGCCATTTGGGAAACTTCACTTCCCTAATCATCTTGCTCTTTAGTAGCCTTTCAACTTCCTCTTGGATGATCATATTTCGTTCCGGAGCAAATTTCCTTCTCTTTTGTTGGACTGGTTTAAATGATCTGTCAATACCAAGCTTATGTGTTATAATATCCTTGGAAATGCCTGTCATATCCTCATGTTTCCATGCGAATGTCGACATCCTGCATTTCAAAAAGTTAGTCAATTGATTTTCAATATCCTGAGGGATATTGGTTCCTACGAGCACTGAGATATCCGGGTTATCCTGATCCAGGATAATTTTCTTTACATCTTGCTCAGAAGCCTCCAGAATATCCTGGGCCCGCATCTTTAATTGCTATGCCGCATTGGGCTTGGTAGAGGATTTCATGGATGATGAGTAGCATTCCTTTGCTTCTTGCTGGTCGTTATCCACTTTTACAACTCCCCAAGGTGTAGGGATCTTGATACACTGATGATAAGTCGATGGCACAGCTTTCATATCATGGATCCAAGGCCTACCCAATATAATGTTATAGCAGGATAGTGAGTCCATGACGCAAAAGCGTTGTATTGAATTGACTCCTTCAACATATACTGGTAATTTTATCTCCCCCACGGTATTCCTGGCTTCTCCACTGAACCCGACGAGCACGGTGGACTTCGAAGTAATATCCATCGGGGATACATTCATTCTTTTCAACGTCTCCAGCTGGATTATGTTGACGGAACTGCTGTTATCTACCAGTATCCTGCGCACAAAATGGTTAGCGACGTACAAAGTAATTACTAAAGCGCCATGGTGAGGATCCTGAACAGTATCCCTGTCATCACTATCAAACGTGATCACTTTGTCAGTTGTGAGCGTCGTCATCCTAGTCGGCTTTTCTCCTCTTTCTGCCTTAGCTTCCTTTGCATGTCTCTTGGCTGCGGAATATGAAGTCCCGCAAATATCGGATCCTCCTGAAATAAAGTTAATTATTTTGGCATCTGCTGGGGGTGATGCTGCTCGTTCAGGATCCTTCTCAGGATCCTGCCCTTTATTCTTCTTTTTTCCCAGCAGATCCTTTAGATATCCCTTGCTCAACAGGTAGCTTATTTCTTTCCTTAGAGCAATGCAACCCTCGGTGATATGTCCGAAATCCTCGTGGAAGGCACACCATTTGGACTTATCCTTCCAATCAGCTTTTTGTTGATTTTTGCGAGGCCACCTGGCTTTGTCTCCTAAACCCTGCATAGCATACATTAATTCAGGTATATTAACGGAAAAACAATATTCAGACAACTCAGGATACTCCTCAGGATCCTCATCTTCAACAACATTGACTTTTTTGCTATCATTTCTGCCATATGGCTTTGAGCGATATGGTTTATACGAGGATTCTGATTTTCTGTTGGTTGATTTATAGGTTGTGGACGAATTCATTATTTCTTGCATCTTTTTGTCATCCTCCAGCCGAATGTATCTTAATGCCCTCTTACGAGCTTCATCCAGATTCCTGCAGGGATTCATTACAAGATCCTGGTAAAACTGGGAATCTTTTTGCAATCCCATCTTGAAAGCCTGCACAGCTGTTGCAACATCAAGGTGCGGGATATCTAAGGATTCCCGGCTAAACTTATTCACATAGTCCCTCAAGGATTCCTGAGGTCCTTGAGTTATCCTATAAAGGTCACTGGTTAGTTTCTCAAAACTTCGGCTGCAGGAAAATTGACTATAAAATAAATTAACTAAATGGGCAAAAGAAATAATTGAGTGAGGAGGAACGTTTAACAGCCATTTTAGGGCTGATCCTGTTAAGGTGGAGCCAAAACCCTTGCCCAAGCATGCTTCTTTGAGATCTGGGGGGATAGGATTAATTTCCATCCTTTCCCTATACTGGGCGATATGCTTCTCAGGATCCGTAGTTCCGTCGTAGAGTTTCATGTTGGGGGTTTGAAATCTTTTTGGGATTTCAGCATCACAAATGGGATATGCAAACCGTGATATCCTGTGGCTATCCTGGGACACTTCAGAAATTGGCTGCACCACCCCAGGTACACTGGATATCATGTCCTTCAGCTTCTGAAGCTCTCTAGACAGTGCTGACGTCATACCTACATCCTGCAAAGATCCAACACCGTTAGTAGCAAGAGTATTATTATTATTAGATACATTACCGTTCTGAGGATTCTGGCCATATCCTGAAGCATATCCTGAGCTTCTCACAGTTGATATTCTAACTGATGAGGGTATCTCAGGAGTATGATTCTGGGAATGGCTAGGCACAATATTTCCTCGGTTATCCTCGGTATAAACTGCAGAACTGAAGTTCAAAGCCCTGGGTTGCAAGGGAGTGACAGTATCTTCAGCAGGCCTGCTCGAGCCGGATTTCAAGAGTTGTATCTCTCTCATCAGCATTTGATTAGTTTCCTGCTGCTGCCTCATCTGTTCCTGTACACTATCAAACAAATGTAGAATTTCCTCATTAGAAGCTAAAACAGGACCAGATCCCTGGGTGTTGCGAGCGGGGATAACATCCCGAGCCACATGAATTTCAGTCCCTTGGGAAGAAGTTTGAGATCTCGAAGGAGGTGGTGGAAGCACCGAACCAATTGTTGCAGAGGTTGTAGCAGACATGGTGGAAGAGCTCATGTTTGATCTTGAGGCCATTGAAAATAGTGTAGCAAAAAGTTTTGAAAATAGAAAACCAATTAGCGATTTTGCAAAAGATTTTAGTAAAAACAACACCACTTGCCCCACGGTGGGCGCCAAATTGTTTTGGTCAAAAATTACCGAAGCAATTAAGTGATCAAATTAGTTAAGTGAGGTAGTGTGCTTAAAAGGTGTGTCGAAAATGTTCAAGTTAAGTTGTTTGCAAAAACAGTTTGAGGATACGGCTCATGATACAGAGCTGTATTTATGATCAAACAATGAGCAAAAAAGGTAAAGGGTGACACAGGATATACGAGGAAAGCTCTTGATCAATCTAGATCGCCGGCACAAAACCTCGGGAGTTGACAATCGCAGCTGCCTTGTTCTTCTATTACTTCAAATGTCAGGATACAGTGCAGGATATGATGAATATCAACTAGGTGTTACAACGTGATTTGATTACAAGTGTTGGTGTGTAGTCATTGCTAGTAACTAGAGAGTAAAGTGTGCGAATGAAGTGAGTGCCTTAACTTGATCCGATCATACTATTTATAGCTAAACGAAAACAACTAGCTTTCCCAATAAACCGAGATTCCCCGAATATTCCCAAGTAAACGTTGCAGTCCTGGTCTTTCGGGATCAACGTCTCTATTCCAACTGATTTGCCCGAGTCTTGGGGGAAGAAGTCTTCTTGAACGTTGGAGACTTGTAACTCTTAATCTGCACGTGATTAATTCAGTCAATACCAGGATATCGTACCAGGATGTTACCAATATCCTGATCCGGTATCCTGATCACAAGTAAACAATCAAAAGCAGAATATTAGTCAGGATATATGCTCAAAAAATGACCCATAACAATAATAAAACCCTTTTTCTCAGCATATCATATGAAAACTTTGTGTTTATAAAACTTGGTATGTAGGACAATCCAGTCCCTGAGTCTTCGTGCCTCGCACGAGTATAAGTGAGCCTCGCCCAAAAGATTTTGTAAGCAGGACCAACCTGTCCCCTTACTTGTTTAAATAAAAAAAACGTCACCAAAGTTTGTAAATTTATGTGTTGTGAGTTTGCATCAAATGAATCTTAAAAACATTTGAAAGTTTGAGTATCGAAAGCTGGTACGTAAGCGTCTATGAAACTAATGATCATTAATGTGTAGCTAAGACATTAATATGTGTGCCGACATAGGAAGCACTCAACCCGGTAGACGATTTTAAGTGCCGATTAACCTCGACTGGGACACAAAAGCACTCTAAGTGGTCTCACAAGGACTGATGAGTGGGGCTCGCCCGTACCCGATAGATCTACCCCTTTTGTTCCTTGGTCCTTAAAAGGATTAATGGTGCCTAATTTAGCGCCTATTCGCACGTGATCCGAGAATTCATTTCATAGCTTAACCATGCCCTAGTTGACATGTGTTTCAAAAGAAAAGGGGAACATAAACTGTCACGGCCCCCGACCCACCCTGGACGGAATCGGGAGTCGTGAACAGCCCAGTGGTACCGGTGATTATTTTGAAAACGTTGCAGCGGAAATTTCATCAGGACCGTGAGTTAGGAAAAATATCAGAGTTTAGAAACACCGGATTTTATTTATTTAAGTAGAGGGGATAAACCCATGTTTTACAAAGGTAGCTTTAATAAGGAATAACTCGATTACATAAAACAATATTTCTTAATTTTATTTAATTAATAAAATAAGCCACTTCTTGAAGCCTTTCAGTGCCATATCCATCTTTTACTCCAATCTACTGTAATTACCTGAAACGCGTTTTAAAAAGGTTTTGTCAGCGGGAAATACTGAGTGAATCATTCTATTTAATAAAACAACCTGTTTGTTATAATTTACAGTATTAAGAGCGATTACAATTGCCTCTATCTTTTAATTAACTGATCCAGTTGTCACTTGACCGGACTTGTGACTGTGGACATATCACTTGCTGGGTCCTTTCACCCACAAGTGATAAATAATTAGTAGCTATGTGCACATCCCCCCACATACTGGCAGTAATTTCAGATAACAAAGACTTAATCCCTGTAATTATAACTTTTGAAAATAAACATGATTTTGAAAGTAATTTGATAAAAAGAGAATGACTCACATTATAAACATGCAGATTCATACGGGCAAAGTTACAGATAAGCCTTGATATATTGCAGATTTATACAGGCAGAGCTTAGCCTATTGATTAACCTTGTAACCTAGTGCACACGAACTAGGTAAGTAACTAATACAGCATTTACGATAACTCACGAGATCAACCCTCACAACGAATGACAAAGTGCTATGCTTAAACATCCATCGAATTAACGACTAATGACAAAGCATCACCCTAATGTGGGCAGCACTTAAACTTCCATTGAGTACATTGATCGATCGGAAAATGAATCGTAGCAGCGATTGAGTTAATACCCTGTTTGCGGCAGCACCCCGCTATACTAATTAGTGATTTGTTTGTGTTTTGAGAGTATTTGAACGATATCTCAGCGTGTATTTCGATTTTGATCGTCGTTCAATCGCCAGAAATCAAGTCCCAATGTTCTGCTATTTATATACGATTTTGCCATGGCTTACGGACCGTAAGACTCAACCCTTACGGTCCGTAAGGGTCATGTTTTCACTATATGGTGGCCACGTGTGGGAGTAGGCCTGCTGAGTCGACGAAACGTTTAAATTCGATTTTTATAATAACTTATAAGGATAATCGTTGAGTAGGGAATGCCCCCCCCCTGAGTTTTAGGGGCCCTGATCCTGATTCTGATTGTTCTGAAAATTTTAGGGTTTACGCAGAATCACTTGGGTGTCTTAATTAGGGTTTCCTATTGGATGAAATAATATAATAATTAATAGTTTTGATGAGGGTTGTTACATTCTCCCCACCTTAATAAAATCTCGTCCTCGAGATTTGGGTTACGATATTTCTTTTAGATTTATGTCATATTTTAGTCAATAAAAACAATATTAAGGTAGATGACACGAAATTAAAATATCAAATTTTGTGAATACGAGTTGTACCATAAGTAGGATTCAATGGTTCAACTGAATTAGTTCGAGAAATCGATGATAAACGAATGAGATGTAATGATATAATTTCCAAGATGACTAGGTTCAAGCCAAAAGATATATGATAAATAGATATGAATGTGAAGAACTTTTAAAATCAATAAAAATTCTTTGTCAAAAGAAAGCTTACTTTGATTGGCAATTGAGGAAGACTTAGAATTGACAGGTTCTAAATGAAATAAAAGCATGAAAAATGATTTGTCAAATATTTATGATTTTAGAAAATCAAAGTGTTGAGAGGAGTGAATTGCAAAGATACACCAAAAGATACTAGAGTTAGTGTATCATTATTTAAAGTTCCAAGTTGTTTTAAATTATGAAATAATGTGATAGTATACTTATTAGTAACCATATTTTTTTTTTCATACTATATACTAGAGATCCAAATATAATAAGAACAAGTTGTTTTGGCATGATCAATCATTATATTATATTTGTAATATATATTATTTGTGTTATTGTCTGAACCGTATTTTACATATCAAATATAAATACTATGTAATATATATTATTTGTTACGCATTTTTACTATATGCAAATGTTCACCACTTTTAAATAAATATTATTTTAGTATTTTACTATATTATGTAAAATAACTTATATTTACTATGTAATATATATTACAAAACACCGCAATGAAGTTATTACTTTACAAAATATTTTAGTATTATTATTTTGTAAAAGAAATCACTATTATTTATAATGTTAAATGAAAATTAAAAGTGTAAAAATATTTATTGTACATAAAGTATTTGTAAAATAATTTGTAAATATATATCACTTAATGAATCGATTCTATATGAATGTATTTACAAATATTAAAAACGGAGACTATTTTTATTTAGTATAATGTTCTTTTAACTCAACTTAATTGATAACTACCATACATGGTCCTTTTCTTACCAAAATGTTATGGTACATAATTTCCACAAAATCTGTGATAGACAATTATTTATATAATTTTATTCGTCCCTCTAATTCTTGTATTGTTTTATGAAAATATGTCTTCTCCTTACAGTACAAAGTATATATAAAATATTTCTACATATAATTAAAATTTACTAATTAATTATGATAACTTAATTTATATATATTAACTAGTTATTATCCTGGTTGGATATTGGTTAGTGCTGCCTTGTTTAAGCATAGGTGGCCAGTCAATGCCTAACTAAGGCTAGGCTATTCAATACCTGCTCCTGACAATAACCTTTAAAAATAGTATTAACACTTCTGTTATTAATTTATTATTAATAATAAAACTAATATTAATTATCAATAATAAATAACTGAATGTGAATTTAAATAAGAGTGTACTTCAACATAAAATTTTTATATATATATTTCTTTACCTCAATGGTTTAATAAGAATATAGTAATACTATTTTGTAATTTTAGGTAATCACTTACGTAAGTTTCCATATATAATTAATTTTATGTAATGTTTTTCGATTGAAGATTATTAAAGCAATAATTATCATGAAAGGCTTGATTAATGTTGTAAGAATCATTTAAGAGATATACTGAAATATGACAAGAATTTGTATATCATTATCTTATTACACGATTTGTGTTAAGATGACTATAAATAATTAAATCAGTATATGATATATATATAAACGAGATTAGTGCAAGCTTTAAATTTTGTGAAAACATTAGTACAAGGTGATCGTGATCAAAGAAATGATTTACTGGAGTCGAAAATTTAAACAAGCCTATTATGGTTCAAAATGAAGTGCTTGTTGGGACTATTTTGAATATGATAGCTTCCATCTATCATATGGAATCTTGGAATAAATATGTAATGTGAGCGAATTAAATAATTTGAACTTGATTTAAACAAAATAAGTTTTAATAAGAAAGTTCGGACATGGTTACTATAGAAACTATATATGTTAAAGAAAATTAAAGAAATTCATTGACTCAATATCAAGGAATCATCGTTTTGCAATAATGCGGTTTACAGTACAAAAAGCGGAATGATATTTGAATTTGGATAAAATAACAAATCGGAATGAAGTCCTCCAGTGGTCTTTATAGATCAAATGAATCACATGCACAACAAACAGTGCATGTGTAATGTGTGAATTTACCAAGAAATGAAATAGATCAATATTTGCTATTGTGAAAGAAATCCTCATGGTATAATGACTATTAGGGGAAGTAAAACACGAAAGTCAACTTATTATATGCAGAAGTCAAAATTTTAACGAAAGAAATATAAGAACTTTATCTGGAAATTTTGTGTAATAACCGTTATTAAGTGACATTACCAGGGAATGTCGAATGAAATAGAGAATTTGCAAAGGTATGTAATTCATTTTTCAGTGATAATAATTATGACTCGGATTAAACTGTGCACCGATGGTTGTGAAATTTTGTTACAACGTACCTCAACGAGATTCGGGTTATTTGTAGGATCGCGTGGTAAAGTGGTTCTTTTTGATTAGTAGTTCTTCTACTGAAGGAATTAACATTGGTGTCATCATGCCTAATTTATATTTTCCAAAGGTCTTGCCTTGAAAGTTGTGTATGATATACTTTAACTTCTGTGGACTTATAATTAAATTTTCATGTGTTTTCTTGTACTTTATCACAACTTTACATGCTTCTTACTCGCGTTAATAGTTTATGGTAACGCGTTAGAAATTCCTTACACTTTTGATGTTATCCCAACTTAATTGGTTTCTATTGTTATTATTGTCGCTCAAGTTACTAGGCAGATAATCAAACGAAATAATGTTTGATATCGGAAAAGAGATTCCTAATAAAGAAATTTAGACACAGATGCTTGTGCTTTATTCCAAATTGACTTTTGGAATTCCTTATATATATATATTTATATAATCATATATTTCACATGCTGAAATAAACATTCCATCTATCAGGTCAATGTATTTAATAGATTCATATTTCCAGAAACCAGTCAGATATCTGGTCATAATACTATTTAGGGAAATCTTGTCACTCGTTTGACATATTATATACCCCGTCTTACCCGGTTCACGCCGGAGAGGTAATCTCAGTATATCCGGACAAACTGGAGAGTCTGCTACACCATATCCAGTTTTGCCGTAGAAAATTTTCTATTTCCCATAAATAGTATCTTTTCAAGATTTTAAAAGTGCCTCTTTTATTAGAGCTTTTATCCAGAATCAAGGAAACTTGTATTCCCATAACATATTTTAGTCTAGATCACGTAATATCAATAAGCAATAATTACTATTAATTCTTGCTTATTTATCATATCTTGCAATATTCTAATTACCATTCTTATGGTATATCAAAACCCATCATACTTTATTTACACAAGTACTTAGCTTATCTCGAAACTGATACTAAGGCATCTTTTCTTAAGTTCAAGTCTAAATGCTATCATGTGTGCTACCAGTTAACAGCAATCTCCTAACTCTTTTATATGAACTTAGGTATTATTGTTACAACACCTAAAGGCTTAAATCAGTGGCTCTGATACCACCTTCTGTCACGGTCCCCGACCCACCCTGGACGGAATCGGGAGTCATGAACAGCCCAGTGGTACCGGTGATTATTTTGAAAACGTTGCAGCGGAAATTTCATCAGGACCGTGAGTTAGGAAAAATATCAGAGTTTAGAAACACCGGATTTTATTTATTTAAGTAGAGGGGATAAACCCATGTTTTACAAAGGTAGCTTTAATAAGGAATAACTCGATTACATAAAACAATATTTCTTAATTTTATTTAATTAATAAAATAAGCCACTTCTTGAAGCCTTTCAGTGCCATATCCATCTTTTACTCCAATCTACTGTAATTACCTGAAACGCGTTTTAAAAAGGTTTTGTCAGCGGGAAATACTGAGTGAATCATTCTATTTAATAAAACAACCTGTTTGTTATAATTTACAGTATTAAGAGCGATTACAATTGCCTCTATCTTTTAATTAACTGATCCAGTTGTCACTTGACCGGACTTGTGACTGTGGACATATCACTTGCTGGGTCCTTTCACCCACAAGTGATAAATAATTAGTAGCTATGTGCACATCCCCCCACATACTGGCAGTAATTTCAGATAACAAAGACTTAATCCATGTAATTATAACTTTTGAAAATAAACATGATTTTGAAAGTAATTTGATAAAAAGAGAATGACTCACATTATAAACATGCAGATTCATACGGGCAAAGTTACAGATAAGCCTTGATATATTGCAGATTTATACAGGCAGAGCTTAGCCTATTGATTAACCTTGTAACCTAGTGCACACGAACTAGGTAAGTAACTAATACAGCATTTACGATAACTCACGAGATCAACCCTCACAACGAATGACAAAGTGCTATGCTTAAACATCCATCGAATTAACGACTAATGACAAAGCATCACCCTAATGTGGGCAGCACTTAAACATCCATTGAGTACATTGATCGATCGGAAAATGAATCGTAGCAGCGATTGAGTTAATACCCTGTTTGCGGCAGCACCCCGCTATACTAATTAGTGATTTGTGTGTGTTTTGAGAGTATTTGAACGATATCTCAGCGTGTATTTCGAGTTTGATCGTCGTTCAATCGCCAGAAATCAAGTCCCAATGTTCTGCTATTTATATACGATTTTGCCCTGGCTTACGGACCGTAAGACTCAACCCTTACGGTCCGTAAGGGTCATGTTTTCACTATATGGTGGCCACGTGTGGGAGTAGGCCTGCTGAGTCGACGAAATGTTTAAATTCGATTTTTATAATAACTTATAAGGATAATCGTTGAGTAGGGAATGCCCCCCCTGAGTTTTAGGGGCCCTGATCCTGATTCTGATTGTTCTGAAAATTTTAGGGTTTGCGCAGAATCACTTGGGTGTCTTAATTAGGGTTTCCTATTGGATGAAATAATATAATAATTAATAGTTTTGATGAGGGTTGTTACATAAACCCATTGGGTTGTCTCGTTGTCCTTATGCAGACCCACCCAGTCCCGTTGTTGTAACTAGGATATTCCCATCACTACTCATGAAATCATGCACGTTTGCGAGAAAACGCATTTGTTTTGTAAAACCGGTATGTTTAGTACAAACCTTTCGTAAACCATTCGAGTTCATTAAAATTCATTTGCAACATGGTTTATAAATATGTGTGTTCGTTCATCGAAATATTGTTTGCTTTTGCAAAAACTTGCATGTCTTTCCACCCCCGAAAACATTTATAAAACGTAAACCGTAAAAGTGGGGGTTATGAACTCACCTTGATGTCCTTGTGCAAAACTAGCTAAATGTGAGCCCGTGATGTCGTTCCAAGAACGTGAACTCGCTAGCATGCATCTATAACATTCCTACCAAGGAATACTTATAAGTTTCTAAATAAAGCAACGTAGCTAAACTACGTGTCCGAGTTCTATCGAATCGTTAACCAAACGACTCTAAGGAAGGTGTTATCGTCTTGGCTTAGAATAACCATTCTATGGTTATTTGATCCCGTTTATAATCGGGATAAAACTAAGTCTCGGAAACGACTTAGTTTTCCGAGTGATTTAGAATATATATATATATGTATATATATAACCAAATATATATATACGAAGTCGTGTTAGTCGTCGTAAATTGAAATACGGGGATTGATCAATGTACGTCTCGCCGTAGTTGTCGTAAGATGGTAATATATATATATATATATATATATATATATATTAAGCCGTGACGTTTGAAATGAACATAAACAACCATATTCCTTTTATAAGAATATTCGGATTCTAGACGATCGAAAAAAATAAAAATAATTATATTTATTTTGTATAACTTTCAAATACTAAACGTTGGAAATATAAATTCCAAATTCCATCGTTTGAAATAAATATGAACAGTATATTTTTCTCATAAAGGTACTCGGAAATCTCGACGTTCGGAATAGTTATAAACATTATATTCCTTTTTATAAAGGTATTCGAAGTTATTCGAATCATCGCTGTATCGAAATAAATATAAATAATTATACTTATTTTATAAAAATACACGAGTTAACATCGTTTGAAATAAATATAAACAATTATATTTATTTTATAAAATATTTCCGAGTTTTGGGCGTTGAAATAAATATAGACAATTATACTCATTTTATAAAAGTTTTCGGTTTCGTTAACTAGAAACCCACTTCGTCGGGCGTCATGAATTTGTTTTGGTATGTCGTAAAGCGTCGCCAAATATAAATATATCTCTATATTTAATCTTATAAGAAAAACTCGAATTTTTGATAAGTGTCGTTTTTAGAATGTAATTACGTTTTGTGTTACGAGTTTTTAACAATAAATGGACAGAGTTTCCTCTGTTTTTGGAATAACCAGAAAATAAAAGTTGTCGTATTTTTTCAAAACTCAACAATTATTCAATCAAAGTTTAAGAACCCGCACATTTCGCGGGTGGACTAACACACAAATATAAAACCTAAAATTGTTGAAATAATCATTGGAAAGAAATAAACGTTCAAGTACTAATGAAATTAGTAAACTACAATGAATTCAAAAAAAGAAGTAACGCAAAAATCAAAAGTCATTAAAGACTTCTTTATACACCACATTGATGTTTTATCTGTAGGCTTCCAATCTTTGTCTAATATTAGCAGTTTAACACCATCTCTTATTTTTACTCTAGATAACGCGACATAGAAATGACCATGAGTGAAAACCGGTTGTTTCAGGTACAAACCAATCCTAGAAAGTGATTGGCCTTGGATTTTGTTGAAAGTCATGGCAAAACATACAGCTACGAGAAATTGCCTTCTTTGAAATGAGAAACTTTCTGTTAAAAGATGAAATTGGAGTATCTTCATCACCGGTACAGGAAAAGGAATCCTACATATGAAAAACATAATTATAACATTTAAATGATTAAAAACTTGTGTAAAGCACGCTGCTACAGATTGCAGCCATCCGCCACTACTTGCAAATCTTTGCCATGTTACCTGTATTTTGCCAGAAACCAATGAAGTCTGGTCTCTCAATTAGCATACTACCTATTACCATTTAACTTACACTATCCCACCTAAAAACACATTGAAAATCTATAAACCACCTATTTATCTAAAGATACCAATGAAAGGGTGGGGTTCGGCTACAAAGTCCATTTTTCCTACAAAGTGTACAAAGTCATAAAACATCACAATTTCAGCCATAAAACACACTCAAAACCCACAAATAACATAGTTAAGATCACTAAAACACAATATCTAAACCATAACAGTCCTTAAAAACTTTAAACACATCATCGTACAACTATGAATATAAAACACAACATGATAATCAATATAAAATACACTAATGTTAGTCATTCGATAATCAAAGCCTTATAATCCAAAACACGACACATAACCCACTAATATGATGTTTTAGTAATCTTCACTATGTTATTTGTGGGTTTTGAGTGTGTTTTATGGTTGACATTATGGTGTTTTATAACTTTTTACACTTTGTAGGAAAAATGGACTTTATAGCCAACTCTCACCCTATATATATATATATATATATATATATATATATATATATATATATATAGGGGATGGTTCAAATGAAAACCACTTTTAACGCGAAAACTCGAAAACTAACTAAAAAAAGCCTAAAAAACACACAAATTTTTTTTTTTTTAATTTTTTTATAAATTTCGCTGGTTTTTATATATGAAAAAAAATTTCAAAAAAAAAAAAAAAAATTTTTTTTTTTTGGGTTGTACTGCACATGTGTAGTACACTAATACGGAAAGCCTAAACCACTTAACCCACCCCCCACCGACACCCCCCAAAAACCTAAACCCCCCACCCCCACCCCCCAAAAACCTAAATTCACCCTCCCACCAAAAGCCTAACCCCCCACCCCCCAAAAACCTAAACCCCCCCACCCCCCACCCTCCCGAAAACCTAAAACTAAACCCTAAACATAAACCCGAAAAAAACCTAAACCCCCCACCCCCACCCCCCAAAAACCTAAACCCCCCTTCCCCCCACACCCAAAAACCTAATCCTAATCATAAAGCTCCAAAAAAACTAACCCTAAAAGCTAAACTAGACTCAAAAAGCTAATTTTAAGCATGTAATGCAATTGTAGTACATGTTATATTGCACATGTGCACTACTATAATAATAGTATTGAAAACAAGACGACACCATAAATCTTTTTTTATGTCATAAAAAATATGCTCGAATATACTTGAATGAAAGATACAAAAATTTGTGATCTTATGGTGCCATTTTTGTTTTAAAATGATAACGTATGGAGAAATGGGAAATGTTTGAAAAGTTACATATTTTTTTCCCAATTTTACCCCTCCTTCATTAAAAGTCTCCCCCCCTTCTTTTTTGTGGTTTTTAATTAGTTTTCGAGTTTTCACAATAACTAGTGGTTTTCATTTGAACCTTCCCCTATATATATATATATATATATATACATATATAGGGGGAGGTTCATTTGAGAAGAGAAAATTAAATTGAGAAGAAAAAGAACAAATGGTACAATTATAAAATATTAAACAGTTTTGCTCTCATCTCATTTATTATTATGTTTGACTAATTAAATAGTCATAAAGACTAACATCCTCCACACTAAAATTATTTCCTAGACACATCAAAATTTATCCTATACGTTTTTGAAATTTATCCTACACATACTGAAATTTATCCTACACAACTCGTAATTCATCCTACACACCTCATAATTTATCCTACACTTTAAATTGATTTTTTTCTTCTTTGAAAAGATATATTTTTTTTGAAATTAAGTTACAAATTTAATTTAGTTAGCTATTAAAAAGGAAGACTAACAATTAATGATCTATCTAATTTTACCAATATACCCTTACACTCATATTAAATACAAAAATTAAATGAAGTAAAATGAAGCATTTCTTATTGGTTGAAGTTTGTTTTTTTTATTCTAACAAAAAATTTCTTCTCATTTGAACCCACAAATATATATATATATATAGGGTAAGGTTCATGCGAGAACTACCTTTATTGCGAGAACCGCGAGAACCAATGTGAACACAACCTAAAATAGCTAAAAAAAAACTAACCCCCACACCCCCCCCCCCCCAAAAAAAAAAAACCTAACCCCCCCAAGCTAAATGCTAAAAACTAAAACCCTCAAAAAACCTAAAAAAACCCAAACCCCCCCCCCCCCAAGCTAAAATGCTAAAAACTAAACCCCCAAAAAACCTAAAAAAATCTAATTTTTTTTAAATATTTTTTTATGTTAAAATCGCTACTTTTAGTAGAAAAAAATTGTTTTTTGGCTACTAAAAGTAGCGATTTTTTTATAAAAATAAGAAAAAAAAAAATTTTGTGTGTTTTTTTAGCTATTTTTAGGCAGTTTTTGTTGTGTTCACATTGGTTCTCGCGGTTCTCGCAATAAAGGGTGGTTGCTAACAGATCTTTATCCTATATATATATATATATATATGGGAGCGCTAAAATGAAAACCACCTCCAGTTGTAAGAACCATGAGAACCACTTTCTAGCCATTAGATCAAGAAGATGGATTGACAAGATTAAAAGTATTTAAAAATAATATTAAGTATTTTTTGTCTTGTTATATCTTTAATATTTTGATTTAAAAAGGTAGTTTAGTAAAATTACTCTTTTTTGTCTTTTTGTCTTTATTGTTTTTTATTACTTTTTTTGTATTATAATATTAGTTTTTATTTTTTAAACAAAATTTTTTTATTAAAATCTTTTTTAAATTAAGATTTTTTAACAGATTTTTTAAAATTTTTACGTTTTACGTTGAACTTTTTACGTTTTACGTTTTTACGTTAAAATTTTTACTTTTTACGTTTTACGTAAAACTTTTTACGTTTTACGTTAAACTTTTTGCGTTTTTACGTTTTACGTTTTATGTTAAACTTTTTACGTTTTACGTTAAACTTTTTACGTTTTACGTTAAACTTTTTACGTTTTACATTAAACTTTTTACTTTTTATGTTTTACGTTAAAAAGTTTATGTTTTACATTAAAAAGTGTACGGTTTAAATTCTTTTTTTTACAAAAACTTTTTTACGCAAAACGAAAGCACCCAGAAATCGCAAACTCGGTAGGTGTCTCAAATAGATTGTTATCATCATCTACTGAGGAAAAAAATATAGAAAACCAACAACATCAAAACCATATGTATCTCGAAAAAAAAAACGGGGCTTGGCTCAGATTTTCCGATAATCAAATGGCTGCAAAAGTGGGGTTGCAGGTTAAAAAACCTACCCTCCACCGTCCTTGCCGCGCCATCGTCATTAAAAGCTACGTTTTTTGCATCATCGCCGCCCCAATCGAAAACAGAAATCAAAACCCACATATTCAAAATACAGATAAAAAACAGAAATAAAAAAGAACACATCAGATTCAAGAACACACCATATCATCAGATTCAAAAAACCATCAGCTTCAAAAAACCATCAGATTCAAGAACACACCACCATCAGATTCAAGAACACACCATCATCAGATCAAACCCCCAAACATACCAAAATACCATTAGATTCAAGAACACACCAGTGGCCGTCGCTACCTTGTCGGCATCCCACCGACCACCCCCATTACCTCAGCCGTTCAAAAAACCATCAGATTCAAGAAATCGGAGCTCTGCCGGAGCTGCATCGCCCTCGCCGCCGTCCTCTTTCTCTCTCCTCGGACTCTCTCCCTCTCTACAACGTTTCTTTTCTCTCTCTCTCTGAAATTTGATTCAAGAAGACACCACCATCAGATCAAACCCCCAAACATACAAAAACGAAGGGTTTCATGGTGGTGAACGAGTGAGAGAGAGAGAGAGAGAGAGAAACAGGGGTGTGAGAGAGAGAAACAGGGGTCAACGAGTGTGAGAGAGAGAGAAACAGGGGTGGGTGATGGTTTCATCCTCACCATCAGTCGTCATCATCATCATCTTCGTTTAACGGGAAGTGTTCGCCGGCAGAGAGACAATGGTGGTTGGTTTGAGTTTTGATTTGGGTTTTTTTTCCTTTATGCATGAGATTTCGAACAAAAGATGAGAGATGGTGGTAAAGGATTTCAAGAGAGAGAAATGATGAGAGATGCTGTTTTAATTTCAAGAAAGAGATGGTCTGCAACTTTAAAAGAAAGACAGAGGAGAGAGGAAGGATTGGACATTTGAAGGAATTGACCAAATTGCCCCTTATTCTGATTGGTTGAGAGTGGTTCTTATGGTTCTTACAACTGGAGGTGGTTTTCATTTTAGCGCCCCCTATATATATATATGTATATATATATATATATATATATATATAGAGGCCGGTTATCATACAAATCCTCTAATCGTACATTATGTACGCGTCGTCTACAACCGTCGGATCATCTTCCTTAAACAGCTTCTTTTTCTATTAAATTTATCAACATATGATTCATAAAAAAGAAACCCCCAAGGTTAAAAACGTCAAATTTAAGATCAAAACACCTGATAACGGCAAACAAAACCTCAAAAATCATAACGAAAGATCCTAAATCAAAACCAACGACGAAATTATAACAATTAACAAAAAATCGATCGATTCTTATTCACCAAATCGATCGATTCCTATTCATCAAATTCTTCTGATAAAATGAACTTCTGATGAATTTAGAAATTCTGTATGCACTGACTATCGAAGAAGATGATGCAGTTTGTCAAATCATGTGCGAAAACGTCGACAATACAAATGCGAATTCGGTATAAAAATGAATTCTTTGACATTTCATATAGTTTGCGAATTTCATGTGATGCATGTGCGATATCAGTAAAAAGTTAAGAATTCTTTGAGATTTCATATAGTTTGCGAATTTCAGGATAATGCACATGCGTTTTCAAACACTTACAAAATCTCTTCATATAGTTTGCGATTTTAGATAAATTACACATGCGATATCATATAAAATGATATTTAAATGTATGTTTCTTACGGTTTGCGAATTACTTTCGAATCAAGTGCGATTTCGAATAAGGAAAGTGCAAAAAAAAACTTAAAAAAAAATACTTTGTAATAAAAAATACAAAAAAAAAAAAAACTACCAATCTTAAAAACTAAAAATGAAATTATTTTATATACAAAAACTTAATTTATTAATGATGTGACTATAATTTGACATGTAATGATGAATTTTACAATTAATACTACTGAACTTACCACCCTACCTACATAATAAATTTACTATATTAATATAAAAAACCTTGATAACTACCTTCCATATTAAGACATAGAAGACCAAATGAAACACACACACAAACACAGACAAACAAAAAATGGCATCTGAAGATATAGAAAAAATCAAAACCATTGCAATCAAAGAGCTATTTCCAAGCACTGATGTCACCTCTTCTCATCTGATTCTTGATGTGCAGGGCAAAATCCTTGAACAAATCAAGAACAATCAAGAAATATGGGAAAAGCTACTTCAAGAACCACCATCAACATTCAGAGACAGAGCTTTGGATCACCTAAAGGAGCAATCTCGATCTGATGACTTGGCCTTCTCTTTCCTAACAGATGCTCTGAACACTGTGAAGGAGAAGATGAAGTTCAGCTCTTCTGAACGTGACAAAATCATTTCTTCAAGTAACTAATTTATATTTTTAATCCTTTTGTGGTTGTGGCTGTGTTAGACAATAACTATTATTTTGGATATATGTTTTGAACAAATCTTATGCTTTAATATAATTTAAAATCGCATGAATGAATTAGGGATCTTTGCCACAATAACATAAAAAATACAAGATAACTCAAAATCGCATGTATTAGAGGAGAAATCGCATGTGAAAAATCATATAAATAAATATAAACTGATGCATATAAAATCGCATGTTTATAATACTAAAATCGCATGTGAAAAATGATATACATAAATGAATATAAAATCGCATGTGTTCCGTGTAAATTCGCATTTACATTTAAAAAAACATTACTCATCCTCGTCATCTTCATCTCCAGACACCTCTTCCCACTGATCTTCATCGGATCCATCATCACTAATGTAATCTTCAAAGTCATCTTCCTCTTCGTCGTCTTCACCCTCATTGTCTTTGTCTCTCAAACCATCTTCAATCTGGACACCCTTCTTCTTCTTTTTTTGCTGTTTACCTTGTTGTTTGCCTTTCAGCTCCTCGCAAGTCCGAATGTCATGACCTTTTACATTGCATACACTACATGTCCTTGACCTTTTCCCTTTGCGGCTGATCATTTGTTCCTTCTTAGATAAAATCCTTCTATGCGAGCCGCGGCCTTTGTTTCTTATACCAGCCGGCACACGAACAGTAGGGGGGGCATTAGTTACTGGTTGTTGATAACCAATCAACTTTGAAAATCGGTCAAATTTTGGATCAAGTTGCTTGGTTATGCGACTCTGATCAACTCTCTTTTAAGCTGCATCATTTGATCCCTCACTAAAACAAGTTGATCAAGGTCGAAAATCAAATTACTAACCAAATACTCCCCTGTATGAATGATTTCACGAGCAATCCGTTTAGCCTTGTGTTGCACATCCTTGCCACCCACATTTAAATTGTACTTCACATTCAACTCATTCGGCACCACATCCTTCGTCCATCTCTTCATAACATATTTGTTTGGTATTTCTTTAACACCAAACATCTTGAAAAGAAAATAGATGTGTTTGCATAGCAGCCCATACTGCTCAAAACGCAAACAGCTACACTGTGCAGTTACATCATTTTCAAGATTCTTGAACCACACCTAGCAAAAATAACCAAAAAAAAAATAATAATAATAATAAGATTTAAAATCGCATGTATAAAGATAACAATTTCGCATGTTTAAATAATCATGTAATTAAGTAAAATTAATATCGCATGTGGAACATAACAATTTCCCAATTCTAAAAAGTTAATGTAAAGTAAATAAACTAAAATCGCATATGTAATGTAAAAAATTCGCATATCTAAAAAAACATAAAAAAAACCTCCAATAAACCATCACCATGTGCTGTAAAGTCCTTCAATAATATTCTGATACGTGGACCTTCAACTTTGGTGTCCATCGGCAAACATTCGGAAATTGTTCCATGAATCTCTGATTGCTGATCAAAAAATATAGACCTGGTGTAGATCTTAGCAGCATCTTTTTCCAATGTAGTTCGACTCCAATCAGCTGGCTCAGTATATCTTGAAATATGATCATTTTTTCTATGATTGAACCTTTGAACATCCATTGCCCCATCAAAATGATTCATAAACTCTACGAGTGTGAGTTGTGAATTAGCAACCTGACAAAAAAAATGGTTCTCACTCTCTGATCTTGAAGTTGTTCTCATAAGACCTGACATTGGCTCATGCCGGTAAAAAGCCGGAATCCACATGGATCTCATCCCAAACATATCATCAATCCATTTGTTTTCAGTAAGACCAAACTCAATCATCACCAACTTCCACTGTCTCTCGAATTATTCGGGCTCAATCGAATCGGTCCAAACAATGTCGCACATCCTCCTTTTAAACTCGTCATTATTGCACAACTCGTGCCCAACCTTTAACAATAAATGCATTTTATATCAGTCTATTACAAAAAACTATAATAATAAAAAATAACACCAACAAAAACACAAAAATGTTGCATGCTCTACCTTATCTGCCACTTTTTTCATTATGTGCCACATACACAATCTGTGTCTGCTAATAGGGAAAACCTCCTCAATAGCCTCTTTCATAGCAGGGTCTTGATCCGTCACTACAACATTAGGCTGCCGACCAAATGACTTTAAAAATGAATTTAGAAGCCATTTATATGATTCAATACTCTCTGATGCCAACAACCCAGCTGAGAGTGTTACATTCCGACAGTGGTTGTCAATGCCTGTGAACGGAACAAACACCATCTTGTACCTGAACAACAAATGCGAAATCACATTTATTATATGCGAATTAATAAAAATCAAATGCGAAACCAGGGGGAAAAGGCATGCGATATATTCAACACAAATCTGTTGTCTACACTTGCGATATTGAACCCTCATTGGCAGACAAAACATGCGAAAAATCAGTAACAAAACATGTTTGTCTTTGAAACAGTTACCTGTTTGTCTTGAAGGTTGCATCGAACGATATCACATCGCCAAATTCCATATAGTTAAGCTTGCATAAACCATCAGCCCAGAACAACCCAGTTAAACGTTTGCCATCATCGACAGAGTATTCAAACGAATAATCAGCTAAATATTCTTTTTTGTCAGTCATCCTATTTATAACCATGTCAGCGTCATACTCTCCTATATAGCTGTTTATTCGCTTCCTAAAATTTTTGCAATCATCAACTGTGGCACCAACGTTCTCGAAACCACCATAACGTTTCCTCATTATATGGAAAACTTTGACAGGACCAAGGTTTAAAGTGCCTAGTTCCCATACCATCTCCTCCTGGACATCTGACAATTGTCTGTAAGCTGGGAGCATGTGAATGTCATTTTCACAAACAAACTTATGGTTATGACCATCAACAAATCTCTTGACTGTATATAATCTACCGTCCACAGTGCAAATCATAAGTTGAGCTTTGCATCCGGTCCTAATAGTCCCCCTTTTCCTTGTTTTGAATTGCTTTTTTGACTTGGAATTATCATCAATACACACAGGCTTATGTCCCTCTTTAGAACAAACAAAATACTTAGTTTTGATTATACCACCGCTGTATACTTCGCCACCTTTCCGAATAGAAAAACCAGCTAACTTAGCATATGATTGATAAAACGCATATGCTTGTTCAATGGAGGTAAATTGCATTCCAACAACAGGTGTAGCTGATGCCTGAACCTCCGGAGTGTAAACCCTTTCATCTACATGAATCAAAATAAAAAACATAAAAAGTCATATAAACCACATGCGAATTATCTGATCAATACATGCGAAATGATGATATTGATTAATTGAATTACATGTGCGATTTATTACATAATCAAATGCGAAATTACAAAAAAAACAAACCAAATGCGAATTGTAGAGAGTAATAACATGCGAAGTTAACATGTTGTTCTCAAAAAAATACAAAAGTGAAATCAAACATTCAAACTACAAAAACATCTACAACAATGCTACGATTAAACAAAAAACAATTATACGAACAATTTAGATATCTGAATTAACATAATTACCAATAGAAATCTCGTTTGCAGCACTTGAACTTGAACCTGGAATTGGAATTGGAATTGGATTTGCAGGTCGCGGATTTAAAACATCCTCAATCGAAACTCTCTGATAAGCAGATAATTGAGCATGATCACCGATCGGTCGATTTTCTTCAAAATCATCTTCTGTTCGTCCAGTGCTACTCTGTGGATCCATCGAAAATACACAAATTGAATGAAACCCTATCACATACGAACGAAAACTGCAGATTGTGAATTATGTAAAATTTGAAACTGATTTGAATAATAATTACCGGGATATCAGTGTAACGAACTTCTCGCTGAATGAGTGAAGAGACGAATTTGCCCTCTGATGGTTACGTTAATTGTCTGATTTAACCTTCTTAAACCCAACTGAATCAGGACACGTGTACGGCTCACAATATAGCGTACATAATGTAGGATAACCATATTTGTACCATACTCTTTACCTATATATATATATATATATTGTAAGGTTCATTTGAGAACCACCCTTATTGCGAGAATCAATATGAACACAACAAAATAATTCTACCCCACACTACCCCCTCCCCCCCCCCCCTAAAAAAAAAAAAACTATACCTCTCCAAAAAAGCCTAAGAGCATTCTCATCCAAGGAATCAAACTAACCCCTAACTTTAAAATATAAAAAAATCTTCTAAAAACTCACTCCAACCTATCCACCATATCTATACCCTAACCTTATATATTAAAAAAAAGGTACAGTAACTTTTTATTAATAAAAAGCTCCTGTAACTCTCCATCTCCAACAACCACACATCTCCCGCCCCTCTCCTTCTCCTGCACATCGACTCCATCAACAAATTAAGCAAAACTACCAGAAAGTTCCCACTTCCCAGGTTCTGATTTGTAAAGTGTGGAGGGTTCCGAGTTGAAAACACTTCTGATTTCACAGGCAATGATGCGGCTTCTATTGGAAACTAGGGTTCCGATTTGAAAACTAGACAAACAGGTATGATTCTTTCTTTGTTTTGTGTTGTTGTATGAATCGTCGACACCAGGGTTCCGATTTAAATCGTCGAATAAGGTATGTTTTGATAAGGTTTTGTTGTTTGGTTTTATGAATCTGTGAAGTGTTTGATTAAATGTCTGATTAAATGTCTGAGAGAAAGTTTAGATGTTTAGTTAGAAATTTAATTAGAGTTCATGTGAGCAAGTATAGTTAGTGGATTAATGTGTGTTAATTAATGAGAAAATGAAAGATAATTCTTTAGACCACTTGTAATTGGCTAGATTTTTTTTTATGTGATTTAGAGATACTTTGCTAGTGGCTGTTTATAGACGGAAAAGAGACATGATTGTACAGTCCAAACAGATTCGCGGCGAATAATGCGCGACAGAGAGATATTGTTAGGGTTCAGATCCATCATGGTCGCCAGAACCTACCACTGAACCGTGCCGTAGGGCCACCGTGGCGCCGTTGCAACCGCATCAGTTGATGCAATCTCATAACTGCATCACACATTATGCCTCTAAATTATAAATTATAAAACCAAGGTTCAATACTTGAATTGTTGATAAGGTTTTGTACTCAATTGATTTAGTCGACATGATAACATATATAGATATAGTCGACATAAAGTGCCATTCTTTTCGTTTAGTACCTATTCAAGCACCGTTTTGCCATTTTGTAAAACTGTGCAGACAACAGTCTATCTATCTATCATAGTTGTTAATGGCGAATAGCGACAAATAGTGATAAGGTACCTATATGCTACATAGCGATACACTAGAAAATTTACAAAATTACACTGGTATATACGCTATTTACATGTATATTTATGGTGAGTCCATGCTTACTAAATAGTTGCTCCTGGAAAATGCTATCTATAATAGATACCAGTTATGTTTAGTTATTAAAATAGGTGATGAGATTTTCTTGGGTGACCAAAATTAAAAATTGGGAACAAAGTGAATGACTAGATTATACACCTCAATATACATGTATGCTGTATGCATATGTTATGCCACTATACTGTAATAATATATGCTGATAGGGAAGTGGGCTGAAGTTTTGGGTCATACTTAAACGGTATTAAACCAGTAGTTATACGGAAGTGGGCTGAAGTTTTGGTTCCAGTAGTTACGGCAGCCGCGCGCTACGGCGTTACGGCAGCCGCGCCGCTTCCTTTCTCTTAATTGCATACATTTAGATAATGATAAACAACACCTGCAGCTTGCTTTTCACCAAAAAGAAAAAAAGGGGTCCATATATAGATCAGGCAAGAAACTATGGAAAGTATAAAAGTGTAGCTTTTGCTCCACAGTAGTACATGGGTCCATGGCCTTCATCTTCAAGGTGAAGGTTTCTCATTGGTGAGATTGTTTTGACAAAATATACTTTAAAGTAAAGAATAAAAAAAGATTATAAAGATCTAAATATTAAAGATCGACTAAAGACCTTTTCATTTGAATAATTATATTAAGTCCACTTGCTTTATAAAATTACCAGTAATTTATGCAATATACATAGACCATTTTATAAATTGGCAATTTTAAAAATATTTAATATGTACCAAAATAATAAATCAAGTGTATATGGACCCATGTTAGGACCTCTGGAACTAAATGCTGCCACCACGGGGGACGGTTTAACTCCCAAAACAGTCCCTCCAGACCTAAGCAGTGCCATGGGATTGGCCTCTGTTTTCAAGTACTCCCTGATCTAGTAGTGTTTAAAGAGTAATTTACAAGTATTGATTTGCAAGTAAATAAATGATATTTGTATCCCATTGTAGCTTTGAGTATGGATTCACAAGACCAAGGTATGTACTACACCAACCTTCTTCATGGAAACTCTATTGTAAGCCTTGACGATTCTCCACCCTTACCCACTAATCCAATCAGTGTTAAGAAATCAACAAGGGGTGTGAATTTCATCCCGGAAGAAGACAAGCTAGTTGTCTCCGGCTGGCTTAATCATAGCCTTGATGCCATTCAAGGAACAGATCAGAAATACTCTCAGTTATGGGAAAAAATCTTAGAGTACTTTCAGCAACATAAAGAAACCACAACCGAGCGAACGGTCAAGTCCTTATCAAATCGATGGTCTTGTATTCAAAAGGCCACTAATAGCTTTTGTTCATGCCTAGCTCAAGTTGAACGATTAAATCAAAGCGGCATGACTGAGCAAGATAAGGTAAAATAATCCACACTCAACTTGTTTTAATAGTATTTTATATTACTTTATTTTGTTCTTATAACATGTATTTTATTTGTTTAAATGCAAGTTTGATAAGGCGAAAATTATGTACCAATCAGAAGAAAAGTGCAACTTTCTGTTCGAGCATTGTTGGAACCTATTAAAGGACCAACCTAAGTGGATTTTGCGGGATGCCGCAAAGCAAAGGAAGACGATGGTCCCACCCCCGACCCCAACCACAACCCCATCCCCAACGCGAAATGTCATTGAAGATGAAGTTGTCGAATTGGATAGACCAATAGGTAAGAAAGCTGCTGAAAAAAAACGAAAGGCTGGTAAGCAAACTGAGGAACTTATTCAACTCAGAAAGATGAAGTTTACACTTTTAGAGGAGGCGCAAGCTCAAGAGAAAGAGTATTTTCGCCTTAAGACCGAGAAGATGGAGTATGATAAGAAAGCGGAAGATGAAAGGTTGAGGTTACTGTCAGAAAAGTTAAGGATTGAAGCTGAGAAAACATAACTTGCAAAGAAGGAATCGGACCAGCGGATTATGATGATGGATGTGAGCGGTATGACTGAAATCCAACGACTGTATTTTGAAGAACTTCAAAGGGAAATCGTAATGAGGCGCGACCATGCCTGAGATAATCAGCTTTGAACAGAACACTAGCGCGTTTTTTGGGTGCTACACGGAAATATTACCATCTATATTTTGGTGTTACAAGGAAGTATTACTACACATATTTTGTAGCTTTGTCTAACCTCATACTTATATGTTTTTGGTGTTACGTGTAAATCCATTGTGTAGTCTATTAAATAGGTCAAACTTGGCATGATTCGGTATCTTAAACTGTTGTTTGTAGTCTGATGGTAGTGAAAATGGATGGTATGATATTTGATTTGATCATTATTGTTTTCCAAGTGAATGTATATTATAATATGCAGTAAGTGGTTTGTCTCTTCACTTGACCCGTTTGATCAAGGTGGAAATTTCATCATAAACGGGAGTGAAAAAGAGACAACCGACCCGAAAAACCCAAAAATAATTAGTATTTATGGTGATTATTGTTTTCCAAGCAATTTAAAGTAACCCGACCCGAAAAACCCAAAAATAATAATTAGTAGTATAGTTTCTATAAACAAAGTTATTAGAATCAATATTAAAAGAAAAAATATAATAAGACAAAATAGATAGTAGTTAAAATTGTAAGTGGAAGAAAGAGAAGAAATAATAATAAAAAAAGAATACAGAGATAGGTATGATGAGTTGGATGTAGGAGGTTTTTTAAAATGTGAGATAAATTTTAAAAAGTGATGATTTTAAGTTAAATTATAAGGTTAAAGATGATTCCTTGGATGAGAATGCTCTAACCCCCACCCCCAAAAACCTAAAAAAAACCTAAACTCTCCCTCCCCCCACCTCAAAAAACCTAAAAAAACCTAACCCACACCCTCAAAAACCAAAACCACTCACCCAAGCTAAATGGTAAAAGTAAACCATAAAGCTAAAATGCACAACTAAATCCTAATTTTTTTATTTAGTGACGAAAGTTACTGAATTTTAATAAAAAAAATATTTTGTGTGCTTTTAATTTTTTAGGTATTTTTGGTTGTGTTACACTGATTCTCGCAATAATGGGTGGTTCCTAACGAATCCTTATCCTATGTTATATATATATAGTGAAAGTGTAAAATACAAAACTCAAAACCATAATCACGCATGTTGAAAAATCATAACCATGCGTGATTAGGGTTTTGAGTTTTATAACGTGCGTAATTTCATATCGTACATTAAGGAATATTGTACGTTAATCTTACCCTATATATCTTATAAAATCTACTTAAAATGTTCAAATTATTTTTCTTAAAAAAAATTTCGGCGCCTATTCTTACAAAAATGGGTAGAAACTATTTCAAATTTTTTTTTTTTTTTTTTTTGTAAAAAATAGGCTATTTTAACTGTTTTTTAAACATAGTTAAATGCCATTTTAGTCCCTGTGGTTTGGACCATTTTGCCAGTTTAGTCCAAAGGTTTCATTTTTAACCTGTGGGTCCAAAAAGGTTTCACAGTTGCCATTTTAGTCCACTTGGTTAACTTCATCCATTTTTTCCGTTAACGAGAAGGCCAATTCAGTCATTTTGTATGTAATTCTGTTAACTAAAAGGGCAATTCAGCCATATAAAATGACCGAATTGGCTTTCTCGTTAACAGAAAAAATGGATGAAGTTAACCCAGTGGACTAAAATGGCAACTGTGAAACCTTTTTGGACCCACAGGTTAAAAATGAAACCTTTGGACTAAACTGGCAAAATGGCCCAAACCACAGGGACTAAAATGGCATTTAACTCTAAACATTTTTTATTCTTCTAGTTTTTGAATTTTTTTTATTAAAAATGTTTCTGTATATATTTATAAGGGTAAGTGAATTTTTTTTTTAAAAAAAAATTATTTTTAACATGTTAAATTGAATTTTTAAGATATGTTTAACTTGTTAAATGTAGTGTTCACCGGTTCTCCACTTTTTTAGTGTTCTCAAATAAACCCTCCCCTATATATATAAGCTTATATAAAACCTTTCGGGCCCTTTGAAAATTTGGGTCTCTAGCGATAGCACGGGTTAACTGGTCCAATAGCCCGCTATGTCTCTAACATTGAACGAGTATACCGGCGGGATCTTACACAGTTACACTACATCGAAATCACCTGCTACACGGATTGGGAAAAATGACAAGAAACAAAAAATATGTTGAAATATTCTAATTGTTTTGACTTCTGTTTATTTTGAAATACAAGGCTAATAATGATTATCATTGTTTATTTTTGAAAAATAAAAGTATCATACAGTCAAACTATTAAAAATTCAAAAACACCGAAGCATTCTACACATGGGTAAAGTTTGCCAAGTTTGAATACTAAAAGTCAACCTAGAACGTAAAGAAAACATTTGCCTTTTTTCTTGCACACAATATGGTAATTGAATCTATATTCATATTCGTTTGAGCTTGGTTATAAAAATATCACCCAATTGATTTTCGATAGGTAATATATATATATAAACACACACAATAGGTTAGAATAATCTGTATTAGTACATGAATTGAACACATATAATGTTTATACTTAGTAATAGAAAAAGTTATGTATTTAAAAAATACGAGTTCGGATCCTATACAAGAGAAATCTCTTGTACGAAGCATATGAGAGATCTTCATCCATTGATCTTATCAATGGTTACAAATAAAACGGTGACATTTTGGTAAATATCAGATTTAAACAATTGAAAAAACAAATAAAGAAAATGTATTCTGATATTTTCTCAGTTGAACTCCTTCTCCCCTTATTTTTCAAACGGCTATAACTTTTTCATACGTTAATATAATTTTTTTTTTAAATTACACCGTATTAACAAGTATTTTATTTTCTTTAATTCGAGCAGACTATTGCTATAACTTTCTTAAACTTAAAAAAAAATTAGTTTAGAAGTTATAAAGTTACGTGGCTGTGTAACATTACGTGATTATGTGCCATTACGTAATTACGTACTGGAACATAATCAATGAATACGTAAATCAATGAATACCCATTACGTGATTACTTGATTTCATTATACTATTTTGTGTGAAACCACACTGAGTGATTACATAATTACATAACAATAGTTGACTATGTATTATTACGTGATTTTTGAATACTCATTACGTGGTTACGTGATTTCATTATAGTATTCATATGAAACCCCACTGAATGATTACGTAATTATGTACTCACCATAGTTTAAAAAAAAACATGTAATACACAATACGCCTACATAATATTTCATGAAAATACCTAATATTTCAGGTTTAATCACGTATTAAGAATAAATGTAATATAAAACATTAGTCACTCAACCTATAATAACTACATAATGCCGTATATTAGATATGTAATCACGTAATAAGGCATAAACAATTAAGTTCTTATCATTGAATGCAATCACGCAATAAACATAATTGTAATAACATAAATTATAACAAATCCTATTAAATGTATAATCATGTAATGTACTTATATTGAATGTGTAATCACGTATCCTGTAAAAAGATCAAGAAAACTATAGCAATACTCTGCTCGAATTAAAGAGAATGAAATGCTCGTTAATACGGTATACTTTTTTTTAAATATTAACATATGAAAAACTCATAGTCGTTTGAAAATCAAGGGGGAAGAGTTCAAGTGAGAAAAAGACCATATTACCCTTCTTGTCTTGAATTAAAATTGACACTTGTCACTCCCTCTATCTCGCGTACACATCACACTAATTTTTTTTCTTGTATGTGATATCTATATATATATATATATATATATATATATATATATAGGGTAAGGTTCATGCGAGAACCACCTTTATTGCGAGAACCGCGAGAACCAATGTGAACACAACCTAAAATAGCTAAAAAACCTAACCCCCACCCCCTCCCCCCCAAAAACCTAAATCCCCCCCCCCCCCCCCCCCCAAAAAAAAAAACCTAACCCCTCAAGCTAAATGCTAAAAACTAAAACCCCCAAAAAACCTAAAAAAAACCTAACCCCACCCCCCCCCCCCCCAAACCTAAACCCCTCTCCCCCAAGCTAAAAAGCTAAAAACTAAACCCTCAAAAAAACTAAAAAAATCTAAAAAAAATAAAAAAAAAATCTAAAAAATTGTTTTTAATATTTTTTTGCTACTAAAAGTAGCGATTTTAACATAAAAAATATTAAAAAAAAAAATTTTGTGTGTGTTTTTAGCTATTTTTAGGCATTTTTGATTGTGTTCACATTGGTTCTCACGGTTCTCGCAATAAGGGGTGGTTCCTAACGGATCTTTGTCCTATATATATATATATATATATACATACATATATTGCACGGGTTGAATAAAACTATTTATCATACGGGGTGGATAAAATAAGTCATCTATTACACATACAGTCGTCAATATATATCTTTAAAAAATTGAAAATTGGCATGACATCTATAAATTCAGTTTAGTTAATTTATAAAGCATTTTTTTTACTATGTATTACTTTTTTTATATATTTGAAAAATGTCAATTAATCAACTTAAGTGTGGTTTACTCCTTTAAATATCATATTAACACAATTAAGTTAACTTAACTTACAATTATAAATATATAGAAATATTAATGCGTATAAAAAATTAAGGACTGAAATTTGGATTTTTTAATACTATTTATTTTTTTATTTGGCATATTTTACCATTCAAACTAGGGATGAGCTCGGTATCAACCGGTACTGAAAATTCTAAAAAATGGGTACAGGTAATGAAAATACCCGGTACGGCACGGTTCGATACCGATTTTGAAGGTAAAATCAGGTAAACACCGGTACGGAAAACGTAAAAAAATCGGTACCAAAAATATTTTGGTTTAGGAAGTTCGGTACCGGTACCAATTGCTCATCCCTTATCTGTGTTTCCTACTCAAATGAGTATACAGCTAGCTGATCGATCGATCAAATATCCAAGAGGGATTTGTGAAAACATGATAGTCAAAGTGGACAAGTTTGTTTTCCCAGTCGATTTCGTCATCTTACATATGGACGAAGATGATAATGTTTCCTTAATTTTGGGACGGCCGTTCCTAGCTACGGCTAGAGCTTTAATTGATGTAGTCAATGGAAGACTTAATTTGAGGGTTGGAGATGAAGAAATTGTTACGAATTAGAGGAACTCAGGAATCAAATGTATGACAACTCGCTTATATACAAAGATCGTACGAAGAAGATTCATGATTGTCACTTGATTGGTGATAAAAATTTCAAGTGTGGGGATCGTGTACTTCTTTACAATTCGAGGCTACGCCTTTTTCCTTGTAAACTAAGGTCAAGATGGACTGGACCATTCGTTGTCAAAGAAGTTTATCCATATGGAGTAGTCGACCTAATAAATGAAAATGGGGAAACATTTAAAGTTAATGGACATAGGCTGAAACGATATATTGAAGGACCCGTTAGTTTGAACGAGGATGAGAAATTCAACCTCGATCATATACCTAATGGTTGAGACTAGGTTTACTGACATGCACCAAATACAACATATAAATTATGTCAAATAGGGTATAAAAATGACCCTTTTAGTACTAATGTTGGAAAAAGTGTGTTTCTTTGTATATTTTTTATTTTCAGGATTAAAAGAGCTTAAATGTACAAAAGTAACAAATTAACGGCAAAAACCAGCATGAATTCAAAGGAAGGAAAGTTGATACAATATACCAACCCTCCGAGCTTCACCCCAAGACCAAGAAGTCGGGCATGGGGCCGTGCCCCACCAAAGATTCCATGAAGAAGAAGACAGACATAAGCATACAAGGAACACGAGGCCATGTCTCATGGATACGGGCCATGCTCAACTCTCAGATTTGCAAATCTTGGATTATACAGCAAATATAATGGCCACGGGGCTGTGGCGTTGACACACGGCGCCGTGTGAGCATCTGGACTGACAAGCTCATTAAATGAAGACATAGAAGGAGAAGGGCACGAGGCCGTGTAAACCTTCTGTTTTCATATATAAATAGAGGTGTTTGGTTCGCTTGCAACTCATCCCTTGGCAAACCACTTCTCACACCTGCCACCACTCCACCACCACAATACCACCATCATCCACCAAATTCATCGATCATCCATCCTTAGAGTATGTGTAGTAGTCTCGGGATCCAAGATTGATCGTAAGAGTTTTTGTCAAACAAAGGCCATGCTTGGCTAATCTCTTACATCACTTGGTGAAGACAAATCATTTATGTATTACCTTTAATTTCCAAGCTCTGGTAACCTTTTTAATTGGGTATGTATTAATGACTTTAATAACTAGTTTTTTATATTGAAAGCGAACTTTATTCTATCATCTCTTCATGTTTTGTTGATTCACTCATTCGTGTTTTTACGGTTTATATAAAGCGGTTAACTGCCTGGAAGGGGGTTAGAAGGTGGTATGGGTAAAGTTCTTGCCTCGTTCAGTGTATAGATCATGCGAGGAGTTGATTCAAGCTTATTAGGACTTACTTTGAGGCAGATAACATCAAATCGGGGGAAGTAAGAACGGCTTGAATCCCTTATAAATAAAATACTATTAAAACTTTAAACCGGCCTTGCGGGACTGTATCCCTGCTGACTCAGACCAATATGGCAGAGAGTAGCGTTTCCTTCAAAAGAGGGACATGCCACATGTTGCATTAATAACTTACTTAATTATCTTTCAATATTCCGGCCTTGAGGGACCGTATCCCTGCTGACTCAGACCAATATGGCTGAGGGTAACGTTGCCTCCAAAAGAGGGACATGCCATTATAACTAAGATAATATCTTAAAAAACCCAAAGTGCGAAAATCATCAAAGGATACATAAAAGATGAGTCGGAACCAAGTGATTCTATCTTCTCTAATTGTTTCTTTATTTATTTACTTTCTTTATTTTACTTATTCAAAACCTTTCCTAAATATTTGATTAGATTAGACGTCGACGATATTACGGTATTAAAAGCTCTTGTGTCCTTGGACGACCTCAGTATCTTACCATCACTACACTACACTACGTCAACGATGGGTGCACTTGCCCTAGTGTGTTATAGAGAGTGATAGTGTTATATCGTGTTTTATAAATTTAAAACATGATAAACAAGTGAAAAGTATTTAAAAATATAATAAAAATCATACGCACTCCAACAGACACGTCAAGTTTTTGGTGTCGTTGCCGGGGACACAAGGATTTTAAGAAAGTTTAAATTCGGCTGCCTAATCAATTTTATGCTTTTCTAATTTTTCTTTTTAGGCTTTTCTTCTTTTTCCTCTATTTTTCTACTTTCTGCAGGAATAACATAGGGCCGTGTTTGATCAACACGGGGCCGTGTCAGACCTACAGTATCTGGAAAGAGCTGTTTTCTTGTTACTGGAATAACCACATGGGGCCGTGTTACAGGAGCACAGGATCGTGTCAAACCTCCGGTATCTGGGAACCTGATAACATAAACTTTTTCTAGATAACACAAGGTCGTGCCTACATAGACACGGGGCCGTGCTACCCTTCTGATCAGCCATTTTGTTTTTTGTTCTTAGAAAGTCATGCAACTCTGTATAATTCATAGGAAATACGACATGATGCATGACCTCCATCTCTGACAAAGACATAAAAGTGCCACTCGACGAACCTGGGTGATTTTTAAGAAAAAAAGACTTTAAGCAAAAACCCGACAAAAAAGCCTCAACCCAAAACCTCCCCATAGCGGATCAACGCACTCTCATGGATTACCTACAGCCTACGGTCGGTAATCTTGGAGCCGCTATTAACCTTCCTAATGTCGATGCCAACAACTTTGAGCTTCAACCACACCTGATCCAAATGCTCCAAAATTCCGCTACCTTTCACGGCCTACCCGATGAAGATCCCCATTTATATATTACCAACTTTTTGGAAATATGTGACACATTTCGGATCAATGAAGCCTCCAACGATGCTATCCAGCTCCGTATGTTCCCTTTTCCCTCAAAGACTGAGCAAAAGCTTGGCTAAACACCTCCTCAAGTGGGTCCGTGCACACTTGAGATGACTATTCAAAATTTATATACTTTATGCATTTTTCTTTGATAATTATAACTATTAGTTTATCATCATTTTTCAAGTTTTCGCTTTCGGTAGCAATATCGATAACTACAGTGGGTTTTTTTATAAGTTTCCAATTAATCTCTTATATTATAAATAATATACACCTTTAACCTAATAGTTTTATTTCCCTCTTAAAACTTTCGTTCGTTAGTTTTTTTACAAAAAAAAATGCGATATAACCTTTTTTTGAAAAATAAACCGACCCAATACCCACCGAAAAAATATGAATTCAAAAAATAACTACATATCCATATAAATTTTATAAAAATCGTGCCACCTTCTATCGCTAAAATAAATGATATTAAAGCACAACTTTCTGGTCAACGAACTTTGTCGGCTACACCTGTGAGTGGGGCAGTGGTGAAGATTGCGGGTTGGCAATGTCCAGCGTGTTTGGTTGCAACACCACGTCACCATTTTTCTTCTATTTATTACATTTTATTTCATTTTTTATTGTTTTACACATTTATATTTTACGGCTTCAGTGGGTTTTTACCGTTTGGTTTGGACTTCTTTAACTGTATATTGTCTGAAATAATGTGAAAACACATAAACTCAAAGAAAATAAAAATGTTATATGAAAAAAAGATATATTTCTGCACCGTCAACCAGGGGCGGAACCACCATATAAGTAGCCGTATCATGGGCTACGACTCAACCCCGTATCGCAGTGTTATTTTTTTATTTTTTTCGTTTTTATACAAATGATACCGTTAAAAAAATACGAGGATACCCCTACCATATAAAAATATGATAGTATAAAGTGTAAATCCAATTCTTTTTACAAGCCCAAACATAATTGTTAGTAGTCTATTAACCTAGCTCATTAGCCCAAGACCCAAAATAATAATAAAACAGGCCTATTTATATGTTGATTATGGGAGCGGAAATGGAATAGTAATGACACGGGAAAACAAAAGGTCGAAGTTCGAACAAAGAAAGAACAGGAGCCAGGAAGCCAGCGATCTCACCTTCTGCAGCCCTAAACTCGCACGGTCGCACCTCACTTGCGTCCCGATTCGTCCCTGAACTCGTTGCCTTTCGTTGATGCTATTGTTAGTGAAATCGCTGAAAGTCAGTAAGTTTATGTTAAGTTTTTTTTATTGTTTGTATGTGCACCTGCGTTTCAGTTATTGTTTGTAAGTTTTTTGTTAATGAAATCAGTAAGTTTATGTTTATGTGAATTTCTGTAAATGTTTGTTGTTGTTACTTGTTAGTGTTATTGTGTAAATATGTAATAGTAAGTTTTTTATAGTGAATATGAAACCATACTCTAAAAAAGTCGTTTTGTTGTTAGTTGGTTTAATGATTATACTTGCTTTATCGGATAGTGAAGCTAGCTTTGATTTTACCGGTTGCAACCGCAAACTGTTGAAAGATGTTTTTCTAAATTGAAGCTTGTCAAGACAGATTTACGCAATCGAATGAGTTTGGAATTTTTGAACAATGTCATGCTTTGTACGGTCGAAAAGGATTTTTTTTCTTCATAAATTAAAAGACGACGAGGTGATAGAACGATTTCAAGCTATGAAAAAGAAGAGGAAAAATCTATTAGGTATTTATTTTACTTTATTTATTTATTTATTGTCATTCTTTTTAATATTATATGATTTCACGTTAATTTTTTTGGGATACCGCTAATTTAATGGGCTAGTTCTTATACTATCGTCAACCATGTAAATTTTGTCAATTCTTGTGCCTTTTTTTACATATATTATTTGGTGTTTCACTTTTAGAGGTTATAAGATATGCATAAAGCCATAAACTATGTGATGCGTTTATGCACATCTCAGACATAAACATTTTATTTTTAAGTAATAATTAAAGTTTTGACACTAGTTTTTGTTTTTTGTTTTTTTTTTTTGTTAAACTTAACTAAAAATCGCTCTTTTATGACGATGATAGCATATATGTTTTAAAAATAAACTTATAAAAATAAGTTTTTGTAAGCAAATTCTAAACTTAAGTAGGCGGCTTTTCAACAAACAAAAAGTAAACTTCCAAACATATTTTTATATGTAAGAATTTTTGTGAATTTAAAATAATAGTGTATACCAAATAAGAGTTAGCAGCCCAACTCATGTTTTTCTTTATAAAACTTTAGAATTTATACAAAAAAAAAAAAAAAAAAAAAAACGATAAATTCTAGAGCGGTGGTGGTTAGCAGACCCCTTAAACCCCTCGGTTCGTCCCCTAAGTTTTTTTATGCATTTGTTCTTTTATAATTATAACTATTCAAAATTTATATACTATGCATTTGTTCTTTTACAATTATAACTATTCATAAATTATATACATACATGGATATGGAAACTAAGCTAATTTCTCTGAAAAAAGAAATTAAATTGGAAAATTTACATTCTTACGACCAAAAAACACATTCAGCTGGTCTATATTCAAACGTCAAAGCTATGACTTGAATGTCAAGCAACCTCTAATTAACATCAAGCATGCACCCTATAAATATAACCTCCCATTCAGCCTCATCTTCATTCAAACAAAATATAAAATAAAAATAAAAATAAAAAGAGAAGAATTAGAGTGTTGCATGCAAAAAGCTTGGTGAACAAGAAAAAAAATTAACCATGCAAAAGCAAAGAATTAGTGTTCTTGAAGTAGCAACAATATTGATATCACTGGTTGTAATATTGTTGCCCATGGTGGAGCCATGCAGCACGAGCCATGGAACCCTGATCAACATGAATTTACCTAGCCTTAAGCTCATGTTCTTACCATCTCTTGGCCATGACTCTAGCCCCACTCCTGGAAGTGGTTGCGGTCATACCGCTAATGGTGGAACCCCATGCAAACTACTTGTTAACGAAAAGGCCTTCGCAAACCGCTATCGACCCATGACTACATCTTCTTCACCATCACCACCGTCGTTTATAGTCTCTGTTGAAACCGCGACAAACCGTAAATTGATGATGGGGTCTCATAGAGTATGAAGTCCCATACTGAATGGTGAATAATAATTCATGCATTAAGTCTCAAGTGCATGCATGATGTTAGTTATATCGTCTTTATTCTTATATATTTTTTTGTTATAGGTCAAATTCTTTAGGGATAAAATTTGTGGCCTCTTGTTGATTCGATCTTGGTTGAAAAGTAAGAGAACAAATGTTGATTTCTTTCTTATATGTTTACCAATATTGATTGAATAACAAATGTTGATTTCTTTCTTATATGTTTACCAATATTGATTGAATAACAAATGTTGATTTCTTTCTTATATGTTTACCATATTGATTGAATACGAAAGAATTCAAACTATAAAAAAATGTATTAGTGAATAATACTTTCTGTATTTTCTCTAACTAAAACCAGATGTCTACTCTTTATAGAGAGATTATAATGAAAAGGACAATGATAACGGTAATAATAATCTGATTCTAATAAAAAAACTCATATTAATGTCACATGGCATTTTCTTATTTAAAATTTCAACGACACATGACATTTTCTTCTTCAAATCATTAATAGTATCATTTAATTAATATTTAATTCTACTTAATGATTATTATAAATAATATTATGCTACTAATATTAATATTAATTAAAATTCAAGATTGATGATTAAAAAAACACTTAGAGCTTTTATTAAAAGAATACTTCAACTTTCTTTTAACGGCAGGCAGTTATCTATTATTTTAAAACCTATGATTTTAATACTTTTTAAAATGAATAATTGTGCTTAAGTTTTTTTATAGAGTAAAGTACTATTTGAGTCCTTATGATTTGTGCAGTTTAACCATTTGAATCCAAAAACCAAAACTGTCTTGATTTGAGTCCCTGTGGTTTCTAATTTTAACCATTTGAATCCAAAAGTAAACAACATCCAAATCAGAAACATTTGGTTTTTGGATTCAAATGGTTAAAATTAGAGACCACAGGGATTCAAATCAAGACAGTTTTGGTTTTTGGATTCAAATGGTTAAACTGCACAAACCACAGGGACTCAAATAGGACTTTACTCTTTTTTATATGATCTATAATTTTCATATTCCACATATTAGTTGTGGTTTCCAATTTATTCTTATATTTTACAATAGAGTTAATAGCCAAAATGGTCCCTGAGGTTTGCTCACTTTTGCCACTTTAGTCCAAAACCCAAATTTCCTACATCTGGGTCCCTGAGGTTTGCATTTTGTTGCCATTTTAGTCCAAATTTCAAAAACCCCTTTTTTAAGTGTTGAAACCAACCTATTTTGTCCTTTTGTGCAGGGGCATTTTGGTCATTTTAATTTAATCTTTTAATAAACTAAAACAAAATTAATTATATTATATATATATACATACAGACATTCACACAACAAATACCCATCTCTCTCTCTCTCTCTCTCTCTGGTGAAGAAGGCTGAGGGCGGTGGTGGTTCAGGTTGGATGACCGGCGATGGAAACTGAGCAAGGCGGTGATCGGCGATGGTGGCGCAGGAGATGGAGGTTGGTTGTGTCGTGTGGAAGAGGGCTGAGGGCGGTGGTGGGTTTTGCAGAGTGGGTTTTGCTGAGGGCGGTGGTGGGTTTACAGGTGTAAATCGACGAACAGTAGCAACGTTTACAGGTTGGTTGCTGATTTGGGTTAGGGTTGTTTGCAGGTTGGTTGCTGATTTGGGTTAGGGTTCCGGTGTTGGTTGCTGAATCTTATTTATCCTTCTTTTCAGGTTGTAACAGGTTAATGTCAAAACGGATAATTTTTACGTGTCAAAAGCATTTGAGTCATGTTAGGCCAACATTTCAACAACTTTTGTGCATTCTATTTTCTTATATATAGACATTTTTTAATGTTTGATGTGTTGTTTATGACTAGCGAACACGTATTATCAAAAGTGTGATATAAGATTTCTTTTTAATAAAACGATTAAAATATTTTAAGCATTCAAATACTTTTGACACATTTGGTCATTTCACTTTTTTGTTTTTTTTAATAAAACATGTTACTCAGTCGACTCTAATTGATCGTTTCCACTATCATTTACATGCTAATTTCAGTCCTATGATGTATTTAGAGATTTATATATATATATATATAGGGAGGAGCTCATGCGAGAACCACCTTTATTGTGAGAACCGCGAGAACCAATGTGAACACAACTTAAAATAGCTAAAAAAACCTAAAAAAACCTAACCCCCACCCCCCCCCCCCCCCCCAAAAAAAAAACCTAAACCCCCCTCCCCCACCCTCCAAAAACCTAAACCCCCCCACCCCCAAGCTAAAATGCTAAAAACTAAACCCCCAAAAAACCTAAAAAAATCTAAAATTTTTTTTTTGAATTTTTTAATATTTTTTAGGTTAAAATCGCTACTTTTAGAAGCAAAAAAAAAAAAAAATTTTAAAAAAAAAAAAATTTAAATTTTTTTTTTTTTTTTTTTTCTTCGAAAAGTAGCGATTTTTTTATAAAAAATATTAAAAAAATCAAAAAAAAAACTTTTGTGTGATTTTTAGCAATTTTTAGGCATTTTTGGTTGTGTTCACATTGGTTCTCGCGGTTCTCGCAATAAGAGGTGGTTCTCGCATGATCTTCTCCCTATATATATATATATATATATATATATAGGGAGAAGATCATGCGAGAACCACCTCTTATATATATATATATAGGGAGAAGATCATGCGAGAACCACTTCTTATTGCGAGAACCGCGAGAACCAATGTGAACACAACCAAAAATGCCTAAAAATAGCTAAAAATCACACAAAATTTTTTTTTTTGAATTTTTTAATATTTTTTATAAAAAAATCGAATGTGATAATTTTGATGAAATCGCATGTTGGTTTTTGTAACAATTTCGCATGTGATAATTTTGATGAAATCACATGTTTTTTTGTAACAATTTCGCATGTGATATTTTTGAGGAAGTCGCATCTTCAAAAACCAACATGCGAAATTGTTACAAAAAAACAACATGCGATTTCAATGTGAGATGAAGATCTGACGGCTGAGATGATCGCGTACGTAATGTACGATAAGGGCATTTGTACGTTAACCTAACCCTATATATACTAATGATAAATGTTAATAAGAATCCTAATATACGATAAACTACAGTAAGATTCAATTCTAAAGCCACCTCTACTCTTTATTAATTAATAAATAATAATAAATGTTCATAAGAATTCTAATATACAATAAACTATAGTAAGATTCAATTCTAGAGCCACCTCTACTCTTTATAGAGAGATTAATGTTAATGGTAATATAGTAATAATACTAATAATAAATGTTAATAAGAGTCCTAATATACAATAAACTATAGTAATATTCAATTCTAGAGCCACCTATGATGGATAATGTGCCCAATGGTTCGACAAAACCTCCCAGTTTTAGGTGTTTGCAGATGTGTTTGGCCAATCAAAACATCATTATATTATGAAAATTAAATATGAACAAGGAAATTCGATCTTACCTACTTGTTAACAACAGTACTTGAAACCTCGACTGAAAAGTTTATGTCGATTCAATATATTAATTAGCTTGATTCACATATAGATCATACTTGCTGCATCCGATAGTATGTTGCGTTAAACGTGTAAAGGTGGCTGTATTACAAATTGTTGACTTTGAAGGGTTCTTACTTATTCAATTCCATTGGTCCGAACGTTTACCAACGTCTACTTAATGGCGTGTATTATTCAAATCATTCAATCGCCAATTTTTTGAGAACTAAAGTTGACTTTTTATTCTACTGATGTGTGAATCAGATAAACAATTCCTAAAACATTGTAATAGTCGAATTACAAGACATCCCAAAAACTAAATCTATTTGACTATCTATCTTTGTGTTAAGTTGATTTATAAATTAATTAGCCTGGGTAGATTATCAATATTAAATTGTTAATTATTATAATGCAAGACGGATCTATAATTAAAATAGTAAAATCACATACAAAGTTTAATTTTCGTATTAAGCACGCCAAAGATTTTATAATGTCATCAAACTTTTGCAATTATTAAACTTGAGACGATAACAAGATTGTAAACTAACGATGACAAGATTGTAAAGTGTAAACTATATAAAGTTACAAAAACCTATTCTAGTTCCATTAGTTTTCTGAACTTAAATATAGTTATATATATTTCACTATTTTTCTGAAACTACAACATAAAGTTAATAAATTTATTATCTTATATTTTATATTATCATGCTATAATACTGTGTCGTGTTCCGGATCATAAGTATGCTTCACACTTATGATCATAGAGGCGGGTTCAATAAGAATTTAACACTTATACGAGTTTAGTACATAAAAGATAATCACATGTAATAATAGAATAGAGGCGCTTAAAACACATTTCTTATGTAATGCATGTAAATGGGTACAATTGCTTATGTGTTTCTTGCATCTCTCTACTTTGAATTGGTTTTGAATTTAACACGCAGATGTGTATAGATATATATATACACACACGTAGAGAGAGAATAGTTTGGTGCACTGATTTGACCAAATATAGGTTGTTGTTGGAAAACATTGTGAAGAAAATAGTTTGGTGCACTGATTTCACATCCAAGCCTGACATAGATTACTTTGCCCCTGATATCAATGTTACCATCTCATGTTGTAAGGATTTTGCTAGATATCCAATTTTCAAGTGAGCGAGCTTCTGAATGGAATTTAGATTCAAGATCTACATGTAGGGGTTTCATCGAATCGAATATCGAATTTTCGAATTATTCGAATCGAATTGTTCGAATAATTTTTATTTTTCCTTGAATTCGTATTCGATTCGAATTCGATTAAAACCTACCGAATTCGATTCGAATTCGTATTCGAATAAAAAAACCCAATTCGTATTCGATTAAAAATTCGAATTCGAATCGAATTCGAATAAATTCGATTTAATTCAGATTCTTTAAAAAACATGTAAAAACTTTCATAATGAAACATAGATTTTAAAGCAGCCATAAAGCACAATATCACATTAAAAAGTTCCAAATAAAGTACCACAAGTATAAAATTCAAAACGAGAAGTCGGAAATAAACACTCCACAATACAAGTTAATATTTTTACGCTTAAAAATCTATTGATAGATTTGTTACTTAGGTTTTAGTTATGAGCCATGTAGTGGGTTTGGTAATGGGTAATTTTAATACTTGGAAAAAATTTGAAAATAATTTATAGTATAGCCTAATCAAAGTTATATATGTATTAGTAATAAATAAAAATGTATAATTTTTATTCGAATTTCGAATCGAATCGAATTTGAAATTATAAATTCGTATTCGATTCGTATTCGATTTACTTGACTCGAATTGAATCGAATTCGAATTCTTATAATCAAAACGAATTCTTGATAATCGAATCGAATTTAAACGAATTTCGAATTTTTCGAATTCGAAACGAATTCTGCACACCCCTATCTACATGTATTCTTTGATTCTAAATAATTTACTTTGATGTTATTGTTCACTTGTTTTTTCAATTTTGCGTATTTTTGAGCAAAATATTGATGTTTATCATCCTACAAATTAATTTGTTTGTGCCTTTTTATTCTTTTACATTCTCTAATTTAGGAAATTTGATGCTTTTGGGAGATCATATCTAAAAAATAGATTTGGTGCCTCGCCTAGCGGTTAATTAACAGAAATTAACCAAAACCGATCTATAACCGATTAATCGAAACCGAAGTTCAGTTATGGTTATGGTTAAGAAAAATCCATAACCGAAGCTAGCAGTTATGGTTATGGTCAAAAGTAAAAACCGAACCGAACTGCCATTTGTACACCCCTAGGTTGTGTGGTATAAAGTGGTTAAAAATGTAGGTTTATATAGAGTATAGTTGTAAATAAAATATAAGTTTTTTTAAAAGTTAACGTTTTCCAACGTTATAAAATATTAATGGGCCCCATAGAAGAGTCGTTGGCGCTTATTGTTTGCTTGGTGATGTGCACCATACTCCCGTCATGTTGCGCGGGGAAAAACCTACTATCGATATTCGCTTTTAACGATCTTCCCTTTTAGGGTTTTCGATGAGTTAAGCGGCGAACAACCAAAATCGAGACACGTAGCACGGGGGAAAATGATTAACTGCTGTCGAGTAACGCTGAAAAAAACCTTTTTTTTAAATTGGTATTATCAAGACATGTATTGATATTCATTTTCATCCCTAAATTTAACTACGATAAATAGTAACTTAATTTTTAATATTATTGTAGTTTGTGCGTACACTATGGTTTAATAATATCTCATTTATTATTCAATTTATATTTTTCTACCAGCTTGCATTTGTTAACTTTTAAAAAAGAGTAAAATGCACGGATAGTCCCTGTGGTTTTGCAAAGTTTCAGCAATAGTCCCCAGATTTTGGAAATTACACTCATAGTCCCTGTGGTTTGACAGTTTGTTACGCTGATAGTCCCTGGAGTGGATGTGGGTTAGTTTTCTCAGTTAAGTTGGTGTGAAATGACTATAATACCCTTAATATAAAATAAAATAAACAAATCAAGTATTAAATATATAAAACACATATGTATATACACACTATTACTGAACCATATATCTCTCTTTCTTCTCTCTCTCTCTCTCTCTCTCTCTCTCTCTCTCTCTCTCACTAAAAACCACCACCACTGTCACCTACACTGCCGCCATCACCACTCCCCACCACCACCACCACCACCGCCATCCCCTTCCACCACCACACCTCCGCCTCCTAAACCCATACCCGCCTCCACCATCAACCACCCATCCCAAATTAACCACCCCTATCCACCTCACCCTGTTGCCTTCACCAACCCCACCACCCTCCACTCGTACAAATAATCTGAACAGATTTCAAGATGAAGCTCCCAGCACCTCCTGCAAATTTCAAATTTTGTACAATTTTATACAGGTTCTATGAAAAATTTTCAGAATTTAGGGTTTATTGGGGTTCAATTAAATCAGGGCAAATTGTTTTACCGTGTGAAACGACTACGAATGGGGGTAGTCTCCGGATCATTCGCACAAAACCGAACAAACAACGGCCGATCTTCCTACAAATTCAACACATAACAAAATCACTACAACACAACAAAAGTCATCATACATTCTCTAAACACACACATAACATAAACGCACCTTGTAGGTAGTAAACTCCTGAGACCGATACTTGGCATTCTAGGAAAATATCCGAGAGTGAAGCATAGGACTATATGCAGCTTCAGCTCCGTATCGTCTACAGAGGATTCGAAAAGGTAGCTTCGGATTATCCACCATCGGAGCAACAATCAGCTTCGGTTGACCTAATTTTCTCCAATAAGATAAAGCTTTCTCGATCTGAGCCTCTCGGTCTGAACTACCAAAAAATGAACATTCTGTTATCAACAGCGGCGGTGAAGGAGGAGCGGTTTCTGTGGTTTCAGAGCAGAGGCGGTTGTCGGAGTTAGTTACGGTGGAGGATTCGGTGGTGAGTGAAGTTAGGGTTTGAGTGAGAGTAGATATGGATTTAGGAGGCGGAGGTGTGGTGGTGGAAGGGGATGGCGGTGGTGGTGGTGGTGGTGGTGGGGAGTGGTGATGGCGGCAGTGTAGGTGACAGTGGTGGTGGTTTTTAGTGAGAGAGAGAGAGAGAGAGAGAGAGAGAAGAAAGAGAGATATATGGTTCAGTAATAGTGTGTATATACATATGTGTTTTATATATTTAATACTTGATTTGTTTATTTTATTTTATATTAAGGGTATTATAGTCATTTCACACCAACTTAACTAAGAAAACTAACCCACATCCACTCCAGGGACTATCAGCGTAACAAACTGTCAAACCACAGGGACTATGAGTGTAATTTCCAAAATCTGGGGACTATAGCTGAAACTTTGCAAAACCACAGGGACTATCCGTGCATTTTACTCTTTAAAAAACAATCTAAATATGCAGTTAAGTTTAATTTTATTTTTACATTTCATGAAAAAGAAAAGGCTTAATCTGCACTCATATTTCATTTTTCTCTTAACATTCCTGCATAAATTTGAAATCATAGTTGTATAAAAAAAAATATGTTTTTGGTATCTAAGTTATACAAGTGTAAGTAGCGTACCGGTATCGTGACGAACCTAACCCATTCTGAGAGAACAACATTGATACCACTATGTGGTATTATCGAAACCGGTATTCGTTTTTATGATTTTCGATTGATGAAAATACATGTTGATATCCTTTTGGGCGTATACGACTTTAGTTTTTTGTTTTTTTTTCTTTATTAGGTTGCTATTGCAAGTGTCGTTACCGTAACGAATCAAACTGATACTGACTTAACTTCTTTCGTGTAGATAGTTATTTAAATTAGGGATGAGCAAATGGTACCCGGTACCCGTACCGAACCGGTACCCGTACCGAATTTACCGAACCGGGTACATTTTCGATACCGGTTCGCACTACGTCAAAAATGGGATATGGCCACACTTTTTTCAAAACCGCCTTGCCACACTTTTGAAAAAATGTGTGACTAAATGTCATTCATAACATTTTAAACCACCTGTAGCCACACATTTTATAATTAATGTGACCATTGTATATAAGTTCAGAACCTTTAGCCACACTTTTAGAAAATATTGTGGCATTTATTAGCCACAATTCGAAATGTGTGGCCAAATGTGATTTATGGCCACATATTTTTATTTCATGTGACCAAAAATAGATGTATGTGACACCTATAGTCACACTTTAAAAATTATTATGACATATATTAGCCAAACTAGTAAAGTGTGGCTAAATGTTATCTACGATCACAATATCTGTTTTCATGTGACTAATAACACATGTATTCAAAACCTTTAGCCACGCTTTAGGAAAAAAATGTGATATTTATTAGTCATACTAGAAAGGTGTGGCCAAATGTAATCTACAACCACAATATTTGTTTCATGTGACTAAAACAGGTATATTCGAAACCTTTAGCCACATGTTAAGAAAAAAAACAACCACACTAGAAAAGTGTGGCCAAATGTGATATACGACCACATTATATGTTTATAATATGGCTAAAATCTAATAATATGGCCACATATATTTTTTATGTGACCAAAGGTTAGACAATAGTCACACTTGAAATTACAAAATATTATGTCGCTTTACATAAACATTTGTCACACTATCGTCACTTTGTATTTTGTGCGACGAAAGGGTATCAAATCATGGAAAAAATGTGTGAACAAATGTTAAACTTACTAAATCTTTAGAAATTCCCCCCAAAAAAAATTCATAGTAAACTTAAATTTCCCTCCGAAATGTTACATCCTAAAATTTAAACTTCCCACCAAATATTTCATCCTAAAACTTCCTCCAAAATATTTTATCTTAAAACTTAAATTTACCCCCAAAAAAATTCATTCAAAACTTCCCTCTCAAATAATATTCTCATTTAAAAGATTACATAATTTAATATTTTAAAACAAAATAATCTAACTACATATTTAAATATTCAAAATATTATTAAATATTATATATTCTAAACTATATTTGTTTTCTTCTAAATCATATATTAATATATTATTTTGTTTTCTTCAAAATAAATGGATTCTGTACCCAGGTATTTTATACCCGTCACTAAACCCGACCCTACCCATAGGGTATGAATAGGGTATACATGTTGAGCTCAATATCCATACCGGAAATAGCCAGAACCGTGATATCCTATACCCGAACCAAGTTATACCCTATACTCGATATCGGTTTTTTTAATACCTGAACTTTTAAAGTTTATTTTTATGTTTACTTTATAACTTTATAATTAAGTATTTTAGAAATGCATGTGTTTACCTGATTTTATGTCAATGTAATTTATTTTAATTACTTTTACAAATTAAAAGCGAAGTTTAAGTTTTAAACGAATTTATTTTAGTGTAAATAATAAAGAAAAAACTTATTTTGGGGTATTTATGCCTGGACCCATACCCGATTATACCGAAACTCGAGAACATAGGATTTTGGGGCTTGATGTATCACAATGGACAACAGTATATTATACATGTCTTAATGGACCATATTGGGCTTTGATGGATCGGAACGGATAATATTATATTATACAAGTCTTAACAGGCCATATTGGGCCTTAGCAGACCACAATAAACAATAGTAGATCATATATGTCTTAACATACCATATTGGGTCTTAATGGGTCACAATGGCTAATAGTCGATCATACATGTCTTAATGCACCATATTGGGCTTTAATAGATCACAATGGACAATAGTAGATTATACATCTCTTAATGGACCATGTTGGGCCTTAATAGATAACGACTGACAATATTAGATCATACATGTCTTAATGTATCATCTTGGGCCTTGATAGACCACAATGAACAATAACAGATCATGCATGTCTTAATGGACCATGTTGCGCGTTAATAGATCACAATGGACAATAGTAGTTCATGCATGTCTTAATGGATTATCTTGGGCCTTGATGGATCACAATGAACAATGGTAGATCATACTATTGTCTTAATGGACCATATTGAACCTTAATGGGTCAAAATGGACCATAGTAGATCATACATGTCTTAATAGATCATGTTAGGCCTTAACGAATCACGCTGAACAATAGTAGTTCATACATGTCTTAATGGGCCATCTTGGGCCTTGATGGATCACAATGAACAATAGTAGATCATGCAATTGTCTTAATGAACCATATTGAACCTCAATGGATCAAAATGGACAATAGTAGACCATACATGTCTTAATTGACCATGTTGGGCCTTAACGGATCACACTGGACAATGGTAGTTCATACATGTCTTACTGGACCATGTTGGGCCTTAACGGATCACGATGGACAATAGTAGTTCATACATGTCTTAATGGATCATCCTGGGCCTTGATGGATAACAATAAACAATAGCTGATCATACAATTCTTTTATTGGGCCATAATGGATTACAATGGATAGCAGTAGATCATACATGTCTTAATGGACCACATTAGGCCTTAATGGATGACAACGAACAATAACTGATCATACGTGTCTCAATAGACCATGTTAGGCCTTAATGGATGACAATGAACAATAGCTGATCATCCCTAATCAAGTTTGAGTTCTCATAAGTTAATCGAGCTGGTCAAGCTCGAATACGACTCGTTTGCACCCCTAATTTAGGCTTTAGCCAGTTTCCCTCCTAAAATGAAATTACTTCAAATTATTTTATAGTTCCCCTCCCACGTTTTCCTCTTCCCAAAAACCCAAATTTCCCCTTATTCTCAAAACCTAATTTGAAGATCCCACTCCAAATCAACCAACATCAAGAACAGAAAATTCGGAGCCCTAGCTCTCATTCTTCACCCCCTCTGCACTAGTTCACACCCCTAGCTCTCCATCACTACCAGACTTTTCAGACCAATCACTTCACAATACCGACGTCGTTTGTTTATCCAACGACGGAGGCGATTACATACGGTGGCCCCCGCAGTGGATACGGTTCCGACATCACCCTCAAGATCTACGTCTACGATGAAACCGAAATTAGCGGCGTTAAAGAGTTGTTGTACGGACGTGACTAAATCATGACTCAAGGGCCGATTGGGCACTCATGTAGTTTGATTTCATTCTTTGAGTTTATCAATTTGATATGTCTTTGATTTGATTTGTTTATGATTTACTGATTCGGTGATGGAAGATGGTGAATTTTGGGTGGTTTGGGGTTTAGTAAGTGGGTATATTTGGATTGCTGATAGAAATACATACATTGTTAGGGTTATGTATAGTTTAATTGTTGTTGGTTCATGTTGATTTTCAATTCACCGTGGCAGGTTATCTAGGACTCTAGGTGCAGTTGTGATATAGGTTCTTACTTTTTTTATACAATATGTGGTTTGTTGATTTTTTTTTTTGTGGAAACTGTAATGTATACATCTTCATACCTTCTCGTTTACAGCATTAGTTAATTGTCTGGATTTTGATGTTTATGAGGTCAGTAAACAACTTGAAACTTGATGCTAGAATGCTAATGATCTTGTTAAACTGCGTACTATATCTCTGCACTCGTGAATTTAAAACTACTGCGATTCATCGTTTCAAACTTTGTGCATATTTGATTACTTTATTGTGATGGTTTATTGACTTTCTGTTTTTGAGTAATTGAACTTGTGATGAATGAAACCTACCAGAAACTAAAACAATGACTCAACTTGAAAGCACTTTTTGTTCAAGTATCATTCTTTTCACCGTAGGTTATCTTTCTGTATTATAGTCCAAATGTCAAATCGTTATTGGTTAATGTTCATTCTCAATTTACGATGTCGACATATGTGGATGTAGATGTAGTTGCGCTTTAGGTTCTTACTTTTTAATTAGGGGTGCAAACGAGCCGAGCCCGAGCTCGATTAACTTATATTTTGAAAGCTTGAGCTCGGCTTGTTGGTATGAAGGCTTTTGAGTGTTCTAGTACGTTGGTTGTCAAGTTCCAGAACGAGAAAGAAAAGGCTAGTTGGATGAGAGGACTTGTACAAGCAACCTACCGAGCCTCTGTATGATACTGTATTTTCAGTATAGTTGATTGTTTTAGTAGCATCTGGTTTTGATTTTTAATGTGCATGGTGTAGGCTACCTCATCAGTTGATATACTAGGAAAAGAAGGTGATGTTGCAGCAGAAGTTTCTGAACCTCGCTCTACTAATTCGAAGATAGCCGACATTATTGTTAATGGAACATTGGTGGAAACAAAGTTATTAATATATGGGAAGGTTAGATGTGGTTTTCATAGTATATTAAGCGTTTAATAGTATTATGCTACTATGGCATTTTCATTGCTAATTCCTAATCTAATCTTTAACTGTTTGTAATTGAATACAAATATTGCTCAATCTTGCAGGTGCATGATGATACTGTGGAGGTTCAGATTCTTGAGGTTCTTGCTGCTGGAGGAAAGGTTTAATTGTAATTGTATGCCTTTTATGCTATGTTTGAATATATTTTTAAGTTGGAAGTGAGATAATAGAACAGTTGCATTTTTTTTCTTTTCAAGCGAAAGTTTCACAAATAAACCAGGAACTTAATATTAGATCAATCAGTCCGATATGGGGGTTAGTGTTGCTGCTACGTAATTTAATTTAGGTTTAGGCATGCTTATAAAGAATTTGCCAACCAGAAGCATGATATCATGGTAGTTCTTTCATGTGAATTTTTAGATGGATGCTTAATTGGCAAGTTTTATCTGTGACAGACTACGTAGTGGCAAATTTTAGGTTGGATGCTATAAATTGATTGCCGACCTTATTGACAATTTTTTTATTAATGGTACAGATGATCTAAATTTTTATTGCAGGTGTATGTTGCATCTTATGAAGGGGATCTAACAGTGAGGATGAATTTGCACCGGCTGGAAATCAAAGACGAACTTCAGCACTCATCAACGGGCTCAAAGTATTTAGCTTGCTCGGTTGTGGAAGAGGTATTAGTAAACACAAACACGGTGGGAGAGGATGACACTTTCACTGACGCCTTGACAGAATGGTCTGATGTTGCTGAAGCTTTAGGTCATGGAACAGTAAGAGGCAATTCTGGAAATATATTTTTTTGAGGCAGAAGGCATTGATGACTCTGATTTTGTATCGCTTACCTTTGTGCAACGGACTCCTCAGTCTCCTAATTATGATGGTATACACTCAGGTATTGTGGATCAAGGCACTTAAAATGTTAATAATATGAAATCCTATCTTGAATGTGTTTGTTTCTTTATGTTGATAGATGAGTATCCGCATGTCAAAATTAGAGTTCTTTTGTCACCGGCCGACTATCGTTGCTTTAATTAGTTTGGGCATTGATCTTGGCAATGCAAGCGGTGAATCAAAGGACGCTCAGAAAGACAAGGGGGAAGGAGCAGAAGTGAAGGGATTATTGGGACGTGGGAACGTTCGGGTTGTATTTTCCTTGAAAATGAATGTTGACAATGTCACTGTATTTCTTAACAAAGAGGATGGCTCTTAGCTTGCAATGCTTGTGCAAGAAAGTTTTGTGTTGGATCTTAAGGTTAACATATGCTTTTGTATAGGAAAAATAATCATTGGGTCAGGTCTCAATTTGGTAATTAATGCATATTTTTTCAGGTTCATCCTGGTTCTATATCGGTTGAAGGTACACTAGGGAACTTTAGGTTCTGTGATCTTTCACTGGGTACAGATCATTGTTGGGGATGGTTTTGTGACATACGTAATCCGGGGGCTGACTCTCTCATCCAGGTATAACCTATATATATATTCCAGTTGATGTTATATACTACTTGTACTGATTTTTGTTTATTTACCTTGACCTCTCTTTCTCTCTCTCTCTCTCTCTCTCTCTATATATATATATATATATATATATCAGTTCACATTCAAGTCCTACAGTCCTGATGATGATGACTATGAAGGATACAACTATAGCTTGAGTGGGAAACTTTCTACTGTTCGTATTGTTTTTCTCAACAGGTTCATTCAAGAGGTTAGTTTAAACTTCAGTGCCATTTAATTCTTTTGTAGATGGCTTTGTAGTGTTCGTATTAACAAAATTCATGGTGCAGATCTCTGCGTATTTTGTGGGCCTGGCAGCTCCCAATACAGAAGAAGCGATCAAGTTTGTGGATAAAGTTGGAGGCTTTGAATGGTTGATTCATCAGTATGAGATGGATGGATCTGCTGCACTGAAGTTGGACCTCTCGTTAGAGACCCCAATAATAGTTGTACCACGGAATTCCTCCAGCAAAGAGTTGGTACTTCTTTCTACTGTGTTCATTTAGATGCACACACTTTGATCTATTGCTGTATTGTTCTTGGATGCAGTTTTGAGTGATGGTTATGTTGTTGCAAGTGTTGCTTCGAGTGATGCATGTTGACACAAAAGTGTTGTTAGGAGTGATGCAAGTGATGCAAGTTATGTTGAAGTTGCTCATACAAGTTGATGTTGCTGACTTGTAGATAGCTTTTGATTAGAAGTTTAGGTATATAGTAACTAAATTTAAAACTTTTGTATGGATTTTGGTTTATTATTGTTAATATCATTTGGTTTTAGGTTTTTTCTCATGTTTACTATCGTTTTAATTTTACAAAACATTGAAAACAAAATTGCTAATTACACGAAAATAGCCATACAGAACCACGACAAATATGTGTGGCCAAATGTTAGAGAATAGTCACACTTAAAAATTACACGATTTCTTGTGGCTTTACATAATCATTAGTTACACCATCGCCATTTTATTTATTTTGGTGCGACGAAATATTAGAAAACGTCATTGGTAAAAAAATATTATGTGTGACCAAAGTTACACAATAGCCACGTTAAAAAAAATTCATGTGGTTTTACATAACTTTTAGCCACACAATCCTTGTTGTGTTTTTTTATGTGACGGAATGATAGCATATGTAATGTGCAAAATGAATATGTGTGACCAAAGGTTAGATGATAGCCACACTTAAAATTATAAACTTTCATATGGCTTTACATAATCATTAGCCACGTTATCATTACTTTGTTTTTTATGTGGCAGAATGATAGCAAATGTGATGAGAAAAGTAAATTATATGTGACCAAATGTTCGCCATTAGGCACACTTAAAAGCACATAACTTCATGTGGCTTTACATAAACAATAGCCACACTATCGTCACTTTATTTTTTTTTGCATGACGGAATGATAGCAAATGTTATGAGAAAAAAAAAGAATGTGTAACCAAAGGTTAAACAATAGCCACACTTAAAATTATAAAACTTTATGTGTGACTAAATGTTAGACAATAGTCACTTTTAAAATTACAAAGTTGTTTTGTGTCTCTAGAAATAGTTTTTAGCCACACTTATAGTAAACTCATGTGACTAAATAATGAAATGGCTACACGTACAGTGAGTTCATGTGGCAAGTACTATCATTTAGTCACACTTAATGAATGAAATGCTTGATTACAACAACTCTTTTTGTCACATTTTTTTTAAATTAATGTGGCTAAAACAAACTTTTAAGTGACTATATAATAGAAATGGCCACACTTACGATAAATTCATGTGGCTGTTGCTACCCTTTAGCCACACTTATTGTACCAAATTTTGATTCCAACAAGAAATAGTGGAACCCTTTAGCCACACTTTTAAGTTGCTACGGCCACTAAACATGAATGTGGCCATATAATACCTACGATGACTAGACCTTTGGTCACACTTGAGTTGGAAAAAAAATGTGTGGCAAAAGGCGTATGGTCACTCTTTTTTTGTGTGGCCGTAAGCCTTTTTTGACGTAGTGTCGGTACCGGTACGGTATGGTACCGGTTCGGTACCGGTTTTTACCCTCAAATACCGGTACTGTACCGGTATCGAACCGTACCTGGTATATTAGGTACCGGTACCGTTACCTACTTTTATGAATTTTCGATACCGATACTTTCGGTTCCGGTACTGGTTTGGTACCGATTGGTACTAAGCTCATCCCTAATCTATATATATTAATAAATGAAAAGGATTTGGGCCATGTGGCATGTGATGGTGGAACAATTTGCTGATGTGGCATATTATGGTGAAAGATTTAGGTGGGAAGCAATCTGAATGTTCCATTCTCAATTTTGGACACGGGATCCATTTTACTTTGGGTCATCCATTACCGTGAATCCGGATCTAAAAATGGATCATATATATCATCTTTTCCAAACGACGAATTGTTCACAGCTTCATTTTTTCAAACCCTAAATCCATTTTTCTCTAATCTGGTTCTTCCTTCTTCACCGATCGATCTTCGAAAAACATAGGTATGTTAATTTCTTTTCCCTCTTTGTTTTTTCTTTGTTATTGTGTTAAACACAATCTATTTCTTCCCTAAACCCTAGATGTCATCTATCGATCATATGCAATTATCTGCGCTCAACCGAAAAAACCCATCAGGTAATCTTCACTTTGGTAAATGTTAACCTGTGTTATAATCTCAATTTTTTTTTATCTTCGTTTATCCTCTTTTTTGTGAATGTTTTTCAGGTTACGGATTACTTTTTTTACTCGGTATTGTCTCTCTGCTTTCAGATCTATACAACTATGTTTCATATTTTGTACTTTATTTTTCAATTCGTGTGTCTCTGTTATATAACCAGTCGATTTTAGGGTTTTAGGGCTTATTATTTTCGTTTCCATATTCTTTTGAAGATGTGTTGTTGTACGCTTTTGTGTTATGAGAACTATACCAAAATATTGTGTATGGGGATTTTAGAAGTAGAAACCCTAAATTGTGATTTCGTGTAGAAAAACCCTAACTGAAACCATTGTTGCATCCTCTTTTTGAGAGAATTTATTCCAATCGATCGAAACAAAGGTATGTTTCTTTGGTTTTGATTTGTTTGTTTTATGATTCTAATCATTTTAATCGTTTTTTTTCCTTCTTATAAAGCCTACATACTGATTCTCCACATAGTGTTTTTTGTTCTTCGGCGATTCATAATAGGTTTTGTTATGGTTTTATAATATGTTTGGGTTGTCATTTTGTTGTTATGGTTTTGTTATGTGTTCAGGTTATCATGTTGGCATTTAAATTTATCTAGGTTGTAATTGATTCCATGATTTGTATGCTCCGTTTCTCGAGTTTGAGGTTGAACTGAAGCGAAGAGAAAGGGATGGAGAATACGGTAAATGGTTCATTTGAATTTATCTGGGTAATTTCTCTTCCTTTGTTCTTGGCCACTCTAAATATTTTTGTATGTATTCAATAATTGTTGTGTGCTATCTGAAGGTTATACCAGTTCTTTTTTATTTCTTCATATCTTCAAAGGTAAGCATTTAGATTTCTGGTAAAACCCTATCTTTTAGGAGGTTTCAAATAGACCCACTGAATCCTTTGCCTTATTTATTGTGATTCGATTCTTAAACGATTTTCAAAAAGATGTAAGTTCAACAATGGAAGCCTCAATGAAAAATCTCCTTCTCAAGCAAATCTCCTTCAGAAATAGATCAGAGGTCTTTGTTTCTTTTAATCAATTCTAGGATTCCGAAGTCGATATACTTTCATCCGATTATGATTGGTGCTTTTTTTCTTACAGATCTTTTTAAACATCCACCATTTTTGTTGACAAAAACAGTTGGTTTGAAAGGAGCCTCACAATTATTAGAATGCTTATACGTTATAGTATGGTTATTTTGTTTATTTTTGTTTTGAATTTTGAAATATGTTTGTATAATACCAGGTTGGGATGCTGATTCTGTGGAATTTGAGATGTTAGGGTTTGTTAATTGACGAATTGAATGGAGATTGAGCCAACAATTCCTTCGGATTAGCAGGTGGCATTAGTAATAGGGTTTTAAAGGTATATCATTGGCATTAATTTGCGATTTTGTTTCCCCTGTTCTTCAATTTAATATTTTCCTTATTAGTTCGTGATTTGGCTGTGTTCATACTCCGGATTGCGGTCTTGCAATCAATTTATTCAAACTTTCAAACATCTCCTTAACTCAAATTTTGTATATTTATTATTCCCAACATTGCATTTTTTATATTTATTCTGTTTCAAAACTTATTAAATATATATGTTATTCCAACTTTTATACTCAATGTTCTATCTTTCTCTTGGAATGAGGTTGATTGGTGCATCAATTTCAACATTTTGCTTTTTTTAATGGTTTTTATAAGAAGCATTTATATCATGTGGTTGAGAATAAGTAATATTGTTTTAGTATCTATCTAACAAAAGGAAGTTGTGTACAAATCGGGTTGTGGTATAAACGAGGGATGTTCTAATTTATGCGTGATTTTTTAAACTATTCGAGAACATATTTTTTTTATAACATTAAGGATCATAGCAAGTGAAAACAATTAATTACATGAAAAGTATAAAGATCCATCAAACAATTCTTCATTGGGATACTTTCTATGTTTTGATATATATTGTGTTGAATTTTTTTTTTGTTTTCTTGTAGAATTATCTAGAGGACCTGTCATACTTGCTAAAGATTTCTCAGACTTCCTTTTGTTTTATGAACTAAGTATTTAAGCTTTATTCTATTAATTTTCATTTTGAAGAGGTTATGGTTTGTTCTAATTTAAGTGAATATGAGATTTTTACATGCCTTGGTGATGCTTCTGTGATGGTCATGTAAATGAGTTTGCTTTCACATGGAAACTGGTTAGTACGAAGCCATGGCAGATTTATCTTTTTTTCATTAACAGATTACATATTTAAGCATGATTATTGTATTATTATTATGGTTTCAGTTTTGCCTATTTCAACGTCCTTTGTGTTGATTCAAGTGACTCTTTAACCTTTCTGTTTTTTAACTTTCATTTTGGAGGGGGTATGATGGTGGCTCATAGTCGTCTATTTTTAATTTATTTAGGCCACCTTTGGAGCTAATTAAATTTACATTTTCATACATCCTTTAAGTTTCCAATTACTCTTATGATGATCTATAATTTCTTTTATCCTTTACTCTATTAGTAGTATATTTGTGGCTGCAGGGATAAGAGATGTTTCATTCATCTTATAAGGTACACTCTTAACGAAATTTGTTGTTTTGTCGTCGTATTTTAATCATGGATACAAATAAATTGATAATTACTAGAACAGTTTTCATTTTTGTTATGTATACAAGTTATGATGTTTCTTTTTTGTGTTTTTATGCAACATGGAACAAAATATGAGATCGCAAACTGACGACCAGGTGCCTACGGTGAATGACCTTCTACAAAAGCTCCAAGGTTTGGTTCTCGAGATCGGTGAAAGGCGAATACAAATAAAGCGGAGGCTCGACAAGTTGGAAGAGGCATCACATAGTAATCAAATTGAAATTTCCAACCTCATTCGTGAGAATTGTGATGCAACTCCTATGTTAGTAAGATGGTCAATTGATTGGAAGAGACAACTGAAGAACTTTTAATTTTGTTTAGGTAATGCTTTGCCTCAATTGATAGAATATTGGATTTAATTTTGATGGTTTTTTTTTTTTGTTGTTGTTAAAATTACAAATGAATCTCAGCCATTTGCCTTAATTGATAGAATCTTGAATTTAATTTTGATGGTTTTTTTTTTTTTGTTAAAATTATAAATGAATCTCAGACATTTGAGGGAGTTGTTCCAAATGAATCATATTATATGTTAAATTTATTGGAACGATGCTCTTCGTGAGCTTTTTTAGCTGCGAAATATTGTTAGCATCTTTTACTACACACAAGATGATCGGTATATGATCAAAACTGTGAAAATGTCAGAAGTTAAGGTAGAAAGATTAATTTAATTGATTGCTCTCTGGGCTTAAAAATAAGGTTTATATATCGACAGTATTTTGAGTTTGTCAATAAGTAACTTATGTAATATGTAACTTTGTTTATTATTTATACACTTTGTGATAATGTAGATTAAATTTTTCGACCCGCGAAGTTCGCGGGTGATAACCTAGTTTAAATACTATAAATATAAAGATCTAGAGTGATTTAGAAAGGTAATATCTTATGCACTCTTCCATTTGTGTTTCTGTTTGCTAAAGTAACCCATTAGTTTTAGTGTTTTTGTTTTGGCCACAAGTGTTGGTGTTTAAGTTACACTTTTTTAGCATTATTTTTAAATTAAAGAACTTTTTTTAAAGACCTTTATTTTGTTTTCGACAATGCTAATTTTTCTTGCGGTTTAACGTGGTACAACGATACCGTCAAATGTAAAAACAATTCTATAATTTTTTTTACCATTGCAAAATACGCGTCGATATCTTTTTTGGATTTGCATTAAACCACATAGATAACTTTACTAGTTAACCAACAAAACAAATAACATTATCTGACTTTTGAAGTAGTTTACGCTTTTAGAATTACTTAATCGTATCATTCCTTTTGTGATTTGCATTGTACATATTTGTTGATTATAAAAGGCTGGACTATCCGGACACCCTCTGCGCCTATTTTCACATTTTTTGTGCCCTAGACGCCTCGTATAGGGCTATACGAGGCGTCTAAGCACTGAATTCAAGGGGGTCTCAGAGGGTGTCAGGCACAAAGTTTAAGAAAACATATACGAAGAGTACAGCCCTATACGAGGCGTCTAAGGCTTGAGTTTTTTTTTTTTTGGTTGAAATAAGGGGTGTTTTGGTATGGTTTTTTTGATAGTTTTTGAAGATGTGTTTTTTTGGTTGAAAATTTTTTTGGTTTTAAAAAAAGTTTTGTTTTTTTGTTTTTTAAAAGTTTTTGTTTTTTAAAAATCAACTATTTTAAAAATCGGCTCTTTAAATATATTATATCGATTAAATATTAGAATGTTTTTAACATTTTACTTTTTTAAATATTATTCTTCCGATTAAAATTTTATCTCGTTCAAATATTGTTTCCGTATTATATTCAGGGGATATATTGTTTCCGTATTATATTCAAAACATATATTGTTTCCGTATTATCTCAATTTACGACAACAATCATTAAGTAACCGAATAACTGAAAACAAACTTAAATATGACATATATAAGATAACTTTGTACATCCATAACAAAAATATATAAGATAAGTTTGTACATCCATAATAAAAATAAAAACAACAATAGGTCTATGCATCCAAATCCAAATCCGAATCTGGATCTGGCTGCTGCGGCTGCTGCGGCGGCTGCTGCTGCTGATGTGGTGCTCAAGCTGGTGGAAGCGGTATCGGGGGTAATCCCTCTCTCTCTCGTATGTCCTGCTCGGCCCGTACCAGCCAACCTACCAAATCGTTGAGCCTGTCAAGCTCGGCTCGTACATCCGGATGTAGCGCAGCTCCTGGGGCATGACCTGGAATAACGTGACGTGGAAACTGAGGCGCCCCGGGAGGTGGCGGTGGCTGTGGCTCCGCTTCACCGTCTAAATCCACTGATGGCTGTGTGTAAATATGTAGACCTTATAAAATGTAGTACATCATAGGAATTTTGGTAATCCCTCTCTTTTTTTTTCATGAACGGCAATTGTTAATCATTGGAATTTTGATAATCTCTCACAGAATATTTTTTTAGTCACCAACTACATATGCAATTTATGTGTGTGGCCCGGGGCGGACCCACATAGAGTGGGTCGGGGTCCCGGGACCCCAATCTTTTCTAAAAAGTTAGTAGAGACGGTATTGTAAATTTTCCAAGGACCCCATAAAAATAATAAGATGGACTCTCTTTACATTGTTTGTATTTAATATGCAAGGTCAATGGATCGTTTTTTAAAAGATCTAAATTTGTCAGGAACAACTTTAAAAATTTATATTTTTATATTGAATGAAATTGTATTTTTATTGAGGGTTATAAATTCAAATCATGATATTGTATTTTATTATGTTCCTCGCCCCGCCCCGCCCTGCACGTCAAACAACCCAAAAATCATAATGTACGGTTGTGAAAAAATTTTACACCGAAAAATTGGACCCCATTAGAAAAAAATCCTGGGTCCGCCACTATGTGTGGGGTCGTTATCAGACTATGTATGAATTAACTTCAACATAATTAGCAGCAGTGTTGTAAAAGTCGGATTCCAAGGCCGAGTACTCGGCGAGTACTTGGTCCTCGGAACCCCTCCGAGGCGACTTCCTCCTAGGCGGACTCAATTAGTCGGCCTCGGTCAAACTCGGTCAAACTCGGTCAAACTCGGCGACTAGTCGGACGTAGTCGGAAAGAGTCGGCCTAGTCGGTCTAGGCGGTCAATGTGGTTTGTTGACTTTTAATTAGTCAAAATCGGTCAACATCGGCCTACTCGGCCTTGTACTCGGACTACTCGACTTTGTACTCGGACTACTCGACCTTGTACTCGGACTAGTCGGACTTGTATTCAGAATATTTGAACTTTAAACATGTTTCATTTTAAATTATACTCAGTTGACATGAATTATGCTTATTTTAACATATATATAATATATAACAATTAATTTTCTTTATAGTTACCATGTCCGCGTACTCCCCGAGTACTCTCCGAGTACTCCGATTACTCCCAACTCCCCAGTCGGCCGACTAGAGACCGCCTAGCGACTTTTACAACACTGATTAGCAGTACATTTATTTAACTATTATTTACGTGTATGTACATATAACCAAAAGGCAATGGCTCAAAAAGTCCAAATATCTGAACACTATGGTTAGAAGTTTGATTCACAGCTTTATTTCATTTTAAAGTTTGTAAAAAGCCAAGTATTAATTACAATCTTTGAAAACAAAAACAAAAACAAAAAAAAATTAAAATAACGTGATTAACATGCATGCATGTGTGGCTAGCTAGAGGCCACTCTTACATGAACCAATGATTGAGAGAATTCATGTGGAGGTGGTGGCGGAGCAGCAGCAGGACTGTGGCGGCCGGCGACCTTCTTGGACTGGACACAAGGGTTGCCCCCATTTCTGGTCCAACCACAGCCATTTCCGGGTGACCGGGGCGTTCTTCTTTGTTGCAACGATGATAGCAAAAGATTTCCTCTTTTCATCCATGTTTCTTCAAAATCTCCATCTAAAAGTCTGCATGCTCCTGTTGGTCTGAAACTCAGCAATAAAATAACAAGTGCTGCCACTATAGCAACAGAAAGGAATTGGTGTTTCATGTTTCTTTTTTCTTGTTTCTTGTTTAAACTTCAAGCTATTAGGGTTTTTGTGTGTGTGTGTGTGTGTGTGGTGGGTATTAAACAGAAAAAATGTAATCTTTTGTTTATATTTCAAGATTAGGGTTTTTGTTTTGGGGATGAATGAGTATGATTTAAAGAAAAAAAGGATGAACTTGTTAGGGTTTGGTGAGTATATTTATGAAGAGACACCTATAATATAGTTATTTATAAGCATATAATGTGCATACGGTTTGAATTTGACTTGATTTTTCTTTAAATTTGACTTTGAATATTTCATGATATTTGACCGTGTTTGTGCAATAAACAAAAGATGAAACATAAAGTTTGTAATTGTAACTATCATATTATTAATTTATTAATTTCTCTTGAAAATGCAACCTCCGACTTGGTCTAATAATGTAAAAGAAAATTTAATTAACTATAGTTCCAATATTTAAATGAAGTATAATACAATTTAAAAAAAAATTGGTGTATCTCAAATGTTTTAAAAAACAAATTCGGTGGCTTAAAAAAGAAAGAAATTTGCATTAGCTTTTGACGAAATAAAAATGTTGTTTTTTTTTTCAAATTGAATAGGTCTCAAGTGTTGAAATTCTATGCAAACTTGATCCACGTTTAGTTACAACATACACGGTATTAAACGAGGTATTAGAAAACTACTTTTATAAAAAAACAATATAAACAAATTTGTTTCCATTGACTTAGTATAAACGAGGTATTAGAAAACTATTTTTATATATAACCTACCGGTCCGGTTTCATACTCTTGAACCGTATCGGCAGGGTTGGGTTATTTGAACCGATAAATTTGATCTGTGGTTGGACCGAGTTGTTGAAAAATAATCTTTCAAACTCTCATTAACTGATTAATGTAGTATTTTAAACTCCATATTTTGTTTATTACATGCGTATTTTGTTAATATTAAAAATTCAAAAAAACTGAATTGGAATATTTTGTTTTTAATTAGAGTTATATATGCACAGTGCATATTCTAATTAGAATTAGAATAATTAGAATATTTTATTTTTTAAAGGAGTTGGCCTCTTCAACGAAGGTTTTCCGGCAGAGTCTCATCGATAACCTTCTTTGGTTTTTGACGGTTGATAATAAGTGATTTGTTTAGTAGTGCATCGCAAACTTGAAAAAGGAGGAGTTAAAAAGAGTTACATAGAAAAACCAACAAAATGTCTTTTAGTCAAAGCTTATATCATGCATATAAAGTGTAAAAAACAAAAATAGGCCTTTATTTATAATTTTGCAATCATATGAGAACTTTACATTTACGGGTATTTTATTATTTGCATAGAGTTTCTTTAAATAAATAAATAAAAAAAAAAAAAAACCAAGGTAACCAAAACTAAATTAATTGTTGTATAACTTGTTAATTTAGTCTATTTTATTGGAGTAGATAGGTACCTATACAATACGGCAGAAAACACACACATGTGAGCCTTGATTAAAATGGGTAAAGTTCCTTTGTCTCGTCTTTCTTTACTATGCCAATGATGTGATCCTTTTGGAAGATTGGATTGAAAGCAATATTAGAAATGTTGTGATGGTCCTTAATTGCTTCTATCTAGCATCGGGATTAAAGGTGCATATGGCAAAAACTACTCTTTTTAGTATTAATGTGGGTCCTGAGGTCCGATGTATGGCTTGTAAGGTGGGGTGCACAGTGGCTACTCTTTCATATATTTACTTCAGTCTTCTAGCGGGGAAAATGGCTACAAGGAAAGGATGGCAACCGACTGTGTAGAAGTTCTCTTCCAAATAGACTTCTTGGAAGGCGAACTTATTGTCAACCGGTGGAAGGTCTACACTTGTTACTACTTTTCTTTATTTTTAAAGAATTCCATTGAAAGCCTTTGTGCTAATTTCTTTTGGGGGGGGGGGGGGGGGGGGGGGGGGGGGTTTGCTTCGCTAAGAAAATGGCTTGGGTTAAATACGATTTGATTGTGTCGGATAAAAGTAAAGGTAGATTGGGTGTGGAAGCTTCTTGGCTCTTAATTTGCCCCTCATCTTAAAATAGAAGTGGGAATTACATTGGTGTAATAACTAGTGTTTAAACCCCGCATCGCGGGGGCATTGGACATAAACTGTACTAAGTAGCAAGCAAACAACGACTAAAATCAGCAAAAATCGTAAAGCAAAAAACATGAATTTATACCGTTACGTGACATAAAACGCAGGCGAAAATATATGCGGACGTGACTTATTAACTAATATGATCCTTATAATAAAATATAAAAACTATACAATATTTAAAAGTGATAAATTCCAATTGAACCCCACGATCCCTCGTCCCTTGTGAAAGTAAATATAAAGAAATGATGGTTTTGAAATTAAGTAAATGAAAAGTAAAGAAATGGCAATTTTGTAATTGAGAAACAAATAAGAGGTAAACTACTTATTGTAGTTAATAATCTACGTGAATTGTTATATAGAAAATGCCTTAGGGGTTCGAGTTCTTGAATTCATTTATGATAATGATGTTTTTGATAAACGAAAGGTGGCTACATGTAAGGGGTTTAAAATCTGATATAGTCAAGAGTATTCATGATCTGAATGACAAAAGACTAATTCCTTTATTGGGTATGAGGAAAATGGTGGGGATTGGTGACTCCACAAGTTTTGGAATGAGATTTGGCTTGGATAAATGACTTTGGTGGAGACTTATCTGAGACTAGTCTGCCCTTGAAACAGATAAAATTTGTCGTATAAGAGATTGGAAAAGAAGAAGGATCTGGAATTGGAAATGGCGTAGAGTGATTAAGGGTGAGTTGAGGAAACCTAACTTTCTTCCCCTCAATTCATTTTGGATCAAGTTTAATGGTTGGATTCAAATGATAAGTGGATTTGGGATCATGATAATAAAAGGGGATTTGTGTGTCAAACTGAGGAAAGTTATTGAAAAGAAAATTCTATCAGAGGCTTCTTCTCTGACCTGTTGGAATAAAGGATTGCCTAAAAAGAACATAGTGTTGTGGAGACTACTACTTAACAGGTTGCCGATACCGGTGAATCTTTGCAATAAAGGTTTTGACATTCCATTGAAGTTGTGGGCCATTTTGTTGCCACTTGTAATATTGCAACCCGGGTTTGGAGATCTATAATGGTATGATTGAACAATTTCGGACTCATAGTGGTGAAGCCAAATGATATGATGGCTTGGATCAATTCGTTAAATCTCTCCATAATTAAAAAGCAACTGGTGGAAGGTATCATACTTGTGGTTAATTTAGAAGACAGGGAACGATGATATTTTCAATGCTAATGATTTAAAGACAGACCTTATATTTTTTCGATTTCACATATTTCTTTTAAGTGAATAGTTAGTTGAAGTAGGTGTAACACCCCGAACACGTAATACAACAAACCGCGACGGATGGGTTAAATACGATTTGATTGTGTCGGATAAAAGTAAAGGTAGATTGGGTGTGGAAGCTTTTTGGCTCTTAATTTGCCCCTCATCTTAAAATAGAAGTGGGAATTACATTCGTGTAATAACTAGTGTTTAAACCCCGCATCGCGGGGGCATTGGACATAAACTGTACTAAGTAGCAAGCAAACAACGACTAAAATCAGCAAAAATCGTAAAGTAAAAAACGTGAATTTATACCGTTACGTGACATAAAACGCAGACGAAAATATATACGGACGGGACTTATTAACTAATATGATCCTTATAATAAAATATAAAAACTATACAATATACAAAAGTGATAAATACCAATTGAACCCCACGATTCCTCGTCTCTTGTGAAAGTAAATAAAGAAATGATGGTTTTGAAATTAAGTAAATGAAAAGTAAAGAAATGGCAATTTTGTAATTGAGAAACAAATAAGGGGTAAACTACTTATTGTAGTTAATAATCTACGTGAATTGTTATATAGAAAACGCTAAGAAAATGGCTTGGGTTAAATACGATTTGATTGTGTCGGATAAAAGTAAAGGTAGATTGGGTGTGGAAGCTTCTTGGCTCTTAATTTGCCTCTCATCTTAAAATAGAAATGGGAATTACATTCGTGTAATAACTAGTGTTTAAACCCCGCATCGCGGGGGCATTGGACATAAACTGTACTAAGTAGCAAGCAAACAACGACTAAAATCAGCAAAAATCGTAAAGCAAAAAACGTGAATTTATACCGTTACGTGACATAAAATGTAACACCTCGAAAATTCACGTCCTATAATGTGCTGACACGTGTCATAAGTTTGAACGTGTGAAAGAATGTTCTGAAAGGACTAAAGTTGACAAACATGGAAAGTATGTGAATATACTGGTTTAAAATGTCAACAGTGAATAAATATACTTAATAATAACCCTACATGATGCTCATACCTTCAAACGAATAAATCATAGATCATACGAAGCTAAATATGGAAGAAAGTGAGAGATTACAAACTACAGGGGTTAAATGTGTCAACATGTTTAAAGTATACCTCTGAGTGACCTTTTAGCAAACCCGAAGCTTTGTAACGATTATTTATGCTCACTAGAATGCACGATAAAAATTTCATAAAGTTTCGTTATCGTATGAGAAAGTTATGATCAAATTCGTATGCGAGGGGTTAAAAGCGTCAACGATGAAGTTTATGACTTTTCGGGTGAACACAAAGTTAACCGAGGACTTAACAAAAGGGGTATATGTCTTAAAGCCCTTATAAGTCAATTTGGAGGGTTCAAAGTGCAAGAAATAAAGTAGTAGCAAAGTTTCCAAGAGCCAAGGACCAAAGCATAAAAATCAGAAATTTGAGATTTGATCAGAAGGGGCTTCGCGCCACGCGAAGGCCCTGGGGGGGGGGGGGGGCTACGCGTGACGCGAGGGGTTGTCTGCTCCGAAAACTTTGGGTTTTGGTCTGCTAGGTGCAATGTAACCGACTTTAATCCGATTTTCCTCATCTTGAACGACCCCTAGACAACCCCTAGTCACTTAGGGACACTTGTTAGTGACCAAACATCAGTGGTAGCACTTGTTGTCAATGATCCATGAGTTCTTGAGCACTATATAAAGGGCCAAGGTTGCAACCAATTCTTCACACCTTCCTTCAGCATTTCTGATCATTTCTGGAGCTCCAAAGCAGACTCAAGTGATCACTAATCAAGCTTAGGACTTCAGTAAGTATGCTTAACCTTTCATAGTTAAGTTTTTGCTTAGTTTTAGCTTAAAAGTCAAACCGTCGTAATTAACGGTTGACTTCACGATTAATCACTAATGGTCCAGTGATTAGTCGAATTGAAAGTAGTTATAAGTTGGTAATTATGTGGGCATTAAACCCTTAAAAGGGCACCCTCTGATTATCACTCTAACTAGGTCAAATATCGGGTCAAACTTACTATTAAAAAGTCAACAGAATGTTTATTTTTCAATTTATGCATAATTAGCAATGTAGAACCCCTACAACCTGTTTGATCATTAATATAACTTGGTAATTAGTGTAAGAACATGTCTAAACATGTTCAACCCGACAATTTTCTGTTTAGACCTGGTTCGGAACCGAAAGTCGCAAAACTTTGACTTTTGCTCTGACTTCAGTTCTGACCCATTTTAGTATGTTTTGGAATTGCCTTAGAGCTTCCTTAGGACCAGGTTACATGCTAGTATAACCCTCTGTGATTATACACCATGGATCATTAGTTATCCAATTAATATGCATGATTCCGTTATTTGCCTATATGTTGACCGTTATGCCCTTTTCACCATAAAACGTGATTTTTGAAACTGTAAAAGAGTAGAAACCTCAATTACTGATATATAAACTTGTACCCAAAATTTGACATCAGTTTGAGGTCTAGATTAAGAGTTATGCTCATTAGCGTAAATTGAAAGCTTTATGTTAATTAAACGGCGTAATTAGCATATAGCCTATTTAAACCTACTTTTTGATATCAAACTTTTTACCCACTGATATAATATATTATTTTGGGATTATTGAATATTTTTAATTAATTTTAGGCTGAGCATAACTTATAGTCATAGGCTTAATCCGGTAATTGTCGGGTTTGCCCTTACGGGCTATAAAATGAGTTTTACATATCTTTTCGACCCCAAACCTTTTGCTACTGATTACGTATGATAAATAAATTATTTTAAGCCTTCTGGAATACTAAAAATATCAGCTTTGTATATAGAACCCGGAAACGGCTTCTAATCGCCTTATTAAGCGTTTTTAACGCATAGTATGTACTAAAACTATTTTAAACATACAAGGGTTGATACCTACTGATATTTTAGGTAAATTATAATATTTTAAAAGTAAGAAAAAGTTGTTTAACTCAGACTTCAGTTTTGAGCCTTTCGGCTTATGTGAAATTACCAAAATGCCCCTACGGTGCATAGTTTGGCTATAATTGATAAATTTCACATATATACAATACCCTACTGTTATAACTTGGTAAACTAAGTATTTTTGCTGATTACATCAGACCTGTAACTCAGGTTAATACTTAAACTCTTTTATAACCTTATAAATGACCAAATTACCCCTACGGGGCATAGCTTGTGTTTATATTCGTTTTGGGCATAATGGAAGGTATCCTACTGATATCACAACAATTTAAGGCATATTAACTTAGGAAACCTGAAAATGACTCTCGCGGTCACCCGTTACGCCTCTTGCGCGTTAGGTTCGGCTTATGTAACTAGTTTACATAAATTAGCCGAAACGGGTCAAACCTTATCGGTTTTACCCCAAAATTCAGAATGTGCTTAGATTACCCATATAAGGCAAGTCTTCAATCTTGTCGGGTCTAAATCACATTCTATTCTGGTCTTCGCTTAATCATGCGTTTGAACCGTATCGGTCTAAGCTTAAGCTTAACTAAAGACCGTTAGGATTCTAATAGGTTATTATAAACCTTTGTTCCAGAATAGGAGGACCAGTAAAAGCTACTTGCATTTGCTTATTGTGATTATTACTTTGCTCAGGTAAATACTTTTAACTTATTTTCCCTATACGGGCTTGGGGTACGGTATATAAAATACCGCTTGGTCGGGCATTAAATCTCCATCGTTTGGTGGCTAATTGATATTTGATCGGCCCGTTTAAATTGTTTTGTTTGCTTAAAGCCTTTGGGAGGTTAATGACCATGTCCCGGATATCCTTGGCATCATTTTACGAAATGGCCACGACCTAAGCACGGGGTGTAGGCGTACACCTGTCAGTTGCCAAATAAATAATGTGGTGTGTATATTGATCTTTAACCCGGCACGACCCGGGCTACTGAACGCATAAGTAATCATGTAATTCTTTTACGAGATTATATATTTAAATAATTATCCCAAGTTATAAAAAGTTTGTGCCATGTGCATTCAAATCGATTTTATTAAACTTTTCAAAATGAGTCGGTTGAATGTATTTACCAGTGTAAACTGACGTATTTTCCTAAAAAGATTAAATGCAGGTACTAAACGTAATAGGCTGGATTGCTCCTTAGCATCAAAAGAGTCTCGCAAGCTTAAGATGCCTAAAGTCTGTTGAACTACTGTTTCCTATTTATTTTTGATCCTTCTGTGGATAAACATTCGACTATTGTGATACTTGATATTACAAATTATTAAAGTTGAATTGTATCTTTCATTTGCTTCCGCTGTGCATATTAAATATTGTGTTGTTTGACTATTATGTTGCCAACCACGTCACGTTACTCCCCACCGGGCCCACCGGTGACACGTGGAATCCGGGGTGTGACAGGTTGGTATCAGAGCCAACACTGAGTGAATTAAACACTAGCCTTTTTGTGTTTAATCTCAGTTACACAATTGCACATTCCAAATTTTCGAGTCTAGACAAAGAACATAGGAACAATCCAAATTGTTTCAATTTATTCTTAACTTTGTCTTTTATTTTATATATTCTTGTCGTTATCTTATGTTGTATTGACAGGATTAAATATGCCGCCAAGATTCTTTCGACGAAGAGGACGAGGCAAGGGGCCAATCACCGCCCCCAATGACGACGAGGCAGGACCTTCGCACATGCGAACTCCTACCACCACTGCGAGTGCTGACCCTAGAGAAAACCGGAGGAACCTTTACGAACCGGCTAGACGATCTTTCTCGCACAGTTCGACACCTCCCATTCATAACTCTTATGGGCCACATTCGGAAAATGAGCCCGATAACCCTCAACCTTCTTACATACCTCTACAGCGATCCCTATCGCACCATTCTTTTGGTGACCCTACACCTGTTTTTAGGGGCCGGTTTAACCCGGCAAACTACTTACAAGAACCAGTGGGTTTTAACCCATTGGGGCCAGAAGATCATTACTCCGGCGATCATGCAGAGGATATGGACGAGGACACCGATCCCGTCGAGCCCGCAACCGGAACTCCCAACCATCCTATCGAGGTCTCGGATGGTTCGTCTTTTCATGGATCACCCTACCATGGTCCGGACAGTTACCAGGCACGATTTAATCAGTACGAGTGGTATTTTACACCCTCGCATCATTCGTCGCCTCACCAGCAGCAGCAGCAGGATCCCTCTGAGGATTCACGATTCGTGGCAGTCACGCCACCGCCTCCACCGCCGCCAGTTCAGCCGGCACCTCCGCAACCGCCGAGGCGTAGGAGAACCAGAGCACGTATGTCTGCACGAGGAGGGGACTTTCATTTTAGCTCTCCTCGACAATCAAGTGGCAGTCATTATCCACCACTTCAAGAAGATCCACAAATGGGTGGGCCTTCAAACCCAGTTGCACCGCAACCACCACCGATGGGTTTTGATAACCCGATTCCTGCTTACACTGGTCCTATGACATACAACCCGTTTGGGCCGCCGACTCACACCAACTACGATTACGCGGAAGCCGACCCATACTTGGTAGCGGCCAATTACAAAGCCTTTAACCCGGAAGGACCGTATGGAGCTCCCTAGGGAGCAGGGTACCCAACTCATGGGTACCAAATACCGGCTAGACCTATAATTCGGACACAATCGCAGCCGCCACGGTTTTCTCCCCCAGAACGGGAAGAGATTCTTCAGAGGTTGGACCAGGTCGAGCGAGACTTTCACCGAGATCGCAGGGAACGACAAACTTTCTTCCAGGGATTAACAAGTTTAATAAAAGGGAAGAGCAAGAAGGACCACTGAATCCTTCCACTGTGGATGTAATTTCCTTGTAATAGTTGAGCCCCTGCGTGGGCCTGTCTTGCTGTATTAGCCCCTGCGTGGGTATGTTTGTTTGTTTGTTTTGAACCCCTGCGTGGGTCTATCTTTCTGTTAACCCCTACGAGGGTGTGTTGTTTGGTTAAGTCCCTGCGTGGACTAGTATTTCAATTTGACCCCTGCGTGGGTATGTTGCTTTATTAAAAAGTCTTGTTTAGGGCAACGTGTAACCTATTAATAATTAATGGAATGTTTAATTTATAAATTTCATTTTTGCTATTATATGCATAAATATATTATATGAAATAAATAAATAAAAAATCATTCCTTTCAAAAATAATCTGCCTATTTAAATATTGAATAAGAATCTTAAGAGTGAAACCTAGCCTGAGTGTCATTGTGAAGACCTGGCCATGATGGTAAGACCTGTTTAAAAGATTCAAATCCCTGTTAACATCTGTAAACGTGTTAACACTCCTGGCAGATGTGATTCGTTAAAATCACACACGTCATTCTTATATAAGGATTCTTCGAAAGATTCCTAACCCAACTTAATGATCTCTAAATCATGGGTTTAAATCATCAATTAAGATGATCATATTTTGACCATACATTGGTAATATGGTGCCTACGGGCCTTGCTCATTTCTACATGAGCCAAAAGACAGTGATAGCTATGACTCCCTGTCCGAAAAAGGTAATGAACTATGATTCAAGCCTTAAAAGCTTTGATTCTCTGAAATCATAGCTTATAATTTATAAATATCCTTGTGACTAGGCCTGTTGTGCCACTAATAAAACTGTTATTGTTTTATAATTAGGATAAACTAAAATAAAAATCCTAAATAAATGTAATATATAAATTAACCAATATGGCTTATATTACCATGGTTAATGAAATTGCTATAAAAGACAAATCTATAATAAACTCCCAAATAAACTATTGTTATTGTCTTATGTAACAGTTTAAATTAAAATGGCTGACTCGGATGAGATTAATAGTCACCCAGTGGAGAATAATGATAACGCCCGAATTAATATAACGGGTGCTGAATTGAAAGCGTTAGTTGATGACGCTGTTACAAAGGCCTTAGAGCGGCAGTATGAAGAATATAGTGGGACTCAGAGCAGGACCCTATCTACGCCGCATTCAAAGCCTAAAACACACTCTGAAGCTCACAGCAAGCCACCTCCCAAGAAAGATGAACCCAAGAAAGGAGATGACGATCGTCGCTCCTCAAATCATCATAGTGACCCGTCTCAGAAGATAATGCTAAATCAAGGACCCCGTGACAAGGGTTGCTCCTACAAATATTTTGTCTCATGTAAACCCAGGGATTTCACTGGGGAGAAAGGAGCTGTAGATTGTATGACGTGGTTAGATGAGATGGATACAGTTGTGGATATCAGCGGATGCGCTGAGAGGGATGTGGTCAAGTTTGTGTCGCAATCATTTAAGGGTGAGGCCTTAGCCTGGTGGAGATCGTTGATTCAAGCCACCGGGAAGATCCCATTGTACGACATGACATGGGAGCAATTTGTTGCCCTTATCAGGGAAAACTACTGCCCTCAGCATGAGGTGGAGAAGATAGAGTCTGATTTTCTATCGCTGGTTATGAAGAACCTTGACTGCCAAGCTTACCTCACGAGCTTCAACACAATGTCCCGGTTGGTTCCGTATCTGGTGACCCCGGAACCAAAAAGAATAGCTCGTTTCATCGGGGGTCTAGCCCCAGAAATAAAGGCAAGCGTGAAGGCATCTTGGCCGACTACTTTCCGATCGGTAACTGACATATCCTTGTCCCTCACTCTGGACGCGGTCCGACAGAGATCGCTGAGGAACTCGGATGCCGAGAAGAGGAAATGTGAAGATGACACTTCACGAAGGTCAAACAAGAAGCATCGAGGAAACAATGACCACAAGAAAGGGTCTGAGTCTAGAAAGGATGGGCATCAGTCTGGGGAAAAGCCCAAATGCAAAGTCTGCAAGAAACAGCACTTCGGGAAGTGCAGGTTTGAATCGAACTCGCAGACTCAGTCGAAAACATTTGCATGTGGGATTTGCAAGTCCAAGGATCACAAGACCTTGGATTGCAAGAAGCTGAAAGACGCAACGTGCTACCGTTGCAATGAAAAGGGGCACATTAAAACCAACTGCCCGAAATATGCAAAGAAAGACGACGAAGGAAAGAAGACAAATGCTAGAGTCTTCAGAATGGATGCAAAGGAAGCGGTTCTAGACGATAACGTGATTACAGGTACTTTCCTTGTAAATGATGTCTATGCAAGAGTACTTTTTGATTCAGGCGCTGATAAGTCTTTCGTAGATAATAAGTTTTGCAAATTGCTGAATTTACCTGTCAAAACCTTAAATGTGAATTATGAGGTGGAGTTAGCAGATGGCACCATAGAAACCGTCTCAACTGTGTTAGATGGATGTGTTATATCCATTAAGAACCACTCTTTTCCTCTGTCTCTACTTCCCTTTAAGTTAGCCGGTTTTGACATAGTTTTGGGTATGGACTGGTTATCTCATAACCAGGCCCAAATTGTCTGCAACAAAAAGCAAGTGGTGATTAAGACTCCGTCTGGTGAATCACTTACCATTCGGGGAGATACCCAGTATGGGCTGCCTGAGCAAGTGACTATGCTCAAGGCCTCCAAGTGTTTAAAGAAGGGTTGTGTCATCTACATGGCACAAGTGATTATTGATGAGCCTAAACCGAAGATAGAAGATATCCCCGTCATTTCTGAATACCCTGAAGTTTTTCCTGAATAACTACCTGGTTTACCACCAGATAGACAAGTCGAATTCAGAATTGACATCATCCCTGGAGCAGCACCAGTTGCTAGAGCACCTTATAGGTTGGCGCCAACGGAGATGAAGGAATTAAGAACGCAACTAGATGAGTTGCTGGCCAAAGATTTCATTAGACCTAGTTCGTCTCCTTGGGGAGCACCAATCTTATTTGTCAAGAAGAAGGATGGATCGATGCGTCTGTGCATCGATTACCGTGAGCTTAATAAAGTCACTATCAAGAATAGGTACCCATTGCCCAGAATCGACGATCTGTTCGATCAACTCCAAGGGGCAAGCTACTTCTCCAAGATTGACTTAAGTTCAGGCTATCATCAATTGAAGGTCAAAGACGAAGATGTACACAAAACTGCATTTAGGACTCGTTATGGTCATTACGAGTTCCTAGTGATGCCTTTTGGGCTCACAAATGCACCTGCCGCATTCATGGACCTCATGAATCGCGTCTGCAAGCCCTACTTGGACAAATTTGTCATCGTATTCATAGACGACATCCTCATCTACTCGAAGAATAAAGCTGATCATGAGAAACATCTTCGATGTATTCTTTCATTACTTCAGCAGGAGAAGCTGTATGCCAAATTCTCTAAATGTGAATTCTGGCTTCGTGAAGTCCAATTTCTTGGACATGTGGTTAGCGAACGCGGAATCCAAGTGGATCCCGCTAAGGTTGAAGCTGTCATGAACTGGCAGGAGCCAAAGACGCCTACAGAGATTCGTAGCTTCCTGGGATTGGCAGGATATTACAGGCGTTTCATTGAAATTTTTTCAAGGATTGCTGCACCCCTAACTTCCTTGACTAGGAAGAAGGTTAAGTTTGTTTGGGGCCCTAAGCAGCAAGAATCCTTTGATATCCTAAAGCAAAAGTTGAGCAACGCTCCTGTATTGACGTTACCTGATGGAATCGAAGAATTTGTAGTTTATTGTGATGCATCGCACACTGGCATGGGATGTGTGCTTATGCAGAAAGGAAAAGTTATTGCCTATGCATCACGTCAACTAAAAGTGCATGAAAAGAATTACACCACCCATGACTTGGAGTTGGGTGCCGTTGTATTCGCACTAAAACTGTGGAGGCATTATTTGTATGGGATCAAGTTTGTGATCTATTCCGATCACAAGAGCCTCCAACACCTGTTTAACCAGAAGGATCTAAACATTAGGCAGCGCCGATGGATGGAGACGTTGAATGATTATGATTGTGAAATCAGATACCATCCAGGCAAAGCAAACGTGGTTGTCGATGCCTTACGCAGGAAGGAAAGGGTGAAACCCATCCGAATCAATGCCAAGAGCATTGAGATAAAGAACAGTTTAAATGAAAGGTTGTTAGCTGCGCAGAAGGAAGCTGTGCTGGAAGCTAACTATCCCAATGAAAAGCTGGGAGTAACTGAAGAACAGTTATCTCAAGGCAAGGACGGAATTTTGAGACTGAATGGACGAATATGGGTTCCAATTTATGGAGGACTTCGAGATGTTATCCTCCAGGAAGCCCATAGTTCTAATTATTCCGTTCATCCTGGAGCTGATAAGATGTACCAGGATCTGAAGGCGAATTATTGGTGGATAGGCTTGAAGAAGTCTGTAGCCACCTATGTAGCTAAATGCTTGACATGTGCACAAGTCAAGGCGGAACATCAGAAGCCGTCAGGTTTGCTACAACAGCCTGAACTTCCCACATGGAAGTGGGAAATGGTAACTATAGATTTTATCACCAAGTTACCTAAAACAAGGAAAGGAAATGATACGATATGGGTGATCGTGGATAGACTGACTAAGTCAGCACATTTCCTACCCATAAAGGAGACCTATAGCTCTGACATGTTAGCCCAATTATACGTAGACAAGATTGTAGCTCTACATGGTGTACCTGTAGCTATTATCTCTGACAGAGATACTAGATACACGTCACATTTTTGGAAGAGTTTCCAACAAGCTTTGGGCACGCGCTTAAATTTCAGTACGGCTTACCACCCTCAGACTGACGGACAGAGTGAGCGTACCATCCAAACATTGGAAGACATGCTACGTGCATGTGTAATTGATCTAGGTGGTAGTTGGGATAACCACCTACCATTGATTGAGTTCTCACATAACAATAGCTACCATACCAGCATCAAGGCTGCGCCTTTCGAGGCTTTATACGGTAGAAAGTGTAGAACGCCCGTTTGTTGGGCAGAAGTTGGAGATGTCCAACTGTCAGGTCCGAAAATAGTCTTTGAAACGACGGACAAGATTGTCCAGATTCGTGACCGCCTGAAAGCTGCCAGGGATAGGCAGAAAAGCTACGCAGATTTAAAGCGTAAACCTATGAAATTCGAGATAGGTGAAAAAGTGTTGCTTAAAGTATCACCCTGGAAGGGAGTGATGCGATTTGGTAAGAAAGGCAAGTTGAGCCCGAGATACATAGGACCTTTCGAGGTTATCGAACGTGTTGGATCAGTTGCCTATAAGTTAAACTTACCGGAAGAGCTCAGTGGTATTCATAATGTATTCCACATCTGCAATCGGAAGAAGTGTTTCGCTGACGAATCACTGGTCATACCACATACAGAAGTGCATATAGATGAGAGCTTAAAATTTGTGGAAAAACCACTGTCAATTGAAGATCGACAGGTTAAGAAGCTTCGAAGGAAGCATGTGCCTATTGTAAAGGTAAAATGGGATGCCCGTAGAGGTCCCGAATACACGTGGGAGGTTGAGTCCACAATGAAAGAAAAGTACCCTTATTTGTTTCAGTAAATCTCGAGGTTGAGATTTCTTTTAAGGGGGTGAGGATGTAACACCTCGAAAATTCACGTCCTATAATGTGCTGACACGTGTCATAAGTTTGAACGTGTGAAAGAATGTTCTGAAAGGACTAAAGTTGACAAACATGGAAAGTATGTGAATATACTGGTTTAAAATGTCAACAGTGAATAAATATACTTAATAATAACCCTACATGATGCTCATACCTTCAAACGAATAAATCATGGATCATACGAAGCTAAATATGGAAGAAAGTGAGAGATTACAAACTACAGGGGTTAAATGTGTCAACATGTTTAAAGTATACCTCTGAGTGACCTTTTAGCAAACCCGAAGCTTTGTAACGATTATTTATGCTCACTAGAATGCACGATAAAAATTTCATAAAGTTTCGTTATCGTATGAGAAAGTTATGATCAAATTCGTATGCGAGGGGTTAAAAGCGTCAACGATGAAGTTTATGACTTTTCGGGTGAACACAAAGTTAACCGAGGACTTAACAAAAGGGGTATATGTCTTAAAGCCCTTATAAGTAAATTTGGAGGGTTCAAAGTGCAAGAAATAAAGTCGTAGCAAAGTTTCCAAGAGCCAAGGACCAAAGCATAAAAATCAGAAATTTGAGATTTGATCAGAAGGGGCTTCGCGCCACGCGAAGGCCCTGGGGGGGGGGGGGGGCTACGCATGACGCGAGGGGCTGTCTGCTCCGAAAACTTTGGGTTTTGGTCTGCTAGGTGCAATGTAACCGACTTTAATCTGATTTTCCTCATCTTGAACGACCCCTAGACAACCCCTAGTCACTTAGGGACACTTGTTAATGATCAAACATCAGTGGTAGCACTTGTTGTCAATGATCCATGAGTTCTTGAGCACTATATAAAGGGCCAAGGTTGCAACCAATTCTTCACACCTTCCTTCAGCATTTCTGATCATTTCTGGAGCTCCAAAGCAGACTCAAGTGATCACTAATCAAGCTTAGGACTTCAGTAAGTATGCTTAACCTTTCATAGTTAAGTTTTTGCTTAGTTTTAGCTTAAAAGTCAAACCGTCGTAATTAACGGTTGACTTCACGATTAATCACTAATGGTCCAGTGATTAGTCGAATTGAAAGTAGTTATAAGTTGGTAATTATGTGGGCATTAAACCCTTAAAAGGGCACCCTCTGATTACCACTCTAACTAGGTCAAATATCGGGTCAAACTTAATATTAAAAAGTCAACAGAATGTTTATTTTTCAATTTATGCATAATTAGCAATGTAGAACCCCTACAACCTGTTTGATCATTAATATAACTTGGTAATTAGTGTAAGAACATGTCTAAACATGTTCAACCCGACAATTTTCTGTTTAGACCCGGTTCGGAACCGAAAGTCGCAAAACTTTGACTTTTGCTTTGACTTCAGTTCTGACCCGTTTTAGTATGTTTTGGAATTTCCTTTGAGCTTCCTTAGGACCAGGTTACATGCTAGTATAACCCTCTGTGATTATACACCATGGATCATTAGTTATCCAATTAATATGCATGATTCCGTTATTTGCATATATGTTGACCGTTAAGCCCTTTTCACCATAAAACGTGATTTTTGAAAATGTAAAAGAGTAGAAACCTCAATTACTGATATATAAACTTGTACCCAAAATTTGACATCAGTTTGAGGTCTAGATTAAGAGTTATGCTCATTAGCGTAAATTGAAAGCTTTATTTTAATTAAACGGCGTAATTAGCATATAGCCTATTTAAACCTACTTTTTGATATCAAACTTTTTACCCACTGATATAATATATTATTTTGGGATTATTGAAGATTTTTAATTAATTTTAGGCTGAGCATAACTTATAGTCATAGGCTTAATCCGGTAATTGTCGGTTTTGCCCTTACGGGCTATAAAATGAGTTTTACATATCTTTTCGACCCCAAACCTTTTGCTACTGATTACATATGATAAATAAATTATTTTAAGCCTTCTGGAATACTAAAAATATCAGCTTTGTATATAGAACCCGGAAACGGCTTCTAATCGCCTTATTAAGCGTTTTTAACGCATAGTATGTACTAAAACTATTTTAAACATACAAGGGTTGATACCTACTTATATTTTAGGTAAATTATAATATTTTAACAGTGAGAAAAAGTTGTTTAACTCAGACTTCAGTTTTGAGCCTTTTGGCTTATGTGAAATTACCAAAATGCCCCTACGGTGCATAGTTTGGCTATAATTGATAAATTTCACATATATACAATACCCTACTGTTCTAACTTGGTAAACTAAGTATTTTTGCTGATTACATCAGACCTGTAACTCAGGTTAATACTTAAACTCTTTTATAACCTTATAAATGACCAAATTACCCCTACGGGGCATAGCTTGTGTTTATATTCGTTTTGGGCATAATGGAAGGTATCCTACTGATATCACAACATATTTAAGGCATATTAACTTAGGAAACCTGAAAATGACTCTCGCGGTCACCCGTTACGCCTCTTGCGCGTTAGGTTCGGCTTATGTAACTAGTTTACATAAATTAGCCGAAACGGGTCAAACCTTATCGGTTTTACCCCAAAATTCAGAATGTGCTTAGATTACCCATATAAGGCAAGTCTTCAATCTTTTCGGGTCTAAATCACATTCTATTCTGGTCTTCGCTTAATCATGCGTTTGAACCGTATCGGTCTAAGCTTAAGCTTAACTAAAGACCGTTAGGATTCTAATTGGTTATTATAAACCTTTGTTCCAGAATAGGAGGACCAGTAAAAGCTACTTGCATTTGCTTATTGTGATTATTACTTTGCTCAGGTAAATACTTTTAACTTATTTTCCCTATACGGGCTTGGGGTACGGTATATAAAATACCGCTTGGTCGGGCATTAAATCTCCATCGTTTGGTGGCTAATTGATATTTGATCGGCCCGTTTAAATTGTTTTGTTTGCTTAAAGCCTTTGGGAGGTTAATGACCATGTCCCGGATATCCTTGGCATCATTTTACGAAATGGCCACGACCTAAGCACGGGGTGTAGGCGTACACCTGTCAGTTGCCAAATAAATAATGTGGTGTGTCTATTGATCTTTAACCCGGCACGACCCGGGCTGCTGAACGCATAAGTAATCATGTAATTCTTTTACGAGATTATATATTTAAATAATTATCCCAAGTTATAAAAAGTTTGTGCCATGTGCATTCAAATCAATTTTATTAAACTTTTCAAAATGAGTCGGTTGAATGTATTTACCAGTGTAAACTGACGTATTTTCCTAAAAAGATTAAATGCAGGTACTAATCGTAATAGGCTGGATTGCTCCTTAGCATCAAAAGAGTCTCGCAAGCTTAAGATGCCTAAAGTCTGTTGAACTACTGTTTCCTATTTATTTTTGATCCTTCTGTGGATAAACATTCGACTATTGTGATACTTGATATTACAAATTATTAAAGTTGAATTGTATCTTTCATTTGCTTCCGCTGTGCATATTAAATATTGTGTTGTTTTACTATTATGTTGCCAACCACGTCACGTTACTCCCCACCGGGCCCACCGGTGACACGTGGAATCCGGGGTGTGACATAAAACGCAGGCGAAAATATATACGGACGTGACTTATTAACTAATATGATCCTTATAATAAAATATAAAAACTATACAATATTCAAAAGTGATAAATACCAATTGAACCCCACGATCCCTCGTCCCTTGTGAAAGTAAATAAAGAAATGATGGTTTTAAAATTAAGTAAATGAAAAGTAAAGAAATGGCAATTTTGTAATTGAGAAACAAATAATGGGTAAACTACTTATTGTAGTTAATAATCTACGTGAATTGTTATATAGAAAACGCCTTATGGGTTCGAGTTCTTGAATTCATTTATGATAATGATGTTTTTGATAAACGAAAGGTGGCTACATGTAAGGGGTTTAGAATCAGATATAGTCAAGAGTATTCATGATCTGAATGACAAAAGACTAATTCCTTTATTGGGTATGAGGAAAATGGTGGGGATTGGTGACTCCACAAGTTTTGGAATGAGATTTGGCTTGGATAAATGACTTTGGTTGAGACTTATCTGAGACTAGTCTGCCCTTGAAACAGATAAAATTTGTCGTATAAGAGATTGGAAAAGAAGTAGGATGTGGAATTAGAAATGGCGTAGAGTGATTAAGGGTGAGTTGAGGAAACCCAACTTTCTTCCCCTCAATTCATTTTGGATCAAGTTTAATGGTTGGATTCAAATGATAAGTGGATTTGGGAGCATGATAGTAAAAGGGGATTTGTGTGTCAAACCGAGAAAAGTTATTGAGAATAAAATTCTATCAGAGGCTTCTTCTCTGACCTGTTGGAATAAAGGATTGCCTAAAAAGAACATAGTGTTGTGGAGACTTCTACTTAACAGGTTGCCGATACCGGTGAATCTTTGCATTAAAGGTTTTGACATTCCATTGAAGTTGTGGGCCATTTTGTTGCCACTTGTAATATTGCAACCCGGGTTTGGTAGTATATCAAAATATACATTGGTTTAGGAAATAACAGAATCGGTAGTATATCAAACTATACTTTGGTAAACAATATCACATTGGGAGCATATCAAACAATGCTTTGGAAGTATATCGAAATATACTTAAATTGTGATTTGGTACTATATCAAAAGTATACTTTGGTTTAAATAGCATATCAAACTATGCTTTGGTAGTATATCAAAATATACTTTGGTTTAGGATATGAACAAAGATAAGTTTTTATGGCTTAATTGAAAAACATTTGTTAAAGCACAGTGTGGTCGTTTGGCAATACATTCAAACCTCAGTGTATCAAACTACACTTTGGTGACTATAGATTTACCACGAAGGCAAAATCTATTTGGTTTAAACTTTGGTTTCTGACATTCCATACAACAGGAATGGGGTGTCAACCTATAGCGCTATATCGTACTACTAATCGGCTTGATCATTGTTAATGAATGTATAAGTATAAATACGCACCAACAATTAGCCTTACAAACTTTGAAAATCAATATTTAAGCGACATGTAACAGTTTCAACTCGTCATTGGATAAGTACTATGCATGTGAAATCATATAGCTTGAAATCATGAAAATAGTGAATAGGCATATATGAATCACCCCAAAACATTTGAAAATGTACAAGAGGGGACTATGTACTCACTTGGGATTGCAAAGTATCCTTGAATCAAGTGAAATACCAAGCTTCATACGTGTCCTAACATCGGTAACTATGTTATAGCATCGGTACATAATCGGAGGAATCGGATAGAATGAGGTCTTGTAAACCAAATGAGTGTTGGAACTCATATGAAATGGTATAACAAAGTCTACATTTTGATTTGGAATGAATCCTAAATGCTTTTGACCCGTTAAGGTAGTTTACGCTACTTTAACGTATTGTTTGCGCAAATGCGCGTTCGGATGGTCGAACTAGTCCTATGATAAGTGTTATATGCGTAAACATGCTTAATAATGTTGCAATATCAGTTTAAGTGTCAAAATTTAGGTTACATATGCTTAAATTGAATTTATGCGCAAAAAGTGCATTTTGGTCATTTCCTAAAGGCGTATAAACTACCTATCATATAACTAACCAAACGAAGTGAGCATAAGGTATAACCTCGGAAGGTTATTCCCTATACAACTATGGTCACAAAATATGTTTGGTCGGATCCTAATGATCGACCAAACGGGTCGGGTTCGAAAGTCTAAGCGGTTGTAGAGACCGCTTGACTTACGACCCTAAACAAGCACTAAACTAGAAGTGATGAGTTAAACATGTTAAAAATGTTTAACTAAGTTAGAAAAGTGATTTGGTATCAAAACAAAGTGTTTTGATACCCGAAAATAGTTTCGTTGCAAAATGCACATAATCGTGCATTTTGACCGTAACTTTGACTCGTCACTTCGACTAGTCAACATGGTAATCAGTAGGTATAGTCGCAAGGGACTATAACCATCGTGATTACAATCACGTTGCAAAGTTCAATTGAACTTTTTCTTCACCAATTCAGGGTCAAAGCCGAAAGTCAAACACTATTTGACTTTTAGCTTGAAATAACTAAAATAAATAAACAAGACTAGGAAGAACACTTACAAGTGTTCTAGAATGGAAAGAAGACTAGAGAACTCAGGTAGGAAGCCTCCAACAAGTGTGGTAGCCTCCACTTAGAGTTCAAGATGAAGAAAATGGAAATAAGCAAGGAAATGAGCAAGAAGGCCTTGCTATTTATAGTATTTGATGAAACTTAAGATCAAGACATATGGATTAAATGTTCTCCAAGGATTAATCCCAACCATACATGTGTTAGGACCAGAATTCATGCCTTGGTGATCACACAAAAATGCTTACAATAATCAAAAACCATCTTAGAAAACAAGTGCAGCCAGCTGAATTCAAGAAAATTACATTATGCCCAGCTATAGCTGTCGTACCCCGCGACCAAAACAGCCTCAGGCTGTCGCGCGCCGTGAGGACATCTGGTCAGACTTTTAGAACTTGGCAAAACAGGTCCCTACAACCCCGAAACTTGTTTTTGGACACGTTTAACCCCCGTTAACCCAATTTCAAGGCTTTACAAGGATGTTAAAGCATAGGGGACTTGAAATATGCTTGGAAATATTGTGGATGTCGGTTCGTTTGGTCGTACGATCGCGTTTTTTGGTTAATTACGACGAAACTCGAACGGACGCGAAAACGATCCAAATTACGCGACGAATGGTATTTTTGCATTCCCATCACTAAAATAAAATATTTTATTGATTACAAAAATTTTTGGATGTGCGGATATTGTCAGAATGCAAGATATGCACGAATTTGCATACTTTCGCAGTTGTGACGCTTTTAGTCCCTGTTGATCAAATAAGCATATTTTCTCATACCGAACCCCTCAAAAGCTTATTTCTAAGCTATGTTAAGGGTATTTAGGGTATGTTTAGCTTATGACCTCGTTCCGGAGTGTACGTTGGTACGAGAATCGGCAGACTTTCGCAGTTGGTCGCAAATAGTCCATGTGATCGAATAAACTTGTTTTTGACATACCAAACCCTTCAAAACTTATTTCTAAGTTATGTAAAGGATATTTAGGGTATTTTTAGCTTATGTCACTATTCCAGAGTGTAAGTTGCGTTAAACTGATTACGTTTGCGTAATAGTTTACATAAAACTTCCAGAAAAGCTTCTCGAGAGTTCGAAATCATACGAAATTTGATATGTGTAATTGTCACATGTAATTATACAAATCCCGGGAATGAAACACAAGATTTCATTGGATTCGTAATTATATGATGGTCGTAGAGGCACAACTGTCACAGTAGGAAAGTTAACTTAACTTGGACCTAGTGGCTTAAAACCCTATTCGTTTTTATGTAACTTTTGCTAATGTTTGGTTAGCTTCTTCTAACCTATATCTTTCTATATAAATTTTTGGTTTAAAAATAAAAAAAAACACGTTGAGTTTTTCTTTTAAAATAAAATTGAGTATGATATTGTTATAGGATTTTTGAAAAATTCAACAAGTTATGTGATTACCAATTTTCGGTGCCTGTGTACCACACCGCATCATGCGGACACAGCTCGCTCGCGCTCTCTGTGTGTGTGTGCGTGTGTGTGTATGTATGTGGTGGTATCCGTGTGATGTGATAGGTAACGTATCATGTAACATGTTATTTTTTTTAGAATTAAGAAAATTACTATGGAAATACCATACTTCAATTAAAAAGAATAAAATGTATGTTTGTAGGGTGTAGTTTCTTTTAAAATTTATTATTGTATGAACAAATATATGGTTGTTTAAAATTCATGAGGATGTCAAGTTTAAAAAAAATGAGGAATACATGTGTAAAGATCAATGGGCAAAAATGTAATTATTGAAAAAAGTCGAAAGGGCAAAAGTGTAAATATTGTTTAAAATCAAAGGTTGTGTATCTATCATCTATCATATCTAATAAATAAAGAACTTGGGTTGCCATGTGACACTCTTGACAATCCAAAGTTTTGGAGGGAAAGTTTTATACAATTTAGGATTTTATATTAAAAATTAATATAATTAACTAATTATATAAGTAACTAATATGGTTGTTCCTAAGTATATGTTGCATATTAGATATCTTATCTTATATTGATTTTATATCAAAGAATAAATATAACTAACTAATTATATAACAAAACTAACTATTATGGTTGTTTTGCAATATATGATACACTATATTAGATATTTTATATTGATTTATGTTTAAGACGTTAATTTTGAAGAAACGAGGTGTTCGATGATTAGTGATTTGTGTGGTAAGAAAAATGACTAAATCAGAAAACATTAATTAATTACAAATTTTGTAGCTGCATTATTATGAGTTAAGTTCACGTACAAACAACCTGATCGTACAAAACGTATGAAAGACATGCAAAAGCTAATAAAAACGCGATGGCATTTTCGTAATTATTTGCTCGTAGGGTGATTATCAAAATTACGCTACAAAACTTTTGGTAATTTTCAATTTGTGTTTGTTATTTGTTATTAGTTATTGGTATGAATTTTGGTAATTATGAATTTATATTTATTATTGATACGAATGATTTAGAATTGTGTTAGTTATTGGTATGATCATTAGGTTTTATTACATGTTTTTCAAACTTGTAACCCACTCTTCTATTTCTACTACTTTTTTATTTTATGATCCTTGCCACCTATTTAAAAAAAATAATAATACCGAGTATTAAACATTTATGTTACAATTTTATGAATTTTATCATTTTTATAGATCGGGTCAGGATTTAGAGAGAACGGTGAAAAGTGTGAGAACGGTGAGAACGATTTTGGTGGTGACATGTGGCATTGATGCTAAATTACACTAAGGGGTAATATTGTCAAAAAACCCACTCACATGAACTGGGTGTTCAAATAAAATGCCATAAAAACACCCAATTCCGAAAAATGCCATGAAAATACCCAGTTAAAAACGCCATAAAACACCTAGTTCAGAAAAATGCCATGAAAAAACTCAGTTGAAAACGCCATAAAACACTCAGTTCAGAAAAACGCCATGAAAATACCTAGTTAAAAAGCCATAAAAACTCCTAGTTCAGAAAAACGACATGAAAATACATAGTCTAAAACGCCATAAAACACCCAGTTCAGAAAACTCCATAAAACCCAGTTAATTTTTTTTTTCGAAAAGTCTATCAATAGTATACTCGTTGGAAAGATAAAAAAACGCTGAGTTTTATGGTGTAATTTTTTTCGAAAAATAATCACGTATAAAAAAGTTATTGTCGTTTAAATATGATGGGGGAAAATGGCAGGTGATTAGCATGTGCACCTTTGTTTGGATCTTCCTATTTTACACCTCCTGTTAGTTCCAAGGCCCCTATTATTTACAAAAATGCCACCGCATCAATGTAACACCCGTTCTTGTTAAACCAAGGTTTAACGTATATTTTGAAAGATAATCATGTAATTAATCACTATCATATAGATCGGTAATGCGGGTTTATTAAAACTTTTGCATATCATTGGTTATTCCACATAACGTGGTTGAATTCGTTGTTTAAAATTTACAATGTATCAAAGTGCGGAAGCGTGTGTCTTTATGGTGTTCGGTTCTTCGCTGAGCTTGATCGTCTTCCGGCATCCCAGAAAGTACCTACATTTCATAAACATGAAATGCTTTAGTCATACGGTGTTTAAAACGCATCTAAACGAGTCCAAGAACAATCGATAACACAAAACAAAAGTTTAAACCTGACCACCACCGTAAATTACGGTGGGACCGTAATTTACGGTGGCACCTGGATGTTTAGTTCCCCACCGTAAGTCAGGGGGGTTCCACCGTAGCATATTTCATGTCCACCGTAATTTACGGTGGGACCGTAAATTACGGTGGTCCCTGCATTCCAGCTTTCCAATTTGCCGTAATTTGATACGAAATCTTTCGTATCTTGCAAACCGCTTATCCGTTTGGTCTACCGTTTCTTCCTACATGTTTGTAATTTGATTCTCCATCATATGGAGTTAAAATCCGACGTCCGACTTAACAAGATTTAAGTCTTTTAAGTCTTCGGCTTATTTCCCTTTTTACCAATTTTTGACTCATTCGCGGTTTTATCAAACAAACGTATTTGTTTGATTCCTATAACACATACAACTCTTTAATTTAATAATTACTTACCATTTTAGGTTCTATTCATAGGTTTATTTCACAATTTAAACCCGTTTTCACTCGTATGCTTATTTTGACCCGTTAAGGGTTCTTAAGCACTTTCGAGCCTAAAATCGCTTTCAATTGCTTCTATAATTAATCTAAGTATTCATTAAATCATAAAACTCATTTCCGCACAACTTTTAAAGGTTGTTTGGTCAATTTAGCCACCAAGGGCGTTTTGGTCCATTTTAGTCCTTTATTAACAATGAAGGACTTTTGAAAGTATATTGGACCCATAATCCTTCTTTTAACTTATAATTATGTTTGAAAAGTCATAAGCTTTCCAAACGCCATGTTCATTACATAAAACATTTGGTTTACCTAACAAATGACCAAATGTCCGTTTTGACCTCTTTTAACACTCTTGAACCATATGTTCTAAATGAGTGTTACCTTATTTCACATACCTGGCGCAGATCAATATATTGACCCGTTTTTAATACCTTGCTTTTATAACTGCAAATTCATAGCGTTGCTAACACCAATTTGACATTTACACCTGAAATAATATGGCTCGATAATAATCATTAGTCGTTATGGTCAAAGGGTGATATCTTCACCTTTTGACCCATTTGGTCTAAGTGACCGACTATGTTGGCGAGATGATATTTATTACCATCTCATCTATACGACTCGCTTCGGTTTACACCGTGTGGCCATTTCACTTATTAGTTGATTTTCTTAACGCTTTTTAGCCTGTTATGGCTTACGCCTTACAGTGTCTTTCAAAACCAATAGTTATGGTCAACGCATGACCAATTTACCTTTTTACCCATATTGTTTGTTTTGGTTTACCCTATAAGATAACCATTCAAAGGCTCATTTTCCATTTGTCATAAAATGATCGAATTACCGATTTAATTCCTTTTTAACCATCAACATGGTTTCTTGTCGTGCTAGACTACCTTGTTCCGTACGTTTACACGTCGGAACATCATACCTCAATTATGTATTTGTCTAATACGTAACTAATACGGTAAGGGAGTATTCTAACATATAAGACTAGTGTAAGCTATACTTACCTTGCATCCGAATTATGCTTTTCCGTCATTCTTGCTTCGTTTGACCCGCTTTGTTCCCAAGCTCTCATCTAGCTTGTTAATCATCAAACTATCATCATCGTTTTCAAGGTGGTTAGTTTAATCATAATTTAATACGATTATTCCACCTTACAAATTTTCATATCAAAACTACCATTTATCGGATTATAGGTCAGTTTGACTTTCAATGGTCAACTAACTTCAATCACATTATGCTCACAATAAGCTCAATCAACATCACGTTTCGAACCCCTATTATTCCGTATTACACGTAGTTAGTCGAGTTAGCCAATTACGCGTTTCTTTCATACTTTCGTTATGTCAACATTCATTCGGGCATTTTAACAAACACCTAGTGTGCATAATGTTACTTATTTACTAACTAGTTCATAACTAGTTATCTTTACCAAGATTTACATCAACACATTTAAACTTCTAAGTCTAGTGTTCATGAACTATATCAAGAACTCATATCATCAACTCAATATTCATAAATCTTACATTCTAACATGAGTGTTCATCATATCAACATAAAACCCACTTAGCCTATCAATGGATCATCATGAATCTCATAGATTATCCAACAATCTAACATGTTATTTGACTAGGGTTTACTCCTAGACATCATATTACTTCAAGATTCACTCATGCATGACACAATCAAGCTCAATTTCAGTTTTTCACAATTAACCTAGAACTTGAGATGAATCAAAATACTAGAATTTCGCATACCTTATGATCCCTTCAGTGAGGTGATCATTAATTCGTGTTTAGAACTTGATTTGGGACTGAATTGAACCTCCAATTTCTGAGATTTGTGCTTGTTAGGGTTTGGCTCCATGGGGAGCTCCCTGATGTCGCCCCAGAACACACACTGTGTGTGTGTGTTTGTGTTTGTTTTTATTAAATAACTTTTCTAGTTATCCAGCTTTAACCCCTCGTGTTTGGTTCGTTATTAAGTAGGCCACAACCTACTTATTTCTTTTAACAATTTTCCTACTTATTAACTAGGTTAAATATTCCTAGTTAATTTTAGCGGATTCGGGAATATTTATGACTAAGTTTATTTTAGGTCCCGTTAACTCGGGCCTTCTAAGCTTTTATTTCTTAAAAGCTTTTATCCACTTTTTATTTATTATTAGGATTAACTATTTAAATCCTAATATTTACCGGGTTACTTTTACCACCAACGGTATTTTACCCGTCTTTTAGTATTAACATGGGTTAATTACCAAACCCATTTTCGGGGTGTTACAAGTCTACCCCCCTTAAAGAGGTTTCGTCCTCGAAACCTTTTCTTACATAATTCATTGAGTTTAACTCAATGTATCTGTTCCAAGAATTCTTGAAACATTACTTATACTTTAACCAATTATTAGTATTACCAGAGAAGTATGATAATATCTTTTTGGTTAATAATCATCTACGTATTATATACGGCATAATGTAACTTGAAATAACGCAATCTCGTTATTTCCACTAGTTTAATTAACTTAGTGATATTCATCACTTTCGTATACTATCGAATTCTTTATGAATCCATAACTTTGACCCGTTTAAAGGTCTTTAGTGAAATCTTTTCACTTTTAGCAGCAAATTTCCTTTTGTCTTCAAATTTATTTATTCGATTCAGTCATACCGAACCTATCGCTTACAAGCAAACCAAATTTATTTAAATGACCTTGACCGGTCTCACTACTTAGACTTATTAGTCCAGTTACTTTTTACCGCTTGCTTGGTAATGATGTGATTCTACTTCGCATTACCTTTCTTGACCGTGATCATGTTACATCATGTTTAATTTATATCAAAATTTCATTTTCGGAAATATCACTTTTTGAATATACCGTCTTGCGCCTATCAGTGTCAAGACTTGTATCTTTCATGCTTACTATTTAAATTCCTATCAGAATTTATATTGGTAAAGACGTTATTTCTTACTAAAACCGAAGTTTTCGTTTTACGATCTTTTCCTTAACTTGTGTCAATTATCCTTACCGGGATATTGACAGTCCATAATTTAATCTTTTACAGTCTTAGTTGTATGCGGGAATTCTTAACTAATTTCCCCCGCTTTATTTAATTTAACCCGTAGGTTTTATCACTTAGCCTCATGGCCTATTTTGATTAGACTTCCGCCTCCTTAGGGCGAAATCCTTATAATTTCTTTCTAATCATGACCCGTGGGTCGTTTTAGTCTCATAGACCTTTACACTAATTGATATCCCGTAGGTTATGATGATCCCGTAGATAATCTTTTATTCGAGTCTTTATTCGATTGTGTATACATTTATATATATACGCATATGGCGTTAAGACACCCCTTTTTATGTTTAGAATCATTCACCTTTACTTTTTGGATTTCGTTCGACCTTGACCGTAGTCTAAGGCTACATTGTTTTCTTTCGAACAATTTTCCGACTTTATGACTTCTCACGTCATTTATGCATCGGTTTATCTTATGCTCACCATGGTCTAGTTTACATACATTCATATTTGATTTCATCACTTATAAATGTCAAACTTCGTGCTTCATTTGACTCGTTCAACTTTAAATTTGTTGAACGGATTTCTCAAAATCTATGTTTGCAAAATCTTGTCGTCTTTTAGTCATGACTCATAATCCGAGCCTTTTGACTTTTTAATCCGCGTTTCCGTTCCTCGATCTACGCGCGTGTTTAAACCTTTACCCATCAACCGGGTGTTTTACCGAAGTCTTTATTATTGCAACCCTCCCGGTATGCATTAAGACCTCGCTTCATCATTTTTTTTTTTTTTATATATATTCCGACCTTGTCTTTAAGTTTGTCATTTTACAAAAACGACCCGTTAAGGGACATATTTGCATTTTTCAGGGTTCGAGTGTAAGTACACTCCCTCCCAATGCTTATCTAAATCATTTTACATGCTTGTGTTTTCTGGGTTCGAGTGTAAGTACACTCCCTCCCAATACTTGTTTAACATGCTTGCGTTTTCTGGGTTCGAGTGCTAGTACACTCCCTCCCAATACTTGTTTAACATGCTTGCATTTTCTGGGTTCGAGTGCTAGTACACTCCCTCCCAATACTTGTTTAACATGCTTGCGTTTTCTGGGTTCGAGTGCTAGTACACTCCCTCCCAATACTTGTCTAAATCATTTTACATGCTTGTTTGTCCCTTCACTCGGGCTCATTATCCTAATGTAACACGCTCCCGTCACTCGGTTGTGCGTCTACATTATTTTCAAATATCTTGCTTATCTGCTTCATTTGGGTACTTTTTAATTAGTCCCATTCACCCCGCCATTACCACATCGGACATAACTGCGCTCGTTATAAGAAGCTCATGCTATCATGTGTTCACTACTTACTTGGCCAGAGTAAGCGATCAACACGTGGTACGCGTGACCTTATTATACTTACCACATCACGTCCCATGTAAGTAACTCCTCAAATTGTCTCCATGTTTATGGTTTCATTTGGTAAAACTCTATTTAATTGTTAGTTAACAATTATTAGTTTTAATCGTTTATCCTTGAACATGTACAATGTCCCTTTTTATGAACATTTATTTGCATTCATTGACGTGATCATAAATTTTCTCAATAGGATTTGTATTGAGAATACTTGCTTGGATGATCACTCTCGTCCAAGTTTCTATATAAACAAGTCTTGTTATTCATTTGTTATTCATCATTGTGAATAACACATTTCCTATTAAATTTCTCCTGGAGATCAGGTTTTTCAAGTTCTGTCATATGTGTATGCAATCGTTATTACTTACGTGTTTGTTGTATATAACGACTCGTGCGATTACATTTAAAAGTGTGCACCTGGTGACGCTTGCCCTAACGGGCTTCTCTTGTCATTAGTCTTGTTCGCGACCGTTACGCGATTTTGGTCCTTAATGAGTATGCTCTTTCTGTCGTACCCCGGACCGTTCCGTCATCATATCCATAATTTGTTTGACTCTCGTCGTCTTCAAACGCGAGTGTCCTTCATTTAAAACATTCACAAAAGTTAGTAAAGTCAACTTCAATAATCGCCCGTATTATAATACAAGGCATTTTCTACTATACACGTCAACGCGCATATTTTCGTCAACTCTAACAATCATTTAAATTGGGGTAACGTATACCACACGATAGCTCTATGTGTTGTTTACAACACTTAAGCATACTAACTAATAACGTACTTGTACTTACCGGATTTGCGATCAAGCTTCGAACCGAACACTATTCTTTGTCAAGAGCATAAGGTTTAAGTCCAAGCATGGTTCCTCCCAACCATACTCGAATCTCTTAAACCAAGGCTCTGATACCAACTTGTAACACCCGTTCTTGTTAAACCAAGGTTTAACGTATATTTTGAAAGATAATCATGTAATTAATCACTATCATATAGATCGGTAATGCGGGTTTATTAAAACTTTTGCATATCATTGGTTATTCCACATAACGTGGTTGAATTCGTTGTTTAAAATTTACAATGTATCAAAGTGCGGAAGCGTGTGTCTTTATGGTGTTCGGTTCTTCGCTGAGCTTGATCGTCTTCCGGCATCCCAGAAAGTACCTACATTTCATAAACATGAAATGCTTTAGTCATACGGTGTTTAAAACGCATCTAAACGAGTCCAAGAACAATCGATAACACAAAACAAAAGTTTAAACCTGACCACCACCGTAAATTACGGTGGGACCGTAATTTACGGTGGCACCTGGATGTTTAGTTCCCCACCGTAAGTCAGGGGGGTTCCACCGTAGCATATTTCATGTCCACCGTAATTTACGGTGGGACCGTAAATTACGGTGGTCCCTGCATTCCAGCTTTCCAATTTGCCGTAATTTGATACGAAATCTTTCGTATCTTGCAAACCGCTTATCCGTTTGGTCTACCGTTTCTTCCTACATGTTTGTAATTTGATTCTCCATCATATGGAGTTAAAATCCGACGTCCGACTTAACAAGATTTAAGTCTTTTAAGTCTTCGGCTTATTTCCCTTTTTACCAATTTTTGACTCATTCGCGGTTTTATCAAACAAACGTATTTGTTTGATTCCTATAACACATACAACTCTTTAATTTAATAATTACTTACCATTTTAGGTTCTATTCATAGGTTTATTTCACAATTTAAACCCGTTTTCACTCGTATGCTTATTTTGACCCGTTAAGGGTTCTTAAGCACTTTCGAGCCTAAAATCGCTTTCAATTGCTTCTATAATTAATCTAAGTATTCATTAAATCATAAAACTCATTTCCGCACAACTTTTAAAGGTTGTTTGGTCAATTTAGCCACCAAGGGCGTTTTGGTCCATTTTAGTCCTTTATTAACAATGAAGGACTTTTGAAAGTATATTGGACCCATAATCCTTCTTTTAACTTATAATTATGTTTGAAAAGTCATAAGCTTTCCAAACGCCATGTTCATTACATAAAACATTTGGTTTACCTAACAAATGACCAAATGTCCGTTTTGACCTCTTTTAACACTCTTGAACCATATGTTCTAAATGAGTGTTACCTTATTTCACATACCTGGCGCAGATCAATATATTGACCCGTTTTTAATACCTTGCTTTTATAACTGCAAATTCATAGCGTTGCTAACACCAATTTGACATTTACACCTGAAATAATATGGCTCGATAATAATCATTAGTCGTTATGGTCAAAGGGTGATATCTTCACCTTTTGACCCATTTGGTCTAAGTGACCGACTATGTTGGCGAGATGATATTTATTACCATCTCATCTATACGACTCGCTTCGGTTTACACCGTGTGGCCATTTCACTTATTAGTTGATTTTCTTAACGCTTTTTAGCCTGTTATGGCTTACGCCTTACAGTGTCTTTCAAAACCAATAGTTATGGTCAACGCATGACCAATTTACCTTTTTACCCATATTGTTTGTTTTGGTTTACCCTATAAGATAACCATTCAAAGGCTCATTTTCCATTTGTCATAAAATGATCGAATTACCGATTTAATTCCTTTTTAACCATCAACATGGTTTCTTGTCGTGCTAGACTACCTTGTTCCGTACGTTTACACGTCGGAACATCATACCTCAATTATGTATTTGTCTAATACGTAACTAATACGGTAAGGGAGTATTCTAACATATAAGACTAGTGTAAGCTATACTTACCTTGCATCCGAATTATGCTTTTCCGTCATTCTTGCTTCGTTTGACCCGCTTTGTTCCCAAGCTCTCATCTAGCTTGTTAATCATCAAACTATCATCATCGTTTTCAAGGTGGTTAGTTTAATCATAATTTAATACGATTATTCCACCTTACAAATTTTCATATCAAAACTACCATTTATCGGATTATAGGTCAGTTTGACTTTCAATGGTCAACTAACTTCAATCACATTATGCTCACAATAAGCTCAATCAACATCACGTTTCGAACCCCTATTATTCCGTATTACACGTAGTTAGTCGAGTTAGCCAATTACGCGTTTCTTTCATACTTTCGTTATGTCAACATTCATTCGGGCATTTTAACAAACACCTAGTGTGCATAATGTTACTTATTTACTAACTAGTTCATAACTAGTTATCTTTACCAAGATTTACATCAACACATTTAAACTTCTAAGTCTAGTGTTCATGAACTATATCAAGAACTCATATCATCAACTCAATATTCATAAATCTTACATTCTAACATGAGTGTTCATCATATCAACATAAAACCCACTTAGCCTATCAATGGATCATCATGAATCTCATAGATTATCCAACAATCTAACATGTTATTTGACTAGGGTTTACTCCTAGACATCATATTACTTCAAGATTCACTCATGCATGACACAATCAAGCTCAATTTCAGTTTTTCACAATTAACCTAGAACTTGAGATGAATCAAAATACTAGAATTTCGCATACCTTATGATCCCTTCAGTGAGGTGATCATTAATTCGTGTTTAGAACTTGATTTGGGACTGAATTGAACCTCCAATTTCTGAGATTTGTGCTTGTTAGGGTTTGGCTCCATGGGGAGCTCCCTGATGTCGCCCCAGAACACACACTGTGTGTGTGTGTTTGTGTTTGTTTTTATTAAATAACTTTTCTAGTTATCCAGCTTTAACCCCTCGTGTTTGGTTCGTTATTAAGTAGGCCACAACCTACTTATTTCTTTTAACAATTTTCCTACTTATTAACTAGGTTAAATATTCCTAGTTAATTTTAGCGGATTCGGGAATATTTATGACTAAGTTTATTTTAGGTCCCGTTAACTCGGGCCTTCTAAGCTTTTATTTCTTAAAAGCTTTTATCCACTTTTTATTTATTATTAGGATTAACTATTTAAATCCTAATATTTACCGGGTTACTTTTACCACCAACGGTATTTTACCCGTCTTTTAGTATTAACATGGGTTAATTACCAAACCCATTTTCGGGGTGTTACATCAATCTCAGCCACAAACCACTAAGATCTTGTGGCTGAGAATCGTTCTCGCTGTTCTCACACTTTGAGGCATTCTCTCCTGATCCTGTTCCTTTATAGATCAACCCGTGTAATACACGGGTTACTAACCTAGTTTGATAATAACCAAAAGACATATTTGCCTTAAAGAAAGTTTTTAACATGTGCATTAAATGTTCTATCTAAAGTAATTATACTTGTATAACTTAAAATTTAAGATGTCCTTTAATGCTCCATCATAATCTATACTATATTATAAAACATTTCCTCAAGGGCTTCTTAAAAATTAAGAGGTACAAGTTTAAATGCTTCTTATACAACATGTAATGCATACATTCATTGTTTTTTAAGGGTAAATTTGTCTTTAATTAAATCATGCATTACGTTTAAGATTTTGGCCTTCCCATCAATTAATTCAATTAAATCATGCAATTGGACTACATCCAGGTTAGCCAATCAAATTCAGGTTACGTTAAAAATTTTGCACTTCCCATCATTTAATGAATAATTGATTCAGCCTCTTCGTTTGTTCATTAAATCATGCAATGGGATAGTATAGATTACTACATTCCCCCAATCATAAACAACCTTCCACGATTCATCTACATCCTCGTCGGAGCTCGAAGCCGTCAGCGAAGCCAAACGGAGACATTGACGGCAGCATTCGAATCTCATCGTACGACCCTTTTTCTCCCCTCTCGAACACACCTACTGAAGGAAACAAGGATCGGAGACTTCAAAAGCGTCGTCGGAGATCGGAGAAACTCCCCGGAGCAAGTCGAGGGCCTTACACCATTCGGTATACGTCTTATTTACTTATTGCCAAACGGTTATGAAATTTAAAAGAGTTTACTTATTGCCAAACGGTTACTTAGATTATTTACAAAATAATCTAACTATCCAACACAGACTGATCATCGTATGTGTTTCATTTTTCAAACTCTATGGCTAGATCTAAGAGCTTTAGTTGTACGATTCAGGTTTGTTGCTTCAGCTCGTCAGTTGGCGAAAGCATTGGAAGTTCCACTGGTAAACGATTCAGGTAATAAATACTCTTCTTTATTTAAGGTCAAATTTGTAGATACAATCACACTTCATTTTCTATCTTGATCACTTTCTGTCTATAATCAAGTATGATACTGTATCATATTTTTTGGGTGTATATAATGATGTAATCATGGCATATGCCCATTGTGGGATTTAAACTTAAAATATGCTTCTTAACAATTCCAGTGTGTCAAGTAGTTTATGGTTATGATTATTATCTTTATTATTTGATCACATATCTGTAAGGTTGATTTTCATGGGTTTCAGTAGGCTGGGCTTCTTCCCTCTCGAACACACCTACTGAAGGAAACAAGGATTCTGGAAACAAGAACGTCACCGGAGATCGGAGAAACTCACCGGAGCAAGTCGAGGACCTTACACCGTTCGGTATACGTCTTATTTACTTACTGCCAAACGATCTCGAAGTGATTTAGAATAACCGACCTTCTTTGCAAAAGCATCACAAACTAGAGTGTGTTTATGCAACCTTTTAAAACTTGTTACAGATATACAAATTTTAATAACTTGAACTAAATTAAGAACTTACAGTACTTACTAATCGCAATTGGTCCAAAACTAAAATATCACATTTGATAATAGGCTCATACTAAATATCTTGTAGTTATATGTTTTGTATATACAGTTTTAAACTTTTATACAAAATGCTAATAAAAAATATAAAATAGTAAAAATATAAAATAAGTACTAATAGGCATAATGTAAATTGTTAGTGCATAACCCAATTTGAAGTTCACGCAAATATTCAAAATTATCTGCTATATCTTATACAAAAAGACATTTGCAACTACAATAGTTTTTAAGTGGGTTTAACATCCAGTTTTTTTTAATTTCATATTCACTTCCGCATATCGTCATCAGAGCTCCAAAGATTGAAGTTCATCAGTAAAATTTGGTTCAACTCAATACAAATCTTGTAAGCCTTTTAAGGTACGGATTTCGCGGTCTCTTAATTTTGCCATTATTGTATTTTTATTAGTTCCCGTATACCGAAACTATGCTCTTTTTATTATTGTTTCATTATTTTATTTTTTCCGTATACCGAAACTAGATTATTTCCATGTTGAGTTTAATTATTCTGATCATACAACTGTCATAAAAAAAGTTTTAAAGTGAACAAACGAAATGACGAATTTCAATTAATTTACTTTAATCGAAGTTTCTTGTCTATTTTACATCTACTCAACCTGGACTTTTAAAACATCTAAAGCAATTTAATAATGATATAAAATAATTTTTCTTATTTTAATATATCATAAATAGTTCTATTAATAAAAATATTTTAAAACTGTTTATCAAATTTAAAAGGAAAACAACCGGGACACCCAACTCAAACCATCCATTTTACATTTTACATCTACTAAACTCAAAAAGTAATGTTGACCAATTTTTTTTCAATCCATATTATCGTATTTATGGAATGATTTTAGTCACTTTGATATATTAATTTAAAATGTTTGCCAAACCTGATAATGCCTAATGATATCGTGAATGTTATTATTCAATATACAAGGTATTAATCAATTTACGATGACTACCGGACACCCAAAATATCCTAAAGATGTATCTACCTCAACTGCATCCACATCGGTTGAAAAACGAAAAGAGTATAATAGACGATATTACGCTTCACGCAAAGCTAATAAGAAAGTTTCAAACGTTTTTGTTGATGATGTCTCTCAAACTGCTTCATTCATACCTTCCCGAGTTCGAGCTCCCACACCTCTCCCTGTGATGGATGAAGTCACTAAAAAATCACAAGGTTATTTTTTATTAAAGTTGTTTACTTTATTAAACCTTACATCTTTTATGTTGTTACTAAATACAACGAGTTTCTTAGGTATTCAATTTACAATGACTACAGGACAACTAAAAGATCGTAATGATGTATCTACCTCAACTCCATGTACATCTTCTGAAAAACGAAAAGAGTATAATAGACGATATTATCTTAAACGCAAAGACAATAACAAAGTATCAAAACTTTGTTCGGCTGATGACTCTCAAATCGATTCATTAACACCTTCCCGAATTCAACGGTCTACACTACTACCTCAATTTTGTGGCGTAGCTAATCAACCATCCATCCCAGTTCAAAACATAGAAGAGGATCCGTATAGTTTTGTTTATGGTGGGATGCCTAGAGAGCATCGTGTCTTAGAGGAACAAAGTTCATGTCCTCATTGTGGAGCAAAACGATTTGCATTTGAATTCCCCACCTTTTGTTGTATGAGTGGGAAAACGGTGTTAGCAAATTCTACAATTCCAAATGAATTGTATCAACTTTTCACGTCGCAAGATGAAATTGGAAAAATGTTTAGGCAAAACATACGTGCTTATAACACCAATTTTTCTTTCACCTCAATGGGTGTCACATTGGATGATACGATGGCCAATATGAGAGATGGTGTATATACGTTTCGTGCACACAAAGGAATATATCACAGAATCGACCAATTGGTCCCTAGGGATGGAACACCTAGGTACTTACAGTTATATTTTTATGACCCTGATACTGAATTAGATCATAGACTCCGATGGCCAAATCTTGATCGAAATATTACTGAGGTGTTGGCACGTGTTCTTTCTACAAATCCTTATGTCAAGACATTTCGAAGTCTTGCAGAGCTAGGTCCTCTAGACAACTATAGAGTCACTCTTAACGCTTCCGTTGAACTTGACCAAAGGGTGTACAACCGACCAACCACATCTGAGGTTTAATTAACATTATCTTTTTTCCAAATAACATTAATATAGTATAGATGATACTTATTTATACTACATATTTATATAGGTTGCTGGTATTTGGGTCGAAGGGAATGACAATATAACTGCCTACAAAAGAAGTATCGTAGTGTATGGTAGGTCTGAATATAGTCAAACTATTTAGCCATACTTTGGATGTTATGATCCATTATCTTATCCTTTATTTTTTCCTAACGGTGAGTCGGGTTGGCATCCTAATATACCACGTGAAGGAGTATCAATCAATGAAATTCATAATGATCCCGACAACATCGACGGAGATAATGAAGGTACAAAGATTTTACATATGTTTTCGAGAGGCTAAGCACATCTATAGTATAATGTAATGTAATTATTTATTTTTATTTTTATTTTTATTTTATTCAGAGGCTAACCCACGAGGACGTAGGAAAACCGTTGCTATGCGAGAGTACTATTGTTATAAATTTCAAATTCGCTCTACCGAGAACGTGCTTTTGCTTGGTGGTAGATTGCTACAACAATTTGTTGTAGATGTTTACATAAAGCTTGAGACATCACGTTTGCAATTTTGTGAACGAAACCAAAGTAAGATAAGAGCGGAATTATACCAAGGTATTGTGGATTGCGTCCATTCTGGTGAGGTTCATCCAAACAGAGTCGGACAACGGATTGTCTTGCCTGCGTCTTTCATTGGAGGGCCTCGCGACATGCGACGCCGGTTTCTAGATGCTATGACTTTAGTTCAAGATGATGGCAAACCTGATGTATTCCTAACTATGACGTGTAATCCTCAATGGCCAGAGATATGCGGTAATTTGAAACCTGGTCAAACTGCACAAGATCGTCCAGAGCTTGTTTCGCGAATATTTCGTGCAAAATTAGAGGATCTTAAGGAACAACTCTTCAAGAAACATTTACTCGGAAAGGTTAAGGCATATGTATGTGTCATCGAGTTTCAGAATCGCGGTTTACCGCATGCACATTTCCTCCTTATCATGGACTCGGATCACAAGATAAATAATCCAAACCATTATGATAAGGTCGTATGTGCTGAAATCCCTAACATGGTTACCCATCCGCAACTGCATGAGGTTGTTGTAAAACACATGATTCATGGTCCGTGCGGAAATCTACGAAAAGATAGTCCTTGCATGCAGGGTGATCCAAAAGTTTGTCGTTTTCATTATCCCAGACAATTCAATGAGCAGACAACACAAGGAGACGATGCATATCCATTATATCGAAGGAGAAACAATGGAGTAACGGTGGACATAAGAGGAAATACTCTTGATAACAGGTGGGTTGTCCCTTATAACCCAAGGCTTTTAATGATGTTCAACTGCCACATGAATGTTGAGGCTTGCTCAAGTATAAAATCTGTGAAATACCTTTTCAAGTATGTCTACAAAGGACATGACAAACAGGTTATTCATATCGATCCAGACGAACCCAATGTTGTTATCAATGAGATAAAGAAATTCCAGGATGCACGCTACGTATCGCCCCCAGAGGCAATGTGGCGTATTTTTTCTTTCCCTCTTTCTCAAATCCACCCTGCTGTTTTAGCCTTACAACTTCATCTCCCGAATAAGCATATGGTTAGATTTAGAGAGGATGATATCATGTCTAACATTGTTGAAAGGGAAAGAGATAAGAGAACCATGCTAACAGCATTTTTCCTTAAAAATAGAGCGGATGAAACAAAACCGAAATATTTGTATAAAGATTTCCCGAAACACTTCACATGGAATGGAGCCACACGCACTTGGACGCCTCGTATACTTAAGCCACAAAGAGGTCGTATTGTTTCTGCTAATCCAGCTGAAGGAGAACGGTACTACTTACGCCTACTTTTGTCAAATGTCAAAGGACCTACTTCTTTTTAAGATATTTGCACGGTTAATGGGGTTACATACGCGACATTTCGAAAAGCAGCGCTTGAGATAGGCCTAATAGAGAACGATGATAGTTTGTCACAATGTCTCACAGAAGCTTCTCTATTTCAGTTTCCCAATGCTCTTAGAAGGTTATTCGCAACCGTAATGATTTTCTGCGAGCCTGGGGATATTCGTAAATTGTGGAATGAGCACTTTAATGCAATGTCTGAAGATCATCAATTACATTGTCAAAGTGTGGAACACGTTCAGAATATGGTTCTTACTGACATTAGGGCCATCCTACAGTCCATGGGTAAAAATCTCACTGATTTTGATCTTCCAAACCTCACAGAAGAAGACTTACAATATGGTATTCACCGTGAGGTACAAGAGGAGTACGGGATTGTTGTGGAAGCCGAAGACTTGTGTGCCAAAGATGAGCTTAATTCAGACCAAAAATTAATTTTTGATGAGATCATGACACATGTGGATAATGACCGTCCAGGTGTTTTCTTTATAGACGGTCCAGGTGGAACGGGAAAGACATTTTTGTACAAAGCTTTGCTAGCTCAAGTTCGTTCGCGTGGTCTTATTGCTCTAGCGAGCGCTTCATCAGGGGCTGCAGCTAATAATATGCCAGGAGGAAGAACGGCTCACTCGAGATTCAAGATTCCCATTTGTGTTAATAATAATTCAGTGTGCAACATAAAAAAACAAAGTGGTACAGCTGAACTAATAAGGTCATCCAAATTAATCATATGGGATGAGGCATCAATGGCAAAACGATAAGCAATAGAAGCAGTCGATCGAACATTGCAAGACATTATAGGCTTTACTCTGCCATTTGGTGGCAAGATAATGGTAATGGGAGGTGATTTTAGACAGGTGTTGTCGGTTATTAAACGGGGAACTAGAGCACAGATTGTAGACTCTAGCCTACGAATGTCACCTCTTTGGTCTATTACGAAAAAGATGCGGTTGACAATAAACATGAGAGCGCTAAATGATCCTTGGTATTGTGGTTTTCTCTTAAGAGTAGGTGATGGAACTGAACAATCGATAGAAGGAAGCTATATCCGCATACCCGACAATATGACAATTCCATGCACGCACAGACAAAACTCTATAACAGAATTGATCAATGCTGTTTTTCCGTCACTTCAAAACAATGTACATTCTTCTGATTATATAATTTCAAGAGCGATATTGACCACTAAAAATGACAGTGTTGACGAGATTAATGATAAAATGATTGACATGTTTCAAGGGGAGGAAAAGGTTTACTACAGTTTTGATGAAGCTGAAGACGACCACCACAACTACTACCCAACTGAGTTCTTAAACTCACTAACTGTTAGTGGTTTGCCGCCTCATAAACTTCGTTTAAAAATCGGTTGCCCCATAATATTGTTAAGGAATATCGATCCGTCCCATGGTCTATGTAATGGCACAAGATTGATATGTAGAGGTTTCCAACGCAATGTTATTGATGCAGAGATAGCTGTCGGACAACATACGGGGAAGAGAGTGTTTTTGCCAAGAATACCTCTATGTCTTTCTGAGGACGACATGTTCCCGTTCAAGCTGAAAAGAAAACAGTTTCCAATTCGCCTCAGCTTTGCCATGACAATAAACAAAGCTCAGGGACAAACAATTCCCAATGTTGGTGTTTTTCTCCCAGATTCTGTATTTTCGCATGGTCAACTTTATGTGGCGTTATCAAGAGGAATATCACAGAAAAATACAAAAGTGTTAGTACACCCTGCCAAAGATTTCAAACAACCCGGGGTATACACCTCAAATGTTGTCTATCGGGAGGTGTTACTTGATGGATGAACTCCTTCACAATCAAAACGTAAGGATTTTTAATGCATTTTGTGGTTCAAGAAATTACATTTCAAATAAATTTTTATAACACATTTAATAGTTCACACACTTTCGTCACTTTCACTCACTTGTTCATTATTCCTTTGTACATAAATTAGGAAGTTCTTATGGATGGCACAAGGAACAAAATGGAAGATGTCGTAGGTATCTATACCATACATTTAAAATACCATGCAACTGCTTGACGCCTAGATTTTTATTTTTAAACTGTTATGTTTATAACTGTTACTTTCGTATTATTGTGTGTGTTTATTGAGATGCAATAATGGTTTTCGTACATACCTCATACTTTTTATCCAAATTATTGTTTATTTGACATATGTAAGAAGACGATTTAAGTAAACCTTCGAAACAGGTTAAATCTCCCCTCCGGTTATGAAAATATTGCCTAACTTTTTTGTTCCCGCTGCAACGCGCGGGCTCCCCACTAGTATATTATAGTTGATGAATTTGAGTTCTTATATTCAAGTCTCATAAGAAGTAAAAATTCACAATTAATAAAATAATGAGTTAAATGCCATTTTAGTCCCTGTGGTTTGGGTCATTTTGTCAGTTTAGTCCAAAGGTTTCATTTTTAACATGTGGGTCCAAAAAGGTTTCACAGTTGCCATTTTAGTCCACTGGGTTAACTTCATCCATTTTTTCTGTTAACGAGAAGGCCAATTCGGTCATTTTATATGGCTGAATTACCCTTTTAGTTAACAGAATTACATACAAAATGACCAAATTGGCCTTCTCGTTAACAGAAAAAATGGATGAAGTTAACCAAGTGGACTAAAATGGCAACTGTGAAACCTTTTTGGACTCACAGGCTTGGTTTTAAAAAGCGTGAAGCGCACAAAAGCGACGAGGTCTAAAATCGAAGCGCGAAGCGCAAAGCGCAAAAGCGGCGGGATTTTCGTACGCGAGGCGCAAAGTATTAATATAACATTTTTAAATTAGATTTATATAATATTTACTATTATATTAATCTTTTTACAATAAAACTTTAGATAAATAAAAGATGTATATCATTTAATTTTAAGCAACCTCTGTTTACACATAAAAAGCTAAATGTACAAATTAAAGAAGCACAACTCTTAGTGAAATAAGAAAAAAAATAAACAATTAAAAAAAGTTTTAGGTTAAAATTGAAAAAAGTAAAAACATTAAGGTCTGAGGATGAAATATGTAACTTAATAAAAAGAGATTTAGGTTAAAATTTTGAAAACAAAAACATTGAGGATGAAATATGTAAATAAAAGAGTTTTAGGTTAAAATAGAGGGAAAGAAAAACAGCCGTCAGTATCTACAGCCTCCATCTCTATCATCTACAGCCTCCATCTCTATCGTCTGCTCCCTTTTCACTAGGGTTCTTCATCATCATCGCAGGTAAGGTTTATTTTTTTTCATCTTCATCACCATTCTTGAGCATGAAACCTCAATTTCACGTCTTTGTACATAAATCGCACGCTTTGCGCCTTCGATTTCACCTGAAAAAGCGACAAAGGCGCTCGCTTTTCGTACACAGCTCGCCTTATGTCACTCAAGGCGATCCCCTTCGCGCCTTAGGTCGCTTTGCGCTTAGGCGCGCCTAAGGCGTGCTTTTTAAAACCAAGCTCACAGGTTAAAAATGAAACATTTGGACTAAACTGGCAAAATGACCCAAACCACAGGGACTAAAATGACATTTAACTCTAAAATAATAATAAGAACATAAGCTTTTAAAAAAAATCATTAAATAAAGTGGATACAAAAAAGTATTGTCGCCCATTAGGAGTTTGCTTGCTAGTCAAGAATCAACACGACATGGCTTGATGGGTGGGTTACTTCTCTATTGGACATGTAACGACTCAAGACTTGGTGTCAATTTCTTCTTCTTCTTTATTTTTTTTTCTAATTTTCTACTAAATCCTGGGTAGAAGTCGTGTCTACTCTCTTGATTCAAGTTTGCATCGCTCACGTTTGAAAATGCATTAAACATTGATTTAATCAACAATGTTAAATATAAAAAAATATTAAGATTTTATCTTTGAAGTGGCTTCAAGAAAAAAAAATATATAATTATACTATTAAAAAATTGCACCCGTTTACACATAGATGACCAATCTACATAATTTATATGAAAATAATTTGACATTTGTGACTTTTATCATTTCGTAAATTGTGATATATAACCGAAAGCACAAATAGTTGGCTTGCATATATAGCTTGATAGATTTTTCGATATGTACCCCTAATATATATAATTTTCCTTGAAAATGTACATTTTCATATGTTATTCAAGTATACGGGTGATTTTACCTTTCTTATTTATTCATTGATTTTTGATATGTACCCCTAATATATAAATTTCCTAAAATATGTACATTTTGATATGTTAGTCAACCTGTATACTTTTCTCATTCATTTCATTTTATTTGACAAGATCAATAAAATTATCTCTATAAAAGTAAACTAGGTATTTGTAAATAGCCAAACTTTTAAAAGTATATATGATGAGAAATTGTAGTTTTAATTATCAGAAATTGATAAATTTGTGAATATTGTCATATTTGAATGTCATAGACTTTTCTATTGTTTTAAAGATAAGCGTTCGTATATTGACTCACAAAAACAAGAAGTCATCAAATATAAAAGTACACATTGTCATCAAATAAAAATATAAATAAATATACCGATTAGCATTTTATCCCATTATGACATCACCAAATCTATTCTCTCAATTTTAATTTTAATAGTATATAAAAAATATTATCTTCCAAAATTTTAATTTATATATAAATTCCCACTCTAAAAATTGATCAAACTTCCTAACAATATTAACGGTTTAACATAAATGTTAATTTAATCATTTTAAGTAACTTATCATCTTGTTAAGAGCATCTATAAACCGCCTAATCAGCAAGATTCATCATTCCAAACCTTCACTTTCTCCTCCAACAATAAACCACTCCAAACCTCCACCTCATCACATACTTTCTAGTTTTATTTAATCTATATGTATTTTGTATAAAATAACCTTTTTTTCTACTTATGTATTTAATTTCGGTATTTATAAAATTTAAATAAAAATTCATGAAAAAGTAAATTTAAAAACTAGCTAATCCATTAAAAATAACACACAATTACAACAATTTTAAAAAAAATCCTAGCTTAAACCCTAAAATAAAAAAAAACATACTAATAATAAATAAACAGACTTAAACCTAAAAAAAGACATACAAATAAAAAAGACACTTAAAACCTAAAAATTTAAAATAACACAATAATTGAAAAAAAAACCCACTTAAGCCCATCCATGTTTTTTTTTATTTTAAAACAAACTTCATCGTGAATACGCCGTCAATCCTCATCCATTTTTTTGCGATCCATAAAGAGCATGGTAATTTCTTGATTTTTAAGAAAGTAGTCCATTTTACCCTTGAGGCCCTCCATATATCTTTCTGATCTCCCATATATTGTTGTATTTGCACTTTTATCGAGTACTCTTCTTTGTGTGACGCCGATGCCTCCTTGTCATTCATACGAAAATTGAAAGTTTGAATCGTTGACAGGAGTTCATTATCATCCAAGTCAACCGCATCGGAAGTTAACGCTGTGTACGCTCCCAACTCGGAAGTCTTTTTTTCTTTTTGACATTATAGGGAGCGGTGCTTTCCATTTCGGTTCGTCTTTCACTAAACGGATAACATGGTCGTAGTGGAACCAAAATTTTTTCTGAGCTTCATACTCCTCTTTGGCCTGCATCATGACCATATCATCGGAGAAACCACTATGGGCATTTTTGTGGCAGTTTTATATTCCATAAAAATTAGTAACCGGACCCGGCATATAATGCCAGTGTGATTTCAAGTTCTGCTTTGTACGGTTGTTCACGTTATCTATTTCCTTACAAAAATAAGTATAGATACGTTCCCAATACTAGGTGTTTTTTTTGTTTTTTCCGATTATGGCGCATGTAAATACATGAAGAAAAGCTCGTGTAGGAGCTGATTCCTCGTCAACCGCCCACTGGTGAATAGTAACTTTTGGCTTTGACTTCGAAGTGGCGACTTTTTTTTCCTTTATATTTTCGGCTCGAACTAGGAGTTAGAGTAGATGTACCGTAAGACTGAGTGTCTGGGGTGCCGCAGCCCCCGACCCCATGCCCCGGGAGGCGGGTGCCGCGAGAGCACGTAGAGCGGGTTGTATCGGTCTTTATTAATTATGCAGCGGAAAACTTTCATCAGGACCGTATTTAGGAAATATTTTATTAGAGTTAAAACACCAAACTTTGTATAATAAACAAATGGGATAAAACCCAAGTTTTCATTACGATATATTTATAGGGATAAACCCTAGTTTATCAAAAGGCAAAACTCCCTTTTATTTAGGCAACTTTTATAGCCACTTTTCCAAGCCTTCGGTGCTCTACAGCTGGCTTCTAATAGCTTCACATAAAGTTACCTGAAACGCGTTTTAAAAAATTTTATCAGCAAGAAATACTGGCGAGTGCATCCTAGTTTAATCAAAACAGTTTTATCACTTTACAGTATTGAGGGCATCCGCAATTACATTTGCTTATATCTATCTAGTTACCCCTTTTCTGGTATTGTCAATCCTGACTTGTGGTCATGCTACTATTTCGATAGTAACGAGTTTCAAGTAATGTATACAAAAACCCCAACATACCGGTAGTAATTGTAGAATCCCAAATACTCAATTACTGTTAAGTGTAATTTAAAATATTTGCGATTTTGGTAAAACATTTTGACTCAAAAAAGTAATTTACATGTCACACCCCGATATTTCCACGTATTACCGGTGGGCCCGGTGGGGAGTATCGTGACGTAGTTGATATCATCATAGTCAAACAACACAATTTAAATGCACAGCGGAAGCAAAAGATAATTATATTATATCCGAATGGGAATATCAAAGTTTTACAAACGGTATGTAAAAGATCCACAGGCGGATCAAATAAAAGAAAACTGTTCAACAGACTTCAGGCATCTAGAACTTGCAAGATTCCCTATTAACGCCCTGAGCTCCCAACCAATTACGTACAGTACCTGTCACTTAACATTTTTGGAAAATACGTCAGTTTACACTAGTAAATACAATTAACTGGCTCATTTTGAAAAGAGTTTGAAAATTGATTTGAATGCACGAGGCACAAAATTTCTTTTATAACTTGGGACAATTTTATTAATAAAAATCTTGTATCTGATTTACATGTTTGTCCAACATTTAGGGCCGGTGATTATACAAGCCGGTCAAGATTAATCGACACACCACAAATATAATCTCACAAGAAGATGTTGATGCAGATTTTGTGTCCGATGCTTGTCGAAAAGATTAGTTATTATTTTACGCTGAATTTGTAATAGTTAGTGAAACGGTCAAACGAAGGTGTATTGACCCGCTCGTTTGAAGTGGTCAAACGAGAGGGTAATGTGTTTGACTGTGTGTGTGTGCAAGTGAAATGGGTGTGGGTATAAATACCACCTTTGTCTTTCATTTGCACTAGAGAGAAAATTGAGAGAAAGGGAGCTCATTTGAGAGTTCCCTGTGAGCTTCATTGTGTGGGGGAGAGATCACCACTTGGTCTCTCCCTGGATGTATACTCCTTTGGTATTAGTTCGGTTATCTTGTAATCGGGCCGATTTGTAATGTTATACTACCGGATTAATACAAAGAAGTTGTTTGTTTATCTCTAATCTCTCCCGTCTTGAACCGATCTCACACGAATCACAGTTTCGGTCACGAAACTCGGTCCTACAGAAGACACCCTTACGAGTGAGTATATCTTTTACATACGCAACAGGAGGTGTTATGCCTACACCTTGTGCTTAAGTTGTGGCCATTCACTTTTTAAATGAGCGAAGGATATCCAGGACACGGTCATTAACCCCTAATGTTATTTGTTATCAATCAATACAGATTAAAACGAGATTATGCAATTTAATCATCTCCGATTAAAAGGTTTCTACACCCGACCAAGCGGTATTTTTATAATACCGTATCCCAAGCCCGTATAAGGGAAAATAAGTTAAAAGTATTTACCTGAGCTAGCAATGCAACTTATACTCAGCCGTATATTCTAATCAGCAAGCACAATTACTTCTATTGGGGCTCTCAATCTGGAACGAAGGTTTTTATTAACCTATTAGATTCCTAACAGGTCTTATTTAAGTCGTAACTTAGACCGGTTAGTTTTAAGGAAAGGTTTACGGTTCAAAACGCAAGATTAAGAGCAGACCGGATCAGAATGTGATTTAGACCCAACAATTTTGGAGACTTGTATAATATGAGCAAACTAAACACATTCTGGATTTTGAAGTGAAAATGATAAGGTTTGACCCGTTTCGGTTATTTTATGCAAACTAGTTACATAAACCGATCTGAACGCGAAACATGCATAACGGGTAACCATAAGAGTCATGAACATGTTCCATAAGTTAATATGCCTTAAATATATTGTGATATCAGTAGGATATTTTCCATTATGCCCAAAACGAATTTAAAACCAATATATGCCCCGTAGGGGTATTTTGGTCATTTTAATGATTATAAAAGAGGTTAAATAATTATTTGAGGTTCTGGTCTAGAATGATCAGTAAGAATACTTAGTTTAATAAGTTATATCAGTAAGCTATCTTACATATGTGAAATTTATCATTTATGGCCAAACTATGCACCGTAGGGGCATTTTGGTCATTTCACATATGCTCTAAAGGTCAATTTTGGAAATCTGAGTTCAAAACTTTTATTTACTGTTAAAGTATAAAAATTTATTCATAACATCAGTAAATATCAAGCTTTAGGTGCCCAATATGGTTTTAAACCATACTATGCGCCTAAATCGCATAAAAGTAGGTATTTGACGATATTTGGGTTGATTAAAGAAATCTGAGATTTTGATCAGCCTTTACTATTTAAAATAACTTATTTAACATATAAAATCAGTAGGAAAAGGTTTGGTATGTAAAGGATGTGTAAAACTCATTTTATTAGCGAAAAGGGCATTATCGTCAATTACCGAGTCTATGCGATAACTCCATGTTATGATCAGATTAAAATTTTATAAAAATTTCAAAAAATCCCTAAATATTATATTATATCAGTAGATAAAAGGTTTGATGATAAAATTTGGGTTTAAATAGGCTTTATGCCGAAATTGCCGTTTAATTAATAAAGAAGCTTTCAATTTACGCTATTGCGCATAACTCCCATTTTAGACCACGAACTGATGTGAAATTTTATGGACATGTTTATAAATCAGTAATAAAGGTTTTAGTCCTTCCACATTTTAAAAAATCTTGTTTTAATATCAAAAGGGCATTATGGTCAACATTTAGGCATTATGGAAACATGTAATGAACTCTAATTCTAAAGGACCAAGTAGTATAACTTCAGGAGGTTATACTAACATATAACATGGTCACAAAGGAACCCTAAGACATAATTTAACTAAGCTAATTCAGGTCAGAACTGAAAGTCAAAGCAAAAGTCAACTTTTGCGACTTTCGGTTCCGAACCGAGCCTAAACTTGAAATTGTCGGGTTGAACATGCTTAGACATGTTCTTATACTAATTACCAAGTTATACAAGTCTTAAAACAGGTTACATAGCTTCTATATTGCTAATTATGAATTTATTTGCAAAAATAGCTTTCTGTTGACTTTTTATTATTAGGTTTGACTCGACATTTGACCAAGTTAGGGTGATAATCAGTAGGTGCCCTCTTAGGGGTTTATTATCTACATAATTACCAACTTATAGCTACTTCTAATTGACTAATGACTGGACCACTAGTGATTAATCACTAAGTCAAACCTTAATTACGATAAGCTTGACTTTTGGCCACTAAACTAATCAAAACTGAAATTAGGAGGCTAAGGACACTTACAAATGGTCCTTAGTACTGAAAAGAACTCCAAGGAAGTTCCAAATGCTCAGGATCCTCCAGAATTGAGAAGGTAGCAAGATGAGAATGAAATGAGCAATTTTTGAATGAAGAGAACACTTCTATTTATAGGTTTTGGATGTGAATTAGATCATGACAAATGTTAGGAGGGACATCTAGGATCATCACAGGTGTAATACCATTTTTCCCGAACCATCAAAGCCCCTAGAATCAAGTATGTGAGACATAGAAGCAAAACCAAAGCTGGTTTTTAGTTTTCTGATACTGGGCTTCCTTTACGGACCGTAAGGGTCTGTATACGGTCCGTAAGAACCATGCCAGCTCACAACAACTTTCAATTGTTGACATATTTGGCCCCTGCACTTCCAAATGTCATTTCCGACACATCTAAGGCCCGTTAAACCATTTTTAAGGCTCTACAATGATGCCTAAGCATAGGGAACATGAAACATGCTCAAAAATATGCCGGATGTCGGTTCTTTTGGTCGTACGGTCACGTTGTTCGGCTAATTACGACGAAACACGGACGGACGCGAAAAACGAACCAAATTACGCGACGAATGGAATTTTATCAAGCCAAGCACTAAAATAAAATATTTTAATGCTTACATAAATTTTTGGATGTCCGGATATATTCAGAACATAAGATATGCGCGAAAAGGCAAACTTATGCACTTTTTGACGCTTTTAGTCCCTGTTGACCAAATAAGTTTATTTTTGCGCACCAAACACCTCTAAGCCTATTTCTAAGCTATGTAAAGGATATTTAGGGCATGTTTAACTTATGATCATATTCCGGAAGGTTCGATACTATACGAATCGATAGACTTTTGCAGTTTGACGCAAATAGTCCCTCTAATGCGCAAACTTGCGCATATCATCGTTTAATAGTATCAAAGCCTTATCTAATCCATATTAGGCATTCTTAGGAGTATTATTAAACATTAAAATGCTTCGGGTTCTCTAAAAGGTCATTCAGAGGTATAATTAAACATATTGACACTTTTAGTCCCTCTAACTTGCAAAGTTGCGCGTAACTTCATTTATAGGCATAAAAGCCTTGGACAGCCAACGATTGGCATTCCCAAGAGTATAATCAAATATCATGAAGCTGTCGGTTTGTTAAATGGTCACTCAGAGGTAAGAATTAACATGTTGACGCTTTTAACCTTTTATTGCGCAAACTTTCAATTAATTACGCAAACGGCTACACTTGATCAACAAGTGGCTTATTTATGAATATAAAACCGTAAAAGGTTATTCAGAAACTTATTTTAAGTATGTTAATACTTCCAGTCCTTTCATACTCAAATTTTTTCGATTTTTCGAAAAATTAGACCCTTAAATTCAAGGTTTGACTTTATTAGGGTTTATTACACGTGTCAATACATTATTGGACGTGATTTTACGAGGTGTTACATCCTCACCCCCTTAAAAGAAATCTCGACCTCGAGATTTTCTAAAGTAAAGGAAGTACTTTCTGTCTTATATTGGTCTTAATCTTCCCCAGTACATTTGGGCCTCTAAGGCACCCCAGTTGACCTCTATAACAGGTACATGTATCCTTTTGGAGCTTCTTAATCTGCCAATCCTTAATCGATACGGGTTTCTCGTCCAATCATAAAGTTTCATTAATCTGTCTATCATTACATGATAATGTGTTTCGACTTATTGGCGAAACATATCCTTAAATCATCAGTGTGGGTCGCATTGCGAGCTCCACTAAGCTCCTTATATAGGTTTTAGCTTATAGGCTATTGACCTTTGTTGCATTCGATTTCCGAATGTTCCTATATATCCAGGACTTAACTTACCCTGAGAAATTTAAAATTTAGCACACCCTTCTTAGGGCGATACCTTCGATTGAACCTTATTCCTTATTAAGGACTTAAGAAGGTTGCGACTTTTATCAATCCTCAATTTTCTGCCGATTATAGGCAATCCTTTAGATGATTATGAATTCGAATGATCTTATTTGTTGTTTCCAATACAACTTTCAGATCCTGATAATTGGACTTACTAATCTATTGTTCTAACAATAGATGTTTAACATTCCATCTATATAAGGTCCCCCAAAGGAGTAGCCTTGATACTTACATAATAATTGTTATAGAAAGGCTTATTTTATGGTGAGATGGTTATTCCAACCACTGTTTAAAACTAATCTCAAGGAATAGCTAATCCTTATAGTTAGTCAAACAAGTCGACGATCCTGGGCAGTTGATGGCGATTCTTAATTGCTGCCTAATTAGGGTTGCGGTAATCATTGCATAAGCATAATGAACCATCTTTCCTAATTAATAATACTAAAACTCTTAGAATTATGAATTAGGCTTTAAGAACCTTCACCTTAAAATTTATCTAATTAGGGTTTCGATTCTCCCAATAATGATGGTACTAACTGTCATGGAGATTTCATAGTAATGCAGCCCTATGTGGGATATAAATCTTAACTCTATTTGCCTCTCAGGAGTTAAACAGGGTAGTCCTTGGAGAAGATAATCAAGACACAAGGAGGTTACAGAGATTTTCCAAATCTCAGGCTCCAGTTCATCTATCATTGCTTGTGTCAGATAAGCGACACATTCACGTTACGAGTCCACGGATTCCTTTATCAGAGATATTTACTTGGTTAATTTCCATTCTAGATATCTTCTTTGAATACCATTAGTTGACTTTAATACCGTATGACCATTGGAATATCTTTGTGGTTCTATGCATTAAACCTCCATACTGATCAGGCATGGAAGCAATCTATGGAACATTTTAAGATACACCAATCCTCATATGGCGCTTTTGTCATACCATTTGGTATTCGTAATCAATAGGGATCAAAGAGATATCAATTACATATGAATGCATTTATCTGTAGAGAGGGTACTTTAGAATTTTATGTTTGAAGATTTCTGACAGGAACAGAAGAAATGGTTCCTATGATTTGCTATCTGTAAGCTTTACCTTACACTTAATATCTAGGATTCTTATGATAGATTTTTAAAAGTCTAATATACTTACAATTTATGAAGGATTTATTGGTATCCGAATTAAAACAGAATTCTTAACATTTATATTTAAAGAACGTACCCAACGTTATTATTGATATGAACTACTCCTGACACTCTTTAGGAGAGTTTAAGCGCTATCATTCTTAGGCTTTCTATCCTTAGCCGCATTTCCTTTGACAAATTTAGGGCATGTAGTCTTGATGTGGCCCTTCTCACCATAGCCGAAATAGACTGCATTCTCCATGTCCCTGCAATCCATTGTTTCATGCTCCTTTGATTTGCAGACCCCAGAAGCCCTAGGCTGCGATTGGGATTTTGGTTCGTACCTGCACTTCCCATAATGGCGCTTCTTGCAGGTCTTGCATACAGGTTTCTGGTTGGACGTTTGTTTGTTCTTTTTCTTAGAACTCTGGGAGTTATCTTCCTCCCTTTTCCTTTTTAGTTCATCCTTTACATTAGAGGCATGAACGAGATCCTTCTCATGAGTAATGAAGGGTAGTCTTGGATGAAATTTGGAGCAAGTAGCATTGGGCTCTTTGAACTTTTTCACAGCCTTCTTCACAGCTTTTCCAACAGCTGTGTCTATCATAGTTTGAAGAACATCTTTGGAAATTCTAAGGTTTACAATTGCAGCATCACTAGCATGCGTCGCATCATCAATGGCGTGATTGACTGATGTCTTATCCGAGTTTGTCATACTCAAGATTTGGTTCCTATCACTAAATGAATCAATTTCTTGGTTGCGATCCAACAACTGCTATTCATCACCCTGATGGCCTTAACATATACTAACCATGGTTTCATTAAACCATACAGGCCAATATAGCACTAACATTCTTAATGAACGTTATTTAAAAAAATATATCAATATTACTTAGCCTAGGTCACAAAAGACCATCAATGGCATTTAAGGTTTGGACCTAGTGCATCACCTTTTGACAGGGGATCAAAATGTCACATCTGTCTTTATTATATTGATGAATTTGGATAGCTTGAAAGCTTGCCATAAGGATATCAGAAAAGAGTGATTCCTAATAGATATAAAATATCGATATAAGGTTTGTTGGAGCATTCTCTAAAGTATCATCGACCAATTTCTATCTCGCGTTAAATGACCGGAGTCCTAATCAGGCGGAGACAACAGTTCTCAACATTTATCGTTCATTATAGAATCATATGTGCCAGTATCAAATAAATTTCTGCATAAACTTCTTGATAAGGAAAGGTACCTGCTATATAGTTATCATTCTGCACCATCTCCTGGGCGTTCCTCTGGAATACTCATGCGTTTGTTTTCCTGGCCTCTCCAGGCTTCTTTATAAGCTTTGGGCAGTTAGTCTTGATGTGCCCATCCTCGTTACAGTTGTAACAGGTCGCGTTCTTCAACTCCTTACAATCTAAAGTCTTGTGACCCTTGGTCTTGCAAATTCCACATAATTTAGCACGTGGGTCGATTGTGCATTTTCCAGAATGTTGCTTCCTGCAGTTATTGCATTTGGGCTTGTTATTGAACTGACTCGAGTTTTTCCTAAACTCGAAATCTTTCCCGTGCTCAAAGCTTCCCTTCTTCTTCTTGTTAGATTGATGAGAGTTTTCCTCTTCTTCTTTCCTTTTTCCCTCGCCGGAAGTTTTAACAGACTTATTAATGATAGCATCTAAAGTGAGAGATAAGGATAAGTCCACCGCGGACCTATATGTGGTAAGCCTAGATGCTTTAACATTTCCCTTTATCTCTGGTGCTAGGCCTCCAATGAAACGCGCTATGCGTTTAGGTTCAGGGGTGACTAAATAAGGAACTAGGCGGGACATAGTGTTAAAACTTGTCACGTATGCCTGGCAATCTAAATCCTTCATGACCAGAGTCAAGAAGTCTGATTCTATCTTTTCTACCTCATGCTGAGGGCAAAAATTTTCCTTGATTAATGCAACAAATTGATCCCAAGATAAGTTGTAGAGTAGGACCTTTCCCGTGGCTTGGAGCAATGACCTCCACCATGCCAACGCTTCTCCTTTGAATGATTGTGAAACAAATTTCACAACATCTTGCTCCGCACAACCGCTGATGTCAACAACAGTGTCCATCTCATCGAGCCATGTCATGCAATCGATGGCCCCTTTTTCTCCTGTAAAGTCTCTGGGCTTGCAGGAGACAAAATATTTATATGAGCAGGTCTTAACTGGTGCCTCTTGATGAAGCACGACCTGTCTAGACGGAACACCCCTTTGATTTGACGAGTTATGAACATCGTCTTCCTTTGACTCATGTGATTTAGAAGGGGGCTTACTACGAGTCACAGATAGAGTCTTAGAGTGTGTATCACTTGATTCATTATATTGTCTGTCAAGAGCTCGAGTAACAGCGTCATCTATTAATGCCTGTAGTTCTGCACCAGTTATATTAATTCTGGTAGTATCATTGTTCTCCTTCGGGTGGCTGTTAACCTCATCTGATCCAGCCATGTAGCTTGATTGCTACATAAATATTGACAATGATTTATTCAAAGGTTATTATGGAATTATCATTTTTGATGATTCATTAACCCTGGTAATATAAACCATATGGGTTAATTTGTTAATTATATTAGTATTTTCATTATAATCTATCCTAGTATATAAATCATTAAGGATATTTAGAATGGCACAACAGGCCTTGTCACGAGGACAGTTTTGAATTTATAAGCCACGATCGTATGGGATCGAGGCATTTAAGGTTTGAGCATAGTTGGTTACTTTTCTTGACAGAGAGTCGAAGACTATAACTGTCTTTTGTGTTTTAGAACAATAGATATAACCCGTGGGCATTTCCCTTCTGAGGGATGTTTATGATATGATCATCTTTTCAGATGCTATTAGTCGAGATCGTATGGATCGTACCGACTATTATGCTTGGACATGGTCCAACATTTTTAGACAGGAGGTCAAAGACCACCACTGTCGTTGTCTTATCGGACAACAAGTTTAGCCCGTAGGCACTTCATCACTAACGGATGTTTATAATATGATCATCTTATAGGATGATATAAGTCATGATTTCTAGATCATTAGGCCAAATCAGGAAATTTGAAAAAAATTCCAATATAGGGATGACTATTTTGATTTTCTCAGATCACTTTTGTCAAGAGTGCTAACACGTTCTTAGGTGTTTACAATATGATCATCTTTATTTGATGATTTAAGCCATGATTTTTAAATCACTAGGCTAGATAAGAAAATTGGAAGAATCCCATATAAGGATGACTGTTGTGATTTTCTCGAATCATATTTGTCAAGAGTGCTAACACGTTCTTAGGTGTTAACAAGGATCTGAATCTCTTGAATAGGTTTTACCATCTTGGCCATGTCTAAAATGACATGTAGGCTAGGTTTTACCTTTAAGATTCTTTTTAATATTAAGCGCAGAACAATTTTAAATTGAGATGTTTAATAAGGATCTGAATCTAATTGAGGAACTACCATCTTGGCCCTGTCTTAAAATAACACGTGGCTAGGTCTTGTCCTCTTTAGATTTTGCCATTTTATTATAATGGTAGATCTTATAAAAGGAATGTTATTTTTCATTTATTTCATTTTTCATGTTTAGAATGAAAATTTAAATTTAATCATTCCACTTATAAAATTAACAAGTTCAGGTTTTCCCTAAACGGGAATTGAAAGGAATAATGTTGTCCTCGAAGGGACTGAAAGATAAATATGTCCTTATAAGGACTATTAAAGAAACGATCTTTAGCAAAAGGAGTTTTCTTCTTCACTTTACTTCTGAATGTTTTCTCCCTGGATGCACGTTTCATCCTAGCCGCGGTACGAGGCTCAGCATTTCAAGGCTCCGGGTGTGGAGAACTTCTAATACGGCTTCTTCGTTTGGCGACGTATCCAATATATATAAAAATTGGAAGCAATAATTTCCAGATTAGGATTGAGAGTATTCCTATGTTAAGTCTAGACTCAGAAGGTCAAGGAATGTGCTACTGTGTCATTGAGATTAAACACAAAAAGGCTAGTGTTTAATTCACTCAATGTTGGCTCTGATACCAACCTGTCACACCCCGATATTTCCACGTATTACCGGTGGGCCCGGTGGGGAGTATCGTGATGTAGTTGATATCATCATAGTCAAACAACACAATTTAAATGCACAGCGGAAGCAAAAGATAATTATATTATATCCGAATGGGAATATCAAAGTATTACAAACGGTATGTAAAAGATCCACAGGTGGATCAAATAAAAGAAAACTGTTCAACAGACTTCAGGCATCTAGAACTTGCAAGATTCCCTATTAACGCCCTGAGCTCCCAGCCAATTACGTACAGTACCTGTCACTTAACCTTTTTGGAAAATACGTCAGTTTACACTGGTAAATACAATTAACTGACTCATTTTGAAAAAGTTTGAAAATTGATTTGAATGCACAAGGCACAAAAATTCTTTTATAACTTGGGACAATTTTATTAATAAAAATCTTGTATCTGATTTACATGTTTGTCCAACATTTAGGGCCGGTGATTATATAAGCCGGTCAAGATTAATCGACACACCACAAATATAATCTCACAAGAAGACACCCTTACGAGTGAGTATATCTTTTACATACGCAACATGAGGTGTTATGCCTACACCTTGTGCTTAAGTTGTGGCCCTAATGTTATTTGTTATCAATCAATACAGATTAAAACGGGATTATGCAATTTAATCATCTCCGATTAAAAGGTTTCTACACCCGACCAAGCGGTATTTTTATAATACCGTATCCTAAGCCCGTATAAGGGAAAATAAGTTAAAAGTATTTACCTGAGCTAGCAATGCAACTTATACTCAGCCGTATATTCTAATCAGCAAGCACAATTACTTCTACTGGGGCTCTCAATCTGGAACGAATGTTTTTATTAACCTATTAGATTCCTAACGGGTCTTATTTAAGTCGTAACTTAGACCGGTTAGTTTTAAGGAAATGTTTACGGTTCAAAATGCAAGACTTGTATAATATGAGCAAACTAAACACATTCTGGATTTTGAAGTGAAAACGATAAGGTTTGACCCGTTTCGGTTATTTTATGCAAACTAGTTACATAAACCGATCCGAACGCGAAACATGCGTAACGGGTAACCATAAGAGTCATGAACATGTTCCATAAGTTAATATGCCTTAAATATGTTGTGATATCAGTAGGATATCTTCCATTATGCCCAAAACGAATTTAAAACCAATATATGCCCCGTAGGGGTATTTTGGTCATTTTAATGATTATAAAAGAGGTTAAATAATTATTTGAGGTTCTGGTCAAGAATGATCAGTAAGAATACTTAGTTTAGTAAGTTATATCAGTAAGCTATCTTACATATGTGAAATTTATCATTTATGGCCAAACTATGCACCGTAGGGGCATTTTGGTCATTTCACATATGCTCTAAAGGTCAATTTTGGAAATCTGAGTTTAAAACTTTTATTTACTGTTAAAGTATAAAAATTTATTCATAACATCAGTAAGTATCAAGCTTTAGGTGCCCAATATGGTTTTAAACCATACTATGCGCCTAAATCGCATAAAAGTAGGTATTTGACGATATTTGGGTTGATTAAAGAAATCTGAGATTTTGATCAGCCTTTACTGTTTAAAATAACTTATTTAACATATAAAATCAGTAGTAAAAGGTTTGGTATGTAAAGGATGTGTAAAAGTCATTTTATTAGCGAAAAGGGCATTATCGTCAATTACCGAGTCTATGCGATAACTCCATGTTATGATCAGATTAAAATTTTATAAAAATTTCCAAAAATCCCTAAATATTATATTATATCAGTAGATAAAAGGTTTGATGATAAAATTTGGGTTTAAATAGGCTTTATGCCGAAATTGCCGTTTAATTAATAAAGAAGCTTTCAATTTACGCTATTGCGCATAACTCCCATTTTAGACCACGAACTGATGTGAAATTTTATGGACATGTTTATAAATCAGTAATAAAGGTTTTAGTCCATCCACATTTTCAAAAATCTTGTTTTAATATCAAAAGGGCATTATGGTCAACATTTAGGCATTATGGAAACATGTAATGAACTCTAATTCTAAAGGACCAAGTAGTATAACTTCAGGAGGTTATACTAACATATAACATGGTCACAAAGGAACCCTAAGGCATAATTTAACTAAGCTAATTTGGGTCAGAACTGAAAGTCAAAGAAAAAGTCAAGTTTTGCGACTTTCGGTTCCGAACCGAGCCTAAACTTGAAAGTGTCGGGTTGAACATGCTTAGACATGTTCTTATACTAATTACCAAGTTATACAAGTGTTAAAACAGGTTTCATAGCTTCTATATTGCTAATTATGAATTTATTTGCAAAAATAGCTTTCTGTTGACTTTTTATTATTAGGTTTGACCCGACATTTGACCAAGTTAGGGTGATAATCAGTAGGTGCCCTCTTAAGGGTTTATTACCTACATAATTACCAACTTATAGCTACTTCTAATTGACTAATGACTGGACCACTAGTGATTAATCACTAAGTCAAACCTTAATTACGATAAGCTTGACTTTTGGCCACTAAACTAATCAAAACTGAAATTAGGAGGCTAAGGACACTTACAAATGGTCCTTAGTACTGAAAAGAACTCCAAGGAAGTTCCAAATGCTCAGGATCCTCCAGAATTGAGAAGGCAGCAAGATGAGAATTAAATGAGCAATTTTTGAATGAAGAGAAAACTTCTAATTATAGGTTTTGGATGTGAATTATATCATGACAAATGTTAGGAGGGACATCTAGGATCATCACAGGTGTAATACCATTTTTCCCAAACCATCAAAGCCCCTAGAATCAAGTATGTGAGACATAGAAGCTAAACCAAAGCTGGTTTTCAGTTTTCTGATACTGGGCTTCCTTTACGGACCGTAAGGGTCTGTATACGGTCCGTAAGAACCATGCCAGCTCACAACAACTTTCAATTGTTGACATATTTGGCCCCTGCACTTCCAAATGTCATTTCCGACACATCTAAGGCCCGTTAAACCATTTTTAAGGCTCTACAATGATGCCTAAGCATAGAGAACATGAAACATGCTCAAAAATATGCCGGATGTCGGTTCTTTTGGTCGTACGGTCACGTTGTTCGGCTAATTACGACGAAACACGGACGGACGCGAAAAACGAACCAAATTACGCGACGAATGGAATTTTATCAAGCCAAGCACTAAAATAAAATATTTTAATGCTTACATAAATTTTTGGATGTCCGGATATATTCAGAACATAAGATATGCGCGAAAAGGCAAACTTATGCACTTTTTGACGCTTTTAGTCCCTGTTGACCAAATAAGTTTATTTTTGCGCACCAAACACCTCTAAGCCTATTTCTAAGCTATGTAAAGGATATTTAGGGCATGTTTAACTTATGATCATATTCCGGAAGGTTCGATACTATACGAATCGATAGACTTTTGCAGTTTGACGCAAATAGTCCCTCTAATGCGCAAACTTGCGCATATCATCGTTTAATAGTATCAAAGCCTTATCTAATCCATATTAGGCATTCTTAGGAGTATTATTAAACATTAAAATGCTTCGGGTTCTCTAAAAGGTCATTCAGAGGTATAATTAAACATATTGACACTTTTAGTCCCTCTAACTTGCAAAGTTGCGCGTAACTTCATTTATAGGCATAAAAGCCTTGGACGGCCAACGATTGGCATTCCCAAGAGTATAATCAAATATCATGAAGCTCTCGGTTTGTTAAATGGTCACTCAGAGGTAAGAATTAACATGTTGACGCTTTTAACCCTTTATTGCGCAAACTTTCAATTAATTACGCAAACGGCTACACTTGATCAACAAGTGGCTTATTTATGAATATAAAACCGTAAAAGGTTATTCAGAAACTTATTTTAAGTATGTTAATACTTCCAGTCCTTTCATAATCAAAGTTTTTCAATTTTTCGAAAAATTAGTCCCTTAAATTCAAGGTTTGACTTTATTAGTGTTTATTACACGTGTCAATACAATATTGGATGTGATTTTACGAGGTGTTACATTACAAAAAGGTGACAAAAAGAGAATGTACTCCTATTGTTCACTTAGGTAAAACTAAGGCATCCTGGTGTATATCCTAGTTATTATCTATTAAAACATAAACAATGCACACGTGTTAATAAAATAACCCAAATCACATTAACCGTACAGCTCGAGACCGAACTCCAATGACTGAGTCAGGTGGAGCCTTGACATGCATTACGGAGTCCTAGATCAATCGGGTGTAACACGAGACAGAACTCCAACAACTGAGTCAGGCAGAGCCTTGACGTGCGTTACGGTGCCCTAGATCGATCGTGTAGGGTAACTAATAGGGTTATAATACTTACAACGAGGCAGAGCTTCGCTTTTTAGGGGTATTATTTCCCGAGAGTTTAGACTATTAGAAAAGAGAGAAAGAATATCAGATTTTGAACGAGAATCAAATGAGCTCTGAGCCCCTATTTATAGGCTAATCCGAAGGCTGCTCGCGACCCGCGTAACCTTCTTTTAACTCTCTCGCGGACCGCGAGGAGGGTAGGTTAGGATCTAGCTTTGACTAGTCAGCGAATATAGCTTTGCCACGTGTCGACACGTGGCGCCTATGTGTGTCCGGCAAGTTACTGGGCCTCGCGCCCCGCGAAGGCTAAGGGAGTCCGGGTCGCGGCCCGCAACAACCCTATTTTTTTTGGTTTTTATTTGTTTTTTTATAAATATAAAGGTATTTTGGTTCCGTTTCTCGCATACGGGGTGTATAAGGAATGTTTAGGGGTGTCTAAGTGTGTTTAGGAAGGTTTTTTATATGGGGGGTTGAACACGACCGGCGGTTGAACATTGTGGTTGACACCTGTCTCCATTTGTTGACTAAACCCATAGAACGGGTAACCGGTTCCAGGATACAGGGTGACACCGGGTTTAGACATGGACTTGAAATTTTGGGGTTATGGATGAAAGAAACCGGGTTGATTCATGAACCCGAATGGTTGATATTAGGATAGAATGGATCCGAATTGATTAGGTGACCCGAAGCTCTGGGAGAGTGGGGCATTCGTAGATTGGTTCGGGTTTAAACCGAATCGTAGCTTTTTTTGGAAGCTCCTTAGGTCATCCATGGTTAAAGTGTGATATTGGTATAATGATGAAAGTGAAAGGTTGAGTAGAGAATTTTGGTGTAAAATGGGAGATAGGTTGGGAGTACATAGTTGAGAGTGAAAGGTTGAGACCAAAAGGTTAGAGTGAAAATTTTAGTGTTTGAATTTTTAGGTTGGTATACGTTTGGTGTAGGTTTTAAATGTGAGTTTGGATGTTATTTATTAGAAAAATGGTTTAAAGATAAAAATTAATATTGTTACCGTTGAAATGGTTTTTAATATTTTAAAAGTTGATTTTTTTCATTAATGTTACCGTTCGAAAATAAGTTGAGACGCACAAGAAGGTGCTCTGCTAGATCAGACTTGGGCATGGGCGGACCGCCCAGTCATCACACTCCAACGAGGGGTGGTCCAGTGGATGTTGGTTTGGACAAGCGGACCAGCTAACAAACCAACCGTTGTTAGTGCTCTAAACAAATACATTATATAATATTATAAAATTTTAATTTAAATATTTTAATGGCTACTACTAATTAAAGATCTTTATTGCTTTTTTTAAATGCATATTTTTTTATTGTATGATTTATTATATAGAGTTAATTGTCCGGATAGTCCCTATGGTTTGTCATTATTTTCACGTTTAGTTCCCAACTTTTCAAAATAGCATGTTTGTTCCCTATGGTTTACTCACTTGTTACTAGGGTAGTCCACAGAGTGGATGACCATTAGTTTACTCAGTTAAGTTCTTGTCAATTGACTAAATTGCCCTTAATTAGGGCTGCAAACGAACCAAACGAACACGACGTTGTTGGTGCTCGTTTGTTAAGAAATATACATGTTCACGAACTGTTCATGAACACTTACTGAACGAGATTTTGTGTTCGTGTTCGTTTGTTAAGGAAATAAACTTGTTCGTGTTCGATTGTGTTTGTTTGTTAATTTTAGAAAAAGAACGAAAATGGATGTTGATAAACACAAATGGGCACAAACTAATGTTCACGAACACAAATGGAAACAAACGAACACAAACAAGTGTACATGAACAGAATATATAATACAATAAAACTTATTAATTGTTTTATTTGTCTTAATTTTGAAGCATTCAAATAGAATGTAAAAACTAAAAATACTAATGAAATATCGAACACAGACAAACAGTTACCGAACGTTCATGAACATAAATGAACAAATGCAGCCTCTGTTCATATTTGTTCATTTAACTAAACGAACGAAATTTCTTGTTAGTGTTCGTTTGTTTAATAAACGAACAAACAAAAACGTACTCCCCGCCGAACGGTTCACGAACTGTTCGCCGAACGTTTGGTTCGTTTGCAGCCCTACCCTTAATGATTAGACAAACTAAATTGAATAATCATATATATATATATATATATATATATATATATATATAGGGGAAGGTACATTGGGAAACACTAAAAAGTGGGGAACAGCGGGGAACCGACTCAAACGAACTCTGATTTGACTCATTCCAGTGGCGTTGGAACCGCCTCGTCGAACCCTAACTAAGATCTCTTAACCCTAAACCCTAAATCCTAACTACTAAACTCTAAACCCTAAAGCTAAAAATAAGGCTAAAATCTAAGCTAAACCGTAAAATCTAAACTATAAACCCTAAAAGCTAAACCCTAAAGCTAAACCCTAAACCCTAAAGCTAAACCCTAAACCCTAAAGCTAAACCCTAATATATTTAGGGATTAGGGGTTATGATTTAGGGTTAAGAGATCCTAGTTAGGGTTCGACGAGACGGTTCCAATGCCGCTGGAATGAGTCCAATCGGAGTTCGTTTGAGCTGGTTCCCCACTGTTCCCCACTTTTTTAGTGTTCCCCAATGAACCTCACACTATATATATATACACACACACACACACACACACACATAGGGTAAGGATCATTTTAGAACTCTAAATAATTGCAGAACTTACAGAACTCTTAACAAATAATCCTTCTACTAATATATTTTTATATTTAACATTGTTTAAGGGTATTTTTTTTTATCATTTATTATGATTTCATGTGTGTTAAGAGTAGTTTTATCATTTTTTCATATGTAATTTTATAATTACATATACGTAAATTGGTTTATTTACACATATGTAAACTAGTTCCTTTACACATATGTAAATTAGTTATTACACATAAATAATTTGGTTTTTCATATATATAATCATAAAAATACATATAATATATCCTTAAATAATGTTTAATATAAAAATATATAAATAAAATAATTGTTATTAGCGGTTCTGAAAGTTTTGTAATATTCAGAGGTCTGAAATGAACCCAACCTATATACATATATAGGGGTTAGTTAACGTACAATTGGTCTTAACGTACGATGAGTATGCGTTTAGAAATCCGCACGCTATAAACCTCAAAAAACGAAAACCTGCATGTTATAACACACATCCGCATGCTCACAAACTCGGAACTTCTTCAAACTCTGGAAAGACTTGTCTCAAATCCGCATGTTCACAAACCCGGTGTTGATGCAGATTTTGTGTCCGATGCTTGTCGAATAGATTAGTTTTATTTTACGCTGAATTTGTAATAGTTAGTGAAACGGTCTATCGAACGTGTATAGACCCGCTCGTTTGACCGAATCACGGAATTGGTGAACATTTGAAAGTTGACGACAGTTCCTTTGAAGTGGAAGGGAATCTGTTAAGGTTTAGAGATCTTACCAAAGAAAAGGGGGAATAAAAATTTTCGTATGTTGAATTTCTTCGGTAAATTTCTAAACGCAATCACATGTGGTAGAGTTTGTGATTTTCTGGTGATACTAACGGTTCGGCGTGGAATGTTTTGCACAGACACATATTTGAGGATTTTAATTAATTCTCCAGCCAGCGTGAAGGGTTTTGCACGGAAAAATACAGGTTTCTAAAGTCTACAGTAGTTACAAAAGCGCTGTTCACTGAAGACCTGGGGAATCTTTATGAAAGCTGATAGTTCAAGACTGAAGACCTGCAGGATTCGGTTTTGGGTTTGATGTTTCTTTGGGATTTTACAGGGATCTGGGGGTAACTCAATTCGTTGAGTTTGCAAACGATGTACTTGGCCTAGCTGACTTCCTGAGTGCTGATGCTGAAGATCCGTAGTGCATTACGTGGTCAACTTCACAAAGGCGAGACAATGAGATCTAGATGTAGTTCAACTAAGCATGCTGGTTGAGCTTGCAAGGGATACACTTAGTCTAGCTGACTTTCCTGAGTGTTGATGCTGAAGATTAAAGTGCATTACTTGGTCGATTCCACAAAGATGGTTTACAGAAGACAATTCACCAGAAACCTCTATCAATGTAGTATGCTTGTATGAAACAGAGTTCTTATGAAAAGATCAAGACTTGATGTAGTTCTTAAAGATTGGAACCCTTATCAAATGCCGGTTGGAGTATTGGAAGATCAGCGAAAGATCGGTCAATTGAGGAAATTGCATAACACCCAACACGGATACGCGTACTTTAAGGGGGAAATATTTTACAAGGAGCGTCAAGATACTACTTACCTGGATCATCGGTCAAGGGGGAATTTGTTAACACAGAGAAGATGAATACTTGACTGAAGATCGATTGCAGTTGCATTTTCAGCATTCGACAGCAACGGACAAGGGGGAATTTGTTGATGCAGATTTTGTGTCCGATGCTTGTCGAATAGATTAGTTATTATTTTACGCTGAATTTGTAATAGTTAGTGAAACGGTCAAACGAATGTGTATTGACCCGCTCGTTTGAAGTGGTCAAACGAGAGGGTTATATGTTTGACCGTGTGGGTTTTGCTAGACAAGTGGGTGTGGGTATAAATTGTCACACCCCAACCGATGGCGGAAACATCGGGATGAGACGAAGTGTGTATAGATTGCTCGAGACTTCATAACACTATGTGACAATATTTAATTAATTCAAATTCATTGCAATACTAAATTGTCATACAAGATTAAAATAAGAAATAACAACATTGTCTCAAATAAGAACATAACATTAAAAGATAAAATAATTCTAGGTGTGTATCTAGTCCACCCTAAACTCGTTTCATCTTTCATCAATACTTCAACAATCAACCTGCAACATGTATTAAAATAAAATCAACATAAAGTTGGCGAGTATACAAGTTTGATACATAGTATAACATAGAATAAAAGTGCTCATATCCAACATGAACATAATAAAATAGTTTCAGCCATGCTAGTTCACGCAGTCCAAGTGATAGCCCAAGTTTCCAATGCGTTAAAGTGCCTATCCCAAAGTTTCACGGAAGGTTAAAATGATACCTCCTAACAATACCCCTCGAGTACAAATGGGGGAGGTGCATTACTCCTATAGCATATGCATAGTACTACTAATTGTTAGGGCGGAACTACACACAGGGATTAAACGTTCACATAGCACAAAATAGTATCCCAAGTTTCATGTTTCATGTTTCATGTTTAAATGGATAGAGTATGTTTCAAATGAGTTTCAAGTGTCACGTGTTTGAATATAGAATACATGTTGCACCCAAAGTGTTTAAAAGTAAAATGGGTTCGAGTATACTCACAATATTGCATATACTTTCCGATTATCCAATGTGACGAAGTTGATGAGTTTAGAAGGTTGAATGTGTAAGGGCTAAAGTTCAAGTATGTTTAGAGTCGAGATTCGGACTTAGATTCAAAAATGACAATGTATGTATTAGGAAAATATTCACTATGGTATTAGCACTTGTCTTGACACTATAATAATCCTTAAGGATTATATATGATTTCATAGGTTCAAGACCTATTAGAATCGTGACAAGGAACTACACACATAGTGAGAAACTTATTAACTTGGTAGTAGATTTATATAATCACTATCAAGGGTTCGGTTTATAATATATATGCATAATAATATGGTTAGTTACGTAGGAGGCGGGAGGTTGAACCTTCCACTTGGTTACCTCGATTGTTATGTTAATATATAGGTTATGTATGAGGCGGGAGGTTGAACCTTCCACTTAGGAACCTCATATGCATGATCAAGAATTAAAGGTACAATTATACTAAACAAAACATCAAGTGATGTGTGGACTTGTATGTAAGTTAGCCTATGCTAACCAAGTAGTCACACCATCTTCAAGTTCAAGACTTGACACCACTTGCGAGCTATTAACTCGACTAAAACAGAAAGTTTAGAGTGTTTAGACACTCTTATTAAGTGTAAAACAACCTTAGTTTGGCTTTACTAATCATACAATAGACTAGAAGCATAAGAACACAAGTTTGTTTGAAGTATACAAGAGTTTAAAAAGTTTCAAAACATAACAGAAAGTTTATGGACAATTTCGGGGCAATTCCAGGTCTGATTTCTCCCAGGAGAAGTCAAGGAATCAAACCCCATGATTATACAAGCAAGTAGGAAAAAGAATCAAGTAATTTGGTTGAGTTTTGAGCAAGTTATGCTCACTTTTGTAAGGAGTAGTGAATCTGTCCGAATTTCGGTTTTGCAAGAGATTTGAGAGTGATTTGTGATGAATTGAAGGTGTTTAGCAAGTGTAATGAAGGCCTAAGAAGGTGTATTTATAGTGTAGGGGGTAGGTGAAGGCTTGAAATGATCAAAAATGGCTGCAAGTTGGTCAACAAGTGAGAAAACTCTCCATATTTTCGTAAGAAGAAGTTGCTGAATGAATAGTGCCTGCAGGGCACTGTTCACACTATTCACCCGTTTTTTTTTAATACTATGGATTAAAACAAACACTTTTTATAAAAGGGACCCATGCTAAAACAATTTCTAAAAATTATTAAAAATCCTTTTGTAAAGTTTTATGCTAAAAATTATAAAAAAATATCTTTGTATAGTTTTTCGGTTTCTTATAAAAATCTTGTGTTTATCCATTAACAATGTGATAAAAAAATGTATTACCATTATGATTAACGCCTCGAAAAGTAAAATACAAATATGAAAATACGAGGCGTTACAGTCTCCCCTACTTTAGGAAATTTCGTCCCGAAATTTATTCAAGAGGAAGGCCTCAGAGTTTTGGTAGAAGTTTTGAGATTTGAAATTTTGAAACGTTTTGATAGTACAAAGTTCTGGGAAAATAAGATAGGTTAGGACTCAGATGCTTAACGAGCTTGGTTGTGAGCGAGGTTAGTATGAAAGAAAGGGTGGATGAGTAGGGGGCGTACAATTGCCTCTTAATGAATGCAAGTATAAGAATAGTGTATGAATGAAGTCTCGTCGTGGATAATCGGGTATAATGCGTTTGTGAGTTGTTTAATGTTTGTATTAGGTCTAAATAGGTCTGCAAAACACTGAATTTCTCATGATACGTTTTACGAAAGTTTGGTAACGTGGTGAAAACACTTATATCATGTTTTAACCATATTACGTCCGTTACGCATTCGGTGCCATGTTACGTTCTGTGTTTTATCATACACAGTAGTACACTCTATGGTTCTCATGAGCCAATCACTATAATCCCGTGTGCACCCGTGATTATATTGATCGTCGCATGATCCGCATAGCTTGTACTAGTTGTGTATGAATTTGGGTAGGTACTAAAAGAAAATAGAGTGTATCTTTCGTTTAACGTGTATAAAAATATAATTTCTAAATTTGTATGGTGATAAAAATGGTGAAAACGGCCGTCCCCGGAATCGAACCCGGGTCTAGGCCACACCCTTTCGCGCGCCTAGCCAATCGAGCTAGGTGCCTAGTTTGTGAAATTTCCTTCAAAGAAAAATAAGAGTGTGTGTGAATAAGAATAAGGTATGTAAGCAAGTTCATGCTTAAGTATGTATAGGACCCACGTAAGCGAATCCATCGGATTCCGCTCGCGTACGGGCACGAATGTATGAATCATGAATATGTATGAAAGATAAGTATGAGTATAAATGTAAGTTATGAATACGCACGCGAATGTATGTATAAGCATATGATGTATGAGTATGATATAAACATGAGTATAATCATAAATCTTCTAAATAAGGTTGAAGTATTGTTTAAATCAAATAAGCATCAATATAACACAACATTAATTGAATCAAAACATAGATAGCATTGTTTGTCTGACAGTCTATTATGCTGTGGACAATTTACATTTGAAACGAGCCATGTAATGGATCAATTTCAGCCTCAAAATTATCAGGTAGTGGAGGTAGTGGATCCAGTTGCATACGAGCAGCTAGCATGCTTTCCAACCATTGATTTCTTTCAGTCAGCTCTTGTATTTGCTGAGACAAATTTTGGACCTGATTGTTTAACCTAATTACTTCAACTACCATTGGATCTGGAGGTAGATCCATTTGAGGCACCGTACTTGGGCCTGCTATATGAGTTGATGGCAGTTGCTGTTCTACTTCATTCAATAGTGCCTGGAAAGACTGTGGCAAAAATGATTCCGATGCCAACTGTTCTTGGAGCATCATGTTTTCATAAGTTTCTTGCATCGTTGGATCTTCCTCGAAAACTATTGGCGAGGAGCTTGGTAAGACGTTTGGTGCTAATGGTTGGGATAGGTTGGTTGTAAGATGCTCTTGTATGTATGGCAGTGGTGGTTGCAATTCAAATCGATAAAAAGATGATGGAGGAAATTGCAACAATGATTGATGTAGATTTGGTGTGGAGGTACTGTTTAAGACAAATGGAGCTCCCCCCGACTGAGATGGTTGAGTCGGGGTTCGCCTAATGAGGTTACAATTTACAATCCCAGGTGCCTTTGGTGGAGATAGTTCCTGGATAATCTGGTCACTTAATACACCCAATGATTTAGCTATTCTAGTGATGTAAGAACCTCCCATGAGACTTTTCAGGGGGTTTGTTTGTTGACTAGAAAAATACCCAGCAAGCTCGTGGGCAATATTACAAGGAATTCGCTCGAAAATACTATGTAGATAGAAGACTTCGGAGGTACTAACCCTTCGTTGATTAATTTCGCGCCCCGTGATAGTGTTGGCCAAAACAAGGTGCATATACCGATAACGAGAGTCTTTGAAGTTTGCAGAATTATTGTTGCCGCACCATGCCTTTGATGCATGGCGTTGCCAATACTCTTTCATTTTCGCGTAGGTATAGGTGGTTAATGCCTTCGTGAAAACGGGCTGTGTAACTTCTTCATTGGTATATATACCCAGACAAACTGCGAATTCTGTTAAGGACATGTTATGATGTTGTCCACAAAGCCGAAAATGAATGGATTCTTCGGTAAGACTTCTATTAGATTTGTAATAGAAGGTGGACAAGAATTCATATACCAGTTCATCATATGATGGCTCTAAGATGTCGAAGAAACGACGCCAAGGTGTGTTATGTGGTAGTAATCTTGCCAGTGAACCATTGGGGTCAACCATTCCTATTCGATGCCAATCAATGCCGCTAATGGTAAAAATTTCAAGATACTTGAGTTTCTGATACTTCTCACGAGTGGGTAGCTCAGCAAACCGAAGGAATGGATGAGTTCCTGCTGCACTTGAGGATTCAGCATGTGCTACTGGGAAGTATGCCATTTGAATATTGGGTTTAAGTGGTGAGTTTCTCCGGCGGGTGTGTGATTGAAATGTAGTTTAAGAAGGTGTTGTGGTGAGGTGAGAAGGTAGAACGGTTCAGTTTTTTTTTTTATAGCTCTTGCCAATCTTGTAAAGTCTGGAAATGCTGTATGATGAGCCGTAAAGGTGCTACCAAAAGTCTAGGTTCACATTGATCGATAAGATGGAAACGCGGACTCTAATCAATTACCGAGAAATCAGGAGCCGGAAAGAAAATCGACGACGATAAGTTTGAAAAAGGACGCAGTGATTGTTAAAAAAAATATTTTAACAAATGATTTGTTGATGTTGAAAGGCGTCTTTGGTAAAATGACCGTATAATATCTATGAGATCTTATAAGTATATGAGGATGGAAGTCTTTTGTATGGTGATATAACGTGAGTGTATGTTTCAGTGATTAAGTCGAATATGAAGTTCATGGGCAAGAGTTTCATTGGACCGATTAAATTGGTAGGGTAATTTAATGATTTTATTCCTACTATGGTTCAATTAAAATTTTATTTCTGAAATGAGTACAATAAACATGACAAATCATACCCTTATCATCAAACAAATGAAATACAATGGTAAAACAACGAAACTCTCCAAGAATAAATATGAACCAATTTCTTCTAATGAAAGGCTAAAAATCAAGTAGTGCAGTATCACGATCAGTACCCCAGCAAACACAAGAGCCGGATGAATTATCCTTAATATTATTTTCAAAAACTTGAAGAGAGTTAGAAGGGAGAGTGTTTTGTTATGAATAAAATGAGATTTGTTGATTGGGTATTTATAGGGGGAAATATAGCCGTTTGGCAATGGCTATATAGCCGTTATACCCATATATATATATATATATATATATATTACAAATTGATTAAAGATTTAAGTGTAAAACTAAATCGTGTGGTGAAACGTTTAAGATATGTTTAAGAATCTCGTGTAAATGAGTTAAGTGAAAATAGGTTGTAGGATAGAAAGTACGCTTGATAAAACAACGTATTTTGAAATCATATACGTATGTATTTTGAATAATGATAAATAATTTAGGTATAAAACATAATCGAGTTTGTATAATAAGATATTTGGAAGAACGTTTTGGTAACGATCACCTAGGTAAGGGAATCACCCTTAACTCGTTGGTGAGGTCGTTTTTAAGAAAGGGGTGTAGAGTTAATCGTCAAGGTAAGGAAATCACTCCTATCTCGATGATAGGTCCTCACTCTTCGTTACAAGGAATACGAATTTAAACTACATGAAATCATGTATATGTATAAATTTATGGAAAGGTTCAATATGATGTGTGTGTGAGAAGGAAAGAAAAAAAAATATATCGAAAGTAGATTCGAATTTGAAAGATTGCGTCGTATAAACTAAATAGTAGAGCACATGCTGGATTAAAATTTGGATGGTTCCAAAACGGAACTTTGACTAACCAAAGTGGTCGAAAAGTCTTTCAAGTTTGAGAAGCATGCTTTGGCCTAATAGGTGAAATACTCTCGCCGACAAGTCGGTTAACGGTATTTACCCTTCCGGTTACTACATGTCACAAATCGATCGAAATCTCGAGACTTGGCGGGATTTATGAAAACAAAAGACCGAGGAGTGGAACTAGTCGACAAGGTGCGGGTTTCACCCCTAACTTGGTGATTTAGTATCCTAAGTGTGGTTGGTACTCGTCGGGTCAAAAGTTAATTTCGACGCTTTGACGAGGGTCCACTAGAATTTGAAATGAAATTTCTCCAACAAGGTGAGGATTTCACTCCTAACTTGGCGGCGAATTTCGTGTAAAAAGAATAAATGGATTGAGAGTCGTTCGCCAAATTGTGGGTTTCACGCCTATTTTGGTAAACTCGTCTTGTTTGTACAATATGAGTGTTGGATTTAGAATAATCGAGTAAAATGCATAAGAAAAATGTAAGTAAAAGTAGTACACAAACAAGTATAAACACATAAGGAAGCATATTAAGAATGGTATGTAAAGAATAAAATAATAAAACAGGTATTCACAATAAGTATAGCATGTCGTGTATTAACACATAAGTGATGTATATGTCTAAAGGATCAAAAGCGGATAAATAAGAGGTAGATAAGCTAACATGCAAGTAGTTTTAAGTAAAATATAAGAATAAAGCTCTAAAACTATAGACTAGGTAAAAAGCATGGCAATTCTACCTAATTCCCTATAGTTATGGCTCTGATACCAATCTGTCACACCCCAACCGATGGCGGAAACATCGGGATGAGACGAAGTGTGTATAGATTGCTCGAGACTTCATAACACTATGTGACGATATTTAATTAATTCAAATTCATTGCAATACTAAATTGTCATACAAGATTAAAATAAGAAATAACAACATTGTCTCAAATAAGAACATAACATTAAAAGATAAAATAATTCTAGGTGTGTATCTAGTCCACCCTAAACTCGTTTCATCTTTCATCAATACTTCAACAATCAACCTGCAACATGTATTAAAATAAAATCAACAAAAAGTTGGCGAGTATACAAGTTTGATACATAGTATAACATAGAATAAAAGTGCTCATATCCAACATGAACATAATAAAATAGTTTCAGCCATGCTAGTTCACGCAGTCCAAGTGATAGCCCAAGTTTCCAATGCGTTAAAGTGCCTATCCCAAAGTTTCACGGAAGTTTAAAATGATACCTCCTAACAATACCCCTCGAGTACAAATGGGGGAGGTGCATTACTCCTATAGCATATGCATAGTACTACTAATTGTTAGGGCGGAACTACACACAGGGATTAAACGTTCACATAGCACAAAATAGTATCCCAAGTTTCATGTTTCATGTTTCATGTTTAAATGGATAGAGTATGTTTCAAATGAGTTTCAAGTGTCACGTGTTTGAATATAGAATACATGTTGCACCCAAAGTGTTTAAAAGTAAAATGGGTTCGAGTATACTCACAATATTGCATATACTTTCCGATTATCCAATGTGACGAAGTTGATGAGTTTAGAAGGTTGAATGTGTAAGGGCTAAAGTTCAAGTATGTTTAGAGTCGAGATTCGGACTTAGATTCAAAAATGACAAAGTATGTATTAGGAAAATATTCACTATGGTATTAGCACTTGTCATGACACTATAATAATCCTTAAGGATTATATATGATTTCATAGGTTCAAGACCTATTAGAATCGTGACAAGGAACTACACACATAGTGAGAAACTTATTAACTTGGTAGTAGATTTATATAATCACTATCAAGGGTTCGGTTTATAATATATATGCATAATAATATGGTTAGTTACGTAGGAGGCGGGAGGTTGAACCTTCCACTTGGTTACCTCGATTGTTATGTTAATATATAGGTTATGTATGAGGCGAGAGGTTGAACCTTCCACTTAGGAACCTCATAGGCATGATCAAGAATTAAAGGTACAATTATACTAAACAAAACATCAAGTGATGTGTGGACTTGTACGTAAGTTAGCCTATGCTAACCAAGTAGTCACACCATCTTCAAGTTCAAGACTTGACACCACTTGCGAGCTATTAACTCGACTAAAACAGAAAGTTTAGAGTGTTTAGACACTCTTATTAAGTGTAAAACAACCTTAGTTTGGCTTTACTAATCATACAATAGACTAGAAGCATAAGAACACAAGTTTGTTTGAAGTATACAAGAGTTTAAAAAGTTTCAAAACATAACAGAAAGTTTATGGACAATTTCGGGGCAATTCCAGGTCTGATTTCTCCCAGGAGAAGTCAAGGAATCAAACCCCATGATTATACAAGCAAGTAGGAAAAAGAATCAAGTAATTTGGTTGAGTTTTGAGCAAGTTATGCTCACTTTTGTAAGGAGTAGTGAATCTGTCCGAATTTCGGTTTTGCAAGTGATTTGAGAGTGATTTGTGATGAATTGAAGGTGTTTAGCAAGTGTAATGAAGGCCTAAGAAGGTGTATTTATAGTGTAGGGGGTAGGTGAAGGCTTGAAATGATCAAAAATGGCTGCAAGTTGGTCAACAAGTGAGAAAACTCTCCATATTTTCGTAAGAAGAAGTTGCTGAATGAATAGTGCCTGCAGGGCACTGTTCACACTATCTGTCACACCCCGACCGATGGCGGAAACATCGGGATGAGACGAAGTGTGTATAGATTGCTCGAGACTTCATAACACTATGTGACAATATTTAATTAATTCAAATTCATTCCAATACTAAATTGTCATACAAGATTAAAATAAAAAATAACAACATTGTCTCAAATAAGAACATAACATTAAAAGATAAAATAATTCTAGGTGTGTATCTAGTCCACCCTAAACTCGTTTCATCTTTCATCAATACTTCAACAATCAACCTGCAACATGTATTAAAATAAAATCAACAAAAAGTTGGCGAGTATACAAGTTTGATACATAGTATAACATAGAATAAAAGTGCTCATATCCAACATGAACATAATAAAATAGTTTCAGCCATGCTAGTTCACGCAGTCCAAGTGATAGCCCAAGTTTCCAATGCGTTAAAGTGCCTATCCCAAAGTTTCACGGAAGGTTAAAATGATACCTCCTAACAATACCCCTCGAGTACAAATGGGGGAGGTGCATTACTCCTATAGCATATGCATAGTACTACTAATTGTTAGGGCGGAACTACACACAGGGATTAAACGTTCACATAGCACAAAATAGTATCCCAAGTTTCATGTTTCATGTTTCATGTTTAAATGGATAGAGTATGTTTCAAATGAGTTTCAAGTGTCACGTGTTTGAATATAGAATACATGTTGCACCCAAAGTGTTTAAAAGTAAAATGGGTTCGAGTATACTCACAATATTGCATATACTTTCCGATTATCCAATGTGACGAAGTTGATGAGTTTAGAAGGTTGAATGTGTAAGGGCTAAAGTTCAAGTATGTTTAGAGTCGAGATTCGGACTTAGATTCAAAAATGACAAAGTATGTATTAGGAAAATATTCACTATGGTATTAGCACTTGTCATGACACTATAATAATCCTTAAGGATTATATATGATTTCATAGGTTCAAGACCTATTAGAATCGTGACAAGGAACTACACACATAGTGAGAAACTTATTAACTTGGTAGTAGATTTATATAATCACTATCAAGGGTTCGGTTTATAATATATATGCATAATAATATGGTTAGTTACGTAGGAGGCGGGAGGTTGAACCTTCCACTTGGTTACCTCGATTGTTATGTTAATATATAGGTTATGTATGAGGCGAGAGGTTGAACCTTCCACTTAGGAACCTCATAGGCATGATCAAGAATTAAAGGTACAATTATACTAAACAAAACATCAAGTGATGTGTGGACTTGTATGTAAGTTAGCCTATGCTAACCAAGTAGTCACACCATCTTCAAGTTCAAGACTTGACACCACTTGCGAGCTATTAACTCGACTAAAACAGGAAGTTTAGAGTGTTTAGACACTCTTATTAAGTGTAAAACAACCTTAGTTTGGCTTTACTAATCATACAATAGACTAGAAGCATAAGAACACAAGTTTGTTTGAAGTATACAAGAGTTTAAAAAGTTTCAAAACATAACAGAAAGTTTATGGACAATTTCAGGGCAATTCCAGGTCTGATTTCTCCCAGGAGAAGTCAAGGAATCAAACCCCATGATTATACAAGCAAGTAGGAAAAAGAATCAAGTAATTTGGTTGAGTTTTGAGCAAGTTATGCTCACTTTTGTAAGGAGTAGTGAATCTGTCCGAATTTCGGTTTTGCAAGAGATTTGAGAGTGATTTGTGATGAATTGAAGGTGTTTAGCAAGTGTAATGAAGGCCTAAGAAGGTGTATTTATAGTGTAGGGGGTAGGTGAAGGCTTGAAATGATCAAAAATGGCTGCAAGTTGGTCAACAAGTGAGAAAACTCTCCATATTTTCGTAAGAAGAAGTTGCTGAATGAATAGTGCCTGCAGGGCACTGTTCACACTATTCACCCGTTTTTTTTAATACTATGGATTAAAACAAACACTTTTTATAAAAGGGACCCATGCTAAAACAATTTCTAAAAATTATTAAAAATCCTTTTGTAAAGTTTTATGCTAAAAATTATAAAAAAATATCTTTGTATAGTTTTTCGGTTTCTTATAAAAATCTTGTGTTTATCCATTAACAATGTGATAAAAAAATGTATTACCATTATGATTAACGCCTCGAAAAGTAAAATACAAATATGAAAATACGAGGCGTTACATAAATACCATCCCTTTGTCATTTGCAAGACTTAGAGAGAAGGGGAGCTCATTTGAGAGTTCCCTGTGACCTTCATTGTGTGGGGGAGAGATCACCACTTGGTCTCTCCCTGGATGTATACTCCTTTGGTATTAGTTCGGTTATCTTGTAATCGGGCCGATTTGTAACGTTATACTACCGGATTAATACAAAGAAGTTGTTTGTTTATCTCTAATCTCTCCCGTCTTGAACCGATCTCACACGAATCACGGTTTCGGTCACGAAACTCGGTCCTACACCCGGACTTCACAAACTCGGAAGATAAATGTACAAAACCCGCATGTTCACAAATACGCATCGTATGTTAAGGGATATTGTACAATACACTTTCTTTCTCTATATATATATGTATATATATGTGGGCCACTTATTGTCTTCTCCCACAAATGAGCAGCCCCACCCTATTCTTCTCCGACCATTTCGTTTTTCCAGCCACCTTGTCACCGACCACACACCACCAAACCCATTCACTACCCAACCCCTCCTTCTTCTCCATACCAACACCCACATTTGTCAATTTCATCAAAGTGCAATTGCTTTGGTAATACTGATACACTCAAATAAGCTGAACCTACTTGTGTCGTAAATTTTGATAAAAAATGTAGTTGATGTGGGACTTGCACATTCAATCATCAATGGTGATGTTGCGGTTACTGATATTAATAATTTTGAGATAAACCTTTTTAAGTGGGTGTATGCATATGGATCAGTTTAGTCTTCACCAATTGATGATAATATCGTGGTTGTATCTAGTGAAATCACTTTTGTCTATGATGGTTTTATCATAGATGATGAAACAGGAAATGTAAATATGGGGAATAATGAAGGTGGAATAGATTTTGAAAGAGTTAGCATTTATAAAGCAACTTTGTAAATATGCAAGCATGCAGACATCATTGTCGTAGTTTTCGTCTTCATTTAAGAAACATAAAGTTGAAGGCTTATATGAATTTATGGCAGATGGGATTCTTGACCACATGGACCTTGGAACCAGTGTGTAGATTGATAAAGGTTCTAGAAATAATCTACAAACAAGTGACAGTGGTATTACCAAATTTGATTATATTATACGATTATACTAGCAATCAAAAAACCGTTATTCATCTCCTGCATTACTCTGTGAACTTTGATGAAATTGACAAATGTGGATGGTGGTGTGCCGAAGGAGCGGTTGGGTAGTGGATGGGTGTGGTGGTGTGTTGTTGGCAGGGCCGGAAAAATATAATGGCCGGAGAAGAATATGTGTGGGGTTGCTCATTGTGGGAGAAGACACTAAGTGGGCCCCACACACACATATATATTTTATAATTATTTTATTTAATTTGTTTTATAATTAAGGGCAATTTAGTAATTTAACTAAGTAAACTAATGGCCATCCATTATAGGGACTACCCGAGTAAGGGCAATTTAGTAATTTAACTAAGTAAACTAATGGCCATCCATTCTAGGGACTACCCGAGTAACAAGTGAGCAAAACCACAGGGAATATGTCACACCCCAACCGATGGCGGAAACATCGGGGCGCGGCACTGAGCGAAACAGATTGTCCAAGAGAATCCATAACAACTATAATTACCAAATATTTAACGTCGTGTCCCATACCATAACATATTAAGTAAAGTAGTCATTACAGACATAGTGTTCTCAAAGATAAATATTGTTCCGACAACTCATAAATTTATTCGTGGGTTTCTAGACCACCTAAACTTGATTCATCACAGCTAGCAAGCATAAGCATCCTAAACACCTGTCACATACATTGAAATAAAGTCAATACACATAGTGTAAAGGTGGGCATACAAGTTTAATAGCATATAGTTGCGAAAGTGATTTACGCATAACCAACATGTAACACGTAGAAATGTGAAGCAAGTAGGTTATCGACAATGAATTATGCACAGACGTGACTGCGAGTTGTAGAATGCGCAACACATATCACCACTGTGACACGTGAAGTAAAGCCCTTAACAACCCCTGTCCATGACAGGTGTTGAGTCCAAGCTATAGTACTATCGTTGCTAAGGTGTCAGGCAACAATCACTGTGTAAACATAACATACTAGCATTCATCGAATAACACGTATAACATGCGAGAGCGGTTAGCGTATAAAAAGTGTTTGCGTTGTGTGTCAATTGTGATTTGATATAGATAACGTATGTAACACCCAAAAGTGCGTTAACCAAAAAGGGATCGAGTATACTCACATATCGTGTTTAGTAAATAAACATAGTCTTGGATTGAAGGGAGCGCTTAAGAGATTAGCCTGGTCAGAGAACGATAGTGTAAGCGTTAAACAGTGTGTCAGAGAGATGTATGAACGGACAGTGATCCAGTCAGATGACCGTCCAGACGGATGGTCATCCGGACGGATGACCATTCGGTCGGATAGTCATTCGATGGGAGGGAGTTTTTTGTAAAATGTTTGAACTTTGAAGTTTTCGTTGTAGCATTTGAAAAACATGAAGTGTTTCTACATATTAGGTCGTTCGACCGGACGGTCATCCAGACGGATGGCCGTCCGCTCGGAAGGTGATCCGAGTGGAGACTGATATACTTTGAAATTTTGAAAATAGATTAAGTATTGAAATCTCCAATCACCTGGTCGAATAACCGTTCGATCGGATGGCTGTTCAACCGAGCAATTGTTTTGGGTTGAAAGCTTTGTAACACAGTTAAGTTAACGATTTTACGATGGAAACGAGACGGTATGACAACGTGTTAAACAACAGAATCCACATCAAGTCCAACTCATCCGATCGGACGGGAATCACCCCGTTCAACCAGACTCAGCTGTTCTTGACGGAGTTTCATGTTTAACCCGTGAATCGGTCATCCCTTCGATAGAAATCTGTTTCCGGTTCTTCACTATAGAATGAGTAGATAGCCCAAATGAGTCCAGGTTCCAACGGTTTTGAGTGAAAAGTAAAAGATGTTGAAGAAAAGTTTGAAATATTCAACAAGTATTTCTATTTAGATGAATTTATTGTAAAATCATGTAGAAATCTGTTAGATTCGAACCGTTCTTGCTGGAATGAAGTCATTCTCCAAAGTTCATAAGAACCCGTGATGACGTCACCATTGAACAGCCCGAAATCAGGTGATTTCATGGTTAAAAGGTGTGATTTGTTGGTGAAAATGATGAGAAAGTGTGTAGTGATGAAGAAAGTTCAAGATTTAGAGTGAAAACTTACAAGAATAATGAGAAATCGAGAGAAAAGATCTTGGGAATGCACTGGTCGGAGGGAGCTGTCACATCAGTGAATAGTGATGTGACAGGATGGGTATTTATAGTGTGAGAGGAGAAAAGGCGGTGCAAGGTTGACGGGTCGGACGTCCTTTCGTTCGGATGGCCATCCGATCGGATGGGCATCCGATTGGACGTCCATTCGACCGAATGGTCGTTCGATCGGAGGGCCTTCGTGAGTTGGTTTCCGACTTTCGTTTCGTGCGTTGAGCGTTGCGTTGCGTTTAAGCGAGTTGGGAGTAAGCGATACAATAGTATTACACATTAGTTACACAAATTGTTGATGCAGATTTTGTGTCCGACACTTGTCGAATAGATTAGTTATTATTTTACGCTGAATTTGTAATAGTTAGTGAAATGGTCAAACGAACGTGTATTGACCCGCTCGTTTGAAGTGGTCAAATGAGAGGGTTATTTGTTTGACCATGTGTGTTTGCTAGACAAATGGGTGTGGGTATAAATACCAACCCTTTGTCTCATTTGCAAATAGAGAGAAGGGGAGCTCATTTGAGAGTTCCCTGTGAGCTTCATTGTGTGGGGGAGAGATCACCACTTGGTCTCTCCCTGGATGTATACTCCTTTGGTATTAGTTCGGTTATCTTGTAATCGGGCCGATTTGTAACGTTATACTACCGGATTAATACAAAGAAGTTGTTTGTTTATCTCTAATCTCTCCCGTCTTGAACCGATCTCACACGAATCACGGTTTCGGTCACGAAACTCGGTCCTACACCCGGACTTCACAAACTCGGAAGATAAATGTACAAAACCCGCATGTTCACAAATACGCATCGTATGTTAAGGGATATTGTACAATACACTTTCTTTCTCTATATATATATGTATATATATGTGGGCCACTTATTGTCTTCTCCCACAAATGAGCAGCCCCACCCTATTCTTCTCCGACCATTTCGTTTTTCCAGCCACCTTGTCACCGACCACACACCACCAAACCCATTCACTACCCAACCCCTCCTTCTTCTCCATACCAACACCCACATTTGTCAATTTCATCAAAGTGCAATTGCTTTGGTAATACTGATACACTCAAATAAGCTGAACCTACTTGTGTCGTAAATTTTGATAAAAAATGTAGTTGATGTGGGACTTGCACATTCAATCATCAATGGTGATGTTGCGGTTACTGATATTAATAATTTTGAGATAAACCTTTTTAAGTGGGTGTATGCATATGGATCAGTTTAGTCTTCACCAATTGATGATAATATCGTGGTTGTATCTAGTGAAATCACTTTTGTCTATGATGGTTTTATCATAGATGATGAAACAGGAAATGTAAATATGGGGAATAATGAAGGTGGAATAGATTTTGAAAGAGTTAGCATTTATAAAGCAACTTTGTAAATATGCAAGCATGCAGACATCATTGTCGTTGTTTTCGTCTTCATTTAAGCAACATAAAGTTGAAGGCTTATATGAATTTATGGCAGATGGGATTCTTGACCACATGGACCTTGGAACCAGTGTGTAGATTGATAAAGGTTCTAGAAATAATCTACAAACAAGTGACAGTGGTATTACCAAATTTGATTATATTATACGATTATACTAGCAATCAAAAAACCGTTATTCATCTCCTGCATTACTCTGTGAACTTTGATGAAATTGACAAATGTGGATGGTGGTGTACCGAAGGAGCGGTTGGGTAGTGGATGGGTGTGGTGGTGTGTTGTTGGCAGGGCCGGAAAAATATAATGGCCGGAGAAGAATATGTGTGGGGCTGCTCATTGTGGGAGAAGACACTAAGTGGGCCCCACACACACATATATATTTTATAATTATTTTATTTAATTTGTTTTATAATTAAGGGCAATTTAGTAATTTAACTAAGTAAACCAATGGCCATCCATTATAGGGACTACCCGAGTAAGGGCAATTTAGTAATTTAACTAAGTAAACTAATGGCCATCCATTCTAGGGACTACCCGAGTAACAAGTGAGCAAAACCACAGGGAATATGTCACACCCCAACCGATGGCGGAAACATCGGGGCGCGGCACTGAGCGAAACAGATTGTCCAAGAGAATCCATAACAACTATAATTACCAAATATTTAACGTCGTGTCCCATACCATAACATATTAAGTAAAGTAGTCATTACAGACATAGTGTTCTCAAAGATAAATATTGTTCCGACAACTCATAAATTTATTCGTGGGTTTCTAGACCACCTAAACTTGATTCATCACAGCTAGCAAGCATAAGCATCCTAAACACCTGTCACATACATTGAAATAAAGTCAATACACATAGTGTAAAGGTGGGCATACAAGTTTAATAGCATATAGTTGCGAAAGTGATTTACGCATAACCAACATGTAACACGTAGAAATGTGAAGCAAGTAGGTTATCGACAATGAATTATGCACAGACGTGACTGCGAGTTGTAGAATGCGCAACACATATCACCACTGTGACACGTGAAGTAAAGCCCTTAACAACCCCTGTCCATGACAGGTGTTGAGTCCAAGCTATAGTACTATCGTTGCTAAGGTGTCAGGCAACAATCACTGTGTAAACATAACATACTAGCATTCATCGAATAACACGTATAACATGCGAGAGCGGTTAGCGTATAAAAAGTGTTTGCGTTGTGTGTCAATTGTGATTTGATATAGATAACGTATGTAACACCCAAAAGTGCGTTAACCAAAAAGGGATCGAGTATACTCACATATCGTGTTTAGTAAATAAACATAGTCTTGGATTGAAGGGAGCGCTTAAGAGATTAGCCTGGTCAGAGAACGATAGTGTAAGCGTTAAACAGTGTGTCAGAGAGATGTATGAACGGACAGTGATCCAGTCAGATGACCGTCCAGACGGATGGTCATCCGGACGGATGACCATTCGGTCGGATAGTCATTCGATGGGAGGGAGTTTTTTGTAAAATGTTTGAACTTTGAAGTTTTCGTTGTAGCATTTGAAAAACATGAAGTGTTTCTACATATTAGGTCGTTCGGCCGGACGGTCATCCAGACGGATGGCCGTCCGCTCGGAAGGTGATCCGAGTGGAGACTGATATACTTTGAAATTTTGAAAATAGATTAAGTATTGAAATCTCCAATCACCTGGTCGAATAACCGTTCGATCGGATGGCTGTTCAACCGAGCAATTGTTTTGGGTTGAAAGCTTTGTAACACAGTTAAGTTAACGATTTTACGATGGAAACGAGACGGTATGACAACGTGTTAAACAACAGAATCCACATCAAGTCCAACTCATCCGATCGGACGGGAATCACCCCGTTCAACCAGACTCAGCTGTTCTTGACGGAGTTTCATGTTTAACCCGTGAATCGGTCATCCCTTCGATAGAAATCTGTTTCCGGTTCTTCACTATAGAATGAGTAGAGAGCCCAAATGAGTCCAGGTTCCAACGGTTTTGAGTGAAAAGTAAAAGATGTTGAAGAAAAGTTTGAAATATTCAACAAGTATTTCTATTTAGATGAATTTATTGTAAAATCATGTAGAAATCTGTTAGATTCGAACCGTTCTTGCTGGAATGAAGTCATTCTCCAAAGTTCATAAGAACCCGTGATGACGTCACCATTGAACAGCCCGAAATCAGGTGATTTCATGGTTAAAAGGTGTGATTTGTTGGTGAAAATGATGAGAAAGTGTGTAGTGATGAAGAAAGTTCAAGATTTAGAGTGAAAACTTACAAGAATAATGAGAAATCGAGAGAAAAGATCTTGGGAATGCACTGGTCGGAGGGAGCTGTCACATCAGTGAATAGTGATGTGACAGGATGGGTATTTATAGTGTGAGAGGAGAAAAGGCGGTGCAAGGTTGATGGGTCGGACGTCCTTTCGATCGGATGGCCATCCGATCGGATGGGCATCCGATTGGACGTCCATTCGACCGAATGGTCGTTCGATCGGAGGGCCTTCGTGAGTTGGTTTCCGACTTTCGTTTCGTGCGTTGAGCGTTGCGTTGCGTTTAAGCGAGTTGGGAGTAAGCGATACAATAGTATTACACATTAGTTACACAAATTGTTGATGCAGATTTTGTGTCCGACACTTGTCGAATAGATTAGTTATTATTTTACGCTGAATTTGTAATAGTTAGTGAAATGGTCAAACGAACGTGTATTGACCCGCTCGTTTGAAGTGGTCAAACGAGAGGGTTATTTGTTTGACCATGTGTGTTTGCTAGACAAATGGGTGTGGGTATAAATACCAACCCTTTGTCTCATTTGCAAATAGAGAGAAGGGGAGCTCATTTGAGAGTTCCCTGTGAGCTTCATTGTGTGGGGGAGAGATCACCACTTGGTCTCTCCCTGGATGTATACTCCTTTGGTATTAGTTCGGTTATCTTGTAATCGGGCCGATTTGTAACGTTATACTACCGGATTAATACAAAGAAGTTGTTTGTTTATCTCTAATCTCTCCCGTCTTGAACCGATCTCACACGAATCACGGTTTCGGTCACGAAACTCGGTCCTACAATTGGTATCAGAGCCATGGTACCCGATTTAGTAAATCTAACAGTTTGCTAAGTCACATGTGCTCTAGATCTGTGATTTTTGTGCTTTTTGTTCAAGATGTAAAAATGGTGAAAATGGAGAAAAACCCAGATCTGGATCGAGATATTCAGATCTAGCTGAAATAGAACATATACGAGTGTTAGTTTTTCTATTTTACACCAAACAAATCAAGTTTTCATCTTGTTTCTAAAGATTTTTCGTCAGATCTGGGAATAAACAGTGGCTCTGTTCTTGATGTTCTTGGCGGCTGTTAAAGAAATTTTAGGGTTTCCGACGAAACCCCACTTCCCATGACGAAACGAAACCCCTCGGCGAAACAGATCAAGTTTCGTCGACTTCAGACATCATTCTGTTTCGTCGACAAGAATTCGACTTCTGTTTCGTCGGATCAACACACATCGGTTTCGTCGTTCATCAGACATTATTTCTGTTTCGTCGGACCTTATATCACCTGTTTCGTCTCAATACAATTCTGTTTCGTCGGCTCCACAAGTCTTTCAGCTGCTGTTGATTGTTCATCGAAGAAGAAGGGGGTTTCTTTGCTGATTTGTATCGCAGAAAGAGTGAACACAAGAGAAAAAGATGACTGCTGCTGCTAATCGAAGAAGAAGACATGATTTCTTCTTTGTTTATCGCAGACACAGAAGGAGAAGAAAGACAGATTAATGTTCGGAGCTGGGATAAAGTGGCAGAACTGAATGTTTGATTTCAAATTTTTGGGGATTTGAATGTTTGAGTTGTGTATCAATGAGGTTGAAGGTGCATTTAAAAAAAAAAAAGGATAAGATGTTGTCGGCTGAGGTTGTATCGCAGGAAGTGTGAAGAGAGAAACCTAGAAGATGATGTCTGCGATTTGTAATTGTCGGCTGATAAAGTTTTAGGGATATTGACTTTTGGGATGTATGGTGAGCCTTGAATGCTTGGCATTTTTTTTTTGGGACACTCACATATTATGGGCCAGGATTTATAGTGTTGACAAACTTATTATGTGTTGGGCCTTTAATATTGAAAGACATCAAATAATTCAATTTGGGCCAGGAGTACAAGTGGGCTGTATTTAAGAACATGGATTATTAGAGGTCGGGTATTCGCGAAGTTTAGTTGAACCGCGCTTCTAAATGTCAACGTCAAATTTGTACGAATTTGGGAGCGCGCGGGATGTTGCGGCATGATGAAAACAAGAGATGATGAAAACTTGATTTTTGAAAAATGTGGGGTAGTCACGGTTACCGACGCAAACGTCAAATTTGGTACTTGACTACTATGGGCCAAAAACAAGAACGGTATGTTCACTTCCGCACGTCAATATTTATGATTGTTATCGGTTATTCGTAAATGTTCGAAAGCATTTTGTTTATTGTCATATTCTCGCATTTGAAAACGAACGTATGAACCTGGAACGTCAATACCGGTCCTAACGAGTTCACAAAGTCTTTGGAGGGATACAAGTCGGATCCTACGGGGTACTAGGCGAAATTTCTTTATCAACTAGAATATGCAACGAAGAAATCTTTTTGTTTATTGTCATATTCTCGCATTTGGTAACGAATGAATGAACCTAGAATGTCAATACCGGTCCTAACGAGTTCACAAAGTCTTTGGAGGGATACAAGTCGGATCCTACGGGGTACTAGGGGACGTTCTTATTCAACTAGAATATGCAAAGAAGAAAGTCGTTTTCGTGATTTTTTGGAACCGAGAACATTCAGTGAAGATTGACGACAGTTCCGCTAAGTGAAGGGAATTGGTGAACATTTGAAAGTTGATGACAGTTCCTTTGAAGTGGAGGGAATCTGTTAAGGTTTAGAGATCTTACCAAAGAAATGGGGGAATAAAACGTATGATGAATTTCTTCGGTAAATTTCTAAACGCAATCACAGGTGGTAGAGTTTGTGATTGTCTGGTGATACTAAAGGTTCGGCGTGGAATGTTTTGCACAGACACATATTTGAGGATTTTAATTAATTCTCCAGCCAGCGTGAAGGGTTTTGCACGGAAACATACAGGTATCTAAAGTCGACAGTTGTTTCAAAGCGCTGTTTACTGAAGACCTGGGGGAATCTTTATGAAAGCTGATAGTTCAAGGCTGAAGACATGCAGGATTCGGTTTTGGGTTTGATGTTTCTTTGGGATTTTACAGGGATCTGGGGGTAACTCAATTCGTTGAGTTTGCAAACGATGTACTTGGTCAAGCTGACTTCCTGAGTACTGATGCTGAAGATCCGTAGTGCATTACGTGGTCAACTTCACAAAGGCGAGACAATGAGATCTGGATATAGTTCAACTAAGCGTGCCGTTTGGTTGAGCTTGCAAGGGATACACTTGGTCTAGCTGACTTTCCTGAGTGTTGATGCTGAAGATTAAAGTGCATTACTTGGTCGATTCCACAAAGACGGTTTACAGAAGACAGTTCACCAGAAATCTCTATCAATGTAGTATGCTTGTATGAAATAGAGTTCTTATGACAAGATCAAGAATTGATGCAGTTTTTAAAAGAATGGAACCCTTATCAAATTCCGGTTGGAGTATTGGAAGATCAGCGGAAGATCGGTCAATTGAGGAAATTGCACAACACCCAACACGGATACGCGTACTTTAAGGGGGAAATATTTTACAAGGAGCGTCAAGATACTACTTACCTGGATCATCGGTCAAGGGGGAATTTGTTAATACAGAGAAGATGAATACTTGACTGAAGATCGATTGCAGTTGCATTTTCAGCATTCGACAGCAACGGACAAGGGGGAATTTGTTGATGCAGATTTTGTGTCCGACGCTTGTCGAATAGATTAGTTATTATTTTACGCTGAATTTGTAATAGTTAGTGAAATGGTCAAACGAACGTGTATTGACCCGCTCGTTTGAAGTGGTCAAACGAGAGGGTTATTTGTTTGACCATGTGTGTTTGCTAGACAAATGGGTGTGGGTATAAATACCAACCCTTTGTCTCATTTGCAAATAGAGAGAAGGGGAGCTCATTTGAGAGTTCCCTGTGAGCTTCATTGTGTGGGGGAGAGATCACCACTTGGTCTCTCCCTGGATGTATACTCCTTTGGTATTAGTTCGGTTATCTTGTAATCGGGCCGATTTGTAACGTTATACTACCGGATTAATACAAAGAAGTTGTTTGTTTATCTCTAATCTCTCCCGTCTTGAACCGATCTCACACGAATCACGGTTTCGGTCACGAAACTCGGTCCTACACAAATAACACAACCAACCTAACAATCATAAAAGGAACCTGTATTTCGGGTTGCGATGTGATGTGATGCGATAGAGTTACGATTGCTTTTGCTTTTGCGAATAACATCCAACAACATATAAGCACACATAAGTAAATCACATAATAACATACACACGTAAAACAATATCCATAACTGCGATTCGAATTGCGATGTGGTAGCGATGTGATAGCGTTTAGTAGATTAGCATTTAATTACATTTATCGCATTGTTACTTCACATATTAACAAATCATATTTCAAATAGCGTTAATTAACATACATTGATTACTGATTCTGTGAGTACAAGCAATGATTAAGCAAGAAATGTCAGATCTGAACGTAAACCTGACGTTGACCTTGGCTTTGACTTTGAGTTGTACTTTGACTTTGACTTCGGAAAGTCGGGTTGTTACAACCTCCCCTACTTAAGGGAATTTCGTCCCGAAATTAAGGAGCAGGCGTAACGAATAGTTGTGGGTATTTAGCCTTCATATCACCGTCGAGTTCCCAGGTTAACTCGGTGCCGCGTTTGCCTTCCCTGCGAACTTTCACTATAGGAATGCCTGAGCGTCGGAGTTTCGTGGTCTCTCGGTCCATGATCTCGACTGGCTTCTCCACGAAGTGTAATGTTTCGTCCACTTGTAAATCCTCAATAGGGACATGTAAATTTTGGTCGGCTAAACACTTTTTGAGGTTCGAAACGTGGAAATTCGGATGTACGTTGCTGAGTTCCTCTGGTAATTCGAGTCGGTAGGCCACTTTGCCAATTCTTTCCAGAATCTTAAAGGGTCCAACGTATCGAGGCGCTAGCTTTCCTTTCTTGCCGAATCGGACCACCCACTTCCTAGGTGCAACGTTTAGGAGTACGTGATCACCAACGTCAAATTCAAGGGGCTTGCGGCGTTTATCGGCGTAACTCTTTTGACGACTCCGAGCTTTCCATAGATTGTCTCGTATCTGGAGGATCTTACTGGTCGTTTCTTGCAACAACTTCGGACTGGTAATTTGCGCATCTCCGATCTCGTGCCATACAATAGGCGATCGACATTTTCTTCCATATAATGCCTCAAATGGTGCCATTTGAATGCTAGAGTGATAACTGTCATTGTACGAGAATTCGACTAAAGGTAAATGCGAATCCTAATTACCACCGAAATCTATAACACACGAGCAAAGCATGTCTTCGAGGGTGCGAATCGTGCGTTCAGTCTGACCATCAGTCTGGGGATGGAAAGCAGTACTAAGGTTGAGGGTAGTACCGAGAGCGGATTGAAAAGTTTCCCAGAGGCGCGAAATGAATCGACTATCGCGGTCAGAGATGATGTCATGAGGTGTCCCATGTCTACAAATGACTTCGTCGGTATAGATTCATGCTAATCATTCAACCTTAAAGTCTTCCCGCATCGACAGAAAGTGGGCGGATTTAGTAAGACGATCAACGATAACCCAAATGCTATCATGACCTGATGGCGTGCGTGGAAGTTTCGTAATGAAATCCATAGCTATAATCTCCCACTTCCACATAGGAATCTCGGGTTGCACCAGTACGCCAGAGGTTCGTTGATGTTCAGCCTTGACCTTTGAGAAGGTTAGGCATCTCGAAACATAGAGAGCGATATCCTTCTTCATTCCAGGCCACCAATACCTGGCGCGCAGGTCCTGGTACATCTTGTCGGCACCGGGATGAATGGAATATCGAGACTTATGGGCTTCAGTCAACAATATTTCCCGAAGGTTATTGCGACTAGGGATCCATATGCGATCGAGATAGTAGTATATACCATTCGATTTGGTGACAAGTTCAGTTTCAGCACTAGATTTCTTCATTTCCTCTCTCAAGGTATTCTCAATGAAGCATGCGTGCTGAGCATCACGAATTAGTGCTTCGAGATCATGTTGGGGTTGAATATTACGAATGCTATTTAAGTAGCTTTGTCTACTGAGAGCATCGGCAACGACATTTGCTTTGCCTGGATGGTAACGAATCTCACAGTCATAATCGTTGAGAAGTTCAACCCATCGGCGTTGCGCATGTTCAGCTCTTTCCGGTTCAAGATGTGTGGTAGGCTCTTATGGTCGGTGAAGACCGTACACTTGGTACCATAAAGGTAGTGTCGCCAAATCTTTAACACAAAAACGACTACACCGAGCTCAAGATTGTGGGTTGCATAGTTCTTCTCGTGGATTTTGAGCTGACGAGAGGCGTACGCGATAACCTTGTCTCGTTGCATAAGAACGCATCCGAGACCGAGGTTGGAGGCATCGCAAAAGACTACAAAGTCGTCGTTTCTGTCAGGCAATGCAAGCACAGGAGCACTGCAAAGCATACATTTGAGAGTTTGAAAGACTTCCTCTTGTTCGGTTCCCCAATCAAAAGTCTTGTCTTTGTGCGTAAGAGAGGTGAGAGGGATAGCGATTCTCGAGAAATCAGCGATGAATCGGCGGTAGTAACCCGCCAATCCGAGAAAAGAACGAACTTCGGACGGGTTCTTTGGCGTAATCCAGCTCTTAACTTCTTCAATCTTTGCGGGGTCGACGTGAATACCTTGACTATTGACGATGTGACTGAGAAATTGAACCTCCTCAAGCCAAAATTCACACTTGGTGAACTTGGCGTAAAGGCGATTCCCTTGGAGTAGTTCAAGAACCAAACAGAGATGTTGCGCGTGTTCGGTTTTGGACTTTGAATAGATCAGGATATCATCGATAAACACGATGACGAAGCGGTCGAGAATGGGTTTACACACTCGATTCATTAGATCCATAAAGACTGCGGGGGCGTTAGTTAGACCAAAGGGCATGACAACAAATTCATAGGCCGTATCGAGTGCGAAAAGCAGTTTTGGGTATATCTTCCTCCTGAATTCGTAACTGATGATAGCCAGAGCGTAGATCGATCTGGGAGTAACACGTTGCGCCTTGCAATTGATCAAACAAATCATCGATTCGAGGTAAGGGATAACGATTCTTGATAGTCAGCTTATTGAGTTCCCTATAATCGATGCTCATTCGGAATGATCCATCCTTCTTTTTGACGAAAATGATAGGTGCGCCCCATGGTGATGTGCTAGGGCGGATGAAGCCTTTATCAAGCAATTCCTGGAGTTGACTGGAGAGTTCGCGCATTTCGGATGGAGCGAGACGATAAGGCACTTTAGCGACAGGGTTAGCTCCAGGAATGAGGTCAATTTGAAAATCGATATCACGAGACGGCGGTAAACTAGGTAACTCATCAGGAAAGACGTTAGGAAAATCACGAACCACGAGCACCTTTTCCATTGCCTTCTCTTTCTTTTTCTTCTCCGCTACTACGATATGTGCCAAGAAAGCCTTGTATTCCTTACGGAGATACTTGCTTGCTTGGACACATGACATGAGTTTCAGTTCCTTCGAAGCGACTTCGCCATAGACACAGTGTTGCTCACCGTTTGAAAGAAAGAAATGGATCATCTTTTTGAAACAATCAATTTCAGCACGATTCTCATAAAGAAAATCCATGCCTACTATGATGTCAAAACTACCAAGCTGCATCGGGATGAGGTCGATCGGGAAAACATGATCGTTGAGCTCAAGAGTACAATCATGTAGAACGGAACGAATAGTGACGGTTCTTCCAGTGGCAATTTCCACATCGAACGTTGATGGGAGGTTGGCGCGTTTACGGTTTAGGAGCCTTTCGAATTCGAATGATACAAAACAGTTATCGGCTCCAGTATCAAATAAACACGAAGCATATATACCATTTACGAGAAACGTACCATTGACAACGTTGTTGTCAGCCTGGGCCTGGCGAGCGTTGATGTTGAAAACTAGACCAAGGGTTACTTGCTGAGCTGGCTGCTGCTGAGGCTGCTACTGTTGATGTTGTTGTTGCGCTAGTTGCTATTGTGGCTCTTGCTTCACCACTCGATTCGGGCAGACGTTTGCGAAGTGGTTAGGATCACCACATGCATAGCAGGCTCTTGCATGAGCAACGGGAGCAGGAGCTGCTTGTTGACCCTGAGGAGCGGCTGGCAGTGCAGTAGGTGCTTGAACTTGAGATTGACGGGGGCCAGTGCGGAAGTTTGCGGTAAAGTGTCCGTAGATGTTGAAGTGGACACAAAAGCGGCAAGCGATTCCCCACTAGATGATGGTATATACAAGTATGGCACAACGGGTGAGGACCAGTGTACACACGTTTTGCAGGAGGTGCGTTGGCCACGGGTGCAGTGACTTGGCGATTCTGGTTCTGATGTTGGACAGGAACAACATTGAGAGGAGCAGTAGTGACAACATAGTTCTTGTTGTTGTTGTTGTTCTTGCGCTTGCGGCGTGAAGACTTCGAAGCTTGAGGTGAGACGGTTTCGGTAGCGGGAGTAGCAGAAGTAGCGATGACTTGGTGGAGAGTCTTGGTGGAGTTCTTGAAGTAACCATCCCGAACTCACTTATCATTAATCTCGGCAGCGAGCTGGAAGGTCTCCTCAATGGTAGTAGTCTTGGCGGCTTGGACAAAATCGGCAACACAATCATGTAGAGCACGAATATATTTCTTGATTGTGATGTCGGGAGTTAAGACTTGGCAATGACAGATGATGCTGAGCTGTTTAAAGCGAGCAGTAAGACCAACATTGTCGCCACCTTCTTGCTTGATATGCCAGAACTCGTCTTCCAGCTTCTGGAGTTCATGTGGGGGACATAATTCTTTCATCATGACTTCCTTCAATTCCTCCCAAGAAAGTCCATAGGCTGCGTCGTTCCCACACCTGTTTCGCTCTGCTGTACACCATTCCAGTACCCTAGACTGGAAGACTCTAGTAGCGTTAACAGTGCGGAGGTTGTATGGACATCAGCTTTTACGAAGAGTGACTTCAATCAAGTCGAACCCCTGAAACATTGTGCTCGGTTCGTCTTCCCCAGTGAAGTCTTTGGGTCCACAAGCTTTAAATTGCTTGAAGCTAAAAGTCACTCGGGGCGAGTCAGTCTTTGATTCCTCAAAGGACTTGCTAGCGACTTCATTGATTTCGCTAACGATTTGCAGAATGACCTTGGCCATTTCCTTGGAAACTAGCGAGGCGATTCGTTTGTCAGCGTGGTTGCGGCAGGAAGCACGAGAAGTGTGCGAACCGAATGACGACATTGTCTGCAACAAACATTGTCATAGGATTCAGACCCGATTGGGTTATATCGGGTACAGTCTAGCGTATCACCACAACTACTTTATGTAAAGCACATGAACACGTTGGCATGTAGCACATAGGCACATAATCATAGAGTCCACATAACACATAAGCACGTAAGCACAGAAGCATGCAGTCCATGTAAGCTCGTATTCACTATATTTTGTACGTATTCACCTACATATGTGGCACGTATTCACCTATCTTTCACAGCCGTGTAAAGCGATCGAGAGTTGCGTGAGCGAGTAGCTATAGCGAGTAACATAACCTGTGGAAGTCTGCGATTTGTTAGCGTGTTGAGATGTAAATAGTTGTGCGTGTTGTGTGCGTTCAATAAGATCGAAGAGCGAAAAGCGTAAAATTTCCAAAATCGAAACACATAAACGTTTAAAAACCACATAAAACACATAAAATCAATAATTCACAGAGTCAGCGGTTGCGTGCTCTGAATCGAAACACATAAAAACGGTAAAACATAAAATCGGTGATTGCCGCTTGAAAATAGAATGTCTCGGGTGTGCTAGACTTTGACTATCCAAAGTGATTCGACTATTCTCAAGGACTTCGAGTACACGTGTTGGTTTAATGGACTGTGCTCTCGCCTCAAACCAGGCGAACGACATGCATCCTTTCGGCCATTACGTGACCCTAGTCATTGGAACCCATCGAGACTTTGGTGAGAGTTTTACAAAACCAAAATATAGAGTGGAATAAGTCATTAAGATGCAGGTTTCACCCCGAACTTAATAACTTCATTCCTGGTAGTGTGATAAAATCACGAGATACATTGGGAGAGTTTCGTCGAGGTATGGTTTTCACACCTGACTCAATGCAAATTCTTGTGTTTTATAATAAAAATTGCATGTAAAGAGTGAGTGATCCTATCGAGAGTTTACGGTTTTCACACCTAATCTCGACCAAATCACTCGTTTGTGTCATGCGAGTGTTTCCAAAAATCGTGTGTGTGTGAGGCCAGCCTTTGGAAAAGCTGGTTAGTTTTCGCGAGTTCGAGGGTGAGTAACAGAAATAGGCTCGTGCAGAACCCCTACCGGGTTCGCACAAGGCGGTCTGTTGGTACTTAGACTATAGATTAGGTAAATTCTAAGTCATCGACCTGGACTAGGTCGAGTCTTGCCTAATTCCCTATAGTTATGGATCTGATGCCAATCTGTCACACCCCAACCGATGGCGGAAATATCGGGGCGCAGCACTGAGCGAAACAGATTGTCAAAGAGAATCCATAACAGCTATAATTACCAAATATTTAACGTCATGTCCCATACCATAACATATTAACTAAAGTAGTCATTACAGACATAGTGTTCTCAAAGACAAATATTGTTCCGACAACTCATAAATTTATTCGCGGGTTTCTAGACCACCTAGACTTGATTCATCACAGTTAGCAAGCATAAGCATCCTAAACACCTATCACATATGTTGAAAAAAAGTCAATACACATAGTGTAAAGGTGGGCATACAAGTTTAATAGCATATAGTAGCGAAAGCGATTTACGCATGACCAGCATGTAACACATAGAAATGTGAAGCAAGTAGGTTATCGACAATGAATTATGCACAGATGTGACTGCGAGTTGTAGAATACACAACACATATCACCACTGTGACACGTGAAGTAAAGCCCTTAACAACCCCTATCCACAATAGGTGCCGAGTCCAAACTATAGTACTATCGTTGCTAAGGTGTCAGGCAACAATCACCGTGTAAACACAACATACTAGCATTCATCGAATAACACGTATAACATGCGAGAGAGTTTAGCGTATAAAAAGTGCTTGCATTGTGTGTCGATAGTGATTTGATATAGGTAACGTATGTAACAACCAAAAGTGCGTTAAGTAAAAAGGGATCGAGTATACTCACAGATCGTGTTTAGTAAATAAACACAGTCTTGGATTGAAGGGATCGCTTGAGAGATTATCCTGGTCAGAGAACGATAGTGTAAGCATTGAACAGTGCATTAAACATTGTGTCGAAGGGATGTGTGAGCGGACAGTGATCCGGTCGGATGACCGTCCGGACGGTCATCCCGACGGATGACCATTCGGTCGGATAATCATTCGATGGGAGGGAGTGTTTTGTAAAATGTTTGATCTTTGAAGTTTTCATCGTAGCTTTTTGAAAAACATGAAGTGTTTCTACATATCAGGTCGTCCGGCCGGACGGTCATCCGGATGGATGGTCGTCTGCTCGGATGGTGATCCGAGTGGAGATTGATATACTTTGAAATTTTGAAAATTGATTAAGTATTGAAATCCCCAATCACCTGGTCGAATAGCCGTTCGATCGGATGGCTGTTCGACCGAGCAACTGTTTTGGGTTGAAAGCTTTGTAACACAGTTAAGTTAACGATTTTGCGGTGGAAACGAGACTGTATGACAACGTGTTAAACAACGGAATCCACATCAAGTCTAACTCATCCGATCGGACGGGAATCACCCCGTTCAACTAGACTCATCTGTTCTTGACGGAGTTTCATGTTTAACCCGTGAATCGGTCATCCCTTCGATAGAAATCTGTTCTCCGTCCAGTTCTTCACTAGAGAATGAGTAGAGAGCCCGAACGAGTCCAGATTCCAACGGTTTTGAGTGAAAAGTAAAAGATGTTGAATAAAAGTTTGAAATATTCAACAAATATTTCTATTTAGATGAATTTATTGTAAAATCATGTAGAAATCTGTTAGATTTGAATCGTTCTTGCTAGAATGAAGTCATTCTACGAAGTTCATATGAACCCGTGACGACGTCACCATTGAACACCCCAAAATCAGGTGATTTCATGGTTAAAAGGTGTGATTTGCTGGTGAAAATGATGAGAAAGTGTGTAGTGATGAAGAAAGTACAAGATTTAGAGTGAAAACTTACAAGAATCGTGAAAAATCGAGAAAAAAGAGCTTGGGAATGCAGTGGTCGGAGGGAACTGTCATATCAGTGAATAGTGATGTGACAAGAGGGGTATTTATAGTGTGAGAGGAGAAAAGGCGGTGCAAGGTTGACGGGTCGGACGGCCTTTCGATCGGATGGACATCCAATCGGATGGTCTTTCGGCCGGACGTCCATTCGACCGAATGGTCGTTCGATCGGAGGGCCTTCGTGAGTTGGTTTCCGACTTTCGTTTTGTGCGTTGAGCATTGCGTTGCGTTTAAGCGAGTTGCGAGTAAGTGATACAATAGTATTATACATTAGTTACACAAATAACACAACCAACCTAACAATTATAAAAGTAACTTGTATTTCGGGTTGTGATGCGATAGAGTTACGATTGCGTTTGCGAATAACATCCAACAACATATAAGCACACACAAGTAAATCACATAATAACATACACACGTAAAACAATATCCATAACTGCGATTCGAATTGCGATGCGGTAGCGATGTGATAACGTTTAGTAGTTTAGCCTTTAATTATGTTTATCGCATTGTTACTTCACATATTAACAAATCGTATTTCAAATAGCGTTAATTAACATACATCGATTATCGAGTCTGCGAGTACAAGCAATAATTAAGCAAGAAATGTCAGATCTGAACGTAAACCTGACGTTGACCTTTGCTTTGACTTTGACTTCGGAAAGTCGGGTTGTTACAGAACAAACATGCTATTTTGAAAAGTTGGGGACTAAACGTGAAAAATTGACAAATCACAGGGACTAACCAGGCAATTAACTCTTAAATTATATAATATTTCTTAGTAGTATATTGTCGAATCCAAAATCATCAAGATGATGTGTCTGTTGTGGAGACCCACCAACGTGCCGACCGTGATCGTACGAATCTTCAAAAAAAGAAAACTGTTAGCCTTAACACGGAGAACCCAAGGGAAGGGGTATCTGTGACCAAGATTCGGCATCAGAATAAGCGACCATTTTCCTGGGAGAATTATGAATTTAGTGGAAGTATTAAAGTGGTCGGAATATTTCTTGCTATGTTCTGTGTATTAAATGTGAGAATTCAATGAGTTAATTCCCAAGGTTTGAATATGTGAGAGATAACTTACCCTAGAAGTGATCTCCACCCTGGCTTATATGTCTAGAGTTCACAGCACGAGGAGAGTTCTTTCTGACAGGAGACCATTGGAATGTTTCTCCGGTCAATAGTAACACCGAGTAACTTTCATAAGGATGTCTCTTTGAGAGGATCTTCAAGATCTTTTCATTAAATGTTCTCTTTATGGTTAAGGAAAGACCTTACCTTTGTTGCAGCCCCCGACCCCTACCCCGAGAGCGGGCACCGCGAGATACACAGAACGGGTGGTATCGGTGTTAATTAATTTTGCAGCGGAATTTAAAACATCAGGATCGTAGTTAGGAAATAAATATCAGATTTTTAAAACACCAAACTTTTATAATAAATAAATGGGATAAAACCCAAGTTTAATTCATAATACGTTTAGGGATAAACCCTAATTATTGAAAACAAAATCTCCTTTTTATTTAGGTAACTTTTATAGCCACTTCTGTAAGCCTTCAGTGCTCCATAGCTGACTTCTATTAGCTTCACATTAAGTTACCTGAAACGCGTTTTAAAAACATTTTATCAGCAATAAATACGGGCGAGTACATTCCAATTTGTAAAACATCAGTTGTTATAATATTACAGTATTAGGGGGACTACAATGTTTATATCTACCCAATTACTCGTTCAGTACGTGTCACTCGACGGATCTGTGACTATGGTCATATCACACATTGGATACCCGTGCCCAATTGTGAAGGTTATCAAGTACTGTATACAAACCCCATAATACTAGCAGCAATTGTAGAATACAAAGACTTAATCACTGTAATTATAACTGATAAACATTTAAGGTTTTGGAATACATTGGAAATGATGGTTCACAAACTGTGAGAAAAAAAGAATGACTCACATTGTAAACTTAGGTAAATATATAGCTTCCTGTTGGTGTTCCGGGTTATTTTCTATGAAAAACAAACAATGCACACGTGTTAGTAAGATAACCCAAATCACATTAGCCTTACAACACAAGACAGATCTCCAACGAACTGAGTCAGGCAGAGCCTTGACATGCGTTACGGAGCCCTAGATCAATCGGGTGGGGTAACGAATTAGTGATCGGGGGTTAAAATACTTACAACGAGGCAGAGCTTCGTGTTTTAGGGTTATTATACCGGGCAACGTTTAGCTATTATAGGGACAGAGAGAAAAGAAAAGAATTGAATGACGAGACTGAGGCCTTCGGCCTCCTTATATAGGTTGAAAATGGGATGGCTCATGCCCCGCGAGTCTCTCCTCTCTTTCTTTCGCGCCCCGCGAGCCAGGTCTAGCTACGACTAGGCTTGGTTAGTCACCGTGTAGGTTAGACGAGTGTCGTGCCACGTGGCACATTGTAGTTCCACCAGGTGACACTCGGTTGCGCCCCGCGAAGCACACGGCACATTTGGTCGCGGCCCGCTAGCGACCATTTTTATTTGTTTTATTTGATTTTTGTTAAAACTAAAGTTATACGAGTCCATTTACGAGTATTCGGGTATATTAGGAGCGTTTAGGGGTGTTTTCGAGCGTTGTTATATCCTCCCCACCTTGTTTTAAATCTCATCCTCGAGATTCACTCGAATAGGTGTGGATATTTCCGTTGCATTTCTGACTCGAGCTCTGATGTGTATTCTGGTCCTTTCTTTGAATCCCATTTTACTTTGACCAGAACTAATCTCTTGTGTTTGAGATTCTTGATCTTTCCATCTTCAATCTGTAGTGGTTTCTCTACAAACTTAAGCTTCTCATTTACTTCTATGTCCTGAAGAGGTACTACCAGTGATTCGTCTGCTAAGCATTTCTTGAGGTTACATACATGAAATACATCATGTATTACTGCCATTTCCTCTGGCAGTTGTAGCTGATAAGCTACTGGTCCTATTCTTTTGATAATCTCAAAAGGTCCAACATACCTTGGGCTTAGCTTTCCTCTTTTAACGAATCTGACAACTCCTTTCCATGGAGAAACTTTTAATAATACCTTATCTCCAACTTGAAATTCCAACGGTTTTCGTCTGTTATCTGCATATCTCTTTTGACGATCTCGTGCTGCTTTTAGTCTTTCCTTGACTTGAATAATTTTGTCCGGTGTTTCTTGCACTATCTCTGGTCCAGATAGTTGCTTTTCTTCAATCTCTGCCCAGCAGACTGGAGTTCGGCACTTTTATCCATAAAGTGCTTCAAACGGTGTAGCATTGATGCCAATATGATAGTTGTCATTGTAGGAAAATTCTATTAATAGTAAATGATCGTCCGAATTTCCTTCAATGTCAATTACACAGGCTCTAAGCATATCTTCCATTGTCTGAATTGTCCTTTCGCTTTGTCTGTCCGTTTGAGGATGATAAGCTGTGCTTAGATTCAACCTAGTTCCCATTGCTTTTTGGAAACTTGTCCAAAAATGAGATGTAAAACGGCTATCTCTATCAGACACAATAGATAAAGGAATTCTGTGTAATGAAACTATTTCATTTACATATAACTTGGCTAACTGTTCCATACTGAAAGTTTTCTTCATTGGTAAGAAATGAGCAGATTTGGTAAATCTGTCTACAATCACCCAAATTGTATCATTACCTTTTCGTGTCTTGGGTAATTTGGTAACAAAATCCATTGTTATCAATTCCCATTTCCAAATTGGCATCTCTAATTGTTGCAATAACCCTGAAGGTTTCTGATGTTCAGCTTTAACCTGTGAACAGGTTAGACGTTTAGCAACATAGTTTACTACATCCTTTCATTCCTATCCACCAGAAATTCTTTCTTAAATCTTGATACATCTTATCACTACCAGGATGTATCGTATACTTAGACTTATGGGCTTCTTCTAGAATTTGGTTTTGCAGGTTTCCTTGAATAGGTATCCAGATCCTTTTCTTATGGAATCTCCAAATTTCATTTGTTCCTTTTTCTAATTCCTTAGTCATTCCCTTTAAACCTTCAGCACCGTCCTTGATTGCTATTTCATGTACCTCTATAATTTGCTCATTTAAATCTATCTGCAGATTTAGTCTGAGAGAGCGTACTCGTTTTGGCTTTTCATGCTACTTTCGACTTAAAGCATCAGCTACTACATTAGCTTTACATGCATGATACTGGATAGCACAATCATAATCACTAAGAATCTCCATCCAACATTTCTGTCTCATATTTAATTCTTTTTGCCCAAAGACATATCTCAAACTCTTATGATCTGTAAATACAACAAACTTACTATTATAAAGATAGTGTCTCCAAATCTTAAGGGCAAAAATTATGGCTCCTCACTCTAAATCATGGGTTGTATAATTCTCTTCATGTTTCTTAAGTTGTCTAGAGGCATAAGCTATAACCTTTTGACGTTGCATCAGCACACATCCGTATCCTAACTTAGACGCGTCACAATAGACTACAAAGTCTTCAATTCCTTCTGGTAACGCGAGTATCGGTGCGTTGGTTAACTTTTGCTTTAAAATCTTAAAGGCTTCCTCCTGTTTTGGTCCCCATTCAAACTTAACTAATTTGGAGGTCAGTTTGGTTAATGGAATGGCTATTCTAGAGAAATGTTGAATAAAACGTCTATAATATCCTGCCAGTCCAAGAAAACTTCTTACTTATGTTGGTGACTCAGGGACTTTCTATTTGGTAATTGCCTCGATCTTTGTGGGATCCACGTGAATTCCTTCATGATTAACCAATTGTCCAAGAAATTGCACTTCTTGCAACCAGAATTCGCATTTTGAGAATTTAGCATAAAGCTTTTCTTTTCTCAATAATGGCAGAAGTGTATGCAAGTGTTCTGCATGATCCTCTTTACTCTTGGAGTAAATTAGAATATCATCTATAAAGAAAATTATGAATTTATCCAGGTATGGCTTACATATCATGTTCATCATGTCCATAAATGCGGATGGGGCATTGGTTAAACCAAATGGCATGATTGTAAATTCATAATGACCGTACCTTGTTCTGAAAGCAGTTTTAGGAATGTCATCTTCCTGTACCTTCAGTTGATGATATCCTGAGCGTAAGTCGAACTTAGAAAAGAATCGAGCCCTTTGAAGTTGATCGAACAGGTCATCGATTCTCGGTAGTGGGTACCGATTTTTAATCGTAACCTTATTCAATTCCATGTAATCAATGCACATACGCATCGAACTGTCCTTCTTCTTGACATACAATACCGGTGCTCCCCATGGCGATGAACTAGGTTGTATAAAACCTTTTTTAAGTAGTCCGTCCAACTGTTTCTTCAGTTCATGCATCTCAGTTGGTGCTAGTCGGTATGGTACTTTGGCAATTGGTGTCGTTCTGGGTATTAGGTGAATCCTAAATTCAACCTTTCGATCTGGCGGTAATCCAGGTAACTCTTCTGGAAAAACATCTGAGAATTTAGATACTACATGAATATCTTTTAGTTCTTTTCCCTTAGTGTTAATGATTATGGAAATCATATACACCATTCCTCCTTTCCTTGAATAACTTGCAACTTTCATCACAGAGATGAATTTTGTTGACCTGGTTGGCTTGTCTTCTTTAATTGTGATCTTTTCACCACCTAGGGTACTTACTTGTATCGACTTTTATTCACATAAAATACTTGCATGATTGGCTACCAACCAATTCATTCCTAACACGACTTCGAATCCAGCTATATTCATTGGAAAGAGATTAGCAGCAAAATCATGGTTTAGAATTTCTATCCTTGCTCCTTGCAGGATATCACTTATCTTAATGGATTCTCCATTTGCCGTCTCCACCAGACAGTTTTGTTGAAGTTTAGTTAATGGTTGATTGAGAAGTTTGTAGAAAGAAGTATTGATAAAACTTTGGTTTGCACCAGAGTCAAATAATACTTTGGCAAAAATATCATTAACTAAAAACGTACCGGCAATCACATCCGGAATCATCTTGGCTTCTTCAGCTGTTAGAACAAATGCTCTGGCATTTTTCTTAGGTCCTTCAGTTGCCTTAGCTTTGCTGGTTTTCATTAGAGCTAATTTCGGACAGTTCGGTTTAATATGACCAGCTTCTCCATAATTGTAGCATATTCGGGCACTAGCTTTCTTCCTACAATCTTCTTCCTTATGTCCTGGGTACTTGCAAAAGTTGCAGGACACAACACACTTTCCTAAGTGCTTCTTTTTACAAAACTTGCAGTAGGGTGCAGAAGAAGAACCTGTTCCTCTTCCACATTAGGAATTACCATAACGAAATTCTTGGGTAAGTTTTTTGAGCTAGATTCTTTCTCTGGTTTTCCTCTTGCGTACGTACCAACTCATCAGTCAGGGTGTTAGCTAGTTCTACTGCTTTTTCTATGGTTTGTGGTCTAGCTACCTTGACTACATGTCTGATCTCACGGATTAATCCCCAGATGTAATGGGAGATTAATACTGGCTCTGGTGAGGCTAAGGTTGGTACTATGCTAGCATATTCAAAGAATATGGTAGTATAACCCTTGCAATCTATTCCAGTCATTTTAAGATTTAAGAACTTATTAGCAATTTGTTCCTTTTTCATTAGGAGGACATAATTTTCTTTCAACTATCTCCTTAAAGTTGTTCCATTCCATATTATAAACTCTGTTACTTCCTCTAGATTGGAGAATGGTATTCCACCACCCTAAGGCTGCATTCTTAAAAAGATTAGAAGCAAACATGATTTTATCTTCATCTGAACATTTACTTATTTTTAAGACTGCTTCTGTCTTTTGTATCCAGCGCAAGGCTGAAATGGCTCCTTTATTGCCTGAGAATTCTATCGGTTTACAGGCCAAGAATTCTTTATAAGAAAAACCATATGAGATGGTTCTTCATCTTTTTAGAATTGGAGCTTGGATAAGTGGTCCGTGATTTTCGTTCACGCTGTGACTTGGTTCAGTGATTTGACGTTTACTGCCTATTGCAGAATTATTTTCTGCTTTTTTAATAGTATCGATAATATATGGCATAACATCTATGATTCCTTGTGCTACTATGTGTTCAATAGCACTTTTATCCACTTGGTTCTCGTTATTATCATTATTCCGGTTTTCCTGATTTACTTCGTTGTCCATCTGAATTGTAAACATTTATCGGATCTTAATATCACAGAATAAAATTAATACAAACAAACATTCAAACAGATTTAACCAAAAGCGTTGAGCATTGCGGCTTACTCTTTATATATATCATATATATGCATCGATTACAAATTACAACTGAAAATTAAACACATTAGTAACTATGCATCGATAGGTATTTTAGTTTATCTATTTTAGTTGATTATTTTTATTATTATTTTCATCAAAGTAAACAAATTACACACATATATATATATATATATATATATATATTATACTAGGTGTTGGCTTGTTTAGTACTGCATCTCACGCTCGTCATACTTCCAGATGAGTTTCTCTCCTATCTGACGGATTCTATTTCCCTCTTCAACTAACTCTTCGCCATAATGGCGAAGTTCCTACACATTTTCCTGACTCATGGGTGGGAGTGGTGACTGGGTCAGGGTAACGTGGAATGGGTTCTTCGTAAGGGTATGGGTTGTTTAGTACATCCTGAATATACCTGTTGTCATTCCACCATGGGTCTAAAGGGTTCAGGTCGGTATACTGCGCTATACGGTTTGCTGCGGGAATTCTAGGGATCTCATTGGGGTCGAATGCTTGGATTTGTTGCTGGTTTTCCTGGTTCTGTTCTAATTCCATTGGTTGGTTGGGGATTAAGCATAGAAGTGGTGGTTCAGCTAGTTGGTTAAGATTAGGGCCTGCTGCTGTATTTGCTAACATGTGGAAATCAGCTAATTGCCTATCAAGTTCCTCTTCCCATAATGGCCTAGCTTCCCGGGTTTAGGTATTCATTTCCCTATTTGCTTTTGCTAATGCTCGTTGTTGTTGGAGTTTTTTCATTCTTTTCCTCATTTCATGAGCTCCTCTACTAAACCATCATCTCTTTTTAGGGGGGAATGGTTCCTCAGATTGTGCCTTAAAGATAAAAATTCCCTCCTTAGAATCAGCGGTATAGCTTGAGGTTGGCTGAGATGAGGTTTCTTCATTCTTTGGGGAAATAGGCAATTGACGGTAAGCGTCAGATGTACCTTGCTCGCTCATACTGTAAACTAACAAATTGTCAAATAACACTAAATAATAATATACATATTTACACAGAATCACATAAGTTATTTCCCAACACAAATGGGTTAAAATTTAGGTATTAACAGAACACCTAAATAGCTTAAACCAGTGGCTTTGGCTCTGATACCACCTTCTGTCGCAGCCCCTGACCCCTACCCCAGGAGCGGGCGCCGCGAGATACACAGAGCGGGTGGTATCACTGTTTATTAATTTGGCAACGGAATTTAAAACATCAGGATCGTAGTTAGGAAATAAATCTCAGAGTTTTAAAACTACAAACTTTTATAATAAATAAATGGGATAAAACCCAAGTTTCATTCATAATACATTAATAGGGATACACCCTAATTATTGAAAACAAAATCTCCTTTTTATTTAGGTAACTTTTATAGCCACATCTTTAAGCTTTCAGCGCTCCATAACTGGCTTCTATTAGCTTCACATTAAGTTACCTCAAACGCGTTTTAAAAACATTTTAACAGTAAGAAATACTGGCGAGTACATTCCAATTTGTAAAACATCAGTTGTTATAATATTAAAGTATTAAGGGCGATTATAATGTTTATATCTACCCAATTACTCGTTCAGTATGTGTCACTCGATGGATCTATGACTATGGTCATATCACACATTGGATACTCATGCCCAATTGTGAAGGTTATCAAGTACTGTGTATAAACCCCATAATACTGGCAGCAATTGTAGAATACAAAGATTTAATCACTGTAATTATAACTGATAAACATTTAAGGTTTTAAAAAACATTGGAAATGATGGCTCACAAACTGTGAGAAAAAGAGAATGACTCACATTGTAGACTTAGGTAAATATATAGCTTCCTGTTGGTGTTCCTGGTTATTATCTATGAAAAATAAACAATGCACACGTGTTAGTAAGATAACCCAAATCACATTAGCCTTACAACATGAGACAGAACTCCAACGAAATGAGTTAGGCAGAGCCTTGACATGCATTACGGAGCCCTAGATCAATCGGGTAGGGTAATGAATTAGTGATCGGGGGTTAAAATACTTACAACGAGGCAGCTTTGTGTTTTAGGGGTATTATACCGAGCATCGTTTAGCTATTATAGGGACAAAGAGAAGAGAAAAGAATTAAACGACGAGACTGAGGCCTTCGGCCTCCTTATATAGGCTGAAAATGGGATGGCTCGCGCCCCGCGAGTCCGTCCTCTCTTTCTTTCGAACCTCCCAAAAGCCAGGTCTAGTTACGGCTAGGCCTGGTTAGTCACCAGTGTAGGTTAGAAGGGTGTCGTGCCACGTGGCACGTTGTGGTTCTGCCAGGTGACACTCGGCCGCGCCCCGCGAAGCACACGGCCCATTTGGTCGCGGCCCGCATGCGACCATTTTTATTTGTTTTATTTGGTTTTTGTTAAAACTAAAGTTATACGAGTCCGTTTACGAGTATTTAGGGTATATTAGGAGCGTTTAGGGGTGTTTTCGAGGGTTGTTATAACGTTACTCAGAGAGACAGAGAGGCCGGATATGACAACCCGCAACTTCAGGTTACAACTTTAACCCAACCACAGTTAACTTAATTATACATTCATAGCACTGCATTTAACTAGGGTTAGTTAAATGAGTCTACGTTGATAATTCGAGGAATTACCAGAACACACACATGATAACTGCCGAGCTTTGGTGATTAACGCGAATAATAATTAAAAACAGACGACTTATATGAAACTTATGGTTGCATGTCGAATACGTGAATTGAGTGTTTTGGGATGTAAATGGAATGATTTAAGTGCTTTTGTGTGAAAATTAATTAATGAGGGTGTTTAGAGCTATTATTGAAAGTTGATAAACTCCTGTATAACCTAAATTCCCTACAAGTTGATTAAACGGCAGTTTCAAATAATCTCTACAATCACTTCTCTAATCCTCTTGGCTAATCAACAATTCTCAATAATCAACTTCGACCTCTTCAACTTCTCTAGCACAACTTCTTAATCAGTTCAAGGTATGTGTTATGTGCTATACTTGATTGTTCTTGTTATTTTGATTCCATGCTAAACCCTAGTCATCCAAACAACTATCTATGTTTAGATTGATTATGTCTGGTGGATATGTAATTTTACTAGATTGAATGAATGTACGATGTTGCTAGACGTTAGAGATGATAATGTTATTACGGAGGATTTGTTTGATAAGAGTATTGAAATTAGGGTTTGTATAGCATACGGCTTCATTGAAAACTGTGTTTTCTGTGTTGGTTATCTGGGAATAGTTTGTGAAGTCACGAAGTCAGAATTTATAACTGGTCCAAGTTTGGTTGTATTCTATTCAGATTTTATATTCTATCAGAGTGTGTATAGGGGTCAGAGTTTATAAGACCTTATGTTCTAGTCAGAGTTTCAAGTTAAACTTAAAGGTTCAGGATTTATAAGTAAACCAAAGTGTTCACGACTTTCTTTTAAGTTGTCCGAGTTTGATAAAATAGGACCATCAGAGTTTTCTTCTTTATTATATCATATCTTAGGTCCGAGTTTTGGTTTTGTTCGCACACACGCACATATTCTGAGTTTGATAATGGAGTCAGGGATTGGTAGTGAAAAAAAAAACTATAGTCCGAATTTAATGTGCAAAGAGGGACCAGAACTTGTGAAATCAAATAAATAAATTGTTGATATATATGAAGTGAGCCGCCAATTGCCATTTGTTTGGATTAATATATCTTCAAGCAAACAGTTTGTATATAAGTTGAGTCAAATGGATATTGAAATGGACTGTGCATTTAACTGTTCTCATGGGCCGATTTTCTTGATTGGTGAAAATGATCAACTTGTTATTATTATTATTGTTTTTTTTGTGTGTATATGCTTTCTCAGTGGGTTGAATATAGTATTTGCTAACTTTGTCTGCATATGATATTTAGTTAAATAGGTCTACATATGAAATTATATAAAGGTCCAGTTATTATATTGTCTAAATATGGGAATGCATGAGATGGTTAGCAATGAATAAGTATACTTGTTGTTTGTTGAATTAAGTCAACCTACATATATACATATGTACGAATAAAATAAGCATACCATTTAAACTATCATGTATATGTTAAATTGCCATTTTCATATTATTATTAGTGAAGCTTTTCAATATATATATACAATAAGCCCTACAATCTACTCTTGTTCTTACTGGTTAACTTATAGTGACCCATTCTGTCCCACATAAGAAACTGTGTGTTACTAAGTGTACGGTATGCTAGACTTGATAACGTGTAATCAATAAACACCAGGTTGTTTGGACATTAGGGTATTTCATGACTCATCATACGCATACTTATATCTATTGTACCGTAGGCCGCGTGTAACGGACCTAGCAGTTAATGAACACTAGAAGTATAATATCAAACCGAGCAAACTACGGTGAGTTCACTACTTTTGAGCATGTGTCCCGGTGGTTGGGACAGTCAGTGGGTATCCCGGGGAGGGATAAGTCTTTTGGGTAAAAACTGGTATATATTTGATAATATTCTCATCCTATCATTCTTAAGTCCCATCTTTTGTTACCGGGGAGGTAACGGGGTATTAGTTGGTAGCGCTACTTAGGTTTGGCACCCTCACGCCGTACCGGGGAGGACGGTTGTGAACTAATTACCCAGTCGGGCCCAGTGCTTTGACAGGAGCACTGGGGAAAGGGCAAATCATACATCAGGAGCCGTCTTGTTATCATCGAGATATTATCAATATTACTTGCTTTTGTTAATGAACTGAAATAATCATTTGGTAATCAACGTTTTCATAAACTGTGAACTCGCCAGCTTTGTCTGATACACTTATTGCATGCTCACAGGTCGTTAGATGTCTTGGATTTGGAACTTGCTGTCTGGAGTAGCTGGAGTGGTCATTGGTCGAACTGGATAGATACATGTGATGGAATTACTGATATTATACATTGGTTTTGAAACAGTTATCTATGGTTTACTATTTGCTTCCGCTGAACAATGTTGGGTTTATTGAAACTTATTGTTGATACTTTTTATTAATAAGTGATGATTTTCATTTAAAAACTTGCATGGGTTCAACATGATTAGTGGCTCGTTATTGGTTTGTCACACGCCTAACAGGGACATTCCCTAGGTGGTATTTTGGGGGTGTGACACCGGAGCCGTCGTTTCTCAAGAAGCATTTAAAGAGATGACGAGTCACATCATTGTAATCGTTGTTTTGCCGGAACAATGCTCCACTCGCAAGATGCTTAGGCGGGAAACCCTTTCTTTGACTTGGTCCTTTCTGACTAAAAAGAGAAGTTCCTCATGGGCCCAGGCCCAGTTGTCAGTTGGGAAATGTAAGCCCAGACGATGGAGCCCAAATAAGGACCCTCGTCATCATATACTATAATGATATTTGTATCTCGCTTCATTATCCATATTTCTTAAATTAGTATTTATATCAAAATATTTATTATATCGTTATTATACATAGTATAATTTAATTAAAATTCATTTGTCAGAACCTTAAAACTTACGATATTATCCTCGTTATTTTTATTTTTTTAGTGTTTCCGTCTTACAATCGTATATAATAAGATGGATTATAATGACTCAAGATAAAAATGAATACTTATAAATTTGTATTTGGAAATGTAACTTTTATTTTTGTTTCACTATTTTGTGTAATAAGTTATTTCACTCATAAGAACTATATACAAATATATTCAACCCGTTGAATACACGGGTTTATAAGCTAGTTACTTAATAAACGAAAGGTAAGCATATACTATCTTGTAACTCGTATTTTTTTATTATATTTACTTATTATATATTTAGTGTTGTAGTTCCCGAAATCAGACTCGAATAATGTGATTTCTTGTTTCGAATGGTGTAACGAGTGCGGAATCCAAGTTACACAACAACCGATCGAGAGTGTTAATCAATAAACAAGATTTCAACATTTAACGGGTTTGTGTATTGATTTAGACAGAGTTTCAGTACAAATTACAAACAATATGAGCACTTCGATACTCTATCTCTCTACACTCTCTCTAGCTCTTCCAATACATTAAAAGTTACAAAGACGACTATTTATACTGAAAAAGATACAAAGCCCAGCGATAGTCAAATCTACCAAACAATAGTCTCACTGTCGTTTGGAATGGTTCTAAATGATAGTCCATAGTGCAAGCTTACCAAATGATGGTGGAGATGTGTTATCGTTTGGAACCACATCACTTCAAACAATGGTTATTATGTGCATGCTTTTCAAATGATAGTGACTTCAGGATGTAATATGTTGATAGTGACTTGTAATATGGGCTAACAATGATATTAAAGCTCCATGGCCCAAATGATATGTGCCTAGGATTTGATAGATAACCCATTACCAAGTTAATATCCATATCGGTTATGTAGGTCCGGCTAGGGGAGGATCTAGTCGCCTAATCCTTGTATACAAACTAACCCGGTTGTGCGGAATCCAACCGGGTAAGCAAACCGAGATAGAACACGCAAATACACGACACACAATATTCACCGATTAACACCTCTGTATTAATACGTATGAAAGGTTCAGTTACAAGCTCAATGTTTACAAATTTATTCTGTAAACTCTCTCTCAGTGTGTGTGTTCTTGTGCTCTCACTTGTCTCACATCTATTTAAAACAGAAGTAATGAACTCTATTTATACCCACAGACACTACGAAACAAATAGAACTCGGCGAATCACAACCATGTTCGACGAAATAGAAACACAAGCGACGAAACAGGGACCTTGTCGACGAAACTGATGTGTTTCGTCGACTTCCCTTATGTTTCGCCGAGATTGGGCTTTGGCCCAAATTGTTGAGGCCCAACCTTGTTTCGTCCACTTGGTTAGCCCAGATCTTCTTATCTTGAGCCCAGCCTTTGTCTTGCCTCTTGTGCCGGCTTGAGGTTTTGTACACGACGGAGGAAAGTCGTCACAATACGTGCCGAGCTGAGTCGCGTCCACAAATCGTGTATCAACAAACTCCCCCTTGGACGCTACTCGCGAGATTCGCCTTTCATGTCTTCTATGTCGGAGGATCTTCAATGTCTTCACGTCTTGAAAGCAGAAAGTGTATCAACAAACTCCCCGTTTCATGTAGGAAGTGTGTTGACAAACTCCCCCTTAACATAAGCTCCCCCTTGAGTTATGCTCGTGAATGTCTTGATCTTTACAACTTGAGATCCTTGTGGTGTTGATGATGGCCAGCAGCAACTCGATCATCTTCATCATTTGAGTGCCTTCACGTCGTGTCTTCATTCCGAAGCTTGTCATCGACCATGTTCTCCTTGCCTTTAGAATCTGCACATGCAAGAAATCTAAACGCGTAATGAGAACAACTGCTTGGAATATAGTAAAATAAACAAACGACACACGTATGACCATATATCAATCAACTACCGTCCGACAGTTTGAAAGTTTAACAAATTTATCAATTTTAGTTTTTAACTTTCAAAACTTGCAAATTTTGACCGTTTATGAAGAATCAGTCGATTTGGTTTTCGTTCAAGTTTCAGGTAACGAAGACTCGAGATCCAACATCGTACAATCGAAAATAAGATAGAAATAAAATCTTTTTGGCTTTTAGAAAGTTTATATTAAAACACACCTAAAATCTTTTTGGAATTTTTGAATATTTCAGATGTAAAGACAGAAAGCAGTAAATAAATATATACAAAGATGCAGAAACTGAAAGCATTAAATAAATATTTACAGACATTCTTTTTGCGAGTTTCGAGGGTAAGAGAATCATATCAGTGTACGGTCATGTCAAAACACTCTTGTTGTTCAATTAGTTCACATTAAGATAAGCATCCTATAACGATTATCGGTATTGTTGTCCACTTAAGCTCAACTTATCAGATGTAATCATGGCGAGGGGATACGTTAAGGTATGGTTTATACTTACCGACCGGTGTTCATCCACATCACGACACATTCCCGTATCAAGGTATGCACGAGGGTTCATCTTACCGGTGAGTATACCATTTATCATCTGTTTTGGCGTATATGAAAATGTGAGAAACTCACTTATTTTGATTGAAAACAAGCCCTATGTGATAGAATCACTTATTGAAGAGGAACTTGATTTTCATATGCATGAGGGCACAGGAGCAAGTCCGTGAACAGGTCAGTACTTTCGTACAGCAGAGAGACGAACTTGACTCCCGGATAAATGTGATATATTATCACTTATTTTGATTGGACATGTGATTGTTGATCACTTATTGAGGTCGTATGCAGTATGTACACGTATGTATAGTATCATGGAAGATCTAGACTTGCGTCCCCGTTATTTTTCGGTAAAAGATACAACCATGATACCCAGATGATAAGCAGCATAAAGACCGAATATCTCAGAACCTCGGCAATCTATCAAACGGAATTTCGGTACTAAGACCATATGCCAATGAATGGTTCCCACCTGGTCTTCAGTCGATTTAAGTTTATATCACCCTGCACACTTTAAAATGATTGTGAGCCTACCGATACATCTTATATAGAGTTGCTTATCGTTTTTCATTTAAGGTTTAAAGAGGTTTGAATAGACCACTGATGTACTATCATTTTCTCTTTTGCTCGCCAGGAAACTCATTTTTGCTTTTCTATTGTTTTTGTGTTTTTGAAATTTTTCGATGTTTTTGGATTTTCAAATTTTGGATTTACTCCCCCTAAAATCAATAAACTAAGACAAATTTAAAACACAAAGGTATGTACAAAAATGATTTTCCGATGTTGGTTTTACTCTGGCTTGACCTTAATGCCGTTTACCAATAATAAAAAGTCAAATCTTGATTTGTCAAATGCTTTGGTAAAAAGGTCGGCACATTGGTCATCAGTGTGGACGTAAGCAACATCGATTAGCCTTTTCTCAAAGCAATCACGTATGAAGTGATACTTAATTTCGATGTGCTTAGTCTTTGAATGCTGCACAGGATTTCTAGTGATCTGTAAGGCAGCAGAATTATCAACGTAAATAGGAGTAGTTAGGAATTCAAAACCGTAGTCGCGCAATTGTTGTTGGATCCAAAGGACTTGGGAGTAACAACTTGAGGCAGCAATGTATTCAGCTTCGCATGTTGATGTAGCGACACAAGTCTGCTTTTTGCACTGCCATGTGACTAGGCGATTTCCCAAAAACTGACATCCAGCCGTTGTGGATTTGCCGTCGATTTTGCATCCGCCAAAATCAGAATCACTGAAAGCGATCAAGTCAAAGTTATTATCCCTAGGGTACCATAGACCGGTGTCAGGGCAACCCTTCAAATAACGAAAAATCCTTTTTACAGCTGCAAGATGTGAGGCCTTCGGGTTCACTTGATATCTGGCAAGCAGGCACGTTGGGTACATTGTATCTGGTCTTGATGCTGTGAGGTACATAAGAGATCCGATCATCGAGCGGTAGTATGAGGGGCTAACAACTTCACCCTTCAAGTCTGGATTAATTCCGTGATTTTGCTGCAGTGGGGTACCGATGGGCGTTGCATCAGACATCTGGAACCGGCTCAAGATGTCACCAACATATTTAGTCTGATGGATGAATATCCCAGACTCAGTTTGTTGCACTTGTAGGCCCAAAAAGAAGGTCATTTCCCCCATAGCACTCATCTCGAATTTATCCTGCATAATGCGCTCGAAATTCCTACACAAAACATCATTAGTAGAACCAAATATAATATCATCAACGTATACCTGTACCAGTAGAAGATCTCCATCTTGTTCTTTGATGAAAAGAGTACAATCGATTAGACCTCTGTGAAAACCATTCTCCAGCAGATAATTAGATAAGGTTGCATACCAAGCTCGTGGTGCTTGATGTAGACCATAGAGAGCTTTGTTGAGCAACCAAACCCGATCGGGATGGATAGGATCTTCAAAACCTGGAGGTTGTTCGACGTATACCTCTTCTTCCACCACACCATGTAAGAATGCACTTTTCACGTCCATTTGGTAAACCTTGAATCCTTTGAAAGACGCATAGGCTAGAAAGATCCGAATTGCTTCAAGACGTGCAACAGGTGCATAAACTTCGTTGTAGTCGATCCCTTCTATCTGACGAAAACCTTGAACGACTAGCCTTGCTTTGTTTCGGATAACTACTCCACGGTCATCCTTTTTGCATTTGAACACCCAACGGGTACCAATCTTCTTGTAACCAGCAGGTTTCTATACGAGTTTCCAGACACCAAGCTTCTGGAATTGTTGCAGTTCTTCCTGCATCGCTTCAACCCAAGAGCTATCTTTCAACGCTTCTTTCCAAGTTCTTGGCCCTTCCTGTGAGACATAACACGCGAAAGACCAATCGTTTTGTTGACCAGATTCTCGGATAGCAGCATACAAGCCTGCATTGTTGTTGTTTCGCAACATGTTTCTTGTTTGAACGCCACTTTGTACATTTCCGATGATGTTTTGTTGAGGATGGGTATTGTGAATCCTTGTTTCTGGATTATCTTGAACTGGAATATTTGTACCCAGATTGTTGAGATTGAGATCAACAACCAATTCAATGCCCGGAATTGACGAAGAGGATGATGCAGTAGCTTCAGCTGTTCTAGGGGCGTCCACTGGAGGTGTACCCTCTGAAGTACCATGAACTGCTGTTATTGGAGCTTCTTGATCAGCATCGAGAAATTCATCATCCTCTGAAGATTCGTTCAATTCGGTAGCATCGTGAAAATCCTCATTGTCGAGAGCATTATTGTTCACTGAAGATGGTTCTTGATTGACAATAATGGGACGAACCAGCGATGAATCTGTTGCATTGTCACTCTCGAAAAACATCCTTGCCGCAGCATTTTCTTCAACGGCTTCAACATTGATCGAATTGAAAAAGTCATCGTACTCAAACATCCAAGGCTGACCAGGACATTTGACTGGTAAAGTGTGCCTTTGTACTCTGACTTCAGACCATTCCTCGACCCTTTTAGTCTCTAGATTCCAGACTCTTAAGTTCGGGGTGGCATACCCAAGAAAGTATCCCTCAATTGCTTTTGCCCCAAACTTTCCATTAGGATCGATTATTGTGCAAGGAGCTCCAAACGGTTCAAGGAATGACAAATCTGGTTTCCGTTTGTGAAGAAGCTCATAACAGGTCTTGTTGTGCCTTTTGACTGTAAGGACCCGGTTCAATGTATAACATGCAGAGGCTACAGCTTCACTCCAGAATGGAATGGGCAACTGCGACTCTACCAACATTGTCCTAGCAGTCTCGATCAATGTGCGGTTCTTACGTTCAGCGACGCCATTCTGTTGAGGAGTGTAAGCTGCACTAAATTCGTGAAGAATACCTTTTGAAGTGCAAAACTCCGCCATGGCATGATTTTTAAATTCTGTACCATTGTCGCTGCGTATCCTCCTAACTTTCAACTTATACAAATTCTCAATCTGAATGATCAAGTTTTTGATAATACCGAAAGTTTCACTCTTGTGTGCCATGAACGCCACCCAAGAAAATCTTGAATAATCATCAGTTATCACGAGGCAATATTGATCATTCCGAATGCTTTTATGCTTGACAGGACCGAACAAATCCATGTGCAAACGTTCAAGCGGAACGGCCACCGTGTTTATTTTCTTTGTCGGGTGTCGCTTCTTCGTTTGTTTTCCTTTCTGGCATGAAACACAGACGTCTTGAAGATGGAAATTTTTAAGAGGAACACCATTCACCAATTCATTTGACACTAAATGATTCATTTTGCGTAAGTGAATGTGACCCATTCGTCTGTGCCAAGAGATTGAGTCTTTTTCTGTGGCTTTGGAAACGAAACAGGTTGCTTGTGCAGACGTTGTGATAGCTTGGCTCATATCAAGGACATACAAATCATTTATCCTTGGAGCAGACAAGAGAATCCATTCTTTTGGAATTTTGAAGCCGGGTTTCAGCACATAACATCCATTTGCATCAAAGTGTACTGAGAACTGCTTATCACAGATTTGTGAAACGCTGAGAAGATTGTGATCAAGTTGTTGCACAAAGTTAATCTTATCAAAGCTAACAATCCCGTTGGATATCATTCCTTCACCCGTAATATATCCGCCCTTATCTCCAGCAAAAGCAACATAACCTCCTCTAATAGATTTGATGTCGTAGAGAAGCTTCATGTCGCCTGTCATGTGCCTGGATGCCCCACTATCAACAATCCAATGACTACTGATAGTTCCTCCTGGAACACCCTGCATATGAACTCACTTGATTAGTTGGAGATGGGGACCCAAGCCATTGTGGTCTTGGGTCTTCCATTTTTATCAACAACTATAACTTCCACTTTTTGATGATTCGGAAATTGTGATGGTCCCTCTAAACTTGTGGTCAATTTAGGTTTCCATGTCTGTTGAGTTTTACCAGTTTGATTGTTTGACAATTTAACTTCGTGATTGTTTGAAGTTTTTGAAAATTTTGAGTTTTCTGGCTTAACTGAAACAGATTGTTTTTGAACCACATCAGTTTTAAGTACCTTTTCAATCACCTTGACTTGTTGGCGTTTCTGTTTCTTTTCCCTTTCTCTTACAAGTCGGGGATCTTGTTTTACAGAAACAGATCGCTTTTGGTGATTGCGTTCACGGGGATCATCAACCTTTGCTTTCAACTTATGAAGATACGGACAGTTTCGAATTATATGTCCAATTTCACCACATTCAAAACATGATCTTCGTTCAACAAACCCCGAAGTATCATGTGATCGTCTTGCCGATAATGATGAACTTTGTGACCCCGAGGTACTAGGTTTTGAACTACTTGGTTCATTTCTTTTCAACACTGTTGCTTGTTTAACAAAATCTAAGTTAGATTTGTTTTCAAAAGTTTCGATTTTGTCCGTTCCCTTTGATTTCACAAAGTTCACATTCTTGTTCTTCTTTTGATTCGGCTTCCTTTGACTTTGAGTCGATGCTTTTCCTTTTGGTTTGGTATGATTTTGCTGCTGTTTCACTGTTGGTAATTTCTGATTGCCACATTGTTTTCGAACTTCGGCCTTTGGGATAGGAGGGCACTGTGTTACCACAACGTGCGATGCTGTCTTTCCCAAAAACTTACTTGTTGAGTTTTCAAAAACTTTACTGATTAAAGATTGATTTACATTCTTAATCGGAAAATCTTTGTCAGAATAAATTTTATCATCACCAACAAGAGTGTACAGCAAATCCACACTCACAGACTCTTTTGCAGACGAGGACTCGATTGGAACAGTCTTAGCGGGCTTTGCGGGAGGATCACATAGTATATGATTCTCAAGAGGTATGTCCTCTTCTTTGATCACCGCATCAGACTTTGCTGAATCAGTATCATCAGATTCATCATCAGAAGAATCAGCATCCTCAATCACAACTGGAGGATCCTGATTCGGTTCAGCAGAAGACACACTTGTATCTGCTGACACATCCGATTCTGATGATACTTCCGGTTTGTATCCGAGTCCTGTTGCAAATTCCTCAACGTCCAAAGGAACAGATGGTTCAAAGTGAGTTCTATACTCCTCATCAGGCATGGCATCATAATTGTTTCTCACGGGTGGAGGACATTTCTTATATCCAATGCATGTGACATCCCGTTTCTCTTTCTGAACATCAATGATGTGATCCAACACATAGCTAGAGCTCAAATAACTATCTAGCTTAAGCTGGATCGCCTCACTTTCAGTTTTCACACAAGCCATCTCTTTTTGCATTATCTCAAGTCGAGTTATATACAAATTAATGTCAGTTTGTTTTCTGGAAACCATTTTTGTTAACTCGGTTTTATCTTTCTTTAATTTCTCAATTACCGATTTAAACTCCTTTTCATGATTTTCATAAAACATGTTGGCTTCAGTGCACTTCGAAAGATCCACGGTTAACTTCTGGTTGTGGATGAATGTCACATCATATTTCTCTTGCAAAGCCTCGTGTTTGCTTTGCAACTCACACCACTTGGCATTCAACGAAACATGTTTGTCTTGCAAGTCAAACAAACTAGCTTGTAAAGCATCATGTTTGGCTTGCAACTCAGACATGCTTGCCTCTAAGTCAGCACATTTAACATGCAATCTATCACAATTATCACAAATAACAGCAGTGGGTTCATCGACACATACCTGACTTGATGAACTGTCGACATTAGCCATAAAGGCTGAATGGAGAGAAGACGAAGAATAAGCAGCTTGATCCACCAAAATAGATCTTCTATCAGTTCCTGCTGCAGCTTCCTCCAAAAGCTCATCAATATCTACATCAACTGACACACTTGATGTCTCACCCACATGATCATCGCCTGAACTCGAGGATTCTTCATCTGAACTTCTACTGTAACCAGAAGAGTCTTCATCCTCAGAAGATTCATCACCATTGGTGGAAGATTCTCCACCACTGGCATGCTTAAGATCCTTGACAACTTCAGCAAAACACGCTGTTCTATCAGGAGCATCATTTCCCAACTGAATTGACCAATCACAACCTTCATCTACTTGTACCACAAGAGCCTGGTTGGCATTTGATGGTCCCTCTTGACTTGGGTTGTTGACAGGTATCAACGTACGCTCGTTATTCCTGTTCTGATTCTGTTGGTTGCCTTGATTCCTGAAAGGATTCTGGTTCCCATGCTGAGCTGGTCTTGTACATTCCCTTTTAAAATGACCACGTTCACCACAGTTAAAGCACCTTACAGCCTGCTTATCGAACCCATACTTGGTATCTTTCTTGCTTTCCAAGCTGGTTCTGCCAGTTCTTTCCATGAAATCCTTTGCTCTCCTCACAGCACTCGCAAAGGCCCATTTGATATCCATCAAATCCATCTCTTCCTTATCAATCTGCTGATAGTCTTCTTGTGTCAGATTAATGTTGCCAATCTGACCTTCCACTAATCCACAGTATGCACTCACCAAAGTGTTTAGCAGCTCCATGTGTTCCTTTGCTACTTCCACACTGACTTTAGAAAAACTTGAGGTGTCGAGCCGCACTGTATTTGGCTTTGATTGCTGACCAGCAGATGATGTGCTTCCATAACACGATTGTTGTTGAGCAGGAAGTGGATTCCCATATAGATCAGTTGCTACGGGAGGCCTTTGGGTTTGTTGCTGAGAAACTGGTTGAAGCGGATTTCCATACATGTCTGTTGTTGGAGGAGGCTTGACCGGAACTTGGATAGGATTGCCATACATATCTGTGCTAGACACAAACGCTGTTTGAATTGGAGCGTGTGAAGAAGGTCTTGTAGAAGTGCTAGGAGTTCCATAATACATATCAGTATTATGTCGCACTGGCATTGCAGAGGTGCTAGATGTTCCATAATACATTTCAGGATTCTGTGGCACTGGAACTCTTTTCGCCTTGAGAGTTTCTTCCTGATTCTTGTTTTCCAGGAGCTGAACAAAATCGTTGATGTTTGTGGTAGCCAAAGTGTCATTGTACTTCATGATTTCCAAGAAATTATTCCATTGAGGTGGCAACGCATCTGCAAACTTTTTCACTACCTCAGCTGAAGTTGTTACAACCCCAAAATTTCCCAATTCAGTCAACAAATGATGAAACCGACTTGTCAAATCTCCTAAGGATTCATTATCCATACAAGTAAAACCATCAAACTCTTTCTTTAACAGGTCGTGTTTCAATTGACGTGTCGCTTCATTTCCTACACCCCTTGTCTTCAACCCATCCCACAACTTCTTTGTCGTCTTGAAGCTGACAAATTGATGATAGATATCTTTGCTTAATGCCTGTGTTAGAATAGCATAAGCTTTCTTTTCTAAATCATAGATCTTCTTCTGATATTCAGAGAGATCGGCAAACGTAGCAGCAGATGAAGCGGCAACCTCGATAGTTTGATCGAAGTCTGTGGTGAAACGTAACCACAATTCTGTATTTTGACCAAGGACGTATGTATTAAATCTATCAACCCATCCCGGATATTCGTTTAAGTGCATCAACTTTGGAGGCCGATTCAAACTTCCGGTTTCGCTCTCGCTTAATAAAATGCTTTGAATACTAGGCGTCTGATTTGATACGAAAGCCCATTGATCGGTAGAAATTGCATTAGCTTGCGAAGATACCGGTACGGGAGACTCGGCCCATGAAGGAGATAGACTTGTATTTCGATACTTTCCCGAATCTGGAGCCGGAGTACCCCACCAACTTGGATTCATATTTGATATGTAAGAATAAGTATCTGAAAAACACACTTAAAACAAACAGTTAAATCACAATTGCAGACCTTCTGTTTAAAATTACAAGTGTCTCGACGAAATAGAATGTTGACGAAACAGATTAAGTGACGAAACAGATTTATAAATTTAAACCCAAGTCAAGTTCGGCGAAACAAATGCCCAATTCAAGATCGACGAAACCGAAAAATTTGAATGATCGTTGACGAAACAAGACTAAGCCCAACGTTCCACGAAACTGGCCCAATGAACAACGAAACAGAAATATGCCTATTTGAATGATAATGACGAAACGGGCCCAAGTCTTTGCTAGTCGACGAAATTGATTTTAAATAAAGCCCAGTTACTAATCCCACTTATGTTTGACGAAACAAGATTTAGAAATTTTGGGCTCCCAGACAATCGAAACAGTCCAGGCCCAATGACGAAACTGCTTTTGGGCTTCCAAATCTTGTGCGAGTACCAGCTTCTAATTAATTGTTGACAAGATCTTGTGATACCAGTTGACTAAATAAACACACAACTTGCAAAGTAATCTTATCTTTCTAACTTTCTGACATAAAGATGCTTTTGTCAAACCCACTTTCGGCTCACACTTTCCCAACTTACCAACCTAATGATGTCTTACCAATATTTTAATCAGATTACAAATTCCAACACAAAAACACTTTAATTCAAATCCAAATGCAGATCAAACAAGAATATTATCAAGAACATTTTGAAGCTTGCTTGAAGATATGAAGAACACCCCAGAAACTTTGCATTTTCCGGTAAACCGACAACTTTTCGAAACCCGTTTTTGCCCGTAACTTCACTAAAAACCAAGGTTTAACATGTGAAAATGAAAAATAAAATGGTTTTTATAAGAACTTTCAACAAAAACACCAGAAATTTCGAAGTTTTGAACTGATTTTTCAGAAAAATATGAACTTCAAAAATCCGAAACACACCCGAAAACAACTCGGTTTTAACAAGGAGAAGAGCCAAGGCTCTGATACCACTTGTAGGTCCGGCTAGGGGAGGATCTAGTCGCCTAATCCTTGTATACAAACTAACCCGGTTGTGCGGAATCCAACCGGGTAAGCAAACCGAGATAGAACACGCAAATACACGACACACAATATTCACCGATTAACACCTCTGTATTAATACGTATGAAAGGTTCAGTTACAAGCTCAATGTTTACAAATTTATTCTGTAAACTCTCTCTCAGTGTGTGTGTTCTTGTGCTCTCACTTGTCTCACATCTATTTAAAACAGAAGTAATGAACTCTATTTATACCCACAGACACTACGAAACAAATAGAACTCGGCGAATCACAACCATGTTCGACGAAATAGAAACACAAGCGACGAAACAGGGACCTTGTCGACGAAACTGATGTGTTTCGTCGACTTCCCTTATGTTTCGCCGAGATTGGGCTTTGGCCCAAATTGTTGAGGCCCAACCTTGTTTCGTCCACTTGGTTAGCCCAGATCTTGTTATCTTGAGCCCAGCCTTTGTCTTGCCTCTTGTGCCGGCTTGAGGTTTTGTACACGACGGAGGAAAGTCGTCACAATACGTGCCGAGCTGAGTCGCGACCACAAATCGTGTATCAACAGGTTAAATCATCTCGCTTGCACTCTGTTGTCATCTCGGACTTGTTCTTCGAGTCAATGACGAAGGGATGTCGTCGATGTTGCTTAAAATCAAACACTCACTAGATGTATCCACAAAGTGTATCAACAAACTCCCCCTTAGATGCAGCTTGCGATTGTTCGCTATTCACATCTTCGGATTTTCATTAAGTCTTCACTGATTACATGCAAGAGGTGTATAAACAAACTCCCCAATGTAGTTTATGAATCTTTGATCTTCAAAGCTTCGGATCCTTGAGATGTTGATGAGTGGTCAGCTGCAACTTGATCCACTGGTTGCAATCATGTCGTGTTGCAACTTCCATAGCTTATCTTTGTTGGTGCACTTATGTCTGGACTTTGTCTGTATTCGGTCACGATGTAAAACGATGACTTTGTAGTCCTGTAAGTTTGACCAAGTCAACCATCCTCCGGTTTGACTTGGCAAACCAGTTAGAAAATGTTTGTAATATGGCTGGGTCGAAGGATGGTCATCGAAGGATGACTTAGATCCTTCGATGATGATGAGCTCGAAACAGAAGCATTCGATAGATGGACCACGAAAGATCCCATCTTTCGTGGTACATGCAGATCGTTCGAGCTGTTTCTGGTCGAAAGATGATCTTTCGATCAGACTATTTGATCCTTCGACCAGACCTGCTGTGTTGGGTATAAATACCCGTGTGTTGTGTTCACTTCGATAGTTAGACACTTAAACAGATCAGGAACACACACACACACTAGAGAGAGTTTGCAGAACTGATTTGTAAACCTTGTGCTTGTAACGGACCTTTCATACGCATTAATACAAGTGGTGTTAATCGTTGAGTCTTGTGTGTTGTTTATTTACGTGTTCTATCTCGGTTTGCTATCTCGGTTGGATTCCGCACAACCGGGTTGGTTTGTACACAAGGATTAGGCGACTAGATCCTCCCCTAGCCGGACCTACAAGTGGTATCAGAGCCTTGGCTCTTCTCCTTGTTAAAACCGAGTGTTTTCGGGTGTTTTTCGGGTTTTTAAAGTTCATATTTTCTGGAAACCTTACTGTTTTTGCTGTTTGTTCTTATAAAAACCTTGTCACTTTTCATTGTCACATGTTAAAAATGGGTTTTTAGTGAAGTTTCAAGCAAAAACGGGTTTTGGATAGTTGTCGGTTTGCTGGAAATTTAAATATTTCTGGGTTTGTTCTTCATTGTGTTCTTGTTATTCTACACTTTTGATCTTAAAATTTTTAAACTTCAAAGTGTTTGTGCATTGGAAAGTGTAAACTGATTAAAATATTGGGATCATTACCCGGTTGGTGAAAAACCTGCATGTTCAGACCTGAAAGATATGGTCTGAACATACTTTCTGCCGAAAGTTCTCACCAACCCGTCAACTTTTCACCAAACTGTCTCATTTGTCAACTGTGTCAGAGCTAGTTCGAAAGATATCCTTCGAAGTCGAAAGATCATCTTTCGACCAAAGGAGGTTCGACAGATAGTCATCCTTCGAGCATCCTTCGAAGTGTGAGACTTATCTTTCGGTCCAAGGAATATTTTCGAAACATATATCTTTCGGTGCACTGCTCATTTTCGAAAGACTAGGATCCTTCGACTGGGGAGTCTTTCGAAGTCATCATTCGTGGTCCATCTTTCGGTCTACAGTACTTTTACGAAGGATAAGGATCCTTCGGTTGGAGAATCTTTCGGAAAACATTGTTCGAAATTCAACAGAGATCTTTCGAACCCTGTTGATCCTTCGAACAGGTGTTGATCTTTCGATCATTAGTCTGTTTGTATTTAACAGTTTGTGTTGTTCAAGTCTTTCGAACAGGTATCCTTCGGCTGATCAAAAATGAATCCAAGATGGAATACTCCGGTAAATACAGACATGTATTTTGGTACTCCGTCTCCCGCACCGAAACAATCTATCAGAGCAACTGATATGTTCGGAAATCCATTACCTGTTCGATCTACCGGACCAACAGATCTGTACGGAAATCCGTTTCATAGCTTGTATGGCACTCCTCCTCCAACAACAGACATGTATGGAAATCCGCTTAATCCAGTCCCTCAACCAGTGCCTCAACAGCAAACCCAAAGGCCTCCTGTGACAACAGATCTACATGGCAATCCTATCCAAGTTCCTGTTAAGCCAGCTCAGCATGGGAACCAGAACCCTTTCAGAAATCAAGGAGACCAGCAAAATCAGAACAGGAACAATGAGCGTACGTTGATACCTGTCAACAACCAAAGCCAAGCAGGACCATCAAATGCTAACCAGGCACTTGTGGTTCAAGTAAATGATTGCGGTGATTGGTCAATCCAGCTGAGTAGTGATGCTCCAGATGGAACAGCTTGTTTTGCTGAGATTGTTAAGGATTTAAATCACGCCAGTGGTGGAGAATCTTCCGCCAATGGTGGTGACTCTTCTGAGGATGAAGACTCTTCTGGTTATAGTAGAAGTTCAGATGAAGAATCCTCGAGTTCAGGCGATGATCATTTGGATAACACTTCAAGTGCGTCAGTTGATGCAAATGTTGATGAGCTTTTGGAGGAAGCTGCAGCAGAAAATCATAGGAGATCTATATTGGTAGATCAAGCTGCTTATTCTTCTTCCTCTCTCCATTCAGCCATTATGGCTAATGTCGACAGTTCATCAAGTCAGGTATGTGTCGATGAACCCACTGCTGTTGTTTGTGATAGTTGTGATAGATTGAGTGGAAAATGTGCTGATCTAGATGCAAACATGTCTGAGTTGCAAGGCAAACACGATGCTTTACAAGCTAGTTTGTTTGAATTGCAAGACAAACATGTTTCTGTGAATGATAGGTGGTGTGAATTGCAAAGCAAACACGAGGCTTTGCAAGAGAAATATGATGTGACATTCATTCACAATCAGAAATTAACAGTGGATCTTTCAAAGTGCACTGAAGCCAACATGTTTTATGAAAACCATGAAAAGGAATTTAAAAGGATGATTGAAACATTAAAGAAAGATAAAACAGAACTGACAAAAATGGTTTCCAGAAAACAAACTGACATTAATTTGTATATCACTCGTCTTGAGGTGATGCAAAAAGAAATGGCTTGTGTTAAAACAGAAAGTGAGGCGATCCGACTCAAGTTAGACAGTTATTTGAGTTCTAGCTATGTGTTGGATCACATCATTGATGTTCAGAAAGAGAAAAAGGATGTCACATGCATAGGTTACAAGAAATGTCCACCACCCGTGAGAAACAATTTTGATGCTTTGCCTGATGAGGAGTATAGGACTCACTTTGAGCCATCTGTTCCTTTGGACGTTGAGGAATTTGCAGCAGGGCTCGGATATAAGAAAGAAGTATCGTCAGATTCAGATGTGTCAGCAGATACATTTGTAACTGCTGAACAGAATCAGGATCCTCCAGTTGTGGTTGAGGATGCTGATTCTTCTGATGATGAGTCTGATGATACTGATTCGGAAAAGTCTGATGCAGTAATCAAAGAAGAGGACATACCTCTTGAGAATCATATCCTATGTGATCCTCCCACGAAACCTGCTAAGACTGTTCCAACCGAGTCCACATCAGCAAAAGAGTCGGAGAGTGTGGATTTGCTGTACACTCTTGTTGGTGATGATAAAATTTATTCAGACAAAGATTTTCCTCTTAAAAATGTTAATCAATCTTTAATCAGTAAAGTCTTTGAAAATTCTACAAGTAAGTTTTTGGGAAAGACAGGACCACATGTTACAGTCACACAGTGTCCTCCTATCCCAAAGGCTGAAGTTAGAAAACAATTTGGGAACAAGAAATTACCAACAGTGCCAAATGGTAAGGCACCGACTCAAGGTCAAAGGAAGCCGAATCAGAAGAAGAAGAAGAATGTGAACTTTGTGAAGTCGAAGGGAACGGACAAAATTGAAAAGTTTGCAAATCAATCTAACTTAGATTTTGTCCAGAAAGCAACCGTGATGAAAAGGAATGAACCAAGTTGTTCAAAACCTAGTACCTCGGGATCACAAAGTTCATCATCGGCAAGACGATCACATGATACTTCGGGGTTTGTTGAACGAAGATCATGTTTTGAATGTGGCACAATTGGACATATCATTCGAAATTGTTCGTATCTTCATAAATTAAAAGCCAAAAAAGATGATCCCCGTGAACAAAATTACCGAAAGAGATTTGTTTCACCAAAACAGGACCCTCGTCTTGTTAAACAACAAGAAGTGAAACAGAGAAAGAAACAACGGAAAAATGTTGAAAAGGTTTTAAAACCGGACGTTGTCCAAACAAAATCTGTTGAATCAAATGTTAAACTTGAAAACCAAAAACAGATTTGGAAACCAAAATTGGAATTTGTTTCAGGGGGAGCCACATCAATTCCAAATCATCGGGAAATGGATGTCACAATTCTCGATGATGACGGACGACCCAAGTCTGTGAAGGCTTGGGTCCCCCTCTCCAACTAATCTCTGAGTGAGTGTGTAGGATGTTCCAGGAGGAACTTTCGATAGTCGTAAGATTGTTGATAGTGGAGCGTCCTTACACAAGTTAGGCGACAGAAGAAATTGTTGCCATTGATGGAGAGAGGAGAAAAGAAGACAAAAATGTCTGATGAAAGAATGTTGTTGAATGAAGTTGAAAAATTCGACCAGTTGAAATATGTGCCAAAATTTGGTTGTCATGGTTTTTGATCGGGTCCTCAGGGAAGATTCGAATGAAAAGTACGCACCTGCAGCACGTTTGAAGTTCAAAATCAACAAGATGAACGTGCAGTGTACATTTCTTCGCGGTGTGATTGAAGAAAATGTGTTGGTTGATCAAACCAACCGGGTGTGCGGATGCCTTGGCGTGGATTGAACAACCGCACACTACTTCTCAAGAGAAAGATAAAGACCTTCGCTGGTGAAATGTGGAAGACCAGCCGGACCCAGAGGTCTATGATCTTGTTGCTGTCAAGAGACTTCTCAGTAGCTACAAAGAATCGACTTTGAAATCCACACCGGGTGGATATCCAGTTTGGGAGAGCACTCAGATTCCTGGCAATGCACAAAGCAGTTGCAGGATACGGTTTTAAATTTCTTATCTCTCCTATACTTGTCGATATTTAAGCTGCTTTATGAATTTTTATCCTCTCATACAGCACTCTTTGACCTGACACATTGATCTCGAATATCACCTCACACGTGATTGTTTCACTATGAAACTCATCAATGTTGTCATGGTCCACACCGATGACCAACGTGCCGACCTTTTTACCAAAGCATTTAACAAATCAAGATTTGACTTTTTATTATTGGTAAACGGCATTAAGGTCAAGCAAGAGTAAAACCAACATCGGAAAATCATTTTTGTAAATACCTTTGTGTTTTAAATTTGTCTTAGTTTATTGATTTTAGGGGGAGTAAATCCAAAAATTTGAAAAATCCAAAAACATTGAAAAAGTTCAAAAACACAAAAACAATAGAAAATCAAAAATGAGTTTCCTGGCGGGCAAAAGAGAAAATGATAGTACATCAGTGGTCTATCCAAACCTCTTTAAACCTAAAATGAAAAATGAAAAAGCGATAAGCAGCTCTATATAAGATGTATCGGTAGGCTCACAATCATTTTAAAGTGTGCAGGGTGATATAAATCTAAATCGACTGAAGACCAGGTGGGAACCATTCATTGGCATATGGTCTTAGTACCGAAATTTCGTTTGAGAGATTGCCGAGGTTCTGAGATATTCGATCTTTATGCTGCTTATCATCTGGGTATCATGGTTGTATCTTTTACCGAAAAATAACGGGGACGCAAGTCTAGATCTTCCATGATACTATACATACGTGTACATATTGCATACGACCTCAATAAGTGATAAACAATCACATGTCCCTCAAAATAAGTGATAATATATCACAAATTCTTTCCGGGAGTCAAGTTCGTCTCTCTGCTGTACGAAAGTACTGACCTGTTCACGGACTTGCTCCTGTGCCCTCATGCATATGAAAATCAAGTTCCTCATCAATAAGTGATTATATCACATAGGGCTTGTTTTCAAATCAAAATAAGTGAGAATCTCACATCATATACGGTCAAACAGATGATAATCGGTATACTCACCGGTAAGATGAACCCTCGTGCATACCTTGATACGGGAATGTGTCGTGATGTGGATGAACACCGGTCGGTAAGTATAAATCATACCTTAACGTATCCCCTCGCCATGATTACATCTGATAAGTTGAGCTTAAGTGGACAACAATACCGATAATCGTTATAGGATGCTTATCTTAATGTTAACTAATTGAACAACAAGAGCGTTTTGGCCTGACCGTACACTGATATGATTCTCTTACCCTCGAAACTCGCAAAAAGAATGTCTGTAAATATTTATTTACTTTTTCTCAGTTTCTGCATCTTCGTATATATTTATTTACTGCTTTCAGTCTTTACATTTGAAATATTCAAAAATACCAAAAAGATTTTAGGTGTGTTTTAATCTAAACTTTATAAAAGCCAAAAAGATTTTATTTCTATCTTATTTTCGATTGTACGATGTTGGATCTCGAGTCTTCGTTACCTGAAACCTGAACGAAAACCGAAAATGACTAAATCTTCATAAACGGTCGAAATTTGCAAGTGTTGAAAGTTAAAAATTTGAAATTGATAAAATTTGTTAAAACTTTCAAACTGTCGGACGGTGTGTGTTTAAACAATGGTCATACGTGTGTCGTTTGTTTATGTTTACTATATTCCAGGCAGTTGTTCTCATTACGCGTTTAGATTTCTTGCATGTGCAGATTCTAAAGGCAAGGAGAACATGGTCGATGACAAGCTTCGGAATGAAGACACGACGTGAAGGCACTCAAATGACAAAGATGATCGAGCTGCCGTTGACCATCATCAACACCACAAGGATCTCAATTCATAAAGAACAAGTATTTCACGAGCATAACTCAAGGGGGAGCTTATGTTAAGGGGGAGTTTGTCAACACACTTCCTACATGAAACGGGGAGTTTGTTGATACACTTTCTGCTTTCAAGACGTGAAGACTTTAAAGATCCTCCGACATTGAAGACTTGAAAAGAAGTCAAAGACTTGAAGACACGAGAAACTTACAAGAACAAAGATCGAGACCAAGCTACAGCCAGACAAAGCTACAGCCAAGGGGGAGTTTGTTGGTGCACTTATGTCTGGACTTTGTCTGTATTCGGTCACGATGTAAAACGATGACTTTGTAGTCCTGTAAGTTTGACCAAGTCAACCATCCTCCGGTTTGACTTGGCAAACCAGTTAGAAAATGTTTGTAATATGGCTGGGTCGAAGGATGGTCATCGAAGGATGACTTAGATCCTTCGATGATGATGAGCTCGAAACAGAAGCATTCGATAGATGGACCACGAAAGATCCCATCTTTCGTGGTACATGCAGATCGTTCGAGCTGTTTCTGGTCGAAAGATGATCTTTCGATCAGACTATTTGATCCTTCGACCAGACCTGCTGTGTTGGGTATAAATACCCGTGTGTTGTGTTCACTTCGATAGTTAGACACTTAAACAGATCAGGAACACACACACACACTAGAGAGAGTTTGCAGAACTGATTTGTAAACCTTGTGCTTGTAACGGACCTTTCATACGCATTAATACAAGTGGTGTTAATCGTTGAGTCTTGTGTGTTGTTTATTTACGTGTTCTATCTCGGTTTGCTATCTCGGTTGGATTCCGCACAACCGGGTTGGTTTGTACACAAGGATTAGGCGACTAGATCCTCCCCTAGCCGGACCTACAATCTTCTAACACGTTCTCTTTGCCTTCAGTTTGCTTGGATGCCAAATTTGCACACACAAAAAAGCTAAACATTTAATGAGAACAACCGCTAGGGTTTTAAGCAATCTTAGAGAATTTTCAACTGAAAATTTCACTAAGTATTGATTTAAAAAAAATAAACAAACGACACATATGAGGCCAAATCTTATTCGACTACAACAGCATCATTTTGAAAGTTGTAAAAAAATGCCCAGTTTAGTCCTTTAACTTTCTAAACATTATAAAGATTCAAAAATTAGAACGATTGTTTTCCGAATTTCAATCAGGTTTTAAGTGAGATAGCTTCGAGTTCCAACATCGATCCATCAAAAATAAGACAGAAGAAACATCTTTTTGGATTTTATAATGTTTATATTAAAACAAACCTAAAATCTTTTTGGTCTCTTGTATTTTTCAAATGTAAAGATGAAAAGCAGTAAATATATATTCACAGACATGTAAAGACGGAAAACAGTAAATAAATATTCACCCAGATTCTTTTTGAGAGTTTCGAGGGTAAGAGAATCATATCAGTGTACGGTCATGCCAAAACACACTTGTTGTTCAATTAGTTAGCATTTTGATAAGTATCCTATAATAATTATCGATATTGTTGTCCACCTAAACTCAACAATCAAATGTAATCATAGCTTGGGATACGCCTAATGTATGATTTATACTTACCGACCAGTGTTCATCCACTCAAGCCACATTCCCATATCAAGGTATGCGTGAGAGTTTATCTTACCGGTGAGTATACTATTTATCATCTGTTTTGATGTATAAAATGTGAGATACTCACTTATTTGGTTGAAAACAAGCCCTATGTGATAGAGTCACTTATTTATAAGGAACTTGGTTTTCGGATGCATGCAGGGAACGAGAGCAAGTCCGTGAAAAGCTTAGTACTATCATACCGACAAAGAGACAAACTTGACTCCTCGAATGATAGACGTGATTTAAAATCACTTATTCATGGGATGGATATGATATGAATATCACTTATTGATGGTCGTATGCAGTATGTACACGTATGTATGACGTCGTGGAAGTTCTAGACTTGCGTCCCCGTTTTATCGGTAAAAGAACAACCATGAAGCCCAGGTGATAAACAACTTAAAGACCACGTATCTCAGAATCTCGGCAATCTATCAAACAAAATTTCGGTACTAAGACCATATGCTATTGAGTGGTTCCCATATGGTCTTCAGTTCGTTATGTTTATATCGCTCTGCACACTTTAAAATGATTGTGAGACTATCGATACATCATTTGTAGAGCTACTTATCGTTTTTCATTTTAGGTTCAAAGAGGTTTCGACAGACCACTAATGTACTATGATTTTCTCCTTCTCTCGTTAGGAAAATTATTTTTGTTTTCTCGAGTTTTTGTCATTTTTGACGTTTTTTAATGTTTTTGTATTTTTCGGGTTGAATTTACTCCCCCTAAAATAAAAATGTCAATTTAGAAATTCTAAAACATCTCATTTTAGATTTTCTCAAGAAAAATATTTACAAAAACGATTTCCCGGTGTTGATTTACTCTTGTTTTACCTCAATGATGTTTACCAAAATTTAATTAACGAAAAGGTGATTTATCAAAAGCATTGGTAAATGTGTCTAAATGGGAAGTTTGCATGCTTGATAATTGACTTTCTAAAAAGTCAACGAATGTGGAAAATGATATGGCTAGGTTTTCTAACATGATTGTAAGATTAATTAGGAAGATCATGTGAGGCATGATAGATCATTATGTGTTAAACTTAAAGACGTGATGAATTGTGTGGATTTGGAATTGGTAGATTGTTAATCTATCTCCTGTGATTGTTAGAATTGACTAATGAAGATTAATATAAGATATGAGTTGGATATTATTTGATATGTATGATCATTGTATGCTAAGAAGATTGTGAATCTGATGACATGTGAGAATAGGAAACATGTCAAATTGACTTAAGCGCGGAACTGCGGAAGACTAACGGGTCAAGTGGAGACAAGAAAGCAAGCACGAACACAGACGCTAAAGGTAAGTGATTCCCGAACCTACTACTTAGTATGTATATAAATGAAGTTTAGTATGTATGAATATTTGGGATCAAGTAAGAACGTAAAAATAATGGAATCGTTGTACCGGTTACTACGTTGTTAACTTTGTTTAATGTTATTATGGAAACTTTTGACCTACGACAACCCTTTTAAGAAACTTTTTACCTACGACGGCCGACACACCCATCTATTTTTGCTTAATGTTATTAGATTTTGTTCTAGCTAGTTTGTGTCGTATGCTTCTATATTCGGGTTTCCTTTTATCAAATTGTTCATTAAAAATGTATACTTTTTAAATTTATTTAACCGCGAACAAACATACTCGTATACACAATGATTCCTTGGCGACAAAATTAAACAAAGGTTGCTTTTAATGCATACGTAGCATGTACGTGTTACGAGGTAAAGAACCCTCGCATCTCCCCCCATGACACTTGCATTGCATTCACGTGACTCCCCTTTCTTTCTTATTATTCTTGGTCCCACCTTCAATTATATTCTCTTGTAACATACAATCATCCAAAAACATATCCAAACAAATTATGAAAAAAATGTAACAAAAGTTTTGAAATCTTAATTATTACTTGTCTAAATGTATTTATACCCTTAAACTTCATAGGATTACAACCACATGTCCGTCGTACTCACGAACAACCACTCCGAAAAATGTCACCCATTAGAGATGCTCTAATTAAATCGTACATGTAACATTTTTTAAACATATATAATAATAATGTCAAACGCTACATTATGAAAATATGATTGAAGTATGAAATGTGGTGAGTGGGTGCATGCATGCATGCAGCAGGTGATGTTAAAATATAAAGATAAGAGTTGTGACATAGAATAGAGTGAGGGAGAATCCCAAGATAAGGTATAAATGTATAATTAATAAAAGTGTTAAAATAAATGACATCTTTAAATAAAATCACAAGATGCTACCACTTTTATAACGTTTCGAAACCAGAAATAAAACATCTATCCATCAGGTGAATAAATAAATTTGTAGCAGAAGATAGTTCGGTTCAGACCACAGAAACAAAGATGCAGCAACAACTCATGCAGCAGCAGCAGCACACAGGTGCCTTCAACACCACAAGTGTGACTACTGATCACATCCAACAGGTCTTTAAACTTTAATCTCTCTTTTCTCTTATTTTATTTCTTTAACAGAAGAAGCAGATATATGATATATAAACAGTTTTCAAGATAATTCCAAACACCCCACTTGTTCTTGGTCCACTCTTTTGAGTCATTTGATCTTTTTTCTTTATGATCTGACAACCAATTGTGTGTGTAGTATTTGGATGAAAACAAGGCACTGATCTTGAACATTCTGGAGAATCAGAGTACTGGGAAGTTCAGTGAATGTGCAGAGTGAGTCTACTTTTTCTTTTCTGTGTATATGTTCTCAACAGTTGTTGCCAATTTTCATCAATTTACTTGGGGTGAGAGGGGCACTCCTCTCTTAGGGGAGTCCCCCCTCTTACACACGGCCAATTAGCACGCGCCACGTCAACCCCCTAACTCCCCCCACACCCTCAATTTGATGGCGGCACTCCTCTCTTGGGGGACTTGGTTTTATTTTTTTTTATATAAATATTTTTATAAAAGTAAAACATAATTTAAATAAATTAAAACTAAATAAAAATAAAAAATAGAACATTTCATTTAATTAAAAACAAGTTTGAGGGGTATTTTTAAAAGTAATAAAAAAAATTATAGAACATTTCATTATTTTTCTTCTTCTTCTTTCTTCCTCCTCCCCTTCTTCTTCTTCTTCATATTTGTTCTTCTTCTTCTTCATATTTGAAAGTGTAACAGGTCTCAAAAATTAACTCACAAACTCAGCATTTATATTAGATTATCACAAGGAAAAAAAAAAAAAAAAACTCAAAATCTCATCGGTGAACTCTCCCCGCTCCCGCTCCCCGATTGCCTTCCCCGAATTGATGGCGGCGGTGTTCCCGCTCGGGGACTTGGCTCACCGCTGGGCTCCCCGCTAAGTGCCCGGACACCCTTACTTGCAAAAGGGAGTTAATATTGGTTGGTATATTGTCTCTATATACATATCTATATAAATATAGAGAGATTGGTTTAACGTCAGAGGAAGTAGTTGGTTTTTTTTATCATAGAGGTCTGGAATAATATGGTATGTTGGGATGGTGGGTCTGGGGTTATGATTAATCTTAGATGTGGCATAATGAACGTATCAAAAAGAGTCGCTTATATAAACCTTAAATATTATATTGATGTGATTAGAGTTTACAATAATGTGGTTATACAGACTATAATATATCAAATCTAGTCTCTACACTATCACTAAACTTAACCTTGGTCTAATACTTCCCATAAGCTAAGCACGATAAAATTAAACTTGGAATGTAAAAACAAAGTAAACTTGAAATGTAAAAACAAAAGACGATAAATATATAAAAGAAAAATAAAAGATCCAGCCTTTGTTTTCACCACTCCATGCCATAAGATTTGCACATATGTCACGGCCCCCGACCCGTACCTCAGTTCGGGCGCCACAAGCCAGACAGCAGTGGTACCCAAGGGCGGACCTAGTATAGTCGTAGGCGTAGCCCGGGCTACGGCTCAACTTTTAAGCGGTAGTGTAAAAAAAAAAAAAATTTCCGATTTTTATACTAAGGATACCCCTCAACTACTACTAGGGCACCCCTCAAATTTTTTTTTTAGAAACTGATATTAAGCCCAAATAATTCTAATTATATTGGCCCAAATAACCAAATGATAGCCCAATATTAGTTAGCCCAAATAACCAAAAAAATAACCCTAACAGTGTATTGGGCATTTGGGCGGCAGATTGAATTATGCAGGGATACCACTGGTACCGGTGTTTATGATTTGGCAGCGGAAAAATCATCAGGACCGGGTGTTAGGAAAATTTATAAGAGTTTCAAAAACCAAATTTTTATTTCATAAACTGTGGGGTAAACCCCGTATTTACAGAGATGAATTTCTCTGGGAAATCCTTTATTTACAGAAAACACGTTTTATTTTAGGTTTACATAGCCACTTATTTAAGCTGAAGTGTTTCACGTCACTTTTTCCTTTCTTCACAGTAAATCACCTGAAACGCGTTTTAAAAACATTTGATCAGCGAAAAATACATGTGAGTTCATTCAGTTGTTTAAAAACACATTGTTAGAATTTACAGCATTAAGGATTTTACATTTGTTTATATCTATCAATTACCCCAAATCGGTATTTGTCACTCGACAGGATCTATGACTATGGTCATATCACTGTTGATCATTCTCTCAACTAGTGAAGCTTATCAAGTAGTGTATACAAAACCCCACATACCGGCAGTAATTGTAGAATACAAAAACTTAATCACTGTAATTACAACTTGGTAACAAATAGTGTTTTGAAAGCATTTGATAAAAATAGAATGACTCACTTTGTAGGTTTAAGTTGATATGTCTTGCCTACTGGTTTAGAGCTGGTATTCCTAAAAAATACACAATGAACATGTATTAGTGTATTAACTCAACACAACTTTAACAATAATCACGAGACCAAAACCCACAACGAATGACAAAGTATAGCCGGGTACCGGCAACACTTAAACATCCGTTGGATCAGTTTCAATCGATCGGATATAGTACCGTGTCAATGATAGAGTTATTACCCTGATATCGGAGCAGCGTTTCGGGAATTTAGAGCTTTGTTGGAGAGAAATAGAGATACGAGAAGTAGGATGACGTTTTAAACACTCGAACTGAGCAAACTGACCAAGTCCTACACTGTTGGATTTATACCCAGATTTTGACCCCCCCTGCGTGTCGCGACCCCTCTCCCTCCCCCTTCCGCGTGTCGCGGGGGACACCCCCTAGGTTAGATTAGCCTTGTTGCAAATATAGGCTGGCCACTCGTCAATTTTGAGTCCCAGATATCTTGCCGCGCCTCGCGGGAGATTCAGGGGATCCCCCCCATGAGTCTCCAGGGGTCCCTGTTTCTAGTTTCTTTTGGTTTTCATTTCGGGTCGCGACGTACAAGTTCGGGATCTCAATCAAGGTTTCTTAAACGTATTTTGAGAATGGTTAATTTGAAATGGTGGAGGTTGTTACATGGTGGTATCAGAGCAGAGCTACTGGTTTAAGCTAATTAAGTATTGTGAAAATACTTAAATGTAATAGTCAGGAATTTCATTAAATGCTTCAGTGAAATATCTTTGCTACTAATCAATATTATATTCGATTTTCGGAGTTCGTGTTTTCATTGTTTTTGACTAACAGTATGAGCGAGTTAGTAGAAGCCCTCCAGAATATATCCATGAACCCGACAGACATGGAAACGACAAAGTGTCAAACGGGATATCAAGCTAAAACTGACGAACCAATGGTGTTTCAAGCTCAGGGAAAGCCGAAACTAAAGAAGAGGAAAATGATTCTGTATTGGAAAAGAGGTTGGAAGAAGAAGCCGGCTGCTCAGAAAATCAAAAGACTACTGAACCAAAGGGTAAAGAAATTATTGGAGAATTGTGATCTCTTCGAACCGCTAGATGGAAATTTCCCAAACGCACCAATACCACCAGAAATACCAATAAATATGGAACCCGTCATACCCGAACTGGCCATTCCTCAATAGCTGCTTTAGAATCAAGCAGAAGAATGGTGGACAAATGACTGGCATTTCCTGAACATGATGAACAACCCGAACCCCTATTACCCCCAGTTCGAACCTGCTCCTACCGTTTTCCCACCCATGAACCCCGACAACGTTGCTGAACTTCGCCACTATGGCAAAGAATTGGTGGATGCAGGGAATAGGATCAGAACAGTGGGTGAGAACTTGGTCTGGAAGTATGACGAGAGGGAGTTCAATTTCTGAAGACGACCTAACTATAGATTAGATGTCTGTATAATATTTAGTATTTTGTGAAAAAAAATATATAATAATAATAATAAATAGAAATAATAAATAATAAAAATAGAGCTATATATATGTAAATATGTGGTTGTGTAATATATAAACGAAGCATAATATAAAAATATATATATCGCAATACTGGTGAGTTCATTCAGTTGTTTAAAAAACATTGTTATAACTTAAACCATTAAGGGTTTTTAAATTTGTTTATATCTATCAATTACCCCAAATCGGTATTTGTCACTCGACCGGATCTGTGACTATGGTCATATCACTGTTGATCATTCTCTCAACTAGTGAAACTTATCAAGTAGTGTATACAAAACCCCACATACCGGCAGTAATTGTAGAATACAAAAACTTAATCACTCTAATTACAACTTGGTAACAAATAGGGTTTTGAAAGCATTTGATAAAAATAGAATGACTCATTTTGTAGGTTTAAGTTAATATGTCTTGCCTATTGGTTTAGAGCTGGTATTCCTAAATATATACACAATGCACACATACTAGTGTATTAACTCAATGCAACTTTAACGATAATCATGAGATCAAAACCCACAACGAATGACAAAGTGTAGCCGGGTACCGACAACACTTAAACATCCGTTGGATTGGTTTCAATCGATCGGATATAGTACCGTTTCAGTGATAGAGTTATTACCCTGATATCGGAGCAGCGTTTCTAGAATTTAGAGCTTTGTTGGAAAGAAATAGAGATACGAGAAGTAGGACGACGTTTTAAACGATTGAACTGAGCAAACTGACCAAGTCCCACACTACTGGATTTAATACCATATTTTGACCTCCCAGCGCGTCGCAACCCCTCCATCTCTCCCTTCCGCATGTCGCGGGGGCACCCCCTAGGCTAGATTAGCCTTGTTACAAATATAGGCTGGCCACTCGTCAATTTTGAGTCCCACGCGTCCAGATATCTTGCCGCGCATCGCGGGAGATTTATGGGAAACCCCCCCCCCCCCATGAGTCTCCGGGGTCCCTGTTTCTAGTTTCTTTTTTTTTTTCATTTCGGGTCACGCCGTACAAGTTCGGGGTCTCAATCATGGTTTCTTAAATGTATTTTGGGAATGGTTTATTTGAAATATGGAGGTTGTTACATCCTCTCCATCTTGTTTTAAATCTCGTTCTCGTGATTTACTGGAACAAGTAAGGATACTTTCGTTTCATTTCTGATTCTAGTTCCCATGTGTATTCTGGTCCTCTTTTTTAATCCCATTTTACTTTGACCAGAATTAACCTCTTGTGTTTAAGATTCTTAATCTTTCTATCTTCTATTTGCAGAGGTTTTTCAACAAACTTCAACTTTTCATTTACCTTTATGTCCTGAAGAGGTACCACCAGTGATTTATCAGCTAAACACTTCTTAAGATTACATACATGAAATACATCATGTATTCCTGCCATTTCTGCTAGGAGTTGTAGCTAATAAGCAACTTGTCCTATTCGTTGGATGACTTTAAATGGTTCGACATATCTTGGACTTAACTTTCCTCTTTTACCGAATCCGACTACTCCTTTCCAAGGAGAAACTTTTAATAGTACATTGTTTCCAACTTGAAATTCTAATGGCTTTCGTCGATGATATGCGTAACTCTTTTGACGATCTCATGCCGCCTTCAACCTTTCCTTGATTTGAGTTATCTTATCAGTGGTTTCTTGTACAATTTTGGGACCTGATAATTGGCTTTCTCCTATTTCTGCCCAACATACCGGAGTTCAGAACTTTCGTCCCTAAAGTGCTTCAAATGGGGCAGCATTAAAATGCTTGTGTGATAACTATTATTATAGGAGAATTCTATTACTGGTAAATGGTCGTCCCAACTTCCTCCAAATTCTATAACACATGCCCTTAGCATGTCCTCTAAGGTTTGGATTGTCCTTTCACTTTGTCCATCTGTCTGAGGGTGATAAGTGTGCTTAAGTTTAATTGTGTCCCCATAGCTTTTTGCAAACTTTTCCAAAAATGTGAAGTGAAACGACTATCCCTATCAGATACAATGGAGAGTGGAACTCCATGTAATGACACTACTTCATCCACATATAGCTTAGCTAGTCTTTCCATGCTAAAGCTTTCCTTCATTGGTAGGAAATGAGCTGATTTGGTTAATCGATCCACAATCACCCATATTATGTCGTTACCCTTTCTTGTTTTAGGTAGATTAATAACAAAATCCATTGTTACTAATTCCTATTTCCATACCGGCATTTCTAACTGTTGAAGTAACCCTGGAGGTTTCTTATGTTCCGCTTTAACTTGTGAACAAGTTAAACACTTAGAAACGTAACTAGCTATGTCCTTTTTATTCCTATCCACCAAAAATTATTACTCAGATCTTGATGCATCTTGGTACTACCAGGATGCATCGTATACCTAGATTTATGGGCTTCCCCTAAACTTCTATGTCGTAGATTTCCTTGTATAGGTACCAAAATTCTTTTCTTATGGAATCTCCAAATTCCATCAGTTCCTTGTTCTAATTCCTTTACCACCCCTTTCATTCCTTCAGCATCATCCTTAATTGCTATCTCTTGGGTATTCTTCAATTGCTCCATTAAGTCTATTTGCAGATTTAGCCTAAGAGCACGTACCCGCTTTGGTTTCTCATGATACTTATGACTCAATGCATCGGCTACTACATTTGCTTTTCCCTCGTGATATTGGATATCACAATCGTAGTCACTTAGAATTTCCATCCAGCGCCTTTGCCTCATGTTTAATTCTTTTTTCCAAAAAATATACCTTAAACTCTTATGATCTGTAAAGATGGTAAACTTACTACCATACAGATAGTGTCTCCAAATCTTAAGGGCAAAAATTATTGTTTCTAATTCTAAATCATAAGTTGTATAATTTTCTTCGTGCTTCTTCAGTTGCCTAGATGCATCAGCGATTACCTTTTTATGTTGCATCAATACGCATCCTAATCCTAATTTAGAAGCATCACAGAAGACTACCAAATCTTCACTTCCTTCTGGTAATGCAAGTATTGGTGCATTTGTTAGCCTTTGCTTCAAGATAGTGAAGGCTTCTTCTTGCTTAGGTCTCCATTCAAATTTAACCGCTTTACACGTTAACTTGGTTAATGGAAAGACTATTTTTGAGAAGTCTTGGATAAAGCGTCTATAATATCCAGCTAATCCTAGGAAACTTCTGACTTCTGTAGCTGATTTCGGGACTTTCCAATTAGTGATTGCCTCAATCTTTGAGGGATCTACATGAATTCCTTCATGATTAATCATGTGTCCTAAAAATTGCACTTCTTGTAACCAGAATTCACACTTAGAAAATTTTGCATAAAGCTTCTCTTTTCTTAATAGTGTTAAAAGTGCATGCAAGTGCTTACAGTGCTCTTTCTTGCTTTTGGAATAAATAAGTATATCGTCTATAAAGACAATCACAAATTTATATAGATACGGTTTACATATCCTATTCATTATGTCCATAAATGTTGCAGGAGCATTTGTTAACCCGAAGGGAATGACTGTAAACTCGTAATGGCCATACCTAGTTCTGAAAGCAGTTTTAGGAATGTCCTCTTCCTATACCTTCAGTTGATGATATCCGGGGCGTAAATCGATATTAGAAAATATCTAGCTCCTTGAAGTTGATTAAATAGATCATAAATTCTAGGTAATGGGTATCGGTTCTTAATAGTGACCTTATTAAATTCTCTATAATCGATACACATTTGCATTGATCCATCCTTCTTCTTCACAAACAACACAGGTGCTCCCCAAGGGGATGAACTTGGTTGTATGAATCCTTTTTCTAGCAATTCATCTAATTGCTTCTTTAGCTCTAGCATTTCCGTTGGTGCTAAACGGTACGGTGCTTTAGCAATTGGAGTAGTTCCAGGTATTAGATGAATTCTGAATTCTACTTCTCTATCTGGTGGTAAGCCAGGTAGATCTTCTGGAAAAACATCGGGGTATTCTGATACTACCAGAATTTCCTTCAGTTCCTTTCCTATAATGTTAATGATCACTGAGATCATATACATTATGCCTTGCTTCCGTGCATAGCTTGCAGCCTTCATTTCTGAGATGAACTTCGTTGGCTTGTTCGGCTTATCTCCTTTTATCCGGATCATCTCTCCTATTGGCGTACGAATGTCAACAGAATTCTGATTACATAGGATTCGATCACGGTTAGCTACTAACCAATCCATTCCTAGTACTACGTCGAATCCAGCTAGATTCATAGGTAGAAGATCTGCAGTGAACTTATGTCCTAATAGTTCTGTCTTTCCTTCTTGAAGTATGTCACGTATGTCGGTAGAGTTTCCTTCTGTCGTTTCTACCGTACAAGCTTAACTAAGCTTAGTTAATGGTCGGTTGAGAGCTTGACAGAATGCAGTATTTGTAAAACTTCGATTTGCACCAGAGTCAAATAATACTTTTGCATAGACATCATGAGTAAGGAACGTACCGGCGATTACGTCGGGAATCATAGTAGCCTCTTGCGTTGTCAGCTGAAAGGCTCGCGCGTTCTTCTTGGTGGCCCCGTCTGCCGCTTTTGTTTTGTTGTCAGGTGCCTTTGTCAATTTAGGGCAATCTGGCTTAATATGCACAGCTTCTCTGCAATTGTAGCATATAATAGATTTCCTTCTACATTATTCTTCTCTGTGCCCATATATTTTGCAAAAATTGCAGTACCTAATACACTTTCCTGAATGTTTCTTCTTGAAGATACTACAGAAAGGTGGTTCAGATGACTGCCTAATTCCTTTCCTTTTTTAATTATTATTACCCAAGCGAAACCCTTGGGTAATCTTTTGAGCTCATTCTTTCTAATCCGTCAGTCAAGGTATTTGCCAATTCAATTGCATCCTCGATAGTCTGAGGTCTAGCAGCCTTGACTATATCACAGATTTTGCTAATCAGTCCCCAAATATAACAAGAAATAAGTACAGGTTCTGGCGAGGCCAGAGTCGGTACCACTCTTGCGTATTCGAATAACTTTGTCGTATATTCACGACACTTCACATCAACCATTCTGTGGTTTAGGAACTTATTTGCCATTTTTTCCTTCTCATAAGGAGGACATAATTTCCTTTCTGTCATATCCTTAAATTCTTCCCAACTCATGGCATAAGCCATGTCGCTTCCTTTTGCCTGTAGAATAGTATTCCACCATTCTAATGCTTCTTCCTTGAAGAGATTGGAAGCATACATTACCTTGTCTTCTTCAGCACACTTACTTATTTTGAGGACGGCTTTCGTCTTTTCTAGCCATCGCAGTGCAGCTGTGGCTCCTTCACTGCCTGCGAATTCAGTTGGTTTACTGGCTAGAAATTCTCTATAGGTACATCCAGCAGTCATTGCTTTCATCAATTTAGGTAATTGGGCTTTGATAAGGTCATCATTTCCTCCATTTACATTTATGGCTAAATCTTTCATTACGGGTGCGCTTGCTATTCACAGTTTTGGTATGTTCTACCAGGTTTTTAACAGCTTTGATGATTAAAGGGGTAGCATTGGCTATACCCTGAGCGATTATGTTTTCTATAGCCACTTTATTCAAAGGATTTTCCTGATTATTCTGGCCCGGTTGGTTAACTTCGTTCGACATCTGAATTGCAAACATATTTCACAGAATAATTAGCAAGTAAGCAAAATATTGTGAACACAAATACACATTAGTCAGAGCATATAGCCAAGATTGTCATGCATTACGACATATATATATATATATTTTTTTATATTATGCTTCGTATATATATTACATAACCACATATTTACATATATAGCTCTATTTTTATTATTTATTATTTCAATTTATTATTATTTTTATTATATTTTTTTCACAAAATACTAAACATTATACAGACATCTAATCTATAGTTAGGTCGTCTTCAGAAATTGAACTCCATCTCGTCATACTTCCAGACGAGGTTCTCACCCACTGTTCTGATCCTATTCCCTGCATCCATCAATTCTTCGCCATAGTGGCGAAGTTCAGCAATGTTATCGGGGTTCATGGGTGGGAAAACGGTAGGAGCAGGTTTGAATGGGGGTAATAGGGGTTTGGGTTATTCGTCATGTTCTGGAAATGCCAGTAATTAGTCCACCATTCTTCTGCTTGATTCTGAAGGGGCTGTTGAGGAATGGCCGGTTCGGGTATGACGGGTTCCATATTTATTAGTATTTCTGGTGATATTGGTGCGCTCAGGAAATTTCCATCTAGCGGTTCGAAGAGATCACAATTCGCCAATTTCCTATCCAATTCCTCCCAAGGTGGTAACATTGAGGCTTGGTTGGAACTTTCTCCAATAATTTCTTTACCCTTTGGTTCAGCAGTCTTTTGATTTTCTGAGCAGCCGGCTTCTTGTTCCTACCTCTTTTCCAATCCAGAATCCTTTTCCTTTTCTTTGGTTTCGGCTTTCCCTGAGCTTGAAACACCATTGGTTCGTCAGTTTCAGCTTGATATCCCGTCTGACTCTCTGTCGTTTCCATGTATGTCGGGTTCCTGTATAATGTTCTGGAGGGCTTCTACTAACTCGCTCATAATGTTAGTAAAAAACAATGAAAACACGAACTCCGAAACTCGAATATAATATTGATTAGTAGCACAAATATTTCACAAAAGCATTTGATCAAATTCCTGACTATTACATTTAAGTATTTTCACAATACTTAATTAGCTTAAACTAGTGGCTCTGATACCACCATGTAACAACCTCCAACATTTCAAATTAACCATTCCCAACATACATTTAAGAAACCTTGATTGAGACCCCGAACTTGTACGGCGCGACTCGAAATGAAAAACAAATGAAACTAGAAACAGGGACCCCCGGAGACTCATGGAGGGGATCCCCTAAATCTCCAGCGAGGCGCGGCAAGATATCTGGAGTGTGGGACTCAAAATTGACGAGTGACCAGCCTATATTTGCAACAAAGCTGATCTAACTCGGGGGGTGTCCCCCGCGACACGCGGAAGGGAGAGGGGAGGGGGGTCAAAATCTGGGTATAAATCTAGCAGTGTAGGACTTGGTCAGTTTGCTCAGTTCGATCGTTTAAAACGTTGTCCTACTTCTCGTATCTCTATTTCTTTCCAACAAAGCTCTAAATTCCCGAAACGCTGCTCCGATATCAAGGTAATAACTCTATCACTGACACGGTACTATATCCGATCGATTGAAACCGATCCAACGGATGTTTAAGTGCTGCCGGTACCCGACTATACTTTGTCATTCGTTGTAGGTTTCGATCTTGTGATTATCGTTAAAGTTGCGTTGAATTAATACACTAATACGTGTGCATTGTGTATTTTTTAGGAATACCAGCTCTAAACCAGTAGGCAAGACATATCAACTTAAACATACAAAGTGAGTCATTCTATTTTTATCAAATGCTTTCAAAACACTATTTATTACCAAGTTGTAATTACAGTGATTAAGTTTTTGTATTATGCAATTACTGCCGGTATGTGGGATTTTGTATACACTACTTGATTAAGCTTCACTAGTTGAGAGAATGATCAACAGTGATATGACCATAGTCACAGATCTGGTCGAGTGATAAATACCAATTTGGGGTAATTGATAGATATAAACAAATTTAAAAACCCTTAATGCTGTAAATTGTAGCAATGTGTTTTTAAACAACTGAATGAACTCACAAGTATTTTTCGCTGACCAAATGTTTTTAAACGCGTTTTAGGTGATTTACTGTGAAGAAAGGAAAATGTGCCGTGAAGTACTTCAGCTTAAATAAGTGGCTATGTAAACTTGAAATAAAACGTGTTTTCTGTAAATACAGGGTTTACCCCACAGTTTATGAAATAAAATTGGGTGTTTTGAAACTCTGATAAAATTTCCTGACACCCGGTGCTGATGATTTTTCCGCTACCAAATAATAAACACCTGTACCACTGTTGTCTGCCTCGTGGCGCCCAAACCGGGGTACAGGTCGGGGGCCGTGACAACATAAGGGTGTATAAAAACCAGGTTACTTTAACCGGTTATTTTTATAACTGGTCCGGTTAATTAACCAAGTTATTTTCTTGCTTTCTTCCTTCACAACACATACATACAAACTCTGCTGGTACACTAATCCTTCATCCAGTTAACCTGATTCTACTCTGAAATGGACGACTACGAATACGACTACGATTACATTAATATTCTACGACCTGACATGGGAGGGCAATATGATATGAAGGCCCATAATGTTTGTGTCGCATACCTGACCGACAAGGAACTACTTATCATCCCAGCTGGTCTGGGGATGAACCCCTTCACACCGGCCCGATCTGATACGCAAGTCATGAATGCCATGATTCATCGCTTCGTCAAAACCACAACTAGAACTTACCAACAGATCAAGGACATTGTCCAAGGACAAGAATCTGTGGCTCAGAAGCGTGCTGCATTTGACGTGTTAGAGGTGCCGGAAGGCGAATTCGAGGCCACGAATTGGACGAGTCCTGGTTGGTACCAAGCGGCTGGTGGACGACTGGATCCTGAGACTGTTGTGCATATGGTGTTTGCGTTGTTCAGTCGCATTATGAGTTTCAACTTCGACATCTGGGATATGGGCAATCATATTGGTTAGCCAAGGCTCTGCACACCAAGAATGCGCTCGACATTCCTCCAAGTATGTGTTTGGGGGTGACACCGCCTACCGTGCAGCGCCTGATGACCGTCGATGCTGCTGCTGCACGCGAGTGGCAGAACCTTCCTATAGCTGAGTTGGTTGCCAGTGTGTTTGGTAATCGACTAGAGGTTATAGCGAGAGAGATTGACAAGATTCACCAGAACCCACCGGCGTACTCAAAGTTGCATGCATTATATGGTATCGCTAATCGGCAATTTGTTGGAGCCGAAGCAAAGGAGGCAGCAGATACAGCAATGCCCTTTGTTGACAGATTCAATCAGGCATTATAGTCCCCTACTTGTGCAATACTTTGATCTTTTTGTAAAAAAAATAAAAAATAGTGTGTATGTGCTATGTCAAATATAACTTTGATCTTTTATTAAAAATAAGCTTTTATTAAAAATAATTTAGAAGGTTTTATACATCAAATATATAGTATTGGACGTGTTTCCTTTTTTAGTTAGTTTTTCCATAAAACTTATGTAACGGTCAGATTTTAATAATTCCACCTAGAGGTGATTAGCCAATCTTGATCCCACTTTCAAATATTGTCACTGGCAGTGTCCCACCTTTTAAATATTTTTTTCTCAGTCGACCTCCGTTTTTTTTTCCGAATTTCAAGCTGATGTTTTAGGGTTTTTTATTAGAACAAGGACTCAGTCGATTGATGTAAAACTTACCTTTAAATAGTGTTCCAAACGGCAATATTTAAAAGGTGGGACTGCCAGTGAGAATATTTGAAAGTGGGATCAATATTGGCCGACCACCTCTAGGTGGGATTATTAAAATCCAATTTCCCCTTATGTAATTTCAAATTTTAATTCATTCTTTTATTCCTTTTTAGTTTTTTTTTTAATCTTCACCTATTGATAATTTTGCTTCTAGTTTACCTCTAAAAGTGTAATCGTGTAAAATAGAAAATTTGGTTGAAACTAAAGAGAAAATCAATCCACAATGTCTGCTTAAAACCTGTTTAGATCCTTCTTATTTTGGCAAATATACATACAGATTATTATCGTAATAATCTAGTTTTTATAATAACATTTATCGTATTGATTCTAAAACATCAGACAATGAAAGTGTTTGTGGGTCAGCTCAACCGCTCTCAACACAATATTACCCAGTCCGCCCAAGGCATAAATACATAACAGTATGCTATTTTTGTGCAGAAACCAAAGTAGGCTACAACACAACCTTATGTACTTGGCTGCAATAGCTGATTGTCAACCAAAGCAATCTCCTATTAGTCTTCAGGTAACACACTAAATCAAATTATAATACAAACTATTTATATTATTGTCACTTTATTGATATTCTTTATAGTTGTAACACACTAAATATGATAATGCAGCCATACACAAACTCCATGCAGCAACAAATGCAAATGCAACCCCAACACATGGTCCCACAGCCTCATATGATGGCTCAATCACATACAGGGTTTGGTCAGCAGTCTCCCTTTTCAATGCACCACCATGCCGGCATGTTGCCAAGTGGAACCAGTGGGACCAGTCTAGACGGTGACGGATTAGCCCAACCCGTGTTTGGGGATGGGTCAGGGGGCATTAGTGGATCAACAAGGTGGTCAATACCTAAAGAGAACATAAGCACTGGTTCTAGTGAAGGTATTGTTGGCGCCCACCCACAAAAGAAAGGAAAACTCACTAGAGCTGGGACTTAGTAGCGTTTTGACCTTGGTCAACGTTCGGGTGTTGGTTTGACATCAGTTGACTTTTTAAGGTGTTGTACAAGCTCTAGCTTGTTCATGTTGTAATAAGACGGTCTACATGAATGTGAACACGGATCAATAGTGTTTAACGAGTGTTTTGTTGTCACTGGCATGTACTTATGAATGTGAATACGCATTGACACAGGTTAGAAGGGGTCGGGGGGCCCCCAATCCCCCGAACTTTTCGCTCAGTAGTGTAATATATGTTGTTTTTGTATAGAAATTTTTTGGTATATACGTTTTCGACCCATGGTTCTATAGAAATTTTTGGGTGTATACATTTTCGACCCCCCATCGGAAATCTCAAGCTTCGCCACTGTGAATACGGATCAGCAGTATTTAACGTCCTTAAGGGGCATGGTCTAGTGACAAGGTGCATCCTCTCTATTCTTGAAATGAAGAGTAAGTTAGTTTGTCGTTAAAAAAATGATACTATATTCTTGATTCGCATTCCATCCTGGGCAACATAGACAAAGCCCACAACGGGTCTAACCGGGCCTTTCCAGGCCCAATCTTGTAATATGCTGTAACAGGCTTTTAGCTCAACCAGGCCCAATAGAATCAAGTTTTTTTTTCTTTTTCATGTTATGCACTAATTAAATCTTGTGACGTGGTGCAACATACCATTCTCAACAGATGACCTCACTAGATCGATGGATATGAAGAGTATATGTACATCACATATTGACCTGCCACCCTTTCTTCGTGAAAGCTCCGGTTTTAGTTTTTTTGCACCACGTTTTAACGATTAAACATAAACACCCTTGCAAAGTTAATATTTAGTTTATGTAGTCCATTTGTGTATGCCTTTGGTTTTAAGCTTTCATTATCACTCATTCGATATTTAGTATTGCCAATTTGTAGTGTTAAGGTATATTCTTTTAGTTTGATCAAAGTTTTATGAGTTATGCTTAACATATTGAGTTCTAAGTTCTAACCACGAAAGTCACCCTTAAACATGTGGGTGTGGGGGGGGGGGGGGGGGGGGGGGGGGGTGATGGTGCTCATGAGTCATGTGCTTAAATGTCAGTTTTGGAAAGTGTGGAGAGGAGGGGTTTGTTTTTTTAGGCTATGGGGTATGGTCACCAGTGAATACTCATCACATTTCTTCACCTGAATGACACGTCACATCCCCTTCTACCGTCTCTCTCCTCCACTATCAAGGGGTGTGGTCACTCTCCTTTTTTTAATTATTCATTAATTCCATTATTTAGTAAACATATCTCGTGAGCATCGTGAAGAATTCCACCACCTTCGCGCTTCACTAATGGAAATGGGGGGGGGGGGGGGTTTCACTAGTGGCCACGATGCCACGTCACCTCCACGACCCCCCCCCCCCTCCCACGATCTATACCGCACATTCTTAGGGAAAGAGAGAAGTGTGAGTAGGGAAGAGTGGGGGCAATAGAGAAAGTGTGTTGGCCAACGATTACATGGCTGTTATTTTGGGAGGTCAAAATGGCCTTATTGTGAATGCTCTTGTAAAATTTCGTTACACAATGCTTCTGCAATAGTTTTGTTAATGGGTATATTTAAAACAGAACTAGTGAGATTCCCCGCGTTTTGTAGCAGACTTTCGTTCCTGGTGTGTAATTTGTACATTTTTAGATGGTTTTGGTGTCATTTTTATGTGTTTTTAGCTTGTATTTTATTAGGTTGTATTTTTGTAGGTCTCGGTGTGTTAAAGAAGCAAAGGCGAGCAAAAATAAAGAATAAACAAGCAACCGGGAGCAAACAATGAAGTACGAGGGCTAAAATTGAAAAATCTAGTGATATATGAAGTTGGTGTGTCACGAAAGGAGGGGGATAATCCCATCGTGGCACACAAGGTGGTATTAGATGTTGACTTTGTGATGGAAGGTTTGACCGGCTATTTTGGCATTATCCGAGCCATACGTGTGTCGCAATGCATTCTTAAGACCGGCTCACGACACGCCAGTGACATTTTCAACGACAATCATGACACTACACCTATTTAAACCTGATTTTTGGCATTTGGTCGTACTTTTTTGACCCTAGAAGATCTTAGATGAATATGGGAGCATATTGCAACTAGAGAAGGTGCTAGGAACGAAGATCAATCATAAAGTTCAAGACTTTGAAGAGATTCGCAAACCGTTAGTTAACTTTTTGGTTTTTCTTTGTTTTAACTTGTTATGAACACCATGTATTCTACTTTTATCTTGTGTTTTACTACTGAAAACATGATTAGAGGCTAAATCTTTTAAGCCACTTAGGTTTAATGAACTAAGTGAGATATTTTGACTTTTTTGGTTGACTTTTATCAAGTTTTGTGTTTAAAGTAAACTAGTTTTGAGTTGTTGCTTATTATAAACATGTATGCTACTATTTTGTTGTGATTGTTTGATTAGTTGTCATAATTGATGTGTTTATAAATAAGAGATTCATATTAGATTTAAATAATCTCAACTGGTTCTTTTTAACCGATAATAATTTCAACTCAGTTATTTACTCACAGTGGTCCAAACTTTTCCATTTTAGTTGTAAAATAGTCCGTCGTTAAAAACACATAAAAGGGTTAATTTTTTTTAAAAAAAAATTACAAACCGATATTTTTGGGCTTTAACGAGAATACTAGTCTATTCATGTAAAACTTACATCGAAACAGTGCTCTAAACGACGAAAACGGTGCTTCGAATCGGGTGTTTGAACTTCTAATTAACAAAAATCAAGTCGTTTAGAGCACTATTTCGAGGTAAGTTTACATCAATCGACTCGTATCCACTTTTTAACGGCGGACTATTTTACAAACAAAATGGAAAAGTTTGGACAACTATGGGTAAATAACTGAGTTGTGATTATTATCGGCCAAAAAGAGCCGGTTCGGATTATTTAAATCCAATTTGCCTAAAAACAATTGGGGAAGGAGGTAAGTCTTGACGGATTATCAAGTTTTAGGGGCAATGGCGGCGACATGTAGCCTCTATCGTTTTATGAAAGATAAATACAACAGATTTATGATTCGTTCCGTAATCAAGGACTAAGAACCAAAGATAGCCCTCACCCGGATTCAAAAGCTTTAGCGGCGATATTTCTGTTGTCGCCACCATTGCTCTTTTTTAATGTAGTGATAGATAAATGCAAATGTCTTTTTTTAAAACGGCAAATTTCTTTTATTCATATCGTCTGTGAGACTTGAACTCAAGACCTCCCTTCCCAAGGTATTTAAAGGCTTTGCTTTTACCAATATACCACCACCCCATTGGATGATAAATGCAAGTGTCTAACAAAGAAAAAATCTCGTTGCTCATACATTACTGATTTAGGGGTTGTTTGGTAGCCTCTGAATGGTCATTAAGAGGCTACTTCTTAATGGAACCATTAAGAATTTTACCAATGAGAAGGTAGAAGAATGTGACATGTGATGATTTACCATTCAGAGGTTACCTATTAACCATTTAGACTTGAGGTTACCTCTTATTCATTCAGATGTTTTAAACCATTAAGAGGTAGCATTTGAATGGTCATTAAAAAGCTACCAAACAGCCCATTAATGAAAGAATAATAATATGTCAATCTCTTTTGACATGGTCAAAAAGGATGGATATATTAAAAAATATAAAGCATAAGAGGACATATGAAACACCATATTTCTTATAATGCAAATACTTAAATGACACGTTTGCATAAAACTTTTAGGTCAAAATTTTGAGTAAGCATCAAGTCATCAAATCTTGGAGGTGTTATAACCTCCGGAATTATAGGTATGGTGTCTATTTATATGTTTTGTGGTTTTCTCAAATTATTTCATCTAATATAAATACTTATTACTAACTAAACCGATGGCACCAAGAGCTTTGCAGCCTCATGACGTATAATGGGATTGAGTTTCGAATGGAATAAATAGCAAGGCCTGCCCTGAGAATCCGTGTACCCTGTTCGAGCTCGAAAAAACGTACCCTTGGGCCTTAACGAAATTGGCTATTGAGCTCACTAAGTCTAAACCTAATGCCAATGGGCTAATAACTAACATAAACCATAAAAATAGTTTTGTAAGTGGGCTTATGTTGGTGTTTGTACGGGTATACCCTATTTAAAAATATTTTACACATACGTGTCGAGTTTTTTCGTAAAAAAACGTGCCCTTTGAAATAACCGACTCTGGCTGGTGGTCCTCCCCGCCCACCCCCAGGGCCGGCCATGAATGGGCTCCTATAAAGTTAAACTTCTTCGTCTGGAGGTTGGTTCAGGATAAGGTATCAACAGCGGCTGCACTCGCACGAAGGAACATCAATATTGATTCAGTTTTATGTAAGTTCTGCAATGAAGAATCGAAAACAGCGTTGCACCTGTTTGGCACATGCCTGGTGGCGCAACATATCTGGGATTTTATTGCGCACTGGTGTCGGATACAACCAATCTTCATCTTGGAGCTGAAAGATTTGGCGAATATCGACATTCAGAACAGAGGGAATAAAAAGTGGAAGGCTGCAGTGCACCTGCTGACTTATACGGCCTTATGGGTGATTTGGAGGAGTCGTAATGATTGGGTCTTCCGCAACAGAAGACCATCTGTAGCAAACATGATAGAGTAGCATACATGATAGACGAGATTAAGTATCTGGGCTTTTTATGGCTAATGTCCATTCGATCACATAGAGTAACTGGTTGGATTTTAATATCTCGTATTTGGGTCTGTAATCTTGAATTTTGTTTGGTGTATGTAAACTGTTATGCTTTGTTAATCTAATTGTTAGCCAGGTGTAAGACCCTCGCTATTATTTTACGGATTTTTGTACAAATTACGCAATAAATATGTAATTATAATTACATATACGATGAAAATACAGGTTAATTAAAACTTATTCAATTTAAAAGTTTACAACATAATGTAATTAAGTTCGTCGTTTAAAAACAACAACGAAACGATGTGCGAAAGCTTGTATCTCGATTGTGTTCGGTTCTTCATTGAGCTTGATCTTCATCCAGGTACTCTTGATAATCACCTATGGTCAAAACCAACTTAAAAGTTAGTTTTGATAGTTAAATAGCGAGTTTAAACAAGTCCGGAGTTCCAAATAAACAAAGTACTAAACGGGTCGCCACAGCCCGTGGCAGCCGCGACAAACTTCTCTTTCTCCGTCGCGGGGCGCGACGGCCACATTTCAACAGAAAGTTTTTTTCTTTGTTGCTGCATTTGCCCAGCTACAATTTTAACCAAAAATTCTAACTTAAAACTTCATAACTTTCGTTCTATATGGCCGTTTTACGTAATTCTTTTTCCTACGTATCCGTAATTAAAATACGGACCCGTTTACCATCATTGTTCGTATTAAAATCCAGTTTATAAGCAATTAGCCTATAAATCATTTTTTCTATTATTCGACCGTTTAGTTTTAAGTTACATTGCATGAATGTTATCAAGAATCGTTTCTAAATATTCCTTCCCATCCGGGCTTATCAAGCATTAGCGTTTTCGCTCCCATTACGGGGTTCGCGTACGCATTTACATTCACCGATTTATTTGTATCTTTCTAATCACTAATCCACATTTAACTTCTTAATTTATTTTGACCCATTTAGGGGACTTTTAAGTATTGAAGTATCAAACTCGCTCTTTTCTTTTCGCATTTTGCGTTCCCGTATTAATTAACTACTTATATTCCACCACAACTATTTTTGTGGTGGATTTAACATAAGGAACCCATAATCCGTAATTTACCCTTCGGTTAGTCATTTTACGCAAATGACCCATTTTTAGGCATTCGACCCACGAATGTTTATGCTTATAACTTTTATACGTATCTAAGGACTTCATAATCCATATACAAGTTCCTAAACAGCCCATGAGGGTCGTTTGCCCAATTTACCCATCAAGGGCGCTTTGGTCAACTTAGTCCCTCATTTTACGACGGAAGACTTTAACTACTTATTTGACCAAAATTGACGTTTAACTATTATCATATTTATACGTACTTGGCTCGGTTCAACATTTTGACCCGTTTTAATACCTTGTCTCCATAATATGCTAATTCATAAAACATTTTATCCTGTGAGCATAAGACTTGACAAGCACTCATTAGTCATCGTTTATCAAATGGTATCAACATTACCATTTGACCCGTTTGGTCTAAACGACCAAACATTTTGCGCTTAAATTGAATGGTATTTATTCACCATTTCATTAAGTAACTCTCTCCGGATTTCTAACCATTTAGTTATGTCGCCTTAAACCATTTCTTATGCGTTTAACCCAACATAGTTTATGCCTCTTGGCGTTATTTAAAGCTTCGACTTTTATCCATTTATACGTGACTAAAACCACCGTTTTACCCTCTTTATTCGTTTAGGCTTACTTGTAAAGTAGCCATTCAAAAACTCGTTTTACATATGTCGTTTCATGACTAAATTACCATGTCGCCCTTTTTACCATTATACATGGTTTTTCATCATTTTGATATGTTCTGACCCGTACCATTTCGCGTCGGAAACCATACCTTGAATATTATCTTTATCGTATATGTAACTCTAGAACAAGCACGCATTCTACAAAAAGGGTGTAAGTTTCACTTACCTTCCATCTGGTTATGCTCTTTTCCGCGTACACGATCCATTTGACCTGCTTCTTTCCCAAGGCTCCACCTAGCTCGTTAAGCGTCAAACTATCGTCATCATTTACAAGGTGGTTAGATTAGTCATTAATAATCACGACTATTCCACCTTACGTATTTTCTATGTCGAAACTACTATTCGACTTCGTCATTGGTTAGTTTAACTTTCCAAAAGTTAACTACCTTTAATTATATGATAGGTGCAATTTAGCTAAATCGACATCATAATTAGAATCGTATTACCCCATATCACACGTAATTAGTCAAGTTAGCCAATTACGCGTTTCTTTCACAATTTCATTATATCAACTTTCATTCGGGCATTTTAACAAACACCTTGCGGGCAAGATTTTTATACATCTTTTATCTAGTTCATTACTAACTTTTAACCAAGTTTTAATTATCAAAATTAAGCCCTTTGTCTAATGTTCATGAAAAATATCAAGAACTTAGATCATAACATCAATTTTCACGATTTCAACACTCAATTTCATGTATTCTTCACATTGATGTAAAACCCATTTAGCCCATATTTGATTAGTTGACTAATCACTAGTTTATGCATGTTTACCACAAAACATTCTACATTCAAACAAGAATTTCGTTAATGCATGTTTATCACAAAATCAAAATATCACCAAACATAAAAATTCAATATACCTTATGATCCCCTTAACTTGGTGATCGTTTATATGCATTCAAATCCGAGTTTGGTCTTTGATTGATCTTTCAATTTGGATATTTTGTTGAGCTAGGGTTTATACCCTTTCGTCGTTCCCTACGCACACACACACACACACACACACACTCTATGTGTGTGTTGTGTTTTATGTTTTATTTTTATAAAACAAGTTTCCCTTCTTGGCCATATTAGTCCCTCTTGTTTCATTTATCATAAAAGAAGCTATAACTCATAGTTTATCATTTAATTACCCATTACTAACTAGGTTAATTATTCCTAGTTAACTTAGTAGGTTTGGGGAATTATGACCCATTTTTTTTTGAAGTCTCGTTAACTCGGGCTTCTAATAAACGTTGTTTTCTCAAAGCATTTATTCTTCTTTTTTATTAATATAGAAGTATTTATTTAAATCCTAATATTCACCGGGTTAATTTTACCACTAACGATATTTTACCCGTTCATTATTATTAACGTGGTTTGATTACCAATCCTGTTTTCGGGGTGTTACAAGTCTACCCCCCTTAAAGAGGTTTCGTCCCCGAAACCTTCTTTATGTAGTTCATTGTTTAAACCAAACGAACTTAGCTTCGTTTTCAATATTTTCTTTCTTTTCGGTCTATAGTTATCATTTGTATTGACGTGTGCGTCTTTCATGTGTAAGGCTTCATGGGTCGTAACTTTTATCATGTATTTCTTATCTTTGTCGTCTATTTGACCGAGTTGTCATTTGATCACCCGGTCACTAAGTCTGTCAATATGTTTACTTCACACTAATCTTATATTGACGAGCGCTTTACATAGTTCCTAACCTTATTTTGACTTCGAATGGTTTTACCGGCTAGTCTGATTAGTCACCGTTACTTCATACCCCGTCATTCGGGTGTATCCACTTTGCCTTCTTGAGGCTTACAAACATTTATTTTCCCAATTTCATAGTTAATTCTACAACGTGGTTATATTCTATATTACTTTTCTTGACCGTGATCACATCACGTCATGTTTAAGTTTATATAAAATTTTCATCATCGAGAATCTTCTTTTCGAATGTATCGTCTTGCACCCATTGGTGTTAAGACCGGTATCTTTTAGTATTTTCCGTTTTCCAATTTCTCTCTTAGTATTATATTTGTTAAAACGTTATTTCTCACTAAAACTGAATTTTAGTTTAACGTTTTCTCTTTAACTTATGTCAACCACTCATGTCAAGGAATTTACGTCCAAGGATTTATTCCCCTCCGTTGTCATTTCGGTAATTACTTGGGCGTTGCTCATACTTTTACAATTTATTGATATTACCGGGAAGGTACGGTAATGTCTTCGCCCTTTTATGTGAATAACACGATTTAAAAAAATTGTGAATTCTTTTGTCATTTCTGCTCGTTTAGATGTTTTAGTGAATTTTTTTTTTCACTTTTGTCAACCAGAATTTTCATGATCTCTTCATTTTGACCCATTTGGTTAACTTAGCGAAACCCCTAGCTTTTATACTAACATTGGCTTCCGAAGGTTTACAAGCATTCTTAATCTCTTATGCTCTAGCTCACGCTACAATGCAATTACGTTTTATATTATCCTTCCGTTATTATTTTACGCGGGGAGTTACAACTAGTTTCCTCGCTTTACGTTATTGACCCGTAGGTTCTTTCACTTAGCCTCGCAGGCTATTTCCTTAGACCTTCACCTTTTTTAAGATGAGGCCCCTATAGTTCGTTTCTTTCCATTTGTGACCAGAGGGTTATTTTGGTCCCGTAGACCTTAACACTGCTTATAATCCCGAAGGTTATGACGATCCCGTAGATTCATCCTTTACTCGTGTCATTATTATGATGTATATCTACATATATAGCGTCAAGGCACCCCTTGTTATGTTTGGAATAATTCATTTTCATTCTTGAATTCTATGGACCTTGACCATAGTCTAAGGCTACATTCATTTTCTTTTTAAATTAATCTTCCGACTCTATGACTTCTTGCATCATTTACACGTTGGTTTGTTCTCTGCTTACCGTTATTCAGCTTAAGACTCTATTTCCTTTCAACCCGTTCCCCGGGTTTTTTTATCTTAATGTTCGTAACTCTTCGGTTTCACTGGTTTGCGTTTTCCTTTCTATACTCTTTTACGACCTAACCCATAGGTTCATTAATGTTTCACGCTTCCATTATTCGGTTTGCGCTTATTGGACTATCAAGTATTTATACTTTATTTGACCAGTTTGACATATTCGTGTGAATCCATCACTTATGACAGTCAAACTTTATTCTTTATTTAACTCGTCCAACCTCGAAATGGTTGAACTTCCCTATCGAAATTCTGTTTGCAAAATGTTATTATTCTTTTAGTCATAACTCATAAATCAGAGTCTTTTGACTTTCTAATCCGTGTTCCCGTCTCTTGGTTTACGCATATACTCAAAATTCCATCCATCTATCGGGTATTTTACCGAAGTCATCATCAAAGCAACCATTCTGGTTTGCATTTAGACTTCGTTCTAATTTATTTGGTCGTCTTAGCGAAATCCATCGTTTTTATTTAACCAAGTCCTTTATTCTTTGTTTAATCCGTTTGACTTGTCCGTGTGAATTTCATCACTTATAACAGTCAAACTTTTATCCCTATGCCTTAGCATTCTTATTAGTCGGTCCGTGTTCTCATTTACCTTAATTCTTGTCCCTTCCCTAGGGCTCGTTATTCTAATGTAATACGTTTCCGTTACCCGGCTTGTGTTTACATTAATGATCAAACATTTAACTTATTTGATCCTATTTGGGTACCTTTTTAATTCGTCCCATTCGCCCATCCTTACCACATCGGACGTAAATGTGTCCACCATAAGAAGTTCATGGTATCATGTGCCCACTACTTACTTGGCCAGAGTAAGTAATCAACACATGACACACATGCCCTTTTTTATAATTTTCACATCACGCCCTATGTAAATAATGCCTCTATTTATTTCATATCTCTGATTTTTATTCAGTAAAATTTTATTTAATTGCTAAACAACAATCATTAGTTTTACTTGTTTTACATTTGAACATATAAATTATTTTCTCTTTTATCAACTATTATATAATCACATTTGTTAATGTGATCGTTACTCTTCTCAATAGTACCCGTATTGAGAATATACACTTGGATAATTACTTCCGTCCAAGTTTCCACATAAACTAGTTTCGTTATTGCTTTGTTATTCACTATCATGGATAACATATATTTCTACTTACTTTCTCTTGGAAACATCATCCTGGAAACATCATCAGGGCCCCTGGCGAACCATGGAAGGATGATCCGCTAGATATATCAATGGGATGCGTCGGCGTCCCTGTCGGTGGTAGCTCAGGATTTGGATCCTCGTCCATCTCTATATCCTGCATCTCAGGATAATGATCAGCTTGTCCCAAAGGGTTTGGACCCTCTGGTTCTTGTACCTGGTTCATCGGGTTGAACCAGCTTTGGAAATAGGGAGTTGGGTTCTGGAAAGAACTGTGAGAACCCGAACGCTGCAACGGGATAAAAGAATGATGCGAATCATGGGGCTCCTCGTCTTATTGTGGCCCGAATGAATGGTGGTAGGACGGTGAGGAACTGAGTGAGACTGAGCGTCTCGCGGGCTCCAAGTAAGTTCTCCAGTCTTCGTGAGGACTAGAGCTGAGTGTTGCTGATGGTGTGCTCCGGTGAGATGGCCCGGCCTCATGGTCGTTCCTAGCAGTCATTGGAGCCTTTCCTCTTCCTCCTCGGCCCCTCACTCTTGGTGGCATTTTTGCTTTTAAACCTGTCAAAACAAAAGAAACAACAAAAGACAAAAACAATTAAGATTAGAATTAATCCTAAGTCCTTTGCCTAGACTCGGAAGTCGAGGAATGTGCAAACTGTGTCATTGAGATTAAACACAAAAGACTAGTGTTTAATTCCTTCAATGTTGGCTCTGATACCAACCTGTCACACCCCGATATTTCCACGTATTACTGGTGGGCCTGGTGGGGAGTATCGTGACGTAGTTGATATCATCATAGACAATTAATCACAGTTTAATGCACAGCGGAAGTCTAAAAGTAATAATACAAACCGAATTTGAAAATATAATAAAATATTACACAACGGTTGTAAGTGGATCCACAGGCGGATCTAAAACAGAAAGTAAATATTGTTCAACAGACTTTAAGTATTAAAAGCTTGCAAGACTCTTTAATTAATACTCAGGAGTTTCCAGCCCATTACGCGTAGTACCTGTATTTAATCTTTTTTGAAAAATATGTCAGTTTACACTGGTAAATACAATTAACTGACTCTTTTGAAAAGTGTTTATAAAATTGGTTTGGATGCACAAGGCATAAATCTTTTATAACTTGGGACAATTATTTAAAATCATCTTGTATACAGATTTACATGTTTGTCGTCCGTTCAGGACCGGAATAGAAGAGTCGGTACAAGATTAATAGACACACCACAAGTATAGGCCCACAAGAAGTTTCCTCACGAGTGAGATACCATTTATACTGTAACACCTCGAAAATTCACGTCCTATAATGTGTCGACACGTGTCATATGATTGAACGTGTGAAAGAATGTTCTGAAAGGACTAAAGTTGACAATCATGAAAAGTATGTGAATATACGAGTTCTAAATGTCAACAGTGAATAAATATATTGTACATTAACCCTACATGATGTTTATAACATCAAACGAATAAATCATGGATCATGCAAAGCTAAAAGTGAGAGATTACAAACTACAGGGGTTAAATGTGTCAACATGTTTAAGTTATACCTCTGAGTGACCTTTTGACAAACCCGAAGCTTTGTAACTGTTAATTATGCTCACTAGAATGCACGATATAAATTTCGTAAAGTTTCGTTATCATATGAGAAAGTTATGATCAAATTCGTGTGCGAAGGGTTAAAGCGTCAACGTTGAAGGTTAGGACTTTTCCGGTAACAATAAAGTTAACCGGGGACTTAACAAAGTGGGTATATGTTTTAAAGCCCTTATAAATCAATTTGGAGGGTTCAAGATGCAAGAAACAAAAGTCTAATCGAAGTTTGAAGAGCCAAGGATCAATACGCAATAAATCAAAAATTCTGATTTGTGCAGAGGAGGCGTCGCGCCACGCGAAGCCCCAAGGGGGGGCCTTCGCGCCACGCGAGGGACTGCCAGTTCCGAAAACTTTGGGTTTTGCCTGCTAAGTGCTTTCTGCTCGACCTTTAACCGAATTTCCTCATATTGGACGACCCCTAGGCACCCCCTAAGCACTAGGAACACTTGTTAATCAGTTGTGGTCGGATGTAGACTTGTGTGTCAACTTTTTATGGTGATTAAATCACTATATAAAGCCCTTAGTTTGCAACAAGTTCTTCACATCTTCTCTTGCACTTCCTGATCATTTCTGGAGCTCAAGACCCCTCTCAAGTGATCACAAATCGTTCATAGGACTCTTGTAAGTTTGCTTAACCTTCTTTAATTGAGTTTAGCTTAGTTATTTAGTTAAAAGTCAAACCGTCGTAATTACAGTTTAACTTCGAGATTAATTAATAATGGCTCAGTCAAATCTCGAATTAAAAGTAGTTATAAGTTGGTAATTATGTGGGTAATAAACCCTTAAAAGGGTTCCCCCTGATTCCCAATCTAACTAGGTCTAATGTCGGGTCAAACTTGTTAATAAAAAGTCAACAGGATACTTAGTTTCTAATTTATGCATGATTAGCAATGTAGAACACATACAACCTGTTTGATCATTAATATAACTTGGTAATTAGTGTTAGAACATGTCTAAACATGTTCAACCCGACAATTTACTGTTTAGACCCGGTTCGGAACCGAAAGTCGCAAAGCTTTGACTTTTGCTTTGACTTCAGTTCTGACCCGTTTTGGTATGTTTTAGAAATACCTTAGAGCTTCATTTGGACCAGGTTACATGCTAGTATAACCCTCTGTGCTTATACACCTTGGATCATTAGTTATCCGATTAATACGCATGATTCCGTTAATTGCTCATGTGTTGACCATTATGCCCTTTTCACGTTAAAACGTGATTTGTGAAAATGTAAAAGTGTATAAACCTTAGTTACTGATATATAAACTTGTATGCAAAGTTTGACATCAGTTCGAGATGTAGATTAAGAGTTATGCTCGTTAGCGTAAAATGAAAGCTTTATGTTAATTAAACGGAGTAATTAGCGTATAGCCTACTTAAACATACTTTTTGATATCAAACTATTTAGCCACTGATGTAATATATTATTTTGGGATTTTTGAAGATTTTTAATAAATTTTAGGCTGAGCATAACTTAAAGTCGTAGGCTTAATCCGGTAATTGTCGGTTTTACCCTTACGGGCCATAAAATGAGTTTTACACATCTAATTGACTCCAAACCTTTTGCTACTGATCACATACGATAAATAAATTATTTTAAGCCTTCTGGAATAATAAAAATATCAGCTTTAAGTATCGAACCCAAAAATGGCTTCTAATCGCCTTATTAAGCGTTTTTAGCGCATAGTATGTACTAAGACTATTTTTAAACATACAAGGGTGATACCTACTGATATTTGAGGCAAATTATAATATTTTAACAGTAAGCAAAAGTTGTTTAACTAAGACTTCAGTCTTGAGCTTTACGGCTTATGTGAAATTACCAAAATGCCCCTACGGTGCATAGTTTGGTTATAATTGATAAATTTCACATATATACTTTACCCTACTGTTATAACTTAGTAAAATAAGTATTTTTACTGATTACATCAGACCTGTAACTCAGATAAATACTTAAACTCTTTTATAACCTTTAAATGACCAAACTACCCCTACGGGGCATAGTTTGTGTTTAAACTCGTTTTGGGCATAATAAAAGACATCTTACTGATGTCACAACATATTTGAAGCATATTAAATTAGGAAACCTGTATATGGCTCTTATGTATACCCGTTACGCTTATTTCGTGTTCGGTTCGGTTTATGTAACTAGTTTACATAAACTAGCCTAAACGGGTCAAACCTTAACGGTTTTATCTCAAAATTCAGAATGTGTATGAAATACCCATATTAAGCAAGTCTCCGAACTTGTCGGGTCTAAATCACATTCTATCCGGTCTTCGCTTAATCTTGAGTACGAACCGTATCTTTAAAACTAGCCGGTCTAAGCTTAAGCTTAACTAAAGACCCGTTAGGATTCTAATAGGTTATTATAAACCTTTGTTCCAGAATAGGAGACCAGTAAAAGCTACGTGCATTTTGCTTATTGTGATTATTACATTGCTCAGGTAAATACTTTTAACTTATTTTCCCTATACGGGCTTGGGTTACGGTATTTAAAATACTGCTTGATCGGGCATTAAATCTTCCATCGTTTGGTGGTTAATTGAATAATTTAATCGGCCCGTTTAAATAGTTTTGTTTACTTAAAAGCCTTTGGGGGATTAATGACCATGTCCCGGATATCCCTGGCATCATTTTACGAAATGGCCATGACTTAAGCGCGGGGTGTAGACGTACACCCGTCAGTGCACAAAAGAATAATGTGGTGTGTCTATTGATCTTTAACCCGGACACGATCCGGGCTACTGAACGCATAAGGAAAATGTAATTCGTTCACAAGATTATATATTTAAATAATTCTCTCAAGTTATAAAATGTTTATGCCACGTGCATCCAAATCAATTTTCAATCATTTTCTAAAATGAGCCAGTTGATTGTATTTACCAGTGTAAACTGACGTATTTTCCCAAAAAGATTGAATGCAGGTACTAAGCGTAATTGGCTGGGATTTCTCCTTAGCATCAATAGAAGTCTCGCAAGCTTAAGATGCCTAAAGTCTGTTGAACTACTATTTATTTTTGATCCTTCTGTGGACAAACTTTCAATAGTTGTGATACACGATATTACAATATTATTAAAGTTGAATTTATATCTTTCATTTGCTTCCGCTGTGCATTTAAATATTGTGTTGTTTGACTATTATGTTGCCAACCACGTTACGATACTCCCCACCGGGCCCACCGGTGACACGTGGGATCGGGGTGTGACAAGTTGGTATCAGAGCCAACATTGAGTGAATTAAACACTAGCCTTTTGTGTTTAATCTCAATGACACAATTGCACATTTCTAAACTTTCGAGTCTAGACAAATAACATAGGACAAATTCCACTTTGTTTTGTTTTGTCCTTTATTTTATATATATTCTTGTCGTTATCTTATGTTGTATTGACAGGATTAATTATGCCGCCAAGATTCTTTAGACGTAGAGGACGAGGCAAGGGGCCAATCACCGCCCCCAACGACGATGAGGCAGGACCTTCGCATATGCGGGCTCCATCTACCACGGAGAGTGACGATCCTCGGCAGAACCGGAGGAACCTCTTTGAGCCGGCTAGACGGTCGGTCTCACACAGTTCAACACCTCCTGTTCATAACCCTTACGGGCCACAGCCGGAGTATGAGCCCAACAACCCGCAACCCTCCTACATACCGTTACAGCGATCGTTATCGCATAATTCTTTTGGTGACCCTACACCAGTTTTTCGGGGCCGGTTTAACCCGGCCAATTATATACAAGAACCAGTGGGTTTCAACCCATTGGGACCGGAGGACCACTTCTTGGGAGACAACGCGGAGGATATGGACGAGGACACGGATCCCGTCGAACCCGCCAGTGGTACACCGAACCATCCAATTGAGATTTCGGATGGCTCTTCTTTTCACGGATCACCCTACGGTGGTCCAGACAGCTTCCAGGCGAGATTTACTCAGCACGAGTGGTACTTCACACCCTCGCATCATTCGTCGCCTCATCAGCAGCAGCAGCAACAGCAACAGGATCCCTCTGTGGATTCACGGTTTGTGGCAGTCACTCCACCACCTCCACCACCACCAGTTTAGCCGGCACCTCCGCAACCGCCAAGGCGTAGGATAACCGGAGCGCGTATGTCTGCGCGAGCGGGAGACTTTCATTTTAGTTCTCCACGCCAATCAAGTGGCAGCCATTACCCGCCACTTCAGGAAGACCCACAAATGGGTGGACCTTCGCACCCAGTTGCACCGCAACCACCACCTATGGGTTTTGATAACCCGATTCCGGCATACACGGGTTCCATGGCGTATAACCCGTTTGAGCAGCCAGTGCACACCAACTACAACTACGCCGAAGCCGACCCGTACATGGTAGCGGCTAACTATAACACCCAAGGACCCTATGGGGATCCATGGGGAGTAGGGTACCCAACTCATGGGTACCAGATACCTGCCAGACCGATAATTCGGACGCAATCACAGCCGCCACGATTTTCTCCCCCAGAAAGGGAGGAAATTCTACAGAGACTGGATCAGGTCGAGCGAGACTTCCACCGAGAACGTAGGGAGCGACAGACTTTCTTCCAAGGATTGACAAGCTTGATCAAAGGGAAGAGCAAGAAGGACCATTGAATCCTTCCACTATTTGTTGTAACTTCCTTGTATCAATTGAGCCCCTGCGTGGGCATGTCTTGCTGTATTAGCCCCTGTGTGGGCATGTACGTTTGTTTGTTTTGACCCCTGCGTGGGTCTATCTTTCTATTAACCCCTACGAGGGTATATTGTATGTTTAAGTCCCTGCGTGGACTATTATTCTAGTTTGACCCCTGCGTGGGTATGCTTGTTGTTAAACCCCTGCGAGGGTGATTTATCTATTTGAAAAGTCCCGTTTAGGGCGACATGTAATCTTTTAAATTAATGGAATGTTAAATTTATAAATTTCATTTTTGCTATTATATAAATATTATATATGAAATAAATAAATCAAAATCATTCCTTTTTGATAATAATCTGCCTATTAAATATTGAATAAGAATCTTAAGAGTGAAACCTAGCCTGTGTGTCATTATAAAAACCTGGCCGTGATGGTAAGACTTGTTTAAAAGATTCAAATCCCTGTTAACATCTGAAAACATGTTAACACTCCTGGCAGATGTGATTCATTTAAAATCACACACGTTATTATTATATAAGGATCTTTACAAAGATTCCAAACCCAACTTAATGATCTCTGAATCATGGGTTAAATCATCGATTAAGATGATCATATTTGACCATACGTGGTGATATGGTGCCTACGGGCCTTGCTCATTTCTACATGAGCCAAAAGACAGTGGTAGCGATGACTCCCTGTCAGAAAAAGGTAATGAACTATGATTCAAACCTTCATGCCTTGATTCTCTGAAATCATGGCTTATAATTATAATTGTCCATGTGACTAGGCCTTTTGTGCTATTAATAAAACTATTATTGTTTTATAATTAGGATAAGCTATATTAAAATCCTAAATAAATATGACTTATAAATTAACCAAATATGGTCTCTGTTTACTATGGTTAATGAATTTCCTTAAGGGGCAATTCCATAATAAACTCCCAAATAAACTATTGTCCTTGTTTTCTGTAACAGTTTAATTAAAATGGCTAACTCGGACGAGATAAATAGTCATCCAGTGGAGAACAACGATAACGCCCGAATTACTTTAACGGGTGCTGAATTGAAAGCGTTGGTTGACGACGCTGTTACAAAGGCTTTAGAGCGGCAGTACGAAGAGTATAGTGGGACTCGGAGTAGGACCCTATCTACCCCGCATTCAAAGCCACCTCCCAAAAAGGAAGATCCCAAGAAAGATGATGATAGACTCTCCTCAAACCACCACAGTGCTCCATCTCAGCAGAATGTACTAAAACAAGAACCCCGTACTAAGGGATGCTCCTATAAATACTTTGTGTCTTGCAAACCCATGGATTTTACTGGGGAAAAAGGAGCCATCGACTGCATGACATGGTTAGACGAGATGGACACGGTTGTGGATATCAGCGGATGCGCTGAGAGGGATGTGGTCAAGTTTGTGTCGCAATCATTTAAGGGTGAAGCTTTAGACTGGTGGAGATCACTGATTCAAGCCACCGGGAAAATCCCATTGTACAACATGTCATGGGATCAATTTGTTGCCCTTATCAAGGAAAATTACTGCCCTCAGCATGAGGGGAGAAGATAGAGTCTGATTTTCTATCATTGGTGATGACAAACCTTGTCTGTCAAGCTTACCTCACGAGCTTCAACACAATGTCCCGGTTGGTTCCATATCTGGTGACCCCGGAACCAAAAAGAATAGCTCGTTTTATCGGTGGTTTAGCCCCGGAAATTAAGGCAAGCGTGAAGGCATCTCGGCCAGCTACTTTCAGATCTGTAGCTGACATATCTCTGTCCCTCACTCTGGATGCGGTCAGACAAAGATCGCTGAGGAACAAAGATGCTGAGAAGAGAAAACGTGAAGATGATAATTCACGGAGGTTGAACAAGAAGCACCGTGGAAACGGTGACAGCAAGAAGGGATATGAGTCAAGGAAAGATGGGCATCAGTCTGGTGAAAAGCCCAAATGCAAAATTTGCAAGAAACAGCACTATGGAAAGTGCAGACTCGAGTCGAACTCGCAGACTCAGTCAAAAACTTTTGCATGTGGAATATGCAAGTCCACGGATCACAAGACCTTGGATTGCAAGAAGCTGAAAGACGCAACGTGCTACCGTTGCAATGAAAGGGGGCACATTAAGACCAACTGCCCTAAATACGCCAAGAAGCCTGAAGAGGCCAAGAAGACCAATGCGAGAGTCTTCAGAATGGACGCAAAGGAAGCGGTTCTAGACGACAATGTGATTACAGGTACTTTCCTTGTAAATGATGTCTATGCAAGAGTACTATTTGATTCAGGCGCTGATAAGTCGTTTGTAGATAATAAGTTTTGTGAATTGCTGAAATTACCTGTCAAAACCTTAAGTGCAAACTATGAGGTGGAGTTAGCAGATGGCACCATAGAAACCGTCTCGACTGTGTTAGAGGGATGTGTTATATCCATTAAGAACCACTCTTTTCCTCTATCCCTACTTCCATTTAAGTTGGCCGGTTTTGACATAGTTTTGGGTATGGACTGGTTATCTCATAACCAGGCCCAAATTGTCTGCAACAGAAAGCAAGTGGTGATTAAGACTCCGTCTGGCGAATCACTTACCATTCGGGGAGATACCAAGTACGGGCTGCCTGAGCAGGTGACTATGCTTAAGGCTTCCAAGTGTTTAAAGAAGGGTTGTGTCATCTACATGGCACAAGTGATTATTGATGAGCCTAAACCAAAGATTGAAGACATCCCCGTCATTTCTGAATACCCTGAAGTTTTTCCGGAAGAACTACCTGGTTTGCCACCAGATAGGCAAGTGGAATTCAGGATTGATATCATACCTGGAGCAGCACCAGTTGCTAGAGCACCTTATAGGTTGGCGCCCACAGAGATGAAGGAATTGAGGACGCAACTGGATGAATTGCTAGCTAAAGGTTTCATTAAACCTAGTTCGTCTCCATGGGGAGCACCAGTCTTGTTTGTCAAGAAGAAGGATGGATCGATGCGTCTGTGCATCGATTATCGTGAGCTTAATAAAGTCACGATAAAGAATAGGTATCCATTGCCCAGGATCGACGATTTGTTCGATCAATTGCAAGGGGCAAGTTATTTCTCAAAGATTGACTTAAGGTCAGGCTACCATCAACTGAAGGTCAGAGATGAAGACGTACACAAAACTGCATTTAGGACTCGTTATGGTCATTACGAGTTCCTAGTGATGCCTTTTGGGCTCACTAATGCACCGGCTGCGTTCATGGATCTCATGAATCGCGTTTGCAAGCCTTACTTAGATAAATTCGTCATCGTTTTCATCGAAGACATTCTTATTTACTCAAATAACCAAGCTGACCACAAGAAACACCTTCGCTGTATTCTCAAACTCCTACATCGTGAGAAACTCTATGCCAAATTCTCTAAGTGTGAATTTTGGCTACGAGAAGTCCAATTCCTTGGACATGTGGTGAGTGAGCGTGGTATCCAAGTGGATCCCGCTAAGGTTGAAGCAGTTATGAACAGACAAGAGCCAAAGACGCCTACAGAGATTCGTAGCTTCCTGGGATTGGCAGGATATTACAGGCGTTTTATCGAAAATTTTTCAAGGATTACTGCACCCCTAACCTCCTTAACTAAGAAGAAGGTTAAGTTTGTTTGGGGCCCTAAGCAGCAAGAGTCCTTTGATATTCTGAAGCAAAAGTTGAGCAACGCTCCTGTACTGACATTGCCGGAAGGCACCGAAGAATTTGTGGTTTACTGCGATGCATCGCACACTGGCATGGGGTGTGTGCTTATGCAGAAAGGCAAGGTTATTGCCTATGCTTCAAGACAGTTAAAGGTGCATGAAAAGAATTACACCACCCACGACTTGGAGTTGGGTGCCGTTGTATTCGCACTAAAACTGTGGAGGCATTATTTGTATGGTATCAAGTGTGTGATCTATTCTGATCACAAGAGCCTTCAACACCTGTTTAATCAGAAGGATCTAAACATGAGGCAACGCCGTTGGATGGAGACTTTGAATGATTATGATTGTGAAATCAGATACCATCCCGGCAAGGCGAATGTAGTCGCTGATGCCTTGAGTCGAAAGGAAAGGGTAAAACCCATCCGAATCAATGCCAAGCGCATGGAGATAAAGAACAGTTTGACTGAAAGGTTGTTAGCTGCACAGAAAGAAGCTGTGTTGGAAGCTAACTATCCTAACGAAAAGCTAGGAGTAACTGAGGAGCAGTTATCTCTTGGCAAAGACGGAATTCTGAGATTGAATGGACGAATATGGGTTCCAATTTATGGTGGACTACGAGATGTTATCCTTCAAGAAGCCCATAGTTCCAAATATTCCGTTCATCCTGGAGCTGATAAGATGTACCAGGATCTAAGGGCAAATTATTGGTGGATAGGCTTGAAAAAGTCTGTAGCTGCCTATGTAGCTAAATGCTTGACTTGTGCGCAAGTCAAAGCAGAACATCAAAAGCCGTCGGGCTTACTACAACAACCTGAACTTCCTACGTGGAAGTGGGAAATGGTAACTATGGATTTTATCACCAAGTTACCTAAGACAAGGAAAGGAAATGACACAATATGGGTTATAGTTGATAGACTGACTAAGTCAGCACATTTCTTACCCATCAAGGAGACTTATAGCTCCGACATGTTAGCCCAGTTATACGTGGATAAGATTGTAGCCTTACATGGCATACCTGTGTCTATTATCTCTGACAGAGATACTAGATACACGTCACATTTTTGGAAAAGCTTCCAACAATCTTTGGGCTCGCGTTTGAATTTTACTACGGCTTACCATCCTCAGACAGACGGTCAGAGTGAGCATACTATTCAAACTTTGGAAGACATGCTACGTGCATGTGTAATTGATTTAGGTGGTAGTTGGGATAACCACCTACCCTTGATTGAATTCTCCTACAACAATAGCTACCATACCAGCATTAAGGCTGCGCCTTTCGAGGCCTTATACGGTAGAAAGTGTAGAACGCCTGTTTGTTGGGCGGAAGTTGGAGATGTCCAATTATCAGGACCAGAGATAGTCTTTGAAACGACGGACAAGATTGTCCAGATTCGTGACCGTCTCAAGGCTGCCCGTGATAGGCAGAAAAGCTACGCAGATCCAAAGCGTAAACCTATGAACTTCTAAGTAGGCGACAAAGTCCTACTTAAAGTATCACCCTGGAAGGGGGTGATGCGATTTGGTAAGAAAGGCAAGCTAAGCCCGGGATACATAGGACCTTTTGAGGTTATCGAACGTGTCGGGTCAGTTGCCTATAAGTTAAACTTACCAGAAGAGCTCAGTGGAATTTACAATGTGTTCCACATCTGCAATCTGAAAAAGTGTTTCGCTGATGAATCACTAGTCATACCACATACAAATGTGCATATAGATGAGAGCTTAAAATTTGTGGAAAAACCATTGTCGATTGAAGATCGACAGGTTAAGAAGCTTCGAAGGAAGCATGTGCCTATTGTGAAGGTCAAATGGGATGCCCGTAGAGGTCCCGAATACACGTGGGAGGTTGAATCCACGATGAAAGAAAAGTACCCTTATTTATTTCAGTAAATCTCGGGGTCGAGATTTCTTTTAAAGGGGTGAGGATGTAACACCTCGAAAATTCACGTCCTATAATGTGTCGACACGTGTCATATGATTGAACGTGTGAAAGAATGTTCTGAAAGGACTAAAGTTGACAATCATGAAAAGTATGTGAATATACGAGTTCTAAATGTCAACAGTGAATAAATATATTGTACATTAACCCTACATGATGTTTATAACATCAAACGAATAAATCATGGATCATGCGAAGCTAAAAGTGAGAGATTACAAACTACAGGGGTTAAATGTGTCAACATGTTTAAGTTATACCTCTGAGTGACCTTTTGACAAACCCGAAGCTTTGTAACTGTTAATTATGCTCACTAGAATACACGATATAAATTTCGTAAAGTTTCGTTATCATATGAGAAAGTTATGATCAAATTCGTGTGCGAAGGGTTAAAGCGTCAACGTTGAAGGTTAGGACTTTTCGGGTAACAATAAAGTTAAACGGGGACTTAACAAAGTGGGTATATGTTTTAAAGCCCTTATAAATCAATTTGGAGGGTTCAAGATGCAAGAAACAAAAGTCTAATCGAAGTTTGAAGAGCCAAGGATCAATATGCAATAAATCAAAAATTCTGATTTGTGCAGAGGAGGCGTCGCGCCACGCGAAGCCCCAAGGGGGGGCCTTCGCGCCACGCGAGGGACTGCCAGTTCCGAAAACTTTGGGTTTTGCCTGCTAAGTGCTTTCTGCTCGACCTTTAACCGAATTTCCTCATATTGGACGACCCCTAGGCACCCCCTAAGCACTAGGAACACTTGTTAATCAGTTGTGGTCGGATGTAGACTTGTGTGTCAACTTTTTATGGTGATTAAATCACTATATAAAGCCCTTAGTTTGCAAAAAGTTCTTCACATATTCTCTTGCACTTCCTGATCATTTCTGGAGCTCAAGACCCCTCTCAAGTGATCACAAATCGTTCATAGGACTCTTGTAAGTTTGCTTAACCTTCTTTAATTGAGTTTAGCTTAGTTATTTAGCTAAAAGTCAAACCGTCGTAATTACAGTTTGACTTCGAGATTAATTAATAATGGCTCAGTCAAATCTCGAATTAAAAGTAGTTATAAGTTGGTAATTATGTGGGTAATAAACCCTTAAAAGGGTTCCCCCTGATTCCCACTCTAACTAGGTCTAATGTCGGGTCAAACTTGTTAATAAAAAGTCAACAGGATACTTAGTTTCTAATTTATGCATGATTAGCAATGTAGAACACATACAACCTGTTTGATCATTAATATAACTTGGTAATTAGTGTAAGAACATGTCTAAACATGTTCAACCCGACAATTTACTGTTTAGACCCGGTTCGGAACCGAAAGTCGCAAAGCTTTGACTTTTGCTTTGACTTCAGTTCTGAACCGTTTTGGTATGTTTTAGAAATACCTTAGAGCTTCATTTGGACCAGGTTACATGCTAGTATAACCCTCTGTGCTTATACACCTTGGATCATTAGTTATCCGATTAATACGCATGATTCCGTTAATTGCTCATATGTTGACCATTATGCCCTTTTCACCTTAAAACGTGATTTGTGAAAATGTAAAAGTGTAGAAACCTTAGTTACTGATATATAAACTTGTATGCAAAGTTTGACATCAGTTCGAGGTGTAGATTAAGAGTTATGCTCGTTAGCGTAAAATGAAAGCTTTATGTTAATTAAACGGAGTAATTAGCGTATAGCCTACTTAAACATACTTTTTGATATCAAACTCTTTACCCACTGATGTAATATATTATTTTGGGATTTTTGAAGATTTTTAATAAATTTTAGGCTGAGCATAACTTAAAGTCGTAGGCTTAATCCGGTAATTGTCGGTTTTACCCTTACGGGCCATAAAATGAATTTTACACATCTAATTGACTCCAAACCTTTTGCTACTGATCACATATGATAAATAAATTATTTTAAGCCTTCTGGAATAATAAAAATATCAGCTTTAAGTATCGAACCCAAAAATGGCTTCTAATCGCCTTATTAAGCGTTTTTAGCGCATAGTATGTACTAAGACTATTTTTAAACATACAAGGGTGATACCTACTGATATTTGAGGCAAATTATAATATTTTAACAGTAAGAAAAAGTTGTTTAACTCAGACTTCAGTCTTGAGCTTTACGGCTTATGTGAAATTACCAAAATGCCCCTACGGTGCATAGTTTGGTTATAATTGATAAATTTCACATATATACTTTACCCTACTGTTATAACTTAGTAAAATAAGTATTTTTGCTGATTACATCAGACCTGTAACTCAGATAAATACTTAAACTCTTTTATAACCTTTTAAATGACCAAACTACCCCTACGGGGCATAGTTTGTGTTTAAACACGTTTTGGGCATAATAAAAGACATCTTACTGATGTCACAACATATTTGAAGCATATTAACTTAGGAAACCTGTATATGGCTCTTATGTATACCCGTTACGCTTATTTCGCGTTCGGTTCGGTTTATGTAACTAGTTTACATAAACTAGCCTAAACGGGTCAAACCTTAACGGTTTTATCTCAAAATCCAGAATGTGTATGAAATACCCATATTAAGAAAGTCTCCGAACTTGTCAGGTCTAAATCATATTCTATCCGGTCTTCGCTTAATCGTGCGTACGAACCGTATCTTTAAAACTAGCCGGTCTAAGCTTAAGCTTAACTAAAGACCCGTTAGGATTCTAATAGGTTATTATAAACCTTTGTTCCAGAATAGGAGACCAGTAAAAGCTACGTGCATTTTTCTTATTGTGATTATTACATTGCTCAGGTAAATACTTTTAACTTATTTTCCCTATACGGGCTTGGGTTACAGTATTTAAAATACCGCTTGATCGGGCATTAAATCTTCAATCGTTTGGTGGTTAATTGAATAATTTAATCGGCCCGTTTAAACAGTTTTGTTTACTTAAAAGCCTTTGGGGGGTTAATGACCATGTCCCGGATATCCCTTGCATCATTTTACGAAATGGCCACGACTTAAGCGCGGGGTGTAGGCGTACACCCGTTAGTGCACAAAAGAATAATGTGGTGTGTCTATTGATCTTTAACCCGGACACGATCCGGGCTACTGAACGCATAAGGAACATGTAATTCGTTCACAAGATTATATATTTAAATAATTCTCCCAAGTTATAAAATGTTTATGCCACGTGCATCCAAATCAATTTTCAATCATTTTCTAAAATGAGTCAGTTGATTGTATTTACCAGTGTAAACTGACGTATTTTCCCAAAAAGATTGAATGCAGGTACTAAGCGTAATTGGCTGGGATTTCTCCTTAGCATCAATAGAAGTCTCGCAAGCTTAAGATGCCTAAAGTCTGTTGAACTACTATTTATTTTTGATCCTTCTGTGGACAAACTTTCAACAGTTGTGATACACGATATTACAATATTATTAAAGTTGAATTTATATCTTTCATTTGCTTCCGCTGTGCATTTAAATATTGTGTTGTTTGACTATTATGTTGCCAACCATGTTACGATACTCCCCACCGGGCCCACCGGTGACACGTGGGATCGGGGTGTGACATATACATACGCAAGTGTCAGGTGTATGCCTACACCCCGTGCTTAAGTTGTGGCCATTTCAAATGAATGAGCCGAGGATATCCAGGACACGGTCATATTAACCCCCAAAGGCTTTGTATCAAACAAAACAGATTAAAACGGGTTATCTCAATGATTTAACCACTAATCGATTAAATATTCAATACCCGACCAAGCGGTAACAATTTACCGTATCCCAAGCCCGTATAAGGGAAAATTAGTTAAAAGTATTTACCTGAGCTAAAATGTAAATTAAACTCAATCGTATATTCTAATCAGCAAGTGCAGGGAGCTTTTACTGGGCTCCTAATCTGGAACGAAGGTTTTAAAAACCTATTAGATTCCTAACGGGTCTTATTTAAGCTATAACTTTGACCGGTTAGTTTTAAAGGAAAGTTTACGGTACGAAACGCAAGAATAAGCGGTGACCGGATTATAATGTGATTTAGACCCGACAAGTATGAAGACTTGTATATAATGGGTAAACTAAACACATTCTGGATTTTGAAGTAAAAACGATAAGGTTTGACCCGTTTCGGCTAATTTATGCAAACTAGTTACATAAACCGTACCGAACGCGTATATGCATAACGGGTAACCGAATGAGTCATGTACAATTTCCATAAGTTAATATGCTTTAAATATGATATGATATCAGTAGGATATCTCCCATTATGCCCAAAATGAATTTAAAACCAATTTAAGCTCCGAAAGGGTATTTTGGTCATTTTAAAGTTTATAAAAGAGGTTTAAACATAAACTTAGGTTCTGGTCTCAAGCATTCTGTAAAAATATTTATTTTATGTTGTTATATCAGCAAGATATCATACATATATGTGTTTAATCATTTATGGCCAAATTATGCACCGTAGGGGCATTTTGGTCATTTCACATAAGCTTTTAAGGTTAAATTTGGAAATCTGAGTTCAAGACTTATACTTACTGTTAAAGTATAAAAAATTATTTTTAAAATCATTCTGCCAATAGTCCCTAGTATTGATTTATGTGAGTGCACGGCTGAATTAAAGAAGAGAGGTGCAGTAACCTGCACCTGTGCATGTTTCTGTCCAGTTTAAGTCGTCGCGTCGCGCGACGGCAGTGTGGTTGAGGTGTGGTGCGACGCCACCATGAGGGTAACCAGCAAAACAAGTTTCAAACATGGCAGTTTCAGCCCCCGGACCTTTTAAAACGTAATAACTTTCATTTCAAGCACTTTTAACCCATAAAATTTATATCTTTTATAATATTAGGATATAACCAAACATCGTTAGGTCCAGTTTCGTTAAACGATGACCGAAAACACAAGTTTTGCCTCGTTGATACTTTTAACCCTTTATTTACAAAAGTTAATGTATTTAATATCAAACGATATCGAAACCTCGTGAAGTTTTCGTCGCTTGATCTTGAGAGTATAATTAATCGTTACAAAGCTCCGGGTTCGTTAAAAGGTCACTCAAAGGTATTAATTTAACATGTTGACACATTTAACTCTCGCGCCTTATAAACTTTCACTTTCTTTCACAAACGGCTTCATACGTTTCACAATTCTTTCGTTTAAGAGCATGAACATCATATAGAGTTAATAAAAGGCAAAATTTTCGAGTGTTGACCCTTTGGATCCTTTCACACATATCTTTTCCTTGTTTGTCAACTTTAGTCCTTCGAAATCAATTCTTTACACGTTTAAAGCTTATGACACGTGTCTTTACTACATTGGACATGATTTTCCGAGGTGTTACAACACGTAATTTCGTTGACTATATCAATCCTTTATCGATTTGAATGGGGTAACGTGTAGTACACGATAACCCTATGTGTTGTTTACAACACTTTATCATGCTGAACTATCAATATAAATATACTTATCGGATTATGCGATCAAGTCTCGAACCGAACACACTTTACTCTTTAACCTTGAGCTCTGATTACCAACTTGTAAGACCCTCGCTATTATTTTATGGATTTTCGTACAAATTACGAAATAAATATGTAATTATAATTACATATACGATGAAAATACAGGTTAATTAAAACATTTTCAATTTAAAAGTTTACAACATAATGTAATTAAGTTCGTCGTTTAAAAACAACAACGAAACGATGTGCTGAAGCTTGATCTCGATTGTGTTCGGTTCTTCATTGAGCTTGATCTTCATCCACGTACTCATGATAATCACCTATGGTCAAAACCAACTTAAAAGTTAGTTTTGATAGTTAAATAGCGAGTTTAAACAAGTCTGGAGTTCCAAATAAACAAAGTATAAAATTTTCCAGCTCTGAATGCCTATCGCGGGCCTCGATAGGTTTGGCCTTGGCCCTCGCGGGTCGCCACAGCCTGTGGCGGGCCGCAATAAAATACGGACCCGTTTACCATCATTGTTCGTATTAAAATCCAGTTTATAAGCAATTAACCTATAAATCCCTTTTTCTATTATTCGACCCGTTTAGTTTTAAGTTACATTGCATGAATGTTATCAAGAATCGTTTCTAAACATTCCTACCCATCCGGGCTTATCAAGCATTAGCGTTTTCGCTCCCATTACGGGGTTCGCGTACGCATTTACATTCACCGATTTATTTGTATCTTTCTAATCACTAATCCACATTTAACTTCTTAATTTATTTTGACCCGTTTAGGGGACTTTTAAGTATTGAAGTATCAAACTCGCTCTTTTCTTTTCGCATTTTGCGTTCCCGTATTAATTAACTACTTATATTCCACCACAACTATTTTTGTAGTGGATTTAACATAGGAACCCGTAATCCCTAATTTACCCTTCGGTTAGTCATTTTATGCAAATGACCCATTTTTAGGCCTTCGACCCATGAATGTTTATGCCTATAACTTTTATACGTATCTAAGGACTTCATAGTCCATATACAAGTTCCTAAACGACCCATGAGGGTCGTTGGCCCAATTTACCCATCAAGGGCGCTTTGGTCAACTTAGTCCCTCATTTTACGACGAAGGACTTTAACTACTCATTTGACCAAAATTGTACGTTTAACTATTATCATATTTATACGTACCTGGCTCGGGTCAACATTTTGACCCGTTTTAATACCTTGTCTCCATAATATGCTAATTCATAAAACATTTTATCCAGTGAGCATAAGACTTGGCAAACACTCATTAGTCATCGTTTTTCAAATGGTATCAACATTACCATTTGACCCGTTTGGTCTAAACGACCAAACATTTTACGCTTAAATTGAATGGTATTTATTCACCATTTCATTAAGTAACTCTCTCCGGATTTCTAACCATTTAGTTATGTCGCCTTAACCCATTTCTTACGCGTTTAACCCAACATAGTTTATGCCTTTTGGCGTTATTTAAAGCTTCGACTTTTATCCATTTATACGTGACTAAAATCACCGTTTTACCCTCTTTATTCGTTTAGGCTTACTTGTAAAGTAGCCATTCAAAAACTCGTTTTACATATGTCGTTTCATGACTAATTTATCATGTCGCCCTTTTTACCATTATACATGGTTTTTCATCATTTTGATATGTTCTGACACGTACCATTTCGCGTCAGAAACCATACCTTGAATATTATCTTTATCGTATATGTAACTCTAGAACGAGCATGTATTCTACAAAAAAGGTGTAAGTTTCACTTACCTTCCATCCGGTTATGCTCTTTTCCGTGTACACGATCCGTTTGACCCACTTCTTTCCCAAGCCTCCACCTAGCTCGTTATGCGTCAAACTATCGTCATCATTTACAAGGTGGTTAGATTAGTCATTAACAATCACGACTACTCCACCTTACGTATTTTCTATGTCGAAACTACTATTCGACTTCGTCATTGGTTAGTTTAACTTTCCAAAAGTTAACTACCTTTAATTATATGATAGGTTCAATTTAGCTAAATCGATATCATAATTAGAATTTGTATTACCCCATATCACACGTAATTTGTCAAGTTAGCCAATTACGCGTTTCTTTCATAATTTCATTATATCAACTTTCATTTGGGCATTTTAACAAACACCTTGCGGGAAAGATTTTTATACACCTTTTATGTAGTTCATTATTGTAACACCTCGAAAATTCACGTCTCATAATGTATTGACACGTGTCATAGGTTTGAACGTGTGAAAGAGTGTTCTAGAAGGACTAAAGTTGACAAAGATGGAAAGTATGTGAATATAAGGGTTCAAATTGTCAACAAGGAATAAATACACTTTACAATAACCCTACATGATGCTTATACCTTCAAACGAATAAATCATGGATCATACGAAGCTAAGTATGAAAGAAAGTGAGAGATTACAAACTACAGGGGTTAAATGTGTCAACATGTTTAAAGTATACCTCTGAGTGACCTTTTAGCAAACCCGAAGCTTTGTAACGGTTATTTATGCTCACTAGAATGCACGATATAAATTTCATAAAGTTTCGTTATCGTATGAGAAAATTATGATCAAATTCGTATTCAAGGGGTTAAAAGCGTCAACGATGAAGTTTATGACTTTTCGGGTGACAATAAAGTTAACCGAGGACTTAACAAAATAGGTATAAGCCTTGAAGCCCTTATAAGTAAATTTTGAGGGCTCATAATGCAAGAAATAATGTTGAAACACCTTTACTTGGACCAAGGACCAAAATGTTAAAAATCAAAAATTTGATTTGGATCAGAAGGGGCATCGCGTGACGCGAGGCCCCCTATGGGGACCTTCGCGTGGTGCGAGGGGCCCTCTGATCCGAAATCCTTGGGCTTTTGCATGCCAAGTCCATTTTAACCGACTTAAAACAATTTTCCTCATCTTGCACGACCCCTAAACAACCCCTAGGCCCTTAGGGACACTTGTTAATGATCAAGGATCAGTGGTAGCATGATTTGTCAACAATCTATGAGGTCTTGAACACTATAAAAGGTCACAAAGTTGCAACCATTTGATCACACCTCATTTCTGCATTTCCTGATCATTTCTGGAGCTCCAAAGCAGACTCAAGTGATCACTAATCGTGCATAGGACCTCAGTAAGTATGCTTAACCTTTCTTAGTTGAGTTTTTACTTAGTTTTAGCTTAAAAGTCAAACCGTCGTAATTAACGGTTGACTTAACGATTAATCGCTAATGGTCCAGTGATTAGTCGAATTGAAAGTAGTTATGAGTTGGTAATCATGTGGGCATTAAACCCTTAAAAGGGCACCCTCTGATTCCCACTCTAACTAGGTCAAATGTCGGGTCAAACTTGTTATTAAAAAGTCAACAGAATGCTAATTTTCCAATTTATGCATAATTAGCAATGTAGAACCCATACAACCTGTTTGATCACTAAAATAACTTAGTAATGAATGTAAGAACATGTCTAAACATGTTCAACCCGACAATTTTCAGTAGAGACCCGGTTCGGAACCGAAAGTCGCAAAACTTTGACTTTTGCTTTGACTTCAGTTCTGACCCGATTTAGTATGATTTGGAAATGCCTTAGAGCTTCCTTAGGACCAGGCTACATGTTAGCATAACCCTCTGTGGTTGGTTCATTGATTATCCGATTCGTTTACTCGTTTCCGTTAAATGCCTAATGTTGACCAATATGCCCTTTTGACCATAAAACGAGAATTTTGGATATGTAAAAAGACAATAACCTTTGTTACTGATTTATAAACATGTCCCTAAAATTTTACATCAGTTGGAAGTCTAGATTAGGAGTTATGCTCATTAGCGTAATTATAACGCCTTTGAGTAACTAAAGGCGCAATCAGCATAAAGCCTATCTAAACCCAATTTTTGACACCAAACCTTGTACCCACTGATGTAATATAATATTTTGAGATTTTTAAAGATTTTTAATTATTTATAACCTGCTCATAACCTAAGGTTATGGCGTTAATTCGGTAAATACCGAATATACCCTTTTCGGTCATAAAATGAGTTCTACATAGTATTTTGACACCAATCCAATTGCTACTGATTTTATATAATAAATAAAGTATTTTGAACTTTATAACCTGATCAGAAAACTCAGATTTCCTGTATAACCCGGAAATCGCTTAAAATGACTTTTTACGCGTATTAAACGCATAGTTTGGGTTTAAAACCATTTTATCACATAAGACTTATTACCAACTGATACGACCTATTAAAATAAATTATTTTACTGGTGTATTTGGACCCGAATCTCAGAACTTCATTTAAACTCTTTTATAACCTTTTAAATGACCAAAATACCCCTACGGGGCTTATTTTGAGATTTAACTCGTTTTGGGCATAATGGAAGGTATCCTACTGATATCACAACATATTAAAGGCATATTAACTTAGGAAACCTGTATATAATTTAATTGGTTACTCGTTACGCATTGTTCGCGTTCGGATCGGCTTATGTAACTAGTTTGCATATATTAGCCGAAACGGGTCAAACCATCTCATTTTTGTCTCAAAATCCAGAATGTGTTTAAGTTAACCATATTAAACAAGCATACAAGCTTGTCGGGTAAAAACCATATTCTAATCCGGTCTTCGCTTTATCATGCGTTTGAACCGTATCTTTCTTTTGAAAACTAACCGGTCTAAGTCAAGGCTTAATTAAAGACCCGTTAGGATTCTAATAGGATATTATAAAACCTTCGTTCCAGATTAAGAGCCCCAGTAAAAGTACTTGTGCTTGCTGATTAGAAATTACGGCTGAGTATAAATTGCATTGCTAGCTCAGGTAAATACTCTTAACTTATTTTCCCTATACGGGCTTGGGATACGGTATTATAATAATACCGCTTGGTCGGGTATCGAATGTTCAATCGTATTGTGATTAAATTATTGAGCTAACCCGTTTTAATCTGTATTGTTTGAAATAAAAGCCTTTAGGGGTTAATGACCATGTCCCGGATATCCTTGACATCATTGTATTATAAAATGGCCACGTCTTAAGCATGGGGTGTAGGCATACACCTGACAGTTGCTTAAGGGAAAAACGGTATCTCACTCTCTTGTGGGCCTATACTTGTGGTGTGTCTGTTAATCTGACTCGATTTCTACATCGGGCCCTGAACGTACAACGAACATGTAAATCTGTATACAAGATTATAAATATAATTGTCCCAAGTTATAAAGAGTTTGTGCCACGTGCATTCAAATCAATTTTATTAAACCTTTTCAAAATGAGTCGGTTGAGTGTATTTACCAGTGAAAACTGACGTATTTTCCAAAAGGGTTAAGTGACAGGTACTGAACGTAATTGGCTGGAAGCTCAGGGCGTTAATAAGGAATCTTGCAAGTTCTAGGCGTCTAAAGTCTGTTGAACAATGTTTATGTTTGAAGATCCGCCTATGGATCCTTTACTTTCCGTTGTAATACTTGATATTACTTTATATTCGGATTGTAATATATTTACCTTTTGCTTCCGCTGTGCATTCATATATATTGTGTTGTTTGACTATTATGTTGCCAACCACGTCACGATACTCCCCCACCGGGACCACCGGTGATACGTGGAAAGTCGGGGTGTGACAGGTTGGTATCAGAGCCAACACTGAGTGAATTAAACGCTAGCCTTTTTGTGTTTAATCTCAGTTACACAGTTGCACATTCTTGAGTCTAGACAAGAACATAGGACAAATCCTAATTCGTTTTATTTTGTCCTTATTTGGTTCCTTTGTTATTTTTTTGATTAGCCCTTACATGGGCAAGTCATTTTCTATTAGAAGTCCCGTTTAGGGCACCCATATACTTGTTCAAATTTTAATGGAACGATTATATTTAAAATATCATTCCTATATTATAAGATCTACCATTATAATAAAATGGCAAAATCTAAAAAGGACAAGACCTAGCCATATGTCACTTTAAGACAGGGCCAAGATGGTAGTTCCACAATTAGATTCAGATCCTTGCTAATATTTCAATTTAGGATTGTTCTGCGTTGAATATTAAAAAGTGTCTAAAGGGTAAAACCTAGCCTAATTGTCAATGCAGACATGGCCAAGATGGTAAAACTTATTCAAAAGATTCAAATCCTTGTTAAATATCTGAAAGCATATTAACATGCTTGACAAGATGTGGTACAATAAAATCACATAAGTCATTCTTAAATGGGTTAATCTAAATTCCCTTATTTGGAATAATCATCCCTTAAGGATGAAGTGCCTACGGGCTATAATTAGCGTCCTCTGAGACTAAAGACAGTAGTAGTCTTTGACTCTCTGTCAAGAAAAGGTAATGAACTTTGATTCAAACCTTAATGCCTCGATTCTCTGAAATCATGGCTTATATCATCCTAAAAGAGGATCATATTATAAACATCCCTTAGAAGGGAAGTGCCTACGGGCTATAGTTAATGTCCTCTGAGACTAAAGACAGTGGTAGCCTACAACTCCTTGTCAAGAAAAGGTAATGAACTTTGATTCAAACCTTAATGCATCGATTCTCTGAAATCATGGCTTATAAATTAAACTTGTCTACGTGACTAGGCCTTTTTGTGCCATTATAAAATAATAATTAGGGATTGTAATAAAGATCCTGAATATATGCATGCTTAACAAATTAACCAAAATAGTTATTAAAAACCATGGTTAATAAATCGTCAAGAACGATAGTACTGTATTGGGCTTCTAAATAAACCTTGCCCTTATTTCTTTTTGTAGCAATTAAAACTACCTACATGGCTGACTCTGACGAGATAAATAGTCATCCTCTGGAAAACCGCGATGATGATAGGATTAATATAACCAGAGGAGAACTTCGTACACTGATTGATACAGCTGTATCTAAAGCTGTAGTGGAGCAATTTAGGGAGTATAGTGGGACTCATAGTAAAGCCTCATCTGTACCCCACTCTAAGTCTGTCCCCAAGACTCATTCTGAGGCTCATAGCAAGCCACCCTCAAAGAAAGACGAGCCAAAGAAAGATGATGATTGACGTTCATCTAATCAACTCAGTGTTCCATCCAAGAGGATAGTGTTCGATAATGAACCGCATACCAAATCCTGTACCTATAAATACTTTGTTTCCTGCAAACCCCGGGATTTCACTGGGGAGAAAGGAGCAATCGATTGTATGACCTGGTTGGATGAAATGGACACAGTCGTCGATATCAGCGGTTGTGCTGAGAGGGATGTAGTGAAGTATGTATCCCAATCGTTCAAGGGAGAGGCACTGGCATGGTGGAAGGCTCTCATTCAAGCTGCTGGGAAGATCCCACTTTACAACATGTCATGGGAACAGTTTGTTGCTCTCATTATGGTGAACTACTGCCCTCAACACGAGGTTGAGAGGATTGAGTCAGATTTCTTATCATTGGTTATGACAAACTTAGATTGTCAAGCTTACCTCACCAGTTTCAATACCCTGTCCAGACTGGTTCCTTACCTAGTAACACCAGAACCCAAGAGAATTGCTCGCTTCATTGGGGGTTTAGCCCCAGAAATCAAAGCCAGTGTTAAGGCTTCAAGACCTACTACATTCAGGTCAGCGGCAGATCTGTCGCTATCTCTCACACTCGATGTGGTCAGAAACAAGGCTGCCAAAGCCTCTGAAGAGGGAAAGCGTAAAAGGGAGGATGAGGATTCTCATCGCTCCGATAGGAAGAAGAACTCTGAGGATAAGAAGAGTTCCGGGTTTAAGAAAGACAGCCAGCAGTCGGGTGGGAAGACCAGGTGCGAAACTTGTCAAAAATACCACCTCGGGAAGTACAGATTTGAATCTCAGCCTCTACCTTGTGGGATTTGCAAGTCTAGGGAACATACAACCTTGGATTGCAAGAAATTGAAAGACGCAACCTGTTATGGTTGCAACGAGAAGGGGCATATCAAGACCAACTGCCCTAGAAATCAGAAGAAGCCCGAAGAGGCCAAGAAAACAAACGCATGATGAACGCCCAGGAGATGGTGCAGAATAACAATTACATAGCAGGTACCTTTCCTTATCAAACAGTTTATGCAAAAATTTATTTGATGCTGGCACATATGATTCTATACTGAACGATAAATGTTGAGAACTGTTGTCTCAGCCTGATTAGGACTCCGGTCATTTAATGCGAGGTAGAAATTGGCCGATGACACTATAGAAAATGCTCCAACAAATCTTGGATTGATATTTTATATCTATTAGGAATCACTCTTTTCTGATATCCTTATGGCAAGCTTTCAAGCTATCCAAATTCATCACTATAATAAAGACAGATGTGACATTTCGATTCCCTGTCAAAAAGATGACGGATTAGGACCAAAATTTAAATGCCATTAATGGTCTTTTGTGACCTAGGCTAAGTATAATTGATATATATTAAATAACATTCATTAAGAATGTTAATGCTATATTGGCCTGTATGGTTTAATGAAACTATGGTTAGTATATAAGGCCATGAGGATGAGGAATAGCAGTTGTCGGATCGCAACCAAGAAATTGATTCATTTAGTAATAGGAACCATTTCTTCTGTTCCTGTCAGAAATCTTTAGTCATAAAATTCTAATGTACCCTCTCCATAGACAAAAGACATTCGCATGTAATTGATATCTCTTTAATCCCTATTGATTACGAATACCAAATGGTATGACAAAACCGCCGTATGAAAATTGATGTATCTTAATAAGTTCCATAGATTGCTTCCATGCCTGATCAGTATGGAGGTTTAATACATGGAACCACAAAGATATCCCAATGATCATATGGTACTAAAGTCAACTAATAGTATTCAAAGAAGATATCCAGAATGGAATTGTCCAAGTAAGTCCCTCTGATTAAATCTGTGGACTCGTAACATAAATATGCCACTTATCTGACACAGGCAAGGATAAATGAACTGGAGCCGAGATTTGGAAAAATCTCTGTAATCTCCGTGTGTATTGATTACCTTCTGCAAAGACTACCCCGTCTACCTCCCGAGAGGCAAGTAGAGTTAAGATTAACATCCCACTTTGGGTTGGAGTGTTGTAGAACTCCATGATTGATTATGGAATAATCGAAACCCTAATTAAGTAAATTTTAAGATAAGAGATTCATATAGCCTAACTTGATATTCCGAGAGTTTGATATTGCTAAATAAGAAAGACGGTTCATTTTGCTTATGCATTCATTACCGCAATCCTATTTAGACAACGATTAAGAATCGCCATCAACTACCCAGGATCGTCGAGTTATTCAACTAGCTATAAGGATTAGCTATTCCTTAAGAATAGTTTTAAGCAATGGTTGGGATAACTATCTCACCTTAAGATAACTTTTCTATAATAGTTGTATATAAGTATCAAGGTGGCTCCTTTGAAGACCTTGTATAGATGGAATGTTAAACGCCTATTGATAGGACAATAGATTGGTAAGTCCAATTATCAGGATCTGAAAGTTGCATTAGAAACAACAAATAAGATCACGCAAATACATAATCATCTGCAAGATGCCAGTATTCGGCAGAAAATCAAGGATTAATGAAAATAGCAAACCTCCTAAATTCTTGTTAAGGATAAGGTTCAACAAAAGATATCACCCAGGAAAGGGTGTGCCAAGTTTGTTAAATTATCAGGCTAGTTAAGCCCTGAAAATATAGAATCATTCGAAGGAAATCGAATGTATCAAGATCAAGTAGCTTATAAGCTAAAACCTATTTAGGGAACTTGGCGGAGCTCGCAATACATTGCACACTAGTGACAGAAGGATGTGTTTCGCCAATAAGTCAAGAAGCACTGTCACATAATGATATGCAGATTTATGATGTGATGAGTATCCTGTATCGATTGAGGATCGACAGGTTAAGAAGCCCCAAAAAGATACATGTGCCTAATATAGGGATCAATTTGGGAGCTTGGAAAGACTCCAAAAATGTTATAGAAGTTAAGTCCACTTATGCGACAAAAAGAACTTCCATCATCTTAACAAATCTCGAGGTTGAGATTTCTTTTAAGGGGGTGAGGATGTAACACCTCGAAAATTCACGTCTCATAATGTATTGACACGTGTCATAGGTTTGAACGTGTGAAAGAGTGTTCTAGAAGGACTAAAGTTGACAAACATGGAAAGTATGTGAATATAAGGGTTCAAATTGTCAACAAGGAATAAATACACTTTACAATAACCGTACATGATGCTTATACCTTCAAACGAATAAATCATGGATCATACGAAGCTAAGTATGAAAGAAAGTGAGAGATTACAAACTACAGGGGTTAAATGTGTCAACGTGTTTAAAGTATACCTCTGAGTGACCTTTTAGCAAACCCGAAGCTTTGTAACGGTTATTTATGCTCACTAGAATGCACGATATAAATTTCATAAAGTTTCGTTATCGTATGAGAAAATTATGATCAAATTCGTATTCAAGGGGTTAAAAGCGTCAACGATGAAGTTTATGACTTTTCGGGTGACAATAAAGTTAACCGAGGACTTAACAAAATAGGTATAAGCCTTGAAGCCCTTATAAGTAAATTTTGAGGGCTCATAATGCAAGAAATAATGTTGAAACACCTTTACTTGGACCAAGGACCAAAATGTTAAAAATCAAAAATTTGATTTGGATCAGAAGGGGCATCGCGTGACGCGAGGCCCCCTATGGGGACCTTCGCGTGGCGCGAGGGGCCCTCTGATCCGAAATCCTTGGGCTTCTGCCTGCCAACTCCATTCTAACAGACTTAAAACGATTTTCCTCATCTTGCACGACCCCTAAACAACCCCTAGGCCCTTAGGGACACTTGTTAATGATCAAGGATCAGTGGTAGCATGATTTGTCAACAATCTATGAGGTCTCGAACACTATAAAAGGTCACAAAGTTGCAACCATTTGATCACACCTCATTTCTGCATTTCCTGATCATTTCTGAAGCTCCAAAGCAGACTCAAGTGATGACTAATCGTGCATAGGACCTCAGTAAGTATGCTTAACCTTTCTTAGTTGAGTTTTTACTTAGTTTTAGCTTAAAAGTCAAACCGTTGTAATTAACGGTTAACTTAACGATTAATCGCTAATGGTCCAGTGATTAGTCGAATTGAAAGTAGTTATGAGTTGGTAATCATGTGGGCATTAAACCCTTAAAAGGGCACCCTCTGATTCCCACTCTAACTAGGTCAAATGTCGGGTCAAACTTGTTATTAAAAAGTCAACAGAATTCTAATTTTCCAATTTATGCATAATTATCAATGTAGAACCCATACAACCTGTTTGATCATTAATATAACTTAGTAATGAATGTAAGAACATGTCTAAACATGTTCAACCCGACAATTTTCAGTAGAGACCCGGTTCGGAACCGAAAGTCGCAAAACTTTGACTTTTGCTTTGACTTCAGTTCTGACCCGATTTAGTATGATTTGGAAATGCCTTAGAGCTTCCTTAGGACCAGGCTACATGTTAGCATAACCCTCTGTGGTTGGTTCATTGATTATCCGATTCGTTTACTCGTTTCCGTTAAATGCCTAATGTTGACCAATATGCCCTTTTGACCATAAAACGAGAATTTTGGATATGTAAAAAGACAATAACCTTTGTTACTGATTTATAAACATGTCCCTAAAATTTTACATCAGTTGGAAGTCTAGATTAGGAGTTATGCTCATTAGCGTAATTATAACGCCTTTGAGTAATTAAAAGGCGCAATCAGCATAAAGCCTATCTAAACCCAATTTTTGACACCAAACCTTGTACCCACTGATGTAATATAATATTTTGAGATTTTTAAAGATTTTTAATTATTTTTAACCTGCTCATAACCTAAGGTTATGGCGTTAATTCGGTAAATACCGAATATACCCTTTTCGGTCATAAAATGAGTTCTACATAGTATTTTGACACCAATCCAATTGCTACTGATTTTATATAATAAATAAATTATTTTGAACTTTATAACCTGATCAGAAAACTCAGATTTCCTGTATAACCCGGAAATCGCTTAAAATGACTTTTTACGCGTATTAAACGCATAGTTTGGGTTTAAAACCATTTTATCACATAAGACTTATTACCAACTGATACGACCTATTAAAATAAATTATTTTACTGATGTATTCGGACCCGGATCTCAGAACTTCCTTTAAACTCTTTTATAGCCTTTTAAATGACCAAAATACCCCTACGGGGCTTATTTTGAGATTTAACTCGTTTTGGGCATAATGGAAGGTATCCTACTGATATCACAACATATTAAAGGCATATTAACTTAGGCATATTACTCGTTACGCATTGTTCGCGTTCGGATCGGCTTATGTAACTAGTTTGCATATATTAGCCGAAACGGGTCAAACCATATCATTTTTGTCTCAAAATCCAGAATGTGTTTAAGTTAACCATATTAAACAAGCATACAAGCTTGTCGGGTCAAAACCACATTCTAATCCGGTCTTCGCTTTATGATGCGTTTGAACCGTATCTTTCTTTTGAAAACTAACCGGTCTAAGTCAAGGCTTAATTAAAGACCCGTTAGGATTCTAATAGGTTATTATAAAACCTTCGTTCCAGATTTAGAGCCCCAGTAAAAGTACTTGTGCTTGCTGATTAGAAATTACGGCTGAGTATAAATTGCATTGCTAGCTCAGGTAAATACTCTTAACTTATTTTCCCTATACGGGCTTGGGATACGGTATTATAATAATACCGCTTGGTCGGGTATCGAATGTTCAATCGTATTGTGATTAAATTATTGAGGTAACCCGTTTTAATCTGTATTGTTTAAAATAAAAGCCTTTAGGGGTTAATGACCATGTCCCGGATATCCTTGACATCATTGTATTATAAAATGGCCACGTCTTAAGCACGGGGTGTAGGCATACACCTGACAGTTGCTTAAGGGAAAAACGGTATCTCACTCTCTTGTGGGCCTATACTTGTGGTGTGTCTGTTAATCTGACTCGATTTCTACATCGGGCCCTGAACGTACAACGAACATGTAAATCTGTATACAAGATTATCAATATAATTGTCCCAAGTTATAAAGAGTTTGTGCCACGTGCATTCAAATCAATTTTATTAAACCTTTTCAAAATGAGTCGGTTGAGTGTATTTACCAGTGAAAACTGACGTATTTTCCAAAAGGGTTAAATGACAGGTACTGAACGTAATTGGCTGGAAGCTCAGGGCGTTAATAAGGAATCTTGCAAGTTCTAGGCGTCTAAAGTCTGTTGAACAATGTTTATGTTTGAAGATCCGCCTGTGGATCCTTTACTTTCCGTTGTAATACTTGATATTACTTTATATTCGGATTGTAATATATTTACCTTTTGCTTCCACTGTGCATTCATATATATTGTGTTGTTTGTGTCACACCCCCAAAATCCACCTGCGGAGTACTACCGCTTGGAGGCGTGACTGACCAGGATCTAGCCACCAATCATATTGAACAAGCATATAAGTAGTTATGAAATCCAACCAATACAATTGGTGTTCAAACAAAACATAGTTTAAGTTGTAAGCGGAAGCATAAGTCTTAAATCAAACATAAGTTTAATCGTTTCAAAGTTTAACATGGCACACAGCCGTCCATGTCCCACAACGACTCTCTTCCATGCAAGCTCCAGCTGAGTACCTATGGTCCTGCAAAGCATGTAGTAACGAGTCAACAACAAGTTGAGTGAGTTCACGGTTGGGTGTTTGTTTTAAGTTGTTTCGAAAACGGTTTCCTTTATCTGGCATCCTGCCGTGGGGGTTACCCCATAGTTAAAACGTGACTTGTTTGTTCCCGGTTACTCTGGCAATCCAGCCGTGGGGGCTACCCCGTGTTAGTTATCTGGCATTTCGGCCGTGGGGGCTACCCCATGTATACACTAGACTCGTTACCATATCGACTGCTGACTGTAGTCATGTTTAAGTGCCCTGAAACTGTCAATGTCTATCATCATTGACGTGCCCCAGATCCATTAGTTCACGCCCGTCCTCTGCGGCACGGTGTGAGGTTTGTCAGACCTAAATAGCGCTATCTAACTAATGACCCGCTCGCCATTGGCCCGGCGATTAAGTCGATATAAAAAGGAGGGACTTCGTGATAGAGTTTTGGTCTAGTACGAGTTATCTGTCCGTGAGGACGAGGAATTACATTCCTGAACCATTGCTGTCCTACCCAAGGAGGACGAGGAACCCATGTTCCTTAATCCCAATTCCCGACACCTGGGAATCCCATGCTTTGTATAGGGTGTGAACTCACCTTGGTTTGCTCGGTAGATACACAGAAAGGTCAATCAAGCAATATTGTGGTCACTCACGTCCTATCATAGTCGTATCATACAATCAGGTTCGTATTCAAGCAGTACACGTATGTTTCTAGCACATTGCATTCAAGTATCAATCATGGCAATCCATCAACATTCATGTTCAATCAGTAACGTATGAGGTCTATGCATTAGGCCCAAAAGTCCGGCCCGATCACCTAAGTCCGTAATCATGCAAGTCCAATTCAGCGTGCACAAGTGTGTGGTCTCGAGTTGTAGCCCACAAGGTTTCGAGTCGCAACTAAGGTGATCTCGGGTCATGCATGGAGTGGTCTCGAGTCGCAACTGGACTCGCAAACATGGTCTCGGGTCATGATGTTTGGGTGTTGATCAAGTGGGGTCTCGAGTCGCAACTGGACTCGCAACCGCAGTCTCGAGTTATCATGCCCCCGGTCTCGAGTCGAGACTATAGGTTTTCGACTCGCAACCTGTGTCGTAACCGGGGATCTCGACTTGTCATGTGGTGGTCTCGAGTCGCAACTGGACTCGCAACCACGATCTCGAGTTGTGCTGTTTTGTGTGGCGTGGTCTCGAGTCGAAACCAAGGGTCTCGACTCCCAGCACATGCTGAATCTGCATAGTGTACTATCCAATGGAAAACCGATTTCATGTAACAGTTTGTACTATCCACTTAAACATGTTTTCTTGTCTAATTACTAACAAAAATGGATCAAACAATCAGATTTCAAATATTCAAGCCACATTCATATCATGTTCATCATGTTCTTCATATATTCAAGTAGTTCATCATAATCATATCTTGAACAACAATCTAAACACTCAAACAACTAATCCGATTTCCACATATGTGCAGCCTTTTTAACAAGCATTTGATTCTTAGCATATAAGTATATAATCCGATCAACATGGCATTATCTAATACATATATGTAAGCCTATTTCATGAACATCAACAATAAGTGGTTTAAATCACATTTAGACACAAGATATCATTAGTTCTTTATGCAATATATCCGAAATCAAGACATGTTAGCCAAACATCATCATACACATCCGATATACAAGAACATCATCATTTGTACAATTATTCTAGCTACACCATATCATTCACAACATTTAACAACAACAACAACATAAAACACTAACCGGTTGTGAGATGGTGCCGAGTTGGTAAGGAAGATGAGTAAAATGGAGTGTCCGAGTGATGATGATGAGCTTAACCGGGTCTCCTTGTGGTCACCGGTTTGATCCGAGAAGAAGGAGAAGAATGTTGTAGCTTAGGGTTTTAGTGAGAGGAAGGGGGAGTGTGTGTGTAGGTTGCTCAAAAGTGGTGATGTTGGCTCACTACAAGGGTTATATACTAGCTTCTATGTTGATGCACCCTAATGGGTTTTCGAGTGGGGTGGAGAGAGACACGGCCCAACCGGCCCATCAGTTACACTATTCATTCGAGACCGCATGGTCTCGAGTCGGGTTCTTGTGTCTCGGTTCATATATAAATATACGTATACATACAAGCACACACGTAATCATATAAGTTCACATATATCATTCATTCAATCATCAAATCAGTTAGTCACTTAACGTTCAAGCATACAACGAAAGGTTCTAAATTTCGAGTTGTCACATCATCCCCAAGTTGAAAGAAATTTCGTCCTGAAATTTGGTAGGCACTCACTGAGGAAGCTAGTTAGCTGTGTGGTTTTCCCGGTTTTCCTGGGGTGTCACATCCACCCCCCGTTGATCTGGAATTTCGTCCCGAAATTCCGTAGCTTCGGCCTCAGTAGTGGTTGTACTGTTTGCGAACAGTTGGGGATACTTGTGTTTCATCTGATCTTCGCGCTCCCAGGTGAACTCTGGGCCACGACGTGAGTTCCAACGAACTCGAATGAGAGGTATTCTAGTGCTCTTGAGGACCTTAACATCCCGGTCCGTGATTTCGACTGGTTCCTCGACGAATCGTAACTGCTCATCGATAGTGAGTTCCTTCAGAGGAACTACGTGGGTCTCATCTGACAGACACTTCTTCAGATTCGACACGTGGAAAACGTTGTGAACTGCACCGAGTTCTGCTGGTAAGTTCAGTCTGTAGGCCACCCTGCCTATTTTCTCTATGATTTCGAAAGGTCCAACGTATCGTGGGTTAAGTTTGCCTCGTTTACCAAAACGAACCACACCCCTCCAGGGTGAAACTTTGAGTAGTACCCGCTCCCCAACCTGGAGCTCAAGTGGTTTCCTGCCCTTATCGGCGTAAACTTTCTGACGGTCACGAGCTGCCGCCATGCGTTTTCGTATTTGAGCGATCTGTTCGGTTGTGTCTACCACGTGTTCTGGACCAGTGATCTGACTATCCCCCACCTCTTCCCAACAAAGAGGTGACCGGCATTTACGTCCGTACAATGCCTCAAACGGAGCAGCTTTAATGCTGGTGTGGTAGCTGTTATTGTAGGAGAATTCCACAAGTGGCAGGTGCTTTTCCCAGCGATTGCCAAAGTCGATTACACATGCACGAAGCATGTCTTCTAAGGTCTGAATGGTGCGCTCGGACTGCCCGTCCGTCTGAGGGTGATACGCTGTGCTCATATCTAATCGTGATCCAAAGGATCTGTGCATTGCTTGCCACAGTTCTGAAGTGAAACGTGCATCTCGATCCGAGATAATAGAGGTGGGCACCCCGTGCCTCGAGACAACTTCCTTGAGGTATACTTCTGCAAGAGTGGAGAATTTATCCGTTTCCTTGATAGCCAGGAAGTGTGCAGATTTCGTAAGTCGATCCACGATCACCCAAATAGTATCGTTTCCGCGCTGAGATCTAGGTAGGCCAGTAACAAAATCCATGGAAATTTGCTCCCATTTCCATTGAGGTATCTCTGGTTGTTGGAGTAGGCCTGAGGGTTTCTGATATTCGGACTTGACTCTCGCACAAGTCAAACACTTGCTGACGTAAGTTGCGATGTGGGCTTTCATGCTAGGCCACCAATACGTAGTTTTGATATCGTGGTACATTTTATCCGAACCAGGATGTACCGAGTAGCGAGACTTGTGTGCTTCATCCATTACAAGCTCTCGTAGGTTGCCATAGAGTGGGACCCAAACGCGTCCCGTTACGTAGTAAGCGTCGTCTTCCTTCTGTTCTAAGCGTTGCCTTGATCCGCGTAGGGCTTCAGCCCTGACGTTTTCTGGTTTCAATGCTTCTATCTGAGCTTCTCGTATTTGGGAAGGAAGGCTAGAATGGATGTTGTAAAGCTCGCACGCGCTTAGGCGCAGTGTCCTTTCGACTGAGGGCGTCAGCCACAACATTGGCCTTGCCCGGGTGATACCTGATTGAGCACTCGTAGTCATTCAGCAGCTCGACCCACCATCGTTGCCGCATATTCAGCTCCTTCTGCTTGAAGATATGTTCGAGGCTCCTGTGGTCGGTGTAGATGGCGCACTTAGTACCGTACAGGTAATGCCGCCATAGCTTAAGTGCAAAAACAACAGCTCCCAGCTCTAAGTCGTGCGTAGTGTAGTTCTTCTCATGAACTTTAAGTTGGCGTGAGGCGTAGGCTATAACTTTATCTCGTTGCATCAATACACAACCAAGACCTTGAATTGATGCGTCACAGTAGACCACAAAGTCGTCTGTGCCCTCTGGCAATGAAAGGATTGGTGCGCTGCAAAGTCTATCCTTTAAGTGCTGGAATGCTGATTCCTGTGCGTTTCCCCATCGATAAACTATGCCTTTCTGCGTCAGTGAGGTGAGAGGCTGTGCAATCTTAGAAAAATCCTTAATGAACCTCCTGTAGTAACCTGCCAATCCCAAGAATTGGCGAATTTCCTTTGGTGTACGAGGTGCAGGCCAGTTCTTAATCGAGTCTACCTTGGATGGATCAACGTGAATCCCATCCTTGTTTACTACGTGGCCTAAGAAATGGACTTCTCGAAGCCAGAAGTCGCATTTCGAGAACTTTGCATAAAGTTGTTCTGTTCGAAGGAGTTCCAGGATAAGCCATAGGTGTTGCTCGTGCTCTTCCTGACTCTTAGAGTAGATCAGGATGTCGTCGATGAAGACTATAACAAACTTGTCCAGATAAGGCTTGCACACTCGATTCATTAAGTCCATGAAAACCGCAGGTGCGTTTGTCAGCCCAAAAGGCATGACCAAAAACTCATAGTGTCCGTAACGTGTTCTAAAAGCTGTTTTGGAGACGTCCTCTTCTCGGACTCTCAGCTGGTGATATCCCGATCTCAAATCAATCTTTGAATAGTAGCTCGACCCTTGCAGCTGGTCGAACAAATCGTCAATGCGTGGTAGAGGATAACGATTCTTCACCGTCACCTTGTTGAGTTCCCGGTAGTCGATGCACATTCTGAAGGTACCATCCTTCTTCTTCACAAATAGTACTGGAGCTCCCCAAGGCGATGAGCTAGGATGAATAAAACCCTTATCTAAGAGTTCTTGTAGTTGCGTAGAGAGTTCTTCCAACTCTGATGGAGCTAAACGATAAGGTGCACGAGCTATAGGCGCAGCTCCAGGAGCTAGTTCAATCTGAAACTCGACTTGACGATGAGGCGGAAGACCAGGTAATTCCTCAGGAAATACCTCCGGATAGTCACGTACAATTGGAAAATCTTCTATTTTCCTCTCTTTCTCCGAGGTGTCAGTAACAAGAGCCAAAATGGCAGTGTGGCCCTTTCGCAAACACTTCTGGGCCTTAAGGAGGGAGATGACGTTCTCAACGGCACTCCGCTTGTCGCCACGAATCATGAGAGGTTCACCACCTGAATCAGGAATACGGACAATCTTCTCGTTGCAAAGAATCTCTGCTCGGTGTTGGGATAACCAATCCATCCCAATGACAACGTCGAAACTACCCAAGACGATAGGAATAAGGTCGATAGAGAAGGTCTGGTCAGCGAGAATAAGTTTACAACCCTTGACTACGTGTGTGGCTTCTAAACTCTTACCATTTGCTAGCTCTACAGTGTGCTTGTTGTTCAAAGGTGTAGGAATACGCTTAAGCATTTGACTAACTTTTAGTGACACGTAGCTAGTATCGGCACCCGAATCAAATAAAACTGTAACGTAAAAGTCGTCGAGAAGGAACTTACCCGCCACAACATTGGGGTCGTTCCTTGCTTCACCTTGGCCGATCACGAACGCCCGCCCCCTGGCACCATTGTTGTTGTTGTTCCCATTGTTACCATTCCCCTGATTGTTGTTATTGTTGTTGTTGTTCTGGTTCCTGTTCAGTTGGGGACAATCTCTCTTGAAGTGGCCTTCAGCTCCACACTGAAAGCACCCTTTGTTATCACCCTGCTGCTGCTGACGCTGGTTCGGTGGGGCCTGTTGTTGACGATTCTGGTTTGCGGGGTATAAGCTCCTGCAATCCTTTGCAGCGTGACCAGGCTTGTTGCACCGATGACAGTTGCCCCTGGTGCATGGCCCACTATGGTGTAGGCTGCAGCGATTGCATTTGGGGTGATTCCCTTTGTACCCACCATGGCTTTGACCACCAGACGATTGCTGACTGGGGCTCTTGTAGTCATCAGTCTTTCTCTGCTGAGACTGAGATTGAACGGAAGTTGAACCCTTACTTGAAGTTCCATCCCATTTCCGTTTGTTGTCACTAGAGGTACCAGAAGTAGTTGTAGCACCTATGCGCTTTGGTAACTTGTTCTGCTCCACCGCCTGATCCGTGAGACGGTGAGCCAACTGAACAGCTTGCTGGTAGGTGGCGAGGTTCGCTGAAGTCACATGACTTTGGATCTCTGGCACTAAGCCCTGAAGGAATAGTTCGATGCGTTTGATGGGAGGATCCACCATAGTAGGACACAGAATTGCCAGTTCGTTCGACCTTTTCACATAAGCTTCAATTTCCGACCCCGTCATCTTGAGGCTGAAGAATTCTACCTCCAGTTTGTGAATCTCATCCCGACTGCAGTATTCTTCCTTGATCATTTCCTTGAAATTCTCCCATGGGGTGGCGTTGGCAGCAACCAACCCTAGCATTTGAACCTGAGCGTTCCACCATGTGAGGGCTAAACCCTCGAGAGTACCGGTAGCATACTTCACCCTGCGCGCCTCAGGGCATTCACACATTTCGAAGACAGATTCTAGTTTCTCAAACCAGTGGAGGAGACCTACTGCTCCTTCAGTGCCGCTAAAAGTTGTTGGTCGGCAGTCCATGAAAGTCTTAAAAGTGCACACGGGTGGCTGAGCATGCTGACCTATTGTGGGCGAAAGAAAGACAGAGTTTAACACAAAAGTTGGTTCACGGGAGTAGGATCTAAAGATCCTAGAATGAGTTCGGACTGCAGGATATACCTCCTGCGTGTGCAGCTGCAAGTGCTGCGGCAACTCGTTCGTTGATCAGAGCCGTCAACTGGGCTTGTGTCAGGTTAACGCGTCCAGACATGATCTTCATATCAAGAAGAACGTGAGCGAGAGGGGTTCGCGAACGTGCGACGACAGAAGTGAGTAAGTACACACATGTTCAAGCAACAGTAGTTATACTAACCAAGCATACCATAAGCAATGTGCTATGTAACTAACAAGTAGGCAATATATTCACAGATCATATCACCTAGAATGTCGAGCCTTGCATGTGGAGTGAAGCGTCGTTGTGGATCGTAGAGCACTGTACAGGTTATAGTCTGGTTTTAACAAAAAACGTTTCTCCTTTATTAAAACCAAGTTCACTATAACCAATGGCTCTGATACCAATCTGTCACACCCCCAAAATCCACCTGCGGAGTACTACCGCTTGGAGGCGTGACTGACCAGGATCTAGCCACCAATCATATTGAACAAGCATATAAGTAGTTATGAAATCCAACCAATACAATTGGTGTTCAAACAAAACATAGTTTAAGTTGTAAGCGGAAGCATAAGTCTTAAATCAAACATAAGTTTAATCGTTTCAAAGTTTAACATGGCACACAGCCGTCCATGTCCCACAACGACTCTCTTCCATGCAAGCTCCAGCTGAGTACCTATGGTCCTGCAAAGCATGTAGTAACGAGTCAACAACAAGTTGAGTGAGTTCACGGTTGGGTGTTTGTTTTAAGTTGTTTCGAAAACGGTTTCCTTTATCTGGCATCCTGCCGTGGGGGTTACCCCATAGTTAAAACGTGACTTGTTTGTTCCCGGTTACTCTGGCAATCCAGCCGTGGTGGCTACCCCTTGTTAGTTATCTGGCATTTCGGCCGTGGGGGCTACCCCATGTATACACTAGCCTCGTTACCATATCGACTGCTGACTGTAGTTATGTTTAAGTGCCCTGAAACTGTCAATGTCTATCATCATTGACGTGCCCCAGATCCATTAGTTCACGCCCGTCCTCTGCGGCACGGTGTGAGGTTTGTCAGACCTAAATAGCGCTATCTAACTAATGACCCGCTCGCCATTGGCCCGGCGATTAAGTCGATATAAAAAGGAGGGACTTCGTGATAGAGTTTTGGTCTAGTACGAGTTATCTGTCCGTGAGGACGAGGAATTACATTCCTGAACCATTGCTGTCCTACCCAAGGAGGACGAGGAACCCATGTTCCTTAATCCCAATTCCCGACCCCTGGGAATCCCATGCTTTGTATAGGGTGTGAACTCACCTTGGTTTACTCGGTAGATACACAGAAAGGTCAATCAAGCAATATTGTGGTCACTCACGTCCTATCATAGTCGTATCATACAATCAGGTTCGTATTCAAGCAGTACACGTATGTTTCTAGCACATTGCATTCAAGTATCATTCATAGCAATCCATCAACATTCATGTTCAATCAGTAACGTATGAGGTCTATGCATTAGGCCCAAAAGTCCGGCCCGATCACCTAAGTCCGTAATCATGCAAGTCCAATTCAGCGTGCACAAGTGTGTGGTCTCGAGTTGTAGCCCACAAGGTTTCGAGTCGCAACTAAGGTGATCTCGGGTCATGCATGGAGTGGTCTCGAGTCGCAACTGGACTCGCAAACATGGTCTCGGGTCATGATGTTTGGGTGTTGATCAAGTGGGGTCTCGAGTCGCAACTGGACTCGCAACCGCAGTCTCGAGTTATCATGCCCCCGGTCTCGAGTCGAGACTATAGGTTTTCGACTCGCAACCTGTGTCGTAACCGGGGATCTCGACTTGTCATGTGGTGGTCTCGAGTCGCAACTGGACTCGCAACCACGATCTCGAGTTGTGCTGTTTTGTGTGGCGTGGTCTCGAGTCGAAACCAAGGGTCTCGACTCCCAGCACATGCTGAATCTGCATAGTGTACTATCCAATGGAAAACCGATTTCATGTAACAGTTTGTACTATCCACTTAAACATGTTTTCTTGTCTAATTACTAACCAAAATGGATCAAACAATCAGATTTCAAATATTCAAGCCACATTCATATCATGTTCATCATGTTCTTCATATATTCAAGTAGTTCATCATAATCATATCTTGAACAACAATCTAAACACTCAAACAACTAATCCGATTTCCACATATGTGCAGCCTTTTTAACAAGCATTTGATTCTTAGCATATAAGTATATAATCCGATCAACATGGCATTATCTAATACATATATGTAAGCCTATTTCATGAACATCAACAATAAGTGGTTTAAATCACATTTAGACATAAGATATCATTAGTTCTTTATGCAATATATCCGAAATCAAGACATGTTAGCCAAACATCATCATACACATCCGATATACAAGAACATCATCATTTGTACAATTATTCTAGCTACACCATATCATTCACAACATTTAACAACAACAACAACATAAAACACTAACCGGTTGTGAGATGGTGCCGAGTTGGTAAGGAAGATGAGTAAAATGGAGTGTCCGAGTGATGATGATGAGCTTAACCGGGTCTCCTTGTGGTCACCGGTTTGATCCGAGAAGAAGGAGAAGAATGTTGTAGCTTAGGGTTTTAGTGAGAGGAAGGGGGAGTGTGTGTGTAGGTTGCTCAAAAGTGGTGATGTTGGCTCACTACAAGGGTTATATACTAGCTTCTATGTTGATGCACCCTAATGGGTTTTCGAGTGGGGTGGAGAGAGACACGGCCCAACCGGCCCATCAGTTACACTATTCATTCGAGACCGCATGGTCTCGAGTCGGGTTCTTGTGTCTCGGTTCATATATAAATATACGTATACATACAAGCACACACGTAATCATATAAGTTCACATATATCATTCATTCAATCATCAAATCAGTTAGTCACTTAACGTTCAAGCATACAACGAAAGGTTCTAAATTTCGAGTTGTCACAGTTTGACTATTATGTTGCCAACCACGTCACGATACTCCCCCACCGGGACCACCGGTGATACGTGGAAAGTCGGGGTGTGACAATTACTAACTTTTAACCAAGTTTTAATTATCAAAATTAAGCCCTTTGTCTGATGTTCATGAAAAATATCAAGAACTTAGATCGTAACATCAATTTTCACGATTTCAACACTCAATTTCATGTATTCTTCACATTGATGTAAAACCCATTTAGCCCATACTTGATTAGTTGACTAATCACTAGTTTATGGCATAATTTCAACAAGTTTACATCTAGGGTGTTGTTCCTAGACTTATACTCACATCAATTTCGCTAAAACATTCTACATTCAAACAGGAATTTCGTTCATGCATGTTTATCACAAAATCAAAATATCACCAAACAAAAAAATTCAACATACCTTACGATCTCCTTAACTTGGTGATCATTTATATGCATTCAAATCCGAGTTTGGTCTTTGATTGATCTTTCAATTTGGATATTTTGTTGAGCTAGGGTTTATACCCTCTTGTCCTTCTCCCGGTCGTTCCCCACGCACACACACACACTCTATGTGTGTGTTGTGTTTTATGTTCTATTTTTATAAAACAAGTTTCCCTTCTTGGCCATATTAGTCCTTCTTGTTTCATTTATCATAAAAGAAGCTATAACTCATAGTTTATCATTTAGTTATCCATGACTAAATAGGTTAATTATTCCTAGTTAACTTAGTGGGTTTGGGGAATTATAACCCATTTTATTTATTATTATTATTTTTTTAAGTCCCGTTAACTCAGGCTTCTAATTAACTTTGTTTTCTCAAAGCGTTTATTCTTCTTTTTTATTAATATAGGATTATTTATTTAAATCCTAATATTCACCGGGTTAATTTTACCACTAACGGTATTTTATCCGTTCATTATAATTAACGTGGTTTGATTACAAATCCTGTTTTTGGGGTGTTACACCAGGTAATGAAATAAGATTTTGTTTGCCTTTCAAATATATATATATATATATAAAATTACATATTGAATTATTTGTTGGGGAATTTTATATACCACGGATAACTAGGGAGGGAATATTTCAATCGGATAGAACTCCGATTTGACAAATTGAACAACAACATATATGTTTTTGAACTCGTGAATGAACCAGCATATTTGTTTTCAATTAACATATGTGTTTACGAATTTTGAATAAAAAGCTTTCAAAATGCCTAAATTTTTATTTGGAAAATAATGTCCAAATTCTGTAAACCTTAATTTCGATGGCATTATATACATAGCACTTTAATCAAAATAATGTCCAAATTCGACCCTAGCCAGGGGATCTGCCCCTTGGACCCTGCTCCCAGGGGCGCTGCCCCCGGACTCCCGCCAAGGATGGAACCCGCATTCGGGGCTGCGCCCGAACACTCAGAATTATAATAGCTCGAACAAGCGTGCACTCCTGCACTTCCTAACTTGCTTGATGTATATTATAATTCCATGTGAAAGTGTAAAATACAATTAGGGTTAACATACGACGCGTATGACCAACGTGCGCTATTTTGTTCTATAATGCGTGATTTTTGAAAAGTTTCATTAAAATCACGACTCGAATTGGGTTTCAATTGGGTTCAATTTTCTTTTCGTTTCAGTTCAAATTGGCCATTGTTCGGTCAATTTCATCGAATTGGGTTCAAATTCATCGTTCATTTTGAAAAGTTTCATCAAAATGACGACTCGAAATCAAAACAGTAGAACAGAGGATGAAGGAACATGACCAAGCTTTGATTCAGACCGTAGAACAGAGGATGCAGGAACATGACCAAGCTTTGATTCGATTGGAGTCAACGGTTAGTAACAATGGTATCAGACCGTAGAACAGGGGATGCGATTTTGAACTGGGAGTTAGGGGCACGCGTGATTATGGGTATATGACGTGCGTGATTAATGTTTTCAACATGGGTGATTAGGGTTTTTGAGTTTATAACATGCGTGGTTTTCAAAGGAGCGTGCGTAATTATATGCTGTACCGGTCGTACGTTAAGAGCTATTGTACGTTAACCTTTCTCATAATTCTATTTGGTCACCAAGTTAGTCCCGGTTATACTAAAATATCTAACATTATTGATCCAGTATAATTTCTTAATATAAATTAGAAAAAAATGAGATAACGAATTCCAGTTTCAACTTCCGGCCAAGCCAGATTAGGAAATGGTTAGGTTGTGACCGAGACCACTTTAAAGATTTCTTTGAAATATACATAACCATTTTAATTTTGTATAATAATAATAGGTCTAGTAATGTAAACCATATTGGATCCACTAGAGCTTGCGAGACTTGATTATTGATCCAGTATAATTTCTTAACATCTAGAGCTTGCGAGACTTGATTATTGATGCCTGGAGTAGCCAGCCTATTACGTATAGTACCTGCACTTAGCCTTTTTGGAAAATACGTCAGTTTACACTGGTAAATACAATTAACTGACTCATTTTGAAAATGTTTTAGAAAATTGATTTGAATGCACATGGCACAAAAATTCTTTTATAACTTGGGACAATTATAAAAAAATAATCTTGTATACAGTTTTACTTATTTGTCGTCCATTAGGGCCGGTTTGTAGGGCCGGACAAGATTAACTGACACGCCACAGGTATAATGCCCACAAGGTTGATTCCTTTAAGTGGATTATCAGTTTTTACATAATGTAGCTGTCAGGTGTACGCCTACACCCCGTGCTTAGGTCGTGGCCATTTCTTTGAATGATGCCAAGGATATTCGGGACATGATCATTTAACCCCCAAAGGCCATACACCAAATAATACAGAATAAAATGAGTTATATAAATACATTAATCACAATCCGATTTAAATGACTACATACCCGACCAAGCGGTATTGTTATAATACCGCATCCCAAGCCCGTATAGGGAAAATAAGTTAAGAGTATTTACCTGAGCAATGTATAAATCAAATACAGCAAGTGCACGTAGCTTTTACTGGGCTCCTAATATGGAACGAAGGTTTTTAATAACCTATTAGAATCCTAATGGGTCTTTAATTAAGCTTAGACTTAGAGCGGTTAGTTTTCAAAAGGAAGATACGGTTCAAACGCATGACAAAGCGAAGACCGGTTTAGAATGTGGTTTTGACCCGACAAGCTTGTATGCTTGTTTAATATGGGTAACTTAAACACATTCTGGATTTTGAGATGAAAACGATATGGTTTGACCCGTTTCGGCTAATATATGCAAACTAGTTACGTATGCCGATCCGAACGCGAAAAGTGCGTAACGGGTAACCAAATGAGTCATACACAGGTTTCCTAAGTTAATATGCCTTAAATATATTGTGACATCAGTAAGATATCTTCTATTATGCCCAAAACGGATTTAAACTCAAATTACGCCCCGTAGGGGTATTTTGGTCATTTTAAAGGTTATAAAAGAGTTTAAATATAAATCTGAGTTTTGGATCTGATGTAATCAGTAAAAATACTTAATTTACTAAGTTATATCAGTAGGGTATAACCTATGTGTGAAATTTATCATTTCTAACCATACTACGCACCGAAGGGGCATTTTGGTAATTTCACCTAAGGTTTAAAGGTCGAATCTGGAAATCTGAGTTTAAAAACTTTTGCCTACTGCTAAAGTATAAAAATTTATTTAAAACTTCAGTAGGTATCAAGTCTTATATATCTAAAATGGTTTTAATACATACTATGCGCTTAAAACGCGTAAAAAGGCGATTTTAAGCGATTTTCGGGTTTTATAAGAAAAGCTGATATTTTAATTATTCTAGAAGGCTTAAAATATTCTATCTATCATATTGGATCAGTAGAAAAAGGTTTGGTATTAAAAGGATTGGTAAAACTCATTTTATAGCCTAAAAGGGCAAAACCGACAATTACCGAATCAAGCTTAGAACTCTATTTTATGCTCAGCCTAAAAATAAATAAAAATCTTAAAAAATCCCAAAATATTATATTACATTAGTGGGTAAAAAGTTTGATATCAAAAATTGGGTTTATATAGGCTATACGCTAATTACGCCGTTGTATTAATAAAAAGCTTTTCAATTACGCTAATGAGCATAACTCTTAATCTAGACCTCAAACAGATGTCAAATTTTAGGTACAAGTTTATAAATCAGCAACTAAGGTTTCTACTCTTTTACATTTTCAAAGATCACGTTTTAAGGTCATATGGGCATAATAGTCAACATTTAGGCATTTAACGGAACTATGCATATGAATCGGATAACTAATGAACCAAGTTGTATAATCACAGAGGGTTATACTTATATGAAACCTGGTCCTAATAAGGCTCTAAGACATTTCTAAACTATGCTCTAATGGGTCAGAACTGAAAGTCAAAGCAAAAGTCTACTTTTGCGACTTTCGGTTCCGAACCGAGCTTAAACTGAAAATTGTCGAGTTGAACATGTTTAGACATGTTCTTACATTAATTACCAAGTTATATTAATGACAAAACAGGTTACATAGCTTCTACATTGCTAATTATGCATTAATTCGAAAATAAGCTTTCTGTTGACTTTTTAAGATTAACTTTGACTCGACAATTGACCTAGTTAGAGTGGGAATCAGAGGGTGCCCTTTTAAGGGTTTATTGCCCACCTAATTACCAACTCATAGGTACTTTCAATTTGGAATTTGACTGGACAAATTAAGATTAATGACGAAGTCAAATCTTAATTACGACGGTTTGACTTTAGACTAATTAACTAAGCAAAACTGAATTAAGGAATGTTAAGGACACTTACAAAGGTCCTATGCACGACTAATGATCACTAGGAAGGGGTCTTGAGCTCCAAAATCCTCCAGAAGTGAAGTTGTGAAGTTGCAAGTGAATGAGCACTTGAACAAATGAACTCATGGCCCTTATATAGGTTTCTTAGAGCTCCAAGATCATTCCAACAAGGTCTATGGATGTTATGGGATCATTACAGGTGTCCCTAGGCCATAATAAACCATCAAACAAGCCCATGGAATCGAAAACGAGCTCCATAAGTCGGTTAAACCGGATGAACAGGCAGCTGTGATGATTTTCTGCATCTGGGCACCTTAGGCGGCCCGCGTAAGGATCCCCAAGGGGCTTACACTGCCCGTGTGAGGGTCAAGTCCGGTCAGCAAGTTTCAAATATTGCATTTTAGGCCCCTGGTCCTTCCAAACTTGATTTTAACATGGTTCTTGCACTTTTAACCCCCAAACTTGACTTTTAAGGACCCCAAGTCCTAAACCAACTTTGTTAAGTCCCCGGTTATTCATACGATCACCGAAAAGTCTTAAATTTCAACGTTGACGCTTTTAACCCCTCGTATACGAATATTGTCATAACTTTCTCATACTTTAACGAAACCTTGTGAAATTTTTATCACTTATTCTCGTGAGTATAATTAATCATTACAAAGCTTCGGGTTTGCTAAAAGGTCACTCAGAGGTATACTTTAAACATGTTGACACATTTAACCCCTGTAGTTTGTAATTCCTCACTTTCTTTCACAATTAGCTTCGTATGATCCATGATTCATTCGTTTAAGGGTATAAACATCATGTAGGGTTATTGTAAAGTATAATTATCCATTGTTGACACTTTGAACGTTTTATTCACATAGATTCCTTGTTTGTCAACTTTAGTCCCTCTAAATCAATCTTTTACACGTTTAAAGTCCATGACACGTGTTGATATATTATTGGACATGAATTTTTGAGGTGTTACATCCTCACCCCTTAAAAGAAATTTCGACCTCGAGATTTACTGAAATAAATGAGGGTACTTTTCTTTCATTGTGGACTCTACCTCCCACGTGTACTCGGGACCTCTGCGGGCATCCCATTTAATCTTTACAATTGGCACATGCTTCCTTCAAAGCTTCTTTACCTGTCGATCCTCAATCGACAAGGGTTTTTCCACAAATTTCAAGCTCTCATCTATGTGCACATCCGTATGTGGCATAACTAGCGACTCATCAGCTAGACATTTCTTTAGATTGAAGATGTGGAATACATTGTGAATACCACTGAGCTCTTCAGGTAAGTTTAACTTGTAAGCCACTGCTCCTACACATTCGATGATCTCAAATGGTCCTATGTACCTCGGGCTTAACTTACCTTTCTTACCAAATCGCATCACTCCCTTCCAGGGTGACACTTTAAGCAAGACCTTATCACCAACCTCAAACTTTAGAAGTTTTCGCCTTTTATTAGCATAACTTTTCTGCCTATCCCTGGCAGCTTTCAGGCGATCACGAATCTGGACAATCTTGTCCGTCGTTTCAAAGAGTATGTCAGATCCTGATAACTGAGCTTCTCCTACTTCTGCCCAACAAATAGGCGTTCTGCATTTTCTACCATATAATGCCTCAAAAGGCGCTGCCTTAATACAGTATGGTAGCTATTGTTATAGGAGAACTCGATCAATGGCAGGTGGTTATCCCAACTACCACCTAAGTCAATCACACATGCACGAAGCATGTCTTCCAAAGTTTGGATGGTACGCTCACTCTGCTCGTCCGTCTGAGGATGGTAAGCCGTACTAAAATTTAAGCGCGTGCCCAAAGATTGTTGGAAACTTTTCCAAAAATGTGATGTGTATCTAGTATCTCTGTCAAAGATGATAGACACTGGTATGCCATGCAGAGATACAATCTTATCTACGTACAATTGGGCTAACATGTCGGAGCTATAAGTCTCCTTAATGGGTAGGAAATGTGCTGACTTAGTCAGTCTATCTACTATCACCCATATAGTATCATTCCCTTTCTTTGTCTTTGGCAACTTGGTGATGAAATCCATTGTCACCATCTCCCACTTCCACGTGGGAAGTTCAGGCTGTTGTAGCAAACCTGGCGGCTTCTGATGTTCAGCTTTGACTTTCGCACACGTCAAACATTTAGCAACATAGGCAGCTATAGACTTCTTCACGCCTATCCACCAATAGTTTGCCTTCAGATCCTGGTACATCTTATCAGCTCCAGGATGAACGGAATATTTGGAACTGTGGGCTTCCTGGAGGATAACATCCCTAAGTCCTCCATAAAATGGAACCCAAATTCGTCCATTTAATCTCAGGATTCCTTCCTTGCTATAGGATAACTGTTCTTCAGTTACTCCTAGCTTTTCATTAGGATAGTTAGCTTCCAATACAGCTTCCTTCTGTGCAGCTAACAACCTTTCATTCAAACTATTCTTTATCTCAATGCTCTTGGTATTGATTCTTATAGGCTTCACTCTTTCCTTTCGACTTAAGGCATCGGCGACTACATTCGCCTTGCCAGGATGGTATCTTATCTCACAATCATAATCATTCAAAGTTTCCATCCAACGTCGCTGCCTCATGTTCAAGTCCTTCTGATTGAACAGATGTTGAAGGCTCTTGTGATCAGAATAGATCACACACTTAGTTCATACAAGTAGTGCCTCCAAAGTTTCAGTGCAAATACAACGGCACCCAACTCCAAGTCATGGGTGGTGTCGTTCTTCTCGTGCACCTTTAACTGACGCGATGCACAGGCAATGACTTTGCCTTTCTGCATAAGCACACAACCCATGCCGGTGTGTGATGCATCACAATATACCACAAATTCATCTATTCCCTCAGGCAATGTCAATACTGGAGCATTGCTCAACTTTTGCTTAAGGATGTCAAAGGATTCCTGCTGCTTAGGACCCCAGTCAAACTTAATATTCTTACACGTCAACGAAGTTAGGGGTGCAGCAATCCTTGAGAAGTTTTCAATAAATCGCCTATAGTATCCTGCCAGTCCTAGAAAGCTACGAATCTCCGTAGGTATCTTTGGCTCTTACCAGTTCATAATGGCTTCAATCTTAGTGGGATCCACTTGGATACCATGCTCACTGACAACATGTCCAAGAAACTGGACTTCACGAAGCCAAAATTCACACTTTGAAAATTTGGCATAGAGCTTTTCTTGATGAAGCAGTTTCAGAATGCAACGGAGATGCTTCTCGTGGTCAGCTTGACTCTTCGAGTAGATGAGAATGTCATCGATGAAGATGATGACAAATTTATCCAAGGCTTACAGACGCGATTCATGAGATCCATGAACGTGGCAGGTGCATTAGTGAGCCCAAAAGGCATCACTAGGAACTCGTAATGACCATAACGAGTCCTAAATGCAGTCTTGTGCACATCTTCATCTCTAACCTTCAGCTAGTGATAGCCTGACCTCAAATCAATCTTAGAAAAGTAGTTTGCCCCTTGCAATTGATCGAACAGATCGTCGATCCTGGGCAAATGATATATATTCTTGATAGTGATCTTATTAAGCTCGCGATAATCGATGCATAGACGCATCGATCCATTCTTCTTCTTTACAAACAGGATAGGTGCTCCCCATGGAGACGAACTAGGTCTAATAAAACCTTTGGCTAGCAAATCATCTAGTTGTGTCCTCAACTCCTTCATTTCTGTTGGTGCCAATCTGTAAGGCGCTCTTGCAACAGGCGCTGCTCCAGGGATGATATCAATTCTGAATTCTACTTGCCTATATGGTGGCAAACCAGGTAGTTCTTCAGGGAAAACTTCAGGGTATTCAGAAATGAAGGAAATATCTTCAATCTTAGGCTTCTGTTCATCAATAGTTACTTGTGCCATATAAATGACACAACCCTTCTTCAGACATCTGGATGCCTTGAGCATAGACACTTGCTCAGGCAGTAGATACTGGGTATCTCCCTGAATGGTAAGTGGCTCACTAGACGGAGTCTTGATCACCACTTGCTTCTTGTTGCACACAATCTGAGCTTGGTTATGGGATAACCAATCCATTCCTATTACTATGTCGAAACCGGCTAATTTCAAAGGAAGTAAGGTTAATGGAAAAGAGTGGTTCCTAATGGATATGAAACATCCATCTAACACGGTTGACGCGGTTTCTATGGTTCCATCTGCTAATTCCACCTCATATTTCACACTTAAGGTTTTAACAAGTAAATTCAGCAACTTACCAAACTTATTATCTACAAATGACTTATCAGCTCCAGAATCAAATAGCACTCTTGCATAAACATCATTTATGAGGAAGGTACCTGTTATCACATTGTCATCCTGAACAGCTTCTCGTGCATCCATACGGAAGACCCTTGCATTGGTCTTCTTGGCTTCCTCAGGCTTTTTAGCGTATTTAGGGCAGTTGGTCTTAATGTGCCCTTTTTCATTGCAATTGTAGCACGTATCATCCTTAATCTTCTGGCAGTCTACTGTCTTGTGCTCCTTAGACTTGCATAACCCACATGTAGGTCATCCTGACTGAGACTTAGTCTCAAGCCTGCATTTTCCAAAGTGGCGTTTTTGGCAAGTCGTGCACTTTGGCTTCTCCTCTTCTCGTTGACTACCCTTTCCAGACCCAAACTTCTTCTTGTGGTCCGTGTTTCCCTTAAACTTCTTCTCAGACTGTCGTGAGTTGTCGTCCTCGCGTTTTCTCTTACTATCTTCCGAGTTCTTAAGCGATTTTAGCCTAACCGCATCCAAAGTAAGAGATAGAGATAGATCAGCTGCCGACCTGAAAGTAGCAGGTCTAGATGCCTTAACACTGGCCTTGATCTCTGGGGCTAAACCCCCAATGAAACGAGCAATTCGTTTTGGCTCCGGTGTTACCAGATACGGAACCAATCTAGACAGGGTATTGAAACTGGTGAGGTAAGCTTGACAATCTAAAATTTTCATTTCTAAAGATAAGAAATCTGGCTCAATCCTCTCAACCTCGTGTTGAGGGCAGTAATTCTCCTTAATGAGAGCAACAAACTGATCCCATGTCAGATTGTAAAGTGGGATCTTTCCAGCAGCATGAATGAGAGACTTCCACCATGCTAGTGCCTCTCCCTTGAATGATTGGGATACATACTTCACTACATCCCTTTCAGCACAACCGCTGATATCAACCACGGTGTCCATTTCATCCAACCCGGTCATACAATCAATCGCTCCTTTCTCCCCAGTAAAATCCCTGGGTTTGCAGGAGACAAAGTATTTATAAGTGCAGGACTTGGCACGTGGTTCCCTGTCAAATACTATTCTCTTAGATGGAGCACTGTGTTGATTTGAGGAGTGTTGAACATCCTCTTTCTCTGGTTCATCTTTCTTAGAGGGTGGCTTGCTATGAGCCTCTGAATGAGTCTTAGGGACAGAGTTAGTGTGGGGTGCTGATGAGGTTCTACTGTGCGTCCCACTAGACTCCCTGAATTGCCTATCCACAGCTTTAGATACAGCTGTATTAATCAGTGTACCGAGTTCTTCCCTAGTTATATTAATCCTAGTATTCTCATTATTCTCCAGGGAATGACTGTTTCCTTCTTCCGACCTAGCCATGTAGCTTTAATTGCTACATAAAAGAAAATTAAAGATAAGGTTTATTTAGAAGCCTATACAGTACTATCGTTCTTGACGATTTATTAACCATGGTTTTAATAACTATTTTTAGTTAATTTGTTAAGTATGTACATATTCAGGATCTTTATTATAATCCCTAATTACAATTTAATAATAGCACAAAAAGGCCTAGTCACGTAGACAAGTTTAATTTATAAGCCCAGATTTTATGGAATCGAGGCATTAAAGTTTGAATCAAAGTTCGTTACCTTTTCTTGACAGGGAGTTGTAGGCTACCACTGTCTTTAGTCTCAGAGGACGTTAATTATAGCCCGTAGGCACTTCATCTTTAGAGGGATGATTATTTTAATAAGGAAAATTGGAGTAATCCAATTTAAGGATGACTTATGCGATTTTATCGAATCACATTTTTATCACCAATGTTAACATGTCTTCAGATGTTAACAAGGATTTGAATCTTTTGAATAGGTTTTACCATCTTGGCCATGTCTGCAACGGCATTTAGGCTAGGTTTTACCTTTAAGATTCTTTTTAATATTTAACGCAGAACAATCCTAAATTGAGATGTTAATATGGATCTGAATCTAATTGAAGAACTACCATCTTGGCCCTGTCTTAAGGTGACACATGGCTAGGTCTTGTCCTTTTTAGATTTTGCCATTTTATTATAATGGTAGATCTTAAATAGGAATGTTATTTTAAATCTAACCGTTCCATTAAAATTTAAACAAGTACATGGTTGCCCTAAACGAGACTTCTAATTGAAATGACTTGCCCATGCAGGGGCTAAACAGAAAATAACAAGGAAACAAATAAAAGACAAAATAAAATGAATTAGGATTAGTCCTATGTTCTTTGTCTAGACTCGAGAATGTGCAACTGTGTAACTGAGATTAAACACAGAAGGTTAGTGTTTAATTCACTCAGTGTTGGCTCTGATACCAACCTGTCACACCCCGGTATTTCCACGTATTACCGGTGGGCCCGGTGGGGAGTATCGTGACGTAGTTGATATCATCATAGTCAAACAACACAATTTTAAATGCACAGCGGAAGCAAAAGATAGATTCATTTCAACCAAATAAATTGTAATATTAAGTATCACAAAATAGTTGAAACAGATCCACAGGCGGATCAAATAAAAAAGGAAACTGTTCAACAGACTTTAACATCTAGAGCTTGCGAGACTTGATTATTGATACCTGGAGTAGCCAGCCTATTACGTATAGTACCTGCACTTAGCCTTTTTGGAAAATGCGTCAGTTTACACTGGTAAATACAATTAACTGACTCATTTTGAAAATGTTTTAGAAAATTGATTTGAATGCACATGGCACAAAAATTCTTTTATAACTTGGGACAATTATAAAAAAAATAATCTTGTATACAGTTTTACTTATTTGTCGTCCATTAGGGCCGGTTTGTAGGGCCGGACAAGATTAACTGACACGCCACAGGTATAATGCCCACAAGGTTGATTCCTTTAAGTGGATTACCAGTTTTTACATAATGCGACTATCAGGTGTACGCCTACACCCCGTGCTTAGGTCGTGGCCATTTCTTTGAATGATGCCAAGGATATTCGGGACATGGTCATTTAACCCCAAAGGCCATACACCAAATAATACAGAATAAAATGAGTTATATAAATACATTAATCACAATCCGATTTAAATGACTACATACCCGACCAAGCGGTATTGTTATAATACCGCATCCCAAGCCCGTATAGGGAAAATAAGTTAAGAGTATTTACCTGAGCAATGTATAAATCAAATACAGCAAGTGCACGTAGCTTTTACTGGGCTCCTAATATGGAACGAAGGTTTTTAATAACCTATTAGAATCCTAACGGGTCTTTAATTAAGCTTAGACTTAGAGCGGTTAGTTTTCAAAAGGAAGATACGGTTCAAACGCATGATAAAGCGAAGACCGGTTTAGAATGTGGTTTTGACCCGACAAGCTTGTATGCTTGTTTAATATGGGTAACTTAAACACATTCTGGATTTTGAGATGAAAACGATATGGTTTGACCCGTTTCGGCTAATATATGCAAACTAGTTACATAAGCCGATCCGAACGCGAAAAGTGCGTAACGGGTAACCAAATGAGTCATACACAGGTTTCCTAAGTTAATATGCCTTAAATATATTGTGACATCAGTAAGATATCTTCTATTATGCCCAAAACGGATTTAAACTCAAATTACGCCCCATAGGGGTATTTTGGTCATTTTAAAGGTTATAAAAGAGTTTAAATATAAATATGAGTTTTGGGTCTGATGTAATCAGTAAAAATACTTAATTTACTAAGTTATATCAGTAGGGTATAACCTATGTGTGAAATTTATCATTTCTAACCATACTACGCACCGAAGGGGCATTTTGGTAATTTCACCTAAGGTTTAAAGGTCGAATCTGGAAATATGAGTTTAAAAACTTTTGCCTACTGCTAAAGTATAAAAATTTATTTAAAACTTCAGTAGGTATCAAGTGTTATATATCTAAAATGGTTTTAATACATACTATGCGCTTAAAACGCGTAAAAAGGCGATTTTCGGGTTTTATAAGAAAAGCTGATATTTTTATTATTCCAGAAGGCTTAAAATATTCTATCTATCATATTGGATCAGTAGAAAAATGTTTGGTATTAAAAGGATTGGTAAAACTCATTTTATAGCCAAAAAGGGCAAAACCGACAATTACCGAATCAAGCTTAGAACTCTATTTTATGCTCAGCCTAAAAATAAATAAAAATCTTCAAAAATCCCAAAATATTATATTACATTAGTGGGTAAAAAGTTTGATATCAAAAATTGGGTTTAGATAGGCTATACGCTAATTACGCCGTTTAATTAATAAAAAGCTTTTCAATTACGCTAATGAGCATAACTCTTAATCTAGACCTCAAACTGATGTCAAATTTTAGGTACAAGTTTATAAATCAGCAACTAAGGTTTCTACTCTTTTACATTTTCAAAAATCACGTTTTAAGGTCATATGGGCATAATAGTCAACATTTAGGCATTTAACGGAACTATGCATATGAATCGGATAACTAATGAACCAAGTTGTATAATCACAGAGGGTTATACTTATATGAAACCTGGTCCTAATAAGGCTCTAAGACATTTCTAAACTATGCTCTAATGGGTCAGAACTGAAAGTCAAAGCAAAAGTCTACTTTTGCGACTTTCGGTTCCGAACCGAGCTTAAACTGAAAATTGTCGAGTTGAACATGTTTAGACATGTTCTTACATTAATTACCAAGTTATATTAATGACAAAACAGGTTACATAGCTTCTACATTGCTAATTATGCATTAATTCGAAAATAAGCTTTCTGTTGACTTTTTAAGATTAACTTTGACTCGACAATTGACCTAGTTAGAGTGGGAATCAGAGGGTGCCCTTTTAAGGGTTTATTGCCCACCTAATTACCAACTCATAGGTACTTTCAATTTGGAATTTGACTGGACAAATTAAGATTAATGACGAAGTCAAATCTTAATTACGATGGTTTGACTTTATACTAATTAACTAAGCAAAACTGAATTAAGGAATGTTAAGGACACTTACAAAGGTCCTATGCACGACTAATGATCACTAGGAAGGGGTCTTGAGCTCCAAAATCCTCCAGAAGTGAAGTTGTGAAGTTGCAAGTGAATGAGCACTTGAACAAATGAACTCATGGCCCTTATATAGGTTTCTTAGAGCTCCAAGATCATTCCAACAAGGTCTATGGATGTTATGGGATCATTACAGGTGTCCCTAGGCCATAATAAACCATCAAACAAGCCCATAGAATCGAAAACGAGCTCCATAAGTCGGTTAAACCGGCTGAACAGGCAGCTGTGATGATTTTCTACATCTGGGCACCTTAGGCGGCCCGCGTAAGGATCCCCAAGGGGCTTACACTGCCCGTGTGAGGGTCAAGTCCGGTCAGCAAGTTTCAAATATTGCATTTTAGGCCCCTGGTCCTTCCAAACTTGATTTTAACGTGGTTCTTGCACTTTTAACCCCCAAACTTGACTTTTAAGGACCCCAAGTCCTAAACCAACTTTGTTAAGTCCCCGGTTATTCATACGATCACCGAAAAGTCTTAAATTTCAACGTTGACGCTTTTAACCCCTCGTATACGAATATTGTCATAACTTTCTCATACTTTAACGAAACCTTGTGAAATTTTTATCACTTATTCTCGTGAGTATAATTAATCATTACAAAGCTTCGGGTTTGCTAAAAGGTCACTCAGAGGTATACTTTAAACATGTTGACACATTTAACCCCTGTAGTTTGTAATTCCTCACTTTCTTTCACAATTAGCTTCGTATGATCCATGATTCATTCGTTTAAGGGTATAAACATCATGTAGGGTTATTGTAAAGTATAATTATCCATTGTTGACACTTTGAACGTTTTATTCACATAGATTCCTTGTTTGTCAACTTTAGTCCCTCTAAATCAATCTTTTACACGTTTAAAGTCCATGACACGTGTTGATATATTATTGGACATGAATTTTCAAGGTGTTACAACCGACATCAAGAAAGTGATTTTGATAGTTACATGTGTGAAAAAACTGGTGTGAAAGACTCATCACCCATAAACAACGGGTCATCTTATTCACACACCCCTATATCTTATTTCCACACTCTTTTTCACTTTATCTCTGTCTCTATATATATATCTATTTATAATTGTATATAGATAGAGAGATAGATGGGAGGGGTGTGGGAATATTAACACACTAAACAACTGAGTGTTGAGTCCAAGCAACTGACCCATTTAAAGGGCATGAGTGGGAGCCCATGAAAAGAACCAATTTACAACCACCTTAATCAACTACATCCTACAATTATACAACATAAAAATTGCAGAACTCGCATGTGCATTCAGACCATAAAGTATATCTAGCAATTATAATACTATGAATTTTCTCTGTACTCATATCTTAATTTTAACTCAAGGATGGTGAGTATATATTGATTGATATGACACAATGAAGAGAACCAAATGAACTGTATTATGTGTTGATGGTTACAGAAGACTTGTTCATAAGTAAACGGGTCATAATTTCCATCTCTAAATAACCGCATAAAATCAATGTAGTACAGAATGTAAATGTAAACGGGTCATAAACAAATTTTAATAACATAAGTACTTTCGATCTATAAAACCAAACCTACTAGCAATACCTGTTATCTCAATGCTTGTGAAATGATGATTTTACCCTTGGAAATACGCATGATGACAAAAATAAATCAAGTCCAAGTGTCCATTGTCATAGCATTGTCATAGTTGCTGAATCTGAAACGTTTTCCGATTGTAAAGTCAATTGGGTTGGCAATGGCTAGAACTTACAACACCAAATACAAACAACACAAGACTTGTTGTGTCTTGGTCTTGGCATTAACGCAAGGCTACCTGTCCACTCCCTTTGAATTCAACAAATTATCTACCGAAGAAACAATCCCATACAATCACTATATATAAAAAGTACAGTTTTAAAAGGACTGTTTGGCAATAGACTATGCAATATTGGAAAGGTGAATTAACTTGTACTCGGTTCACTTGAACGACCCACGTGTCGAAAGATATAAGAAAAGGTTACACGTATCTAAATTATACCATTTAATGATCATGTATTATTATATTTATCAATATGGGAAAGGCGAATGAACCTGTACCTGAAAAGTGATTTTTATCTTATACAAGTCAAATAATTATAACATGATCATAAAACATTGAGCCATAAGATTAGACATGCTCCAGCATATCCTCAACCTTCGATCCAGTATCCAAACATGACCCTCAAGGCCTTTATCGGTTCACTTGTTGACCGACCCACGAGTCGAAACATATAAGAAAATGTTACATGTATCTAAATTATACCATTTAATGACGATGTATTACTATATTTGTCAATTATTATGGAACCTTGGAATCAGAGGTATTAAACAACATTTCGTCATGTGGATGGGAATGTAACAAATGCATGCAATAAACAACAGAAGAATCTAGTGGTTACATGTCACATCTTTTGTTGGGTAGTCTTCTTGTTTCATGTTATTTTCCCTATATTAGATCTACTGTCTGTCATTTAAGTTTCTTTGATCTGCCATGATAGGCTGCTGCAAATAGTGAACATGCAAATGTAACACCCCGAAAACGGGTTTGGTAATCAAATCGCGTTAATACTAAAAGACGGGTAAAGCACCGTTGGTAGTAAAATTTACCCGACGAATATTAGGATTTAAATAAATAAACTTGATGTTAATTAAAAGAAGGGTAAATACTTTGAGGAAAACAAAGTATATAAAAGGCCCGAGTTGACGGGACTTAAAATATAACGGGTAGGGAAACACCCCAAAGATATATAGGTTTCGTACATATATATTAAATATCGGCTATGAACAAGATAAAATAACTAGGAAGTAAATAACCTAGTTAAATTACAAGTCTTGTAGTAATAAAGAAATTGGTTAAAATACACTCAATGTAACTTGGGTGAATTAGAGGGGCCATAAGGGACAAACTAGAAACAAGTTTTAATTAAATAAAACTCTCTACACCAAAACACACACCTTGAGTGTGTGTTCTGGTCGATGTCTTCCACAGGAGCAAAGGAGTTCCTTTGTTCAACCCTAACTTGCCTAAATTCAAGAAATTGAGAGGCCAAATCAGTCCCAAATCGAAATCCAAGCTCGTATTCATGAACACCTAGTTGAAAGGATCACAAGGTATGTAAAATTGTGACGTTTTGATCCATCTCAAATTCTAGGTTATTTGTAAGAAACTGAAATTGAGCTTGATTATGTCATGCATGAGTGAATCTTGAAGTAATATGATGTCTAGGAGTAAACCCTAGTCAATAACATGTTAGATTGTTGGAAAAACTATGAGATTCATGATGATCCATTGATAAGCTAAGTGGGTTTTATGTTAATATGATGAACACTAGGAAATAGATTGTTGATCTAGTGTAAATTGACAATTTTGAAGTGAATTCAGAAATTATAGAAGTTAACCACTTTGTAAGATGGTTGATTTATGTGAAATTTGGGCTAAGAGATAAGCTAGAGACATGATAAATAAACATGTAAAATTCTGCCCTTAAGGTGTTCGTTGAAATGCCTCAAAGAAGGCTCGAAACTAGAATTTTGTAGTTAAAACACCTAGTTGTGATGTTTCGACTATTATGCAAAATGTGATTAAAAAAGAGTTCTAAATGTGTTAAACGCGATTAGAACTTTGGTTAAAACGGAGGTCTAAAGATAACGCCTACCGGGTAATTAAAGAGTGCTAAAACTAGTTGATAACTCGAAAATGCAATTAGCATACTAATGGGCATTTGACTATTAAAAAGGTCAAACTGACCTATAATACGATAAATAGCAATTTTGATATGAAATGCATAAGGTGGAATAATCGTATTAGAGTATGATTAAACTAACCACCTTGAAAACGATGATGATAGTTTGACGCGTAACAAGCTAGGTGGAAGCTTGGAGTGAAAGCGGGTCAAACAAGTCAAGCATGAAGAAAAGCGTAGCTCGGATGCAAGGTAAGTGAAACTTACATAATTGTGTAGATTACTTGTTCATTCTATACGTTATAGATGCAATAATGCTAATATCGAAAATATGGATTTCCGACGCGATTGACATGAGTCGGAACATATAAAGATGATAAAAACTATGGTTTATGGCAAAAAGGGCAAAACGGTAAATTAATCATGTAAAGACTAGGAAATTATGAATTTCCGTCAAGGTCACCCTGTAGTATAACCTAATAATGATAGAAAGGGTAAAATGGAAATCGGTCAAGTATTGACTAATGTAAACCGAAGCCTAAAGGAAACCTTTGGCGTAAGCCGAAACGGGTTGAAATTGCAAGAAAAGAAATTAAGAGAAAATGGGATTCGGTAATGAAATCCGGGACGGGATGGATGTATGAATTAGAAGTCAAAAACCATGTTTTTGATTTAATAGGCAACGTTGGGCATATAGGCCGAACGGGTCAAATGGTGGTGATAACACCATTTGACAATATCGATTAATTTGGTTGTCAAGTCTTATGTTAACAGGAGCGATTAGCAAATCGGATAATCGCGCCGCCATAGATTGTGTGATAATATAAGCGAGGTATAAATCGGGTCTATTTGTTCATCCGAGCCAGGTACGCATATTTATGTTGTAGTTAAAAGTGATATGTTGGTTGAATAATTTGGTGAGAGTCCTTCATTGTAAAAGAAGGACCAAAATCGACTAAAACGCCCTTGTAGGCTAAATCGAACAAACAACCCTTAGAGGTTGTTTGGAAGTGAGTCGTATGATTTAAACAAAAGCTTAGAATAAGTGTAGATGTTGATAGATGTAATACGTTAGCCAAATAGCTCTATTTGAGTATTACCGTAAAATAACAATCCGAAGGGTAAAACTCGGAACATATAGATATACACATTGAAATCCAACACACAAAGAGTTGTAGTTGAATATTACTTGATAAGAAATGTAGGAATAAGATGCTAGAAAGGAATGAAAGCGATTTCAAGCTTTAAGGTGCTTAAATACCCTTACCGGGTCAAAATAAGCATACGAGCATAAACGGGTTTAAATGGTGTAATAAACCTATGATTAGAACCTAATATAGTAGGAAACATTAATTTGAATAAGTGTAGGTGATGTAGGAATCAAACAAATATGTTCGTTTGATAAAATGCACAAACGGGTCAAAATTTGGAAATAGAGCGATAAGCCGAAGACTTAAAAGTCTGAAATTTTGTTAAACCGGATGTTAGATTTTAACTCCATATGATGGAGAATCAAATTACAAACACGTAGGAAGAAACGGGAGGTTAAACGGGTAAACGGTTCAAAAGTTACGCGCGTTTTAGTGCGTATGAACGACGAAACGGAACTGCAGAAAACTGCAATATAGGCTAGGCGTCGACGACGCGGGTAGTGGCGTCGTCGACGCCGCTTGGAAAACATGTTTTGCTGTTGACGCCAGTTTACTCTGGTTGACGCGGGAAGTGGAGTCGTTGACGCCACCTAACTCGGAAAAATGTTATTTTTGTCATTTTTAACCCCTGTACTTGTTTGAACTTCATATTTGACTATCAAAACTAACTTTTAAGTTGGTTTTGATTATAGGTGATTGCCAAGAGTGCCCGGATGAAGATCAAGCTCGAAGAGGAACCGAACACGCTCAAAACACAAGCTTCCGCACATGACTATTATCGTTACTTTTAGATGACGAACTCGTTCACGTTAAACTGTTTAGAACACTTTGTAAAAGATTTAAACAAACCTGTATTTTTATATGAAGTTGTTTCATAAATACACGTATATTTACGAGTACTTGTATTTAAATCATTAAATTATAACTAGGGTGTTACTAGTTGGTAATCAGAGCCCAAGGTTAAAGGGTAAAGTGTTCGGTTCGAGGCTTGATCGCAAATCCGGTAAGTACAAGTACGTTAATAGTTTAGTATGCTAAAGTGTTGTAAACAACACATAGGGCTATCGTGTGGTACACGTTACCCCAATTAAAACGATTGATATAGTTGACGAAAATACGCGCGTTGACGCGTATAGTAGAAAAAGCCTTGTATTATAATACGGGCGATTATTGAAGTTGACGTTACTAACTTTTGTGAATGTCTTAATTGAAGGACACTCGCGTTTGAAGACGACGAGAGTCAAAGGAATTGTGAATACGATGATGGAAAGGTCCGAAGCATGACAAGAGGAGCATGCTCACCGAGGACTAAATCGTGTAACGACCGCGAACAAGGTTAATGGCAAGGAACGCCCGTCGGGGCAAACATTACCAGGTGCACATTTTAAATAATCGCACAAATATAATTATGCAACCAATACGTAGAAATTGAAGGTTGCATATGTAGATTAAAAACTTGGAAAAACCCGAATAGAAAATGTATTCGGGATATTGTTTCCAAGAGAAACAAATAGAGGCGTTACTTACATAGGGCGCGATGTGAAAACTATAAAAAGGTCATGTGTGTCATGTGTTAACCGCTTACTCTGGCCAAGTAAGTAGTGGCATATGATACCATGAACTTCTTATGGCAGTCACGTTTACATCCGATGTAGTAAGGGCGGGATGAATGGGACTAATTAAAAAGTACCCAAATGAAACAGATAAGCGAGATATTTGAAAATAATGTAAATGCACAATCGAGTGACGGAAGCGTGTCACATTAGGATAATGAGCCCGAGTGAAGGGACAAACAAGCATGTAAAATGTTTTAGACAAGAATTGGGAGGGAGTGTACTTACACTCGAACCCAGAAAACACAAGCATGTAAAATGTTTTAGACAAGAATTGGGAGGGAGTGTACTTACACTCGAACCCAGAAAACACAAGCATGTAAAATGTTTTAGACAAGAATTGGGAGGGAGTGTACTTACACTCGAACCCAGAAAACGCAAGCATGAAAAATGTTTTAGACAAGTATCGGGAGGGAGTGTACTTACACTCGAACCCGGAACATGCAAATATGTCCCTTAACGGGTCGTTTTTGTAAAACATCAAACTTAAGGGCAAAGTCTGAATATAAAAATGAAGCGAGGTCTTAATGCATACCGGGAGGGTTGCAATAATGACGACTTCGGTAAAACACCTGGTTAATGGGTAAGAATTAAACACATGCGTAGAAACCAAGAGACGTGAACACGGGTTGAGAAATCAAAGGACTTGGATTACGAGTTACGACTATAAAATCTCGTAAATAGAAATTGTGAGTAAATATGTTCAACTATTCGAAGTCGAATGGGTTGAATAAAGAATAAAGTTGATTATTATAAGTGATGGATTTCACATTAATAGGTCAAACAAGTTGAATACAATATAACGCCGAATGGCACTAATGAACGTTAGCCAGATAAAGGTAGCGTTCAATGCAAGAGAATAATAAGCCCGGTAATGGGATATAACCAAATAAGAATATATGCAAATCAAATAACAGTAAGCAAAAGAACAAACTGACGCGTAAATAACGTCAGAAGTAATAAAGTCGGAGGATTAGTCCGAAAGCAAACAAATGAAGCCTTAGACTACGGTCAAGGTCAATTGAAGTTCAAGTGCGATAATAAACGATTCCAAGCATACTAAGAAATGCCTGGAAGCTATATGTGTATATATACATTTGAATATAGACAAGAATAAAAGATGATCTACGGGATCATCATAACCTACGGGATTAAACACAGTGTTAAGGTCTACGGACCAAAAAGACCCTCGGGTCATAAAGAGAAGGAAACGAGTTGTAAATATCTCACCTTGAGAAGGTGAAAAACTTAAGGAACTGGCCTATGGGGCTAAGTGAAAGAATCTACGGGTCAATAGTGTATAGCAAGGGGAACTAGTTGTGATTCCCCGCATAAAACTAAAACTTCGGTTTTAGCAAGAAATAACGTTTTTATAAACATAAATTCTGATAGGAATTTAAATAATAAGCATGAAGGATACAAGTCTTGACACTGATAGGCGCAAGACGATATATTCAAAAAGTCTTATTTTCGAAAATAAAAGGTTGATGCAAACTAAACTCGATGTGACACGATCACGGTTAGGAAATGTAATGCGAAGTAAGATCACATTATAACCAAGCGAGCGATAAAGTAAATGGACTAATAAGACTAGTTAGTGAGACCGGTTAAGGTCACCAATTCAAATCAAGAAATTTGGTTTGTTTGTAAACGGTAGATTCGGTATAGCTGAACCGAATAAGTAAAATTGAAAACAGAGGAAAATTGTCGCTAAAAGTGAAAGATTTCACTAAAGACCTTTAAACGGGTCAAAGTAACGGATTCATAAAGAATTCAATAATATATAAAAGCGATGAAAATCGCTAAGTTAACTAAACTAGTAGAAATAACGGAATTACGTTATCTCGAAGTTACACTATGTCGTATGAGATATGAAGACAATTAGTAACCAAAAAGATGTTACCGCACTTTTCGGGTAATACTAACGATTGGTTAAGAAGTATAGGTAATGTTTAAAAGACCTCTCGGCTCAAATACATTGAGTTTAAACTCAATGAATTATGTAAGAAAAGGTTTCGAGGACGAAACCTCTCTAAGGGGGGTAGACTTGTAACACCCTGAAAACGGGTTTGGTAATCAAATCGCGTTAATACTAAAAGACGGGTAAAGCACCGTTGGTAGTAAAATTTACCCGACGAATATTAGGATTTAAATAAATAAACTTGATGTTAATTAAAAGAAGGGTAAATACTTTGAGGAAAACAAAGTATATAAAAGGCCCGAGTTGACGGGACTTAAAATATAACGGGTAGGGAAACACCCCAAAGATATATAGGTTTCGTACATATATATTAAATATCGGCTATGAACAAGATAAAATAACTAGGAAGTAAATAACCTAGTTAAATTACAAGTCTTGTAGTAATAAAGAAATTGGTTAAAATACACTCAATGTAACTTGGGTGAATTAGAGGGGCCATAAGGGACAAACTAGAAACAAGTTTTAATTAAATAAAACTCTCTACACCAAAACACACACCTTGAGTGTGTGTTCTGGTCGATGTCTTCCACAGGAGCAAAGGAGTTCCTTTGTTCAACCCTAACTTGCCTAAATTCAAGAAATTGAGAGGCCAAATCAGTCCCAAATCGAAATCCAAGCTCGTATTCATGAACACCTAGTTGAAAGGATCACAAGGTATGTAAAATTGTGACGTTTTGATCCATCTCAAATTCTAGGTTATTTGTAAGAAACTGAAATTGAGCTTGATTATGTCATGCATGAGTGAATCTTGAAGTAATATGATGTCTAGGAGTAAACCCTAGTCAATAACATGTTAGATTGTTGGAAAAACTATGAGATTCATGATGATCCATTGATAAGCTAAGTGGGTTTTATGTTAATATGATGAACACTAGGAAATAGATTGTTGATCTAGTGTAAATTGACAATTTTGAAGTGAATTCAGAAATTATAGAAGTTAACCACTTTGTAAGATGGTTGATTTATGTGAAATTTGGGCTAAGAGATAAGCTAGAGACATGATAAATAAACATGTAAAATTCTGCCCTTAAGGTGTTCGTTGAAATGCCTCAAAGAAGGCTCGAAACTAGAATTTTGTAGTTAAAACACCTAGTTGTGATGTTTCGACTATTATGCAAAATGTGATTAAAAAAGAGTTCTAAATGTGTTAAACGCGATTAGAACTTTGGTTAAAACGGAGGTCTAAAGATAACGCCTACTGGGTAATTAAAGAGTGCTAAAACTAGTTGATAACTCGAAAATGCAATTAGCATACTAATGGGCATTTGACTATTAAAAAGGTCAAACTGACCTATAATACGATAAATAGCAATTTTGATATGAAATGCATAAGGTGGAATAATCGTATTAGAGTATGATTAAACTAACCACCTTGAAAACGATGATGATAGTTTGACGCGTAACAAGCTAGGTGGAAGCTTGGAGTGAAAGCGGGTCAAACAAGTCAAGCATGAAGAAAAGCGTAGCTCGGATGCAAGGTAAGTGAAACTTACATAATTGTGTAGATTACTTGTTCATTCTATACGTTATAGATGCAATAATGCTAATATCGAAAATATGGATTTCCGACGCGATTGACATGAGTCGGAACATATAAAGATGATAAAAACTATGGTTTATGGCAAAAAGGGCAAAACGGTAAATTAATCATGTAAAGACTAGGAAATTATGAATTTCCGTCAAGGTCACCCTGTAGTATAACCTAATAATGATAGAAAGGGTAAAATGGAAATCGGTCAAGTATTGACTAATGTAAACCGAAGCCTAAAGGAAACCTTTGGCGTAAGCCGAAACGGGTTGAAATTGCAAGAAAAGAAATTAAGAGAAAATGGGATTCGGTAATGAAATCCGGGACGGGATGGATGTATGAATTAGAAGTCAAAAACCATGTTTTTGATTTAATAGGCAACGTTGGGCATATAGGCCGAACGGGTCAAATGGTGGTGATAACACCATTTGACAATATCGATTAATTTGGTTGTCAAGTCTTATGTTAACAGGAGCGATTAGCAAATCGGATAATCGCGCCGCCATAGATTGTGTGATAATATAAGCGAGGTATAAATCGGGTCTATTTGTTCATCCGAGCCAGGTACGCATATTTATGTTGTAGTTAAAAGTGATATGTTGGTTGAATAATTTGGTGAGAGTCCTTCATTGTAAAAGAAGGACCAAAATCGACTAAAACGCCCTTGTAGGCTAAATCGAACAAACAACCCTTAGAGGTTGTTTGGAAGTGAGTCGTATGATTTAAACAAAAGCTTAGAATAAGTGTAGATGTTGATAGATGTAATACGTTAGCCAAATAGCTCTATTTGAGTATTACCGTAAAATAACAATCCGAAGGGTAAAACTCGGAACATATAGATATACACATTGAAATCCAACACACAAAGAGTTGTAGTTGAATATTACTTGATAAGAAATGTAGGAATAAGATGCTAGAAAGGAATGAAAGCGATTTCAAGCTTTAAGGTGCTTAAATACCCTTACCGGGTCAAAATAAGCATACGAGCATAAACGGGTTTAAATGGTGTAATAAACCTATGATTAGAACCTAATATAGTAGGTAACATTAATTTGAAGAAGTGTAGGTGATGTAGGAATCAAACAAATATGTTCGTTTGATAAAATGCACAAACGGATCAAAATTTGGAAATAGAGCGATAAGCCGAAGACTTAAAAGTCTGAAATTTTGTTAAACCGGATGTTAGATTTTAACTCCATATGATGGAGAATCAAATTACAAACACGTAGGAAGAAACGGGAGGTTAAACGGGTAAACGGTTCAAAAGTTACGCGCGTTTTAGTGCGTATGAACGACGAAACGGAACTGCAGAAAACTGCAATATAGGCTAGGCGTCGACGACGCGGGTAGTGGCGTCGTCGACGCCGCTTGGAAAACATGTTTTGCTGTTGACGCCAGTTTACTCTGGTTGACGCGGGAAGTGGAGTCGTTGACGCCACCTAACTCGGAAAAATGCTATTTTTGTCATTTTTAACCCCTGTACTTGTTTGAACTTCATATTTGACTATCAAAACTAACTTTTAAGTTGGTTTTGATTATAGGTGATTGCCAAGAGTGCCCGGATGAAGATCAAGCTCGAAGAGGAACCGAACACGCTCAAAACACAAGCTTCCGCACATGACTATTATCGTTACTTTTAGATGACGAACTCGTTCACGTTAAACTGTTTAGAACACTTTGTAAAAGATTTAAACAAACCTGTATTTTTATATGAAGGTGTTTCATAAATACACGTATATTTACGAGTACTTGTATTTAAATCATTAAATTATAACTAGGGTGTTACAGCAAAACTTTAAAACAGAAAGTTATCTCAAGTACCATGCACATGTGACAAGAACAGTGAAATTTTGGTGAAAAAGTGACTCATTTTGTAAAGAACTTTGTAAGCTTACCGAGTTTGTTATTCTTGGGGATTATTTTTAAAAAGTTGCATTGTCCTCTTCTGAGATCACATTCTGTTGGATCTCATGTCATTTTGTATATTCTTTCTACATCATGTTCTGATGGTGACTCTACCCTTCAGGCTAATGTGCTAGAACATGACTTATACACATAATTGAGTGACAACTGAAGTAATCACACTATCTATCAATGTGAATAAAAATTGCCTTTAGGGCCGCCTTTGACCAAATTCTTGACTTGCAAAAAACAGATATTAACTGACCCAACCAGCCCAGCTACACGTTTTCGAAATGCGGGGCCCTTTTCTATTTTTTTAACCAAGTACTTTCGGTTTTAATTTTACATCGATCAATAACAAAGCTAATGGATCATTATAAAAAAACAATAAAGCTAAATCGATAACTTACAGCATTGTTGAAGCCATTTAGGAAACAGAAATACGTTTATTTGTCAACTTGCCACTTGCTGAATATTCAGGTGACATGTATCTAAAAATTCCAAATTTACGTAGTTTATTACATTGTACAGCAAAGTTTAACCAACTATTGGAATACTTCAAATAGAAAAACCATATCGGATTGAGGGAACAATCAAAATTAACCTTTGTTGTTTATTACCTTTAGTCCAAGAAATAAAGTAGATTCTTTAATAGTTTTGTGCTTCTTGGCTTTATTAATGTTAATTCCATTCTTAGATATATTGATAATATCATCTCGCAGAAATCAAAGTTATAGATCTTACGTCCAAGAGTAAAATCTGTACACACATCATACACATTCCACAATATGATAGTCAACTAAAGATTCATTTATGGATTTGTAATATATCCCTAACCAGTAAATTGTTATACGTAATACGAGAGTCAACTAAGGAAAGCAATCCATGAAAAGATGGTTTTTTTATATGGAAGGAGGTGACAAATTAATTCTTATTCAAAATTGATTTGCATATATAGAAACTAAAGTTCAAAAACTGCAAAATCAAATCACAAAAGATTCTAACAAATAAAGATTAGCTTACATCGTTGTCACACCCCAACCGATGGCGGAAACATCAGGGCGCGGCACTGAGCGAAACAGATTGTTCAAAGAAATTCCATAACGACTAAATTACCAAATAGTTTAAATATTATGCCCCATACCACAACCCATAAGATAATCTAGCTATTACAGACAGAGATATTCTTCAAACAAATAAAACATGTTCCGACAACTCAGATTTTCAAATAAAATAAATTGTCTTTGTTTCTAGACTCTTTCCTAGCCTCGATTTCACAGCTAGCCAAGCATTCTAACATATTAAGCACCTGCCACATACGTTAAAGTAAAAGTCAATACACATAGTGTAAAGGTGAGCATTCAAGTTTGATAGATATAATAGAGTTCGAAATCGTTTACGCATAACCAGCACGTACACAGTGTGAAATGAAGCATGTAAGTTATCGACATGATCCTATCAATACCAATGACTGCGGGTTGACTGCGCAAGGCAGTTCGTAATACACACTCACCACTGTGAGCCATGTAATTAATTATCCTTAACAACCCCTGAGTGAACAGGTGCTGAGTCCAAACTATAGTACTATCGTTGCTAAGGCAGGTAGACAGCAATCCATGTGTAAAAATAACAAACAAGCATTCATTAAGTCACGTATAACATGCAGTAGTGGTTAGCGTTTAAAGTATTGCGTAGTGTGTTCGATGTGATTTAGAATAAGTAACGTATGTAACACCCAAAAGTGCGTAAAGCAAAAAGGGTTCGAGTATACTCACAGTGATAATGGATTGAAGGGAGCGCTAGAGCGGAATTAGCCTGATCAGAACGATAGCATAAATGATAAGCGGCGCGTAAAACGATACAAGTGTAACAAGGATCGGACGGTAATCCAATCGGGTGGCAATCCGATCGGACGGCCAGTCGATCGGGTGGTAATCCGTTCGGATGGTCACCCGATCGGGTGGCCATTCGATTGGATTGTCACCTCGTTTGGTGAGGATGTGTTTGTGTATGATGGTTTGCCTTTTGAAGTTTTCGTTGTAGCATTTTAAAAATAGAGAAGTATCTCTACCTTTCAGGTCGGTCGATCGAACGGTCGTTCGATCGGGCAGCAATCCGATTGGCGAGATTTCTCAGAGTGAGAACAAGTTCACAGTAGGACGGTCACTCGATCAGATGGCTATCCGATCGGGTGGCAATCCGTAAATATTGAACATGTTGAAAATTGTTTAAGTATCCAAGTCCCAAACGTCACACGATCGGATGGCAATCCGATCGGGTGGTAATCCGTTTCAACGTTCAGTTCCTTGAATAGTTTGAAAAATAATTTAAGTATGGAACCAAAGTGCAACCCGATCGGATGGCCGGTCGATCGGGCGGCAATCCGTTCGGGTGGCAATCCGATCGGACGGCAATCCGTCCCGACGATCCGTTCGTCTTGTCACTTGATTCGTTTGAAGTTTTGTAGTATTTGAACGAGGCATTTTGATAACATGCTTGAACAACATAAACCTATCTCGGCCCAAGTGACCCGACCGAACAGGAATCACCCTAGTCCGACCGGTTCACAGTTCGAGTCGGTAGTTCATGTTCAAACCTGAAGTCAATACCTCTTGGATGGATTCCGGATTTGGAACTAATACATCACCAAGAATGGGTAGAAGATCAGGACAAGCTCCGATTCCATCGGGTTTGAGTTCATTGTGTGACAACCGTCACTTTTCCGTACATTCCGTACACTAGATGAACAGTAATTTGTGCCTTAATGACTGTACATGATCTAGTTTACCAGAAAAATAAATTTCTGAATTCCATACAAGTGAATTCATGCATGATATATGCTACAAGAATTACGTTATGATAGCGTTGCGTCAAAAATATTAGTAAACTCACCGGTAAGACACACTGTGTCAACTGAACTGCAGGAAGCAGTCAGACATTAGAATTGAGGCCTAGGTGTAGGTCCGACGACAAAAGTACATTAAAACCCAAGGGTACATATAAGGGTTTAATTTATAGACATTGCGAAAGCAAAAATAAGCACTAAAAAGCACCCGAAACGCACTTTAAGTGCAGAATTTATATAATTCAGCAATAATTCAGCATTTAAACATATGAATATTTTGCAGAAATATCGTTTTATTATCCAGAATATTTCCCTAAGTGTTGGGAATTGAAAGAGTACAAGAAAGGTACTTAAAAGACACTAAAAAGTGTAATTTAGCACTTTAACGAATCGGTATCTAACCGAACAACCGGACTTTACCCGGAACACCAAAATAATGCTAGAAGCATTGTTCCTACTTTTCTAAGCTAGTTAGGGTCCCCGAACACCCTAACACACTATATATTTAATAAACACACTTAACACTAGATTTGACACTTGAAATGAAACTAGAACTTGTAACTTTCCATTGAAATGCAACCAAGACCCCCCCCCCCCCCCCTCCACCATCTAAGGGCCGGTTATGAAGGAGCCCCATGTGAGGATTTTGTGTTGATATTTTAATTGATCTTGTCTCCCCTTTTCCTAACACATTACACAATGGGCCATTACATGTTGGAGTATTATAAGAATAACCAAGGGACTAGAACCACATTCATTCTCATTCATCATCTACTTCACAAAACCTTCTCTCCTTCCCTCCTTGCTCACGGCTACAACATACACACACACCTCCATCTTTTTCAATCCACTTCCTAGCAATCCAAGGTGATTGGGTGGTGTAAGAAGGTCACTAACGAAGCTCGGTGCAAGCGGATCTTGAAGGACCTTCACCATTTGCTTTTATCCACCTCATTTGCACTCTTGAACTTCCCTAGCCTTGTGCTAGTAGTAAGTGCTTCAAATCTTCATCTTGTTCTTATTTATAATGGTTAATAGATTATTTAATGGCTAAAAATCATGAAACACTAAAGAACTTACATTAAAGTCTTGAACATAAGGTGTATAGGGTGGATAAAGAGAAGATATGTGTGTAAATCTTGTGAAACTTGTCTAGTTATGATTATTTGATGTTGTTGTTAGTAAAAGCAAGATGGATCATCATCTAGACATACTAGTCCATGTTAGAAAGCATGAACTAGTAGGATGTAAAAGTTAGAAAGTTAAAAGATGATGGATCCATCCATTCATAAGACATGAACTTGAGTAAAAGTAATTTTCTTGTAAAATAAGACTCTAAACATGTAGATCTAAAGATCTACAAGTGGTTTTTCGGAAGAACCAAACAAAAATATTAGTCTTGCTTAAAACCCGGATCTTACATGAACTAAATATATTTTTAGTAAATAAACAAGTGTGTGAACACTTGTGTAACAAGGAAGTTCAACAAAGAAATATTTTTGTGAATCTTGACTAGAAGTTGTGAAACTTCATATTCTTTAAAAATAAAGTTTTTAAGAAACTAAACTTATTTTTAAAGGTAACAAGACTTACTAAATGTGCTAGTAAGTTACTACACATTTTTGTAAATATTCAAGTTCATGAAATGGAGAAATTAATGATTATTGTTGATGATTATTGTTGATAATTGTTGTTGATGATTGTTGACGATTTAAAAGAAAATAAACACATGTCTTGAAAACATGGGAAACCTCCATTTTTAGGGGAAACTCTGTCAAAATTTTTATAAATTTTGACACTTAGAAAAATATAAGTTTTTGAGAAACTTATTCCCTAAAAATGTATTTAAGAGTATTACCAAGGTTTCCCAAATTTTTGGTGATAAGAAATGATAATTTCTTCAAGAATAAAAATGGATATAAGTATGTATATTTTTGAGAGAAAAATATATATTATTTGGTCACCAACTTTTGTGCTAAGTGTATATAGTATGTGTTGTACGTGCTAGCGTATTAAGACTTAAAAATACACTAAATACTCATGAGAAGTATAAACACAAAATACACATACAACATACAAGATACATAATTCGGGTGCAAAGTGCAAAACATGAGATACTTATATTAATTTTTGAGAAAATAATATAAGTAAAACACTTAGTTAAAAATATAGAATAATTTTAACACAAGAATATATACAAAAGAGAGTGACTGTACTTGTGCGACGCAAGTCTAGTGACTAACGTTAAGAAAACGCGTATAGGTTACGACGTTAATTAAGCAAATCCGGTGAAGTTTACGACGCACAGGAACGCAAAGTAGTGAGTTCATGCTCCCCCTTTTCTTTAACTGTTTTCAGTTTTTATAACTCTCGGGGGTGAAATACATGTTACAAATATTATAATTTTTACAAAGGGTAAAAATACAAGAAGCACTCTTGGTGAGAACGAGAACCGAGTGCAATATGATTTGAGAATACGAGAAGCACTCGTGGTGAGTGCAATATGATGAGCTTTAAGAAAAGCCTAGAAAATACTAGATCATGTGAGCTTAAACTAGATATTGAGATGCCATTAATACTTAATTAGGGACGAGGGTTAGATCTAACGGGTACGGTCGAGCCCCACTCATGGTCCTTATGTGACCTCTTGAGTGCTTCGGTGTCCCAGTCGAGGAAAATCGACACAGTCGAGGTTAATCGACACAGTCGAGGGTAATCGACACAGTCAAGGGAAATTGACGCAGTCGAGGTTAATCGACACAGTCGAGGGTAATCGACACAGTTGAAGGAGCCAATACTAATGCTTCCTACACTCTCACATGCCTAGAGGGAGAAAATACTAATGCTCCCTATGTCCTCACATGCCTTGAAGGAGAAAATACTAATGCTCCCTATGTCCTCACATGCCTTGAAGGAGAAAATACTAATGCTCCCTATGTCCTCACATGCCTTAATGTCTTTGTATAAACAATCATTTAAAACGTGGGGTACACAAGAAAACTTGAATGATAATTGAGTACGTGGGGTACTCAAGAAAACGAGAATTATACTTGAGTACGTGGGGTACTCAAGAAAGACTTGAATGATACATGACACATACTATGTTTTCATACAAAGTATAAAAATGTGAAATACAAAAAACGCATGAACTCGCTCAACTTTATGTTGATGTTTTCCAAAATTACATGTATTTCAGGTGACAGGATGGATCTTGGGCGCAAGTGTCGTAACTAGAAGTAGACTACAAGTTTAGATGTCATCCACTTTTGTTAAATTGTAACCTTGTCAAAGGTCGTGTTTTGAAAACTTAAATAACAAGTGTTGTAATACTCAAATTTTCATGAACGGATGAACATCGTTTTGATCATGTAGTTGTTTATTACGATTGAATGCAATGATAACAAGCTAGTCACACATCATACGCTTCCGCAAAAGACAGGGTGTGACAGTTTGGTATCAGAGCTTCGATTGTAGTGAACTAGGATTCTTTCTCGAGTCTAGACTACAATCACTAGAGTTCTCTCACAAAAACATTTTACAAAAAGGTTTTCATTGCATTCACGAAAGCGCCAAGATCCACAAGTCAGACACTTTTCAAAAAGTGACAAGGCAAGGACATTAGTGAGGAATACCTTTAAAATAAGGTGCCAAACAAAGCATAGTCTACACGAGTTAGACTTGCCAAAAACAAAATGACCCCCCAAAAACGAGAGTTATACGTGATATAATGCATTAAATTGCTTGATTATGCTAAGTAGCATATATGTTATTGATATACATACATACAAATAAGTGTACGGAATGATTATTGACGTGAATGAGATACTTTCGACTCTGACTCCTATTACTGTACGTGACTCGTACGATGAAGCTACCGACCTCGCATCCTTTGCAAAGCTCATGGCTGGGAGTGATTACCAAACAAGATGCTGAGCTTACTTCCGTAGGAAATGGCTGCTCTTCCCTCTCGAACGTGAAGATGCCAGACTACGGCGATGATGACGAGGCAGAGGCGGCAACCTTGAACAAATTCTTGACCGACGGGACGAGATCCCTGCGGCCTATGAGAAGCAAGATTGACGACGCACTTGACCAGAAAAGGAAGATGAAGTATTCATCTCAAAGGTGCCCCTCCAACTACTAGGAATTTTCTCTATTCCTATTCCATCTAATCATCGTGCCTATACGCGCGTAACGATAATGAATGTTAACGCGTGGACCATCGCAAAGGTCCTTTCCATGACAAGAGGTATAAGGACAGTAGTGTCCCCTCCTTGATTGATCATCTGCTTGGACGAGAGAAAATTGGGGTAACTGTGCAAGACAATTTATTATTACGGGGGCCCACGTAATAACGACTTGTAGTGCACAGAAATCCTGGTGGACTCTGCGGGTCAAGCTAATGAAAACCATACAAAATTAATCTATAGGTGTCCTCACCTTCATCTGGTAGAACAACACATAGATCAGTGCTTTAGCACGTTAGAAAGTAGGAAGCCTGTCTTAGCCTACTTCGTGACTGACACTTCTACCGGCATACGAGACGTTTGAGAAAACGATTTTTGAGCGAGAGAGGTGGAATGACATTCAGAAAGAATCAGCGACGATACACTCCCTATCACCTCTACACAAACAATCCCATCAAAGGGGAAATATACGCACCAGTAAAGCTAAAGACCTAAGAAAACCAATGTAGCGGGAAATAACTAAAACTTGAATGACCAAGGCAATGTAGCCTCGAGTTCATTTCAAACAATAAGCCAAGTTGGCAAGCCTATGTGAAGGCTCAATAGCTGTTTCCTCGCTTATACACTGATTATATATACGTGTGAAATTGGGTGATTACATAATGGCTTATGGTGCTATGTATCTCATAGACAATTGGAATGTTGTCTAACCTACTTCATACCATTTTGGCAGAAGAGAATGCCGCCCAGGCGAGACACAAACACCAGTACGTTGCCAAGGACAGAAGCCGAGCTGCAAGAACGCATCTCACAGGCAATTGCGCGACATGAAGCCCTCCGCTCTAAGCACAGCGACGGCACTACGGAAAATAACCCTCCAACTGGCTGCACCTATAAACAATTCCAGGACTGCAAGCCATTGAATTTTGATGGCACAGGAGGTGCCGTTGCATATGTTCGTTGGGCAGAAAAGACTGACTCCATTCTAAGAATGAGTAACTGTTCGCGCCGACAGAGTGTTACTTATATCTCAGGGTTATTCGTAGATGGCGCACTCTCCTGGTGGAACCTTCAGGTTCAAACCCTTGGTGCGGATGCTGCTTATGCACTAAGCTGGGACGAGCTCAAGGAAATGATGGGAAAGAAATACTGTTCTAGGACTGAAATCCAGAAGATTGAGGTGGAGTTCTGGAACTTGAAAATGGACGGACCAAAGATTCCTGAATACGTGCAACGATTTCACGACTTGTCTAGGGTCGTCCCCTACTTAGTCAAACCGGAATTCAAAAGGGTTGAACGATTTATTTGGGGACTTGCACCTCAGATCAGGAGCATGGTTACTACCTCAAAGCCCTCAACCATTGCAGAGGCTATCGATATGAGTGTCACTCTTACTGAAGAAGCTCTACGTGCGGGAAAATTTTCGGAATCTGAGGATAACAAGAAAGAGACTCATGTGGAGTCATCAAGCAACAAGAAGAGAAAGTCCTCAAACCTAAAGATGAGCACCCAAGTCAACTATGGAAGCTCTAAAGCAAACAAAAGAAAGAAGGTGAAACCACCGCATGACAGGAAAACTGATGGAGCCACTAATAAGGCTGGTGGTAAAATATACTCGGGGACTAAGCCGAAGTGCGGAGAATGCAATTTTCACCATGAAGGTCGATGTCTGAGGCCTAAGTGTGGAAAGTGTGGAAAAGAAGGGAACAGCAAGGATGCCTGTTGGGCGAAGGACCCAGATGGAAGAAATAAGAGAATACCAGGTTGCTACAAATGTGGTGAAGCAGGGCACTTTAGGAAAGATTGCCCTAGGAAGAAACAAGCAAGGAAGGGTTTTCAAGATCGAAGCTCGTGAAGCGCGCCAGGATCCAGATGCGGTTACGGGTACGTTCCCTATTAACCAACCTAATGCATCTACTTATAATTAATACTGGCACCAACTTTAACCTTGCATGCTTAGAACATAAGAAACTGCTTGGCCTAGTTTCGAGTAAAATAGACGCCCCGTATTCTTTAGAAATGGGCATATAGGAGGCTAGTTTAAACAGTCAAAGCGATTAAGGATTGTATTTAGGGACTCAGAAGGCCGGAACCTTCTGTTACCATTGACTCGCGAAGTCATAATATGATAATCAGCATGGATCGGAAATCCAAGTATACAGCTGACGTCGTTTGATATGAGAAAATCAGTCGCATCCCTCTTGCGAACGATGAAACCCGACTTCCTGCAAAAGGTGCAAGGATGCTAGACCCCACAAGGCGGCAGATCTACGACATCCTTCATTGGCCAAAGAGATACAGAAATGCCTCTGAGTAGACTACAGAGCCTGAGAACATTCCCGTGATGGAAGAAGTTCCAGGACCCTTTTCCGAAGACCTGCCAGGAATACCTTCGCAGCGACAAGAGAGGTTTAAGGCAAATCTCGTGCCAGGAGCGGTACCAGGGCTGAATGACGCCATACCGACTAGCTTCACCAGCGAAGCATGAACCTCTGATACAACTGCAAGAGCTGTTAGACAGAGGAAATTAAGGACATAACATCCTTAGTTAAGGAGACAAGGAGAAAGTTGGTAGTCTCCACTTTACATAAACTTCAAAAAATTGAGGATCAGAATCCTTTGCCAGGGACTGGTGACACAAATGAGCCAATCGTAAGGTTCCAGTTACCACTCAAAGATCAACTCGAGGACAAGATGTCCTCCACTGTGAATACAAGAGGAAATATCCCTAAAACGACCTTTAGGACTTGCTTCGAGCATTACGAGTTCCTTGTCGTACCATTTGGCTTAACACATGCATCGACAATATTCATGGACCTCATGAATCGAACGTGTAAGCCATGCCCGGATGGATTACGATCATACTTATTGGCTACATGCTTATATGGCCAACGACCAAGGAAGGTCGTAAACAACAGCTGCAATTTACCTTGCAACTCTTAGAGAAAGCACAATTATGTGCAAGATGACAAAAAGCGGATTTCAAATTCGCGAGGTGAGAACCTTAACCAAGAACGAAATTCATGCCAACCCTGCAACCAAGAGCTAAGGAGCTAGGGTTGCAATTATGTGACGTCTCTCGACAAAGTCTCGATTGTACGTCGATGCAACGAGACCACAACATTGCATACGCGGCACATTGATTAAGGAATCACGAGAAGAGATCTTGAGATAGATACATTGATTGCGCACCGCAACTGGACGTCATTACCTGGAAGTAAACGTTGCACGATCTTTATTGATCACAAGGGTTGCAACACACCGATGATCGTAAGAACTCGAATATGAACTGAGCTGCTGAACAATGCAGACTGTATGAACACAATACGTGCTTGTGTGATAAACCGTAATGAAAAGTCGGAACACTCACTTGCCCTTAGTGGAGTCTTCCTACAACAGTATTTATCACACCGCCGTCTAAACCGCTTCTTGTAAAGCTTTAGACGGAACATGATGAGTAGATTCCCGTCATGTTGAACGGAGACCAGAAATAAACAATCAACTGGCCCAGGAAAAACTAGAGGTAAGATCCTTCAGATATGTGATCATATCAGGACAGCCCGCAGAATGCAGAAAGATAGCGCCGATGAGCGGCATAAGTCGAAAGAATTTGAGACAAGAAGTATGGCTTTGATGAGAGCCTCGCCTAGAGAAGGCGTAGTGTGATTTGGAAAACGAAAAGGCAGAATCCCCGGTGTAGGGATCAGAACCATTGCTCACAAGATGAAGCTCCCAGAAAAAGATCAGTAGTGATCACGACACATTCATGTGTCTAGTCTGTAGAGGAGTCTGACTTAAGGAACAGTCGTTGTTCCCACAAATAAGATTCACGTCAATGACAAACGACAAGAATTACTATAGAAACCTGTTAAGGTTTTGGACCAAGAGTCCGTGATACTATAGAAACCTGTTGAGGTTTTGGACCAAGAGTCCGTGATACTATAGAAACCTGTTGAGGTTTTGGACCAAGAGTCCGTGATACTATAGAAACCTGTTGAGGTTTTGGACCAAGAGTCCGTGATACTATAGAAACCTGTTGAGGTTATGGACCAAGAGTCCACAAGATACAGAAAAGTCATGATCGACTTACTTGAGTATGATAGAATTCATGACATGACCCAGAGATTTCCTGGGAACATGAAGACAAATCATGAATCTAAGTGACCATATTGGTTTCACAACTCCCCTACGACCGATGGCATCGCTTGAATTTCGGGACGAAATTCTTTTAACGGGAGGAGACTGTGACAACCGTCACTTTTCCGTACATTCCGTACACTAGATGAACAGTAATTTGTGCCTTAATGACTGTACATGATCTAGTTTACCAGAAAAACAAATTTCTGAATTCCATACAAGTGAATTCATGCATGATATATGCTACAAGAATTACGTTATGATAGCGTTGCGTCAAAAATATTAGTAAACTCACCGGTAAGACACACTGTGTCAACTGAACTGCAGGAAGCAGTCAGACATTAGAATTGAGGCCTAGGTGTAGGTCCGACGACAAAAGTACATTAAAACCCAAGGGTACATATAAGGGTTTAATTTATAGACATTGCGAAAGCAAAAATAAGCACTAAAAAGCACCCGAAACGCACTTTAAGTGCAGAATTTATATAATTCAGCAATAATTCAGCATTTAAACATATGAATATTTTGCAGAAATATCGTTTTATTATCCAGAATATTTCCCTAAGTGTTGGGAATTGAAAGAGTACAAGAAAGGTACTTAAAAGACACTAAAAAGTGTAATTTAGCACTTTAACGAATCGGTATCTAACCGAACAACCGGACTTTACCCGGAACACCAAAATAATGCTAGAAGCATTGTTCCTACTTTTCTAAGCTAGTTAGGGTCCCCGAACACCCTAACACACTATATATTTAATAAACACACTTAACACTAGATTTGACACTTGAAATGAAACTAGAACTTGTAACTTTCCATTGAAATGCAACCAAGACCCCCCCCCCCCCCACCATCTAAGGGCCGGTTATGAAGGAGCCCCATGTGAGGATTTTGTGTTGATATTTTAATTGATCTTGTCTCCCCTTTTCCTAACACATTACACAATGGGCCATTACATGTTGGAGTATTATAAGAATAACCAAGGGACTAGAACCACATTCATTCTCATTCATCATCTACTTCACAAAACCTTCTCTCCTTCCCTCCTTGCTCACGGCTACAACATACACACACACCTCCATCTTTTTCAATCCACTTCCTAGCAATCCAAGGTGATTGGGTGGTGTAAGAAGGTCACTAACGAAGCTCGGTGCAAGCGGATCTTGAAGGACCTTCACCATTTGCTTTTATCCACCTCATTTGCACTCTTGAACTTCCCTAGCCTTGTGCTAGTAGTAAGTGCTTCAAATCTTCATCTTGTTCTTGTTTATAATGGTTAATAGATGATTTAATGGCTAAAAATCATGAAACACTAAAGAACTTACATTAAAGTCTTGAACATAAGGTGTATAGGGTGGATAAAGAGAAGATATGTGTGTAAATCTTGTGAAACTTGTCTAGTTATGATTATTTGATGTTGTTGTTAGTAAAAGCAAGATGGATCATCATCTAGACATACTAGTCCATGTTAGAAAGCATGAACTAGTAGGATGTAAAAGTTAGAAAGTTAAAAGATGATGGATCCATCCATTCATAAGACATGAACTTGAGTAAAAGTAATTTTCTTGTAAAATAAGACTCTAAACATGTAGATCTAAAGATCTACAAGTGGTTTTTCAGAAGAACCAAACAAAAATATTAGTCTTGCTTAAAACCCGGATCTTACATGAACTAAATATATTTTTAGTAAATAAACAAGTGTGTGAACACTTGTGTAACAAGGAAGTTCAACAAAGAAATATTTTTGTGAATCTTGACTAGAAGTTGTGAAACTTCATATTCTTTAAAAATAAAGTTTTTAAGAAACTAAACTTATTTTTAAAGGTAACAAGACTTACTAAATGTGCTAGTAAGTTACTACACATTTTTGTAAATATTCAAGTTCATGAAATGGAGAAATTAATGATTATTGTTGATGATTATTGTTGATAATTGTTGTTGATGATTGTTGACGATTTAAAAGAAAATAAACACATGTCTTGAAAACATGGGAAACCTCCATTTTTAGGGGAAACTCTGTCAAAATTTTTATAAATTTTGACACTTAGAAAAATATAAGTTTTTGAGAAACTTATTCCCTAAAAATGTATTTAAGAGTATTACCAAGGTTTCCCAAATTTTTGGTGATAAGAAATGATGATTTCTTCAAGAATAAAAATGGATATAAGTATGTATATTTTTGAGAGAAAAATATATATTATTTGGTCACCAACTTTTGTGCTAAGTGTATATAGTATGTGTTGTACGTGCTAGCGTATTAAGACTTAAAAATACACTAAATACTCATGAGAAGTATAAACACAAAATACACATACAACATACAAGATACATAATTCGGGTGCAAAGTGCAAAACATGAGATACTTATATTAATTTTTGAGAAAATAATATAAGTAAAACACTTAGTTAAAAATATAGAATATTTTTAACACAAGAATATATACAAAAGAGAGTGACTGTACTTGTGCGACGCAAGTCTAGTGACTAACGTTAAGAAAACGCGTATAGGTTACGACGTTAATTAAGCAAATCCGGTGAAGTTTACGACGCACAGGAACGCAAAGTAGTGAGTTCATGCTCCCCCTTTTCTTTAACTGTTTTCAGTTTTTATAACTCTCGGGGGTGAAATACATGTTACAAATATTATAATTTTTACAAAGGGTAAAAATACAAGAAGCACTCTTGGTGAGAACGAGAACCGAGTGCAATATGATTTGAGAATACGAGAAGCACTCGTGGTGAGTGCAATATGATGAGCTTTAAGAAAAGCCTAGAAAATACTAGATCATGTGAGCTTAAACTAGATATTGAGATGCCATTAATACTTAATTAGGGACGAGGGTTAGATCTAACGGGTACGGCCGAGCCCCACTCATGGTCCTTATGTGACCTCTTGAGTGCTTCGGTGTCCCAGTCGAGGAAAATCGACACAGTCGAGGTTAATCGACACAGTCGAGGGTAATCGACACAGTCAAGGGAAATTGACGCAGTCGAGGTTAATCGACACAGTCGAGGGTAATCGACACAGTTGAAGGAGCCAATACTAATGCTTCCTACACTCTCACATGCCTAGAGGGAGAAAATACTAATGCTCCCTATGTCCTCACATGCCTTGAAGGAGAAAATACTAATGCTCCCTATGTCCTCACATGCCTTGAAGGAGAAAATACTAATGCTCCCTATGTCCTCACATGCCTTATTGTCTTTGTATAAACAATCATTTAAAACGTGGGGTACACAAGAAAACTTGAATGATAATTGAGTACGTGGGGTACTCAAGAAAACGAGAATTATACTTGAGTACGTGGGGTACTCAAGAAAGACTTGAATGATACATGACACATACTATGTTTTCATACAAAGTATAAAAATGTGAAATACAAAAAACGCATGAACTCGCTCAACTTTATGTTGATGTTTTCCAAAATTACATGTATTTCAGGTGACAGGATGGATCTTGGGCGCAAGTGTCGTAACTAGAAGTAGACTACAAGTTTAGATGTCATCCACTTTTGTTAAATTGTAACCTTGTCAAAGGTCGTGTTTTGAAAACTTAAATAACAAGTGTTGTAATACTCAAATTTTCATGAACGGATGAACAACGTTTTGATCATGTAGTTGTTTATTACGATTGAATGCAATGATAACAAGCTAGTCACACATCATACGCTTCCGCAAAAGACAGGGTGTGACACATTGAGTGTAAAAGAGTTGAAAGAAAGCTGGAAAACCTTCTCTCAATCCTTTTATCCATGAATTCGTGTAGATCTAAGTGAAATCATTGATGAATGTTGTAGAAATCCTTCAGATCTGAGTTGTTCTTGGTGGAATGAAGCCAAACATTGAAGTTCATAAGAACTCCATGATAACATCACCCTAAAACACCTCAAATCCGGTGATTTCACGGTTAAAAGTTAAGATTCAAAAGATAGAAAGGTGTAGGAGTGCGTGTAGATCAAGAAAGTACAAGATTTAGGTTGAAAACTTACAAGAATCGGGAGAAATCAGAAGAAAAGTGGGCTGGAGCGAGTTGAGCAGAGAGAGAGCTATCAACATCAAGAGATGTGACATATAAGGGTATTTATAGGGTTTCCATAAAAGGAAAGTGGGAAGGAGGCTGGTCGTTCGGGTGGCAGTCCGATCGGGTGGCAACCCGATCGGATGGCAATCCGATCGGATGGCCACCCTATCGGTTGGCCACTCGACCCGAGTGTTTGGCGCGATGAGTTTCGTCGTTTCGATTCGAGTGTAGAGCTTTGCGATGCGATTCGAGCGAGCGATGCGAGAGTATTACCTATCAAATTACTTTTAATCCCAACTACTATATCTAACATACAATCACTATAATTCACATGCGTTTAGCGTTTCGATTCGATTGCGATGCGATAGATTTGCGATTGCGATTAACACCTCAACATAAACATAACATGCACAGGTAACACATAAATAGCACACACACGTAAAACAATATCCAGCACACATAATTCGAGTTGCGAATGCGATAGCGATAAGCGATAGATCGATTAAACATGCAATTAATAGCGATTAAACCTCGATTATTAACAAGTACTCCACATAATACAACTAACGCGATAACATAAATAGACTATCTACGAGTCAAAGAAGTCAAAACAGGAGTTGAGCAAGGAGTGACAGATCGCAATTAGCAATCTTGTCTTCCTTTGACTTCAATCTTGACTTTGACTTTGACTTTCGAAACACGGGGTGTTACAATCCTTCTTACTAATTTGCCAAATCGGCATACTAATGATGTGTTGGCCTTTATGCCTTCAATCATACCTGCAATTCATCAAGTGACAATTTAATGTGTAATTAGATAAGAAAAAGTATAATGATGATATAAAGAAATTAAAACAGCAACATAAGAACATACTTGACACCGATTCTGTTCTGCTTCACATTATAAGATCTAATGTAAGCCTTCCTAGATACTCCACTCAGTCTTATTGCAGTCTGCTGACCAAATAGCATTTGATCAGATAGTTATTACAAATATATAGTCACTTTGATCGATGATTAAAGAGTATCAATTATCAACCTTAGAACTGAAACACTAATATTACACTCACGATTCCAATTACACGGGTATTAGAAACAACAATTAACAAAAGAAATTGATTATAAATATAAACTTGCATGTTCATATTATCAGCAATTGCTAGATACATTATTAATTTATAAATCTTCCCCATATTAGGAAACATTGAATAAATTAGGTCAGACAAAACATTGGTTAGTGAAGTGAAGTCAACCGTAAATGAATACGATGCAACAGGAGTGAAAATTAGGTTAAACTTACAATTCTAGAACTGGATGAATCGAATTGAAGATCAGAAATGTGACGGAGCTCAACGTGAAAGCTTCAAGAAACAACAAACCCCTTTTGTTAATCAAAGCTCCAAATTAGATTTGTTTTTAAAACTGTACCTGAAATCACGAGAGGGAGATGATGACTGATCAGGGATGAATCGCCAATTTCTAGAGTGGGATGTGGGAAGCTTGAAAGAAGATCCAATGTTAAAATTATGAAAGCCGATGATTGGATCTAGTGAGGTGCTGGATAAAGTTGCTGATGGAAGTTGATTTTCATTGGTGAAGTGCCTGATAAAGAACAAATACTTTTACTAACCTTTGCTGAAGTGCCCGATAAAGTTACTGATGGAAGTTGCCTCAACCGACCCAGATTTCTAGGAAGATTGTAGTAGTTGGTTTGAGATAATGGGTCTAAAAATAAGGAGAAAACTTGCAAGAGGAGTGGAGATCATGGGCCTAAATTTCTGGAGCAAAACCACCAGCAGAAAACTGCAAATAACCTCCATTTGAGCGGTTATTTTTGCTAGTTTAAACGGCTGAGATTTCATCTCAGCATGATCCAACGGTGGATATTGACATGGATGGTGGTTAGACTTAATGGGTTCCATATATATATATATATATATGGAGAAGATCATGCGAGAACCACCTCTTATTGCGAGAACCGCGAGAACCAATGTGAACACAACAAAAAATGCCTAAAAATAGCTAAAAATCACACAAAATTTTTTTTTTTTAATATTTTTTATATAAAAATCGCTACTTTTCGAAGCAAAAAAAATTAAATTTTTTTTTTTTTGCCACTAAAAGTAGCAATTTGAGCATAAAAAATATTAAAAAAAAAATTAGATTTTTTTTTTATTTTTTCAGATTTTTTTAGGTTTTTTGGGGGTTTAGTTTTTAGCATTTTAGCTTGGGGGTGGGGTGGGGGTTAGGTTTTTTTCGCGGTTCTCGCAATAAGGGTGGTTCTCGCATGATCTCCTCCATATATATATATATATATATATATATATAATTAATATCCAACTTCATCCCAATATGTGAAACTGATAAGGTTGAGTAGAAAACCCTCGATTATGATCGAAGAAAGTGAACCGAAATTACCAGAAAGTAATTGAGAAACCGATGATTCAGTTATGATTTTTTAGTAACCAATTTTTATGATCAGTTATGGTTATATGTATAAATATTTGATTCAACCGAACAAAACCGAAAATAAAAACAATTATTATGTGTTTTTCTAGTTTGCAAATAGTATGTAATAGTCGCATGTATCATTCAGAAAATGGAAATGATCAAATCTATAACGTTAATTAGTTTATATCAGTTTAAATGAAATCTATGGGCCTGGTCTCCCTTCTCTTTTGAACTACTTTATATATCTTTGTTAAACAAAAAAGTCAAGAAAAAACAAAGTAAAATACAATAGATTAAAACAAGGAAGTAGGTTCCTTATTTTGTACATATATATGCACTCTAATCCAATGTTCTTTTCTTAAATAATATATAGAAAGAAAAATCAGATCTAAAGCCAAGATTTTTATTAGTAATTTATTATGCATCATTGATAACTCACTTCAAAATATTCAAAGTAGATTTTTTTTAACGGCAATTTCTTTTATTTCTTGCTGTCTGTGAGACTTGAACCCAAGACCTCCATCTACCAAGGTGTTTCAAGGCTTTGTTTTTGCCAATAAACCACCACCTCAGTGACAAAATCCGGACCGACAGAAATCCGTAGGAAATTAGGGTTTTCCTCTGATTGTGGAGTACAATCGTTAATTTCGTCATTCAACGTCTGATTACTACCAACAATTTCTATAATCATCTTTTTCAAAGTTTTTTTTTTCTTTTTTTGACATTCGTCGGTCGGTGACTAGCTATTGTCATCGGTGATACCTATTTGTATAGTAGTGTGAGAGTGGTGTAAGCAAGCAAAATGGGTGATTAATTATAAGTTTATAACTATAAGTTAAAAAGAAAATGAAAGACATGCAAGTTTAGAAAGTAGCCTAGACTGAAAATAATCTAGCTTGCTATATAAATTATAAAAACAAACAAATACATGTACATATCAGGGGCGTACACACCCTAAGCCAAGGGTGGGCGGGCGCACCCCATGAAAAAATATTTTTTAGTGTTATTTTTCGCCGGAAATCCCGACCGCACCCCTTGAAATTTTTCACCCGCACCCCTTGAAATTTTTCAACCGCCTCACTTAGAAAAAAATAATTATTAACCACTTATTCACTTAATTATTTAATCAAATCAAAGCCCAATCTGCAATCAATTTTTATTAACACAAGCCCAAATCAAACCTAAAGAAATTTGAACTAAATAAAATAACCCAAACCCATCCACCCATTCCATTTCCAAATCCCGCCCCCAAAAAAACTACCAGCGACTTGACGCCACTGCTCACGACCTGGTGGCTTTTTTTACCGGAAAAACCAAAATTCCGGTTGGACCGACCCATATTACGTCAGAAATCCAATATAGAACTAGTATGGTTTATTTATTTATTTTGTTTTATGTGATGATTAGGAGAAAATATAGATGTGTAAGGGTTTAATCTTTTTATATTTTTTTGTTGTTCTAGACTTGTAATTAAATGATTTTGTTGTTTTATTTATAGCTTTATTTGTTTAAATGATTAGTTACAAGTAATCAACATTTAATAATAGGGCTTGAACGTTCAAAAATATAATTGAAAGTTATGGGCTATGGTTGAACATGATTGTTTATTTTGTTCAAGTGTTTAGTGTTTTTTATGAACTTATGGAGCAAATTATATGTGTTAGGAACAATGAGTAAGAATGTAATGAACTTATGGCGTGTTTAGTATTTTAGATGATATTTTGGATATATTTAAAAAAAAAACTGTAGGGCACAATTTTAAATACGTTTGTAATTTGTAATGATGTTTGACGTGTTTTTGATGATTTATAAATTTTAGTTTGATGTTCTTTTGTCTTACATGATCCGACCCGACCCGACTGGCCGACCCGCTATGAATCGATATTTTTATACAGCTAGGGGCCTAAAATCTTTGAAAATATTCCGCACCCCCAGGAAAAAATTCATGGGTCCGCCACTGGTACATATGTGTAGTATATATAACGTATCAGAATTATCTGACTAGTTTCTTGCTAGTCGGGAGTTTTTATACACTTTTTATACAATCGTTCAGAAAAAAAAAATACATTGTTACGTAATGCTTTCATGAATGATATTTAAAGTAAAAAAACATATAAAATACAAAGACAGACTTGCATGGGAGTATTATTATTTTAGATTAATTTTGCAGTTCGATTATGTTATGAGAAATTCGAATTTGACGCATTCAATTCATTAGAACTAAATTTGTTAGTTCTCAAGTGCGTGTATGTGTTTTATTTGCCGTCGCAAATATAATATTAAAATTATAATTATAATTATAATATAATACAATGCAACGCTAGTGTACGTGAATTAATTATTAACAAAATTATTTAAAGATCGTACGTGTAATGAGTCAAATAGCATCTGTCTGTGATTAAAGACAAACATTAGATACAAACTGATAAATCCTCTTTTTCTTCTCCAAGTAGATAAGTAGTTTAAAATTAAAATGAAATATAAAAATACTCATACTTTAGATATATAAACAAACTACGTTAATTTCGATGCAAATATATTATGCTGAGTTTGTATGATCGAGATTTAATTTTTAAACGAATTGGAAGCTGGATTAATAAAACGTGTCATACAACAACATTAAATTAGAAGTTGGATCAGAAACCTTTAAAGAAGGAGAAATGCAGACTGTGCTAACAACATTAAATTAGAAGTTGGTCACACTCTCAAAATCCAAAATGATGGGCCGGATTCTTAAAAATTCAATATTTTATACTACAAAAAAAATATTCGAAAATTTTCGGTAAAATTAACACTACGAACGAAAAATCAACGGAGGCCGGGGCACCGCGAGTCACAAGTAACCTCCGCCACTTTTGGCCGTTTTAGAAATGATTAAGGCGTTAGGTACGTGCACTCACACCGCAAGGGGTGAACTAGCTTGTCGTCTAGGCTCAATACGCTTAATTAAAAAGCAAGAGCCTGATACAAGTTATAAGTAAGGCGCACACTATTAAACATACCACTTTTGGCCGTTTTAGAAATGATTAAGGTTGTTTTGAACTATTTTTTATTTTATTTTCTCGCTTGTTTTGATTAGTTTAGGCCGGTTCATACAAGTTTTCTTTTCAGATTTGGCCGGCCTTTTCCAAGTTCTTTGCATCTTCGCACCTTGATGGACACAAGGAGGTTTTGTTGCGTCGGGCCTTTGATTACTATGGCTTTTACATCGCTATGTTTCTCTCATAACACTCAATCGCCACACACAAAACAAAAAAACCACGTGTCATGTTTGTAACTCAACAATTACTCGTGATTTGTAGATTGACAATGAGTGTGGATAGATGAATCATATACATATAATCCTATGCAGCAAGAGTGTGTGACGAATTGGAGAGGAAGCATATGACAAGAGTCACTACATACTAAATGAAATATAAATGTTAAAAAAAGGCAAATGTCTTTTACAAAAGCCGTGTTAAAGAATAAATCTTGTTAATAATAAAAGACCAAATCGTGTCTCATACATTTTGTTTTCTTCCACTGATCCAAAATCTTTTTTGACCTAACCTTCCCCCTCCAAATCAATTTACCATTTCTATATATAAAAGTATCTTCTACTCCTTTCTTAATCACTACATACATGTAAACTAGCTAGAACAAATTTTACATCAATGGAGTCCATAATTACCATGGGTAATCATGAAGATCAGCTCACTAATTCACTTGAAGAAGTAGATCCACGCGAGCCAGATGTCGGGCCAGGAGCTAGATCGTACGAATGCGTGTTTTGCAGGCGCGGGTTCACCACAGCGCAAGCATTGGGTGGACACATGAACATCCACAGGAAAGATAGAGCCAAGAATAATAGGCCTAGTAGTTATTTGAGTAATAACAACTCAAATAAACAAGAAGATCATAGTTTCTATGCAAACCCTAGATTCTGCCCACAAAGCTGTATCTCCCAAACTACTAATAATCAAGAGGGAAACATTCGTTACACGACATGTTTTTCATCTGCGTCAAGTACTGTGCAGCCGGTAAACTATGTAAACAAGCATCAAGATTGTCATGGAGTGATCAAAAGTCCATCAAGGGAGGAAAAGAGGATGAGTTTAAGCTTGCAGTTTGGCTGGTCACATGGAGAAGATCATAGAGAATCGAAAAGAAGAACCCGTGAACGAAGTAATGAAGATGAGCTGGATTTGGAGCTTCGGCTTGGACATGATCCATGAAGTTCCTCGGATCGAATGAACGTTATTTAAACTTCAAACTAGTGATGGCAAAACACTATTTCGATGTTCCCAGAATGTCTTTTTGTGATTATTTTGGCAAAGGAAACTCATGACTTCAGTTATGATGTTTTTGAGGTACAAATCTTTGTTGTTATCCATCAAAGTAAGGGTTTACATGAGATATCATTACTTTCTGTTTCTTCTTCATTCTTTCTTAGAATTTCTAATAAAGGTTTTATTATATATTTGGATTTGAGTTGAAACCCTAATCAGAATCTATCAAATGCAAGAAACAAGTGTGAAGATAACAAATATATCCATCAATTCCTTGTCTTTTTCTCTTGTAATGGTTTAGGTTTTCCAAACCCTGAATTAAGATTTGTTTATGTAAAAGTATATATAAATAAGCAAAATTGTCGCAATTCCTAACGTTAAAATAAATAAATTGTCGGTCGTGTTTGGATTGACATGTTTAATGTTCCATTTAATTAAAAATGTAGAGTACATGTCGTTTAAAGTTAAAATAAGTAAAATTGACGCAATTCCTGATAGTAAATAAATAAGTCGTCAGTCTTGTTTGAATTGACATGTTTAATATTCCATTTAATTAAAAACGTGGAGTATATATGTCAACTTGTTTAAAGTTAAAATTAAGAATTAAAAAAACTATATATTATGGCTTCTAGGGCTGTAAACGAACCGAACGAACACGAAAAAGACCTTGTTCGTGTTCGTGTTCGTGTTCGTTCGTTAAAGATGCAACGTGTTCACGAACGGTTCATGAACACTTAAAGAACGAAACTTTATGTTCGTGTTCATTCATTAAGGAAATGAACGTGTTCACGAATTGTTCAACACAAACGAACACAGATAAAATCGGCGAAGACGGCGGTGGTTGTGGATAGTGAGAGGGAGCGTCGCTAAACCTTGAAGCCCTTATTGTTGAACGAAGGTCGATAATATTTTTTGATATAAAAAATGAGAAAGAAAGTGGAACGGTGCATAAATAAGGTGGAGATAGGGTTTTTGTATATTATTACTTTGGGTAATGAGATAGATAAGAATTAAAGAATATAAAAAGTTTAGATAAAATAAATAGATGCTAAAAAATCTTTAATAGAAAACATAAACAAACGAACATGGACGAGTGTTCACGAACACATTACCGAAAGTCCACGAACGCAATTGAACAAACGAGACATCTGTTCGTGTTCATTCATTTAACTAACCAAACGGAATTTCTTGTTCATGTCCGTTCATTAAGTAAACGAACGAACGTAAACGAACTTTCCGTTGAACGGTTCACGAAGTGTTCGCTGAACGTTCGGTTCATTTACAACCCTAATAACATCACCTTATTTACAACCAGTTTAACTAAGATATTACAATCGGTTTAACATATTTGCAACCTAATTACAACCTGCCAATTAGCGTTTGACTCATTCGACTAAATGGGTTAGACGTAGGGCTGTCCAAAAAGCTCGCGGTTCGGAGCTCGCTCGATATGGCTCGGTTAGAAAGTGAGTCTAGCTTGGCTCGGCTCGTGACGAGCCAAATTGGCTCGATTTGGCTCGCTTGTTAGCTCGGCTCGGCTTAGCTCGAATCATTTTACTTATAATATATTTTATTTTTATATACATATAATATATTACAAAAAAGGTGATTATTATTTACATGTATTTTGTCTTGTAGTTTGATATCTATGACATATTTAAATGTTGATTGCCGTGCTAATGAACAAATATCGTATTTACTTGAAATATAAAACTTATTTTGCGTTGTTGAACGTGATTTTGGCTTGTAATGTATTAGGTTGAACTTATTATAAATATGTTCTTTTGAAGTATTGAATAATATTTTAGAATACTGAATTTTAAGAGCTATTTATTAATTTTTATTTTTAAAATCGAGCTAAACCAAGCCGAGCCGAGCCAGCTTGGTTTAAAACCAAGCCGAGTCTGACCTAAGATTTTCAGCTCGGTTTCAAATCTGAGCCGAGCCGAGTCAGCTCGGTTTATAATTGAGCCGAGCCCGAGCTTTCCCTAGCTCGGCTCGGCTCGGCTCATGAACAACCCTAGTTAGACGGTTTTACGTTTAAGTATCCGGTTAGGGTTGGTGTCTTTTTACTACTTAGATATTTTATTTTTATTTTTCTGGAAAATAATGGGAATAGCCAGACAGGAATTATTGACTAGGGTGGAGATACAATAGGAAGTTTATTTGGCTAGGAAGGCTAGGAAGTGATCTTGACCATCCATTTAGTTAATCAAGGGCTAAGATTAAATCAGGGAAATTGAAGGGGAGAAAAGAGGCGCGTGAGTTTGTTTAGGGGCATTCTAGTCAATCCAAGCCAATAGTTTCTCTCTCCTCCAATTCCCCCCCATTTTTTAAACGTTAATAACTATTTCATACGACATTATTTTTTTTATAAAAATTGCACCAAAAAAACGAGCGTTTTTTTTTATCTTTAAAACGAGTATACTATTGCTATATTTAAAAAAAAAAATTAAAACCCACTTGCGTAAAACGCCATAGAAAAACCCCCAGTTACGTAAAACGCAATGAAAAAAAAACCTAAAAAATGACATTTTTCTAAAACGCAATGCACCAAAAACACAAAGAAATGACTTATTTGTAAAACGCAATGGCCAGAAAACACAAAGAAATGTCTTATTTATAAAACGCAATAGCCTAAAAACTCAAAAGAAAATGTACTTTCTAAAACGCAATGTACTAAAAACACATAAAAATGTGTTTTACCTAAAACGCAATGCACCAAAAACACATAAAAATGTGTTTTACCTAAAACGCAATGCACCAAAAACACAAAGAAATGTCTTATTTGTAAAACGCAATGGCCAGAAAACACTTAAAAATGACTCATTCTAAAACGCAATGGACTGAAAACACCTAAAAATGTGTTTTACCTAAAACGCAATGACTAAAAACACTTCAAAAATGTGTTTTATCTAAAACGCAATGACTAAAAACACTTAAAAATGTGTTTTTTTCTAAAACGCAATAGCAGAAAACATATAAAACTCTCTTATTTCTAAAACGCAATGGACATATAAAACTGTCTGGGAACTGTCTGTGACTGTGAACTGTCTGAATTGTCTACGAATTACTGTCTTCGAAATGAGCCAATTTCTGGAAAATTAATTCTTCGAAAGCAGCTCAACCCCAGCCAGGGGCTCTGCCCCTTGGACCCCGCCAGGGGCTGCCGCCCCTGGGACCCCGCTACCAGAGGCGCTGCCCCCGGACCCCCGCCATGATCGTAAAACGCAATGAGTAAATCAAAAACCCAGATCGTAAAAATGAAATTAAAGAATTTCTTACATGGATCGAAGTGATTTCTTCAACAATTGACGAATTTTGAATGATTGAAACACTTATCAGCGCTCGAATCGAACGAATCGAGTGATTATCTCCAAAATCACCGGAAAAACGAGATTTTTTATGAAATTAAACTGGGTTTTCTTCAAAAAAGCTGAAGAACACGTTGATCGGGTGTTTGAATCATTGATTGGTGATGAAAATCGCACTATAATGTAGTGATTATTGAGATAGAAAGTGAAGAAATGGTTGAAGATGGTGGGTTTTGAAAATGGTGGGTTTTGAAGTTACTGGGTTTTGAAAAGGAAGAAGAAAGGGTTGGATTGACTAAAATACCCTTTTTCTTTATTTTAAATGTTGCCACATGTCCTAATCCTATTGCTTCCTACACTTCCTAGCCAAAATAAACTTGCTATTTGATCTTTTCCCTTATTGACTAAACTTCGTTATTTTAAAACTCAAACTTTAGAAAATCATGCACATTCACTGATTCAACATCAGTCTTTTCTCCATATATAATGAAACTGATTATTACAATCCAAAGTTGCATACAAACACACCTGCCATATGTGTCATAATACCAAGTGCTTATTGTTTCATGAATTGATGAATAGTATTGTATATTAATGATACAACCAAGTGTTTATTGTTTACTCATATTCTTTGCCTTGGCAATTATACTAACTGCCACCAACACCAATTAAGGATCTTGTGACTGGTATATATTAAATTCACCCATGTTTGGATTTCATGAAATAAAAATTCTCTTTCTGCTTGACTGCAGAAAAACGTAAGATTTTAAAATATTGACATAACAAAATGACAATTTGATGACCAAAACAAGTGACCACTTGCTATGTCTAAGAGGATTTAGGAGCATAAGGTTCATGGTCATGTCTCACTTTTTTTCATGTATGATCATACGTGTCTCAAGATTGAACGGGCCTTCAAACACACGTGATATACCATAACTTTTGTGGAATAAATCTCCACAACTCTTTTCTAGCGATGATAATGGGCTGGGTTCGGACCGGATATTGGCAATCCTAGCCTAGTCCCATAGGTTAGGAGAGAATGATCATGAAAACTTTGGGCACCATTTTTTATTTTCCGCCCAAGCTATCCCGACACATGTCGTCGCCATAGACTAACCTAAACTATAAATTGGTCTATGGCAATGACATGTCGTCGTCGTAGGTCAACCTGCTGACGACTCATGTCGGCGTTATAGATGCTTTTTCTTGTAGTGTGTCTGATATAGGCGGCCCAATAATCGTCAAGTATTTATCGGGTAATTATATGCGGATATCAGGTGGATACCTGTTAGTTTGTTAAAAAAATCCCATTGGGCTTTCCATGTACATTTTTTTCTACTATTATAAGTATCGTATAACTTCTATTTATATAAAACTATTACAAAGTACAATATGATACATTACAAACAATTATGAACACCTATAATTGTTCAGTGAATATTTCCTTTTAGTAAAAACGAATTCTTGACTACTTTTATCAGACTTTACAATTTAAAGATGTCTAAATAAGAGTTTGCAAGAGTTTTGTCTAGATGTGTTAATCTTGTGGGCTTGACAAGCTCAGCTTAATGAGAACCCAAACTATATATATTCGTGTCAAACACATTAACCCTATCCAAACACACTTAAATCATGTAACCTGAACACGCCCGTGTAAACAGGCTGACAGGTGAAACAATTTGATGTTGTAAATGAATAGAATCAAGTTGTAAACAGACCGTAACATGTTGATGGGTAGTAAACATGATGTTGGGAGGTTTAATTGGGCTGTAAACGGGTTAACAGGGTGTGCTTATAAATTGTGTATATATCAACTTTAGTACATCTGGAACACGGCCCGTTTATTAAACAGGTTAAACAGACAGGTCTATTGTATAACAAGATTAAACATGACTAGAAAATGTAGGGAATATAATTGCTGATCTATTATTACCAAGTGCCTTAAATCCAAAACTAGTTGTAAATATAACAAGATAGCTTCTGAAATCTGAAAGTAGAATCATTTATGTGTTTGCAAATGTGTTCATCGATCATAAAACATCCAAGACGTAAACCAACATGACCCGTAACGGTTTAGAAAAATGCTTCAAGTCACTTTAATTAGAAGAACCACCATGACAAAGACGCAAATCATTACAAACATCACAAACCATGTAAAGCATGAAGTCTTGAAACTCTCGGAGTACATAGCTGTAGCTCGTGTATTGACTCGCCCTGTGGTAGCTAAACTATGCTCAACTGCTTTTTCAGTTGAATCAAGAATCTGCACTCGAATTGCACCCGAGTTTTAATTCCAAAATTAGACTTAATTAAACCAAAGATCTGAAACTGGCATGACTTATAAAAGACTTACTCTTTCGGTGTTTTGTATGGATTTGTTCATCTTGAGACTGTTCTCTTTGAGTTGTCGTGCCAAAACTACCATTTCATCCGTTAAATCTTCTTGAAGCTTCCTGTTCGAGTCATTACAATCTTAGTAGAGGCCGCAAAATACGCGGGTCAGGTTGAAACTTGAAACGGGTCAGGTTGACCTCTCCTGAACTTCTATTGATACACTTTGGGTTACTTTCAACTTGTTTGATCTTGTTCCTTTTAGATATTATTTTACTTTACCAGTTTGACCCGTTAGAGATAAAACATAACCCAAATCGACCCATTTCGATGTAAATGATAGAACTTGACACCTACTTTCAGGCATTGGGTACCTGTGTTTTGATATATGTGTTTGTGCTGCAGCATCCAATTTGACAGGAGATGAATCAGATGATTCAGAAGTATCTTGACCTCTAAACGATGATGAGGATCTGTAAAATGAATATGAATAAAACCATAAGATAAAATTCAAAAGCAAATGCTATCAAAGACAGACTAAGAACAAAAGATGAAATATTATATCTATGTATTTACACCATTGACTAGGTATGTATCTATAGAGGAGAGAACCTCATCTAATCTAGACCATAAGGCCCATTAGCTTACATATAGGACTATATGATTCACACTTCCCTCAAGTTGAAGCATGGATATTGATTATGCCTAGTGGATACATAGGCTAACTAGTTCCGGGTTTTGACATGAGGAGTAGTGATCCTTCGGTCTTCAAGCTTCTCTCGAGTGAAGTAACAGTCTACTTCAATACATTTGGTTCTTTCATGGAATGCTAGATTACTTGTTGTGTGAATAGTTGTCTCATTATCGCACCAAAGATTTATTGGTTTAGAATGTGTGCTATGTAGTTAATATTGCCGATATATATCGGTTATTGGTCCCCTAGTGAGATATTGGTGCAAAATATCAGTACCGATATTAGTAGCGATATTGACCGATATTTGACCAATTTTGCACCAATATATCACCGATTTTCTCGATATCAGTACCTTTTTTTTTAGTTCTGTCATTCGTCTTTTTTTCTTATTGCTGCTATTAGTGTTTTAAGTCTTAATTGTTAAATGTTAGTGTTTTAAGTCTTAACCAGTTCCTACTTGCTACAATTGTTAGTGTTTTGCAAGTTGCAAAAGGTTAATTTGTTAATGGTAGGAGAGTATACTGAATTGTTAGTGTTAAATTGCTATATATATATAAAATTTCTGCATGATATTAAAATTACCAATATCCCACCGCGATTATCGATATCTCAAATATCGGTCCTTGACCGATATCCGATTTTTTACCGCACTAACTACTTAGATTGTGTGAACCCAATCTCACCAAGCAATTTAAGGATCCAAACAAGTTGAAAAGTAACCCCATACTCTAATTTTGCACTTAACCAAGATACGACACTTTGTTTCTTACTCCATTCATAAACGATTGCACCCAACGAAACTGAATAACCGGTACTAGGTCGCCTACTGGTGGGGTCTCCATCGTATTCAACATCCATAAATCCTTGTATGATGCGGTGACCAAGGTTCTCGTATAGAATGCCACAACTTAAGTTCCCTTCAAGTATCTAAGAACATGACCAACGGCTTCCCAATGTGCGATTCTTGGTGGTTATATAAATGACCTACCGCACTTACCGAAAACACAATGTCAAGACGGGTGATGGTAAGATAGTTTAGCTTTCCAACAATTCTTCTACACTATTTTGGATCTTCAAAGAAGGTCCCGTTCATGTGCTTTCAACTTAACGTTTGGTCTCTTTGCTTCGAATCTTTTAGAACATCCAAACAATAGTTTCATTGATCTTAGCAGATGTTTTTTTTTTTATTGCGAGAGACTTCGATTCCCAAGAAATACTTTAGTCAACATCTTTTGTTTGAAAGAAATTTCTAAGAACTTTAGCGGACCTAGATCTTTTGTTTGTGTAGGCCTCACATATACTTCCTTAGCTTACACACATCTCCATAGAAATAGTAACGGTTTTCTTGTCAGCCATACTCAACAAAACTCAAATGGTCACCAACGAATCCAAGCTAAAACCAAATAGTAAAAAACTTAACAAACTCAAAATTTAATCAAAATGGTTAGAACTTAAATTGCCGTCAACATCCATCCTACAACATTGCTCGACGTTGATCTCATGGGGCCAAATCCAAAAACCAACTCCACAAGGATGGTTGAAATGCTCTAACTACGACAAGAAAATATATTGCGGCGGCACATTGGGCGACAATGGCGGAGATTGACGACACATGGAGGCGCGTCAGGCAGTGGTTAGTCGGCGTGATTTCTAGGCACCTTAATAATCGAGGGTCTCTAAAGATGATGGTGGCAGCGATGCGATGAAAGTTCCCCGAAGAAAAGATTTTCGAACGGGTACTCACGAACTCAAATGGCAGGCTCTAATCAGAGACATACACATACTAAGGACAAAAGATGAAATACAGAAATAGTATATATTTGTTATGTATGTACGTCATTGAGTTGGTATGTATTTATAAAGGAGTAAGGAGGCAGCCTCATCTAATGAACTAAACTCTAAGTGCTATCTACTGGACTATTAATCTAACAGCTAAATTCAAAAAAAACATGTAGTGTATACTTACACAAGTCTTCTTCTTAGACCAGGGGAGGTAATACTTTCTTCTTCTTTTTTATTATTAATGTTTTCCTTGACAGACGTATCAACTCTCAGCTCACGGAATGCTACAGCATCCGACTGCCAAAAATGTAAGCATATGAAGTCTATTTGAATACTATAGGTATCACAAAAAATTACAGTAGATAAATATACATACCACAGGACTAGCCAGATTTGCTGCAATGGCTTCAATTTTCTGCGAGTAATCATTCACCAAAGCTTTTGAAACTCTGTGGGCAAAAGAGGAAGATTATAATCCTATCAAGGTGAGGGGTGTTTGGTTGTGATATTAAGTAATCTGAAATCGAATATTCAATAGTAATAAAACTGGTGATATACAGATTGGCAGGTTGTAATAAATGGATAAACGGGTTGGTGACTTGACATTGTATAATATCTTTTCGTTTTTATTCTAATGTGTTCCTGGGTCGGCTTGTATAATTAAACGGGTTAAACAGGTCACAACCCAAGCACAACCTGTTTATTAAACGATTAGACACGGCAACCCAAAACCTAATTATTTTAGTGTGAGGAATTGCCAACCTATAAAAAACTGATTAATTCCCCTAGACAATCACATAATGTTTACTCAAAAACCGCCGTATATATTTTATACAAAGCAATGCTAGCATGAACACACACAAGGACTAAGGAAAAATGTAAGGAAACCAGCCTCGGAAATCCTTCTGCGGTTCGCTCTAAAGCAATCTCTTCCAGCTGTTCTCTCAAGGTAGCAACATACTGCAAAACAACTGATATATTAGCTCCACAATTCACAATGTTTAAAAGTAAAAAAAATTCAAATCTTGATCACTGAGACATTTAATCAAACAAGTGGTGGGCACAATTCAGAGTCAAATAAAGATCATAAATTCTTATAAGAACCTAATTATGAATGTTAAGAAAACATACATGCATAAGTTTGAGCTTATTTTGTTGGTGTGGAGCAGCTGCTAGCAATCTTTTCAAATTGATTTCAGTTCTACTCAATCCCATTTCAAAGAAACCCTACAAGATTCATTCATTGCCACTTGTGTATAAAAAGGAAATTTTTTAAATTGAATGATTACAAATGCACACAAAAGAAACAGAATGCAAAAGGGAAATTGATTATGATCAAGATATAGATTATAGAATGTATGATGAAAGAGAATCTTTATTAAGGCACCTTTTAGGGTTTGAACGGTTACTCGTACCGCCATCGGTTTCGGATTTCCTCTGATAACTAACTAACCGGAGTGTGTTATGTTATTATGAGCTATGAATGAAATACGATAAACTTTATGTTGAGGCAATATTTGTATATAGAGCAAAGCTTCGAAATTTCCACCGAGGGTTGGAAGTTACCGGACAAACATATATCTAAATTTTTTTTATAAAATCGGAGGGTCAAAAACGTATATGTCTAAAAAATTCTATACGAAACGTACATACATAACACTACTGAGCGAAAAGTTCGGAGGGTCGGGCGCCCTCGACCCCTTCATAGCTTCACCCCTGTTTGTATACTTGTATTTTTATGTTTGATCTTTGTTGTATGTATGTTGTTCCAATGCCTAAGGGGTGAGTAAGGTTGATTTGGTTCAGTTGTAAGTTGGATCTGAATCTATAATTGATGTTTAGCTTATCGGTTTTGGTTACAAATAACTCGGTTAATTTGGTAATTGTAAAAATGATTTGGTTTGGACATGAGTGGATTTAATAAATCTAGTTGTATCTTCGATCAAATAAATTATTAGCATGATATATAACTTGTTATTTGTAAAGTATATAACAAACCTTTTCGAACATATGATGAAATATTTCTGATATCTCTAAGATTTTTCTTAACTAAAAGGTTTCGTCCGTCCTTACGGCTTTGCTCCCTGACTTTAACCAATTATTTATACACATATAACTATGTGAGCATACGCCCCGCTTGTGGTATGCGCATATAATGTATATATGTGTGGACTATCGGAGTGCAAAAGTGAAAGTGCACTAATTTTAACGTTATTTTACTATTTTCGTGAAAATAATGTTAAAAGCTGAGGACGTTTAATCATGCATCATGTAGTGGCGTTGATAGCTGAAAAACAAAAGGATGCATGCACTAATCGGTCTTTGTCCCGATTGTTGAGTGTTATGTGTCTTATGTCCAAGGCTTGATGCAAAACTAATATCGAGTCGGGTGTCTCACTGGAAGCAGGCTTCTCTATTCCTATAGGTAGAGGTAAAAACTGTCTAAATCTTACCATCGTCAGACTCTATCTACGTTAACTTTGCTTTGCTTTTGAAGAGTAGATGATGATCGCTAAAAACATATTTCCAAAAGTAAAAGGACCAAATATGAATAGCTGTGATCGTAAGCTAAGATATAGGGGGGTTTTTGCTATCTCTGGCTAGGGTTTTGGTAACTCGATCGATCGATCACCTTATACCTCCATTTTCGAATCACATAAAGCTTGAAGCTATCAATAACAATGGCGGTTGATGGAAACTCGTTCGAAGTTACTCCTGAAACAGAGAAATTTCTCTGCGAGCGATTGCTGGATCAAACGCAACCAATTTCGGAGCGGTTCAGAGTCCTCTTCTCTCTCCGCAATCTTCGAGGCCCTGCCCCTCGCAATGCTCTCATCCACGGTTTGTTCCTTCTCTCTGTGCGATAATTTATGTGCTTCTGTTATTAATACGATAATCTCGTGATAATTATTTTGCTTGAGAACTAATCATGTTAGAGCATCTCCATTTAGACTTTTAGGGAAAGATTTAGTGAAATTTTAGGGATAAATGTGTTTTTTAAATGAAATTAGTAGCTATAATATCTGCTTAATTGCAGAACGATTACATTAAAGTGCCAGCTAAACGTGCAACAAGCTGCGCTGCAATCGTCTTTTGGATAGCAAACCGATCCTACTAAAAACCAAGCTTTGGGCGATAGGGGTCGAAATATTTTTTTTAGCTAAATAAATTTGGAGGTTTTAGAAATGAGATTTTGGAGGTTTTTTAAAAGAAGAACAATTTTTAGGGATAACTGTTCTTTTAGCTGAATTACGGGGATGGAGACAGAGAAGCTGATATGAATGCTCTTAGCTCTTACTACTGTAATACAAAAATTGATGAAAATGGCTATGCACTATGAGTCATCCCTTTTTCATTCGTCCTTCACTGCCACCTCAGGTCCAGATCACAAGGTTTTTGTTCAATAGCTGGTATATGTTTTGCTTGTAAGAAATGAGTACTTGGATATCTCTTACAAAGCTGCTTTTGCTTACTGTGTTTCATGAAATTTAATCAAATTTTATAACAAGGAAGTTTTATTATAAATTTCAGTATTTCACAACTGTTATTGTTGCACCGGCAAACAAAATTTCCTCTTTTTGTTAGGCAGTTCATTTTATATGAGTTGATGTGAGTCATCTTTCTGTTTACCTGGAACTGTGTGTGGTGCATGTTGGATGTAATGCTATGAGCCTATGAATGTAATTGTATGTTCATCTGTGGTAGTGTGCTTTTATGACGTATTCGAAATTATGAGATGTAGAATTTTGATCATTGCAGCAACAAAAGATCCTTCAAATCTGTTGGCACATGAGGCTGCTTTTGCCTTAGGTCAAATGCAAGATGCTGATGCTATTCCTGCTTTGACACTTGTTCTTAATGATCTTTCTTTGCATCCTATTGTACGTCATGAGGTTAGCTTCTTTCCCACATTTTCTTGCTATTTTTTCGTTTTTATAGTTTGTTTACCAGCAGGTAGCAACAATTAACTGTTTTGCTTGTATTACATACGCATGAACAGGCTGCAGAAGCTCTTGGTGCCATCGGTTTAGAGAGTAATATTTCTCTTTTAAAGGACAGTTTGGATTCAGATCCAGCACAAGAGGTTCGGGAGACATGTGAATTGGCTCTTTCTCGGATTCGGGAGCTGAAAAATGTCGGTGAAAATAATCAGTCATCTACAATAGAGGCATCACCGTTTCTATCAGTCGATCCTGCTGCACCTGCTTCTTGCTCTTCCGTAAATGAACTAAGGTTTGTTGCATAATATAGTTGCAATTTACCCCTTCTGCTACCTTTATGTGTCTCCAAATACTGTTAAATATCTGCAATCAAGCGATGACCCTGTTTTCCACAAAAGTATCTCCTTTTATATCTTTCGAGTAAAATGCCATTTTGGTCCCTGAGGTTTGGCCAGTTTTCCGACTTTCGTCCAATGGTTTGTTTTTCCGCATCTGGATCTAAAAGGTTTGAAATCTTGCCATTTTCATCTTGCTTGTTAACTCCATCCATTTTTCTTCGTTAAGTCAGGGGTATTTCAGTCTTTTTTGTTAATTTAAAGGGCAATCCAGTCTTTTTCAGGGGTATTCGGTCTTTTTACATAAAGTGAAAAGGACCTGATTGCCCTTTAAGTTAACTAAAAAGATGGAAATACCCCTGACTTGACAGAGAAAAATGAATGGAGTTGATGAGCCGGATGAAAATGTCAAGATTTCAAACCTTTGGGATCCAAATGCGGAAAAACAAACCTTTGAACGAAAGTCGCAAAACTGGCCAAACCTCAGGGACCAAAATGGCATTTTACTCTATATCTTTTTTTGTTGATAATGTTTGTCTTGAGAAATGGTTAAACATTGAATAGAACATCTACTTCTGACATTGTATGATCATTGATATACCGGACGACGTTTAATTTCTTACAGGGAGATCATATTAAATGAAGAAAAAGGCATGTATGAGAGGTACGCAGCTCTTTTCGGACTCCGAAATCATGGAGGTGATGAAGCAGTTGCTGCCATAATAGAATCATTAAACGCAAAAAGTGCTTTATTGCGACACGAGGTCTGCAATTTAGTTGTTTCTTTTTACTAATTTTGGAACCTCGTATTCGTCTCTCTGTAAACTAACTGTTTTTTTACTTGGATTTCAGGTTGCCTATGTGTTGGGACAGTTGCAAAACAAAGCGGCTTCAGATGCACTTTCAAGAGTACTTCAAGATGTGAACGAGCATCCTATGGTTAGACATGAAGCTGCTGAGGCTTTAGGTTCCATTGCAGGTTTGGTCGTATATTGATTTTGAACCTTATGTTAAACAAGAATGTGTGGTATGTTGTAATTGTTAGATTGTTTAGACAATTATCTAGATGCGGGAAAATAATTTTTCAGAAAATACTTTCTAAAATAATATTAAAAAATAAGGTGATTTTTTTTATTTAAAAATGTGGTACTGGGTGCTCTCCTGTCTCCTCCAATAGCAAACTTAAAGTTATTTTTTCTGTTTTTTTTTTAACTTTTTTGTTCAAGATACAATACACTTTTTCATTATTAACTTGTAATATCTAATTGTTAATATAAATCTAAACAAACAGTTTTGTTTAATTTATTTTTGTCTACATTTCGGTATAAGTTCTATTGAAAAATAAAAAACACGTTGTATCCAACATGAATTTTTTTTTTTGGATATTACATGACCAAAACTACTTTATTTTGAATACAATTTAGTTTTCGATAAAGTTTATATTGAAATGTAGACAACTAAGTTTGAACAGAACTTATTAGATTCACATTTAAGTATAAAAAATGAGAAGTTGTTAGAGATAAACTGAATTATATACTGAAAGGAAAAGGGAAAAAAGAATAATTTAACACAGAGAAAGGGGGGGAGAGAGAGTTGCCACATTTGTAAAAACCAAAAATATAAGGTAACCATGCTTCTAAAATCTACTATACTTTTTAGTAACATTTGGTGGAAAATGGGCTGTATTGGGTAGGTAGTCAAACATGGTTTTTAGAGTCAAAACGGCTGTGTTGGGTTGACTCGGGACATTTTTATGAAAAACTTAATGTTTCTGACCTTAATAAACCATTTTTGTAGATGACCAATGTATATCTCTACTTGAGGAATTCTCCAAAGATCCAGAGCCGATTGTTTCACAGAGCTGTGAAGTTGCTCTAAGCATGTTGGATTTTGAACGATCCGGCAAATCATTCGAGGTACTTGAAACATTAAGTTTCACTCATTTTATACGAAAACTGTATCGTGTTGAGAGCGATTGGTTTAATCTATGTTGTTTTCTGCAGTACCTCTTTATGCAGGCACCTCAATTGCAGGAGGCAGCATGATGGTTTCACTTTGTTGTGTGTTTTGTTACCATTGAGTACTAAATGACATACATTTGGATAGAGTTTTGAAGGATGTAGTCAACAGTTCACTTACAAGATGGTGGGTCAGGTGATGAATTCTTAGATGTGTCACTCGTGTGTTTAAATTATAAAAACAAAACTAACTATGACAATAACAGTAAGTTAATAACTTATTGAATACAACATTTGTCTCATGCTTTTGTATAAACTCACTTCTATTAAAAATGATAAGTTCTATATGAAAGTAAATTTATACAAAGAAAATTAATCCATTTTATAACTTATAAAATATAAAACTTTATATGCAAATAATCATAATATATATTTTTCATTTATACTAAATTAAAAGATAAGGTAATAGCTTTTGACATTGTAATAGAAAAGCGACTATTACAATGCAAACAAATATATGAGAAAGTGGACTTAAAAGAAGCATACATGTATCATAATAGTGAAATTCGAACATTGTAGCACATATTTTAAACTATTATCAAGCCAGTATAATATTTTATAAATGAATAAATGACACCTCTTGTGCATAACAAATAAAACTAAATACAACCAATACATCGTTCAACTCCATCTGCAAATGACTTCGAATTGGCTTATCCATAAAATTCAACGACGAATAAAGAAACATTAAAGTGAACCACTTTTACAAATTCATTGCATTTTACAGATTCACGTAAACAAAGAAACAAAACCACAATTGAGTTTTACAAACTTGTGTTTTATAATAAGTCGGTTCTTGTCTAGAGTTCAGCGTGTGGTCCACAACAACTTTTCGACCCCTCAGAGGCGAGACTTTGTTTTTAGTAGATTAGGATTTTCTATTCAGAAAGGGATGGCGGCGCAGTTTGTTGCCCGTCTACCTGCTATCCTTATGTAATTTGCCCTGATGATTGGAATGAAATATATATTTCCGGGAAAAAATAAATAAATAAGTCGTCTCTTCTTCTCCACGTCAACATGTAAACGACTTCGTTCACATTCTGATCACTATCATAAGGAAACAACTCACAGTTGTTACCTTCATTATATCCATCAATGATTGACGACATTAATCTGGTTGTTCGGAGGTGATACCGATGCTGGCGTGTCACACCCCGACCACGTAAAACAACAAATCGTGGCGGAAACGTCGGGGAGTGTCGTAACAGAATCATTGTTTCACAACCATGGATTAAAGAGTTTCGTTTTATTGAATTATTGAACTCATTGTTTTATTACAAATTGGATAAATACAAATATTATCTTTCAAGTTTTAAAGTCACTAAGGCACGAGTCCATCCTATGTATGACATGCATCAACAATCATCACATAGCAGCACCTGAAACATATGTGAAAATAGGTACGTCAGCATAAAAATTTATGTGCGTAGCATAGGTTTTGTGAATTAGATTCATGGCTTTGGTTAACGCAATCAAAAGGTTTTATGTTTACATAAAAAATAGCCATGAATCCTTGTAAAAAGTTTGGTTTCGAAAACACATTGCTTTGATAAAAGAATTTTGTAGTACATGTAAAAATATACTTTGGTTTTGAAATAGTTAAATAGATAGTATATCAAATATACTTTGGTTAATGAAATAGTAGGTTTGGTAGTATATCTCAAGTATACTTTGGTTTTTGTAAATAGCATCTCAAACTATGTTTTGGTTTGAAAATAGCATATCAACTATGTTTTGGTTTTGAAAATAGCATATCCACTATGCTTTGGTTTTGAAAATAGCATATCAACTATGCTTTGGTTTGAAAATAGCATATCAACTATGCTTTGGTAAATAACAAGGTCAGTAGTATATTAAAACATATGTTGGATTTTGTACATAGTATATCAAAAATGTACTTTGGATAATATCATATTTGAGAGCACATCAAATTGTACCTTGGTAGGATATCAAAATATACAAAAGTAACTGTAATTTAGTATTCATTCAAACCTTAGTGTATCAAACTACACTTTGGAGACTATAGAAATACCACAAAGGCAATTTCTATTTGGTTAAAATTTGGTTTCTGACATTCCATACAACAGGAATGGGGTGTCTAGTCCTATAGCGCTATATCGTACTACCAATCGGTTTGGTGAATGTATAAAGAAAGTACAATCCAACAATTAGTTTTAGAATCTTTGAAAATTTGTGTTTAAACCATAGATAATTGTTCAATTCGTCAAAAGATAAGTACTAGCATGTATAATCATATGGTTGAAATCATGAAAATAACAAATAGGCACATATGTTTCACCCAAAAACATTTGAAAGCAGTAATAGAGGAGACTATGTACTCACTTGGGATTGCTTATTAGTCTTGAGAATAAGACCAATTAAAGCTCCAAGGATCACGAATCAAACGGCACCTATGTCAAGTCTTACATGGCCAATTATCCCTAAACATGTTACTAAATCAGATTATATGTCAAAAATATGTTCACATATGCGAAATATGGATTTATGCTTCAAAAGGGCATTTTGGTCATTTTCTATGGGCATATAAGCTAACTAACAAATAACTAACCAATCCTAGGTGATCATAAGGTATAACCTCAGATGTTATTCCCTATGCAACTATGATCACAAAACATGCTTGGTCGGATCCTAATGATCGACCAAACGGGTCGGGTTCGAAAGTCTAAGCGGTTGTTTAGACCGTTTAACTTACGACCCTAAACAAGCACTAAACTAATAGTGACGAGTTAAACATGTCAAAACATGTTTAACTAACTTAGAAAACTGATTTAGTATCAAAACAAAGTGTTTTGATACCTAAAAGTAGTTCCGTTGCAAAAATGCGTGCTAAAACGCATTTTGACCGAAACTTTGACTCGTCACTACACCTAGTTAATGTGGTAATCAGTAGGTATAATCACTAAGGATTATAACCATCGTGATTACAATCATGTTACAAAGTTCAAACGAACTTTGCGTTGACCATTGACTGGTCAAAGCTGAAAGTCAAACACTGTTTGACTTTTATGCTAAGAAAGCAATAAAAGAATGAAGGAAGCTTATAAAGGGTTCTTGCTAGAACTTGATCTTATAATTCTCAGGTATGAAGTTATAAAACCTCAACTTAGAGAATTTAGATCAAGTGTGAGTTGCAACAAATGAAATGCTAGGCTATTTATACTTGTCATGAGTTCACAAGATCACTCCAAGTGTTTGTGTAACTTCCAAGCATAAAATCCAAGCCACACATGTGTTATAAGCATATTAGAAGCCTTGGAGAGGTGTTAACTTTGTTAACACACCAAGAACTTGCAAGAACAGCCCCTAAAGTATCAAACAGATTGCAAAAACTGGTTTCTGGTCGCTGGCACTTTTAGGCGGGGCGCGTAAGGGTAGGTTCAGGCCTTACGCGGCCCGTGTGAACTCAGCAGATCAGCACAACTTTCAGTTTTGACAGCTTTGGTCCCTGCATGTGTATGAGCTCATTTCTAGCATTTTTAACCCCCGTTAAGCCATTTTAAAGGCTCTACAAGGTCATTAAAGTTTAGAGGACTCAAAATATGCTCGGAAAACTCTCGGATGTCGGTTCGTTTGGTCGTACGGTCACGTTATTCGTCTAATTACGACGAAACTCGAACGGACGCGAAAACGATCCAATTTAAGCGACGAATGGTATTTTTGCATGCCGATCACTCAAATAAAAATATTTTAGTGTGTACAAAAATTTTGGATGTCCAGATGTGGTCAGAACATAAGATATGCGCGTAAATGCAAACTTACGTCGTTTTTGACACTTTTAGTCCCTGTAAGATCAAATAAGCATATTTTCGAACACCGAACCACTCAAAGCTTATTTCTAAGCTATGTTTAGGTTATATATGGTATGTTTAGCTTATGACCAAGTTCCGGACTGTACGTTGCCATACGAAACGGCATACTTTTGCAGTTTGACGCAAATAGTCCCTGCGAGCGAACAAACTTGTTTTTGACACACCAAACCCTTCAAAACTTATTTCTAAGTTATGTAAAGGTTATTTAAGATATGTTAAGCCTGTTTCACTATTTCGGAGTGTTTGTTGCATTAAATTGATCGCGTTTACGCATTAGTTTGCGTATAACTCTCCAGAAAGCGATTTAAAGCTCGAAATTAAACATGAATTGATATGTGAAAATGATACACATATTTATACAAATCCCAAGTACGAAACACAATATTTCATTGGTTTGGTATTTGTTTGATGTTCATAGTGACACAGGTGTCATAGTCTCCCCTACTTTAGGAAATTTCGTCCCGAAATTTAATTTTAGAGGAAACCTGTGAAGAAAACCGCGATTGTTTCGCTTTCGAATGAATCCTCCATTTCCCAAGTAATAATCTAGGTCACGTTTGGATTCTTAGCGAATTTTTAATTGCCAAAATGTTGTCGTTGTTGTAACAAAAGCATGGAGCTTTGAACAACGGATAGGAGAATGTTTCCTATGAAGACTATTATAGGAAACTTGTGTGTGCTCGAAATCAGAGTTGAAGAGTGTAAGAGAGAATAACAATGGTCAAGGTCCAGGACTTCTAGTAACTCAAATAACGCTACGCTTGCAATGTAATAAGGAACACTTATATATAGGAAGTACCAGCGGCGTATCCACCATGCCCTTTTTACATTGTTCCCGTCTCGTTATTTTCATCACTATAGGTCTTAACACATGACAAAACTTGCTGTGGTTTCTGTGCACTGAATTCCATAATTATGTATGCATCTATAATTACGTAATTCCTTGCACAGTCCGCACAGTTCATTTTTATAATGTGTAGGGGAAAAATAAATCGAACAAACATGTAATGACTTGACAAGACTACCAGAGGATCTTTTTAACTAGATCAACGAACGATCTTTTTAACTAGATCAACACATGATCTCCTTAACTAGATCGTCGTATGATCTCTTTAAATAGACCACTTAAGGGATCTTTTTAACTTTGAACCAAATAATCGTTTTGAAACAGCACTTTGGAATCCAAGGGTCTGACTATTTGCATAGAAAGCTCCTTAAGGATTTAAGATAGTACTTGGAGTATCCTTCTGAGAATCTAACATATGAAAATACGGAAGATTCTACCAGGACTTAGATAGCGAGCTTTAGAATTACACATAAACACAATAATTACAAAATTGTGCATTCGTTAATTTAGTTATTAGCTCGTTTGTTAATTTGAATTAATGCATTTGAAGTACACTAGAAATCCAATCACGGACTTCAATTAGTACTTAAAACATCCTCAAGAATCTAACTATGAAGATATGAAGATCTTATAAGGATTTGGAATTTGTCTTTGTCGTATCGTAACATTCGTATTAGAACACATAAGGAATCCAATTAAGGACTCACGATAGTACCTTTATATATATCAAATCAAGGATTTGAAATGGTACTTCAGATATTTGTTTAAGAACTTGTAATTTGTACCTTGTACTTTGTTCCTTTAAAAGAAACGAGTACTTAGGATTTTAGGGGAGATCACAAGTGATCATAGAATGAAAGAACCACACGAGTAGTTTGTCTTGCAAGGAACACGGTTCCTTAGTGTCGGTATCGTATGGGTATGTCACGTAGACACACAATCATAACAGCTTCGTAAAATAAAATTGGAACAACAATTTTATTTATATAGTAGCTGAATTGTTTCAAAAGATAACAACAAAGGAAAAAAAATACAAGGTCTAATTGTTCACTGCTGCATTGCCATTTGCATCTGCCTCGTTTATGTTAAACACTCGTCCACGCGTTGGATTTGCGTTAACAAGTCTTGGGCAATTGTTTCGGTAGTGAGTGAGATCACCACAGTTGTAGCACGATCTAGGTGGATATGGTGCTTGAACAGCAGCTGGGTTTGCAGCATTATGGTTTTGGGTAACATGACGACATGTATTGACCAAATGTCCCAATCGTCCACAGTGGGTACATTTGTGACACGGTGTCTGATTCTCATGATGACGGTTGCATTTGTTACACAAGGGTGCAGTACCAATATAGTTTTTCCTAGCACGAGGTTGTGCTGGCTGGTTTAGTGCAACCTGATCATTCTGAGCAACTACTGCGAAGTTTTGTGAAGCCTTACGCTTCTTCGACTTCTTAGAGGACTCGGTCTGTTTATCCTTTGGTTTTTCTTGTGCTGACTTGTCAGATGGTTTGTTGTCGCCTTTTCGAAAAAGTTTACCTTTCCTGATCTGAGATTCAGTCAGGGTAGCAGATAGTTCGATGGCTTGTCTGACGGTAGTAGGGTTGCTACCAGTAACAATGTCCTGAACTAGGTCAGGGAGACCATCAATGTACTTCTCAATCGCCTTCTCCAAAGGCGTAACCATGGTAGGACATAACAGACTTAACTCCTCATAACGATCAGTGTAGGCTCGATGTTCACCGTTGTCTTGTTTAAGATCGTCGAATTCCCGTTCCAAAGCCCTGAGCTCATGACGAGGACAGAAATCCTTCATCATTAGAGCCCGAAGCTCTTCCCAGGTTTGTGTCGTTGCCACATCGGCACCCCTATCACGCATCACACCATTCCACCATGTAAGAGCACGTTTTTCGAATGCACTGGATGTAAACTCAACCTTGCGCTCATTCGGACATTGCACATGTCTGAATGTGCTTTCCAAACTTTCGAACCATTGCAGGAGCACGGTTGCTCCTTGAGACCCAGAAAACTTCAAAGGTTTAGCAGAATTGAAGGTTTTGAAACTACACTGAGCATTGTTGTTGTTATTGTTGTTATATATCTGATGGATCTGGGTTACTAGGTTCGGAAGCACTGCAACCATTTGCTGAGAGACAAGGGCTGCGACTTCTTCGTTGGTTAGAGGTTGTGCATCTCGTCGAGGAGGCATTGTCTAAAAGGAACAAGGGAACATGAGAAACGAGTGAGGTTGACAATTGGAAAATCAAATGGGGTATTGAAAATATCGACAAAACACAAGGAAGGCGGTCATTCGTTTGTTACCTCGAACAAACAAATGACACGCAGTGACTAATCAAAGTAAATGGGTCAATATAATGTATCACTGAAGACATGCTCACCTATAAGTGAACACTCACCCCAAGAGTTCCCAGGTAAGAGTGACTGGTCCGATACTGCGGATTTGTACGAACACTCTAGCCTTAGACAGAAAACTCAGGGTACAGGCATTCACCCTTCCAGTTTGCACGTGTTCACATTATTTTAGACCCAAACTTTGACGATATTTTGAAAACTTTGAAGGTTCAAAACCTTATAATAAATCATCCTAGAACAGATGATTAGTTTTCAAAGCAGATTCGAAAATTTGTGTTCTTGTTGTGGTTGTCACTTAAGGATAAGTGACGGTATTGTTTTAAGATCTAAACACAAGAATCTTGTGTTAGGGTCCTAGGAAGGTTATAGTCTAGGTCAAAGCATTACTAATAACCTAATTCCCTATAACCATTGGCTCTGATACCAACTTTTCTGTCACACCCCGACCACGTAAAACAACAAATCGTGGCAGAAACATCGGGGAGTGTCGTAAAAGAATCATTGTTTCACAACCATGGATTAAAGAGTTTCGTTTTATTGAATTATTGAACTCATTGTTTTATTACAAATTGGATAAATACAAATATTATCTTTCAAGTTTTAAAGTCACTAAGGCATGATTCCATCCTATGTATGGCATGCATCAACAATCATCACATAGCAGCACCTGAAACATATGTGAAAATAGGTACGTCAGCATAAAAATGTCTGTGAGTAGCATAGGTTTTGTGAATTAGATTCATGGCTTTGGTTAACGCAAGCAAAAGGTTTTATGTTTACATAAAAAATAGCCATGAATCCTTGTAAAAAGTTTGGTTTCGAAAACACATTGCTTTGATAAAAGAGTTTTGTAGTACATGTAAAAATATACTTTGGTTTTGAAATAGTTAAGTAGATAGTATATCAAATATACTTTGGTTAATGAAATAGTAGGTTTGGTAGTATATCTCAAGTATACTTTGGTTTTGTAAATAACATCTCAAACTATGTTTTGGTTTGAAAATAGCATATCAACTATGCTTTGGTTTTGAATATAGCATATCCACTATGCTTTGGTTTTGAAAATAGCATATCAACTATGCTTTGGTTTGAAAATAGCATATCAACTATGCTTTGGTAAATAACAAGGTCAGTAGTATATTAAAACATATGTTGGATTTTGTACATAGTATATCAAAAATATACTTTGGATAATATCACATTTGAGAGCACATCAAACTGTACCTTGGTAGTATATCAAAATATACAAAAGAAACTGTGATTTAGTATTCATTCAAACCTTAGTGTATCAAACTACACTTTGGAGACTATAGAAATACCACAAAGGCAATTTCTATTTGGTTAAAATTTGGTTTCTGACATTCCATACAACAGGAATGGGGTGTCTAGTCCTATAGCGCTATATCGTACTACCAATCGGTTTGGTGAATGTATAAAGAAAGTACAATCCAACAATTAGTTTTATAATCTTTGAAAATTTGTGTTTAAACCATAAATAATTGTTCAAGTCGTCAAAAGATAAGTACTAGCATGTATAATCATATGGTTGAAATCATGAAAATAACAAATAGGCACATATATTTCACCCCAAAACATTTGAAAGCAGTAATAGAGGAGACTATGTACTCACTTGGGATTGCTTATTAGTCTTGAGAATAAGACCAATTAAAGCTCCAAGGATCACGAATCAAACGGCACCTAATATAGGTAACTATGTTAATAATCGGATCCTAAATCGGGAGATAGGATAGAATGGTGTTCTATAAATCAAATGAGTATTTGAACTCATATGGTATGATTTAATAGAGTTAACATTCTGATTTGGAAGTCTACCTAAGTGCTTTTGACCCGTTTCAAACCATTATGGTAGTATAAGCTACAATAATGCGTCGGTTGCGTAAAACTAAGGTCGGATGGTTATCTATGTGCTATGTCAAGTCTTACATGCCCAATTATCCCTAAACATGTTAATAAATCAGATTATATGTCAAAAATATGTTCACATATGTGAAATATGGATTTATGCTTCAAAAGGGCATTTTGGTCATTTTCTATGGGCATATAAGCTAACTAACAAATAACGAACCAATCCTAGGTGATCATAAGGTATAACCTCAGATGTTATTCCCTATGCAACTATGATCACAAAACATGCTTGGTCGGATCCTAATGATCGACCAAACGGGTCGGGTTCGAAAGTCTAAGCGGTTGTTTAGACCGCTTAACTTACGACCCTAAACAAGCACTAAACTAATAGTGACGAGTTAAACATGTCAAAACATGTTTAACTAACTTAGAAAACTGATTTGGTATCAAATAAAAGTAGTTCCGTTGCAAAATGCGTACTAAAACGCATTTTGACCGAAACTTTGACTCGTCACTACACCTAGTTAACGTGGTAATCAGTAGGTATAATCACTAAGGATTATAACCATCGTGATTACAATCAGGTTACAAAGTTCAAACAAACTTTGCATTGACCATTGACTGGTCAAAGCTGAAAGTCAAACACTGTTTGACTTTTATGCTAAGAAAGCAATAAAAGAATGGAGGAAGCTTACAAAGGGTCCTTGCTAGAACTTGATCTTATAATTCTCAGGTATGAAGTTATAAACCTCAACTTAGAGAATTTAGATCAAGTGTGAGTTGCAACAAATGAAATGCTAGGCTATTTATACTTGTCATGAGTTCACAAGATCACTCCAAGTGTTTATGTAACTTCCAAGCATAAAATCCTAGCCACACATGTGTTATAAGCAGATTAGAAGCCTTGGAGAGGTGTTAACTTGGTTAACACACCAAGAACTTGCAAGAACAGCCCCTAAAGTATCAAACAGATTGCAAAAACTGGTTTCTGGTCGCTGGCATAAAATCCTAGCCACACATGTGTTATAAGCAGATTAGAGGCGCGTAAGGGTAGGTTCAGGTCACAAGCCGCACACCCTACCCGAATGAATGGTGGTTGTGTACCCGTCACGGTTAAGTACCCAAAGGGGTTTTCAGGTGCCCCCTCCTCCCTTAGTCGGCTAGTTGCATCAATCTATTTCTTGGTGGAGTATTGTCATCCGCACATGAAATTTCTAGGGGTTTTTTTGTGGTTCGGTTAAATTGGTTTTGAGAAAGAATTTGGGCTAAACCGATAATTTCAGTTTCAGAGAACAACAAACCAAACCGGCCATGTTGAGTCGATTGGTCGGATTGACCGATTTTACCGGATTGACGGTTTACATGTTCATTTTTAATGGATTAACCAATAAAGATGGTTCACGATTGAAATTCATATACATAACTACGTACCCTCCTCCTCCTCCTCCTCCTCATCATCATCATCATCATCCTCCTCCTCATCATCATCATCCTCCGCGTCCTCCTCCTCCTCCTCCTCCTCCTCATCATCATCATCATCATCATCATCATCATCATCAGTAAATGCCACCAATAGCAAAGCTAAGGTAGGGTCTGAGTAGGGTAAGATGTAGACAACCTTACCTCTACTCGTTAAGAATAGAGAGACTGCTTCCAGTGAGACCTCCGGCTCGATAGTAGTTTTGCATCATGACTTGGACATAAGGCACATAACACTCAGCAACTACGTACCCTAAAAATGAAAAAAAATATATATATATGTGAATAATAAGAGTTATACAATCTATTTGGTTTTGCATAGTTGGTTCCAGGTTCAACACCAGGCACTACCATTAAACTGACAAAGTATTTGTTCAACCCCAAGCAGTACCATTAAACCGACAAAGTATTTGAATATCAATCCAGCTGACTTGTCTTGTTTTAGATGGTTCACTCAATTTCAACGATTTATAAAACACTCCAAGGTTCTTCACGCTATATCTATTTATTGTACATGCTATATATTTATTATTATTATTATTATTATTATTATTACTATTATTATTATTATTATTATTATTATTATTATTTTTATTTCATTCTAAGATATGTCATCAAAATGGATTTGTATTATAGTAAGTGAGAACTTAGGTCATCAAAATGGATTTGTATTAATGGCTTGCAATTGGTAAAATAACCTACAACAACATGATTTATTGGTTATAGGAGTATCATTTTATTTGCCTATGTTGGAAATATATTGATGATCTTTAGTAAAAGAATGGGATCCTAGTGAGAACTCTCAGAACACCAATAACCATTTCGTTTTGTGAATCAAAAATATATATATTAACTTTACTTTAAACTAAAATAATTAATTAATAGGTCAACTTTTGACCACTCTAATCGAGTTTAAATCGAGTGAAGTCAATTAAACAAGGTTAGTTTCCCCAACTTGTTTTAGTTTAAAAATCCGTTTTGGATCGTATTTTATAATTATACTTAGTTATAGATGTAAGAACATAAGTAATTCATATCAATACCAAAAGCTGGTCTATCCAAAATATGAAGTTGCCTATTCGATAATTCGTTATGTTTCAACTATTCTTCTTCATTCGTTATGTTTTTAAAAGATGTTTCTAACGTGCTTAAAATAACCCCATATTTTTTTATATCATTTAGAGTAAATTGCCATTTTAGTCCCTGAGTTTTGTCCAAATTTCCCATTTTAGTCCAAATAGTTTTTTTTTCGCCTCTGAGTCCCTGACTTTTCCATTTTGTTGCCATTTTGATCATATATACTAACTCCATCCAAAAACCTCATTTTTAACCAAGGGTATTTTGGGGATTTTCATTTTCAATATTTTCAATTGCTATTTTGATCCAATTCTAAAAAATAAAAAAAAATTCTAAAAAGCAAAAAAATTCTAAAAAATAAAAAAATCATGAAAATAAAAAAAAATCTAAAAATAAAAAAAATTATAAAAAATCAAAAAAAATTCTAAAAAATTCTAAAAAATCAAAAAAAAAAAAAATTCTAAAAAATAAAAAAATCATAAAAATAAAAAAATTCTAAAAATCAAAAAATCATAAAAAATAAAAGAAATTATAAAAAATCCAAAAAATTCTAAAAAATAAAAAAAAGAGTTAATTACATAGTTAGTCCCTGTGGTTTGCACAAAATAACATACTTAGGTACTAATAGTTTAAAATCACCTTCTAGGGTATTAAATTTATATTTTGTAACGTTTTGAGGTATTAACTTCTAGGGTATTAACATAGTTAATCCCTGTGGTTTGCACAAAATAACATACTTAGGTACTAATAGAATTTGATTTTAAACCTACAAATAACGTTAATACCTCCAAATGTTACAAAATGAAAAGTTAATACCCTAGAATGTGATTTTAAACTATTAGTACCTAAGTATGTTAATTTGGACAAACCACAGGTACTAACTATGTAATTAACTCTAAAAAAAATCATAAAAATAAAAAAAAATACTAAAAATAAAAAAAATCTAAAAAAATCATAAAAATTCTAAAAAATCAAAAAATCAAAAAAATTTCTAAAAACTCAAAAAAAAAAAAATCATAAAAATTCTAAAAAATAAAAAAATCTAAAAACTCAAACAAACATATTTTAAAGTTTCAAATTCAAAAAATGACGATATATTTCTCGGCCAGACGAATATATTTTCAAGTTTTATCTATTTTGTTGAGTGAATGAGTGGTCATGAATATATTTTCAAATTTTATCTATTCGGTTGCGAACCTAGATTTGAAAGTTATCCGCATATTTGAATCAGCAGGTTGTTATCAGTCCATTCGATACACTCAGAAACGACTCCATTCGCAGAATTAATTCGAGTCCGTTCGCTGAAGTCGATTCATTTGCTGAAGTTGGTTTGCACTGCCGAATTAAAGAAGACTTGCAGAATCTGCATTCGCTGAAACAGTGTTCGTTTGTTGTGAATCTGCGCAGAATTAAAGACTGTTAATCACGAATCAGATTTGACGTCTATTTGCAGAATCTGTATAACAACGACATACGCTAGTTTTTACTTCATTTGCTGTAATCCGGTTCATACGCTGAAACAAATTGAAATTTGTCCTCAGATAGTTTTATCCGCATTGGTTCATTTGCAGACTTTAATTAGCGCAGAATCAGTTATATTTGTTGAAAAAAATATGTTCATCAACATTCATAATTGGATTTGCACTAAAATTCAGATCAGATTAGTATTTGGTTTGTCACGCTATTCACTGCAGTATCATAGTCCGTTCGTCGAAACAAAGCCATCCGGGACAGATTAACTCGCTGCTAAATCGATACGTTGCACAAATCGTTGTAGAATTGTTAAAAACAATTTCGGTTGCAGAATCGTTGCAGATTTTTTTTTATTTTTTAGAATTTTTATGATTTTTTTATTTTTTAGAATTTTTTTTATTTTTTTAGATTTTTTAGAATTTTTTTGATTTTTTAGATTTTTTTGGATTTTTTATGATTTTTTTTATTTTTATGATTTTTTTTTTATTTTTTAGAATGCTTTTGATTTTTTAGAATTTTTTTGATTTTTTAGAATTGGATCAAAATGGCAATTGAGAAGATTTAAAATGAAAATCCCCAAAATACCCCTAGTTAAAAATGGGATTTTTGGATGGAGTTAGGGTATGTTATCAAAATGACAACAAAAGATAAAAGTCAGGGACCCAGAGGCGAAAAAAAAACTATTTGGACTAAAATGACAAATTTGGACAAACCTCAAAGACTAAAATGGTAAGTAACTCTATCATTTAATATATGTTTTCTTTCATAAAAATACGAAACTATATTATAATCTAATTTTTATATTACATATTTTCATACTAGGTTATAACCCCGTGTATTACACGGGTTGAATAAATGTAATTTTATATACTAAATTAAAAAAAATCATTCTTTAAAAATCTCGTTTGTTTATTACACGGGTTGAACAAATGTAATATTATATATTAAAATTGTATCTCTAAGAATCCCATGTATTGTACTGAATAAATGTAATTTTATATACCAAATAATAAAAACTCGTGATTTGTACGGGTTTGAATAAATCTAATTATATATACTAAATAATAAAAAAAAAAGTTATATCTTTAAAAACACTGTGTATTACACAGGTTAAATAAATGTAATTTTATAACCTTGTATATTACTCAGGTTGGATAAATGTAATTTTATAAACTAAATAATAAAAAAAAAATTATATCCTTATAAACCTCATGTATTATACGGGTTGAATAAATCTAATTATATGTACTAAATCATCATCATCATACTCAGTAAATCCCACCAATAGCAAAGCTAAGGTAGGGTCTGAGGAGGGTAAGATGTAGAGGCTGCTTTTAGTGAGACCTCCGGTTCGATAGTAGTTTTGCATCAAGCCTTGGACATAAAGCACATAACACTCAGCAATCGGGACAAAGACCGATTAGTGCATGTTCCCTTTTGTCTTTCTGTTATCAACGCCACCACATGATGATGATGATGCATTATTAACCGTCTGCCGCTTTTAACGTTATTTTCACGAACTTAGTAAAATAACGTTAAAATTAGTGCAATTTCACTTTTGCCCTCCGAGCGTCCACACATATATATTATATGCGCATACCGTAAGCGGGGCGAATATATGATGTTCAATGTTTATAAAAAAAACATATAATATGTGCAACATCTTAAATGTTTGTTGTTAGAATCAATTCAATATATTATGAATAAATAAGAAAGATAAAATACGAAGGAAAAGAAAGCATTATTTAAAAAATATCCTTAATTTATAACTTAAATGTGAAGATAATATATTATTAGAAAAAATAGAATATTTATAGCTTAAATTTGAAGATAAAATATTATTAGAAAAAATAGAATGATTCTATCCGACATTCAAAGTAAGATAAGATTTAACATTAATTGATTATTTATTATTTAATTAATTGATATAAGATAAGTATGAAAATACAGGAAATTACAAATGTAGACGCCTTTAATGAATGACACGTGTCACTTATTGGTTTCTTTTATTATATAGTATAGATTCAACTGATTACAAATTAAATAAAAGTAATAATATATTCTTTCTAACTCTGCTGCAAGTTATAACAATAATAATTATATTATAATTTTTAAAAGATGTTTCTAACGTGCTTAAAATAACCCCATATTTTTTTATATCATTTAATATATGTTTTCTTTCATAAAAATACGAAACTATATTATAATCTAATTTTTATATTACGTATTTTCATATTCAACTGATTACAAATTAAATAAAAGTAATAATATATTCTTTCTAACTCTGCTGCAAGTTATAACAATAATAATTATATTATAATTTTTAAAAGATGTTTCTAACGTGCTTAAAATAACCCCATATTTTTTTATATCATTTAATATATGTTTTCTTTCATAAAAATACGAAACTATATTATAATCTAATTTTTATATTACATATTTTCATATTCAACTGATTACAAATTAAATAAAAGTAATAATATATTCTTTCTAACTCTGCTGCAAGTTATAGCAATAATAATTATACAATAATTACAATGATAATAACAAAACAATTAATAATAACTTCAATTCCATCTATGTTTAATACTTAATATTGTATACTTGCATATACATCATTTCACTTGGAGAAATATGTCCTAAATTAAAGCAAGTTGCAGTGTGCTAAATGTAAACGGGACTAGGAACTGCATCCATGATTGTTTCTGTAACGTTTTCAACTTAAACTTAATTTACATACATGTGTCGATATCTCGTAACAATCAAAGAACAACTTAATATATAAGACTTCGGCTTTTGGGGGCAGGAATGATACAAAGCATATCGCGCTAACAACACGTGGATGATTCATGAAGTTGAATAACTAAACCATGTGATCGAATTTTAATTGTGCATGATATGTGGATATTGAAAGAAAACATACAACTTTGTTGGGTTTAGATTTAACTATTTAAGATTAGGTTCCATTTGCAAGATGCTTCATATTGAGATGTGGAAATTATGAACAATTGACAAAGAGGCAACACGAAATCACAAAGTTGCAAAATGATATGATTTTAGATGCCTTTGATGGATTAGATGCTTTTATTCTTCATGCAATTGGGGTTGACTCTATCCTTAGTAGTTATCTAGAGCCAATTTCTAGGTAATTTAAGGATCTTTCGTACTTGTATCGATTGATTAAGGTCCTACCAACATCTCGTGTCTGATTTTCGCGTGTATAAATAAGGGTTAGCCCTTCGTTGGGTTAGAAGATATGAGTAGCGTATGATACATGAAAAGCAATGGTTTGCTATAGCATGGTTTTGCGACTATGAAATTTACAAGAGAAGAATATTAAGCAAGTGGCTATTGAGGGGTGCGTACATAAAGATACTATCAAGAAAACATTTTTGCCTTCTCTCCCTCAAAGACTCCTAACATTTTGAATTGTTAGATGTTCGATGTCTTTGAGGAGGGAAGACAAAAAATTGTCTTGGTCTTTAAGATTAACAATTAAGATGAATCTCAAACTCTTGTAAAAATCTTTTGGTTATTTAGCTTTTCTTTATAGTTTGTTTAATCAAGAAACGGGAGCAGATTTCATATTTTCTTAATCACAAAAACTATAATAGTTTTATTAAACATATATTGCCTAAAAAATCAAATTCTTATTTCTTTGGCAATGAAGGCTTTACAAGATTTATTCTTTTATTAGAACTATTACTCTTCTATAATTATTTGATAATACAATGATTTTAGAAAAGAAATGAGCATTAAAGTAAATAAAAATATTTGTATGCATTTGATAAACGATATCCAAATTCTTTGATATAAAGTTTCAAACAAATTACAAATACAAATTACCAATGTTGATGTTTCTTTTATTCTCTTCTCAGTTTCATTTAAAAGGTATGACTCAAAAAAAGGAGAAATATATAATGTGCTCTTCTTGATATCTAATTATGATAAGTTTTTATGTGTGTAGCATGTGTATATCTTTATATATATATATATATAGGCTAATTATAAGGAGAAAACCCACTCCAGTTGACTAAACCCTGGAAACCTAATTATGTGGACAATAAGCCTCCACGTGTTTTTTGAAAAAGATAACTTAAAGGGTAAATTTGGAAATTTACCATCAACCACCAATTAATGTAACAAATTCAATTTTCTTTCATCTGACACCTTATGTATAGTACATTGACAAATGAATTCAATCTGCTCCATAAAGCAATATGTTACCTCCATCATCATCATTTTTGAGAAACTTTATCTCTCTCATCTCAACCAAATTTACATCAAGATTCATAAGAAGGCCTTTCTTCCAGATTAAAAAAAAAAAACACCCAGCACCAACAAAAGCTCGTTCAAGGTTAAAAAGAATACCCACCACCACCACCAACGCAGCGGTGGTTACCAGATCCAGTGCGTAAGAGTCATGATCCAACAATGTTTAATAGATCTAGTGGTGTTTTCAAGATCCGATGGTGGTAAACAAATCTGGTAGCTTATTCATTTGTATTATTCATATTTTTAAACATGATTATAAGAATATCTTTATCTTTTTGTGTTTTGGAGATCAACAATTTTTTAGTAACCAAGTCCAAAAGATGCTCTGAATCCAAAAGATGATCCAGATCCAAAAGATGCTCCGGAAAGATGCTTCCAGTTCCAAAAGATGCTCCAGATCCGGTTGAAGATGTTCAATGTGTGAAGATGATGTTTCAAATGACGATTTGATGTTGAAGATGATCCAAAAGATGTTCGATGTTGAACATTATGTTCCAGATCTAAAAAATCCTCTAGATCCATACGTATGTTTTTTTTTAAGTTTTTTTTTTCAGATTTGTAATTTTTTGTGTTTTGTAGATCTTCATTTTTTTGTGTTTTATAGATCAACAACTTTTTTTTATTTGGTGTTTATGGTGTTTATCCTTTTAGATTAGCTGGGTGTTAATAGCTAGAAACATACTCGATTTTTGATTATTTGAAGTTATGAATCTCCAAGATCTGGTTTTTTATTGTAACACTATGTAACAGAGTATTGAAATGTAACAATCAAAACAAAAATGGCGGTTACATTTTTTTTTGTTTACAGAAAATAAAGTGCATTGTTACACTTTTTAAGATTATTGTAAAAATGTATATTAACATTTTTATGTAACATTTTATGTCAAATGTATGTTTAAAATTTTAATTTTGTATTATTTTCTTGGTTGACTTATTTTGGTTTTTATGGTAGATTCAAATGGCACGAAAAGAAAAGCAAAGTAGATCTGGTTATTGTTTATTTTGGTGTTTATGGTATTTATGCTTTTTAGATTAGCTGGGTGTTAATAACTAGAAACATACTTGATTTTGATTATTTGAAGTTATGAATCTCCAAGTTCTGGTCTTTTTTATTGTAACATTATGTAACAGGGTGTTGAAATGTAACAATCAAAGCAAGAATACCGGTTACATTTTTTTTTACAGAAAATAAAGTGCATTGTTACAATTTTTCAGATTATTGTAAAAATGTATGTTAACATTTTTATGTAACATTTTATGTCAAATGTATGTTTAAAATTTTAATTTTATATCATTTTCTTGGTTGACTTATTTGGGTGTTTATGGTGGATTCAAATGGCACAAAAAGAAAAGCAAAATAGATTTGGTTATTGTTTATTTTGGTGTTTATGGTGTTTATCCTTTTAGATTAGCTGGGTGTTAATAGCTAGAGGAAAAACCCAATCCAGTTAAGAAAACTTTAGAAACTCTTTATGTGGTCCAGGTTCAGCCAACTAGCATGTTACAGAAATAAAGTGTTCTTTGTTTTTGTTACATTTACGATGACCTGTTACAAAAATTAAAGTGTATTTGTTACATATATGTGGACGTTACTTTGATCATGTAAAAAGTGGGTTTTTGTTGTTACACAAGTGATATATGTAACTTTTGTGTGTAAACTATTTTATGCAACTTTTATGTGTAAACTATTTATATAATTTTTTGCGTCAGTTTACATGTACAATTATTGGTCTTACTTGTTTTTTATTAGTACATATGTAATCTTTTTCTGCATTTACATCTTAAATTTGAAATAAATGATAAAAAAATTAGAAGTACAAAGGGTTGTCTAAAAAAGAGTACAAATGTATCAATATGTTGTCTAAAAAAGTATAAAAAAAAGAGTACAAATGTGTCAGGTATTTAAAGTACCACAGCCAACTTTTTTTAAGATGTGTCAGTATAAGGGGGGGCGGGGCGGTTAACTAGTGATGGATTCTATCACTCACAAGCACCAATTAAGTTCCGCCATGTCAGCAACCATTTTTCCATCACTCACAACCTTTTTTAGGCGGGGTGGTCATCACTCACCACCACACCCAACAATTTCCCCCCAACCAACAAATACTCTCACAAAAATAAACCATAACGCGTTGCCATGATCACGGAAATCGGTGGCCGTGATACTTTAACGCGTTAAACTTTGGACCGGCGGTGGGAAATAACGAGTTATGCAATTTCCGTGATAAAATAACGTTACCACCCCGCCCGGCCTAATAAAGTGAAAAGCAACAGTGAATAGTTTCATCTATGTCAAGTAGATACATAAGTTAAAAACTAGATATGAACCACGAAATTACATATTTTTTTCTTACATTTTGATTTTATTTTTATTTTATCTATATTACGTATAATAGATTTTAATAACTTACAAGTAAATAGCTCAAGAGATTCAATGTAACACACTGTTTGTATACATTTTTTAACAATGTCAACGTAACATAGTTCTCAATGGGTAACATGTCACACTATTTATACGACATTTTGTTTTTCATTAGTTCGCGTGTCTCGCTATCAATGTAACATACTTTTTTCATTATAACTTTTTGGATGTATGTTCTTTAAAATACTTTTATGGGTCTCTCAGAACAAAAAAAACTTTATTCACGTTATAATCCTCTAGATCTTAAACAACACCAGATTTTATGATCAAACATTAGTTAATGTTAAACAATCAATAGTATGAACAAGGTGAATCAGTCCAGTCATAGAGCACATTGTTCACATCTCTAAATGACTTTATAAATCTCCAACAATATCCCTCCTTCATTATTAAAAATTGAAGATCTATTATATATAATAAATGAAAAAAATTTGGGACACGTGTCACTGTATTAGGGCTTCTTAGGTTGATTTTTGGCGGGAAAATGATGTGTCGTTTTTCTCAATAGTGAAACGGGACCCGAACTCATTTTATTGACCCAATTCTATGAAAAGACGGATCCTTTATATACCTTTTTCTCATAAACTCATCTCCTCTCCATCCTATAGCAAACCCTAGACGCCACATCCTCTCTCAGAATCCATCTTTCACATCTTCGTCTTTCCCAATCAATCTTAGCATTACTAGATGATTTTGTTGTGGAAGAAACCCTAATTGGAATCAACTTCATGCCGCTGCAAATCCTTTCGCCTGTCGAGTCGCCATTGTTGAAATTTCTACTCGGAATCGCACATCCCCAATTTGATTTCAGATTGTTTGTGATGTGTTTCAGGTTAGGTGTGATTTTCGTGATTAGACGATATTTTTATAGGGTTTATTTTTCCATAGTCGTTCGTTCTATATTTTGCAATCCTTACCGTTCCTATGTTTGATATCGATTTGTAGCGTTCAATTTGGGTAGAATTAATTAGCGATTTGTGGCATCTCTTAGGGCTTCGATAAAAACGTTTGTCAGGTAAGGTTATTTTGCTTACTCCATTGGATAGGGCATCTCTTAGGGCTTAGATAGATGTCACAAGATTTCAGTTTTGATTTTATTGTTTGATTAAATTTTTTGAATGTTATAGGATTAAAGATTGAAGATCCAGCTTTTTTTTTTTTCCATTAATCGCCGGTTCCATTTGAATCCTAAAACTGATGGTTTTTTGGGGATACCGCATAAGGCGGCGATAGAGGTGGAGTTGGTTGTCGGCGGTGGTTTAGCGTCATCTAGGGTTCGGATCGATAAGGTTTTAGTCAATTTAACTTTTAAATTAGGGTTTCAAGAATGTATGTTTGATCAATTTCACTCCCAATCAAATAATTAGTTTGGAATTTTTTTTTTTTTTTTTTTGTAATATTAGTCTTCCATAACTTTAACTTAGGACTGATATTTTGGTTTGAATTATGTAATTTTGTTTCGAGATTAGTGTAGACAAGGTGTTTGTTGACATGTCTTTTAATTAATACATATTAACGAGTGTTTCATGTCTTTTTTACAGTTCGTTGACGGTTACTTCACAACTGTTTTCCTGCTATTGTTTCCGGTGACCCTTTAATTGCTCATGATCAATGGAAAGTATATTTCTAAACTTGAAACTTAATTGAGTTTTTTATTGACTGGTAATTGATGTTTTTGTAAATGTATGAATGCTTATTGGTATTTTTATTACTGTTTTTTCATGTCTACAATATAGCCACTGATGTCTTCTGTAAAGATTTTGTTCGCGAGAAACAACCCCCTGTAGGAATTTACTTCGCAATCAACCGGTTTGCTTCCTTTTCTCCTTCACCTAAGTTCCTCTTCCGGGTTTGTTTTTTTTTTCTTGATGTGATAGTCATTTGCACCAATCTATATCCAAATTTCATTTTCGTATTATTGAACGGGTATTGCATTTAGGACAGATCATGGCGCGATCGTTATATGGTTGAAAATCAGTTGCATGAGCTATGTGAAGTTGCAGGTCTGGAACCTACCAAGTATGTTTGTCCTATATATCTTGATGTTCCAATTTTTGAAAGTGAGTTGTTGAATAAGATCATCGGTATTCTTCTTATCTTCGTTATTGGTTAGTTTGTATACTAATATTATTTTAATTTCACCAACATACAGGACGAATATGGTCCTGGCATACATGAGGCTGCTTTGTGAAATTAAAGAGGAAGTACGCGTTGCAGCAACTGCCAAAGTCACCAAATCCCCTCGCTATGTGTATGCCTTTGTATTGTCTGGTCGGAATTACGATTAAGCATTTAAAATACGCGAATATACAAATCTAAAGTTTGAATTGAATGTGTTTTGATATGGTTATAGGAATCAACTGGATATGTCTCCAAGATCTGCATCTTCACTTTCAACCAAGAAGCTATGTTTCTTTAGTTCGACTTCTCCGGTTAGGAGCTGAATCTCAGAGGACACCGGTAAAGGCGATACCTCCATGTTCCTTTTCTAAATAGTTCCGTGGTGGCCATGGCTACAACACTAAATGCAATAATGGAAATTGTGTAGGAGAATTATTTGGCAAGTAATGTATTTGATTTAGCTATTAAGCAGATCTAAGCAGTCTGTAGTTACCGAATACCTGATTCTTTTTTGCTAGCTCGGGTTCTTTCTATACTCGATGCTAAATATGAACTGGGATATAAATCTCTACATGACTATAACGCTCAAGCATTCCAACCAAAACAATTTGTCAACGGACAAAGGTAAATTATTCAAGTAACACTGTTATTTGTTACCTTTGCATTCATTCTACTTTTAATGATTTTTTGATGATGTGTGTATATATATCCTTTTTGTTGTAGGGTGGTTTCATTTGTTACGACTCTTCTAGATTCTTCAACAACCGAGGTTACAATTGTTGTCTAAATCCGAAGTTAGGTTGTGGAGACTTCCAGTGCAAAGATAGCAAAAAAGAATTTTAGCTATGATGTTAGATCTTCCATTCAAGTAAAGGCCAGTTTTGATATTTGTTTAATTTGTATATCAACACAGGTAAATCCGGTGGTGGTTTCTCCCATTTTGAATTGGCCCACGTCCATCCTCTACTACAATGATTGTAGCAGCCGATGTGTACGTCTAGGTGGCAGTGCATATCCAGGTACCTGAGAAAATAAATATTAAATTGAGAAACATGCATACTTATTTAGGCGCATTTACATTTTATCGAGTCAGATTGTTTAAAATGATAAAATAGAAAAAATGGTTAGTTAGAATTGAGACACATCAAATGGTTAGAAAGAGTCAAAAGCCATCCAAAGTGTGTTTTTTAAGCATAAGACTCCTAATGCATTTTGTGTGAAAAGTTTTATGGGTCAAACCAACCCACATGACCATTTCGACCCGCACTAAAATATCCTTTTTTTAGTTTTTGTCTCAATAACTGTTGGTTAGGGAGGTCATTTTCTATATGGGTAACGGGTCAAAATAGGTGGGTTTTGAGATAGGTCATTTCCTGTATGTGTAAAAACGGACCATCTAAGTTGGTTTACATGTAAACATTTTTTGTATGGGTAAAAACGAATTGGCTGAGGTGGCCTTATTCTGCTACTTATCATAAAGGCGGCATACTGTTTCTCTTATTATCAAATTTTCCTAATTGTTTTTCATCATTTTTGTTATGTCCTTATGAATCAGCTCCACCATATAAATTTGCATTTTTGATCTTTGTCTTATCATTACTATTTTTGTAGTTTCTTTGTGATAAGCAGGCGTCTTTGATTTATGCCAATTCTCCGAGGTGACCAAAAGGTCTGGTTGGGCAACCTGGGTAACGGGGCAAAATAGGTTGGCTTTAAACAGGTCATTTTTGTATGGGTAAAAACGGATTGGCTGAGTTGTTTTTTTTTTCTTTTTTTGCTAACATGCCTCCTCTTTTTTACTTAGTGTGTTAATAATCTGAGATTATTGTTGCATTAGGCTTTAATGATTGGCTGGTATATATATACATTGTATGCCTAGAGATTAAACTTATAGATTTCCGAGTTAAGAGATGTTATTGATGCCTTTCTATTATTATTATTTTTTTTTTATAAAAAGTAAAGTCTAATTTTTTAAGGTCATAGTGACAAAGCCAGACTACGGCTCTTACTCGACTATGTTTTAACAAGTAAATATGTAGGTCAGTACGAATGTCCAAAAGATTCCTGTTTTGAAAGAATTTTCCAGCTACTAATTTGCTGAAAAAAATAGAAAAAATAAAAAAAAATCGGGTTGATCAGCCGGGTTCGGGTCAACATGCGAATATTCGGGTCATGTTTGGGTTCATATGTATGGCACGATTTCCGGGTCGGGTTGAACCCGCAAACACGACCCGTTTAGCACCCCTATTTAACATGCAAGGAAATGAAACTTAAAAATGTGTTATTATATATGCATACAGTTTCTATTGCGTTTTATCATTTCCTTTTATTCTCTGTTTCAGTAAGGTAAGTAGCCTGCAACTTCTTGATTTATGAGGTAGAAACTTGATAATATTTAAAAGATTTAATGCCATTTATGAAATTTTGGTAGTTCGTGAGGCTTGCACATCTTATTGGTATGGATCTAATATTGAAATATGTCCGGTCAAGAGGCATGCACTCAATTATTATTTATTGTTCGTTTTCTAGATTTTTTGTTAACCATGCGAACCAGTTACCATACTCATGGATTCCAGCGATACCCAGCTAACCAATTACATTGGGCGGATAACCTCTTTTTTTGTGTGTAAATGCAGTGGTTTCCTTAGCATGTTACCTTGTCTTAAGTCTGCAATTTGGCCTTCAGTTCCCTCTAATGCTTCATCTAACGTTCTTTTCAAAGTAAATGTATTATCTTTCATGTTATTTACTTATTAGACATTTTACTTTTATAAATAACCAAATGAGTAAACTTCATTAATTACTTGTGATTTTTCATGTTAATCCAAGAATCAAGCATTTTTTGTATTTGGAAGAAACCACTGCCTCCTCAACTATATTATGTTCTGTTTGACCCATATCGTCTAAGTTGCTCTCTCTCTCTCTCTCTCTCTCTCTCTTGTCCGATGGGTATGAAGATATACATTGTTATGACACATTCGAATCATTGTCACCACTTTGGCTAAACATATTATATGCAGGCTGCCCAGCTTCAGAAGCGCAAACATTGGTCTAAGGACAAGTTCATGTTGAAACTTGAAACTTAGTTCATTTGACTAAAGTAGTCAAACTTTATGGAATGTTGAACTCTACAGTCCAAATTTTGAATTTGACATTATGATTGATTGTATATATAATTTCCCATTCGTAAAGTTTATGCATTTTTCATACACATGTTTAAGATCACACATCAAGACTTTTGTTGAAACTGAGTTAATTTGACTAAAGTAGTCAAACTTTATGGAATGCGATTAAGAATAGCAATTGGGCCTCTACATTTAAAGAATCGATTCTCCAAAATTAATTGATTTAAAACCATTATCGTCAACTTTATGCATTAAGAAATAATATTAATAATATAAGTAACTTTCTCTAGCGCGGGATATGCATACTCAAAGGAACACGACTATCTTTAAATTGTATTTCCACTTTGTCACTAATGTATGTATGTAATATTACACTTTCTTTGTATTTTATTTTATTTTATCTAAACACTTAATGTTTATCTAAATAACTTTCTCCAACCCGGGAAGCAATCCCGGGTGATAACCTAGTTATATTAATTAAAACATAAACTCAAAAGCACATGTCTCAAGTGGATAAAATAAGTTTTAACTAAACTAAAATAAACAATACTTGAATATATTATACAAGTCAAAGGGGATTCTAAATTATTGAAAATATCAGTGAATAAATATTTAAAATCAAGAAATATGATTACAACAAAAAAAAAACACTTTTTTTCCCAATCAAGAATTAACTCATGTCAAAATGAATATTATATAAGGGTTCTAAATTCTTGAAAATCTTAGTAAACAAATAGCTTGAAATCAAGAAACATGATTACAAAATAAATCCTTTTCCCCAACTCAATAACCGACTTGTGATGTATAATATGGAGTAAAAGTTGTACAAAAAGGGTTAGGTTTAAAAAATAATATTACACTACTCAGTACTCACCATCCTCACAATTCACAAAAAGGTAAAAGCTTGATGAAACCAGAAGAAACAAGCAAAACCCCATCATTCTCAAAGCTTGAACCTTTCTTCTCAAAGAGTGCATCAAACCCACCACCGTGCACCGCCTCACCACTCTAAATCTCTGGCAAGATTCTTGAAATTTTCAAGATGCAAATGCTTTTAGATACTGTTGTAAGTCATAGATCTGAGTAGAATGCGATAATGGAGACATTGAGTTAGTATCCCGTCAAATGGATATGGCAGCATCTTTCCGGAGCATCTTTTGGATCTGGATAATCTTTTGGATTCGGAGCATCTTTTTGGGTCTGGAGCATCTTTCCCACTCATCAAAGATCAGAGCACTTTGGATCTGGTAGTTTCAATGGATGATCGAATACATTTTTTGTCATTTTAAAAAAATGTATATAAATCTATTTCGTAATACCTTTTTAGTTTAGCAAGCATTTAAGTGGAAGAACTAGAAGACACCAAATCGTATTGTATGATTTGTTGAAGTGTGTTTGAATTTTGAAAAGAAAGAGAGAGATATTGTACTTGTTTTGAAGAGTTCATAGGGATAATGAAAGAGAAAGAGAGATCTGGTATATGTTTTCATTCCAATACTACCCTTCTATGTACTTTAGGCTATTATTAAAATAAAAGTAATATCAGACATAAAGCTAAAATGATCACAACCCTTGATCACTTAAATCAATGGTAGATGTTGAGTTTCTTGGGTTTTCTCAACTCAAGTGGGTTTTTGATTTATCATTGCCCTATATATATATATATATATATATATATAAAAGCTAAAGCTAGGTAGGAAACCCTAAAAATTTTAAAAAACCCTAGAAAACCCAACCTCTCGACATTTTTTTTTTTGAAAAAAATAACACATGTAATATACATGTTTTTAAGAGTTTTGGGCAAAAAAAACAAAAAAGCGCCGAAGGATTATTTAAAAAAAATAAACAAATTTCAGCAACTTCGGTGACTAACATGTGTTAGACAAAAAATGCTGAAACTTGTTTATTTTTTTTTTAAATATTCCTTCGGCGCTTTTTTGTTTTTTTTTTGGCCCAAAACTCTTAAAAACATGTATATTACATGTGTTATTTAAAAAAAAAATGTCGGGAGATTGGGTTTTCTGGGGTTTTTAAAAATTTTTAGGGTTTCCTACATAGCCCTACCCTATATATATATATATATATATATATATATATATATATATTTAACAGTAATCTAATCTACTCCTGTTTCAATACCATTTTCTATTGCAGGACTTGAACCCGGACCTCTTAAGACAGGACACCATTTTGCATACCTAAATACCGGTATATATCACCGTCGAATTCCTTTGTCTTAGTGTTTCATATGCTTTAAATATTTACGCCCCAAAACATTTTTTTGTAATATTTTAACTTTCTTTAGTTAGTTTATTTATTGAAAATGTATTCTTATCTTTATAGTTCTTCACACTAGTTCCAAAAATTAGATTTTTGCTCTTGAGAATACACTGCATCTGCATGCTACTCTATTATTGAAGCATGCTTATGCGTTGACACCTAGCTTCTAAAAGGTCCTTAGAACAATTTTTCGATATGTGTTCTCCTTAACAAGAGATTCGCGCGCAATGACCTAATAGGTGTCCAAAAGCAAGCTAAAGTGAAGTAGACATCAATGCTAAAGTAGGTTGTTTGAAATGAAACTTGAAAGAAGGAAATGAGTGAAAAATCTTCCACATATGTGGGTGAATAAACCTTAAACGAGTTATAAGTAAGGAACTAAGATGTTTGGGTGGGGTGCAAATTTCGGTCTAAAATCTAAATAGGTTAGACGATTCAAACTCGCGCATGTTTGTGTCATTGCGCGACAACTAAATTGCCTTTTAAAATTCTTTTAGTTGCAACTAAAAACATCTATGAGGAGTTTTGCTTCACTTGGTGTATGAGTATAGAGGATACCTCTAAGCTCTCTTGTTTGATTACTAAACATCTACAATAATCGTGTTCTATTTTGTAAAGAAAAACATATAATCTTAATGGTATCTTTCACTAGTGATTTCATTTTTGACAACGTAACCACTGCTTTGGTTGTTGTATCTTGAGAGACAAATGTGAATAGTCGTGGGATTGGTTTTAAGGGAACCGTGATATTTTAAAATTATGTGGTATGTATTTGTATATATTTTATTGTAATTTATTTTCTACAAATGATATTGTATTGTTTATTGTTTCCCACAAAATTAAAATTTTATTTATTTTCTTATAAATGGAATTTGTTGCCTAGATGAAGTTGATTGTAAAGGTTATGAAGGGGTATGGTCCCAAAAAGGTCGTGCGCAGGACCATACTCCTTATTCATCAAGTTGTTTACTGCCAACCTCGTGCGCGTTACATCATCATGTATTGATCTAGCGCGAGGTCTCAACAAGAGAAAATACCACATTCAACACTTAGCATTCTGAATAGGAGCCTTCAACCACCCATACCCTGCGCGGGCTAGTTACGTATTCAGCAAGAGTCGCGCAGGGCTACTTCAGAAGACACACAAGGTACAAGTGGCAGAAGAAAAGGGCCAATCCGCGTCCTCCAGGTTCTGCTCAATCGTGCTCTACGATCGTCTGACGTACAAGAGACAGACAGTACTTAAGGACGCCTACGTGGCACCAATCACATGGCAGAGACACCTGCCCCACGATCTCCACTTACCTGCTGATGGCAGAAGGACGGCCAGGGCGACAACGGTGACACGTGGCTCCAATCACGGTGCGCCAGCACCGGAGAACTTCTAGAAGCCACTAACGGTCGACACCAGTGAGACAAGGAGCATATCATCTATGTTGTCGCCTTCCGGCCCATCAGCCCACATCCTCTTACACCTCTGCGGCTATAAATAGAGACATCAGTTCACAGGTTAAACATTCTATTCCCTCTACTCTCACTCTTAATACGCAATTATCTCCTCAAAGCAGTTACTTATTCTCACGCCGGAGTCTGGTTAAGAAGGAAACCCCCATATTCCCCTCTTAACGAGCTAACGGTGTTCTGTTTTGCAGGATTAATGGATCATCTAGGAGCTCAGAAAGTAATAAGAAGATTAACCCTTATGGCAGAAACATAAACCAAACTAATCAACCCCTAAAATTAGTTCTGTGTTTCTTCATTGGCGCCCACCGGTTTTTACAAATCACTTTCATCTTCTTTTTCTGAGTTTTCTAAGCTATTTTTTTCCTTCGATCATGGTTGGTCAAGGAATCATTCCCGATTTTGGTGTCGGAACAAACTTTAATGCAGTGTTGGGGGAGGACAATCAAAACGTCCAAGTCCAACATGTGGAAGAAATCGGTGAAATCGAAGTAACCAACACTGGGGGACCCTGCGCGAGTGCCACTCGCGTCACTCAGACGGTAACCCCAGTGAATCACGTCGCTGGTCCTTCGAATCCAGCTCCACCTCAGAATATTTTGGCGCTGTTAGGGCTGCCAGAGGGCGAAACTCCAGTCTCTTGGTATGCCAAACAAATTGCTACGATAAATGAGGCGTATCAATCTTTGAGCGCACAGCAAAAAGTCTTACAAGCAGAACCGTCCTTGGTTACACCTCAGGGTCCTAGTCAGGGGGCGCGCTAGATACCGCCGCAACAAACCTTACACGGAAGAGTTAACAGGCCTCATCCCCTAAGAAGACCAAGCGCGCACAACACAGGCGAGACACGGGTCGCGCTCGGGCCGCGCAATATGAATAACGAGTGGGATGACACAGACCCAAATAACCCAACTTGGCAAGACGACGAAGGATCCTCAGTCTTTAACCGTTTGCAGCGGAATCACGAGAATTACAAGCCTAGGCAGCGCATTGCATACAGTGAAGAAGCAGAACGAGACTTCAGCCTCGCCTATAGACCAGCTGAAGCTGCAGAACACTCGAAGTTTATCCCAAAGATTGCTTTGGCACCGCTTTCAAGAGAGAAGTTACCCCCAACATTGGGAAAATTCAATGGTTTAACCGATCCTGACGATCATGTCAGAGTATTCACAAGTGTTGGTTGTATGGGAGGATGAAATATGCCAATGTGGTGTCATTTGTTTATCCAGAAGCTTACCGGGGCTGCTCGCGCCTGGTTCGACAGCCTGCCACCTGGAAAAATCAGTTCATGGGTTGATTTCAGAACACAGTTTGTAAATCATTTCAGCCAGCAAAGGCGCTATCAACGAGATACGTCTGAAGTGACAGATATCTGGCGAAGAGAGAACGAAGGTTTGGAAGACTTCATCACGCGCTTCAACAAAGAATGTCTAGAAATCGGCGGCGTAAGCGAACAACTCATGCGCGCTCACTTCAAGAAAGCCATTCGGTGTGATAGTCTCATCAGAACCATCACCGGAAAAGATGGTATGCCTAAGGAATGGAGTAAGCTGATGGAAGCCGCAAAAATCGTAGCGCAAACCGAGGAGTCGCTAGCTGGAGCCAAGAGCTCATACTCTGAAGATCGCTTTTCCAAGAAAAGTTCGCGCGACTATGGAAAGCGCAACAAGGGCAAAAGTCATGATTGGAAATCTGGAAAACCAAGTGGTTATAAGGAAAGACCGCGCTACAGAGAAGATGCGCGGGAGACAATTGACAGAATTGGGTATCGAAAAGCAGTCAGGGATGATAACCGAGAAAAGCACTGGACTCCACTCATAAAAACACCAAAAGAGGTGCTAATGACGGAGAACCACGACTTCAAGGATCCAAGGCCTATGACGAACAAGAAGGGGCAAGACCCGAACCTATACTGCGATTTTCACAAGGATACAGGTCATCTGACAAATGACTGTATCAGCTTGCGACAAGAGATTGAGAAAGCACTAAAAAGCGGAAAGTTGAGCCACTTGGTGAAGCAACAACAACAACAACAACCATACCCAGTAAATCTCACAAATAGCAAAGCTACTCATAGGGTCTGGGGAGGGTGGGATGTAGACAGACCTTGCCTCTATCCCTAGGGATAGAGAGGCTGCTTCCAGAAGAGACCCTCGGCCCCAAAACGAACAGCAAACCAACACATCAAGTCCAAGAATATAGAAAAATAGACTAGAGAAAAAATAAGTCACCTATACGAAGCAAGTGATCAGGGTGGCACGGTATAATGTAAATCATGTATAATAGCATACAACATCATTTGGGCATATACACAAGAAGTCAATCGTCGGTAAAGTCACTTAAAAGAATAAGAAAACCTACTTCCCTAAAATACACCTAAGACCTTCCTGCAGTATCCTCTAGAAGTCCTTAACCCTAATCCTACGCCTCCACGAAGTCCTATCTTGGACCATGTCCTCAGAAAGATGCAACTCTAGTAAATCATGCCTAATCTGCTCTTCCCATGTCAGTTTGGGTCTGCCTCTTCCTCTCTTCCCCTCCACAGTAAGAGTTTCCACTACTCTAACTGGTGCTGTCGTTTGTCTCCGCTTCACATGCCCAAACCATCTCAATCTCCCTTCCTTAATCTTATCCGATATACTAGCCACTCCTAATCTCTCCCTAAAAACCTCATTTCTTATCCGATCCAACCTCGTGTGTCCACACATCCACCTCAGCATCCTCATCTCTGCTACCTCCATCTTGCGCGCTTGTGTCTTCTTGATAGCCCAACAGTCTGTTCCATACAGCATAGCTGGTCTAACTGCAACCCTGTAAAATTTTCCCTTTAGTTTAGTAGGGAACCTCCTATCGCACAATACTCCACTGGCTGCCTTCCATCTACACCAGCCAGCCTGTATGCGATGGGTTACATCACTATCTATGTCACCATCCCTTTATACAAACGACCCCAAATATTTAAATTTAGTAACCTGCGGGACCAATTGATCCTCAATGGTGATTTGGGTGTCATCGTCATCGGCTACACCACTGAAATCACAGTGTAGATACTCAGTCTTAGAACGACTAATCCTTAGGCCCTTGCCCTCTAGAGCTAATCGCCACTCCTCTACCCTCGCGTTCAGGCACTGTTTAGTTTCTGCAATCAACACAATATCGTCTGCAAAAAGCATGCACCACGGAACTGTCTCCTGGATCAACTTGGACAACTCATCCAAGACCACCGCAAAAAGGAAAGGGCTCAACGCAGACCCTTGGTGAGCCACTTGGTGAAGAACGTGCGTAAAGAAACACGCCAGATCCAGCGCCACGATGATGGGAACCACAAGAAGGTCCGGCGCCTGGAAACCCATATGGTCAACGGACCAAGATACAACGCTAGAGAGAAAGGAAAATGCCCTTATGAACCTTCATGGCAAGAGCAGCAGGTCATTTTCCCAGTAGTACGTGGGGGTCCACGCGCCACGCGCCCCGTCGTCATTACCGGTATTATCGGTCATTATGAAACGGAATACATCTTCATTGACCCGGGAAGTACAGCCGACATAATCTATTAGAAATGCTTTAATCAGTTTGACGACGAAGATAAAGCGAGACTTGAGCCGGTTGATTACCCTCTGTCAGGATTTTGCAACGAAATGGTCTTCCCGTTAGGCCAAATCAGCTTCCCCATCATGTTTTCTGACGGGAAGCATTCAAGAACCACAAATGTAAACTTCATGGTAATGTCTGTCAAATCAAGGCATGATGTGTGATTGGGAGATAACCCCAAGGTGAACTGAACATGGTAACTTCCACACCCCACTCGGCCATCGGGTTTCCAACTGAGACGGGGGTGGCAATCATCTATGCGAAGAAAGAAGTAATGTCAGCAGAAGAGGCGCGCCCAACAAAAGCGGCGAAAGTTTCAACGACTTAGCTAGAAAAGTGGGTTTTAAACCGTAAATACCCAGAGCAAACGGTGACGATTGGCCACGTAATCTCACCAAACATCAGAACGCACCTCAAGCAACTTTTGTTCAGGAATATGGATATCTTCGCCTGGACTCCGGCTGACATGACCGGAGTCCCGCGCGACGTTACTGAACATTGTCTGAACACTTATCCCTCCATTGAACCAAAAGTGCAAAGAAGGCGCAGCTTAGGGGCGGATAAGACTAAAGCAATGAATGAGCAAGTGTGTGAGCTGCTAAAAGCAGGGATCGTGAGAGAGGTGCGTTATCAAAGCTGGGTTGCGAACCCCGTGATGGTAGAGAAGTCTAATGGAGGATGGAGAATGTGCGTTGATTATACCGATCTCAACAAGGCATGCCCTAAAGATTGCTACTCTTTGCCTGAGATCGACAAAAAGATAGACTCTCTCGCACCGTACATATAGAAATGCTTCTTAGATTGTTACAAGGGGTATCATCAAGTTCAAATGAAGCTTGAGGACGAAGACAAGACAGCTTTTCGGACCGATCTCGGGATCTTCTGTTATACAAAGATGCCGTTCGGCCTCAAAAACGATGGCGCAACATACCAGCGCATGATGGACAAGACCTTTGCTGGAGATATTGGTAAGCATATCGAGGTTTACATCGATGATCTGGTGATTAAGAGTCCTGAGGAGGACCAAATGTTAAAAGATATCGAGAAAACATTCAACTCGTTGAGAAGTGTGAATATGAAACTGAATCCAGCCAAATGTTCCTTTGGTATGGAGGAGGGCAAATTCTTGGGATTCGTGGTTACAAATGGCGGTTTTAGAGTCAATCCAGAAAAAGTTCAAGCCATAGAGCGGATGCCATCACCGCGAACGATCAAGGAGATGCAAAGGTTGGCCGGCCGCTTAGCCGCGCTTAACCGTTTTCTGTCAAACCACGCTGCAAAATCATATCCTTTTATCAGCACCCTGCGCAACTGCGTAAAAAAGCAAGAATTCAAGTGGACGCCTGAAGCAGAAGCCGCTTTTCAGCAAATGAAAGAATGTTTGAAAAAGCTCCCTACTCTAACTGCGCCGTTCGAAAAAGAACCACTCATCCTGTACTTATCTTCTTCGGATAAGGCAGTGGGGTCAGTATTGCTTGTGGAGAGAAATGGAGTTCAGACTCCAATTTATTACGTCAGTAGGGTGCTTACTGATCCAGAAACAAGGTATTCCACAATGGAAAAGTTGGTACTTGCGCTGTTACACGCCTCCAGAAGGCTGCGCGGATATTTTACAGGGCATGTCGTCACGGTACTCACCAAATTTCACATCGGCACCATACTACAAAAGCCGGAGACGTCAGGTCGCTTAGCGAAGTGAGCAATCGAACTGGGGGGCCACAACATACTCTACAGGCTGCGCCCAGCGATCAAGGGTCAAGTTCTAGCGGACTTCATCACAGAGGTCCCAGAAGATAAAATCAAAGATTGTGAAGTTGTGGATACTCCTATCAAGGATACATCAGACGAACTATGGTTGCTATACACCGACGGGGCTTCAAACAAAGATGGCGCAGGGGCTGGATTGCGCCTTGTTAGCCCTGAGAAACATGAATTTACATACGCCATCAAGTTGGACTTCAAGAACACCAACAACGAGGCAGAATACGAGGCATTCTTGGCAGGCCTGCGCCTCGCCATAAAAATGGGAGATCAAAATCTGCGAGCGCATGTTGATTCACTCTTGATCGCCATCCAAATCAACGGTCTATACGATGCAAAGGGCGAAGTTATGGCTTTGTATTTAGATCAAGCAAAAGAGTTGCTTCAACGATTCAAGTCCTACAAGGTAGTGCATATTAATCACTCAGAGAACAAACCAGTAGACGCCTTGAGCAAGCTCGCTTCAACTTCTTTTCAACATCTCGCCAAAGATGTAAGAATCGAAGTACTAAAAAACCCGTCGGTCTTACTGCGTCAGGTAAATGCGATAGAGATAGGGCAACCATCCTGGATGAGCCCTATAATCAAGTATTTGCAAGAAGGAATACTCCCTGACAACAAAGCAGAGGCAAGAAAGATACAGAACAAGGCCTTTCATTATGAGATGAATGGCGGTATCTTGTACCAAAAATCCTTCTTGGGGCCACTTTTGCGCTGCGTGGACCCCCAAGATGCCAATTACTTGATCAGGGAAATTCACGAAGGAATATGCGGCATCCATGCCGGACCGCGCATGGTCGTTGCGAAAATTATGAATGCTGGATACTATTGGCCAGGGATGCACGTTGACGCTCTGAAGGAATTTCGCAAATGCGATTCCTGTCAAAGGCACGCCCCTAAGACCCTGCGCCCGAAAAATGATCTCATTCCCGTGTCCACTGCCTGGCCTTTCCAGCAGTGGGGAATCGATATGGTGGGACCCTTCCCGGAAGCTCCTGGAGCTGTAAAGTTCATAATTGTTGTCGTCGATTATTTCACCAAGTGGGTGGAGGCCAAAGCACTCACTTCAACAACTGCAATGATGGTGCGCAAGTTCATCTGGGAACACATCATTTGCAGGTTTGGCCTCCCACTCAAAATTGTAACTGATAACGGCACCAACTTTGCTTCTGAAGACCTTCAAAAGTGGATGAAAGAGATGAACATCGAACACACTTTCTCATCTGTTACGCATCCCCAGGGAAACGGACAAGTTGAAAGTGTTAACAAGAGTATTGTTGATGGGATAAAAGCCCGCCTGGGCACTAAGAGAAGAGGTTGGGTAGATGAGCTCCCAAGCATCATGTGGGCTCATCGAACCATGCCGAAAACGAGCACTGGCGAAACCCCTTTCAGCCTAGTCTATGGTTCAGAGGCGGTTATCCCAGCCGAAATTGGCCTGCCCTCGCCGTGCTTGACAGCAGTCAACACAATCAATAACGAGGCAGAGCGTCATCTTGACTTGGATTTACTCAAAGAAAGGCGCGAAATTGCGTGAATTAAAGAAGCCAAGTACAAGACACAGCTGGAAAGGTATTACAATGCAAGAGTGCGCATTTGTACCTTCACTCCAGGAGAGTATGTCTTCAGAGACAATGAAGCTTCAAACACTGAACGCCTAGGAAAGCTAGCACCCAAATGGGAAGGCCCTTACTTAATACACGAGGTGCTAGGGAAAGGGGCATACAAGTTGCGCACTCTGGATGGATACATCATCCCACCGCACGTGGAACGCGCAACAACTACGCAAGTGCTATATGTAACTACTCTCGGCCTTGCGCCTCTACTCACTCATGTTGGCCACGGGCTTTTTTAATTTCTATGTTGTCTAAATGCCCTTTGTGTTGCATGCGATGTATGTTGGCCTAAGCGCTTGTTTCTTAATCAATGGAAGCATATGCCTTATGTTTTCTTTTATCATGATGACTTCTACGTTACAAATGCATGTTAAACTTTTGATTAGCACAAAAACACTTCAGTAAATTACGAGCTCTTGAGTTATGCCTCCAAGGTCCTCCGCGAACATAGCGCGAGACCAGGCAGTTACACTCGCACAAGAGCCACACTTACATTTATTCACGCTAACTTAACCAAAGTTTCTAACAACAGTGCAATAATTGTAACTGGACAAAGAGAAAGCAAACATAAACATCATATTCAACAGGCGCAACCACGCAATAGTTACATAGAAACACACCATCATCGATTCAATTCAAAATAAGAGTGATCGCGCAACGAGTTACATTTAACATCTAAAAATAAAATTACAAGGCACAAAGCCTGTCAATGCTACCTACTCATAACCGTCACCACCATCATCATCATCGCCATGCTTATCACCATCACCTTCATCTCCACCATCGTCATCACCAGCTGGCTCTTCTTCATCAGATAGCTTGATAGTCTCTGGTGGATCGAGGATGGCCTTTAGCCGTTGACACCAATCATCATGCTTCAGCGCCTCTGCAACCAAATCCATCACAGGTAATGATAGATGGTCATAAGCCTTTTCAGCGCGCGCTAACTCAGCATCAGCCTGATAAGTCACTGAGCAATGACTCGTGTCAAACCCTTGTCCAAACACCTCTTCAACATGCTGCGCACACTCTAGATAACCTCCACGGTGACCAACCACGCGTGAGGCATCTATGAGAGCAGCAACAGCTCCATCCAGTTCCCCAGCATTCAGGATAGAGTTGGCCATCTTCAACAAAGGCAATGGAATTAGAAGTAGGTTTTAGCAAATAAAGCCTAAGTAAAAAAAAGAGAACATACCAGAACTACCCCCTGCCGCGCATCCACTCAGCCTTAGAAGCCAGAGTATCAACGATGCTTTGAGCCTCGGAGTAGTTAGTTTGCGCTACGTTGAGGGCCGCAGTACTGACGTCTCGCGCCTCTTCAGTCTTCTGTTTGGCGTCCTCAGCAGTGGCAGCCTTGCCCTTCTCAGCTTCAAGGTCGATCTCCAAGGACTCACTTTTGTCAACCTGCTCTTGCAGGCGGCGTTTTAACTCTGCAATCTCGATGTCCTTGGCTCTTACTATTGTAATACAAAAATTACGGGGATGGAGACAGAGAAGCTGATATGAATGCTCTTAGCTCTTACTATTGTAATACAAAAATTGCTGAAAATGGCTATTCGCTATGAGTCATCCCTTTTTCATTCGTCCTTCGCTGCCACCTAAGGTCCAGATCACAAGGTTTTTGTTCAATAGTTGGTGTATGTTTTGCTTGTAAGAAGATGAATACTTGGATATCTCTGACAAAGCTGCTTTTGCTTACTATGTTTCATGAAATTAAATCAAATTTTATGACAAGGAAGTTTTATTATAAATTTCAGTATTTCACAACTGTTATTGTCGCACCGGCAAACAAAATTTCCTCTTTTTGTAAGTCAGTTCATTTTATATGAGTTGATGTGAGTCATCTTTCTGTTTACCTGGAACTGTGTGTGGTGCTGCATGTTGGATGTAATGCTATGAGCCTATGAATTAATTGTATGTTCATCTGTGGTAGTGTGCTTTTATGACGTATTCGAAATTATGAGATGTAGAATTTTTGATCATTGCAGCAACAAAAGATCCTTCAAATCTGTTGGCACATGAGGCTGCTTTTGCCTTAGGTCAAATGCAAGATGCTGATGCTATTCCTGCTTTGACACTTGTTCTTAATGATCTTTCTTTGCATCCTATTGTACGTCATGTGGTTAGCTTCTTTCCCACATTTTCTTGCTATTTTTTCTTTTTATAGTTTGTTTACCAGCAGGTAGCAACAATTAACTGTTTTGCTTGTATTACATACGCATGAACAGGCTGCAGAAGCTCTTGGTGCCATCGGTTTAGAGATTAATATTTCTCTTTTAAAGGATAGTTTGGATTCAGATCCAGCACAAGAGGTTCGGGAGACATGTGAATTGGCTCTTTCTCGGATTCAGGAACTGAAAAATGTCGGTGAAAATAATCAGTCATCTACAATAGAGGCATCACCGTTTATATCAGTCGATCCTGCTGCACCTGCTTCTTGCTCTTCCGTAAATGAACTAAGGTTTGTTGCATATAGTTTTGCAAAAAAAAAAAAAAACTAAAACGATGGCTAGACTACAGATTTTAACTGGGGGTAAAATCATAAGTTTTTAAAAGAGGGCAAACTCATAATTTTAAGCAGATGGCAAATTTGTAATTTTAAGCTGGGGGGCAAAACCAATATTTTGTTTTGACCGAAGGGCAAAATCGTAATTTTTAGCTGGGAACAAAAGCATAATTTTATTTTGAATGACGAGGGCAAAAGCGTAATTTTCAACCCAGGGCGAAATCGTAATTTTTCAAAAGGAGGCAAGATCATATTTTTGAACTGAGAGCCAAATCGTAATTTTGAGCTAGGGAAAAAACTAAAACGATGGAAAGACTACAAATTTTAAATAGGGCAAAATTGTATTTTTTAAATGAGAGCAAACTCATAATTTTAAACCGAGTGCAAGTTCGTAATTTTAATTTTGGGGTAAAACCATAATTTTATTTTGAACTTGGGCAAGATCATATTAAAAATGAAAAAGAAAAAAAAAGGGCGCAGCCTTCCATTTCCACCAATGGGTTGGCAAAACTGTTGCCGCCATCTTCTTTCTATTACGTTGAGTAAACAATTAAAACAAAACACTACTATACTTTTGCTAAAAAAACTAAACGATGGAAATACTATAATTTTAAACTGTGGGCAAAATTCTAACTTTTCTGGATAAATGAGTGTGTGCCAGACAGCCGTTTGACACGAATAAAAATTACACTGAGTCAATCAATTAAAACAAAACATTACCATAGTTTTGTCACATAAAAAAGCCTGACATGAATAAAAATTACACTGAGTCAACCAATTAAAACAAAACGCTACCATAGTTTTGTCAAAAAAAAAAAAAACTAAAACGATGGCATGACTGTAATTTTACATTGGGGGCAAAATCGTAATTTGACAAGAAAGAAAACCATTGCAAAATCGTAATTTGACAAGAAAGAAAACCATTGCAAAATGGAGTTGATGAGCCGGATGAAAATGTCAAGATTTCAAACCTTTTGGATCCAAATGCGGAAAAACAAACCTTTGAACGGAAGTCGCAAAACTGGCCAAACCTCAGGGACCAAAATGGCATTTTACTCTATATCTTTTTTTTTTTTATAATGTTTATCTTGAGAAATGGTTAAACATTGAATAGAACATCTACTTCTGACATTATATGATCATTGATATACCGGGCGACGTTTAATTTCTTACAGGGAGATCATATTAAATGAAGAAAAACGCATGTATGAGAGGTACGCAGCTCTTTTCGGACTCCGAAATCATGGAGGTGATGAAGCAGTTGCTGCCATAATAGAATCATTAAACGCAAAAAGTGCTTTATTGCGACACGAGGTCTGCAATTTAGTTGTTTCTTTTTACTAATTTTGGAACCTCGTATTCGTCTCTCTGTAAACTAACTGTTTTTTTACTTGGATTTCAGGTTGCCTATGTGTTGGGACAGTTGCAAAACAAAGCGGCTTCAGATGCACTTTCTAGAGTACTTCAAGATGTGAACGAGCATCCTATGGTTAGACATGAAGCTGCTGAGGCTTTAGGTTCCATTGCAGGTTTGGTCGTATATTGATTTTGAACCTTATGTTAAACAAGAATGTGTGGTATGTTGTAATTGTTAGATTGTTTAGACAATTATCTAGATGCGGGAAAATAATTTTTCAGAAAATACTTTCTAAAATAATATTAAAAAATAAGGTGATTTTTTTATTTAAAAATGTGGTACTGGGTGCTCTCCTGTCTCCTCCAATAGCAAACTTAAAGTTATTTTTTCTGTTTTTTTTTTTTTAACTTTTTTGTTCAAGATACAATACACTTTTTCATTATTAACTTGTAATATCTAATTGTTAATATAAATCTAAACAAACAGTTTTGTTTAATTTATTTTTGTCTACATTTCGGTATAAGTTCTATTGAAAAATAAAAAACACGTTGTATCCAACATGAATTTTTTTTTTTTTTTGATATTACGAGACCAAAACTACTTTATTTTGAATACAATTTAGTTTTCGATAAAGTTTATATTGAAATGTAGACAACTAAGTTTGAACAGAACTTATTAGATTCACATTTAAGTATAAAAAATAATAAGTTGTTAGAGATAAACTGAATTATATACTGAAAGGAAAAGGGGAAAAAGAATAATTTAACACAGAGAAAGGGGGAGAGAGAGAGTTGCCACATTTGTAAAAACCAAAAATATAAGGTAACCATGCTTCTAAAATCTACTATACTTTTTAGTAACATTTGGTGGAAAATGGGCTGTATTGGGTAGGTAGTCAAACATGGTTTTTAGAGTCAAAACGGCTGTGTTGGGTTGACTCGAGACATTTTTATGAAAAACTTAATGTTTCTGACCTTAATAAACCATTTTTGTAGATGACCAATGCATATCTCTACTTGAGGAATTCTCCAAAGATCCAGAGCCGATTGTTTCACAGAGCTGTGAAGTTGCTCTAAGCATGTTGGATTTTGAACGATCCGGCAAATCATTCGAGGTACTTGAAACATTAAGTTTCACTCATTTTATACGAAAACTGTATCGTGTTGAGAGCGATTGGTTTAATCTATGTTGTTTTCTGCAGTACCTCTTTATGCAGGCACCTCAATTGCAGGAGGCAGCATGATGGTTTCACTTTGTTGTGTGTTTTGTTATCATTGAGTACTAAATGACATACATTTGGATAGAGTTTTGAAGGATGTAGTCACCAGTTCACTTACAAGATGGTGGGTCAGGTGATGAATTCTTAGATGTGTCACTCGTGTGTTTAAATTATAAAAACAAAACTAATTATGACAATAACAGTAAGTTAATAACTTATTGAATACAACATTTGTCTCATGCTTTTGTATAAACTCACTTCTATTAAAAATGATAAGTTCTAGATGAAAGTAAATTTATACAAAGAAAATTAATCCATTTTATAACTTATAAAATATAAAACTTTATATGCAAATAATCATAATATATATTTTTCATTTATACTAAATTAAAAGATAAGGTAATAGCTTTTGACATTGTAATATAAAAGCGACTATTACAATGCAAACAAATATATGAGAAAGTGGACTTAAAAGAAGCATACATGTATCATAATAATGAAATTCGAACATTGTAGCACATATTTTAAACAATTATCAAGCCAGTATAATATTTTATAAATGAATAAATGACACCTCTTGTGCATAACAAATAAAACTAAATACAACCAATACATCGTTCAACTCCATCTGCAAATGACTTCGAATTGGCTTATCCATAAAATTCAACGACGAATAAAGAAACATTAAAGTGAAAACCACTTTTACAAATTCATTGCATTTTGCAGATTCACGTAAACAAAGAAACAAAACCACAATTGAGTTTTACAAAATTGTGTTTTATAATAAGTCGGTTCTTGTCTAGAGTTCAGCGTGTGGTCCACAACAACTTTTCGACCCCTCAGGGGCGAGACTTTGTTTTTAGTAGATTAGGATTTTCTATTCAGAAAGGGATGGCGGCGCAGTTTGTTGCTCGTCTACCTGCTATCCTTATGTAATTTGCCCTGATGATTGGAATGAAATATATATTTCCGGGAAAAAATAAATAAATAAGTCGTCTCTTCTTCTCCACGTCAACATGGAAACGACTTCGTTCACATTCTGATCACTATCATAAGGAAACAACTCACAGATGTTACCTTCATTATATCCTTCAATGATTGACGACATTAATCTGGTTGTTCGGAGGTGATACCGATGCTGGCGTGTCACACCCCGACCACGTAAAACAACAAATTGTGGCGGAAACGCCGGGGAGTGTCGTAACAGAATCATTGTTTCACAACCATGGATTAAAGAGTTTCGTTTTATTGAATTATTGAACTCATTGTTTTATTACAAATTGGATAAATACAAATATTATCTTTCAAGTTTTAAAGTCACTAAGGCACGAGTCCATCCTATGTATGACATGAATCAACAATCATCACATAGCAGCACCTGAAACATATGTGAAAATAGGTACGTCAGCATAAAAATTTATGTGCGTAGCATAGGTTTTGTGAATTAGATTCATGGCTTTGGTTAACGCAATCAAAAGGTTTTGTGTTTACATAAAAAATAGCCATGAATCCTTGTAAAAAGTTTGGTTTCGAAAACACATTGCTTTGATAAAAGAATTTTGTAGTACATGTAAAAATATACTTTGGTTTTGAAATAGTTAAATAGATAGTATATCAAATATACTTTGGTTAATAAAATAGTAGGTTTGGTAGTATATCTCAAGTATACTTTGGTTTTGTAAATAGCATCTCAAACTATGTTTTGGTTTGAAAAATAGCATATCAACTATGTTTTGGTTTTGAAAATAGCATATCCACTATGCTTTGGTTTTGAAAATAGCATATCAACTATGCTTTGGTTTGAAAATAGCATATCAACTATGCTTTGGTAAATAACAAGGTCAGTAGTATATTAAAACATATGTTGGATTTTGTACATAGTATATCAAAAATGTACTTTGGATAATATCATATTTGAGAGCACATCAAACTGTACCTTGGTAGGATATCAAAATATACAAAAGTAACTGTAATTTAGTATTCATTCAAACCTTAGTGTATCAAACTACACTTTGGAGACTATAGAAATACCACAAAGGCAATTTCTATTTGGTTAAAATTTGGTTTCTGACATTCCATACAACAGGAATGGGGTGTCTAGTCCTATAGCGCTATATCGTACTACCAATCGGTTTGGTGAATGTATAAAGAAAGTACAATCCAACAATTAGTTTTAGAATCTTTGAAAATTTGTGTTTAAACCATAGATAATTATTCAATTCGTCAAAAGATAAGTACTAGCATGTATAATCATATGGTTGAAATCATGAAAATAACAAATAGGCACATATGTTTCACCCAAAAACATTTGAAAGCAGTAATAGAGGAGACTATGTACTCACTTGGGATTGCTTATTAGTCTTGAGAATAAGACCAATTAAAGCTCCAAGGATCACGAATCAAACGACACCTAATATAGGTAACTATGTTAATAATCAGATCCTAAATCGGGAGATAGGATAGAATGGTGTTCTATAAATCAAATGAGTATTTGAACTCATATGGTATGATTTACTAGAGCTAACATTCTGATTTGGAAGTCTACCTAAGTGCTTTTGACCCGTTTCGGCCCATTATGGTAGTATAAGCTACTATAATGCGTCGGTTGCGTAAAACTAAGGTCGGATGGTTATATATGTGCTATGTCAAGTCTTACATGCCCAATTATGCCTAAACATGTTACTAAATCAGATTATATGTCAAAAATATGTTCACATATGCGAAATATGGATTTATGCTTCAAAAGGGCATTTTGGTCATTTTCTATGGGCATATAAGCTAACTAACAAATAACTAACCAATCCTAGGTGATCATAAGGTATAACCTCAGATGTTATTCCCTATGCAACTATGATCACAAAACATGCTTGGTCGGTTCCTAATGATCGACCAAACGGGTCGGGTTCGAAAGTCTAAGCGGTTGTTTAGACCGTTTAACTTACGACCCTAAACAAGCACTAAACTAATAGTGACAAGTTAAACATGTCAAAACATGTTTAACTAACTTAGAAAACTGATTTGGTATCAAAACAAAGTGTTTTGATACCTAAAAGTCGTTCCGTTGCAAAAATGCGTGCTAAACGCATTTTGACCGAAACTTTGACTCGTCACTACACCTAGTTAATGTGGTAATCAGTAGGTATAATCACTAAGGATTATAACCATCGTGATTACAATCACGTTACAAAGTTCAAACGAACTTTGCGTTGACCATTGACTGGTCAAAGCTGAAAGTCAAACACTGTTTGAATTTTATGCTAAGAAAGCAATAAAAGAATGAAGGAAGCTTACAAAGGGTCCTTGCTAGAACTTGATCTTATAATTCTCAGGTATGAAGTTATAAAACCTCAACTTAGAGAATTTACATCAAGTGTGAGTTGCAACAAATGAAATGCTAGGCTATTTATACTTGTCATGAGTTCACAAGATCACTCCAAGTGTTTGTGTAACTTCCAAGCATAAAATCCAAGCCACACATGTGTTATAAGCAGATTAGAAGCCTTGGAGAGGTGTTAACTTTGTTAACACACCAAGAACTTGCAAGAACAGCCCCTAAAGTATCAAACAGATTGCAAAAACTGGTTTCTGGTAGCTGGCACTTTTAGGAGGGGCGCGTAAGGGTAGGTTCAGGCCTTACGCGGCCCGTGTGAACTCAGCAGATCAGCACAACTTTCAGTTTTGATAGCTTTGGTCCCTGCATGTGTATGAGCTCATTTCTAGCATTTTTAACCCCCGTTAAGCCATTTTAAAGGCTCTACAAGGTCATTAAAGTTTAGAGGACTCAAAATATGCTCGGAAAACTCTCGGATGTCGGTTCGTTTGGTCGTACGGTCACGTTATTCGTCTAATTATGACGAAACTCGAACGGACGCGAAAACGATCCAATTTAAGCGACGAATGGTATTTTTGCATGCCGATCACTAAAATAAAAATATTTTAGTGTGTACAAAAATTTTGGATGTCCAGATGTGGTCAGAACGTAAGATATGCGCGTAAATGCAAACTTACGTCGTTTTTGACACTTTTAGTCCCTGTAAGATCAAATAAGCATATTTTCGCACACCGAACCACTCAAAGCTTATTTCTAAGCTATGTTTAGGTTATATATGGTATGTTTAGCTTATGACCAAGTTCCGGACTGTACGTTGCCATACGAAACGGCATACTTTTGCAGTTTGACGCAAATAGTCCCTGCGAGCGAACAAACTTGTTTTTGACACACCAAACCCTTCAAAACTTATTTCTAAGTTATGTAAAAGTTATTTAAGGTATGTTAAGCCTATTTCACTATTTCGGAGTGTTTGTTGCATTAAATTGATCGCGTTTACGCATTAGTTTGCTTATAACTCTCCATAAAGCGATTTAAAGCTCGAAATTAAACATGAATTGATATGTGCAAATGATACACATATTTATACAAATCCCAAGTATGAAACACAATATTTCATTGGTTTGGTATTTGTTTGATGTTCGTAGTGACACAGGTGTCATAGTCTCCCCTACTTTAGAAAATTTCGTCGCGAAATTTAATTTTAGAGGAAATTTGTGAAGACAACCGTGATTGTTTCGCTTTCGAATGAATCCTCCGTTTCCCAAGTAATAATCTAGGTCACGTTTGGATTCTTAGCGAATTTTTAATTGCCAAAATGTTGTCGTTGTTGTAACAAAAGCATGGAGCTTTGAACAACGGATAGGAGAATGTTTCCTATGAAGACTATTATAGGAAACTTGTGTATGCTCGAAATCAGAGTTGAAGAGTGTAAGAGAGAATAACAATGGTCAAGGTCCAGGACTTCTAGTAACTCAAATAACGCTACGCTTGCAATGTAATAAGGAACACTTATATATAGGAAGTACCAGCGGCGTATCCACCATGCCCTTTTTACATTGTTCCGTCTCGTTATTTTCATCACTATAGGTCTTAACACATGACAAAACTTGCTGTGGTTTCTGTGCACTGAATTCCATAATTATGTATGCTTCCATAATTACGTAATTCCTTGCACAGTCCGCACAGTTCATTTTTATAATGTGTAGGGGAAAAATCAATCGAACAAACATGTAATGACTTGACAAGACTACCAGAGGATCTTTTTAACTAGATCAACGAACGATCTTTTTAACTAGATCAACACATGATCTCCTTAACTAGATCGTCGTATGATCTTTTTAAATAGACCACTTAAGGGATCTTTTTAACTTTGAACCAAATAATCGTTTTGAAACAGCACTTTGGAATCCAAGGGTCTGACTATTTGCATAGAAAGCTCCTTAAGGATTTAAGATAGTACTTGGAGTATCCTTCTGAGAATCTAACATATGAAAATACGGAAGATTCTACCAGGACTTAGATAGCGAGCTTTAGAATTACACATAAACACAATAATCACAAAATTGTGCATTCGTTAATTTAGTTATTAGCTCGTTTGTTAATTTGAATTAATGCATTTGAAGTACACTAGAAATCCAATCACGGACTTCAATTAGTACTTAAAACATCCTCAAGAATCTAACTATGAAGATATGAAGATCTTATAAGGATTTGGAATTTGTCTTTGTCGTATCGTAACATTCGTATTAGAACACATAAGGAATCCAATTAAGGACTCACGATAGTACCTTTATATATATCAAATCAAGGATTTGAAATGGTACTTCAGATATTTGTTTAAGAACTTGTAATTTGTACCTTGTACCTTGTACTTTGTTCCTTTAAAAGAAACGAGTACTTAGGATTTTAGGGGAGATCACAAGTGATCATAGAATGAAAGAACCACACTAGTAGTTTGTCTTGCAAGGAACACGGTTCCTTAGTGTCGGTATCGTATGGGTATGTCACGTAGACACACAATCATAACAGCTTCGTAAAATAAAATTGGAACAACAATTTTATTTATATAGTAGCTGAATTGTTTCAAAAGATAACAACAAAGGAAAAAAAAATACAAGGTCTAATTGTTCACTGCTGCATTGCCATTTGCATCTGCCTCGTTTATGTTAAACACTCGTCCACGCGTTGGATTTGCGTTAACAAGTCTTGGGCAATTGTTTCGGTAGTGAGTGAGATCACCACAGTTGTAGCACGATCTAGGTGGATATGGTGCTTGAACAGCAGCTGGGTTTGCAGCATTATGGTTTTGGGTAACATGACGACATGTATTGACCAAATGTCCCAATCGTCCACAGTGGGTACATTTGTGACACGGTGTCTGATTCTCATGATGACGGTTGCATTTGTTACACAAGGGTGCAGTACCAATATAGTTTTTCCTAGCACGAGGTTGTGCTGGCTGGTTTAGTGCAACCTGATCATTCTGAGCAACTACTGCGAAGTTTTGTGAAGCCTTACGCTTCTTCGACTTCTTAGAGGACTCGGTCTGTTTATCCTTTGGTTTTTCTTGTGCTGACTTGTCAGATGGTTTGTTGTCGCCTTTTCAAAAAAGTTTACCCTTCCTGATCTGAGATTCAGTCAGGGTAGCAGATAGTTCGATGGCTTGTCTGACGGTAGTAGGGTTGCTACCAGTAACAATGTCCTGAACTAGGTTAGGGAGACCATCAATGTACTTCTCAATCGCCTTCTCCAAAGGCGTAACCATGGTAGGACATAACAGACTTAACTCCTCATAACGATCAGTGTAGGCTCGATGTTCACCGCTGTCTTGTTTAAGATCGTCGAATTCCCGTTCCAAAGCCCTGAGCTCATGACGAGGACAGAAATCCTTCATCATTAGAGCCCGAAGCTCTTCCCAGGTTTGTGTCGTTGCCACATCGGCACCCCTATCACGCATCACACCATTCCACAATGTAAGAGCACGTTTCTCGAATGTACTGGATGTAAACTCAACCTTGCGCTCATTCGGACATTGCACATGTCTGAATGTGCTTTCCAAACTTTCGAACCATTGCAGGAGCACGGTTGCTCCTTGAGACCCAGAAAACTTCAAAGGTTTAGCAGAATTGAAGGTTTTGAAACTACACTGAGCATTGTTGTTGTTATTGTTATTATATATCTGATGGATCTGGGTTACTAGGTTCGGAAGCACTGCAACCATTTGCTGAGAGACAAGGGCTGCGACTTCTTCGTTGGTTAGAGGTTGTGCATCTCGTCGAGGAGGCATTGTCTAAAAGGAACAAGGGAACATGAGAAACGAGTGAGGTTGACAATTGGAAAATCAAATGGGGTATTGAAAATATCGACAAAACACAAGGAAGGCGATCATTCGTTTGTTACCTCGAACAAACAAATGACACGCAGTGACTAATCAAAGTAAATGGGTCAATATAATGTATCACTGATGACATGCTCACCTATAAGTGAACACTCACCCCAAGAGTTCCCAGGTAAGAGTGACTGGTCCGATACTGCGGATTTGTACGAACACTCTAGCCTTAGACAGAAAACTCAGGGTACAGGCATTCACCCTTCCAGTTTGCACGTGTTTACATTATTTTAGACCCAAAATTTGACGATATTTTGAAAACTTTGAAGGTTCAAAACCTTATAATAAATCATCCTAGAACAGATGATTAGTTTTCAAAGCAGGTTCGAAAATTTGTGTTCTTGTTGTGGTTGTCACTTAAGGATAAGTGACGGTATTGTTTTAAGATCTAAACACAAGAATCTTGTGTTAGGGTCCTAGGAAGGTTATAGTCTAGGTCAAAGCATTACTAATAACCTAATTCCCTATAACCATTGGCTATGATACCAACTTTTCTGTCACACCCCGACCACGTAAAACAACAAATCGTGGCGGAAACATCGGGGAGTGTCGTAACAGAATCATTGTTTCACAACCATGGATTAAAGAGTTTCGTTTTATTGAATTATTGAACTCATTGTTTTATTACAAATTGGATAAATACAAATATTATCTTTCAAGTTTTAAAGTCACTAAGGCACGAGTCCATCCTATGTATGGCATGCATCAACAATCATCACATAGCAGCACCTGAAACATATGTGAAAATAGGTACGTCAGCATAAAAATGCCTGTGAGTAGCATAGGTTTTGTGAATTAGATTCATGGCTTTGGTTAACGCAAGCAAAAGATTTTATGTTTACATAAAAAATAGCCATGAATCCTTGTAAAAAGTTTGGTTTCGAAAACACATTGCTTTGATAAAAGAGTTTTGTAGTACATGTAAAAATATACTTTAGTTTTGAAATAGTTAAGTAGATAGTATATCAAATATACTTTGGTTAATGAAATAGTAGGTTTGGTAGTATATCTCAAGTATACTTTGGTTTTGTAAATAACATCTCAAACTATGTTTTGGTTTGAAAATAGCATATCAACTATGCTTTGGTTTTGAAAATAGCATATCCACTATGCTTTGGTTTTGAAAATAGCATATCAAATATGCTTTGGTTTGAAAATAGCATATCAACTATGCTTTGGTAAATAACAAGGTCAGTAGTATATTAAAACATATGTCGGATTTTGTACATAGTATATCAAAAATATACTTTGGATAATATCATATTTGAGAGCACATCAAACTGTACCTTGGTAGGATATCAAAATATACAAAAGAAACTGTAATTTAGTATTCATTCAAACCTTAGTGTATCAAACTACACTTTGGAGACTATAGAAATACCACAAAGGCAATTTCTATTTGGTTAAAATTTGGTTTCTGACATTCCATACAACAGGAATGGGGTGTCTAGTCCTATAGCGCTATATCGTACTACCAATCGGTTTGGTGAATGTATAAAGAAAGTACAATCCAACAATTAGTTTTAGAATCTTTGAAAATTTGTGTTTAAACCATAGATAATTGTTCAATTCGTCAAAAGATAAGTACTAGCATGTATAATCATATGGTTGAAATCATGAAAATAACAAATAGGCACATATGTTTCACCCAAAAACATTTGAAAGCAGTAATAGAGGAGACTATGTACTCACTTGGGATTGCTTATTAGTCTTGAGAATAAGACCAATTAAAGCTCCAAGGATCACGAATCAAACGACACCTAATATAGGTAACTATGTTAATAATCAGATCCTAAATCGGGAGATAGGATAGAATGGTGTTCTATAAATCAAATGAGTATTTGAACTCATATGGTATGATTTACTAGAGCTAACATTCTGATTTGGAAGTCTACCTAAGTGCTTTTGACCCGTTTCGGCCCATTATGGTAGTATAAGCTACTATAATGCGTCGGTTGCGTAAAACTAAGGTCGGATGGTTATATATGTGCTATGTCAAGTCTTACATGCCCAATTATGCCTAAACATGTTACTAAATCAGATTATATGTCAAAAATATGTTCACATATGCGAAATATGGATTTATGCTTCAAAAGGGCATTTTGGTCATTTTCTATGGGCATATAAGCTAACTAACAAATAACTAACCAATCCTAGGTGATCATAAGGTATAACCTCAGATGTTATTCCCTATGCAACTATGATCACAAAACATGCTTGGTCGGTTCCTAATGATCGACCAAACGGGTCGGGTTCGAAAGTCTAAGCGGTTGTTTAGACCGTTTAACTTACGACCCTAAACAAGCACTAAACTAATAGTGACGAGTTAAACATGTCAAAACATGTTTAACTAACTTAGAAAACTGATTTGGTATCAAAACAAAGTGTTTTGATACCTAAAAGTCGTTCCGTTGCAAAAATGCGTGCTAAAACGCATTTTGACCGAAACTTTGACTCGTCACTACACCTAGTTAATGTGGTAATCAGTAGGTATAATCACTAAGGATTATAACCATCGTGATTACAATCACGTTACAAAGTTCAAACGAACTTTGCGTTGACCATTGACTGGTCAAAGCTGAAAGTCAAACACTGTTTGACTTTTATGCTAAGAAAGCAATAAAAGAATGAAGGAAGCTTACAAAGGGTCCTTGCTAGAACTTGATCTTATAATTCTCAGGTATGAAGTTATAAAACCTCAACTTAGAGAATTTAGATCAAGTGTGAGTTGCAACAAATGAAATGCTAGGCTATTTATACTTGTCATGAGTTCACAAGATCACTCCAAGTGTTTGTGTAACTTCCAAGCATAAAATCCAAGCCACACATGTGTTATAAGCAGATTAGAAGCCTTGGAGAGGTGTTAACTTTGTTAACACACCAAGAACTTGCAAGAACAGCCCCTAAAGTATCAAACAGATTGCAAAAACTGGTTTCTGGTCGCTGGCATAAAATCCTAGCCACACATGTGTTATAAGCAGGTTAGAGGCGCGTAAGGGTAGGTATAGGCCTTACGCGGCCCGTGTGAACTCAGCAGATCAGCACAACTTTCAGTTTTGACAGCTTTGGTCCCTGCATGTGTATGAGCTCATTTCTAGCATTTTTAACCCCCGTTAAGCCATTTTCAAGGCTCTACAAGGTCATTAAAGTTTAGAGGACTCAAAATATGCTTGGAAAACTCTCGGATGTCGGTTCGTTTGGTCGTACGGTCACGTTATTCGTCTAATTACGACGAAACTCGAACGGACACGAAAACGATCCAAATTAAGCGACGAATGGTATTTTTGCATGCCGATCACTAAAATAAAAATATTTTAGTGTGTACAAAAATTTTGGATGTCCAGATGTGGTCAGAACGTAAGATATGCGCGTAAATGCAAACTTACGTCGTTTTTGACACTTTTAGTCCCTGTAAGATCAAATAAGCATATTTTCGCACACCGAACCACTCAAAGCTTATTTCTAAACTATGTTTAGGTTATATATGGTATGTTTAGCTTATGGCCAAGTTCCGGACTGTACGTTGCCATACGAAACGGCATACTTTTGCAGTTTGACGCAAATAGTCCCTGCGAGCGAACAAACTTGTTTTTGACACACCAAACCCTTCAAAACTTATTTCTAAGTTATGTAAAGGTTATTTAAGGCATGTTAAGCCTATTTCACTATTTCGGAGTGTTTGTTGCATTAAATTGATCGCATTTACGCATTAGTTAGCGTATAACTCTCCAGAAAGCGATTTAAAGCTCGAAATTAAACAAAAATTGATATGTGCAAATGATACACATATTTATACAAATACCAAGTATGAAACACAATATTTCATTGGTTTGGTATTTTTTTGATGGTCGTAGTGACACAGGTGTCATAGTCTCCCCTACTTTAGGAAATTTCGTCCCGAAATTTAATTTTAGAGGAAACCTGTGAAGACAACCGTGATTGTTTCGCTTTCGAATGAATCCTCCGTTTCCCAAGTAATACTCTAGGTCACGTTTGGATTCTTAGCGAATTTTTAATTGCCAAAATGTTGTCGTTGTTGTAACAAAAGCATGGACATCCGAGGTTAAGGCCACTCGGGGCACTCCACGGGTAAGCCTTTGTGGGTTCTAACCCGGGACAGCACACCGCCGCCACCCCTTTGGTCTAGGCGTGTGAGTATGCGAAGACAGCACTGGTACCCGCTCTAGATTGTTGATTTTGATGATTGGTGTTGACCTCCAACGGTCTTGTGACCGTTTACTTAAAAAAATGTTTTATTTATTTTTTAAACCTTATAAATAATCACATCTTTCTCAAACCATTTTCACTCCTGATCCTCACTAAACCCTTACCCATTTCATTCTGATCATCTTTTTCTCAATGGCCAATCATTTATACGAAGAATTGAGTATTTACTTACCGCCAAATGATTACGAAGACGACTTTTCAACCGATAGTAGCTTACTTTATTTCGTAGAGAATCTTGAGGAACTCGAAGCGGAAGACACGACAATCGTCAAACGTGATCGTGTACAAGGTAACGAAAATCTTATGAACGATAATTTTGTTGATGAACCAAAGTATGACAATGAAACATTTTGTTACCGTTTTCGTATGTTTCTACGATTATTCCTAAAAACTGTTGGTGATATTGAAGCCCAATATCCTTGGTTTCTAAAGGGATATGATAGACAATATAGAAAGAGTTTTACGGCAATACAAAAAGTTACATCCGCAGTTAAACAACTCGTGACTAATAATACTCCCGACGAGAACGGCGAGTATTTACAAATGGCCGAAAGGAGTTCGCGAGAGCGCCTACAATTTTTTTGCAACATCGTTAACCAATTGTACGACGATGAGTACATGCATAGGCCGACAAGCACCGGCGTAGCGAATTTATACAAAAACCATGATGAAAAACACCACATATGCTAGGTAGCATTGATTGTACGCATCTTGTGTGGAGGATGTGTCCCACTGCATTACGAGGCCAGTATATGAGAGGTGATCACCAGTACCCAACGGTCATGGTCGAACTGCTCGTGTCACAAGATTTATAGTTTTGGCATGTGTATTGTGGATCGCCCGATTCACTAACCGACATCAATGTTCTCCTATAGTCTCCAATATACCTCGATAAACGGAATGGAACTGCACCTAAGTGTCCATTTCAAGTGAATGGATATCCATACAAACGTGGATACTATTTAACTGATGGGATCTACCCTACTTGGTCAACGTTTGTGAAAATGTTTCCATATTTTGTCGATCAAAATGAAAAGAAGTTCAAGAAATTGCAAGAAGGGACAAGAAAAGATGTAAAGCGGGGCTTTTAGTGTCCTAAAAGGAAAATTGGGGCATACTTAGGAGACCCATGTATGCTATGACGGTGAACAAGATTATTAGCGTGACGTATACGTGCATGATACTTCACAATGATCTTAAAGGACCAGGGGCATGCGTTCTCATTGGTCCACATTAGGGATCCAATCGTCGAACCCGTTTTTTTACGACACAGTGCTTGCAGAATTGATTGATAGTGATACACATTATCGACTTAGAAATGATCTTCTCGTTCATCTTGCAGCTCAAGATCTACCGTACCTCAAGGAGGAAGACGATGAGCAGTATGGATTTTTTTTTTCAGTTTTTTATTTTATATTTATTAGTTTGCTTTGAATTATGTATTTTTATTCAATGAAGTTTACTTTTTATCAAACATTTGACTATTTTTAAATTAAAAAAAACGATTTATGGCATGGGTAGGCGTCGCCACTACTTACTAGCTAATGGTTACTTTGCACTAAATTTGACGTGACATGTGATGGTTGATCGAGGCTATAGTACTTACCCTTGAGTGTCTCTTCCTCCCTAGACAGTTAGGAGAGGAGCTCCCTTCACCTCAGTCCAGAAAGATCATAGGATTCATATGCTACCAGGGGCGGTTCTTAGAAGGGGTCTGGTAGGGCCACGGCCCGGGCAAGTTTTTCGGCCGTAGTGTTAATTTTCCGCATTTCGATCCAAATTTTTTATATATACTATGTTTGGCCCGAGCTTTTTTAAGTGCCCATGTCTTTCGGCCCTGACACGTTCAACGGGCAAGATCCGCCACTGTATGCTACCACTGGCATAGACACTCTAACCATAATTGCATCTATAGGTACTTATGTAACGAGTGGCAATGAACCACACTATGATTTCTTTCAGGGCTGGAGCGAAGGAGAGCTCCAATCATAACCATTCAGTGTAACCCTCATTTCTCCTAAGTTAACCCTAAATATGGAATACAAAACCTAAGGTTTTCTGTTGATGTTCATGGATGTAGAAGCCAAATGCCCGAATGATTTATATAGGTAACAGGACTCGTGCCTATAAAGATCTCAACCATTTCAAAAGATATAAAATATTAATTTCAAGATTTATTTATTCAAGGCTTCTCTCTGAAAGGTGATGATACTAAAACATTGCTTTCATTTACATACTTATTGAGATTTTGCTTTATAGTATCATTTTCATTAATTATTAAATAAATATATAAAGAGAAAGTTATTGCACGCATGTAATTAACTTATTGGCCCATTAATTTGGATAAAAGGGAAATTAAATTCACTATTTTTAAAATAAAGACATGATCGTCTATTTCTGCATGGACACATTATAGTGTTTATTTTTTTATATTTTTTCATGTGATATATATAATAAATTTCAATATTTTATACAAAAATGATAATGGTGTAGTGGTTTCTCTTCATTCCATTGAAACAATCAACGCAAGTTCAATCCCTCCTAAGCCTTTTTTTTTTCTTTTTTTCCTTACCATCTCATACCATGTGATCCACTATTACAATAAAACCCTCCTTAAGAAAATATGGTGCTCTTGATAGTGAATATAATTTTTTCCTCTATACATATAGATAGTTATGTTTTATAAGTTTCATTTCTAACCGTTATGTTTTAAATGATTTATGTGTTTAACATATTTAATTATCATTTAATTTATTTTTTCTCTAATAACTTGTATTCGTTACATTTTTTAGAAAAAGTTAAATACGCAGGTGTCTTTAATTTTTTCTCGACGCTTTGGTACAAATTTTGTTGAAAATGAAGTTGTATAAAAATAACTATATTTTTAACATCGTAAGCCATAGTAAGTACCGGTATCATACTAGTATCGTGAAGAACCGAAGCAATATTTGTTTATATAGTTTTCGATCAATTTAAAACACATGTTTCTATCTTTTTGGGCATATCACAACTTTAAATTTTCGTTTCTATACTAGGTGTGGATATTGTAATGCATCGAATCAATACCGATCGAAACCGGGTTCCTGCCGCATCGCGCGGGGGAAGCCCACTAGTATATATTATCATCAAACTTTTTTAATATAAAAATTCTAATAAAGTATTACTAAAGAGGAGGGTGCTCATCAAAGATACTTCCTACCAACCAATCCAACAACGTCACCTCAACTACCACATACCACAACCCGGTGACCACTCCCCCGGCGTCAGTGTTCCAGCCTAGAAGCAGACAATTTTGCAGGTCTCTCTCTTCTACCACACATTTGCCTCTCCTCTCCACACGCTACCCTAATTGGTGACTGATACCCATGGTCACAAGCCGCACACCCTACCCGAATGAATGGTGGTTGTGTACCCGTCACGGTTAAGTACCCAAAGGGGTTTTCAGGTGCCCCCTCCTCCCTTAGTCGGCTAGTTGCATCAATCTATTTCTTGGTGGAGTATTGTCATCCGCACATGAAATTTCTAGGGGTTTTTTTGTGGTTCGGTTAAATTGGTTTTGAGAAAGAATTTGGGCTAAACCGATAATTTCGGTTTCAGAGAACAACAAACCAAACCGGCCAGGTTGAGTCGATTGGTCGGATTGACCGATTTTACCGGATTGACGGTTTACATGTTCATTTTTGATGGATTAACCAATAAAGATGGTTCACGATTGAAATTCATATACATAACTATGTACCCTCCTCCTCATCATCATCCTCATCATCATCATCATCATCCTCCTCCTCCTCACCATCACCACCACCACCACCACCACCACCATCATCATCAGTAAATGCCACCAATAGCAAAGCTAAGGTAGGGTCTGAGTAGGGTAAGATGTAGACAACCTTACCTCTACTCGTTAAGAATAGAGAGGCTGCTTCCAGTGAGACCTCCTGCTCGATAGTAGTTTTGCATCATGACTTGGACATAAGGCACATAACACTCAGCAACTACGTACCCTAAAAATGAAAAAAAATATATATATGTGAATAATAAGAGTTATACAATCTATTTGGTTTTGCATAGTTGGTTCCAGGTTCAACACCAGGCACTACCATTAAACTGACAAAGTATTTGTTCAACCCCAAGCAGTACCATTAAACCGACAAAGTATTTGAATATCAATCCAGCTGACTTGTCTTGTTTTAGATGGTTCACTCAATTTCAACGATTTATAAAACACTCCAAGGTTCTTCACGCTATATATATTTATTGTACATGCTATATATTTATTATTATTTTTATTTCATTCTAAGATATGTCATATAGTAAGTGAGAACTTAGGTCATCAAAATGGATTTGTATTAATGGCTTGCAATTGGTAAAATAACCTACAACAACATGATTTATTGGTTATAGGAGTATCATTTTATTTGCCTATGTTGGAAATATATTGATGATCTTTAGTAAAAGAATGGGATCCTAGTGAGAACTCTCAGAACACCAATAACCATTTCGTTTTGTGAATCAAAAATATATATATTAACTTTACTTTAAACTAAAATAATTAATTAATAGGTCAACTTTTGACCACTCTAATCGAGTTTAAATCCAGTGAAGTCAATTAAACAAGGTTAGTTTCCCCAACTTGTTTTAGTTTAAAAATCCTTTTTGGATCGTATTTTATAATTATACTTAGTTATAGATGTAAGAACATAAGTAATTCATATCAATACCAAAAGCTGGTCTATCCAAAATATGAAGTTGCCTATTCGATAATTCGTTATGTTTCAACTATTCTTCTTCATTCGTTATGTTTTTAAAAGATGTTTCTAACGTGCTTAAAATAACCCCATATTTTTTTATATCATTTAGAGTAAATTGCCATTTTAGTCCTTGAGTTTTGTCCAAATTTCTCATTTTAGTACAAATAGTTTTTTTTTCGCCTCTGAGTCCCTGACTTTTCCATTTTGTTGCCATTTTGATCACATATACTAACTCCATCCAAAAACCTCATTTTTAACCAAGGGTATTTTGGGGATTTTCATTTTCAATATTTTCAATTGCCATTTTGATCCAATTCTAAAAAATAAAAAAAAATTCTAAAAAATAAAAAAAATCATGAAAATAAAAAAAATCTAAAAATAAAAAAAATTATAAAAAATCAAAAAAATTTATAAAAAATCCAAAAAATTCTAAAAAATAAAAAAATCATAAAAATAAAAAAAATTCTAAAAATCAAAAAATTATAAAAAAATAAAAAAAATTATAAAAAATCCAAAAAATTCTAAAAAAAAAAAAGTTAATTACATAGTTAGTCCCTGTGGTTTGCACAAAATAACATACTTAGGTACTAATAGTTTAAAATCACCTTCTAGGGTATTAAATTTATATTTTGTAACGTTTTGAGGTATTAACTTCTAGGGTATTAACATAGTTAATCCCTGTTGTTTGCACAAAATAACATACTTAGGTACTAATAGAATTTGATTTTAAACCTACAAATAACGTTAATACCTCCAAATGTTACAAAATGAAAAGTTAATACCCTAGAATGTGATTTTAAACTATTAGTACCTAAGTATGTTAATTTGGACAAACCACAGGTACTAACTATGTAATTAACTCTAAAAAAATCAAAAAAATTAAAAAAATAAAAAAAAATCTAAAAAATAAAAAAATTATAAAAATTATAAAAAATCAAAAAATCAAAAAAAATTCTAAAAACTCAAAAAAAAAAAAATCATAAAAATTCTAAAAAATAAAAAAATCTAAAAGCTCAAACAAACATATTTTAAAGTTTCAAATTCAAAAAATGACGATATATTTCTCGGCTAGACGAATATATTTTCAAGTTTTATCTATTTTGTTGAGTGAATGAGTGGTCACGAATATATTTTCAAATTTTATCTATTCGGTTGCGAACCTAGATTTGAAAGTTATCCGCATATTTGAATCAGTAGGTTGTTATCAGTCCATTCGATACACTCAGAAACGACTCCATTCGCAGAATTAATTCGAGTCCGTTCGCTGAAGTCGATTCATTTGCTGAAGTTGGTTTGCACTGCCGAATTAAAGAAGACTTGCAGAATCTGCATTCGCTGAAACAGTGTTCGTTTGTTGTGAATCTGCGCAGAATTAAAGACTGTTAATCACGAATCAGATTTGACGTCTATTTGCAGAATCTGTATAACAACGACATCCGCTAGTTTTTACTTCATTTGCTATAATCCGGTTCATACGCTGAAACAAATTGAAATTTGTCCTCAGATAGTTTTATCCGCATTGGTTCATTTGCAGACTTTAATTAGCGTAGAATCAGTTATATTTGTTGAAAAAATCTGTTTATCAACATTCATAATTGGATTTGCACTAAAATTCAGATCCGATTAGTATTTGGTTTGTCACGCTATTCACTGCAGTATCATAGTCCGTTCGTCGAAACAAAGCCATCCGGGACAGATTAACTCGCTGCTAAATCGATACGTTGCACAAATCGTTGCAGAATTGTTAAAAACAATTTCGGTTGCAGAATCGTTGCAGATTTTTTTTTTATTTTTTAGAATTGTTATGATTTTTTTTATTTTTTAGAATTTTTTTTTATTTTTTTAGATTTTTTAGAATTTTTTTGATTTTTTTGATTTTTTAGATTTTTTTTGGATTTTTTTATGATTTTTTTGATTTTTTTTATTTTTATGATTTTTTTTTATTTTTTAGAATGTTTTTGATTTTTTAGAATTTTTTTTGATTTTTTAGAATTGGATCAAAATGACAATTGAGAAGATTTAAAATGAAAATCCCCAAAATACCCCTAGTTAAAAATGGGATTTTTGGATGGAGTTAGGGTATGTGATCAAAATGTCAACAAAAGAGAAAAGTCAGGGACCCAGAGGCGGAAAAAAAACTATTTGAACTAAAATGACAAATTTGGACAAACCTCAAAGACTAAAATGGCAATTAACTCTATCATTTAATATATGTTTTCTTTCATAAAAATGCGAAACTATATTATAATCTAATTTTTATATTACATATTTTCATATTCAATTGATTACAAATTAAATAAAAGTAATAATATATTCTTTCTAACTCTGCTGCAAGTTATAACAATAATAATTATATTATAATTTTTAAAAGATGTTTCTAACGTGCTTAAAATAACCCCATATTTTTTATATCATTTAATATATGTTTTCTTTCATAAAAATACGAAACTATATTATAATCTAATTTTTATATTACATATTTTCATATTCAATTGATTACAAATTAAATAAAAGTAATAATATATTCTTTCTAACTCTGCTGCAAGTTATAACAATAATAATTATATTATAATTTTTAAAAGATGTTTCTAACGTGCTTAAAATAACCCCATATTTTTTTATATCATTTAATATATGTTTTCTTTCATAAAAATACGAAACTATATTATAATCTAATTTTTATATTACATATTTTCATATTCAACTGATTACAAATTAAATAAAAGTAATAATATATTCTTTCTAACTCTGCTGCAAGTTATAGCAATAATAATTATACAATAATTACAATGATAATAACAAAACAATTAATAATAACTTCAATTCCATCTATGTTTAATACTTAATATTGTATACTTGCATGTACATCATTTCACTTGGAGAAATATGTCCTAAATTAAAGCAAGTTGCAGTGTGCTAAATGTAAACGGGACTAGGAACTGCATCCATGATTGTTTCTGTAACGTTTTCAACTTAAACTTAATTTACATACATGTGTCGATATCTCGTAACAATCAAAGAACAACTTAATATATAAGACTTCGGCTTTTGGGGGCAGGAATGATACAAAGCATATCGCGCTAACAACACGTGGATGATTCATGAAGTTGAATAACTAAACCATGTGATCGAATTTTTATTGTGCATGATATGTGGATATTGAAAGAAAACATACAACTTTGTTGGGTTTAGATTTAACTATTTAAGATTAGGTTCCATTTGCAAGATGCTTCATATTGAGATGTGGAAATTATGAACAATTGACAAAGAGGCAACACGAAATCACAAAGTTGCAAAATGATATGATTTTAGATGCCTTTGATGGATTAGATGCTTTTATTCTTCATACAATTGGGGTTGACTCTATCCTTAGTAGTTATCTAGAGCCAATTTCTAGGTAATTTAAGGATCTTTCGTACTTGTATCGATTGATTAAGGTCCTACCAACATCTCGTGTCTGATTTTCGCGTGTATAAATAAGGGTTAGCCCTTCGTTGGGTTAGAACATATGAGTAGCGTATGATACATGAAAAGCAATGGTTTGCTATAGCATGGTTTTGCGACTATGAAATTTACAAGAGAAGAATATTAAGCAAGTGGCTATTGAGGGGTGCGTACATAAAGATCCTATCAATAAAACTTTTTTGCCTTCTCTCCCTCAAAGACTCCTAACATTTTGAATTGTTAGATGTTCGATGTCTTTGAGGAGGGAAGACAAAAAATTGTCTTGGTCTTTAAGATTAACAATTAAGATGAATCTCAAACTCTTGTAAAAATCTTTTGGTTATTTAGCTTTTCTTTATAGTTTGTTTAATCAAGAAACGGGAGCATATTTCATATTTTCTTAATCACAAAAACTATAATAGTTTTATTAAACATATATTGCCTAAAAAATCAAATTCTTATTTCTTTGGCAATGAAGGCTTTACAAGATTTATTCTTTTATTAGAACTATTACTCTTCTATAATTATTTGATAATACAATGATTTTAGAAAAGAAATGAGCATTAAAGTAAATAAAAATATTTGTATGCATTTGATAAACGATATCCAAATTCTTTGATATAAAGTTTCAAACAAATTACAAATACAAATTACCAATGTTGATGTTTCTTTTATTCTCTTCTCAGTTTCATTTAAAAGGTATGACTCAAAAAAAGGAGAAATATATAATGTGCTCTTCTTGATATCTAATTATGATAAGTTTTTATGTGTGTAGCATGTGTATATCTTTATATATATATATATATATATATAGGCTAATTATAAGGAGAAAACCCACTCCAGTTGACTAAACCCTGGAAACCTAATTATGTGGACAATAAGCCTCCACGTGTTTTTTTGAAAAAGATAACTTAAAGGGTAAATTTGGAAATTTACCATCAACCACCAATTAATGTAACAAATTCAATTTTCTTTCATCTGACACCTTATGTATAGTACATTGACAAATGAATTCAATCTGCTCCATAAAGCAATATGTTACCTCCATCATCATCATTTTTGAGAAACTTTATCTCTCTCATCTCAACCAAATTTACATCAAGATTCATAAGAAGGCCTTTCTTCCAAATTAAAAAAAAAAACACCCAGCACCAACAAAAGCTCGTTCAAGGTTAAAAAGAATACCCACCACCACCACCAACGCAGCGGTGGTTACCAGATCCAGTGCGTAAGAGTCATGATCCAACAATGTTTAATAGATCTAGTGGTGTTTTCAAGATACGATGATGGTAAACAAATCTGGTAGCTTATTCATTTGTATTATTCATATTTTTAAACATGATTATAAGAATATCTTTATCTTTTTGTGTTTTGGAGATCAACAATTTTTTAGTAACCAAGTCCAAAAGATGCTCTGAATCCAAAAGATGATCCAGATCCAAAAGATGCTCCGGAAAGATGCTTCCAGTTCCAAAAGATGCTCCAGATCCGGTTGAAGATGTTCAATGTGTGAAGATGATGTTTCAAATGACGATTTGATGTTGAAGATGATCCAAAAGATGTTTGATGTTGAACATTATGTTCCAGATCTAAAAAATCCTCTAGATCCATACGTATGTTTTTTTTTAAGTTTTTTTTTTTCAGATTTGTAATTTTTTGTGTTTTGTAGATCTTCATTTTTTTGTGTTTTATAGATCAACAACTTTTTTTTATTTGGTGTTTATGGTGTTTATCCTTTTAGATTAGCTGGGTGTTAATAGCTAGAAACATACTCGATTTTTGATTATTTGAAGTTATGAATCTCCCAGATCTGGTTTTTTATTGTAACACTATGTAACAGAGTATTGAAATGTAACAATCAAAGCAAAAATGGCGGTTACATTTTTTTTTGTTTACAGAAAATAAAGTGCATTGTTACACTTTTTAAGATTATTGTAAAAATGTATATTAACATTTTTATGTAACATTTTATGTCAAATGTATGTTTAAAATTTTAATTTTGTATTATTTTCTTGGTTGACTTATTTTGGTTTTTATGGTAGATTCAAATGGCACGAAAAGAAAAGCAAAGTAGATCTGGTTATTGTTTATTTTGGTGTTTATGGTATTTATGCTTTTTAGATTAGTTGGGTGTTAATAACTATAAACATACTTGATTTTGATTATTTGAAGTTATGAATCTCCAAGTTCTGGTCTTTTTTTATTGTAACATTATGTAACAGGGTGTTGAAATGTAACAATCAAAGCAAGAATGCCGGTTACATTTTTTTTTTTACAGAAAATAAAGTGCATTGTTACACTTTTTCAGATTATTGTAAAAATGTATGTTAACATTTTTATGTAACATTTTATGTCAAATGTATGTTTAAAATTTTAATTTTATATCATTTTCTTGGTTGACTTATTTTGGTGTTTATGGTGGATTCAAATAGCACAAAAAGAAAAGCAAAGTAGATTTGGTTATTGTTTATTTTGGTGTTTATGGTGTTTATCCTTTTAGATTAACTGGGTGTTAATAGCTAGAGGAAAAACCCAATCCAGTTAAGAAAACTTTAGAAACTCTTTATGTGGTCCAGGTTCAGCCAACTAGCATGTTACAGAAATAAAGTGTTCTTTGTTTTTGTTACATTTACGATGACCTGTTACAAAAATTAAAGTGTATTTGTTACATATATGTGGACGTTACTTTGATCATGTAAAAAGTGGGTTTTTGTTGTTACACAAGTGATATATGTAACTTTTTTGTGTAATCTATTTTATGCAATTTTTATGTGTAAACTATTTATATAATTTTTTGCGTCAGTTTACATGTACAATTATTGGTCTTACTTGTTTTTTATTAGTACATATGTAATCTTTTTCTGCATTTACATCTTAAATTTGAAATAAATGATAAAAAAAAATTAGAAGTACAAAGGGTTGTCTAAAAAAGAGTACAAATGTATGAATAGGTTGTCTAAAAAAGTATAAAAAAAAGAGTACAAATGTGTCAGGTATTTAAAGTACCACAGCCAACTTTTTTTAAGATGTGTCAGTATAATAAAGTGAAAAGCAACAGTGAATAGTTTCATCTATGTCAAGTAGATACATAAGTTAAAAACTAGATATGAACCACGAAATTACATATTTTTTTCTTACATTTTTATTTTTATTTTATTTTATCTATATTACGTATAATAGATTTTAATAACTTACAAGTAAATAGCTCAAGAGATTCAATGTAACACACTGTTTGTATACATTTTTTAACAATGTCAACATAACATAGTTCTCAATAGGTAACATGTCACACTATTTATACGACATTTTGTTTTTCATTAGTTTGTGTGTCTCGCTATCCATGTAACGTATTTTTTTCATTATAACTTTTTGGATGTATGTTCTTTAAAATACTTTTATGGGTCTCTCAGAACAAAAAAAAAGACAAAAAAAACTTTATTCACGTTATAATCCTCTAGATCTTAGACAACACCAGATTTTATGATCAAACATTAGTTAATGTTAAACAATCAATAGTATGAACAAGGTGAATCAGTCCAGTCATAGAGCACATTGTTCACATCTCTAAATGACTTTATAAATCTCCAACAATATCCCTCCTTCATTATTAAAAATTGAAGATTATATTAATTAAAACATAAACTCAAAAGCACATGTCTCAGGTGGATAAAATAAGTTTTAACTAAACTAAAATAAACAATACTTGAATATATTATACAAGTCAAAGGGGATTCTAAATTCTTGAAAATATCAGTGAACAAATATTTAAAATCAAGAAACAAGGTTACAACAAAAAAAAAAACACTTTTTTCCCAATCAAGAATTAACTCATGTCAAAATGAATATTATATAAGGGTTCTAAATTCTTGAAAATCTTAGTAAACAAATAGCTTGAAATCAAGAAACATGATTACAAAATAAATCATTTTCCCCAACTCAATAACCGACTTGTGATGTACAATATGGAGTAAAAGTTGTACAAAAAGGGTTAGGTTTAAAAAAATAATATTACACTACTCAGTACTCACCATCATCACAATTCACAAAAAGGTAAAAGCTTGATGAAACCAGAAGAAACAAGCAAAACCCCATCATTCTCAAAGCTTGAACCTTTCTTCTCAAAGAGTGCATCAAACCCACCACCGTGCACCGCCTCGCCACTCTAAATCTCTGGCAAGATTCTTGAAATTTTCAAGATGCAAATGCTTTTAGATACTGTTGTAAGTCATAGATCTGAGTAGAATGCGATAATGGAGACATTGAGTTAGTATCCCGTCAAATGGATCTGGCAGCATCTTTCCGGAGCATCTTTTGGATCTGGATCATCTTTTGGATTCGGAGCATCTTTTTGGGTCTGGAGCATCTTTCCCACTCACCAAAGATCAGAGCACTTTGGATCTGGTAGTTTCAATGGATGATCGAATACATTTTTTGTCATTTTTAAAAAAATGTATATAAATCTATTTCGTAATACCTTTTTAGTTTAGCAAGCATTTAAGTGGAAGAACTAGAAGACACCAAATCGTATTGTATGATTTGTTAAAGTGTGTTTGAATTTTGAAAAGAAAGAGAGAGATATTGTACTTGTTTTGAAGAGTTGCATAGGGATAATGAAAGAGAAAGAGAGATCTGATATGTGTTTTCATTCCAATACTACCCTTTTATGTACTTTAGGCTATTCTTAAAATAAAAGTAATATCAGACATAAAGCTAAAATGATCACAACCCTTGATCACTTAAATCAATGGTAGATGTTGAGTTTCTTGGGTTTTCTCAACTCAAGTGGGTTTCCGATTTATCATTGCCCTATATATATATATATATATATATATATATATATATATAAGCTAAAGCTAGGTAGGAAACCCTAAAAATTTTAAAAAACCCTATAAAACCCAACCTCCCGACATTTTTTTTTTGAAAAAAATAATACATGTAATATACATGTTTTTAAGAGTTTTGGGCAAAAAAAAAAAAAAAAAAGCGCCGAAGGATTATTTTAAAAAAAAAAATCAAATTTCAGCAACTTCGGTGACCAACATGTGTTAGACAAAAAATGCTGAAACTTGTTTATTTATTTTTAAATATTCCTTCGACGCTTTTTTGTTTTTTTTTTTTTTTTTTTTTTGCCCAAAACTCTTAAAAACATGTATATTACATGTGTTATTTTTTTCAAAAAAAAAATGTCGGGAGATTGGGTTTTCTGGGGTTTTTTAAAATTTTTAAGGTTTCCTACATAGCCCTACCCTATATATATATATATATATATATATATATATATAGGGAACCGCTAGAATGAGAACCACCACGAGTTATGAGAACCGCGAGAACCGCGACCCGCGGGTGGCCGTTGACCACGAAATTTTTTTTACGACTAGATGTGTATATTTTAACACCATACGTAAAGTTTGGGTTCAAACGGCGCGCCCGAGGGGGTAGTTTTTTACGCCCAAAGTTTGGTTAAAAAAAGAAAAATTTAAAAAAATAAAAAAACCCAAACTTTGGGCGTAAAAAACTACCCCCTCGGGCGCGCCGTTTGAACCCAAACTTTACGTATGGTGTTAAAATATACACATCTAGTCGTAAAAAAAATTTCGTGGTCAACGGCCACCCGCGGGTCGCGGTTCTCGCGGTTCTCATAACTCGTGGTGGTTCTCATTCTAGCGGCCCCCTATATATATATATATATATATATATATATATATATATAGGGGAGGGTTCATTGGGGAACACTAAAAAAGTGGGGAACAAGGGAACACTTTTAAAAATTATACTTAACATGTTAAAAAAAATATTTTTCTAATTTTTTTTCAGCGCTTTTTCTTATAAATACAAGTAGAAACATTTTTGATAAAAAAAAATCAAAAACTAAAAATATAAAAAAAAACAGTTATATCTTATAGAATTAACTTAACATGTTAAAAATAATTTTTTTTAAAAATTTTTTCAGCGCTTTTCTTTATAAAAAGGAGGAGAATCTAGTCGAGTAAAAAAATATTTTTTCTAAAAAAATATTTTTTCTAAAAAAATATTTTTTTAGCCTTTTTTTAAATTTTTTTTTAAATATTTTTAGTTTTTGATTTTTTCTATTAAAAATGCTTCTACAAGTATATATAAGGAGAAGCGCCGAAAAAGATGTTTAAAAAAATAATTTTTAACATGTTAAGTTAAATTTTTAAGAGTGTTCCCCGGTTCCCCACTTTTTTAGTGTTCCCCAATGAACCTCACACTATATATATATATATATATATATATATATATATATATATTTAACAGTAATCTAATCTACTCCTGTTTCAATACCATTTTCTATTGCAGGACTTGAACCCGGACCTCTTAAGACAGGACACCATTTTGCATACCTAAATACCGGTATATATCACCGTCGAATTCCTTTGTCTTAGTGTTTCATATGCTTTAAATATTTATGCCCCAAAACATTTTTTTGTGATATTTTAACTTTCTTTAGTTAGTTTATGATACGATTCATCATGCCCATGAACCGCCGTAACCGATTACGTAACCCGGTTACTTGTTTGGAGCATTTCAAACCCACGAATTAGCTGCACGTTTCTGTTGACCCGTTCAAATGGCACGTTTCCCTTTCTCGCATGCATGTAGAAGATAAGACCACGTTGCATCATTATCCATTTTCTTATTTAATTTACTGCATCCACGTTTCCTTTTTAATCTCATGCATTATCAAATGGTAGTTATTTCTCAGCATATTAAATAGCTTTGTATTTTGCATTTGAAGAAGTTAAGAAGAAAATTGATCCAAATACTTGTCTTACGTTAAATTTACATTTTAGTTATTTATTTGTTTATTGGAGATTGCCGATCTCGAATCCGGCTCTATCAGTTTATTTATTGAAAATGTATTCTTATCTTTATAGTTCTTCACACTAGTTCCAAAAATTAGATTTTTGCTCTTGAGAATACACTGCATCTGCATGCTACTCTATTATTGAAGCATGCTTATGCGTTGACGACACCTAGCTTCTAAAAGGTCCTTAGAACAATTTTTCGATATGTGTTCTCCTTAACAAGAGATTCGCGCGCAATGACCTAATAGGTGTCCAAAAGCAAGCTAAAGTGAAGTAGACATCAATGCTAAAGTAGGTTGTTTGAAATGAAACTTGAAAGAAGGAAATGAGTGAAAAATCTTCCACATATGTAGGTCAATAAACCTTAAACGAGTTATAAGTAAGGAACTAAGATGTTTGGGTGGGGTGCAAATTTCGGTCTAAAATCTAAATGGGTTAGACGATTCAAACTCGCGCATGTTTGTGTCATTGCGCGACAACTAAATTGCCTTTTAAAATTCTTTTAGTTGCAACTAAAAACATCTATGAGGAGTTTTGCTTCACTTGGTGTATGAGTATAGAGGATACCTCTACGCTCTCTTGTTTGATTACTAAACATCTACAATAATCGTGTTCTATTTTGTAAAGAAAAACATATAATCTTAATGGTATCTTTTACTAGTGATTTCATTTTTGACAACGTAACCACTGCTTTGGTTGTTGTATCTTGAGAGACAAATGTGAATAGTCGTGGGATTGGTTTTAAGGGAACCGTGATATTTTAAAATTATGTGGTATGTATTTGTATATATTTTATTGTAATTTATTTTCTACAAACGATATTGTATTGTTTATTGTTTTCCACAAAATTAAAATTTTATTTATTTTCTTATAAATGGAATTTGTTGCCTAGATGAAGTTGATTGTAAAGGTTATGAAGGGGTATGGTCCCAAAAAGGTCGTGCGCAGGACCATACTCCTTATTCATCAAGTTGTTTACTGCCAACCTCGCGCGCGTTACATCATCATGTATTGATCTAGCGCGAGGTCTCAACAAGAGAAAATACCACATTCAACACTTAGCATTCTGAATAGGAGCCTTCAACCACCCATACCCTGCGAGGGCTAGTTACGTATTCAGCAAGAGTCGCACAGGGCTACTTCAGAAGACACACAAGGTACAAGTGGCAGAAGAAAAGGGCCAATCCGCGTCCTCCAGGTTCTGCTCAATCGTGCTCCACGATCGTCTGACGTGCAAGAGACAGACAGTACTTAAGGACGCCTACGTGGCACCAATCACAGGGCAGAGACACCTGCCCCACGATCTCCACTTACCTGCTGATGGCAGAAGGACGGCCAGGGCGACAACGGTGACACGTGGCTCCAATCACGGTGCGCCAGCACCGGAGAACTTCTAGAAGCCACTAACGGTCGACACCAGTGAGACAAGGAGCATATCCTCTATGTTGTCGCCTTCCGGCCCATCAGCCCACATCCTCTTACACCTCTCCGGCTATAAATAGAGACCTCAGTTCACAGGTTAAACATTATATTCCCTCTACTCTCACTCTTAATACGCAATTATCTCCTCAAAGCAGTTACTTATTCTCACGCCAGAGTCTGGTTAAGAGGGAAACCCCCATATTCCCCTCTTAACGAGCTAACGGTGTTCTGTTTTGCAGGATTAATGGATCATCTAGGAGCTCAGAAAGTAATAAGAAGATTAACCCTTATGGCAGAAACATAAACCAAACTAATCAACCCCTAAAATTAGTTCTGTGTTTCTTCATTGGCACCCACCGGTTTTTACAAATCACTTTCATCTTCTTTTTCTGAGTTTTCTAAGCTATTTTTTTCCTTCGATCATGGTTGGTCAAGGAATCATTCCCGATTTTGGTTTCGGAACAAACTCTAATGCAGTGTTGGGGGAGGACAATCAAAACGTCCAAGTCCAACATGCGGAAGAAATCGGTGAAATCGAAGTAACCAACACTGGGGGACCCCGCGCGAGTGCCACTCGCGTCACTCAGACGGTAACCCCAGTGAATCACGTCGCTGGTCCTTCGAATCCAGCTCCACCTCAGAATATTTCGGCGCTGTTAGGGCTGCCAGAGGGCGAAACTCCAGCCTCTTGGTATGCCAAACAAATTGCTACGATAAATGAGGCGTATCAATCTTTGAGCGCACAGCAAGCAGTCTTACAAGCAGAACCGTCCTTGGTTACACCTCAGGGTCCTAGTCAGGGGGCGCGCTAGATACCGCCGCAACAAACCTTACACGGAAGAGTTAACAGGCCTCCTCCCTTAAGAAGACCAAGCGCGCAGGACACAGGCGAGACACGGGTCGCGCTCGGGCCGCGCAATATGAATAACGAGTGGGATGACACAGACCCAAATGACCCAACTTGGCAAGACGACGAAGGATCCTCAGTCTTTAACCGTTTGCAGCGGAATCACGAGAATTACAAGCCAAGGCAGCGCATTGCATACAACGAAGAAGCAGAACGAGACTTCAACCTCGCCTATAGACCAGCTGAAGCTGCAGAACACTCGAAGTTTATCCCAAAGATTGCTTTGGCACCGCTTTCAAGAGAGAAGTTACCCCCAACATTGGGAAAATTCAATGGTTTAACCGATTCTGACGATCATGTCAGAGTATTCACAAGTGTTGGTTGTATGGGAGGATGAAATATGCCAATGTGGTGTCATTTGTTTATCCAGACGCTTACCGGGGCTGCTCGCGCCTGGTTCGACAGCCTGCCACCTGGAAAAATCAGTTCATGGGTTGATTTCAGAACACAGTTTGTAAATCATTTCAGCCAGCAAAGGCGCTATCAACGAGATACGTCTGAAGTGACAGATACCTGGCGAAGAGAGAACGAAAGTTTGGAAGACTTCATCACGCGCTTCAACAAAGAATGTCTAGAAATCGGCGGCGTAAGCGAACAACTCATGCGCCCTCACTTCAAGAAAGCCATTCGGTGTGAGAGAGGTGCATTATCAAAGCTGGGTTGCGAACCCCGTGATGGTAGAGAAGTCTAATGGAGGATGGAGAATGTGCATTGATTATACCGATCTCAACAAGGCATGCCCTAAAGATTGCTACTCTTTGCCTGAGATCGACAAAAAGATAGACTCTCTCGCACCGTACATATGGAAATGCTTCTTAGATTGTTACAAGGGGTATCATCAAGTTCAAATGAAGCTTGAGGACGAAGACAAGACAGCTTTTCGGACCGATCTCGGGATCTTCTGTTATACAAAGATGTCGTTCGGCCTCAAAAACGCAGGCGCAACATACCAGCGCCTGATGGACAAGACCTTTGCTGGAGATATTGGTAAGCATATCGAGGTTTACATCGATGATCTGGTGATTAAGAGTCCTGAGGAGGACCAAATGTTAAAAGATATCGAGAAAACATTCAACTCGTTGAGAAGCGTGAATATGAAACTGAATCCAGCCAAATGTTCCTTTGGTATGGAGGAGGGCAAATTCTTGGGATTCGTGGTTACAAATGGCGGTTTTAGAGTCAATCCAGAAAAAGTTCAAGCCATAGAGCGGATGCCATCACCGCGAACGATCAAGGAGATGCAAAGGTTGGCCGGCCGCTTAGCCGCGCTTAACCGTTTTCTGTCAAACCACGCTGCAAAATCATATCCTTTTATCAGCACCCTGTGCAACTGCGTAAAAAAGCAAGAATTCAAGTGGACGCCTGAAGCAGAAGCCGCTTTTCAGCAAATGAAAGAATGTTTGAAAAAGCTCCCTACTCTTACTGCGCCGTTCGAAAAAGAACCACTCATCCTGTACTTATCTTCTTTGGATAAGGCAGTGGGGTCAGTATTGCTTGTGGAGAGAAATGGAGTTCAGACTCCAATTTATTACGTCAGTAGGGTGCTTACTGATCCAGAAACAAGGTATTCCATAATGGAAAAGTTGGTACTTGCACTGTTACACGCCTCCAGAAGGCTGCGCGGATATTTTACAGGGCATGTCGTCACGGTACTCACCAAATTTCACATCGTCACCATACTACAAAAGCCGGAGACGTCAGGTCGCTTAGCGAAGTGAGCAATCGAACTGGGGGGCCACAACATACTCTACAGGCCGCGCCCAGCGATCAAGGGTCAAGTTCTAGCGGACTTCATCACAGAGGTCCCAGAAGATAAAATCAAAGATTGTGAAGTTGTGGATACTCCTATCAAGGATACATCAGATGAACTATGGTTGCTATACACCGACGGGGCTTCAAACAAAGATGGCGCAGGGGCTGGATTGCGCCTTGTTAGCACTGAGAAACATGAATTTACATACGCCATCAAGTTGGACTTCAAGAACACCAACAACGAGGCAGAATACGAGGCATTCTTGGCAGGCCTGCGCCTCGCCATAAAAATGGGAGCTCAAAATCTGCGAGCGCATGTTGATTCACTCTTGATCGCCAGCCAAATCAACGGCCTATACGATGCAAAGGGCGAAGTTATGGCTTTGTATTTAGATCAAGCAAAAGAGTTGCTTCAACGATTCAAGTCCTACAAGGTAGTGCATATTAATCACTCAGAGAACAAACCAGTAGACGCCTTGAGCAAGCTCGCTTCAACTTCTTTTCAACATCTCGCCAAAGATGTAAGAATCGAAGTACTAAAAAACCCGTCGGTCTTACTGCGTCAGGTGAATGCGATAGAGATAGGGCAACCATCCTGGATGAGCCCTATAATCAAGTATTTGCAAGAAGGAATACTCCCTAACAACAAAGCAGAGGCAAGAAAGATACAGAACAAGGCCTTTCATTATGAAATGAATGGCGGTATCTTGTACCGAAAATCCTTCTTGGGGCCACTTTTGCGCTGCGTGGACCCCCAAGATGCCAATTACTTGATCAGGGAAATTCACGAAGGAATCTGCGGCATCCATGCGGGACCGCGCATGGTCGTTGCGAAAATTATGAACGCTGGATACTATTGGCCAGGGATGCACGTTGACGCTCTGAAGGAATTGCGCAAATACGATTCCTGTCAAAGGCACGCCCCTAAGACCCTGCGCCCGAAAAATGATCTCATTCCCGTGTCCACTGCCTGGCCTTTCCAGCAGTGGGGAATCGATATGGTGGGACCCTTCCCGGAAGCTCCTGGAGCTGTGAAGTTCATAATTGTTGTCGTCGATTATTTCACCAAGTGGGTGGAGGCCAAAGCACTCACTTCAACAACTGCAATGATGGTGCGCAAGTTCATCTGGGAACACATCATTTGCAGGTTTGGCCTCCCACTCAAAATTGTAACTGATAACGGCACCAACTTTGCTTCTGAAGACCTTCAAAAGTGGATGAAATAGATGAACATCGAACACACTTTCTCATCTGTTGCGCATCCCCAGGGCAACAGACAAGTTGAAAGTGTTAACAAGAGTATTGTTGATGGGACAAAAGCCCGCCTGGGCACTAAGAGAAGAGGTTGGGTAGATGAGCTCCCAAGCATCATGTGGGCTCATTGAACCATGCCGAAAACGAGCACTGGCGAAACCCCTTTCAGCCTAGTCTATGGTTCAGAGGCGGTTATCCCAGCCGAAATTGGCCTGCCCTCGCCGTGCTTGACAGCAGTCAACACAATCAATAACGAGGCAGAGCGTCATCTTGACTTGGATTTACTCAAAGAAAGGCGCGAAATTGCACGAATTAAAGAAGCCAAGTACAAGACACAGCTGGAAAGGTATTACAATGCAAGAGTGCGCATTTGTACCTTCACTCCAGGAGAGTATGTCTTCAGAGACAATGAAGCTTCAAACGCTGAAAGCCTAGGAAAGCTAGCACCCAAATGGGAAGGCCCTTACTTAATACACGAGGTGCTAGGGAAAGGGGCATACAAGTTGCGCACTCTGGATGGATACATCATCCCACGCACGTGGAACGCGCAACAACTGCGCAAGTGCTATATGTAACTACTCTCGGCCTTGCGCCTCTACTCACTCATGTTGGCCACGAGCTTTTTTAATTTCTATGTTGGCTAAATGCCCTTTGTGTTGCATGCTATGTATGTTGGCCTAAGCGCTTGTTTCTTAATCAATGGAAGAATATGCCTTATGTTTTCTTTTATCATGATGACTTCTACGTTACAAATGCATGTTAAACTTTTGATTAGCACAAAAACACTTCAGTAAATTACGAGCTCTTGAGTTATGCCTCCAAGGTCCTCCACGAACATAGCGCGAGACCAGGCAGTTACACTCGCACAAGAGCCACACTTACATTTATTCACGCTAACTTAACCAAAGTTTCTAACAACAGTGCAATAATTGTAACTGGACAAAGAGAAAGCAAACATAAACATCATATTCCACAGGCGCAACTGCGCAATAGTTACATAGAAACACACCATCATCGATTCAATTCAAAATAAGCGCGACCGCGCAACGAGTTACATTTAACATCTAAAAATAAAATTACAAGGCACAAAGCCTGTCAATGCTACCTACTCATAACCGTCACCACCATCATCATCATCGCCATGCTTATCACCATCACCATCATCTCCACCATCGTCATCACCAGCTGGCTCTTCTTCATCAGATAGCTCGATAGTCTCTGGTGGATCGAGGATGGCCTTTAGCCGTTGACACCAATCATCATGCTTCAGCGCCTCTGCAACCAAATCCATCACAGGTAATGATAGATGGTCATAAGCCTTTTCAGCGCGGGCTAACTCAGCATCAGCCTGATAAGTCACTGAGCAATGACTCGTGTCAAACCCTTGTCCAAACACCTCTTCAACATGCTGCGCACACTCTAGATAACCTCCACGGTGACCAACCGCGCGTGAGGCATCTATGAGAGCAACAACAGCTCCATCCAGTTCCCCAACATTCAGGATAGAATTGGCCATCTTCAACAAAGGCAATGGAATTAGAAGTAGGTTTTAGCAAATAAAGCCTAAGTAAAAAAAAAAAGAGAACATACCAAAACTACCCCCCTGCCGCGCATCCACTCAGCCTCAGAAGCCAGAGTATCAACGATGCTTTGAGCCTCGGAGTAGATAGTTTGCGCTACGTTGAGGGCCGCAGTACTGACGTCTCGCGCCTCTTCAGTCTTCTGTTTGGCCTCCTCAGCAGTGGCAGCCTTGCCCTTCTCAGCTTCAAGGTCGATCTCCAAGGACCCACTTTTGTCAACCAGCTCTTGCAGGCGACATTTTAACTCTGCAATCTCGATGTCCTTGGCTCTTACTATTGTAATACAAAAATTACGGGGATGGAGACAGAGAAGCTGATATGAATGCTCTTAGCTCTTACTATTGTAATACAAAAATTGCTGAAAATGGCTATTCGCTATGAGTCATCCCTTTTTCATTCGTCCTTCGCTGCCACCTAAGGTCCAGATCACAAGGTTTTTGTTCAATAGTTGGTGTATGTTTTGCTTGTAAGAAGATGAATACTTGGATATCTCTTACAAAGCTGCTTTTGCTTACTATGTTTCATGAAATTAAATCAAATTTTATGACAAGGAAGTTTTATTATAAATTTCAGTATTTCACAACTGTTATTGTTGCACCAACAAACAAAATTTCCTATTTTTGTAAGTCAGTTCATTTTATATGAGTTGATGTTAGTCATCTTTCTGTTTACCTGGAACTGTGTGTAGTGCTGCATGTTGGATGTAATGCTATGAGCCTATGAATGTAATTGTATGTTCGTCTGTGGTGGTGTGCTTTTATGACATATTCGAAATTATGAGATGTGTAATTTTGATCATTGCAGCAACAAAAGATCCTTCAAATCTGTTGGCACACGAGGCTGCCTTTGCCTTAGGTCAAATGCAAGATGCTGATGCTATTCCTGCTTTGACACTTGTTCTTAATGATCTTTCTTTGCATCCTATTGTACGTCACGAGGTTAGCTTCTTTCCCACATTTTCTTGCTATTTTTTCATTTTTATAGTTTGTTTACCAGCAGGTAGCAACAATTAACTGTTTTGCTTGTATTACATACGCATGAACAGGCTGCAGAAGCTCTTGGTGCCATCGGTTTAGAGAGTAATATTTCTCTTTTAAAGGACAGTTTGGATTCAGATCCAGCACAAGAGGTTCGGGAGACATGTGAATTGGCTCTTTCTCGGATTCAGGAGCTGAAAAATGTCGGTGAAAATAATCAGTCATCTACAATAGAGGCATCACCGTTTCTGTCAGTTGATCCTGCTGCACCTGCTTCTTGCTCGTCCGTAAATGAACTAAGGTTTGTTGCATAATATTGTTGCAATTTACCCCTTCTGCTACCTTTTATGTGTCTCCAAATACTGTTAAATATCTGCAATCAAGCGATGACCCTGTTTTCCACAAAAGTATCTCCTTTTATATCTTTCGAGTAAAATGCCATTCTGGTCCCTGAGGTTTGGCAAGTTTTCCGACTTTCGTCCAATGGTTTGTTTTTCTGCAACTGGATCTAAAAGGTTTGAAATCTTGCCATTTTCATCTTGCTTGTTAACTCCATCCATTTTTCTCCGTTAAGTCATGGGTATTTCAGTCTTTTTTGTTAATTTAAAGGGCAATCCAGTGTTTTTCAGGGGTATTCGGTTTTTTTACATAAAGTGAAAAGGACCTGATTGCCCTTTAAGTTAACTAAAAAGATGGAAATACCCCTGACTTAACAGAGAAAAATGAATGGAGTTGATGAGCCGGATGAAAATGTCAAGATTTCAAACCTTTTGGATCCAAATGCGGAAAAACAAACCTTTGAACGAAAGTCGCAAAACTGGCCAAACCTCAGGGACCAAAATGGCATTTTACTCTATATCTTTTTTTGTTGATAATGTTTATCTTGAGAAATGGTTAAACATTGAATAGAACATCTACTTCTGACATTATATGATCATTGATATACCGGGCGACGTTTAATTTCTTACAGGGAGATCATATTAAATGAAGAAAAACGCATGTATGAGAGGTACGCAGCTCTTTTCGGACTCCGAAATCATGGAGGTGATGAAGCAGTTGCTGCCATAATAGAATCATTAAACGCAAAAAGTGCTTTATTGCGACACGAGGTCTGCAATTTAGTTGTTTCTTTTTACTAATTTTGGAACCTCGTATTCGTCTCTCTGTAAACTAACTGTTTTTTTACTTGGATTTCAGGTTGCCTATGTGTTGGGACAGTTGCAAAACAAAGCGGCTTCAGATGCACTTTCAAGAGTACTTCAAGATGTGAACGAGCATCCTATGGTTAGACATGAAGCTGCAGAGGCTTTAGGTTCCATTGCAGGTTTGGTTGTATATTGATTTTGAACCTTATGTTAAACAAGAATGTGTGGTATGTTGTAATTGTTAGATTGTTTAGACAATTATCTAGATGCGGGAAAATAATTTTTCAGAAAATACTTTCTAAAATAATATTAAAAAATAAGGTGATTTTTTTTATTTAAAAATGTGGTACTGGGTGCTCTCCTGTCTCCTCCAATAGCAAACTTAAAGTTATTTTTTCTGTTTTTTTTTTAACTTTTTTGTTCAAGATACAATACACTTTTTCATTATTAACTTGTAATATCTAATTGTTAATATAAATCTAAACAAACAGTTTTGTTTAATTTATTTTTGTCTACATTTTGGTATAAGTTCTATTGAAAAATAAAAAAAACACGTATCCAACATGATTTTTTTTTGGATATTACGAGACCAAAACTACTTTATTTTGAATACAATTTAGTTTTCGATAAAGTTTATATTGAAATGTAGACAACTAAGTTTGAACAGAACTTATTAGATTCACATTTAAGTATAAAAAATGAGAAGTTGTTAGAGATAAACTGAATTATATACTGAACGAAAAACTGAAAGGAAAAGGGAAAAAAGAATAATTTAACACAGAGAAAGGGGGAGAGAGAGAGTTGCCACATTTGTAAAAACCAAAAATATAAGGTAACCATGGTTTTTAGAGTCAAAACGGCTGTGTTGGGTTGACTCGGGACATTTTTATGAAAAACTTAATGTTTCTGACCTTAATAAACCATTTTTGTAGATGACCAATGTATATCTCTACTTGAGGAATTCTCCAAAGATCCAGAGCCAATTGTTTCACAGAGCTGTGAAGTTGCTCTAAGCATGCTGGATTTTGAACGATCCGGCAAATCATTCGAGGTACTTGAAAGATTAAGTTTCGCTCATTTTATACGAAAACTGTATCGTGTTGAGAGCGATTGGTTTAATCTATGTTGTTTTCTGCAGTACCTCTTTATGCAGGCACCTCAATTGCAGGAGGCAGCATGATGGTTTCACTTTGTGGTGTGTTTTGTTACCATTGAGTACTAAATGACATACATTTGGATAGAGTTTTGAAGGATGTAGTCAACAGTTCACTTACAAGATGGTGGGCCAGGTGATGAATTCTTAGATGTGTCACTCGTGTGTTTAAATTATAAAAACAAAACTAATTATGACAATAACAGTAAGTTAATAACTTATTGAATACAACATTTGTCTCATGCTTTTGTATAAACTCACTTCTATTAAAAATGATAAGTTCTATATGAAAGTAAATTTATACAAAGAAAATTAATCCATTTTATAACTTATAAAATATAAAACTTTATATGCAAATAATCATAATATATATTTTTCATTTATACTAAATTAAAAGATAAGGTAATAGCTTTTGACATTGTAATAGAAAAGCGACTATTACAATGCAAACAAATATAAGAGAAAGTGGACTTAAAAGAAGCATACATGTATCATAATAATGAAATTCGAACATTGTAGCACATATTTTAAACAATTATCAAGCCGGTATAATATTTTATAAATGAATAAATGACACCTCTTGTGCATAACAAATAAAACTAAATACAACCAATACATCTTTCAACTCCATCTGCAAATGACTTCGAATTGGCTTATCCATAAAATTCAACGACGAATAAAGAAACATTAAAGTGAAAACCACTTTTACAAATTCATTGCATTTTGCAGATTCACGTAAACAAAGAAACAAAACCACAATTGAGTTTTACAAACTTGTGTTTTATAATAAGTCGGTTCTTGTCTAGAGTTCAGCGTGTGGTCCACAAAACCTCAGGGGCGAGACTTTTTTTTAGTAGATTAGGATTTTTCTATTCAGAAAGGGATGGCGGCGCAATTTGTTGCTCGTCTACATGCTATCCTTATGTAATTAGCCCTGATGATTGGAATAAAATATATGTTCCGGGAAAAAAATAAATAAATAAGTCGTCTCTTCTTCTCCACGTCAACATGTAAACGACTTCGTTCACATTCTGATCACTATCATAAGGAAACAACTCACAGTTGTTACCTTCATTATATCCTTCAATGATTGACGACATTAATCTGGTTGTTCGGAGGTGATACCGATGCTGGCGTGTCACACCCCGACCACGTAAAACAACAAATCGTGGCGGAAACGTCGGGGAGTGTCGTAACAGAATCATTGTTTCACAACCATGGATTAAAGAGTTTCGTTTTATTGAATTATTGAACTCATTGTTTTATTACAAATTGGATAAATACAAATATTATCTTTCAAGTTTTAAAGTCACTAAGGCACGAGTCTATCCTATGTATGACATGTATCAACAATCATCACATAGCAGCACCTGAAACATATGTGAAAATAGGTACGTCAGCATAAAAATTCATGTGCGTAGCATAGGTTTTGTGAATTAGATTCATGGCTTTGGTTAACGCAATCAAAAGGTTTTATGTTTACATAAAAAATAGCCATGAATCCTTGTAAAAAGTTTGGTTTCGAAAACACATTGCTTTGATAAAAGAATTTTGTAGTACATGTAAAAATATACTTTGGTTTTGAAATAGTTAAATAGATAGTATATCAAATATGCTTTGGTTAATGAAATAGTAGGTTTGGTAGTATATCTCAAGTATACTTTGGTTTTGTAAATAGCATCTCAAACTATGTTTTGCTTTGAAAATAGCATATCAACTATGTTTTGGTTTTGAAAATAGCATATCCACTATGCTTTGGTTTGAAAATAGCATATCAACTATGCTTTGATAAATAACAAGGTCAGTAGTATATTAAAACATATGTTGGATTTTGTACATAGTATATCAAAAATATACTTTGGATAATATCATATTTGAGAGCACATCAAACTGTACCTTGGTAGGATATCAAAATATACAAAAGAAACTGTAATTTAGTATTCATTCAAACCTTAGTGTATCAAACTACACTTTGGAGACTATAGAAATACCACAAAGGCAATTTCTATTTGGTTAAAATTTGGTTTCTGACATTCCACACAACAGGAATGGGGTGTCTAGTCCTATAGCGCTATATCGTACTACCAATCGGTTTGGTGAATGTATAAAGAAAGTACAATCCAACAATTAGTTTTAGAATCTTTGAAATTTTATGTTTAAACCATAGATAATTGTTCAATTCGTCAAAAGATAAGTACTAGCATGTATAATCATATGGTTGAAATCATGAAAATAACAAATAGGCACATATGTTTCACCCAAAAACATTTGAAAGCAGTAATAGAGGAGACTATGTACTCACTTGGGATTGCTTATTAGTCTTGAGAATAAGACCAATTAAAGCTCCAAGGATCACGAATCAAACGACACCTAATATAGGTAACTATGTTAATAATCGGATCCTAAATCGGGAGATAGGATAGAATTGTGTTCTATAAATCAAATGAGTATTTAAACTAATATGGTATGATTTAATAGAGCTAACATTCTGATTTGGAAGTCTACCTAAGTGCTTTTGACCCGTTTCGGCCCATTATGGTAGTATAAGCTACTATAATGTGTCGGTTGCGTAAAACTAAGGTCGGGTGGTTATCTATGTGCTATGTCAAGTCTTACATGCCCAATTATCCCTAAACATGTTACTAAATCAGATTATATGTCAAAAATATGTTCACATATGCGAAATATGGATTTATGCTTCAAAAGGGCATTTTGGTCATTTTCTATGGGCATATAAGCTAACTAACAAATAACTAACCAATCCTAGGTGATCATAAGGTATAACCTCAGAGGTTATTCCCTATGTAACTATGATCACAAAACATGCTTGGTCGGATCCTAATGATCGACCAAACGGGTCGGGTTCGAAAGTCTAAGCGGTTGTTTAGACCGCTTAACTTACGACCCTAAACAAGCACTAAACTAATAGTGACGAGTTAAACATGTCAAAACATGTTTAACTAACTTATAAAACTGATTTGGTATCAAAACAAAGTGTTTTGATACCTAAAAGTAGTTCCGTTGCAAAAATGCGTGCTAAAACGCATTTTGACCGAAACTTTGACTCGTCACTACACCTAGTTAATGTGGTAACCAGTAGGTATAATCACTAAGGATTATAACCATCGTGATTACAATCACGTTACAAAGTTCAAACGAACTTTGCGTTGACCATTGACTGGTCAAAGCTGAAAGTCAAACACTGTTTGACTTTTATGCTAAGAAAGCAATAAAATAATGAAGGAAGCTTACAAAGGGTCCTTGCTAGAACTTGATCTTATAATTCTCAGGTATGAAGTTATCAAACCTCAACTTAGAGAATTTAGATCAAGTGTGAGTTGCAACAAATGAAATGCTAGGCTATTTACACTTGTCATGAGTTCACAAGATCACTCCAAGTGTTTGTGTAACTTCCAAGCATAAAATCCAAGCCACACATGTGTTATAAGCAGATTAGAAGCATAAAATCCAAGCCACACATGAAATGCTAGGCTATTTACACCAGGAACTTGCAAGAACAGCCCCTAAAGTATCAAACAGATTGCAAAAACTGGTTTCTGGTCGTTGGCACTTTTAGGCGGGGCGCGTAAGGGTAGGGTCAGGCTTTACGCGGCCCGTGTGAACTCAGCAGATCAGCACAACTTTCAGTTTTGACAGCTTTGGTCCCTGCATGTGTATGAGCTCATTTCTAGTATTTTTAACCCCCGTTAAGCCATTTTCAAGGCTCTACAAGGTCATCAAAGTTTAGAGGACTCAAAATATGCTCGCACACCGAACCACTCAAAGCTTATTTCTAAGCTATGTTTAGGTTATATATGGTATGTTTAGCTTATGACCAAGTTCCGGACTGTACGTTGCCATACGAAACGGCATACTTTTGCAGTTTGACGCAAATAGTCCCTGCGAGCGAACAAACTTGTTTTTGACACACCAAACCCTTCAAAACTTATTTCTAAGTTATGTAAAGGTTATTTAAGGTATGTTAAGCCTATTTCACTATTTCGGAGTGTTTGTTGCATTAAATTGATCGCGTTTACGCATTAGTTTGCGTATAACTCCCCAGAAAGCGATTTAAAGCTCGAAATTAAACATGAATTGATATGTGCAAATGATACACATATTTATACAAATCCCAAGTATGAAACACAATATTTCATTGGTTTGGTATTTTTTTGATGTTCCTAGTGACACAGGTGTCATAGTCTCCCCTACTTTAGAAAATTTCGTCCCGAAATTTAATTTTAGAGAAAACCTGTGAAGACAACTATGATTGTTTCGCTTTCGAATTAATCCTCCGTTTCCCAAGTAATACTCTAGGTCACGTTTGGATTCTTAGCGAATTTTTAATTGCCAAAATGTTGTCGTTGTTGTAACAAAAGCATGGAGCTTTGAACAACGGATAGGAGAATGTTTCCTATGAAGACTATTATAGGAAACTTGTGTGTGCTCGAAATCAGAGTTGAAGAGTGTAAGAGAGAATAACAATGGTCAAGGTCCAGGACTTCTAGTAACTCAAATAACGCTACGCTTGCAATGTAATAAGGAACACTTATATATAGGAAGTACCAGCGGCGTATCCACCATGCCCTTTTTACATTGTTCCCGTCTCGTTATTTTCATCATTATAGGTCTTAACACATGACAAAACTTGCTGTGGTTTCTGTGCACTGAATTCCATAATTATGTATGCATCCATAATTATGTAATTCCTTGCACAGTCCGCACAGTTCATTTTTATAATATGTAGGGGAAAAATCAATCGAACAAACATGTAATGACTTGACAAGACTACCAGAGTATCTTTTTAACTAGATCAATGAACGATCTTTTTAACTAGATCAACACATGATCTCCTTAACTAGATCGTCGTATGATCTCTTTAAATAGACCACTTAAGGGATATTTTTAACTTTGAACCAAATAATCGTTTTGAAACAGCACTTTGGAATCCAAGGGTCTGACTATTTGCATAGAAAGCTCCTTAAGGATTTAAGATAGTACTTGGAGTATCCTTCTGAGAATCTAACATATGAAAATACGGAAGATTCTACCAGGACTTAGATAGCGAGCTTTAGAATTACACATAAACACAATAATCACAAAATTGTGCATTCGTTAATTTAGTTATTAGCTCGTTCGTTAATTTGAATTAATGCATTTGAAGTACACTAGAAATCCAATCACGGACTTCAATTAGTACTTAAAACATCCTCAAGAATCTAACTATGAAGATAGGAAGATCTTATAAGGATTTGGAATTTGTCTTTGTCGTATCGTAACATTCGTATTAGAACACATAAGGAATCCAATTAAGGACTCACAATAGTACCTTTATATATATCAAATCAAGGATTTGAAATGGTACTTCAGATATTTGTTTAAGAACTTGTAATTTGTACCTTGTACTTTGTTCCTTTAAAAGAAACGAGTACTTAGGATTTTAGGGGAGATCACAAGTGATCATAGAATGAAAGAACCACACGAGTAGTTTTTCTTGCAAGGAACACGGTTCCTTAGTGTCGGTATCGTATGGGTATGTCACGTAGACACACAATCATAACAGCTTCGTAAAATAAAATTGGAACAACAATTTTATTTATATAGTAGCTGAATTATTTCAAAAGATAACAACAAAGGAAAAAAAAATACAAGGTCTAATTGTTCACTGCTGCATTGCCATTTGCATCTGCCTCGTTTATGTTAAACACTCGTCCACGCGCTGGATTTGCATGAACAAGTCTTGGGCAATTGTTTCGGTAGTGAGTGAGATCACCACAGTTGTAGCACGATCTAGGTGGATATGGTGCTTGAACAGCAGCAGGGTTTGCAGCATTATGGTTTTGGGTAACATGACATGTATTAAACAAATGTCCCAATCGTCCACAGTGGGTACATTTGTGACACGGTGTCTGATTCTCATGATGACGGTTGCATTTGTTGCACAAGGGTGCAGTACCAATATAGTTTTTCCTAGCACGAGGTTGTGCTGGCTGGTTTAGTGCAACCTGATCATTCTGAGCAACTACTGCGAAGTTTTGTGAAGCCTTACGCTTCTTCGACTTCTTAGAGGACTCGGTCTGTTTATCCTTTGGTTTTTCTTGTGCTGACTTGTCAGATGGTTTGTTGTCGCCTTTTCGAAAAAGTTTACCCTTCCTGATCTGAGATTCAGTCAGGGTAGCAGATAGTTCGATGGCTTGTCTGACGGTAGTAGGGTTGCTACCAGTAACAATGTCCTGAACTAGGTCAGGGAGACCATCAATGTACTTCTCAATCGCCTTCTCCAAAGGCGTAACCATGGTAGGACATAACAGACTTAACTCCTCATAACGATCAGTGTAGGCTCGATGTTCACCGCTGTCTTGTTTAAGATCGTCGAATTCCCGTTCCAAAGCCCTGAGCTCATGACGAGGACAGAATTCCTTCATCATTAGAGCCCGAAACTCTTCCCAGGTTTGTGTCGTTGCCACATCGGCACCCCTATCACGCATCACACCATTCCACCATGTAAGAGCACGTTTCTCGAATGCACTGGATGTAAACTCAACCTTGCGCTCATTCGGACATTGCACATGTCTGAATGTGCTTTCCAAACTTTCGAACCATTGCAGGAGCACGGTTGCTCCTTGAGACCCAGAAAACTTCAAAGGTTTAGCAGAATTGAAGGTTTTGAAACTACACTGAGCATTGTTGTTGTTATTGTTGTTATATATCTTATGGATCTGGGTTACTAGGTTCGGAAGCACTGTAACCATTTGCTGAGAGACAAGGGCTGCGACTTCTTCGTTGGTTAGAGGTTGTGCATCTCGTCGAGGAGGCATTGTCTAAAAGGAACAAGGGAACATGAGAAACGAGTGAGGTTGACAATTGGAAAATCAAATGGGGTATTGAAAATATCGACAAAACACAAGGAAGGCGATCATTCGTTTGTTACCTCGAACAAACAAACGACACGCAGTGACTAATCAAAGTAAATGGGTCAATATAATGTATCACTGAAGACATGCTCGCCTATAAGTGAACACTCACCCCAAGAGTTCCCAGGTAAGAGTGACTGGTGTCACACTCCCAAAATCCACCATGCGGGGTATCACCGCTTGGAGGCGTGACCTGACCAGGATCGAGCCACCAATCATATTGAACAACATAATTAAGTAAATAAAACTGACCACATTACGATTGGTGACCAAAAGAAAGTTAACCAAGTTTAATTTAAACAGCGGAAGCATAAGACGTTAAATCAAAACATAAGTTCCATAGTTTATAAAGTTCAATTATTAAGTACGGGACATAACAGTCCGCATCCCACAACGACTCCTTCCTCGTGCAAGCTCCATAAGCGTCTAGCGACCTGTAAGGCATGTAACAATGAGTCAACAACAAAGTTGTGTGAGTTCACGGTTGGTTGTTTAGTTTTAAGTTGTTTCTGAAAACGTGGTTTGACTTTTGTTGGCATATTTGCCGTGGGGGTTACCCCATAGTTGAAAGTATGTTTAACCAGATCCTTTTTATTACCCAAATCATATCCATAATTAGTGGGGGTTTTCCCCATGTAAACCACTAGACTGTCCTGATATCGACAACTGACGAATAACGTGCCCTACATCAATGTTCTATCATCATTGACAGTTTGCCATAGTCCATTAGTACACGCCAGTTCGGACGACACGGTGTGAGGTTTGTTAAACCTAATAGCGCTATTAACTAATGACCTGCTCGCTATTGGCCTCGGCGATTAAGTCGATATAAATTTGAGGGCTTAGGTGATAGAGTTTTGTCTAGTAAGTTTTAAGGTTGTTGTCCTACCCAAGGAGGACGAACGTACATATTCTGCACAAGGAGAATTCGTAGGATTAATAATGACATCCTACCTATGGAGGATGGCCGTACATATCCTACCCAAGGAGGATATGTAGATTTCATTTTAGTTTCTTAACCCATCCCCAAACCACCGGGAATCCCATGCCTTGTAGAAAGTGTGAACTCACCTCAGTTGCTCGGTTTGACTCTCAAAAATAGCTAACAGTCAAGGTCGGTCAATCACGTCCTAGTATGATTACCACTTAGTTTATCAGTGACTTCAAATAGAACACAAAGTTCCTACACGTATCTATCATATAACATGCATCACTTTAACGGTTCATGCCCATATAAATTTCCCATCTACCCCCCATTCATAACAAACATACGACATTGCACATAACATTTTTATTGACATATAACATGTTATATCATTCTCAGATAACCTACCCGACATTTAGACACGCAAATCACTACTTATGTCATTTCAGCTTTGATCTTCAAAACTGGGCTGTTTTCGGGGATTTTAATAAAATAGTTAACTTGTTCCAAAAATTCCCAACTTTTTACAGAAGGTCTTAAACGATCCAAATATTATTGTATAAAAATCTCGGGATTCAGTTCATCATCAATATTTTATAAAAAATCATTTTCCGGACTGCAATCAGATTCATCTTTTTCTGATTGCAGTACACGGAATAATTTATTAAAAATTCTTCGTAAGTTCGATTTACGAAATTCCAGTGGGACAATTACAAATACATCAGTTTTCATCTACTATACAAATTTCATTAGCTGATTCATCATAGATTTCCAGTTATGACCAAAAACATACCACCCATTTACTGCAGCAAAAACTCAGCTTCAGCTGCTGTTTTTAAAAGGGTCTTTAAAAATAGTAAACGAAGTCCAAAAATTATGATTCTAGTGCCATTAGAACCGTATTTCATAATATATAAATCTAGAATTCAGAAAATCAGTTTTTCGTAAAGTTACGGTCTGGTTACAGCCAACTGAAGTTGGCTGTAATCACCAAACACCCATCCTGTTTCAGCTTTAATCATTCTAAAGTGTGTTTGATTGATTCCGTTAACATGTTTAGCGATCAATAATGATATTTAACATTAACAAGTAATCAGCAAGTAGTCAGCAACATCTCAAAACAACTTCATACTAACATGATGACATCATGTTTCATCTTTAATAAAGCTTTATGTTCATCTTCTTGGTTCTTGTTACTTTAGTGTTTAACATAAGCATTTTACTACAACTTTTAATCATGATACAAGATGAACAAAGGTGTAACAAAGAACTTACTACTAGCACAAGGCTAGGGATGAATCTCTAATGAAAAGATGAAGAAGATGAAGGTGAAAAGCTATGTATGAAGCTTCTTGAGGTTCCACAAGTTGCAAACTTCTTTAAACCTTCTTCTACACTTGGATGAAGCTCAAAAATGGAAGTTTGTGGAGGTGATATGGTGGTGGTGGGGGGGGGGGGTTGTGGTGTAGCCGAGAGGAAAGAGAGGAGAGTGAAGGAGATAGGTGAAATTATGAGGTGGGAGATATGAAATGATTCTTAGAATCCCTTTGACATACTTATAGCCATACTCCCCAATATCTTGTCCAAGATCATAAGCAAGGTCCAATTAAAATAAGGAAATGAAATCTTAGAGATATGATGGTGATCTTGGTGGGTCCTTTGGGACCGAATCGGTTAGGGGGGGGAGTTAAGGTAAATATTTTCCAACTAACAAGTAACTACTAGTTAGAATTCAAACATACTCTTATATATGTTAGTTAGTTTGATTTTTAGTGGGTGTTAGGGTGTTCGGGAATCACGACTAGCCAAAAATAATAAAACAATGTATTTGACAAAAAAAAATTTGTTGTTCCGGGTAATGTCCGGTTGTTCAGTTAAACACCGTTTCGTTAAAGTGTTTAATTATTCCGCAAGGTGTCTTTTATATATATTTTTGTAACACAATTAATTCCTAACACTCAGGAAAGCATACCGGACTATTTAGTAACTTTTCTGTATACTACTAGTATGTTAACACGCACATGTAAGTATAACACAGTAATCAGAGAGCAGTTAAATGATTCAGCACAGTCATCAAGCACTTTAATTATCATTAATAAATTGTACGGATACATGGAATTACGAGGGTTGTCACAACTGGTCCGATACTGCGGATTTGTACGAACACTCTAGCCTTAGACAGAAAACTCAGGGTACAGGCATTCACCCTTCCAGTTTGCACGTGTTCACATTATTTTAGACCCAAACTTTGACGATATTTTGAAAACTTTGAAGGTTCAAAACCTTATAATAAATCATCCTAGAACAGATGATTAGTTTTCAAAGCAGATTCGAAAATTTGTGTTCTTGTTGTGGTGGTCACTTAAGGATAAGTGACGGTATTGTTTTAAGATCTAAACACAAGAATCTTGTGTTAGGGTCCTAGGAAGGTTATAGTCTAGGTCAAAGCATTACTAATAACCCAATTCCCTATAAACATTGGCTCTGATACCAACTTTTCTATCATACCCCGACCACATAAAACAACAAATCATGGCGGAAACGTCGGGGAGTGTCGTAACAGAATCATTGTTTCACAACCATGGATTAAAAAGTTTCGTTTTATTGAATTATTGAACTCATTGTTTTATTACAAATCGGATAAATACAAATATTATCTTTCAAGTTTTAAAGTCACTAAGGCACGAGTCCATCCTATGTATGGCATGCATCAACAATCATCACATAGCAGCACCTGAAACATATGTGAAAATAGGTACGTCAGCATAAAAATGCCTGTGAGTAGCATAGGTTTTGTGAATTAGATTCATGGCTTTGGTTAACGCAAGCAAAAGGTTTTATTTTTACATAAAAATAGCCATGAATCCTTGTAAAAAGTTTGGTTTCGAAAACACATTGCTTTAATAAAAGAGTTTTGTAGTACATGTAAAAATATACTTTGGTTTTGAAATAGTTAAGTAGATAGTATATCAAATATACTTTGGTTAATGAAATAGTAGGTTTGGTAGTATATCTCAAGTATACTTTGGTTTTGTAAATAACATCTCAAACTATGTTTTGGTTTGAAAATAGCATATCAACTATGCTTTGGTTTTGAAAATAGCATATCCACTATGCTTTGGTTTTGAAAATAGCATATCAACTATGCTTTGGTAAATAACAAGGTCAGTAGTATATTAAAACATATGTTGGATTTTGTACATAGTATATCAAAAATATACTTTGGATAATATCACATTTGAGAGCACATCAAACTGTACCTTGGTAGTATATCAAAATATACAAAAGAAACTGTGATTTAGTATTCATTCAAACCTTAGTGTATCAAACTACACTTTGGAGACTATAGAAATACCACAAAGGCAATTTCTATTTGGTTAAAATTTGGTTTCTGACATTCCATACAACAGGAATGGGGTGTCTAGTCCTATAGCGCTATATCGTACTACCAATCGGTTTGGTGAATGTATAAAGAAAGTACAATCCAACAATTAGTTTTATAATCTTTGAAAATTTGTGTTTAAGCCATAAATAATTGTTCAATTCGTCAAAAGATAAGTACTAGCATGTATAATCATATGGTTGAAATCATGAAAATAACAAATAGGCACATATGTTTCACCCCAAAACATTTGAAAGCAGTAATAGAGGAGACTATGTACTCACTTGGGATTGCTTATTAGTCTTGAGAATAAGACCAATTAAAGCTCCAAGGATCACGAATCAAACGACACCTAATATAGGTAACTATGTTAATAATCGGATCCTAAATCGGGAGATAGGATAGAATGGTGTTCTATAAATCAAATGAGTATTTGAACTCATATGGTATGATTTAATAGAGCTAACATTCTGATTTGGAAGTCTACCTAAGTGCTTTTGACCCGTTTCGAACCATTATGGTACTATAAGCTACTATAATGTGTCGGTTGCGTAAAACTAAGGTCGGATGGTTATCTATGTGCTATGTCAAGTCTTACATGCCCAATTATCCCTAAACATGTTACTAAATCAGATTATATGTCAAAAATTTGTTCACATATGTGAAATATGGATTTATGCTTCAAAAGGGCATTTTGGTCATTTTCTATGGGCATATAAGCTAACTAACAAATAACTAACCAATCCTAGGTGATCATAAGGTATAACCTCAGAGGTTATTCCCTATGCAACTATGATCACAAAACATGCTTGGTCGGATCCTAATGATCGACCAAACGGGTCGGGTTCGAAAGTCTAAGCGGTTGTTTAGACCGCTTAACTTACGACCCAAAACAAGCACTAAACTAATAGTGACGAGTTAAACATGTCAAAACATGTTTAACTAACTTAGAAAACTGATTTGGTATCAAAACAAAGTGTTTTGATACCTAAAAGTAGTTTCGTTGCAAAATGCGTACTAAACGCATTTTGACCGAAACTTTGACTCGTCACTACACCTAGTTAACGTGGTAATCAGTAGGTATAATCACTAAGGATTATAACCATCGTGATTACAATCACGTTACAAAGTTCAAACAAACTTTGCATTGACCATTGACTGGTCAAAGCTGAAAGTCAAACACTGTTTGACTTTTATGCTATGAAAGCAATAAAAGAATGGAGGAAGCTTACAAAGGGTCCTTGCTAGAACTTGATCTTATAATTCTCAGGTATGAAGTTATAAAACCTCAACTTAGAGAATTTAGATCAAGTGTGAGTTGCAACAAATGAAATGCTAGGCTATTTATACTTGTCATGAGTTCACAAGATCACTCCAAGTGTTTGTGTAACTTCCAAGCATAAAATCCTAGCCACACATGTGTTGTAAGCAAATTAGAAGCCTGGGAGAGGTGTTAACTTGGTTAACACACCAAGAACTTGCAAGAACATCCCCTAAAGTATCAAACAGATTGCAAAAACTAGTTTCTGGTCACTGGAACTTTTAGGCGGGGCGTGTAAGGGTAGGTTCAGGCCTTACGCGGCCCGTGTGAACTCAGCAGATCAGCACAACTTTCAGTTTTGACAGCTTTGGTCCCTGCATGTGTATGAGCTCATTTCTAGCATTTTTAACCCCCGTTAAGCCATTTTCAAGGCTCTACTAGGTCATTAAAGTTTAGAGGACTCAAAATATGCTTGGAAAACTCTCGGATGTCGGTTCGTTTGGTCGTACGGTCACGTTATTCGTCTAATTACGACGAAACTCGAACGGACACGAAAACGATCCAAATTAAGCGAAGAATGGTATTTTTGCATGCCGATCACTAAAATAAAAAAATTTTAGTGTGTACAAAAATTTTGGATGTCCAGATGTGGTCAGAATGTAAGATATGCGCGTAAATGCAAACTTACGTCGTTTTTGACACTTTTAGTCCCTGTAAGATCAAATAAGCATATTTTCGCACACCGAACCACTCAAAGCTTATTTCTAAGCTATGTTTAGGTTATATATGGTATGTTTAGCTTATGACCAAGTTCCGGACTGTACGTTGCCATACGAAACGGCATACTTTGCAGTTTGACGCAAATAGTCCCTGCGAGCGAACAAACTTGTTTTTGACACACCAAACCCTTCAAAACTTATTTCTAAGTTATGTAAAGGTTATTTAAGGTATGTTAAGCCTATTTCACTATTTCGGAGTGTTTGTTGCATTAAATTGATCGTGTTTACGCATTAGTTTGCGTATAACTCTCCAGAAAGCGATTTAAAGCTCGAAATTAAACAAAAATTGATATGTGTAAATGATACACATATTTATACAAATCCCAAGTATGAAACACAATATTTCATTGGTTTGGTATTTGTTTGATGGTCGTAGTGACACAGGTGTCATAGTCTCCCCTACTTTAGGAAATTTCGTCCCGAAATTTAATTTTAGAGGAAACCTGTGAAGACAACCGTGATTGTTTCTCTTTCGAATGAATCCTCCGTTTCCCAAGTAATACTCTAGGTCACGTTTGGATTCTTAGCGAATTTTTAATTGCCAAAATGTTGTCGTTGTTGTAACAAAAGCATGGACATCCGAGGTTAAGGCCACTCGGGGCACTCCACGGGTAAGCCTTTGTGGGTTCGAACCCAGGACATCACACCGCTGCCACCCCTTTGGGCTAGGCGTGTGAGTATGCGAAGACAGCACTGGTACCCGCTCTAGATTGTTGATTTTGATGATTGGTGTTGACCTCCAACGGTCTTGTGACCGTTTACTTAAAAAAATGTTTTATTTATTTTTTAAACCTTATAAATAATCACATCTTTCTCAAACCATTTTCACTCCTGATCCTCACTAAACCCTTACCCATTTCATTCTGATCATCTTTTTCTCAATGGCCAATCATTTATACGAAGAATTGAGTATTTACTTACCGCCAAATGATTACGAAGACGACTTTTCAACCGATAGTAGCTTACTTTATTTCGTAGAGAATCTTGAGGAACTCGAAGCGGAAGACACGGCAATGTCGTCGGTCGTTCCAAGAAAATAGTCAAACGTGATCGTGTACAAGGTAACGAAAATCTTATGAACGATAATTTTGTTGATGAACCAAAGTATGACAATGAAACATTTTGTTACCGTTTTCGTATGTTTCTACGATTATTCCTAAAAACTGTTGGTGATATTGAAGCCCAATATCCTTGGTTTCTAAAGGGGTATGATAGACAATATAGAAAGAGTTTTACGGCAATACAAAAAGTTACATCCGCAGTTAAACAACTCGTGACTAATAATACTCCCGACGAGAACAGCGAGTATTTACAAATGGCCGAAAGGAGTTCGCGAGAGCGCCTACAATTTTTTTGCAACACCGTTAACCAATTGTACGACGATGAGTACATGCATAGGCCGACAAGCACCGGCGTAGCGAATTTATAAAACACCATGATGAAAAACACCACAGATGCTAGGTAGCATTGATTGTACGCATCTTGTGTGGAGGATGCGTCCCACTGCATTACGAGGCCAGTATATGAGAGGTGATCACCAGTACCCAACGGTCATGGTCGAAGTGCTCGTGTCACAAGATTTATAGTTTTGGCATGCGTATTGTGGATCGCCAGATTCACTAACCGACATCATTGTTCTCCTATAGTCTCCAATATACCTCGATAAACGGAATGGAACTGCACCTAAGTGTCCATTTCAAGTGAATGGATATCCATACAAACGTGGATACTATTTAACCGATGGGATCTACCCTACTTGGTCAACGTTTGTGAAAATGTTTCCATATTTTGTCGATCAAAATGAAAAGAAGTTCAAGAAATTGCAAGAAGGGACAAGAAAAGATGTAAAGCGGGGCTTTTAGTGTCCTAAAAGGAAAATTGGGGCATACTTAGGAGACCCATGTATGCTATGACGGTGAACAAGATTATTAGCGTGACGTATACGTGCATGATACTTCACAATGATCTTAAAGGACCAGGGGCATGCGTTCTCATTGGTCCACATTAGGGATCCAATCGTCGAACCCGTTTTTTTACGACACAGTGCTTGCAGAATTGATTGATAGTGATACACATTATCGACTTAGAAATGATCTTCTCTTTCATCTTGCAGCTCAAGATCTACCGTACCTCAAGGAGGAAGACAATGAGCAGTATGGATTTTTTTTTCAGTTTTTTATTTTATATTTTTTAGTTTGCTTTGAATTATGTATTTTTATGTCTTTTGGCCCTGACACGTTCAACGGGCAAGATCCGCCACTGTATGCTACCACTGGCATAGACGCTCTAACCATAATTGCATCTATAGGTACTTATGTAACGAGTGGCAATGAACCACTATGATTTCTTTCAGGGCTGGAGCGAAGGAGAGCTCCAATCATAACCATTCAGTGTAACCCTCATTTCTCCTAACTTAACCTCAAATACGGAATACAAAACCTAAGGTTTTCTGTTGATGTTCATGGATGTAGAAGCCAAATGCCCGAATGATTTATATAGGCAACAGGACTCGTGCCTATAAAGATCTCAACCATTTGATTTCAAAAGATATAAAATATTAATTTCAAGATTTATTTATTCAAGGCTTATCTCTGAAAAGTGATGATACTAAAACATTGCTTTCATTTACATACTTATTGAGATTTTGATTTAAAGTATCATTTTCATTAATTATTAAATAAATATATAAAGAGAAAGTTATTGCACGCATGTAATTAACTTATTGGCCCATTAATTTGGATAAAAGGGAAATTAAATTCACTATTTTTAAAATAAAGACATGATCGTCTATTTCTGCATGGACACATTATAGTGTTTATTTTTTTATATTTTTTCATGTGATATATATAATAAATTTCAATTTTTTACACAAAAATGATAATGGTGTAGTGGTTTCTCTTCGTTCCATTGAAACATTCAACACAAGTTCAATCCCTCCTAAGCCTTTTATTTTCTTTTTTTTCCTTACCATCTCATACCATGTGATCCACTATTACAATAAAACCCTCCTTAAGAAAATATGGTGCTCTTGGTAGTGAATATAATTTTTTCATCGATACATATAGATAGTTATGTTTTATGAGTTTTATTTCTAACCGTTATGTTTTAAATAATTTATGTGTTTAACATATTTAATTATCATTTAATTTATTTTTTTCTCTAATAACTTGTATTCGTTACATTTTTTAGAAAAAGTTAAATACGCAGGTGTCTTTAATTTTTTCTCGACGCTCTGGTACAAATTTTGTTGAAAATGAAGTTGTATAAAAATAACTATATTTTTAACATCGTAAGCCATAGTAAGTACCGGTATCATACCAGTATCGTGAAGAACCGAAGCGATATTTGTTTATATAGTTTTCGATCAATTTAAAACACATGTTTCTGTCTTTTTGGGCATATCACAACTTTAAATTTTCGTTTCTATACTAGGTGTGGATATTGTAATGCATCGAATCAATACCGATCGAAACCGGGTTCCCGCCGCATCGCGCGGGGAAGCCCACTAGTATATATTATCATCAAACTTTTTTAATATAAAAATTCTAATAAAGTATTACTAGAGAGGAGGGTGCTCATCAAAGATACTTCCTACCAACCAATCCAACAACGTCACCTCAACTACCACATACCACAACCCGGTGACCACTCCCCCGGCGTCAGTGTTCCAGCCTAGAAGCAGACAATTTTGCATGTCTCTCTCTTCTACCACACATTTGCCTCTCCTCTCCACACGCTACCCTAATTGGTGACTGATACCCATGGTCACAAGCCGCACACCCTACCCGAATGAATGGTGGTTGTGTACCCGTCACGGTTAAGTACCCAAAGGGGTTTTCAGGTGCCCCCTCCTCCCTTAGTCGGCTAGTTGCATCAATCTATTTCTTGGTGGAGTATTGTCATCCGCACATGAAATTTCTAGGGGTTTTTTTGTGGTTCGGTTAAATTGGTTTTGAGAAAGAATTTGGGCTAAACCGATAATTTCGGTTTCAGAGAACAACAAACCAAACCGGCCAGGTTGAGTCGATTGGTCGGATTGACCGATTTTACCGGATTGACGGTTTACATGTTCATTTTTGATGGATTAACCAATAAAGATGGTTCACGATTGAAATTCATATACATAACTATGTACCCTCCTCCTCCTCCTCATCATCATCCTCATCATCATCATCATCATCATCATCCTCCTCCTCCTCCTCACCACCACCACCACCACCATCATCAGTAAATGCCACCAATAGCAAAGCTAAGGTAGGGTCTGAGTAGGGTAAGATGTAGACAACCTTACCTCTACTCGTTAAGAATAGAGAGGCTGCTTCCAGTGAGACCTCCTGCTCGATAGTAGTTTTGCATCATGACTTGGACATAAGGCACATAACACTCAGCAACTACGTACCCTAAAAATGAAAAAAATATATATATGTGAATAATAAGAGTTATACAATCTATTTGGTTTTGCATAGTTGGTTCCAGGTTCAACACCAGGCACTACCATTAAACTGACAAAGTATTTGTTCAACCCCAAGCAGTACCATTAAACCGACAAAGTATTTGAATATCAATCCAGCTGACTTGTCTTGTTTTAGATGGTTCACTCAATTTCAACGATTTATAAAACACTCCAAGGTTCTTCACGCTATATATATTTATTGTACATGCTATATATTGATTATTATTATTATTATTACTATTATTATTATTATTATTATTATTATTATTATTATTATTATTATTATTATTATTATTATTATTATTATTATTATTTTTATTTCATTCTAAGATATGTCATATAGTAAGTGAGAACTTAGGTCATCAAAATGGATTTGTATTAATGGCTTGCAATTGGTAAAATAACCTACAACAACATGATTTATTGGTTATAGGAGTATCATTTTATTTGCCTATGTTGGAAATATATTGATGATCTTTAGTAAAAGAATGGGATCCTAGTGAGAACTCTCAGAACACCAATAACCATTTCGTTTTGTGAATCAAAAATATATATATTAACTTTACTTTAAACTAAAATAATTAATTAATAGGTCAACTTTTGACCACTCTAATCGAGTTTAAATCCAGTGAAGTCAATTAAACAAGGTTAGTTTCCCCAACTTGTTTTAGTTTAAAAATCCTTTTTGGATCGTATTTTATAATTATACTTAGTTATAGATGTAAGAACATAAGTAATTCATATCAATACCAAAAGCTGGTCTATCCAAAATATGAAGTTGCCTATTCGATAATTCGTTATGTTTCAAATATTCTTCTTCATTCGTTATGTTTTTAAAAGATGTTTCTAACGTGCTTAAAATAACCCCATATTTTTTATATCATTTAGAGTAAATTGCCATTTTAGTCCCTGAGTTTTGTCCAAATTTCTCATTTTAGTACAAATAGTTTTTTTTTCGCCTCTAAGTCCCTGACTTTTCCATTTTGTTGCCATTTTGATCACATATACTAACTCCATCCAAAAACCTCATTTTTAACCAAGGGTATTTTGGGGATTTTCATTTTCAATTGCCATTTTGATCCAATTCTAAAAAATAAAAAAAATTCTAAAAAATAAAAAAAATCATGAAAATAAAAAAAAATCTAAAAATTATAAAAAATCCAAAAAATTTATAAAAAATCCAAAAAATTCTAAAAAATAAAAAAAAAATCTAAAAAATAAAAAAATCATAAAAATAAAAAATTCTAAAAATCAAAAAATTATAAAAAATAAAAAAAATTCTAAAAAATCCAAAAAATTCTAAAAAAAAAAAAAGTTAATTACATAGTTAGTCCCTGTGGTTTGCACAAAATAACATACTTAGGTACTAATAGTTTAAAATCACCTTCTAGGGTATTAAATTTATATTTTGTAACGTTTTGAGGTATTAACTTCTAGGGTATTAACATAGTTAATCCCTGTGGTTTGCACAAAATAACATACTTAGGTACTAATAGAATTTGATTTTAAACCTACAAATAACGTTAATACCTCCAAATGTTACAAAATGAAAAGTTAATACCCTAGAATGTGATTTTAAACTATTAGTACCTAAGTATGTTAATTTGGACAAACCACAGGTACTAGCTATGTAATTAACTCTAAAAAAATCATAAAAATAAAAAAAATAAAAAAAAATCTAAAAAATAAAAAAAATCATAAAAATTATAAAAAATAAAAAAAAATTCTAAAAACTCAAAAAAAAATCATAAAAATTCTAAAAAATAAAAAAATCTAAAAACTCAAACAAACATATTTTAAAGTTTCAAATTCAAAAAATGACGATATATTTCTCGGCCAGACGAATATATTTTCAAGTTTTATCTATTTTGTTGAGTGAATGAGTGGTCACGAATATATTTTCAAATTTTATCTATTCGGTTGCGAACCTAGATTTGAAAGTTATCCGCATATTTGAATCGGTAGGTTGTTATCAGTCCATTCGATACACTCAGAAACGACTCCATTCGCAGAATTAATTCGAGTCCGTTCGCTGAAGTCGATTCATTTGCTGAAGTTGGTTTGCACTGCCGAATTAAAGAAGACTTGCAGAATCTGCATTCGCTGAAACAGTGTTCGTTTGTTGTGAATCTGCGCAGAATTAAAGACTGTTAATCACGAATCAGATTTGACGTCTATTTGCAGAATTTGTATAACAACGACATCCGCTAGTTTTTACTTCATTTGCTATAATCCGGTTCACGCTGAAACAAATTGAAATTTGTCCTCAGATAGTTTTATCCGCATTGGTTCATTTGCAGACTTTAATTAGCGTAGAATCAGTTATATTTGTTGAAAAAATCTGTTCATCAACATTCATAATTGGATTTGCACTAAAATTCAGATCCGATTAGTATTTGGTTTGTCACGCTATTCACTGCAGTATCATAGTCCGTTCGTCGAAACAAAGCCATCCGGGACAGATTAACTCGCTGCTAAATCGATACGTTGCACAAATCGTTGCAGAATTGTTAAAAACAATTTCGGTTGCAGAATCGTTGCAAATTTTTTTTGATTTTTTAGAATTGTTATGATTTTTTTTATTTTTTAGAATTTTTTTTTTATTTTTTTCGATTTTTTCGATTTTTTTTTATTTTTTTGATTTTTTTGATTTTTTTGGATTTTTTTATGATTTTTTTGATTTTTTTATTTTTTTTATTTTTATGATTTTTTTTTATTTTTTAGAATGTTTTTGATTTTTTAGAATTTTTTTTGATTTTTTAGAATTGGATCAAAATGACAATTGAGAAGATTTAAAATGAAAATCCCCAAAATACCCCTTGTTAAAAATGGGATTTTTGGATGGAGTTAGGGTATGTGATCAAAATGGCAACAAAAGAGAAAAGTCAGGGACCCAGAGGCGAAAAAAAAACTATTTGGACTAAAATGACAAATTTGGACAAACCTCAAAGACTAAAATGGCAATTAACTCTATCATTTAATATATGTTTTCTTTCATAAAAATACGAAACTATATTATAATCTAATTTTTATATTACATATTTTCATATTCAACTGATTACAAATTAAATAAAAGTAATAATATATTCTTTCTAACTCTGCTGCAAGTTATAACAATAATAATTATATTATAATTTTTAAAAGATGTTTCTAACGTGCTTAAAATAACCCCATATTTTTTATATCATTTAATATATGTTTTCTTTCATAAAAATACGAAACTATATTATAATCTAATTTTTATATTACATATTTTCATATTCAACTGATTACAAATTAAATAAAAGTAATAATATATTCTTTCTAACTCTGCTGCAAGTTATAACAATAATAATTATATTATAATTTTTAAAAGATGTTTCTAACGTGCTTAAAATAACCCCATATTTTTTATATCATTTAATATATGTTTTCTTTCATAAAAATACGAAACTATATTATAATCTAATTTTTATATTACATATTTTCATATTCAACTGATTACAAATTAAATAAAAGTAATAATATATTCTTTCTAACTCTGCTGCAAGTTATAGCAATAATAATTATACAATAATTACAATGATAATAACAAAACAATTAATAATAACTTCAATTCCATCTATGTTTAATACTTAATATTGTATACTTGCATGTACATCATTTCACTTGGAGAAATATGTCCTAAATTAAAGCAAGTTGCAGTGTGCTAAATGTAAACGGGACTAGGAACTGCATCCATGATTGTTTCTGTAACGTTTTCAACTTAAACTTAATTTACATACATGTGTCGATATCTCGTAACAATCAAAGAACAACTTAATATATAAGACTTCGGCTTTTGGGGGCAGGAATGATACAAAGCATATCGCGCTAACAACACGTGGATGATTCATGAAGTTGAATAACTAAACCATGTGATCGAATTTTTATTGTGCATGATATGTGGATATTGAAAGAAAACATACATCTTTGTTGGGTTTAGATTTAACTATTTAAGATTAGGTTCCATTTGCAAGATGCTTCATATTGAGATGTGGAAATTATGAACAATTGACAAAGAGGCAACACGAAATCACAAAGTTGCAAAATGATATGATTTTAGATGCCTTTGATGGATTAGATGCTTTTATTCTTCATACAATTGGGGTTGACTCTATCCTTAGTAGTTATCTAGAGCCAATTTCTAGGTAATTTAAGGATCTTTCGTACTTGTATCGATTGATTAAGGTCCTACCAACATCTCGTGTCTGATTTTCGCGTGTATAAATAAGGGTTAGCCCTTCGTTGGGTTAGAACATATGAGTAGCGTATGATACATGAAAAGCAATGGTTTGCTATAGCATGGTTTTGCGACTATGAAATTTACAAGAGAAGAATATTAAGCAAGTGGCTATTGAGGGGTGCGTACATAAAGATCCTATCAAGAAAACTTTTTTGCCTTCTCTCCCTCAAAGACTCCTAACATTTTGAATTGTTAGATGTTCGATGTCTTTGAGGAGGGAAGACAAAAAATTGTCTTGGTCTTTAAGATTAACAATTAAGATGAATCTCAAACTCTTGTAAAAATCTTTTGGTTATTTAGCTTTTCTTTATAGTTTGTTTAATCAAGAAACGGGAGCATATTTCATATTTTCTTAATCACAAAAACTATAATAGTTTTATTAAACATATATTGCCTTAAAAATCAAATTCTTATTTCTTTGGCAATGAAGGCTTTACAAGATTTATTCTTTTATTAGAACTATTACTTTTCTATAATTATTTGATAATACAATGATTTTAGAAAAGAAATGAGCATTAAAGTAAATAAAAATATTTGTATGCATTTGATAAACGATATCCAAATTCTTTGATATAAAGTTTCAAACAAATTACAAATACAAATTACCAATGTTGATGTTTCTTTTATTCTCTTCTCGGTTTCATTTAAAAGGTATGACTCAAAAAAAGGAGAAATATATAATGTGCTCTTCTTGATATCTAATTATGATAAGTTTTTATGTGTGTAGCATGTGTATATCTTTATATATATATATATATATATATATATATATATAGGCTAATTATAAGGAGAAAACCCACTCCAGTTGACTAAACCCTGGAAACCTAATTATGTGGACAATAAGCCTCCACGTGTTTTTTTGAAAAAGATAACTTAAAGGGTAAATTTGGAAATTTACCATCAACCACCAATTAATGTAACAAATTCAATTTTCTTTCATCTGACACCTTATGTATAGTACATTGACAAATGAATTCAATCTGCTCCATAAAGCAATATGTTACCTCCATCATCATCATTTTTGAGAAACTTTATCTCTCTCATCTCAACCAAATTTACATCAAGATTCATAAGAAGACCTTTCTTCCAGATTAAAAAAAAAACACCCAGCACCAACAAAAGCTCGTTCAAGGTTAAAAAGAATACCCACCACCACCACCAACGCAGCGGTGGTTACCAGATCCAGTGCGTAAGAGTCATGATCCAACAATGTTTAATAGATCTAGTGGTGTTTTCAAGATCCGATGGTGGTAAACAAATCTGGTAGCTTATTCATTTGTATTATTCATATTTTTAAACATGATTATAAGAATATCTTTATCTTTTTGTGTTTTGGAGATCAACATTTTTTTAGTAACCAAGTCCAAAAGATGCTCTGAATCCAAAAGATGATCCAGATCCAAAAGATGCTCCAGATCCGGTTGAAGATGTTCAATGTGTGAAGATGATGTTTCAAATGACGATTTGATGTTGAAGATGATCCAAAAGATGTTTGATGTTGAACATTATGTTCCAGATCTAAAAAATCCTCTAGATCCATACGTATGTTTTTTTTAAGTTTTTTTTTTCAGATTTGTAATTTTTTGTGTTTTGTAGATCTTCATTTTTTTGTGTTTTATAGATCAACAACTTTTTTTTATTTGGTGTTTATGGTGTTTATCCTTTTAGATTAGTTGGGTGTTAATAGCTAGAAACATACTCGATTTTTGATTATTTGAAGTTATGAATCTCCAAGATCTGGTTTTTTATTGTAACACTATGTAACAGAGTATTGAAATGTAACAATCAAAGCAAAAATGGCGGTTACATTTTTTTTTTGTTTACAGAAAATAAAGTGCATTGTTACACTTTTTAAGATTATTGTAAAAATGTATATTAACATTTTTATGTAACATTTTATGTCAAATGTATGTTTAAAATTTTAATTTTGTATTATTTTCTTGGTTGACTTATTTTGGTTTTTATGGTAGATTCAAATGGCACGAAAAGAAAAGCAAAGTAGATCTGGTTATTGTTTATTTTGGTGTTTATGGTATTTATGCTTTTTAGATTAGCTGGGTGTTAATAACTAGAAACATACTTGATTTTGATTATTTGAAGTTATGAATCTCCAAGTTCTGGTCTTTTTTTATTGTAACATTATGTAACAGGGTGTTGAAATGTAACAATCAAAGCAAGAATGCCGGTTACATTTTTTTTTTACAGAAAATAAAGTGCATTGTTACACTTTTTCAGATTATTGTAAAAATGCATGTTAACATTTTTATGTAACATTTTATGTCAAATGTATGTTTAAAATTTTAATTTTATATCATTTTCTTGGTTGACTTATTTTGGTGTTTATGGTGGATTCAAATAGCACAAAAAGAAAAGCAAAGTAGATTTGGTTATTGTTTATTTTGGTGTTTATGGTGTTTATCCTTTTAGATTAACTGGGTGTTAATAGCTAGAGGAAAAACCCAATCCAGTTAAGAAAACTTTAGAAACTCTTTATGTGGTCCAGGTTCAGCCAACTAGCATGTTACAGAAATAAAGTGTTCTTTGTTTTTGTTACATTTACGATGACCTGTTACAAAAATTAAAGTGTATTTGTTACATATATGTGGACGTTACTTTGATCATGTAAAAAGTGGGTTTTTGTTGTTACACAAGTGATATATGTAACTTTTTTGTGTAAACTATTTTATGCAATTTTTATGTGTAAACTATTTATATAATTTTTTGCGTCAGTTTACATGTACAATTATTGGTCTTACTTGTTTTTTATTAGTACATATGTAATCTTTTTCTGCATTTACATCTTAAATTTGAAATAAATGATAAAAAAAATTAGAAGTACAAAGGGTTGTCTAAAAAAGAGTACAAATGTATGAATAGGTTGTCTAAAAAAGTATAAAAAAAGAGTACAAATGTGTCAGGTATTTAAAGTACCACAGCCAACTTTTTTTAAGATGTGTCAGTATAATAAAGTGAAAAGCAACAGTGAATAGTTTCATCTATGTCAAGTAGATACATAAGTTAAAAACTAGATATGAACCACGAAATTACATATTTTTTTCTTACATTTTTATTTTTATTTTATTTTATCTATATTACGTATAATAGATTTTAATAACTTACAAGTAAATAGCTCAAGAGATTCAATGTAACACACTGTTTGTATACATTTTTTAACAATGTCAATGTAACATAGTTCTCAATAGGTAACATGTCACACTATTTATACGACATTTTGTTTTTCATTAGTTTGTGTGTCTCGCTATCCATGTAACGTATTTTTTTCATTATAACTTTTTGGATGTATGTTCTTTAAAATACTTTTATGGGTCTCTCAGAACAAAAAAAAAAAGACAAAAAAAACTTTATTCACGTTATAATCCTCTAGATCTTAAACAACACCAGATTTTATGATCAAACATTAGTTAATGTTAAACAATCAATAGTATGAACAAGGTGAATCAGTCCAGTCATAGAGCACATTGTTCACATCTCTAAATGACTTTATAAATCTCCAACAATATCCCTCCTTCATTATTAAAAATTGAAGATTATATTAATTAAAACATAAACTCAAAAGCACATGTCTCAGGTGGATAAAATAAGTTTTAACTAAACTAAAATAAACAATACTTGAATATATTATACAAGTCAAAGGGGATTCTAAATTCTTGAAAATATCAGTGAACAAATATTTAAAATCAAGAAACATGGTTACAACAAAAAAAAAAAAAACACTTTTTTCCCAATCAAGAATTAACTCATGTCAAAATGAATATTATATAAGGGTTCTAAATTCTTGAAAATCTTAGTAAACAAATAGCTTGAAATCAAGAAACATGATTACAAAATAAATCTTTTTCCCCAACTCAATAACCGACTTGTGATGTACAATATGGAGTAAAAGTTGTACAAAAAGGGTTAGGTTTAAAAAAATAATATTACACTACTCAGTACTCACCATCATCACAATTCACAAAAAGGTAAAAGCTTGATGAAACCAGAAGAAACAAGCAAAACCCCATCATTCTCAAAGCTTGAACCTTTCTTCTCAAAGAGTGCATCAAACCCACCACCGTGCACCGCCTCGCCACTCTAAATCTCTGGCAAGATTCTTGAAATTTTCAAGATGCAAATGCTTTTAGATACTGTTGTAAGTCATAGATCTGAGTAGAATGCGATAATGGAGACATTGAGTTAGTATCCCGTCAAATGGATCTGGCAGCATCTTTCCGGAGCATCTTTTGGATCTGGATCATCTTTTGGATTCGGAGCATCTTTTTGGGTCTGGAGCATCTTTCCCACTCACCAAAGATCAGAGCACTTTGGATCTGGTAGTTTCAATGGATGATCGAATACATTTTTTGTCATTTTTAAAAAAATGTATATAAATCTATTTCGTAATACCTTTTTAGTTTAGCAAGCATTTAAGTGGAAGAACTAGAAGACACCAAATCGTATTGTATGATTTGTTAAAGTGTGTTTGAATTTTGAAAAGAAAGAGAGAGATATTGTACTTGTTTTGAAGAGTTGCATAGGGATAATGAAAGAGAAAGAGAGATCTGATATGTGTTTTCATTCCAATACTACCCTTTTATGTACTTTAGGCTATTCTTAAAATAAAAGTAATATCAGACATAAAGCTAAAATGATCACAACCCTTGATCACTTAAATCAATGGTAGATGTTGAGTTTCTTGGGTTTTCTCAACTCAAGTGGGTTTCCGATTTATCATTGCCCTATATATATATATATATATATATATATAAGCTAAAGCTAGGTAGGAAACCCTAAAAATTTTAAAAAACCCTATAAAACCCAACCTCCCGACATTTTTTTTTTGAAAAAAATAATACATGTAATATACATGTTTTTAAGAGTTTTGGGCAAAAAAAAAAAAAAAAAGCGCCGAAGGATTATTTTAAAAAAAAAAAAATCAAATTTCAGCAACTTCGGTGACCAACATGTGTTAGACAAAAAATGCTGAAACTTGTTTATTTATTTTTAAATATTCCTTCGACGCTTTTTTGTTTTTTTTTTTTTTTTTTTTTGCCCAAAACTCTTAAAAACATGTATATTACATGTGTTATTTTTTTCAAAAAAAAAATGTCGAGAGATTGGGTTTTCTGGGGTTTTTTAAAATTTTTAAGGTTTCCTACATAGCCCTACCCTATATATATATATATATATATAGGGAACCGCTAGAATGAGAACCACCACGAGTTATGAGAACCGCGAGAACCGCGACCCGCGGGTGGCCGTTGACCACGAAATTTTTTTTACGACTAGATGTGTATATTTTAACACCATACGTAAAGTTTGGGTTCAAACGGCGCGCCCGAGGGGGTAGTTTTTTACGCCCAAAGTTTGGTTAAAAAAAGAAAAATTTAAAAAAATAAAAAAACCCAAACTTTGGGCGTAAAAAACTACCCCCTCGGGCGCGCCGTTTGAACCCAAACTTTACGTATGGTGTTAAAATATACACATCTAGTCGTAAAAAAAATTTCGTGGTCAACGGCCACCCGCGGGTCGCGGTTCTCGCGGTTCTCATAACTCGTGGTGGTTCTCATTCTAGCGGCCCCCTATATATATATATATATATATATATATATATATATATATATATAGGGGAGGGTTCATTGGGGAACACTAAAAAAGTGGGGAACAAGGGAACACTTTTAAAAATTATACTTAACATGTTAAAAAAAATATTTTTCTAATTTTTTTTCAGCGCTTTTTCTTATAAATACAAGTAGAAACATTTTTGATAAAAAAAATCAAAAACTAAAAATATAAAAAAAAACAGTTATATCTTATAGAATTAACTTAACATGTTAAAAATAATTTTTTTTAAAAATTTTTTCAGCGCTTTTCTTTATAAAAAGGAGGAGAATCTAGTCGAGTAAAAAAATATTTTTTCTAAAAAAATATTTTTTCTAAAAAAATATTTTTTTAGCCTTTTTTTAAATTTTTTTTTAAATATTTTTAGTTTTTGATTTTTTCTATTAAAAATGTTTCTACAAGTATATATAAGGAGAAGCGCCGAAAAAGATGTTTAAAAAAATAATTTTTAACATGTTAAGTTAAATTTTTAAGAGTGTTCCCCGGTTCCCCACTTTTTTAGTGTTCCCCAATGAACCTCACACTATATATATATATATATATATATATATATATATATATATATATATATATATATTTAACAGTAATCTAATCTACTCCTGTTTCAATACCATTTTCTATTGCAGGACTTGAACCCGGACCTCTTAAGACAGGACACCATTTTGCATACCTAAATACCGGTATATATCACCGTCGAATTCCTTTGTCTTAGTGTTTCATATGCTTTAAATATTTATGCCCCAAAACATTTTTTTGTGATATTTTAACTTTCTTTAGTTAGTTTATGATACGATTCATCATGCCCATGAACCGCCGTAACCGATTACGTAACCCGGTTACTTGTTTGGAGCATTTCAAACCCACGAATTAGCTGCACGTTTCTGTTGACCCGTTCAAATGGCACGTTTCCCTTTCTCGCATGCATGTAGAAGATAAGACCACGTTGCATCATTATCCATTTTCTTATTTAATTTACTGCATCCACGTTTCCTTTTTAATCTCATGCATTATCAAATGGTAGTTATTTCTCAGCATATTAAATAGCTTTGTATTTTGCATTTGAAGAAGTTAAGAAGAAAATTGATCCAAATACTTGTCTTACGTTAAATTTACATTTTAGTTATTTATTTGTTTATTGGAGATTGCCGATCTCGAATCCGGCTCTATCAGTTTATTTATTGAAAATGTATTCTTATCTTTATAGTTCTTCACACTAGTTCCAAAAATTAGATTTTTGCTCTTGAGAATACACTGCATCTGCATGCTACTCTATTATTGAAGCATGCTTATGCGTTGACACCTAGCTTCTAAAAGGTCCTTAGAACAATTTTTCGATATGTGTTCTCCTTAACAAGAGATTCGCGCGCAATGACCTAATAGGTGTCCAAAAGCAAGCTAAAGTGAAGTAGACATCAATGCTAAAGTAGGTTGTTTGAAATGAAACTTGAAAGAAGGAAATGAGTGAAAAATCTTCCACATATGTAGGTCAATAAACCTTAAACGAGTTATAAGTAAGGAAATAAGATGTTTGGGTGGGGTGCAAATTTCGGTCTAAAATCTAAATGGGTTAGACGATTCAAACTCGCGCATGTTTGTGTCATTGCGCGACAACTAAATTGCCTTTTAAAATTCTTTTAGTTGCAACTAAAAACATCTATGAGGAGTTTTGCTTCACTTGGTGTATGAGTATAGAGGATACCTCTACGCTCTCTTGTTTGATTACTAAACATCTACAATAATCGTGTTCTATTTTGTAAAGAAAAACATATAATCTTAATGGTATCTTTTACTAGTGATTTCATTTTTGACAACGTAACCACTGCTTTGGTTGTTGTATCTTGAGAGACAAATGTGAATAGTCGTGGGATTGGTTTTAAGGGAACCGTGATATTTTAAAATTATGTGGTATGTATTTGTATATATTTTATTGTAATTTATTTTCTACAAACGATATTGTATTGTTTATTGTTTTCCACAAAATTAAAATTTTATTTATTTTCTTATAAATGGAATTTGTTGCCTAGATGAAGTTGATTGTAAAGGTTATGAAGGGGTATGGTCCCAAAAAGGTCGTGCGCAGGACCATACTCCTTATTCATCAAGTTGTTTACTGCCAACCTCGCGCGCGTTACATCATCATGTATTGATCTAGCGCGAGGTCTCAACAAGAGAAAATACCACATTCAACACTTAGCATTCTGAATAGGAGCCTTCAACCACCCATACCCTGCGCGGGCTAGTTACGTATTCAGCAAGAGTCGCGCAGGGCTACTTCAGAAGACACACAAGGTACAAGTGGCAGAAGAAAAGGGCCAATCCGCGTCCTCCAGGTTCTGCTCAATCGTGCTCCACGATCGTCTGACGTGCAAGAGACAGACAGTACTTAAGGACGCCTACGTGGCATCAATCACAGGGCAGAGACACCTGCCCCACGATCTCCACTTACCTGCTGATGGCAGAAGGACGGCCAGGCCGACAACGGTGACACGTGGCTCCAATCACGGTGCGCCAGCACCGGAGAACTTCTAGAAGCCACTAACGGTCGACACCAGTGAGACAAGGAGCATATCCTCTATGTTGTCGCCTTCCGGCCCATCAGCCCACATCCTCTTACACCTCTCCGGCTATAAATAGAGACCTCAGTTCACAGGTTAAACATTCTATTCCCTCTACTCTCACTCTTAATACGCAATTATCTCCTCAAAGCAGTTACTTATTCTCACGCCAGAGTCTGGTTAAGAGGGAAACCCCCATATTCCCCTCTTAACGAGCTAACGGTGTTCTGTTTTGCAGGATTAATGGATCATCTAGGAGCTTAGAAAGTAATAAGAAGATTAACCCTTATGGCAGAAACATAAACCAAACTAATCAACCCCTAAAATTAGTTCTGTGTTTCTTCATTGGCACCCACCGGTTTTTACAAATCACTTTCATCTTCTTTTTCTGAGTTTTCTAAGCTATTTTTTTCCTTCGATCATGGTTGGTCAAGGAATCATTCCCGATTTTGGTTTCGGAACAAACTCTAATGCAGTGTTGGGGGAGGACAATCAAAACGTCCAAGTCCAACATGTGGAAGAAATCGGTGAAATCGAAGTAACCAACACTGGGGGACCCCGCGCGAGTGCCACTCGCGTCACTCAGACGGTAACCCCAGTGAATCACGTCGCTGGTCCTTCGAATCCAGCTCCACCTCAGAATATTTCGGCGCTGTTAGGGCTGCCAGAGGGCGAAACTCCAGCCTCTTGGTATGCCAAACAAATTGCTACGATAAATGAGGCGTATCAATCTTTGAGCGCACAGCAAGCAGTCTTACAAGCAGAACCGTCCTTGGTTACACCTCAGGGTCCTAGTCAGGGGGCGCGCTAGATACCGCCGCAACAAACCTTACACGGAAGAGTTAACAGGCCTCCTCCCCTAAGAAGACCAAGCGCGCAGGACACAGGCGAGACACGGGTCGCGCTCGGGCCGCGCAATATGAATAACGAGTGGGATGACACAGACCCAAATGACCCAACTTGGCAAGACGACGAAGGATCCTCAGTCTTTAACCGTTTGCAGCGGAATCACGAGAATTACAAGCCAAGGCAGCGCATTGCATACAACGAAGAAGCAGAACGAGACTTCAGCCTCGCCTATAGACCAGCTGAAGCTGCAGAACACTCGAAGTTTATCCCAAAGATTGCTTTGGCACCGCTTTCAAGAGAGAAGTTACCCCCAACATTGGGAAAATTCAATGGTTTAACCGATTCTGACGATCATGTCAGAGTATTCACAAGTGTTGGTTGTATGGGAGGATGAAATATGCCAATGTGGTGTCATTTGTTTATCCAGACGCTTACCGGGGCTGCTCGCGCCTGGTTCGACAGCCTGCCACCTGGAAAAATCAGTTCATGGGTTGATTTCAGAACACAGTTTGTAAATCATTTCAGCCAGCAAAGGCGCTATCAACGAGATACGTCTGAAGTGACAGATATCTGGCGAAGAGAGAACGAAAGTTTGGAAGACTTCATCACGCGCTTCAACAAAGAATGTCTAGAAATCGGCGGCGTAAGCGAACAACTCATGCGCCCTCACTTCAAGAAAGCCATTCGGTGTGATAGTCTCATCAGAACCATCACCGGAAAAGATGGTATGCCTAAGGAATGGAGTAAGCTGATGGAAGCCGCAAAAATCGTAGCGCAAACCGAGGAGTCGCTAGCTGGAGCCAAGAGCTCATACTCTGAAGATCGCTTTTCCAAGAAAAGCTCGCGCGACTATGGAAAGCGCAACAAGGGCAAAAGTCATGATTGGAAATCTGGAAAACCAAGTGGTTATAAGGAAAGACCGCGCTACAGAGAAGATGCGCGGGAGACAATTGACAGAATTGGGTATCGAAAAGCAGTCAGGGATGATAACCGAGAAAAGCACTGGACTCCACTCATAAAAACACTAAAAGAGGTGCTAATGACGGAGAACCACGACTTCAAGGATCCAAGGCCTATGACGAACAAGAAGGGGCAAGATCCGAACCTATACTGCGATTTTCACAAGGATACAGGTCATCTGACAAATGACTGTATCAGCTTGCGACAAGAGATTGAGAAAGCACTAAAAAGCGGAAAGTTGAGCCACTTGGTGAAGAACGTGCGTAAAGAAACACGCCAGATCCAGCGCCACGATGATGGGAACCACAAGAAGGTCCGGCGCCTGGAAACCCATATGGTCAACGGACCAAGATACAACGCTAGAGAGAAAGGAAAACGCCCTTATGAACCTTCATGGCAAGAGCAGCAGGTCATTTTCCCAGTAGTACGTGGGGGTCCACGCGCCACGCGCCCCGTCGTCATTACCGGTATTATCGGTCATTATGAAACGGAATACATCTTCATTGACCCGGGAAGTACAGCCGACATAATCTATGAGAAATGCTTTAATCAGTTTGACGACGAAGATAAAGCGAGACTTGAGCCGGTTGATTACCCTCTGTCAGGATTTTGCAACGAAATGGTCTTCCCGTTAGGCCAAATCAGCTTCCCCGTCATGTTTTCTGACGGGAAGCATTCAAGAACCACAAATGTAAACTTCATGGTAATGCCTGTCAAATCAAGGCATGATGTGTTGATTGGGAGATAACCCCAAGGTGAACTGAACATGGTAACTTCCACACCCCACTCGGCCATTGGGTTTCCAACTGAGACGGGGGTGGCAATCATCTATGCGAAGAAAGAAGTAATGTCAGCAGAAGAGGCGCGCCCAACAAAAGCGACGAAAGTTTCAACGACTGAGCCAGAAAAGTGGGTTTTAAACCGTAAATACCCAGAGCAAACGGTGACGATTGGCCACGTAATCTCACCAAACATCAGAACGCACCTCAAGCAACTTTTGTTCAGGAATATGGATATCTTCGCCTGGACTCCGGCTGACATGACCGGAGTCCCGCGCGACGTTACTGAACATTGTCTGAACACTTATCCCTCCGTTGAACACTTATCCAGCCAAATGTTCCTTTGGTTTGGAGGAGGGCAAATTCTTGGGATTCGTGGTTACAAATGGCGGTTTTAGAGTCAATCCAGAAAAAGTTCAAGCCATAGAGCGGATGCCATCACCGCGAACGATCAAGGAGATGCAAAGGTTGGTCGGCCGCTTAGCCGCGCTTAACCGTTTTCTGTCAAACCACGCTGCAAAATCATATCCTTTTATCAGCACCCTGTGCAACTGCGTAAAAAAGCAAGAATTCAAGTGGACGCCTGAAGCAGAAGCCGCTTTTCAGCAAATGAAAGAATGTTTGAAAAAGCTCCCTACTCTTACTGCGCCGTTCGAAAAAGAACCACTCATCCTGTACTTATCTTCTTTGGATAAGGCAGTGGGGTCAGTATTGCTTGTGGAGAGAAATGGAGTTCAGACTCCAATTTATTACGTCAGTAGGGTGTTTACTGATCCAGAAACAAGGTATTCCACAATGGAAAAGTTGGTACTTGCACTGTTACACGCCTCCAGAAGGCTGCGCGGATATTTTACAGGGCATGTCGTCACGGTACTCACCAAATTTCACATCGTCACCATACTACAAAAGCCGGAGACGTCAGGTCGCTTAGCGAAGTGAGCAATCGAACTGGGGGGCCACAACATACTCTACAGGCCGCGCCCAGCGATCAAGGGTCAAGTTCTAGCGGACTTCATCACAGAGGTCCCAGAAGATAAAATCAAAGATTGTGAAGTTGTGGATACTCCTATCAAGGATACATCAGATGAACTATGGTTGCTATACACCGACGGGGCTTCAAACAAAGATGGCGCAGGGGCTGGATTGCGCCTTGTTAGCACTGAGAAACATGAATTTACATACGCCATCAAGTTGGAGTTCAAGAACACCAACAACGAGGCAGAATACGAGGCATTCTTGGCAGGCCTGCGCCTCGCCATAAAAATGGGAGCTCAAAATCTGCGAGCGCATGTTGATTCACTCTTGATCGCCAGCCAAATCAACGGCCTATACGATGCAAAGGGCGAAGTTATGGCTTTGTATTTAGATCAAGCAAAAGAGTTGCTTCAACGATTCAAGTCCTACAAGGTAGTGCATATTAATCACTCAGAGAACAAACCAGTAGACGCCTTGAGCAAGCTCGCTTCAACTTCTTTTCAACATCTCGCCAAATATGTAAGAATCGAAGTACTAAAAAACCCGTCGGTCTTACTGCGTCAGGTGAATGCGATAGAGATAGGGCAACCATCCTGGATGAGCCCTATAATCAAGTATTTGCAAGAAGGAATACTCCCTAACAACAAAGCAGAGGCAAGAAAGATACAGAACAAGGCCTTTCATTATGAGATGAATGGCGGTATCTTGTACCGAAAATCCTTATTGGGGCCACTTTTGCGCTGCGTGGACCCCCAAGATGCCAATTACTTGATCAGGGAAATTCACGAAGGAATCTGCGGCATCCATGTGGGACCGCGCATGGTCGTTGCGAAAATTATGAACGATGGATACTATTGGCCAGGGATGCACGTTGACGCTCTGAAGGAATTGCGCAAATGCGATTCCTGTCAAAGGCACGCCCCTAAGACCCTGCGCCCGAAAAATGATCTCATTCCCGTGTCCACTGCCTGGCCTTTCCAGCAGTGGGGAATCGATATGGTGGGACCCTTCCCGGAAGCTCCTGGAGCTGTGAAGTTCATAATTGTTGTCGTCGATTATTTCACCAAGTGGGTGGAGGCCAAAGCACTCACTTCAACAACTGCAATGATGGTGCGCAAGTTCATCTGGGAACACATCATTTGCAGGTTTGGCCTCCCACTCAAAATTGTAACTGATAACGGCACCAACTTTGCTTCTGAAGACCTTCAAAAGTGGATGAAAGAGATGAACATCGAACACACTTTCTCATCTGTTGCGCATCCCCAGGGCAACGGACAAGTTGAAAGTGTTAACAAGAGTATTGTTGATGGGTTAAAAGCCCGCCTGGGCACTAAGAGAAGAGGTTGGGTAGATGAGCTCCCAAGCATCATGTGGGCTCATCGAACCATGCCGAAAACGAGCACTGGCGAAACCCCTTTCAGCCTAGTCTATGGTTCAGAGGCGGTTATCCCAGCCGAAATTGGCCTGCCCTCGCCGTGCTTGACAGCAGTCAACATAATCAATAACGAGGCAGAGCGTCATCTTGACTTGGATTTACTCAAAGAAAGGCGCGAAATTGCACGAATTAAAGAAGCCAAGTACAAGACACAGCTGGAAAGGTATTACAATGCAAGAGTGCGCATTTGTACCTTCACTCCAGGAGAGTATGTCTTCAGAGACAATGAAGCTTCAAATGCTGAAAGCCTAGGAAAGCTAGCACCCAAATGGGAAGGCCCTTACTTAATACACGAGGTGCTAGGGAAAGGGGCATACAAGTTGCGCACTCTGGATGGATACATCATCCCACGCACGTGGAACGCGCAACAACTGCGCAAGTGCTATATGTAACTACTCTCGGCCTTGCGCCTCTACTCACTCATGTTGGCCACGAGCTTTTTTAATTTCTATGTTGGCTAAATGCCCTTTGTGTTGCATGCGATGTATGTTGGCCTAAGCGCTTGTTTCTTAATCAATGGAAGCATATGCCTTATGTTTTCTTTTATCATGATGACTTCTACATTACAAATGCATGTTAAACTTTTGATTAGCACAAAAACACTTCAGTAAATTACGAGCTCTTGAGTTATGCCTCCAAGGTCCTCCGCGAACATAGCGCGAGACCAGGCAGTTACACTCGCACAAGAGCCACACTTACATTTATTCACGCTAACTTAACCAAAGTTTCTAACAACAGTGCAATAATTGTAACTGGACAAAGAGAAAGCAAACATAAACATCATATTCCACAGGCGCAACCGCGCAATACTTACATAGAAACACACCATCATCGATTCAATTCAAAATAAGCGCGACCGCGCAACGAGTTACATATAACATCTAAAAATAAAATTACAAGGCACAAAGCCTGTCAATGCTACCTACTCATAACCGTCACCACCATCATCATCATCGCCATGCTTATCACCATCACCATCATCTCCACCATCGTCATCACCAGCTGGCTCTTCTTCATCAGATAGCTCGATAGTCTCTGGTGGATCGAGGATGGCCTTTAGCCGTTGACACCAATCATCATGCTTCAGCGCCTCTTCAACCAAATCCATCACAGGTAATGATAGATGGTCATAAGCCTTTTCAGCGCGGGCTAACTCAGCATCAGCCTGATAAGTCACTGAGCAATGACTCGTGTCAAACCCTTGTCCAAACACCTCTTCAACATGCTGCTCACACTCTAGATAACCTCCACGGTGACCAACCGCGCGTGAGGCATCTATGAGAGCAACAACAGCTCCATCCAGTTACCCAACATTCAGGATAGAATTGGCCATCTTCAACAAAGGCAATGGAATTAGAAGTAGGTTTTAGCAAATAAAGCCTAAGTAAAAAAAAAAAAGAGAACATACCAAAACTACCCCCCTGCCGCGCATCCACTCAGCCTCAGAAGCCAGAGTATCAACGATGCTTTGAGCCTCGGAGTAGTTAGTTTGCGCTACGTTGAGGGCCGCAGTACTGACGTCTCGCGCCTCTTCAGTCTTCTGTTTGGCCTCCTCAGCAGTGGCAGCCTTGCCCTTCTCAGCTTCAAGGTCGATCTCCAAGGACCCACTTTTGTCAACCTGCTCTTGCAGGCGACATTTTAACTCTGCAATCTCGATGTCCTTGGCTCTTACTATTGTAATACAAAAATTACGGGGATGGAGACAGAGAAGCTGATATGAATGCTCTTAGCTCTTACTATTGTAATACAAAAATTGCTGAAAATGGCTATTCGCTATGAGTCATCCCTTTTTCATTCGTCCTTCGCTGCCACCTAAGGTCCAGATCACAAGGTTTTTGTTCAATAGTTGGTGTATGTTTTGCTTGTAAGAAGATGAATACTTGGATATCTCTTACAAAGCTGCTTTTGCTTACTATGTTTCATGAAATTAAATCAAATTTTATGACAAGGAAGTTTTATTATAAATTTCAGTATTTCACAACTGTTATTGTTGCACCAACAAACAAAATTTCCTATTTTTGTAAGTCAGTTCATTTTATATGAGTTGATGTGAGTCATCTTTCTGTTTACCTGGAACTGTGTGTAGTGCTGCATGTTGGATGTAATGCTATGAGCCTATGAATGTAATTGTATGTTCATCTGTGGTAGTGTGCTTTTATGACGTATTCGAAATTATGAGATGTAGAATTTTGATCATTGCAGCAACAAAAGATCCTTCAAATCTGTTGGCACATGAGGCTGCTTTTGCCTTAGGTCAAATGCAAGATGCTGATGCTATTCCTGCTTTGACACTTATTCTTAATGATCTTTCTTTGCATCCTATTGTACGTCATGTGGTTAGCTTCTTTCCCACATTTTCTTGCTATTTTTTCGTTTTTATAGTTTGTTTACCAGCAGGTAGCAACAATTAACTGTTTTGCTTGTATTACATACGCATGAACAGGCTGCAGAAGCTCTTGGTGCCATCGGTTTAGAGATTAATATTTCTCTTTTAAAGGACAGTTTGGATTCAGATCCAACACAAGAGGTTTGGGAGACATGTGAATTGGCTCTTTCTCGGATTCAGGAACTGAAAAATGTCGGTGAAAATAATCAGTCATCTACAATAGAGGCATCACCGTTTCTATCAGTCGATCCTGCTGCACCTGCTTCTTGCTCTTCCGTAAATAAACTAAGGTTTGTTGCATATAGTTTTGCAAAAAAAAAAAAAAACTAAAACGATGGCTAGACTACAAATTTTAACTGGGGGCAAAATCATAAGTTTTTAAAAGAGGGCAAACTCATAATTTTAAGCAGATGGCAAATTTGTAATTTTAAGCTGGGGGGCAAAACCAATATTTTGTTTTGACCGAAGGGCAAAATCGTAATTTTTAGCTGGGAACAAAAGCATAATTTTATTTTGAATGACAAGGGCAAAAGCGTAATTTTCAACTCAGGGTGAAATCGTAATTTTTCAAAAGGAGGCAAGATCATATTTTTGAACTGAGAGCCAAATCGTAATTTTGAGCTAGGGAAAAAAACTAAAACGATGGAAAGACTACAAATTTTAAATAGGGCAAAATTGTATTTTTTAAATGAGAGCAAACTCATAATTTTAAACCGAGGGCAAGTTCGTAATTTTAATTTTGGGGTAAAACCATAATTTTATTTTGAACTTGGGCAAGATCATATTAAAAATGAAAAAGAAAAAAAAGGGCGCAGCCTTCCATTTTCCACCAATGGGTTGGCAAAACTATTGCCGCCATCTTCTTTCTATTACGTTGAGTAAACAATTAAAACAAAACACTACTATACTTTTGCTAAAAAAACTAAACGATGGAAATACTATAATTTTAAACTGTGGGCAAAATTCTAACTTTTCTGGATAAATGAGTGTGTGCCAGACAGCCGTTTGACACGAATAAAAATTACCCTGAGTCAATCAATTAAAACAAAACGCTACCATAGTTTTGTCAAAAAAAAAAAAAACTAAAACGATGGCATGACTGTAATTTTACATTGGGGCAAAATCGTAATTTGACAAGAAAGAAAACCATTGCAAAACGGTAAATTTAAATTGAGGGCAAAATTATAATTTTGCTGAAAGAAAAAAAAAACAGCATAGTGGTACAACTGTAAATTTAAATGGGGCAAAATCATAATTTGGTTGGAACAATAAAAAAACCTATACCAAAAAAAAAAAAAAAAAAAAAACTCAAATGGATACCCTTGGCCGCCCACCTTCACCAATAGTAAAGGGGAACTATTCCCGCCAGGTAATTTGTAGATATAGGTAATATAGTTGCGATTTACCCCTTCTGCTACCTTTAATGTGTCTCCAAATACTGTTAAATATCTGCAATCAAGCGATGACCCTGTTTTCCACAAAAGTATCTCCTTTTATATCTATCGAGTAAAATGCCATTTTGGTCCCTGAGGTTTGGCAAGTTTTCCGACTTTCGTCCAATGGTTTGTTTTTCCGCAACTGGATCTAAAAGGTTTAAAATCTTGCCATTTTCATCTTGCTTGTTAACTCCATCCATTTTTCTCCGTTAAGTCATGGGTATTTCAGTCTTTTTTGTTAATTTAAAGGGCAATCCAGTGTTTTTCAGGGGTATTCGGTTTTTTTACATAAAGTGAAAAGGACCTGATTGCCCTTTAAGTTAACTAAAAAGATGGAAACACCCCTGACTTAACAGAGAAAAATGAATGGAGTTGATGAGCCGGATGAAAATGTCAAGATTTCAACCCATTTGGATCCAGATGCGGAAAAACAAACCTTTGAACGAAAGTCGCAAAACTGGCCAAACCTCGGGGACCAAAATGGCATTTTACTCTATATCTTTCTTTTTGTTGATAATGTTTATCTTGAGAAATGGTTAAACATTGAATAGAACATCTACTTCTGACATTATATGATCATTGATATACCGGGCGACGTTTAATTTCTTACAGGGAGATCATATTAAATGAAGAAAAACGCATATATGAGAGGTACGTAGCTCTTTTCGGACTCCGAAATCATGGAGGTGATGAAGCAGTTGCTGCCATAATAGAATCATTAAACGCAAAAAGTGCTTTATTGCGACACGAGGTCTGCAATTTAGTTGTTTCTTTTTACTAATTTTGGAACCTCGTATTCGTCTCTCTGTAAACTAACTGTTTTTTTACTTGGATTTCAGGTTGCCTATGTGTTGGGACAGTTGCAAAACAAAGCGGCTTCAGATGCACTTTCTAGAGTACTTCAAGATGTGAACGAGCATCCTATGGTTAGACATGAAGCTGCTGAGGCTTTAGGTTCCATTACAGGTTTGGTCGTATATTGATTTTGAACCTTATGTTAAACAAGAATGTGTGGTATGTTGTAATTGTTAGATTGTTTAGACAATTATCTAGATGCGGGAAAATAATTTTTCAGAAAATACTTTCTAAAATAATATTAAAAAATAAGGTGATTTTTTTATTTAAAAATGTGGTACTGGGTGCTCTCCTGTCTCCTCCAATAGCAAACTTAAAGTTATTTTTTCTGTTTTTTTTTTAACTTTTTTGTTCAAGATACAATACACTTTTTCATTATTAACTTGTAATATCTAATTGTTAATATAAATCTAAACAAACAGTTTTGTTTAATTTATTTTTGTCTACATTTCGGTATAAGTTCTATTGAAAAATAAAAAACACGTTGTATCCAACATGAATTTTTTTTTTTTTGGATATTACGAGACCAAAACTACTTTATTTTGAATACAATTTAGTTTTCGATAAAGTTTATATTGAAATGTAGACAACTAAGTTTGAACAGAACTTATTAGATTCACATTTAAGTATAAAAAATAAGAAGTTGTTAGAGATAAACTGAATTATATACTGAAAGGAAAAGGGAAAAAAGAATAATTTAACACAGAGAAAGGGGGAGAGAGAGAGTTGCCACATTTGTAAAAACAAAAAATATAAGGTAACCATGCTTCTAAAATCTACTATACTTTTTAGTAACATTTGGTGGAAAATGGGCTGTATTGGGTAGGTAGTCAAACATGGTTTTTAGAGTCAAAACGGCTGTGTTGGGTTGACTCGGGACATTTTTATGAAAAACTTAATGTTTCTGACCTTAATAAACCATTTTTGTAGATGACCAATGTATATCTCTACTTGAGGAATTCTCCAAAGATCCAGAGCCGATTGTTTCACAGAGCTGTGAAGTTGCTCTAAGCATGTTGGATTTTGAACGATCCGGCAAATCATTCGAGGAACTTGAAACATTAAGTTTCACTCATTTTATACGAAAACTGTATCTTGTTGAGAGCGATTGGTTTAATCTATGTTGTTTTCTGCAGTACCTCTTTATGCAGGCACCTCAATTGCAGGAGGCAGCATGATGGTTTCACTTTGTTGTGTGTTTTGTTACCATTGAGTACTAAATGACATACATTTGAATAGAGTTTTGAAGGATGTAGTCACCAGTTCACTTACAAGATGGTGGGTCAGGTGATGAATTCTTAGATGTGTCACTCGTGTGTTTAAATTATAAAAACAAAACTAATTATGACAATAACAGTAAGTTAATAACTTATTGAATACAACATTTGTCTCATGCTTTTGTATAAACTCACTTCTATTAAAAATGATAAGTTCTAGATGAAAGTAAATTTATACAAAGAAAATTAATCCATTTTATAACTTATAAAATATAAAACTTTATATGCAAATAATCATAATATATATTTTTCATTTATACTAAATTAAAAGATAAGGTAATAGCTTTTGACATTGTAATAGAAAAGCGACTATTACAATGCAAACAAATATATGAGAAAGTGGACTTAAAAGAAGCATACATGTATCATAATAATGAAATTCGAACATTGTAGCACATATTTTAAACAATTATCAAGCCAGTATAATCTATCTATTATACTAAATAAATTCTCTTAGGCCACAAGGTTTAATCTTAGCCAATCATTTTGATGATGTGGACATGCTCTAAAGGCTGATAATTCATTTTGTGCGACAATTTCATTTCCTTCATTCTCCTTTCTTTGCAATTTCTTTTGAATACGCATTAAATGCTTTTCTCTTTCCAATCAATTAATCTTGCCAAAATTATGAATTGGTTTCTATTTCAAATAAAAAAACCGTAAGGTAGCGTTTGGAATGGAGGAATGAGAGGTGGAATGGAATGAACCATTACGAGGGAATGAAAAAAAGTGTGTTTGGTTGGTTGATGGAATGGAATCGCCCATTCCAAAATGCATTCCATTCCCTCAAAATCATTCCATCTGCGCCCCCTGTTTTTTTTCCATTCCATTCCCACTTCATCATTCATTAAATACACCACAACCCACCATCGTTGCCACCACCCACCATCACCACCGCCCTCCACAATCGCCATCCACCACCGCCGTCTGCCGTCGTCACCCACCTCCACCGCCACCACCACCGCCACCACCACCGCCGCCAGCCAGCTCCGACCACCACCGCCACCACCCGCGACCCAACGATAACACCACCACTGCCACCGCAACCATCGCCACCACCACCTTCGCCACTACCGCCACCGCCCCCTCCCGCCACTGCCGTTGCCGCCACCCACCTCCGTCCCCACCACCTCCACCTATTGTCACCACTATCACCTCTGATCACCGCCGCCACCCACCTCCGCCATCGCCGTCGCTGCCACTACCGATCACTGTCGTTACCCACGTCCACCACCGCCACCCACCATTGCTACCTCCGATCACCGCCGCCATCTTCGTCAACCACCACCGTCGCCACCCACCCCCACCACCGTTGTCCACCGCTGCCGCTACCACCCACCGTCGTCACTGCCGCCACCCAACTCCACCGTCACCCACCTCCGCCGCTATTACCACCCGCCGCCACCACCCACCGCCGCCGGTACAACGACCACCTATCACCACCCACCATCATCACCCACCACTGACCACCGCCATCCGATTTTATTCCTTCGTCTTTTCTTGCCAACCAAACAACAAGAAGTAATGATTCATTCCATTCTCACATGGTAACCAAACAAGACATGGAATGGTAATGATCAATTGCATTACCTCATCCATTCCATTACCTCGTCGATTCCATTCCACCGTCCATTCCATTACCCCATACCAAACATACCCTAAATGTTAAGAATCATCTACATTCCAGAAAGTAACTCACCGGATTTCTCACTTCTATAACGGCGATCAACTATTGCTGGGGTTTTCATTTTTCATCTCATATACAAAAACCCTAGATCTGATTATATATTTCACGTTGTCGATTCTTCTCTCAAAGGATTCCGGTCAGCTAGGGTTTCCTCCGTAAATGGTGGTGATGGCTGATGATAATAGAGATGATGGTGGTGGTGGTTCTGGCTACGATTATGATGAATGTCGGTACAATGTTAAAGGTTAGGATGTTTTGATTTGAAACAAATATTTTTTATGACTCTAATTTAGAATTGTGAAATCGGAGTTCCATTTCATTAAAGTTTTGATTCAAAGCAGGGTTTTTTTAGAATGGGAAATACAATGAATATTGTATGTTCGGTAATTTTATTTTGAATCTGTTTATACAATGTTTGTGCAAGTAATTATTGGTTGTATTATATATTTTATATTTGATCCGTATGTTAACACATTGTTCATTGGTTCCAGGTTCATATGTATTTTCTCCGCCGATTTTGCGAAAGATCATCAGGTATGCATACACAATTCACATTTGAATTCTCCAATTAAACATAATAAACTGTTTATACGCGATAAAATTGGAAACGCATTCATAGTTTTCTAGAAGATTTTCAAGTAATTGATGACTGATTGCGGTTTCTATATGAAAAGCATATCAGTGGTTTCAAAATTGAATGAAACGTATTGGAGAAGATTTATAACTGTGATTGAGAATTGAGTGAGTTTCCATATAAATCATTTTGCCGCTTAAACAACCAATTCTCTAGCCGCTTAAACAACCAATTCTCTAGCCAAAGAGATAGATTCACAAAACTAATAATATTTTTTGTTTGATTTATGTTCATTAAGTGGTACTTAAAAGTGATTTTTTGTGTGTAATTTACCTTTCACCTACATGTGAAGTTAGCCGGGTTCTTCCATCACCACCTGTAAATTCACACTTTTTTTAAATATATTAGGGCATTCTTTAAATATTGGGTTAACAGGTCTAATTTACTCTCCTTTTTTCAGCTCAAGTATCATGGTTCTTCAGAGGTACAAGTTGGTCGGTGGTTATTGTTGGTTTAGTACCTGATAAAGCAATGGATCCCGACACCCCTACGTCTTCTGCATTTGCTAGCTATGGTATTCAATTGGCCGAGTAAGTACATAAGTTCATTTAATTATTTTTCTCGCGTCTTATTTATAGTTCTACAAATGTTTTGTTTGTTTCCTATGAATAATATTTTTTTTCACATGTATATGATAACCATAGGTCTTTTAATTGCTCTCTGCTCAACATTAATGGGTTCACTTTTGCCTCACGTGAACAATTGTTACTTTATATTAGATGTCACTTATGCAGTGCTTTATATTGATTTGATTATTGGACTTACTGAGATTTGTTTTGAACCGGGTCATCATGAGTATAGGTTGAAATGGGCCAAGTCTGACTTTCAACTTTTCAATTATTTCCAATTAATCCCTTGGTCAGTTCGCAAATCCTGGCATGTTCGTTAACCGTTTTATGTTGGTGTTATAATAATAAAATATGGGTGATTCTATACACACACCCCTGTAATCTTATTTCGCAAGATGGCGGTTCCGGAGCCTGCTTAAGCGTTGCAGAATCTGCCGGTGTCGCCGCTTCGGCAGGCGAAGAAAAGTCGACGTGGATTGAGGTCTCGAAGCTCGCAGTATCGCGGTGTGACGTTTTATCGGCGTACTGGTCGTTGGGAATCACATATCTGGTATGATGCACTTGCTTTCTAATTTCTAATAATTGTGTACTTATGAGTAGTATAAGAGTGTTTAGGAGTGAGTATGTTTGTAAAAAGTAACATAATAATCTGAATTTCATTAATTGATGCAGATACAAAGGTACATATCATACTTAAGAAGTTTCTATAAAGATACTAAAAACTGAACGCTTAAACAAAGATTTTGCAAAAAGTACTTGCCGAGGAAGTTTATATTTTGATTCTTGAGGTTAGTATATATATACTTTTTCTTTTTTGCATTGTTCGACTGCATTTTCTTTAAGGATGAGCTTGGAACCAACCGGTACCGAAAATCCCCTAAAATGGGTACCGGTACCGAATATACCCGGTACGGTTGGGTACCGGTATTGAGGATAAAAATCGGTACCAAAAACGTCAAATGTCGGTATCGAAAATGTACGCGGTCAGGTAAATTTGGTACCGGTACCCGGTACCATTTGGTCTTCCCTAATTTTCTTTGCAAACTGTATTATTGTTTTTTCCTTACATGTGACATTTAGTAAGATTTATTATGTTCAGGCAAGTCCGACATACTAATGTAGTGTAGTTTACACGAGCATGTACCAAGCTTCCAAGTTTGTGCATTGTAACAGGTAATACGGGGAATCTAAAACTACTTTGTTATGCTTCAGTCTTGGTAAATTTGTTTCTTACTTTGACTTTTGGGGATTCCAAATCTTTAGCCTTGAGTGTATGCATTTGAGGTTCGTTGTGTAAAAATTTGGGGGTGAACAAATTCTTTGTCAACTCTAACTTTTTCTTAATAGACTCTACATATTTAGCTTAATTTTAGTTCTCTGTTTAATTTTTTGAGTGGTGTAGCATTGATGCTGTTAGGCTATCTAGCATGTGTTAGTAGTGAATTCATTTATAGATATAAAGTAATTACCAAAGATCATGGTAATTTTCATCAGATTAAATTTTTATTAGTTTTTTGGATTACTTAAAACAAATTAGTGGGTGTGAATGAAAGTTACCTAAAATCGAATCTGTAACAAAAAAAATGCATGGAAGGGTTTGAACCCGAGTGCTTTGGTTTAGATAGCAGTTATGAGCCGGCTGCGTTTACATTTGGGCCTCATGTTCTACAGTTTCTCTGTCTCTAAGCAGCCTTCGAGTCAGTTTTAATTGCTTTGTTCTGCATGTGGTCGTTGCTTCTGTTTTAGTGGGCCAATTGAAATTGAAATAGGAAGGAAGTTATATCTGCCGAGTTTAGGCAACCCAAAAGATGATTTGAAAACATCTATGTAAAGTAACTTATTCGCCTATAGTTTTGTAGAAGATTTTCAAGTAATTGATGACTGATTGCGGTTTCTATATGAAAAGCATATCAGTGGTTTCAAAATTGAATGAAACGTATTGGAGAAGATTTATAACTGTGATTGAGAATTGAGTGAGTTTCCATATAAATCATTTTGCCGCTTAAACAACCAATTCTCTAGCCGCTTAAACAACCAATTCTCTAGCCAAAGAGATAGATTCACAAAACTAATAATATTTTTTGTTTGATTTATGTTCATTAAGTGGTACTTAAAAGTGATTTTTTGTGTGTAATTTACCTTTCGCCTACATGTGAAGTTAGCCGGGTTCTTCCATCACCACCTGTAAATTCACACTTTTTTTAAATATATTAGGGCATTCTTTAAATATTGGGTTATCAGGTCTAATTTACTCTCCTTTTTTCAGCTCAAGTATCATGGTTCTTCAGAGGTACAAGTTGGTCGGTGGTTATTGTTGGTTTAGTACCTGATAAAGCAATGGATCCCGACACCCCTACGTCTTCTGCATTTGCTAGCTATGGTATTCAATTGGCCGAGTAAGTACATAAGTTCATTTAATTATTTTTCTCGCGTCTTATTTATAGTTCTACAAATGTTTTGTTTGTTTCCTATGAATAATATTTTTTTTCACATGTATATGATAACCATAGGTCTTTTAATTGCTCTCTGCTCAACATTAATGGGTTCACTTTTGCCTCACGTGAACAATTGTTACTTTATATTAGATGTCACTTATGCAGTGCTTTATATTGATTTGATTATTGGACTTACTGAGATTTGTTTTGAACCGGGTCATCATGAGTATAGGTTGAAATGGGCCAAGTCTGACTTTCAACTTTTCAATTATTTCCAATTAATCCCTTGGTCAGTTCGCAAATCCTGGCATGTTCGTTAACCGTTTTATGTTGGTGTTATAATAATAAAATATGGGTGATTCTATACACACACCCCTGTAATCTTATTTCGCAAGATGGCGGTTCCGGAGCCTGCTTAAGCGTTGCAGAATCTGCCGGTGTCGCCGCTTCGGCAGGCGAAGAAAAGTCGACGTGGACTGAGGTCTCGAAGCTCGCAGTATCGCGGTGTGACGTTTTATCGGCGTACTGGTCGTTGGGAATCACATATCTGGTATGATGCACTTGCTTTCTAATTTCTAATAATTGTGTACTTATGAGTAGTATAAGAGTGTTTAGGAGTGAGTATGTTTGTAAAAAGTAACATAATAATCTGAATTTCATTAATTGATGCAGATACAAAGGTACATATCATACTTAAGAAGTTGCTATAAAGATACTAAAAACTGAACGCTTAAACAAAGATTTTGCAAAAAGTACTTGCCGAGGAAGTTTATATTTTGATTCTTGAGGTTAGTATATATATACTTTTTCTTTTTTGCATTGTTCGACTGCATTTTCTTTAAGGATGAGCTTGGAACCAACCGGTACCAAAAATCCCCTAAAATGGGTACCGGTACCGAATATACCCGGTACGGTTGGGTACCGGTATTGAGGATAAAAATCGGTACCAAAAACGTCAAATGTCGGTATCGAAAATGTACGCGGTCAGGTAAATTTGGTACCGGTACCCGGTACCATTTGGTCTTCCCTAATTTTCTTTGCAATCTGTATTATTGTCTTTTCCTTACATGTGACATTTAGTAAGATTTATTATGTTCAGGCAAGTCCGACATACTAATGTAGTGTAGTTTACACGAGCATGTACCAAGCTTCCAAGTTTGTGCATTGTAACAGGTAATACGGGGAATCTAAAACTACTTTGTTATGCTTCAGTCTTGGTAAATTTGTTTCTTACTTTGACTTTTGGGGATTCCAAATCTTTAGCCTTGAGTGTATGCATTTGAGGTTCGTTGTGTAAAAATTTGGGGGTGAACAAATTCTTTGTCAACTCTAACTTTTTCTTAATAGACTCTACATATTTAGCTTAATTTTAGTTCTCTGTTTAATTTTTTGAGTGATGTAGCATTGATGCTGTTAGGCTATCTAGCATGTGTTAGTAGTGAATTCATTTATAGATATAAAGTAATTACCAAAGATCATGGTAATTTTCATCAGATTAAATTTTTATTAGTTTTTTGGATTACTTAAAACAAATTAGTGGGTGTGAATGAAAGTTACCTAAAATCGAATCTGTAACAAAAAAAATGCATGGAAGGGTTTGAACCCGAGTGCTTTGGTTTAGATAGCAGTTATGAGCCGGCTGCGTTTACATTTGGGCCTCATGTTCTACAGTTTCTCTGTCTCTAAGCAGCCTTCGAGTCAGTTTTAATTGCTTTGTTCTGTATGTGGTCGTTGCTTCTGTTTTAGTGGGTCAATTGAAATTGAAATAGGAAGGAAGTTATATCTGTCAAGTTTAGGCAACCCAAAAGATGATTTGAAAACATCTATGTAAAGTAACTTATTCGCCTATAATCTTTGGTTTTCTTTCTCAACGTAAACAAATTGTTTTATACTTTTTCATGTTGTTCGTCAAACAATCTAATGTGTTAATGGTGATCAATAGTTGGCAGTTGGATTACTCTAAGATGCCTAGAAGTCGAAAGGGTTCATCAGGAGGTGGTGCTGATTTGGAGTATGTTCATGCAGATGCACGGGCTTCTGCCTACAGTTCGTTTGCAGCTGGAGCTGCATTGATTGCTGGTATTTATGGGCAATTGGGTTTAATATGCAGCCTTTACTTTCTCTAATTTTGATTCACTTTTTATTGAATGGATAATCGAGTTACATCTTTTCTCTAACAGGTCAAATAGAAAGATTTAGCTAAAGATTAAAAAGAAAACTCAAATGGTTCAAATGGGCCAAAAGTCTCTCAAAGCTTATTTAATAGTGCACACAATTTAGATCGGCTTATTAATATAGGCGATTATTTATAAAGTCAACTGATTTTGCTAAAATGAGTTCAGTATTTACACTAGGAGCACGTACTAGCGGCATCACAGATTGCTTTTGTATTTCAAGTGGGTCAAAGATGTGGCCTTCATTTTTCAATTGCATCTGCGAGTCCACCACTCGCACTGGCATCAACACAGAAGTATTTTGAATCGCTAGATTACACTGACTTCTTGAGGAAATATAAGTTGTGGTCAAAAGAAGGTACCTTACCAAGATTAATGTAGCTTACATTTAATTGTTGTTTGTGAGCTGCATAGGGAATTTCGTAAGCTGCTTATCGTAATGTCTAAAAATTTGCTTCGTCAAAAAGACTGCAAGTCGAATTTATCTGAGTTTGATGATGTTTAAGACTTCAAGGTCACTTGGCTTTGTTAAATAAGGGACCAAATTTAAACGACTCACTAAGGACCAAAACGATCAGTCGGATCTTGAAGAAAGGATTAGGTGTTTGGTGCTTTGCTCTGGAAAGGTTTGCAGTTATTCAAATGCTGATTTGACAATTACAGCCTGTTTATTTCTTAATGGGTTGATTTAGGTTATGTTTTTATCTCAAAAGGGGTTAAGAAAACATAATTCTGCTAAAAACGATACGGGTCAAATGGGTAGAAAGTCATCTGAAGATGCCATATATGCAAAAAAAAAATGTTTACTGAAACTAAGATATCATTTATCTACATGTTTTAAAATTTATTTAAAAATTGTTATCCAAATATGAAAGTATAGTATAGGTGCCATTTTTGTCATGTGTTCTTATAAACAAGTCAGTTTGGGCTATGTTTATGTGTAACAGATCAAAAGGGTCATATAAACTAAAAAGTGTTTTTTATGATACTATATTAAAAAGCATTCATTAATCAAATAATTTAGTTATTACAATCAAATCTTAGAAATCTGTCGAAAATGTCATGCTATAACACAACCCGGCCCGGGCAGCCCTCCTATTTTGACCATAACCCATTTTGACCCTTTTTTACCCAACCAACCAGGGTAGTCGTCCTACCATGTTAAACAATATGCTTACACTCTTACACCATTTTGCAGTTGTGTATATATCTATCTTTTGATATATTCATGAACAAACTTTATGGCAACAGAAAAATACAAAGGTTCAAGTTGCCTGAGCGTGTAGTCTGCATTGGTGGCTTTTTGCGAATTGAGTTGTTAGCTCGGGTTCAGGTACAAGCAGCAGTCGGCAAATACAATATATGGTCAGTGTATTATTCCTAATATACTTAATTAATAATTTAAAGGCTATGTTCTTCGAACAGTCGGTTAAAATTACTCTTTTTTTTCAGTTTGGCTCACAGTTTGACTCACATTTTGGCTCACGTGCAAGTGATAGGGCGCAAATAATCACCTGCATTTAGTGTCGAATTTTATGAATCATCAAAATGTATATCTCTGAAATATGATGCTGAGGAATTTGGACCTACAATGAGAAGTGTTTCGAGTGAACGTGATAGTTCGCTTAGCACACAAGTTTAGTACCCCTACAACCTCCTAAACAACTAGCTCTGGGGAACTTACATGACTTTTTGCACATGATGGTATTTTCCGTAATATAGTTGTATGTTTATTTGTAATAACAAGTTGGTGTATGTTTATTTTCTATTAACAAGTTGGTGATTTTGATTCTATTTTGATTTAAATGTTTTTTTAATTCAATTTTTAATAATCCATAATTTACAAATTGGTCAAATGTTTTACTTATAGGCATAATTTTGTAAAAAGAGAAAATGGACAACAATTTAACATGCACAAAAAAATTTGATTGTTGTCTAAAAAATGTTATTAAAGATTCAAAATGTAATATTATTTTTATAAAACGAAAATATTAAAAGATGAAAAGTTAAGATATTTAGATGTATTGGTGTGTGTTATCTATGACTCTACGTTCATGCCTTAATGTATATTTAGATATTAACACTGCTGGTGCAAGTCATATTGGCCAAAAGGCATGAAAAGATCATGAAGCTTTAGTTGACAAAAAGTTAATATGTAACAGAGATGAGCGAGATGCACTATTAGGATGTGATCAACGGTCTCAAAATATTAGGCTTACCAAATCATAGGTTAACGATTCAATGTTTAGAATTCATTATGTGTTTAGTTGGTGTTAAGCCACCCGCGAAACTCACGGGGTCTTAGGCTAGTATTTTATAAATGAATAAATGACACCTCTTGTGCATAACAAATAAAACTAAATACAACCAATACATCGTTCAACTCCATCTGCAAATGACTTCGAATTGGCTTATCCATAAAATTCAACGACGAATAAAGAAACATTAAAGTGAAAACCACTTTTACAAATTCATTGCATTTTACAGATTCACGTAAACAAAGAAACAAAACCACAATTGAGTTTTACAAACTTGTGTTTTATAATAAGTCGGTTCTTTTCTAGAGTTCAGCGTGTGGTCCACAACAACTTTTCGACCCCTCAGGGGCGAGACTTTGTTTTTAGTAGATTAGGATTTTCTATTCAGAAAGGGATGGCGGCGCAGTTTGTTGCTCGTCTATCTGCTATCCTTATGTAATTTGCCCTGATGATTGGAATGAAATATATATTTCCGGGAAAAAATAAATAAATAAGTCGTCTCTTCTTCTCCACGTCAACATGTAAACGACTTCGTTCACATTCTGATCACTATCATAAGGAAACAACTCACAGTTGTTACCTTCATTATATCCTTCAATGATTGACGACATTAATATGGTTGTTCGGAGGTGATACCGATGCTGGCGTGTCACACCCCGACCACGTAAAACAACAAATCGTGGCGGAAACGTCGGGGAGTGTCGTAACAGAATCATTGTTTCACAACCATGGATTAAAGAGTTTCGTTTTATTGAATTATTGAACTCATTGTTTTATTACAAATTGGATAAATACAAATATTATCTTTCAAGTTTTAAAGTCACTAAGGCACGAGTCCATCCTATGTATGACATGCATCAACAATCATCACATAGCAGCACCTGAAACATATGTGAAAATAGGTACGTCAACATAAAAATTTATGTGCGTCGCATAGGTTTTGTGAATTAGATTCATGGCTTTGGTTAACGCAATCAAAAGGTTTTATGTTTACATAAAAAATAGCCATGAATCCTTGTAAAAAGTTTGGTTTCGAAAACACATTGCTTTGATAAAAGAATTTTGTAGTACATGTAAAAATATACTTTGGTTTTGAAATAGTTAAATAGATAGTATATCAAATATACTTTGGTTAATGAAATAGTAGGTTTGGTAGTATATCTCAAGTATACTTTGGTTTTGTAAATAGCATTTCAAATTATGTTTTGGTTTGAAAATAGCATATCAACTATGTTTTGGTTTTGAAAATAGCATATCCACTATGCTTTGGTTTTGAAAATAGCATATCAACTATGCTTTGGTTTGAAAATAGCATATCATCTATGCTTTGGTAAATAACAAGGTCAGTAGTATATTAAAACATATGTTGGATTTTGTACATAGTATATCAAAAATATACTTTGGATAATATCATATTTGAGAGCACATCAAACTGTACCTTGGTAGGATATCAAAATATATAAAAGAAACTGTAATTTAGTATTCATTCAAACCTTAGTGTATCAAACTACACTTTGGAGACTATAGAAATACCACAAAGGCAATTTCTATTTGGTTAAAATTTGGTTTCTGACATTCCATACAACAGGAATGGGGTGTCTAGTCCTATAGCGCTATATCGTACTACCAATCGGTTTGGTGAATGTATAAAGAAAGTACAATCCAACAATTAGTTTTAGAATCTTTGAAAATTTGTGTTTAATAGGGGTGCTAAACGGGTCGTGTTGGCGGGTTCAACCCGACCCGAACCCGAAAATTTTACACAAACCCGAACCCGACCCGAACTCGAAAATCGTATCCAACATAAGAACCCGAACACGACCCGAAGTTTCATGGGTTGACCCGAACACGACCCGTTCAACCCGAATTTTTTTATTTTTTTCTGAAATTAATATATTAAAATTAAAATTTACACTAAAAAATACAAATGTATATAATAATATCATATTTAAATTATAAAATCTATGTTAATTTCACTTTTTAAGTTATAATCATTGCATAAAATACACACCCCATTTAATTTATGACATAAAATATATTGTAAAAAAATATAATATAGTATAAATGTGTTAAACGGGTCAACCCGCCAACCCGACCAGGTTGACCCGAACCCGACCCATTAACCTAAACGGGTTCGCGGGTTCAACCTGAAACTGACCCGAACCCGTTTAGACTAAACCTAAACCCGCTAACTTCGTGTTAGGTTCGTGTCGTGTTTTCGGGTCGTGTCAGAAATTCACGCCCCTAGTGTTTAAACCATAGATAATTGTTCAATTCGTCAAAAGATAAGTACTAGCATGTATAATCATATGGTTGAAATCATGAAAATAACAAATAGGAACATATGTTTCACCCAAAAACATTTGAAAGCAATAATAGAGGAGACTGTGTACTCACTTGGGATTGCTTATTAGTCTTGAGAATAAGACCAATTAAAGCTCCAAGGATCACGAATCAAACGGCACCTAATATAGGTAACTATGTTAATAATCGGATCCTAAATCGGGAGATAGGATAGAATGGTATTCTATAAATCAAATGAGTATTTAAACTAATATGGTATGATTTAATAGAGCTAACATTCTGATTTGGAAGTCTACCTAAGTGCTTTTGACCCGTTTCGGCCCATTATGGTAGTATAAGCTACTATAATGTGTCGGTTGCGTAAAACTAAGGTCGGATGGTTATCTATGTGCTATGTCAATTCTTACATGCCCAATTATCCCTAAACATGTTACTAAATCAGATTATATGTCAAAAATATGTTCACATATGCGAAATATGGATTTATGCTTCAAAAGGGCATTTTGGTCATTTTCTATGGGCATATAAGCTAACTAACAAATAACTAACCAATCCTAGGTGATCATAAGGTATAACCTCAGAGGTTATTCCCTATGCAACTATGATCACAAAACATGCTTGGTCGGATCCTAATGATCGACCAAACGGGTCGGGTTCGAACGTCTAAGCGGGTGTTTAGACCGCTTAACTTACGACCCTAAACAAGCACTAAACTAATAGTGACGAGTTAAACATCTCAAAACATGTTTAACTAACTTAGAAAACTGATTTGGTATCAAAACAAAGTGTGTTGATACCTAAAAGTAGTTCCGTTGCAAAAATGCGTGCTAAAACGCATTTTGTCCGAAACTTTGACTCGTCACTACACCTAGTTAATGTGGTAACCAGTAGGTATAATCACTAAGGATTATAACCATCGTGATTACAATCACGTTACAAAGTTCAAACGAACTTTGCGTTGACCATTGACTGGTCAAAGCTGAAAGTCAAACACTGTTTGACTTTTATGCTAAGAAAACAATAAAATAATGAAGGAAGCTTACAAAGGGTCCTTGCTAGAACTTGATCTTATAATTCTCAGGTATGAAGTTATAAAACCTCAACTTAGAGAATTTAGATCAAGTGTGAGTTGCAACAAATGAAATGCTAGGCTATTTACAATTGTCATGAGTTCACAAGATCACTCCAAGTGTTTGTGTAACTTCCAAGCATAAAATCCAAGCCACACATGTGTTATAAGCAAATTAGAAGCATAAGATCTAAGCCACACATGAAATGCTAGGCTATTTACACCAAGGACTTGCAAGAACAGCCCCTAAAGTATCAAACAGATTGCAAAAAACTGGTTTCTGGTCGCTGGCACTTTTAGGCGGGGCGCGTAAGGGTAGGGTCAGGCCTTACGCGGCCCGTGTGAACTCAGTAGATCAGCACAACTTTCAGTTTTGACAGCTTTGGTCCCTGCATGTGTATGAGCTCATTTCTAGCATTTTTAACCCCCGTTAAGCCATTTTAAAGGCTCTACAAGGTCATCAAAGTTTAGAGGACTCAAAATATGCTCGGAAAACTCTCGGATGTCGGTTCGTTTGGTCGTACGGTCACGTTATTCGTCTAATTACGACGAAACTCGAACGGACGCGAAAACGATCCAAATTAAGCGACGAATGGTATTTTTGCATGCCGATCACTAAAATAAAAATATTTTAGTGTGTATAAAAATTTTGGATGTCCAGATGTGGTCAGAATGTAAGATATGTGCGTAAATGCAAACTTACGTCGTTTTTGACACTTTTAGTCCCTGTAAGATCAAATAAGCATATTTTCGCACACCGAACCACTCAAAGCTTATTTCTAAGCTATGTTTAGGTTATATATGGTATGTTTAGATTATGACCAAGTTCCGGACTGTATGTTGCCATACGAAACGGCATACTTTTGCAGTTTGACGCAAATAGTCCCTGCGAGCGAACAAACTTGTTTTTGACACACCAAACCCTTCAAAACTTATTTCTAAGTTATGTAAAGGTTATTTAAGGTATGTTAAGCCTATTTCACTATTTCAGAGTGTTTGTTGCATTAAATTGATCGCGTTTACGCATTAGTTTGCGTATAACTCTCCAGAAAGCGATTTAAAGCTCGAAATTAAACATGAATTGATATGTGCAAATGATACACATATTTATAAAAATCCCAAGTATGAAACACAATATTTCATTGGTTTGGTATTTGTTTGATGTTCGTAGTGACACAGGTGTCATAGTCTCCCCTACTTTAGGAAATTTCGTCCCGAAATTTAATTTTAGAGGAAACCTGTGAAGACAACCGTGATTGTTTCGCTTTCGAATGAATCCTCCTGTAACACCCCGTGTTTTCACGAGTGAAAGTCAAAGTCACGGTTAAAGTCAACGACCGATTTCGCGCGACTCGACGGGTAGAATTATCTTTATTTTATTTATATTATGTGGAGTAAGTGTTGTTAATGACAATAATCGAATCGTGTTAATCGTTAATCAATCGACTCGCGACTGCGAATCGTAGGAAGTAACAATGCGATAAAGCTAATCGACAAATAATCATGCTATACTAATCGAATCGACATCAAATCGTAACTCAAGCTATGTATTTTACTTGGGTTTATACGTGTGTGTGCCTTACGTGTTACCTGTGCATGTTATTTTATGTTATGTGATGGTAATCAAGCGAACTCAATCGAAACTCGTAGTCTAACTCGAATACAATCGAACTCGAACCCGAATCCCGATCGAACCTTATTAAATACGAAGTAGTTGGGACTAAAAGTAATTTGACTATGAAACCCCATCGAATCGTTCGCGATCGAAACCGAAACGTCGAAGAATCGTCGCACCATTCAGGCGACATCCGAACGAATGGTCAATCCGCACGGATTGCCAATCCGCACGGATTGCCAATCCGGACGGATAACCTATCCGGGTTACGTGCTATCCGCACGGATTACCCTTTCCCCTTTTGGCATCCTATAAATACACGGGTCACTCTCCAAACTTTCCACTTTTGGCAAGTGACGTCCGACCCGCACGCACTCTTCACCTTTTCTCCGATTTCTCTCAATCCAGGTAAGATCTTACTCTAATTCTTGTACATTCTTGATCACTACACAATTCTGCACCTTTCTATCTTTCAAATCTCAACTTTTAACCGTGAAATCATCAAGATTTGAGGTATTCTCGGCTGACGTCATCATGAAGTTCTCATGAACTTCAAGCTTGACCTCATTCCACCAAGAATAACTCAGATCTGAACGATTTCCACAAGATTTCACCTAAGTCTAAACTTTTCTAAGGATAAAAGAGTTGAAAGAAATAAACTCAAGTTTTCTCCTTCTTTAACCCTTAAAATCGGTACGAATTTGATCGGTTCTAGTCTTCTACTCGATAATAGAGATGCACTAGTCCTAGATCTGGATTCTACCCACAAGACACCTGATTACGAGATAAACCGGAATGACCGTTCTGAGTCGCCGACAGGTCGAGTTAGGGTGGTTCCTGGCCGGCTTAGTCATGCGAGTAAGAATACAATTCCAAGTGGTTGCCACGTAATCAGAACGTCTCGATAAACGACAACAGAAACCAAGAGTAGACGAACGGAACAGCCAGACGAGAGACTGTCCGAACGGACAAGTTGTCCGCACGGACAGACGATCCGGACGGGTTGCCACCTGGACGAACTACACTTGGGACCCACATTCAAAAACGAGGTTTGAGTATCGACGAATGAACAATCCGGACGGATGACCTCTGAATGGATTACTCTTCGGATCATGAGATACTAAGACCTTAAACAATTTCAAACAATGATCATCCGCACGGACAGACTATCCGGACGGATTGTCTTTGTCCGCACGAACAAACTATCCGGACGGATTACCACTGTCCGCACGGATTACCATCCGGACGGATTCCATAAACTTTATCAAGTGACTCAGCCTCAGAGACGTGTCCGCACGGATCACCATCCGGACGGATTGTTGTCCGCGCGACCTGCTTGAAAGGTAGAGATACTTAAATGTTTTCTAAATGCTACAACGAAAACTTCAAAGCACAAGCCATCATACACAAACACATCCTTAGGAAGAAACAATCCACTCGAATAGTAATCTACACGGACTACTTGTCCGCACGAATAAACAATCCGCACGAGTGACTAATCCGGATGGATTACCATCCGCACGGATAGTTACTCGCACGGATAGTTTATCCGGGTGGATCACCACTCGCACGGATAGTTTATCCGGATGGATCACCATCCGCACGGATTACCATCCGCACGGATAGTTTACTCGCACGGATAGTTGATCCGCACGATCAGCTATCCTATCCGCTCTCACTTCGTACTGTTTTTACACGCCACTTATCATTACGTTATCGAATCTATTCAGGCTAACCGTACTCGCTGAAAAGTGCTCCCTTCAATCCATAAATCGTTGTGAGTATACTCGAACCCTTTTTGCTTTTAGCACTTTTTGGGTGTTACATACGTTACGAATATTCAAACTACAACTATCACACTACTCAAGCTATTTTAACGCTAAACCATTAATGCATGTTATACGTGGCTTATGAATGCTTGTTTGTTATGTTTACACATGGAATGCTATCTACCTGCCTTAGCAACGATAGTACTATAGTTTGGACTCAGCACCCGTTCACACGGGGGTTGTTAAGGATCTTTTACTTGCATGGATTACGGTGGTAATCATGTATTGCGAACTGCCTCGGGCAGTCAATCCGCAGTCATTGGTATCGATGGATCTATGTCGATAACTAACGTGCTTCATTTCACTATGTGTACGTGCTGGTTATGCGTAAACGAATTCGAACTCTATATGCTATTATCAAACTTGTATGCTCACCTTTACATTATATGTATTGACTTTATTTTAACGTATGTGACAGGTGCTTAGGTTGTTTCTATGCTTAACTTGCTGGTGATGAAATTGAGGCTAGGGAAGGAGTCCTAGAAACCAACAAATAAATTAGCTATGTTTAAATCTGAGTTGTCGGAACAGAATACTTGTCTGTAATAATTATTTAACTATTTGAGATACGGTATGGGACGTATTGCTTTAATTGAATGGTAATGATAGTTGTTATGGAAACTTCTGGACAATCTGTTTCGCTCAGTGCCACGCCCTGATGATTCCGCCATCGGTTGGGGTGTGACAGATTGGTATCAGAGCCATAACTATAGGGAATTAGGCAAGACTCGACCTAGTCCGGGTCGAAGTCTTAGAGACCTAGTCTATAGTCAGGAACCAACAGACCGACTCGAGTACATCCCTACTAGATAGTGTACGAGCTCATTCCTCGCTATTTTCATTTACCTACACTATCACTGCACTCAAATTTTCAAATTATGAACAGGTAATGAGGCCGAGAATAGGTGTGAAAACCGCAAACTCTCGACTAAAGTGGCCTAATCAGCTTGCGTTTTAGCTACAAACGAGGAGAATCATACCAAATTAGGAGTGAAATCCATATTTTGATGAATAATCTCCTCAATTTTATTAAGAACAAGGACGAAGTTATAAGATAGGGGTGACACCCTAACCTTGACGACTTGTCCTGATTTTATACAAAACTCCCACCAAAGTTTCGATGGACTCCAACGATCTGAAGACACAATATAACCAATGGGAATTGCGCCAACGCCCAAGAATCGAGGCAAAGGCATAGTCCTGAAGGTAATTGTGCACACAGGATCCTTGTGAATAGTCGAACCACTTTGGTTAGTCGAAGTCTAAATAGCCGCAGACAATCTAGTCTCGATTTTATGTGTTTCAAGTTTTCGTCGCTTTTATGTGAATTACGTGTTTTATGCTTATTTGTTAACATTTTGAGGTACTACCGGTTTCAATCTAATGCTTTTGTCCTTGGCTACCCACACAACACATCATTAACGAAGCGCTCGCACTCCACTACGTTCGAACACTCGCAAACTCTGAATACTAGGTTTCTGTTTTCTGAATGCCCCTAGTGACTAAGGCTTATGTGTTTCTTGCTATGGTGCTTACGTGTTTAGGAATGTTGTGACTATGTGCCCTATGTGTTTATGTGATTTTGTGTAATTATGTGAATTTGTGAACATATGCGTTTACATGGTACGTGTTACTGAGCTTTAGTAGTAGTAGACGTGTGTGGTGAGATTCGAATACATGTGTTGAGTTCCGTGGCGATGTCTATTGCAGACAATGTTGTCTGGATCTCATCATACACTCTCTCGTCAAGAAAAGAGGGACAGACATCTTGCTTCTATTATCGCGAACAGTGTGGCAAAAGCCGTGAGTGATGTCTACGAGAACGCCATCAAATCATCCGAGGAATCGAGGACTGAAGGTCCTAAAGCTGTCACGAGACCTTTCAGTTTCAAGCAATTCAAGTCGTGTGGGCCAAAAGAATTCACAGGCGAAGGAGGTCCTACTGCACTATTCCACTGGTTTAACTCTATCGAGGTTACTCTGCGACAAAGTGGTTGCCCTGATGACCTTCGAACTCTGAACGCTACCGGCGTCTTCCAGTCCCGTGCGCTAGACTGGTGGACGGCCGAGAGGAACAAGCGAGGGAATGATGCAGCCTACGGGTTGTCATGGGATGAGCTCAAGGAAGTCATGCTAGAGGAATTCTGCCCTCCTCACGAATGTCAAAAGCTTGAAGATGAATTTTGGCACATACATCAGAAGGATGGAGACAATGCTGGTCTTACGGCTCGCTTCAAACAACTCAGCATTATCTGTCCCGACCAGGTCAAGACTCCCGATATGACCATCAAGAAGTACATCCGATCTTTGCCCGACTGCGTTGCTGATTTCGTGCAAGCGGCTAAGACTACCACGATCGAGGAAACCTATCTGCTAGCCGCTGAAATCAACGACATAAGGGTTAAGGCTGGGGTGTGGGATAAGACCTCCAAGCATCTGCATCAAGCTACCGCTACCACACCAACTGCTGAACCCACCTCGTCAAGCAACAAGAGAAAGAACAGCTCCACCAACAAGAACTGTGCGATTACTGCTGCACCGATTCAAGCTGTACCTGCCCAACAGCGTCAAGTAGCGGCGCCTGTGGCCAATGCACCGCCTGCGAAGCGTGCATATACTGGGCCGCACCCGCTCTGCCCTACTTGCACCTATCATCACCCGACAGCTATTCAATGCCGCTTTTGTGCTCACTGCAACGTGTACAGCCACTTTACTGCCAACTGCCGTATTCGCCAAGCTCCTGTCAATCAAGCTCTACTCGCCGCCCCACAGGGTCAACAAGCTCCTCCGGCACCCGCAGTCAAAGCCAGAGCCTGTTTCTCATGTGGCGACCCGAACCATTTCGCCAACGTGTGCCCAAACAGGGTTGTGAAACAAGAGCCTCAGCAGCAACAGCCACAGCAACAACAACAGCAACAACAACAGCAGCAACAACAACAGGCCGCACGTGCCAGAACTTTCAATCTCAACGTGCGTCAAGCCCAGGCCGACAACAACGTGGTCAATGGTACGTTCCTTGTGAATGGTATTTATGCTTCATGTTTGTTTGATACTGGAGGCGATAATTGCTTTGTGTCGCTCGAATTTGATAAACTCCTTAGTCGTAAACGTTCCCAACTCTCCTCTGCATTTGATGTTGAAGTCGCTACCGGAAGAACCGTCGCTGTCAATTCCGTCATCCGTGATTGTACTCTCGAGCTCAGCAATCACATCTTCCCAATTGATCTCATTCCGATGCAACTCGGAAGCTTCGACGTCATAGTAGGCATGGACTTTCTTCGAGAAAACCAAGCCGAAGTTGTGTGCTTCGATAAGATGATTCGTTTTTCGCTCGCAAACGGTGATTCATTGCGCGTTTATGGTGATACTACTTCGAAGGGTCTCAAACTTATGTCATGCCTCCAAGCTAGCAAGTATCTCCGCAAGGAATACAGGGCTTTCTTGGCTAACGTTGTAGCAGCGGAGAAGGAAAAGAAAGAGAAGAAGGAAGTGAAAGACGTACCTGTGGTTCGAGAATTTCCTAACGTTTTTCCAGAGGATCTTCCCGCACTACCTCCAAAACGCGATATTGATTTTCGTATTGATCTCATTCCTGGAGCTAACCCCACCGCCAGAGCTCCTTATCGACTCGCGCCGTCCGAAATGCGCGAACTCTCAACCCAACTCCAGGAATTGCTTGAAAAAGGCTTCATTCGCCCGAGCACCTCTCCCTGGGGCGCGCCGGTCCTCTTCGTCAAAAAGAAGGATGGGTCGTTCCGGATGTGCATTGACTACCGGGAATTGAATAAGTTGACTATCAAGAACCGCTATCCTCTGCCTCGAATCGACGATTTGTTTGATCAGCTACAAGGCGCTACGTGTTTTTCGAAGATCGATCTACGTTCCGGATATCATCAGCTGCGTATACAAGAGGAGGATATACCCAAAACCGCGTTTCGCACCCGTTATGGCCATTACGAATTCGTTGTCATGCCTTTTGGCCTAACAAACGCACCAGCAGTTTTCATGGATCTGATGAATCGCGTGTGTAAACCATATCTCGACCGTTTCGTCATCGTGTTCATCGACGATGTCTTGATCTATTCCAAGTCGAGAGCCGAACACGCGCAACATCTACGTTTGGTTCTCGAGTTACTCCAGGGGAACCAACTCTACGCCAAATTCTCTAAGTGCGAATTTTGGTTGGGGGAGGTTCAGTTTCTGGGTCACATTGTAAATAGTCAGGGTATTCACGTCGATCCTGCGAAGATTGAAGCTGTCAAGAGCTGGGTTACGCCTAGGAATCCGTCTGAAGTCCGTTCTTTTCTCGGACTAGCGGGCTATTATCGATGATTTATCCAAGGATTCTCGAAGATTGCTGTACCACTTACCTCGCTTACACATAAGAACCAGCCTTTTGTTTGGGGAACCAAGCAAGAGTCTGCCTTTCGAACCCTCAAACACATGCTTTGCAATGCTCCTATTCTCACACTACCCGACGGAAACAATGATTTCATTGTCTACTGTGATGCTTCCAACCTTGGTCTCGGTTGTGTCCTTATGCAACGAGACAAGGTCATAGCTTACGTATCTCGTCAGCTCAAAATCCACGAGAAGAACTATACAACCCAAGATCTCAAGCTAGGCGCGGTTGTTTTTGCATTAAAGATTTGGCGACACTACCTGTATGGTACAAAGTGTACGATTTTCACCGATCATAGGAGCCTCCAACACATCTTTAATCAGAGAGAACTAAACACGCGTCAACGTCGATGGGTAGAACTTCTCAACGATTACGACTGTGAGATTCGTTATCACCCAGGCAAAGCAAATGTTGTAGCCGACGCACTTAGCAGACGGAGCTATCTGCTTAGCACTCGTAGTATTTAAGCCCAGCACAACCTCGAAACTCTCATCCGCGACGCCCAGCATGCGTGTTTCAACGAACGCACATTGAAGAAAGAACGAATCTACCACGATGGAGCCCAGCTTGTGAGCAAATCAAACGGGATATTCCACTTTTTAGGCCGAATTTGGATTCCCAAGCGAACCAATTTGCGACAGATTATCATGGACGAAGCCCACAAATCTCGGTACTCTATTCATCCCGGTGCCGACAAAATGTACCAGGATCTTCGCTATAGGTACTGGTGGCCGGGTATGAAACGGGATATCGCTCTCTACGTCGAAAAATGCCTAACCTGTGCTAGGATCAAGGCTGAACATCAAAGACCCTCTGGCTTGCTCGAACAACCACCAATTCCTATGTGGAAGTGGGAGAGTATAGCTATGGATTTCGTAACCAAGCTTCCAACCACGTCATCAGGTCATGACAACATTTGGGTTGTTGTTGACCGTTTGACTAAATCAGCTCACGTCTTGCCAATACGAGAAGACTACAAGGTGGAACGATTAGCCCGAATCTACACCGACGAGATCATTTGTAGACATGGGACGCCTCGTGACATCATCTCTGATCGTGATGCTCGGTTTACTTCACGATTGTGGGAAATGTTTCAAACGGCACTCGGTACAACGCTAAATCTAAGTACCGCTTTCCACCCACAAACCGACGGTCAGACTGAAAGAACGATTCGTACTCTTGAAGACATGCTCCGTTCGTGTGTTTTAGACTTCGGTGGTAATTGGGATAAACACCTGCCGTTAATCGAATTCTCGTATAACAACAGCTACCAGGCTAGCATTCAGATGACACCTTTCGAGGCGTTGTATGGAAGAAGATGTCGGTCGCCTATTGTGTGGCACGAGATCGGTCACTCGCAACTAACCGGTCCGGAGCTGCTACAAGAAACGACAGACAAAATTTTCCAAATTCGAGACAACCTAGCGAAAGCTCGGGATCGACAAAAAGTTTACGCCGATAAAAAGCGCAAGCCCCAGGAATTTGGCGTTGGTGACTACGTACTCCTAAAGGTATCACCTTGGAAGGGTGTAGTCCGATTCGGCAAAAAGGGAAAACGCGCGCCTCGATATGTTGGACCTTTTAAGATTCTGGAAAGGATCGGAAAAGTCGCCTACAGACTCGAATTACCGGAGGAACTTAGCAATGTCCACCCGACTTTCCACGTGTCAAACCTCCGAAAGTGCATCGCCGACCACAACTTACATGTCTCTCTAGACGATCTGCAAGTGAACAAAACATTACACTTCGTGGAGAAGCCTGTCGAAATCATGGATCGCCAAACTAAGCAGCTCAGGCGCTCACGCATTCCTATTGTGAAAGTCCGATGGGAAGGTAAATGAGGCGCGGAGTTTACTTGGGAACTCGAAGGCGACATGAAGGCAAAGTACCCGCAGTTGTTTGATTAGAAAAGCGAACCACAAAAACTCAGATTTCTCTCAAACGGATTGGGATCAAGTCTGAAAATTTGTAGGCTTTTAGATCATGTATATTCGCACAACATATCCAAATTTTAGCCGATTCTAACCGTAAAATCTTGTCTAATTTGACGTTTTTCAGTTAGAAACGTGAAATAGTTGAAAAGTGAAGGAATTTTGACACATCTGTGTGAATTTGGCTCTGAATCTGATCAATTCCTATACGAATCTAGTGCGTTTGATCTGTACAATCGAGAACCTGCTTAGATACCACTTGTAGGTCCCGGTTTCAACTCCGTTGCGATTATGTTTGGTCACGATCGTGCACGGACTCCGCACGTTACACGAGTCAAAATCGGTCCAAACGAAGAACTCTCACACGTGATTCACGACCTTGTTACGGCTTTCAGCTTAATTTCGGGACGAAATTCCCTAAACAAGGGGAGGCTGTAACACCCCGTGTTTTCACGAGTGAAAGTCAAAGTCAAGGTCAAAGTCAACGACCGATTTCGCGCGACTCGACGGGTAGAATTATCTTTATTTTATTTATATTATGTGGAGTAAGTGTTGTTAATGACAATAATCGAATCGTGTTAATCGTTAATCAATCGACTCGCGACTGCGAATCGTAGGAAGTAACAATGCGATAACGCTAATCGACTAATAATCATGCTATACTAATCGAATCGACATCAAATCGTAACTCAAGCTATGTATTTTACTTGGGTTTATACGTGTGTGTGTGCCTTACGTGTTACCTGTGCATGTTATTTTATGTTATGTGATGGTAATCAAGCGAACTCAACCGAAACTCGAAGTCTAACTCGAATACAATCGAACTCGAACCCGAATCCCGATCGAACCCTATTAAATACGAAGTAGTTGGGACTAAAAGTAATTTGACTAGGAAACCCTATGGAATCGTTCGCAATCGAAACCGAAACGTCGAAGAATCGTCGCACCATTCAGGCGACATCCGAACGGATGGTCAATCCGCACGGATTGCCAATCCGCACGGATTGCCAATCCGGGCGGATGACCAATCCGGACGGATAACCTATCCAGGTTACATGCTATCCGCACGGATTACCCTTTCCCCTTTTGGCATCCTATAAATACACGGGTCACTCTCCAAACTTTCCACTTTTGGCAAGTGACGTCCAACCCGCACGCACTCTTCACCTTTTCTCCGATTTCTCTCAATCCAGGTAAGATCTTACTCTAATTCTTGTACATTCTTGGTCACTACACAATTCTACACCTTTCTATCTTTCAAATCTCAACTTTTAACCGTGAAATCATCAAGATTTGAGGTATTCTCGGCTGACGTCATCATGAAGTTCTCATGAACTTCAAGCTTGACCTCATTCCACCAAGAATAACTCAGATCTGAACGATTTCCACAAGATTTCACCTAAGTCTAAACTTTTCTAAGGATAAAAGAGTTGAAAGAAATAAACTCAAGTTTTCTCCTTCTTTTACCCTTAAAATCGGTACGAATCTGATCGGTTCTAGTCTTCTACTCGATAATAGAGATGCACTAGTCCTAGATCTGGATTCTACCCACAAGACACCTGATTACGAGATAAACCGGAATGACCGTTCTGAGTCATCGACAGGTCGAGTTAGGGTGGTTCCTGGCCGGCTTAGTCATGCGAGTAAGAATACAATTCCAAGTGGTTGCCACGTAATCAGAACGTCTCGATAAACGACAACAGAAACCAAGAGTAGACGAACGGAACAGCCAGATGAGAGACTGTCCGAACGGACAAGTTGTCCGCACGGACAGACGATCCGGACGGGTTGCCACCCGGACGAACTACACTTGGGACCCACATTCAAAAACGAGGTTTGAGTATCGATGAATGAACAATCCGGACGGACGACCTCTGAATGGATTACTCTTCGGGTCATGAGATACTAAGACCTTAAACAATTTCAAACAATGATCATCCGCACGGACAGACTATCCGGACGGATTGTCTTTGTCCGCACGAACAAACTATCCGGACGGATTACCACTGTCCGCACGGATTACCATCCGGACGGATTCCACAAACTTTATCAAGTGACTCAGCCTCAGAGACGTGTCTGCACGGATCACCATCCGGACGGATTGTTGTCCGCGCGACCGGCTTGAAAGGTAGAGATACTTAAATGTTTTCTAAATGCTACAATGAAAACTTCAAAGCACAAGCCATCATACACAAACACATCCTTAGGAAGAAACAATCCACTCGAATAGTAATCCACACGGACTACTTGTCCGCACGAATAAACAATCCGCACGAGTGACTAATCCGGATGGATTACCATCCGCACGGATAGTTTACTCGCACGGATAGTTGATCCGCACGATCAGCTATCCTACCCGCTCTCACTTCGTACTGTTTTTACACGCCACTTATCATTACGTTATCGAATCTATTCAGGCTAACCGTACTCGCTGAAAAGTGCTCCCTTCAATCCATAAATCGCTGTGAGTATACTCGAACCCTTTTTGCTTTTAGCACTTTTTGGGTGTTACATACGTTACGAATATTCAAACTACAACTATCACACTACTCAAGCTATTTTAACGCTAAACCATTAATGCATGTTATACGTGGCTTATGAATGCTTGTTTGTTATGTTTACACATGGAATGCTGTCTACCTGCCTTAGCAACGATAGTACTATAGTTTGGACTCAGCACCCGTTCACACGGGGGTTGTTAAGGATCTTTTACTTGCATGGATTACGGTGGTAATCATGTATTGCGAACTGCCTCGGGCAGTCAATCCGCAGTCATTGGTATCGATGGATCTATGTCGATAACTAACGTGCTTCATTTCACTATGTGTACGTGCTGGTTATGCGTAAACGAATTCGAACTCTATATGCTATTATCAAACTTGTATGCTCACCTTTACATTATATATATTGACTTTATTTTAACGTATGTGACAGGTGCTTAGGTTGTTTCTGTGCTTAACTTGCTGGTGATGAAATTGAGGCTAGGGAAGGAGTCCTAGAAACCAACAAATAAATTAGCTATGTTTAAATTTGAGTTGTCGGAACAGAATACTTGTCTTGATGCTTGTCTGTAATAATTATTTAACTATTTGAGATACGGTATGGGACGTATTGCTTTAATTGAATGGTAATGATAGTTGTTATGGAAACTTCTGGACAATCGGTTTCGCTCAGTGCCACGCCCCGATGATTCTGCCATCGGTTGGGGTGTGACACCTCCGTTTCCCAAGTAATACTCTAGGTCACGTTTGGATTCTTAGTGAATTTTTAATTGCCAAAATGTTGTCGTTGTTGTAACAAAAGCATGGAGCTTTGAACAACAGATAGGAGAATGTTTCCTATGAAGACTATTATAGGAAACTTGTGTGTGCTCGAAATCAGAGTTGAAGAGTGTAAGAGAGAATAACAATGGTCAAGGTCCAGGACTTCTAGTAACTCAAATAACGCTACGCTTGCAATGTAATAAGGAACACTTATATATAGGAAGTACCAGCGGCGTATCCACCATGCCCTTTTTACATTGTTCCCGTCTCGTTATTTTCATCACTATAGGTCTTAACACATGACAAAACTTGTTGTGGTTTCTGTGCACTGAATTCCATAATTATGTATGCATCCATAATTACTTAATTCCTTGCACAGTCCGCACAGTTCATTTTTATAATATGTAGGGGAAAAATCAATCGAACAAACATGTAATGACTTGACAAGACTACCAGAGGATCTTTTTAACTAGATCAACGAACGATCTTTTTAACTAGATCAACACATGATCTCCTTAACTAGATCGTCGTATGATCTCTTTAAATAGACCACTTAAGGGATATTTTTAACTTTGAACCAAATAATCGTTTTGAAACAGCACTTTGGAATCCAAGGGTCTGACTATTTGCATAGAAAGCTCCTTAAGGATTTAAGATAGTACTTGGAGTATCCTTCTGAGAATCTAACATATGAAAATACGGAAGATTCTACCAGGACTTAGATATCGAGCTTTAGAATTACACATAAACACAATAATCACAAAATTGTGCATTCGTTAATTTAGTTATTAGCTCGTTCGTTAATTTGAATTAATGCATTTGAAGTACACTAGAAATCCAATCACGGACTTCAATTAGTACTTAAAACATCCTCAAGAATCTAACTATGAAGATATGAAGATCTTATAAGGATTTGGAATTTGTCTTTGTCGTATCGTAACATTCGTATTAGAACACATAAGGAATCCAATTAAGGACTCACGATAGTACCTTTATATATATCAAATCAAGGATTTGAAATGGTACTTCAGATATTTGTTTAAGAACTTGTAATTTGTACCTTGTACTTTGTTCCTTTAAAAGAAACGAGTACTTAGGATTTTAGGGGAGATCACAAGTGATCATAGAATGAAAGAACCACACGAGTAGTTTATCTTACAAGGAACACGGTTCCTTAGTGTCGGTATCGTATGGGTATGTCACGTAGACACACAATCATAACAGCTTCGTAAAATAAAATTGGAACAACAATTTTATTTATATAGTAGCTGAATTGTTTCAAAAGATAACAACAAAGGAAAAAAAATACAAGGTCTAATTGTTCACTGCTGAATTGCCATTTGCATCTGCCTCGTTTATGTTAAACACTCGTCCACGCGCTGGATTTGCATGAACAAGTCTGGGGCAATTGTTTCGGTAGTGAGTGAGATCACCACAGTTGTAGCACGATCTAGGTGGATATGGTGCTTGAACAGCAGCAGGGTTTGCAGCATTATGGTTTTGGGTAACATGACGACATGTATTAAACAAATGTCCCAATCGTCCACAGTGGGTACATTTGTGACACGGTGTCTGATTCTCATGATGACGGTTGCATTTGTTGCACAAGGGTGCAGTACCAATATAGTTTTTCCTAGCACGAGGTTGTGCTGGCTGGTTTAGTGCAACCTGATCATTCTGAGCAACTACTGCGAAGTTTTGTGAAGCCTTACGCTTCTTCGACTTCTTAGAGGACTCGGTCTGTTTATCCTTTGGTTTTTCTTGTGCTGACTTGTCAGATGGTTTGTTGTCGCCTTTTCGAAAAAGTTTACCCTTCCTGATCTGAGATTCAGTCAGGGTAGCAGATAGTTCGATGGCTTGTCTGACGGTAGTAGGGTTGCTACCAGTAACAATGTCCTGAACTAGGTCAGGGAGACCATCAATGTACTTCTCAATCGCCTTCTCCAAAGGCGTAACCATGGTAGGACATAACAGACTTAACTCCTCATAACGATCAGTGTAGGCTCGATGTTCACCGCTGTCTTGTTTAAGATCGTCAAATTCCCGTTCCAAAGCCCTGAGCTCATGACGAGGACAGAATTTCTTCATCATTAGAGCCCGAAGCTCTTCCCAGGTTTGTGTCGTTGCCACATCGGCACCCCTATCACGCATCACACCATTCCACCATGTAAGAGCACGTTTCTCGAATGCACTGGATGTAAACTCAACCTTGCGCTCATTCGGACATTGCACATGTCTGAATGTGCTTTCCAAACTTTCGAACCATTGCAGGAGCACGGTTGCTCCTTGAGACCCAGAAAACTTCAAAGGTTTAGCAGAATTGAAGGTTTTGAAACTACACTGAGCATTGTTGTTGTTATTGTTGTTATATATCTTATGGATCTGGGTTACTAGGTTTGGAAGCACTGCAACCATTTGCTGAGAGACAAGGGTTGCGACTTCTTCGTTGGTTAGAGGTTGTGCATCTCGTCGAGGAGGCATTGTCTAAAAGGAACAAGGGAACATGAGAAACGAGTGAGGTTGACAATTGGAAAATCAAATGGGGTATTGAAAATATCGACAAAACACAAGGAAGGCGATCATTCGTTTGTTACCTCGAACAAACAAACGACACGCAGTGACTAATCAAAGTAAATGGGTCAATATAATGTATCACTGAAGACATGCTCGCCTATAAGTGAACACTCACCCCAAGAGTTCCCAGGTAAGAGTGACTGGTGTCACACCCCCAAAATCCACCATGCGGGGTATCACCGCTTGGAGGCGTGACCTGACCAGGATCGAGCCACCAATCATATTGAACAACATAATTAAGTAAATAAAACTGACCACGGTACGATTGGTGACCAAAAGAAAGTTAACCAAGTTTAATTTAAACAGCGGAAGCATAAGACGTTAAACCAAAACATAAGTTCCATAGTTTATAAAGTTCAATTATTAAGTACGGGACACAACAGTCCGCATCCCACAATGACTCCTTCCTCGTGCAAGCTCCATAAGCGTCTAGCGACCTGTAAGGCATGTAACAATGAGTCAACAACAAAGTTGAGTGAGTTCACGGTTGGTTGTTTAGTTTTAAGTTGTTTCTGAAAACGTGGTTTGACTTTTGTTGGCATATTTGCCGTGGGGGTTACCCCATAGTTGAAAGTATGTTTAACCAGATCCTTTTTATTACCCAAATCATATCCATAATTAGTGGGGGTTTTCCCCAAGTAAACCACTAGACTGTCCTGATATCGACAACTGACGAATAACGTGCCCTACATCAATGTTCTATCATCATTGACAGTTTGCCATAGTCCATTAGTACACGCCAGTTCGGATGACACGGTGTGAGGTTTGTTAAACCTAATAGCGCTATTAACTAATGACCCGCTCGCTAATGGCCTCGGCGATTAAGTCGATATAAATTTGAGGGCTTAGGTGATAGAGTTTTGTCTAGTAAGTTTTAAGGTTGTTGTCCTACCCAAGGAGGACGAACGTACGTATTCTGCACAAGGAGAATTCGTAGGATTAATAATGGCATCCTACCTATGGAGGATGGCCGTACATATCCTACCCAAGGAGGATATGTAGATTTCATTTTAGTTTCTTAACCCATCCCCAAACCACCGGGAATCCCATGCCTTGTAGAAAGTGTGAACTCACATCGGTTGCTCGGTTTAACTCTCAAAAACAGCTAACAGTCAAGGTCGGTCAATCACGTCCTAGTATGATAACCACTTAGTTTATCAGTGACTTCAAATAGAACACAAAGTTCCTACACGTATCTATCACATAACATGCATCACTTTAACGGTTCATGCCCATATAAATTTCCCATCTACCCCCCACTCATAACAAACATACGACATTGCACATAACATTTTTATTGACATATAACATGTTATATCATTCTCAGATAACCTACCCGACATTTAGACACGCAAATCACTACTTATGTCATTTCAGCTTTGATCTTCAAAACTGGGCTGTTTTCGGGGATTTTAATAAAATAATTAACTTGTTCCAAAAATTCCCAAATTTTTACAGAAGGTCTTAAACGATCCAAATATTATTGTATAAAAATATCGGGATTCAGTTCATCATCAATATTTTATAAAAAAATCATTTTCCGGACTGCAATCAGATTCATCTTTTTCTGATTGCAGTCCACGGAATAATTTATTAAAAATTCTTCGTAAGTTCGATTTACGAAATTCCAGTGGGACAATTACAAATACATCAGTTTTCATCTACTATACAAATTTCTTGAGCTGATTCATCATAGATTTCCAGTTATGACCAAAAACATACCACCCATTTACTGCAGCAAAAACTCAGCTTCAGCTGCTGTTTTTAAAAGGGTCTTTAAAAATAGTAAACAAAGTCCAAAAATTATGATTCCAGTGCCATTAGAACCGTATTTCATAATACATAAATCTAGACTTCAGAAAATCAGTTTTTCGTAAAGTTACGGTCCGGTTAGAGCCAACTGAAGTTGGTTGTAATCACCAAACAGCCATCCTGTTTCAGCTTTAATCATTCTAAAGTGTGTTTGATTGATTCCGTTAACATGTTTAGCGATCAATAACGATATTTAACATTAACAAGTAATCAGTAAGTAATCAGCAACATCTCAAAACAACTTCATACTAACATGATGACATCATGTTTCATCTTTAATAAAGCTTTATGTTCATCTTCTTGGTTCTTGTTACTTTAGTGTTTAACATAAGCATTTTACTACAACTTTTAATCATGATACAAGATGAACAAAGGTGTAACAAAAAACTTACTACTAGCACAAGGCTAGGGATGAATCTCTAATGAAAAGATGAAGGTGAAAAGCTATGTATGAAGCTTCTTGAGGTTCCACAAGTTGCAAACTTCTTTAAACCTTCTTCTGCACTTGGATGAAGCTCAAAAATGGAAGTTTGTGGAGGTGATATGGTGGTGGTGGGGGGGGGGGGTTGTGGTGTAGCCGAGAGGAAAGAGAGGAGAGTGAAGGAGATGGGTGAACTTATGAGGTGGGAGATATGAAATGATTCTTAGAATCCCTTTGACATACTTATAGCCATACTCCCCAATATCTTGTCCAAGATCTTAAGCAAGGTCCAATTAAAATAAGGAAATGAAATCTTAGAGATATGATGGTGATCTTGGTGGGTCCTTTGGGACCGAATCGGTTAGGGGGGGGGGGGTTAAGGTAAATATTTTCCAACTAACAAGTAACTACTAGTTAGAATTCAAACATACTCTTATATATGTTAGTTTGATTTTTAGTGGGTTTTAGGGTGTTCGGGGATCACGACTAGCCAAAAATAATAAAACAATGTATTTGACAAAAAAAAAAATTGTTGTTCCGGGTAATGTCCGGTTGTTCAGTTAAACACCGTTTCGTTAAAGTGTTTAATTATTCCGCAAGGTGTCTTTTATATATATTTTTGTAACACAATTAATTCCTAACACTCAGGAAAGCATACCGGACTATTTAGTAACTTTTCTGTATACTACTAGTATGTTAACACGCACATGTAAGTATAACACAGTAATCAGAGAGCAGTTAAATGATTCAGCACAGTCATCAAGCACTTTAATTATCATTAATAAATTGTACGGATACATGGAATTACGAGGGTTGTCACAACTGGTCCGATACTACGGATTTGTACGAACACTCTAGCCTTAGACAGAAAACTCAGGGTACAGGCATTCACCCTTCCAGTTTGTACGTGTTCACATTATTTTAGACCCAAACTTTGACGATATTTTGAAAACTTTGAAGGTTCAAAACCTTATAATAAATCATCCTAGAACAGATGATTAGTTTTCAAAGCAGATTCGAAAATTTGTGTTATTGTTGTGGTGGTCACTTAAGGATAAGTGACGGTATTGTTTTAAGATCTAAACACAAGAATCTTGTGTTAGGGTCCTAGGAAGGTTATAGTCTAGGTCAAAGCATTACGAATAACCTAATTCCCTATAACCATTGGCTCTGATACCAACTTTTCTGTCACACCCCGACCACGTAAAACAACAAATCATGGCGGAAACGTCGGGGAGTGTCGTAACAGAATCATTGTTTCACAACCATGGATTAAAAAGTTTTGTTTTATTGAATTATTGAACTCATTGTTTTATTACAAATTGGATAAATACAAATATTATCTTTCAAGTTTTAAAGTCACTAAGGCACGAGTCCATCCTATGTATGGCATGCATCAACAATCATCACATAGCAGCACCTGAAACATATGTGAAAATAGGTACGTCAGCATAAAAATGCATGTGAGTAGCATAGGTTTTGTGAATTAGATTCATGGCTTTGGTTAACGCAAGCAAAAGGTTTTATTTTTACATAAAAAATAGCCATGAATCCTTGTAAAAAGTTTGGTTTCGAAAACACATTGCTTTGATAAAAGAGTTTTGTAGTACATGTAAAAATATACTTTGGTTTTGAAATAGTTAAGTAGATAGTATATCAAATATAATTTGGTTAATGAAATAGTAGGTTTGGTAGTATATCTCAAGTATACTTTGGTTTTGTAAATAACATCTCAAACTATGTTTTGGTTTGAAAATAGCATATCAACTATGCTTTGGTTTTGAAAATAGCATATCCACTATGCTTTGGTTTTGAAAATAGCATATCAACTATGCTTTGGTTTGAAAATAGCATATCAACTATGCTTTGGTAAATAACAAGGTCAGTAGTATATTAAAACATATGTTGGATTTTGTACATAGTATATCAAAAATATACTTTGGATAATATCACATTTGAGAGCACATCAAACTGTACCTTGGTAGTATATCAAAATATACAAAAGAAACTGTGATTTAGTATTCATTCAAACCTTAGTGTATCAAACTACACTTTGGAGACTATAGAAATACCACAAAGGCAATTTCTATTTGGTTAAAATTTGGTTTCTGACATTCCATACAACAGGAATGGGGTGTCTAGTCCTATAGCGCTATATCGTACTACCAATCGGTTTGGTGAATGTTTAAAGAAAGTACAATCCAACAATTAGTTTATAATCTTTGAAAAATTGTGTTTAAACCATAAATAATTGTTCAATTCGTCAAAAGATAAGTACTAGCATGTATAATCATATGGTTGAAATCATGAAAATAACAAATAGGCACATATGTTTCACCCCAAAACATTTGAAAGCAGTAACAGAGGAGACTATGTACTCACTTGGGATTGCTTATTAGTCTTGAGAATAAGACCAATTAAAGCTCCAAGGATCACGAATCAAACGGCACCTAATATAGGTAACTATGTTAATAATCGGATCCTAAATCGGGAGATAGGATAGAATGGTGTTCTATAAATCAAATGAGTATTTGAACTCATATGGTATGATTTAATAGAGCTAACATTCTGATTTGGAAGTCTACCTAAGTGCTTTTGACCCGTTTCGAACCATTATGGTAGTATAAGCTACTATAATGTGTCGGTTGCGTAAAACTAAGGTCGGATGGTTATCTATGTGCTATGTCAAGTCTTACATGCCTAATTATCCCTAAACATGTTACTAAATCAGATTATATGTCAAAAATTTGTTCACATATGCGAAATATGGATTTATGCTTCAAAAGGGCATTTTGGTCATTTTCTATGGGCATATAAGCTAACTAACAAATAACTAACCAATCCTAGGTGATCATAAGGTATAACCTCAGAGGTTATTCCCTATGCAACTATGATCACAAAACATGCTTGGTCGGATCCTAATGATCGACCAAACGGGTCGGGTTCGAAAGTCTAAGCGGTTGTTTAGACCGCTTAACTTACGACCCTAAACAAGCACTAAACTAATAGTGACGAGTTAAACATGTCAAAACATGTTTAACTAACTTAGAAAACTGATTTGGTATCAAAACAAAGTGTTTTGATACCTAAAAGTAGTTCCGTTGCAAAATGCGTACTAAAACGCATTTTGACCGAAACTTTGACTCATCACTACACCTAGTTAACGTGGTAATCAGTAGGTATAATCACTAAGGATTATAACCATCGTGATTACAATCACGTTACAAAGTTCAAACAAACTTTGCATTGACCATTGACTGGTCAAAGCTGAAAGTCAAACATTGTTTGACTTTTATGCTAAGAAAGCAATAAAAGAATGGAGGAAGCTTACAAAGGGTCCTTGCTAGAACTTGATCTTATAATTCTCAGGTATGAAGTTATAAAACCTCAACTTAGAGAATTTAGATCAAGTGTGAGTTGCAACAAATGAAATGCTAGGCTATTTATACTTGTCATGAGTTCACAAGATCACTCCAAGTGTTTGTGTAACTTCCAAGCATAAAATCCAAGCCACACATGTGTTGTAAGCAAATTAGAAGCCTGGGAGAGGTGTTAACTTGGTTAACACACCAAGAACTTGCAAGAACATCCCCTAAAGTATCAAACAGATTGCAAAAACTGGTTTCTGGTCACTGGAACTTTTAGGCGGGGCGTGTAAGGGTAGGTTCAGGCCTTACGCGGCCCGTGTGAACTCAGCAGATCAGCACAACTTTCAGTTTTGACAGCTTTGGTCCCTGCATGTGTATGAGCTCATTTCTAGCATTTTTAACCCCCGTTAAGCCACTTTCAAGGCTCTACTAGGCCATTAAAGTTTAGAGGACTCAAAATATGCTTGGAAAACTCTCGGATGTCGGTTCGTTTGGTCGTACGGTCACGTTATTCGTCTAATTACGACGAAACTCGAACGGACACGAAAACGATCCAAATTAAGCGAAGAATAGTATTTTTGCATGCCGATCACTAAAATAAAAATATTTTAGTGTGTACAAAAATTTTGGATGTCCAGATGTGGTCAGAACGTAAGATATGCGCGTAAATGCAAACTTACGTCGTTTTTGACACTTTTAGTCCCTGTAAGATCAAATAAGCATATTTTCGCACACCGAACCACTCAAAGCTTATTTCTAAGCTATGTTTAGGTTATATATGGTATGTTTAGCTTATGACCAAGTTCCGGACTGTACGTTGCCATACGAAACGGCATACTTTTGCAGTTTGACGCAAATAGTCCCTGCGAGCGAACAAACTTGTTTTTGACACACCAAACCCTTCAAAACTTATTTCTAAGTTATGTAAAGGTTATTTAAGGTATGTTATGCCTATTTCACTATTTCAGAGTGTTTGTTGCATTAAATTGATCGCGTTTACGCATTAGTTTGCGTATAACCCTCCAGAAAGCGATTTAAAGCTCGAAATTAAACAAAAATTGATATGTGCAAATGATACACATATTTATACAAATCCCAAGTATGAAACACAATATTTCATTGGTTTGGTATTTGTTTGATGGTCGTAGTGACACAGGTGTCATAGTCTCCCCTACTTTAGGAAATTTCGTCCCGAAATTTAATTTTAGAGGAAACCTGTGAAGACAACCGTGATTGTTTCGCTTTCGAATGAATCCTCGGTTTCCCAAGTAATACTCTAGGTCACGTTTGGATTCTTAGCGAATTTTTAATTGCCAAAATGTTGTCGTTGTTGTAACAAAAGCATGGACATCCGAGGTTAAGGCCACTCGGGGCACTCCACGGGTAAGCCTTTGTGGTTTCGAACCCGGGACAGCACACCGCTGCCACCCCTTTGGGCTAGGCATGTGAGTATGCGAAGACAGCACTGGTACCCGCTCTAGATTGTTGATTTTGATGATTGGTGTTGACCTCCAACGGTCTTGTGACCGTTTACTTAAAAAAATGTTTTATTTATTTTTTAAACCTTATAAATAATCACATCTTTCTCAAACCATTTTCACTCCTGATCCTCACTAAACCCTTACCCATTTCATTCTGATCATCTTTTTCTCAATGGCCAATCATTTATACGAAGAATTGAGTATTTACTTACCGCCAAATGATTACGAAGAAGACTTTTCAACCGATAGTAGCTTACTTTATTTCGTAGAGAATCTTGCGGAACTCAAAGCGGAAGACACGGCAACGTCGTCGGTCATTCCAAGAAAATAGTCAAACGTGATCGTGTACAAGGTAACGAAAATCTTATGAACGATAATTTTGTTGATGAACCAAAGTATGACAATGAAACATTTTGTTACCGTTTTCGTATGTTTCTACGATTATTCCTAAAAACTGTTGGTGATATTGAAGCCCAATATCCTTGGTTTCTAAAGGGGTATGATAGACAATATAGAAAGAGTTTTACGGCAATACAAAAAGTTACATCCGCAGTTAAACAACTCGTGACTAATAATACTCCCGACGAGAACGGCGAGTATTTACAAATGGCCGAAAGGAGTTCGCGAGAGCGCTTACAATTTTTTTGCAACATCGTTAACCAATTGTACGACGATGAGTACATGCATAGGCCGACAAGCACCGGCGTAGCGAATTTATACAAACACCATGATGAAAAACACCACATATGCTAGGTAGCATTGATTGTACGCATCTTGTGTGGAGGATGCGTCCCACTGCATTACGAGGCCAGTATATGAGAGGTGATCACCAGTACCCAACGGTCATGGTCGAAGTGCTCGTGTCACAAGATTTATAGTTTTGGCATGCGTATTGTGGATCGCCAGATTCACTAACCGACATCAATGTTCTCCTATAGTCTCTAATATACCTCGATAAACGGAATGGAACTGCACCTAAGTGTCCATTTCAAGTGAATGGATATCCATACAAACGTGGCTACTATTAAACCGATGGGATCTACCCTACTTGGTCAACGTTTGTGAAAATGTTTCCATATTTTGTCGATCAAAATGAAAAGAAGTTCAAGAAATTGCAAGAAGGGACAAGAAAAGATGTAAAACGGGGCTTTTAGTGTCCTAAAAGGAAAATTGGGGCATACTTAGGAGACCCATGTATGCTATGACGGTGAACAAGATTATTAGCGTGACGTATACGTGCATGATACTTCACAATGATCTTAAAGGACCAGGGGTATGCGTTCTCATTGGTCCACATTAGGGATCCAATCGTCGAACCCGTTTTTTTACGACACAGTGCTTGCAGAATTGATTGATAGTGATACACATTATCGACTTAGAAATGATCTTCTCTTTCATCTTGCAGCTCAAGATCTACCGTACCTCAAGGAGGAAGACGATGAGCAGTATGGATTTTTTTTTTCAGTTTTTTATTTTATATTTATTAGTTTGCTTTGAATTATGTATTTTTATTCAATGAAGTTTACTTTTTATCAAACATTTGACTATTTTTAAATTAAAAAAAATGATTTATGGCATGGGTAGGCGTCGCCACTACTTACTATCTAATGGTTACTTTGCACTAAATTTGACGTGACATGTGATGGTTGATCGATGCTATAGTACTTACCCTTTGAGTGTCTCTTCCTCCCTAGACAGTTAGGAGAGGAGCTCCCTTCACCCCAGTCCAGAAAGATCATAGGATTCATATGCTACCAGGGGCGGTTCTTAGAAGGGGTCTGGCAGGGCCACGGCCCGGGCAAGTTTTTCGGCCGTAGTGTTAATTTTTCGCATTTCGATCGAAATTTTTTATATATACTATGTTTGGCCCGGGCTTGCCCGGGCTTTTTTAAGTGCCCGTGTCTTTCGGCCCTGACACGTTCAACGGGCAAGATCCGCCACTGTATGCTACCACTGGCATAGACGCTCTAACCATAATTGCATCTATAGGTACTTATGTAACGAGTGGCAATGAACCACTCTGATTTCTTTCAGGGCTGGAGCGAAGGAGAGCTCCAATCATAACCATTCAGTGTAACCCTCATTTCTCCTAAGTTAACCCTAAATATGGAATACAAAACCTAAGGTTTTCTGTTGATGTTCATGGATGTAGAAGCCAAATGCCCGAATGATTTATATAGGCAACAGGACTCGTGCCTATAAAGATCTCAACCATTTCAAAAGATATAAAATATTAATTTCAAGATTTATTTATTCAAGGCTTATCTCTGAAAAGTGATGATACTAAAACATTGCTTTCATTTACATACTTATTGAGATTTTGATTTAAAGTATCATTTTCATTAATTATTAAATAAATATATAAAGAGAAAGTTATTGCACGCATGTAATTAACTTATTGGCCCATTAAATTCACTATTTTTAAAATAAAGACATGATCGTCTATTTCTGCATGGACACATATATACTATCATCAAACTTTGTGAATATAAAAATTCGAGTTAAATGTCATTTTAGTCCTTGTGATTTGAGCCATTTTATCAGTTTAGTTCAGAGGTTTCATTTTTTGCATGTGGGTCCAAAAATGTTTTACTGTTGCCATTTTAGTCCACTGGGTTAACTTTATCCATTTTTTCTGTTAAAAAGAATGGCAATTCAATCATTTTATATGTAATTCTGTTAACTAGAAGGGCAATTCGGCCATATAAAATAACCAAATTTCCTTTCTCGTTAACAGGAAAGATGGATGAAGTTAACCCAGGGGACTAAAATGGCAACGGTGAAACCTTTTTGGACCTACAGACGAAAAATAAAACTTTTGGACTAAACTGACAAAATGACTCAAACCATAAGGGCTAAAAATGGCATTTATCTCTAAAAATTCTAATAAAGTATTATTTGAGAGGAGGGGCGCTCATCAAAGAAACTTCCTATCAACAAATCCAACAACGTCACCTCAACTACCACATACCACACCCCCGGCGTCAGCGTTCCCACCTAGAAGCAGACTGCACACATTTGCCTCTCCTCTCCACAATTGGTGAAAAATACCCATGGTCACAAGCCGCACACCCTACCCGAATGAATGGGGGTCGTGTACCCATCACGGTTAAGTACCCAAAGGGGTACCTAAATGGTGCCCCCTCCCTTAGTTGGCTAGTTGCATCAGTATATTTCTTGGTGGAGTATTGTCATTAGCACACGAAATTTCTAGGGTTCTTTTTGGTCCGGTTTAATTGGTTTTGATAAAGAATTTGGGCTAAACCAATAATTTCGGTTTCGGATAACAACAAACCAAACCGGCCAAGTTGAGTTGGTTGGTCGGATTGACTGATTTTACCGAATTGACGGTTTACATGTTCATTTTTTATGGAATAACCAATAAAGATGGTTCACGGTTGAAATTCATATACATAACTACGTACCCTAAAAATGATATATATATATATATAGTTTACGTACAAAGACAATAACTATTTTTTTATTCATAATTGACCTAATGGCTTGCAATATTTTATCTCTTATCATATTTATCTTTTACTTTTATTATGTCAATCTCCTAGCTTGATAGATTCATTTAATTTTATTTGTTATAGATGAGGACTTGCTGTTATTTCTCTTAATTTTAATTACGAAATCTATATCTATCTATACTTACTCTATGAGGAGGAGTTGGGTAGAAAGTGGGTTTTTCCTAGAAAGTTTAGGAAGCAATAAGAATGTTACACGTGGCATGGAGGGATTTTAACTAAAAGGGCACTTGTGTAATTTGACATTTTATTTTATTTTTGGAATTTTATCTCTCATTAACTAACAATGCCTATAATTATGGAAACTGTTTCTCCAAGATTTTTTGTATTTCGCAACCTTCTCCTTCTTCGTCTTCTTCATCGTCAAACATTTCTCCATCTCCGTTCAAATACTGTTCGTATCATCTCCGTTTTCTTGACGATGTGTTTTAACGGCAAGCAAATTAATACAGTTGTGTTTTAGCAGCAAGCAGATTCATACAGTTGTGTTTTAGCATATAGATTCATACAGTTGTGTTTTAACAGCAAACAGATTCATATAGTTGTGTTTTAGCATTCAGATTCATACAGTTGTGTTTTAACAGCAAACAGATTCATACAGTTGTGTTTTAACAGCAAGCAGATTCATATAGCTGTGTTTTAACAGCAAGCAGATTCATACGGTTGTGTTTTAGCATTCAGATTCATACAGTTGTGTTTTAACAGCAAGCAGATTCATACAGTTGTGTTTTAGCATTCAGATTCATACAGTTATGTTTTAACAGCAAGCAGATTCATACGTTGTGTTTTATCATCCATGTTGGTAATGCTGGAGGATTTCTTGACGCTGTGTTTTAACAGCAAGCAGATTAATACGATGTGTTTTCTTGATGTGTTTCTTCATAAAGGATAGAAAGAAGAGAGAGAGAGAGAAAGGGAGAGAGAGAGAGAGTGTGTGAGAAAAAAAATCGCATAAAATGTGGGGTGGTTATGGAATGACAATTATTTCCATATTTAAAACAAGTTAAATGACATATCTACCCCTGATTAATTAAATAATCCTATTTTTAAGAAACACATATTACCAAAATGCACCAAGATGATCTCAACCATTAAACACACCCATTGGATGACCCAGATCGCTTCCTAGACTTTCTAGGAAAAACACAATTTCCGTAGGATCCCCACTCCTTACTCTATATAATAAAAAAACTACTTTAGTGACACTTGTCATTATATTAGGTCATCTCTTATAGATAATTATTATTTTAGTTTAATCTCTTCTAATTAATTATAAAATTATTAGTTCAATATCTTATGGATAAATATTATTAGTTTAATTTCAGTGAGTTTTTATATATTCATAAATCTTAAATATAAAACGACTTATTTCACTCTTCCATTTAGACCATACACTTTACTTTGTTATTTCACTTTACTCCATATTTAGACCATATACTCTACATTAGTTCAATATCTTTATAGTCTATTTGGTTAACTTTATACTCGGTATTTCATATCCACCTCCCCTTTTGTAGTGTTGTTTGTCATATTTGTAGCGTTGGTTATCGATCCATGATATGAAAACAAATTATGTTATTGACTGAAACAATCGATGATATGAACATCTATCTATACTTATAAAATAATAAAAGAAACCAATATGTGACACGTGTCATTCATTGGAGATACCTATTTTTGGGGTTTTCCGCCTTTCTTTTATATTTATTATTTAATATATAAATTAGATTTTTTACTATTATTTTTTATTATTTATCAAATATATTGATTACTTAAAATTTATATATAAGAATTTATCCAAAATTATATTTATTTAATACATTGTTAATCCAAAATTATATTTATTTAATGTACTATTAATCTAAAATTACATTTATACAACTCGTGTAATACATGGAGTTTTTAAAGATTTAACTTTTTATTATTTGGTATTAAATTACAATACACAATGTTCTTAAAAATATAATATTTTTTTATTATTTATTATATAAAATTATATTTATTCAACTCGTGTAGTAAATGAGGTTTTTAAAGATATATTGCTTTATTGTTTAGTATGTAAAATTACATTTTTTTTTCAACCCGTGTAATACACGGGGTTATAACCTAGTATATATATATATATATATATATATATAGGGGGCGCTAGAATGAGAACCACCACGAGTTATGAGAACCGCGAGAACCGCGACCCGCGGGTGGCCGTTGACCACGAAATTTTTTTTACGACTAGATATGTATATTTTAACACCATACGTAAAGTTTGGGTTCAAACGGCGCGCCCGAGGGGGTAGTTTTTTACGCCCAAAGTTTGGGTTTTTTTTATTTTTCTTTTTTTTAACCAAACTTTGGGCGTAAAAAACTACCCCCTCGGGCGCGCCGTTTGAACCCAAACTTTACGTATGGTGTTAAAATATACACATTTAGTCGTAAAAAAAATTTCGTGGTCAACGGCCACCCGCAGGTCGCGGTTCTCGCGGTTCTCATAACTCGTGGTGGTTCTCATTCTAGCGGCTCCCTATATATATATATATATATATAGGGGAGGGTTCATTGGGGAACACTAAAAAAGTGGGGAACGGGGGAACACTTTTAAAAATTATACTTAACATGTTAAAAAAAATATTTTTCTAATTTTTTTCGGCGCTTTTTCTTATAAATACAAGTAGAAACATTTTTGATAAAAAAAATCAAAAACTAAAAATATAAAAAAATGTTTAAAAAATAGTTATATCTTATAGAATTAACTTAACATGTTAAAAATATTTTTTTTTTTTAAAATTTCAGCGCTTTTCTTTATAAAAAGGAGGAGAAACTAGTCGAGTAAAAAAATAATTTTTCTAAAAAAAACATTTTTTAGCCTTTTTTTAATTGTTTTTTTTTTAATATTTTTAGTTTTTGATTTTTTTTTATTAAAAATGCTTCTACAAGTATATATAAGGAGAAGTGTCGAAAAAGATGTTTAAAAAATTAATTTTTAACATGTTAAGTTAAATTTTTAAGAGTGTTCCCCGGTTCCTCACTTTTTTAGTGTTCCCCAATGAACCTCACACTATATATATATATATATATATATATATATAGGATAAGGATCATTACAGAACACTAATTATTGCGAGAACAAAAAGAACAACTCTAAATCACTAAATTTTGGGATTTAAGATTAATATTTCTTAAATTTTATGTTTCTTACATTCATATGTGTATTATATATACATAAAAAAATCATATATTTTTCCCTACACATACTCTACATACATGTAGGTAATTTAGCCTACACATAACCTACATGTGTATAGGTTATGTAGAAACTGAAGATTTTTCATATTTTGTTTTAAATTCTAGTGTGAGAAACAATAAATCTTACATTTATAACATTTTCATTTACTTTTTAGGGTTTTAGGATTGAAAAAATGAGTGATTCACTTTGTTCTGTGTGTTCTCGCAATATTTAGTGTTCTGCATAGAACCTTCCCCTATATATATATATATATATATATAAGGGAAGGCTAGACAGAAAACCCTTAAATTTTTAGAAAACTCTGGAAACTCAAATCTCCCCCCATTTTTACCCAACCTCCCGACATTTTTTTTTTTGAAAAAAATAACACATGTAATATACATGTTTTGGAGTGTTTTGGGCAAAAAAAAAAACAAAAAAGCGCCGAAGGGATTTAAAAAAAAATAAACAAATTTCAGCAATGTCCGGTTGCCTAACATGTGTTAGGCACAAAAGACAGAAATTGCTGATTTATTGGATTTGTATTTATGGCTTGCAATTGGTAAAATAACCTATAACAACATGATTTATTGGTTATAAGAGTATCATTTTATTCCTTTATTGGAAATATATTGATGATCTTTAGTAAAAGAACTAGAAGAGTAACCGCGGGGGGGGGGGGGGGGGGGGGGGGGGCTAGATTTATATTTACATTAAACCAGTTGTGATTGAGTTCAAAACCCGAAAAAAATCAACATAAAGCTAAAACATAATTTAATTGTACAAGAAAAAGACGCACATAATTAGCAGTAATATTAGCAACTTGAAGATAAGAAGGCTACTGCAAGAGAACATATGACCATAGATTAATAAGTGTTCAAATACACCATTAATCAGCATATTAGACAAACGTGAAGACGGCATAAACAATAAAAACATACAAAAAAATCAGCGAAGAGGAATAAAATTATGGGCATATGCATATAATGCGTATAACCTTTTACAGCTATGTGCATGGAGAGTGTGAGATCAACATGTGCCTTTTGATATCTAATAGTTATGCCTAATGTAATTATAGCTTTTAACTGTTAGGCTCATCACCATTACATTAATGGTGCGGTGGTGTTTTAGTGTTAACATAAATGAAATTAAATGGAATCAGAAGTTCAAAACCTAAGCTATTTACTCATTAATCTTTGTTGGGTCACGACAGCGATAGATAGCGATGAGTCTTTTATGGTTAAAAAGCCCAATATTGGTTGAATGGAAGATATAAGAAGTTTACAAGCTCGACTTCAGGTAGCCCCTGGCTGGTTCCTTCCTTGATATTAATTAATAATACCTGGTAGCCCATTCTAACCCCCTGACCTTGAATGTTAACCCATCACTTTCTTTTCAAAGCCCATATTGGGCCATATTTATCCCTAGCCTATAAAAATGCTGAAAAATTATTTTGTTATATACTTTGTGCGGGGAAATAAAAATAAGTCGTACATTCATTCTTCATACATATAATATTTATAAATTTAAAACAAATTCTAACTAAAAAACTATGAGAGCATCATAAAAACTTATACTCGTTCCTTTAAATATTATACATAAGCCATTATGTAACCCTTCAACCTCCTCATTTCTCTCATTGCATCTGATTAGCAGTATATATAACTGTTTATTTTTGTTCCCACAGGTATTTTTATCTAAAACTAATTATGTACTAACAACTATACAATAATTATATATATAAAGGCAATGGAAATAAGTTTGCATATATATGTTTGTTTATCATAATTTACATACATCATTGTTTACATAAAATACTTATGTTATTAAAAGCACAAAAATATATAATTAATGAAGAATATATAATTGGAATAAATAAAAAAGATTATATTATTATTATGTGTTGTTTATAATGTGACATGGACCATACAGTGTTTGAATGCTATATGCCTATATATCCACATTTGATCCTTAAAGAGCTTTCATTGTTTTTTTTTTTTTGCTTTCTGTTGAGCAGATGCAGAAGATAGGATTATAATTAAAGCCCACGCGATCCACGGTAACAAATGGGCATTAATCGCAAAACTCTTACAAGGTAGAACAGATAACGCAATCAAGAACCACTGGAATTCCACCTTGAGACGCAGACGCATCCATACCATCCACCACCGAAACCGACATCAACATCATCGACACCACAAAAGCATCCTCTGAAGACACATTATCAAACGAACACAACCACAACGACGTCTATGGAAATATTAGTTGTATATAATCGGAAAAGTAATATATTTCTTTTGTCCCTGTTACACATATATAAATATTATCAAACAAAGTAAAAGTAGACATCAAATCCAATATGCAAGTTATGATTCCTCTCATTGCGTAAGCATTGTATTGGTCTGAAAAACGGGGGACGCTGTGAGAGGAAAATTGACAATCTTTTAAATGAAAGAATAAACAAAATGAAAAACATAAGTATGAAAGGTTAAGAAAAGAAAATTACCAGTTCTTTCTTTGTGGCAACCTGTCATAGAAATAGATATAAAACACTTGAAATCGACTCGTGTGACAAACCTCATGATAGCTTTCATAAAAACACCTTGCCACAGTAAAGACTTGGTTGTGTTGAAATGGTTACTTTGTAGCGTAATTTGATATATGGGTCAGCTTGGGTTCATGGTCTAAACACTTTTTTTCCACTTCTGTTTACTTTAAATAATTGTTGTGTTAAATATAACAATTATTATTTCATAAAAGCCTAGACTTTGGAATAAAACTATTAGGAGGATTAATCCGTTGAAATACGATTTATGATGTGTGCGACTTTTCAACCTGACCCGTTTGACCGTCTTTATCTGCGTGATGATCTAAAACAATAACCCCAACCTTCCTGAGAAAGTTGCTGCCTACTACTTTTGCTTGCACTATTTCTATTCTAATTCATGCATCCCACATTTTGGAGCATTTGCCATTTATACCCCTGCAAAAGGTATTCAAAACGGGGATGGTTGTACCCACACAGGGACCGTTAGTACAGGCGTGTAAACCCAGAAGCATCGGATGTAAATTTCTTAAAGGCTAAGTGGTTCCGTCAAGCTGTGGTCATGGTTGTGGTTCGGGTCGGAAAAAACACCCCATCACTTCCTTTATCGCATGATACTATAGGCCGAACCGATGTACAGAAAGTTATTTCCCAAATTAAAGATAACTCGGGACCAATGAGAAGCCAGATTGGATCACAGTCAGCGCCACTGTAACGTCTATAAAAGTTGACAACTTTTATTACACAGCATGTCCGCTCATGTTGGGTGAACGAAAATGCAGTAAAAAAGTTGTAAATAACGTTGATGGAAAATGGCAGTGCAATAGGTGTGATCAGGCGGTTGACGAATGCGACTACCGATATATACTTCAGTTAAATACAAGACCAGACTGGTTTAACATGGGCAACTGCGTTTCAAGAAACCGATGAGGACATAATGGGAATTTCTGCCAAAGAGTTGTATTACATAAAAGAGCAAGACGATGAGAGATTTACAGAAATTATGAGGAGTGTCGTATGAGAAGTATAACTTAAAGTTAAAGGTGAAAGAAGAGAACTTCGGTGATGAACAGCGTGTAAAGTCAACTGTTTCGAAAGTCAAGAAGATAAAATTTTCCTTAGACACCAGCTTTCTTCTGGATTTGATTAAAAAGGAGGATCCAAAGTTTGGAATCCTAATTGGTGCATCATCACCTTTGAACAGTGTTGTTACTGCTAGTGGCATTGGTCAACAGATGTACAACCCGACAACCATACCAGATTCGGATCCTAATTCTAAATCGATCTGAATCCAAAATTTGAAACCAGTTTGGATCCGATTCGCCGATTTGAAACTGAGTAGCAGCATATGAAGTTTGAATCCAGTTTGAGAGAACCGCTAGTTATATAAAACAAATGATTTCAAACTGATCCGATTGGGTATGGTTATTCTTAGAAACCGATTCTCAAACTAAACCAATTTTGGTGGTTCCGGTTTTGACTTAATTGATTCGATCTGAACCGGTTTTAAAAGCGATACAACCTCAACTATCAAAATAGGGAACAACGTCAAACTGGGTTAGTCATGCAAGTTGGTTAGCGAGTAAGATGTGATAATTATACCCTTATACATTTACCAACAAAAATTCCTACCATACTCAACCGTTGCGTCAGAAAAATAAACGTTACGTCCTTAATCACAAATCGACGGTTTGCAAGTCACCGCCACCGTTTCAAGAACCGACCTTTTATTAACTACCATTGCATATATAAACTATTCAAAAAAATAAACCGTCATTAACTGCCATTGCATATATAAATTATCGAACAAAGATAAAGATGGATTATTGTTATTGAACAAAGCATTACGTGTCGTTTAAACGTCCATTACGTGTCAATTGAATTTTGACTACCATCCATTATGTGTCCACTTAGTTAATTACTTAATTTTTTTATTATGTTTTATTATGCTCATTATGTTTATTCCATATTTATTATAAGGGTATATAATATTAATATTCTCTAAACGGTTTATTTCCCCAAACCCCATATTTATTATTTAGAAAACCGTTTCGTTTCCCAAATTGCTCCATTTTCCAAATCCAGATATCACACTCTTTGTTCCAGAAGCATCCCTACGACATTAAAGGTATGGTGATTATTTAATGTTCTCTCTTGAGTTACAATCTACGATCTTTACACTTGATACTCATGCCATACGTATAGTGATTATTTGATGTTCTCTCTTTGGAATTGATCAATCTGGTTCAAACCATGATCGAGTATGTTCTTGTGGTTTCGGTTTAATGATATCGATTGAAAGATTCAGATTTTTCTTTGTTTTGGATTGTGAATTTTGACTTGAATGTGGAATTGATCAATCCGGTTCAATCGATGATCAAGTATGATGTTTTGGTTTCCGTTTAATGATCTAAATTGAAAGATTCAGATTTTTTCTTTGTTTCTTTTGGATTATGAAATTTGTTTCGGATTGATCAATTCCAAATTCGCTGTTCATCATTACCCCTCCTTTGTTTCTTTGTTTTTGTTTTATTTTTTCCTCTTACATGATATGAGTTAATGGCTATCAGGAAACCACAGTAATAAGGAATTCATATCGTTAACTTACCTTGCGGAATTTGAAGTTCTTGAGACTTATGTCACGTCGTGTTCTTTGGTGAAGACATGACGGTTCACCGGTTGGGTTCAGGCAGGTATAAACACGCCGGTAGGATCATTTGTATATTCGTTCATATAGAAATTATATTACGAATTAGTTTATGTCAATTGATTATGTGTTGTTCTTGATTTGGTTATTATGTGTTCATTGATCCTTTTAAGGGCCATCAAATTGGTATTAGAGCAAAGGTCACCAAGAACGAATCAAGAAGGATAACATGATCAGGAAGTGAGTGATTTTGATTACCGATCAAATCGGAAAAAGGAAAAGAACCAGGCTATGATTTATTATTGAAATTGGCATGTGTTTTCTGTTGTATTTAGAGAATTGCATAAATTGCGAATATGAAGAAGACAGGCGAAACCGAATTCGAACAGGTGTTAATCAAACGGAGAAGAAGCATAAGAAACATCGCAGAGGGGCCCAACGACAAGAAATAAGAACGAAGAAGAATTTGAACCGCCGATTCGCAAAAAGTTTGAGCATTCGTGTAACATCCGTCAAAATCGGGTCTCCGAAATCCGACCCGGATTTCAAACCGAACCCTTTCAAGTAAATAAAAAAAAGAATTTTTAATAATTTTTATTAATTTTAATATCGGAATAAAACATAGGTTTATAAGCGAAACTCGATTAGTTCGGTTGATAGTTGTAAGGAAAATAATTAATCATGTTAAATATGGTAGTTAAAACAAGTATTACACTTAAAGGGGTTAAAGTTGCCAAAACTTCAAAGTTATAAGTTAAGGGGTTATTTTTGTAATTATTGAGAACTATATATTGCAAAAACAAGTTAACTAGGTTAGTAAACCTAGTTAAGTTAGTTTTTATATTTATAACGTTAGTTAACTAGGATCGTTAGTTAGTTTTATAAATGTAATACACTATTTAAGTTAACTAAGTTAAGTTAGTTAGCAATGTTTATAGACTTGAGGGACTAAAACTGCGTATTGTGAAAAGCACTATAGGTTGAGAAAAAAAAAAGAGAGCAGACACTTAACCAACTAAGTTACTGGTGTTGGAATGTTTAGACTCATTGTTAGGGCCGTTCAAATCGCTCGCCGCTCGCTCGACGCTCGTTCAGAAATTGCTCGTTCGATTTGACACTCGGTTGTAAACGAGCCGCTCTGCTCGGTTCGGTTTGTAAACGAGCCAAGCATGAGCAAAGGTCCGCTCGGATCGGTTCGGCTCGAATTATTATTTTAATTAGTATATATATACATATACATATACACACATACACACATACACCTATATATATAGACACACTTACACATACATATATACTTAAATATAAATTAAATTTATAGTTTTATATGTACCAATCTATTAGATTTTGGTCAACTATATATAAATTTACAACTATATCTATACGTACTAGCCCAACCACTCTAATAAAAAATAAAAAATTAAAATAAAAACTAAAAGTTAAACCCTAAACCGATAAACGACAGTCTGTTCATCGCCTCAATGTTTCATGTCGTTACCTAAAGTCGATTGTCTCCTGCTCTCAACGTAATTGTTCGTGCAATATGATCATCGCCTCGTCAGCCACAACATTGTTATTCATAAGAAAAATCTTATGCAATGAAATGTGCATGTTTTTAAAGACATAAAAACTTAAGACCCAACATTGTCATCTACTGGAAGCAGCCTCTCTATTCCTACGGGGTAGAGGTAAGGCTGTCTACGTCTTACCCTCCTCAGACCCTACCTTAGCTTTGCTATTGGTGGGATTTACTGAGTATGATGATGATGATGATGATTGTCACTATCTCTCTCTGCAAATTTAAATTGGGCGACACGGTTATCCAAATCGCTCGAAATTTTTACTGCTCGAAAAATGCTCGGTTTTAAATGAGCCGCTCCGCTCGGTTCGGTTTGTAAACGAGCCAAGCACGAGCAAAGGTCCGCTCGGTTCGGCTCGTGAACAGCCCTACTCATTGTTCATCATATATAACATACCATTGGACTTATTCATATAAATAAAAAAAGAAAAGCTGTTGACAGGAATGGAACTCGTGACCCCGCGATACAGATAACCAGGCGCTACCAACTGGGCTACAACACTCAAGGTGCTAGATCTCAGTGCCTAATTTATTAAAACACTAAAACCTGAGCGACCTGATCACCTTCTTCCCCATCAGTTCACGCGCAAACACATTCTATCTCCCAACTCAATCAACGTTTCGTATTTAGGTAACGTATGGACTTCGAATAAATTCTATTTAACTTGTATTAATGGCGAGTAATGAGTATGATCACCTAATCGTTTTTATTACACCCAAACCCAATCAAATTAATCCAAAGTTCTATCACCGTTAAAAAGCTTCAAGAACAACTTTTGGGTTTATCATTTCCTCGTAAAATCAGACCCTGAATCTGTTATCATTTGTTCTATTAATCAAAGCACGTAAAACCCCACTGGAATTTCCTCACTTCATCCACTACATCTCACGAATTTGATCGAAGAACATTCTAGGGCTCCAAACTTCACGTGACGATATCTCCTTCATATCTCAACCTTTTCAGGTGATTCCAAAGCCCAAATTGCTTAATTTTTCGTGCTCTATAAAAGCCCTCTATCAATTTCAGTGATAGAACGCTTATTTATCCGAATTTAATTTTAGTTGAAATTAGGGTTCTTCATGCATAGAATTTGGGGCTTTTAGATTTAGACTTGTGTTTTGATGAAATTGAAAGTATACTATTGTTATATATCATACTAGTATATTGTGTGTAAATTTTGGGAATTTTTAGATATCAATTGGAATTTTGGTGAATTATTTATGTTTTAATCACTAGATAAATCAAATAAAAATACAAGTTTATCACAAATAAATTCTATAAATATTTTTACTGATTTTTTTATAGGGTCTATTATTGTTTTCAGACTCTTATAGAAATTTTCTAATAAGTTTAGATAATTATCTTATCAATAGATTTTCTTTTAAGTAAATAAAATTTCTTTATAAAATTTATTATTTTAAGTTAAAAAAATGTGATAACCATGAAACCTAAGGTATGATTTTGTCAGATAAATTCTATTAATTAATTGAAATTGGTAGCATTTAACGATTATGATAACATACTAAATTGTTATTACTATATAATTAATTATGACAATTTGTACAAAATATCGATTTGTATATTATTTTGCAAACTCATATAAGTCCCCAAATAGGAGAACCCAATTTCCTAAAATTTATATATTGTCCGTTTGTTTAGGATTTCGATTATTCATTTTAGGGTGATTATCATTTTAGATATAATCCGGTTCTTGTCGTGCGGTATTTCACAAGACTAAGCAGGAACGCAACCTGTGAGTAGATTCGACTCTTTCTCCTTTTTGCCATTAACTCTTTTTGGGGTGTATCTCGTGCTTGATTTCAAATTTATTTATTAAATTGATAACATGCTATTCGATGTGTTTCTATGTCTCACTTGTTGCAAATATCTATTGTTTCTCTATACGTGCATCTATGTGTTACTCACATTGTGTCACAGGTTTCGCGTGGATCCACCTGGCTGACCGGTTCCCCACGGCCATGGGTTGAACTCGGTATCGCCATCATTGTTTTACAGATTCACCTTTTCGGGGCTTGAATCTCTATGTGTCTATGGTTACTAATGTTATGTTTGTGTTGCTTACGTGATATTTGTTGAATTCTTGTTATATTAAGGGACCTAGTATCACATTTGATAATGCATGTTAAAAAGTAAAGTTTTCAAAAATTAATAAAACAAAAACGGTTTTAAATAAAAACCGAATCTATTCACCAACATGTTTGTTGACCCAAAACTCTTTTACGCGTGATACAGGTACACAAGGGTGGGCGGATTTTTGAGTTGAAGACATGTAGGATTGCCTTAGTAATAAACTGGTTATGATATGTTACTTTTATTTATTTGATTTTGTAACTTGGTATTAATATTTGAATTCTATGTTATGTGTGACAATTTAATATTGATGCTTTAAATATTTAAACTTATAATAGTGTCATAAGCTATGGGCAATCATCATGCCCCGTACCTTTCCGCTGCGGGTCGGGGTGTGACAATTCGCTTGAGACCGGCGGCAGAAAAATCACAAAGTGATTGGAGGAGAGAACCGGCAAGGAAGAAACAGAATGATGCGTTTGCAAATTGTTGTGAATCAAAAGTTTGACCAAAATTGAAAACTAAAGAAAGGTGTTTAAATAGTATTCAAACACAATCACGTTCACGTTCGGTCAAAATTAGAATTATATTTTTTCACTTGAAAGTTATAAAATTCGTTTTGAGGTTTTTTTGTATAAAAAAGGCTTCTTAAACCCTTTTGTATTTTCAGTTGGTGTAATTTCGTTTAGGTTTTTTTAATTAGTAGATATCTGCATTTAGAATTGTTCTATTCGGATTTGATTGTACATTTTGCTTCACGGGAGATGATTATTTCATATGTATGTTTCAAGAATTATTTTCCTTCAGATCCATGTTTCGCAAATCCTTCAGATCATAGAGGGTAGATTTTGATACATGATAATGGTGCACCGTCTATTGTTTTTTGCTTTGCCGATTAACTTGATGTGTGATTACAATTTTATTTCAATCCGTATACATAATGGAATTCCTTTATAGTATACATAATTTGTTCTCCAATGATGAAATACCTAACATCCCCGTGGTAACAATTTCGTATAAACATGGATCTTTTTTCTGCTCTGTCAACAATTGTTGGAAAAGAAGAATGGGCATACATATTCCATTCAAATATCCCTCTTATCTTCAATCAACCAGGGCTTGGCTGGGGTATGTCGCTGGCTGTCATTCAAATTTCAGATATATTTTTATGTAAGTGTAATTAGGGATGAGATAGGTACCATACCGGTATCGATGTCAAAATTGAAGAAAAGTGTGTATCAACATGTACTAAAGGTATTCTAATCAACATCTCATATAGTGATAATAAGACATTCATAATCAACATCCCGCTGCAACGCGCGCGCTGCGTCAACTCATTCTAAACAATTACCAACACTTTTCTCTTTTTTTAATGTTAGTGCAGGGATTATGATGAAAAGTTACTCCTAAAGAATTTTCAAGTGTAGCCATTTACTTAAGAGATACTTATTAGTTGAAACGAAATGGCAATGGCTTTCATGCTAATTTACCCTTGTACTATGTATTGAATGCAGTCAAACATGACAGACCAAAACACATTGTTAAAAAGAGTGCTCTTAAATCTCTAATTATTTCTTTGTATACATAACATAACATGTTTATCCAAACAAAAGTTGTCAAACAACCTCTTAAAAAAGAAAAAAAGAACGGTTTTAACCCAACTGAATACCATATTTGAGTTTCAAAAATAAGCCGTAAACTAAATTCTAATTATCAAATAAAAATTTAATTACCAAAACAAACAAATGGCTAGATACTTACTGTCTAATTACATTTTATATATACATAGTTTTCAATATGCACTCAATATTGAAGTGAAACACTTCAGTATGCATAGTTTTCAATATGCACTCAAAGTATCAGACAAAAGAAATTGACTCTTCATTGCTACAAATACACTACTCAATATACACTCAAAAGTATCAGACAATAAAACCACTTGATATTGCATAGCATAAAGATTATGAGTCCAGTGGGAGATGATACTTACCATGTCGACCCATGTGGGGTGTTGGGGTTCTTCTGGGGTAGCCCAGTTGGCCAGCCTCACCCAGACCTCTACTTGAGGTCACCGGTTCGATTCCCGGCAATGCCCTTATGGGGTGTTGGGGCTCTTCACCGTGGGTAATCACCGCCAGGCAGCTATGGGGCTAAGCTAGCTTGCGGAGTTGCAATACTCCGGCGGATGGGAGGTCCGTGCAACTACCCCCCCCCCCCCATGTGATGCTACATGTTGCTCTGAATGGTAGTCCTAAACACCCAACTAAAATCCTGCGGTAAAGAATCAAGAAATCAAGACTTAGGGTTCGATGTGAAAAGAATAGTATGTGATGCAGAGATGACAAACCTGTAACTATCGATTGTCGTCGTATGCTGATCACTTCGAACAAAATGAAATCTGGTTGTTGAATTGAGGATTCAGAATTGTGATTTGAATGTATCATTGTATCTTTGAGAATGAGTCGTCTTGTATTACTAGAGAGAAAGAAAGTAGAGGGAAAGTTGAGGATGTGGATATGAAAGAGACACGTGGCTTCAAAATAGTAATGTACAAACAATACTACTAAACATACAACATACAATATGTAACATCCCGAAAATACAAATTTTTAAATTTGCAATTAAGTTGTGAATAAATTAGTAAAATAATCTAATTAGTAATGACACTAACCTAGTTAGTTTATTACTTATGAATAGTTTAAGACATAGAAAGAAAGTAAAAGAAACTAGAGGGACCAAAAGTGTTAAACTTGAAAATAATTTTAATAAAAACATGATCCCCATCACAAGGGGGTTGTAAGGTATGTAAAATTCTATGAAAATTCTCTGTTTGAAATTCTTATGAATTTGGGAGATTCAAAAATTGATGATGCATGTTTGTGATTTGGTTATATTAGGGATGATATAGTGTCTAGAAGTAAAACCTAGACAACTACATGTGAAATCATGTCCAAATTCAGGAAATTCCATGAACACCTTGAAGGTGGGTTATGGGTTTTACAAGATAATGATGAACACTAGGGTTTAGAATGATTATGCTAGTGTAATTTGATCATAGAAAGTGATTTCAGAAAAGTATGATGTTTAAATGCTATATGAAAGCTTTATTGATGTTAAGTTTAGCTAAATAGCAAGCTATGAACTTGAATATGAATGATATAAAATTCTGCCCTTATAGTGTTTGTAGAAATGCCTCAAAGAAGGCTTAAAACTGAAATTCAAAGTTGAAACGCATAATTTTGATGCTTCAGTGTATTACACGATATATGGTTTAAAGGGAGTTCTAAACATGATATAAATGGACTCTATAGGAAAGGACGCAGGAGCGTCAAGCGGGCAAGCAGGTGGCGAATCGCGTTTGAAGGGCTTACTTTGAAGGTATGTAACTTGATTCGTTACATTTGGGTAAATTTTGATATTTGGCATATATGTAGTTGGATTGTGTATTAAGAGTTGAGTTGGATTAAAGTGGTGATGTTCGCTATGTCGAATAATAGGCCAAGAATCTGGTTAGACCTCGTTGGTAGTCATAAAAAATGGAGGATTCCTTAGATGAGCCAAACGGGTCGAATAACTAAATAAGGCATGGTAATACATTGTAGTATGGTTATTCGGTCTTTTGTTATTGTTGACAAATGACATATTAGAATACGAGGATTTAACATGTTGGGTTGTAGGAATGAAATCCGAGAGTTTGGTCCAAGTAAACAAACAAATCAAACAAAAACATAACATTCCAGAGTCTACCGTAAAATACGGTATATACCGTAATTTACGGTAGAGACCAAAATGTTACGATGGTTCTTTACTGATTTACAGTGGACCAGAAGTTTCAAATAACTACCGTAACTTACGGTATATACCGTAAGTTACGGTAGAACCCTGGAAATTTTTGTAAATTTTGCATACTTTCGATAAATCGAATCCGTTTTAAACGTAGTTTCGATTATGTAATATTTCTAAGTACTCTAATATTAATGTTTAATGTAAACATTTCAGTTTCTAGGTATTCAAGGATTACGGATGACGGTCAAGCAAGCTTTTGAAGAACCGAACACAAACTTTTGAAGCTTCCGCGTCGATTAATTCTGTTTAGACTAAGTTATGATGTAATCAGTCTGTTAAATAACTCTAAATGTTTAAAATTAGTCAGTAGTTGACTAATGTTTGTTATCTTGGAACTTTGTTTTTGAAACTTAATTCTCTAACCTAGACATCTTTTACATAAACTCTTGTGAATTATTATTAATTTCAAGTAGTAATTAAGACGGGTGTTACAAGTTGGTAATCAGAGCTTAAGGTTGTCAACAAGTGTTCGGTTCAAGCTTGATCGATCGTCCGGTAAGAATTAACTTATTATTTTAACATATTATATTTATGTAAGAAATGAGAAATGAATTGATGTGCATGGGAAGAGCGTGTTAACACACTCAAACCCGGAAAGTGCACCGAATGTGAACGGTTAAAGCAAGTTGAGAACTTGGCTAAACCGAAACAAATGAAGTAATGCTATAAATGAAATGTTTAACGTTTAAATGTAAACATTTCAGTTTCAAGATGTCTGATGGAAATGATGATAATCCGGTGCAAACAAGCACCGAACAAATGAAAGAAATAATTGCCGAAGAAGTAGGGAAGGCAATTGAAGGTAGTCTATCTGGGTTTATAGACAAAATTCAAAGCACGGTGTTGTCGCTTGTTGAAGGGCGAGTCAAAAGGTTGGAAGATAGTGTCAACCTTATAAAAGGAAAATCGGGAGAACGCAAGGGGTGTTCGTACAAGGAATTCATGGCGTGTAAACCGCCAATCTATAACGGGGAGGTCGACCCGATAATATGCCAAAGATGGTTAAGTGATGTTGAAGGAGTGTTCGAACGAACCCACTGTGACGTAGGTGACTTTGTTGCTTACGGAACGGGTCAATTGAGGGGTCAAGCCAAAGATTGGTGGGACAATAAAAAGAAGGAAATAGGAGCCGAAGCGGCAAGGGTCATGACTTGGGATGAGTTTAAGGTACCGTTCCTTAAACACCATAGTCCCAAAGCACTTATCAACAAGATCAAAGAGGAATTTATCCAGTTAAGACAAAAGGGAGAATCAATTGATAAAATCACGGGCATCTTCATGGATAAGCTGAGATTCTGTGACGAGTTGGTCACCACTGAAGAGCAGAAGATATACTACTATTACAACATGCTGAGTGCTGAATACCGGGAGTTTATGACTCCCTCAAAATATGAAACTCTCACAGAAATCATCAACACCGCCCGGGAGCGGGAAATCGAACTAAAGAAACAAGTTGAAAGGGGTGAGCGAAGGGCACAGGATGTGAATCCAAGCCCTACAAAGAAAGCTAGAACTGCTGAATCAGGGAAGAAAGTGGAGACTAAAGGCGGGTCGCCAAGTTGCAAGGTATGTGGAAAGGGGCACAAAGGTGAGTGCCGCTTCAAAGACAAGCCGTGTCCAGTATGTGGGAAGACGGGGCACACTGCATCGCTATGTCCCGGAAAAATTTCCGTTTGTTACAAATGTTATCAACCCGGCCACAAAAAGTCTGAATGCCCCGAGTTGGTTGGGAAGACGGGGCACACTGCATCACTATGTACCCTATCGGTTGTTGTTTTTCATACTTGTTTCAATTTTTTTTATCTATCATTGAATCAGGTTCTTATTTTTAGTCAATGGACCTCAATGCTTGACATCTTAGAGTGGGCTCTAGATGTAATTGGGGTTACCTACAGACGTCTTGATGGCAGTACCTACAGATGTAATTGTGTTTTAAAATGACATCTGAATATGTTGATGATGGCAGTGTGTTTTAATGTTTATGTGTTTTACCATTTTAATGTTGATGATGACAGTGTGTTGAATACGAAGACACTGGGTTGTGTTGAAGACGAAGACACTGACAGTGTGTCCAGCAATCTACTTGCTGTTAAAACACAATGTCAAGAAATATGCTTGCTGTTAAAACACAGTGTCAAGAATCCTCCAGCAATCTGCTTGCTGTTAAAACACAGCGTCAAGAAATCTGCTTGCTGTTAAAACACAGTGTCAAGGAAATCTGCTTGCTGTTAAAACACAGTGTCAAGAATCCTCCAGCAATCTGCTTGCTGTTAAAACACAGTGTCAAGAATACTCCAGCAATCTTCTTGCTGTTAAAACACAGCGTCAAGAAATCTGCTTGCTGTTAAAACACAGTGTCAAGAAATATGCTTGCTGTTAAAACACATTGTCAAGAAACACAGCGTCTTGTATGATTTAAATTGAAACTGTCAATTTGATTTAAATGGAATTTTTAGTTTCCATAATTTTCTGGTTAGTTAGTTATCCTAATAAAATAATCCATAATTAAAATAATATTCAAATTACACAATTGCCCTTTTAGTTAAAATCCTTCAATGCCACATGTCGCGTTCTTATTGCTTCCTAGACTTTCTAGGAAAAACACACTTTCCGCAGGAACCCTACTCTCTATATATATATATATATTTTTATAACGGCTAACAAATCAATCTCGAGCACTCTCGGGGTACCCATTGGACAAACGGAGTACTCTGTGAGTAACCCGAGTCGCCCACCACCAATTTCATGGGAAACCCCGGTAACACACCCGCCCGTAGGCACGACGGTAAAATTACCAGTAAAACCCGTTTGGCTCAAGGATCGAACCCAGGTTTCCCTGTGTCTCCTATCACTGCCCACCAGTGTCTCACTTTTTTTGTTGCACCAAATGGAAATTGAACTTGAGTTTTCAAAGAAGAATTCAAGTCCTCCTACCACTTGAGCTAGAGCTAGAGGTCATTGGCAAAAAAAAATAATAATAATAATAATTAATTAATTAATAAAAATATATATATTAACTTTACTTTAAACTAAAATAATTAATTAATAGGTCAACTTTTGACCACTCTAATCGAGTTTAAATCGAGTGAAGTGAATTAAATAAGGTTAGTTTCCCCAACTTTTTTTAGTTTAAAAATCCTTTTGGGTCGCATTTTACAATTATACTTATTTATAGATGTAAGAACATAAGTAACTAGTTTGATACCCGTCCGGTGGACGGGTACTTTAACATAATAATCGGACAAAGCTAACGTTTTATAAAGTGTACACAAAATTAGACGGTGTGAAAAAAAAAAACAAAACAAAAAAACTCAATCAAATGCTTAATCTTGACACAAGAAATTTTCAAGGCTCCATTCAACCATATGTTTCATAATCAACATGAATTGCTTACATCTTAGTGTTAATTTCTCTCATCTTCTTTTAAAGAACTCCCAACTAACTTTCTTTATCTGGAGAATGATGGAGGCATCCTGATGTGCTTGGCTCCGTGGCTCCAGCGGCTCCTGGACTTGTCTCACATCCACATTCTAATTGGTCCCTACGATTGAGTCTTTAATCTTTTAACACATCAAGAGTTTCACTTACTTTTGAACCCTTTTCACCTACAAAATCAATCAAACAACGTTAATAGAAATTTGTGGCTTATTAACCCTGAGTAATTTTCGATATGGGTCAAAATGAGTAGATCGGTTGCCGAATACAAATTTTGGCGAATTGAAATGGAAAAACTAACTTTACTTGAACTTCAAATGGTGGTAGGAATTCAATTTTCCAGCCAACTATAGCATTAAAATGAATTTTGATTCCACTGACCATGTGCTTAAGAAGTAATTGTCCCCAAATATCATCTATGGAAAGTGAGATATCTAGAGCTTTTGTTCCCATCTGATTAAATAAAAAAACAGATTCATTAACTCTAGTTATAGATAGATATCTCAATATCATTGTTATATGCCAACCAATTAATCAAACATTCAGCAAGTATCCTAGTATAATATTCACTGTCACCAATTACATATTGCATATAGTGCCTCAAAACGTCTAAGAAATTACATGTTATAACAATGTGACGACAACTTCAATTTTCTAAAATGGCTTAATAGAAGAGAGCGTTGGATAGTATATCATTCACTAATTCTCAAATCAATTAGAATTGCGATAACATTCTAAAATATAGGATTAAGAAAAAAAAAACATTAAAATCAAGGAAACAATTCCTTGCGGCTTTAGGAAAGTTATAAATATCTGAACTTCAGTTTTTAATGACAAAGAAACAGAAACAGAACCAAAAAGAAAAAAGATATTTTTACCTGGTAACACAATAGCTTCACATAGGCCATAGGCATCCTCTAAATTTTCTTGTTATAGTGGCTAAAAACACTCAGCCATCTAGCTAAGCGCCTAAGCATCTAATATAAATTAAAAACAAATGCATCCAATAACAATGGGTGGCTAGAGACGACAGAACAGGCCGGTCAAGTTAGGTAGGGTGACGGGTCAGGACAGGTCGTTTTAAAAACACATCTTGGTTCGGGTGAGAACGTGTTTCAGTAGAAGTCAGTACGCGTCAGAACGGGCTGTTTTGAACAATGGATGGAGGAACCAAACCTGCTCGTTAAAGAGAACAACAACATTCCTGCATTCTCTAATCTATCATGTTTTTTCTGTACTTTTTCACAAAATCATCAGATTCCAAGATTCTTAAAAATTCAATTGAAAAAAAACTTACGATATTAAAGATTAGGTTTACAGATTTCAAGTTGAAAGAATACAGTTTTAACATGCATTTAAAATTACTCTTTTTTAACCTCAAAAAGGATTAAAGAAAGTGTTTGCATGTTGGCCCAACTCGACCCATATCGTTTTGACCCGCATTTAGAATTACTCTTTTTTTTACCTCTATGAGGTTGTATTTTTGCAATGAAAGATTACCCGTATTTGGATCAAGTTTTTCTTGATAAAATTGATAAAGAAAATGATTACCTGCCGGAAGAATTCAGTGATCAGAAATGAGTGAGTAAGAGTTTTCCTACTTTTCATCATCCGAACAATAGCAACATCAACCTACAATACATCCAAAAAAGTTGTAATCAAGACTTCAGTATGCATGATGATTTTCATAAGATAAAGAGTAGTAGTAAACCCGTCATTGAACATGAATCAGTCATTATCATCCACTTCCTTTCCCTTTGATATCTGGAAAAACATCAAGACCAGTTAATTCTTTTAAGGCTAGCAAAAGAATTGTAATGAAACTAAATTTAATTGAAGTTAATTAAATTAAACCTAAAAAACACCATATTAAGGACATGGACTTTCCACAAGCGACTGCAGAGTTGCTGAACATCAGAACAACGATTGCGCATTGTTGAACATGAGAACAACGCTCGCTCTAAAAAGATGTATTAACCATTTATCAATAAAAAAATGCTTTGACTTCACCCTTTAGGCAATGTGCATGACCCGTTGGCCCACTCATTTTGCCACCTTTAACCCGAACCTACTATGCAATGTCAGAGATGAAGGCCAACTTGAAATTAAAGTTCCACCACCGGTGCTTTTTTTCCCTTTGTAAATTCTGCTTTCAAGACATAGTGACCTAAATAATTTTGCCACATTGATCGCCTTATTTGCTTAAGTAGAACTCTATAAAAATGTCCTGCAACATTGTACAAATTCTTGTAAAATCAATAAAAATAAAATAAATAAAGACAAGAAAAATTGATAAACATAACAAAATCACCTTCCTTTCATGTCATACCCGATAAACATGCAATTCATGGGTATGTGAACATCCAATGGTAGTTATGTAGGCCAGTAACTGTATCGAAAACCATGTTAATCTAATTGGCTGCAGAAATTAGATTTTTAGTTATTGCCCAAAGAGCTTGGAATGGTAAAACATACGCGGTTGTTAACACATGAACACTTCAGTTGATCAATAGTTGTAGACAACTCCTCAACACGCTTGTCTTTTGCAGACTTGATAACACGCTTATGCATGTCCGATACATCGCCCAACCCGTACACAGGTCACCAGTAACAACCAAATCAACCTAACAGATTCTAATGTTTCAACATTGTATCCATCGAATTTGTTAATTAATCCATCCATGAAATATATCAACGATCCGTTCAGATCAGATCTTTGATAGAAGATTATGCAATTCTTACATAATAAAAGGACAATAAATTACCTAACCGTGTTGCTGCTTCATCCAATCCAACAATAACAATTCCATCTCGCTGTTCGAGTAGTCCCTCAACTCTTACACAACTGCAAAAACCCACTAAGCATTTAATCAAACACCTTACCTACATAAACATGAACTTTTTTAACTTCTCACTTTGTTGCGCCTTGCTCATAATTTGTCATGAATGCTCAATTTAGGGTTCAAATTAACTGTTATATTTTCAAATTGATCAAAAGTTATCTTTTTTGTGCATAATTTCACAATCAGAAACCTAGAATTCCATCAATTAACTTGGAAAACTAAACAAAATGTATAATACAAACATAAATGAAGCAACTTACGTGCTCCCATTCAGAGAAGGACATGGGTTGCGGATCACAAATTGGTAGCAAATGAACTTCCCGATCAGCCGTAGTGTTGAACCAAGTAACCGAGATTCAGGTTTTGAGATAGTGTGGAGTAGAGAAATGTGATGCATTCAATTTATGCCACAGTGGTTCTGGTAGGTTACGAACCTGCTAGAGAAATCAGAGATCATTGGAACTAAAATCAAAGTGGATAAAGAGAAGAAAATCATGTTGCAATCCCAACCCCCAATCGTCAGTCTACATTTAATTTCTTCAAATCCAAATTAGGTTAGTAATCCTGACGACTGGTTGTGATATAAAAGTAAGATGCAAGCAGTTGGGAAACCAGGAGAAAAAGAGAGGGGAGTGGGGTTGTTTAAGGGAAGTAGTAAAGGAGTGGGGAGTTTATAGAGAACCGATTAAATCTCATCAATAACTGCCAATAAACGTGGGTTGAAGATGTAGATGTGGGTTGAAGGCAGAAGAAACTGCTGATAACTGCTGAGATAGCAGTTAAAAATAGGAGTTTAAAAGATTGAGATTTAATTTCAGCAAGATCCAATGGTCATGGTTGATTTTAAAGTTGGTTACACTTAATGGGAACCATATATAGGGAAAAGATCAAATAGGAAGTTTATTTTGGCTAGGAAGTGTAGGAAGCAATAGGATTAGGACATGTGGCAACATTTAAAATAAAGAAAAAGAGTATTTTAGTCAATCCAACCCTTTCTTCTTCCTTTTCAAAACCCACCATTTTCAAAACCCACCATCTTCAACCATTTCTTCACTTTCTATCTCAATAATCACTACAATATCGTGCGATTTTCATCACCAATCAATGATTCAAACACCCGATCAACGTGTTCTTCAGCTTTTTTTTTGAAGAAAACCCAGTTTAATTTCATAAAAAATCTTGTTTTTTCCGGTGATTTTGGAGATAATCACTCGATTCGTTCGATTCGAGCACTGATAAGTGTTTCAATCACTCAAAATTCGTCAATTGTTGAAGAAGTCACTTCGATCTATGTAAGAAATTATTTAATTTCATTTTTACGATCTGGGTTTTTGATTTAGTCATTGCGTTTTACGATCATGACTGGGGTCCGGGGGCAGCGCCCCTGATAGCGGGGTCCCAGGGGCGGCAGCCCCTGGCGGGGTCCAAGGGGCAGAGCCCCTGGCTGGGGTTGAGCTCATTTCGAAGACAGTAATTCGTAGACAATTCAGACAATTCACAGACAGTTCCCAGACAGTTTTATGTGTCCATTACGTTTTAGAAATAAGAGAGTTTTATGTGTTTTCTGGCTATTGCGTTTTAGAAAAAACACATTTTTAAGTGTTTTTAGTCATTGCGTTATAGGTAAAACACATTTTTGAAGTGTTTTTAGTCATTGCGTTTTAGGTAAAACACATTTTTTAAGTGTTTTCAGTCCATTGCGTTTTAGAATGAGTCATTTTTAAGTGTTTTCTGGCCATTGCGTTTTACAAATAAGGCATTTCTTTGTGTTTTTTGTGCATTGCGTTTTAGGTAAAACACTTTTTTATGTGTTTTCAGTCCATTGCGTTTTAGAAAACATACATTTTAAGTGTTTTCTGGCCATTGCGTTTTACAAATAAGACATTTCTTTGTGTTTTTGGTGCATTGCGTTTTAGGTAAAACACTTTTTTATGTGTTTTTTGTGCATTGCGTTTTAGGTAAAACACTTTTTATGTGTTTTTAGTCCATTGCGTTTTAGAAAGTACATTTTCTTTTGAGTTTTTAGGCTATTGCGTTTTAGAAATAAGACATTTCTTTGTGTTTTCTGGCCATTGGGTTTTACAAATAAGTCATTTCTTAGTGTTTTTGGTGCATTGCGTTTTAGAAAAATGTCATTTTTTAGGTTTTTTTTTCATTGCGTTTTACGTAACTGGGGGTTTTTCTATTGCGTTTTACGCAACTGGGTTTTAATTTTTTTTTTTGAAAATATAGCAATAGTATACTCGTTTTAAAGATAAAAAAAACGCTCGTTTTTTTGGTGCAATTTTTATAAAAAAAATAATGTCGTATGAAAGAGTTATTAACGTTTAAAAAATGGGGGGGAATTGGAGGAGAGAGAAACTATTGACTTGGATTGACTAGAATGCCCCTAAACAAACTCACGCGCCTCTTTTCTTCCCTTCAATTTCCATCATTTAATCTTAGCCCTTGATTAACTAAATGGATGGTCAAGATCACTTCCTAGCCTTCCTAGCCAAATAAACTTCCTATTGTAACTACACCCACCATATATATATATATATATATAATTTATATCAATACCAAAAGCTAGTCTATCCAAAATATGAAGTCGCCTATTCGATAATTCGTTATGTTTCAAATATTCTTCTTCATTCGTTATGTTTTTAAAAGATGTTTCTAACGTGCTTAAAATAACCCCATATTTTTTTATATCATTTAATATATGTTTTCTTTCATAAAAAATACGAAACTATATTATAATCTAATTTTTATATTACATATTTTCATAATCAACTGATTACAAATTAAATAAAGAGTTAAATGTCATTTTAGTCCATGTGGTTTGTGTCATTTTACAAGTTTAGTCCAAATGTTTCATTTTTTCTCCTGTGGGTTCAAAAATGTTTCATCGTTGCCATTTTAGTCCACTGGGTTGAATTCATCCATTTTTTCTGTTAACGAGAAGGGCAATTCGGTCATTTTATATGGTCAAATTGCCATTCTAGTTAACATAATTACATATAAAATGACCGAATTGGCCTTCTTGTTAACAGAAAAAATGGATGAATTCAACCCGGTGGAATAAAATGACAACGGTGAAACCTTTTTGGATCCACAGACGAAAAATGAAACATTTTGACTAAACTGACAAAATGACTCAAACCACAAGATTAAAATGACATTTAACTCTTAAATAAAAGTAATAATATATTTTTTCTAACTCTGTTGCAAGTTATTGCAATAATAATTATACAATAATTACAATGATAATAACAAAACAATTAATAATAACTTCAATTCCATATATGTTTAATACTTAATATTGTATACTTGCATGTACATCATTTCACTTGGAGAAATATGTCCTAAAGCAAGTTGTAGTGTGCTAAATGTAAACGGGACTAGGAACTGCATCCATGATTGTTTCTGTAACGTTTTCAACTTAAACTTAATTTACATACATGTGTCGATATCTCGTAACAATCAAAAGAACAACTTAATATACAAGACTTCGGCTTTTCGGGGCAGGAATGATATAAAGCGTATCGCGCCAACAACACGTGGATGATTCGTGAAGTTGAAAAACCAAACCATGTGATCGAATTTTTGATTGTGCATGATATGTGGATATTAAAAGAAAACATACAACTTTGTTGGGTTTAGATTTAACTATTTAAGATTAGGTTCCATTTGCAAGATGCTTCATATTGAGATGTGGAAATTATGAACAATTGACAAAGAGGCAACACGAAATCACAAAGTTGCAAAATGATATGATTTTAGATGCCTTTGATGGATTAGATGCTTTTATTCTTCATGCAATTGGGGCTGACTCTATCCTTAGTAGTTATCTAGAGCCAATTTCTAGGTAATTTAAGGATCTTTCGTACTTGTATCGATTGATTATGGTCCTACCAACATCTCGTGTCTGATTTTCGCGTGTATAAATAAGGGTTATCCCTTCGTTGGGTTAGAACATATGAGTAGCGTATGATACATGAAAAACAATGGTTTGCTTTAGCATGGTTTTGCGACTATGAAATTTACAAGAAAAGAATATTGAGCGAGTGGCTATTGAGGGTTGCGTACATGAAGATACTATCAAGAAACTTTTTTGTCTTCTCTCCCTCAGAGACTCCTAACATTTTGAATTGTCAGATGTTTGATGTCTCTGGAGAGAGAAGACCAAAAATTATCTTGGTCTTTAAGATTAACAAATAAGATGAATCTCAAATTCTTGTAAAAATCTTTTGGTTATTTAGCTTTTCTTTATAGTTTGTTTAATCAAGAAACGGGAGCTGATTTCATATTTTCTTAATCACAAAAACTATAATAGTTTTATTAAACATATAGGGTTAAGTTCACGTACAAAGTGTCTTATCATACAAAACGTACAAAAGACACGAAAAAGACAAAAAATGCGGAGGCATTTTCGTAATTATTTGCTCGTATGGTAATTATCAAAATTACTCTAAAAATGATCTTGTAGAGTAATTTTGCTCTTGTAGGGTAATTATCAAAATTACTCTACAAGTGTATCTTGTATAGTAATTTTGATCTTGTATGGTAATTATCAAAATTACTCTCATCAAAAATACTCTACAAATGTATCAAAATTACTATACAAGTGTATCAAATAACATACAATTTAAAATTACTCTGCAAAATCATTTGTAGAGTTATTATGATACTCTACAAAATTACCTTACAAGATCAAAATTACCATACAAGATCATTTGTAGAGTAATTATGATACTTTACAAAATTAATCTACAAGATCAAAATTACCCTACAAGAACATTTTACAAAATTACTCTACAAGATCCAAATTACCCTGCAAGATCATTTATAGAGTAATTTTGATAATTACTCTACAAGTAAATAATTACGAAAATGCCACCGTGTTTTTTTACATTTCACCCTATTCGTACGTTTTATATGATAAGGGTATTTGTATTTGATCTTTTTTCTAAACATATATTGCCTTAAATATCAATTTCTTATTTCTTTGGTAATGAAGGTTTTATAATATTTATTCTTTTATGAGAATTATTACTCTTCTATAATTATTTGATAATACAATGATTTTATAAAAGAAATGAGTATTAAAGGAAATAAAAATATTATATATTATTATTTTGTAACATGTTGGTGCATTAGGCTGTTGTAACATGTGTTTATATTATGTGTTTTATGTTTTGGCTTTTGTACTTTCATTATTACTAAATATAACTAAGCTAACTAATAAATATTTACAAATCCATAACTGACTAACCTGTTTAAACTCAAATCCAAACTTTGTTGTTGTTTGCGAATACTTATTATTGAATTTCACCAATGCCCCTACCGCAACACAGGAGCCCTTAATACTAGTTTGTATGCATTTGATAAACGATATCCATATTCTTTGATATAAAGTTTCAAACAAATTACAAATTACCAATGTTGATGTTTCTTTTATGTTAAGTCCCATACCTACTAACGGGCTGTTTGACAACTTCTGAATGATTAAGTGCTGAACCAGTAAAAAGTCTGAACCATTAAGAACTAGTATAATGTTTAACGGCAAATGTCTGACCAATTTAGATTAGAGGTCTTAACCATTCAAACTTTTGGTAGCCTCTTAATGACCATTCAGATGCTACATCTTAATGGTTTAAAACCTCTGAATGAATAAGAGGTAACCTCAAATCTGAATGATTAAGAGGTAACCTCTGAATGGTAAATCATCACATGTCACATTCTTCTACCTTCTCATTGGTAAAATTTTTAATGGTTCCATTAAGAGGTAGCCTCTTAATGACCATTCAGAGGCTACCAAACAACCCCTTAGTAAAATGGTTAACCATTCAGAGGCAAATGTCTGAACCATTCAGACATCTGCTTGCGAAACAAACAGTCTGAACCATTAAGTGCTGAACCAGTAAGAGGTCTGAATCATTAAGAGCCTGTTGGTGCATATTTTGTACGTCTGCCACTGTGCAAATAGCTAGATAGAGCGTGTGTTGAATATTGTATAGAATAGGAGAAAGTTGGACACGTTTGTGATATTGTAAAAGTCAATCCGGCCGGATGACCTTCCGGTCGGATGGCAATCCGGACGGATGGACACATAGGTAGTTGTCTATAAATAGGGACTTAGGGTTCCCATTTGGACAAGCTTTTGGTCCCTGATGGGAGGTGTTGTCCAACTGGTCTCGTGGTGCTGTAAATATTTATTAGTTAGCTTAGTTATATTTAAGGACTTAGGGTTCCCATTTGGACAAGCTTTTGGTCCCTGATGGGAGGTGTTGTCCAACTGGTCTCGGTGTTGTATCTATCTTCTACTCCTTTAGTCGTAATAAACGCACCGAACACGTCGGATCGGGACCGAGGCTCTGTCAAACTCGCCGGTTCCTGGATTAGCAAAGCCTCATTAAGAGGTAAACGAATAACCCCTAATTCATTTTCCTTAATTTTTTTCACACAAATCTGTTGATAGTTTTTATGTGTGTATGTGATGTAGCGCGTGATACGGAAACGAAGATCAAACACGTTGATTCAAAGAATACCCGTGTGTTCTTCCCCAACCCCCAAGATTCCACCCAAAAGGCACGGAATTTGAAGTGAAAAATCAATTATTTTATAAAACTCAAAAACTATATCCCAATACAAATTACATGAGAACTTATATAGAGTTTTTATGATCAACTCAATGGACATAAATTAAAACAAAACTTAATGAACACTAAATGTGGATTTATTTCATTACATAATTGAGTCGACACTTGATATTCCCGCATCATTCTCCCCACCTTTGGAAAAACTCGTCCTCGAGTTTTGTCTCAGGCTAAAGCCACCTGGATCGAAAGGAACATCAATCCGATTCTTTTCGATTATTATCAAGGCCCGCCCAAGTAGTTCTACTTCACGGGTCATCTCATTTAACTCTGAACCTGTACCACCTGGGTCGAACGGAGCATAGGACCATTTCTTGTTCACTATTTTCTTGACCCTCTCAATTAATATAGTTCCAACTAAATAACCATTTAGTAGTAAACAATGGACCTCATTGCATTTTTTTACAAAATACCCATCAAGTTTAACAACTTTTTCTTCGTTTTGATCAATATGAGGGGCATCTTTTGACGACATAGCTTCTCCAACCTCCACAATCTGGCCATCAACCAAATTTTCTAATAGAACCTTGTACCAGATTTTTACAGCATGAGAATTTTGTATACCATGGTTTTCATCATCCAAAATAATTTCCTCAAAACTATTTGTTGGAAAATTACCTTTTAAAATTGTACAAAAGTAGATTTGAGAAGCACCAAAATCTATTGTGTTTCTTAATGCCTTCGACTTCATTGCTTTGCTCATGAATTTCTTTTGCAAGCCCCCCATGCTAACAGGTTGAGTTCCAAATGTAGCCGCTGGACCACCCGTTACCATAGTAGGACCATCACCCTTAACGCTATGACTTTTGAAACTTGATTCATCATCACCGGCTCCCATGATCGTCGACTCTTTTTTGTGGTCATGTCTAATGGTGAGCACACTTGATGCGGGAATATCAAGTGTCGACTCAATTATGTAACGAAATAAATCCACATTTAGTGTTCATTAAGTTTTGTTTTAATTTATGTCCATTGAGTTGATCATAAAAACTCTATATAAGTTCTCATGTAATTTGTATTGGGATATAGTTTTTGAGTTTTATAAAATAATTGATTTTTCACTTCAAATTCCGTGCCTTTTGGGTGGAATCTTGGGGGTTGGGGAAGAACACACGGGTATTCTTTGAATCAACGTGTTTGATCTTCGTTTCCGTATCACACTTTACATCAGTTGGTATCAGAGCTAAATTCCTGGCTCAAAATGGCTTGTGAGAGGGATTATCGCTTGTACCACACTCTACATCAGTTGGTATCAGAGCTAAATTTCTGGCTCAAAATGGCTTGTGAGAGGGATTATCGCCTGTACCACACTCTACCATGTTTTGATGAATACGAGGATGAGCAATGGTATTCTTGGGCATGCGACGATGATTCGGGTGGTACCGGTAGTGTGCTCACCATTAGACATGACCACAAAAAAGAGTCGACGATCATGGGAGCCGGTGATGACGAATCAAGTTTCAAAAGTCATAGCGTTAAGGGTGATGGTCCTACTATGGTAACGGGTGGTCCAGCGGCTACATTTGGAACTCAACCTGTTAGCATGGGGGGCTTGCAAAGAAATTTCATGAGCAAAGCAATGAAGTCGAAGGCATTAAGAAACACAATAGATTTTGGTGCTTCTCAAATTTACTTTTGTACAATTTTAAAAGGTAATTTTCCAACAAATAGTTTTGAGGAAATTATTTTGGATGATGAAAACCACGGTATACAAAATTCTCATGCTGTAAAAATCTGGTACAAGGTACTATTTGAAAATTTGGTTGATGGCCAGATTATGGAGGTTGGAGAAGCTATGTCGTCAAAAGATGCCCCTCACATTGATGTAGAGTGTGATACGGAAACGAAGATCAAACACGTTGATTCAAAGAATACCCGTGTGTTCTTCCCCAACCCCCAAGATTCCACCCAAAAGGCACGGAGTTTGAAGTGAAAAATCAATTATTTTATAAAACTCAAAAACTATATCCCAATACAAATTACATGAGAACTTATATAGAGTTTTTATGATCAACTCAATGGACATAAATTAAAACAAAACTTAATGAACACTAAATGTGGATTTATTTCGTTACATAATTGAGTCGACACTTGATATTCCCGCATCATTCTCCCCACCTTTGGAAAAACTCGTCCTCGAGTTTTGTCCCAGGCTAAAGCCACCTGGATCGAAAGGAACATCAATCCGATTCTTTTCGATTATTATCAAGGCTCGCCCAAGTAGTTCTACTTCACGGGTCATCTCGTTTGACTCTGAACCTGTACCACCTGGGTCGAACGGAGCATAGGACCATTTCTTGTTCACTATTGTCTTGACCCTCTCAATTAATATAGTTCCAACTAAATAACCATATAGTCGTAAACCATGGACTTCATTGCATTTTTTTACAAAATACCCATCAAGTTTAACAACCTTTTCTTCGTTTTGATCAATATGTGATGCGGGAATTTGAAATGATATCACACTCTACATCAGTATGCATGTGTATATCTTTATATATATTGAACAATAATCTAATCTGTACTCCTACGTCAATATCATTTTCTATTGCAGGACTTGAACCCCGACCTCTTAAGACAGGTCGCCATTTTGTATTTTTGCATACCTAAATACCGGTATATATCACCGTTGAATTCCTTTATGTGAATCCTTCCCGGTCATCTCATACTAGGGAAAGGTCATCTCAATGCTCTAACGCCCACACCGGATATGGACCAAACTGTCTCACGACGTTCTGAACCCAGCTCACGTACCACTTTAATGGGTGAACAGCCCAACCCTTGGAACCCAAACCATTTTTTTGTGATATTTTAACTTTCTTTAGTTTATTTATTGAAAATGTATTCTTAACTGTATAGTTCTTCTTCACACTAGTTCCAAAAATTATATTTTTGCTCTTGAGAAATAACTTGAACTTCAAAAAAGTGTTCTCAAGTTTGTTAGGTATTTATTAGAGTAATGAATAATACACTGCATCTGCATGCTACTCTATTATTGAAGCATGCTTATGCGTTGACACCGAGCTTCTAAAAGCTCCTTAGAACAATTTTTCGATATGTGTTCTCCTTAACTAGAGATTCGCGCGCAATGACCTAATAGATGTCCAAAAGCAAGCTAAAGTGAAGTAGACATCAATGCTAAAGTAGGTTGTTTGAAATGAAACTTGAAAGAAGGAAATGAATGAAAAATCTTCCACATGTGGGTGAATAAACCTTAAAAGAGTTATAAGTAAGGAACTAAGATGTTTGGGAGGGGGATTCGTCCCTTGGTTTTTTACTCTCACTCCAACGCACACACAAGGGGTGCCAATTTCGTCTAAATGGGTTAGATGATTCAAACTCTTGCGCATGTTTGTGTCATTGCGCGACAACTAAATTGCTTTTTAAAATTCTTTTATTTGCAACTAAAAACATCTATGAGGAGTTTTGCTTCACTTGGTGTATGAGTATAGAGGATACCTCTAAGCTCTCTTGTTTGATTACTAAACATCTACAATAATCGTGTTCTATTTTGTAAAGAAAAACATATAATCTTAATGGTATCTTTTACTAGTGATTTCATTTTTGACAACGTAACCACTGCTTTGGTTGTTGTATCTTGAGAGACAAATGTGAATAGTCGTGGGATCGGTTTTAAGGGAACCGTGATATTTTAAAATTATGTGGTATGTATTTGTATATATTTTATTGTAGTTTATTTTCTACAAACGATTTAATATTGTTTCCCACAAAATTAAGATTTTATTTATTTTCTTATAAATGAAATTTGTTGCCTAGATGAAGTTGATTGTAAAGGTTAAAATATAAAATTCAATTGGATTTTAGTTGTAAAAAATTACATTGTGATAATTTAGTGTTACAAGTAATGGAAAATTGGAAATGACTTCCAAAAAGTGTGAAATTTGAGGTTCTTTTTTTGTGCATGTAAATCCTTAATCCATAGATACTTGAGATGTTGAGTGCTTGGATTAATCTACCATCTCTAATGTATCCTGCATCATCTGTTTATGCATGCACTTGAGGCAGCATGATGGTTTCACTTCATTCTGCTTTTCTGCCCTTGATGTTTGATGCACTTGTGGGCTTGACTTGATCATTGTTGATGTCTTCATTCTTTAAAAGCAAATATAAAGTCGATATCCGACTGCATATGCTGGCCGCGTTGCATCATGAACATATACTTTTATAAAAGTCGGGCTCTAGAGGCTATAATAACATATTAGGCTGTAAGGCCCTACTGATTACTTACAAATCTTTTATAGCAAATGTTTAAATGGGAAGAAATGAGAGATCTTACAAATAGTTTTGCAACTAATATTGAACATACCAAATATGAATGATTCGATATGAATACTAACCACATTGTTTCAACTTTCATCTATTTAATCACTCACTAAAGATTCTGATCAACACGAATCTTTATTTTGTTTGGCTAAAACCTCTCGGTTATCCGTTGGTTGTATTGTAATTGTAGGTTGATCACTGCCGCGAATCATCCCTTGCTTTTGTATATACTCCCACTTATCTTGAAATAGATACAATAATCCAATGCACACAATTTCTGCGGTGAAAAAAATAACCCAAGGCGTTATACTCCTTGATGATCTCTTCTGGTATGCGTGTAACCCTGTGTACACGTTGATGATCCCGAGTAGTGAAACTGTTGTTCCTAGCATCCAATGTGTAAAAGACCATGTACTTCGATTCTTGCCATCTCTGTAACAAGTAGAGGTGTCAGTTTTGGCCCATTTACTTGCATGTAGGTCGTTATATGTTATCTTTAACAGGTCAAACGGGTTAACTTAAGGATTTACCTTAAAAGGATGGATTCAAACTTATTCAAATGCATAATACCACATTAATCATTTTAAGACAAATGTAATATGATAGTAGGGCTGTAAACGAACCGAACGTTCAGCGAACAGTTCGTGAACCGTTCGGCGGGAAGTTCGTTTATGTTCGTTCGTTTAATAAACGAACGAACATGAACAAGAAATTTCGTTCGATTAGTTAAATGAACGAACATGAACAGAAGTCTTGTTCGTTCGATTGTGTTCGTGAACGTTCGGTAAGGTGTTCGTGAACATTCGTTGATTTGCATTCGTTTATATTCGTATGTTTGTGTTTTAATTGAAGATCTTTGTACTTTCTTATATTTTATTTGTACTTTGTATATTATTAAACTTTTATTTATTTTATTACCAATTAAACTAGGAAACTCACTTTCACCTTGTTTATGCATCATTTCCCTTTCATTTCTCATTATTTACATCGGCGAATATGATCGACATCCGTTCCACAATAAGGGATTCAAGTTCGAGTGCTACTCTCTGGGCCATCTATCTTTATCCTTCGTCGCGTTCGCCAAATTTATTTGTGTTCGTTTGTGTTCGTGAACCGTTCGCGAACACGCTCATTTTCTTAATGAACGAACACGAACATAAAATCTCGTTCGGTAAGTGTTCATGAACCATTCGTGAACACATTTATTTCCTTAACGAACGAACACAAACAAGGCCTTGTTCGTGTTCGTTCGGTTCGTTTACAGCCCTATATGATAGTAATGTACTTTTGCCGGTGTTCTTTTTTGGTAATTATAGCCTTTTTGATCCGTTATAGCAACCCTACCCAGACCGTTTGGACCCGTATTAAAGAGTATTCATTTTGACCCGTTACCCAACCCAGCCCATTTGACCCGTTACCCAATCCAGCCCATTTGACCCGTTAGCCAACCCATTCGACCCCTTAGCCAACCCATTTGACCCGTTACCCAACCAAGCCAACCCATTTAACCTGTTACCCAACCCAGCCCGTTGACCTGTTACCCAACCCAGCCTGTTGGCCCGCTTACCCAATCCAGCCCGTTTGACCGTTACCCTATCCAGCCCGTTTACCCCGTTAGCCAACCCATTTGACCCGTTACCCAATCCAACCCATTTAACCTGTTACCCAACCCTGCCCATTGACCCGTATCCCAACCCAGCCCTTTGACCCGTTACCCAATCCAGCCCATTTGGCCCATTACCTAACCCAGCCCATATGACTGCCTTTTAAGCCAAATCTAGTTTCAAGAAATTTTTATCTGCGTAAATGAGTATCACCTGGACGGACGTAGAAGCCCGCTAATTGCTTGCAACAGTACAAGCCCATAAAGAACTACCCCTAATCTCCTATGCATATTGTTGAAAGTGTTGCTAAAATTCTTTACTGAAAGCACTGCTCCTGCTGCTACAAGAATCACTGACAGGATCTGCAATAAATAAATCAAAATCTTTTATTATGAAATACTGAAATACCCTTAAAACACAAAAAATTTAGAGCCAAAGCATATTAAAAACCAATACTCTTAAAGTATATAGACAATCATTACAGGCAACTATAATTGCTCAATAAACAAACTTTATTCATTATTAAAGTAAAAAAAAGTTGGATTATAATGTAATTAATCACGTTAATGACTCGATGTAAATGATTAAAAATGCGCAAATGAACCTGACTACCTGAGTAACAGCATGTATAAAGAACATGATCCTTAGCCTTCTTCCTTGCACTTCTCGGTTCAACAATCTGATGGTTAAAATCCCAATGGGAATCAAGAAGCCCATAGAAGCCCATAGGAGAAACGCGTGGATAATGATCTGCGACGATAATCGATGATCGTTTAACATTTTGCTGTCCTTTTCTGTATGTTCTTGAGAGGAAGTAACTACACATGGAAGTAGAAGAACAAGAAGAATGATGATAAAGTTTGTAGCTTTAATAAGATATTCCATTGTTGTTTTGTGGCTAAAAAGTATGTGGTATGTGTGTGTTGTGTATCCCTTATTAGAAGCATATAAGTAGGCTGGTGGGAAAATCTTGAATGTTGATCAGTGGATTAATCAAGATTTATACTTGTGATTGAACAAAGTAAAGTTGAAAGAGATGTGATTTGAGATTAAACATAAAGCAGATGAATAATGAATTTGCATGGAGAATGATGGTTTTTTGAAGGGTCTTAGAGTTGGTGTAACAAATAGAAATAATGGTCCCAAAGTAAGATTAGATTATTACACAATGGGTCACTTTTTCAGTTGAAAGAAAATGGTGCAATTTAAAAAGTAACAAAGAAAAACTGATACATTGTCAAATCTTGCAAATTCAAAAAGGTCAGGCTGTACTACACATACCATTACTGATTTTATGTTATACGGTTGTTTAAAATAGTTAAGCATTTGTTTGACTGTCCGTTTACATGTTACATGCCTATACGGTAGTTTAATTGCCAGTTTACATATCTATACGTCCGTTTAAGTGGAATTGTCAAAAGTAAACGTATGTTTAAGAGTTAAAACGGCTAACGTGACAAGTACCAGGTGTATGCATATATAAAACACCCTTAAAAAATGACAGTCTCATCTTCGAATTAACAACTAAATAAATGCGTAAACTAATAAATTTAAAGATTCAGGTTTTTTTTTTACAATCAAAGGAATATGTACGACTAACAACTAAATAAACATATAAATTAAACATATAGATGCACCTTTTTTACAATTAAAATGGAATATGTACAACTAACAACTAAATAAACACGTAATTTTAAAGATTCACGTGTTTTTACAATCAAAATGAAATATGTATTAGGGAAAAACCTATCAAAGTAAAAACCGACGTGAGAATTTGGGCCCAAGAGTTGGGCAAACGGTCTATTAACTTGTTTCTGTACATATATGTCACGTAACTCAAGACAGATCATAACTTATAACTTAAAAGATATGTCCGTTTTAAGTTGGACCCCTTTTTAACACGCTTGTTTATGTTAATTTGGTAAGTATATGGATATGTTATGAGAACTCTTAAGTGTAACAAAATAGACAAATGGTCCCAAAAGAAGATTAGATTATATCACATGAGGGGTCACCTTTTTGGCTGAAAGAAAGTGGTGGAATTACAGAGCAAAGTGGTCAGGATAAAATCAATATGTTTGAAAACAAAAAGATACTATCAAAGTGGATCTGTGAAATCCATCTTTTTTCAGCTCACCCCACTAGTTGGTGCTCCTAACTTTGTCACATGAGCTGGTTGTACAGTACAACCCATCAATGCAGTGTTTGATTTTAACTAGAATAATATACAAATGGGAAAGATGGGTGATATAATCTTGTGCAACTTTGGGGTTCTGAAATCTACTGGTGATTGCATAAAAGTCACATGTGGACCTTGCTCACCAATAGAGCCACTTATTTATGTTCAAACAAATTATTACTTTGAGACTTTATTAATTCTATGATTCCTTTACATGTGTTTTTAATAATAAAAGTTACAAGTCGTTAAGCTGTTTATATCGAAGAAAACTAGATACTAAACTTAAGCAAAAGGGTATTCTTAGATTTTGGTTGATGTTCATGACATGAGATTATGAAACATGCATATTGTTACGAATACGCATAATTAATGCCATACGTCGATCAGGAGGGGTTGAATGGGACGAGTGTATGTCAAAATAGATAATTTTTAGTATATTTTAAAACAAGTTGGGGGTAGTTTATATTAGGTACGTTGTCATGAAATATTTTTTTATCCAAAAAAATTTATTTAAATAATTAAAATGTAAAATATGGTCATAATAATTTATTCAATAACCTATTATTACAACAATAAATTATTTTTATTTAATTTTAGAGTTAAATGCCATTTTAGTCCATGTGATTTGGACCATTTTGCCAGTTTAGTCCAAATGTTTTATTTTTCGCCTGTGTGTCCAAAAAGGTTTCACCGTTGCCATTTTAGTCCACTGGGTTAACTTCATCCATTTTTTCTGTTAACGAGAAGGGCAATTTGGTCATTTTATATGTAATTCTATTAACTAGAATAGCAATTCGGTCATTTAAAATGACGGAATTGCCCTTCTCGTTAACAGAAAAAATGGATGAAGTTAACCTAGTGGACTAAAATGGCAACGGTGAAACCTTTTTTGACCCACAGGTGAAAAATGAAACATTTGGACTAAACTGACAAAATAACCCAAATCACAGGGATTAAAATGGCATTTAACTCTTAATTTTATGTATCATGCTAATTTTAATGTCTTTTAATATTGAACTTAAATAAAGTGCTCGCGAAGATCCTTTCGATTAGACTAAAATGACGATGAATACCGTTGTAACCCCGGTCCGGTCTGTATTTGTTGAGGAGAGATCTATATTGGATGGTTCGTTGATTGCTAGTGAAGTTATATCATGGGGCAAAGTGCTTTAAAGGGAGATTTATTTATAAAGTTGACTTCGAGAAGACAGATTAATCGGAGGTTTGGATGGTTCGTTGATTGCTAGTGAAGTTATATCATGGGGCAAAGTGCTTTAAAGGGAGATTTATTTATAAAGTTGACTTCGAGAAGACAGATTAATCGGAGGTTTCTTTTGTCAAATTTGAAGGCTGTGAATTTTCCGCTTTTGTGGAGGAATTGGATTGGGACGTGTTTGAAGTCGAGCCGGGCGTCGGCCATAGCAAATGGATCCCCAACTTCAGAGTTCCAATTTCAAGAGGATCGGGTCAAGGGGATCCGTTATCCCTATTCCTATTCATTTTGGCTTTAGAAGCCATAGATGGATAACAAAAAGCACTTTTAGAGTTAAATATGTCTCCAAAAACTCATATCCTCGATCATGTCAATGGATAACAAAAAGCACTTTTAGAGCTAAATAGGTCTCCAAAAACTCATATCCCCGATCAGGTCAACTGAGAAATATAAAGCCGAAAAGTCATTGTTAACCTACTCATTCAACGTCGATTCATATCTTCCTTTTCCCCTCCCTTTAACTTTTCCACCCGTCATTGGTGTCTAGTGTTCTACCTTCCTTACCAAATAAACAAATCATAAAAGCAAATATAGGGTGAAGTTTAGTTATAATGTATTTCTTTTAAATTATATTACTTACTAGGTTATGGACTCCGTGTATTACACGGGTTGAATAAAGAAAATACCAAACGTTAGTAAGAGATGATAAATACCATAAAAATTGCTTAAGACCACTCTTAATAAAAAAAAAATATCAATTTCTAAATTTGAAGAAAAATAAAATAAATTAAGACAAATTAAGATGCTAATATATCATAGACAATTATTGTTATTTATCAATATATACATAAGTTAAAACTTACAATTTAGAAAACTTCAATTATGAATAATTTGAAATGGAAAGCAAAATGTGCTACTACGTCTAAATCTTAATATTAGGTAGAGCACATATTTCATTAGTGGATTTCAATTTGATATCATGTTTTGTTTTTTTGTGCAAAGAATAGTAAAATTTATTTTTTTAAGTCGCCACAAGATTTTTATACTAAGGTTTAAGGATTTTATTCCATTGGTTTTTTCTTTAGGTTGCTATACCAAGTGGCGGTATCGTAACGAATTAAATTGATGGTGATCGAAGCTGAATTCCTACCATATTGTGTGAGCGATTCCACTATTTATAACTTTAAATTATATAGTTGTTATATGTTAAAAACTAAAGAAAAATTAAACTCGTCCCATTAAATTATCCCACCGATCAAATGTAAACTCAATGAGTTATGTAAATATCCTCTATAATAATGAGAAATAACTTATATATATGATTCATCGTAAATTAAATCACAACCATAGTTAGATATAATTTAATAACTAAATAAAATTAATATAAATTCAAATTGTATATTCGTTAATTCTCAAACCTTCTATAGCTATATTCAGCAATAATTCATATTTATATTGTGTGTGTATATATAGTAATAAAATAATATTAGAATTAGCTTAGACCCGTACGAATTAAATCAATACCCTTATGTTATATATTAATTACTAGTTTAAGTTCCCGTGTGTTACACGGTTGGCCTCACAATAAAATAAATTAATTTAACATTGTTGACATAAACTTTTTACCTATTACACTGCGTACCTACCAAATGAAAAAATCCACTAAGTCCAATTTTTGGTTCACATTGTGGGCTTTTATAAAGCATCTGTTTTGTATCAATCACAATAGAACTCATTGCAAGTGTCTATTTACATTTAGGATGGACTAAAATATAAAAAATAAATTAATAGTAAAAAACAACATAAAATACAAAAAATAAAACAAAAAAAGTATAAAGATATAAAAAATAAAGTGACAAATAAAAAAAATGAAAGGTAGATAATAAATAAAAAATAATAATAATAATAATAATAGTAGTAATAATAATAATAATAATAATAGTAAGAAAAAACTATTCTTATAAATAAAGTTTTCCAAATTAATCTTGTTAACCTCAACACAAACTTATATTGCAATCTTCATGGATGACAATCACATGAGTTATCTTTCTACTAATGATTCTGCTCGTTGAACATATATGTGAAGCACATCTCAATCTGATATGTATTATTTTTTATGAAAGGCAAACGACCAGGAACTGAAACAAATTTTACAACTTTACATCATGTGTAATTGTGTATTAGAAAAATAATATAACCTGGAAGCTAAGACTAAGTCTTCTAATAATAAATATATCAATTTACCATTCAGTACATTTGAAATTGAAACACAAAGGTGAACTCGCTAATTTGTCATCATTATGATTACAATGATGTTGTATATTTGGTTTTGTAAATAATGACACAATAAAAGATATCTAAAAATGTTTCTCAAATGGACACCATGTATTACGGTTAATAGAATTACAATCACCCTTCAAGTATATTTCTTTAACACTTAGGTTATAAAACCCCAAATCTATAATAATAGCATTCACAGTTGATTCAAACAATATAACATAATTAATGTGTGTTTATACTGAATGAAACCAACATCAGATTGGATATTTCAAATTACAACAATCTATCTAACATTATGGTAACGGATTTGTAGAAAACCCCTAAAACATACACAAAGATTCATGAAATAAAAAACATAATATAACCTAAATCTAACATAACAATGGATTGATAGAAAGAAAAATCCGAATGAAGAATCGTTCCACACACCACAACACGACACAGAATCGTCAATAAGAGAAAATTCATTCTCAAAACTTGAGCATTTACGGATTGTGATAAGAATTGTGATATGGATAGATCTTGTAATGGAAATGCCATCTAATTTATGAAAAGCGCGATTTTGTGAAAGAATAGAGAAGATTGATTTGCCATGTGATTGATTAGATAAGTAGATAAAGAGGAATAAGGGTGAGAGGGGCACTCCCCTAAGAGGGGAGTCCCCTCTCTTACGCATAACCAATCCTCGTGTGCCACGTCAACTCCCCTCTTAAACTCCCCTAACACCCTAAATTGATGGTGGCACTCCCCTCTTAGGGGAGTTGGTTTTTTTTTTTTTTATTTGTTGTAATTATGCATGTTTATAAAAAAATATTAATAAAAATTAAATAAAATTTAACAAAAGACATTTCAAAGTAGAAAATAAAAATAAAAATAAAAATTAAATTCAACTAGAAAATTAAAATTACATTCAAACTAGAAAATAAAAATTACATTAAAACTAGAAAATAAAAATTTTAGAAATCGCACGGCCACCCGTACTTGTTAGCGATGTCGCGCTTTCGGGCGAGGATGAAGTGGGTGTGGTTTGAGAGTATAAAAAATGAGTGAAGTGGGTGTGGTTTGAGAGTATAAAAAATTAGTGGTGGGTGTGGTTATTTATATTTGTTTAAAAAGTGAATTTTTTTTTTTAAAAGTCGACCGTTTAAAAGTGACCGTTCCTCAAAAATCGTGCCATTCAACGCGGTGAACTCATGCCGAATCCCCTCCCCGAATCGGGTCCCCGCGTTGATGGCGGCGGTGTTCCCGATCGGGGTTAGGGGTCACCTCACCATCTCCCCGAGAGTGCCCCGGATACCCTAAGGAATAGACAAAAGAGGAATAAGTTATGAAGTTTGCTGCTCAAAACCTAAGTGTGAGGAATATCACATTGTCATGTAGCAATAATAAACTTAAGTTAATGTCATGTGACAAAAGTTTGTTTTGTTTTATTATAGTTAATAAATTATTAATAATATTAGAATTATTAGATCAATATCTTTTATGTTATTATATTCTATTAATAATAATAATATTATTATTATTATTAATTATTTCAAAGTCCTCATGAACAGTAAAATATTTTAATATGTAATTCATATATTTCTTTTGTGCTTTTTTATATTATATAATATAAGAAAATAGTATATAACTATAAATATTGTTTGATACTACTCAAAGTTATCAGATAAAAATAAAACACTCAATACTTGGATTCATTATTATGGTTTTCGATTTCGATAATATTTTGTTTGTTCAACTCTGTCTGCGGCGATAAATGTGTATCGGTAACAGTACCATGATGATCTAAACTAATTGATGTCGTTCTAACATCAATGTCGGTACCGATGTTGTTTTTATTGTTTTCAGATGATGTAAAGCAGACGTTGGTTTCCATACCGAATGGATATATCGTACCAGTACTGTAACGAATCAAACCAATACCCATCAAATGCTCGTAGTCACATACCGCCGCAACGCGCGAAGAAATACCCTAGTAATAATTAATAATAAAAGAGCTATATTAAAGGAGAAAATATCACATGATATTTTAGTGGAATCTTTTATTAGACCTCCCGTAGTGGAAGGTGCCCTCGGGGCGCTATGGGTTGTTGAAATTGGTGGGCGTGAATTTACGGGTGCAAACGAGCCGAGCCTTATCGAGTCCGAGTCGAGCTTGAGCCTAAAATAAAGCTCGTTTGTTTATCGAGCCCGAGCTTGAGCCTCGCATGTGAAGCTCGTTAGGCTCATCGAGTCTTATCGAGCCTTAGTGTAAACGAGCCAAGCTTATTTAAACTTGTTTACAAACCAACCTCGAATCTAAAAATAAGCTTATTTAGTAAACGAGCCCGAGCTTCATTTATCGAGCTCATGAGCCTAAAAAGTCTATTATTTAGATTATTTTTATTTAATATATTAATTAATAGATAATAAACGAGCCGAACCCGAGCCGAGCTCGAGCTTGAGAAAATACCAACGAGCCTAGCTCGAGCTTTAAAAACAAAGCTCGAATCAAGCCGAGCTCGAGCTCAAGCCTGGCCGAGTTCGGGGCTCGGCTCATTTGCACCCCTAGGCGTGATAAGCATAAAAGCGCTACACATGAATATTCTCTCAAACACACACATATATATACATACATATATGACCCACATCTACATAACCACATTATATACTCAAGTTATATAACCCTCTATAACCTATTTTTTTACATATTTATCACGTATAGTATAATCCCCCATTTACATAACCCCCATTACACATTCTCTAACAATATAAATCGACAAGATATGGATTTACATGACTTTTAAAAAGTTGTGAATAAATAATATCTTTGAAATCGAGTTAAGGAAATTAGTTATAATAATGAAAGAATAATTAAAAAGTTGAGTTTCCATTCGTTTACTCCCGGGATTTGCGGCTCCATCTCCGGCTACGCTGCTGCTTCCGGTCAGCCATTAACTCCGACGACCACCATCTGCCTCACAACTGTTGCTCTCATTTCTTGAGAAAGATCTATCGTTTATGCACTGTCACTAACTGATCATTTAAATGTACGTATATCATATGGCAATTAAATTTGGATTTCGGAGATTCATAGTAAAGATGAGCATTAGATTGCAAAATTCTTCATTCCCAGTTTTGTTTCTTTCTGGGCTGATGAAACACCGGTTAACACTTAGGTTAACCAGCTGGGTTATCTTGTGTGTGGGGTTTAATCTCCTTCTCCACCCGCTGATTATATGCTTCCTGCAAAACAGAACACCGGTGACTCGCCACAAAGAGGAGAATAGTTGGGGTTCTCCTTGTGACCACCCTCCGGCGTGAGAATAAGTTCTGTTCTAAGGATATAATAGTGTGTGTTATAGGTGAAATGTAGTGAGAGCAGAATGTTAAACATGAAGGAAGAGTGTCCTATTTATAGCCGAAGGATGAAGGAGGGAGGAGAGACCTTGCCAGCTGCTACCGGGCGCCAGCTGTCCAACCAAGAGGAATATCCTTTTGGTCCCCTCTGTTGCACTCAGACTAGTGGGTGACGTGGCGCGCCGTTATTTGTCCAGGTAGGAGAATTGTATCAGCAGCTATCGGCCTGTCTTAGGATCGTGCTGCAGGTCCAGGTGGCGTTTGATCGTTGGTGACACGTGTTGTCCTTTTTGTCTGGAGGAGCATCTTTGGTGTCACCTACGATATCTTCCAGAAGCTTCTGGATATTCTTTGCTGATGTAGACGCCATATAGGATAAAAGTGGTGTGACCCTTGCTATGTGTGCATGGACTTGGGACCATACCTCTTCAAGTCCCCCCAGTGCAGTGTGCCTTCTAGCTGAGTTTATCATCTAGGAGGGATTCTGGACTCATAAGGGTTGTGGTTTTGTTGTTTGATTTTCTTTGAATTTTGTATCTTATCGCGCGTGTTCTATGACGTGCCAGGTTGACTTAAAATGGCGTACAGCGCGTGGCAATGCCATGCGAGTTTGAGCCAAAACGGCGCGTGGTGCAAGGTGATGGTCACCAAAATTTGAGCCAAAATAGCGCATGGCACATGAGAATGACTTTGTAAAACTGAGCCAAAATCGCGCATGGCGCATGAAGATGGCTTGCAAAATTGAGCCAAAATAGCGCATGGTGCATGAAGATGACTTATAAAATTGAGCCAAAATAGCGCATGGCGAATGAATATGGCTAGTAAAACTGAGCAAAAATAGCGCATGGCGCATGAAGATGACTTGTAAAATTGAGCCAAAATAGCGCATGACGCATGAAGATGACTTGTAAAATTGAGCCAAAATGAAGATTTATTTGGAGGTTTCTTCTAAGGGAAGTTTTTTATTTTTCATCTCTGTGGAGATTATGACATCTGATGTGACTGATGTTCTGTCTGAGGTGGCTGTCTTGTCGGAGGTGTGCACAGTTACTTTTTCAGGGGTGTCAGGCACGTTTTTCTCCGTTTGTCAGGTGCGTGGCGGCCACGCGCCCTAAAGGGGCGGCGACTCTTCTTCTCTCTCCTGACGTGTCAGTATCTGACTGGGCGTCTTTCTGCCTTTCTAACGGTCCACTACCCATCGCATTAAATCCGATAGGTATAAATACGAGGCGGTTACCACCAGATCACCACTTTTCTCTCCATTTTCAAATTTCGAACTCCCTTTTCTCTCCAAATCCTCTCTCCAGTTCTTTTATCATCTTCATTTTTCAAAAATGTCTACCGGTGCAAAAGCTGCTACTGCCCGGAAAAGGAACTACAAACCGAAGAATCCTCCGGGACCAGACCAAGCGGTTATCAACTGGAAGGAGGAGGAGCTTAATAACCTGGTTTAAAACTTTGGTTTTTCTACCGATTTGGGAGTCCAGTTTCTGGCACCCAATTGTACCACTCTTGACGCTCCCCCTGGGTATATAACACTATATGCTGATTTCTTTCGGGAGGGGAATTTCCGGCTTCCGATGTCGAAGTTCATTGGTGAGGTTTTAAACGGTTATGGGCTGCACATTTCATAGATAAACGCCTTGGGTTTGTCTAGGGTAACACATTTCAAGTTTATTTGCCGAGCCTAGAGGGTGGAGCCAACTTTTGAGAAGTTCAATATGTTCTATTTTGTGACCTATTCCGGTGGTTTTAATTCTTTTAACTCTCGTACTGGTGGGGTGTTGCCCTGTAGCCGAGATCCCCCTAAAAGCCTTCAAGATTGGAAACAAAAGTTTTTTTTACATTCGTCGTGGGGTTATTCCGATTGACATGTGGTACCTGCCGGAGAGTGAAGGTGTTCCATGGGTTAACTTTTCGATCTCTTTTGCTGACCAAGATTGGTACATTACTTTGACGAGGAAAGCCACACCGATTATCCAGTTGGAGGAAAGGGTGTTGGTGGCGGCTGGGATGAGCTTGTTATGGTTTCCTCAAAACCCTAGGGGTTACCCAATCTATGCGCACAAAGGGAAAGGTATTTCTTTTGTTGTCTTGTCTTGTGCTTGTTTTTCCTTACTCATCGGCTCACACTCTTTTGTGTTTTGCAGCATGATATAGCTTGATGAATGTTTTTGACCCCAAGGTGGCTGGTGCAATGGCTGTGGCGGTGCTGCCTGAAGGCCAACCATTATGTGTTGATCAGATAAAGGACAACTTCTTGCACCCTTCGAGTGAGAGCATGGCGACTTATGCCAACACTATTTTAGGTGATGATGATGACGAGGAAACTGATATTGATATCAATCCAGTTCGGGAGGAGTTTATTCTCCTCTCGAGTGGGGAATCTGATGATGCGTCATACCACTTAATAAACCATTCATCCCGTGCAGGTCCACAATGGGGACTCACTGAAGAGCCTGTTGGCGAGGCTGTACCTACTCCTGTTGTGGATCCACAAGTTGGTGGTGCTGGCCAAGCAGAGACGAGGAAGAAGAGGAAAGAGGATAAGACTGAGGGAAAGACGGTTGAGGAGCCGGTTGCTCAGACACCTCGTAAGCGTCCTCCTAACTCCTCTTTCTTGGACTATGTTGTCGTCTCTGATACACTATTTGGTTTAGACGCAGGAGTCAGGCGACAATCCTGTGACCCTGAGGATGATGCCACTCTAACGAAGATGATGAAGAAGAGGAAAGTGCTTGAGGATAAAAAATGAGAGCTTGATGCACAAGCTACTACTGCATTAGCTGAGAAAAAATCAAAATTCCAGAAGGAATCCACGACTGCACCTTCAGAGACAGAGATTGACTTGGGTGTCTTTAGTAAAAAGACTGGCAATCGCCTGGAAAAAATATTCAAGTCTTCTTCTGCACCACGAGGTGTGATCTCTTCTTTGTGTATATTTTGAGTCTTTGGCTAACTTATTTTGACTGTTTATGCTTTGTTGCAACATCTACAAAATTTGCCCGTTCTGGGTCTAAAATTGATATTTCCAAAATTACTCCTCCTACATCTCCTCCTTCTAAGCCTCTTGATTTATCTCCTACCCATGCTGACCCGAAGGGGAAAGGCAAGGAGGATGATGTTGAGGTGGATCAGACTGAAAAAAGTGGTTGAGAATGTTGCTGAGGGTATGGAGACGGAGTACGAATCAAGTGAAGCTACTCCACGAGGCACAATTTACACTAAGCGTGTGCGCAGCTCTGGAGGTGGTGGTGATTATGTTGATCAGCAGGGTCCCGAATTTCACCGTGTTCAAGGTGGATCATGGACAACCCACAACCCTGCCTGTGATGATCTTCCACATGCTCCTCATTAGGGGTTCACCCAGGGTTCTAGGATGGATAACCTCCCAAATTGCCGCGAGTTTTACTCCTTATCTCCCCCCCCCCCCAGCTGAGAGACTTTTTCAGAAAAATCGCCACCGCATGGACCTGTTAGATGACCACGTCCATGCTGGGGTGAATTACTTTGCCACGCCCCAAGAGATTGTGAGGGAGTGGCAAGCGATGGGGAAGGATACTATGGAGTTTGAAGCTGCTAGAAAAGAGTTTGTTGTCGAGCGAGAAGCATTTAATGCTGAGAAGAAAGGTTTGCTATGGAGGGTTGCGGACGGCAAGGAGAAACTTGCCAAGGAAAAGCAGTACAATTATGACCGCCAAAAGGAGTGGGAGCAAGCCTGTGATAGAACCAACCAGGAGCTAAAGGTTGCCTGTGATGAAATAGTCTGGTTGAAAGGCGAGAAAGCCAAAGAGAGTGATGAGCACGAGCGCGTAGTTGCTATCTATCAGAAGAGAGAAACCGAGTATGAGTATCGGCTTGCTAACTTAGAAAAAGTTGTTGTGGAGAAAACCGCTGAAAGCAAGGCCTCGAAGATCTTGGATGAAGAAATCAACTCCGATTGTAAGTGGTTACTTGCGCGGGGTGTTCCTTTGGTATGCTCTCTTGTTGTTTTGCTTTTTCTTTATGTCTTTTCTTATGTTGTGCATTCTTTATCCTTGTCTTTGTAGATTGCCGATCGAATAGTCAAATCTGATGAATTGACGAAATACATGTTTGAACAAGGTGGAGCTGCTTACAATAGTGGACGCAAGGATGGGTATGGTGAGGGTAGGGCGGCTGTTGCAGCTAACGAAAAGGATTATCATTTCGATCTGTACAAGGAAGATTGCACCACCGCTTACGCCGCCAAGCGTCAAGAATATGAGTTTCTTGAATTTGCCATTGTTAAAGCCGTTGAAAAATTATCCAGGAAAAGTGCTGCAGTGGAAATTCTTAAGAGAGCACTCGGTGATTAGGATGCGGAGACTGAGGATGCTGGTCCCAGCCACCAAGTTTGGTCGTTGAATTCCGGCTTGTATGCCGCGTATAGGCCTGTTGGCCTTGTAATCATTAGACAATTTCCTGCTTGTTGTTATGTTTGTGAACAATTTACTTTTATGGTTTTGTGGTTGTTGGTACATTATCGCCATTTTTTGACGCGTAATGCTAACTTTAGGTTGTTAGTTTGTTTATGTGAATTTTTGCTTTAGTTACAATATGTGCATATGTTCAATTGCTTTGATTAGGTATCGCGAATGAATGATGGCTATGATAGGTTATTGTGTGTTGGTCTCCTTGGCTTTACACTTTGTAGTGTTGAGCTCAAGTGACTTTACAATGTTTGTATTGTCGTTATGCCCATTGTTTGTTCGCATGTACGAAGTGATCGTTTAACAGGTTACTGTGTTTTATTGACCCGGCTGTTTACCTGGTGATTCCCAGCCTTGAGGGTCTACAATGTTTATTTTACCTTGTCTACGATGCTTTCGTGTATTGGTGGGTACGAAGTAACAGTTGGCTGACAGGTTTTTATTGCGTATATTCGACCCGGCTGTGCACTTAGTTGTGATGAGCCTTGGAGGTCTACAATGTTTTCTGTCGTTAAGCCATCGATGTTTTCGTGTATACCCAAAGTAATATATGCAGTTGTAACAAAAAAAATTACGGAAGATAAGATAACCAACACTTCTTGTATTAAAGTTGACTGTGTTGGGCTCATGGCCATACATTGAAAAGAAACATCACTAGCCGATTATATATAACATTTTCTTAACTGTTGAGCGTTCCAAGTCCTGTGGACTTCTTTGTTTTCCAGCGTGCGCAACTTGTATGCTCCTTTCCCAAGGACCTTGTCTACGACGTAAGGTCCTTCCCATTTTGGAGCCAATTTGCCTGGTCTTTCGGCATTAGATGCCTCATTGTCTCTCAAGACATAGTCCCCAGGGTTAAAAGTGCAGACTCGAACCTTGCTATTGTAGTATTTCTCGAGCTTGGTTTTGTACTTCGCTTCATTTATTGCGGCCATTTCCCTCCTTTCTTCTAGAAGGTCCAGGTCCAACCTCCTTTGCTCTTCATTGTTGATGGCGTTCATTGATAACATTCTTGGGGATGGTAAGCCGATTTCAGCAGGTATCACTGCTTCGGACCCGTATACTAGACTGGACGGAGTTTCACCGTTGCTTGTCTTTGGCATTGTCCTATGGGCCCATAAGATACTGGGTAATTCGTCAACCCAACCCCTCGCTGCGTGCCAAGTCTTGTTTTTATACCGTCAACAATACTTTTGTTCACTGCCTCCACTTGACCATTTCCTTGTGGGTGTGCCACCGAGGAAAAGGTATGTTCAATGTTCAGATCTTTGAAGCAATTCTGGAGGTCTTCAGCAGCAAAGTTTGTTCCATTGTCAGTTATGATTCGTAGAGGTAGGCCGAAACGACAGATTATTTGCTCCCAAATGAACCTTCGAACCACTGTAGACGTGGTCGATGCCAATGATTTCGCTTCCACCCATTTGGTGAAATAGTCTACGGCGACTATGATAAATTTTACAGCTCCTGGGGCTTCCGGGAAAGGACCAACCATGTCTATTCCCCAATGTTAAAACGGCCAAGCCGTTGTTACGGGGACTAGTTCGTTCTTGGGGCGCATGGTTTTTGGGGCATGCCTCTGACATCTACTGCATTTTCTCAAAACCTTGAAAGCGTCTAAGTGCATTCCCGGCCAGTAATAGCATGCGTTCATCACTTTTGCCACTACCATCCTTGGACCTGCATGAATGCCGCAGATTCCTTCGTGTATCTCGCGAATTAAGTAATTGGCATCTTCTGGGTCTACGCAACGTAGTAGTGGTCCAAGGTATGATCTCCTGTACAGGATTCCATCAGACATTCGGTAGTGCTCTGACTTGTACTGTATTTTTCTTGCCTCTCAGGCAAGAATCCGGATTGGAGGTACATGATGATTGGAGTCATCCATGATGTTGATCCAAGTTGGATAACGTTAACTTGCTGCAATGGAACAGGTGGGTTGCTCAACACTTTAATGCGCACGTCTTTAGCCATGTGTTGAAAACTGGTTGATGCAATTTTGCTCAGCGCGTCTGCCGACTTGTTTTCACTTCTATTGATGTGATGTATCTTGAAAGAATCGAAGCTTTGAAGAAGGGTTCTTGCTTGCTCTAAGTGTAGTGCCATGACATCTCCTTTTGCGTCATATTGACCATTGATTTGCCCCGCCACGAGCATTGAGTCAACATGCGCTTCTATGTGTTTAACCCCCATTTTGATTGCCAATCGTAGTCCAACCGGAAAAGCTTCATATTCTGCCTCGTTGTTTGTGCTTTTGAAATCCAAACGAATGGTGTATGTGAATTCGTGTTTTTCCGGGCTCACCAACCTTAGGTGTATGTCAATATCAGTCGTTGCAATTTCAGTCGTTGCAATTTCTCTGATAAACTTTGATTTCTCAGCTATGCCTTCTGGTCGATAGCTTAAGGTGTAATCGTACTCAGCATCTTTGTTGTACCCTGCGTGTGCGCGGGGTCTATAAGCTTCATGATTCGGTGGTAATCTGCTGAAGACCGTACTTTTTTGCTTGTAAGTTGCATCATCTTCTTCGTTGTAACTTCCCCATTCGTTGTTTATGTTGTGCGGGCCTAATCGACTGTGCAACGGTTTCTTTTGTTGGTAAGTGTGTTGCTCATAGTTGCTTTCTGTTTCACCATAGGTTTCGCGCGTGTCGTGCGCGCTTTGTCTCCTGATGGTTGATGATTTCTCATATTGTTGGTTCCGCTCGTGCCCATACGTATGTGTTTGTTGAGGAATCTGAGTACTTGGTGGTCTTTGAGGTGGAGTAACGAAAGCGGATGGAGCAGCTTGTGCCTGGAGCAATGCTTTTTGTGCGCTTAACTGCGCATAGACCAAGTTTAAAGACGCCGTTTGCTTGGCATACCAGGAGGCCAGAGTTTCTCCTTCAGGTAGCCCTAAGATTGTTGAGAAGTTCAACTGTGCCTGAGCCGATGATACTGAAGGGCCAGAACCATGGTTTGGCATTTGGACTCCTGGAGTTGTCTGGTTGATGACTCCAGAAGGTGTTTGGTGGTTATCTCTGTTTGTGGTTTGGTTGATAACTCTGGAAGTGCTTCCAAAGAGATCAGGTATCTCGTTGTTCACTTGTTCTTCTCTGACGGTCCCGTTCCTTTGTTGCCTTTGGACGTGAACAGTGTCCATATGCAACTCAAAGGAAGAGCTTTCTCCGTCTACGTGAAGAGAAGGGTTTTGTTCAACCATTCAGAGAGTGTTTTTGAAGAGAAAAAAGAGATGAAAGTGGTTTGCAAAAAGATGCGGTGGGCGCCAATGATGAAACACCGGTTAACACTTAGGTTAACCTGCTGGGTTGTCTTGTGTGTGGGGTTCAATCTCCTTCGCCACTCGTTGATTATAGGCTTCCTGCAAAACAGAACACCGGTGACTCGCCACAAGGAGGAGAATAGGGGGGTTCTCCTTGTGACCACCCTCCGGCATGAGAATAAGTACTGTTCTGAGGAGAGAATAGTGTGTGTTATAGGTGAAATGTAGTGAGAGCAAAAAGTTAAACCTGTAGGAGGAGTGTCCTATTTATAGCCAAAGGATGAAGGAGATGGGAGAGGCCTTCCCAGCTGCTACCGGGCGCCAGCTGTCCGACCAAGAGGAATATCCTCTTGGTCCCCTCTGTTGCATTCAGAGTAGTGGGTGACGTGGCGTGCCGTTATTTGTCTAGCTGGGAGAATTGTATCAGCAGTTGTCGGCCTATCCTAGGATCGTGCTGCAGATCCAGGTGGCGTCCGATCATTGGTGACACGTGTTGTCCTTTTTGTCTGGAGGAGCATCTTTGGTGTCACCTACGATATCTTCCAGAAGCTTCTATATAACAACCGTCCAAAATATTTCCAACACCCTTAATATATTTAAAGTACCCCTATACGTCCTAAAATACACCCCGTATACGATAAATGGCCCGAAATACCTTTATTTTTACAAAAATTAATTAAAAACGAAATTTAATGGGTTGTCGTGGGGCCGGACAGATACCCCATGAGCCGTCGCGGGCCGTGAGCACCTGACTACGAGGCGAAGCCCGGTGCCGACACGTGGCACAATCGTGTCAAGCCTAGTGGGGTGACCCGGACAAGCTAGGGCCTACCCACCCTAGTTCGCGGGCCGCGTAGGCCTTCCCTTTCTCTTTCGCGGGCCGCAAGGAAGTCCGAATCAGGCACTATAAATAGATGGCATCGGCTGTTCATTTGAATTCGCTCACAACTTTCATTTCTCTCTCAAATTCTGCGTAGTATACATAATTCCTGGGCATAATTCCCCCTAAATAACGAAGTTTTGCCTCGTTGTAAGTATCATAACCCCCGGTTAAGTATTAGATGCGCTGCCCGATTGATCTAGGGTTCCGTAACGGTTGTCGTGGTTCTGCGCGACGTAGTCATTGGAATTCTGTCTCGGGGAGGGTATTACTAATGTAAATATTGGGTTATTGTACTAACGCGTGTGCATTGTGTAATTAATAGATAATCACCAGGAAATCACAAAGGAAAACCCTAAGATAGCAATGTGAGTAATCTCCTTTTTGTAAACCATTTCTACAAAACCTCAAATGTTTTAAATTATATTAAACAATGATTGAGTATTTGTATTCTACAATTATCGTCGGTATGTTGGGGTTTTGTATACAAAATTTGTTACCACACTATGAGTAGTAACATGACCGCAAGTCGGGTTGACAGTACCGTGTGTGGTAATTAAAGTATAAAAGTAAACAAATGTAATTGCGCGATCGCCCTCAATGCTGTAAACGGTTTTACTTGTCTTGATTAAACTGGCATTCACTCACCAGTATTTCCCACTGAAAAAATGTTTTTAAACGCGTTTCAGGTAACAAAATGTGAAAGCCAAATAGAAGCCAGCTGGACAGCACTGAAGGCTTGGAAAAGTGGCTATAAAAAGTTACCTAAATAAAGAGATGTTTTATTTAAATAAAATAGGGTTTTATCCCTATAAAAATATGTGTACTGGAAACTTGGGAATTTCCCATGTGTTTAATATTATAAAAGCTTGGTATTTTACTCTGGTAAAGTATTTCCTAACTATGGTCCTGATGTAAATTCCGCTGCCAAAATGATAAACACCGATACCACTGAAACTGGCCGCGGCCGCCCGTTTCCGGGCAAATAGGGAACGTGGTTGTGACAGAAGGTGGTATCAGAGCTAAGCCACCGATTCAGCCACAGAAGTGTTCTGCTGACACCAAAATATTATTCAATATGTTAGGAAATAATACGTGCATATCTGTATATTATTGTTGTGTGTTATTTGACAATTTGTTAGTTTACAGTATTAGCGACCAAGGACCTTCAGACGCTTACCGTCAGTTGTCCAGCTCACCTAGGGACGAAGGCACCTCTTCACAGCCTACCCTCTCAGGGTATTCGGCTGATACTGAAGACGGGATATTCGTGTTCAAGGCCCAATTTGAAGAGCCATTCCCTCCCAAGAAGAGAGGGTGGTTCAGCAAAGGAGCGCATGAACGTAGGAAAAGGATGAAAAAGTTACAACAGCAGCGAGCTTTAGCAGCCGTTAAGAGAGAAACAGATGCTCACACTCAAGATATGCTCAATAGGAGTCTAGCAAATTTTCATATCTTAGCAACCACAGCTGTAGACCCGAATCTTGAGAAACTCATAGGACCCCAGCCCTTACCATTATTTCCCACACAACCAATGGAAATTGAAGTCAACCCATAAAACCAAATCCCAGTGCTTGATTTTAATCCAGCTAAGATCCCTAGAATACCAGCACCCCATCCCTCAGACCTAGACTATGATCCCTGGTTTGATGATCATAGGGATTACCAACAACGCTATCCAATACCAGAGGAACCCATGCCAAACCTAGCAGCCTACCCAAACTTGGACCCCCTAGACCCCTATTATGACAATGATCAATACATTAGGGAAATTCTAGAAAACCCTTACCCACACGAAGAACCCATGCCCCAGTTCCCAGATCCAATACCAGCACCTGCACCACCCATGAGCACTGAGAATGTGCAAGAACTCCGAATCTTTGGTGAGGAGATTTTAGAAGAAAGTGAGAGAATGAGACAAATATGGGAACGACTCGTCTGGAAATATGACGAGCGTAATATAGAATTTTGGATGAACCCCTATCACTAATAATATATATATATATGTGTGTGTGTGTGTGTGTGTGTGTGTGTATGTTTGAAAATATATATATATATATATTGTCGTATAGACCATCTTGTGGTTAGTGATGCATACTAGTATTGTATTTTTATTTCAGTTATATTTGTAATAAATATAGATGCATAATATAAAATAGAGTAAGTCGCAATGTTCGACGATTTTAGATCAACATGCTTGTTGTGTGATTGTTACATTGGATATTGTTATGCGATATTAATACTTGGTAATTGTTTAAAATCCAGATGGCCGATGCATAGGCCTGTAAACGAGCCGAGTCGAGCCGAGCTCGATCCGGCTCGAGCTCGGCTCGAACTCAATTTGAGCTGGCTCGGCTCGAGCTCGAATTTTAAATTGAGCTGAGATTTGAGTCTCGAGCTCGACTCAATTAAAATTCGAGCTAGCTCGACTCGGCTCGATCTAGATCGAACTAATAAAGAAACGCAAAATTTACTACTTAAAAAGCCCTAAAATGAATCTTTTCATAGACTAGGTGACATAATTGCAATTTTATTTAACCAAATGGCTAAATATGCAAGTATATAAATAGTTAACTCACTTTGTACATTTTCTTTACCTTCTTTTATAGGGGAGATACTCTCTTAGTTTTTGTCTTCTGAGCGATGTGGGACAAAAAAAATCAAGGATGTAAACCTTATCGAGCTGGCTCACGAGCTCGCCAGCCGAGCCAGGCCAAGCTCGAGCTCGGCTCGTTTACAAACCAAGCCGAGCCGAGCTGGCTCGTTTACAACCGAGCCAATTTCGAGTCGAGCTCTTTTCTAACTTTTTTCGAGCGAGTTTCGAGCGAGCTGCGAGCCACGAGTTTTTTGAACACCCCTACCGATGCAGCAAATCCGGAAAACCAGAATAATGAAAATCAAATAAATAACAGTGAAATTCGACACCTTGTAATCCAAGGAATTAGAGATGCTATGGCAGCTATTATCCAAAATATTAGGGACGCGGAAAATAATAATAAAAGTGATAATGGGAGTAAGAGAACCCATACTGAACTTAGTCACAACGTAAACAATGGACCCATACTTCAAGTGCCCATTCCAAAAAGAAGAAGAACCATGTCTTATGGTTGTTCTTATAAAGAATTCTGGTACTGTAAACCAATAGAATTCTCTGGCAATGAAGGGGCCATTGCAGCTCTACGCTGGATAGAAAAGACGGAGGCAGTCTTAAAGATAAGCAAGTGCGCAGAAGAAGATAAGATAATGTTTGCCTCCAATCTGTTTATGAACTCAACCTTAGAATGGTGGAACACTATCCTCCAGTCTAGGGGAAGTGACAGGGTTTACAATATGGAATGGGAGGAATTTAAGAACATGGTAGAAAGGAAATTATGCCCTCCCAATGAAAAGGAACAGATAGCAAACAAGTTCTTAAACCTTAGAATGACTGGAGTGGATAGTAAGGGTTACACTACTTTATTCTTTGAATATGCTAGAATAGTGCCAACCCTTGCATCACTCGAACCTGTATTAATCTCCCGTTACATCTGGGGATTAATCGGTGAGATAAGACATGTAGTCAAGGCAGCTAAACCCCAAACCATAGAAGAAGCTCTAGAACTAGCAAACACCTTGACTGATGAATTAGTACGTACACGAGAAGAGGATCAGAGGAGGAACCTAGCTCAAAAGCTTACCCGGGAATTTCGCTACGGAAATTCCAACCGTAGGAAAAACATAGGTTCTACCTCTGCACCTTACTGTAAGGCCTGCAAGAAAAAGCATTCAGGAAGATGCTCCACTTACTGCAATTTTTGCAAGATACCAGGACACAAGAAAGAAGATTGTAGGAAGAAACCCAGTAATGGAGTGTGCTTCAACTGTGGAGAAAAGGTCACATCAAGCCACACTGTCTGAAACAAGCTCCAGCCATGAATAACAAGAATACCAAAAATGCTAGAGCATTTGTTCTGATGGCAGAAGAAGCAAAGATGATCCCGGATGTGATCGCCGGTACGTTTTTAGTTAATGATATTTTTGCTAAAGTATTATTTGACTCTGGTGTGAACCAAAGTTTTATTAATACTTCATTTTGCAAACTTCTCAGTCAACCATTAACTAAACTCCCACAAGAATGTCTAGTAGAAACAGCAAATGGGGAAAGCATTAAGATTACCGAAATCTTGCAGGGAGCAAGAATAGAATTTTTAAATCAAAAGTTTATTGCAAACCTTTATCCAATGAATCTGGCAGGATTTGATGTTATATTAGGAATGGATTGGTTAATAGCCAATAAAGCCAGTATTTTATGTGATCAAAAGTCAATCCAAGTAAATTCACCAAAGGATGAAAAGATCACAATTAAAGGAGATACGCCGTCTAGATCCACAAAATTCATCTCTGTGATGAAAACAGCCAGTTATATAAGGAAAGGATCTTTAGTGTATTTGATTTCTATAATCACTAACACTAAAGGAAAAGAACTGAATGATATTTCTGTAGTATCTCAATTTTCAGACGTGTTTCCCGAAGAGCTACCAGGACTACCGCCAGACAGGGAAGTTGAATTTAGAATTCATCTGCTACCAGGAACATCACCAATTGCCAAAGAACCTTACCGTTTAGCACCTGCAGAAATACAAGAATTAAAGAGACAACTGTACGAACTGTTGGAGAAAGGTTTATATAGCCAAGTTCATCACCATGGGGAGCACCAATATTGTTCGTCAAAAAGAAAGATGGGTCAATGCGTATGTGCATTGATTACCGTCAATTGAACAAAGTCACTATTAAGAATCGGTACCCATTACCAAGAATTGACGACTTGTTTGATCAGTTGCAAGGAGCTCGATTTTTCTCTAAAATCGATTTACGATAAGGATATCATCAATTAAAGGTACAGGAAGAGGATATTCCTAAGATCGCTTTCAGGACAAGGTATGCCCCAGCCGCATTTATGGACATGATGAACCGAATATGTAAGCCATATTTAGATAAATTCATAATTGTCATATTTATTTGATATTCTCATTTACTCTAAGAGAAAAGAGGAACATGCAAAGCATTTGCACGCACTTCTAAGCTTATTAAGAAAAAGAAAAGCTTTATGCAAAGTTTTCGAAGTGTGAATTCTGGCTAGAAGAAGTACAGTTTCTTGAACATTTAGTTAATCATGAAGGAATTCATGTGGATCTTACAAAGATTGAGGCAATTACTAAATGGAAAGTCCCTGAGTCACAAACTGAGGTTAGAAGTTTCCTAGGACTGGTCGGTTATTATAGAAGATTTATTCGAGATTTTTCTAGAATAGTCATTCCTTTAACTAAGTTAACCTGTAAATCCGTTAAGTTTGAATGGGGACCAAAACAAGAAGAAGCCTAGGGGTGTAAACAAGCCCGAAAGCTCGAGAGCTACTCGTTATCGGCTCGGTTAAAACCTCGAACGAGCCAAGCTTTAACGAGCCCGATTCCGAGCTCGAGCCAGAATTAGAGCTCGTTTAGTTATCGAGCCCGAGCTCGAGCTTGAAATACAAAGCTCGTTTAGGCTCGCGAGCCTAAACGAGCCCAAACAAAAATTTTTTTTTTTTTTTATATAATATAATAATAATGATGATAACATTGGCGAGTCGAACTCGAGCCGAGCTTTGTCTCGTTTAAGTGATATTGAAGCGAGCTCGAGCCGAGCTTTTAGCTCGTTTGAGGTTCTTCTCAAAATAGCTCGAGCTGAGTCGAGCCGAGCTCGAGCTTTGGTTTAAACTGGCGAGCCGAGCTCGAGCTCAAATAAGTAGGCTCGAACCAAGCCGAGCTCGAGCCCAATCGAGCTCGGGCACGGCCCGGCTCTTTTACACCCCTAAAGAAGCCTTTAGAATTCTTAAACTGAGATTAACCAACGCACCCATACTAGCGTTACCAGAATGAACTGGAGATTTTGTAATCTATTGTGACGCTTCTAAGTTAGGTTATGGATGTGTGTTGATGCAACGTCAAAAGGTTATAGCCTATACATCTAGACAACTTAAGAATCATGAAGAGAATTATTCAACCCATGATTTAGAATTAGGAGCTATAATTTTTGCCCTTAAGATTTGGAGACATTACCTTTATGGTAGTAAGTTTACCATTTTCACCGATCATAAGAGTTTAAGGTATGTCTTTGAACAAAAGGAGTTAAACATGAGACAAAGACGCTGGATGGAAATCCTTAGTGATTACGATTGTAATATCCAGTATCATGCAGGAAAGGCAAATGTAGTTGCTGATGCGTTAAGTCGAAAGTATCACGAAAAGCCAAAAAGAGTAGTTCTCTTAAATTAAATCTACAAGTAGATTTAAATGAACAGATTAAGAAAGCACAAGAATCAGTAATCAAGGATGATACTGAAAAATTGAAAGGAATTATTAAAGAACTAGAACAAAGAATAAATAGAATTTGGAGATTCCATAAGAAAAGGATGTGGGTACCTAAACTAGGAAACCTACGCCACCGTATATTAGAAGAAGCCCATAAGTCTAAATATACGATGCATCCTGTAAGTGATAAGATGTATCAGGATTTAAGAAAGAATTTTTGGTGGATAGGAATGAAGAAGGATATAGCAGCCTATGTTTCTAAGTGTTTAACCTGTTCATAAGTTAAAGCTGAACATCAGAAACCCTCAGCTTTGTTGCAGCAGTTAGAAATGCCGGTGTAGAAGTGGGAATTGATAACAATGGATTTCGTTACCAAACTTCCCAAAACAAGAAAAGGTAATGATACAATCTGGGTGATTGTAGACAGGCTAACTAAATCAGCTCATTTCCTACCAATGAAGGAAACTTACAGTGTGGAACAATTAGCCAAGTTGTATGTAAGTGAAATAGTTTCATTACATGGCATTCCTTTATCAATTGTTTCTAATAGAGATAGCCATTTTACCTCTAATTTTTGGACAAGTTTCCAAAAAACAATGGAAACCAAGTTGAATCTAAGCACCGCTTACCATCCTCAAACGGACGGACAAATCAAAAGGACAATTCAGACGATGGAAGATATGCTTAGAGCTTGTGTAATTGATTTCAGAGGTAATTGGGACGATCACTTACCATTGATATAATTTTCTTATAATAACATCTATCATACCAGTATCAATGCTGCACCATTCGATGCACTTTATGGATGAAAGTGCCGAACTCCAGTCTGTTGGGCAGAAATTGGAGAAAAGCAACTATCTGGACCTGAGATAGTACAAGAAACAACGGACAAGATTATCCAAGTCAAGGAACGACTGAAAGCAGCACGCGATCGACAGAAAAATTATGTTGATAACAGACGAAAGCCGTTGGAATTTCAGATAGGAGACAAGGTGTTATTGAAAGTCTCTCCTTGGAAAGTAGTGGTAAGATTCATAAAAAGGGGAAAGCTAAGCCCCAGGTATGTTGGACTGATGTGCGCAAAATGCAACATATAAATTACATCAAATGAGGCATAAAACTAACCCTTTTTAGTACTAATGTTGGAAAAAGTGTGTTTTTGTCTTCCTTTTGTATTTTCAGGATTAAATGAGCTCAAATGAACAAAAGAAGCAAATATGCAGCCAAATCTAACAATAATAAAAGAAAAGGAATAAACGTGGCATGCCTGACCCCTCGACAACATCTCCCCAAGCAGAAACAAGAGAACAGAAGGCTGAACACGCCCCGTGCTCACTGAGCACGGGGGCGTGCCCAAGTGTCTGCACAAAAGACAAAGTTGTAGAAGTTTCTATCACCCACCACGGGGGTGTGCCCAGCGGACACGGGGCCGTGGTCAACGCAAAGATTCGCAAAATCTAGGCAAATCTTGATAGTACAGATACACTTCTGCACACGGGGTTGTGCCCAGCGGACACGGGGGCGTGGTCAACTAATGCAGACAAACTGCATTTAATGAAGAAAGAGAAGATGGGTGGACACGGGGCCGTGTCCGTGCTTCTATGCAGGCTATAAATAGGGATGCTTGGCTCACTTGCAAACCATCCCTTGGCAAACCACCTCTCTCACACTACACCCACCCTCGACCACCATCATCCATCATCCATCATAGAGTGTGTGTAGTAGTCTCGGGATCCAAGATTGATCGTAAGAGTTCTTGACAATCAAAGGCCATTTTTGCCTAAGTCTCTTACATCACTTAGTGAAGACAAGCATTTAATCTTTTCGCACTTTTTATTTGGTTATGTATTAATGACTTTAATAACTAGTTTCTTATGTTGAAGGTGTATCTTCCTTATCGTTTATCCATGGTGTCTTGGCGTTATTTTACTGTCTATATAAAACAAAAGATTTACACCATTCATATCTCCGCGGTCTATATGGAGATATGCTGGCTACCTGGTCGGGGGTTAAGGGAACGGTTTGGTAAGAGTCTTGCCTTGTTCAGTGTATAGATCCTTCAAGGACCTGGGTCAATTTTAGTAGGACCTCCTTCAATACCCACTGGTATTGGATGGCGGGGGTCCGAACTCATTGATCCCCTCATATGTAAACTACTATTAAAACTTTAACCCGGCTATTTAGGATTGTATCCCTGCTGACTCAAACTACTTAGCCGAGGGTAACGTCACCTTCAAAAGAGGGGCCTACCACATTATGCATTAATAACTTAATTAATTATCTTTCAATAATCCAACCCTTTAGGATTGTATCCTTGCTGACTCAAACTATTGGGTTGAGGGTAACGTCACCTTCAAAAGAGGGGCCTACTACTATAACTAAGATAATCTCTTAAAAAGTGCAAAAGTGCGAAAATAATCAAAGGTTACACTAAAGGCGAGTCGGATCCAAGTGATTCATCTTGTCTATCTGCTTTTATTTTTATTTTTATTTTTCAGCATTTTTAGTTTTTATTTTCTAGTTTAAAACATTTTCTAAACTTTTGATTTGATTAGACGTTGAGGATAAACCGGTATTAAAAGCTCTTGTATCCTTGGACGACCTCGGTATCTTGCCAACACTATACTACGCTCACGATGAGTGCACTTGCCCATATGTGTGTTTAGTGTTAGTAAATATCGTGTTTTATAAATTTAAAACTTGGCTAAAGTGTTAAAAGGGCTTAAAATATACATTAAAAACTATACGACACTCACGCACATCAAATTTTTGGCGCCGTTGCCGGGGACACAAGGATTTTAAGAAAGTTAGGAATCAACGCCCTAATCGTTTTTTTTTTCTTATTTTTCTATTTTTTAGGATTTTTCTTAGATTTTCAGCTTCTGCAGAACTCAGCACGGGGCGTGCCTGCTGAACACGCCCCCGTGCCCAATTTTTTGTGCTGACAATCTTGTTTTAAGTCAGACAGTAGCTGAACACGGGACCGTGCCCACTCAACACGTCCCGTGCCCAAGTATCAGTTACTGAAAACAGAACCATAAGATCCCGACGGTTGGTAATTTCTGACACAAACATGAGTGATACTGATTTTTTTATCGGCCCTCTTATGGTATGTGGTGTCAAATATGTGGTGGCCCTCATAAAGATTTAGAATGCTATTTTCTAAATTACAAGCCCCACTATATAGACCCATTGTTTTCATGTAGCCTTAAGAGGGGCGAAAGTAAAAATAATCCTTATCTCTCCTTCGAATGCTCTCAATCAACCCTTCTAGGAGAAATGTTTCTCGACGAATTATTTCAAATAGAAGACCTAATTCTTAATTGTGTAAAGGAACTTGAAATGGATATTATTAATTCATCTCAAGAAGATGCCCAAGAAGAATTGTTGAGAACACATTCGAATAAAGACAACTTCGTTGCTCCCGATATCACCCCTAACTCTGACGAAGACTTGAGCGATAGGCGTCCCTGTGCCAATTGTGCCGTGAAGGACTCCCCATCGACTTCGTTCGATGCATACATAGACCTGAGCGATTCGGCATACACCTTCTTTAACGAGAGCCCGGGAAAGGTTTGGACTTGTCCACCTACATTTAGCATAGGAATTACCCTCACCGACAACCTCTTGCGTTCTCGTCTAAATCTAGAGCAATTAAGGTATCTCAGGCACTTCGGGGTTGTTCCGTCCAGTAAGGAACCACCCGATCAGGATAAATTCCTTAGAAATAGACAAAACTTCATAATCAGCCTCTAGACACGGGGCCGTGTCCAGGTCAGCACGCCCCCGTGTCCACCAAAAGATTCCTTTCTGACTTTTTGTCAGAATACGGACAAAATGTGTCAGGATCTAGTCTGCACACAGGGCCGTGTCCAGCCGACACGAGGCCGTGTGCAGCATGCTGTCGTTTTCTATAAAGGCAGCAAGATTCCTGCACATTTGGACCACTCCAAAGACAAAGATTTGCTGGGATCTTCACACATACCATCCTAGGTATATTCTAAAGAAGGTTCTCAACAACCATCTTGTCTTTTCCACTTTTATCCATTACCTTCTTCTTCAATTTTTCTTAATACCTCCATTAGAGCTTGCAAATCACCATGATTCCAAGCTTGATGGTGATGTTTGTTAGATTTTTATTCAAGGAATCTTGTTAAAAATAAGTTCTACAACAGTGTTTTAAGTTGTTTCTGGTTAAAAATTGCTTTAAAAATCATGAAAATAACTTGAAACTCCAAGATTCCTTGTCCCAAAAATCTGCAAACATCCGAACACGGGGCCGTGCTCAATGAGCACGGGGCCGTGTCCGAGGTCCTGTTCCAATAAAATTGAACTCTTTTCGGTCTGTTTTCTCATAATGGCGAGCAGAACTAGCGGAACATCTTCATCGCACTCAAGAAACAACCGACAAGGGAGAAGGTCATCAACGGTTGAAGACTCTCTTGAAAACTACGTTTACGCTCTAAGAGAGGCCATTGATGAGATGACGGGAGTGGAAGAAGCATTAGTCGACCGTATCAATCATTTGACGGTGGGGCTAGAGGGATGTCTTCGAGAGGTCAGCCTTTTGCACCAAAGGTTGAACATTCTCGCTTCTCCTCCTTTGGTACCAATCATCACCCAAAGGGCATGGAATGTGGTACCGGAAGTCATCATACCGGCCGAGTGGTACGCCATACACCCGGAGCCCCCTCGAGACATATTACAAGGGGTTCTGGTTGGTGTCACTCCCCCTCCACAAGATGTTGTGGAACATGAGGCTGCCTTCTTCCTCCCAAGAGAGATAGAAGAATGGCTTTAACAACATCTAGAGAATACCCCTCGGTTCGGAGTTCTATGAAGCCTTTTAATACCGGAAAGTTATTTCCGGAATTTTGATTCTTATTGTAAAGGTGGAACTCCTTAGGATGATTTTATGTATCACTTGACCTATCTATCTTAGGACTCTTAGTTTTAATGAATGATGGTTTTATAAATTATTTGGTGTTTGGATGATGATGTAATGGGTGAAACACAGTTGGGGTGGTGAAGGATACTAAGGGAAACATGAACCAACACCCCATGCACAAAAACAGAGCCTCCCGCAAATTTTACTTCATTACAGCAAGTTCAGCACGGGCCGTGCCCAGCCAACACGGCCCCGTGCTGAACCATCTGCAGAAATCGCCCAGTTCAGGTAACTGGACACAGGTCGTGTTCGCTGAACACGCCCCCGTGCCCAGACTTCTGTTTCTTTTTAATGATTTCTGTTACTGGCAACCTGAACACGGGGCCGTGCCCAGACACCACGGGACCGTGTCCAGATGCCCAGTAACATGAAAATTGTTTTTAAACACACTTTTACACATTTAATCAACCTAAAAACTTATTTTTGGTAAACATTGAGGACAATGTGTATTTTAAGTGTGGGGGGGGGATGCTAAAACCTTGAATTTTGCAAGTCCTAATTACAAGCCTTACACAAAACTCTATTGGAACCGCTAAACACCCCAAATTTTTTCAAAATCTTTTCAATTTTTACTTGTCTTGGTTTAATTTGGGAATTACAAGTTCTAAAAAGGCTATATTTTTACTAATTTACAACCGATAGCGTCGTGATAAAAAGAACCAACATAAGAAAATTATGAAACGGCATGACAAATCTAGTTAAAATTTGATTATATATACTTGATCACATAAAAACTCATTCCCACAAAAAGTGAGTTTTGAGCCTTTATTGAGCATAAAAATATACATCTTTAAACTAAATGCTCATTTTTCGTTTCTTGTGTGAATAGCCGCTTGGTTCTTACGACTCTAGAACTTGCCATGACGATACATTCCCGGTCCTTACCAACTTAAACCCAAGTAAGTAAATGATGGAGGCATTAGGACTAACCCTTTTTCTTTCAACACCATTTTTTTTACCACCTACCCAAAATCCCCCTAGTTAACCCCTTTGAGCCTAAACCTTTTCATTTCTTAACCCAAATCAAACACCCTTTTTTACCTACCAAAACCCTTTTTTTATTTTAAACCCTTTATTTTAGTAACAAAGCTCGGTTTTCTTGTGACTTCCTTATCGAAAAAAAAATCATAAAGAAGAAAAGAAAATGAAGTTAGCAATAAACAAACAAAGCTCATCAAAAAGAAGGCTTGTTTGAAGAATGCTTCATTGGAATAAAAAGTCACAAAAACAAAATGTTTTACGAAAACTGGCGCTTTTTACGCCTTTCGCCCTTTTCTACTAACCACTAACCCAACCACCTACCTTTAACCCAAGCCTAACCCTTCCCCCAAAAAGTCCTCTTGATATTTACAAAGGTGTATAGTTAAAAAGGAAGAGGATTGATTGCTTGGCAAGCATATGGTAGAAGTAAGTTCCATGCCGCTCTCGAGTGTTTCACAAAAATACATCTTCGGCCGAGTGTTGAGTGATTCCTAGTGAGGTATGTGAACTTGTATATAAATGGAATTTTAAAGAGGCATGTTATGCCCTAATAAGTAATTTATCTTGTGTAATGTTCTAAATAAATCATGACGAATAGGATTGTAAATAAAATAAAAATAAAACCTAATAAAGAATCTTGGAATCCCGACACTACAAGCCCAAAAACCTTCTCTTCTACCCATTCCATTTGGGAGTGTAAGCCACAAAATAAAGAGTTTTGTTTGAGGACAAGCAAAGATTCAAGTGTGGGGGTATTTGATGTGCACAAAATGCAATATATAAATTACATCAAATGTGGCATAAAACTAACCCTTTTTTAGTACTAATGTTGGAAAAGTGTGTTTTTGTCTTCCTTTTGTATTTTCAGGATTAAATGAGCTCAAATGAACAAAAGAAGCAAAAAATGCAGCCAAATCTAACAATAATACAAGAAAAGGAATAAACGTGGCATGCCCAACCCCTCGACGGCATCTCCCCAAGCAAAAACAAGAAAACAGAAGGCTAAACACGCCTCGTGCTCACTGAGCACGGGGGCGTGCCCAAGTGTCTGCAGAAAAGACAAAGTTGTAGAAGCTTCTATCACCCACCACGGGGGCGTGCCCAGCGGACACGGGGCCGTGGTCAACGCAAAGATTCACATAATCAAGGCAAATCTTGATAGTACAGATACGCTTCTGCACACGGGGTCGTGCCCAGCGGACACAGGGGCGTGGTCAACTAATGCAGACAAACTGCATTTAATGAAGAAAGAGAAGATGGGTGGACACGGGGCCGTGTCCGGGCTTCTGTGCAGGCTATAAATAGGGGTGCTTGGCTCACTTGCAAAGCATCCCTTGGCAAACCACCTCTCTCACACTACACCCACCCTCCACCACCATCACAACCCACATCCACCACCATCATCCATCATCCACCATAGAGTGTGTGTAGTAGTCTCGGGATCCAAGATTGATCGTAAGAGTTCTTGACAATCAAAGGCCATGTTTGCCTAAGTCTCTTACATCACTTGGTGAAGACAATCATTTAGTGTAATACTTTTTATTTTTAATCTTTTCGCACTTTTTATTTGGTTATGTATTAATGACTTTAATAACTAGTTTCTAATTTTGAAGGTGAATCTTCCTTATCGTTTGTCCGTGGTGTCTTGGTGTTATTTTACCGTCTATATAAAATAAAATATTTACACCATTCATATCTCCACGGTCTATATGGAGATATGTTGGCTACCTGGTCGGGGGTTAAGGGAACGGTTTGGTAAGAGTCTTGCCTTGTTCAGTTTATAGGTCCTACAAGGACCTGGGTCAATTTTAGTAGGACCTCCTTCAATACCCACTGGTATTGGATAGCGGGGGTCCGAACTCATTGATCCTCTCATATGTAAACTACTATTAAAACTTTAACCCGGCTATTTAGGATTGTATCCCTGGTGACTCAAACTACTTAGCCGAGGGTAACGTCACCTTCAAAAGAGGGGCCTACCACATTATACATTATTAACTTAATTAATTATCTTTCAATAATCCAACCCTTTAGGATTGTATCCTTGCTAAATAAAACTACTGGGTTGAGGGTAACGTCACCTTCAAAAGAGGGGCCTACTACTATAACTAAGATAATCTCTTAAAAAGTGCAAAAGTGCGGAAATAATCAAAGGTTACACTAAAGGCGAGTCGGATACAAGTGATTCATTTTTCTATCTGTTTTTATTTTTATTTTTCAGCATTTTTAGTTTTTATTTTCTAGTTTAAAACCTTTTTTTCTAAACTTTTGATTTGATTAGACGTTGAGGATAAACCGGTATTAAAAGCTCTTGTGTCCTTGGACGACCTCGGTATCTTGCCAACACTATACTACGCTCACGATGGGTGCACTTACCCATATGTGTGTTTAGTGTTAGTAAATATCGTGTTTTATAAATTTAAAACTTGGCTAAAGTGTTAAAATGGACTTAAAATATACATTAAAAACTATACGACACTCACGCACATCAAGACCTTTTCAGGTTATTAGAAGAATAGGACATGTAGCTTATCAATTACAACTGCCAGAAGAAATGACAAGAATACATGATGTATTTCATATATCTAATCTCAAGAAATGCTTAGCTGATTATTCACTAGTAGTGCATCTTAAGGATATAGAGGTAAATGAAAAGCTTAAATTTGTAGAGAAGCCTCTACAAATTGAAGACAGGAAAGTCAAGAATCTCAAACACAAGAGATTAGTTCTAGTCAAAGTGAAATGGGACTCCAAGAGATGTCACACCCCGATATTACCACGTATTACCGGTGGGCCCGGTGGGGGGAGTATCGTGACGTAGTTGGTAACATTACAGTCAAACAACACAATATTTAAATGCACAGCGGAAGCAAAAGAAAGATATATTTCAACCGAATAAAATTGTAATATCAAGTATCACAACAGTTGAAAATAATCCACAGGTGGATCAAAAATAAATAGGAAACATTGTTTAACAGTTTTGACATCCAAGCTTGCGAGACTTATTGTGGACGCTAGGAGAAAGCCAGCCTAGTTCGCGTAGTACCTGCACTTAACCTTTTTGGGAAAATACGTTAGTTTACACTGGTAAATACATTCAACCGACTCATTTTGAAAAGTTTAATAAAAATTGATTTGAACGCACGTGGCACAAACTTTTTATAACTTGGGATAATTATTTGAATATAATACTTGTAAAAGAATTACATGTTCCTTATGCGTTCAGTAGCCCGGTCCGTAGGCCGGGTTAAAGATCAATAGACACACCACATTATTTATTTATGCACTGACGGGTGTACGCCTACACCCCGTGCTCAGGTCGTGGCCATCTCGTAAGATAATGCCAAGGATATCCGGGACATGGTCATTAATCCCCCAAAGGCTTTAAGCAAACAAAACATTTCAAAACGGAGCATATCAATGATTTAACCTCTATTCGATTAAAGATTCAATGCCGGACCAAGCGGTATTTTATATACCATACCCCAAGCCCGTATAAGGGAAAATAAGTTAAAAGTATTTACCTTTGCAAGTATCAATCACAAATAGCAAGTGCGTGTAGCTTTTACCGGGTCTCCTATTCTGGAACGAAGGTTTAATAATAACCTATTAGAATCCTAACGGGTCTTTAATTAAGCCTAAACTTAGACCGGTTAGTTTTAATGAAAGATACGGTTCGAACGCGTGATTAAGCGAAGACCGGAATAGAATGTGGTTTAGACCCTACAAGTTTGAAGACTTGTATAATATGGGTAAACTAAACACATTCTGGATTTTGAGGTAAAAACGATAAGGTTTGACCCGTTTCGGCTAATTTATGCAAACTAGTTACATAAATCGAGCCGAACGCGCAAGAGGCGTAACGGGTAACCATGAGAGTCATTTACAGGTTTCCTAAGTTAATATGCCTTAAATAGGTTGTGATATCAGTAGGATACCTTCCATTATGCCCAAAACGAGTTTAATCTTAATTTAAGCCCCGTAGGGGTATTTTGGTCATTTTAAAGATTATAAAAGAGATTAAATGAAATTCTGAGATTCGGGTCCGAATACATCAGTAAAATAACTTAATTTATCAGGTCATATCAGTTGGTGATAAGTCTTATATGACAAAATGGTTTTAAACCCAAACTATGCGTTTAATACGCTTAAAAAGCCGTTTTAAGCGATTTCCGGCTTATACAGGAAATCTGAGTTTTTTGATCAGGTTATAAAGTTCAAAATACTTTATTTATTATATAAAATCAGTAGCAATTGGATTGGTGTCAAAATATAATGTAAAACTCATTTTATAAACAAAAAGGGCATAATCGGTATTTACCGAATCAACGCCATAACCTTAGTTTATGAGCAGGTTAAAAATAATTAAAAATATTTAAAAATCCCAAAATATTATCTTATATCAGTGGGTAAAAGGTTTGGTGTCAAAAATTGGGTTTAGATAGGCTTTATGCTAATGATGCCGTTAAATTACTAAAAAGCGTTCTAATTACGTCATTGAGCATAACTCCTAATCTAGACCTCAAACTGATGTGAAAATTTAGGGACATGTTTATAAATCAGTAATAAAGATTATTGTCCTCTCACATATCCAAAATTCTCGTTTTATGGTCAAAAGGGCATATTGGTCAACATTAGGCAATTAACGGAAATATGTAAACGAATCGGACAATCAACGAATCAACCACAGAGGGTTATACTATCATGTAACCTGGTCCTAAGGAAGCTCTAAGGCATTTCCAAATCATACTAAATCAGGCCAGAACTGAAGTCAAAGCAAAAGTCAAAGTTTTTGCGACTTTCGGTTCCGAACCGGGTCTAAACAGAAAATTGTCGGATCAAACAAGCTTAGACCAGTTCTTATACTTATTACCAAGTTATATGAGTGATAAAATAGGTTACATGCCTTCTACATTGCTAATTATGCGTTAATTCGAAAATTAAGCTTCTGTTGACTTTTTATAAACAACTTTGACCCGACATTTGATCTACTTAGAGCGGGAATCAGAGGGTGCCCTTTTAAGGGTTTATTGCCCACATAATTACCAACTTATAACTACCTTCAATTCGACTAATCACTGGACCATTAATGATTAATCGCTAAGTCAAACGTTAATTACGACGGTTTGACTTTTAAGCTAATAACTAAGCAAAACTCGATTAAGGAAGGTCAAGGGTACTTACCAAAGTCTAATGCACGACCAGGGATGCTTAGAGAAGGCCCTTGAGCTCTAGAGATGATCAGAAGATGAGTTGTGGGTGAATGATCAAGCTTAAACACAAAGGGGCTTTATATAGTGCTCTTAATTGCTTGTGATCTTGACATATCATGCTACCATTGATCCCTGATCATCAACAAGTGTCCCTAATGTCTAAAAGCAAGCCTAGGCAACCCTTGGTGTTGAGAAAAGGCAATGTAAGTCGGTTATAATGGACATGGCAGACACCTAGCAAGTTTTTCGGCATCAGAGGGCCCCTCGCGTCACGCGTAAGCCCCCCTAGGGTCCCTCGCGTCGCGCGACGCCCCTTCTGATCCAAATCAACTTTCAGATTTTTATGTTTTGGTCCTTGGTCCATATAAAGTTGTTTTGACAATTATTTCTTGCATTATGAGCCCTCTAAATTGATTTATAAGGGCTTCAACACTTATACCCACTTTGTTAAGTCCTCGGTTAACTTTGTTATCACCCGAAGAGTCATAAACTTCATCGTTGACGCTTTTAACCCCTCGTGTGCGAATTTTATCATAACTTTCTCATACGATAATGAAACTTGGTGAAATTTTTATCGTGCATTCTAGTGAGCATAATTAATCGTTACAAAGCTTTGGGTTTGCTAAAAGGTCACTCAGATGTATACTTTAAACATGTTGACACAATTAAACCCTGTAGTTCGAAATCACTCACTTTCTTTCACCGTTAGGTTCGTATGATCCATGATTCATTCGTTTAAGGGTATAAACATCATGTAGGGTTATTGTAAAGTATATATATCCATTGTTGGCATTTTGAACCCTTACATTCACATACTTTCCCTGTTTGTCAACTTTAGTCCTTCTCGAACATTCTTTCACACGTTCAAAACTTATGACATGTGTCAACACATTATAGGACGTGAATTTTCGAGGTGTTACATCCTCACCCCCTTAAAAGAAATCTCGACCTCGAGATTTACTGAAATAAATAAGGGTACTTTTCTTTCATTGTGGATTCAACCTCCCAAGTGTACTCGGGACCTCTACGGGCATCCCATTTAACCTTTACGATCGGTACATGTTTCCTTCGAAGCTTCATAACCTGTCGATCCTCGATCGACACAGATTTTTCAACAAACTTCAAGCTCTCTTCTATGTGCACATCTGTATGTGGTATGACTAGTGATTCATCAGCGAAACACTTCTTCAGATTGCAGATGTGGAATACATTGTGAATCCCACTGAGCTCTTCAGATAATTTTAACTTATAAGCAACTGATCCGACACATTCGATGACCTCGAATGGTCCTATGTACCTTGGGCTTAACTTACCTTTCTTTCCAAATCGCATCACTCCCTTCCAGGGTGATACTTTAAGCAACACTTTATCACCTACCTCGAATTTCAGAGGTTTACGCTTTAGATCTGCGTAGCTTTTCTGCCTATCCCTGGCAGCTTTTAGGCGGTCACAAATCTGGACAATCTTGTCCGTCGTTTCAGAGACTATTTCCGGTCCTGTCAGTTGGACATCTCCAACTTCCGCCCAACAAACGGGAGTTCTGCACTTTCTACCATACAAGGCCTCGAAAGGCGCAGCTTTAATGCTCGAATGGTAGCTATTGTTATATGAGAACTCGATTAACGGCAGGTGGTTATCCCAACTACCACCTAAGTCGATCACACATGCACGAAGCATGTCTTCCAACGTTTGGATTGTACGCTCACTCTGTCCGTCCGTCTGAGGATGGTAAGCCGTACTGAAATTTAAGCGCGTGCCCAAAGACTGTTGGAAACTCTTCCAAAAATGTGACGTATATCTAGTATCCCTGTCGGAGATAATAGACACTGGTACGCCATGTAGAGATACAATCTTATCCACGTACAATTGGGCTAACATGTCGGAGCTATAGGTCTCCTTAATGGGTAGGAAATGTGCTGAATTAGTTAGTCTATCTACTATCACCCATATCGTATCATTTCCTTTCCTTGTCTTTGGCAACTTGGTGATGAAATCCATCGTCACCATTTCCCACTTCCACATGGGAAGTTCAGGCTGTTGTAGCAAACCTGACGGCTTTTGGTGTTCTGCTTTGACTTTCCCTCACGTTAAGCATTTAGCTACATAGGCAGCTACAGACTTCTTTAAGCCTATCCACCAATAGTTTGCCTTTAGGTCCTGGTACATCTTATCAGCTCCAGGATGGACGGAGTATTTAGAACTGTGGGCTTCCTAGAGGATAACATCTCGAAGTCCTCCATAAACTGGAACCCATATTCGTCCGTTTAATCTCAGGATTCCGTCCTTGCCATAGGATAACTGCTCCTCAGTTACCCCCAGTTTTTCATTAGGATAGTTAGCTTCCAGCACAACTTCCTTCTGTGCAGCTAACAATCTTTCATTCAAACCATTCTTTACCTCAATGCTCTTGGCATTGATTCGGATGGGTTTCACCCTTTCCTTTCGACTCAAGGCATCGGCGACTACATTCGCCTTGCCAGGATGGTATCTGATCTCACAGTCATAATCATTTAAGGTTTCCATCCAACGTCGTTGCCTCATGTTCAAATCCTTTTGGTTAAACAGGTGCTGGAGGCTCTTGTGATCAGAATAGATCACACACTTGATACCATATAAATAGTGCCTCCATAGTTTTAGTGCAAATACAACGGCACCCAACTCCAAGTCATGGGTGGTGTAATTCTTTTCATGCACCTTTAACTGACGTGAAGCATAGGCAATAACTTTGCCTTTCTGCATAAGCACACATCCCATCCCGGTGTGTGATGCATCACAATATACCACAAACTCTTCTATCCCATCAGGCAATGTCAACACAGGTGCATTGCTTAGCTTCTGTTTAAGGATATCAAAGGATTCTTGCTGCTTAGGGCCCCAATCGAACTTTATTTTCTTCCTAGTCAAGGAAGTTAGGGGTGCAGCAATCCTTGAAAAATTTTCAATGAAACGCCTATAATATCCTGCCAATCCCAAGAAACTGCGAATTTCTGTGGGCGTCTTCGGCTCTTGCCAATTCATGACAGCTTCGACCTTAGCGGGATCCACTTGGATACCACGCTCACTAACCACATGTCCAAGGAATTGTACTTCTCGAAGCCAGAATTCACACTTCGAAAATTTGGCGTAAAGCTTCTCCTGTTGAAGTAGTGAAAGAATACATCGAAGATGCTCCTCATGATCAGCTTGGTTATTCGAGTAGATGAGGATGTCGTCAATGAAGACGATGACAAATTTGTCCAAGTAGGGCTTGCAGACGCGATTCATGAGATCCATGAATGCGGCAGGTGCATTAGTGAGCCCAAAAGGCATCACTAGGAACTCGTAATGACCATAACGAGTCCTAAATGCAGTCTTGTGCACGTCTTCATCTCTAACCTTCAGTTGATGATAGCCTGACCTTAAGTCAATCTTGGAGAAGTAACTTGCCCGTTGAAGCTGATCGAACAGATTGTCGATTCTGGGCAATGGGTACCTATTCTTGATAGTGACCTTATTAAGCTCACGGTAATCAATGCACAGACGCATCGATCCATCCTTCTTCTTGACAAATAAGATTGGTGCTCCCCAAGGAGACGAACTAGGTCTAATGAAACCTTTCGCTAGCAATTCATCTAGTTGCGTTCTCAATTCCTTCATCTCTGTTGGTGCCAACCTATAAGGCGCTCTTGCTACTGGTGCTGCTCCAGGGATGATGTCAATTCTGAATTCCACTTGCCTATCTGGTGGTAAACCAGGTAGTTCTTCAGGAAAAACTTCAGGGTATTCAGAAATAACGGGGATATCCTCAATCTTAGGCTTCGGTTCATCGATAGTCACTTGTGCCATGTAGATGACACAACCTTTCTTTAAACACTTAGAGGCCTTGAGCATAGTCACTTGCTCAGGCAGTCCATACTGGATATCTCCCTGAATGGTAAGTGATTCACCAGACAGAGTCTTAATCACCACTTGCTTCTTATTGCAGACAATTTGGACCTGGTTATGAGATAACCAGTCCATACCCAAAACTATGTCGAAACCGGCTAACTTCAAAGGAAGTAGGGACAAAGGAAAAGAGTGGTTCCTAATGGATATAACACATCCATCTAACACAGTTGAGACGGTTTCTATGGTGCCATCTGCTAATTCCACCTCATACTTCACACTTAAGGTTTTTGCTGGCAATTTCAACAACTCGCAAAACTTATTATCTACAAATGATTTATCAGCTCCTGAATCAAATAACACTCTCGCATAAACATCATTTATAAGGAAGGTACCTGTGATCACATTGTCGTCCTGCACAGCTTCCTTCGCATCCATCCTGAAGACCCTAGCATTGGTCTTCTTTCCTTCATCAGCTTTCTGTGCATATTTTGGGCAATTTGTCTTAAGGTGCCCTTTTTCGTTGCAACTGTAGCACGTTGCGTCCTGATGGAGAGTGTGAAACCCGAGTATTAACGTGCTTATTTTACGTGTCTTATTGTGTTTTAAGCGACTACGTGCTTTGAATGCGTTAACTACGAGTGTTTGTGGTTTTACAGGTAAATCAGTTAATTCGGTAAAGTTGGAGAGTTTAAAGATGATGCGGAACACCCGTGGATGATAAACATAGCGGAAGGCGTTATTCGGATCGAAAAGGTTGTTTGAATATATAAGAGATGTACAAGAATGAAGTCGAGGGGTTGATTGGTAATTAAATGGAAGTTGACATTCAGTCAAATGAGTTCTTAAACGTGAATTACGGCCGAGACTGGAACATTGGACAGAAAGTGAAAACCGTAACTTACGGTTTTAACCGTAAGCTACGGTTGAAAGGATAAAGACAGCCGACATAGGGACTTTGGGGGATGAGATTTGATAGATAAGTTCATTTATTTAATTACAATATTATTTTCATGATGGATGGAATAGAAAGTCAGAGTGGCACGTGGATGTTGATTGGAGGGTTTCAAAGTGTTATTAATCTTCATTGAGAATTGGTGGGCACTATGATTCTAGGAGGTTTTATACAAACATCACCAGCACATCTTGATATACACGCATACATAGGGAGCAACAAAGACTTTGGAGGAAGAGGCACATGGGCCAAACTAAGGATTTGGCAGACAAGTTGGACTTCTTTTGGGAGCCGTGACACAAGTCCAAGAACACATCAACTCACCATCATCATATATTTTATTATTCTTACAAAAATCGCAAAAGGGAATTGGGCTCGGGCCTGTTTTTTACAGCAGAAAACATCACACAACATAATCACAAGTGGGCCTGATTGTGGACGGCACATGTACATCAAAAACATCATCATTGTGGGCCGACTTTTGAGATAGTTGGTGGCTGACTTGGGTTTCGAGAGGCACACATTGATATTATCTTCGATGGCAGACAACAGGAGGGGAAGAAAGAGAAGGCTGTGAAGATCATTCAACCGACATGAGCGGCTAGTCTCCTAGTGGTTTCCTCCGGATGGAGGGTTTTTGTAAGTTAATTGAAACTATGTGTTTGTGATAATCGTTTTGATTAGGTGATCTAAGCATTCGATGCTTTTCACCTTTGATTTGATTTATTGGTTGTAAACAGTTACATTTATTTAAACTTTAATTTCTAATCATTCAGTTCCCGAGAGTTCTAGTAATTGGGATATATTTGACATGGGGTTAGGGTTTGTAATTGTAGTTGATAATCATTCGATAACCTCCCGTTATGTATTGACCGGAGTACTTAGTCGTTGATTATCACAATTGATGAATTAAGTTAAACACTTATGTCTATGTGAGTGTTTCGATTAAACACATAGTTGAAGCTAACTGCAAAATCTGAAATCTGGAGGAACCATCTTCTCCCCTATTGATTTAAATCTTAATTTTTATTTGTTAATTTAGCTACTTCTCATAATCAAACAAACTGATTTTCCAATTCTGTAGTAGTTAATTGAAACTTTTCATTACGACACTTTCCACAACCTCCTTTGGTTCGATATCCGACTTACTCTAGCTACTAGTTTATTTCGGTTTTTGCATGTCACTAACGACAGACATCAAAATGGCGCCGTTGCCGGGGAGGCGTGCGCGTGCGCAAAGTGTTTAGTGTTAAGTTTTAGTAAAAAAATAATAAAAAAAATTAAATTTAAAAATCCCAAAAAGATTTTCTTTGATGTTCGTGATTTGCACTTGGTAGTTGAGTTGTGTTGTGCAGGATGACAGAGCATTACACAGATTTCAGTTTTTCTACGTGTATATTGTGCGGGGGTCCACGTCATCCGTGTATCGGTTGCCACAAGGCCCACTACAGGAGGGCACATGGAAAACCGGTGTCTTATGTTTCACAGCTTCCACCTCCATCATACGCTGATGATTATGACCTAGAGATGGAGGATGATTATTACTCGGATGGATATGATCGGGACGAGGATGTTTATTTTGAGCCAAGGACGGATGGACGATGTTTCTGTTGCGGTCGTAATCATACTTCTGTTTATGATGATGTGTGCGCGGTGTATTTGGAAAATCCAGAGTATTGGAATAAAAAAATGATGGATGCGTACATCTCAACACCGTATCAGGGATACCAACAGTATCATCCCGAGGAATATCCTAAGCCCGAGGGTGTGTATGCTTATCAGACCGAGGAGGAGAAAAAGCTTGCTATGTTGGAAGCGAGTTTGTCCAAACTCGAGCAGTATTTATTAGCACCCAACCTTTCCGATGAAGATCGAATCAGCTGCCTAGTTTCCAAGTGTCAGAAGTTAAAAATGAAGATAGATATAGAAGAGTGTCTCTCACCATTACCTGTTGATATTAGAGATTATTCTCACATTGAGGAGGAGGTTGTGGAGGATAATACCACACCAATGAATCCTTTATCTGATGAAGAGTCACTGGTGGATCAGATGGTGTGTGAGGATGATGAGGCGGAGCAGTCTGATGAGATGAATGTGTGTACCGAACCTCTTCCCATATCAATCATTGCAATTAACAAGTGTGGGGAAGAGGGTTCGAGGAAGAAGATGAAAATGGTGAAGCTACAAGACATCGGTGTATATCTCGTGAAGTGGATTAGCGAACCCTGCATGTGTTTTCTAAACATGCCAATTATACTAACAAGCTTATGGAGATGGCATGTAAATTTCCGGGCATTCATTGGAAATACATTAGGTAAGTGTGCATTGAGACCACCATAGCGCATATCAGGTACGGTCTGGCTGAAGACCTTTAAACTTAGCGCTCTCGGGAGGCAGCCCGAGGATGTAGAGTTTGTACTTTGTTTTGGTTTCGTTTGGTGTGTGGTGTTTTGACAGGTTTATACAATTCTATCTTCACGGATGCAATGATTCAAGTGTGGGGATGTTTTGCAACATCCCCAGTGAGATATCAGAGAATCCTTGGATGTGTACTCTCCGGTTTTGAGCGCAACAGTTACACCACCACAGACACTCACTTGTTTTCTGATCAGGTGCATGTGTCTATCTATCTTGTGTTTTATTTGTTTTCGTGTATTTGGTGGTGTGAAATTTTTGTGTTGGGAGTGGTTTTATGTGTCGAGTCGTCTAGGTGTTAGCCTTTCATGGGTTGTTAAGTGGTATCTCTCGAGTTTAGATTATAAAGTGCACCATACTTTGGGGACAATGTATCCCAAGTGTGGGGATGCGGTAACTCGAGAGAGGGTTGGTAAGATTGTGATCTTTAATGCTTAAAGGGTTGAAATTGTGAAAAATTGAAAAATTTTGAAATTTTTTTGTCTCAAGTATGCTTGAACTACATGAAAACCAACATTTTCAATCGCTAAAGGGTTCCTACTGATATTAAACTAACTTAGATCCCTAGTCATGGTTGTCCCTTTAAGTTTCATGAGAGTATTTCTGACAAGTTTTAAAAAATAGTTGAGAAGAGATGCCTAACTAGGGGTAACATGCTTTAGGAATCACACATGCTACGTGTCGGTAACCCGTATTCCTTCTATTCGGTGAGATATTTGAGCCTACTAGATTGTTAGTTTAAATTGCTATAAATGTTCATTTGCTGTGAGTAGGCCATATGTTGCTTTGTGTTAGAACTTGTGTGGTTTGATACGTGCCGAGACTGTGATTTAACGTATGCATAAATGATAAAGGCATTAGGATCCCTTCCATTGTGTTATATGTTGATTGTTGATTCCAACCACCTTAGTAAACCATGTTGAGCCTTTGACTTTTCGTTTGTTACACCTTGTTGACCGTTTGATTACCAACCATGAGTGACAATTGTGTGTTAGATGTTTGTTGAAAAAAAAAAGAAAAAAAAATTGAAAAGAAAAAAAAATGAAAAGAAAAAAAAAACAAAAACAAAAACAAAAATCATTGTTAAGTTCGTGTTAAATAAATGGGTCGAAAATAACCCGAAGTGTTAGTATTATTGTGAATAAGTTGTCATGGTTTGGTATATTCATTTGTGTTCGCCATATAAATATAAAAAGCCAAAAATATTTCCCTACCTTTACCCTTAACCCAAAACCCGGAAGTCCTTTTGATATGTGTTACGTTACTTGATATAGTGGAGGTTTGATTGCTATACAAGCTTATGACTGCAGAGTAGCATAGTTGGTTTTGAGCGAAATATATGCTAGCACATTACACGCTAGTCTTGATTAAACCGAGAGGAGTGATTATTGTGAGGGGTGTGTGGCATGTGTGTAGTATCATAAGCATGTTAGTTTTAGTTAGGCAAGTCTTAAATTGTTTAAATGCGTATCAATTATTTGTCAGATTGTCAATCTCGATTGTGTCATTCTATGGGACGGGTATGACTTGGGACCTTAAACTGCTAATTCGGTAAGGAATTTAATGGTGATTTGTTAATAAGGTGAGTAATGTTTGTAATGATTGCTTGAGGACAATCAATGTTAAGTGTGGGGATGTGATGGAGAGTGTGAAACCCGAGTATTAACGTGCTTATTTTACGTGTCTTATTGTGTTTTAAGTGACTACGTGCTTTGAATGCGTTAACTACGAGTGTTCGTGGTTTTACAGGTAAATCAGTTAATTCGGTAAAGTTGGAGAGTTTAAAGATGATGCGGAACACCCGTGGATGATAAACATAGCGGAAGGCGTTATTCGGATCGAAAAGGTTGTTTGAATATACAAGAGATGTACAAGAATGAAGTCGAGGGGTTGATTGGTAATTAAATGGAAGTTGACATTCAGTCAAATGAGTTCTTAAACGTGAATTACGACCGAGACTGGAACATTGGACAGAAAGTGAAAACCGTTACGGTTTTAACCGTAAGCTACGGTTGAAAGGATAAAGACAGCCGACATAGGGACTTTGGGGGATGAGATTTGATAGATAAGTTCATTTATTTAATTACAATATTATTTTCATGATGGATGAAATAGAAAGTCAGAGTGGCACGTGGATGTTGATTGGAGGGTTTCAAAGTGTTATTATTATTCCATATATAAATTAGCAAGTTATATATGCATCATGAGTTGTACATTGTGCTTTTACTTTTAACCCAAAGGTTTATACCTTTTGCAATTTTAACCCTCCATAATTTGTTTTTTAACTTTAACCCAAAACTTTTTATTATTTGCAATTTAACTTCACAACTTTTGTCACTTGTACTTTTCATCTTTCGCAAATTTTTGTTTTACGTATAGTTCTAAATTTTTTTATTTAATACGACGCAACGTGCATTGTGGTTCAACGTTTTTACCTCTATTTTTTCATGTTTGACATGTTCGTGGCAACACGCATATCCTAGGTCGAGTCAGTGCTGGTGGTCGATGACGGTTGTGTGACATTAGTACTATTTGACACCGTTTTACGCCCCGTCGCAACGTGTGGTGTGCTTAGGGGGTTTTTCAAAGAAAAAATGGTTATGCATTTGTTTGTCGTAACGTTGGCTTTGGGGGTTTTAAAAAAAATTGATTTTTTTTACTTTTCATCCAAAAGTATTTCATAAATTACTTTTAACCCAAAACTATTTGTTTTTTTACCAAAACTTTTTATCTTTTGCAAGCTATCCTCATAACTTTTTTTACTTTCAACTTTGTTCCTTTATAGTTTTCATTTTCCGCAAATTTTTTGCTTTATGCTTGGTTCTAAATTTTGCGACTTAACACGTCGCAACATGCGTCTTTGGTTTAACGTTTTTACGTTTCGTTCTAAATTTTGATAGTTAACATGACACAACGTGTGTGTGTGGGTGAACGTTTTTACATCGTCTATTTTTCCCCGTTTGACAGGTTTAACATAACGTGCGGGTCCTAAATCGACTTAGTTATAACTAAAGAATCCCCGCCGCATTGCGGCGGATCGCAATCCTAGTTTAAACTACATAGTAAATCAATTTAGAGTAAACTGCCATTTTGGTCCCTGTGGTTTGGGCATTTTTGCCATTTTAGTCCAAATTTCAAACTTTTTAAATCTGGGTCCCTGTGGTTTCATCTTTATTGCCATTTTAGTCCAAAATTCAAAATCCCCCTTTTTTTGACTGTTCCAAAAAGTTTGAGATTTGGACTAAAATGGCAATAAAAGTGAAACCACAGGGACCCAGATTTAAAAAGTTTGAGATTTGGACTAAAATGGCAAAAGTGCCCAAACCACAGGGACCAAAATGGCAGTTTACTCATCAATTTATAATAAACGTTGATAAAGAAGAAGAATATCATCTTAGTTAATTGTAAAAGCTTTATTTATTAAGTTATAATTTACACTTAGTTTTTTTTATTTTGTTAAATCCTTATACAATCACTAAACCTCGAGATGGATGAGAGACGAGAGGGAGGGGTGAAGCGCTAATCAACCAGACCGTTTTTGACAAAGTAAAAAATTTTGGGGGTAGTTTTGTCATTTTGGCGGTGGCTATGACACTGACTTTATCTTTAAGATATAGTAAATTCCTAGATATTTTACACTAATATACCACAATTTGCATCTTATAAGATTTGAATCCTCTTTTAAATAAAATCCTCAGTCTCTTTTAGTTGTAAACTACACCATAATATTCTTTTAAGGAGATAAAAACTTTTAATTAACAAATGTATTTAATAGTTTACTTTAACAGCTGATAAATATCTAATGTATTCTTATTTTTCGAATAAAAGAAGGGCCAAACTATCTACACACCAAGTGTGTAGGTAGTCACATTTAAAAGGTGTTTTTTGTCCTTATATGCACACCTTGCAGTGTCGAACTGTGGCCAAAACGCGGCGTTTTGGTCCGGTTAACCAGACAAAGACTGACGGGTCTGTTGACCGGACCAAAACGCCGAGCTTTGGCCGCGTTTTGGTCCTGTCAAGCAGACCGGGTGTCAGTCTTTTGTCTGGTTGATAGGACCAAAACGCGGCCAAAGCTCGGCGTTTTGGTCCGGTCAACAGACCCGTCAGTCTTTGTCTGGTTAACCGGACCAAAACACCTCGTTTTGGCCACAGTTCGACACTGCGGGGTGTGCATATAAGGACAAAAAACACCTTTTTTGGTATGTAAATAGGCAAAATGGTGTATAGATAAGTACACCCTAAAAGAAGAAACTTGTAAAATTTTGTAATTTAAATATTTTGAAAACTAGACCAGTCATGCCGCACTGCTAGTTTACAAATTAGACCAGTCACTGTTTGAACCGCCACTCACCAAAAACGTCATGTCCAACCAGCGATGGTTCATCTCAAGTGAACCAAACCACTGAAGGGTCGACGGATCAAACATAAAACATTTTACCAATCTTCATCCTTGTCCTTTTTTTCTCATGTCTGCCCACTTAAAGAAAAATACAAAAATATATCATGCATTGTACTTTCGAAGAAAAATACTTAACATCACGAAAAGTAGCCAAGTACGGATTTTCTTAAGGATTTTCATGACTCAAAGTATGGTGGGGTTCGGCTACAAAGTCCAAAAGTGTAAAAAGTCATAAAATACACTTAAAACCCACAAATAACAGAGTGAATATTACTAAAACACCATATTCAAACCATAATAGTCCATAAAACTTCAAACACATAATCGTAAAACTATGAACATAAAACACAACATGCTAATTAACATAAAACATAATAATGTTTGGCATTCGTACCGATTTTAGGTATTCAGTATATGTATTGGTACCCAGTTTTATTGATTTCGGTATTCAGTACTTTCGTTATCGGTACAGCTACGGGTAAAAACGGGTACTACTACCGAATTTTATATAGAACTTAATTTTTTTTATATTATATTATATTTTATTTCATGGTATTTATAGTATTTGTATCAATTCTACTTATTTGGTAACCATATCGTATTGGTACCCGTACCAAATTTACCTATTTGATACTCGTATTGTATTGGTACTCGTGCTGTTTTTAACTATTTTGTACTTGTACGAGTGCTCAAAAAATAAAATAGAACAAAATCATATCAAAACGGGTACCATACCGAAATACTCATACCCATATCATACCAATATATTCGGTTTAGCATTTGTAACCCAATTTTGTTTAAATTCGATACCGATATTTTCAATACTGGTACGAGTACGTGTATAATACCAATGCTACCCCTAGGTCGATGAGGATAATATGTTGAGGGTGTTCAAGAAAAAGATTATAAATTATAATTCCTGATAAATTGGGTGGCATCTCGGGGGGGGGGGGGGGATAAATTGGGTGGCTTGGAGGAAAATTGTGAAAGCAAAAATACAAGGCGGGCTAGGAGGGGGCAACCTGAAAGATTTAAATTTAGCCTTACTAATCAAATGGAAATGGCACGTGCTCACAGATCAATCTAGTCTATGGGCTAATGTGGTCAAAGCAATTCATAAAGTTTCCCTAGATGACATCGGAAAGAGTTCGATTCGTGACGCTTGGTCACATATTGTGGAGGCGGATAAGTCTCTTCTAGACGAGAGCCTAAATTTAAATAAAATTATCCGAAAGGTGGTCGGGGATGGGAATTGCACTAGTTAATCTTCATTGAGAATTGGTGGGCACTATGATTCTAGGAGGTTTTATACAAACATCACCAGCACATCTTGATATACATGCATACATAGGGAGCAACAAAGACTTTGGAGGAAGAGGCACATGGGCCGAACTAAGGATTTGGCAGACAAGTTGGACTTCTTTTGGGAGCCGTGACACAAGTCCAAGAACACATCAACTCACCATCATCTTATATTTTATTATTCTCACAAAAATCGCAAAAGGGAATTGGGCTCGGGCCAGTTTTTGACGGCAAAAAACATCACACAACATAATCACAAGTGGGCCTGATTGTGGACGTCACATGTACATCAAAAACATCATCATTGTGGGCCGACTTTTGAGATAGTTGGTGGCTGACTTGGGTTTCGAGAGGCACACATTGATATTATCTTCGACGGCAGACAACAGGAGGGGAAGAAAGAGAAGGCTGTGAAGATCATTCAACCGACATGAGCGGCTAGTCTCCTAGTGGTTTCCTCCGGATGGAGGGTTTTTGTAAGTTAATTGAAACTATGTGTTTGTGATAATCGTTTTGATTAGGTGATCTAAGCATTCGATGCTTTTCACCTTTGATTTGATTTATTGGTTGTAAACAGTTACATTTATCTAAACTTTAATTTCTAAGCATTCAGTTCCCGAGAGTTCTAGTAATTGGGATATATTTGACATGGGGTTAGGGTTTGTAATTGTAGTTGATAATCATTCGATAACCTCCCATTATGTATTGACCGGAGTACTTAGTCGTTGATTATCACAATTGATGAATTAAGTTAAACACTTATGTCTATGTGAGTGTTTCGATTAAACACACAGTTGAAGCTAACTGCAAAATCTGAAATCTGGAGGAACCATCTTCTCCCCTATTGATTTAAATCTTAATTTTTATTTGTTAATTTAGCTACTTCTCATAATCAAACAAACTGATTTTCCAATTCCGTAGTAGTTAATTGAAACTTTTCATTACGACACTTTCCACAACCTCCTTTGGTTCGATATCCGACTTACTCTAGCTACTAGTTTATTTCGGTTTTTGCATATCACTAACGACAGACATCACGTCCTTCAGTTTCTTGCACTCTAGGGTCTTATGTTCCGAAGATTTGCAAATCCCACATGGCCTCGACTAAGACTGGGATTTTGACTCAAGTCTGCACCTCCCAAAGTGGTGCTTCTGACAAATCTTACACTTGGGCTTATCTCCAGATTGATGCCCATCCTTCTTAGAACCAGACCCCTTCTTGTGGTCATTGTTTCCCGGGTGCTTCTTATCTGACCGCCGTGAATTGTCATCTTCACACTTCCTCTTCTCGGCATCCGTGTTCCTCAGCGATCTCTTGTGAGAGACATACATATATCAGCTATAGATCTGAAAGTAGCTGGTCGAGAGGCTTTTACACTTGCCTTGATCTCTGGGGCTAAGCCCCCAATGAAACGAGTTATTCTTTTGGGTTTCGGGGTCACCAGATAAGGAACCAACCTTGACATTGTATTAAAGCTCGTAAGGTAAGCTTGGCAATCCAGATTCTTCATCACCAAGGATAAGAAATCAGATTCAATCTTTTCTACCTCATGCTGAGGACAGTAGTTCTCCCGGATGAGGGTAACAAATTGTTCCCATGTCATATTGTACAGTGGAATCTTTCCAGTAGCTTGAATCAACGATCTCCACCAGGCTAAGGCCTCACCTTTGAACGATTGAGACACAAACTTTACCACATCTCTATCAGCGCACCCGCTGATATCAACCACTGTGTCCATCTCATCCATCCATGTCATGCAGTCTATAGCCCCTTTTTCCCCAGTGAAATCCCTGGGTTTGCATGAAACAAAGTATTTGTAGGAGCAACCCTTATCACGGGGTCCTTGATTCAGTATTACCCTTTGAGACGGGACACTTTGCTGATTAGAAGAGTGACGATCGTCATCGTCTTTCTTGGGTTCTTCCTTCTTAGAGGGTGGCTTGCTGTGAGCCTCAGAATGAGTCTTAGGCTTTGAATGGGGTACTGATTGGGCTCTGCTACGAGTACCGCTTGACTCACTATACTGCCTTTCCAAGGCTTTTGTAACCGCATTGTCAATTAATGCTTGGAGCTCAGCGCCAGTCACATTGAACCTGGTGGCGTCAGGATTCTCCTTTGGCCGACTATTGATTTCATCTGAGTCCGCCATGTATCTTGAACTGTTACATAAGATATCGATAATAATTTATTTGGGAGTTTATTATGGAATTGCCTTTTAGGGCAATTCATTAACCATGGTAAACATAGACCACATTTGGTTAATTTGTTACTCACACTTATTTAGGATTTTATTATAACCTATCCTAATTATCAAACAATAACAGTATTATTAGCATAAAAGGCCTAGTCATAGGGACATTTTTAAATCATAAGCCATGATTTCGGAGAATCAAGGCATTAAGGTTTGAACATAGTTCATTACCTTTCTCTGACAGAGAGTCGTAGACTACTACTGTCTTTTGTCTTATATGACAATGAGTATGGCCCGTAGGCACTATTACCAATGTATGGTCAAAATATGATCATCTTAATTGATGATTTAAACCCATGATTTATAGATCATTAAATTAGGTTAGGAATCTTTTGAAGAATCCTTATATAAGAATGACGTGTGTGATTTTTTTTAACGAATCACGTCTGCCAGGAGCGTTAACATGTTTTCAGATGTTAACAGGGATCCAAATCTTTTAAACAGGTCTTACCATCTTGGCCAAGTCTTATAATGACATGTAAGCTAGGTTATACCTTTGAGATTCTTATTTAGTATATAATAGGCAGCTTATTTTAAAAGGAATGATTTTGATTTATTTATTTCATGTATAATATATTTATGCATATAGTAACAAAATGAAATTTACAATCTTAACATTCCATTAACATTTTAAAAGAGTACACATCGCCCTAAACGGGACTTTTAATAGAACAATTCACCCATGCAGGGGCCAAACTAAAATACAAGTCCACGCAGGGACCAATTACTTAAACAGATGTCCACACAGGGACTAAAAGACAAGTCCACGCAGGGACTGAATACACAGATAAATGTCCACGCAGGGACTTGATTGAAATGGGAAATACAACAATACATATGGGGATTTAATGATCCCTCTTCTTCTTCCCCTTCAGCAAGCTTGCCAGGCCTTTGAGGAAACCTCTGTTGTTTCTGCATTCTTCCTGGAACTCATGCTCCACCCGACTTAGTCTTTGGAGGATTTCCTCCTGTTCCGGTGGGGAAAATCGTGGTGGCTGCGACTGCTGTCGAATCGGTGGTCGAGCAGGTACTTGATATCCATGAGTTGGATATCCCACTCCCCAAGGAGCTCCATACGGTCCTTCCGGATGTAGGGCGTTGTAGTTCGCCGCGACCAGGTACGAGTCGGCTTCAGCATAGTTATAATGAGTGTGAGCCGGGTGCTCAAACGGATTGTACGCCATTGAACCGGCGTATGCAGGAATCGGGTTATCAAAACCCATCGGTGGTGGCTGTGGTGCAACTGGTGCAGAACTCACCTCAGGAATTGGGTTTGAGGGCCCACCCATTTGTGGGTCCTCTTGCAGTGGCGGATAGTGACTGCCACTGGAGTGTCGAGGGGTGCTAAAGTGGAAATCCCCACCTCGTGCGGATATTCTTGCGCCTGTTCTCCTACGCCTTGGTGGTTCTGGAGGTGCTTGATAAACTGGCGGCGGTGGAGGCGGCGGTGGAGGCGGTGGCGTGATTGCCACGAAATGCGAATCCCCAGAGGGATCCTGCTGCTGCTGCTGTTGGTGAGGTGATGAATGGTGTGAAGGTGTGAAGTACCATTCATGTTGGTTAAACCTCGCTTGAAAACTGTCTAGACCACCGTAGGGTGATCCGTGGAAAGAAGATCCATCAGAGATCTCGATGGGATGGTTGGGGTACCGCTTGCAGGTTCGACGGGATCCGTGTCCTCATCCATGTCCATTGCATTGTCTTCTGAGAAGTGGTCCTCTGGTCCCAATGGGTTAAAACCCACTGGTTCTTGAATATAGTTTGCCGGGTTGAACCGGCCCTGAAAGACAGGAGTGGGGTTGCCAAAGGAATTGTACGAAAGGGATCGCTGGAGAGGTATATATGAAGGTTGTGGGTTATCGGGCTCGTTTTCTGAATTCGACCCAAAGGAATGACGATAGGGAGGTGTTGAGCTGTGCGAGGCAGACCGTCTAGTGGGCTCTGTATAGGTCCTCCAGGCTCCTTGCGGATCGGCACTCGCAGTAGTAGAATGAGCTCGCCGGTGAGAAGGCCCGGCTTCGTGATCGTTGGGGGCGGTGATTGGCCCCTTGCCTCTTCCTCCTCTTCTGAATCTTGGCGGCATTGTTAAACCTGTCAATATAAACAAAGATAACAACAAGAATATATATAAAATAAAAGACAAAATAAAACAAAACAGAATTTGTCCTATGTTATTTGTCTAGACTCGAAAATTTAGGAATGTGAAATTGTGTCATTGAGATTAAACACAAAAGGCTAGTGTTTAATTCACTCAATGTTGGCTCTGATACCAACCTGCCACACCCCGATATTTTCACGTATTACCGGTGGGCCTGGTGGGGGGAGTATCGTGACGTAGTTGGTAACATTACAGTTAAACAACACAATATTTAAATGCACAGCGGAAGCAAAAGAAAGATATATTTCAACCAAATAAAATTGTAATATCAAGTATCACAACAGTTGAAAATAATCCACAGGTGGATCAAAAATAAATAGGAAACATTGTTCAACAGTTTTGACATCCAAGCTTGCGAGACTTATTGTGGACGCTAGGAGAAAGCCAGCCTAGTTCGCGTAGTACCTGCACTTAACCTTTTTGGGAAAATACGTCAGTTTACACTGGTAAATACATTCAACCGACTCATTTTGAAAAGTTTAATAAAAATTGTCGGATCAAACAAGCTTAGACCAGTTCTTATACTTATTACCAAGTTATATGAGTGATAAAATAGGTTACATGCCTTCTACATTGCTAATTATGCGTTAATTCGAAAATTAAGCTTTTGTTGACTTTTTATAAACAACTTTGACCCGACATTTGATCTAGTTAGAGCGGGAATCAGAGGGTGCCCTTTTAAGGGTTTATTGCCCACATAATTACCAACTTATAACTACCTTCAATTCGACTAATCACTGGACCATTAATGATTAATCGCTAAGTCAAACGTTAATTACGACGGTTTGACTTTTAAGCTAATAACTAAGCAAAACTCGATTAAGGAAGGTCAAGGGTACTTACCAAAGTCTAATGCACGACCAGGGATGCTTAGAAAAGGCCCTTGAGCTCCAGAGATGATCAGAAGATGAGTTGTGGGTGAATGATCAAGCTTGCACACAAAGGGGCTTTATATAGTGCTCTTAATTGCTTGTGATCTTGACAAATCATGCTACCATTGATCCCTGATCATCAACAAGTGTCCCTAATGTCTAAAAGCAAGCCTAGGCAACCCTTGGTGTTGAGAAAAGACAATGTAAGTCGGTTATAATGGACATGGCAGTCACCTAGCAAGTTTTTCGGCATCAGAGGGCCCCTCGCGTCACGCGTAGGCCCCCCTAGGGTCCCTCGCGTCGCGCGACGCCCCCTCTGATCCAAATCAACTTTCAGATTTTTATGTTTTGGTCCTTGGTCCATATAAAGTTGTTTCGACAATTATTTCTTGCATTATGAGCCCTCTAAATTGATTTATAAGGGCTTCAAGACTTATACCCACTTTGTTAAGTCCTCGGTTAACTTTGTTATCACCCGAAGAGTCATAAACTTCATCGTTGACGCTTTTAACCCCTCGTGTGCGAATTTTATCATAACTTTCTCATACGATAATGAAACTTGGTGAAATTTTTATCGTGCATTCTAGTGAGCATAATTAATCGTTACAAAGCTTCAGGTTTGCTAAAAGATCTCTCAGAGGTATACTTTAAACATGTTGACACAATTAACCCCTGTAGTTCGAAATCTCTCACTTTCTTTCACCGTTAGCTTCGTATGATCCATGATTCATTCGTTTAAGGGTATAAACATCATGTAGGGTTATTGTAAAGTATATATATCCATTGTTGGCATTTTGAACCCTTACATTCACATACTTTCCCTGTTTGTCAACTTTAGTCCTTCTAGAACATTCTTTCACACGTTCAAAACTTATGACACGTGTCAACACATTATAGGACATGAATTTTTGAGGTGTTACAAGAGAGGGCCATAATACACTTGGGAGCTTGAATCAGAGATGCAAAGTAAATACCCGCACTTATTTCAGTAGACCTCGAGGACGAGTTCTAAAACAAGCTGGGGAGGATATAACAACCCTCCAAAATTGTAGGAACGTTTACTGACCCGAACGAGTCGATCAGAAGAGTTTTTCTCAATACGAAAGGCGGAAACAGACGTATCGAGGTCAATTCAGCAAGAATATCACTTTAAACTGTCTTTAGATTGATTTGACAAGGAATTACAGTGAGTAGACACTTCGGCAGCACTTTGACTCAGTGACCGGAAAGATTACAAATGAAATCAAGACACCACTATATATAGGCTACTAATTCCGCTTGAACCGGGTTCAAACGAAATCAGATTCAAACGGAATCAGTGATTTCGTTTGAAACTGTCTTGACAATTTCAAGCGGAATTACCAAATCTAATTTCGTTTGAAACTGTCTCTCACCCTATATATGACATGTTTCACGTATTACGTGCCCTGATCTATCTAAATACAAACAAGACTCGATACAAGACGAAGTCGACAGACGCATGCACCAACAGACTCCCCCTCGAATGTTGACGAGTCTTCAGTGTCGAGTCTTCGCATTTTCAATATTTATCAGTCTTCTCGAACTCTTCGAAGTATCTAACAATGTAAAGTATCCTCAATCTCTGTCTTCTCTTTTCATCAGCACCAACAGATAACCTCCCTTTGAATATTGATCTAATCTTCAATTTCATCAGATCTCTTGATTCCTTAAGTTCATCAGCGTGTGTGAACTTCAGGATCTGAATTTAGCTCTTCAATCTTCAGACTCCCCCTTTTGACAAGCTGGGATCGTAGACTGACCTACCTGCACAAACTCTACCTTACAATAAATTTCACAATTTTAACATTTGACAAATTTATTCTCTGCTTATCATTTGTAAACACAAATCAATAAATGATTTTACAATGTTAATCACTGATGAACTACTTGAAGAAATATCATTTTTCTTTTCAAAACACACTCTCCCAAACCTTGTTCATCCTGTTTAGCACTTGGAATTTTGAAAATCAGCTCTCCAACATCAGTTGTCAAAAATCTTTTTGAATTTTTCAAAATTTATGCTAAAACATACTAAAAATCTTTTTGAATTTTTGATATAGCAGAAAAGCAGTAAAGAAATATATACAAACAATATTTTTTGTGAGTTTGTATAAGAGGATCATATCAGATTTTGAGACACATCACCAACACCGTTAAGCTACAAACATTTTTAGTTCTAAATGATTCACTTAGATTGTCAGTATACTGATCCACTTAAATTTTCACACAAATTTCAACTGTTTCGAGATACGATATTAGTGTTTTAAGCACTTAACCTTATTCGCGTATCCCACCTCAGAATATACTCCCGTATCCAGATCCCAATATTCAGTCTTACAGGTGAGTATACCACAGATGATATCTGTAAAGGGTTTAAATGCAAAACTTCCGTTCAGCAGAGAGATGACGGCTTCGACTTTTGGTGTGTCCACTTTAGAGGATCTTTTGTTTCAACAGCACATGATTAGCATTTTTCAATGTTTCATCATTTTTTGTACTGAGGGCGATGCTATATTTCAAGCAAGCAAAAAGTATTATACGGGGACTAGGCCATTGCTTCCACAAAATCAGAAGTCCCGGGATAATACCCCAGATATCACTGAGTATAAAGACCTAGTATCTCAGAAAGAGGGACCTTTCAAACAAGATTTCGGGGTTACCCATATATCCGAGAGATGTTCCCCACGATATAAGCAAGTTTGAAATTTAGGTTTATATCTCGACACAATCTACTAAATGTGTAAAAACCTACTGGCACATCATCAGTGAGACCGTTTATCACATTTTTTACTTTTCAATACTTTAGCATGTTGTGATAATCCACTGATGTACTATCATTTCCTCTTTTTACAACAAAACTCTTTTTCATTTTATCATGTTTTTGTTGTTTTTCAATATTTTTCAATCAAAAATGAGTTTGGTGCTTTTTCAAATTTTCAAATGTTTTTTGATTTTCTAAAAATTCTTACTCCCCCTAAAATTCAAACACATTTAAAGGAAATTTGAAAAACAGATTATACAAGTAAAATGACAACTGATATCGAATCACTTCAAATCTCCATTCACTTAGCATAAACAATCAGAACTTCCCCTCACAACAAACTATTTTCCCATTGTGATCTCAAAACACTTAAGTTTGTTTTAATCAAATGGTTTTTCCGGAAAATTAGTTTTGTTGATTTTACCACTTGTAGAAATGGGGATCAATTCATCACTTTGTTCTTTCAACAACTTAGAAAAAAATTAAGAGTTTTAGAAACAATCACCACTTGTAGAAAATCAAGTACAACTTAATGTCCCTGATTTACCACTTGTATGTTAAAACCCTTTTCAACCACTTGTAGATCGAAATCACTTTCGTGAATTTCTCAAGAAAAATGCCGATACCTGCTCCTCACTTACCAACCTGGAAGCTCCGGCAAGTCATATTTTTTACTCATCATAATATGTTCCATCCCAGTCACAAACCTGAGATGAAACACCTTTACCTGGTTTCTTTATTTTTTTCTCATAAAATTCCTTCACCCCTTTTACCTTTCCATCAACCATTTTACCAAAAATATGATGTACTTTAGGGTTAAAGGCCTTTTCAATATCAAATTCTTTCTTTTCAGAGAAAAATTGATTTGAAATCTCAATTTTACCAACTTTCTGTTTAAAATTCTCAGCTCTCAATGGTGGAAAATTGACATCATCCATTGGAGGTACTGATGTTTCCGATATTAACTCAACATGTGGCTCCTCTGACTTTGTGGAATCAGATTCATCGCCCGAAGTTAGCTCCTCTGATTTTGATGAATCAGAATCATTGCTAGAAATATCAACAGATTTCTTAACAACCCATTTCTGATTGTCAAGATTTGCTTTTCTCTTTTAAAAACCTCTTGAACATTCACCAATTTCAAATTTTGAATTTTTGAAAAGTTTAGTTCTCTCAATTGGTGATTCAAACTCAACCATTTTTTCTTTCAGTTTAGAAACTCCCTGTTTGGTTTGAATTTCTTGTGAACATTTCACAGCTAGATGTCCAATTCTACCACATTTAAAACAGGTTCGAGTCTCCTTTTTCTTTTGATCAACCATCTTCTCTTGCTTTTTCACAAGGAATTCTTTGTTCGACTGCTTTCTGAACAAATTTTCTTTTTCCTCTTCAGAAGATGTACCTGAAACAAATATCATTTTTTATTAAAAATTTCGAACATATTTTTCATTCTTATAATTTTCTGGTGGAATAAATCCTAATCCTTTCTTTTTGAAATTACCGTTATGGTTTAGTTTCTTTCGATAACCAAAACCAGAACTGTAACCCTTTTTCTTGTTTTCTCTTTATTGAACTCTTGAGGTGTATTTTTTAAGTTTTTCAGAAAGATTTACATCTTTTATTTCAAAAATATTAATTTCTGTCAATTTGAAAACTTTTTTGATCAATTCAGTTTTGACACCTCTTATTGGAAATTCCTCATCAGAATATAATTTGTCGGAATCATTCAATGTATATGCAATTTTGAATGTTTCGTCATTCAAATTAGATTTTGATAGAATAAATTCTTTATTGTAAACCCGTTTCTCCCTTTTGACTGAAGGACTTGACATGTAGGACTTAGACTTTGACTCTGATTTAGACTCCGACTTTGACTCCTGCATTTCATCGTTATCTAACACATGATCCACCACTTTCTTCATCAATTGAGATTGTTGATCAGTGTCAGACGATGTAAAAGTGACATCAATATTTTCTGGCAAGTTAACTAAAGACTCTGACTCCCACTGTAAATTTGTTGCCTTTTTTACTCTTTCTGAATCTGGATTTCTCGGAGAATATCCATTTTCAAGCGGGGGTGGACACTTGTTGTAACTGAAACCTTGTTTCTTACCAGAATCATTCACTTCATTATCCTTCTTCTTTTCTTTTTTCTTTTTAGAAGTCTTTTCTTCAGATACTATTTGTTCTTCAGTTACTTCATCATCCTCAAATGCCTTCATGCCTTCAACAGTTGGATAAATCCTATCAATGACATAAGAAGTACATGAGTAACTTTTTAACAACCTATTAACTCTTTCAGTTTCAATTCTTTGTATTTCCAGTTTTTGTTCTAGCACAACACACTTCTCAATGTAATTGTTCACCACTTTCTGCTTTATCATGAAAGCTCCTTGAAGTGTTTTCATGGCTGTTGCTTGTTCATCACTTGATTGATTGTATTGATTCATGGCTTTGTTCAGAACATCGTAAGATTCCTTTAACCTGTTCATGTTGTTAATCAATTCGTTGTTTTTTTCTTTTTCATGATCTCACAGGTTTCACAATTCATAGAAATCTTTCTTGCATCAACTTCTTCATCAACTTTGAACTTTGGAACTTCCTTTACCTTTCTCTTTATCACTGGAACTTCCTCATCATCACTGCTAACCGGTGTTTTGATCTTTTTTTTTTTTTTCTCTTTTTAACATTTTCATCTTCACTGTCACTTTCCTCCATCATTTTCAAGTGTTTCTGCATTCGTTTTGCATAATACTCATTATCATCATCACTATCTTCTTCAATTCGAGCAACAAAAGCTTTTGCTTTTAAAATATCTTTATCCGGACAGTAATCATCCCAACTAAAACCTTCCCAGCTAAACCCTTCTGGTAATTTTTCATCATCTTGGTTTATCAGGCATGCTTTATCAGCTGAAATAAATTTGTCCCAACTGAATCCTTTTGTTGGCTTTTGTCATCCTGATTCACCATACAAGCTCTTTTTGATGATTCTTCGATTGTTTTCCTGGCATGTGCAGTTGGTGGTTCTTGTTGTTGTTGAGTAACTTGATGATAGATGGCCTTCTAGTAGTAATCATTATTGTTGAACGGATTTTGAGCTCCACTTGCTTCGCGATTAGTGCACTCCCTCTTGAAGTGTCCTTTTTCCCTGCAACGAAAACAAGTAACTTTAGATTTATCAAAACCCAAATTAGAAACACATGCATCACGGAAATCATCTCTTCCTGTGATCTGTTTGAACTTCTCAGCTCTCCTCAACACACTTGCCAAACACCACTTAATATCCATCAATTCCATTTCTTCAGCATCAATCTGATCCTAATCCTCTTTTGTAAGCATTGGATTCCCGATCCGACCTGCAACTAAACTACCATATGACTCTAAAACAGTCCCCAACAAAGACATGTGACTTTTTGTAACTTCTTCAGAATAATCTTGATCATTTTCAAGATTCAAAACAATGTTGCATTGTAACTTTCTGCCATTCTTGGTTGTTGACACGTTTGGATCAAATGACGGATATGACGAAAAACTCGTTTTGCTGTTTGATACTTTAGAAGAACCTCCCGATGAACTCTTAGCATTGAAAGTTGTTTCAACCTTTGGTGACATGTTGGTCTTGTCATTAATACCAGCTTTGTAATAAAGACCGATATCTTGTTCACCATCAAAATCTTTCATTCTTGAAATTTTTCTTTGTTCCATCTCCTGAGCTTCTAATTTCTCAATGAACTTGCTCAAAGTTAAATTGTTATCATGAGATATGTACCCCAAGTTTCATGTGGCAAAGCATCAGCTAATTTTTCAATCAATTCCTCATTGTCTTTTGTAATGCTTACTCTCTTCATGTTTACTAACAAGTTGCAGTATCTTTCAATGATTTGCTTTGTGCTCTCATTTTTCAAACCACGAAATAGATCAAACTCTTTCTTCAAAAGCGATTTTTTGTTTTTTTATCATTTCTTGACTTCCAACGAACTTGGATCTTAATGCTTTCCATATTGAATATGCACTTCCAGTGTGTTGCAATAAGACCAAAATATCCTCTTTAATAGCTTGTTGCAATAAACTGATCATCATCTTTTCGTTTTTGTATTTCTTTTTCTCATCCACACTCATATCTTTGATAGCAATCTCCTCTTCGTCATCATTTGTTGGTCTAACATATTTCGTCTCAATACATTCCCAAGCATCCAAATAATTTGCTTGCACCCAATTTTCAAATCGTTCCTCCCATCCTTTATACTCATCAATGTTCATAAGCTTTGGCGGTTTTTGCATAGTGCCCGTTTCATTTTCCATGGTCAAGTTCTGGGTAACACTAGCCGGAGTAGTCGGGGTAGTAGCAAATGCATTATAAAATTCCTCTTCCATGTTTCGGTTTTCAAGAAATCACAAACAGACTGTTTCAAACGGAATTAAGTTTCAAACGAAATCCCACTTCACAGGGAATTACCTTGTTCAAACGAAATAACTCCTTTCAAGCGGAATTAACAATATCAAACGAGATCCCTTTGAAGTGGAATACCTTCTCAAACGAAATACCTAATTTCGTATGAACTAACACCCTTTTTCAAACGGAATCACTAATTCCATATGAAATACTCAAACGGAATGACAGTTTGGAGCGGAATAGCAATTTCAAGCGGAATAACTCAAGCGGAATACCGGTTTCAAGCGGAATTAAGGTCTTATTCCGTATGAAATGCTGCTGACGTCATCATTCTCGAACTGTTTTTTCAAGCGAAATTACAAATTTTACTGGTTTTAGATCGAATTAAGGTCCAATACTTTCAAGGATTTGTTAAAACACTGTTGTGCATAATATATGTGAAAATTAGCCAATTTTAACCGTGAAAAATTGTTAATTTTGAAAAAGAAGGTGTAGAAATCAGAATTTGCAGCTGAATTGGTAAGAACTCTTCTTCCTGAGCTCTGATACCACTTATAGGAACGTTTACTGACCCGAATGAGTCGATCAGAAGAGTTTTTCTCAATACGAAAGGCGGAAACAGACGTATCGAGGTCAATTCAGCAAGAATATCACTTCAAACTGTCTTTAGATTGATTTGACAAAGAATTACAGTGAGTAGACACTTCAACAGCACTTCGACTCAGTGACCGAAAAGATTACAAATGAAATCAAGACACCATTATATATAGGCTACTGATTTCATTTGAAACTGTCTTGACAATTTCAAGCAGAATTACCAAATCTAATTTCGTTTGAAACTGTCTCTCACCCTATATATGACATTTTTCTCGTATTACGTGCCCTGATCTATCTAAATACAAACAAGTCTCGATACAAGTCGAAGTCGACAGACGCATGCACCAACAAAAATATTTTCAACACCCTTAATATATTTAAAGTACCCCTATACGACCTAAAATACACCCCATATACGATAAATGGCCCGAAATACCTTTATTTTTACAAAAATTAATTAAAAACGAAATTTAATGGGTTGTCGCGGGGCACGACAGAAACCCCATGAGCCGTCGCGGGCCGCGAGCGCCTGGCTACGAGGCGAAGCACGGTGCCGACACGTGGCACAATCGTGTCAAGCCTAGTGGGGTGACCCGGACAAGCTAGGGCCTACCCACCCTAGTTCGCGGGCCGCATAGGCCTTCCCTTTCTCTTTCGCGGGCCGCGAGGAAGTCCGAATCAGGCACTATAAATAAATGGCATCGGCTGTTCATTTGAATTCGCTCACAACTTTCATTTCTCTCTCAAATTCTGCGTAGTATACATAATTCCCGGGCATAATACCCCCCCTAAATAATGAAGTTCTGCCTCGTTGTAAGTATCATAACCCCCGGTTACGTATTAGATACGCTGCCCGATTGATCTAGGGTTTCGTAACGGCTGTCGTGGTTCTGCCCGACGTAGTCATTGGAATTTTGTCTCGGGGAGGGTATTACTAATGTAAATATTGGGTTATTATACTAACGCGTGTGCATTGTGTAATTAATAGATAATCACCAGGAAATCACAAAGGAAAACCCTAAGATAGCAATGTGAGTAATCTCCTTTTTGTAAACTGTTTTTACAAAACCTCAAATGTTTTACATTATATTAAACAGTGATTGAGTATTTGTCTTCTACAATTATCGTCGGTATGTTGGGGTTTTGTATACAAAATTTGTTACCACACTATGAGTAGTAACATGACCACAAGTCGGGTTGACTGTACCGTGTGGGGTAATTAAAGTAGAAAAGTAAACAAATGTAATTGCGCGATCGCCCTCAATGCTGTAAACGGTTTTACTTGTCTTGATTAAACTGGGATTCACTCACCAATATCTCCCACTGACAAAATGTTTTTAAACGCGTTTCAGGTAACAAAATGTGAAAGCCAAATAGAAGCCAGCTGGACAGCACTGAAGACTTGGAAAAATGGCTATAAAAAGTTACCTAAATAAAGAGATGTTTTATTTAAATAAAATAGGGTTTTATCCCTATAAAAATATGTGCACTGGAAACTTGGGAATTTCCCATGTGTTTAATATTATAAAAGCGTGGTATTTTACTCTGATAAAATATTTCCTAACTATGGTTCTGATGTAAATTCCGCTGCCAAAATGATAAACACCGATACCACTGAAACTGGCCGCGACCGCCCATTCCCGGGCAAATAGGGAACGGGGGTTGCGACATTCTAGAAGCTTCTGGATATTCTTTGCTGATGTAGACGCCATGTAGTATAAAAGTGGTGTGGTCCTTTCCATGTGTACATGGACTTGGGACCATACCTCTTCATGGGCCATGCCAGTGTCGCCACACGTTTTATAACTAACTATTAGAGGTACCCCGCGCTTCAATGCGGGAATTCGGTTGGTATCGTTTCGCTCCTTTAAGGTACCGACACTTGCTATAGTAATCGAAAGAAAACACCCAATGCTAGAGTATTTTTGGATTAAAAGAATAAATAAAAAACACATTCTTATAACTAAATATTAAAACTATCAATGGGGTGGTGATCACAAAGACAAAGCCTTTAAAACAATGGGTTTTGAATGAGGAAGTCTTGGAAAAAGGGGATTAATATACTATTATATATTATATTAGAGAACAAGTTTTTTTTATTTTATCATATGTATATGTTAATTGAGTTAAGCGTGATTTCCGTTTATGTGATTGTTCATATTAATCAGTTGAGTCAAAGTTGTCTATTTGCACACTTTAGGGTTTATGTACGTCTCGTACAGGCCTGTACAGGGCGTATATGGTTACATCAAACTCAGTGTCTGATTGGTGTCGGTTCTTGTCTAGGTGCTCCTATACGTCACATATAGGCATATACGAGACGTATAAGACCCCTCGTATAGGTCTCGTATAAGACCCTTGTCCCGTATATGCCTATATAGTTTGTATATAAGGGTTTTTTTACAAACATTTTATGCAATATTAATAATTATAGTAAAGTTTTATAAAAAAAATAAGCATTCTTGTTTATATGAATAAAAAATAAGTATTTTTTTACAAACATTTTTATACAGTATTAATCATTTTTATAAGATACTACACCTATTGTATCGTATAGGTGTGGCCTTGTATAAGTCTAGAAGTGTGATATTTTATCGTACAGTATAGTGTAGTATAGGTTCCGTATAGGCATCATATAGGCCTATAGGTGTAGTATTGTATAGTATGGGTCTCATATAGGCCTATAGATGTAGTATCGTATTTTATTGTATTGTATTGTATCGTATAATGTAGTATAACTTAAATCTCGTAGAGGTGTAGTATATTATAGGTGTATCGTATAATGTAGTATAACTTAAGTCTCATATAGGTGTAGTATAGTTATAGATGTAGTATCGTACGTATTGTATTGTATCGTATAATGTAGTATAACTTAAGTCTCGTATAGGTGTAGTATGTTATCGTATCATATTTTATCGTACAATGGTCTTCCACATTCCACGCTGCACGTGTGATATTGGTAAGCGGCTGGTTGCACATCAAGAGAAAGAGGACCTGTACAAGTTTCTAATGGGTCTCGACAATGAGTTCGGAGTTATCAAAACTCAAATTCTTGCCACCAGACCGACTCCGGGTCTCAAGACAGCCTACCATCTTGTCGCAGAAGATGAACAACAAAAATTGGTAACCAAAGACAAGAAGCTTTCTATGGAAGTCGCAACATTTAAGGCTTTCGTTACTCCAAAACGTGACAGCCCTTCCTCATCACTACAGAAAATGAAAACTTATTCGAGACCAGCAAAACAAGAGGAAGAGATACAACATTGCACCTTTTGTGATCGGGACAGACACAATCGAGATGGTTGCTTCAAACGGATTGGTTGTCTCGAGTGGTGGCCAGGAAAAAGCGAATGTGGACAAGACCAAGCCGAGAGCTTCCTGTGTTGAAAGTGGTTCGAGTCCCATTACGGGACTTATTGTGGAACAATATAATGCCTTCTTGAAACATTTAGAAGACGGAGCTGTCACAGGTAATGAAGAGAACAAATATGTAGCCAACATGACAGGTAGATTTAATGATGTGGATGATCGGGTTGTAAATTCGGGAGCTACCGAACACACAACTTATTTAAACAATATTCTTGTAAACAAAAGAAAGGACCTTCACGAAATCCCTATGGATATTTCTAATGGTGATGCCATCCGGGTTAAAGGAAAGGGTGATTATACTTTACCAGGAGGTACCAAGATAGAAGGAATATAATACGTTCCAAAGTGTACTTTCAACCTTTTATCTGTTAGCCAATTAACTAAAAACCTTCAATGTTCCCTGGCATTTTTCCCTGTTTTTTTGTGTGATGCGGGGTCTTTGTTCAAGGAACTTGATTGGTGCGGGTAAGTACAAGGGAGATCTATACCGAATGGGGAAGTTTGGAGAAGAAAGGAAAGCTATGGTGGTTACTGTTGAAAGATGGCATAAGAGGTTGGGTCACACATCTCAAGAGAAACTTGCTAAAGTCTATTTTCTCAAAGGTGTTTCCTTTAATCTCTGAAATAATGTTTGTGATTCCTATTCAAAGGCTAGACGTATGAGGTCTCATTTTCCATTAAGTGAAATTAAAACTAAGGAATGTTTTGAGTTATTGCATAGTGATGTATGGGGCAAATACCGTGTTCCTTCGTTTTCCGAAACAAATTATTTTTTGACCATTGTGGATGATTTCAGTAGGAGTGTTTGGGTTTTTCTTGTTAAACATAAAAGTGATGCTAGTACTTGTTTGATAAACTTTTGCAAGATGATTGAAAACCAATTTAGTATAACGATCAAAAGAATAAGGTGTGACAAGGGTGGGGAATTCACATCAAATCTCATGTTAGATTTTTACACTAACCAAGGTATTTTGTTAGAAACCACGTGTCCTCATACGCCTCAACAAAATGGGGTTGTTGAGCGCAAGCACAAGCATTTACTTGACACGGCTCGAGCCTTATAGTTTGAAGCTAACTTGCCAAAACGGTTTTGGGGAGAGTGTGTTCTAATGGTTGCGTATATTATCAACCGATTATCATTTATAACTCTTAGTGCCAAAACTCCATATGAACTATTGTTCAACCAAAAACCCAAATATGCCCACATGAGGGTCTTTGGTTGTCTAACTTATTTTTGGAGTATCAAAACAAAGGGTGACAAGTTCAAAGTGAGGGGGAGACCTAGAATTTTCTTAGGTTACCCTCAAGGGGTAAAAGACTACAAAATATATGATATCGAAAGCAAAAAATGGAAGTGTCACGAGATGTAAAGTTTCATGAAAACACATTCACTTTTCCGGTTCAAATGCAAATTCAAAATGATTATGATGTCTTTATTCCTATCTAAGCCCAAGATTTTGAAGGCCTACATATTGAACAACATGTCATCTTTGATGAAATACCAAGCGATGGGCCCAACTCTAGCCCACAAAACTTGGAAAATGAGGATAGTCATGTGCCCCAAAGAAACAATAATAAAAGTGGCCCATAAATAATTAATGAAGAGATATCTCATCAAAACTTTGAATCTCATACTGATTTGGGAAACTCACGACCAAAGAGGGATCAGACTCAACCTAAGCACCTGAACGATTTCGTATCTTCTCCCTTTCGGTTGACCATGCACACACCGCATTAACTCAAGATACCTCAACGGTTGATCCCATTGACAATTATCTTTCTTCTAATAAACTTTCTAATGCTCACAAAACTTTTTTTTGGCGGCCATCACCACCACTGATGAGCCAAAAACTTTCAAGCAAGTCATGCAAGACCCGAAATGGATTGATGCCATGAAGAAGAACATTCTAGCCCTTGAACAAAATGACAAGTGCACTATTTATTTAAATAGTATAGTATAGTATACTATTGGCCTCGTATAAGCCTATAAGGTGTAGTATAGTGTCATATAAATATAGTGTAGTATAGGTCCAGTATAGACTTTTAGGCTTATATGTCTATACGGGACTTCTACCACGCCTATACAATACGATGCTATAATATACTATACGATACTACACCTATAGGCCTATACGGGTGTTGTATCGTTTCCTATAGTAACGTACCGTATCATATCATATAGTGTATTATAAGTCTCGTATAGGTCCCCTATAAGCAATGTTTTAAAATCCGGTTTTTATGTCAGACCGGATTTGACTTAGAAACGGTTTAACCGGGTGTATCAAGCGGTTCAACCGGGTGTATCGGGCGATTTCCCCATGTTAAGGGGTGTTAAAACCTCCATTGGTTAATATGTTAATTTATATAAAAATGAATATGAAATTAATGTTATTTATTATCAATGTTTATTTTAGCTAAGAAGTTAATGAAATGGTATTATTATTACTTATTTAATTCAAATATTAATATTAAAATAATAAAAATAGTGGGTGAGATAGAGTTAACAAGGTTAAACCATTTCCTTAGGATGAGGTGAAGTAAAAAGGGAAAAAGGGGTGATGTGGCGCTTATATAGAGTTAAGAAGGGTTAAGGGGTACCTCATGGCCTGATAAGACTAACACCACCATGAGCTTGACTTGCGAAAACTCGTGGCCAAAATGGTAGATTTGGCTTGAAATGGCTATTTTCCCAATCTAGCCTCTTTATCTCTCGACCTTTGATTAAAGTAGAAATAGGAATGATGAATGAGGTTGCTTAGACCATGCGTAATGGATGAAAAAATGGGCGTTTTTTGATGAAGCACGCCAAAGCACGTCCGACATCGCCCCCCCGTGGCGGTTTTCTCCAAAAATTTGGTTGGGACGTGCAAAATAAAACGCCTGATGGAGATATTGTTGGCCAATCATAGCCAACCTTCTTTTTCTTTGGCCAATCACTTTTTTATGGTTTTTTTATTTATTTAATTATTTACACCCCCTTTAATATAATGCACCACAATGCCCACATCCCCACTACACCCATTTTAGAAAACACCCCATTGCTGACTAGGCTATCAAATGGCGCAAAACGCCCAAGTGTATGGACATTACCACTCACTACACATGGTCTTAGGAGGGGATCCTTTCCTCTCCAGGGTTGTTTGTTGACAATTTACCATTCCCCCCTTTGGCCATTACATGACCACTTCCCATAAATAGGCTTTTAACATAGATTCAGTACATAACTTTTTAAAGTATGAGGTGTTACCATAACCATTACGGGATTTTAACTGCACTTAAACACCCTTTAGGATGTCATTAAACTGATTAATAACAGTAAAAAAGATCTTCATTTACATTAACTACATAAAGTACAACACTAGGTTAACACGAAACCCAATAGAATCACAAGAAGTTTGCACGACTTTGCCGTCAATAACTTCATGTGCGCAACAATAGAAGTCTCTGATAGACAACTTGTGAACCTCTTAACCCAATTTAGAGAGACCTATAGAGAACAAGAAGCTTAAGAGTCTTATAGTGTGTTCCCGAGTTTAATAAACAAAAGAAAAGAAGAGAAAATGAATTAAGGAGAGAAAATAAAATGAGTGGAAAGAAAATATTTAATTAAATATCGTGTTCCCGAGTTCGAGAGAAATGAAAGAAAACTAAAGATTTTATGTGTTAAAAATATTTTCCTTTCAAATCTCTGCAATTTTTTGTCACACCCCCGATATTTCCACATATTACCAGTGGGCCCGGTGGGGAGTATCGTGACGTAGTTGATATCATCATAGACAATTAACACAATATTATAGCACATCGGAAGGCTTGGTAGATTATTTACTATTACAAACCATAATGTCCGAGAGTTCGAAATAAAAGAATATACGGACCGGTTGTAATAGAGATCCACAGGCGGATCATAAAAACAAATACAAGAAACTGAAATAAACAGACTCCAGGCATCTAAGGATTTGCAAGATCCTCTTAATTGACACCAAGTAGCTCCAACCTAGTTTCGAGAGGTACCTGTCACTTAGTCTTTGGAAAATACGTCAGTTTTCACTGGTAAATACAATTAACCGACTTATTTGAAAAGAGTTTATGAAAATTGATTTAGGCGCACAAGGCTCAAAACATTTTATAACTTGGGACAATTTTTATTAAAATCTTGTATACAGTTTTACATGTTTGTCATACAAATGGGGCCGGTTTGGAAGCCGGTCATGATTAACCGACTCACCGCTATAAAACCCACAAAGGAGTTATCCCCAACATGTGGGTTATTTAGCATGTGCATCTGTCAGGTGTATGCCTACACCCCGTGCATAGGTCGTGGCCATTTACGAGGATATCCAGGACACGGTCGTATTAACCTCCAATGTTTATGTTATCAAACAAAACTGATTAAAACGGGTTATGTAATTTATTAATCACAATCCGATTAAATGATTCCATACCCGACCAAGCGGTATTATTATACCGTATCCCAAGCCCGTATAAGGGAAAATAAGTTAAAAGTATTTACCTGAGCTAGTTGTGCAAAGATGCTACTCAGCCGTATAATTCCTAAGACCTTATGAAAATATCTTTTACCTAAGCTACTTAATCTATATGGAAGGTTTATTAACCTATTAGGATACAAACGGGTCTTTATTTAAGTCAAAGACTTAGACCGGTTAGTTTGAAAGATACTTTACGGTTCGAAACACTAGATTAAGCGGAGACCGGAATAGAATGTGATTTAGAGCTGACAAGTTTGGATACTTGTATAATATGGGTAAACTAAATACATTCTGGATTTTGAAGTTTAAATGATAAGGTTAAACCCATTTCGGCTAATTCATGTAAACTAGTTACATAAACCGAACCGAACGCATAAATGCATAACGGACAACCAAATGAACCATATACAAGTCCCATATGTTATTATGCTTAAAATATGTTAAGACATCAGTAGGATGTTAACATATACGCCCAAAAGTATTTAAAACAGAATTAAGTCCCGTAAGGGCATTTTGGTCATTTTAAGATTTATAAAAGAGGTTTTAAAGTAAACTGATGTTCTGGTCTAAAACATTCTGTAAAAATATTTATTTTATGATGTTATAACAGTAGGATATCATACATATGTGTGGTTTACCATTTATGGCCAAACTATGCCCCGAAAGGGTATTTTGGTCATTTCACATATGTTTTGAAGGATATAATTGGAAGTCTGAGTTCATGACTTATAGCTACTGTAAAAATATTAAAAATTATTTATAATTTAAGTATGTAACAAGTCTTGGGTGCTAAATATGATTTTAAACCATACTATGCACCTAATTAGCGTAAAAATCGATAATGGACGATATTTGCGATGTTTATGTGATTCTGAGATTTTGATCAGCCTTGGAAGTTTAAAATATTTTATTTTTCATATTAATTCAGTAGGAAAAGGTTTGGCGTGTTAATCATATGTAAATCACATTTTATTAACAAAAAGGGCATTTTCGTCAATTACAGAATTTATACAAGAACTCTAAGTTATGGTCCGTATATAATCTGACCCAACATTCCAAAAATCCCTAAAAATGATATCATAACAGTAGGTAATGAGTTTTGTGTCAAAATTTATGTTTAAACATGATTTATGCATAAAAGCGTAATTTAGTCTTTATAAAAGCTAAATTTGCGATAATTTGCATTACATCAGTTTGAGACCAGAAAACAATGTCAAATTAATTTAGACATGTTTATATATCAGTACTTAACTTATTTGTATGTTCATTTAACCAAAAATCTCATTTTTAGACCATAAGGGTATAATGGTCAACTATAAGCATAATAACAAGAACATGCATAGAATTCAGAATAATAAGTGACCAGGTAATATAACCTTAGAGGGTTATACTACAACATTATATGGTCCTAATGGAAGCTTAAAACATAAAGGATTTAAGCTTAATCGGGTCAGAACTAAAAGTCAAAGTCAAAGCAAAAGTCAAGCTTTTGCGACTTTCGGTTGCGAACCGAGCTTAAACTCAGAATTGTCGGGTTGAACATGATTAGACATGTTCTAATAATATTTACCATGTTATTTAAGTGACAAAATATAATTTATAACCTCTGCATTATTAGTTTTGATTATTATTTACAAATCTGACCCGTTTGACTTTTTGATTAAATACTTTGACCCGGCAATTAACTAAGCAATCGAGAAAATTAGGAGGTGCCCTTTTGAGGGATTAACACCTACTTAATTATGGTCACATAGCCACATTCGCCTCGAACAATGGCTGGACCATTTGGGTTTTAACCAAAGGTCAAAGTCATTTTACGACAACTTTGACTTTGGGCCATTAAACCTCCAAAACTGAACTAAAAGTGGCTAGTGTCACGCCCCGCTAAAATTCAGCCCAAAAATTCAGCATTCTAGAACCTTCCAGGGCCATCTACACGCTTCAAGAGCCGCCCGGAAGACTCCGGAACAACCCGTATTTTTCCAGCAACTTGGAGGCAATAGAAAGACCAATAATCAGCCAAGAACACTCTAGATACTTAGTAAAATATCATGGATATTTATGAATGAAATATCTTAGATATTTAGGCTTGATATTTTGTAAAGAGTATTCTAGATTAAGAATACTCTAGATAGTCTTGCAACTACTATAAATAGGGACCATGGGAGCTCATTTGAAGCATCCCTAGCAACTTGTAAACTTCATACACTTGTAAACTCTCTTTGTCTAATACAAAGTTATTCTCTTGTATACTTGTATTCAAGTATTACAAGCAACCCACTTGCGATCCAACATTCCCCTTAGCAGCTTTCATAATCAAAACCCAGCGACACCAAGTCAGCAAGGCTTACTTAGACCGTGATCTAAGGCCGCACGCGAGTTAAAGAACTAACTCCGTGACAAGTGGTATCAGAGCAACGCTTCGATCCATCCAAGATGGCTGATGATAAGACTCAACTTACAACCACGGCTACTGGAGAAGAGACCCGTGGGCGCGATGACACTCGCAAAGGAGGAAGAAGGAATCGAGACATGTCCAAGGACTTGGTCGCAAGCTTAGACAAACGTGTGGAAGACGTGGAGACATCGATAGTTGAATTCAAGTCACACGTTGAAGAATTCAAGGCTGAAGTCAACATCTTCCAAACAAACACTAACGAGTCGCTAGAACAAGTAGGTGGCGATATCGGCGAGTTAAGAGAAGACATCAAACTTGCTATGCAGGTCATGCAAGCTGAATTAAAAGAAATGTTTATGAAGGAGCTGGGGCAAGTACAAAGCAGTATAGAGAGCAAGTTTGCTAAAAAATTCAATGAGTTGCAAATGGAGCTAAACATTTGCAAACAAGCACTAGCAAACCGAGGCGACACAATCATTTCTTCAAAGTCCGAAGTCCCAAAGCCATCCCCATTTGTTGGAAAACGGGAGGCACATGTCACACCCTGACTTTTGCGGAAGCGTGATTATGGTGTGACTTTCTTAATACCATTGCATTCAATCATAACAACAACTATATGATAAAACCATAGATTAGTCATCCATTAAATAAGTTTAAAACCTAACAACATCGTTTTGAAATGTAGACTTCAAATGCAAGTTTTACAAACCGTACAAATTGTTTATGAGTTCATTAAGGACGCATTAAAAGATATTGAATAACACCAAGGTTTGGAAGACGTGTCTCGTCCAGGAATAAGACACGCTGGCCAAACTCAAAGGCCATGGATGACATCTTTATTCATAACGCAGCATAAAAACTTCCAACGCCCGCCAGATCCACTTACAAATTCCCTGAAATACATGTAGTTTGAAAACATCAACAAAAGTTGAGCGAGTTCATATGTTTGTTTGTGTGTATGAGTAACCTTTGAAATCATTGTAAGTATGTATGTAAGTTTATAAATCCCGGTATGAAAGCAACAAGGAAACAGCTCAATTAATGTGTAGCTAATACATTAATATACGTGACATGGTGCAGGAAGACTCAAACCTAGCAGACTTTGTACCGGACTTCCGGCTGGAAGACATAGTCACCCTTTGGGCCACCCTGGTCCTCATGGGTGTGGGCTCGCTACACCCAAATAGATCTATCACTCATGCCCCTCGGTCCTTATACGAGGATTAATGGTCTCAAGTATCCGCCTACCCATTCACATGATCTATGGTTCTTTCCTAGGCTAACCATACCAATTGTATTTGTATGTAATCCTTTTGTAACATGTATTTCACCCCCGAAGTAAATAAACAAAACAGTTTAAAGAAAAGGGGGACATGAACTCACTATTTTGCGTTCCTTGTATCCGATGTAACTCAAAGCTTCCTCTAGAACGCACGACTACCTACATGCGTACTAAGGTTCATTAGACGAGCGGGTCGTGCCTTGACTTGGTATTAATTAGTGCCTTTGAGTTACGTTTTAAAGTGTCTTCGTTATTATTCCAAGCATATAATTACTTGTTAAAATAATTAATATTTTAACTTAAATTATATTTATTAAATTTTGGAATAGTTGTTAAACAATATTTTTGTAATAATACTTCTCAAGTATTGTTATTCGTATTTCCTTCCCAAGGATGGAGGTATCTCATACATGTGTATTCGTATTCTTGTATTTTGCCATGCATCGGTGTCGTATTCTGGTGTATTATTCCAAATAAAAACGTTGCCTATATATATTTCCAATATATATAATTTAAGGAATATCACTTAGAAAAATTATTCATAATTTTTCTTTCGGCAAAAATATTTGTAATTCCAAAACAATATACTTTCAAGTCTCACTTAGAAAGTATTTAAACTTATTTTGTCCCAAAAATAATGTATTTCAAGAAAATATATATTTTTCTCAAAAATCATATATCTTCTAAATATATTAAGAAAATATATTTTTACTTCTCAAAAATAATATATTTTCTCCTTTTCGAAAATATGATGTACTTTGTAATAATAATAAAAATCATATTTTCATTTCTTTCGTAACCAAAATAATGTTTACCAAAAACATGCTCATAAATGTATTTTCTGAAATTTTTGTAAGTTACGTTTTTGCGTTCGGTTTCATAATATTAGGTGTGTAACTTATATATATACTCCTTATGATTTTTGGTAGTATTTTGGATTGTAATTTCTTGGTATTGTTAAGTTATATTATTTCAAACCCTAAAATAATATAACTAGTACACAAAGTATACAAATAACCACACGTAATGTGTCTTTAATGTAAATATATATTCTAAATACATATTTATCCATTTTTATTTATAAAAATCAACCTCCAATACTTGTATTTTTGTAACAAAATTTATGGCAAAGTTTATATTGAAAACCATAGTTAAAACACACTTGTAAATATTTGTTTAGAAAATATTTTTCTAAGTGTTTATATTTTTAGAAAATTTTGCCATAGTTTCCCCTAAAAATGGAGGTGTCCATGCTATCAAAGCATATCATTTTCTTTTCAAAATCATCACAAACAATCAACAATCAACCTACACTTACCAAGTGCCACAACAAAGCTATCTACATAATAATCATGAACTTGAACTTTTATAAAAACTTGTAGTAACTTGGTGGTGTATTTAGTAGGTTTAGTTACCCTTTAAAGTGTGTTTATTTCTTTAAAAATCTCATTCTTAAAGGATTTAGGTGTTTACAACTTACTAGATGATTTTTCCAAAAATCATTCTTTTGAATTTTTCTTGTAAACAATGTATTCTTATACGTGTTTCACCGCTAGAATCATGGTTAGTTTCTTTAAAAACAATGTTCATGTAAATCTTGTGATTTAACTTGGTTTCTTTGGAAAAACTATTTTAGAAATCATCCACTCACAAGACTTGTATTTTGTTTAAATCATCATCATATGAAAACAACTTTTATTATTCAAGTTCATCTAAACATAAAGCATGATAATCTTGTTTTTTTTCACATGATCACCATCTTAACTTACTAGATCATGTGTTTAAGCACAATCTAGTATGTTCCTTATGATGTCTAACATCACTAACACAAATCATCAATCATCAAGAAGCATATCATCACTAATCAACAAGATTTCTTATGTTAATGTGCTTATGTTAGAGATTAATGATCAAGTTCTTTGGTGTTCATCATGTTTAACAATGTTCATCATCTATTAACCATCAAAATAAGAAGTATCAAGAGATCATAAGGGCTTTACTACTAGCACAAGGCTAGGGAAGAACACTTGATGATGGAGATGACAAATGTGGAGGATAATAGCAAATGGGAGAGGTCCTTCAAGATCCAAGACCACCAAACCTTCTTATATGGTTCCTTACACCTTGTGTACACTTGAGATTGTATGAAAGTGAAATGGAAATGGTGATGGTGTGTGGTTGGAGTTCGGCCGAGAATGGATCAAGGGAGGAGGAGGAGGAGGAGGAGGTGAGTTGTGGTGTGAAGATGAATGAACTCTAGAGCCCCTTATATCCATCTTATAGTTTTACCCAAAGGTTATTGTGTTTCAATAGTACAAGACACAATGTTCATGCAATCTAAGGAAGATCAAGAGAGGATTTAGCAAGATCTTGAGAAGATTATGGTGGGGTCACATAAGTGACCGTCCACTTAGGGGGGGGGTATTTAGTTGGTGTTTAATGATGGTTAAGTTAATCTAGTTAGATTTCAAGTGTAGTGACTAGTGTTTATGCACATGATGTGTTATATAGTGTGTTAGGGTGTTCGAGGATCATAACTAGCTCAGAAACATTAAAACAATGCTTTTAGTGTAATTTTGATGTTTCAGGTAGTGTCCGGTTCGTTACTGTTCGTTAATGTGTCAAACTATACCGTTTAGCGTCCTTTATGTACCCTTTTGTGACACTTTTAATTCCCGACACTTAGGAGAACATTCAGGACCATTTAGTCATATTTTTGCATGATACAAGAGTGTTAAATAGGTGAATTTTGCTGAATTATGCTGATTTCAGCATTTTAATTAAGTTTTAGGCACTTTCCGGCACTTAAACTATCACTTAGAAAATCAGTTTTGTGGTCCTCACTTCCCTACACACTACACTAGTGTAATACTTAGTTTCTGGCTCATACTGGGTCTCAAAACAACGTCTGTCTATGTACTGAACTCCGTCAGCATTTTCCCGGTTTGTCTGTTAACTGTGCTAACTGTGCTTTGTGCATCATTTATGTCAATATGTTTGTATGCAGTCAATGATATGTCATTTGCAATATGTAATGCACATGTATGTATATGTAATAATCAGAAAGCAGTTCAAGTAATTAATGGTAATTCAGCACAGTCATTAAGCACTAATCAATATTTAATAATTATACGGAAACATGCAAATTTGACAGTTGTCACAGCACGAGCCGTTGACGACTTCATTTGGGAAATTGAGCAGTACTTTGAAGCCATAGACATCGTTGACGATGGCAAGAAAATCAAGACGGTGACCTTATACCTAAAGGAAACTGCGGCTCTATGGTGGCGACGGAAGCACATGGAGATTGAAAAAGGTATGTGCACCATCAATACTTGGGCTGATTTCATAAAAGAAATTAAAAAGCAATTCTAACAGGAAAATTCCGAACACGATGCAAAGATTCGGCTACGAAACCTTAGGCAAAAGGGTAGCATCAAAGATTATATCGATGAATTTACTACCCTTGTGCTTGAGATTCCGGGCTTGTCGCCCAAGGATGCTCTCATATTCTTTGTAGATGGCTTGCAACAATGGGCCAAAACCGAACTTGAACGACGAAATGTTCAAGACTTATCATCAGCAATCTCTGTTGCTGAAAACTTGCACGACCGTAATGAAAATCGTTCGACAAGATCAGCAACTACAGAGGCCGGCGATGCAAAAGGTGGGGGAGCAAAACCCACCAACCAAAATCAATACCGGAAGAATGATGACCGGGCATTAACATTATATAACAAAGGAAAAGTCATAAACAAAGGCTGCTTCCTTTGCGATGGGCCTCATGATGCACGAGACTGCCCAAAGAAAGCCAGACTAACGACCCTTATAAGGACCGGCGATGATGAACCTGAGGAAACCGAAGAGGTTCGCCTAGGTGCAATGCAACTTCAAGTTTTAAATGCTATGACCGAAATGGAAGGAAAACCATTGGCAATAGCAAATCAAGCTAACCCGACAACAGTCGTGGGCAATTTAAAGGGAAAAGGTCTTCGCTTTGTCAATCTAGAAATCAAAGGAGAAACCTTAGAAGCATTGGTCGATACCGGTGCTAGTCAAAACTTTATGTCAACAAACGAGGCGAGAAGACTCGGCTTAAGAATCACAAATCAAGATGGTTGGATTAAACCCGCTAACGGAGATCCCATACCGATCGAAGGTGTCGCTTGGGGCGTAAAAACCAAAATCGGGACATGGGCAGGCAAGTTACACTTCTCGATTGTTCCAATCGAAGACTACAATATTGTGCTCAGGGTGGATTTCTTTCGAGAACAAAAGGCTATGCCAGCACCATTCATGAACACACTCTACATCATCAAAGGCGATAAAGTGCACACTGCACCCTTGAAGTCAAAGAACCGAGGCAAAATATTATCCGTAATACAACTCATGAAGACTCATGAGGCATACGGGCATCGCAACGAGGACGTTGCGAATTTAGGTGGGGGAGGATGTCACGCCCCGCTAAAATTCAGCCCAAAAATTCAGCATTCTAGAACCTTCCAGGGCCATCTACACGCTTCAAGAGCCGCCCGGAAGACTCCGAAACAACCCGTATTTTTCCAGCAACTTGGAGGCAATAGAAAGACCAATAATCAGCCAATAACACTCTAGATACTTAGTAAAATATCATGGATATTTATGAATGAAATATCTTAGATATTTAGGCTTGATATTTTGTAAAGAGTATTCTAGATTAAGAATACTCTAGATAATCTTGCAACTACTATAAATAGGGACCATGGGAGCTCATTTAAAGCATCCTTAGCAACTTGTAAACTTCATACACTTGTAAACTCTCTTTGTCTAATACAAAGCTATTATCTTGTACACTTGTATTCAAGTATTACAAGCAACCCACTTGAGATCCAACATTCCCCTTAGCAGCTTTCATAATCAAAACCCAACGATACCAAGTCAGCAAGGCTTACTTACCGTGATCTAAGGCCGCACGCGAGTTAAAGAACTAACTCCGTGACACTAGGGACACTTACAAAGGGTCCTAGCTTGAATCTTTAGACTAGAGAGCTTCCTTTGTGATCAGGAACCTCAGAATAGAGTGAGAAGAAAGATCAAATTGATGTGAGCAAAGAATGAGGCCATATGAGGGCCTATTTATATTTGAAAGGAATGATTTAAGATCATCACAGGTGTTAGGGATGTTCCCAGATGATTACAGGTGTTAAGGTGTCAGTAAAAACCATCAACAAGCCCTGGTTTTCGAGTTTCAGCCATGCAAAGGCGGTGTACAAGGCTGCAACATGCAACTGTCCTTATTATCTGAGCTGGGCGTTTTTTTTCGCGGGCCACATAAGAGTTAAGGGGAGCTTACGCGCCCCGCGACTCTCTTGTGTTCCGGTTACAAATGTTTGAAACTTAGTAGTTTCAGTCCCTGGCCTTTATTTACTCAAAATAGCTTTCATTTTTAGCACTTTTGACCCCCAGAGTTAGTCTTTAATGATCTTGAAGGTTTAAATAAACACCGTTAGGCTTTTGTTCGGTTAAAGGTTACCCGAATATACTAGTTTCTTTCGTTGACGCTTTTAACCCTTATTCTTGAAAGTTTGCACAATTATCACAAAGCGATATCGAAACCTTGTGAATTTATTATCACGTATTCTCGAGAGTATAATCGAACATTATGAAGCTACGGGTTCGTTAAAAGGTCACTCAGAGGTAAGAATTAACATGTTGACATGTTTAACCCCTTTATCTTGTAAACTTTCGATTTCTTTCACAAACGGCTTCTTACGTCCGACAATTTACTCGTTTAAGAATACTTTTATCTTGTGTGGTCAATCAGAGGCATAAGTTTGGCATGTTGACACTTTTAGTCCCTTCGCATACATCTTTTCACTGTTTGTCAACTTTAGTCCTTCTAACTTAAACTTTTACATGTTTAGGGTTTAGAACACGTGCCCGCACATAATTGGACACGTTTTTACGATGTGTTACATTTTTGGAAGGATTTAAAATGAAGGAAAATTACTGAAGTTTTCCTTTCAGCTCTCTTCATTTTCTTGCTTAAAAAAACTCTGAAACGTGATTTTTTTTAAAAAACCTCTCCAAATCCTTTCTTTTTATTCGTTAAATGAAACTCGGAAACACAACGTTATTCTATTCACACCAAATTTTCCTACCAAAGCGTCCTTGGAAAGGAATCAAAAGTAAAACACAAATTGTTAAAATCAATCCAAGATATTCGAATATTGCCAACCAACACCACCGTTAGACTTTTTTCTATGTTAAACAACCTTCGAATGGCAAATTAGACTATTTGTTTCAATTAAAGATTTAAATTATTCAATTAATAATCGGTTCAATTATTTATTAACAAGCCCTTACCTTTTCATTCCATTCCAAAAACAACATTCAAAATCAACAAAAAAGCACATTTATTGATTACAACTTTTCTCTTCTCAAACAAGAGTAAGCACACACAGTGACATCAGGGAAAATGGCGACTCCCCCAAAGCCATGGAAGGCTGAATATGCAAAATCCGGAAGATCTTCGTGTAGAACATGCAAGACCCCTATCGACAAAGAAATCTTGCGTCTTGGCAAGATGGTTCAGTCCCAACAATTCGACGGTTTCATGCCTGTAATCCCACTTACGTTTCTTGCTAAAATTTATATGCTTTTTAGGGTTTCTTCATCTTTAATTGTTAGTTACAGTCTAATGGTAAATGGGTTTGTTTCAGTTTGTTATTTGATGATTGAATTGCATTAGGGTTTTTGTTCTTTTCAAATATTAGTTGTTATATGAGTGTAGTTGTAAAGTTAACATCAACATTGTTTCCTGAAGATGTAACCCTTTTGATATATGAAGTTAAATTGATAGTGTACTACTTATATGAGTCTAGTTGTAAAGTTAACATCAACATTGTTCCCTAAAGATATATGTGATTATTGTGATATTCGTAATCGAAAACAGCCAGCCGGATAATCAGTTGATAACTTGATATATTTGTGCATTTTTACAAACTCATATTTTTTCCCCTTCCATTTTCGGGAGTATAACGGATATAAATGTATAACGGATTCTTGAACAGATGTGGAATCATGCTCGGTGCATACTGAAGAAGGCGAAACAGATAAAATCGTATGGATTCTGTTACTTTTGTTGTTATGAGGCTTCCTTTTTAAGAAATATATATTTCTTATTTATTTATTTGTTAATTTATGTTTTTGTTGTTGTTGTGTTTTTTAGCTGTGACGATGTGGAAGGCATTGAAACACTTCGTTGGGAAGATCAGCAGAAAATAAGAGAATACGTTGAAAGTGGAGGAGCCGGGTCCTCAAGTACACCTACAAGTACACCTGCTCGTTCTGCTGCTAGTAAATGTGCAATTGAAGTTTCGAAAACGGCTCGTGCTACATGTAAGATCTGCAGTGAAAAGATTTTGACAGGACAGGTGTGTAATTGTTTTTAGTGGTGGCAAGACGTTTTCCGGGTGGGTAAGGGGTCAAAACGGGTAATTTGGTGGGGGTTCAGCTGACCCAAAACATTTTATATCCAAAATATAATTTTCTTTAAACAATTTTTACGTTTAGGTTCGTATATCTAGTAAGCCGGAGGGTCAAGGTGCTAGAGGTTTAGCATGGCATCATGCTAAATGTTTCATGGATTCTTCTCCAACTACTCAACTTGAAACGTTGGACGGGTGGGAAAGTCTGCCGGATTCAGATAAGTCAACTGTTGGTTCAATGGTTAAAAAGGTTTCAACAACCAAAAAAGGTAGTTTCAAATTTAGTAAATAGCAACGCACTTTTAGTTCAAATTTATGTGACCATTTGGCTTGTTCTTTATGGAAAAGATGAAGTGAAGGAGGAAAAGGAGACTCTAAACGGAAGCTCTAAGCGTAAAGGAGCAGTTGACCGTGACCACAAGTCAAAGATGCCTAAGATTGAAGACTCTCCTTCAAATGCAAAAACATCAGTGGACGGTGAATCGGACCCGTCTAAATTGCGTAGTCTATTAGAGGCCCAAACAAAAGAATTATGGGCTCTGAAAGATGATCTCAAAAAACATGTATCAACATCAGAGTTACGGGAAATGTTGGAAGCTAATAACCAAGATTCATCAGGATCGGAACTCGACCTGCGTGACCGTTGGTAAATTTCTTTTTCTTTTAACTCTTACTAGCTATAAATAAAAAAGTCTCAAACTTTCTTTTGTTACATGAATCTTTATTGATTAAAAATCGTCTGAAAAAACCCTATTTATATTTCTAATGATTAGAAGACATATTGTATCGTTCATGATGTCTGTCAATAGGGTGCAAATGAACCGAATGTTCATCGAACAATTGGTGAACTGTTCGGTGGGAAATTCGTTTATCATCATCCGTTTGATAAATGAACGAACACGAACTAGAAATTTCGTTCGTTTAGTTAAATGACGAACATGAACATAGGCCGCATTCGTTCATTTATGTTCGTGAACGTTCGGTAACGTGTTTGTTTATGTTCATTTGTGTTTGATAGTTCCTTAGGGTTTTAAATTTTTATATTTTATTTTATTATGTTTGTGAGATATTATTTATGTTAATTATGTTTATCATGATTATGTCAAGTATGTTTGGATAACCAGGTTAGTATATTTTGCGTGGATCTACATTCGGTTTGTGATGAAAGATGCCAATTTTATTCGAAATTTAATATATTTGTGTTCGTTTATGTTCATGAACACTTTCACTTGTGTTCATAAACGTTCATTTGTGTTCATTTGCATTCGTTAGCTAAAATTAACTAACGAACACGAACACGTTCATTTCCTTAATGAACAAACACGGACATAAAATCTCGTCGGTAAGTGCTCATGAACACATTTATTTTCTTAACGAACAAACACGAACAAGGCCTTGTTCATGTTCGTTTTGTTTGTTTACTAGGGGATGCTGTATGATAACAATCTTTTTTATGTGCATACACGGTCATTAGCATATCATGAAGACGGTTTTAACGTGTTTCCAAATTTTCTTGAATCAGTGCTGACGGGATGCTATTTGGAGCACTTAAACCGTGTGAACTTTGTTCCGGGCCTCTTCACTATTCTGGCGGTACGTATAAATGCAAAGGGTTTCTAAATGAATGGAGCAAGTGCGCGTTTTCCACTACCGAACCTGAACGCGTAAAAGGAAAATGGAACATTCCGGAAGAAACTAAAAACCAATATCTGAACAAGGTATTTTGGTAAATTTACACCTCTACTTCGATAAATCGGTGGCATATTTGATTATTTTCTAATTATGTTTTTAATTAACAATCATCAGTGGTTCAAGACACAAAAGACGAAAAAGCCTGTTAGGATAATGCCTCCACCTTCATCTAGCACTCCTGGAAAGCAAGCTAGTACTGTAACGACTCAGTCATCTCACAGTGAAATATTGGGAGATCTGAAAGTGTCGGTTATCGGTTTCTCATCTAAAGCTATGGTACCATTTCCAGTAGATTTGCTTTATCGTGTTTTCTTAAATCATACAACTTTTTAATAATAGTGTCGTGCAGGATGAATGGAAGAACAAAATTCAGAGCGAGGGAGCTCAGTTTCATCCGAAAATTAAGAAAGGTATGTATTCTTTAGTCTTTACTTGAGACGTGAATTGGAATCTATTCATTTACTTATGGGCCGGTTGATTTGGGTTATGCTCACCTATGCAGTTAATATCAGTGATATATCGGTTTTCGGTCCCCATGTAAAATATCGGTCAGAATATCGGTACCGATATTATTGGCGATATTGACTGATATAACCGACATATCACTGATCTTTGACCGATATAACCGATATATCACTGAATTTTTAGTGTTTAATTGCTATATACATATATAAATTCTGCATGATATTAAAATTACCGATATCCCACCGCGATACCCTATATCTCAAATATCAGTCCTTGACCGATACCCTATATTTTACCGCATTAACTGCATAGATGTTGACACATACTATTTTCAATGCATACTGCCTCATAAACCTCAGTTTTCTATATTTGAAATACGTTTTACCGCATCAACTGCGTAGATGTTGACATAAAGATTATTTTCAATGCATAGAAATACGTGATTATTGCCTTGGTATTTTGTATGAAGATTTAAAATGTGTGAAACTAATATGATGCCTTTTTCATGTCAATATGTGGCAGACACAAACTGCTTAGTTGTAAGTGGAGTCCCAGATAATCTGAATGCTGAGATGAAGAAGGCAAGGTAGTCCATTTTTTAACCTGACCCATTTACATAATACGGTTTTTTATGTAAAGTTGGCAACTTTCTTTACTTTTCATTTCAACTCAAACAGATGAACAAAAAACTAAAAGTTGCGTTTTCTTTTGCTTACTCCATGATGACCTAAATCTTTAATACATAGGACCTGACCCATGAACTAGTTGCACGTAAATGACTCCTGAAAACAAGTTAAACATGACCCGCGATTTTGACCCGCTCCTCTATTACTTTAAAACAATAACAAACTAAATAAATGTAACATAAATAAACAACTGTTGACCCATTCCAAACGATCCACATAGGGCTGCAAACGAACCGAACGTTCAGCGAACAGTTCGTGAACCGTTCGGCGGGAAGTTCGTTTGTGTTCGTACATTTAATAAATGAGCGGACACGAACAAGATATTTCGTACGTTTAGTTAAATAAGTGGACATGAACAGAGGCTGCGTTCGTTCATTTATGTTGGTGAACGTGTTCGTTTGTGTTTGATACTTCATTATTTTTTCTAAATATTATATTTTATTTAAATACTTCAAAATTTCAACAAATAAAATATTTAATAAGTATTAGTGTATTATATTCTGTTCGTGAACGCTTGTTTGTATTCGTTTGTGTTCATGAACATTAGTCTGCATTCGTTTGTGTTCATTACCTAAACTTAACAAACAAACACAAACAAACAAGAACACGTTCATTTCCTTAACGAACATGAACAGAAAATCCCGTTCGGTAAGTGTTCATGAACAGTTCGGTAACACATATGGAAGTATTAATATAATAAAGTATTATAATGGGTTATATTCTTGAAAATTGTGCTAATTTGATCATGACAGGAGGATGAAAATACCTATTGTGAGGGAGGATTATCTGGTCGACTGCTTTGAAAGAAAGAAAAAACTTCGTTTTGATTTGTATAAACTCGAAACCAACGAAGAGGCTAACAAAAGCATGGTCACCGTAAAAGTCAAAGGGCGGAGCGCGGTGCATGAAGCATCCGGTTTGCAAGATACGGGTCATATTTTAGAGCACGGAAAAAGCATCTATAATACAACTCTTAGCTTATCGGATCTATCCACTGGTATTAACAGGTGGTTCTTTCAAATATTTTAAATATTTCCATTATTTTTTTAAAGAGTAAAATGCCATTTTCGTCCCTGAGGTTTGGCTACTTTTGCGACTTTCATCCAAAGGTTTGTTTTTCCGCATATGGGTCCAAAAGGTTTGAAATCTTGCCATTTTCATCCAACTCGTTAACTCCATCCTTTTTTTGACGTTAAGTCAGCGGTATTTTCGTCTTTTTAGACATTTTTGTGATGATTAAAGGGTTGGGTGGAGGAGAAAGTCAACAGAGGTGGATCTTTATTTCTTATAGTGTTTTATAATTGAATAAAAAATGTCTAAAAAGACGGAAATGCCCCTCATTTAAGGGAGAAAAATGGATGGAGTTAACATGTCGGATGAAAATGGCAAGATTTCAAACCTTTTGGATCCAGATGCGAAAAAACAAACCTTTGGACAAAAGTCGCAAAAGTGGTCAAACCTCATGGACGAAAATGGCATTTTACTCTTTTTAATATTTCCTTTTCACTTTTGTGTTTATACGTGTTACGTGTTTTTTTTTTGCATGAAGTTATTATATCCTTCAGATTATCGAAGATGATAAAGGCTCAGGCTGCCATGTATTCCGAAAGTGGGGTCGTGTTGGCAATGAAAAAATTGGTGGGACCAAGTTGGAAGAGATGTGTAAAGAAGACGCAATTCACGAATTCAAACGGTTATTCCTTGAAAAAACCGGGAATTCATGGGAGTCTTGGGAAAAAAAGACACTTCAAAAACAACCCGGACGATTTTACCCCTTGGAAATTGTATTCTTTATCTTACCTATATACTTTTGTATAGAAGTGGGTATGTGGCAAGATGGGTGGGTTGGGTAACCTGTAAATAGGTTTGGGTCAACACAAGTAAATTTTACAATTTCGGTCGTGTCGGTTGACCTAACAACACCGTTTTGTCCATTTTATCGAGTTTTGTAACTATTCAATGTATTAAATATGATAATAATCTAGTTTTCCAAAATAAAGCTATCACTTTTGGCAGATGCTGATCTGTTTCAGTTTTAGTTAAGATTTTAAATCTTCAACCAAGTGACCCGTTGGAGGGTGTTCAACGAATCGAATAACGAATTTTCGAATTAATCGAATCGAATTTTATTTTTTAACCTGAATTTGTATTTGATTCGTATTTGAAACTCAAATTCGGTTTGAATAAATTCGATTTGATTCAAATTCACCCTAAATAATAAATTATTTACTTTTATTTTTAAAACTACTACAAACTAATTGTAAGGGCTTTTAGAGTTTTGCCCAAAGTTAAAAGGTTTTTCCATGTGAGTGTGCATATGTGTGTATATATATTTATATATATATATATATATATATTCATGTAGGGTGGGGTTCTAGAGTGAACGCTAGTGTATTTACGAACTGAGTGAACAAATCCTGGCCATTGATCTACACACGTGTATGGCCAGGATCTCATCATAAAATCGTAAAATACACTAGTGTATTTCAACATCAAATCCTGGCCATTGATCTACACACGTGTATGGCCAGGATTAGTTCACTCAGTTCGCAAGCTACACTAGTGTTCACTCTTGAACCTAATCCTATTCATGTATATATAAATAGAAAAATATGTATGTATAATTTGAGTTCGAATTTCAAATCGAATTGAAAATTATAAATTCGTATTCGATTGCTTAAATCAAATTTGAATCGAATCGAATCTAACTTGAACATTTGAAAACCGAACTCGAAGCTTGATAATCGAATTCGAATCGAGTCGAATTTTGAATTTTTCGAATCGAATATTGAACACCGCTACGTTGGAGATAAATACAACCTAAATCGATCTGTATTACGTAAACAGGGGTGAAATTGCCAACATTACTTTCCCGAGTCACATTTCATTAGCTTTCGCTAACGAGTCGAATGCTTGATCTTGCAGGATTATGGTGTGAGCAAAGATTCGATTCAGAGAAACAAACTTAAAGATGCTAAAAGTCAACTTGCTCCCCCGTTAGCAGAGTTGATGAAGATGTTGTTTAACGTGGAAACATACTGGTAATTCAATTTATAATTTATATATGTACTTATATTCTTAAAGGAGGAATCTTTTTATATATATTCAAACTTTGCAGAGCTGCAATGATGGAATTTGAAATAAATATGGCGGAAATGCCCCTTGGGAAGCTTAGCAAAAGCAATATACAGAAAGGTAATGAAAATTGCTAATGTCTATTGGAATATTATTATCTTTTCCTTATTATAAAGTTTTGAGTTCTTGATTTTTTTTCCTTTAGGTTTTGAAGTACTGACTGAGCTTCAGGATCTATTGAACAAGTCAACTGACAACCCTGCAGTCAAAGAAAGCATGATTGTTGCTGCCAGCAACCGGTTTTTTACAGTTATTCCTTCTGTTCATCCACATGTAATCAAAGATGAAGATGACTTTAAATTGAAGGTAACAGCGTTATTAATATTTTATTTTAGTTAACTTTAATAGCTAAGTAGTTAATGCGGTAAAATATCAGATATAGGTCAAGGACCGATATTTGAGATATCGGTTATCGCGGTGGGATATCGGTAATTTTAATATCATGCTAAATTTATATATATGGCGATTTAACACTAACAATTGTAACAAGTAAGAACTAACTAAGACTTAAAACACTAACATTTAACAGTAACAACTAACAATTAAGACTTAAAACACTAACATCAGCAATAAGAAGAAAAATGAATGATAGAAATTAGAAGAATGGTACTGATATCGGGAAAATCGGTGATTTATCGATCAAATATCGGTCCTATATCGGTCAAATATCGGACAATATTGCTGATATTATCGGCACCGATATTCTAACCAATATTTTGTACCGCTATCTCGGCATGGGACCGATAACCGATATATCACTGATATATCGGTTGATATATCGGGATATTAACTACATAGTTTAATAGGTGTTTTTAATAAAGATGCCAAAGTTTTGCGATGTTGGTTGGTTGTTATTAATATTTTATTTGTAGGTTAAAATGTTGGAAGCGCTTCAAGATATCGAAATAGCTTCAAGGCTAGTAGGGTTTGATGTCGACAACGATGATTCCCTTGATGATAAATACAAAAAGCTTCAATGTGAAATGGTCCCACTTCCTCACGACTCTGAAGATTATCGGTTAGTTGAGAAATATCTCCAGACAACACATGCCCCTACACATACGGTTCGTCTAATTCTCTCTCTATATCTCTTAAATGGTTTGAAATGTTTCAAGGGCATTTTGGTCTTTTGACATAATAATAACACCTGTTCTGAAATTTTGATCTTTTTTTTTCAGGATTGGGCACTTGAACTTGAAGAAGTTTTTACAGTTGAACGACGAGGGGAGTTTGATAAGTTTTCTCCGTATAAAAATAAACTCAAGAACAAGATGCTCCTTTGGCACGGTAGGAAACTAGGAATAATTAAACCCCTTTGACACGTTTGTTTTCAAGCTACATTTTTTTTTAATTTTTCCCCTTTGACCCGTTTCGTTGATAGGTTCTCGGTTGACAAACTTTGTTGGTATCTTAAGCCAAGGATTGCGAATAGCCCCTCCTGAAGCTCCTGCAACGGGTTATATGGTTCGCTCTCTCTAACACATACACATACTTATATATATATAGAGGCCGGTTAACGTACAGGACCACCTTATCGTGCGATGCGTACACGAGCATCTCAACCGCACATCTGATCTAATCTGGGCCTTCAATTGAACGCGGTGGCACAATAGTAATTAACCTTGCATGATTACACACGTTATTGCATAATTACACACGTTATAATACATGATTACACACATTATTTGCATATGCATGGGTTGGGCTAAACCCTAATTTCGCACGTTATTTGCATATTTACGCATGGGTTGGGTTAACCCTAATTAAGCATGTTATATTGGTGGTCGCATACCGTCGCACATTAAGAGCCTTTTGTATTTGAACCTTGCACTATATACATACGTGCAGTTGTAATAATCTTTTTTGATGTGTAGTTTGGCAAAGGGATTTATTTTGCTGACTTGGTGAGTAAAAGTGCCCAATATTGTTTTACCGACAAGAAAAACCCGGTGGGTTTGATGCTACTAAGTGAAGTCGCTTTAGGGGAGATGTACGAGCTAAAGAAGGCCAAGGTCATTTTTTTACAATTACATTTTGTTTTATACAATTGTTTTGTTTTCGTGGTCGTGAAACTTTTTTTATTTGTTATTTTAGTACATCGACAAACCTCCAAAAGGGAAGCACTCGACTAAAGGGCTTGGCAAGAACATACCTAATGCGCCGGAACACCTTAACTGGAAAGATGATGTCATCGTGCCATGTGGCAAACCCGTACCGTCAAATGTTAAGGCGACTGAATTGATGTATAATGAATACATCGTCTACAACACTGATCAAGTAAGTTCTTTAATATTCTTTTATTCGTTGTCTACAAAACTATTATTGAAATGTATATCAATTTTAAATATTTCTTTATCGAGATTATATATTAATATTCTTTTTAACAGGTTAAGCTGCAGTTCTTGTTGAAGGTGCGGTTTCATCACAAGAGGTAAGACGGAAAAACGCAAGAACTGTACAAATATGGTAATGTTTTGTTTTTCGAAGTTTAGCAGCTAATTGCTTAATGATCTCGTTTTGTGGTTTGTTTGGAGATCTCAAGCATAACTTATTAGTATTGTAGTTGCAAATACTTTTGAAACTGTAGTGACTTCTAAGCTGCCTATCTTTGTTCAAATTCCGTGAAAACGGGCCAGCTTTTGTGTGTTGTCGGGAAAGGTGGTAAGATGGGTTTGGTAACGGGCTGGAGTTTTGAAATGGGTCGTTTTGACATAAAACAGAACGTATACCATATCGACCCATTCAAGGTAAACGAGATGAAGTTCCATCTCTAGTTGTCTGGGATTTGTTTTATGAATTTTAGTAGTGTTTATAGCTATCGCCTATCGCGTATGGACACATTGATGAGTGTTGGTTTCGCGTGGCATTTTCTTGTTTCAAGGTGACGAATGCTAGATACACTCGCATGATTTGCCGATTGTGTTTTTCTCAATTCGTTGTGTTGGTTTTCCAAAGATAATATATTTCACGGATTTTTCGGACTGGTTCGCATGTTCTTCATTAAATGCAACAGATTTTGACAAATGCGGAAATATGGTTGATGTCAAATGTATATTATATGATATGATGGTTAACAGTTTAGGTTGGAAATTGATGGGAATTTTAACATGACATCATGATACATATTTTTGGGGTGAGAAATATTTATAAAGTAAGTCAAACTTTAATAAGGTTGTCATGTTGCGTATAAATTTTGGTGTGCGAATGTTTTTTTAATTTTGGTGTATTACACGGGTTTACTAAATAATAAAACACGTGTTAAAGATTATATATTTAAAAACCTCGTTTATTATACGGGTTATATGAATGTAATTTTATATATTAAATAATAAAAAGATTATATCTTTTAAAACGTGTTATATATCGATTTTCGATTTCCTTTATTATATAGTATATAGATATAGATTCTATGTATTTTTATTAAAAGTGCAAATGATTTTCATTCTTCATATATGATGATTATTAGAGGTGCATAAAAAACTCGTACCCAGAACCAGACATGAGAAAAACCTGGAACTAGTATTTTATACCTAGGTATATAGAGTAGGGTTCGCACGGAAAGTGTGTTTTTCTTAGAAAGTCTAGGAAGCGATCTGGTCCATCCGATTGGTGTGTTTAAGGGTTGAGATTAAATCAATGGCAATCTTGTAATATTTGAGTTTAATTAATTGATTGTTTTAAATGAGTAGGGGCAATTTTGTCAATGGCCGTGTTTTAAATCAATTAGATAACCGCCCAGTTCCTAAATTCAAGCGATTTTCCCCCTCTCTCTCTCTCCAAACCCATCTTGGAAACCCCAATCCCTACAAAAAATAACTACAATCATGGAAGAAGATAACTTTAGAAACGATGGAGAGCACCGGATCAAATTAAAACACTTCTCCATCTCCACCATCTCCGAGTTCATCATCACCATTCAAATATTGTTCTTATCATCTCCGTTTTCTTGACGATGTGTTTTAAAAGCAAGCAAATTAATACAGTTGTGTTTTAGCAGCAAGCAGATTTATACAGTTGTGGTTTAGCATCCAGATTCATACATATGTGTTTTAACAGCAAGCAGATTCATACAGTTGTGTTTTAGCATTCAGATTCATACAGATGTGTTTTAATAGCAAACAGATTCATACAGATGTGTTTTAACAGCAAGCAGATTCATACAGATGTGTTTTAACATCTAGATTCATACAGATGTGTTTTAACAGCAAGCAGATTCATACAGATGTGTTTTAACATCCAGATTCATACAGATGTGTTTTAACAGCAAGCAGATTCATACAGCTGTGTTTTAGCATTCAGATTCATACAGTTGTGTTTTAACAGCAAACAGATTCATACAGTTGTGTTTTAACAGCAAGCAGATTCATACAGCTGTGTTTTAGCATTCAGATTCATACAGTTGTGTTTTAACAGCAAGCAGATTCATACAATTGTGTTTTAACAGCAAGCAGATCTATAAAAAAAATTGACTTTAGCCCTGTAAACTGTTAAAACACAGCACCAAGAACATGCTGATAAATTCCAGTAATCTTCTGAACAATGGAATATGCGATGTAATGTGACATGGAATTTTAGTTAATGAACACATTGACTTCCAGATTTGAATTCGAAAATAATAAAAATTCCGAAAATCATGGAATTTTAGTTAATGAAGATACATTCCAAAAATACAATTAAAATATGAAATTACATGATAGCCCTTCTACTTAAAATCCCTCAATGACACATGTCCAATTCTTATTCCTTCCTAGACTTTCTAGGAAAAATAGACTTTTCACCCAACTCCTACTCTAGGTATATAATACCTGAAATCAAACCCGACCCTACCCGTAAGTAAAGTAAGGTAAGGACAGGGTATACGTTTGAGCGTAATTCCAGGGCTCGAAACCGTGATTGGTTTATACTGTAAATACCCAGAACCGGTCATACAGTCATACCCTATACTTGAGCCCGGTTATACTCTATACCTGATACCCTTTTTTTAAACTTGATAGAATACTTGAATTTTATAAAGTATTTTTATATTTAAGTTTTTTTAAAATGCATATTATAAAGCATATAATTTGTACTTGAGTGAATATACGCTATTGTAATTTGTTTTAATTATTTTTATAAATTACGAACCAAATTTATTTTTTAAATGAATTTATTTGTGTAAAATAATTAAAAAAATTATTTATTAAAACCAAGTATTAAACCCGGATCCATACTCAGTTATACCCGTATCTGATCATACGCTATCTGGGTAAACTTGGTATGGTTTTTCTCCTCAGTACCCGTACCTGAATCTTATCCGGTTTTTCTGAATACCTGATCATGCCCGGAACTGGGTAATATAAAAACCTGATTTGTGCACCTCTAATGATTATGCTAGTAATTGATGCTAATCATACTCATGGTTGGTTTATTTGAACAAGTTTTGGGATTTTGGTGCTTGAAAACCATGTTGGAAATAATCGGATAAAAAACGCACTAACACACCGATTTTTAAGAATTTCTCATAACTCCTTTTTTTGTTTATTAATAAAGAACGAAACACAACACATGCAAAACACTTGTTGGCTCTTTAGGTTAGTATATATATTAGACTTAACTTGCACCTTAAGAGTTAAGACTCCTAATGTGACTCAAATACACAGAGGCGAAGCTTAATGGGGGGACGTCCGCCCCTCGGGATTTTTCGCTCAGTAGTGTCATATATGTAGTTTTCGTATAGAAATTTGTGGGTATATACGTTTTCACCCCCCCGGTTCTATAGAAATTTTTGGGTATATATGTTTTCACCCCCCCGGCCGAAAAATCCAAGCTTCGCCACTGCAAATACAGACTACTAAATACTGGGAGATAATTGCTAACCAATACACAAAACAATCTTAATTAACAGGTTAATAAGTTGTAGCTTTTTTTTAGAAAAAACTCAAAAGAAACAAAAGAATTATTTTTTTTTCTTCTTTTCTTAATTAACAGGTTATTAAGTTGCCCGTTTACCTTCTGTTTTGATGTAACTTGGCAAGTTTTTTAGTGAAATAAAGGAGTAACAGATGCAATTAAAAAAATGTGAGTATTGTTTTTAGAGTTAAATACCATTTTAGTCCCTGTGTTTTGGACCATTTTGCGAATTTAGTCCAAAAGTTTGAAATATTGCCATTATAGTCCAAATAGTTTCAAACGTTGCCATCTTAGTCCACTGGGTTAACTTCATTCATTTTTTTCAGTTAACGAGAAGGACAATACGGTCATTTTATATGGCCGAATTGCCCTTCTAGTTAACAAAATTACCTAAAAAATTCCCGAATTGCTCTTCTAGTTAACAGAAAAAATGGATTGAGTTAACCCAGTGGACTAAAATGACAACGTTTGAAACTATTTGGATTAAAACGACAACGTTTCAAACCTTTAGACTAAACTGTCAAAATGACTCAAACCAGATAGAGTATTTATCTTCTTATTTTATTCTTTCTAAATCCAAGAACACATCCTTTTGATAACACATTTATTTTTTATTGATGTATGAATCATAAACTTTCACTTAGATTTAGAAACCTAACGATATTAGTGGTGTCTTATAAATTAAATACAAATAAGAATGCGATAAAGTTGGCTGCACAGTGACGTTATCTTTTATATTTATTTATTATCACATTGTTTAACGAAGCATTGTGAGACCAAAATCTATCAATGTCAAGCTTTCCAAAAGCAATGCTTTTAGTTTCTCTTCTATGTTAACAAACAAATAGACACATGTAACGATTTATTAAAAAAAAAGACTATTTTGAGAAACACATATATTTTTCTTTAAATGCAACACATATAAATTTATAGTAACCAAAAACAAATCAAATTCGAATTATATTGAATCAAAACCAAATTTTCGATCGATTCATTGTTTGCTCTTTAACATGGAGATTTCCAAACCAAACACGATCAAGTTCATAATTTAGTCTGATCGGACCAAATCAAAACTAAACTGAGCTTATAGTTTTGTTTCGAATATCCAAACCGTGCTCATAGCTATCACTATTCACTAATCCTGGAAGTAAAGTTATAAACGAAATTTTTATTTATTTATTGAATATATGATAATACGAACATAAACAAGAGTTTAGATGAATAAACAAGAACAAAACTTATTCGCTGTTTTAGGTTAGTGATAGTTTAAAAAACTATGTATACGTTGGCATTCGTTGTTATTAAGGAACAATTGTACAATGCTTACATTTGTTTATATTACGATGATTCGATGAAGATAAAATAAACTTTATTTTCTTAAACAATCTTGCATGGATTATGAATTATTATAAATATATATATATACACAAACACACACACATATATATATATATGTGTATATATATATATTTATAATTCATTTGAGTTTCGCCCGCCTACTATACTTACTTAAAACAATATACGTTTTTAACCTAATCATTTTTCATTTAATTTATTTTCTTTTATAACTTGTTTTCGTTAATTCTCTTGAAAAAAGAATAGGTAGATGTGTTTAATTTTTTTTTACCTTGATATTCCGGTAAAAATTTTGTTGAAAATTAGTTTTATCCAAATAAAATATTCTTTAGGATCATTAGCTACAATCATTGCCTGTATCGTGATGAACTGAACCAATAATGCAATACCGACACCAGTACCGGTACCAATATTAGTATCATCAGAAACTGTACCGGTATTCGTTTTATGATTTTCGGTCGATAGAAAACACATGTTGATATCCTTTTAGCCATATCACGACTTTATTTTTTCGGTCGATAGAAAACACATGTTGATATCCTTTTAGCCATATCACGACTTTATTTATTTTGTTATCTCTTTCAGTTGTTATACCGATATGGTATCTTAAACCATACCAAATACTAGTATCGTAACAAATTGAACCAATATTGATCGAAACTGATTTTCCGGATTGTGCACCGAATTGTACTAGTTATAACTTAACTTAAAATCTTATACCTAAGTCTATAAATAGTATATATTTTTTCGAACTCCAAAAAGAATATATATCTTTTGTTTTTTGAGTTTTCAAAGTCAAACAAACGACTTGACCATTTTCTTTTTGTTGATAATCATAATCCCTAATATGAGGAAATACCAGTGAAAAGGGTCGGGTTCCACCAAATCTAAAAAATGGGTCAAATTTGTAAGTTAGTGTTATGTTAAATTGTTAATTAACGTCAAAATCATAAGTTGGACACGTCATTAGTGGCAACACGACAACAAGCACCGGTTCCCAGGTGCGGCGTCGTTCGGCGGAAAAGTATTTCTTTAAAACCCCTTTTAAATTAATCAATTTACACATGGACCCTATTCTTTTCCTTTCCTAGTCGCTCATAAAAGTTGACTTTAATAGTTAGTTGCATTATTATATAAACTAGAATAGAATTGCGACCCGCCGCGAGGATTCTTTAGTTAAGCCGGAGGATGTGGGGGGCGCCATACCCGCCACCTCAGCCTCTATAGCGTCCCCGGGAGCTATACACCCACACCCTCCATGTTAAGGAGGGGGCGCCATACACAGTCAGCCAACATGATAACGAGGGAGGAGGGGGTTATCAGGTGGGGCCCACTTGTTTGCACCAATCAAATTTTTTTTTTATTATTTTTTTCTATAGCGCCCCTAGGGGTTATCACCACACCCTCCATGTTAAAGGGGGGGGGGGGTTATAAAGCCCCCTTGGCTGACGTGGCGCCTACGTGACGCTAAGATGGCGCTTATAAAGCCCCAAGGGGGTTATCCCACACCCTCTAGCCTTATAACTAAGTCGATATAGAATCTGCACGTTATGTTGAGCCTGTGAAACGGGAAGAAAATAGACGATGTAAAAATGTTCGCCCACACACGCACGTTGTGTCCAGTACCAAATAACACCAATGCCACACCACCGCTCGCGACCACCAACAACGGAAAATCTCGTAAAAACAAAATAAATAAAAAAGGAAAAAACAACACCGAACGAAAAACAGAAGTAAAATCGTTGAACCATGCACGCCTATTGCGACGTGCTAATGCAAATAAATTAAACCAAAACGTAAAACATAGAAAAGAATAACGAAGTCAATCTAGGGCCGTTATGTTGCGACGAACCTGTCAAACATAAAAAAATAGACGCGTTGCGATGGGTCTGTCAAACGGGAAAAATAGACGAAAAAACGTTGAACCCCCCACACACGTTGCGAAGTGTTAACTCGCAAAATTTAGAACGAAACGTAAAACGAAAAGCTTGCAAAAAGGTGAAAAGTATGGAGGAACAAAGTTGAAAATAAAAAATGTAAAGGTTAAATTAAAAAAAATAAAAACTTTAGGTTAAAAGTGAAAAAATCAAAAGGGTTTAATGTAAAAGATTAAAACCTTTAGGTTTAAAGTGGAAAATCAATTTTTTTTTGAAATACACCCAGTGCTTAGTGTACAACTCTTTATGTCTAAATTTGTTGATTATTTATAGTAATAAAATAAAATTACTTATTAGTATGCTTTTATCATCTTTAATATATGTTAGAAAATAGAAAATAATGTGTATGTGTATTATTTTATTTATTTTTATGTGTTAAGTGACCTTTCACTAACGTTGAGTTCCCATGTAAAATGTGGAGTATAATTATTATGTTCGTTGTGGTTTAACGCCATTAGTTATATTAGACTTTAACGCCCCATAACACTGCCCCAGGGGCATTAAAGGGGGCACCACCAGAGGGGACGAGAGCGAGAGGGAGAAAGAGGTGGGGCCACCCCAATGCACCAATCATGGATTTTCTTTTATTTAATTATTAGTTAAATTACAACGTGACAGATAAAGGGTGCGCTAATGAAAGTCTATAGTCTACGTGATACTGACGTGATGGGACACTATACTAAACCACGACACATAGTGTTAGAATGGAGGGTATCCATCAACATTCTCCAAATGACACATAAGCGCCACATAAACTTTTCCCCAACTCACCAACTTGAAGGGTGTGTGTGAATGAATTTGAGAAAAAAGTCCCCATTCTTGAAGATTGAAATTGGCCTCGAATTGGAGGAAGTCGTGTTCCTGCGTGGCCTTGAGCATCTTGTTTTCTTTTCCTGAGCTCTATACAATATACTCTTAGTTCACCCGCAGTAGGGTTTTTTGGCGTTCCCCCCCCCCCCCCCCCCCCCAAAAAAAAGGCCCAACCACGCCCTTCCACCGCCAAGGGGCTTTTTTGTTGCGAAAATGGGTTGGGGCGTTCTAAATTAAACGCCGGGTGAAGAAATCTTGTGCCATTCAGACCCTTCCACGGTCAAATATCATTACTTTTAATTAAAACAAAAAAATAAAATAAAATTGGGCAATCAGTGGATGGGACATTATTGGACATTATACCACTACACCCATTTTAGAAAAAACTCTCCATAATACTCCATTACTGACTGGACCGTCACATGACGGATAATGCTCAAGGATCTTCCTTCACCGCTACACATGGTTTTAGAACTATGTTAGATGAGTGTATAGAATGTTTTAAGAAAAAGCTGAAACATATCATTATCTTTTAACATTAATAATTTCATATTGATTTTCGTAATGATGATAAACAACTTGGCTTCTTTAATTGGTTTATATAAGACGATGTGTAGTGGTAACAACTTATAATGCCACCACCATGGGGCATTATCCGACACGTGTCATCTCAGTCAGCATGGGACATTATAGCAAAAGAGGTGTAGTGGGGCATTATTCCAATAATGCCCAATACCCCTTCCAATCATTAAAAAAAAAAAAAAATACATACTACTTTCTCATTGGCTGGGACAAAGAGAAAGATGTTTTTACTTTTGCAAAAGTGGGCGGCATTAATTAACATGTCAGGCATTGGCACTCTCATTGGTCACATGCACTCCAAGTCAAACCCCATTCAACGTTATAATAAACACGCCAACTTCAAGTTTTTGATTTAAAAAAAAAAAAAACGCCCCATGTAATGGGGGTGGGGGCGTTTCTAGGCGTTTTTTTTTGAATTTTTTGTTAAAAAAACGCCCCACTACGGGCTGTCTAATGGTGTTGCTAAATAGACACCACTTCCAGTTCATTAGTGTACACTAGACCATCTATAACATCATACAAGATTTATGAGTCATGCACACTTTTATGACATGGCGGAAAAGGTTATATGGGCCATATGAGTTTGTCCATGGTCACATCAATTATTTTTTGCTAGTCAAAACATTATAAGACCATGGGGTATGATGGGGCTTGGGTTAGACATTGGTTGACACGTGGAATGGGGTGACAGACATGGGTAAACCCACATTGAACACGGTATGACCGGGGCAGGGGTTTGGGGCGTGGGTTTGGTGGGCTTGTGGGCTGACCGGCTGGGCAGACCCAATATGATTTAAAACACAAATTTAATTTTTTTAATATTTTTAAATAAAGAAAATTACAAAAATAGAAAATTACAAAAAAAAATAAAATTTCCTGACTTTTATATTTGTTTTTTTATCTCTTCTCTCAACGCCAAGACTATTTCTAACTCGTCACCCTGTAGGTGATCAATCGGCTGTGATAGAATTTTCAAATCATCCCGTCTTTGTTACAGGGCATCTCTTTTTGATGGGTTTCGATGCGGAAGGACCATCATTGGGTGGTTGAGTTTCGGGAACGGTTTCGTTTTATGAAATGTCGATGGAGGTTGGTGAAAGGTTGATGGGCGATTGCGTAAACGGGGTAGGTATCGAATCATCGGAGTGTAGGAAGTTAGTAAATACACGATTCCCAAGAAGCGATGCATAACTCGCTTCATGGGGCATAGAAGAGTGTATGAAAAATGGACGAAGAATTGGACGATTGGGTGGTGGGCTAGGATTAGTTTCTTGGAATGCATACGGGTTGGTCGGGTCATAAGCACGGTTATAAGGATGCATTTTTTTCGTATTGTAGAAGGAGAATTTGAAGATGTATAGAAGATGTGGTTGAATGTGGTAAAAAATGGAAGAAAAATGTGAGTTTTATAGTGAAAAAAATGGAAGAAAAAATTAATTTTTTTTAATATATCCGTTGGCCAACGGCTAGCCCAACGGCTATTTTCTTTTAGCCATTCACAAACCGCCATGTCACCTTGCTCCCCCGCCCCACGCCCGGCTTGAAACCCAAGCCCTAAGGGGCCACGCCCCAACCCAAGCCCACCCGGGGTGGTGCCTTGGGCGTTTTCCCCCAACCCAAGCCCCATACCCCACGGCCTAAGGGTCATTTGATTTGGCCATTATACATTATACGACTCATAGAAAATTTTTCCATGTCATAAGACTCATATGATTTGCTTAATGTCATACGGCCCATATGAACCATACCACACATATGACACATCAATAGTGTGTTTAGTGTATTAGTTATGTTTCTCTAGCTGTCCCCTTATACGATACGTTGAAATTGAAAATCACTTCATATTGATTAAGAAATGGTACTAGAATTGGATCAGAAATGATATGTTCTCTTAAAACATAAATAGGTGATTAACAATTTGTTATTTTTTTTTATTAGTATGTGTAGGAAAACGTTGAAGGTGCAGATCCTGACTTTGGAGTTATAATATTTTTCGAGCTTTGTTTTGTACTTCGCTTCATTGATAGCTGCCATCTCTCTCCTTTCTTCTAGGAGGTCAAGGTCTAATCTCCTTTCCTTTTCGTTGTTGATCATGTTCATGGAGAGCATTCTTGGTGATGGCAGCCCGATCTCTGCTGGTATCACGGCCTCGGACCCATAGACTAAGCTGAACGGTGTTTCTCCGTTGCTTGTTTTGGGCATTGTTCTATTGGCCCACAAGATGCCGTCTACGATGCTTTTGTTTACGGCTTCTACTTGACAATTCCCCTGCGGGTGCGCAGCCGAGGAAAATGTGTGTTCTATGTGTAGCTCTTTGAACCATTGCTGAAGGTCTTCTGCAGCGAAATTCGTACCATTATCGGTGATAATTCTCAGAGATAGCCCGAATCTGCAGATTATCTGTTCCCAGATGAAACGCCGTACTACGGTAGATGTGGTTGACGCCAATGCCTTCGCCTCTACCCATTTTGTGAAGCAGTCAACCGCTACTATAATAAATCTTACTGCACCCGGGGCCTCAGGGAAGGGGCCAACCATATCTATGCCCCATTGTTGAAATGGCCATGCCGTTGTTACGGGGACTAATTCGTTTTTGGGGCGCATCGTCTTGGGAGCGTGTCTCTGGCAGCCGCTGCATTTTCTCAGAACGTTCACTGCGTCTAGATGCATTCCGGGCCAGTAGTACCCGACATTCATCACTTTAGCTACCACCATTCGCGGTCCTGCATGAATGCCGCAGATGCCCTCGTTCACCTCTCTGATCAAGTAGTTCGCGTCTTCTGGATCGACGCATCTCAACAATGGCCCAAGGTATGATTTTCGGTACAGGATTCCATCAACCATCTGGTAGTGCTCGGCCTTGTATTGAATTTTCCGTGCCTCAGCCTTGTTTTCTAGCAGTATCCCGGACTGAAGATACATGATTATGGGGGTCATCCAGGACGTCGTTCCCAACTGAACGACATTCACTTGCCTTAACGGTACCGATGGGTTGCTGAGGACTTCGATGCGCACATCCTTGGCCAAGTGCTGGAAACTTGTAGATGCTAGCTTACTGAGTGCGTCAGCTGGTTTATTCTCACTTCGATTAACGTGGTGCACTTTGTAAGAGTTGAAGTTCTGCAGCAATGCTTTCGCTTGGTCTAGGTACAACGCCATTACATCTCATTTGGTGTCATATTGGCCGTTAATCTGCCCAGCTACTAACATGGAGTCCACATGCGCCTCTATGTGCTTGACTCCCATCTTTATCACTAACCTCAAACCAGCAAGGAAGGCCTCGTATTCAGCTTCGTTATTCGTACTCTTGAAGTCTAACCGGATGGCATACGCAAATTCATGTTTGTCTGGACTCACCAGTCTAAGTCCTGCGCCGTCCTCGTTGGACGCGCTGTCTGTGTACAGTAGCCATGGTTCTTCTGAATGTTGCCTTTTGGCTTTTTCCAATGCCTTGCACTCCCGATCCTTGTCGTCGGGTACTTCCGTCATGAAATCCGCCAGCACCCTTGATTGCTGGTCTAGGCCTGAAAACTACATTATGGCCCCCAGCTCTATCGCCCATTTTGCCAATCTTCCGGAAATCTCTGGCCTTGCGAGGATGTTGCCTATGTTGTAATTTGTCAAGACGTGAATGACGTGGTTGGCAAAGTACCTGCGCAGCCGCCTTGATGCATGGATTAGTGCTAGCACTAGTTTTTCCATTATGGCGTACCGGGTTTCTGGGACCGTCAGGGTGTGAGATACATAGTAAACCGGTGTTTGGATGCCTTGGCGTTCGACGAGTAATACTGCTCCAACGGCTCTATCGGATGCTGATAGGTATAATACCAGAGGTTCTCCTTTCACTGGTGCCGTCAATGTTGGCAATCTTATAAGGCAGTCTTTCATTTCGCGGAATGCGCTCTCGGCTTCCGGAGTCCACTGAAATTGACTTTTCTTCATGCAGTTGCGGAGTGTCTTGATAAACGGGAAGGATTTAGCTGCGTGATTGGCCAGGAAGCGGTTAAGTGCTGCCAACCGTCCTGCCAATTTTTGCATCTCTTTGATGGTTGATGGTGTGGGCATTCTCTCAATGGCTTGCACCTTTTCAGGGTTCACCTTAAAACCGTCTTTCGTGACAATGAAACCCAAGAACTTCCCCTCCTCCATGCCGAAAGAGCATTTCGCTGGGTTTAACTTGATACTTACTCCACGCAATGTGTCAAACGTTTTTTGGATGTTCATTAGCATCGTATTCTCCTCTTTGCTCATGATGACTAAGTCATCCATATACACTTCGATGTATTTGCCGATAGCATCGTGGAACGTTTCATTCATCAGTATCTGATAGGTTGCGCCCGTGTTCTTTAGACCGAAAGGCATCTTAGTGTAGCAGTATAGCCCCGTGGGTGTGCGGAAAGCGGTTTTGTCTTCATCTTGCACGGCCATCTGTACCTGGTGGTACCCCTTGTAACAGTCAAGGAAACATTTCCATCGGAATGTTGCCAGCGAATCAATCTTTTCATCGATATCTGGTAAGGCGTAACAGTCACGCGGGCATGCCTTGTTTAGGTCCTTGTAATCTACGCACATTCTCCAACTGCCGTTCTGTTTCTGTACTATTACAGGGCTCACCACCCAAGTTTGGTATCGGACTTCTCTGATAATGCCCGCATTCAACAGCTCCGTGACCTGTTCCTTCATAGCATCATGCTTTATGTCTCCTAAATGACGTTTGTCGTGTACCTAAGGTTTGGCGGCCTCTGAGACGTTAAGTCTGTGCTCTGCTATGTGTCGTGGAACACCAGTCATGTCCGCCGGTGTCCAGGCGAACACATCCATGTTTTCAAATAATAGCTTTTTTAGCGCCGCGCGCGTGAGACCAGACATTGCGGGGCCCAAGGTGATTGGTTGTTCTGGGTATTTACTGTTTAACACCCATTTTTCAGCCTCTGCACGTGGTACAGATTTGCTTGCCTTTGTCGGCCTGATTTCGTCTGTTGCCAAGACTTCCTTGCTTGCATAGATCAGCGCTACTCCTGTTTCTGTTGGGAATCCTACGGCTGAGTGCGGCCCGGAGCAGATCATATTGAAGTCTCCTTGGGATTCTCTTCCCAACAGGATGTCATGCCTTGAATGCGTTGGTAGTACCATGAACGTAACCTCCTCCGTTCTTGAGTTTCTTCCGTCCGAGAGCAACACTGGGAACGATATCTGGCCTAGAGGAAAAACGGCTTCATTGCAGAAACCGGTCAGCGGGTAATCCACCGGTTCCAAGCGCGCTTTGTCCTCTTGGTCGAATTGGTTAAAACATTGCTCGTAGATGATATCGGCAGTGCTCCCTGGATCGATGAAAATGTAATTGGTTTGGTAGTGACCAATTACACCGGATATAACTCTGGGTCTTCTTTCTCTTGGAGCTCCTCTTACTACCGGGAAAACAACTTGTCTTTCGCGCCACGAGTCGTCTTGTGTGCGCTTGTTATAATTTTTTCTTGGCTTCCGTGGAACTCCTTGAACCATGTGGGTTTCCAATTTTCGGAGTTTTTTGTTATCCGGCCCTTCTTCTCTTCTTTGAATCTGGCGGTAGTCGCGCTTTCCACCTTTTATCAGATGAGTGAGCTTTCCGTCTCTTAAGGCCCTTTCGATCTCTTGCTTGAGGCTGAAGCAGTCGTCTGTTAAGTGGCCTGTGTCTTTATGAAACTCGCAGAAAAGATTTGGGTCTTGGCCCCTCTTGTTTCGCATTTGTAGCGGTGGTTTGAACTGGTGGTTCTCAGTTGACAAGACTTCTGAAGGCGTTTTTGTTAGGGGTGTCCACTCTTTTTCTCTGTTTTCTCTTTTCACTTCTTTTTGATGGGCTATCTGGTTGATTGTATGTCGCGCGTCTTCTTTTGCTGGGCTTCTTTCTCTGTGACCGGATGTTTTCCATGGTTGGCTTCTGCCCTTCTTGTTATGCCGGTCGTTATGGTTGTATCCGCGCTGGCGGTTGTCATCACCGGTCAACTGTCTGTCAGACTGCGCAATGGTTTTTGCTGCCTCTATGAAGGTGTCCCATTCTTTGGGGCCTCCATCTCTTCCCTTCACTCGCTTGATCAAGTCGTCACACTTGACTGCCCTCATAAAGTGTGCGCGCATCATTTTTTTGCCCACGTCGCCGATCTCCAAACATTCTTTATTATACCTCGTAATGAAATCTTCCACGCTTTTGTGGTCCCTTCTCCATATATTCAGACAGTCTGCCGGGTCTCTAGTATGCCTGCGCTGTTGAGAAAAGTGCGCAAACCAAAAGCGTGCTGCGCCGACGAAAGTTTGAGCGATCCATGACTTGATTCTCCCTGCTGGTAGGCTGTCAAACCAAACACGTGCTGCGCCGACGAAAGTTTGAGCGAAGAGATGACACCACGTTGGTAGATTCCATCCACCTGTTGCTCCAGCACCGTTAAAAACTTGGAGGTGATCATCTGGGTCTGTCAAGCCGTTGTATTTGCCCACGTTGTGTGGTAGTTTCGTTTTGTCGATAGCGGCTGTGGCAATCTCTTTGATTAATTTTGAATTTTCAGCCATGTCGTCTGGACGATAGCTCAAGGTGTAATCATGCTCTGCTTTTGGGTTATAACCTGCGCGTTTGTGAGGTTTGTACGCTTCGTGCTCTGGCGGCAGCCTGCTGAACACTGTGCTTTCTTTGTATGTCTCGTCTTCTTCCTCTTCATAGTTATCAAGCTCGTCGTTTATGTTGCGCGGACCTAAACGACTTTGTATTGGCTTCCTTGGTGGGTGAGAATACTGCACATAATTGCTTTCTATTTCACCGTAAGTATCGCGCGTGTCGTGCGCGCTCGGTCTTCTGATGTTTGGTGCAGGTACTGATTCAGGGCGTAAGTTGAATGCATTAGCCTGTTGAGGCATGTGAGCGCTCAAAGGCCTTTGCGGTGGGGTAACAAATGTGGACTGGTTGGCTTGTGCTTGGAGCAAAGCTTGCTGCGCGCTGAGCTGTGTGTAAACAAGGTTTATAGACGCCATTTGTTCGGCATACCAGGAAGCCAGAGTTTTGCCTTCGGGTAGCCCTAGTAGTGCAGAGAAGTTCAGTTGTGTTTGATCCGATGGAGCTGAGGGGCCAGCTCCATGGCTCTGTGTTTGCACTAGTGGAGGTGTTTGTTGGACTACCCCCAGCGGAGGTTGGAAAGTGGCTCCGTTTGTAGTTTGGGTGATGATCCTAGGTGGAGTTTGGAATGTGGCACCAGTTGTAGTTTGGCTAACAACCCTAGATGCACTCCCAAAGATACTAGGAAAATCGTTGTTCATTTGACCTTCTTGGATAATTTCGTTCCTCTGGCCCCTTTGGACGTGCGTAGTGTCCGAAACAAGCTCAAAGGAAGAAACGTCTCCGTCCACTTGGTGGGAAGGGTTTGTTTCAGCCATTTGGAAGAGTGTTTTAAACGGAAAGGAGATGAAAAAGGTTTGCAAAAATTGTGGTGGGCGCCAATGATGAAACACTGGTTAACACCTAGGGTGAAACTAGCCGGTTCGTCTCTTTTGTGGGGTTTAATCTCCTTCGTCGTGTGACAACCCTCACAAAACCAGGTATTCGTACACTTAATTAATAATTAATTAATGCTTAATTACTGTGCTTGTTTACAATTGTGGTTAAACTGCTTCTTGATTTCTGGTACATACATACTCATGCATCACATTTTATACTGTCACTCTATTATTTACACACAAACATTAGTGACAACTTTGATGCACAAAGCACAGTTAGCACACTAAACGGATAACCCAGTAAACATGCTGACATTGCCAGCACTAGACAGACATTGTTACTGAGGCCAGTATGAGCCGGGAATAAAGTACTACACTGGTAGGGAGTGTAGGGATTAAACTGCGTCACTAGGCGATAGTTATTGTGCCGGGAAGTGCCTAAAACATATTTAAAGTGCAGAATTCTGCACTAGTTAACCAAAATTCAGCATTTAACAATGCTAGTAAAGTGTAAAAACTTGGCAAAATAGTCCTAGACACTTTCCAAAGTGTTGGTAATTTAATGTGTCACTAAAAACAATATAAAAGACACTTTAATTACTTATTTAACACTTTAACGGATCAACATCCAATCGAACAACCAGACTTTACCCAGAACATAAAAATATTGCCAAACACATTGTTTTTATTTTTCTGAGCTTGTTAGGGTCGCCGAACACCCTAACACACTTTATATTTTATAACACACTTAAATCTTTAACTTAACTACTTAATATTCTAACTAAACTAGTAACCACCATTACAACTCAACTAGAAACCTCCCCCCCCCCCTCAAACGGTTCTATAAGTGGAATCCCCACTTTGATTTGTTTGATTAGTTTATTAAAATTGCCTTGGACTTAGGGTGCACTAAACCTAGTGGATAATAACTTGTTGGAAGCTTCTTTAATTAGCCACAAGATATTCACACATCCATTTTCATCCTCACAACTCAACAACAAACACCTTATTCCCTCTCTTCCTTGTTCGGCCGAACCCAAGGCACAACACCACCATCACCATTCAAGCTCCTTTATCCATTCTACTAACATACAAGGGTGTTAGAGTTCATACAAGGAAGCTCGGTGTTCTCGGAAGTGGAAGGACCTCTCTTATTTTCTTTTAACCACCACTTTTATGCTCTTGAACTCCCCTAGCCTTGTGCTAGTAGTAAGTGTCTTAGGGGCTGTTTGGCAGCCTCTGAATGGTCATTAAGAGGCTACCTCTTAATGGAACCATTAAGAATTTTACCAATGAGAAGGTAGAAGAATGTGACATGTGATGATTTATCATTCAGAGGTTACCTCTTAACCATTCAGACTTGAGGTTACCTCTTATTCATTCAGAGGTTTTAAACCATTAAGAGGTAGCATCTTCATATTCTTCATACTTTTGTTGGTTAATAGATGAAAGAATGATAAATATTAAGAAAACTCTAAAGAACATAATTAAAGTTTATGAACATAAAGGATAAAGAATGGATAAAAGATGAAGTAATGTTAGAATGATGTTGAAATCATGTAGATCTTGTGTTGTTATGATTACTACATGTTGTTTGTTAGTAGAAACAAGATGGATCATCATCTAGACATACTAGTTCATGTTTAAGAACATAAACTAGTAAGATGTAAAAGTTAGAAATATGAAAAATGATGAATCCATCCATACATGAAACATGAACTTGAGTAAATATAATTTTTCTTGTAAAATAAGATTCTAAACATGTAGATCTAAAGATCTACAAGTGGTTTTTCGGAAGAACCAATTGAAAGATGCAAGTCTTGTTAAAACCCGGATCTTACATAAACTAAAAACATTTTTAGTGAATAAAGAAGTGTGTAAGCACTTGTGTAACAAGAAAGTTTAACAAAGAAATATTTTTTGTAAATTATGACAAGAAGTTGTGAAACTTCAAGTTCTTTAAAAATAAAGTTTTTAAGAAACTAATTTTATTTTTAAAGATAACAAGATCTACTAAATATGTTAGAAAGTTACTACATATTTTTACAGACTTTCAAGTTCATGAGTTTGTGATTTAGGCATATTTTTCTCAAGTTTGATGTTTAAATATTGTATGTTGATGATTGTTGAATTGTTGGTTGAATTTTGAAAAGAAAATGATACGCTTGTAAGCGTGGACACCTCCAGTTACAGAGGAAACTCTGGCGAAATGTTTCCAGAAATATAACACTTAAAAATATTTTTGTAACAAATGTTTATAAATATATTTTTAAATTGGTTTTCAAAATAAACTTCGCCATGATTTTTATTACAAAAATTACCAAGTATCGGAGGTGGATTTTCGTAAATAAAACTTGTTAAATATATATTTAGAATATATATTTTATAATAAAACGCTTGTGTGATTATGTGATTATTTTGTGAACTAAATATATTATTTTTAGGGTAAAAATAATATATCCTGAAGATATGATGAAGTTACGATTCCAAAATAATACCAACGCTCTCACAAATAAATATTTAAGTTACACCGGTACTGTTATTACAAAGCGAACTTTAAAAATGTAACTTATGTATATTTCGGAAATACAAAGCGAACTTTAAAAATGTAACTTATGTATATTTCGGAAAATACGCTCATACGTATATTTTGATAAAGTATTATTTTGGAAAGTGTATAAAGTAAAATATAATATTTTTGGGAAAAATATGTATATTTTGGGAATTAAAATATTTTAGACCAGTGATTAAAATATATTTTTCAAATGAGACTTAGAAATGTATTTTTCGGAATTATAACGTATACGTATATTTTGGTAAAATATAATTTTGGAAACTGTAGAAATAAAAATATGTTATTTTTGGGAAAAATACATATATTTTGGAAATACGTTATTTTTGGACAAATGAGTTGAATATATTTTCCAAGTGGGAGATAAAAATATATTTTCCTAGTATATTTAGAAGATATATAATTTTTAAGAAAAATAAATATATTTTCTGGAACGATACATGATTAAACAAAATAAGGTTTATTTATATATTTAAGTGAGACTTGAAATATATGGTTTTGGGAATATATTAACATATCTTTATTTAAGAACCATACACCGAAATACAGCGCCATTACGTGGCAAGATATACAAATACGAATACTTGAAAGGTATTAATACAGAAACACTGCATAAACAATTATTCCAAAACTAAATACAATTATTATAACCTGGAATAATATCAGAATCGTAACTCAAAAACATACATACTAAGACCAGGCACGACCCGTTCGTCTAATAGACATTAGACCATTGTAGGTAGTCGTGTTTGCCGCGGAGATTTGGGTTACGAGTTAGAAGACGCAATACTGTGAGTTCATGCTTCCCCCTTTTCTCTTAACTATTTTCAGTTTTTATACTTCGGGGGTGGAATACATGTTACAATTATTACAGACTTTATACATGGTATGGTTAGCTTAAGGAGGGTTTACTACTTAGATCATGTGAGTGGGTAGGCGTGTAACTGATGCCATTAATCCTCATGGTAGGACCGAGGGACATTAGTGATAGATCTATTTGGGTGTAGCGAGCCCCACTCCTGCGCCCGCTGAGTGGACCAGGTGGTGACTAAGTGCCCGACGCACAAATCCGCTAGGTTTGAGTCTTCCTGCATCACTTCACACATATCATTGGCTTTGCAACCCAATGGTGATCTCTTTTTCCTTAATTGCTACATACAAGGGACTTACTTACATACTTACAACCTTTTCAAAGGTTTATACATACTCACTTACACATGAACTCGCTCAACTTTATGTTGATTTTTCAAACTACATGTATTTCAGGGAATTAGTAAATGGATCTGGCGGGCGTTGGAATTTTTAAGCTGCGTTGTGAATAAAGATGTCATCCAAGTCATTAGGGCTTAGGAGACGTATCTTAATCCTGGACGAGATACGTGGTCCTAAACTCGGGTTTGTTTTAAAATCTTTTGTTGAGTCTTTTTGAACTCCTTAAAACATGTTATGGTTTGTAACTTGAATTTGGTAACGACATTTCAAACAATTATGTTGTACTACTTTTAAGCTTAAATTAATGGATGTACATCTACCGGTTTTATCATATAGTGTTGTTATGATCGTATGCAATGGTATTAAGAAGTCACACCAATAATCACGCTTCCGCAAAAGTCAGGGTGTGACACGTCGCTCGCCAAACGACGGTTCCTGCAAAACAGCAACACCGTTAGCTCGTTAAGAGGGGAATATGGGGGTTTCCCTCTTAACTGGGCTCCGGCGTGAGAATAAGTACTGTTCTGAGGAGATAAAACAGTGTGTGTTAAGAGTGAGAGAGTAGAGAATAGAATGAATCAACCTGGATGATGAAGGGTCCTATTTATAGCCGGAGGGTGAGAGAGGGAGGAGCATCCTCGCCAGCTGGTGTAGTGCGCCAGCTGTCCGACCAAGGGGAATATCCTCTTGGTCTCCTCTGCTGTGGTCAGTGTAGTGGTACACGTGGCGCACCTATATTTGTCCATGCTGGAAACGTCGTACTGGTATTGTCGGTCTGCTCCTTGATTTGCTGCAGGTCTACATGGCGCACGATGGGTGGTGACACGTATTGTCCTTTATGTCGGAAGGAGCATCTTTGGTGCCACCTTGACGTATTCCAGAAGCTTCTAGAAGCTTCTGGATTCATTTGCTGATGCGGACGCCATGTAGGATGAGAATGTGGTGTGGTCCTTGCCATGTAGGCAAGGAATTGGGACCATACCTCTTCACATATCTATGTCATTTTATCTATTACTCCCTCCGTCCCACTAAATGTGTCTTATTTTGAATTTTCAAAGTATTTATTCATAAACTTTGACTTTAATTATATATTTTTTGAGTTATATAAAACGTGATGAAAATTAACCCGATAAAAACACTTGTAAAACACACTAAAATTGTATAACTTTCATCAAGTATTATCTAACACAAACAAAATTAGTTAAGTTCAAAGTTTATAAACAAAGACTTTGAAAATTCAAAGTAGGACACTTTTAGTGGGATGGAGGAAGTATATTATCTTCATCCCATAAAGAATGTTATATTACAGTTGTTGCAGTGAAAATTTTGAAACGTATATTTGTTTCAAGGATGTGCAACAATACTTGCAAGTTATTATTTTGGAAGGGCTATAGAACTCTACATTTAGTCATTAGAACATGTGTAGTCTCCTATAAACTATAAGGGTTATGTTACATGTGTCATTAAGGCATTCCCTTTAAGATCAAGCCTCTCAATTTTTTTTTACTGGCGTTTTCACAATTACGCCAACACCATTTTTCTAAGATTACACCGAGGGGGCAGTGTTCGGGGCATTATGGGGCGTGGTCTTTGCCACTTCACCCAATCACATTACCCACTACACATGGTCTTAGGGGGCAAGGGTCGCTTGCCCTTTCTACCCTAAAGTCTTCCAATCCCATCTCGCCACGTCACTAGGTTCATCCACTACCCTAAACCACCTGATTTGGTGGCACGACTATACTAAACTACCTGATTCGGTGGACCCCACCAGTTTACCTCACTCTCTCTCTCTCCATACCCACAACTCTGTCTATCTCTCTCCTATCCTCACACTAACACCATGCGGCCCAACCCTACCCGTCGGGCACCACCCGCATGACTGGCGGCAGTGTGACCTGAGCTGGTATAGGGTACCCGCTACCCTAAAACATGGACCTCACCATTTTACCTCACTCTCTCTCCATACACACAACTCTCTCTATCTCTCACCTATCCTACCCTCACACTAACACCATCCACATAGACCCAACCCTACCCACCGCGCACCACACGCATGACTAGCAGCGGTGTCACCCGAGTGGCCCTTAGGTGTTAATATGATGAAACTAAGTAAAGTTACATGCTAATGGTTTATATTGACGATGCATTACCTAAATGTGGGTGGTGATCTCAATGGGTTAAATTAGTTATATTTTATAGAAATGATTGGTTTTACAAAAAGTTTGTACACATGGTGGGTTTTTGAAATATATTTTAACAGTGGTGGGATCGTTGCGAATTCAAGCTTCTAGAATTTGGCTCCAGTTGAATATGTTTTAACTTCCTTTTTTTAACGGCTAATTTCTTTAATTTCTTATCTACTGTGGGACTTGAACCCAATATCTTCCCCTTTCTAACCTAAGGGTTTCTAAAGCCTTTGCTTTTGCCAATGGACCACCACCCAATTGATATAATATATTTTAACTACTGCACTTTTTTGTTAACTTATAAAATTGATTAAGTAGTACAACAAGCTTTTTATCATAAAACTGTCTAATTTATTTACAATCACAAAAACTATTAATAATTTTAAAAATTTATTATAATACTGTAAGGTTATGATTTTCATTGATTATAGATGAAGGGTGGAGATACAATAGAAAGTTTATTTAGCTAAGAAGGCTAGGAAGTGATCTTGACCATCCATTTAGTTAATCAAGGGCTAAGATTAAATGATGGAGATTGAAGGGAAGAAAAGAGGCGCGTGAGTTTGTTTAGGGGTATTCTAGTCAATGCAAGGCAATAGTTTCTCTCTCCTCCAATTCCCCCCCATTTTTTAAACGTTAATAACTCTTTCATACGACATTATTTTTTTTATAAAAATTGCACCAAAAAAACGAGCGTTTTTTATCTTTAAAACTAGTATACTATTGCTATATTTTCAAAAAAATAATAATTTAAAAACCCAGTTGCGTAAAACGCAATAGAAAAACCACCAGTTACGTAAAACGCAATGAAAAAAAATAACCTAAAAAATGACATTTTTCTAAAACGCAATGCACAAAAAACACAAAGAAATGTCTTATTTGTAAAACGCAATGGCCAGAAAACACAAAGAAATGTCTTATTTCTAAAACGTAATAGCCTAAAAACTAAAAAGAAAATGTATTTTCTAAAACGCAATGGACTAAAAACAGATAAAAATGTGTTTTACCTAAAACGCAATGCACCAAAAACACATACAAATGTCTTATTTCTAAAACGCAATGGCCAGAAAACACTTAAAAATGTCTGTTTTCTAAAACGCAATGGACTGAAAACACATAAAAAAGTGTTTTACCTAAAACGCAATGCACCAAAAAACACAAAAAAATCTCTTATTTGTAAAACGCAATGGCCAGAAAACACTTAAAAATGACTCATTCTAAAACGCAATTGCCTAAAAAACAAAAGAAAGTGTTATCTGTAAAACGCAATGGACTGAAAACACCTAAAAAAGTGTTTTACCTAAAACGCAATGCACAAAAAACACTTAAAAATGACTCATTCTAAAACGGATCGAGTGATTATCTTCAAAATCACCGGAAAAAGCGAGATTTTGTATGAAATTAAACTGGGTTTTCTTCAAAAAGGCTGAAGAACACGTTGATCGGGTGTTTGAATCATTGATTGGTGATGAAAATCGCATTATAATGTAGTGATTATTGAGATAGAAAGTGAACAAATGGTTGAAGATGGTGAGTTTTGAAAATGGTGGGTTTTGAAGTTACTGGGTTTTGAAAAGGAAGAAGAAAGGGTTTGATTGACTAAAATACCCTTTTTCTTTATTTTAAATGTTGCCACATGTCCTAATCCTATTGCTTCCTACACTTCCTAGGCAAAATAAACTTCCTATCTGATCTTTTTCCTATAGATGAAATAGAGATAACCATGGAATGGAATTAAGATAATATAATAGGGAGCCTAGTAATAAGGAGATAAATATAAACTAAATATTGCGAATATTCTTTACTCCTTTTAAGTTGGAGTATAAGGATCACGAATCCCTAACTTATTAAGCAAGACAGCAATTGTTAAGCTCCCAGAGATTTTGTTAGTAAATCTGCAACTTGATTCTTGGTATCAATATGTAATGGCAAGATTTCTCTTAAGTCTTAACTCAACTCTTTTTCGAATGAAATAATAGGCCATCTCTACAAGCTTGGTCCGTTCCTAAAATACATGATTGTTGGCAATAGGTTTAGCAACAAGATTATCATAGAACAGAGGCGTAGCATATGTTGACTTGACATTTGAATCTTCTAATAACTAAGGAACCCATAAACCTTCACTCAGTTGTTACTATTGCACGATACTCGCCCCCAGCTGACTATTTAGAAACAAATGATTGTTTCTTTGTCTTCCATGCCACCAAAGCTCCTCCTAATAAAAGTAGGTAATCGGTTGGAGACTGACTAGTGTACGTACATCCTAACCGGTCAGCAAAACAGTAGGCAACTAAATTCAAACCAACGTTCTGTGGTAAAATAATACCTTGACCTAGAGTGGATTTCAGATATCGAAGAATGCGAATGACGGCTTCCATGTGTTCCTGTCGAGGATCCAAGACAAATTGACTTAAGATGTGTAACACCCCAAAACTCGAATTATTTAGTTGCTATTATGTTACCACGTTTAAAAGAAGGAAATGTATTAACTAGGTTATTAAGCCTAGTTAAATGGTTGGTTCAAACAAATAAGGATATGAAATTGGGTTAAATATGAACAAGTGACAAACATGAGGGGTTAATTTGGAATGAATGGAAAGATAAAATATAAAAATAAAATTCAAAACCCTCAAACACACACCTGGGAGTGTGTGTGTGTTCGATCAGAGGAGAAGAAGAAATGGGGGAACCCCTCTCAAACCCTAATCGATAAATTGGATGGATTTTGGCTGAAATCGAACCTACATGAGCCTTAATAGTGATTATCTAAGCAAGCTTTAGCCAAGGTATGTCTTAATTCCCAGTTTTGATGAACAACCATGAAGTGGGTTTTGATGAATATGTGAGTTTGATCTAAATTGGGATGAAAACTTGCTAAGGTTATCATGTTTAAGCTGAATCATGGATGAATTTTAGTTATCTTTGTGATTTAGAATGAAACCTATGTTTATGAGTATGAGAATGATTATGATGAACATGTGTATGTTGATGATTTTGGTTATGTCGATACATATGTTATGTGGTACGTTTTGATAGTAACATGATGTATAATTTATGACAATGTGATCTTACTTGAATAAAATGGTTCATGAGGTGAATATGGGAAGAATATGCTTAAATTACTTGTACATTATGCTTAGATGTTAGTACGCACGCCAAGTGTTTGATGAAATGACTAGCTGAAGTTAGAAAGTGAAATTGTATGCAAGAATTTGGTAATTTGGCATAGGATGTGAAAATGTTGTATTTGATAGTTAAGTTAGCATGATATACGTGTTTTGGATGAAACACATGTAGGTAGTTTGTAGGATCGTTTTCAGACCCAAACGAGTCGTTCAGAAGAGTTCTATTCAATACGAGAGGCGGAATTCATTCGTATCGAAGTTGTTTCAGCTGTTTTGCACAAGAATCACTTTAAAATGTCTCTTTTATTGAAAACACAATGTTTTACAGCCTGGAGACACTTCGGCAGCACTTCGTTGCCGGAATCAGATCGTTACAAATGAAATGTCAAGACACGTATTTATAGGCCTGGCTATTTCGCACGAAACTGTCCAAACGAAATCAGTTTCACACGAAATCACTATTTCGTGTGAAATGACCACTTCATTTCGTGCGAAATGACAGTTTCTCATTTCGTGCGAAATGCCTCTAACATACAAATTTCTCATTTTCTCGTTCTACGTGCCCTGATCTTTCTAACCTATCACAAGACTCGATACAAGACGAAGTCGACAGACATATGCACCAACAGACTCCCCCTTGGATGTTGACGAAGTCTTCAGTGTCGAGTCTTCGGTTGTCAAACCTTCAGTCTTTATCAGTCTTCATGCTTTCTCCAAAGATTCTCCATTGTAAGTATCCTCAATCAATCTCTTTCTCTTCTCTTTCTTCTAATCTCCCCATGGATGTTGATCTGGTTCTTGATCTTTGTAATTCTCTTGATCAGATCTCTTGATTCCTTAAGTTCATCAGCATCATCAGCTTGTGAGAACTTCAGGATTCGAACCTGGCTTTCTACATTTTCAAACTCCCTCTTGATGTCTTCAGACTCCCCCTATCGATAAGCTGGGATCACAGTCTGGAATTCTTGTTCTAGGATCGTGACCTGTCTCACTCTCTGCACAGGCTTTCTCAGGAATCATAATCTAGCTCTTTCCAAGCTTCATTCCTGCACAAACTCTACCTCACAATAAATTTTACAAATTTAAGATTTTTTACAAATTTAAACTTCACATGCAAGAATTCTTTCAAAATGATTTATCATTTAAAATCTCTGAGGACCATTTGTAGGAACTACATTTTTCATTTAAAAAACACTCTCCCAAACCTGTTCATCATGTTTAGCACTTATAACTTTGAAAATCAGCTCTTCAACATCAGTTGTTGAAAATCTTTTTGTATTTTCAGAATTTTATGCTAAAACACACTTAAACTATTTTTGGATTTTGTTTTTAATCAAATGCAGTAAAGAAGTATTTACAAACAATATTTTTGCGAGTTTGTGTAAGAGGATCATATTAGTTTTTGAGACAAATCACAAGCACCGTTAAGCTATAAACATTTTAAGTTCTAAACGATTCACTTAGATTGTCAGTATAGTGATCCACTTAAATTTTCACACAAAGTTCAACTGTTTCGAGATACGAGATTAGTGTTTTAAGCACTTAAACTTATTCGCGTGTCCCACCTCAGAATATACTCCCGTATCCAGATCCCAATATTTAGTCTTACAGGTGAGTATACCTAGATGATATCTGTAAGGGGTTAAATGCGAGACCATGAGAGCTCAGGCTATTGCTTCCGCAAAATCAGAGAGATGATGGTTCGACTTTTGGTGGGTTCCCTTTAGAGAACCTTTTCTTCAACAACACATGATTAGCATTTTGCAATGTTTCATCATTTTTTATGTTGAGGGTGGTGCTATATTTCAAGCAAGCGAAAAGTATTATACGGGGACTAGGCCATTGCTTCCGCAAAATCAGAAGTCCCGGGATAATACCCCAGATATCACTAAGCATAAAGACCTAGTATCTCAGAATGAGGGGTCTTTCAAACCAGATTTCGGGGGTTACCCATATATCCGAGAGATGTTCCCCACGAAATAAGTAAGTAATATTTTTTGGTTTATATCTCGACACAATCTACTAAATGTGCAAAAACCTACTGGCACATCATCAGTGAAACCGTTTATTACATTTTATCTTTCCAATTCTTTAGCGTGCTGTGATAGTCCACTGATGTACTATCATTTCCTCTTTTTCACAACAAAACTCGTTTATGAATTTTTCAAATGTTTTTGGCTTTTGAGATTTTATCATGTTTTTGTATTTTTCAAATTTTCAAAATTTTCTAAATTTTTACTCCTCCTAAAATCAAAATATGTTTCAATTTTGATTTTCTGGAAAAATTTGAAAACAAACTGTACAAGAAATTGACAACATGATGTGAATTACTTCAATTGGCCATCCACTTGGCATCAATCTATTTTCCCATTATGATTTCAAAACACTTAAGTTTGTTTTAATCAAAATGATTTTTCCGGAAAATAAGTTTTGTTGATTTTACCACTTGTAAGATTGGGGATTCATTCATCACTTTGTTTTCTCAAACATTTTAATGAAAGTTAAATCAAGTTCAATTTAATGACCTTGATTAACCACTTGTATGTAAAACCCACTTTTCTACCACTTGTACGTTTACTTCAAACAATCATATATAAGAATGATGCCGATTCCTGCTCCACGATTACCAACTTGGGAGCTCCTGCAAGTCAGGTGTTTCAGTTAAAGAGATTCTCCCAAACCTGACGGTCCTTGGGAGATTCTGAGTTATCAACACTCGACTTCTTACCTTTCTTCTTCTTTTCATAAAATTCTTTAACCCCTTTGACCTTCCCGTCAATCATTTTTCCAAAAATATTTTGAACTGTGGAGTTAAAGGCCTTTTCAACATCAAATTATTTTTTTTTTCAGAAAAGAATTGATTTGATATTTCAACTTTACCAACTTTTGATTTTAAATTCTCAGCCCGCAATGGTGGAAAATTTTCATCATCCAAAGGCGACACTGACTTTTCACCTTTTGATTCAACTTGTGGCTCATCTGACTTTGTGGAATCAGATTCATCGCCAGAAGATAGATCCTCTGATTTTAACGAATCAGACTCATTGCTAGTACTATCATCAGATTTCTTAACAACCCACTTTTGGTTGTCAAGCTTCACTTTTCTTCTGTAAAAACTTTTTGAACACTCACCAACTTCAAACTTTGAATTTTTGAAAACAGTAAATTGTTTGATTGGTGGTTCATTTTCAACCATCTTTCCTTTCAGTTTATCAGAAACTCTCTGTTTTGTTTGAATTGCCTTTGGACAATTCCTGGCAATATGACCAACTGTTTTGCATTGAAAACAGGTTCTCGTCTCCGTCTTTTGAACAATTTTATTCTTCATTTCCTCTTGCTTCTTAGCAAGGAATTATTTCTTTGATTGATTCCTGAACAACTGCTCCTTTTCTTCTTCAGATGATATTCCTGAAACAAACACAATTTTTGGTTTATAAGTTTTTTCATTTTTATGATTTTTCTGTGGAATAAATCCAAGACCTTTCCTTTTGAAATTACCGTTATGGTTTGGTCTCTTTTGATAACCTGAACCAGAACTGTAACCCTTTTTCTTGTTTAAACGTTGTTGAATTCTTGAGGTGTAAGGTTTAGGTTTTTTAGAAAGATTTGCATCTTTTATTTCAGAAATATTAATTTCTGTTAGTTTGAAAACCTTTTTAATCATTTCAGTTTTAACACCTCTTATTGGAAATTCTTCATCAGAATATAATTTGTCAGAATCATTCAAAGTATAAGCTACTTTGAATGTTTCATCATTCAAATTAGATTTTGATAACAGAAATTCTTTATTGTAAACTCTTTTGCCCTGTTTGACTTTTGAACTTGACGTATCAGATTCAGATTTCGACTCCGACTTCGACTCCTCTGACTCATCTTTATCCAACACCTGATCGACCACTTTCTTTATTAACTCGGACTCATGATCAGTGTCAGATGATGTAAAAATGACATCAATGTTTTCTGGCAAGTTAACTGAAAGCTCAGACTCCCACTGCAAGTTGGTTGCCTTTTTGACTCTTTCTGAATTTGGATTTCGTGGAGAATATCCATTTTCAAGCGGGGGTGGACACTTGTTGTAACTGACACTTTGTTTCTTACCAGAATTCTTCATTTCAGTCTCTTCTTTTGTTTCTAACTTCTTCTCTTCAGATGTTTCTTCTTCAAAAGCTTTCATGCCTTCAACGGTTGGATAAATCCTGTCAATAACATAAGAAGTACATGAGTAACTTTTTAACAATCTGTTTACCCTCTCTTTTTCAATCCTCTGGGTTTCCAGTTTCTGTTCCAGCACAACACATTTCTCAATGTAATTATTCACAATTTTCTGCTTTGTCATGAAAGCTCCTTGAAGTGTCTTCATAGCTGTTGCTTGTTCACTGTTTGATTGATTGTACTGATTCATTGCTTTGTTTAGAACATCATAGGATTCTTTCAATCTGTTCATGTTATGAATCAAAGTACTGTTTTGCTTCTTCACTGCTTCACAATTTTCACATTTCACAGGAATCTTTTGTGCATCAACTTCTGCTTCAACTTTGAATCTGGAACTTCTTTTACCTTTTTCTTTATCACACGAACTTCTTCATCATCACTGCTAACTTGTTTTTTAACTTTCTTCTTTTTCACTCGAACTTTTCCATCATCACTGTCACTCTCTTCTAGCATTCTCAAGTGCTCTTTCATTCTGTTAGCATAATAATCATCATTATCACTATCTTTAGCAACTCGAGCAACAAAAGCTTTATGATTTGAATTTTTGTTAGGATCATAGTCATCCCAACTAAAATTTTTCCAGCTAAACCCTTCTGGTAATTTTTCATCATCTTGATCTATCAATTTTTTCATCAAACATGCTCTATTCTCTGCTGAAATATATTTATCCTCACTGAATTCTTTAGACGAATTTCTATCATCTTGATTCACCAAATAAGCTTTCTTTGATTCTTCAATCTCCTTTCTAGCATGAGCAGTTTGTGGTTGTTGTTGATTTGGTTGTTGAGCAACTTGATGATAAATCGCTTTTCGATAATAATCATTATTGTTGAACGAATTTTGAGCTCCACTTGCTTCGCGGTTTGTGCACTCTCTCTTGAAGTGTCCTTTTTCCCTGCAACGAAAACAAGTAACTTTAGATTTATCAAATCCTAAAGTAGAAACATTTGCATCACGGAAATCATCTCTTCCCGTAATTTGTTTAAACTTTTCAGCTCTTCTCAACACACTTGCCAAACACCACTTTATATCCATTAATTCCATTTCTTCAGCATCGATTTGATCGTAATCCTCTTTTGTCAACATTGGATTCCCGATCCTTCCTGCAACTAAACTCTCATATGATTCTAAAACAGTCCCCAACAAAGACATGTGACCTTTTGCAACCTCTTCCGAGAAATTCTGACCATTTTCAAGATTTAATACAATGTTGCATTGTAACATCTTGCCATTCTTGGTTGCTGAAAAATTTGGATCAAATGATAGGTATGAAGAAAAACCAGTTTTGCTGTTTGATCCTTGAGATGACCCTCCAGAAGAATTTTTAGCATTGAATGCAGTTTCGATCTTTGGTGACATGTTGGTCTTATCACTGATACCTCATTTGTAATAAAGACCAATATCTTATTCACCATCAAAATCCTTCATTCTTGAGATCTTCCGTTGTTCCATTTCTTGAGCTTCAAGTTTCTCAATAAATTTACTCAATGTTAGAGTGTTAAACCCTTTCTTATTCCTTAACATCATAAGGTACGTGCCCCAAACCTCATGTGGCAACGCATCAGCCAACTTTTCAATCAATTCTTCACTATCGTTTGTGATGCTCAATCTCTTCATGTTCATTATTAAATTGCAATATCTTTCGATAATCTGCTTGGTATTTTCAGTTTTTAAACCACGAAATAGATCAAACTCCTTTTTCAAAAGCGATTTTTTGTTCTTAATCATCTCTTGACTTCCAACAAACTTAGATTTTAATGCTTTCCAAATTGAATATGCACTTCCATTGTGTTGCAATAAAACCAAGATATCTTCTTTAACTGCTTGTTGCAGTAAACTGATCATCATCTTTTCATTTTTGTATTTCTTTTTCTCATCAACACTTAGGTCTTTAATAGCAATCTCCTCTTCATCATCATTTAACGGTCTAATATATTTCGTTTCAACACATTCCCAAGCATCCAAATAATTTGCTTGAACCCAATTTTCAAAACGCTCCTCCCATCCTTTATACTCCTCAATATTCATGAGATTTGGCGGTTTTTGGATGGTCCCCGTTTCGTATTCTAACATAGTGCTCTGAGCAATAGTAATCGGAGTAGCAAAGGCGTTATAAAATTCCTCTTCCATGATTTGGGTTCAAAAATTCACAAACTTCGTCTTTCAAACGAAACAGCACAATTCAAACGAAATACCCTGTTCAAACGAAATAACCTGCAAGACAACTTCAAACGAAATGAGTTCACACGAAATATGGTATTTCACACGAAATGAATGATTTCGTGCGAAATGGTCAAACGAAATACCAACTTGGTGCGAAATAGAACTGATTTCGTGCGAAATAACTAACTAATTTCGTACGAAATGAGAATGTTGTTTCGTACGAAATGAATTTTTATGCAGTTTTAAACGAAATAGTGCTTTCATGTGAAACGAAAATCAAACAAGCTATTTCGTGCGAAATGAACTTGTTATTTCGTGTGAAATGAATGAAACTGAGTGATTTCGTGCGAAATGAAATCCTCAATTTGTGCGAAATGCTGCTGATGTCATCATCTCGGCCATATTTTTGTCAAATTGATCAGGTTTTAGTCCGATTTTAGATCCAATTCTTTCAAGGCTTTGTTAAAACACAGTTTCGCATATAATGTGAGAAATTCAAGTCATTATGACCGTGAAAAGTTGTTAAATTTTGAAAAGAAGGTGTAGAAATCAGATTTTGCAGCTGAAATGGTAAGAACTCTTCCCCCTGAGCTCTGATACCACTTGTAGGATCGTTTTCAGACCCAAACGAGTCGTTCAGAAGAGTTCTATTCAATACGAGAGGCGTAATTCATTTGTATCGAAGTTGTTTCAGCTGTTTTGTACAAGAATCACTTTAAACTATCTCTTTTATTGAAAACACAACGTTTTACAGCATGGAGACACTTCGGCAGCACTTCGTTGCCGGAATCAGATCGTTACAAATGAAATGTCAAGACACGTATTTATAGGCCTGGCTATTTCGCACGAAACTGTCCAAACGAAATCAGTTTCACACGAAATCACTATTTCGTGCGAAATGACCACTTCATTTCGTGCGAAATGACAGTTTCTCGTTTCGTGCGAAATGCCTCTAACATACACATTTCTCATTTTCTCGTTCTACGTGCCCTGATCTTTCTAACCTATCACAAGACTCGATACAAGACGAAGTCGACAGACATATGCGCCAACATAGCTAGTTGATGATGTAATTCGGTAAAAGTATGCTTTAGGAACTTGTACCCTATGCTTGAAATGTGGTGCACACCATGAGTCGGATTAGTGGCTTAATGGTAATTTAGAATGAGTGTGTACTAAGTGTAAACGTTGTGGACTACTAGTTAAGTATGATGTTACGATTACATTAAAATGGCTAACTTGGTATGTAGTTGTCAAATGTAGGATCATGAAAGCGTTACTATGTGTAAAAATGATTTTGTGAACATAGGGTATGAAATCAAGTGATCATGTAGTTGTATGTACCACATAACGTGAAAGTAAAATACGTATGCCGTTACTACAATAATCTATCATATCAAGATAAATGTGTGTGTTCATAAGTTGGAAATAAGTAAGCATGACCGTTGAATTCGGAAAAGTCAACGAATATGCGAGTGACATGATTAGACTTATGAATGTGTTTATGAGATTTTAAGGAATCATGTATATGTGTTAGGACAATTATGTATAGGTATGTATGATAATAAATTTGATTAAGAGAATGTAAACAATGTGATTGTCGGTTCATGTCGTATGCGTATTAATGTTTGACTAATGAAAGTCTATGTAGCTAAGAGTTAGAAATGGATGTGATATGAATGAACGTGCATACTAACTATGATGTGGACGCAATGACTTGAAAGGATAGGAACCCCAATAGACATGGACTCAAGTATGGAAGGCTAACGGAGCAAGAGGAAATAAGGAAGCTATGCACAAAGTTGGACACACGAGGTAAGTGATCCCGTCTCACTTCTTAGTATGTATGTAGTATTTATGAGTGTAGAAAATTATGCAAGAATCATGTAATGAATGAGAAATATTGAGGTAAGTGTTATTTTAGTATAACGAAGGAGTTGTTTATAATGAAAGTAAACTAGTAGGATAAAACGGCTTGAATAATGGTATAAAGGGATTTACAAGCCGTTTGCTTATAAATCAGCTTTTGATGTGACCCGGGGTGATAAACGGATCCGTAATTAAATTACGGGCGCGTAGGAAAAAGAATCACGTAAAACGGGTGAGTAGAACGAAAGTTATGGCAGTTTTAAGTTAGAATTTGGTTATTATTTGGAGCTGGGCAACTGCAGCTCAAAAATAAGAAACATTCTGTGGAAACTGGGCCTTGGCGTCGTGCGACAGCCAAAGGAGTTAACCGTCGCGTGGCGCGATGGGTATAATGGCTGGGAAATGTTGTTTTGTTGATGGTTCAGCTTAAGCAACTTGTTTAAATGGATTTTAAAGCCTTCATAACTAATGTAATTGTTGGTTTTGATCATAGGTAAATGATAAGGGGGTTTAAGTATGGAACTACCATTGTGTTAATGAAGAAAACCCATAAGTAAAGGTATCTAGGAACGAGTAAGTATGTAGGTCGATATGTATAATGCCTATATTATGTAGAGTTATAATTTTGACATGTTAGCATAAGTGTATGCATGTAAAAGTAGTAAGCAAGAGCTCGTAACCGTATACGCACGAATGTAGGCAAATAAGATTGTATGGTCATATGTAGTAACGTATGTAAGTACGAAGGTGGGTTGCTAAGAATGCACGTAGGAATTAGGAATGTATACGTTTGTGAATGCGAAATGTTATAAATGTATGAAGAAATGGTATGGAATGGTTTCATTTTGTTCGAGCATTAACGATTGCTAATGGTGTGTTTCGAGATTGGAATGTAATGCAGGTATAAGAACACCGGGTTCATGAGGTATCGAAGTCGAACTCGGAACAAGAAAATACGAGAGGATAGTTGAATGAATCAAAGTTCCTATTGTTAAATGTTATTCAATATTAAACTATATGAGAATCACGTCGTATGATGTTGTTAATGACTAATGGTTATGTTGTATGTGATGACCACATGTATTACACGGATTTCTTCTACCATTAATGAAGAGAAGCGGACATAGATCGAGTAGAGAGCGAGGATTGTACGGAAAGAACGGCCATTTGGCTTTATTTATGTAACGACTTGAAGTGTTAATTGGAAGTGAATGTTGTATATTTCTTTTAGTTAATGTTTGACATTTCGTAATTGAGCATTTCTGTAAGTAATGTGCCTAATAAAGAAAGAAAATTTTAAGGCTCTTTTTCCGCCACGTCGTTTTTAAGTTATTACGTGTTAGGGTGTTTCAAGATGTTAACCGAATAAGCAAAATATGGTCTGGTTGCTTGAAGATACAATAATCTTCGAATGAGCCTTTTGTGCTGCTTGGCATCTGTTTTTTTTACTTTCACTACATTGATCAAGCTTGAGATATTGTTCCATGGGAAAAGAAGTAGGTCGACAACCCATCAAAGTGCTTTAAAACCAACCCATCCTGAGTTCTTGCCACTTCAATCCCCATAAATACTTTCAAGGAACGGGGTCTTTAATGCTAAAACTTTCGTTAATATATTCTTTTGATTGCTTGATTTTCTCCACATGAAATTCCTGTGATGATGACATCGTCTACAAAAATAAGCACAACCACAAAAAATCATTAGCCTTGAATATAAATAACGAGTGATTGGCTTTTGACTGGTTGTACCGAATTTCAAGCAAGGAAGTGATAAATTTTTGGTACCAATTACGGGAAGCCTATTTTAACTCGTAAAGAGATTTTCTAAGACGACAAACTCCGAGTTCTTCTTCCTTAGAGAATTCGTTTGGAATCTTCATATATACCTCTTCCTCAAGATCACTGTGGAGCAATGCATTGTTCACATCTAGCTGATGAATCAGCCACCTCCTTTAGACACCAACATCTAGAAAATTTCTTATCGTGACAAGCTTAGCGATCGGGGCAAAGCTATCATGAACGTCAACACCTTCCGTTTGAGTAAAACCTTTGGCTACATGACGAGCCTTGTACCTTTCGATATCGCCATTCGGTTTATACTTTATCTTATGAGCCATTTGAATCAATGGCCCGCTTTTCATCTAGTAATTGTTCAAGCGTCTATGTTTTATTATCTTTGAGGGCCATGATTTCATTCTTCATAGCATCTATCCAACTTTTATCATGCATAGTTTCATGGAAATTTTTCGGCTCATTGTTGGAGTAATGACCACCAAATATGCCTCACCAGAGTTAGAAAATTTATCATAAGGAATGTAATGGGTGAGAGGATGTACTTGTAGGAACGTTATACGACCTGACGAGTCGATCAGAAGAGTGCTCAGACTGAATCAGAGGCGGAATTCATTGATTCAGTCTTTGTTTAGCTTGATTTCACTATTTAACGTCTCTTTTATTGATATGTTAACAATATACAAGCTCTGGAGACAAATTGGCAGGGCTTCGCCGTAACACTACCTAACTGCTCTACTAGATCCGCTTATATGACCCCTATATATAGGCCAGAGTGGTTCGCTTATATGGACATGTCCATATAAGCGGACCTGACAAATAAACGGACCTACATTGGGTGGTTCGCTTATATGGACATGTCCGAATAAGCGGACCTGACAAATAAGCGGACCTACATTGGGTGGTTCGCTTATATGGACATGTCCGAATAAGCGGACCTGACAAATAAGCGGACCTACATGTTTGACATAAAAACGGACCTATCTAACTCATGTGTTTCTTGATTTTCGTTCACTATACAATCAGCCCTAGCCTAAGACTCGAACTAAGATGTAGTCGACAGACAACTGCACCAACAGACTCCCCCTTGAATGTTGACGGAATCTTCAGTGAGAGTCTTCAACCTAACAACTCTTCAATCTTGATCGGTCTTCTTCAGGAACTCTTCCTGGAATCATGAACCCGGATCTTTCTCTGGCTCTAACTCTCGTCAGACTCCCCCTATCATCAAGCTGGGATCGCTGTCTGGAATTTGTTATCACCTTTGAAATTAAATCCTGGCTTTATCAATTTAAGCTCTTCTCAGGTTCTGATTAATCTCCTGGCTTTCGTAGCAACAGGATCAGAAACCTACACAACTCAAACACACAATTATAACAAACAATATTGTGATTCAATTTAATGAATCAACTAAACCTTTGAGAATCATTTTCATTTAAAATTGATTTAAAAAAAATTGAAACATTCCAAATTTTGATTCAACTTTTCAAACCAATTATCCAACCCAATTGTTCATCTTGTTTAGCCTTTGAAATTTTGAATATCAGCTTTTCAACATCAGTTGTCAAAAATCTTTTTGGATTTTTCAAACTATGAAACACAAACGCAATAACAGAAATTAAATACAGAAATGAAATATGTACAAACATATTTTTGTGAGTTTGTGAAAGAGGATCAGATCAGTTTTTAGACAAATCACAAGCACCGTTAAGCTCTTAATCGTTTTAAGCTCTAAACGATTCACGTTGATTGACGATATGTTTGTCCTCTTAAGCCCAATCTAAAAACTTTCAATCTGCTTACCGATACTTTAAGGTATATTAAGATAGCACTAAGTTCTTATGGACCCCACAATCTCAGCATATCCCCTCATCATGCAATACACTGACTCAAGTAATGCCTTTAAACTTTTATCAACTGTGATTTGTGCGAAAACAACTCAGAATGTTTAAACATTAACAATCAGGTCGATACTTCCGTATACGCAGAGAAAGTCCAATGTTTAAACAAAATAAGAAAATAAAAATAAGTTGAAGTTGTTTAGGCTTTAACCACCAGGTCGATACTTCCGTATACGCAGAGGTGATCCAAAGCTTAAACGAAACACCAAAGAAAATAAAGCAGAATGTTTAGGCAACAACATCCAGGTCGATACTCACGTATACGCAGAGGATGTCCGATGCTTAAACAAAATAAAGAAATAAGACAAGTTTAAATCTTTTCAAAATAAAATGCACAATCACAGCGACTTTTTAGCAAAGTTGTGAAAGTTCAATCATGTTTCCCACTAGAACTAGGCTTTCAATCATTTAAGTTTGTATCGTTATCGCAAATCTACTAGTCTAGCTGAGCCTACCGTCACATCTTTAGTGAGACCGTTTATCACATTTTAAACTTTACATTTCTTTAGCATGCTGTGATAGTCCACTGATTTTCTATCATTTCCTCTTATTTCAGCAAAACTCATTTTTTAAATTTTTCAATGTTTTTGACATTTTCAAATTTTCTAATTTTTTTAAAATTTTTCTCCCCCTAAAATCAAAATATGTTTCAATTTTGATTTTCTGGGAAAATTTGAAACAAACTGTACAAACTTGACAACTTGATGAGAATCACTTCAATTCTCTATCCACCTGGCATAAACAATCAGAACTCCCCCTCACAACAAACTATTTTCCCATTATGATTTCAAAACACTTAAGTTTGTTTTAATCAAATGGTTTTTCCGGAAAATAAGTTTTGTGTGTCATTTCACAAATTCGGGGATCTTTCATCACTTTGTTTTCTTCAACCACTTGTAAAAACTAACATTTTTAAGATCAAACCTCAAATATCACTTGTAGAAAATCAAGTACAACTTAATGTCCCTGATTTACCACTTGTAAGGCGAAAAATCACCAGAGTGAAATTTCTCAAGAAAAGTGCCGATTCATGTTCCACGCTTACCAACCTGGGAACTCCGGCAAGTCAGGTTTTTCATTTAAACAGATTCACCCAAGCCTGACGGTCCTTGGGTGATTTTGAATTCTTGTTCAACAATGGTGGAAAATTTTCATCATCCATTGTTAAACCTGAATTCTCAGATTTTACCTCAACAACAGGCTCTTCTGGCTTTGACGAACCAGAATCATTGCCTGCACATGGCTTGTCTGACTTTGACCTGTCAGATTCATCGCCGACCATTTTCTTCTTCTTCTTTTCTTCTTTCGTCCTCAGATTTGTATCTGATGAATGCGTTTTGCTTGATTTTGCAGTCGAAGGAGTTGATTCATCAGAACTCTTATTCGATCTATCCGGTGAACCCGAGGACAAGATCCTTTCGAGATATTCTCTTGCTTTCTTCCTCTTCTTCCTCAGTCTGTCTTTTTGCCCCTGAGAAAGCTTCACTTTCTTTTCTTGAACTTTAGGTTCTTGAACCTTCTGTTCTTTGGGCTTGACATTGACTGGAATCTTTACCTGCTTCTGAGATTCAACCCTCGATCTTCTCATTGATCTCATTGAGCAATCTCTAGCAATATGGCCAATGATGTTGCAGTTAAAGCATCTTCTTGACTCAAAACACCAACTCTGGCAGTTAACAGCAATGTGTCCTTGATAACCGCATCGGTAACACACTCTGTTATCGTACCAATCACCATTTTCACACCAGATGCTCAGATCATAGCATTGTTTGGATTGGTGATATTCCTTCCTCATGTTTGCTGAATTTGGCTTTTGAGCACTGTGGTCCGACCTGCACCACTTATTTGCAACAATTTTAGAGTTTTCATTTTTCGATTTTTGTAATTTTTCATTACGATTGGATGATCGATCTGATGAGCTTTTATTATCTTTTTGAACATTTTTCAAAATTTTTTCTTTTTGTTTTTGTTCCACTTTCTTCTTCAAAGATTTTTTCTTAGAGCATTCTCCCTTTTCAGTTGATTGTGGAACAATTTCTTGAAACTTTCCTTTTAACTTCAGAAATAAATTCTTTTTCTTTATTTTTTCATTTTCATCATCAGATTTCTCATCGCAATCTTCAACTTTGACATTGTCAAAGTTTGTGACATTGTCACTTATTGGAACTGAATTTAAAGGTTTTGGGCAAGGAATAGTTGAAGTATTCACAAACACCTTCAACTTTTCTTCCCATTCCTTGATTTTCTTTTGAGCACACTCTGCTTCATTTTCAAGTCGAATAATCTTTTCAAGATGAGAATTGATTGCAATTTGTTTTTCAAGATTGTTTTTACCAAACAAGTCTTTCTCATCTTCTAAAATTTTTATTTGACTTTGAAAATCTTTCTCAATTTTTACTTTTTCATTTTCAAAACCTTTTTCATTCTCTATCAAAATTTTGTTTTCTAATGTCAAACTGTTCAAATTACTTAACAGTTTGTCATTTTCAGCTTTCAGCTTTTCACAATTTCCCTGTAACTCCAGAATCTGTTTAATATCAGTTTGCTTCTCGTCTTTCAACTTCATGACTTCCGATGTCAAACTTTCCGCATCCTTCAAGAGTTTGTCATTGTCAGTCTTAAAGTTGTCACATTTGGAGCACACTGATTCAGAATTTGAAGATTCATTCTTCACAGATTCTTCATTCTTTGGATCTTGTTCTTTCTCTATCTTATATGTACCTGCACCAAAGATTGTAACAAGATCAATAGGATTTCCATTATCATCAATATAACAACCCCTTTTCATATCATACATCAAATTTCTTTTCGCTGCCCAACAAACATTGATTCTTTTGTTTATTTCATTTATCACGTCTAAATCCAACTCATCTAAATTCATTTTTATTTTATCCATCACATCTCTCTTCTTTTGATAAATTTCATAATTGTGATTTTTAAGTTTACTAATGAATTTATTCAGAGATAATTTTGAAAAACTTGAATTTTCTCTCAGATTTTTCAAAAAATCATCCCATTCAGCTGGTAATCCATTAGCAAACTTTGATACCATTTCAGCTTCTGATATTACTATTTGATTTTCTTTCAAATAGTCAATCAAACGATCAAAACGCTTCTCCAAATCACCCAATTTTTCATCTTTCATACACAGAAAACATTCAAACCGGGTACTCCAAACCTTTTTGGGCAAACCATGATAATAACTACTCAAATATCCTCGATACCAATTATTTAACCTTTCAAGATCATTGTTTTCCTTTTCATCAAACACCATCGCCATTTTTCTAACAATCTCACCAAATCATTGTTGTTCACAAAAGCGAAACACCAAAGTGACAGAAAAGCGGATCTAATGACGACCGAATAAGCGAATCTACTCAATGTCCGAATAAGCTAACCTACTCAACGTCCGAATAAGCTGACCTACTCAACGTCCGAATAAGCTGACCTACTCAACGTCCGAATAAGCTGACCTACTCAATGTCCGAATAAGCTGACCTACTCAATGTCCGAATAAGCGGACCTGCTGATGTTCACATAAGCGGACCTGCTGATGTTCACATAAGCGGACCTCCTGATGTACACACGAGCGGACCTACTGATGTACACAAGAGCGGACCTGTGAGGTACTTTGGAGCGGACCTAATCAAATATGTGTCGTTGGAGCGGACCTATCAAGTAATTTGGAGCGGACCTGATCAAATGTGTCCCTAAAAGCGGACCTAACAAACGAACCTATGGAGTGTCCGTATAAGCGGACCTAAATCCGAAGGTCATTTGATCCATTTTTAGTCCGTATTTTGGTCCGAAACTTTCCAGGGTTTGTCTATGATCAATTGCGCACAATCCTTGAAACTTTGAGTGAATTCCGACCGGTAAAACTTGATCTGATGATGAAAGAAGGTGTAGAAATCAGAATTTTTGAGCGAAAATGAACTAAACAGTAAGAACTCTTCCTCCTGAGCTCTGATACCACTTGTAGGAACGTTATACGACCTGACGAGTCGATCAGAAGAGTGCTCAGACTGAATCAGAGGCGGAATTCATTGATTCAGTCTTTGTTTAGCTTGATTTCACTATTTAACGTCTCTTTTATTGATATGTTAACAATATACAAGCTCTGGAGACAAATTGGCAGGGCTTCGCCGTAACACTACCTAACTGCTCTACTAGATCCGCTTATATGACCCCTATATATAGGCCAGAGTGGTTCGCTTATATGGACATGTCCATATAAGCGGACCTGACAAATAAACGGACCTACATTGGGTGGTTCGCTTATATGGACATGTCCGAATAAGCGGACCTGACAAATAAGCGGACCTACATTGGGTGGTTCGCTTATATGGACATGTCCGAATAAGCGGACCTGCCAAATAAGCGGACCTACATGTTTGACATAAAAACGGACCTATCTAACTCATGTGTTTCTTGATTTTCGTTCACTATACAATCAGCCCTAGCCTAAGACTCGAACTAAGATGTAGTCGACAGACAACTGCACCAACAGTACTGTCGAGGAAGACCGATCTTGTGTGGTACGCATATGGTCTAAGGATGGGGGCAAGTTGACATAAAAATCATGGAGCCATTTGGATTGTGTTATGGTCCTCTTTTCCCTTGTATAATTGTTGAGACCATTTTTCATTTGGTTGGACATTCTACTCCTCGATATAAGTAGGAGGCTCTCTTGGAACAGGCTCATTGATTTCATCATTTGATTAAACTTTTACCCATTCTAGATCAAGCTCGACGTTCATAAACAAGTTTTCATCATTTATAAGGCATTCAAAGATACCTTTATCATGTACCTTAGGTTTGATTATCGCGAATGGGAAGTAACTTTCTGCAAACTTTACATATTGTGAAGTTACAAACTTCCCTTGTTTCGTGTCAAAGATTTTGTAGCCTTTTGTTCCTAGCAGTAACCCAAGAGCACCTTTGGCCTCCCCTTGAATTAGAACTTATCTCCCATTGTCTCTGTGCTTCGGTAATAAATAAGCCATCCAAGAACTTTCATATGATTGTAACATACCATTTTTCCGAACATAACCTCGTATGGTATTTAGTTTCCCATAACCTTTTATGGTAATTGATATATAATATATGTGACAACTTTTATGAATTCTCCCCAAAACCTTCTTGGTAGGCTTTCTTAAAACACCAGAACACAAGTTGTCTCTAAGATATCGATGCTTTCGTTCAACCACCCTATTTTGTTCAGGTGTGTGCGGGCATGTGGTTTCCAACAAAATTCTCTCCCTTGCATTGAACTCCATCATTTTGTTTGAACCCTTATTATTATACTGAATTCTTTTAACTGGCTTTCCAAAACAAGGGTTCACCATTTTCTGAAAGTAAACAAAACACTCGCTAGCATCACTTTTGTGTCTAATAAGGCAAGTCTATACCACTCTACTAAAATCATCAACAATCATAAGTAATAACTAGCGTGGGAAGTGTGGTATTTTCCTCGAACATCACAATGAATCAAAACAATACAAGCACCAATTTTAGTAGAAGTTTTAGGAAAATACGAATATGTATGTTTAGCTGTAACACGAGCATAAATAAATATCCTAGCAACTAGAAGGAAAACTTTCAGAAAAATCTAACACGACATAATTTATCGAATGAGACATGACCTAATCTTTTGGGCCACACTTTGGCATCTGTCTTAGACATCATAACTTTCTTTTCTCTCAGTACCATCTCCATCCAATATAGACCATTCACATATTCACCCATACCAATCAACTTCTTTGAACGTAAATCCTGCATAAAGCAAAAACGTGGAAGAAATTTTACTGAGCATGAAGTAAATTGCAATTGAAACTAGGTATGTAAAGGACTCTTTTGATTTTGATCCTAATGTTCAAGGTATGCTCCCTTTGGCCTTAACTTATATGCTTTCACCCTTTGGAATGAAAACATGTGTCTCAGCTTAACAGTCAATATAGTTTTCAAGTGAGTTAATTTCATGGATTATGTGTTCCGTAGAATCGAATCCATATATAGTCCATTCATCTTAACTTACCAACCATGTTAGCTCTAGGTATTGGGTTACCTTTATTTGTTTCTTTAGCTCCTACAAAGTGTTTAAAATGAGTTTGGTATTGCTCTTCGCTTAGCAACGCACTTTAGCCTTGCTTTTCTCACGTTTCGTGTCACCCATCTCTGTGGTGGCCTACTTTACCACAATGAGTACAATGATTGCCTCATTAAGGTATCCTCAGTTAGCTTCCTTTGATCCTTTTTGTATTTCTACTGATTTGTCATCCCATCACATCGATTTAGAGAGATGGTTTGGAATGCAAAGCCTTCAATTTGTGGCCTCTTCAATTCCGCTATGTTTCTATGTTCCTCATCTTCAGGCACCGGTCGATAAGCCTCCCCAAGGTTAGGCTTGGCCTCGTCGGCAGAAGTTGTGTTCATGTGGTGCTTAACTCAATGTCAAGTCCCTTGAGGAATTTGAACAAACGCTCATTTTCTTGAAAATCATTCATCCTTTTCCCCATGTCACATGAGCACTTACTGGAGATGCATCGTGGTGGTGGTAGAATCGTTTGTATCTCGTTCCATAAAGAACGAAGTCTCGTATAATAGTTGAGATTGATGCTCGTTTTTTGTCGGGTTACAGTGAGAGTCTGCTTGAGCTCATAAGTGCTCGGTGCACTTTCTTTTCCAAACCTTTCCTTGAGATCATTCCAAATCTCCGCTACCGTATTTGCGTATTTCACGCTATATTTTTTTCATCACGATTGTTACCCACCCTTTTATCATTGCAGCACACCGCATCCAAGCCATATGTGTTTCTTCTGTTGCCTCGAGTTTTGGGATCGACTGATCAACGAATCCCATGTTGTTTTTGGCATATAAGAAATTCGTCATCTCTTGGAAGCAATCACTGAAGTTGCTATCAGTGATGGCATCATTCACTTGCATCTATCTAGGGTAATCAGAGGAACGGATGTAATGTGGTGAGCTTAGATCGATTACCTTGGGTTCGGTCTACTTACTGCCGCTTACGTCATCTCTGACCATCGAAAGGTTTTAGGGTTTGTAGGAACTGAGCAATCTGGTCTGATACCATAAAAATTATGATATCACAAGGTTATGATTTTCATTGATCAAGAAACAAGTTTAAATACAAGAGATGGAAGATAGATAACATGAATGGAATCAAATATAATAACAGGGTGCCTAACAATAAGAAGATAAATATAAAACTAAAGATTGAGCATATTCTTTAAATTTACCATGTTTGCTTCTGTTGTAAACTTAGGCGTTAGAGTATATTTTAATCCTCATCAACTCCACCTAGATGCCATATCACTCGCTTTTCCCCATTTTACTCCGCTTCACCCCGATGAAATGGTTTAATTCCGTTAATTTCACCTAACCCTATATTTTAGTGGTTTTTGGTTTAAAAAAGGGGAACATAATTAAATATTTTAACATCCCGTTAACATGTTATCAAATAACCCTTTTAACGCCCTTAACATAAGAAGGGAACATGCCATGTCACCCTTAACGCCCTAGGTGTTAGGGTACACCTCAAGACCTTAGGTCTCTTTTGCTTTATTTGTAGTAGTTCTATTGAAGATAAGAACTAACCAAATCGAATGTTAACCGCAAATCAATATAAACCTATTTCGTGGTTAGAGGTTAGCTTTAGATTTTTAGGCAAACAACATGTTTCTTCAATTTTAATTATAAGTTTAACCGATCCAAAAACCTTTTAATATATTATGAAGTGCTTTTAAAAACAAAACTCCTATCACAAAATCTATATTTAGGATGTCAATATGGTCTAAGCCCATTTAAAAAATGGATCCCCAATATGGCATACGCTACAAGTAAGTGTCACTTTACAACCCTACAAACACACCTTCTTTGTCTCCTCTTCCTCTTCCTTAAAACCCCTCAAAACTCACTCATCATTCACCATTTTCTAGTCCCCCCGTGTGCCTCATCTCTTGTGTTCTCTCAACCCTTTAAAACTCTCTTCACTTTCACCATGGCAACTGTTGGTGCTGGCTCTGGCTCTCCTTGTGGTGCATGCAAGTTTCTAAGGAGAAAATGTGCCGCAGATTGCATCTTTGCACCCTATTTCTGTTCGGAACAAGGACCCGCACGGTTTGCTGCCATTCATAAAGTGTTTGGTGCAAGCAATGTCTCCAAACTATTGCTTCATGTGCCCGTGGCTGACCGCTGTGAGGCCGTTGTAACCATCGCTTATGAGGCTCAAGCTAGGATCAAAGATCCTGTTTATGGTTGCGTTGCACATATCTTTGCCTTGCAACAACAGGTATGTATGATCATATAGTTCACATGTAGTCTAGAGTCAGTATTTTATTAGAACTATAAGTATGCATGTTGACAACCATTAGATTTACTAGATCAGCATCTATAAATATGGTAGAATTTTTGTAATTATCACAAAAGTTAAAGGCTTAATCAAGGGAGTAAGTGGTGATTAATAGTTGTGATCCTTTTATTAGGTTCTTAAGCGAACACCTTATGTAAACAATAAAATCCCGATCATAGAGTGGCGTCTCGGAGGCTTGGATCAGGACAAACCTTAACTCTATCTCAGGAGATGGAGAGGCGTATTACACATTATGTGTATATAATCTATTAGTTAACTTCATTTCTGGTTCTTCACTAATTTAATAATATGACAATTGCATGGTAGGTTGCATGCTTACAAACACAGCTGATGCAAATGAAAGCTCAAATGGTACAAGGACTCTACAATTCAAGAAACATAGAGACTCAATGGCCAGGATCAGAAGTGTACCAAAATTATCCACCTTTTACTGATTTTATAAACGGAAACATATCGCCTCAAAGCTCACTCGAGTCCATAGATCACAACAATGAAGGAATAGGGGTTCAACAGAAACAAAATAGAGATGATCATGATCATTATCATTATCATGACATATCTTATCAACAATTTTGCAAAAAGAGACCCTTCCCAAGTGACTTGGGTGAGCTTCAAGAACTTGCTGTTAGAATGATGAGGAACTGATCATTCACTTTCTATACTTAATTAGTAACCCTCCAGAGCCAGTTTGCATCTTATGATCATCATGTTTATTCATCTTGTCGATCATCATATATTACGCTTTGCTTTTAAACAATATATGTATAATGTATATAGGGTTTAGTACTTTAGTTAGATATTAAATCAGGCTTCAAGAAGTTCCATATATGCTATAAAGCCTTAGTTATGAAACTTTTTTTTTCCTATATCTATGCATATCTATTGGGACTAGATAGAGTTGAAAAATTGATAATAAGGACAATAATATCGGGACACATATATCATATCTTTGACATTTTAGAAGAGAAACCCTCGTTTTTTGGGTCATTTTGAAATTTATCATCTACCAAGCTAGATCGTACGTCAGGAAGAATAATATATGTACATAGTTTTTTGTATTTATCTAAGATAAACGTATGGATAATTGGAGTTTGAACCCATATTGGTGTCTTCCCCAGGATTTTTATTACTCCTTCCCTACGCATATATACTATAACAATAACTTTTAGTCTGAAACATTTCGACAATATTATATAAAATAAACATTCTAACTGGTTTCTATATCTTCGTGATCGATAACAAATTATACAAATGAAGATTATATGACCCTTTGGTCAGTACTGGACTTGTTCGGATTTTTGTTACAAAATTTCAAAAAATATATATAGTTTGATCCCTTTGCTATAGTCGATAAAGAAAATAACTTTGAGTTTTTTCCAGGTAAAAAGTTTTAGTTCACCTAATGTAAGCTAATTAAGTAAGTAACTAATATCATTTTAATCCAATAATAATATATACGACCTTTGTACTCCTACAGACAGACAAAATGTCCCCTCCAACAAATATATTACGAGTTTAGTAGCTTTCATTAGTTCCATTAATCTAATTAATTTAATTTGTTTGGAAACCTTAGCTTAATCATTTCATATCTCATCTGAAAAGAACAAGATCAATAACTATTAAATAAAAGGTATTCATTTTTTTTATAAGGAGCTAATTTTATGTAGAAAAATAAAAAACACCAATTAACTAGTATAACACGAGTGGCTGATTATTCAATGTTGATTATTAAACAAAAATATAGTTTAATCTAACTTTTCCTGAATATATAATTAACATCTTTTTATCAAATGTTTTTATAAAGTGTTTAGTATGTAGCTCGACATTATAGTTGTTCTCTGATCTAATGTCTAAATAATTTGAACTTTAATCAAATGTCTAAATAATTTGAACTTTAGAAATAACTATGGGTTTTAATTATTTAAAGTTTTTTACTCACTCCGTCCTAAAATTATGATTACTTCTTATTGTAGTTTCCTTTAAAATAATTATTCATTATTTACCTAAAACCACCAGCATGAAATCGCATGAGTCTTATATACATTAAACAATGTTTACGTAAAAAGGCTAAAATAAACTCGGTGTTTTCTCTCGGCTATAAATTTCGGTTGCTTTTATTTATCCCTTTTAGTAGTGAGATAGCATTTTTTACTTATTGTTATTCGACTTGTATTAAAATACTTGCTTAATAAATAAACTACACTATATATTAATATGTATCATTTCATTTGATGTACTTTTCTAAAAGCTTAATGAACTGGTTATTTGTTTCTTGAACGTAATTAAAAAATTTAAAATCGAAAATCTTGACCTTGACCCAATAATTACACTTTAATCATTTAAATTATCATCAACTTGAGGGCTTAGTGCATTTGATTAGTCCTAAAAGATAATGAAAAATAACTACAAAACAAATCATATCAAAGTAGTAAAGGGACTCAAAGACCCATTAACTATTAAATCTTTATGTACTTCGAGCCCATGACCCGGAACATATTTATAATAGTCAAAAGGTTGCCAAAATTTAAAGCGTGAGAACTGACGAACGGTCTAAAAACCCATCTTTAAGTTATCTAAACACAACAAAAAGGATAACATTTATGTAATAATATAATTTTTTAATAGTCTTATCATACATTATTAGTGTAGATCTCTCTATATTAGTGTAGATGCCGGAGTTAAATGTAAATTTCATTTTCCTTGAAATTAAAAGGGATTTTGAACTTAAGTAATTTGAATATTACCATACTATAAATTTATAACATGTTGGTGCTTTGTTAAGTTGTACTCTAATGTTGGGGAGTTTTTCAAAAAAAAAAAAAAAAAAAAAAAATTGAGTTTTCACTTTTAATCCAAATGTTTTCATTTTTTGCATTTTAACATTTTTGGTTTTATTTATTTTTTTTTACTTTTAACACAAATTTTTCTATCTTTTGCAATTTAACCCCAAAATATTTTTATTTTCAACTTTGATCCCTGTATTTTTCATCTTTTCCAAGTTTTTCGTTTTACGTTTCGTTCGAATTTTGTGAGTCAACACGTCGCAACGTGCGCGTGAGTTTCAACATTTTTTCGTCAATTTTTTCCCGTTTGATAGGACTCTCACAATGCGTCTATTTTTCCCTGTTTGACAGGTTGGTCGCAATGCGCGTGGTCTTAGATCGACTTAGTTATTCTTTTCTATTTTTACGTTTTAGTCTAATTTCTTCGCATTATCATGCCGCAACGGGTATGCTGATTCAATGATTTTACATATACTTTTCGTTTAGTGTTATCTTTTCCTTTTTGTTTATTTTGTTCTTTACGAGCTTTTTCGGTGTTGTTGGTCGCTGGTAGTTGTGTAGCATTAGTGCTACTTGGCACGGTTTATGCCCTTGCCGCAACGCAGGGGCACTTAATACTAGTTATAACTATCTGAAAATGATGGGGAGGGTAAAAACTATAATTTGTTTTTTCAACAAATTTTTTAATCTAATTTTTTATATTTCATTTTTTTTTATATTTTATAGCATAATCGTTAATAAAAGCAAAGTAGATTATATTAAAAAGTGAATTTAAAATTAAAAAAATGTAATGTATTATCGTACAAACATTGTGTCTAACTGTTGATACATATTATGTGGATACGGCTCGGCTCGGTTCGACTCGGCTACGAAGTGAAGGCCGTAGTCAAGATATCCTCCTATCTTGACTCGGTATGCGTTTTACTTTGTATCGAACGATGAAAATGCAACTGCGTGTGTGTAGTTTGCATTATTAGTTTAAGTGTTATGTTTGTTTGTTGTTTGTTTATTCTATAGCCCAAGTCAAGTCCCTGAAGCCCAAGCCCAACATGAAGAACTCAAGCCCAGTGGACTAAAACACATATGTCCAAGTTCTTTTTGGTGAAAACCCTTTTAGGATGAAAACCAAATAGGACGAAATCACCTGATTTCGTCCATATCTTGGATTTCGGCTATGTGTTTTCATGGGCTTCTGATTTCGTCAGTCTGTTACTATATAAACACAGACACAGACACAGAACAAACCAACGAAGTCTGAATAGATTTCTTTGAGCGAACACTGTAAACACACACACACAACTGAGAGTTTATAGGTTTATCTTGTAAACATTGCTTTGTAACGGTTTCATACGAGTTAATACAATGGAGTGTTAATCGTTGAATCTTTGTGTTTGTGTTCGTCACTTGGTTTAACTTACCCGTTTGGATTCCGCACTCTCGGGTTTGTCGGAAAACAGGGAATAGAGGTTACTCGATCCTCCGGGTGGACCTACAATTGGTATCAGAGCGTTTGGCTCGATTCCTTGTTTAAACCAAGTCGATTTTCTTGTGTTTTGATAGATTTTAAAAGTGTTTTTCAGTTTGCATTCTTGATTGAAAATCATTTTTCTAGAAAAACTTTTCACAAAACCTTGAAAATCTTGTGTTTTTGCTATTTGTTTTATTAAAAACCTTGTTAAATCTTTGTTATACATGTAAGGATAAGGTTATTTTTAAAACTTTGTTGCAAAATCGTATTCGATAATTTTTCCGGTGACCGGAAAACCCATCGTATTCATCACTGTTCTTTAGGATCTTCAAAGAGTTCTTATCGTTCTTCATAAATTATTTGATTTTGATCTTTGAAGTTGTGCATGAATTATTGTTGTTGCATATTAAATTGATTGTTTGAAATTGTGTACACAAAATGATTGATAGTTGGTATGAAAAGTCTGATAAGTTAAGGCTTGTTTGAAAAAGGGTGCTTCGAAATCAGAGAAAAGTAAGGTGTGTTTGAAAAGGAAGCTTGTGTCAGGATAAGGTTTTAGAAAATATCTTCTTGTTTGTGTTCAATAGTCAACAAAAACTACCTGGTCAATAACATCAAGCTGGTCGAAAACACTTGTCTGGCCGAAATCACCTTCCTTGTCTCTTGTTGCTGAAATCACTTCAATTGTTATCTGGGCCGAAATCACTTGTATCAGTTCTGGGCCGAAATCACATATTATCTGTTCTGGGCCGAAATCACTTCAGTTTGGACCTGGGCCGAAATCATCTCAATTCAACACCTCTTGCCGAAAACACTTTCTGGGCCCAAATCCTTTATTGCCGAAAACACATCAACATTGTCTAGTTCTCCTGGTCGAAATCCTTACCTGGCCGAAATCCCTTATGCACTTATTCACCCTTAGCCGAAATCCCTTATGCACTTGTTGTTCACCCTTAGCCGAAATCCCTTTCATCCAAATCTGTTTGTTTTCATTCAACGAAATCACTTCAGTATTTTTAACAGGAGATTTTTATTTCATACAGGAGATTTTTATTTCATTGTTGACTGTTTGTTTGAGTGATTAAACAGGTTTTTCATCAATAGACATCCAAAATGAATCCGGATTGGTGGGGTACTCCGTCTAATACGGAAAATAAGTATAGGAGCACGGGATTATCTCCTTCATGGGCCGAACCTCCTGCACAATCGTCGTCACCTCAAATTTCGTCAACTCAATGGGCGTTTGTTTCAAATCAAAATCAAAGTATTCAAAGTATACTTTTGAGCGAAAATGAAACCGGAAGCAATAATCGTCCACCGAAGCTTATGCACATGAATGAATATCCGGGACGGGAAGAAAGATTTCATACGTATATTCTTGGTTAAAACACGGAGTTGTGGTTACGATTCATTACAGACTTCGATCAAGCACTTGATGTTGCCGCTTCAACAGCCGCGTCATATGCAGATATTTCGCAAGATAATAAGAAGATTTATGATTTAGAAAAGAAGGCTTTTTCAATTCAAACTCAAGCGTTAAACAAAGAAATCTATCATCAGTTTGTAAGCTTCAAGACAACAAAGAAGTTATGGGACGCATTGAAGACGAGAGGTGAAGGAAACGAGGCATCACGCAAATTACGACATGATTTACTCAAGAAGGAGTTTGATGGTTTCACATGTATGGAAAGAGAATCGTTGAAAGATTTGACAAGTCGATTTTATCACTTGTTGACTGAGTTGAATCATTATGGGGTAGTAACAACTCCTGTAGAGGTTGTCACAAAGTTGGCCGATGCATTGCCACTTCAATGGAAGGGTTTCTTGGAAATTTTAAAGTACAATGGCACATTGGCTACAACCTTAATCCATGATTTCGTCCAGATGTTGGAGAATAAAGATCAGGAAGAAACTCTAAAGGCGAAAAAGGTTCCAGTACAACAAAATCCTGATATGTATTATGGAACTTCTAGCACTTCATCAAGACTTGTTTCACATGCTCCACTTCAAACGGCGTTTGTCACAAGCACAGATTTGTATGGCAATCTGATTCAAGTTGTAACACCCTAGTTATTATTTTACTAGTTTTCGTATAATTAACGAAAATATACATGTAATTAAGATTACATATGCATTGGAAATTTCGGGTTTATTTAAAACTTTTTACAATTTAAAAAGTTAACAACATATCATGTGTACGTTCGTCGTTTAACATAACAACGATGCATAGTGCGGAAGCTTATTTCATGGTCGTGTTCGGTTCTTGCTCGTCGCTTGATCTTCATCCGGGCACTCTTGGTGATCACCTATGATAAAAAACACAACACAAGTTAGTTTTGATCAAGTCTAAACAATTACAAGCAAGTTCCATGGATTAACAAATGAAAAAAAAAAATTCTTCGGGCTGAAGGCGTCGTGTAGCGCCATAGGGGCTCGCGCTACGCGAGGCCCTTAATTTCACAGCCTCCTTTGTTTTCTGATGCTGCAGATTCCCAGCACGTCCTGATTTCACGGAAACGACCATAACTCCTTCGTTATTGATCCGTTTTACCCGATTCTTTTTCCTACGCGTCCGTAATTTAATTCTCCATCTTATGGAGTTAAGATCCAACATCCAGCATAATAAAATTTCAGACTTTTAGGTCTTCGGCTTATCGCTCTTTTACCCAATTTTGACCCGTTTATGCATTTTATCACACCAACTTGTTTATTTGATCTTTAAACTCATGAAGTTCATTATATCAATATCTTCTATCATATTACTCTCAAATCACGGGTTTCTTACATAATAAAAACCCGTTTACGCTTAAATGCTTATTTTGACCCATGAAGAGTATTTAAGCACTTTTAGGCTTAAAATCGCTTTCTTTCTATTCTAGCATTGTAACCTATATTTCTTATCTAGTATCCTTCCATCACAACTAATTGTGTGTTGGATTTAAAGTAGATATCTATGTGTTCCGAATTTTACCCCTTGGAATATCATTTTACGGCAAAGACTCATATGGAGTCTTTCGGCCCAAGAATTACATCTTTCACTACTCATACTCGTTCTAAGCTTTTGTTTAATCATAAGACTCATTTCTAAACAACCTCTAAGGGTTGTTTGTTCAATTTAGCCTACAAGGGCGTTTTGGTCGATTTTGGTCCTTCTTTTACAATGAAGGACTCTCACCAAGTATTCGACCAAAATATCACTTTTAACTACAACATAAATATGCGTACCTGGCTCGGATCAACAAATAGACCCGATTTATACCTCTCTTTTTTATCACATTTTCTATGGCGACGGAAGTATCCGAATCGCTAATCGCTCCTGTTAACACAAGACTTGACAACCACATCAGTCGATACAGTCAAATGGTGTTATCACGCCATTTGACCCGTTTGGCCTATATGACCAAGCATCTTTATAAGTAGCAAAACATGGTTAATAATTACCAATTTGCTCATCCGACCCATTTCGGATTTTTGCCATTAGACCCCTTTTTAACTACCATTTACTTTAGTCGGTACTTGACTAAATTTCCATCTCTACTTATTTTCTCGTTATTGGTGGCACTTTAAAGTGATCTTAACGAAAACTCATTAGTTATTAGTCCTTACATGACTAATTTACCATTTATCCCTTTTTCCATAACTCATGATTTCTTACCAATTTCTCTCGTTCCGACTCTCATTGAATCGTGTCGGAACATTCTATACCAACCACTTAGTAGCATTTAAATACAATACTTGCAATTATGTAATTTTGTACATAATGTAAAAGAGCGTAAGCTTTACTTACCTCGCATCCGAACTACGCTTTTCCTTTCCTTCTTGATTCGTTTGACCCGCTCCCTCATCAAGCTTCCACCTAACTTGTTACGCGTCAAACTATCATCATCGTTTTCAAGGTGGTTAGTTTAATCATAATTTAATACGATTATTCCACCTTACGCATTTCATATAAAAAATTACCATTTATCGTATTATAGGTCAGTTTGACTTTTTAAAAGTCAAATGCCCATTAGTATACTAATTGCATATTCGAGTTCATCAACTAGTTTTAGCATTCTTTAATTACCCGGTAGGCGTTATCTTTAGACCACCGTTTTAACCAAAGTTCTAACCACGTTTATCACATTTAGAACTCTTTTTAATCACATTTTGCATAATAGCCAAAACATCACAATTAGGTGCTTTAACTACAGAATTCTAGTTTCGAGCCTTCTTTGAGGCATTTCAACAAACACTTTAAGGGCAGAATTTTACATGTTTATTTATCATGTCTCTAGCTTATCTCTTAGCCCTAACTTCACATAAATCAACCTTCTTACAAGGTTGATAACTTCAAATTTTCTGGAATCACATCAAATTTGTCAAATTACACTAGGTTAACAATCTATTTCCTAGTGTTCATCACAATCTACATAACCCACTAATCACCTACAATGGTGTTTATGGATTGATTTTCACATGAATTCAACTTGTATTTGTCTAGGGTTTGTCCCTAGACACTATAGTTGTTCCTAAATCATCATAAAACAAACATGCAACATCAATATTCAGATTTCCCAATTTCATGAGAATTTCAAACAGAGAATTAACACCAAATTTTACATACCTTGTAACCCCCTCGTGATGAGGATCACTAATCTATGCTCAATTTTTGATTCGGGCTTGATTTGCCCCTTCAATTTGATGAATTTCTGTGTTTTAGGGTTGAAGCTTGGGACCTCCTCCTTGTCTGGTTGAAATCGCAGAACACACACCACGTATGTGTGTGTTTTGTGTTTACTACTTTATTTAATTGAAACTTTAATTCAATTGTCCATGTCTAGTCCCTTCACTTTACACAAGTTATTTAAAGGGTATCTTAACCACATTAGTTCTATTTTGTCAAGACATTAACTAACTAGGTTAATACTCCTAGTTACTTGGTGGGTCCCGGGAGTTATAATCCTTTTTATTTTAAGTCCCATTAACTCGGGCTCTTATAAAACTCGATTCCTTAAAACGTTGCTTTGCTTGTATTTAATATTAGGATTTCTTATTTAATTCCAAATATTTACCGGGTTATTTTTACTACTAACGGTACTTTACCCGTCTTTTAGTATTAACGGAGTTTGATTACCAAATCCGTTTTCGGGGTGTTACAAGTCTACCCCCCTTAGAGAGGTTTCGTCCTCGAAACCTTTTATTACATAATTCATTGAGTTTAAACTCAATGTATTTGAGCCAAGAAGTCTTTTAATCAATATCTATACCTTTTTTTTTTAACCAATCGTTAGTATTACCGAAAAGTACGATAACATCTTTTTGGTTACTAATTGTCTACATATCTCATGTGACATAGTGTAACTTCGAAATAACATAATCTCGTTCTTTCCACTAGTTTAGTTAACTTAGCGATATCCATCGCTTTCATATACTATCGAATTCTTTATGAATCCGTTACTTTGACCCGTTTAAGGGTCTTTAGTGAAATATTTCACTTTTAGCAATAATTTCTTTTGTTTTCAGATTTATCTATTCGGTTCAGTTATACCGAATCCACCGCTTACACGCAAACCAATTTTTTTTATTGATTTGAATTACTGGCCTTAACCGGTCTTACTAACTAGACTTATTAGTCCCGTTACGTTATGCCCATTGCTTAGGCTATAATGTGATTATAATTCACATTACTTTTCTTGACTGCGATCGTGTCATATCACGTTTAATTTATATCAATCTTTTATTTTGAAAATATCACTTTTCGAATATATCATCTTGCGCCTATAAGTATCAAAACTTGAATCTTTCAGGCTTACTATTCAAGTTCCTATCAGGATTTATATTTGTAAAAACGTTATCTCTTACTAAAACCGAAGTTTTAGTTTTAGGATCTTTTCCTTAACTTGTGTCAATTATCCATACCGGGATATTGACAGTCCATAATTTAATCTTTTACAGTCTTAGTTTTATGCGGGAATTCTTAACTGATTCCCTCGCTTTATCTAATTTAACCCGTAGGTTTTATCACTTAGCCTCATGGGCTATTTTGATTAGACTTCCACCTCCTTAGGGCGAAATCCTTATAATTTCTTTCTAATCATGACCCGTGGGTCGTTTTAGTCTCATAGACCTTTCATAATCTCTTCGCTTTAACCCATTCAATTAACTTAAATACTAACTTTACCTCCCGTTATCTTTTACGCGGGGAGTTATAACCAGTTTTTCTTGTTTCACACTATTACCCGTAGGTTATGATGATCCCGTAGATCATTCTGTTTACTCGTGTCTTTATTAAAAAAATATATATTTGGTGTCAAAGCACTTTTTTTTTATGTTTGAAAACCATTTGTTTTCACGCTTGAAATCCATTAGCTTTTGACTGTAGTTCGTATCTACAATCGTTTTCTTTTGGATAATTCTTCCGACTCTATGACTTCTCATGTTAATTAAGCATCGGTTTGTCTCAAGCTTACCGTTATCCGGCTTGCGCTTACTTATGCCATTAAGCATTATACTTTAATCAACCAGTTCAACCTCAAAATAGTTGAATATTATTATCAAAATTTCTGTTTACGAAATTTTATGGTCTTTTAGTCATAACTCATACTCCGAGTCTTTTGACTTTAAATTCGTGTTCCCGTTTCTCGGTTTACGCATGTGTTTAAATCCTTACCCATCAACCGGGTACTTTACCGAAGTCATTATTAGTGCAATCATTCCGGTATACATCAAGTTTTCGTTGTAATTTGTTTGGTTGTCTTAGCGGAAGCCATCACTTTTATTCAACCAAACCTTTATTCTTATTTGACCATCCTTGACAGTCTTATAGACTATGAATGATGATTATCATCATCATCATTTCTTTACTACGACCAAAGTCGCCTTACTCGCGTGGGCAATACCTTTGTTTCTATGACCCCGCGGGTCATTTATACTTTGGTTTTACAATGCCCTTTTCGTCTACCATGGTTTTTGATCGTTTTTCCCATGTGGGCAATACCTTTTGTTTCTATGACCCCGCGGGTCATTTATACTTTGGTTTTACAATGCCCTTTTTGTCTACCATGGTTGTTTCGTCAAAAATGACTTATGTCACGAATTTCCTTGGGTCTTTTATTTCTATGTGCGCCATACATCGTTTTTATGGTTCCCGCGGAAACCATTTATACGAGTATGCCCATAAGATTTCTTGACCCTAAGGATCCTTTAAATTTTCATTCATCTTGACCTTACTACATCGGACATAACTGCGCTCATTATAAGAAGCTCATGCTATCATGTGTTCACTACTTACTTGGCCAGAGTAAGCGATCAACACATGGTACGCGTGACCTTATTATAATTACCACATCACGTCCCATGTAAGTAACTCCTCAATTTATTTCCATGTTTATGGTTTCATTTGGTAAAACTCTATTTAATTGTTAGTTAACAATTATTAGTTTTAGTCGTTTATCCTTGAACATGTAAAATGTCCCTTTTTATAAACATTTATTCACATTTATTGATGTGATCACTACTTTTCTCAATAGGATTTATATTGAGAATACTTACTTGGATGATCACTCTCGTCCAAGTTTCTATATAAACAAGTCTTGTTATTCATTTGTTATTCATCATTGTGAATAACACATTTCCTATTAAATTTCTCTTGGAAATCGGGTTTTCCAAGTTCTATCATATGTGTATGCAACCGTTATTACTTACGTGTTTGTTGCATATAACGACTCACGCGATTAAATTTAAAAGTGTGCACCTGGTAATGCTTGCCCTAACGGGTTTCTCTTGTCATTAGTCTTGTTCGCGACCGTTACGCGATTTAGGTCCTTGATGAGTATGCTCTTCCTGTCATACCTCGGACCGTTCCATCATCATATCCATAATTCGTTCACTCCCGTCATCTTCAGACGCGAGTGTCCTTCAATTAAAACATTCACAAGAGTTAGTAATGTCAACTTCAATAATCGCCCGTATTATAATACAAGGCTTTTTTTTTTACTATACGCGTCAACGCGCGTATTTTCGTCAACCATATCCATCATTTTAATTGGGGTAACGTGTACCACACGATAGCCCTATGTGTTGTTTACAACACTTTAGCATACTAAACTATTAACGTACTTGTACTTACCGGATTTGCGATCAAGCCTCGAACCGAACACTTTACCCTTTAACCTTGGGCTCTGATTACCAACTTGTAACACCCTAGTTATTATTTTACTAGTTTTCGTATAATTAACGAAAATATACATGTAATTAGGATTACATATGCATTGGAAATTTCGGGTTTATTTAAAACTTTTTACAATTTAAAAAGTTAACAACATATCATGTGTACGTTCGTCGTTTAACATAACAACGATGCATAGTGCGGAAGTTTATTTCATGGTCGTGTTCGGTTCTTGCTCGTCGCTTGATCTTCATCCGGGCACTCTTGGTGATCACCTATGATAAAAAACACAACACAAGTTAGTTTTGATCAAGTCTAAACAATTACAAGCAAGTTCCATGGATTAACAAATGAAAAAAAAATAAAATTCTTCGGGCTGAAGGCGTCGCGTAGCGCCACAGGGGCTCGCGCTACGCTAGGCCCTTAATTTCACAGCCTCCTTTGTTTTCTGATGCTGCAGATTCCCAGCACGTCCTGATTTCACGGAAACGGCCATAACTCCTTCGTTATTGATCCGTTTTACCCGATTCTTTTTCCTACGCGTCCGTAATTTAATTCTCCATCTTATGGAGTTAAGATCCAACATCCATCATAATAAAATTTCAGACTTTTAGGTCTTCGGCTTATCGCTCTTTTACCCAATTTTGACCCGTTTATGCATTTTATCATACCAACTTGTTTATTTGATCTTTAAACTCATGAAGTTCATTATATCAATATCTTCTATCATATTACTCTCAAATCACGGGTTTCTTACATAATAAAAACCCGTTTACGCTTAAATGCTTATTTTGACCCATGAAGAGTATTTAAGCACTTTTAGGCTTAAAATCGCTTTCTTTCTATTCTAGCATTGTAACCTATATTTCTTATCTAGTATCCTTCCATCACAACTAATTGTGTGTTGGATTTAAAGTAGATATCTATGTGTTCCGAATTTTACCCCTTGGAATATCATTTTACGGCAAAGACTCATACAGAGTCTTTCGGCCCAAGAATTACATCTTTCACTACTCATACTCGTTCTAAGCTTTTGTTTAATCATAAGACTCGTTTCTAAACAACCTCTAAGGGTTGTTTGTTCAATTTAGCCTACAAGGGCGTTTTGGTTGATTTTGGTCCTTCTTTTACAATGAAGGACTCTCACCAAGTATTCGACCAAAATATCACTTTTAACTACAACATAAATATGCGTACCTGGCTCGGATCAACAAATAGACCCGATTTATACCTCCCTTTTTTATCACATTTTCTATGGCGACGGAAGTATCCGAATCGCTAATCGCTCCTGTTAACACAAGACTTGACAACCACATCAGTCGATACAGTCAAATAGTGTTATCACGCCATTTGACCCGTTTGGCCTATATGACCAAGCATCTTTATAAGTAGCAAAACATGGTTAATAATTACCAATTTGCTCATCCGACCCATTTCCGATTTTTGCCATTAGATCCCTTTTTAACTACCATTTACTTTAGTCGGTACTTGACTAAATTTCCATCTCTACTTATTTTCTCGTTATTGGTGGCACTTTAAAGTGATCTTAACGAAAACTCATTAGTTATTAGTCCTTACATGACTAATTTACCATTTATCCCTTTTTCCATAACTCATGATTTCTTACCAATTTCTCTCGTTCCGACTCTCATTGAATCGTGTCGGAACATTCTATACCAACCACTTAGTAGCATTTAAATACAATACTTGCAATTATGTAATTTTGTACATAATGTAAAAGAGCGTAAGCTTTACTTACCTCGCATCCGAACTACGCTTTTCCTTTCCTTCTTGATTTGTTTGACCCGCTCCCTCATCAAGCTTCCACCTAACTTGTTACGCGTCAAACTATAATCATCGTTTTCAAGGTGGTTAGTTTAATCATAATTTAATACGATTATTCCACCTTACGCATTTCATATCAAATATTACCATTTATCGTATTATAGGTCAGTTTGACTTTTTAAAAGTCAAATGCCCATTAGTATACTAATTGCATATTCGAGTTCATCAACTAGTTTTAGCATTCTTTAATTACCCGGTAGGCGTTATCTTTAGACCACCGTTTTAACCAAAGTTCTAACCACGTTTATCACATTTAGAACTCTTTTTAATCACATTTTGCATAATAGCCAAAACATCACAATTAGGTGCTTTAACTACAGAATTCTAGTTTCGAGCCTTCTTTGAGGCATTTCAACAAACACTTTAAGGGCAGAATTTTACATGTTTATTTATCAAGTCTCTAGCTTATCTCTTAGCCCTAACTTCACATAAATCAACCTTCTTACAAGGTTGATAACTTCAAATTTTCTGGAATCACATCAAATTTGTCAAATTACACTAGGTTAACAATCTATTTCCTAGTGTTCATCACAATCTACATAACCCACTAATCACCTACAATGGTGTTTATGGATTCTACTAGATTTTCACATGAATTCAACTTGTATTTGTCTAGGGTTTGTCCCTAGACACTATAGTTGTTCCTAAATCATCATAAAACAAACATGCAACATCAATATTCAGATTTCCCAATTTCATGAGAATTTCAAACAGAGAATTAACACCAAATTTTACATACCTTGTAACCCCCTCGTGATGAGGATCACTAATCTATGCTCAATTTTTGATTCGGGCTTGATTTGCCCCTTCAATTTGATGAATTTCTGTGTTTTAGGGTTGAAGCTTGGGACCTCCTCCTTGTCTGGTTGAAATCGCAGAACACACACCACGCATGTGTGTGTTTTGTGTTTACTACTTTATTTAATTGAAACTTTAATTCAATTGTCCATGTCTAGTCCCTTCACTTTACACAAGTTATTTAAAGGGTATCTTAACCACATTAGTTCTATTTTGTCAAGACATTAACTAACTAGGTTAATACTCCTAGTTACTTGGTGGGTCCCGGGAGTTATAATCCGTTTTATTTTAAGTCCCATTAACTCGGGCTCTTATAAAACTCGATTCCTTAAAACGTTACTTTGCTTGTATTTAATATTAGGATTTCTTATTTAATTCCAAATATTTACCGGGTTATTTTTACTACTAACGGTACTTTACCTGTCTTTTAGTATTAACGGAGTTTGATTACCAAATCCGTTTTCGGGGTGTTACACAAGTTCCTGTTAAGCCAGCTCCAACCACAGACTTGTATGGAAATCCACTACAACCAGCTCCACAACAGCCAAGCCAACGATCTCTAGTAGCAACTGATATGTTTGGAAATCCATTACCTGTTCTATCTACAGGACCAACAGATCTGTATGGAAATCCACTTCCAGCTTCCTCAAGACCAACGGTTGTTCAACCAACCACAGATTTGTACGGAAATCCACTACCTGCTCAACAGCAAGCCTGTTATGGTAGCAAATCATCAGCTGGTCAGCCATCAAATACAGTACGGCTAGACACTTCAAACTTTTCAAAAGTGAGTGTTGAAGTAGCTAAGGATCATATGGAGATTCTAAACACTCTGGTTAGCGCGTATTGTGGGTTGATAGCAGGTCAGATCGGGAACATCAATATGACTCAAGAATATTACCAGCAGATAGATAAAGAGGAGATGGAAATGATGGACATCAAGTGGGCTTTCGCCAGTGCTGTAAGGCGAGCAAATGACTTCATGGAACGGACTGGTCGAACCAGCTTGCAAAGCAAGAAAGATACCAAGTATTGATTCGACAAGCAGTCTGTTAAGTGCTTTAACTGTGGTGAACGTGGTCATTTCAAGCGTGAATGCACAAAGCCAGCTCAGCATGGGAACCAGAATCCTTTCAGAGGTCAAGGCAACCAGGCGAATCAGAATCAAACCAGGAACAACGAGCGCACCTTGGTTCCTGTAAACAATCAAGCAGGACCATCGAACACCAATCAAGCTCTTGTGGTGCAAATAGATGAAGGTTGTGACTGGTCAATGCAATTAGGCATTGGTGATCAGGGAGGAGCAGCTTATTTTGCTGAAGCTGCTAAGGATTTGAATAACGCCAGTGGTGGAGAATCTTCCGCCAGTGGTGGTGAATCTTCAGATGAAGAGAGTTCTGGTTTTTCAAGGAGTTCAGATGAGGAAGCCTCAACCTCAGGCGAAGATTTTTCTGAAGATGTATCTAGTGGGAGAATCGATGCAGATATCGATGAATTGTTAGGAGAAGCTGCAGTAAGGAATGATAGAAGATCTATTCTGGTGGATCAAGCTACTTATTCTTCTTCTTCTCTCCATTCAGCCTTTATGGCTAATGTCGACAGTTCATCAAGCCAGGTATGTGTCGATGAACCAACTGTCGTTAATTGTGATAATTGTGCTAGCTTAAGTGATAAATGTGCTGATTTAGATGCTAATATGTCTGAGTTGCAAAGCAAACATGATGCTTTAAATGCTGAATTGTCTGACTTGCAAAGCAAACATGATGCTTTAGATGATAAGTGGTGTGATTTGCAAAGCAAACATGAAGCTTTGCAAAGCAAATATGATGTGACATTCATCCACAATCAAAAGCTGATAGTGGATCTCTCAAAATGCACAGAAGCCAACATGTTTTATGAAAATCATGAAAATGAATATAAAACAATGATTGAAACATTAAGGGAAAACAAATCCGAGCTGACAAAAATGGTTTAAAGAAAACAAACAACCATAAACTGTTACATCAATAGGCTCGAGATAATGCAAAAAGAAATGGCTTGTGTTAAAACTGAAAGTGAGGCGATTCGGCTCAAGTTAGACAGCTATTTAAGCTCTAGCTATGTGCTGGATCACATCATTAATGTTCAGGAAGAGAAAAAGGATGTCGCTTGCATTGGCTATAAGAAATGTCCACCACCGGTTAAACACAATTATGACGCAATGCCTGATGAAGAATATAGAACTCATTTTTCGCCATCGGTTCCTTTAAACTTTGATGAGTTTGCGACTGGACTTGGATACAAACAAGAAGTACCATCAGATTCGGATGTGTCAGCAGATACAAGTGTGTCTTCTGCTGAAAAGAATCAGGATCCTCTAGTTATTATTGAGGATGCTGATTCTTCAGATGATGAATCCGATGATACTGACTCAGCACAGCCTAATGCAGAGATCAAAGATGACATACCTCTTGAGAATCATATTCTATGTGATCCTCCTACAAAACCCGCAAAACCTGTGCAACTCGAGTCTACGTCTGCAAAAGAGTCTGAGAGTGTGAATTTGCTGTACATTCTTGTTGGTGATGATAAAATCTACTCTGACAAAGATTTTCCTATTAAGAATGTTAATCAATCTTTAATTAGTAAAATGTTTGAGGATTCAACAAGTAAGTTCTTGGGAAAGACAGGTTCACACGTTGTGGTAACACAGTGTCCTCCTATCCCAAAGGATGAAGTTCGAAAACAAAATGGCAATCAAAGATTACCAACAGAGAAAGTTCAACAAAATCGCACCAAACCTAAAAGTAACTCACCGACTCAATGGCAAAAGAAACAGACCAAGAAAAAGGACAAGAAAGTGAACTTTGTGAAATCGAAGGGAACGGATAAAATTGATACATTTGAAAACAAATCTAACTTAGATTTTGTTAATCAAGCGAAATTTTTGAAAAGAAATGAACAAATCAGTTCAAAACCTAGTACCTCGGGATCACAAAGTTCATCGACAAGACAATCACATGATACTACGGGGTTTGTAGAACGTAGATCATGTTTTTCATGTGGTACAATTGGACATATCATTCGAAATTGTCCATATCTTCATAAACAAAAAGCCAAAGTTGATGATCCACGTGACCAAATTGACCGCAAGCGATCTGTTTCATCAAAACCAGATCCCCGTCTTGTAAAAGAAAGGGAAAAGAAACAGAAACGCCAACAAGTCAAGAAAATTGAAAAGGCAATTAAAACCGATGTGGTTAACAAAACATCTGTTTCTGTCAAACCAGACAACTCAAAAACTCCAGATAATCATGAAGTTAAGATTTTAAAGAATAACACTGGTAAAACAAAACAGACCTGGAAACCAAAAACGGTTATTGAATCAGGGGGAACATCACAATTTCCACAACATCGAGAAGTTCAAGTAACTTACGTTGATGAAAATGGAAGACCCAAGACCACAAAGGCTTAGGTCCCCATCTCCAACTAATCATGTGAGTACATGTGCAGGGTGTTCTAGGAGGAACTTTCAGCAGTCATTGGATTGTTGATAGTGGGGCATCCAGGCACATGACAGGCGACATGAAGCTTCTCTACGACGTTAAATCTACTAGAGGAGGTTATGTTGCTTTTGCTGGAGATAAAGGCGGATATATTACTGGAGAAGGAATGGTATCCAACGGGGTTGTAAGTTTTGACAAGATCAACTTTGTACAACAGCTTGATCACAATCTTCTCAGCGTTTCACAAATCTGTGATAAACAGTTTTCAGTACACTTTGATGCAAATGGATGTTATGTACTGAAACCCGGCTTCAAGATTCCAAAAGAATGGATTCTCTTATCTGCTCCAAGGATAAATGATTTGTATGTCCTTGATATGAGCCAAGCAATAACAACGACTGCACAAGCAACTTGTTTCATTACAAAAGCCACGGAAAAAGACTCTATCTCTTGGCACAGACGTATGGGTCACATTCACTTACGAAAGATGAATCATTTGGTCTCGAATGAATTAGTGAATGGTGTTCTTCTTAAAAATTTTCATCTTCAAGACGTCTGTGTTTCATGGCAAAAAGGAAAGCAAACGAAGAAACGACATCTGACAAAGAAGATCAATACGGTGGCAGTTCCTCTTGAACGTTTGCACATGGATTTGTTTGGTCCTGTCAAGAACAAAAGCATCAGGAATGATCAATACTGCCTCGTGATAACGGATGATTATTCAAGATTTTCTTGGGTGGCGTTTATGGCTCACAAGAGTGCAACTTTCGGTATTATCAAAAACTTGATCATTCAGATTGAGAATTTGTATAAGTTGAAGGTTAGACGGATACGCAGCGACAATGGTACTGAATTTAAAAATCAAGCCATGGCGGAGTTTTGCACATCAAAAGGTATTCTTCACGAATTTAGTGCGGCTTATACTCCTCAACAGAACGGCGTCGCTGAACGTAAGAACCGCACATTGATCGAGACTGCTAGGACTATGTTGGTAGAGTCGCAGTTGCCCATTCCATTCTGGAGTGAAGCTGTGGCCTCCGCATGTTTCACGATGAACCGAGTCCTTACAGTAAAAAGGCACAACAAGACCTGCTTCGAGCTTCTTCACAAACGGAAACCAGATTTGTCATATCTTGAACCGTTTGGAGCTCCTTGCACAATGATCGATCCTAATGGAAAGTTTGGGGTAAAAGCTATTGAAGGTCACTTTCTTGGTTATGCCACCCCGAACTTAAGAGTCTGGAATCAAGAGACTAAAAGGGTTGAAGAATGGTCTGAGGTCAGAGTACAAAGGCACACATTGCCAGTCAGATGTCCTGGTCAACCATGGATGTTTGAGTACGATGACTTTTTCAATTCGATCAATGTTGAAGCAGTTGAAGAAACTGCTGTGGCAAGGATGTTTTTCGAGAGTGACAACACAACAGATTCACCGTTGGTTCGTCCAATTGTTGTCAATCAAGAGCCATCTTCAGTGAACAATAATGCTCTCGACAATGAGGATTTTCATGATGCAACCGAACTGAACGAATCTTCAGAGGATGAAGAATTTCTAGATGCAGATCAAGAAGCTCCTACATCAGCTGTTCATGGTACTTCAGAGGCTACACCTCCAGTGGACGCCCCTAAAACAGCTGAAGCTACTGCATCATCCTCTTCGGCAGTTCCGGGTATTGAATTGGTTGTTGATCTCAATCTCAACAATCTGGGTATTAATGTTCCTGTCCCAGATAACCTAGAAACTAGAATACATAATACCCATCCTCAACAAAACATCATAGGCAATGTACAAAGTGGCATACAAACAAGAAACATGTTGCGAAACAACAACAACAACGCAGGCTTGTATACAGTGATTCGAGAATCTGGTCAACAGAACGATTGGTCTTTCGCGTGTTATATCTCACAGGAAGAGCCAAGAACTTGGAAAGATGCTTTGAAAGATAACTCTTAGGTTGAAGCAATGCAGGAAGAACTGCAACAATTCCAGAAACTTGGTGTCTGGAAGCTCGTAGAGAAACCTGCTGGTTATAAGAAGATTGGTACCCGTTGGGTGTATAAATGTAAAAAGGACGACCGTGGAATCGTTATTCGAAACAAAGCCAGATTGGTCGTTCAAGGTTTTCGTCAGATTGAAGGTATAGACTACAACGAAGTGTATGCACCTGTTGCACGTCTGGAAGCAATTCGGATCTTTCTGGCTTATGCCTCATTCAAAGGATTCAAAGTTTACCAGATGGACGTCAAAAGTGCATTCTTACATGGTCTAGTGGAAGAAGAGGTGTATGTTGAACAGCCTCTAGGTTTTGAAGATCCTATCCATCCCGATCGGGTTTGGTTGCTGAACAAAGCTCTCTATGGTCTACATCAAGCACCTCGAGCTTGGTACGCAACCTTATCAAATTATCTACTGGAGAATGGATTTCGCAGAGGTCTTATCGATTGCACTGTCTTCATAAAAGAACAAGATGGAGATCTTCTACTGGTTCAAGTATATGTGGATGATATTATATTTGGTTCTACTAACAATGTTATGTGTAGGGATTTCGAGCGTGTAATGCAGGATAAATTCGAGATGAGCGCTATGGGGGAGATGACTTTCTTTTTGGGCTTGCAAGTGCAACAAACGAAGTCTGGGATTTTCATCCATCAGACTAAGTATGTTCAAGACATCTTGAGCCGATTCCAGATGTCCGACACATCGCCCATTGGAACCCCACTGCAACAAAATCACGGAATCAATCCAGACTTGAAGGGTGAAGTTGTTAGCTCTTCATACTACCGCGCGATGATTGGATCCCTTATGTACCTCACATCATCAAGACCAGATATAATGTATCCAACATGCCTGCTTGCCAGATATCAAGTTAACCCGAAGGCCTCACATCTTGCAGCTGTCAAAAGGATTTTTCGTTATTTGATGGGTTTCCCAGACACCGGTCTATGGTACCCTAAGGATGATAACTTTGAATTAGTCGCTTTCAGTGATTCTGATTTTGGCGGATGCAAAATCGACGGCAAATCTACAACGGCTGGATGCCAGTTTTTAGGAAATCGCCTCATAACATGGCAGTGCAAGAAGCAGACTTGTGTCGCTACATCAACTTATGAAGCTGAATACATTGCTGCCTCAAGTTGTTGCTCCCAAGTCCTGTGGATACAACAGCAAATGCGCGATTACGGTTTTGAATTCCTAACTACTCCTATTTATGTCGATAATTCTGCTGCCTTATCTATCACTAAAAATCCTGTGCAGCATTCAAAGACTAAGCACATCGAAATTAAATATCACTTCATACGTGATTGCTTTGATAAAAGGCTAATAGATGTTGCTTATGTCCACACTGATGACCAACGTGCCGACCTTTTTACCAAAGCATTTGATAAATCAAGATTTGACTTTTTATTATTGGTAAACGGCATTAAGGTCAAGCAAGAGTAATCCACATCGGAAAATCGTTTTTGTAAATATCTTTGTGTTTTTAAATTATTGTAAGTTTGTTGATTTTAGGGGGAGTAATCCAAAATTTGAAAATTCAAAAACATCGAAAAATTTCAAAACCCAAAAACAATAGAAAAACAAAAATGAGTTTCCTGGCGAGCAAAAGAGAAAATGATAGTACATCAGTGGTCTGTCCGAACCTTTTTAACTGAAATGCAAAATGAAAAATGTTAAGCAGCTCTATATAAGATGTATCGGTAGGCTCACAATCATCTTAAAGTGTGCAGGGTGATATAAACCTAAATTGACTGAAGACCAGGTGGGAACCACTCATTGGCATATGGTCTTAGTACCGAAATTTCGTTTGAGAGATTGCCGAGGTTCTGAGATATGTGGTCTTTATGCTGTTTATCATCTGGGTATTGTTTTGGTCAAAAATTACCGAAGCAATTTAGTGATCAAATTAGTAATGTGAGGTAGTGTGCTAAAAAGTTTAAGGAAAATATGCTAGTTGAATTATTTAGAAAATCAGTATTCAGGATACGGCTCAGGATATTGAGCTGTATCTGCGATCAAACAGTGAGCAAATAATAAATAAAAAGTAAGGAAGACGACACAAGATGTACGAGGAAAGCCCTTGATCAATCTAGATCGCCGGCATAAAACCTCGGGAGCTGACAATCGCAGCTGCCTTGTTCTTCTTATTGCTTTAAACTTCAAGATACACTGCAGGATATCAACCAGATCTCTAAGTGTTACAATGAATTCGTGTGAGAGTACAATTTGCGAGAGAGCAAGTGTTGGAGTGTAGTGAGTGTAATTGCAGTGAAATTGCTGTGTCCTATTCGATCTGGTGCTCCTCCTATTTATAGTAACGAAATACAAACAAATATCCCTATAAATATGGGATGCTCCGAATATTCCATCACGAACGTTGTAGACCGAGTAATAAGGCTTCAACGTCTTTCTTTGAACGGTTTGGACCGAGTCTTCCGCAGAACAAGTCTTTGTGAACGTTGCTAGCTTCCAGCCCACGTACCTGCACATAATCCGTTAGTGATCCTGAGGATACCATTCAGGATATTACCAGTACCCTGAATCCGCACCCCGGATATAAACAGATATTATTTAATCAAGATATAAGCCAAGATATTTCTCAGGATATGAGCTCAGAAATTAGCCCACAACAATTGTCCCCAAAAATGTTACCGTTTAGTATCCTCATTACTAACGGTTACATTTTTTACGCAAACCGAGGCAATTAAGAGATAAGACCTGTGATGTGACCGTTTGCAACTACCCAGCCTATATCTACTCATCATACCCTATATCTTCTCATCCTCATCTTCTTTTTTAATAATCATCGACAAGGAAAAAGGTACATTTTCTCTCTATCTTTCTTACTTTCCTTCATCTTTTCTCTCCGGCGAAAAATCCAACCGATCAAATGCCGCGCCAAACGAGATCCAGTTCAGGTGACTCGGCCCCTACGTTCTACCAACAAAACCTTCTCCAAGAACCGGATAAGGAAACCTGTACCTTTGATAGTGCCCACCTGTCTGCCTTAAAATCCTCCGGTATCTTCCCGGAAGGAACCATATTTAGACCGTTTGACCGTGAAATCCGGTCAGATATGGTCTCCAACGAGTGGATTTGCTTTAGTGCTTTCCCTTTTACCCTAGGGCTTCGATTCCCCTTTCCGGATTTCATCACCGAGTTCTTCAATATCACAAAAATCTCTTTTAGCCAAACAATGCCAATGCTCTGGCGTGTCTTAACTGTTCTTGATCAGATCAAGAGAAACCACATTCCTGAGCTTTCCATCCATGATCTCCCCCTGGCTTACAAGCTTAGATGTCATGGATCATGTAGATTTCTGTTTTATTCTACTTCCGGTGACCCATTGATACTTCGTGCCACCAAGAACGAGGATGGTTGGCAATCCAAGTTTTTCTTCGTAAAAAGGGACTCAATCCCTGGTGGGACGGAATATCCGTTACAGTGGTTGAGAAAGGGTAGGATTTAGGGTTTAAGAATGATCCTGTCGCTTATCCTGTTCCATATCCTGAACTAACTTATCTTCTTTATTATGCAGCTGATTTCAGGAAGATTGCTCCTCCTCTTGCCAATTCTCAAGAAAGAATAGACGCCATTAGACTTCTCCCAGAGGCAGAAAGAAGTTTCAATCCTTCTCCACCAACTCCAAGTCCTCTTTCAAGTGCCAACATGTCTGGTAAGAATCCTGCAAGATATCCTGCACACATATGCTTCTTATCTGTTATTTATAGGAGGTATTTAGAATTTACCCCCTGTGTGCAGACTCCAGCAAAGTCCCAGTCTATCTAGACCTGGATGAACTTGACAGCTATCCAACTCCAGCCATAGTCAAGAAGGAAACTCCTGCTACCACCAGCTCCAAGCCACTCCCGGCTCCCAAGACCAATCCAAGAACCCGTGCTTCCGCAGCGAAAAAGAGAAAGGGCCTTGAGGTCAGTACTCCAGGCTCTGAAGGGTTCTCCTATGATGAGCTCAGCTTCTCCGACTCCTTAGAGCCAATGACATCCTTCCTCAATAAGGTAATATCCTGCCACATATCCTTCATGTATATCCTGCACATATATCCTGCACATACATCCTAACAGGATATCCTGGTAGGACATCTTAGTCAGCATATATTCTAACCTCATACCTGTGATCAATGTGCAGGGTCTCCAGCATTTGCTCCACTTGTACAATGACGCTTGTGGTACTGTGGCACTTCATGAAGCCAGGATCAAGCAGCTCGAGAGCACCGTTGCTGACCAAGGCGCTATCGCCGAAGCAAAGAGCCGGCACTATGAAAGCTTGCTAAAGAAGGTCACCCAAGACGCTGAGGTCAAACTTGCCAGCGTTCAAATGGACCATGATCAGGCCTTGATCAGCTTTCGAGAGGGAATCAAGGCTTCTGCTATCGTCTCCCTGCTACAAGCACGCATCAAGATGGCCTATGAGGCCAAGGAGACGGGCCTCGTTTGTCCATCTTGGCCAGTTGAATCTTGGGTGGCTAAATTGAAGGAGCTCGGAGGTAAAGCTGTGCCCCTTCCTACTGAAGCTGGCGAGTCTTCTAAGTCAGCAGAGGTGGTGGTCCAGGCTGGAGAGAAGAAGGATGTTGGAGCTGATGCTGAGATGGACGTTGGCAAGGATGCTGCGCAGGATGCTGGTCAGGATGCTGGTGCTGAGAAGCTTGAGAAGGTTGGAGGTGATGCCGCTGTGTGAGGGCATTTAGGTGGGCGATGACGGATATACGTGCCAAGGCCAGAGCCCACCTTTTTGAATTTGAATGTTGGTTTGAAGTCCCATAAACAATTTACTTTTCCGCACTTTACTTTTCCGTACCTGAACAATTTACATTTCCTGCATGCTTTTTGAACAATACAACAGTTGAAGGTGGATGGGTCTCGGTTTGAGATGAAGCCCTCAACTGTTGGGTGAATATGGTTATGAACTACTAGTGCTCTTAGTGGATGGGCCTTGTTTTGAGGTGAAACTAAGAGCACATCTTTTGGTATGTTAATAATATAACTACTTTCTTTTGACTTTATTGTTGTTGTCATTAACATACGAATTTCACTTGTAAAAATTGTTTGTTTTGAATATATATCATAAATGTATCCTGGGGGATATCCTGAAAGATATCTTGAAAAGGATATTGAAATATAACCCATAAATTGTCCAAATAAAAAGGAGAGATCATACCAGAGATTCTTAGAGAATCAGTTCCAATCCTTTATCATAAATTTGTCCCCAGTGCATACTTATAAACTTGGATCCATCCTTCGGATTAGAATAATGTGTGTCCCCTGCGTTTGACAAAGACACAAATGTGTTTACCTTTTGGCTCGAATGAATTCCGAATGCCCAAGGGCAGAACCCCTGATATCCTGAGGAGAATCCTTGGCATATCGGGGATAAATCCTGATATCTGTGGATAAACCCTGAATTTCATGCGCTACAGGCGAGAGTGTATAAACTCCTAGACTTAGAAAGGTGAAAACCTTTAAACCTTTGAGAGTATGAAAATACTCTTTCGTGAGAGAGGGTGATCAATCCTCATATACCTTTAGAATCCAGGATATAGCCAACAGTAACGAAATTGTCAGCCACTTTTACATGAACTGGTCCCGCTACCTTGAACTACACCTAGATAACTTGCGCTCCAGGCGAGGTGTTTAAACCCAATTCGAAAGAAAGGTGAATACCTTTAAACCTGTGAAGGGATCAGGATCCCTTAAACGTGAGAGAGGGGGCCAATCCTCTAATCTTTCGACTTATCCTGAGTATATATCCTGGAGCTATATCCTGAAACATATTCTGCAAAACAGTTCTAAACTAAGGTGGGTGTTAGCTTGGCTAACACCCCTCCGATGCTTAAGTCAGTATTGGCTTCAAGATAATAAACAAATATATTTTAAAGAGATAGAACACATACCATTCCGAGATAGAAAACAAATTCTACTCTTACTTGAAATAGAGCTTCAAATGTATTGCATTCCAGGATCTTGGTAGCATATCCCCTTCCACATTCCTGAGTCGATATGCTCCTTTCCCTGCTTCTGACTCAACTTCATAAGGTCCTTCCCATTTCGGAGCTAGCTTGCCATCAGCAGGATTAGTGGTGTTTTGAAAAGCCTTTCTCAGTACCCAATCACCAACTCGAAATCTTCTAGTCCTTATGTTCTTATTGTATGCCCTGGATATTCTTTGTTGATATGCTGCTATCCTCAGCCTTGCTGCATCTCTTTTTTCATCTATAGTATCCAGATCCTGACATAAGACTTCAGGATTCTGTTCAGGATCCTGTAGCATAGATCTTGCAGTAGGTATCGTCATTTCTGTTGGAATCATTGCCTCTGCTCCAAATACCAAGGAAAACGGGGTTTGTCCAGTTGCATTCTTCACCGTTGTCCTATCAGCCCACAAAACAAAGGGTAACTCTTCCGCCCATCTTCCTTTCTTGGCTCCAAGTCTTTTCTTTAAGTTATTGACTATTATCTTGTTCGAGGATTCAGCTTGTCCATTCGCTTGAGGATGTACCGGAGTAGATGTGATCATTTTGATTCCCCAACTTTTGCAGAAGTCAGTAGTCCTTTTGCTTATAAACTGGGACCCATTATCACAAATGATCTCAGCTGGTACTCCAAACCTAGTCAGGATATTCCTCTTTATGAAAGATACTACTTCTTGGTCTCTCACTTGAACGAATGCTTCAGCCTCGACCCACTTAGAGAAATAATCCGTCATTGCTAACATAAATACTTTTCCTCCCGGAGCCTTTGGTAACTTCCCTACTATATCCATCCCCCACTTCATGAATGGCCAAGGGGAAACTACAGGATATAGTGGTTCAGCTGGTTGATGTAGTATGTTACTATGCCTTTGACATGCATCACATTTTCGAGCGTATTCTGCAGCATCTTTTCTCATTGTTGGCCAAAAGTATCCTGTCCTCAATACTTTTGAGAATAATGATCTGCCTCCAGTGTGATTACCACAGTCCCCTTCATGTATATCCTGAAGTACTTCTTTGGCTTCATGATCCTCCAAGCACCTTAAATATGGTCCTGCAAGAGATTTCTTATATAGGATATTATTTATAATAGTGAATCGTGATACCTTCATTCTAAATGCCTTAGGATTTTCATTTTCGGGGATGTGTCCATCTTTAAGATATTTCAGAATTGGAGTTGTCCAGGATTCAGGATCCTGTTCAGGATATTCCACTCCAGGATCCCGAATATCCGCTACTTCTTTATCCCGAGGATTCGTTGCAGGATATAAAACATGTATTATTGGTATTTGGGTCCCTTCCGGTATCCTGACCGATGATCCCAGATTTGCTAAGGCATCCGCTTCAGCATTATCCTCTCTTGGTACCTGTTCAAGTGTAAAAACATCGAAATATCCTGCTAATTTTTTGAGAATATCGAGGTATTCGATTAACTTCTCAACCTTAGCTGCATAGGATCCATTAAAATGATTAGTAATTAACAAGGAGTCAACATATACTTGCAAATTCTTGATATTCATACTCTTAGCTAGTTCTAATCCTGCAATTAAAGCTTCATATTCTGCCTCATTATTGGTAGCAGGAAATTCACACCTAATAGCCTGGGGTAATATGTCCCCCTGTGGCGATTTTAGTAGTATTCCCAATCCTACTCCTCTTATATTAGATGCACCATCAGTATATAATGTCCAGGATCCTGAGGATTCTCCTAATTGCTGAACTTCTAGGTCTGCCTCGTCCTGGATGTCACTACTAAAATCAGCCACAAAGTCAGCTAAAGCCTGAGACTTTATGGCATTCCTAGGTTCATAAACCAAATCATAGGCACTTAACTTTACCGACCACTTAGCCATCCTACCTGACATCTCCGGTTTCCTAAGCACATTCTTGACAGGATAATTAGTTTTAACATGAATCCTATGAGTCTCAAAATAATGTCTAAGTTTTGTTGATGCCATGACTAATGCTAGTATTAATTTCTCTAAGTGAGAATACCTAGTTTCAGCATCTAACAAACTTTTGCTAACATAATAAACAGGATATTGCTGACCTTCATGGTCCTTTACAAGGACGGCACTTACAGCGTTCCCCGATACCGCGAGGTATAGGGATAATGGTTCACCATTCTCAGGCTTCATTAGTAGAGGTGCGGTTGAAAGATATTGCTTTAATTCCCGTAGGGCCGCTTCGTGCCTTTCACCCCACTCGAATTTTTTGTTCTTCTTCTTCAGGATATCATAAAAATCTTTGCATTTCTCCGAGGATCTTGAAATGAATCTGTTTAATGCTGCCACTCGCCCCGTTAATCGTTGAACATCTTTCATATTTGAGGGTGATTTAATATCCAAGATGGCTTTGATCTGCTCCGGGCTTGCTTCTATTCCTCTTTTGGTCACCATATATCCTAGAAATTTTCCTGCCCCCACTCCGAAATGGCACTTAGCAGGATTCAGCTTCATATTATACTGATCCAGGATATCAAACGCTCCTTTAATATCCTGGAGGTGATCCTGAGCTTTCTTTGACTTTACTACCATATCGTCAATGTATACTTCCATGGTGTCCCCCAGTTTGTCTTTGAACATCATGTTTACCAATCTTTGGTATGTTGCACCTGCATTTTTCAAACCAAAAGGCATAGCTGTGTAACAATAAATACCTGTTGGCGTGATGAAGGCAGTATCCTCCTGGTCAGAAGGCTCCATTTGGATTTGTTGAAATCCTGAGGATGCATCCATGAAAGTCAGCATTTCATGCCCAGCAGTGGCATCTACCATCGCATCAATATGAGGAAGAGGAAATGGGTCTTTAGGACAAGCTTTATTCAAGTCTGTGTAATCCACACAGACTCTCCATTTTCCGTTCTTCTTCTGTACCACTACCACGTTTGCTAGCCATCTTGGGAATTTGACTTCTCTAATCATTTTGGACTTCAACAATCTTTCAACTTCTTCTTGAATAATTGTATTGCGTTCAGGAGCAAACTTCCTTCTCTTTTGTTGCACTGGCTTGAATGATTTATCAATTCCAAGCTTGTGAGTGATAATATCTTTGGATATGCCTGTCATATCCTCATGCTTCCATGCAAACGTCGACATCCTGCATTTTAAAAAGTTAATTAATTGTTCTTCAATATCCTGAGGGATATTGGTTCCCACGAGCACCGAAATATCGGGATTATCCTGGTCCAGGACAATTTTCTTCACATCCTGCTCCGGATCCTCCACAATATCCTGGGCCCGCGTCTTTAATTGCTATGCCGCACTAGGTTTGGTTGAGGATTTCATTGAGGATGAGTAGCATTCTTTCGCCTCCTGCTGATCGCTATCAACTTTAACAACTCCCCAGGGGGTAGGTATCTTGATGCATTGGTGATACGTTGATGGCACGGCCTTCATATCATGAATCCACGGTCTTCCCAGTATAATGTTATAGCAGGATAGAGAGTCCATTACACAGAAACGTTGTATCGAGTTGAGTCCTTCAACGTACACCGGCAACTTTATCTCTCCCACTGTGTTCCTGGCCTCTCCACTGAACCCAACAAGCACGGTGGACTTCGAAGTGATATCCATTGGAGATACATTCATCCTTTTAAGTGTCTCTAGTTGGATTATGTTGACGGAGCTGCCATTATCAACCAATATCCTGCGTACAAAATGGTTAGCCACATATAACGTTATTACCAGAGCATCGTGGTGAGGATCCTGGACAGTATCCCTGTCATCAGCATCAAATGTGATCACTTTGTCAGTTGTGAGTGTAGTCATTCTGACAGGTTTGTCTCCCCTTTCGGCTTTAGCTTCTTTTGCATGTCTCTTTGCCGCCGAATACGAAGTCCCACAAATGTCGGATCCTCCCGAAATGAAGTTGATTATTTTGGCATCCGCGGGAGGTGAGGCTGCTCGCTCAGGATCCTTCTCAGTATCCTGACCCTTATTCTTCTTTCTTCCTAAGAGATCTTTCAAATATCCCTTGCTTAGGAGGTAGCTTATCTCTTTCCTCAAAGCAATGCAGTCCTCGGTCATATGTCCGAAATCTTCGTGGAAAACACACCACTTTGATTTGTCTTTCCAATCCGCTTTTTGTTGATTCTTTCGAGGCCATCTCGCCTTGTCCCCTAGACCCTGCATGGCATACATCAATTCAGGAATGTTAACAGAAAAGCAATATTCTGATAATTCAGGATATTCTTCAGGATCCTCGTCTTCGACATCATTCACTCTCTTATTCTCATTTCTGCCATATGGCTTAGGCCGATACGACTTGAATGAGGATTCCGACTTCCTGTTAGTTGACTCATAAGTGTTAGATGAGTTCATCCTTTCATGCATCTTTCTGTCATCTTCCAACCGAATGTATCTTAGGGCCCTGTTCCGAGCTTCATCCAGGTTCCTGCATGGGTTCATTACAAGGTCTTGGTAAAATTGAGAATCTTTTTGTAACCCCATCTTGAAAGCTTGCACAGCTGTTGCAACATCAAGATGAGGAATGTCTAGTGATTCTCGGCTAAACTTGTTCACATAATCCCTAAGGGATTCCTGAGGCCCTTGTGTTATCCTGTAGAGATCACTTGTTAGTTTTTCAAAGCTCATACTACAAGAAAACTGACTATTAAATAAATTTACTAAATGAGCAAAAGATGTGATTGAATGCGGAGGAACATTCAAGAGCCACTTCAAAGCTGATCCTGTCAAGGTTGAACCAAAACCCTTGCACAAGCATGCTTCTTTGAGATCCGGAGGGATAGGGTTGATCTCCATCCTCTCCCTATACTGAGCAATATGCTCCTCAGGATCCGTCGTTCCGTCGTAAAGCTTCATGTTGGGGGTTTGGAACCTCTTTGGAATCTCAGCATCACAGATAGGATATGCAAAGCGAGATATCTTATGGCTATCTTGAGACACTTCTGGGATTGGCTGGACCACCCCGGGTACACTTGATATCATGTCCTTCAATTTTTGAAGTTCCCTGGTAAGCGCTGACGTCACACCTGTATCCTGCAAGGATCCACTATTGTTAGTAGCATGAGTATTATTTAATATGTTACTCGTTGGAGGATTCTGCCCATATCCTGAGGCATATCCTGAGCTCCTTATGGTCGATATCCTGACCGAGGAGGGTATTTCAGGAGTATGATTCTGAGGAAGGCTGGGCACAATATTCCCCCTGTTATCCTCTGTATATACGGCTGAACTGAAATTCAGAGCTCTGGGTTGTAATGGAGTGACAATATCCTCAACGGATCTGCTCGAGCCGGACTTCAGGAGTTGTATTTCCCTTAAAAGCATTTGGTTTGTTTCTTGCTGCTGCCTCATTTGTTCCTGCACACTTCCAAACAAGGTTAAAATTTCATCGTTAGATGCCAAAACAGGGGCAGATTCTTGAACAGTGCGAGTAGGGATAATATCCTGAGGTCGTGTAGAGGCTGGCATTCTTGGAGGAGGTGGTGGAAGCACCGAACCTGTAGTAGCAGAAGTCGTAGCAGACATAGTAGAGGAACTCATGTTTGATCGTGAGGCCATTGTGGACAATGTGGCAAAAAGTTTTGAAAATAAAAAACCGATTAGCGATTTAACAAAAATTTTTAGTAAAGATAGCACCACTTGCCCCACGGTGGGCGCCAAATTGTTTTGGTCAAAAATTACCGAAGCAATTTAGTGATCAAATTAGTAATGTGAGGTAGTGTGCTAAAAAGTTTAAGGAAAATATGCTAGTTGAATTATTTAGAAAATCAGTATTCAGGATACGGCTCAGGATATTGAGCTGTATCTGCGATCAAACAGTGAGCAAATAATAAATAAAAAGTAAGGAAGACGACACAAGATGTACGAAGAAAGCCCTTGATCAATCTAGATCGCCGGCATAAAACCTCGGGAGCTGACAATCGCAGCTGCCTTGTTCTTCTTATTGCTTTAAACTTCAAGATACAGTGCAGGATATCAACCAGATCTCTAAGTGTTACAATGAATTCGTGTGAGAGTACAATTTGCGAGAGAGCAAGTGTTGGAGTGTAGTGAGTGTAATTGCAGTGAAATTGCTGTGTCCTATTCGATCTGGTGCTCCTCCTATTTATAGTAACGAAATACAAACAAATATCCCTATAAATATGGGATGCTCCGAATATTCCATCACGAACGTTGTAGACCGAGTAATAAGGCTTCAACGTCTTTCTTTGAACGGTTTGGACCGAGTCTTCCGCAGAACAAGTCTTTGTGAACGTTGCTAGCTTCCAGCCCACGTACCTGCACATAATCCGTTAGTGATCCTGAGGATACCATTCAGGATATTACCAGTACCCTGAATCCGCACCCCGGATATAAACAGATATTATTTAATCAAGATATAAGCCAAGATATTTCTCAGGATATGAGCTCAGAAATTAGCCCACAACAGGTATCATGGTTGTTTCTTTTACCGAAACAAAATGGAGACGAAGTCTAGATCTTCCATGATACCATACATACGTGTACATATTGCATTCGACCTCAATAAGTGATCAACAATCACCTGTCCCTCAAAACAAGTGATAATATATCACATTTATCCGGGAGTCAAGTTCGTCTCTCTGCTGTACGAAAGTACTGACCTGTTCACGAACTTGCTCCTGTGCCCTCATGCATCTGAAAATCAAGTTCCTCATCAATAAGTGATTCTATCACATAGGGCTTGTTTTCAATCAAAATAAGTGAGTTTCTCACATCTTTTTATACGGCAAAACAGATGATAAATGGTATACTCACCAGTAAGATGAATTCTCGTGCATACCTTGATACGGGAATGTGTCGTGATGTGGATGAACACCGGTCGGTAAGTATAAATCATACCTTAACGTATCTCCTCGCCATGATTACATCTGATAAGTTGAGCTTATGTGGACAACAATACCGATAATTGTTATAGGATGTTTATCTAATGTTAACAAAAAGAACAACAAAAATGTTTTGGCATGACTGTACACTGATATGATTCTCTTACCCTTGAAAATCGCAAAAAGAATGTTTGTATATATTTACTTTTCTTAGTTTCTGCAACTCTGTATATATTTATTTACTGCTTTCAGTCTTTAAGTTTGAAATATTCAAAATGCCAAAAATATTTTAGGTGTGTTTTAATATAAACTTTCTAAAAGTAAAAAAGATTTTATTTCTGCTTTAGTTTTGATTAACCAATGTTGGAACTCAAGTCTTCGTTACCTGAAACCTGAACGAAAACGAAAACCAAAACGACTGAATCTTCATAAACGGTCAGAGTTTGCAAGTTTTGAAAGTTAATAATCAAAATTGAAAAATCTGTTAACTTTTCAAACAAATTGTCGGATGGTAGTTGAATGAGAATTGGTCTCATATGTGTCATTTGTTTATGTTAACTATATTCCAAGCAGTTGTTCTCATTACGTGTTTAGCTTTCTTGCATGTGCAGATGCTAAAGACGAGGAGAACATGTTCGATGACAAGCTTCAGAATGAAGACACGACGAGAAGGCACTCAAATGATAAAGATGATCGAGTTGCCGCTGATCAATCACCAACACCACAAGGATCTCAAGCATTGAAGTCAAAAGATTCACAAGCATAATCAAAGGGGGAGTTTATTGATACACTTCCTAAAGGAAAGGGGAGTTTGTTGATACACTTTCTACTCACAACGCGTGAAGACTTTGAAGATCCTTTCCGAGAATGAATGAACCATCAAGAGATGGAGAACGAGATTACGAACCTCGCGAGCAGCATCCAAGGGGGAGTTTTTTGATACATATTATGTGGATACGGCTCGGCTCGGTTCGACTCGGCTACGAAGTGAAGGCCGTAGTCAAGATATCCTCCTATCTTCACTCGGTATGCGTTTTACTTTGTATTGAACGATGAAAATGCAACTGCGTGTGTGCAGTTTGCATTATTAGTTTAAGTGTTATGTTTGTTTGTTGTTTGTTTATTCTATAGCCCAAGTCAAGTCCCTGAAGCCCAAGCCCAACATGAAGAACTCAAGCCCAGTGGACTAAAACACATATGTCCAAGTTCTTTTTGGTGAAAACCCTTTTAGGATGAAAACCAAATAGGACGAAATCACCTGATTTTGTCCATATCTTGGATTTCGGCTATGTGTTTTCATGGGCTTCTGATTTCGTCAGTCTGTTACTATATAAACACAGACACAGAACAGAACAAACCAACGAAGTCTGAATAGATTTCTTTGAGCGAACACTGTAAACACACACACACAACTGAGAGTTTATAGGTTTATCTTGTAAACATTGCTTTGTAACGGTTTCATACGAGTTAATACAATGGAGTGTTAATCGTTGAATCTTTGTGTTTGTGTTCGTCACTTGGTTTAACTTACCCGTTTGGATTCCGCACTCTCGGGTTTGTCGAAAACAGGGAATAGAGGTTACTCGATCCTCCGGGTGGACCTACACTAACCAATTAAAAAAAATGTAATATATATATATATATATATATATATATATATATATATATATATCATTTTACACAGTTTGGATATACGTAACACAATTTAGACGGTGTATGTGTGTATATATATCATTTTACACAGTTTGGATATACATAACATATTTGCAGGGTGCATATGTGTGTCCAGGTATGTAATGGATTTGATTACCCATTAGAGTGTGTATTCACCTTATTTTACATGTTGCGAATGCATGAGCGAGATACTTGCGTACATTAATTAATGGACACAAATAACTACGGCCCATAAAATTCATGCACATATACATGTCATCTCCATATAACATATATGGTTTTTGCAAAAAGTCGCATACACAAGGCGTTCGACTCAATTAATTGGAACTGCATCATATCAATTATGGTTCAAATGGGCTTTGGCACCAAGTGGTGGAGCTGGTGTTTAGTAGCTTGAACTCGAGGAAGGCTTAAGTTCTAGTTAATGGGTTGCCTACGTGAGAATTTCACATTAAAAGAGGTGTGAGACAAGGTGATCCACTTTCACCCTTTCTCTTTAATATTTCCATGGAATGTCTTAACACTTTAATGAAAGCGAGTGGAGTGAATCAGATCTTTAATGGTGTTTCGCTTCCAAATGGAGGTCCAACGATTTCCTATGCTATGTTTATGGACGATGTTGTGTTTTTAGGATATTGATCTCTCAATAATTTTTTGGGGCTCAAGCGTATTTTTAGATGCTTTCATTTGATCTCAGGTTTAAAACTTAATTTCATAAAAGTAGATTGTTTGGAGTCGGGGTTGAGGACAAGGAAGTCGGTAGAATGGCTAATATCTTAAATTGTGTTACCGGGTCTCTTCCTTTTATTCAACTTGGGCTTCCTATTGGGTCTAATATGAATTTGTGCAGGCATTGGAAGCCTATTGAAGACAAGTTCTCCACAAAGCTAAGTGCTTAGAAGGCAAATCATCTATCCTTTGGGGGTAGACTCACTTTGGTTAATTTGGTTTTAAGTAGTCTTCCTCTCTATTACTTCTCGATGTTCAAAGCCCCTTCTAAAGTCATGAATAACTTGGATAAAATCAGGAATACGTTTCTTTGGGGAGGCATTGAGGGTGGTCGGAAAATTCATTGGGTTTCGTTGGAGGTGGTAACAAAACCAAAATACTTGGGGTGGTTTGGGGGTATGTAATCTCAAGATGCAAAATATCCCTTTATTATCGAAATGGTAGTGTAGAATTTTTAAAGAGGATCAGGAGCTGTGGGCAAGGAGTATTTTGGTCATTCATATTATTAAATTTCCATCCTCTGTTGTTCTATCCAAAAACTCCTTTTTTGGGACGTGGAGCGGGATTGTGAAGACAGTTGAAGATTTCAAAAAAATCGGAGTTCGGATTACAGATTTTTCAGGAAGCAGGTTGGCGACGGTAATAAACTCTGTTTTGGAATGATATTTGGTTTGGAAGGGCTTGCTTTAGAGAGATTTTTCTCATTTGTATGCCCTAGAAGCGAATAAAAACTGCCTTGTTTCTCAAATAGTTAAATGGGATGTTAATGGTTTGATAAGCCTTTCTTGGAATTGGAACACGAAGCGTCTCGATTCTAACATTCAAGCTGATATAGCTGATCTTTCTGATATGGTATCCAGCTACGGTTTCTTTCCAAGGGGCGACAGATGACTCGGGGGCCGGATCCTAAAAGTTCTTTTTGGATGAAGGAGGTTCGAAAGTTACTTCAAAACCACCAAGAGGTTGTTGTGCAAACTAAAGATTTAATTTGGTTAAAGTGGTTTCCAATTAAAGTTCTTTGTTTCAATTATAGGTCGATTCTTAACAAGATTTTGATGGGTTCAAACCTGATTAGGAGGGTATTCAGGCTGGTTCACCATTCTCAAATTTTGCAAATAAGCTAAGCCTTATTTTTCTCAAGATTGTTCACTATTTCAAAAATTGAAAGAGTGAGAAAGGGTTGGGTGGGGGTGGGCTAGGGTGTTAGTGCATATTTTGTATTCCCGTCACTATGCGAATAGGCTAGATAGAGCGTGTGTTAAATATTGTATAGATGACAGTAAAAGTTCGATAGATTAACATAACGAAAAGTCGGAAAAGCTTGTTTGAAGGCCTTTCACACGAAAGAGTCTTTCATGCGAAAGGACCTTAATTCACCCTTTCGTGCGTGAGGACCCAGTTGTCCCAATGGTTTCGTGTGACAGGCACATGCCTATAAATAGGGGACTTGGGTTTTTCATTCAGGACTTTTAGTTCCCAGAGGGGAAACGCTGGTGAAATTTCTCCAGAATTTCGCAAACTTGTAAGATATGTAAACTCTTTCGGTATGAATGAAGCATTCAACTTATGGCTAACTATTCTGCTTCTACTCCATTCTTAGTAATAATATTCTACTGAATTAGTCCTTTCAGAGCCAAACTTCCGTCTAATCCCGTCGGATCCTGGACTCTCAATTGGTATCAAAGCTACGGTACCGATTCAATGGATCTAACAGTTGATTGAATCACCTACGCTCATGAATTATGGAGTTTTAGGGGTGTTAGACGTAAAACATCAATTTAAAGGTCAATTCACGAATGGATTTTTAAATTGAAGACATCATTAGATTCGGAATTGATTTTCGCACATATCTATGAAGTATCATCATGAAATTCACAGAAATAAAGATTTTAGATCGAAAAATGTGATTTGAAGTGTTCGAACAAAGGAACCCATTCGCACGAAACGATCAGCCTTTCGTACGAAAGGATCAGCCCTTCACACGAAGGGATATGTCCAATCGTTCAAAAGGTTTTTCGTTTTAAAATCAGCTCATTCGCACAAAAGGACTTACTCCATTCGCACGAATGAGCCAAATGCCTAAAAAGGCATTTTTTGATCGCAGTGACGAGACGAGTGTCCAGAAAAAAATTGGTGATTGAATTTTTTTTCGAGATTTGAACGACCAATATGGGTTGTTCGGGGACACCGTCGGGGGCTTCAGAGAACGGATATAATGATGCGATCATAGAATGTTGGAGTTAGTGGGGTAGTCATGATACCTATGCAGAATGTTTATCATCTGGGTTTTCTGACTTTTTAATGGGCCTTAACGAAAAAATCGCAATGATTAAAAACACACTTTTGTGGGCCAAAATGACAAATTTTCCGCATGTTGGAGTTTTTCAGAGATAACAGAGGACTGAATTGCCAAGTTTGAGGGGGAATTCAGTGATAAGAAGTCAGAATTTGCAAAAATGAGGGGGAATAAAAATTTCATAGAATATATTGAAATTCTATCATTTTTAAAATTCGTAACATGCAACAACATTCGGGTGGTTCCGACTTCAGATTGTCCGGGGATGCATAGGATCTGGATTCGCTAGTTCGTGATCATAGGAAGTTCAGATTCTACATATCATGTTTAGATTGATGTCTTAGGGTTTGAGTCCCGGGTCTTCGTCAAGCCGGTCAGCAGCATTTGTATTGTCGATACTTATAAGATTTCACAGCTTTGTGATAGTCTAAAGTGTCAGAATGGTTTATCTTCGAGCAGAGGAATTGTTTTTCGGACTAACCACCGAGGAATAACGATGTTTGTTGATTAAGTTGCTGCCGGAACTAACAGAGGGTACTATACATCTGTTATTGTGACTGAAGAGGAAGAATGTGAATTTGATCGTGGAAGAATGGGATCTGAATGTGTTATAAGATGATTTGTTATCTGATAAAGATTTACTGATTGTGGAGATTACCGTTTACACTGATTAATCATTCAAGAGTGTGCTTAAAGGTGATTACGGGAAACGGGATTTCTGATTTTCGTGGGTATTCATAGACTTGAAGTTAACTGGTGTGGTGGTTCGAAGTTTCTATCAATTGTTGGTTGGGTTTTTGAAGATTAAGAGATTGAGCTGAAATGGTAAATCAAAAACCGAACACGGATGTGGTTCAAGTCGATATGGAGACATCACATTGTGTTATTTCAAGTTGGTGATTATTCGTGAAGATTGCGATATAGCAAATCAGAGGATGTTGGAACTGTGCAAACGAAGACCTGAAGATTCATTACAGTGGGGATTTGTGCATAACGAAGATAATGTAAACCTGAATCATCAGTCATGGGGGGAATCAATTGAAGATATCAAGATGCCTGATTGAAGTTGCAGAATAGTCAAACACGAATCTCTCTTTCAAAGATTAAGCTTCGACAGTGACGACCAAGGGGGAATTTGTTAGTGCATATTTTCTATGTCCGTCACCGGGTGAATAGGCTAGATAGAGCGTGTGTTGGATATTGTATAGATGAGACTTTCGTGCAGAAGGACCTCAATTGACCATTTCGTGCGTGAGGACCCAGTCGTCCCAATGGTTTCGTGCGACAGGCACATGCCTATAAATAGGAGACTTGGGTTTCTCATTCAGGACTTTTGGTGAAATTTCGCCACCTTTTAAAAGATGTAAACTCTTTCGGTATGAATGAAACATTCAACTTATGGCTAACTACTCTGCTTCTACTCCATTCTTAGTAATAATATTCTACCAATTAGTCCTTTCGGAGCAAAACTTCCGTCTAATCCCTCCGGATCCTGGACTCTCATAGGGTAAGTAGGTCTTATTTTTTTTAAAGTTATATATATGCACTTTGATGGGAAAAGACAAGAATACCCTCATATGAGGTCTATGTGATCTAATTTAACGAAGAAGATTAACTAAGTTAGGGCAAAAGGAAATAACGTGTAATATTTTAAAACATTAAGTACTAGACTCTTCAATTTTAAAGATAAAGGATATTGTCTGAAATTAGGTATAAAGATAGAGGATATAACTAATATTTCACTCTTAACAAAATATTTAACTCTAGAGAGATCAGTTCTTAAGATAAAAAAAAATGGGTGGTACAGATTGATTCTTAGAGTTTTTAAATTCCCCACGTTCTCTTAAGATTTCACCCTATATATATAACAATAACTTGTATCTAGAATAAATTTTGTACTCGAATTTAACTTAAAGGAAGGGGTAGGATCAAATAAAAAGTTGATTTTGTTTAAGTTGGAAGAATGAATATTAATCTTTCATTTTTCAAATCAATGGTTAAAATGAAAGTGTATGAAAAAAGATGGGGGTAAGGGTATTTTTGTAATAGCCAATTTGTTGACTTTCGCTCTTCACATGCAAGATACATGCAATATCCTCTTATATTTTTAAGCGTTCATAACTTTTTAGATGACATTATTTTTTTTAAATTACACCTTAAAATCGAGCATCTTTTTATATTTAATTTGAGTACCATATTGCTATATAAAACACGAGATCTAAAAAAAACCCAAACAATTATCTTAGATTTCTATGTTGTATAACATTTTTGTTCTGAATTTTTTGTACTTGATTTTTCTGCTACATTATTGTGCTGGATTTTTTTTTGTGTTGATTTTTTTATACTGAATTTTTGTTCTGGATTTTTTGAGCTACAATTTTTTGTGCTGAACTTTTTGTGCTAAATTTTTTATACCGAATTTTTTGTGCTTTGAGCCACAATTTTTTGTGCTAAATTTTTTATACCGAATTTTTTGTGCTACATTTTTTGTACTAATTTTTTTTTTTGTAGAAGATTTTTTGTATGTATTTTAAGAAACGGGTGAGAGTTTGTGTTTTTTTTTTGAAACTTGAACTTCATTAAACAACGACGACCGCTTGATCCCCAAGGCGAGGACCAAAAACGACCAAAAATTACATCACGTCACAATTACACCATTCTTCCCAAGTACATTTTGTACTTCTATTCCTATTGTTATACCACAAATAACCATAAGTTTTCACATCCGAAATAACCTCATCAATCTTTATGTTCTTGTTATTGAAAATGTGATCATTTCGAGCCTACCAAATTCTCCAACATCTAATAATCATCAAGCCGTGATAGTGAACCATATTCCTTGTAGCCGAGTTGAGCCGCAGATTCTTGTACATACTCGTAAGATCTTTTAAACCACACACATAAAAACCGGAAATCTACACCATTTCGCAATAGCCTGCCAAAGAATAGTCGAGAATATACAACCTGTAAAAATTTGCTCTGCCGTCTCTGCTCTGTCTTCACAAAAGCTTCAAATGTTATTTTCCACTTGAATGTTCCTCTTGATCAAAGCTTCTTTCGTCGGTAATCTTTCAAGTCTCGCCCTCCACATAAAGAAGTTGCATTTCTTAGGAAGCCGTTGACACCAATCAAAAAGGGCCGCCATATTTGTAGCTTTGGTTGATGAAATCCATGCTTTGAAATTCGCCACTGTAAACTTAGAACCGGTACCATGCCACAACCATGAATCTTTCTTAGAAGAAAGCTTCACAGTCCAAACACATTAAAACAATCCGTCAATCCATAATCCTTTTTAAACTATTTAAACAAAAATAACCTTCCATCCTACCTATGACACATGTCATTTCCATAATCCTTTTTAAACTATTTAAACAAAACCTACTTTTTAAACGATCTTTCCCGTAACTTAACTTAAATATATATCGCTCATCACCAAGGAATTATCTAAAAGTTTTATAAAAGGAATATGTATTTTTTTTTTAAATTGAACTACTAGCTAGTCGGTGATATTTTCGTTAGTGAAACTCAGTTTCCTACTTCCCTAGTAGTGATTTTAAACATCATATTAACAATGCATTGACAACTAATCCATCTATACTAAATTTAAAATTCAAAACATTCTACGATTAAGCATTAATTAATGATCTTTTAACTTATTAATTAATTAATTAGACTTTTAGTACGTCTGATACAACTAGCTAGTTAATAGTTAATAGTGAATACGTCTAAGGGGCTGTTTGTTTACATCTTAATGAGACTCTTAATGGTTAAGACTGTTTGTTTCACGAGCAGATGTCTGAATGGTTCAGACATTTGCCTCTGAATGGTTAAGATTTGTACAGAGTCTGAATGGTTAAGATCTCTAATCTGAATTAGTCAGACATTTGCCTCTGAACGGTTAAGCATTATACAGGCTCTTAATGGTTCAGACCTCTTACTGGTTCAGCACTAGACCTCTTACTGATTCAGCACTTAACCATTCAGATGTTGCCAAACAGCCCCTAATACAACTAGTTAATAGTTAATACGTCTAATACAACTAGTTATTATACTAATCCTTAAGAGCATTCACATTTGAACCTTTATACTTATCATTTCTTTATAGTATAAAGGAAAAAATAAAGAAGACAACTAAAGCACTACTACAATGGGTTCTCTATAATAGCGAATACTTTAAAGAAAACTAAATTATACCTCTGTATTTAGAGGCTTATATAGTACGCCTCTATCCTTTTCAGAGTGTATAAAAAAGAGAAAAAAATTATAAAATAAGTGTTTGCGAATGTGATAGAGATAGAAAGTTAGATGTGAGAAGTTTTTATGAAATAAACAAAATTTAAAGAAAAATGTGTTTTTTTATTAAATAATAGATATAGATGAAGATGCAGGTTAAAATGTGAGTACTCTAACTTCACATATAAAATTGCAATGCAGACGAGTATTTACATCCACCACTAACATAGCCAAACACCATACCAAAATTTAGTTAAAGCACAAAACAAAAGGTTTGTTTTGATTTATTTTTGAGAAATTAGTTAATGTATTTTGTCAATTAAGTAGATAGAGATATGGCCGTGAAAGAAAAGGTAGATAGAATTAATAACCAAGGCAGCATAAATCATATTTGACGAGGTGAAACTTTTGTTTCAAGTTAAAAACATGCTCTTTTTGATCATTAGTTACGCCTGTAAAACTAGATGATCTTTGTCAAGCTAAGGATTTGACCTAATTCTTGTCAGCACTCAGCTGCTTATATATCTTTGAAATCGAATGACTAGTATGAGATCGGTGTAATTCATGACTTGTACCCTCTAGCTTCAGTTTTACAAGAATTTAAAAAGTTACTTTGTCGTTTAAAAAAAAAAAAGAAATTATTGTCACTCTAGATTGGTTAACCAATTGTCTTAAAGGGCCTTAATCCGATATAACTAGGTTAAGAAAGTGGCTTATGAATGACCTGAACAGGACTGTTAATGGCAAAAAAACTGAAGCACACTAGTAGTTGATGTCGAGGAGAGGTACCTTACCACCACACCAATCCTAGGGGCTGTTTGGTACAGAGAATGGAATTGTAGAGAAATGGAATAGAGAAATGGAATTGCAGAGAAAGGGAATTGGTCTGGAGAATGAGAATTGACTGTTCTGTTTGGTAGTACAGAGATGACAGTAGAGAAATATAGCTGAGAATCATTTCTCTTGTTTGGTACATAGGAAATAAACAGAGAATTATATCAACTTTATCATTAGCACAAGTCTTTTTTTCATAACAAATATTTATTAAAAAATAAAAAACATATACAAAGATGCATAAATTCCAACCAAAATATGCATTGATAAAACCAATTCACATACAAAACATAGTTTTTAAGCAGAAAAACATCAACCATAGTTACTAGTAAAAGTACTTCAACCATGCTGAAACCAAAAAAGGTACTTCAACAACCACGGTGAAACAAAAAAAATTACTTCAACCATACACAACTATCCCATTGAACCATCGGTATACAACTCGACCATCTCAATTTTCTCTTCTATTGTCAACGCAAGAAAAGAACGTCCTAGATCCACATCTTTACCAATCAAATGAGCTGCTTTGAGCCGTTTTTTCGTAGTGATACCTGGTAAAGCTTTCAACTCATCACTAACCTTTTCATAGATTTCACGAGCCTCCATACCTTCTTTGCTAAGTTGTTCACCCACCATCTCCCCAAATCGAAGCAAAACTTCCTTGATATCTTTGCAAGACTCTCGATATATCTCATCTGCATCCATTCTTCTACCTCTTTTGCGCTTGCTTGTTACACTTCCTGTTTGTCCTTCAGATCTATCAACATTTGGAACGGCTTCATAAAAAAAATCAAAGTCTTCAATATCAACAGGTGAGCTTTTTTGCGTCTCTTGAACAACATCTTCTTCTCCAAGGTCAACTGCTTTACTACCAGTAGCTCTATCCTTACCGAATATGGTACACAATTTGTCATAGAAAGGAAATGCCTTGTCACGAAAATTCACAGCACCTTTGTGAGACTACAAGACAATTACAAATAAATTAGACTAAAATTTTAAAATCTAAAAAATATATTTTTTAGAATATACCTTCACGTATTCATTCCAAACACTATCATCGGGTCTTCACTCATTGTTGTTCGTATGAAATTGTGCAATAAACAACAAGCAATGATGATACGTGGCATGGACTCTATGGGATGATATGAGTTATCACGCAAAATAGCCCATCTATCTTTAATCATTCCGAAACATCTTTCAATAACATTCCTGGCCGATGAATGTCTCATATTAAAGAACTCCTTAGCATTCGTAGGAGGACGAGACCAATCGTTAAGATGATAACGTTGACCTCGATATGGAGTTAAAAATCCTTCACCATTTGTATAACCGGCATCACAAAGGTAGTATGTTCCTACAATTAACCATAAACTCTATGTTAATTATCATACTTAAATCTATGTATATTCTTTGAAAATTGTCTATCGCTTACCTGGAATTATTTTAAGACCATTGGGTCTACTGATTGCATCACGCAAAACTCTACTATCAGCTGCAGAACCCTCCCATCCCGCTAAGACATACGTAAATAAAAGGTCTCTCGTACATACTCCGAGTACGTTAGTACAAATCTGCCCTTTTCTTGTCCGATAAGGTTTTCTATCAATAGCAGGGACTTTAACTTTAATGTATGTTCCATCTAATGCTCCTAAGCAACCCTGAGTTAAAAGAAAACATTACTTACTAATTTATGTTAGCAAATAATATCTTTAATAAAAAATGTGTTTGACTAACCTTAAACCATTTCCATCTTTCATCAGTTTCATTATCTGGCACTGGCACGGGTGACTTGTAGAGTTCTTTGTGTAATCGACATATAGCATTTAAGACTAACTTGAAATACCGACTTACAGTTTCCCCGGACCGATTAAATCTGTTGACTAGTATCCTATTCTTTGCATTATGAGCAAGGGTATGTAAAAACATAGCAACTTGCTCATCCACTAGCATGTTTTTACTATCCTTTAGTCCCCCTCTAGTTTCTAGCATATCACAAAGTGTTGTAAATGCATGTATATTCATTCTTATGTTAACAACACTCGTAACATCACTTTGATAAACCATCCTCACCAGGTTTTCACGCCTATTATGGTAACTCATTAAATATTTTGTACGTAAACTCATTGACTCAATCGACCGACGCAAATGATAAGTACACAACATCCACCAACGAATCGTAACATAACTGACATAAAATGCACCTATGGCAACTATTCTTTGTCTGGAAGGTGATCTTGCCATCTACACATAAAAATATAAATAAGAAAATTCAAGAAAAGCAAATAACTCCAATAATCAAATCTTCGATCAAATCACAGAATCAAAAAATCAAATAGCAGTAGATTGAGCAAATAACTCCAATAATCAAGAACAGAGTAGCAGCGAGCATACTTTGTGTTGAGCAGAGATAAAAAAAACATGAAATTTACACCAGTTGATAAAAGGAATCGAAGGACGTACCTGAAAATGCTTGAAATTCTCCCAAAAAACGAACGATGGGGCGATTAGGGTTCCGAGCAAAGATCGAGCAGTTTGGGGAAAATGCTTGAAATTCTCCCAAAAATCGTCGGAGCAGAGAAGGGAGGGCGGTGGTGGTGGCCGAGAGGGAGGGAGAGGGACGGTAGGGAGGGCGGTGGTGGTGGAACGAGAAGGAGGGCTGTGATGAAATGGAACGTGATGAGAGAGTGAGGCTGAGAAATGAAACCCTAGAAATCCAATTCTCTGCTTTTTTTAGAGAAACAAAATGAGAGAAAAGGAAATGGTTTATTTCCATTTCTCACCTCTTTCTTTCACAAACAAACAAGAGAATTCTTTCTAATTCCATTTCTCACCCCTCAATTCCCTCTACCAAACAGCCCCCTAATGTAATACGAAACCAATTAATGTTTATACCGATAAACATAAATTCCAAATAATAACTTAGGAATTTAAATAATATCATTTTTCTTGGATCATTATCTCCTCGCTTGTCTCTTCTATCAAAATTATTCCAACAATGACTGAGTATTATGTGTAAAGAGGCAAATAATCGGAACTTTTAGACATATATATGCAAAACTTAAAGATGGGCATACACGTACCATCTTCAACTACGCAAATTATAGGAATTTTAGACAAATATATATACAAAACTCAAAGACTGGCATACACGTACCATCTTTAACTAACTAACAATTTGCAAAACCCTTGAGACACTTTAATACAAACAATTACAGTAGCATTTTTCCACATCATATTAAGTTCATATGGCTGGAAGATGCACCCACGTTTATGCCATGTTTTTTTTTCTGCAAGTGTATCCAGATCATACTATCGGATTTACTAATGGTAGCACAAAATAGTTTTACAAACTAAACTAGACCAACATGGGAAAGGTTCAACCAAGACTTGAACCAACATACACACCCACCCGATCAAAGTTCCATAATTTCCGCATTTCTGCAAGAGGTTGTCTCCATGACTTTAACTCGTGACCACCATGTCCATGTGACCTGGAGGTCTAGGTTCGAGTCATGAAACAACCTTTTGCAGAAATGCTGGGTAAGGATGCGTACACCAGGCCCAAGTTGACCCGACACCCACTGACCCGTGCTTACAAGATTCAAGAGCCTCGTGTATACTGGGTTTGCCCAACCAAAGTTGAATAAATCAAGACATGTGCTTAGTTAAGGATCTTAAACACCCAACAAAAACACAGAAGGTTTTCTTAAGAAAATGCTACATCAAGAATACACCTATTATACTGGTTCAGGGGTTTTCTTCTTCTATTCTATTAATCAATTATAAAACTTTTTACCTTCAAGTAGAATTGAGTGAAGTCCAATGAAAATACTTGCCTATCGTATAGATCGATATGATTGCGAGATCCCACACCTTGATCAACGACTGCAGACCCAAGAAGAAAGATATATAAAACAAATTCAAGCAAGATAGCACCAGTGATTAACTTAGCATGTGCTAGATATATATACAAACATATACGCACAGAGTAAAATACTGTTAACTAAAAGGCAGGGCAGTTAGAAGACACATCCCAGCACATATATATACTATATCATACCTAGGCTAGCAACAACCTCCAGCTTTCAAGGACAACTTCTTAAGAACTGAAAGTGATTCTGTAAAGAAAAAATCAGGTGTTGATCATATAAAAAAAGAGAATTAATTATTATAAGCTATAAGCTAAACTAATAGCTAGGTCATTAAACATAGCTCACAATTAAACAGCAGATTTTCTTCTGATCAAGACTTTATAAACTAATATTAAACGGATCATATCCAAAGTTACACAAAATTTAGGGTTTCCAAACTTATGAACATATTCTAGGGTTTACTAGGTGCCCTATTTTAATCTTATTATATAATACTTTAGTGGATCCAAAGCTGATCTTGAGATCTTTAATCGGGATCTAACTAACGGTGAACATAGCCGAAGGCAACCGAATGAAGGTCTTCGGTATTCTCTTGGAAAGCCCATTCTTTGTTGTGACTTATTTGCATGTCCAATGAATCAATGGAGTAACTTGAACCTTCTTGGAAGCTGGAAAATGATCCTTCTTCTTCTTTGAGATATGTATTCTCGTAGTTTTCGCCCATGGAGTTGAAATTCATAGAATTGTTCATGTTGTTGAGGTTAATTTTCTGATCAAATTGGGGCATGTTTATGCATGAATTTTCAAATTGTTGAAACCAACTGTGGATATCTTGCGGAGGTGTGTAAGAAGGATAGTTTGATCCGGAACCATTGAGCACACTTCGAGTTGCAGCTTGTGCTTTCAAAGAAGCTAGTTGGGATTGTAAGCTAACTACCTGTATTAAGAAAATTTCAATTAGAATAGAATTAATATAGCTAGCTATATAATCAAGATTAGGGTTTTATATTTGGAAGATGTGTGTACCTGTTGTTGAAGTGCAAAAATATGTGAAACACAGCCATAAATGGGATCTTGAAGCCTTGCTTGAGCTTCATACGCGATGGTAATGGCTGCTTCGCATCGACCGCTAAGTGGCAGGTGAGCAAGAAGTTTAGAGACATTGCTAGCACCAAAAACCCTATGAATGGCTGCAAAATGGGCAGGACCTTGTTCATGGCAAAAATAAGGGGCAAAAACACAACCCCTTACACATTTTCTTCTCAAGAACTTGCAAGCACCACAAGGAGAACCTGATCCTGACATGATTAATATGATGTTTTAAGTTTAATTATCAAGAAAAAAATGATTGTTGAAATGTTTAATGATGAGATATAGTATAATCGTGTTTATTATGATCTTTGATGCAAAATTGTCATCATGTTTATAAACACGAGAAGGTGAGGGTTGGATCATAGTGTAATGAATATTTTAACCACAAACGGTTCCCTTAATGGCCTACAGTTATTATTTAATTTCTATTTGAAAATAAAAACAAAAATCTTTTTGCTATTTCACCCCACACCCAACCCAACCCAACCCCACAGGCCCACATCCCTTCGTAATTTGCTTCCTTAGTTTTATTTCTAATACTTTCCCCTTTAAGATTACATCTCAAAATCCTTATAACAATGCAGGCCTCACACACCCCTCTAATATGTACGTTTGATGGTTTGCTGACTGTATTTTGTTTTCTCATATGACTAGTTTAATAATGTCTTTAAACGCACAAACTTATACATACATATATGTGCACATCCATACATGCGTGTATACATACATAGATATATACGCTGCATGCATATATGCCACTAATGAATATCTTTACAAGTTCAAAATATTTCCTATGATACATATTAACTTGTTTGATGAGTTTTTAGAAAAACCTAGCATGTTTTCTTTTGAAAATGGTTGTTGATATTGAAATGGATGATTCATGAGTTACAAAGCCTAAAAGTTAACCTTTAGTGTAATCAATTCACAGCACAAACTTATAATTAATGATCAATTCAATAGTTCAAACCCTCCAAAGTAACTACAAGTCATGTTAAGTGTATTTTCCAACAATATGTAATTTAATGGATTTATGTAAATGGTTCTACCTTTTGACCTTTAAAGATGATCATCTATAAATTAATGGGTTTATGTTAAGATTATACGTTTTGACCTTAAAGATTGTCATTTGTAAATTAATAATGATTTATGTTAAATGTTATATCATCGAGGCGGCTAAGGTTTCCTTGATGTTGTATCGTATACTTTTCTTATCCATTCTATATGTACTCGCGGTTATTGTTGGTGCACTTGTGTCTGTACTTTGTCTGTATTTCGTCATGATACAAAACAATGTCTTTAAATGTAAGGTTGATGTAAGTTTGACCAAGTCAACCATCCTCCTGGTTTGACTTGACCAAACAGTTAGATAAATGTTGTAAGCTGGTTGTGTCGAAGGATGTGTCATCGAAGGATTGTTTTATATCCTTCGATGATGAGCTCGAAAGATGGACCTCGATAGATGAGTTCGAAACATAACCTTCGATGGATGAACTCGAAGGATAGACCACGAAGGATATCATCCTTCGTGGTGTATGTGATCTTTCGATGGGTTTTCTGGTCGACAGATGATCTTTCGATCACTCTGTCTGATCCTTCGACCAGACCTGCTGTGTCGGGTATATATACTCATGTAGTGTGTTGTGTAAAAGGAGAGAGAAGCTAGACATAGAAAGATAAGGCAGAGAGAGACAGGAGCACACACACACACTTTGAGAGTTTATAGAATACTTCTGTAAACATTGAGCTTGTAACCGGACCCTTCATTCGTATTAATACAAGTGGTGTTAATCGGTGAATCTTGCGTGTTGTGTTTGTGCTTGTTCTCGTATAAAGTCTCGGTTGCATGCTAGCTTGGATTCCGCACTCGCTAGTGTGTTTGATATAACAAGGATAAGGTTTTATCTCATCCTCGAGAGGGACCTACAGTTATTTTACTAGGTATGAGTTAGTCCTTCGTTTCTTTCGGTACTAGAAAGAAGTTTCCTTCCACTATTAGAAAATATGAGAACATTTGGAAATTTAGATAGCTAATTGTGTTGGCAATATGAATAGTCCATCACAACACCGACATTGCGGTAATGACATATTTTTTTCTCTCGTCGTCGCTTTGTATCCCGCTTCGCCGGAGGCTCGACGTCGGCAGTAGGCTTGGGTTAGAGTGCGAGGTCGCCGTTCTTTGGCTGGACCTCTCTCCCTAACTCTTCGTACTGTTCTTCCATTCGCTTCCCGGGAAGGGTTCTCGCTTGTTTTCCTCTCTTCCAGCGGTGTCTCTTCATCTCCTTGCCGGACCTTCTTCAAGTTGGCTTAGTGGGTCTGATACTAGTCGCATCTATCCTGTTTAGCACTGCTTGACTGGTTCGAATCCCATTAACACTCCTTCGAAGCTGTGTCCATGGTTAGGAGGTGCCGGTCGGTTTCATGGATATTCCAGTTAGTAATATCACCAAGTTGTTCGTCTCGAACCTTCCTGAAGGGTGCACCCCTTGGGAGTTAAGGAAAGGTTTGGAAAGTTTTGGGGTTATTACAGGAACTTACGTGGCGAGAAAGAGAGATAAAGGGGGTAGCAGATTCGGCTTTGTGAGCTTCAAAGATATTAAAGATAAGAAATAATTTGTGAAGAGTATCTCGGGGGTTAAGTTGGGTGATAATAGATTGAAAATCAATGTTGCTAGATTCGCGGTGGAGAATTCTGGGGTGTCGGGCCAGCAAGAGGTCAAGTTTAGCAAGGGTAAGGCAGCCGGTGAAACCTCAGGAGGAAGACCGTATGTTCTCAGGGATGGCAGGAGCTACAGCGACGTGGTGGGCAAATCTTTCTGCGGGGGTGGTTTTAGTAGGGGCCAGGAGTTTCAGCAGCCGGGAGTTGTTCAGGAGTCGGGTAAATACGTTGTGGTGCCGGATAAAACGGGCGCGTTCACAAGTTTGTTCGGAGTAGCATTAGTGGGGAGGGTTGTGAATTTGGAGACGTTGGTGGACTTTGATAAGTTGCTTAACATTGCCAAAGTCTCTATTGCTAACATTCAGTACCTAGGCGGTTTGTCCTTGCTTATTTCTTTCCATGATGAAGTAGCGGCTAAAAAGTTCTTGGATTCTAAAGTTGTTTGGGGCCCTTGGTTTTCAAGGCTGGACACCTGGAGCGGTCAGACGTTCCCTCTTGAGAGGGTTGCTTGGCTTGGAATGATTGGTATCCCTCTTCACTTGTTTGAGCCCGATGTTATGGTCCAAATTCGGTGAACAGTTCGGTAAAGTTTTGCATGCTCCTAAATTTGTCGAAGAAGACCTTGATGTTTCGGTTTGTAGTGTTGGTGTTTTAATTGGTGATTCCGGTAGGATCAACGATTCGGTTTCGCTGATTTGGAATAAGAAATCTTATCGTATTTGGGTTGAGGAGGAGCACGAAGTCTGGGTTCCAGATTGTTTGGATTCTTCGGGGAGTGTCGACACTAGGCCGGGGACGTCCTCACCGGTGGTGAATGTGCAGTGTCCTGGTAGTGGGTAACGAGGAGTCTCTCGAGAAGGGTGAAAGGGGGGAAGATGAAGAGTCCAATGGTGTTAAGGTGGTTTCTTCCCATGCAGGTTCTGATCCAATGCAAGAGGAAAGAGAAGATGGCGACATGCATGACCTTGAGGAGGGTGTTGGTTTGCATGGGAATATGGGTAGTCATCATGACTTGACACAAGAGGTGGGAACCGAGAAAGTGGATAAGGTGGACCTTAATGAGAATGTTTTTCCAGAGTTGGGTCAGGCTAATGGGGCCGGTCGGTTTGAATCAGGTGGGCCCAATCAAGGCTCTAAAGTGGGGAAAGTGGATTTTAAAAGAAATGGGTTTAAGAAACCTAAGTTATTGGCCCAGCCCAGGAAAGAAAAGGGCCAGTGTAGCTCTCCAACGATTTTAAGGCCTAAAAAGAGGTGCAAACATCAGATGGACGAGGAATTTTCTTTTCAGTGTTCTCCTCTGATCCCGGCGACCGCCCCAGTGGAAGCTCAAGAGCAGTTTGTTTCCAATTTACATACTTCTGGTTTGGATCTGAATCGAAAGGCAGTCGATGGATCATTGTCTGAGACTTTGGTTGAGGACTCTTTGGAATCGGAGGTTCAGCTTCCGGGCGATTCTAGAAAGATTCAATCGGATACAGGGGAGGCCATCCAAAAGGAGGTAGAGGCGACGGTTAACATTTGTGCTCGTTTAGGAGTTGATCTTAAGGATCACTCCGATTTATTGCAGGATATCTTCGGGAACGCATGTATTAATGGTGTGGTTCAATGAATTTTCTATCTTTCAATATCCGTGGCTTAGGGGGTTCTGAGAAGGCGGGTTGGGTCAAGAAGTTAAAGTCTAATTACGGTATCTCTTTTATCTCTCTTCAAGAGACTAAGAGGGAGTCGATTGCTGAGTCGGATCTTGTTGGGTTGTGGGGAAACAATAGTTTTGGGTTTGATAGTGTGGACTCTGTGGGTTTGTCGGGGGGTTTGGCGTGTTGTTGGGATAAGTCGGTCTTCAGCCAAACCGGTGGGATGAAAGATATGTATTTCCTTTTGGTTAGGGGCAAGGTTTTGGGTTCAGGGGCTGTGATAAATGTTCTAAATGTCTATGCTCCTCAAGGGGTGCCAGCCAAAAAAGTCCTGTGGGATTCTCTGGTTCATCTGATATCTAGTTTTGATGGGTGCTGGGTTGTGTCGGGAGATTTTAATGCGGTCCGTTTTAGGGAGGAAAAAAGGAATTGCTCTTTTAAAAGTGCTTGTGCCAACAATTTTAATTCCTTCATTTTTGAGGCTGGCCTACAGGAGTATAATGTGATTGGTAGTAGGTACACTTATGCTTCGGCTAATGGTAGGAAAATGAGCAAGCTTGATAGATTCTTGGTATATTCGGATTTTTTTAACTCCTGGCCCGAAGCGAGAGTCGAAGCGGTTTCTAGTTTCCTGTCGGATCACCGCCCCATTATTCTGTCTTCGGTTAATAACAACTTCGGTGCTAGGCCTTTTCGGGTGTTCGATTCTTGGATTGGCATGGCTGGGTTTTAGGAAGTGGTCATTGGGGCGATCAAGGGTAGTGAGGCTGTCAGCGGTCCTCCTGACGTGGTTCTCACGAAAAAATTAGGAATTCTCAGACAAAGGCTAAAACAGTGGAGGGACGATATGTTGGCTAAAAATTCTAAAGTGGTGACCTCGGCGTTATCAGATCTTGAAAATTTGGAAGCCGTGATGGATTCTAGAGATTTGAATGAGGAGGAGGAGTGGATCCTGTTGGAATGCAAAAAGAAGTTGAAAGAAGAAGAAAAAAGAAAGAATAGGGATTTAAAGCAAAGGCCTAGGATTAGATGGGCCAAGGAAGGCGACGAGAATTCGAAATTTTTCCATACTATGATCAATTGTAGGAAAGCGTCTAATGTTATACATGGGTTGTATGTTGATGGTGTTTGGGTGTCTAAACCGTCGTTGGTGAAGAAGGAGGTTTTTAGATTCTTCAGGGACAAATTTGTGGAACCTTGGGTGAATCGACCTCGCCTTGAGTGCCCTGGCATTAAACAGTTGTCGGTGGTAGAATCCCAGGAGTTGGAGTCTCGTTTCACCAGACAAGAAATAAAAATCGCTGTTTTTGACTGTGGGGATGACAGGGCTCCAGGCCCAGATGGGATTAATTTTCGTTTCTGGTCTGTTCTCGAGGACGACTTCTATAATATTTTGGCTGATTTCTATGAGTCTGGGGTGATTAACACGGGCTGCGGTTCTTCGTTCATAGCTCTGATCCCGAAGATTAAAGATCCTCTCGGGCTGAAGGACTATCGTCCTATCAGTCTTGTGGGGATTATCAACAAAGTCATCTCGAAGCTTTTGGCTAATATGCTGAAAAAGGTATTGGGTTCGATCATCTCTCCGTCCCAATCCGCGTTTATTAGTGGAAGATTTATTTTAGATGGTCCATTAATCATTAACGAAGTCCAAAGTTGGGTTAAAAAGGCGAAGAAGAAGGTTTTCTTCTTTAAAATAGACTTTGAAAAGGCTTACGATAACGTTAACTGGAACTTTATTGTGGATATTTTGGCGCAAATGGGATTCTCGAGTAGGTGGTGCGCTTGGGTTAGAGGTATTATTTCTTCGGCTAGAGCTTCGGTGTTGGTGAAAGGAGCTCCTACTTTTGAATTTAAGTGCTGCAAAGGGATGCGACAAGGGGACCCTATCTCCCCTTTTCTTTTCGTTATTGTCATGGAAGCGTTGTCGTCTTTGATCTCTAGGGCTTGCGACTTGGGTATTCTTAAGGGTGTGGTCCTTCCTAATGACGGTCCTTCATTATCCCATTTGTTCTTCGCTGACGACGCTATCATCCTTAGGGAGTGGGACAAGGAAAATATTCTGAACGTGGTGTGAATTCTGAGGTGTTTTCATGCATGTTCCGGGCTGCACATTAACTTTGGTAAATCAAATATTTTTGGGCTTGGTTTGGATGTCGGCGTTATTGAGGATATGGCGTGTTTGATCGGTTGTAGGGCAGAAAAATTTCCCTTCAAATACTTAGGTCTGACGGTCGGGGCGAATATGAACAGGATCAACAACTGGAGACCTTTGTATGACATCTTCGAGAAGCGGTTGTCTATGTGAAAAGCTTCTTTGCTCTCCATAGGGGGTAGAGTCACGTTAATTCGGCCAGTTCTCGAAAGTCTTCCCTTTTATTTTTTGTCTCTCTACCGTGCGCCTGTTAAAGTTTTGGAGGATTTGGAAGGCATTATCAGAAAATTTCTATGGGGGGGGGGCACGAATGGTGTTAAAAAACTCTACTGGGTGGCTTGGGAAAGAGTCACTTCGCCCAAGAAGTTGGGAGGGTTGGGTTTGCATAATCTTAAGGAGGTTAATTTGGCCCTTTTAGCTAAGTGGGGTTGGTGATTCAAAACGGAGAAAGAGAACTTATGGGTTAAAGTGGTCGGTGCTATCCATTCTGGAGGGTTCGCTTGGGATTTTCTTCCGTGTAGGAAAACATTAGAGGGGGGGGGTTTGGTGCAGTATTGTTTCCTTGCTTAAGAAGCCGATTGTGGAGAACATTCCAATTCGGAACTTCTTTCGAGGAATTGTGGGATCGGGCGAGAACATTCTCTTTTGGTTGGATCCGTGGTTGTTTGACATCTCGCTAAAACAAAAATTTCCTGATCTGTTTCCTCTCGAAATGGTGAAGAACTGCAGTGTGAGTGACAAAATTCGTGGGGATGGTTTATGGCTTTGGAAACATGATCTGGATGCGGAGTCGGAGAAAAAGGAATGGAACGATTTATCTTCAGCTCTGGGCTCGGTCTCCTGTTCTTCTCAACCGGATAAGTGGGCTTGGTTGGGGGCTGGGTCGGAGTCTTTTTCTGTGGCTGCTGTCAAGAAACTCATTGATGGGTCGAAGGATTTTAGTAGCTGATACGTGTTGGAATGGTGCTCTTGGGTCCCGATAAAATGTAATATTTTATGTGGCGGGCTGAATTAGATCGGATCCCGACGGTGGAGGCTCTCTCTAGGAGGGGGGTTTCGGTGGTGAATCCCGGCTGCAGTTTCTGTGATGCTGGGATAGATTCGGTCTCCACTTGTTCACGTCGTGCTCGTTCGCGCTGAAGCTTTGGGAGAAGATCACTTTGTGGTGTCGGGTAAATAGGTTTTTCATTTTCTCGTTTAGGGACTTGACTGAACCTCATAAACATGGTCCAAGTTTGGAGTCGGAGAAGAAGGCGATTCAAGGGGTCATTTACACAGTGTGTTGGTTACTTTGGAAGGCCAGAAATGATGCTCGGTTCTCCAACAAGAGAAGAAGCGTGGAAGATCTTTTTTGTGAAGTTCGTTCGGTCAGTTTTGTTTGGTTTAAATATAGACGTAACAAAGGGTTGTTAGATTGGACTGACTGGTGTAGATTTGTGAATATGTAGTTTCTTGTTGTTGTTGTTGGCTGGCCCGGTCTTCGGGTTGGCGTGTTTTAATGAAGTTCTCCTTTCAAAAAAAAAAAAAAAACAACACCGATATTGCGTGCAACAAGAAGATTGCCCTGATTACTAGATTACTGCATTTAAACGAACGACAAATTCTCAATCACAATGTAACGAGTGAAGATTTTCCTAAATGTTCAGTGATGGATGTATTAAAGTACTTGATGTGTGGATGTTCGATCTTTCTAGCCTGTGTGGTTTACATAACAAAAATTTTTCTTTTAGACCGTGGGGTATGGTGGGCGTGGATTATGGGGTATGGTGGGGTTTGGTGCGTCCACGTGGATTATGGGGCACCCAATACCGAAACCCAATTTCATAGGGGTATGGTGGGCGTGGATAGGGTGGCGTGGCCAAGCCACATCATTAGATATATATAATGGAAGTATCTATAGAAAACCCTTATAATTTAGAAAACTTGGGAAACTCTAACCTCCCGAATTTTAAAAAAAAATTACACATGTTATATACATGTTTTTAAGGGTTTTTGGAAAAAAAAAGCCCCGAGTAGATATTTAAAAAAAAATAAAAAAGTTTTGGTGTAACATATGTTACATATATGGCAGATGAATGTAACATATGTTACACCAAAACTTGTTTATTTTTTTTTAAAAATATCTACTCGGCGCTTTTTTTATTTTTTTTTTGCCCAAAACCCTTAAAAACATGTATATAACATGTGTAAATTTTTTCAAAAAAAAAAAACATCGGGATCTTTGAGTTTCCCGGGTTTTCTAACCAAACGAGGTTCCGCCATGTCATGTTCGTAGCCCCGCCCAACGCCCGGGCTGAAACCCCCGCCCAAGGGGCCACGCCGAAACCCAAGCCCACCCGGGGTGGTGACGTGGACATTTGTACCCAACCCACGCCCCATACCCCTTAGTCTTAGTTAATTAAGTAGAAACCAAGGGAATGGGCATACATGCATTTTTTACATGGAAATAAACAAGTAGCCATCAAGAAGATGTAACTTTCTCCTAATACTTAACATGGTCGTCTATTATGGTGTTTCATACCTTGGATAGGGGTGTGTATTGATACAAAAATGTAGGTCCCTAGAGGAGGATCTAGTAACCTTCTCCTTGTTACCGAACACACCCGTAAGTGCGGAATCCAAGCGGGTATGCAACCAAGACAAAGAACACAAACACAAAAATAAGATTCAATGATTAAAGCCCAAATGTATTCAACCAAAGGAGTTTGTTTACAGAGATGATACAAGATAACACGCAAACTCTCTGAATACTCTCACCGTGTTCTCCTCTGTGTTCCCTTTCTAAATGATAAACAAGTGTCTCTATTTATAGGCCCAACACCCAGTAACCCTACGAACCCTTCACTTTTTAATCTTCGTGGGGAACCTTCATGCAAAGATTTCAAGATATACATGTGACATCATCATGACATCATCCTGATGATGTCATGGTGATGTTAGCTCGTGGCGCTTCGTGCGTCGTGAGTCGATCTCTGGGGCGCACGATTGAGGAATGTCGCGACGTCGGTCTTGAGCCGAACCTAACCAAGTCGAACCGAACCAAGCCGCATCCACAAAGTGCATCAACAAACTCCCCCTTGGATGCTGCTCGTGATGGTTCAATCTTCACATGTTGTCGGATCTTCAGATGTCTTCACGTTTCACAAACAGGGAGTGTATCAACAAACTCCCCCTTGGATGAAGCTCGTGAATCTTTTGATCTTCCATACTTCAAATCCTTTTAGTGTTGATGAGTGGTCATCTGCAACTCGATCATCTTGATCCTCTGATTGCATCAATGTCGTGTCTTCATTCCACAACTTGTCATAGAACACGTTCTCTTCGGCTTTAGCTAGTTTGGATGTTGCGTCTGCACATACAAGAAAGCTAAACACGTAATGAGAACAACCGCTTGGAATATAATCAGTATAAACAAATGACACACATGAGACCAACTCTCAATCAACTACAGACCGAAAACAGTTTGAAAGTTGTAAAAATTTGAACAATTTTAGATTTTAACTTTCAAAACTTGTTAACTTTGACCGTTTATGAAGATGCAATTGTTTCTAGGTTTCGAGCAGGTTTCAGGTGGAAAAGACTCGAGATCCAACATCGGGCAATCAAAAATAAAATAGAAATAAAATCTTTTTGGCTTTTATAAAGTTTATATTAAAACACATCTAAAATCTTTTTGGTATTTTTGAATATTTCAAATGTAAAGACAGAAAGTAGTAAATAAATATATACAGAGATGCAGAGACTGAAAGCTGTAAATAAATATTTACAAACATTCTTTTTGCGAGTTTCGAGGGTAAAAGAATCATATCAGTGTACGATCACACCAAAACGCTCTTGTTGTTCAATTAGTTAACATTAAGATAAGCATCCTATAACGATTATCGGTATTGTTGTCCACTTAAGCTCAACTTATCAGTGGTACTCGCAGTTAGGGGATATGTTAAGGTACGATTTATACTTCCGACCGGTGTTCATCCATACACGACACATTCCTGTATCAAGGTATGCACGAGAGTTCATCTTACTGGTGAGTATACCATTTATCATCTGTTTTCAACGTATATGATGTGAGATACTCACTTATTTTTGGATGAATACAAGCCCTATGTGATAAAAATCACTTATTGAGGAGGAACTTGATATTCGATGCATGCAGGGCACAAGAGCAAGTCCGTGAACAGGTTAGTACCATCGTATCGACAAAGAGACGAACTTGACTCCCGGATAAAAGCTGTGATATTTTATCACATATTGATTGGGACATGTGATTGTTTATCACTTATTGAGGTCGTATGCATCATGTATTATATACATGTTTGTATGATATGTACACGTATGTATGGTATCATGGAAGATCTAGACTTGCGTCCCCGTTGTTTTTGGCAAAAGAAGCAACCATGATACCCAGATGATAAACAACATAAAAACCACGTATCTCAGAACCTCGGCAATCTATTAAACGAAATTTTGGTACTAAGACCATATGCTAATGAGCGGTTCCCACACAGTCTTAAGTCGATTTAGGTTTATATCACCTTACACACTTTAAAATGATTGTGAGCCTACCGATACATCGAATATAGAGCTGCTTATCGTTTTTCATTTTAGGTTTAAAGGGGTTTCGACAGACCACTGATGTACTATCATTTTCTCTTTTGTTCACCAGGAAACTCATTTTTGTTTTTCTATTGTTTTTTTGTTTTTGAAAAATTTCGATGTTTTTGTATTTTTTGAATTTGTGGTATTTGTTTTTACTCCCCCTAAAATGCAAAAAGTACGAGAAATTAAAAAACAAACAGATATACACAAAAGTGATTTTCCGATGTTGGTTTAACTCATGTTTTACCTCGATACTTTTTACCAAAATTAATTTAATCAAAAATGATTTATCTAATTTTGGAAAAATTAGTTGGCATGTCGGTAATCGGTGTGGACCAAAACAATATTAACGAGTTTCATATTGAAACGATCACGGGTGAGGTGATATTCGAGATTAATGTGTCTGGCCAAGGAGTGTTGTGCAAGATGTTAGTAATTTATAAAGCAGCTTAAATATCGACAAAGATCTGAGAGATTAGAAATTCAAAACCGTAATCCTGCAAGTTCTTCGTGCATTGGCAGGAATTTGAGTGCTCTCCCAAACTAGATATCCACCCGGTGTGGATTTCAAGGTCGATTTTGCAGCTACTTCAATGAACCGAGAATTCTCTTCACAGCAACAAGATCAGAAACCTCCAGGTTCGGCTGGTAAGAGGAAAGTGGAGCATGTGGGAAAGCTTGTACACATCATCATTGCTCGGTCCATGCATGATGTAGTCCACATGCTTTTGCACCAGCAAAGGTCTTTCGTCTTTCTCCTTTAGAAGTAGTGTGCGGTTGTTCAATCCACTCCAAGGTATCCACACACCCGGTTGGTTTGTTCAACAAACACATTTTCTTCAATCACACCGTAGAGAAAATGTACACTGCACATTCATCTAGCAGACTTTGAACTTCCCTTGGAAGAAAAAGGTCATGAATCTTCGATAATCTTCAGACGTGATGCAGGCGCGTACATTTCGATTGAATTTATCCTGTGGACCCGATCAAAACCTTAAACAAACAATTTGACGCTCATGAATTTTCTTGCCAAAGTTATCAACTTCATTCATCATCATTCTTTCTCCATCATCTGGCATTTTTGTCTTCTTTTCTTTTTCCCTCTCCATCAATGGCAACAATATTCTCCTAGATGTAACAATGTTTCGGAGCCTTATGTCGCTGATCTTGTGCATGGACGCTACACTATTATCACACCCCAACCGATGGCGGAAACATCGGAGTGAGACGAAAACAAGATTGCAAGAGGCTTCATAACACTATTTGTGACAAGTATTTAAGTAATAGATTTCCATTTCATTTCTAAAGAGTCAATTACAAAGATTTGAAATAAATACAACATGAGTAACGAAACACAATACAATAAGAATATAAATTTAAAGTGTGTATCTAAGCATCCTACTAGATTCCATGCATCACCAACATCATCGCTAAACCTGCAACATGTTTTAAAAGTGTAGTTCAATACCTAAAGTATTGGCGAGCATACAAGTTTGGTGTGTAGAATATATGTATAAAAATTATAAGGAACAATCCACATGGCAAACCGAGTTATCAAGATTAACGTATAAACTGGCATGCGATTTACAAGTCAACCCTCTGTTTACGCAACTATGTATGAAAATTTAACATAACCACTAGTCTACGGGCGGTGCGTTACTCCTATTGCGCTATACATGTTAAATGGAGGCTCGTACGAAGCTAATGACAAGTTCATCACATAAGTATGGTCCAGAAAACACGAATCAAGCATAACAAATAGTAAGCATGTATTGGATTGTTTGTTTGTACATTTGCATAAGAATATGTATAGTATGTGTGTTTTGTATATGATAACATGTTACACCCAAAAGTGTGAAAATGGTAAAATGGGTCAAGTATACTCAGAGTGGTTGCGGTCGGAGATTCCTTGTGAATTAACGCACGAGTAAAAGATTGAGAAATCCAAGAGAACGAAATGGTTATCCTAAGTAATTAAAATAATACATAACGAACTCGATAATAGTTGTAGCTTAAATATAATTCCTAATGTTTAAGATTTAAGACTTATACAGTAAGTCAATGTCATCATCTTTTTGCTTTTGTTAAACCAAGGACAGAAGCAATACATGAACAAAACCCAATGTTCTTAAAATTGCTTAACATAGCAGACATAAAACAAAGAGTATGAGTTGTTGGGAACAAGGTATACCGAGCGGGAAAGGAAGACCCGTCGGTTCCGGCGACTTCGGGTTCCTCCGGCGGACTTGCAGGTTTTTCTCCGGCGGCTCCCAGTTAACGAGAGAGTGAGGGAGATGGAGAAAAGGTTGGATTGAGTGAGGGTTGTCGAACAGGAACATGAACTAGAAAAAACAACACATTCACCATTAGCGATACTTGTGTTAACCCACATCTGAAATGACTCAAAAAAGAAACAAAAAAAGGAATAGAAGGTATACCGAACAAGATGTAACGATTTCGTTGCGATGACCGTAGGTCTCCGGCTAGTTCCGACGAGGATTTTGGTGTTGTCTTCGAATTAACAAAACCAAAGCGATAACCACCAACAAAACGTTGGTTCACGATGAAAAACTCCGACGACTTTTCTTGCTCCGGCGAGGTTTCACAGGTCTCTGGTACGTTTGGGATCTCCGGTGAGTTTCCTATTGTGCGAAGTTATGTGAAAGGTGTTGCAGAATTATGAGGGTGAACGAGAGAGAGGGGGAGAGGTGGCAGATGTTTGATGATGTGGTGGAGGTTTTAAGGAATTAGGTCTAAAAGGTCTGTAAAACACCGAATTTCTCAGGGCACGTTTTACGAAAGTTTGGTAACATGATGAAAACACTTATAGATAGGAAGTACCAGCGAGGTATCTACCATGTTTTGACCATGTGACGTCCGTTTCGTATTCGGTGTCATGTCACGTTCCGTGTCTTACCATACACAGTAGTGCACTCTATGGTTCTCATACGCCTATCACTATAATCCCGTGTGCACCCGCGATTACATTAATCGTCGCATGATCCGCATAGCTTGTACTAATTGTGTATGAATTAGGGTATACATAAATTTGAAAAGTAAGAACGTGTATGTATAAGAATGTAATATGTAAGCAAGTCCATGCTTAAGTATTTATGGGACCCACGCAAGCGAACCCCTCGGATTCCACTCGCGTACTGGTACGAATGTATGAGTATGAATGAAAGTATGAGCATAGGTATAAGTTTAAGTATGATTATTCACGCAAGTATGAGTATAGACATAAACCATATGAGTAGTACATGTACAAGTATAAGCATAAAACGTATGAGTATGAATGTAGGCACGATTAATAAAACTACGTATATAGTGTATGTTGAAGTATAACGAATTCGGGCATACACAATGCTCGAGAATTTGAAAATGTAAAACGAATGATGTGAGCGAACTCGTCGCGAGGTGATGATTAAAACGTGTATGATGATTTACATGTATAGTTGTTTATGCGAAATGTTGAGTTTATTGAATCAAAAGTAGATTGAGTTTGATTTGGAAGGTAGAATATAGTTTGTAAATGTAAGGGAACATAAAGTACTCATTGGTTATGAATATTGTATTTTTTAATGAGTGAAATGCTACTTTAGTTTTTTTTTTAAATTTACGTATGTTGAAGATTGTCGGTCCCCATGAAGTCTTCTAGCCCACATGTTTTGAAATTTGAATGTCGAATTAAGCGGTTTAGAAAAAAAAAGGTTTTTGAAAATAAGTAAGTTCATTTCATCAAACAAGAAATTTTGAATTTAGGAGGTTCTTGTGCAAACGTTAATCCTTAGAAAAAGGGATTTAGCAAAAGGACTCAATGATCGTAAAAAAAAAACTTTTGGCAAATGATTTGTAGATGTTATAAAGAGTATTTGGTAAAATGATCGTATAATATCTATAAGATCTTACAAGTATATGAGAAAGGTTGGTTTGATTTTGATTAAGAGTGGAAGTCTCTAGTATGATGATATAATGTGAGCGTGTTTTAGTGACTAAGTCGGATACGAAGTTCATGGGCAAGAGATTCATTGGACCGATTAAATTGGTAGGTAGCATTTCGTAAGGTTTTGAAATTCGGGTAGCAAAACGTTTTTAAAGTATGACTAAGAATCTCGTGTATATGAGTTGAGTGAAAATAGATTGTAGGATAGAAAGTACGCTTGATAAAACAATGTATTTTGAAATTGGTATAAGTAGGTATTTTGAATAATGATAAACAATTTAGGTATAAAGTATGATCGATTTTGGATAATAAGATATTTTGAAGAGACGTTTTGGTAACGATCACCTAGGTAAGGGAATCAGCCGTAACTCGTTGGTGAGGTCGTTTTAGGAAAAAGGTGAGTGGAGTTAATCGTCAAGGTAAGGAAATCACTCCTATCTCAATGATATGTCTCCACTTGTCGTTACAAGGAATGTGAATTTAAATTATATGAAATCATGCATATGTATAAATGTATGGAAAAGATTCAATACATTGTATGTGTGAAAAGAGAATATCAAAAGTAAATTTTGAATTTGAAAGGATGCATCGTATAAGATAAATAATAGAAACACATGTTTGATTAAAATTTTGATGGTTCCAAAATGGATCTTTGACTAACCAAAGTGGTCGAAAATCTTTCGAATTTGAGGAGCATCCTTTGGCCTAATAGGTGGAGTACTCTCGCTGACAAGTCGGTTGACGGTATTTACCCTTCCGGTTACTACATGTCCCAAATCAATTGAAATTTCGAGACTTGGTGGGATTTAAGAAAATCAAGGAGTGGAACTAGTCGACAAGGTGCGGGTTTCACCCCTAACTTGACGATTTAGTATCCTAAGTGTGGTTGGTGCTCGTCGGGTCAGAATTTAATTTCAACACTTTGACGAGGGTCCACTAGAATTTGGAATTTGAATTTCTCCATCGAGGTGAGGATCTCACTCCTAACTTGATGGTGAATTTCATGTAAAAATAAAAAAAGTAGATGGATTGAGAGTTGTTCACGAAATTGTGGGTTTCACGCCTATTTTGGTGAAGTTGTCTCGTTTGTGTATTACGTGTGGTTTTTGATTTTAGTATAAACGAATAAAAGACGTATGTTTAAAATAATAATAACAAGTATAAGCACAATAAGCATCTCAAGAAATAATACGTAAAAGACATTTCAAGGATAGCACATAAAGGATGGAATAATACAACAAGTATTAACAAATAAAGCAAGTATTAACACAAAAGTGACATATATGTTTAAAAGGGCAAAAGAAAATAAATAAGGAGTAAATAAAGTATCATGCAAGTGGTTCAGGAAAAACATAAGAATAAAGCTCTAAAACTATAGACTGGGTAAAAAGCATGACAAATTTCCTAATTCCCTATAGTTATGGCTCCGATACCAATCTATCACACCCCAACCGATGGTGGAAACATCGGAGTGAGTCGAAAACAAGATTACAAGAGGCTTCATAACACTATTTGTGACAAGTATTTAAATAATAGATTTCCATTTCATTTCTAAAGAGTCAATTACAAAGAATTGAAATAAATACAACATGAGTAACGAAACGCAATACAATAAGAATATAAATTTAAAGTGTGTATCTAAGCATCCTACTAGATTCCATGCATCACCAACATCATCGCTAAACCTGCAACAGGTTTTAAAAGTGTAGTTCAATACAAAAAGTATTGGTGAGCATACAAGTTTGGTGCGTAGTATATATGTATAAAAATGATAAGGAACAATCTACATGGAAAACCTAGTTATCAAGATTAACGTATACACTGGCATGCTATTTACAAGTCAACCCTCTGTTTACGCAAGTATGTATGAAAATTTAACATGACCACTAGTCTACGGGTGGTGCGTTACTCCTCTAGCGCTATACATGTTAAATGGAGGCTCGTACGAAGCTAATGACAAGTTCATCACATAAGTATGGTCCAGAAAACACGAATCAAGCATAACAAATAGTAAGCATGTATTGGATTGTTTGTTTGTACATTTGCATAAGAATATGTATAGTATGTGTGTTTGTATATAATAGCATGTTACAACCAAAAGTGTGAAAACGGTAAAATGGGTCAAGTATACTCAGAGTGGTTGCGGTCGGAGATTCCTTGTGAATTAATGCACGAGTAAAAGATTGAGAAATCCAAGAGAACGAAATGGTTATCCTAAGTAATTAAAATAATACATAACGAACTCGTTAATAGTTGTAGCTTAAATATAATTCCTAATGTTTAAGATTTACCATTTAGTTGAATACTAGAATATAATTTAACTTATTATTAACATGTTAAAAGAAATTATAATAAAATTCATACAAAACCACTTAACCGAAAAGTTGTTTTGTAAAGTGATTTGTTTTGTACTAGACTTATACAGTAAGTCAATGTCATCATCTTTTTGCTTTTGTTAAACCAAGGACATAAGCAATACATGAACAAAACCCAATGTTCTTAAATTTGCTTAACATAGCAGACATAAAACAAAGAGTATGAGTTGTTGCGAACAAGGTATACCGAGCGGAAAGGAATACCTGTCGGTTCCGGCGACTTCGGGTTCATCCGGCGGACTTGCAGAGTTTTTCTCCGGCGGTTCCCAGTTAACGAGAAAGTGAGGGTGATGGAGAAAAGGTTGGAATGAGTGAGGGTTGTCGAACAGGAACATGAACCAGAAAAAAACAACACATTCACCGTTAGCGATACTTGTGTTAACCCACATCTGAAATGTAACACCTCGTAAAATCATACCCAATAAAATAAAGACACGTGTCATGTAACACAAACGTGTTATAAAAACGGATCCAGATAAAGATGTACGGTAGGATTTAAAATCGTCGACATGTTAATTTATACTTCTGAGCGACCTATTAATAAATCCCTAACCATAATATATTTAATCAACATCTAAATTATGCAAATAAATCTGGTTATCCTAAATAACAAATTGACTATAACTCAAGACTTGGATCCAATGTGAGTTCTCGAAAATGTTGGCACTTGAGGCATTCAACACGAAGCACCAAAATGTGTAAGAGCATGCAAAGCATGCAAGGTCTGAGCACTTGGCCCCTCTACTGGAAAGAATGCATGAAAATTCGGATTTAAGTGGCATGGACAAGGCCTAAAAAGTTGCAAAAATTTTGTCTCTGGTCATCGGTTACGGACCGTAAGAGCTCAGGCTTACGGTCCGTAAGGCTGTCGCTGGCAACATAATTGGACAGGTGCCTGTTTAGCAGGTTGCACCGCCATAAGAAGGTGGTTTTCGAAAACAGGGACTTTGCAACTGGTATTGGGCAACATAGGGATACCTGCGAGCATCCCATAACATTGGTAGAGTTACATGGCATCATCCAACTCAATTGGATTCACTATATAAGAAGAACAAGTTGCAACATTCTCACTTGCTCACTTGGAAATTTTTTCAAGACTTCTCTGGAGTTCCTCGGATCAGCAACAAGTCTTCTTAAAGTCCCTAATCATACATAGGACTCTTGTAAGCGTCCTTAATCCTTTTTAATTCAGTTTAGCTTAGTTAATTAGCTAAAAGTCAAACCGTCGTAATTAAGGTTTGACTTCGAGATTAATTAAAATTTGTTCAGTCAAATATCGAATTAAAAGTACCTATAAGTAGGTAATTATGTGGGTAATAAACCCTTAAAAGGGTACTCTCTGATTCCCATTCTAACTAGGTCAATTGTCGGGTCAAACTTGATATTAAAAAGTCAACAGAAAGCTAAAAATCAAATTAATGCATAATTAGCAATGTAGAAGACATGCAACCTATTTTATCATTAATATAACTTGGTAATTAATGTAAGAACATGTCTAAACATGTTCAACCCGACAATTTTCAGTAGAGACCCGATTCGGAACCGAAAGTCGCATAATTTGACTTTTGCTTTGACTTTCAGTTCTGACCCAATTGAGCATAGTTTAGAAATGCCTTAGAGCTTTATTTGGACCAAGATGTATGTTAGTATAACCCTCTGTGATTATACACCTTGGTTAAATAGTTATCCGATTCGTATGCATGTTCCCGTTAATTGCTTATATGTTGACTATTATGCCCATATAACCTTAAAACGTGATTTTTGAGAATGTAAAAGAGTAGAAACCTTAGTTACTGATTTATAAACTTGCACCCAAAATTTGACATGAGTTTAGGTCTAGATTAAGAGTTATGCTCAATAGCGTAATTAGAAAGCTTTTTGTTAATTAAACGACATAATTAGCATATAGTCTAGTTTAACACACTTTTTGGTATCAAACTTTTTACCCACTGATGTAATATAATATTTTGGGATTTTTGAATATTTTTAATTAATTTTAGGCTGAGCATAACATAGGGTTGTAGCTTTAATTCGGTTAATGCCGGTTTTGCCCTTTTGGGCTACAAAATGAATTTTACAAATCTTTTTGACCCCAAACCTTTTGCTACTCATTTTATATGATAAATAAATTATTTTAAACCTTCTGGAATAATGAAAATACCAGCTTTCTATATAGAACCCGGAAATGGCTCCAAATAGCCTTTTAAGCATTTTTAACGCATAGTATGCATCAAAACTATTTTACACATACAAGGTTGATACCTACTGATATTTTAAGTATATTTTCATACATTAACAGTAAGCTAAAGTTTTAAACTCAGAATTCCAGATTTGACCTTTAAAGGCTATGTGAAATTACCAAAATGCCCCTACGGTGCATAGTTTGGTTATAATGGATAAATTTCACATATATTTAGTATCCTACTGTTATGAATTATAAAAATGAGTATTTTTACTAATTATATCAGACATGTAACTCTGATTATTATTTAAACTCTTTTATAACCTTTTAAATGACCAAAATGCCCTTATGGGGCATAGCTTGAGTCTAAATTCATTTCGGGCATAATAGAAGATATCTTACCGATGTCACAACATATTTAAGTCATGTTAACTTAGGAAACCTGTATATGGCTCTTATGGTTACCCGTTACGCATCCTTCGCGTTCGGTTCGGTTTATGTAACTAGTTTGCATAAATTGACCGAAACGGGTCAAACCTTATCATTTTAATCTCAAAATCCAGAATGTGTTTAGTTTACCCATATTATACAAGTCTTCAAACTTGTCGGGTCTAAACCACATTCTATTCCGGTCTTCGCTTACTCATGCGTTTGAACCGAATCTTCCTTTAAAACTAACCGGTCTAAGTTTAAGCTTAATTAAAGACCCGTTAGAAATTTAATAGGTTATTAAAACCTTTGTTCCAGAATAAGAGACCCGGTAAAAGCTACACGCGCTTGCCATTTGTGATTAATACTTGCAAAGGTAAATACTTTTAACTTATTTTCCCTATACAGGCTTGGGGTACGATATTTAAATACCGCTTGGTCGGACATTGCATCTTTAATTGTATGAAGGTTAAATCATTGAAATGTCTTGTTTGAAAACGTTTTGTTTGCTTAAAGCCTTTGGGGGGTTAATGACCATGTCCCGGATATCCTTGGCATCATTTTACGAAATGGCCACGACCTAAGCACGGGGTGTAGGCGTATACCCGTCAGTGCCTAAATAAATAATGTGGTGTGTCTATTGATCTTTAACCCGGCACGAACAGGGCTACTGAACGCATAAGAAACATGTAATTCTTTTACAAGTATTATATTGAAATAATTATCCCAAGTTATAAAAAGTTTTGTGCCATGTGCATTCAAATCAATTTTTAAACCTTTTCAAAATGAGTTAGTTAAATTGTATTTACCAGTGTAAACTGACGTATTTTTCCCAAAAAGGTTAAGTGCAGGTACTACTCGTAATAGGCTGGCCTCTCCTTAGCATCAATAAGAGTCTCGCAAGCTTGGATGCATTTAAGTCTGTTGAACAAGTTTCCTTTTTTATTTTTGATCCGCCTGTGGATCTGTTTCAACTGTGTTGTGACACTTAAATATTACACTTTTATTCAGTTGAAATAATATCTTTTGCTTCCGCTGTGCATTTAAATATTGTGTTGTTTGACTATGATGATATCAACTACGTCACGATACTCCCCACCGGGCCCACCGGTAATACGTGGAAATATCGGGGTGTGACAGGTTGGTATCAGAGCCAACACTGAGTGAATTAAACACTAGCCTTTTGTGTTTAATCTCAGTTACACAGTTGCACATTCCTCGAATTTTCAAGTCTAGACAAAGAACATTGGACAAATCCTGATTTTGTTTTATTTTTGTCTTTTATATTATTCTTGTTGTTATCTTTGTTTATATTGACAGGTCTAAATATGCCGCCAAAATTCCTTAGGATAAAAGGAAAGTCACCTGTAGCAGGCCACGACCAGGAGGCCAGGCCTTCTCAAAGACGAACCTCACCTATCCCTATTAGCACCAGTCCACAGTGAGACTGGAGGGCGCATCTGCAGCCGGCGAGGCGGTCTCTCTTGTTAGCTTCATCACCTTCTTACCTATACTCCTTTGGGCCCCATTCAGAAAATGAGCCCGAAAACCCACAGCCTTCATTTATCCCTCTCCAGAGGTCCAACTCTCGTAACTCCTTTGATAACCCGTCCTATATCTTCCGAAGCCGGTTCAACCCAGCAAACTACCTCGAGTAACTAGTGGGTGTTAACCCATTGGGACCTGAAGATCACTTTTCTGGAGATCACGCCATGGATATGGATGAGGATACTGACCCTACCAAACCACCGATCGGTACCCCCACACATCCCATAGAAATTTCTAATGGGTCATCTTTTCATGGATCACCTTACCGTGGTCCAGACAGCTACCAAGCAAGGTTCAACCAGCATGAATGGTATTTCACACCCTCTCACCATTCATCGCCTTATCAGCAGCAGTATCAGCAGCAGCATGATCCTTCTGAGGACTCACGCTTTGTGGCAGTTACTCCGCCACCACCACCGCCAGTTCAGCAGCCTCCTGAGCCACCGAGGTGAAGGAGAACGAACGCACAGATGTCCGTGCAAGGAAGAGGAGTGCATATCAGCACCCCGCAACCATCGAGTGGCAGCCACTACCCGCCGCTCCAAGAAGATCAGTTCATGGGGGGACCTTCAAACCCCAACCCGGAAGTGAACTCTGCACCTGTCATGCCACCACCATTGGGTTTTGACAACCCAATTCCTACGTACGCTGGCCCAGCAACGTATAATCCTTTTGAGCAACCTGCTCACACCAGCTTCAATTATGCTGAGATCAACCCCTACCTGGCGCCGTGGAACTACAATGCTCTTAACCACGAAGGACCATATGGAGCTCCTTGGGGAGTTGGATACCCAGCCTATGGATACCAACAACAGCCGTCTCTTCGACCTCCACATCAGCCGCAGCCGCAGGTACCACGGTTTTCCCCGCTAAAACAGGAGGAAATTCTCCAAAGATTAGACCAAGTTGAGCAAGAAGTTCACAGAGATCGCAAGGAACGACAAGGTTTCTTTAAGGGATTGGCAAGTTTAATAAAAGGAAAGAGCAAGAAGGACCATTGAATCCTTCAATTGTTGGTTGTATTTCCTTGTTTTCAGTTGAGCCCCTGCGCGGGCCTGTTTTCTGTTTTAACCCCTGCGTGGGTATGTTTTGGTCATTAAACCCCTGCGTGGGCACGTCTTTCCGTAAACCCCTGCGTGGGTATGTGGTGTTGTTTAGCCCATGCGCGGGCATGTTATTTCAATTGGAAGTCCCGTTCAGGGCAGACTCGTATTTTAATTTCATGTGATGAAATGGTTAAATTAAATTTTTTTTTTCAGTTACATGCATGAACAAAAATATAAAATAAATAATAACAATATTTTTACAAGATCTATCATTATATTAAAATGATAAAATCTAAAGGGACAAGACCTAGCCTTTGTGTCATTTTAAGACAGGGCCAAGACGGCAGTTCCCCAATTAGATTCGGATCCTTATCAACATCTCAATTTAAAAATTGTTCTGCGTTAAATGTTAAAAAGAATCTTAAAAGGTAAAACCTAGGTTGTATGTCAAAATAAGACCTGGCCAATATGGTAAAACCTGTTTAAAAAGATTCAAATCTCTGTTAACATCTGCAAACATGTTAACATTCTTGGCTAATGTGATCCGCAAAATCACACATGCCACCCTTACGTTAAATTATCCCAATTATTTATTATTAACTAAACATCCAATTGTGATGTAATGCCTACGGGCTATAATTATTGTCATATAAGACAAAAGATAGTCGTAGCTTATAAACTCCTGTTAAGAAAGGTAATGAACTTGGATTCAAACCTTAATGCCTCGATTCCATAAAATCTGGGCTTATAAACCAAACTTGTCCACGTGACTAGGCCTATTGTGCCATTACTAACTTATAAATTAGGATTATGATAAAGATCCTGAATAATTATATATTTAACAAATTAACTAAAATGGCTATTAAAACCATGGTTGATAAATCGTCAATAACGATAGTACTGTTTAGGCTTCTAAATAAACCTTGTCCTTACTTTCTTTATGTAGCAATTAAAGCTACATGACTAGGTCAGAAGAGGGAAACAGTCATCCGGTGGAAAACCATGAAAATACTAAGATACATGTGACCGGTGCGGAGCTGCAAGCATTAGTAGATAATGCTGTTACAAAAGCTATAGAGCGGTAGTACAATGAATCTAGCGGGACTCAAAGTAGGACCCTATCCGCACCGCATTCCAAGCCTAAGACTCAATCAGAGGCTCACAGCAAGCCACCCTCCAAGAAAGATGAGCCAAAGAAGGATGATGATCGACATTCCTCAAACCAAAACAGTGTTCCATCCAAGAGGATAGTATTTGATGATAAACCACGTACCAAGTCTTGTACTTATAAATACTTTGTTTCTTGTAAACCCCGGGATTTTACTGGTGAAAAAGGGGCAGTTGATTGCATGACATGGTTGGATGAGATGTACACTGTGGTAGATATCAGCGGGTGCGCTGATAAGGATGTAGTAAAGTTTCTATCTCAATCATTCAAAGGCGAGGCACTAGCTTGGTGGAGATCTTTGATCCAAGCTACAGGGAAAATCCCATTAAACAATCTGACCTGGGAGCAGTTTATGACGTTGATCAAGGAGAACTACTGCCCTCAGCATGAGGTTGAGAAGTTTGAATCTGATTTCTTGTCATTGGTTATGAAGAACCTGGATTGTCAAGCCTACCTTACCAGTTTCAATACAATGTCAAGGTTGGTCCCTTATCTTGTGACACCGGAACCCAAGAGGATAACTCGTTTCATTGGGGGTTTAGCCCCAGAAATCAAGGCCAGTGTGAAGGCCTCTAGACCAGCTACTTTTCGGTCTGCAGCTGATATATCATTGTCCCTTACTTTGGACGCGGTCAGGCAAAGATCGCTAAGGAACACCGCTGCAGAAAAGAGGAAGCGTGAGGATGACAACTCACGACGTTCAGACAAGAGGCATAAAGGAAACAATGACCACAAAAAGAGTTCTGGATCCAAGAAAGATGGTCATCAGTCGGGTGATAAGCCCAATTGTAAAATCTGCAAGAAACATCATTTCAGGAAGTGCAGATATGAGTCGAAATCCCAGTCACAGCCAAGGGCATGTGGGATTTGCAATTCTTCTAAGCACAAGACCTTAGACTGTAAGAAAATCAAGGATGCTACGTGCTATAGCTGCAATGAAAAAGGGTATATCAGGTCCAACTGCCCGAAACTCGCAAAGAAGACTGATGATGGGAAAAAGACCAATGCTAGGGTCTTCAGGATGGACGCAAAGGAATCGGTTCAGGACGAGAATGTGATCACATGTACCTTCCTCATAAATGATGTTTATGCGAGAGTGCTATTTGATTCAGGAGCTGATAAATCATTTGTAGATAATAAGTTTTGTAAGTTACTGAATTTACCTGTTAAAACCCTAAGTGTGAAATATGAGGTGGAATTAGCAGATGGCACCTTAGAAACCGCCTCAACCATATTAGATGGATGTTTCATATCCATTAGGAACCACTCTTTTCCTTTGTCCCTACTTCCTTTAAAGTTATCCGGTTTCGACAACGTTTTAGGCATGGACTGGTTATCTCATAACCAGGCCCAAATCGTTTGCAACAAGAAGCAAGTGGTGATCAAGACTCCGTCTGGTGAGCCACTCACCATTCAGGGAGACACCCAGTATGGATTGCCTGAGCAAGTATCTATGCTCAAGGCATCTAGATGCTTGAAGAAGGGTTGTGTCATTTACATGGCACAAGTGACTATTGATGAGCCGAAGCCTAAGATTGAGGATATCCCCGTCATTTCTGAATATCCCGAAGTTTTCCCTGAAGAACTACCTGGCTTACCACCAGATAGACAAGTAGAATTCAGAATTGACATCATCCCTGGAGCAGCACCTGTTGCGAGAGCGCCTTATAGGTTGGCACCAACAGAAATGAAGGAATTGAGGACACAACTAGATGAATTGCTAGCCAAGGGTTTCATTAGACCTAGTTCATCTCCGTGGGGAGCGCCGATTCTATTTGTCAAGAAGAAGGATGGATCGATGCGTCTGTGCATCGAGTACCGTGAGCTTAATAAGGTCACTATCAAGAATAGGTATCCTTTGCCCAGGATCGACGATCTGTTCGATCAACTACAAGAGGCAAGCTACTTTTCTAAGATCGATTTGAGGTCAGGCTATCATCAATTGAAGGTTAAAGATGAAGATGTACACAAGACTGCATTTAGGACTCGTTATGGTCATTACGAGTTCCTAGTGATGCCTTTTGGGCTCACTAATGCACCTGCCGCATTCATGGATCTCATGAATCGCGTCTGCAAGCCTTACTTGGATAAGTTTGTCATCGTTTTCATCGACGACATCCTCATTTACTCAAAAAGCCAAGCTGACCATGAGAAGCACCTCCGTTGCATTCTTAAGCTGCTTCAACAAGAAAAGCTCTATGCCAAATTTTCAAAGTGTGAATTTTGGCTTCGAGAAGTCTAATTCCTTGGACATGTTGTCAGTGAGCGTGGTATCCAAGTAGATCCCGCTAAAATTGAAGCTACTATGAACTGGCAAGAGCCGAAGATGCCTACGGAGATTCGCAGCTTTCTAGGACTGGCAGGATACTATAGGCGATTTATTGAAAACTTCTCAAGAATTGCAGCGCCCCTAACTCTACTCACCCGCAAGAATAACAAGTTTGACTGGGGACCTAAGCAGCAAGAATCTTTTGATATTCTGAAGCAAAAGTTGATCAACGCTCCTGTATTGACGTTGCCTGACGGAATTGATGAATTTGTGGTGTATTGTGATGCATCACACACCGGTATGGGGTGTATGCTTATGCAGAAAGGAAAAGTTATTGCCTACTCGTAATAGGCTGGCCTCTCCTTAGCATCAATAAGAGTCTCGCAAGCTTGGATGCATTTAAGTCTGTTGAACAAGTTTCCTTTTTTATTTTTGATCCGCCTGTGGATCTGTTTCAACTGTGTTGTGATACTTAAATATTACACTTTTATTCAGTTGAAATAATATCTATCTTTTGCTTTCGCTGTGCATTTAATATTGTGTTGTTTGACTATGATGATATCAACTACGTCACGATACTCCCCACCGGGCCCACCGGTAATACATGAAAATATCGGGGTGTGACATGAAATGACTCAAAAAAAGAAACATAATAGGGAATAGAAGGTATACCTAACAAGATGTAAGGATTTCGTTGCGATGACCGTAGGTCTCCGGCTAGTTCCGACGAGGATTTCGGTGTTGTCTTCGAATTAACAAAACCAAAGCGATAACCACCAACAAAACGTTGGTTCACGACGAAAAACTCCGACGACTTTTCTTGCTCCGGCGAGGTTTCACAGGTCTCCGGTACGTTTTGGATCTCCGGCGAGTTTCCGGTTGTGCGAAGTTATGTGAAAGGTGTTGCGAAATTATGAGGGTGAACGAGAGAGAGGAGGAGAGGTGGCAGACGTTTGATGATATGGTAGGGGTTTTAAGGAATTTGTTTTTGAAATGAGAATGTAAGGAGTCAAGGTCTGGGCTGCATTCTTGATTGATGGAAAGTTCCAAGGTTTTGTTTTGTGGGGTATCAAGATTTATTTAAAATGTGAGAAACGAAAAGGCAGTGGAAGTTAATCATGAAGTGATAGCCTACAAATACTAACACTTTTATTTACTCTTAATGATATGGTTATTTTAAGTTTAAATATGGACAATTGAGCATTTCCCTTAAACTCAATTTAATAGCAATCAACTAATTAAATTATGTCATGACATAACAATAAAAAAATATAATTTTAAATTGCGAAAAGATTAATTAAATTAGTTAATTAAATAACTAAATAAATAAGTATATTGATAATTAGATAAAAAGCATAGAATTTCTCAATCAGTTAAATAAATTCGTGAAAATGTTTGAGGTTTCAAATGTTAGGATTCGGATTTTCAAAACGGGTTGGACTTTTGGAACCCACTTTAACGGATGTTACAGTCTCCCCTACTTTAGGAGATTTCGTTCTCGAAATCTAAGAGAAAGACTTTTGAAAAGGCGCTTAGCTAAACGAATGATCATCAAAAATTGAGGCTTAGAAGGTTTTAAAATGAAATAGCACCAGAAAAACAAATGTAAACAAGTATAATTAAGCATGTTTGTGGGGATTAAGTATAGAAATTGCATAAATTGAGCGTACAAGTCATGTGTTTGCATGCTTAATGTGTTTTGCATAAATCGAGGATAAAGTTTCACATGTTTATTATATTCGAACGTATGAACATGTATAAAAGGTGTATCTCATGAAATTAAAGAAATACAAATTTATTTATGATCCAAGTCTCGGGTTTTACAAAGATTACGAGGAAATGACGATTACAAAAGCATCAAGTTTCCAAAAATAGATTTACAAGACACGATTTCTACATTAGGAAAGTTACGAAAAAGCGGAGCGTTACATTCTCCCCTCCTTTAGAAAATTTTGTCCCGAAATGTATTTAAGAGGAAGACCTGGGAGAAAAGCATTTTGGCTAAAAGAATCGAGATATTTAGCATAAGTAAAAGCGTGTACATGTGTGTGAGTTTAAACATTTTTAAATCAAATTGGTGACGTATGTATATAAAATGCTTTGTGTTAAGAAGGAAATCTTTGTACAAAACGGTTTGTATTTTGATGAAAAGTGAGATAGTTTGTATGGAAAGTTTAAGAATGGTACAAAATCACATATTTGTAAAAATTTGTTTTATTAGGAGGAATGAGAAGGTTTGACGTTTTATATAAAACGGTTTTGGAAGTAACGACCACTACGGTGGTTGCAAAATGAATAAAGATTAGCAAGGTAGTTTTATAAGGTAAGGAAGTAGGTTGGGATCGAACGTTTAAACAAACTTGATTGTGAACGAGGTTCGTATAAAAGAAAAGAATAGTGGAGAATAATAGGAGTATAAAGGTGAACGATTAATTAAACAAATACGAGTATAAGAATAGCATATGTATTGGACAGACGAAGGTGATGCGTTAAGAATCGAGTCTCGTCGTGGATAATCGGATATAATGCATTTGTGAGTTATTTAAAGCTTGTATTAGGTCTAAAAGGTCTATAAAACACCGAATTTCTCAGGGCACGTTTTACGAAAGTTTGGTAACATGATGAAAACACTTATATATAGGAAGTACCAGTGGCGTATCCATCATGTTTTGACCATGTGACATTCGTTTCGTATTCGGTGTCATGTCACGTTCCGTGTCTTACCTACACAGTAGTACACTCTATGGTTCTCATACGCCTATCACTATAATCACGTGTGCACCCGCGATTACATTAGTCGTCGCATGATCCGTATAGCTTGTACTAATTGTGTATGAATTAGGGTATACATAAATTTGAAAAGTAAGAACGTATACGTATAAGAATGTAGTATGTAAGCAAGTCCATGCTTAAGTATGTATGGGACCCACGCAAGAAACCCCTCGGATTCCACTCGCGTACGGGTACGAATGTATGAGTATGAATGAAAGTATGAGCATAGGTATAAGTTTAAGTATGATTATTCACGCAAGTATGAGTATAGACATAAAATATATGAGTAGTACATGTACAAGTATAAGTATAAAACGTATGAGTATGAATGTAGGCACGATTAATAAAACTACGTATATAGTGTATGTTGAAGTAAAACGAATTCGGGCATACACAATGCTCGAGAATTTGAAAATGTAAAACGAATGATGTGAGCGAACTCGTCGCGAGGTGATGATTAAAACGTGTATGATGATTTACATGTATAGTTGTTTATGCGAAATGTTGAGTTTATTGAATCAAAAGTAGATTGAGTTTGATTTGGAAGGTAGAATATAGTTTGTAAATGTAAGGGAACATAAAGTACTCATTGGTTATGAATATTGTATTTTGTAATGAATGAAATGCTAGTTTAGTTTTTTTTTAATTTACATATGTTGAAGATTGTCGGTCCCCATGAAGTCTTCTAGCCCACGTGTTTTGAAATTTGAATGCCGAATTAAGCGGTGTAGAAAAAAAAAGGTTTTCGAAAATAAGTAAGTTCATTTCATCAAACAAGAAATTTTGAATTTAGGAGGTTCTTGTGAAAACGTTGATCCTTAGAAAAAAGGATTTAGCAAAAGGACTCAGTGATTGTAAAAAAAAAAAACTTTTGGCAAATGATTTGTTGATGTTGTAAAGCGTCTTTGGTAAAATGATCGTATAATATCTATAAGATCTTATAAGTATATGAGAAAGGTTGGTTTGATTTTGATTAAGAGTGGAAGTCTCTAGTATGATGATATAATGTGAGCGTGTTTTAGTGACTAAGTCAGATATGAAGTTCATGGGCAAGAGATTCATTGGACCGATTAAATTGGTAGGTAGCATTTGGTAAGGTTTTGAAATTCGGGTAGCAAAACATTTTTAAAGTATGACTAAGAATCTCGTGTATATGAGTTGAGTGAAAATAGATTGTAGGATAGAAAGTACGCTTGATAAAACAATGTATTTTGAAATTGGTATTAGTAGGTATTTTGAATAATGATAAACAATTTAGGTATAAAGTATGATCGAGTTTGCATAATAAGATATTTTGAAGAGACGTTTTGGTAACGATCACCTAGGTAAGGGAATCACCCCTAACTCGTTGGTGAGGTCGTTTTAGGAAAAGGTGAGTGGAGTTAATCGTCAAGGTAAGGAAATCACTCATATCTCGATGATATGTCTCCACTTGTCATTACAAGGAATGTGAATTTAAATTATATGAAACCATGCATATGTATAAATGTATGGAAAAGATTCAATATGTTGTGTGTGTGAAAAGAGAATATCGAAAGTAAATTTTGAATTTGAAAGGATGCATCGTATAAGATTAATAATAGAAACACATGTTTGATTAAATTTTTGATGGTTCTAAAACGGATCTTTGACTAACCAAAGTGGTCGAAAAGTCTTTCGAATTTGAGGAGCATGCTTTGGCCTAATAGGTGGAATACTCTCGCTGACAAGTCGGTTGACGGTATTTACCCTTCCGGTTACTACATGTCCCAAATCAATTGAAATTTCGAGACTTGGCGGGATTTATGAAAATCAAGGAGTGGAACTAGTCGACAAGGTGCGGGTTTCACCCCTAACTTGGCGATTTCGTATCCTAAGTGTGGTTGGTACTCGTTGGGTCAAAATTTAATTTCAACACTTTGACAAGGGTCCACTAGAATTTGGAATTTGAATTTCTCCATCGAGGTGAGGATCTCACTCCTAACTTGATGGTGAATTTCATGTAGAAAGAAAAAGTAGATGGATTGAGAGTTGTTCACCAAATTGTGGGTTTCACGCGTATTTTGGTGAAGTTGTCTCGTTTGTGTATTACGAGTGGTTTTGATTTTAGTATAAACGAGTAAAAGACATATGTTTAAAATAATAATAACAAGTATAAGCACAATAAGCATCTCAAGAAATAATACGTAAAAGACATTTCAAGGATAGCACATAAAGGATGGAATAATACAACAAGTATTAACAAATAAAGCAAGTATTAACACAAAAGTGACATATATGTTTAAAAGGGCAAAAGAAAATAAATAAGGAGTAAATAAAGTATCATGCAAGTGGTTCAGGCAAAACATAAGAATAAAGCTCTAAAACTATACACTAGGTAAAAAGCATGACAATTTTCCTAATTCCCTATAGTTATGGCTCTGATACCAATCTATCACACCCAACCAATGGCGGAAAGATTGGAGTGAGACAAAAACAAGATTGCAGGAGGCTTCATAACACTATTTGTGACAAGTATTTAAATAATAGATTTCCATTTCATTTCTAAAGAGTCAATTACAAAGATTTGAAATAAATACAACATGAGTAACGAAACACAATACAATAAGAATATAAATTTAAAGTGTGTATCTAAGCATCCTACTAGATTCCATGCATCACCAACATCATCGCTAAACCTGCAACATTTTTTAAAAGTGTAGTTCAATACAAAAAGTATTGGCGCGCATACAAGTTTGGTGCGTAGTATATATGTGTAAAAATGATAAGGAACAATCCACATGACAAACCTAGTTATCAAGATTAACGTATAAACTGGCATGCGATTTACAAGTCAGCCCTCTGTTTACGCAAGTATGTATGAAAATTTAACATGACCACTAGTTTACGGGCGGGCGTTACTCCTATAGCGCTATACATGTTAAATGGAGGCTCGTACGAAGCTAATGACAAGTTCATCACATAAGTATGGTCCAGAAAACACGAATCAAGCATAACAAATAGTAAGCATGTATTGGATTGTTTGTTTGTACATTTGCATAAGAATATGTATAGTATGTGTGTTTTGTATATAATAACATGTTACACCCAAAAGTGTGAAAATGGTAAAATGGGTCAAGTATACTCACAGTGGTTGTGGTCGGAGATTCCTTGTGAATTAACGCACGAGTAAAAGTTTGAGAAATCCAAGAGAACGAATAGTTGTAGCTTAAATATAATTCCTAATGTTTAAGATTTACCATTTGGTTGAATATTAGAATATAATTTAACGTATTATTAACATGTTAAAAGAAATTATAATAAAATTCATACAAAACCACTAAACCGAAAAGTTGTTTTGTAAAGTGATTTGTTTTGTACTAGACTTATACAGTAAGTCAATGTCATCATCTTTTTGCTTTTGTTAAACCAAGGATAGAAGCAATACATGAACAAAACCCAATGTTCTTAATTTTTCTTAACATAGCAGACATAAAACAAAGAGTATGAGTTGTTGGGAACAAGGTATAGCGAGCGGAAAGGAAGACCCGTCGGTTCCGGTGACTTCGGGTTCCTCCGGCGGACTATAACAATCCATGCCTATAACAACATCAAACCCCGCCAATTTCATTGGCAACAAAGACATCGGAAAAGAATGGTTCCTAATGGATATGAAGCATCCATCAAGAATTGTTGAGGCAGTTTCTAAGGTACCATCGGCCAATTCTACCTCATATTTTATGTCTAGAGTTTTAATAGGCAGATTTAACAATTTTCAAAATTTATTGTCTACGAAGGACTTATCTACATCAGAATCAAATAAAACTCAAGCATAAATATCATTTATGAGGAATGTACCTGTTATAACGTTATCATCCTGTACTGCCTTTCTGGCATTCATTTGGAACACTCGAGCATTTGTCTTTTTAGCCTATTCGGGCTTCTTTGCGTATTTCAGGCAGTTGGACTTGATGTGCCCCTTCTCGTTGCAGCTATAACAGGTTGCATTCTTCAAGTCCTTGCACTCCAAAGTTTTATGATTCCTTGATTTGCAGATTCCACAAGGTCTAACTTCCGAATCAAGTCTGCACTTCCCGAAGTGGTGTTTCTTGCAGGTCTTGCACAAGGGCTTCTCACCCAACTGATTGGAGTTTTTCTTAAACCCAGAACTTTTCTTAAACTCAGAATTACCTTTCTTTTTCTTATCGAAACGTCGTGAGTTATCGTCTTCTCTTTTTCTCTTCCCATCATCTGCAGCCTTTGCAGACTTATTTGTGATAATATCTAAAGTTAAAGACAAAGACAGATCTACTGCTGACCTGTATATTGCAGGCCTTGAGGCCTTCACATGACCCTTTACCTCGGGAGCCAATCCACCTATAAAGCGTGCAATACGCTTTGGCTCTGGTGTAACCAAATAAGGTATCATTCGAGACATGGAGTTGAAGCTTGTAACGTAAGTTGGACAATCTAAATTCTTCATAACCAGAGTTAAAAAGTCAGCTTCAAGTTTCTCTATTTCGTGTTGTGGATAGAAAGTCTCCCTCATCAGATCAAAAAATTTATCCCATGACAGATTATAAAGTGGATTTTTTCCTGAGTCCTGTATCAACGCCTTCCACCAAACTGAAGCTTCACCTTTAAAGGATTGAGAAACAAACTTTACAATATGCTGCTCAGCACATCCATTGATGTCAACTACTGTCTCCATTTATTCTAGCCATTTCATACAATCAATGGCACCTTTTTCACCAGTGAAGTCTCTTGGCTTACAAGAGACAAAGTACTTATAAGAACAAGTCTTGGAACGTGGTTCCTGATCAAACACTATTCTCTTGGACGGTTGACTTTTCTGATTTGACGAATGCTGAGAATCGTCCTTCTTAGATGCATGTGTTTTGGAGGGAGGCTTAGAATGAGCTACTGTTTGAGTCTTGGTGCGTGTATTACCTGAATCTTTGTACATTCTGCCAATAGCTTTAGTTACAGCATTGTCTATCATAGCTTGCAGAGCACCCGTTACATTTAATTTCATGTTATCATTTCTTTCATTAGTATGACTGTTAACTTCTTCAGAGTCATCCATGGTGAAGCTTGAATGCTATACAACAATTGACAACAACTTATTCAGTGGTCTTTTATTGAATCATCATATTTGGTGATTCATTAATCATGGTTTAATAGACCATAGTGGTTAATTTGTTAGTCACATTTATTTAAACTTTTCACTATAGTTATTCCTAGTTTTAATACCAAAAAAAATAAAAAAAATAAAGTGGCACAAAAGCCTTGTCACCAGGACAATTTTAAATTATTAGCCATGTTCTTATTAGATCGAGGCGTTAAGGTTTGAACATAGTTCTTCACCTTTCTTGACAGGGAGTCATAAATTACTACTGTCGTTTGTTATGTAGTTGCAATAGTTTGGCCCGAAGGCGAAACAATGGCATCACATAGTGGATGCTTTAATATGATCATCTCATTTGATGATATCATCCATGATTCCCAAGTCCATTTGGCTAGATAAGGAATTGGAAGAATCCAAATATTAGGATGACTAGTGTGAGTGCTAACATGTTTTTAGATGTTAACAAGGATCTATTATCTTAGGAAGGCTTTACCATCATAGCCATATTTAAAATGACATATAGGCTAGGTTATACCTTTAAGATTGTCTTTTGAGATTCATTGGCAGATCAATTATAAATTGAAATGATAGTTTAATCAATGATGTAATGCATACATATGTGTAATGAACAATGTAATCCCAAAAGAAAATTCTCATTAAAGTAATAAAAATTATATTAAATGCCCTAAACGAGTCTTTAATAAATAAACTTGTCCACGTAGGGACTTAGTTGAAATGAAAATTACAAAAATAGAAATAAAGGGTCTTCAAAGATCTTTCTTCTTCTTCCTATTGATAAGGTTTGAAAGACCCTTAAGAAAACTGTTGTGCTTCCTATCATGCTCCTCCACCCTATGTTCAATTTCATACAACCTTTGCAAGATCTCTTGAGGTTGCGGTTGTTGAAGTGAAGGTTGGGGTTGTTGTTGCTGTTGAGGTTGTGGTGGTGGCGGGTATTGATACCCATAAGTAGGGTACCCAGTTGGGTATGCGGGTGGGAATGGTGAGGGATAGAGAGCGTTATAGTTCGTTGCCTCGACGTATGGGTCAACGGCAGATGCATGATAGTTATAACCCGAGTAGGCTTGTGGCTCAAACGGGTTGTACCCAGTGGTATCTGGGTAAGCAGGAATTGGGTTCTCATAACCTAGTGGAGGTGGTGGTGGTGCAGGAATGACTGGTGCAGAATCAACTTCCGACACGGGGTTTGATGGCCCACCCATTTGCGGGTCTTCGTACAGTGGAGGGTAGTTGGTGGAAGCATGTGGGGTGCTAAAACGGAAACCCCTTCGCATGGACATCCGTGCGCTTCTCCTTCGGCCCATATACCGGGTGTAACCGCTTGTTCTGGTGCAGGTGGTGGCGGTGGTGTAACCGCTTGAAAATGCGGATCCTCAGAAGGAGTCTGCTGACATGGTGGTGAGTAGTGGTGAGGGGGAGTAAACTCCCACTTATAGGTGCTCCATCTTTCGGCCCATATATCGGGGCCTCGGTACGGCGATCCTTCAAAGGAGGAACCGCTGGAAATTTCTATGGAATGCGTAGGCATCCCAGAAGGTGGCATGGCGGGATCTGGATCGTCGTCTAGGTACATGTCCTGATATTCAGGAAAGTGATCTGCTAGCCCCAATGGGTTATGGCCCATTAGTTCATCGTTTTGGTCAATTGGGTTAAAACGACTCTGAAAATAAGGAGTGGGGTTTTGGAAGGAATGGTGGGAACCAGAACGTTGCAAAGAATGGTGTGAGTGATGCGAGTCCTGATGCTCTTCTTCTTGTTGTGGCCCAAAGGAGTTATGGTAAGAGGGCGAAGAACTAAGCGAAACGGAACGTCTCGCTGGTTCAAGGTAAGTTCTCCAATCCACATGTGGGTCGGAGCTATATGACGCCGAGGGTGTTCGTCTATGCGAAGGCCCTGCTTCGTGGTTACTTTCCCCTCATTGGGGCTTTGCCTCGTCCACCTGGCCCAAGGATTCTTGGAGGCATGTTTAAAAATATAGTCCTGTAAAAACAAGTAAACAAGCAAAAATATATAAACCGAATAAGATTAAGATTAATCCTAGGTCGTTTGCCTAGACTCGGAAGTCAAGGAATGTGCTACTGTGTCATTGAGATTAAACACAAAAGGCTAATGTTTGATTCACTCAATGTTGGCTCTGATACAAACCTGTCACACCCCGATATTTCCACATAATACCGGTGGGCCCGGCGGGGAGTATTGTGATGTAGTTGATATCATCATAGTCAAATATACACAGTTTATAGCGCAGCGGAAGTCTTGGTAGAAATTACTGTTACAAACCAAAAGTGTAAAGTACGAATAAAATAATATACAGACGGTTGTAAGTTAGGATCCACGGGCGGATCTAAAATATAACACAAAACATTGTTCAACAGACTTAAGGCATTAAGAACTTGCAAGATTCTCTAATTAACGCCCAGAAGCTCCAAGCCAATTACGAGTAGTACCTGCCACTTAGCCTTTTTGAAAGTACGTCAGTTTACACTGGTAAATACAATTAACCGACTCTTTCGAAAATATTTATGAAAATTGATTTAAATGCACAAGGCACAATTATTCTTTTATAACTTTGGACAATTATAGAAAATAATCATGTATACAGATTTACATGTTTGTCGTACGTTCAGGGCCTGGGATAGAAGCCGAGACATGATTAATAGACACACCACTAATATAATCCCACAGGGAGTTATCCTCACATGTGGGTATATCTTTTTACGTACGCAACTCTCAGGTCTATGCCTACACCCCGTGCTTAAGTCGTGGCTATTTTCAAATGAAATGAGCCGAGGATATCCAGGACACGGTCATATTAACCCCCAAAAGTTTATATATCAAACGAAACAGATTAAAACGGGTTATGTCAATAAATTAACGACTATTCGATTAATGATTCCATACCCGACCAAGTGGTAATATATTTTACCATATCCCAAGCCCGTATAAGGGAAAATAAGTTAAAAGTATTTACCTAAGCTTAAAATGCGAGATTTGTTAACTCGGTCGTATAATCTATTCAAACTAGTGCAAGTAGCTTTTACCGGGGCTCCTAATCTGGAGTGAAGGTTTTATTAACCTATTAGATTACTAACGGGTCTTATTTAAGTTGTAAACTTAGACCGGTTAGTTTAAAGAAAGATTTACGGCATGAAACGCTAGATTAAGCGGTGACCGGATTGGAATGTGATTTAGACCTAACAAGTATGGAGATTTGTATAAAATGGGTAAACCAAATACATTCTAGAATTTGAAGTTAAAATGATAAGATTTAACCCGTTTCGGCTAATTTATGCAAACTAGTCACATAAACCGTATCGTATGCGTATAAGCATAAACGGGTAACCAGATGAGTCATATAAAAGTTCCATAAGTTATTATGCTTAAAATATGTTATGATATCAGTAGGATATCAGCAAATATGCCCAATAAGATTTTAAAACCAAGTTAAGCCTCATAAGGGCATTTTGGTCATTTTATGAATTATAAAAGAGGTTTATAGGTAAACTGATGCTTTGGTCTAAAACATTCTGTAAAAATATTTATTTTATGATGTTATAACAGTAGGATATTGATGTGTGTAAAATGAAACATATAAATTACATCAAATGAGGCATAAAACTAACCCTTTTTTAGTACTAATGTTGGAAAAAGTGCGCTTTTGTCTTCATTTTGTATTTTCAGGATTAAAATAGAGTACATGAACAAAAGAAGCAAAAATGCAGCAAAATCTAACATAATCACAAGAAAAGGAATAAACGTGGCATGCCCGACCCCTCGACAGCATCTTCCCAAGCAAAAGCAAGTAAACAGAAGGCTGCACACGGTCACGTGCCTAGCGGACACGGGGGCGTGTTCAGCTGTCTGCAGAAAAGACAAAGCTACAGAAGCTTCTATTCCCAACACGGGAGCGTGCCCAGCTGAACATGGTCGTGGTCAACGCTAAGATTCACATAATCCAAGCAAATCTTGATAGTACAGATACGTTTCTGCACACGGGGCCGTGCCCAGCGGACACGAGGGCGTGCAGAGCTAATACAAACAAATTGCAATTAATGAAGAAAGAGAAAGATGATGGACATGGGGCCGTGCCCAATGGACACAGTTTCATGTCCGGGCTTCTGTGCAGGCTATAAATAGGGGTGCTTGGTTCACTTCAAATGCATCCCTTGGCAAACCACCTCTCTCCCACTTTACCCACACTCAATCACCATCACAACCCACATCTACCACCATCATCCACCATCCATCTTAGAGTGTGTGTAGTAGTCTCGGGATCCAAGATTGATAGTAAGAGTTCTTGACAATCAAAGGCCATGTTTGCCTATGTCTCTTACATCACTTGGTGAAGACAAGCATTTAGTGTAATACTTTTGTTTTTCAATCTTTTCGCACTTTTTATTTGGTTTTATATTAATGACTTTAATAACTAGTTTCTTATGTTGAACGTGAAACTTCCTTATCATTTATCCGTGGTGTCTTGGCAATATTTTACTGTCTATATAAAATAAAAGATTTACACCATTCATATCTCTACGGTCGATATAGAGATATGTTGGCTACCTGGTCGGGGGGTTAAGGGAATGGTTTGGTAAGGTTCTTGCCTTGTTCAGTGTATAGATCCTGCAAGGACCTGGGTCAAGCTTACTAGGACCTCCTTCAATACCCACTGGTATTGGATGGCGGGGGTGCGAATGGCTTGAGCCCCTCATATGTAAGCTACTATTAATACATTAACCCGGCTACTTGGGATTGTATCCCTGCGGACTCAAACCACTTAGCCGAGGGTAACGTCACATTCAAAAGAGGGGCCTACCACATTACGCATTAATAATTTAATTAATTATCTTTCAATAATCCAACCCTTTAGGATTGTATCCTTGCTGACTCAAACTACCGGGTTGAGGGTAACGTCAAATTCAAAAGAGGGGCCTACTACTATAACTAAGATAATCGCTTAAAAAGTGCAAAAGTGCAGAAATCATCAAAGGTTACACTAAAGGCGAGTCGGATCCAAGTGATTCATCTTGTGTATCTGTTTTATTTTATTTTATATTTATTTTCAGCATTTTTAGTTTTTATTTTCATGTTTAAAAATTTTTCTAAAATTTTGATTTAATTAAACGTTGAGGATAAACCGGTACTAAAAGCTCTTGTGTCCTTGGACGACCTCGATATCTTACCAACGCTATACTACGCTCACGATGGGTGCACTTGCCCATATGTGTGTTTAGTGTTAGTAAAATATCGTGTTTTATAAATTTAAAACTTGACTAAAGTGTTAAAAGGGCTTAAAATATACACAAAAACATATCGCACTCGACACGCATCAAGTTTTTGGCGCCGTTGTCAGGGACACAAGGATTTTAAGAAAGTTATGAATTAACGGCCTAATCGTTTTTCTTATTTTTCTATTTTTTAGGATTTTTCTTAAATTTTCAGTTTCTGCAGAGCTCGGCACGGGGCCGTGCCTGGTCGGACACGGGCCGTGCCCAGCATCGTTACTGGCAGTTTTTATTTTCTGAGTTACAGAGAGTTGAGCATGGGGCCGTGCGATGCAGCACGGGGCCGTGTTAAACTCTACAATAATAGGGATCCGGAAAACAATCACTGTACTCCGACCACGGGCCGTTTTCATCTGAGCACGGGGCCGTAGTGAAACTTCTGAACAATATTCTTTTTGTTTTTATTAGAGAACTTGAAACCCAGGCGCCGCACCTGAACTTTCTACGCAGTGTATGAGCTCCAGTTCCAATAGAGACATAAAAGAACCTCTACACGAACCCGAACGCTTTCTAAGAAAAAGACTTAAAGCTAAAAACCAAGAGAAAGTTTCGGGGGACCCACTTCTAATGGCGGATCAATGTACCCTCATGGATTACCTACGACCCACTGTAGGAAATCTTGGCGCCGCTATCAATGCACCGAATGTCGATGCCAACAACTTCGAACTTCGGCCGCATTTTATCCAAATGCTCCAAAATTCTGCAACTTTCCACGGGCTTGCGGACGAAGATCTACATCTACATATTACCAACGTTTTGGAAATATGTGATACTTTTCGGATCAACGGAGCATCAAATGACGCCATCCGCCTCAGAATGTTTCCATTTTCACTAAAAGACCGAGCTAAGGCTTGGCTTAACGCCCTCCCAGTTGGTTCGGTAAACACCTGGGATGAACTAGCCCAAAAGTTTTTGTATAAGTATTTCCCTCCTGCTCAAACGGCTAAATTAATGAATAAAATTAATACATACTCACAAGAGGACGGGGAATCCTTATATGAAACTTGGAAATGGTTCAAGGAGCTACAAAGAAAGTGTCCTCATCATGGTCTTGCTGTAGGGCAACAAGTATCCACTTTCTATAATGGGTTGTTGCCACACACAAGACAAACACTTGACTCTAGCTCTGGGGGACTTCTAGGTAATAGTCGCCCAAATGAAATTTACAATCAAATTGAGGAAATTGCTCAAACCAATTTTCAGTGGCACACTCCACGAGGCACAAAATCTATTGCCCTGGGCGCCCATAAGGTTGACGAAAGCACCTCTTTGCAAGCCCAAATCGAGGCCCTCTCTCCAAAAATCAAAAAGTTAGAAATGGCAAAATTGGCCTCGGTTATGGCTTGTGAAGGGTATGGTGGACCACATGAAAATTGGAGTTGTATGAAAGAAATGGATGATCAAACGGAAACGGTAAACTACATTGATAATAGACCTAGGCCGTCAGGTCCACCAACAGGTACCTATAACCAAGGATGGCGTAATCACCCTAACCTTGGTTGGAGGGAACCCGGCAATAGTAGTAACCAACAAAATCTAAACCAACGAACAAACTTTCAACAACCAAGAAACAAGTCACAAAATTTCTCTCAACAACAACAAGGGGGACGAGAGAGGCTTGAGGATACCGTCTCTCGCCTCATCTCCGACACCGAAAAGAAAAACTCGGATCGATTTCAACAACTGGAATCAAACTTTAGAAATCAACAAGCTAGTATTCAAAACATTGAAAAACAACTAAATCAACTAGCTCAAAATTTCTCCGAGAGACCACAAGGCGCGTTACCCAGCAATACCGAAACCAACCCAAAGGCGCAAGTGCATCTCATCATATTGAGAAACCGTACCGTAGGTCCCGAAGAAGCTCCGTTCCCTCCAACTGAAAAGAGCCCGTCTAACCAAACCACAACTTCACCAACACCCCAAAAAGAGACGGCTCCTCCACCAAATCAAGAGACTACCAAGAACCCCCCGATACCGTATCCCGGTCGTTTACTTCGCCAAAAGACCGATGAGCAATTCACAAAATTCGTAAACTTACTAAAACAATTGCATGTTAATATTCCATTTGTCGAAGTCCTAACTCAAATGCCTAAATATTCAAAATTTATGATGGACTTCCTCACTCACAAAAGGAAAATCGAATCATTGCAACTAGTAAATTTAAGCGAAGAGTGCTCCGCCTTGCTACTCAACAAACTCCCACAAAAGAAGATCAATCCCGGAAGCTTCACCATCCCATGTTCGATTGGGGAATCACCCATACGCAATGCACTAGCCGATCTCGGGGCTAGTATCAACTTCATGCCCACATCAATGTTCGACCGACTCGGAGTAGGAAAGACAAGCCCTACAAAAATGAGCATACAACTCACCAATAGGTCCATTAAATACCCATAAGGTGTCGCCGAAAATCTATTGGTAAAAGTCGGAGACTTTGTCTTCCCGGCCGACTTTGTCATACTAGATATGGAGGAAGATACCGAAGTACCGCTAATCTTGGGCAGGCCATTCCTAGCTACGGCCCACGCAATGGTAAACATGAATGGTGGGACACTAACATTGAGGGTTGGGGATAAGGAAATGAAGTTTGGGGTTGGGAAGAGAGTAGAAGACGACGACCCGGTCAATTACATGAAAGTCATAGACTCAAGTTTGGATGATGCTCTCCGACGGTGCAACATGGGATGCAAAACATCCCACTTGGGTAACATATGACTGACTTTGGGTCTAGCCAAAGACCCTTATAAACGTAGCGCACCACGGAGGCATTCCGCGGAACTATCCTTAGTTTTAGTTTAGATTAACTTTTATGCTTTCTAGTTTAGTTTTAATTTTTAGGAATAAAACACACTCAGGGTGATGGAGGATACTAAGGGAAACTTGAACCTACACCCCATGCACAAAAACAGAGCCTCCCGACAATTTTTCTTCATTACAACAAGTTCAGCACGGGGTCGTGGTTAGCCAACACGGCCCGTACTCAATGATCTGCAGAAAAAACGCCCAGTTCAGGTAACTGGACACGGGGCTGTGTTCACTGAACACGCCCCCGTGCCCAGCCTTCTGTAAACCATGATACTGGCAATCTGAACACGGGGCCATGCCCGGTCACCACGGGCCCGTGTCCAGATGCCCAGTATCATAAAATTTTGCTTTTTAACACCTTTTTACACATTCAATCAACCTAAAAACTTATTTTTGGGACACATTCAGGACAATGTGTAATTTAAGTGTGGGGGGGATGCTAAACCTTGAATTTTGCAAGTCCTAATAACAAGCCTTACACAAAACTCTATTAGAACTGCTAATCACCCCAAATTTTTTCAAGAAACTTTTCATTTTTTACTTGTCTTGGTTTAATTTGGGAATAACAAGTTCTAAAAAAAAGGTTATATTTTTAGAAATTTACAACCGATGGCGTCGTGATAAAAAGAACCAACATAAGAAAATTATGAAACGGCATGACAAATCTAGTTAAAATTTGATTATATATACTTGATCACATTATAAACCCATTCCAACAAAAAGTGAGTTTTGAGCCTTCATTGAGCATACAAATACACATCTTTAGATTAAATGCTCATTTTTCATTTCTTGTGTGAATTGCCGCTTGGTTTCTTACAACTCTAGAACTTGCCATGACAATACATTCACGGTCCTTACCAACTTAAACCCAAGTAAGTAAATGATAGAGGCATTAAGACTAACCTTTTTTTTCAACACCATTGTTTCCATGCCAGTCTCGAGTGTTTCACAAAAATACATCTTCGGCCGAGTGTTGAGTGATCTCCCGTGAGGTATGTGACCTTGTATATAAATGGAATTTTAAAAAGGCATGTTATGCCCAAATAAGTAATTTCTCTTATGAAACGTTCTAAATAAATCATAACGAATAGGATTGTAAATAACATAAAAATAAAGCCTAATAAAGATCTTGGATTCCCGACACTCATGACAAGCCTAAAACTTCTCTTCTACCCATTCCATTTGGGAGTGTAAGCCACATTATAAAGAGTTTTGCTTGAGGACAAGCAAAGATTCAAGTGTGGGGGTATTTGATGTGTGTAAAATGCAACGTATAAATTACATCAAATGAGGCATAAAAGTAACCCTTTTTTAGTACTAATGTTGGAAAAAGTGTGCTTTTATCTTCCTTTTGTATTTTCAGGATTAAAAGAGCGTAAATGAACAAAAGAAGCAAAAATGCAGCAAAATCTAACATAATCACAAGAAAAGGAATAAACGTGGCATGCCCGACCCCTTGACAACATCTTCCCAAGCAAAAGCAAGTAAACAGAAGGCTTCACATGATCCCGTGCTCAGCGGACACGGGGGCGTGTTCAGGTGTCTGCAGAAAAGACAAAGCTATAGAAGCTTCTATTCCCAACACGGGGGCATGCCCAGCTCAACACGGTCGTAGTCAACGCTAAGGTTCTTGCCTTGTTCAGTGTATAGATCCTGCAAGGACCTGGGTCAAGCTTACTAGGACCTCCTTCAATACCCACTGGTATTGGATGGCGGGGGTGTGAACGGCTTGATCCCCTCATATGTAAACTACTATTAATACATTAACCCGGCTACTTGGGATTGTATCCCTGCTGACTCAAACCACTTAGCCGAGGGTAACGTCACCTTCAAAAGAGGGGCCTACCACATTACGCTATAATAATTTAATTAATTATCTTTCAATAATCCAACCCTTTAGGATTGTATCCTTGCTGACTCAAACTACTGGGTTGAGGGTAACGTCACCTTTAAAAGAAGGGCCTACTACTATAACTAAGATAATCTCTTAAAAAGTGCAAAAGTGCGGAAATCATCAAAGGTTACACTAAAGGCGAGTCGGATCCAAGTGATTCATCTTGTGTATCTGTTTTATTTTATTTTATTTTTATTTTCAGTATTTTTAGTTTTTATTTTCATGTTTAAAACTTTTTCTAAATTTTTGATTTGATTAGACGTTGAGGATAAACCGTTACTAAAAGCTCTTGTGTCCTTGGACGACATCGGTATCTTACCAACGCTATACTACGCTCACGATGGGTGCACTTGCCCATATGTGTGTTTAGTGTTAGTAAAATATCATCTTTTATAAATTTAAAACTTGACTAAAGTGTTAAAAAGGGCTTAAAATATACACAAAAACATATCGCACTCGACACGCATCAGATATCATCCATATGTGTGGTTTACCATTTATGGCCAAATTATGTATCGAAAGGGTATTTTGGTCATTTCACATATGCTTTTTAGGACATAATTGGAAGTCTGAGTTCATGACTTATACTTACTGTATATATATTAAAAAAAATTAAAATTTCAGCAGGTAATAATGTTGGATCGTTGTGTGACCCGAATGAGTCGTTCAGAAGAGTTTTGAGTCAGAATCAAAGGCGAAATCAATGATTCTAACTTGATACAGCTTGATTTTCCCTAATTATCTTCTTATTAATGATTTCAAAGCTTTACAGATCGTTTGACAAACTGGCAGCACCTCGACTCTGAAATCTGAACCGTTACAAATGACTAACCAGCTCAGGTATATATAGGGGTAGCTATTTCGTATGAAACCACCATAGCTATTTCGTGTGAAATACCATTGCTTCATTTCGTACGAAATGACTCTTGTCGTTTCGTTCGAAATACCCCTTTAACATCCAAAACCTAATTTCTATCCCGTTGAGCACTGGTTTACCCTATCTAGACATTAGACTCGATAAAGACGAAGTTAACAGAAATTTATGCACCAACAGACTCCCCCTTGGATGTTGACGAAGTCTTTGGCATCGAGTCTTTAGTCTTTTCTATCTTTCCAAAATTGCTTGACACTGTAAACATCCTTCAAACTCAATCAGCATCAAACTCCCCCTTGAATGTTGATCCAGAATTTAGACTCCCCCTTTCGAAAACTCCCTCTTTCGATAAGCTGGAACTCGTATTCTGGTTCAAACTTTACACAAACTAAGCCATGGGGATCTGCACAATACTCTACCCAACAATAATTTCACAACTTTTAAAATGTAACAAATTTAACAACATAGGGTAAAAATTGTTCAACATTCACACAAACTAATTATCAAGTCCAACTTAATGACCTTGAATTATCATTTGAAGAATTATTAAAACCCCAATCAATATAAACATTGATCATTTTTTCTTCTCTCAAAAAAACATTCTCTCCCAACCCAATGTGGTTCATCATATTTAGCAGTCGGAATTTTTGAAAAACAGCTTTTTAACATTAGTTGTCGAAAATAAGATGAAATAAAACCTTTTTTGAATTTTCAAAATTTATGCTAAAACACACTAAAATCTTTTTGGATTAAAGAAATAAACTATATACAAACATTTTTTTGTGAGTTTGTGTAAGAGGATCATATCAGTTTTTGACAAGTCACAATTACCATTGAGCTTAGTTACACATTAAGAATTAAACAGTTCACTTAGATTGTCGATATACTGATCCACTTAAATTCTCACACAAATTTCAACTGATTCAGGATATGAATTAGGTGTATTAAGAACTTAAACTCATTCATGTGTCCCACCTCTTAAATATACTCCCGTATCCAGATCCCAATATTCAGTCATACAGATGAGTATACCACAGATGATATCTGTAAGGGGTTAATTGCGAAACCTTGAGAGCTCATATTTTTTGCTGAGTTGAAGGCTTGACTTTTGATGTGTCCCCTTTAGAGGATCTTTTTTTTACAACAGCACTTGATTTTATCTTTTCGATTTTTCATCAATTTTTGTGCTGAGGGCAAGCTTTTATTTCAAGCAGCAGTAAAGTATTATACGGGGACTAGGCCATTGCTTCCGCAAAATCAGAAGTCCCGGGATAATACCCCAGATATCACTGAGTATAAAGACCTAGTATTTCAGAAAGAAGGATCTTTCAAACAAGATTTCAGGGGTTACCTATATATCCAAGTAGTGTTCCCCACAAAACAAGCAAGTTTGAATTTAAGTTTATATCCCGAAAAAGTCTACTAAATGTGCAAAAACCTATCGACATATTATCAGTGAGACCGTTTAATGCTATTTAATCATTTTATTTCTTTGGCATACCGTAACTGTCTACTGATGTACTATCATTTCCTCTTTTTCACAACACAACTCATTTTTGAAATTTTCAATGTTTTTGGATTTTTCAAATTTTCAAAATTTTTAAAATTTTCTACTCCCCCTAAAATCAAAATATGTTTCAATTTTGATTTTCTGGGAAAATTTGAAAACAAAAACTGTATAAATAAAGTGAGAAACTGATGTAAATTGCTTCAATTCGCCATCCACTTGGCATAAACAATCAGAACACCCTCTGTCAACAAACTATTTTCACATTATGATTTCAAAACACTTAAGTTTGTTTTAATCAAAATGGTTTTTTTTTTCTGGAAATTTAGTTTTGTGAGTCTTTTCACAAACATGGGGTTTCATCACATTGTTTTCTTAATCTCTTGAAAAATTTAACACTTGTAGGTTCAATCAACAATATTACTTGTAAGATAGTTAACTCAAGTACAATTTAATGTCCTTGATTAACCACTTGTAAGTCGAAATATCACAAACTGCGAATTTCTCAAGAAAGATGCCAATTCCTACTCCCCAATTACCAACCTGGGAGTTCCGGCATGTCAGTTTTTTTTATTTAAAAGATCCACCCAAGCCTGACAGTTCTTGGGTTTGCTAGTTTCTTGTTTTAAATTCTCATTTGACAATGATTGAAAATTTGCATCATTCATTGTCGAAATAGAATCGACACTTTTTACCTCAATTTTTGGCTCCTCTGACTTTGATGAATCAGATTCATAGCCCGAACGTGGCTCTTCTGACTTTGATAAGTCAGAATCATTGCCAAAACGTGGCTCTTTTGCTTCCGAAGAAACAACTTCATTTCCAGAAGATGGCTCTTTTGTTTTTGCAGAAACAAATTCATCACCATCTTTTATTCGAACCCAATTCTCACAGGATTTAGGTTTACCAAATTTATCAACCTGTGACATGAACAACCTTTCACAGTTTCTTTTATACTTGAAAACTTTGATAAAGATTTTATCTGAAAAATAAAATTTCTTTGATTTTTTATCAGTTTGATTAGTTAATTTTTCTTTCTTTATCCTTTCTTTTGACCTCAGATTTGTATCTGATGAATTCGTTTTGCTTGACTGACCAATTTTTGTTGAGCAAATCGATCCATCGGAACTTTTATCTGAATCACCAGTTGTACCCGAGGACAAAATCTTTTCAAGATACTCTCGTGCTTTCTTCCTTTTCTTTCTTAGTCTGTCTTTCTGCCCTTGTGACAATTTCACTTTCTGTTCTTTGGGCTTTTCTTCGACTTTGACTGATTTCTTCACCGTTTTCTGAGATTCAGCCCTCGATCTTCCCTTTGATCTCATTGGGCAGTCTCTGGCAATGTGACCTTTGATTTAACAGTCATAGCATCTTCTTGTCTCAAAACTCTGACTCTGGCAGTTAACAGCAATGTGTCCTTGAAAACCACAATTGTAACACACTCTGTTATCATACCATTTTCTACTTTCAAACCACACACTCAGATCATAACATTGATTTGCTTTGTGGTAGTCATGTCTCCTCTTGTATCTTCGATTTGACTTTTGAGCACTGTAGTCAAACCTGCACCACTTATTACCAACTTTTTGTGAGTTTTGATTTTCAACTTTTTGCGGTTTTTTATAATGATTGGATAATTGAACTGCTGATCTTTTATTGTTATTTTGAAAATTTTCAGAATTTTGATTTTGTTTTTGTTTCACATTCTTCTTAGAAGGTTTCTGCATTGAGCATTCACCTTTTTCCGTAAATTGCAAAACAGTATCTTTAAATTTTTCTTTTAATTCCAAAAATATTTTTCTTTTCTCATTTACATCATCAGTTTTATCATCACAATCTTCAATTATGACTTTGTCATAATTTGTGACATTGTCACTTATTGGAATTTCATTGATCGGTTTTGGACATATGAGATCCGGTATTGATGACGAAGTCACAAAACAGTTCAATTTCTTTTCTAAAACATCAATTTTATTTTTATCGCATTCAACTACTTTTTCAAGTTGAATGATTTTTTCAAGATGAGAATTTATTTCCTTTTCATTTTCAATTTTATTTTTATCTAAAACAGATTTTTCATTTTCTAAAACTTTTATTTTATTTTCAAAATCTTTTTCCATTTTCAACTTTTCAATTTCTAAAATCGTTATTTTATTTTGAAATTCTTTTTCATTTTCTTTTAAGTTTTTGTTTTCTAATGTCAAACTGTCCACTTTTCTTAACAGTTTGACATTTTCAGACGTTGATTTTTCACAATTTGAGCACTTTTCAGACATCTTTCCAGCATGAGCTTTATTCTCATCCTTGATAGCTGGAATTTATTTTGACGTGTCAATTATCCCATCATCAACTTTCTTTGGCTTCGACTCTATCTCCTTTTCTTTCTCATCAGCTTCTCCTCCTCCCCACCACATTCTCTATCTTGCTTCTTCTTTTTCTGCAATTTGCTGGGTAAGAGTCTCAACACTTACAGAATCTGGATCAACAGCTATATTTCCTTTAGGATCTAGATAACATTCTCTATCAGGATCCCATCTATTTGCCTTTTTTGCTTCTTTCCATGTTTGATAGATTCTGCTTTTCATGAATTGAGCTGACACTTTTATGTTAGTGTATTTCACCTCTTCTGTTCTAGTATCTTTGAAAGGAACGATCTTTGCCATGATTTTATCTCCTTGAATTACCTCAAACAATTATCAAACACTTAGAAATTTTTTTTGTGATTTGAGAAATAATCTCAAACGAAATGAATCTCAAGCGAAATGATCCTCAAACGAAATGATCTTCATGCGAAATGAGCTTTCACACGAAATGACTATTTTGTGCGGAATAGCCAAACGAAATCACCCTCTTCAAGCGAAATAGCAGTTTTGGTGCGAAATAGCGACTTTCGTACGAAATGAATGTGTATTTCGTACGAAATGAAGTCCAAAATTTTGATTACGTGCGAAATGACGTTCCAGATGTTGATTTCGTGCGAAATAAGGTTCCAGTGTCGGGGTGCGAGAATTTATACCAGCAGCACACCCTTAACCTTGTTAGTGTTGCTTACACGGGGAATGTTATCCTGCAAGATTGGTACTCCCCCGCGCAAAAAGAGGAGGAGTACAATCGTTTTAAGACTGAAACTGCTGCCACCATGGAGAATATTAGAGCAGCTCAGGAACGCCTGGCTAAGGAGAAAGCCGATTTTAAGGTGTATAAGAGGACCGAGGAGTGGAGTGTTGTCGCCGCCAACAAACATGTTCGGTCCTTAACATGTTGTACATTTAGTTTTGATTTTGTTGTAAACTAACACATACAAGTGTTGCTTTTGTTAAAACTTGGTCAATTTTGATCCAGAGTGGTAAATTTAGATAAATTATATTTCTAAGCAAAAACTTATATTTAGAAATGATGATAATCACTACCAAAATTGTTTAGAATAGTGATCACTGATAGAAGTTTTTTTAGACGTATCATTAAGATTAAAGATTTTTAGGGAGGCATATTAGATCTTTTTGCTTAAGGGAGGCGTATTAGATTTTTTGCTTAATTATTTCCAGGAGTCTTGACATGTCCTACCTATTCTAGCTACTTTCTAGGATGTTCGTCTCCTTTCTTATGTCGTCCATTTTTCTTTCTTCTTATACTACTAAGTATGTACTTTATGTTCTTTTGGATTTTTATTTTTAAAAAGAAAAATAGTTTGATGTGTTCTGAGTCTCTTCGAGTGAAACCTTTCTTTCCTCTAGGTTTGTCTTCATGTCACTCTTTAAGTCCCTCGCCACAAATGAAACTATATTGGGTATTTGGTTTGGCTTGCGTCTGCAATGGGTTCAAACTGGGGCTAAAATAAACCTGAATTCCACAGATGTCTGAAACAAAGACTAGACGGTAAGGGCTTAGTCAGTCGTGGTCAGGCTAGGTCAGACTGGTCTTTTAAAATAGGATTTGGCTTTGTTGGGCTTGCAATATATGGCTAACAATGGGATGTAACTCTCGGATTCTCGATTTTGCTTGGGTTTGTCTCAGATTTGCACTGAACCAAAACCGATCACATATACGTTTTGTCACACCCCCAAAATCCACATGCAGATTATCACCGCTTGGAGGCGTGACTGACCAGGATCAAGCCACCAATCATATTGAACAAGCATGTAAGTAAACATAATTCAACCAAACAATATGAAAGGTGTTCAAAACCAAAGCATAGTTAAGTGTTTAGCGGAAGCATAATTGTAAAACCCATTGTAAGTATTAAGTACGAAATAAAGTAATGTTTATAGCATGGCACACACTGCCATGTCCCACAACGACCGCTCCTCCCTGTGCAAGCTCCATGAGTACCTAACGACCTGCAAGGCATGTAGCAACGAATCAACAACAAAGTTGAGCGAGTTCACAGTTGGTTGTTTAGTGATAGTATTCGTTTCGTAAATCGTATGTTCGTTTTGTAAACCACGTATCGTATTAATTCGTATCGCGGTCACCCTGACATGTTTGCGAAGATTAGTGGGGGCTTCCCATGTGTTATTAGACCACGCGTATCGACTGCTATGAAAATGTAAGAGGTGCCCTAAGTTAATGTCTATCAATATTAACCCTTTGCCCATAGTCCATTAGTACACGCCCGTCCGACTGGCACGGTGTGAGGTTTGTTAAACCTAATAGCGCTATTAACTAATGACCCGCTCGCCATAGGCCTCGGCGATTAAGTCGATAAATGAGGGACTTAAAATGATAGAGTTGATGGTCTTATGGTCGTGTACGTAGGTTTTACGTACGTGCCCTTCAATCCGAGGACAGTAGTAAGTAGTTTAATAGTAATGGTTGTACGAGTAGTTATTCAATCCCATTCCCAACCCCTGGGAATCCCATGCCTTTGGAGTGTGAACTCACCTTGGTTTGCTCGGCAGATACACAGAAAGGGTCAATCAAGCTAGTTGAGGCTAACCACGTCCTAACATGGTTACCATACAAGTCAGGTCTAGGTTCAAGTAAAACACGTATGTTTACATGTAAGCTAACAGGTTACGAACACATATTGATCATGGCAACACATTAACAGTCAAGTCCATACATATTCAAGCTTGTGCGACCCGAGGATATAGCCCAATAAGTAAACGGCCCAACCTATTGTGCGATCCGCATACTTGTGCGATCAATCATACCCGACCCAAATAATGTAAACAGTCCAAAACATGTGCGGCCCAAACATTAAACAATTTAATAACCTTGTGCGGTCCAGTTCAGCTTGTGCGACTGAACAGACTTTTGCTACTGGACTTGGGCTTTGAGGCCCAACAGTCTAAATGTTCGTGTGTATGGCCCAAGGCCTTGTGCGATCAGCACCGTCTTGTGCGATCCACAAGGTCTTGTGCGATCATGCAGGTTGCACGTAGTGCTGTAACAGTTGTATCCTATCTTGTGCGACTGCCTTGTGCGATCAGATCAGATCTTGTACGATCTGATCTTGTGCGACCAAGGAGTCTTGTGCGATCGAGTGGGGCTTGTGCGATCCGTTTTACCATCCGAATTTTATGTTAATCAGTTACATTGTTTCCATTATCCGATTTAGTCAATAATCAATCAATTATGTGGTTCCATTTATGAGATTATCAATCAACAACACCAACAGTTTCAATCATGCACAACTCGATCAAACCAAGATATTTTCATCTAATTCATATAAACCCTAATTACATTCAAAGCATAACAATAACTTCATAAATCAAAATATCTGATCTGATTACATGAACATACAACTGATTACATACATTCGATCCTAAGTCATCATGCAACCAATCCGAAAACAAGACATGATAGTCGATTAACATCCTCATACACATCCGATTCACTAGAACATCATCAAGCTAACAATCCGAAGCATAGAAACATAACAGCCGGTTAACAAGCATTCGGTTCTCAATCATTATCATGCAAATTCCAAGTTGTATGAACATTATCAATTACACATGTGAGCCGAGTTCATGAACATAAATCATAATCAAACACATAACCTTCCTAGATCATCATGTAGGCCAACACATCATCTATTATGCAATTAAATAATCAAAACACTAACCGATATAACGCAAGGATGATCCGAATCCAAGAGATTTTCGATGGAAAGGATGTTGTTTGGCGTCGGCTTCAAGAGGAGAGAAAGAGAGTAGGGTTTGCTAAACTTTGTGTGATTTGGTGAAGTGTGGAATTTATGCCAACACCCTAGGTGTTGTGCGAGTTGATGGAGTGGGCCGAACCCTCCTAATGGGTTGCTCTTGATCCGCTTACAAAGAGTGTAGCCCGAATGGGCTTGTGCGATTGGTTCGTGTTGTGCGATCGGTTCATTATACACAAAAACACATAGCATAACATTCAATTAATCACAAAGCTCACATAATCACATAACGTTCCATATTCGTTACATCAAAGTACAAAGAAAAGTTCTGAAATATGAGTTGTCACACGTTTTATGACCGAGGACCATACCAAATAGGCGAATATAAGTTTGTATTGGTCTCCACGGTTGATCCAGCTAGGTTGCTCAGGTTTAAAGCATCGTTACAATCTTCATTAGAGTTTATACTTTTTATGTTTAGTTTATAGAAGTTAACACTTTTTTAAAAGTTGTCGTACTATTGAAACTCGAGCATCTATACGTGTGTGTAACCTACATGTGTACTAGCTTTATTAGACACTTAGGTCTTATTGGACCTCGTACAATTTGTTCATATTGAATTCTTGTTATGTATTTACTTATCATATTTAGAACAACCTTGTGTTATTATAGTGTTGGTAGTTTGTTTGTTCGATCGTTATTTATATATATGTATATTTCACAATTGAATATATATATATATATATATGGTATTTATTAAATCGTGTATAACTGGTATCAGAGTTTGGTGTGACCTGACTAGTATTTTCATTGCACAGCAGAAGTATTTAATGCTAAGACTTATAAAATATCAGAGTTTGGTGTGATCTGACTGGTATCTTCATTGCACAGCGGAAGTATTTATTGCTGAGACTTCTAGAAAGTGAATGCCCGCTAAGTACTCGAATCACACTGTTCTTCTATTCCAACCATGCCAAAGTTTGAAATTGTAACATGAGAAATAACATGTGAAAAATCAACATAAAGTTGGCGAGTTCATAGTTTGTTTGTTTGTTTTGTATCAAATGAATCTTAAAATATTTGAAAATCTTGCATTTGATGTAACATCCCGAAAATAAAAAACTTTATATTAGAATTATAAAGTGTAAAATAAACAAGAATAAGCTAACTAGGATAAATAACCCAGTTAGTTGGGAGTCTTGTAGTAACACAAGAATGAGTTAAAAAGCCAAAGATATAAACTAAATAAGAGTGGAGGGGCCTAGGTTGTCAAAATTGAAACTTGTATTACTAATATTTGATAAAAACAAAACCAAATACCCCATTAGAGGGCTCTGGTCGATCAAGAACAACAGGGGGCGACGCCCTCACTCTCTAAAACCCTAACTTCCACTAAAACTCTCAATTGAAGGCCTAAATCAAGCTAAAATCGAAATCTGAACATGGAATCGTGATCACCTCGTCAAGGGGATCATAAGGTATGTTGAATTAGGTCATTTTCATTCGATTCAAAGTTCATGCATGTGATTGAAATCGAATGTAGAGCTTGATTATGTGTTGTAAACATGAAATTGGAAGTAATATAAGGTTTAGGGACAAACCCTAGACGATTTCTTGTCAAATTCTTGCATGATAATTGTATAAATCAAAATCACCATAGTGGGCGATTAGTATGTTAGTAGAACTTGATGAACACTAGGATTAAAACTCATGTTCTAGTGTAAACTGAAATTATGAGGAAAACTCTAAGTTGTTGATATTAACATAAAGACATGTAGTCTAATTGAAGTTAATTAGGGTGATAAACTCAAGTCATGAACTTGGTTTAGATCATGTAAAAATCTGACCCGCTAGGTGTTTGATAAAATGCCTAAAAGAGGGTTAAAATGTTAAAAGTTGGACAAAACGCAGATTTGATCATCGTAGAGAATTATGCGTTAAAGCTTGTGAAAGAGTTCTAAACTTATTCTGAATTGAACTCCTTAGGCGAAGAATCCGGAACGTCAAGCGCACAAGCCGGAAGTGATACACGCTTGAAAGGTGTGCTTTAAAGGTACGTAACTTCGGTTTCGTTACAATATACTTAAACAATAGTCTTAGAATGGTTGATGGGATTGTAGTGTCAAATGTGAGTTTGGTATGTCATAGAAGTCACGAAGTTCACTCGACAAATCAAGCGGGTCAAAAAGTTAGTTAGCTATGTTGGTTGACAATATGAATGATTGGTCATTTTGGAATGTAAATAAAGTGATGTAGCTCACTAGATAAAGAAATGGGTTAGAATAATTGTGGCAAGAAGTTTAGTATGTTGATGAAATGGTGAATTTCATTAGACAACCAAACGGGTTAAATAACGGTCGAAATGTTATTGCTTGAAGTGACTTAAACGTCACTAATTAAATTGGAATTATTAGGGCGTAAATCATGGAATGATGTGATATGCATAAGGTTGACAAGCCCGGGAATGGGTAATTATGGTTAGAAACCAATTTTGATAAATTATACAAGTATGCAACTTGATTCGTACATTGAGTAATTTGATAACTAGAGCATATTTAGTTGCGTTGTAGAATAAGGTGGCCTTGATTGAATGACAATGTTCGTTAATTGAAATAATAGGTTAAGAATTGGTTAGAAGTCGTTTGGTAGTCATCATAATGGAGGATTCCGTAGATGAGCCAAACGGGTCGAATAATGGTGAAATGGTATTGTTATAGATATTAATAGTTAGCATAGGCAGTTACAATCTTACGAGCATGAAACCATGAGATTGGTAATAAAATGCCGGTGATAATAAGCCCAGGAAGTTGGGTAAAAAGTGCCTATGTTTACTATTAAAAAGTGTAGTAAAATGAGTGTATTTTGAATGGGTCGAATAAATGCATAGTGATTTTTAGTCATTCGGTCCGTAAACTAAATTCTCGGTATGGAAATTGAAATAGGCACGTTGGTATTGAATTTACAGATGCATAGGAAAAAGAATCACCAAAAACGGACTTACGAGTCAAAAGTTATGGTCATTTTAAGATAAAAATGACAATTTCCGGAACTGGCAGCAAGTGCAGGATTCAGCAATGAACCTGCTGGAAAATGTAATCCCCCGCGCCACGCGGGGGAGACACCTTGAACTGGCGCGATACGCGGGGTCGCCCGCGCCACGCGACAAAGAAAATAGATCCTGGCGCGACATGCGACAGGATCAGAATTAAAATTTTATTTTAATTCTTATGAATTGATGTCGGAACTTGTTTATATGTAACATATAAATGTCAAAACTAATATTTTTAGTGGTTTTGACCATAGGTGGCAATGGGGATCTTACGGATGGCGGTCAAGCATATTTTTGAAGAACCGAATACACACTTTTGAAGCTTCCGCAATTATCTTGTTTTGTTTTGTAAAAAGACAAAGTGGAATATGTAGATATTTCGAACTATGTTTTAGTATGTTGTAAACACGTTTAAACACTCAAGATGCAAAAGTTTTTGATAAGTGGCATTTTCTCTTAAAATGCTTACTTTAATTATATATATTAACGTTAAATTAGTATGGGTGTTACATTTGAAAACAGATTTGTGAGATCATAGTATCCGAAAGCGTTTGAAATATTGTATCTGTATATCGGTAATGAAATGTTTTCTGTTATGTTAGTAAACCGATACATATAAGTGTTGTGTTTGTAAACCGATAATGAATGTTTTCTATCATATCTATAAATCGGTTTTTAATTGTTTTCTGTTATATTCGTAAACCGGTATTGAAATCATAGTATGTAGGATGCCTATGCAATCTAAGGATCAATCTGTGTGTAGCTAATACACTGACTTATGTGCCATAAGCAAGTAACCAAACCGAGACAACTCAGACATCATTGGGAACACAAAAGCACTCCTAAAGGGTTAATAAACCAGGAGTGGAGTGCGCCTCAAACTCGATAGATATATATATCTTTTGCACCTTGGTCACTACGTGATTAATGGTTACTATTGTCATCATCCTACTTACGCATAGTGATCTGTCATCATCTAATCCCATAGCTACTTACCAGTTGTTAAAATATGTATGTTATTGGGCCTAGCCCATGTCATCTATGTTATTGGGCCTAGCCCATGTCCTTGGGCCTAGCCCATGTCCTTGGGCCTAGCCCATGTCATTCGTATTATTGGGTCTAGCCCATGTCATAAAACTCATGCATGTTTCGAAAAACCTTGTATTGTTGTAAAAACCGGTAAGTTTAGAATGAACTTTTCGTAAACCATTTGAGTTCGTTGAAATCCTATTGCAAAATGGTTTAGAACTATGTGATTTTCGTTTATCGAAACATTGTGTGCTTTTGCAAAACTTGCATGTATTTCCACCCCCGAAAACATTTATAAAAATGTAAAACAGTAAAGAGTGAGGGTTATAAACTCACCTTGATATCCTTGTGCAAAGCTAGCTTAATGTGATTCTGTGATGTTGTTTCAAGAACGTGAACTCGCTAGCATGCAACTATAGTATTCCTAACAAGGAATAACTTATAAGTTTCGAAATAAAACAACGTAGCTAAACTACGTGTTCGAGCTCTACCGAATCGTTAACCAACGACTCTAGGGAAGTGTTATCGTCTTGATTTGAAATAACCAATCTATGGTTATTTGATCCCATTTAATTGGGATAAATACTAAGTCTCGGAAATGACTTCGTTTCTGAATGATTTAGGGGGTAGGGGTGGTCATCACTTGTACAAATTCCATCACTCATAACATCCAATCAAGTTCGGCCATGTCATCAACCATTATTTCATCCCTCACAACCTTTTTTTAGTGGAAATGGTCATCATTAGTGTTGGAATTCCATCACTCACAACTTTTTTATTTTTTTTTAAATTATAAATTAACAATAAAACACTAAAATTATAAATTATAAAATTCATTTAAATAAAACAAAAATTACATACAAAAATAACAAAAAAAAACTAAACATTTGGAAATAAAAAAAAAACTAAAAAGACCGACCTAAACGGATGGCATCTCCCACCCCCAACTTTCACAAATCTCGCATTTTGTTGAATTACGACCTACTTAAACGGCTCTTCGATATTGGTGTGCGGCTCTAACAAGATTTTTAAATCATTTTGTTTTTCTATTGCGTTCAAGTGTCGATATACGCCTCCTCGCCTTGAAGTTTTGCCGACACAAGTTTTTCTCTTCTTTCTTCGGATTCACTTATTTCCGCCAATTTTGCCTCTTTGATTTCGGAGATCGACTCCGCCACCAGTTCCTTTCCTTTACTTGACGAATCACCACTTTTCGTGCGGCGCAGCCTTGTAGGTGTATCTTCTTGAACGGGTTCGTCAACCGGTTGATTGGGTTCGTCATTAGGGTCATCGTTCAAATTCATTTGTGGCAAGTTATCCGACGCGGAAGTCGTGTTGTTCCCCGAGTCAGAGGTCTTTGATCTTTTGGGACCTCCTCTTTTTTTGGAGCCATCGGCCCACCCATGTCCACCAACTCAACCGGTACCCACTTCGGGTGATTTCTCGCAACCTCCCATGCCGCAATGTGTGGAAAACTCCTCTTTTTGTATGTTCGTCGATACTCGGCGATGGCGGATTGCATGATAGTCACCTCGCTTGCTCCACTTTGTGGATTTCGGTTATACCAATAATTAAAAAAAAATTATTTATTAGAACTATTTTTTAAACTGTTTTTTATAAAACTGTTTTTTAAACTGTTTTTTTTTTTGTAAACTGTTTTTAAAAGAAAATTAAAACGGTTTCTTTAAAACAGTTTTTTTAAAACTGTAAACTGTTTTTTTAAACTGTTTTTAAAAACTGTTTTTTTAAACTGTAAACTGTTTTTTTTTAAATTGTTGTTATAAAAAATGTAAACTGTTTTATGTTATAAAAATTAAAAAAAAAAACAGTTTTAAATAAAAAAACGTACCACTTGAATGAAACAACCATTGACTTTGCTAATTTTCCGGTTCAAATCGCCACACTTTGACGTCATTTGATCCATGTTTCAATTGGTTGAACCAAGAAGTTTGATAAAATGAATAATGACTTGTCTTCAAAACATCACTTTTCTTTGCTCATTGGAAAATTTCTTGTTTTCGGAGGTGTGCAAGTACGCCTTGACCAAGGTGACCTCCTCCTCGCTACTCCATGGTCTCCGAACGGATGTCGGGACAACTTCTTGAACGTCTTCGTCATTTTCTTCTTCCTCTTGCTCTTCTTCTTCTTGAACGCCATCCTCATCTTCATCGTCATCAAGACTTTGTTATGGTTCGCGGTACGCACGTGCAAAACGATGGATGAGCGTGTTGTTAGGAAACTTTATTTGTAAGTATTGAAGAAAAACATATACAACCTGATCTATAGAAGCAGATAATGTCCTGAAGATCAAACAACAAAGAAGAAATGAGATAGGACACTTGAAAAGAACAGCACATCTTCTTCAAAGAATCAGAAGCTGATCAAGAATAAGATAAGGTTATCAGAAAAGACCATTCTGATGGATCTGATGATATTTCATCAGAAATATCATCAGTTTCTAGTAATTCTGATCATCGGACTTTCTGATGATTTTTTCAGCAGAATTTGTGATGAAGTGGTTATCAGAAATTCTGATATACACCACTTGTCTGAACGAGTTCTAACATGCCACAATAACCGAAGCAACTTAACATTATTGGATTCAATGAATATGTTTATTCATGCCCCTAGGCTTTCTATAAATAGAAAGCTCTTCAGCAAAGGATGATTAGTTAAGCCAAGCATTTAATACATACAACAAAAACTCTATTATCCTTTCACCTCAGAATTACACAAGTATTCGTTTGTAATAGATAATAATCTTACAATCACCTTGTAAACCATTTTGTTTCAAAGTGATATAAACTTGAAAATTCTGTAGTTCTTGTTTCTTAAAAGTCTGATTTCTATTTTCACACACTATTTTCACATTTGTTGAAATCACTTGCCATATTACGAGAAAAGAAAGTTTTTAAGTCTATCTCGGACCAACAATTGGTATTAGAGCACATTGAATAAATTGTTTTCAAAAGATCAATTGCTCATTCCTTTTTCTAAATATGGCAAACTTTCAAACATGGAATAATGCTTTTAATATTGGTTCAATGTCTAAACCTCCGACCTTGGTTATAGAGGAATACCCATAATGGAAAATCAGGATGATCAACTTTCTTAATGGACATGACCGAGCTCTTTCTCAATCCATTGAAAAGGGTCCACATGTACCAACTACTAAAATACCAGTTATTCCATGAACTGATCAATCACCAGGCATTCCTGCCTCCTTGGCTCCCAAAAGTGAAAGTCTTTGGAGCCAAGAAGATAATGAGATAGTGGCTGCATATGAAAGGGTCAAATCACTTTTGATAATGGCACTTCCTAGTGACATATTCTCTCACGTGGATGCATGTGCATCAGCTAAAGAGATATGGGATCAGTTAGAAAATCTTTGTGAATGAGGGGAAAGGATGAAGAGGAACAAGAGAACGAATTGTGTTTCCTCTTATGAGAGATTTGAAAGTTTATCAAATGAAAAACTTTGTGAAACTTACAACAGATTTGCAAAACTTTTAAATGAGCTAAAGAAATTTGGGATTGTAAAATCAAATGATGAAAGAAATATAAATTCCTGGATGTTTTACCTAGAGAACGGAGAAGCCTGACCATGACTTTATCTTCCACTTTAGAACTAGGTAATATGAGTCTTCATGACTTATATAGCATTCTTGTTCCCACATAAGAAGAAATATATGAAGAATCAAACCAAAGAGGGGGATCATTAGCTCTAATCTCAAACTCACAAAGAACACCTATCAGTGATCCACAAACCTCAAACTGCCAAAATATTGAAAATTCTAATGCATCATCAGATTTTTCTGCATTTGCTGAGGCAATTGCATTGCTCACCAAAACTTTTGAGCAGATGTTAAGGGGAGGTAGTCAGAAGTACCAGAAAAGTGATAAAGGGAGGATGGAAGGAAGATCAAGGGATAAAGGAAATGCAGAAGTTGTGTGTTACAAATGTAAACAAAAGGGTCACTATGCATCAGAGTGCAAAAATAAAAGACTGAAGGATGTTGCATACTATGAGAAGAAACTGGAAGAAGCCAAGAAGCAACAACAAGTCAGTTTGATAGCTGGGACAGATATATGGCTGTCAGATGAATCTTCTTATGAAGAAGAAGAAGAAGAAGAAGAAGAGATAGCAAATTTTTGTCTCATGGCACTTTCTTGTGAAAAACCTAAAACATCAGAACCAAAGGTAAATTTAGATAATATTGATCTTGAACATAAATTAAACAAACTTATGTCAGATTTTCTAAACCTGCAAGAAAAACAAAAATCAGAAAGCAAAAAATCTGATGAGTTGCAAAGAACCTTAAATAAAGTGATAATTGAAAACAAGTTACTGATTGAAGAGAGCCTGGATAACAGAGCAAAAATTGAATTTTATGAAAAAGAAATGAAGGATTTATACAAGAAAATTAATGACAAAGAAATAAATGTAAGGGGTTTTCAGCAGATAAATGAATTCATTAACTTTATTAAAACCACACCCAAAAACAAAGGTGAAGGTTTAGGGTATGTAAAAACAAATGTAAATAAACCCACCACCTTTGTAAAGGCAACACATCAGATTCCTGATAAATTAACGTCAAAATCTGATTCAGAATCATGCAGATCAATAAGTTCTGAGAACTCTTTTGAAATTTCAGAAATCAACTTAAAAGCAAAGAGAAATGAATCCAAACAAAAGTTTTCAAAAACACCAGAAATAATTCACTAAAAATTTCAGGAATACCCAAAACTTCTATCACAAGAAGAGAAATCAGAAAATTCTCATAAAGAAACTTGTATGTGTGTTGACATTCTGAAGCTAGTTCAACACCATCTCTAAAAAAAATTGAAAATTTTGTTCATTGCTCAGCATGCAACAGATATTCTGATGAAAGTTCATCAAAAGAAGACAATCTGATTAAAACTTCATCAGAAAAAGTACCCAAGCAAGTCTGGGTACCAAAAACCCTCTAACTTTACCATTTCAAGACCATCATGTGCAGCAGATCTGGTACTGCGATTCTAGTAGCTCCAAGCACATGACTGGAGATAGGAGCTTGCTCAGTAATTTTGTTTCAAAACTGGGTAAGTTTGTTAACTTTGGAAATGGAGTAAAGGGGAGGATATTGGGGTATGGATGTATAAAGTATGGATCTTTGACCATCGAAAAAGTAGCCTACGTAGAAGGCTTAAAGTACAATTTGCTAAGCTGTGGCCAATTTTGTGACAAAGGTTTTTAAGTAACCTTCTTACAAGAAAAAATGTTTGCTAATTGGTCTAGATGAAAATAAGATCTATTTAAGTGGAAAAAGAATAAGACAATCAATCTACTATTTTGATTTTAAAGAGGAAAATGAACATCCTAAAATGTGTTTATTTTCAAAAATTAACAAAGGTAGCAGTTGGCTGTGGCACAAAAGATTGGCCCACTTAAACTTTAAAAATTTAAGCAAATTAGCAAACAAAGGACTGGGTAAAAGGATTACCTTTCATATCCTCAAAGAAGGATAAATGTTTGTGAAGCTTGTGAAATGGGTAAATCTAAAAGAAGCTCACACAAAACAATTTCTGAATCATCAATAACACCAAATTTAGAACTTTTGCATATGGATCTTTGTGGACCCATAAGCACTGAAAGCTTTTCTGGAAAGAAGTATATACTTGTAATTGTAGATGATTTTTCCAGATACACATGGGTATAGTTTTTAAGAAAGAAAAGTGAGACTCCAGATCTGATCATAAATTTTAATAGAAAAATTGAAAATCTTTTAAAATTATCAGTCAGAAGGATCAGAACAGAATTTAAGAACTCAAAAGTTGAGAGCTTCTTTGTAAGCAAAGGAATCTCTCATGACTTTTCTGCTCCCAGATCACCACAACAAAATGGAGTGGTAGAAAGGAGAAACAAAACCTTGGTAGAAGCAGTCAGAACAATGCTTGCTCATGCAAAACTGCCCCCTCATTTTTGGGCAGAAGCAATAGCAAACGCTTGTTTTACTCAGAACAGATCCATAATCAATAAGAGACTTCATAAAACACCCTACAACATCATAAATGGAAGAATACCAAATGTAAAATTTTTGCACACATTTGGTTATAGGTGCTTTGTTTTTAGTGATTTTGAAAGTCTTGAAAATTTTGACAGAAAAGCAGAGAAAGCAATCTTTCTTGGTTATCCAATGTCCTCAAAAGCATATAGGATTTTTATCCTAAGTACAAGGACAATCAGAGTAAGTTTATATGTATCTTTTGATGATTCATCAGAAACAGAAGTTTCTGAGGAATATATGAAGGAAATAAACCTTTCTGATAAACAAGAAAAAACTTGAACATCTTTTTGAAACATTAACAGAAGAATTCCTAGGACATGATCAAAATCTCAAAGAAAAATCTATAGATAAATCATGTACTAACCCTGCAGGTCTAATGGAAAATGTATCAGAAACCTTGAATCAGAACAATGCAAATACATCTGAATTCTGATACATTCCATACAAATGAGGCAAATGTTCAGGGGGGGAAACTTCAAATCCATCATAACCAAATGTTCAATCTGACATCATTGGTAATCCAGAAGATGGTGTAAGAACAAGATCTGCTACAGCACATGAGTGTGCTTTTGCGGGGTTCTTGAGCAAGATAGAACCTAAATCTGTCAAAGAAGCTCTAAATGACTCAGACTGGATTCAAGCAATGCAAGAAGAGCTTGATCAGTTTGAAAAGAGTAAGGTATGGGATCTGGTGCCAAAGCCAAATGACAAGTCTATCATAGGCTCAAAATGGGTATTTAGAAACAAATCAGATGAAAATGACATAATAACAAGGAATAAGGCAAGGCTAATGGTTAAAGGTTATTGTTAACAAGAAGGAATAGACTATGATGTAACCTTTGCACCAGTGGCCAGGTTAGAAGCAGTTAGAATCTTTCTGGCTTATGCTGCATCCAAAGACTTCAAGGTATATCAAATGGATGTAAAATCTGCATTCCTAAATGGTAAGATTGAGGAAGAAGTATATGTGCATCAACCAAAAGGCTTTGTTATCCTAAATTTCAAAACCATGTTTACAAATTAAACAAAACCATATATGGTTTGAAGCAAGCTCCTAGAACATGGTATGAAACTCTTTCAAACTTCTTACTCAATTCTGGCTTCACAAAAGGTACTATTGATACAACTCAGTTTCTTAAAACACACAAGGGTCACACTTTGTTAGTACAGATATATGTTGATGACATTATATTTGGATCAAAAAATGAAAAATTTTGCAAAAAGTTTCAAAAATTAATGACCAGCCACTTTGAGATGAGGATGATGGGTGAGTTAACTTTCTTCTTAGGTTTACAAGTCAAACAAAGAAATGATGGAATATTTCTGAGTCAATCTAAGTATGTAAAAACTATTTTAAACAAATACTCACTTGAAAATTGCTCAATCTTAAAAACTCTCATGGCAACAGGGAACAAACTTGATTCTGATAAAGTAGGAACATGTGTAGATATTAAAACCTATAGAGGGATGATAGGATCATTGTTATACTTAACTGCTAGCAGACCATATATTATGTTTGCTACATGTTTTCTTGCAAGATACCAATGTAATCCTAAAGAATCCCACTTAAAAGCAGTCAAAAGGGTTTTCAAATATCTAAAAGGTACATCAGAACTTGGTCTCCGGTACTCTAAAGATACAAATCTTGAACTAATTGCATACACAGATGCAGACTATGTAGGATGCAAGATTGATAGAAGAAGCACATCTGGTGTATGTCAAATCTTGGGAGAAAAGAAGGTATGTTGGGCAAGTAAGAAACAAAATTGTGCTGCAACATCAACAGCTGAATCTGAATATGTAGCTGCAGCAAATTGCTGTTCACAAGTGATATGGATGCAAACTCAGCTAAAGGACTATGGAGTAAATCTGACAAAGATATCAATTCTATGTGACTCAAAGAGTGCAATTGCAATTACATAAAATCTAGTTCACCACTCTAGAACCAAACACATAGATGTCAGATATCACTTCATAAAAGATCATGTTGAAAAAAGTAACATAGAAATGTACTTTGTTCCAACAGAAAACCAAATTGCTGACATTTTCGCAAAACCTTTTGATAAAAAGAGACACAATTTTCTGATCAGCAAACTTGGCATGGTCAACATAAAAGATGAAGAAATTTCAGAAAACAATTTGTCACAAACTGAAAATCAAACAGATAATCAGGGTGTCAACAAAATTCTGATGATCCTAGAATGAAACAACAGATTTTTGATGAAGATAGTCAATAATCAGGTGAAACATTAGAAAATCTGATAAATTATCAAAATATCTGATAATTTACAAGAAAATCTGATAATTCTTTAGAAAATCTGATGAATCATCAGAAAATCTGTTAAAACATCAGAAACACTACTGATTATCATAAAATTTAGTGGATTTGACATTCTTTATTCATATCTCATACTTGTATAAACATATAACTGTAGATAATCTGTTTTTGAATTTTTTTTTTTAAATCAAGAAGGGGGAAAGACCACTTGCATCTCACTAACAAATTCAAAGCCACCATAGGGAAAATCAACCGTCACAGGCAAAATTTTCTGCAAAAATTCATTTCTCTTCTACTTCCAAAGCATGCAACATCATCTTTCAAAGGAGTATAGTGAGACACATGGGCATAAAAATGATTACGGGCTATGAAAAGTAGCCGCCTAGCTATTAAATGCAACATAAAAGCATCTCACAAACGGGGGCTTAAACTCTGTCACACACTTCTGATCAAAGATAACGCATTAAATGAAGAGTAAGAAAAGGATAAGGAAATCTTGAGTTGTTAATACCATTTATGGCAAAACTATCACTTTCACCTATATAAATTAGCATACTCCTGAAGACTTTCTTCATCACAACTAAAACTTCAAATATTTTTCAGAAAATCTCACTCTCAAAACCCCAATTGCAAAAGAAATCCTAGCTGAGCACTTTCCTCTCACCCTTCACACCACCCATAACATGAGACTGAGGTCTAAGCTTGAAGGCCCTACATGGGAGAATTATAGACTGGTGTACAACATGTTGAAGCTGAGTCCTTTGGGCCATGCCATATCAACACACATCACGATCTACCCCACTCTACTTCAAGAGTTCTGGTGGAATGCAGAGACCATCTACATAGGCACAAATGTGTGGATAAGAAGCAAGGTGATGAATAGGGTAATCATTCTAAAGGAGGAAACTCTTAGAGTTGCCCTCCAGTTGAATGATGACATAGAAGCCACCGTCTTCCCAAGAGAAAAACTGGAAGAAACCTTGAGAGAAATGGGTTATAACACACCTAACCTTTCGAGGCAGATCAGCAGATCTGGTTTTATTCCACCATATCAGTATCTGGTAACACGGCTCAGTGTTTGTTTCTCAAAGAAGATTGGACACTTCAATGAGCTGTCTTACAAGCTGATGGAAGTGGAGCATGCAGTTGTGTAAGATAAACCCTACAACTTCTCCAAATTTCTCATGAAAGATTTGGAAGCAAACATGCATACTTGTCAACCTTTTCTGATTTATCCATGTTTTGTGACCAAGGTGATTACAAGCCAGCTGGACTTCAGAGGAGTAACAAACTGGTACCTAAGGGCCAGGTTGTTCTACAAGAAGATTTGAATGTTCCCTCCTTGGTTCCAACACAAAATCACACCGGACATATAACCTATCTGTGGGTGTATGCTACTCTTGTTTATAATGATTAGTTTTTTTTTTCTCTTTATTGTAAGTTTTTCTTTCTTTGAATAATATATATTTTCTTTACTTTAAAGAAAAACTCCATGATAAATCTAGGGGGAAGAAAATGGCATATCTGATAAAAACCATGAAAAATCTAAAGAAATATAAAGAAATGTGGTAAAAATCAGAAAATCTGACAAAATCTGATAAACTTATCAAAAAATCTGGTAATTCACCAGAAAATCTGATAACTCATCAGAAAATCTGAGAAATAACCAGAAAGTCTGATAACTTAATGGAAAAAATGAGAAGAAATATCAGATACAATTGCTTAAAACCAGATTTAAAACAATGACAAGAAAACTTTTGATAAATGAGAAAAACATTCATAAAAGTTTCTATCAAAGTTGAAAAATTTTCTGGATTGTGAATCTTCAAAAGAATGAAGAAGTAATGTGAACTTATTTCTCACAAAAACACTCCTTGAAGGTCAGAACAAAGACTTGATGTTCAGAAATGCTATGTAAGTAATATCTTCAAAACTTTACTCATTCCCTCTCATCTTTAAAAAAAGGGGGGGATGTCTGATTCAATTTCTGATATGAATCCAATGAATTCTGATGAAGTATAAAGAAAAATCTGACACTCAAAAGATAATACAAGGATCTTCTGAAACATATCATCATAAGGACTTTTTTTTGGGAAAGAAGGTCAGTTTCAAAAGGGATTCTATTGGACCTATTTATAACAAAAGGGTCCCACAGGGAGAAAAGGTGCAACTTGGATGTTAGTATTTATCTCCTAAAACTTTTTGAAATCTTTGATTTTTAATAAAAGATACATATCAAAATTTCGGAGATATACCAAAGGTTTTTGTCGATGGTTGTTTTATGAACAGATTAAAACATCATTAAAGGTGTCATTAACCACCTTAAATACTAACTGCCCATAGTGAATACTCCACGATCTCTGTCTCAAAAAACACTATAAATACATCTTGTAAACGACAGAGTAAACCACCTTCATCTTCCTCCCTCACAATTAAGAACCCTAGAAACCCTTTCGAAGCAAAATTCAAACCACTATGGCGGCAATCAATATCAACATGCCACCAATTGAACACTTCGTTCAATTCATCAATGAAGCAGAGTTCCTACTCTTAAAAAGCAACAATGAAGTGATGAACACCAATATTGGAGATTATGACATGAAGTGTCAAATCTTAGTTGAATTTCTAACAAGGTGTCCAATTGCTCAAGCCCTAACAAAGACAAGAGAAGTACCTTGAAATATCATACAACAACTGGTGAAGACCCTCAAACATTCAAATACGAATGAGCTTACAGCACACTTGCGGGGAGACATCTTCATTATAATAACACCGAAGAAAATAAGGGAATGCCTAGAGTTACCTCTGAGCCACAACTATGATCTAGCACCAACAAAAGAAAACATGTTTGCACAGCTTGATGCTGTGATGGGATACAAGGTAAAGATCTCAAAAATTGTTGATTTTAAAAGAAACAAATTGCCTGCCTTCTGGCAAGTGATGATGGAGATCTTAAACAAGTGCATATCATCAAAATTGGGGGAACAGACCAGATTAACAGGAATGTTCTGACAATCATGTTCAGTCTCATCACAGGGATGAACATTGATTATGGAACAGAAGTCTTTAATCTGGTAAGAAGATCAATATTGAAAAATATTGAGAGAATAGATTCACATCTACCATTTCCCAGATTTTTGTCAATCCTGATTTCTGATGCGTTTGCTGAGAGGAATATGGAAATTCCAGCATCAGGAAACATGTGGAGAACAGAAGTAATGAGACCATGGTTTGCATTGGGCTTCTGGAAATCAGATTATGATGTGCCTGCCCTATCAGAAAGTATGATGAATCTAATACCAGAGGATTCACCCTACAGGGCAGTATATTTGAAGATGTTGAACAGACAACTAGAAGATGCGACAGTTTATCACAGTGTATACCCAATGGAGCATGATGCCCAAGAATCAAGTGTACCACAAACAAAGCAGGAGGCTGAATCAGAACCTGAACAAGGTAATGTGCAAGTTCAATTGAGTCCATTGGCAGAGCAGCACCATGCAGAAACATCACACATGGGAGAAACAGGTGCACGCCATTCTAAATTTAATGTTGTTCAAAATTCTGATAGTGATTCTGATGATTCAATTGAGGGCAATTATGTTATAGAACATAGAGCATCTATTTCTGATAAACAAGTTGTGAGTGAGTCCATAGACCTATTCTCTAAATCAGATAATGAGGAGGAGAATGAGGTGGCAACAGGTGGAGATCAGTTTACTGATCAAGGGAATCTGGTAGAGAAAAGTAAGAGTTTCTCAACAACTCATGGAGAACCTGAAAAGGTTCAAGGAAATGAGGAAAACCCATATTTGAATAAGTTTCAATATTCTGGTAAGGCTATGGAGGATTGGGATTACTTCCAATCTGACAACCTTAAAATAGCAGCAAGTGTGTCTTCTGCTGGTGTTAAAGGTGGAACATTTGTTGTTCCTCCTGTTACCCAACAACCACCTATGTCAACAAACTACTTCACAAAGAGCTTGAAGACATTACAAATGTCTGTACTGGAAAGACAGCAACAAAAGAGAAGCTTGATCTGCTACTGGAAAAGATCAGAAATCAAAGATCTAATATTAAGGCTTTATCAGAAATTGTTGAAACTGTGAAGAAACAAACAGAAGTCAACACTGCAGTCCTAAACAAACTCCAACAGTCATCAGAAAGAAGAGAAAGTTCAAGTAATGGGAAGATTCTAGAAGAAATTCAAGACCTAAGAGCTAGTAGCAACAGCATGGCAGAGGCTCTTGAAAAATTGATAGTGGAATGGTCAACACAGAAAAATCAAGACAAGATGGAGCTTCAGAAGATGCAGAAACAAGAAGAGATGAATGCTCAAGCTCTTTCTAATGTTCAAATGTCCATAAAGAGGTTGCAGCAAAATCTGCATGATCTGAAAACTCCAAAAGATACACCAATAAGAGAACCAGAAATTTTCCACCAAGAACAGCCCAAACAAGCAGAAACTTCAACACCACACAAGCAAAGACAACCCATGGGTCCCCCACCAAATGTATCAAAACCCATGGGTCCCCCACCAAACTTACCAAAACCAGAAAAATTAAAGATGCTCACACATACACCAATTTCAATTGAATCCTCTTCCATCTCAAAATACCAACAAAGCATAGCCCTTTCTGATGAAACAGAGTTCAGTAAACAATTGAATGTATCTGAGAAAAGAAAATGGGAAGGGGAAGTGACATCTTAAAAAAGACCAAAAACAGTGATCAGAGAAGGTCCAGATAGGAAGCCAAAAGAATACACACTTTTGGAAGCTGATCAAGACACAATGATGCACCCAGAAGAACACCTTAAACATTACTACTGGAATGATGAGGAGGATAAACTGGAAAGGCATCTCTCTCCAATAATCTCAAGAATTATTAAAGTAAGACAACAGAGAGACAGGGTTCTCATGAATAATCTCGTAACGAATCCAGTAGTTGGTATTGAAAAAATAATCATTGAAAGTCATCAAGGTGAAATCATGGGAACTTATGAGAAAAACAAGTATACATTGGTCAGAAAAGATGGAAGCAAACCAACTGTTCTGGATACGGATTTGGCTGATCAAGTTCACCCACTAAGCATAGTAAAGATGAAATAGAGTATTGATCAACAAAAGGGGAACACAAAGTACAACCGAAGAGCCCTTCACATCATCTCAGAAGCAGGAAGGAAAGTGTATCATAGAGCTGCACTGGCATATTTTGACCTATACGTCCTCCCAACAACACCATTCCAGCTGAAATCATATCCAAAGCAAGAACTGGTTCTATCTTTGAAACACCTGAAATGTCAGTGGTGTTCAAAGATGCTAACAATGAAAGAGCTTTGTTTATAATTGATGAAATTTACAGGTATTCAAACCAGACCTTGAATTACATCAAAGATTGCATGAACCAGAAACAAGCTCAGCTCAAAAAGAAAGGAAAGGGGAATGAACAGCTGAGGAAGAAGATTGAAGATATCATTGATGAATTTGTTAGTGCATATGTCTGTTAACTTCGTCTTGTATCGAGTCATGTACTAGAATAGATAGACCATGACACGTTGTTCGAGAGAAACGGGAAACAGACCTGAACCAGCCACCTCGCACGAGGTGACCAAGTTCATGAGGTTTGGCCGATCCTACAAGTGGTATCAGAGCTCAGGAGGAAGAGTTCTTACCATTTCAGCTTATTTTTACGGATAAAACTGATTTCTACTCATTTCTACCCACTTTTCTACACTTTTTCATCAAACTTACTGAGTTTTTACGGTTAAAATGATCTGATTTCATGATATAACACGTGAAACATTGGTTTAAACAATCTGTGAACAAATTGGACGGTAAATCTACCTAAAAACTGATCAAATTTGTCAAAATGATGAACTATTGGACTTAGAAACACTAAGATCATTCTAATATTGACCCAGTGTTGGTGCATCTAGTGTCTGTTAACTTCGTCTTAATCGAGTCTTATGTCTAGATAGGATAAACGAGAACACAACAGGGTTAGAAATTAGGGTTTTACATGTTAAAGTGGGTGATTCCGCTTGAAAGTGTCATTGTGCAGTTCAAGCGAAATCAACACATGTGATTTCGCTTGAAATATCTGTTGCATGTTCGAGCGGAATCTCAACATTATAAATACCTGATGTGCTGTTGTCATTTGGAGCGGAATCTGGTCATTGTCTCTGAATCGAGGTGCTGTCCGTTTGTCATTTGAATGTGTAAAAAGCCCAGGATTGATCAATAAAAGGATAATTAGAAAGGAACATGCTGTGTTGACATCTTTTACATTGATTCCGCCTTTGTACTTGATGATGAACTACTCATACTGACTATTTAGGGTCATCGAACGATCCAACAAGTGGTATCAGAGCTCAGGACGACGAGTTCATACCATTGCAGCTTGATTTTACCGGATTCTCTTACTTCTACTCATTCTTTTCTGATTTGAAAAAATTTAAACGGTTGAAATGGCCTGATTTTCACATATATCAAGCGAAACATAGTGTTAACTAATCCTTGAAAGATTTGGACCTAAAATCAGCTTAAAACTTGATCAAATACATAATTCCGCTTGAAAAATTGATCGAATTGCTGATGTCATCTTGATTTCGCTTGAAAATATTGTCTGATTTCGCTTGAAAATTAGATTTCACTTGAACTTGAATTGTTATTCCGCTTGAAAAGCATATTTCACTTGTAAAGTTGATTTCGCTTGAGAGCTTATTCCGCTTGAAGCTATTTCGCTTCAACTGATTTCGCTTGAAATTGTTGTTTTTCAAAATAAAAAATTTTCTAAGTGTTTGTCGATCATTTCAGGTACGTGAAGATGGATGATTTCAATCCATTCTGTGACATTTTTACCTTTGCTGGAAATGGTGGAGATAATATTTCAAATGACACATCGAACAACACAAATGAGAAAGCTCCGAGTGCGAGAAAGACTATTTCAGATACATTAAGTGTTGAAAGTGCCTATGGAACATACAACAAACCTCCAAAACTGTTGGCTATTGAAGATTATAATAGGTGGGCTACAAGATTTGACGAGTGGCTTCAAGCTTTTGCATATCAAAGCAGGAAAAGTTTAAAGAATGGTTACCTTAGAGGAGAACGGTTTGGTGAAAGTTTGACAGATACTGATGATATTGAAAGATATATTGCTGAACAAAAATGCATCACGTTGATTCATCAGTCTGTGAGAGATGATATAATTTCATTGATTGAATATGAAAATTCAAAAGATCTTTGGGAGAAACTGAGGGTAAAATGTGTAGGTAGTGCTGAGATAATCAAAAACAAAAAGAAACTGTTAAGAAAAGAGTTTGATTTATTTGGATGTTTAAAGAACGAGTCTGTTTCCAAGATGATTGAGAGATTTGGGCATCTGAAATTGGAGCTGGCAAGACACAAAATTGTATATACTCAAGAAGATTTAGTTGACAAATTGTTCGACTCGCTACCGAATGAACAAGATTGGCAGTACTTTGCATTAATGCTGAAGAATACAATCAAGTCTGAAGAGTTGACAGTGGATCTGCTTATCGAAAGACTGGAGAGTCATGAGTTGGAGATTAAGAAATCTAGTAAAGTCAATAACACTTCTTATCAGCAGAATGTGGAGTTGTACTCCAGAGGAAATCTACCAAAGACTGGTTCTCCAAGAACAACATTTTCTGCAGAAAGTTCAAATACTGTGAATCAAGAAACTCCTCACAGTGGTTTTCATAGTGGATCTTCTTCAACAACTTCAAGCCAATCTGCATCAAAGAATCTGTTTCAATGTAACATTGTTGTGGATCTGAAGAACGCTCAAAATTTTAGTGAAGAGTCAGCAAAACAACAGATGGTGTTCTTAGCATCGGTGTTAGAATCGTACGAGAGCCTCGTGGCAGGCAAGATTGGAAACACCAACCTGACTAAAGAGGACTATGATCAAATAGATCCTGAAGAGATGGAACTGATCGATATCAGGTGGTGTATGGCCAGTGCAGTCCGTAGAGCGCAACGTTTTATGGAAATTACTGGGAGACATTCAATTGGCGGACCATCCACAAAACTTGGCTTTGACAAATCAAAAGTCACGTGTTTCAGGTGTAAACAAAAAGGACATTTTAAATGTGAATTTCGTAATGCTCCTGCTGATGATACTGCAAATCCATTTCGCGAAGATTACTATAAAAGAGCGATCTATCATCAGAATAAATCAGAACCGCCCAGAATGAAGCAGCTTGAGGATGCCCCCAAAGAAAAATCAAGAGCTCTTGCTGTTATTCATGATGATGAAGGTTTTGATTGGAGTGAACTACTACCAGAGGAAGATGCAGTAGGATACGCTTTTGCAGCAGAAAAGATTATTCCTGTCAAAGACACCAGAAGTGAAGAACAAAAATACCTCGCAAGAAAGCAGAAAGCAGAATTCAAGATGATGAGATTATCTAAGGTGTACAGTGATGCCAAGAAAGCAAAAAGATGGGATGCTGATAGAGAATGTTACCTTGATCCTCAAGGAAACATTGCTATTGATACGAAAACTCTTAGTATATAAGCTTTCATTGAAGAATTCAAAGCAGAAGAAGATGCCAGACAGAGAGAATGGTGGGGAGGAGGAGTATCTGATGAGAAAGAGAAAGAGACAGCAAAAGAACCGCAGTCAAAGAAAGTGGATGATGGAATTATTGATACATCACAGGATTTTACCGCTGAAAATTTGACAAAGATGGCTGACAAAGTGCTTGCTGCAAAGGAACTTGAGGTAGACTCTAAGTCTGAAACTGAGTCTAAAAGCAAGGTCAGTCCAAATGTTTCAACAAGTGAGACAGGTAAGAAAGTCAAAGGTGATAGTGACTGCAAAAGTTGCATGAAAAACTGCAAATTTTGTAGTACACTCACTTACCTTAGTGATACAAAGGTTGTAGAACTGACAACAAGAGTCAGAAAGGTTGAAGATCAGATTCTAGACCGTGATAAAATGTTAAAAGCTTCAAATGATCTAGTTAAAAAGTTAACTGATAAAATTGAAAATGATAAAATTGAAGTAGAAATAATTAAGAAAGATAATGAAAAATTGGTTCTTGAAAATCGTAAAATTTCAGAAAATTTTGACAAACTAAAACGAACGGTAAAAGATTCTGATGAAAGAAACGGTAAAATCAATAAAGAAAATGAGCATTTAACTGTAGTTCTTAGACACAAAGAAGAGAAAATCAACCAACAACTGGATGAGATTGCTAAATTGAAGCTTCAGTTTGAAGAAGCTAAGATTGAGAATGAACGTATCAATTTGAAATTAACCAGTTACAGCTCCGCAAGCTTTGTTTTACAACACATTGTTCCTAAACCCATTGGGAAAAACAAAGCAGGCGAAGATGTTTACTCGAATGGAACTGGGGTTGGGTTTCATCAGGTTCCACCGCCAGTGCTCAACAATTTTTCAAAGAAAAAATCCGAGTTGGTTAATGATGAAGATGAAACAAATGAAATACAACTTCCAGAGTCAATTGATGTTACATTTTCTTCATCTGATGATAGTGTTCAAACTGAGATTGTGCAAGGCATGGCTGAATGCGTTTTGAAGTCTGATAGTGATTCATTTGAGGATGAAGAGTGTTTTCTGAACAATTACATTCCGAAACTAAAATCCAAAAAACAACTTAAATGAAGAACCTACTCTTGTCATGTACAAGATGTCGGGATCGGATAAGTTGTATTCGGATTCTGAGTTTCCTCTGGAGAATGTTAATGTGAAAAAATTGAAAAATGTTTTCAAACTGGTTGAAATTGATTTGTCTGAAGTAGAAGGTTTAAATCAGACAAAGAGGCAAATGAATTTTGAAAAAAATAAAGCTTACTAAAAGAAACCTGTTGTTCCACCACGTTTTTATAACAACAATCGAAACATATGGTCGGGTGGTTATCAGGGTGGTAAGAATTATCAAAGAAGAGATGTTCAAAACAAAAGGTTTACTGAGAAGAAAGTGTTTGTGTCAAGTTCGAGTTCACTTTCTGATGAAGAATCTAAGATTTTTTCGAAAACTAATGAAGAATTTTTTGAGAAGAAGGCCTCACAGCCTCAGTCTGAAGGTACAAGTCGGGTAGTTGACACTCGAACATGTTTCAAATGCAATCAAGTTGGACATATTGCACGAAAGTGTACCAACTTGAAGCCTAAGACTGAAGTTGTGATGAACTCAAGGAAGAAAGTTGATGTGAAGGGAAAAGCTCCATTGGTTGTTGAGAAAAAGATTTTGAAAAATAACAACACCAAGATCAAAACTGAACCTGTTAAAAATGTGGTAACTAAAAATGACAAGTTTTACAAACGGGTTGCATCGTTTCAACAAGCATGGAAGCCAAAAGTGGTTGAAAAGAAATCAAGTGTTCCAAAACCAAAGGTTTCAGAGTCAGAAAAACAATCGTCTTCTACCACACCGGTAAAGATGGATGTTCCTTTGGATTACTATGAGAAACTTGATCCACAAGAGTCTGTTACTTCTTAGAAAAAGGTTGTTTCAAAGAAAGACCAACCATCTGGTCAATCTCAAAAAGACAAATTTTTCTTATACAAAGAGGTTGAGGTTGGGTCTACAGAGAGCTTGAAGATGAATGACAATAATTTTCCACCACTTTACATTGCTAAAAGTCACCTTAATGTCAAGTTACCCGAGTCAAAAGAGGCTGGGGTAGCATCAAAATCTCACTAAATGTTTTTGATATGTGCAGGAGCTTCCAAGATCCGTTTCGCGATGGATTATGGATAGTGGAGCTTCTCGGCACATGAAGGGGAAAACAGCCCTGCTGTACGATGTTAGAAATTTCAATGGTGGTTATGTAGGTTTTGCAGGCAATCAAGGTGGTAGAATAGTTGGTGAAGGAACATTATCCAATGGGATTGTTACATTTGAAAGAGTTAATTATATGGCCGAGCTTGAAAACAATCTTCTAAGCATATCTCAGATCTGTGATCGCATGTATACCACTCAATTTACAGACAAAGAATGGTTGATATTGAAACCATGATTTGTTATCCCTAAAGAATGGATTATCATGAGGGCACCTAGAGTGAATGATCTGTATGTATTGGACATGAGTGTAGCAACTACAACAACGGGTCAGGCTCATTGTTTTGTGTCAAAAGTAACTGACAAGGAATCGCAATTGTGGCACCGGAAGATGGGTCATATACATCTTAGAAAAATGAATCACTTGGTGCACAATGACTTGGTTATGGGTGTTCATGTGAAAGGTTTTCATCTTGAAGGAGAATGCATTAGCTGCATCAAAGGCAAGCAGAAAAAGAAATCACATCCTAAAAAGAAAGTCAACTCAGTCTCAAGACCTTTAGAGAGACTTCATATGGATCTTTTTGGTCCAGTGAACGTCAAAAGCATTACTGATGATTACTATTGTTTGGTTGTCACGGATGATTTTTCAAGGTTTTCATGGGTTTCATTTTTTAAGACGAAAGATGAGACGTTTGATAGTTTGATGGCGTTGTTCAGAAAAATTGAAAACTTGTACCAAAGGCGTATCAAAAGAATCAGGAGTGATAATGGTACTGAGTTCAAGAACAACAAGATGGAAGAATATTGTGATGAAAGAGGTTTATTGCATGAATTTAGTGCTCCTTATACTCCGCAGCAGAATGGAGTAGCTGAAAGAAAGAACAGGACGCTAATTGAAACGGCCAGGATGATGCTTGCTGATTCAAAGCTACCAGTAAACTTTTGGGCAGAAGCAGTATCTGCCGCATGCTATACACTCAATCGGGTTCTCACTGTCAAGAAATTCAATAAGACGTGTTTCGAGTTGATCAATAACCGCAAGCCGAACCAAAAGTATTTAGAACCGTTTGGGTCACCCTACACAGTTCTAGAGCCTTTTGGAAAGTTTGGTGCAAAGAGCATTGAAGGAATTTTCGTGGGTTACTCAAGTCCTCATAAACGAGTATTTATTCCAAGCTTGAAGAGGATTATTGAAGCACACAATGTTGAGTGTCAAGGTTACACAATGCCACCGCAGAATCCAGGCGATTCATGGCATTTTCATTATGACACTTTGTGGGATTCGTTTGACATGGAAGAAGAAGAAGACTTCTTTGATGAGTTGGATATTCTAAGAGAGTATGAAGAATCGCAGGAAAGGTTCCCAGCTGAGTATTCAAGGCGACCCCGACAAACTTCAAATGACGATGAAGCAGGTCCAAGCAATGCTGGATAACATGATGATATTCAACAAAATGAAGTTGCTCATGATAATCATACGGCACGGAATGATAATCAAGAATCTGAGAACATGACAGTATTTGATCGTGGTGATTCAGATTCTGAGGGGGAGCAAATTTAGATTTCAAGTCAAACAAACCCAGTCAGTGAACAAGGTGCAAATCAGAATGTTACTAATCTGGAAGGCGAAGTAGATGTTTCAGGCGAGGTGATGCCAAGAACTCTTTCATACCATCTAGAGGAGCTGATCATTGGAGAATTGCAATCAGGTGTTCGCACTAGACGTCAAATTGACCAAGGCCTTACTTGTTTTTATTCTACAGTAGCACCTTTACAAACTGAGTTTTCATTAAGTTATTTTATTTCGCAGATCGAACCGCGAACATACAAAGAGGCGCTAATTGAAGATTCTTGGGTCAATGCTATGCAAGAAGAGTTGAGTCAGTTTGAGAAGTTAGGAGTGTGGAAATTAGTAGACTTGCCTGATGGTCAGAGGAAGATCAACACCAAGTGGGTGTTCAAGTGCAAGAGAGACGATAGAGGGGTTATTATTCGTAACAAAGCTAGACTTATAGTCTAGGGTTTCAGTCAGCAAGAGGGGATAGATTTTACTAAAGTATATGCTCCGGTTGCTAGACTTGAAGCGATCAGAATCTTCCTAGCATTTGCATCTTGGAAAAACTTCAAAGTATATCAGTTAGATGTTAAATCGGCGTTTTTCTACGGGAAGGTAAAAGAGGAGGTATATGTCGGACAGCCACCGGGCTTCACCGATCCAATCCACAAAGACAAGGTCTACTTGCTAGACAAAGCGCTGTATGGTTTACACCAGGCCCCGAGAGCTTGGTACGAGACATTGTCTCAACACCTGCTAGCCAACAGCTTTATTCGTGGAAAAGTGGATGCCACTCTCTTCACCAAAGAGGTCGACGGTCATCTTCTGATAGTTCAGATATACGTGGATGACATCATATTTGGGTCAACAAATGAGAATTTGTGCAAAGATTTTGAACAAGTTATGAAGCAGAAATTTGAAATGTCATCGATGGGTGAGATGAAATTCTTTTTGGGACTTCAGGTTGATCAACTACCCAAAGGAATTTTCATACATCAGACGAAGTATGTTCATGATATTCTAGAGAAATTTGGGATGTCAGGTTCTACTCCAGCTTCCACCCCATTAGCGACGAACCATGGGATAAACCCTGATCTCACCGGAGAGAAGGTAGATGAAACGTTGTATCGTTCCATGATCGGATCGCTGATGTATTTGACAGCTTCAGGACCCGATATTATGTATCCAACCTGCCTCGCAGCAAGATTTCAATCTAACCCGAGAGCTTCGCACATGGTAATTGTCAAAAGGATATTACGCTACCTTAAAGGAACTCCATCGTTGGGGTTGGGGTATCCAAAAGATGGCGAATTCATGCTCGAAGGTTATTCCGATTCGGATTTCGGATGCTGCAAAGTTAACGCTAAATCAACAACAGTGGGGTGCCAGTTCTTTGGATCAAGATTGGTCACCTGGCAATGTAAGAAGCAGACCTCTGTGGCTTTATCCACATGTGAAGCGGAGTATGCATCTGCTAGCAGTTACTGCTCTCAGATCTTGTGGATCTAGCAACAGATGCGCGACTATGGTTTGCAATTTCTTAACACCCCTATCTTTGTTGATAATGAGGCCGCGATAAACATTACTAAAAATCCTGTTCATCATGCTAAAACGAAACACATTGAAATTCATCATCACTTCATCCGAGATTGTTTCGAGAAGAAGTTGATACGAATTGAGAAAATCCACACTGACGAGCAAAAAGTTGATTTACATACCAAAGCATTTGATAAAACTTGTTTTCAATATTTGCTAAAATTGAATGGTATGAAGCTTTATCGGTGTTGGAAGAGATTCTTGGTGTTGATGAAGGAGACATTGTAGATGATGATGTTGAGAAGCAATCTACAATGGTTTGTCGTTTTTTACTTGTTTTGGTATTTAGGGGGAGTAGGGTAATATTTTCAGAAAATACTAAAACCGTAAAAAATTTCAAAAATCCAAAAACATGAGATATTTTCAAAATACAAAAACAATAGAAAATCAGAAATAGAGCTTGTGTAGAAAGGGAAAATGATAGTACATTGGCTTGACAGTTAGAGTATGCTAAAGATATGTAATGTTTAAATGTGATTAAACAGTCTCGCTGATGATGTGCCGATAGCTTTTTACACATTTAGTAGGTTTGTTCGGGATATAAACCTAAAATCCTTACTTGCTTATTTCGTGGGGAACACTACTTGGATATATAGGTAACCCCTGAAATCTTGTTTGAAGGATCCCTCTTTCTGAGATACTAGGTCTTTATACTCAGTGATATCTGGGGTATTATTCCGGGACTTCTGATAATGCGGAAGCAATGGCCTAGTCCCCAAATAATACTTTCTGCATTGCTTGAAATATAGCGCCGCCCTCAGCTAAAAAATGATAAAACATTGAAAAATGCTAATCATGGTTGTTGTAAAAAAAAGATCCTCTAAAGGGGACACACCAAAGTCGAAGTCGTCATCTCTCTACTGAATGGAAGTTCTGACCTGAGCTCTCATGGTTCTTCGCAATTTAACCCCTTACAGATATCATTTGTGGTATACTCACCTGTAAGACTGAATATTGGGATTTGGATACGGGAGAATATTCAAGAGGTGGGACACATGTATAAGTTTAAGTCTCTAAAACATCTAAATCCATATCCTGGACAGATTGAAAATTGTGTGAGAATTTAAGTGGATCAGTATATCGACAATCTAAGTGAATTGTTTAATTCTGAGTATGTAATTAAAGCTTAACGGTACTTGTGACTTGTCGGACAGCTGATATGATTCCCTAACACGCTTACCAAAAATATGTTTGTAAATAGTTTACATTTACTGCATTTTATTTCTGTATTTCATTTCTAGTTTAGAAGCTTTATTAAAAAGCCAAAAAGATTTTACAATTCTGCTTTATTTTCCGACAAACCAAAGTGGAAAGCTGATCTTCAGATTCGAGAAATTTGAAGCAGATGCAGGAAGTTTCTGGGCTGGAGGATGAGTTGTGAGCTTAACATGATAAGTTTGTGAAAGTTGAAAAGTTAAAGCAAGTTCATTAACTTGAAACTTGTAATTTTTTTCAAAAAATAGTTGAACAAATGTCAGTGTGAATTGTCTCAGATCAACCAAGGTCATTAAGTTGGACTTGGTAGACTAATTGAGTAATCAGGGTCATTAATTTGGACCTGAATACTTAAGTGGATTTCTAAATTCTGACAAGATTATCGAATGAGTCTGAATGATCAGTTTAAATTGAAACTGTTATTGTCATATATCTTATATTTAGGTAGAGATTGTGCAGGAAACAAGTTCCCCATGGTAAAGAAAATGTAAAAGATTGAACCAGAATTCAAGTCCTAGCTTATCGTGAGGGGGAGTCTGCGAAAGGGGGAGTCAGAATTCTGGATCAACACTCAAAGGGGAGATTGTAGATTAAAGTTTGAAGATATGAATATTGAAGGGAGCTTTTACAGTGTCAAGACAATTTGGAAAAAGACAAAGACTAAAGACTCGACGCCGAAGACTTCGTCAACATCCAAGGGGGAGTCTGTTGGTGCATCTAGTGTCTGTTAACTTCGTCTTAATCGAGACTTATGTCTAGATAGGATAAACGAGCACACAACAGGGTTAGAAATTAGGGTTTTACATGTTAAAGTGGGTGATTCCGCTTGAAAGTGTCATTGTGCAGTTCAAGCAAAATCAACACATGTGATTTCGCTTGAAACGATCTGTTGCATGTTCGAGCGGAATCTCAACATTATAAATACCTGATGTGTTGTTGTCATTTGGAGCGGAATCTGGTCATTGTCTCTGAGTCGAGGTGCTGTCCGTTTGTCATTTGAACGTGTAAAAAGCTCAGGATTGATCAATAAAAGGATAATTAGAAAGGAACAAGTTGTGTTGACATCTTTTACATTGATTCCGCCTTTGTACTTGATGATGAACTACTCATACTGACTATTTAGGGTCACTGAATGATCCAACACCCAGATCGTTTGATTTTTGTCCAAGTCGTGTGAGAATTACATCAGGCCGCTGGAAATTCTCTAGATCGTGTGAAATATAGTCAGGTCGCACGAGCTGAACAGTCCAGGTCGCACGGATTGTTCAAGTCGTTTGAAAAAGTAATTCAGCTCGCAAGGTTTGAGCCAGGTCGCACCAATTCAGGTCGTACGGGGTGTTTGAAATTGATCCAGATCGTTTGAGTTGTTCAAGTCGTTTGAAGTCAGCTTTTTTGTAACACCCCGAAAACGGGTTTGGTAATTAAACCACGTTAATAATAATGAACGGGTAAAATAGCGTTAGTGGTAAAATTTACCTGGTGAATATTAGGACTTAGACGAACAATCCTAATATTAGTTATAAAATTTAATAAATGCTGGAGAAAACAATGTTATAAGAAGCCCGAGTTAACGGGACTTAAAATAAAACGGGTTATGATTTCCCGAACCCATTAAGATTAACTAGGAATGCTTAACCTAGTTAGTAAGTGGGGAATAATGTTAGAAATAAGTAGGTTATGCCCTACTAAATTAACTAACCAAACATGAGGGACCAAAATGGGATAACCTGAAAATGGTTTTAATTAAACCAAATAAAATAACACAACACACACACAAGTGTGTGTGGTGCGTGTTCTGGTCGACCAAGAAAAGGCTCCCAGGAGCCAAAAACCCTAACTCAACAAGATCCAGCAAATTGAAGGTCAAATTTAACCCGAATCGGATGCATGAACACATATTAATGATCACCTAGTCGAGGGAATCACAAGGTATGTCGAATTTTCAGTTTTGGTGATACTTTGAGATTATGATGAACAATCATAATCGAAATTTTGGAATGAATGTTGAATCTATGAGTGACATTGTGATTATATCTTGGTTTAGGAACAAACCCTAGTAGAAATCTTGATAAATTGTTGTCAAACTAGGGATTTGATAATTACCCTATTATGAGCTAAGTGGGTTTTGGTAGAATTGATGAAATTGATGTTCTAATGGTGTTTATAAACATCACACTAATTCATATGAATGAACTACTTGAACAAATTAGAGATTTTGTTAAGAGTTCATAAGTACCTAGAAGTGGGTTTTGTTAGATATGATGAAATCATGAAGAACTTGAAGTAATATCACTTGTATGTGATTAACAAGTAAACTAGGAAGTGGGTTTTTATGTAATAGTAAAGATGATGATAAGTTTATGTTTAAAATCATCATATTTGATAATAGAAACAAGGCACTCAAACAAATTAAGTGATTTGGGAACTTGTTCATACATGATTGAAATGGGTTTGAATGTTATGATGAAATTGGTAGCCATGTTCATGTAACTAAGTGTATAAGATCATGTTAGCTACTAATTGATAGATAGAACTTGAACGTGCATTTATATGCTAAGGGGCGTTTGACTTTTAGTAGTCAAACCGACCATTAATAAGATCGAATAGTATTTGTGATAGAAAATATGTAAGATGGAATAGTCATAATTAATGATGACTAATATAACCGTCTTACGAATTATGATGATAGTTTGACGCTTGACAAGCTAGGTGGAGGCTTGGAAAGGAAGCGGGTCAAACGAAGCAAGCATAAAGGAAAAGCGTATTCGGGATGCAAGGTAAGTATATCTTACACTAGTTATTTAATTATAATATTCTTTCGTCGTATTAGTTACGAATAAAGAAAAATACCTAATTGAGATATGATGTTCCGACATGTGGTCGTACGGAACAAGATAATCAAATATGACAAGAAAACATAATGATGGCTAAAAATGAGTTAAACCGGTAATTCGATCATATTATGACGAATGAAGCATGTACTTTTAATGGTTATCATATAAGTTAAATTATAATAACCATTAAGGGCAAAATGGTAATTTTGACAATTTGACAATGGTAATTGGTCATATAGACCAAACGGGTCAAAAGGTGAAATTATCACCCTTTGACAATATCGACTAATGGGTTGTCAAGTTGCATGAATTTAGGAAATAAATAGCACATGGATGCTTACATAACAACTAAGGAAAGGTATTGAAACGGGTCAATATATTGATCCGAGCCAGGTACGTATAGTAATACAACTCATCATGTAGAATTTGGAGTTTTATGACAGTTAGACAAAGTTAAAATAAGCCATTCGGTTATCTTTTAGGTAAAGCGAATAATTTGAGTTATGATTATGGTGTTTAGAAACATATTGGTTTCTAAACAAGAATATGGTTAAAAGGTCGGACTTTGGGGTTCAAACAAGCACTAATTGTCCTTCGTCGTAAATGAAGGACTAAGATTGACCAAAACGCCCTTGTAGGCCAAATTGAACAAACAACCCTTAAAGGTTGTTTGGAAATGAGTTTTTCAATTAAATAATTACTTAGGAAGAGTATAGAAGTTGAAAGATGTAAAACGTTAGTCAAATGGCTCTATTTGAGCCTTTGCCGTAAAATAACTATTTGAAGGGTAAATTCTGGTACACATAAATCATCACATCGAATCCACCACAAATATAGTTGTGGTGGAAGATCCTTTGTTAAGAAATATGGATATATATATTTTGAAAGGAATGAAAGCAAATGGTGCTAAAATATGCTTGAATACCTCAAACGGGTCAAATAAGCATATGGGTGAAAATGGGCTAAAGAATGTATATAATTCTATAATTGGAACCCAATATGTTAGATATCCTTGAATTTAATAGGTTTATGAGAAATAAGGGTCAAACAAACTTGTATGTTTGATAAAATCACGAACGGGTCAAATTTTGGTAAAAGAGTAATAAGCCGAAGACTTAAAAGTCTTGAATTGTATCAAGCCGGATGTCGGATTTTAACTCCATATGATGGAGAATCAAATTACAAACATGTAGGAAGAAACGGTAGGTCAAACGGATAAGCGGTTTGAAAGATACGAAAGATTTCGTGTCAAGTTGCGGCAAAATGGAGAAGCTGAATGCAGGTGCCACCGTAAATTACGGTGTCCACCGTAATTTACGGTGGAGTTGAGAAATGCTACGGTGGATCTCTTCTGATTTACGGTGAAAACAAGTCAAAACAAGGACCACCGTAAATTACGGTGTCCACCGTAATTTACGGTGGACCCCGTACAAAAATGTATATTTTGATCAGTTTGTTTTCCGGACTCTTTTAAATGCGTTTTAAATACCGTATGACTAAAGCATTTCATGTTTATGAAATGTAGGTACTTTCTGGGATGCCGGGAGACGATCAAGCTCAGCGAAGAACCGAACACGACAAAGATACACGCTTCCGCACATTTCAACGTTGTAAATTTTAATCAACGAATTCGACCATGTTTTGTAGAATAACCTATGATTTATAAAAGTTTTAATAAACCCGTATAATTGTAGTATGTGTAGTCTTAACTACACATCTAATCGTTGGTATTTACATGTAAAACCGTTAAATAGAAACTAGGATGTTACAAGTTGGTATCAGAGCCTTGGTTTAAGAGATTCGAGTATGGTTGGGAGGAACCATGCTTGGACTTAAACCTTATGCTCTTGACAAAGAACAGTGTTCGGTTCGAAGCTTGATCGCAAATCCGGTAAGTACAAGTACGTTATTAGTTAGTATGCTCAAGTGTTGTAAACAACACATAGAGCTATCGTGTGGTATACGTTACCCCAATTTAAATGATTGTTAGGGTTGACGAAAATACGCGCGTTGACGTGTATAGTAGAAAATGCCTTGTATTATAATACGGGCGATTATTGAAGTCGACTTTACTAACTTTTGTGAATGTTTTAAATGAAGGACACTCGCGTTTGAAGACGACGAGAGTCAAACAAATTATGGACATGATGATGGAACGGTCCGGGGTACGACAGAAAGAGCATACTCATTAAGGACCAAAATCGCGTAACGGTCGCGAACAAGACTAATGACAAGAGAAGCCCGTTAGGGCAAGCATCACCAGGTGCACACTTTTAAATTAAATCGCACGAGTCGTTATATGCAACAAACACGTAAGTAATAACGGTTGCATACACATATGACAGAACTTGGAAAACCTGATTTCCAAGAGAAATTTAATAGGAAATGTGTTATTCACAATGATGAATAACAAATGAATAACAAGACTTGGTTATATAGAAACTTGGACGAGAGTGATCATCCAAGCAAGTATTCTCAATACAAATCCTATTGAGAAAATTTATGATCACATCAATGAATGCGAATAAATGTTCATAAAAAGGGACATTGTACATGTTCAAGGATAAACGATTAAAACTAATAATTGTTAACTAACAATTAAATAGAGTTTTACCAAATGAAACCATAAACATGGAGACAATTTGAGGAGTTACTTACATGGGACGTGATGTGGTAATTATAATAAGGTCACGCGTACCACGTGTTGATCGCTTACTCTGGCCAAGTAAGTAGTGAACACATGATAGCGTGAGCTTCTTATAATGAGCGCAGTTATGTCCGATGTGGTAATGGCGGGGTGAATGGGACTAATTAAAAAAAAAAAAAAGTACCCAAATGAAACAGATAAGAAAGATATTTGAAAATAATGTAAACGCACAACCGAGTGACGGGAGCGTGTTACATTAGGATAATGAGCCCGAGTGAAGGGACAAACAAGTATGTAAAATGTGTTAAACAAGTATTGGGAGGGAGTGTACTTGCACTCGAACCCAGAAAACGCAAGCATGTTAAACAAGTATTGGGAGGGAGTGTACTTGCACTCGAACCCAGAAAACGCAAGCATGTTAAACAAGTATTGGGAGGGAGTGTACTTGCACTCGAACCCAGAAAACGCAAGCATGTTAAACAAGTATTGGGAGGGAGTGTACTTACACTCGAACCCAGAAAACGCAAGAAGGTAAAATGATTTAGACAAGCATTGGGAGGTAGTGTACTTACACTCGAACCCGGAAAATGCAAATATGTCCCTTAACGGGTCGTTTTTGTAAAACGTCAAACTCGAGGACAAAGTCGAAATATAAAAGTGAAGCGAAGTCTTAATGCATACCGGGAAGGTTGCTCTAATAATGACTTCGGTAAAGTACCCGGTTGATGGGTAAGGATTTAAACACATGCGTAAACCGAAAAACGGGAGCATGAATTTAAAGTCAAAAGACTCGGATGAGGGGTTACGACTAAAAGACCATAGAATTTCGTAAACGGAAATTTTGATAATAATATTCAACTATCTTGAGGTTGAACTGGTTGATTAAAGTATAATGCTTAATTAACATGAGAAGTCATAGAGTCGGAAGAATTATCCGAAAGAAAACGATTGTAGATACGAACTACAGTCAAAAGCTAAGGGATTACAAGCGTGAAAACAAATGGTTTTCAAACATAAAAGAGTGCTTTGACACCAAATATATGTTTTTAATAAAGACACGAGTAAAAAGAATGATCTACAGGATCATCATAACCTACGGGTAATAGTGTGAAACAAGAAAAACTAGTTATAATTCCCCGCGTAAAAGATAACGGGGGAGTAAAGTTAGTATTTAAGTTAATTGAATGGGTTAAAGCAAAGAGATTATGAAAGGTCTATGAGACTAAAACGACCCACGGGTCATGATTAGAAAGAAATTATAAGGATTTCGCCCTAGGGAGGTGGAAGTCTAATCAAAATAGCCCATGAGGCTAAGTGATAAAACCTACGGGTTAAATTAGATAAAGCGAGGGAATCAGTTAAGAATTCCCGCATAAAACTAAGACTGTAAAAGATTAAATTAAGGACTGTCAATATCCCGGTATGGATAATTGACACAAGTTAAGGAAAAGATCCTAAAACTAAAACTTCGGTTTTAGTAAGAGATAACGTTTTTACAAACATAAATTCTGATAGGAATTTATATAGTAAGCATGAAAGATACAAGTCTTGACACTGTTAGGCGCAAGACGATGTATTCGAAAAGTGATATTTTCGAGAATAAAAGGGTGATACAAACTAAACACGATGTGACACGATCACGGTTAGGAAATGTAATGTGAAGTAAAATCATGTTATAACTAAGCGAGCGATGAAAAGTAACGGGACTAACAAGTCTAGTTAGTGAGACCGGTTAATGCCAGTAATTCAAATCCATAAAAATTGGTTTGCTTGTAAGCGGTGGATTTGGTATAAATGAACCGAATAAATAAATCTGAAAACAAAAGAAGTTATTGCTAAGAGTGAAATGTTTCACTAAAGACCTTTAAACGGGTCAAAATAACGGATTCATAAGGAATTTGATAGTATATGAAAGCGATGGATATCGCTAAGTTAACTAAACTAGTAGAAATAACGAGATTACGTTATTTCAAGTTGCATTGTGTCATATAAGATACGTAGATGATTATTAACCAAAAAGGATATTACCATACTTCTCTGGTAATACCAATAATTGGTTAAAGCATAAGTAATGTTTTTAAAGATTCTCGGAACAGATGCATTGAGTTAAACTAAATGAATTATGTAAGAAAAGGTTTCGAGGACGAAACCTCTTTAAGGGGGGTAGACTTGTAACACCCCGAAAACGGGTTTGGTAATTAAACCACGTTAATAATAATGAACGGGTAAAATAGCGTTAGTGGTAAAATTTACCTGGTGAATATTAGGACTTAGACGAACAATCCTAATATTAGTTATAAAATTTAATAAATGCTGGAGAAAACAATGTTATAAGAAGCCCGAGTTAACGGGACTTAAAATAAAACGGGTTATGATTTCCCGAACCCATTAAGATTAACTAGGAATGCTTAACCTAGTTAGTAAGTGGGGAATAATGTTAGAAATAAGTAGGTTATGCCCTACTAAATTAACTAACCAAACATGAGGGACCAAAATGGGATAACCTGAAAATGGTTTTAATTAAACCAAATAAAATAACACAACACACACACAAGTGTGTGTGGTGCGTGTTCTGGTCGACCAAGAAAAGGCTCCCAGGAGCCAAAAACCCTAACTCAACAAGATCCAGCAAATTGAAGGTCAAATTTAACCCGAATCGGATGCATGAACACATATTAATGATCACCTAGTCGAGGGGATCACAAGGTATGTCGAATTTTCAGTTTTGGTGATACTTTGAGATTATGATGAACAATCATAATCGAAATTTTGGAATGAATGTTGAATCTATGAGTGACATTGTGATTATATCTTGGTTTAGGAACAAACCCTAGTAGAAATCTTGATAAATTGTTGTCAAACTAGGGATTTGATAATTACCCTATTATGAGCTAAGTGGGTTTTGGTAGAATTGATGAAATTGATGTTCTAATGGTGTTTATAAACATCACACTAATTCATATGAATGAACTACTTGAACAAATTAGAGATTTTGTTAAGAGTTCATAAGTACCTAGAAGTGGGTTTTGTTAGATATGATGAAATCATGAAGAACTTGAAGTAATATCACTTGTATGTGATTAACAAGTAAACTAGGAAGTGGGTTTTTATGTAATAGTAAAGATGATGATAAGTTTATGTTTAAAATCATCATATTTGATAATAGAAACAAGGCACTCAAACAAATTAAGTGATTTGGGAACTTGTTCATACATGATTGAAATGGGTTTAAATGTTATGATGAAATTGGTAGCCATATTCATGTAACTAAGTGTATAAGATCATGTTAGCTACTAATTGATAGATAGAACTTGAACGTGCATTTATATGCTAAGGGGCGTTTGACTTTTAGTAGTCAAACCGACCATTAATAAGATCGAATAGTATTTGTGATAGAAAATATGTAAGATGGAATAGTCATAATTAATGATGACTAATATAACCGTCTTACGAATTATGATGATAGTTTGACGCTTGACAAGCTAGGTGGAGGCTTGGAAAGGAAGCGGGTCAAACGAAGCAAGCATAAAGGAAAAGCGTATTCGGGATGCAAGGTAAGTATATCTTACACTAGTTATTTAATTACAATATTCTTTCGTCGTATTAGTTACGAATAAAGAAAAATACCTAATTGAGATATGATGTTCCGACATGTGGTCGTACGGAACAAGATAATCAAATATGACAAGAAAACATAATGATGGCTAAAAATGAGTTAAACCGGTAATTCGATCATATTATGACGAATGAAGCATGTACTTTTAATGGTTATCATATAAGTTAAATTATAATAACCATTAAGGGCAAAATGGTAATTTTGACAATTTGACAATGGTAATTGGTCATATAGACCAAACGGGTCAAAAGGTGAAATTATCACCCTTTGACAATATCGACTAATGGGTTGTCAAGTTGCATGAATTTAGGAAATAAATAGCACATGGATGCTTACATAGCTACTAAGGAAAGGTATTGAAACGGGTCAATATATTGATCCGAGCCAGGTACGTATAGTAATACAACTCATCATGTAGAATTTGGAGTTTTATGACAGTTAGACAAAGTTAAAATAAGCCATTCGGTTATCTTTTAGGTAAAGCGAATAATTTGAGTTATGATTATGGTGTTTAGAAACATATTGGTTTCTAAACAAGAATATGGTTAAAAGGTCGGACTTTGGGGTTCAAACAAGCACTAATTGTCCTTCGTCGTAAATGAAGGACTAAGATTGACCAAAACGCCCTTGTAGGCCAAATTGAACAAACAACCCTTAAAGGTTGTTTGGAAATGAGTTTTTCAATTAAATAATTACTTAGGAAGAGTATAGAAGTTGAAAGATGTAAAACGTTAGTCAAATGGCTCTATTTGAGCCTTTGCCGTAAAATAACTATTTGAAGGGTAAATTCTGGTACACATAAATCATCACATCGAATCCACCACAAATATAGTTGTGGTGGAAGATCCTTTGTTAAGAAATATGGATATATATATTTTGAAAGGAATGAAAGCAAATGGTGCTAAAATATGCTTGAATACCTCAAACGGGTCAAATAAGCATATGGGTGAAAATGGGCTAAAGAATGTATATAATTCTATAATTGGAACCCAATATGTTAGATATCCTTGAATTTAATAGGTTTATGAGAAATAAGGGTCAAACAAACTTGTATGTTTGATAAAATCACGAACGGGTCAAATTTTGGTAAAAGAGTAATAAGCCGAAGACTTAAAAGTCTTGAATTGTATCAAGCCGGATGTCGGATTTTAACTCCATATGATGGAGAATCAAATTACAAACATGTAGGAAGAAACGGTAGGTCAAACGGATAAGCGGTTTGAAAGATACGAAAGATTTCGTGTCAAGTTGCGGCAAAATGGAGAAGCTGAATGCAGGTGCCACCGTAAATTACGGTGTCCACCGTAATTTACGGTGGAGTTGAGAAATGCTACGGTGGATCTCTTCTGATTTACGGTGAAAACAAGTCAAAACAAGGACCACCGTAAATTACGGTGTCCACCGTAATTTACGGTGGACCCCGTACAAAAATGTATATTTTGATCAGTTTGTTTTCCGGACTCTTTTAAATGCGTTTTAAATACCGTATGACTAAAGCATTTCATGTTTATGAAATGTAGGTACTTTCTGGGATGCCGGGAGACGATCAAGCTCAGCGAAGAACCGAACACGACAAAGATACACGCTTCCGCACATTTCAACGTTGTAAATTTTAATCAACGAATTCGACCATGTTTTGTAGAATAACCTATGATTTATAAAAGTTTTAATAAACCCGTATAATTGTAGTATGTGTAGTCTTAACTACACATCTAATCGTTGGTATTTACATGTAAAACCGTTAAATAGAAACTAGGATGTTACATTTTTGCCAGTCAAAGTTCATTAAATGCAATCGGTGAAATTCATTAGTTAATCACGTGAATACAACAACAGTCCATGTGAAGACTAGTGCTTGTTATCAATTCACATAAAACAAAATGTCATCGGCCTAATGAGAATTGAGTTGTGAACTTAGATTGTCGGCCATTCAGAATTTGCATGTAACTTTGTAGTAATTCAAAGTATTGTCAGCACATTATTATTTGAGATTTGGCCAGGTCGTTTGAATATTTAGTTTCAGACCGCACGAGGAGGATTAAGAACTTCAGGTTGTTTGGTTGTATTACCAGTTCGCACGGTTTGATCAGTCAAAACTCCAGATCGCACGGATTGTCCAAGTCGTTTGAAAATTGTACCAGCTCGCATGGTTTGAGTGGAAATCTTGTCAGATCGCACTGTGTGATAATCCAGCTCGTTCGAAATTACTTCCAGCTCGCACGAGGTCGCTTGAAAATATCTCAGATCGTTTATAATTGAACCAGATCGCATGGTTTGAAAGCATATTCAGGTCGTTTGAACTGATCCAGATCGCTTGGAAACAGTCATCAGGTCGTTTGAAGTTTGAATCAGGTCGCACGAGGTGGACCAAATAGTTTGAACAATCAGATCGCTTGAAGATCATCCAGTTCGCTTGGATTATCTCCAGGTCGCTTGAATTCTTTTCAGGTCGTGTGAAAAAATCGTCAGGTCGCACGAAGTTTGTTAAGTCGCTTGTGATTGTGATTGTGATTCAGGTCGTAGGGTGTGGTTAAAAGAATTCTAGGTCGTTTGAAAGTATTTCAAGTTGTACCAAAGCCAGATCGTACCAAATTCAGGTCGTACTGAATTCAGGTTGTGTAAAATCCAGATCGTTTGAAAACTCAGCTCATTTGAACAATCTGTTATTGTGAACTTTCGATACCGAAACATGGAAAACGAATTCTATAACTCAGTCTTTGATCAATCACCAATTGATAGCATTGATGACGAGGAAGAAATTAAACAAATAAACATTGGTAAAACTCATTTATCTCCTGAAAGTTTCAAATTTTATTTTGTAGATAAATTGGAGAAGCTAAAGGAGAAACGAGCAGCAAAAGAAAAGAAAAAGGTAAAATGTGAGAATGTTGTTCAGGTGGAAGAGAAGTATGAACAGAGTGAAGAAATTAAAGTTGCTGAAAAGATTGTTGAGATTGAAAAGATTGTAGAGGTCACAAAACCTTGTCTGAAATGTTTGGAACCATGCAAACATTGTGAAGAGAAAGATAAGAAGTTTAGTGAGCTAGACAAGATGAAAGAAAAATTGTTGTTCGATGTTAAGTACGTGAAAGAATCTTATGATGTGTTGAACAGAACAGTCAACCAGTTGGAAAAAGACAAACTCAGAAAGGGAAGATGCTTTGACAATGATGAATGCAGTGATGATGTCTAAGCAGAAGGCCATCAATCACTATATTGATGAGTGTGCAAAGTTGAAGCAAGAATTAGAGACTGAAAAGACTGAGAATGAAAGAATCAGATGATTGCTAATGAGTTACTCAAGTTCTGATTACTTGATTGATAGAATCTATCCGACAGTAGCAGGTTTTGAAGCTTTTCAAGATAAGAAGTCGGAAGATACGGATACTGGTAAGAAACAAAGTGCAAATTATAACAAGTGTCCGCCTCCGATCTGGGAAGGTTATTCTCCCAGAAAACCAAATTCAGAACAAGTAAAAAAGGCAGTCAATATAAAGCTAAAGTTTGAAACAACTGATGAGTTACCAGACAACATTGACGTCACATTCACATCGTCTGACACTGGTCATGAGTCTGAGTTAATAAAGAAAGTGGTCGATCAGGTGTTGGATAAGGATGAGGAGTTAGAGTCAAAGTCTGAATCTGAGAGTTCGAGTTCATCAGTCAACAGTTCGAGTTCATCGGTCAAGAGTAGTCATAATAAAAAGATTCTGAAAACAGAAAATAGTTTGAATGATGAACCAATCAAAGTGGCATATACTTTGAATGATTCAGACAAATTATATTCTGATGAGGAATTTCCAATTAAAAATGTGAAAATTGAAAATATTAAAACAGTTTTTAAATTGATAAAAATAAAGTTTTCAGAAATAAAAGATAAAATAAGATTTACAAAAACTAAATATACTTCTAGAGTTCAACAACGTTTAAACAAGAAGAAAGGTTTCGGTCCAGGTCATCAAAAGAAACCGAATCATAAAAGCAATTTCAAAAAGAAGGGGTTAGGTTTTGATGTTGAAAATCATCAAAATATTAAAGATTTTAAATCAAAAATTGTACATGTTTCAGGGGCAAGTTCTGAAGAAGAGAAAAAAGCTCATTCTGGAAGCAATCGAACAAAGTGTTTCTTGCAGAAAAACAGAAACATGAGAAGAATGAAGTTAATTAGAAAAAGGAGACAAGAACCTGTTACCGATGCAATGAAGTTGGTCACATCGCCTGGAACTGTCCAAAGGCAACCAACACACAACAGGGAGTGTCTTCTAAACTCAAAGAAAAAGTTGTTGATAAAACTGAACCACCAACTGAAAAATTTAAAATGTTTAAAAATTAACATTTGAGGTTGGTGAGAGTTCAACACGTTTCTACAAAAGAAGAGTGAATCTGAACAACCACAAGTGGGTTGTTAAGAAATCAGAGCCACTTTCTGGCGATGAATCTGATTCGTCAAAGTCAGAAGAGCCGCAAGTTGAGCTAAAAAAAGAAAAGTCAGTACCGCCAATGGATGATGTCAACTTTCCACCATTGCGGGCTGCAAATTTAAAATCAAAAGTTGGAAAAGTAGAGATTTCGAATCAATTCTATTCTGAAAAGAAAGAATTTGATGTCGAAAAAACGTTTAATGGCAAAGTGAAACATATCTTTGGTAAAATGGTTGATGGAAGGGCCAAAGGGGTAAAAGAATTCTATGAATAAAAAAGGAATGTTCAAAGACCAAGTGAAATTGAACCGGTTACACCCAAAGCTGGTCAGGCTTGGGTGTCAGCATTCTTTGTTTGAAAATCCTGACTTGCCGGAACTCCCAGGTTGGTAATTGGGGAGTAGGAATCGGCATCTTTCTTGAGAAATTCACAAATGTGATATTTCGACTTACAAGTTGTATTGTTGATAAGAACCTACAAGTGGTTAATCAAGGTCATTAAGTTGAACTTGATTTAACTTTCATACAAGTGGTTAAAGAAAAGGAAAAATGAACTTACAAGTGGTAATTTGAAAATGATGTGATAATTCCCCATGATGTGTGAAATCAACAAAACTAATTTTCCGGAAAAACCATTTTCATTAAAACAAACTTAAGTGTTTTGAAATCATAATGGGAAAATAGTTTGTTGTCAGGGGGAGTTCTGATTGTTTACGCCAAGTGAATGGAGAATTGAAGCAATTCACATCAGTTTGTCATTTTATTTGTACAGTTTATTGCTTTTACTTTCACAATTTTCCCGGAAAATTAAAAATTGAAACATATTTTTGATTTTAGGGGGAGTAAAAAATTTAGAAATTTTGAAAATTTGAAAAATCTAAAAACATGATAAAATCTAAAAATCAAAAACATCGAAAAATCAAAATGAGTTTTGTTGTGAAAAAGAGGAAATGATAGTACATCAGTAGACAATCACAATACGCTAAAGAATTGGAAAGTTAAAATATGATAAACGGTCTCACTGATGATATGCCAATAGGTTTTTACACACTTAGTAGATTGATTTCGAGATATAAACCTAAATATCAAATACTTACTTATCTCGTGGGGAACATCTCTCGGATATATAGGTAACCCCTGAAATCTTGTTTGAAGGGCTCATACTAGGTCTTTGTGCGTGATGATATCTGGGGTATTATACCGGGACTTCTGATTTTGCAGGAGCAATAGCCTAGTCCTCGTATAATATTCTACACTGCTTTAATCATAAAGCCCACCCTCAGCATAAAAAATGATAAAACATTGAAAAATGCTAATCATGTGCTGTTGAATAAAAGATCCCCAAACGGGACACACCTAAAAGTCGAGCCATTATCTCTTTGTCTGAACGGAAGTTCTAACCTGAGCTCTCATGGCCTCACATTACCCATTTACAGATATCATTAGTGTACATTCACCTGTAAGACTGAATATAGGAGTCTGGATACGGGAATATATTCTGAGGTGGGACACGCGAATAAGTTAAGTGCTTAAAACACTAATTCTCGTATCTCGAAACAATTGAACTTTGTGTGAAAATTTAAGTGGATCAGTATACTGACAATCTAAGTGAATCGTTTAGATCTTAAAGTGTTTAAAGCTTAACGGTACTAGTGATTTGTCATAAACTGATATGATCCTCTTACACAAACTCACAAAAATATGTCTGTATATAGTTCATTTCCCAAAATCCAAAAAAGATTTTCAATACGTTTTAGCATAAAATTTTGAAAATTCAAAAAGATTTTATTTCATCTTATTTTCGACAACTGATGTTGGAAAGCTGATTTTCAAAATTCCAAGTGCTGAACATGATGAACGACAACAGGGTTGGGAGAGTTTGTTTGAAATGACATATGAATTTGAAATGATTAAATGGTTCATTAATTTGAAACCAAATTTGATTTTACAAGTGAATAATCAGTGTTCTTCAATGTCAAAATTGTCTATCTTGCAAATGTGCCTAGATGATTAAACTATGAATGTTTTTAAAATGAAAAACCTTATGTTTTGGGTAGAGTATGTGCAGGTAAAAAGCTTTGTAAGAGCTAGGTTTCGACTCCTGAAGATTTTTCTGTTAGTGCACTATGTCTATTGACTGCGTCTTGTATCATGTAATAGGATAATATAGCTTGAAAGTGATGATTTAGCTTGAAAGTGTCACATGTCATTTCAAGGGAAATCATGATTTAGCTTGAACTTGTTCAAAGGAAATCATGATTTAGCTTGAACAGCTTCAAGCTAAACCTCAACACTATATATAGGCTTCAAGCTAAATCAAGATTAAGCTTGAAGAACACTTTTGCACATTTGACTTTTGGAGAGATCTAGTTCTAGAGAGAGAAACTAGAGAGAGAAAGTTGTCAAGTGATTCAAGGTTCATTGTACGTTTCAGATATATCAATAGAATCACAATTATATTACATCTTGTGTGTTACGGTCGCGTTCGTGTACGGATTCCGCACGTTTCACGTTCGTTTAGCAATCGTTTCGGAGTCAAACCGGTCCTAACAAGTGGTATCAGAGCAGGAATTCGATTGCTTTGATCAAACAACAAGATTCGTACCAGATTTCAACGTTTTCAGATCTGAATCGCAATTTTTCTTCTTCATCTACTCATTTCTTTCACGTTTTTGATGGATTTTCGACAAATTGAACGGGATTTCACAGTCCGAATTGGATGATATTTTAGTATGATGTGCGAAAATAGTTGTTAAACAACCCTACCAAGTTTCAGATTCAAATTCGTTGTCGTTTAGGAGAATTTCAAGTTTTTCTGTCCGTTTTCGTAACATACAGCTTGATTTCGCTTGAACATGATGATTTGGACTTGATTTCGCTTGAACATGATGATTTGGACTTGATTTCGCTTGAACAGAACAGCTGATTTCGCTTCAGTACTGATCATTTGAGATTTCGCTTGAAGTGATAAATAGTTGATTTCGCTTCAACTAGTCAACATTTGATTTCGCTTCAAGACAGACCAGTTGATTTCGCTTCAAGTCAGAACATGTGATTTCGCTTCAAAACATTAGTGTGGGATTTCGCTTGAACAGTTAACATTTGATTTCGCTTGAAAGTAGTTAACTGATTGATTTCGCTTGAAAGCTGTTGATTGATTGATTTCGCTTGAAAAGTGAAATTTCGTGTCGAGAACATTTCACGGATACCGAGTGTCAGTCTGTTACAATTTATTTGTTATTAATTGTACTGATTGTGTTTGTTTGATTTTTCTCAGGTCAAAGCATCGGATACTCGCCCAAGTGGATCCCCACTAGATTTATTGTCACGCGATTATTGTCACTGTTAACTTGTGTTGACTCACTCGATCAGATACTCGTGTGAATATCAAGGTTTACATCATGGCTGAAAACAAAGAAGAAAATATTGTTGCTGAGGTTAAAGAGAAAACAAGGGAAGAGATCTTAAGTGAGAAGACTTACAGAGAAAGAAACGTCGTTTTAAACAGAATGGATGATATGCAAGAGGAGTATGAGATGGCTGTTGGTAGCAAACGATGGGATAAAAAGAGAGAATGTTACTATAACAGAGAAGGAGAACCGGTTGTTCCCAGGAAAGACATAATCTTCGATGATGTTCTTCTTGCAGTCCCGTTGAGAGCTGAATACTATAGAAGAGTATTGAAAGATGACAAATATGCTAAGCAATATGAAAAGGATATCAGATATGCCATGTTATCGTGTCTGAGAAAAAGGGATGAAGAGAGAATGAAGAAGAATGTTGAAGAAATGGTGAACAATCTGAAGAAAGCTGCTGAAGAGGTTAAAACAGAAACTGTTGAAGTTGAAGCTGTAAAGGAAATCAAAAGTAAAGAAGTTGTTGTGAATGAAGAGGTTGAAAAAGCTGTTACTGAAGAACAGCAGATTGAGGAAGAGATGAAGAAAGAAGAAAAAGAAGAAAAGAATGAGAATTTGAAAGTTGGTGATGCTGGTGATGAAGTTAGTGTTGAAAAGAAGCAAGATGATGCTGATCTGAAGCAGACAGAAGTTGCTGAAAACACCGAAGTGCCAATCACTGAGGTAAATTCTGATTCTAAAAACTTGAAAATGATTGATCAGTGCAAGAAATGCATGGAACCGTGCAGAGCTTGTACTGAAAAAGATGAGCAATTTAGAACAAGAGATCTTGAGTTCACAAAAATTGAAAACATTTTCAAAGAAAAATGCAAAGAGATGTTAGAAAAAGAAAAGGTTTTTAAAGAAAATGATGAAAAACTTTCAGAAAAATGTAACAAATTAGAGAAAGAAAATGAAGTTTTGAAAGAAAATGTTTTGAAAATGACAAATGAATGTGAACAAAAAGAAATTGCTTGTCAAGAAATGAAGAAAGAATATGACTCAATGAAATTAGCACATGATATTATGAAAGAATCATATGACAAAGTGAAAGATGAAATGAAATATGCTCAATCAAGAATGAATTATATGTCTGAAACAACCAAAGAACTTAAAAGAATGTATTCTATAAAACAAGATGTTGTTAATTCTTATATTGAGGATGTTGCTAAGCTAAAGCGACAGATTGCTGATTTAGAACAGGATAACAACAAGTTAAAGAGTTACCATGTGTCGTCATATGTGCTTGAACGAATTTTCAATATAAAACCGGGTGAGGGTGAGTCTGAACAGAACAAGAAAGGTATTGGTTCAGAGTTTCATCAAGTTCCACCACCGGGAAAATTTGCATTTTATGATGAGGAAAAGGTCGAAAAAGCTTTCAACATGGTAGATCAATTGCCAGACAACATTGACATAACCTATTCCAAATCTGATGATTCTCATGATTCAGAGGTGGTAGGTAAAGTTGTTGAAAGTGTGTTGAAAGAAGAGTCGGTTGATACAGGTAAATCTGAATCACAGGATGAAGATGAAGGAAATATTTATGATGGTTATCTAAAAAACACAAAATCCGAGGAAAGTTTGAATGATGATTCAAAAGGATTGGTTTATACCATGATTGGATCGGACAAATTATTCTTAGATGTTGTATTCCCGATTCAGAATGTGATTTCAGAAAATGTTGACAAAGTTTTCAAAATGGTAGAGATTGAGAAGTCTGAGATTTCAAAGTTTGTTGGTAAGAGTCATAGAGGTTCGTATAACAAACCTGGTTTCAAAAAGAAGAACATGAATGCTGGGTTGGGTTATAAGAAGAAACAACATCGAAACAAAAATGAAATGCCGAATTTTCAGACAAAAATGAGTTTTGTTCAAGGAGGCAGTTTAGAAAAAGAAAAAGAACTCAAAATGAGACAGTCTAATGATGAATTCTTTGCTGAAAAGAAAAAGCAACAACCACAGGTCAAAGATGTGTCCATGAGAACATGTTTCAAATGTGATCAAAAAGGACATCTTGCACGCAAGTGTCCTAATCTAAAACTTGTGGATGTTGACAAAAAGATGATTGATGCTGAGAAACAAAAATCTGAGAATGTGAGACAAAGGTCAACCAAATTTGATTCGAAACAAACTTGGAGGTTCAATACAAACAAGTTTGCTTCAAATCAAAATTGGAAATCAAACCAGATCAGGTTCGATTCAAGACAGACCTGGAATTCTCATACACCCAGATTTAGAACAACACAAAGTTGGAAAACAACAGTTGATATGACAAAACCTCAAGAGTTTTGGAAACCAAAAATTGTTGTTCAAAATCAAAGTGTTCAAAAAGATTCACATTTTTACAAACGAGGAACACCAAAAGGTCAAACATGGAGTGTTAAGAAACATGTTGATTTGGTAAAAGATGAGAAAATTGAAGTTAAAATTGAGAAAGTTTTTGTGAAAAATGACAAAGAATTTCCAGCATTGAATGAAAATTTTTGTGTTGAAATGCCTAAGGTTCAACAGACCTGGGCTAAATTGTTCAAGTAATTCAGTTAGCTGAATGTGCAGGTGCTCAACAATTCTGAAGATTGTGAGAATGGAGGTTGGAGCAGCCTGGCACAACAAGGAGAGGAGGCTGCTGGATCCTGTGTTGGTTGAAACAGGAAGTTTATATGTTTTTCTGTAAATAAATAAACAATATTTCAAAAACCCTAAAAATTGAAAAATTTGAAAAACCAAAAATATGTTTTTTTAATTTTTGTCAAATATTCAAAAATACAAAAATATGTGTTGATTGAATATGCCGAAACCCTCACGGTTGAACAAACATGATTACTTTCATCAGATTGAAAAACGGTTTTCAAACTGTTAAGATCAATGGGTTGTATATCATGGGGGTACTTTATGTTTTTTTTCCTGCAAAACAGAGCATGAGATGCAGAAAATGGATGGCGAGACAAAGCTATCAGTATTGGTTGTCAAATTTTTTTAAAAATGGTTTTGCATTTTAGGGGGAGAAATATTGTTAGAAAATACAAAAACATTTGAAAATTTGAAAAAGTCAAAAACATGATAAAATTCAAAAATTTGAGTTTTTGCGTAAAAAGAGGAAATGATAGTACATCAGTAGATAGTTACAGTATGCTAAAGAAATGGAAAGTTTAAATGTGTTAAACGATCTCACCATGGATGTGTCGGTAGGTTTTTATACATTTAGTAAATTTTTTCGGGATATAAACCTAAATTCAAACTTGCTTATTTTGTGGGGAACACTACTTTGATATATAGGTAACCCCTGAAATCTCGTTTGAAAGGTCTCTTAATCTGATATACTAGGTCTTTATACTCTATGATGTCTGGGGTATTATTCCGGGACTTCTGCTGAACGGTAGTTCTGACCTAGTCCCTGGCTAATACTTGCTGAAATGCTTGAAACATAGCATTAAACCCTCAGCATGCCGATGAAACAATAAATTTGATAGTCGCTGCTGTTGTAAGCAAAAAGATCCTCTAAAGGGGACATACCGTAAAGTCGAAGCTGATATCTCTCTGCGTATACGGAAGTATCGATCTGAGATCCCTCGGCCCTCGCATACCTAATTTATATACAGATATCATTGTAGTATTCTCACCTGTAAGACTGATTATTGGGATTCTGGATACGGGAGTATATTCAAGAGGTGGGACACATGAATGAGTTTAAGTCTTAATACACCTAATTCGTATCCTGAATCAGTTGAAGTTTGTATGAAAATTTAAGTGGACAAATATATCGACAATCTAAGTGAATTGTTTAATGCATAATGTGTTTTTAAGCTCAACGGTACGTGTGATTTGTCGAAAACTGATATGATCCTCTAACGCATACTCAAACAAAAAATATTGTTTATAAATATGTTTGTACATATTTCGTTATTGCTTTATATTTTCAGAAAAATACAAAAAGATTTTGATTCTGCTTTATTTTCGACAACTGATGTCTGAGTGCTGAGTTTCAAAATCTAAGTAAGCTGATTGTGTTTCTGAAAATAAAACAAGTTCATTAAATTGAAACTTGAATTAAAATCAAAAATTTCAAAAACAGTTTGTGATATCTCCAAGGTCATTAGTTTGAATTTGGATGATTAACTGTGAGGGAGTTGGATTCTTTAATAATGCTAAATCTATACAGTTTGTTGATAGGGGAAGTGGATTAGAGAATTTGATTGGAATTGCCAGGTTACAATTCCTGGATAGCTGAAATTTAAAATGCTGTTACTTATGAATGTATGAGTGATTGCAGGAAAAAGTCCAGATTACGATCCCGGAAGCTGAGTTTAAGGGGGAGTCTGAAGACGAGCTCAAAGCAAGGGGGAGCTTGTATACGGAAAGCTAGGTGTCGATCCCAAAGCACGGAAGCTTGATGAAAGGGGGAGCCTGCAGCTGATAGAAGAAAAGAGAGTGATGGATGCGTACAATGTTACATTCTGAATGAAAGAAAAGACAGAATGATCAAGACTGAAGAAGGTGATTATAACAAAGATTAGTCACTGAAGACTTCGTCAATATCCAAGGGGGAGTCTGTTAGTGCACTATGTCTATTGACTGCGTCTTGTATCATGTAATGGGATAATATAGCTTGAAAGTGATGATTTAGCTTGAAAGTGTCACATGTCATTTCAAGGGAAATCATGATTTAGCTTGAACTTGTTCAAAGGAAATCATGATTTAGCTTGAACAGCTTCAAGCTAAACCTCAACACTATATATAGGCTTCAAGCTAAATCAAGATTAAGCTTGAAGAACACTTTTGCACATTTGACTTTTGGAGAGATCTAGTTCTAGAGAGAGAAACTAGAGAGAGAAAGTTGTCAAGTGATTCAAGGTTCATTGTACGTTTCAGATATATCAATAGAATCACAATTATATTACATCTTGTGTGTTACGGTCGCGTTCGTGTACGGATTCCGCACGTTTCACGTTCGTTTAGCAATCGTTTCGGAGTCAAACCGGTCCTAACATTTTCGCATAAGCGTATGCAGATTAGAGCCAGGTTTTCGATCCAAAGCCTGCAGATAGTGAATTCCAGACTGCGATCCTAGCTTATCGAAAGGGGGAGTCTGAAGATGTAAGAGCCAGATTCAGATCTTGGAATAGCGTTCAAGATAGAAGCTGCTAATGCTGAAAAGCTTAATGAATCAAGAGATCTGATCAAGAGAATTAGAAAGTTCGAAGAATCAAGTTGAGATTCTGGAAGAGTAAGAGAGAAATTGAAGGATGCTTACAGAGAAAGATACTTTGGAAAGAGCGAGAAGACCGATCAAGACTGAAGACTCAATACACTGAAGACTCGTCATCATCCAAGGGGGAGTTTGTTAGTTCATATATCTGTTAACTTCGTCTTGTATCGAGTCATGTACTAGAATAGATAGACCAGGACACGTTGTTCGAGAGAAACGGGAAACAAACCTGAACCAGCCACCTCGCACGAGGTGACCAAGTTCGTGAGGTTTGGCCAGTTCGTGAGGTCTGGTCAGTTCGTGAGGTCTGGACAGTTCTTAGGGTCTGGCCAGAAAGCTTGAAATGGTTCGTAGGGTCTGGCATTCCTATAAATAGGTGAGTCCTGATCTTCATTTGTAACATTCTGATTCCGGAGACGAAGTGCTGCCGAAGTGTCGAACGATATGTAAACACTATCAAATCAATACAATCGACAGTTAAAGTGATTCTAAGTGTGAATCTAGCTGATATAACATCAATACGTCTGATTCCGCCTTTCGTATTGATCGAGAACTCTTCTGATCGACTCGTTTAGATCAAATCCCGATCCTACAGAATGGGATGAAGAAAGAGGATGGTACAAAGACTTATACAGAGCAACTCATAAGATAATTGATCACAAGAAGAAATTGAAGAAAGGTGACACTTTCAAAAGTGGCTTGAAGATAAACTGATGAACACTTACTTTTTTGGGAACAATGCTTTGTTTTTTAACTTGGTTGAATTTTTCTTATCTTGGTTGTTTGAACTTTGTTTTAAGTTTGGTTGAAATTTGTTTATGTTTGAAATAAGTAGTTAATTTTCTTACAATACTTAGGGGAAAACTGTTAGGAAACTTTATTTGTAAGTATTGAAGAAAAACATATACAGCCTGGTCTGTAGAAGAAGATAATGTCCTGAAGATCAAACAACAAAAAAGAAACTAGATAGGACACTTGAAAAGAACAACACATCTTCTTCAAAGAATTAGAAGTTGATCAATAACAAGAGAAGGTTATCATAAAAGACCATTCTAATGGATCTGATGATATTTCTGATGATGTATCATCAGTTTCTGGTAATTATGATCATCGGACTTTCTGATGATTTGTTTATCAGAATTTCTGATGAAGTGGTTATTAGAAATTCTGATATACACCACTTATCTGAACAAGTTGTAACCTGCCACAATAACCGAAGAAACTTGACATTATTGGATCCCACAATAACCGAAGCAACTTGACATTATTGGATTCAATGAATATGTTAAGAAACTACTTTTTGCAGGACAAGTGCATGAATAGACAAATGTTTATTCATACCACTAGGCTTTCTATAAATAGAAAGCTCTTCAGCAAAGGATGATGATTTAAGCCAAACATTTAATACATACAACAAAAACTCCATTATCCTTTCACCTCAGAATTACACAAGTATTCGTTTGCAATAGATAATAATCTTACAATCACCTTGTAAACCAATTTGTTTCAAAGTGATATAAACTTGAAAATTATGTAGTTCTTATTTCATGAAAGTCTGATTTCTATTTCCGCACACTATTTTCACATTTGTTGAAATCACTTGCCATATTATGAGAAAAGAAAGTTTTTAAGTCTATCTGGGACCAACACGTGTTATCTTCTAGTGGGTCGACTTGGTGGGATTGGGGTTGAAATTGTGGAAACGGTTGGGAATGAAATTGTTGAGGTTGAAACGGTGGAACGAATGGTGGGTTTTGATACGGTTGTGATTGAAAGTGTGGAAGTTGTTGGGTTTGAAAGGTTGGAAATTGTTGGGTTTGAAAATGTGGGATTTGGTCGGGTTCGTCTTGCAACCTAAAGCGAGTCGGCTCGCCAAGATTCGCTCAAACCTTGGGTCGTACGGGATTTTTCTTCGAACCCGAACCTATTTTGCTAGAACCCGAACCTCTCTTGCTTGAACCATCCATATTGGTTGGAAATTTTTTTGGATTGAGTTGGAGAATTTTTTGGATTGAGTTGAAGAATTTTTTGATTTTTTGGATTGAGTTGGAAGAATTTTTTTTGGATTTATATAAAAAAACCTTTTAGATAATCAAGCCCCAACGGTCATAAACAATCATTTTTTTGAATTTTCAACGCGTTACAAAATTAACGTGTGAAAACCAGGGTGGCGGCGGTGTTTGGTTATGTTCAACACGTGAAGAATGGCCATCACGCGTCTGCCCCGGGTGGCCTTCGGATATATATATATATATATATATATATATATATATAGGGAGCCGCTAGAATGAGAACCACCACGAGTTATGAGAACCACGAGAACCGCGCCCCGCGGGTGGCCGTCGACGACGAAATTTTTTTTACACCTAGATCCGTATATTTTAGTGGGGGGTTTAAATTTTCGGTTCAAACGGCGCGCCCGAGGGGGTAGTTTTTTACGCCCAAAGTTTGGTAAAAAAAAGAAAAATTAAAAAAACCCAAACTTTGGGCGTAAAAAACTACCCCCTCGGGCGCGCCGTTTGAACCGAAAATTTAAACCCCCCACTAAAATATACGGATCTAGGTGTAAAAAAAATTTCGTCGCCGACGGCCACCCGCGGGGCGCGGTTCTCGTGGTTCTCATAACTCGTGGTGGTTCTCATTCTAGCGATCCCCTATATATATAGTGTAAGTATCTATAGAAAACCCACTTTAATTTAGAAAACCCGGGAAACTCTAACCTCCCGATGTTTAAAAAAAAAATATACACATGTTATATACATGTTTTTAAGGTATTTGGGAAAAAAAAATCAAAAAAGCGCCGAGTAGATATTTTAAAAAAAAATAAACAAGTTTTGGTCTAACACGTGTTACAAATATGTCAGATGAATGTAACACGTGTTAGACCAAAACTTGTTTATTTTTTTTTTAAATATCTACTCGGCGCTTTTTTGATTTTTTTTTGCCCAAATACCCTAAAAACATGTATATAACATGTGTATATTTTTTTTTTAAACATCGGGAGGTTAGAGTTTCCCGGGTTTTCTAAATTAAAGTGAGTTTTCTATACATCATTCCCCTATATATATATATATAGGACAAAGATCCGTTAGGAACCACCCTTTATTGCGAGAACCGCGAGAACCAGTGTGAACACAAACAGTAATTCCTAAAAAAATCTAAAAAACACCCAAATTTTTTTTTTATTTTTTTACTATTTTTTTGGAAAAATCGTTATATTTTGTTAATAAAAAAATAAAAAAAATTCAAAAAATAAAAAATTCGAGTAACAGTTATCCATACACATGTGCATATGTATCATTTCTTTGTCAAATTCCGTAATTCATTACAAATAATAGTCAATTGCACTTTCATTTACACTACCACGTGTAATACACTACTTTTTATGTTAACAATATTAGAAATGCACATGTGCATCTATATGTATCAACATGAAATAAGGTTTTTTGGTACACTATTTTCTCTTTCATCTATCATTCCATCCATAATACACAAGCATGCACATGTGCATTTTTGTCATTTCTTTGACAAATTCCGTAATTCATTACACATATTAGACAATTGCACTTTCATTTACACTACCATATTGAATACACTACTTTTTACATTACCAATATTAGAAATGCACATGTGCATTTATATGTATCAACATGAAATAAGGTGTTTTGGTACACTACTTTGAATACACTTTCCCTTTCATCTATCATACCATCCATAATACACTACCATTACCTCCTATCATCCATAATACAATACCATTACCTCCTACCATCCATAATACAATACCATTAACAATATTTTCACTTTATTACATGTATGTAAACACCATTTATACCAATCAACATATTACATCATAAATTGACAACTATAACCAAACCATCAACCACTAGATATAACTAACCAAAAAACATGTATATGGGTCTACTTCTCCATTCAAAATCATAAACTTTTTGTACCAAAACACGTTATATCATGGTTATACCTAATGATGCACATGTGCATTTTGAATATTGGTAATGTAAAAAGTAGTGTATTACTAATGGTATTGTAAATTAAAGTGTAATTGTATATTTCTGATAACGTATTACCGAATTTGTCGAAGCAATGTTACATATGCACATGTGCATGGATAACTGTTACTCGAAAAAAAAAGTTTTTTTTATTGTAACGAAATATACCGATTTTTAAAAAAACAATATTAAAAAAAAATTGAGTGTTTTTTTTATTTTTTTTAGATTTTATTTTGTGTTCACATTAGTTCTCGCGGTTCTCGCAATAAGGGTGGTTCTCGCATGAACCTTACCCTATATAGCACGTACGAAGTCGTGTTAGTTGTCGTGAATAGAAATACGTAAATGGATAAGGGTACGTCTCGTTGTAGCTTTCGTATGATGAAAGTATATATTCACGTACATATAACACGGCTTCGTTTTAAAACTTTAAATTCTTAAAAAACCATATTTTACAAATTCTTATAAATACATAAAATCTTTTTAAAGTTCACAAAACTTTGAAAAAATTAATAACACTTTAAATTTTGTTAAAAAAATTGAGGATAGAGTAAAAGGAAAAAAGAATAGCTGTCACAAATTTTCATTAGACGAACACATCCGTAAAAAAACACTCACGAACGTGGCCACATAATGTGAGTCCATGGCTTGCCCGCCCATTGCCACGTCAAGACGTTTTTGGCCATTTGTCGAGTGTCCACTGCGGATGCTATTAGTGCCGTAGGCTTTTCTACAAACAACGTATGCTACACATTTCCTAAAAAGCACTAGTGTAACTAATTGCCAAGGTGCAAAATATTAGTGGGCCCTACAAGCATTAAAAATAAAAAAAATGTTCACTTTGCCGACTAAGGTGGGCCATAGCGGCATTAAAAATTAGAAACTTTACATTTTGCCGACCAAATTGAGTAGTAAACGTGTGGATTTTGTGCTCCTATACATGCTTTCTAAATACAGAAATGAACATTAGGGTGTAGGGAGTGGTTAAACACTTTGGAGTGGCAAACTAAAAAGCCGACCAATCAGAGCGCGCCATGTCAATTAGTCAAAAGTGTTTAAACTTTGGTGAAAAGTGTTGGCAATGGTTTAGACACTTGGTGAAGTGGTAAACTATTTTTTTTTTAAAAAGGAAAAATGTGTGATTGGTTGAGATTGGATTGGACCCCACCTCACAATACCCTCTCTCTCTCAATCATCTTCTTCCCGAATCGGCATGCGGTCACCGATTTCTTTAGTTTGCCGCCTCGCCAAATAGTCGGCGCCGGTGTTTGCCGATCGGCAAACTCCTTTGCCGCCCCTTGCCGCATGCCACACCGTACACCCTTATAAGTAAGAAAAGTAAAAGAGAAGAAAAAGAATTCCTAGAAGAAAGTGTTGGAAATTATTATGATAAATGAGATGCAAAACAAACGAATTCCTTTAGTTAAAGGCAAGGGGTTAATTACACACACAGAGTTTATGATTTATCAAAAGTAACACATTTGAGTACTAAGTATTTTTTTAATAAGGTTTTATAGTTTCAGTTTTGTAACATTTTGGGATACTAAGATCAACTTCATTAAAATTTAAGTTAAGTTGAAGGGCATTTCAGTCATTTAACATCTAAAAGACTAATTGTGTAAATTACTAAGATTGTTTGATAATTTACGGACTGTTATGTATGAGTTAAATGTCTGGTTAGTTCCTGTGGTTTGCAATTTTTACAGAATTGGTCCATAGATTTCAATAATTACATAGGTGATTCTAGTAGTTGCAATTTTTAAAACTCGGGTAATTCTTATCAATAACTTGTGTTAAATTTCTCAGTTAAATGTGTGTAAAATGACTAGATTACCTTTGAATAATTAACAAAATAAATAAATAAAAGAGATGTGCCCACCCCTGATCTTCTTCCTCATTTCTTAATCTATCTCTCTCTAAAACACCCTACCACCACACAAGACATTATCCCCCCTTCTCCCTCCCATTTCTCTCTCATCTTTCCCCTTCTCTTTAAGAACCAACCGGCTTGTGGACTTTGAGGTGAGGACGACGACTTGAAATGTTGTGTTCCACAGTTGTGAAGTTTGAGGTGGTGACGATCGCGAAGTGGTGCTCCGGTGTAGTGGTGAAGACGGAGGTGGTGGGCTAACGATAGTTGACGGGTAGCTGGTTTGGCTGGCGTGGGTTTGATATGAGGGTGGTTGGGTGGTGATGGATGTAAGTAGTGAATGGTTGTTGCTAGGATGTTCAATGATCGTTTGGGATTGTTGTTTGTTTAAGTCTGGTTGCAGGTTGGTGACGGTGTAAGACTACTCGGTGTAGGGAGCGGCCTAGGGCTGGTGACGCCCCAGCACACCGCCTCCATGTCCCGTCCCCGTCCTCACCGTCTTCCCCAAGACGTTTATGCCAGGCCGTTTTCCAAGTTTTATAGCCGTTAGAAACGACGAGTTTTAAAAAAATAAGTTTTTCTTTCTCACTTTATAAATATATACCATTTATTCCCCCCATTTTAACCCAAATCTTTCCAATCTCTCTCACATTTATATACACAACCTTGATTTTTATAAAGTTTTAGGCATGTCCTCTTCTTAATCGTGGTGTTCGTCATCTTTGGGTGTGGGCAATTTTTTTTTTGCGAACGTCGTAATGCTAGCAGCACAGATGATCATGGAGGAAGAGGAAGGTAGAGCGATTTGTGAGTATGACGAAAACGCGCGTAACGGGAATTCTGTTCCGGTAAGTGTAGAACAATAAGATTTAAACAGATCCTTCCTACGTAACGCGTACACACATCAAAACCTTCAAGCAGACTTGGTGGAATACATTTGGAACAACGCATGAAAAGAACCCAATAACGACATACCCGATGAAGACTAGTAATTTTTTTCATTAATTTTTTTTAAGTTTAGGTTGTTTTTTAATGTAATGTAACAATTAATATTTATTTAGAGTTTAAGTTAATTTTAGCTATATATATATATATATATATATATATATATATATATATATATAGGGTTGAGTTATATGGAAAACCACATCTTTTTTAGAAAACCCATTCTCATCCATTGATTGTCTTTCATCCAAGAAGATCGATGGCTCTCCTATTTTGTGTGTATATTAGATTTAAATATAATCAAAGAAGGGCATTTCTAGTAGAACAAAAAGACTTTTTGGCATTGGAAATGACAAACCCCACTTGTGTAGTACTAGTATCATCATCTCTCTCCTCTTACCTCTTTCTCTTTCCTCCCCCACCCCACAAACGTGAAGAAGAACAAGAAGAAGATGATCTCATTTTAGAATTCAAATATCTACCTTCAAGATTCCAAGAAACACTAATCCCAGATCTAAAAGTGATCTCAACAAACACTAATCCCAGATCTTTTAGAGAGAGAATGATGGCAGGACAAAAGGTTTTAGAGAGATGATTTTTTTTGTTTTAGAGAGAGAAACAACAATCTTCATCATGTTCATCTATAACACCAAGAACACACATACAAGTATGTGAGAGAGAAGAAGTTTGAAGTATGTTGTTTTAGAGAGAGAACGATGACAAGATGAATGTTTTTAGAGAGAGAAATTTGATGTTTTAGATAGAGAAACAAAGACACACGCACGAGTGTGTGTGTGAGAAGAAGGTTTGAAGATCTTCTTCGTGTTCATCGGACGGTTATAGATCCGGTAAGTGTTCTTGAAATATCATTTCACACTTGATTTTTTGTTGAAATGGTTGTTAATATGTTTTTGTGTGCTGAAAGTGTTTTAGTAATGGTTAATGTTCATGTATTTTAAATAAATCAAAAACTTTAGGATGAGATTTTGAACGGGTTTTTTTGTTGGTTTGGTTGCTTGTTAGGGGCTTTTGATCTTAACAGTAGTTGTTTTTATGTTGGTTTGGGTTGCTTGTTTGGGTTTTTGATCTGAACAGTAAGTGTTTTTTTGTTTGGTTGCTTGATTCATAGACTCAGGCCCATAACATGTGTTAAGCCCCCTGTTAGAATGTTATATAACGTGTTTTGATTTACAGAAACAAACCCATAAAGATATTCAATTGACAAGCTGGATGGATGTAGGCGAAGTTAATGCGTGTTCTAGTAATGGTTAATGTTCATGTATTTTAAATAAATCCAAAACTTTAGGATGAGATGTTGAACGGTTTTTTTTGTTGATTTGGTTGCTTGTTTGGGGCTTTTAATCTTAACAATAATTGTTTTTTTGTTGGGTTGCTTGATTTACAGAGACAGGCCCATAACATGTGTTAAGCATCTGTTAGAATGATATATAACGTGTGTTGATTTACAGAAACAGATCCATAAAAGATATTCAATTGACAAGCTGGATGGATGTAGGCGACGTTAATGCGGGGACATTGAATAAGTCACGTCCTTAGGGAAAGAAGTCTTCGTTCATTTATAACATGTGTTGGTGGTTTATGCTGTAACAGAACACAATGATGTAACCTGACATGTGTTCATGTATAACATGTGTTAAGCCCCTGTTAGAATGATATATAACGTGTGTTAACCTTTTGTTAATTAAAAAAAAAAACAAGTAATATCTATTTTATTTTTGTTGATGTTTAAAATATCCGATAATGTGGATACTGAGCGTAAAACTTGTACAAGTAATAAATGTACAAGTTAGTATGTAACGTGTAATATGAAACGAGCCATTTATGGTAACACATGTACCGGTAATTTTGGAATATATAATATGAAACGGGTCATTTGTTTTGCACATTTTGGAATGTATAACATGTGTTAAGCCACTGTTATAATCTTTTTGTAACCTGACATATATTCATGTATAAGCTAGTGGTTTACAAAACACCATGATGTGTATATACTGATCTAACATGTGTTACAATTTGTCTGTTCGGAACATGTAATTGCTTAACATGTGACAAGGGTGAAAACAGTCGACGGGGGCGATGAGTTTAATGGTGAGCTTAGTTAATATCATAATCTTGTTGTAACCCCACTTGTATACATATGATAACATGTAAGCATCCATTATAACCCGACTTGTATTCATGTATATGAAAGTGGTTTGCAAAACACCATGATGTGCATGTACTGATCGTAACACGTGTACAAGTTAATAATTTAATATGGAACATACAAGTTAATATTGTAACACCGTATACCTGGGATAACATGTGTTAAGCCTCTGTTATAATCTTGGTTTAACCCAACATGGTGTCATGTATAAGCTAGTGGTTTCCAAAACACCATGATTTGTATATACATACTGTAACATGTGTTACGCGCCTGACATGTATAACGTGTGTTAAGCCTCTATTATAACGTGTGTTAACACTTCCAGAATGGATGCATAAACTCCAATAGTAACTTAATAACAACATAGTATACCTGATATAACGTGTGTTAAGCCTCTTTTATAACGTGTGTTAAGACTTCCAGAATGTGTTAAGTCCATACCGTTTTAACATCATGTACTAGACAAAACAATAAGAGTCTCACATTACATATTACTAGTAAACGAAAATACATAGCACTAAGAAAATGGTGGAGCTTCCTTTGACAGTCTGCCTTAGCTTTTCAGCGGCTACCTTTGGTGCCTTAGCTTTTCAGCGGCTACCCTTGCTTTATTGTTTGGGTCGGTCTTGAAACGGTTTGTAAACATGTGGGTGTGTGTATGCCAGAGAAGTTATAAAAATGTGTTTTCATGCCACACGTAACACGTGTTACGTTGTACATGGGTTTCATGTCACATGCATGTCCGAGAAGTTCAAACTATAACACGTGTTAGTTGTGTTGTGCTGTAACATAAACATGGTCATGATCCTTGAGCATCTGATCCACGTTTGACGAAACCAACGGTCCCGAGAATTGGATCTTATATCCCTTGTATCCATCACCGTCTTTATAACAAGAAGATAAGATAACCGTTAAGTCGTTAACCAGACATAAATATTAACACATTCATAGCCAGAAAATCTTTTTTCTCAAATAACATCACAAAAACAGTTACTATTCAGATCAAAAGCCCCAAACAAAGCAAACAAACCAACAAAAAACAATTACTATTAAGATCAAAAGCCCAAACAAGCAACAAAACCAAGCATAACTTTTTAACACAAAAATAAAAACCTGAAAATTACATAAACATTTACCCCTTTTAAGAACCATTTTAACAAAAAAAAATAATGTTTCATCTCTAAAACAACCATTACACAAAAACCTATTAACAACCAGGGTTTATGAATAATTTTTGATATTTTAAGTGTAAAAAATGAAGCCATTGAATATCATCTTATAAAGTCCATACCTATATCATTTTTAAATTCAATATTTTATTGGTTCAATATTTAAGTGTAAATAATAGAACCGTAAATTATAATCATCTTTCAAAAGTTCATACCTACATGCTCAAGTTATCAACTAACATAAACTCCACAAAATCAGAAAAATCCATACGAAATACCCAGAATCAAACATATATGAAAACATATGTTGCATAAAACTAAAAGAGTGTAAAAAACTCACAAATATCAAGATCTGAAACAACATATACAAATCATATTTTATATAAACTAAGAAAGTGTAAAAAACTCACAAATATCCAGATCTATAACAACATTATGAAACATGTGGACAAACGAGATCTAAACGGGAATGGAACAAGATCTGGAAGGGGTTTTCACATGGATCTGACTTCATATATTAACATCTTCATCATAAAACCACGTTCTTCGTCAGGGATTGATCGATCTGATTTTCATTCTTCATGGACATTAATGGAGAAAGGAAGAAATGAAGGAGTAGATGGTAAAGGAAGATATACAGGACATTAATGGAGGTCTTTGTTATAAATGAAAAGGATAGAGAAATGAAGTTAGGAAAGATACATTGGGAATATAAGGGTGTAATAAATGTTGTCAAATCATAGTAGACAAAATGTCAAGAGATCTTTTAAGTTGGGTAGGATATTGTTGAATTTACAAATGTTCCCTCAAAAGCAAAAGAAAAGATGGAGATGACTGAGACACGTGGGGAATTCTAGACTATGTGATGGGTTTTCATAGTTTTCTCATTTTAATGGGTTTTCTTCATATCTTTACCCTATATATATATATAGGGGGCGCTAGAATGAGAACCACCACGAGTTATGAGAACCGCGAGAACCAAGTGCCACTGAGTGGCGTTGACCACGATTTTTTTTACAACTAGATCCGTATATTTTAACAACATTCGTAAAAAAAAAAATTCAAACGGCGCGCCCGAGGGGGTAGTTTTTTACACCCAAAGTTTGGTGTTTTTATTATTTTTTTGTTTTTTCTTTTTTTTTTACAAACTTTGGGTGTAAAAAACTACCCCCTCGGGCGCGCCGTTTGAAATTTTTTTTTACGAATGTTGTTAAAATATACGGATCTAGTTGTAAAAAAAAATCGTGGTCAACGCCCCTCCGTAGCACTTGGTTCTCGCGGTTCTCATAACTCGTGGTGGTTCTCATTCTAGCGGCTCCCTACATATATATATATATATATTGTATATTTAATTTGCCAAAATAAAAAAATATATATAATAAATGGGAGAGACCCATCCTCCATCCTCCTTGTCCATCCTTAGAGGCATATCATCCTTGGATGTTGTGAGGGCATCCTCTAAAGATTTGCCTCCTTCACACCTTATAATCTAACCTAACAATAGTGTTTATATAAGGTGGTTCAAAAATACTTAATTAAACGGTTTCAAATACAACAGATTGGTCTGATTCCAAAAATACTACTCAACGTTGAAAAAAAAAGTACAAGCAATAGAAATGCTGTTTTCGAAAAAGTTTACATTATTATCTAAAGGTGATTTATTATATTAATAATCTTAATTCTAAATTTATTTATTCTTTTTGTCCCCAATATTACTCATTCTTTCCTGTTGAAGTGGCCAACAATTATGCATGAGTGAAAGCTGTTCGTTCATGGAAATAGTGTGTAACAAATTAAGAAAGAGATAATGGTTTCCAGGAGGGAATATTGGCATGCGATAACTACGTAATAAATTTGTTGTTTTACGTCCAAATTAACTAGGCTTCTAGATTTCTAGTAAACTAGATTAGGCTTGTCAGTTGCCACTAACCTAGCTACGTACCCTTATACCAATTTAAATTTGAACAACACGTAACGATAATCACCGAACAGTGCTTGGTGCCTTAGGATGTAGGGAGTGGTTAAACACTTTGGAGTGGCAAACTAAAAATCGACCAATCAGAGTGCGCCACGTCAATCGGTGAAAAGTGTTTAAACTTTGGTGAAAAGTGTTGGCAATGGTTTAGACATTTGGTGAAGTGGTAAACATTTAAAAAAAAAGGTGTGATTGGTTGAGATTGAAATGGACCCCACCCCAAACCCCCCCTCTCTCTTCTTCCTCCCCTCACCGATTCGGCATGCCACCACCGATTTGACGAACTTTGGTGACTAAACACTTGTTGGCGCCGGTGTTTGCCGATCGGCAAACTTGTTTGCCGCCCCTTGCCGCATGCCACACCGTACACCCTTAGTGGGAACCATCTGGGAGCCTGGTTGTGACATGTAGGGGTGTGCAACTGTGAATTAGTCAGTTTTGACCAAAAATCATAAACATAACCGCAATATCGGTTATTGGATAACCATAACCATAACCGATCGGTTATGATGGTTATGGTTAGTCGGTTTTGATGGTTATAGCGGGTTGGTTATGGGTGGTTAACCGTTTATTTTGCTTAGCTAAAATTGACTTAATTTTTTTACCATGAAATAAATTGTTATTGCATATTTGTATAGTATTAAAAAAATACATATAATCTATAATATTAATACCACTTATTATCAAATATTCAAATAAAGTGATATGATACATTCCATAAGCTCAAATAAACATTCAACCAAAACCACAAAATGATATGAAAAACCAATAAGTACTAAAAATCTTCAGTCGAAAACATCAAATATTAAAAATATGGTGAAAAGTCTTAAATCCTACAAAGATTTATTACATGTCGGTTCGGTTCGGTTATGGTGGGTATGGAAAAAATGATAACCATAACCGACCCGCTACATTCGGTTTTCAAAAAAACCATTACCCAACCCACCGGTTTTTTATTTGGTTCAGTTTTTTCGATTCAGTTTTGTTGGTTATTTAAATACTTCAAAATTCTGACAAATTAAATATCTAATAAGTGTCATTATATTATATATTCTGTTCATGAACGATTGTTTGTGTTCATTTGTTTTCATTTGTGATCATAAACATTAGTTTGTGCTCATTTGTATTCGTCAACGTTCATTTTTGTTTGTTGTCTAAAATTAACAAACAAACACAAACAAACACAAACGAACACGAACAAGTTCATTTCCTTAACAAACGAACACGAACATAAAATCCCGTTCGATAAGTGTTCGTGAACGATCGCGAACACATATATTTCTTAACAAATGAACACGAACAAGGTCTTGTTCGTGTTCGTTCGGTTCGTTTGCAGCCCTATGTATGAGGGTTAGACGTATGTAATTGTCATAGGGAGTTAATAAAACTATACTCTGAAATCTTATTTTCAAACCTTTTATACGGGTCGTATAACATTATTCGACTAGCATAGAATATTCTGATACGAAAAATATTGGGTTGTATAATGCTATACGGCTCGTATAGATGGAGAAAATATTGGGTCGTATAACACTCTATACAGTTGTATAACATCATATGGGGTTTGGGTCGTAAAGCATTATATGGACCGTATAATATTTTATACGGGTCGTATAATGCTATACGACACATATAGTTGAGGACAAAAAATATTCTCTAACATTTTTTTAACATTATCTTGTTTAGAAGTAGAGGTGTGAAAATAAATTTTTTTAATGCATGAATACTGGAAGCCCTTGTTATATGGTAACAAATAGAATAATCACATGGGTAAAATAAGTTTAAAAAGAGGTAGAAGAAAAAAATGTTTTCTTCAAACTGTTGATACTTGTGCTCTTCAAACTTCTTTACTTAATATATCCCTTGTTTACTTTTTTTCACTTGATATACTTTCCCATTTGATTTGTATTTACATTTATCTTGTCTTTTTACTTTATAATAATAACTAGTGAGATTACCCGCACTCTGCAGCGGGGTTCGGTTGGTATCAGTTAGATTCGATACGTATCGGCACATGGAATTACAATCGAAAGAGACACCCTCAATAGGATATCGACGCGTGTTACATCTATTGAAAACTATAAAAACAAATACCGAACTGGTACCAATGTTATCTTGTACCAGTTAAATTTGTCATGCTAAAGTTACTCTAGTATAATACCGGCACTCCTATAGCTTACGGTAGAAAAAAAATACCCTATTAGACCACCCGTAGTGGTGTATATTTCGGGCGTTTTTTTTGCCCAACAACGTCGGAGCACGCCACCACCTCCGTCCCAGGGGCTTTTTTTCGTCCAAATCAGTTGAGGCGTGCTATTTTCCACGCCTTTGCCCCCATTTGTTTGTCCAATCACCCTTCATCTTCCTATTCTTTGTCCAATCAACCCTTTTCATGGTTTTTTTTATTTATTTAATTCTGTACACCCCTATTAACATAATACTCACATCCCACTACACCCATTTTAGAAAAAACGCAGCTTTGCTGACTAGGACGACACGTGGCTAACAACGCCCAAGGGTGGGGCATTATTCACCCCAACCACTACGCATGGTCTTATAAATACAACTCCATTTTTAACAAACTTTCTACCGCCATATCAAGAAAACCATTAAAACGAAAACATTACGAATGCCGATACTGCTGTTTTTCAAACAATATCAGTCAGGTTCCTCACAACAAAGAAATTATATTTAATTCGTTCGAATAAAGTTATAAATAAAAAACAAAATATACTCAGAAATAACTATAATAATAAAATAAAAATAGAACAAAATATAATAAAGAAAAATTAATAAAGTGGTTTTTGTAAAACTAAAAGTTAAAAAATTACCAACAATAAAATAAAATATTGCTAAATATAATAAAACTAAAATAAATTATTATTATTATTATTATTATTATTATTATTATTATTATTATTATGTGTTCTGTTCATCCATTTGACATTTGTTAGTAACTATGGAATATGGAATATGGAATGGAATTCTCGCGCTTTGATCCAGGCTTTCAGTTCGTATCGGGTTGGTTCGTTACTATACAAGTACCGGTAACTATGTTGTTTGACATGTTAAAAAATGAATATGGTACCGGTACCAATGTTATTTGGTTGGTATTGGTTTAGTTTTCAAGGAAAGTACAAAAAATAACTATATTTGATACGTTCAAATAATTTTATCTTATCCTGGATAAAAATAAGCACCCCGTAACAAATATTCGAAATTTATAAAGCATTATATTATTTTGCTAAAATAAAGAAGGTAAATCTGTCACTTTAAAAAAAACTAAATCGCAACATAACGTTGATGACATGTACGCATGTATTTTGAGCACTTGTAAATTATTATTCACAACTCGATTTTAAGTATATCATAATGACATATTTAGAATTTTATAAAATATTGTATCTTTATAGTTATAAGAAAAAAATACAAAATGTTTAAAGTAATTTTAGTATAAAAATTATTAAAAAAAGATTTATTTTAAAATAGTAAAATAAAAGCCACAATAAAAAACATTTTTAAAACCTTTTCCTGACACTTGTAAGTAATATATTTCACATTGTACCTCATGTTTAATCAATTGTAATCTACTGTATATGTCCTTTGCATTTGCTAGGATATATAATAATAAAAAAAAAAAATAATAATAATAATAATAATAATAATTTTAAAGGTTGATATCTAAAGTAATTATTCTCTTTATTTTTTTAATAAGTTTTGGTTTCATCTCTTATACTATAAATAAAATATGCTTTTTAACTCATTTAGATTTTAGATAGTTTTGATTTTTCTCTAATTACTTGTGTACACTAAACTTTTTTTAAAAGAAGTTAAATACGCTGTTGTGTTTAGTTTTGTTCTTGACATTATTGAAATGGAGTTGTATTTAAAATAGATTATTGTTGGTATCATAAACTTTAGCGAGTGTCAAACCGAACCGATACAAACATCGGTACCGGTATTAGTATTATCGAAACTAGTATCGGTATTCATTTTTATGATTTCAATTGGTGTAAATAAGTGTCAATATTCTTTTGGATATATCATGACTATATTTTATGGGCATTCTTTTTCAGTTGTTATACTGAGTGTCGGTACCATACCGCTACCGTAACAAACTGAACCGATATCAATCAATTTCCCACCGCATCACCAGGGAATCCCATAAGTTATTATTCTTGTTGTTGTTTCATTTTCGTTATGTGTTTTTTAGCCATTTGTGTTTATTTAAATTGCTCCTAAAATCCTGTTTAATGTTGCATGAAAAATAAAAATGCCAGAAAACCATAATATATCTATTTCTATTAATAATAAATCATCTACACATATATAACCCACCAATGATTGATTAAACTGAGTAGTATCATCGTTTGCCGTTTAAGTCCCATAATCGACATGAATAAAAGAAATTTTTCGTTAAAAAAAAATCATTGTTTTCTCATAACTAGTTTTCAAAGCTTTTTTTTCAAGTTGATTTAATTGTTTATTAATCAATCTATATACATGATCATGATCATACGACAACAATAGTAATATTGATTAATGATTGATTAAATTGAGTAATATCATCGTTTGCCGTTCAAGTCCCACAGTCGACATGAATAAAAGAAATTTGCGGTTAAAAAAAATCATCATTTTCTCAGAACTAGTTTTCAAAGCTTTTTTCAAGTTGATTTAATTGTTTATTAATCAATCTATATACACGATCATGATCATACAACAACAACAATAGTAATAGTGGATACTAAGACTGAGGGGAGTGGGACGACTCCCACCCCCAAGTCGCCCCCAACACCGCCCCCTATGGCAACCTCCTTGAAAATTTAGGCCTGCCCAACTTGTATAGGTCGCCCACTTTACCCAACTTCCTTATTTAACTACCAATCATAAAATAATAACTTATTTAACTACCAATCACAACATGCCACCTCAACAGTAAGTTGCCATGAACACCACCCCCACTTTTTTACCCAACTTCCTTCACGCTGACGTAGTGCCACATGGCGCAAGTCGCCCTTCCTTGGGTAGCCCCACTCCCTTCAGTCTAACAACAACAATAATAATTGAAAAAGTCCATCTAGATTCTAGACTAAGCCTTTCATTAATGTCAATTGGCACGGATTTAGGTGAATATTTTACTATTAATCATTATTTAAGGAAATGTTCTTATCAAAAGATAAATTGACCTTTAAGTGTGATTTTAAGCTTTTTAGGTTTTCAGAACCCGATCACAAGCCTAATTGTACTTAATCAAGATTAAATAAGGGTTGTTCTATTTCCACACCCCTATAATCTTATTTTCACATCCCTATATCTATACGGGCCGTATAAACTGATATGGGCCGTATAGAATATTTATGCGCAGAATTTAATACCGTGGAATGTTTTGTTTTTGTTTTTATATGTATACGGGACGTATAGTTATATACTGGCCGTATACATATTTGCATAATTTTCGAAGGTTTGCCAAGGGTTTTTAGTTTTGAAAACTGTATACGGGCCGTATAATGTTATACGGCCCGTATAGCCCGTATAGAAAAGTTAACTTTTTTGTTGCAATCGGGAAACCGTTTAATAAATTTTGTAATTTAAAATAGTGTTGTATATATCGGATTATGTTACGAGTTTGTAGTTAAACGTATTTATTATGTTTAATAAGTTTCCTCTTTGTAAAACGACAAAAATGTATAGAAAAGTTAATTTTTTATTGCAATCGGGAAACCGTTTAATAAGTTTTGTAAATTTTAAAATAGTGTTGTATATATCGGATTATGTTACGAGTTTGTAGTTAAACGTATTTATTATTTTTAATAAGTTTCCACTTTGTAAAACGATAAATATGTATGTATAGAAAAGTTATTTTTTTGTTGTAATCGGGAAACCGTTTAATAATGTTTGTAAATTTTAAAATAGTATTGTATATATCGGATTATGTTACGAGTTTGTAGTTAAACGTATTTATAATGTTTAGTAAGTTTCCACTTTGTAAAACGATAAATATGTGATATGTTTATGATAAACTACGATAACAATTATTAAACAAACAACTTAACATCTAAACATAAGATTAATATTTAGAATGTTTTACATCTAAAACAAAAAAAAGATAAACTTTTACAAAGTTTCAAACGTAAAATAACAAAAAAAATAAAAATACAATAAGCAGCTACGGCGGTGGTGGTGGTGGTGGTGCAGCGCCAGCTCGTGGAGGTAGGGCGCGCCAGAATGCATAGCCACAATAGCCTCGACCATCCACTGTACATCCTCTCTCACTGCAGCTAAATCCCCTCTGACTGCAGCTACATCCGACTCGACCTGAACGAGTCTCTCCTCCACCCCCGATGGAGGCATCACACGCTGTCTCACGCTCCGTCGAACGTGCGGGCGATCACCCCGTAAATCCTCCGCAGCTACCTGTGATCGATCGACAGTATGAGCGACCCCCTCACTTACCCCGCTTCTCTCTCCGTTGCCTCCCTCTCCATCACCTCCCTCTCCACGGGGTCCCTCACCCACACCATACGCCCAAACCAGCTGCCCTCCCTCGACCTCGCGAGCCAAACCCATCGATTGGGCTGTGTCCCTCCCAACCCTGTCAAGTTGGAGTGTCAGGGTCATATCACTTGTCATCTGCGGGCCGTATAACCTTATACGGGCCGTATCAACCGTGTTAGAATAAGATGATACGATGTGGATTTATTAGCACCCTTAAATAAACATATAAAGTAAATATCCACCAAATGAACTTGTTTAATTATTGGATCAATTTTTTTATGTATATATATAACTAGCACCCGACCAAGCTGAAATTGGTACAGTGACCTAAAAGTTGTTATGATGCCACCATCTCAAAAGAAATGAATTAGGTTTAGGGCAGTACATATTGTCCGTTGATCAACACATGTCACAAGGTTTAATGTTTTTAAAACTATCCAAATAGGTTACTTTATTAATATAAAACTTTCAAATAGAGTAGCTCCGCCCCTGTCACTATAAATAGATTTAAAGAATTTCTTTGTGGCGAAACAATTTGATATTTTATTAAATATTATCGAGTTACAATTCAAAAAAAAAAAAAAAGATCTAAAGAGTTGAAATGTAAAAACTGGAGTGAGATCAATTACAAACACTTATGTTTGTAAGAACCAACATATAATTGACAAGTGTCCTTCAATAAAAAATTAGTTTAGGGGTAATTTAGACCTTTTCATCATATTTATTTATAACTAATTAAAAATAATTATTAAAACATCCCTAAATCCATGCAAGTTTAATTCAAATCAAAGTTTGAATTTTTAACATATCCATGATCTAGTAACTCTCCATGATCAAACCAACCTGTAGGAACAACCACAAAAAATATAATCAGCACAACACTTTATAATTAGCATAACATTCTTAATCGTTCTCCATTATCAGCACATCGTCCTCAATCGTTCTCCATTATCAACATAAACGACATTAGCACAACATCCTCAATAGTTCTCCATTATCAGCACATCAGATGTGCTGATTATATCTACTTTTGGTGTTTGTTTGTATTATATTGTAATTAACACATTATCAGCATAATTATAAAACAACTTTTGATAACTTTTTTAAAAGTTACTTTTATAAATAAAAAAAGGTATAACAATATGGTATTCATATTAAAGATAAAAAAATACTTGATTTTCTGGTATATTTAAAAAAAAATAATGAAATATATAAAAGTTATTTTAGTTTAAAAAACTTTGGTGGAATTTGTATTTAATTGAAAATGGTCAAATAACTAGCAATTTTACAAAATTACCGCTAACTTGTTAGTACTAATTTTTAATTATAAGGACTTTCTTTATAATCAACCACAACCCTTGATTTAAACTATCAATGGTTCAGATCTGTTCTTACGGTTCTTACAGTTAACACTGTTTGTATAGGATCTCAATGGTTCAATCAAAAACCGGTTCAACAATACAAAAATTTCATGATAGGATCAAACTCAGTTTATTTCTTAAATCCTTAGTCTCCAAACCAAATCGACTGCGTACACATTGATGATATCTTTCTAATAAAATGATTTTACGAAGTTTAGGAGAAACCATTCGTAAAGTTGATACAATACACTTCAAAATAAACTACAACTAGTGATTTTCCCTTTCGCGCTTCGCGGCGAAAATTCGGTTGATATCTGTTTGGTTCGTTATGGTACCTACACTCGCTATAGTAATCGAAAGAGAAAACCTTATATCGATCGAAAATAAACGAATTTTCATGCCAGTACCGATGTTTTTTTTTGAATGGCAACCTCTAGTCTACTCTATTCACCAATAATTCTAATATTTATCACCATTGCCCAGGATTGAACCTGGAACATCTCCCTTAAGAGGCATATGCCTCTACCAATTGGGCTAGCCCCACATTGGCAAAACATAGAATCGGACACAACAACAATCGAACTTGCGTCAACTGCTTGCAATACAATGCATCAACCCTCACAACACATCATTTGATTAGTATGTTGTTCATTTGATATCAGTTTGGTTGGTTTGCATTCTATGTTTATTTTTTCAACGTTGCCATATAAACATTATGGAAAACGGCTATTGTGCTGCTATCGTACCAAACCAAACCGAAACCGACTAAACAACATTTGTATCATTAACGAGATTTATTTTTGTTGTTTTTCTTTTCGATAAACTAAGATCGTCTTGCTATCATACCGTACCGAACTGAACAACATCGGTACCGGTATGTATTAATTTTTATAGTTTTTTGTTTGATAACATATATCGTGTTGCTATCATAGTGATCCGAACGTAAGTTATTATAAAAAATCAAACTAAATGCTACTAATAAAAAGAACAAATACCTAAAAATTATCTTATTACTAAACAATTAAATGAATAATTAATAAAATATTACTAAATAAAAATAAAGACTTAAAATATTTAAACTATTGTTCATCATAGCTTTATGTTAATATATATAATAAGGAAAGGAAAAAAGAAATAGTGTTGGTTACAACTTAGAGAAATAAAGAAAGACAAGAAAATAATACAAGGCAATTTTGGTTGAGGTTTCATGTTCAAAACGGGTCTTTTTTTAACCCTAATTTTCGCTCCTCCTATGGCGATTTTGGCGACTTCTTCTTGCTCTCAATCCTAAACTGATCTACGTCTAATGATTATGGTGTTTGTGTTCAGATTTAATCTCTGATTATTGTCTACACACAAGTCCTATAATCACCAAGATCCAATCGGATTTCTCTTGTTTTTAGTTCAAAATCGCTAACCTGTGAATCCGTAGGAGTTTCTGATTTATTAGGAGGTGTGTATTGATCGTGGTTAACTGATGTTAATTTAGCTAGATTGATACGAACCTTTTAATAGATTAAGGATTGATAACTGGTTCTAGGGTTTTTAGGAGTTAGGGTTTCCTGTTTCTTTGTTCTTGGCTTGCTTGTTCGGCGTGGTTTTGTTGCATGGTGATTCTGTTTACGTGATTATGGAGAGAATGGATGAATCTGACGGGGGTGGGAAACATAATTGTTGGATCTGAGTTTCTTTTTGATTGTATTTTCGTTTGTAATTACGATGGAAATGAAAGAGTTGTGCAGCGGAAATAAGATGAAAGCAAACTTTGCATACAATCAAACGAGAGTAATACTTTTATCAAACATCTTTTCACAAAGAACCGAATGATTGAATTTGTTTCAACAACGATTACAATGATTGATGTAAGAATGCAAACTCCCCCTCAGCCAGAGCTTAGTGGTTTGTTCGTGCAAAGAAGACGATTGATCAAAAGAGCTAATAGAACAGTACAAAGTACTGAACTATTTATAGGCACTTGCAAACCACTGAGCATCTTAGCTGACGTCACCATGAAAGTGACATCTAACCTCCTAACAAACTCTAACTACTGATCTATAAACACTGATGTACTAAACTACTGCTATTACATTACATTACATAAAAGACACTTAAACTGCTGCTGCATCCTTCCACTGCTGTGAACCCAGCAGTGCTTGTCCGGATCAGCAGTACTTGACCCAAGGCAGTAGATAGAGTCAACAGAGCTTTGGTCTTCCATCAGTCTTTGACTTTGGTCAGTAGATATAAAGCAGCAGTTGTAGGTCAGCACTTAGTATGATCAGCAGATAGAAGGTCAGCAGATATGAAACCACTTTCAAGGGGAGAGATTTGCATGAACCAACTGTAAACGTCTGCTTATTCTGGATCCACTGCTTTGATCCAGTTTTGGCTTTACATTATCTGTTCCTCTGATAGGGTTCAATCCCAACAATCTCCCCCTGGAACAGATAATGCCAAAACTCTTCATTATTTGTGGAAATCTTTATTGCCTCAACAACAGCTCCCTTATCTGACCTTTGAATTGTAGTTCAAAGTCAAGGGCATCTGTATCTTCATCATCCCTGCTGAGTGGAAGATCAAGGAGATCCTGCAAATCTTCAAGACTCAGGCCAAGAGCTTGTTCCCTTGATATTTTCTCCACTCCTCCACCAGACCTGAGCAAAGTCAATACGCAGGTCTGTTTGTCAGTTTCCCACTTTAGTATTTTTGAGCCTGGTGGGTTTCTTGGGAGATGTTTATTTGCAGAAGTATTTGGAGAGGCTGGCCTATTCATGACTGGCTGAGCAGTACTTGCAGTTTGATCCAAACCAAGAGTTTCCATGATCATTTTCTTTATACCCTCTTTTCCAAGGTCTTCACCTTCCATTAACTCTTTGATGGTTTCAGCAATCAGTTGTTTGTGTGGCCTTCTTTTGTAGATGGTAGCACCAACTGGAGCTGTGGATCTCCTGATTTGCAGCTTTGAAGGTCTTTTTGAAACCGCTGCTTCAGGATAGTTAGGCTTTTGAGGAACTGTGGGATCTTTCTTTCTTAATTGTTCCAACTTTTTGTAAGTAGCCCTGACCATATCTTCTTTCCATCTAGCAACTTGTCTTTTGTTACCATAATCAGCTGCTACCAATTCCTCTTTCATCCTCTTCAGCTCTTCCTGTTTGTCAGGTACAATTTTTCTAAATTTTGCCCAATTAGGAGGAGTGTGAGTGACCTTCCTTTTTATCATGTCTTGAATTCTTGCAGCTTCATCTTCAAGCTCAGGAACAGTCCACTCTTTGTACATATATCTCTCTCCTTTGTACTTTTTGTGAGCCATGATGCTTTCAATGTAGTCTTTCTTCAGAGATTCAGCTGCTCTTTCAGAAATTTGTTGACTAACATTTTTTTTGCAAATTGCTCTAGGGATCTGACTTGTGTGAGCAAATATTGATAATTTCTTGAAATTTCTTTGTCAGACTTCCCTTGTGTGTTTCTTTTTGAAATATCCTCTGCTTGCTTGGCTTTGATTTCCAAGTATTCATCAACATTTTTAGGCCAAGGATATCCTTTTATTGATGGCAACCTCCTTTTGGCAGGGTCATCCTCATAGTAGAAGGATTTTATTTCATCTCTAACAGCTGCTAGTTCAAGAGGAAATTGAACACCTGCAGGAGGTAAGGGCTTGTACATTGGAACTGAAGAGAGAGGAACAGGTTTTGGTTTTGGTATTGTGACAAGAGCTAAAGATTTTGAAGATGTTGGTGATGGTGAATTGTCATCATCTTTGAGAACTAGTCTTCTCCTTTTTGTAGGAGGGACTGATGATGCTTTGGATGGAACAGTGGTGGTAGATGTATAGGCAGTGGATTGTGATTGACTAACAGCTGTTGAAACAACTGGTGTTTCAATCACTGCTGTCATAATAACAGATGTTATAACATCTGCTGTCTTCTGCTGTGTGTCAGCAGGTGTTGTTTTTGGTGGTGGTGATGGTAGAGCAGTAGATGTTGTGTATGTTGAAGTGGTGTGTGTTGATGGAACAACTGTTTGGCAAGCAGTGGTTTTTTGTAACTCCTGCTGCGTCAGCTGTTTTGTACGGTGGTTTTTGAGCAGACTTTGAACGTCTGGTTGGAATGGATTTGGGTTGCCTTACTTTTCTAGTAGGCCTCTTCTTTTCCTCAACAGGATTTTCATGATCCCTTGACCCAGAAGTACCCTGATCTGGATGATCCATTCTGTCCACCCTGGCTTTCCTTTTGGCCTCTCTATCTCTCTTCACACTTGCAATTGCTTCTGCTAGTGCATTTGTTGTCACATCAATCTTCTTGCTGCCATCTGGCAAAGGGATCTTTTTGGTCATGTTTGAATTCTCTGGTTCAAGATAAAGACCATCTTCTATACCCTTCCTTTTCCACTCCTTAATTTTCTCCCCCTTTTTGGCATTATCTTCTGGGAGGTCATAAATGAAACGTACAGTTGGAGGAGCAGTGCCAGTGGTGTGCAAGATCTGAGTTTTGAGAGCCTTTAAGTCAGCCTGAGTGTTCTTGAATCTTGACTCCATTGCATTTCTCAGCTGTTGGACATGTTTTTCATGTTGCTGATCTGCTAATTGTGCTTGTTGTTGGAGAAAAGATTGAAATAGATTCCAGAGCTCATTTGTAGCAGGTGTCCTTTGTGGAGCATGTGCTTGAGGTGGAACAGCAGTTGTTTGTACCTTCTGAACTTGTAACACCTGTTGTAGCATATCTTTGAGTTCTGCAACAGAGTTATCAAGCTTTGCAATACGATCCGTCAATTTCTGGTACTTTAAACCATCACCCAAGTTAATGGGATCATCTGATTTCCCACTAGCAGTGGTTTTATCAGTGGTAGATGTAGGGAATATACTCCAAACATTAACCACTGATGCCCCTTTTTTCTTGGTACTGGGGTCTTCTTCCTTCAACACTTGACAACCTTTTGATGTTGCCAGTAGGATAAATAAATCCACTGGTGGTTGACAGAGGTGCTATAAAAGGAATTGCCTCCAAGGAAGTCTTATGAATGTAACCACTGTCCAAATGTAACCCAGTGGGTGTAACAGTTGTAGTGGCTGCTTCACTTGGATTACCACCAAGAGTTACTTGTAACTCAAGGGGTGTAACCTCCTCAGGTTGTGTTGGTGGGTTAGCAAAGATTGATACATCAGACCCAGTCAGTTGTTGAGGTATATTCTCATTAATAGGTGATTGAGAAGGATTGGATAATGCCTGGTTCAAATCAATTGCATCCAACAGTGGTTTTATTGGTGAGGGAAATGTGGATGTGATGGTTGGTGTAGAAGTAGGATGTGTCCCGGGCATTGGACTGTGGATGATAGAAACGAGTGTTTCCAGAGCATCATGATGTGGAGACCCTCTTTGTACAACCTGTTCTTTTTGTGAAGAAACAGGAGGAGTTTTGGTTATGGGTGGAGATATTTGTACCAACTGCTGTGAGGAAGAAGCATCAGTGGTTTCTTGTGACTTTTGTGTTGTCACTGGCAGAAGCTCTGGTATCTCATCCTCCAGAGATGCCTTTTTGAGGGTTTTGGGGGGGTTTTTGTGTTTTTCTTTTTGTTGGCTTTTTGGTGATTGTAGGTGTGGGTTTCAAAGCAGTTGTGCTGCTGCTCTGATCACCTTGAGCAGTGGGCTCAGCAGCAGATACCTGAGGAGCAGTTGTAACTACTAAAATCTGCTCAGGCACCTCTGCTTGTGTTTTGCAGGGTGCTAACATCCTTGAAAAAGTTTCAGTGGTTAAACTGTTTATTTGAGTAGGAGCACCCTGATTTATTATAGGTAAATCATCCTTACTGAATTTCTTTGAAAAATAGTAACTTAAAAACCTTGGAAACAGTAAGAATGATTTTGTTTCAACATTATTAACCAAATCTTTAAAAATTTCCCGAGAATAGTTAAAATTTTCTCCTTGAAGAATAGCATATCCCAGATTTTGAATCTTTAAAGGAATTTCATTAAAAGAAGTGGTTTTATTTGAAACACATAGTAGGAGGATATGAAATAAAAATCTGGTTGCAGAAGGAAAATAACCTTTTTCTAAGGTTATTTTCTTCATCATTGTGGCTTCATACCCTCTCTCAATGAAGTCAATTTTAACTCGTTTTTAGTGAAAGAAATTTTACCTTCCTGATCACCGAGTTGAAAGACCTCTGAAATGGATTGTGGCGTGATTTGGACAGCTTTACCCTTTATATTAGAGTTTATGGTGGTTGCAATGTCGCCTTGTTTTTCAAGGGTTGCATTTTTCCAGAACTCCCTTTGGGTCGCCAAATAGATTGGTGCATCGGCAGTGATCAAGGTTTTGTACTTTGATTTTGCCATGAGATCAATGATGGAATCGAAATCTTTTGTGGTTCCTGGTTTTGTGAGAATACCCAGGAGATTGTGAGATGGTTTGTGTGGAATTTCAGTGGAGATTGCCTTTTGAGAGGCTGTTTGCGATGAAGATTTGGAAGAGGGTTTTGAAGATTTCTTTGATTTTGTCATTTTGATGATGATTGATCGAAGAAATTTGTGAAGAAATGTGAAGAAAAACTGCTTTGAGAAGAGAATTTTTAAGAATTCAATTCGACAGTAAAACCCTGTTTTGGGGGTGAGTGGGGGATTTTATAGGGAATAAAGTGAATGCTGAGGTGGCAGCCGTTACAAAAGGTCTGATCAATATGTACTGTCCACGTGACAACCCCTGTTGAAAGTGAAGGACAGTACTTTTGTTGAAAGTGACTGATGAAGGCAGTGGTATGAAAGCAGTGGATGATTTTTACTATCAGTGGATAGCATATCAGTGGATAAGACACTGCTTTTGAACAACAGAGTTTATCAAAATAATAAGAGAGCAGGGGTTGACTTTCAGCAGTGGACAGACTTTTGAAGTATAGCAGACTTTTGAACAATCAGTGGTTAGTGGCAGACTTTTAAGGACTTAATGAAAAAACTTCATTTTTAACTATTTTTAAGGATGGAGTTTTGATTTTCTGAAAACATTTTGTTGCTTTTATTCATAGAAAAACAAGATGTTGCTTGTTATTCCATGTTCAGCATCCCAATCCTAGAGACCAAACTTTCAAAAATGGCTGTATCAAGTGCTTTTGTGAGCACATCAGCCAGCTGGTCTTTAGTTGGGACATGATGCAGAGAAATCAAACCTTTTTCATAGCAGTCCCTCACAAAGTGATGTCTGATGTCAATATGTTTGGTGGTTGAGTGGGAAACTGGATTTTTGATGATATTTTCTGCTGCCTGACTGTCCAACATGAGTGGTGTCTTTAAGGCAGTGATACCAAAATCCAGCAACTGATTTTGAAGCCACAGGAGTTGGGCTGTACAGCTTGCAGCAGCAATGTATTCAGCTTCAGCAGTGGATGTCGAAACAGCTGCTTGCTTTTTGCTTTGCCAAGAAACTAAGCAGTCACCTAGAAACTGGCACCCTCCTGATGTGGACTTCCTTGTGGTGGGACATCCAGCAAAGTCACTGTCTGAGAAACCTGAAAGCTTGATGTTCCCATTAGCTGGATACCAGATACCAAGTGTGGGAGCACCTTTTATGTATCTGAAGATCCTTTTTACAGCAATGAGATTTGATTTTCTGGGAGCTGATTGACTTCTTGCACAGACACATGTTGCAAACATGATGTCTGGTCTAGATGCAGTTAGGTACAATAAAGACCCAATCATGCTTCTATAAAGTGTTTGGTCAATCAGCTCATCTTTTTCATCAGACATGACCAGCTTATTTGTTGCCATAGGTGTGCTGCATGGTTTACAATCATTCATATCAAATTTGGTTAAAAGTTCTTTAGCATATTTGCTTTGATGAATGAAAGTTCCATTTTGCAATTGCTGTACTTGGAGACCAAGAAAGCATTGCAGCTCACCCATTGCACTCATTTCAAACTCAGCTGTCATGAGTTCTCTAAACTCTTCACACATTGAGTTACATGTGCTTCCAAAAATAATGTCATCCACATAAATCTGGACAATCATTAAATCCTTCCCTCTCCATTTTAAAAACAGTGTTTTATCAATGGTACCTCTTTTGAAACCATTTGAGAGTAGGAAGTTGGAAAGAGTTTCATACCAGGCTCTTGGTGCTTGTTTCAAGCCATACAAGGCTTTGTTTAGCCTGTAGACATGATCTGGATAAAATGGATCCTCAAAACCTGGAGGTTGACAAACATACACCTCTTCTTGAATTGTACCATAGAGGAAAGCACTTTTGATATCCATTTGAAACACCTTCATATTGTGGTTGACAGCAAAGGCCAGGAACAGTCTAATTGCTTCTAATCTTGCAACAGGGGCAAATGTTTCATCATAATCAATCCCCTCTTCCTGTCTGTAACCTTGAACCACAAGCCTGGCTTTATTCTTGACAACAATACCCCTTTCATCAGTTTTGTTCTTGAAGACCCACTTTGTGCCAATGGGACTAACCTCTTCTGGCAGTGGTACAAGCTCCCATACTTGTTGTCTTTTAAACTGTTGGAGCTCCTCTTGCATAGCTTCTACCCAGCTGTTGTCTTTCAGTGCCTCTTGGTACTTGACTGGCTGATGGAGTGATAGAAAACCAGCAAAAAGACAAATGTTTTGGGTTTGGCTTCTTGTGAGCACCCCTTCATTTATGTTGCCAATGATTTGATCAGGTGGATGAGACCGCAAGAAGATTAAATCTCCTTGGTATGGTATGATGGCATTGGTTGGTGAAGGCTGCAAATGTGTATCATCTGAGCTAACCACTGCTGGGGACTTTGATGATCCAGCAGTGGTTTCAAAAGGTGGTGGAATAGGAGGTAATGAGGTGGACAACTGCTGGCTTTTATCCACTGTTTGAGGACTTTTGTCAGCAGTGTTTGAGGATGTGGAAGCAGTGGTTGATGGGCTACTTTGGTCAACAATTGTTGAGGTAGCAGTGGTAGAGCTTTGACAACTGTTTTGAACAGCTGATGCTTTTCCCTTTGTGGCAGACCTTTGAGGGATGATGATTTCATACCCATAGTCTGGTGTTGTATCCTCTGATGGACCTGCACTGTTAGTCTTGACAGCAGTATTTTCAAAAGTGAAATTTTCAAGATCAAACAGATCTACAGGATTTGCTGGGATTTTCATTGATGAAAGTTCATTGAACTTAACATTCAAAGTCTCCTCCACTGCCTTGGTCCGTGTATTAAACACTTTGTAGGCCTTGGCAGTGGTTGAGTATCCCAGATGATAACCACAATCAATTTTGGCTGCAAATTTTGAAATGGAATCTTTTAAATTCAAAATAAAGCATGGGCAGCCAAACACTTTGAAATATGAGATCAGTGGTTTAATTTTATACAGAATTTCATAGGCAGTCTTTTTGTGCCTGGGGTTTATTAAAACTCTGTTCTGAACATAGCAAGCAGTGTTTACTGCCTCTGCCCAGAAAGTTAAAGGCAAACCTGAATCTGCAAGCATGGTTCTGGCAGCCTCAATCAGAGTTCTGTTCTTCCTTTCCACTACCCCATTCTGCTCTGGTGTTCTTGGGATGCTGTACTACCTTACAATCCCTTTCTTCACACAGAAGGCATCCAACTCCCTATTTTTGAATTCTGTGCCATTGTCACTCCTGAAGCTTTTTACTGGAAGGTCAAATTGCTTTTCAACCTGTATTACAAAGTCTTGCAAAATGCCTGCAGTTTCATCTTTTGAGTGCAAGAAGAAAGTCCATGTGAACCTAGAAAAGTCATCAACAATAACCAAACAATATCTTTTCTTTTTAAGGCTCATGACTTGAACTGGGCCAAACAAATCCATGTGTAGCATTTGCAGACACTGGGTTGTTTTGGACTCTTCAATGGGCTTATAAGAACTTTTATGCTGTTTTCCTTTTAAACAGGAAATGCAATGTTCAGGACATGAAAACAATTTTTGTGGTAGGCCTCTCACCAAACCATTTTTTGAAATTTCTGTGATTGTCTTAAGATTTGTGTGTCCCAGCCTTCTGTGCCAAAGTTCTGTCTCTTTGTTAGAGGCAGCTGAAAACAGACAGGCATCAGCTCTGGGACACTCTTTTGACATGTCAACAACATAAACATTGCCACTTCTTTGAGCAACAAGTTTAGTATGACCAGATTTAATTATTGCTTCAATCTTTTTGACCATTTCTGGTCCAACAATCCTACAACAGTCTTTTGTGAAGAATGACCCAAATCCCTTGTCACTCATTTGGGACACACTCAGAAGGTTGAATTTTAGATTGTCTATTAGATTGACATTTTCAAACTTTACATTTCTAGATTGCACTGTACCAGACCCCAGAACCTTCCCTTTACTATTATTCCCAAAGGATATATCACCCCCACCATGGATTTTAAAGTCTTTGAGGAGGGCTTTACATCCTGTCATGTGCCTGGAGCCTCCACTATCTACATACCAAAGACTATCTAAGCATGCAGAAGCTCCCTGCACATGAAGTAAAAGGATTAGTTCATTAAGGTCTCCAAAGCCAACAAGGCTTTGGATGGGGTCTCAACAGTGTCTGGAATGGATGCAAGATGATGGACAGTGGTTAGGTCAGGGGTTTGAACTGTTTTAGGACAGTGTTTCTCTAACCACTGTTGTGGATCCTGACCAATCATCTGCTGGTAACCAAAAGGATGCCTGTTCACTTTGGGTTTAGAGGGCCTTTTGTAGGCCTCATAAACGTGTGGAATCCTTTGGTAAGACTGTTTTTCTCTGCCCTTTTTGAACTGATTGGCAGGGGGTGCATCAGTAACCTGAACATCTCTTTTGGCAGATGTTTGGTTCAGCTGTTTTGTGACAGCTGTTTGTACTGGCACAAACAGTGGTTGTTTCTTGGTGAACTTGACAGATGATGAGGATGATGGTGGACTCAAGGATGTTTTAGCCATGTACTCATTCTTTTTCACATCAAAGTTTTTGAGGTACACACATGCTTGAGTTTTGTGGTTTGTTTTCCCACAAACAATGCAGCTTTCTGCTGAAACAATGACACTTGTTTTGTTTAGATCATAAGCTTTTAAGTGGAAACAGTCTTTTGTTAGATGATTCCTTTTCTCACAGAATTCACAAAACAAGTTATCAATTTTTTCTTTCTTCTTTCTCTTTTCAGATTCCTTTGCAGCAGAGGTTTTAACCACTGCTGGGATATCTTTGAGAGGTATGACTTTAGCTTTTGGAGCTTTAGCACCATCAATTGATGTAAAGTCCATTGGCTTGAAATTTTCAAGAATATCACATTCATCAGACCATTTTGGTTTAAACTGATGATCTTCAAGCTCCTTGAAAGTGGAGGAGCCCATTGGTCTGTTAAGTGTGATTTTGTTACCAAGTTTGTCAGTGATTTTCACTTCTTGGCCATTCTTGTTTGTGGGGATAAGCACAGTAGCTTCATCAGTGGTTTGAACAGAGTTTTCAAAAGCAGTGTTTTCATCATCATACTTTCTATACCCAACCCCAAACTTCACATTGCTTTTTCTCTGTTTTTCAAGCATAACCTCATATCCTTTGCAGGATTCCACCCATCTTTCACAAGTAATCTGGGCAGACTCCAACTCCTTTTTGCAAACTTGGTATTTTTCTACCATAGTTTGAAGTTGGGTTTTGGTTATACTTTGCTCTTCTTTTAAACAGCTGATTTCTTTTTCTTTTTCAGTCAATTTGTTTTTAAGTTCTTTTAAAGAGCTTTCAAATTTGACCTCATCAGTTAAGATTTTATCCCGAAGGTTTTCATTCACCTCTTTGATGTTAGCAAAAGCAATTATGCAATTATCTGAACACAGTTTTTCAAGAACTTGAGGAGATACCTTGGCAGCTGCCATCATTGCACAATCACATTGATGATCTTTATCATCATCAGCTCTTACCTTCTTTTCACCAGCCTTTTCTTCTTTCTCTTCTTCTTTGTCCTCTATGGACCATGGATCTATCATTGGTTCAATCAGAGTACCTGAACTTTCTTCCAACAGTACTTCATCAGCCACAGCAGTAATCACTGCTTCAATCACCTCTTCCACTGTTTCAGAGTACTGCTGTTTCTCCTCAGCTTCAACCCCCTCCTGTATTGACTCTAGTGCCATCAGACAAAACTCATCATGTGAAGAATCATTAGAAGCATAGAGTGCAAAATTTTCATCACAAAGATCATCAGGCATACTGCTCCAGTCAACAAACCCTTGAGTGAAAAAGCTTTGTTGATCTGGTTGTGTTGCTGCTGGAGCAGTGGTTTGAGGTGCAACAGGTTGCACTTGTACCTGTGGAACAGGGGTTTGAACATATTGGATTTGTGGAACAGTAGTTTGGACATAATGTACTGGCACAGGGGCAGCAGCATAGTGAGCAGTGTTCACTTGTGCTGCTGGGGCATATTGGGCATAATGCACAGTGTTTTGGTTTTGAGGTCTAGGATTTGAGCTAGGATGAGTAATTATGGGACCAGTATTTTGACTCCTACATTCCCTAGCAAAATGTCCCAACCTATTACACTTGTAGCACTTGATTTTCGATTTATCCAACCCAACCCTTAGATTCCCATGCAAACCTGGGAATTTTCTCCCTGTTCTTTTGTAGAACTTGCTAGTTCTAACACTTAGCAAAGCCAGTTGGTGCAGGATGTCCATTTCCTCTAAATCAGTGGGATCAAAATGTTGCAAATCATTTAGTTCAAAGCTTAAATTATCTGACATCTGGTTTTCGTTTGCAGTGAATGCATAACTTGCAGAGTGAGGATCAGGGTTGTTAAAGTTAGCTCCAGCAGTTATGTCAATGAAATGGTCATAACCCTGGTCCTTACCACTGCTCCCAGATTCTTCTTGACCCAAAAGAGCAGTGTTACCGAATGTATAATCATCAACGGCTTTTCCTGACTCTTGTAACTTCCTTTTCTGGTTCAACTCCCTTTCGTAGGTCAGGAGTCGACCATGGAGTTGGGTCAAGGTCAGATCCTTGAACTCAGGTGAATTTCTGGTGACAAAGGCTATAGTGTCCCATTTTTCGGGCAGTGACCTGAGGAACCTGCTGTTTTGAGTTGAGTTTGTAAAAGTGGTATTAACAAGCCTCAGTTCACTGATGAGACAACTAAACCGCTCAAATTGTTGAGTCAGTGATTCACCTCTAACATGACAAAACGTTTCGTACTGTTGGTTCAGGATTTCCCTATTGTTTTCTATGACTTCTTCAGTACCTCCAAACTGTTCCTTAAGTGCGTCCCACAATTCTTTGGTACTGTTACAGTGTAACAGTCCAGCATATATTTCATTGGGCAGCGCTGATGCTATGATGCTAAACGCTTTAGCATCTAGTTCGATCTTTTGAAAATCAGTTTCGGTGTAATTTTCAACTGGTTTTGGAACGAACTTTTTAGCATCTTCAGCGCTAGGCACTGAAGGAACATGAGGACCAAAGGTGACAGACCTCCAACAACCTGTGCTTTGTTGAGCGAGGATGTGACCCATCCTCCTCTGCCAGATGTTGTACTCATTTCTTTTTAGCATAGGTGGTTTAAAAAGTGAGCCGATGTTGTTTTTATCATCCTGAGATTGTGACGTCATTCTTGTTGTTTTACAGACACTGAGAAATCAACTTTAATGGTGATTTATCCTTGCTCTGTTTTTCAACGGACGAACAAACGATCAGTATCAACTGTTATGAGCTGAACTATTTACGTCAAAATGATTGTTAAATCAAATTTGACTGTCCAGGCTCTGATACCAATTGTTGGATCTGAGTTTCTTTTTGATTGTATTTTCGTTTGTAATTACGATGGAAATGAAAGAGTTGTGCAGCGGAAATAAGATGAAAGCAAACTTTGCATACAATCAAACGAGAGTAATACTTTTATCAAACATCTTTTCACAAAGAACCGAATGATTGAATTTGTTTCAACAACGATTACAATGATTGATGTAAGAATGCAAACTCCCCCTCAGCCAGAGCTCAGTGGTTTGTTCGTGCAAAGAAGACGATTGATCAAAAGAGCTAATAGAACAGTACAAAGTACTGAACTATTTATAGGCACTTGCAAACCACTGAGCATCTTAGCTGACGTCACCATGAAAGTGACATCTAACCTCCTAACAAACTCTAACTACTGATCTATAAACACTGATGTACAAAACTACTGCTATTACATTACATTACATAAAAGACACTTAAACTGCTGCTGCATCCTTCCACTGCTGTGAACCCAGCAGTGCTTGTCCGGATCAGCAGTACTTGACCCAAGGCAGTAGATAGAGTCAACAGAGCTTTGGTCTTCCATCAGTCTTTGACTTTGGTAAGTAGATATAAAACAGCAGTTGTAGGTCAGCACTTAGTATGATCAGCAGATAGAAGGTCAGCAGATATGAAACCACTTTCAAGGGGAGAGATTTGCATGAACCAACTGTAAACGTCTGCTTATTCTGGATCCACTGCTTTGATCCAGTTTTGGCTTTACATTATCTGTTCCTCTGATAGGGTTCAATCCCAACAATAATCCAACCGAGGATGTTGAATCTACTCCGGGAACAATTCCGGTTCGTGGTATTGTCCTTAGGGTTACGAATATAGAAGGCAATCCGTTAATCCCAAGGCGAGGTATGTATTCGACCAACAATGTGTCAGTTATCGATGGTTTAGAAGCTATATCCAAACCTATTAATCTGGAATATAAGGGGAGTGGGGGATTATTTCATTCAAAACCAGTGGAGGATTATGCGGCTGAATGTTACCCAGCTTATTCCCATGCAAACCCGGATATAGGAAATATAAGTCTGAATGCGGATGAGAGTAGTTCAAATCAAATGGCTGACCGAGGTAATAATGCTGTTAAACCTATGTCATTTGCTAAGGTTGTTCAAAAACAACCAGAGGTAAATAAAGTGAATTTTCGACCGATGGAATATGTGGAGAAAATGGAAGTGGTAGATGTTGTCATACCACTTTCGTCGGTGAAAGAGGTTAATGACAGATTTTCTAACACTTTGTATGGATACTTCCTAGGGAAACGACTTGCTTTCTCGGTGGTTGATTACTTTGATAAGAATGCCTGGGTGAAATATGGATTAATGAGGATGATGATGAATTTAAAGGGCTTCTTTTTCTTCAAGTTTAAAACAAAAAGGGGTATGGAACAATTGCTAGAAAATGGTCCATGGACGATACGTAATGTTTCAATTATACTGAATGAATGGAGTCCGTCGACTACATTGGTGAAGGAAGATATTATAGCTATACCAGTTTGGGTGAAGATGCACGATGTTCCGTTGACGGCGTTTACTGAGGATGGGCTAAGTTTGTTGGCATCTAAAATAGGTGTGCCGAAAATGTTAGATTCTTATACGTCTCCGATGTGTTCCGAGTCGTGGGGAAGGAGTAGCTTTGCGAGGGCCCTGATTAAAGTTCAGTCAGATAGGGAGCTGATGAGAAGTATAACAGTTGCGGTGCCATCTTTGGAAGGCAATGGGTACTCTAAAGCCGAGATTAAAATAGATTATGATTGGGAGCCGCTAAGATGTTTAGATTGTTGTGTGTTTGGACACGACGATAAGACGTGTCCAAGGAAGCCGAAGATAACTATTCCAGTTACATCTAACACGGAGGTATTTCAGGAGGCCAAAGGAAAAAAAACAAGAAAGGTGGGCAACAAGGTTTCCCAATGAAAAATCAGAAACCGAAGACGATGTGTCGGCCAGTTACAAAATCGAAGTCAAATGGGGATGTTGCAGCATCATCTCATGTTGATGTTTCAAATTCTTTTTATGTGCTTCAGGAGGGAGATGTGGAACAACAAGAGGCTACCATGATAGAATTAAAAAGGATAAGCGGTCGAAAGATCGGAAGGGAGATTCTAAAGGAGGTGAAGGAAGTATGGAGGAGGTCATTCCAGAAGCTGTTGAGATGGATGATCTTTTAGCTGAAATACCAAAATTTAAGGATAGAAAAATTGATAATAGAGGGTCTGAGGGTGCAAGCACACCCGGTAACACGGTTTCTAATGGGTAGTGTCGCTGCATGGAATATAAGGGGGTTGAACCGCTCCCTAAAGCAAAAGGAGGTTCGTCAGATGATCATGGATAATCACATTCAGGTTTGTGCTATTATGGAAACGCATGTTAAAGCTTCCAAAGTCTATTCTGTGTGCAATAAAGTGTGTCGGAATTGGAGTTGGGCTTCGAATGCTAGTTGTTGCTCTAAGGGTACTCGAATCATGGTAGGTTGGCACTCTAATTTAGTATATGTAATGATTCTGTCGCAAACAGCTCAAGTCGTGAATGCTCAAATTGTTTTTAAGCTGGATCAAAAATCTGTCTTTTGCTCTTTTGTTTACGCCGTTAATCATTATAAGAACAAAAGATGTCTTTGGGCGAGTTTAACTCTTCATCACGAGTATGTCCATGACAAACCGTGGGTTATTATGGGCGACTTTAATACATCTTTGTTCCTGGAAGACACCCTTTCGGGTTCGTCTAATATGAATATTGGCATGACAGAATTCAAAGATTGTGTTAACAAAATTGAGGTGCTTGATATAAATAGCTCAGGGATGCATTATACATGGACTAATAAACAATAGAAGGGGAGAGCTGTGTTCAAAAAGATAGATCGGATTCTTGGAAATATGAAATTTATTGATGAATTTCCGGCTGTTGCAGCTTGTTTTCATCTGTATAGGATTTCCGACCACACCCCATGTATTCTAGTTTTGCCAAATATCCAAAGAGATAAACCTAAGCCATTTAAGTTTGTCAATTTGCTGACTCAAAAAACGGGATTTATGGAGGAGGTGAAACGGGTCTGGGATAGCGATGTGTATGGCTTTTACATGTATCAGGTGGTTAAAAAGCTTCAATTACTAAAGACTCCTATGCGCAAATTATTGGATAAGCACGGTAATTTTCATGAAAAGGTTAAAATGGCTCGAAAACAGTTGGATGAGTGCCAGCAAAAGATTGATGCGGAGCCTGGGAATGAAGAGTTAATGTTGCAGCAGACTCATTTACTCCAAGTTTATAAGGATGCAATTTATGATGAAGCTTTGTTCTTACAACAAAAGTCTAAAGTGGATTGGCTCTCTTTAGGTGATTCTAATACGAAGTTTTTTCATAATGTTGTCAAAGCTAAAAACCATCGTAGTAGAATTTTTTCTATCAGAGACATGGCTGGTAAGTTGTATGAGGGGGGCATGGCACCTCAAGCTATGGTTGACCATTTTACGAAGTTTTTTGGGAATGTAGGGAATGTAAATTTGCATCCGACTCCAGACTTGTTTCGCAATGTGTTGACAATAGAAAAGGCTGATCATATGGTTAGGGAGGTTACGGATGACGAGGTGAAAAGAGCCATGTTTTCTATTGATGGGAACAAGACGCCTGGCCCAAACAGTTATACGTTGACTTTCTTTAAAGAAACTTGGAATATAGTTGGTGATCATGTGTGTTGTGCTATTAAGGATTTTTTCCGTAATGGGCAGTTGCTTCAACAACTGAATCACATAGCCATCGCGGTTATTCCTAAGGTGAGTACGCCTGACACACCCCCAAAATACCGCATGCGGAAACCCCCGCGAGTCGTGTGACGTACCAGGATCTAGCCACCAATCACATTGAACTCATACATGATTTAAGTAAAACTTTCATTTATTAAGGTAAAGTATTACATTACATAGAGTATAACTCATCGTATTCAGTGGAAACATAAATCATTTATTAAGTGTTACATAAACCGTATAAACAAAAATCAATAGACTTGTCTCACGATCCCATGCATTACGACCCAGCAAGTTCCACGATCCACATATGTCACACCCCCAAAATCCACAAGCGGAGTATCACCGCAGGAGGCATGACATGACCAGGATCAAGCCACCAATCATATTGAACAATGTATTAAAGTAAATATAAACAAACCACAATATAATTGGTGTCCAAAACAAATTAACTAAGTTCAAGTTATCAGCGGAAACAGAAAGTGTAAAACCAAAACATAAGTTTTAAAGTTCAAATGTTTAACATGGAACTCAACAGTCCATGCCCCACAACGACCTCTCCTTCTCGTGCAAGCTCCATCTAAGCACCTACCGACCTGCAAGGCATGTAGCAATGAATCAACAAAAAAGTTGAGCGAGTTCACAGTTGGTTGTACATTTTAAGTTACTTAACCCATTCCCAAACCACCGGGAATCCCATGCCTTGTAGAAAGTGTGAACTCACCTTAGGTTAGCTCGGCAGATACACGAAAAGGTTACTTGAGCTATATGTGGTCAACCACGTCCTAACATGGTTACCATACAAGTCAGGTCTAGGTTCAAGTAGTTCACGTAGGTTTACACATAAGCTAACAGGTTACGAACACATAATGATCATGGCAAACACGTAAAATACATTAACAGTCAAGTACACATCATGTCCACCTTATGCGACTCAGATGATTGGGCTCGCACAAGTTCAACGGCCCAATCATCTTGTGCGATTCAATAATTTGAGCCCACTAAACCTTCGGCCCAACCTGTTGTGCGTCCAGCACAATCTTGTGCGACTCACAACGGGTTGTACGACTGAAACCAAACCCGGCCCAATAATAAATGAAATCCATACCCCATACGGCCCAACATATAAACCGATAATCAACTTGTGCGGTCCATTTAATCTTGTGTGACCCGTATTAACTTGTACGATTACAAATGGCTTGTGCGACTAGAATCTACTTGTGCGAATGAGTTTTGGGCTTTAAGGCCCAATAACATAATAAGGTTCAAACAGCTGTGTGTGGCCCAAGACTTGTGCAATCGGCACTGCCTTGTGCGATCCACATGTCTTGTGCGATCATGCAATTTCTAAGTTGTACACTGTGCTTAAAGGGTTGTACCCAGCCTTGTGCGACTGTATTGTGCGACTGGGGCTTGTGCGTTCAGTATTAGATTTCCATATTTTATGGAAATCAGTGACACTTTCCATTTACCTAATCCATTCTAACAAATTCCAACTTTGCAACAATTCGATCAAACTAACAGATTTTCCAATTAATTTGTATGAACCCTAATTAATCCTAAACAACTCATCACCATCACACCGAATCAAATAGCATGATTAACATCAAGATCCTTAATTCATCATTCAATAACCCAAGCCAAAACTTATAATCCATCTGAATCCAAACACATATGGCCGATTACATTCATTCGGTTCTAAATCATTATTATTATCAGATGATTATCAAACCCTATATTGAACTAACATATTACACATGTGAGCCGATTTACATGAACACTAACCTCAACAATTTATATCATAATCAATCATATATCATTCGTAAATCATTATGTAGGAACATATAAATCACAATATCATCCAACGAAACAATAACCATGAAACACTAACCGGTTAGATGGTAGAACAACGATGATCCGAATCAAGAAAGCTTCGAGGAAGAGGGGATGTTGTCGTCGAGTTCAAGAGAGAGAGGCAGAGAGATTTAGGGTTTGCTAAACTCTGTGTGTTTTGATAAAGTGTAGGATTTATACTAACACCCTAGGTGTTATACGAGCTAAGAGAGTGGGCCGAACCCTTCATGGGCTGCCCTTGGGTTTCGAGTACAAAGATTGTGGCCCGAATGAGCTTGTACGATTGGACTAGTGTTGTGCGACTACATTATATACATACATTACACACATTCACATAACATGTAACATTTATTCATTAAAACCAACATATCAATTAGTCACATAGAGTTCATACACGTCACATTAAACACAAAGATAGGTTCTTAAATACGAGTTGTCACATCATCCCCAAGTTGAAAGAAATTTCATCCCGAAATTTAGCACGTAGTTACTAAGGAAGCTAGTTAGGTTGCGTGGTTTCTTGGTTTTCCTAGGGTGTCACATCCTTCCCCGTTGGTTTAGAATTTCGTCCCGAAATTCCGTAGTAGCTTCAGCCTCAGTTGTAGTTTCACTTTTCTCGAACAACTGGGGATACTTGTCTTTCATTTGGTCTTCTCGTTCCCAGGTAAACTCTGGGCCACGACGGGAGTTCCAACGAACTCGAACAATGGGTATCCTAGTACGTTTGAGAACCTTAACATCTCGCCTGTAATCTCTACTGGTTTCTCGATGAATCGCAACTGGTCGTCGATAGTGAGTTCCTTGAGAGGAACTATGAGGGTCTCATCTGACAGACACTTCTTCAGATTCGACATATGCAACACGTTGTGAACTCTACTGAGTTCTTCAGGTAGATTCAATCTGTAGGCCACCTTGCCAATTCTCTCAGTGATTTCGAAAGGTCCAACATAACATGGATTTAGCTTGCCTTGTTTACCAAAATGAATTACACCTTTCCAAGGAGAAACTTTTAGTAGCACTCGATCCCCAACCTTGAAATCGAGTGGTTTCCTGCGCTTATCAGCATAGCTTTTCTGACGGTCATGAGCTGCCGCCATTCGTTGTCGTATTTGGGCAATATTTTCTGTCCTGTCCACGACGAGCTCTGGCCCAGTGACTTGGCTGTCACCAACTTTTTCCCAACATAAGGGTGATTGGCATTTCCGTCCATACAACGCCTCGAACGGAGCAACCTGGATGCTGGTGTGATAACTGTCGTTGTATGAAAACTCTACCAAAGGTAGATGCCTTTCCCAGCCATTACCAAGGTCGATTACACATGCTCGAAGCATGTCTTCCAGAGTCTGGATGGTGCGTTCAGACTGCCCATCTGTCTGAGGATGATATGCTATGCTCATGTCTAGACGTGAGCCAAAGGATTTGTGCATCGCTTGCCACAAATCAGAGGTAAAACGTGGATCACGATCAGAAATGATGGAGGTTGGCACCCAGTGCCTCGAAACTACTTCCTTCAAGTAGACGTCTGCTAGTGTAGAGAACTTATTCGTTTCTTTAATAGCCAGAAAATGTGCAGACTTGGTCAGTCGATCCACTATCACCCAAATGGTATCATTTCCTCGTTGAGATCTAGGCAAGCCAGTAACAAGTCCATGGAAATTTGCTCCTATTTCCATGTCGGGATCTCTGGTTGCTGAAGTTGGCCTGATGGCTTCTGGTATTCAACCTTGACCCTAGCACAGGTCAGACATTTACTAACATAGGTCGCTATGTTAGCTTCCATGTGGGGCCACCAGTACGTAGTCTTGATGTCGTGGTACATCTTATCCGAACCAGGATGTACTGAGTAACGAGATTTGTGAGCTTCATCCATCACAAGTTCACGCAGATTACCATAGGATGGAACCCAGATGCGCCCTACCAAGTAGTAAGCACCGTCTTCCTTTAGTTCTAACCGTTTCTCCAATCCTCGCATGGACTCAGCCCTGAAGTTCTCTTCTTTCAATGCTTCGATCTGAGCACCACAAATTTGGGCAGGAAGACTAGAGTGAATGGTAAGCTGTAACGCACGTACACGCTTAGGTTTAGTTTCCTTTCGACTGAGGGCGTCAGCCACCACATCGGCTTTGCCTGGATGCTATCTGATTGCGCATTCATAGTCGTTAAGAAGTTCGACCCATCGACGCTGTCGCATGTTCAACTCCTTCTGATCGAAGATATGTTGGAGACTCTTGTGATCGGTGTAAGTGGTGTACTTGGTACCGTACAAGTAATGTCTCCATATCTTAAGAGCAAACACCACTGCTCCCAATTCCAAGTCATGAGTAGTGTAGTTCTTTTCGTGAACCTTGAGTTGTCGTGATGCGTAAGCTATGACTTTCTCACGTTGCATCAACACACAACCTAGTCCTTGGATTGACGCGTCACAATAAACCACGAAATTGTCTGTGCCTTCAGGCAATGGGAGAATAGGTGCGCTACAAAGCTTCAACTTCAACTGCTGAAATGCGGATTCCTGAGCATCACCCCAACGGTAGGTGACACCCTTCTGAGTAAGAACAGTAAGAGGCTGCGCGATCTTTGAGAAATCCTTGATAAACCTCCTGTAGTAGCCCGCCAAACCCAAGAATTGACGGATTTCAGTTGGTGTTCGAGGTGCAGGCCAATTCCTGATTGAGTCAACCTTGGATGGATCAACGTGAACCCCATCCTGATTAACCACGTGGCCTAGGAAATGGACTTCACGAAGCCAGAAGACCTCGTGTTCCTCCTGACTCTTGGAGTAGATCAGGATGTCGTCGATGAACACAATAACGAACTTATCCAAGTAAGGTTTGCACACTCGGTTCATAAGATCCATGAAGACCGCATGTGCGTTTGTCAACCCAAAAGGCATAACTAGGAACTCGTAGTGCCCATAATGAGTCCTGAATGCTGTCTTAGAGATGTCCTCATCTCGGACCCTCAGCTGATGATAGCCCGATCTCAAGTCAATCTTTGAGTAGAAGCTCGACCCTTGCAACTGGTCGAACAGGTCATCTATACGAGGAAGAGGATAACGATTCTTCACGGTTACCTTGTTGAGTACACGATAGTCTATGCACATTCAAAAGGTACCGTCTTTCTTCTTCACAAACAAAACTGGAGCTCCCTAGGGCGAAGAGCTAGGACGAATGAAACCCTTGTCCAAAAGCTCTTGCAGTTGCGTGGACAGTTCTTCTAGTTCAGATGGGGCTAAACGATAAGGTGCACGAGCTATAGGCGCTGCTCCTGGAGCTAGCTCGATTTGAAACTCGACCTGACGATGAGGCGGAAGACCAGGTAATTCCTCAGGGAATACCTCAAGAAAGTCGCGTACAATCGGGATATCTTCTATCTTCTTTTCCTTCGTTGAGGTGTCAGTAACGAGAGCTAGAATAGCAGTGTGGCCCTTTCGTAAACACTTCTGGGCCTTAAGGAAAAAGATAATGCTCACAACAGCACCACTCTTGTCTCCATGAATGACGAGAGGTTCTTCACCAGAACGAGGAATGCGGATGATTTTCTCCTTGCAAAGAATCTCTGCTCGATGTTGGGATAACCAATCCATCCCAATGACGATGTCGAAGCTACCGAGAACGATGGGGATATGGTCGATAGAGAAGGTCTAACCAGCTAAAGCGAGATTACAACCCGTAACTATGTGTGTGGCCTCAAGACTTTTACCGTTTGCTAGTTCTACAACATGCTTGGTGTCTAAGGGAATTGGGGTACGCTTAAGCATCTGACTAACTTTTAAGGACACATAACTAGTATCGGCACCCGAATCGAATAAAACAGAAACAAAGAAATCATCCAGTAGGAACTTACCCGTCACGACGTTGGGATTGTTCCTAGCATCACCCTGACCAATCACAAATGCACGTCCCCTGGCACCATTGCCATCGTTGTTACCCCCATTGTTGTTTCCATTTCCCTGGTTGTTGTTGTTGTTTTGATTCTGGTTCAGCTGTGGGCAGTTCCTTTTGAAGTGGCCCTCAGCCCCACATTGAAAACACCCTTTATTATTACCCTGTTGTTGCTGCTGCTGGTTCTGTGGAGCTTGTTGCTACTGCTGACGATTCTGATTCGCAGGATATGGACTCCTGCAATCCTTCGTTGTGTGACCAGGTTTGTTGCATCTATGACAACGACCCTTGTTACACGGCCCGCTGTGGTGCAAGTTAAAACGGTTACACTTAGGTTGATTTCCCTTGTACCCTCCCTGTTGACCAGGGCTCTTGTAGTCATTAGTCCTTCGCTGTTGAGACTGAGACTTAACAGAAGCTGAACCCTTGCTTGAATTTCCATTCCACTTGCGCTTTTTGTCGCTAGGAGCATCAGAAGTAGCGCTAGCACTAATACGCTTTGGCAGTCTGTTCTGCTCGACTGCCTGGTCAGTGAGACGGTGGGATAGTCGTATGACCTGCTGAATCGTGAAAAGGTTCGCTGAGATCACCATACTCTGAATTTATGGCACTAATCCCTTGAGGTATAGCTCAATACGTTTACAGGGAGGATCCACCATAGTAGGACACAAAGCAGCTAGTTCATTTGATCTCTTCGTATACGCCTCGATTTCTGACCCCGTCATCTTTAGGTTGTATGTAACACCCCGAAAACGGGTTTGGTAATTAAACTACGTTAATAATAATGAACGGGTAAAATAGCGTTAGTGGTAAAATTTACCCGGTGAATATTAGGACTTAGACAAACAATCCTAATATTAGTTATAAAATTTAATAAATGCTTGAGAAAACAATGTTATAAGAAGCCCGAGTTAACGGGACTTAAAATAAAACGGGTTATGACTTCCCGAACCCATTAAGTTAACTAGGGATAATTAACCTAGTTAATAAGAGGGACTTTTACTAGAAATAAGTGGGTTGTAGCCTACTTAATAACAAACCAAAACGTGAGGGACCGAAGTTGGATAACTTGAAAAAGGGTTTTATAAAAAAATTACATAACACACACCTAAGGTGGGTGTGTGCGTGTCTGGAGATCGACCAGGAGGGTGCTCCCAAGAGCTCAAACCCTAGAACTCAACAAATCATCAAATTGAAGCCTGCTTCAAGGTCAAAATCGATGCATGAATACATAGAAACGATCACCTAGTCGTGGGGATCGTAAGGTATGTCAAATTTTTGATGTTTATGAAGTTGAGATTTTTGATGAACTTGTGAAAATCGAAATTCAAGCTTGAATGATTGATGTTTGGGTGAAACTAGGATAAAATTCATGCTTAGAAACAAACCCTAGTTGAAAACTTGAAGAATTAGTACTAAAACTAGGAATTTGATAATTACCCTCTTATGTACTAAGTGGGTTTTGATTGTGTAGTGAAGATGATGATATGTTTATGCTAGAAATCATCATAGTTGATAGTTGATGCAAGATACTTGAACAATTTCCAAGTTTGAGTGTTGATCATACATGACTTGAAAAATGGGGTTTTGGATGATTTAATGAAATTGATGTGGTATTGGTGTTTATAAACACCATACTAACTTGTATTAATGAACTACTTGAACAAAATTAGGAATTGTTAAGAGTTCATACTTGATTTGAAGTGGGTCTTGATACAAGAATTAAACTCATGATTTATGATTTAGTTTAATAAGAAAAGTAGTCAAAGATTCATAAGGTGTGAAAGTCATGATTTAGAATGACTAATCTAACAACCTTGTGAATGATGAATGATAGTTGGCGCTTAACAAGCTAGGTGAAGCTTGGGATGGAAGCGGGTCAAACGAGTCAAGCATAAAGGAAAAGCGTATTCGGGATGCAAGGTAAGTGAAACTTACAAAATTATGTAGAATACTTGTTTATTCTATACGATATAAATGCGATAACGATAATATATAAAATATGAATTTCCGACGCGATCGATACGAGTCGGAACATATAGAGATGATAAAAACCTTGGTTTATGGCAAAACGGTAAATAAATCATGTAATGATTTAAGAAATTATGAATTCCCGTTAAGATTACCTTGTAGTGTAATCTAATAATGATAAAAAGGATAAAATGGAAATTGGTCAAGTGTTGACTAATGTAAATCGAAGTTAAAAGAACACCCATGGCGTAAGCCGAAATGGGTTGAAATTTGTAAGAAAAGAGTGTAAAAGAAAAAGGGGTATGGTAATAAAATCCGGGATGGGATGGATGTATGAATTGGAGATCAAAAACGATGTTTTTGATTAAATAGATAATGTTGGGCATATAGTCCAAACGGGTCGAATGGTGGTGATAACACCATTTGATAATGTCGACTAATGTGGTTGTCAAGTCTTATGTTAACAGGACCGATTAGCTAATCGGATAATTGCGTCACCATTGATGGTGTGATAATGAAAACGAGGTATAAATCGGGTCTACTTGTTGATCCGGTCCAGGTACGCATAATTATGTTGTAGTTAAAAGTGCTATTTTGGTCAAATAATTTGAGAGAGAGTCCTTCGTCATAAAAGGACTAAAATCGACCAAAACGCCCTTGTAGGCTAAATGGGACAAACAACCCTTAAAGGTTGTTTGGAAACGAGTTTTATGACAAGGTAAATACTTAGAATAAGTATAGAAGCTGAAAGAGGTATTATATTAGCCATACAACACTATTTGAGTTTTTGCCGTAAAATGACGATTCGAGAGGTAAAACTTGGTTTATATTGATCACCACATTAAATCTACCTTAAATACAGTTATGGTGGGAGATTATAGGATAAGAAATGTGGTAATGGAATGCTAGAAGCAATCGAAAGCTATTTTAGGCTCGAAAGTGCTTAAATACCCTTAACGGGTCAAAATAAGCATACGAGTGAAAACGGGTTTAAATTGTGAAATAAACTTGTGATTAGAACCTAAAATGGTAGTTAATATCAATTTGAAGAAGTGTAGGTGATGTAGGAATCAAACAAATATGTTTGTTTGATAAAATGCATAAACGGGTAAAATTTGATAATAAGGTAACGATTCGAAGGCTGGAAAGTCTCAAAATTTATTTATGTTGGATGTTGGATTTTAACTCCATATGATGGGGAATTAAATTACGGACGCGTAGGAAAAAGAATCGGGTAAAACGGATCAATAACGAAGAAGTTATGGCCGTTTCCGTGAAATCGGGTTGAGTTGAGAATGTATAGCATCAGCTGAAGGCATAGGCTGTGAAAAACAGGGCTAGGCGTGACACCTAGGCCCTTGGCGTCACGTCTAGCCCCCTAACTCCGAAAATTGTTAATTTTTGTCATTTTTAACCCCTGTACTTGTTTGAACTTAATATTTGACTATCAAAACTAACTTTTAAGTTGGTTTTGATCATAGGTGAATGCCAAGAGTGCACAGATGAAGATCAAGCGACGAGCAAGAACCAAACACGATCACGAAATAAGCTTCCGCACTATGTATCGTTATTATGTTAAACGACGAACGTACACATGATATGTTGTATACTTTTAAGTTGTAAAAAGTTTTAATAAACCCGAAATTTTCCAATGCATATGTAATCTTAATTACATGATTGTTTTTCATAAATGATACGTAAAACCTCAATTATTAAGAACGGGTGTTACAAGTTGGTATCAGAGCCTTGGTTTAAGAGATTCAAGTATGGTGGGAAAACTATGCTTGGACTTAAACCTTATGCTCTTAATAAAGATTGGTGTTCGGTTCGAGGCTTGATCGCAAATCCGGTAAGTACATGTATGTTAATAGTTTAGCATGCTAAAGTGTTGTAAACAACACATAGGGCTATCGTGTGATACACGTTACCCCAATTAAAATGATTGAAATAGTTGACGAAAATACGCGCGTTGACGCGTATAGTATAAAAAGCCTTGTATTATAATACGGGCGATTATTGAAGTTGACGTTACTAACTTTTGTGAATGTTTTAATTGAAGGACACTCGCGTTTGAAGACGACGAGAGTCAAACGAATTGTGGATATGATGATGGAACGGTCCGAAGTATGACAAGAGGAGCATGCTCACCGAGGACTAAATCGCGTAACGACCGCGAACAAGGTTAATGGCAAGGAACGCCCGTCGAGGCAAACATTACCAGGTGCACATTTTAAATAATCGCACAAATAGCAATATGCAACAAATAAGTAGAAATTGAAAGTTGCATATGTAGATTAAAAACTTGGAAAAACCCGAATAGAAAATGTATTCGGGATATTGTTTCAAAGAGAAACAAATAGAGGCGTTACTTACATAGGGCGTGATGTGAAAACTATAAAATGGTCATGTGTGTCATGTGTTAATCGCTTACTCTGGCCAAGTAAGTAGTGGCATATGATACCATGAACTTCTTATGGCGGACACGTTTACATCCGATGTAGTAAGGGCGGGGTGAATGGGACTAACTTAAAAGTACCCAAATGAGTCAAATGAGCAAAATATTTGATAATAATGTAAACGCACAGCCGGGTGACGGAAGTGTATTACATTAGGATGATGAGCCCGAGTGAAGGGACAAAGATTAATGTAAAAAGATTAAGGTATGCAATTGGGAGGGGTGTGCTTACACTCGAACCCGGAGAATGCAAATATGACTCTTAACGGGCCGATTTTGTAAAACACCAAATTTGAGAACAAAGTAGGAATATAAAAGCGAAACGAAGTCATAATGCATACCGTAAGGGTTGCAATAATAACGACTTTGGTAAAACACCCGGTTGGTGGGTAAGGATTTAAACGCATGCGTAGACTGAGAAACAGGAACGCGAAATAGAAAGTCAAAAGACTCGGAATATGAGTCATGACTAAAAGATGACAAGAATTTTCGCAAACATAAATTTTGATAAAAAATTACGTTCGACTAGTTAAAAGTCGAACGAGTCGAACAAAGAATGAAATTTGACGTTCACCAGTGATGAAATTTCACACGAACAAGTCAAACGAATTAAATAAATGATGACGCTTGCTAATGTAAGTAGGCGCGGACTGAATAAGTAAAAGTGTGAGATGTTAACTAACCTATGTAAAGGGTTATGGGCGTTAAGAACGTTAAGATAAAAGAACCTGGGTAATGGGTTGTATAGAAGTATAAGTATGAACCGGGAAACGGTAAGCGTAGAACAAACTGACGCGTAAATAACGTCAGAAGTCATAAAGTCGGAGGATTAGTCCGGAAGTAAACAAATGAAGTCTTAGACTACGGTCAAGGTCAATTGAAGTTCAAGAGCGAAAATAAACGATTCCAAACATAATAAGAGATGCCTTGAAGCTATATATGTATATATACATTTGAATATATACAAGAATAAAAGATGATCTACGGGATCATCATAACCTACGGGATTAAACATAGTGTTAAGGTCTACGGGACCAAAAAGACCCTCGGGTCATAAAGAGAAGGAAACGAGTTGTTAATGTCTCACCTTAAAAAGGTGAAAAATTTAAAGAAATAGCCTATGAGGCTAAGTGAAAGAACCTACGGGTTAATAGTGTAAAGCAAGGGAACTAGTTATGATTCCCCGCGTAAAATGAGAACGGAAAAGAATAAATTATGGGTTGTCAATTTCCTTAATATTAGTAATTGACATAGTTAAAAGGAAAAACGTTAAACTAAAATTCAGTTTTAGTAAGAAACAACGTTTTAACAAATATGAATACTATAAGACGAATTTGGAAATAACAAATATCAAAGAGTATGGGTCTTAACATCGATAGGTGCAAGACGATATATTCAAAAAAGTGGTATTTTCGAAAATGAAAGGTTGATATAAATTAAACATGACGTGACACGATCACGGTCAAGAAATGCAATGTGAAGTGGAATCACAGTATCACCAATCGAGCGGTAAAAAGCAACTGGACTAATAAGTCTAGTTAGTGAGACCGGTTAAGGTCATTTAAGTAAGTTGGTTGCTTGTAAGCGGTGGATTCAATATAACTGAACCGAATAAATGAATTTGAAAACAAAAGAAATTGTTGCTAAAGGTGAAAGATTTCACTAAAGACCTTTAAACGGGTCAAAGTAATTGATTCATAAGGAAATTCGATAGTATATGAAAGCGATGGATATCGCTAAGTTAACTAAACTAGTGGAAATAACGAGATTACGTTATTTCGAAGTTACACTATGTCGTATGAAATATGTAGACAATTAGTAACCAAAAAGATGTTACCGTACTTTTCGGGTAATACTAACGATTGGTTAAAAAGTATAAGTAATGTTTAAAAGATTTCTCGGCTCAAATACATTGAGTTTAAACTCAATGAATTATGTAAGAAAAGGCTTCGAGGACGAAACCTCTTTAAGGGGGGTAGACTTGTAACACCCCGAAAACGGGTTTGGTAATTAAACCACGTTAATAATAATGAACGGGTAAAATAGCGTTAGTGGTAAAATTTACCCGGTGAATATTAGGACTTAGACAAACAATCCTAATATTAGTTATAGAATTTAATAACTGCTTGAGAAAACAATGTTATAAGAAGCCCGAGTTAACGGGACTTAAAATAAAACGGGTTATGACTTCCTAAACCCATTAAGTTAACTAGGGATAATTAACCTAGTTAATAAGAGGGACTTTTACTAGAAATAAGTGGGTTGTAGCCTACTTAATAACAAACCAAAACGTGAGGGACCGAAGTTGGATAACTTGAAAAACGGTTTTATAAAAAAAAATAACATAACACACACCTAAGGTGTGTATGTGCGTGTCTGGAGATCGACCAGAGGGTGCTCCCAAGAGCTCAAACCCTAGAACTCAACAAATCATCAAATTGAAGCCTGGTTCAAGGTCAAAATCGATGCATGAATACATAGAAACGATCACCTAGTCGTGGGGATCGTAAGGTATGTCAAATTTTTGATGTTTATGAAGTTGAGATTTTTGATGAACTTGTGAAAATCGAAATTCAAGCTTGAATGATTGTTGTTTGGGTGAAACTAGGATGAAATTCATGCTTAGAAACAAACCCTAGTTGAAAACTTGAAGAATTAGTACTAAAACTAGGAATTTGATAATTACCCTCTTATGTGCTAAGTGGGTTTTGATTGTGTAGTGAAGATGATGATATGTTTATGCTAGAAATCATCATAGTTGATAGTTGATGCAAGATACTTGAACAATTTCCAAGTTTGAGTGTTGATCATACATGACTTGAAAAATGGGTTTTTGGATGATTTAATGAAATTGATGTGGTATTGGTGTTTATAAACACCATACTAACTTGTATGAATGAACTACTTGAACAAAATGGGGAATTGTTAAGAGTTCATACTTGATTTGAAATGGGACTTGATACAAGAATTAAACTCATGATTTATGATTTAGTTCAATAAGAAAAGTAGTCAAAGATTCATAAGGTGTGAAAGTCATGATTTAGAATGACTAATCTAACAACCTTGTGAATGATGAATGATAGTTGGCGCTTAACAAGCTAGGTGAAGCTTGGGATGGAAGCGGGTCAAACGAGTCAAGCATAAAGGAAAAGCGTATTCGGGATGCAAGGTAAGTGAAACTTACACAATTATGTAGAATACTTGTTTATTCTATACGATATAAATGCGATAACGATAATATATAAAATATGAATTTCCGACGCGATCGATATGAGTCGGAACATATAGAGATGATAAAAACCTTGGTTTATGGCAAAAAGGGCAAAACGGTAAATAAATCATGTAATGATTTAAGAAATTATGAATTCCCGTTAAGATTACCTTGTAGTGTAATCTAATAATGATAAAAAGGATAAAATGGAAATTGGTCAAGTGTTGACTAATGTAAATTGAAGTTAAAAGAATACCCATGGCGTAAGCCGAAATGGGTTGAAATTTGTAAGAAAAGAGTGTAAAAGAAAAAGGGGTATGGTAATAAAATCCGGGATGGGATGGATGTATGAATTGGAGATCAAAAACGATGTTTTTGATTAAATAGATAATGTTGGGCATATAGCCCAAACGGGTCGAATGGTGGTGATAACACCATTTGATAATGTCGACTAATGTGGTTGTCAAGTCTTATGTTAACAGGACCGATTAGCAAATCGGATAATTGCGTCACCATTGATGGTGTGATAATGAAAACGAGATATAAATCGGGTCTACTTGTCGATCCGGGCTAGGTACGCATAATTATGTTGTAGTTAAAAGTGCTATTTTGGTCAAATAATTCGAGAGAGAGTCCTTCGTCATAAAATGACTAAAATCGACCAAAACGCCATTGTAGGCTAAATGGGACAAACAACCCTTAAAGGTTGTTTGGAAACGAGTTTTATGACAAGGTAAATACTTAGAATAAGTATAGAAGCTGAAAGAGGTATTATATTAGCCATACAACACTATTTGAGTTTTTGCCGTAAAATGACGATTCGAGAGGTTAAACTTGGTTTATATTGATCACCACATTAAATCTACCTTAAATACAGTTGTGGTGGGAGATTATAGGATAAGAAATGTGGTAATGGAATGCTAAAAGCAATCGAAAGGTATTTTAGGCTCGAAAGTGCTTAAATACCCTTAACGGGTCAAAATAAGCATACGAGCGAAAACGGGTTTAAATTGTGAAATAAACTTGTGATTAGAACCTAAAATGGTAGTTAATATCAATTTGAAGAAGTGTTGGTGATGTAGGAATCAAACAAATATGTTTGTTTGATAAAATGCATAAACGGGTAAAATTTGATAATAAGGTAACGAGTCGAAGGCTTGAAAGTCTCAAAATTTATTTATGTTGGATGTTGGATTTTAACTCCATATGATGGAGAATTAAATTACGGACGCATAGGAAAAAGAATCGGGTAAAACGGATCAATAACGAAGAAGTTATGGCCGTTTCCGTGAAATCGGGTTGAGCTGAGAATGTATAGCATCAGCTGAAGGCATAGGCTGTGAAAAACAGGGCTAGGCGTGACACCTAGGCCCTTGGCGTCACGTCTAGCCCCCTAACTCCGAAAATTGTTTATTTTTGTCATTTTTAACCTCTGTACTTGTTTGAACTTAATATTTGACTATCAAAACTAACTTTTAAGTTGGTTTTGATCATAGGTGAATGCTAAGAGTGCACGGATGAAGATCAAGCGACGAGCAAGAACCGAACACGATCACGAAATAAGCTTCCGCACTATGTATCGTTATTATGTTAAACGACGAACGTACACATGATATGTTGTATACTTTTAACTTGTAAAAAGTTTTAATAAACCTGAAATTTTCCAATGCATATGTAATCTTAAGTACATGATTGTTTTTCGTAAATGATACGTAAAACCTCAATTATTAAGAACGGGTGTTACATTGTAGAACTCCACTTCTAACTTGTGAATGTCATCACGATGACAATACTCTTCCTTGATCAGATCCTTAAAGTCGTTCCATGGGGTGGCATTAGCAGCTGCCAACCCTAACATTTGAACCTGAGCGTTCGACCACGTGAGCGCACTACCTTCAAGAGTTCCCGTAGCAAACTTCACCCTACTAGCAATAGGGCATTCACACATTTCGAAGACAGATTCGATCTTCTCGAACCAGTGGAGAAGACCTACAGCTCCTTCTGTACCACTGAAGGTACTAGGTAACGTACACACAGGAGGGTGAGCATGTTGACCTGTCGCGCAAGAAAGAAAGACAAGATTAAGCACGAGAGTTTGTTCGCGAGAGTAGGATCTAAACATCCTAGGATAGGTAGAAATGGCAGGTTATACCTCCTACTGGAGCTGCTGCGAGTGCCTCAGCAACTCGTTCGTTGATTAGAGCCGTCAGCTGGGCTTGAGTCAAGTTGAGTCGTCCGCTCATGATCTTCACATCGAAGGAAACACAAGTGAGAAAGGTGTCGCAAAAATGCGTAAGTATGGGATGACAGAAGAGAGCAAGCACATAGGGTTTCAAGCAATAATTGTTACGCTAACCAAGCATACCATGATCAATGCACTACTTTAACTAACAGACATGCAATACAAATATAAACCATATCACCTATTGTGTTGAGTCTTGCACGTGGACCGAAGTGTCGTTGTGGATCGTTGAGCACTTATAGGTTATAGTCTGGTTTTGTCAAAAAGCTTTTTCCCTTTTTAAAACCAAGTTCACTATAACCAATGGCTCTGATACCAATCTGTCACACCCCCAAAATCCACAAGTGGAGTATCACAGCAGGAGGCGTGACATGACCAGGATCAAGCCACCAATCATATTGAACAATGTATTAAAGTAAATATAAACCAACCACAATATAATTGGTGTCCAGTTCAAGTTATCAGCAGAAGCATAAAGTGTAAAACGAAAACATAAGTTTTAAAGTTCAAATGTTTAACATGGAACTCAACAGTCCATGCCCCACAATGACCTCTCCTTCTCGTGCAAGCTCCATGTAAGCACCTAACGACCTGCAAGGCATGTAGTAACGAATCAACAGCAAAGTTGAGCGAGTTCACAGTTGGTTATCCATTTTAAGGTTATTCCAAAATCCATAAGTTCTTTCGAAAACCATAAGTTAATTAGTTCCTTGTTTCCCAAACCATAACCAGTAGGGGGCTATCCCATGTTTACCACAAGACCCGTTGCCATATCGACCACTGATTGAAGACATGTTTATGTGCCCTGCGTCAATGTCTATCATCATTGAATAAGTGCCCAGATCCATTAGTCCACTCTCGTCCTCTGCGGCACGGTGTGAGGCTTGTCAAACCTAATAGCGCTATTTAACTAATGACTCGTTCGCCATTGGCCCGGCGATTAAGTCGATATAAAAATGAGGGACTTCATGATAGAGTTTTGTCTAGTAAGTTATATGTTGTCATCCTTCCTACAGAGGATGGAGGTACGTAATCTACCCAAGAAGAATACGCAGGCTAAATGTTGTCATCCTTCCCATGGAGGATGGAGGTACATATTCTACCCAAGGAGAATATGCAGGTTCCGTTTTAGTTACTTAACCCATTCCCAAACCATCAGGAATCCCATGCCTTGTAGAAAGTGTGAACTCACCTTAGGTTAGCTCGGCATATACACGAAAAGGTCACATGAACTATATGTGGTCAACCACATCCTAACATGGTTACCATACAAGTCAGGTCTAGGTTCAAGTAGTGCACGTAGGTTTACACATAAGCTAACAGGTTACGAACACGTAATGATCATGGCAAACACGTAAAACACATTAACAGTCAAGTACACATCATGTCCAACTTGTGCGACTCAGATGATTGGGCTCACACAAGTTCAACGACCCAATCATCTTTTGCGATTCAACAGTTTAAGCCCACTAAACCTTCGGCCCAACCTGTTGTGCATCCAGCACAATCTTGTGCGACTCACAACGGGCTGTGCGACTGAAACCAAACCCGGCCCAATAATAATTGAAATCCATACCCCATACGGCCCAACATATAAACCGATAATCAACTTGTGCGGTCCATTTAATCTTGTGCGACCCGTATTAACTTGTATGATTATAAATGGCTTGTGCGACTAGAATCTACTTGTGCGAATGAGTTTTGGGCTTTAAGGCCCAACAACATAATAAGGTTCAAATAGCTGTGTGTGGCCCAAGACTTGTGCGATCGGCACTGCCTTTTGCGATCCACATGTCTTGTACGATCATGCAATTTCTAAGTTGTACACTGTGCTTAAACGGTTGTACCCAGCCTTGTGCGACTGTTTTATGCGACCGGGGCTTATGCGATCAGTATTAGATTTCTATATTTTATGGAAATCAGTTACACTTTCCATTTACCTAATCCATTCTAACAATTTCAAACTTTGCAACAATTCGATCAAACTAACAGATTTGCCAATTAATTTGTATGAACCCTAATTAATCCTAAACAACTCATTATCATCACACCGAATCAAATAGCATGATTAAGATCAAGATCCTTAATTCATCATTCAATAACTCAAGCCAAAAGTTATAATCCATCCGAAACCAAACACATATGGCCGATTACATTCATTTGGTTCTAGATCATTATTATCATCACACGATTATCAAACCCTATATTGAACTAACATATTACACATGTGAGCCGATTTACATGAACACTAACCTCAACAATTTATATCATAATCAATCATATATCATTCATAAATCATTATGTAGGAACATATAAATCACAATATCATCCAAAGAAACAATAACCTTGAAACACTAACTGGTTAGATGGTAGAACAAGGATGATCCGAATCAAGAAAGCTTTAAGGTAGAGGGGATGCTACCGTCGAGTTCAAGAGAGAGAGGGAGAGAGATTTAGGGTTTGCTAAACTTTGTGTGTTTTGATAAAGTGTAGGATTTATACTAACACCCTAGGTGTTATACGAGCTAAGAGAGTGGGCCGAACCCTTCATGGGCTGCCTTGGGTTTCGAGTACAAAGAGTGTGGCCCGAATGAGCTTGTACGATTGGACTAGTGTTGTGCGACTACATTATATACATACATTACACACATTCACATAACATGTAACATTTATTCATTAAAACCAACATATCAATTAGTCACATAGAGTTCATACACGTCACATTAAACACAAAGGTAGGTTCTGAAATTCGAGTTGTCACATCATCCCCAAGTTAAAAGAAATTCCGTCCTGAAATTTAGCACGTAGTTATTGAGGAAGCTAGTTAGGTTGTGTGGTTTCCTGGTTTTCCTGGGGTGTCACAACATAATCTATACCCTGGGAGCATGCACATAAGTGTATCAGATAACGCTGGTGAGTTCATAGTTTTACGAAAACGTTAGTTACCAAGTGTTTAATTTCGTTCATTGATTACAATGTTGATAATACCTCGGATACAAGACAACTCCTGATGTATGTTTTTGCCCGTTCCCCAGTGCTCCTATCAAAGCACTAGGCATGATTGGGTCATTAGTTCACACCCGTCCTCTCCGGTACGGGGTGAGGGTGCCAAACCTAAGTTGCGCTACCAACTAATACCTCGTTACCTCTCCGGTAACAAAAAGATGGGACTTAAAGGTGATAGGATGTGTGTATTATCCAACATTCCAGATTTCAACCACAGGACGTATCCCTCTCAGGAATACCCATTTCATTTACCCGAAAACCCATCCCTCTCAGGGATACCCAATGACTGTCCCAACCACCGGGACGCATGCTCAAGAGGAATGAATTCACCTTAGATTGCTCGATTTGTTACATTACATTACCCGTTCCAAGTTGGTCAACCATACCCTACCGTGGTTACCAAGAATAGTCAGTTTTCTAAACACATATCCAATTCACGTATTCAACAAGTCATATGTAACAGTCATTGTCACGTAATATATAACAAGCAATTAGATCTCATGCACGTGTATAACACAAGTTCACGTTTCCAGTAATGGTTACCAATATCAGTTTTACAATCAATTAAGTTATCACTTTGAGACAGTTGGCATCACAAGATCACCTTATGTTGCACATCAAGTACTCATTTGTTTCAATAACTTACAACAGATGGCTTGGCTACCACGTAAATCCAAATCAAAATCCTCATATTCAATTAATATTACTATTATACCCTAACAGAAAGTCACAGTACATAAAATACCACTGATCTACTGTTATGACAAAGCACTACCTCGGCGAATAACCATCTTGCGACGAAATATGTAGTTTTTCGTCGTGACCAGTTATGGACGAAATATGTATCTTTAGTCGTGACAAGATTCGTTGAAGCATTATGTCTTTTATCATGGGTCAATCTTCGTCGTCCCTTACCAGGTAATGACATGGTTACACTCCTATGATCCCTAACAGTAGTTAACAACTTAACAGTTTCATCAAATCAACCAATCATTTCCGTTAACCTGCAACAATCACGTTCAAACCATGGATCAAATAATGTGATATATCTCTAAACTTGAGTAACTAGTTGACCGAATAACACTAAACCATGAACAACCATGAACATTGAATCCGATCAAAATCATAATTATTCTTAACAGTTAACAATCATTAACAAGCAATTAACCACATGCGTAATCTAATCCGATTGAACCGTTGCCACAATTCAACCCTATTGACCCGAACCACTCGCCTGTTCATCGAGATTCATCGAGATCGACGTTCAATCAAACACATGATTAGATCAAACACATAATTATTGTGCCACCCTAGTTCATCGGTCATCACTAGTTCTAACAATTACCGAATTCAAAACAACCCCAAGCACAATCACAATCACTCACATAATTTCGAATAACATATAGCGACATACTAACCAGATTATGAGAGGTTGAAGAGAGTCTTGGAGCCGAGAAGGGATCTTTGATCGTGAGGGAGGGCTGCCCTTGGTTCGTAACGAGAGAGACCTAGGGTTTTGTGGTTTAATTCCTTACGTACGTTTATGTGAATATAAGGTAAATATAACTGCTTTGTACTTGGGCCTCACCTGGGCCACAAGCCCACACGGCGAAACACTCTCCCGGCGAATCAAGGTGATGGCGAAACTCTCATGTTTCGTCGAGTATGGTTTGTGGCGAAACACCAATGTTTCGTCGAGTATGGCCTTAATTTTTAAACAGTTCAAAAGTTTATATATTAAATTTATATTAACTAACCAACTCATAAAGCAACACATACACAAACAACTTACAAAAACAGAATTGTAACAAGTAACGTGTCGAGGAAAAACCTAGAAAACTCAGGTTGTCACATCATCCCCAACTTGAAAGAAATTTCATCCCGAAATTTGATAAGAAATCCAAAAACAGCAAGGTGTTAGATCAGGATGACTGTGGATTTTCCCGATGTGCCACATAATCCCCAACTTGAAAGAAATTTCGTCCCGAAATTCCACGATGATATCAAGAGTTGATTCGACCGTTCGAACAACTTGAGATATTAGAGCTCCCTTTGATTATTACACTATGTCAACTAACCTTATGTTCTTGGTCCATGTTTTCAATGGATTCCCTGACAAATACAACTGGTCAGTTAACCTTAGACTCTGGTAAAGGTATGACAAGTGTTTCATCGGACAAACACTGCCTTAGATTCAAGGCATAAATATCATCGTGAGCGTTATCCAATTCGTCAGTTAACTCAAGTTTGTGAGCCATGTCACCGATTCGTTCCAGAAATCCGAATGCCCCAACGCATCGTAAACTAAGCTTGCCACTTTTTTATAGCATACCGCACCCTCCCAGGGTGAGACTTTCGATTATGACACGTTCGCCTACAGCAAACTCCCTGTGTTTCCTGAGCTTATCAACTTTTTTGACGGTCTCGCGCTGCCGCCAAACAATTTCCGGTCTAAACAATCTTCCCAAGAGTTTCAAGTACAAGTCCTGCACCTGCAATTACGTTGTCATCCACTTTAATCCAACAAGGAGATTAGCGTTACTGTCCATGCGATGCCTCAAACAGAGTTGGCTAAATACTGGAAAGGTAACTGTTGCAGTAAAACTTATCCAAAGGTAGGTGTCCTTCCAATTTTTACTGAGTCCATCACACACATGCTCGCAGCATGTCTTTGAGTGTCAGGAGGGGTTCGTTTACTCTGACCATTTATCCTATGGTGATAAGTAATGCTCATGTCTGGACGTGAGCCAAGAGTGTAGTGTAATGCCGGTCATACACCAGGTATAGATCAAAGTCCGCCTCTCTTAGAGGAAAATTCACAAGTTGTGAAGACTCGTCAGTTTCCTTGATTACAAGAAAGTGTGCTGGTTACGTAAGACAATCAAATCAACGATCACTCAGGTGATATTGGTTCCGTTCTGAGATCTAGGTAGGCCAGTAAGAAAATCCGTGGCAATCTGTTCCCATTTCCAAACGGGTGTTTCTGGTTGTTGACACACCTAGAAGGTCTCTGATATTCCACCTTGACTTTCGCACAAGTCAACTTCATCCACATACCTTGCTAGGTGGGTCTTCATGCCCGATCACCAGTACAAGATTTATAGATCCTACTATTTCTCATCAAAATCCAGACGACTAGAATATCAAAGTCGGTGTGCTTTGCTCAACACAAGTTCCCTATAGTTGTCGTATAATGAGATCCACACTCGTTCCTTGAGGTAGCGAATATCATCCGACCTGCCAAAGGTTGTGTCTCCATGCCCCTCATGGGTTCAAACTGAAACTTCTCTTCCTTCAGTTCTCCAGTTTGAACAGAGTGTGTCTGATCAGGTAGGTTAGAGTCGATAGTGAGCTACAAAGCTCGTGCACGTTCAGGTTTCACAGTCGTAATCATTCAAATGTTCCATCCAGCGATGCCATCATATGCTTAGTTCTTTCGAAAAAAGGGTACACGGGAGGCCCTTGTGATCGGTCTAAGTAGTGCATTTTGTACCATCTAAGTAGTGCCTCCAACTTAAATCCAAAGACCATGGTTCCCACCGCAGGTTGTGACTCGTGCAACTCTTCTTGTGAATCCACTACGTAAGTCATTACTTTCTCGAGTTGCATTGCTGTGTAGCTGGGACTCTGATTCGGAGCATCATGGTAAACCACCAGATCAGCCGTACCCTTAGGTAAAGATGATGCTCAGTGCATTGCAGAGTTGGGAATCGAAAGCTGAAAAGACGTCCTTCGGTTTTGTCTTCCACGAACACAGCACCCTGCTGTGCTAAAGAGATTTAAGCTGCACGAACTTCGAAAATCCTGTGATGAATCTGTGATAGTATCTAGTGAGACCAAGAAATTGCTGTATCCTCGAAGGGATCTTTGGTGTCGATTAGTTTCTAACAATATGGATCCTAGCGAGATCCACGTGTATTCCCACTTCGTTGTTTATATGACCAAAAATGTACCTCTCGAATCCAGAAGTTACATTTAACAAGACTTCGCGCGGAGTGGCTCCTCCCTCAGGAGCTCTAAAATAAGATACAAATGCCGCTCATGATGTTCCTTTCTCCTGGAAATGATCCAAAACGTCATCAATAAACACGGTCGATTCATGTGGTCCATAAAGCTGCTGGTGTGTTGATTAACTCAATGGTCATGGTGTACAAAGTCACAATGGCCGTATTGCATTCGATATGCCGTTCCAGGGACATTCTCCCCATGGACTTCCACCTAATAATAGTTCGTTCGTTAATAAATCCTCGAAAACTTGTCTCTCGCAATTAGTCGACAGGTTGTCAATACATGGTCGTGGCAAACGGTTCTCGAGTGTCGCCTTGTTGAGTTCTCGATAATCAGTACACATACGAAAAGGCTTATCTTCACAGATATAATTGGGGCTCCCCAAAGCAAAAAGCTAGGTCCGACAAAACTCCTGTTCAACAGTTCCTGTAGTCGATTAGACAGCTCTTGTAACCATCCTGGTGCAAGATGGTAAGAGTATGAGTAATCAGGGCTGCCTCTGACGTGAGATCAAACTAAGATTCTACCTAACAGTTGTGGAAGTAAACCTGAAAGTTCCTCGGGTAGCACACCAAGAGGAATCACAAACAATTGGTGGATCCTTGATCCTCACCTCCTTAGCCTTCACGTCAGTAACGGTCGTTAACGTAGCGGGGTAATCCCGCTGTAGACATTTCTGGGCCTTCATGGATGAAATGATGCTAACCCTTATCCCACTCTGACACTTTAGGTCGGACGCCGATTCTCCACTAGGGAGAAGGATACGCAAAATTTTTTTCTCACAAGGTATATCTGCGCGATCTCTGGATAACCAATCCACACTAACTACTACATCGACACCATAAAGGATAGCAGAGGAAAGGTCGATGTCGAACACTTGTCCCACAAGGTCGAGTTTACATCCCAGTAAGCATATGAGGTTTTGATTGGCTTGCCATCAGCCGATCCCACAGCAGGTTCAGATTCATGAAGCGTCAGGGTTAAACAGAATAGAGACGAAGCGATTAGCTACTCATACTAGCTACCATGTTGCTATTATGCCTGGCGTCGCTCATGCAAATCCTAAATTCCCTTCCACCAGCACCACTACCAGTGTTGTTACGGTCACGTGGATTCCCAGTACTATCATCGTTCCCTTGGTTGTTGACATTTTGACTCAATAACAGTTAATCCTTGTCGAAGTCACCTTGTCGAGACGGAGCCCTACGATCTTCCACCAACAGGGTGCATCATTTCACATTCCATGCCACGTCCTAAAGCGCTACTCATCGTGCTGACAGTTACACATTCCACACCATGGTCAATTGTCATTTTTTATATCCCGATTAACTCGTAAGAGTTTACTCCCATAAGTCGCTGACCCGGGTTAAAGATTCGACTAGAGTCAAATTGCTGATGTTCGTTACTGGTAATCAGAGTCGTCCAAATGCTGAAGTCGGTAAAGTACTACGCTCATCCTCTTTTTCATCGATCTAGCAAGTTGATTATGTAATACACGGTATGTTGTGCGAGAGTTGCGGAAGTGATCACACTTCGGGATCTAGGGCATCAATACATTAAATTCCAGCAAACGAAGAAAAGTGAGAACAGTATAGACCAATCATTTGACGCCGCGACATCCAACCCAAGGACGTTTGTACTAGCACCTAGCATTCTACACAGTTCGCTAGGCGTTCAGATGGGTGTTCAGGTAACACTCAATAGCATCGAGATTCGAAAGGGTTCAGAGAGGAGTGAAGAGATCACGTTCGAGTAGGAGACAACCACTGCTATGACTCTTATAGACTGTTGGGTTTCACATCGATCAAATAACGGAACGGAACCTCTTTTACACTTGTTAAGCCTCACTGGGACTCGCATGCACCCCACATTATTATTATGTGTGCACCCACAATAATATTACGATTTGCATGCTCATCTCAGTTCCTCCTAACTCATGTCAAATGGTTCCTCAAACTCGAATGCCAAACAGAGGTTATCAAAACAATAAGATTACAAGAATCTAAGGACTATGGCATACTATCAACGCTTCATAAAGTAAGCAAGCAATCCATGGCATCATGCTATAGTGACGAGTGTGTGCTTGTATGCTACATCATAAACAAGTGTACACTAGCCACGCAATGTATATAACAAGTGAAAAAAAACGAACCTTGCAATCTGGAGCTAAGTGTCATGGTCGTATTCTCGTTTTCAGAACTGTTCGGTTATAGTCTTGTTTTATAAAAACGTTTTTAAAACCAAGTTCACTATAACCAGTGGCTCTGATACCAAACTGTAACAGCCCAGCATAACCGCACCATGATATTGTCCGCTTTGGCGGCCAGCACGCCCTCGACGTCCGCCCCTCACGGTTTTCAAAATGCGTCATGATGGTGAAGGTATCCAGCCCCTTATAAGGAAGTCTTTGTTCCCCTTCACAACCGATGTGGGATGTCACAATCCACCCCCCTTAAGGGGTCCAGCGTCCTTGAAGGACCTGGCACCACCGATCGGGCCCTGGCTCTGATACCAAACTGTCACACCCCCAAAATACCGCTTGCGGAAACCCCCACGAGGCGTGTGACGTACTAGGATCTAGCCACCAATCACATTGAACTCATACATGATTTAAGTAAAACTTTCATTTATTAAGGTAAAGTATTACATTACATAGAGTATAACTCATCGTATTCAGCGAAAACATAAATCATTTGTTAAGTGTTACATAAACCGTATATACAAAAATCAATAGACTTGTCTCACGATCCCATGCATTACGACCCATGACCACTCTAGCATCCCAGACAGCAAGTTCCACGATCCACATAATCTATAACCTGCGAGCATGCACATAAGTGTATCAGACAACGCTGGTGAGTTCATAGTTTTACGAAAACGTTAGTTAGCAAGTGTTTAATTCCGTTCATTGATTACAATGTTGATAATACCTCGGATACAAGATGGCTCCTGATGTATGTTTTTGCCCGTTCCCCAGTGCTCCTATCAAAGCACTGGGCATGACTGGGTCTTTAGTTCACACCCGTCCTCTCAGGTACGGGGTGAGGGTGCCAAACCTAAGTTGCGCTACCAACTAATACCCCGTTACCTCTCCGGTAACAAAAAGATGGGACTTAAAGGTGATAGGACGAGTGTATTATCCAACATTCCAGATTTTAACCACAGGACGTATCCCTCTCAGGAATACCCATTTGATTTACCCGAAAACCCATCCCTCTCAGGGATACCTAATGACTGTCCCAACCACCGGGACGCATGCTCAAGAGGAATGAACTCACCTTAGATTGCTCGGTATGTTACATTACATTACCCGTTCCAATTTGGTCAACCATACCCTACCGTGGTTACCAAGAATAGTCAGTTTTGTAAACACATATCCAATTCACGTATTCAACAAGTCACATGTAACAGTCATTGTCACGTAATACATAACAAGCAATTAGATCTCATGCACGTGTATAACACAAGTTCACGTTTCCAGTAATGGTTACCAATATCAGTTTTACAATCAATTAAGTTATCACTTTGACACAGTTGTCATCACAAGATCACCTTATGTTGCACATTGAGTACTCATTTGTTTCAATAACTTACAACATATGGCTTGGCTACCACGTAAATCCAACTCAAAACCCTCATATTGTGACACCTGTGTCACTTCAACCATCAAACAAATACCAAACCAATGAAATATTGTATTTCATATTTGGGATTTGTATAAATATGTGTATCATTTGCACATATCAATTCTTGTTCAATTTCGAGCTCTAAATCGCTTTTTGGAAGGTTATACGCGATCTGATGCGTAAATATAACCAGTTTAATACAACAAACACACTGGAATAGTGACATAGGCTTAACATACCTTAAATAACCTTACATAACTTAGAAATAAGTTTTGGAGGGTTTGGTATGCCGAAATCAAGTTTATTCGCTTACAGGGACTAATTTCGACAAACTGCAAAAGCATGCCGATTCTTGCTGTAACGAACATTCCGGAACTTGATCATAAGTTAAATATGCCCTAAATATCCTTTACATAGCTTAGAAATAGGCTTTGAGGTGTTTGGTGCGCAAAAATAAACTTTCTTGATCAATAGGGACTAAAAGCGTCAAAAAGTGCATAAGTTTGCATTTTCGCGCATATCTTACGTTCTGAATATATCCGGACATCCAAAAATTTATGTAATCATTAAAATATTTTATTTTAGTGACTGCCATGATAAAATTCCATTCGTCGCTTAATTTGGATCGTTTTTGCGTTTGTTACGACTTCCGTCGAAATTAACCGAACATCGCAACCGTATGACCAAACGAGCCAACATCCGAGATGCTTTTGAGCATATTTTAAGTTCCTTACACTTTAACATCATTTTAGAGCCTTGAAATGAGGTTAACAGGTGTTAAAAGTGTCAAAAATGGGCTTATGTATGTGTAGGGACTAAAACTGCAAATGTTGAAAGTTATGATGAACTGTAGGGACCAGGCGGGCCGCGTAAGGCCTGTACCTCATCTTACGCGGGCCATGTAAAAGTTCCCAGCGACCAAAAATGATTTTTAGTAACCTGTTTGATGTTCAGGGGCTGTTCTTGCAAATTTCTTGGTGTGTTAACGAAGTTAACACCTCTCCAAGGCATAACACCTGCTCATAACACTTGCAACAACTATAAATAGCATGGCCCTCATTCATTTTTCTTCACCCTTGATCTGATTTCTCTAATTTTAAGTTGCTAAACTTCATACCTGAGATATTTAGATCAAGTTCTCCCTAGCATGGACCCTTTGTAAGCTTCTTTCGTTCTTTTACGCATTTTTAAGCGTGAAAGTCAAACAGTGTTTAACTTTCTGCTTTGACCAGTCTTTGGTCAACACAAAGTTCGTTTGAACTTCGCAACGTGAGCGTAATGACGATGGTTATAGTCCCTAGTGACTATGCCTACTGATTACCACGTTAATTAGATGTAGTGACGAGTCATAGTTTCGGTCAAAATGCGCATTCTTGCGTATTTTGCAACCAAACTATTCTTGGGTATCAAAACCGTTTGTTTTGATATCAAACTTGTTTTCAAACTTCGTTAAACATGTTCAGCTCGTCACTTTTAGTTTAGTGATTGTTTAGAGTCGTAAGTCAAGCGGTCTAAACCACTGCTTAGACTTTCGAACTCGACCCGTTTGGTCGATCATTAGGATCCGACCAAGCATGTTTAGTGACCATAGTTGCATAGGGAATAACCTTCCGAGGTTATACCTTATGGTCACCTAGTTTAAGTAGTTTTATGATAGGTAGTTTATATGCCTTAGGAAAATGACCAAAATGGCCTTTTCATGCATAATTGGATTTTAAGCATATGTAACATAAACTTTTATCACTTAACTGATTATGCAACATAATTAAACATTTTTAGGCATATAATACTTGTCATAGGACTAGTTAGGCGGTCCGAACGCGTTTTACGCGAACGACGCCTTAAAGTAGCGTAAGCTACCTAAACGGGTCGTAATGGGGCGTAAGCACTTAGGTTAGGTTTTGATTTAGTATGTAGGCTTTGTTAAACCATATTACATGTGTTCCCATACTCATTTGATTTATAGAACATCATTCTATCCTATCTCCCGATTTAGGATCCGATTATTAACATAGTTACCTGTACTAGGTGCCTTGTTGATTCCGTGATACTTAGAGCTTAATTTGGTCTTATTCTCAAGACTAATAAGCGATCCCAAGTGAGTACATAGTCCCCTCTTTTGTTGTTTTCAATGTTTTGGGGTGAAGCATGTGTACCTATTTGTTATGTTCATGTTTTCAAAAGTATAATTTGATTATACATATTAATACTTATCTTTTGACAAACTGAATGATTATTTATGGTTTAAACTCTAATTTTTCAAAGATTATAAAAGTAATTGTTGAATTGTACTTATTTTATGTTCACTAGACCGATTGGTAGTATGATATAGCGCTATAGGATTAGACACTCCATTCCTGTTGTCATGGAATGTCAGAAACCGATATTTTATCCAAATAGGGATTGCCTTCGTGGTATTTCTATAGTCTCAATTGGTGTAGTTTGATACACTAAGGTTTGGTTGAATTCTTAAATCACATTTTTATTGTATATTTAATTATACTCCCAAAAGTATAGTTTGATATGCTCTCATGTGTGATATTGTACAAAACAACATGTATATTTTGTTAATCACTAAAAACATAGTTTGATACGTTATTTATAAACCAAAACATAGTTTAATATGTTATTTACAAAACCAAAGCATAGTTTAACATGTTATGTATAAAACCAAAGTATACTTTTGATATACTACTGAAAACTATTATTTTGACGACTAAAGTATATTTAATATACTATCTGTTTCATTATTTTGAAACTGAAATATATTTTAATATATTACTTATTCGACTTTCTTAAAACCAAAGTATATTTTTATGTATGCTACAAACCTTTTTATCAAAACATATTTTATACAAACTCATTTTGCTTAATTATTTATTTATACATCATTCTTTTATATCCTCTGATTTCTTATAAATTTTAGTATGATTTATAAAAGAAAATATTTTAAGGTTCATGACTATTTTGATTAAACATTTTTCTCCAAACTTACAAGTCATGAATCCTATTATAATAAAACCTATGTATCTCACAGGCATTTTTATGCTGACGTACCTATTTTTACACATGTTTCATGTGCTGTTATGTGATGATTGTTGATACATGCTATACATAGGATGGACTCGTGCCTTAGCGACTTTAAAACTTGAAATATAATATTTGTATTTATCCGATTTGTAATAAAACAATGAGTTCAATAATTCAATAAAACGAAATTATGTAAATCCATGGTTGTGAAACAATGATTCTGTTACAACACTCCCCGACGTTTCCGCCATGATTTGTTGTTTTACGTGGTCGGGGTACGACACATATTCAATTAATATTACTATTATACCCTAACAGAAAGTCATAGTACATAAAATACCACTGATCTACTGTTCTGACAAAGCACTACCTCGGCGAATAACCAGCTTGCGACGAAATATGTAGTTTTTCATCGTGACCAGTTATGGATGAAATATGTATCTTTCTTCGTGAAAATATTCGTCAAAGCATTATGTGTTTCATCATGGGTCACTCTTCGTCGTCCTTTACCAGATAATGAAACGGTTATACTCCTATGATCCCTAACAGCAGTTAACAACTTAACGGTTTATCAAATCAACCAATCATTTCCATTAACATGCAACAATTACGTTCAAACCATGGATCAAATAATGTGATATATCTCTAAACTTGAGTAACCAGTTGACCGAATAACACTAAACCATGAACAACCATGAACATTGAATCCGATCAAAATCATAATCATTCTTAACAGTTAACAATCATTAACAAGCAATTAACCACGGGCGTAATCTAATCCGATTGAACCGTTACCACAATTGAACCCTATTGACCCGAACCACTCGCCTGTTTGTCGAGATCGACGTTCAATCAAACACATGATTAGATCAAACACATAATTATTGTGCCACCCTAGTTCATCGGTCATCACTAGTTCTAACAATTACCGAATTCAAAACAACCCCAAGCACAATCACAATTACTCACAGAATTTCGAATAATATATAGCGACATACTAACCAGATTATGAGAGGTTGAAGAGAGTCTTGGAGCCGAGAAGGGATCTTAGATCATGAGGGAGGGCTGCCATTGGTTCGTAGCAAGAGAGACCTTGGGTTTTGTTGATTAATTCATTACGTACGTTTATGTGAATATAAGGTAAATATAACTGCTTTGTACTTGGGCCTCACCTGGGCTACAAGCCCACACGGCGAAACACTCTCCCGGCGAATCAAGGTGATGGCGAAACTCTCATGTTTCGTCGAGTATGGTTTGTGGCGAAACACCAATGTTTCATCGAGTATGGCCTTAATTTTTAAACAGTTCAAAAGTTTATATATTAAATTTATATTAACTAACCAACTCATAAAGAAACACATACACAAACAACCTACAAAAACAGAATTGTAACAAGTAACGTGTCAAGGAAAAACCTAGAAAACTCGGGTTGTCACAACGCCAGCTTTAATTACTGATTACAGACCTATCTCATGCTGCAACACTCTATATAAGTGTATTAGCAAGATAATCACGAATCGGATAAAAGAAGGTTTGGCCGACATTGTCAGTATTAATCAGTCAGCTTTTGTTCCTGGTAGAAGAATTTCGGATAATATCCTTCTAACCCAGGAACTTATTCATAATAATCATCGAAACATAGGACCACCCAGATGTGCCCTTAAAGTTGACATCCAAAAGGCTTACGATACGGTTGAGTGGAGTTTTTTAAAAGAAAGTCTGATGGGATTTGGGTTTCATTCGAAGATGGTCAATTGGATTATGGCGTGTGTAACTTCCACCTCTTTTTCGATGGCTATTAATGGGAGTTTCTAGGTTATTTTAAAGGGAAACGGGGTTTGAGACAGGGGGATCCAATGTCTCCATATTTATTTACGTTAGTTATGGAGGTACTTACAATGATTCTTCATAAACAGGTCTCCTTATCGGTGGATTACAGGTTCCATAATAAGTGTGAAAAACAAAGAATAACTAATCTCTATTTCGCTGATGACTTATTCCTATTTGCTAGAGGTGATCACAAATCCACCAGAGTGATTATGGATGCTTTAAATAGTTTTAAAAATATGTCAGGGCTTGTTCGAAGTTTGACGAAAAGAACTGTGTTTTTTGCGAATGTGACGGATGCTGTAAAGGCTCGTATTACGAGTATCACTCAATTTGAGGAAGGCGAGTTACCTGTTCGGTATCTAGGAGTGCCTTTAATTTCATCTCCATTGCACTACAAAGACTGTAAACGACTGATCAAAAATATGGATGCTCGAATATCTGTCTGGAAGAACAAATGCCTTTCATTTGCGGGAAGGCTTCAGCTTATCCGTTCGGTCCTCTCTTTTATGCATGTCTTCTGGGCGTCGGTATTTATTCTCCCAAAAAGGATTATATACGAGCCTGAGGATAGGATGAGATGTTTTTTATGGTCTCAACGAAACAACATTAAGGGTAAAGTGAAAGTGAAGTGGAAGATGGTGTGCTTGCCGAAATCGGAAGGAGGTCTAGGTGTTAGAATGGTGGGAGATATGAATAATGCTCTCATGGTAGCACATATTTGGAGTCTGTTATCTCATCGTGAATCTCTATGGGTCAAATGGGTTCATTCGTATCGTATTGGACATAGAAGCTTTTGGGATATTCCGTTAAAGAGTAATATTTATTGGAGTTGGAGGAAAATGCTTGCCCTTAGAACGATTAGTCGGGACCATATTTGGATCAAAGTGGGCAATGGAACTAATACGTTTACAAGGTTTGATAAATGGGATGAGGTGTCTCCGATCATTGGGGTTCTTACACCAAGGTTAATAGCGAATGCTGGGTTTAATATGAATTCAAAATTGGTGGATGTCTATGTTCATGGAGAATGGGTCTGGCTGGTTGCATTGATTACCCGTTTTCCTGTTTTACTTCAGCTTCGTAGCATACAAATGGACCAGACTCGAGATGACAAAATTGAATGGAGAACTAAGAGGGGGTTGGAAGCTAAATTCAGCACATCATCAGCATGGGATGACATTCGGTTTAGTCAAGATAGTGTTCCTTGGGCGAATTTGGTTTGGTTTCCTCAAGCGATTCCTCGTCACTCGTTTCTCATGTGGCTTATGGTGCAGAAAAGGCTGAAGACTCAAGACGTTATGAGTAAATGGAACTCGTTGGGTAATATGAACTTTAATCTGATGTGTTGCTCCTTATGTACCTCATGTCCAGATTCTCATACGCATCTGTTTTTTGAGTGTGGGTTTGCGAGTAAAGTTTAGGAAGGAGTCAAAGATAAATCAGGTATGAGTGCTATTCAAAACAGTTGGAGTGCGATCTTTAACTATCTACTGGGGGTATCGGCGTCTAAAATGGTAAATCATGTCATAGCAAAACTTATAGTGGGTGCGACGACTTACTTTATCTGGGATGAAAGGAATAGGATACTATTTTCGAACAGGAAAAGAACAGCTAATGATCTCGTGGAGGTGATTTTGTCGACGGTGCGGTTGAAGTTGCATACAATGAGATTTAAGATTTCTATCCACACGATCCATGTTTTGCAAGAGTGGGCTCTGCCTCATAGTCTCCTGGATGCGGATGATGGCTGCGGCTAGGATTGTTTTGTGATTTTATTAGTTTCCTAGTCGGATAGTTTTCTTTGGTGTATGTGTTTACGTTTGTTTGTTGGCGTTGTTTACTTTGGTATGGCATGTCATACTAGAGAACTGAGGGGCATCCTGCCCATCACTTGTTCTGTTTTGGTTTGGTTGGTATAACATTCACCGGGGTAACCCTTTACCCAAAAAAATGGGTCTTTTTAAAATATATTGTGAGTCTCACCTTAGAGAAACTCATTTGTCTTATAGGGTCCAATAACGGAAGCAATATGTACTCCCAAATAAAAATTGAGTGCCTGAAATTGTATCTAAAGCGATCATCAAGAACCAACTGTTGGGAAAATTAGTGAATGAATATTTAGTTAATTTATAATTGAGTGAAATTATAATTACTAATTAAACTCCTTCATATGGTAAAACTCTTGAGTAGAGTTTTATGTCACTTGATTAGCTTTTATTAGAGTTTTTATGTCTCTGACTCTAATTAAATCACTAGTTAAGTGAAACTTTTATTAGAGTTTCATGTCTCTAATAAAATCACCAATTAAGAGAAACTCTTCACTACCCACAACTCTTGTAAAAAATGGTAGGCTTTGTGACTCGTTGGTATAATGAGAAAACTACAAGAGAAAGATAATATGTATGAAGAATTCTTGGAGAAGTGGTGAAGACTTGAATATCCATTTGATGAAAATTATAGAGAGATAAGTTTTCTCTACTCGATTCCATCACCTTCGTATCATTATTTTCCACAAGTTCAAACACTATAATTCTATTTGGTGTAACCTCAGGAGCGTGGCCATTTCCGGCAGTACAGACTGCTTCGGCTGTTGTACCCTGGGAGACAGACGCGTCGTCTTTAGTAGAGGCACGAAATCTGTTTTAATGGAAGCGTGTTGAACACGCGCCTCAACCAAAATTGTCAACGTTTTAGTGTGCTCTTTGTTGCAATCAAGGAGTATTCAGACTCAAGATGATGAATACTCGAGTCTAGGATGCTATCAAATGCGCGTGAAGGACCCAACCAGAGATGCAGCTTGAATCAAGATTGGTATATATAATTATATTTTGTATTCTTTTTATTTAGTTATTGCAACCGGTATTGTACTATGATATTTCCTACGAATAAAGAGAGTCTCGTTATTATATAATTTGTAATTATATTTTATAAAAGGTGAACCTAGTTCCTACAAACTTAAAACAGATTTTGTAAGATTGTTGCTACAATCTTAAAACGTTATTTATAAGGATTTTGGGTTCACGAAAGGATTTACAATAAACAAAATATTTTTAGAGATTATGATCTTAGAGATATTTTTTTTGGGAAATATGTATGGAGTACAACTTGCTGTGTTTGGATTTATTGAGATTAAGATACAATCCTAAATCCTATGCCGTGGTACAAAACGAATAGTTTTGGTTTTGATACGATTTTGGGAATCGTTAATTTTTTCTAACTTTGTGTTAGATCGGGTTTATTAGTGTAAACTATACGTTTTTTCGTAAACGTTAAATTCTCGAACATGTGTGTTAGACCGGAGTTATTGGTCTAAACTATATGTTTTTTTTTGTAAACGTTAAAATCTCTTAAGTAGAGTTTTTATGTCTTTAAATAAGAGTTTTATGTTACTTGATTAGAGTTTTATGTCTCTATTTAAGTGTCTATGTAAAGTAGACTCTTCATCCACCCATGGATTGACATGAACAAATAATACTTATAATGATTTTTGAAATCATTTGTCTTCTAACATGTGTGTTAGAAACATTCATGGAAAGCGTTAATTTGGAAACAATTTTTAATTGTTTACTTTCTAACGTGTGTATTGGAAATGACTTATTTATTTGAACCATATATGTATTTATAGCAAGTCGAATTAACATTTGTGGAAATGTTAATATTTCTAACGTGCGCATTAGAATTTCTTTCATTTTAACATGATTGTTAATAATGGTTAAAATACAAATGCTTTGAAATGTTTTATGTAAACATTTTATATAAGCAATTTGTTATAGCATTGATTTTAATGAATATAAACACTTATATTATGCTTTGTATGGTTTAGAAATAAAAGGTCATACATTGAAGTTGATGTTTGATTGGCTTCAAGAATAAATCATCATAAAGTGATGGTGTTGGTATTTATATGAATTTAATGAAATTAAAATCATTTACTAGACTCTTCATATGGAAGATAAACTCTTAGGTAGAGTTTTATGTCAATTTATTAGTTTTTATTAGAGTTTATGTCTCTAATAAAATCTCTAATTAAGTGAGACTTTTCTCCACCCCATGTTCTTGTATTAAAAGTAGGTTATGTGTCTAACTTGATGAGATTGAAAAACTACAATAGGAAGAATACAAAAATTAAATCACCATAAAGTGATGGTATAGTTGTGTGGGATTTATCACCAACTTTAATTTGTGATTTCTAAATCTAAATGGTCATGTTTTATATAAAATAACTTAAATTTTCTAACACGTGTGTTAGAAAATGTGTATCACAAATATAAGGTTAGAGATTGTACATTGTATAAGCCATAAGGATTGGAAATGTTTTATGTAAACATTTAATTGCCTATTTTGCATAGTTTTTAGAATTCAAATGGTTTGCTACTCTTGCTAGAAGTAGCATTTGTTAAACAAAGTAACAATCTCGTGAATATGATTTGGTGGAAAACAACTTGGTGTTCTTGTGAACAAATTTAATTGTTCAAGTTTGCTACTTAAATGTAGTTTTTGTAACAACTTGGTGTTGTTTTGAGCAAACTTGTCCAAGTTCAAAGTTTCAAGATGAAATGGGAAACTTGTACTTACAAGTGTATGGAGTCTTATTGAGGGAGTACCTCAAGACATGCCATGGGACGATATCATTGATTTCGGTCAGATTATAAAGTGTTGAAGATATAAGCACTTTGATATTTGATGTCTACATATCGCCTATGCATCCGTTTAAATTTCAAAAGTGTTTGACACTTATGATTTAGTTTCTAATGTATTTTATTGTTTTGTGCTCAATATCTTCGGATAACACATGAAATTTTTTACAAAGAAATAAATCACTAATATTTGTGGCGTATACATTATTTTTGGGGAAAGTAGTTATATCTTCAACTATACATTGTTTAAAAGAGTATGGTTTTTAAACGGATAGTACATGAAAATATTTGGACATAAACAACTTGAGAGTTGTTGCATTGACTAAAAGTCAAAGACGAAACATCAAATGTATAACCAAATCTTGAGAGATCAATGAAAGAAGGTACTGAGTGTATTGAGATGAAATACACAAACGAGATTCATGTCAGAATACTTCGTTAGAAGTTACAGGAAAATTCACAAGTGTGAATTCTAACGTACTGATAGTAAAAGTACTATATGTTATTGTATACCTTTAATAAATCTTGCGACATTTGTTCCAAGTGATCTATACGTAGATGCGTCTACCACTTGATTATTGTTATGACTATATGAAGATTTTACCTTCATTTGGGAGAGCATCCTAAATATACATATCTTTTAATGAATAACAATAGATGTGTGCAAATCACTTATGGCAAAATTATGAATGCCATGTTGTTGAGTTTCGATCTAGTTGACTTTATCTCACACATAATAGTGATCGTGGACGAGGAATATTCATCATATTGGTGATGAATGTGTTCACCAAGTGACTTGGATCATGACTTATGTTTAAGTCCTTATGAGTCAATGGTAAAGCGCTGGAGATCAAAGGTAAACAGGTTATGTTCCTTAATTGAATGATAAAAATTAGCTATGTGCTATATACAAGAATTTGTGAGACCTTCCTAAATATTGATGTTTTAGGATTATGAATAAGTCTCATTATTTTGTCTTAACAAGGGATGAATGTTGCAAAGTGATATTATGATATCACTAGGGCTGTGAAGAATAAGAATGATGCATCTTCTGTTCACATGCTAAAGTATTGTAGTCTAAAGCATGCTAGACTAGTACTTGGTTAATTATGGGTCTTGATGGAGACTAATTAACTCTAAACATTCAAAAGTGTATGAACACAAAAAGAATTTGTGTTCGGACAAAGTTGAGGGAAAATTTTCATTCATTATAAGGAAAAGACATGTAACTTTTGAAGAGTTTGTTCGAAAAGCTAATGAGGAAAACTCATTGTCTAGGCTTATTTTAGGTGTTAAATTAGAATTATTCTAAGATGGTGACAAACTTACGACAATAGCATGCGTTTCTTTGGTTAGCTCGGAAGCTTATGTAAGCTAATGCAATATGAGTTGAATTCACTGATACAATGATGTTGATCTTGTTTAATCATATGTGTATAAATGTCGTTATAAGTGAAGTTACGAAAATGTTGATTAAATGGCAATAAATGTGGGGGAGGATCCGTTTAGAAACAACGCTATAAGGGTATGTAGAAATGGTTTTCATTACCCCATCTGGATGTTATCCTATAACACTTAAATGTGAGGGTGTCTTGCATTTGTATCATAAAAGTTTGGCAATAAGGATTTTGTAATCCAATCTAACATTGCAAACAGACGACTATGTGGAGGACACAAAGGTCGTAGTGCATAATAGAGATGTGTTTGCCTTAAATGATAAGGGTATCTTACAAAGACATATATTATAACCAGATTCAGATGGCCACTGAGGTTATAGTCTTAGAAGTTGACAATAGGTAAAATTAACTTACGAGTTAAGAACACATCATGACAACTGATCTCAAATACGCAAAATTATTTGTTAATGTTATGGATCCAACAACCTGAGGGTTTATTAGAGATCAAGTTGTGGAATGAGACTGAAGCCCATGAAAAAAAGGGTATGTGAAGGACACCTAACTTAGTTGACTGGTGATCCCAAGATCTAAGTTCAATAGGAAAACTAACTCATATGCCTAAAGGTGGCCACTGTGGGGGCATAAATGATATGCATAAGCTAGTATATATGGTTATACATACCCCCAAAGTATAAAAGGGCGTTTAAATACGTCATAGTCTATTCTTATGATATTCAGTGACAAGAGTGAGGCTAAGCATAACATGTGGTAAATGATTTGGATAAATCACGATAACCACAATGCTTTTAATGATCTAAGGAGAATCACCTATGTTAGAGAGAAGTGGGGTTGCTTCGAATGGAATTGATGGCACAATTCCTAGAGCTCACGCGGAACCAGGAAAGTGTTCCACAACCATTATTGGACACGACTATGAGGAGATGACCCGGCTAAGGAGAGTCTTGTGTGAAATGTATTGTCGTCTACAAAAACGACCGACAAGTTCAAAGACATCGAGATCTACTCAGAGCTAGTGGGCTAAGTGCATTTCATGAGCGAATGTTCAAAGGGTAACACCTACCTATCGTATGCAAAATTCAACTGTCGAGATTCCATTGGAAATTTTATGTGTTTTGAACAATCTCCATTCACGTGGGGGATTGTCAGGAAAATTAATGAATGGATATTTAGTTAATTTATAATTGAGTGAAATTGTAGTTACTAATTAAACTCCTTCATATGGTGAAACTCTTGAGTAGAGTTTTATGTCACTTGATTAGCTTTTATTAGAATTTTTATGTCTCTGACTCTAATTAAATCACTAATTAAGTGAAACTTTTATTAGAGTTTTATGTCTCTAATAAAATCACTAATTAAGAGAAACTCTTCACTACCCACAACTCTTGGAAAAAATGGCAGGCTATGTGACTCGTTGGTATAATGAGAAAACTAAAAGAGAAAGATAATATGTATAAAGAATTCTTGGAGAAGTGGTGAAGCCTTGAATATCCATATGTTGAAAATTATAGAGAGATAAGTTTTCTCTACTCGATTCCATCACATTCGTATCATTATTTTCCACAAGTTTAAACACTATAATTCTATTTGGTGTAACCTCAGGCGCGTGGTCATTTCCGGCAGTACAGACTGCTTCGACTGTTGTACCGTGGGAGACAGACGCAACGTCTTTAGAAGAGGCGCGAAATCTGTTTTAACGGAAGCTTGTTGAACACGTGTCTCAACCAAAATCGTCAACGTTTTAGTGTGCACTTTGTTGCAGTCAATGAGTATTTTTCAAGACTCAAGATGATGAATACTCGAGTCTAGGATGCTATCAAATGCGCGTGAAGAACCCAACCAGAGATGCGGCTTAAATCAAGATTGGTATATAAAATTATATTTTATATTATTTTTATTTAGTTATTGCAACTGGTATTGTACTATGATATTTCCTATGAATAACGAGAGTCTTGTTATTATATATTTTGTAATTATATTTTATAAAAGGTGTACCTAGTTCCTTCACCAACTTCAATTGTTGGGCGTTGATAGGTGTTTTCGTTGTGATATTTGGCGTCTGAAGATGTCTTTAACTAAGGTTGTACCTTAGCTTAATAGGTAAAACAAAATAATAACGACTCAAACATTAAACATATCAGGTAGGATGCATTAAATGTATTTAATGACATTTTATTTGTTTAAATATCTTATTTCCTTGTGTTTCAGGTGCTCCACAATAACTCGTTAGTGAGAACTGCGGTTGTCCAACAAAAGTGAGAACCGTCAATGGGAAATGCACTCATCTAATATGTTTCTCCATCTTATTTCCTAAAATAAGGATTAAATTTAGTGAGACTTCCTATCCTTATATTTAAGGATGAACTATTCATTTATGGTCCCCTTTTCCCTATATTTTGTAAGCGGATGAAATAGAAAATGTAATAAAATATAGTTATCTAATTAAATTGAAATAGCAATGGGGAATGATATGTATGAGATAAGTTAACCAAAACTTAGAGGTAAAGATGTTTTTTTTAGATAAATTATAGGGAATGGGATGAATAATCCATTGTAAATGCTCTAAACAATATCTAAAGAAAACTCTTATATATATATAGAAAAAGTATATCGTACATTACGGCTTAACATACTTCACGTACAACAACGTGCGTGATTTGTTCTATATCGTGCGTGATTAATGTTTTCAATATGCATGATTATTGTATTTCAGCATGCGTGATTTTGGATTTTTGAGTTATAACGTGCGTGATTTTAAATTAAACGTGCGTAATTACCTGTCGTACGTGATGTAAGTTAAACCGTAATGTACGTTATATATAGGGTAGGGTTCATGCGAGAACCACCTTTATTGCGAGAACCGCGAGAACCAATGTGAACAGAGGGCATTAGTGTAAATACATAACAAAAATTAAATTACATGTCCATCCTCCTCCTACTGGACTTCAAAGAACAATTAAATCATCTTTTTTCATTCAGTTCATGTCCGATACTCCAACATCTCCAAAATTCATCATCTCAGTTCATGTTTACACACCAAAATCTCCAAAATTCGTCATCTCAATCTTACCATTCATGGTGTATTTGTCGTATAATCGAAATTAGGGCAATAAGAACAGAATCATCGATCATATATTCGTCATCTGCTCGAAATTAGGGCAATAAGAACATAATCATCGAAGACTGTGACACAATTAGGGAGAATCTGAAGAACAGACATCCAACGGACTCGCCGTAATCTAGATGTTGTCGGATTATTCAGTGTCGCTACACCGTTTCGTGAATTTGTAAGTTTATACTCATTGTTTTGCACTTTTATATGATAACATGACGCTTAATCGTCGATTCAGATTTTTATATGTTAGTATGACGCTTAAATCGTTGTTTCATATCTGCACTAGTGAAAATTGTTCGATATATATGATTTTTGAGAGATTAGAGGTGACTGTTGTGATAGAACTATATGTAATATGGTATTTATGTGTTTTTTTTTTTGTATGTAGTTTTGTTACTGATTAATGTTAGATATGATTGGTGGTAATACGAAATTTGATTTGGTAAGGGTTAGGGTTTTTTTATCGAAGCAAATCTGTTGATAAGGTCAGTCGTGTTAATGCACATGTGCATAGTTATGTACATATGTATATATTGCCAGATTAGGTTAATAAGGTCAATCATGTTGATGCAAATGTGTATAATTATGCACATGTGCATAATTTTACAGAATAGGTTAATAAGGTCATTCATGTTGATGCACATGTGCATATGTGCATAATTATGCTATGCACATGTACACAGTCTGCTAGAATTTGTCAACAAGATCATTTTTTTCGTTGTACATGTGCATAGTTATACACGTGCAGATTTTTCCATAATAGTTTTATTAGTGATTAATGTTAATTATGATTGGTGGTAATATGAAATTTGATTTGGTAAGGGTTAGGGTTTTTTATTGAAACAAACCTGTTGATAAGGTAAGTCATGTTAATGCGCATGTGCATAGTTATGCACATATGCATATTTTGCCACATTATTTCAATATGGTAAGTCATATGGATGCAAATGTGCATAGTTAGACACATGTGCATAATTTTCCAGAATATGGTAAGAAGGTCATTCATGTACGTGTGCATAGTTATGCACATGCGCATAGTTTGCCAGAATATGTTAACAAAATGTAATTTATGTTGATGCACGTATGCATAGTGATGCACATGTGCATAGTGTATATAGTAATGATAAAGTTAATGTTAATGCACATATTCATTGAGATTGTATGTTTGTTAATCCTTTGTTTTTTTATTATTGTAGATCAATAACGGAAAAAATCAAAGAAGGTAACTTTCGTTTTGAAATCAAGGGATAAAGGGTCAAAAATGTCGTATGCAATGGAAATGATTATGCAACTGTTAAACAAAGAGGTAAAAAAAGGTTGATTAATATTTGATGATGCAGTTGGGACTTTATGCACATGTGCGTCCCTTTATTACTTTCATGTTAAATGATATCATTTATGAAAACACATTACTTATATCACATGCAGGTGCACAAGAAGAAAAAAAAAGTATAAAGAGGAGGACGAGTGAGAGAAACCATGATGAAATATTGAACAAGTAAGAGAAATCCCTTTATTACTTCACACACTGCGAGGTGTTCGCTATGCGACATATGGAGATGTTTAAAGGGAGTGGTGAGAAGTTTGATTGTAGATTCAACAAAGATAAAGATATTCAAGACATGCAACTTAAGAACATGAGGGTGAAGATAATAACAAAATTGTCGTTATCAGAGGCGAATGATCATGTTTGTTAATATTTGATGTATTATGTTGTTTGGTAGATGAAATGTTGGTACTGCACATATGAATAGTTTGAAATACCATAGATATTGGTATTGTATAATGTATTACAGATGGTTATATTTGTTAATTTAGGATGTAATATGTTGTTTGCTATTGTATAGGTTGGTGTTGCATATGTGTAATAATGATTGTTGATCGGATTATGTGATTCTTATGATGAGGGTGTTATATATACTTGTTGTAACACAAAAGTTGTGTGATAATGTGTTAATGTTGGTAATGCACATGTGCATTATTAAAAAACGATAAACATGTCGGTAATGCATGTGTATATTTTGAAATATTGTATATTTGTGTATATCATATTACGTATGTGGTACCCTATTACGTTTGGGGTACCACATTACATATGTTGATGTATATGTAAAGGAAGACGAATCACATGTAATTAATAATTTTACATGTATGCACATGTGCATTGTTCGAAATAGTAACCATGTGGAGTGAAATATTAAACATGTACTTAAAACATAATGACATTAAAAACAATGCATCGATAAGTTTAGATGCTATGGTTTCAATGTTGAAAATGCACGCATTGGGTAATGCACATGTGCATGATGTTAATTGGTAATTTATAAGTAGATAAAATGAATACAACAGTGAATACTACACCGCTAAGTAGATAAAAAAATAAGTCTAAACAAGAAATGTAAACAAAAAATAAGTGATAATCAATTTATAAGTAGTTCAAGTTTTTTTTTTTGTCCTTATTTTGAACATAATATATACCATTCTTTTGAACATAATATGTACCGATGTGTACAATGCTCAATGTAGGATTGTTCCTATATATAAACAAAAAATAAAATGAATAAAAAGCGGATATAAATATCATAATTAATAAAACATATGGAATATGTACGCACAATGTTTAAACGGTCAACGATGTATACATGGTCAACAGTTTATCGGTCAACCATGTATACATGGTCAACAGTTTATCGATGATGATTATAGTGGGTCAACAATTTATTAGTGATGATTATAGTGGGTCAACAGTTTATCGATGATGATTATAGTGGGTCAACAGTTTATTAGTGATGATTATAGTGGGTCAACAGTTTATCAGTGATAATTATAGGGTGTTAGAGTGATAATTGTAGGGTGTTAGCGATACGATGCACATGTGCATGGGAAATGTATTGATGGTTAACATATGATTATTATGTATTAATGGTTAACAATATGATTAGTTATGATTATGGGGTGTTGTTAACGTGATGCACATGTGCATGTTCATGTTAACGATGGTTAACAGTTTACGGATGACGAGTATGGGTGTTATCAACATAATGCACATGTGCACGATCGGTGATGAGTATGGGTGTTATCAACATAATGCACATGTGCATGATCGTTGTATTGATCAATCAGATAAACAAAAAACTGAACAATGTTAAATAAACAATGATACAGGAACATAGAGTAATCAAGCAAATGTTAATTTTTTGTTTGTTTGAACAACAGCAAAACTTCTCATACCGCAAAACTTCTCATACCACAAAAGAAATACCATCGATTAGCTGGTAAAACAGCAACAAGGGGTAAAAATCTAAACAAGACAAAAAAGTGCAGAACATACTCTGCACATACACAACCATACAAAACATAAAATAACAAAAAAAAAAAAAACAAATTAACCCAGCCTTCCCAGGTATCAACACAAAACTTCGAACGATATTTTACCCATCCGAATGAGAGGTTAATAACATCCTCGGAAGCCGACTCCAAAGAACGCTTCCCCCCCCCCCCTAAAGAGCCTGTTGTTACTATCCTTCCAAATTACCCATAAAGTGGAGTAAATTATACCCAAAAGCAATGTACTATTGACATAAGAATCTAGTCGCGTGTACTCTTAAACAAGCTGCTCCAGGGATGAGAGGCCTGCAAGGTACCAGTTACACCAAACAGAGATCTTCCTCCACACCGCCTTGGCTATCGGGCACTTAATAAAAACATGCGTGACTGACTCCGAAACCCCCACACACTTATGCAGCAACCCGTAATGGTACTAACCCCTCTCGCACGCAGATTTTCCCCAACCGCAACCCGATTCTGCAGCAACCTCTATATGAAACCATTACTTTAATAGGGACCCAGTTAAGCCACTCGGACACCTTAAACGCCGACCCAAAGCAAGCTTCTTCCAGGACTTTTTCTTGTCGCTTAAACTGTGAACCCATCAGATTGACGATGAGGGTATATAAGTGATGAATCAGAAGATGCCATATGTATCACAAAGGGGTTACAAAGTGAAATCATGTTTATTTGTAAGTAGATGACAAATAGAAGTATAATCAGACTGAGTAATCATATAAGGACACTTACAGTTGGAATTGGTAACAGAATGGGTGTAACAAAAAGGATGTAATTTATTGTAATCACCGGATAAATGATGTATTCGACTGAGTAATCGTATCAGGACGAGCCGGATTGGTTATCGCAGTGGTGACTTATGAGCAGATGTATGTCACCAGATGAGTTTTCGACAGAGGAGTTTTCGTCAAATCAGTTGTCACAGTGGTGGTGCGGTGGTGTAACGGTGGTGGTAGCGACGATGTGTTAACGTTGATCGGCGGTGGATGTGTCGGCGGCGGCGGCGGCGGCGGCGGCGGCGGTTGTCATGGGGGTGGTAACAGTTAACAACTTGAAGAACAGAACCCTTGAAGGAACCTTTGAAGAACAGAACGAGGATATAGATGCTGTTGTTAGAATTTCACTTTAATTACAAAAATGCCATGTGTTCACACTGGTTCTCGCGGTTCTCGCAATAAAGGGTGGTTTGTAGGTCCGGCTAGGGGAGGATCTAGTCGCCTAATCCTTGTATACGAACCACTCCGGTTGTGCGGAATCCAACCGGAATAGCAAACCGAGATCGAACACGTAAAAACACGACACACAATATTCACCGATTAACACCTCTGTATTAATACGTATGAAAGGTTCGGTTACAAATCAATGTTTACAAATGTGTATTGCAAACTCTCTCTCTCGTGTGTGTGTGCTCTGTTCTCTGTGTATTCTCTATGTGTTCTCCTTGTTGAAACAGAAGGTTAACCTTCTATTTATACACACAGACATACGAGACATGACGAAACAAACTAAGACTCGACGAAACAAATGGCACTCGACGAATCAAAGAAGCAGTTGACGAAACAGGAGGATAAACATGTGTGTTCCGTCGACCACTCTTGCGTTTCGCCGATGTGGGCTTTAGCCCAAACTGAGAAGTCAAGGCCCAACATGAAAGTCCAAAACAATTTGCATACATGCACGTTGAATTCCAACGTTAATCTGATTTGCAAAGTTTAGCCAAACAGTGACATCATCATGACATCATCATGATGATGTCATGATGATGTGGCGGCGGGAAGGCTCGCGGCGCTTCGTGCTTCGCGTGTCGAACTCTGGGACGCACGACGGAGGAATGTCGTGACGTCGGGCTTGAGCCGAACCTAACCGGGTCGAACCGAGCCGTGTCGCGTCCACAAAATATGTATCAACAAACTCCCCCTTGGACGCTACTCGCGAGATTCGCCTTTCATGTCTTCTATGTCGGAGGATCTTCAATGTCTTCACGTCTTGAAAGCAGAAAGTGTATCAACAAACTACCCGTTTCATGAAGGAAGTGTGTTGACAAACTCCCCCTTAACATAAGCTCTCCCTTGAGTTATGCTCGTGAATGTCTTGAACTTTACAAGTTGAGATCCTTGTGGTGTTGATGATGGTCAGCGGCAACTCGATCATCTTCATCACTTGAGTGCCTTCACGTCGTGTCTTCATTCCGAAGCTTGTCATCGACCATGTTCTCCTTGCCTTTAGAATCTGCACAAGCAAGAAATCTAAACGCGTAATGAGAACAACTGCCTGGAATATAGTACCATAACAAATGACACACACGTGACCATTGTGCAATCAATCACCGTCCGACAGTTTGAAAGTTTAACAAATTTATCAATTTTAAGTTTTAACTTTCAAAAACTTTGCAAATTCTGACCGTTTATGAAGTTTCAGTCGTTTTGGTTTGCGTTCAGGTTTCAGGTAACGAAGACTTGAGATCCAACATCGGTTAATCAAAACTAAAGCAGAAATAAAATCTTTTTGATTTTTATAAAGTTTAAATTAAAACACACCTAAAATCTTTTTGGTATTTTTGAATATTTCAAATGTAAAGACTGAAAGCAGTAAATAAATATATACAAAGATGCAGAAACTGAAAGCATTAAATAAATATTTACAGACATTCTTTTTGTGAGTTTCGAGGGTAAGAGAATCATATCAGTGTACGGTCATGCCAAAACGCTCTTGTTGTTCATTTAGTTAACATTAAGATAAGCATCCTATAACAATTATCGGTATTGTTGTCCACATAAGCTCAACTTATCAGATGTAATCATGGCGAGGGGATACTTTAAGGTATGATTTATACTTACCGACCGGTGTTCATCCACATCACGACACATTCCCGTATCAAGGTATGCACGAGGGTTCATCTTACCGGTGAGTATACCGATTATCATCTGTTTGACCGTATATGATGTGAGATTCTCACTTATTTTGATTTGAAAACAAGCCCTATGTGATAGAATCACTTATTGATGAGGAACTTGATTTTCGGATGCATGAGGGCACAGGAGCAAGTCCGTGAACAGGTCAGTACTTTCGTACAGCAGAGAGACGAACTTGACTCCCGGATAAATGTGATATATTATCACTTATTTGTTTGGACATGTGATTGTTGATCACTTATTGAGGTCGTATGCAGTATGTACACGTATGTATAGTATCATGGAAGATCTAGACTTGCGTCCCCGTTATTTTTCGGTAAAAGATACAACCATGATACCCAGATGATAAGCAGCATAAAGACCGAATATCTCAGAACCTCGGCAATCTCTCAAACGAAATTTCGGTACTAAGACCATATGCCAATGAATGGTTCCCACCCAGTCTTCAGTCGATTTAAGTTTATATCACCCTGCACACTTTAAAATGATTGTGAGCCTACCGATACATCTTATATAGAGCTGCTTATCGCTTTTCAATTTAAGGTTTAAAGAGGTTTAGACAGACCACTGATGTACTATCATTTTCTCTTTTGCTCGCCAGGAAACTCATTTTCGTTTTTCTATTGTTTTTGTGTTTTTGAAATTTTTCAATGTTTTTGGATTTTCAAATTTTGGATTTACTCCCCCTAAAATCAATAAACTAAGATAAATTTAAAACACAAAGATATTTACAAAAATGATTTTCCGATGTTGGTTTTACTCTTGCTTGACCTTAACGCCGTTTACCAGTAATAAATAGTCAAATCTTGATTTGTCAAAAGCTTTGGTAAAAAGGTCGGCACGTTGGTCATCGGTGTGGACGTAAGCAACATCGATTAGCCTTTTCTCAAAGCAATCACGTATGAAGTGATATTTGATTTCGATGTGCTTAGTCTTTGAATGCTGCACAGGATTTTTAGTGATCTGTAATGCAGCAGAATTATCAACGTAAATAGGAGTAGGTAGGAATTCAAAACCGTAGTCACGCATTTGCTGTTGTATCCACAGGACTTGGGAGCAACAACTTGAGGCAGCAATGTATTCAGCTTCGCATGTTGATGTAGCGACGCACGTCTGCTTCTTGCACTGCCATGTGACTAGGCGATTTCCCAAAAACTGACATCCAGCCGTTGTGGATTTGCCGTCGATTTTGCATCCGCCAAAATCAGAATCACTGAATGCGATCAAGTCAAAGTTATTATCCCTAGGGTACCACAGACCGGTGTCAGGGCAACCCTTCAAATAACGAAAAATCCTTTTTACAGCTGCAAGATGTGAGGCCTTCGGGTTCACTTGATATCTGGCAAGCAGGCACGTTGGGTACATTATATCTGGTCTTGATGCTGTGAGGTACATAAGAGATCCAATCATCGCGCGGTAGTATGAGGGGCTAACATCTTGACCCTTCAAGTCTGGAGTAATTCCGTGATTTTGTGGCAATGGGGTACCGATGGGCGTTGCATCAGACATCTGGAACCGGCTCAAGATGTCACCAACATATTTACTCTGATGGATGAATATCCCAGACTCTGTTTGTTGTACTTGTAGGCCCAAAAAGAAAGTCATTTCCCCCATAGCACTCATCTCGAATTTATCCTGCATTACACGCTCGAAATCCCTACACAAAACATCGTTAGTAGAACCAAATATAATATCATCAACGTATACCTGTACCAGTAGAAGATCTCCATCTTGTTCTTTGATGAAAAGAGTGCAGTCGATAAGACCTCTGCGAAAACCGTTCTCCAGCAGATAATTAGATAAGGTTGCGTACCAAGCTCGCGGTGCTTGATGTAGACCATATAGAGCTTTGTTGAGCAACCAAACCCGATCGGGATGGATAGGATCTTCAAAACCTGGAGGCTGTTCGACGTACACCTCTTCTTCCACCACACCATGTAAGAAAGCACTCTTCACGTCCATCTGGTATACCTTGAAACCTTTGAATGAGGCATAGGCCAGAAAGATCCGAATGGCTTCTAGACGTGCAACAGGTGCATACACTTCGTTGTAGTCGATTCCTTCAATCTGACGAAAACCTTGAACGACTAGCCTTGCTTTGTTCCGGATAACGATCCCACGGTCATCCTTTTTGCATTTAAACACCCAACGGGTACCAATCTTCTTGTATCCAGCAGGTTTCTCTACGAGTTTCCATACACCAAGCTTCTGGAATTGTTGCAGTTCTTCCTGCATCGCTTCAACCCATGAGCTATCTTTCAAAGCATCTTTCCAAGTTCTTGGCTCTTCCTGTGAGACATAACACGCGAAAGACCAATCATTCTGTTGACCAGATTCTCGGATAGCTGCATACAAGCCTGCATTGTTGTTGTTTCGCAACATGTTTCTTGTTTGAACGCCACTTTGGACATTTCCTATGATGTTTTGTTGAGGATGGGTATTATGAATCCTTGTTTCTGGATTATCTTGAACTGGAATATTTGTACCCAGATTGTTGAGATTCAGATCAACAATCAATTCAAGGCCCGGAATTGACGAAGAGGATGATGCAGAAGTTTCAGCTGTTCTAGGGACATCCACTGGAGGTGTACCCTCTGAAATACCATGAACTGCTGTTGGAGCTTCTTGATCTGCATCGAGAAATTCATCATCCTCTGAAGATTCGTTCAATTCGGTAGCATCTTGAAAATCCTCATTGTCGAGAGCATTATTGTTCACTGAAGATGGTTCTTGATTGACTATAATGGGATGAACCAACGGTGAATCTGTTGCATTGTCGCTCTCGAAAAACATCCTTGCCGCCGCACTTTCTTCAACGGCTTCAACATTGATCGAATTGAAAAAGTCATCGTACTCAAACATCCAAGGCTGACCAGGATTTCTGACTGGTAAAGTGTGCCTTTGTACTCTGACTTCAGACCATTCCTCGACCCTTTTAGTCTCTAGATTCCAGACTCTTAAGTTCGGGGTGGAATACCCAAGAAAGTATCCTTCAATTGCTCTTGCCCCAAACTTTCCATTAGGATCGATAATTGTGCAAGGAGCTCCAAACGGTTCAAGATAAGACAAGTCTGGTTTCCGTTTGTTGATAAGCTCAAAGCAGGTCTTGTTGTGCCTTTTGACTGTAAGGACTCGGTTCAACGTATAGCATGCAGAGGACACAGCTTCAGTCCAGAATGGAATGGGTAGCTGCGACTCTACCAACATAGTCCTAGCAGTCTCGATCAATGTGCGGTTCTTACGTTCAGCGACGCCATTCTGTTGAGGAGTATAAGCTGCACTAAATTCGTGAAGAATACCTTTTGAAGTGCAAAACTCCGCCATGGCATGATTTTTGAATTCAGTACCATTGTCGCTACGTATCCGCCTAACCTTCAAGTTGTAAAGATTCTCAATCTGAATGATCAAGTTTTTGATAATACCGAAGGTTTCACTCTTGTGTGCCATGAACGCCACCCAAGAAAATCTTGAATAATCATCAGTTATCACGAGGCAGTATTGATCATTCCTAATGCTTTTGTGCTTGACAGGACCGAACAAATCCATGTGCAAACGTTCAAGAGGAACAGCCACCGTGTTGACTTTCTTTGTGGGGTGTCGCTTCTTCGTTTGTTTTCCTTTCTGGCACGAAACACAGACGTCTTGAAGATGGAAATTTTTAAGAGGAACACCATTCACCAATTCATTTGACACCAAATGATTCATTTTGCGTAAGTGAATGTGACCCATTCGTCTGTGCCAAGAGATTGTGTCTTTTTCTGTGGCTTTAGAAACGAAACATGTTGCTTGTGCAGACGTTGTGATAGCTTGGCTCATATCAAGGACATACAGATCATTTATCCTTGGAGCCGACAAAAGAATCCATTCTTTTGGAATTTTGAAGCCGGGTTTCAGCACATAACATCCATTAGCATCAAAGTGTATGTGATTGTTGATCACTTATTGAGGTCGTATGCAGTATGTACACGTATGTATAGTATCATGGAAGATCTAGACTTGCGTCCCCGTTATTTTTCGGTAAAAGATACAACCATGATACCCAGATGATAAGCAGCATAAAGACCGAATATCTCAGAACCTCGGCAATCTCTCAAACGAAATTTCGGTACTAAGACCATATGCCAATGAATGGTTCCCACCCAGTCTTCAGTCGATTTAAGTTTATATCACCCTGCACACTTTAAAATGATTGTGAGCCTACCGATACATCTTATATAGAGCTGCTTATCGCTTACCTTTCATACGTATTAATACAGAGGTGTTAATCGGTGAATATTGTGTGTCGTGTTTTTACGTGTTCGATCTCGGTTTGCTATTCCGGTTGGATTCCGCACAACCGGAGTGGTTCGTATACAAGGATTAGGCGACTAGATCCTCCCCTAGCCGGACCTACAAGTGGTATCAGAGCCGTGTCGCGTCCACAAAATATGTATCAACATGGTTCCTAACGGATCCTTCTCCTATATATATATATATATACGATTCTAAGGTTTAACGCTCCTCATATGCGAGTCAAGTTCCTACCTATTTTGTTCACAACGTTTTCATTTCAAAATCCCAACATTAATCATTGACATCTCATTAATGTTAATTTTTGACAAACTTTGATTTGTTAAGAAACTCTAATAGAGGAGAATGCAAACCTAGTGAATAATAATTCAATTGACTAAAAATATATTTTTTTTCCCAAAGTTAAAAAAAAACTATACTTTCTACTACGTAAAAACACTATATTCACTATTTGTTTCACATGTTAGTTACAGGTGATCGGCCTATATGCAATTCCTGAGACGATGATTGGTTTGATTAACTCATGATATCAATGACCATATATAAAGGTGGGATCTTTAACATGTGTTTTGTTTGTTCATTAGGGGGATGGGCACTGCGCGGGTAGCATGTTCCGGGTTTGAACTCGAGCCATCACAGTGCCGTCACCCTCGCGTGTAGGTTTGGCGGATTGTGTTTTCCAGCACGGGTACCCGCATGAGAGGTGTGACTTTGTGAATGTTTTGATTGACCTCAATACTTATATGACCGTTAGAATAAAAAAATATTTTTATTTTATAAACTTTATAAATAACCATCTCGTTCTCAACCCATATTCACTTATAACCATCTCATTCTTAAGAAGAGTTGGGTATTTACTTACCGCCAAACGATTACGAAGATGATTTTTCTACCGATAGTAGCCTACTTTTCTTCGTGGAGAAACTAGAGGAGCTCGAAATGGCAGAAGCGACAACGTCGAGGAGGAAGACAATGTGTAGGAATTATTTATTTATTTTTTTATTCGTTTGTGTTGAATTATGCATTTTTATTTTAAGTTAATGAAATTTATTTTCTATAAAACATTTGACTTTATTTAAATAAAAAAATAAAAAAAAAAGTTTACAACATGGGTAGGCGCCACCACCACTTACTAGTTAATGGGTACTTGGTGCTTTTTTTGATGCGACGATTGATGGTTGGTCGGGGCTAGGGTACTTACCCTAAAATGCCTCTTCCTCCATTGTAAGCGATACCCACGTTCATTGGTACATTCACATTCTACACATAAAAACCTGATGGCCACCCGTAGTGGGGCGCCATAACCCGGCCAAAGAGAAGATAGCGCCGCACCACACCGCTACGGCGGGCGCTATAGGTGTCTGATTTCGAAAGCTCGTGAAGAGCATAGCGGCGTGAGGGGGGACATTTTCAAAAAACTGACTGTTTGCAATGGTCATATACTTGAATAAAAAAAATCCTAAACAATCTATATATACCATTTATCTTTAACATTCACCTCAACCAAACCTCAAAAAACTATCATTCATCAAAATAATACTTCAACTTCTTTTAAAAAATAATGGGCTCCCCATCGGAATATTCAGTCACCGATATTTACCAAATATTTTTTTCACCTGAAGTGTAACACCTCGTAATTTCATGTCCAATACAATAACGACATGTGTCATAAGCTTTAGACGTGTAAGAGATTACTTATGAGGGACTAAAGTTGACAAACGAAGAATGTACGTGTATAAAAGGATTCAAAGTGTCAACAATTGATAATTATACCTTTCAATAACCCTACAAGATGTTTATAACCTTAACCGAATGAATTATGGATCATACGAAGCCAATTGTGGAAGAAAGTGAGAGATTACAAACTACAGGGGTTAAATGTGTCAACATGTTAAATTTATACCTCTGAGTGACCTTTTAGCAAACCCGAAGCCTTGTAACGATTAATTATGCTCACGAGAATAAGTGATAAAAATTTCACAATGTTTCGATATGGTATGAAGAAGTTATGATAACATTCGTATATGAGGGGTTAAAAGCATCAACGTTGAAATTTAAGGCTTTTCGGGTGATCATAAAGTTAACCAAGGACTTAACAAAGTTTGGTTCTGTCTTAAGGTCCTTAGAAATCAATTTGATGGGTTAAAAGTGCAAATATGGAAGTTAAAACCACTTTTAAAAGGACTAGGGGCTGAATTGTAATTAATGAAACTTGTTTAACATGTTCTGGACACTCATACCGGCCGCGTAAGCCCCCTAGGGACTCTTACGCGGGCCGCCTGAGCATGCCAGCGACAGAAAACACGCACAGCTGCCTGTTAAAGTTGTGTAACCGACTTAAGAGCTTGGTTTTACATACCAGGGGCTGCACCAACAGGTTTTCATGCATAGGGGGCACCTGTAAGCATCATATAACACCTGTAGACTTGCTTGGCATGATCTAGTTGCATCAAAACTCCTATATAAGAACTCCAAAGTTGCAAACATTGGACACTTGTATTTCAAAACTTTCATAACTTTATCTCTGGAGGTTCCTGAAGCTCAAGGCCACTTTCTAGAAGTCATTAGTCGTGCATAGGACTATTATAAGCTTCCTTAGCCTTCCTTAATTCAGTTTTACTTAGTTTATTAGCCTAAAGTCAAACCATCGTAATAAAGGTTTGACTTTGTGATTAATTAAAATTTTTCCAATCAAATCTCGAATTGAAGGTACCTATGAGTTGGTAATTATGTGGGTAATAAACCCTTAAAAGCGCACTATCTGATTCCCACTCTAACTAGGTCAATTGTCGGGTCAAACTTAATCATAAAAAGTCAATAGAAAGCTAATTTTCAAATAAATGCATAATTAACAATGTAGAAGCCATGCAAACTGTTTTATCACTAATATAACTTGGTAATTAATGTAAGAACATGTCTAAACATGTTCAAGCCGACAATTTTCAGTTTAGGCTTGGTTCGGAACTGAAAGTCGCATAATTAGAATTTTGCTTTAACTTTCAGTTCTGACCTAATGTAGCATGTTTTAGAAATTCCTTAGAGCTTTATTAGGACCAGGTTATAGATTAGTGTAACCCTCTGAGGTTATACAACTTGGTTCATTAGTTATTCGATTCATGTGCATGTTTCCGTTATATGCCTAAATGTTGACCATAACGCCCTTTTGACCTTACAACGAGATTTTTGAAAATGTGAGAGGACCAAAACCTTTATCACTGATTTATAAACTTGTCCTAAAAATTTGACATCAGTTTGAGGTCTAGATTAAGCGTTATGCTCAATAGCGTAATTAGAAAGCTTTTTATTAATTAAACGGCGTAATTAGCATAAAGCCTATCTAAACCCAATTTTTGATACCAAACTTTTTACCCACTGATGTAAAATAATATTTTGGGATTTTTGAAGATTTTTATTTATTTTTAGGCTGAGCATAACATAGGGTTCTTGCTTTGATTCGGTAATTGTCGGTTTTGCCCTTTTGGCCTATAAAATGAGTTTTACATAATATTTTGATACCAAACCTTTTGCTACTGATTTTATATAATAAATAAAGTATTTTGAGTCTTCTGGAATGATAAAAATGTCAGATTTTCTTTAAAAACCCGGAAATCGCTTAAAAACCGTCTTTTTACGCGTTTAAAACGCATAGTATGTATTAAAACCATTTTTCTCATATAAGACTTAATACCTACTGATGTTTTAAGCAAATTTTTATATTTTAACAGTAGGCAAAAGTTTTAAACTCATATTTCAAATTTTGACCTTTTAAGCTTATGTAAAATTACCAAAATGCCCCTACAGTGCATAGTTTGGTTATAAAGGTAAATTTCACATATATGCCATACCCTACTGTTATGACTTATAAAAATAAGTATTTTTACTGATTATATCAGACCTGAAACTCAGATTAGTATTTAGACTCTTTTATAACCTTTAAAATGACCAAAATACCCCTACGGGGCATAATTTGAGTTTAAATCCATTTTGGGCATTATGGAAGGTATCTTACAGATATCACAACATATTTAAGGCATATTAACTTAGGAAACCTGTTCATGACTCATTTGGTTACCCGTTATGTCACGGCTCCAGCCTCGGTTTGACCCGGTCAGGAGCCGCGGGACAGGAACCCGTGGTATTTACTGATGCGACAGCGGAAGGTTCAACATGATCTTTTAAAAACTTGAAATTGCCCAATTATTTTATTTCATAATTCAGAATAAACCCCTTAATTTACAATAGAGGAATTTAACTAGGAAATTCCCTGGTTTTCAAAACATGTTTATTCATTTTATTGAGCCACCTCTTCAAGCTTGTTAGTGCTCCGTAGCACGTTTTCCTTGTTTTACAGCAGGTCGCCTGAAACATGTTTTTTTTAAAAAAATCTTTTGTCTGCGGGGAAATGCTGGTGAATTATTCATTTTTGCACAAAATGACGCATAGTTATAAATTACAGCATAAGAGCGATTACAATGGCTTTTATCTTATTTTTATCTGGCGCCGTGTCACCTGGTGACGATGGTCATACCACTATTGGGTCCTTTCCCAAGTAGTGATGATTATCACTGTTAGGATTTATTAGCCTAACCGTGAGAAATTAGTAATGTGCACAATACCCCGCTAGCCAGTGATTCAAGATAACCACGACTTAATCCTTGTAATTATAACTTTTGAAAATAATTGGAGTATTGTAAAATACTTTTGATAAAAGAGAATGACTCACATTGCAGATTTAAATGGGCAGAGTTTAGCCTACTGATTAGCCTGCTAACCTAATTTAAATAACAATGCACAAGAACTAGGTCAGTAACTAATACAACATTTACGATAACTCACAAGACTAAAACCCTCACAACGAATGACAAAGTGCTATACTTAAACATCCGTCGAATTCACGACTTGACAAAGTATGGCCCTAATGTGGGCAGGACTTAAACATCCATTGGATAGTTTCAATCGATCGGACATTGAATCGTAGCAGCGATCGAGTTAATACCCTGTATCGTAGCAGCGCCTAGCTATCTTGAAATTCAATTTAGAGCAGTGCGATTTCGTTTTTGTGAAATGGTTTCGACACCAGAGGACTGCTCATGATCCAACCTATTTATAGCTGAAATTTGGTTCTCACGCGGCCCGCCTGAACCTTCGCTCGATCCTTACGCGGCCCGCGTGGAGGTCTAGTTCGTAGATTAGGGCATCCGTGTCACGCGTAGGTGTGCCACGTGGATGACACGTGGATCTGGACGCTTATCCGGTCAACTCCACATTGACGCGGCCCGTGTAAGACTATGCTTAACCCTTACGCGGCCTGCCTGAAGACCAGATTTCTTATTTTCTTGGTTTTTATGTACAATAAGGTTTCAGGGGTCCAGGTTTTCACTTATGGGTCGTTTTGGGACATTTTTGAAGATCCTTACATCCTCCCCACCTTATTTAAAATCTCGTCCTCGAGATTTATTGAAATAAGTGAGGATACTTTCGCTTCATCTCCGATTCCAACTCCCAAGTGTATTCGGGTCCTCTTTTGGAATCCCATTTGACTTTGACCAACACTAGTCGTTTGTGCTTGAGAAATTTGACTTTTTTGTCTTCTATTTGTAATGGCTTCTCAACAAATTTTAACTTTTCATTTACCTCTATATCTTGAAGAGGTACTACCAAGGATTCATCAGATAAACATTTCTTGAGGTTGGATACATGAAACACGTCATGTACTCCAGCTAGCTCCTCTGGTAGTTGTAAGCGATAGGCAACTGGTCCTATTCGTTGGATAACTGGGAATTGTCCTACGTACCTTGGACTCAGTTTTCCCTTCTTCCCAAATCGAACTACTCCTTTCCAAGGAGAAACTTTCAACAGTACTATGTCTCCAACTTGAAATTCCAACGGCTTACGCCTATTTTCTGCATAACTCTTATGGCGATCTCGAGCTGTTTTTAGTTTTTCCTTGATTTGAGTGATCTTGTCGGTAGTTTCTTGTACTATTTCAGGACCTGATAATTGGCTTTCTCCTATCTCTGCCCAGCAAACTGGAGTTCTACACTTGCGTCCATATAGTGCGTCAAATGGGGCAGCTTCAATGCTTGAATGATAACTATTATTATAGGAGAATTCAATTAATGGTAGGTGATCATCCCAATTTCCACCAAAATGTATCACACATGCCCTAAGCATGTCCTCCAGGGTTTGGATCGTTCTTTCACTTTGTCCGTTTGTTTGAGGATGATATGCAGTGCTTAGATTTAGTCGGGTTCCCATTGCTTCCTAGAAGCTCGTCCAGAAGCGGGAAGTGAAACGACTATCCCTATCCGATACAATGGAGAGTGGAACTCCATGTAAGGATACTACTTCATCTACATACAACTTGGCTAATCTTTCCATGCTGATGGTTTCCTTCATGGGTAGAAAATGAGCTGATTTGGTTAATCGATCCACAATTACCCAAATCGCGTTATTACCTTTTCTGGTTTTGGGTAATGTTAGGAAACTTTATTTGTAAGTATTGAAGAAAATCACAATCAACTGGATCTATGAAGAGATCACAGTCCTGAAGATCACGAACTAGAAAAAGAAGATCAGATGGGACAAATGGAATGCATAGCATCTACTTCGAAGAATCACAAGTTGATCAAGAGCTGAATTGGATTATCAGAAAAGGTCACTTCTGATGGATCTGATGATATTTCTGATGAAAAGTCATCAGTTTCTGACGATTCTGATCATCAGGATTTTTCTGATGATTTGTTCATCAGAATTTCTGATGAAGTGGTTTATCAGAATTCTGATGAAATACCCCACTTGTCTGAAATTGGCTCTGTCCAGCCACACTTACCGAAGCAAGTTGACATTAATTGATATCATGATGAAAAAGGCAACTTGAACGTTGGATTCAATGAATATGTCAATTGGGCACTTTTCGCAGGAATTATTGCATGAATAAACTATTGTTTATTCATGCACCCAGCCTTCTATAAATAGAAGGCTAAACCAGGAGAAGCAAAGTGAGTTTGAAGCTTAGCATTCACACATACATCAAAACTCCATTGCGCTCTCACCCGCAGAATTCAAGATTCGTTTGTACTAGATAATAATCTTAAAATCACCTTGTAAACCTTTTTGTTTTCAAAGTGATATAAACTTGATAATTCTGTAGGTCTTGTTTCTTGAAAGTTTGATTTCCATTTCCGCACATCTTTTTCACATCTACTGAAATCACTTGCCATATTACGTGAAAAGAAGTTGTTTTAAGGACGAACTGGGTCCAACAATTGGTATCAGAGCAGATTGAATAAACTATTTTCAAACGATCAATCGCTCATCTTCTTTTCTCTAAATATGACCAGCTTTCAATCCTGGAATAATGCTTTTAACATTGGTTCTATGTCCAAACCTCCGACTCTGGTCAGAGAGGAATACCCCCAATGGAAAATCAGGATGGTCAATTTCCTTAACGGTCATGACCGAGCTCTGTTTCAATCCATTGAAAGGGGTCCACATACACCAATGACTGATATACCTGCTATTCCAGCTACTGACCAATCACCAGCTATCCCTGCCTCCCGCGCTCCCAAAAGTGAAATAAACTGGAGTGCGGAAGACAAGGACCTGGTGGCTGGGGATGAAAGGGCAAAGTCACTTTTAATAATGGCCATCCCCAATGACATATTTTCACAAGTCGATGCATGTGCATCAGCTAAGGAAATATGGGATCAGTTGGAAAACCTCTGTGAAGGAGGAGAAAGGATGAGAAGAAACAAGAGAACAAACAATGTCTCATCTTATGAAATGTTTAAAAGTTTGCTAAATGAAAGGTTAAATGTTACATATCAAATATTTACAAAACTTTTAAACGAGCTAAAGAAATTTGGTATAACAAAATCAAACGATGAAAGAAACATAAAATTTCTTGATGCACTTCCTAGAGAATGGAGAAGTCTAACCATGACTTTATCATCAACCTTAGAACTAGGAAACATGAGTCTTCATGACTTATACAGCATCTTGATCCCCAGAGAAGAAGAAATATTTGAAGAAACCATTAAAAGAGGGGGATCTTTAGCTCTTATCTCCAACTCACAAAGATCAATAACAACCAATGATCCACAACCATCAAACAGCCAAAATCTTGAAACTTCTGATGCATCATCAGACTTTTCAGCTTTTGCTGAAGCAATAGCACTGCTCACCAAAACATTTGAGCAGAGGTTGAGGGGAGGTAGCCAGAGATACCAGAGGAGTGACAAAGGAAGGATGGATGGAAGATCTAAAGAAGAGGTTAGATCTAAGGATAAAGGGAAGGCTGAAGTTATGTGTTACAAGTGCAAGCAGAGAGGTCATTATGCATCAGAATGCAAGACCAAAAAGCTGAAGGATGTTGCCTATTATGAGAAGAAGCTTGAAGAAGCAAAGAAGCAGCAACAAGTAAGCTTAATTGCTGGAACAGATACATGGTTATCGGATGATTCTTCTGATGCTGAAGAAGAAGAATTGGCAAATTTCTGCCTGATGGCACTTTCTGAAGGACTACCAGAAACTTTAGAACAAAAGGTAAATTTAGACAATCTTGATCTTGAACACAAGCTAAATAAGCTCATGTCAGATTTTCTAAATCTGCAAGAAAAACATCAATCAGATATTAGAAAATCTGATGAGTTGCAAAGGACTTTGAATAAAATCATTCTTGAAAACCAACTTCTTATAGAGGATAGTTTAGATCAAAGAGCAAAAATTGAGTTTTATGAAAATGAAAGAAAAGATCTTTACAAGAAAATCAATGACAAAGAAATCAATGTAAGAGGTTTTCAACAGGCTAAAGAGTTCATAAATTTTATTGAGTCCACACCAAAGAACAAAGGAGAGGGTTTAGGCTATACAAGTTCTACAAGATCAAATAGAAATAAACCCACTATCTTTGTAAAAGCAACTCATCGGAATTCTGATAAATTTACATCAGAATTTGAATCTGAATCTTGCAAAACAACCTGTTCTGAATACTCTTTTGAAAAACCAAACTTCAAAACAAACAATAGTGAATGCAGTCAAAAATCTGTAAAAACTCCAGAAGCAGTTCATTCATCTTTTCAAAATTGTCCACTCATTCCATCACAAGAAGAAATATCAGAAAATTCTGATAACTCTTGTATGTGTGTTGACATACTGAAGCTTGTTCAACACCATCTTCAAAAGAAAAATGTAAAATCTGTTAATGGCTCAGCATATAACAGAGTTTCTGATGTAAAAACAAGAAGAAGAAAAAATAAAGTGATTAATATTTCATCAGAAATAGTACCCAAGCATGCCTGGGTACCAAAAACCCTATAATCATTTCATTTCAGGACCGTCATGTGCATCAGATCTGGTACTGTAACAACCCTCACTAAAAGTCCTATTTATTTTATTATTTTATCTAAAAGGAAACCCTAATTAAGACACCCAAGTGATTCTGCACAAACCCTACAAATTTCAGAACAATCAGAATCAGGATCAGGGCCCCTAAAACTCAGGGGGGGTATTCCCTACTCGACGATTATTGATGCGTGTGAAGTGTTATATATATTAGGTGTATATTTTAAGCCCTTTTTAACACTTATTTTAGCCAAGTTTTAAATTTATAAAACACGATATTTCACTAACACTAAACACACATATGGGCAAGTGCACCCATCGTTGAGTGTAGTATAGCGTTGGTAAGATACCGAGGTCGTCCAAGGACACAAGAGCTTCTAGTACCGGTTTATCCTCAACGTCTAACCAAAATAAAAGTTTAGAAAAAAAAGTTTTAAAACTAAGAAAATTAAAAGCTAACTAAAATGCTGAAAAAAAAAACAGATAGACAAGATGAATCACTTGGTTCCGACTCGTATCTAGTATAACCTTTGATTATTTCCGCACTTTTGCACATAATTAAGAGATTATCTTAGTTATTGTAGTAGGCCCCTCTTTTGAAGGTGACGTTACCCTCACCCCAGTAGTTTGAGTCAGCAGGGATACAATCCTAAAAGGGTGGATTATTGGAAGATAATGAATTAAGTTATTAATGCAGTATTGTGGTAGGCCCCGCTTTTGGCGGTGACGTTACCCTCGGCTAAGTAGTCTGAGTCAGCAGGGATACATTCCTAAATAGCCGGGTTATAGTATTAATAGTAGTTAACTTATGAGGGGATCAAAGAGTTTGGACCCCCGCCATCCAATACCGTGAAGTATTGAAGGAGGTCCTACTAAATTTGACCCAGGTCCATTGCAGGACCTCTAAACGCTGAACAATGGCAAGACCTTTACCAAACCGTTCCCTTAACCCCCGACCAGGTAGCCAACATACCTCCATATAGATCGTGGAGATATGAATGGTGAAAATCCTTTATTTTATAAAGACAGTAAAATAATGCCAAGACACCACGGACAAACGATAAGGAAAGATCACCTTCAACATAAGTAACTAGTTATTAAAGTCATTAATACAAAACCAAATAAAAAGTGCAAAAGATTAGAAATAAAAAGTATTATACTAGACACTTTGTCTTCACCAAGTGATGTAAGAGACTTAGGGAAACATGGCCTTGATTGTCAAGAACTCTTACGATCAATCTTGGATCCCGAGACGACTCACACACTCTACGATGGACAATGGATGATGGTGGTGGATGATGGTGTTGTGATGGTGGTGGGTGGTGGATGAAGTGTGAGAGAGGTGGTGTGCCAAGGGATGAGATGAAATGAATCCAAGCCATCCTATTTATAGGCTGAACAGAGAGCTGGACACGGCCCCGTGTCCGCTGGACACGGCCCCGTGTCTGTCTGACAATCTATCTCCTCATTAATTGTAATTCGCAATTACAATAAATGCGCCTGCTGTACTTTCGACACGCCCCTGTGTCCGCTGAGCACGGCCCCGTGGTGGGCAATAGAAGCTTCTATAGGTTTGTCTTTTCTGCTGCTTCTTGGGCACGGCCCCGTGCTGGCTGAGCACGGGGCGTGTTCAGTCTTCTGATTTCTCTATTTTGCTTTGGAAGGTGCCGTTGAGGGGTTGGGCAGTCCACTAATATTCCTTTTCTTGTATTTATGTTGGATTTAGCTGTCTTTTTGCTTGTTTTGCGTTTTTGAGCTCATTTAATCCTGAAAATACAAAAGGAAGACAAAAACACTCTTTTTCCAATATTAGTACTTAAGAAGGGTTAGTTTTATGCATCATTTGATGTAATTTATATGTTGCATTTTACACACATCAAATACCCCCACACCTGAACTTTTGCTTGTCCTCAAGCAAAACTCTTTAATATGTGGCTTACACTCCCAAATGGAATAGGTAGAAGAGAAGGTTTTGGGCTTGTCGTAGAGTGTCGGGATTTCCAAGATCTTTTTGGGTTTTATTTTTATTTATTTACACTCCTATTCGTAACGATTTATTTAGAACTTTTCATAGGAGAAATTACTTATTTGGGCATAACATGCCTTTTTAAAATTCTATTTATATACAAGTTCACATACCTCACGGGGAAATCACTCACACTCGGCCGAAGGTGTATTTTTAGTGAATCACTCGAGAGTGGCATGGAACTTATTCCTACCATAGGCTTGCCAAGAAATCAATCCTCCTCCTTTTTAACTTTTATACCTTTGTAGATATCAAGAGGACTTTGTGGGTTAAGGGTTAGGCTAGGGTTAAAGGTAGGTGGTTGGGTTAGTGGTTAGTAGAAAAAGGGCTAAAAGCGTAACAAGTGTCGGTTTTCGTATTTTTGCAACTTTTTATTTTGATGACGCTTTTATTCAAACCAAGTTATTTTTATTAACTTGTTTGTTTATTTCCTTTTTGCTTCATCATTATCACAATTTTTTTTTCGAAGAACCGAACTTGTTACTAAAATAAAGGGTTAAAAATGAAAAAGGTTTTGGTGGGTAAAAGGGTTTTTGTTTGGGTGATGAAACGAAAAGGTTTAGGCTCGAAGGGGCTAACTAGGGGGATTTTGGGTAGGTGGTAAAAGAAAAAGAAAAATAATGGTGTAGAAATAAAAAGGGTTAGTCCTAATGCCTCCATCATTTACTTACTCGGGTTTAAGTTGATAAGGACCGGGAATGTATTGTCATGGCAAGTTCTAGAGTCGTAAGAACCAAGCGGCTATTCACACAAGAAACGAAAAATGAGCATTTAGTCAAATGATATGTAATTGTGTGCTCAATAAAGGCTCAAAACTCACTTTTGTGGGAATGGGTTTTTATGTGATCAAGCATATATAATCAAATTTTAAATAAGTTTGCTATGCCTTTTCATAATTTTCTTATGTTGGTTCTTTTTATCACTATGCTATCGGTTGTAAATTTGTGAAAATATAACCTTTTTGAGAACTTGAATTTCCCGAGTTAAACCTAGACAAGTAAAAAAAATGAAATTTTTTGAAAAAAATTTGGGGTGATTAGCGGTTCCAATAGAGTTTTGTGTAAGGCTTGTATTTAGAACTTGCAAAGTTCAAGGTTTTAGCATCCCCCCCACACTTAAATTACACATTGTCCTCAATGTGTCCCAAAAATAATTTTTTAGGTTGATTAGATGTGTAAAATAGTGTTTAAAAAGCAAAAAATTGTGTTACTGGGCACTGAACACGGCCCCGTGTTGTCCGGGCATGGCCCTGTGTTCAAGTGCCAGTAACATAATTAAAACAAGAGAAACAGAAGCCTGGACACGGGGGCGTGTTGGGTGAACACGACCCGTGTCCAGTTACCTGAACTGGGCGTTTTCTGCAGGTGGTTCAGCACGGGGCCGTGTTGGTTGGGCACGGCCCGCGTTGAACCTTCTGAAATGGAGAGAATTGCCAGGTTGCCTTGTTCTTGTGCATGGGTTCATTTTTCTCGTTCCCCTTTTCATCCTTTACCACCATGAGTGTGTTTTATTCATTCCAAACCTTAAAACCATCATTTCATTTCATCATAGAGAGAACTTACATAGTCCTAAATTAAAATAAAAATAAAATTAAAACTTAACTAAATAGGTCAGCAGGTGCACGAGGTTATCATAATAAGTTCTACTTAGAAAATTTCGAGAATAGTTTCCCGATATAGTAGGACTTTTAGCCGAATTTTTTTTTAAATGTTGTTTAAAGCCATTCTTCGATTTCCCTAGGAAGGAAGAATGCGGCTTCATTTTCCTCCGCAGCTGGTGGTTGAGGGGGAACATTCACCGGGACTCCTTGCACCACTCTTCGCGGAGGCTCTTGGCGCATGGCGTACCATTCGGCTGTAATGACAACTTCGGGTACCACGTTCCACGCCCTTTGGGTTATTATAGGTACCAAAGGTGGGGAGGCGAGAAGGTTCAACCTCTGGTGCAAGAGGTTTACTTCATGGAGACAGCCCTCCAGCCCCACTGTAAGATGGTTGATACGGTCGACCAATGCTTCTTCCACTCCCGTCATTTCATCAATAGCCTCCCTTAGAACGTAAACATAGTTTACAAGAGAGTCTTCTGCTGTTGAAGATCTCCTCCCTTGTCGGTTATTTCTTGAAGATGATCCGCTTGTTCTGCTTGCCATTTTCTGTGAAGGAAACCGAAGAAAGCTAAATTTTTACAAAACAGATCCTCGGACACGGCCCCGTGCTCACTGAGCACGGCCCCGTGTTCATTTGTCTGCAAGATTTTATGCTAGGGAGTCTTGGAGTTTTAAATTATTCTCATGATTTTTAGCTAGTTTTTAGGCTTAGATAATTTAAAATAAAGTTATACAACTAACTTTAAACAAGAATCCTTAGCAAATAATCTTACAAACTTCACATAGAGGGTTGGAATCAAGAGATTTCCAAACTTCCATGGAGGAAATTTTGAAAAATTTTTAAAGAGGAGGAAATGAGTAAAAGTGGAAGGGACAAGAGGGTCTTTGGGAACCTTCTTTTAGCACTTACCTAGGATGGTATGAGTGAAAATCCCAGGAATCTCTGTCTTTTGAAGTGGTAAAAAATGAGCAGGATTCAGGCTGCATTTAAAGAAAACGACAGTGCACTGGACACGGCCCCGTGTTGACTGGACACGGCCCCGTGTGCAGAGGAATTCCTGACACATTTTGTCCGTATTCTGACCAAATCAGCAGAGAATCTCTTTGATGAGCACGGGGGCGTGTTGACCTGGACACGGCCCCGTGTCTGGAGGCTGTCTTATGCAGTTTCGCTACTTCTAAGGATCTCATCGACATCGGGTGGTTCCTTACTGGTTGGAACAACCCCAAAGTGCCTAAGATACCTTAATTGTCCTAGACTAAGGCGAGAACGCAAGAGGTTGTCGGTGAGGGTAATTCCTATTTTCATTCTAGGTGGACAAGTCCAACCCTTTCCCGGGCTCTTGTTAAAGAAGGTGTATGCCGAATCGCTCAGGTCTATGTATGCACCGAACGAAGTCGATGGAGAGTCCTTCATGGCACAATCGGCACAGGGACGACTATTGTCCAAGTCTTTGCTAGGTACTAAGGCATTTTCGGGAGCAACGAGGTTGTCGGAATGCGGTTCCAACTTTTCTTCATGGTTATCGTCTTGGGGTGGATCAATAAAATCCTTCCTAAGCTCTTCTAACCAATTCTGAACTAGCTTTTCTAGTTGAAATAACTCATCAAGGAGCATTTCTCCTAGAATATCTGGCTGGGCGCATTCGAGAGAGAAATAGTGCTTATTTTTACTTTCGCCCCTCTTAAGGTTGTAAGAAGTCGGTGGGTCCATGTAGTGGGGCCTATAATTTAGAAAGTAGCATTTTACTTCTTCATGTTTGCCACCACATAATTGACACCACGTACCATAAGAGTGCCGAAAGTAAAAATAATTACTATCACTCATGTTTATGTCAGAAATTACCAACTGCCGGGATCTAACGGTTCTGTTTTCAGTAACTGAAACTTGGGCACGGGGGCGTGTTGAGTGGGCACGGCCCCGTGTTCAGCTTACTGTCTGATGTAAAACAGGATTGCCGGTTCCAATGATTGAGCACGGGGGCGTGTTCAGCGGGCACGGCCCGTGCTGAGCTCTGCAGAAGCTGAAAAACTAAGAAAAATCTAAAAAAATAAAAAGAAAAAATAAAAGATGATTAGGCCGTTGATTCCTAACTTTCTTAAAATCCTTGTGTCCCCGGCAACGGCGCCAAAAACTTGATGCGTGTGAAGTGTTATATATATTAGGTGTATATTTTAAGCCCTTTTTAACACTTATTTTAGCCAAGTTTTAAATTTATAAAACACGATATTTCACTAACACTAAACACACATATGGGCAAGTGCACCCATCGTTGAGTGTAGTATAGCGTTGGTAAAATACCGAGGTCGTCCAAGGACACAAGAGCTTTTAGTACCGGTTTATCCTCAACGTCTAACCAAAATAAAAGTTTAGAAAAAAAGTTTTAAAACTACGAAAATTAAAAGCTAACTAAAATGCTGAAAAAAAAAAACAGATAGACAAGATGAATCACTTGGTTCCGACTCGTATCTAGTATAACCTTTGATTATTTCCGCACTTTTGCACATAATTAAGAGATTATCTTAGTTATTGTAGTAGGCCCCTCTTTTGAAGGTGACGTTACCCTTACCCCAGTAGTTTGAGTCAGCAGGGATACAATCCTAAAAGGGTGGATTATTGGAAGATAATGAATTAAGTTATTAATGCAGTATTGTGGTAGGCCCCGCTTTTGGCGGTGACGTTACCCTCGGCTAAGTAGTCTGAGTCAGCAGGGATACAGTCCTAAATAGTCGGGTTATAGTATTAATAGTAGTTAACTTATGAGGGGATCAAAGAGTTTGGACCCCCGCCATCCAATACCGTGAAGTATTGAAGGAGGTCCTACTAAATTTGACCCAGGTCCATTGCAGGACCTCTAAACGCTGAACAATGGCAAGACCTTTACCAAACCGTTCCCTTAACCCCCGACCAGGTAGCCAACATACCTCCATATAGACCGTGGAGATATGAATGGTGAAAATCCTTTATTTTATATAGACAGTAAAATAATGCCAAGACACCACGGACACACGATAAGGAAAGATCACCTTCAACATAAGTAACTAGTTATTAAAGTCATTAATACAAAACCAAATAAAAAGTGCAAAAAATTAGAAATAAAAAGTATTATACTAGACACTTTGTCTTCACCAAGTGATGTAAGAGACTTAGGCAAACATGGCCTTGATTGTCAAGAACTCTTACGATCAATCTTGGATCCCGAGACGACTCACACACTCTACGATGGACAATGGATGATGGTGGTGGATGATGGTGTTGTGATGGTGGTGGGTGGTGGATGAAGTGTGAGAGAGGTGGTGTGCCAAGGGATGAGATGAAATGAATCCAAGCCCTCCTATTTATAGGCTGAACAGAGAGCTGGACACGGCCCCGTGTCCGCTGGACACGGCCCCGTGTCTGTCTGACAATCTCTCTCCTCATTAATTGTAATTCGCAATTACAATAAATGCGCCTGCTGTACTTTCGACACGCCCCTGTGTCCGCTGAGCACGGCCCCGTGGTGGGCAATAGAAGCTTCTATAGGTTTGTCTTTTCTGCTGCTTCTTGGGCACGGCCCCGTGCTGGCTGAGCACGGGGCGTGTTCAGTCTTCTGATTTCTCTATTTTGCTTTGGAAGGTGCCGTTGAGGGGTTGGGCAGTCCACTAATATTCCTTTTCTTGTATTTATGTTGGATTTAGCTGTCTTTTTGCTTCTTTTGCGTTTTTGAGCTCATTTAATCCTGAAAATACAAAAGGAAGACAAAAACACTCTTTTTCCAATATTAGTACTTAAAAAGGGTTAGTTTTATGCATCATTTGATGTAATTTATATGTTGCATTTTACACACATCAATTATCCTCACAAATTGCTGTCTAAATTGAATTTTATGAAAATGTCGACTCAGCAAGCCTACACCCAGACGTGGCTACCCTATAGTGAAAATGTGTTCCTTACGGACCGTAAAGGATTAGGCTTACGGTCCGTAAGCGTGTCAAATTTTGAGTATAAATAGCAGGCATTGGGACTTGATTATGTGCGTTTGTTCGACGTTCAAATTCGATTTGTACGTTGAGTTATAGTATAAACAGTCTGAAAACACACACGAATCACTAATTAGTATAGCGGGGTGCGGCTACGATACAGGGTATTAACTCAATCGCTGCTACGATTCAATGTCCGATTGATAGAAACTATCCGATGGATGTTTAAGTGCTATCCTTTGTCATTTGTCATGACTCCGACAGGATGTTTGAGTACCACCCGAATTCGGGGAATACTCTGTCATTCGGTGTGAATCCGATGGATGTTTAAATGATTGCACTTTGTCATTCGTTGTGAGGGTTTTAATCTCGTGAGTTATCGTAAATGCTGTATTAAGTTACCTACCTCGTTCGTGTGCACTAGGTTACAAGACTAATCAATAGGCTAAGCTCTGCATAAATCTGCAATATATCAAGGCTTATCTGTAGATTAAACTTTGGCCGTATGAATCTGCATGATTATAATGTGTGTCATTCTCTTTTTATCAAATTTAATTTCAAAAGCATGTTTATTTTCAAAGGTTATAATTACAGGGATTAAGTTTATGTAATCACCATATTACAGCTGGTATGTGGGGTTTTGTATACATTACTTGATAATCTTCACCATTGGACAACGAGTTAGCCAATGGGTGATATGACCATAGTCACAGAAACGAGTCGAGTGACAAGTACCGAGGGTAGTTGGTTGATATAGAAACATTGTAATCTCCCTTAATACTGTAAATTATAACAATGTTTTCTAGTTATACTTTGCAGTGATTAAGTCTTTGCCAATCTTTAAGAAGCAAATATAAAAACTCTTAATGCTGTAAATTATAACAAAATATCATTTTATCAAAATGAATGAACTCACCAGTATTTTCTGCTGACAAAACCTTTTTAAAACGCGTTTCAGGTAATTACAGTAGATTGAAGTAAGAGATGGATACGACACTGAAAGGCTTCAAGAAGTGGCTTATTTTATTAATTAAATCAAATTAAGAAATATTGTTTTATGTAATCAAATTTATCTTTATTAAAGCTACCATTGTAAAACATGGGTTTATCCCATCCATTTAATAAATAAAATCCGGTGTTTTCTAAACTCTAATATTTTTCCTAACTCACGGTCCTGATGAAATTTCCGCTGCAACGTTTTCAAAATAATCACCGGTACCACTGGGCTGTTCGATACTCCCGATTCCATCCAGGGTGGGTCGGGGGTCGTGACAGAAGGTGGTATCAGAGCCACTGATTTAAGCCTTTAGGTGTTGTGATAATAATATCTAAGTTTATATAAAAGAGTTAGGAGATTGCTATTAATTGGTAGCACACATGATAGCATTTAGACTTAAACTTAAGAAAAGATGCCTTAGTATCAGCTTCGAGATAAGCTAAGTACTTGTGTAAATAAAGTATGATGGATTTTGGTATGCCGTAAGAATGACGATTAGAACATTGCAGGCAATAACACTTAAATTGCTATTAATCCTTGCTTATTGATATTACTTGGTCTAGAATAAGATATGTTACGGGAATACAAATTTCCCTAAATTCTGGATAAAGGCCCTAATAAAAGAGGCACTTTTAAATCTTGAAAAGATACTATATATGGGAAATAGAAAATTTTCTCCGACAATGCTGGGTATGGTGTAGCAGACTCTACAGTTTGTCCGGATATACTGGGATTACCTCTCCGGCGCGAACCGGATAAGACGGGGTATATAATATGTCAAACAAGTGACAAGATTGTAGGATCGTGAAACGACCTAACGAGTCAATCAGAAGAGTGCTCAGACAGAATCAGAGGCGGAATTCATTGATTCGGTCTTCGTTTAGCTTGTATTCACTACTAAATGTCTTGTTTATTGATCTTGAACAATTTACAGTACAGAGACACTTCGACAGGGCTTCGCCGTCGGAAATCAGAAAGTTTCAAATGATGAAAGTTTGAAGGTGTCATGGTATCCTTCAAACGGTTACCACTGTCAAACTATTACAAGTTCAAACGGTCAACAACAAACATTTCAAACAAACTACACTTTTGTCTTCAAGTGACTTTGTCTTCAAGCGAGCATGCATTCTGATTTATGTTTATATGACTTTTAATGAAGATGTCACTTGTGATGTTATCTAGATGATGTCACTTGTGATGTCACCTAGATGATGTCACTTGTTCAGATCCGCAACGCAACCAGAGACACAATATAAGACGAAGTCGACAGATGTATGCACCAACAGACTCCCCCTCAGATGTTGACGAGTCTTAAGTGTCGAATCTTCGCATCTTCAGTCTTTATCAGTCTCTTTTCTTTCTTAGCATATACCAGGATCTTCTCTTTGGCTCTAACCTCGTCAGACTCCCCCTCTCATCATGATGGGATCGCTGTCTGGAATTAGCTATCACCTTGAGATCAATCCCTGGATTTATCTCTGATCAACTCATTTCCTGCACACATTTTCTCATCACAACATAAGTTTTTACTTAAATCAATAAGAAAAACTTACTAGTAATAGTTACATCAAGTTCAAATTAATGACCCTGATTAACTAATCTCCACTACTTTCTTAAATCAAAATTTTTCAATTCAGTACACACACTCCCAAACCAGTTCATCATGTTTAGCACTTGGAATTTCGAAAATCAGCTCTTCATCATCAGTCGTCGAAAATCTTTTTGAATTTTTCAACATTTATGCTAAAACACACTAAAATCTTTTTGGATTTTTGATTATAACAGAAATACAGTAAAGAAATATTTGCAAACAATATTTTTGTGAGTTTGCGTAAGAGGATCATATCAGTTTATGTGACCAATCACTAGCACCGTTAAGCTTTAAACATTTTCAGTTTTAAACGATTCACATAGATTGACGATATTGTTGTCCACTTAAACTCAATCTAAAAACTTTCGAAATGCTTACCGATACGTTAAGGTATATTAATATTGCACTAAGTTCTTGTGGACCCCACGATCTCAGCATATCCCCTCATCATGTAATACTCTATCTCAAGCAATGCCTTTAAACTTTTATCAACTGTGATTTGTGCGAAAACAAAGAAGAATGTTTAAACATTAACAATCAGGTCGATACTTCCGTATACACAGAGAAAGTCCAATGTTTAAACAAAATAAGAAAAATAAAACAAGTTGAAATTGTTTAGGCTTTAACCACCAGGTCGATACTCCCGTATACGCAGAGGAGGTCCAAAGCTTAAACGAAACACCACAGAAAATAAAGCAGAACGTTTAGGCAACAACATCCAGGTCGATACTCACGTATACGCAGAGGATGTCCGATGCTTAAACAAAATAAAGAAATAAAACAAGTTTAAATCTTTGCAAAATGAAATGCACAATCACAGTGACTTTTCAGCAAAGTTGTGAAAGTTCACAAACTTAACCAGTTTATGTCTTTCGACAATCAGCAATTACTGAGTAGGTACACAGTCAAGAAGGATAAAACTAAGTACTATGCTTTCAATCATGTTTCCCACTAGAACTAGGCTTTTTCATTTTAGGTTTGTATCGTTATTGCAAATCTACTAGTCTAGCTGAGCCTACCGTCACATCTTTAGTAAGATCGTTTATCACATTTTATCTCTCCATTTCTTTAGCATGCTGTGACAGTCCAACTGATCTACTATCATTTCCTCTTTTTCACAACAAAACTCATTTTTACATTTTTTAATGTTTTTGACATTTTCAAATTTTCAAAATTTTTTAAAATTTTTTACTCCCCTTAAAATCAAAATTGTCTCAATTTTGATTTTCTGGGAAAATTTGAAAACAAGCTGTACAAGAAACGTGACAACATGATGAGAATCACTTCAATTCTCCATTCACTTGGCATGAACAATCAGAACTCCCCCTGACAACAAAACATTTTTCCATAGTGATTTCAAAACACTTAAGTTTGTTTTAATCAAAATGGTTTTTCCGGAAAATAAGTTTTGTGTGTCTTTTCACAAATTCGGGGTTTTATCCATCACCTTGTTCTTCTTCAATCACTTGTAAAAACTAACATTTTTAAGATCAATCCTCAAATAGGGGTGTGCAAAAAACCGAATTAACCGAACCATAACCGAATTAACCGATAAAACCGAACCAAAAAAACCGAACCAAATAAAAAACCGGTGGGTCGGTTAATGGTTTTTTTGAAAACCGAAAGTAGCGGATCGGTTATGGTTATCATTTTTTCCATACCCACCATAACCGAACTGAACCGACATGTAATAAATCTTTGTAGGATTTAGGACTTTTCACCATATTTTTAATATTTGATGTTTTTTACTGAATATTTTTAGTACTTATTGGTTTTTCATATCATTTTGTGGTTTTGATTGAATGTTTATTTGAGTTTATGGAATGTATCATATCACTTTACTTGAATATTCGATAATAATTTGTATTAATATTATAGATTATATGTATTTTTTAATACTATGTAATATACTAATATATACAAATATGCAATAACAATCTATTCCATGTTAAAAAAAATTAAGCTATTTATAGCTAAAGCTAAATATACGGTTAACCACCCATAACCAACCCGCTATTGTGACAACCCGCACTAAACCAGGTATCCGTACAACTTAATTAATGACTAATTACTACTTAATTACTGTGCTTGATTGAAACTAGCTGATAAACTGCTACCTGCATACTGATACATGCACTTACTTGCATCATACTTTATATGCTGTCACTACATTATTTACATACGGCACCTTAGTGACAAACATGATGCACAAGAAGCACAGTAGCACTAAACGGATACACAGTGAACATGCTGAAATAACCAGCATCAGGCAGACACTGCCTCTAAGGCCTGTTAAGAGCCTCAAATATTTGACTACACTGGTAGTGAGTGTAGGGATATAAGGGTTGTGGTACCGCGTCTCTAGGAATAAGGTACACTGATTCGGATGTGCCAAAAACGTACTTTAAGTACCAAACACAGCACTTTAATAATTAATCCAGCTTCTAGCTGACTAGTAAAGTGCCAGAACATGAGAAAATAACACTAGACACTTTCTAGAGTGTCGGGAAAACAAATGGTGTCACTAAAAATAACGATAACGACACTTTAAAGCTTTTGTAACACTTTAACGGATTACTATCCAACCGGACACCCGGACTTTACCCAGAACATGGAAACATTACTATTTTTATTATTACTCTTTTTCTGAGCTAGTTAGGGTCCCTGATTACCCTAACACCCGCTATAATGTGTATCATATAACTAACAAGGTTAAACACTTGGTTAACTTAATTAACAAAACAACCCCCCTAACTAACCTACTTAAAATCGGACCAAGGAACCCCCCCCCCAACCGATTCGGTTGCCTAGGGGGCAACACCTTGTACTTGTGATCTTGGGTGATCTTGTATTGTCTAGTATCTAGCCTACACTAAGTCCAAAGGTTATTACACAAAGGAGTTGCCTATAAATTCACCCTTGAACTTAACATAATCACCATCACTCAACACCAACTCACACCACTCTCTCCCTCTCATCTAGCTCTCGGCCGAACCCCCTCCCACACATCCATCACATTTTCGGTTTTGATCTTGCATTACCATCATCACACAAGTGTTAGAGGTCACGTATAAGGAGTCTTGGTGCAAGCGGAACACGAAGGACCTCAACCGTTGGCTTTTATCCACCCCGTTTTCGTCACGACTCTTCCCTAGCCCCGAGCTAGAGGTATATTGCTTAAAACTCATTCTTGAATGTATTCAAAGTGGTTAAAAGAACTTTCGTCGGTTAAATATCGAAAACATGCGTTTTGAAACTTTAAAGTCTACTAAAATCACAAAAATGGAGGTTAATAGCATATAACTTGTGTAAAAGTCGTAGGACTTGAAATTTGTGTTTATCTAGACCCGATCTATGATGTGGTAGCTCAAATCTCCGTTTAACCCGACTTTGTAAAATCACGTATCATCACATAAGCTCGTTTTTGAAAGATACAAGGGTTAAAGGTGAAACACTACCACATTTAGAGTATGAACTTGTGTAAAAGAATTTTACGTGTGTAAAAGTGATTTAACCGGTACAATGGTGTTTAAAACTAGCAGATCTACGTATCTGCAAGTGGTACTTTTGAAGGACCACACTTTAAAAGAAACCATGTTTTCTAAGAAACGGATCTTACAATACTAAGAATGATATTTTGAACGCACAAGTGTGTAAACACTTGTGTGACACATGTTTCGACAAAATAACTATTTGTGGGAAAAATAACTAGAAGTTGTAACGACGGTTTTCTCTAAAAACGAGGTTTTTACGAGGTTAAAGTTACTTTATATAGAGATCCACGAAATATAAGGTGATTTACATTAAAGATGCGGAAAAACTACGAGTTCATGCGATTATGCAAATTTACATACTTGTCGACTAGTTTGTTGTGTCGGAAATTGTTTGATTGAATAAAGAAGTTGTTGAATTGATTTGTTAAAAGAAAATGATACGCTTGAAAGCGTGGCCACCTCCAGTTACAGAGGAAACTCTGGCGAAACTTTCTAAAAACCTAACACTTAGACTTTTTACACAACAAGTGTTAGAACTATTTTTGGACATACTTTCGAAACATAAATTTCGCCAGCACTATATTTTACTAAATATTTGGAGGTGGGATTTTCACAAAGATTGAAGTGATAAATATACTTGTCACAACACTGTTTATGATTATTTTGTGAAAATACATAAATATTATTTTAAAGTGAAAATAATATTTACAAGCGTTAATGATCCCAAAACTTTACGAACGCTTCCACAAACATATAAGTTACACCGGTAATTACATTACCACAAGATTGATAAAACGTAACTTACGCACATGTATTGTATCCCCCATCCTTGGGAAGAAGTATAACTACCAAGTGTATACGGAACATAAACACGAAATAGTTGTCTAACTATTTCCCAAAGACATAAACTGTAAAGCTAAGGCACGGCCGTCCGTCTAATAGAATTAGCACTTGTAGGTCGTTGCACAGCTTACTGTATTGGAGACACTTGGTAGAGACGCGCATTCACTGTGAGTTCATGTCCCCCTTTTCTCTAACTGTTTTCAGTTTACTTAACCGCGGGGGTGAAATACATGTTACATTGTTTACAAGTACTTTATACACGGTATGATTAACGTAAGGAGGTTTAGATCATGTGAATGGGTAGGCGGAAACTTGAGGCTATTAATCCTCAGGGTAGGACCGAGGGACAGGAGCGGTAGATCTATCTGGGTGTAGCGAGCCCAGCCCCAGGCCCAAACAGAACGGACCTCGGGGTGACTTTGTGCCCAACGCATAAATCCGCTAGGTTTGAGTCTTCCTACTTGCATATCACAACATGCTAATGGCTTTGCAAACCATTGGTGATCACAAGTCCTCTTACACTGCTACATACCAGGAAACTTTTATACTTACAAGTGTTTTACTTACTCACTACACATGAACTCGCTCAACATTATTGTTGATTTTTCAACTCACATGTATTTCAGGAAATTAAACGGATCTGGCACGGTATGGAACGTTTTCCGCTGCGTATTGTCATGAAGTCATCAGGGTTTAGGGGATGTGTCTCTTACCTGGACAAGACACAGTCCCTAAATCACGTTTATGTTTATGTTATAAGTTGTTATGTCTTTTGAACAAGGTTATTGTTGTTGGAGTATGCTCTCGTCAAACAATGGTATTGTATGTTATTTTCAAACTTAATGGATGACTTGCATGGTTTTTAAATTCATATAGCTTGTTATGGTTAAGCTATGGTATTAAGAAGTCACACCAAAGTTAACCACGCTTCCGCAAAGCCAGGGTGTGACAGCTTGGTATCAGAGCTCTGATCATAGCGAACTAGGATTCTGTCTCGAGTCTAGACTATGATCACTAGGGCTCTCACGAAAACATTTTTCTGCATACCACTTAAGTCCAGATCCACACTTTTTACAAACAAATGTTGAGCACATTTTACTAATTATGAGTTCAGCTTGGAGGGCTGAGGATCGATCTGGAGGATCGAGATGGTCAAGGTAGTTGAGCACGTTGGTTTGTTATAGGATCGATCTGGAGGATCGAGATGATCAAGGTAGTTGAGCACGTTGGTTTGTTATAGGATCGATCTGGAGGATCGAGATGATCAAGGTAGTTGAGCACGTTGGTTTGTTATAGGATCGATCTGGAGGATCGAGGTTTGGTTTAAGTGAAGGATAGAGCAGTCTTGTAGACTGAATGAAATTGACTAGTAAGACTAGGAGAAGTATGTGATACCCTACTTGGTGACTTATGTGATTAACTGATTATATGATTGATTATTATACGTATATGTGTTTGTGTTACAAACGTTATACTTTCATCAAGTACTAGAAAGATGGGCACTACGAACCCCATGACCATAGTATCAGACGACATAGTTCAACGAAGCACGAGGTGTACATTTCTGATACTACCGGCACAGACAATGACGACTTTCAGCCCTTTGTGCACTGCCTGAAGTCGTAGCAGAGCCTACTGATGGCCATCTTGTTGGGATTTTACCACTGGCGGTGATCCCTGCTCCTGTGCCCCTTGCCGCTTATCCTGTTGATGATACGCCCTCCCAACGAGGCCTCTGAAGACGATAACGATCTACTGGAGGAGGACCCATTCGAGGGCAGGGCCTTATTACTGCTGGTATTAGACTACTGCATGCGGACGCTCCTGCAGGGGAAACTCATTTCCCTATCCCAGACTCATTTCAGTCACTGACATCCGCGTCTTCGCACATACAGGGAATGCAGCACCACTTACACGACGCCGACCCTGATATGGCATCATCAGCTGCACCGGATCCCACACACAGCTTTGAGTTTGATCGCGATTATGAGGACAATTCTGTTTTTTTTTTCCGCCTGGTGTTGATCCAGACCATGACATTGAGTTCATGCACTTAGACCAGCCCTTGGGGGATCCTGTAACCCCTGTGATTGTTGATCCAGCTAATTTTGAGATAGAGTTTTTGATTCGGAGCTAGCCGTGGCCCCTGAGCCAGGCGTTGCTCCTGACCCCGCATTGGAGTATGACCCTGTTCATGCCAAGGCACCGGCTGTTGCTCCTTGATTGATCATCTGCTTGGATGAGAGAAAATTTGGGGTAACTGTGCAAGACAATTTATTATTACGGGGGCCCACGTAATAACGATTTGTAGTGCACAGGAATCCTGGTGGACTCTGCAGGTCAAGCTAATGATAACCTAAACACAAATGACCTAGGCGATGTAGCCTCGAGTTCATTCTATTACAAGCAACAAGCCAAATTGACAAGCCTATGTGAAGGCTCAGGAATTTATTTCCCCACTTATACAGTGAGTATATTTGCGTGTGAAATGGGGTGATTACATGATGGCTTACGTTGCTATATATATACCCCATAGACAATTGAAACATTGTCCAACCCGCTTCACACTTTTTCGACAAAAAGGGAATGTCACCCAGACGTGACACAAGCACCGGTACGTTACTGAGGACAGAAGACGAGCTGCAAGAACGCATCTCACCGATAAATGCACGACATGAAGCCCTCCACTCTAAGTACAACGATGGCATTACTGGAGATAATCCTCCAACTGGCTGCACCTATAAACAGTTCCTGAACTGCAAGCCTTTGAACCTTGTCGGAACAGGAGGCACCGTTGCATTTGTTCGTTGGTCCGAAAAGACCGACTCCATTTTAAGGATGAGTAACTGATCGCCAACAGAGTGTTACCTACATCTCAGGGATATTTCTAGATGGCACACTCTCTTAATGGAACCTCCAGGTTCAGACCCTTGGCACAGACACTGCTTATGCACTGAGCTGGGACGAGCTCAAGGAAACGATTGAGAAGAAATGTTGTTTTAGGACAGAAATTCAGAAACTTGACGTGGAGTCCTGAAATTTGAGAAAGGACGAACCAGAGACTCCTGAACATGACCAGCGATCGCACGACTTGTCTAGGGCCGTCCCCTACTAAGTCATTGATGTAGTATGATATAGTAGTGTACTTGCGAGCTTTACATTGTGGTCTCGAATTGTAGCAATACAATCGCAGTATTCTCATCACATGCGATGTTCAATCAATTGTTTATGTCCTATAACATAAGAGGTTATGTGATTGACTTGTTGATAACATGAAATGTTATGTGTTGGTATTGTTGAATGCATACGTACACTTCACTTGCTATGACCTAACCTATGTGAAACGTCTTTTAGAAGATGCCGCCAAGACGCGAAATGCGCATGCCCACCTCTGAGGCAGAACTTAAAGAGATAATTGCTGCAGCTATAGCGCAGCACGAGGCCCTATGCTCCGAACCAATCAAAGGTACCTCAGAAAATAACGGTTGTTCCTACTGGCACTTCCTCAACTACAAGCCTCCGACGTTCGACGGCACTGGGGGTGCCATAACTTTTGTGAAATGGATTGAAAGTATGGAATCCATCTTTCGAATGAGTGGCTGTACGCCAGAACAACAGGTCCCATACGTTTCTGAGTTGTTTCAAGATGGAGCTCGATTATGGTGGAATCTTCAGGTTCGAATAATGGGCCTAACTACAGCATACGCGTTAACTTGGGATGAGTTGAAAGGAATGATGCATAAGAAGTATTGTCCCCACATAGAAACCCAGAAGTGGGAAAATGAATTTCGGAGCCTAATGATGGAAGGTCCGAAGGTGTTGGAGTACGTGCAACGACTCCATGATCTGTCACAAATTATTCCATACCTGGTAAAACCAGAACTGAAGAAATTGGAACAATTCATTTGGGAACTGGCGCCTCAAGTCTTGAGCTTGATGACAGCATCTACGCCACCAACAGCCATTGTTGCAAGTAAGATGGGTTTGGCACTCGTTACGGAAGCAAATAGACTAGAAAAACTTGCAAACCCTGACAAGAAAACTCAGGTAGAGTCGTCTGGAAAGAACAAAAGAAAGCTTACCGAAGATACCCAAATGAACAACGATGAACAAAGATCTATTCGAGGTTGCTTTGACTGCGGGGACAAAGGGCATTTCAAGAAAGATTGCCCTAACAACAAACAGGCCAATGATAAGATTTACTTAGAAACCAAACCAAGATGTGCTGAGTGCAAGTGTCACCGTGATGGTGGATATCAGAAGCCTTGGTACGAGAGGAAAGGACACAACAAGGAAGGTTGTGGGATGAAGAGTTCCATACGAGGAGAAAACAGTAACAACGCTCTAGGTGGAAATGGGAAAGGAGATGGCCGAATGATAGGATGCTACCATTGTAAGGAAGTTGGACATTTTAAGAGGGAATGCCTGAAGTTGAAACAAGACCGTGAGAGAAAATCCGACATCAGAGCTTGTGAGGCATGCCAGGATCCAGGTGTGATTTCTGGTACGTTCTCTAACAACCAAAACTTTTGCACCTATTTTGTTTGATGCTGGTGCCGGTTATGGCTTCATGTCATTAGAAATTAAGAATATACTCGGTTTAACCGCTAGTAAGTTAGATATCCCCCACTCGATCGAATTAGCTAATGGAAAATTAGTTGAAGCCAACAAAGTAATCAGAGGCTGAGTGATAGAACTGGGAGAACGTGAGTTTACTTTGGATCTACTACCAGTCGAATTGGGAAGCTTCGACGCGGTGGTAGGAATGGATTGGCTATCCGGAAACAAGGCTGAGATAGTATGTCACGAGAAAGCTATTCGTATTCCAACTGATGATGGTGAGACAATCGTGGTTCACAGAGAGAAGCGTGACACACCGCTAAGATTTACCAGCTGCTTGAAAGCAAGGAAGTGTTTACAGAAAAGATGTGTTGCTTTTCTAGCACACATCGTGGATAAAAAGGCTGCTGAGCCAAGAATCGAAGACATCCCTGTCGTAAGGGAGTATCCAGAAGTCTTCCCAGAAGACTTGCCTGGATTACCGCCTCTAAGGCAAGTAGAGTTTCACGACGATTTAATTCCAGGCACTGCACCCGTAGTCAATGCATCATAGCGACTTACGTTTTCGGGGGTGCAACGATCGACAGAGAAGTGTTGGCAACGGATGGAGAAGGAAGATAACAGACAAAAATTTTTTTTTTCCTTTTTGGGGTAATCCCATTGTTACCCATCAAAAAGGAGGATGATGATTTTCAAATAAACATCAACTACAGAGAATTGAACAAGCTGACGATCAAGGACAGGTATCCTCTGCCAAGAATCGATGATCTGTTCGACCAACTTCAAGGTTCAAGCTTTTACTCTAAGATCGATCTTCGATCTGGATACCATCAATTAAGGATACAGGGGGAAGGTATCCCGAAAACAGCCTTCCGAACTCGTTATGGACACTACGAGTTCCTCGTTATGCCATTTGGTTTGACAAACGCACCTGCAGTCTTTATGGACTGGATGAATAGGGTTTGCAAGCCATACTTAGACCAGTTCGTGATTGTATTCATCGACGACATCCTGAATTACTCAAAGACGAAGGCTGAACACAAACAACATCTTAGAACCATATTGGAGCTGCTAAAGAAGGAACAGCTGTACGCCAAATTCTCCAAGTGCGAGTTCTGGCTACGCGAAGTCCAGTTTCTTGGACATGTGGTTAATGGGGATGGAATTCATGTCGATCCCACAAAGATCGAGGCAATCAAGAATTGGGAAACGCCAAGGACGCCAACCGAGATTCGACAATTCTTGGGTTTGGCTGGCTACTATCGAAGATTCATCGAGGATTTTTCAAAGATCGCTCAACCATTGACACTCCTCACGCAGAAAGATAAGACGTTTGATTGGGGAATCAAACAGGAGGAAGCATTTCAGGTATTGAAGGATAAGCTTTGTAACGCGCCAATCTTAGCTCTACCAGAAGGTACTGATGACTTTGTGGTATACTGCGACGCATCGCGTCAAGGATTGGGTTGTGTGTTGATGCAACGCCAAAAGGTCATTGCTTACGCATCACGCCAACTGAAAGTGCACGGAAAGAATTATACCACACACGATTTAGAGCTTGGTGCAGTGGTTTTTGCTTTAAAGATCTGGAGACACTACCTGTATGGTACGAAGTGCACAATCTTCACAGATCACAAAAGCCTACAACATATATTTAACCAGAAGGAGTTAAATATGAGGCAAAGACGATGGGTTGAATTGTTAAACGACTACGACTGCGAGATAAAGTATCACCCAGGGAAGGCGAATGTAGTTGCCGATGCCCTAAGTCGTAAAGAAAGAATCAAGCCCATAAGGGTTAGAGCATTGGAAATGATTATACGAACCGATCTCTCCTCGCGCATTCGCGCTGCACAAAAGGAAGCTCTCAAGGAGGGAAACCATGAGGAAGAATATCTCCGTGGAATGGAGAAGCTTTTGGTACCAAACAAGGAAGGGACGTTATGTTTTGAGAAAAGGATTTGGGTTCCTCTGTTTGGTGGATTAAGGGAAGTTATTTTCAACGAAGCGCACAAGTCACGGTACTCTATCCACCCTGGATCGGATAAGATGTACCAAGATCTCAAGGATTACTATTGGTGGCCTAGGATGAAAGGCGACGTTGCTGTTTACGTGAGCAAATGTTTAACGTGCGCTAAAGTCAAGGCGGAATACCAGAAGCCTTCGGGACTTCTGCAACAACCTGAGATTCCCAAGTGGAAATGGGAACAAATCTCAATGGATTTTGTTACAAAACTGCCAAGAACGTCAAGAGGCCATGATATGATTTGGGTGATTGTTGACCGCCTAACAAAATCCGCACACTTTCTGCCAATCAAGGAGAAAGACAGTACTAGTAAACTTGCGGAAATTTACTTGAGAGAGATCGTAGCACGTCATGGAGTACCACTCTCGATCATCTCTGATAGAGACGGAAGATTTGTGTCAAGAATATGGCAATCTTTCCAAGAATCTTTTGGCTCACAATTGAATCTGAGCACTGCGTTCCATCCGCAAACTGATGGCCAGAGCGAGCGAACAATACAAACTTTGGAAGACATGCTGAGGGCATGTGTTATGGATTTAGGCGGTAGCTGGGATAAACACTTACCTTTGGTCGAATTTTCATACAACAACAGCTACCACACCAGTATTGGTGTCGCGCCATTTGAGGCCCTATACGGACGCAAGTGCCAATCACCACTATGTTGGTCTGACGCAGGTGATAGGCAGCTTGCTGGTCCCGAGATCGTCCAAGAGACGACAGACAAGATCGCGCAAATTCTTAAACACATCGAAGCCGCTCGCCACAGACAAAAGGCCTACGCGGATCCAAACCGGAAGCATGTGGACTTCCAAGTCGGAGAAATGGTGTTGTTAAAGGTTTCACCCTGGAAAGGGGTAGCACGCTTTGGAAAGCGTGGGAAGTTAAATCCGCGCTACATTGGTCCCTTCAGAATTCTGGAGAGAATTCGGACGGTAGCATACAAGTTGGACCTACCCGCTGAACTAAATGGTGTTCACGATACATTTCATGTATCCAATTTAAAGAAAAGTCCAACTCAAATTGACGTTGCCATTCCTATCGACGAGATACATATTGACGACACGCTCCACTTTGTTGAGGAACCTGTTGAGGTCACGGATTGGAAAGTTAACAAGACCCGCCGGAGCAGTGTCAAACTCGTCAAGGTTCGTTGGAATGCCAGACATGGTCCTGAATTCACACGGGAACGTGAGGACCGGATGAAAGAAAAATACCCCCACTTATTTCCTAAGAACCCTGCTTCTACAAGCAGAACTTAAATTTCGGGACGAAATTTATTTAACGGGGGGAGAATGTGACAACCCGCACTAAACCAGGTATCCGTACAACTTAATTAATGACTAATTACTACTTAATTACTGTGCTTGATTGAAACTAGCTGATAAACTGCTACCTGCATACTGATACATGCACTTACTTGCATCATACTTTATATGCTGTCACTACATTATTTACATACGACACCTTAGTGACAAACATGATGCACAAGAAGCACAGTAGCACTAAACGGATACACAGTGAACATGCTGAAATAACCAGCATCAGGCAGACACTGCCTCTAAGGCCTGTTAAGAGCCTCAAATATTTGACTACACTGGTAGTGAGTGTAGGGATATAAGGGTTGTGGTACCGCGTCTCTAGGAATAAGGTACACTGATTCGGATGTGCCAAAAACGTACTTTAAGTACCAAACACAACACTTTAATAATTAATCCAGCTTCTAGCTGACTAGTAAAGTGCCAGAACATGAGAAAATAACACTAGACACTTTCTAGAGTGTCGGGAAAACAAATGGTGTCACTAAAAATAACGATAACGACACTTTAAAGCTTTTGTAACACTTTAACGGATTACTATCCAACCGGACACCCGGACTTTACCCGGAACATGGAAACATTACTATTTTTATTATTACTCTTTTTCTGAGCCAGTTAGGGTCCCTGATTACCCTAATACCCGCTATAATGTGTATCATATAACTAACAAGGTTAAACACTTGGTTAACTTAATTAACAAAACAACCCCCCTAACTAACCTACTTAAAATCGGACCAAGGAACCCCCCCCCCAACCGATTCGGTTGCCTAGGGGGCAACACCTTGTACTTGTGATCTTGGGTGATCTTGTATTGTCTAGTATCTAGCCTACACTAAGTCCAAAGGTTATTACACAAAGGAGTTGCCTATAAATTCACCCTTGAACTTAACATAATCACCATCACTCAACACCAACTCACACCACTCTCTCCCTCTCATCTAGCTCTCGGCCGAACCCCCTCCCACACATCCATCACATTTTCGGTTTTGATCTTGCATTACCATCATCACACAAGTGTTAGAGGTCACGTATAAGGAGTCTTGGTGCAAGCGGAACACGAAGGACCTCACCCGTTGGCTTTTATCCACCCCGTTTTCGTCACGACTCTTCCCTAGCCCCGAGCTAGAGGTATATTGCTTAAAACTCATTCTTGAATGTATTCAAAGTGGTTAAAAGAACTTTCGTCGGTTAAATATCGAAAACATGCGTTTTGAAACTTTAAAGTCTACTAAAATCACAAAAATGGAGGTTAATAGCATATAACTTGTGTAAAAGTCGTAGGACTTGAAATTTGTGTTTATCTAGACCCGATCTATGATGTGGTAGCTCAAATCTCCGTTTAACCCGACTTTGTAAAATCACGTATCATCACATAAGCTCGTTTTTGAAAGATACAAGGGTTAAAGGTGAAACACTACCACATTTAGAGTATGAACTTGTGTAAAAGAATTTTACGTGTGTAAAAGTGATTTAACCGGTACAATGGTGTTTAAAACTAGCAGATCTACGTATCTGCAAGTGGTACTTTTGAAGGACCACACTTTAAAAGAAACCATGTTTTCTAAGAAACGGATCTTACAATACTAAGAATGATATTTTGAACGCACAAGTGTGTAAACACTTGTGTGACACATGTTTCGACAAAATAACTATTTGTGGGAAAAATAACTAGAAGTTGTAACGACGGTTTTCTCTAAAAACGAGGTTTTTACGAGGTTAAAGTTACTTTATATAGAGATCCACGAAATATAAGGTGATTTACATTAAAGATGCGGAAAAACTACGAGTTCATGCGATTATGCAAATTTACATACTTGTCGACTAGTTTGTTGTGTCGGAAATTGTTTGATTGAATAAAGAAGTTGTTGAATTGATTTGTTAAAAGAAAATGATACGCTTGAAAGCGTGGCCACCTCCAGTTACAGAGGAAACTCTGGCGAAACTTTCTAAAAACCTAACACTTAGACTTTTTACACAACAAGTGTTAGAACTATTTTTGGACATACTTTCGAAACATAAATTTCGCCAGCACTATATTTTACTAAATATTTGGAGGTGGGATTTTCACAAAGATTGAAGTGATAAATATACTTGTCACAACACTGTTTATGATTATTTTGTGAAAATACATAAATATTATTTTAAAGTGAAAATAATATTTACAAGCGTTAATGATCCCAAAACTTTACGAACGCTTCCACAAACATATAAGTTACACCGGTAATTACATTACCACAAGATTGATAAAACGTAACTTACGCACATGTATTGTATCCCCCATCCTTGGGAAGAAGTATAACTACCAAGTGTATACGGAACATAAACACGAAATAGTTGTCTAACTATTTCCCAAAGACATAAACTGTAAAGCTAAGGCACGGCCGTCCGTCTAATAGAATTAGCACTTGTAGGTCGTTGCACAGCTTACTGTATTGGAGACACTTGGTAGAGACGCGCATTCACTGTGAGTTCATGTCCCCCTTTTCTCTAACTGTTTTCAGTTTACTTAACCGCGGGGGTGAAATACATGTTACATTGTTTACAAGTACTTTATACACGGTATGATTAACGTAAGGAGGTTTAGATCATGTGAATGGGTAGGCGGAAACTTGAGGCTATTAATCCTCAGGGTAGGACCGAGGGACAGGAGCGGTAGATCTATCTGGGTGTAGCGAGCCCAGCCCCAGGCCCAAACAGAACGGACCTCGGGGTGACTTTGTGCCCAACGCATAAATCCGCTAGGTTTGAGTCTTCCTACTTGCATATCACAACATGCTAATGGCTTTGCAAACCATTGGTGATCACAAGTCCTCTTACACTGCTACATACCAGGAAACTTTTATACTTACAAGTGTTTTACTTACTCACTACACATGAACTCGCTCAACATTATTGTTGATTTTTCAACTCACATGTATTTCAGGAAATTAAACGGATCTGGCACGGTATGGAACGTTTTCCGCTGCGTATTGTCATGAAGTCATCAGGGTTTAGGGGATGTGTCTCTTACCTGGACAAGACACAGTCCCTAAATCACGTTTATGTTTATGTTATAAGTTGTTATGTCTTTTGAACAAGGTTATTGTTGTTGGAGTATGCTCTCGTCAAACAATGGTATTGTATGTTATTTTCAAACTTAATGGATGACTTGCATGGTTTTTAAATTCATATAGCTTGTTATGGTTAAGCTATGGTATTAAGAAGTCACACCAAAGTTAACCACGCTGCCGCATCTGTAACACACTCTGTTATCGTACCAATCACCATTTTCAGTCCAAACATTCAGATCAAAGCACTGTTTGGCTTGGTGATAATCCTTTCTTCTCTTGCTTGCTGGATTTGGCTTTTGAGCACTGTGGTCCGACCTGCACCACTCATTACCAACAAATTTTAAATTTTCATTTTTTACTTTTTGTAATTTTTAATTGCGATTGGATGATTGAGCTGATGAACTTTTATTTTCTTTTTGAACATTTTTCAAAATTTTCTCTTTTTGTTTTTGTTCCACTTTCTTCTTCAAAGGTTTTTGCTTAGAGCATTCTCCCTTTTCAGTTGATTGTGGAACAGTTTCTTGAAACTTTTCTTTTAACTTCAAAAATAAATTCTTTTTCTTCATTTTTTCATTTTCATCATCAGATTTCTCATCACAATCTTCAACTTTGACTTTGTCACTTATTGGAACCGAATTAATCGATTTAGGACCGGGAATAACTGAAGTATTCACAAAAACCTTCAACTTTTCTTCCCATTCCCTGATTTTACCTTCTAACTCTTTGATTTTCTTTTGAGCACATTCAGCTTCTTTTTCAAGTCGAATAATCGTCTGAAGATGAGAATTTATCATTTTTTGCTTTTCAAGATCATTCTTGCTAAAAACAGATCTCCCATCTTCAAGAATTTTTATTTCACTTTGAAATTCTTTTTCAATTTTTTATTTTTCATTTTCCAAATTGTGTATCTGATTTTTCAAAACATTTTCTGATTTTTTAAGATTTTTGTTTTCTAATGACAAACTCTCAACCTCCTTCAAGAGTTTGTCATTTTCAGATTTCAACTTCTCACAATTTTTCAGCAAAACAAGAATCTGTTTCTCATCAGCTTTTGTCTCAACCTTTAAAGCTGAAATACTTTCAACCTGTTTCTTTTCCTCATGAACACTTTCATCCTTACTCTTTTTTTCTGATGAATGATCAAAGATAGGTGCATCTTCTTCAACCTTTTTCTTTAATACTGGTTCAGGATTCACAGCTACAGGTTTTTCAGATTCTACTTTCTCAATTTTGACAGCTGGAACTTGTTCAACCTGCCTTTTCACACTAGGTTTGATTTGCTTTTCTGTTGTTGCTGGTTTTACTTCTTTCTCAGCTCTGATCTCCTCTTTAACAACAACTGCTTTTTGATTCTTTCTTTTTGCATTTTGTTTTTCTTTCAATCTTTCAATTTTATCGGCATAAAATAACTTTCCACTACGTTGATCAGATGGAAGTTGTTGTTTAAGATTTTCAAGTCTTTGGATTTCTTCTTCATACTTGTCACCATCTTCATCAGACGAATGATCAAAAACTAACGTTTTCAACAATTTCATTTGCTGAGACTGTTTCTTCATTAGCCTGAAAATAACTCTCCTGTTGAGATACATAGTAATACAACAATATATCTTCAGCAGATTCCATGCTATGGCAACAAATTTCACACAACAAACACTCTAATTTGGTCGTTAGTTTGAAGTCACATGTGCTGACAACAATGCTAGAAATCAAATTCTGATTGGACCGAAGCCTTGATGCAATATGTATAACAAATGGCCGACAAAGACTTTCAAACACAAATCAAGATTTGGCCGCGCTTTAAATTTCTGATTTGGGCCGGTAATGATGAAGAAACTTGGAACTTGGGGCGTTAATGAACTAATCAAAATCTGAATGGACCGTAACTTTGGACAATAAACTTCAATCACATGGGCTGTTACTAGAGTTATCTTTTCAAGGATAGTGGCTGACAACACTTTCCAATGGCAAACGATTATGATTGGGCCAATGATATTGAATAGTGGACTAATCAACCCACTCAACCGACAATTTTACTTCACATTCCAAGGCATCTTTGATTGGGCCTCAAAACTTTAGTCACATGCAACAATGATCAACTCAAAAGTTTTTTTACATGCAAACACATGAACCGAGAACTTTCACAATTCCCCACTGACGTGATGTCGCGGTCACAATCAAATTTAATCCCAAAAACAACTATATAGATAGTGGCAAGTGGGTATCGAACACAGGGAGTTTGTGGAATATGTGTTATTTGGAAGTGTATCTAAGTTAACTATGATTAAACTACTTGCAAAAAAAAATAAATTCAAAGAGTTGGATTGTTTGTTTTAAAACTAAGAATACTAATTAAATTGCGAATTGAGAATTGGTTTTGTAAACAATTTAGAGATGAATGACCATCCTAAGTTTCCGGTTTGCTTCAACAATTGTGCTATCATCCACTAGAAAGAACTACATAGACATAGTTCATGTGTGATTACTTATTGTGATAAAAGGGAACTAAGTACTCAGATTCCTAGAACGTGAGGTTGTTACCCGATGACCAATCAACCCGTACCCAATCCTAATTCTACCCATGATATCTCGATTGCCAACGGCACCAAGAACGTATGGTTTCAAACTAGAAAAAATCATAAGAATTAACAATTTACAACTAAGCAATCACACACCATGATAAACAAAACATAGATAAAGTTTATCATTCTAGAAATCTGGAATCAAAACACAACCGTCTTAAACAAACCTTCAACCTAGGATGATCATAGAGTGTTTAGCCACGCATAACTTCAAACAACATCTTAACAAAAGTTTCAATGTTCATCAAGATCAAAACCAAATAAAACTAATGATTGAGAAGTGTTCTTGTTGCCAAAAAAGTCTCCAAGATAGCTCCCAAATTCGTCCACAATGATTGATGCCAATAAAGTCCAACATATTAAAATGCCTTCACATGATTTGCTGTTGATGTTCACATGATGCCTCTGCCAAGCCCATGTGATGTGTGATGATAATGTCTTGTGACCGAAGCCCAAGTCAGCGAGCCCATGTGCGTTTCTTTATGTTTTTAAACCCAAGATGTTTTTTTTCTTTTTCACATGTGCCGCCCAAGTGCGGCCCAATCAAGGAAGTCCACAAGTCTCCTATGTATATGGCGGCCCAATACCTTATGCGATGAGATGATGATGTTTGATTGGAATATGGCTGCCAACCAAGTCAAGTCACGTGATCTCTTATGTTGTTTGTAGCTCACAAGACAAACAATTGATGTGATGATGTATAAGATCGATCAGGCTCCACTATGTCTGCCAATGTTCTCACCGAATTTTGTGAGTAATATAATATGATCATCAACAATTTAATGCCACTCCTTACACACTTTAACACCTGCAAATCCAAACGACTCGTAGTTACCAAATTCAAGCAATTAACCGAATAAAGTATGAGATGTATGTATATTTAGACCTTTTAAGGGTTGTCCTATGGACCACCCGTCACATCCCCACACTTACCCGTTGCTTGTCCCAAGCAACCCATTCAAAAACTATTTCAAAACAAATGATCAATGTAAACCAAGCAAAAACAAGCAATCCTTTTACTAACCCCTTTTTAACACCCAACTAATGCACCCCTCACTATGTCTCTCCTCTCGGTTACAAGTAAGCACTAGCAATATGAGCTAGACACACAAAGGCTAACGGGCGGTTGCACAATTATAGGCTTGTACCTAAATTGATCCTTCTCCTAAAATGTGTCAAACATGAATGCAAATCAAAGGGACTTTCAAGGTTGTAACGTGGCTAGGTGTATGGGTAGAAAATGGAATATATATGAAGTAGCGAAAATTTAACCCGGTCTTTTTATTACACAATAAAACAAACTAACAACTACCAATCTTAACTATTATGTACAAGACAACTATCATCCTTTCTTTTTTTCATTTTTCATTGCTTTTTCTCTTTTTTTTCTGATTGTTTTTTTAATCAAAGCACGTAACCATACAATAAAGCTTCAAACATATCTACATCATACTACTAAAACTGCTACTACTATTACTAACACTATAAGACCGGGTCAAATTTGGGTAAGTTTTTAAGTAAGTAGCTAGGGGTAACAAATGATAGGCTTTTAAGGCACAAAATTTTGGCAACTAAATGTCCAAACCCCCGCCCCTCTTACTACCATGCTCATATATATAACTTATGAGGTCCAACCCCCCAAATCCCACACTCGCTCACACCAACGACAAGGCTACCTAAATGCCCTTATCCTTTTCGCATTCATGTCTAACTAAGGACTCAAATCGCATTCAAGCACAAGTTCTAATGCACCCCCACCCGTAGCCACTCTCATCAAAGACAAGCATTATTTATGTACAAATGTGGCTACAACTCTCACCAAGAATGAAAAAGGTATCAAGGGTTGCCGGTGCATCAATTCGAGGTTAATCTAGGGTGTTCAAATTTTCACATCGTTTCGCTTGGCTCAAAATTTTTCAAAATCTTCAAAAATTCCCCCCATCCCCACACTTGGGATACATTGACCCCAATGTATGGTTTTAAGAGGCTTTGATCACTAAAATCATTCAACATCAACAAAAAGCTTCTTCACTCAAACCCCAACTTTTTTTTTATTATATATATATAACTAAAAACACCACCAACTTTCACAACCCACCAAACAAACAAACACATCAAAACAGAAAAATATGAGAAAAATACAAAAAGATATGATTAGTTTGTATGGGGATTGAGAATATTGAGAAGTTGATGAATTTTGTATATAGTGATGGTTGTTTTGCTTAGTAGTGAAAATAAAAACCGGGTCAAATCAAATTAGCTCTTATATATATGTTCCACCATTTTCCCACCTTTGCACCTAGCCCCGTTACAACCCGTAAGTTTCCCTTGATTCATAAGCATGAGAGATATTTGTTAGGAGGAAACTTGATTCTTATACAAGCTTATTGTCGCACACACACATACTCGCATTGAGTGGTTTTGCATTACATGCTAGTAATTCTTGTTACCGAGAGTTTGGCGAGGGGTGTGTCTTATGGTATGGTTGAAGGTTAGTAAAAGGACGGCATATTTTAGCTTGGTTTGCATGATTGATCACTTGTGTTTGCTGAATAGTCTTGAATGGGTTGCTTGGGACAAGCAACGGGTAAGTGTGGGGATGTGACGGGTGGTCCATAGGACAACCCTTAAAAGGTCTAAATATACATACATCTCATACTTTATTCGGTTAATTGCTTGAATTTGGTAACTACGAGTCGTTTGGATTTGCAGGTGTTAAAGTGTGTAAGGAGTGGCATTAAATTGTTGATGATCATATTATATTACTCACAAAATTCGGTGAGAACATTGGCAGACATAGTGGAGCCTGATCGATCTTATACATCATCACATCAATTGTTTGTCTTGTGAGCTACAAACAACATAAGAGATCACGTGACTTGACTTGGTTGGCAGCCATATTCCAATCAAACATCATCATCTCATCGCATAAGGTATTGGGCCGCCATATACATAGGAGACTTGTGGACTTCCTTGATTGGGCCGCACTTGGGCGGCACATGTGAAGAAGAAAAATTCCCCCCATCCCCACACTTGGGATACATTGACCCCAATGTATGGTTTTAAGAGGCTTTGATCACTAAAATCATTCAACATCAACAAAAAGCTTCTTCACTCAAACCCCAACTTTTTTTTATATATATATAACTAAAAACACCACCAACTTTCACAACCCACCAAACAAACAAACACATCAAAACACCACCCAATCGCCCAACCAAAAACTTAAACATGAATATATACAAAGGTGCAAAAGATGAGAACAAGACACGACCTGATTAGTAAATTAGCAGTGTTGGTAGTGATGCAGCTGCGGTAATCGGACCGGTTCAAAAACATCTCTTAGATTCGCTGATATCTCAACAGGGATGTTGACAAACATCCCCACACTTGAATCATTGCATCCGCGAGGGTTGAAACGTAAAAACCTGCCAAAACACAAACACAACACCAAAACAAAACCAAACAAAACAAAACACAAATACAATACTCTACATCCTCGGGCTGCCTCCCGAGAGCGCTAAGTTTAAAGGTCTTCAGCCAGACCATACCTGATATGCGTTATGGTGGTCTTAATGCACACTTACCCACGACATTTCCAACAAATGCCCTGAAATTTACATGCCATCTCCATAGATTTGTCAGTCTATTTGGCATGTTAAAGCTGCTCTTGCGGGCTTTGCTAGTCCACTTCATGACATATACCTTAATGTCTGGTAGTTTCACCCTTCTCATCTTGTTTCTCGAACCCTCTTCCCCACACTTGTTAATTTGAATTATGGGAAGAGGTTCGGTACACATATCCATCCCATCAGCCTGCTCTACCTCATAATCTGCACACATCATCTGATCTACAAGTGACTCTTCATCAGATAAAGGACTCATTGGTGTGGTATTATCCTCCACAACCTCCTCCTTCATGTAAGAATAATCTCTAATATCGTCAGGTAATGGTGAGAGGCGTTCTTCTATCTCTATCTTCAATTTTAAAGTATGACACTTAGAAACTAAGCAGCTGATTCGGTCTTCATCGGACAGGTTGGGTGTTGCTAAATATTGCTCGAGTTTGGACAAAGTTACTTCCAATACAGCAAGCTCTTTTTCCTCCTCGGTCTCATAAACATAAACACCCTCGGGCTCAGAATATTCTTCGGGATGATATTGTCGATATCCCTGATACGGTCTATAGATGCGCGCTTCCATCATCTTTTTATTCCAATACTTCGGGTTTTCCGAATACACTGGGCACACATCATAATCATAAGTGTGATCGCGACCGCAACAAAAACATAGACCATCCATCCTTTCCCCATAATAAACTTCCTCATCCCGATCGTATCCATATGAATAATAGTCATCCTCCATTTCTGATTCATAATCGTCAACGTATGATGGAGGTGGAAGCTGTGAAACATAAGACACCGGTTTTCCATGCGCCCTCCTGTAGTGAGCCTCGTGGCAACCAATACATGGATGTCGTGGATCTCCGCACAATCTACACGTAAATAAGCTGAAATTTGTGTAATGCCCTGCCATCCTGCACAACACAACTCAACTACCAAGTGTAACTCATGAACATAAAAGAAATCTTTTTGGTTTTTTTTTTAAATTTTTTTCTTTTAATTTTTTTTTTCAAACTAATACACAAGATAACACACGTTGCGCACTACTCCCCGACAACGGCGCCAAAATTTGACGTGATGTCGCGGTCACAATCAAATTTAATCCCAAAAACAACTATATAGATAGTGGCAAGTGGGTATCGAACACATGGAGTTTGTGGAATATGTGTTATTTGGAAGTGTATCTAAGTTAACTAAGATTAAACTACTTGCAAAAAAAATAAATTCAAAGAGTTGGATTGTTTGTTTTAAAACTAAGAATACTAATTAAATTGCGAATTGAGAATTGGTTTTGTAAACAATTTAGAGACGAATGACCATCCTAAGTTTCCGGTTTGCTTCAACAATTGTGCTATCATCCACTAGAAAGAACTACATAGACATAGTTCATGTGTGATTACTTATTGTGATAAAAGGGAACTAAGTACTCAGATTCCTAGAACGTGAGGTTGTTACCCGATGACCAATCAACCCGTACCCAATCCTAATTCTACCCATGATATCTCGATTGCCAACGGCACCAAGAACGTATGGTTTCAAACTAGAAAAAATCATAAGAATTAACAATTTACAACTAAGCAATCACACACCATGATAAACAAAACATAGATAAAGTTTATCATTCTAGAAATATGGAATCAAAACACAACCGTCTTAAACAAACCTTCAACCTAGGATGATCATAGAGTGTTTAGCCACGCATAACTTCAAACAACATCTTAACAAAAGTTTCAATGTTCATCAAGATCAAAACCAAATAAAACTAATGATTGAGAAGTGTTCTTGTTGCCAAAAAAGTCTCCAAGATAGCTCCCAAATTCGTCCACAATGATTGATGCCAATAAAGTCCAACATATTAAAATGCCTTCACATGATTTGCTGTTGATGTTCACATGATGCCTCTGCCAAGCCCATGTGATGTGTGATGATAATGTCTTGTGACCGAAGCCCAAGTCAGCGAGCCCATGTGCGCTTCTTTATGTTTTTAAACCCAAGATGTTTTTTTTTCTTCTTCACATGTGCCGCCCAAGTGCGGCCCAATCAAGGAAGTCCACAAGTCTCCTATGTATATGGCGGCCCAATACCTTATGCGATGAGATGATGATGTTTGATTGGAATATGGCTGCCAACCAAGTCAAGTCACGTGATCTCTTATGTTGTTTGTAGCTCACAAGACAAACAATTGATGTGATGATGTATAAGATCGATCAGGCTCCACTATGTCTGCCAATGTTCTCACCGAATTTTGTGAGTAATATAATATGATCATCAACAATTTAATGCCACTCCTTACACACTTTAACACCTGCAAATCCAAACGACTCGTAGTTACCAAATTCAAGCAATTAACCGAATAAAGTATGAGATGTATGTATATTTAGACCTTTTAAGGGTTGTCCTATGGACCACCCATCACCCACTAACAGACAACTTCGATTAATGTCTATCACATGCAAACCGACAATCTCGATTTATGTATCACACAATTCGAAGCACTTTCAAACGGTTCATACTACTCAATGCACTTTCGATAATATCACATGCATTGACACCCTCGTTTAATGTTTCACACAAAACGATGTACTATCACGTGAAACACTGAACCACTTTCAAACTGGATGGCTAGCTTCAAACGGGATGGACAGTTTCAAACGGTCACGATGGCAACTTTCAAACGGTCAGGTTAGTTTCAAACGGTCAGGTCAGCCTCGTTTAAACGGTCAACAATTTTCAAGCCATTTTTACCAGTTTTACTTCGAGTTTTGAGATGATATTCTCAAGGGTTTGTTAAAACACAATTACGCACACATTGTTAAAGTTTTAGCCGATTTTAACAGTGAAAAGTATCAATTTTGTGAAAGAAGGTGTAGAAAATCAGAATTTGATAGCGAAAACGAGCTAAACGGCAAGAACTCTTCCTCCTGAGCTCTGATACCACATGTAGGATCGTGAAACGACCTAACGAGTTGATCAGAAGAGTGCTCAGACAGAATCAGAGGCGGAATTCATTGATTCGGTCTTCGTTTAGCTTGTATTCACTATTAAATGTCTTGTTTATTGATCTTGAACAATTTACAGTACAGAGACACTTCGACAGGGCTTCGCCGTCGGAAATCAGAAAGTTTCAAATGATGAAAGTTTGAAGGGTATTTATAGGAATGGACCTGACCGTTTGAAGGTGTCATGGTATCCTTCAAACAGTTACCACTTTCAAACTATTACAAGTTCAAACGGTCAACAACAAACATTTCAAACAAACTACACTTTTGTCTTCATGTGACTTTGTCTTCAAGCGAGCATGCATTCTGATTTATGTTTATATGACTTTTAATGAAGATGTCACTTGAGATGTCATCTAGATGATGTCACTTGTGATGTCACCTAGATGATGCCACTTGTTCAGATCCGCAACGCAACCAGAGACACGATATAAGACGAAGTCGACAGATGTATGCACCAACAAAGATTTCCCTAAATAGTATCATGATCTGATATCTGAATTGCTTTGGAAATATGAATCTGTTAAATACATTGACCTGATAGATGGTATGTTTATTTTCAGCATGTGAAATATATGATTATATATATATATATATATATATATATATATATATATATATATATATATATATATATAAGGAATTCCAAAAGCCAAATAGGAATAAAGCACAAGCATATGTGTCTAGAGTTCTTTATTAGGAATCTCTTTTCCGATATCAAACATTATTTCGTTTGATTATCTGCCTAGTAACTAGAGCGACAATAATAACAATAGAAACCATTAAGTTGGGATACCATCAAAAGTGTAAAGAATTTCTAACGCGTTACCATAAACTATTAACGCAAGTAAGAAGCATGTAAAGTTGTGATAATGTACAAGAAAACACATGAAAATTTAATTACAAGTCCACAGAAGTTGAAGTATATCACACACAACTTTTGAGGCAAGACCTTTGGAAAATATAAATTGGGTACGATGACACCAATGTTAATTACGTCAGTAGAAGAACTACGAATAAAAAAGAAGCACTTTGCCACATGATCCTACAACCAACGTGAATCTTATTGAGGTATGGTGTAACAAGATTTCACAAACATCCGTGCACAGTCTAATCAGAGTCATAAGTATTATCACTGCAAAAAGGAGTCACATACCTTTGCAAATTCCCTATTTTATTTTTTATTCGACATTCCCTGGTAATTTCACTTAACAACGGTTATCACACGAAATTCCAGATAAAAGTTCTTATATTTCTTTCGTTGAAATTCTGACTTTTGCATATAATAAATTAACTTTCGTGTTTCTACTTCGCTTAATAGTCATCATACCATGAGGATTTCTTTCATAGTAGCAAATATTGATCTATTTCATTTTCTTGATAAAATTCACACATTACACATGCACTGTTTGTTGCGCATGTGATTCATTTGATTTATCAAGACCACTGGAGGACTTCATTCCGATTTGTTATTTTATCCAAACTCAAATATCATTTCACTTTTTGTATTGTGAACCGCATTATTGCAAAACAATAACTCCTTGATATCGAGTCAATGAATTTCTTGAAAAAAATTTAATTTTCTTTAACGTACATAGTTTCTATTGTGACCATGTTCGAACTTTCTTATTAAAACTTGTTTTGTTTAAATCAAGTTCAAATTATTTGACTTGCTCACATTACATATTCATTTCAAGATTCCATATAATGGATGTAAGCTATCATATTCGAAATAATCTTAACAAGCATTTCAAATTTCTTGAACTATAACATGCTTGTGTGATCCTCGACTTCATTAAATTATTTTGATCACGATCACCTTGTGGTGATGTTTTCACAAAATCTGAAGCTTGCGCTAATCTCGGATTTAATTATTTGTTCATTTATATTGAATCCGCTTGGTTGATTTATTCTATACAAGCAATCTTAACACAATCATGTGCTAAGATAATGATACGCAAATTCATTTCATATTTCAGTGTATCTCTTAATGGTTCTTACAAATCAATCGAGCTTTTCATGATAATTATTGCTTTAACAATCTTCAATACAAAAACATTATATAAAATTAATTATATATGGAAACTTACATAAGTGATTACCTAAATTACAAAATAGTATTACTATATTCTTATTAAACCATTGAGGTAAAGAATTTATATATATATATATATATATATATATATATATATATATAAAATTTATGTTGAAGTATACTCTCATTTAAGTTTACGTTTAGTTATTTATTATTGATAATTAATATTAGTTTATTATTAATAATAAATTAATAACAGAAGTGTTAGTATTATTTTTAAGTACTATATTAGGTTATTGTCAGGGGCAGGTATTGAATAGCCTGGCCTTAGTTAGGCATGGATTGACCACCTATGCTTAAACAAGGCAGCACTAACCAATATCCAACCATGATAATGACTAGTTAATATATATAAATTAAGTCATCATACTTATTTAGTAAATTTTAATTATATATAAAAATATTTTACTTAGTACTGTAAGGAGAAGACATATTTTCATAAAACAAAACAAGAATTAGAAGGATGAATAAAATTATATAAATAATTGTCTATCACATGTTTTGTGGTAACTATGTACCGTAACGTTCTGACAATAAAATGACCATATAAGAATAATATGGTAGTCAGCAACTACGTTGGTTTAAGGAAACATTATAATATATAAGAATAGTATCCGTTTTCAATATTTGTAAATACATTCACAATGTTATATGGTTTCAAAATAAAAATAAGTAATCACATAGAATCGACTCATTAAGTGATATATATTTACAAAATATTTTACAAATACTTTTGTACAATAAATATTTTTACACCTTTAAATTTTCATTTAACATTATAAATAATAGTGATTTCTTTTACAAAATAATAAAATATTTTGTAAAGTAATAACTTCATTGCGGTGTTGTGTAATATATATTACATAGTAAATATAAGTTATTTTACATAGAATAGTAAAATACTAAAATAATATTTATTTAAAAGTGGTGACCATTTACATATAGTAAAAATATGTAACAAATAATATATATTACATAGTATTTATATTGGATATGTAAAATACGGTTCAGACAGGAACACAAATAATATATATTACAATTGCTTTACAAAAATAATATAATGGTTGGTCATGCTAAAACAACTTTTCTTATTATATTTCGATCTCTAGGATATAGTATGACAAATATGGTTACTAATGGTGTACTATTACATTGTTTCACAATTAAAACAATTTGGAACTCTAAACAATGATACACTAACTCTATTGTCTTTTGGTGTATCTTTGCAATTCACTCCTCTCAACACTTTGATTTTCTCATATCATAAATATTTGACAAATCATTTTTCATGCTTTTATTTCATTTTGAACCTGTCAATTCTAAGTCTTCCTCAGTTGCCAATCAAAGTAAGCTTCCTTTTGACAAAGAATTTTATTAAATTCTAAAAGTCATTCACATTCATTTTAAAATCTATTGATCATATATCTTTTGGCTTGAACCTAGTCATCTTGGAAATTATATCATTTCATCTCATTCGTTTATCATTGATTTCTTGAACTAATTCATTTGAACCATTAAATCCTACTTATTGTACAACTCGTATTCACAAAATTTGATATTTTAATTCTGTGTCATCTACCTTAAAAATTGTTTTTATTGACTAAAATGTGACATAAGTCTAAAAGAAATATCATAACCCAAATCTCGAGGACGAGTTTTTTATTAAGGTGGGGAGAATGTAACAACCCTCATTAAAAGTTCTGTTTATTTTATTATTTTATCTAAAAGGAAACCCTAATTAAGACACCCAAGTGATTCTGCACAAACCCTACAAATTTCAGAACAATCAGAATCGGGATCAGGGCCCCTAAAACTCAGGGGGGGGGGGTATTCCCTACTCGACGATTATCCTCACAAATTGCTGTCTAAATTGAATTTTACGAAAATGTCGACTCAGCAAGCCTACACCCAGGTGTGGCTACCCTATAGTGAAAATGTGTTCCTTACGGACCGTAATGGATTAGGCTTACGGTCCGTAAGCGTGTCAAATTTTGAGTATAAATAGCAGGCATTGGGACTTGATTATGTGCGTTTATTCGACGTTCAAATTCGATTTGTACGTTGAGTTATAGTATAAACAGTCTGAAAACACACACGAATCACTAATTAGTGTAGCGGGGTACTGCTACGATACAGGGTATTAACTCAATTGCTGCTACGATTCAATGTCCGATTGATAGAAAGTATCTGATGGATGTTTAAGTGCTATCCTTTGTCATTTGTCGTGATTCCGACAGGATGTTTGAGTACCACCCGAATTCGGGGAAGACTCTGTCATTCGTTGTGAATCCGATGGATGTTTAAGTGATTGCACTTTGTCATTCATTGTGAGGGTTTTAATCTCGTGAGTTATCGGAAATGTTGTATTAAGTTACCTAACTCGTTCGTGTGCACTAGGTTACAAGACTAATCAATAGGCTAAGCTCTGCATAAATCTGCAATATATCAAGGCTTATCTGTAGATTAAACTTTGGCCGTATGAATCTGCATGATTATAATGTGAGTCATTCTCTTTTTTTCAAATTTAATTTCAAAAGCATGTTTATTTTCAAAGGTTATAATTACAGGGATTAAGTTTATGTAATCACCATATTACAGCCGGTATGTGGGGTTTTGTATACATTACTTGATAATCTTCACCATTGGACAACGAGTTAGCCAATGGGTGATATGACCATAGTCACAGAAACGAGTCGAGTGACAAGTACCGAGGGTAGTTGGTTGATATAGAAACATTGTAATCTCCCTTAATACTGTAAATTATAACAATGTTTTCTAGTTATACTTTGCAGTGATTAAGTCTTTGCCAATCTTTAAGAAGCAAATATAAAAACTCTTAATGCTGTAAATTATAACAAAATATCATTTTATCAAAATGAATGAACTCACCAGTATTTTCTGCTGACAAAACCTTTTTAAAACGCGTTTCAGGTAATTACAGTAGATTGAAGTAAGAGATGGATACGGCACTGAAAGGCTTCAAGAAGTGGCTTATTTTATTAATTAAATCAAATTAAGAAATATTGTTTTATGTAATCAAATTTATCTTTATTAAAGCTACCATTGTAAAACATGGGTTTATCCCATCTATTTAATAAATAAAATCCGGTGTTTTCTAAACTCTGATATTTTTCCTAACTCACGGTCCTGATGAAATTTCCCCTGCAACGTTTTCAAAATAATCATCGGTACCACTGGGCTGTTCGCGACTCCCGATTCCGTCCAGGGTGGGTCGGGGGTCGTGATAGGTACTGCGACTCAGGAAGCTCCAAGCACATGACTGGGGACAGGATCTTACTCAGCAACTTTGTTTCAAGGCTGTGTAGAATGGTAAATTTTGGAAATGGAGTGAAAGGAAGGATCATGGGATATGGATGCATAAGGTATGGATGTCTGACCATAGAGAGAGTAGCCTATGTTGAAGGCTTAAAGTATAACTTGCTAAGCTGTAGTCAATTCTGTGACAAAGGTTTTCAGGTAACCTTTTTACCAGAAAAATGCTTGTTAATAAACATTGTATTTTGACTTCAAAGAAGAAAGTGAACATCCAAAACTGTGTTTATTTTCAAAACTCAACAAAGGTAGTAGTTGGTTATGGCACAAAAGGCTTGCCCACTTAAATTTCAAAAACCTAAGCAAACTAGCAAGCAAAGGTCTGGTAAAAGGATTATCTTTGATATCCTCAAAGAAGGATAAAATTTGTGAACCATGTGAGATGGGAAAATCCAAGAGAAGCTCACATAAATCAATTTACGAGTCTTCTATTTCACAAAATTTGGAACTTTTACACATAGATTTGTGTGGACCCATAAGTACAGAAAGTTTTTCTGGAAAGAAATACATACTAGTAATAGTAGATGACTTTTCCAGGAACACATGGGTAGAATTTTTGAGAAAGAAAAGTGAAACTCCTGATCTGTTCATTAATTTTATTAAGAATATTGAAAATTTGTTAAAACTAACAGTAAGAAGGATCAGATCAGACAATGGAACAGAGTTTAAAAATGCAAAAATTGAGAATTTTCTTGTAAGTAAAGGAATTTCTCATGATTTTTCTGCTCCAAGAACACCCCAACAGAATGGGGTGGTTGAAAGAAGGAATAGGACCTTGGTAGAAGCTTCCAGAACCATGCTTGCTTATGCTAAATTGCCCACTCACTTTTGGGCATAAGCTATAGAAAATGCATGTTTTACACAAAATAGATCCATAATCAACAAAAGGCACAACAAAATACCCTACAACATTATAAATGGAAGAATACCAAGTATAAAATTTTTGCATACATTTGGTTGTAGATGTTTTGTTTTTAATGATTTGAAAGCTGACGTGTGCGCGACTATACATATTTTTACAATGAAATTACACACGATTTGGTTTTAAATTTATAAAAGTGATTATTACTTCTACATCAAAACACACACGAAAGAGGCAAGTGTACCCTGTCATATATGTAGTAAAGTATCGGTAAGAACCAAGTATCGATCCAAGGAAATGGGCGGAGGAATAATACTAGACCTTTGTCACTAAACTACCGGTAAAAACATAAGTTGTTTGATTTTAATAAACTAAAGTAAGCATAAACAACTACAAATAAAAACATAATAGATAATAGATAAATAGCCTTGCTTAATACACAACCAAAGCATGTCAACTAAGTCGGTTTTGGCACTAGAAGCATTCGCTCAATTTCCATTTTTAGAAAATTAGTATCCCTTTCGGGAATCCTAACATGACAATCATTCGGAAAGCTAAAATGATAAACACACTTTAACCACCTAAAATTGTTCTTTAACGTGCAATTGATAAATGTCTATGAAAATCTCTTAAAAATAAGTTAGTCATCCGTTAGGAGTTTTTTAACCGCACTTAATCAAGGAAAGCGACACCGATAAACACAATGCAACCACCGAGACAAGCATAAACTATACTAAATCACAGCCGAGTTCATTTTACAAATCTTACACATAAATTCACCAAGATAGCAATTTTGGCCTAAACTACTAACTAAGCTAACAAATCATGGTAAGAATTTATAACGACACCATTTAACTCGTTAAGGTCCTTACGTGACGACAAGCTTTCTTGATTAACAATAATTACATTTTATTAAATCACTAACCATTTCTAGTATCATGATGCACACATTTTAACCAAGCTAAACAAGTTAACCAAGTTTAAAGTTTACTAATACATGATTAATTAAGCTTCATTTTTCAACTATCTTAACTAACCAAATACCAATCATCCAACACAATTACTTATAATCAAGAAATCAATATCAATAACACGGTTGCAAACTAATCATCAAAGATTAACATAGAAAATACTTCCAAATGTCATTATTACAAACAAAGATTAACATACTAATGGATATAATCAAGCAAGGGATTGTTGTGTTTTTGCCCAAAGGCTACAATAATACATAAACATTAATCTAAATGCTTGAAAGATTAACAGAATCATGGAAAGATTAGAAAACCAAACCATAAACAAGCATAAGACTAAGAATCCGGATAGTAATCGAGCTAAACGGGACAATGTGGCTTGAATCCGGGTAAAAGCAGAAGCCTCTGGAGCCTGAAAATCGCCTGAATTGCTCTCCAAAATTCCAGAGTTACGAGCAGAATGTTTCTGCAAGTTTTTTATATAAATTCGGTTTCGCACGGTCGTGCGTCCTGTTGCACGACCGTTCACTTTAAGCAATTATTGTAGGTATGGTGCACCATACTGCATGATGTCACAGATCTTGACCAGTCGTAGGTCACGCACGGTCGTTCTTCATATCGCACGATCGTTCGTTTCCAGGTTCTTGTTGCACGCCTAGTCGCACTGGTTATGCAGTTCCGAGGTTTTGCTGGATCATCGGATCCGCACGGGGTGCAAGATATGGAACGCCCGTGCATCACCGGGATGGCCTTGAATGCCTTGCACGCTAAGTCGCACCCTCGTTCATTGCCGGACTGATTTTCATTTGTCGAAGATGCACGGTCGTGCATTAGGTCGCACGACTGTTCCACACGCCCAGGTCAGTTTTCTTAAAAGAATGTTCGCAGCTTCGTCGTTTTGTCCGGAAAGTCCTCGTTTTCGCTATCATCTTGTCTGGTATACTGTTTTAGGCCTGTAAACAAAAGTGTAGATGATTAAGCATCCGAATGACGGTTTTACGGCCGAAAACGCATAAAATAGGGGTGAAACGGGGGACTAAAATATGTGTAAATTAGCGAATATCAAATCTCCCCACACTTGAACCTTGCTTGTCCTCAAGCAAGCTAAACTAAAATGAAATAAAAGATAGAATCAAACAATAACGATAATTTACACAATATTTTATTGAAACTACTACAAACGGTTAGCCGGTTTTTCGAAAGACAACATCAATAGACTCAAACCCAACAAGCATATGCAAATATATAGCGACAACCAAAAAGTCGTGACTTCACATTTAATTGACTCAACATGTTAATCTTCACACAACTCACAATGTTCACACACACTCGGTTTTATTTATGAAACATACATAAAATGTGTACGTGCAAACACTCAACGCCTCGTCAATGAAATGTGTAATATCATAAGCTTGTCATAAGATCTCGTCTCCACCAACTAACATGCTAAAAAGTGTAAATCAAGAGGTCTTTACGGGTTATAACGTTAGGCTTGGGCGAAGGGTATGGAAATGGATATTTAAAGTGGCGAAAACGGTTAAAACTCGGTAGTAGCGTTTAACTAGCAACAAACAATACAACTATACATACAAATGCCTTAAAAAGGCGACTATTGCGCAATCGAGCTCATCAACTATATTTTAACATTTAAGCATTCAAAATTGCTCGATTTTTGTCAACTTCACCCTATTTTAGGGTGTTTTATTTTCTGTTTTTTTTTTCAAACTAATTATACAATAAATTAAAACAAACGCTAGTTAAACGATTATTTTGACCGAGTTTCAACACCAAAAGGGTTTAAAACATAAAAAAGGCTAAATTTGGCTAACTGGGCGACAATGTAGGGTAAACAAAGGTAAACGGGAAGGCTCGACATGGTTAATCCTAAAGGGTGATGTAAGGTTTATGGGAAGCACAACACAAAGAACAAGCTTTACAACAAAGGGGTAATCTAAGTGCCTCTATCACTTCTACACAATTCCGCAAGTTCATGGTCTTAACAAGCATACTAGTGACAAGTTCTAAATTACACATAACATCCGGCTCACTCCTATATCCGAAATGAACAAATATATAAAAATATTAAGGCTCAAATATGCTCACGTAACGGAAGGAATGGGTAAAAGTGTGAAAACTATCATGCAAGTCTTTCTTTGTTTGTCACGCTTTCCGGTTTCCTTTTTCAAAATTAATTTTGCTTGTCGAGTTTTTATCAAGTCCGAAGCTTTCTAAAACACAACCAACCGGTTTATTTACTAGAATATATACAAAATACAGGTATTTTTGAATGATTTTTCTGATTTTCTGTTTTTTTTAATGAGGACAAACAAAGTTAACAAAGTTAACCCCCTCCCCACACTTGAACTTCGCATTGTCCCCAATGCGAGACCCGAAATATAGAGAAAAGGATAATAGTACTCCCCTCAAGATGATGTTGATGCAACGAGACTTCCGAAGCTGTATCTGCCACGTGCTCCGGTCCAAGATTTGATACCCAAAACCTGCAAGTATGTCACATGTGCACCAAAACAGAACAGAAACAGAAAAAACATAAATAAACCATAATGTACATAAATATAAGACTAATCATCCAAACAAATACAAGACATAAAGTAAATTGTCTGAAAATAAAATACAATCCGAGGGTGTTTGAAATACTACCCAAAATAAACACCCAAAAATATAAAGTACTGAAATAAAAACAACCACCAACATTCAATACCACCGACTCCTACTCGTCATCACCATCATCGTCTCTCGTGAAGGACGGGCCCGCATCACCATAACCAGGTGGGTTCCACGGTGGGAACTGTGGGGGATGCTGAAAGTAGTCAGGATATGCATGATGCATCTCCCCGAATAGATATGAAAATCCAGCACTCACCCCCTGATACAAACTATCCTGGTTCTGCCTAAGTTGATCCTGAGTGGCCCTGAGCTGATCCTGACTAGCCCGGATCTAGTCCTGACTCGTCCTAATCTAGTCGATATATGTCCCATGCTGTTCCTGCGTAACTCGCATCTGCTGGAACTGCTGGTAGAACTCTGGCCAGTCCTGATGCTGGTGGTAATCATGGTGCTGCGGTGAATGTGGTGGCGGTGGTGGTTGGTGCTGCTCGTGCTACTGAACTGCATGCCGCTCCCCCATTTCTACATCCTCATCTTCCTCCTCAGGTGGAGGCAACGGGTCCCAGACCTCGTTGTTCAGACCTCTCAATCTATCCCCCCTATCAAGCTCAACAATCAACCCCATGGCCTTCAAAGACCGAATATCAACATAAACACCATCGGTCATATGAGTGAGAGTCTCAAGCACCTCATCAGTCATTAAGCCTAAGTGGTAGGCTATTTTGGTCACATACGGACCGCCGTGTATCTGACTGTTGGGAGTACGCCCCGAGCTCTTCACAAAGTATTCAGCCATCCTTGCGGCTAGGTTGATGTGTACTCCATCAACCAGTGCGTATAGAAAAATCAAATCTGGCATGGGATAGTTCCCAAGACTGTCCATGCGCCCGCAAATTGTGTGGTTAAACACATGATGCATCACTCGAACCAACGGGTCTCTCAATCTTGAAGCCTTCGACATTCTAGGGTTGTAAGGGTCCCCAATTGCATTTTCAGCCCAAAACTCATCCCGTGCTGCATCAGATGGGAAAGTGAACTGATCCGTGAAGACATCGGAATCCATGTCTTCTCTTGTGTAAATCCCTAGCCTTCTACCCAATCGACCCACCGACCAACTATGCCATTGTCTACCCAACCTGAAAGCTACCCGCTCCTTATAGCGGAATTTGGGCCTTCTATGAGCAACCGGCTTTTCATAGGCATAAGTAGAGAATAACTCTATTGTCAGCTCACGGTAGACGGGTCGGTTGATACCGACCAGATTTGCAAGCGGGATACTGATCATGTTATCAAGTCTATCATATTGATTCAGCTCCCTCAAGACTTCCCAATCCAGCCACCGGGGGACTCCGAATTGCCCCCGCCTTGCCCATATGGCGTCGCGTATCGGAATGCAAAGAGCCTCTCGCTCATTATCGGGGTCAAATTGCAGAAAAGGATGATCCATCTGTATGAGAAATATCGTTAGAAAGAGGGGAACAGGAAAATTTTCAATCAAAAACAGTCGAGCAGCCAATTATGAAGAAACTGTGAATCTGATCTGGGCCAGTGGCACGGACGTGCGACGAGACGCACGGTCGTGTGTCGCCGAGAACGAGCAGAAATGGCCCAAATCTGTCGGAACTGCACGACGTGCGACCAACGGCACCACCGTGCAACACCGACCAACAAGTAGATATCGTGAATAGCCGGAATGGCACGACCGTTCCATCCAAGGAACGTCTGTGCGACACCTGTTCTGCAGATTTCAAACTCCTGAACTTCGAATAGCCTGATTTTTTCAAAATCAACAACTTTTTTGTACAAACAGGGGTCGGAAACTTAACCGGATGTTCACGATACGAATGGTTCTTACAAGGGTTAGGGTTTCGATTTGTTTATGAAGAGAACCCTAAAAAGCCTTGAAGAATCGGATGAATCTAAACTAGAAAGCGAAGAAACAGATAATCTACATGAAGGAACGTACCGTGCGAAGTTGGGTGTGAAATCGTGCGAAGAACCGTGCGATTTGAAGCAATATCGCTCTGGAACGGCTGTAGATGGTTAGGATTCACGAATGAAGGTTTGGAAGCAGATGGGGGTTTTTATAATGTACAAATGACAAAACTGCCCCTGCCTTTCGCAAGGTCGTGCATGACCGACATTGTTCAAACCCTGCACGCTGTTCTCGGAGATGCACCGGGGGTGCGACTCCTAGTGCAGGCCAGCCCGCAAACGCACGGTCGTGCGACGCATGGCACGGTCGTGCAACAGCTGCTGAGGTGTTCAAAATGCAACATATAAATTTCATCAATTGTGGCATAAAACTAACCCTTTTTTAGTACTAATGTTGGAAAAAGTGTGCTTTTGTCTTCCTTTTGTATTTTCATGATTAAATGAGCTCAAATTAACAAAAGAAGCAAAAAGACATCAAAATCTAACATAAATACAAGAAAAGGAACAAGACGTGACATGCCCGACCCCACGACAGCATCTTCCCAAGCAAAACAAGACATCAAAAGACTGAACACGCCCCGTGCTCAGCCAGCACAGGGGCGTGCCCAAGTGTCAGCAGAAAAGACAAAGTGGTAGAAGCTTCTATTGCCCACCACGGGGCCGTGCTCAGCGGACACGGGTCCGTGGTCAACTATAAGATTCGCACAATGCAGGCAAATCTTCATAGTACAAAGATTCTTCTTCACACGGGGTCGTGCTCAGCGGACACGGGGGCGTGGTCAACTAATAAGACAAAGCTGCATTAAATGAAGAAAGAGAGGATGTGGACACGGGGCCGTGCCCACTGGACACGGGGCCGTGCCCGAGCTTCTGTTCAGCCTATAAATAGGAGTGCTTGGCTCAAGCTCAAACCATCCCTTGGCACACCACCTCTCTCACACTTCACCCACCACCCACCACCACCATAACACCATCATCCACCACCATCATCCATTGTCCATCGTAGAGTGTGTGAGTCGTCTCGGGATCCAAGATTGATCGTAAGAGTTCTTGACAATCAAGGCCATGTTTGCCTAAGTCTCTTACATCACTTGGTGAAGACAAAGTGTCTAGTGTAATACTTTTTATTTCTAATCTTTTCGCACTTATTACTTGGTTTTGTATTAATGACTTTAATAACTAGTTGCTTATGTTGAAGGTGATCTTTCTTTATCGTTTGTCCGTGGTGTCTTGGCATTATTTTACTGTCTATATAAAATAAAAGATTTTAACCATTCATATCTCCACGGTCTATATGGAGGTATGTTGACTACCTGGTCGGGGGTTAAGGGAACGGTTTGGTAAAGGTCTTGCCATTGTTCAGCGTTTAGAGGTCCTGCAATGGACCTGGGTCAAATTTAGTAGGATCTCCTTCAATACTTAACGGTATTGGATGGCGGGGGTCCAAACTCTTTGATCCCCTCATAAGTTAACTACTATTAATACTATAACCCGACTATTTAGGACTGTATCCCTGCTGACTCAGACTACTTAGTCGAGGGTAACGTCACCTCCAAAAGAGGGGCCTACCATAATTTGCATTAATAACTTAATTAATTATCTTCCAATAATCCACCCTTTTAGGATTGTATCCTTGCTGACTCAAACTACTGGGGTGAGGGTAACGTCACCTTCAAAAGAGGGGCCTACTACAATAACTAAGATAATCTCTTAAAATAGTGCAAAAGTGCGGAAATAATCAAAGGTTACACTAGATACGAGTCGGAACCAAGTGATTCATCTTGTCTATCTGTTTTTCTTTTTATTTTATTTTCAGCATTTTAGTTAATTTTTATTTTTCTTAGTTTAAAACATTTTTCTAAACCTTTTGATTTGATTAGACGTTGAGGATAAACCGGTACTAAAAGCTCTTGTGTCCTTGGACGACCTCGGTATCTTACCAACACTATACTACGCTCACGATGGGTGCACTTGCCCATATGTGTGTTTAGTGTTAGTAAAATATCGTGTTTTATAAATTTAAAACTTGGCTAAAAATAAGTGTTAAAGGGGCTTAAAATATACACCTAATATATATAACACTTCACACGAATTAGCTGCAGATCAGGTTTTTTTTTTTTTTTTTTTTTTTGCAGAAGCCATTTCCAGCAACTGTTTTGGCCGTTTTTCGCCATTTTTTTCACACACAAACTGTTTTAACCATATCGCAACATAGAACCTTCGCTCGGCACGTATAAAAATAGTACAAACTAACGTAAACTACCAAACACACCTAAATTAAGCTAAAACTACAAAAGCACAAAAATGGACGATTTTACCCTTATAGCGCCAAAGACGCTCTTGCTACATTTTTAATCACCGAGTCAGTAGCGTAGACTCATGCTAAATTTTTGTCGGCGAGTCGATAGCAAGACTCATGCTAAATTTTTTTCGGCGAGTCGATAGCAAGACTCATGCTAAATTTTTGTCGGCGAGTCGATAGCAAGAATCATGTCCCCACACTTGTTACATGTGTGGGTCATTACCACGCCCCTTCGGATTCTGCACCATATTAATAATACTAGATTTATTTTCAAAAACAGGTGCATCTATAGTAGGTCGTAGGATACTCAGCTTCAGGCCTGCCCGTCCGGGTTGATTTGATTCATTCAAAGGTCGCTCGTCGTCCGCCATGATTGCGTTCCTACGTCCCCTGAGCCCTCGGCTTCAGCGGGTACCACCGGCTCGTCCGCAGCTGCTGCGAGTTGCAGCGCAACCGCGCAGGATCTCTCACGAAGACATGGATGAATATCTTGAGCTCAAAGTAAGACAGGCTAAGATAAGAGCCAAGGTTGAATGTAAAGGTCAAGGTGATGAAGCCATTGCTGAAAGATTAGATTTTCTGCTCACAAAAGTCAAACAAATAAAAGATTTTGCACAAGAGCTGAGCAAAGAAAAGGCAGAACAACGAAAAGAGATGAGAGGAAAACTTCTTGCATACATAATGCAAGAAAAATTTTATCCTGCTGAAGAAAACCAATTTGAAGAATGTCCAATAGTGGCTTTAAAGCATGAAGCTGATAGGATTGATAGAATCAAGAATGATCCTAGAAAGAAGAAAAATGCTCCAAATTGGAGTAAATACAAAAAGCTCATCTCTGACCTAACAGCTGAGTATAAAAGAAAGAAACATGAGTTGGTGGATGCAAAAGTGGACACTGCCAATGCCATATCAAAATGGTCAAAGCAGCAAACTGATGAAGCCTATGAAAGGTTAAAGAAAAGGAAGATAACTGTTTCAGGCATTTCAAAGAAGCATGAACAAATGATGAAGCTTGAACAGCAGATAGAAAACCTCAAAACACTGTTCAGGTCAACAAGAAATCCTACTCTTGTGTCAAACCAAGAAGAAGGAGAAAAACTGACTAGTGAAGAGGAAAAGGAAAAGGAAGTTGAGTACTTCAAAGAAACCATCATGAAAATGGGTCTAAATGAAGAGAACTCAGAAAAACTTCAAAACCTTTTTAAGAAGGTGTTAACTAAGCCTGCATCACCAAATACTTCAGAAGTTTCAGACATTGAGCCAGATCAACAAAAGAGACAGGAGCAGATAGAAACAGAAACTGCAGAAGATATAGCTGTAGTAAACAATATCATTGAAATGGCTTTCAAACGAATGTCTGAAAGTCTGCAAGTTTTCACAAGGCCAACTTCACCTAACTCATCAGTAAATAAATCTCTCCCAAGAAACCCATTGGGTTTAAAAGTACTAAAGTGGATGTCTGATCAAAAGACTCAAGTATTGACCCTGGTCAGATCCAATGGCGAAGTGAAGTACATATCAAGGAAAGAAGCACTAGGCCTTAGTGTTGAAGATTTGCAAGATCTCCTTGAACTTACACTGTGCCGGGATGAAGATGACACAAGTTCCAAAGAATTTGAAGTATAATTTAAAAGAAAAGCAAGGGAACTTCTGATGAGTAATAAAGATCCAGAATAATGAAGGGTTTTGGCATTATCTGTTCCAGGGGGAGATTGTTGGGATTGAACCCTGCCAGAGGAACAGATAATGAAAGCCAAAACCGGATCATGACAGTGGATTCACAATAATTAGCTGTTTACTTTAAGCTTTCCCCTTGACAGTGAATCAAACATCTGATATGCTCCAAGTACTGCCCTTATCAACAACTGCTGATCCTATAAACCACTGTGAAACCAAAGCACTGATGAAGCTTAAAGGCTGAAGCTCAATCTACTGCTGGAATCCAAGTACTGCTGAAGAGTTAAAGCACTGCCCATTCAAGGCCTGATCACCCTTTGAAGAAAGCACTGTTGCTCATACAACAGTGGTTGATTACTTCAGTGGAATGAAGAGTCAGTATTTATATATCAGTGTTTGGAATGTAATCAATGTCTGTATGGTCAGTAGTTGTAGAACAGTAGATAGAGTTTGTTAGTTTGTTAGATGTCACTTTCATGGTGACGTCAGCTGAGATACTTCAGTGGTTTGGTTTGTCTATAAATGGAGCAGTACTCTGTACTGTTACATTTGATTCATTTTGAGAGAGTTCTTCTCCTCAATTCAATCCTTTCATCTTGGGCAATCCAACCTTGGGGCATTAGGCTGAGGGGGAGCTTAGTTTGTAAGCATGTTTGTAATCTTTTGCTTTGATTTGTAATCTTTTGACTCTATGAGAAGCAAATGTTTATCAAACTATTTTCTCCTTGATTGTGTTTACAACGTTTGTTCTCATTTTCGCTGCACTTTACATCATTTCATATTCATTCATTGTTCAAATCATACAAACAAACATAATCATGAGAGTCTCCGATCCTAACAATTGGTATCAGAGCCTGGACAGTCAAATTCGATCTAACAATCAATTTGACATAACAGTTCGGCTCAAAATTCATTGATGCTAAGGTTGGTTGTATTTAGTTGAAAAACAGAGTAACAAGTAAACCATGATCAAAATGGTTATTCAAAAACTCTGTAAATCAATCAAGATGTCATATGACACACAAATCTCACACAACAAGTGATTTCATACACAAGACACTCATGGTTTCTAGATCTGAAAACATATCTATTAAAACTATGGGATTATCCCTTATATTCAAAATTGATTTCAACTATTGTTGTGAATTTTGTGCTGTTTCATCATGTTTAATACTAAAGTCTGAACCTCAGATGAACAAAACCTATGTTCTTAAAACATTAGTGTTTTTGGTAAACATGAATGAGGGAATTTAAAACTTTAGTCATAAGATCTGGTGTGTTGAAAAACAGGTTGAGGATCCTCAAATGGACAAAATCAACTTTGTTAAAATACATTCAGAAAATCAGGGATCAACATAGTCCATATCATATGTAGTGTGAGATTGGTTAAAAAACTCGTACAAACATGACCAGTTCTCTCAAAACATTACGACAAAATGATATTGGATTAAGGTTTTTCTCAAAGATCTCTCAGTAAGTAATTAATTACTTATAAATGAGAAGGGTAAAAGGGGAAGAAGAAAATTAACAAAAGCTCAGAAGTGTTTTTATCTCAAATCTTTTGAAGTCAAAAGGAAGAGTATAAACATAAAACACTTTAAAGTCAAAGGTTGGGGTAATTATGGTCATTAAGCAACTATGTGAAATTTTTGATTTAAGAAAATTCAGAGAACAATCGTATTCCCAGTAAATGTACTTAAAAGAGGACTAGACAAATTTTCAAAATCTTCACATGGTAACAAAGTCTACAACTGAGTTGTCAAAAACTTATGTGAACGTGTGTCCTCAAATCTGTTGTTAATCATCAACAAGTAAATGGTACCAAACAGTGGACAAAATGCAGTTAAAATTCATACCACTGTCTTCAAAACAGCGGTTGTCTTGAACCACTGACCTTTTTCATAAACTTGAGCATGAGATGATTATGTGCTTTATTACTGTTTTACCATGTTCCTTTGGTGCTGTTTTTAGAAAATCCTTTATTTTTTTAAGAAGGATTTTTTCGAATAAAGCAGGATATACTATTTTTTATGGTATATTTTGAACTTTTACTAGTTTTTGATAGTAAAAGTTTCAATCTCCTGTCAGGATAGATAATCTTTATTTTTGTTGGTTAATTTATCCTCAAGCAGATCAAAAGGAAATGGTATATTTGTCATGGTCATGTCAAACTCAAGTTTGTTCTTAATCCTTGAAAAGGATTGATTGTCAACAGATCTTAAAATACCTGGGTATTCATGTTTTAATTCAAATATTATTACAAAGATGAGTATCTTGGGTAAAAAGTTCACATTATCTGGGGTACTAAACCACTGACAAGGAGTTGTAAAGGCTTCAAAATGTGTAATTGACATGTGGCAAAACTCTGAATGAAAAGTTTCAAAACTGTTGCTGATATACTGATCTTTAAAATCATTACCATTATATTACCTTTAACCACTGTCTTGTTCAACATCCTTTACTAAATACTGTCCACTGCTGAAAGTCATCCACTGATCCATCATTTCTCCTGGCAAGCACTGATGCTCAAAATTAGTGTCTTATCCACTGATGTACTATCTACTGATAGTAAAAATCATCCACTGATGTCACATTATTAACCACTGGGGTTTGCTTTATCAGTGGTTTTCAAAACAACTGTTCTCTGCTATTCATCCATTTCATCAGAGTTTGACGCATGGTCAGTTTTTAGCCTTCAGATCATAATAACCGCTGCCACATCAGCAATCATTTTTTCCTAAATAAAACCCTGCCCTAAACCCCCAAACAGGGTTTTTTGTGACACTTCGGGTTTTCCCGAGCAACCTCTTTGTTTAGCTTTATGTGTACATATACTACTAAATGAAGATTTGCGAATTATCTTGAAGTATTACGTGATGCTTGTGTTAAACTATGTGTATGTAATATATATATATATATATGTACGTATAAGCGAACCGAGACCATGAACCCGACTCGAGACCACTCGGTCTCGAGTGAACGACTGGGCCGGTTGGGCCGTACACCCCTAAAGCCCATTCGGAACCCATTAGAGTGTACCGACCTTAGATTGGGTATAAAACCCATGCCCAAGCCAACCTTCTCTCATTTTGATCATTCTCCCCACACTCTCCTACACACACACTCTTCCTCTCTCTCACTAAAACCCTAAACCCCAACACTCCTCCTCCTCTCGGATCAAACCGGCGATCAAAGAGTTCTCGGATCTGCTTGAGACCAACACTCGGGAGCGTTTTCATCGAATCTTTCATATCTCTTGCACCCGAAATCCTTGGCCGGTTAGTGCTCGTTGCAAACATATACATGATATAAGTGTTTTCTATGTTATAATGTGCATTGTGGTTGATATTTAGTATGATGAAAGTGTTTGATTAATTTAATGAGTTCTTGTTTGTCAATGATACATACTTGGTTCCAAATGCATAAGATGAACAATGTTCTCTCTTAGTGAAAAGTATGATTCTTGTGTGATAATGACTTGTTAAGATAAGCTTGAATGATAAAAGCATGATGATTAGGATTTGTTTAGGGTCATCCGGTTTGTGTTAAGAGGTTATAGAACTAATGTTTTGCTTAATGGTAGTCACAAGATGATCTTGACAGCTAGTTATGTGTTATGAATTCTTGTCCATAGAATGCATGATTATGTAGGATGAACATGATAGTGAAGGATGAAAACCCTAATGATGAACAAGTTTGAATGTGTTTTGAATATTTGAAAATGCTGTGTTTGATCCATATGGAAATAGGTTTAGACAATAAAACATGTTTATACATTTTGGTTGGATAGTACATATTGCCATGAAAACAGAATTCTATTGGATAGTACTACAACTCGAGATCGCGTTATTTCGACTAGAGACCATACGTGATAACTCGAGACTAGACAAAGCGGACATCAGGAACTTGAAATCAGGAAGGTCTCGACTCGAGATCTCATGAACCCGACTCGAGACTGGACTCGAGACCTACGGGATTGCGACTCATACCGGCATTACTCGAGATCTCTTGGTTGCGACTCGAGACCTCCCTGTCTCGACTCGAGACCACCTTATCTCGAGTGGGCTACTGGTCTTCATTATTGGGCCTTAGTATATGGACTGTCCGTGTACGATTACTGATTGACTGGACTACGTGCTAATTGTTACGGGTTGACTGAACCATTATTAGAGCAGGCCCAATACCCGTCTATGTTTTGTATGCTATGTGTTAAATACGTGCACCATATACGTGACTACTTGTGTCCGAACCTGACCTATACTGGTAACCATATTAGGACGTGGTGACCAGTATACTTGACCAAGTAAACTGTCTGCCAAGCAACCCAAGGTGAGTTCACACACTAAAAGCATGCGTCCCAGGGAGGGACACGAACAAACTAAAGAATGTTTTCAAACTGATAATTTCCGGGGGAATATGCAAATGGTACTCTTGTACTACTACATCCGGGGGAGATACGTTTGGGTATTATTTACAAGTCACATCTAGCAACACTAAACGAATCTCTATCATGTAAAGTCCCTGCTTATAGTACCGATTAATCGCCGGGGGCGAACGGGTTATTAGTTGATAGCGCTATTAGGTTTGACAACCTCACACCGTGACCGGGGGAGATCGGGCGTGAACTAGTAGACCTTGCATCTTGGTCAATGACGATAGACATTGACCTGGGGCACCAAATCTTCTCGTCAAAAGTTTCGGTAATTCAAGTTTAGTAGCTTTCATATGGGGTAGCTCCCCATGACGTGATTATAAAAGCTTTACCTAAACAACCTACATTTTCTTTTGAAAAGCTAAAACTGGACATCTCGTGAACTCGCCAACATTTTTTTTTGTTGACACCCTACTGCATAGCTCGGACTTGTGTTTATTTGCTTGTTTGATTCAACATGCTAGACCTCATAGCTCGGACTTGTGTTTATTTGCTTGTTTACTTTATGTTGTTATTCCACTATACTTATTAGTGTGCCTAATCGGATGGATACACATCCCTCCTCGATCTCATTCTCGCTATGTTACGACATCACACTCATACTGTGTTTTCTGGTTATGAAGACAATGAGTGGACGCGGAAGAGGAAACGTTAACATGACACAGGCACAGTTCACTAACTTGCTCAACACGGTGGCTGCAGCTTTCGCAGCTCACCCTGGAGGTAAACTCGTCACTTTAGGATGTTTAGATCCTACCCCCACATCGTCTTTTCACTTCTAAGCCTATTCGCTTCGCTTCTCACAACAGGTCAGCCTGCGCCTGTGCAGCCACGTGTTTGTACTTTCAAAACCTTCATGGAGGGCAAGCCTCTCCCTTTCAACGGTACTGAGGGTGCCATAGGCCTTCTGCACTGGATTGAAAAGGCCGAAGCTGTCTTCGCTGTCTGCGAGTGTCCCCCTGCTAACTAGGTAAAATTCGCGACTGGTACGCTTGAAGGAAACGCGCTTTCATGGTGGAAAGCACAAATTCAGATGCTTGGTCTGGAAACTGCAAATGCTACTGCATGGGAAGATTTCAAGGACATGATCAAAGAGGAGTACTGTCACAGGGATGACATCCACAAACTCGAGAACGAGTACTATGAGCTCAAGATGGTTGGATCAGAGATTGAGACCTACACCAAGCAGTCCAACGACTATGCTGCACTTTGCCCAAACATGTCCCGACCTATGTATCGAAGGATCGAATTGTACATCAAAGGCTTGGTCCCAGAAATCCGGAGCCATGTGACCTCAGCCAACCTCAATACCATACAGCTCGTGGTTCGTCTTACTCATAAACTCACCAATCAGGCTGTGGAGGAGGGCAAGTTTCCCAAGAGGATCAGTGCTACTGCTGGAATCTTTAGTGACAACAAACGAAAGTGGGATGGAAACCAGGGTAAGGATGCTAACTCTACTCAGACACCGGCTCAGCAAAGGAAAACTTAAAATAATAAGGGCCCTCAGCAGCAGGGCGGCTACCAGGGCCATCTCCCCAAATGCAACAAGTGTAATCGACATCACAATGGGCCCTGTGCGAAGAACAAGTGTCAGCGATGCAACAAGATGGGGCATGAGGCCAAGGATTGCAGGAGCCCCCACCCCGCAAGACAGAACCAGCCGCAGCAGCAACAGCATCACGGGAACATCAAGGGTTGTTTCCAGTGCGGAGCCGAGGGGCACATTAAGAAGAATTGTCCTCAGTTAAACCAGAACAACCCCAACCAGGGTGCGGGAAACAACAACAACAACACCAACAATGCTGGGAATGGTGCAAGAGGAAGGGCTTTTGTGATTGGAGCTGGAGAAGCAAGGAATGACCCCCAACGTTGTAGCGGGTAAGTTCCTACTTAATGATCGTTATGTTTCCGTATTGTTTAATTCTGGAGCAGATGCTAGTTATGTATCCCTACGTATTAGTAAGAAGCTTAAGTCCACTCTTACGCTGTTAAGCTCTAAGCACATCGTTGAATTAGCTAATGGTAGAAACCTCGAGGCTTCACACGTTATTCGAAACTGCAACTTAGAATTGTCTGGTCAGACCTTCCGTATCGATCTCTTCCCCATCATTCTCGGAAGCTTTGACGTCGTCATTGGTATGGATTGGTTATCCAAGCATCGAGCTGAAATCCTCTGCCAAGAGAAAGCTGTTCGTATTCGTCGTCCTCCTGGCAAACCCCTTATCATCCAAGGCGACAAAAGCGGAGAAGTCACAGGCATCATTTCATTCTTAAAAGCCCAGAAGTGTTTACGAAAGGGGCACGTCGCTATCCTAGCACTTGTCGCCGACACGCAGAAAAAGGAAAATAGGATTGAAGATTTTCCAGTAGTACGCGACTATCCCAAGGTATTCCCTGAAGAATTACCCGGACTCCCTCCTCATCGTCAGGTCGAATTTCAAATCGAGCTAACTCCCGGAGCGGCACCTATAGCTCGTGCACCTTATCGGCTAGCTCCCGCAGAACTAAAGGAACTTTCTACTCAACTACAAGAACTTTTGGATAAAGGCTTTATCCGTCCTAGCTCATCACCCTGGGGAGCCCCAGTGCTCTTTGTCAAAAAGAAGGATGGCACATTCCGAATGTGCATTGATTACCGCGAACTGAACAAGGTTACCATCAAGAATTGTTACCCACTTCCCCGTATCGACGATCTGTTCGACCAGCTGCAAGGGTCGAGCTACTATTCCAAGATCGATCTACGATCGGGCTATCACCAGCTGAGAGTCCGCGATGAGGACATCTCTAAGACTGCTTTCAGAACCCACTATGGTCACTACGAATTCCTTGTTATGCCTTTCGGAATGACCAACGCACCTACGATCTTCATGGATCTCATGAACCGGGTGTGCAAACCCTACCTCGACAAATTCGTGATTGTGTTTATCGACGACATCCTTATCTACTCGAAAAGTCAAGAGGAGCATGAACAACACCTGCGTCTTATTCTCGAACTCCTTCGCAATGAGCAACTGTACGCCAAATTCTTGAAATGTGATTTCTGGCTTAGAGAAGTCCATTTCCTTGGGCACATCGTCAATCAGGATGGGATTCATGTTGACCCCGCTAAGATCGAATCCATTAAGAATTGGCCTATACCTAAGACTCCGACTGAAGTCCGCCAATTCTTTGGATTGGCAGGATACTATCAAAGATTTATCAAGGGATTTTCTAAGATCGCTCAACCACTTACGACCCTCACTCAGAAGGGTGTTGCTTACAAATGGAGTGATGCTCAGGAGTCTACCTTCCAGGAACTGAAGAAGAACCTCTGTAGTGCTCATATTCTCTCTTTACCTGAAGGTACCGAAGACTTCGTTGTTTACTGCGACGCTTCTATTCAAGGGCTTGGCTGCGTGCTGATGCAACGCGAGAAGGTTATCGCTTACGCTTCGCGACAACTCAAGATCCACGAACAGAACTACACAACACACGATTTAGAATTCGGAGCTGTGGTTTTCGCGCTCAAAATTTGGAGACATTATTTATACGGTACTAAGTGTACGATTTACACTGATCACAAGAGTCTCCAGCACATAATGGAACAAAAGGATTTGAATATGCGGCAACGCCGATGGGTCGAACTCCTAAATGACTAGGAGTGTGCGATTAAATACCATCCGGGTAAGGCTAATGTGGTAGCCGATGCCCTCAGCAGGAAGGAAACCAAGCCTAAGCGTGTCCGTGCCTTACAGCTCACCATCCACTCGAACCTCCCTAAGCAAATCCGAAGCGCTCAGGCTGAAGCACTGAAAGCCGAGAACATCAGGGCCGAGTCCCTGCGAGGATCAAGGAAACGGCTAGAACAAAAAGAAGATGGTGCCTACTACGTAAACGGGCGTATATGGGTCCCACTTTATGGGAATTTGCGCGAGCTTGTAATGGATTAAGCCCATAAGTCCCGTTACTCAGTACATCCTGGTTCGGATAAGATGTACCACGACTTAAGGACTACATACTGGTGGCCCGGCATGAAAGCCCACATAGCAACCTATGTCAGAAAATGTTTGACTTGTGCAAGAGTCAAGGCTGAGTATCAGAAACCATCAGGCCTACTCCAACAGCCAGAAATCCCGCAATGGAAATGGGAGCAAATTTCCATGGACTTTGTTACTGGCCCTCCTAGGTCTCAACGCGGGAATGACACCATTTGGGTGATAGTGGATCGATTAACTAAACCTGCCCACTTTTTGGCCATTAAAGAAACAGACAAGTTCTCTACCCTAGCAGAGGTATACTTAAAGGAAGTGGTTTCGAAACACGGGGGTGCCAACCTCTATTATTTCCGATCGAGACGCGCGTTTTACTTCTGAGTTGTGGCAAGCTATGCACAAATCTTTTGGCTCACGTTTAGACATGAGCACCGCTTATCACCCACAAACGGATGGGCAATCTGAACGCACCATCCAAACCCTCGAAGACATGCTTAGGGCATGTGTGATCGATTTTGGCAAGAATTGGGAGAAGCACCTACCTCTAGTGGAATTCTCCTACAACAACAGCTACCACACCAGCATTCAGGCAGCACCCTTTGAGGCATTGTACGGTCGTAAATGCCGATCACCTCTCTGCTGGGCGGAGGTTGGTGACAGCCAGATTACAGGCCCGGAGCATGTAGTAGACACTACAGAAAAGATCGGCCAGATTAGGCAACGCATGGCGGCAGCTCGTGACCGTCAGAAGAGCTACGCTGATAAGGATAGGAAACCGCTAGAGTTCCAGGTTGGTGACCGAGCTCTACTCAAAGTCTCACCCTGGAAGGGTGTGGTTCGTTTTGGAAAACGGGGCAAGCTTAATCCGCGATACGTCGGGCCATTCGAAATTACCGAAAAGATCGGTAAGGTCGCTTACAGATTGAATCTGCCTGAAGAACTAAGCGCTGTGCACAACGTCTTTCACGTGTCTAATCTGAAGAAGTGTCTGTCAGATGAAACACTCATCGTTCCTTTCAAGGAACTCACAATTGACGAACGGCTACACTTTACTGAGGAACCGATTGAGATCACGGATCGTGAGATCAAAACCCTCAAACGTAGCCAGATACCTCGCGTACGAGTTCGATGGAACTCGCGACGTGGCCCAGAATTTACCTGGGAGCGGGAAGACCAGATGAAGCACAAGTATCCCCAGCTGTTCCCTAATGAAACCCCCAGCACTGAAGCTACAACCGAATTTCGGGACGAAATTTCAAACTAACGGGGAAATGATGTGACACCCCGTTGAAACATTCTCACTTGCACCAGCTTATCAGTGGCTGCCTTAATTTCGGGATGAAAGTTCTTAAAACTTGGGGATAATGTGACACTTCGGGTTTTCCCGAGCAACCTCTTTGTTTAGCTTTATGTGTACATATACTACAAAATGAAGATTTGCGAATTATCTTGAAGTATTACGTGATGCTTGTGTTAAACTATGTGTATGTAATATATATATATATGTACGTATAAGCGAACCGAGACCATGAACCCGACTCGAGACCACTCGGTCTCGAGTGAACGACTGGGCCGGTTGGGCCGTACACCCCTAAAGCCCATTCGGAACCCATTAGAGTGTACCGACCTTAGATTGGGTATAAAACCCATGCCCAAGCCAACCTTCTCTCATTTTGATCATTCTCCCCACACTTTCCTACACACACACTCTCCCTCTCTCTCACTAAAACCCTAAACCCCAACGCTCCTCCTCCTCTCGGATCAAACCGGCGATCAAAGAGTTCTCGGATCTTCTTGAGACCAACACTCGGGAGCGTTTTCATCGAATCTTTCATATCTCTTGCACCCGAAATCCTTGGCCGGTTAGTGCTCGTTGCAAACATATACATGATATAAGTGTTTTCTATGTTATAATGTGCATTGTGGTTGATATTTAGTATAATGAAAGTGTTTGATTAATTTAATGAGTTCTTGTTTGTCAATGATACATACTTGGTTCCAAATGCATAAGATGAACAATGTTCTCTCTTAGTGAAAAGTATGATTCTTGTGTGATAATGACTTGTTAAGATAAGCTTGAATGATAAAAGCATGATGATTAGGATTTGTTTAGGGTCATCCGGTTTGTGTTAAGAGGTTATAGAACTAATGTTTTGCTTAATGGTAGTCACAAGATGATCTTGACGGCTAGTTATGTGTTATGGATTCTTGTCCATAGAATGCATGATTATGTAGGATGAACATGATAGTGAAGGATGAAAACCCTAATGATGAACAAGTTTGAATGTGTTTTGAATATTTGAAAATGTTGTGTTTGATCCATATGGAAATAGGTTTAGACAATAAAACATGTTTATACATTTTGGTTGGATAGTACATATTGCCATGAAAACAGAATTCTATTGGATAGTACTACAACTCGAGATCGCGTGATATCGACTCGAGACCATACGTGACAACTCGAGACCAGACAAAGCGGACATCAGGAACTTGAAATCAGCAAGGTCTCGACTCGAGATCTCATGACCCCGACTGGAGACTGGACTCGAGACCTACGGGATTGCGACTCATACCGGCATTACTCGAGATCTCTTGGTTGCGACTCGAGACCTCCCTGTCTCGACTCGAGACCACCTTATCTCGAGTGGGCTACTGGACTTCATTATTGGGCCTTAGTATATGGACTGTCCGTGTACGATTACTGATTGACTGGACTACGTGCTAATTGTTACGGGTTGACTGAACCATTATTAGAGCAGGCCCAATACCCGTCTATGTTTTGTATGCTATGTGTTAAATACGTGCACCATATACGTGACTACTTGTGTCCGAACCTGACCTATACTGGTAACCATATTAGGACGTGGTGACCAGCATACTTGACCAAGTAAACTGTCTGCTGAACAACCCAAGGTGAGTTCACACACTAAAAGCATGCGTCCCTGGGAGGGACACAAACAAACTAAAGAATGTTTTCAAACTGATAATTTCCGGGGGAATATGCAAATGGTACTCTTGTACTACTACATCCGGGGGAGATACGTTTGGGTATTATTTATAAATCACATCTAGCAACACTAAACGAATCTCTATCATGTAAAGTCCCTGCTTATAGTACCGATTAATCGCCGGGGGCAAACGGGTTATTAGTTGATAGCGCTATTAGGTTTGACAACCTCACACCGTGACCGGGGGAGATCGGGCGTGGACTAGTAGACCTTTCATCTTGGTCAATGACGATAGACATTGACCTGGGGCACCAAATCTTCTCGTCAATAGTTTCGGTAATTCAAGTTTAGTAGCTTTCATATGGGGTAGCTCCCCATGACGTGATTATAAATTCTTTACCTAAACAACCTACATTTTCTTTTGAAAAGCTAAAACTGGACATCTCGTGAACTCGCCAACATTTTTTTTTGTTGACACCCTACTGCATGCTTTGCAGGTAACCAGTGACTCAGGAGATTGCAGCTTGGGGATGTGTAGTGGTCGTCTTAACCCGTGTGTTGGGTTTTAAATAATCTTTAAACTATGAACCTTGTTTTGAAAACTGTTTGGTTTGTGCTTCCGCTGCTTACTTAAACTATTATTCGAATCGAAACGTATAAAACTTTAAACTGTGATGTATACTACCAACGTGGTTGGTAAATATTTTTACCTTTGATCAATGCTCAGTATAATTGGTGGCTGGATCCTGGTCAGTCACGCCTCCAAGCGGTGGTACTCCGCATGTGGAATTTGGGGGTGTGACATTTTTACACTGTCGAATTGAATTCCAAAGTTCTCTTCTCAAAGCAGTTTCCAACTTTTCTTCCCAAATCACTCTCCGATTCTTCTTCATCAAAATGACGAAGTCAAAATCAAAATCAAAATCAAAATCTAAACCAAAATCTAAACCAAAATCACCATCATCTTCAAAAGAGGTCGCTCAAACGGCCGAAAAATCCATCGAGATACCATACAAATCTTCTCATAATTATCTGGGTTTGCTCACAAAACCTACCGATAACCACACATTCGACTCCATCATTGATACAATATCTGCATCAAAGTACAAAACATTGTTGACAGCAGATGCTCCCATTTATTTGCAAACCTAGAGAGAGTTCTGGAAAAAGGCGACGCTTGAAAAACAAGACGATAAAGTCATAGCCATTAACTCCTCGATACAGGGTAAAGTGATTCAAATCACTCCGTAAACAATCTCAGAAGTCTTCAAACTCGATGATCAGAATGGTAAAACTTCCTTTGACAAAAACGAGTTAAAAGCTGATTTTCTGAAAAGGGGATATGCAGAACAATCAAAGGTAGATACCTTACAAAAAGGTTATTTCCCATCTGCACCCAGATTTTTATTTCACACACTTTTAAGTTGTGTTTCAAACAAAACAACAACGTTTAATGAAATACCATTGAAGATTCAATGCCTGGGCTATGCTATTTTAAACAATAAAGATTACAACTACTCCCAGGAGATCTTCAACGACTTGGTAAAGAACGTTGATAGCAAATCATTTTTACTTTTTCCAAGATTTCTGAGCTATTATTTCAAACAAAAATTTGAAAAAGAAAATGAAAATATGCTTAAACAAGGTGCCTATTTTCAAATAAAAGGCTTAAAAAAAGAAACATTTTCCAGAATGATGGCACCAATAAAAACAAAAGCAGAGGTGTCTCAGCAGACTTCTGCAGTTACCACTGCCCCTCAGACATCTGCTACTGAGCCCACTGCTCCAGGTGATCATAGCAGCACTACCACTGCTTTGAAAACCACACCTGACATTACCAAAAAGACCAAAAGAAAATCATACAAAAAGCCCACCAAACCCAAGAAAAAGGCAACTCTGGAAGATGAGATCCCAGAGCAACTGCCTATGACAACACAAATGTCACCAGAAACCACTGCCGCTACTTCCTCACAGCAGTTGGTAGAAAGATCTCCATCTTTGCCTAAAACTCCTCCTGCATCCTCACAAAAGGATCAGGTTGTAAGCACAGGGACCCCACAATATGAAGCTCTGGATTCAATCGGATCCATCTTCCTCAGTCCTGATCCCAAGGACATGTCTCTTTCAACTCCCACACCCTCACCAATGATATTACCACAACCCATGCTACCTTTGTTGCATGCAGTTGTTATAGCTCAGACACAAACCAGTTCCTCTCTATCACCTGTCACTGAGAGTATACTCCCACAAGTGACTGGGTCTGATGCTTATACCTCTGCTACCCCAGCAAAAACTGAGGAGGTTACACCCCCTGAGTTACAAGTAACTCTCGGTGGTAGTTCAAGTGGAGCAGCAACTACAACTGATGGATCAACAGATCTTCAGTTGGACAATTGTTTCATTAGTAAGACTCCCTTGAAGGCAATTTCTTAAATAGCACCATCGGTAACCACCAGTGAGTTGGTTCTAACCACTGGTACCATCAAAGGTCTATCAAGTGCTGAAGAAAGAAGTCCCTAGTACCAAGAACAAGGGGCATCATTGGGTGATTTTTGGGACTCAGTTCCTAAGTCAAACATTGATATAACCACTACAGGTGGGGATTCAGATGATCCCATTAAAGTGGGTGATGATTCAAAATACCAGGAATTAACGGGAAGAGTTGAAAAACTGGAAACCTCAGTTGCTGAAATAAAGGAGATGGTGCAAGAGATTTTAAAAGCTCAAAAAGCACAATCCACTGTTGCCCCACCACAAGCATCTGTTCCAACTCAAGCATCTGCTCCACCACAAGCAATTGCTGCAAATGAGCTCTGGAATATCTTTCAACCCATGCTGGAAAAACAGAAACAAATGGTTGATCAGCAGCATGATATACATGTACAAATGCTGACAAACATGGTGGAATCAAGATTCAAGGATACCCAAGCAGATATCAAGGCTATAAAGGCCAGCATACAAAAGACTGCCCATGGTGGAAAAGTTCCCTCTACTATCCTCTTCATGGATAAACCTCTTGCAGATAATGCCAAAAAGGGGGAGAAAATCAAGTTGAGAAAGAAAGGAATAGAAGATGGGTTGTATATTGAACCAGAACAAGAAAAACAGCCATCTAAACCACCTCAAACCACAAAATCCAAAACTTCCATTCAAACAGCTGATACATCAGTAGTTACAAAAACTGCTGTCGGTAGCCAAACAGCTGCCATTTCATCAACACACACAACTTCAATACACACCATCACAACCACTGTTCTACCACCATCATCATCTACAATCATATCACCACCACTGCCTCCTGCCATAAAGCAGAAGACAGCAGATGTTACAACATCTGCTGTAATGACAACAATGGTTGAGACACTAGTTGTTTCAACGACTGTTGGTCAGACACTTTCCATCAGTCAAACCACTGATCCACCAATGACATCATCAGCCTCTCCTACAATAAAAAGAAGAAGGGTTTTCATTCCTGATGATGAGTCACCACTACCATCACCACCATCAAAAACCACTTCAACCCCTACTCAAAAGTAGAAGACATCTACTGACATATCAGCAGTTGTAATGACAACAGCAGTTGAAACACCAGTTGTTTCAACAGCTGTTAGTCAGTCATCTTCCACTGTTTCCACCAATCTCACATCAAAACCTTCAAAGCTCTACACCAGAAAAAGAAAACTTACTCAGCCAGATGAGGACCAATATGATCCCACTGCTGCAAGATATCTGTTAGAACTGGAAGCTATAAAAAATGAGATGAGACAATTCTACATTGATGATGATCCTTCAAACAGAATATTTTCTTCACTCGTTGGCTTCATGGTTCCAGAAGACATGGATGAATATCTTGAGCTCAAAGTAAGACAGGCTAAGATAAGACCCAAGGTTGAATGTAAAGGTCAAGGTGATGAAGCCATTGCTGAAAGATTGGATTTTCTGCTCACAAAAGTCAAACAAATAAAAGATTTTGCACAAGAGCTGAGCAAAGAAAAGGCAGAACAACGAAAAGAGATGAGAGGAAAACTTCTTGCATACATAATTTAAGAAAAATTTTATCCTGCTGAAGAAAACCAATTTGAAGAATGGCCAATAGTGGCTTTAAAGCATGAAGCTGATAGGATTGATAGAATCAAGAATGATCCTAGAAAGAAGAAAAATGCTCCAAATTAGAGTAAATACAAAAAGCTCATCTCTGACCTAACAGCTGAGTATAAAAGAAAGAAACAGGAGTTGGTGGATGCAAAAGTGGACACTGCCAATGCCATATCAAAATGGTCAAAGCAGCAAACTGATGAAGCCTATGAAAGGCTAAAGAAAAGGAAGATAACTGTTTCAGGCATTTCAAAGAAGCATGAACAAATGATGAAGCTTGAACAGCAGATAGAAAACCTCAAAACACTGTTTAGGTCAAGAAGAAATCCTACTCTTGTGTCAAACCAAGAAGAAGGAGAAAAACTGACTAGTGAGGAGGAAAAGGAAAAGGAAGTTGAGTACTTCAAAGAAACCATCATGAAAATGGTTCTAAAAGAAGAGAACTCAGAAAAACATCAAAACCTTTTTAAGAAGGTGTTAACTAAGCCTACATCACCAAATACTTCAGAAGTTTCAGACATTGAGCCAGATCAACAAAAGAGACAGGAGCAGATAGAAACAGAAACTGCAGAAGATATTGCTGCAACAAACAATATTATTGAAATGGCTTTCAAACGAATGTCTGAAAGTCTGCAAGTTTTCACAAGGCCAACTTCTCCTAACTCATCAGTAAATAAATCTCTCCCAAGAAACCCATTGGGTTTAAAAGTACTAAAGTGGATGTTTGATCAAAAGACCCACTTATTGACCCTGGTCAGATCCAATGGCGAAGTGAAGTACATATCAAGGAAAGAAGCACTAGGCCTTAGTGTTGAAGATTTGCAGGATCTCCTTGAACTTACACTGTGCCGAGATGAAGATGACACAAGTTCCAAAGAATTTGAAGTATAATTTAAAAGAAAAGAAAGGGAACTTCTGATGAGTAATAAAGATCCAGAATAATGAAGGGTTTTGGCATTATCTGTTCCAGGGGGAGATTGTTGGGATTGAACCCTGCCAGAGGAACAGATAATGAAAGCCAAAACCGGATCATGACAGTGGATTCACAATAATCAGCTGTTTACTTTAAGCTTTCCCCTTGACAGTGAATCAAACATCTGATATGCTCCAAGTACTGCCCTTATCAACAACTGCTGATCCTATAAACCACTGTGAAACCAAAGCACTGATGAAGCTTAAAGGCTGAAGCTCAATCTACTGCTGGAATCCAAGTACTGCTGAAGAGTTAAAGCACTGCCCATTCAAGGCCTGATCACCCTTTGAAGAAAGCACTGTTGCTCATACAACAGTGTTTGATTACCTGTCACACCCCGATTTCCACGTGTCAACAGTGGGCCCGGTAGGGGAGTATCGTGACGTGGTTGGCAACATCATAGTCAAACAACACAATATAATAATGCACAGCGGAAGCAAAAGATAAATATATTACGTTCCGAATATAAAGTAATATCAAAGTATTACAACGGAAAGTAAAGGATCCACAGGCGGATCAATAAGAGAAAAGAAAACTGTTCAACAGACTTCAGGCATCTAGAACTTGCAGGATTCCTTATTAACGCCCTGAGCTTCCAGCAAATTTCGTTTAGTACCTGTCACTTAACCTTTTTGGAAAATACGTCAGTTTACACTGGTAAATACAATTAACCGACTCATTTTGGAAAAAGAGTTTGAAAAGTGATTCGAGTGCAAACGGCACAAAATATCTTGACACATTGATTAAGATGCACAGAGGCATAATTAATCTTTTATAACTTGGGACAATTTTATTAATAAAAATCTTGTATCCGATTTACATGGTTGTCCAACATTTAGGGCCGGTGATTATACAATACAAGCCGGACAAGATTAATCGACACACCACAAATATAATCTCACAAGAAGATACCCTTACGAGTGAGTATACGTTATACATATGCAACAGGAGGTGTTATGTCTACACCTTGTGCTTACGTCGTGGCCATTCACTTTTTAAAATGAGCCAAGGATATCCAAGACACGGTCATTAACCCCCAATGTTATTTGTTATCAATCAATACAGATTAAAACGGGATTATGCAATTTAATCATCTCCGATTAAAAGGTTTCTACACCCGACCAAGCGGTATTTTTATAATACCGTATCCCAAGCCCGTATAAGGGAAAATAAGTTAAAAGTATTTACCTGAGCTAGCAATGCAATTTATACTCAGCCGTATATTCTAATCAGCAAGTACAAGTACTTCTACTGGGGCTCTCAATCTGGAATGAAGGTTTTATTAACCTATTAGATTCCTAACGGGTCTTATTTAAGTCGTAACTTAGACCGGTTAGTTTTAAGGAAGTTTTACGGTTCAAACGCATGATTAAGCGAAGACCGGAATAGAATGTGATTTAGACCCGACAAGTTTGAAGACTTGTATAATATGGGTAAACTAAACACATTCTGGATTTTGAGATAAAAAGGATAAGGTTTGACCCGTTTCGGCTAATTTATGCAAACTAGTTACATAAACCGAACCGAACGCGCCAGAGGCGTAACGGGTAACCATATGGGTCCTAAACAGGTTTCCTAAGTTAATTATGCCTCAAATATGTTGTGACATCAGTAAGATGTCTTTCATTATGCCCGGAACGTTTTTAAACACAAACTAGGCCTCGTAGGGGTAGTTTGGTCTTTTAAAAGGTTATAAAAGAGTTTAAGTATTTATCTGAGTTACAGGTCTGATGTAATCAGTAAAAATACTCAATTTAATAAGTTGTAATCAGTAGGGTAAAGTATATATGTGAATTTACCCATTATAACCAAACTATGCACCGAAGGGGCATTTTGGTAATTTCACATAAGCCGAAAAGCTCAAAACCGAAGTCTGAATTAATCAACCTTTGTTTACTGTTAAAACATTCTAAGTTGCCTAAAATATCAGTAGGTATCAACCCGTGTATGTTTAAAATAGTTTTAGTACCTACTATGCGTTAAAAACGCTTAAAAAAAGGCGATTAGAAGCCGATTACGGGTTCTATACCGAAAGCTGATATTTTTATTATTCCAGAAGGCTTAAAATAATTTATTTAACATATCTAATCAGTAGAAAAAGGTTTGAAGTCGTTTAGATATGTAAAACTCATTTTATGGCCCGTAAGGGCAAAACCGACAATTACCGGATTAAGCCTACGACTACTAGTTATGCTCAGCCTAAAATTAATTAAAAATCTTCAAAAATCCCAAAATAATATATTACATCAGTGGGTATTAAGTTTGATACCAAAAAGTAGGCTTAACTAGGCTATACGCTAATTACGCCTTTTTATTAACATAAAGCTTTCATTTTGCGATAATGAGCATAACTCTTAATCTACAAGTCAAACTGATGTCAAACTTTGCATACAAGTTTAGATATTAGTAATTTAAGTTTCTACTCTTTTACATTTCCAAAAATCATGTTTTAAGGTAATAAGGGCATAATGGTCAACATATGAGCTATTAACGGAAACGCGTAAACGAATGGGTCAATCAATGAACCAACCACAGAGGGTCATGCTGACATGTAGCCTGGTCCTAAGGAAGCTCTAAGGCATTTCCAAATCATACTAAAGCGGGTCAGAACTGAAGTCAAAGCAAAAGTCAAAGCTTTGCGACTTTCGGTTCCGAATCGGTTCAAAACGGAAAGTTGTCGAATCAAACAAGCTTAGACAAGTTCTTATGCTTATTATCAAGTTATATGAATGATAAAATAGATTACACGCTTTTTACATTGTTAATTATGCGTTAAACGAAAGATTTCATTTCTGTTGACTTTTTCTAATCATCTTTGACTCGACAAATGACCTAGTTAGGATGGGAATCAGTGGATGCCCTTTTAAGGGTTTAAAGCCCACATAATTACCAACTTACAACTACCTTTGATTCGACTAATCACTGGACCATTAGTGATTAATCGTTAAGTCAACCTTTAATTACGACGGTTGACTTTTAAGCTAAACTAAGCTAAAACTTAAACTAAGGAAAGATTAGAAAACTTACTGAAGTCCTAAGCTTGATTAGGAAGGACTTGGGTCTGCTTTGAAGCTCCAGAAGGCTCCTCAATTGCAGAAAGAAATGGTATGATCAATTTTTGCAACTCATGGCCTTATATAGTGAATTCAATCACCATAAGAAGTTGACACATGAGTCTACAACCCACCACAACTGATCAACACATGTTCCTAGTGCTTAGGGGTGTCTAGGGGTCGCCCATGAAGTGAAACAAATGATTAAAAATCAGTTCCAAGGCTGAACAGCCAATTTTTACGAGTTTCTGCATCTGGAAGCTACCTTACGGACCTCAAGGTCCCCAAGGTTGAGGTCCTCAAGGCTGTCATCAGGGAAAAAAAATCACTTTTTCAGTTTGCATCCCTGGCTCTTGGTTCTTCGAAAGGTCAACTAAGCTTATTTCTTGCAATTTGACCCCTTCTTATTTACCCACAAGGGCTTTAGGACTTATACCCACTTTATTTAGTCCTTGATCACTTTGTTATCACCCGAAAAATCATAATTTTCAACATTGACGCTTTTAACCCCTCGTACACGAATTTGATCATAACTTTCTCATACGATAACGAAACTTTATGAAATTTTAATCGTGCATTCTAGTGAGCATAATTAATCGTTACAAAGCTTTGGGTTTGTCAAAAGGTCACTCAGTGGCATAACTTAAACATGTTGACACATTTAACCCCTGTCGTTTGAAATCTCTCACTTTTAGCTTCGTATGATCCATGATTTATCCGTCTAAGGGTATAAACATCATGTAGGGTTATTGTAAAGTATATTTATCCATTGTTGACATTTTGAACCCTTATTTTCACATACTTTCTACGTTTGTCAACTTTAGTCCCTCTAAAGTATACTTTCTCACGTTCAAGCTTATGACACGTGTCAATACCTTATAGGACGTGAATTTTCGAGGTGTTACATCCTCACCCCCTTAAAAAAAATCTCGGCCCGAGATTTACCGAAATAAGGAAGTATTCTCTGCCTAATAATGGAAACTTACAGATGATTAGGAATTTGTACGATCTTATTTGTTGTTTCCAATGCAACTTTCAGATCCTGAATATTCGACTTACCAATCTATTGTCCTAACAACAGATGTTTAACATTTCATTTATACAAGGTCTCTAATGGAGCAACCTTGATACTTCTATATCAACTATTATAGAAAAGCTTCTCTTGAGATGGTTATTCCAGCCACTGTTTTAACTAATCTTAAGGAGTAGCTAATCCTTACAGTTAGTCGAACAATTCGACGATCCAGGGTAGTTGATGGCGATTTTTAATCGTGATCTAAATAGGGTTGCGGTAATGAGTGCATAAGCAAAATGAACCGTCTTTCTTATCTAACAATTATCATCCTCTGAAAATATCGAGTTAGGCTACATGAATCTCCTATCTTAAAATTTACTTAATCAGGTTTTTGGTTATTCCATAATCAACATGGAGTTCTTACAACACCCCAACCTAAAGCGGGATGTTAATCTTAACTCTACTTGCCTCTAGGGAGGTAAACAGGGTAAACTTAGGAGAAGATAATCAAAGTACGAGGAGGTTGCAAAGATTTTCATATCTAGTTCACTCATCGTTGCTTGTGTCGAATAAGGGACACATTTATGTTACTAGTCCACGAATTCCTTAATCGGGAATATTTACTTGGACAATTTTATTTTGGATATCTTCTTTGAATACCATTAGTTGACTTTAATACCATATGATCATTGGGATATATTTGTGGTTCCATGCATTAAACCTCCATACTGATCAGGCATGGAAGCAATCTATGGAATTTATTAAGATACACCAATCCTCACATGATGTTGTTATCATACCATTTGGTATTCTAATTCGATAGAGATTAAAGAGATATCAACTGTATGTGCTTATATATAATCAGGATGGAAAATTTACAAACTAGGCACCTAGCTCAGTTGGCTAGGCGCGCGAAAGGGTGTGGCCTAGACCCGGGTTCGATTCCGGGGACGGCCGATTCCACCATTTTTGCGACTTACCGATTTCTTACAGGAACAGAAAATAGTTCTTGGTAAATTTTCTACTTGTAAATTTTTCCTTACACTTAATATATATAGGGTCCTTATGAAAAGTTTTAAAAAATTTGTTATTCTTATAGTTTATGAAGGATTTACTGGTATCTGAACCACAATAAAAACTCTTAACATTTAAATTACTGATAAATGTCAAGGAATGTACCTGTTGTCATTATTTATGGACTAGCTTAGGCATTTTAGGCGCTTTCAATTTTAGGCTTTACTTCCTCAGCCGCATTTCCTTTGACAATTTTAGGGCACGTAGTCTTGATGTGGCCCTTCTCATTACAGCCGAAGCAGACCGCATTCATCATGTCCTTACAGTCCAACGTTTTATGTCCCTTAGCCTTGCAGATCCCACAAGTCCTGGGCTGCGATTTGGAATTTGCTTCGAACCTGCATTTCCCATAATGGCGCTTCTTGCAGGTCTCACATACTGGTTTCTGGTCAGACTTTTGTTTGTTCTTTTTCTTAGAACTCTGGGAGTTATCTACCTTCCTTTTCCTTTTTAGTTCATCCTTTACATCAGAGGAATGAATGAGATCCTCCTTAAGAGTAAGGATGTGTGGTCCTAGATAAAATTTGGACCGAGCAGCATGAGGCTCCTTGAACTTTTTCACAGCCTTCTTCACAGCTTTTCCAACAGCTGCGTCTATCATAGTTTGAAGAACATCTTTGGAAATTCTAAGGTTCACAATTTCAGCATCATTAGCATGCGTCGTGCCATCAATGGCGCGATCGACTGTTGTCTTATCCGAGTTTGCCATACTTACTATTGGTTCCTAACACCAATAAAACAATTTCTTAGTTGAAATCCAACAACTTCTATTTTTCATTCTGATGGCCTTAATATATACTAACCATGGCGTCAATAACCCATACAGGCTATTATAGCACTAACATTCTTAATGAACATTATTTAAAATATATTAATATTACTTAGCCTAGGTCGCAAAGGACCATCAATGGCATTAAAGATTTGGACCTAGTCCATCACTTTTCTGACAGAGGATCAAAACGTCACATCTGTCTTTATTATATTTAAGAATCTAGGTAGCTTGAAAGCTTGCCATAGGAATATCAGAAAAGAGTGATTCCTATTAAATATAAAATATCCATCTAAGGTTTGTTGGAGCATTTTCTAAAGTATCATCGGCCAATTTCTACTTCGTATAAAATGACCGAAGTCCTAATCAGACGGAGACAACAGTTCTCAACAGTCATCGTTCATTATTGAATCACATGTGTCATCATCAAATAAATTTCTGCGTAAGCTGCTTGATAAGGAAAAGTACCTGTTATATAGTTATCCTCCTGCACCATCTCCTGGCGTTCATCCGGAAGACTCATGCGTTTGTTTTCCTAGCCTCTCCAGGCTTCTTTATAAGCTTTGGGCAGTTGGTTTTGATGTGCCCTTCCTCGTTACAATTGTAACATGTGGCGTTCCTTAACCCCTTGCAATCTAAGGTTTTGTGACCCTTGGTCTTGCAAATTCCACACAATTTAGCACGTGGGTCGATTGTACATTTTCCAAAATGTTGCTTTTTGCAGTTACTGCATTTGGGTCTGTTATCAGACTGACTCGAGTTCTTCCTAAACTCGTAATCCATCCCGCGCTCCGAGCTTCCCTTCTTCTTCTTGTTATAACGATGAGAGTTTTCCTCCCCTCTTTCTCTTCTTCCCTCGCCAGAAGCCTTAACAGACTTAATTCTGATTGCGTCTAAGGTGAGAGATAAGGATAAGTCCACCGCTGACCTATATGTGGTTGGCCTAAATGCTTTAACATTTCCTTTTATCTCTGGTGCTAGGCCTCCAATGAAACGCGCTATGCGTTTAGGTTCAGGGGTGACTAAATAAGGAACTAGGCGGGACATAGTGTTGAAACTTGTCACATATGCCTGGCAATCCAAATTCTCCATGACCAGAGTCAAGAAGTCTGATTCTATCTTTTCTACTTCATGCTGAGGGCAATAGTTTTCCTTGACTAATGCAACAAATGGCTCCCAAGATAAGTTGTAGAGTAGAACCTTTCCCGTGGCTTGGAGCAATGATTTCCACCATGCCAACGCTTCTCCTTTGAACGATTGCGAAACAAATTTCACAACATCTTGCTCCGCACAACCGCTGATGTCAACAACAGCGTCCATCTCATCGAGCCATGTCATGCAATCGATGGCCCCTTTTTCCCCTGTAAAGTCTCTGGGCTTGCAGGAGACAAAATATTTATATGAACAGGTCTTAACTGGTGCCTCTTGATGATACACAACCTGTCTAGGCGGAATACTCCTTTGATTTGACAAGTCATGAACATCGTCCTCCCTCAACTCATGTGTGTTAGAAGGGGGCTTACTACGAGCCACAGATGGAGTCTTAGAGTGGGTATCGTTTGACTCATCATACTGCCGATCAAGAGGTCGAGTAACAGCATAATCTATTATTGCCTGTAGTTCTGCTCCAGTTACATTAATTCTGGTAGTATCATTGTCCTCTTTCATGTGGCTGTTAACTTCATCTAATCCAGCCATGTAGCTTGATGTCTACATAAACATTGACAATGATTTATTCAAAGGTTATTATGGAATCATCATCTTTGACGATTCATCAACCATGGTAATATAAACCATATTGGTTAATTTGTTAGTTATATATAATTTGTATTTTCATTATAATTTATCCTAGTTATAAATCATCAAGGATATTAAAGTGGCGCAAAAAGGCCTAGTCACAAGGATAAATTTTAAATTTATAAGCCATGACTTCAGAGAATCGAGGCATTTAGGTTCGAACATATTTCATTACATTTTCTTGACAGAGAGCTAAAAAAACTTCAACTGTCTTTTGTCTTTTAGGACAATAGATATAGCCCGAGGGCATTTCTCTTCTGAGGGATGGTTATAATATGATCATCTTTTCAGATGCTATTAGTCGAGATCATATGGATCCTACCTACTATTAAGCTTGGACCTAGTCCAACATTTTTAGACAGAAGGTCAAAGATCACCACTGTCGTTGTCTTATCGGACAACAAGTTTAGCCCGCAGGCACTTCATCACTATCGGATGTTTATAATATGATCATCTTATAGGATGACACAAGCCATGATTTCTAAATCACTAGGCTAGATAAGAAAATTGGAATAATCCAATATAAGGATGACTGTTGTGATTTTATCGAATCACATTTGTCAGCAGTGCTAACACGTTCTTAGGTGTTAACAAGGATCTAAATCACTTGGGTAGGTTTCACCATCTTGGCCGCGTAGGCTAGGTTTCACTTTTAAGATTCTTTTTAAAAATGCCTACTGGCAGGGAAGGAAGGATATTTATTTATTTTATTCAGGATTTTTATCATAAATCCTAATTTATAAGTTAATAATAGCACAAATGGCCTAGTCGCGTAGACAAGTTTAATTTATAAGCCATGATCGTCTGGGATCGAGGCATTTAGTAATAGCACAAAAGGCTTAGTCACGTGGACAAGTTTAATTTATAAGCCATGATCGTCTGGGATCGAGGCATTTAGTAATAGCACAAAAGGCTTAGTCACGTGGACAAGTTTAATTTATAAGCCATGATCGTCTGGGATCGAGGCATTTAGTAATAGCACAAAAGGCTTAGTCACGTGGACAAGTTTAATTTATAAGCCATGATCGTCTGGGATCGAGGCATTTAGGTGTGAATCAAAGTTCATTACTTTTTCTTGACAGAGAGTTGTAGGCTACCTCCGTCTTTAGTCTCAGAGGACGTTAATTATAGCTCGTAGGCACTTCCCTTCTAAGGGATGTTATTTTCCATTCATTTCATATTTCATGTTTAGAATGAAAACTTAATTTAATCAATCCATTATATGAAAATAAAATTACAGAGTTGCGCTAAGCGGGTCTTTGAAGGGATAATGTGTCCTCGAAGGGACTGAAAGATAAATATGTCCTTATAAGGACAAATAAGGAAACGATCTTCAGTAAAAGGAGTTTCTTCTTCATTTTATTTCTGAATGCGTTCTCCTTGGATGCTCGTTTCATTCTAGCCGTGGTACGAAGCTCAGCATCTCAGGGCTCCGGGTGTGGAGAACTCCTATTACGGCTTCTTCCCTTGGCGACGTATCCAATAAAATTTGGAAGTAAAAATTTCCAGATTAGGATTGAAAGTATTCCTATGTTAAGTCTAGACTCAGAAGGTCAAGGAATGTGCTAATGTGTCATTGAGATTAAACACAAAAGGCTAGTGTTTAATTCACTCAATGTTGGCTCTGATACCAACCTGTCACACCCCGATTTCCACGTGTCAACAGTGGGCCCGGTAGGGGAGTATCGTGACGTGGTTGGCAACATCATAGTCAAACAACACAATATAATAATGCACAGCGGAAGCAAAAGATAAATATATTACGTTCCGAATATAAAGTAATATCAAAGTATTACAACGGAAAGTAAAGGATCCACAGGCGGATCAATAAGAGAAAAGAAAACTGTTCAACAGACTTCAGGCATCTAGAACTTGCAGGATTCCTTATTAACGCCCTGAGCTTCCAGCAAATTTCGTTTAGTACCTGTCACTTAACCTTTTTGGAAAATACGTCAGTTTACACTGGTAAATACAATTAACCGACTCATTTTGGAAAAAGAGTTTGAAAAGTGATTCGAGTGCAAACGGCACAAAATATCTTGACACATTGATTAAGATGCACAGAGGCATAATTAATCTTTTATAACTTGGGACAATTTTATTAATAAAAATCTTGTATCCGATTTACATGGTTGTCCAACATTTAGGGCCGGTGATTATACAATACAAGCCGGACAAGATTAATCGACACACCACAAATATAATCTCACAAGAAGATACCCTTACGAGTGAGTATACGTTATACATATGCAACAGGAGGTGTTATGTCTACACCTTGTGCTTACGTCGTGGCCATTCACTTTTTAAAATGAGCCAAGGATATCCAGGACACGGTCATTAACCCCCAATGTTATTTGTTATCAATCAATACAGATTAAAACGGGATTATGCAATTTAATCATCTCCGATTAAAAGGTTTCTACACCCGACCAAGCGGTATTTTTATAATACCGTATCCCAAGCCCGTATAAGGGAAAATAAGTTAAAAGTATTTACCTGAGCTAGCAATGCAATTTATACTCAGCCGTATATTCTAATCAGCAAGTACAAGTACTTCTACTGGGGCTCTCAATCTGGAATGAAGGTTTTATTAACCTATTAGATTCCTAACGGGTCTTATTTAAGTCGTAACTTAGACCGGTTAGTTTTAAGGAAGTTTTACGGTTCAAACGCATGATTAAGCGAAGACCGGAATAGAATGTGATTTAGACCCGACAAGTTTGAAGACTTGTATAATATGGGTAAACTAAACACATTCTGGATTTTGAGATAAAAAGGATAAGGTTTGACCCGTTTCGGCTAATTTATGCAAACTAGTTACATAAACCGAACCGAACGCGCCAGAGGCGTAACGGGTAACCATATGGGTCCTAAACAGGTTTCCTAAGTTAATTATGCCTCAAATATGTTGTGACATCAGTAAGATGTCTTTCATTATGCCCGGAACGTTTTTAAACACAAACTAGGCCTCGTAGGGGTAGTTTGGTCTTTTAAAAGGTTATAAAAGAGTTTAAGTATTTATCTGAGTTACAGGTCTGATGTAATCAGTAAAAATACTCAATTTAATAAGTTGTAATCAGTAGGGTAAAGTATATATGTGAATTTACCCATTATAACCAAACTATGCACCGAAGGGGCATTTTGGTAATTTCACATAAGCCGAAAAGCTCAAAACCGAAGTCTGAATTAATCAACCTTTGTTTACTGTTAAAACATTCTAAGTTGCCTAAAATATCAGTAGGTATCAACCCGTGTATGTTTAAAATAGTTTTAGTACCTACTATGCGTTAAAAACGCTTAAAAAAAGGCGATTAGAAGCCGATTACGGGTTCTATACCGAAAGCTGATATTTTTATTATTCCAGAAGGCTTAAAATAATTTATTTAACATATCTAATCAGTAGAAAAAGGTTTGAAGTCGTTTAGATATGTAAAACTCATTTTATGGCCCGTAAGGGCAAAACCGACAATTACCGGATTAAGCCTACGACTACTAGTTATGCTCAGCCTAAAATTAATTAAAAATCTTCAAAAATCCCAAAATAATATATTACATCAGTGGGTATTAAGTTTGATACCAAAAAGTAGGCTTAACTAGGCTATACGCTAATTACGCCTTTTTATTAACATAAAGCTTTCATTTTGCGATAATGAGCATAACTCTTAATCTACAAGTCAAACTGATGTCAAACTTTGCATACAAGTTTAGATATTAGTAATTTAAGTTTCTACTCTTTTACATTTCCAAAAATCATGTTTTAAGGTAATAAGGGCATAATGGTCAACATATGAGCTATTAACGGAAACGCGTAAACGAATGGGTCAATCAATGAACCAACCACAGAGGGTCATGCTGACATGTAGCCTGGTCCTAAGGAAGCTCTAAGGCATTTCCAAATCATACTAAAGCGGGTCAGAACTGAAGTCAAAGCAAAAGTCAAAGCTTTGCGACTTTCGGTTCCGAATCGGTTCAAAACGGAAAGTTGTCGAATCAAACAAGCTTAGACAAGTTCTTATGCTTATTATCAAGTTATATGAATGATAAAATAGATTACACGCTTTTTACATTGTTAATTATGCGTTAAACGAAAGATTTCATTTCTGTTGACTTTTTCTAATCATCTTTGACTCGACAAATGACCTAGTTAGGATGGGAATCAGTGGATGCCCTTTTAAGGGTTTAAAGCCCACATAATTACCAACTTACAACTACCTTTGATTCGACTAATCACTGGACCATTAGTGATTAATCGTTAAGTCAACCTTTAATTACGACGGTTGACTTTTAAGCTAAACTAAGCTAAAACTTAAACTAAGGAAAGATTAGAAAACTTACTGAAGTCCTAAGCTTGATTAGGAAGGACTTGGGTCTGCTTTGAAGCTCCAGAAGGCTCCTCAATTGCAGAAAGAAATGGTATGATCAATTTTTGCAACTCATGGCCTTATATAGTGAATTCAATCACCATAAGAAGTTGACACATGAGTCTACAACCCACCACAACTGATCAACACATGTTCCTAGTGCTTAGGGGTGTCTAGGGGTCGCCCATGAAGTGAAACAAATGATTAAAAATCAGTTCCAAGGCTGAACAGCCAATTTTTACGAGTTTCTGCATCTGGAAGCTACCTTACGGACCTCAAGGTCCCCAAGGTTGAGGTCCTCAAGGCTGTCATCAGGGAAAAAAAATCACTTTTTCAGTTTGCATCCCTGGCTCTTGGTTCTTCGAAAGGTCAACTAAGCTTATTTCTTGCAATTTGACCCCTTCTTATTTACCCACAAGGGCTTTAGGACTTATACCCACTTTATTTAGTCCTTGATCACTTTGTTATCACCCGAAAAATCATAATTTTCAACATTGACGCTTTTAACCCCTCGTACACGAATTTGATCATAACTTTCTCATACGATAACGAAACTTTATGAAATTTTAATCGTGCATTCTAGTGAGCATAATTAATCGTTACAAAGCTTTGGGTTTGTCAAAAGGTCACTCAGTGGCATAACTTAAACATGTTGACACATTTAACCCCTGTCGTTTGAAATCTCTCACTTTTAGCTTCGTATGATCCATGATTTATCCGTCTAAGGGTATAAACATCATGTAGGGTTATTGTAAAGTATATTTATCCATTGTTGACATTTTGAACCCTTATTTTCACATACTTTCTACGTTTGTCAACTTTAGTCCCTCTAAAGTATACTTTCTCACGTTCAAGCTTATGACACGTGTCAATACCTTATAGGACGTGAATTTTCGAGGTGTTACATTACTTCAGTGGAATGAAGAGTCAGTATTTATATATCAGTGTTTGGAATGTAATCAATGTCTGTATGGTCAGTAGTTGTAGAACAGTAGATAGAGTTTGTTAGTTTGTTAGATGTCACTTTCATGGTGACGTCAGCTGAGATACTTCAGTGGTTTGGTTTGTCTAGAAATGGAGCAGTACTTTGTACTGTTACATTTGATTCGTTTTGAGAGAGTTCTTCTCCTCAATTCAATCCTTTCATCTTGGGCAATCCAACCTTGGGGCATCATGCTGAGGGGGAGCTTAGTTTGTAAGCATGTTTGTAATCTTTTGCTTTGATTTGTAATCTTTTGACTCTATGAGAAGCAAATGTTTATCAAACTATTTTCTCCTTGATTGTGTTTACAACATTTGTTCTCATTTCCGCTGCACTTTACATAGTTTCATATTCATTCATTGTTCAAATCATACAAACAAACACAATCATGAGAGTCTCCGATCCTAACAATAAGATTAAGAATCCGGATAGTAATCGAGCTAAACGGGACAATGTGGCTTGAATCCGGGTGAAAGCAGAAGCCTCCGGAGCCAGAAAATCGCCTGAATGGCTCTCCAAAATTCTAGAGTTACGAGCAGAATGTTTCTGCAAGTTTTTTATATAAATTCGGTTTCGCACGGTCGTGCGTCCTGTTGCACGACCGTTCACTTTAAGCAATTATTGTAGGTATGGTGCACCATACTTCATGACGTCACAGATCTTGACCAGTCGTAGGTCACGCACGGTCGTTCTTCATATCGCACGATCGTTCGTTTCCGGGTTCTTGTTGCACGCCTAGTCGCACTGGTCATGCAGTTCCGAGGTTTTGCTAGATCATCGGATCCGCCCGGGGTGCAAGATATGGAACGCCCGTGCATCACCGGGATGGCCTTGAATGCCTTGCACGCTGAGTCGCACCCTCGTTCATTGCCAAACTGATTTTCATTTGTCAGAGATGCACGGTCGTGCATTAGGTCGTACGACCGTTCCACACGCCCAGGTCAGTTTTCTTAACAGAGTGTTCGCAGCTTCGTCGTTTTGTCCTGAAAGTCCTCGTTTTCGCTATCATCTTGTCTGGTATGCTGTTTTAGGCCTGTAAACAAAAGTGTAGATGATTAAGCATCCGAATGACGGTTTTACGGCCGAAAACGCATAAAATAGGGGTGAAATGGGGGACTAAAATATGTGTAAATTAGCGAATATCAAAAGCCTTGAAAAATTCGACAGAAAAGTAGAAAAATGTATTTTTCTTGGTTACTCTTTGTCATCAAAAGCATATAGAATCTTTATTCTCAATACAAGGACAATCAGAGAAAGTATGTATGTTTCATTTGATGATTCAACAAAAACAGAGGTTTCTAATGAATACTTGAAAGAAATAATTTATTCTGATAAACAAGAAAAGTATGAACATCTCTTTGAAATGTTAAATGAAGATTTCCTAGAACATGATAATTCTTTCAAAAACAAATCAAAAGATCCATCATGTACTAACTCTGCAGAACAAAGGTGTAGTACATCAGAGCCTCAGAATTCTGATATCTTACACACAATTGAAGCACCTGTTCAGGGGGAAATTTCAAATCCATCAGAACCAACAACTTTTCACAACAAGTTAAGATGGATCAAAGGACATTTTCATTCTAACATCATAGGCAATCCTGCAGATGGTGTCAGAACAAGATCTGCCACTGCACATGAGTGTGCATTTTATGGGTTCTTAAGCAAGATAGAACCCAAATCTGTCAAAGAAGCTCTAAGTGACCCAGACTGGATACAGGCTATGCAAGAAGAGCTTGATCAGTTTGAAAGGAGCAAGGTATGGGATCTGGTACCCAAGCCAAAAGACAAATCTGTCATTGGTTCAAAATGGGTATTCAGGAATAAATCTGATGAGAATGGCATAATCACAAGGAACAAAGCAAGGTTAGTGGTCAAGGGTTACTGTCAACAAGAAGGTATTGATTATGACGAAACTTTTGCACCAGTAGCTAGATTAGAAGCTGTAAGAATTTTTCTTGCTTATGCTGCATCCAAGGATTTAAAGTTTATCAAATGGATGTAAAATCAGCTTTTCTGAATGGTAAAATTGAGGAAGAAGTTTATGTGCATCAACCAGAAGGCTTTGTTGATCCAAAATTTCAAAATCATGTTTATAGATTAAACAAAGCCTTGTATGGGTTGAAGCAAGCTCCTAGAGCCTGGTATGAAACTTTATCAAACTTTTTACTCGAATCTGGGTTTACCAAAGGAACTATTGACACAACCCTTTTTCTCAAAACACACAAAGGTCATACTTTGCTGGTCCAGATATATGTTGATGACATTATATTTGGATCAACTAATGAAAAATTTTGTGACAAATTTCAAAAATTGATGACTAGCTACTTTGAAATGAGTATGATGGGTGAGTTAACCTTTTCCTTAGGGTTACAAGTAAAACAAAGAATCGATGGAATATTTTTGAGTCAATCAAAATATGTGAAAACAATTCTACAAAAATACTCACTTGAAAACTGCTCTGTCTCAAAAACTCCCATGGCAACAGGGAACAAGTTAGATTCTGATAAGGATGGTATAAGTGTTGATATTAAAACCTATAGAGGGATGATAGGATCACTGCTTTATTTAACTGTAAGCAGACCAAATATCATGTTTGCAACATGCTTTCTGGCCAGATATCAATTTGATCCCAAAGAATCCCATCTAAAAGCTGTAAAAAGGGTTTTTAAATATCTCAAAGGCACATCAGAAATTGGTCTCTGGTATCCTAAGGATACAAACCTTGAATTAATTGAATACACAGATGCAGATTATGCAGGGTGCAAAATTGACAGGAAAAGCACATCTGGTGCCTGTCAACTCTTGGGAGAAAAATTGGTATGTTGGGCAAGCAAGAAACAAAACTGTGTTGCCACATCAACAGCAGAATCAGAATATGTAGCAGCAGCAAGTTGCTGTTCACAAGTGTTGTGGATGCAAACTCAACTGAAAGATTATGGAGTAACTCTGACAAGAATTCCAATAACAGAAAATCCAGTTCAGCACTCAAGAACCAAACACATAGATGTCAGATACCACTTCATAAAAGATCATGTGGAGAAAGGTAACATTGAAATGTATTTTGTTCCAACTAAAAATCAAATTGCTGATATCTTTACAAAGCCTCTTGATGAAAAGAGACATAATTTTTTGATCAGCAAACTAGGCATGGTTAATCTAAATGATGGAGATTTTTCAGAAAACACAAAGACACAAATTGAAAACCAACTTGTTGAACATCAAAATTCTGATATTCATAGAAAAATCAACTAGCTTCTGATGAAACAATCCATCAATCTGATGGAACACCAGAAAATCTGATGAATGATCAACAAATGATAATTTATCAGATAATCTGAGGAAATATCAGAATATCTGGTGAAAGCACCAGAAGTTCTGATATAAAATCAGAAACTATGTTGAAACATCAGAATAATTTGTAATAATTTTTTCATCCGCATGCACATTCCAAATATTGTAATTACTTATTTTCGTGTATATTTTGTTTTTGTATTTTTTTGTTTTATTATTAATTAAAAAAACAAAAAGGGGGAAAAGTAACATGCATACTGATGAAGTTCCATACAGCTGTGATAATCAACCGTCTCATTTTTTTTTTCAGTTTATTGAATTTCATTTTTCTTCTGCAAATGCATGCAACGTCATTTTTTCATAAGGAACTTATGTGACACATAGGCACTAGAATAATTAGGAGCTATGAAAGTAGCCGCCTAGTCATTAAATGCTTACTCACACATGGGGCTTAGTAGACTGTCACATTCACTGTTACATTCACTGCAACAGATATCGTCTTAATTGAAGAGAAAAAGGTTGGCTGTTAATATCACTTTTATCTATAAATATTAACAACCTGAAAAGAACTTTCTTCACAAAAATCATATCTTCAAAAGCCCTTCAACAGAATTTTTCTTATCTAAAAATGGGTCGCCCAAAATTGATGAAAGCCACTCAATTCCCTCTTCCGTTTCACAGACTTCATAATCTTAGATTAAGATCCAACTTGGAAGGACCTGCATGGGAGGATTGCAGGTTTGTGTACAATATAATCATGCAAAGTCCTTTGGGTTTTGCTGTATCATCACATGTCACCATTTATCCAGAACTTCTCCAAGATTCTGGTGGAACTCTCAAATCATTTTTAGTGGTACTTCCATGTGGATTGAAAGTGAGGTCATGGGGGTAAGGATCACCCTAAAAGAGGAAACAATAAGAAATGTCCTCAAACTGGGTGAAGATCATGAAATCAAATTTCTGGAGAAAGTAAATGTGCAACAGACCTTGACTGAAATGGGCTATCATACACTCAACTCGTCATGGGCTGTTAGCAAATCTGGTTTTATACCACCTTTCAAGTTTTTAGTAACACAGCTAAGTGTCTGCTTCTCCAAGAAGATTGGACACTTTAATGAGCTGTCTCATAAGATGATGGAAGTGGTTCATGCTATAATACTAGAGAAACCTTACAATTATGCCAAGTTCCTCATGAGAGATCTAGAAGCAAACATCCACGACCGTCAACCCCTTTTGATCTACCCACGATTCGTAACCAAGGTGATCACAAGTCAGCTGGACTTCGGAGGAGTGAGAAGCTGCTATCCAAAGGCCGAGCTGGTACTTCAAGAAAACATTAGTGAATCACACCGGTCGAATAACCAGTCTTTGGTTATATGTGAAGTGCATGTACAACGTATTAGAGGAGGAGGAGTAGTTGTTTTTTTTTTGTTGCTTTATGTTTTGTTTTTTTTAACAGGTTTGTTTTAAAAAAAATTTCTTCATTTCTTAATGGTAATAGATCTAGGGGGAACTAACACAACATGTCTGATAAAAACAAAGAAAATCTGGTGGATCACACATGAGAACTGACAGGAGCTAGTAGAACTCATAAAATCTGATGATCAACCAGAAAATCTGGTATTTATTCAAAAAACTCATTAAAAAAACTCTGATCATTCACCTGAAAATTCTGATAATAAATCAGAAAATCAAATTTTGTTTTGAAAAACCAGGAAGTTTAAACATATCATAAGAAAAACAATTCTTTTAACCGGATTTAAAGAAACTTATGAAAATCTAAAATTTTAAGAATAAGTTTCTTTCTAAATTTTTTTTTTCTGATGACTGGAACAAGCTATATGAAAAAAAATATATATCTCCTGTATATCAGAACAAAGGTGTGGAGTTCAGAACTGCAAGACTACAATGTAAGTAAAATCTCAGAACTCTACTTATTCCCTCTCATCTTAAAAAAAAATTCTGATGATTTATCCACTGAAAATAAATCAGATGAATTCTGATGATATATGTAGAAAATACAACTCTTAAAAGTTTTGTTCAAAATTTTCTGATATATATATATATATATCATGAGAAATACCTGGGGTGACACACAAAAGGTTTCTATTGGACCTTTTAGAAACAAAAGGGGTCCCACAAGAAGAAAATGTGCAAGTTGGAAATTAGTATTTATCCGAAAAATCATTGGAATCTCTAAAATTCTTTAAAGGATTTACATTAAATTAGAGATAAATCAAAGGTTTTTCAAAAACGGTTGTTTCCTTAAAATGATTAAAACATTATTAAGGTGTCATTAAACACCTTGATGACAAACAACCTATGAAAAAATAACTCAAAAATCTATGTCCATGTACACTATAAATACCTCATTCAAGACAGGGACTTCCATCTTCAACCTTCAAATTCAAAACCCTAAAAACCTTTTTCCGAAAACAAAACCCAAATTCTCAATGGCTGCTATCAATATCAACATACCACCAATTGAACACCCAGTTCCCTTCATCGCTGAAGCTGAATTTCTTCCATTAAAGAGCAACAATGAAGCAATGAATGATAACATCGAAGAATATGATATGAATTGTCAAATTCTCATTGAATTTCTAACCAGATGCCCTATAGCTCAAGCTCTTACAAAGACCAGAGAGGTACCATAAGAACTCATACAACAAGTTGTAAAAACTCTCAAAATCTCAAGTCAAACTGAGCTAACAGCACATGTATGGGGAAATATCTTTATTAAAATCTCACCAGAAAAGATAAGGGAATGTTTGGAACTACCCTTACATCATAGATTTGAAAAAGCACCAGAAAGAGAAGATATGTTCTCACAACTTGATGTTGTAATGGGTTACAAAACAAAGATTTCAAGAATCAATGAATTAAAGAGAAACAAGCTACCTGCCTTCTTGCAAGTTTTAATGGAAATTCTGAACAAGTGTCTATCGTCAAAGATTGGAGGTACAGATCAGATAAATATGAACATTCTAACAATCATGTTCAGTCTCATTAATGGATTGAGCATTGATTTTGGAGCAGAAATATTTATTCTGATCAGAAGATCAATTCTGACTAAAGTTGGAAGAATAGATTCACATCTACCCTTTCCAAGATTTCTATCAATCATAATTTTTGATGCTTTTTTGAAAAGAAACATAGAAATTCCAGCATCAGAAAATATGTGGAAGACAGAAATTATGAGACCTTGGACTGCTGTAGGGCCTTGGAAGTCAGATAATGATGTACCTGTTCTGTCAGAAAAAAATGATGAATCTGGTACCAGAAGAATCACCATAGAGAGCAGAATACCTGAAAATGTTGAACAAAAAGTCAGAGAACAAAGGAGTTTTTGAACATGTGTCCCCTATGGAGCATGATGCAAAGGAGTCAAGCACACCAAGAATGAAACAGCAGGATGAATCTAATCCTCATTCAGCTGATGAAGATGTAAATATGAGTCCTGTGGCTGAAGAACATCATGCTGAAGACTCACACATAGGAGAAACAGGTGCACAACAGTCTAAAATAAACATATTTTATGATTCTGAGAATGATTCTGATGAATCAATTCAAGGAAAACATGAAATCTTACTTAGAGATACTATTTCTTCAAAACAAGATGTGAGTAAAACTAAAGACCCATTTTCTGAATCAGATTCTGAGGAGGAAAATGTGGTAGCAACAGGTGGAGATCAGCTTGCTGATCAAGGAAACCTGGATGACAAAACTAAGAGTTTCTCAACAACTCATGCAGAACCTGAAAAGGTTCAAGGATATGAGGAAATCCAGAACTTGAATATGTTTCAATTTTCTGGTGAGGATATAGGGAATTTGGAATCTTCAAATCCTCTTAACCTCAGAACAGCAGAAAATGTGATTTCTGCTGGTGTTAGAAGGGAAACATCAGTTGTTTCTCCTATCTCCCAAGGACATCAATCTATGTCCCCCAAACAACTTCACAAAGAACTTGAAGACACAACTACTACTGTGAAAACAACAACAGTAGAAAAACTTGATCTGATACTAGAAGAAATCAGAAACCAAAAGTCAGATATCAAGGTTTTGTCAGAAACTGTCAAAGCTGTGCAGAAGCAAACAGAAGACAATGTTGCAGCCCTCAACAAATTGCAAAAGTCACCAGAAAACAAAGAGAACTCATCAGAAATTGAGAAAGCTCTCAAGGAACTGCGTGATATCAAGAAAAAGATGGCTGAAGTTGCAACTGCATGAGAAAACTCAAGTTCATGAAAGATTCTTGAAGAAATACAGTTCCTCAGAGCCAACAACAGCAGCATGGCTGAGGCTTTTGAGAAACTGTTGATGGAATTGACTGCACAAAGAAATCAAGAAAGCCAAGAGTTTCAGAAAATGAAGAAACAAGAAGGAACAAATATTCAAGATCTTACTAATGTTCATATGTTAGTAAATAGATTGCAGTATAATGTTGCCAGACTAGCAAATGTTGATCTTCATGAACTGAAAGCCCCAATTACACAAGAAAGACATGCAAGGAGATCAGAAACTTCTCAACAACAACCAGAAACCAATCAACAAGGTCAAACCAAACAAACAGAAACTTCAACTTCTCATAAACAGAAGCAACCCATGGGTCCACCACCAGAAAAACAAAAGATACTCATGGGTCCTCCACCAAATGTCCCAAAGCCAGACACATCAAGGTTACAACAGAAAGACCATGTTCCAGTACAACCATCTTCTACAACCATCACAGGAGAAACAGAGTTAAGCATAATGATGGATACAAAAGAAAAGAGAAGAATGGAACATGAAGTGACTTCCTCAAAAAGGCCAAGAAAAGAAATGATAGAAGATTCAGAAGGGAACATCAGAGAAATGGATGTGCTGAAAGGTGATTTACACATTATTATGTACCCGGAAGAACATCTAAAGAATTACTACTGGAAAGGTCCAGAAGAATGGATGTGCCCAAAATTGATGAAAGCCACTCAATTCCCTCTTCCGTTTCACAGACTTCATAATCTTAGATTAAGATCCAACTTGGAAGGACCTGCATGGGAGGATTGCAGGTTTGTGTACAATATAATCATGCAAAGTCCTTTGGGTTTTGCTGTATCATCACATGTCACCATTTATCCAGAACTTCTCCAAGATTCTGGTGGAACTCTCAAATCATTTTTAGTGGTACTTCCATGTGGATTGAAAGTGAGGTCATGGGGGTAAGGATCACCCTAAAAGAGGAAACAATAAGAAATGTCCTCAAACTGGGTGAAGATCATGAAATCAAATTTCTGGAGAAAGTAAATGTGCAACAGACCTTGACTGAAATGGGCTATCATACACTCAACTCGTCATGGGCTGTTAGCAAATCTGGTTTTATACCACCTTTCAAGTTTTTAGTAACACAGCTAAGTGTCTGCTTCTCCAAGAAGATTGGACACTTTAATGAGCTGTCTCATAAGATGATGGAAGTGGTTCATGCTATAATACTAGAGAAACCTTACAATTATGCCAAGTTCCTCATGAGAGATCTAGAAGCAAACATCCACGACCGTCAACCCCTTTTGATCTACCCACGATTCGTAACCAAGGTGATCACAAGTCAGCTGGACTTCGGAGGAGTGAGAAGCTGCTATCCAAAGGCCGAGCTGGTACTTCAAGAAAACATTAGTGAATCACACCGGTCGAATAACCAGTCTTTGGTTATATGTGAAGTGCATGTACAACGTATTAGAGGAGGAGGAGTAGTTGTTTTTTTTTTGTTGCTTTATGTTTTGTTTTTTTTAACAGGTTTGTTTTAAAAAAAATTTCTTCATTTCTTAATGGTAATAGATCTAGGGGGAACTAACACAACATGTCTGATAAAAACAAAGAAAATCTGGTGGATCACACATGAGAACTGACAGGAGCTAGTAGAACTCATAAAATCTGATGATCAACCAGAAAATCTGGTATTTATTCAAAAAACTCATTAAAAAAACTCTGATCATTCACCTGAAAATTCTGATAATAAATCAGAAAATCAAATTTTGTTTTGAAAAACCAGGAAGTTTAAACATATCATAAGAAAAACAATTCTTTTAACCGGATTTAAAGAAACTTATGAAAATCTAAAATTTTAAGAATAAGTTTCTTTCTAAATTTTTTTTTTCTGATGACTGGAACAAGCTATATGAAAAAAAATATATATCTCCTGTATATCAGAACAAAGGTGTGGAGTTCAGAACTGCAAGACTACAATGTAAGTAAAATCTCAGAACTCTACTTATTCCCTCTCATCTTAAAAAAAAATTCTGATGATTTATCCACTGAAAATAAATCAGATGAATTCTGATGATATATGTAGAAAATACAACTCTTAAAAGTTTTGTTCAAAATTTTCTGATATATATATATATATATCATGAGAAATACCTGGGGTGACACACAAAAGGTTTCTATTGGACCTTTTAGAAACAAAAGGGGTCCCACAAGAAGAAAATGTGCAAGTTGGAAATTAGTATTTATCCGAAAAATCATTGGAATCTCTAAAATTCTTTAAAGGATTTACATTAAATTAGAGATAAATCAAAGGTTTTTCAAAAACGGTTGTTTCCTTAAAATGATTAAAACATTATTAAGGTGTCATTAAACACCTTGATGACAAACAACCTATGAAAAAATAACTCAAAAATCTATGTCCATGTACACTATAAATACCTCATTCAAGACAGGGACTTCCATCTTCAACCTTCAAATTCAAAACCCTAAAAACCTTTTTCCGAAAACAAAACCCAAATTCTCAATGGCTGCTATCAATATCAACATACCACCAATTGAACACCCAGTTCCCTTCATCGCTGAAGCTGAATTTCTTCCATTAAAGAGCAACAATGAAGCAATGAATGATAACATCGAAGAATATGATATGAATTGTCAAATTCTCATTGAATTTCTAACCAGATGCCCTATAGCTCAAGCTCTTACAAAGACCAGAGAGGTACCATAAGAACTCATACAACAAGTTGTAAAAACTCTCAAAATCTCAAGTCAAACTGAGCTAACAGCACATGTATGGGGAAATATCTTTATTAAAATCTCACCAGAAAAGATAAGGGAATGTTTGGAACTACCCTTACATCATAGATTTGAAAAAGCACCAGAAAGAGAAGATATGTTCTCATAACTTGATGTTGTAATGGGTTACAAAACAAAGATTTCAAGAATCAATGAATTAAAGAGAAACAAGCTACCTGCCTTCTTGCAAGTTTTAATGGAAATTCTGAACAAGTGTCTATCGTCAAAGATTGGAGGTACAGATCAGATAAATATGAACATTCTAACAATCATGTTCAGTCTCATTAATGGATTGAGCATTGATTTTGGAGCAGAAATATTTATTCTGATCAGAAGATCAATTCTGACTAAAGTTGGAAGAATAGATTCACATCTACCCTTTCCAAGATTTCTATCAATCATAATTTTTGATGCTTTTTTGAAAAGAAACATAGAAATTCCAGCATCAGAAAATATGTGGAAGACAGAAATTATGAGACCTTGGACTGCTGTAGGGCCTTGGAAGTCAGATAATGATGTACCTGTTCTGTCAGAAAAAAATGATGAATCTGGTACCAGAAGAATCACCATAGAGAGCAGAATACCTGAAAATGTTGAACAAAAAGTCAGAGAACAAAGGAGTTTTTGAACATGTGTCCCCTATGGAGCATGATGCAAAGGAGTCAAGCACACCAAGAATGAAACAGCAGGATGAATCTAATCCTCATTCAGCTGATGAAGATGTAAATATGAGTCCTGTGGCTGAAGAACATCATGCTGAAGACTCACACATAGGAGAAACAGGTGCACAACAGTCTAAAATAAACATATTTTATGATTCTGAGAATGATTCTGATGAATCAATTCAAGGAAAACATGAAATCTTACTTAGAGATACTATTTCTTCAAAACAAGATGTGAGTAAAACTAAAGACCCATTTTCTGAATCAGATTCTGAGGAGGAAAATGTGGTAGCAACAGGTGGAGATCAGCTTGCTGATCAAGGAAACCTGGATGACAAAACTAAGAGTTTCTCAACAACTCATGCAGAACCTGAAAAGGTTCAAGGATATGAGGAAATCCAGAACTTGAATATGTTTCAATTTTCTGGTGAGGATATAGGGAATTTGGAATCTTCAAATCCTCTTAACCTCAGAACAGCAGAAAATGTGATTTCTGCTGGTGTTAGAAGGGAAACATCAGTTGTTTCTCCTATCTCCCAAGGACATCAATCTATGTCCCCCAAACAACTTCACAAAGAACTTGAAGACACAACTACTACTGTGAAAACAACAACAGTAGAAAAACTTGATCTGATACTAGAAGAAATCAGAAACCAAAAGTCAGATATCAAGGTTTTGTCAGAAACTGTCAAAGCTGTGCAGAAGCAAACAGAAGACAATGTTGCAGCCCTCAACAAATTGCAAAAGTCACCAGAAAACAAAGAGAACTCATCAGAAATTGAGAAAGCTCTCAAGGAACTGCGTGATATCAAGAAAAAGATGGCTGAAGTTGCAACTGCATGAGAAAACTCAAGTTCATGAAAGATTCTTGAAGAAATACAGTTCCTCAGAGCCAACAATAGCAGCATGGCTGAGGCTTTTGAGAAACTGTTGATGGAATTGACTGCACAAAGAAATCAAGAAAGCCAAGAGTTTCAGAAAATGAAGAAACAAGAAGGAACAAATATTCAAGATCTTACTAATGTTCATATGTTAGTAAATAGATTGCAGTATAATGTTGCCAGACTAGCAAATGTTGATCTTCATGAACTGAAAGCCCCAATTACACAAGAAAGACATGCAAGGAGATCAGAAACTTCTCAACAACAACCAGAAACCAATCAACAAGGTCAAACCAAACAAACAGAAACTTCAACTTCTCATAAACAGAAGCAACCCATGGGTCCACCACCAGAAAAACAAAAGATACTCATGGGTCCTCCACCAAATGTCCCAAAGCCAGACACATCAAGGTTACAACAGAAAGACCATGTTCCAGTACAACCATCTTCTACAACCATCACAGGAGAAACAGAGTTAAGCATAATGATGGATACAAAAGAAAAGAGAAGAATGGAACATGAAGTGACTTCCTCAAAAAGGCCAAGAAAAGAAATGATAGAAGATTCAGAAGGGAACATCAGAGAAATGGATGTGCTGAAAGGTGATTTACACATTATTATGTACCCGGAAGAACATCTAAAGAATTACTACTGGAAAGGTCCAGAAGACAACCCAAAGAGACCACTCTCTCCAATGAACAAAGGTATTGTTGAAAACAGAAACAATGGAGGTTGGGTAATTTTACACAAGCACATGACCAATCCAATAGTATCAATTGAAAGAATTGATACTTTGACCACTGGAGGAGGCATCTTAGGCAATGAAGCACAAAACAAGTATACCTTGATTAGAAAAGATAACAGTGAACAAAAGGTTACTGATGCAAATCTGGCTGATGATATTCACCCATTGGGAATAGTCAAAATGAAGAATATCATTGATGAAATGAAAGGTAATTCAGTTATAATCAGAAGAGCCCTTGAAAGTCTCAAAAGTGAAGGAGCAACGTTATACAAAAGGGCTGCACTGGCAGACTTTGATCTATGTATCAATTTTGAGTACAGCAACAAAGTGCTAATACCTCCTCTGAACACTTCAATTCCAGCTGAAATCACTTCTAAACTAGCAAGAACCGGAGCAATCTTTGATCAACCAGAAATGTGTGTAGTCTTCAAAGATGCTAATGAAGAGAAAGCTCTGTTCAGAATCAGTGAAATATGCAGGTATTCAAATCAAACATTAAAACATATAAGAAACTACATGAATGAAAAATAAGAGCAACTCAAAAAGAAGGGAAAGAATAATGAAAAGCTGAGAAAAACAATTGAAGAGTGCATTGAAAATTGGATGGAAGCAAGAGGATGGTATAAAGAAATGTACAAAGAAACTCAAAAGGCAATTGACCACAAGAAAAGGCTGAATCCTGGAGACAAATACAGAGGTGGGGTGAAGATCAATTAATGATTTAATGAGATTAAAATTCCTGTTTTTGAACAATATTTTATTAATGTCTGATTTATGGTTGGTTTGACTATGTTCTATGTATCTGAACTTAGTTGTTTTTAAATTTCTCTTTCAAAGAAAGTTGTTTATGTTAGATATAGAGATAGTTCATTTTCTTACAATACTTAGGGGGAAATTGTTAGGAAACTTTATTTGTAAGTATTGAAGAAAATCACAATCAACTGGATCTATGAAGAGATCACAGTCCTGAAGATCACGAACTAGAAAAAGAAGATCAGATGGGACAACTGGAATGCATAGCATCTACTTCAAAGAATCACAAGTTGATCAAGAGCTGAATTTGATTATCAGAAAAGGTCACTTCTGATGGATCTGATGATATTTCTGATGAAATATCATCAGTTTCTGACGATTGATTTTTCTGATGATTTGTTCATCAGAATTTCTGATGAAGTGGTTTATCAGAATTTTGATGAAATGCCCCACTTGTCTGAAATTGGCTCTGTCCTGCCACACTTACCGAAGCAAGTTGACATTAATTGATATCATGATGAAAAAGGCAACTTGAACGTTGGATTCAATGAATATGTCAATTGGGCACTTTTCGCAGGAATTATTGCATGAATAAACTATTGTTTATTCATGCACCCAACCTTCTATAAATAGAAGGCTCAACCAAGAGAATCAAAGTGAGTTTGAAGCTTAGCATTCACACATACATCAAAACTCCATTGCCCTCTCACCCACAAAATTCAAGATTCGTTTGTACTAGATAATAATTTTACAATCACCTTGTAAACCTTTTTGTTTTCAAAGTGATATAAACTTGATAATTCTGTAGGTCTTGTTTCTTGAAAGTCTGATTTCCATTTCCGCACATCTTTTTCACATCTACTGAAATCATTTGCCATATTACGTGAAAAGAAGTTGTTTTAAAGACGAACTGGGTCCAACAGGTAACTTAGTAACAAAGTCCATTGTTATGAGTTCTCATTTCCATACAGGCATTCCTGATTGTTGTAGTAGACCTGAAGGTTTCTGGTGCTCTGCCTTAACTTGTGAACAAGTAACACACTTAGAAACATATCTAGCTATGTCCTTTTTCATTCCTATCCACCAGAAGTTATTTCTTAAATCTTGGTACATGTTATTGTTACCAGGATGTATGGTATACCTAGATTTATGGGCTTCTTCTAAAATCTTATTTCTTAATTCTCCCTGCTTCGGTACCCAAATTCTTTGCTTGTGGAATCTCCGAATTCCATCAGCTCCTTGTTCTAATTCCTTTATTCTTCCTTTCATTCCTTCAGCATCATCCTTGATTACTGTTTCTTGAACACTTTCAGTTGTTACATTAAATCTAACTGTAGATTTAATCTAAGAGCATGAACTCGTCTTTGTTTCTCATGGTACTTACGACTTAAGGCATCTGCAACTACATTTGCCTTTCCTTCGTGATATTGAATATCACAGTCGTAATCACTTAAAATTTCCATCCATCTTCTTTGCCTCATGTTCAATTCTTTTTGCCCAAATATGTATCTTAAGCTTTTATGATCTGTATAGACGGTAAACTTACTTCCATACAGATAGTGTCTCCAAATCTTAAGGGCAAAAATTATGGCTCCTAACTCTAAGTCATGAGTTGTATAGTTTTCCTCGTGCTTCTTCAATTGCCTTGATGCATACGCAATTACCTTCTTGCGTTGCATTAGCACACATCCTAATCCTAGCTTAGAAGCATCACAGTAAACTTCAAAATCCTCTGTTCCTTCTGGCAAGGCTAGAATTGGAGCGTTTGTTAGCTTTTGCTTTAGAATTCTAAAAGCCTCTTCTTGCCTAGGCCCCCATTCAAACTTAACTGCTTTATAGGTTAGTTTAGTTAAGGGTACAACTATTTTGGAAAAATCCTTAATGAATCATCTATAATAACCAGCTAACCCTAGAAAGCTTCTAATTTCCATAGCTGATTGCGGGACTTTCCATTTGGTGATCGCTTCTATCTTGGAGGGATCGACATAGATACCTTCGTGATTTACCATGTGACCTAAAAATTGTACTTCCTGCAGCCAAAATTCACACTTTGAGAATTTGGCGTAAAGTTTCTCTTCTCTTAACAAAGTTAGGAGTGCATGCAAGTGTTGACAGTGCTCATCCTGACTTTTGGAATAAATAAGTATATCGTCGATGAAGACAATTACGAATTTATCCAGGTACGGTTTACAGATCCTATTCATCATGTCCATAAATGCTCCTGGAGCATTTGTTAGTCCGAAGGGCATGACTGTAAACTTGTAATGACCATACCTAGTTCTTAAAGCAGTTTTAGGTATGTCTTCTTCTTGTACCTTCAATTGATGATATCCAGAGCGTAAGTCTATCTTACAAAAATATCTAGCTCCCTAAAGTTGATCGAAAAGATCATCAATCTTGGGTAATGGATGTCGATTCTTAATTGTAACCTTATTTAATTCCCTATAATCGATACACATTCTCATTGACCCTTCTTTCTTCTTTACAAACAACACTAGAGCTCCCCACGGGGATGAACTAGGTTGTATGAATCCTTTGCTTAGTAATTCATCTAACTGCTTTTTCAATTCTAGCATTTCAGTGGGTGCTAATCGATAAGGTGCCTTAGCTATCGGTGTAGTTCCAGGAATTAGATGAATTCTAAATTCTACTTCCCTATTGATTGGTAATCCTGGTAGTTCTTCTGGGAATACATCTGGGTATTCTGCTACTACAGGAATTTCTTTGAGTTCCTTACCTTTCGTGTTAATGATTACTGAAATCATATACACCATTTCTTGTTTTCTTGAATAACTGGCCAACTTCATTACTGAAATGAATTTCAGTGGCTTTCGTGGCTTATCTCCTGTAATTAACACTAATTCTCCTGTGGGTGTATGTATTTCTATGGAATTCTTATCACAGAGAATTCGAGCATGGTTGGCTACTAACCAATCCATTCCTAATACAACATCGAATCCGGCTAAATTCATAGGTAATAGGTTCGCAGAGAATTTATGGCCTAAGAGTTCTATCTTTTCTTCACGCAAAACCTTATCTATGTTAACAGAATTTCCATCTGTCGTTTCGACTGTAAAAATCTGCCTAAGGTTGGTTAGGGGTAAATTAAGAGCTTGGCAGAATGAAGTATTTATAAAACTTTGGTTTGCACCAGAGTCAAATAATACTTTTGCATAGACGTTGTGAACTAAGAACGTACCAGCTATCACGTCAGGGATTAGTTTTGCTTCCTGAGTGGTAAACTGGAAGGCTCTTGCGTTCTTCTTAGTAGCTCCTTCTGCAGGTTTAGCTTTGTTATCAGCTGGTTTGGCCAATTTAGGGCAGTATGGCCTAAAATGTCCAGCTTCTCCGCAGTTGTAGCAGATTGTTGCTTTCTTCTTCCTACAATCTTCTTCTTGATGTCCCGGAATTTTCCAGAAATTACAATACGCCTTGCATCTTCCAAAATGCTTTCTTTTACAGGCATTGCAAAATGGAACAGTGGAAGATTGCCCAATTCCCTTCCTCTTGAAATTACTACGGTTACCCACACGGAAACCCTGGGTAATCTTTTGGGCTACTTCCTTCTTCCGATTTTCTTCTCTTGTGCGTACCAGTCCGTCAGTTAGGGTGTTAGCTAATTCCACAGGATCGTCAATAGTGCGTGGTCTCGCAGCTTTGACGATATCTCGAATTTCGCCAATCAATCCCCAAATATAGCAGGAAATAAGTACCGGCTCTGGCGAAGCCAGGGTTGGTACCACTCTCGCATATTCGAAGAATGTCGAAGTATACCCTCGACAATCTACATCCACCATCCGGTGGTTCAGAAATTTATTTGCCATTTATTCCTTTTCATACTCGGGACAGAATTTTCTTTCTACTAGCTGTTTAAATTCTTCCCAACTCATGACATAGGCCATATTTCTTCCTTTAGATTGAAGTACCTTATTCCACCATTCTAACGCCACTTATTTAAAAAGATGTGACGCGTACATGACCTTGTCTTCCTCGACACATTTACTTATCATAATTACTGCTTCGGTTTTCTCCAACCAACGCAGCGCCGCAGTCGCCCCTTCATTGCCTGCAAATTCAGCTGGTTTACAGGCAAGAAATTCCTTGTAAGTGCAACCAGGCATTGCAGCTTTCATTCTTTTTAGACTTGGGGCTTGTAGTATATTATCGTTATTGTTATTGTTATTGTTGTCGCCTCCGTTTATACTATTACTGAAATTGTCACTGTGTGTGCGTTTGCTAGGAATAATTTGTTGAGGTTCAATTGGATTTCGAGCAGCAGCAAGAATTTCTGGAATAGCATTGGCTATTCCCTGAGCAACGATATTCTCGATATCTTGCCTATTCAGAAATTGAACTTCGTTGTTATGCTCAGATTGATTAACTTCATTATCGGGTTCATTACCAGCATGTGCCATCTGGTAATTAATTTATATAAGTAATTAGCATAAAATAATTAATAATCAAACATAACAAAATAATCACGTAAACAATTATAGCCAAAATTGTCGATTTCTCGACTTCCATTTTCATATATTATAATAGGCATCCGTACAAACTGGTTATCTTACAATAGTTTTATTTAAGGTATTTCACATAATTATATTTTTATTATTATATTATTACTAAACACATGCTTCCCCCATCACATACTATCTCATCAGCTGGCATTTTTTTAGAAACGACGTTCCCTCTCGTCGTACTTCCAGGAGATCTGTTCTCCCACCTCCCGGATTCTATTCCCGGCATCCACCAGCTCCTCGCCAAAATGGCGGAGTTCAGCCAAATTCTCATTGCTCATTGGTGGGTTTGGTGTCGGCTCTGGGTCGAACTGAGGTAAAAAGGTATAAGGGTTATTGAGGAGGTTCTGAAACTGCCAGTCATTGGTCCACCATTCTTCCATTTCTCCTAAAGGTCGGGTATTGACAAGGGGATCTGGAATGGCTGGTTCCAAGTTTATTGGAAACTGGGTTTCGGCAGGATAAGTGAAAAGATTTTCATTAACAGGCCTAAGGATATCACAACTTCTTAATATATAATCTAGTTCTTCTTGCAATAGCATTTCCTCGGCTTGCTTGGAGCTTTCTCCAATTTCTATTCTTGCTTGCCTAGAACTTTCCCCAATCTCGATCCCTTTTCCTTTAACAATGGGATTTTCTATCTTGGGAACTTTCCTAGTTGCTGGTTTCCTTCTGCGCACACGCCTCCATCCCACAAATCTTCTTTTCTTTGGCTTAGGTTTCTCCGGTGGCTGGGCTTGAAATTCCATAGGCTCTTCCACGTCGGCACAATAATCAGTAAAGTCTTTCTAAACTTCCACATTAACACGATACAAATTGAGATTCTCAAGAGCTTCAGATAATTCATTCATGTTGCTTAGCATTTATGAAGAAACACACAAAATTTTAGGTTAAAATTTTGTAAATTAAATTTTCACAGAATCACAGAATGGAAAGCATAAAATTTAATATTAATTACAAATATCTAATAAACCATTTTATTGAAATAAAATATTTGTAATTTATTTTGTAGTACAACTAAAATTCGAAATATACTAGTGGTTATTTATTATATTAAAGTTTCTGGCTGATGCATAATATGGGTGCTAATACTGAGTCAGGGTGTTGGCAGTTTACAGGTTAACATTCACTGCTACAGTGGCTAACATGTAGAGATTTACCCATTGTTCATCTAACTTATCTTCCCATGTTGGGTTATTACTTGTTCCCTGAGGCTCTTTAATTATCATTTCTTTTGTTTGTGACTTCCTTATTTTCTCTTGACTTTTTCTAATAATCAAACTTCTTTTATTAGGGGTAAGTGGTTTCTCATATTGTGCCTTACGAACAAATATTCCTTCCTCAGTTTCTACTGAGTATCTTGAGGAACTTGATTGGGATGAAGTTCCCTTATCTTTTGGTGAACTATCTAATTGACGATAGGTGTCCGAAAGTCTTTGTTTACCCATACTGTAACTAATAAGTAGTCAGTTAATAAAAACACATAATCACAAAATGGTAATCAGGAAAATTAAGTATTTCTTGAATACTTAATAGGCTTAAATCAGTGGCTATGATACCACCTTTTCCTGTCACGGCCCCAGCCCCGGTTTGACCCGGTCAGGAGCCGCGGGACAGGAACCCGTGGTATTTATTAATTGATGCGACAGCGGAAGGTTCAACAAGATCTTTTAAAAACTTGAAAATGCCCGATTATTTTATTTCATAATTCGGAATAAACCCCGTAATTTACAATAGAGGAATTTAACTAGGAAATTCCCTGGTTTACAAAACATGTTTATTCATTTTATTAAGCCACCTTTTCAAGCTTGTTAGTGCTCCGTAGCACGTTTTCCTTGTTTTACAGCAGGTCGCCTGAAACATGTTTTTTTAAATATTTTGTCAGCGGGGAAATACTGGTGAATCATTCATTTTTGCACAAAATGACACATAGTTATAAATTACAGCATAAGAGCGATTACAATGGCTTTTATCTTATTTTTATCTGGCGCCGTGTCACCTGGTGAAGAGGTATGGTCCCAATTCCTCGCCCACATGGCAAGGACCACACCACTTTTCCATCCTATGTGGCGCTGACATCAACGAGGTCATCTAGAAGCTTCTAGAAGCTTCTGGAAAATATCGAGGTGGCACCAAAGATGCTCCATCCGACATAAAGGACAACACGTGTCACCGGCCATCAAGCGCCAGGTAGGTCTGCAACGAATCAAGGAGCAGTCCGACAACACCAGTACGACGTCTCCAAAATAGGCAAATGCAGACGCGCCACGTGTACCACTACACTGACCACAGCAAAGGAGACCAAGAGGATATTCCCCTTGGTCGGACAGCTGGCGCGCGTCTACAGCTGGCACCGCTGCTCCTCCCTCTCTCACTCTCCGGCTATAAATAGGACTCTTCATCGTTCAGGTTGGATCATCTTGCTCTCCATACTCTCACACTTAACACACACTGATTATTCTCCCTCAGAACAGTACTTATTCTCACGTCGGAGCCTGGTTAAGAGGGAAACCCCCATATTCCCCTCTTAGCGAGACTAACGGTGCTGCTGTTTTGCAGGATCCAAGTCATTTCACGAGTAGAAAAGGAGATTGAACCCACAGAAGAAATAACCCCACAGATTAACCCTAGTGTTAACCTGTGTTTCATCATTGGCGCCATCCGTGGGACTCGAACCCACGACCACGTGGAGGAGACCAAGAGGATATTCCCCTTGGTCGGACAGCTGGCGCGCGTCTACAGCTGGCACCGCTGCTCCTCCCTCTCTCACTCTCCGGCTATAAATAGGACTATTCATCGTTCAGGTTGGATCATCTTGCTCTCCATACTCTCACACTTAACACACACTGATTATTCTCCCTCGGAACAGTACTTATTATCACGCCGGAGCCTGGTTAAGAGGGAAACCCCCATATTCCCCTCTTAACGAGACTAACGGTGCTGTTGCTTTGCAGGATCCAAGTCATTTCACGAGTAGAAAAGGAGATTGAACCCACAGAAGAAATAACCCCACAGATTAACCCTAGTGTTAACCTGTGTTTCATCATTGGCGCCATCCGCTTTTAGCAAAAACTACTCTCATCTCTTTTTCTTTTCGAGAAACACTTGTCAAAATGGCTGAACAAAACCCTTCTCGCCCGGTAGATGGAGACGTTTCTTCTTTTGAACTCATTTCAGACAACGTACACGTCCGAAGAGATCAAAGGAACGAAATTATCCAAGAAAGGCCAATGAACAACGAGTTTCCTAGTATCTTTGGAAGTACATCCAGGGTTGTTACTCAAAACACAACCGGTGCTACTTTCCAAACTCCACCTAGGATCATCACTCAGACCACAAACGGAGCTACTTTCCAGCCTCCATCGGACCAAGCACAACTGAACTTCTCTGCACTACTGGGGCTACCCGAGGGAAAAACTCTGGCTTCCTGGTATGCCGAACAAGTGGCGTCTATAAACCTTGTTTACACACAACTCAGTGCACAGCAAGCCCTGCTTCAGGCACAAGCCAACCAGTCCGCATTTGTCACTCCACTGCAAAGGCCTTTGAGCGCTCTCATGCCTCAACAGACCAATGCATTCAATTTACGCCCTGAATCAGTACCTCCACCACATATTAGAAGGCCAAGCGCGCACGACACGCGTGATACGTACGGTGAAACAGAAAGTAATTATGTGCAGTATTCTCACCAACCAAAGAAGCCAATACAAAGTCGTTTAGGTCCGCGCAACATAAACGATGAATTTGAAGATGACGACGAGACATACAAGGAAAGTACAGTGTTTAGCAGGTTGCCACCAGAGCATGAAGCGTACAAACCTCGCAAGCGTGCGGGTTATGACCCAAAAGCAGAACATGATTACACGTTGAGCTATCGTCCAGACGACATGGCTGAGAATTCAAAATTCATTAGAGAGATCGCCACGGCTGCCATCGACAAAACGAAATTGCCACACAACGTGGGCAAATACAACGTGCTGACAGACCCAGATGATCACCTTCAAGTTTTTAATGGTGCTGGGGCAACAGGTGGATGGAACTTACCGACTTGGTGCCATCTCTTCGCTCAAACCTTCGTCGGCGCAGCGCGCGTCTGGTTTGACAGTTTGCCAGCAGGAAAAATCAAGTCAAGGGTCGATTTTCGAGAGAAGTTCCTTGCACACTTCTCTCAGCAACGAAGACACACCAGAGACCCAGCCGATTGTTTAAACATATGGCGCAGAGACCATGAGAGCGTGGAGGATTTCATTACAAGATATAACAAAGAATGACAATGGTCATACCACTATTGGGTCCTTCCCCAAGTAGTGATGATTATCACTGTTAGGATTTATTAGCCTAACCGTGAGAAATTAGTAATGTGCACAATACCCCACTAGCCAGTGATTCAAGATAACCACGACTTAATCCCTGTAATTATAACTTTTGAAAATAATTGGAGTATTGTAAAATACTTTTGATAAAAGAGAATGACTCACATTGCAGATTTAAACGGGCAGAGTTTAGCCTACTGATTAGCCTGGTAACCTAATTTAAATAACAATGCACACGAACTAGGTCAGTAACTAATACAGCATTTACGATAACTCACGAGACTAAAACCCTCACAATGAATGACAAAGTGCTATACTTAAACATCCGTCGAATTCACGACTAATGACAAAGTATGGCCCTAATGTGGGCAGCACTTAAACATCCATTGGATAGTTTCAATCGATCGGACATTGAATCGTAGCAGTGATCGAGTTAATACCCTGTATCGTAGCAGCGCCTAGCTATCTTGAAATTCGATTTAGAGCAGTGAGATTTCGTTTTTGTGAAATGGTTTCAACACTAGAGGACTGCTCTTGATCCAACCTAGTTATAGCTAAAATTTGGTTCTCACGCTGCCCGCGTGAACCTTCGCTCGATCCTTACGCGGCCCGCGTGGAGGTCTAGTTCGTAGATTAGGGCATCCGTGTCACGCGTAGGTGTGCCATGTGGATGACACGTGGATCTGGACGCTTATCCGGTCAACTCCACGTTGACGCGGCCCGCGTAAGACTATGCTTAACCCTTACACGGCCCTCCTGAAGACCAGATTTCTTGTTTTCTTGGTTTTTTATGTACAGTAAGGTTTCAGGGGTCCAGGTTTTCACTTATGGGTCGTTTTGGGACATTTTTGAAGATCCTTACACGTTACGCATTATTCGCGTTCGGTGCGGTTTATGTAACTAGTTTGCATAAATTAGCTGAAACGGGTCAAACCTTATCATTTTTATCTCAAAATCCAGAATGTGTTAAGTTTACCCACATTATCCAAGTCTTTAGATTTGTCGGGTCTAAAACACATTCTAATCCGGTCTTCGCCTAATCGTGTGTTTTGAACAGTATCTTCTTTTAAAACTAACCGGTCTAAGTTTAGGCTTAATTAAGACCCGTTAGGAATCTAATAGGTTATTAAAGACCTTCGTTCCAGATTAGGAGACCAATAAAAGCTACTCGCACTTGCTGATTGAATACGGTTGAGATAAATTTGAATATCTGCTCGGGTAAATACTTTTAACTTATTTTCCCTTATACGGGCTTGGGATACGGTATTATAATAATGCCGCTTGGTCGGGTATGTAGTTGTTTAAATCAGATTGTGATTAATATATTTACATAACCCGTTTTAATCTGTTTTATTTGGTATATGGCCCTTGGGGGGTTAATGACCATGTCCTGGATATCCTTGGCATCATTCATTGAAATGGCCACGACCTAAGCACGGGGTGTAGGCATACACCTGACAGTTGCATATGTAAAAACTGGTAACCCACTTTAAGGAATCAACGTTGTGGGCATTATACCTGTGGCGTGTCAGTTAATCTTGTCCGGCTCTTCTAACCGGCCCTGATGGACGACAAATAAGTAAAACTGTATACAAGATTATTTTTAAATAATTGTCCCAAGTTATAAAAGATATTTTGTGCCTTGTGCATTCAAATTAATTTTCTTAAACTCTTTTCAAAATGAGTCGGCTAATTGTATTTACCAGTGTACACTGACGTATTTTCAAAAGGTTAAAGTGCAGGTACTAAACGGAATAGGCTGGCTACTCCAGAGTGAATAAATAAAAGTCTTGCAAGCTTGGTCACTTAGAATCTGTTGAACACGTTATCTTTTATCTTTTGATCCTCCTGTGGATCCTTTACAGTCCGTTTGTAATACTTTGATATTGCTTTTTATTCGGTTTGTAATGTGATTCATCTTTTGCTTCTGCTGTGCATTTAAATTGTGTTGTTTGACTATGATGATATCAACTACGTCACGATACTCCCCACCGGGCCCACCGGTAATACGTGGAAATATCGGGGTGTGACAGGTTGGTATTAGAGCCAACATTGTGTGAATTAAACACTAGCCTTTTGTGTTTAATCTCAATGACACAGTTTGCACATTCATCAACTTTCGAGTCTAGACAAATAACTTAGGACTAATCCAAATTTGTTTTATTTTAATTTTGTCCTTTATAGTTCTTTGTTGTTTTTTTATTTGTTTTGGCAGGTTCAAAAAGATGCCACCAAGAATGCGAGGGAGAGGTAGAGGCAAGGGGCCACTCGTCGCCCCCAACGATCACGAGGTCGGGCCATCACACCGGCGAACTCCATCGGATTCCTTAAGCAAAAGTCCTCAGGAAAACTGGAGGACCCATATAGAACCCGCGAGGCATTCAGGCTCGCTGAGCTCCTCACCTTCTTACCTAAATTATTACGGGCCTCAGTCGGAGAACGAGCCCCATAACTCACACCATTCTTTTATACCCCTCCAAAGCCACAACTCACCCTTCAACGACCCAACACCCTATTTTCAGAGCTGGTTCAACCCGGCTAACCTAATTGAAGAGCCAATGGGTTATAACCCGTTGGGACCGGAGGACCATTTTTCCATGGATATGGACGAGGATCCGGATCCTGCCCAACCGCCAACCGAAACACCTACTCACCCCATCGAGATTTCGGATGGGTCACCCTTTCTTGGATCACCTTATAGTGGTCCCGACAGCTACGAGGCGAGGTTTACCCAATATGACTGGGTGTTTACTCCTTCTTATCACTCGTTGTTGGTGCATACGTCTGTCGACTTCGTCTTGTATCGAGTCTTGTACTAGATTGGATAGATCAGGGCATGAAAAACGAGGAAATGTGTGTTTATGGGTAATTTCGCTTGAAATGACACATGGTCATTTCAAACGAAATTAACATACTAATTCCGTTTGAAGTGATTCCGTACGGAATTAGATTTCGCTTGAGCTATTTCAAGCGGAATCATTCAGCCTATAAATACCCTTGATCTGATTTCGTTTGGAATGCTTCTTGGTTCCGACGCCGAAGTGCTGTCGAAGTGTCTCTGGCCTGTAAACTGTTATTTGATCAATATACAAGACAAACTAATGATATTCTAGTGCAATACAAGCTAAACGAAGACTGAATCAATGAATTCCGCCTCTGGTTTAGTCTAAGAACTCTTCTGATCGACTCGTTTGGGTCTGAAAACGATCCTACAAGTGGTATCAGAGCTCAGGAGGAAGAGTTCTTACCATTTAGCTTGTTTTCGTTGGAAAATTCTGATTTCTACACCTTCTTTTCAAATTTAATCAAGTTTTCACGGTTAAAATGGACTGATCTTTTGATATTGTGTGTAAAATACAGTTTTAACAAATCCTTGAAAGAATTGGACCTTAATTCAGCTTAAAATTGGTAAAATTCGTAATTCTGCTTGAAAATCAGATCGAATATGATGATGTCAGCAGCATTTCACACGAAATTAGCACTTGATTCCGCTTGAAATTGTTTTAGAAAAAGTTGAAAAGGATTTAGGTGATGTTTCAGAAAAGAATGAAAAAGATTCAGAAGTTGTTTCAGAAAGAGCTCCAGTTTTTGATCATTCATACTCATCTGATGAAGAGTGTTATGACGATAGTAGAGAACTTGAAAAACTTGAATTTTATAAGAGGTTATTTTCGTCTGAAATGTTTAATGAATCCTTTGCAGAACAAATTGGAAAGCTCAAGAATAAACTAGCTGCGAAAAAGAAGAATCAAAAGGCAGCAAATGAGGAAGATAGTGTAAAACTCGAGAAGAAACAAGTTGACAGTGTTCATCAAGAAACAACTGAACAAGATGAGACAACTGTGCTGTCACAGAATGATGAAGTCAAATCTGAGGAAAACGTTCGAATGGTAGTAGAACAGGTTCAAGAAATTCCAGCTCTCAAGACTGAGAAGGAAGCTGAGGTTGAAAAAATGCCTGGGAAATGCTCAGAATGTGATCAATCTAGAGCAGAAAATGTCAAAGTCTTGAAAGAAGTAGAGAGTTTGACATTGGAAAATAACTTTTTGAAAGAAAATGATAAAGTTTTTTGAAAATGAAAAATTAAAAATTGAAAAAGAATTAAAAAATCAAATAAAGATTTTAGAAGATGAAAAATCTATGTTTTGTAAAAATAATATTGAGAAACAAATTGCAATAAATTCTCATCTCCAGAAAATCATTCGACTTGAAAATGAAGCTGAAAGTGCTCGAAATAAAATCAAGGAGTTAGAGAATAAATTGAAAGGTTTTGTGACTTTATCAGTACCAGATTATATTTGTCCAAAACCGATCAATTCAGTTCCAATAAGTGACGATGTCACAAATTTTGACAAAGTCAAAATTAAAGATTGTGATGATAAAACTGATGATGAAAATGAAAGAAAGAAAACGTTTCTGAAATTAAAAGAAATATTTCAAGAAACTGTTTTGCAATCTACAGAAAAAGGTGAATGTTCAACACAGAAACCTTTGAAGAAGATTGCAGAACAAAAACAAAGTGTTAAAAATTCAAAAAGTTTTCAAAAAGAAAATAAAAGGTCATCAGTTCAATCATCCAATCGTGATAAAAAATCACAAAAATCTGAAAATCAAAACTCAAAAACAGTTGGTAATAAGTGGTGCAGGTTTGACCACAGTGCTCAAAAGCCAAATCCAGTTTTCAAGAGGAGCAATGATTACCACAAAGCCAAACAATGTTATGATCTAAGTGTGTGGTGTGAAAATGGTGAATGGTACGATAACAGAGTATGCTACAACTATGGTTTTAGAGTACACATTGCTGTTAACTGCCAGAATCGAAGTTTTGAGACGAAGAGATGTTTTGAGTGTCAAATCAAAGGACACATTGCCAGAGATTGCCCAAGGAGATCAAAGGGTAGATCGAGGGCTGAATTTCAGAAAATGGCAAAGGAACCAGTCAATGTCATTGAAAAGCCCAGAGAACAGAAAGTTCAAGAACAGAAAGTGAAGCTTTTACAAGGGCAGAAAGACAGACTGAGAAAGAAAAGGAAAAAAGCACGAGAGTATCTCGAAAGGATTTTGTCCTCGGATACAACAGGAAAATTAGATAACAGTTCTGATAAATCGTCTTGCTCGCAAAAGAATGACAAATCAACCAAAATGAATTCATCAGATACAAATCTGAGGACAAAAGGGATATTGAAGAAAGAGAAAGTGGTTAATCAAGAGATTGACAAACCAAAGAAAGTCAAATTTTCACTTTCTGGCAATGAGTTTGTTTCTTCGGAAACAAAAGAGCCACGTTTTGGCGATGAATCTGACTTATCAAAGTCAGACAAGCCACGATCAGGCGATGAATCTGGTTCGTCAAAACCAGAGGAGCCATCTGTTGAGGTAAAAGATGATAATTCCGTTAAGACAATCGATGATGCAAGTTTTCCATCATTGTCAAATGGAAATTTAAAACAAAAGATTGAAAAGAAACAAAGTGACGATCACTCAAAAACACCCAAGGCTCATCAGGCTTGGGTGGCTCTCTTTAAATGAAAAACCTGACTTGCCGGAGCTCCCAGGTTGGTAAGTGTGGAGTAGGTATCGGCATCTTTCTTGAGAAATTCACATTGGTGATATTTCGATCTACAAGATTAATCAGGGACATTAAATTGTACTTGATCTATCTTTTCTACAAGTGATTGTGTTGTGAAAATCGGGAAATGTTAAATTTCTACATGTGATTGAAAGAACAATGTGATGATACCCCAATTTTACAAGTGGTAAAATCAACATAACTAATTTTTCCGAAAAAACCATTTGGATTAAAACAAACTTAAGTGTTTTGAAATCATAATGGGAAAATAGTTTGTTGTAAGGGGGAGTTCTGATTGTTTATGCCAAGTGGATGGCGATTTGAAGTGATTCGATATCAGTTTGTCACATTTCTTGTATAGTTTGATTTCAAATTTTCCCAGAAAATCAAAATTGAAACATATTTTGATTTTAGGGGGAGAAAATTTTTAAAAAAATTAGAAAATTTGAAAATGTCAAAAACATTGAAAAAAGCAAAAATGAGTTTTGTTGTGTATAAGAGGAAATGATAGAAAATCAGTGGACTATCACTGCACGCTAAAGAATTGGAAAGTCAAATGTGATAAACGGTCTCACTAAAGATGTGACGATAGGCTCAGCTAGATTAGTAGATTTGCGATAACGATACAAACTTAAAAGAAAAAGCCTAGTTATAGTGGGAAACATGGTTGAAAGCATAGTACTTAGTTTTGTCCTTCGTGATTGTGTGCCTACTCGGTAATCGCTGATTGTCTTAGGACATAAAACCGGTTAAGTTTGTGAGCTTTCACAACTTTGCTGAAAAAGTTGTTGTGATTGTGCATTTCATTTTGCAAATATTTAAACTTGTTTTATTTCTTTATTTTGTTTAAGCATTGGACATCCTATGCGTATACGTGAGTATCGACCTGGATGTTAATTCCTAAACGTTCTGCTTTATTTTCTTTGGTATTTAGTTTAAGCTTTGGATCACCTCTGCGTATACGGGAGTATCGACCTGGTGGTTAAAGCCTAAACAATTTCAACTTGTTTTATTTTCTTGTTTTGTTTAAACATTGGACTTTCTCTGCGTATACAGAAGTATCGACCTGATTGTTAATGTTTAAACATTCTGCTTTGTTTTCGTACATATCACAGTTGATGAAGGTTTAAAGGCATTACTTGAGTCAGTGTATTGCATGATGAGGGGATATGCTGAGATCGTGGGGTCCATAAGAATTTAGTGAAAAATTAATATACCTTAACGTATCGGTAAGCATTTCGAAAGTTTTTAGATTGAGCTTAAGAGGAAAAATATATCGTCAATCAATGTGAATCGTTTAGAACATAAAAAGTTTAAAGCTTAACGGTGTTGGTGATTGGTCACATAAACTGATATGATTCTCTTACACAAACTCACAAAAATATGTTTGTAAATGTTTCTTTACTTCATTTCTTTAATATAAAAAATCCAAAAAGATTTTCGGTGTGTTTTAGCATAAAATATTGAAAAATACAAAAAGAGTTTCGACAACTGATGTTGAAGAGCTTAATTTCAAAATTTCAAGTGCTGAACATGATGAACAGGGTTGGGAGTATGTGTTTAAATGAAGAAATATGTTTTGAAGTAGAAAGTTTGATTAGTTAATCAAGATCATTAAGTTGAACTTGATGTAACTATTGTAAAAAAAACTTATGTGGTTGTGAGAAAGTTTGTGCAGGAAATGTCGAACAAAGCAAAGTTTCGATTCCTGATGTTGAATTCCAGGCTTTCGTTACTATGCTATAAGATAAAGAATTCCAGACTGCGATCCCAGCTGAGTTAAAGGGGGAGTCTAAAGACAAAGAAGCCAGGTTGCTGATCCTGTTGCTATGGAAAGCCAGGAGAAGTTCCCGAAGTTGAGAAGACTGATAAAGACTGAAGGTTTGACAACCGAAGACTTGACACTAAAGACTTGACACTAAAGACTCGTCAACATCCGAGGGGGAGTCTGTTGGTGCATACGTCTGTCGACTTCGTCTTGTATCGAGTCTTGTACTAGACTGGATAGTTCAGGGCACGAAAAACGAGGAAATATGTGTTTATGGGTAATTTCGCTTGAAATGACACATGGTCATTTCAAACGAAATTAACATTCTAATTCCGTTTGAAGTGATTCCGTGCGGAATTAGATTTCGCTTGAACCATTTAAAGCGGAATCATTCAGCCTATAAATACCCTTGATCTGATTTCGTTTGGAATGCTTCTTCGTTCCGACGCCGAAGTGCTGTCGAAGTGTCTCTGGCCTGTAAACTGTTATTTGATCAATATACAAGACAGATTAATGATATTCTAGTGAAATACAAGCTAAACGAAGACTGAATCAATGAATTCCGCCTCTGGTTTAGTCTAACAACTCTTCTGATCGACTCGTTTGGGTCTGAAAACAATCCTACACTCATCTCAGCATCAGCAGCAGCCGCAGCAAGATCCCTCTGAGGATTCCCGTTTTGTAGCGGTCACTCCACCGCCACCACCACCAGTGCAGCAACAGGCTCCGGAGCCACCGAGGCCTAGGAGATCAACCGCATGGATGTCCGTATGAGGGGGTGTCCGTATCAGCACCCCTCAACCTTCAAGTGGCAATCATTACCCGCCATTATACGAAGACCCACAAATGGGTGGGCCTTCTAACCCTGTTTCTGAGGTGGAGTCTGCACCAGTCGCACCGCCACCAGTGGGCTATAACAACCCAATTCCTACGTATGCCGGTGTATCGGCGTATAATCCTTTCGAGCAGCCGGCCCATACTAACTACAACTACGCCGAGGCTGACCCATACCTGGTTGCGGCAAACTACAACGCTTATCATCCCGAGGGGCCCTTTGGAGTCCCATATCAGACTGGGTATCCACCCTATGGGTACCAATACCCCCCACCTCCTCAACCTCCACATCAACAGCCGCCACAGCCACAATTGATACCACCAGAGCGACAACAGGAGGTTCTCGAAAGGTCGAGCCAGGTTGAGCGGGAGGTCGAGCGTAGAAACAACCGGGGATTTCTTAAAGGCTTGGCAAGCTTAATCAAGGGGAAGAGCAAAAAGGATCATTAAATCCTTTATTTGTTTATTTGTATTTCTTTAATGTTTAATCAGTCCCTGCGTGGACATCTGTTTCTGTAACCAGTCCCTGCGAGGATTTGTAGTTTCTGTTTAGCCCCTGCGAGGGCATGTCTCTTCTGTTTAGCCCCTGCGTGGGCAAGTACTTCAGTTAAAGTCCCGTTTAGGGCAATATGTACTTTTTAATTATTAATGGCATGTTATAATTTTAATTTTATTTTATCATTATATGCATAAATGTAAAATGTATGAAATAAATAAATAAATAAAATTCAAAATATATCATTCCTTTTACAAGGTCTGCCTTTAAATATTAAATAAGAATCTTAAAGGGTATAACCTAGCCTGCATGTCGTTATAAGACCAGGCCATGATGGTAAAACCTGTTTAAAAATAGATTCAAATCTTTGTTAACATCTGAAAACATGTTAACATTCCTGGCTAATGTGATTCATAAAATCACACGTGTCATCCCTACATTGGATTATTCAAAATCCTTCTTTATTATTTAAACATCCATTTGTGATGTAGGGCCTACGAGCCATAATTATTGTCATATAAGACAAAATACAGTCGTAGCCTATAACTCCCTGTCAAGAAATGTAATGAACTATGATTCAAACCTTAATACCTCGATTCTCTGAAATCATGGTTTATAAATTAAATTTGTCCCTGTGACTTGGCCTTTTTGCCATTATTATATTTAATTATAACTAAGGGTTATTAATGAAAAAAAATCATGAATGAAATACTTAATAAATTAGCCAATATGGTTCTTTAATGCCATGGTTAATAATTTAATAAGATGACAAATCTATTATAAACTTCTAAGAAGTCATTATAATCATTTTATGTAGTAATCAAGCTACATGGCTGAGTCTGAAGAAGTCAACAGTCATCCAAGGGAGAATCATGATACCACCAGGATCAACGTAACTGGTGCGGAACTTCAATCACTGATTGATAATGCTGTTACCAAGGCCATAGATAGGCAGTTTTATGAGTTAAGCGGTACTCGAAGTAGGACCTTATCAGTACCCCATTCTAAACCTAAGACTCACTCTGAGGCTCATAGTAAGCCACCCTCTAAACATAATGGATCAAGGAGGGATGACGATCATCACTCCTCAAATCAGCATAGTGTTCCGTCGAAGAAGATTGAGCTCAAACGAGAACCACGTGGTAAATCCTGTACCTACAAATATTTCGTCTCCTGCTATGGACTGCATGACATGGTTAGACGAAATGGATACTGTGGTTGACATCAGTGGTTGCGCTGATAGGGATGTTGTGAAGTATGCGTCTCAGTCATTTAAAGGAGAAGCACTAGCCTGGTGGAGGTCTCTAATCTGGGCTACTGGGAAGATCCCATTGTACAATATGTCTTGGGATCAGTTTGTTGCACTCATCAAAGAGAATTACTGCCCTCAGCATGAGGTCGAAAAGATTGAGTCCGACTTCTTATCTCTGGTAATGAAAAACCTAGACTGTCAGGCTTACCTTACTAGCTTTAATACCATGTCTCGACTGGTTCCATATTTGGTAACACCGGAGCACAAGCGAATAGCTCGTTTCATTGGGGGTTTAGCCCCAGAGATCAAGGCCAGTGTCAAGGCATCACGACCTGCTACTTTTAGGTCAGCAGCTGACCTATCTTTATCCCTTACCTTGGATGCGGTCAGGCTAAGATCGCATAAGAACTCGGAGGAAGGTAAGAGAAAACGTGAGGACGATAACTCACGACGGTCTGAGAAGAAGTTTAAGGGAACCACAGACCATAAGAAGAAGTTTGGGTCTGGCAAGGGTAGTCAGCAATCAGATGAAAAGCCAAAGTGCAAAACCTGCCAGAAACTTCACTTCGGAACATGCAGGTTTGAATCCAAGTCTCAGTCAAAACCATCTGCTTGTGGGTTATGCAAATCCAAGGAGCACAAGACGATAGAGTGCAAGAAGATAAAGGAAGCAACGTGTTATAACTGTAACGAGAAGGGGAACATCAAAACCAACTGTCCTAAATATGCCAAAAAGCCTGAAGAGGTCAAGAAGACCAATGCAAGGGTCTTTTGAATGGATGCACGAGAAGTCGTTCAGGAAGATAATGTGATCACAGGTACCTTTCTCATCAATGATGTTTATGCAAGGGTATTATTTGATTCGGGTGCGGATAAGTCATTTGTAGATGATAAGTTTTGTAAGTTGTTGAATTTACTTGTCAAAACCCTAAGCGTGAAATATGAAGTAGAGTTGGTCGATGGTACCTTAGAAACTTCCTCAACTGTTCTAGATGGATGTTTTATATCCATTAGGAACCACTCCTTTCCATTATCCTTACTTCCTTTAAAATTAGCTGGATTCGACATAGTAATAGGCATGGATTGGTTATCAAATAACCAAGCCCAGATTGTTTGTGACAAGAAACAAGTGGTGATCAAGACTCCGTATGGTGAACCACTTACCATACAAGGAGATACACAGTATGGGTTGCCTAAGCAAGTGTCTGTGCTTAAGGCGTCAAGGTGTAAGAAAGGTTGTGTCATTTATATGGCGCAAGTGACCATTGATGAGCCAAAGCCCAAGATTGAAGACATCCCTGTCATCTCCGAATATCCAGAAGTTTTTCCTGAAGAACTACCTGGTTTACCCCCAGATAGGTAAGTAGAGTTTAGAATTGACATTATACCTGGAGCAGCACCTGTTGCAAGAGCACCTTACCGGTTAGCCCCAACTGAGATAAAGGAGTTGAGAACTCAGTTGGATGATTTGTTGGCAAAGGGATTTATTAGGCCTAGCTCATCTCCTTGGGGAGCACCAATTCTGTTTGTAAAGAAGAAGGATGCATCGATGCATCTATGCATCGATTATCGTGAGCTAAACAAGGTCACAATCAAGAACATATATCCATTGCCCAGGATCGACGATCTGTTCGATCAACTGCAAGGAGCAAGTTACTTCTCCAAGATTAACTTAAGGTCTGGTTACCATCAGCTGAAGGTTAGAGATGAAGATGTGCACAAGACTGGATTTAGAACTCGTTATGGTCACTACGAGTTCTTGGTGATGCCTTTTGGGCTCACTAATGCACCAGCAGCGTTCATGGATCTCATGAATCGCGTATGCAAGCCCTACTTGAATAAATTTGTCATCGTCTTCATTGACGACATTCTTATTTATTCGAAAAATAAGGCTGATCATGAGAAGCATCTTCATTGTATTCTTAAACTTCTTCAACAAGAAAAGCTCTATGCCAAGTTTTCAAACTGTGAATTTTGGCTTCGTGAAGTCCAATTCCTTGGACATATGGTTAGTGAGCGTGGTATCCAGGTGGATCCCGCTAAGATTGAAGCTATCATGAATTGGCAAGAGCCGAAGATGCCCATAGAGATTCGCAGCTTCTTAGGTCTGGCAGGATACTACAGACGTTTTATTGAGAATTTCTCAAGGATTGCAGCACCCCTAACTTCGTTGACTAGAAAGAATATTAAGTTTGATTGGGGTCCTAAGCAACAAGAATCCTTCGATATTCTTAAACAGAAGTTAAGCAATGCTCCTGTGTTGACATTGCCTGAAGGAATTGAAGAATTTGTAGTTTACTGCGACGCATCGCACACTGGCATGGGATGTGTGCTAATGCAGAAGGGTAAAGTTATTGCCTATGCTTCTTGACAATTAAAGGTGCACGAGAAGAATTACACCACCCACGACTTGGAGTTGGGTGCCGTTGTATTTGCACTAAAGCTATGGAGGCATTATTTGTATGGTACCAAGTATGTGATCTATTATGATCACAAGAGCCTTCAACATCCATTTAATCAGAAGGATCTGAACATGAGGCAGCGACGATGGATGGAGACACTGAATGATTATGATTGTGAAATCAGATACCATCCAGGTAAGGCGAATGTGGTCGCTGATGCCTTAAGTAGGAAGGAAAGAGTTAAGCCCATAAGAATCAATGCCAAGAGCATTGAAATAAAGAACAGTTTGAATGAAAGATTGTTAGCCACTCAGAAGGAAACCGTATTAGAAGCTAACTATCCTAATGAAAAGTTGGGAGTAACTGCCGAGCAGTTATCTTATGGCAGGGATGGAATCCTAAGATTAAATGGAAGAATATGGGTTCCAATCTATGGAGGACTACGGGATGTTATCCTCCAAGAAGCCCACAGTTCTAAGTATTCCGTTCATCCTGGAAGTGACAAGATGTACCAAGATTTGAAGGCAAATTATTGGTGGATAGGCTTGAAGAAGTCTATAGCTACCTATGTAGCCAAATGTTTGACGTGCGCACAAGTTAAAGCTGAGCACCAAAAGCCATCAGGTTTGCTACAACAGTCTGAACCTCTCACCTGGAAGTGGGAAATGGTGACTATGGATTTTATCACCAAGTTGCCAAAGACGAAGAGAGGAAATGATACTATTTGGGTTATAGTGGATAGACTGACTAAGTCAGCCCACTTCTTACCGATTAAGGAAACACATAGCTCAGATAAGTCAGCTCAGCTGTACGTGGACGAGATTGTATCTCTCCACGGGGTGCCAGTGTTTATCATCTTTGATAGGGATACAAGGTATACATCGCATTTCCGGAAAAGCTTTCAGCAATCCCTAGGCACTCAATTAAATTTCAACACTGCATATCATCCTCAGACGGATGGTCAAAGTGAACGTACTATACAGACACTCGAGGATATGCTACGAGCTTGTGTTATTGACTTGGGAGGAAGCTGGGATGATCATCTTCCATTCATCGAATTTTCATACAATAATAGTTATCATTCCAGTATTCAAGCTGCACCTTTTGAAGCTTTGTATGGAAGAAAGTTCAGAACGCCCGTTTATTGGGCAGAAGTTGGAGATGCCCAACTAACAGGACCTGATATAGTCCTGGAGACGACAGATAAGATTGTTCAAATACGATATCGTCTCAGAGCTGCCAGGGATAGGCAGAAAAAGCTACGCAGACAAAAGGTGTAAACCTCTAAAGTTCGAGGTTGGTGACAAAGTGTTACTGAAAGTATCACCCTGGAAAGGGGTAATGTGATTTGGCTAGAAAGGCAAGTTAAGCCCAAGATGCATAGGACCATTCGAGATCGTCGAATGTGTTGGAACAGTGGCTTACAAGTTAAATTTGCCTGAAGAGCTCAGTGGAATCCATAATGTGTTTCACATCTGCAATCTGAAGAAATGTCTAGCTGATGAATCACTAGTCATACCACATACGGATGTGCATATAGATGAGAGCCTGAAATTTGTGGAAAAACCTTTGTCGATTGAGGATCGACAGGTTAAGAAGCTCCGAAGGAAGCATGTACCGATCGTAAAAGTTAAATGGGATGCCCGTAGAGGTCCCGAGTATACGTGGGAGGTAGAATCCACAATGAAAGAAAAGTACCCTCATTTATTTTAGTAAATTTTGAGGTCGAGATTTCTTTTAAGGGGGTGAGGATGTAACACCTCGTAATTTCATGTCCAAAATAATAACGACACGTATCATAAGCTTTAGACGTGTAACAGATTACTTATGAGGGACTAAAGTTGACAAACGAAGAATGTACATGTATAAAAGGATTCAAAGTGTCAACAATTGATAATTATACCTTTCAATAACCCTACAAGATGTTTGTAACCTTAAACGAATGAATTATGATCATACGAAGCCAATTGTGGAAGAAAGTGAGAGATTACAAACTACAGGGGTTAAATGTGTCAACATGTTAAATTTATACCTCTGAGTGACCTTGTAGCAAACCCGAAGCCTTGTAACGATTAATTATGCTCACGAGAATAAGTGATAAAAATTTCACAAGGTTTCGATATCGTATGAATAAGTTATGATAACATTCGTCTATGAGGGGTTAAAAGCGTCAACGTTGAAATTTAAGGCTTTTCGGGTGATCATAAAGTTAACCAAGGACTTAACAAATTTTGGTTATGTCTTAAGGTCCTTAGAAATCAATTTGATGGGTTAAAAGTGCAAATATGGAAGTTAAAACCACTTTTAAAAGGACCAGGGCCTGAATTGTAATTAATGAAACTTGTTTAACCTGTTCTGGACACTCATATCGGCCGCGTAAGCCGCCTAGGGACTCTTACGCGGGCCGCCTGAGCATGCCAGCGACAGAAAACATGCACAGCTGCCTGTTAAAGCTGTGTAACCGACTTAAGAGCTTGGTTTTACATACCAGGGGCTGCACCAACAGGTTTTCATGCATAGGGGGCACTTGTAACCATCATATAACACCTGTAGACTTGCTTGGCATGATCTAGTTGCATCAAAACTCCTATATAAGAACTCCAAAGTTGCAAACATTGGACACTTGCATTTCAAAACTTTCATAACTTCATCTCTGGAGGTTCCTGAAGCTCAAGGCCACTTTCTAGAAGTCATTAGTCGTGCATAGGACTATTGTAAGGTTCCTTAGCCTTCCTTAATTCAGTTTTACTTAGTTTATTAGCCTAAAGTCAAACCATCGTAATTAAGGTTTGACTTCGTGATTAATTAAAATTTGTCCAGTCAAATCTCGAATTGAAGGTACCTATGAGTTGGTAATTATGTGGGTAATAAACCCTTAAAAGGGCACTCTTTGATTCCCACTCTAACTAGGTCAATTGTCGGGTCAAACTTAATCATAAAAAGTCAACAGAAAGCTAATTTTCAAATAAATGCATAATTAACAATGTAGAAGCCATGCAACCTGTTTTATCACTAATATAACTTGGTAATTAATGTAAGAACATGTCTAAACATGTTCAACCCGACAATTTTCAGTTTAGGCTCGGTTCGGAACTGAAAGTCGCATAATTAGACTTTTGCTTTGACTTTCAGTTCTGACCCAATGTAGCATGTTTTAGAAATGCCTTAGAGCTTTATTAGGACCAGGTTATAGATTAGTGTAACCCTCTGAGGTTATACAACTTGGTTCATTAGTTATTCGATTCATGTGCATGTTTCCGTTATATGCCTAAATGTTGACCATAACGCCCTTTTGACCTTAAAACGAGATTTTTGAAAATGTGAGAAGATAAAAACCTTTATCACAGATTTATAAACTTGTCCTAAAAATTTGACATCAGTTTGAGGTCTAGATTAAGAGTTATGCTCAATAGCGTAATTAGAAAGCTTTTTATTAATTAAACGGCGTAATTAGCATAAAGCCTATCTAAACCCAATTTTTGATACCAAACTTTTTACCCACTGATGTAAAATAATATTTTAGGATTTTTGAAGATTTTTGTTTATTTTTAGGCTGAGCATAACATAGGGTTCTAGCTTTGATTCGGTAATTATCGGTTTTACTCTTTTGGCCTATAAAATGAGTTTTACATAATATTTTGATACCAAACCTTTTGCTACCGATTTTATATAATAAATAAAGTATTTTGAGTCTTCTGGAATGATAAAAATATCAGATTTTCTTTAAAAACCCGGAAATCGCTTAAAAACCGTCTTTTTACGCGTTTAAAACGCATAGTATGTATTAAAACCAATTTTCTCATATAAGACTTAATACCTACTGATGTTTTAAGCAAATTTTTTTATTTTAACAGTAAGCAAAAGTTTTAAACTCAGATTTCAAATTTTGACCTTTTAAGCTTATGTGAAATTACCAAAATGCCCCTACGGTGCATAGTTTGGTTATAAAGGTAAATTTCACATATATGCCATACCCTACTGTTATGACTTATAAAATAAGTATTTTTACTGATTATATCAGACCTGAAAATCAGATTAGTATTTAGACTCTTTTATAACCTTTTAAATGACCAAAATACCCCTACAGGGCATAATTTGAGTTTAAATCCATTTTGGGCATTATGGAAGGTATCTTACTGATATCATAATATATTTAAGGCATATTAACTTAGGAAACCTGTTCATGACTCATTTGGTTACCCGTTACGCATTATTCGCGTTCGGTGCGGTTTATGTAACTAGTTTGCATAAATTAGCCGAAACGGGTCAAACCTTATCATTTTTATCTCAAAATCCAGAATGTGTTAAGTTTACCCATATTATAAAATTCTTTAGACTTGTCAGGTCTAAAACACATTCTAATCCGGTCTTCGCCTAATCGTGCGTTTTGAACCGTATCTTCTTTTAAAACTAACCGGTCTAAGTTTAGGCTTAATTAAGACCCGTTAGGAATCTAATAGGTTATTAAAAACCTTCGTTCCAGATTAGGAGACCAGTAAAAGCTACTCGCACTTGCTGATTGAATACGGTTGAGATAAATTTGAATATTTGCTCAGGTAAATACTTTTAACTTATTTTCCCTTATACGGGCTTAGGATACGGTATTATAATATTGCCGCTTGGTCGGGTATGTAGTTGTTTAAATCGGATTGTGATTAATATATTTACATAACCCGTTTTAATCTGTTTTATTTGGTATATGGCCCTTGGGGGGGTTAATGACCATGTCCCGGATATCCTTGGCATCATTCATTGAAATGCCCACGACCTAAACACGGGGTGTAGGCATACACCTGACAGTTGCATATGTAAAAACTGGTAACCCACTTTAAGGAATCAACCTTGTGGGCATTATACCTGTGGCGTGTCAGTTAATCTTGTCCGGCTCTTCTAACCGGCCCTGATGGACGATAAATAAGTAAAACTGTATACAAGATTATTTTTAAATAATTGTCCCAAGTTATAAAAGATATTTTGTGCCTTGTGCATTCAAATTAATTTTCTTAAACTCTTTTCAAAATGAGTCGGTTAATTGTATTTACCAGTGTAAACTGACGTATTTTCAAAAGGTTAAAGTGCAGGTACTAAACGGAATAGGCTGGCTACTCCAGAGTGAATAAATAAAAGTCTTGCAAGCTTGGTCACTTAGAATCTGTTGAACACGTTATCTTTTATCTTTTGATCCGCCTATGGATCCTTTACAGTCCATTTGTAATACTTTGATATTGCTTTTTATTCGGTTTGTAATGTGATTCATCTTTTGCTTCCGCTGTGCATTTAAATTGTGTTGTTTGACTATGATGATATCAACTACGTCACGATACTCCCCACCGGTAATACGTGGAAATATCGGGGTGTGACATGAAGAAATCGCGGAGGAGGAAGAAGCGGTTACGAGTGCATGTCCCCTCGCGATACAAGCCATGCAACACGTTAGTTGTTCTCCTCCACGTCCCATTTTGAGGTGCACTTTTATCTTGCGAGACCGTGAAGCTACAAACGAGCGTTTGATGAAAGATTATTTTGATCCCACACCAGTTCACGGGCCAGATGTTTTTAGACGGCGGTTTAGGATGAGCAAAGGTTATTTTTGCACATTAATGATGATTTGGAAGCTAAGTATGACTACTTTTAGCAAAGAATGGATGCGAGAGGATATTAGGGTTCACCTCAATTCAAATGGTAACTTCTGCTTTACGTATACTCGACTACAGAAACACGTACGACATCAACGACGAGTATTTGAAGATGGGGGAGAAAACAACACGAGATAACGTGGAACATTTCTGCTTTGGTATTTTTTTACTCACTTTTGTATATTCAATTTTATTTTTAAGTACAATACTAGTAAAACTTTTATATTAAATTTTTAATATTTAGGTATATGCCAGTTATATGGAAAACGTTACTTGAGAAATCCCATTTGGAACAACCTTCAACAAATATACGAGGTCCATTTATAAAAGCAGGGAATACCCAGCATGATTGGTAGTTTGGATTGTCGTCATTGGCGTTGGTATAATTGTCCAACTGCATGGTGAGGTCAACATACATGCGGTAACCAGAAAGGACCAACTTTGGTTTTACAAGCGGTTACGTCATACGACATTTGGGTTTGGTCAGCTTTCTTTGGTGTAGCCGGGTGTATGAACGTCATTAATACCTTCGAGTGTTCACCATTGTTAGAGGGCTACATTTCTGGCACGATGCAGAAAGCCGGTTTCCATGCAAATGAGAACGACTACGAGCATGAATACTATTTGGGTGATGGTATATACCCGGAGTATTTGAATATTGTGAAAACGTTTTCTGAAACGCTCGATGTGAAAAGGCAATAATTTAAAAAACTACAAGATCTTCGCGAAAGGACATCGAGAGGTGTTTCGGGGTTCTTAAACAACAATGACAATTTATTAGAAATCCTTGTCGTATGTGGGATAAGGATAGAATTCGAATGGTCTTGTATGCTTGCATCATAATGCATAATATGATTATAGAAGACGATGGAAAAGTAATATGCCAAATCTATTTTCCAGAAATGTCGTTGAAGGAACGCAAGCAACAATGGAATAGATAATCTTAAATGCTCAACTATTGCGATCTAAGGAAATACATAACGCGTTAAAGGCGATTCGCCTAATTCGACACGATGGCGACGTCGAAGAAGACCACGTGGAAGAAGAAGTAGAAGAATTCGAATCTGGGAACTTTGTAGACGGAGGTTTGGATGATAGAGAAAACGAAGAGGAAGAAGGAGAGAACGACGATGAAGGCAAAGATTAAATGTATGTTTTTTTATTGTTATGTTTTTTTTTAATTTAATAAAAATGTTTTTTTAAATAATTTAGAGATTAAATGAAAAAAATAGAAAATTAATGATTAGGTAATGATGAGTATGTGGCTTTATGACTACACCCTCTTTTGTTATAAAGCCCCTCTCTTACACATGGTCTAAGTGTTGTTTCTTTACCATTATATAAATCCTATATATATAGGGTCAGGATTTAGAGAGAACGGTGAAAAGTGTGAGAATGGTGAGAACAATTTTGGAGTTGACATGTGGCATTGATGCTAAATTACACTAAAGGGTAATATTGTCAAAAAAACCCACACACATGAACTAGGTGTTCAAACAAAACGCCATAAAAACACCAAATTCAGAAAAAAAACGCCATGAAAATACCCAGTTAAAACGCCATAAAACACCAAATTCAGAAAAAACGTCATGAAAATACCCAGTTAAAACGCCATAAAACACTCAGTTTAGAAAAACGACATGAAAAACTCAGTTTAAAACGCCATAAAACACTCAGTTCAGAAAAAACGTCATGAAAATATCTAGTTAAAAAGCCATAAAAACACATAGTTCAGAAAAACGCCATCAAAATAACTAGTCTAAAACGCCATAAAACACCCAGTTCAGAAAAAAGCCATAAAAACCATTTCATTTTTTTCGAACAGTATATCAACAGTATACTCGTTGGAAAGATAAAAAAACGCTGAGTTTTATGGCGTAATTTTTTTAGAAAAATAATCACGTATAAAAAAGTTATTGGCGTTTAAATATGATGGGGGAAATGGCATGTGATTAGCATGTGCACCCTTGTTTGGATCTTCTAATTTTACCCCTCCTGGTACTTATAAGATTCCCATTATTTACAAAAATGTCACCACATCATCTTAGCCACAAATCACAAAGATCAATGGCCGAAAATCGTTTTCACACTTCAAATCGTTCTCTCCTGATCCCGTTCATATATATATATATATATATGGTCAGGATTTAGAGAGAACGGTGAAAAGTGTGAGAACGGTGAGAACGATTTTGGAGTTGACATGTGGCATTGATGCTAAATTACACTAAGGGGTAATATTGTCAAAAACACTGACACACGTGAACTGGGTGTTCAAATAAAACGCCATAAAAACACCAAATTCATAAAAAAACGCCATGAAAATACCCAGTTAACACGCCACAAAACACCAAATTCAGAAAAAAAAAAAAAAAAAAAACGCCATGAAAATGCCCAGTTAAAGCGCCATAAAACACTCAGTTCAGAAAAACGCCATAAAAAACTCAGTTTAAAACGCCATAAAACACTCAGTTCAGAAAAACACCATGAAAGTATCTAGTTAAAAAGCCATAAAAACACATAGTTCATAAAAACGCCATAAAAATAACTAGTCTAAAACGCCATAACACACTAAGTTCAGAAAAACACCATAAAGCCCATTTCATTTTTTTCGAAAAGTATATCAATAGTATACTCGTTGGAAAGATAAAAAAACGCTGAGTTTTATGGTGTAATTTTTTAGAAAAATAATCATGTATAAAAAAGTTATTGGTGTTTAAATATGATGGATGAAAATGACATGTGATTAGCATGTGCACCCTTGTTTGGATCTTCCAATTTTACCTCTCCTGGTACTTATAAGGTTCCCATTATTTACAAAAATGCCACCAAATCATCTTAGGCACAAATCACAAAGATAAATGGCTGAAAATCGTTCTTACTGTTCACACACTTCGAATCGTACTCTCCTGATCCCGTTCCTCTCTCTCTCTCTCTCTCTCTATATATATATATATATATATATCTATATATATATATATCTCACACCCCCAAAAATCCACACGCGGAGTATCACCGCTTGGAGGCGTGACTGACCAGGATCAAGCCACCAATCATATTGAACAAGCATGTAAGTAGTATATATAATCAAACACAATACAATTGGTGTCTAAACAAAACATAGTTTAAGTTGCAAGTGGAAGCATAATGTTAAAACCAAATCATAAGTTTAAACGTTTCAAATGTTTAGCATGGCACACAGCTGTCGATGTCCCACAACGACTCTTCCCACTCTGTTGCAAGCTCCATAGATACCTAACGAGCTGCAAGGCATGTAACAACGAGTCAACAACAAAGTTGAGCGAGTTCACAGTTAATTGTTTAGTTATTGAGTTTGTTTCAGAAATCATAAGTTCGTTTCATAACCATGTATTACCCAGTATCCTTAATTTCCCAAAACCTTTCCACGATATTTAGTGGGGGCTTCCCATGTCGTATGTTACTAGATTAGTCATATCCATAAGTGTCCTTCCCAATCTGAGAACAGTGTTTAGTATGAGTGTACGTAGGTTTTACGTACGTGCCCTTCCCAATCCGAGGACAGTAGTAAGATTCATGAACCCTAATCATCAGTTCATCATCATCATACCTACGTGCGTGCCCTTCCCAATCCGTCTACAGCGATCTACACGATTACTACATGCATACAATCGATACTTTTTTAAATCTATAGGTTCTTTATTAGCAAGAATCACCATAAGGTTGAGATCTAAATATTATGAACAGATTCTATACTAACATTCGATAAACATGAGCAATCCATTGATCGTACATAAGATTCATGAAACCTCGATCATTAATCAGACTCATCATCAAATCATGAATTTAAACCTTACATAACAACAGTTAATAATGGTTCCGATTAAGCTGTTAGTGATGACACAATCGGCAAATCATACAAGGGTTAAACACTAACCAAAATAGGAGGGCTAATGGATCGATTGGTCCGAAGGATAGGGCTTCGAAGACACACAGTCGCCGTCAGTAGGGAGAGAGAGCTCTAGGGTTTCTTATTTGTTAAAGTGTGACGAATGGAACCGTAATACACAATAAGTATTCGCGTAACATACTGGGCCCTTAATGGGCTTCGGCGAAACGTTGGGCCGGCGAAACACTTTTGTTTCGTCGAGAAGAGGACGGCGAAGCACTCCTGTTTCGTCGGGGTATATATATGGTGAAACACTTTTGTTTCGTCGAACTAGTTTACGGCCGGACTCATTCAGATTTAAATAGTTTAAGTTTTTCAAACAAGTTACATGTTATATCAGCAAACATATAGATGCAACAATCACAAACGTCTCAACATATATCAAACACGTGTACAATTACAAGGCAAACCAGTCGTGTAAGCAAACAACTAAACAATTAACGTGTAATTAATGCGAAGGTGGAATCTTGGAAACTCGAGTTGCCACATTAACCCCAACTTGAAAGAAATTTCGTCCCGAAATTTAGCATGCGGTTACAGAGGAAGCTAGTTAAGTTTGCATGGTTTACTGGTTTTTTTTCCTGGGGTGTCACATCATCCCCCCGTTGATTTGGAATTTCGTCCCGAAATTCCGCAGTAGCTTCAGCCTCAGTAGTAGTTGCATTGTTGTCGAACAACTGGGGATACTTGAGTTTCATTTGGTCTTCTCGTTCCTAGGTGAACTCTGGGACACGACAGGAGTTCCAACGAACTCGAACAAGAGGTATTCTGGTGTGCTTGAGGACCTTAACGTCTCGGTCCGTGATTTCAACTGGTTCCTCGACAAATCGCAGCTGATCGTCGATAGTGAGATCCTTTAAAGAAACTATGAGGGTCTCATCTGACAGACATTTCTTCAGATTTGACACGTGAAATACGTTGTGAACTCCACCGAGTTCCGCTGGTAGGTTCAGTTTATAGGCCACCTTGCCTATTTTCTCAATGATTCCGAACGGTATGACATATCGCGGATTAAGTTTGCCCTTTTTTTCCAAAGCGAACCACACCCTTCCAGGGCGAAACTTTGAGTAGCACTCGATCCCCAACTTGGAACTCGAGTGGTTTCCTGCGCTTATCAGCGTAGCTTTTCTGACGGTCACGAGCTGCCGCCATGCGTTGTCGTATCTGAGCAATCCTTTCTGTAGTATCAACTACGAGTTCTGGGCCAGTGATTTGGCTGTCGCCAACTTCTGCCCAGCAAAGAGGTGATCGGCATTTACGTCCGTACAATGCCTCGAACGGAGCGGCTTGAATGCTAGTGTGGTAACTGTTATTATACGAAAACTCCACTAGAGGGAGATGTTTTTCCCAGCCGTTGCCAAAATCGATTACACATGCACGAAGACTGCCCATCCGTTTACGCGTGATAAGCCGTGCTCATGTCTAATCGAGAGCCAAAAGATTTGTGCATCGCTTGCCACAACCCTGAAGTAAAACATCCATCACGATCAGAGATAATAGAGGTCGGCACTCCGTGCCTCGAAACCACTTCCTTTAAGTAAACGTCTGCTAGAGTCGAGAACTTATCCTTTTCCTTGATAGCCAAAAATTGTGCAGACTTTGTGAGTCGATCCACGATCACCCAAATAGTATCATTTCCACGTTGAGATCTAGGCAGGTCAGTAACGAAATCCATGGAAATTTGCTCCCATTTCCATTGTGGTATCTCTGGTTGTTGGAGTAGGCCCGATGGTTTCTGACATTCAGTCTTGACTCTCGCACAAGTCAAACATTTGCTAATGTAAGTTGCTATGTGAGCTTTCATGCTAGGCCACCAATACGTAGATCTGAGATCGTGGTACATCTTATCCGAACAAGGATGTACTGAGTAGCGAGACTTATGTGCTTCATCCATTACAAGTTCTCGTAAGTTGCCATAGAGTGGGACCCAGATGCGTCCTGTTATGTAGTAGGCGTCGTCTTCCTTTTGTTCTAACCGTTGCCTTGAGCCGCGTAAGGCTTCAGCCCTGACGTTTTCTGGTTTCAATGCTTCTACCTGAGCATCTCGTATCTGTGCAGGAAGACTAGATTGGATAGTGAGTTGTAAAGCACGTACACGTCTAGGTGTAGTATCCTTTCGACTGAGAGCGTCGGCCACAACATTGGCTTTGCCCGGATGGTACTTGATGGCACATTCGTAATCATTCAATAGCTCGACCCATCGACGTTGTCGCATGTTCAACTCCTTCTGTTTGAAGATATGCTCGAGACTCCTGTGATCGGTGTAAATGGTGCACTTGGTATCGTACAGGTAATGTCTCCATATCTTGAATGTGAAAACAACAGCTCCCAGCTCCAAATCGTGTGTAGTGTAATTCCTTTCGTGAATCTTAAGTTGGCGCGAGGCGCAAGCAATGACTTTATCCCGTTGCATCAACACACAACCAAGACCCTGAATTGACGCGTCACAGTAGACCACGAAATCGTCTGTGCCCTCAGGCAATGAGAGAATAGGTGCACTACAAAGTCTATCCTTTAAGTGTTGAAATGCTGATTCCTGTGCATTACCCCAACGATAGGTGACACCCTTCTGAGTTAGTAGAGTAAGCGGTTGCGCAATCTTGGAAAAGTCTTTGATGAACCTTCTGTAGTAGCCCGCCAAACCCAAGAATTGGCGGATTTCTGTTGGTGTACGGGGTGCAGGCCAGTTCTTGATCGAGTCTACCTTGGATGGATCAACATGAATCCCATCCTTGTTTACCACGTGGCCTAGAAAGTGGACTTCACGAAGCCAAAAGTCGCATTTTGAAAACTTAGCGTACAACTGCTCTGCTCGAAGTAGTTCCAAAATAAGTCGTAGATGGTGCTCGTGTTCCTCCTGACTCTTCGAATAGATCAGGATGTCATCGATGAAAACAATAACTAACTTGTCCAGGTAAGGCTTGCACACTCTGTTCATAAGATCCATGAAGACTGCAGGTGCGTTTGTCAATCCAAAAGGCATAACCATGAACTCGTAATGTCCATACCGAGTCCTGAACGTTGTCTTAGAGATGTCATCGTCTCGGACTCTTAGTTGATGGTAACCTGACCTTAGGTCAATCTTCGAATAGTAGCTCGACCCTTGCAACTGATCGAACAAGTCATCAATAGAGGTTAGCGATTCTTCACGGTCACCTTGTTGAGTTCGCGGTAATCTATGCACATACGGAAGTTACCGTCCTTCTTCTTTACAAACAACACTAGAGCTCCCCAGGGCGAAGAGCTATGACGAATGAAACCCTTATTCAAGAGTTCTTGCAATTGCTTGGACAGTTCTTCTAGTTCGGTTGGAGCTAAGCGATACGGTGCTCGAGTTATGGGCGCTGCTCCAGGAGCCAGCTCAATTTGAAATTCAACCTGACGATGAGGCGGAAGACCAGGTAAATCCTCAGGAAACACTTGAGGAAAGTCACGTACAACTGGAATATCCTCTATTTTCTTCTCTTTCGTTGATGCGTCAGTAACGAGTGCTAAAATAGCAGTGTGCCCCTTTCGCAAACACTTCTGGGCCTTAAGAAAGGAAATGATGCCCACAACAGCACCACTATTGTCGCCTTGAATCACGAGAGGTTCTTTTTTAATAGAACAGGGAATACGAACAATCTTCTCTTTGCAAAGGATCTCTGTTTGCTGTTGGGATAACCAATCCATCCCAATGACGATGTCGAAACTACCCAAAACTATAGGAATGAGATTGATAGAGAAAGTCTGACCAGCTAAGACGAGATTACAACCCTTAACTATGTGTGTGGCTTCTAGGCTTTTACCGTTTGCTAACTCTACGGCATGCTTGGTGTTCAAAAGTGTTGGTGTGCGTTTAAGCATTTGACTAACTTTTAGGGACACATAACTGGTATCGGCACCCGAATCAAATAAAATAGTAACATAAAAGTCGTCGAGAAGAAACTTACCCATCACCACGTTAGGATCATTCCTTGCGTCACCCTGACCAATCACGAACGCTCGACCCCTGGCACCATTGTCGTCGTTATTACCCCCGTTGTTATTCCCATTATTGTTCCCATTTCCTTGGTTGTGGTTCTGATTCTGATTTAACTGCGGGCATTGTCTCTTGAAGTGACCTTCAGCGCCACACTGATAGCATCCCCTGTTGCCCTGTTGTTGTTGCTGATTCTGCGGTGCTTGCTGTTGCTGCTGACGATTCTGATTTGCAGGCCGTGAGATCCTGCAATCCTTGGCTTCATGACCCATCTTGAGACACCTCTGGCAATGTCCCTTGTTGCACTGACCACTGTGGTTCCTGTTGCATTTGTTGCACTTTGGGTGGTTTCCTCGATATCCACCATGCCCTTGACTACCAGAAGATTGCTGACCAGGACTCTGGTAATCATCAATCTTTCGCTGTTGTGCCTGGGACTGAACTGTAGTCGAACCCTTGCTGGAGGCTCCATCCCATTTTCGTTTATTGTCACTAGGAATAGCAGAAGTAGTAGTAGCAGTAGCACCTATACACTTAGGCAGTTTGTTACGTTCCACTGCCTGGTCTGTGAGACGATGAGCAAGACGAGTAACATCCTGGATGGTAGCATTGTTAGCAGAACTCACATGGCTTTGAATCTCTGGTACTAAACCTTTGAGGTACAGCTCGATGCATTTGATAGGAGGATCCACCATAGGAGGATCCACCATAGTAGGACACAAAATTGCCAGCTCGTTTGATCTTTTTGTGTACGCTTCAATCTCCGACCCTGTCATCTTAAGGTTAAATTAAAGAACTCCACTTCCAGCTTGTGGATGTCATCACGACTACAGTACTCTCGCTTGATCAGTTCTTTGAAGTCGTTCCATGGGGTGGAGTTTGCAGCTGCCAGCCCTAACATTTGAACTTGTGCGTTCCACCAAGTCAACGCAACGCCTTCGAGAGTACCAGTGGCACACTTCACCCTACGAGCCTCAGGGCATTCACACATTTCGAAGACCGATTCGAGTTCTCGAACCAGTGGAGGAGTCCAACGACCCCTTCAATGCCACTGAAAGTACTAGGACGATAGTCCATAAAGGTCTTGAACGTGCACACAGGCGGCTGAGCATGCTAACCTGTTGCGTGTACAAGAATAAGACAGAGTTAAAAACAAGAGTTGGTTTATGAGAGTAGGATCTAAAGATCCTAGAGTAAGTTGCGACTGCAGGGTATACCTCCTGCTTGAGCGGCTGCAAGCGCTGCAGTAACTTGTTCAGTGATCAAAGCTGCCAACTGGGCTTGAGTTAGGTTAACGCGTCCACTCATGATCTTCGTATCAAAGGAAACATGAGTGAGAAAGGTTCGCGAAAGTGCGATGACAGAAGAGAGTAAGCACATATATGTTTCAAGCAATAATTGTTATATTTATCTAAGCATACTATGAGCAATGCACTATGTAACTAGCAAGTAGGCAATATAACATAAACCATATCACCTATAGTGTTGAGCCTTGCACGTGGAGTGAAGCGTCGTTGTGGATCGTTGAGCACTGTACAGGTTATAGTCTGGTTTTAACAAAAACTTGTTCCCCTTATTAAAACCAAGTTCACTATAACCAATGGCTCTGATACCAATCTATCACACCCCCAAAAATCCACACGCGGAGTATCACCGCTTGGAGGCGTGACTGACCAGGATCAAGCCACCAATCATATTGAACAAGCATGTAAGTAGTATATATAATCAAACACAATACAATTGGTGTCTAAACAAAACATAGTTTAAGTTGCAAGCGGAAGCAAAATGTTAAAACCAAATCATACGTTTAAATGTTTCAAATGTTTAGCATGGCACACAGATGTCCATGTCCCACAATGACTCTTCCCACTCTGTTGCAAGCTCCAAAGATACCTAACGACCTGCAAGGCATGTAACAACGAGTCAACAACAAAGTTGAGCGAGTTCACAGTTGATTGTTCAGTTATTGAGTTTGTTTCAGAAATCATAAGTTCGTTTCATAACCATGTATTACCCAGTATCCTTAATTTTCCAAAACCTTTTCACGATATTTAGTGGGGGCTTCCCATGTCGTATGTTACTAGACTAGTCGTATCCATAAGTGTCCTTCTCAATCCGAGAACAGTGTTAAGTATGAGTGTACGTAGGTTTTACGTACGTGCCCTTCCCAATCCGAGGACAGTAGTAAGTATGAATGTACGTAGGTTTTACGTACGTGCCCTTCTCAATCCGAGGACAGTAGCAAGTATGAGTGTACGTAGGTTTTACATACGTGCCCTTCTCAATCCGAGGACAGTAGCAAGTATGAGTGTACGTAGGTTTTACGTACGTGCCCTTCCCAATCCAAGGACAGTAGTAGGTAGTCTAGTAGTGTTGATAATATAAATAGTTATTCAATCCCATTCCCAACCCACCGGGAATCCCATGCCTTAGGAGTGTGAACTCACCTTGGTTTGCTCGGTATGCTAAGGTATGTGCTCACAAATAATCAGTCAAGGCCTAGAGTACGCACGTATACATAATCAGTTGATATTCACAAAGTTCGACTAACAGTCAAGATCATCACGTGCATACAAGTAACCACTAACACATAGCATTTATTAGTTATGCAAGCTCATGGAATCATGCTTTACAATTAACAGCACATGACTAACCTAGTTAATCCCTAACAGACTTAACTGAGTTTACTGTACAGTTTACCCATTCGACGAAACACCACTGTTTCGTCGTGACATCCCTTCGACGAAACACCCCTGTTTCGTCGTGTTCCCTTAATCGACGAAACTCCTTTGTTTCGTCAAGGTGTGATTCGTCGTCTACAGCGTTTCGTCAACTAGGTCAGTTACGTCGTCAACAGTTATCATTATCAACAGTTACGCATATCACAGGAACCCTAATCATCAGTTCATCATCATCATACGGAATCCATACAACAATCATTCAACAACATACATGTAACCCGTACCCTATGCATAATAGTTTGATAAACCCTCAAACGATCTACACGATTACTACATGCATACAATCGATACTCTTTTAAATCTATAGGTTCCTTATTAGCAAGAATCACCATAAGGTTGAGATCTAAATATTATGAACAGATTCTATACTAACATTCGATAAATATGAGCAATCCATTGATCGTACATAAGATTCATGAAACCTCGATCATTAATCAGACTCATCATCAAATCATGAATTTAAACCTTACATAACAATAGTAAACAATGGATCCGATTAAGCAGTTAGTGATGACACAATCGGCAAATCATACAAGGGTTAAACACTAACCCAAATAGGAGGGCTAATGGATCGATTGGTCGGAAGGATAGGGCTTTGAAGACACACAGTCGCCGTCAGTAGGGAGAGAGAGCTCTAGGGTTTCTTATTTGTTAAAGGTGTGACGAATGGAACCGTAATACACAATAAGTATTCGCGTAACATATTGGGCCCATAATGGGCTTCAGTGAAACGTTGGGTCGGCGAAACACTTTTGTTTCGTCGAGAAGAGGACGGCGAAACACTCCTGTTTCGTCGGGGTATATATATGGCGAAACACTTTTGTTTCGTCGAACTAGTTTACGGCCGGACTCATTCAGATTTAAATAGTTTAAGTTTTTCAAACAAGTTACATGTTATATCAGCAAACATATAGATGCAACAATCACAAATGTCTCAACATATATCAAACACGTGTACAATTACAAGGCAAACCAGTCGTGTAAGCAAACAACTAAACAATTAACGTACAATTAATGCGAAGGTGGAATCTTGGAAACTCGAGTTGTCACAATATATATATATATATATATATATATATATATATATATATATATATATATATATATAGGTTAAGGTTCAAGAGTGAACACTAGTGTAGTTTGCGAACTGAGCGAACTAATCCTGGCCATACATGTGTGTAGATCAATGGCCAGGATTTGATAATGAAATACACTAATGTATTTTACGATTGGATGATGAAATCCTATCTATCCACGTGTGTAAATCAATGGCCAAGATTTGTTCACTCAGTTCGCAAATACACTAATGTTCACTCTAGAACCCCACCCTATATATATATATATACATACAGGGCAAGGATATATAGGAAACCATTTTTTAGTGAGAAAACCAAGGAAACCCAATTGTGACCATTGATCTTGATGATCTAATGGTTGAGGAAATACCTAGCATTATTGAATTAAATAATGTGCAATGTTTATCTTCATAAGTAGATTAAAGGGTATTTAGGTAAAAACACAATGAAACAAGGTACATAGAATATATTAAAAAAATGTGAGGTTTGTCCTCTTATTCCCTTTCTTCTGTACAAGTCACCATCATCATCATCATCATCATCCATTCTCTCTCTCTCTCCATGTTTCAAAATAAACACCAAGAACACACACAAGTGTGTGTGAGAGAGTTCAGGAGGTAGAGAGAGAGATTTAAGAGAGAGAAGAAGACGACGATGGACGACGGACAAGCCATCGTCTACAGCGGTGGAGGTTCTCCGATGAACCGTTGGTACCGACGACGGTGTTACAGGCAACCGGAGTGGGGATTCTAATTACAAGCCGTTGTCTACAGCGGTGGAGGTTCTCCGACGAATCGTCGGTGCCGACGACGGTGTTACAAGCAACCGGAGTGGGGATTCTGATTTTAGCTCAGTTCAGATTCGAGTCAGCCGCAGATCGGGACTCGATTCAGGTTTCCGGTTGGTGATCCAGTCCAAGTATGATTCAGTCTTTTTGGATTCTCTGGTTTTATTTTGGTTTGGATTCTCTGGTTTTATACTCGGTTAGGTGTCATTTAGTTTGGATTCTCTGGTTTTTTTTTCAGTCTTTTTTAATTTGTGATTATTGTTCGTTTAGGACTGTTCAAATGTTATTTTTTCTCTGTTTAAGCGGTTTAGTTTGGTAATGTTGTTAGATTTAGTATTGAGATTGGGTTTTTAGTGTCGGATTACCTGAATGTGGGCATATTTTGTTAAAATATGAAGGCGTAGGGTGGAAAGGTGTGTGCAGAAAAAATGCAGCGTCCCGAGTGCATCAGAGAGTATGATTGTGTAGTTTCGGTGGAGAATACAGTTTCAGGTAACACTTTGTAGCGAAGGCGTTGCTTGACGAAAAGAAGACACGTGTTGACGATTGTGTAGTTTCGGTGCAGAATACAGTTTCAGGTAACATGTGTTACCTATCTCTTACCTGTTTGTTATGTTAAATAACTCCGGAAATATTACTTGTGCTATTATGTATTTACTATGGAGGTTGTATTTGCAGGAGTGAGGAGAATGACCAGGTCCGTGACGGGTAGGCTGGCTAATAAGCGAAAGCAGAACGATAAAGAAATAGAACGATAACGAAAGAAGGTAGATGGAGAAACCGATGAAGAATGGGAACAAGAAGTCGATGAAGGGCAAGTGGTGGGTACCTTTGACGTTGTACAGAAGTTACCCTCCAGTGTAACACATGTTAAAAACATGTGTTACATATGTTCAACCTCTTTGTTACCAAAAATCGGGGTTGCACATATGTAACACGTGTTACAACAGGTTTTTACCTACTTACACGTCTCTATTACAAATGGATGAAAACAGTTTTTTTAAAACATCCAAGGTGTAACACTTGTTTATTTGAAAGTTCTTAAAACAACCGTTGTAACACGTGCTACATCTTTTTACTCAGCTGTGCATTTTCCTTTTTATAATCTCATCCTCAACGTAAAGATAAATCCAATGTAACACGTGTTACAAAAGGAAATTACCTACTTACACATCTCTATTACGTTGATTTAAACAGTTATTTAAAAACATCCACTTTGCAACACTTGTTTATTTGAAAGTTCTTAAAACAACCGTTGTAACACGTGTTACAACTTTTTTAGTGTTGTGCATTTTCCTTTTTATAATCCCATCTTCAGCTTGAAGATACATCCAATGCAACACGTGTTAGGTTTTTTACGTGTTACAAAAGGTTTTTACTTAATGTAATAGTAAGTTTAAATGTTAAAATGTTTTTTTTTAAGATTGGCTGTTAAATGTTAAATTGTATAAACTTCATAATTTATTCGAAATATCTCGTTTATTTTACAAATAAAAAGTTGTGTTTTTTTTTGTGGGATAATTAGCTACATATGTAGTAAACGTTACACAAGTTACTTGTAGTTACCCCAACCCTTTTTTGGACACAAATGGGGGTTGCACATATGTAACACATGTTTGTAACATGTGTTACACTAGAGAGGTAACACATGTATAGCCACGTTACACATGTTACATAGGAGATTAATAAGTTGTAACTATAGAAGATTAATATTGATGTACTTGTTTTGTTCATAGGTGAAAAGATGTTTTGTGTTCAAGATGAAGATGGTTATCAAGAAGCGAAGCCCGCCGAAGGATTACAACGCATCATCAGGTTTTCGTGGTGACGATGGTGTGTTTTTTGGTTGGCTGCTATGTGTTGTGAAGATGGATGTTGTTGTGAAGACCATTTTTTAGAAGCATTACAACTATTTATATAAAATTCATTTTTATTTTCATTGTTAGTATGCCCATTTTTGGATGAATACGGATGTTGATGTGACGGCAATTTTTTTTGGGATGCAACAACTATATGTAACATGTGTAACCTTGACGTTGTAACACATGTAAAATGGCTATACATGTGTTACATATGTTACACAATAGTGTAACATATATTATAAACATGTTTTACATATGTCAGCCCCTTTGGTGTCAATTTAAACTTAGTAAAATTACATATGTAACAACATTACATCATCCAAAATGTCATATCAATGAACAAACAAGTAGACTAGTGTAACGAATTAAAGGGACAAACGAGACACTTCATGTTACATATGTACGTAGACTTGTTATTAACAATGTTATTAGTAGATAAAAAAACGTCATTAACGTATATTTTTTACACTGAACCCAACTTATTGGTCATAAGTCTTATACATGGCAAGAAGTTCTTCCAGTGTGACGTATGATTTAACAATAATAGGATGATATTGCTCGTTGACATTCGGTGTCCACAATTTAGTGCCATTAGAAGACTCGTAAAGATGGTAACGTGGAGTATGTTCAAGATCATATGTGGACTTAGGGACGAATGTTAGTATAAGTTTACGTGCGTTATGAACGTTGTAATAAGTTTAGCACCCTAGGGTAACAAAAAAAGATCACACATGACACTTGTCGCCATGTTACACATGTTAATTGTGTGTCCACATGTAACATCTTCTCTACAACGTTAGTAACATCCTTAAAAGTTGTGTCCTACTCTTCTTTATATTCTAGTTTGGTTCAGTGTTCATAACGCACGTAAAATATGTGTAACGCACGTAAACTTATACTAACAAGTTGGGTTCAGTGTAAACTTATGACCAATAAGTTGGGTTCAGTGTAAAAAATATACGTTAATGCAGTTTTTTATCTACTAATAACATTGTTAATAACAAGTCTACGTACATATGTAACATGAAGTGTATCGTTTGTCCCTTTAATTCGTTACACTAGTCTACTTGTTTGTTCATTGATATGACATTTTGGATGATGTAATGTTGTTACATATGTAATTTTACTAAGTTTAAATTGACACCAAAGTGGCTGACATATGTAAAACATGTTTATAATATATGTTACACTATTGTGTAACATATGTAACACATGTATAGCCATTTTACATGTGTTACAACGTCAAGGTTACACATGTACATATAGTTGTTGCATCCCAAAAAAAATTGCCGTCACATCAACATCCGTATTCATCCAAAAATGGGCATACTAACAATGAAAATAAAAATGAATTTTATATCAATAGTTGTAATGCTTCTAAAAAATGGTCTTCACAACAACATCCATCTTCACAACCCATAGCAGCCAACCAAAAAACACACCATCGTCACCACGAAAACCTGATGATGTGTTGTAATCCTCCGGCGGGCTTCGCTTCTTGATAACCATCTTCATATTGAACACAAAACATCTTTTCACCTATGAACAAAACAAGTACATCAATATTAATCTTCTATAGTTAAAACTTATTAATCTCCTATGTAACATGTGTAACGTGGCTATAAATGTGTTACCTCTCTAGTGTAACACATGTTACAAACATGAAACATGTGTTACATATGTGCAACCCCCCTTTGTGTCCAAAAAAGGGTTGGGGTAACTACAAGTAACTTGTGTAACGTTTACTACATATGTAGCTAATTATCCCACAAAAAAAACACGACTTTTTATTTGTAAAATAAACGAAATATTTCGAATAAATTATGAAGTTTATACATTTTAACATTTAACAACCAATCTTAAAAAAACATTTTAACATTTAAACTTATTATTACATTAAGTAAAAACCTTTTGTAACACGTAAAAAACCTAACACGTGTTGCATTGGATGTATCTTCAAGCTGAAGATGGGATTATAAAAAGGAAAATGCACAAACCTAAAAAAGTTGTAACACGTGTTACAACGGTTGTTTTATGAACTTTCAAATAAACAAGTGTTGCAAAGTGGATGTTTTTAAATAACTGTTTAAATCAACGTAATAGAGATGTGTAAGTAGGTAATTTCCTTTTGTAACATGTGTTACATTGGATGTATCTTTACGTTGAGGATGAGATTATAAAAAGGAAAATGCACAGCTGAGTAAAAAGATGTAACATGTGTTACAACGGTTGTTTTAAGAACTTTCAAATAAACAAGTGTTACACCGTGGATGTTTTAAAAAAACTGTTTTCATCCATTTGTAATAGAGACGTGTAAGTAGGTAAAAACATGTTGTAACACGTGTTACATATGTGCAGCCCCGATTTTTGGTAACAAAGAGGTTGAACATATGTAACACATGTTTGTAACATGTGTTACACTGGAGGGTAACTTCTGTACAACGTCAAAGGTACCCACCACTTTCCCTTCATCGACTTCTTGTTCCCATTCTTCATCGGTTCTCCATCTACCTTATTTCGTTATCGTTCTGCTTTCGCTTATTAGCCAGCCTACCCGTCACGGACCTGGTCATTCTCCTCACTCCTGCAAATACAACCGCCATAGTAAATACATAATAGCACAAGTAATATTTCCGGAGTTATTTAACACAACAAACAGGTACGAGATAGGTAACACATGTTACCTGAAATTGTATTCTGCACCGAAACTACACAATCGTCAACACGTATCTTCTTTTCGTCAAGCAACGCGCTCGCTACAAAGTGTTACCTGAAACTGTATTCTGCACCGAAACTACACAATCACACTCTCTGATGCACTCGGGACGCTGCATTTTTTCTGCACACACCTTTCCACCCTACGCCTTCACATTTTAACAAAAAAAATGCCCACATTTAGGTAATCCGACACTAAAAACCCAATCTCAATACTAAATCTAACAACATTACCAAACCAAACCGCTTAAACAGAGAAAAAATAACATTTGAACAGTCCTAAACAAACAATAATCACAAATTAAAAAAGACTGGAAAAACAAACCAGAGAATCCAAACCAAATGACACCTAACCGAGTATAAAACCAGAGAATCCAAACCAAAATAAAACCAGAGAATCCAAAAAGACTGAACCATACTTGGACTGGATCACCAACCGGAAACCTGAACCGAGTCCCGATCTGCGACTGACTCGAATCTTAACTAAGCTAAAATCAGAATCCACACTCCGGTTCCTTGTAACACCGTCGTCGGCACCGACGGTTCGTCGGAGAACCTCCACCGCTGTAGACGACGACTTGTAATCAGATTCCCCACTCCAGTTGCCTGTAACACCGTCGTCGGCACCGACGGTTCGTCGGAGAACCTCCACCGCTGTAGACGACGGCTTGTCCGTCGTCCATCGTCGTCTTCTTCTCTATCTTAAATCTCTCTCTCTACCTCTTGAACTCTCTCACACACACTTATGTGTGTTCTTGGTGTTTATTTTGAAACATGGAGAGAGAGAGAGAGAATGGATGATGATGATGATGATGGTGGTGGTGACTTGTAAAGAAGAAAGGGAAATGTGTTAGTTGGTGAAAGTACAAAGCACATATTCTAGTTTGCCAAGTTTTCTCAATAAAATTGGTTTTCTCCATATACTTACACTATATATATATATATATATATATATATATATGTGTGTGTCTTTCGTCAACAATGTTTATATATATATATATATTTATATATATATATATATTTATATATATATATATAGAGTAGGGTTCCCACGGAAAGTGTGTTTCTCCTAGAAAGTCTAGGAAGCGATCTGGTCCATCCGATTGGTGTGTTTAAGGGTTGAGATCATCTTAGTGGCATTTTGGTAATATGTGTGTGATAATAATTAATTGATTTAATAGATTGGGGGTATTTTGGTCATTCAACGTGTTTTAAATCAATTAACAAACCGTCAAACATTAACCCACGTCCTACATTCACGCGATTTTCTCTCTCTCTAAAACACCCACTTCCTAAAACCCTAATCCATACCAAAATTCGCTAGTTTCTTGGATGAAGATAACAAATTCGAAAAAAAATACAAGCGTTAGTTGCTATTTAACTCGTTGATTGTGTTCTAGAACTCGAATTTTTATCATCTGCGTCTTCTTTTTCTGGTAATTTTGAGGCAAGAGATTCAAGATTATTGAAACAACGAAGAAGATTGATATTCCGATGTGTTCCAAAAAACGTTCCAATCAGTCTTCGTCGATTCTAGGTGCGTTTTTTTATGTATTTTTCAAAACTAGGGTTTCTAAATTGTGTTTATTGTAATCGATCATTGCTGGCTGTTGATGCCATTTTAATGTTGATGATGACAGTGTGTTGAAGACGAAGACACTGGGTTGGTTGCTGTTAAAACACAGCGTCAAGAATCTGCTTGCTGTTAAAACACACTGGCCTGCTTTTAAAACACAATGTCAAGAACACAATGTCAAGAATCTGCTTGCTGTTAAAACACACTGGCCTGCTTGTTGTTAAAACACAATGTCAATAAATCTGCTTGCTGTTAAAACACAACGTCAAGAATCTGCTTGCTGTTAAAACACACTGGCCTGTTTGCTGTTAAAACACACTGGCCTGTTTACTGTTAAAACACAATGTCAAGAAATCTGCTTGCTGTTAAAACACACTGGCCTGCTTGCTGTAAAAACACAATGTCAATAAATCTGCTTGCTGTTAAAACACAGCGTCAAGAATCTGCTTGCTGTTAAAACACACTGGCCTGTTTGCTGTTAAAACACACTGACTTCAGATTTGAATTTAGTTAATGAAAAATAAATTCGATTTGAATTTGACTCCAGATAAACACATTGACCTCCAAATTTGAATTTGAATTCGAAAAAAATAAAGATTCCAAAAATCATGGAATGTTAGTTAATGAAAAATAAATTCCAAAAATAAAATTAAAATGTGAAATTACATAGTTGCCCTTTTAGTTAAAATAACCCAATGCCACATGTCCAATTCTCATTGCTTCCTAGACTTTTTAGGAAAAAAAGACTTTCCACCCAACTCCTACTCTATATATATAAACATTGTTGACGAAAGACGATTAATAGTAACTTTATTTTTATAATAATATATAGTTTTTGTTTTTCCTTTATTTAATATATTATACTAGTTTATTGTTATATTTACTTCTAATAACATATTTTTTATTTTTTACCTTTTTTCTAAACCATATATTCCCTATACCATTTTTTTAATAATTCTTTTTTTTCTTTTTTTAGAACATATATTATTTTATGGATTAACTTGATACTTCTTTAATAATTTACGTTTATAACTTTTTTCTAAAAACTTAAGTACGTAGTTGTGTTTGATTCTTCCCCAACATTCTGTTATAAGTTTTGTTAAAACGAAGTTATACTCTAAATTAAGTATTTATTGTAACTTTAATTTAATAACAATACATAGTTTTTTTTTGTTTTTTATTTAATATATTATAATAGTTTATTATTATATTTACTTTTATTAACATATTTTTAATTTTTTCCATTTTTAAAACCATATATTTCCTATACCATTTTTTTAATAATTCTTTTTTTTCGTTTTAGAACATATATTAGTTTATCGATAAACTTGATACTTCTTTAATAGTTTACGTTTATAACTTTTTTTTCTAAAAACTTAAGTACGTAGTTGTGCTTGATTTTTCCCCGGCATTCTGTTATAAGTTTTTTAAAAACAAAGTTATACTCTAAATCAAGTATTTATTTGGTATCATAAAACGATACGATGATAAACTAAACCGTTCTAATGGTTTGCCTTTCTAAACAATATGCTTTATTTTCAAATTACGTTTGTTTTACATTATCATTTAATCGGTTTCGCCGCAACGCGCGATTATATTTAACGTGATTGATTGCTGAAAATGATAAAAGACCAATCATGCAGGCAAAAGCGTGGACATTTTTTTTAGAAACAAACTAAATCAACTTGGTAGAAGAAACAAAATGCGGTACAAAAATCAAGCAATAAAAATATCAAACTAAGGGACAAACTTGAAAGTTGTTGTATAGTAGAAGGGGTAGTGTTGTAGATTCAAGTCCCAGTATGTGACACAGAAATTCGCTAAGCAAAATTCCCGCACGAGTGGCACCCACGATAAATTATTCTGCTTATAATACACACGTGTGGCCTTTTCTTATTCTAGATACTCTACCTTTGCCAAGTGCCAACTCAACGCACCGACTACAAGGTACAAACCCCCATTTTCACGGATGTTATCTTAACATATTATTTTTGGTTTCATTCAAAAGTTGATATTACTATCATATATAAATATTGCAGAGCACCATGGTCCTTTTGACTGTTGGTAAAATTAAAACAAATTTATAGCTTTCTTCGCTAGAGTTGCTCGTTGCAAGCCAGACGTCATCTCATTGCCAGACACCCGAATATTGGTAGCTGATCTTCCCTATCGCCTGCAGGGGCGGAACTATAGTTATAGGAGCCGTAGCACGGGCAACGGCTCAACCCCGTATTCGTAGTTTTTTTTTCCGGTTTTATACAAACGATTTCAAGCTATGAAAAAAAGAAGATGACAAATTTATTAGATATTTGTTTTACTTTATCTATTATCGTTTTTTATTATTATATGACTGCACGGTAAAAAAAATTCGAGATACCCCTAAATTAATGGGCTAGCTCTGCCATTGTACCTACCTTACAAGAAACTTTTAAAAAGACAGGATATTGTCACGATGATGATCAGACTTGTATATACTCGTAACATACCCTCTATTAATTGTTTACGTTGCTCCGTGACTTCAGAAGTCAAGGGCAAAGTAAAGGTCATCAAGTGACTTTCCCTTGGGAGTGGCTTAAGAAGTTAAGATCTAGTGTAAGGTTCGAGCTATTGTTGCATGTTAAATCCCACACTTTGGGTGGCCATTTTTAGGTAGTTAGATGCATGAGGCTTACACTTTGAGGTAAATTCATATGTTTAGTAAGGAAAACATAAAAGTTTCGTGCGTTCAGGGGCGCAGCTTTGTAGGGGCCGGAGAGGGGGAGGGGGCGACCCCCGAACTTTTCGCTCAGTAGTGTCCGGTATGTAGTTTTCGTATAGAATTTTTAGGTATATACGTTACGCCCCGCTTGCGGTATGCTCATATAATGTATATATGCGTGGGCGCTCGGGGGGCAAAAGTGAAAGTGCACTAATTTTAACGTTATTTTACTAATTTCGTGAAAATAACGTTAAAAGATGAGGACGGTTAATCATGCATCATGTGGTGGCGTTGATAGCCAAAAGACAAGGGGGTGCATGCACTAATCGGCGTTTGTCTCAATTGCTGAGTGTTATGTGCCTTATGTCCAAGGCTTGATGCAAAACCACAATTGAGCCGGGGGTCTCATTGGAAGCAGCCTCTCTATTCCTACAAGGTAGAGGTAAGGCTGTCTACATCTCACCCTCCTCAGACCCTACCTTAGCTTTGCTATTGGTGGAATATACTGAGTATGATGATGATGATGAGGTATATACGTTTTCGACCCCTAGTTTTTTTTAGGTATATACATTCTCCGCTGCGTGCATTTGAATAGGACATGGAGATGTATCGTGTGTTTTGATGTCTATAGGACTGGTCAACGACCCGACAAACAAAGTTGCACGTGGGGCCGATGCACGTGTATTGGATGATTACTTATGTATCTAACCATCTTTCATTGAATCTTCTGTATTTATTTATTCAAGAAATGTTAACTATTCCATTATATATATTCGATCTCTCGTAATCGCCAAGAGACATTCAACCAAATCAAACCCATACATATTAAAATATCCGTTTTCTAATATCCTGTATTTAAAATTGTATAAATCGATTGAAAGAGTCCATTTTCATAATTAACTTTCTTTGTTAAGTAATACACTTTTAAATCAAAAGTAAACGGTCGTAACTTATTATCAATTTAAGGTATTGTGATTTTTATTTGCAAAAGAGGAATTGCAAAAACACGGATCATAAAACGTCTCTTAGGGATAACTTCTGGGTTCGTTCCCAGACATGATGATTTATTGTAAAATTGTGGATATTTGATCTCTTCTCCTCATTCAAATCAATATATACGAAATATTACAATCCCATATTTTGGGAAGAAAAGCAACATCTTTACCATGGTGAAGTGTGAATAAGAGGCATCACATTTACTATGGTGAAACCCCAATGTGACTACATAGTCAATGAAGCGTTGGTACCATGCCCGGGGTTCCTGCTTTAGACCATACAAATATTTCTTAAGTTTAAAAACATGATAAGGAAATATATTATCTCTAAAGCCCATAAGTTGATACATGTAAACGGTTTCATTTGGTTGATAAAATCGACCAAGATTGGAAGATGGCAATAAAGAGGACTGTCTGAATTGTGGCGGTTTAATAACCGGACTGAATGTTTAACCACAATCTATGCCCACTTGTTTTAATCAACCATCACAAACTAACCGTGTCTTGTACCTTTCGAGACTACCATCACACCTAAATTTATGCTTAAACAACCACATGCTCCATAAAACATTTATATGTAGGTGTCGTAGCACCAATTCCCAAGTCTTGTTTTTAATAAGAGCATCAAACTCATTGGTCATGGCGTTATACCATTCAGGTATGGACAAGGCATCAACTTGGTCTTTAGGGATGGGAGTGATGGTAGTAGTGTTAAGGTTTAGTTTTCTTTTTGGCTTTACGATACTATCCATGGTGCGGGTGCGCATGGTGTAGTTAATGATAGGGGAAGAGGTGGAATAAGTGCCTGAGTATGGTAAGGTGGTGATGTCGAGTTACTGTTGAGGGAGGAAGTGCTTAGGTTGGGTGTATAGACTGGTATAGTAGAGGGGTGGGGTTAGTTTTAAGTGGGCGTGCTTGGGCATTGGGCCAAGGGAGGGGTGTAGCTTGATGAGTGGGCCGAGGAGGTCGGGGAGATATGTGGCGAGTGAATAGGAGGTGATAAGTGGGATGTGCATGAAGATTAGGCCATAGATGGGGGTGAGAGGTGGGTCGTAGATGGGTGTGTAGGGTGGGCTGCGTGTTGTGTAAGAAAGACCAGCACAAACGGTCAAAGAAAAAATGAGAAGGAGGCGGTCAAAAATTCATTGGATGGAGGCGGGGTTGGGAAGGGAAATGTCATTTCATCAAAAAGACATGGCGAGAAATAATTTTATGTCGCGTTTGACGCTTGAAGCATTTGAACCCCACGATGAGTAGGAGGGTACCCAAGAAAGACGCAAGGAAAACATCATTGGTCAAGTTTATGGATATTGGTGGAGGGACTGAGTGGGTAGCAAAGACAACCAAATACACGTAAGTAGTTGATATTCCAGGAACCGGCGAGTTTGACGGAGCTTCAGTCCCGATACGACGTGTTCGGTGCGTTTATTATTACTAAGAAAGGAGTAGAAGTAGAATACGACACCGGGCAGTCACTTATAATCTGGTCTCTTATTCATATCTGAAAGTTACAGCACCATGTGACCAGTTGGACAGCAAGTCCCCTCTGGGACCCCAAAGCTTGTCCAAATGGGAACCCCACATCCCTATTTATAGGCAACAGCCTATCCGATTCGAATGAGGCTATGTCCATCCGTTCAGATGGCCATCCGTCCGGATGGACTTTTACATTAAAACACCTATTCGACCGGATGGGGTTTGGACTATTTTATTGTCCATCCGTCTGGATGGACTTGTCCATCCGTCCAGATGGTACTTGACACTATAATACCGTGTCTGACTTTCTCCAATCTATACAATATTCAACACTCGCTCTATCTAACTATTCGCACAGTGGTAGACGTACGAAATATGCACCAACAGATTCCCCATCGGCTGTCACTGTCGAATCGTCTCTAGCACTTTAAGAACCTTGAGCTATGTTTGAATATTCTGCAATCTTCAACTATTCTGCAACTTCAATCGTGCCTCTTGAAAACTTCAATGGATTCCCCCTCGATTGATGATTCGGGTTTTCTTTGTTGACAGTGAATTCCCCTTGAAATGAATCTTCAGGTCTTTGTTAGCACAGTTACCGACCTCCTCTGATTTGCAAAACTGCAACCTTCACGAACAATCACCAATATGAAACTAATCACTGCATCATTCTCTGTTTTAGCGTTAGCCACATCCGAGTTCAGTTTTTGATATATCATTTCAGCACCACGATCTCGCATTCCGCCTGCTCGATCTAAGAATGTACAAAACTCCACCGACAATTGATAGAAACTTCAAATACCCCACTGATTAACTTCAAATCAATAATTATTCCTTAAGATCTGATATCCAGTTTACCGCGATCACTTTAACGCACCGTAAGAATGATTGATCCGTGTAAACGGTATTCTCCACAATCAGCAACTCTTCATCGGAAAACAAATCATCTGGTAATGTAATCTGATCTCTAACGCATTCGTCCACAATCAGATTCATCACCTCGGATAATCTAGATCTCAGAAGCTATCATCCACGATCACTCACAGATCTCTGATTCTTTCGTCCACGATCAGATACCAACACCTCGGATCATCTTGATCTCCGAAGCTTTCACCCAAGATCAGATTCACATTCCTCCTGACAATCTGAAGTCAAAACCACTCGAACTATTGCAGCGTCACGAATTTCAAAAATGCTGAAGCATCTGAAAAATTTTATTCCCCCTCATTTTTGCAAATTCTGACGTCTCTATCACTGAATTCCCCCTCAAACTGAGAAATTCAGTACTCTTTTTGTAAGAACCGTCTTTTGTCTTTATAAATTAACTTACAAAGAAAATTAAACGACTTCAAATTAACAACATTAATACATGCTTTTGACAAAAATTGGGCATGACCCGTCCGTAAGACGGATATACCCCTGTTATCAACAAAAGTTAGACAAATACCATTCTACAATTAGTTTGACAAGACCCTACTAAAAACCTAGACATCAAGTGTTAAAATGTATGTCTACTAACAAGTTGTACAAAATAGAAATTTTGTCCCAAAACATTAGTGCAACTAGCGGAAGCGCTTGATATGACATATCATGAACATGTGCTCGCTCCAATTCTCCAAGTCGCCTAAATTGAGGATTTACCTACATTCAACAACAAAGCTTTAAATAGTTAGTCGTTATACTTTTTTGCTTATAAAACCGTCATTTTAGTTCCATTCGTGTACATACTTTCATTTCTCTTACGCATTCGATTACCCAATTAAATGGGTATGACATATATTTTCATACAACGAACCCGTTAGTAGATGATGACGACCAAACATAAAATGTTGTATAAACTAAAACGTCCATAGCATATTCTAACCCCATAAGTTACTTCAACCCGATTATCCTTTCAACATTCAACCATTTCATTATTATATCAACACTTCGAAAGTCTGACATTCATAAACCTGCACTTTCAAACATACTCAATAATAATTTGATTAGCAAACCCGTAATCTCAACATATTCAAGTACTACATCTTCGTAAAAAGGACGTCAACCATTTAAATGCATCTAATTAACTTACATTCCAAACCCAAGGGCATTATTAGTAACGCTAATTCTCAAATGCATCCAAATCATGCATTCGCAAATATACTTGCACACATACATACTTACAATCATACACATCTACATACCTAATATACATTCAATCATACCTACAATCATGTATTCATACCTACGTGTTCCGTACGCATTCTTGTATACCATTTACATGTAATACATGTCCATCTTCATTACATACATCTATCATACTCTTATATAAATTACATGAGGCTTAAACTTGGGTTTACAACTTATAATCGTCAAGGAAACACTCGAAATCCTGTTTGGGAGGCCCATCGTAGTCCACGGATAATATCCCGAAGCCTACGATGCATAAATCACATAAATAATATTTTTGACAGAACCTTCACCCGGCCGTGTCAGCTCACCACCCGGCCGTGTCAACTCTGCACTTTTCCTAGCCATTAATTCTTACCGAAACGGACATAACTCTCTCATTTTCACCCGTTTTGCGTCACGTTTCTTCCTACATGATTGTAAATTAATATTCTATCATGTGAACTTGAAATCAAACATCCGAGTTAAGGAATTTCTTAACTATTACGTGTTCGGCTTGTTATTCATCTACGAACTATTCGACCCGTTCGTGCATTTATCAAAATAATCTATTGATTTGACCTCAACTTCATATGAACTTAATAATTAAAACATTATATTACTTAAACAAACTAAGAAGTGATTACAGAAATCACTTACCTTGTGCTCGCCATGTTTATGCTAGTTTCTTTGCCTCCTTTTTGACCCGTTTGCTTCCCATGAGTTGGTCCATCTTGACATGGTTCTTATTCTTTCAAGCTATCATGTTTACAACATTGTTAGCATATATGCTTATACATAATAACATCCATTTCCAACACATGGGTCACATTGACTTTCACTAGTCCATTATAACATACACAAGTCCTGTTTTAACAATTATTTCATTACATTTCTATACAATTTAACATATCATCAAATCATGGCATGTTAGAACATACCCATTATACTATATATGCTTCACACTCATGTAGTAAGACACATACAACCACATTCACCTAGATTCCACGTATGTACACAAAGAACTTCCATTCATACTAGTATTTAGGTAATCCTACATGTAGCATCATAATCCATGATTCGCCAACCTAAATCACAATTATTACTTCCTATACACATTCATTCATTGTTTACATCCAATCTCATCCAATAATCTCACATATGCATTTCATCAAACACTTGGTGTGCATGCCATCATTTAAGCATATAGTACAAGTAGTTTATGCATACTCTTCCTAGTTCATAACATAGATTATCAATTTCAACTAGAATTATATAACTTTTATACCATTATCTAACAATTACTTCTTACAATCAACATCAAATATCAACATCACACAAGCATTGAACATGTATAATCATCCATATCATCATCTCTACTACTACAAATAGGTTTATAAAATTTTCTTTCAATTAAACTAAAATCAAGCATGATTTCCACTCTAGGGAGTAACCCTAACATCTAATTACCACAAATCATACCAGGAATTCATGATTGGGTTGAAACCCTTTTTCTACAATTCACCAAATCCAGAAATTCGACTTACCACTTTACTAGGTATGCTTAGATGATCGATAAGAGGGCTCATGCACTGGATTTTCTTATGATTTTAGGCTTCAATTGCTTGATTTCTTGAGTTTAGGGTTTCCCCCTCCTCCTGCCTTGTTCGATCGATCCCCCAGACACACTCACTGTGTTTGGGGTTTTATTTGTTATTTATTTTATTTCTTTATTAATTTAAGTTTAATCACTTTGCACTTTACCCCCTTCACTTAGTTGCAAATTACAAATCTAATCTTTAACCCACATTTAACTACCATCTTGCCATAAATTCTTAATTATGTTACGTTTGTTATTTATCCTCACATGTTTTATTGAGTTTTCATTTTTGGGGCATTACAAGTCTACCCCCCTTAAAAGAGGTTTCGTCCCCGAAACTTTTCTTATTCCAGCTGGACCAATTCTATTCCTACTTTTTCATCTTTTCATTCACGAGGCTTAGCACAACATGGATGCATTCAAGATCTTGGCAAGAGTTTCATTCATTCATAAACGTCTTTGTACGCATTGTCCCTCCGTTCTTAAATCAAGTAAATTACTTTCATAATCGCATTAAGATCAGAATCTGATCCAGAGCTCTTATTAGTGTCGTTTTCACTTTATAATGCTAGCTCCTAGCACATACCATCACTAGCGCTTCATTCATCGAATTTATTCCAATTGTATACAGTTATTAACCATACAAGCTACGTCTATGGCTTGTTTCTAACATCCTATTTAAGCATATTTACTAATTGAAATAAGTCGATTTATTTCATTCTACTCATACATCATATGCTATCTTTCATTTTGTTCACTATGAGCCATCCTAAACATTCCATTACTATCTTTACTTCTGATTACCCTTAAGCTCATAGGAGGGGTCGATATATTATCATACGCATATTATAATCATTCAAAGACTTATCATTACAACCAAAATCACCTCTCTTAAACTCACTTATCCATACTTAACTCGAAAACTATGCATTATTTCTATGGTTACTATTGTTATTTATGCCATGCGTATCTTTTCTTCAATGTTTTGTTCAAATGAACATGGCCAACAAGCCGAGCATCAAGGTTAATATTTCTTAACGATACTTGTCGTCTCTTACATTATATCAGAACTTCCACAGTTACGAGCATTCAAGTTCTATACCACTCGACGATCATTACGAACATTTTGAAATTCATTCTACATTTTTGCATTATGGTTTGTATATATATACATTCTATTCTAACACATCGATCTCTAGTCGAGTCATAACCTTCTATTTAAGTTATAACTCTTTTTATACATACCTGACGGAAGTAAATTCCATTGATTCGTTATCCATATCTTACAATGATCATTCCCTTCCGATTAGTGACATTGCGTGTCCATTCTTCAAGCTCACCTACGAGTATAAACTTAACAAATCAAATCATTAACTACCGAGTTCAAATGGCGATCGCCATCTGACCTGTATGTCCCATTTATCCTTTCTACCATTCTTGCATACAACGCATTTGCATAAATATATTCATGTATATATATATATATATATATATATATATATGAAAGTTTAAACATAATTTGGATCATATCACTTAAGGAATATTTACTTGTTCGGTTCGTAATTACTTACACATTCGAATATTTTCATTCTTTTGCTCATTTGCTTTACATTTACTTAACATGGTCAAGCTATCGACTTCTTCTTATGTAGACTAGTTTCGTCTTTTATATCTTAAATCTGTTTCGCGGATTCGAACACATTATTTATATCTTTCGTACCTCCTATGTTTTGAATCTGTCTCGCGGATTCAAACATTGCATTAACATCCTTCATTCTTTGAATCCATCTCGCGGATTCAAACATTTCATTCATGCCTTTCATTCCTTGAATCCGTCTCGCGGATTCAAGCATTGCATCCATATCTTTCATTCTTTGAATCCGTCTCGCGGATTCAAGCATTTCATTCATGTCTTTCATTCCTTGAATCCGTCTCGCGGATTCAAGCATTGCATTCATATCTTTCATTTTTTTTGAATCCGTCTCGCGGATTCAAGCATTTCATTCATGTCTTTCATTCCTTGAATCCGTCTCGCGGATTCAAGCATTGCATTCATATCTTTCATTTTTTGAATCCGTCTCGCGGATTCAAGCATTTCATTCATGTCTTTCATTCCTTGAATCCGTCACGTGGATTCAAGCATTGCATTCATATCTTTCATTCTTTGAATCCGTCACGCGGATTCAAACATTTCATTCTTATCATCTGCACTTTTTACTCTTACGTAGTACTCTCAATCTCCCGAGAGTCTTACTACTCATTTCACCCATACGCCCACCTGCTACCCAATTCTAATGGACATACCTGTAACAATTATCGCGGTCTCACGAACGTCATACATTTCTTGTGTACTGGCCAGGTACACAATCCACTTACTAGTTTCGTGTCTTCGCGTAATCGCCACATTATGTCCGAAGAATTAAGTTTCGGCACGTGTTTCTTTTTTAAAACTTCTTTACCATGTCGTTCTTATATTCATCTAGAATTTTCTTTCGCTTGCCTAATTATACTATTTCATACATCCACGCGTTGAGTTTACGTACCAGGGGTTAATTCGTCTTATTACTTGTCTTGATGCCGGTCCTAGACTACATTCACGGATCACCCCTTCCGAACAATTGCGCTTACCCTTCGCATAACCTGCGTGCTCTTGGCCTTATGAATAGCATATTAATAAATGATTAGCATATTCCGTCTATCTTATCCACTGATCGTGGTCACATATGTCATACTAGGCCTTATATAGATCTTATACGAACATTAAAATGGCTTTCGGCAAGTACTTTTGGCTAAAATACGTGAAACATGAAAATTCGGGCGGATCCACTTTGCACAACCCGTCGGCGACGGCTGATGGTCCGTCGGCGACGGGTCTCCAAATGTGGCGTCGGCCACCTGTTCCCGTAGACAGGAGACTAAGGCGTCGACCAAAGGAAGAGGGCGTCGGCGACGGGTACACAGCCGTCGGCGACGGCCTGTAATTTGTGAATCCGCTGCTGCTTCTTATTTTAATTGTTTTAACTCTTTTTCGGTTCCGTTTCCAGCCGTATGGTCCCTGGAATTCATCGTTTCACCCTCCAAAATTATTCTTTCACATACTTAACTTAACTTTATACCACAAGCACATTACACATACTTGTATTTATCCAAAAACTTAAATTGTTACCTCATTGACGATCTTGGAGCGAGCACACTTTTGAACGAGCCATCCGTTTGAGTTCAAGCATCACATCATATGCTCGAATCCCTCAAACCTTGGCTCTGATACCAACTTGTAAGAACCGTCTTTTGTCTTTATAAATTAACTTACAAAGAAAATTAAACGACTTCAAATTAACAACATTAATACATGCTTTTGACAAAAATTGGGCATGACCCGTCCGTAAGACGGATATACCCCTGTTATCAACAAAAGTTAGACAAATACCATTCTACAATTAGTTTGACAAGACCCTACTAAAAACCTAGACATCAAGTGTTAAAATGTATGTCTACTAACAAGTTGTACAAAATAGAAATTTTGTCCCAAAACATTAGTGCAACTAGCGGAAGCGCTTGATATGACATATCATGAACATGTGCTCGCTCCAATTCTCCAAGTCGCCTAAATTGAGGATTTACCTACATTCAACAACAAAGCTTTAAATAGTTAGTCGTTATACTTGTTTGCTTATAAAACCGTCATTTTAGTTCCATTCGTGTACATACTTTCATTTCTCTTACGCATTCGATTACCCAATTAAATGGGTATGACATATATTTTCATACAACTAACCCGTTAGTAGATGATGACGACCAAACATAAAATGTTGTATAAACTAAAACGTCCATAGCATATTCTAACCCCATAAGTTACTTCAACCCGATTATCCTTTCAACATTCAACCATTTCATTATTATATCAACACTTCGAAAGTCCGACATTCATAAACCTGCACTTTCAAACATACTCAATAATAATTTGATTAGCAAACCCGTAATCTCAACATATTCAAGTACTACATCTTCGTAAAAAGGACGTCAACCATTTAAATGCATCTAATTAACTTACATTCCAAACCCAAGGGCATTATTAGTAACGCTAATTCTCAAATGCATCCAAATCATGCATTCGCAAATATACTTGCACACATACATACTTACAATCATACACATCTACATACCTAATATACATTCAATCATACCTACAATCATGTATTCATACCTACGTGTTCCGTACGCATTCTTGTATACCATTTACATGTAATACATGTCCATCTTCATTACATACATCTATCATACTCTTATATAAATTACATGAGGCTTAAACTTGGGTTTACAACTTATAATCGTCAAGGAAACACTCGAAATCCTGTTTGGGAGGCCCATCGTAGTCCACGGATAATATCCCGAAGCCTACGATGCATAAATCACATAAATAATATTTTTGACAGAACCTTCACCCGGCCGTGTCAGCTCACCACCCGGCCGTGTCAACTCTGCACTTTTCCTAGCCATTAATTCTTACCGAAACGGACATAACTCTCTCATTTTTCACCCGTTTTGCGTCACGTTTCTTCCTACATGATTGTAAATTAATATTCTATCATGTGAACTTGAAATCAAACATCCGAGTTAAGGAATTTCTTAACTATTACGTGTTCGGCTTGTTATTCATCTACGAACTATTCGACCCGTTCGTGCATTTATCAAAATAATCTATTGATTTGACCTCAACTTCATATGAACTTAATAATTAAAACATTATATTACTTAAACAAACTAAGAAGTGATTACAGAAATCACTTACCTTGTGCTCGCCATGTTTATGCTAGTTTCTTTGCCTCCTTTTTGACCCGTTTGCTTCCCATGAGTTGGTCCATCTTGACATGGTTCTTATTCTTTCAAGCTATCATGTTTACAACATTGTTAGCATATATGCTTATACATAATAACATCCATTTCCAACACATGGGTCACATTGACTTTCACTAGTCCATTATAACATACACAAGTCCTGTTTTAACAATTATTTCATTACATTTCTATACAATTTAACATATCATCAAATCATGGCATGTTAGAACATACCCATTATACTATATATGCTTCACACTCATGTAGTAAGACACATACAACCACATTCACCTAGATTCCACGTATGTACACAAAGAACTTCCATTCATACTAGTATTTAGGTAATCCTACATGTAGCATCATAATCCATGATTCGCCAACCTAAATCACCATTATTACTTCCTATACACATTCATTCATTGTTTACATCCAATCTCATCCAATAATCTCACATATGCATTTCATCAAACACTTGGTGTGCATGCCATCATTTAAGCATATAGTACAAGTAGTTTATGCATACTCTTCCTAGTTCATAACATAGATTATCAATTTCAACTAGAATTATATAACTTTTATACCATTATCTAACAATTACTTCTTACAATCAACATCAAATATCAACATCACACAAGCATTGAACATGTATAATCATCCATATCATCATCTCTACTACTACAAATAGGTTTATAAAATTTTCTTTCAATTAAACTAAAATCAAGCATGATTTCCACTCTAGGGAGTAACCCTAACATCTAATTACCACAAATCATACCAGGAATTCATGATTGGGTTGAAACCCTTTTTCTACAATTCACCAAATCCAGAAATTCGACTTACCACTTTACTAGGTATGCTTAGATGATCGATAAGAGGGCTCATGCACTGGATTTTCTTATGATTTTAGGCTTCAATTGCTTGATTTCTTGAGTTTAGGGTTTCCCCCTCCTCCTGCCTTGTTCGATCGATCCCCCAGACACACTCACTGTGTTTGGGGTTTTATTTGTTATTTATTTTATTTCTTTATTAATTTAAGTTTAATCACTTTGCACTTTACCCCCTTCACTTAGTTGCAAATTACAAATCTAATCTTTAACCCACATTTAACTACCATCTTGCCATAAATTCTTAATTATGTTACGTTTGTTATTTATCCTCACATGTTTTATTGAGTTTTCATTTTTGGGGCATTACAAGTCTACCCCGTTCGTGCATTTATCAAAATAATCTATTGATTTGACCTCAACTTCATATGAACTTAATAATTTAAAACATTATATTACTTAAACAAACTAAGAAGTGATTACGGAAATCACTTACCTCGTGCGTCCAAGTTTGTGCATAACTTCCTGATTTCCTCATAATCCGATAGCCTTCCATACTTGAGTCCATGTAAATTTTGGTTTCCTATCCTTTCAAATCATTATACCCATTTCATAGTTAGCACGTGTGATCATTCATATCGCATCCATTTTCAACTCTTAGCTACATAAACTTTTAGTAGTCAAACTTTATCACGCATAAAACATGAACTGACAACTACGTTGTTCAACATTCATTTAGTCAAACTTATTATCATAGATACATACACAACATAACTCCGACATCATTACTTATTAATAAACTATTCGTTTCACATTCGTACACATTCACTTTTGATTACTATAAATCAAGCGCATTAAATACATGGTGAGCATCACACCATTTATACACAAGGTACAAGTCCCTAATGCATGATTTTACCAAATCATTCATTCAAATCCGAATTTTCGTGTGGACTCCATCTAAAGCATAGTTCACCTATTATCTTGTTAACGACTACACCATAAACACTTTCTATACATACCTACCCACAGCTTTCATACAATTTCACAAATTTGTTCTCTTAGGCATTTCATCAAACACCTTGGAAGCGTCATAATCATGGTATTCGGTACAAAACTATAAGGCACATTCTTACTAGTTTATCATCATACAACATTCATATTCATTCGGGTTTACATAACTACTCCATCCTACATAAATTTTATTCATCATTCATGTATCACATCAAGCTCATAATCAAAGTTCTAGTTATATGATCTCATTCCATCATCCTACAATTACTAGCTTCTTAACAAGTGGGTTTTTACTAAAATCACAACAACCATCCCAATTCAAACATAATTCTTGCTATAATTCTTATCCTAATCCTTAATCCTAACCAAATTTCACAAATCCTATGCCATGCATTCATGCTTGGGTTAAGACCCACTTCATACAATTTAGAAAATCACAAAATTGAACTTACCACTTCAAAGAACAGGTGTAGGAGCTTAGAATTTGATGATTATTCTTTCGATTTCCTTAAGATTTCTAGTAATTCTTGTGGATTTTGTGAAGTTAGGGTTTCACCCCTCCTTGCTCCTCTCTGTCGATCGTCCAGAACCCCAAACACGAGTTGTGTGTGGGTTTTAATCATTTAACATTTTATTATCTAAACTTTTGGGCATTTACATCTTTAGTCCCTCCATATTTACCACTTAATTAACTTAAATTACTCCCCTTTTATAACATTTTAACTTATGTCTAGCAAATATTTTTGGGGTGTTACAGTTATGTTCCCGGATTGAATTAGTAGGGGATAGATATCATCGCTACTGTTGCACCAAAGGATAGGGATATGAGTCTTGTAATCCTTTATAAGAAAACCAAAGGGTCAAAATCAATAGAAACAGAGTCGTCGGTGGTGAACCAACGGACATAGATTGAATTTTTATTGGTTTGGGTGCATATATATCTTTTTTAGGATAATGGTGGGAAGGGAGCAGGTAAGATTTGGGTGTTTTGTCTAATAAATGGGATTGTTGAGCCATTTCCAACAATTATAGTTTGTGATATGCTATTATTAAAAAAAGATTGAAAAATACGTGAATGTTTTGTCATGTTGCCCGTTGCTCCCATGTCCATGTATAATATCGGGTCCAGTTGATTGAGTGACATAGTATATAAGGCTTGTTCAATGTCAATAGGTGAATAGGCAGTTGCATGGGCTTAATTGGGTCTTAGGGTATGGGGAAGGTGGAAGTAGGGTATGGGGAAGGTGGAAGAGCCCATAATGGCCATTGATTAGTATTTGAGCTGGCCCAAGGTGGGTTTTGAGGTCATTGAAATCTTGGTGGAGAGAGCCAATAAGACCAGCCATTTTGCTGGGCTAGTGCGTAGCCAGTAGAAGGGTTTAGCCCCGGCCCCACGATCCGCGCCCCCTGTCGCGTCCTCTGGACCTAACCCTGCCACAAGTACGGTCTAAGGTAGTCTCATTGTGGCGATGATTATTGCTAGTAAGAGGTGGCGGCTAGTTTCTAAAGGAGTTGGCGACGATGGTAAGAGCGGTACCGACTGACTGAGCCGAGTGGAGGGCTTGTTCAGCCTTCCTGATTTCAACCATCACAAGTTTGGAATGTGCATCATAGAATGAAAGAAGGGGATCCTGTTGTTGGATGATGGTTGCAATGCGCTCGTACTGTACATTGAGACCATATAAAAGTTGTAGAACTAACCTTTCGTTGTCAACAGGTGACCCGACATTAGCCAGTTGATAGGTGAGGACCTTAAGTTGTTTGCAGTAAGCAGAGATGTTTGGAAAGCTATCCAAATGTGTGTTAGAGAATTTGTAAAGGAGATGGATTGCCCGTGAACTTTTGTTGTCTAGAAGAATATTCTCTAGTGCGATCCATGCTTCATAGGCAATGTTATATATTGTAACACCCCTAAAATAATAAAAAATATATATATATACAAATATTGTGTGTGTGTGTATATATGTATATTTAATTATGATTCTAAAATATAATGACTAGGAACAATTAACCTATTTAATTAAATGTTAATAGTTAAAGAAACAATGGATGGTGGTACCTTTTTAGCAAAACCAAATATGAGGGGCAATGAGAAAACATGTTTTATTAAAAAGAAAAATAAAACACAACACAACACACACACACACATGTGTGTGGGTCGACCAGGAAAAGGGAAAAGGGAGGGAACCCTAGCTCTTAATCAGTTGACTACAAATCCATCCAATTCAACTAAAAATCGAAGTGATTTTGGAGCATGTTTGATGATTTAGAGTCTACTACACCATCTTATCATAAGGTATGTCAAAAATCTAGTGTTTGGTGAAATAGAGAATTCTTGATGAACCTTATGATGTGCAATTGAAGAATGGGATGTAAAATTTATGATACAATTCTTAGTGCCTACATGATTAGAGGTAAACCCTTGATGATAACAGTGAAAACAAATGCTATGATTAAGTGTTTGAACTAATACCCATGTATATGTAGTGGGTTTTTAGTAGTAATATGAATATGAGAAATTTTGATGGGTAAATCATGTAATCGATGGGTGATAAATTGAACTCTAAGTGCTAAGTTGAGCATATTGACCATATTGAATTGATAAATTGTGAACACATGGTTTTATGTTGTTTAATAGCCTTCTTAGAAGTAGTATGAGATCAATGCCCACAAGGTGTTTGAGAAAATGCTTAAGTGAAAGCTAAATGTTTGTAAACTATGACAAAAATCTTGTGATTGATTAATGGCAAGTTTATATGTCATGAAATGAGCTACAAAGTCCTAATGATAAATAGGCAACTCAAGTGGGAATTCGGGAGCTCAAGCCGGTATGGACACACACTTAAATGGGAAACTTTGAGGTACGTGGTTAGCTTGTAGATGCTTTTAATGGGAAAACCTCCAAAAAAACCAATGAAAAACATTACTTTTTAAATCCTAGATAAAAGTGACACCCCTATTTATAGGGATGTAAACGGACCGAACAAACACAAACGAGGCCTTGTTCGTGTTTGTTTGTTAAGAAATGAGTCTATTCATGAACTATTCACGAACGCCTATCGAACAAGATTTCTTGTTCATGTTCGTTCATTAAGGAGATAAACGTGTTCATGAAATATTCACGAACACTTATAAAACGCAAATGAAATCAAGTTAAACGAATGTTCATGAACATAAATGAACACAAATAAATACACATGAACATGTATTCATTTTAGAATAAACTCTGCATTTTTAGTCATAATGATTACAACAAATCCACAAAAAATAAATAAGCACTTAAATTAATTATCCAAACACAGTTTACATAGTTATTAAAAACAAGATTAACACAAAATTTAAAAGTTTGTCAAGCATTAATACAAACGGAAATTGAAATGGTCAAATGAGGGATTTTGGGGGAGACAAATAGTATAACTAGGGTTTAAAATCTTTTAAAACTAAAAATGAGCGAACATAAATGAACAAAATACCGAACGTTCACAAACATAAATGAACGCAACCTCTATTTATGTCCGTTCGTTTAACTTAACAAACGAAGTTGCTTGTTCGTGTTCATTTATTTATTAAATAAATGAACATAAACGAACTTCCTACCGAACGGTTCACGAACCGTTCGCTGAAATTTCAGTTCGTTTACAACCCTACTTATTTAGTTATGCATTTCTAACACTTCTCTCGGTAAATGTTGATACAAAATTGAAGAGAAAAATAGTTCTTTTATATGTAATTAAAAGCGGTGGGGACAGGGGAGATTGTTGCAGGTAACAGATAGGGTAGTGGAGTAGGCTTAAGTGACCCGATTTTTGATTGAGTTGCCAATGGGTGAACGATACTGGTTTGTGTGGTTGGGTTCGGTTGGACTTGTGTATGTTGTTGGTTATGCGAGGATGTTTGGCTGGAAAGAGGGGCCGAATGAGTAGCAGGCTGTTCAGTTTGGGTGGAATGGGTAGGTTTCTGACGACTGGTGTGGGTGATGGGGAAGGGTATAACGACAGGCTGAGTGGGTTTTGGTGGTGGCTAACACCTGAATGTGAACAATGGTGGCACCAGGTCATCTAGAAAATTGTATGAGGCAGCTGATGTAGGGAAAGTATGCGGAAAACATGTCTCACCGAAAGTTACATGGCGTGAAATATGTACTCTGCCCGTTGTGGGATCAAAACACCGATATCAGCTAAAATCGGCTGGGTAGCCGAGAAAGATGCAATAAATAGATCGAGCATGCAATTCATGAGGCTGGGTGGCTGAAGTGTTAGGGTAGCATGCGCCACCGAACACTCGAAGATGCTCGTAAACCGGATGTCGTAAGTAAAGAGCATAGGTGGGTATGTAAAAATTTAATCTTTTGGTGGGAAGAATGTTGTGAAGGTAAGTGGTCGTGTGAAGAGCCTCGACCCAAAACATGGGTGGGATTGGCATTAATGAGCAAAGAACGGATGATATAATTTAGTCGACGAACCTTCCTCTAAGCTCGACCGTTTTGTGATGAGATCTGTGGACACGAGAAGCGAAATAGGCTACCCTGTTGTTGAGTAAATTTTTTTAAACATATAGTTGTCAAATTCACCACCTAAATCGCATTGGAAGGTTTTAATGTGGCCATTAAATTATGTTTAAATAAGGTGATGAAATTTGATAAATGTTGGAAAGGTCTCAAATTTATATTTTAAAGGTAGACCAAAACAAAGTGGGAAAATTGTTAATTAAGAACATGTCATATTTATAAGAAGTTTTGCTTTGCATGGGTGCTGTCCACAAATCATAATGTATAAAGTCAAAAGGTGAAAAAGTAAAAGAACTAGACGTATAAAAAGGTAATCTTTTACAATTAGATAATTGGCATGAATGACAAAGTTTAGACGAGACTTCTTTATTACATGAATTATGTAAAGTACTACTAAGAATTTATAAAACTTGAGCGCCAGGATGCCCAAGACGATCATGCCAAGGAAGGTTGGTAGTTGTGAAAAAACAGTCCTATAGCGAAAGTTGTGGTGGTGTAGGCAGGTAGATGTCCCCCATGCTATTGTGGCGGGAAAGCATGCGGTCCAGTTTTGAGATCCTTCACAAAAAACTAAAGGGGTCAAACTCAATGGAAAGGTTACTATCACGGGTAAAACGTCTTACCGAAATAAGATTTTTTTTATAATAGATGGAATATAAAGGATATTGGGTAGGATCTATGTTTGGTTGTGTATTTTATGAAAGCTAATGCTAGAGCCATGAATTGGAAGACAATGACCATTGCAAACAAGAAGTTTAGTATGTATAGGAACGATAGAAGGGATGGAATTTTACCAGGTTCCAAAGTTAGATGTGAGCCTGCGCTAGTATCCATAACAGAATGATCTTGCTGGTTCAACTGCATAGCGGAAAGGGCGGCTTGATGATCCGTTGGAGACAAGGCATCATATCCAGGTTGGTGATCGAATTGGGCATGGGCCAAGGAACCGGGCTGGGTGTAGAAGGCAGCCGGAGGTACTGAGCCGTTATTTTGGGTCCGTTGGTTACCGAACTGGGCTGACCCATAGCTGAACCATTCCGGGCCATGAGAATTGGGTCAGGTAGGGGCATGGTAGTGTATTCCACCAAGCCCATGATAGATACCCCATGTTTTGCGTGTTCTGTGAAGGCCATGTGTTGTTGCCCGGGGATCGTCCTCCTCCACGTCCTCGGCCACCACCACGGTTGTTCTCGTTCCCCTAGTTTGTACCACGTCCCCTTCTGCGACCACCATACGGCTGTTGATTCAACGATGGTTGTTGGTTGGTGTTTGGGTTGGTCTGAGAAAAAGGTCGGCTTCTCGGTGCCACCAAGATCATTAAGTTTGGGTTTTGGCAGTGTAACACTAATCTTGTAAATCCGATATTTTAAAGGTTTTCGTGTATAAAACGAAAACTTAACATGTAATTACTATTAAGGATTCTTAGAAATTCGAGTAATTTAAAACTTTTACAAATTTAAAAGTTTACAACATAATTTATATATATATAAGTTCGTCATTTACAACGTCATCAAAACGCCGTGCGGAAGCTTCATTCTGATGTGTTCGGTTCTTATAAATCACTTGATCTTCATCCGGACATTTTGGGAGCATTCACCTATTGCCAAAACCACACAAACTGTTAGTTTTGACATGTTTAATCACGTATAATCAAGTTCTAAGGGCCAACAATAGAAAAGAAACAAAATTTCTGAAATAATAGGCGGTCAAACCCCGCGACCGTTCTCTAGTCATCCTTCGCGGCCCGCGACGATGGTCGCGTCGCACGACCGTAATGTTAATATGCCGTCGCGTAACGCGACGACCTGTTTTTCACAGCAGGTTTGTTTCATTGTTGTTGCACTTGCAGCTATGAAAATTAACATTTAACAACTTAAAACCTGCATAACTTTTGCTATACAAGTCCGTTTTACTCGATTCTTTTTCCTACATGACCGTAATTTGATTCTCATTCATATGAAGTAAAATCCTGCATCTGAATTCACAAAAATCTTAGATTTCAGGCTCTTGACTTGAAATTCAATTATGACACTTTTAACCCATTCATGCTTTTACCAAACTAGCTTGTTATTTTCTTCCAAAATACCATGGTCATCATGTTATAGCCATTTACTAATTTCCAAGATTCAACTTTATGGGTTCCTTAAGAAATCTTAACCCGTTTTGCATATATATATATATATATATACCCATTTTGACTCGTTACGAGTATTTTACATTTTTAGGCTTAAATCATGCTTCTATAGGTCTACATCCTATCACCATCTTTATACGTATTCAAAGACTAAATTTAACAAGACGCGTAATTCAAAACAAATCTTTAAAGGTTGTTTACTCTATTCACCCCTCAAGGACTTTTGTCAATTATTTAGCCCTTCATTTATGCGACGAAGGACTTCCACTATTATTTGACCAAAATATCGCCTTTAGCTATAATTCTAAACATGTGTACCTGGCTCGGGTCATAAAATTGACCCGTTTAAATACCTTTTGCTATAAGTTTCTAGTTAATAGCAATGCGAACCAAGTGATAATTCCTGTAATCACAAAACTCGACAAGCGATCATCAAATATTATTGACAAATGGTGTTAACAACACCATTTGACCCGTTTAGTCGAAATGACTAATTATCATTACGAGATGGTATTTAATTACCATTTCATCCCCCTTTCACCTATCCCGGTTTATTTTTGAATTCATCTTACTTAGGAATCGTTCTCGTTTTGTTTGACCCGTTATGGCTTATGCCAAAATGATGTCCTTTCAAATTCCTTTATATATTCGTTAGTCCATGTCCGGATTACTATTTAACCCTTTTTACCATAATTCATGGTTTCGTATTTTTTTCTCACTTTTCCGACTCGTGCATAAGTCGTGCCGGAACATCATATTTCATTTACTCAACATAATTCAGATTCAATACTCGAAATCAAGTAATTGGTAATAAAATAAAAGGCGTAAGCTTCACTTACCTTGCATCCATGCCACGCTTTTCTTTCCATACTCGCTCCGTTTGACCCGCTTCATCCACAAGCTTCCACCTAGCTTGTTAAGCGCCAAACTATTATCCAATGTTCACAAGGTGGTTAGATTAACCATAATTTAATATGATCTTCCACTTTACACATTTCTATGCATTCATCCGAACACTTAATATAATCACGTTTTACACACAACCAAGTAGACCACGATTTCAATTAGGCATTTCATATCACTGAAAATTGGCTGTTTTTGGTGACTTGTTCAACCTGTTTACAAGTCTTCAAAAAATTATATTTTTTTTTTGTGTGGCGTACCTCTCGGAGGGTTAGGCCTTGTGTTAAAATTTCAAGATCTAACTCTTTACAAAAAATTCGTAAAAATTCGTTTACTAAGCTGCAATCAGATTCGTCACTTCTGACTGCAGCTTATGGAAAAATTCATTAAAAATTCCTCGTTTATCCGATTGACGAAATTCCAATTGGATATTCTTTTAATCGCTTAAAACTATCTGCAGTAAAAAATTTGAGATCATAACTAAATTCTTAAATTGAGTTATGACATTCGTAATGGGATGCAAATTCTGCCAGAAAACGCAGCTTGAACCTTTGATACGGAAAAATTCATAAAACACTCAATTTTCGTCGAAAAAATGCGATTCCAGTGGGGTTTTAAAGATATTTCCCGGAATTACATTTTAGACTCAAGAAACACATGTTTTTGTCACATTTTGTTCAGGTTACAGCCAATACAAGTCGGCTATAAATTCTGATCAGCAGCTGTTTGAATTCAGCTTTCAATTTAAGCATGTTCTTGACATCATAACACTATTTTTAGCAATCAAAACCCTAAAAACATCTCATACATGAATTTAGCATCAACAAAAATCTGAATTTACTTGAGCTAAGCATGATTTCAACATATACTTGTCTAGGGTTTACTCCTAAACACTACAATGTTCCTATTTCATCTACATATCATTCACGCATCCACAGATTTTGAATTACCTAAATTCATGAGAATTTCAAGTAGAGAGTTTTTATCAAATTTCACATACCTTATGATCTCCTTGTCTTGGTGATCGTTTCTATGTATTCGTGCCTTTGATTCGAGCCCGATTTGGCCTTCAATTTTGATCATCTTGCTGAATTTAGGGTTTGAGGAGAAACCTGGTGTCGCCCCTGTGTTTAATTCGAACCACACACACACACTAGTGTGTGTTTGGTTTTTAATTTTATTGTTTTAATTATATTAAGCTCCAAACTTGACAACTTTGGTCCCCCATCTATTATTTTGTTTGTTTTTAACTAGATCCCCACCTAATTGTTCTTAACATTATCCCCACTAATTTACTAAGTTAAATATTCCTAGTTAATTTAGTGGGTTCGGGGAACTTATGACTAGGCTTATTTTAAGTCCCGTTAACTCGGGGCTCTTATAAACTCAATTCCTTGAAACTTTGATTCGCTTGTATTTAATATTAGGATTTCTTATTTAAATCCAAATATTTACCGGGTTATTTTTACCACTAGCGGTACTTTACCCGTCTTTTAGTATTAACGGAGTTTGATTACCAAACCCGTTTTTTTGGGTGTTACAGGCAGCCTTCAATACGTATAACTTCATAATTCAACATCGTACGTGCAAGATCCTAGTTTGCGTTATTGGCGTTGATTATCGAAGTAGTTGTGTCATATTCTGCGGGTAGGTCACGTACTAGTTGAAGTACGAGACGGGATTTTGTCACAGGCTGGTCAACATCTTCAAGTTGGTTGGCGAGTTCCTTGAGTTTTTACAGTAATCATCAAGGGAAGAGCAAGCATTCAGAGTAAGTGTGCACAATTTAGTCTCTAAGGCAGCAGCGCGTGCCTTTTTGTTGCTAAGAAAGATTTTTTCTAGCTTTTCCCAGGTGCTTCGAGTTGTGGATTCGGTTTCCAATAAACGGATCAGGAGGTCGTTGGATATGGTACAGTAAATCCATTCCAATACCCATTGGCGAAGCTTGGGGGGTCGGTTTTTCCCAATTCTGGGGGGGGGGGGCGAAAACGTATATACCTAAAAATTTCTAGACGAAAGTACTGTTCATAACACTACGCGTCGAAAAGTTCGGGGGGGGGGGGGGTGGGTTCCCGCCCCAAGGAAGTTGCGCCCATGCCAATACCAGGACATCTGATTCTTTCCAAACTAAAAAGGTTTCATCGGACTTTGTCGAGGATGGTGTTTTGTTGATGTGATTCAAGGCTTTATAGGCAACGACCTGGAGTTTAAACAATTTCAACCAAGATGAATAAGTTACATTGGTTCTATCAAGGGTGCGGATTTTGGTTTGAATATTGGTTACCGAGTATGCCGGTGTAGAGCGGTCATAGTCGCTAGTTTAGAAGACTCGGGTTTATCGTTCGTCATGTTCAACGAATTGAGGATGGGTCAGATCGGAGATCTGGTGGGACGGCAAGTATTGCAAAATTGACGATTAGGGTTTCTAATGGAACCGAGGCTCTTATACCATAAAAGTGTTTATGGTATTGTATATTTGATAATCAATAATGAATAAAATGACCCTTTATATATATGGGAGAATCCTAACCATACTCTAGCACCTGAATAGGAATAGATAGACCTAACTTATAATACAAGAAATATCTATTCTAAATATAATACAAATCTCGTTCTAATAGTAATATGCCGTTTCAATTACCTTGCTTTTCTCCCAACACATCGTATGGGTTGGCACAAAGATGTTTTAGTCATCGTCATATCATAATATGTTTTCATCATATCATAATATGTTTTCACAATCTATAATAAAACCTTTTACAAGTTGTCCTCAAAGAACATAGTGTGGTGGTAAGGTATCTTCTCTCTATTATAGAGGTAGAGGATTCAAATTCTGCAAGATGCAACTATAAGAGTATTTAGAAGTATGTTAGTTTGTTGTTAGACTAAAACCTTTTATATGCAATATGCTTTTTAGTTCACTCGCTTTTTCTCCCAACACAACCTTTGGGTTGACACAAAGATCAATGTTTTGGTTGTCATTATTAAACCATTATGTCTTGTCACAACGTAAAATAAACGAAATTTTTGCAAGAATGGTGGCTTTTGGAAGTTCGTGTAGGAATAGGCTGCGTATAAAATAAATTAACACATTTTTAATAAAAGAATTACATTATAGAATTGAAAGGAAAGTTGTAAATTATAGAACTGAAATAACCAAAAGCAATAAAGAAATTACAAGACAGAACAGACAGATTGCTCAGGATCATGTTGAACACGGGTCCCTTAAACCAAATTTCGAGTCCCCCAAAAGCCTAAGTTGTTGAACTGACAAAGAAGATCTCGAAAACCCGAAGATATTCTTGAAAAAAGAAAGATCAGAATAGATAGATAGAGTTGGAATTCTTTTCACAATGCTCCGTGTTTCAAGGGTGTTTAGATACTAAGGAACCTTTAGTATTTATGCTGAAATTGAGTTGATACAGGTCTGCAATGTTTAAATGAAACATTGAATGTCTTCAATGCATTTCATTCTATTTGAATACCTTTAACCATAAAATGGTGTTTGTTTCAGCTTAAACAACTAATCAGTACATGAAACAACTGATCTTGAATAACCGTTGTGGAAACTGTTATTGATAAACAGCTGGTCTGGAAATGTTGTTGATAAATAGTTGATGGAAATGACTATTGAGCCAAATTGATAGTCAGGAATAACTGATCAGTTAAACAACTTATGGACTAAACTACCCCTCAAACAACTAACCTGTAAGACTAATGGGTATGGTTAGGATAGGCTTGGATGGGTTGAGCCGCCACGTAGGCGCCACGTAGGCGGCTCGTGGGGGATGAGCCTCCATCATATTTGAGGGGGATGGAGGCTCGTGGGGGATGGGGCCCCACCTCATTATTTTATAATTTTATAAGTTTTAATTTATTAACTTAATAAAAACTTTATAAAAATTAAAAAATACAACATAAAACAACATAAATAATTTCATTTCATAACATAAAAAAAAATTACATTTCCTAAAAAAAAAAATATTACCGAAAAAAAAAAAAATAGATTTCCTAAAAATAAAAAAACAACCTACGACGACCATTTTTTCATCACTTCTTCCTTCATCTTCTGATAAACCACTCGTTCCGCCTCCGGAACCGAGTCGAGATCCAACCTCATAATCCTAAAATCTTCCGCTCGAGCTTGGTCGGCCGACACGGTTTTCTTGTGAGTGTATTTTTCGGCCGCGAACTGTTTGAACCCACGGAATTCGTTTATCAAGTCGTCCATTTTCTCCGATGCCTTCGAGCCGCCCCCTCCACCTGAGCCGCCCCCTCCACTCGAGCCGGCCCCTTTGCGCTTTCCGGCCGCCTCTTTTTTTGCTTTGTCCCTCCCGGGGGGACGTTCCGCCTCGTGAATGGGCAACACGTCCTCGTCATATTCTGGGTCGTCGTTTATGTTGATTTGACAACGACCGGTGGAGTCTCCCGCACTATAACTTCCGGACTCGGAAGTTTTAGTCCGTTTGGCGGTTGCTACCTCATTTGGAATCGGCGCCCATTTTTGTTGATTCTTTACTACGTTCCATGCTCGGAAGTGCGGGAAAGGCTTTGCATTTTGAGAGTCCCACTTAGCGATAACAAGGTTAAGAAAGTCCGCCTCGTTAGTCCCGCTAGGAGGATTCATACGAATTTGGTTATAAATTGCGCTAAAGTTATTGATGGTCTTGCTCATTTTACGCCACTTGCCCGAGACGGCTTCTACATCACGATCCGAGCTATGCTCCATAATCGCATGAAATCTAGCCGTTGCCTTCCTCCAAAAACTGTCACCCTTTTGATTGTTTCCTACATTTTAAAAAACAATGCATTAGTAAAAATAAAAAATATAAACTTTTAAAAAATTTAAAAAAAAAAATTAAACTTTCGTTCATACCGACTATCGGGTTAGTAGAGGACTTAGTAAACGCAATGGCTAGCGCCTCCTCCTCTACTTTCGTCCACGGTCTCCCCTGTTTTCTCGAACCGCTTTTTGACGCGGTTTCGGGCACGTTTTCAACCTTCTTCCCCTTCCCCTTGTTTTTTTTTCGGTTGAGCTCTTGCGGTGGCGATTCGGGGACGACTTCTTCATCATCATCATCAAGGTTAACCGGTTGGGAAGTTGGCGGTTGCGCTTGGAGTTGTTCAAACGAGTTGCGTTGCATCATTTGTTGTAGCGCTTGGTATTGTTGGAGTTGTTGAACTTGAGACATTTGTGAGAATGCGTTGGGTGTTTGTTGGAAACCCGAAAAAGGAAATTGCGGAGCACCCCACGAATTATCCATACTCGGATTGTAAGCGGGAGTCGAAAAAAAGTTAGGTTGGTTCGGGTTTTCATTATTCGGGTTGGGGTTGTTCGGGTTGGGGTTGTTTGGGTTGAAAGGATTCATGATTTAGAGAAAAAGGTATAAAAAATATGGAGTGTTTTTATAAAAAAGGAAGAGAATTGGAGAAGAATGGGAGTAGAAAGGATAGAAATGTATAAAAATGGTTGAGATATTGGGTATTTAAATTGAAAAATTAATTTTTTTTTTTTTTTAAAAAATAGCCGTTTGGGGTGAATGGCAACGGATAGTTTCAAAGGTGGGGCCTCGACTGAATCGGCGCATGTGGGACGTTTGGGCCGGGCCGGGGCTAAGGGGGGCGGTGTGGGGGCTCGGCGCCGGACCAAGCCGGGGCTAGCCGACCCCCATACCCATTAGTCTAAACGGCTGGTTAGACAACTGACCATCAAACAACTGTTGGTTCGAAGAATTGTTGCTAGGCTCAACAGTAGTTGGTGATGTTAGCAGTTGTATCTGCTGACGTCATCAATCATTTCTGACCCGGTTCATGGACCCAACGCACGCTCCTAACCTGATCCAATTAACTCAAACCAGGCATCAAAAATACTAAGGCGCCTCTCAAGTGGCTCACTGTGATGCATGTGTGCAAAGTGCGCCATCAAAATGCCCATGCCACGCCCGTGTAGGGTGCTTATTATCTTTTGCAAACCCACTAGAGTAGCGTTCCATGAAACAATAAGGAATAATTGTTCAAGATTGATGTTTTTGTTATCATTAAATCATAATGTCTTGTCACAACGTAAAATGAACTAAATTTTTGCAAGAACGGTGGCTTTTGGAAGTTCAGTTAAATTCTGCAAGGTGTAGGTTTAAGAATAGTTAGGAGTAAGTTTATTGTTAAAAACTTTTTATACGCAATATACTTTTTAATTAACTTGCTTTTTCTCCCAACATAACATATGGGTTTTGACACAAAGATCGATGTTTTGGTTACCATTAAATCGTAATGTCTTATCACAACGCAAAATAAACTATAAACTAAGTTTTTCAAGAATGGTGGCTTTTGGAAGTTCGGTCACACAAATGTTTTTTTTTAATGGTAAAAATGGTGTAATCATTCGAATGAAGCCAAAGAGACCGATATTATTAAGAAAAGATAATGTTGGGTATTGAGATCAAGCCTGAAATTTCAAATGCCAATCGAAGATGTTAAGGTTGAAACATAGAGAAGACTCAGTTTATTAGTGGGGTTCAATTGGTGTAGTTTTAACGTTATAGAATTCATTTAACCATTTTTTATAACTTAATATTTTTTAATATTTTTTAATTGTTTTTCCGTTATGATTTTCAAAGGGTCCCCTTATTTCCACACCCCCTATTTTCTTATTTTCACATCCCTAGGTGTATACGGGCCGTATAACATTATACGGCCGTATGGAATGTTGTTGCACAAAAATAAATGCAATGGAATGTTTTTTTTTGTTTTACATGTATACGGCCAGTATAACATTATACGAGCCGTATACAATTTGTATACGAGCAATATAATGTTATACGACCAAATGTATACGGGCCGTATAACATTATACGAGCATTATATACAGCCACCCTAAAAGCTTATCTCACATGGTGTATACGGGCAGTATAAGGTTATACGGCCCGTATACATTTAAAATAAACTGACAAAGACTGCTTTGTCAGTTCATTTTATTCTATACGGCCGTATAACCTTATACGACCCGTATACACCATGTGAGAATAAGATTTACCATGTGGGATTATTAGGACCCTTTTCAAATTATATTTTTTCTCTTTTAGACTATGGGTATGGGGCGGGGGTTGGGTACAAACGCCCAAGTCACCACTCCGGGTGGGCTTGGGTTTTGGCGTGGCCCCTTGGGCGGGGGTTTCAGCCCGGACGTTGGGCGGGGCTACCCACATGACATCGCGGAACCTCATTGGCTAAGAGCACTAGCCCTTTGAAATTGGTTTTTTTCCACGCCTCACCATACCCCTTTGAAATTGGCTTTTGGTCTTGAGTGCCCCATACTTCACGTGTCGCACCATGCCCCCAACCCACGCCCCACCATACCCCACGGTCTTACTTTACTCTTTTGTTAACAATTCTGAGTAAACTAAATTTGGTTAAGGAGAATAAATTTTATAAATTCACGTGTACTATGAAATTTAAAGTTTTTCGATAATTACATAAAAGAGTTCCGTTAGAGCATACAGAACGCTAAATGGTGGTACAAATTCATACTTAACCACCACGGTTCCAAATCCTATTTTTTTCTCGCAACACTAAACTATTTCAAACCACAACCTCATTATTCATCTTATCACCAACTTTTCCTTTTATTTAAGTTACTTGATACGGACGGTACTGGTACGACACCGGTATTTGAGGGTAAAACCCGATGAATACCGGTGCCGAACGGATACCGAAAATACACTCTGTTTGGTAAATTTGATACCGGTACCGGTAGCCAATACTATTCATTCATTTATTTTTCTATTAGTTTTCAATGAACACTCTTTTGAATATTTAAATTTATGACTACTGTTCAATTCGTTTTCTTTTTAATATATAGGTCAATTTATAATCTATTTTTAATTTATTTACTTAATTGTATTACTTATTTTTTTTAATAAAATATATAAAAAATTAAAATTCATAACAATATAATTTAGTTATTAGTTATTTTATATTCATTTATTTCGTTATCTAATATTTTTCTTTAATAACAAATAAAATAGTAAAAAAGAATATTTATTACTTACAACGGTTTTTTTCAGACGGCTACTTTTGCAACGGCTAGTTTTTACTAACTATAAATTCAATTTGTATTTCAAGCAACATGTGCACTTCTCAACTAATAATTCTCTACAAATATTTATAAAAAAAAATAGCATGAAACCTTTGGACCGAAGAAGAAGAGATGGCTTTGGTCAACTATTGGATGAACTTATTCGATAAGAGACGAGTAGCCGGATCAATTAAAGAACCCTTATTTGAAGGATTCCGTCAACGTGTAGGAGACCAATCGCTTTTCGTACGTCACTTTGTCAAGGCTTCATATTCTGTTCGGGAGGTTCGCGCATTTCATGCATTTTTCAACCACATGATGGCTCAAGGTGACGGCATAATGGAGGCACAAGCGTTTTCCCGGGCTCGTCGGGAACACAAAAACATACACATTGGAAGTTTCTTTCACATGGTAGCCTGACAATTAATAAGAAACCATCCCCGCATACAACTTGCTCCACCTCCAGATGCCGACTCCGATGGTTTATGGGTTATTGATTAAGTTTAATTATCTGCTTTGTTTATGTTTAATTATCTGGTTTGTTTAGGTTTAATTATTTTGTCTTCTTTAGGTTTAATTATCTGGTGTGTTTAAGTTTAATTATGTGGTTTGTATAATGTTTTTAATTTTAATAAAATTGTTTTTTTAGTTTGTATTATTTTAATATTTTTATTTGTGTTTTTTTTTAGTTTAAGTTATTTTAGGTTTTATTTTATAGAAATAAAACAATTTTAAGGTTGTTTTTATTTAAACAAGGGGGTTCCACACCTTCACCCCAAACCCTCATTTGCTCTACCGGACCAACACCATGGCTGACCATCCTAGTCACCATCTCCAACGCCCTCCTCGTCCGCCCTACCTCATCCGAAATCCGGACCACATACAGGACTTGGCGATATGGATGCTCTAAAAAAGCTAAAATGGTCAAACTAATAAAGAGTTTATAAAAACACTAGAATGTAATTTTTTTATTAAAATAAAAATCTTTTTCATAATTAAGTCAAGAAACGACATTGCAATGAAGCTCTCGAAGCACTGAAAGTCGAAGTAGAATCAGCATTTCTTGATACAAACGACAAAAATGTTAGCAACTAATATATATCATTGATTGATATGGAAGGGACAAACTTAGAAACTCTCATTTTCAAGGTTTGCTGCTTAGAACAGTTATTTAATTTATTAAATAATTATTTATACTTATAAGCCAAACTGAATATTTATATTAGATGGTTGTAGTTTGAACGGGAGGCCATTGTTCAAAGTCCAAACCATAAAATAGGGATGTAATATCTTCATATTGTTAATTATGTTACCATTCTATCACATGTATATGAAAGCAACACACACAATGTATACACATACTATATTTGTGATGGTGTGTTTTCGGTTTTAATCAAGGGTCTAAATCGTGTGAGGTTTCAGGTTGAATTCGTCAACCCTAACCCGATTCATATACTTATTTGTGTCGTGTCAAACCCACTTAAAATGGTGTTGTGTTCTGGAAGTGCTTCGGGTCGACCTTTATTATCATATATGAGTAATAGTTAGTGGCTTAGTAACAATTTAAAATACTAATTAATTCGATTAATATGATGTTGATCACTTATGTATGTACATAATAAAAAATATGTAAATTGTGGACTTGTTATAGTATTCAGGGTAGCAGATAATCAAGTTATTAATGCAGACATCGAGGTAGACACAATTGTTAGCTTGATCTGGTTCCCGTTTAGGGTGTATATTATTGATGGGAATTATGAGTTCTTGAGCTTATGAACTTGTTAGTTTTGGAGAGAGAGAGAAAGAGGGGGGACGAAAATTCTTGATGTTTTATGTAGAGTCTAATCCTTTAATCTCTCTAATAATCTCCTTAAATACATTCAAGAGGAAATCCTTTTTTTTTTTGAAAAGTAAAATTCATTAAAACAACCTCCGACCCAAACGGGCAAAATGCCAAACAAACACAGACCCCCCGACCCAAACAGGCAAAGGGCAAAAACAAACAAACACACTTACAACATGTACAATGGGTATTTACACTAGTCTGCCCAACTAATATAATTACATGAAGATCTATTTTTAACCCACGAATACCCTCTCGACTTTATCTCCCTTATGATATCTTGCGTATTCCTTTTAATCTGATTGAAAACCATGTCATTTCTCCCTTTTCCATATGCACCAACAAGCAACAATCCTCAGCCCATAAATGATCTTTTCTGCCTTCTTACCACGCTTAATGACCTTATGGATGTCAAGAACGTCTTTGAAATAAAAAAGAACAATGGCGGAATGTTACACCAAACGCTAAAAGTTGCCCACACCTGCATAGCCACCGCCAATGCAGTAAATAAATGTTCTACTGTTTCCTCGAATTCATCGTAGAAAGGGCATAAAACCGAGGTTATCCCCACATTCCTACTTCTTAAATTAGATCTCGTGGGAAGCCTATCTAAATTGCCTCTCCAAGCCATAATGTTACATTTTTTGCGTACCAATTTACACCATATAAAATTAGGCAGGTGATTATTTCCTCTATCCATAATTAAATCCTTTTTAACCACTTTCACCGAGAAGTCATTCCGGCTATCTGTAACAACTCCCATTAAAATTACCATTTCTTATCTTATTCTACCCAATAGGAAACCCTAATGGAGACCCCAAGTAATCCTGCATAACCTCTAAAATTTTCAGAACAATCGGAATCAGGATCAGGGCCCCTAAAACTCAAGGGGGGTATTTTCCAGTTAGTAATATCCACACAGTTTGTTGTCGAAATCGAATTTTAACGAAACGTTGACTCAGTTGAGCTAGTAAGACACGGGGCTACCCTATGGTAGGGTGGTGCCCCTCGCGCCACGCGAGGGAGCTGTTTTCCAGGTATATATAGAGGGGTGTGAGACTTGATTTCTGGCGCTTGTTCAACGTAAAAACTCATTTCGTACGTTGAGATATCACCAGTTTACTACAAAACACACACAATCACGAAACGCTGCCGCGATAACAGGGTAATAACTCGATCACTGCTACGATTTAATGTCCGATCGATAGAAACCAATCCAATGGATATTTAAGTGCTGCTCAAACTTGGGTTATACTTTGTCATTCGTCATGAATTCGATGGATGTTTAAGTATCACACTTTGTCATTCATTGTGAAGGTTTTAATCTTGTGAGTTGTCGTAAAAGTTGGATTAAAGTTACTAACCTAGTTTTCGTATGCATTGTTATTTGAATTAGGTTAACAGGCTTATCGGTAGGCTAGACTCTACCCGTTTAAATCTGCAATGTTAGACATTCTCTTTCTATCAATTATGTTTTACAATACTCCAAACCATTTTCAAAGGTTATAATTACAGGGATTAAGTCGTGGTTATCTTGAATCACTAGCTAGTGGGGTATTGTGCACATTACTAATTTCTCACGGTTAGGCTAATAAATCCTAACAGTGATAATCATCACTACTTGGGGAAATAGACCCAATAGTGGTATGACCATCGTCACCAGGAGGTGACACGGCGCCAGATAAAAATAAGATAAAAGCCATTGTAATCGCTTTTATGCTGTAATTTATAACTATGTGTCGTTTTATCGAATTTGAATGACTCGCAAGTATTTCCCCGCTGATAAAATATTTTCAAAACATGTTTCAGGTGACTACTGTGAACCAAGGAAAAGTGCTACGGAGCACTAACAAAGCTTGAAGTAGTGGCTCAGTTAAATAAATAAACATGTTTTGTAAACCAGGAAATTTCCTAGTAAAATTCCTCTATTGTAAATTACGGGGTTTATCCCGAATTATGAAATAAAATAATCGGGCATTTCAAGTTTTAAAAAGATCCTGTAAAATCTTCCGTTGTCAACTCAATTAATAATTACCACGGGTTTCTGTCCCGCGGCTCCTGGACCGGGTAAAACCGGGGCGGGGGCCGTGACAGAAAAAAGTGGTATCAGAGCCACTGATTTAAGCCAATTAAGTATTTAGAAATGCTTAATCTTCCTGATTACCATCTTGTGATTTTGTGTTTTGTTAACTGACTACTTGTTAGTTACAGTATGGGTAAACAAAGAATTTTGGACATCTATCGTCAACTAGATAGTGTACCAAAAGATGCGGGAACCTCATCCCAATCAAATTCCTTAAGATACTCAGCCGATACTGAGGAGGGAATATTTGTTCGTAAAGCACAGTTTGAGAAACCACTTACCCCTAATAAAAGAAGTTGGATTATTAGAAAAAGTCAAGAGAAAATAAAGAAGTCACAACCAAAGGGAGTGACGAGTAATAAGGAAACTCAGGAAATAGGCAATAATCCACCATGGGAAGATGAATTAGGCGAACAATGGGCAGATCTCTATATGTTAGCCACTACAGCAGTAAATGCTAACCTATAGTCGAATCGCCAAACTATTACCAGCATCCATATCATCTATAAGCCAGAAACTTTTTCCATTAAATAAACAACTTAGTAAGAAAAGATAGACTAAAATAAATTATCCCTATTATATTTTACATTCCAGTTGTAATTTGAAATAGATATATAAAATTCGCAATATTTTATTTTAATCAACCCGTTTGTAGAACTACTTAATTTTTTATTGCCTTTCTGTGATTATGTGAAAATTTTAACCTAGAATTTTGTGTGTTTCTTCATATATGCTAAACAGCATGAATGAGTTATCTGAAGCTCTTCAGAATCTCAATCTCTATTCTGTTAATGTGGAAGTTTCCAGAGACTTTACCGGTTACTGTGCTGATGTTGAGGAACCTATGGAATTTCAAACCCAACCTCCGGAGAAACCCAAGCCAAAGAAGAGAAGAAGAATTGTGGGCTGGAGGCGTGTGCGCAGAAGGAAACCAGTAACTCGGAAAGTTGCCAAGACGGAGGACCCTATGGATAAAGGGAAAGGAATAGAAATTGGAGAAAGTTCCAGGCGAGCGGAGGAAATGTCGTTGCAGGAAGAGCTGGATTGCATACTAGCAAGTTGTGATATCCTTAAGCCTGTTAATGAAAACATTTTTACTTATCCTGCTGAAACCCAACTTCCAATGAATTTGGAACCGGCCATCCCAGATCCCCTTGTTAACACCCGACCTTTAGAAGAAATGGAAGAATGGTGGACTAATGGCTGGCAATTTCAAAACCTCTTAAATAACCCTTATACCTTTTTCCCTCAGTTTGACCCAGAACCTGCACCAAACCCACCGATGAGCAATGAGAACCTGGCTGAACTCCTCCATTTTGGCGAGGAGCTGGTGTATGCAGGGAATCGAATCCGGGAGGTGGGAGAACAGATCTCCTGGAAGTACGACGAGAAGGAACGTCGTTTCTAAAAATGCCAGCTGATGAGATAGCATGTGGTGGTGGAAGCATGTGTTTAATAATAATATAATAATAAAAATATAATTATGTGAAATAACTTAAAAATAAAACTTTTGTAAGATAACCAGTTTGTACGGATGCCTATTATAATATATAAAATATCGAATGTCGAAAAATCGACAATTTTGGCTATATTTGTTTACGTGATTATGTGTAATTATTTTATTATGTTTGGTTATTAATTATTTTATGCTAAACACTTATATAAATTAATTACCAGATGGAACATGCTGGTAATGAACCCGTTAATGAGGTTAATCAATCTGAGCAACACAATGAAGATCAATTTTTGAATAGGCAAGATATCGAGAATATCGTTGAAATCCAGTTATTCCAGCAATGCTATTCCAGCAATTCTTGTTGCTGCTCGAAATCCAGTTGAACCTCAATAAATCATTCTTAGTAAACGTACACACGGTGACAATTTCAGTAATAGTGTAAATGGAGGCGGCAACCATACTAATAACGACAACGATGGGATAAAAGCTCCACTCCTTAAGAAAATGAAAGCTGCAACGCCTGGTTGCACTTATAAGGAGTTTCTTGCCTGTAAACCAGTTGAATTTGCAGGCAACGAAGGAGCGACTGCTGCACTGCGTTGGTTAGAGAAAACCGAGGCAGTAATTAAAATAAGTAAATGCGCAGAAGAAGACAAGGTCATGTACGCGTCGCATCTTTTTAAAGAAGGGGCACTAGAATGGTGGAATACGGTACTTCAAGCCAAAGAAAGCGATGCGGCCTATGCCATGAGTTGGGAAGAATTTAAGCGACTGGTGGAAAGAAAATTTTGTCCCGAATATGAAAAGGAACAAATGGTAAATAAGTTCCTGAACCACCGGATGGTGGATGTAGACTGTCGGGGGTATACTTCGACATTCTTTGAATATGCGAGAGTGGTACCAACCCTGGCTTCGCCAGAGCCGGTGCTTATTTCCCGCTATATTTGGGGATTGATTGGCGAAATCCGTGATATCGTTAAAGCTGCGAGACCCCGCACTATTGACGATGCAGTGGAATTAGCCAATACTCTGACTGACGGACTGGTGCGTACGCGAGAAGAAAATAGAAAGAAGGAATTGGCCCAAAAGATTACCCAAGGATTCCGTATGGGTAACCGTAGCAATTTCAAGAAAAAAGGGAACTGGGTTGTCTTCCACTGTTCCATTTTGCAATGCCTGTAAAAGAAAGCATTTTGGAAGATGCAAAGGGTATTGCAATTTCTGCAAAATTCCCGGGCCACCAAGAAGAAGAGTGCAGGAAGAAGAAAGCAACAATCTGCTACAACTGCGGAGAAGCTGGACATTTCAGGCCGGATTGCACAAAATTGGCCAAACCAGCTGATAACAAAGTCAAACCCGCAGAAGGAACTACCAAGAAATATGCAAGAGCCTTCCAGTTGACTACTCAGGAAGCAGAGCTAATCCCTGACGTGATAGCTGGTACGTTCCTAGTTCACAACGTCTATGCAAAAGTATTATTTGACTCTGGTGCAAGCCAAAGTTTTATAAATACTTCATTCCGCCAAGCTCTTAACTTACCCTTAACCAACCTTAGGCAGATTTTTACAGTTGAAACGGCGGATGGGAATTCTGTTAACGTATATAAGGTTTTGCAAGATGTAAAGATAGAACTCTTAGGTCATAAATTCTCTGCAAACCTATTACCTATAAATTTAGCTGTATTCGATATAGTATTAGGAATGGATTGGTTAGTAGCCAACCATGCTTGAATTCTCTGTGATAAAAACTCCATAGAAATTCATACACCCACAGGAGAATTAGTGGTGATTACAGGAGATAAACCACGAAAGCCACTAAAATTCATTTCAGTAATGAAGTTGGCCAGTTACTCAAGAAAACAAGAAATGGTGTATATGATTTCAGTAATTATTAACACAAAAGGTAAGGAACTTAAAGAAATTCCTGTAGTAGCAGAATACCCAGATGTATTTCCAGAAGAACTACCGGGATTACCACCCAATAGGGAAGTCGAATTTAGAATTCATCTAATTCCTGGAACAACACCGATAGCTAAGGCACCTTATCGGTTAGCACCCACCGAAATGCTAGAATTGAAAAAGCAGTTAGATGAATTATTAAGTAAAGGATTTATACAGCCTAGTTCTTCCCCGTGGGGAGCTCCATTGTTGTTCGTAAAGAAGAAAGATGGGTCAATGAGAATGCGTATCGATTATAGGGAATTAAATAAGGTTACAATTAAGAATCGATACCCGTTACCTAGGATTGATGATCTTTTCGATCAATTGCAAGTAGCTAGATATTTTTCTAAGATAGACTTACGCTCTGGATATCATCAATTGAAGGTACAAGAAGAAGACATACCTAAAACTGCTTTCAGAACTAGGTATGGTCATTACGAGTTTACGATCATGCCCTTCGGACTAACAAATGCTCCAGCAACATTTATGGACATAATGAATAGGATCTGTAAACCATATTTGGATAAATTCGTAATTGTCTTCATCGACGATATACTTATTTATTCCAAAAGTCAGGATGAGCACTGTCAACACTTGCATGCACTCTTAACTTTGTTAAGAGAAGAGAAACTTTACGCCAAATTCTCAAAATGTGAATTTTGACTGCAGGAAGTACAATTTTTAGGACACATGGTGAATCACGAAGGAATTCACATAGATCCCTCTAAAATAGAAGCGATCACCAAATGGAAGGTCCCGCAATCAGCTATGGAAATTAGAAGCTTTCTAGGGTTAGCTGGTTACTATAGACGATTTATTAAGGATTTTTCCAAAATAGCTATGCCATTAACTAAGTTAACATGTAAAGCAGCTAAGTTTGAATGGGGACCTAGGCAAGAAGAGGCCTTTAAGATTTTAGAGCAAAAGTTAACAAAAGCCCCAATTCTAGCATTACCAGAAGGAACATAAGATTTTGAAATATACTGTGATGCTTCAAAGCTAGGATTAGGATGTGTACTAATGCAACGCAAAAAGGTAATTACGTATGCCTCAAGACAATTGAAGAAGCACGAAGAAAACTATACAACTCATGACTTAGAATTAGGAGCCATAATTTTTGCCCTTAAGATTTGGAGACACTATCTGTATGGAAGTAAGTTTACTGTCTATACAGATCATAAGAGCTTAAGATACATATTTGGGAAAAAAGAATTGAACATGAGGAAAAGAAGATGGATGGAGATTTTAAGTGATTACGACTGTGATATTCAATATCAGGAAGGAAAAGCAAACGTAGTTGCAGATGCCTTAAGTCGTATGTATCATGAAAAGCAAAAAGCGAGTTCGTGCTCTTAGATTAAATCTACAGTTAGGTTTAATGGAACAACTGAAAAATATTCAGGAAACAACAATCAAGGATAATGCTGAAGGAATGAAAGGAAGAATAAAAGAATTAGAACAAGGATCCAATGGAATTTGGAGATTCCACAAGAAAAGAATTTGGGTACCTAAGCAGGGAGAATTAAGAAATAAGATTTTAGAAGAAGACCATAAATCTAGGTATACCATGCATCCTGGTAACAATAAAATGTACCAAGATTTAAGGAATAATTTCTGGTAGATAGGGATGAAAAAGGACATAGCTAGATATGTTTCTAAATGTCTCACTTGCTCACAAGTCAAGGCAGAGCACCAGAAACCTTTAGGTCTACTACAACAATTAGAAATGCTTGTATGGAAATGAGAACTCATAACAATGGATTTTGTTACTAAGTTGCCCAAAACCAGAAAAGGTAATGATGCGATTTGGGTAATTGTGGATCGATTAACGAAATCAGCTCACTTTCTACCCATGAAGGAAACCTTTAGCATGGAAAGGTTAGCCAAGTTATATGTAGATGAAGTGGTATCTTTACATGGAGTTCCACTCTCCATTGTATCGGATAGGGATAGTCGTTTCACTTCCCATTTCTGGACAAGTTTCCAGGAAGCAATGGGAACGCGACTAAATTTAAGCACTGCATACCATCCTCAAAAAGATGGACAAAGTGAAAGGACGATCCAAACCCTGGAGGACATGCTTAGGTCATGTGTGATAGATTTTGGTGGAAACTGGGATGACCACCTACCCTTAATTGAATTCTCCTATAATAATAGTTATCATTCAAGCATTGAAGCTGCCCCATTTGAAGCACTATATGGAAGAAAGTGCAGAACTCCAGTTTGTTGGGCAGAAATAGGAGAAAGTCAATTATCAGGACCCGAAATTGTACAAGAAACTACCGACAAGATCACTCAAATCAAGGAAAGACTAAAGGCGGCTCGAGATCGCCAGAAGAGTTATGCAGATAATCGACGCAAGCCGTTAGAATTCCAATTTGGAGACAGAGTACTGTTGAAAGTTTCTCCTTGGAAAGGAGTAGTTCGGTTCGGTAAAAAGAGAAAGCTAAGTCCAAGGTACATAGGACCATTCCCAGTAATACAGCGAATAGGGCCAGTTGCCTATCGTTTACAACTACCAGAAGAGCTAGCCGGGGTACATGGCGTATTTCATGTATCCAACCTCAAGAAATGTCTATCTGACGAATCCCTGGTAGTACCTCTTCAAGATGTAGAGGTAAATGAAAAGTTAAAATTTGTTGAGAAACCACTCAAAATTGAAGACAGAAAGGTCAAGTTTCTCAAGCACAAACGTCTAGTGCTGGTCAAAGTCAAATGAGATTCAAAGAGAGGACCTGAGTACACTTGAGAACTGCAATCGGAAATGAAGCGAAAGTATCCCTACTTGTTCCAGTAAATCTCGAGGACAAGATTTTTTTATTAAGGTGGGGAGGATGTAACAACTCTCATTAAAATTACCATTTCTTATCTTATACTACCCAATAGGAAACCCTAATGGAGACCCCAAGTAATCCTGCATAACCCCTAAAATTTTCAGAACAATCGGAATCAAGATCAGGGCCCTTAAAACTCAAGGGGGGTATTTTCCAGTTAGTAATATCCACACAGTTTGTTGTCGAAATCGAATTTTAACGAAACGTTGACTCAGCTGAGCTAGTAAGACACGGGGCTACCCTATGGTAGGGTGGTGCCCCTCGTGCCACGCGACAGCCCCTCGCGCCACGCGAGGGAGCTGTTTTCCAGGTATATATAAAGGGGTGTGGGACTTGATTTATGGCGCTTGTTCAACGTAAAAACTCATTTCGTACGTTGAGATATCACCAGTTTACTACAAAACACACACAATCACGAAACGTTGCCGTGATAACAGGGTAATAACTCAATCACTGCTACGATTTTATGTCCGGTCGATAGAAACCAATCCAATGGATGTTTAAGTGCTGCTCAAACTTGGGTTATACTTTGTCATTCATCGTGAATTCGATGGATGTTTAAGTATCGCACTTTGTCATTCATTGTGAAGATTTTAATCTCGTGAGTTGTCGTAAAAGTTGGATTAAAGTTACTAACCTAGTTTTCGTATGCATTGTTATTTGAATTAGGTTAACAGGCTTATCGGTAGGCTAGACTCTACCCGTTTAAATCTGCAATGTGAGACATTCTCTTTCTATCAATTATGTTTTACAATACTCCAAACCATTTTCAAAGGTTATAATTACAGGGATTAAGTCGCGGTTATCTTGAATCACTGGCTAGTGGGGTATTGTGCACATTACTAATTTCTCACGGTTAGGCTAATAAATCCTAACAGTGATAATCATCACTACTTGGGGAAATAGACCCAATAGTGGTATGACCATCATCACCAGGAGGTGACACGGCGCCAGATAAAAATAAGATAGAAGCCATTGTAATCGCTCTTATGCTGTAATTTATAACTATGTGTCGTTTTATCGAATTTGAATGACTCGCCAGTATTTCCCCGCTGATAAAATATTTTCAAAACATGTTTCAGGTGACTACTGTGAACCAAGGAAAAGTGCTACGGAGCACTAACAAAGCTTGAAGTAGTGGCTCAGTTAAATAAATAAACATGTTTTGTAAACCAGGGAATTTCCTAGTAAAATTCCTCTATTGTAAATTACGGGGTTTATCCCGAATTATAAAATAAAATAATCGGGCATTTCAAGTTTTAAAAAGATCCTGTAAAATCTTTCGCTGTCAATCAATTAATAATTACCACGGGTTTCTGTCCCGCGGCTCCTGGACCGGGTAAAACCAGGGCGGGGGGCGTGACACTATCCATATTCCAATACCACACATCCTTGTCGTTTGAAAACCTCGCTAAGCTGAGAACCTCAATGCATTCCTGCCATTCCTTTAACTCCTCCTCGGACTCCGGATGTCTTGACCTTTGCCATGTAAAGATTCCATTTCCTTGAACCACTTCTAGTCTCTCTGCAATCGTGCACATTTAAAACCGCTCCAAACGAAACAAATGAGGCCATCTTTCCATGAAGGGAAGATCTTCCACCCAAGTGTCAATCCAAAAACGAATATCGACCCCATTCCCCACTTTACCCATGATAAATCGATTTAACCCCTTCCCATTTAGTTTCAATTTGAAAAATAAATTCGCTATATTTTTCCAACACCTTGCGAAGTTTCCGTTAAGCGAAAGGAAGTTTCTTTGATTGTTCTTCCAATGGCAAGCTTCCACCAATTTACACCACAGGTTATGGTTCTCCACCCCCATTTAACAAGGAGGGCTTCATTGACCTCTTTGAGTCTGTTTATACCCAGCCCCCCTTTATTCTTAGGCCACGTGACCTAATCCCAAGCCACCCAATTCATTTTAGGAATACTGTTAGACCCCGCCCATAGGAATCTTCTCATCTTGGCTTCGAGAGTCTTAATAACACCAACCGGGGACTTATATAAAGAGAAGTAATATATAGGTAGACTCTCAAGCACCGAATTGATTAAAGTAAGTCTCCCCCCTATCGACAAAGTTTTAGTTTTCCATACCGATAATCTTTTATCAAAAACCTCAATTATAGGTATCCAGTTATTAATTCTGTTCATATTGGTTCCCACTGTTATCCCCAAGTAAGAAAGTGGAATAGAATCCGTGTTACACCCGATCACTTTAGCCATATCAGACACTTCCCTACTATCCACCCCCAACCCGTATATGTTAGTTTTATGAAGATTGATTTTTAAACCCGAACACAAATAAAAAATCCTCAGACATCTAGCCACATTTTTAACATTTTCCTTATCCCAGTCCCCCAACAAGAGAGCCTCATCAGCATAAAAGAGATGAGAGATTACAGGACTGTTATTAGGGGTTTGAATACCTTTGAATAGCCCTTCATTCCTAGCTTTGCACAAAATATTGGATAAATCTTCCATAACCAACAGGAACAGAAACGGGGATAACGGATCTCCCTGTCTAACCCCTTTGGAGCATCTAAATTCAAAGGTTGGGGACCCGTTCACCAGAAAGAGGATCTGGCCGAAGCTAGGATCCCTTTGATCCATTTACACCATAACTCAGGAAAACCCATTTGCCCCATGATGTCCAAAAGAAAACTCCAACACACATTATCGTAAGCCTTTTCAAAATCTATTTTTAAAAGAAAAGCCTTTTTTGTCTTTTTTATCCAAGCTAAGACCTCATTAAGAATTAACGGGCTGTCCAGAATATACCTCCCTTTAAGAAACGTCATTTGATTCTCCGAGATGATTGTCCTGATAACCTTTTTGAGACGATTAGCCAGAATCTTAGAAATAGTTTTGCTTATCACCCCTAGCAGATTGATCGGTCTGTATTCTCTCAGCCCCACTGGATCCTTGTTTTTCGGGATAAGAGTAATGAAAGATGAACTACACCCCACCGCTATAGATCCTTTCCTGTAAAAAGAATCTACCAAGTTATAAAAATCATATTCAAATAAATTCCAGTACCTTTTAATGAATTTGAAGTTAACACCGTCCGGCCCTGGAGCTTTGTCTGACCCACAATCGAACACCGCACTTTTAATCACTTCTTTGCTAAACTGAACCGTCAAGGATGCCGCATCAACCTCCGATAGACGCCTAACTTTATGGCATCTGAGCTTTGGTCTATCTTTAAATTTTTCCTCGAAAGCCTTTCTAAAGAAAATCATAATTTCTTTTTTAATCGCTGTCGGTTTAGTAGTCCAAACCCCGTCAATCATTAGACCCGGGATATAGTTGGAGGCCCGCCTACTTTTAATATACCCATGAAAGAACGCATAGTTTTCATCACCTTCCAAATCCCATCTAACCCTAGCTTTTTGTTTAAGGTCTTTAATTTTGTAACTTTCGATGTCTTTTAAATCTTTCAAACATTCCATTCTGGCCCACTCCTCCTCTTCAGTTAACTCTCTAACTTCCGACATATCTTCCAATATTTCTAATTCTTCCTTCAGAGTCATCTCCGTTTCCCCTTCCTTGGAAAGAACCTCTCTTTTCCATTTTTTAATACCCTCCCTAATCTCCTTCAATTTCTGCAATAGAACCTCGCCCGGCTCCCCACTCCCGGTAAAATTAACGTTCGCCTTATGAACCACCTCATCAAAATCCTTTCTCTCCAACCAAGAGTTGAAGAATCTAAATAGTTTGGGGCCAAAATTTTTATCCGAACAGGTCAAGACAAGAGGGTAATGATCTGAGAGAGCCCTCGGCAACGCCCTAAGGCACGCCACCGGCCATTCGGAAAAGAAACCGTGACAAACCAAGACCCTATCAATCTTGCTATGTTTGTTACCATTTTCATTAAGATACGTGAACTTCTTTCCTTTCATATCAAACTCTCTTAAACCATTTTCAAAAATAAAATTGTTAAAATTTGAAGCACATTTTTTATTAAAATATGAATTTCTCCTCTCAATCTGATTACGAACCGCATTAAAATCACCCATAATCACCCACCACCCCGGAAAACAACCCATCACCCCCTTAATGTCATCCCACAGAGCCTTTTTTGAGGAACCTTTTGCGGCGCATACACATTAATAATGTTTATGGATTTATTGTTCCCTTTTAAGGTCCCCACAATCAATAAAAAGTTCGGATGTTTGAGAGTATCATGTACCTTAAGAACATTAAGATCCCACAAGCTCACAACCCCTCCAGATCTACCAGTCGACGGCACATGATCCATCTCGAACTTTCCTGCTCCCCAAAATTTCTCGAATTCGATACCTGAAACGTCACTAAACTGTATCTCTTGTAAAGCAATGAAGTCAATTCCATTCTCATATTTCAATTTTTTTACCCACCCCGCTTTGTTTCCCCCCCCCCCCCCCCTCCTAAACCCCTAATGTTTAAAGACAGAAAATTCATCTAACTCCTTTTTGAGTTCCTTCTTCCCTGGTCGCTTTTCTGATCATAGGTTCATGGTTCTGAAGATCAACTCCCACTAAACCTCCCATGTCGGATGTAGCGTGCATCTCTACGTCGATATTCACCTCTTCCTCCTCGCTGGCCTATAAATTTAAATTTTTCACCACCTCATCCACTCTTTCCTTCCTACTGTCACTTGATATATTCTGACCTTTCTCATGACCTCTTTCATTCCCCAAATTTTGAACGTCGTAAACTCGCTGTTCTTCCGAATAGACGTTATCCTCCTATATACCAATTATTTCGTTCAGGTCAAACGGGTCATTTTGTGTCGTCCTTTTCCTGGGTCTAATATCCCCTCCATCCTTCACACCATTAAAAACGTTCCCCTCCTTTTCCCCATTAACTATATTCACTTTGGGCTTAATATTTTTTCTTATTTTTATGTCCTTTACTATGCCCAAAGAACTTTAGGGTACCATTAAAGCAATCCTGTTTTAACAGAAACATATTCTAGCCAATAGAAAACTCATCACCTTTACCCAAGATTCCTTCTTCTCTACTGTTCTCAAAAAATCTAGGGAAAGTCACCTCCCCCATTGACTCCACTCGATCACCACCCCCAAAATTACCATTTGAGAATGTTAGAAATCCACCCTCATTACTATTTCCTACATGTTCGGCTTCCATATTAAATTTCTCAGCGGTCGTCTCTCCATCTTTTCCGTTGCCAGAGATCTCCGGTGAAACCGGTAATACCGACTCTTGATCTCCCGTATCTTTACCCGACGGCTTTCTGTTAATTTCCGACTCGCTGTAAACCTCATATGACTTTGGATTACCTGAACCAAAATCCCTTGTAACCTTCATCGCCGTGTTTCGACAGCTGTCGTACCCGTTGACTTCCAACACAGGTTCGTCTTTCTCCTTTTCAAGCTTCTCACTAACAGACTTGAAAACCCATCCTTCTCCTTCTACCGAAAAATCTCCATGTTTCTCCACCGAGTCCGGAATCCACTCTTCTCTTTCTTCTTCAACCCATATCCTGAAACGTTTACCATTCTCCGATATGATAACTTCTTTTTCAATCCTTTTTACCTAACCCGTCATGACACACACACAATTCGTAGTCAAGATGTTTCCTCTGTTTTCCTTTGTGAAGCATGTATGACTTTTCCGAACATTCCCCCACTGAATCGAATGTTTCATTTTCGGACAGATGTAGAGGTACCCCTTGTATGTTCAGCCACGCCAACCTTTCGAAAGCAATTGACTGGCCCTTCCAAATCTCCACCTTCTCGAACCACCCGAAACCTGGTGAGTCGGATCTGAACATATCTACCTCGAAATTTGACTGAAAAACCAACATTATATTCAACCCGCCTACATACTTTATCGTCGCATCCCCAAAATTCGCTACCTTTAACAAAAAGTTTAGCTTCCGCAGGGTCCAAAGATCTTTTACCTTGCCTATAATCGTTTTACCGTAAAGATCCACGTACGCCTTAGCATACCCGGACACCACTACGTCATTTTAACCGCCTACATACTTTATCGTCGCATCCCCAAAATTCGCTACCTTTAACATACTTTATCGTCGCATCCCCAAAAGATCCACTCCCGTTGTTGACATATCCACTGCCATTAGTGTTCTCCTGTTCCTTGAAAGCGTCATGTCTCTCGTCCTTCTCTTTGAATCTCTGTCCCGAATTGTTCCACGTATTAACCCTGATATCTTTCCCTAAATCATTCTCCATGGCGAACCTGGCAACATTGATTATCAGCCTATAACTTCCTAACCAAATGTTCCTCATCTGCTTCTCTAATTCCGCTGCGTCTTTCACTCCTTTGAAGCGGGCGAATCCGAAACGGTAACCATGTTTATCTCTTTTCCGAGCTATGTAAACTCCCTTTATCTTTCCGTACGTGCCTAAAGCCTCCGCGATGTCCTTTGAACTACTTCTCTCTGGTAGCCTTGAAACGTAAAACTTCGTGATCCCGTTAGTGACTGGTCTTGAACTCCGGCCGTCCATGTTTGCCGTGTGAGAGAGAACAGCGAAGTCGGGGAAACCCTTTATTAGCTAGTAACTTATTAAGGGTAATATGGTCCATTAACAATTACAACCTAATATTATAATAGAGTTAATTACATAGTTAGTCCATATGGTTTGTCCAAAGTAACATACTTAGGTACTAATATTTTAAACTCACATTCTAGGGTATTAACTTTTCATGTTGTAACGTTTGGAGGTATTAACGTCATTTGTAGGTTTAAAATCACATTCAGTTAGTACCTAAGTATGTTATTTTGTGCAAACCACGGGGACTACCTATGTTAATACCCTAGAAGTTAATACCTTCAAACGTTACCAAATGAAAAGTTAATACCCTAGATTCTAGAAGGTGATTTTAAACTATTAGTAACTAAGTATGTTATTTTGTGCAAACCACATGGACTAACTATGTAATTAACAAGGTATAATTTAATATTTTGGTTTAATAAAATATATAAATAATTATAATGACCACTTTATTAAATACAAGTAATATATTTATTCTAACTTAATTTGCTTTGTAATTGTATTATTTTAAGTGTTTTTGTGTATTTATCTCTCATTCCCAATTAATAAACTTGAGTTTATACACTTAGCTCGACATTAATTAGCGAACGAAAATAATTGGAAAGTAGGCAATGAAATTGTTTGAAGCAAAAAGTAGATAAAAAGTTAACAAAAAAGGAGACATGAAATTCACTTTAACGGTTAATAGTTATATAAAAATTTAAACAAAATTAACTTAAAACATGAACACTTTTAATCTCTAAGATCAAAATATCAACTTTTATACAAACTCTTAAACAGGTTAACAGATCAATCAACTTTTTTGTGTTTGAGTTGGCCCAATTTTAAACTAAGTGTTTGAGTTGACCTGTTACCGGTTTAAGAAAACAGTCTGTGTTAGCCGATCCAAAACTTTTTTTTTATGTTGTGTTATGATTGTGTCAAAAAGTGCCACGTTGTGAATGTTTGTAGATGCGTCTCCTAGATCTGAGTTCGTAGTAGGACACAAACTCCCACCTGTGTATTCTTGATAGTACTGAACTGGACGATAAGGAAATCATCCATCATGAAATCGAAGAGAATACGACATTCCTATGTCCGTTGGTGGTATGTCACTAATTTGAGGAAAAGATTTACGTCTAGACTATTCAATCGTTTGCCAATGAGGGCACTATTGACAACTGAAGATCCATTGGTGAAGTTGTCATGGCAAAAGTCTCTACTCTTCGTGGGCAATGCGTCGCTAAATGTCACGACGATGATCCCTCTGTAATATCAGTCATATCAGTCGGTTATCTGGCAGAAACCGGATTACCCACGCCCAATGACTATCACCAACGCATTACCTATTTTCACCAATGGATCATCAACAGATCTGTCCATCGATGAAAGTTATTCGTTTTGTAGTGAACATCTTACAGTCCTCATTACTTCCTTTGACTTGATCTAAGATGAGTAGGCTTCTAGGTCTAGACAAACATAAGGAAGTGTTCTTGGCCCTATTGATGTTTTAATATTACTAAACGTCTAAACCACACAACACAAATCGACTCACTCGTTATTCCCATATCAAAAAATATATGTGTTTTTTTAATAATAATCATTTTCACTCATACTTGCCAAGTTAAATCAAAACAGAATGTAGACGGACACAGTGGCGGAGCTTGATCAAAAGTTTTGAGGGGGCGTAAAGTGATAGGACCCAAATTTTTTTTCCTATCGTTATGTTTCGGGTCGGGTCGAGTTGGCTATTCGATTCAAGTCGGGTCAAATAATAATAATTCCAAATAAAACAAAGTGTATATTTACCAAACTACCCATCATTTATATACAAAGTTTATAAATATTTAGGATATACAAGTTAGGAAAAATAATCATGGGGGCGATCCTATATAATTTTAAAATTTTCGGACGAAAATCGGAACTTATACACTTCTAACCGAAATATTGGGGTGGGTGCCCCTGAACGGACAACAAGCTGCGCCGTCACCCCTTGCTGAATTGCAAACCTTAATCAATGCTTCTATGTGTTAAGTTATTTATTTATTTATCGGGATTATATAATACGCTAACCCTTAACTTGACATGGACGCTAGCACAAGATTATGCTGGTAAGGAAAAGAGAGAAATATAGCATGTGACTACTTGTCTAAAATATGTATATATTGACAAAGACAAGTCGTATAACTCCATCTAGACAGTGGCAGATCTAGAAACGAAACTAAGCCGTAACGTTTTATAAATAAGCCGTAACGAAATCGAAAAAACATCAAATTTTTCCAAAATTTATATTAATTTTTCCAAATTTTTCCGCGCCAAGCCGTAGCGAAGGTTGCCCCCGGTAAGCCTTATGTCCGCCACTGCATCTAGAGGAATGTTTGACGGGGTGTTAAATCCTTGCTTTATGAAAGCATTGAATCCTAAATTTGAACTTTTCTATGCTAGCTGTCGACCTATTCAAAGAAAAAGAATTAATAAAATGAATGATTTATGAAAAGTTAAAAGTTAAGAGTTCCAGTTCATACTTGTTTATTCATCAAAGATTATCAAGAAACGTTTTATTCATTTAGACGTGGTATCTATATTCTGAATATGCATCAACTACCGAGGCTATTTGTTTAGTTCTTAATAGTGTTTTTAATGGTTCAGACCTCTGACTGGTTTAGTACTTAATGATTTAGACTGTTTCACGAGTAGATGTCTGAATGGTTCAGACATTTACCTCTGAATGATTTAGTATTATATTAAGTCTAAATGGTTAAGACCTGTAATCTGAATTGGTCAGACACTTGTCTCTGAACGATTAAGCATTATAATGGCTCTTAATGTTTCAGGCCTCTTAATGGTTCAATACTTAACCATTCAGACGTCATCAAACAGTTTATAAGGTAACTTTTTTAGACTAGAGTGAATTATTGGGAAAATTACCAAAATGTTGGTTGACCAAGAGTGTTTTCAAATTTGTCACCCTCCTGCGTCCTTGGAAGGACTACTCAGCCTCGGAAGCGTCTGCCTTTCACGTTGAAGCGTCCGCCTGTCACGTTGAAGCGTCCGTTTCCTTTCAAGCGACACGTGTCCGCCACGTTGAAGCGTCCGTTCCGTTACGAAATTGCGGCAAATTTGTCACCCTCCTGCGTCCTTGGAAGGACTACTCAGCCTCGGAAGCGTCCGCCTTTCACGTTGAAGCGTCCGCCTGTCACGTTGAAGCGTCCGTTTCCTTTCAAGCGACACGTGTCCGCCACGTTGAAGCGTCCGTTCCGTTACGAAATTGCGGCAGTCACCGACGCATCATAACCATAATTTTTTAATGCGTCCCTGTGTACGTTTCCGAGGCCTGGCCGACGCTTCCGAGGCATTGGCCGACGCTTCCAAGGCTTGCAGACGCTTCCGAGGCTTGACCCGACGCTTCCCTAGGCTTGACCGACGCTCCCCGAGGATTGGCCGACGTTTCCCAAGGCTTGACCGACGCTCCCCCGAGGCTTGACCGACGCTTCCCGACGCTTACGAAAAAAAATTGGAAACTCAAAAGCCGTTTAACTTTAACGTTGCACACATTTACCCCACTATATAACCCGTTCACTTATCACTTATCAAACACCCGCCGTTTTCAAAAATTTTGCAAACAAAATCAGCCATTTCACTATAACCTCGACGCCGTCAACGACCCGACAATGGCCACCTCCTGGACTGACGTTGAAGATATTGCTCTGTGCGAAGCATGGGAGCAGGCCATGATCGATCCTCCACGTCGAGGACACGGTGGGCTCTGGGTCCGTGTTCAACAGAATTTCGCCCAACTACGTGGTCCGGACCACAACCGAACCGTTGACGCACTATCCTCCAGGTTCCGTGTCCTGCGGTTGGAATGTGAGAGATTTGATCGATATTTCAAGAAAGTGGAGACAGAAATGCCAGACCTTGGTGAGGACGATCAGAAGGAGGTGGCCCTCATCAACTACCGTCATGAAGAGAGACATGATTTCAAACATGTCTCGGAGTGGGAGCCTATTAGGATATGGTTTTAGATATAATATTATGTGTTGTTTGGTTTTTTTTATTTTTTATTATGTTATGTTTTGATGTTTAATTAGTGTTTAATATAAAATGTTTTGACTAAAAAATAACATGTTTTATATCGTTTAAAATTTGACTCCGTTAACATACATCTTAATCGGATCCCAGGTTAGAAATGTTTATAAGTTATAAAAAAAAAATTGGACAAAGATACAAAACTGCGTTTCCAAAGCTTCACGGACGCGTTAGCAACTGAGGCGGACGCTTCAACATCGGACACGTGTCGCTTGAAAGGAAACGAACGCTTCAACGTGACAGGCGGACACTTCAACGTGAAAGGCGGACGCTTCCGAGGCTGAGTAGTCCTTCCAATGACGCAGGAGGGTGACAAATTTGAAAACACTCTTGATCAACCAACATTTTGGTAATTTTCCCGGTGAATTATTCAAATAGTTTTTAATAGTTCCTTAAAAAATCATCTTTCGTCCTTTCTTCTTTTTATATTCTTGCAAAAGTAAGATTAGATGGTATTTAAGTGTAGAAATATTAAAAAAATAAATAAATAAATAAACAAAAAAGAGCTTTTGTTGTCATATGCAACCATACTAATAAATTTGGTAGTCCATACAAAAAGATGTTATCACAAATGTTGAACTAATGCACTGCATGCCATAACATACATATGCATGTATGTGTATTCCCAACATAACATGTATGTATGTCATGTTGTAAGAAGGTAGTAGACTATAATAATGGCTGTAATATAATTATAAACCATGGAGAGAGGGTTTCTTGAGGTTGTACAAAAAAGGGAGAACATAGATGAGGTTGTACCACGGATAGAAGGTTTCGTGGCTCGACCCTCATTTTGGGCTACCATTTCATAAAAAAGCTCCAACACTTTGTTTATATGTCTCATGGATGTATTTGTTTAATGGTACGATGGGATGAGTCACTTGGACATATGGGGTCACATATACATAGTATAATACAAACTTCAAATTGGTGGTGACCACCATGTAGTGTACTCATTAATCATTATGCATTAAAATCAAGTTTGAGGTTTGTAATGGTTGAGCTACTTTTTATTGGACATATTATTACATATAATAAGTCCATTAGTGGTGGAATGAGCCCATTAGGTGTTTTTAATCAGGAAAATCACAAATTGAACATGAAGAGTTTAGTTATTGAAAAATGGAATGCAAGTCATTTTAGTTAATGATGATGTTAACTCAAAAGTGTAAGATTAAATATATTATGGTTTAATATTTAATCATATAGCCATTATAATCATTTATATAATATAGATCAAAATATATAATAACCTATTAAATAATTAGTTGGTAATTGTTGATGGACCATATTACCCTTATTAACTAATTAGGTTTCCTCCTGGGTGCTTATATAAGGAGAATTATGTAGAGGTCAATAGGTTACACAGTTACACACTTAATCAGACAACCTAATCATAACATCATCATCATCATCGACCTCCCTCTCCATAACCGATTCCCTTGTCGGTTTTCTTAGTCACCATCATTAGTCAGCACCCTAAGGAGGAACCAGATCACACTGACACATATGTCGAACACGATGGGATCATCTCTGATTGGATTCTCCACTGCACTGTCTGCTGTAACAGGTATGTTTTAATGTTTTCCCTTATGTATAAACAGAACTGAACCAACATGTGGTATCAGAGCATATGTTGATTAGTCAGTTCTGTTTTGTATCCGTAAATCTGGATTAAAACAGGAAAACAGGTTTTAAAACCATAATAAAATTCGGTTTTTCATAATTCGAAATCATTACTGTTCGATTTCTGTCATCCGGAATGGCATCTCGGATGACATGGGCTCATTCTTATGTTACTGTTCCGAAATCTGAATGTTCAAAATATGTTTAAATGTGTAAAATAATTCCAGATTTCGGATGAAAGTTTGAATAATTTTACTTAGGGTTCATAATGTTCTTAGTTAAAATTCAAAATTTCCTTTATGTTTTGGAATGTGTTTTGAATTGTGGAATGTTTTCCTAATTTTGATCTAATTTTATCTAATAAGTTTTTTCGAAATCTGTTAATAGGATAAACAGATTATGATTTTCGAAATTTTCTGATAAAATTAGATCAATGTTAAAATAGGAAACTCTATCACAATTCCTAATTTTCGAATTTTCTGTTATAATTTCACATTAACAGCTGTAACAGCTTACAGAACACATTTCGGATGGTCATTACGGATGATCATTCTGGATGAACATTGTTCGCCCATTACGGATCAGCAATCGTCTGATCATTCCGGATGAACATTGTTCGCCCATTACGGATCAGCAACTGACCATTTCGGACTAAGCAAAGAACTGATCATTTCGGATGAATCTCGGACTAAGCATTACCATCCGAAATCCATCACTGATCATCAAGAACTGACCATTTCGAATGAATCTCGGACTAAGTATCATCATCCGAAATCAACCGAAATGACTCGACTTACACGTTTTGGACACAATCCGAAATCATTCGAAATCATCCATTTCGGATAGTCTGAAATGATTCGAAATTAGTCATTTTGGATGAATCCAAGACATGATTCAGCCGAAATCATGAGTGTTCATAAAATTTGGCAGTTAATGTGAACTAAAATGATTCGAAATTAGTCATTTCGGACGATCCGCGCTAACGGGTGGTTTGCTATTAAATAATTGGTTTTTGTAATTACTTAATTAGTTAATCAGAATCAGATAATGCTTTACAAAACCAAAATGGCTTAACTTGAATGAGCTTTTGATGTATCATTTCTGGCCAAAGCTGATTTGATACATCTACTTATCATTCAAGTATTACGAAAGCTATGTTAAGTGTGCATCATAAACATGAATGTCTTAATATCTGGCCAAAGCTAATTTAATTCTTTCATAGATGGCATACTTAACAAGTGCATAACTAAAGTGATTGTCTCAATTTCTGGCCAAAGCTGATTTGTTACAACCACTTTGCACATATGCTTAAATGATTACACTTCTGGCCAAAGCTGATTTGTCTTCGTTTAAGTAGAATTTTAACTAAGTCTATTATTTTGATGTTAGTAATAGACAATATCACAGCTTCATAATGTAAAATGGTCATCATTTATGCCTGCCTTAGTATTACGTGCCCTTAGATCACATTAGAACTTCTTCCTAATTATCATAACTTGCCCATCTTATTTCCACTATCAGCACCAAATCAGGGGATTCCACCTTTAACTGGTGATAACTTTGCTGCATGGAAGGATGCTCTCATGCTTACACTTGGATTGCTGGACTTCGATTATGCTCTAAGAGAGAATAAGCCAGGGGACCTTACTGCTACAAGTACTGCTGCTGAGCAGATAGTTCATGAAAAATGGACTAGGTGTAACCGCATGTCTCTCATGTTCATGAAGCAGTCCATCAGTAATGCAATCAGAGGAGCCATTCCTGATTCTGAAGATGCTAAAACCTACTTGGAACATGTGGAGGCGCAGTTCAAAGGGACGTCTAAAGCACACGCTAGTACCCTTATCCTCAAGCTGGTGACAACTAAGTATGATAGGAGGAGCGGCATTCGCGAGCACATCATGATGATGAATGACATGGCCAATAAGTTGAAGGGGCTGGAAATGGAGATCAGTGATGGTTTCCTTGTTCATTTTATCATCACTTCGCTTCCTTCATCCTTTGAAGCATTTAAGATCAATTACAACACACAGAAGGACAAATGGACGATGAGTGAGCTGGTCGCTATGTGCGTACAGGAGGAAGAGCGTATGAGGATGGATCGCCCTATTGATGTTGCAAACTTCACCACCTCCAACTCTAAGAAAAGGAAGAACAATTATCAGAGGAAGGATGCTTCAAAAGTCCAAAGGCCTAATCCTAATACAAGTGCACCCTCCAGCTCTAAGAACTCCTTAGGCAGAATCCGCTGCAAGTTCTGTAAAAAGACAGGACACATGCAGAAGGAATGCCCTGACTTTAAGGAGTGGCTGGCTAAGAAAGGTAACGATAATTTTATGATACTTGAGTCCTATAATTTAAGTGTTCCTGCTAATTCTTGGTGGTTTGATTCTGGTTCTATGGTTCATGTTACCAATTCAACTCAGGGATTCCTTTCAATCCGGAAGCTGGAAAGAAACCAAAGAACGCTTAAGGTTGGGGATGATCGAGAATCAGAAGTGAAGGCCATTGGAACATTACAATTAGTTATGAAAATTGGTTTATGTATTAAACTTTATGATACCTTATATGTTCCTGAGGTAACTCGGAACCTTGTATCAGGACTAAAGTTAGACATGGACGGTTTTATTGTTTCCCATGGTCATTGCAAACTCTCTATCCTCTATGATTCTGTTCTTTATGGTACTGGTATTCTGGATGGTGGTCTCTATAGATTAGAACTAGATGATGGCTTTTCCAAATCTTTGTTGTCATATAACATTAATGAATCACTCACAAAGATGAAATAGAAACGAGACTTATAGACTTCATCCATGTTGTGGCATCAGCGTTTAGGCCACATTTCAAAAGAACGCTTAAATCGTCTTGTAAAGGATGAAGTCTTACCTCCTCTCGATTTCTCTGATTTTGGAACATGTGTCAAATGTCTTAAAGGTAAAAAGACATTAGCGAATAAGAAAGGTGCCACTAGGAGTTCTAATTTATTAGAACTCAATCATACTGACATTAGTGGTCCCTACCAAATCCCTGGCATATCAGGACATACTTCATTTATCACCTTCATTGATGATTATTCTCGTTACATGTACTTGTATCTTATTAAGGAGAAATCTGAATCTCTTACAACTTTTAAAGATTATAAGGCTGAAGTTGAAAAGCAATTAGATTGTCAGATTAAAGTTGTGAGATCAGATAGAGGCGGTGAATATTATGGAAGACATACTGATGTGGGTCAAGCTCCTGGTCCATTTTATGAGTTTTGTAAGGGCCAGGGGATTGTGAACCAATACACCATGCCTGGTACACCTCAGCAGAATGGTGTCACTGAAAGAAGAAACCGTACCCTTATGAACATGGTGCGCAGTATGTTAGCCAACACTAATTTACCATTATTTCTCTGGACTGAAGCGTTAAAAGCAGCTGTTCATATACTCAATAGAGTTCCTTCTAAGTCTGTCCCTAAAACTCCTTATGAACTTTGGACAGGAAGGAAACCGAGTCTTAAATATATGAAAGTATGGGGCTGCATTGCTGAAGCGAAACTTTACAATCCTTTCCTAAGGAAACTTGACCCTAAAACAGTTACCTGTTTCTTTATCGGGTATCCTGATAACTCTAAGGGTTATCGTTTCTATTGTCCTTCTCATGTCACCCATATTGTTGAAACCAAACGTGCTGCGTTCCTGGAGGATTTCAAGGTCAGTGGGAGCAGTACCAACCCTTACGAAGAATTGCAAGAAGTACAAGACGCGGGGGGGAGAGAATCGTCGCTTACCATTACTCCGATTACTCCTCTTGTACCCAATGCAACTACTGTACCTGTAGCTACTGCACCAACTGCAAATTCACCTCTACAATCAGAACCAATTATACCTCATGACGAAGGCACATCAAACGCTCAAACCCAAGACAACGCTGAACCCGATAATCCACTCAGGAGGTCATCTAGGCAAAGAAGGCCTACTAATTGGGATGATTATGTTACCTACCTGACTGAAATGGATCCAGGAAAGCTCAATGATCCTATCTCTTACAATGAAGCCATTAGCAGTGATCAGTCTTCTGAATGGAATAAATCAATGATTGAAGAGCTTGAATCCATGAAGAAAAATGACATTTGGGATTTGGTATAATTACCCAACGGTGTCAAACCAGTAGGATGTAAATGGGTGTTCAAAACAAAACTGGATCCGAATGGGAACGTTGAACGCTACAAAGCGAGATTGGTTGCAAAGGGCTACACTCAGAAAGAGGGAATTGATTATCAAGAGACGTTTTCACCTGTCTCTCGTAAAGATTCATTAAGGATCGTCATGGCCCTAGTAGCTCATTTTGATTTAGAGCTGCATCAGATGGACGTTAAAACCGCTTTCCTTAACGGAGACTTAGACGAAGATGTTTACATGAAACAACCTGAAGGCTTTAAACCTGAAGGTCAGGAGTATCTAGTCTGTAAGCTGAAGAAATCCATTTACGGGTTAAAACAAGCATCACGTCAATGGTACCTCAAGTTTGATGAAGTCATGAAGAAACAAGGTTTTATGAAGAATCAAGTGGATCAATGCACCTACCTCAAGATGAGTGGGAGCAACTTTACTATACTTGTCCTTTACATAGATGATATTCTATTGGCAAGTAATAGTTTAGACATGTTGCATGAGTCGAAGCGGTTACTCTCGCATAACTTTGACATGAAGGATCTTGGAGATGCTTCTTACGTCATTGGCATCGAAATTCACCGAGATAGACATAAAGGGATCTTAGGATTGTCCCAAAAGGCTTACATAGATCGTGTCCTTACACGTTACAATATGCAACAGTGCAAACCCTCCGTCGCTCCAGTAGTTAAGGGAGATGTTTTCGGTTCATTTCAGTGTCCGACAACAGAGGTTGAGAAGGAGCAAATGAGCCAGATACCTTATGCGTCAGTAGTCGGGAGCCTGATGTATGCTCAAGTCTGTACTCGCCCAGATATCGCTTATATTGCTGGAATGCTAGGTCGTTATCAGACTAATCCTGGCCTAGATCACTGGAAAGCAGCTAAGAAGGTACTTCGATATCTGCAAGGGACGAAAGACTATAAACTGACTTATAGAAGAAGTGATCATTTAGAAGTGGTGGGCTATTCTGATTCTGACTTTGCCAAGTGCAAAGATGACAAGAAATCCACTTCGGGCTATATCTTTATGTTAGCAGGCGGCCCTATCTCATGGAAGAGTCATAAACAACAGTTGACCACAACTTCCACAATGATGGCAGAGTACATTGCAGTTTATAACGCAACCTGTCATGGAATGTTGCTTAGAAATCTGATCACTGGACTCAAAATCGTTAATTCCATTTTCTAGACCATTGAAGCTTTATTGTGATAATTCAGCTGCCGTTAGTTTCTCGAACAGTAACAGTTCGACTGGAGCTGGTTTATATCTCGATACAAAATATATGTTCGTACGTGAACGAGTTGAGGAAAATAATCTTTGTATCGAGTATATTAGTACTAAAGATATGCCTACGGATCCAATGACTAAAGGTCTCCCTCCTAAAGTTTACGAAGAACATGTTCGGAATATGGGATTTAGTAAAGACCTTATTTAAGCATATTGTACTAGCTTATGTTTTATGTTAATGAAATTTCATCAGTTTGATTTTGTGTGTCTCTTAGAATATGTTCAACCGGTATAATGGCATATAGACAAATAAAGTTACAAATCAAACAAAGGGCTTATGCGTATTTTGATCATGACGATTAGGTTTTAAATTAAGGCTATAGTATGACTAATGGGGGTCTTGAGTTGCATAATGATTCAACGGCTGTATTTCTCTGCTATAGTACTTGTTTATAGGGGTGTTCATCGAATCGAATATCGAATTTTTGAATTATTCGAATCGAATTGTTCGAATAATTTTTATTTTTTCTTGAATTCGTATTCGATTCGAATTCGATTAAAACCTACCGAATTCGATTCGAATTCGTATTCGAATAAAAAACCCAATTCGTATTCGATTAAAAATTCGAATTCGAATAAATTCGATTTAATTCAGATTTTTAAAAACATGTAAAAAACTTTCAAAATGAAATATAAATTTTAAAGCAGCCATAAAACACGATATCACATTAAAAAGTTTCAAATAAAGTATCACAAGTCTAAAATTCAAAACGAGAAGTCGGGAATAACCACTTCACCTTAAAGTTAATCTTTTCTCTTAGAAATCTATTGATAGATTTGTTACTTAGGTTTTAGTTATGGGTCATGTAGTGGGTTTGGTAATGGGTAATTTTAATACTTGGAAACAAATTTGAAAATAATTTATAGTATAGCCTAATAAAAGTTATATATGTATTATATATAAAAATAATAAATAAAAATGTATAATTTTTATTCGAATTTCGAATCGAATCGAATTTGAAATTATAAATTCGTATTCGATTTACTTGACTCGAATTGAATCGAATTCGAATTCTTATAATCGAAACGAATTCTTGATAATCGAATCGAATTTAAACGAATTTCGAATTTTTCGAATTCGAAACGAATTATGCACACCCCTACTTGTTTAAGGCTAAAATAAGTGTTAACTCCTGATCAGGCTTATCTAATACTCATGGTAAATGATTACTCGGCTAAGTGGAAGAATGTAAGATTAAATATATTATGGTTTAATATTTAATCATGTAGCCATTATAATCATTTACATAATATAGATCAAAATATATAATAACCTATTAAATAATTAGTTGGTAATTGTTGATGGACCATATTACCCTTATTAACTAATTAGGTTTCCTCCTGGGTGCTTATATAAGGAGAATTATGTAGAGGTCAATAGGTTACACAGTTACACACTTAATCAGACAACCTAATCATAACATCATCATCATCATCATCATCGACCTCCCTCTCCATAACCGATTCCCTTGTCGGTTTTCTTAGTCACCATCATTAGTCAGCACCCTAAGGAGGAACCAGATCACACTGACACATATGTCGAACACGATGGGATCATCTCTGACTGGATTCTCCACTGCACTGTCTGCTGTAACAGGTATGTTTTAATGTTTTCCCTTATGTATAAACAGAACTGAACCAACAAAAAGTTGATGAGAACTCAACCATTGGTAGGATGATGATCTTGATTGGGACATTGAATAAAGATGATAATGATATGGCACTATTAGAAACGGCCTCGGTTTTCTATTTGATTTTGAACGGAATTTAGTAGGAAACATCTTTTTCCAATAAAAACGTCTTCGTTAACTTTCAACAAAAAATTCCGCCCAATTCCCTATCAAACGAATTTTCGATTACTTTTCGACCAAAAGTATTTTCGACAAAGAAACTCCTACCAAACATTTCCGACTAAATTCCGACCAAAAAAATACAAACAAAAAAGTTCTAGATTTTACTGCTAAAAGTGTAGAAAAAATATAATACAAAATCCAATCCAATACACCAATTCCTATATAAAGTCAACAATGGACAATGTAGCATTTTCAAATATAAATCAATGTTGGTTTGAGATACATAGGAGGATGTGTGATTGTGCATATGATATTTTTAGATATAATATTGGGCATTGTGTGAATGTGGAAGTGTATTGTGGGCGTATCGTGTTTGGTAGGACTTATGTCTTTCAAAGCTTTGAAAGAAATACAGAGTTCATGTAGGATGATATATGCTAAGATGAGACATTTTTAGATGGGTGCAAAAAAAATAAATAAAATAAAATAAAGGGGCAAAATTATCTTAAATGTAGTAGGTCATCTTTCATGGGTCACAACTCACAAATATAGTGTTCGGAATTTGGTTTAGATCTTGGGATTAATAATTGTCCTCTTAATGAGTTATTCCTAGCCCTTTTTGCCAAAACCAAATCAAAAGACTACAAGATTGTTGTGACGTGAAAGACGTATGATCATGGGTCAAGATTGACATGGGAATGGAAAAGTGAACCAAGAGAATGAGTCGCCACATTTGAACAACAACAATGTACTAATATTAATATATAAGGTCCGTCTATTCACACACCCATTTAGTCTATTTTTACACCCCATGTACTACACTTTGGCCTGATAGCAGTGCATAGGTATCAGGTCAACGATCAGCGACTGACACCCGTTAGTCTTTGTCTGTGGGCGGGACCTATATGTTGCTCTTAGACCAAAGAGCAGCATATGAGCATGTGATATTTTGTTTGGGTTGTTTTTTGGTGTATTTTGACACTTAATATATACAGCTAAAACTTATTTACCCAAACATAGAGGTATCAAAATGTTTAGGTTTTTTTTTTTTGAAAAGTTGTAGATTTAGTTTTTTTAAAATTTGTATTTAAAAGTTGTACATTTTTTTTTTAAAGTTGTAGATTTGACTTATTATGTTATTGTTTTATAAATTTTAATCGATTTTATTATTACATTGGTTCTATATTATTTTAAGAATTTATAAAGAGTAAAATGCACGGATAGTCCATGTGGTTTGATGAAATTTCACCTTTATTCCCAACTTTTCAAAATTACACTCTTAGTCCCTGTGGTTTGACAAGTTGTTACTCAGATAGTCCCCAAAGTGGATGGAGGTTAGTTTTTCTAGTTAAGTGGGTGTGATATGACAAGGACTATCCGAGTAAAAACTTGTCAAGCCACAGAGACTATCCGAGTAACAACTTGTCAAAGCATAGGGATTATCCGAGTAACCTTCATCCACTTTAGGGACTATCTGAGTAACAACTTGTAAAACCACAGCGACTAAGAGTGTAATTCTGAAAAGTTAGGGACAAAAGGTGACATTTCACCAAATCACAGGGACTATCCGTGCATTTTACTCATTTATAAAACTTCAGATTTTATTAAATTACAAAAGCATGTTCAATTAAAACATCGTACAATACATTGTGAAAGAAACATTCGAAAAGATTACAAACATCGTACAAATAAAAGATCATTTGCATAAACGGAGTTAAGTCTGTTGAGATGGTTGAGGCGAAGTTGTGTTCAGTATTTTGCCTACACCATAGGGTTGTTCGGATCGAAGGTGCGGTTGTGTGGATGCATATTTTTAGGGTTATTGGATTTAATAATCCAAAGTTTCACCAGTTGGCCGATAATAATCCCAACTTCAAAATTTCCCTCTAACAATCCCAGCTTGTAAGATTTTGGCCACCACCGATCCTTTTCTAACTGGGTTATAATCCAGTTAGTTTTTGCTGACGTGGACGCATACATGGACGCATATGTGGCACACAACTTTAGTATTTGCTGACATGGACAATGATTTAGCACTCTTATCACCACCACCTCACCACCACCACCACCACCCTCTGCCACCACCACAATCATCTCCACCACCCACAACCACTGCCATCCCCACCAACACCACAGTCATCTCCAGCCACCACCACTGCCATCTCCACCACTACCACTACCACTACCACCACCTACCATCATAATCTCCACCATACCAATGAATCCGTTCCAACACCCCACTAATCTTTTAACCCGCTCAATCAAATTCTCAGCATCCATTCATATATTATGTGATAAAGTTCATGTCTTTTAACTCAATTGTATTGATTCAATCAGAGTGTTCAGATCCATTATTTGAAATTTTGAATGAGTTGCAGGTCAAATTGTCGATTGAATGCACGGTTGCAGGTCAAACATTATCTGAACCGTGCCCGTCGATGCAACACCACATTGATTCATCATCGAATATGCCCATCGATTGACGAAGATTCATCAGAATGACGAATGGTATTTCCGACGAATGGAGTTTGATAAAATTTGCAGGTTGGGGGATTTCGAGGGTGGAGGTTTAAGGTTGAGATGGTTGAAGGTTGGGGGTTTTAACGGTGGAGGTTTACGGTGGAGATGGAAGTTGTTAGTTGGTGCAACGGTGGTGGTCGGAGGGGCTTGCAAACGGTGGTTGTGCGGTGGGTGGTTGTGGTGGTGGTGGTTATGGTGCTAGTGAGGAGGTGGAGTGGTGGTGGTGAAGATGGTGAGTGTGTATATATAAAAAAATCATATCAATATCCACATCATCATCCACATAATCAAGCAGCTCATTTTTTTACACATCAGCGTCCACGCACCAAAAACTAACCCAGTTAGAAAAGGATCGATGGGGGCCAAAATCTTACAAGTTGGGATTGTTATAGGGAAATTTTGAAGTTGGGATTATTATAGGTCAACTGATGAAACTTTGGATTGTTAAAATCCAATAACCCTTTTTTTATAAAAAGTAGAGAGATTTTATATATTTTAGAGTTGTGTAGAAGAGAATGTGGTAAAAAAATGGTGGAATAGGTTGGGTTTTATAAGGTTAGTTAATATTTTTTTTTTAAATTGAAAACCTTTTTTTTTAAGAGTCGTTGGGGTCCAACGGTTATAACCCTAACCAATTGAATCACACCATCTCATCACCACATTTCACTCCACGTCGGTGGAGATGTTGCTGTCCCACACACAACACCGCCCTCCATGCCATTTGCGGGCTGGTATGTGCGACATGAAAATGCCTCAACGCCAAAAAAATCCACGCCCACTTCAAGTGTTCTTAAGATCCAATTGAAAATGCCAAAACAAAATTATAATACGTCTTTGTTTTCCATAATACCTTAAGTCTCTTTTGTCTTCGAGCTAGATTTAACATTGGCTTCTATTATTGAACATATGAAGGCTTTGGATGCTTCCATAAATTATTAAAAGATTCATGAATTTTGATGAGTTTAAACTCGACTTAACCCGTACCTGAATAGAAATTACATCTCATGTCAAATCACATTTGGAGTATTCTAACCAAAAATAGAAACAAAAAGATCTCTTTGCGTTCAATGGACCCATGAAGATTGAGTTTTTTGGGATATGCCTCTCAAACAAGATGCTAGTTGGCGTTGAGAAAATTATTGAAAATGAAAGACGAAATAGGAGTTTTATTTTTAACAAATTTGGTGATGGTAGCAATTAGTCGTATTCAGTGGCTTAGCTTTTAAGGAATGGGGTGCACCCGCCCCTCGAATGTTTTGGTTAGAAATGTAATATTTTCGATTTTTCGTCCGAAAAATTTTAAAACCATATAGGTCTGTCTCCGCCAATTATTTTGCCTAAAAATCCTCTGCCCCTACCAAGTTCATTGTCAAAAATATTTATAAATATTTTTGTATTGAGTTAAAAAGATTGTGAAGAACGGGCTAAACTTTAAGTGAAGTTTGTTACTACTTTATATATAAACCAAAGTTGATGGTTCTTTATTATCTTAAATGTCATAAAATTTATCTTAAAGATCGTTGGGCTGAGTTGTATTTTTCGTCCAGATACTTCACATTTATATCGCATCATTATAAATATTTGGTCTTTATTTTGGTAAACAATATTTAGTGTTTTTTATGTGTAAAAACGCCTCATTTGAATGAATTATATAGTTTTATTTGAAGTTATTATTGTTTAACCCAACCCGAATCGAATATCCGACCCAAACATATAACCCGAAACATAGCGATAAGAAAAAAATGACCCTATAACTTTCTGCCCCCGAAACTTTTGTTCAAGCTCTGCCACTTGTCCCTTTGCATTTTGTTATTTCTTAACAACTATTGTAAAAATTGTTAGTTCACTTGATTGATGATAATCCAGTAGTGATCTCTCATTCTCTCTCTAAAGAGTAAATTACTAGTTTTGTCCTTTATGATTGTCCCAAATTTCAGGCGCTATCCTAGAGAGGAGAGAATCGAGGATGCGAATGGCTTTGGACCAGTTGCGAGAAGTGCAGAATTTGGCGCGTTGAGCTTGCTGAGTCACGGTTGAGGCCATCGGCTCTTAAGATTAACAGATCGGAGTGAAGCGGTTGTGTTGGTGAATCGCGATTTGTGTAGGTGAGTGAACATGATAGTGTCGCTGAGTCACGGTTGAGGCCACTTGTCTTTCCCCACATGAGTGATTTAATACCCTTTTAATTCAAATAGTATGCATATGATGTTTTGAATCTAGTGAGTTTGTATATGATGTTTTCAAATCGGTTTCAGGTCTGAGATATGAGTTTGTATATGATTTTTTGAATTTGAACGAACAAAGTAGAGAGCTTCAGATCTAACATTGTAGCAATAAAGATGATTGATTCCGTTATTCGATCTGAAAGTATAAAAGTGAAACGATTAGGGGTGTTATCAGGGTATTAAAAGGGGGGAAAGACAAGTGGGGAGGTGATGGAAGCAAGTGATTCCAGAGCATCATATTGTGGTGTCCCTATTTGTACAACCTGTTCTTTTTTAGAAGAAACAGGAGGAGTTTCAGGTATAGGTTGAGATATTTCTACCAACTGCTATGAGGAAGTAGCGGCAGTGGTTTCTTTTGACTTTTGTGCTGTCACTGGCAGTTGCTCTGGTATCTCATCCTCCAGAGTTGTCTTTTTGGTAGGTTTGGGGGGCTTTTGAGATTTCTTTTGTTTTGGCCTTTTGGTGATTTTAGGTGTGGGTTTCAAAGCAGTTGTTTTGCTGCTATGATCACCTTGAGCAGTGGGCTCAACAGCAGATACCTGAGGAGCAGTGGTAGCTGCTAAAGTTTGCTCAGGCACCTCTGCTTGTGTTTTGAAAGGTGTTGACATTCTTGTAAAAGTTTCAGCAGTTAAGCTGTTTATTTGAAAAGATTCACCTTGTTTTATTGCAGAAGCATCATCCTTACCAAATTTCTTTTCAAAATAATAGCTTAGAAATCTTGAAAAAAGTAAGAATGGCTTTTTATCAACATTTTTAACAAAATCATTAAAGATTTCCTGGGAGTAATTTAAATTTTCATATTGAAGAATAGCATATCCCAGGTTTTGAATATTTAATGGTATCTCATTAAAAGAAGTGGCTTTGTTTGAAACACACATACGCAGAGTATGGAACAAAAATCCTGTTGCAGGTGGAAAATTACCTTTTTGTAAGGTATCTTTTTTTATTTTTTCTGCATAACCCCTTTCAAGGAAATCAATTTTTAACTCATTTTTGGGAAAAGAAGTTTTACCTTGCTGATCATTGAGTTCAAAGACCTCCGAGATGGATTGTGGTGTGATTTTGACAGCTATACCCATTAGAGAAGAGTTAATGGCTATGACATCTTCTCCTTGTTTTTCAAGGGTAGTATTTTTCCAAAACTCTCTCTGGGTTTGCAGATAAATTGTAGCATCTGCTGTTAACAAAGTTTTGTACTTTGATGCAGACATGGTGTCAATGATGGAGTCGAATGTATCGGTGGTGCCTGGTTTTGTCAGAAGACCCAGATAATTGTGAGGTGCTTTGTATGGTATTTCGATGGGTGTAGCCTTTTGAACGGCCTTTTTACGAGAAGATTTTGAATTGGATTTTACGGATGACTTTGATTTTGTCATTTTGGAGAAGAAGATTGATGAAGGTTTTGAAGGAATTGAGAGAGAAAAATGAAAACTGTTTTGAGAAAGGAATTTTTGTGAATTCGATTCGACAGTAAAACCATGTTTGGGGTTTTGAAAAGGGTTTTATAAGAGAAAAAGTGAATGCTGACATGGCAGCGGTTACAAAAGATCTGACCGCTATGTACTGTCCACGTGCCAATCCCTGATGAGATAAAGGACAACTGTTTTTATGAAGACCACTGATGGAACAAGACCAGTGGTTGTAATGGTAAAAATGAAAGCAGTGAGTGATTTTTACTATCAGTGGATAGCACATTAGTGGATAAAACACTGATTTTGAACATCAGTGCTTATCAAGAAAATGAGAGAACAGGGGTTGACTTTCAGCAGTGGACATAGTTTTTAGTAGAACAGACTTTTGAACAAAGCAGTGGTTATGGCAGACTTTTAAGGATTTTAATGAAAAATTCATTTTTAGCTATTTTTAAGGATGGATTTTTGATTTTCTGAAAACATTTTAATGCTTTTATTCATAGAAAAACAGGATTTTGCCTGTTATTCCATGTTTAGCATGCCAATCCTAGAGATCAAGCTTTTAAAGGTGGATGTGTCTAATGCTTTGGTTAGCACATCTGCCAGCTGATCCTAAGTTGGAACATGGTGCAGAGAAATCAAACCTTTTTCATAGAAATCCCTCACAAAGTGATGTCTGATGTCAATGTGCTTGGTGGTTGAGTGGGAAACTGGATTTTTGATGATATTTTCTGCTGCCTGACTATCCAACATGAGTGGTGTCTTTAAGGCAGTGATACCAAAATCCAGCAACTGATTTTGAAGCCAAAGCAGTTGGGCTGTACAGCTTGCAGCAGCTATATACTCTGCCTCAGCAGTGGATGTGGAAACAGCTGCTTGCTTTTTGCTTTGCCAAGACACTAAACAATTGCCTAGGAATTGGCACCCTCCTGAAGTGGACTTCCTTGTCTTGTCACATCCAGCAAAGTCACTATCTGAGAAACCTGAAAGCTCAATTTTACCATCAGTTGGATACCAGATACCAAGTGTGGGAGCACCTTTTAGGTATCTGAATATCCTTTTTACAGCAATAAGGTTTGACTTTCTAGGGGCTGATTGGGATCTTGCACAAACACATGTTGCAAACATGATGTCTGGCTTAGATGCAGTTAGGTACAATAAAGACCCAATCATGCTTCTATATAAGGTTTGATCAACCAAATCATCCTTCTCATCAGACATGACTACTTTATTGGTTGCAATGGGTATACTACATGGCTTACAATGATCCATCTCAAATTTCTTTAAGAGTTCTTTGGCATATTTGCATTGATGGATAAAAGTGCTATTTTGCAATTGCCTTACTTGGAGACCAAGAAAGCACTGGAGTTCACCCATTGCACTCATTTCAAACTCAGCTGTCATGAGTTGCCTAAACTCTTCACACATTTTATTACATGTGCTTCCAAAGATGTTGTCATCCACATAAATCGGGACAATCATCAAATCTTTTCCTCTCCATTTTAGAAACAATGTTTTGTCTATCTTACCTCTTGTGAAACCAATAGAAATTAGAAAGGTGGAAAGAGTTTCATATCAGGCCCTTGGTGCTTATTTCAGGCCATACAAAGCTTTATTCAGCTTGTAGACATGATCTGGATTAAATGGATCCTCAAAGCCTGGAGGTTGACTAACATAAACCTCCTCTTGAATCTTACCATAGAGGAATGCACATTTGATATCCATTTGGTACACCTTGATGTTGTGGTTGACAGCAAAGGCCAGAAATAATCTGATAGCTTCAAGTCTTGCTACAGGGGCAAATGTTTCATCATAGTCAATGCCCTCTTCTTGTTTGAACCCTTGAACCACAAGCCTAGCTTTATTCTTGACAACAATACCCCTTTCATCAGTTTTATTTTTGAAGACCCATTTTGTGCCAATAGGACTTACACCCTCTGGCAATGGTACAAGCTCCCAAACTTGTTGTCTTCTAAACTGTTGGAGCTCCTCTTGCATGGCCTCTACCCAACTGTTGTCTTTTAGTGCCTCTTGGTACTTGACGGGCTGATGGAGAGATAGAAAGCCAGCAAAAAGACAAATGTTTTGGGATTGACTTCTTGTGAGCACCCCTTCATTGATGTTGCCAATGATTTGGTCTGGTGGATGAGATTTCAAGAAGATAAGTTCTCCTTGGTATGGAACAATGGCATTGAGTGGGGATGGCTACAGATGTGAATCATCTGAGCTAACCACTGCTGGTGACTTTGATGATCCAACAGTAGCTTCAACAGTTTGAGGACACATGTTGTGGTGTGGACACATGCTGACTTTGATCCATTGTTTGAGGACTTTTGTCAACAGTGTTTGATGATGTGGAAGCAGGGTTTAATGGGCTACTTTGATCAACAACTGTTGAGGTAGCAGTGGTTGAGCTTTGACAGCTATTTTGTACATCTGCTGCTCTTCCCATTGTGACAGACTTTTGTTGAGGAATGATGATCTCATACCCATAGTCTGGTGATGAATCCTCTGATGGACCTGCACTGTTAGTCTTGACAGCAGTATTTTCAAAAGTGAATTTATCAAGATCAAACAAATCTGCAGGGTTTGCTGGGATTTTCATTGATGAAAGTTCATTGAACTTTACATTCAAAGTCTCTTCCACTGTTCTGGTCCTTGTGTTAAACACTTTGTAGGCCTTAGCAGTGGTTGAGTATCCCAGATGATAACCACAATCAATTTTGGCTGCAAACTTTAAGATGGAATCTTTTAAATTTAAAATGAAGCATGGGTAGCCAAAAACCTTGAAATATGAGATTAATGGCTTAATTTTATACAGTAGTTCATAGGCAGTCTTTTGATGCCTGGGGTTGATTAAAACTCCGTTTTGGACATAGCAAGCAGTGTTTACTACTTTTGCCCAAAAAGTTAATGGCAAACCTGAATCAGCAAGCATGGTTCTGGCAGCCTCAATCAAAGTTCTATTCTTTCTTTCGACAACCCCATTTTGTTCTGGTGTTCTTGGAATGCTGTGTTGTCTCACAATTCCTTTTGACACACAGAAATCATCTAACTCCTTGTTCCTGAACTCTGTGCCATTGTCACTTCTGAAGATTTTTACTGGAAGGTCAAACTGCTTTTCAGCCTGTTTCACAAAGTCTTGCAGAATGCCTACAGTCTCATCTTTTGAGTGTAAAAAGTAAGCCCATGTAAACCTAGAAAAGTCATCAACAATAACTAAACAACACCTCTTTTTCTTATGACTCATGACTTTAACTGGGCCAAACAAATCCATATGAAGCATTTGCAAACATTTGGTTGTTTTGGACTCATCAATGGATTTGTAGGAGCTTTTATGTTGTTTTCCTTTTAGGCAGGAAACACAATGCTCAGGACAGGTGAACAGTTTTTGAGGTAAACCTCTGACTAACCCCTGTTTTGAAATGGCAGTGATTGTCTTGAGATTTGTGTGTCCCAATCTCCTGTGCCATAATTCTGTCTCTTTGTTTGATGCAACTGAGAACAGACAGGCATCAGTTCTGGGGCTCTCTTTTGACATATCTACCACATAAACATATCTACCACATAAACATTGCCACTTCTTTGAGCAACAAGTTTGGTTTTTCCAGTTTTTATTATTGCTTCAATCTTTTTAACCATTTCTGGTCCAACAATCCTACAACACTCCTTTGTGAAGAATGATCCATACCCCTTATCACTCATTTGTGAAACACTCAGAAGGTTGAATTTTAGAGTGTCTATCAGATTGACATTTTCAAATTTTACATTACCAGACTGTACTGTACCAGACCCCAGAACTTTCCCTTTACTATTATTACCAAAGGATATATCACCCCCTCCATGGATTTTGAAATCTTTGAGAAGGGCTTTACATCCTGTCATGTGCCTGGAGCCTCCACTATCTACATACCAAAGGCTATCTAAGTATGCAGAAGCTCCCTGCACATGAAGTAAAAGGATTAGTTCATTAGGGTCTCCAAAGCCAATAAGGCTTTGGATGGGGTCTCAACAGTGTCTGGGATAAGTTCAGATGGATGGGCAGTGGTTAGGTCAGGGGTTTAGACAGTTTTAGGACTGTTTTTCTCTAACCACTGTTGGGGTTCTTGACCAATCACCTGCTGATAACCAAAAGGATGCATGTTCACTCTTGGTTTAGAGGGTCTTTTATAGGTCTCATAAACATGTGGGATCCTTTGGTATGGTGATTGTCCCTTGCCTCTTCTGTATTGGTTGGCAGGGGGTGCATCAGTCACTTGAACATCTCTTTGGACAGATGTTTGATTCAGCTGTTTTGTAACAGATGTTTGGACTAGCACGAACAGTGGTTGATTCTTGGTGAATTTGACAGATGATGTTGATGGACTCAAGGATGTTTTAGCAGTGTACTCATTCTTTTTCACATCAAAGTTCTTGAGATACACACATTCTTGAGTTTTGTGGTTATTTTTACCACAGATGGTGCAGCTTTCAGCAGGTACAATGATACTTGTTTTGTTTAAATCATATGCTTTTAGATGAAAACAGTCTTTTGTTAGATGATTCCTCTTTTCACAAAAATCACAAAACAGGTTTTTGATCTTTTCTCTTTTCTTCCTTTTCTCAGACTCCTTAGCAACAGAGTTTTGAACCACTGTTGGGATGTCTTTGATAGGAATGACCTTTGCTTTTGGAGCTGTGACACCATCAATGGTTGTGAAATCCATAGGTTTGAAATTTTCAATAATGCCACACTCATCAGACCATGTGGGTTTAAATTGGTATTTCTCAATTTCCTCAAAAGTTGAGGACCCCACAGATGATCTTTCCAGAGTGATTTTGTTACCAAGTTTGTCAGTAATTTTTACTTCTTGGCTATTCCTGTTGGTTGGTATTATTTCAGTTGAACCAGCTTGTTTGACAACAGTGTTTTCAAGATCATCATATTTTCTATATCCTATACCAACCTTGACATTGCTTTCAAGCTGTTTCTCAAGCATAACCTCATAACCTTTGCAAGATTCCACCCATCTTTCACAAGTGATATGGGTGGATTCCAACTGCTTTTTGCAAACTTGGTATTTTTCTACCATAGTTTGGAGTTGGTTCTTGGTTATGCTTTGCTCTTCTTTGAGACTGCTGATTTCTTTGTCTTTTCAGCCAATTTGTTTTTAAGTTCTTTCAATGACTTTTCAAATTTGACTTCATCAGTTAAGACTTTATCCCTAAGGTTTTCATTTACCTCTTTAATGCTAGCAAATGCAATAATGCATTTGTCTGAACACAGTTTTTCAAGAACTTGAGGTGATACCTTAGCAGCAGCCATCATGGCACAATCACATTGATGATCACCTTCTTCATCAGCTCTAACTTCTTTCTCACCTGCTTTCTTCTCTTCCTCTTCTTCTTTGTCTTCTTTGGACCAGGGGTCAGACAGTGGTTCAATCAGGGTTTCTGAATTTTCTCCCAGCAGTAGTTCACCAGCAACTGCAGTAACCACTGCTTTAGCCACTTTATCCACTGTTTCAGCACTTAGTTGTTCACCTTCAGTTTCTACCCCTTCTGGTATTGACTCTAATGCCATCAAAAAAAATTCATCATTAAAAGTATCATTAGAAGCATAGAGTGCAAAATTTTCATCACCAAGCTCATCAGGCATGCTGCTCCAGTCAACAAAGCCTTGGGTGAAAAAGCTTTGCTGATCTGGTTGTACTACTGTTGGAGCAGCTTGTTGAGGTGCAACAGGTTGCACTTGTGCCTGAGGGACATGGGCTTGAACATACTGAATTTGTGGAACAGTGGTTTGAACATAATGCACAGGCACAGGGGTTGCAGCATAGTGAGCAGCGTTAATATGTGTTGCAGGGGTATATTGGGTATAGTGCACAGTTCTTTGATGTTGTGGTCTAGGGTTTGAGCTGGGATGAGTTATTATTGGACCAGTGGTTTGACTCCTGCATTCCCTAGCAAAATGACCTAGCCTATTGCACTTGTAACACTTCAGTTTTGATTTATCCAACCCCACTCTTAAATTCCCATGTAACCCTGGGAATTTTCTCCCTGTTCTTTTATAGAATTTGCTTGTTCTTACACTAAGCAAAGCCAATTGATGCAAAATGTCCATCTCTTCTAAGTCAGTGGGATCAAAGTGTTGCAAATCATTTAGTTCAAAACACAAGTTATCTGACATCTGGTTTTCACAATTTGCAGTAAAAGCATAATTTGCAGAGTGAGAATCAGAGTTGTTAAAATTTCCACTAGCAGTTATATCAATAAAATGATCATAACTCTGATCCTTACTGCTGCTACCAGATTCTTCCTGACCAAAAAGAGCTGTGCTGCCAAATGAATAATCATCAGCAACTTTGCCAGACTCTTGCAACTTCTTTTTCTGGTTTAACTCCCTTTCATAGGTCAGGAGTAGGGATGAGCATATAACCGAATTAACCGAACCGCAACCGAAATAACCGAAAAAACCAAACCGAAATAACCGAAGGGTTGGTTATTGTAACAACTCTCATCAAAAGTCCTATTTATTATATTAGTTTATCCAAAAGGAAACCTTTATTGAGACACCCAAGTGATTATGTACAAACCCAAAAATTATCAGAACAATCGGAATCAGGATTAGGGCCCCTAAAACTCAGGGGGGGGGGGTATTCCCTATTAACGATTATCCTTATAAATTGCTGTCAAAATTGAAAATTCACGAAACGTCAACTCAGCAGGACTAGGCTGGTGATCAAGCAGGCCTAGCCTACTTTGGCTTCCCCCGCGACACGCGACAGGTGCAGGTGATCTTGTCGCGACACGCGGGAGGTCCAAAGTTGGGCTATAAATGCAGGGGCTTGGGACTTGAACTGTTTGCATGTTGCGACGTTAAAATTCGTTACGTACAATTACTTATACGTTGTTTCTTTCAAAACACACACTGTTTCGAACCTCTGCTGCAAAAACAGGGTAATAACTCGATCGCTGCTACGATTCAATGTCCGATCGATCAAACTATCCAATGGATGTTTAAGTGCTGCCCACATTAGGGTTTACGCTTTGTCATTCATCGTTAATTCGATGGATGTTTAAGTATCCCACTTTGTCATTCGATGTGAGGGTTTAATCTCGTGAGTTATCGTAAATGCTGTATTAGTTACTGACCTAGTTTGTGTGCATGTTATTAAATTTAGGTTAAAAGGCTAATCGGTAGGCTAAGCTCTGCTCATATAAATCTGCAATGTGAGTCATTCTCTTTTTATCAAATCTACTTTCAAAAGCATGTTTATTTTCAAAGTTATAATTACGAGGATTAAGTCTTTGTAATCACCAAATTACAGCCGGTATGTGGGGTTTTGTATACATTACTTGATAACCGTCACCATTGGACAACGGGGTAGCCAAGGGGTGATATGACCATAGTCACAGACACCATTGGACTCAGAGGTTACCGATGGATGTTCGAGTGACAAATACTGTGGGTAGTTGGTTGATATATGGAAACATTGTAATCGCTCTTAATACTGTAAATTATAACAAACGTGTCGTTTTCATAAAAAGAATGATTCACCAGTATTTCCCGCTGACAAAACCTTTTTCAAACATGTTTCAGGTGATCTATTGTGATCCAGGAAAAGTGTCGTGAAGCACTATAAAGCTTAAGGAAGTGGCTCAGTATAAAATAAAGAAACATGTTTTGTAAAATAAAGATTTCTCCGTGAAATCATATTATTGTAAATTATCGGGGTTTATCCCGAAGTGTGAAATAAAATAATCGGGAAAAATTGTATTTTTAAAAAAAATCCTGGTAAAATCTTCCGCTGTTAAATAAATACCACGGGATTTTCTGTCCCGCGGCTCCTGAACCGGGTCAAACCGGGTCGGGGCCGTGACAGAAAAATGTGGTATCAGAGCCACTGATTTAAGCCAATTAAGTATTTAGAAAATACTTAATTTTACTGATTGCCATTTTGTGATTATATGTTTTATTATTTGAATATTTGTGTACAGTATGGGTAAACAAAAGCTTTCAAATATCTATCTTAAATTAGATAGGTCATCAAACGAGAAGGGAAGTTCATCCCAAACAAATTCCTCAAAACCCTATGCAAATCCTGAATAAGGAATATTTGTCCGAAAGACACAATATGAGGAACCACTTTCTCCTAATAAAAGAAATATGATTATTAGGAAAAGTCAGGAGAAATTAAAGAAGTCACTACCAAAAGAAAAGAGAGTTAATCAGAAAACCCAAGAATTTGGCAGTAACTCACCATGGGAGGACAAGTTAGATGAAAAATGGGCAGATCTCTATATGCTAGCCACCGTAGCAATAAATGCAAATCTTTAAATACTCTGACTCAAGTTTTAGCACCTTTATTACTTACAAACCAGAAACCTTATCCAGTATATAAATAAGTTTACAGTAAACCCTGTTGTATTTTAAATTATCAGTTGTTCCTTTGTGTTAAAATTAGTCACACAGTATGAAATGATATTTAAAGGTTAATTATGAAATTTTGTTATAAAATTTAACTTAGCAATTTTTGTGTATTTTATGCTGAACAGCATGAATGACTTATCTGAAGCCCTTCAGAATTTAAATCTTTATCCGGTGAAAATAGAGGTTTCGAGAGATTTTAATAGATACATACCCGATATAGAAGAACCTATGGAATTCAACGCTCTACCTCCGGAGAAACCCAAGCCTAAGAAAATGAGAAGATTTGTGGGATGGAGGCGTGTGCACAGGAGGAAACCCGCCACTAGGAAGATTCCCAAAATAGAAAATCCCTTAGACAAAGGGAAAGGGATTGAAGTCGGGGAAGATTCTAGGCAAATGGGAATGGAATTTGGGGAAGGTTCTTGGCAGACCAAGATAGAAATTGGGGAAAGCTCTAGACAAATTGAGGAGTTGCCATTACAAGAAGAGTTAGATCAGATATTGGCAAGCTGTGATATAGTCAGACCTATCAATAATAATCTATACCCTTATCCTGCTGAAACACAATTACCAATGAACTTGGAACCAGCAATCCCAGAACCTATAATCCACACCCAACCTCTAGGAATGGATGAATGGTGGACTAATGATAGGCAGTTCCAAAACCTTCTCAACAGTCCTTATTCCTTTCTCCCTCAATTTGACCCAGAACCCATACCAAACTCACCAATGAGCAATGAAAATTTAGCTGAACTCTGCCATTTTGGCGAGGAGCTGGTGGATGCAGGAAATAGAATCAGGGAAGTAGGAGAACAGATCTCCTGGAAGTACGACGAGAGGGAACGTCGTTACGAAAATATCATCTGACGAGGGATAGTATGATGTGGAATGTGAAACTGTGGTTGTAAAATAAATAAGTAGAATATAGCTTGTAAAATAACCTAAAATAAAACTTGTGTAAAATAATCAGTGTGTAAGGAGGCATATTATAACATATAAAAATGGGAATCGAGAAATCGATAATTTTGGCTATATGTGTATTTAAAATTGATATGATTGTTTTGTGTATAATTGTTATTTATCTGATACTAATAAATTATATATATTAATTATCAGATGGAAAACGCTGATAATGAACCAGTTAATGAAGTTAATCAATCTGAGCAACATCCGGAGGATCAATTTATGACTAGGCAAGATATAGAAAATATCGTTGCTCAAGGAATAGCCAATGCTATTCCAGCAATACTTGCTGCTGCCCAGAAACCTGTTGAACCTCAACAAATCATTCCTAGTAAACGTATTTCTGAAGATAACTTCAGTAATAGTATAAACGGAGGCGGTAATAATCACGATGATGATTCACGGCAGGCTCCGCTCCCTAAGAAAATGAAAGCTGCAATGCCTGGTTGCACTTACAAAGATTTTCTTGCTTGTAAACCCACTGAATTTGCAGGCAATGAAGGAGCAACTGCGGCACTGCATTGGTTAGAGAAAACCGAGGCAGTGATTACAATAAGTAAATGTGCCAAGGACGACAAGGTTATGTACGCGTCTAATCTTTTCAAAGAAGGGGCGCTAGAATGGTGGAATACAGTACTTCAAGCCAAAGGAAGAAGTATGGCCTATGCCATAAACTGGGAAGAATTTAAGAGTCTTGTAGAAAGAAAATTCTGTCCTGAATACGAAAAAGATCAAATGGTGAATAAGTTCCTAAATCATCGAATGATAGGGGTAGATTGTCGTGGGTATACTTCGACATTCTTCGAATATGCTAGAGTGGTACCAACACTGGCTTCGCCAGAACCGGTACTCATTTCTCGCTATATTTGGGGATTAATTAGCGAAATCCGCAATATCGTTAAAGCTGCGAGACCTCGTACTATTGACGATGCGGTGGAACTAGCTAACACCCTAACTGACGAGCTGGTACGCACAAGAGACGAAAATAGGAAAAAGGAACTGGCTCAGAAAATTACCCAAGGATTTCGTACGGGTAATAGTAGCAACTTCAAGAAAAGAGGAACAGGGCAATCCTCAACTCTGCCATTCTGCAGGAATTGCAGAAAGAAACATTTTGGAAGATGCAATGTAACTTGTAATTTTTGCAAAATGGTAGGACATCGGGAAGAAGACTGCAGAAAGAAAACAAGAATCTGCTTTAACTGTGGTGAAGCAAGACATTTTAAAACAGAATGTCCTAAATTGGTTAAACCAGCAGACAACAAAACCAAGACAGCCGACGGAGCTACTAAAAAGAATGTCAGAGCATTCCAGTTGACCACCCAAGAAGCAGAACTCATTCCAGATGTGATAGCTGGTACGTTCTTAGTTCATAACGTGTATGCAAAAGTATTATTTGACTCTGGTGCAAACCAAAGTTTTATAAATACTTCATTCTGCCAAGCTCTTAATTTACCTTTGACCAACCTTAGGCAAATTTTTACAGTCGAAACGGCAGATGGGAATTCAGTTAACATAGATAAGGTTTTGCAAAAAGAAAATATAGAACTTTTAGGTCATAAATTTCATGCAACCCTATTACCAATGAATTTAGTTGGGTTCGATGTTGTGTTAGGAATGGATTGGTTAGTAGCCAACCATGCTCAAATCCTTTGTGATAAGAATTCTATAGAAATTCGTGCACCCACCGGAAAAGTACTTATGATTACAGGAGATAAGCCACGTAAACCCATGAAGTTCATATCAGTAATGAAAGCTGCTAGTTATGAACGAAAGGAAGGAATAGTGTATATGATTTCTGCAATCATTAGCACTAAAAGTAAGGAACTTAAGGACATTCCTGTAGTCTTAGAATACCCAGATGTATTTCCGGAAGAACTCCCGGGATTACCACCAGATAGAGAAGTAGAATTTAGAATTCATCTAATTCCAGGTACTACACCGATAGCCAAGGCACATTATCGGTTAGCACCCACCGAAATGTTAGAATTGAAAAAGCAATTAGATGAATTACTAAGTAAAGGTTTCATACAACCAATTCATCCCCGTGGGGAGCACCAGTGTTATTTGTAAAAAAGAAGGATGGATCAATGCGAATGTGTATCGATTATAGGGAATTAAATAAAGTTACAATTAAAAATCAATATCCATTACCTAGAATTGATGATCTTTTCGATCAACTTCAAGGAGCTAGATATTTTTCTAAGATAGATTTACGCTCCGGATACCATCAATTGAAGGTACAAGAAGAAGACATACCTAAAACTGCTTTCAGAACTAGGTATGGTCATTACGAGTTTACAGTCATGCCCTTTGGATTAACGAATGCACCTGCAGCATTCATGGACATGATGAATAGAATTTGTAAACCGTACTTGGATAAATTTGTAATTGTCTTTATCGACGATATACTTATTTATTCCAAAAGTCAGGACGAACATTGTCAGCACTTACATACACTCTTAACTTTGTTAAGAAAGGAAAAGCTATACCCCAAATTCTCGAAGTGTGATTTTTGGCTACAGGAAGTGCAATTCTTAGGACACATGGTAAACCATGAAGGTATTCATGTAGATCCTACTAAGGTAGAAGCAATTATCAAATGGAAGGTTCCGCAATCTGCAATGGAAATTAGGAGTTTTATAGGTTTAGCCGGATATTATAGACGATTTATTAAGGATTTTTCCAAGATAGTTGTACCATTAACTAAGCTAACCTGTAAAGTAGTTAAGTTTGAATGGGGACCTAAACAAGAAGAAGCCTTTAGGATCTTGAAGCAGAAATTAACAAATGCTCCAATCCTAGCCTTGCCAGAAGGAACTGAAAATTTTGAAGTTTACTGTGATGCTTCAAAGCTAGGATTAGGATGTGTGCTTATGCAACGCAAAAAGGTAATTGCGTATGCATCAAGGCAATTGAAAAAGAACGAGGAGAACTATACAACTCATGATTTAGAATTAGGAGCCATAATTTTTGCCCTTAAGATCTAGAGACATTATCTGTATGGAAGCAAGTTTACTGTCTATACGGATCACAAAAGTTTAAGATATATATTTGGGCAAAAAGAGTTAAACATGAGGCAAAGGAGATGGATGGAAATCCTAAGTGATTATGACTGTGATATTCAGTATCACGAAGGAAAGGCAAATATAGTTGCAGATGCTTTAAGTCGTAAGTATCATAAGAAACAACGACGGGTTCGTGCTCTCAGATTAAATCTACAGTTAGATTTAATGGAACAACTAAAGAATGTCCAGGAAACAGCAATCAAGGATGATGCTGAAGGAATGAAAGGACAAATAAAGGAATTAGAACAAGGGAATGATGGAATTTGGAGATTTCATCAGGAAAGGATTTGGGTACCGAAGCAAGGAGATTTAAGAGATAAGATCTTAGAAGAAGCTCATAAATCTAGGTATACCATGCACCCAGGAAACAATAAGATGTATCAAGATTTAAGAAATAATTTCTGGTGGATAGGAATGAAAAAGGATATAGCTAAATATGTTTCTAAGTGTCTTACTTGTTCACAAGTTAAGGCAGAACATCAGAAACCTTCAGGTCTGCTGCAACAATTAGAAATGCCTATATGGAAATGGGAACTCATAACAATGGATTTTGTTACTAAGTTACAAAAACCAGAAAAGGTAATGATGCGATTTGGGTAATTGTGGATCGACTAACCAAATCAGCTCATTTTCTACCTATGAAAGAAACCTTTAGCATGGAAAAGTTGGCAAAGTTGTATGTAGATGAAGTAGTATCCTTACATGGAGTTCCACTCCCCATTGTATCGGATCGGGATAGTCGTTTCACTTCCCATTTCTGGACAAGTTTCCAAGAAGCAATGGGAACTCGATTAAATCTGAGTACGGCATATCATCCACAAACAGACGGGCAAAGTGAAAGGACAATTCAAACCCTGGAAGACATGCTTAGAGCATGTGTAATTGATTTTGGTGGAAATTGGGACTACCACTTACCTTTGATTGAATTCTCCTATAACAATAGTTATCATTCAAGCATCGAAACTGCCCCATTTGAAGCACTGTGTGGACGAAAGTGCAGAACTCCAGTTTGTTGGGCAGAAATAGGAGAAAGTCAATTGTCAGGTCCTGAAATAGTACAAGAGACGACCGACAAAATTTCTCAAATCAAGGAAAGACTTAAGACGGATCGAGATCGCCAGAAGAGTTATGCAGACAATAGACGGAAGCCGTTAGAATTTCAAGTAGGAGATAAGGTACTTTTGAAAGTTTCTCCTTGGAAAGGAGTAGTTCGATTCGGTAAGAAAGGAAAGCTAAGTCCAAGGTACGTAGGACCATTTCCAGTGATCCAACGTATAGGACCAGTTGCTTATCGCTTACGACTACCAGAAGAACTAGCTGGAGTACATGACGTATTCCATGTATCCAACCTCAAGAAATGTTTATCTGATGAGTCCCTGATACTACCTCTTCAAGACATAGAGGTAAATGAAAAACTAAAGTTTGTTGAGAAGCCATTGCAAATAGAAGAAAGAAAGATCAAGTTTCTCAAACACAAACGACTAGTACTGGTCAAAGTCAAGTGGGATTCGAAACGAGGACCCGAATACACTTGGGAGCTGGAATCATAGATGAAGCGAAAGTATCCTCAATTATTTCAGTAAATCTCGAGGACGAGATTTTTATTAAGGTGGGGAGAATGTAACAACTCTCATCAAAAGTCCTATTTATTATATTAGTTTATCCAAAAGGAAACCTTTATTGAGACACCCAAGTGATTCTGTACAAACCCTAAAATTTTCAGAACAATCGGAATCAGGATTAGGGCCCCTAAAACTCAGGGGGGGGGGGTATTCCCTATTAACGATTATCCTTATAAATTGCTGTCAAAATTGAAAATTCACGAAACGTCGACTCAGCAGGCCTAGGCTGGTGATCAAGCAGGCCTAGCCTACTTTGGCTTCCCCCGCGACACGCGACAAGTGCAGGTGATCCTGTCGCGACACGCGGGAGGTCCAAAGTTGGGCTATAAATGCAGGGGATTGGGACTTGAACTGTTTGCATGTTGCGACGTTAAAATTCGTTACGTACAATTACTTATACGTTGTTTCTTTCAAAACACACACCGTCTCGAACCTCTGGTGCAAAAACAGGTTAATAACTCGATCGCTGCTACGATTCAATATCCGATCGATTAAACTATCCAATGGATGTTTAAGTGCTGCCCACATTAGGGTTTATGCTTTGTCATTCGTCGTTAATTCGATGGATGTTTAAGTATCGCACTTTGTCATTCGATGTGAGGGTTTAATCTCGTGAGTTATCGTAAATGCTATATTAGTTACTGACCTAGTTTGTGTGCATGTTATTAAATTTAGGTTAAAAGGCTAATCAGTAGGCTAAGCTCTGCTCATATAAATCTGCAATGTGAGTCATTCTCTTTTTATCAAATCTACTTTCAAAAGCATGTTTATTTTCAAAGTTATAATTACGGGGATTAAGTCTTTGTAATCTCCAAATTACAGCCGGTATGTGGGGTTTTGTATACATTACTTGATAACCGTCACCATTGGACAACGGGGTAGCCAAGGGGTGATATGACCATAGTCACAGACACCATTGGACTCAGAGGTTACCGATGGATGATCGAGTGACAAATACTGTGGGTAGTTGGTTGATATATGGAAACATTGTAATCGCTCTTAATACTGTAAATTATAAAAAACGTGTCGTTTTCATAAAAAGAATGATTCACCAGTATTTCCCGCTGACAAAACCTTTTTCAAACATGTTTCAGGTGATCTATTGTGATCCAGGAAAAGTGCCGTGAAGCACTACAAAGCTTAAGGAAGTGGCCCAGTATAAAATAAAGAAACGTGTTTTGTAAAATAAAGATTTCTCCGTGAAATCATATGATTGTAAATTATCGGGGTTTATCCCGAAGTGTGAAATAAAATAATCGGGAAAAATTGCAGTTTTAAAAAAAATCCTGGTAAAATCTTCCGTTGTTAAATAAATACCACGGGATTTTCTGTCCCGCGGCTCCTGAACCGGGTCGGGGGCCGTGACAGTTATTTATATTTTTAATAACCGATTTTTGCGGTTCGGTTATGGTTATTCTTATTTTCATAACCGCAAATAACCGAACCGAACCGAATATTTTGAACATAGCCAAATCCGTAGCACCATAAGTCTTTAAGTTTGTACTTAAATGCTTAACCATGGCCTAATCTATATGTATCTTTGGTGAAGTATTTGAATGTTTTACCTTTTAACCATGACCCAACCTTATTGGCCCATTAAATTTTACACAAACCATGACCCAACCTTATTTGCCCATTATAGTTTACACTAATAATAACCGACCTATAACCGAACCGAAACCGCATTAACCGATTAACCAAAACCGCATTAACCGAAACCGAACGGTTATGATTTTTTGATAACCGCAATGTGCGGTTATGGTTTCGGTTATAGGTAATAACCGAACCGAACATCACCATGCTCACCCCTAGTCAGGAGTCTACCATGAAGTTGGGTCAGGGTCAGATCTTTGAACTCAGCTGAATTTCTAGTAACAAAAGCAATTGTATCCCATTTTTCAGGAAGTGATCTAAGAAACCTGCTATTTTGTGTTGAATTAGGAAATGTAACTTTAACACGTCTTAGCTCACTAATGAGACAACTAAATCGCTCAAACTGTTGGGTCAATGATTCACCCTTGATGTGACAAAAGGATTCATTCTGTTGATTCATAATTTCCCTATTATTTTCAATAACTTCTTCCGTTCCCCCATACTGTTCCTTCAGTGCATCCCATAGCTCTTTGGCACTGTTTCAATGTAACAACCCAGCATAGATTTCATTGGGTAATGCAGATGCAATGATGCTAAATGCTTTAGCATCGAGTTCGAACTTTTGGAAATCAGTTTCAGTATAATTTTCAGGTTTTTTAGGTTCGAACTTCTTTGTATCCTCAGCACTTGGCACCATGGGGACGTGTGGTCCAAAAACAACAGATCTCCAACATCCAGTATTCTGTTGAGCAAGGATGTGACCCATCCTTCTCTCCCAGATGTTGTATTCATTACGTTTAAGCATGGGTGGTTTGAAAGGAGAGCCGATGTTATTCTTATCATCTTGTGATTGTGACATCATCCTGGTTGTTTTACAGGCACTGATTAATCAACTTTGATGGTGATTAAACCTTACACTGTTTTTCAACAAAACGAACAAACTATCAGTATCAACGATTGTAAGCTGAACTATTTATGTCAAAATGATTGTTAAATCAAATTTGACTGTCCGAGCTCTGATACCAATTGTTAGGATCTGAGTTTGGTTTTGATTGTATTTTATGTTTGAATTAAGATGAACAATGAATGAGTAGTGCAGCGGAATATAAATGGAAACAAACTTTTCACAATCAAACAGGAGAATTGCTTTCAACACACATTTTCAACAATGAACCGAATGATTGAATTTATTTCATCAACGATTACAATTGCATGTATGCAACAAACTCCCCCTCAGCCTGAGCTCACAGTGATTTGTTCGTACAAGAAGAAAGATGGTGAAGAGCTAATAGAACAGTACAGGGTACTGTTCTATTTATAGGCACGGACAAACCACTGAGGCATCTTTGCTAACGTCACCATGAAAGTGACATCTAACCTCCTAACAAACTCTAACATATGATCTATACAAGTACTGCTATGCTAACAACTGTTATTACAATACATTACATAAAGACAAACTAACTACTGTTGAATCCTTCCAGTGCAGTAGATTGAACAAAAGGGCTTTAGTCTTCATTAGTCATAGACTTGATCAGCAGTTGTAGGTCAGCAGTTGTACCGATCAGTGGATTAGAGGTCATCAGATGTTGAAATCACTTTCAAGGGGAGAGACTTGATTACATAACATCTGCTTATTCTGGATCCACTACTCTGATCCAGTTTTGGCTTTAATTATCTGTTCCTCTTGTAGGGTTCAATCCCAACAGTACAATACATTGTGAAAGAAACATTCGAAAAGATTACAAACATCGTACAAATAAAAGGTCATCTACATAAACGTAGTTGAGTCTGTTGAGACGGTTGAGGCGAAGTTGTGTTCTGTAGGTCCCGAAATCTGAGGATCGATAACGAACCGAATCACTTGTTTATAGCAAACACGGTTACGTGTGCGAAATCCACGTAACTATGCCAAATCAAACATATAAAACAGTAACGACACAGTATTAATCAATGAAACACACTCGATTGATTAAACGGGATGAGAACCGATAACAAACTGATACAAACACAGTTTAGACAGAATTTTGACAGAGTTTCTTTAAGGGTATGCTCTCATCTACTTTCAAAGTGAAAGCAGACATTGTTTATATAGTCCCTAGGCCCAAGTCTCGGCGAAACACAAAGTGATACGGCGAAACAGCATATGGGCCACACATTGGGTTTGAAGCAGCCCAACAGACGACGAATCAAGTGTGATTCGTCATGACTGTCGGCGAAACAGACTTAATGAAAGTTGTTCTGTTTCGTCATGATGTGTTCGACGAAACAGACCTGTTTCGTCGAGGACTGCATCAGCTGTTCTGTTTGCTGTAAACAGACAGCAAACAGATAGAACATATAAACACATAATGACCATTATACCCTTGTCATGCAACATGCATTGTTCATTAAACATTACATATCAAATGGAGACAAACAAGTCGTACACAAGCAGATAGGAGGATATCCGACTTGGTAGACATCAAATACATACTCGATAAACGTTAAAGACCGTACAAAATACATCATTAAGTACAAGACTAGTTACAGACACTATAAATGCATCAACAAACTCCCCCTTGTCTGTTACTCGTCTTCGGTCTTCTAATCTTCCACCTCAGTGTTGTTCGGACCACGAACTGCCCAAATGTATTCCCCGGTAGTAGCAAAAACACGCTACGCGCTGAAACTTCAAAGCTTGACGAGCATCCTGATCTTCATAAAAAATGTCGTGACGATATAATCTGTTAATGTCAGCCTCGGACATGTTGACGATCCACATCGGATCCAACATCCGGTAATTTGCACGACCATCTCTAAACACAATCACGGCTTCATGAGTGTCGGAGTCGTAGCACCATAATGCCATGTCTTCAAGAAAATCCTGCTGCATCGGCATTAATGGGATTTTATCTACGACTCGCAGTGGTTGATATACAAGCTTGTAGCGCCCTGAGTTCGTTTCCGGATCAAGAGTAAACTTGATCGGTTGATAGATGGGGAACTGTGGCTTGTATGATTCATCCTTCCATCCCGACTTCTTGTTTACTTTTATCAGACACTCAAATAAAGTAGCGCCGTCGAAGTTTGAACGATTAACAAGCTCAAGCCTCGTCAACGCTGCAACATCATAAAATGGCAACGATAAAATGCTAAGCAAAGACCGAAAGTATTGTATACCGTATTCACGTTTAACGGCTACGCAGTGTATATCCTTAACAAACATCCAGCATAGAATTCTTCCACTTGGCTTCGCCTTTTCAAATTGCAAGTAGTCGACTTGAACACTCTCCGGCACAGGCTTTGAGACTTTTGATAGAAACTGTTTTCGCCATTCAGAGAATGCATCTGTGGCTTTTTCAGACGAATCAGACGAATCACGATTCCTTAAGTGTTCATCTATGTCATCAACATTCTCCTTCATCCAATCTTCATCAAACGGAGCGAATTCAGTACCATCTTTTCGAACATATGTTGATTTTATTTCTTCGCCTTCAAATACGATCTCATCGATATCTTCAACATTAGTTGTTTCAGTCTCAGTCGACATTTTATCTATCTCAGCATCATCAATCTCTCTCATAGCATTTAAAGGAAGCAATTGCTCATGAGTAAGATCTTCTATTAGTTCTCCTTCTTCAAGTAACTCTCCCGTGACTGGATGAATAGCCTGTAAAGCAATATCAGCGCTGCTTTGAACAGAAGATGTACCTGTGATCTGTTGAACTTTGCCAGTAGAGGTTCCCTGAGTAGATTCGAGTACTGGAGGTTGAACTGCAACGACTACAGAAGAAGTTGCGGCTGGCTGCTGTTGTGATGTACCAGAACTTTGCCAGTAGAGGTTCCCTTGATCTTCAGGGTCTTCATCCCTTTTCTTCAGTACTTCTTGTTGCTTACAATGATAATCCCATAGAGCAGCAACCCGCGTTTGAAGTATAGAGTTATTTCTCTCTCTCTTCGTCAGCAGCCTTCAAACGAGCATTCTCAGCTTTAAGCAAATCAATCTCAGCTTGTTGTCTCTCTATCACCGTTTGCTGTTGACCAACGGTGGACTTCAAGTTGTTAATTTCCACCAATTGTTTAAGCTGATCAGTCTTCGTGAGATTAATGAAATGAGATTGCCTCTGAATACGATCAGCAGCTGCTTCCAGTTGAATGAATAGGTATCTGTTCTTTTCGTCTTGAGAATATCCGGAAAATACCCTATGACGTTCAGAACTGATCTGCGAAGTGGTTGCTCTGATTACAGAAGCCATAGTTCTTTGAGGAACTGCCTGAGGGGTAACAGTTGGAGTTCCAGCAGCTGATGTAACTACAGGAGTTTCTGCAGTTGATGTTGTAAGTCCCGTTAACCGGATCTTTCAATGATACCAAACAACACCAAGTTTGTGCGGAATCCAAACTTGATGTGATTCAAGAATAAACCGAAGAAATATGAAAATATGAACCGAATACGAAGAACACACCGAATCACTTTCAACACTTGCACACGATTCTATTACTATCAAAGCAAAATCGTCTAGTACAAGTGCTCACAACCAAATCGCCTCCCACTCTCTGTTTCTCTAGAATTTCTGTAACTAGGAGGTTCAAAAATAAAAACAAGTTGAAAACTTGTTTATATACATGGACAAGCCCACTTCCCTACATGGGCTCCCCTTGGGCCTGCTTGGCCCACATGGCCTAAAGCTTGGCCCAAATGACCTATAAAGGTCCACAACCTAATATAAACTAACCCGGTAAGGCCCAGTTCGTAACCATAACCCGTTGTGTTAATTTGATGCGTCAGTCTCACACTTTAGGGCCTAACAATCTCCCCCTAGACTGATGCCATCAAATTGTCTTCATAGCATGAATTCAGCAACGTCTTCAACGAAGTCTATGGTTGTCGCTATGCTGCAGATGTTGTGGAAGTTCTTGACTTCTGAACTCTCAGCACTGGGTCTCTTTTCTTCAGCTCTTGTGGTTAGCTTCATATCAGGATCTCGATCAGCTTTGCTTGAAAATCTTGTTAAAAAGAATGTGAGAGGAGGATTCTCAACAACTCTTTTCTTCTTCAATCTTTTTCTTTCAAACAGGTTCACGGTACTTCTTCAAATGTACTTTCACTGTCAGACGGCGTTTCGTATCCAGTTCTTCTGACTCAGGTACATCTTGTTGTTGTGATGCTCCATGCTTCTTCAGCAGCTAACAGCATCCCAATCTTCATCAACCCCTGTTCTTGATAAAAATCAAGTTCTGCACATGCTCGTAAACTCATAAGCAAACATTTCTTATGCAACAGGTAGAGTACCATATGAACACTAGGTACATCCAAGTACTTATACTCAGATTTCACAATTTAAACTCTTTCAACTTTTGATGATCAGTCAAATCTTCAAGAACGGTTACATTTTTTAATTTAATAAAAACAAAAAAAACACTCTATTTTTGGATTTTTGGTTTTATAGAAAAACAAGACAATATTTTTGTATTTTTGAATTTTTTTTATTTTTTTTATTTTTAATATTAAGAACAAGAAACAAATAAAAACTCAAAATATAAACAACTACCATAATATACAATTACAATTGCAATGGGATCAAAATTCGTTCTCAGGCAGACTAAGGAACACTTTTCAGTACGAGCCTAATCAAACAGGTCTATGCGATTGCCGATATGTTTGTCCACTTAAACTTTAACCCTCAACTTTCAATTTTTCAACTTCGTGATATGCTTAAGATAATATTATACTATTATACCCGTGTGTCCCATTCCAAGGCATACCCCCGCGATCAAGGTAAGCACAACGATTCATCGTAGCAGGTGAGTATATTGATGCCATCCTTTAAGATATCCTGACTGTGTCTAGGTCTGCATATAATCTGTTTTATCATGTTTTGATTTTTAACAATGAACACCCAAATAAATACTAATCAAATCCTGGAAATATAAACAACACACTCTATCATGCAAGTATCTTCCCTACCACATATTTCACAAGTCCAATCCAGATTTCTGAAATCTTAACTGGGAATAGGTTGAGAAGAGAACAGAATAGATCTTTTGCAGAGATGGTATAATATACAGATCAAATGAGTTTTTCTCAGTTTGATATAGGTTTCTTGGGTTTCTTTTGGGCACTTGAGGGCCTCTTTCGGGTGTATAAATGATCTACAGAGCGACAACGTACAGCTAGGTCAGCATGTATCTGGATGCAACAGAAGCTGTCGTTGCCTAGCACCTCCAGGTCAGCATATATCTGGATGCAGGAGAGGAGGTACACGACTTTTTCAGAGAAGATTTCAGAATCAGATCAAAATTGTGTGTATCGGGACAACATACAGACATTCAAATCGAAATGAGCTAATTCCAAGTGACTTTCTTTCCTGGGGTCATGTACAATTTTAGTTCTAAACAGAAGGACAACCAAGATATCCCCGGATGATTCAACAATATAAAGACCCGAAACCTCAGATATTGGCTATCTATCAACACAAGATTTAAGACCATAAAATCATACATCGTTGGTATGTTACCCACATGGTACATAGTTCGTTATGTTTATATCACTTAGTATCTTTTATCATGTTGAGCGTCAAGCCTATCGACATATCGCAGTAGATCCTAGTCTTTTCAGCTATGGCACCTTACATGTGTTAGACAAACCCTTTAACACGAACATTTATTTCACTTCCCATATCATGCAATTTTTCTTTTTGGCTTTTTTATTTTTCAAATGTTTTTGTATTTTTCTCATTTTCTCCCCCTAAAACAATACATATTTAGAGCAAACTCTTTTTGTATTTTCTGAGTTTTCTCCTCCTAAACTCTATATCTATCTATATGTTCCTCTCCCCCCCTAAATTTGTGCATAAATCTTGTATTTTTGCGCAAATTTACCATTTACTAGAGAAAGGACAATTTATATACAAAGTATAAACTAAGAAAAAGAAAGATTTTTTTTTTAACCGTTCTGTCATCAGATTGAAGAATAATCAAAATTCAAATCAAAGTACTGAATTTAAACGGTACCTTTTGCTGATCATTTCTTACTTCTTTAATCTCCTCCAAAGGAAACATATCATCTGTAAAAAAAATTTGAACTTTTTGCAACAGTGAAATGTTACCCGTTTTTATCTCTGGAACAACCGCTATCAACATTCCAGAGATTGTCAACAGCTCCTCCTTGGTTGTTCCTGAAAAGTAAGGAGATTAGTAAGACATTGGTACCCAGGCCATCGTGGTCCTGGGATTTCCTGAAGCATCAAAATAAGACACTTCTTTCAAACATAAGTCCCCTTTAATTTCAAGGATTGGAGACATTGCTTCTTTGGATTTGAGTTTCCAAAACTGTTTCGGTTTAACAAACGTGTTTGTTGCCTTCGGTTGAGCAACATTAGCTGATTCAGTTTTAGAAATATGTTTTTGTTCTTGAACAGCCTTGCGTTTGTTTTTAGCAGCGTTCCAATCCCCATCAGAAGGTTTAACCTTGGGATTCACATTCTTCATTGCCTTAGGTGATGATACCTTCATTGGCTTGGAATGATTGTTATCCTTTGATGTAACCCTCTGATTTTGCATATAGTAGGGTACGTAGGGACGCCTTGTGCAGTTTCTAGCAATATAACCCGCAATGCCACAGTTGTAGCAAGTTTGTCTTTTCATCGGAAAGACGTTTTGAGCAGCTTGATTCGCTCTAGCAGGTCCTGAAGGACAAACCGGTCCTTTTTGCGCTGGATGCGCCTGCACATTTCTCTTAGACGAAGATGAATTGGGGTGCTTGTATTTGTTGTTTGCAGAAGTCTTGTTGCTTTGAGCACCATTCTTCGTCTTTTCTCCCTGATTGGAGCTTAAAATCACCTTGTCATGAGCCTTATGTGATCGTGATTGTCTTTGATGAGCATACTTCTTATATCCTCGACTTTGATCTGCTCGTTTTGGCTCCTTTTGTGTGTTGTGAACCGGCTCACAAACACCAGAACAAGAGTGAGTGTTAACTTTTTGTTGCACTTTTTGACGATGAACACAATTTCTAGCAATGTGTCCAGGAACTCCACAGTTGTAACATGTTTGTCGCTTCAATGTATGGAGATTCGAAGAGCTAGCAGCAGTAGCTGATCTGCTGGGTCTAGATGATCGATCTTGCGTTGCCTGTGTTCCATGTGCCTTTTCTGAATTCTTCTGTACCTGTTGATCAGAACTAGCACAAGCATGAGATTCAGACAGATGATGTTTTTCGTCTTTTATAATTTTATCAGGATCATTCTGAAAAGACGATTCAGTTTCTGTTTTAATTTTCTTTTCAGAAACATTTTCTTGTGACTTTTCATTTATTGTGACCACCTCTTCTTTTTCAAAATCTGGATCAGTTTTAATTTCAGAAGATGTAGAAGTTTCATCAACACGTGTTTCATCAATGCACGTATCATGAGAATCTTCTTGTGGTTTACTTTCATCCACGGTTTCCAATGGGATCCCACTAGATTCAACATTAGGGATGCCCACTGAGACAGATTCAGAAGAAGAATCACAAAACTCTTGATTTTCTTGTGAAGAAGTTTCAGTGGTTTCACTGAATGTGTCCTGAGGAACCTCACCTGTAACACTGTCATCAACTGAAACATTAGAAACATTACAATCACACGCATTAACTGAAACACAATCATCACCAGACTTATTGTTCAAAGTTTCACCACAAACATTATCAGTTTTGCCCCAAACATCAGGCTCACTTGACGAAACATAAGCAGAAAACGACGCAAATAAAGAACGACTAAAAGCCATGTCAGATTCAGTTGGTTCAGAATAAGGTTCAAAATAAGGTTCAGAAATATTTGAAATAACGACTGGTTCACTCCCATGAACATCTCCACACTTTACTTCAGAAATATCATCTGCACATGAAGATGAAACGTTAGGATCAATCGAGCCTTTTGAAACAAAATTTAATGGAGTAAACTTATGTTTCTCAACTTGTCTGTCATGAGAAGACGACTTGTTGGTTTTGGAACCAAAAGTCATGTTACTCTCATTCATCATCTCCTCCTCAGTCATTGGCAGATAAGTGTAATTATCATTATATGGAGGAGGAGTCTGATTATAACCCAAACCACGCCCTTTATTTTCCTTGTATGCGAGCTGTTGATTACACAAGTTTTTGACTAATTTGCTGGAAGAATCAAATTTTTTAATATTAAGCTCATTTATTTGATATCTATCTCTGATATCTTCCAGTTCCTTAGTCACAGCGCACAGTTTCTCCTGAACATATAAGAGTTGAGATGATTTTACACTTACATCATCCTTGAGTTTGACGATGTCTTTTTGCTGAGCTTCAATCTTTTCTTTATAAAGTTTTTCGTTTTTCGATAAAGTAAAGTTTTTATTTTTTATGTCTTGATAATCTTGAATTAGCTCAGCGTTGTGTATTCTATAAACTTCAACTCTTTGTCTGCACTCAGGAGTACAGAAAGCAGAAAGTACATCTTCACGAGTAATTTCTTGAGCCACGGGTTTGTGAAACACAAATGCCATAATTTCAGCGGGTGGTTAATACGTTTGTTCTTCTCCTCAAAACACAAACCAAACGAGAACCTGTGTACTCGCTAACTCAAACCTTGGCACGCGAATGAACCCGCTTTCTGAACCGCACCTCAAAACCTGTCAAACTTTTCACAAACAAACAACCCCCTTTTTTTTAATTTTTTTTTATTAAAACAAAACCTAATTATAAATAATGATTATGTAATGATCACTAAATTATTATTAATTATTATAAAACCAATGATTATATAATGATGAACTAACTGATTATTTATTTTATAATTATTATTATTATTATTATTAAAAACTTAAATCAAACCAAATAACAGTTCTTCTTCTTCGTTACACAAATGCCGAACCAAAACCCTAATATCACTTCAGCCGCCAATGAGATGATGATGAGGATTATAACCGGCGTTGATGTTGAGATCAGGTGGTTCGGATGAAGATGAAGGAGTGAACGTGGAGGTTTGTTTAATGGAGGTCCGACGGTGACACTGGTGATGAACGGAGGTGTGATGGCCGGATGAAAAGATGATATGACTCGGAGACGTTGGTGGATGTAGGGGTAACGGTAACAGTGTGATGATGAAGGTGAACGGAGAGGACAGTTGCAGGTCGTCGCCGGTGAGAGGTGAATGAGTGATTATGACGATGATGATTATGGCGGTCTCCGACGAAAGTGAGAAAGGTGATTGGAGGAGGATAGTTGTCAGCCGGAGTTGATAGGAGGTCGGAGAAGGTGACCGGAGTTGAACAAGATGATGAAGTGGGAACCGGAGAGGATGAAGTTGCAGGTTTCAGGCGACTCAAAGATCCGTGACTCGAAACCTTTGATGATTGCGACTCGACAACAAACAAGATAACTCGAGATCTCTGATGCGACTCGGAACCGAGGTTGTGACTCGAGACCGTGATGATGATGAACTGTGAGACGGTTGCGAGTCGGAACGGTGGATGCGGTTGCGAGTAGGAACCAAACAGGATGAGCCGAAACTAGCAATGGTTGCGAGTCGAAACCAAAGCAAGATGAGCCGAAACTAGCAGTGGTTGCGAGTCGAAATCAAAGCAGGATGAGCCGAAACTAGCAATGGTTGCGAGTCGAAACGGAGAAGCGTGCAACTCGAGACCTTGAAGAGTATGTTGTGAGTCGAAACCGGTGCTCGGAACCGACGACAATGATCGGAGAAGATGGAGAAGACAATCGGAGAAGATGGAGAAGACGTGGAGGTGACAGCCGTGAAGATGGTTGCGAGTCGTAATCGAGGTTGCGACTTGGAGGTGAATGAACTCGAGACCTCTGAAATCAATTCCTCCAACCACTGTTTCCTTAAATATTGGACTCGAGAACTCCAACCGTGTTTTTGGAATCTTTTAATTTTCAAATCAGTAATGGAAATATCGAAAGAAATGAAAATTGTAACTGAATTTCCAATATTTTTGGAAATTGAAATCCCTTTTTAAAATCAGAAAGAATATTTCTTTTAAAAAAAACAAGAATGTCGAATATCTTTAACACTATCAAAACAGATTGACACAGCAAACTATAATGATTTTGATAAAAATTCGATGAACACTACCAAGAACACGAAGAACGCGATGAACACCGAACCAAAAATAACGAAAATCTTGAATCTTTGATATCAAACCGAGCCTAGAAATAGGTTCTAAAGGCTCTGATACTACTTGTAAGTCCCGTTAACCGGATCTTTCAATGATACCAAACAACACCAAGTTTGTGCGGAATCCAAACTTGATGTGATTCAAGAATAAACCGAAGAAATATGAAAATATGAACCGAATACGAAGAACACACCGAATCACTTTCAACACTTGCACACGATTCTATTACTATCAAAGCAAAATCGTCTAGTACAAGTGCTCACAACCAAATCGCCTCCCACTCTCTGTTTCTCTAGAATTTCTGTAACTAGGAGGTTCAAAAATAAAAACAAGTTGAAAACTTGTTTATATACATGGACAAGCCCACTTCCCTACATGGGCTCCCCTTGGGCCTGCTTGGCCCACATGGCCTAAAGCTTGGCCCAAATGACCTATAAAGGTCCACAACCTAATATAAACTAACCCGGTAAGGCCCAGTTCGTAACCATAACCCGTTGTGTTAATTTGATGCGTCAGTCTCACACTTTAGGGCCTAACAGATGTAACTACAGGAGTTTCTTGTACAGGCTCCTGAGGTACAGATGAAGACTCTTGAGGCACAGTTGGCTGAGTAGAAGTACTCAAATATCTTCTTGGTTTCTTCTTTTGAGTTGCAACAGCTTTCTCAGCTCTCCTTTTTGTTCTTCTTTCATCTGTAGGATCCTCTGGAACGTATTCTGGATCATCTTCAGTTCTAATCTTTCTATATCTTTTCACTCCTCGTTCATCGATATACATCTCGTATCCAGGCTCGACTATATGATCACTAGAGCTAGAATCAGATTCATCATCGCCACTTGCTGAAGAACTACCAGCTGATGTACTACCAGCTGCACCTTTGCTCGATGCACTAACTGCACCTGCATCACCACCATCATCGCCTTCATCACTACTGTCATCACTATCACTCCCGGACTTATCTGAATCAACCGGATCAGGACCAAATTTCTCTATCCTTTTTCTCTCCAATTCAGGCTCTTCGTTGTCAGATTGGCTGTCAACATGACGCCATTTATCATTTGCTGGAGCAACATAATCAGGATTCACAAGTGCGCCAAATAGCTTCCTTGGAGGAACGCTTTCTTTGTATCTTTTGGCGGCAAGGTTCTTGATTATCCTTAAAGAGTTGAAATTCATCGCCTCTATCTTCAGAAGATCATTGTCAGCTTTAGGAAGGTCCGGATGTTGAACATTCATAATCATTTGAAGAAACCGCGGATACATCCAAAACTTGTTCCCGGTTGTTCTACTTCCAGTCCTTGTCATATTTTCTTTCATGTTGCTGAAGATATACTTTGAGATGCTAAACGGTTTGTTTAACACCAAAGCAACCATGAAACCAATGAGATCATCTCCAGCCATATCATATCCAGCACGTCTATTGCTGAGACACTGAATAAGAATGTGTAATAAGAACTTTTAACGTAATGGCAGATCACCCTTGTTGATTTGTTTGACGAAAATGTCTCCAGTACACTTCATCCGTAGCAAACAGCCTCGTGAACACATGATTGGGATTGAATATGGAGCATCCGGTTGATCTTGTAGTTGTAAGACTTCGTTCAATATATCCGGAGAAACAACAACATCCAAATCATTCACACGACCTCTTATAACATCCTTTCCATCCACTTGTACAACGCTAGTAGAATTCCAGAAAGCCTTGATCAGTGATTTGTAAACTGGCGTCGAGAATGTAACGGCATGATTAATACGTGACTCCCTGATCCACTTCGTGATATCTTTCAATTCCGTGAGCTTGTCATCAGGATCCAGATATGCAATTTGATTATGACGCTTCTCGGACATAATCTCTTCTTCAGTTTTGTTTTCCTTCTTTATCGTCTTCTTGCGTTTTCCTTCTTTCGGTGCCTTCGGTGCCTTTGGTGCCATCTGTACATGAAAAATGTCCACAATGAGTCTTACCTACATAACATGTGTATTATACATGTATATATACAGGTTATAACATCAAATGATCATTAAACATAAAATTTCAAACATGCTGTGACCAAACAGCAAACTCAGAAAACTGCTAAGGCATGGACGACGAAACAGAAACACTTCGACGAAACAGAAGATGTGCGACGAAACAGAGGGTTGACCGTTGACCAGTTCGATTCGTCGACATCTGATTCGCCGTGTCTGTTTCGCCGTTTCTGATTCGTCGTCTCTGATTTGTCAAGGTTTAAACGATTGGGCGTTTCGCCGTGTGGGGTTTAAACGAAATGCAGATCAACATAACTTACAACCGGTTATTTGTTTAAATCAACGCAAGTAGAAATTATGCCCAGAAACTGATAGGACCCATTTTTCCGGTCAATAATCCGTTCAATATAGAAAACCCACTACAAACTTTAAACCCCTGTTTTGTTTCAAAAACCCAATACCCAAATCAAAGGCAAACAAACACACTAGAACTTAAATATAACAGATACAGAAGGAAAACACAACAAGTTCAACATCAACACATATATTATCAAAGAAAAACAAGGTCTCAAAGGGGTCTCTAAGGGTTTCGGATGAAAACCGACGGTGCATAATATGAGAAATATAAACATGAACATGTTTGCACCTTTTAACTTTGTGAGATTTTGATGAAAATCGGATGATTTGAGTGATTGAGAGGGTGAGCGTAGGTATGGGGGTTTTTGAGTGTTTGGAGATGATGAATAGGTGTTATTTTGAAAAAGTGAACACAGGGACCCATTAAATACACCGCCTCATTCGGCGAATCGGACAAAACGACGAAACAGAGCTTGGGCTCGGCGAAACAGAAAGAATTTTGGGCTTGATTTGGGCCTGAAATTAGCCCATGACGAAACGGAGTGTTTTGGGCCATTGCGTTTCGTCGTCACTGGTTTGATTCGTCGACATGAGCTTGTTTCGTCGACATCAATTTAAAAAAAAACACAGAGGCATGAAAGATTTTGCAGTCTGAACAGATTTTGATTAAAATGAACACATTTCCATTTTGATTGAGTTCCCAAATGCAAGGACGTTTTATGAAGGTGGTTTCAGGCTTCCAGCAGAAAACACCAAGCAACAACTTCGGCTTAATCAAAAACGAACTTTACAAATAACACTAAAAACGAATTTAAAGCATGGTAAACTAAATGAAAAGGCAATAAACTGTGAAAAACAGTAGGCAACTGTACAAATGCAATCTTTTTGTGAATCTCAAGGATAAGGAATCATACCAGCTTACGGTCTTAGTCAACATGATTTTGATTTCTGTTTAAAGCTCTGGATAAGTATACTACCTCGATTATCGGTATTGTGGTCCACATAAGCTCAAACTGATCAGACGTAATCATAATTTAAGAGATACGATTAACGGTAAGGATTATACTTACTTGTCGATGTGAATCCACTCACGACACATTCCCGTATCAAGGTATGCACGAGAATTCATCTTACCGGTGAGTATACCGATTATCATCTGTTTGACCGTATAAAAATGTGAGAAACTCACTTATTTTGATTGAAAACAAGCCCTATGTGATAGAATCACTTATTAATGAGGAACTTGATTTTCAGATGCATGAGAGCACAGGAGCAAGTCCGTGAACAGGTCAGTACTTCCGTACAGCAGAGAGACGAACTTGACTCCTGCAAAGAATCTATGATATATTATCACTTATTTTGTTTGGACATGTGATTGTTGATCACTTATTGAGGTCGAATACAGTATGTATACGTATGTATAGTATCATGGAAGATCTTAGACTTCGTCTCCGTTATTTTTACGGTTTGATACAACCATGATACCCAGATGATAAGCAGCATAAAGACCGAATATTTCAGATCTCGGCAATCTCTCAAATGAAATTTCGGTACTAAGATCATATGCCAATGAATGGTTCCCACCTGACTTGAAGTCTGTTAGGTTTGTATCATCCTGCACATTTTAGTCTGATTGTGAGCCTACCTATACATCGTTAGTAGAGATACTTATCATTTTCTTTTTGTTTTTCATTTTGAGCACGTTGACCGACCACACCAGTGAACATCATCATTTTCCTTTATCCAAGAAACTCATTTTTGGTTTTTCTATTGTTTTTGAATTTTTGAATTTTTCAAACGTAAAGACAGAAAAATAAAGACATCTTTTTGGATTTTGAAGTTTTGCAATGTTTTTGTATTTTCTTGAAATTACTCCCCCTAAAATGCTAAAAGGTTACGAAAAACGAAAATCGAAAATCTTTTTGAATTTTTAGAGTTTATAAATAAAATATTTACAAAAACGATCAGCCAAAGAAGTTTACTCGGGTATCACCAAAAGTAGATAATCAAAACGTGATTTATCAAAAGCTTTTGTAAACAGGTCGGCACGTTGGTGATCAGTGGGGACATGAACGACATCGATTAATCTCTTGTCAAAACAATCACGTATGAAGTGATATTTAATGTCGATGTGTTTAGTCTTGGAATGCTGCACAGGATTTCTAGTGATCTGTAAGGCAGCATTATTATCAACAAAAATATGAGTAGATAGGAATTCTAAACCGTAGTCGCGCATTTGTTGTTGTATCCAAAGAACTTGGGAGCAACAACTCGAGGCAGCAATGTATTCTGCTTCACATGTTGATGTAGCAACACACGTTTGCTTCTTGCACTACCACGTGACCAGGCGATTTCCTAAGAACTGACATCCTGCTGTTGTCGATTTGCCATCGATTTTGCAACCACCGAAGTCAGAATCACTGTATGCAACTAATTCAAAACTATCATCCCTAGGGTACCAAAGACCAAGGTCCGGGCATCCCTTCAAATAGCGAAAAATCCTTTTGACAGCTGACAGATGAGAGGCCTTCGGGTTTGCTTGATATCTTGCAAGCAGGCATGTTGGATACATTATATCAGGCCTCGAAGCGGTGAGATACATCAGAGATCCGATCATGGCATGATAATAAGAAGAGTTGACACTTTCTCCTTTCAAATCCGGAGTAATCCCGTGATTCTGCGGAAGTGGGGTACCAATAGGCGTTGCATCTGACATTTGGAATCGGCTCAAAATGTCACCAACATATTTAGTCTGATGGATGAATATCCCAGACTCTGTTTGTTGTACTTGTAGGCCCAAGAAGAAATTCATCTCCCCCATAGCGCTCATTTCGAACTTTTCCTGCATAACACGTTCGAATTGCCTGCACAAAGATTCATTAGTAGAACCAAATATTATATCATCAACGTATACCTGTACCAGCAGAAGATCTCCATCTAGTTCCTTGATAAAGAGTGTGCAATCAATAAGACCTCGTCGAAATCCATTCTCCAGAAGATAGTTGGATAAGGTTGCGTACCAACTATCTTCTAGTTCCTTGATAAAGAGTGTGCAATCAATAAGACCTCGTCGAAATCCATTCTCCAGAAGATAGTTGGATAAGGTTGCGTACCAAGCCCTAGGTGCTTGATGTAAACCATAAAGAGCTTTGTTTAGCAACCAAACCCGATCGGGGTGAATAGGATCTTCAAAACCTGGAGGTTGTTCGACATGCACCTCTTCTTGAACTATACCATGAAGAAAAGCACTTTTAACGTCCATCTGGTAAAATTTGAATCCTTTGAAAGAAGCATAAGCTAAGAAGATCCGAATAGCTTCCAGACGTGCAACAGGTGCATAAACTTCATTGTAGTCAATGCCTTCTATCTGGCGAAAACCCTGAACAACCAATCTCGCCTTGTTGCGAATAACCACTCCACGGTCGTCTTTCTTGCATTTATAAACCCATCGAGTGCCAATTTTCTTGTAATTCTCCCGTTTTTCAACAAGCTTCCAAACACCAAGCTTTTGAAATTGTTGCAGTTCGTCCTGCATGGCTTCAACCCAAGAATTCTCTTTTAAAGCTTCCTTCCAAGATTTCGGTTCTTCTTGTGAAACGTAACACGCGAAGGACCAATCATTTTGAAGACCAGATTCTCTAATTGCTGAATATAAACCAGCATTCTGGTTATTTCTCAGCTGATTACGCGTCTGCACACCGCGTTGGACATCTCCTATAATGTTCTGCTGGGGATGGGTATTGTGAATCCTTAATTCAGGATTTTCAGAAAAACTAGCATTAATACCCAAATTGTTAAGATTAAGATCAGCAACCAACTCCACACCGGGTATATGCGTGGAAGTGGATGCATTCCCTTCAGCAGTATCAACAATCTGCACTTGAGGAGTTTCTAAAGAAGTGCCATGAACAGGAACAACCGGGGCAGACGTGCCTTCAGTCGCATCAAGATATTCATCATCTTCCGATGACTCATTGTAGTCAGTAGCATCTTCAAATACCTCATTTTGAACAGTATTGTTAACTGAATTAGAACCTTGAGGGCTAACAATAACAGGTCTTACCAATGGCGAGCCGGCAGCGTTGTCACAATCAAATAACATTTGAACAGCTGCAGATTCTTCATCAAAGGTATGCAGATTAAAGGAGTCGAATATCCCATCGTAATCGAACATCCAAGGATCACCGGGAGATCTAACAGGATTTGTGTACCTTTGAACCCTTACTTCATTCCAAAGCTCAATCTTTTTGGTGGTCAGATTCCATACACGAAAATTTGGAGTTGCATATCCAAGGAAGAAACCTTCGATAGCTTTTGCGCCAAACTTTCCATCTGGGTCAATCATGGTACATGGACCGCCAAAGGGTTCAAGGAAAGAAAGATCCGGTTTCCTTTTCTGTTGAAGTTCGAAACAAGTTTTGCCATGCCTCTTAACTGTAAGAACTCTGTTCAAAGTGTAGCAAGCAGTCGACACAGCTTCAGCCCAGAATTGAACAGGAAGCTCCGACTCTACCAACATAGTTCTTGCAGTTTCAATAATCGTGCGATTCTTCCTCTCAGCGACACCGTTTTGTTGTGGAGTATAGCGAGATTTGTATTCATGAAGAATGCCTTTAGAAGTACAGAACTCATCCATCACACGGTTCTTGAATTCAGTTCCATTGTCACTTCGGATCCTCTTCACTTTCAATGTGTATAAATTTTCCAACATTGTGAGAAGATCCTTGAGGATTCCAGGAGTATCACTCTTGTGTGCCATGAAAGCTACCCAAGAAAATCTAGAATAATCATCAGTAACAACCAGACAGTAAGCATCTTCGAATGTTGTCTTGTGCTTCATAGGTCCCAAAAGGTCCATATGAAGACGTTCGAGAGGCATGCTAACAGTGTTGATTTTCTTCAGAGGGTGAGATTTCTTTGTTTGTTTCCCTTTTTGGCACGAAACACAGATATCTTGTAGATGAAAACTTCTCACAGGCACACCATTCACAAGATTATTTTTCACCAAATGGTTCATTTTCCTCAAGTGAATGTGCCCCATTCTTCTGTGCCAAGAAATAGACTCCTTCTCTGTGGCTTTTGAGACAAAACATGTTACTTGCGCAGATGACGTAATAGCTTGGCTCATATCAAGAATATAAAGGTCATTAATTCTTGGAGCCGATAAGAGAATCCATTCATCAGGAATCTTGAATCCAGGTTTAAGCACATAACAACCGGCATCATCAAAATGCACGGTGAACTTTTTATCGCAGATTTGCGACACACTGAGAAGATTATGATCAAGTTGACGAACATAATTAATCTTTTCGAAACATACCACACCATTTGAGATCATTCCTTCTCCGGTGATATATCCGCCTTTGTCTCCTGCGAACGCGACTTAGCCTCCTCTAATATTTCTCACATCGTACAGAAGCCGTAAGTCGCCCGTCATGTGCATGGATGCCCCACTATCAACAATCCAATGACTACTGATAGTTCCTCCTGGAACACCCTGCACATATCATCCAATGATTAGTTAAGGATGGGGACCCAAGCCATAGTGGTCTTGGGTCGTCCCTGAGAGTCACGAATAGTGATCTCGATTTGTTGATGATTTTCCAAGCTAACAACTCCCGCTGAACTTTCACCCTTCTTAGGTTTCCAAGTTTGTTTTTGTTTACCAGATTTACCAGATTGAGTTTTGTAAACAGATTTTGAAACTTCTGGTTTTAAAGGTGAACTTGGTTCCCTTGGAACAGATTTGACCTCAGATTTTAAAGCCTTTTCTATTTTCTTCACATTTTGATGTCGTTGTTTCGTTTCCTGTTCTTTAACAGTTCTTTTATCATGTTTTGACGAAACAGTACGACATTGAGGGTGAATCGTTTCAGGTGGTGCTTTCTCAACAAATTTCTCTTTCGGAGTGTTTGCACAATCTTTGATGATGTGCCCAAACTCCCCACATTTAAAACACGTTCTCCTCTCAACAAACTTAGGAGAAACGGATCGACGATCAGATGTCGAACCTGTAGAACCTGAGGTACTTGCCTTTTCATCACACCCGTTTGAATGTTGAGTGTAATTGTTTTGACTGTTACGCTTTAAAATCTTGACTTGTTGTACAAAATCGGTGTTTAATTTGTTTGCAAAAGTCTCAATTTTATCAGTACCCTCAGATGCCACAAATCTGACATCATTTTTTTTCTTTTGATAACGAGCTCCTGATGTTTCAACTTTTGACTTAGAAACATTTGACCTTTGAGCTCGTTAAAATGGTTGTTTACCCTTAGGAGCAAAAGGTTGTTGCTTTGTTGGGGATTTTTTATTTCCAAATTGCTTTTTGATTTCAGCCTTAGGAATTGGATCACATTGAGTTACAGTAACTCCCTGAATCGACTTTCCCAAAAACTTACTTGTGTTATTTTCAAAAACGTTATCAATCGATGATGGATTGACATTTTTAATTGGAAAATCATTATCTGAATAGATTTTAGAATCACCAACCAAAGTATACAACACATTGTTACTCTTAATGGTAGACACAGGTTTCTTGTCATCCATGACAGGATTAATCACTTGTTTGGCAACTTGTTGCACATCAGGAATAGGAGGATCACAAAGAATATGATTCTCAATTGGAATTTCTATTCCCTTTTTCTTGTCAAGTGATTCATCCTGGTCATTAGCATCTGTTTCATCATCAGATGAATCATAATCCTCAACAGTTGGAGGACTTTGACTCACTGTTGTTGAAGTTTCTGTTTCAAAAGATGAGGTTCCCGAGGAATTGTTCGGTTTGAACCCTAATCCAGTAGTAAATTCCTCATAATTAAGAGGCACACTGGGTTCAAAACGAGGCATATCCTCTTCATCAGGTGGTGCTGCATAGTTGTGTCTCAAAGGGGGCGGACATTTCTTATACCCAACACCACTCTTGTTTTTCTTCAGTTGTTGAACGTCAATTATGTGATCGAGCACAAATCGGGAGTTAGAATAACTCTCCAATTTTTGCTTGATCGCATCGTGCTCGCATTTTGCAATGGCTAATTCCTTTTTGGTTTCCTCAACGATATTTATGTACTTGTTAATACTAACTTGTTTGTGATAAACAACTTTAGTAGTTTCGGAAACACTTTTCTTTAAATTTTCAATTAAAGATTTAAAGTCCTTTTCGTTTCTTGTTAAAGCCATATTTGCTTCTTTGCACTTTGACATATCAACAACCAAACTTTGATTGTGACCATGAATTTTGTCACATTCAAGTTTCACTCTATCAAATTCCTGTTTCATATAAGCACAATCAGTACATATTCTAGGAGTTTCAGATGTTACCTGACTCGAAGAGGCTGAAACATTTGCCATAAAGGCAGTTTGAAAAGAAAAAGATCCGTCTTCAGAGAAGAACTTCTCCATTTCCTTAGATGCTATCCCAGCTTTCTTGATAAGAACAGATTTCTGAGACTTCAACTCCTCTGCTTCATTCAACAAGTCATCAATAGAAGTCGCTTCTTCTTTCACATCTCCCGAAATAGAACTTTCTTCATCCGAACTCCCGGTATAACCCGAACTGTCGTCACTTTCAGAAAATTCTTCCCTATGAACGTGCTTGATGTGATTGATGATCTTTGCATAACACGCGGTTCCTCCTCCTTCATTATCACCTCCCCCTAATTGTAAAGACCAATTACACCATTCATCTGTTTGAACAGTCAATGCACGAGTGTTGTTAGATGGTCCAGACTGGTCCTGGTTGGTAGTATTGTTCACAGCTACTATCCCTTTTCCACGATTTTCTTGAGTGCCTTTATTTGCATTTGAAGTACTTGTCTGATTTCTGAACGGGTTCTGATTGCCTTGCTTGGCTGGTCGGGTGCACTCACGTTTGAAGTGACCCTTTTCGCCACAATTAAAACATGTAACCGCTTCTTTATCAAACCCGTACTTTGTTTCCTTCTTACTATCCAAAGAACTTCTTCCTGTTCTACTCATGAAATCCCTTGCCCTTCTAACTGCACTTGCAAACGCCCACTTTATATCCATCAACTCCATTTCATCACGGTCGATTTATTGATAATCTTCGTTGGTCATACTGATGTTCCCAATTTGACCTGCTACCAAACCGCAGTAGGCACTGACCATTGTATTAATGAGTTCCATGTGCTCCTTTGCTACTTCAATGCTAACTTTTGAGAGGTTCTAAGTATCAACTTTAACAGTGTTCGTGTTTTGGGGTGGAGGATTGTTGGTATAATGTGCTTGTTGTGGTGGTGGTTGGGCTTGAGATGAGGGTATTAACTGTGAAAGATAAGCACCTAAATCGAACTGTGGTTGAGTACTTTGAGATTGGGCTTGAGATTGGGGTAGTGTTTGTGAAAGATAAGTGCCTAAATCGAACCGTGGTTGAGTACTTGTGTTGGACACAAATGCAGTTTGAAGCTTCGGTTGTTGAACAGAACTAGAACTAGCTGAAGGAGCAAAACCAGGCAAATATATTTCTGTGTTTTGAGGAGCTCCAATCCTTTTAGATTTCCGAGTTTCCTCTTCATTCTTGTGCTCCAAATTCTGAACGAATCCATAGATAGTGACATTTTCCCCATCCAGAGCACCCGTATGCTTTAGAAGTTCAATGAATTGACTCCACCTAGGAGGTAGAGCATCAGCTAAACGTGCAATCATTTCCACATGAGTTGTAACAACCTTATAAGAACTCATTTTACTTATCAAATGATAGAAACGAGAAGTCATATCATTTAGAGTTTCATTTTCCAAAGATTGAAATGATTCAAATTTTTTATTCAAAAGATCATGGCGTATTTTTCTAGAAGCTGCATTTCCTTCTCCTCTTGTTTCCAATGCATCCCATAAAGCTTTTGTGCTCTTACTATAAGAAAATTGATGATAGATGTCTTTATGAAGAGCTTGTGTTAGAAAAGCAAACGCCTTCTTCTCTAATTCATAGGCTTTCTTGTCTTCTTCAAGCATATGAGAAATACCAGCGGCAGTTGATGCTGTTTCTTCTAGTTCCGAGCTACATTCAGTAGTGAAACACGTCCAAAGTTCAACGTTTTGCCCTTGAATGTATGTATGAAAACGACCCTTCCATGATGGATAGTCGTTCATGTGATTTAGCTTTGGCGGGCGATTGTTGCTTCCCGTCTCACTCTCACTGAGCAATAGATTTTGAATGTTTTGATTTTGATTAGAAACCATTGCCCATTGACCTGCATTTATTGATTGTTGTTTTTGTGGCAATTGGTTCATTAAATCGGCAAGTGAAGGCTGATTTTCACTTGGTCTTGAGTCCGAACTCCAATCCCACAGACCTTTGTTACTCATATCTGGTATATGTATGATAACACCTGCACACACACTTGAAAACACAAGGTTAGAATGGTTTTGCAATGCCTCTGTGTAAAACAGATCTGTTCTCGACGAAACATATTCCGCGAAACAGGTTTGTTTCGTCTAAATGAATGATGACGAAACGGACTTGTTTCGTTGAAGATATTTTGACGAAATGGACTTGTTTTGTCGAAGATATTTTTGACGAAACACTTGTGATTCGTCGACTACTTGTTCCGTCAAGGATAAGTCTCAGACAACTAGATATTTTTCTGACACAAGGTATGTTTGTAACACCAATTTTCAACGCAACAAGCTTTTTCAGAAACTAAATGATTACAATTTTACACTAAAGTCAATTTAATGTATAATATGTTATAACACTTAGGTTTCGACAATTTAAGGATCAAGTTCACAAATGTGATAAGAACAATTATGAAGATATGAAGAACATACTCAAGAACAATGAGTTTTCTAATGACTGATAATTTTCCGAAACACGAAAATGCACAAGATTTTCACTAAAAACCCAGTTTAAAGTATAAACAAACAATCTAACAAGGTTTTTTATAAAACTCTTTAGCATACAACAAGAAACCAACAGATTTTATGAATATTTTTCCAGAATTTATGATTTTTCAAGAACAAATTTTCAGAAAAACAAACACAAATACTTGATAAAAAACCGAACTATGTTTGATTTTAAACAAGGATAAGAGCCAAACGCTCTGATACCAATTGTAGGTCCCGAAATCTGAGGATCGATAACGAACCGAATCACTTGTTTATAGCAAACACGGTTACGTGTGCGAAATCCACGTAACTATGCCAAATCAAACATATAAAACAGTAACGACACAGTATTAATCAATGAAACACACTCGATTGATTAAACGGGATGAGAACCGTTAACAAACTGATACAAACACAGTTTAGACAGAATTTTGACAGAGTTTCTTTAAGGGTATGCTCTCATCTACTTTCAAAGTGAAAGCAGACATTGTTTATATAGTCCCTGGGCCCAAGTCTCGGCGAAACACAAAGTGATACGGCGAAACAGCATATTGGCCACACATTGGGCTTGAAGCAGCCCGACAGACGACGAATCAAGTGTGATTCGTCATGACTGTCGGCGAAACAGACTTAATGAAAGTTGTTCTGTTTCGTCATGATGTGTTCGACGAAACAGACCTGTTTCGTCGAGGACTGCATCAGCTGTTCTGTTTGCTGTAAACAGACAACAAACAGATAGAACATATAAACACATAATGACCATTATACCCTTGTCATGCAACATGCATTGTTCATTAAACATTACATATCAAATGGAGACAAACAAGTCGTACACAAGCAGATAGGAGGATATCCGACTTGGTAGACATCAAATACATACTCGATAAACGTTAAAGACCGTACAAAATACATCATTAAGTACAAGACTAGTTACAGACACTATAAATGCATCAACATGTTCAGTATTTTGCCTACACCATAGGGTTGTTCGGATCGAAGGTGTGGTTGTGTGGATGCATATTTTTTAGGGTTATTGGATTTAATAATCCAAAGTTTCACCAGTTGGCCGATAATAATCCCAAATTCAAAATTTCCCTCTAACAATCCCAACTTGTAAGATTTTGGCCACCACCGATCCTTTTCTAACTTGGTTATAATCCAGTTAGTTTTTGCTGACGTGGACGCAGACATGGACGCATATGTGGCACACAACTTTAGTATTTGCTGATGTGGACAATGATTTAGCACTCTTATCACCACCTCACCTCCACCTCACCACCACCACCACCCTCTGCCACCACCACGATCATCTCCACCACCCACAACCACTGCCATCCCCACCAACACCACAGTCATCTCCAGCCACCACCACTGCCATCTCCACCACTACCACCACCTACCATCGCCATCTCCACCATACCCATGAATCCTTTCCAACACCCCACTAATCTTTTAACCCGCTCAATCAAATTCTCAGCATCCATTAATATATTATGTGATAAAGTTCATGTCTTTTAACTCAATTGTATTGATTCAATCAGAGTGTCCAGATCCATCATTTGAAATTTTGAATGAGGTGCAGGTCAAATTGTCGATTGAATGCACGGTTGCAGGTCAAACATTATCTGAACCGTGCCCGTCGATGCAACGCCACATTGATTCATCATCGAATATGACCATCAATTGACGAAGATTCATCAGAATGACGAATGGTATTTTCCGACGAATGGAGTTTTCCATGGCTACCTACGAGCATGTCGTGTTTGATAAAATTTGCAGGTTGGGGGATTTCAAGGGTGGAGGTTTACGGTTGAGATGGTTGAAAGTTGGGGGTTTTAATGGTGGAGGTTTACGGTGGAGATGGAAGTTGTTAGTTGGTGCAACGGTGGTAGGTGGTGGTCGGAGGGGCTTGCAAACGGTGGTTGTGCGGTGGGTGGTTATGGATGGTGCTAGTGAGTAGGTGGAGTGGTGGTGGTGAATATGGTGAGTGTGTATATATAAAAAAAAATCATATCAATATCCACATCATCATCCACATAATCAAGCAGGTCATTTTTTTACACATCAGCATCCACATCAGCGTCCACGCATCAAAAACTAACCCAGTTAGAAAAGGATCGATTGGGGCCAAAATCTTACAAGTTGGGATTGTTAGAGGGAAATTTTGAAGTTGAGATTATTATAGGCCAACTGATGAAACTTTTGATTGTTAAAATCCAATAACACTTTTTTTATAAAAAGTAGAGAGATTTTATATATTTTAGAGTTGGGTAGAAGAGAATGTGGTAAAAAAATGGTGGAATAGGTTGGGTTCTATAAGGTGAGTTAATATTTTTTTTTAAATTGAAAACCTTTTTTTAAAGAGTTGTTGGGGTCCAACGGTTATAACCCTAACCAATTGAATCACACCATCTCATCTCCACATTTCACTCCATGTCGATGGAGATGTTGCCGTCCCACACACAACACCGCCCTCAATGCCGTTTACGGGCTGATGTGTGCGACGTAGAAATGCCACAACGCCAAAAAAATCCACGCCCACTTCAAGTGTTCTTAAGATCCAATTGAAAATGCCAAAACAAAATTATAATGCGTCTTTGTTTTCCATAATACCTTAAGTCTCTTTTGTCTTCGAGCTAGATTTAACATTGGCTTCTATTATTGAACATATAAAGGCTTTGGATGCTTCCATAAATTATTAAACGATTCATGAATTTAGTTTAAACTCGACTTACCCGTACCTGAATAGAAATTACATCTCATGTCAAATCACATTTGGAGTATTCTAACCAAAAATAGAAACAAAAAGATCTCTTTACGTTCAATGGACCCATTAAGATTGAGTTTTTTGGGATGTGCCTCTCAAACAAGATGCCAGTTGGCGATGAGAAAATTATTGAAAATGAAAGACGAAATAGGAGTTTTATTTTTGACAAATTTGGTGATGGTAGCAATTAGTCGTATTCAGTGGGTTAGCTTTTAAGGGATGGGGTGCACCCGCCCCTCGAATGTTTCGGTTAGAAATGTAATATTTCTGATTTTTCGTTCGAAAATTTTAAAATTAGGGATATTGGCCTCTAATAAACCCAAATAGACTTCATTGGTCATTGGCAGTCCCACCTTTCAATTATTTTTCCTCCACCGGTCCTCAGTTAAAAAAAGTTAACGGAGTTAAGTTTTTTTCCGAATTACAAACTGACGTTTTAAGGCTTTTGATCAAAACGAGGATACTAGTCTACTGATGTAAAACTTACCTTGAAATTGTGCTCCAACGACGAAAACGATGTTTCAATTCAGGTGTTTAAACTTCCAATTAACAAAAATCTAATCGTTTGGAACACCATTTCGAGGTAAGTGTTACATCAATAGACTCGTATCCTCGTTCTAATCAAAAGCCCTAAAACATCAGTTTGTAATTCGGAAAAAAAACTTTAAGTTTTTTTAACAGAGGACCGGTGGAGGAAAAATAGTTGAAAGGTTGGACGGGGGGGGGGGGGGGGATTAAAAAAGGTGGGGTCAATGACGTCTACTTAGGATTATTAGAGGCCAATATCCCTTAAAATTATATAGGTCTACCCACGCTAATTATTTTACCTAAAAATCTCCTGCCCCTACCAAGTTTATTGTCAAAAATATTTATACATATTTTTGTATTGAGTTAAAAAAAATTATGAGAATAGGCTAAACTTTAAATAAAGTTTGTTACTACGTTATATATAAATCAAAGTTGAGGGTTATTTATTATCTTAGAGGTCATAAAGATACTTACCATTTATCTTAAAGATCGTTGGGCTGAGTTGTAATTTTTCGTCCAGGTACTTCACATTTATCTCGCATCATTATAAATATTTGGTCTTTATTTTTGTTAAACAATATTTAGCGTTTTGTATGTGTAAAAACGTCTCATTTGAATGAATGAATATTATATAGTTTTATTTGAAGTTATTATTGTTTGACCCGACCCGAGTCGAATATCCGATCCGAACATATAACCCGAAACATAGCGATAAGAAAAAAATTGACCCCATGACTTTATCCCTTGATATTATTATGCCATAAAAAACACAAAAACAAGCTTAAACAATAATAATTAAACGGTATATTTATTTATAAAATTTTAATAAACTAGAATCTGGGACCCGCGTTTTGCGGCGGGTTCGTTAAACCAAGCACGTGTGATACAGCATTATAACTCACAAACATTAGATCGAAATGTAAAACATAGAAAGGAATAAATGAGTCGGCTTATGACTCGCAAATTGTGACGGGACAGTTAAATTGTAAAAAATAGACATAAAAATGTTGAATCACACACATGCGTTGCATCGTGTTTACTCACAAGATTTAGACCGAAACGTAAAATAACAAATTGGTAAAAGATGAAAAGTATAGAGGACTAAAATTAAAAATGAAAAAGTGTTAGGGGTTAAATATGAAAAATGAAAACTAAAGGGGTTGAAAGTAAAAAAATGGTAGTTTTGTTAGATGGATGAATGTTGATAATTTACATTTACAAAATATAAATTAGCAACATTTTATTTCTCTACATTGTTGTAACCTATGCATTGAGAGTTTTTTTTTTAAATTGTATTTTTCATTTTTAACCCAAAGGCTTTAGACCGTGGGGTATGGTGGGGCGTGGGTTGGGGGCATGGTGCGACACGTGGATTATGGGGCACCCAAGACCAAAAACCAATTTCAAAGGGGTATGGTGGGGCGTGGCTGGGGTGGCGTGGAAAAAAGGCCAATTTCAAAGGGCTAGGGCTCTTGGCCAACAAGGTTCCGCCATGTCATGTTCGTAGCCCCGCCCAACGCCCGGGCTGAAACCCCCGCCCAAGGGGCCACGCCGAAACCCAAGCCCACCCGGGATGGTGACGTAGGCGTTTGTACCCAACCCACGCCCTAACCCCGCCTCATACCCCATAGTCTTAATCTTTTGCATTTAACCACTTTGACTTTTTTTTTTTATTTTTAACAAAAGTTTTTCATCTTTTATAATTAACTCCCACACTTTTTATTTTTAACTTTCGTCCCCAATACTTTTCATGTTTCTCAAGTTTTTCGTTTTACGTTTCGTTCTAAATTTGGCGAGTCAACACGCCGCAACGTGCGTGTCAGATTCAACCGTTTTTCGTCTGTTTTTTTCCCGTTTGACAGACGAGTCTCAACCCTTCTATTTTTCTTCGTTTAACAAGTTTGTTGCAATGCGCAGGTCCTAGATCGACTTAGTTATTATTTTCAACGTTTAACGTTTATGGCTAATTTGTTCGCATTAATACTTCGCAACAGGCGTGCGTTGTTCAATGATTTTACGTATGTTTTTCGTTCGGTGTTACTTTTTTACTTTTTTTATTTTATTTGTACGAGTTCTTCTAATGTTGGTGGTCGTTGTCAGTGGTGTGACATTAGTGCTACTTGTCACGATTTTAAGAACGTATTTAACCCATTTAGTTATTAGTAATAGTTTGTTTCGAGTTTACCACTATACCCCTTTACTTAAGAAAAACTATTTTTTACGTGCATATTTTTGTGTACGTATCAGTATAACTATAAATTCGATTTGCTCTACATTTTGACGTAAACTTTTCTTGAAAACGATTCAGGTTAAATATAATACGTATTCATTTAACAAAAAAAAAGTATTTTTTTCGTGCACGTTTTTATGTACGTTTCGATATAAATTCGAGTTAGTGTATGTTTCTATAACAACCCTAAACCGACACCCTCATAAATTTTCAGACACCCTAAAATATTTAAAATATCCCAATATGTCCTAAAATACACCCCATACGTGAAAACGGACACCGAATACCTTAAATATTATTAAAATTAATTAAAAATGAAAATTTTAGGGCTGTCGCGGGCGCGTAAGCCACCCCGTTAGTTTACGCAGGCCGCGAGCGATCGACAAACGCGGCGAAACCCGGTGCCGACACGTGTCATCAACGTGTTGAACCTACTAAGTGACCCAGATCAGCTACAGCCTAGGCCACCTACTACGCGGGCCGCGTAGGCCCTGGTCTTGTTTTACGCGGGCCGCGAGAAAAGCCAAATCAGGCCCTATAAATTGCAACGAAGGGCCTTCAGTCGAATTCGCTCAAAACTTTCTTTCTTTCTCTAAATTTCACGTAGTATACATTATACTCGGGAATAATACCCCCCTAAATAACGAAGTTCTGCTCCGTTGTAAGTATCATAACTGTTGGGATTGAACCCTATCAGAGGAACAGATAATTAAAGCCAAAACTGGATCAGAGCAGTGGATCCAGAATAAGCAGACGATTACAGTTAGTTCATGCAAATCTTTCCCCTTGAAAGTGGTTTTACATCTGCTGACCTCCTATCTGCTGATCTTACTAAGTGCTGACCTACAACTGCTGCTTTGCATCTACTGACCAATGTCAAAGACTGATGGAAGACCAAAGCTCTGATGACTCAATCTACTGCCTTGAGTCAAGTATTGCTGATCCGGACAGGCACTGCTGGGTTCACAGCAGTGGAAGGATGCAGCAGCTGTTTAAGTGTCTTTTATGTAAAGAAATGTAATAGCAGTAGTTAGTACATCAGAGTTTGTATAGATCAGAGGTTAGAGTTTGTTAGGAGGTTAGATGTCACTTTCATGGTGACGTCAGCTAAGATGCTCAGTGGTTTGCAAGTGCCTATAAATAGTTCAGTACTTTGTACTATTCTATTAGCTCTTTCACCACATCGTCTTCTTTGCACGAACAAACTACTGAGCTCTGGCTGAGGGGGAGTTTGCATTCATTCATCAATCATTGTAATCGTTGTTGAAACAAATTCAATCTTTCGATTCATTGTGTAAAGATGTTTGATTAAAGTATTACTCTCGTTTGATTGTATGCAAAGTTTGTTTTCATCTTAATTCCGCTGCACAACTCTTTCATTTCCATCTTAATTTCAAACAAAAATACAATCAGAAACAAACTCAGATCCAACAATTGGTATCAGAGCTTGGACAGTCAAATTTGATCTAACAATCATTTTGACGTAAATAGTTCAGCTCATAACAGTTGATACTGATCGTTTGTTCGTCCGTTGAAAAACAGAGCAAGGATTAATCACCATTAAAGTTGATTTCTCAGTGTCTGTAAAACAACAAGAATGACGTCACAATCTCAGGATGATAAAAACAACATCGGCTCGTTTTTTAAACCACGTATGCTAAAAAGAAGAAAAGGCTGGTGAAAAGAAGGTGAAAGCTGATGATGAAGAAGATTATCAATGTGATTGTGCAATGATGGCAGCTGCCAAGGTATCTCCTCAAGTTCTTGAAAAACTGTGTTCTGACAATTGCATAATTGCTTTTGCTAACATTAAAGAGGTGAATGAAAACCTTCGGGATAAAATCTTGACTAATGAGGTTAAATTTGAAAAGTCTTTAAAAGAACTTAAAAACAAATTGACCGAAAAGGAAAAAGAGATCAGCTGTTTAAAAGAAGAGCAAAGCATAACCAAAACCCAACTTCAAACTATGGTAGAAAAATACCAAGTTTGCAAAAAGGAGTTGGAATCCACCCGGATTACTTGTGAAAGATGGGTGGAATCCTGCAGAGGATATGAGGTTATGCTTGAAAAACAGAGAAAAAGCAATGTGAAATTTGGGGTTGGCTATAGAAAACATGATGATGAAAACACTGCTTTTGAAAAATCTGTTCAAACCACTGATGTAACCACTGAGTTCATCCCCACAAACAAGAATGGCCAAGAAGTGAAAATCACTGACAAACTTGGTAACAAAATCACACTTGACAGACCAATGGAATCCTCTACTTTTGAGGAGCTTGAAGAATACCAGTTTAAACCAAAATGGTCTGATGAGTGTGACATTCTTGAAAATTTCAAGCCAATGGACTTTACATCAACTGATGGTGTCAAGGCTCCAAAAGCTAAAGTCATACCTCTCAAGGACATCCCAGCAGTGGTTAAAACCTCTGCTGCAAAGGAGTCTGAAAAGAGAAAGAAGAAAGAAAAAATTGATAACTTGTTTTGTGAATTCTGTGAGAAAAGGAATCATCTAACAAAAGATTGTTTCCATTTAAAAACTTATGATTTAAACAGAACAAGTGTCATTGTTTCAGCTGAAGGTTGCATTGTCTGTGGTAAAACAAACCACAAAACTCAAGCATGTGTGTATCTCAAAAACTTTGATGTGAAAAAGAATTAGTACATTGCTAAAACATCCTTGAGTCCATCATCATCATCAACATCTGTCAAATTCACCAAGAAACAACCACTGTTTGTGCCAGTTCAAACAGCTGTTACAAAACAGCTGAACCAAACATCTGTCAAAAGAGATGTTCAGGTTACTGATGCACCCCCTGCCAATCAGTTCAGAAAAGCCAGAGAAAAACAGTCTTACCAAAGGATTCCTCACGTTTATGAGGCCTACAAAAGGCCCTCTAAACCCAAAGTGAACAGGCATCCTTTTGGTTACCAGCAGATGATTGGTCAGGACCCACAATAGTGGTTAGAGAAACACTGTCCTAAAACAGTTCAAACTCCTGACCTAACCACTGTCCACCATTCTGCATCCATCCCAAACACTGTTGAGACCCCATCCAAAGCCTTGTTGGCTTTGGAGACCTTAATGAACTAATCCTTTTACTTCATGTGCAGGGAGCTTCTGCATGCTTTGATAGTCTTTGGTATGTAGATAGTGGAGGCTCCAGGCACATGACAGGATGTAAAGCCCTCCTCAAAGACTTTAAAATCCATGGAGGGGGTGATATATCCTTTGGGAATAATAGTAAAGGAAAAGTTCTGGGGTCGGGTACAGTGGAGTCTGGAAAAGTAAAATTTGAAAATGTCAATCTAATAGACAATCTAAAATTCAACCTTCTGAGTGTGTCCCAAATGAGTGACAAGGGATTTGGGTCATTCTTCACAAAAGACTGTTGTAGGATTGTTGGACCAGAAATGGTCAAAAAGATTGAAGCAATAATCAACTCTGGTCAAACTAAACTTGTTGCTCAAAGAAGTGGCAATGTTTATGTTGTTGACATGTCAAAAGAGTGTCCCAGAGCTGATGCCTGTCTGTTCTCAGCTGCCTCTAACAAAGAGACAGAACTTTGGCACAGAAGGCTGGGACACACAAATCTTAAGACAATCACAGAAACTTCAAAAAATGGTTTGGTGAGAGGCCTACCACAAAAATTGTTTTCATGTCCTGAACATTGCATTTCCTGTTTAAAAGGAAAACAGCATAAAAGTTCTTACAAGTCCATTGAAGAGTCCAAAACAACCCAGTGTTTGCAAATGCTACACATGGATTTGTTTGGCCCAGTTCAAGTCATGAGCCTCAAAAAGAAAAGATATTGTTTGGTTATTGTTGATGACTTTTCTAGGTTCACATGGACTTTCTTTTTGCACTCAAAAGATGAAACTGCAGGCATTTTGCAAGACTTTGTAATACAGGTTGAAAAGCAATTTGACCTTCCAGTGAAAAGCTTCAGGAGTGACAATGGCACAAAATTCAAAAATAGGGAGTTGGATGCCTTCTGTGTGAAGAAAGGGATTGTAAGGCAGTACAGCATCCCTAGAACACCAGAGCATAATGGGGTAGTGGAAAGGAAGAACAGAACTCTGATTGAGGCTGCCAGAACCATGCTTGCAGATTCAGGTTTGCCATTAACTTTCTGGGCAGAGGCAGTAAACACTGCTTGCTATGTTCAGAACAGAGTTTTAATAAACCCCAGGCACAAAAAGACTGCCTATGAAATTCTGTATAAAATTAAACCACTGATCTCATATTTCAAAGTGTTTGGCTGCCCATGTTTTATTTTGAACTTAAAAGATTCCATTTCAAAATTTGCAGCCAAAATTGATTGTGGTTATCATCTGGGATACTCAACCACTGCCAAGGCCTACAAAGTGTTCAATACACGGACCAAGGCAGTGGAGGAGACTTTGAATGTTAAATTCAATGAAGTTTCATCAATGAAAATCCCAACAAACCCTGCAGATCTGTTTGATCTTGAAAATTTTACTTTTGAAAATACTGCTGTCAAGACTAACAGTGCAGGTCCATCAGAGGATACAACACCAGACTATGGGTATGAAATCATCATCCCTCAAAGGTCTGCCACAAAGGGAAAAGCACAAGCTGTTCAAAACAGTTGTCAAAGCTCAACCACTGCTACCTCAACAGTTGTTGACCAAAGTAGCCCATCAACCACTGCTTCCACATCCTCAAACACTGCTGACAAAAGTCCTCAAACAATGGATAAAAGTCAGCAGTTGTCCACGTCATTACCTCCTATTCCACCACCTTTTGAAGCCACTGCTGGATCATCAAAGTCCCCAGCAGTGGTTAGCTCAGATGATACACATTTGCAGCCTTCACCAACCAATGCTATCATACCATACCAAGGAGATTTAATCTTCTTGAGATCTCATCCACCTGATCAAATCATTGGCAACATAAATGAAGGGGTGCTCACAAGAAGCCAAACCCAAAACATTTGTCTTTTTGCTGGTTTTCTATCACTCCATCAGCCAGTCAAGTACCAAGAGGCACTGAAAGACAACAGCTGGGTAGAAGCCATGCAAGAGGAGCTCCAACAGTTTAAAAGACAACAAGTATGGGAGCTTGTACCACTGCCAGAAGAGGTTAGTCCCATTGGCACAAAGTGGGTCTTCAAGAACAAAACTGATGAAAGGGGTATTGTTGTCAAGAATAAAGCCAGGCTTGTGGTTCAAGGTTACAGACAGGAAGAAGGGATTGATTATGATGAAACATTTGCCCCTGTTGCAAGATTGGAAGCCATTAGACTGTTCCTGGCCTTTGCTGTCAACCACAATATGAAGGTGTTTCAAATAGATATCAAAAGTGCTTTCCTCTATGGTACAATTCAAGAAGAGGTATATGTTTGTCAACCTCCAGGTTTTGAGGATCCATTTTATCCAGATCATGTCTACAGGCTAAACAAAGCCTTGTATGGCCTGAAACAAGCACCAAGGGCCCGGTATGAAACTCTTTCCAACTTCCTACTCTCAAATGGTTTCAAAAGAGGTACCATTGATAAAACATTGTTTTTAAAATGGAGAGGGAAGGATTTAATGATTGTCCAGATTTATGTGGCTGACATTATTTTTGGAAGCACATGTAACTCAATGTGTGAAGAGTTTAGAGAACTCATGACAGCAGAGTTTGAAATGAGTGCAATGGGTGAGCTGCAATGCTTTCTTGGTCTCCAAGTCCAGCAATTGCAAAATGGAACTTTCATTCATCAAAGCAAATATGCTAAAGAACTTTTAACCAAATTTGATATGAATGATTGTAAACCATGCAGCACACCCATGGCAACAAATAAGCTGGTCATGTCTGATGAAAAGGATGAGCTGATTGACCAAACACTTTATAGAAGCATGATTGGGTCTTTATTGTACCTAACTGCATCCAGACCAGACATCATGTTTGCAACATGTGTCTGTGCAAGAAGTCAATCAGCTCCCAGAAAATCAAATCTCATTGCTGTAAAAAGGATCTTCAGATACATAAAAGGTGCTCCCACACTTGGTATCTGGTATCCAGCTAATGGGAACATCAAGCTTTCAGGTTTCTCAGACAGTGACTTTGCTGGATGTCACACCACAAGGAAGTCCACATCAGGAGGGTGCCAGTTTCTAGGTGATTGTTTAGTTTCATGGCAAAGCAAAAAGCAAGCAGCTGTTTCAACATCCACTGCTGAAGCTGAATACATTGCTGCTGCAAGCTGTACAGCCCAACTCCTGTGGCTTCAAAATCAGTTACTGGATTTTGGTATCACTGCCTTGAAGACACCACTCATGTTGGACAGTCAGGCAGCAGAAAATATCATCAAAAATCCAGTTTCCCATTCAACCACCAAACACATCGACATCAGACATCATTTTGTGAGGGATTGCTATGAAAAAGGTTTGATTTCTCTGCATCATGTCCCAACTAAAGACCAGCTGGCTGATGTGCTCACAAAAGCACTTGATACAGCCACTTTTGAAAGCTTGGTCTCTAGAATTGGGATGCTGAACATGGAATAACAAGCAACATCTTGTTTTTCTATGAATAAAAGCAACAAAATGTTTTCAGAAAATCAAAACTCCATCCTTAAAAATAGCTAAAAATGAAATTTTTCATTAAAATCCTTAAAAGTCTTCCATTAACCACTGATTGTTCAAAAGTCTACTCTACTTCAAAAGTCTGTCCACTGCTGAAAGTCAACCCCTGCTCTCTCATTCCTTTGATAAACTCTGTTGTTCAAAAGCAATGTCTTATCCACTGATATGCTATCCACTGATACTGAAAATCATCCACTGCTTTCATCTCACTGCCTTCATCAGTCACTTTCACAAAAGTACTGTCCTTCACTTTCACCAGGGGTTGTCACGTGGGCAGTACATATTGGTCAGATCTTTTGTAACGGCTGCCACCTCAGCATTCACTTTCTTCCCTATAAAATCCCCCACTCACCACCAAAACAGGGTTTTACTGTCGAATTGAATTCTTAAAAATTCTCTTCTCAAAGCAGTTTTTCTTCTCATCTCTCACAAATTCCTTCGATCATCCATCTTCGAAATGACAAAATCGAAGTCATCTTCAAAACCCTCCTCCAAGTCATCTTCGAAAACAGCCTCTCAAAAGGCAATCTCCACTGAAATTCCACATAAACCATCTCACAATCTCCTGGGTCTTCTCACAAAACCAGGAACCACAAATGTTTTCGATTCCATCATTGATATCATGGCAAAATCAAAGTACAAAACTTTGTTCACCGCCGATGCACCAATCTATTTGGCGACCCAAAGGGAGTTCTGGAAGAATGCAACCCTTGATAAACAAGGAGACACTGCAACCACCATAAACTCTTCTATAAAGGGTAAAGCTGTCCAAATCACACCACAATCCATTTCAGAGGTCTTTCAACTCGATGATCAAGAAGGTAAAATCTCTTTCACTAAAAACGAGTTGCAAACTGACTTCATTGAGAGAGGGTATGAAGCCACAATGATGAAGAAAATTACCTTAGAAAAAGGTTACTTTCCTTCTGCAACCAGATTTTTATTTCATACCCTCCTACTATGTATTTCAAATAAAACCACTTCTTTCAATGAAATCCCTTTAAAGATTCAAAATCTGGGATATGCTATTCTTCAAGGAGAAAATTTTAACTATTCTCGGGAAATTTTTAAAGATTTGGTTAATAATGTTGAAACAAAATCATTCTTACTGTTTCCAAGGTTTTTAAGTTACTATTTTTCAAAGAAATTCAGTAAGGATGATTTAGCTGTAATAAACCAAGGTGATTCTACTCAAATAAACAGTCTAACAACTGAAACTTTTTCAAGAATGTTAGCACCTAGCAAAACACAAGCAGAGGTGCCTGAGCAGATTTTAGCAGTTACAACTGCTCCTCAGGTATCTGCTGCTGAGCCCACTGCTCAAGGTGATCAAAGCAGCAGCACAACTGTTTTGAAACCCACACCTAAAATCACCCAAAAGCCAACAAAAAGAAAAACACAAAACCCCCCCAAAACCAACAAAAAGGCATCTCTGGAGGATGAGATACCAGAGCTCCTACCAGTGACAACACAAAAGTCACAAGAAACCACTGCTGCTACTTCCTCACAGCAGTTGGTACAAATATCTCAACCTATAACCGAAACTCCTCCTGCTTCTTCACAAAAAGAACAGGTTGTACAAATAGGGTCTCCACATCATGATGCTCTGGAAACACTTGTTTCTATCATCCACAGCTCAATACCCGGGGCAAATCCACTTTCTACACCACCCTTCACATCCACAATTCCCCCACCAACTAAACTGCTGTTGGATGCAATTGATTTGAACCAGGCATTAACCAGTCCTTCTCAATCACCTATCAATGAGAATATGCCTCAACCACTGACTGGGTCTGCTGTATCAATCTTTGCTAACCCACCAACACAACCTGAGGAGGTTACACCCCATGAGTTACAAGTAACTCTTGGTGGTAATCCAAGTGAAGCAGCCACTACAACTGTTGAACCTACAGGTTTACAGTTGGACAGTGGTTACATTAATAAGACTTCCTTGGAGGCAATTCCTTTTATAGCTCCTCTGCCAACCACCAGTGGATTTATTTATCCTACTGGCAACATCAAAAGGTTGTCAACTGTTGAAGGAAGAAGACCCCAGTACCAAGAAAAAGGGGCATCAGTGGTTAATGTTTGGAGTATACTCCCTACATCTACCACTGATAAAACCACTGCTAGTGGGAAATCAGATGATCCCATTAACTTGGGTGATGGTTTAAAGTACCAGAAATTGACGGATCGTATTGCAAAGCTTGATAACTCTGTTGCAGAACTCACAGATATGCTACAACAGGTGTTACAAGTTCAGAAGGTACAATCAACTGTTGTTCCACCTCAAGCACCTGCTCCACAAAGGGCACCTGCTACAAATGAGCTCTGGAATCTATTTCAATCTTTTCTCCAACAACAAGCACAATTAGCAGATCAGCAACATGAAAAACATGTACAACAGCTGAGAAATGCAATGGAGTCAAGGTTCAAGAACACTCAGGCTGATTTAAAGGCTCTCAAAACTCAGATCTTGCACACCACTGGCACTGCTCCTCCAAAAGTACGCTACATTTATCAAATCCCAGAAGATAATGCCAAAAAGGGGGAGAAAATTAAGGAGTGGAAAAAGAAGGGTATAGAGGATGGTCTCTATCTTGAACCAGAAAATTCAAACATGACCAAAAAGATCCCTTTGCCAGATGGCAGCAAGAAAATTGATGTGACAACAAATGCACTAGCAGAAGCAGTTGCAAGTGTAAAAAGGGATAGAGAGGCCAAAAGGAAAGCCAGGGTGGACAGAATGGATCATCCAGATCAGGGTACTTCTGGGTCAAAGGATCATGAAAATCCTGTTGAGGAAAAGAAGAAGTCTACTAGAAAAGTAAGGCAACCCAAATCCATTCCAACCAGACATTCAAAGTCTGCTAAAAAACCACCATACAAAACAGCTGATGCAACAGGAGTTACAAAAACTACTGCTTGCCAAACAGTTGTTCCATCAACACACACCACTTCAACACACACAACATCCACTGCTTTACCATCATCACCACCAAAAACAACATCTGTTGTAATGACAACAGTGGTTGAAACACCAGTTGTTTCAACAGCTGTTAGTCAATCACAATCCACTGCCACTACATCTACCACCACTGTTCCATCCAAAACATCATCAGTCCCTCCTACAAAAAGGAGAAGACTAATTCTCAAAGATGATGACAATTCACCACCACAAACATCTTCAAAATCTTTAGCACTTGTCACAATTCCAAAACCTGTTCCTCTCTCTTCAGTTAAAATGTACAAGCCCTTACCTCCTGCAGGTGTTCAATTTCCTCTTGAATTAGCAGCTGTTAGAGAAGAAATAAAATCTTTTTACTTTGAGGATGACCCTGCCAAAAGGAGTTTGCCATCAATAAAAGGATATCCCTGGCCTAAAAATGTTGATGAATATTTGGAAATCAAGGCCAAGCAAGCAGAGGATATCTCAAAGAAAAACACACAAGGGAAATCTGATAAAGAAATTGCACAGAGAAGTCAATATTTGCTCACACAAGTCAGATCCCTAGAGCAATTTGCAAAAAATGTTAGTCAACAAATTTATGAAAGAGCAGCTGAAACTCTGAAGAAAGACTACATTGAAAGCATCATGGCTCACAAGAAGTACAAAGGAGAGAGATACATGTACAAAGAGTGGACTATTCCTGAACTTGAAAATGAAGCAGCAAGAATTCAAGACATGATAAAAAGGAAAGTCACTCACACTCCTCCTAACTGGGCAAAGTTTAGAAAGAATGTACCTGACAAACAGGAAGAGCTGAGGAGAATGAAAGAGGAACTGGTAGCAGCTGATTATGGAAACAAAAGACAAGTTGCTAGATGGAAAGAAGATGTGGTCAGGGCTACTTACAAAAAGTTGGAACAATTAAGAAAGAAAGATCCCACGGTTCCTCAAAAGCCTGACTATCCTGAAGCAGCGGTTTCAAAAAGACCATCAAAGCTGCAAATCAGGAGATCCACAGCTCCAGTTGGTGCTGCCATCTACAAAAGAAGGCCACAGAAACAGCTGATTGCTGAAACCATCAAAGAGTTAATGGAAGGTGAAGACCTTGGAAAAGAGGGTATAAAGAAAATGATCATGGAAACTCTTGGTTTGGATCAAACTGCAAGTACTGCTCAGCCAGTCATGAATAGGCCAGCCTCTCCAAATACTTCTGCAAATAAACATCTCCCAAGAAACCCACCAGGCTCAAAAATACAAAAGTGGGAAACTGACAAACAGACCTGCGTATTGACTTTGCTCAGGTCTGGTGGAGAAGTGGAGAAAATATCAAGGGAACAAGCTCTTGGCCTGAGTCTTGAAGATTTGCAGGATCTCCTTGATCTTCCACTTAGCAGGGATGATGAAGATACAGATGCCCTAGACTTTGAATTACAATTTAAAGGTCAGATAAGGGAACTGTTGATGAGGTAATAAAGTCTTCCACAAATAATGAAGAGTTTTGGCATTATCTGTTCCAGGGGGAGATTGTTGGGATTGAACCCTATCAGAGGAACAGATAATTAAAGCCAAAACTGGATCAGAGCAGTGGATCCAGAATAAGCAGACGATTACAGTTAGTTCATGCAAATCTCTCCCCTTGAAAGTGGTTTTACATCTGCTGACCTCCTATCTGCTGATCTTACTAAGTGCTGACCTACAACTGCTGCTTTGCATCTACTGACCAATGTCAAAGACTGATGGAAGACCAAAGCTCAGATGACTCAATCTACTGCCTTGAGTCAAGTACTGCTGATCCGGACAGGCACTGCTGGGTTCACAGCAGTGGAAGGATGCAGCAGCTGTTTAAGTGTCTTTTATGTAAAGAAATGTAATAGCAGTAGTTAGTACATCAGAGTTTGTATAGATCAGAGGTTAGAGTTTGTTAGGAGGTTAGATGTCACTTTCATGGTGACGTCAGCTAAGATGCTCAGTGGTTTGCAAGTGCCTATAAATAGTTCAGTACTTTGTACTGTTCTATTAGCTCTTTCACCACATCGTCTTCTTTGCACGAACAAACTACTGAGCTCTGGCTGAGGGGGGAGTTTGCATTCATTCATCAATCATTGTAATCGTTGTTGAAACAAATTCAATCTTTCGATTCATTGTGTAAAGATGTTTGATTAAAGTATTACTCTCGTTTGATTGTATGCAAAGTTTGTTTTCATCTTAATTCCGCTGCACAACTCTTTCATTTCCATCTTAATTTCAAACAAAAATACAATCAGAAACAAACTCAGCTCCAACAATAACCCCTGGATACGTATTAGATACTCTGCCCGATTAATCTAGGGTTCCGTAACGGCTATCGTGGTTCTGCCCGACGTAGTCGTTGGAATGCCGTCTCGGGGAGGGTATTACTAATGTTAAAATGGGTTATTATACTAACACGTGTGCATTTGTGTAAGTTATAGATTATTCCCAGGAAATCCTTAATGAAAACCTAAGACAGCAATGTGAGTAATCTCCTTTTTGTAAACAGTTTTTACAAAACCTTAACTATTTTACAATGCAATTTAGCAGTGATTGAGTCTTTGTAATTCTACAATTACTGCCGGTGTGATGTGGTTTTGTATACAAAATGTGAGACACGTTACCGTTGGACGAAGAGTTAGCCAATGTGTAATATGACCCACCAGTCAGGATTGACAGTACTGAATGAGTAATTGGGTAGATGTAAACATTGTAATCGCTCTCAATACTGTTTAAATTAAATTAACCTTTCTTGATTAAACTGGGATTCACTTACCAGTATTTCCCACTGACAAAATGTTTTTAAAACGCGTTTCAGGTAACACAATGTGAAAGCCAATTAGAATCCAGCTGGACAGCACTGAAGGCTTGGAAAAGTGGCTATAAAAGTTACCTAAATAAAAGAAGGCGTGTATTTCAATAAAATGGGATTTATCCCTATAAATCAGTTTGTAATAAAAAACTTGGATTTTATCCCAATGTGTTTATTTATATAAAATGTGGTATTTTACTCTGATAAAATATTTTATAACTACGGTCCTGATGAAATTTTCGCTGCCAAAATTAGACAATATCAGGTACCACCGAAACTGGCTCGCGGCCGCCCATTCCTGTATTTGCATAGGGATCGGGGGTTGCGACAGAAGGTGGTATCAGAGCCAAGCCACTGACTCAGCCACAGAAGTGTTCTGCTGACACCAAAATTCAAAGTATTAGGAAATAAATTACGGAACTACGTGCATAATTGTATTTTATTGTTTTGTGGTATTTAACTATTTGTTAGTTTACAGTATGAGCGACCAAGGACCATCTGACGCGTACCGTCAATTGTCTGGTTCGCCTAGAAGCGAAGGTCTCTCTTCTCATCCTGCCCTTTCAGGGTACTCTGCTGATACGGAAGAAGGAATATTTGTGTTTAAGGCTCAGTCTGAAGAGCCATTCCTTCAGAAAAAGAGATGATGGTTCAGTAGAGGGGCACATGAGCATAGGAAGCGTATGAAAAAGTTACAAGACCAGAGAGCACTAGCAGCAGCTAAAAGAGAAACCGATGCCTATGCCCAGGAAATGATTAATAGGGGTATAGCCAATATCCACATCCTAGCAACCACTGCAGCTGACCCTAACCTGGAACAAATGATAGCACCTCAACCACAACCACCAACTCCTGACCAACCGATGGAACTAGAAAACCCCGAAAATCAAGTAGAAATGCATGATTTTAACCCGGAGGAGATACCTAGGGTACCCGCACCAAATCCCTTAGACCCAAATTACGACCCATGGTGGAATGATAATAGGGACTATGTGCAACGTTACCCGATACACGAAGACATACCCATGCCGAACCTAGGAGCCTACCCAGGGTTGGACCCTCTAGATCCTTATTACGACAATGATGTATACATTAAGGAGATCTTAGAAAATTCTTACCCATACCAGGCCCCTACACCTCCGTACCAGGAACCCGCACCCCAGTTTTCAAACCCAGTCCTAGAACCTGCACCCCCAATGAGTGCAGAAAACGTACAAGAACTTAGGACATTTGGTGAGGAAATTTTAGAGAATAGTGAAAGGATGAGACAGGTGGGAGAGCGACTTGATGTGTGTAAAATGCAACATATAAATTACATCAAATGAGGCATAAAACTAACCCTTTTTTAGTACTAATATTGGAAAAAGAGTGTTTTTGTCTTCCTTTTGTATTTTCAGGATTAAATGAGCTCAAAAACGCAAAAGAAGCAAAAAGACAGCTAAATCCAACATAAATACAAGAAAAGGAACATTAGTGGACTGCCCGAACCCTTAACGGCACCTTCCAAAGCAAAAAGGAGAAGACAGAAGACTGAACACGCCCCGTGCTCAGCCAGCACGGGGCCGTGCCCAAGAAGCAGCAGAAAAGACAAACCTATAGAAGCTTCTATTGCCCATCACGGGGCCGTGCTCAGCGGACACGGGGGCGTGTCGAAAGTACAGCAGGCGCATTTATTGTAATTGCGAATTACAATTAATGAGGAGAGAGATTGTCAGACGGACACGGGGCCGTGCCCAGCGGACACGGGGCCGTGCCCAGCGGACACGGGGCCGTGTCCAGCACTCTGTTCAGCCTATAAATAGGAGTGCTTGGATTCATTTCATCTCATCCCTTGGCACACCACCTCTCTCACACTTCATCCACCACCCACCACCATCACAACACCATCATCCACCACCATCATCCATTGTCCATCGTAGAGTGTGTGAGTCGTCTCGGGATCCAAGATTGATCGTAAGAGTTCTTGACAATCAAGGCCATGTTTGCCTAAGTCTCTTACATCACTTGGTGAAGACAAAGTGTCTAGTATAATACTTTTTATTTCTAATCTTTTGCACTTTTTATTTGGTTTTGTATTAATGACTTTAATAACTAGTTACTTATGTTGAAGGTGATCTTTCCTTATCGTTTGTCCGTGGTGTCTTGGCATTATTTTACTGTCTATATAAAATAAAGGATTTTCACCATTCATATCTCCACGGTCTATATGGAGATATGTTGGCTACCTGGTAGGGGGTTAAGGGAACGGTTTGGTAAAGGTCTTGCCATTGTTCAGCGTTTAGAGGTCCTGCAATGGACCTGGGTCAAATTTAGTAGGACCTCCTTCAATACTTCACGGTATTGGATGGCGGGGGTCCAAACTCTTTGATCCCCTCATAAGTTAACTACTATTAATACTATAACCCGGCTATTTAGGATTGTATCCCTGCTGACTCAAACTACTGGGGTGAGGGTAACGTCGCCTTCAAAAGAGGGGCCTACTACAATAACTAAGATAATCTCTTAATTATGTGCAAAAGTGCGGAAATAATCAAAGGTTATACTAGATACGAGTCGGAACCAAGTGATTCATCTTGTCTATCTGTTTTTATTTTATTTTTATTTTCAGCATTTTTAGTTAGTTTTATTTTTCTTAGTTTAAAACATTTTTCTAAACTTTTATTTTGGTTAGACGTTGAGGATAAACCGGTACTAAAAGCTCTTGTGTCCTTGGACGACCTCGGTATCTTACCAATGCTATACTACACTCAACGATGGGTGCACTTGCCCATATGTGTGTTTAGTGTTAGTGAAATATCGTGTTTTATAAATTTAAAACTTGGCTAAAATAAGTGTTAAAAAGGGCTTAAAATATATACCTAATATAAGTAACACTTCGCACGCATCAAGTTTTTGGCGCCGTTGCCGGGGACACAAGGATTTTAGGAAAGCTTAAAATCGACGGCCTAATCAGTTTTTCAAAACCTTTTCAAAACGCGCGCACATTTTTATGCATTTTAGTTTAGTTTGCATTTACAGTAGCCTGAACACGGGGCCGTGCTCATTGAACACGCCCCCGTGCTGCATATTTGTAGTTAGATACCCAGATACAGAGTCTGAACACCGGGCCCTGCTCACTGAACACGCCCCCGTGCTCAACGTGACCAGTAACTTTAATTAAAACGCCCAGATACAGATCCTGTACACGGGGCCGTGTTCACCAGACACGGGGCTGTGTCCAGCCTTCTGTTTCAATCTTTGTTTCATTTTCTGGTCCCGAGACTCAGTTGTGGTCTGCTGAGTGATTCTTATGGATCAATACTCAGGAGGTTACAACTACACCTATGATGAGGATGATTATAGGGGTAATTATTGCACAAATTGTCGTAATACACGTTCGATTCAAAATAATCACTCGTATCAACCATCCAATTCATACACTTACTATGAGGAGCCCAGGTACGAGCCATCAACTTCATACACATCCTATGAAGACCAAAGGTATGAACCTCCTCCCTCATACTCATATTTTGATGAACCAAGGTATGAGCCTTCTTACTCATACTTTGAGGAACCAAGATATGAGCCACCACCTTCGTATGCTTATTATGAGGAACCTTGGCGTGAACAACCCACCTCATATGAGTATTATGAAGAACAAAATTACGAACCTTATCCATCATATGCTTACAATGAAGGACAATGGTGTGAACCATCAACTTCATATGGGTATTATGAGGAACAAAGGGTCGAACAACCGGATTCAAGCTTAGAAAATAATGATTCTTTTTCTATAACCGAAGTGACCGATAGGATATTAGAACACATTAGAGTTATCGATCGATGTATAAAAGAAGCTCGCGCAAGGGAAGAGGAGTCCCACGCAAGAGAAGAAGTAAAAAAGGAAGAGATAACTAAAAATGAAAAAATGGAAGAACAAATAAGTGAAAAACCGACACATGAGCTAAGCAACGAAAAAGGTGAGTCCAATAACGTTAAAATCCAAGAAGAGTCTAATTTTGAAGAAATTAATCTCTTGACACCTTCTTTCGAAAATCATTGTTTAGTACCCATTCATGCTAAGTTTTTAAAAGAGTTAAACACTAACACTAAAATTGACGAAACGGTAAGTGTTAAGTTAACTAATGATCAAACTTCGCTAATAAAAGAAGACCCATTTGAAATTAACATCACACCGGTTCCATGTTTCTTTCAAAATTCGTTTATTAGTAACGTCACAATCGATAAAGATCTTTGTGTTAACATAATGCCTAACTATATTTTCGAAAAATTAAGTATTAGTGATTTTTCTCCACTTCAAATACCTATTTTTCTATCCAATCGGAAAGTAATAAAATCAATCGGTATAGTTGAAGATGTTTTGGTTCAAACGAATCAAATGGTAATCCCAACCGACTTTGTCATCCTCGATGACGCTCCTCTAATGTTGGGACGACCATTTGTAAAAACTCACGAAGCTTTGAAAAACCGGAAGTTCAATAATTTACCTCTTCAATTAGGGGCATTTAAAAGAAGTGTCGATCTCGAACGATCAATGAAATATCCATTCGGCAATAATGACCCCCTAATTGAAGATGAAGATGAACCACCCGATACAAGTGAAGAGATTGACCACTTTGTTGAAGAAGAGGTCGCCATAGAACAAACTTTTAAAGTTCTTGATCGAAACGAGCAACCAAATAAGGAGTCTCCTAAAGACCCACCACTTAAGCTCAAAGAACTTCCAAAAGGTTTGGAATATGCTTTTCTAGACAAAGATGGTAAGTTACCTGTAATTATTTCGTCTAAATTAGATAACTTAGAAAAAGAAAAACTAATCAATCTTTTGAAAAAACACAAAAATGCAATAGCTTGGAAACTTGTTGACATAAAAGGAATTAGTCCTTCTATGTGCACACACAAAATTTTGATGAATGATGACTACAAATCAGTCATACAACCACAACGTCGCGTAAATCCATATGTTCAAGAAGTGGTTAAAAACGAAGTCATCAAATTACTTGACGCCGGACTTATCTATCCTATTTCCGATAGTCCTTGGGTAAGTCCCGTCCAAGTAGTTCCAAAGAAAGGAGGTATGACGGTAATTACTAACGAAAAGAATGAATTAATACCAACGAGAACCGTCACAGGATGGAGAGTATGTATAGATTATAGACGATTAAATGAAGCAACCAGAAAGGATCATTTTCCTTTACCCTTCATTGATCAAATGTTAGAAAGATTATCCGGTCATAAATTTTACTGTTTCTTGGATGGTTTTTCAGGTTACTTTCAAATCCCGATAGCACCCGAAGACCAAGAAAAGACAACTTTCACATGTCCCTATGGAACTTTTGCTTATCGACGCATGCCGTTTGGTCTATGTAATGCCCCCGCAACATTCCAACGTTGCATGGTAGCCATTTTCCATGACATGATAGAAAAGACAATGGAAGTCTTCATGGACGACTTTTCTATCTTTGGGGATTCATACGACCAATGCCTCGATAACCTTGAACGAATGCTATCCCGATGTGAGGAAACTAACCTCGCCCTTAATTGGGAAAAATGCCATTTCATGGTAACGGAAGGAATAGTACTCGGTCACAAAATCTCAAGCGAAGGAATGGAGGTGGATCGAGCCAAAATAGATACCATTTCTAGATTACCACCTCCATCCTCCGTAAGAGCTATTAGAAGTTTCCTAGGGCATGCCGGATTTTATAGGCGGTTTATCAAAGACTTTTCAAAGATCTCAAGACCTCTAACAAAATTACTTGAAAAAGATGCTCCTTTCATCTTTGACAAGGATTGCAATCAAGCATTTCTAACACTAAAGGAAATGCTAGTCAATGCGCCTATCATGATAGCACCTGATTGGAAGTTTCCTTTCGAAATCATGTGTGATGCTAGTGACTTTGCAGTTGGAGCTGTCTTGGGACAGAGAAAGGAAAAGCATTTCCACCCAATATATTATGCTAGTAAAACACTTAACGATGCACAAGAAAATTACACAACAACTGAAAAAGAGTTACTAGCTGTGGTATTTGCTTTTGATAAATTTCGTTCTTATCTTGTTCTTTCTAAAACTATAGTCTATACAGTACATGCAGCCATTCGATATCTCTTTAAGAAGCAAGACGCAAAACCACGTTTGATTAGGTGGATTCTACTCCTCCAAGAATTTGACATTGAGATCAAGGACAAAAGAGGAGCAGAAAATACCGCAGCAGATCATCTTTCGCGCTTAGAAGACCCAGCTTTGGAGGCAACCAGGGACGAGCAAATCAACGAAAAATTTCCAACTGAATCCCTGGAAATGGTGGAATTAAAGGAAGAACCATGGTACGCCGACTTTGCTAACTACCTAGCTGGCGGAATAGTCGCAAAAGGATGGCCACATCATCAAAGAAAAAAATTCTTTGCCAATGTGAAACACTATTTTTGGGAAGATCCATATCTTTTCAAAATGTGTGCCGACCAACTCGTCAGACGATGCGTACATGGTAGTGAAGCACGAAGAATTCTCCGCCATTGTCATGAAGGTCCATACGGAGGACATCATGGTGCTGCCAGTACCGCACGAAAGGTATTCGATTCAGGATTTTATTGGCCAACCATTTACAAAGATGCTCAAAATCTTGTAAAGACGTGTGATGCTTGCCAAAGAACAGGTAATATTTCTTCCAAAAACGAAATGCCACAAAATGGCATTCTTGTTTGTGAAATTTTTGATGTATGGGGACTCGACTTCATGGGACCTTTCCCACCGTCGAAAGGAAACAAATACATACTTGTGGCAGTAGATTACTTGTCTAAATGGGCCGAGGCACTTCCAACAAATGATGGAAGAGTAGTGGTAAGATTTCTGAAAAAATTATTCTCTCGTTTTGGCACACCTAAAGCTTTAATAAGTGATAGAGGTACCCATTTTTGCAACCATCAACTTGAAATTTTTTTAACAAGATATGGGGTCTATCACCGGGTTTCGACAGCTTATCACCCTCAAACAAACGGACAAGCCGAAGTGACTAATAGAGGGTTAAAACGAATACTCGAAAAAACCGTAGGATTAAATAGAAAGGAATGGGCTGATAAATTAGATGATGCTTTATGGGCTTTTCGAACTGCTTATAAAACAACGATAGGTACAACCCCATATAAGCTAGTCTATGGAAAAAGTTGTCATTTACCAGTAGAAATTGCACATAAAGCCTACTGGGCAATCAAAAATGTAAACTTAGATCTAGAATTTGCTGGTAAAAATCGATTCTGTCAATTAAATGAATTAGACGAGCTTAGGAATTATGCATACTCAAACTCCGAGATTTATAAGGAAAGAATGAAAAATTGGCATGACAAACATATTAAACCTAATGAATTTCGGGTAGGAGATTTAGTTCTTTTGTTTAATTCATGACTTCGATTGTTTCCTGGTAAATTAAAGTCTAGGTGGTCAGGACCTTTTTCAGTCACCCACATTTTTCCACACGGTGCAGTAGAAATTAAACCTCGAAATGGGCCACCGTTTAAAGTCAATGGCCAGCGGCTGAAACTCTATCAAGGATTTATTGAGGATGAGGAAGAAGAGATCTCGCTTCAAACCGTGGAAGAATTAAAAAAAAAAAAAAAACATCATGCCTGGTAAGTTACGAACGGTTGAGACGACAAAATAAAGCGGTAAGTTTTCTAAACCATCGCTTATGGGAAAAAGGGGCACTCACACGCACACAAAAAAAAACAAAAAAAAACTGCTCGGCACGAGGCCGTGTTCGCGCTGCAGACGGGATAAAACCCCTTTTTCAAAACAGTTCCTTCATTCCACACGCCCCGTTTCCCCACAAAAGCTCAGGTTCCAGGCGATTTTTCGCGAAATTTCGACGTCTCTTACCGATCTAACAACGTCAAGGTATGATTCTATCACACTTAGTAGTTAGATTAATTACTTGCATGTAGTTAAAACACCACAAATTTGGGGAAAAATCTAGGGTTCTTGATGTTCATCCGGATCGAACCTAAAATTTTTGCCTAAATCTGTTTGCATTTAGTTAGATTAGTGTTAAGGGAAGTAAATACACTTAGATTGTTCATAGATTCACCCGATTTCTTACAAAAACCCCAAACCCTTGTTCTTGAACCGAAAAAGATAAAATTGATAAGGTAAACGGGATATTTTGGGAAAAACGGTGTTTAGGGTTTCATTTTCGGGGGAAACCGCACCTATTGGACCAAAAATTTGCAAGTTTTCGAAACCGGGTCGAAAAATGAAGTTTTTGTGTAACAGACCTCTGAACACGGGGCCATGTCCGCCGGACACGGGGTCGTGTCCAGCCCGCTGTTTGCAGTTTTGTCCGAAAACATTTCTGTTTCGTGCTAATCTTTGGTATATTCTTTCAGATGGCAAAGTTCACAAGGTTTAATGCAGGTGAGCTTGATGCAAGGGCAAGGTATGAGGTTCTTCAAACAAGACCCGAAGAGTACCCCAGGAGAGCTTGCACGGATCTGTTAACTTTGGTAAACCAGCTGAACCGATTCAACAACATCGTTACGGGACCACTAGCTGTTGCATTAAACACTAGGCTTCGGTCGGTGCATCAATGCACCATGGAGTTCTATAGTACCTTCAACTTCAATTCAAGGTGTGACCCATTCGACAATGAAGGGGTTGTATTTCGGTGTGGGGGAACAATGTACTCGATCTCCATGGCACAGTTTGGAGCCATAATAGGTCTATACCAAGAAGAAGAATCGGGAAACGAAGAAAATACCGGGGGATTACGAGACTTGGAGGGAAATGAAAGACAAGCCGCATGGGCTCAAATCGGTGAAGGAATCTACGACCCTCGTAGCACCAAGAGTACGAAGCTGAGGGATCCGCTCTATCGCTACATTCACAGGATCCTCACCTACTCTCTAAACCAACGACACGACAGTAGTGGTGTTGTAGGGTTGAAAGATTTGGTTGTCCTCCACTGTATCCACAACCAAAAGCCTCTTGATGTTCCGTATCTCCTGTTGAAAAACATGCATCTCAACCGCCTTGCTCGAGCTCCAACGCCTATCTTCTACGGAGGATGGGTGTACCGTCTTTTTAAGCATTACACGCGAATTCCAAGAGCCTTTGAAAGAAGCCCATGGTCGGGACGAGTTGACTACCACATTTGCCGAGCCATGAACATACTCTATGAGGCGGAAGACGGAACAGTGAGTTTCCAAAGAACGCAAGGCTATGCATGGAACCCACAGGAGGCCCTAGTTCTTCACGCACCACCTCCCCACCACCAGTATCCACCCCATGGCGATCCGGGTCAATCCTCCTCACAAGGAGGCGGTTTTCCTAATTTTCAAAGCTTACATGATCTTATGCAGGAAAACCTCATGTGTACAGGGAACGCCTACAACCTCGCCAACAACACATACCACCAGGTCGGAGCTATTGAACGCAACATCAACGATATACAAGACGATATCAGCAGCATCCGGGAGTACATGGCGGGGCATGGGGATGGAGGTGATGATAGCGATGAAGATATGGAGTAGAAGGTTTGGAGGAGCAGGAGCGGGTTGATGGCGAGCCCACAGGTTTAAGTCCCTTTATCTATCAAACGATTGGTGGCCTGCGTGCCAGAAGTTGAACAATTTACTTTCCTTAAACACTTTTATTTTCCGTTTTTATTTTTCTTTCACTTTATGCTTGGGACAATTAACTGTGGTAATGTAGGATGTTTGTATTGCTTGGTGTGGTATTAAGTGTTGAAACAGGTACAAACCAAGGCTTGGGGTGCTAAGCCTCAGCACTTATAGGGCCAAGATGGAAAAACCGGAGGAAGAAACCTATTTTTCAGGCTTTCAGACTGTCCACACGGGGACGTGTCCAGCCAGCACGCCCCCGTGCTCACCTCCCAGACCTGCTGTTTGGCTTCTGTTCGGCAGAATTTTGTCAGACACGTGGCCGTGTTCAGTGGACACGGGGCCGTGTCCACCTTCTGTAAGTTCTTGTTACTGGCACCTGAACACGGGGTCGTGCCCACTTAACACGGAGCCGTGTCCAGTGCCCAGTAACACAATTTTTTGCTTTTTAAACACTATTTTACACATCTAATCAACCTAAAAATTTATTTTTGGGACACATTGAGGACAATGTGTAATTTAAGTGTGGGGGGATGCTAAAACCTTGAATTTTGCAAGTCCTAAATACAAGCCTTACACAAAACTCTATTGGAACCGCTAATCACCCCAAATTTTTTTCAAAAATTTTATTTTTTTACTTGTCTAGGTTTAACTCGGGAAATTCAAGTTCTCAAAAAGGTTATATTTTTACAAATTTACAACCGATAGCGTAGTGATAAAAAGAACCAACATAAGAAAATTATGAAAAGGCATAACAAACTTATTTAAAATTTGATTATATACTTGATCACATAAAAACCCATTCCCACAAAAGTGAGTTTTGAGCCTTTATTGAGCACACAATTACATATCATTTGACTAAATGCTCATTTTTCGTTTCTTGTGTGAATAGCCGCTTGGTTCTTACGACTCTAGAACTTGCCATGACAATACATTCCCGGTCCTTATCAACTTAAACCCGAGTAAGTAAATGATGGAGGCATTAGGACTAACCCTTTTCATTTCTACACCATTATTTTTCTTTTTTTTTTCTTTACCACCTACCAAAAAAAAAAAATCCCCCTAGTTAGCCCCTTTGAGCCTAAACCTTTTCATTTCATCACCCAAACAAAAACCCTTTCATCCACCAAAACCTTTTTCATTTTTAACCCTTTATTTTAGTAACAAGTTCGGTTCTTCGTGAAAAAAAAATAATAAAAAAAAAATAATTTTGTGATAATGATGAAGCAAAAAGAAAATAAACAAACAAGTTAATCAAAAATAACTTAGTTTGAATAAAAGCTTCATCAAAATAAAAAGTTGCAAAAATACGAAAACCGACACTTGTTACGCTTTTAGCCCTTTTTCTACTAACCACTAACCCAACCACCTACCTTTAACCCTAGCCTAACCCTTAACCCACAAAGTCCTCTTGATATCTACAAAGGTATAAAAGTTAAAAAAGAGGAGGATTGATTTCTTGGCAAGCCTATGGTAGGAATAAGTTCCGTGCCGCTCTCGAGTGATTCACTAAAAATACACCTTCGGCCGAGTGTGAGTGATTTCCCCGTGAGGTATGTGAACTTGTATATAAATAGAATTTTAAAAAGGCATGTTATGCCCAAATAAGTAATTTCTTTTATGAACAGTTCTAAATAAATCATTACGAATAAGGAGTGTAAATAAATAAAAATAAAACCCAAAAAAGATCTTGGAAATCCCGACACTCTACGACAAGCCCAAAACCTTCTCTTCTACCTATTCCATTTGGGAGTGTAAGCCACATATTAAAGAGTTTTGCTTGAGGACAAGCAAAAGTTCAAGTGTGGGGGTATTTGATGTGTGTAAAATGCAACATATAAATTACATCAAATGAGGCATAAAACTAACCCTTTTTTAGTACTAATATTGGAAAAAGAGTGTTTTTGTCTTCCTTTTGTATTTTCAGGATTAAATGAGCTCAAAAACGCAAAAGAAGCAAAAAGACAGCTAAATCCAACATAAATACAAGAAAAGGAACATTAGTGGACTGCCCGAACCCTTAACGGCACCTTCCAAAGCAAAAAGGAGAAGACAGAAGACTGAACACGCCCCGTGCTCAGCCAGCACGGGGCCGTGCCCAAGAAGCAGCAGAAAAGACAAACCTATAGAAGCTTCTATTGCCCATCACGGGGCCGTGCTCAGCGGACACGGGGGCGTGTCGAAAGTACAGCAGGCGCATTTATTGTAATTGCGAATTACAATTAATGAGGAGAGAGATTGTCAGACGGACACGGGGCCGTGCCCAGCGGACACGGGGCCGTGTCCAGCACTCTGTTCAGCCTATAAATAGGAGTGCTTGGATTCATTTCATCTCATCCCTTGGCACACCACCTCTCTCACACTTCATCCACCACCCACCACCATCACAACACCATCATCCACCACCATCATCCATTGTCCATCGTAGAGTGTGTGAGTCGTCTCGGGATCCAAGATTGATCGTAAGAGTTCTTGACAATCAAGGCCATGTTTGCCTAAGTCTCTTACATCACTTGGTGAAGACAAAGTGTCTAGTATAATACTTTTTATTTCTAATCTTTTGCACTTTTTATTTGGTTTTGTATTAATGACTTTAATAACTAGTTACTTATGTTGAAGGTGATCTTTCCTTATCGTTTGTCCGTGGTGTCTTGGCATTATTTTACTGTCTATATAAAATAAAGGATTTTCACCATTCATATCTCCACGGTCTATATGGAGATATGTTGGCTACCTGGTAGGGGGTTAAGGGAACGGTTTGGTAAAGGTCTTGCCATTGTTCAGCGTTTAGAGGTCCTGCAATGGACCTGGGTCAAATTTAGTAGGACCTCCTTCAATACTTCACGGTATTGGATGGCGGGGGTCCAAACTCTTTGATCCCCTCATAAGTTAACTACTATTAATACTATAACCCGGCTATTTAGGATTGTATCCCTGCTGACTCAAACTACTGGGGTGAGGGTAACGTCGCCTTCAAAAGAGGGGCCTACTACAATAACTAAGATAATCTCTTAATTATGAGCAAAAGTGCGGAAATAATCAAAGGTTATACTAGATACGAGTCGGAACCAAGTGATTCATCTTGTCTGTCTGTTTTTATTTTATTTTTATTTTCAGCATTTTTAGTTAGTTTTATTTTTCTTAGTTTAAAACATTTTTCTAAACTTTTATTTTGGTTAGACGTTGAGGATAAACCGGTACTAAAAGCTCTTGTGTCCTTGGACGACCTCGGTATCTTACCAACGCTATACTACACTCAACGATGGGTGCACTTGCCCATATGTGTGTTTAGTGTTAGTGAAATATCGTGTTTTATAAATTTAAAACTTGGCTAAAATAAGTGTTAAAAAGGGCTTAAAATATATACCTAATATAAGTAACACTTCGCACGCATCACGACTCGTCTGGAAGTACGACGAGCGCAATATGGATTTCTGGATGAATCCATATCCGTAGAAGTGATGGTGGAAAAGGTTATAATAATAATAATATAATATAATAATAAAATATGTGTGTATGTGTATGAAAAAAAAACTACGGATGCCTATTACTAGTAGTGTAGCTTTAAATTTCATTCGGTATTGTAATTTTAATGTCAGTACTGGTGTGAATAGATGCATATTATATGAATAGAGTAAAGTCGCAATGATCGACGCTTTTGACCAAAGTGCGTGTCATGTGATTGACTATATTAAATATTATTTTGTGATTATTAATGCGTGGTAAATGTTTAAAATTCAGATGGACAATGAAGTGAACCAGGAAAACCAAAGTGATAACCACCCGAATAACGATAATCTGAATAATGAGAATCCGAACAACAATAACAATGGAAATCAAGTGGAAAATAGTGCCATCCAACACATAGTGGCGCAAGGAATCATAGATGCAATGCCATTTATTATCCAAACTGTTAAGGAAGCAGATAATAAAAGTAAGCATAGCAGTAAGCGACCAACTGAACCAGAACACAGCGTGAACAATGGACCCGTACTTCAAGTGCCCATTCCCAAAAGAAGAAGAACCATGTCTTATGGTTGTTCTTCTAAAGAATTCTGGTCATGCAAACCAATATAATTCTCAGGCAATGAAGGATCCATTGCAGTTCTACGCTGGATAGAAAAGACTGAGGCTATTTTAAAAATAAGCAAGTGTGCTGAAGAAGATAAGATAATGTTTGCCTCAAATCTGTTTAAGAACTCAGCTTTAGAATGGTGGAACACTATCCTCTAGTCAAGAGGAAGTGATAGGGTTTACAACATGGAATGAGAGGAATTTAAAAATATGGTAGAAAGGAAATTCTGCCCTCCCAATGAAAAGGAACATATAGCAAATAAGTTTCTGACCCTTAGGATGACCGGGGTAGATAGTAAGGGATATACTACAACATTCTTTGAATATGCTAGAATAGTACCAACCCTTGCATCACCTGAGCCAGTATTAATCTCCCGTTACATCTGGGGACTAATCGGGGAGATTAGGCATGTAGTCAAGGCAGCTAGACCCCAAACTATAGAAGAAGTTGTAGAACCAGCAAATACCTTGACAGATGAATTAATCCGTACTAGAGAAGAAGACCAGATGAGAAACCTAGCACAAAGGCTTACCCAGGAATTCCAATCTGGAAATTCCAACCGTGGGAAAATGTAGGTTCTACATCTGCAACTTATTGCAAGTATTGCAAAAGGAAGCATTCTGGAAGATGCTCCATATATTGCAATTTCTGCAAAATATCAGGACACAAGGAAGAAGACTGCAGGAAGAAAGCCAACAACAGGATATGCTATAATTGCGGAGAACAAGGACACATCAAGCCCAATTGTCCGAAATTAGCTCCAGCTGCAAACAACAAGAACACTAAAAATGCTAGAGCATTTGTTCTGACCGCAGATGAAGCTAAAATGATTCCGGACGTAATACCCGGTACGTTTGTAGTTAATGATGTTTTTGCTAAAGTATTATTTGACTCTGGTGCGAACCAAAGTTTTATTAATACTTCGTTTTGCAAACTTCTCAATCAACCATTAACTAAACTCTCACAAGAATGTCTAGTAGAGACAGCAAGTGGAGAAACGGTTAGGATTTCTGAAATCTTACAAGAAGCAAAAATAGAGTTTTTAAATCAAAAGTTTATTGCAAACCTTTACCCAATGAATCTGGCAAGATTTGATGTCGTATTAGGAATGGATTGGTTAATAGCCAATAAAGCTAATATTTTATGCGATCAAAAGTCAATTCAAGTAAATTCACCAAGAGGTTAAAAGATCACGATTAAAGGTGATAAACCATCCAAATCCACTAAATTCATCTCTATGATGAAAACTGCAAGTTATATAAGAAAAGAATCTATAGTGTATTTGATTTCCATAATCACTAACACTAAAGGAAAAGAACTAAAAGACATTCCAGTAGTGTCTCAGTTTTCAGATATCTTTCCAGAAGAATTACCAGGACTACTGCCAGACAGAGAAGTTGAATTCAGAATCCACCTATTGCCAGGAACAGCACCAATTGCCAAAGCACCTTACCGATTGGCACCCGCAGAAATGCAGGAACTGAAGAAACAATTAGACGAATTATTGGAGAAAGGATTCATACAGCCAATCTCATCGCCATGGGGAGCGCCGATACTGTTCGTCAAAAAGAAGGACGGATCAATGCGTATGTGCATTGACTACCGTGAATTGAACAAGGTCACGATTAAGAACCGGTACCCATTACCGAGAATCGATGATCTGTTCGATCAATTGCAAGGAGCTCAATTCTTATCTAAAATCGATTTAAGATCGGGATATCATCAATTAAAGGTACAGGAAGAGGACATGCCTAAAACCGCATTCAGAACAAGGTATGGTCATTATGAATTTACTGTCATGCCATTTGGTTTAACCAATGCCCCAGCTGCATTCATGGACATGATGAACCGAATATGTAAGCCATATTTGGATAAATTCATAATTGTTTTTATTGATGATATTCTCATCTATTCTAAAAGTAAGAAGGAACATGCAAAGCATTTGCACGCACTTCTAAGTCTATTAAGAAAGGAAAAGCTTTATGCTAAATTTCAAAGTGCGAGTTTTGGTTAGAGCAGGTACAGCTTCTTGGACACTTAGTTAATCATGAAAGAATTCATGTGGATCCAACAAAAATCGATGCGATTACCAAATGGAAAACCCCTGAGTCACCAACCGAGATTAGAAGTTTCTTAGGATTGGCTGGTTATTATAGAATATTTATTCAAGATTTTTCTAGAATAGCCATTCCCTTAACTAAGTTAACCTGTAAATCCATTAAGTTTGAATGGGGACCAAAACAAGAAGAAGCATTTAGAATTCTTAAGCAAAGATTAACCCACGCACCCATACTAGCATTACCAGAGGGAACTGAAGATTTTGTAGTATATTGTGATGCCTCTAAGTTAGGTTATGGATGTGTATTAATGTAACGTCAAAAGGTTATAGCTTACGCATCTAGACAGCTTAAGAATCATGAAAAGAATTATTCAACCCATGATTTGGAATTAGGAGCTATAATTTTTGCCCTTAAGATTTGGAGACATTACCTTTATGGTAGTAAGTTTACCATATTCACTGATCATAAAAGTTTAAGGTATGTTTTCGGACAAAAAGAGTTAAATATGAGACAGAGACGCTGGATGGAAATTCTTAGTGATTATGATTGTAATATCCAGTATCATGCAGGAAAGGCAAATGTAGTGGCTGATGCTTTAAGCCGAAAGTATCATGAAAAGCCAAAAAGGGTACGTTCTCTTAAATTAAATCTACAAGTGGATTTAAATGATCAAATTAGAAAAGCACAAGAATCAGTAATACAGGATGATACTGAAAAATTAAAAGGAATGATTAAGGAATTAGAACAAGGAACATATGGTATTTGGAGATTCCATAAAAAGAGAATGTGGATACCTAAATTAGAAAACCTACGCCACCGTATATTAGAAGAAGCCCATAAGTCTAAGTATACGATGCATCCTGGAAGTGATAAAATGTATCAGGATTTAAGAAAGAATTTCTGGTGGATATGAATGAAAAAGGATATAGCAGCTTACGTTTCTAAATGTTTAACTTGTTCACAACTCAAAGCTGAACATCAAAAACCCTCAGGTTTGTTACAACAGTTAGAAATGCCAGTATGGAAATGGGAATTGATAACAATGGATTTTGTTACCAAATTACCTAAAACAAGAAAAGGTAATGATACAATCTGGGTGATTGTAGATAGACTAACCAAGTCAGCTCATTTCCTACCAATGAAGGAAACTTTTAGTATGGAACAATTAGCCAAATTGTATGTAAATGAAATCGTTTCATTACATGGAATACCTTTATCAATTGTTTCTAACAGAGATAGCCGTTTTACCTCTCATTTTTGGACAAGTTTCCAAAAGGCCATGGGAACCAAACTAAATCTAAGCACAACATATCATCCTCAAACAGACGGACAAAGCGAACGGACAATTCAGACAATGGAAGACATGCTTAGAGCTTGTGTAATTGATTTCGGAGGTAATTGGGACGATCATTTACCTTTAATAGAATTTTCTTATAATAACAGTTATCACACAAGTATCAATGCTGCACCATTCGAAGCACTTTATGGACGAAAGTGCAGAACCCCAGTCTGTTGGGCAGAAATTGGGGAAAAGCAACTATTTGGACCTGAGATAGTACAAGAAACAACCGACAAGATCATTCAAGTTAAGGAATGACTGAAAGCAGCATGTGATCGACAGAAGAGCTATGCTGGTAACCGACGCAAACCATTGGAATTTCAAGTAGGAGATAAAGTATTGTTAAAAGTCTCTCCTTGGAAAGGAGTGGTGAGATTCATTAAACGAGGAAAGCTAAGTCCCAGGTATGTTGGACCTTTTGAGATTATTAGAAGAATAGGACCTGTAGCTTATCAGCTACAACTGCCAGAGGAAATGGCAGGAATATATGATGTATTTCATGTATCTAATCTCAAGAAATGCTTAGCCAATGAATCACTGATGATACCTCTTAAGGATATAGAGGTAAATGAACAACTTAAGTTTGTAGAGAAGCCTTTACAGATTGAAGACAGAAAAGTTAAGAACCTCAAACACAAGAGATTAGTTATGGTCAAAGTAAAATGGGACTCCAAAAGAGGACCAGAATACACATGGGATCTTGAAACAGAAATGCAAAGGAAATATCCACACTTGTTCCAGTAGACCTCGAGGACGAGCTCTAAAACAAGGCGGGGAGGATATAAAAACCCTAAACCGACACCCTTATAAATTTTCAGACACCCTAAAAATATTTAAAATATCCCAATATGTCCTAAAATACACCCCATACGTGAAAACGGACCCCGAAAACCTTAAATACTATTAAAATTAATTAAAATGGAAATTTTGGGGTTGTCGCGGGGCGCGTAAGCGATCGACAAACGCGGCGAAACCCGGTGCCGACACGTGTCATCAACGTGTTGAACCTACTAAGTGACCCGGATCAGCTACAGCCTAGGCCACCTACTACGCGGGCCGTGTAGGCCCTGGTCTTGTTTTACGCAGGCCGCGAGAAAAGCCAAATCATGCCCTATAAATTGCAACGAAGGGCCTTCAGTCGAATTCGCTCAAAACTTTCTTTCTTTCTCAAAATTTCACGTAGTATACATTATACTCGGGCATAATACCCCCCTAAATAACGAAGTTCTGCTCCATTGTAAGTATCATAACCCCTGGATACGTATTAGATACTCTACCAAATTGATCTAGGGTTCTGTAACGACTGTCGTAGTTCTCCCCGACGTAGTCGTTGGAATGCCGTCTCGGGGAGGGTATTACTAATGTTAAAATGGGTTATTATACTAACACATGTGCATTTTTGTAATTTATAGATTATTCCCAGGAAATCCTTACTGAAAACCTAAGACAGCAATGTGAGTAATCTCCTTTTTGTAAACAGTTTTTACAAAACCTTAACTATTTTACAATGCAATTTAGCAGTGATTGAGTCTTTGTAATTCTACAATTACTGCCGGTATGTTGGGGTTTTGTATACAAAATGTGAGACACGTTACCATTGGACGAAGAGTTAGCCAATGTGTAATATGACCCACCAGTCAGGATTGACAGTACTGAATGAGTAATTGGGTAGATGTAAACATTGTAATCGCTCTCAATACTGTTTAAATTAAATTAACCTTTCTTGATTAAATTGGGATTCACTCACCAGTATTTCCCACTGACAAAATGTTTTTAAAACGCGTTTCAGGTAACACAATGTGAAAGCCAATTAGAAGCCAACTGGACAGCACTGAAGGCTTGGAAAAGTGGCTATAAAAGTTACCTAAATAAAAGAAGGCGTGTATTTCAATAAAATGGGATTTATCCCTATAAATCAGTTTGTAATAAAAACTTGGATTTTATCCCAATGTGTTTATTTATATAAAATGTGGTATTTTACTCTGATAAAATATTTTCTAACTACGGTCCTGATGAAATTTCCGCTGCCAAAATTAGACAATATCAGATACCACCGAAACTGGCTCACGGCCGCCCGTTCCTGTATTTGCATAGGGATCGGGTGTTGCGACAGTTTCGACATAAACTCTTTTGAGGAACGAGTCATGTCAAATATAATATGTTTCCGTGATTAGTTTATGAGTGTTTTGTAAATTTTGTTTCAATCGGAGTGGAGTCAAATTGTGGTTTCTTTTTTTTCTTTTTTAAAAAACTCTAATTAATCTCTTTTGAGTATGACTAGGGTCACATGTAATATTATAAACTATAAATTAGCAACAAAATGTTGCTTTATAAAGTTGTAACCCATGTATGGGGAGTTTTTCAAAATAAAAAGTTGATTTTTCATTTCTAACTTAATGTTTTTCATCTTCTGCAATTTAAACCTAACACTTTTTTTTTATTTTCATCTTTGGCCACTCATAATTTTCATTTTTATAAGTTATTTGTTTTACTTTTGTTCTAAATTTTGCAAGACACGCCGCAACATGCGTGTGGGGTTTATCGTTTTTTGGTATATTTTTCCCATTTGACAGGCCTGTCGCAACACGTTTATTTTCCCCGTTCAACTTAGTTATTCTTTTCTACGTTTTACGTTTCGGTCTAATTCTTCGCATTAACGCACTGCAACGGGCGTGCGTGGTTCAACGATTTTACGTCTGTTTTTCGTTCGGTGTTATTTTTTCTTTTTTTATTTATTATTTTCACGAATTTTTCCAATGTTGAGGTTGCTGACAATGGTGTGGCATTGGTGCTACTTGGCACGGTTTTACGAACGTTTTTAACCTATTAAGTTTTTTTACTAATAATTTGTTTCGAGTTTACCCCTATACTTGCTTTACTTAAAAAAAACTACTTTTTTACGTGCATGTTTTTATTTATGTATCGGTATAAATACGAGTTGCCCTATGTTTCGACATAAACTTTTTCTGGAAAACGAGTCATGTCAAATATAATACATTTTCATTAAAAAAACCATTTTTACGTGCATATTTTATGTACTATAAATTTGAGTTGATCTATGTTTCGATTTGTGGGATGTGTCAGGGAAAATATAACATGTATTTGTGCGTATTTTATGTATGTTTCGTAAATTTTGTTTCGAACGTGTGGAGTCAAATTGTAGTTTCTTTTGTATGTATGAGTCAGATCACATACAAATTCGGTGTACTTTACATTTTGATCAAATGACAATTCTTATATAGGTTATTTAGAGTTCAATCAAATACGTAACGCACGTTTTCATACGGTTAACGCATCACACGACGTTTGTACTAAATCATTCGATGTTTGCGATTTTCTCGCGCCACAACGCGCGCAGGTTTTATTTCTAGTTAATATATACTATGTGGTGATGAAGGGAATTCAATCGATATTGGTTTGATTCGTTACGACACTAACACCCGTTGCAATTAAAAATAGATTAGAAGGACCATGGCTGGCCCTTAGGGTGGGCGGGGAGGACCACCGGCTAGGGCCCGATAATTCGAAGGGCACGTTATTTTAAAAAATCGGATATGTAAATGTAAAAATAAATAAATTAATAGAGTATACTCATACAAAAACCAACATTGGCCCACTTACAAAACTATTTTTATGGTTTAGATTAGTTATTAGCCCATTGCCATTAGGTTTAAACCTTTAATGATCCCAATACCCAATTTCGTTAAGGCCTAAGGGCAGGTTTTTTCGAGTTCGAAGGGGGTACATGAATTCTTAGTGCCGGCCCTAAGAAGGACCCGTTGGAGCTACACAAAACAATAAACGAACCTATAAAGGCGATGAGGTGTTTGGTGGAGTTGTGCAAACTGTTTTTGGTGCCTTAATTTGGAGGATGTGCGATGCAGTTTTGTTTGAAGATAAGCAGGTTGCGGTTAGTAGTGGTGTCTAGTACAGAGAACAAACACAGTGATTTGGGTTTGAATTGTATTGAGATTGTATTGTGTTAGGGATTAGGGTTACAAAGAATGGTGTTTATATAGAACACCAAGTTACATATTAGCCCCTACACTACGACACATCATTCACTTTCCGACACTCCCCCTCAAGTTGAGTAGTGGGATCACCAATACTTAACTTGCTCAAGCAGCTACTAAACACGTTCCCGTTGACAGCTTTTGTGAGGATATCTCCGAGTTGATCTTTTGATTGTACATATGGGAGCTCTATGATACCTTCCTCCAATTTCTCCTTGATGAAGTGTCGATCTACCTCCACATGTTTTGTTCGATCATGTTGGACTGGATTTTCTTAGATTTGTATAGCAGCTTTATTGTCGCACATGATTTTGGTTGCTATAGTAGGAAGAAAGCCAATCTCAGTTAGGAGCTTGCGAATCTCTGCTAGGCCACGTGCAACTCCTCGGAATTCGGCTTCTGCACTAGATAGGGTGACTACCTTTTGTTTTTTACTTCTCCAGGTAACTAGATTCCCTCCGACCATGGTGAAGTATCCTGAGGTAGACCTTCTCGTTCCTTTATCCCCTGCCCAGTCGGCGTCTGTATAAGCTTTGATTTCTTAGTGCCCATTTGATTTAAACAGTATACCATGACCTGTTGTTCCCTTGAGATACCTGATGATTCTTAATACTGCTTCCATATGGCTTGCTTGGGGCTGGTGCATAAACTGACTCACCACTCCTACTGCATAAGCTATATCTGGACGAGTGTGGGAGAGGTATATCAGTTTTCCCACCATTTGTTGATATCTCTCCTTATTTGCTAGTTCTGCTCCATCTTCCATGTGTAGGCCATGATTAACCACCATTGGGGTGTCCGTTGGTCCGCACTCAATCATTCCGGTTTCAGCTAGCAGATCAAGGACATATTTCTTTTGACAGATAAAAATCCCTTGTTTAGATCTTAGAACTTCAATTCCAAGAAAGTACTTCAATCTTCCCAGATCTTTCATCTCGAATTCCGAAAACAGTTTATCTCTTAACATTGACATTACCTCTTCATCGTTTCCCGTAAGTATCATGTCATCAACGTAGATAATTAAGCAGGTCACAAGACTGCCCCTACGTTTCAAAAATAGGGTATGATCTGAGTTGCTTTGTTTGAAGCCATATTTCTTCATAGCAAGGGTAAACCTCCCAAACCAAGCTCTAGGAGACTGCTTAAGCCCATACAGAGATTTCTTCAACCGATATGTTTCTCCAGCCTTGAAATTCTCATTGAATCCCGGTGGAGCATCCATATATACCTCCTAGTTCAGTTCTTCGTGAAGGAAGGCATTTTTTACATCAAATTGATGAAGAGGCCAATCTTTATTGGCGGCTATTGAAAAAAGAACTCTGATTGTATCGATTTTGGCTACTAGGGAGAAGGTTTCAGAGTAGTCAATTCCATAAGTCTGAGTATAACCCTTTGCAACCAGTCGTGCTTTGTATCTTTCAATCGTGCCATCAGGCCTGTGTTTGACTGAAAACACCCACCGACATCCCACTGGTTTCTTTCCTGGTGGAAGACTGCATTTCTCCCATGTGTTATTCTTCTTGAGTGCTTCCATTTCGGTCTCCATAGCCTTTTTCCACTCTTCAGATTTCAAGGCTTCCTGTGTTGTAGATGGCATTTGTTCAGAGCACAAGGCAGTGGCAAATGCTTTAGCTTCCTTAGACAAATTTCCAGTGGCAATGTTTGCCACAGGATACCTAGACCTTGGAGCCACCTTTTCTGGAGAGTATCTCTTAGGAGGAACTCCTCTATTTTCTCTTGGAGGGAGGGAATACCTTCCGGTTGTCTCTGCTGCACCTGGTTCAACACTCCCACTAACTGGTTCCATCTCTTCAACAACTGGTTCAACCTGTTCAACGTGTTCAACATCTGGTTCAACATGTTCTGTAGGTTCGGTTGTTGTCGGTTCTATGTGTTCCCTTGATGTCTCATAGTTATAAGACGTAGTACACTCAGAGTTCTCATTATTTCTTACCTCTGGTATCACGTTGGATGGACTTTCTTCAGTGGTACTGCGCTCCGCAGATTGTGTGGCTGTGTTTGAAGGTGACTGACTCGGAGTACTGTGATGGTTTCCTGTTGTTACTTCTTCAGACGAGGGAAATTGGGTTAGCCAACTCAGAGTGTCTATATATTCATTCTCCCCCTGACCACTGAGTTGGGTGTTATAAAAGTATTTTGTTTCAAGAAAGTCAACATTCATTGTGGTGAACATTTGATGAGTTTTTGGATTATAACACCAGTAACCTATTTGATCGATCCCATAGCCGACAAATACACATTTCTCAGCACATGGGCCAAGCTTGTTTCGGTTGGTTTTGGGTAAATGAACAAATGCTGTACACCCGAAGATTCGAGGTTCAAGTGTAAGAGGATGGGGAATACTGGCCGATTTAGATAGACAATCTAAGGGAGTTGTAAATTTAAGAGCTTTTGTGGGGAGCCGATTTAGGAGATACACAGAGGTTGCAACCGCCTCCGGCCAGAAAGATTTAGGTACCTGGGATTCAATTAAAAGAGCTCGAGTCATTTCAAGAATAATACGGTTTTTCCGTTCGGAAACACCGTTTTGTTCGGGGGTATGAGCACAAGAGGTTTGATGAATTAATCCTTTGGTTTTAAAGAATTGTTTCATGGATGTATTGACAAATTCCCCCCATTGTCGGATCGAAGAATTTGGATTTGAGTTTGGAATTGAGTTTGAATCAGAGCATAAAACGTGATAAATTTCTCGTAAACTTCAACTTTGTTTTTTAAAAAATATACCCATGTCATGCGAGTGCAATCATCCACGAATAGTATAAAGTACCGAAGACCCTGCCCCCCTCCCCATCACAGGAGCAGGACCCCACACATCAGAGTGGATTAGTGAAAAAGGTGAAGCAACTTTCGTATTGCTAGGTTTGAATGGTTGTCGATGGCTTTTAGCACGAAAGCAGGTTTCACAGTCTATTTTCCCATTTGAAGGAAAGAGTTTTGGAAACAGAAGGTGCGAATAGCCAACGGATGGGTGTCCCAAACGTCTATGCCATAGCCAGGCTTACCGGTTTTCGGTTTCATGTGCCAACATCACAGTACCCTGTTGAGCCACTTCATCCACATAGTATAATCCTTGGTGCTCAGTACCACGTCCAATAATCACACCCGTCCTGATATCCTGTAGAAGGCAAAAGGTAGGGTGCATTAGTACCGTGCAATTCAGCTCTTTGGTAATATGGCTAATGGAGAGCAGTTTGTGTGATAATGATGGAACATAGAGACAATTTGACAATTTCATAGTTGGTGAAATTTCAATAGTCCCTCCTCCTTTCACTTGCATCATTCCATTGTTTGCGGTATGAATTTGAGTTTTTCTAGGATTGGACATTGACTGTATGTCCAACGGTTCAAATGTCATGGTGTCAGTGGCACTAGAATCGAATATCCAAGAACTGTTTTTTTTATGATTGATTTCCATTTTTTCCGGTTTTTTTTTTCTCGTTTTTTTTTCTTTTTTTTTTTGGATTTAAAAAGTTGTCACTACGGACAAGACATAAGACCAGCGTATTAAATAAATATGTTGGACACTTGAACTCGCGTTCAAGATTTATCAATTACGCAAGGAACAAATATGTTGGACCACTTAAATACGCTAGAATCACGACGCCTGAGACAGACGTTATCTTACCGGCGTATTTATCAAATACGCCGGGCAACTTGAACTCGCGTTCAAGATTTAAGTTAACCCCGAATAATTTCGCCCGAACACCTTCGCTGACTTCCGGATTAAACAAGTCTGCTATCTTTATTTCAGAAAAAATATTTTCTCTAACAAAGGACCGCAAAAACTGAGGCTGCAAAAAACAGAGGCTGATTAAATACGCTACTAGGGTCGGTTAGGGTTTCCTGTAGCAGAGACTTTATCCTCAGTCCTAACCCTAATTCGTCCGCACTCCAAATCTCCGCCGCCAGCACTATGACTCCCGAACAACACTATTAGGGTTAAGAGAACAAGGACTGAAGAAAGCAGTTTGAATGAACTGACAACAAGCGGATTGAATCGGACAGAAACAAAAAAAAAACCACTGATATGACTCCCGAACAACACTATTAGGGTTAAGAGAACAAGGACTGAAGAAAGCAGTTTGAATGAACTGACAACAAGCGGATTGAATCGGACAGAAACAAAAAAAAAACCACTGAAGTTCGCCGAAACTAATGAACGACGGCGGCTACCAGTTGCGGCTGCTGTTGTTGATTGATGGATTGGAAAAAAAAAACTTGCAGGTTCGATTTTTGGAACTTTGATTTTGATTTTGATTTTGGTTTTGTTTTTTTGTTTTTTTGGTTTGAAGTCGGATTGATGATGAGCAAAGTGTTCAAGAATCAACACTGCTCTCATACCATGTTGTCTACTACAGAGAACAAACACAGTGATTTGGGTTTGAATTGTATTGAGATTGTATTGTGTTAGGGATTAGGGTTACAAAGAATGGTGTTTATATAGAACACCAAGTTACATATTAGCCCCTACACTACGACACATCATTCACTTTCCGACAAGTAGTGTTATCAAAGAAGTGAAAGTCATTAGTTATCTATGGATAAAGCATCAATGAGGTATTACGGATCTGAATTGGGAGAAGTGGCGAAAGTTTAGAATGATGCTTGTTTGCCTTTAGTCTGTTGTTTGTGTTTGCAGTTTGTCTTGTTTTGGTCTGCTTCTTGCAGATTTTGGGTGAATGAGAAATTTAGTTTTGCCATTAAAAAAATAGATTCAGTTTTCCCATTGATATATCGGTTAGAAATTGAATTCTTATTAAAGGTCTTGAGAATTTCTATATCATGTTATAAATATTAGGGAAGGTTAACATACAATAGTTTTTAACGTGCGATGCGTACGATAGTAAATTACGCATGTTATGAAAGTTCAAACTCTAACCACGCATGAACAAAAAACTATAATCAAATCACGCATGTAGTCACCAAAAAAAACAACAAAATAACGCATGTGGAAACCCTAATCACGTATGTTTTATTTATAATAACGCACGTTAAGGACTATTATATTTAAACTTTTTCATAATTATTTTCCTTTAACATAATTTATTTAGATGTAACGGAATTAATTAACAATGTGTATACCAAAATTATTTTACGTTAACATAATTATGCATATATTAAAAACCAAATGTAATGAACACTATTTCTAAGATATTATCATGTAATAAAATATAGTATTTTCAATATATTATAATATAATATAATGTAATAAGATTTTATATACAGTTTTTTAATAGTTTTATTATTTTAATATTATAATAATTATTTTTTTCTTTACTTTTTAAGTTTGATAAGTTTGGTGTCAACCGGTACTTGTATTTAAAATACCGGTTCGGTACATGATGGTAAAAAACAGAACCAGTCTGGTACATAAAACGCCAAAAATCGGTACCGGATTGAGTTTGATAATCTTTTAGTTCGAGAAATTTGGTACTGCTACCTAGTTCCATTTGCTCATCCCTAATAACGGGTACCATACGAATAACAACAGTATCGTACAACTTTTTTTTTAAATTCAGGGGTAGGGATGAGCTCGATGCCAACTGATACCGAATCGGTATTGGTACCGAAAATATCGGTTACGGTACCGGTATATGAAGGTAAAAACCGGTAGAGAACCGGTAACATGAACGCCAAAAGTCGGTACCGAACCGGTACTTAGGATCTTTCGGTTCAGGAAATTCGGCACCGGTACCCATTACTATTTGCTCATCTCTGACTACGGGTTTCTACCGAACAACATCATTACCATACAACTTTTTAGTTGATTTTCTTTCGGTCATTTTTAGTGTTTTTTTCTACATTTTCTTTTTATTCTTGTCAGCGGTTCCGTATGCAACACACTCGTAGTGATTTCAAACACATATAAGCACAGACTAAATAACAAAAAAAGTTCGCCGCAACGCGACGATGGTTTTTATAACTAGTTTATTTAAATGCTAAAGAAACATAAATACAATTGGAAAAACGATAAATTATGTTAATGCAAAATATTCATTAAATACCAAATTAAACAAAAGGTGTGATTATTTACCCAACTGTTACCCCAGCAACTTGTGTGGGGGCAGCATGGTTTCCGGGCGGAAGTCAGCTCGCACGCCGGCCGGGGCCCGATCGAACATCACGCCCGGAGATGCGGGGTTGACGGGAAATGTCCTTGACATGTCCCCGAAGACCAATCGGTCTTGTACAGAAAGTCTCATTCCAAAAAAAATAGACAGTTTTAACTAGGCTATGTAATTGAACGACATGTGACAGGTGTGGTAATGGAAATGATTACGTACATATAAGTTTTACAATAAATAATATCATAACATATAAGTTTTACAATAAATAAATGATAACATCATAATTTATACTTCAAAACATACAAAATATAAAAAATATTATCAAACACATATTTTAATTAAACATTGATTTTCCACTTAATGAACCTACTTAAATAAAGCACTAATAGGAAAGTGTTAAAGGAAAACAAAATAAAAATTAACCAGTTATCAGATATATGATTCAGGTAAACGGGTATATAATTTCGAGTATCACCTAATTTCATACTGGTGTTTTAAAACCATTCTCAAATCCATCGGGATTCAGGTATACTCAGTGGCGGATCTAGAAAATCCGTCAAGCCGTAACGTTTTATAAATAAGCGGTAACGAAATCGAAAAAAAGGTCAAATTTTTCCAAAATTTACACTAATTTTACACTACCGCCGGAGCGTCAAGCCGTAGCGGAGGTTGCCCCTACTTACACTGTATGTCCGCCACTGGGTATACTCATTCCAAATGCTTCAAATATAAGATATTAAATTTAAATAACACAGTGTCTTTAGTTTATAATACCTAGCTATAAATGTTTTATAGAGAACACCTTTTAAAAAAAAACAAACTATAATAACCGTAATATAGTTTTGTATTGTGTTTTGCCGTTTTGGGAGTATAATGGGAGAAAGATAGTAGAGTTTGGTTACAGAACGACTTGCTACATTAAAGTAAACAAAAAAAATATACATGAATTTATATGATTATCACAATTCTCTACGTAATGTTATGTATTGAACATATAAGCAAACATCGATATAACTTTCACCAAAGTATTTTCTCATCAATCTATTTATTTTTCACACATCCTTTTTTCTTTAATATTATTACCTTTCTTTACATTCATTTTCATGCGAAATTATTTTATTATAACTACATACTGTATATAAACATATCCAACATCTTACAACCAGTGGCAGATCCATGAAATTTTTCCAAAGGGTTCACTTTTTTAAGTGTTCCAATATTATATGTCCAAACATAAAAAAAATACGGGTCGGTTTGACGGTTCGGGTCGGGTAAGTTCATCGCATAATAAAAATACGATACAATAATGAAAAAAAAAACATAGAGGATGAAGGGAAGATATATCGGTAGAAAACTAGAACAATTTGGGTGTAACTGTAATTCAAAATTAGGCGATGTATGATTAGAACATGTAATGACTTTCTAGCTCTTGACAAATTTGTATTTCATGAAAGCAATAAAATTGATCCTCTTTTGTGTTACTAAAAGTTATTGATCCAACCTAGCATGTTTACTTAAGTTTGCACTAACAATCCTTTTCAAGAAACCATCTATCCGAATTTGGCACATTAACAAAATTTAGAAACAAAGACCAAGACCCTTGATTCTGATTAATCTCAGCAACTTCCAAACACCTTATCCAAATCAGACACAAAATAAAAAAAAAATTCAAAACAAAGCCCTTACAAGACTCGAACTCAAGTTTAAGAGGTGCGCGCTGAATCAGTTTACCATCTATGGCTTTGGTTATAAGGTTCCCTATAATTTTTTAAATTTGTTAAAAAATCTTAAAATAACTTAACCTTGAAAAAATATTTTACTGAAAATTAATTTTATTAAGGAAAAACAAAAAAAATGAAATTGAATTTAAGTTGGACCCACACTTGCTTATCAATGAGCTTCCTCCTCTACTCACCCCAACAAACGTGAAGCTTACCACAGATGGACATACGTAATGTAACGTCAGTGAGCTTCACCTGCCGTTTGTGAGTCCTACATTATGAGTGTCATTCCTAAACTATGTGTGTGTGCTGAGAACTACTGATCACCAGTGGCGGAGCTTGACTAAAAGTTCCGGGGGCGGAAAGTCATGGGACCCAATTTATATATTATATAAATATTTAGGCAAAATAATTGGGGGTGATCCTTTATAATTTTAAAATTTTTCGACGAAAAATCAGAAATTTTACACTTCTAACCGAAACATTGGAGGGCACGGGTGCACCCCCGAGTTTAAACTAAGCTACGCCCCGCTGATCACGATGCCTAACACCCCTCCTTCATGTCTACCACATGTTCTCTCTCATTTCCAAATTACTCGTGGTCCTCAATTTGTAGCTATTTGGTGGTCCTCATTTGATTCTCACTTTTGAATCTATGTTTTCTTCCATTGGTTTTGAAATGTATTCATGAGGATTTCAATAACAGTTGTTAGTTTCGTAAATCATGATCAAATTTTCCTTGTTAAGTTTTTATTAGATGATCAATGCACAATAGTGGTCACATGAAGTGTACGTTGACAATGTTTACATGTCATACTTGATATACTTAGTAGTTGCTTCGTATGTGTTCATCTCGACGTAAGCGTGTCTTAATTCTTTTAGGTTAACGTTCGGTTATGGGGCAACCTTCACCTTAACTATAACCAATTAACCGGTTAATCAAACAACCATAACCATAATTGTCGGTTAATCTCGGTTATCGATTAATTTGTTTTGGTGTTGGCTTAGTTATTGGTTAATTTCGATTTAGAGACTGTTGGATCAGAGAATGTGTGTAGTGTGTGTTTTTGATAGAACACTTGAACAAATTTAAAAATTTAATCAAACAGCTATAATAAACACATCAATCTAACACAACTAGATTTGGGAAAGATTGTAAAATGATTTCATGTTGAATTCAAATGATGTAATACAATCACAAGGTACAAAGGTACTCCCCCTCACCAGTTGCAGTTTCTCTCACTTAGTTCTTATGCCCTTTTGGCTCTAAGTGTTATTGTCACATGACGTCACCATGAAATCGACCTCTAATAACTTATTAAATGATTTAACTGCCAACAGTTAGTAAAACTGTTGGATAGTTACTGTTAGATAATATAGGCTTTGTGTGTTCTTGTATATATTCCATTGGATGTAATTTATAGGCCTATATATTCTTTGTTCAATTCAATACAAACTCATTTAGATCTTTACACATTCATGGTATCAACCATGTTAATTGGTTGAGGTCCCCTAAAACAAAAAAGGTCTTCACTCGTCCTTTTTGCCTCATTCACTGCACTCCACCTGGTGCTGGTTGTGGGGTTGAGGGTTTTGATGGATATTAGAAATCGAGGTTTTGGTGAGTGGGTGAAGAAGGTGGGGATTGAAAAAATGGGGGATTAAGAATAACTCGAGCAATTTATTCCAAGAAGGGATCAAAAGGTAGTATAAAGTTGTCATTGGTAAAATCTGCTGAGTTAGCATAGAATGGGTCATTAAACTCAGGTGGGTTTGGACAATCATCAGCTGGTATCGGGTCATCAAGTCTTACAGCTCTAAGTTTTATGGTAGGGATTTGATTAGAGGGTTTTTTCATCCGTACATTCTCCCAGATAGTGGCATCTTGGCCAGAGAGGGGTGGAAGAGAGCTAAGTCATACATCAAGGTGAACCGACATTCTTGGCTTGGTGCGAAACTTCCGTCGCTGTTGTTCTTTCATTGGTCGGCGATGAAGCGTCTGAGGGTTCATCAGAGGTATGGAAACCTCGGGTCGCACACTTCTTCCACATCCTTGTATTCTTGGTGACATACTCCTGACAAATATTTAAAATCCATAACTATAAGATTTCTAGCCTAGCCTTTTAAGAAGACTTGGACACAAAATTTTCCTATGGAATATGCGATTGTGATATTTGAGCTTAGACACAAAAGGCTAGTGTCTAATTCGCTCAAATTGTGACTCAAATACCAACATGTCACACCCTGATCTCCTAGTGGACCCGGACTTGGGGTATATTTGTGACGGTCGGATAAAAGTATCACATTTAGCAATGAAAGATAGGATGAATAAAATAATAAACGTAAAAGCTTGAATATATTAAATAAAATTTGTTACAAGTTGTTCGGTAATCAAAATGTACCACAAGGCAGGATCTAATAAAACAGACTTGAGACTATAATAGGTCTCTAGCCAAGGAGTTGCAAGTTCCAAGTTTTATGACTAAGCTCACTCCAGCCTATTTCGTACTTGTTTTAACCTACACTTAATCTTTAAAAATACGTTAGTATTCACTGGTAAATACTAATAACCGACTCTTTTGAAATTCTTTTTTTCAAAAAATCATTTGATACCATTTGGTATTCATTTTCTACTTAACTTGGAATAAAGTATATCTCTTGCTACCAGTTTTACATGCTTGTCTATACAGTCGGGAACTGGAAATCAAATGCCGGTACATGATTAATAGATATACCATAGTTATTTATTATTTGTGTCACACCCCAAGCGATGGCGGAATCATCGGGGCATGGCACTGAGCGAAACAGATTGTCCAGAAGTTTCCATAACAATTATCATTACTATTCAATTTAAAATAACACGTCCCATACCATGTCTCAAACAGTAAACAAATTATTACAGATAAAATCTAGGCAAATAATTCTGTTCCGACAACTCAGATTTAAATAGAGCAATTGTTTATCTGCTTCTAGAGACCCTTGATTCAATTACTACAGACAACTATTTGTTGGGCTCTAGAGCTTTATTCTAGCTTCGATTTCCTACCAGATGTGCATCCTAAGCACCTGTCACATACGTTAAAATAAAGTCAATACATATAATGTAAAGGTGAGCATACAAGTTTGATAATAGCATATAGAGTTCGAATTCGTTTACGCATAACCAGCACGTACACATAGAGAAATGAAGCACGTTAGTTATCGACATAGATCCATCGATACCAATGACTGCGGGTTGACTGCCAAAGGCAGTTCGCAATACATGATTACCACCGTAATCCATGCAAGTAATTGTCCTTAACAACCCCTGCGAACAGGTGCTGAGTCCAAACTATAGTACTATCGTTGCTAAGGCAGGTAGACATCATTCCATGTGTAAACATAACAAACAAGCATTCATAAGCCACGTATAACATGCATTAACGGTTAGCGTTCAAATAGTATTGAGTAGTGTGTTCGATGTGATTTGAATAGTTGTAACGTATGTAACACCCAAAAGTGCGTAAAGCAAAAAGGGTTCGAGTATACTCACAGCGGTTGATGGATTGAAGGGAGCGCTTAGCGAGTAGGGTTAGCCTGAGTAGTTTGATAGCATAACGATAAGTGACGCGTAAAACGATACAAAGTGTGAATGGGTCGGATAGAAGTTCGGTCGGATGGTAATCCGATCGTACGGCTTGTTCATGCGGATGACAATCCGTTCGGATGGTCATCCGGTTAGACGGTAGTCCAGTCGGATGACTATTCGAGTGGATTGTTTCTTCCTATGAGATGAATGTGTTTGTGTATGATGGCTTGTCTTTTGAAGTTTTCGTTGTAGCATTTTGAAAACATTGAAGTATCTCCATCCTTCAAGTCGGACGGTCAGTCGTGCGGACGACAATCCGTTCGGATGGTCATCCGGTCGGACGGCGACTTTAGTGATGAGGTTACTTAGTGGGAACAATTCACAGCAGAAGAGTCACTCGGTCGGATGTCCATCCGACCGGGTGGCAACCCTGTTAATGAACATGTTGAAATTGTTTAAGTCCTTAAAGTCCTAGTATCTCATGATCCGAAGAGTAATCCGGTCGGATGGTAGTCCGGTCGGATGGTAGTCCGATCGGATGGCAATTCGTTCAATACTCAGACTTTAGATAGAGTTGATTAAGTGTGGGACCCAAGGTGTGATCCGTTCGGACAGCAATCCGTTCGGGTAGCCTATCCGTTCGGACAGTAGTCCGGTCGGATAGCACTTCGTCCCGGTTGCTCCGGCCGTCTTACACTTGGTCGTTTTGATCGTTTGTCGTTTTATCGAGACGTTTTGACAACGTGTTAACCAACAGAATCCCATCCTAACCCGAGTGACCTGATCGACCAGGAATCACCCTAGTGCGGCCAGTTAACCGGTTCAAGACGGTTGTTCTTATTTAACCCAAAATCGGTGGTCTCGTGAGTAGAATCCAGATCTTGAGCTAGCACAACACTAAGAATGAGCGGAGGACTAGATCTAGGTCCGATTCTATCGGTTTCAAGTGCATTGAGTGCAAAAGAGTTGAAAGAAAGTTAGAAACCATCTTTCAATCCTTTTTCACTATGTTTATGTTTAGATCTAGCATAGATCTTTGTTCATTTGTGTGGAGATCGGTTAGATCCAAGTTGTTCTCGGTGGATTGAAGTCAAAACATGAAGTTCTTCAAGAACACAGATGACATCATCCTAGTACACCTCAAATCTAGCGATTCCATGGGTAAAAGTTAAGACTCAAAAGATAGAAAGGCGTAGGAGTGCGTGTAGATCAAGAAAGTACAAGATTTAGGATGAGATCTTACCGGGATTGAGAGAAATCGAAGAAAAAGTGAGCTGAGCGTGCTGGTCGGACAGAGGTTTCCAAAAGTAGAAAGTTTGAGAGTGACATGGGTATTTATAGGATTCCAAAAGGGGAAAGTGAGGGTCGGTCGGATGGCACCCCGCCTGGATGACTGTCCGGTCGGATGTCATCTCGGTCGGAAGGCATCTGACACCATGACCAAGTGGCTGTCCGGTCGGATGGCTATCCGGCCAGATGGCATTTGATTCGTGTGTTCGACGCGACGAGTTTTGCTGATTCGGTTTCGCAATAGAGTTTCCTATTCAAATTACTTTTAATCCCAACTACTATATCTATCATAGTTCGATTTAGATTGAGTTCGATTGCGTTTCGAGTTCGATTGCGATTCGATTGATTACCACACATAACATAAATGATCATGCATAAGTAATACATAAGGCACCACACACGTATAACAGTAACTAAAATGCGTAGTTCGAGTTGCGATTTGGTGTCGATTCGATTAGCATAGTTTGATTATCGTTTAGTTAGCTTTATCGCATTGTTACTTCCTATAGTTCACAGTCGTAAGTTACTTAGATTGCGAATAACATACTTCAACTATTGTAATTATTGACACTTACTCCACATAATACAACTAAAATAAACATACAAAAGAGATCTACTACAAGTCAAGTCGTGCGAAATCGGTCGTTGACTTTGACCTTGACTTTGACTTTGACTTCTCGGAAACACGGGGTGTTACAGCCTCCCCTTGTTTAGGGAATTTCGTCCCGAAATTAGGCTGAAGCCGTATCAAACAACTGCTGGTACTTCGCCTTCATGTCGCTTTCGAGTTCACAAGTGAACTCTGCGCCTCGTTTGCCTTCCCATTGGACTTTCACAATAGGAATGCGCGAGCGTCTGAGTTGCTTGGTTTGGCGATCCATGATCTCAACAGGCTTTTCCACGAAGTGTAATGTTCCGTTCACCTGAAGGTCATCGAGTGGAACATGCAAGTCATGGTCGGCGAGGCACTTTCGGAGGTTTGACACATGGAAAGTCGGGTGGACGTTACTAAGTTCCTCCGGTAGTTCGAGTCTGTATGCGACTTTTCCGATCCTTTCCAGAATCTTAAAAGGTCCAACATATTGAGGCGCGAGCTTTCCTTTCTAGCTGAATCAAACCACACCCTTCCAAGGTGATACCTTTAGGAGTACGTAGTCACCAACGTCAAATTCAAGGGGTTTGCGTCGTCTATCGGCATAACTTTTCTGTCGATTCCGAGCTTTCGTTAGATTGTCTCGAATTTGGAAAATTTTGTCTGCCATTTCTTGTAGTTGCCCGGGACCGGTTAATTACGAATGCCCGATCTCGTGCCACACAATAGGCGATCGACATCTTCTTCCGTAAAAGCCTTGAATGGTGCCATTTGAATGCTTGCATGATAACTGTTGTTATACGAGAATTCGACTAACGGCAGGTATTTATCCCAATTACCACCGAAGTCTATGGCACACGAACGGAGCATGTCTTCAAGAGTATGGATCGTTCTTTCAGTTTGACCGTCGGTTTGAGGGTGGAAAGCGGTACTTAGATTAAGCGATGTACCGAGTGCCATTTGAAATGTTTCCCACAGTCGCGAGGTAAACCGAGCATCACGATCAGAGATGATGTCACGAGGCGTCCCATGATTACAAATGATCTCGTCGGTGTAGATTCTGGCTAATCGTTCTACCTTGTAGTCTTCTCGTATTGGCAAAAAGTGAGCAGATTTGGTCAAACGGTCATCCACAATCCAAATGTTGTCGTGACCTGATGACGTGTGCAAAAGCTTTGTTACGAAGTCCATAGCTATACTCTCCTACTTCCACATGGGGATCGGTGGTTGTTCGAGTAAGCCAGAGGGTCTTTGATGTTCAGCCTTGACCCTTGCGCAGGTCAGACATTTTCCAAAATAGAGAGCATTATCCCTTTTCATGCCCGGCCACCAGTACTTATAGCGAAGGTCCTGGTACATTTTGTCGGCACCGGGATGAATAGAATACCGGGATTTGTGGGCTTCGTCCACCAAAATCTGTCGCAAATCAGTCCGTTTAAGGATCCAAATTCGGTCCAGAAAGTGGAATATCCCATTCGACTTGCTCACAAGCTGGGCTCCATCGTGGTAGATTCTTTCCTTCTTCAGAATGCGTTTATTAAAACACGCATGCTGAGCTTCGCGGATGAGGGTTTCGAGGTCGTATTGGGCTTGAACATTACGAGTGCTAAGCAGATAGCTCCGTCTGCTGAGTGCGTCGGCTACAACATTTGCTTTGCCTGGGTGATAACGAATCTCACAGTCGTAATCGTTGAGAAGTTCTACCCATTGGCGTTGACGCATATTAAGTTCCTTCTGATTAAAGATATCTTGTAGGCTCCTATGATCGGTGAAGATCGTACACTTGGTACCATACAGGTAGTGTCGCCAAATCTTTAACGCAAAAACAACCGCGCCTAGCTCGAGATCATGGGTTGTATAGTTCTTCTCGTGGATTTTGAGCTGACAAGATGCGTAAGCTATAACCTTGTCTCGCTGCATGAGAACACAACCAAGACCAAGGTTGGAAGCATCACAATAGACAATGAATTCATCGTTTCCGTCGGGCAATGTGAGAACAGGAGCATTGCAAAGCTTGTGCTTGAGGGTTCGAAAGGCAGACTCTTGTTCAGTTCCCCAAACAAAAGGCTTGTCCTTATGCGTGAGAGCGGTAAGCGGCACAGCGATCTTTGAGAATCCTTCGATAATTCGTCGATAATAGCCCGCTAGTTCGAGAAAAGAACAAACTTCAGACGGGTTCTTAGGTGTAATCCAACTCTTAACAGCATCAATCTTCGCAGGATCGACGTGAATACCTTGATTATTTACGATGTGACCCAGAAACTGAACTTCCTCCAACCAGAATTCACACTTGGAGAACTTGGCATAGAGTTGGTTCCCCTGGAGTAGCTCGAGAACCAAACGTAGATGTTGCGCGTGTTCGGTTTTCGACTTGGAATAGATCAAGACATTGTCGATGAATATGTTGACGAAACGGTCGAGATATGGTTTACACACGCGATTCATCAGATCCATGAAAACCGCGGGTGCGTTGGTTAAACCAAAGGGCATAACAACGAATTCGTAGTGTCCGTATCGAGTGTGAAACGCGGTTTTGGGTATATCCTCCTCCTGAATGCGTAGTTGGTGATAGCCTGAGCGTAGATCGATCTTCGAGAAGCACGTAGCACCTTGTAGCTGATCAAACAAATCGTTGATGCGGGGTAGGGGATAGCGGTTCTTGATAGTTAACATATTCAATTGCCGATAGTCGATACACATCCTGAATGACCCATCCTTCTTTTTGACGAAAAGGACTGGCGCACCCCAAGGATAGGTGCTCGGGCGAATGAAGTCTTTCTCAAGTAATTCCTGGAGTTGGTTTGAGAGTTCACGCATTTCGGATGGCGCGAGTCGGTAGGGACCTTTGGCAATAGGGTTGGCTCCAGGAATGAGGTCGATACGAAAGTCGATATCACGACTTGGTGGTAGACCGGGAAGATCCTATGGAAAAACGTTAGGAAATTCTCGTACCACAGGAACGTCTTTCACTTCCTTCTTTTCTTTCTTTTCCTTCTCCGCTACTACAATGTTAGCCAAGAAAGCTCTGTATTCCTTGCGGAGATACTTGCTAGCTTGGACACATGACATGAGCTTGAGACCTTTCGAAGCAGTTTCACCATATACACACAATAAATCACCATTCGCGAGCGAGAATCGAATCATCTTGTCGAAGCATACAACTTCAGCGTGGTTTTCACGAAGAAAGTCCATGCCTACTATGACGTCAAAACTTCCGAGTTGCATCGGAATAAGGTCGATTGGGAAGATATGATTGTTGAGCTCTAGGGTACAATCACGAAGAACAGAATTAACGGCGACAGTTCTTCCGGTAGCGACTTCAACATCGAATGTCGAGGAGAGTTGGGAGTGTTTACGACTAAGGAGCTTCTCGAATTCGTACGACACAAAGCAATTATCGGCTCCAGTATCAAATAAACACGAAGCATAAATACCATTCACAAGGAACGTACCATTAACCACGTTGTTGTCGGCTTGGGCTTGACGCACGTTGATGTTGAAAGTTCTGGCGCGAGAGGCTTGTTGTTGCTGCTGCTGCGGTTGTTGCTGGTGTTGCTGCTGCTGCTGCTGGGGCTCTTGTTTCACAACCCTGTTTGGGCACATGTTGGCGAAATGGTTAGGATCGCCACATGCGAAGCAGGCTCTGGCGTTGACCGCGGGTGCCGAAGGAGCTTGTTGACCCTGAGGGGCGGTGAGTAGAGCTTGATGAGCAGGAGCTTGTCGAGCACGGCAGTTGGTAGTGAAATGGCCGTACATATTGCAATGAACACAAAAACGGCAAGCAATGGTAGTCGGGTGGTGGTAGGTACAAGTAGGGCAGAGCGAGTGTGGCCCAGTGTATGCACGCTTAGCAGGCGGTGCATTTGCCACAAACGCCGTTACTTGACGCTGTTGAGCTGGTACAGCTTGTATCGGTGCAGCAGTGATCGCACAATTCTTGTTGCTGGAGCTGTTCTTTCTCTTGTTCTTCCTCTTGTTGCTCGATGAGGTGGTGGTTTCAGCAGTTGGTGCGGCGGTGGTAGCTTGATGCAGGTGCTTTGAAGTTTTATCCCAGACACCAGCCTTGACCCGCTTGTTGTTGATTTCAGCGGCCAGTAGGTAAGTCTCTTCGATTGTCTTAGTCTTAGCCGCTTGCACGAAATCGGTAACACAGTCAGGCAGGGCTCGGATATACTTCTTGATCGCCATGTCTGGAGTCTTGACCTGATCGGGGCAAATGATGCTGAGCTGTTTGAAGCGAGCAGTGAGCGCAGCATTTTCACCATCCTTTTGCTGTATGTGCCAAAATTCATCCTCTAGCTTCTGACGTTCATGAGGAGGACAGAATTCTTCCAGCATGACTTCCTTGAGCTCGTCCCACGACAGACCGTAGGCTGCATCGTTCCCTCGCTTGTTCCTCTCGGCCGTCCACCAGTCTAGAGCACGGGACTGGAAGACGCCGGTAGCGTTCAGAGTACAGAGGTCGTCAGGGCAACCGCTTTGTCGTAGAGTGACCTCAATGGAGTCAAACCATTGGAACAACGCTGTGGGGCCGCCCTCGCCAGTGAATTCTTTTGGCCCACAAGACTTGAATTATTTGAAACTGAAGGGAGCTTTGGTGGTAGCTTTAGGAGCTTCGGTTCTCGACTCCTCAGACGATTTGCTGACATTCTCGTAAACATCACTCACGGCCTTTGCCACTTTTTTAGCGATGATGGCAGCAAGGCGTTTTTCTCTCTTTTCTTAACGAGAAAGTAAGGGATGACGGGATCCAGATGACATTGTCTGCAACAGACATCGTCACAGGACTCAACACGTTGTATTCGAATCTCATCTCACAGGTCTACTACTTACTAAAGCTCAGGAACACGCATAATCATGTAAACACATAGACATGTAACTATGTAGAACACAGAATCACATAAACACATAAGCACGTAGAGCACAGAAACACATAACCACATACGCATGTAATCACAAAGACATTTAGGAGCATATAGAAACACGTAGAGTATTCTGACTGCCTCAGAATACAAAACCTAGCATTCACAGTTCGCGATTGTTTGAATATAGCAATCGCGTTTAGTATATCGAATCGTGTAGCATAAGTGTGTATTATATCATGAGGTCGTTTATAACTTAGCGACTTGTCAGCGTATTGAGATAGGAATGCAGTGCGAGTCGTGCGTGTCGATCGAGGTGAAAACAAGAATCGAATAAATTTTCCAAAATTTAGGCACGTAAACAGGTAAATACACACATAAACACATAAAATCGATGAATCATCAGAGTCCGCAGTTACAGGCTCAGAATTGAAACACGTAAAAATCGAGAAATAGATCGTCTGCGGCTATTAGACTTTGACTATCCAAAGTGATTCGACTATTCACAAGGATATGTTGTGCACATTTGACCTTCAGGGCAGTGCCTTTGCCTCGATTCTTGGGCAGTGGGCACGCATCCCGTTGATCATATCGTGACTTCATGTCGTTGGAGTCCATCGAGACTTTGGTGAGAGTTTCGTAAAATGAGGGGAACAAGTCGTCAAGGTTAGGGTTTCACCCCTAGCTTAACAACTACGTTCCCGTTTTTAATAAAATAGAGGAGATTATTCATCAAAATACGGATCTCACTCCTGATTTGGTATAATTCTCCTCGTTTGTAGATAAAATGCGGGTTGATCAAGCAACTTTTCTCGAGAGTTTGCGGTTTTCACACCTAATCTCGACTTAATTGCTTATTCATGGTTGAAAATTCGAGTGCAGTGATAGTGTAGCATAAGCGAGAATAGCGAGAAATAGCGGTAAACTTATACATAATCCCTAACAGATATGCACAAGTCGGTCTATGGTTCCTAACTATAGACTAGGTATCTAAGACATCGACCCGGACTAGGTCGTGTCTTACCTAATTTCCTATAGTTATGGCTCTGATACCAATCTGTCACACCCCAACCGATGGCGGAATCATCGGGGCATGGCACTGAGCGAAACAGATTGTCCAGAAGTTTCCATAACAATTATCATTACTATTCAATTTAAAATAACACGTCCCATACCATGTCTCAAACAGTAAACAAATTATTACAGATAAAATATAGGCAAATAATTCTGTTCCGACAACTCAGATTTAAATAGAGCAATTCTTTATCTGCTTCTAGAGACCCTTGATTCAATTACTACAGACAACTATTTGTTGGGCTCTAGAGCTTTATTCTAGCTTCGATTTCCTACCAGATGTGCATCCTAAGCACCTGTCACATACGTTAAAATAAAGTCAATACATATAATGTAAAGGTGAGCATACAAGTTTGATAATAGCATATAGAGTTCGAATTCGTTTACGCATAACCAGCACGTACACATAGAGAAATGAAGCACGTTAGTTATCGACATAGATCCATCGATACCAATGACTACGGGTTGACTGCCAAAGGTAGTTCGCAATACATGATTACTACCGTAATCCATGCAAGTAATTGTCCTTAACAACCCCTGTGAACAGGTGCTGAGTCCAAACTATAGTACTATCGTTGCTAAGGCAGGTAGACAGCATTCCATGTGTAAACATAACAAACAAGCATTCATAAGCCACGTATAACATGCATTAACGGTTAGCGTTTAAATAGTATTGAGTAGTGTGTTCGATGTGATTTGAATAGTTGTAACGTATGTAACACCCAAAAGTGCGTAAAGTAAAAAGGGTTCGAGTATACTCACAGCGGTTGATGGATTGAAGGGAGAGCTTAGCGAGTAGGGTTAGCTTGAATAGTTTGATAGCATAACGATAAGTGACGCGTAAAATGATACAAAGTGTGAATGGGTCGGATAGCAGTTCGGTCGGATGGTAATCCGATCGGACGGCTTGTTCGTGCGGATGACAATCCGTTCGGATGGTCATCCGGTCGGACGGTAGTCCAGTCGGATGACTATTCGAGTGGATTGTTTCTTCCTATGAGATGAATGTGTTTGTGTATGATGGCTTGTCTTTTGAAGTTTTCGTTGTAGCATTTTGAAAACATTGAAGTATCTCCATCCTTCAAGTCGGTCGGTCGGACGGTCAGTCGTGCGGGCGACAATCCGTTCGGATGGTCATCCGGTCGGACGGTAGTCCGGTCGGACGGCGACTTTAGTGATTAGGTTACTTAGTAGGAACAATTCACAGCAAAAGAGTCACTCAGTCGGATGTCCATCCGACCGGGTGGCAACCCTGTTAATGAACATGTTGAAATTGTTTAAGTCCTTAAAGTCCTAGTATCTCATGATCCGAAGAGTAATCCGGTCGGATGGTAGTCCGATCGGATGGTAGTCCGATCGGATGGCAATTCGTTCAATACTCAGACTTTAGATAGAGTTGATTAAGTGTGGGACCCAAGGTGTGATCCGTTCGGACAGCAATCCGTTCGGGTAGCCTATCCGTTCGGACAATAGTCCGGTCGGATAGCACTTCGTCCCGGTTGCTTCGGCCGTCTTACACTTGGTCGTTTTGATCGTTTGTCATTTTATCGAGACGTTTTGACAACGTGTTAACCAACAGAATCCCATCCTAACCCGAGTGACTTGATCGACCAGGAATCACCCTAGTGCGGCCAGTTAACCGGTTCAAGACGGTTGTTCTTGTTTAACCCGAAATCGGTGGTCTCATGAGTAGAATCCAGATCTTGAGCTAGCACAACACTAAGAATGAGCGGAGGACTAGATCTAGGTCCGATTCTATCGGTTTCAAGTGCATTGAGTGCAAAAGAGTTGAAAGAAAGTTAGAACCCATCTTTCAATCCTTTTTCACTATGTTTATGTTTAGATCTAGCATAGATCTTTGTTCATTTGTGTGGAAATCGGTTAGATCCGAGTTTTTCTCGGTGGATTGAAGTCAAAACATGAAGTTCTTCAGGAACACATGATGACATCATCCTAGTACACCTCAAATCTAGCGATTCCATGGGTAAAAGTTAAGATTCAAAAGATAGAAAGGAAATATTATCCGTTAGAATGTTAACGAGTCATATGTAGATCTTTAACTTTGACCGGTTAAACTTTACAATATGCTCGGTTCCACTAGATTAAGCGTTGACTGGATAGAATGTGATTTATACCCGTAAGAGTGCGGAGTCTCGTGTAATATGGGTTTATTAACCAAACATTCGGAATTGAAATGGTTTTGAAAGGGTTTGAACCGATTCGACCAGTTTATATATTTTATTAAACTAGTCGTACACGTATATACGGGATCGGTTAGTAAAAATGCTGGATAGTTTACATATTATATTTTAAGCTTGCTGTCAGCGCACCCCTTATGGACCGTTAGGGTTATTGATGCGTGTTAGGTGTATATGTAGGTTTAAGTATATTTTAAGCCCTCTTACACTTTCTTTAGCCAAGTTTTAAATTTATAAAACACGATATTTACTAACACTAAACACACATATGGGCAAGTGCACCCATCGTGAGCGTAGTATAGTGTTGGAAAGATACCGAGGTCGTCCAAGGACACAAGAGCTTTTAGTACCGGTTTATCCTCAACGTCTAATCAAATCAAAAGTTTAGAAAAATGGTTTAAACTAAGAAAATAAAAACTAACTAAAATGCTGAAAAAAAAAAACAGATAGACAAGATGAATCACTTGGCTCCGACTCGTGTTTAGTGTAACCTTTGATTATTTCCGCACTTTTGCACTATTTAAGAGATTATCTTAGTTATTGTAGTAGGCCCTCTTTTGGAGGTGACGTTACCCTCAACCCAGTAGTTTGAGTCAGCAAGGATACAATCCTAAAGGGTCGGATTATTGAAAGATAATTAATTAAGTTATTAATGCATATTGTGGTAGGCCCCTCTTTTGAAGGCGACGTTACCCTCGGCTAAGTAGTCTGAGTCAGCAGGGATACAGTCCTAAGTAGCCGGGTTAAAGTTTTAATAGTAGTTTAACTTATGAGGGGATCAAAGAGTTTGGACCCCCGCCATCCAATACCGTTAAGTATTGAAGGAGGTCCTACTAAATTTGATCCAGGTCCTTTGCAGGATCTATACACTGAACAATGGCAAGACTCTTACCAAACTGTTCCCTTAACCCCCGACCAGGTGGCCAACATACCTCCATATAGACCGTGGAGATATGAATGGTGAAAATCTTTTATTTTATATAGACAGTAAAATAATGCCAAGACACCACGGACAAACAATAAGGAAGAATCATCTTCAACATAAGAAACTAGTTATTAAAGTCATTAATACATAACCAATTAAAAAGTGCGAAAAGATTAAAAATAAAAAGTATTACACTAGACACTTTGTCTTCACCAAGTGATGTAAGAGACTTAGGCCAACATGGCCTTGATTGTCAAGAACTCTTACGATCAATCTTGGATCCCGACACGACTCACACACTCTATGATGGACAATGGATGATGGTGGTGGATGATGGTGTTATGGTGGTGGTGGGTGGTGGGTGAAGTGTGAGAGAGGTGGTGTGCCAAGGGATGGTTTGAGCTTGAGCCAAGCATTCCTATTTATAGGCTGAACAGAAGCTCGGGCACGGCCCCGTGTCCAGTGGGCACGGCCCCGTGTCCACATCCTTCTCTTTCTTCATTAATTGCTCTTGTCTTTATTAGTTGACCACGGCCCCGTGTCCGCTGGGCACGACCCCATGTGCAGAAGCATATCTGTACTATCAAGATTTGCCTAGATTCTGCGAATCTTATAGTTGACCACGACCCCGTGTCCGCTGAGCACGGCCCCGTGGTGGGCAATGGAAGCTTCTACAACTTTGTCTTTTATGCTGACACTTGGGCACGCCCCCATGCTCACTGAGCACGGGGCGTGTTCAGCCTTCTGCTCTCTTGTTTTGCTTGGGAAGATGCTTTCGGGGAGGTCGGGCATGCCACGTTTGTTCCTTTTCTTGTATTTATGTTAGATTTAGCTGCCTTTTTGTTTCTTTTGTTAATTTGAGCTCATTTAATCCTAAATATACAAAAGGAAGACAAAAACACACTTTTTCCAACATTAGTACTAAAAAGGGTTAGTTTTATGCCACAATTGATGTAATTTATATGTTGCATTTTGCACACATCAAATACCCCCACACTTGAATCTTTGCTTGTCCTCAAGCAAAACTCTTTATATTATGGCTTTACACTCCCAAATGGAATTGGTAGAAAAGAAGGTTTTTGGGCTTGTCATAGAGTGTCGGGATTTCCAAGATTCTTTATTTAATTTTATTTTTATTTATTTACAATCCTATTCGTCATGATTTATTTAAAACTTTTCATAAGATAAATTACTTATTAGGGCATAACATGCCTCTTTAAAATTCTATTTATATACAAGTTCACATACCTCACGGGGGATCACTCAACACTCGGCCGAAGATGTATTTTAGTGAATCACTTGAGAGTGGCATGGAACTTACTCCTACCATAGGCTTGCCAAGCAATCAATCCTCCTCCTTTTTAACTATATACCCTTGTAAATATCAAGAGGTCTTTTTGGGTGAAGGGTTAGGCTTGGGTTAAAGGTAGGTGGTTGGGTTAGTGGTTAGTAGAAAAAGGCGAAAAAGCGTAACAAGCGTCGGTTTCCGTAAGACTCTCTATTTTTCAACTTTTTATTTTGATGAAGCCATAATTCCAAACAAAGTTATTTTTGATGAACTTGCTTGTTTATTTCTTTTGCTTCATCATCAACACATTTTTTTTAAAGTCATATGAAAAACCGAACTTTTACTAAAACAAAGGGTTAAAAATAAAAAGGTTTTGGTGGGTGAAAGGGTGTTTGATTTGGGTTAAGAAATGAAAAGGTTTAGGCTCAAAGGGGTTAACTAGGGGGATTTTGGGTAGGTGGTAAAAAAAAGAATAATGGTGTAGAAATAAAAATGGTTAGTCCTAATGCCTCTATCATATACTTACTCGGGTTTAAGTTGGTAAGGACCGGGAATGTATCGTCGTGGCAAGTTCTAGAGTTGTAAGAACCAATCGGCTATTCACACAAGAAACGAAAAATGATCATTTAGTTTAAAGATATGTATTTGTATGCTCAATAAAGGCTCAAAACTCACTTTTGTGGGAATGGGTTTTTATGTGATCAAGTATATATAATTAAATTTTAACTAAGCTTGTCATGCCTTTTCATAATTTTCTTATGTTGGTTCTTTTTATCACGACGCTATCGGTTGTAAATTCGTAAAAATATAACCTTTTTAGAATTTTGAAATTCCCAAATTAAACCTAGACAAGTAAAAAAATTAAAAAATTTTGAAAAATTTTTGGGGTGATTAGCGGTTCCAATAGAGTTTTGTGTAAGGCTTGTTATTAGGACTTACAAGATTCAAGGTTTTAGCATCTCCCCCCACACTTAAATTACACATTGTCCTCAGTGTGTCCCAAAAATAAGTTTTTAGGTTGATTGAATGTGTAAAATGTGTGAATTAAGCAAAAATTTGTGTTACTGGGCGCTGGACACGGCCCCGTGTTCAAGTGCCAGTAACAAAAATTAAACAAAAGAAACAGAAGCCTGGGCACGGGGGCGTGTTGGGTGAACACGGCCCATGTCCAGTTTACCTGAACTGGGTCATTTCTGCAGACTGTGCAGCACGGGGCCGTGTTGGGCGGACACGGCCCGTGCTGAGCTTACTGTTAATGAAGAAAATCGTCGGATGGCCCTGTTTTCCTGCATGGGGTGCTGGTTCAAGTTTTCCCTTGTATCCTTTGCCATCCCGAGTGTGTTTTATTTATTTTAACACCATCCATACACCAAGTTAACTAAAACCATCATCATTAAGTCATAGAGAGAATTACATAGTAGTCCTAAAAAAAATTAAAATACTAGATAGTTAGGTCAAAGAAACACAAGAAATCTAAATCAAGAAGTTCTAGCCTACTACTTATTCTATTAGCAAAATTTCCGAAAAGGTAATCCCTTAGGTTAGATGTGGCTTGAAAAACTTCTTTTTTCGGGCATGGGATCCTCACACGTCGGCGAGCCACTCTTCTATCTCCCTAGGGAGAAGAAAGGCGGGCTCATTGGCATGGGTTTGAGGAGGTGCAACTTCCACCAGTACTTCTTGTAGTTCTTCAAGAGGAGGTTCCGCCGGAATGTCGTCCCAACCTGTTGGATTGTTGATCCCAAGTGCTAGGTTCCAATCCTCTTGAGGGAGGATTGGCTCCATGAGAGGTGTTACAAGAATGTTTAACCTCTGGTGCAAGAGGTTTGTTTCTTGAAAACTGTTTTCCAACCCCACCGAAAGATAATTTATACGGTCTATTAGGACCTCCTCTACCGAAGTCATCTCATCAAGAGCTTCACGTAACGCCATCACGTATCGTACGAGAGTTGCTTCTATTGATGGCCTCCTTTCCCTTCCACTGTTTCTGGAGTGCGTAGAAGAGGTTCCACTGTTTTGCCTAGACATTCTACGAAAACAAACCAGAAATAGTTCATTTTAATGAAACAGTACCACGGACACGGCCCCGTGTTCAATGAGCACGGCCCCGTGTTCACCTTTCTGCAGTTTTTTTTAGAACAAGGAATCTTGAAGTTTCAAATTATTTTCCCAACTTATGAAGCGTTTTTGAACAGAAATAACTTAAAACAATGTTGTGTAACTTATTCTTAACAAGATTCCTTGAAAAAAAAAGTTAACAAACATCACAATAAAGCTTGAAACCAAGCTTCAATAGAGGTGTTGATGCAAGAAAGATGAAGAAGAAGGTAATGAATAAAAGAGGAAGGGACAAGATGTTTGTTAGAAACTTCTTTTAGAACATACCTAGGATGGTAAGTTAGAAAATCCTTTCAAATCTCTGTCCCTGAATGGTCCAAATGTGCAGGATTCTTGGCTGCATTTATAGAAAACGACAGCAGGCTGGACACGGCCCCGTGTCGGCTGGACACGGCCCCGTGTGTAGGCAAGATCCTGACACGTTTTGTCCGTATTCTGACAAAAAGTCAGAAGGGAATCTTTTGGTTGACACGGGGGCGTGTTGACCCGGGCACGGCCCCGTGTCGAAGGGCTGATTATGAAGTTTGTCTATTATTAAGGAACTTTTCCGGATCGGGCGGTTCCTTACTGGATGGAACAACCCCAAAGTGCCTAAGATACCTTAATTGCTCTAGATTAAGATGAGAACGCAAGAGGTTGTCGGTGAGGGTGATTCCTATGCTATATGTAGGTGGACAAGTCCAACCCTTTCCCGGGCTCTCGTTAAAGAAGGTGTATGCCGAATCGCTCAGGTCTATGTATGCATCGAACGAAGTCAATGGGGAGTCCTTCACGGCACAATCGGCACAGGGACGACTATCGCTCAAGTCCTCACTAGAGTTAGAAGTATCGTCGGGGACAACGAAGTTGTTTGAATGCGATTCCAACACTCCTTTTTGGTTATCATCTTGAGATAAATTATTGAAATCTATCCTAAGTTCTTTTAACCAATTAAGAATTAGATCTTCTAGTTGAAATAATTCATCAAGAAGCATTTCTCCTAGAAAATCTGGTTGGGAGCATTCGAGGGAGAGATAGGGATTATTTTTACTTTCGCCCCTCTTAAGGATACAAGGAAACGATGGGTCTATATAGTGGGGCTTATAATTTAGAAAATAACATTCTAATTCCTTATGGGTACCACCACATAATTGACACCACGTACCATAAGAGTGCCGAAAGTAAAAAGTATCAGTATCACTCATGTTTGTGTCAGAAATTACCAACCGTCGGGATCTTACGGTTCTGTTTTCAGTAATTGAATCTTAGGCACGGGGCGTGTTGAGTGGGCACGGCCCCGTGTTCAGCTTACTGTCTGACTTAAAACAGGATTGCCAGTTCCAATGATTGGGCACGGGGCGGGTTCAGCGGGCACGACCCGTGCTGAGTTATGCAGAAGCTGAAAAACTAAGAAAAATCCTAAAAAAAAAAATAGAAAAATAAGAAAAACGATTAGGCCGCTGATTCCTAACTTTCTTAAAATCCTTGTGTCCCCGGCAGCGGCGCAAAAAACTCGATGCGTGTTAGGTGTATATGTAGGTTTAAGTATATTTTAAGCCTTTTTACACTTTCTTTAGCCAAGTTTTAAATTTATAAAACACGATATTTGATGGAGAGTGTGAGACACGGGTGCTAAAGTGGTTATTTTATGTGATTTAGTCCGTTTTACGTGATGATATGCTCGGAATATGTTTATTGCGAGTGTTTGTGTTCTTGCAGGTAAAACGCGTAATTCGGTGAATTTACGGGGTTTAAAGACGAAGCGGAACGTGTGAGATTGATGATTGTAGCCAATGGAAGCATTCGGGAATGTTTTTGGATCAAATAACAACGTGGAATCGAAGGTAATTTCAAAGATTGAAGTTCAGAGACCTTTCGATCATTATTGGAAAGTGAAATGCGGTTTGGATGGCCAAGAATTATGACATATGGGAGTTAAAGGGCTGATTGGTCATCAATCCAAAGATGAATATAGTGAAAACATAAAAGGAATATGAAGTAAAGAAGTTAAGGGGTTGAAATGATATTATGTGAAAGTTGATTGTGAGATGTAGTTTGGTTGGTCAAACGCGTCGCTCGTTACGGTTTGTAAACCGTGACTTACGGTTCCAAGCAAGCAGCCATAAAATCTCAACAGTAGATCACACTTATGGCTTACGGATCACACTTGGAGCTTACGGCTGGAAGATTGTCATATATTAAGTCTATAGGGTGCAAAGTGAAATTTATAGTGTGAACACACTAAATGCAGCCAAGCCATTCACGTGACATGTGAAGCAATTGGGATTGACCTTTTGTGGGCTCTTATAATAATTAATCATTCATTAATATTACTTCTCATATATCACGATTTTTAGCAGCAGACATAAGGGATTATTGGGCTCTCTTACTTAGTGAACTGGGCTTGACCTCCATATGATCGAATATAGGAGCCATCAACTAATTGGTGGGCCTTTTTTTTTGGATCGAGGATTGGCTCAACATTGGGAGCCCACTACCATCGAAAGTCAGCAGCAACATCATCTCTTGGCAGCCGCACACAAAGACGAAGAGAAGGGAGGATAGAGAAGGCATCATAAGATCATTATTATTCATCACACATCGCCCGCAACACAAAATCGATCATGAAATCGACTTTCTACCAAGCCCTTGAAGATCGTACGAGTATCATGAGCGGTTAACCCTCCAGTGAACACTCCGGGTGATGATTCTTGTATTTCACTTTTAATTTAGTTCTGTTTGTTTGAGAATTAAATTGTAATTAGGTGTTGACCGAATTGCATTCACATATATATATACAATTTGTGTGACAGACAAATCCTGGTGATAACCAGAGAGACGTATTTATGTTGAATCTAATTGTGCCTTTGCTGATTGAATAATTATTTATGCTTGCGGTTAATATCTCTCTGATCAATTGGTATTATGCTAGGATCTTGTATAAGTAATTGGTTTATGTGACAGATTTACCATTTAATCAGTGGCATCCAAATAAACAATAATTAGATTATTAGGTGTTTACAGAATCTGAATCCCGGAGTGGTCACGTTCCTATCATTGTTTTCTCATTTTCACAATACTTATTCATAAAAATTACAAAAATAGATAAACTAGCAAATTTCATAAAGTGAGTTTAGATTAGTTAAATGGTATTACACTGACCACATGCTCCTCTGGATTCGATACCTGACTTACCCTGTCTATAGGTAATTTTAGGTTTTTGCATAGACCCGACGACAGTCTATCAAAATGGCGCCGTTGCCGGGGAGCTAGTGCGCTTAGTGTTATATTGTTTATTTGATTTTTTTTTTAATTTTTTAATTTTTTTTTCTTTTCGAAAAAAAAAGAAGAAGAAAAAATTAAAAATTTACAAAACCACAAAAATAAATATATTTTTTTTATTTATTTATTTTCAGTACTACTTTTAGTTTGTTACTTGTGCAGCAACTATGGAATGGGATTATGATGTTGAACCATGCTCATGTTGCGGGAGTCACAATCACTGGGCTCAAGATTGTCCACGTTCTTACCACCCGGATCATGGCTCCAGAGGATATCAAAATTACAATCAATCCGATAAAGGCGGTAACGAGCAGAATCGAAACGCAATTGAGGAAGATAAGATTTTAGATTTATTCAAAACCCTCCTCAAGCATGTAGAGGAACTCACCCAGTCTCTCAAGGAGCAGCAAAATATTAATGAATCACTTAACCAGCGAATTGAACAACTAACTAATCAGTTTGACAATTTTGCAGAAAGAAAAGCTACAGTTAGCCTGGTTGAGGATGCTGGATCAGAGACAGATAGAGATCCAGGGGAACCACTCATCCCAATTCAACTTGGGGATCTCAAGACAGACGCTTCATTGAATTTTGGAGTTAGTATGAGTGTTCTTCCTGGGTATATTTATGACAGGTATGATTTGGGCCCATTGCAACAGGTTAATGATCCTATGGTTTTAGCTGAATACTCACGAGGAAGGCCCCGAGGGATTTTGAAGGGATTGACTGTAAAGGTAGGTGACTTTTATTATCCTGAAGATTTTGTTGTCTTAGATCCATATACAGAGAAGGAACAACTGAGGGTGATACTTGGCAGACCATTCTTGGCCACTGCAGATGCTCAGATCTGTTGCTGGAAAGGTACAGTTGATATGACATACGGGAGCCGTAAGCTTTCTGTTGACTTCCTTTCACATTCTTTTGATTATTCATTTATAAATACTTGTTCATGGGATTTTGTTACTAACACGAGTTATTCTCGAGTGTGTGACGATGGCCCGAAAGAGAGTGTTGCTATGATTGATAGGTCTAAAGATGACAAGATCGTGAAGGATAAAGAGGCCAAGTCACCTTGGTGGCTCAAATTGAGAATTAAAAAACAATTAGCCAAGCGAGAAAAGAAGCCACCAAAGGAAGCAACTAAATCCAAGAAGAATCCCATAGAGACACGTACGGGCGAGTTATTATATTCTTTCGATGATGCAGATCCAGATAACCCGGATCATTGGGATGCCATATGGAGTGAAGGATGGCAGTGGGATACTAACCATACACCAACACAAGTGTTCTTTCCACGAGAGATGCCATTTAAACCACCTTGAGCATATCAGGTATGGTCTGGCTGAAGACCTATAAACTTAGCGCTCTCGGGAGGCAGCCCGAGGATGTAGAGTAGTGTATATTTGTTTTGTTTTGTTTTTGTTTGAGTATTATGGCAGGTTACCAGGTTATTAATCTCTACGGGTGCAATGGTCCAAGTGTGGGGATGTTTGGTGAAGTCCCAATACGTTCTAGTGCAGTGGCGGACGATGCACGGGTTAGAGTTCAGTCAAAACTGTCCATACTCAATCTCCATTTGGACGGGGATGATTTGTACACTAATTGTAGAGATTGACCCGAGTACTTGTTGGACACGGCCGCGAATGAAATGCTATACGGTCGTGGTGGAACATGACGCATGAGGATTCTACGCTTTAAACTAGGGGAGTCTGTTCCACTTTTATTATTGCATTTTTATTTTTGTTTTTGGTGGTGTTGAACTATTTATGTTTAGGGAATGTGTTTACGTTATTTGTGTTAGGGATAGCCACTCAGGGGGTTGTTAGTTGGTATTCCCGGGTTTTGTTTTAAAAACACTATACATTGGGGACAATGTCGCCCAAGTGTGGGGATATGGGAAACCCGGGAAGGGAAAGGTTTGAAAGAGGTTAAAAGTGATTGAGAACGATGAAAAGTGAAAAAAAAATTGAAAATTTTGAAAAATTTCATCGCCTTAAATAAGCTAAATGGATAAAAAAAACCGAACGTTTCAATCACTAATGGGTTCCTTGCCGGTAGTTAACTAACATAGTCCCTTGTCATGGTCATTCCTTTAAGTTTCATGAGAGTAGGTCCGATAGGTGTTTTTAGGAAAAAAGAATTGAGAAGAGATGTCTATTTAGGGGTAACATGCTTTAGATTGCATATGCTACGTGTCGGCAACCCTTTTATCCTTCTTTGGTGAGAATTTTGAGCCTGTAGAATGATAGAATGATTTACACAATGAATTCATTTGTTGAGTGCAGGCCGCGTGTTATTCTGTGTTAGAACTTGTATGATTTGATGCATGCTGAGACTGTGGTTTGATATGTGCACGTAAATGATAAAGGCATTAGGATATCCCTTACACCCATTATGTTTGTTTCATGTTTACCAAACCATTACCCTTAGTAGCCCTGTTGAGCCTGTTTACCTTTCGTTTGTCCACCCAATGTGAATTGTTTGATATCGACCGTGAACGATAGTTATGAATAATTGAAAAAAAAGAGAAAACAAAGAAAAGAAAAAAATAGAAAAAAAGAAAAAGACAAAAAGAAAGTGTTGTGAATTTTTTTTATGTTCTTGGGTAGAAACCAACCCACAAGTATGTTATGTTTGCAAATAAAGTTGTCACGGTTGGTCATTTGTCTGTTCGCCACATAAAAACATAAATAAAAAAAAAATTCCCACCATAAGCCTAAGCCCAAAACCGAAAGTCCTTTTGATGTGTGTCGTGTTATATGATACAGTGGAGGTGTGATTGTTATACAAGCCTATGATTTCAGGATTTCATGTATGGTTTTGAGTGTTATAATTGCTAGCACATTACACGCTAGTTCATATTTTAAACCGAGAGGAGAGTTGATTGTGAGGGCCGTGTAGCATGTGTTAGAATCCTAAGCATGTTAGTTTTGAATAGACAAGTCTTAAGTTTTATAAATTGCATCAATTGCTTGTCGGACTGTCAATCTCGATTGTGTTAGTCTATGGAACGGGTATGACTTGGGACTTAAACTGTTGCATCGGTTAAGGGGTTAGAGGTGTTGTTACTGTGGTGAGTAGTGCCATATTGGTTTGCTTGAGGACAATCAAAGGTAAGTGTGGGGATGTGATGGAGAGTGTGAGACACGGGTGCTAAAGTGGTTATTTTATGTGATTTAGTCCGTTTTACGTGATGATATGCTCGGAATATGTTTATTGCGAGTGTTTGTGTTCTTGCAGGTAAAACGCGTAATTCGGTGAATTTACGGGGTTTAAAGACGAAGCGGAACGTGTGAGATTGATGATTGTAGCCAATGGAAGCATTCGGGAATGTTTTTGGATCAAATAACAACGTGGAATCGAAGGTAATTTCAAAGATTGAAGTTCAGAGACCTTTCGATCATTATTGGAAAGTGAAATGCGGTTTGGATGGCCAAGAATTATGACATATGGGAGTTAAAGGGCTGATTGGTCATCAATCCAAAGATGAATATAGTGAAAACATAAAAGGAATATGAAGTAAAGAAGTTAAGGGGTTGAAATGATATTATGTGAAAGTTGATTGTGAGATGTAGTTTGGTTGGTCAAACGCGTCGCTCGTTACGGTTTGTAAACCGTGACTTACGGTTCCAAGCAAGCAGCCATAAAATCTCAACAGTAGATCACACTTATGGCTTACGGATCACACTTGGAGCTTACGGCTGGAAGATTGTCATATATTAAGTCTATAGGGTGCAAAGTGAAATTTATAGTGTGAACACACTAAATGCAGCCAAGCCATTCACGTGACATGTGAAGCAATTGGGATTGACCTTTTGTGGGCTCTTATAATAATTAATCATTCATTAATATTACTTCTCATATATCACGATTTTTAGCAGCAGACATAAGGGATTATTGGGCTCTCTTACTTAGTGAACTGGGCTTGACCTCCATATGATCGAATATAGGAGCCATCAACTAATTGGTGGGCCTTTTTTTTTGGATCGAGGATTGGCTCAACATTGGGAGCCCACTACCATCGAAAGTCAGCAGCAACATCATCTCTTGGCAGCCGCACACAAAGACGAAGAGAAGGGAGGATAGAGAAGGCATCATAAGATCATTATTATTCATCACACATCGCCCGCAACACAAAATCGATCATGAAATCGACTTTCTACCAAGCCCTTGAAGATCGTACGAGTATCATGAGCGGTTAACCCTCCAGTGAACACTCCGGGTGATGATTCTTGTATTTCACTTTTAATTTAGTTCTGTTTGTTTGAGAATTAAATTGTAATTAGGTGTTGACCGAATTGCATTCACATATATATATACAATTTGTGTGACAGACAAATCCTGGTGATAACCAGAGAGACGTATTTATGTTGAATCTAATTGTGCCTTTGCTGATTGAATAATTATTTATGCTTGCGGTTAATATCTCTCTGATCAATTGGTATTATGCTAGGATCTTGTATAAGTAATTGGTTTATGTGACAGATTTACCATTTAATCAGTGGCATCCAAATAAACAATAATTAGATTATTAGGTGTTTACAGAATCTGAATCCCGGAGTGGTCACGTTCCTATCATTGTTTTCTCATTTTCACAATACTTATTCATAAAAATTACAAAAATAGATAAACTAGCAAATTTCATAAAGTGAGTTTAGATTAGTTAAATGGTATTACACTGACCACATGCTCCTCTGGATTCGATACATGACTTACCCTGTCTATAGGTAATTTTAGGTTTTTGCATAGACCCGACGACAGTCTATCAATATTTACTAACACTAAACACACATATGGGCAAGTGCACCCATCGTGAGCGTAGTATAGTGTTGGTAAGATACCGAGGTCGTCCAAGGACACAAGAGCTTTTAGTACCGGTTTATCCTCAACGTCTAATCAAATCAAAAGTTTAGAAAAATGGTTTAAACTAAGAAAATAAAAACTAACTAAAATGCTGAAAAAATAAAAATAAAAATAAAACAGATAGACAAGATGAATCACTTGGCTCCGACTCGTGTTTAGTGTAACCTTTGATTATTTCCGCACTTTTGCACTATTTAAGAGATTATCTTAGTTATTGTAGTAGGCCCCTCTTTTGGAGGTGACGTTACCCTCAACCCAGTAGTTTGAGTCAGCAAGGATACAATCCTAAAGGGTCGGATTATTGAAAGATAATTAATTAAGTTATTAATGCATATTGTGGTAGGCCCCTCTTTTGAAGGCGACGTTACCCTCAGCTAAGTAGTCTGAGTCAGCAGGGATACAGTCCTAAGTAGTCGGGTTAAAGTTTTAATAGTAGTTTAACTTATGAGAGGATCAAAGAGTTTGGACCCTCGCCATCCAATACCGTTAAGTATTGAAGGAGGTCCTACTAAATTTGACCCAGGTCCTTTGCAGGATCTATACACTGAACAATGGCAAGACTCTTACCAAACCGTTCCCTTAACTCCCGACCAGGTAGCCAACATACCTCCATATAGACCGTGGAGATATGAATGGTGAAAATCTTTTATTTTATATAGACAGTAAAATAATGCCAAGACACCACGGACAAACGATAAGGAAGAATCACCTTCAACATAAGAAACTAGTTATTAAAGTCATTAATACATAACCAATTAAAAAGTGCGAAAAGATTAAAAATAAAATGTATTACATTAGACACTTTGTCTTCACCAAGTGATGTAAGAGACTTAGGAAAACATGGCCTTGATTGTCAAGAACTCTTACGATCAATCTTGGATCCCGAGACGACTCACACACTCTATGATGGACAATGGATGATGGTGGTGGATGATGGTGTTATGGTGGTGGTGGGTGGTTGGTGAAGTGTGAGAGAGGTGGTGTGCCAATGGATGGTTTGAGCTTGAGCCAAGCATTCCTATTTATAGGCTGAACAAAAGCTCGGGCACGGCCCCGTGTCCACATCCTTCTCTTTCTTCATTAATTGCTCTTGTCTTTATTAGTTGACCACAGCCCCGTGTCCGCTGGGCACGACCCCGTGTGCAAAAGCATATCTGTACTATCAAGATTTTCCTAGATTCTGTGAATCTTATAGTTGACCACGACCCCGTGTCCGCTGAGCACGGCCCCGTGGTGGGCAATGGAAGCTTCTACAACTTTGTCTTTTATGCTGACACTTGGGCACGCCCCCGTGATCACTGAGCACGGGGCGTGTTCAGCCTTCTGCTCTCTTGTTTTGCTTGGGAAGATGCTTTCGGAGAGGTCGGGCATGCCACGTTTGTTCCTTTTTCTTGTATTTATGTTAGATTTAGCTGGTTTTTGCTTCTTTTGTTAATTTGAGCTCATTTAATCCTGAAAATACAAAAGGAAGACAAAAACACACTTTTTCCAACATTAGTACTAAAAAAGGGTTAGTTTTATGCCACAATTGATGTAATTTATATGTTGCATTTTGCACACATCAGTTATGCATTGCGGTCCTAAGGACCCCTGATGCATAAAACAGTTTTAAACCCCAGGCGTCCCTAAGGGACCTCCAGGATAGAATTTTGGCACTTTTATATTATTAGTCCCTTGACTTGATTCTGAACCCTATTTTTATATATTTTGTCCCTATCCTCCAACATATATAGAATACATGGAGAGTTTTCGGACACATGTTGCTTTATGATTCGATAAAAATATCTGGGATGTTACACAATAAGATTAAGAGTGAGTATGGTTGTGTCAATTTACAATTCGTTCTAGAATTTAGACATGTCGTTGTAATGTGTCACACGTTTGTATTCGCACAATTCATTCATTCTTTAGACCTATCGTTGTAAAAATCAACCACAATTTATAAAACTAGATGATTTTCCTCCCGCGCGTTGCGGCGGGGACTCAATAACTGCAAAATGCGTGTCAGCAACGGCAAGCAAATACCGAATATCAAAACATAAATAAAAATGACGTGGTAAGGATAGTCACTCCGTCCTAAAAAATGATTTTAAATAACCTAATATATAATAATAGGACCCACACGTCTTACACGTTGGAAATTCGGTTGTTTTTAGTTAAGTTATTACGGTGCTAACACGTTAAAATATGGATGAGCTCGGTACCGGTAACGACACCGAAAGTACCGATCCGGAGAATCTTGAAATTAGGTACCGGCACCGAAAATACTCGGTACAATACGATATGGTATTTGAAGGTAAAAATCAATAAATACAGGTATGGTGCTAGACCGGTGTCGAACCGAAAGTAACGATTCTGAAAACGCCAAAAGGTGGGTACCAAATTGGTACCGAAAATGATTTGGTATAGTAAATTTGGCACCGATACGATACCGGTTTGATTACAGGATTTGATACGATTTGCTCATCAATAATCTAAATATCCAAGTTAATTTTAAATGCTACAATTCATTCATTACAGAAAAAGACAAAAAATAAAGTAAAATAAGTTGTTGTGTATATAAAATCTCATTCAAACGAAATACAGTTTACTTACTGTGTGTATGAAAAGTAATCTAAATGGTGCAATTACTTGCATTGCTACAGGATTTGATGAGCTCGGTATCAACCGGTACCTAAAATACCGTTACCTAAAATACCATTACCGAAATCCCCAAAAGTGGGTACAGATACCGAATATACCTGGTACGGTACAGTTCGGTACCGGTCGGTACTGGTACGACACCGATATTTGAGGGTAAAAACCGGTGCCGAACCGGTACCGAAAATACACCTGATTTGATAAATTTGATACGAATACCGATACCCGATACATTTGCTCATCACTTAGTGATTTTACTATTCATTCATTTTGATTTGTAATATATAGGGTAATAACTTAAACACGTAGCTTAGACACATCATTATAATCCATATTTAGAAACATTATTGCACATTTGTGTTTTACCATAAAGTTGAGGGACTTGAGTGAAAGTTAGCATATAGTTTAGGGACAGCTAGCTAGGGCTTGCAAACCACAACCCGTCCTATCATCGCATTTGCAAAATACACGACCACTTCGCCGGCCGGTGACGGTAAATTTCTATACAATAATATTCATTTCATACAAATACATAGATTGTAATTTGTTTGCATTTGGGTAATTTGTGTGTATTAATCGTCTCGTTGCTATAAGTTATAAGCTCAACTTTTTTATGTATTAAGTTGTCTGTTACCTCTTTCGATTCAATTGAAATTACAGATTTTGGATCAAAATAAGTTGAGTTAAGAAAACTGCAATATCAATTCAAATTAGGGCTTTATTATTTCTAGAGTTAAATGCCATTTTAATCACTGTGTTTTTGGGTCATTTTGCCGGTTTAGTATAAAGGTTTCATTTTTCGTTGTGGATCCAAAAAGGTTTCTCATCTTTGCCATTTTAGCCTACGGCGTTAACTTCATCCATTTTTTCTGTTAACGAGAAAGGGCAATCCGGTCATTTTATATGTAATTATGTGAATTAGAAGTGCAATTCAGCCATATATATAATGACCGAATTGCCTTTATCGTTAATAGAAATAATGGATGAAGTTAACCCAGTGGACTAAAATGGCAACGGTTAAACCTTTTTTGACTCACAGACGAAAAATGAAAACTTTGGACTAAACTGACAAAATGGATGAAGTTAACCCAGTGGACTAAAATGGCAACGGCATTTAACTCTTATTTATAGCTTTGGGTTTGCTTGTTTATTATTTATTGATTAATTTATTTATATATATTTCTTGTTATTCTTTCTATATATATGTTAATTATAATTTTTATATATAACATAATATATTTTATTTAGTTATTTTTATCAAAACATTATATATAATAATAATAATAATATAAATATGTATTTAATATACTAAATAAAAATTATATAAATAATAGGCTCGCGAGCCGGATTGAGCTCGACAAGTTAAGCTTGGGACTGGGCTCGTTTATTGAACAACCTTATTTTTAGGTTCGGGCTTAGGCTCAGGCTCGTTTAAGCCCAGCTCGATTTGAGCTTTTAACAAGCCAGTCTCGGGTAGCTCACAACTCACGAGCGGCTTGGGTTGTTACACGGCCCGTTCAGATGCTTGATTGTGCTCATTGTTTGGTGTCTGTAGATTGAAAAATGGGGGAGAAGAAGAAGAGTGCAACAATTCTCATCAGACTGGTTTCTGCAGCAGGGACCGGTTTTTTCTATGTGAAGAAGAAGAATCCGAGGAAGATACAAACCAAGTTAGAGTTCAGAAAGTATGATCCGCGTGTCAATCGTCATGTTCTGTTCACTGAGGCTAAGATGAAATGATTCTATCCATTTTAGATGCTAAAAGCATTAATCTTTTCTAGTTTTGTATGATCATGATGAACTATGCTTCTATCACTGTCTTTTTATAGCATGTAAGCCACTGAGTTAAAACATTTAATTTTAACACTTGTTTTAGTTGAGTATTGAATTGGATATGAATCTTTTTGGTTAGAGTTTGGATGCTTGAAGCATTTAAAGACTGTTAAATTGGAAATGAGTTGAACCCGTTAAACGGGTTGAAACTTGAAAGTGACTTTAAATGTATTCAGTATCTTCAAAATCCGTCGAATTGTTTTATTACCAAAATTTGATTGTCGTTGTAATACTCACGACAAGAAAAGAACATGTTTATGGGTTGGCCTAGCCCGAGTCGTCTGAATCATTACTTGTTTTGACCCGAACCTGTTTTGACTTGTTACTTAATCTGTGTGTTCACGTGTGAATGACGAATGATTCATCTATGAGTATACAAACAAATAGTGTTTGGACACAAATACAAAGTCACCATCACCTCCTCCCAGCTTACACAATCCAGCCAAAAAAAGATTGTGATTTCACGCTCGTAGATGAGTCCAAACTCGGCCTTGCAAAGCCAAGAACGCGGGCCCCTTCGTTCTTATCAGTTTCCAGATTATATCTGCAGGTGACTTGTGTGTCAGTGTGTCATCTTGGCACTTCATTGTCTTGTAGAGCCATCATTTTCTTTATCTTTTTTACTCTCCTGGTCATAACTAATAACCATGTCAAGCACGAGACTAACCGAGGTTGAGAGCCAAGAGTTTCATAGAGCAAAAGCCGAATTTGACCAAACCAAAGCTGGAGTCAAAGGAGTCCTAGACTCCGGGATTTTGAAAATCCCGAATATATTCATCCACCCACCGGAGAATTTACTAAAAAGCCCGTCTTCTGGAGCAAGCGATCTAGACCTGCAAGTCCCGGTGATAGATCTTAAAGGCTTTGAAGGAGGAAAAGAAGTCAAAGTTGGTGAAATTCGGGAAGCGTCTGAACAATGGGGGATTTTTCAACTGGTTAACCATGGGATTCCGGTTAGTGTTCTGGATGAAATGATAGAAGGCGTGCGAAGGTTTCACGAGCAACCCAATGAGGTGAAGATGAAGTGGTACTCGCGTGAGTACGAGCAACATGTTAGGTTTTACTCTAATGGTAGTCTTTATGAGTCGAAAGCGTTTAATTGGAGGGACACGGTTTCTTGTCACCATGCTGATGGTGCACTTGATCCTAATGCGATACCTCAAGTTTCCAGGTATTACTCGGTTACAGGCGAATTATATGAAAATGTAATCAACTTTGATCAAATTTCGCTTAAGATTACAGGGCTTTTTTAGACCAGAAGCACCATCAACCTCTCAAAAAGTTTGATTAAAGTAACTTCAATTTTTTTAGAGTAAAATGCCATTTTTGTTCATGAGGTTTGGTCAGTTTTGCGACTTTCGTCCAAAGGTTTGTTTTTCCACATCTGGATCCAAAAGGTTTAAAATCATGCCAATTTCATCCGGCTCGTTAACTCCAAACCTCTGACTTAACGGAGAAAAATGGATGGACTTAACGAGTTGAATGAAAATGGCATGATTTCATACCTTTTGGATCCAGACGCGGAAAAACAAACTTTTGGAGGAAAGTTGTAAAACTGGCCAAACCTCAAGGACGAAAATGACATTTTACTCATTTTTTTATATAAGGTAATAAGATGGTAACGGGTCAAAAATGATGACACCTGACGTTTTGGTAATCTTGCACACACATATTTACACACTTTTAGCGGTTTGCAGGAGAGCGATACAAAACTACATGGAACGGATCATAAGTCTAAAAAACACACTAGCAGAGTTACTATCAGACGCTTTAGGACTCGACACTAAGCACCTAGAAAGCATGGATTGCATGAAAACCGCAACGCTCTTGTGCCATTATTATCCCCCTTGTCCTGAGCCCGACTTGACTCTAGGAGCCACAAAGCACTCAGACCCGTCATTCCTGACCATTCTTCTTCAAGATAGTATCGGTGGTCTTCAGGTTTTTCGAAACGGTCAATGGGTGGATGTGAAACCGGTCAAAGGGGCACTCATAGTAAATATTGGTGATCTTATGCAGGTAAATGCAAGCATGAATATAGTTTTTGGCTTCTTGCTAGAGGTACCAAAATGTGGTTGGGTTATGAGTGAAAACAAATATATTTTTTGGACTGGTTATGGCAGCCCAAAAAGACTTTTTTTCCATAAGTTATAATTTTTTATAAGTAACCAATGTGTTTCTTGTGCAATTTGACCCGTTTTAGTTTTAGCTAACTTTTATTTATTCTTATTTTGACTGGCGTGTTATAAATAAAATATAACATGAATCGACCTGTTTATAAACTAATAGATTGATTGAAATTGCCACCTCTAGTATTTCGACTATTCGCTTAAGTTTTTTATTATTGTATTTGTGTAAACATATGGCTTTTACTGAAGGTGGAAAAATGGTCAGGTCAAAGAAGTTGCATAATAGGTCAAGATGGTAAATTTTTGGGTGGTTCTAGTTGGCCCGAAACACTTTTTCTCCAAAAGTTTTGAACTTATGTAACTAATCAGTGTGTCAGATATGATTACAAAAAAAGTTATATTTTTCAATAATAATATAATTTTTAGAGTAGAGTAATTTATGAGGTTTTATGAGTTAACATAACACATTGCATCACTTTCAGAACTTTTAGTTTTATGTGTTCGACCCGTTTGAGATAAAACATAACTGAATCTTTTTTTATTTTTTTGAAATAAAAAATAACTTGAATCGACCCATTTATAATAGTTCTTTCAATGTGTGTAGCTCGTTAGCAACGACAAGTTTAAGAGCGTGGAACATAGAGTGCTGGCTGCGCCTATCGGGCCGCGAATATCTTCTGCATGTTTCTTTTATCCAAGTACTGCTAATCACTGTAAGCCCTATGGGCCCATAAAGGAGCTAATATCAGAAGAGTGTGGGCCGATATACAGGGAGACAACCCATAAAGAATACATGTCTTGCTATAGATCAAAAGGACTAGATGGTACCTCATGCCTTTCCTACTTTAAGTTGTAGCTTATAAAGCAGTTGTTGGGAGTGTAATGTTAGTTACAAATAAATTGAATCATTAGCAAGTAAACTCATTTAAGTTTAATTAGCAAGAACACCGTTATATAGTACATATTCATTGTTGTATCGTTCACCCGTTATGGTTGTAAAAATCCCGCCTAGGCTCTGATTAGACGCCGATTAATCACCAATCGGAGGTTCACCGAGTAATGGCCGATTAATAGCTAGGCGGTGAATGGTGGTCCTATTCCAGCCAGATTCCGGCCAAATTTCGACCAAACCTTATAAATTACCCCAATTACTTATAATGGGTCAACGAGGGGTTAAAACATGTTTACTTAAAAGAATCACATATAAAAATGTGCATGTATATATAAAACCGGTGTTGTAAAAAACGGGACTAGTCGGCCAGTAATTGAGTGATTTTTCATTAATTTGTCCCTTAATCGGTAGTCGACTCTAGTCAGGCCTAGTCGGACCTAGTCGGCTGGCCAAAAATCGGCGATTCCGGCCAAAAACCTGTAAATTTCAAGCCCGTTTCCAACCAAACAATGTGAATTCCAGCAATTGTTCTTTTATACTTAAAAAATGAGTTAAGGAGAGGTTAAAACCTGTCTACTTAAAATATTTACCTATAAGAATGTGTATATGTATACATAAAACTAAAGATTACAAATAAAAATCCCAATCCAGTTAATCCTGATTAATCCCGATTAAGCGCTAGTCAATACCTCACCGCCCAACTAGCGCCTAACGCTTTTTACAACCTTGTATAAAACTAAAAAATACATATAAGAATCTCAATCCGACTAATCCCGATTAATTACTAGTCGGAGCTGGCGATTCTTACAACACTGTGGCCGATACCCATGGTCAAATTTGAATCACCAACCTTGTGGCCATCTCCCCTTGGGGTCAAGCTTGGGCAACCATCTTCTTTTCTTGGGTTTAGCATCGGGTGCTTTGATTTCCTTATCGGGCCATATCATCTTTAACAAGAATCCCTTAAGAAACGGTTTGTGGGGTTGACTTTGACTTTGACTTTGATGTTTAGGGAAGTTTGTGAACATATGTTGATGGGTTTCATCATGTGTTCTGGTGGTGGTGAACCTGATATAGCTTTGTTCTAGTGATTCTTTGGGTATGTCTCTAGCTAACAAAGGAGATGATCCACCCCAATTATGGGTGCCTAAAGATGAAGATAGATGTTGGGGTGATCTAAATTCCAACAATTCTCTTTGTCTCATATCTTCAAAGATCCACAATTCTATGCTTTATGATGTTATGTTGATGCAAAAATATGGAGGTAAAGTGGTGAAGCAAAAATGTTACAAAAGATTGGGTTTTGAAGGTTTTTATAATAATCAAAGTGTCATAAAGTTTGACCAAAAGGTTTACCCCTGGGTCAACTATTTTCAAATGGATTGAAGTTAGCCTGGCTGGATCCTTCTTCTTCTGGATTAAAACCAGCATCTAGTGGATGTGCTTATGACAGGTGGCCTTTTATTCTTCAGAGGGTTGTATAGTACTAAAAAATAATATATATATATATAGGGGTAGGTTAACATACAAAAGGGCTTATCATACAAAATGTACGCGACGCGCGTAGCCCTTGGATCAGGCCAAAAATCACGCATGGACCAGTTAATCACGCATGGGAGCCAGTTAATCACGCATGGGAGCAATTAATCACGCATGGGATCAATTTTTTTGACCTAATCACGCATGGGAACTTAATTACGCAAGTTATGTTGATCAAAAAATGGGATAATCACGCATGGGATACTAATTACGCACGTTATAACTCTGTCGCGTACGATAATGTAGGATAAGCCTTTTTGTACATTATACTTTCTCTATATATATATATAGAGGGAGAAGATCATGCGAGAACCACCTCTTATTGTGAGAACCGCGAGAACCAATGTGAACACACCAAAAATGCCTAAAAATAGCTAAAAATCACACAAAAATTTTTTTTTTTGAATTTTTTATAAAAAAATCGCTACTTTTCGAAGCAAAAAAAAAAAAAAAAAAAATTTTGCTTCTAAAAGTAGCGATTTTAACATAAAAAATATTAAAAAATTCAAAAAAAAAATTTTAGATTTTTTTTTTGATTTTTTTAGGTTTTTTGGGGGTTTAGTTTTTAGCATTTTAGCTTGGGGGGGGGGTGGGGGGGGGGGTTTAGGTTTTTGGGGGGTGGGGGAGGGGGGTTTAGGTTTTGGGGGGGGGGGGGGGAGGGGGTGGGTTAGTTTTTTTTAGGTTTTTTTTTGGGGGGGGGGGGGGTGGGGGTTAGGTTTTTTTAGCTATTTTAGGTTGTGTTCACATTGGTTCTCAAGGTTCTCACAATAAGGGTGGTTCTCGCATGAGCCCCTCCCTATATATATATATATATAGGTAGAGGATCCTGTAAAAAGTGCTCAAAGTGTGAGAAGTGTATTATAACACTATATATAATACTATATAACACCATATAAACACCGTATAACAATATGTAACACCATATAACACTTTGTAACACTATATATCATTATATAACAAATATAACACTATAGGTTGTGTGATAGCATGTCTATGATAGATGTATAGTGTTATATTTGTTATATAATGATATACAGTGTTACATAATGTTATATGGTATTATATGGTGTTACATATTGTTATACGGTGTTTATATGGTGTTATATAGTATTATACATAGTGTTATAATACACTTCTCATACTTCTCACACTTTAGGCCCTTTTTACACTATCCTTACCCTATATATATATATATATATATATATATATATATATATATTTTAAATTCTTGAGTTAAATGTCATTTTAGTTCATGTGGTTTGGGTCATTTTGCCAGTTTAGTTCAAATGTTTTATTTATCACTTGTGAGTCTAAAAAGGTTTCATCATTGTCATTTTAGTCCACTGGGTTAACTTCATCCATTATTTCTGTTAACGAGAAGGGCAATTCAGTCCTTTTATATGACCGAATTGCCCTTCTAGCTAACATAATTACATATAAAATGATCAAATTACACTTCTCGTTAACAGAAAAAATTGATGAATTTAACCCAGTGGACTAAAATGGCAACGGTGAAACCTTTGGACTAAACTGAAAAAATGGCTCAAACTACAAGGACTAAATTGACATTTAACTCTAAATTCTTTATTAAATTTTAGAGTTAATTTTGAGCCAGCTAAACTAAGCTAACGAGTGAGCCAATAAACTGGGGTTCCCTGAGCTCTGGCATATTTCGTTTACAAATTAGCCAATTTTAAATGAGCTTTTTTCAAATGAGCCGTGAGCCCTGAGCTTTTTGAATAGCTCTATGTGGGATTAGCGGCAAAAGCGAGTTGGCCAACCACAAGTGAACTTGCTATGCTAACCCATACAGTGTCCAAACAACACATACTGTCACACCCTGGCTTTGCGGAAGCGTGGTTAATTTGGTGTGACTTCTTAATACCATAGCTTAACCATAACAAAGCTATATGAAATAAAATCATGCAAGATCATCCATAGATTTAAGTTTTAAAAACTGAAGTAACATAACATTGTCTTAGGGACTTACAACCTCATAACATAAAACATTGTTTTGAAAGACATAAACATCAACATGAATAAAACGTAGTTCAAGATTTGTGACTCGTCCAGGAAAAAGTCACATTTCCTAAACTGGGATGACCTCGGAACCCATATGCAGCGGGAAAACATAACATACCGCGCCAGATCTTTAATTCCCTGAAATACATGTAAGTTGAAAAATCAACAATAATGTTGAGCGAGTTCATGTGTAAGTGAGTAAGTAAACCTTTGTATGTATAAAAATCCTGGTATGTAGCAAATAAGGAAAAAGAGATCACCAATGGTTTGCAAGGCCATTGATATGTGTGAAGTGCAAGTAGGAAGACTCAAACCTAGCAGATTTAGCGTTGGGTACAAAGTCACCCCGAGGTCCGTTCTGGTTGGGCCTGGGGCTGGGCTCGCTACACCCAGATAGATCTACCGCTTACGTCCCTCGGTCCTACAATGAGGATTAATGGCCTCCAGTTTCTGCCTACCCACTCACATGATCTAAGTAGTAAACCTCCTTACGCTAACCATACCATGTATAAAGTACTTGTAATCAAAGTAACATGTATTTCACCCCCGCAGTTTAGAAAACTGAAAACAGTTAAGAGAAAAGGGGGACATGAACTCACTGTGGTGCGTCTCTACCAAGTATGCCTCCAAATCAATCAGCCGTGTGACGACCTACACGTACTAATTCTATTAGACGGATGGCCGTGCCTTAGCTTTAAGGTTTAAGTTTTTGGGAAATAGTTAGGCAACTATTTCGTGTTTACATTCTGTATATACTTGGTAGTCATTTTCCTTCCCAAGGATGGGGGATTTAATACATGTGTGTTCGTATAATTTCGTAATATATTATTAAGTCTCACTTAAAATATATTTTATTTCCAACTTCAAAATATAAATATTCTTCTCAAAAATATTATATTTTAATACATGTGATTTTCCCAAAATAATACTTAGTAATATTATTTTTACTCTAAAAATAATATTTACGTAGTTCACAAAATAATCATAAACACTTATACAAGTGATGTTGTGAAAAATATATACTAAATATATTTATGTATCACGTTTTATTTTGTGAAATCCCACCTCCGGTATTTTGTAAATAAAGTCGTGGTGAAATCTATAATTTGAAAACAAGTCAAAATGTATTTCTAACACTTATAGTGAAAATAATTCTAAGTGTTAGGTTTTTAGAAAAATTTCGCCAGAGTTTCCTCTGTAACTGGAGGTGGCCACGCTTTCAAGCGTATCATTTTCTTTTATAAATCAAACCAACAATTTTCTTATTCAATTAAAACAATGTTCAAACCACAAACTAGTCAGAATATGTATATAAATCGCATAAATTTCATGAACTTGTGATTTATCCAAACTATGAAGTAAATCCCATTACTTTTAGTGGATCTTTATATAAAACAATCCGTTTTCGTAAAAACCCCGTTTTTAAAGGAATTCCACCTTTACAACTTCTCGTTATCTTTTTCAAAAATAGTTATTTTGTCGAAAGTGTGTGCTACACAAGTGTTTACACACTTGTGTGTTCTAAAAATCATTCGTGTTAGTGTAAGATCCGTCTTTAGAAAACATGATTTCTTTGATACTTGGTTCTTCGAAAATACCGCTTGTAGATACGCAGATCTACTAGTTTTAAACACTATTCCATAAGTCAAATTGCTTTTACACAAGTTCATGATTCGTGTGTGGTAGAGTTTCATCCTTTAACCCTTGTTACTTCCAAAACAACCTTATGTCATGATCCATGATCATGACCAACCCGGGTTAAATGACGATCCGAGCTACCACAACATAGATCGGGTCCAAATAATCACACAAATCAATTACTACATGATTTACACAACATATGAGCTTTTAACCAACATTTTTAGTGTTTTAAGTAGACTTTTAAGCTTCAACTTGTATGTTCACGAGTTTTAACCGTTACAAATCATATTAACCACTTTAAAATAGTTCGAGAAGGTGATTAAAACAACTTACTACTAGCTCGATGCTTGGGAAGAATCTAAGCGAAAAATGCGTGGATAAAAGCAATGTAACGAGGTCCTTCGCCTTCCGATTGCACCAAAGTTCCTTATACGCGATCCTTATCACTTGTAGATACTTGGAATGGCTTGAAACAATTTCGAAAATGATGGATGGGGGTGGGGTGTGTTCGGCCGAGAGCTCTAGGAGAGGGAGAGAGTAGTGTTTGTGTGATGTTGATAAGTGGATGATCATGTTAGACTAAGCTAGCAACTTATAGACAAAGTTAGGGTGATTAACCATTAGATCTTATGCTAACTAGATATTAGGCATAAGATTATAATAATGTTTTAGAGGACAAGGTATGTCCCCCCTCATGGGGACGGTTGGTTAAGGGGGGGGGGGGGGGGGTACTAGTTCATTTCCAACAATTAGTTAAGTATATAGTTAGGTTAATCTAGTTAAGTTAAGTGATTAACCCGGTTAGTGGTGTGTCATGCGTTACAATGGGTGTTAGGGTATTCAGGGACCCTAACTGGCTCAGAAAAAGATAAATAATGAAAATAACAATATTTTCAGGTTCCGGATAAAGTCCGGTTGTTCGGTTGGATAGTAATCCGTTAAAGCGTTAACAAAGCTTTAAAGTGTCGTTAATACCCTTTTTAGTGACACAACTCACTTCTGACACTTTGGAAAGTGTCTAGTAATATTTTTCTCATGATTTGGCACTTTATTAGTTAGCTAAAAGCTGAATTATTATGTAAAGTGCTGAGTTTTTGTGCTTAGAGTACGTTTTAGGCACATCCAGTCATTGTAACTTATTCCTAGAGACGCAGTTCTACAACCCTTGTATCCCTACACTCACCACTAGTGTAGCAAACTATTTCTGGCTCATACAGGCCTTAGAGGCAGTGTCTGCCTGATGCTGGCTCTATCAGCATGTTCAATAGGTTATTCGTTTATAGTGCTACTGTGCTTTTTGTGCATCATGTTTGTCACTAAGGTTCAGCATATAAATAATGTAGTGACGGTAAGTAAAGTATGATGCAGGTATATGCATGTATCAGAAATCAAGTAGCAGTTCATCAGTAATTTCAAACAAGCACAGTAATTAAGCAGTAATTAATTATTAATTAAGTCGTACGGATACCTGGTTTAGTGAGGGTTGTCACACATACATTGACAATGATCAGGCCAGCCCTGAGAATCCTAAAAAGTCTTTGGGTCCTCGGCGAATAGTAAAAATTGGGCCTTAAAATATATATTTTATAAAAAAGATAATCTAACATGTAGCATTGTCAACTTGAACACGGTCTATATAATAATTAAGTTAACTCAGACATGATTCGTTTAATAAATGAGTGCATCTGTTAAAGTGTTTAATAGTTTTTAGAAATGCTCATCCAATTTTTTAGAGAAATTAAATTTTTTTTTTGAACGGCCGACAAAATCTTTCTATACTAATATACAAAAATCTTTTTTTTGGACATGTGTCACTTTCTGGTGTTTTCTCACCTTATTTTCCTATTTATCTCTCATATTAAATAATAATAATAATAATTTTAAACAAAAATATTAGATAAGAATAAATGTTTAGATAAGGATAAACATTTGTTTTTATTATTATTATTATATTAAATAATAATAATAATTTTAAACAAAAAATTAGATAAGAATATAAACGCTTATTTGTATTATGATCATATATAAAATTACATTTATGCAACCCGAGTAATACACGGGGTTTTAACCTAGTTTTATTCATTATAGCAAGGTGCTATACACCATAATTACAGAGTACACCAAGTCATACAAGTTTACATAAGAAACTTAGCCAAAGAAGCTAAACCTACACCAATTTTCCCACGTAAGATCCGCCTCCTTTAAACGATTTTTAATCCACAAATAAGCCATAGATCTCACCTCATCCAGCACTTTAGTCGTGTTTGGTAAAGCTTGTCCAAAGACAACCTCATTCCTCATTTTCCAAATACACCAAATAACTACTAGAACGATAGCGTATAATGCTTTTTTTCCTTGTCCTTGAGTCCGGACTAAACCCATTTAGTACCAAAAGATCTTTAATATCAAAAGCAAGAATTGGAGGTAATTTACATCAATCCGCTACGTATTGCCAGATGACTTGCGCAAAGTGACAAGCAACGAATAGATGTTCACTAGTTTCTTCATAATTACCACACAACGTACAGAACCAGTTCTGAATCATGATGTTCCGATTCGATAGGAATTAAATTAAAAAGGTGTTAAAACATCGAGTTTGATATTTTTGTCTTATAATTATTTTTCTCTCACAATTGACTTTTCAAATATGAAATTAAATTTCCGTATGTTTAGGGGGTGGGGGTGGTCATCACTCATCACTCACTCACTCATCACTCACAACACCCAATCAAGTTCCGCCATGTCATCAACCATTTTTCCATCACTCACAACCTTTTTTAGTGGCAATGGTCATCACTCACCACCACACCCAAGAATTTCCCCCCAACCAACAATTACCCTCACAACATAAAATTCATCACGCGTTGAAGAAATCACGCGTTGATTCATTCACGCGTTAAACTTCTATGGTGGCGGTGGTCTTCAAAATCCTCCACGCGTGGTAAACGTTTTATCACGGAACATTAACGTTCCACCCCCACTGCCCTTATAATCTCTTATTTTTCAAAACTTTTTTCATTAGCTTTGACTACTCATTTTCTAATTATTTGCATTTGATTTGATTCCTCTGGTCTCTAGTTAAATATATAAACCAAGTTTGTTAATCGAGAATGAGATATAAGAAAACTTAAACAATTAAAATACATGAGTACCGCGACTTGTGAGCTTCATCGAAAATAACCTTCCTTAAACCTCCAAACCAAGGAACCCAAATCCTTTTCTCAAAACATAACGTTCCTTCCTTGTTTGGTACCAGTAGCTTCTCCATCCCACGGAGATATTCTTCTTCAAGGTTTCCTTCCTTGAGAGCTTCCTTCTGCGCGGCACGAATGCGCAAGGAAAGATCGGTTCGGATAATCATTTCTATAGCCCTAACCCTTATGGGCTTGATCCTCTCCTTTCGACTTAGGGCATCGGCGACCACATTCGCCTTCCCTGGGTGATACTTTATCTCGCAGTCGTAATCGTTCAGCAACTCAACCCAACGTCTTTGCCTCATATTCAGCTCCTTCTGATTGAATATGTGTTGTAGGCTCTTGTGATCTGTAAAAATTGTACACTTTGTACCATAAAGGTAGTGTCTCCAGATCTTTAATGCGAAAACCACTGCGCCAAGTTCCAAATCATGTGTGGTATAGTTCTTTTCGTGCACTTTCAATTGACGTGATGCGTAAGCAATAACCTTTTGGCGTTGCATCAACACACAACCCAATCCTTGACGTGAAGCGTCGCAGTATACCACAAAATCATCTGTACCTTCCGGTAGTGCTAAGATTGGCGCATTGCAGAGCTTATCCTTCAATATCTGGAACGCTTCTTCCTATTTGATTCCCCAATCAAACTTCTTATCTTTCTGCGTGAGGAGTGTCAAAGGTTGAGCGATTTTCGAAAAATCCTCAATGAACCTTCGATAGTAGCCAGCCAAACCCAAGAATTGTCGAATCTCGGTTGGCGTCTTTGGCGTTTCCCAATTCTTAATCGCTTCGATCTTTGTTGGATCCACATGGATTCCATCTCCATTCACCACATGTTCAAGAAATTGGACTTCACGTAGCCAAAACTCGCACTTAGAGAACTTGGCATACAACTGTTCCTTCTTTAGCAGCTCCAAAATAGCTCTTAGATGCTGCTCGTGCTCAGCCTTTGTTCTTGAATAAATCAAGATGTCGTCGATAAACACAATCACGAACTTGTCCAAGTACGGCTTACAAACTCTATTCATCAAGTCCATAAAGACTGCAGGTGCGTTTGTCAAACCAAATGGCATAACAAGGAACTCGTAGTGTCCATAACGAGTTCTGAAGGCTGTCCTTGGGATACTCTCCTCTTGTATCCTTAACTGATGGTATCCAGATCGAAGATCGATCTTTGAATAAAAGCTTGAGCCTTGCAGTTGATCGAATAGATCATCAATTCTTGGCAGAGGATATCTATTCTTGATCGTCAGCTTGTTCAACTCTCTGTAGTCGATGCACATACGAAAACTACCGTCCTTCTTCTTGACAAACAGGACCGGAGCTCCCCAGGGCGAGAAGCTTGGTCGGATAAATCCCTTGTCTAACAACTCTTGAAGTTGTGACGACAGTTCCTGCATCTCAGACGGAGCAAGTCTATAAGGTGCCTTAGCCACGGGCGTGGCGCCTGGAACTAAGTCAATGCGGAACTCTACTTGTCTCTGAGGTGGCAGTCCAGGTAAGTCCTCTGGGAAGACTTCTGGATATTCCCTCACGACAAGGATGTCTTCTATTCTTGGCTCAGCAGCCTTTTTATCCACAATGTGTGCCAGGAAGGCAACACATCCCTTTTGCAAACACTTTCGCGCTTTCAGGCAGCTGATAATTCTCAACGGCGTATCACGCTTCTCCCCGTGAACCACAATTGTTTCGCCGTCTTCGGTTGGGATACGAACGACCTTTTCGTGACAAACTATCTCAGCCTTGTTACTTGATAGCCAATCCATTCCTACCACCACGTCAAAGCTCCCCAGCTGGACTGGTAGTAGATCCAAAGCAAACTCACACTCTCCCAATTCTATCACACAGCCTCTGATTACTTCGTTGGCTTCTACTAACTTCCCATTAGCCAATTCGATTGAGTACGGAATATCTAATTTACTAGCGGCTAAACCAAGCATATTCTTAAAGTCTAACGATACGAAGCTATAATCGGCACCAGTATCAAATAAAACGGATGCATAGCGTTGGTTTACAGGGAACGTACCAGTAACGACATTGGGGTCCTGGCGCGCTTCCCTCGCTTCGATTTGGAACACTCTTCCACGGGCTTGGTTTAACTCTGGGCAGTTCCTCTTAAAATGCCCGATATCACCACAGTTAAAGCATCCAAGTCTTTGCCCGTTTCCACCTCCATTTCCAGCTTGGTTGTTGTTTTGGTTCGCATTACCAGCTTGATGCGCATTGTTGCCTCGATTCCCGTTTCCTCCATTGTTCCCCTGTGGGCGATTCCCAATACCACCACGATTATTATTTCTATTCCCAAATTCTCCTTGGCCTCCCCGGCCAGCACTAGCCCAACAAGAATCCTTCAAGTGTCCAGTCTTTCCACAAGCTTCACATACTTTTGGCCCGCATCGGCCAGAATGGTGACGTTGGCAGGTGTTGCACTTGGGCTGGGTGCCCATATATCCCTTTCCTTTCTTTCCACTACCAGCTGTAACCTGAGCTGGCATGCTTGGCTCTCCTTTCTTAACAACCACACTGGCGCCCTGCTTGAAGTTTGAGAACTTCCGTTTGTTACCTCCCGATGACTCGACGTGAGTCTCTGCCTTCTTTGTCTTGATCTCATCAAACTTGTTCAGGCGAATAGCCTCCTCAGTGAGAGCTACGCTCAAATCGATCGCCTCAGTAATTGTCGCAGGCTTGGATGAGGTCACCATGCTTATGATTTGAGGAGCTAATCCCCAAATGAAACGTTCAATCCGCTTGAACTCCGGAGTGACCATGTAGGGTACCACATGCGATAAGTCATGGAACCTCTGAACGTATTCTGCGATCTTTGGACCGTCCATTTTCAGATGCCAGAACTCAGTTTCCAATCTTTGGATTTCCGCGCGAGAGCAGTACTTTTTGCGCATAAGTTCCTTCAGTTCGGTCCAGGTTAGCGCGTAGGCAGCAGCTTCACCAAGTGTCTGTACTTGCAGATTCCACCAAGAGAGGGCTCCATCCAAGAATAGCCCTGAGATATAGGTGACTTGCTGGTCTGGTGCGCATTTGCTCATGCGAAGAACAGATTCGGTTTTCTCGGCCCAACGAACAAAGGCGACAGCACCTCCTGTGCCATCAAAGTTGACCGGTTTGCAGTCTAGAAACTGCTTGTAGGTGCACCCTGCACATACATTATAACATACGATCGGCATTAGCATCATTGCTAAAGATATCCAATTAGGCCATGGTATGTCTAAATGTCTTAGTATTACCATGAGGTGGATTATTGTTGCCATTGTTGTTTGAGCTGCTTCCGCTGGGTCCTCCTTGCGAAGCGGCGTATTGTGCGATGGCAGCAACGATGACTTGCTGGAGTTCTGCCTCATTGGTAGGCATGCGTGTCTCACGTCTCGGCGGCATCTTCTAAAAGATGTGTTTACGTCGGTCAGGCCATAGTTATAATACATACGCTCTATGATAGTAATAGTACATAACATCTCATGTTATAATCATATCAATCACACAACATCCCATGTCATAGAATATAAATAACCAAATCAAGCATCAAATATGATGAGAATACTGCGATTGCCATATATTGAGACCACATAGTAAGCGTACAAGTACATCACAGTGTCATACAACATCAGTCGACCAAGGGCTACATCACCCTAGTCCAAAAACTATATCAAATCAGTGTCAATACATCCCATATACATGTCAACAAAAGTCAGAATCAAAATGTAGTCTCCAAAAATGTTGTGCAGTCAAAAGCATTCGCCGTCTTCTCACCAATGTCTACCTATACGGTACTGAAGAGCTCTACACGGATGGCGGTGGAGGAGGGGGAAAGTGAGTGTAGAACAAACGGCGCAAATGGAGCCAGTCCTCCTCCATGGCTCTCTGGGTACGCAAGAATGAAGCAACCTGCTGCTCCAGGGCAAAAAGGCGTGCAGCATAGTCTGGTGGTACAGGTCGAGAGTGCTGCAAAGGAGAGTGGGTCTGACCCTGGCACTGACACGGCGGCGGCTGGGCTCTCTCAAGCTCCTGAATGCGCTGCGTGTGTGCCTCGTGCTGGGTGACAAAAGACATCAAAACGTCCTCAATGGTGTACCCCATGTGGAAAGAATGGTAGGGGTCAGTCGGTGGCATAGCAGAAGGTGATGTCCAAAGAAACGGCTCACTGGTGGGATCAAAAGGTGCCACATGAAATGGAGAAACAGGGGGAAAAGTAGCAGACGGTGGTATAGCAGGGATAGATACCGGTATATGTCCAAAAGGGTGAGCCGAAGAACCCTCTCCAGCTCGTGCTGGAGGTGTAAACCGAGGAAATGAAAAGGAGGTATCAATGTGACGGGTATCAGTGATCTGAGGGGGAAAAGGTGGGACCTCGTCATCAGCAGGAATCCACCCACACTGGGCGTGCTCATCTCGTGGGTCCACCTGTGCCTCAAAAAGGGCACGGTCGAACTGAACTGGCATAGGATCATGGTGAGGTGCAACAAGAGGGTCAACTGGTGCATCAGCAATAAGTGGGGGATCAACATGATCAGCAGCAATGACATGATCGCCCTCCAATAATGGGGCATCTACGGGGTGATCATCAATAGGTGGGTCAGCAATGACAGGCTCAATAACAGGTGCGTCAGCATGAACTGGGTCATGCTCAAGCTCTGGGTCAGGAGCAGCTACCTGCTCAGGGGCCATGGCAGGCTCGGGATCATCAAAGGCCATCTCAAAATCAAACTCAGGGTCGATAGGATCAACTGGGTCAACCGGATCCTCCATAGGCTGATCCATGGGTATAAACTCTATATCCTCATCTGGGTCGAATCCTGGGGGAAAGACAGGATCGGAATCCTCCACATCATCGTGGTCGAAAGTAAAACTAGGAATAGGGGCAACAGAGGATGCCTAGTCGGGATCTGATCCATGTGAGAAGTGTTGCGCACTCTGGGTGTGTGAAGGTGCGGAGGCCACAGACTCGAAAGAGTCTGGGACCGGTGAGTGAGCAGGTGACTCCTCAGCGGGAGCATCTGCGATCATCAAAAGATCTCCAGCAGCAAGAAGGGCCTCGCCCTAAACCTCATCCTCTAAGGGCTCGTCATCAAACAGATCGACGTCGCCATCATCGTCGGCGTCGAGAAGCAAATCGTAAGCAGGATATGAAGCAAGCGGTATGGGAGCAGGGATCTCCACTAACGGTAGGTCCCCGGCCAAAGGGCCATCAGCGAGCTCATCAGCACCATCAGGTAAAGCAAAGGGCTGAAAATCATCCTCGTCTGTGCTAGTAACGTCGGATGTGTGGACCTCGTGCTCTGAAGGCTCTAGGTCATCTGATACTATAGGTCTAGGTCCTGTGGTGTCTGAGTCACCTGTGCCAGAGGTGTCCATAGTGTCTGTAACATAAACACAAACATGCACAAACACTCAACATTTGTTTGTAAAAAGTTTTTGGATCTGGACTTAGGTGGTATGCAGTAAAAATGTTTTCGTGAGAGCCCTAGTGATCATAGTCTAGACTCGAGAAGGAATCCTAGTTCGCTATGATCAGAGCTCTGATACCAAGCTGTCACACCCTAGCTTTGCGGAAGCGTGGTTAATTTGGTGTGACTTCTTAATACCATAGCTTAACCATAACAAAGCTATATGAAATAAAATCATGCAAGATCATCCATAGATTTAAGTTTTAAAAACTGAAGTAACATAACATTGTCTTAGGGACTTACAACCTCATAACATAAAACATTGTTTTGAAAGACATAAACATCAACATGAATAAAACGTAGTTCAAGATTTGTGACTCGTCCAGGAAAAAGTCACATTTCCTAAACTGGGATGACCTCGGAACCCATATGCAGCGGGAAAACATAACATACCGCGCCAGATCTTTAATTCCCTGAAATACATGTAAGTTGAAAAATCAACAATAATGTTGAGCGAGTTCATGTGTAAGTGAGTAAGTAAACCTTTGTATGTATAAAAATCCTGGTATGTAGCAAATAAGGAAAAAGAGATCACCAATGGTTTGCAAGGCCATTGATATGTGTGAAGTGCAAGTAGGAAGACTCAAACCTAGCAGATTTAGCGTTGGGTACAAAGTCACCCCGAGGTCCGTTCTGGTTGGGCCTGGGGCTGGGCTCGCTACACCCAGATAGATCTACCGCTTACGTCCCTCGGTCCTACAATGAGGATTAATGGCCTCCAGTTTCTGCCTACCCACTCACATGATCTAAGTAGTAAACCTCCTTACGCTAACCATACCATGTATAAAGTACTTGTAATCAAAGTAACATGTATTTCACCCCCGCAGTTTAGAAAACTGAAAACAGTTAAGAGAAAAGGGGGACATGAACTCACTGTGGTGCGTCTCTACCAAGTATGCCTCCAAATCAATCAGCCGTGTGACGACCTACACGTACTAATTCTATTAGACGGATGGCCGTGCCTTAGCTTTAAGGTTTAAGTTTTTGGGAAATAGTTAGGCAACTATTTCGTGTTTACATTCTGTATATACTTGGTAGTCATTTTCCTTCCCAAGGATGGGGGATTTAATACATGTGTGTTCGTATAATTTCGTAATATATTATTAAGTCTCACTTAAAATATATTTTATTTCCAACTTCAAAATATAAATATTCTTCTCAAAAATATTATATTTTAATACATGTGATTTTCCCAAAATAATACTTAGTAATATTATTTTTACTCTAAAAATAATATTTACGTAGTTCACAAAATAATCATAAACACTTATACAAGTGATGTTGTGAAAAATATATACTAAATATATTTATGTATCACGTTTTATTTTGTGAAATCCCACCTCCGGTATTTTGTAAATAAAGTCGTGGTGAAATCTATAATTTGAAAACAAGTCAAAATGTATTTCTAACACTTATAGTGAAAATAATTCTAAGTGTTAGGTTTTTAGAAAAATTTCGCCAGAGTTTCCTCTGTAACTGGAGGTGGCCACGCTTTCAAGCGTATCATTTTCTTTTATAAATCAAACCAACAATTTTCTTATTCAATTAAAACAATGTTCAAACCACAAACTAGTCAGAATATGTATATAAATCGCATAAATTTCATGAACTTGTGATTTATCCAAACTATGAAGTAAATCCCATTACTTTTAGTGGATCTTTATATAAAACAATCCGTTTTCGTAAAAACCCCGTTTTTAAAGGAATTCCACCTTTACAACTTCTCGTTATCTTTTTCAAAAATAGTTATTTTGTCGAAAGTGTGTGCTACACAAGTGTTTACACACTTGTGTGTTCTAAAAATCATTCGTGTTAGTGTAAGATCCGTCTTTAGAAAACATGATTTCTTTGATACTTGGTTCTTCGAAAATACCGCTTGTAGATACGCAGATCTACTAGTTTTAAACACTATTCCATAAGTCAAATTGCTTTTACACAAGTTCATGATTCGTGTGTGGTAGAGTTTCATCCTTTAACCCTTGTTACTTCCAAAACAACCTTATGTCATGATCCATGATCATGACCAACCCGGGTTAAATGACGATCCGAGCTACCACAACATAGATCGGGTCCAAATAATCACACAAATCAATTACTACATGATTTACACAACATATGAGCTTTTAACCAACATTTTTAGTGTTTTAAGTAGACTTTTAAGCTTCAACTTGTATGTTCACGAGTTTTAACCGTTACAAATCATATTAACCACTTTAAAATAGTTCGAGAAGGTGATTAAAACAACTTACTACTAGCTCGATGCTTGGGAAGAATCTAAGCGAAAAATGCGTGGATAAAAGCAATGTAACGAGGTCCTTCGCCTTCCGATTGCACCAAAGTTCCTTATACGCGATCCTTATCACTTGTAGATACTTGGAATGGCTTGAAACAATTTCGAAAATGATGGATGGGGGTGGGGTGTGTTCGGCCGAGAGCTCTAGGAGAGGGAGAGAGTAGTGTTTGTGTGATGTTGATAAGTGGATGATCATGTTAGACTAAGCTAGCAACTTATAGACAAAGTTAGGGTGATTAACCATTAGATCTTATGCTAACTAGATATTAGGCATAAGATTATAATAATGTTTTAGAGGACAAGGTATGTCCCCCCTCATGGGGACGGTTGGTTAAGGGGGGGGGGGGGGTACTAGTTCATTTCCAACAATTAGTTAAGTATATAGTTAGGTTAATCTAGTTAAGTTAAGTGATTAACCCGGTTAGTGGTGTGTCATGCGTTACAATGGGTGTTAGGGTATTCAGGGACCCTAACTGGCTCAGAAAAAGATAAATAATGAAAATAACAATATTTTCAGGTTCCGGATAAAGTCCGGTTGTTCGGTTGGATAGTAATCCGTTAAAGCGTTAACAAAGCTTTAAAGTGTCGTTAATACCCTTTTTAGTGACACAACTCACTTCTGACACTTTGGAAAGTGTCTAGTAATATTTTTCTCATGATTTGGCACTTTATTAGTTAGCTAAAAGCTGAATTATTATGTAAAGTGCTGAGTTTTTGTGCTTAGAGTACGTTTTAGGCACATCCAGTCATTGTAACTTATTCCTAGAGACGCAGTTCTACAACCCTTGTATCCCTACACTCACCACTAGTGTAGCAAACTATTTCTGGCTCATACAGGCCTTAGAGGCAGTGTCTGCCTGATGCTGGCTCTATCAGCATGTTCAATAGGTTATTCGTTTATAGTGCTACTGTGCTTTTTGTGCATCATGTTTGTCACTAAGGTTCAGCATATAAATAATGTAGTGACGGTAAGTAAAGTATGATGCAGGTATATGCATGTATCAGAAATCAAGTAGCAGTTCATCAGTAATTTCAAACAAGCACAGTAATTAAGCAGTAATTAATTATTAATTAAGTCGTACGGATACCTGGTTTAGTGAGGGTTGTCACACATACATTGACAATGATCAGGCCAGCCCTGAGAATCCTAAAAAGTCTTTGGGTCCTCGGCGAATAGTAAAAATTGGGCCTTAAAATATATATTTTATAAAAAAGATAATCTAACATGTAGCATTGTCAACTTGAACACGGTCTATATAATAATTAAGTTAACTCAGACATGATTCGTTTAATAAATGAGTGCATCTGTTAAAGTGTTTAATAGTTTTTAGAAATGCTCATCCAATTTTTTAGAGAAATTAAATTTTTTTTTTGAACGGCCGACAAAATCTTTCTATACTAATATACAAAAATCTTTTTTTTGGACATGTGTCACTTTCTGGTGTTTTCTCACCTTATTTTCCTATTTATCTCTCATATTAAATAATAATAATAATAATTTTAAACAAAAATATTAGATAAGAATAAATGTTTAGATAAGGATAAACATTTGTTTTTATTATTATTATTATATTAAATAATAATAATAATTTTAAACAAAAAATTAGATAAGAATACAAACGCTTATTTGTATTATGATCATATATAAAATTACATTTATGCAACCCGAGTAATACACGGGGTTTTAACCTAGTTTTATTCATTATAGCAAGGTGCTATACACCATAATTACAGAGTACACCAAGTCATACAAGTTTACATAAGAAACTTAGCCAAAGAAGCTAAACCTACACCAATTTTCCCACGTAAGATCCGCCTCCTTTAAACGATTTTTAATCCACAAATAAGCCATAGATCTCACCTCATCCAGCACTTTAGTCGTGTTTGGTAAAGCTTGTCCAAAGACAACCTCATTCCTCATTTTCCAAATACACCAAATAACTACTAGAACGATAGCGTATAATGCTTTTTTTCCTTGTCCTTGAGTCCGGACTAAACCCATTTAGTACCAAAAGATCTTTAATATCAAAAGCAAGAATTGGAGGTAATTTACATCAATCCGCTACGTATTGCCAGATGACTTGCGCAAAGTGACAAGCAACGAATAGATGTTCACTAGTTTCTTCATAATTACCACACAACGTACAGAACCAGTTCTGAATCATGATGTTCCGATTCGATAGGAATTAAATTAAAAAGGTGTTAAAACATCGAGTTTGATATTTTTGTCTTATAATTATTTTTCTCTCACAATTGACTTTTCAAATATGAAATTAAATTTCCGTATGTTTAGGGGGTGGGGGTGGTCATCACTCATCACTCACTCATCACTCACAACACCCAATCAAGTTCCGCCATGTCATCAACCATTTTTCCATCACTCACAACCTTTTTTAGTGGCAATGGTCATCACTCACCACCACACCCAAGAATTTCCCCCCAACCAACAATTACCCTCACAACATAAAATTCATCACGCGTTGAAGAAATCACGCGTTGATTCATTCACGCGTTAAACTTCTATGGTGGCGGTGGTCTTCAAAATCCTCCACGCGTGGTAAACGTTTTATCACGGAACATTAACGTTCCACCCCCACTGCCCTTATAATCTCTTATTTTTCAAAACTTTTTTCATTAGCTTTGACTACTCATTTTCTAATTATTTGCATTTGATTTGATTCCTCTGGTCTCTAGTTAAATATATAAACCAAGTTTGTTAATCGAGAATGAGATATAAGAAAACTTAAACAATTAAAATACATGAGTTAAAAAGTATCATTTGAGTTAGAGTCATTGATTGTTTAAACTCTTACTAAGTCATTAAATCTTATTTATATTCGCAAATGAACATTAAATAGGTCAACCCGAATACAACAAGATTTAAAGTAGGTCCGACACAACACTAATAAATATATAGGCCGTGCTTGGGCTTAAACATTCAACCAACAAATCCAACAAGATGGACATTTTTGCTATCAAATATATATAAAAATCAAGTTAATATATAAGTTACATAAAAGTTTTTAATAAATACCATGTAGAAAAAAATGAATCCGTCAATAAAAGATGGGAAATATTTAATATGCGTGTGTCATTTTATTTTTTAGACATTACTCACGTTCAAAAAAACCATTGGATTTCACTAACTAAATATTTAATATGCGTGTGTCATTTTAGTCTTTAATAAAGAAAAATGTATTTTAATGTGGACGTAACATTGTAGAGAAAATGAGTGGGTTTGAAATATAGTTGAAAATCTGACGTGGTTGCTAACCTGGGGTGTTTGTGATTGTCTGAAAGTGGATGCAGCGAAGATGTTATATTTAGTTCAAGAACCAAAACTTCTATTATCATATTCGATTTCAGTTCTAAAGTTCAAGCTTAGAAGTTTGTATTTCAACGGTTCTAGGCGACATTAAGTTTCAAGTGCGTCGTCTTACCATTGCACCACTACTTGGCCCGCTAGCCAAGATTTGAGATATGATGAGAGAGAAAGGGATAAATCAATTATGTGCTTAGGTTTTAACGGTGGCAACGACAAGATTTGGTCCCTGTGGTTTATAGGCCAAACTAGACCTCTTGGTCCTAAGTAAAATCGAGAACCATTTGGGTTGAAACTAGTTTGGGCAATGAGAGAGGGAACCCGTGTACAAACTGGTGGGTTGGGTCGGTTGAAATCAATTTGGCTCAGATTGGTTGGGTAGTTCAAATCGGGTCAAGTTACGAACTGGTTCCAAACCGGTTTTGTTGTCCAAGAACATAAACTTATCAACATCAAAGATTACCCTAATTTCTTCCAAGAACATAAACTTGCGATTCAGTATAAAGATTGTTAAAGAGAGTACCATCATATAAGACTTTATTTGAGCATATATAGGATTTCAGAAGAGTTGCAAACTGTATTCACATCACAGAAGTGGTTTGTACATAGAAACCTATATAGAAAAAACCTGAATCTCGACGACGACGACTTTAAGTTAGTTATGTTAGTTAGCATTAGAGAGCCTTGTGCGTATTGATTCCGGGCTTGATATTTTGTTAACACTGCAAATGAAGAAGGTTTTTTTTTGTCAATAAAAGAAACATCAAAACCAAAACTGAATTTAAGTTAATATTATTTTGTGCAAAGGTGATCTTGCCAGATCAAAAGATCACCACTTGATGCCATTTTCTCATAAATCCATTCAGGAGCAAATTCTTGCAACAATCTGAGCTGTTCTTCAGCTTCTCCTATTAACAGTAAAAACAATATTAAATATTTATGAGTTTTATACAAAACAAGATTAAAATTAATTAAAGACTTACTTCTGTCAACAATTTCCAACTGGCTTGAAGTTATGATGTTCATAAGCTCCTCTTTTGTAACAACAGTTCGTTTAACCGACTGAAAGTAAAACAAAACCGCGTCGAAGAGTTTAGGTAACCCTGCAATCATCTGTTTCCTCCATTTAGCCTGTGAGATTTCTGGATTATTCTCCTCTAATGCTTTCATTTCATTTGCTCTAATCTGAAATAATTCACCAATCACACTTTAGTATATACTATTTTCACATATACAAACTCCAGTCCAGTTAATCAAATAATGTGATATAAGTTATTATATCGACTTTACCGATGCTAGAAGATCATCCGAGAGGACATCATCATCATCATCAGTGGATACCCTTTTCACAGGTGGAGTTCTAGTCTTCACAGGAGTATCAAACGTTATCGATCTCTTTCCACTTGGGCGTCTAGTTAACTTACTAGGAGACATAACTGAACCCTCTTCATCCGGGGTCATAAAACACCTAACCGGCCGTGCGGTTTGTGCAGGTGTGTCACTAAATGGAGTCGAAACAAGCTTAACCGGAGTCCCATCAATCGGAAATCCCTTGACCGGCGTTTCAGGTAACTCTTTAAGCAATTTCACAGTGGAAGCTACTTCATGGTCAGCCCGAGTTTCAGCAAGTTCTACATTTTCGGGCAAAATTTGTTTCGAAAACCGCCTTTTGAAAGATTGAGGCATAATAGATGCTGCCACTGGCTGCTGTTCAGAAACTGTTGATGAAATATCATGAACTGAATCCACATTAACCTTTTGAACTGGATTTGTATAAGACGATTTGTTCGATTTATTAAACGGTTCAGGTAACTCCCCCTCTGGAACATCATCTCCCTAATTAATAATAAAACTAGCATCATTAAACAATAATCTAAATTCTAACCCAAAATGCAAAAACAAAGCCATTCAAAAACATATATGAATAACTGAATATAACTAACTACCTCAGGATTGGATTCACAGAAACCCGAAAGCCTGGACCGAAACAATTTACTCAGCAGTTTATAACCACTTTCAGATCTCAGATTCTCATCATCATGAACAATATCAAAATTCAAACTGATACAAAGATCCGGTTTCAAACAGCTCGTTCGATCATCGCGAACGAGTATCTTCTTAATCTCAATCGCCTCGGGTAATATAAACTTAATCTGAGCTAAATGACTATACCCAAAACTCCTACACAACAATTAAACCATAACAAAATAACCATTCAGTAAACTAGTAATAATTCGTTACAAATTATTTTTGTAGAGTTAAGGGTCATTTACGTCCACGTGGTTTGTCCACTTTTGCCATTTCAGACCCGAAGGACGTAAATGACACTTAAACTTTAGGAAAGTAAATGACACTTAACTCCTAATTTTTTTTATTTTTTGTAAACTTATTATTATTCGTTTTAAAATAAAATTATCTAGGAGTTAAATGTCATTCCCGTCGCGAAAGTTTAAGTGTCGTTGGGTTAGCTTTTTTGGACTGAAATGACACGTTTTGAAAACGTCATAGAGGAGAATGTTACAATTTAAAATTTTGGCCAGAACGGGTAAAAAAGTGGACAAACCACATAGACGTAAATGTTTTTGTATTATTGTATGGGTGACATTAATAAATTCATATTTGTGTTTTTCTTGTAAAACTTCCGATATATGATGTATTTTTAAAAAACAAATATGGTTTTGTAATCTGCTTATTTTTATCTACGTTTTGATATAAATTATATAAAAAAACAGAATATAAAACTTTATAACGACTAATAAAACATTTTTATTTGATACTGCTCCGTTTTTTATATCAAAACTTAGATAAAAATAAGCACATCGCAAAACCATATTCGTTTTCTAATAAAAAATTATATATCATAAGTTACAAGAGAAAAAACACAAATATGAATTTTTTAATGTCACATCAATCGGTGCAAACAGTAAAAGGTTAGGTGTAAATAGCAGACTCGTATTGTATACCTATCGGTTAAGCTCTGAACCATTCTACTGATGTTCGTAAATGTCGGCATAGATCGTTTCAACCCGAGTAGTCGTAGAGAAGATCCCAATCGATCAAAAAACGTACACAGAATCTCATACCTAAAAACACAAATTACAATCACATCAATACAATGTACCATCAATATTTAATTCTAATAGACAAAAGCAAAACTTACTTCTCCGGAAGCGATTTCGGGCGTTTGAACGTCTTCGATTTCGAGTTAGGTGTTTCGGATGAGGGATTTGGAGCAACCGAAGCTACCGGGTCTGAAACCCGAAGCCGTTTGACCGCTTCTTTGACTTGATTGACCGATCGGAGTGACTGGCGGCGCGTGAGGGTTTTTTCGGGGGTTTTGAAGATCAACGGGGTCTGATCGGGTGCTTTGTCGGATGAATGTGGTTTGTTGATGGAGGGTTTTAAGGGTTTTTTGGATTTGAATGAATCGAAAGCTGATGAAGGTGCTGATGAATCCATTTTTTGCAGGTGGTTTGTGGGGTTGGGGATGAAAGGGATGGGGAATGAAGTCAAATATGTTGATGGAGAATTAGGGTTTTTGGCGCGAATGTGGTGACGTGGTGGCGCCAAATCAGACGTGGAGGCGGGAGTGGTGGTGTTTGTAAGTTTGTAAGTTTTTGTGGTTTGTTTTTGGACCCTTAGGTTTTGAGTTTGTACAGTTTTGGACCCTTGGGTTTTGAGTTTGTTTATGTTGGAATGGAAAGTATGTTTTGGGCAAAAGAAGTTTAGGCCATAACAAATGGAGAGATATTTATGTTATTTTATTTGCTAAAAGTAAAACTAAATTGCTTTTAGACCTCCTGATTTTAAAAAATAAATTAATAGCTTTTAAGTCTTGAAAAAATAAATTTAAGTCAATATTGTATAATGAGATATTTACGTATTCATATGAAAATATAGTAAATTAGCGTATGCTAATACTTACTATAGATGATTATAAAAACTAAATCAATCGATAAATGTAAAATACCTAAGTATGCACAAATACTAGTAAATTAGTGTATACTAAACTTACTATAGATGAGTGTAAAAACTAAACCAATCAATAAATGCAAAATACCTGAGTATACCCTTTTGATACAATTCTTGTATCAATACTGAACTCTAGAACCAGTCAAGTTTTTCTATAATAAACCGACTAAATCATTCAATAAACGTAATATACCTGAGTATATTCTTCTATATAATTGTTGTATCGGTGACGAGCTCTTGAACTATACACGTTTTTCTATCGAAAACCAACTTCTTTTTATTGTGGTGTGGCAAGAAAAGATATTTAGATGATAATCAATGAAAATGTTTTTCAAATGCTTGGAACCCTTTATATGCATAATGCTTTCAAATGATGACCGTTGGCATTAATATTAATACTCGATATTCTCATTTTGGTATAATCTTCAATTAGTTAGCCGTTGGCTAACCCAAAATTAATGCTCTAAATCCATCCATATCCCAGCCCAAAGTTTATAGCCCATTAAGCCTAAATTAATCCAAAACACTCACATTTATTTACTTTCATTGCGGCTAACATTTAAAAATCAGAAAAACCAGGAGTAATTATCATCATCATTCATAATCATAATGATAATCATAATCATAATCATAATCACCAAGTCGTCGTCATCTTGTTTGTTAAATAAAAAATCCTAGAGAGAGAGAGAGACACACACAAAACAAAAGCTTCTTGGACTAAGGTCATCCGTAGTCATAAAGCCCATTTGTGGTCGTTATGCGACACGTGTCGTGCCACGTCACACAGGGGTTTTATGGGGCATTATGTCACTAGAGTCCGTAGTCATAAAACCCATACCTCATCATTACTCAATTAATTAATTTCTAACCTTTTAAAATTAAAAACCATTCTATTAAATAAAAAAACATTACAATAAAATAAAAAAAAGACATCATCATCATCATCATCATCATCATACTCAATAAATCCCACCAATAGCAAAGTTAAGGTAGGGTCTGAGGAGGGTAAGATGTAGACAACTTTACCTCTACCCCGTAGGAATAGAGATGCTGCTTCCAGTGAAACCCCCGACTCGATAGTAGTTTTGCATCAAGCCTTTGACATAAGGTACATAACACTCAGCAATTAAGATAAACACTGATTAGCGCATGTACTCCCTTGTCTTTCGGCTATCAACACCACCACATGATGCATGATTAACCATCCCCCCCCCCCCTTAAGGTTATTTTCACGAAATTAGTAAAATAACGTTAAAATTCGTGCACTTTCACTTTTGCCCCCCGAGCGCCCACACATATATACATTATATGCGCATACCACAAGTGGGGCGTAAAAAAAAAGACAATACATTTATTCTTCGTCTCCATCGTCGTTCTCTTCTTCTTCCCCTTCGTTTTCTCCAGCATCCAAACATACGTCTTCAAAGTTCCCGGCTTCGAATTCCTCAACTTCTTCTTCCTCGGAATCTTTTTCGTCGTCACCATTGTGTCGCATTGGGCGAATCGCCCAAGCATGCTCGACCAAATCCACCTTCAACGCGTTATATATATCCTTAGATCATAATAGTTGCGCATTTACGAGTCTCTCTTCCATTGTTGCTTGAGTTCCTTCAACTACATCTTATGGAATATAGTTTTGGCATATCGCTTTTCCATCATCCTCTTGATCATATTACGCATAATGATGCAAGCATACATGGTTATATTCTATCCTTATGCCACATACGACACGAATTTCTGATAAAATTCCATCGTTGTTGTAGAACCCCAAAACACCCCTCGATGTCCTTTCTTGAAGACTCTTATAGTTTTTTTTAAAAAACTGTCTTTTTCTCATCGAACGTTTCAGAAAACGTTTTAACAATAACCGAATACTCCAGGTATATACCATCGCCCAGATAGTAGCCATGCTCGTAGTCGTTCCCGTTTGCATGAAAACCGGCCTTTGGTATCGTTTTAGAAATATAGCTCTCTAATAATGGTGAAGCCTCTAAGGTATTAATGTCGTTCATACACCCGGCTACACCAAAGAAAGCCGACCAAATCCAAAGGTCGTATGATACAACCGCTTGTAAAACCAAAGTTGGCTCCAAATCCATCCATATCCCAGCCCAATTCTATTAGCCTAAAATTTATAGCCCATTAAGCCTAAATTAATCCAAAACACTCACATTTATTTATTTACTTTCCTTGCGGCTAACATTTAAAAATCAGAAAAAACAGGAGTAATTATCATCATCATTCATAATCAAAATCATAATCACCAAGTCGTCGTCGTCATCTTGTTTGTTAAATAAAAAATTCTAGAGAGAGAGACACACAAAACAAAAGCTTCTTGGACTAAAAGAAAGAAAACTGCAGCATAAAAAAAACACAAAAGGGCAAATAAAAATTCAATCTTTTTCATCACGCAATCGCAATCACAATCAAGATTTCTCTTTTCTAATTCCAATCGTTTCTTTTCAGTCGATTACTTCTGGGGTTTCAGTGTTTCATCCGATTGCGTATTTTTCTTGGGTTTACACTTCGAGTTTCTTGAACAAACGGTCGTTTATCGCTTGGGTTTCCTACAGGTAAACTGCTTTAAAGTTTCGATTTTTATGTTTTTTGTAGAATCTTTTTGCTTGTTTTGTTGTTGCCCAAGTGGAATTTGTTTAGTTTTTGATGTGGGTTTAATTTGTTTACAGCTGATTTTGCCCCAAATCTTTGATAGGTGTTCTTGATTGAATTGGTTAGTGATATTGTATATTATTTTGGTGGTGTTTATTGTTTAGTGATTTTATGATCATTTTCCCCAAATTTGAATGTTCCAGTAGTATTAAACAACTTATGGGTGCCCTTTGGTTCTTGTTTTTGTGAGAATGTGGTAAAGATATTGTTCATATGGAAGTGATTTTGGAGATGGTGAGTGATAGTAGTTGCAAAGAGGCTTGTATATAGTTAAAAACAACAATCATAATGAAACCGGTTATTCAAATAATCAGGTTTGAAGAGCAGGGAAGCTATAATGAAACCGGTTATTGAGATAAATGTAAAATACCGAACAAATGATTGTCTTGAACTCGACTACTCGCTTTTAAGTTGCAACATCGGAAGACGTCAATCTTTTGTGCGCTTTATATGATTGTGGATGGTTGGTATTAATTATTGCATTTGTGTTATTTTTGGCCCCTTTTCAGAATCTTGGTGAAAATATATAACTTCTTTGGGGGATGGACGACCTGCTCCTGCATATTTATAACTTAATATAAACAATGTTCGGTGGGACAAAAAGCATCACTGCTCTCCACCATTTAAAACAAAAATTACTTGGCGAGTCATCTTTCACAACATCGATTGACAATGTTACCCCTGAAATCGAGTTATCGGATTATCAACGGGCCCCGAGTCAAGGTAGTGAGAGCCCGTCCGGGCTTCTTAACGGCGAAAGCTTGAAAGTCGAACCGATTGCCGATTTGGATTTGTTCTTTGAAAGACTTTATAGCTACTATTGTGAAAAAGGTCTATGGTGCATCATTATTAAGTGGATCGTTGAGCTTTTGAGTTTGGCGTTTACCATATGTTTTTCGGGCTTCTTTTTATTGTTTGTTGATTGGGATGGTCTTCGAAGGGCGAAATGTGGGATGGATGCAGTTGAATCCGGGATAAAACCGTGTGATCTTGCTAAAGAAGCTCTTCATGAACATCCTTTGACACCTTTAACAACTTTTAAGGTTGTTATTCTTGGTTATCTCGGAATCACTTTCGTTTATTGGATATTTTGCTTTCTAAGGTTCTTTGTACAGTTGAAGGATACACTTGACATACGCCAATTCTACATTAACAGGTATTCCTTAATGTGTAGTTAAGTGTTAGGGTTAAAAGATATCACATGATTAGGGCTGCAAACGAACACGAACAAGACCTTGTTCGTATTTGTTTGTTAAGAAATATATGTGTTCACAAACTGTTCATGAACACTTACCGAACGAAATTTTCTGTTCGTGGGTCGTTTTTTAAGGAAATAAGCGTGTTTGTTTGTTAAATTTAGGCAACGAACGTTGATGAACACAAACTAATGTTCATGAACGCAATTGGAAACAAACGAACACAAACAAGCGTTCATGAACAAAATATATAATACACTGAAACTTATTAAATGTTTTATTTGTCGGGATTTTGAAGTTTTAAATAAGATATAAAAACCAAAAATAGTAATGAACTATCGGACATGAACGAACACGTTACCTAACGTTCACGAACATAAATGAACGAACGCAACATATGTTCATGTTTGTTCATTTAACTAAACGAACGAATTTCTTGTTCGTTTGTTTAATTAACGAACGAACACAAACGAGCTTCCCGCCGAACGGTTCACGAACTGTTCGCTGAATGTTTGGTTCGTTTGCCGCCCTACACAAGATTAAATTTAGAGGTTGGTTTTGTACTTTTGTTGATCACTTGATCTAAAATCGAAGTTTTATATTTTTTCTTTTTTGTTGCAAGTCTTGGCGTGACTGACAATGAGATGCAAACGATGCCATGGGCGTCAATTCTTGAAAAAGTTGTTCGAATTCAAGAATCACAACAATTATGTGTGGTGAAGGATCTTTCGGCTCATGATATTGTGATGAGATTGATGAGGAAGGAAAACTACTTGATTGGAATGTTAAACAAAGGGGTGCTAGCCTTCCCGATCTCCTCATGGGTCCCGGGTGCGGGTCCCACTGTCAAGATAGATGCAAATGGTACACGATATTGCCTAACGCTAACCAAGACCCTTGAGTGGACTTTAAATTGGTGCATATTGCACAGCATGTTTGATAGGTTTGTAATCTCTTTCTCTCTCTATTTGAGCTAGTTGTTACTAGCTATGCATTTAATATGGTGATATATCGGTTATCGTTCCCCATGTCAAATATCGGTCAGAATATCGGTACCGATATTAGCAGCGATAATGACTGATATATCACCCATATTTGACCGATATAACCGATATAATCAACGATTTTCCTGATATTAGTACCTAATCTTCTTAGTTCTGCCACTCGTCTTTCTTCTTATTGTTGCCATTAGTGTTTTAAGTCTTAATTGTTAATTGTTAGTGTTTTAACTTTAAGTCTTAATCAGTTCATAGCTGCTACAATTGTTAGTGTTAATTTGCTATATATATAAATTCTGCATGATATTAAAATTACCGACATCCCACCGATATCTCACTGAGATAACCTATATCTCAAATATCGGTCCTTGACCAATATCCGATATTTTACCGCTTTAACTGCATAGGTTACTAGTTGATATGATTCATTAACTTGTGAAGTTAAAACAATATTTGTTTTTGCGTGTACTAATGTTATATAAGACCTTTTGCAGAAATTTTTGTATTAGAAAGGACTTTGTTAGTGACCGCGATACGTTAAAGAAAAGGCTAATGGTTGTTGGGATTGCAATGCTTCTTTTGTCTCCATTTCTAGTTATCTTTATGCTTGTCTATCTATTTCTAAGACATGCAGAACAGTTTTATAAACATCCTAGTACTGCTTCTTCTAGAAGATGGTCAAATCTTTCCAAATGGATATTCAGGGAATTCAACGAGGTGATCTTTTTCCCATTTTTTGTTTATTTATTGAGGTCATGTAATATCTCTAACTTGTCAAACGGGTCAAATAGCTAATAAAATGCCATTTTCATACCTGAGGTTTGGCCACTTTTGCGACTTTCATCCCTGAGGTGCCATTTTCATCCAAAAAGTTTGAAATCTTGCCGTTTTCATCCCTGAGGGCCATATTTCGAGGGACGAAAGTCGCAATAAATTGCCAACCTCAAGGATGAAAACGGCAAAAAACACCAAAGATGAAGGACTGCAATGCACAAAAAAGTTGTTTTGGATGAAACAGGCAAATATGCCCAAACCTTAGCGACGATTTTGGCAATTTACTCTAAATTTATTAAAATTTACAGTAAAAAAGCTCAACCCTCAACCCAATTTATACCAAAATTACCCATTTTGACCCAAAAGGTTTTTAATTTGTTTTCAACCCGCTCATTTGCGACCTCTGCTTCTTGTTATATATCTAATTTTTTTCATTTTTTAGGTGGATCATTTGTTCAAGCACCGTATCAACAGCAGTGTTACACACGCCTCAGATTATTTAAAACAATTCCCATCTCCTGTTCTTTCAATCATTGCAAAGTTCGTATCTTTCGTTTTTGGTGGCTTTGCTGCAATCTTGATCATCATCGCGTTTCTTGAAGAATCTTTACTTGAAGGCCACGTAATGTTTTCTCACATGTTAATGTCATAATCTGAAAAGTCAAACTGACCTGTTTTGACTAAAGTATTGATCTTTTTAAATGCAGATTTTTGGTCGTAATTTGTTTTGGTATACCGCTGTTTTTGGAGCAATAACCGCCATAAGTCGAGCTCTTGTTTCCGATGAGCTTTTAGTTCTTGATCCACATGGGACTATGTCGTTAACCGTTCAACATACTCATTATATGCCCAAAAAATGGCGCAGGAAAGAAAACACTGAATTTGTTCGAGTCGAATTTGAAACTCTTTTTCAGGTATAAGTTTTTTTTTTGCTTAAATCAACAAATTTTAAAGTCTATTTTAAGTGTGTACAACGTTCTAAATCATTATCATAATTAATATTGTTTTTATAATCATATGTTATGCATTATTTATCTAGTGTGATGCTGATGTGGCAATGTATGCTTGTAATGTGTAGTACACCGGGAAGATGTTGCTGGAGGAGATGGCGTCGATCTTTCTAACTCCATTCTTGCTTATATTTGTAGTACCTGAGGTATTTAAATAGATCGTTTTAACTAGTTTTGTTAAATGTCTAAAATGACCTTCAAGTGAGGAAATTATAGAATCTTTTGGACCCAACGAAGGCGGTGTTTGGTTGTTTTCTACATAAAAATGATTAGATGATTATCTGATTATTTCAGCTTAAACTCATAGTAACCCGTTTGTGGTAATCGTTTAAAATATTATTCAAGTGAAAACAAAACAGACTTATTTACCTTATTTTTTATGATTCTCTTACAAAAGAAGAGAACTGTTGAAACTATATGATTATTTTAAAAACTTATCAGTAGATAATTGATAAAAATGTTATTATAGTAGATAAAATTGTTAAACTATTATATTTTAAATGTAGATGGTTTAAGAATATACTAAAATTTGTCAACGGTGCAGCGGGTTGATGATATTTTGCAGTTCATTGCGGACTTCACTGTTGATGTTGAAGGCGTTGGTCATGTTTGCAGGTTCATATTCATCGCATCCTTGTTTTCATTCTTTCTATTAAATTAAAAAAAAATAAAAAATCATGCGGTTTATTTTCTCTATCTCCAATTAACATATAATAAATAACTCGATAATTGTATATCTGCAGTTTTAGCGTATTTGACTTCCAGAAACACGGTAATAGCAAGTATGCTTCTCCGCATAACTCATCAACTACTTACCGTAGTTCCCAAGGGAAAATGGAGAAATCATTTCTAAGGTAAATGTCTAAAATACCCTTTTAATAACGAGAAATATGAGAATCTTGTAAACAGATTTGTTTAATAAATATCTTTTGCAGCTTTCAAAGTAGCTATCCTTCATGGGAACCAAGTGCAGACGGAAAACAACTTCTTTCAACACTCAAGGCATTCAAGGAACAAAAGTTTCAAGAACAGGGTATAACTCCGGGCTACATGAGCCTGAACCGACTACCACAATGGGCCCGTACCTGTCCAGCCCATGGCGACCCAAACAGCTACTTCTCTCGAGACACGGGCCCAAACGTTTCGAAAAGTACTTATCAACGAGATTGTATGTGGCTCATGGATCCGGCTCACAAGAACCACCCGTACATTCTCGACTGGTACTACACGTCTTCTCACCATCACTGGCGTGGGCCACAAGACATCGAATCAGGCCCTGTTGACGTTGACGACAACATGGCAAACATGTGGGACCCACCTGACATAAGACGGGACCCGGTCCGGTATGATGACCATTGGGGAAGCTTTTTTGACGACCGAATGAAGAGTAATCTAGAAGCGTCTACGTCTGCTCCTCTGTCACGTGGAAGTGTTCTACAACATCGTGATTCCGGCAATATGGGTAGGAGCCACTGGTGGGACCGTCCACGAGGGGTGGGCCCGGGCCCTCAAACAAGCTTTGTCGAGCCGCCAAATTTCAACCGTGATGATTACAATGACTACCATGATAATTTCTCTGACCGGAGCTTTGAAGAACATGGTCGACCGTTTGACTGGGGGGCTTCGAAGTCAAACGAGTTGTCGAAGACTTTTTATATGGATGATATTGGAGGAAAATTTGATCTCCCTTTTGATGATATCTATGAAGAACATTCTGAAAGCCCGCCAAGAACACCCCGTATGTAGGAGTTATTAGCTATATCATGTGTTTCGGGTTCTAATATGTTTAAGGAAAACTGTTGAACATTCTTTCATTGTATATAACTTGATCAGCAAAATTAAAGTCGAAAACATGTAAGAAAAGACTTTAGTTTTGGCTTACACGTTTCTGTCTTAAGGCGTTACGCTTTTATAGTCTGTTAGTCGCGATACGCCGATACGCAATGACCCGACTACTAAAGCATGTGTATTAGTATTTGCTTGATATATAAGGCAAATAAGTATAAGTAACTCATATAGTATTTGCTAAAATAATATCATGTAGTATTTGCTTAATTCGTGTATCTAATGTTGAAATGATGAACACAATAATTTAACTTGCTATATAAGAAAACAGAGTTTCAATAACTCATAATTCATTTAACACATACAAAAAGAGATCATTATGCATTATTTTAATAATATAATGTAATGTTTTTAGAAAATTCTGAATATACCATTGCGACGTACTTGTTTAATCTACGTTTCAACTTTTGCTCCAAAGAAGGTTTCAATAACTAATATACATTTGCAACTTTTGTTAATACTGATTTAGGATCTTTATAATATAAAGTACAACCTTCTTTTTTACTTATTTTCTTATATTCTTCTTCTAAACATATTTTTAACACTTGTGTTTTATTACTTCTATTCTTCTTCTAAACTAGGGTCGTTTAAATCGCTCGTCGCTAGCTCGACGCTCGTTCGAAAATTGCTCGGAAAATGCTCATTCGATTTGACGCTCGGTTGTAAACGAGCCGCTCTGCTCGGTTCGGTTTGTAAACGAGCCATGCATGAGCAAAGGTCAGCTTGCCTCGGTTCGGCTTGAATTATTATTTTAATTAGTATATATATACATATACACATACATCTATATACATGTATATACACATATAAATTATACATATATATATACACACATACACCTATATATATATACACACTTACACATACATATATACTTAAATATAGTTTTATATGTACCAATCTATTAGATTTTGGTCAACTATATACAAATTTACAACTATATCTATACGTACCAGTCCAACCACGCCAATAAAAAATTAAAATCAAAACTAAAAGTTAAACCCTAAACCGATAAACGACAGTCTGTTCATCGCCTCAATGTTTCATGTCGTTACCCTAAGTCAACCGTCTCCTGCTCTCAACGTAATTGTTCGTGCAATATGATTATCGTCTAGTCAGCCACAACATTGTTATTCATAAGAAAAATATTATGCGATTAAATGTGCATGTTTTTAAAGACATAAAAACTTGAGACACAACATTTGTCACTATCTCCCTCACCAAATTTAAATTGAGCGACACGGTTGTCCAAATCGCTCGACGCTCGCTCGTAATTTTTACAGCTTGAAAAATGTTCGCTTGATATGATATTCGGTTTTAAATGAGCCGCTCCGCTCGGTTCGATTTGTAAACGAGCCAAACACGAGCACATGTCCGCTCGGCTCGGCTCGTGAATAGCCCTATTCTAAACACATTTTTAACACTTGTGTTTTAAACGTATCCTGACGGGTCTCTGATGATACGTCACCCTTTCTTTCCTAGGGTTTTAACAAGGGTTTTCTCCCCCAACAATACCCACTCTGCTTCAATATTCAATCCAAAATCACACCATGAAAAGAGCTTCATCAAGACTCCTTCACTTCCATTTCCGTAAACTCTTCTCCAAATCTTCAACCCCTCTCTTTTCCACCTCTCAATTTCCATCACATCCCACCATCAACACCCACACCCATCTCAACCCACACCCAAAAACCCAATCTTTACTCTTTTCAACAAACCCAACTCAAAATCACACCACTTTGTCCGACCCACAACAACCCACATCCCAATTATCATCAAGACAGCGAAAAATCAAAGAAAGATCACAACTTGTTGATGAATTTGAGGCTGCAAAAACATCTGATGAAATGATCAAAGCATTTGACCAATTGGAGCCCATTCTTGATGAGAATGAGCTTGGTTTAGCCTGCTTGAAAATTGGGCTTAAACTTGATCAAGAAGGTGAGTACCCTGATAAAGTTTTTGACTTTGCTAACAAATGTTTAAAAATCTTGGATAACAACAATAATGATGATAATAATGGTGATTTGTTATTGCCTCTTGCTATGAACTTACAGTTGTTAGGTTCTGCTTGTTATGGTTTGAATAGGTTTAGTGAGAGTTTAGGGTATTTGAATAGAGCCAATAGGATTTTAGCAAAGTTAGATGAAACAGTTGGTGACGGGTTTGAAATTAAACATGTGTTACATGCTGTGCATCTTAATTTGGCCAACACAAAGAATGCGATGGGTAGGAGAGAAGACGCAATCGGTAATTTGAAAAAATGTTTAGAAATTAAGGAAATGACGTTGGAGGACGATAGTCGGGAGCTTGGGAACGCGTATAGGGATATGGCGGAAGCGTATGTTGCGATTTTGGATTTTAAACAAGCATTGCCGTATTGTACCAAGGCGATGGAGATACATAAGGTACAATTAGGGAGTAATTCGGTTGAGGTGGCGCATGATAGACGGTTGTTAGGTGTGATTTATACGGGTTTGGAAGAGCACGTGAAGGCGTTGGAACAAAATCAGTTATCGCAAAAGGTTTTGAAAAACTGGGGGCTTAGTTCGGACTTGCTTAGAGCGGAAATCGATGCGGCGAACATGCAAATCGCGTTAGGGAAGTTTGATGAAGCGATCAATACTTTGAAATCCGTTGTTCTTCAAACGGATAAAGAAAGTGAAGATCGCGCTATGATTTTCATATCGATGGCGAAAGCTTTATCTCATCAAGAAAAGTTCACTGAAGCCAAACGGTGTATACAAATGTCATGCGGGATTTTAGAGAAAAAGGAAAGGTCGTCGCCTTTAGAAGTATCCGAAGCGTATATGGAAATATCGATGCAATATGAACAGATGAATGAGTTCGAGACTGCGATTTCTTTATTGAAGAAAGCACAGAATATGCTTGAAAAGATACCAAACGAACAACATTCGGTTGGTAGTGCTTCGGCTAGAATTGGGTGGCTACTATTGTTAACGGGTAAGGTACAAGAATCGATACCGTATTTGGAAGATGCGATCGAGCGATTGAAAGAGAATTTCGGCTCCAAACATTTTGGAGTTGGATATGTTTACAATAATTTAGGTGCGGCTTATCTAGAACTCGATAGACCTCAATCGGCTGCACAAGTTTTTGCATTGGCTAAGGATATTATGGACACTTCACTTGGTCCGAATCATGTTGACTCAATCGAAGCGTGTCAAAATCTTTCAAAAGCGTATAGCGCAATGGGGAGGTATGAAACTTATGTTTGTAAGTTTAAATTGCTTGAATTTACGTTTTGAAAATGATAATGTGATATTGAGTAATCTAAATCGGATAATCAGTTGCAAATACAGTAAATTGAGACGTAGGTGATAACATTTGGACATGCTTTTATTGTTGTTTGAAGCTGTAGCTTGAGGTTGGGTTTTTTTTAATAATTTGCTTACGAATTGGTTGGTTCGGGTTATGTTTTATCTTTAACGGGTCAAACTGTAAGCACAAAAGATTTAGCTAAAAATGAAGGTTACTGATTCAATTCAGTTGCTGTTAAGTGTTTTTGAATGCATACAACCTCGGACCTTCTAAGTCGTATTATTAAAATTAGAGTAAAATGCCAAATTTCGTCCCTAAGGTTTGGCAAGTTTTGCGAATTTTGTCCAAAGGTTTGTTTTTCCGCATCCAGATCCAAAAGGTTTGAAATCTTGCCATTTTCATCCGGCTCGTTAGCTCCATCCATTTTTCTCCATTAAGTCAGGGATACTTTCGTCTTTTTTGTTAACTTAAAGGGGCAATTCGGTCTTTTTCAGTGGTATTCGGTTTTTTTACATAAAGTGATAAAGATCGAATTGCCCTTTTAAGTTAACAAAAATTACGGAAATGCTCCTGACTTAACGGAGAAAAATGGATGGAGTTAACGAGCCCGATGAAAATGACAAGATTTCAAACCTTTTGGATCCAGACGCGAAAAAACAAACCTTTGGACGAAAATCGCGAAATTGGCCAAACCTCAGGGACGAAAAAGGCATTTTACTTCTAAAATTATTTGGCCCAGTATTGATATAGTAAAAATTTTGTGATCATATTCGAGACTAATTACTTGTATAAAAGTTATAAAATCTGGACAAAAAATGATCTGGCCAACCCGACCTACCTATTATTGAAATTCGATATTTGAAACCTCAAATCTCAATACATAAAATGACCAAAAAGAATATTCATGTGAATAAAAAAGAGACTAAAGTCGTAGATAATCGAATAATTATTAGCAAATCCAAACACGTCTTAGCTATGTGTTATGTTCAGTTTGTATAACTCAATTGTTGGTCTTTTCATCTATTTGTGCAGCTACGCACTTGCGATCAACTTTCAGGAAAAGGCGATCGATGGTTGGAGAGGGCATGGACCGAGTGTAAAAGACGAACTCAAAGAAGCAATTCGTGTTCTTGACGAACTAAAGGTGAAAGCTTGTGGTGGGCCCCATGATAACATGGCGTTGCCGGCAAATCATCCTAGGAGAAGAAGCTCGCGGTCTAATGTTTCAGTCGAGTAAAGGTTATTGAATGCAAATAAGAATATTAAAGGAAGCATTTTGAAGAAAGTTTACTGCTTGATTAATTTCGCTTCTGGTGAGCTTGCTATTGACTTCCGTTTATATAAGGTTTTGACTTTTGATGAGAAGTTTTTGTTGCTAGAAAACTTTTGGTTTTGTGGGATGTATTAAAGATAATTTGATATATGGATTCTAATTGGAAGCGCGTAAAGGTTATTAATATCTTGACTTGGTTTTAGACTGCGTCACTGCTCTGTAGGGATTGCAAGATTGGCGGGTCAGGAGGTTTGAGCAACGGGTCAAAACAAGGAACTTGTAGTATGGGTTAAACGGGTCGAGTTGCTCTGTAGAGATTGCAAGATTGGCGGATCAGGAGATTTGAGTAACGGGCCTAAACGGGTCTGAGTTTGGGCAATTTTTCATCTTCTTTCACCCGTTTTTAACTATATTTTTTATTTGACCCATTTAAAACAAAACATAACCTAAAACTTACTTTGATAATTAATGCACTGAAATTGTCAAATTGACTACTCAACTGTTGTTTTAATTGAGTTGAATTATGCACGTCTTTTTCTACATGTTTGGTATACAATATATATCATGGATGGTTCATGTATATTATATACCCTTTGACCTAGCAACATAAGAGATCTGCTTTACTTGATTCATAGTTCTACTGATTTTTTAATAGATCAATTTAGGAAGTTAACAACTTTTAATCTCTTTGACCCGTCTAAAGGGATGGCAAAAGAACCGAATCCGAAGGGAAAACTCGAAACATTTGGGGCTGGTATATGTTTAGTTTCAAAAGAATTTGGGGGTTTAGGATGGGTATGGTATTAGATGATACATGATGATTACCTGCGTCAAACCCAAATATATTAATATATTTATAGATGTATTAAATAATATGTTGTTAAAAACTTAAAATTATTGAATTTGTAGAGTTTTATCAGTGTAGTTGAGTATTTGATATTGCAAATCTTGTTTTTAGATGAGTAAGTTTTTTAGTGTTTACCACATAATATCACAAACGGGGATAGTGATACCTATGGATAAATCCGCCAAATGATAGGTAATGAGCAACAGGCATCAAGCCGACATGCGGGCATGAGATATAGTTTTATAATCGGTATGAGATTGTCATTAGCAACACTCAAGCCCTCACTACTTTGTTTTAGTTAAATTATCTTTTTGTCTATGTTATAACGGTCCAAAATCGAATATCGATCAATGGCCGATATTTGAGATATAGGTTATCGAGGTGGGATATCGGTAATTTTAATATCATACAAACATAAAACATATATACAATTAGTAGTAATATCAAAAGTCAAAACTCAAAAGTGTCATATTTGAAACATGATCTAATCGTAGGCCATGAAATCTTCCTCCAAGTCCACATCAATCAAGCCATCCAAAATACCGGTCAATATTGCCGATAATATCAAAACTGATATCAAAACTGCCGATAATACCGGTCAATATTGCCGATAATACCAAAACTGATATCAAAACTGCCACATCAATCAAGCCATCCAAAATACCGATAATATTGACCGATAATATCAAAACTGATATCAAAACTGCCGATAATATTGCCGATAATATCAAAACTGATATCAAAACTGCCACATCAATCAAGCCATCCAAAATACCGGTCAATATTGCCGATAATACCAATGTAAAATATTGGTATATAATATCAAAACTGATATTATATACCAATATTTTACATTAATATTTTGTAGATATTTGGATGTTTGACAACTCCAAGATAGATGGCTAATTTTTAGAAAATTGAAATTCTACCTAAGATATGGCATGGATCTAGAGGAGTTGACTGTCTTTATAAGCAAAAGAATCTTGAAAGACCAGCAACCATGATTAAAGTTGCTTGATGATTACTCAAGTGACCATGAAACACATTAATCATATTTCCACCCATTCTAAAGCATACCCTCTTCCAACAAATGTCAAATCCAAAAAAAAAAAAAAAAAAAAAAATCTTGCTTTACTAATTTGTACATCATGTAATGGAAGTAGTACATCCCATCATGAGCCCATTTCTCACTCAAGCATATTGTAGATAGAATACAATGATTTTCATTCATGAAAGTTTCTACCAACCAAAAGTAATATAAGCAATCATTCTTACACCCATGCTACTATTTTACCATAACCAAATTCTTTTTCTTTTTGTGTAAGTGTAATCTTTTACATTATGCTATCTTTTCTAATACAAACCCGATAAAAGAACGAAAAAAGAACGTAAAATTAGTAAAAAAAAGAAAGAAAACCCGATTCATCTATACGCAAAATACTAAAACTAGATTGGTAGAATCGCGTTTCTTGATCCTCGACCATTCCCAAACGAGAAAAAATGTCGTCTTGATCTTCCACTCGTACTTCCCTCCTCGTCGTTCCTAGGTTCTTGGAGAGTCCCATTGCTTTGCAAGATCTCTTGAACCGATAAGTAAACATGGCGGTCGATTGCTGAATCCATCGAGAAAGATCTTCGAATAGGTTGAATCGAAAAGTGATCATCTTTTCCTCTAATATCAATGCTCTCATCACCCATGATAGAAACATGATGAGTTTTTCTTGTTTTAAGCCTTTTCCCACCAATCTTTCTTGGCGAATGACCTCTCGATTGATGCGATCTTGACCCGTTTCCATCCTGATCCAACTCAATCACCAAGAAATCTTGATCCCCACCAATCGGGCTCGATTGGGGGTCTTGAGGCGAAGAAGTTGGTGCAATTATCTGATCTTTCGGGTATCTTGCACCACCCGATATACTCAACCTACAAAGCGGACAATTCGCGTTGTTTTGAAGCCAAATATCGATACAATCCAAATGAAACGCGTGGTTGCAGCTTGGAAGAACCCGTAAAGTGTCCATTTCTTGAAAATCATTCAAACAAACAACACATTCATACCAACTCCTCTTGTCCCCTTCAGTTTTTGTGTATTGACAAATGGGAATCTCTCTGATGAGTAATTCATCAAGCCCTCTAACATGCCAAGGCGGAGTCGAATAAGCCGACGATAACGGGTCAGTAACGGGTCGTTCTCGGGCCATCGAAAACCGCCTTAACGGGTTGACTTGTTGCCAATTGAAGCAGCCTCTAGTGACAAAGAAGTAGTAAGAAACCAATAGGAAAGCAGTAGCAACTATGCATAGGGCTGCAATGGCTAAGATTGGGAAATTGGAAGTTGATGGATCAGATTGGAGGGTTGACTTTTGATGATCCATTGGTGGAGTTTTAGAAATGTGGGTTGTGAAGAAGAGGTGTTGAGAATGAAGAAGGTGATGGGTCATGTGTATGAAGTGAGAAAAAAGTCAATATTGATTAAGAAAAATAATTGAAGTACAAGAAGCAATAAATGAGTGGGGAAGGAACACATGGTTGCTTCAATGAAGATCTCAAAACATGGGAGGGGTTTGACTCACACAATGTGACACATTAGCATTCACATCCAACCCACTATATTTTCACCCTAAAAAGCATACAATTCTATGAAATTTATAATTTTTTTTGAACGGTGAACTTCATGTATAAGATTACCACACTCTTTAAATCGGAGAGCCTCGTATTATTACCTCACTTTGGTCAGACTATGTTGTCTTAACCGGGCCCACGTTGGCTTCAAAGTTTGGCTTTTTTGGGCGTTCCCCTGGGAAACCATACTGTCGGCTGCCACTTGACAGTCGTTTGTGCCACCACAAGAGCATAACTCTCTGGCGTAACACATGGTGGGACGAAAACCCGGTTGGGCTTGAGAATCGAACTGACAATCTCACACAAGGCCTAGTCCAAATCCTTCTATACCATAAAATAGATTTTTGACGGAATGAAAAAGACATATATGATAGAATCGTAACCATAGAATACGACCTGAATCGAAATGCATACACTTATGGAATTGAAGAGAGAACAACCCTGTGAAGCATTGGCGAAGCTTGCCCCCCCCCCCCCCCCCCAAATTTCCAAAACCGGGGGGCGGAAACGTATATACCTAAAAAAATTCTATATGAAAGTACTATTCATAACACTACGTATCGAAAAGTTCGGGGAGACGGGCGCCCCCTTAGGCTATGCCTAAGCTGCGCCCCTGTTGTGAAGGCACCCTGTTTGCTTCGTGCATGAACATAGCCCAAAAAAACTTTTTGGAAAATGCCCTTTTAACGCAGTTAGTGATTATGGATAGAGTGAGAAATTTCATTGATATATATTAGAAGTGGACAAGTTGTTTGGACACTTTTGCTGCGTATAAGCCTCGTGTAGGCCTATACGCTGGATAGAGTGAGAAATTTCATTGATATATATTAGAAGTGGACAAAGTTATTTGGACACTTTTGTTGCGTATAGGTCTATACGAGTCCTTTACGCAACAGCTGATTTTTTGGAGTGTTAATTGTGTGTTTCTTGATTCCTATACGATGTGTGTAGGTTTATACGAGGTCTATACGCAACGATATTTTTTATATAAGGACCGGTCTGGTTCAAACTTTCAATATATAACGTTATATCGTTTCAACATTATACCGTTTCAATATTTACTGTTTCAACATTATACCGTTTTAGTGTTTAACGTTTCAACATTATACCGTTTTAATTTTTACCATTTCAATATTTACAGTTTCAATATTTACTCTTTTAATATTATATCATTTCAAAATTTAACAACATTATACCGTTTTTACATTATATCGTTTCAATGTTTACCGTTTTAACAACTTTTAATATTACCTTTTGAACAACTTTCAATACTTACGGTTTTAACCAAATTATTATGTAATACAAACAAACATCACGTAACCAAACAATTGAAATACAACTAAATATGACTAATATAACATAAGTTTGTACATACATAACAAAAGATAAACTACAACTAATTACAAAATACAAAAACAAGAATAGCTGGCTAGTCTATGGCAGCGGATGCCAATCTGGTTGTGGATCTTGATCTGCCTATGGATCCTGATGTGTTTGCTACTGCTGACGAGGCAGTGGGAGCGATCTCTCAGGTAAACCGTCACGGTGTCGCCAAAACTGCAACTCCTCAACCACTTACTGCATCATATAAGTAAGCATGTCAATCAGGGCTCATAACTCCTGATATTCCGCCGCTCCTTGGCCAGTACCTGGAGCAACATGTTGTGGAAACTGAGGTGGTCAGGGTGGTGGCGGCGGCTGTGGATGTGATGGAATATCATGATAGGTCGGCTACTCCTGCGCAGGCCCGACTCAGGGTGCCGGAAACACGAGTGGGAAGTCTACCGACAACTCTTGTGGTACGAAGAGCTGGTACTTCCTAGTGCGGAACCGTTCGATGATGCCGGGGAACTTCCTAATGAATTTCATCCCCCACATCGTGCCCATATCTAACCTCGACGGCTCTATCGGCGTCCGTAAATGATTGTCATCATCCGGGAAAAGTCCCAAGGAACGGGCAATAATGGTGAAGTATGCGCAACCATATAACAAACCCCGCTCCTTTCGATGATAAGCGGAGTCGAAGTACTGTGCCAAACTGTAAGCAAGAGTGCACGACCTCTTGTATAGTAGATAATACAAGAAAATTAGGTTGCCGCTCGTACACCACTCCCGGCTCTTCCCGGTAGCCGCGATAGAAGTGGCGATCAACCTATGTAGGTACCTACAAAGAGTGTTCGCAATAATAATAAATTTATAAATATTATTATTATTATGAATATAATATAATATAATAAATGTACGTACATGTGGAGTGGGTCAATTATAGCCGAAACCCTCCCCTTGGACAGTGTGTCGTCCCAGGGAGCGTGTACAAGTACAAGCCAAAACCCGAAGAGTGTGGGTTTATCAACCACTACGAGTCCATCAATATAAAGCGGTATAACGGTTTCCGGCTCGGTGTATAAGCCGACACCCACCACAAATCGTGCTAGCGTCATGTCACGCTACACACAGCAATGGCGGAAAGAAACCTCTGCGAGCAGTGGGTGATCCGGGCCGTCTAACTCCTCAGGTTGGTCGGCCTGACGAGGGTGAAATCTGGAGGATGACAGAAACTCGACATGGTATCGTATGACCCCAAACCAGGGCTAAAATGGTTTATTCAAATTAAAATTTGAATCTGGGATAGTTAAATGACCATTTTAGCCCTTCTTTAGGGGTTATACAATATCCAAACCAGGGTAAAATGATCATTTCAATTTAAACCTCAAATAAAAATTAATTATTTTTTAAATTCAACAACCCTGTATTTGACACGTACAACTCTATACATGTTGTACAACAGGCTAGTCAAATGACCATTTTAGCTCTATTTTGGGGGTTGTATGAGCCTAAACCAGGGCTGAAATGGTCATTTCAGTCCCCTATACGACACGTATAAAGTTGTATGTGTCGTATATGTGCTTTTTTTTAAAAAAGATTTGTTAACTTTTAAATATAAATGGAATAAATACAACAAAATAACAATAATAAAATTTTGACCCATTTGATCCGTTAAAAAAATGTATAACACTTGAAGAATTTTAAGTAATAATAATATTTTCATTAAATCCCTATAAACTTCGAACATTTTACAAATTTTCGTTTAACCGATATATTGTACACTCAAGTCTACACCGGGATTCATTATTGATGTATACCAATCTAGGCGTGGCCTATATATAACTTTTCACTCTTCCGCAACGTCACTTCGGTAAGCAACCCATACATTGTTCGGTGTAGGCATAGGGTAGTCCCCTTCCAACTTAACATGGATGAAATGGTCCCCGTTAACATGTAAGGACGCTATCACTTGATGTATGTGAAACCTGCAGAGATACCTAGAGGCGTTCGTGAATACTTTAGCACACACGTTCGACAGGGACTGGTCTCTATTTGTTACAATCAAACGCAGTTCCATACATTCATCCAACATAGACTTGATCCTTTCAAGCACCAATAGATATCTTTCCATTCTTTACAAATGACCGCATGAGCGATAGAAAACGATAAGCTGGTCGATGTCAAAGCACCAACCTGCACAAATGGCATGTTATACATGTTTGTTTTGTTGTCGCAACCCCCGTCCCCTAACTACCTGGGAATGGGCGGCCGCGGCCAGTTTCAGTGGTTTCGGTATTTATCAGTTTGGCAGCGGAATTTACTTCAGGACCGTAGTTAGGAAATATTTTATCAGAGTAAAATACCACGCTTTTATAATATTAAACACATGGGAAAATCCCAAGTTTCAAGTACACACATTTTAATATGGATAAACCTTATTTTATTTAAATAAAACATCTCTTTATTTTAGGTAACTTTATAGTCACTTTTCCAAGCCTTCAGTGCTGTCCAGCTGGCTTCTATTTGGCTTTCACATTTTGTTACCTGAAACGCGTTTAAAAACATTTTGTTAGTGGGAATTACTGGTGAGTGAATCCCAGTTTAATCAAGACAGGTAAAACCGTTTTACAGTATTGAGGGCAGTCGCGCAATTACATTTGTTTTCATCTACTTTAATTACCACCCACGGTACTGTCACCCCGACTTGTGGTCATGTTACTACTCACAGTGTAGTAACAAATTTTGTATACAAAACCCCAACATACCGACGATAATTGTAGAATACAAATACTCAATCACTGTTTAATATAATGTAAAACATTTGAGGTTTTGTAAAAACAGTTTGCAAAAAGGTTCACAAAAAGGAGATTACTCACATTGCTGTCTTAGGGTTTTCCTTTAGGATTTCCTGGTGATTATCTATTAATTACACAATGCACACGTGTTAGTATAATAACCCAATATTTACATTAGTAATACCCTCCCAGAGACAAAATTCCAACGACTACGTCGGCCAGAACCACGACAGCCGTTACGGAACCTTAGATCAATCGGGCAGCGTATCTAATACGTAACCGGGAGTTAAAATACTTACAATGAGGCAGAACTTCGTTATTTTAGGGGGTATTATGCCCGATATTATATTTGCTATGCAGAATATTAGAGAGAGATTGAGAGATTTGAACGAATGTAAACTGAAGGCCAACGACCGCTATTTATAGGGCTGATCCGACATCGGGTCGCGGCCCGCGACAGCCACAACTGTCTTTCTCGCGGCCCGCGAGCTAGGTGTGTAGGGCCTAGGTTTGATCAGTCACCCGGTATAGCTGTGACACGCACGTGACACGTGGTACGCTCTGGTGCAGCCTGGTGTCCAGGCGCTCGCGCCCCGCAACAGACACCCAAGAGTGTGTCGCTGATGTGTGCAAAATGCAACATATAAATTACATCAAATGTGGCATAAAACTAACCCTTTTTAGTACTAATGTTGGAAAAAGTGTGTTTTTGTCTTCCTTTTGTATTTTCAGGGTTAAATGAGCTTAAAGGAACAAAAGAAGCAAAAATGCTGCCAAATCTAACAATAATACAAGAAAAGGAATAAACGTGGCATGCCCAACCCCTCGACAGCATCTTCCCAAGCAAAAACAAGACATCAGAAGACTGAACACATCCCGTGCTCAATGAACACGGGGGAGTGCCCAAGTGTCTGTAGAAAAGACAAAGCTGTAGAAGCTTCTATTACCCAACACGGGAGCGTGGCCAGCTGTAACGCCCCAAAATCTGAATGTTAATATTTGTCGTGTGTTCTTATGTGACACGTCATGAAATAAATAACTAGGCTATTTAACCTAGTTAAAGGTATGGTCAAAAGTATTAAATGATGAAGGTAGTGTTAGTTATGTTTTAAAGGCAAACCCGAGGGGCTAAAGTGGAACAAATGAAAGTTCATTTGTCTAATTAAAAGGTCAACACACACACACAAACACACATACGTGTGTGTTCGTGAAGCTTCAGGAGCTCTCAAGAGCTCCAAACCCTAACTCACTTAAATCACCAAATTGAAGGGTGAATTGAGGCTCAAATTCAAGAAGAAACACGGATTAATGATCACCTTCGCGAGGGGATCATAAGGTATGTTGAACTTTTATGTTTAATGAAGTTGAGAAATCTTGGTAATGATCACTAGTGGTGATTTATGTATGAATCATGAAGGTTATGGCCAAATTAGTGATGTATGCACGTTTAGGAACAAACCCTAAGCGATGACTCTGAGTAAGTTGTTAGAATTTAGGTGTTTGGATGAATTACCACAATTAGTTAAGTGGGTTTATGTTTAATCCATGAAATGGTATGAACTTGATTAGAAATATGTGTAGTATGTGATGTGTATTTGTATATAGAGTGATTATGGTATGGAATTTGTATGATGTTTACTTGTGATGATAAATGAAAGTGATAATTAGGATAAACACATGAAATACTTGTACATCATGCTTAGAAAGTAGTACGCACATCAAGTGTTTGATGAAATGTCTAAATGACAATAATATGTGAAATTGTATGCAATTAATGGGTAAACATGTATAGAATGTGGTAATAATGAAACTGATAGTAAACTAACATGATGAATGCATTTTAGATATAGTTCATGAGAAGATTATGTTAGGTTGATGTTGAGTATGCTTTATGCTTGTTTGAATTGACTAATGAAAGTCATACATGAGATATGAATTTAATATGATCGTTCATACGTACAATCATATATGCTAACAAGAATGTGAATGTAATGACATGTACGGATAGGAGTTATGTCAACACGGACATGAGCATGGAAGGACAACGGGCCAAGGATAAACACGGAAGCTAGGCTTGAACTCGGATGCACGAGGTAAGTGATTTCCGTAATCACTTCTTAGTTGTTTAAGTATTACAGTGTTTTAGTTAATTAAACCTGATGTTTGAGGTTAATTATGTGTTGAAGTCCTTTGTCGCAAAGTTTGGTGTTAAAATTGACTAAAATGCCCTTGGTGGGTATATTGTGCGAATGACCTTTAAATGATGTTTAGAAATAAGATAAACGATCAAGTGAATAATTAGGATAAGTATGGAAGCGAAAAAGTATGTTTGTGAGAGTCAAATGCATTGAAATATGTATATACCCTTAATGGGTCAAAATAAGCATTTAAGTGTAAACGGGACTTTATCAAGTAAGGAACCCGTGATTTGAGTTTTATATGATAGGCGATATGAAAATAATGAATTTCATGAGTTTATAGCTCAAATAAACATGTTGGGATGATAAAACTATGAACGGGTCAATTCTTGGTAAAAAGGGTAGTAAGCCGAGGACTTTAAAGTCTGAAATTTGATAATTCGGATGTCGGGTTTTAACTCCATAAGATGGAAAATTAATTTACGGACGTGTAGGAAAAAGAATCGGGTAAAACGGACCAAAAACGAGAGAGTTATGCTTGTTTCCGTGAAATCGGATCGTGCTGGAAACATGCAGCAACCAGCTGCAGACTGTCTGTCGTTTTGGGGGCGTCGCGCGACGCGACGGGGGGTCGCGCGACGCGACGGGTCAACTTTCTCCGAAAATTGTTTTTTTTCGCGTGTTTGGTCCGGGAATCTCGTTTAAACGTGTTTTAAGCTACGGGGGACTAATTTAAAGTATGTTTTATGATCATTAGGGTAATTACACGTGTAGATAAGTATGTATGTATGTTTGTATATCTCTATACACGTTCGTAGAAAAGTATGAAAGAATGTACGCATCTACGTGGGTATGTTTATAAGTATGTGAACAAGAATATGCGGATTTATGAAGGTTTGTATGTGAGTAGGCGTGTATGAGTTTGTTATGTTGCAAGTAGGAATGTATGTATATATAGATGTATAATGTCATGAGTGTGCGTAGTGATGTTGGTAAGTGAATATGTAAATACGTATATAATGATGTAGAGGTATTCATATGTAAGTAGGCATGTTGATTGGTATGCAAGTGTGTACGTATGGATATGAGTAGATAATATGTATGAAGTCTATGTATGTATGTAAGTCATTCAGTAAGATTAAGTTTTACGTTGTTATGCGTGTACATGGAGTTCTAGGTGTAATGCAGGTGCTGTATCGAAGACTCACCAGAGGTGAGGAACTCGGAGGAAATGTTTAATGATAAGTAATAATGGAACGGGAATAGTCCAAGGATAAGTATCGTTTATATTGATTATATACTAATGACTTGTATATGTAGGTGAGTGCAGGTTGTTCGAGCCGGATTATCTTATGATGAAGGAGCGATCAAAGGTCGAGTTACAAGATAGATTGTACGGTAGTGTTGAGTATGTAACTGAATGAAGCTAGGTTATGTTTTCTTATTGTAAATAAGTATAATAAATGTATTTAGTGAAAAAGAAATAAACCTTAATAATGAATTTAAGCGCGACAAGGTGTTTGTAACGAGCGAAATTTTTATGGTACGAATTTCCGCTGCGACTTTTGTCATTTACGATTTAGGGTCTTACACCAGCGGACACGGGGCCGTGGTCAACGCTAAGATTCGCAGAATCTAAGCAAATCTTGATAGTACAGATACGCTTCTGCACACGGGGTCGTGCCCAGCGGACACGGGGGCGTGGTCAACTAATGCAGACAAACTGCAATTAATGAAGAAAGAGAAGATGGGTGGACACGGGGCCGTGCCTAATGGACACGGGTGCAGGCAGATAGGGGTGCTTGGCTCACTTGTAAACCATCCCTTGGCAAACCACCTCTCTCACACTTCACCCACCCAACACCACATTCAAAACCCACATCCACCACCATCATTGATCGTAAGAGTTCTTGACAATCAAAGGACATGTTTGCCTAAGTCTCTTACATCACTTGGTGAAGACAAGTATTTAGTGTAATACTTTTTATTTTTAATCTTTTTGCACTTTTTATTTGGTTATGTATTAATGACTTTAATAACTAGTTTCTTATGTTGAAGGTGAAACTTTCTTATCATTTGTCCGTGGTGTCTTGGCATTATTTTACTGTCTATATAAAATAAAAGATTTTCACCATTCATATCTCCACAGTCTATATGGAGATATGTTGGCTACCTGGTCGGGGGTTAAGGGAATGGTTTGGTAAGCGTCTTGCCTTGTTCAGTGTATAGATCCTGCAAGGTGAAACTACTTAGCCGAGGGTAACGTCACCTTCAAAAGAGGGGCCTACCACATTACGCATTAATAACTTAATTAATTATCTTTCAATAATCCAACCCTTTAGGATTGTATCCTTGCTAACTCAAACTACTGGGTTGAGGGTAACGTCACCTTCAAAAGAGGGGCATACTACTATAACTATGATAATATCTTAAAAAGTGCAAAAGTGCGGAAATAATCAAAGGTTACACTAAAGGCGAGTCGGATCCAAGTGATTCATCTTGTCTATCTGTTTTTATTTTTATTTTCAGCATTTTTAGTTAGTTTTATTTTCAGCATTTTTAGTTAGTTTTATTTTCTTGTTAAAAAAAAATACCTTTTTCTAAAATTTTGGTTTGATTAGACGTTGAGGATAAATCGGTACTAAAAGCTCTTGTGTCCTTGGACGACCTCGGTATCTTACCAACACTATACTACGCTCACGATGGGTGCACTTGCCCATATGTGTGTTTAGTGTTAGTAAATATCGTGTTTTATAAATTTAAAACTTGACTAAAGTGTTAAAATGGTGAAAAATATATTTAAATATATATACACACCGACACACATCAAGTTTTTGGCGCAGTTGCCGGGGATACAAGGATTTTAAGAAAGTTAGGAATCAACGGCCTAATCGTTTTTCTCTTTTTTATGTTTTTTTTAGGATTTTTCTTAAATTTTCAGTTTCTGCAGAGCTCAGCACGGGCCGTGCCTGGTGTGACACGGGCCATGCCTGGTCGGACACGGGCCGTAACCAACATTTTTACTGGCAGTTTTTATTTTCCGAGTTACAGAGACCTGAGCACGGGGCCGTGTCGGTGCAGCATGGGGCTGTGTCAAGCTCCCCAGTAACAGGGATACGGAAAACAACTACTGTATCTCCGACCACGGGCCGTGTTCACCTGAGCACGGGGCCATGGTGAACCTTCTGACCAACGTTCTTTTCTGTTTTTATTGAAGGACTTGGAACCCAGGCGCCACATCTGAACTTTTTATGCAGTGTATGAGCTCCAGTTCTAGTAGAGACATAAAAGAACCTCTAGACGAACCCGAGCGCTTTCTAAGAAAAAGACTTAAAGCTAAAAGCCATGAGAAAGTTTCGGGGGACCCACTTCCAATGGCGGATCAACATACCCTCATGGATTACCTACGACCCACCGTGGGTAATCTTGGTGCCGCTATCAATGCACCGAATGTCGAGGCGAACAACTTCGAACTTCGGCCGCATTTGATACAAATGCTCCAAAACTCCGCAACCTTACATGGGCTTGCGGGGAGGATCCCCATCTACATATCACTAACTTCTTAGAAATATGTGATAATTTTCGGATCAATGGAGCTTCAAATGACGCCATCCGCCTTCGAATGTTTCCATTTTCACTAAAAGACCGAGCTAAGGCTTGGCTTAATACCCTCCCAGTTGGCTCGGTAAACACCTGGGATGAAATAGCCCAAAAGTTTTTATATAAGTATTTCCCTCCTGCTAAAACGGCTAAATTAATGACTGAAATTAACACATATTCAAAAGAGGACGGGGAATCCTTATATGAAACTTGGGAAAGGTTCAAGGAGCTACTAAGAAAATGTCCTCATCATGGTCTTGCGGTATGGCAACAAGTATCAACTTTCTATAATGGATTACTGCCACACACAAGATAAACACTTGACTCTAGCTCCGGGGGACTTTTAGGTAATCGTAGCCCAAATGAAATTTATAATCAAATTGAGGAAATTGCTCAAACCAATTTTCAGTGGCACACTCCCCGAGGCAGCAAATCTATTGCCCCGGGTGCCCATAAGGTTGATGAGAGAACCTCCTTACAAGCCCAAATCGAGGCCCTTTCTTCAAAAATTAAAAAGTTAGAAATGACAAAAACGGTCTCGGTTATGGCTTGCGAGGGGTGTGGTGGGCCACATGAAAATTGGAGTTGTATGAAAGAAATGGATAACCAAATAAAATTGGTAAACTACATTGATAATAGACCTAGGCCGTCGGGTCCTCCAACGGGTACATACAACCAAGGATGGCGTAACCACCCTAACCTTGGTTGGAGAGAACCCGACAATAGTAGTAACCAACAAAATCTAAACCAACGAACAAACTTTCAACAACCAAGAAACGAGCCACAAAATTTCTCTCAACAGCCACGCGGGGGACGAGAGAGGCTTGAAGATACCGTATCTCGCCTCATCTCCAACACCGAAAAGAAAACCTCGGATCGATTCCAACAACTGGAATCGAACTTTTGAAATCAACAAGCTAGTATTCAAAACATTGAAAAACAAGTAAATCAACTAGCTCAAAATTTCTCCGAGAGACCACAAGGCGCGTTACCAAGCAATACCGAAACCAACCCAAAGGCGCAAGTGTATCTCATCACATTGAGAAACCGTACCGTGGGCCTCGAGGAGGCTCCGTTACCTCCAACTAAAAAGAGCCGATCTAGCCAATCCCCAACTCCCCCAGCACCCCAACAAGAGATGGCTCCTCCACCAAATCAAGAGCCCACCAAGAATCCTTCGGTACCATACCCCGGTCGATTAATTCGCCAAAAGACCGATGAGCAATTCTCAAAATTCATAAATTTATTAAAACAATTGCATGTTAATATTTCGTTTGTTGACGTCCTGACCCAAATGCCTAAATATTCAAAATTTATGAGGGACTCACTCACAAAATAAAAATTGAATCATTACAATTAGTTAATTTAAGTGAAGAATGCTCCGCCTTGCTACTCAACAAACTCCCGCAAAAGAAGATCGATCCCGGAAGCTTCACCATTCCTTGTTCAATCGGGGAATCGCCTATTCGTAACGCGCTAGCCGACCTCGGGGCTAGTATTAACCTCATGCCCGCGTCAATGTTTGACCGACTCGGCCTAGGAAAAACGAGCCCTACAAAAATGAGCATACAACTCGCCGATAGGTCAGTTAAATACCCATCAAGGTGTCACTGAAAATCTACTAGTCAAAGTCGGAGAATTTGTCTTCCCAGCCGACTTTGTCACACTAGATATGGAGGAAGATACCTAAGTACCACTCATCTTGGGGAGGCCATTCTTAACTACGGCCCATGCAGTAGTGGACATGAATGGCGGGACACTAACATTGAGGGTTGGGGACAAGGAAATGAAGTTCGGAGTTGGTAAGAGAGTAGAAGACGATGACCCGGTCAATTACATGCAAGTCATAGACTCAAGTTTGGATGATGCTCTCCGACGGTTGATGCGTGTGAAGTGTTATATATATTAGGTGTATATTTTAAGCCCCTTTAACACTTTTTAGTCAAGTTTTAAATTTATAAAACACGATATTTACTAACACTAGACACACATATGGGCAAGTGCACCCATCGTGAGCGTAGTATAGTGTTGGTAAGATACCGAGGTCATCCAAGGACACAAGAGCTTTTAGTACCGGTTTATCCTCAACGTCTAATCAAATAAAAAAGTTTGGAAAAAAATGTTTTAAGCTAAGAAAAATAAAAACTAACTAAAATGCTGAAAATAAAAATAAAAAGAAAAACAGATAGACAAGATGAATCACTTGGTTCCGACTCGTATCTAGTGTAACCTTCGATTATTTCCGCACTTTTTGCACTATTTTAAGAGATTATCTTAGTTATTGTAGTAGGCCCCTCTTTTGAAGGTGACGTTACCCTCACCCCAGTAGTTTGAGTCAGCAAGAATACAATCCTAAAAGGGTGGATTATTGGAAGATAATTAATTAAGTTATTAATGCAAATTATGGTAGGCCCCTCTTTTGGAGGTGACGTTACCCTCGACTAAGTAGTCTGAGTCAGCAGGGATACAGTCATAAATAGCCGGGTTATAGTATTAATAGTAGTTAACTTATGAGGGGGTCAAAGAGTTTGGACCCCCGCCATCCAATACCGTCAAGTATTGAAGGAGGTCCTACTAAATTTGACCCAGGTCCATTGCAGGACCTCTAAACGCTGAACAATGGCAAGACCTTTACCAAACCGTTCCCTTAACCCCCGACCAGGTAGCCAACATACCTCCATATAGACCGTGGAGATATGAATGGTGAAAATATTTTATTTTATATAGACAGTAAAATAATGCCAAGACACCACGGACAAACGATAAGGAAAGATCACCTTCAACATAAGCAACTAGTTATTAAAGTCATTAATACGAAACCCAATAAAAAGTGCGAAAAGATTAGAAATAAAAAGTATTACACTAGACACTTTGTCTTCACCAAGTGATGTAAGAGACTTAGGCAAACATGGCCTTGATTGTCAAGAACTCTTACGATCAATCTTGGATCCCGAGATGACTCACACACTCTACGATGGACAATGGATGATGGTGGTGGATGATGGTGTTATGGTGGTGGCGGGTGGTGGGTGAAGTGTGAGAGAGGTGGTGTGCCAAGGGATGGTTTGAGCTTTAGCCAAACACTTCTATTTATAGGCTGAACAGAAGCTCGGGCACGGCCCAGTGTCCAGTGGGCACGGCCCCGTGTCCACATCCTTCTCTTTCTTCATTTAATGCAGTTTTGTCTTTTTAGTTGACCACGCCCCCGTGTCCGCTGAGCACGACCCCGTGGTGCAGAAAAATCTTTGTACTATGCAGATTTGCTGGATTGTGCGAATCTTATAGTTGACCACGGCCCCGTGTCCGCTGAGCACGGCCCCGTGGTGGGCAATAGAAGCTTCTACCACTTTGTCTTTTCTGCTGACACTTGGGCACGCCCCCGTGCTGGCTGAGCACGGGGCGTGTTCAGGCTTCTGATCTCTTGTTTTGCTTGGGAAGATGCTGTCGTGGGGTTGGGCATGTCACGTCTTGTTCCTTTTCTTGTATTTATGTTAGATTTTGATGTCTTTTTGCTTCTTTTGTTAATTTGAGCTCATTTAATCCTGAAAATACAAAAGGAAGACAAAAGCACACTTTTTCCAACATTAGTACTAAAAAAGGGTTAGTTTTATGCCTCATTTGATGAAATTTATATGTTGCATTTTTATCACATCAACGGTGCAACATGGGATGCAAAACATCCCACTTGGGTAACATATGACTGGCTTTGGGTCTAGCCAAGGACCCTTATAAATGTGGCACACCACGGAGGCATTCCGCGGAACTATCCTTAGCTTAGTTTAGATTAATTTTTTATGCTTTCTAGTTTAGTTTTAATTTTCAGGAATAAAACACACTCGGGATAGTGAAGGATACTAAGGAAAACTTGAACCAACACCCCATGCACAAAAACAGAGCATCCCGACAATTTTTCTTCGTTACAACAAGTTTGGCACGGGCCGTGTCCAGCCAATACGACCTAGTGCTGAAAGGTCTGAAGAGAATCGCCCAGTTCAGGTAACTGGACATAACACGGGGCGTGTTCGCTAAACACGCCCCCATGTCCCGGCTTCTGTTACTTTCTGATAGTTTCTTTTACTGGCAACCCGAACACGGGGCCGTGCCCGGACACCACGGGCCCGTGTCCAGTTGCCCAGTAACATAAAAATTTGTTTTTAACACACCTTTTACTCATTCAATCAACCTAAAAACTTATTTTTGGGACACATTGAGGAATGTGTAATTTAAGTGTGGGGGGTGGGGGGGGGGGGGATGCTAAAACCTTGAATTTTGCAAGTCCTAATTACAAGCCTTACACAAAACTCTATTGGAACCGCTAAACAACCAAAAATTTTTCATTTTTTTACTTGTCTTGGTTTGATTTGGGAATAACAAGTTCTAAAAAGGTTATATTTTTACAAATTTACAACCGATAGCGTCGTGATAAAAAGAACCAACATAAGAAAATTATGAAACGACATGACAAATCTAGTTAAAATTTGATTATATATACTTGATCACATAAAAACCCATTCCCACAAAAAGTGTTGAGCCTTTACTGAGCAAACAAATACACATCTTTAAATTAAATTCTCATTTTCGTTTCTTGTGTGAATAGCCGCTTGTTTTCTTACGACTCTAGAACTTGCCATGACGATACATTCCCGGTCCTTACCAACTTAAACCCAAGTAAGTAAATGATGGAGGCATTAGGACTAACTCTTTTTCTTTCAACACCATTATTTTTCTTTTTTTTACCACCTACCCAAAATCCCCCTAGTTAACCCCTTTGAGCCTAAACCTTTTCATTTCTTTACCCAAAACAAACACCCTTTACCCACCAAAACCCTTTTTCATTTTAAACCATTTATTTTAGTAACAAAGCTCGGTTTTCTTGTGACTTCCTTATAAAAAAAAATATTATAGAGAAGAAAAGAAACATGAAGTTAGCAATAAACAAATAAAGCTCATCAAAAGAAGGATTGTTTGAATAATGCTTCATTGGAATAAAAAGTCACAAAAACAAAATGTTTTACGAAAACCGACGCTTTTTACACCTTTTCGCCCTTTTCTACTAACCACTAACCCAACTACCTACCTTTAACCCAAGCCTAACCCTTCCCCAAAGTCCTATTGATACTTGCAAAGGTTTATAGTTAAAAAGAAGGAGAATTGATTGCTTGGTAAGCATATGGTAGAAGTAAGTTCCATGCTGCTCTCGAGTGTTTCACAAAAATACATCTTCGGCCGAGTGTTGAGTGATCCCCCCGTGAGGTATGTGAACTTGTATATAAATGGAATTTTAAAGAGGCATGTTATGCCCAAATAAATAATTTCTCTTATGTAATGTTTTAAATAAATCATAACGAACATGATTGTAAAAAAAATTAAAATAAAACCTAATAAAGAATCTTGGAATCCCGACACTCTATGACAAGCCCAAAAACCTTCTCTTCTACCCATTCCATTTGGGTGTGTAAGCCACAAAATAAAGAGTTTTGCTTGAGGACAAGCAAAGATTCAAGTGTGGGGGTATTTGATATGTGTAAAATGCAACATATAAATTATATCAAATGTGGCATAAAACTAACCCTTTTTTAGTACTAATGTTGGAAAAAGTGTGTTTTTGTCTTCCTTTTGTATTTTCAGGGTTAAATGAGCTTATAGGAACAAAAGAAGCAAAAAATGCAGCCAAATTTAACAATAATACAAGAAAAGGAATAAACGTGGCATGCCCGACCCCTCGATAGCATCTCCCCAAGCAAAAACAAGACATCAGAAGGCTGAACACGCCCCGTGCTCAATGAACACGGGGGCATGCCCAAGTGTCTGCAGAAAAGACAAAGCTGTAGTAGCTTCTATTTCCCAACACGGAGGCGTGGCAAGCAGACACGGGGCCATGGTCAACGCTAAGATTCGCATAATCTAGGCAAATCTTGATAGTACAGATACGCTTCTGCACACGGGGTCGTGCCCAGCAGACACGGGGGCGTGGTCAACTAATGCAGACAAACTGCAATTAATGAAGAAAGAGAAGATGGGTGGGCACGGGGCCGTGCCCAATAGACACGGGGCCGTGTCCGGGCTTCTGTGCAGGCTATAAATAGGGGTGCTTGGCTCACTTGCAAACCATCCCTTGGCAAACCACCTCTCTGACACTTCACCCACCCACCACCACCATCACAACCCACATCCACCACCATCATCCATCATCCATCATAGAGTGTGTGAGTAGTCTCGGGATCCAAGATTGATCGTAAGAGTTCTTGACAATCAAAGGCCATGTTTGCCTAAGTCTCTTACATCACTTGGTGAAGACAAGCATTTAGTGTAATACTTTTTATTTTTAATCCTTTCGCACTTTTTATTTGGTTATGTATTAATGACTTTAATAACTAGTTTCTTATGTTGAAGGTGAAACTTCCTTATCATTTGTCCGTGGTGTCTTGGCATTATTTTACTATCTATATAAAATAAAAGATTTTCACCATTCATATCTCCACGGTCTATATGGAGATATGTTGGCTACCTGGTCGGGGGTTAAGGGAATGGTTTGGTAAGCGTCTTGCCTTGTTCAGTGTATAGATCTTGCAAGGACCTGGGTCAAGTTTAGTAGGACCTCCTTCAATACCCACTGGTATTGGATGGCGGGGGTCCGAACTCCTTGACCCCCTCATATGTAAACTACTATTAAAACATTAACCCGACTATTTAGGATTGTATCCCTGCTGACTCAAACTACTTAGCCGAGGGTAACGTCACATTCAAAAGAGGGGCCTGCCACATTACACATTAATAACTTAATTAATTATCTTTCAATAATCCAACCCTTTAGGATTGTATCCTTGCTGACTCAAACTACTGGGTTGAGGGTAACGTCACCTTCAAAAGAGGGGCCTACTACTATAACTAAGATAATCTCTTAAAAAGTGTAAAAGTGCGGAAATAATCAAAGGTTACACAAAAGGCGAGTCAGATCTAAGTGATTCATCTTGTCTATCTGTTTTTATTTTTATTTTTATTTTCAGTTAGTTTTATTTTCTTGTTAAAAAAAAAACCTTTTTCTAAAATTTTGGTTTGATTAGACGTTGAGGATAAACCGGTACTAAAAGCTCTTGTGTCCTTGGACGACCTCGGTATCTTACCAACACTATACTACGCTCATGTATTTTAGGATGTATAGGGCCATTTTCAGTATACGGGGTGTATTTTAGGATGTATAGGGACATTCTAAATGTATTAGGGGGGGGGGGTCAAAATTTATTTTGAAGGGTTGTTATATCCTCCCCATCTTGTTTTAGAACTCGTCCTCGAGGTCTGCTGGAATAGGTGTGGATATTTCCTTTGCATCTCTGATTCAAGCTCCCAAGTATATTCTGGTCCTCTCTTGGAGTCCCATTTTACTTTGACCAGAACTAATCTCTTGTGTTTGAGATTCTTGACTTTCCTGTCTTCAATTTGTAGAGGTCTTTCTACAAATTTTAGCTTCTCATTCACCTCTATATCCTTAAGAGGTACTACCAGTGATTCATCAGCTAAACATTTCTTGAGATTACATACATGAAATACATCATGTATTCCTGCCATTTCCTCTGGCAATTGTAGTTTATAGGCTACAGGTCCTATTCTTCTAATAATCTCAAAAGGTCCGACATACCTGGGGCTTAGCTTTCCCCTTTTGATGAATCTTACCACTCCTTTCCAAGGAGAGACTTTCAACAACACCTTGTCTCCTACTTGAAACTCCGACGGTTTTCGCCTGTTATCAGCATAACTCTTTTGTCGATCGCGTGCTGCTTTCAGTCGTTCTTTGACTTGAACAATCTTGTCGGTTGTTTCTTGCACTATCTCTGGTCCAGATAATTGCTTTTCTCCAATTTCTGCCCAACATACTGGGGTTCGGCACTTTCGTCCATAGAGTGCTTCGAATGGTGCAACATTGATACTGGTATGATAGCTGTTATTGTAAGAAAATTCTATTAATGGAAAGTGATCGTCCCAATTACCTCCAAAATCAATCACACAAGCTCTAAGCATATCCTCCATTGTCTGAATTGTCCTTTAGCTTTGTCTGTCCGTTTGAGGATGATAAGCGGTGCTTAGATTTAGCTTGGTTCCCATGGCTTTTTGGAAACTTGTCCAAAAATGAGAGGTAAAATGGCTATCTCTATCAGATACAATTGATAAAGAAATACCATGTAATGAAACTATTTCATTTACATATAATTTGGCTAACTGTTCCATACTGAAAGTTTATTTCATTGGTAGGAAATGAGCAGACTTAGTTAATCTATCTACAATCACCCAGATTGTATTATTACCTTTTCTTGTTTTGGGTAATTTAGTAACAAAATCCATTGTTATCAATTCCCATTTCCAAACTGGCATTTCTAATTGTTGCAACAAACCGGAGGGTTTCTGATGTTCAGCTTTAACCTGTGAACAGGTTAGAGATTTGGCAACATAAGCCGCTATATCCTTCTTCATTCCTATCCACCAAATTTTTTTCTTAAGTCCTGGTACATCTTATCACTTCCAGGATGCATCGTATACTTAGACTTATGGGCTTCTTCTAATATACGGTGACATAGGTTTCCTAATTTGGGTATCCACATTCTTTTCTTATGGAATCTCCAAATTCCATTTGTTCCTTGTTCTAATTCCTTAATCATTCCTTTCAGTTTCTCAATATCGTACTTGATTACTGATTCTTGTGCTTTTCTAATCTGTTCATTTAAATCTACTTGTAGATTTAATTTAAGAGAACATACTCTTTTTGTCTTCTCATGATACTTTCGACTTAAAGCATCGGATACTACATTTGCCTTTTGCTGCATGATACTGGGTATTACAATCATAATCGCTAAGAAATTCCATCCAGCGTCTTTGTCTCATATTCAACTCCTTTTGTCCGAAAACATACCTTAAACTCTTATGATCTGTGAAAATGGTAAACTTACTACCGTAAAGGTAATGTCTCCAAATTTTCAGGGCAAAAATTATAGCTCCTAATTCTAAATCATGGGTTGAATAATTCCCTTCATGATTATTAAGTTGTCTAGAGGCGTAAGCTATAACCTTTTGGTGTTGCATCAACACACATCCATACCCTAATTTGGAAGCGTCACAATAGACTACAAAATCTTCTGTTCCTTTTGGTAACGTGAGTATGGGTGCATTGGTTAATCGTTGCTTAAGAATTCTAAAGGCTTCTTCTTGTTTTGGTCCCCAATCAAACTTAACAGATTTACAGATTAACTTAGTTAAGGGAATGACAATTCTAGAAAAATCTCGAATAAATCTTCTATAATAACTGGCTAATCCTAAGAAACTTCTAACCTCTGTTGGTGACTCAGGGGTTTTCCATTTAGTAATTGCCTTAATCTTTGTGGAATTCACATGAATCCCTTCATGATTGACTAAATGCCCAAGAAACTGTACTTGTTCTAGCCAAAACTCGAACTTCGAAAACTTTGCATAAAGCTTTTCTTTTCTCAATAAACTTAGAAGTGCATGCGGATGTGCTGCATGTTCCTCTTTACTCTTAGAGTAAACGAGAATATCATCTATAAAGACAATTATGAATTTATCCAAATATGGCTTACATATTCGGTTCATCATGTCCATAAATGCAGCTGGGGCATTGGTTAAACCAAATGACATGACAGTAAATTCATAATGGCCATACCTCATTCTTAAAGCGGTCTTAGGAATGTCATCTTCCTGTACCTTTAATTGATGATATCCTGAACGTAAATCGATCTTTGAGAAAAATCGAGCTCCTTGCAATTGATCAAATAAATCATCGATTCTTGGTAATGGATATCGATTCTTAATCGTGACTTTATTTAATTCACGGTAATCAATGCACATATGCATCGATCCGTCTTTCTTTTTAACGAATAAGATCGGCGCTCCCCATGGCGATGAACTTGGCTGTATGAATCTTTTTTCTAGCAGTTAGTCTAACTGTTTCTTTAACTCTTGCATTTCTGCTGGTGCCAAGCGGTAGGGTGCTTTGGCAATTGGTGCTGTTCCTGGTAGCAGATGAATTCTGAATTCAACTTCCCTGTCTGGTGGTAGCCCTGGTAATTCTTCTGGGAACACATCTGAAAATTGAGATACTACAGGGATATCTTTTAATTCTTTTCCTTTAATGTTAATGATTATGGAAATCATATACATTATTGATCCTTTCCTAGCATAACTTGCTGTTTTCATCACAAAGATGAATTTTGTGGATCTAGTTGGCTTGTCTCCTTTAATTGTGATCTTTTCACCTTTTGGTGAATTTACTTGTATTGACTTTTGATCACATAAAATACTGGCTTTATTGGCTATTAACCAATCCATTCCTAATACAACATCAAATCCTGCCAGATTTATTGGGTAAAGATTTGCAATAAACCTTTGATTTAGAAATTCTATTCTTGCTCCCTTCAAGATTTCGGTAATCTTAATGGTCTCTCCATTTGCTGTCTCTACTAGACATTCTTGTGGAAGTTTAGTTAATGGTTGATTGAGAAGTTTGCAAAATGAAGTATTAATAAAACTTTGGTTCGCACCAGAGTCAAATAATACTTTAGCAAAAACATCATTAACTAAAAACGTACCGGCTATCACGTCCGGAATTATCTTGGCTTCTTCTGCAGTCTGAACAAATGCTCTAGCATTTTTAGTAGTCTTGTTGTTTGTAGCTGGAGCCAGTTTTGGGCAGTTCGTCCTGATATGTCCTTTTTCTCCATAATTGAAGCATACTCCATTACTGGGTTTCTTCCTGCAGTTTTCTTCCTTGTGTCCCGGTATCTTGCAAAAGTCGCAGTAGGTGGAGCATTTTCCTGAATGCTTCTTCTTACAGGCTTTGCAGTAAGGTGTAGAGGTAGAACCTATATTTTTCCCACGGTTGGAATTACCATAGCGAAATTCCTGGGTAAGCCTTTGAGCTAGGTTCCTCCTCTGGTCCTCTTCTCGTGTACGTACTAACTTATCAGTAAAGCTGTTTGCTAGTTCTACAGCTTCTTCTATAGTTTGGGGTCTAGCTGCCTAGACTACATGCCTAATCTCGCTGATTAATCCCCATATGTAACGGGAGATTAATATTGGTTCTGGTGATGCGAGGGTCGGCACAATCCTAGCATATTCGAATAATAGCATAGTGTAACCTTTACTATCCACTCCAGTCATTCTAAGGTTTAGGAACTTATTTGCTACCTGTCCCTTTTCATTGGGTGGGCAGAATTTCCTTTCTACCATGTTTTTAAATTCCTCCCATTCCATATTATAAATCCTGTCACTTCCCCTAGATTGGAGGATAGTGTTCCACCATTCTAAGGCTGAGTTTTTAAACAAATTGGAAGCAAACTTTATCTTATCCTCTTCCGCGCACTTGCTTATTTTCAAGACTGCCTCAGTCTTTTCTATCCAGCGTAGAGCTGCAACGGCCCTTTCATTGCCTGAGAATTCCATTGGTTTACAAGACCAGAATTCTTTATAAGAACAACCATAAGAAATGGTTCTTCTTCTTTTGGGAATGGGCACTTGAAGTATGGGTCCATTGTTTACGCCGTTTTCTGATTCAGTAGGTCGTTTACTGCCTTGGTTACTTTTATTATCAGCTTCCCTAACTGTTTGGATAATATATGGCATTGCGCCTATAATTCCTTGTGCCACTATGTGTTGGATGGCACTGTTATCCACTTGGTTTCCATTATTATTGTTATTCTGGTTTTCCTGGTTCACTTCGTTGTCCATCTGAATTTTAAACATTTACCACATATTAATATCACAAAATAGTATTTAATGCAAACGATCACGTAACAAGCATATTGATCAAAATTGTCGAACATTGCGACTTACTCTTTTTTTATATTATGTGTCTAATACAAACTGGAACTGAAATATAAAATTACAATACTATTAGGCATCCGTAGCTATTGTCTAGATTTTTTTTTTCAAACATACACACATATTATATATTATTATTATTATTATTATTATTATTATTATTATTATTACTATTACTATTACGGGTATGGGTTCATCCAAACTCCATATTACGCTCGTCATACTTCCAGACGAGTCGTTCTCCTATCTGCCTCAACCTCTCACTTCCCTCTAAAATCTCCTCACCAAAGGTTCGGAGCTCTTGCACATTTTCAGTGCTCATGGGTGGTGCAGGGGCTAGTATTGGGTTTGGGAACTGCGGGCATAGGTTCTTGGTAAGGATAAGGGTTCTCTAGAATTTCCCTGATGTATTGGTCATTATCATAGTAGGGATCTAGAGGGTCCAGGTCTGGGTAAGCTGCTAGGTTTGGCATGGGTTCGTCTTCTGGTATTGGGTAGCGTTGCTGGTAATCCCTATGGTCATCAAACCACGGGTCATAGTCTGGGTCTGAAGGATGGGGTGCTGGTATCCTAGGTATCTCAGCTGGGTCAAAGTGGCATTGGGATTTGATTTTCTAGGTTGGCTTCAATTTCCATTGGTTGTGTGGGAAACAGTGGTAATGGCTGGGGTGCTATGAATCGTTCTAGATTAGGGTCTGCAGCTGTAGTTGCTAGGATATGAAAATTTGCTAGACTCCTATTGAGCATATCCCGAGTGTGGGCATCAGTGTATGAGGTGTATTTTAGGATGTATAGGGACATTCTAAATGTATTAGGGGGGTCAAAATTTATTTTGAAGGGTTGTTACATTTGTACGTCGAGTCGATCAACAACACATGCGGGAATGCATGCCACATATCATACGAGTAGGGATGAACAAAGAAAATCTCTGATACGACATCTGTTCTGGGTTCCTCCCGAGTGTTGTAAATGAAATTGTTAGACAACAATAAGCTTTCCAGTATCTAAATGGGAGTCTTTCCAACTTTCTGTGTGGCTCTAATCTTCTGCATCACATTTTGTACATCTTTCAGAATATGGACGTTATCGGGGTCTTGCTTCCATAAAGTTTGAAAAATGTTGCGTGACTCCATGTTTTGTGCTCTCAGCTGCTCCACCAATTTGTATTCCCTGGGAGAAAGTTTTTGCACAAACGCGTGGCCTTCTAGTTTCTCAGTAGGTTCGTGGTTATGTTTCCTTTCCGTCACATCTAACCTCCAAATGTCCTGTGTGGCGTGCCGCAACTCTATCAATAGAAACGGGCAACCGATTTTTTGCTCTCGGCTTTTCTAATCGTGGCTATGGTCGCATTCAAGCCATACTTTCCCGACCGTTCAGCCAAGTTTCTTCGATCGCCGGGTCACAAGAACGTAACCATTCTCATTTACCCTTCTTTGTGCCCAAACCTTCGGTTCTCCTATCTGCCTCATCATCTCACTTCCCTCTAAAATCTCCTCACCAAAGGTTCGGAGCTCTTGCACATTTTCAGTGCTCATGGGTGGTGCAGGGGCTGGTACTGGGTTTGGGAACTGGGGCATGGGTTCTTGGTAAGGATAAGGGTTCTCTAGAATTTCCCTGATGTATTGGTCATTATCATAGTAGGGATCTAGAGGGTCCAGGTCTGGGTAAGCTGCTAGGTTTGGCATGGGTTCGTCTTCTGGTATTAGGTAGCGTTGCTGGTAATCCCTATGGTCATCAAACCACGGGTCATAGTCTGGGTCTGAAGGATGGGGTGCTGCTATCCTAGGTATCTCAGCTGGGTCAAAGTCAGGCATTGGGATTTGATTTTCTAGGTCGGCTTCAATTTCCATTGGCTGTGTGGGAAATAGTGGTAATGGCTGGGGTGCTATGAATCGTTCTAGACTAGGTTCTGCAGCTATAGTTACTAGGATATGAAAATTTGCTAGACTCCTATTGAGCATATCCTGAGTGTGGGCATCTGTTTCTCTCTTAACGGCTGCTAAAGCTCGCTGCTGTTGCAACGTTTTCATCCTTTTTCTACGTTAATGCACTCCTCTGCTGAACCATCCTCTCTTCTTGGGAGGGAATGGCTCTTCAGATTGGGCCTTGAACACGAATATCCCATCTTCGTTGTCAGCCGAATACCCTGAGAGGGATGGCTGTGAAGAGGTGCCTTATATTTATTAATCTTATTTAAGTCTTCTTATTATATTTATTAATTTTAATTTATAATATTTAGCTAAAAATATACATATATCATTGTCTCATGTAACTAAATGAATGTGATACCTTCTTAGTTTCATACGGATTTCTCTGGTTAGGGGGTTGCTCATCATGATACGGTGGTGTGTTCACAGGTTCACCACTGTTTCCTCTGCCATCCGGATAGTATTGTTGCACGTATAAAGATTGACACCCATATCTGTAATCCGGATAACCTTGTGTGCCAGTAAGATGGTTCATCAATAGGGGGAGGCTCATTCAAATCTTATTTAAGTCTTCTTATTATATTTAGTAATTTTAATTTATAATATTTAACTAAAAACATACGTATATCATTGTCTCATGTAACTAAATGAATGTGATACCTTGTTAGTTTCATATAGATATCTCGGGTGAGGGGGTTGCTCATCATGATACGGTGGTGTGTTCACAGGGTCGCCACTGTTTCCTCTGACATCCAGATAGTATTGTTGCACGTATAAAGATTGACACCCATATCTGTAATCCGGATAACCTTGTGTGCTAGTAAGATGGTTCTTCAATAGGGGGAGGCTCATTCAAATCTAGCAACAGTCTGTTTTGATCAAAATGAACACCAAACGCAACTTCCTCCTCATCGTTAGAATCGGGAACACCAAACAATGGTATGATGAATATTTGATAATCAAAACAACAAGGAAGTTAAGGTAATAAATGTTACCAGATGGGTTTCAGGCACCTATGACCCATTAGAATATTGCCCAAAGAAATACTTGGCATTCCAATATGACATTTGTAAAGTGTTGAATGAAGAATGAAGCCAACGACATGAAGAATCGTTGAATGTAGGTGAAGAATGAAAATGAAACCTCTGCATGCCACTATTTGTAAAGTGCATTTTAAACGTATAAGACAAATATAAACCTATATGCGTCGTATACCTTTATTCATGTACCCAGACAACATCGTATTACAGTCACATCAGTCTCATATACACCACGTACTCTTATCGCTAGGAGGTCTTCCTCCACTAGCAGGTTTTTTTGGAAAACTCTATTTATTCTGGTGTGGATGGCAGGCAGGCCTATATTTATTGGTTTTATTGCGAAAAATTCTGGATAGGTATCCTACATCTGAACCAAATTCTTTCTGGTTAAAGAATCTCTTTCTAGTTGCTTTGAAACAGATGATCAAGTCGATTCTATGATTATAAGTTCATTTCATACCGGACCAGACCGGAATAGGGTTATATACATTCTCATTGTGAGAAGGGGTTATTTGAGCGTATCTAAATAGATACTATGTGGATCCCTACGTCGTTACATTCCATTTAGGAGCTAAAATTTGTCCCTTTTTAATGCATTTACCCCGCCGAACCTGGGGTTTTTGATGCATACAAGTATTTTTGTTGGAACGTTGATACATAACTAATGGAATCCTTAGAGTATCCCCATTACTTGATAAAAGGATCTACGTGGTGTATATAAGACTGATGTGACATGTGTACTAGGTTATCTGATTTGGGAATCAACAAAAACCCTATACGACGCGTATAGGGCAGTACGCGTCATATACAAGGGTGTATGAATAGGTGCTTGTGTGTGTAAATATGTGGTCCCTTATTTTAAATGGACTAAAATAGAATCATGAATATTTATTTGGGTAAATTACACTTTTCGTCCTTTATGTTTGTATCAGATTACAGTGGATATTCTTTAACTTCAATAATTACAATCACAGTCCTTTATTTGTAAAAATCCATTACACCCTAGGTCCTTTAGCCCTAACCAGGTTAAAATTTTCAGTTAAGTTTGCCATGTGACTTACACATGAGGCTAGATTAGTAATTTTACCTATTATATTTAAAATATGTATTCTTTTTCCTTTCATTTTCATAGCCAAACAACCAAAAAACCTTATCCTCTTTCTCTCTCTTCTCTCTTATATGTATCTCTCTTTAGAAAACGGTCGACCGCCACCCTTGGTGGCGGAGCCACGACGGTAGTGCCAACTACCACCATTACCCCAAATTCCAGTGTCCACCTACCACCACCTGCAAACCCACTTCCTTTGGCCCACCCTCCTTCCACCTCCCATTCCGTCTCCCCTTCGAATCTCCCCAACCTCCAACCTGAAGATCCCTTTCCAAATTCCCTGGTTCATCCAACCTTCTGCCTTAAAACCAACGATATGAACTCACGCATCCAGAATTTGAGCTAGATCCGGACTTTATTTGATGGGAGAAGAAGGTGATGATTGTAGGTCCAGAGGTGATGGTGGTTTTAATTTAGACAAAGAGTCACAGGCGATAGTGGTGGTTTTAGTACATAGAGAGTGTGTGTGTGTTTAAAGAGGTAGTAATGGTGGTTTTAGGTTAGAGAGAGAGAGAGAGAGAGTTTTAATCAGTGTTGACGGGGTATTAAAAATTAGTATATATGCAGAGCACACCAACACAATCATTGTATCTAACAAATGAACTAAATCAATTTCACAAAATTTTGGAAAATCAACCAAAATTCAGTGTTTATCTTGATGAAGTCATGGTCTAATCAAATGTAAATGATTTTTTTTTGCAAACAAGTATGAAAAACTGGAGATTACAACTACAAACGGAGTTCGACCATCTCTCAAATGATAGATTAACCGTTATTTCTTCAACTGCAACTCATTAAATCTTAAAAGGAATTTGGGGGCCCTTGGAGGTGAAGACCCTAAGCGGCTGCCTTACTTTTATACATCATAGGACCGGCCCTGGTCCAACTAGAAAAGGGTTTAACGAGGTGTTTCGGTCATCCGGTCATTACACCTGAAATATCTTTTTTTTTTGAACGACAACTTTCAATAACCACAACACCGAAAACCCCCTAGCAGGAGCTAGGGAGCCAGAACCGTACAACAGAAATAGAAAAAGAACCAGATTACACATTGATTTTTTTTCCATCTATCCTAATACAATGTCACCCCCTTAGCTCTACTTTTTAGCCACAAGAAACCCAATGATTTTACTTCGCCAATAATGTTACTTACTGCCACTGGTTCGTTAGCGAAAACATACTTATTCCGAGCTCTCCATAGACTCCAGCAACTAATTTAAATCACCGCCTGCACCATCTTTTTCTTCGTCTTGCTCCTCGGAATATACTTGTGAACTTGCAGCAGATCACTTGTCGAGAAGGCGTGTATTTGGGGTATGTTACACCATCTGGAGACCTCTTGCCACACTAAAGTCGCAACCAAACAACCCGTGAATAGGTGATCCACGGTTTCCTCTTTCGACCAACACAAATAACAAGCTGAAGGCCCATGAGTAATGTTTCTTTTCATCAAGGCGTCTGAGGTGGGGAGGTGCAACAGAATAGTTCTCCATCCAAATGTGTTTTATTTTCAGCGGAACCCACGAGTTCCATTCCATAATTTTATTACTCTGAACAGGGTCAGGTTTATGTAAGCATTTTTTAACTGACGTTACTGTTAAAACACCTTTGTTATCTCCCCGCCACCTGCAAACATCTGACCCGTTCTTAAAATTATATAAGGAGATTGCAGATTTCAAGTTCTCCAAGTCCGACCCCGCCCCATCCTCTGGCTCCTCTCCTCTCTGGTCCCAACTAAAATCAACCAGCTGCCCATCAGAGCCGTCCCCGAAAACTCTCGAAAATATTTAGGCCTCGGGCGACGAAAAGAATTGGGCCCATAATTATGGTTAAGGGTAAATGAATTAAAAAATAAAAACTTAGTGATGGGGCAAAGACTCGACCTTTACATTATTTTGAGATGGTTTTTTCCACTGCACCACCAATACTTTTTTGCATAATAAACGGATGAATATACTATATATATAATTTACTAATTATATATACAAGCTTGTAAAGACTTTTCGGGCCCTTTGAAATTTTTGGGCCTCGGGCGTCGGCACGGGTTTGCCGGCCCCAGATCCGGCCCTGCTGCCTATCCCCAAACACACATCTTTCCACAACCTTGCAGGCTTTATTTGACTCCATACTAAACAACACAGGATACACAATTTGAGCGGAAGGTCCATAAGCCATGGATCGAGCCAGAATTGGGTAATTACCCAATTACCCACTTCATTTTTTATCGCTAGAGACAGATCCAGGTTTGTCACATTTATGTGATTTTGAAGTTTCGCTATTGAGCACCAGATTCCGTTTAGGTTCTTTTTGTAAGGGAGGGCAGGCCAAGCTCTATTCTTGTGGTGAATAACACTAATTATCTTTTTCCATAGGCCATCCTTTTCTGTTTTATACCTCCACCACCAACGACATAAGAGGGATAAATTCGAGACCTTAAGCGGGCATAAGCCGAGACCTCCATATTTTTGTCCATAGTGATTTTATCCCATGCCACCCAACATGTTTTTGAACCCCCATCATTACTACCCCACAAGAACCCCCGCCGCTTTGCCTCCAAAATGTTGACAACTTTGCAAGGCGCCCGATATAGGGAGAAGTAATAAGAAGGAATACTCTCAAGAACCGACTTGAGGAGCGTGAGTCAACCTCCCATAGAGAGAGTTTTCCCTTTCTAAGTGGCAAGTCTCCGATTAAAGACATCAATCACCAGAGTCCAACTATCCACTCGATTCATATTGGCCCCCACCATGAGTCCGAGGTAAATGAAAGGCATCACGCCCGTTTTACAATTAAGAATATTTGCCAAGTCTTCCACCTCCACATCGGTCACCCCTACTCCATATAACAAAGATTTATTAAGATTTATCTTTAATCCAGAAAGAAGGTTAAAACACCTTAATAGACGGTTCAAATTTTGAGCATTCTCAATATTCCATTCACCAATAATCAAAGCATCGTCCGCAAAGAGGAGATGAGATAACAACAGACCGTTGTTTGGAGTGGACATTCATTTGAAAAGCCATTGCGAGCAAGCACGCTTCACCATAGCGGATAAAGCTTCCATGGCTAAAATGAAGAGAAAAGGCAAAATCAGGTCACCTTGACGGATACCCCTACTAAAGGAGAACTCAAAAGTAGGGGACCCATTCACGAGCACGGAAGATCTCGTCGAGGACACTATGCCCCTAACCCATATCCTCCATTGTCACGGCCACCGACCCGGTTTCCCGGTCCGGAAGCTGCGGGACAGAAACCTGTGGTATTGGTGTTTAATTTGGCAGCGGAAATTTTTAACAGGATCGTTTAAACTGAAAATACCCAATTATTTTATTTCAAGATTTGGGACGAACCCCGTAATTTACAATAAAGGAATTTCACTGGGAAATCCCCTGAGTACAAAAACATGTTTATTTATTTACTGAGCCACTTCCTTCAAGCTGTAGTGCTACGCGACACTTTTCCAGGTTCACAGTAAATCACCTGAAACATGTTTAAAAGATTTTATCAGCGGGGAAATACTGGCAAGTCATTCAATTTGCACAAAATGACACATTGTTACAATTTACAACATTAAGAGTTTTCACATTTGCAGCTATCTTATAATTAGTTGGTTCAGTTGTCACTCGACCGGATCTATGACTGTGGTCATACCACTATTGGGTCATGTCACCCGATAGTGACGTATATCACTAATTAGGCTCGCCCACCTAAAGTGATAAAAACAGTAGTAATGTGCACAATACCCCACTTATTACCAGTAACTTAAGATTAGCAAAGACTTAATCACTGCAAAGTATAACTGGAAAACATTTAGGGTTTTGTAAAGCAATTTGATAAAAAGAGAATGACTCACATGGCAAGTTCAACTGGACAGAGTCCGCCTACTGATTAAGCCTGGTAACCTAGTTAAAATAACAATGCAACGAAACTAGGTCAGTAACTTAATACAACATTTACGATAACTCACGAGATCGAAACCCTCACGACGAATGACAAAGTATAGCCCGTATTCAGGCAGCACTTAAACATCCATCGGATCGGTTTTAATCGATCGGACATTGTATCGTATCAGTGATCAAGTTATTACCCTGTTATCGCAGCAGAGGTTCGGGACTGTGTGTGTTTTTGAATGAAACAGCGTATAACTCAACGTACGTAACTAAATTTTTCGTCGTAACAAGTTCTCCATGCAAGTGCCAAACCTCTGATATATATACTGAATTTTGTCCTCCCCTGCGTGTTGCGCCATGTCCCCTAGACCCTGGCGCGTGTCGCGACAGCGACCCACCTAGGCTAGGGGTGCCTGGTGTCCTGCTTAGCCTTGCTGAGTCAATTTGACCGAATTTTTGTGTTTTATCTTTGATTTTTGAGGATAATTATCAATTAGGGGATACCCCCCTTGAGTTTCAGGGGGCCCTGATCCTAGTTTTGCACGTTTTACAATTTATGGTTCGCACCATACCATTTGGGGGTCTCAATTAGGGTTTCCTAATGTGCATTATTTAAAATAAGAAATAACAATTTTGGCAAGGGTTGTTATATCCATCTATCCAGAAATCCCATACAAGACATGACGGAATCAAGGAAGTTCCATTTAAGATGGTCGTAAGATTTCTCTAAATGGTTGTAAGCTTTCTCAAAATCAATTTTAAAAATTAATCCTTTCTTCTTCCTCTTTTTCAGCTAAGAGATAACTTCATTTAACACTAACAGACTATCCAGAATAGTTCTATCTCTTAAGAAGGCATATTGAGTATTCGAAACAACCGAACCCACTACCCGTCATAATCTCAAGGCGAGGACCTTTGAAAGCACCTTTGATATCACATCTACGAGGTTAATAGGCCTAAAATCTTGGACCCCCAAAGGGTCCCTCGTTTTGGGTACTAGAGCAATAAAGGAAGAGTAGCACCCGCGATGGAGCCAGCCGGTTTCAAAAAATAGTCCAACAGATTCCAGAAATCCTCTTCAAACAAGTGCCAAAATCTCTTTATAAAACCAAAATTTATTCAATCCGGCCTAGGCGCTTGTTGCTGTTGCAGCTCCACACTTCCTCCTTGACTTCATTTTGCATAAACGGAGCCACAAGAAAATTTTGTTCCGCATCAGACAGAACCGAAAAACCATCACTCGACAAAACCGGTCTTGACATTATAGGCTCATAGAAACGTTTTCTAGAATGCCCCAACACCTCCTTTTTCACCTTGCTGGGAATTAAAAACCAACTATTGTTAATCACCAGCCCGTGTATTTTATTTGACAACTGTAACAACCCGACTTTTCGGATCGTTACCTGCTTGCTTTCACTTCGTTTTGTAACTGTCTTGTATTCTGGGTTTTGATATAAAGAAAGGGTTATGTTATACTAAATACTTTTTCATCACACTGCACCGCTATACACTTAAACGCTTTATATTCGCAACGCTTACGCAACACGAATTACAGAGATTTATGCTATTCAAATTGCCGAGTGTGTTTGTTTGGTTACCATACGCCTCCTCCACCTACGCTTATCACGACTAACACGCTAAATCACAAACGCAGTTATTAGTAGTAGTAATGTGATAACATGTGTTCTTTTGTGTCTTACTTGTGTGTTCTTATTATGTGAATTGTTACTCGCAAACGCTATCGCAACGCAAACTCAACATTACTCGCACAACTCGATTTATCATTCTAAAACGCAATGCAACTCGAAACTCAGTGCTACGCTAAAATACTTAAAGTATCAATACTATCTAACGCAACAAAATGCATTAAACGAGCACCTTACATGCAAAACGAGGAAAAGGTTGCGCAAAACAACACCTTTGTTCGAAGCCAGGCCGCTTCGTACGAAGGCACTGCCTTCGTACGAAGGCAGCTTGTTCGAACCAAAGCTTTCTGTGCGAACCCCCATCCTCTATAAATACCCAGCCACACTCCTCTCATTCTCACTTGCTGATTTTCATACCGAATCTCTGCCGAATTGCTGTCCGACCATTTTCAAGTAAGATTTAATAGTTTTCTTCAATTATACAATGTTTTCCACTTCGATTTTCACAAGAATCGCTTCATTTTTATTTAAATTCTTATGTTTTCACCTAAAAACATACGACTTTTCACTTAACTTCTTCTTTTCTTCATAAATTCCTGCTTTTCACAAAACCCTTCATCTTTTTCACCAGAATCTTCTTATTTCACCTCTAAACTACACTTAGCTAGGTGTATTGGGACTAACTACGGCTTCCCAAGTTAGAAATCAGTTGATTTCACACTCACCAAATGCTGGATCTGGGTGAAAACTCTTTAAAAAATTTTAAACTCGATTTTTACACCAAACCGGACCAAAAACGACATGTATTCCGTCCACTGAATAGTGGAATGAGGTAATGTCGAAACCGCCTTGAATTGGACTCGAAAACACATCTGATTCAGGTGAAAACAAAGCACCGAATGCCAAAAACAGCCACGTTTGTGAATTGGACTGTTCTGTGCGAAGCCAGCTTCGTACGAAGGCACATGGCCTCGTATGAAGGCACTGCCTTCGTACGAAGGCCCTGGGTTTACACAACACAACCCAATTTCCATCTGTGACACAATCAAAGATCTCTCCGACTCTAAGCTCAATCAAAAGCTTAAGGTTGGAGGGATAAACACTCAATTTTCCGAAGACGATGCGAAGACACTCGATTTTGGACAACGGAAGCAGCACGTGTACGAAGACCCACCTTCGTACGAAGGCACCAGTTTCGTACGAAGCTTCTGTATCCCACCAACACTCCGATTTTCGACCGTTTTAGCACTTTGGAGGACTCACACTTCTGTTCTCGTACGCAGGCTGACCCGGTGCTCCCTTTAATCCATTGAGGATCGTGTTTCTTGATTAGTACACACTCTGTGAGTATACTCGAACCCATTTTCATTTAACGCACTTTTGGGTGTTACATACATTCCCTATCAAAACACAACACACAACGCAAACACTTTATAAACGCTAACCACCCCCGCATGCTATACGTGATTTGTTGAATGCTTGTTACTATGCTAATACAGGGTTACACTAGACCGCCTTTAGCAACGATAGTACTATAGTTTGGTCTCAGCACCTGTTGTGAATAGGGGTTGCTAAGGATCACATTACTTTACTTCATGTGTTCGCTTCGGTGAACATGTGTCGCGCATACTCTACATCGCAGTCACGTGGTTAGGTTGTATCATTGTTGGTAGTTACATGCCTCGCCCGTTACGTGTTACATGATGGTTATGCGTAAACGCTTTTCATACTATATCTATGCAAACTTGGGTACTCACCTTTACTTTATGTATTGACTTTTATTTTAACGTATGTGACAGGTTGATGGTCTGTTTGCTGCAAAGGATTTAGGAAGTCTAGATACCCTCATTAAAAATCTAGGTTGTCAGACTTATTTGTTTTTGAGAACTCGCTATCTGTAATAACTGTTTGTTGAATATTTGTTCGTTGGTATGGGACAATGAACCTTTAAAAATATTGGTAATGGATAGTTGTTATGGATTCTCTTGAGCAATCTGGTTTGCCTAGTGCCACGCCCCGATGATTCCGCCATTAGTTGGGGCGTGACAACAACGATCTTCCTTTAATCACTCGGTGAAAGTAAGCTGAGTTTTCGTCGCCTCCTTTCTCCTATTTGACTCTTGATTTTTGTTGCACATCCATTTTTCTTTTACTTTCTAATTCAACCAAGTCTTTAAGACTCTCGAGCTTGATCCAATCCTCTTCTTCATCGAGCTCATGTTCAATCATCACATTCTCCATCTTAGCTAAGCTGTGTAACGCTGACTCGTACTGCTCATTTTCTTTTAACTTGTTTGCCTGCACCCACGTTTTGATCTTGTTATTGACATGCTTCAATTTCTCCGCCAACCTGAGATCTGGGCTACCTGCAAACACAAAGGACGAAACAGCAGCCAGGACCACATCATCAATTTCACCACGTTCGAACCAAGAATTAAAGATTCTAAACTGGCACGGTCCATAGTCCAGAGGATTAGAAATAAGGACCAAAAGCGAATGGTCTGATAAGTATCTTTGTAGCGCCATATAATTTGAATCTGCCCACTCATCAACAAAATCCTCGTTCACCAAGATTCTGTCTATTTTGCTGAACTTTCGTCCCTTACTTTTGCAGAACGTGAATTTTTTCCCAGACATAGCTAACTCAAACATACCCGAAACCTGAATGAAATCATTGAGCGCCGAAGCACAAGCCGGGTCAAAGACTGAATTTAATCTTTCATCCACGAACTGAACAACATTGAAATCTCCGATAAACATCCAAACACCTTGTGTTGCTTCCTTTAAAGCTTTAAGTTCCTCCCACACAACTTTTCTACCTGCTGGAGATCTCAGACCGTGAACATTTACTAAGTTGAACACCTTTTGCTGACCTTTTAAGAAGCCCTGGCCAAAAGACAGTACCGATTTTTAACCACTTCAACGGCTTCGAAGATGTCAGGATTCCAAACACTCAACAGGCCCCCTGAGCGGCCGTAGGCATCGACATAAGCCGCGTTACAGGGCTGTCGAATCCAAAAGTCTTCAGCCCTTAATTTGGAACCATCCATCAATTGTGTTTCCGGAATTGCTAGAAAAGAGATTTTATAGCTAGAGACCAAGCTTCTCACCCTTCTAATCTTATCCGCATTACCCACACCTCTAATGTTCCAGGCTAAGAAATTCATTGGAACAATCGGTTAGTCGCCTCACCTTGAACCAAGTATTGAACCTCCTTGTTAAACTCACCTAAACTGATTCCTAATTTCTCTCCTAAAACAACAGTAGCTTGAGCTTCTTCCTCCATGGGAGTCGCTTTGGGACACCACCTCTGTTCGCACCTGCTAAAGGCTCCGATCGAACCTAGCCATTCTTCCTTCCCCCATTTCCTACACACTGATCCCCTGTCTCCTATGGCCCCCTATGGTTCCCCAATTCAGAAGGCATGGAGGAGGTTTCCTGGTTATCCTTAACATCTTGAGGGATTCCAGAACCACTGGCCCAGAAAGGGGCATTTGGATTAACTCTGAAGTCCAAATCAGGAGCATTGGGCTCAACTAAGGAGGAACCCATCGACACAGATGGCCCACCTTGCAAAAATCTTTTTCTCTTCTTTTGGTGGTGTCCATTGCTAGACCTGACCCCACCAGAATCAGCTCCTTCTTTGGAATATGAAGAATCATCACGTCTTCTATCGTACGCTGAAAAACGAAACGACAGTCCCTCGAAATTCAGGAAAACTTTTGCGGCGGTTGCATCCCCTGAGACTACACTGTTGGGCTTCCCCACACTCCCATTTGAGACCTCAGTTCCTGGAGCACCACCGGTAAAAGCCTCTTGACCATGAGCCTCTTCCACTTCCTTATCGGAATTGAAACCTAACTCCGCCTCTATACCATATATTCTTCCCGGACAAACACAGGAAACGACAAACCTCGCCGCTTAATGACGATCGATTCTTCAATATCTTTTGCCGACCTGGTGATGATTCCCACTCTTCCCCTTGATAAATCCACATCGCGAATCAAAGCAGACGATGACTCTACCACCCTACCAAAAGCATTACCGATGATATCAAACATAGCCGCCTCCCATAATCCCACTGGGATACCTTCGAACCTTATCCATGCCAATCTGTCCGGCTGAACATAGTCCTTATCCCGGTGAATCACAGAGACCAACCATTCTCCCCTTACTTCCTTCGCCGCCTTAAACTCTTCCGCCATCTTGGATTCCTTGAATGACAGGAGAACCGTCAGAACCCCCATATATTTGGACTTAACCTCCGGTCCTCCCATCCATTAAAGGGCATCTTCCCAATTTCTCAGAACCTCCAAACTCTTAGAATCACAACACGACACCTTATCCCAAGCTTTCTCTGCTACAGTCACCTCTGGGGCCAGGAAAATAGTTTACGAGTTTCCTTCCTGATCCTTCTTACCTAGAAGAGCGTCTCTGAAGAACGACCCACCTGGCACTGTCCCTTCCTTACCATTCAGGGTGGGGGTGGGGGGGGGGGGAACCCATTTAACACACGTGCTGGTTGGTGGCCACGCATTGTTGAGATGGGTTACTGTTGGGGGTGTTTCAAGTTTAAACAGGATAACCCATGTTAACACTAGTGATGGGCTCCCCCACTAAAATCGATCACTATGATGGAACCAAATTCGATGACATAACCGGACATGATTGAGTGTGGTGAGTGATGGAAAGTGGAGTTCTATACTGCGAACCAACTCCTGAAATATCTAAACCCGTTTTATCTTTCATCTCTGAAGGCTAAAAATAAATATAATATCCGGCGAGCAATTAACCTTCACATGTCGTTGTCGTGATTCCGTCACAGAACTAGCTTAAAAACTAGCTCGCCGGCAACCGATCCAAAATTCATCTCAAAAGTCAACCTTTTCAAATTTCAAGCTTTTAAATTGGTCAACTACACTAATAATCACCAGCCAAATCTTGCAGATGACGAATCTTGTATCAACATGGTCCAAGACTACTCAAATCTTACCGGAAAACTACATATTTCTGGCCGATCAACGTCCAGGATCCGTCAAAATTCCATTATGCCAAAACATCCCACTGATTGACCTCTCAGAAAGTCAAAGTCAAATAGTTGAAGAAATACTACATGCTTGTCAAGAATTCGGATTCTTTCAGGTTACATCTTCTTTTGAAGTACAGTTTTGTAATTTAATACAACCAGATAGGTGGGGGTGTGTGAAGGGAAATAGTGATTTTGAAAAATTTGTGAATTCCGTGCCCCCATCACTTTGAAAATTTTTAATTTTGCAAGATAGTTGATTTTGAACATAAGTGGTAAATGTTAGTAACACGTCATAGAAATCTAACTTATGTTTAAGAGGATAAAACCAACTAAAGTGTGAGAAATCATAAATGAATATTGCATAAAAGCGATATCCATCAGAGGAAATAACAGGTGCGGGTCCCCAAAGGTCACAATGGATTAAATCTAATGCATGCAAAGAACGTTTAGTATTTAAATCAAAAGGCAAACGATGCGACTTAGATAATTGACAAGGTGAACAAAGTTTGGGTTTTGGTAGCAATGATGTAACAAACAACGAACCAGTTTTATGCAATCTAGAAATTACATCAGACGAGACATGACCAAGGCGACCATGCCATTTTTCAAAAGACGCTTTAAAATGTTGGGAAGAGTAGGAAGCCACAAAAGCATGTTGTCCTTCCTTGAGAATGTAAAGGCCGTTTTCACAAGTCCCCTTTGCTAGAATTTGCTTCGTTTTTCGATCCTGAATGTGGAAAAAAATTATTAGAAAATAACACATCAACAGGAGAATGATTAGTGAGTTTGCTAATGGAAAGGAGACGTTTTGTGAGATGAGGGACCACAAGAACGTCTTTTAAAGCAATATTATTTTGAATGGTGGCAGTGCCGATGTTTGTTACTGGCAAAGACTTTCCATTACCAAAGGTTACAAAGGCAATGCCAGGGCTACTGTAAGGGGCTGAAACATCATTTTTATGGGGAGTCATGTGAGCACTCGCACCTATATCACCTGTCCAGTCAGGTGAGTTCTCAGTCACGTGACATTGAGCGTGAAATGCCTGGGCTAGATTTGCATCCAGAGCAGGTGCACGCTGAGCAAAAGAAGCGAGGCTTGGGCATGTGTTGGCATAATGTCCATCTTGCCTGCAAAGTTGACAGTGTGGAGGACGTCTGGCACGTCCACGACCAGAAGAACGGCCGCGGCCACGACCAGAAGAGTTAGAATGGTAAGAAGATTGAGAAGGGTTACCAGATTTATGTTGGGCCACAAACGAGACTTGAGGAGCGGCGGTTCCATGAATGGACTGCAGAAAGATTTCTTGATTTTCGGCTTTGGCGAGAAGCTGCCGGAAGGTGAGGGAAGCAGAGATGGCCGGATGAGTAGTAGAAAAATTTTCGTAGGCTGCACCAAGACCGCATAAGAACCAGTGACATTTGTCACTCTCCTCCACCGGGTGACCGATAGCGGCCAATTGATCACAAAGCGTCTTGAATTTTCGGCCATACTCTGACACAGTGGAGGACCTTTTTTTCAATTGCCGAAGGGTGTCACAAAGGGTATGAACCCTATCAATAGAGCTGTTACTAAAAGCACTTTCAAGCGCAAGCCAGATTTGCCGCGCGGTAGACAAGCCAATAATTTCGGACATGGCCTCCTCTGAAAGAGAAGACTGAATCAGCAGACGAACTGACTGATCAGCCGCTAACCAGGTTGTATAATCGGGGTTGGGGACGGTTTTGTTATCGGAGATAATGGTTTCGGATGGTGGTTTGGAGGTGCCATCTATGTAACCGGAGAGACCCTGCATAGACAGAACTGGAGATATTTGATGATACCAGGCTAGGTAGTTAGAGGCTGTGAGTTTGAGGGGAATGTAGTGGAGAAGGGTATGGAGAGGGATAGAAGAAGACTTGTCGCTAGCCATAGATAAACAATCAGACAGAACAAGAAAGAAGAAGAAGTGGGGCGGCAAAGAGAAAAAAAGGGTATTAGGGTTCAAAATATGGCTGATACCATGTGAAGGGAAATAGTGGTCAAGATAATTTCATTGATACAAGAAGGTTACAATATATACACAAAATAGACCATCTAAATATGTAAACAAATTATACACAGTAAATACAAATTATGTACTAGAATAAATTAAGGATATCGATTTCCTTAATTTATGTTATGCGATTAGGGTGTGCATGGTTTGGTTTGGTTATTAGCCTTAACCGAAGCCGAAGTTATTATATAATCTATTTTATTAACAAATCGGTTTCCAGTTCGGTTCAGTTCAGTTAATAAATAAATCCAAACTAGTGATATTTTTTCTTTGAAATACATGAAATAGATGTATACAAGTGATATTAATTTCGGTTAACCAGGCTACAAAAGACTAATAAGTGACTTTTGATTAATTTGGTTTTCGGTTCGTTTCAATTAATTAACTGTTCGGTTATTGCTCACACCTACAACCAGGTGATCAATCATGGAGTTTCTAAAGATTTAATCGATGACACCATGGAAGTAGTTAAAGAGTTCTTCAACATTGATGTGTGCAAAATGCAACATATAAATTACATCAATTGTGGCATAAAACTAACCCTTTTTTAGTACTAATGTTGGAAAAAAGTGTGCTTTTGTCTTCCTTTTGTATTTTCAGGATTAAATGAGCTCAAATTAACAAAAGAAGCGAAAAGGCAGCTAAATCTAACATAAATACAAGAAAGGGAACAAACGTGACATGCCCGACCCCACGACAGCATCTTCCCAAGCAAAACAAGAAGACAGAAGACTGAACACGCCTCGTGCTCAGTGAGCACGGGGGCGTGCCCAAGTGTCAGCATAAAAGACAAAGTTGTAGAAGCTTCCATCGCCCACCACGGGGCCGTGTTCAGCGGACACGGGGTCATGGTCAACTATAAGATTCGCAGAATCCAGGCAAATCTTGATAGTACAGATATGCTTCTGCACACGGGGTCGTGCCCAGCGGACACGGGGCCGTGGTCAACTAATAAAGACAAGAGAAATTAATGAAGAAAGAGAAGGATGTGGACACGGGGCCGTGCCCGAGCTTCTGTTCAGCCTATAAATAGGAGTGCTTGGCTTAAGCTCAAACCATCCTTTGGCACACCACCTCTCTCACACTTCACCCACCACCCACCACCACCATAACACCATCATCCACCACCATCATCCATTGTCCATCATAGAGTGTGTGAGTCGTCTCGGGATCCAAGGTTGATCGTAAGAGTTCTTGACAATCAAGGCCATGTTTGCCTAAGTCTGTTACATCACTTGGTGAAGACAAAGTGTCTAGTGTAATACTTTTTAGTTTTAATCTTTTCGCACTTTTTAATTGGTTATGTATTAATGACTTTAATAACTAGTTTCTTATGTTGAAGGTGATTCTTCCTTATCGTTTATCCGTGGTGTCTTGGCATTATTTTACTGTCTATATAAAATAAAAGATTTTCACCATTCATATCTCCACGTTCTATATGGAGGTATGTTGGCTACCTGGTCGGGGGTTAAGGGAACGGTTTGGTAAGAGTCTTGCCATTGTTCAGTGTATAGATCCTACAAAGGACCTGGGTCAAATTTAGTAGGACCTCCTTCAATACTTAACGGTATTGGATGGCGGGGGTCCAAACTCTTTGACCTTCTCATAAGTTAAACTACTATTAATATTTTAACCCGGCTACTTAGGACTGTATCCCTGCTGACTCAGACTACTTAGCCGAGGGTAACGTCACCTTCAAAAGAGGGGCCTACCACATTATGCATTAATAACTTAATTAATTATCTTTTAATAATCCGACCCTTTAGGATTGTATCCTTGCTGACTCAAACTACTGAGTTGAGGGTAACGTCACCTCCAAAAGAGGGGCCTACTACAATAACTAAGATAATCTCTTAAATAGTGCAAAAGTGCGGAAATAATCAAAGGTTACACTATACACGAGTCGGAGCCAAGTGATTCATCTTGTCTATCTGTTTTTATTTTATTTTTATTTTCAGCATTTTAGTTAGTTTTTATTTTTCTTAGTTTAAAACATTTTTCTAAACTTTTGATTTGATTAGAAGTTGAGGATAAACCGGTATTAAAAGCTCTTGTATCCTTGGACGACCTTGGTATCTTACCAACACTATACTACGCTCACGATGGGTGCACTTGCCCATATGTGCGTTTAGTGTTAGTAACTATCATGTTTTATAAATTTAAAACTTGGCTAAAGAAAGTGTAAAAAGGGCTTAAAATATACTTAAACCTATATATACACCTAACACGCATCAAACATGCCTGAAGAGGAGAAGGAGATATATTACTCGATCGATCCGATAAAAAGTTGCAAACTGTATACAAGTGGTTATAATTATGCTAATGAAGATATTCATTTCTGGCGAGACAATCTACGACACCCATGTCATCCGCTAGATGAATGGGTTCACTTGTGGCCCGAAAAACCAACAAATTACCGGTAAAGTGACCACTTCACAACCTTGAGTTCAAACCTGGGAATAGACGATTAATTTAAGATTATTGGTGTAATAGAGTAGAAGTAAACATTACCATTAAAAAAAGCAGGTGTAACCGTTGAAACCGATTCAACCCCTTAAAATTTTAAATTGAGGCAAATTGAACGGTTTGGCTTGATTTGATTGAGTTCATAAATGTATATTATATACAACAAAATGGCCATCAAAGTAACTTTTTCTTATGTTTTCTACCTTTCTATTTTTACATACACATAAGCTATGTATGTGTAGGCTATGTAATAAACGGAAATTTCTTTTTTTCTTTTAAATTTCAGATTAGAAAACAATAAATATTAGATTTATAACATTTCTTTTTTATATTTTAACTTTTTAAGAATGAAAAAAATAATTGATTTATTTTGTTCTGTATGTTCTTTGCAATATACAGTGTTCTGTGTAGATCAACTTAACTATACAATATATTTTGATTATGAAAACGATGATCAACAAACATATTTTTGTCATAATGAAAATAGTAACGTTCTAGCTATCATTATGAAAACAATACAATGACATTGACATCAGACCATCCGTAATGGTTAAGGTCACTTAAGGGATATTTTTTGCCACATCAGCATTGTAGCGCCTCTTAAAAAAATATATAACGGTTAATGCTCATTTCATTCATCACTTTCCATTTTTTTCTCCTTTTTGAGCATTATTCTAGAAATGCCATTCCCTCTTCATATTCTTAAAATGCCCAAGAGGCGGTGTTAAAGGCGTTATCAAACTCTTTTACGCTCGTATAATGTCCATTACGCATGGCCTTACTGATACAAAATTTTGTATAAAAACGATTCATTACGTTGTAAACACTTTCATTTTAGCTAGTGTTTTTTTCTGTCTTTCATGAAAGCTAATGGTTCCTGCTTTGTTTTGAAGAGATGTTGTTGGAAAGTACTCACTAGAAGTGCGGGAATTGTCATTGAGAGTGTTGGAGCTAATTCGTGAAGGACTAGGACTCGAACCAGAATATTTTGGAGAAGAGCTAACCGGGGGTCAATTGTTGGCGATCAATCACTACCCTCCATGCCCAGATCCCAGTTTGATGTTAGGGTTACCGAAACATGCAGATCCTAATCTCATAACCGTGCTTTTATAAGGAAGCGTTAGTGGGCTTCAGGTTTTCAAGGACGGTCAGTGGCTAGGCGTTGAGCCATTGCCTCATGCTTTTGTGGTAAACGTTGGCCACCAATTACAGGCAGGGGCGAAGTATTGTGGATGCCCGGGGGTGCACCCGCCCACCCCAATATTTCGGTTAGAAGTGTATAAGTTCCGGTTTTTCGTCCGAAAATTTTAAAATTATATAGGATCGCCCCCTGATTATTTTTCCTAAATTGTATATCCTAAATATTTATTAACTTTGTATATAAATGATGGGTAGTTTGGTAGATATACACTTTGTTTTATTTGGAACTATTATTATTTGACCCGATTTGAATCGAATAGCCAACCCAACCCCACCCGAAACATAAGGATAGGAAAAAAAAATTGGGTCCCATCACTTTACGCCCCCTCGAAACTTTTGGTCAAGCTCCGCCACTGATTACAGGTGACCGTTTTCATTATTTTTTTTTCTTTTTAAATTTCTTTTTTCCGACCTAAAAAGTGTGAATAACAATTGGTGGAATTATGTCTTTAGATAATTAGCAACGGGAAGCTAAGAAGCGCGGAACATAGAGCGGTGACAAACTTGAGGGAGGCTCGGACAATGATTGTGAGTTTCATCAGTCCTTGTCAAGACACCATCATAGAACCCGCTAAATTGATTATCGACACCGGTGTACCTTGTTTTCAACCCTTCAAGTTTAAAGATTTTTTGAAGTTCTATGAAGAGAAAAAGGGAGATACTGAAGCAATGATGAAGGTTTATAAGATTAAACCTTAACAACACATGAGTATCTCCTTTTAATGTATCAATGATTAAACCTTTTTGTCAAATGTTTTAATCTTGTATGCATTTGATAGCTTGAAATATATGACATCCTTTAGTTAGATATGTGTGTAACAGCTCTTCGTTACCTATATATACCACCCCACTATTTCCTTTGTACACTTCATTTTGAATCTCACAATCATTAAATAATTTTTTTTACATATAATCCATTATGTTGTTCTTTCATTCATTTATTTATTACTTATTACGTGAACCATGCGAAAACTTGGTAATTGCAGGGGCCCCATGTGATTACGAAAGTGATGCATGGAAGGCATACCAAGCCTTACGAAGTGCCGAACCTAGGAATTTTCAATATTTCATTTCTGAAATATTATTTTATCATAAGTTTTATGTTTTTGTGAATGTTTTTATTCAACTTATCAGTCGATCGATATTCGCTAAATTCTCAAACGGTTTGCGTTGATCCTTGTAGAGGTCTTCTACACGTCTTCGTACTGGGAAGCGTGCTGGAAATTCCGGCCATCGCATGGTGGCCCACATCGCGGAAGAAATGACCACTGTCATCCCAAATACAGTGATTCAAGACCAACAAGCCCTATTCAATCAGAGGGCTAATAACCATGATGGAGCAACTTCTTCTAAGTGTTCCTATAAACACTTCAAATCGGGAGGTTGTTCTCCTGCGTTGGTTTAAATAAATGGAGAGTACTTTCTTAAATTGCGAATGCCCTGATAATCGCAAGGTCCGTTATGCAACCGACCGCTTACTTGGAAATGCGTTAACGTGGTGGAATGCTGAGAAGAACACTCGCGGTGCTGAAGCCGCAATGGCTTTAATATGGGGGCAATTGAAGGAGTTGATGACCGAACAGTTCTACCCTTGTCACAAGATTAAGAAATTGGAAGACGAATTCTAGGATTTGGAACAAGATAATGGTAAGAATGTGGCGTATAATAAGTGTTTTCATGAATTAAGGAAATTGATTCCATATTTGTTCACACCCCTCTCTCAACTCATCGGGAAATACATCGGGGGTCTTCTTGCAGTTATTAAGGACACTGTGGAAGGCAGTAGTCCTGCCACCCTTGAAGCAGCTATGCATTTAGCTGGTCAAATCATAGAAAATCAAGTTAAGTCAGGTGATCTTGAACGAAATGGGGATAAAAGTAAAGTTTATAAAGCTCCAGTCGAGGAGTCAAATGGGACAAAGGAAACGAAGGTGAGTCGTCTACTCGTTCCAAAAAAAAAAGAAGAAGCATAAGGATAAGGGAAGGAACTATGCAATAACCAACCCAAATAAGAAACCCTATACTGATGCAACCATTGCCAATACCACCATCCACTCAACTCCCCATGTCAATAATGCACAGGCTGTGGACGTTTTGGCCACTTAGTCGATGCATGTCGCATCCTCCAAAACCAAACAACCAACCAGCCATGAAACCCACAGAATGCGCAAGTCCTAACTCAACCCTTCCCCCCAACCCAATCTGATGAAGGTTCCATATCATGCTTAGAACGTGACTCCACCCTATTATTAACCCAACTACCCTATAATACCACATTCAAGGGCTTGTTTTAACTATGGAGACCCCACCCATTTAGAAACACCTGCCCTAGATTGGTTAACATCATTAATGCCCAAGCCCAGTCTAACCCAATTAACCAAGCAAACCAGGTAGTGGGGGGTATAGCCTTCAATGTTAACGTGAATCAACCTGGGGCTAACAATGACGCTAGAAATGTGTAATCTAAGTCAGAACAGATCAAACTCTTCTACTGTTTCAATCCCAAGGCAACTAAGAAATTTCGATGTTATTAATTTGAATTACCATCGTTTTTCATTTTGAACTCATATATTTGCATTAATGTTATGTTAACCCAGACATTTTATGCTATTATCATTTATTATCTTTATCGTTCCATTGTCTTTTCATAATGTTATTGTTATTTCACGTTATTATCAATTCATGTTGCTATTTCATGATTTGTTATCATTACTATTTCGTTTCAAGCACTTACCAGATATGCCCGCAAGGGACAAGGATACAGTCACAACTTAACTTGTACAAACAATATTTTGTCAAACTATGGTTGTTTGTGATTTGTTTGTATTTGTTTAGTACGTGAGTTAGTAGTATCGTCACATAGAACCAATCATGAGCGGATAACGAAGTGGATGAAATTTGATAAGGACATGGTGGATACGTCGTTGGTATTTCCTATATATAAGTGTACTTATCAAACAATCAAAAACCTCCTTAGACTGTTTTAGTAACAATCAAAAACCTCATGATTCGAATAACTATGTGGATGAAAGTTTGGTAGAGACATGGTAGATACACCACCGGTACCCCCAAAAACCTAACCCCTTGTAACGCTTCGCTTTTTCATAACCTTCCTAATTTAGTAATCGTGTCTTGTAAATCTAGTTTTAGAAGCTTAATTCTTTCATAATCGTAATTCGTTTCATCATTGTAAAACCGAGACCTTAACCGTCGTAAAAACCGAGATTTGATCATCCGTGTACCTTACATTCATGTCATACACATTCTAATCTTGTTTACACATTTGGGTTGATTAATCACATGAGACTTTATTCACAATTTACACAAAACACGTTTAACTTGTTAATATGAGACTTGTATGCTCAAATTATGCGATTCGACACCTAATCTCGATAAATAAACGTGTTCATACTTGTTTCGTATGCGTTTTATGGTGTATATACCTTACACACCCTTGAAAATGGTTATCTATGTATAAAAGGCCCTAAAGACAACTTAAAACACAAGATATAGAAGTTAAGGGGCTGAAAGTGGCAAATAATCAAGCTTGTGCGCGAACCCGACTCCCTGGCGGGCCGCGACTCGCCCAGGTGTATGCCTCACGGGATTGGTCCTTATTTGCGTTTCTTGGGTTTTGTTTTGTGTTTTCTCCATTAAATTCACCCAACCACCAAACCCTAATCCTTCCCTATAAAACCCAAGCACTTCCCACACTTCAAACACTTTACAAACTCACAATTTCACTCTCAAAACACTCTCAATTCGGCTGATAATCTGGAGCTAGATCAGAATTGTTACAAGTTACTAAAACAAGCATAACTCACTCATTTCTTATTCTTTTTCATTCATTCTTCTCAATCACTTGGATCGACCTCAGGAACATTTCCACAGGTGTTCCATAGAAAAACAGAGTCTGGAACGTCACCAAAAAGGCTCCAAAGTGGACTGAAACTTTCTGTTTTGATTCAAGCTTTATTAATCTTGCTTAAACTTGAGTTATCTCATCTCAAACCTATGTCCTTATGCTCATAATCACTCCTATGGTTAGTTGGGCTTAAAAACAAGGTTGAGACATGTAAAATCAGAGGTGTAAACCTCATAAACTTTATGTTTTGTTTAGGGTTTTAACCCACAAGTAAGGAACAAGCTTCAAGCTTGATGTTTGTGTGATTATAGGACTAGCATGGGCTATCCTACATGAAAATCCACACATTACTTGATGATTCCCTTAGTTGGATGTAGTTAACTTATTCTTTATTATATGTTCATGACCCTCCTTGTTGTTTATAACAACTTGTGTAGTGGTGAACAAAGAGGTACCTAAATGGAAGACTTGTTCTTCCTACCTCATGCACGATTTATATGATACTCAAAGAGGTTCCTAAATAGAGGATTCATCCTTCTACCTCATGCTTGATCTATTAGACATATTGATATATTACATAACCTATATATTACTTAAATAATCGAACCTTTGATGATGAACTAGTGGTCACTAGTCAAAGAGTTTGGTTACCTCATCTAAAACATTAAGTGTTAAGATGATTACTTTTTCATATGTTTATTTTCATGTCCTCAAAATCGAAATCCTTAAAACCATATGTAAACATCTCCTAAACTCCAAATCGAACACATTCAACTTTCTAGTCTCAACAACTTCGTCACATTGGATAATCGGAAGACTTAGCAATTTTGTGAGTATACTTGACCCATTTTTACCGTTTTCACACTTTTGGGTGTAACATGTTTTTATATACAAAACACACTTAGTATACATATTCTTATGCAAATACATAAACAAAGAATCCAATACATGCTTACTATTTGTTATGCTTGATTCGTGTTTTCTGGGTGATTCTTATATGATGAACTTTTCATTAGCTTCGTACGAGCCTCCACTTAACATGTATAGCGTTATAGGAGTAACGCACTACCCGTGAACGAGAGGTCATGTTAGGTTTATTTATTCATACTTGCGTAAACAGAGGGCTGACTTGTAAATCGCATGCCAGTTTATACGTTAATCCTGATAACTAGGTTTGCCATGTGGATTGTTCACTATCATTTTATACTTATATGTTACTACACAAAACTTGTATACTCGCCAATACTTCTGTATTGAACTACGCTTCTAAAACATGTTGCAGGTTTTGAGATGATGTGATGTTGATGATGCATGGAACATAGTAGGATGCTTAGATACACATTTAAAATTTTGTATTCTTATTGTATTGTCATTCTTGTATTTCAAGTTGTTGTATTTGATTTCAACCATTGTAATTGACTTTTAGAAATGAAATGAAATCCGTTATTTAAATATCGTCACCAATAGTGTTATGAAGTCTCTTGTAATTTAGTTTTCGTCTCACTCCGATGTTTCTGCCATCGGTTGGGGTTTGACAGATTGGTATCAGAGCCATAACTATAGGGAATTAGGAAAAATTGCCATGCTTTTGACCTAGTCTATAGTTAAGCACCAAATTCGACCATACTTGCTTCACATGCTACTTTTATGAAACATCTTTATGTGCTATTCTTGAAATGTGTCTTACGTGTTATTTTCTTGAAATACTTTATGTGCTTATACTTGTTATTATTATTTCAAACATACGTCTTTTTACTCGTTTATACTAAAACTCGAAATCACTCGTATCATACCAACGAGACGACTTCACCAAAATAGGTGTGAAACCCACAATTTGGTGAATGACTTTCAATCCATCTACACTTCCTTTTTACATGAAATTCACCATCAAGTTAGGAGTGAAATCCTAACCTTGATGGAGGATTTCCATTTCAAATTCTAGTGGACCCTCGTCAAAGTGTCGAAATTAAATTTTGACCAGACGAGTACCAACCACACTTTGGGTACGAAATCGTCAAGTTAGGGGTGAAACCCGCATCTTGTCGACTAGTCCCACTCCTTGATTTTTAAAAATCCCGCCAAATCTCGAATTTTCGATTGATTTAGAACATGTAGTAACCGGAAGGGTGAATACCGTTAACCGACATGTCGGTGAGAGTATTCCACCTATTAGGCCAAAGCATGCGTCTCAAATTCAAAAGACTTTTCGACCACTTTGGTTAGTCAAAGTTCCGTTTTGGAACCATCCAAATTCTAACCAAACATGTGTTTTTCCTATTGTTAATCTTATATGATGCAATCTTTTAAAGTTCAAATCCATTTTCGAGATTATTTCTTTCCTTCCACACACATTATACTAAATCTTTTCATACATTTATACATATGCATGATTTCAAAACATCACTCAATTTCGTTTACATTCTTTGTAACACCAAAATGGAGACATATCATCGAGATATGAGTGATTTTCTTACCTTGACAATTAACTCCACTCATTCTTTTCTTAAAACGACCTCACCGACGAGTTAGGGGTGATTCCCTTACCTAGGTGATCGTTACTAAAATTTTCTTTCAAGAGAGACTTTATCATACAACACAATCATATTTTACACCTAAATCGTTCATCATTCGTCAAAATCCCTACTTATGCGAATTTCAAAATTTATTATCTCATCAAACGTATTCTTTATCTCATAGTCTATTTTACGTAAAGCATATATACGACAAATTCTTAATCATGCCTTAAAACATTTTATCACCCAAATTTCAAAACCTTGCGAGACACTACCTATCAACTTAATCGGTCCAATGGATCTCTTGCCCATGAACTTCATATTCGACCTATATAAGACCCTTCGTAAAATTTAACGGTTTTCGTATAATTTGTGTCTAAAAATGTGAATTAATGATTACACATACTTATGAAAATACGGGTTCATTTAAAACTTTTACAAATTTAAAACAGTACAACATATTGTATATAAGTTCGTCGCTTAAAAATAACGAAGATTCAACGTGCGGAAGCTTGTATCTTGATCGTGTTCAGTTCTTCGTTGAGCTTGATCATCCTCTGGTACTATAAGTTATATATACAATTCATAAAACATGAATTGAATTAGTCATACATAGATTAGAATGTGTTTAAACGGGTTCGCGAGGCAAAACTGATTAAAAAAACAATTTTTCCGAAACTGAGCTCCGTCATGCCACGCGCCAGAGCCACATTGCTCCCTCGCGTGGCGCGAGGGAGACCCTTTTCAGCAAGTTCATTTTTGAGACCTGCATTTCCCCAGCACTACCAGTTTTTACGGAAACGACCATAACTTATTCGTTATTGATCCGTTTAACACGATTCTTTTTCCTATGCGATCGTAATTTGATTCTCCATCAATGGAGTTAAAATCCTACATCTGGATTAACAATTTTCTGGATTTTAAGCCCTTGGCTTAAAATTCAATTATAATATTTTTGACCCGTTTCGTAATTCATTAACCATACTTGTTTCTCATTCACTATAAAGTCATAAATACTACTTTAACTTCAAATCTTTAACTTATACTTATTACTTGGTGAATTACGCTGCCATTTTCCGAGTTATGCGCGTAATTCGTTTTGACCCGTTTGGAGCGATTTTTATGCATTTAGGCATCAAACTCGCTCTTCTCTTTTCACGGTTCGCATTCCCACCTTAAATAACTACTTATACTCCATCACAACTATTTTTATGGTGGATTTAACATAATAAACCCATTACCCCGAATTTTGCCCTTTGGTTAGTCATTTTACGCAAATGACCCATTCTTAGGCATTTGACCCACGAAAGTTTATGCCTATTACTTTTATGCGTATCTAAGGATTACATAATCATAATACAAATTCCTAAACAACCCATTTGCCCGATTTACCCATCAAGGGCACTTTGGTCAACTTAGTCCCCATTTTACGACGAAGGACTTTCACTACTTATTTGACCAAATTTCACGTTTAACTATAATCATATTTATGCGCACCTGGCTCGGATCAACATATTGACCCGTTTTAATACCTTGTCTCAATAAATTGCTAATTCATAGCATCGCTAATTTATAAGCTGTTTTATCATGTGTGGATAAAACTCGACAAACACTTATAAGTCGTTAATTGTCAAATGGTATCAACATTACCATTTGACCCGTTTGGTCTAAACGACCAAACATTTTGCGCTTATATTTGAATGGTATTTATTCACCATTTCTTTAAGTAACTCTCTTTGGATTTCTCACCATTTAGTTATGTCGCCTTAACCTATTTCTTACGCGTTTAACCCAACATAGTTTATGCCACTTGGCGTCATTTAAAGCTTCGACTTTTATCCATTTATACATGACTAAATCACCGTTTTACCCTTTTTATTCGTTTAGGCTTACTTATAAGTAACCATTTGAAAACTCGTTTTACATATGTCATTTCATGACTAAATTACCATTTCCCCCTTTTTACCATTATACATGGTTTTTCATCTTTTTGATATGTTCCGACCCGTACCATTTCGCGTCGGAAACCATATCTTGAATATTAACTTTATCGTATATGTAACTTTTATAATAAGCACGTATTCTACAAAAAGGTGTGAGTTTCACTTACCTTGCATCCTAGAGTACGTTTTTCCTTCATGCTTGAATCGTTTGATCCGCTTCCTTCCCAAGCTTCACCTAGCTTGTCAAGCGTCAAACTATCATCATAATTCGTAAGATGGTTAGATTAGTCATTATCAATCATGACTATTCCACCTTACGTATTTTCTATCAAAATTATCATTCGATCTTGTCATTGGTCAGTTTGACTTTCAAATGGTCAATTGACTTATTAACATACATGAATGCACAAGTTATGTTCATTGAACTAACTTAGGCATTTCATTCAAACATTCAATGAAATCACATTTTACATTCTAACTAGTAGATAACATGATTTCAAGCATCAATAACATGATTTTAACATCAATTTCTTTAGATCATACAAAACCCATCTCATGTCATGTATACTCTTATACTCAAATTTATAATTGTTCAAGTACCTCGCTATTACTACCATCCATGATGATTTTGAACATAAGTTTATTATAAACTTATTCATATTATCAAGTTTATCACAAGTTTGGCACTCTAAAACAAGTGTTCATCATATTTTCATAAAACCTACTTAGCTAGGTGTGATTATCCACTCAAACACCTAATAATGGCAATTTTACTTCAAATATCTACTTAGGGTTTGTTCCTAAGCAATCATACTTCACTAATTCGGCCATAGCCTCTACGATTCATACTTAATTCGCATCTTGCAATGTTAAATCAAAATTTCACAACTTCATGAATGTCAAAAATTTGACATACCTTACGACCCCCTTGACTTGGTGATCGTTTATATACATTCAAATCTGAATTTGGCATTCGATTGATCCTTCAATTTGAAGATTTTGTGGAGCTAGGGTTTCACCCCTTTTTATCTCCTAGAGATCGATGGACACACATGTAAGGACCTTCAAAAATGTCTCAAAACGACCCGGAAATGAAAACCCGGACCCCTGAAACCCTAATCAATATCAAAAATCAAGAAAATTATACTTTTGGTCCTCTCGCGGGCCGCGTAAAGGATAGGCTGGACTTCACGCGGGCCGCGTCAACTCTAAGTTTGACCGGATAAGCGTCCAGGTCCACGTGTCACCCACGTGGCATGCCTACCAGTGACACGGATGCCCTAATCTACGACTAGGTGCCCTCGCGGGCCGCGTAAAGGTCTTGAAGGGTCTTACGCGGGCCGCGTAAGACCCATTTTTCACCTATAAATAGAAATGGCCATGGGCTGTTCACTGGTGTTCAAACTAAAACTCAAAAACGAAGTATCACTGCTCAAAATCAAAATTTAAGAAATCGGGGTGCTGCTACGATACAGGGTATTAACTCGATCGCTGCTACGATTCAATGTCCGATTGATTGAAAACTATCCAATGGATGTTTAAGTGCTGCCCAAATTAGGGCTATACTTTGTCATTCGTCATGAATTCGATGGATGTTTAAGTATTGCACTTTGTCATTCGTTTTGAGGGTTTTTATCTCATGAGTTATCGTAAATGTTGTATTAGTTACTGACCTAGTTCATGTGCATTGTTATTTAAATTAGGTTACAAGGCTAATCAGTAGGCTAAACTCTGCCCGTTTAAATCTGCAATGTGAGTCATTCTCTTTTATCAAAAGTATTTTACAATACTCCATTTATTTTCAAAAGTTATAATTACAGAGATTAAGTCATGGTTATCTTGAATCACTGGCTAGTGGGGTATTGTGCACATTACTAATTTCTAACCGTTAGGATAATAAATCCTTACAGTGATAATCATCACTACTTGGGGAAATAGACCCAATAGTGGTATGACCATCGTCACTAGGAGGTGACACGACGCCATATAAAAATAAGATAGAAGCCATTGTAATCGCTCTTATGTTGTAATTTATAACTATGTGTCAATTTATCAAATTGAGTGACTCGCCAGTATTTCCCCGCTGATAAAATATTTTTAAAACATGTTTCAGGCAACCTGCTGTAAATCAAGGAAAACTGCTACAGAGCACTAACAAGCTTGAGGAGGTGGCTCAGTTAAAATAAATCAACATGTTTTATAAATCAGGGAATTCCCTAGTGAAATTCCTCCATTGTAAGTTACGGGGTTTATCCCGAATTATGAAATAAAATAATCGAGCATTTTTAAGTTTTAAAAGATCCTGATAAATCTTCCGTTGTCGCATCAATTAATAAATACCACGAGTTCCTGTCCCGCGGCTCCTGACCGGGTCAAACCGGGGCTGGGGCCGTGACAGGAAAAGGTGGTATCAGAGCCACTGATTTAAGCCTATTAAGTATTTAAAAATACTTAATTTTCCTGATTACTGTCTTGTGATTATGTGTTTTTAACTGACTACTTGTTAGTTACAGTATGGGTAAGCAAAGAATCTCGGACATCTATCGTCAATTAGATAGTTCCCCAAAAGATAAGGGAATTTCATTCCAATCAAATTCCTCAAGATACTCAGCAGATATTGAGGAAGGAATATTTGTTCGAAAAACACAGTTTGAAAAACCACTTACCCCTAAGAAAAGAAGTTATATTATTAGAAAAAGTCAAGAGAAAATGAGGAAGTCACAACAAAAAGGAGTGATGATCAATAAGGAAACTCAGGAAATAGACACTAAACCACCATGGGAAGATGAATTAGATGAACAATGGGCAAATCTCTACATGTTAGCCATTGTAGCAGTAAATGCTAACTTATAATTGAACCATCAGTACCTATGTCACCTATAAGCCAGAAACTTTAAAGAAACTTGCCCATTAGATAAACAACTTAGTAAGAAAAAATAGACTAAAATAAATTATCCCTAGTATATTTTCAGTTGTAAATTGTAATATAAATAAAATCGCAATATTTCATATTTTTTTAAATACTTAATTTTCTAATTTCCAATATGTGATTATGTGAAAATTCAAGTTACAAACATTTAACCTAGAATTTTGTATGTTTCCTTATATTTGCTAAAACAGCATGAATGAGTTATCTGAAGCCCTTCAGAATCTCAATCTCTATCCTGTTAATGTGGAAGTTTCCAGAGACTTTACCGGGTATTGTGCTGACATAGAGGAACCTATGGAATTTCAAACCCAACCTCCGGAGAAACCTAAGCCAAAGAAGAGAAGAAGAATTATGGGCTGGAGGCGTGTGCGCATGAGGAAACCAGCAACAAGGAAAGTTATCAAGATGGAGGATCCCAAAGGTAAATGCAAGGAAATAGAGATTGGGGAAAGTTCCAGGCAAGACCAGGAAATGTCACCCTGGGAGGAGTTGGATCATAAACTGGCACTTAATGACCTCATCGGACCTGCCGGTGAAAATATTTTTAATTACCCAGCGGAAGCACAACTTCCAGTTGACCTAGAGCCTGAAATCCCAGATCCTATTATCCACTCCCAACCTCTACCAGCAGAACTAGAAGAATGGTGGACCACCGACTGGTAGTTTCAAAATCTCCTAAACAACCCTAATACCTTTTTCCCTCAATTTGACCCAGAACCTCCACTACACCCACCTATGAGCATGGAAAATCTGGCTGAACTCCGTCATTATGGCGAGGAGCTGATTGATGCAGGAAACCGAATTAGGGAAGTAGGGGAAAGAATATCTTGGAAATACGACGAAAGGGAACGTCGTTTCTAAGAGGCCAGCTGACGAGGATGGTGTGACTGTGGTTGTGTGGTTGTAGGAATATGTGTTTAATAATAATATCATAATAAAATATAATTATGTGAAATAACTAAAAATAAAACTTTGTAAGATAACCAGTTTGTACGGATGCCTAATATATATAAAATATCGAAAGTTGAAAAATCAACAATTTTGGCTATACTTGTTAACGTAATTATGTGCAATTATTTTAATTATGTTTGGTTATTAATTATTTTATGCTAATTACTTATATAAATTAATTACCAGATGGCACACGCTGGTAATGAACAAATTAACGAGGGTAACCAATCAGAGCAAAATCATGAAGATCAATTTCTGAATAGGCAAGATATCGAGAATATCGTTGCTCAGGGAATAGCCAATGCTATTCCAGCAATACTTGCTGCGGCTCGAAATCCAATTGAACCTCAACAAATTATTCGTAGCAAACGTATACACGGTGACAATTTCAGTAATAGTGTAAACGGAGGCGGCAACCATACTAATAACGACAACAATGGAATGCAAGCCCCACTCCTTAAGAAAATGAAAGCTTCAACGCCTGGTTGCACTTATAAGGAATTTCTTGCCTATAAACCGGTTGAATTTGTAGGCAACGAAGGGGCGACTGCTGCACTGCGTTGGTTAGAGAAAACCGAGGCGGTGATTAAAATAAGTAAATGTGCAGAGAAAGACAAGGTCATGTACACGTCGCATCTTTTTAAAGAAGGGGCGCTAGAATGGTGGAATACAGTACTACAAGTAAAAGGAAGCGATGTGGCATATGCCATGAGCTGGGAAGAATTTAAGCGGCTGGTTGAAAGAAAATTCTGCCCTGAATATGAAAAGGAACAAATGGCGAATAAGTTCCTGAACCACCGGATGGTGAATGTAGACTGTCGAGGGTATACTTCGACATTCTTCGAGTAGGCAAGAGTGGTACCAACCCTGGCTTCGCCAGAACCGGTACTTATTTCCCGTTATATTTGGGGATTGATTGGTGAAATCCGTGATATCGTCAAGCCTGTAAGACCTCGCACTATTGACGATGCTGTGGAATTAGCTAACACTCTAACTGACAGGCTGGTACGCACAAGAGAAGAAAACCGGAAAAAGGAAGTGGCCCAAAAGATTACCCAGGGATTCCGTGTGGGTAATCGTAGCAATTTCAAAAAAAAAGGGAACTGGGCAATCTTCCACTGTTCCATTTTGCAATGCCTGTAAAAGAAAGCATTTTGGAAGATGCAAAGGATATTGCAATTTCTGCAAAATCCCGGGGCACCAAGAAGAAGATTGCAGGAAGAAGAAAGCAACTATCTGCTACAACTGCGGAGAAGCTGGACATTTTAGGCCAGACTGCCCTAAATTGGCCAAACCAGCTGATAACAAAGCCAAACCTGCAGAAGGAGCTACCAAGAAGAACGCAAGAGCCTTCCAGTTGACTACTCAGGAAGCAAAACTAATTCCTGACGTAATAACTGGTACGTTCCTAGTTCACAAAGTTTATGCAAAAGTATTATTTGACTCTGGTGCAAACCAAAGTTTTATAAATTCTTCATTCTGCAAAGCTCTTAACCTACCTTTAACCAACCTTAGGTAGATTTTTACGGTAGAAACGGCAGATGGGAATTCTGTTAACATAGATAAAGTTTTGCGAGAAGAAAAGATCGAACTCTTAGGCCATGAATTTTCTGCAAATCTGTTACCTATGAAGTTATCCGAATTCGATGTTGTATTAGGAATGGATTGGTTAGTAGCCAACCATGCTCGAATTCTTTGCGATAAGAATTCCATAGAAATTCATACACCCACAGGAGAATTAGTGGTGATTACAGGAGATAAGCCACGTAAGCCAATGAAATTCATTTCAGTAATGAAATTGGTCAGTTATTCAAGAAAACATGAAGTAGTGTATATGATGTCAGTAATCATTAACACTAAGGGTAAGGAACTCAAAGAAATTCCAGTAGTATCAGAATACCCAGAGGTATTCCCAGAAGAACTACCTGGATTACCACCAGATAGGGAAGTAGAATTTAGAATTCATCTAATTCCTGGAACTACACCGATAGCCAAGGCACCTTATCGGTTAACACCCACCGAAATGCTAGAATTGAAAAAGCAGTTAGATGAATTGCTAAGCAAAGGATTCATACAACCTAGTTCCTCCCCGTGGGGAGCTCCAGTGTTGTTTGTGAAAAAGAAAGATGGGTTAATGAGAATGTGTATTGATTATAGAGAATTGAATAAAGTTACAATTAAGAATCGATACCCATTACCTAGGATTGATGATCTTTTTGATCAACTCCAAGGAGCTAGATACTTTTCTAAGATAGATTTACGCTCCGGATATCATCAATTGAAGGTACAAGAAGAAGACATACCTAAAACTGCTTTCAGAACTAGGTATGGTCATTACGAGTTTACAGTCATGCCCTTTGGGTTAACAAATGCTCCAGCAGCATTTATGGACATGATGAATAGGATCTGTAAACCGTACTTGGATAAATTCGTAATTGTCTTCATCGACGATATACTTATTTATTCCAAAAGCCAGGAGTAGGGCTGTTCAAACTGCTCGACGATTGCTCGAAAAATGCTCGTTCGATTCCCGTTCAGTTTGTAAATGAGCCGATCGGATCGGTTCGATTCAAATTCAATCTGAGCATGAGCATAGCTCCGCTCGCTCGTCGATCGCTCGGTTTCGCTCGAATTATTTTTATTAATAATTAATATATATATTTTATATAATAATTAATATATATATTTATATTATAGATGAAGTTTATGGCTTTTGAACTAAATGACAATTTGTATTTGCACTTTATTTTGTGTTTCTTGATATTGTTAAGAACATTTTTAGAATCATGATTTGAGTTATGTATTGCTTTTGTTACTAAAGTATTGGACATGTTTTAATTAAGTTAGAATTTGTTTTTGTTGAACGAAGCCTTATCATTCAATCGAGCGAAACCGAGCGAAAACGATCCGCTCGATTTTTTTAGGATTTGATAAAAACCGAGCGAAACGTCGATTCAAATTCTATCCGAGCATGAGCATCACTTTTGCGCTCGGTTTTACAAATTTGATCCGCTCGGATCGGATCGGTTGTAATTCAATCCGAGCATGAGCAGACCCTCGATCGAATCGGATCGGCTCATGAACACCCCTAGCCAGGAGGAGCATTGTGAGCACCTGCATGCGCTCTTAACATTGTTAAGAAAGGAACAACTTTATGCCAAATTCTCGAAGTGTGAATTCTGGCTACAAGAAGTACAATTTTTAGGTCACATGGTGAATCACGAAGGCATTCACGTAGATCCTGCTAAGATAGAAGCGATCACCAAATGGAAGGTCCCGCAGTCAGCTATGGAAGTTAGAAGTTTTATAGGATTTTTCCAAGATAGTCGTACCATTAACTAAGCTAACCTGTAAATCAGTTAAGTTTGAATGGGGACCTAGGCAAGAAGAAGCTTTTAGGATTTTGAAACAGAAATTAACAAACGCTCCAATTCTAGCTTTACCAGAAGAAACAGAAGATTTTGAAGTCTACTGTGATGCTTCTAAGCTAGGATTAGGATGTGTGTTAATGCAACGCAAGAAGGTAATTGCATATGCATCAAGGCAATTGAAAAAGCACGAAGAAAACTATACGACTCACGACTTAGAATTAGGAGCCATAATTTTTGCTCTTAAGATTTGGTGACACTATTTGTATGGAAGTAAGTTTACTGTCTATACAGACCATAAAAGCTTAAGATACATATTTGGGCAAAAAGAATTGAACATGAGGCAAAGGAGATGGACGGAAATCCTAAGTGACTATGACTGTGATATTCAATATCACGAAGGAAAAGCAAACGTAGTTGCTGATGCTTTAAGTCGTAAGTATCATGAGAAACAACAACGAGTTCGTGCTCTTAGATTAAATCTACAGTTAGATTTAATGGAACAACGGAAAAACATTCAAGAAACAACAATCAAGGATGATGCTGAACGTATGAAAGGACGAGTAAAGGAATTAGAGCAAGGAAGTGATAGAATTTGGAGATTCCATAAGAAACGAATTTGGGTACCTAAGCAAGGAGAGTTAAGGAATAAGATTTTAGAGGTAGCCCATAAATCTAGGTATACCATGCACCCTGGTAACAATAAGATGTACCAAGATTTAAGAAATAACTTCTGGTGGATAGGAATGAAAAAGGATATAGCTAGATATGTTTCTAAATGTCTTACTTGTTCACAAGTTAAGGCAGAACACCAGAAACCCTCAGGTCTAATACAACAATTAGAAATGCCTGTATGGAAATGGGAACTCATAACAATGGACTTTGTTACTAAGTTGCCCAAAACCAGAAAAGGTAACGATGCGATTTGGGTAATTGAGGATCGATTAACCAAATCAGCTCATTTTCTACCCATGAAAGAAACCTTTAGCATGGAAAGGTTAGCTAAGTTGTATGTAGATGAAGTAGTATCCTTACATGGAGTTCCACTCTCCATAGTATCGGATAGGGATAGTCGTTTCACTTCCCATTTCTGGACAAGTTTCCAAGAAGCAATGGGAACTCGCCTAAATCTAAGTACTGCATATCATCCTCAGACAGACGGACAAAGTGAAAGGACGATCCAAACCTTGGAAGACATGCTTAGGGCATGTGTGATAGATTTTGGTGGAAACTGGGATGACCACCTACCTTTAATCGAATTCTCCTATAACAATAGTTATCATTCAAGCATCGAAGCTGCCCCATTCGAAGCACTGTACGGACGTAAGTGTAGAACTCCAGTTTGTTGGGCAAAAATAGGAGAAAGTCAATTATCAGGTCCTGAAATAGTGCAAGAAACTACCGACAAGATCACTCAAATCAAGGAAAGATTAAAGACGGCTCGAGATCGCCAGAAGAGTTATGCCGATAATCGACGTAAGCCACTAGAGTTTCAAGTTGGAGACAAGGTACTCTTGAAAGTTTCTCCTTGGAAAGGAGTAGTTCGGTTCGGTAAGAAAGGAAAGCTAAGTCCAAGGTACGTAGGACCATTCCCAGTACTCCAACGTATAGGACCAGTTGCTTATCGCTTACAACTACCAGAGGAGCTAGCTGGGGTACATGACGTATTTCATGTTTCCAATCTCAAGAAATGTCTATCGGACGAATCATTAGTAGTCCCTCTTCAAGACATCCAAGTAAATGAAACGTTGAAGTTAGTGGAGAAACCACTTCAAATAGAAGACAGAAAGATCAAGTTTCTCAAGCACAAAAGACTAGTACTGGTCAAAGTCAAATGGGATTCAAAAAGGGGACCCGAATATACTTGGGAGCTGGAATCTGAGATGAAGCGAAAGTATCCTCACTTATTTCTATAAATCTCGAGGACGAGATTTTAAATAAGGTGGGGAGGATGTAAGGACCTTAAAAAATGTCCCAAAATGACCCGGAAATGAAAACCCGGACCCCTGAAACCCTAATCCATATCAAAAATCAAGAAAATTATACTTTTGGTCCTCTCGCGGGCCGCGTATAGGATAGGCTGGACTTCACGCGGGCCGCGTCAACTCTAAGTTTGACCGGATAAGCGTCCAGGTCCACGTGTCACCCACGTGGCATGCCTACCAGTGACACGGATGCCCTAATCTATGACTAGGTGCCCTCGCGGGCCGCGTAAAGGTCTTAAAGGGTCTTACGCGGGCCGCGTAAGACCCATTTTTCACCTATAAATAGAAATGGCCATGGGCTGTTCACTGGTGTCGAAACCAAAACTCAAAAACGAAGTATCACTGCTCAAAATCAAAATTTAAGAAATCGGGGTGCTGCTACGATACAGGGTATTAACTCGATCGCTGCTACGATTCAATGTTCGATCGATTGAAAACTATCCAATGGATGTTTAAGTGCTGCCCAAATTAGGGCTATACTTTGTCTTTCGTCGTGAATTTGATGGATGTTTAAGTATTGCACTTTGTCATTCGTTGTGAGGGTTTTTATCTCGTGAGTTATCGTAAATGTTGTATTAGTTACTGACCTAGTTCATGTGCATTGTTATTTAAATTAGGTTACAAGGCTAATCAGTAGGCTAAACTCTGCCCGTTTAAATCTGCAATGTGAGTCATTCTCTTTTATCAAAAGTATTTTACAATACTCCATTTATTTTCAAAAGTTATAATTACAGAGATTAAGTCATGGTTATCTTGAATCACTGGCTAGTGGGGTATTGTGCACATTACTAATTTCTCACCGTTAGGCTAATAAATCCTAACAGTGATAATCATCACTACCTGGGGAAATAGACCCAATAGTGGTATGACCATCGTCACCAGGAGGTGACACGACGCCAGATAAAAATAAGATAGAAGCCATTGTAATCGCTCTTATGCTGTAATTTATAACTATGTGTCAATTTATCAAATTGAGTGACTCGCCAGTATTTATCAGCAGATAAAATATTTTTAAAACATGTTTGAGGCGACCTGATGTAAATCAAGGAAAACGTGCTACGGAGCACTAATAAGCTTGAGGAGGTGGCTCAATTAAAATAAATCAACATGTTTTATAAATCAGGGAATTCCCTAGTGAAATTCCTCCATTGTAAATTACGGGGTTTATCCCGAATTATGAAATATAAAATAATCGGGCATTTTCAAGTTTTAAAAGATCCTGATAAATCTTTCGCTGTCGCATCAATTAATAAATACCACAGGTTCCTGTCCCGCGGCTCTTGACCGGGTCAAACCGGGGCTGGGGCCGTGACAACACACATACTAAGTGTGTGTTGTTTTAAGGATTTTATTAATTAAAATTCTTGTTTCCTTTTTACGATTTTGGTCCCTCAAGTTTAACTTTAATTATTTGGGACTACAACTCCATGTTTTATTACTTATTTACACATTACTAACTAGGTTAATCACTCCTAGTTAACTTAGTGGGTTTGGGGAAATCATGACCCGTTTCATTTTAAGTCCCGTTAACTTGGGCCTTTTATATACTTTGTTTTCTCAAAGTATTTATCCTTCTTTTAATTAATATTAGGTTTAATTATTTAAATCCTAATATTTACCGGGTTAATTTTTACTACCTACGGTATTTTACCCGTTCATTATTATTAACGTGATTTGACTATCAAACCCGTTTTCGGGGTGTTCCACCTAATCACTAAAACACGCTCACATTATATCATTGTACTAAGGACTTTTATTCACAATCCGAAAATCAAACCAACCTTTCTCACATGCCTATAAGATCTCATAGATATTATGAGATCATTTTTACCAAAACTCTTTTCAAAATCAATAAATTATTTTACAAAAAAACACTTTTCGACGACCCCTAAGTTCAAAGTACTAAATTTCTTTTAAGAATCAACGTTTTCACGAGAACTTCCAAATTTCAAATTTCTTATTTAATGCGCGACCCTTAAAATGATGCAAACTAATTATTTTCGAAAACCTTTTCATACACCGCTCAATACGTCATTCAAATTTCCAAACACGTGGGCAAGAAGACCTCATGGGGACCGACAATCTTCAACTTACGTAAACTCTTTTAAAACAAAAGTAGCATTTCCATTCATTACAAAATACGGTATGCATAACCAATGAGTACTTTATATTCTCTTACATTCATAAACTATATTCTACCATCCAAATCAAACTCAATCTATTTTCGATTCGATCAACTCAACGTTTCGCTTAAACAACTATACATGCATCTCACCGTACACGTTTTAGTCGATGCCTCGCGGCGTTTTAGTTTAAACCATCTGTTTTACATACTCAAATTCCCAAACGTTTTATATGCCTAAATTCGTTATGCTTCAACATATTTTATTATTCATACCTACACTCATACTCATACGTTTTATGTTTATACTTACACCCACATGCGTATTTACACTTACACCTTATGCTTATACTTTCTTTCACACTCATGATTCATACATTCGTACCCGTACGCGAGCGGAATCTGAGGGATTCGCTTATGTGGGTCCCATACATGCTTAATCATAAACATGCTTATATACTAGAATCTTATACTTACACATTCTCATCTTCTAAATAGATGTATACCCTAATTTATACACAACTAGTACAAGCTATGCAGATCATGCAACGATCAATATAATCGCAGGTGCACACCGGATTATAGTAATGGGCGTATGAAAACCATTGAATGTACTACTGTGTATGGTAAGACACGGAAAGTAACACGACACCGAGTAACGAGACGGACGTAACATGGTCAAAACATGGTGGATATGCCGCTGGTACTTCCTATATATAAGTGTTTTCACCATGTTACCAAACTTTCGTAAAACATGCCATTAGAAATTCGGTGTTTTGCAGACCTTTTAGACCTAATTCAAACTTTAAACAACTCACAAACGCATTATATCCTATTATCCACGATGAGACTTCCTTCTTAACACATCACCTTCGTCTATCCAATACTTAAGCCATTCTTATACTTGCATTCGTTATTTATAAGTCAATCGTTCACTTTTATACTCCTATTATTCTCCATTATTCTTTTATGTTATACGAACCCTGTTGCAATATAGTCTGTCTAAATGTTCGAACCCTAACCTACCTTCCTACTTTTAAAGCTACCTTTCTATTCTTTATTCATGTGTAAACAACCGTAGTTTTTCGTTACCTCCAAAACCGTTTTATGTAAAACGTCAAATCTCCTCGTTCCTCTCAATAAAACAATTTTATACAAATATGCGATTTGGTGCAATTCTTTAAACTTTCCATACAAACTACCTCACCTTTCATCAAATACAAACCGTTTATACAAAATTTTCCTTCTTAAATACGACACATTTTAATACATCTCCAATTTGAATTATTCAAAACTTGTTTAAACTCGCTTTACCTATACACACACGTGCACGTTTTATTTATGGCTAATGCCTTAAATCATTTCAGTCAAACGAACTATTTTACAAATCTATCTCTTCGTTCTTCAAAAGTTCATACTTTTCAAAACATCTCAAACTCCTAAGTCCCAAATTTTAAAATAATCATCTTTTGCCGAAAATCTTTCCAAGTCTTCCTCTAGAATAAATTTCGGGACGAAATTTCCTAAAGGAGGGGAGACTGTAACGCTCCGCTTTTTCATAACCTTCCTAGTTTAGTAATCATGTCTTGTAAATCTATTTTTAGAAGCTTAATTCTTTCATAATCGTAATTCGTTTCATCATTGTAACACTGAGACCTTAACCGTCGTAAAAACCGAGATTTGATCACCCGTGTACCTTACATTCATGTCAATCACATTCTAATCTTGTTTATACATGTGGGTTGATTAATCACATGAGACTTTATTCACAATTTACACAAAACACATTTAACTTGTAAACATGAGACTTGTATGCTCAAATTATGCGATTCGACACCTAATCTCGACAAATAAACGTGTTCATACTTGTTTCATATGTGTTTTATGGTGTATATACCTTACACACCCTTGAAAATGGTTATCTATGCATAAAAGGCCCTAAAGACAACTTAAAACACAAGATATGTGTTTTATGGTGTATATACCTTACACACCCTTGAAAATGGTTATCCAATCCACATTCAGTCAACAGCAGCTACGGGATTGGTCCTTATTTGTGTTTCTTGGCTTTTATTTTGTGTTTCTTGGGTTTTGTTTTGTGTTTTCTCCATTAAATTCACTCAACCACCAAACCCTAGTCCTTCCCTATAAAACCCAAGCTCTTCCCACACTTCAAACACTTTATAAACTCACAATTTCACTCACAAAACACTCTCAATTTGGCTAATAATCAGGAGCTAGATCAGAATTGTTACAAGTCACTAAAACAAGCATAACTCACTCATTTCTTATTCTTTTTTCATTCATTCTTCTTCTCAATCATTTGGATCGACCTTAGGAACGTTTCCATAGATTTTCCATAGAAAACCAGAGTCTGGAACGTCACCAAAAAGTCTCCAAAGTGGACTGAAACTTTCTGTTTTGATTCAAGCTTTGTTAATCTTGCTTAAACTTGAGTTATCTCATCTCAAACCTATGTCCTTATGCTCATAATCACTCCTATGGTTAGTTGGGCTTAAAAACAAGGTTGAGACATGTAAAATCAGAGGTGTAAACCTCATAAACTTTCTGTTTTGTTTAGGGTTTTAAGGTGTGATTATAGGACTAGCTTCGGCTATCCTACTTGAAAATCCACACATTACTTGATGATTCCCTTAGATTAGATGTAGTTAACTTATTCTTTATTGTATGTTCTTGACCCTCCTTGTTGCTTATAACAACTTGTGTAGTGGTGAACAAAGAGGTACCTAAATGGAAGACTTGTTCTTCCTACCTCATGCACGATTTATATGATACTCAAAGAGGTTCCTAAATGGAGGATTCATCCTTCTACCTCATGCTTGATCTATTAGACATATTGATATATTACATAACCTATATATTACTTAAATAATCGAACCTTTGATGATGAACTAGTGGTCACTAGTCAATGATTTTGGTTACGTCATCTAAAACATTAAGTGTTAAGATGATTACTTTTTCATATATTTATTTTCATGTCCTCAAAATCCAAATCCTTAAAATGTAAACATCTCTTAAACTCCAAATCGAACATATTCAACTTTCTAGTCTCAACAACTTCGTCACATTGGATAATCGGAAGACTTAGCGATTTTGTGAGTATACTTGACCCATTTTTACCGTTTTCACACTTTGTAACATGTTTTTATATACAAAACACACTTAGTATACATATTCTTTTGCAAATACATAAACAAACAATCCAATACATGCTTGCTATTTGTTATGCTTGATTCGTGTTTTCTGGGTGATTCTTATGTGATGAACTTGTCATTAGATTCTTACGAGCCTCCATTTAACATGTGTAGCGCCATAGGAGTAACGCACCACCTGTGAACGAGAGGTCATGTTAGGTTTATTCATTCATACTTGCGTAAACAGAGGGTTGACTTGTAAATCGCATGCCGGTTTATACGTTAATCTTGATAACTAGGTTTGCCATGTGGATTGTTCACTATCATTTTATACTTATATGCTACTACACAAAACTTGTATACTCGCCAATACTTCTGTATTGCACTACGCTTTTAAAACATGTTGTAGGTTTTGAGATGATGTTGATGATGCATGGAACATAGTAGGATGCTTAGATACACATTTAAAATTTTATATTCTTGTTGTATTGTCATTCTTGTATTTCAAGTTGTTGTATTTGATTTCAACCATTGTAATTGACTTTTAGAAATGAAATGAAATCCATTATTTAAATATCGTCACCAATAGTATTATGAAGTCTCTTGCAATCTAGTTTTCATCTCACTCCGATGTTTCCGCTATAGGTTGGGGTGTGACACCCCCCACCTAAGCTAAATGCTAAAAACTGAACCATAAAACTAAACCCCCCAAAAACCAAAAAAAAAATCTAAAAAAACACACACTTTTTATAAAAAAATCGCTACTTTTCGTCATTAAAAAATCGTGTGTTTTTTAGATTTTTTAGGTATTTTTTGTTGTGTTCACATTGGTTCTTGCGGTTCTCACAATAATGATGGTTCTTAACGGATCCCTCTCCTATATTTATATATATATATATGTGTGTGTGTGGGGGGGGGGGGTCAAGATCATTTTAGAAATCTAAATAGTTGCAGAACTTCTAGAACTCCTAATAAAAATCAATTTATATATGTGAAATAACTAAATTACATATATGTGTAATAACCATGTACATATACGTAAAAAAAACTAGTTTACATATGTGTAATCATAAAATTACATATAAAAACGATAAAACTATTTTTTAACATGTATGCAATTATAAAAATACGCATAATAAATGATAAAACTACCTTAAATATAAAAATATATAAATAAAAAGATTGTTTATTAGGAGTTCTAAAAGTTCTTAAGTTATTTAGGTGGTGTTTGTTTTTCTAAAAAAGATCTGCGCAAGCTTTTCTGTTTGTGCCGCGTAGACCACGCGCAGACATTTTTATATACAGACTGTTTGTTTTTTCGAAGACGTTTCATTAAAAAAAATCTTCGCGAGCTCTTCTTGGTGCAGAATTGGCCCAACCACTTCTAAGATCTTCTAAGGTCTACAGAGGGTTAAACACCACCACCCACCATCGTCCATCACCATCACCACCACCACCGTCCACCAATACCGCCACCCACCACCATCGTCAATACACTACTACTAGTTTATTTTAAAAGTCTACATACGTTAAAAAACAAACAACATTCTTCTTGCAGACTGCAGAGGTTTGGTCCACCTCTTCTTCTACAGATGTCTGCAGATGTGGTCCGCAGACTACAAACATTTTACCTCTTAAAAAACAAACAACACCTTAGAGTTTTGAAATGAACTCAACCTTTTATATATATATATATATATATATATATATATATATATATATATATATATACGGGATCAGGAGAAAACGCCCTAAAGTGTGAGAACGGATCCAAGTCCAACACGTGGCAAGGGGCGCTAATTGATATGCAGGGGTACGATTGTCCTTTTATACGTTCCCTCCTTATCCGCGTTATAAATCTGTTTCAAATTAAAATTCCAAAGATTTCGTGTTAGCTGTTACCTCTTTTCCAAGCTTTCTCAGATTTATGGCGTCTAACGTGAAGATCGACAAGGTCTTCGAGCATCAGTGAAGAGTAGTTTGCCATTTTGTATTTTTCATTCTTACAGAACACACACAGAATTCAGTTTGGCGTTTTACATCTCTTATATATCATTTTTTCCATCTTTTTTTTCTACCTATTTGTTCATAACATGTTACTACGAAGTTAAATAACAAACAATATAAGATCGGACAAACAAATCAAACGCCCAAAAAAAAAAAAAAAACAACGCCACTAAATAAAACTATCATAAACCTCTAATTTTGGTCATGCTAAACTCAATAATGTTTTGCTGAACGAGATGGACAACATTGTTAATCCTCAGTCAATAAAGATGTCTAACAATGTTGTCTACCCCGTTCGGCTAAACTTTATTGAGAACAAAACTGAATCTCCAATAAATGACGTTTTTGCAATTTTGTAGTTTTTGTATGTTTTGGCATTCATATTGAGGATCGACTAAGATTTTGCACATCAGATTGAGCGAAAGTTTACTGAGAAAATAGTGTATCTCAAAGAAACGTCGATTGGAATCTTTGATATTTATGTTTTTTGGTGTTTCTAAGATGAATGGTATTTAGGAAAATATGGCGTTTTGGATTTTGGTGTGGTTATTAGAAGGTCTGAGAGGTTGTTTATATAGAAAGTTTTTGGCGTGTATTTTAGGCGCGATTTTATTATAATAAATGCTAGTAATTAAGTTTCGTCGTTTCAGTTACTGTTTGTTCAGTTTTATCGGTTAAAAACAAAGTTTAACGTTTTATACCTAATGGCGTTTAGATTAGGATGATGTGTGCTATGTAGGTTAAGGCTTGAATTTAATGGCGTTTTATTCATGAGTTTGGCGTTTTGTGTAGAGAAGTCAAAAGACTTTTTTTCCCTTAATGAAGCACGTCCACTTAATAAAAGTGATGTTATCTATGAAAACGCCACCGCGCCATCTAGTCCATAGATTGTTTTGATCTGACGATCCATAACCATTCTCTCCGTTCTCAAACTTTTCACCGTTTTCTCTAAATCATGTCCCTATATATATATATAGGAACGAGATCAGGAGAAAATGCTCAAAAGTGTGAGAACGGTGAGAACGCATCCTGGCCTAACATGTGGCGCGCGATATAATTAGGGCGTATGGGCTTTTTGTCATTTTATCTTCCGCTTTTCCAGTTCCGCTTTTCACAATATTGTTTCATTTTTGGGGTTTAAGATTTTTGGCGTTAACCAAAATGAATAATTAATGGCGTTTTAATGGTTACATTATATTAACATTTTGGCGTTTATGACGTTTTTCAAATTGTATGCCATTGGAACCCCAAGGGGTCAGAATATCTCTCTGAATGGCGTTTTTCAAGGCGTTTTAGACAAGATGACTCATTGTTGTATTATTTTTTATATACATTTTTTCGTTTGTGGTATCTTGGCGTTTTACTATTGTAAATTATATTACAACTACTGGGAAAAAATAGAAGCGAAGAAAATAAATTAAAAATCCTAATCAAATCTCTCTTCACAATCTTCACTGTTATCAGTCTCTTTCTTGTTTAATACTACAAGAACTGTCACCAAATATATGGTGTTTTATGTAAAACTTAACAAACCCACCGGTTTGATTATTTTGCCTGCTCATCTGTTGAAGTGGCTTTTGTGGATGTTTGGGGACATAGATCTATGACGTGTGGGTGGGTTTTTCGCTTTGTTCTTCAACTTGATCTTCATCTTTATAATCATCCCACTCTTTAGTATCATTGATCTCTTCTCCTCATCCAAGCCTTCTTAAAGAACAAAGAACACAAAATGACATATGACTGTCATCAGTATCTTTTTCTTGAAGATTTGTCCATCTTATGCAACCAAATCTTACTGAGTTACTCCCCTCACGTAACAATCCATTCAGTGAAACTTCGCAAAGAAGAATACTGAATATCCAAGAAAGCATATTAGCCATCTTTGACTTTTTTAATTTTTTGGCGTTTTACAGTGAGTGGTATTTAGCATTTTACAGTGAGTGGTATTTAGTAGTATTGGCGTTTGTTTTTTTGGTTTGATCAAATGGAAGTTGCTGAGAGGTATTATTTTATAGGATTTCTTTTGGCGGCGTAGGTTAGGCGGTGCATTATTATAATAAATTATTCGTCGTTTCAGTTACTGTTTGTAATTATTGTTTTTGATAAACTTTTATCTCTGAAGTCTGTAACACGTCCCATCTTTCAAGTTTGGCGTTTTAGATTCTAATATAGTAAATTTTCCGTCTCTTCAGTTTTACTGTTTTGTAGTTACTATTTCTAGTTACATTTTCAAGTTTGATTTTTATTTTTTTTATTTTGTGTTTTTTTATAATACTTGTCCAAAGTAATTTATAATTTGGTAGTTTTTGGGGCGTTTTATTGCATGATGGCATTTTAACAGGCATTTGGCTGTCTGGCGTTTTTATTATATATGGCGTTGTTATTATATAACAATCAACTGAAAAAGAAAATTTAAAAAATATAACAGTTTATCTTCAAAATCTTCACTGTCACCCGTCTCTTTCTTCTTTTTGAATCATCTTAACTGGCTGTTTCGACTTTCGTATGATTCATTTTGTTTTTTTTTTGTTTTTGAAGTAGTTTTTTTGTCGCCGTTTGGAAGAATAAAGTGTGACATCAGCCTCTTTTTCTTGAAGATTTGTCCATCTCATGCAGCAAAATGTTATTGAGTTACACACTTTAGCTAACAAATCTTGAATTTTCCAAGGAACGATGTTTGATTTTTTAACTTTTGGCGTTTTACTGATAAAAAGAACGCCACTAAATAAAAGCACCTTAAACCTCAAAATTTGATCATGCTAAAATCAATAATGTTTTGCTGTATGAGATGGACAACATTGTTAATCCTAAGTTAAGAAAGATATCTGACAATGTTGTCCACCCCATACAGCTAAACTTTATTCAACAAAACTTAATAATGTTTTGGCGTTATAAATTGGATGAAAGTTGAGGATAAAGTCAATAAGATTTTACTCAATGAAATGGACAATATCCTCACTTAAGGATTTTTGTCCATTACATTGAGTGAAACCTTACAGACAACCAAACTGAATTTCAAATAAACGTTTTGGTTTATAGGATATTTGATGTTTAGGTTTTTTGGCGTTTCTAAGATGAATGGTACATATTAAATATGCCGTTTGGGGTTTTGTGTGTTTTTTTTAATTGAAGGTCTGAGATGTTGTATATATAGGATTTTTTTGACGGTTTTTTAGGCGGGATTTTATTATTATTAAGTTTAACGTTTTATATCTAATGGTGTTTTTAGTTTAGAATGGTGTGTGCTATTTGTGTGGCGTTTTATTTCATTAGATGGCGTTTTGCGTAGAGAAGTCAAAAGACTTTTTACCCTTAATGAAGCGCGTCCACGTAATAAAATTGATGTTATTTACGAAAACGCCACCGCGCCAATCTAGTCCATAGATTGTTTTGATCTGACGATCCATAACCGTTCTCGCCGTTCTCACACTTTCCACCGTTTTTTCTAAATCCTGACTATATCTACTACTTCTAATAAAACAAAATAATCTTTAGCCACTTGTCCTTTACTTAGGCTACCAGATGCCACGTGGCATCTAATTGTTTCTCCAATTCTCTCTTTGAGCGGCAATTGAATAGACGCTGTTTCACTTATTCTTTCCCTCATATTCTAGGGTTTCTCTCATTCTCCTCCTTCCCTCTTTGTCGCCACTGATATTCAAAGATCTTCAATCCATCAATTCGAATCAAGGTTAGATTAACAATAGTTCCGATTAAAGATAGTGATTTTATCATTCTAATCTGTTGATAAATGTTCTCATTATCATTTGATTTTGATTTTCAAATCAGAAACCCTAAATCTATTTCGTGATTCCACTTTGGCGACTAATCTCTTCGACATTCCCCTGCCGCCTTTGTTTGATCGACTTCTTCTTCATCTCGGTAAGGTAATTTATCTTCTTGAATCCATTATATTGTTTAATTAATCATGTATTTGTATATGTTACACTGAGATTTGTTCATGTTTTTCTTTGATTTCATCTATGTTTGAGTTTTTGTTGTACGATCTTCCCAAATTTGGGGTTTATTCTAAAGATTAGTAACCCTAACTTTATAATTTCTTGAGTATTCTAAAGATTAGTAACCCTAACATTAAATATATATAATGCTGGGACGCTTAGTTGTGAGATAAAGGTTCCAGTGGGTTGTGAATTAAGTGGTAGGCTACGCTTCTTTTCGTGTTTTCTTTCGTGGGATGAGTTTTTGTTCTTGGTAGGTTCCGTATATTATTTTTTTCTACAGATTCTGTGAAGAACTTTTGATTTTAATTGAAAACTGTTATCGGTTATGGAGTATTTGACGACGAAATCGGTGAATACGAGAGGTTGATTGGAAAGCGATGCCGGAACCAGTGTCGGATTGTAGGTTCAGTGACGGCGATACGACAATGTTTTATAGATCTGTATCGTTGAGTGGATTTTGGTCGAAGCATCGCGATGACGTTGGCTGCAATTAACTCCAGAAGGTTTGTTGTTAGATTTAATTTTAATTTGTTTAGTATGAGTGTATTAGTATAAGTATAATATTTAACATACATGATACTTTTAACACTTTCAAGACGTAGTGATCAATCAGTCTTATTACTGGGTCGTTTATTTGATCACTAAATCATTTTTTATTCTTAATTAATGGATTAATATGCATTGGTGATGAGTCAAATCGATTAATATTTTAGAACCGGCCAAATTTTGTAATATACTAATATGTATATGATGTTCATATATGTGCAGGGTAGTGATTAGTGAATGAACAGCTTAGTTAAAGGTATTTTTTGCATTTTTAAGAGAGATATCTATCTTAAATTCCATTATATGCATTCAAACTATATTTTATAATTTTTGTGTCATGCTAATGAATGTATGATATTTAGTGTCTTTGTTCGGTGGTTGCGAATTTTGGCCAAATATCGAAGACATGGATGCACAAGAGGTGGGGAAGTCTTCATTTGTAAGAAGTCCGTTCTCAGACGCTGCACAGGCTGCTGGATACACTGGATATGCTGGTGGCAAGCTGGATAATGTGGCGGTGATTGTGTCTTTGGTGGAAAAAGGATCCAACCTTCTTGCATCAGATTCTCTGATTTCTACTTTAGAAATACAGTTAAGGTACACCCTCTGATCAAATTTTGTAATATACTAATATGTATATGATGTTCATATATGTACAGGGTAGTGATTAGTGAATGAACAGCTTAGTTAAAGGTATTTTTTTGCATTTTTAAGAGAGATATGTATCTTAAATTCCATTATATGCATTCAAACTATAGTTTATAATTTTTGTGTCATGCTAATGAATGTATGATATTTAGTGTCTTTGTTCGGTGGTTGCGAATTTTGGCCAAATATCGAAGACATGGATGCACAAGAGGTAGGGAAGTCTTCATTTGTAAGAAGTCCGTTCTCAAACGCTGCACAGGCTGCTGGATACACTGGATATGCCGGTGGCAAGCTGGATAATGTGGCGGTGATTGTGTCTTTGGTGGAAAAAGGATCCAACCTTCTTGCAGTGTAATATCAACTGCTTTCTTGCATCAGATTCTCTGATTTCTACTTTAGAAATACAGTTAAGGTACACCCTCTGCTCTTTTCAACCAAGTAATTCTTTCTGATCAACTGTGTGTAAAAAAATGAGACTTTTCTGGTCAATATGTTGCAATATGGGTACGAGTCAAAATGGGTTTTGGTACCGGTCAATTTGGCGGGTTGACTAAAACACTTTTTTTTTTCCAACTCTTTCTAAAAGTAACTAACACAAAAATTTATAAGCCACGCATGTATTTATCTTTAATTTTTATTTTAGAAAGTAGTCATTTCCTATAAGAAATATAAAAGCAATTATAAATTACATAATAGAAAAGATTTACTTGATACTTTTTTAGTGAACCCAAAATTAGATGCTAATGATGTTTGTATCAATTTAATTTACATGTCACTTTATTGCCTTAAATTTCACATACCTACCCATATGTACTTTTAGTTTAGGAGATTTGAGTGTTTGAATAGCTTTTGCATTTTTATCATATTGTCTCATATACATGTTAGAAGAGATATAACTTAGTTATATTATTTATAATTATAATTTTTTTATATATAATATAATGTATATTTTATAAGTTTTCTTGATTATAAGTTTATTCATAAATTATGTAAATATATATTTAATATATTCATTAAAAGCTATATAAATCATGGGCTCGCGAGCCAATTCGAGTTCAATAGGTGAAGGTTAGGCTCAAGCTCTTTTTAAACGAGCTTAAGTAGAGGACCGAGCTCGAGGTCATTTTAACTCAACCGGTCTCGAATACCACAACTCAGTTACCAACCAAACACCCCCCCCCCCCCCCGCGTCGTATGTTACATGGAGATATTACTACTAATCCAATCACTTTTGTAAAAATTATGTTCGTATATGTTGCCGCAAATCTTCTATAGAAAACCCACATCATGATGATTTGTGAGAAAGTAAAATTATCAAAGTAATGAAATTTTATTAAGAGATATTACTACTAATCCAATCACTTTTGTAAAAATTAGATACTATAAAGTTTTTCATAACAAAATGTCTAAATTATATAATTTCACACGGAATGAACCGCGCAACTAACTCTCAATTATTCTAGGGATGGTCGTGGTACCAGTACCGAAAATCGCCAAAAGTGGCTACCGGTAAAGCTACTGAAAATGTTCGGCACGGCACCAGTATTTGAATGTAAAAATTGGTAGTTTCCATGTGTTGTACTCAACCGAAAGTACCGGTACCGAATATTCCAAAAAGTCGGTACCGAAAATAATTCAGTACGTGAAATTCGGTACCTGTAGTATCGGTTCGATACTGGTCCCCGATACCAAATGATCATCCCTAATTTACTTGCTTCTCTATAAAAAGTAAATGTTGTACAAGTTTACTATACCAAATTCATTGACTCACACATGAAAAGACAAAATTAAATAGACAAATGAAGATGTAGGCTTAAATGAATAATGTCGTTGCAATGTTTGTAGTCTGTATCTTTCTTTCTTTCTTCTAGATAGGCTACAAAAAAGATAATACTCTTACGGCCTTCCAGTGATTTGGTCCGCCGTCATCACTTGGCTGAAAGCTTATTGGCATGTTTTTATAATCTGCATTCTTTGTTTTATTTCCTTAAATCTAAATGTTAATTGTGTTTATACTGAATTTAGACTATAACTATCTACATAAAATGCTTAGAGTTAGGTCCAATTGGTAAACGCGTTGGAGTTAAGGTATTGCTCCCCTTGAGTTCAAGGGTTCAAACCCGTCGAAGGCGGATTTGCTGTAATTCAAACTGTTCCAAAAAAAAACCTAAAATGCTTTGAAAAAAGTGTTTCAGCGTGACCCGTTTCCATATCGTTTTCTTCACTTGCTAAGTATTTTATCGATATCATATGTTCTCATACAACCCTGTAGCAACAAATTATATGTTCAAGATTCTAATTTATTGGTTTGCTTTACAAATGAGCAGGGACGCACAAGTGATTGGAGATTTTAATGGATGAGATGGAACCACAAGATGGAAAACGATCAATGGTCAAGTGGGTCATGAACATGCCAAACCGGTCTGTACTGGGTATTTTTAGGTTTATTTCATTTGTTTTTTAGTATAGTTTTGTTAATAAATTTGTGCGTTTTGCTTAATTTACAGGGACTTTGATAGAGTTTATGGTGGTGGAAGGCAATGTGTTGCGAGTTCGAATTTAGTCTTGGAAATCTCAAAAATGGCATCCTTCTTGCACAAGATGCATACGGGTAATGCTAAGAAAAAAATCCCGTTTTGTCGTTTACACTTTTATATTTTTTCGGCTAATATTTTTTAAACGTACAATGTAGAAACTATGCTGTACAATACATTCTTGAGCTGCAGATTCCATCGGCTGTGTCGAAGCTGACCTCTCAGTTTAAGGGTAACTATGTGCACCTTGCCACCCAAAAGTTTAGTAGCCATGTGGTCGAGAAATGTTTAGCCGTGTTAGATGCTCAAATCAGGTCAACCATCATCCGTGAACTGATCTCGGCTACTCAGTTTGAACAATTGCTTCAAGATCCACATGCAAATTATGTTATACAAACCGCCCTTCGTGTTTCTGAGGTCCATTGTTTTCGGTACGGATTTTTACTTTCAAATACCGGTCCATATCGATATTGGTACCTAACCGTACCGTAACTGGTATTTTTGCTACCGGTACCGGCACCAATTTTTGGGATTTTCGTTACCAGTATTTCCGGTATCGAGCTCATTCCTATGATGGATTGATTTGGTCGTATTTTATCTCTAACGGATCACATAGTAAGAGTTCACTAACTATCTAGACTTGATGCGACTAAAGTCTTTTTTATATTATTGTAAGAATATAGCTTTGGTAATCACATTTAGTGCAATTATTATTTACAAAGTTGTTTTAACAGAACTAGAGAAGAGGTTTTGGGGTCAACCCGACATTGATTTTTTTGTTAATGAATTAGGAATTGTTAATGTTGATTTTAATACAAATTATGTACGGGGTTTTGATACGGAAAGTAAAAAGTTTGATCTCAAATTTACAAAATGTAATGGAAAATAAAATGTTTGACCTTTAATTTGGCCATTTGACCTTTTGGAGTTAAAATATGACCCTAATCTGACCCATTTCCTTACTGATTACAGTTCATCTATGAAGCTGCTGCAAAATTCCATGTTAAATTAGCAACCGATCAACACGGATGTTGTGTATTACAAAGATGCATCAATCACTCGACTGGCGAGTACCATGAAAAATTAATCTCGGAGATATCAAAAACTCGCATCCTTCTTGCACAAGATGCATACGGGTAATGCTAAGAAGAAAATCCTGTTTTGTCGTTTACACTTTTTATATTTTTTCGGCTAATATTTTTTTAACATACAATGCAGAAACTATGCTGTACAATACATTCTTGAGCTTCAGAGTCCATCAGTTTTGTCGTAGATGACCTCTCAGTTTAAGGGTAGCTATGTACACCTTGCCACCCAAAAGTTTAGTAGCCATGTGGTTGAGAAATGTTTAGTCATATTAGATGGTCAAATCAGGTCAACTATCATCCGTGAACTGATCTCGGCTACTCAGTTTGAACAATTGCTTCAAGATCCACATGCAAATTATGTTATACAAACCGCCCTTCGTGTTTCTGAGGTCCACTGTTTTCGGTACAAATTTTTACTTTCAAATACCGGTCCGTACCGGTACTGGTACCTAACCGTACCGCAACTGGTATTTTTGCTACCGGTACCGACACCAATTTTTGGGATTTTCGTTACCAGTATTTTCGGTACCGAGCTCAACCTTATGACGGATTGATTTGTTTTAAAGAAGTTTCAGTTTTGGTTCGGGTTAAAACAAAATCTAACCAAATATGGGTTCATGATCAGATAGTGGTACTGGGTCAAACAGGGCGTTTTAGGAAAGTATTGATTTGGTTCAGATTAAAAAAATCTGACCAAAAATGATTCATGATTAGATGGCAACCAGTCAAAATAGGTCGTTTTAAAGAAGTTTTAATTTTGATTTGGGTTAAAAGAAAATCCTACCAAATATGGGTTCGTGATTAGATAGTTACCATCTAAATGGGTCATTTTTTTTAAAATGTATTAGTTTGTTTTGTGTTAAAACAAATCTTAACAAATATGGGTTCATGATCACACGGTGATGGTTTGTTTTAAAAGTATTATTTCAACAATTTTAACTTATATATTTGTGTGTTTCGCTACCCCTACTAACACCTTAAGTCCGCCACTGGTTTGAGATGGTTATTTTGTGATTAAGGTACCTTATTCTCTTATGATTTAATTGAACTTATTGTAGTGTTTTGCTTCATGACTCCAAGTTTTTGAATAAAGTCTTTTAAATGAACAATTGTAGTTTGAGGAAAAACGTCAAACTTTGGAGATTTGGAATTCATCAGATGTTTGTTTTTCTTATTTGATTAAACTTTCATTCCAATTGCTTTAGTCAGATTAGATGTCAAAAGGAATTGAAGTTTAAATTTTTTTTGTTTATAAACTGTTTTAATAGAATGATGTATTTTGTTATTTGGTTGCTTTCAAAATTTTGTGGTTGTAATGATGAAAAAGTCTTAATGTGATCATGGTTGCGACTTTCTGGTTAGATTAACCCAACTTAGCCTATTTGAAAGATTTAAGGGTGTGTTGTATGTAATTTTTGCTTTTGTTTGTTAGATGGTTTTGATGATGAAAAAGTTGTTCCTCACATGGTTTTGGATATTCATAAAAAGGTAACCAATTGTGAGTGTAATTTATTAAATCAATATATTTACAAGAAATATTTCATTTATACAACCCATGAAATATAATAGGTTAGTGCTTAAAGTCAGCGTTTTAATAATGTTATTACGAAACCAGACAAGGAGGTAAACTTTTAATTTTAGACAACGACGACAAACCTACTAATAAAACGACAAATGTAGTTTCTAAAGAAGTATTTAGTGATTTGTGATTTTCATATACTCATTTATCTATAATTTTTTTTTATTTCAGTGTCATTTTTATAAGTTTATATTGAAAAGTTTTTTCATTACAAAGTTCATCTCAATGTCAGTAGATATTATATTTTTGTGTTAGGCCACCCACGAAACTCGTGGGATCTTAGACTAGTATATATATAGAGTGAGAGTTGGCTAGAAAACCTAAGTTTCCTAGAAAGTCTCGGAAGCAATTAAAAAGGTGACATGTGGCATGGAGGGTTTTTAATAAAAAGGGCATTTGTGTAATTTGAATATTATTTTAATTATGGATTATATTATTAGGATAACTAACTTACCAGATAATTATGGAAACTAAATATCCCATTTAATTCAAATTGACAGTATTAATTCACATGAATTCGTAAATCTGGTCTTTCACAACATCTTTACCAGCTATGATTTTTGATGGAGGATTTTTTGTTTTCTTAACATTGTGTTTTATCAGCAAACAAACTAATCCCATTGAGTATTAAACTTGATTTCTTGTTTGATTTACTGGAAGAATTCTTGACATTGTGTTTTACCAGCAACAAACTAATACTATTGAGTATTAAACTTGATTTTTTGTTTCGTTTGCTGGAGGATTTCTTGACATTGTGTTTTAACAGTAAACAGACTAATACCATTGAGTATAATACCATTGTGTTTTAATAGTTTTAATTGAAATCATACAATCCATACAATGATTTTTGCTGGAGGATTTCTTGATTTTTTAACATTGTGTTTTACCAGCAAACAGACTAATACCTTTGAGTATTAAACTTGAGTTTTTGTTGATTTGCTGGAAGAATTCTTTACATTGTGTTTTACCAGCAAACAGACTAATACCTTTTGAGTATTAAACTTGATTTTTTTGTTTGATTTGCTAGAGGATTTCTTAACATTGTGTTTTACATCTACTATCTAACATATTTGTATCCATTTCAAACAAACAATTTAGATCATTTATATTAAAATACACACTCAGTTTGCCCAACAACCATAAAAAAGAATGCAAACAAAGAAATATAACATAAAACACACTACTTTGAACATAATGTCAAGAGAAAAATAAAAAAATAACAACCACACCAATCAGTGTCTTCGTCTTCAACACAATCCAGTGTCTTCGTCTTCAACACACTGTCATCATCAACCTTAAAATGGTAAAACACATCAACCTTAAAATGGTAAAACACATCAACCTTAAAACACACTGTCATCATCAACATATTCAGATGTCATTTTAAAACACACTCTCATCATCAACCTTAAAATGGTAAAACACATCAACCTTAAAACATACAACGAAGTTACAAAAGTGAATCGGGTAACCTGGAGTTAAATGAGATTGACCGGGATTCGAAAAGGGCTCGCCGGAACCGTTGATCTTCGTCGGCGGCGTCGTCACCCCAGCCACTCTTATCTGCCGCAAGCCTCCTTCACCACTGCTGAACATCACGTCACGAACAACCCCCCAACACCTCTCCCCTACCCCCTTCTGGTCGCTGAGCACCACCACCACAGCGCCATCCTACACCGCCACTTAACCCCACAAAACTCCTCCTCCACTGCGTGTTGCAGCCATCACTGTTTTGAGGTTTTTGGACGTGGGTTTAGAGAGAGAGGGGGGAATCAAAATCTGTGAGTGGGGTTTTTACGAAAATGCCATTAATTTGATCTAAGCCATTAAACACACTCATCTAATGGCCCAGATCGCTTCCTACACTTTCTAGGAAAAAACCCACTTTCCGCAGGATCCCTACTCTCTCTCTCTCTCTCTCTCTCTATATATATATATATATATATATATATATATAGAAAGTATAATGTACAAAAATCCTTATCGTACGTTAACGTACGCGACAAGAATACAACGTGCGTGATTAACATATAACGTGCGTGATTTGTATAACAAAGGCTCCCATGCGTGATTAATTAGGGTTCCATGCGTGATTTGTGACTCCCATGCGTGATTATCACAAAAAAACTGTTCCATGCGTGATTACATACCTGATCGGATGGTTACGGCCGTCGCGTATGTTAATGTACGATAAGGCTTTTTGTATGTTGACCTTTCCCTATATATATATATATATATGTTATCACTATATAAGAGCATTCACATCCTGTGAATCAAAATCTGTGTGTGAGGTTTTTAAAATATAAAGGGTATAAAATGTGGTTGTGAGTGGAGGAGAGAGAAAATGTTACTGTTCATCTGTATATTTGGGGGGACACTGATCATCCACTATAATTTTTTAATATGTATTGAAAGTGGTTGTGAGTGAAGTAGTGAGAAAAATATAATGATAAAGGTATAAAAATATTATTTAATTGAAAACGAGAGAGAAAAAGTATTTGTTTTTAGTGGAAATATATTAATATAGAAGTTGTTTTAATGGAATGTATGTATATTTTTAGGAAGCTGGATGTGAATGCTCAAAGTTTCGGGTATACTCAACCCGAATGTTTCAGGCACTAGACTGAGTTTTTTTTTTTTTTTTTTTTTAACCACCACAAGTGGCCTAGTGGTGGAGTGACTTGGGTTCTCCAATGGAGACCCAAGTTCAATTCCCATTAGTGCCACTTTGGTGGCCACCGACACCCGCTTTAAAGCCGGACCGAGGACACTCGAGGTCTCGGGTTCGAAACATGTTTCTTACCCCTCTTTGATGGCTATGGGTATTTGCCGCCAGGGATCCTTGTCGGGTGGTGAACTGGGAAGGGAGATCCCTTCCGCGGTCAGGGGTACCGTGCAATTACCCTTTTTTAGACTGAGTTTTTTATTCTTAATTTTTTTCCCACTGCAAGCAAGCCTTACCCGAGACTATTAATTAAATAAATCACCATCCATATTTTGCACGTAAAAATTCAACCAATTCAAGTTTTTAAATTGTTAAACTACAGCAACCATCAATCATCAACATCCAGATCTTGCAGATCAAGAACCATGGCAAACCTAGTTTCAACATGGTCCAAGACAATTCAAACCTTACCGGAAAACTACATCTTCCCTGCTGATCAACGTCCAGGATCATTCGAGATTCCATTATGCCAAAATATCCCACTCATTGACCTATCTGCCAGTCATAGTAAAACAGTTGAAGAAATACTACATGCATGTCAAGAATTCGGATTCTTTCAGGTTTGTTCTTCATATAACTTGATCCAGTTTCATTTCTTTTGAAGTTATTTTTTGTAATATGATACAACCAGGTAGGGGTGTGTACGGTTCGGTTCGGTTTGGTTTGGTTATTTGCCTAACCGAAACCGAAGTCGTCGGTTAATCTATTTTATTAACCAGTCAGTTTTCGATCAAGCGGATCAGTTTATTCGGTTAGTTTGTTGGTTTTCAGTTCTCGGTTAAGTTCGATTAATTTCAGTTAATAAACAAAACCAAACTTGAGTTAAATTTTTGCTTAAAAATACATGAAATGGAAGGTATAATTGCATACATGAAAAGAATGTATAAAACATGAAATACATGAAATGTAGGTATAAAAGTTAGAAATATATGAAAATATGAATGCTTCCGTAAATCTCGGTTAACCAAGGGTACAAAAAAGGGTAACTGTTTTGGTTAATTTTGGTTTAGTTTTGATTAACGGTTCGGTTATTGCTCACCCTACAACCAGGTGATTAATCATGGGGTTTCTAAAGATATAATTGATGACACCATGGAAGTAGTTAAAGAGTTCTTCAACATGTCGGATGAGGAGAAGGAGATATATTATTCGATCGATCCGATAAAAAGATGCAAAGTTTATACAAGTGGTTATGATTATGCTAATGAAGATATTCATTTCTGGCGTGACAATCTTCGACACCCATGTCATCCTTTGGACGAATGGGTTCATTTATGGCCTGAAAAACCTACCAATTACCGGTAAAGTGACCCACATCACAATCTTGAGTTTTATGATTTGTAATTAGGGTATAACCGTTGAAACCAACTCAACCGTCTAAACTCATGCATGTTTCTAAATAGTCCGGTTCATAGTTGGTTTTGATGGGTTGCATTAGGGATGAGCTCGGTACCGACCGGTACCGAAAATCCCCAAAAGTAGGTACCGATACCGGTACCGAATATACCCGGTACGGTACGGTTCGGTACCGGTACCGGACCGGTACCGAACCAGTACCGAAAATGTCAAAAGTCGGTACCGAAAATGTAACCGGTTCGGTACCGAAAATGTACCCGGTTCGATAAATTCGGTACTAGTACCGGATACCATTTGCTCATCCCTAGTTTGCATATTTAAAACAGGCCTTGTAAACAAAACCGGTCGTTCATTTTTCTCTATTTATATATATATTTTTTTCTCAATAAATAGTTATTTATATCTATTATAATGTAGGGATGAGTTAAAATAAGAATCACTTTGAGTTGTAAGAATTGTTAGAACTAGGTTCATCCAAAAGATTTTTCCAATTTTTTTTTCTCAAAAGTCATAAAAAAATCACTTGTTTCAGAGAAAAAAAATAAAAAAATGTTGCATGCCCACATTTACATGAGGCGAAAAAAATATTTATCTTCGTACAGAATTTACACCAGCGCGTAAAAAAAACTTGCATCAGTCAAAACTACCGACTCTACAATTTTTTTTTTAAATTTTTTACAAATGTGTTTATAATATTTTCATCTACATTTGTGCAAAAATTTTTTGGCCCATCTCACGTAGGAAGAAAAAGTTCTCACAACTTGTGGTGGTTCTTATTTGAACCGAGCCCTTATAATGTAAATCATATTCTTAATACAAACTGATGATTTAAAAAAAAAATTAACTGTTCATATTGTCAAAACGCCAAACCAGTAAAAGTGGCTGGTTTGGTTTGTCGTTACTCGAAATTGTAATCAATGATTTAACCTAAAATTTTCGTCAAAACCGACCAAATTAGACTGTGAACACCCTTATTTTTAAGGTGACAAAACAGGTGGACCAAGAATGCTTACTATCTGGTTTGATTGATCAACAAACATTTGTTGTTTTTGGCTCATTTTAATTATTAACGTGTGAGCTGTCATTATGATAACAATATATAATCCTGATTTGATTCCTGGTAAATAAAAAACGATTTTTAGCACGTTGTAAACATCAATGTACACCCTGGAAAAATTATATAACACGTTAACCATTTTTTAAAATTGTTTCTCCATTTATTGAGAAAAAATCAACTTAAATTGACTCATTTGCTTAATACTTAGAATAATTTAAAATTGGCATCTCTAGTTATGATTTGTTTATTTTTATTAAAAAAATGGCATGCTTTGGAGAAAAATATGGACAACTAGTATTTTTTTTCATAAGACTTCCAAGTCCAACTTTGTATGTCTTAAAATTGTGTATCGTATTAGACCATGGGGTATGGTTTGGACAGTCTCCAAAGAGACTACCCGCCACGTAGACGCCACAACACCACGGGAGGAGGACAGTCCCCTTGGAGACTACCCAAGGGTGTGGAGGACTACCCACTTTAATTAAAAAAAATCAATATATATTGAAGGGGAGAGAGAGAGAAACCTGAATGATTAATGAAGGGGGCCCACAATTTCAAAACCTTAGCCCCGTCTCCAACGTATCCTGGGAGACGCAGGCGCCGCGACGGGCCTGCTGGGGGCGGTGTGCGACGGTCCAGGACGGGGGGAGAGTGCCCGGGGACGAGCCCATACCCTGTGGTCTTAGTTATATGATGTGGCCAAGATAAATTGATCTCAGAGTTGCCAAGTCTGACTTTAGGTTGCAGATGGGTTCAAGGACAAACAACACATTTGGTTAAATTTGCATTTTTAAATCAAGAAATTTGTTTTCCAAAACATCCCATTTTTCCAAAAACATTCATCTAATGTTTTGAGTCTTTTGACTCATGAAGGTTAATTGTTCTTGCTTTGTTTTGAAGAGATATTGTTGGAAAATACTCGTTAGAAGTGCGAAAATTATCGTTGAGAATGTTGGAGCTAATTCGTGAAGGACTAGGACTTGAACAGGGATACTTTGGAGAAGAGCTAACCGGGGATCAGTTGTTGTCGATCAACCACTACCCCCGATGCCCGAATCCCAGTTTGACGCTAGGGTTACCAAAACACGCTGACGCTGATATCATGACCGTGCTTTTTCAAGGAAACGTTAATGGGCTCCAAGTTTTCAAGGATGGTCAGTGGCTCGGTGTTGAGCCACTGCCTTATGCTTTTGTGGTTAACATAGGCCACCAATTACAGGTGGCCGTTTCCATTATTTTTTTCTTCATAAATTATTCGTTTTCCCGACCTAAAAACCGTGAATAACAATCAATGGATATGTATTTTAGATAATCAGCAACGGGAAGCTAAGAAGCGCGGAACATAGAGCCGTGACAAACTCGAGGGAGGCTCGGACAACGATTGTAAGTTTCATCAGTCCTTGTCCAGACACCATTGTAGAACCAGCTAAATCGGTTATCGACACCGGCGTACCTCGTTTTCGACCCTACAAATTTAAAGATTTCTTCAATTTCTATGAAGAGAAAAAGAGAGACCCTGAAGCAGTGATGGAGTTTTATAAGATCAAACCTTAAACATATGAATATCTCCTGTTAATGTATCAATAATGAAACCTTTTGTCAAATGTTTTATCTTGTATCATAAACAGTTTTTGTTCAATGGTATATCATATCTATTAAAGATTTTTTAAGGTTTTATGTTTCTAGAATATGAATTGCTCACCACAAAATTTGTCATTAATTTAATTCATCATGCCAGATGTGACAATTTTGCATTTATTTTTTGTAACTATGCAATTGTAGCCACAAAACATTGTCGAAGATGACATCTTTTAACTAGATTTGTGTGTCTTGTTTATTTGAGTTATCATAAAAAATTCAAATCATAAATTTGACATATAGACTATGCCATATGGCATCTAATTGTCATTTTGGACGGCATTTTGATGGTATAAAACCCTATTTTCAATCCTACATTTGATACAACTAGATTAAGTATTACTCATGGCTAAACTTGTATCTAGCTGGTCTAATGGAGTTAAATTTATTCCTAAAGACTATGTAATGCCACCCGAACGAAGAGCCGGAGATTACATTACAGTTTGCAAGGAAATTCCGGTGATCAATCTTGAGGATGATCGGTCAGAGATCGTCCGACAAATTCTAAAAGCTTGTCAAGAATTTGGTGTATTTCAGGTTTTTTTTTTTTTTTTTTATAGCTATGTTCATAGATTCACTTAATGTTCAAGATACTTATTTAAGAATGTTGATTTAATTAACAGGTGATCAATCATGGGGTTTCTGATAAGATGATGGCGGACATGATGGCTTTGTATGATGAGTTCTTTAACTTGCCGGTTGAGGACAAGTTAGGCGTTTACTCGGAGAAACCACGTAAGGGGTGTACGCTTTACACGAGCGGATTGGAGTATGCAAAAGAGGATGTTCACTATTGGAAAGACACTTTGAAGCATCCGTGTCATCCTGTAGAAGAACACTCACTATCTTGGCCTGATAAGCCAGATAGATACAAGTATACATGACTGAATTTCAGTGGATCTTGGTAGCAGTATCTATTTGCTACTTGTACGCTAGATGCTAACGTTTGTTTTGAATGTATGTCGTATAGGGAAGAAGTGGCGAGATATGTGGTTGAAGTACGAAAAATGGGATTCAAGATTTTGGATTTGATCGGGGAAGGACTTGGTCTAAGAGAAGGGTACTTCAATGAAGTGAGCCAAGAACATTCAATGGCGATTAACCGTTACCCGCCATGCCCAAACCCGAGTCTAGCCATGGGCATAGCTGGTCACAATGACCCTAACCTCATAACATTCCTTCAACAAGATCACTATGGGCTACAAATACTGAAGGATGGAATATGGATGGGTGTTGAACCAATTCCAAATGCTTTTGTAGTCAACCTCGGTTACCAATTTCATGTAAGATCAAAAGAGCATCTCCAATACAGAATCTCATACGTTCACTAATCCGTAGACATTAGCAAACATCTCTTGCAAAACATCTCTTCTTCAAAAACACACATTACCTTTTAACCTTTACACTTATTTAATTTTTATAGAGAACAAAATATTTACCGAAGCATAGTAAACCTTTTACTATGATTTATATCCGGTGATAGTATATCTTAGGACTAACAGGTTTACTATATTTCCATTCATGTGGGGGATTGTTGGAAATATAGTAAACCTTTTAGTCCTAAGATAAACTATCACCGGATATAAAACATATAATTTCTCAAAAACTCAAATCTAACCAAGCTTATAAATGTTTTTTTTGGGTGTAGGTTATAAGTAACGGGAAGCTAAAATGTGTGGAGCATCGTGGCCTCTTGAATTCAACCGTCTCTCGAACATCCATCGTCACGTTTTTCGGTCCAAATCCTGAACTTCCTACTGTAGTTGAACCAGCAAAAGAGTTGGTTACGTCGAGCAATCCACGGATGTTCAAATCATATCGGTACAACGAGTTCATAGCAAATTACTTGGTATTGGCCTACAATCGCAAATCAGGTTCTCGTAATGGATACGCATTGGATCCTTACCGGCTCTAAACAGAAACCACTGTTTGGAAATTGGTTTTATACATTAATGTTGTGTGCTATGTTATTTTCTTTTCAGATATAAATATAAATATAAATATACATAATTTGGGTGTATGATTTATAATCAGGTTAAATCATGTTTTGATGCATGCGGATGCTTAAAATGCTACAAAGAGGGGAACAAAATAGAAAATAATACAGCCTAAAAATATGCTACTACGTGGTCGAATAAAAGAAAAGTACTTTAGATCAAGTTGCAAAATGTTATAGCGTATAATTAGATTTCAATAAATAGTTATAGCTTTACTTCAAAAACGTTTAACCAATAAAGATAGCTAAAAGCTAAAATCTCATGTCTAAATGAGAGATTATAATACAAAACAGAACTAGAATATGAATTATAAGGTAAATTATTAAATATCAACTCATAATTTCATTCATTATTCAATATTGATTACAAAGAGGTTTATATATATTCTACTAGTTACAATAATAACCCTCTAACTTATGACAATTAAATATTTGGCTTAACATTCCCCCGCAAGTTGAGGGCGGGTAACGACCTGCAACATGGACCTTAAAAATTCAAATCTTTGAGTTGATAATGGCTTCATGAAGATGTCGGCAATTTGATCATCTGTTTTAATAAATTGAACCTTTAGATTTCCTTGGCTGACTTGCTCACGAACAAAATGGAAATCTACCTCCACATGTTTAGTTCTAGCATGAAACACCGGGTTTGCTGAAAGATACGTAGCTCCAAGATTATCACACCAAAGAGTGGGTTTATTCAACTTAACTCCCGGTTCTTGTAGAAGAGACTTTAACCAGATTAGTTCAGCAACCGTATCAGCAATAACCTTGCATTCGGATTCAGTAGACGACCTAGAGACAGTTTTCTGCTTACGAGCTGACCATGATACTAAGTTCGAACCCAAGAAGATAGCATAGCCCCCCGTGGATCGACGGTCGACCGGGCAACCAGCCCAATCGGAATCCGAATATGCTGTAATAGGACCAACCGCTCACCCCAATGTGAATCAGCAAAGGCATGTAATGTAGACGTTGAGTTCGATGTAAAACGAAGGCCCAGTTGAGACGTTCCCTTGAGATAGCGAATTATGCGTTTGACAGCCATCCAATGGGATTCGTGAGGTTCATGCATGAACTGACATACCCTGTTGACAGCGTAGGTAATGTCTGGCCTAGATAAAGTGGCATACTGAAGTGCTCCAACACAATGGCGATATCTTGTGGGATCGGACATAAGTGGGTCGTCCTTGGTTATCGTATCTGTTTTGGCATTTGTAGGTGTTGCAAGCAGTTTCGATTCTTTTAACCCGGCTCGATCAATAAGTTCCTGAATATACTTTCGTTGAGATAGGATAAGACCCGAAGAGGTGTGGAGAACTTCAATACCAAGAAAGTAAGTAAGACGACCCGTGTCAGTGAGAGATACCTGCTGACCAAGTGAGGCAATAATGCGATTAACTGTGTTGGGATCGTTGCCCGTAATAATGATGTCATCCATGTAAACTAGTAGGTAAACCTGTGTACCCGAGCGGTTAAGGATAAATAATGATGGATCAGTTTTGGAACCATGAAAACCAAGATGCTGTAAGACGTTTGAGAGTTTGGTGAACCATGCCCTGGGCGACTGTTTTAAGCCATAAAGGGATTTGTGCAACTTGCAAATATGATTAGGATGTTTAGGATCCTTGAAGCCCGGTGGTTGACGCATGTAGACCGTTTCATGTAGATCACCGTGTAAAAACGCATTTTGCACATCAAGTTGTTTGAGAGACCAATTGTCAGAAACGGCAAGAGAAAGAACCGTGCGGATGGTGGCGGGTTTGACCACAGGGATGAACGTCTCATGATAATCAATGCTAGACTGCTTAAAAACCCTTTGCTACCAATCTAGCCTTGTGTCTAGTCAGGTTCCCATGCTGATCAGTTTTCAACCTGTAAACCCACTTGCAATCAATAACATTAGAATTTGGAACCGGAGGAACTAACGACCATGTTCTGTTTCTGTGTAGTGCGTGCAACTCGGCTGCCATGGCTTGACGCCACTCCGAGGATTCGTTGGCAACAGTAAAGGAAGTCGGTTCAGAAGGAACAGTAGCGGTGGTGGCGATATTGGCTGAAGGGTCAAAAATTTTTTAGGGTTTAAGATGTGGCAGAAGGTGAGGAGGTCGATAACGGGGCATGGTTGGTTGCGAAGGAGAGGAAGTAGGTTGGGTGGTGTTGGTATGAGGAATAGGTGCGGTTTGGACAGGTTCAGAAATAGGAGGGGTGGGTGGCGATCGTTCGGTTGTAGGAATGGATGGGTTATCGAAAATGGTTAATGGCGGATCAGGAATTGTAGAAAAGGAAGTAGTAGTTGTGGAGGATGAAGGAGGGTCAATGGAGGGTTCAGTAAGGGAGGGAAAAACATGCTCGTTAAATCGGACATGGCGAGCAATGTAGATTCGGTGAGTAGTTTGATTAAGGCATTGATATCCATGATGAGATGGGCTATAACCGAGAAAGATACAAGGAGTAGAACGGAAATCAATTTTGTTGGTTATATAGACGTAAATAAGGAAAACAGAGACATCTGACTACTCGAAGAAATGAGTAATCGGGAGGACGTTGGAAAGCTAGTTGATATGGGGATTTGTTTGAGGAAAGACGAGAAGGTAGACGATTGATGAGGTAGACGGCTGTTTGAAAGGCGAATGACCAAAAAGTTTGAGGTAGTTTGGATTGGGCTAGTAAGGTGAGACCGCTTTCCACGACGTGGCGGTGGCGACGCTCAACAATGTCATTCTGTTCACTCGTATGAAGACACGAGCGACGATGTAAAATACCATGGGATGTAAAAAAATGAGTAAGGTTCAGAAACTCGCCACCCCAATCAGTTTGAACACTTTTTAGTTTGGTGTTAAATTGGCGTTCAACTAGGCGAACGGAATTTGTAAAGGTATTAAAAACGTCGGATTTTTTGCATGAGCGGGAAATACCACATATAGCGGGTATGATGGTCAACACATAACAAAAAATAACGATAACCGTCAAAGGACGTGGTAGTATAGCCCCCAACATCACAATAAACCAAATCAAGTATGTTTTTTTACTACGAAAAGATGAAATAGGCAAAGTAAGTTTGGACATTTTTCCCAATTGACAAGAAGTACACAAAGATGAACAAAGTTTGTCAGAAATAGGTAAAGAAAAAGTTTTAACAATATGTTGAAAAACTTAAAAGTGAGGATGCCTAAGTCGTTGATGCCACATAGTAGATGGAGCTCGAAAAGCAGTGAACGCCATCTTGGAAACCGGTTGAAAAGAAGGTAGGCGAATGGTGTAGAGACCCTGGTCACTAGGGTCCGTGAGGAGGATAGCCCTGGTAGCCTCGTCCTTCACAACAACAAAAAGAAGTGTGAAATTCAAAGAAAACGTTATTATCTTTGCAAAATTTGTGAACAGAAAGTAGGTTACATTGTAGGCCCGGGAAATGAAGTATGTGGTTAAGTTGTAAGTTTTTGTTTGAGGTAAAAAAGGATTTTGAACCGACATGAAGAATTGGAAGAGAGTTACCGTTACCAACATAGAGGGAGTCATTACCGTAATAAACGTCCGAGTTGTCCATACTAGCAAGATCAGGAGTACCATGGGAATTAGCGCCTGTAACACCTCACAAAATCATGTCCAATAAAGTGACGACACGTGTCATAAACCCTGTTCATGTTGAAAATTGACTTTGAGGGACTAAAGTTGTCAAACAGTGTAAAGATGTATGTGGAAGGACTAAAAGCATCAACGTGCCAAACTTGTGCCTCTGATTGACTTCACACGATGATCGTATTCTTTAATGAATAAATTGTCGGACGCAGGAAGCCGTTTGTGCTTAAAATTAAAAGTTTACAAAGCACAGGGGTTAAACGTGTCAACATGTTAGTTCTTACCTTTGAGTGACCTTTTAACGATCCCGAGGCTTTGTAATACTTCATTATACTCTCACGTATACCGGGTAATGAACTCGTGGAGTTTCGATGCAAATAAATGATTAAAGTTGCAATTTCCAAGAAATAGGGATTAAATGCGTCAACAAGAGAAACTTGTACATTTCGGGTGATCCCGTAACTGATCGGAAGCTTAACGGTGTTTATTTTATGACCCAAGACACTTAAAAGTTAACTATGGGGGTTAATATCTTCGCAATAAACGAAAGTTATTTCAAATTAAAAAGGACCAGAGACTGAAATGCAAACTTTGGAAACTTTTTACCGGAGATAGGGGTTGTCACAAGCCGCGTAGGCCATCCCCAAATATCTTCGCGGGCCGCGAGGAAGGTACCAGCGACCAAAAACTGGACAACTGCATGTACAGACCTGTCCACCGCCATAGTATGCAAGTTTTCGATTCTAGGGACTGTGCTAATGGTTTTTACTGACACTAAGACACTTGTGAACATCTTGTGACCTCCATTAACAGTTGGAATGATCTTAGAACCTTCAAATTCCTATAAATAGCTCCTTTGTTTGAGCATTTGAGCTTGCACTATCATTTTCACTTCTCTTCTTCATCTCTGGAGCAACCTGGACCTAAAGGAAGCTCTCTAAGTTCAAATTTTTGTGCTAAGGACCTTTGTAAGTGTTCTTAGCTTATGTAGTTAAGTTTTAATGAGTTTAAGGAAAGAAAGTCAATGATATCGTAATTATACTTTGACTTTTTGATTAATCATTAACGGTCCAGCCATGTTTCGAATTGAAAACGGCTATGTGTTGGCAATTAAGTGGGTGATAATCCGTCAAAAGGGCACCTCCTAATTATCACGTTTACTTAGTTAATTGTCGGGTCAAAGTAATTAAAATAAAAGTCAAACGGGTCAGTTTATTAAATAAAATTCATAACTGATAATGTTGAAGCTATAAAATCAGTTTTATCACTTTAATAACTTGGTAAATATTATAAGAACATTTTTAGACATGTTCAACCCGACAATTCTGAGTTTTGGCTCGGTTCGCAACCGAAAGTCGCAAAAGTTGACTTTTTCTTTGACTTTCAATTCTGACCCGATTTAGCTTAGTTTATTTGTGCCTTAGGGTTCCTTTGTGACCATATTATATGTTAGTATAACCCTCTGAGGTTATACTTCATGGTCCTTTAGAAAACATAGTTCATTGCATGTTTCCATTATTTGCTTAAAAATTGACTATTATGCCCTTATGATGTAAAAACGAGACTTTTGGATATATGAAGTTACAAATATCTTTGTTACTAATATATAAACATGTCAAATAAATTTGACATCAGTTTCTGGTCTCAAACTAAAGTTATGCAAGATATCGTAAAATGAAACTTTTTATAAATTAAATTACATTTTTAGCATAAATCATGTTTAAACCCAAATTTTGGCACCAAACTCATTACCTACTATTTTGATATTATTTTTATGAATTTTTGGAATTTCTGGTCAGATTATAAACTGACCATATCATTGAGTTCTCGTATAATTCGATAAATGACGATAATACCCTTTTCATTCATAGAATGAGATTAACACATGATTAACATGCCAAACTTTTTCCTACTGATGTTATATGATAAATAAAATAATTTAAACCTTAAAGGCTGATCAAAACCTCAGATTTTCATAAATATCCCAAATATCGTCAATTATCGACTTTTACGTAAATTAGGCGCATAATATGGTTTAAAACCATATTTAACACCGAAGACTTGTTACCTACTGATTTTATAAATAAATTTTAATACTTTAACAGTAAGTATAAGTGTTGAACTCAGACTTCCAATTTTGTCCTTAAAAACATATGTGAAATTACCCAAATGCCCCTACGGTGCATAGTTTGGCCATAAAAGGTAAACCTCACATATGAATGATATCTTGCAGATGTAACATGATAAAATAAATATTTTTACTGAATATTTTAGACCAGAACCTCAGTTTATGTTTAAACCTCTTTTATAAACTTTAAAATGACCAAAATACACTTACGGGACTTAATTAAGTTTTAAAATCTTTTTGGGCACAATTGTTGATATCCTACTGATATCACAACATATTATAAGCATAATAACTTATGGAACTTGTACTTGAATCATCCGGTTACCCGTTATGCATATACGCGTTCGGTACGGTTTATGTAACTAGTTTGCATAAATTAGCCGAAACGGGTCAATCCTTATCATTTTTACTTCAAAATCCAGAATGTATTTAGTTTACCCATTTTATACAAGTCTCCATACTTGTCGGGTCTAAATTACATTCCAATCCGGTCACCGCTTAATCTTACGTTTCGTACCGTGAACATTTCTTTAAACTAACCGGTCTATAATTATAACTTAAATAAGACCCGTTAGTAATCTAATAGGTTACTAAAACCTTCGTTCCAGATTAGGAGCCCAGTAAAAGCTACCTACACTTGTTTGAGTAGGATATACGACTGAGAATACAAATTTTACATTTTAAGCTCAGGTAAATACTTTTAACTTATTTTCCCTTATACGGGCTTGGGATACGGTAAATTATTACCGCTTGGTCGGGTATTGAATATTTAATCGATTAGTGGTTAAATCATTGAGATAACCCATTTTAATCTGTTTTGTTTGATTTAAGTATTTGGGGGTTAATATGACCGTATCCTGGATATCCTCGGCCCATTTATTTGAAATGGTCACGACTTAAGCACGGGGTGTAGGCATACACCTGACAGTTGCGTATGTAAAATGATATACCCACTCGTGAGGATAACTTCTTTTGGGTTTATATTAGTGGTGTGTCTATTAATTTTGTCTCGGCTTCTATCCCGGGCCCTGAACGTATGACAAACATGTAAATTTGTATACAAGATTATTTTATATAATTATCCCAATTTATAAAAGAATATTTGTGCCTTGTGCATTTAAATCAATTTTCATAAATGTTTTCAAAAGAGTCGATTAATTGTATTTACCAGTGTAAACTGACGTATTTTTCAAAAAGACTAAGTGGCAGGTACTACGCGAAATTGGCTGGAAGCTTCTGGGCATTAGTTAAAGAATCTTGCAAGTTCTTAATGCATAAAGTCTGTTGAACAATATTTTACATTTTGTTTTAGATCCGCCTGTGGATCCTTTCACAATCGTTTGTATAATATTTTACTTGCACTTTACTTTCGGTTTGAAATATTAATTTTCCTCCAAGACTTCCGCTGTGCTATGAACTGTGTATATTTGACTACGATGATATCAACTACGTCACGATACTCCCCACCGGTTATATGTGGAAATATCGGGGTGTGACAGGTTGGTATCAGAGAAAACATTGAGTGAATTAAACACTAGCCTTTTGTGCTTAATCTCAATGACACAGTAGCACATTCCTTGAGTTCCGAGTCTAGGCAAACGACTTAGGATTAATCCTAATCTTATTTGGTTTTTATTTTGTTTGTTTTTGTTTTGACAGGACTACAATCAAACATGCCGTCAAGAGTTAGGGGTAAAGGTGGACGAGGAAAAGCCCCGATGAGGGGTAGGAATGATCACGAAGCTGGGCCATCTCACTGGCGCACACCATCGGCATCATTCGGCTCCAGCCCACACGAAGACTGGAGGACCTACCTTGAGCCTGCGAGATGCTTTGTCTCGCTTAGCTCCTCACCATCATACCATCACTCATTCGGGCCACATCAGGGTGACGAGCCTCACGATTCACACCACTCCTTCATTCCTTTGCAGCGATCAGACTCTCACCGTTCCTTCCAGAACCCAACACCCTACTTCCAGAGCCGGTTCAACCCAATGAACCAAGTCGAAGAACCAGTGGGTCCAAACCCACTGGGACCCGCTGATCACTATCCTGAGTTTCAGGACATGGATGTGGACGAAGATCCAGATCACGAGTTACCACCATCTGGGACGCCGACGCATCCCATTGAGATTTCAAGCGGATCTTCTTTTCATGGTTCGCCTTACAGGGGCCCTGATATCTGGGCCGAAAGATGGAGTACGTATAAGTGGGAGTATACTCCCCCTCACCGCAACTCACCTCCACACCAACAGGTACCTTCTGTGGACCCACATTTCCAGGCGGTCACGCCATTGCCACCACCAGCGCCAGAGCAGCCACCGCCTTCAGAACCATCGAGGCGGAGAAGAGGTGCACATATGTCCGTGCGTGGGGGTTTCCATTTCAGCACCCCCCAACATCCAACAACTACCCTCCTATCCATGAAGACCCACAATTAGGCGGACCTTCAAACGCCTTTTCTGAAGTCGACTCTGCACCAGTCGCACATGCACCACCGCCCATGGGTTATGAAAACCCGATCCCCGCTTACCCAGATGCAGCTGGGTATAACCCGTTTGAGCAGCAAGCTTACTCGGGTTATAACTACAATAATGCACCTGCCGTTGACCCATACTTGGAGGCAGTACACTTTAATGCTCTTTACCATTCGCCTTTTCCATCAGTGTACCCAACTGGGTACCCTGCATATGGGTATCAATACCCACCGCCTCCTCAACCTCAGCAGCAGCAGCCACCGCAGCCTCAAATCCAGCAACCACAGTAGCCAGAAATTCTCCAGAGGTTGCATGAGGTGTAACAAAGGGTAGACGAAGAGCGTAGGAGTCGCCGTGGTCTTCTAAAGGGGCTGGCAAACCTCATTAAGGGGAAAAAGAAGAGGGATCATTAGAGACCTTATTTATTGTCTTGTAATTTAAATTTTAATTAAGTCCCTGCGTGGACATTTTATTTAAGTATTTAGTCCCTTCGTGGACTTGTTTTCTTATTTAGTCCCTGCAAGGACAAGTTATTTATTTAAAGTCCCGTTTAGGGAAACTATTGTACTTCTTAAGACAATTTATGGAATGTTTCATTTTAAGTTTTTAATTGTCATTATATATATGCATGTACAATATAACACAAATCAAAATATCATTTCAAATTTACAATTGATCTGCCATTAAAATCTCAAAAGAAAATCTTAAAGGTATAACCTAGCCTATATGTCATTTTAGACATAGCCATGATGGTAAGGCCTTTCTAAGATAATAAATCCTTGTTAACACCTAAGAACGTGTTAGCACTCCTTGAAAATGTGATTCGAGAAAGTCACACTAGTCATCCTTATATTGGATTCTTCCAATTCCTTATTTGGCCCAATGATCTAGAAATCATGGCTTATATAATCAAATGCGATGATCACATTATAAACATCCATTAGTGGTGAAGTCCCTACTGGCTATATTTATTGTCCCTTAAGACAAATGACAATTGTAGTCTATGACTCCCTGTCATGAAAGGTGATGAACTATGTTCGAGCCTTAATGCCTCGATCCTATACGATCATGGCTTATAATTTAAAACTGTCCTTATGACTAGGCCTTTTGTGCCACCATAATATCCTTAATGCTTTATAACTGGGTATAATTATAATGGAAAATTAAAAATTTACCAATATGGTCTATAATTACCATGGTTAATGAATCATCAAAAATGATGATTCCATAATAGACTTCTAAACAAATTATTGCCAATTGTTGTATAGCAAATCAAGCTCCCCAATGGTTGAATCTGAAGAGGTTAACAGTCATCCTAATATGAGGAATGACAACACCAGGAGGAATGTCACGAGTGCAGATCTACAAGCAATGATAAACAATGCAGTCACTAAAGCCGTTGACAGAATGTTCAAAGAACCAAGTAGTACTCGTACTAAGACCCAATCTGTGGCTCATAGTAAGCTCCCTTCTAAAACACATGAGTCAAATAAGGACGATTCTCGGCATTCGTCGAATCAGAAGAGTCTCCCATCCAAGAAAATCATGCTTAATCAGGAACCGCGCACAAAGACTTGTTCTTACAAATACTTCGTCTCTTGCAAACCAAGGGATTTTACAGGCGAAAAGGGTGCCATTGACTGTATGACATGGCTTGATGAGATGGATATAGTTGTAGATATCAGCGGATGCGTGGAACAGGATGTTGTGAAGTTTGTTTCACAATCGTTTAAAGGGGAGGCATTGGCTTGGTGGAGGTCGTTAATCCAAGCCACAGGGAAGATCCCACTCAATAACTTGTCATGGGAGCAATTTGTAGCGCTAATCAAGGAAAACTTCTGTCCTCAGCATAAGGTAGAGAAAATTGAAACTGACTTCTTGACTCTGGTCGTGAAGAATTTGGATTGCCAAGCTTATGTTACGAGTTTCAACACCATGTCTCGACTTGTTCCCTATCTGGTTACGCCTGAACCTAAGCGCATAGCGCGCTTCATTGGAGGCCTGGCCCCGGAAATCAAAGGTAATGTTAAAGCTTCCAGGCCTACCACTTATAGGTCCGTGGTGGATCTGCCCTTATCCTTCACACTCGATGCAATAATGAATAAGTCTGCTAAGACTTCTGATGAGGGAAAAAGGAAGCGGGAAGATGAGAGCTCATATCGCTCTGACAAGAAAAGGAAAGGTAGTTCTGAGCATAAGAAGAATTCTGGGTTTAAGAAGGACTCCCAGCAGACAGGTGAGAAGCCCAAGTGTAAAACCTGCAAGAAACACCATTTTGGGAAATGCAGACTTGACTCGCAGTCGCAACCTAAATCTTGTGGAATCTGCAAGTCAAAGGATCATAAAACTCTGGAATGTAAGAACATGAAAAATGAAACCTGTTATGGTTGCAAGGAGAAGGGGCACATAAGGACCAACTGCCCGAGAAACCCAAAGAAGCCTGAAGAGGCCAAGAAGACCAATGCTCGAGTTTTTCAGATGAATGCAAGGGAGGCAGTGCAGAACGATAATGTTATAACAGGTACTTTCCTCGTAAATGATGTTTATGCTAGAGTTTTGTTTGATTCTGGTGCAGACAAGTCTTTTGTAGACAATAAATTTTGTAAACTGTTAAATCTGCCTATTAAAACTCTAGACATAAAATATGAGGTAGAATTGGCCAATGGTACCTTAGAGACTGCTTCAACAATTTTAGATGGATGCTTTATATCCATTAGGAATCACTCTTTTCCATTGTCCTTGTTACCGATGAAACTAGCGGGATTCGATATAGTTATAGACATGGATTGGTTATCTTTGAATCAAGCTCAAATTGCCTGTGATAAGAAGCAAGTTGTTATCAAGACCCCTTATGGTGAATCACTTACTATTCATGGAGATACGCAGTATGGATTGCCTGAACAAGTATCTATGCTTAAGGCATCAAGGTGTTTAAAGAAAGGTTGTGTCATTTACATGGCACAGGTGACAGTGGATGCACCAAAGTCTAAGATTGAAGATATCCCTGTTATTTCGGAGTTCACAGACGTTTTCCCCGAAGAGTTACTTGGGTTACCACCAGATAGACAAGTGGAATTCAGAATTGATATTATACCAGGAGCAGCCCCAGTAGCACAAGCTCCTTATTATTTGGCACCGACAGAAATGAAGGAATTAAGAACGCAGTTGGATGATCTATTGGAGAAAGGTTTTATTCAACTAAGCTCATCTCCTTAGGGAGCGCCAATTCTATTTGTGAAGAAGAAGGATGGCTCAATGCGTCTATACATTGATTATCATGAGCTGAACAAAGTTATAATCAAGAATCGATATCCATTGCCTAGGATCAACGATCTGTTCGATCAGCTTCAAGGGGCAAGTTCTTTTCAAAGATCGATCTGAGGTCAGGATACCATCAGTTGAAGGCCAGAACCGAATATGTGCACAAGATCGCATTTAGAACAAGATACGGCCACTACGAGTTCTTAGTGATGCCTTTTGGGCTCACTAATGCACCTGCAGCATTCATGGATCTCATGAATCGTGTCTGCAAACCGTATCTAGACAAGTTTGTCATAGTTTTTATTGGTGACATACTCATTTACTCCAAGAACCAAGCTGACCATGAGGAACACCTCTGATGTATTCTTAAGCTTCTGCAACAAGAAAAGATCTACGCAAAGTTCTCTAAATGTGAATTTTGGCTTAGAGAAGTCCAATTTCTTGGACACGTGGTAAGTAAGCATGGTATCCAGGTGGATCCCGCTAAGATAGAAGCGATTATGAATTGGCAGGCACCTAAGATGCCCATGGAAATTCGCAGCTTCTTAGGTTTGGCAGGTTACTACAGGCGTTTCATTTTAAATTTCTCAAGAATTGTTGCACCTTTGACTTCGTTAACTCACAAGAATGTAAAGTTTGACTGGGGACCCAAACAACAAGAATCCTTCGATATTCTTAAACAAAAGTTAAGCAATGCTCTTGTGTTGACATTGCCAGAAGGGATAGAAGAGTTTGTTGTTTATTGCGACGCATCGCACACTGGTATGGGTTGTGTGCTTATGCAGAAAGATAAGGTGATTGCCTATGCTTCACGTCAACTTAAGGTGCATGAAAAGAATTACACCACCCATGATTTGGAACTGGGTGCCGTTGTATTTACACTCAAGCTTTGGAGGCATTACCTATATGGGACCAAGTGTGTAATCTATTCAGATCATAAAAGCCTTCAACATTTGTTTAATCAGAAAGATCTTAATATGAGGCAACGTCGTTGGATGGAAACATTGAATGATTATGATTGTGAAATTCGCTATCACCCGGGCAAAGCGAATGTCGTCGCTGACGCGCTAAGCAGGAAAGAAAGGGTTAAACCTATTAGGATCAACACTAAAAGCATTGAACTAAAGTACAGCTTAAATGAAAGACTGTTAGCTGCTCAGAAAGAAGCCGTCTTGGAAGAAAACTTTTCAGCAGAAAGATTAGGTGCAACTGTTAATCAGTTATCACCAGGGAACGATGGAATCCTTAGATTGAATGGCTGAATCTGGGTTCCAATTCATGGAGGACTTAGGAATGAAATCCTTCGGGAAGCCCATAATTCTAAATATTCGGTACATCCGGGCAGTGATAAAATGTACCAAGATCTGAAGGCAAATTACTGGTGGATGGGTTTGAAGAAATCCATAGCCACTTATGTGGCCAAATGTCTGATGTGCGCACAGGTTAAAGCTGAGCATCAAAAACCATCAGGTTTACTGCAACAGCCTGCACTTCCCACTTGGAAATGGTAAATGGTAACTATGGATTTCATTACTAAGTTACCAAGAACAAAACACTGGAATGATACGATATGGGTTATAGTCAACAGGCTGACCAAGTCAGCTCACTTCTTGCCCATTAAAGAAACGCACGGCTCCGATAAGCTAGCCCAGCTGTATGTGGATGAGATAGTATTTCTCCACAGAGTGCCAGTATCTATTATCTCTGATAGGGATACTAGATACACATCTCATTTTTGGAAAGAATTTCAGCAATCTCTAGGCACTCGTTTAAATTTCAGTACTGCTTATCATCCTCAGACGGATGGGCAAAGTGAGCATACGATTCAAACACTTGAGGACATGCTCAGGGCTTGTGTTAATGACTTGGGTGGAAGTTGGGATGACTATCTTCCTTTGATTGAATTTTCATACAATAACAGTTATCATTCGAGCATCCAAGCTACGCCTTTTGAGGCCTTATATGGAAGGAAGTGCAGAACACCAGTTTGTTGGGCGAAAGTTGGAGAAACCCAACTATCAAGACCTGATATAGTCCTAGAGACGACGAATAAGATTGTTCAGATCCGCGATCGTCTAAAAGCTGCCAGGGATAGGCAGAAAAGCTACGCATTTTGGTCCCTGTGGTTTGTTCACTTTAGTCCAAAACTCAAACCTTTTGCATCTGGGTCCCTGTGGTTTCAGTTTTATTGCCATTTTGGTCCAAAAATGAAATCAGGTCATATTTGTCTTACAAAATCTTGCAATTTTATCCTTTTTCTCAGGGGCAAATCAGGTCATATTTTTCTTATAAAATCTGGTATTTATTTATAAAAAACAAATGACCATTTTGCCCCTGAAGAAAAGGACAAAATAGTAGGATTTTATAAGACAAATATGACCTCATTTTATTTTTGGACCAAAATGGCAATAAAACTGAAACCACAGGGACCCAGATGCAAAAGGTTTGAGTTTTGGACTAAAGTGGCAAAAGTGAACAAACCACATGGACCAAAATGGCAGTTTACTCTAAAATAAAAGACAAACGGGCCAGTTTTTTAAATAAAATTCATAACTGATAATGTTGTTGGAACCTTGAGGTCTATGCATAGAGAAATATAATAGTTTAGGGTTGATCTTGTAATGTTTAACTAGTTGTTTTGGGTCGAATGTAAGTAATGGGTTTTGGTGCGATCTCGAGTGGGCTTAGGATGGTCTCGGTCCATCTTAGGTAGTATATAAACAAACCCTTGTTATGTTTAGAGGGTTGATCGCATTATTGAAGGTTAGAGGCCACTCGAGATCCTTTGCGTGTCTTGTATCAGTCATCGGTTCTAAGGTGAATGCAAGATAGTGTTTTGATTTGCTTATTGTGTTTATTCTATTTTATAGTTTTCTTGAATCCGCTTGTGTTTGGTTTCCGCATTTACACAAGTTAACGTTGATATCATTGAAAGATCCTCTCGGGTTTTACAATTGGTATCAGAGCCAAGAAACCAAGTCTTGGTTCGGTTTTGATATCATTGGATTCAAGAAGGCATTAATTGTTACTGATATTGTTTGCAAGTGTGTTTTTACAGAATTTCAGTTTATTCGTGTGTTCGGATACAAATTGTTCTTCGTAAATCTTGATCAAAGTTGTTGATTTTGGTTTGTGATTCGTTGAATAAGGTGTTTGCTAAATTATCGGAAGTTTGTTGAAGATAAAACATTCAAAGATTTCATATCTTTGAATTTTGGAAGCTGCTGAAAATCTGGAACCACAGTTATTTTTATCTCACAAGTTTGTTTTGCAGGGTCTCGATTCACATTCAGCCTAGTCTCGAGTGCTTAATTCTTCTGTCTCGAGTGAAAATCTTGTTCTTGTCTCGACTCGCTATTGCAGTGGTCTCGAGTTATCATCTTTGACTCGAAACCGCTTGTCTCGACTGGCTTCAAGTTTTGGTTGTTCCTGATCTCGACTCGCAACACTGGTCTCGACTCAGGATTTAGTTGACTCGCAACAACTGTCTCGACTCAGGATTAAATACACTTACTGATTCTGTCTCGACTCGCAACGACATTTGCAACGTCATTCAGATTTTGAACTTTGGACTCTTGGATTCTTGAACTTAAATAATTAATTAACCAGTAAATTAATTAAGTAATTGAGTAACCATGACTTCAAGTAATCAAAGTGTTGACCTGGCAGCTATGACTAAGCATCAAGAACTGGATTCCATCATTGGAACCACCACTTGTGTTCCCAGGCTGTTAGATGGAAATGACTTCCCTGAGTGGAAGTGGCGTTTTGAAAAACATGTTAAGGTCAAAGATGCAAAAATTTGGCGAAGTATTCTTAGAGGCCCAAGAGAAATTATGATGGACAGTCCTACTGATGCTGGAGTGAAAGTGAAAAAGCCTGTTGATCAGTATACTGAAGAAGAATTCAAAATTGTTGAAGAAGATGATATGGCATTTTCTTACCTGACCATGGCTTTGGGACCAGACGTTGCTATTGGTTTTCGCACTTGCAAATCTGCAAAGGAATTGTGGGAATCATTAATAGATGTCTATGAAGGTAATGAAGATATGAAAGAGAGTCGTAGAAATCTGCTGAGCCAAAATTTCAACAATTTTAACCATATATATGGAGAGACTGTCGATAATCAAATTCAGAGATTCGTTAAATTGATTACTCAAATGCAGATGGAGGAAATGCCCACGTCAAATGCTTCAACTAACAGACAGCTTCTAAATGCTTTACCTAAAAGTTGGGATCATCATGTTGCAATGATCAAGAAAACCAAGGATCTAGCAAGGTGTAGTTTATCCGAAATGATTTCTCACATTAAAGCATGTGAGCTAGACGATAAACAGAGAGAAACAAATTACAAGAATAGTATGCTGGCCGCTGGATTCACTGCAACACCTTCTGCATCAAGCAATAACACTGCTTTTGTGTCTCACACTGGTTTTCAAATGTTCAGCAACTCTGCTTCTGCTAAAGCTGCTCCTACCTCATCAAATGCTTATTACTCTGGAACTCCAGCACCTGCTGCTGCTGCTACACCACCTTCTGCTAATGCTACTGCTGCTGCATCGTCAACTCCCACTGCTAAAAACGAGATGATTGCCTTCTTCTCGCAACAGTCAAAGGAAAATCTTGATATAGCTGCTTCTGTCATAAATTGCTTGAAAGCTTTTGCTGCTGGTAAACTTGATCCTCCAAAGTTTTCCATGGATGACTTAGATCAAATTCATCCCGAAGATGTAGAAGAAATGGATATAACATGGCAGATGGGTATGGCAGCATTTAGAGCAAAAAATTTTGTGAGAAAAACCAGGAGAAACAAATGGCAAGGTCTTACTTTTACTGGACCCACAAAAATGCCATTTGAGTTTTGTTGCTACAATTGTCATGAACCAGGTCATTTGGCAAGAAATTGTACCAAACTAAGGGTCAATAGTGAACAAACTCCAGCCCAACCTGCTTCACCTAATCGAGAAAGAGCTCTTGTGACCACATCGAGTATATCTGCTGATGCTGCTGGTGGAAGTCCTCAACCCCTGGGATTAGCTCAAGCCTTGGTGGTTCAGCCTGGTATCAACTTTGATTGGAATTCGGAAATTGAGCGACTAAACATCTCAGCTCCAGAAAATTAAGCTGATTCAAACAACATTGCTTTCATGGCCTCATATAATCAAGCTTCTGTTTCTGAGGATGAGACTTCAGCACCTAAGGAGGAGATTTCAGCTGAAAATCTTGCTTTCATGACTCAGATTCTTTCAGCTCCAGTCAAGGGTCTCACCAAAGAAGAGGTAATTTCTGTTTTCTGTACTCCTGAATGTAGGGAACGAGTTGAAGCCTATAGAATACACAACGCTGAGCTAATCGAAGATTATAATGACATTAAAAGAAAAAAATTCACTTTGGCTAATAATGAAAAACTTTTTAAGGAGAAAATCGAAGCTCAGCGAAAAGACATCATCCAACTCAAAGATGATGTTAGTGTAAAAAAGCCCAACTCTTCTATGTTCAAGAAAAATTATGCACTGTGACTAAAGAACTGGAGGATATCAGAGATAGATATCAAAGAAATGAGCTAAATATTAAAAAATTTGATTCTTCCAGCAAATTAGTCAAAAACCTGTGTGATCAACAGTTAGCATACCAGAAAAGAAAAGGGTTGGGATTGGGTTTTAATCAGGCTCCTCCTCCTTATAATGACAATTATACTTACTTACCTATGACTGAGGAGGAGATGATGAATGAAAGCAAAATGACTTATGGTCCCAAAAACTGTAAGCCATCAGTAAATGTCAGACCTGTTGAAAAACAGGTGGTTAAACCAGTTTGTTTTGTGTCCAAGGGTACTTTTGATCCTAACGTTTCTTCATCATGTGCAGATGAAGTACCTGAAGTAAGATGGGGAGATATGTTTGGGAATGAACAACCTTTAGATTCTGGTTTTTCTAAATCTACTTTTGGTAAAACTGATTCTGGTTGTGTGTTTGGACAATCGTTTTTGAACTCGTTTCATAGTTATGTTTCGTCTTCTTTTGGGCCTGATGTTTTGGGCAAAACTGTGAATGCTTGTGATGAAACTTTGAATAATGTGTGTGATGATGGATGTTTTTCAGTAGCTAAAAATTGTGATTCTAATGTTTCTAACTCTTTAGCTGATGACAGCGTGACAGGTTAGGTCCCTCAGGACGCATTCTGTGAAACCACTGAAACTTCTTCTCAAGAGAATCAACAGTGTTCTGATTCTTCTTCTGAATCGGTCTCAGTGGACGTCCCTAATGTTGAATCTAGTGGGACCCCATTGAAAACCGAGGTTGAAAAGGAACCCTTATCAAACTCAGATGATACATGTGTTGATGAAATATGTGTTGATGAAGTTTCAACATCTTCCGAGATTAAAACTGAATCTGATTTTCAAAAAGAAGAAGTGGTTGTTTTGAATGAAATATTGCAAGAAAAGGTTTCTGAAAAGAAAATTAAAACTGAATCTGAAACATCCTTTCAAAATGATTCTGATAAAGATAAACTAATCCATCTGAATCTCATACTTGTGCCAGTGCTAGTTCTGATCAACAGGTACCTAAATGCTCAGAAAAGGCACAAGTTAACCAAGCAAGAATCATTAATCAAGCTCCTTCTTCTAAACCCAAAAGATACACATCTGCTATGAAGCATCAAAACTCCCACAGATTGAAACGTCAAACATGTTTCAATTGTGGAGTTGCTGGACACATCGCCAGAAACTGTGTTCATCTCCCAAGTGTGCAGTCTAAAAATAAATATGCACAAAATCAGAAAGTCAAGCGAAACCGATATCGTTATTCAGAGTCGGTGACGACTGAAAAGTCTAAGACAATGAGGAATAACTATCGTAAGGCTAAGCCTTCTGATCAAGATTGGAATGTAGCCAAACGTAGAAATCAAAATCAACAAAAGGATTTTCGGAAAAATCAATATAAAGCGTTTGGTAACTACAATTCTCAATGGTCAAATAAGCATTAGAAACCTAAAGCTAAGGCCACGCATTCCAATTCGTCTCATACATCTCATCAAAATTCTGCCATTAAAAATCCTTCGAAATTTTTAAATAAAGACAATTTGGTGTGGCAGAGAGTGACTTACTTTGATGCACAAGGGAAACCCAGATCCACTATGGGCTGGGTTCCTAAATCTAACTGATCCTGCTAATCGTGCAGGAACAGCTGTGGAGGACTACCGTGCGCCTCTGGTACATGGATAGTGGCTGTTCCAGGCATAATACATCTCATCAAAATTCTGCCATTAAAAATCCTTCGAAATTTTTAAATAAAGACAATTTGGTGTGGCAGAGAGTGACTTACTTTGATGCACAAGGGAAACCCAGATCCACTATGGGCTGGGTTCCTAAATCTAGCTGATCCCGCTAATCGTGCAGGAACAACTGTGGAGGACTACCGTGCGCCTCTGGTACATGGATAGTGGCTGTTCCAGGCATATGACGGGAGACTTGTCTCAACTGGTCAATGTAAAAGAATTTGATGGTGGATATGTCTCTTTTGCGGGAGGAGAATCAGGAAGAATCACGTTGAAAGGAATAGTGAAAAACGGCGTTTTAAGCTTCGAAAATGTGAATTATGTCCCAGAACTGAAACACAATCTGTTGAGCATTTCACAGATCTGTGATCGAGGAAATTCAGTCCATTTTACAAAGAAAGGCTGCTATGTATTGAAGCCAGGGATTGTGATTCCTGAAGACTGGTTTTTGATGACAGCAGAGAGACGGGGAAATGCTTATGTCATTGATATGAACAAGAAGCCGTGTGAAGAAGTTACTTGTCTATTTTCGAAGATTTCAGAACATGATGGTTTATTGTGGCATCGTCGCCTTGGACATGTGAATATGAAAAACTTGAATCGACTTGCCAAAGGTCAACTGGTCCGTGATCTACCAATCAAAGATTTTATGTTGGTAGAAAAGTGTGTTGCTTGTGCAAAGGGAAAAGCACATCGAAAGCCTCATAAATCCAAGCCTACACCCTCAACCAAAGCTGTGCTTGAATTACTTCACATGGATCTCTTTGGTCCAGTGAATGTGTTAAGTATTGGTAAGAAGGCTTATTGTCTCGTGATAGTCGATGATTTCTCACGCTACACCTAGGTGTATTTTCTAAGTCACAAGAATGAGGCTGCGGGTTTGATCAAACAATTCATTACTCTGGTGGAAAATCAAGCCAGTATAAAAGTAAAGGCTATTCGATCAGACAATGGGACGGAATTCAAAAATGTCACCATGGATACATTCTGCGCTGAAAAGGGAATTGAACAACAGTACAGTGCACCACGAACTCCACAACAAAATGGAGTGGCTGAAAGACGAAATAGTACTCTTATAGAGGCTGCGCGTACTATGCTGGCTGATTCGAAGCTTCCTAGTTTCTTTTGGGCTGAAGCTGTTAGCACGGCTTGTTACGTCCAGAATCATGCTTTAGTAAACAAACGACATATGAAAACTCCTTATGAGATTCTGGAAGGACGTAAACCTTCGGTTTCACACTTTCGCATCTTTGGTTGTCCATGTGTGTTACTACTTATGGACGCTAATGGAAAGTTTGAAGTCAAAGGGGACGAGTGTTATTTTGTTGGATATGCTAAAGGTTCAGCCTATAGAGTATACAACAAGGTAACTAAAAAGGTTGTCGAGTCGTGCAACATTGAATGGCTCGAGGAAAATGCTACGGGCGCTAGAGTTGGACTAGATTGGTTATATGATTATGCTGAATTATTTAAATCGTTTAACATTTTGTCAAGTGTCCCTACAGCTGCAGGTGTGTCTACTCCCAAACAACCGCTGTCTTTTGGTGATACTGAAGAAGAAGAACAGGCTGAAGGAAGGTCAAGAAATCATACCATTGACCCACCGGGAATGGTTTTCACTCGGCACCCTACACCTCAGCAAATGTCCCATCTATCCCCTGAAGGTGCTTCATCAAGCGGTGCTACACCGAGTGGTTCAGGATCTGCCCTATTTCCTGAATCCATTCCTGAAGACTGCATTGTTACAACTCCTTTAGTTCACCATACTGTAGCATCTAATGAGGGGGAGTCTAGCAACACCACTGATGATAATCAAAATGCCTCTACTGAAGACGAGACCGTATCTGACATGGCAATTCCTACAAGTGTCCAACGAAATCACCCTATAGAGAATGTGATTGGTCCTGTAAATGCAGGAGTTTTAACCAGGAGCCAATCAGGAACCATCAATACATGTTTATATTCTTGCTACATCTCACAAATAGAACCTAAATCTGTTGATATAGCTTTGCAGGAACCAGGCTGGGTAGATGCTATGCATGAAGAGCTGAACCAGTTTGAGAAGCTTGGAGTATGGAAACTTGTCGAGTTACCAAAGGGAAAGCGCAAACTTGGAACTAGATGGGTGTTCAGAAACAAACAAGACTCTGCAGGGGTTATTGTTCGAAATGAAGCAAGACTGGTGGTTCAGGGTTTTCGACAAATAGAGGGTCTGGATTATGATGAAGTATATGCTCCGGTTGCCCGACTTGAAGCCCTCCGGATCTTCTTAGCCTACGCGTCATATATGGGGTTCACTGTGTATCAGATGGACGCCAAGACAGCGTTTCTATATGGAGATGTGAAGGAAGAAATCTTTGTTGAGCAGCCACCGGGTTTTGTACATCCAGATCATCCAGAATATGCCTACAAGCTAGACAAGGCATTGTATGGATTACACCAAGCACCACGAGCTTGGTATGCTACTCTAACTGAACATCTTTTGGATCATGGTTACACACGTGGCACGATAGACCAGACTCTGTTTATCAAGAAAGTGGACAAGGATCAGATCTTGGTTCAAATTTATGTCGATGATATTATCTTCGGATCTACAAGTGAGGAGCTTTGCAAGGAGTTTGAGAGAGTTATGAAAAAGAAGTTTGAGATGAGTGCTCTCGAAGAAATGACACTTTTTTTGGGTTTACAAGTCAAACAGAATTCTCAAGGCATTCTTATTCATCAAGGGAAGTATGTGGATGATGTGCTAGCAAAATTCAAGCTTTCAGACGCAAAATCAGCTGAAACACCAATGGCAGAGAGACCGTTATTGACTGAAGACGAAGAAGGATCTTCTGTTGATCAACGTCTGTATAGGTCTATGATCGGGTCGTTGATGTATCTGATAGCTAGTCGTCCGGATATCATGTTTGCAGTCTGCAACTGCGCGAGATATCAGGCTAATCCTAAAACTTCTCATCTTACTGCTGTTAAACGAATCTTTCGGTACCTTAAAGGCAGACCTCGGTTTGGTCTGTGGTATCTGAGGGATTCCAATTTTGACTTGTTTGCGTTTTCTGATAGCAATTTTGGAGGCACTGATAGTGACAGGAAATCTACATCAGCTGGATGTCAATTTCTGGGTGACAGACTCATTTCTTGGCAATGCAAGAAACAACAAACGGTGGCAATTTCTACAGCTGAAGCTGAGTACGTTGCCGCCTCTGCATCTTGCTCTCAAGTGGTGTGGATGCAACATCAATTGCAGGACTACGGTTTGACTTATCTCAATACTACTATTTACTGCGATAATGATGCTGCAATACAAATTGTTAAAAATCCTGTTTTTCACTCCAAAACCAAGCACATAGACATAAAAGTTCATTTCATTAGAGACTGCTTTGACAGAGGTCTTATTAAACTTGAGCAAATCGACACAGATGCAAATGCTGCCGATTTGTTTACAAAACCTGTCAACAGCTCAAAATTCAAAGTGCTTGTTGATTTTCTGAAAATGATCCGGTATACCGACTGAGCATGGTTGTTTTTGTTTTAGTAAATTTGTTCATAAAGTTTTCTATTCTTAGGTAGTTTTTATTTATGCACAAATTTAGGGGGAGAAATTTTGAAAAATACAAAAACATTGAAAAATTTTGAAAAAAAAAAACATTAAAAATTTAAAAAAAAATCCAAAAAGAAACATTGCATGACTGGGAAATGAAATGAATTTTCACATTATGGTCGAGGGCTGACTCATGTAAGACCAGTATCGAAATAGTTTGACTCTAGAACGATGTGTTGGTAGGCTCTATCGTTAAAGACTGGAAACATTGGCTGTTCTGTTCAGAACTAAATTAGTACATGACCTCAGGAAAGAAAATCACTTGGGATTAACTCATTTCTATTTGAATGTTTGTATGTTGTCCCGATACACACAATTTTGGTCTGACTCTGAAATCTTCTCTGAAAAAGTCGTGTATCTCCTTTGCTGCATCCAGATATATGCTGACCTGGAGGTGCTAGGCAACGTCAGCTTCTGCTGCATCCAGATACATGCTGACCTAGCTGTACGTTGTCGCTCTGTAGATCATTTATACACCCGAAAGAGGCCCTCAAGTGCCCAAAAGAAACCTATATTAAACTGAGAAAAACTCATTTGATCTGTATATTATACCATCTCTGCTTAAGATCTATTCTATTCTCTTCTCAATCTATTCCCAGTTAAGATTTCAGAGATCTGGATTGGACTTGTGAAATATGTGGTAGGGAAGCTACTTGCATGATAGGGTGTGCTGTATATAACTCCGGGATTTGATTAGTATTTGTTTGGGTGTTCATTGTTAAGAAATCAAAACATGATAAAATTTGTTACAGGCAGTTACATGTAAAAGGTCTAGGGAGGTGAGTTTAGGTGGACAAATATACTGGCAATCGTATAGATCATTCAGTAATAGATCAGCGTTGATAAGTGTGGTCAAGCCCGAAACCCGTGATTTGATCCCTGAGCAAATTATGATATTTCCTTATTTTATTTTTGTAAATAATATTTCGATATTATTTTTTTATGTTTGAAGGTTTTTGTTTCATAAGAACATGCTCAGAAAGTTGAAGGGTTATATTAGAAAAGTCTGAATTTTAATTGGATTGCTATAATAATTAAAATTGTGTATTCAATAAATCCAATTTTTAAACAAAGTTGTGGTCTCGAATCGAGACTGTGGTCTCGGCCCAACCTGTTAAAGGTCTGGCCCACAGATTTGGGATATTTAAAGGGATCTCGACTCGAGACCCCACTGTGCACTCGAAACAAATCATTGTCACATTCAAAACTCTCTCTCACTCTCCGGCGACTTCTTTGTTTTTCCGAAGATTACTCCGGTCTCGACTTGCTATTGAAGGTAATTTGATGAACTTGATGATGTTTAAGTTGAAGTTTTGCAGGATTTCTTGAAGATTTGATGAAGATAGTTTGAACATCATATGAATGTTTGAAGATACTCATGAACCCTAAATTTGGACATGTTTTGGTCTTCAAAGAATTGTGAAGTGTTTTTGGGTTTTGATCCAAGTTTTAACAGATCAAAAGGTGTTTGGGAGATCTCGACTCAGATTGAAGAAAATTTTTAGGGACTCGAGATCTGTGATTGCGAGTCGCAATCTCATCTGTCTCGACTGAGGTCTCGAGTCGATGTCATATTGGTCTCGAGTCAAAAACACGGTAGTCTCGAGTGATCTTTTTGTCTCGACTTAGGTCTCGACTCGAAACCTCACGGTCTCGACTCAAAATATTATGGTCTCGAGTGACGTCATTGCTGAGTTTTGCAATCTGAGTTGTTGATCAATGATCAGCCTGTTGAATGTTGACCAGTTGTGTTCACTGTTGACATGATTTGTCTTGTTAATAAATTTCATCAAGTATAAATTCTTATGTGCTTAATGTTTCTGTTGTGTGTAGATATGGATTTAAAGTTTATTTCTACACATAATCAAGCTGGATACTTAGCTGCTCCTCCAGAGAAGCACAAGAGTTTATATACATCGCTGATTAAAGGGTTGAATAGCTGCTGACTTGTTCATGCACTGAGAGATAATCCAGTTGTCTATGAAGGTCTTGTTCAAGATTTTTGGAAGACAGCTAGATTTGAAGCACAAGGAGCTGATGGAAAGGGAATGATAGAAGTTGAGATTCAGAATAAGAAAATCGTCATTACTGAGCAAATGATAAGAGAAGTTCTACAGTTTGGTGATACTGAATCTGATCTGATTGAGCTTCCAAGTGATACTATAGAGGCTATTTTACCTCGTTTGAGTTACGAAGGAAAATATCCGTCACTCATTAAGAAGTTTCTGCACCCGTATTGGCATTTGTTGGCACACATGTTTATCTTGTGTATGACAGAAAATCGAGGGGGAACAGATCAACTGAACATTACGCAAACGGCTGCTTTTGTTGCACTTATTACGAATGAGCCGTTCAACTACTCGAAGTACATTTTTGAAGGGATGAAGAGAAACGTTACTGGAGTTCGAAAAGATAAATTTATTATGTATCCAAGGTTTTTACAGATGATTTTCAATGCTCGTTATTCTGATTTGACGCGATCCGGTGACACCTTGGAGCTAAAACCTATGGGTCCTTCTTGTTTTGGTGCTCTCACCACTAAGAAGGGTACAGAAAAGAAGTTTGAGGGGTTAATTCCTTTGGAGAAATTTGGTCAGTTTGCAGAGACTGAAGTTGTAGCTGCTGATCCAGTGATAGTACAACCTATTCCAGTGAATGCAATGGTTGCTAAAGAACATGATGTTAAGGGTGCTACTGTTAATGAGCCTGAGACAGAGATTTTAACAATTAACTCTGACAATGAGGGCATAGAGATTATGTGTGATTCAGGAGATGATGAAGAGTTTCCTCCTGAAAAAGAAGCTGATGTTGTTGTTTCTACTGTTCCTTCTGTGATTACTGCTGAGAATTTGGCTTCGTTGTTAAAGTCTGTGACTGATAAGATGGGAAATCCTCCTTCCAATCTTACAGTATCCAATGAAGAGCCTAGCGAGAACCCAAAGGATCCTGATTCATTGCCTTTGAAGCGGAAAAGGAGGGATCCTCGACTCGGAATGTATGTTGAACAAAACAAAGATCAATCTATGAACATAGCTGAAGATGATAATGGATTGTATGATTTCGATTTTGAGAAAAATATCACTAACACCACCACCACTACTGAAGATATCTTTGAGTTTAACACTGATACTCAAAGAAATGTTTTGGAGACCACCACTGCTGATGTTCAGATTACAAATGTTGATATTGATACTGTTGCTGAGACAATGCCACTTGGTATTTCTGAATCTGCAGGTCCTTCTAGAGTTGTTCATGATGTACCTAGCAGTTCAAGTGGTAAGAGGCTTGAAGAGCCGTTAAGAATGCCGTTTGATGATGATTCAAGCGATGATGATGAATTCATTAGTATGAGAGAAATGAAGAAACGGTTAATTGTGGTTGAGCAAGATTCAATTCATAAAGATGCCAAAATTATCCAACTTGAAGATACTATAGTGTAAAAGAATCAACAAATTGAACAGCTTCAAGGAGATGTCACTTTGCTGTTTAATATGGTTTATGATTTACGTGGAAAGTTGGAAAAGAAGTTTGGACAAGAGTTTTCTGATCCGACTGACATAGAAAATAGAAGAAAAGCCTTTGAAAAGGATGATGCTGAGAGAAGTGCTGCTATGGAACAATACTTCAAACGAGTTACAGATCCACTTGCAGACAAAGAAAAGGCAGAAAGAATTAAAAAGAAAAGGGAGTTTGTGATTCTGAAGAACAAGAACCTTAATCCAGATGATGATGATGCTCAAGCAACGCATCATTTAATGGATGTTGGTGAAATTCTCTATGATAAAGTTGGAAATAGATCTGGTGTGGTCAGCTGGGGTTTTGATCATGATCGTCGCAGATGGTGGATAAAGAGGAAGGTTGGACCTGTTGAGTGGTACAAAAATCCAGCTCAGTTTCAAACTTTCACAAAAGTTGATTTGATAAATTTGTCTAAATCACCTTATGTGGATGATCGACCTGGAGGACGTGGATATTTGTTCTTTGAACGGCTTCAGAGAGAAGTTCTTCATAACTTTCCTTCGATGCACACTGCAGAATCTATTGTTAAACCAGCTAAAGGAATTCGAGATCCATACACAAACAAGCGAATGAAGATTGTGCACTGGCCTGCGACTGATAAGGAAAAGGTGATTCCTTTAGTGAGAAAGATTCCAAAAGGCGCTTTGAAGTCTCTTCATTTTTGGGCTTATGATGAGCGTCTAGGGCAGGCATTAATTGTTTGTGATAATGATGTGAATTTTCGCTTGGTGGATCAAGTTGATTTGCTGAATCTTGCTTATGAAGATCTGGAAGTGTTAGCTCGCAATCAAATTAGAGCTACTGAAAAATATGAAGAAATTGCAAAAGCATGGACTGGTGCTGTTGCTTCAGCTATACATATTCGCACAAAAGGTTTTGGTGGGCTCAAAGATCGTTTGGGTGGTGCACGTGATAGTTGAAGTCTCGAAAATCTCCATGCATAAACCTAGGGGGAGATTGTTGGAACCTTGAGGTCTATGCATAGAGAAATATAATAGTTTAGGGTTGATCTTGTAATGTTTAACTAGTTGTTTTGGGTCGAATGTAAGTGATGGGTTTTGGTGCGATCTCGAGTGGGCTTAGGATGGTCTCGGTCCATCTTAGGTAGTATATAAACAAACCCTTGTTATGTTTAGAGGGTTGATCGCATTATTGAAGGTTAGAGGCCACTCGAGATCCTTTGCGTGTCTTGTATCAGTCATCGGTTCTAAGGTGAATGCAAGATAGTGTTTTGATTTGCTTATTGTGTTTATTCTATTTTATAGTTTTCTTGAATCCGCTTGTGTTTGGTTTCCGCACTTACACAAGTTAACGTTGATATCATTGAAAGATCCTCTCGGGTTTTACAAATGTAGAAGTTATAAAATCAGTTTTATCACTTTAATAACTTGGAAAATATTATAAGAACATGTTTAGACATGTTCAACCCGACAATTCTGAGTTTAGGCTCTGTTCGCAACCGAAAGTCGCAAAAGTTGACTTTTTCTTTGACTTTCAGTTCTGACCCGATTTAGCTTAGTTTCTTTGTGCCTTAGGGTTCCTTTGTGACCATATTTTATGTTAGTATAACCCTCTGAGGTTATACTTCATGGTCCCTTAGAAATCATAGTTCATTGCATGTTTCCGTTATTTGCTTAAAAATTGATTATTATGCCCTTATGATGTAAAAACGAGATTTTTGGATATATGAACTTACAAATATCTTTGTTACTGATATATAAACATGTCAAATAAATTTGACATCAGTTTCTGGTTTCAAACTAAAGTTATGCAAGATATCGTAAAATGAAACTTTTTATAAATTAAATTACATTTTTAGCATAAATCATGTTTAAACCCAAATTTTGGCACCAAACTCATTACCTACTGTTTTGATATTATTTTTAGGAATTTTTTCAATTTTTGGTCAGATTATAAACTGACCATATCATTGAGTTCTCGTATAATTCGATAAATGACGATCATACCCTTTTCATTCATAGAATGAGATTAACACATGATTAACATGCCAAAATTTTTCCTATTGATGTTATATGATAAATAAAATATTTTAAACCTTAAAGGCTGATCAAAACCTCAGATTTTCATAAACGTCCCAAATATCGTCAATTATCGACTTTTACACAAATTAGGCGCATAGTATGGTTTAAAACCATATTTAACACCTAAGACTTGTTACCTACTGATTTTATAAATAAATTTTAATACTTTAACAGTAAGTATAAGTGTTGAACTCAGACTTCCAATTTTGTCCTTAAAAACATATGTGAAATGACCAAAATGCCCATACGGTGCATAGTTTGGCCATAAAGGTTAAACCTCACATATGAATGATATCTTGCTGATGTAACATGATAAAATAAATATTTTAGACCAGAACCTCAATTTATGTTTAAACCTCTTTTATAAACTTTAAAATGACCAAAATACCCTTACGTGACTTAATTAAGTTTTAAAATCTTTTTGGGCACAATTTTTGATATCCTACTGATATCACAACATATTTTAAGCATAATAACTTATGGAACTTGTACTTGAATCATCCGGTTACCCGTTATGCATATACGCGTTCGGTACGGTTTATGTAACTAGTTTGCATAAATTAGTCGAAATGGGTCAAACCTTATCATTTTTACTTCAAAATCCAGAATGTAATTAGTTTACCCATTTTATACAAGTCTCCATACTTGTCGGGTCTAAATTACATTCCAATCTGGTCACCGCTTAATCTTGCGTTTCGTACCGTGAACCTTTCTTTAAACTAACCGGTCTAAGTTTATAACTTAAATAAGACCCGTTAGTAATCTAATAGGTTATTAAAACCTTTGTTCCAGATTAGGAGCCCAGTAAAAGCTACCTACACTTGTTTGAGTAGGATATACGGCTGAGAATACAAATTTTACATTTTAATCTCAGGTAAATACTTTTAACTTATTTTCCCTTATACTGGCTTGGGATACGGTAAATTATTACTGCTTGGTCGGGCATTGAATATTTAATCGATTAGTGGTTAAATCATTGAGATGACCCATTTTAATCTGTTTTGTTTGATTTAAGCATTTGGGGGTTAATATGACCGTGTCCTGGATATCCTCGGCTCATTCATTTGAAATGGCCACGACTTAAGCATGGGGTGTAGGCATACACCTTACAGTTGCGCATGTAAAATGATATACCCACTCGTGAGGATAACTTCTTGTGGTTTATATTAGTGGTGTGTCTATTAGTTTGTCTCGGCTTCTATCCTGGGCCCTGAACGTACGACAAACATGTAAATCTATATACAAGATTATTTTATATAATTATCCCAAGTTATAAAAGAATATTTGTGCCTTGTGCATTTAAATCAATTTTCATAAATGTTTTCAAAAGAGTTGGTTAATTGTATTTACCGGTGTAAACTGACGTATTTTTCAAAAAGACTAAGTGGCAGGTACTACGCGAAATTGGCTGGAAGCTTCCGGGCATTAGTTAAAGAATCTTGCAAGTTATTAATGCTTACAGTTTATTGAACAATATTTTACATTTTGTTTTAGATCTGCCAGTGGATCCTTTCACAACCGTTTGTATAATATTTTACTTGCACTTTACTTTCGGTTTAAAATATTAATTTTCCTCCAAGACTTCCGCTGTGCTATGAACTGTGTATAATTGACTACGATGATATTAACTACGTCACGATACTCCCCACCGGGCCCACCGGTTATATGTGGAAATATCGGTGTGTGACAGCGCCTGTATCCGATGTCCAAGTAGTATATGAGTCTGCCTCAGAGTTAGCATAATTCGCTTGAGGTGATCCACGAGAAGAGCCGGTGTGATTCGGGCACTGTGAGGGAATATGACCAATACTGCACCTATTGCAATGACTGTAAACCATATTTTGAGTGGACGCCCAAGCAAATTGGCGAGAGCCTTGTGAACCACCACGGCCCCCGCAAGAAAATACATGGCCCCGACCGTATCCACGGGTTGGTCTTGAAGAAGCAGTCTGATTAGCATAGTTTGCCTGAGGAGCTGATGGTGATGCCAACGGTTGAGTTGTGGAAGCAAGTTTGTTTGCCAAAAGTTGAAGGTTGGTAATCTGCTGCTGAATCAAAGTCAAATCGGGGGCCTGGGAAGTAGTTGTTGCGGCAGTGGTAACATTGAAGACTTGTGGAGATGCCGATGATGAAGAAACAATGGACCGAGTGATATATTCATGATCACTAATCAGACCGTGAAGCTCGTTAAATTGAACCGGTGGGGAGTGGGCAAGAAGGTTACTTTTCAAACCATGGTATTCCTCACGTAAACCGACTATAGTAAGCATGACTAGATCTTTGTCTTTGACGGGTTCACCAATATTTGCAAGAGCCGTTGCATATTCTTGAGCACGGCTGAGATAATCGATACCTTTTTCACCATCTTTCATTGAAATCTTTAAAAGCTGTGTTTTTAGTGTGAACTCATGAGATGAATTCGAAGGAGCATATGCACGTGCTAGACTTAACCACACTTCCCGAGCCGTGTCTCCTTGGATGTGTTGAAACGAAGACTCGGAAACGGTGGATATAATGATCATGCAGACGTGTGCATCATTAGCAATCCAGTTTGTAAAATTAGGGTTTGTAGTAGTAGCATCATCAGTTGTAATTTTCTCTTCCGGGCAAGATAACGTGTTGTCAACATAACAATATAATCCATTGGCCTTTAAAAACGGTTCCATCATGGCTTTCCAGTAACCATAATTGTTTGGTGTAAGATTGAATGCAAACTTGTGGAAATTATGGGATGTACGTTCTTGAATGCTAAAAGCAGTAATCGTTGTCATGATGAGTAAAAACAATGATTTTTGATACCTGGGGTAGGCAAGTTGCAGGTCGATTGTTCGTCAGATAAGGTTGATTGACGGCTGCTTAAAGTCGATTGCAGATTGATGGATGTTTGAAGTCGAAAAACAATTGCAATAATAATCGGGATTTTCCTTTTTGATGTTGTCGAACAGAAACCTCCTAGGAACCCCCAAGTTTCACGTCCACTAACATCAATTATTTTCTGCCTTTTTTTTTTTTGAAAAACAATAATATTTCCTCCACTGTCTCTTGCTTTTCGAAAGAATAATATTTCCTCCACTAACTTCAATTCTTTTCTCCACTAACTTCAATTCGTTTCTGCAGGTCGATTGCTGTTGCTAATCGTCGGCTAGTTGACGGCGGCGAGTGGGGTTGTTTAGGGTTTACAAGTTGATAGGCTCTGATACCGTATCGACTCATAATTTCATTCATTATTCAATATTGATTACAAAGAGGTTTATATATATTCTACTAGTTACAATAATAACCCTCTAACTTATGACAATTAAATATTTGGCTTAACATTAAAAATATGTGAAACAATGGATAATTAGTGTGAGACCTGTAAAATTCAAAGTATCATGTATTATACAATTTTCATTGTTTCTGTTAAAACTAATAGTGTTCAAACACAAACATGTCAAATGGGCTTATTATTCATTGCTGGATTTGTTATAATTATAACTGGGCTTATTGTCTAGGACTCTTGTGCCCATATCTGTCCTCACAGGTTGTTACGTTTTGTTATTATTGTTGTAACGATTTGGGTTAAGTTGTGACAGGCTGTAACGACTGGGCTAAGTGTTTAGCTACAAGAAAGTCGGTTACTGGGTTTGGTATATTTCTAGGAAACTCCTTAGTTTCCTAGAAAAGTAAAAAACAAAGGGTTGTGTTGATGTGTGCAAAATGCAACATATAAATTACATAAATTGTGGCATAAAACTAATCCTTTCTAGTACTAATGTTGGAAAAAGTGTGTTTTTGTCTTCCTTTTGTATTTTCAGGATTAAATGAGCCCAAGTTAACAAAAGAAGCAAAAAGACAGCAAAATCTAACATAAATACAAGAAAAGGAACAAACGTGACATGCCCGACCCCACGACAGCATCTTCCCAAGCAAAACAAGAAGACAGAAGACTGAACACGCCCCGTGCTGAGCCAGCACGGGGGCGTGCCCAAGTGTCAGCAGAAAAGACAAAGTGGTAGATGTCACGGCCCCCGACCCGGTTTGACCCGTTTCAGGAGCCGTGGGACAGAAATCCCATGGTATTTATTTAATTGAGTTTAACAGCGGAAGTTTATCATCAGGATCGTTTAAAGCTAAAATTTTCCCGATTTATTTTATTTCACAATTCGGGATAAAACCCCGATAATTTATAATATTATGATTTTACTACAAAATCTTTATATTACAAAACATATTTCTTTATTTTATAATGAGCCACTATCTTAAGCTTGAAATGCTCCTCAGCACTTTTCCTGAATTACAACAGATCACCTGAAACATGTTTGAAAAAGGTTTTGTCAGCAGGAAATACTGAGTGAATCATTCTATTTATTAAAATGACACATTTGTTATAATTTACAATATTAAGAGCGATTACAATGTTTCTAATATCAAACCAACTACCCACGGTATTTGTCACTCGACCGAATCTGTGACTATGGTCATATCCCCCAATTGGCTGCCCCAATGGTGACGATTATCAAGTAATGTATACAAAACCCCACATACCGGCTGTAACTTGGTGATTACAAAGACTTAATCCCCGTAATTATAACTTTGATAATAAACATGATTTTGAAAGTAATTTGATAAAAAGAGAATGACTCACATTGCTGATTTACTACGGACAGAGTCTAGTCTTATGAATTAGCCTGGTTAACCTAATTTAGATAATAATGCACACAAAACTGGGTTAGTAATCAATACAGCATTTACGATAACTCACGAGATCAACCATCACAACGAGTGACAAAGTGCTATGCTTAACATCTGTCGAATTAACGACTAATGACAAAGCATCACCCTAATGTGGGCAGCACTTAAACACCCGTTGAGTACATTGATCGATCGGAAAATGAATCGTAGCAGCGATCGTGCTAATACCCTGTTTTGCGGCAGAATTTTGAGACCAGTGTGTGTTTTCAGACTATTTCTATAATAACTCGAAGTATAATTTGAAACTGAACGTCGCATCAACGCAGAATTGCATCAAACAGACGAAATTATTTATACTTGAAAAATACTCCCCTCGCGCCACGCGAAAGGTTTCCTTGCGCGCGTCGCGTGGCGCGAGAGACCCTATTCTACCCTAGGGTTGCTTCGTGTCCCAGTAGCTTGGCTGAGTTGGTTTCGTGAATTTCTTAATTTTTGACAGCAAACTGTGTGGATTTTACCGAGTAGGGTTTACCCCCCCCCCCTGAGTTTTAGGGGCCCTAATCCTGATTCTGATTGTTCTGAAAATTTTAGGGTTTGTGCAGAATCACTTGGTTTTCTCAATTAGGGTTTCCTAATCAGATAATTAAAATACTAAATAGTACTTTTTGATGAGAGTTGTTACATTTTCCCCACCTTAATAAAAATCTCGTCCTCGAGATTTACTGGAATAAGTGAGGATACTTTCGCTTCATTTCTGATTCCAATTCCCAAGTGTACTCAGCTCCTCTCTTTGAATCCCATCTGACTTTGACTAGAACTAGTCGTTTATGTTTAAGAAACTTGATCTTTCGATCCTCAATTTGAAGAGGTTTCTCAACAAATTTTAGTTTTTCATTTACCTCTATATCTCGAAGAGGTACTACCAGTGATTCATCTGATAAGCATTTCTTGAGATTGGATACATGAAATACATCATGTACTCCTGCTAATTCTTCTGGTAGTTTTAAACGATAAGCAACTGGTCCTATACGTTGGATCACTGAAAATGGTCCTACATACCTTGGACTTAGCTTTCCTTTCTTCCCAAATCTAACTACTCCTTTCCAAGGAGAAACTTTCAATAGTACTTTGTCTCCAACTTGGAATTCTAAAGGCTTGCATCTATTGTCTGCATAACTTTTCTGGCGATCTCGAGCCGTCTTCAACTTTTCCTTGATTTGAGTAATCTTATTAGTCGTTTCTTGCACAATTTCAGGACCTGATAATTGACTTTCTCCTATTTCTGCCCAACAAACTGGAGTTCTACACTTTCTTCCATATAATGCTTCAAATGGGGCAGTTTCAATACTTGAATGGTAGCTATTGTTATAGGAGAATTCAATTAATGGTAAATGATCATCCCAACTTCCACCAAAATCTATTACACATGCCCGGAGCATGTCTTCTAGAGTTTGGATTGTCCTTTCACTTTGTCCGTCTGTTTGGGGATGATATGCAGTGCTCAAATTTAATCGAGTTCCCATAGCTTGCTGGAAACTTTTCCAGAAATGGGAAGTAAAACGACTATCCCTATCTGAAACAATGGAGAGTGGAACTCCATGTAAGGATACAACTTCATCTACATACAATTTAGCCAGTCTTTCCATGCTAAAGGTTTCTTTCATTGGTAAAAAGTGAGCTGATTTGGTTAATCGATCCACAATTACCCAAATCGCATCATTACCTTTTCTGGTTTTAGGTAACTTAGTAACAAAATCCATTGTTATAAGTTCCCATTTCCATACTGGTATTTCTAATTGTTGTAGTAATCCTGAAGGTTTCTGATGTTCTACTTTAACTTGTGAACAAGTAAGACATTTAGAAACATATCTTGCTATGTCCTTTTTCATTCCTATCCACCAAAAGTTCTTTCTTAAATGTTGGTACATTTTATTGTTTCCTGGATGGATAGTATACCTAGATTTATGAGCTTCTTCTAAAATCTTAGGTCTTAAGTCTCCCTGTTTAGGTACCCAAATTCTACTTTTGTGGAATCTCCAAATTCCATCTGCTCCTTGTTCTAATTCCGTCATTCGTCCTTTCATTCCTTCAGCATCATCTTTGATTGCTGTAGTTTGAACATTCTTCAATTGTTCCATTAAATCTATTTGTAGATTTAATCTGAGAGCACGAACTCTTCGTTGTTTTTCATGATACTTACGACTTAAAGCATCTGCAACTACATTTGCTTTTCCTTCATGATATTGAATATCACAGTCGTAGTCGCTTAAGATTTCCATCCATCTCCTTTGCCTCATGTTTAACTCTTTTTGCCCAAATATATATCTTAAACTCTTATGATCTGTATAGATAGTAAACTTACTTCCGTACAGATAATGTCTCCAAATCTTAAGGGCAAAAATTACGGCTCCTAATTCTAAATCATGAGTCGTATAGTTTTCTTCGTGCTTTTTCAATTGCCTTGATGCGTACGCAATTACTTTCTTGCGTTGCATAAGCACACATCCAAATCCTAATTTTGAAGCATCACAATATACTTCAAAATCTTCAGTTCCTTCTGGTAAGGCTAAAATTGGAGCATGGGTTAGTTTCTGTTTCAAGATTCTAAAAGCTTCTTCTTGTTTGGGTCCCCATTCAAACTTAGTAGCTTTACAGGTTAGCTTAGTTAATGGTACAGCTATCTTGGAAAAATCCTTAATAAACCGTCTATAATACCCAGCTAAACCTATAAAACTTCTTATTTCCATTGCTGTTTGTGGAACCTTCCATTTGGTAATTGCTTCTATCTTAGCAGGATCTACATGAATACCTTCATGGTTCACCATGTGTCCTAAGAATTGTACTTCTTGCAACCAAAATTCACACTTTGAGAATTTGGCATAAAGCTTTTCTCTTCTTAACAAAGTTAAGAGTGCATGCAAGTGCTGACAATGTTCGTCCTGACTTTTGGAATAAATAAGTATATCGTCTATGAAGACAATTACAAATTTATCCAAGTACGGTTTACAGATCCTATTCATCATGTCCATGAATGCTGCAGGTGCATTTGTTAACCCAAAGGGCATGACTGTAAACTCGTAATGACCATACCTAGTTCTGAAAGCAGTCTTAGGTATGTCTTCTTCTTGTACCTTTAATTGATGATATCCAGAGCGTAAATCTATCTTAGAAAAATATCTAGCTCCTTGAAGTTGATCAAAAAGATCATCAATTCTAGGTAATGGGTATCGATTCTTAATTGTGACCTTATTCAATTCTCTATAATCAATACACATTCTCATTGAACCATCCTTTTTCTTTACAAACAACACTGGCGCTCCCCAAGGGGATGAGCTAGGTTGTATGAATCCTTTACTTAGTAATTCATCTAATTGCTTTTTCAGTTCTAACATTTCTGTGGGTGCTAACCGATAAGGTGCCTTGGCTATCGGTGTAGTTCCTGGAATTAGATGAATCCTAAATTCTACTTCCCTGTCTGGAGGTAATCCCGGTAAATCTTCTGGAAATACATCAGGATATTCTGAGACTACTGGTATTTCCTTAAGATCTTTACCCTTAGTGCTAATGATTACCGAAATCATATACACTATTCCTTGTTTTCGTTCATAATTAGCAACTTTCATTACTGATATGAACTTCATGGGCTTACGTGGTTTATCTCCTGTAATCCTAATCACTTCTCCGGTGGGTGATTGAATTTCTATGGAATTCTGATCACAAAGGATTCTAGCATGGTTGGCTACTAACCAATCCATTCCTAATACAACATCAAATTCAGCCAAATTCATCGGCAATAGTTTTGCAGATAATTTATGTCCTAAAAGTTCTATGTTTCCTTCTTGCAAAACTTTATCTATTTTAACTGAATTTCCGTCTGCTGTTTCAACTATAAAAAATCTGCCTAATATTGGTTAAAGGTAAACTAAGAGCTTGGCAGAATGAAGTATTTATAAAACTTTGGTTTGCACCAGAGTCAAATAATACTTTGGCGTAAACGTTGTGAACTAGGAACGTACCAGCTATTACATCTGGGATAAGTTCAGCTTCTTGAGTGGTTAGCTGGAATGCTCTGACATTCTTCTTAGTAGCTCCTTCGGTCGCCTTGGGTTTGTTATCTACTGGTTTGATCAATTTAGGACATTCTGTTTTATAATGCCCCGCTTCTCCACAGTTAAAACAGATTACGGTTTTCTTTTTGCAGTTTTCTTCACGATGTCCTACAGTTTTGCAAAAATTGCAAGTGATATCGCATCTTCCATAATGTTTCTTTTTGCATTTCCTCCAGAATGACGGAGCTGGACAGCTTTTGCTTACCCATACTGTAACTAACAAATAATCAGTTAATAACACACATAATCACATAATAGTAATCAGGAAAAATTAAGTATTTCTAAATACTTAATTAGCTTAACTCAGTGGCTCTGATACCACATTTTTCTGTCACGGCCCCTGACCCGGTTTGACCCATTTCAGGAGCCGTGGGACAGAAATCCCGTGGTATTTATTTAATTGAGTTTAACAGCGGAAGTTTATCATCAGGATCGTTTAAAGCTAAAATTTTCCCGATTTATTTTATTTCACAATTCGGGATAAAACCCCGATAATTTATAATATTATGATTTTACTACGAAATCTTTATATTACAAAACATATTTCTTTATTTTATAATGAGCCACTATCTTAAGCTTGAAATGCTCCTCAGCACTTTTCCTGAATTACAACAGATCACTTGAAACATGTTTGAAAAAGGTTTTGTCAGCAGGAAATACTGAGTGAATCATTCTATTTATTAAAATGACACATTTGTTATAATTTACAGTATTAAGAGCGATTACAATGTTTCTAATATCAAACCAACTACCCACGGTATTTGTCACTCGACCGAATCTGTGACTATGGTCATATCCCCCAATTGGCTGCCCCAATGGTGACGATTATCAAGTAATGTATACAAAACCCCACATACCGGCTGTAACTTGGTGATTACAAAGACTTAATCCCCGTAATTATAACTTTGATAATAAACATGATTTTGAAAGTAATTTGATAAAAAGAGAATGACTCACATTGCTGATTTACTACGGACAGAGTCTAGTCTTATGAATTAGCCTGGTTAACCTAATTTAGATAATAATGCACACAAAACTGGGTTAGTAATCAATACAACATTTACGATAACTCACGAGATCAACCATCACAACGAGTGACAAAGTGCTATGCTTAACATCTGTCGAATTAACGACTAATGACAAAGCATCACCCTAATGTGGGCAGCACTTAAACACCCGTTGAGTACATTGATCGATCGGAAAATGAATCGTAGCAGCGATCGTGCTAATACCCTGTTTTGCGGCAGAATTTCGAGATCAGTGTGTGTTTTCAGACTATTTCTATAATAACTCGAAGTATAATTTGAAACTGAACGTCGCATCAACGCAGAATTGCATCAAATAGACGAAACTATTTATACTTGAAAAATACTCCCCTCGCGCCACGCGAAAGGTTTCCTTGCGCGCGTCGCGTGGCGCGAGAGACCCTATTCTACCCTAGGGTTGCTTCGTGTCCCAGTAGCTTGGCTGAGTTGGTTTCGTGAATTTCTTAATTTTTGACAGCAAACTGTGTGGATTTTACCGAGTAGGGTTTACCCCCCCCCCCCCTGAGTTTTAGGGGCCCTAATCCTGATTCTGATTGTTCTGAAAATTTTAGGGTTTGTGCAGAATCACTTGGGTTTCTCAATTAGGGTTTCCTAATCAGATAATTAAAATACTAAATAGTACTTTTTGATGAGAGTTGTTACAGTAGAAGCTTCTATTGCCCACCACGGGGCCGTGGTCAATTATAAGATTCGCACAATCCAGGCAAATCTTCATAGTATAAAGATTTTTCTGCACACGGGGTCGTGCTCAGCGGACACGGGGGCTTGGTCAACTAATAAAGACAAGCTGCATTAAATGAAGAAAGAGAGGATGTGGACACGGGGCCGTGCCCGAGCTTCTGTTCAGCCTATAAATAGGAGTGTTTGGCTCAAGCTCAAACGATCCCTTGGCACACCACCTCTCTCACACTTCACCCACCACCCACCACCACCATAACACCATCATCCACCACCATCATCCATTGTCCATCGTAGAGTGTGTGAGTCGTCTCGGGATCCAAGATTGATCCTAAGAGTTCTTGACAATCAAGGCCATGTTTGCCTAAGTCTCTTACATCACTTGGTGAAGACAAGTGTCTAGTGTAATACTTTTTTATTTTTAATCTTTTCGCACTTTTTACTTGGTTTTGTATTAATGACTTTAATAACTAGTTTCTTATGTTGAAGGTGATTCTTCCTTATCGTTTGTCCGTGGTGTTTTCACATTATTTTACCGTCTATATAAAATAAAAGATTTTCACCATTCATATCTCCACGGTCTATATGGAGGTATGTTGGCTACCTGGTCGGGGGTTAAGGGAACGGTTTGGTAAGAGTCTTGCCGTTGTTTAGCGTTTAGAGATCCTGCAAGGGACCTGGGTCAAATTTAGTAGGACCTCCTTCAATACTTAACGGTATTGGATGGCGGGGGTCCAAACTCTTTGATCCCCTCATAAGTTAAACTACTATTAATACTATAACCCGGCTATTTAGGACTGTATCCCTGCTGACTCAGACTACTTAGCCGAGGGTAACGTCACCTCCAAAAGAGGGGCCTACCATAATTTGCATTAATAACTTAATTAATTATCTTTCAATAATCCGACCCTTTAGGATTGTATCCTTGCTGACTCAAACTACTGGGTTGAGGGTAACGTCACCTTCAAAAGAAGGGCCTACTACAATAACTAATATAATCTCTTAAATAAGTGCAAAAGTGTGGAAATAATCAAAGGTTACACTATACACGAGTCGGAACCAAGTAATTCATCTTGTCTATCTGTTTTTCTTTTATTTTTATTTTCAGCATTTTAGTTAGTTTTTATTTTTCTTAGTTTAAAATTTTTTTTTTCTAAAACTTTTGATTTGATTAGACGTTGAGGATAAACCGGTACTAAAAGTTCTTGTGTCCTTGGACGACCTCGGTATCTTACCAACACTATACTACGCTCACGATGGGTGCACTTGCCCATATGTGTGTTTAGTGTTAGTAAATATCGTGTTTTATAAATTTAAAACTTGGCTAAAAAGTGTTAAAAAGGGCTTAAAATATACATTAAAAACTAACGTCACTTCACACGCATCAAGTATTTGGCGCCGTTGCCGGGGACACAAGGATTTTAAGAAAATTAGGAATCAACGGCCAAATCATTTTTCTTATTTTTCATTATTTTAGGATTTTTCTTAATTTTTCAGTTTCTGCAGGGCTCGGCACGGGCCGTGCCTGGTCGGACACGGGCCGTGCCCAGCGTTATCACTGGCAGTTTTTATTTTCCGAGTTACAGAGAGCTGAGCACGGGGCCGTGTCGGTGCAACACGGGGCCGTGTCCAACTCCCAGTAACAGGGATCCGGAAAACAATCACTGTACCTCCGACCACGGGTCGTGTTCACTGAACACGAGGCCGTGGTGAACCTTCTGACCAACGTTCTTTTCTGTTTTTGTTGCAGGACTTGGAACCCAGGCGCCACATTTGAACTTCCTATATAGTGCATGAGCTCCAGTTCTAGTAGAGACATAAAAGAACCTCTAGAAGAACCCGAACGCTTTCTCAGAAAAAGACTTAAACCTAAAAACCAAGAGAAAGTTTCGGGGGATCCATTTCCAATGGCGGACCAACGTACCCTCATGGATTACCTACGACCCACTGTAGGTAATCTAGGCGCCGCTATCAATGCACCGAATGTCGAAGCCAATAACTTAGAACTTCGACCACATTTGATACAGATGCATCAAAACTCCGCAACCTTCCATGGGCTTGCGGACGAGGATCCCCATCTACATATTACTAATTTCTTAGAAATATGTGATACCTTTCGGATCAATGGAGCATCAAATGACGCCATCCGCCTTCGAATGTTTCCATTTTCACTAAAAGACCGAGCTAAGACTTGGCTTAACACCCTCCCAGTTGGCTCGGTAAACACCTGGGATGAACTAGCCCAAAAGTTTCTATATAAGTATTTCCCTCCTACTAAAACGGCTAAATTAATGACTGAAATTAATACTTATTCACAAGAGGATGGGGAATCCTTATATGAAACTTGGGAAAGGTTCAAGGAGCTACTAAGAAAGTGTCCTCATCACGGTCTTGCAGTATGGCAACAAGTATCCACTTTCTACAATGGGTTATTGCCACACACAAGACAAACACTTGATTCTAGCTCCGGGGGACTCTTAGGTAATCGTCGCCCAAATGAAATATATAATCAAATTGAGGAAATTGCTCAAACTAATTTTCAATGGCACACTCCCTGAGGCAATAAATCTATTACCCCGGGCGCCCATAAGGTTGATGAAAGCACTTCTTTACAAGCCCAAATCGAAGCCCTTTCTTCAAAAATAAAAAAATTAGAAATGACAAAAACGGTCTCGGTTATGGCTTGTGAAGGGTGTGGTGGGCCATATGAAAATTGGAGTTGTATGAAAGAGTTAGATGAACAAACGGAAACGGTAAACTACATTGATAACAGACCTAGGCCGTCGGGTCCTCCAACGGGTACCTACAACCAAGGATGGCGTAACCACCCTTTTCTCAACAACAAGGTGGACGAGAAAGGCTTGAAGATACTATATCTCGCCTCATCTCCGACATCGAAAAGAAAAACTCGGATCGATTTCAGCAATTGGAATCGGATTTTAGAAATCAACAAGCTAGCATTCAAAACATTAAAAAACAATTAAATCAAGTAGCTCAAAATTTCTCCGAGAGACCACAAGGCGCGTTACCTAGCAATACCGAAACCAACCCAAAAGCACAAGTACATCTCATCACATTGAGAAATCGAACTGTGGGTCCCGAGGAGGCTCCATTACCACCAGATGAAAGAAGCCAGTCCAGCCATACCACGACTCCACCCGCACCCCAACCAGAAAAGGCTTCTTTACCGAATCAAGAGCCCACCAAGACTCCTCCGTACCCCGATAGGTTAAATCGACAAAAGACTGATGAGCAATTTGCAAAGTTCGAAAATTTACTAAAACAATTGCATGTTAATATTCCTTTTATTGAGGTCCTTACCCAAATGCCTAAATATGCAAAATTTATGAGGGACTTCCTCACTCATAAAAGGAAAATTGAATCATTGCAATTAGTTAACTTAGGCGAAGAATGCTCCGCCTTAATACTCAACAAACTCCCACAAAAGAAAATCGATCCCGGAAGCTTCACGGTTCCTTGCTCGATTGGGGAATCCCCCATTCGTAATGCATTAGCCGATCTTGGGGCTAGCATTAACCTCATGCCCACATCGATGTTCAAACGACTCGGCCTAGGAACAACGAGCCCTACAAAGATGAGCATACAACTTGCCGACAGAACCGTCAAAATTCCACATGGTGTCGCTGAAAACCTATTGGTCAAAGTTGACAATTTCGTTTTCCCAACCGACTTTGTCATCCTAGACATGGAAGAAGACGCCGATGTTCCTCTCATCCTCGGGAGGCTATTTCTAGCCACCGCCCAAGCAGTGGTTGATATGAATGACGGAACACTAACATTGAAGTTTGGGGACGAGGAAGTAAAGTTTGGAGTTGGAAAGAGAGTAGAAGACGAAAACCCGGTCGACTACATGAAGGTCATAGACTCAAGCTTGGATGACGCTCTCCGACGGTGCAACATGGGATGCGAAACATCCCACTTGAGTGACATATGACCAAGCTTTAGGTCTAGCCAAGGACCCTTATAAACGTGGCGCACCACGGAGGCATTCCGCGGAACTATCCTTAGTTTAGTTTAGATTAATTTTTATGTTTTCTAGTTAGTTTTAATTTTCAGGAATAAAACACACTTGAGATGGCAAAGGATACAAGGGAAGCTTGAACCAGCACCCCATGCAGGAAAACAGGACCATCCGACAAAATTTCTTCGCTTACAGTAAGTTCGGCACGGGCCGTGTCCGCCCAACACGGCCCCGTGCTGCACAGTCTGCAGAAATACCCAGTTCAGGTAAACTGGACACGGGTCGTGCTCACCCAACACGCCCCCGTGTCCAGGCTTCTGTTTCTCTTGATTTAATTTTGTTACTGGCACTTGAACACGGGGCCGTGCCCGGACAACACAGGGCCGTGTTCAGCGCCTAGTAACACAAAATTTTTGCTTTTTCACCCTTTTTACACATTCAATCAACCTAAAAATTTATTTTTGGGACACATTGAGGACAATGTGTAATTTAAGTGTGGGGGGATGCTAAAACCTTGAATCTTGCAAGTCCTAAATACAAGCCTTACACAAAACTCTATTGGAACCGCTAATCACCCCAAATTTTTTTCAAAAATTTTTCATTTTTTTACTTGTCTAGGTTTAATTCGGGAATTTCAAGTTCTAAAAAGGTTATATTTTTACAAATTTACAACCGATAGCGTCGTGATAAAAAGAACCAACATAAGAAAATTATGAAAAGACATGGCAAACCTAGTTAAAATTTGATTATATATACTTGATCACATAAAAACCAATTCCCACAAAAGTGAGTTTTGAGCCTTTATTGAGCATACAAATACATATCTTTAATTTAAATGCTCATTTTTCGTTTCTTGTGTGAATAGCCGCTTGGTTCTTACGACTCTAGAACTTGCCACGACGATACATTCCCGGTCCTTACCAACTTAAACCCGAGTAAGTAAATGATGGAGGCATTAGGACTAACCCTTTTTTATTTTCTACACCATTATTATTATTTTTTTTTTACCACCTACCCAAAATCCCCCTAGTTAACCCCTTTGAGCCTAAACCTTTTCATTTCATAACCCAAACCAAACACCCTTTTACCCACCAAAACCTTTTTCATTTTTAACCCTTTGTTTTAGTAACTAGCTCGGTTTTTCGTATGACTTTTCAAAAAAACAAAAAACAAAAAAAAAGTGTTGATGATGAAGCAAAAGAAAATAAACAAACAAGTTTATCAAAAATAACTTTGTTTGAATAAAAGCTTCATCAAAATAAAAGTTACAAAAATAAAAGTCTTACGAAAACCGACGCTTGTTACGCTTTTTCGCCCTTTCTACTAACTACTAATCACTAACCCAACCACCTACCTTTAACCCAAGCCTAACCCTTCACCCAAAAGCCCTCTTGATATTTACAAAGGTATAAAGTTAAAAAGGAGGAGTATTGATTGCTTAGCAAGCATATGGTAGGAGTAAGTTCCATGCCGCTCTCGAGTGATCCACTAAAATACATCTTCGGCCGAGTGTTGAGTGATCCCCCGTGAGGTATGTGAACTTGTATATAAAGAGAATTTTAAAGAAGCATGTTATGCCCTAATAAGTAATTTAACTTATGAAAAGTTTTAAATAAATCATGACGAATAAGATTGTAAATAAATAAAAATAAAACTTAATAAAGAATCTTGGAAATCCCGACACTCTATGACAAGCCCGAAAAATTTCTCTTCTACCCATTCCATTTGGGTGTGTAAAGCCACATTATAAAGAGTTTTGCTTGAGGACAAGCAAAGATTCAAGTGTGGGGGTATTTGATGTGTGCAAAATGCAACATATAAATTACATCAATTGTGGCATAAAACTAACCCTTTTTTAGTACTAATATTGGAAAAAGTGTGCTTTTGTCTTCCTTTTGTATTTTCAGGATTAAATGAGCTCAAATTACCAAAAGAAGCAAAAAGACAACAAAATCTAACATAAATACAAGAAAAGGAACAAACGTGACATGCTCGACCCCACGACAGCATCTTCCCAAGCAAAACAAGAAGACAGAAGACTGAACAAGCCCCGTGCTCAGCCAGCACGGGGGCGTGCCCAAGTGTCAGCAGAAAAGACAAAGTGGTAGAAGCTTCTATTGCCCACCACGGGGCCGTGCTCAGCGGACACGGGGCCGTGGTCAACTATAAGATTCGCACAATCCAGGCAAATCTTCATAGTACAAAGATTCTTCTGCACACGGGGTCGTGCTCAGCGGACACGGGGGCGTGGTCAACTAATAAAGACAAGCTGCATTAAATGAAGAAAGAGAGGATGTGGACACGGGGCCGTGCCCACTGGACACGGGGCCGTGCCCGAGCTTCTGTTCAGCCTATAAATAGGAGTGCTTGGCTCAAGCTCAAACGATCCCTTGGCACACCACCTCTCTCACACTTCACCCACCACCCACCACCACCATAACACCATCATCCACCATCATCATCCATTGTCCATAGTAGAGTGTGTGAGTCGTCTCGGGATCCAAGATTGATCGTAAGAGTTCTTGACAATCAAGGCCATGTTTGCCTAAGTCTCTTACATCACTTGGTGAAGACAAGTGTCTAGTGTAATACTTTTTATTTTTAATCTTTTCGCACTTTTTACTTGGTTTTGTATTAATGACTTTAATAACTAGTTTCTTATGTTGAAGGTGATTCTTCCTTATCGTTTGCCCGTGGTGTTTTCACATTATTTTACTGTCTATATAAAATAAAAAAATTTCACCATTCATATCTCCACGGTCTATATGGAGGTATGTTGGCTACCTGGTCAGGGGTTAAGGGAACGGTTTGGTAAGAGTCTTGCCGTTGTTCAGCGTTTAGAGATCCTGCAAGGGACCTGGGTCAAATTTAGTAGGACCTCCTTCAATACTTAACGGTATTGGATGGCGGGGGTCCAAACTCTTTAATCCCCTCATAAGTTAAACTACTATTAATACTATAACCCGGCTATTTAGGACTGTATCCCTACTGACTCAGACTACTTAGCCGAGGGTAACGTCACCTCCAAAAGAGGGGCCTACCATAATTTGCATTAATAACTTAATTAATTATCTTTCAATAATCCAACCCTTTAGGATTGTATCCTTGCTGACTCAAACTACTGGGTTGAGGGTAACGTCACCTTCAAAAGACGGGCCTACTACAATAACTAAGATAATCTCTTAAATAAGTGCAAAAGTGCAGAAATAATCAAAGGTTACACTATACACGAGTCGGAACCAAGTGATTCATCTTGTCTATCTGTTTTTCTTTTATTTTTATTTTCAGCATTTTAGTTAGTTTTTATTTTTCTTAGTTTAAAAAATCTTTTTTTCTAAAACTTTTGATTTGATTAGACGTTGAGGATAAACCGGTACTAAAAGCTCTTATGTCCTTGGACGACCTCGGTATCTTACCAACACTATACTACGCTCACGATGGGTGCACTTGCCCATATGTGTGTTTAGTGTTAGTAAATATCGTATTTTATAAATTTAAAACTTGGCTAAAAAGTGTTAAAAAAGGGCTTAAAATATACATTAAAAACTAACGACACTTCACACGCATCAGTGTCTCGATCCACAGCAGAGGCAGAGTATAGAGCTATGTGCTCTGCCACATGAGAAATAATGTGGATCTTAAACATTTTATAGGAATTGATAGTGAGCTAGGAATTTCTGGTTAAATTATTTTGTGACAGCCAATCAACTATTTCTTTTGCATTGAATCCAATGTTTGATGAGCGAAATAAGCATTTTGAAATTGATCTTCATATTTTGCGAGAAAAAATAGCTGATGGTATAGTGAATCCTGAAAAAAATTGCCATTGAAGATCAGTTGGAAGAATAGTTTACAAAAGTTTTGAATTGTGTTCAGCATGATGTATTGTGTTCTAAGTTAGGTCTAATTGACATGTTTGCTGTTTGAATCAAGGGGGATGTTAAAACTACTAGTGTTCAAACACAAACATGTCAAGTGGGCTTATTATTCATTGTTGATTTTTTTATAATTATAACTGGGCTTATTGTCTTGGACTCTTGGGCCCATATATGTCCTCACAGGTTGTTGCATTTTGTTATTATTGTTGTAACGATTTGGGTTAAGTTATGAGAGGCTGTTATGTTCAAGGGGGCTATATGTAAAGTTTGAGGGATCGCGATCATCTCTTCACATAGTTTTGGGCTGAAGTGTAAATGTTGAGTTTGGACATATAAAAGGGGAAGATCTGCGCAGATGTTCATTTGTTCCCCCAATTTTCACTTTCACACTTCTATCTGTGGTTCTCCAGTGATATTAGGGTTTTGTATAGTTTGTTTCTTTGTTTTTGAAGATCGTTCAGTGTAAAACTCTCTGTTGTTTGAGAGAGTTAGATCTTCAGGTGTTGATGATCATCTAGGTATTTGTTTTTATCAGTTGTTTACAGATCTCACATATTGTGAGATCTAGGGTTTGGGGGTGTTTTTTAGGTTTGGGTAACCAATAAAAGATTTGGTCACCGTTTTCTCGCTTCTCTGTTGCTTATTTGATTCTGTATGTTGCATATTCTGTTTCTCCATACCATTTTACATGGTATCAGAGCTATGCGATAGCTCTTGTGTTTGATTTTGGGGTTTCCGCTGTCTTCTAGTGTTTAGATCTGTTTTTTTCGTCTTCTTGTTTGTTCTGTTTTGATCTGTTTCTTGAAGTGTGTGCAGGTACAGATCATGTGAGATCTGTTCAGTTCTGGTGTGATACAAACCCTAATTAGGGTTTGTTGGTGTTTGCGAAGGAGATCTCTTGTCTTCTGTTTTTGAAGACCCGTGTTAGTCTCTGAAACCCTAGAAGGTTCAGGGCAAACTAACCAGGTGTGTTTTGTTTTTGGCTTGATCAGATCTTGTAGTTCTTGAAAACTACAGTTCTAATCTCTTTTGGAGTTATACGTACCCTCTGTAAGATCTTTGTATTTTGTTCTTTAATTTCTGTTGTTGAGATAGTTGATGCCGGAGTAGTGAGGACCAGCTTGATTGTTGTTTTGTTTAGTTGATATCGGGGTAGAGAGGACCGGTCTATCTGTGCTCTTGTTTGTTGTAGTTCTATGGTATATCTCTGTTCTGATTGTTCAAGTGTTGTTGTTGTTTACTTGTTATCTCATCTATTAGTGTGTGGCTCCTGTATAAAGACCTATCCAGGCACTATAAGTGACGAAACTGGAATCTAGACACTGATACAGCTTCGCCTTAGGGTTTTTTACATCTTGATTGATTGGTCTTCTGTCATTAGTTATCTATTTGATAACTTGTGTTCTCCTGATTGTCATCTGTGTTGTATAGTGTTTGTCTATCTGCTTATCTGTTTTTTTGTCAATATGGATGGTAGTACATCTGTTACTCTCATTAGTAAATTAGACATAGGATCCCCTCTTCACTTGCATCCTAGTGATTCTAGTGCCTTGACTATTGTTAGTATAAAACTTAAAGGTACTGAAAATTATACTGTCTGGGCTATTGCAATGAAGCTTGCACTAGAAGCTAAAAATAAATACGGTTTTATAGATAGTAAATGTGAGAAACCTGAGGATGATGATGTCTTGTCTGTCCAATGGGATAGGTGTAACTCAGTTGTGCTTACTTGGTTGTTAAACTCTATATCTGAAGAATTGTTTCTTGGTCAAGTCTTTTCTAAGTTGGCTTCTGAGGTCTGGAATGATCTTAAGGAGTCCTTTATAAGGTAGATGGTTCTCTTGTATACAATTTGTATAAAAAAATCAACAATATTTCACAAAATGGTAGTTCTGTGGCAAACTATTATAATAGATTGACAACAATGCGGAAGCAGTTTGATGCTATGTTGCATCTGCCTTCATGTTCTTGTTAAGCTGCCAAGGACTACAATTATTTTTCGACATTAATAAAATTAATACAGTTTCTTATGGGGCTTGATTATGTTTACCAACCAGTACGAACAAATATGTTAACAAGAGAATCGTTTCCTCTGTTAAAGTAAAGTGGCATTCTCTATTGTTTCTAGAGAAGAGTCACATAGGTTGTCTAGTACTAGTTCAAAAGGGCAGAGTGTGCCTTTTGTTACTAAGTCTAATCAAAACAGTTTTGATCCTGAAAGAAGAATGTCTAGAGGACCCAACCCAAAGTTGAAGTGCACACATTGTAATATGATAGGACACACTGTTGATAGGTGTTTTGAAGTCATAGGGTATCCAGGTGGGTTTAAGAGAAGAACTAATAATAATGATCAATATTTTAGAAACAATTTTAATAATAATAAGTCTAATAACACTACTGTTGGTTCATCTACTTCTGTTGGAAATTCGGGTTTACCTTTTACATCTGAGTAGATAACAAAGTTGTTGAGTTTAGTTGGTGAAAAAAGTGGAACAGATACACAATGTTCAAATATGGGAGGTGAGTCTGTTTGTGTTAATAACTTTGTTAGTTGTTCTAGTTATGTTGTGTTTAATAGTAGTATCATGTGGGTTATAGATTCTAGGGCTAATCAACACATGGTTAATAACAATAAAGAAATGTTTCATGTGATTGATGTCTCAGAATTTGATCTTAAAGTTAGTCACCCAAATGGAACTAATGTTAAAGTTATGAAAATTGGTAATATAAAATTGATAAATGGGGTGGTTTTACAAGATGTCTTTTATGTTCCAAGCTATCATGTAAATCTTCTATCAGTTTATAAACTTGTTAAGGATAATCAAATTTCTGTGATTTTTAGTGAAAATAATTGTGCATTACAGGATTCCAAATCATGGATAGTCCTGGTGATTGGTAGACAGGATAGTGGTTTATATTTTGTTGGTAATGGTAATTCTATGAATGTTTGTTTTAATAGTGTTATTAAGTCTGATGTGTGGCATAGTAGATTAGGTCATCCATCTGATCAGGTTTTAGCCGTGTTGAAAGATAGTCTTGATTTCAAAAATGTCAGTCATGATCGTTGTGAAATTTGTCATAGGTCTAAGAAAGTTAGAGTTCCATTTCCACTCAGTGAACACAAGTCTAAATTTGTAGGTGACTTGGTTCATTTAGACTTATGGAGACCATATAAAGTCACAAGTTATGAAGGATATAAGTATTTTTTAATAGTTGTGGATGATTATTCTAGAACTGTTTGGTGTTATTTTTTGACAAATAAAAAAAAAGTGTTTGAAACTCATAGTAACTTTTATGAACTTGTATTAACACAATTTAAGAAAAAAAATAAAAGTGTTTAGGAGTGATAATGAAACCGAATTTGTTAACAATCAAATGAATATGTTTTTTAAATCTAAAGGTATTTTTCATCAAACATCGTGTTCCTATACACCACAACAGAATGATGCGGTGGAGAGGAAACACAGACATCTCTTAAACACAGCTAGAGCCTTGATGTTTCAAGGTGGTTTGCCACTTAGGTTTTGGCCAGACTGTGTTCTGACAACTATCTATTTAATTAACAAGTTACCCTCGTCGGTTTTAGGTGGTAAAAGTCCGTATGAAGTCATGTTTGGTTTTAAACCATCCTTTTTTTTCATTTAAGGAACTTTGGTTGTCTATGTTTTAGTACTATTCTAAGTGAGTCAGATAAGTTTGTTTATCACGCTGATAAGTGTATGTTACTTGGATACTCTAATGTTAAGAAGCGATATAAACTGTTGAGTTTGGATAGTAAAAAAGTTTTTTACTCTAGAGATGTATAATTTTATGAAAGTGTATATCCTTTTAAGACTAAAAATGATAATCAAGAGTGTTTTGTTGATAAAAACTTAAATCATGATTTTTTTTTATTTTTGTGAAACATCGTCAACTGAAGTTCCTGTTGTACCCAATGATGAAGAGGGTGAACATGGTTCTCATGATCATTCCATTGATGATCAGCAGCCATTGTTACCCTCTACATATGCCACTGCTCCTAGTGTTGACTGTGGTCAACATGCATCTGAGGAGCAGGAGAGTAGTAGTGATCAGGTTAACAATGGCGGGGCAGAGGACACTAGAAGGTCAAATGATGAGACCAGCCCACCTGAGGTTCTTGTCCCGAATATTAGGAAATCATCTAGGGGTGTTGTGTTTCCTAGGAGATATGATGATTATGTGGTTGAAGGCAGAGTTAAGTATGGTATTGAGAAGTTTGTTAATTATTCAAATTTGTCTGTTGAGAATATGTGTTTTGTATCACGTTTGAATAAAACAGTTGAACCATCTTCTTATTCAGAAGCTGTTAAAGATCTTAGATGGATTGAGGCTATGAATAAGGAGATGGAAGCCTTGTATAGAAATGAAACTTGGGTTCTTATTGATTTACCTAAGGATAGGAAACCAATAGGATGAAGGTGGAGTTATAAAGTAAAGTACAAGTCTAATGGTGAGGTTGAGAGGTTTAAAGCTAGACTTATTGCTAAAGGTTATAGTCAAAGAGAAGGGGTGGATTTTGGGGAAACTTTTTCTCCGGTTGTAAAGATGGTTACTATTCGTTGTGTGTTAAGTTTCGCCGTTCAAAATAATTGGCATGTTTTTCAACTTGACATTAAAAATGCTTTTTTATATGGTTCAATTTCAGAAGATGTTTATATGTCTTTACCTCCTGGATATTTTTATGAAAATGAAACCAAAGTGTGTAAGCTTGTTAAGTCCTTGTATGGACTTAAACAAGCTCCTAGGAAGTGGAATGAGAAGTTAACCCAAGCCTTAGTTAATATGGGTTTTGTGCAGAGTGTGTGTGATCATTCTATGTATACATTGTCTAAAAATTTTGTGTTTGTTGTTCTTTTGGTGTATGTAGATAATATTATTGTGACTGGAAAATCTGAGTCTAAGTTCTAAATGTGAAAAAAAAATTAAGTATGAATTTTCAAATTAAAGATTTGGGAATCTTGAAATATTTGTGGGGTATTGAAGTCTTGTATTCTGATGGTGGTTTATGTTTACCTCAAAGAAAGTGTTGTCTTGAATTATTAGATGAATTTGGATATTTAGGAGTCAAACTGGTTAATACTCCTATTGAACAAAGCCATGTTTTAACTGGTAAATTAGATAAAAAAAAATTAGAATTAGTTAAAGATGTTGCAAATTTTCAAATGTTAGTTGGAAAGTTGATTTATTTGTCAATAACCAGACTTGATATCAGCCATGTTGTTCAGTTTTTAAGTCAGCTTATGCATGCTCCTAATTCTAGCTATTTATAAGTTGCTTTACTAAATACTTAAATACTTAAAGTTGTCGCCGCGTAAAGGGCTTATGTTTAAAAAGGGGGAGTGTGTTTGATTTAAAGGAGTATGTTGATTCCGACTGGGCTAAGTGTTTAGCTACAAGAAAGTCGGTTACTGGGTTTGGTATATTTCTAGGAAACTCCTTAGTTTCCTGGAAAAGTAAAAAACAAAGTGTTGTGTCTCGATCCACAGCGAGGCAGAGTATAGAGCTATGTGCTCTGCAACATGCGAAATAATATGGATCTTGAACATTTTAAAGAAATTGAAAGTGAGCTATGAATTGCCGGTTATTGTTTTGTGACAACCAATCAACTATTTCTTTTGCATTGAATCCAGTGTTTCATGAGCGAACTAAGCATTTTGAAATTGATTCATGTTTTGCTAGAAAAATAGCTGATGGTGTAGTGAATCCTGAAAAAATTGCCACTGAAGATCATTAATAAATATTTGTGTATAACGGATATCTTTAATTATAAAAAATAAGTATTTATAATTAGGTAGGAGAGAGAGACGGAAAAATCGAAAAATAGATAGCTCCTAAGAATGACACATGTCCCCCGTAAGTTTATTTTATTATATAGTATAGATATGTGTCCGTGTGTAGAGGATCAAATGTAAAGAAATTCAATTTAAGAAGAAAAAGACCAATGGGGTGGTGGTCCATTGGCAAAGGCAACGTCTTTAAACACGTTGAGAGTGGGAGGTCTTGGGTTCAAGTCCCACAGATGACAGAAGTAAAGAAATTTGCCGTTCAAAAAACAGAAGAAAAAGAAGAAATGGTATAATGGCAAAACATTAAATATTGAGTAAATTACTTTTTGAGTCGCTGTGTTTTAATGGTTGTAAACACTTCAGTCCAAACTCAAAAAGTTTAACGCTTTGAGTCCCTAACTGCTCATTTTATAACGTTTTGAGTCCCTGTGTTTTAGTAGTTTTAACCACTTGAGTCCAAAATCAAAGCACAGGTTTTAGAAAATTGGTCTCAAAGCATTATAAAATGACGGATTGGGACTCGGAGCGTTAAACTTTTTGATTTTAGATTTAACTAGAAAAAACCACTAAAACGTTGGGACTTAAAAAGTAATTTACTCTTAAATATTTTATAAGTTTTTACATTAATATTATCTTTCTAATTAATTTATTAGTTAATTTCATTTTACCTTACACATATAAAATTTTATCCTACATATATCCTACACATTATCAAATTTTATATTACATTTTATGTTAGAAAGTTCGTAATTTATCTTACACTCTAAATTAATTTTTTTTAATGTATATATATATATATATATATGGTTAGGGTAAAATAGGAGTTGTACCAAGATTAAAAAAAAAAAAAAAAAACCGTAAGAACCATTTACATCCTTTGATCTTGCATAAATGGATGGATGAGATTAATCTACTTTTCTGAATTTTGTTTTTAGCGAATTCTATTTAAAATCATTAAACAGTACATCAGAGAGTAATTTTGTCAATTCCTTCTTGAGAATGTTAGATATTTTAGTGTAATCGGGATTGACTTGGTGATCAAAGCGAATAATAATATACATCAAGCAAGTTAGGAGGTGCGGGAGTGCACGCTTGTTTGAGTTATTATAATTCGAAGTGTACGGGCTCCGCCCGTACTCTACGGGGGTTCCAAGGGGGCAGCGCCCCTGGGAGCAGGGTCCAAGGGGCGGCAGCCCCTGATGGGGTTCAAGGGGCAGAGCCCCTGGCTGGGGACGAATAAAAATTGAAGGCAGTTGTGTCTGAATAAAAATTGAGGTAACTGCCTAATGGCAGTTAATGATCCCTAACCCCAAAATTCGTATTCAGTTTTTGGTCTCAATTCTCTGGCTAAAAAAATCATGCAAAACACATACACTGGTTCATTTTCTTAAAATCAGAGTTGTATCCGATTGAATGTTTCTGGTGAACCACCGAAATAATTTGATCTAAGAGTGATTACACGCCTCTTTGATCATCCGGTTTTTGAAATTTCCCCAACAAAGAAGACCCGCCACACTCTTTACATCTCTATTTACCAGTACTATTTTACCATAAAAAATCATATTTTGCCATAAAAAATCAACAAGTCCATATAAGAAATATACAATACGTGTAAAATATATAAAGAATACCTATATAATTGAATCTCACCGAAATGTCTAGCAAACTAGGTGATGCCCCGCCCGTGTTGCGGGGCGATTACCGAATAATTCTCAACCCATAAAAAAACAGTACTATAGTTTTGCTAGAAAGAAAAAGTAAAACGATGACAAGATCGCAATTTTGAACTCAGGGCAAAACAGTAATTTGTAAGAACTAATTAGTGAGTGTTAGGCAGCTCATTGACACGATTTTTAGCTGGGGGCAAAGTCATATTTTTTTTAGTAAAATCGTAATTTTTAGCTAGGGGAAAACAATATTTTTATTTTGCATTGGGGGCAAAAACATTGTTTTGAATTGAGGGTGATATCGTAATTTTTAACCGAGGGGAAAATCGTAAATTTTAGCTGGGGGCAAAAGTATAATGATATTTTGAATTGGGGCAAACACTTAATTTTAAACTGGGGTCAAAACCATAATTTTAAAGTGGGTATAAAATAATAAACTGGTAAAAAATCGTAATTTTGAGACAGAGGGAAAAACAAAATTTTATTTTGAACTGAGGAGAAAACGTAATTTTGGCCGAGGGTAAAAGCGTAATTTTTGACCGAGAGCAAAAGCGTATTTTTTAGCTCGGGGCAAAAGGGTAAATGTATTTTGAAGTTGGGGCAAAACCGCATTTTTTAACGGGAGGCAAAACCGTAAATTTAAAGTGGGTATAAAATAATAAATTGGGTAGTCCAATGGGTATTGCTCGCCGCCCATTTGAACCAATGGCAGGGAAACACTATTCCGGGGCAAGAACATAATTTTAAAACGTGTATAAAATAATAAACTGGTTGGTCCAATAAGAGATGGCCGGCCGCCCATTTCAACCAATGGTTGTCAAGCACTATTCCCGCAAAGTGAGAATGTATATGTTGAAAATTTACATTAACAAACAGTTGAAAGTACTATTGTAAACAAAAAACACGTAGAAAATAAAAACTTGTTCTCCAATTGTTTTCGTCATCAGTCTCGACCTCAAAACTTGTTCTCGCATCGTATGGTAACCCTAGCCGGCATCACTTAATCTGCTGTCAAAAAACCCTAAAAGGGAGGTGGTTATCAAGTAGTCGGAATATCTTTGTCGTTCTCTCCGGCGTCGAAAAATGGAACGACCTGCTTGCAACATCACGTTCTCTTTGCTTTTTGGATTTAGAATGTTGCAATGTGTGATTTTTTTTTTAGTTTGTGTGAGTTATAAAAAGAAGAAAGCATTTTAGGAAGATAGAGAGAATAGCAGTGTAAAAAGTCGAAAATACCCTCCACCTGGTCCTCTCCAATAATGATGTAGCAGATCCTTGTTGATATATATATATATACTAGTCGTTTACCCGCGCGATGCGGTGGGAAACATATCACTTAGGTTGGTCAGTTTAAGGCTATATACGGGGCGGTTCGGTTTTGAGCCATAACCAAAACCAAATTCGTGATGCAACGGAAAACACAACACTTGTTAGTAATTCTAAGGGTGTGCATGAAAAGGTTCAGTTAGGTCATAACTAAAATCTAAATTTTCAGTTAAGGTATTTCAAAACCGGTCATGGGGATTTAATGACGTTTGTGCACCCACCTATTAATCACATTCACATTTACACATCATCAATAACTATATATAAATGCAAATATTTGACTCAAATATGCATGGAGGTCATTGTCAATCGAAAAATGATGTTGAAACCATTCATCCATAACTATAAATAAATACAAAAGGCCTTCATCTTCATGACCACAAAAACTGCACCTTAAGGACTCCATATTCACATTTCTTCTATGCATTCCGAAATAGCTTTTGGGCTACATTCAACTCATACATGAAAGGCCTTATTTCCGATTTAGCTTAACTTTTAAAGACCAACCCATTAGAGAATAAAATTAGCCCGGTTGTTGACACATTTGGTAAAAAAAGAATAAGTAAGAATATCAAATAAAAATAAGTGCATCACAACAACATACATGCGATCTTGTAAAATATCATATCTTAAAATTAATAAGAGAAACAAAATATGCTTAAATTTAATTTTTTAAAAACCATCGTGTTCATAAGCCATGGATTTTTGTCTATATAGTAAAACTTGTTCTTATATTTTATTTTTTGAAAGGCAAGCGAGGCAAAATTTCATTAAAACGCACCTACCCTGGTAAGAGAGCCCCAAAACTACAAACAACAATACAAGGAAACTTGTAACATACAACCAAAAACACCCAGCAGAACAAAACCTACATACAGAGCCAACAACAAAATTATTCAAAAGAGACTCCTCCCAAGTGTCGGTTCCAAGCATCCCATTAAATACTTTTCCATTTGAATCTATTTAGAATCCACCAAAACGATGTCTTCTTAATGACATCCACCATCTTTTGACAAGTAGACAAGTAGTAATTCCTTTAAAGACCTTTTCATTGCGGCTCATTCATATTCTCCACCATGTTAACATAAACACTGCCTCCCTTTACCCAAAACCAAGAGGATAAAGGTGTCACTTAGCTAACTGGTTAAGAGGATAAATGTTTGGTGTCATTGCGGCTCATTATAGTTTGGTGTCACTTAGCTAACTGGTTAAGAGGATAAATGTCTTAACGAAAGGGAACACATGTTAATTATAAAATATAAAGAAATGAAGAATAATTGGACCTCTCACCATAAGCAACCCCTGTGATCTCGCGTCTAGAGTTCATCTCTGATGCCGACACCTATGAGTTCTCTCTCTTGAAAAAGCTGACCTTCCATCTGGTATTTTCCTTCTGCAGCATTAGCGAGATCTGTAACTGCACAAAACCAAACCCCTTTGGCTCCCTGCACAAACAATTAAATAAATTTAATCAGCACTAAAAAACAAGTTACGTCATCCTGTTTTTATCAGTATTGCTAGTAAAATTAAAAACTTAGAACTAATAATGTATTGATTAGGACTGATTTAAGTACAACCTTTAGGTGTTTAATGTCAAAACTTTAGAACGAAAGTGTTTAATGTCAACCACACTCATTAGGTGATTTGGAAAACAAAAAAAAAAACTTTTTACCCATTACCTAGTCGGCCAGCCCAGCCGGCTCAGTTTGTCACCTCTATAAAAACTCTTTAATTTCAAAAATTACCTTTAGAATATACCTATATACCTGGGTGCAGAGGGAAATCCTCTTGACCTTGACCAACAAATCCATGTTTAAATGAAGCAACTTCATACCACCTTCCTAGGTATCTTACAAGATCAAAGTTTCTTGTTGTCATGTTGAAACCCCTCGGACCCTGATCATGTCCCGCGCCACGTGTTGGCTCAGGATGCGTTCTTACCGTTCTCACACTTTTGGTCGTTTTCTCTTGATCCTGTTCGTGTGTGTATATATATATATGTATATATAGGGGAGGGTTTATTGGGGAGCACTAAAAAGTGGGGAAGTGATGAACACTCTTAAAAATTATACTTAACATGTTAAAAATTATTTTTTTCTAAATTTTTTCGACGCATTTTCTTATAAATACACGTAGAAACATTTTTAATAAAAAATCAAAAACTAAAAATATAAAAAAATGTTTAAAAACAGTTATATATATATATATATATATATATATCTTATAAAATTAACATAACATGTTAAAAATCAATTTTAAAACAAAAACAATTTCAGAGTTTTTTCTTATAAAAATGGGTAGAAACTTTTCGAAATAAATAAAATATTTTTTTGTAAAAAAAATTAGCCTTTTTAACTGTTTTTTTATATTTTTAGTTTTGATTTTTTATTAAAAATGCTTCTACAAGTATTTATTAGGAGAAGCGTCGAATTTTTTTTTAAAGAAAATTGATTTTTAACATGTTAAGTTAAATTTTTAAGAGTGTTCCCCAGTTTCTCACTTTTTTAGTATTCCCCAATGAACATCACACACTATATATATATATATATATATATATAGGATTAGGTTCAAACGTGAACATTTTCTCCAGCGTGAACTGCGTGAACTGATCTGGGCCATTGATTTTTATGATCTTGAGATTTTTAGTAAATGGCAAGATGGTAATTATTTGGTTATTTGTTACTATTTAATTAAGGGAATAAGGGTATTTGTGTAATTCTCCATATTAAATTGATTGCATAACCCCATAATTAAATAAATAAATACATTCGAATTCATCATTTCCCCCAAACTTTCTTCTCTTTCTCTCTCTAAAATCCTCATAGCGTGAATCCTAAGCTTCCATCCATGGCGAACAGCAACCTACCTCGAAGAATCATCAAGGTATCATCATTAATCTCTTTCTCATTTACGCTCCTCTTTTCCGGTAATCATTCATCTGTATCCGAAAACCCTAACTTAGGGTTTTGGCTTTCGTGTTTGATCCAGGAGACGCAACGATTGCTCAGCGAACCAGGTGATTATCAACTTTATATTCATTTCTGTTATGAAATTAATTAATTCAGTATCTGTAATGGTTGCTTTATGTTGTTATTGTGTTTGTGTGAATGTTGAGATCAACTGATTGTGTGTTTGTAGCACCAGATGGGGCGATCTGCTTCGTCGACGGCTGACTCGTCGCCGCCGCATATTCTCTCTTGCCACCGTGGCCTGCTATCTGAACCACCATCCTCACTTCTCCGCCGCCATCACACGCCTCTTCATCAATGGTAAGTAAACAGGTAGTTGATCAAAATAAATCTCAATCTTATTTTGAACGTTTTTCATTACCATTTTCTCATTTTAGTAAGTAAACAGCTAGTTTGACAAAACTATTTAAGTGATTAATTAGTTTCTAATATTTTTTTAATTATTTACTTTGTTTATTATTGGAGTTTATCTATGCAATTAATATGCATTTATTTACTTTCTAAATCTCTTTATTCAAATAACGTCTTTTGACTTTTCCTATGCAATCAATATGCATTTAAAATAATATAAATTATAGTGCAAATAACCCAATTGAAGCACAACGTATTGAAATCTTTTTTATTTCCGATGACAAAAAATGCCGAAGAACTGCAACTTCAAGAGGCATTGATCTCCCGCTCTACATCACCAAATCAAATCGCATAAACAGTTGTTCATCATCAACATCAGTCTCTCGGTTAATCGATGTTTTAAGGCGTTGTACACATGTGTATTCTGATTTTGCTCTGGTTTTAAGGCGCTGTACACATGTGTATTCTGATTTTGCTATGTTTTTAAGGCGTTGTACACATGTGTATTCTGATTTTGCTCTGTTTTTAATGCGATGTACACATGTGTATAGCGTCTGTTTTTGTGATATCTCATATTTTTTTTGTGTATTGAATGTGTAAAGTTGTTGATGCACCCTTGTGAATTATGCAAAGTACTAATTGCTGAGTTTTTTGTGTTATTATAGGAGACGTCGTAAACGAGAAAAGTGGAGATGGAAGGTCGATAAGGATGATTCACGTATGAGGTCGATAAGGATGATTCACATATGTTTGTTTGCTTGGTCGATAAGGATGATTCAGCATACAACGCGGCGAATAGTTGTAAAAGACTATGTCTTTTTTATTTTTCCGATTATGTTGCGTTTATTGTTTTCACGAAACTGGAACTTGTAATTGTATGTTTTTTTTTTTGGTTTGGCAAACATTATGTAACTTGTTATTTGCTTAATATAAACTAGTTTTACATGTTTTGTTTATATGTATGTATTAGGTAGCTAATTACACATATGTACCATGCTGAGTACACATGTGTACTGTTCAATTCATATCAAGTACACATGTGTACACCGTTGAAATATGAATGTTACGTGGATCTTAAAAATCATAATCCGAATTCTCGTGGTGAAATCTGAAAAATAAAAATGAAATAAAAGATATTGTGGATAATGAATTTAAAATAGGAAAGATGTAACTTAATTCAATTATTAAAATAATTATTTAAATCTAATTTTTTATATAATTACAATCATACCCTTAACAACTAAAAAGGAAATCAATGGTCCAGATCAGTTCACGCAGTTCACGCTTGGGAGGTTGTTCACGCTGGAACCCTACCCTATATATATATATATATATATATATATATATTAAGTTAAATTTTTAAGAGTGTTCCCCAGTTTCTCACTTTTTTAGTATTCCCCAATGAACACACTATATATATATATATACACACACATACACACACACACACACAAATTTAATGCTATTAAGAAGGAAGACTAATAATTAATGATTTATGTAAGTTTACCAATATACCCTTACAATATCATTGAAATTTCTTCGTCTCAATAACATTAAATATACCATTAAATAACATTCTTACAATAACATCAAATATAAATTTACCAAAACTGTAGACCTTGCTGAAACCAAAACCCCTTGTACGTAAATACACCATTTCTGAAGAAAACCCATTTGTTTCATCATCTCGATAAGAAAAACCCAATTAACGTTATCGTAAGCCTTTTCAAAATCAATTTTAAAAATAAAAGCTTTACTTTTAACTTTTTTAGCCACGAGAGAGCTTCATTAAGCATATGCGGGCTATCGAGAACGTACCTTCCTTTAAGGAATGTCGTCTGATTTTCCAAGATAACCGAGTCAATTACCTTCTTAAGCCGATTTGCCAAAATTTTCGATATCGTTTTACTAATGACCTCAATCAAGTTTATAGGCCTATAGTCCTTCAGCCCCAAGGGATCCTTCGACTTAGGAATGGGAGCAATGAACGGTGAACTACACCCACTAGATGTGATACCGTTATTATAGAACAAAGATAACAAACTACTAAAGTCTCCCTCGAACAAATTCCAAAACCTCTTGATGGACCTGAAATTGAGCCCATCAGGACCCAGCGCCTTGTCAGACTTACAATCAAAGACCGCATTTTTTATTTCTTCTTCGGTAAACGGAACCGTAATAGATTGAGTGTCCAATTATGAGAGATTTTTAATGTTATGGCACGTTAATTTAGGTCTCGATCTAACCTTTTTCCTCAAAAGCATTTTTAAAGAATCTCATGACCTCTTTTTTGACTAAAGAAGGTTTTGTTACCCACACTCCATCTATTAAAAGACCCGGGATGTTGTTACTAGCACTCATACTATTGACGTACCAAACACTCGCTTCTTTTCAAATACATCATTTAAATATATCTAAATTCATAAAATATTATATGGTTTAGTAAATATATCTAAATTCATAAAGTATTAGATGGTTTAGGTACAGAAAACAAAAATGTAAAAATATACCTTCAATCAAACGAGTTATCAACACTATTGGGTTAATTTAGTATCATTAAAAACAATTGCTTTGGATGGAGAGTTACGACAAACAAACCTCCTAGGATGGAGGCGCTAGCAATATATGGAATAACTGTAATTGCACCAGGTTGTGTTCTCTATAAAGAACTAAAATTTGGGGGTGCAAACCATATTATGGCCTCCTCCCTCTTGCCCTCTTGTAGAGTGTGTATGGGTTTAGACGTCGTGCAACTCAGCGGTAGAGTTACTGGATATTTCTCTCTTGTATTTGACTTTTATGGGAAGCTTGTACGTTAATGACATCAATAACAAAGCGAGCACAATGTCAATGGGGTTAGAACTTAGAAGATGTTAAAATAGAACAAAAATCCCCTGTAATGTTTGCTTCTAGCGCTTTTGCCAGTTGCATTTCTATTCTAACTAGTATTAAGCCCCCGGTTGCGGTGGGGGCGTAAAACCGTGATAAATAGCACCAATGCCACACTACAACCAACAACCACCAACATTGAAGTTGTGACATGTTAATGCGGAGAAATTAGACCGGCATATAAAACATAGAAAATAATAACTAATTTGATTTAGAACTCGCGCGTTGTGACGAACTTGTTAAACATGAAAAAAATAGACGATGTAAACACACTAAAACACACACGTACATTGCGCCATGTTAACTCGCAAAATTTAGAATGAAGCGTATAACAAAACGTCAAAACATTGAACAACACACACACATTGTGCCGTGTTAACTCGAAAATTTCTGAATGAAACGTAAAACGAAAATTTTGCAAAATGTGAAAAACATAGGAAATCAAAGTTAAAAGTAAAAAAATGTGAGATTAAATTGGTAAACAGAAAACTTTTGGGTTAAAACTACAAAATCAAGTAGTTTTGGCTTGTAATATCAATTTTTTTTTTTAAAAATCCCCAATGCATAAGGTACAACACCTCAATACATCAACTTATTGCTAATTTATACTATATATAAAACAAGACTTTATTGAAAAGCTCGAAACAATAAGTTCTTCAATAATAAAGCAAGCACAATGCCAATAGTGTTGGCGCATCTCTAATGCTCGAGGTGGGTTTGTCTTTAGACCCGTCACCTCAGGACGTTACAACATTTCAGACCTCTACCTTAAAACTTACCTTTTTTCTTCCACTCCTAATCCTCTACAAACCTCCACTTCACACTCCACTTTTATATAAATATATACTATAAAAATGGTTTTTGTGTGTGGTCCCCACCATATCCTTGGTCCATTGAGGTCCTTGGCGACGAACCCAATCAACTTGGAAACCTCCCTCCAATGGAAACAACATCCTGCGTCCATGGGAGAGGTCTAAAATTCTAAACTTGCCACCCAGGGATGGAGATGCTCTTTAGACACATTAACATGGATAAAGAATATAGCAAAGCCCCGGATTTTGAGGGTACTTTTAAGTTTTCTACTTCTTGTTGGTTACATTTTTATTTTCTGAAGAGAAAAATGCAATTTGCGTCCCTGTGGTATGTCCCAAACATCAACCTGAGCCCCTAAATTCATTTTTTGGTTTTTTGAGCCCCTGAGCTTACGAATTCATAACACTTTGAGTCCCTGCCGTCAGTTTGACTGTTTGAGGCAGGGGTAAGACCGTCTTTTGGCATATATTAATAACACTTTGCGTCCCTATGGTATGAGTGAAATATCAACCTGAGCCCCTAAATTCATTTTTTGCTTTTTTTCTTAAGAAATCTAATAATTCAAATTAACTCTTTTATTTTTAAATAAATGCAATCTAATAATTAAATGTATACTATATATAACAAATTATTAAAGTCTAAATTGTATATTAAATGTAAACTTTTAATACATACAATACAGAGACAAAACGTCATACCAACTTTGTAGACTTGACGGAACTTACAGACTTGTTAACAAAAGACCGTAACATACAATACAGAGACAAAACGTCATACGACCACAAGCAATTGTGGATCTTTACTGACGGGTGCACTTCAGAATGTAGCAGATATGAATAAATATAACCCCAGTGTAGGTAATTACATATCTGCCACTGGGGTTATATTCATTCATATGAATGAATATAACCCAAGTGGTAGATATGTATTAGCGAGCTCTGGAATTTCAAGGAAAATCGAAGAGCTCCACTGGGGTTATATTCATTCATATCAATCACTTCCTTATGTGCAGCGCATCTTCTAGAAGGTTGTCAAGTGTTCTCGCCTTCGTAGTTGGTGTTTTGCGTATCTTTACATCCGCAGCCATTCTGTACAACAAAACACATTCAAATGAGGAACACATTCGAATCAAACCAAAAATCAATACGAGGAACACATCAATCCGAAACTGATCCAATCAGTTCTTAATATGAGGAACCCAAATCATCGAATCAAACCAAAAATCAATATGATGAACACACAAGAATCAAAACCAAAACACATTGAAAACCTTTGTTTTGATGCATTTTGAACAATATACTCAGTTGATACCCTAAACCCTAAACCCACAAGAATCAAAACCAAAACACATTGCAAACCTCTGTTTTGATGCATTTTGAACAATATACTCAGTTGATACCCTAAACCCTAAACCCTAAACCCACAAGAATCAAAACCAAAACACATTGCAAACCTCTGTTTTGATGCATTTTGAACAATATACTCAGTTGATACCCTATACCCTAAACACACAAGAATCAAAACCAAAACACATTCAAAACCTCTGTTTTGATACCCTAAACCCTAAACCCACAAGAATCAAAACCAAAACACATTCAAAACCTCTGTTTTGATACCCTAAACCCACAAGAATCAAAACCAAAACACATTCAAAACCTCTGTTTTGATACCCTAAACCCACAAGAATCAAAACCAAAACACATTCAAAACCTCTGTTTTCATACCCTAAACCCTAAACCCACAAGAATCAAAACCAAAACACATTCAAAACCTCTGTTTTCATACCCTAAACCCACAAGAATCAAACCGTATAATGAATTTAGTACCGTATTCATTCCGTATATGAGTTATCTAACCCGTATGAAGATAACCCTCTGTTTTGATATCCGAGACAAAAACTCACAAGATAACCCTCTGTTTTGATATCCGAGACAGACAAAAACCCACAAGAATCAAACAAAACCAATACAAACAATATTTTCACACAAAACATAGTGTCGATTTTACCTTGGATTGTTATCGATGAAGATGAAGATGATGGAACTAATGATGGAAGATGAAGGTGTGAGGAAGATGCCGGATTGTTATCGATGAAGATGATGGAACTGATGATGGAAGATGAAGGTGTTGGGAGTTGGGAGATGATGGATTGTTATCGATGAAGATGAAGGTGTTGGGAGTTGGGATATCTTGTTGAGAAGTGTGAGGAAGATGATGGAACTGATAGATGCGGTGCACATAATGTTGCTATTTATTAATTTTCCCTGCTATTAAGTGTAGATGTTAAGGGTCAAGGGCAAAAAGGACTTTTCACACTTGTCAAACGGTCAAACTGACGGAACAATGACGGCAGGGACTCAAACTGTTATAAATTCATAAGCTCAGGGGCTCAAAAAACCAAAAAATGAATTTACGGGTCCAGGTTGATGCGTGGGACATACCACAGGGACGCAAATTGCATTTTTCTCTGGAAAATAGCCCAAATTAAATTTCATGCTCAATTTTTTATTTTCCCTCTATTCACCCCCAAATACGTTTAATCTGAGATTAGCGGCAATAATCCCTTCAAAATTTTCACTTCCCTCTGTCAATCTTAAACCGCATAACCAGTTTACTCTTTGTCAGTCTGTGGTTCAATCGTCACAAGGGTTCAATTGCCGGTGATATGCTGTTCAGTAATGAGAAGTTGTCCGGGTTCAATCGTCGATTAAGAGTGGTTCGATAGTCTGTGGTTCATTCGCCAGGTTTGTTATTTTTCTTCAACCTCTGGATTTGATGTTTAATTTTGATATACAACTGCCTGTGATTCTGAGTTTCTGATCTACAATAGCATTGATATTTGAATTTCATTGTATATGCATTATCTGCTTCTTCTACTAAACTTTCTACTTATATATTTGTTCTTGAAATTGACAAGATTTTTATGCTTACATTACCATCGTGATTCATCTTTTACTTGGCCAAAAGTTGGACCTCCAAATCGAATGCTTACATTGTCTCTTGGTTGCCTCCACCAACAGTATCCATCTCATCTGAAGGCTACATGCCAAATTGCCAATGGATCTATATGATTTGCACTCAAAGTACTTGTATATATCTTTCAAAACAATTTATAATGTGATAAATTAATATTTGACATGTGCTTATCAGGTATGGAAACACGGATGAATTGAAATCCCTTGTAACGAAATTCCATCAAGTTGGTATAAGGGTGTTTAGGGATGCTATTATAAATCATCGATGTGCGCATTATCAGAAACAAAATGGTATTTGGAACATTTTTGGTGATTTGTTAAACTGGGATGATAGCGTAGTTGTTGGGAACGATCCCTATTTCCAGGTGTTGATTTTAGAAAGCTTTCATTTTTTATGATGATGGTGTTGCGAAATATTCTTGAAGTTTCTTTTTTTTTCGTTGTAGGGCCGGGGAAATAAGAATAGTGAAAATAATTTCCATGTTGCCCCAAATATTGATCATTCACAAGAGTTCACGAGAGAAGATATTTGGTAATGGTTATGTTGGCTCAGGTTAGTCATCTTACCTTATTCTTATTGTTTTGTTTTATGCATTTTAAAATTTATTTTTTATAATTTTGAACGAAAGAGACTGGGTATGATGGATGGAGGTTAGATTGTGTACATGGATTTTTGGGCGATTATGTAAAGGAATACATGGAAGCAAGTGGGCCATATTTTTCTATTAGGGAATATTAAATTTTTGGGCGATTATGTAAAGGTTACACATATGATGAGATGGATCACAATCAAGATGCCCATCGCCAAAGGATTCTTGATTGGATAAATGATACCAATGGAACTGCTGGAGCATTTGATGTATCCACCAAAGGAATTCTTCATTCTGTATGTATATATATATACACACACCATACTTTAATTCCATTAGAAGTTGTATCATGTTTCGCTGTTTTTAACTTGGTTAATGGATTTTCACTTGTTTTTGAAGGCTCATTAGAGATTTCTTGGTGGAAAGGAGATGCAAGGATGTAGGTCCCTTAATCCCGTTGGATCTTAACAAGACTGTTAATCTATCAAGGGTGCGGAATCCCCTTGATTGATCTTCGAACACAGAAACAAGATTATGTAGAAGAACAAGAACTCGAACACACAAACACACAAACTTTCAAACTGATCTTCTGTGATTATCAAACCCTTAGAAGCGTTTTACAATCACTAAGATCTACAAGAACCTAACAGCCGATTTCTGTTTTGTTCTTAACCTCTCAAACTTGAATGCTCTCTCACAATCTCCAAAAGGCTCTCAAGTTGTCTAAAGTGTCTAACCCTACAACTCAAGACTAAGGCTGTTTATATACACACAGCCAAGATCTCGAATTGGGCTTTGCCCATATTACATTTGTTACATAAACTTGGGCCTAATAGACTTGATACAAACTTGGACTGATTGGGCTTTATAAAACTCGTTTTTCTTTAAGTCTTCATGATCCAATCTTCTGTTTAATATCCAAAGACCAATCCAAAGCTGTTGTCATATAACATGCACCAACAAACTCCCCCTTGACAATAGCTTGCAAAGGAAACTTTAGTCTTCAGAATCTCACAGTCTTTGGTCTTTGGATAGCGTCAGCTTCAACATGAATTCTGTCTTTGTCAGCAACATCTTTGTCAGCAACAGACTCCCCCTAAGCTGATGCATCCAATCACCAAATCTTCCAAGTTTTGATTCAGCATTCAATGTAAGTCTTCACAGCATCCACTCTGCATTGTAGAAGGAGGATTCTACCAAGCAGCAACAAACTCCTCCTCTCTTCACAGCAACTTCTCATCAACAAACTGCTTCAATCTGTATACTATAAAACAAACATCTCGAGAAACCATAAGAATTTTTCAACATAGTTAAAGAATTATTATTATTCAAGAGATAGTTAAACTGTATCAGATTAAGCATTTTCAAACAAAGCACCAACACGCACAAATTGTAACAAACACCTTTTAACCTGCATGATTTAAAAAAAATTGAACCCACTTTCTAACACAGTCTCCCCCTTTCGGTAACAACTCTTCCAAGAATAACAGTTTTCCGTACATTAAGAATTTTAACAGAAAAAGACACTATTTTTGGATTTTTTTTATATATTCAAATGTAAAGACTGAAAGCAGTAAATAAATATTTACAGACATTCTTTTTGCGAGTTTCGAGGGTAAGAGAATCATATCAGTGTACGGTCATGTCAAAACGCTATTGTTGTTCTTTTAGTTAACATTTTGATAAGCATCCTATAACGATTATCGGTATTGTTGTCCACATAAGCTCAACTTATCATATGTAATCATGGCGAGGGGATACGTTAAGGTATGATTTATACTTACCGACCGGTGTTCATCCACATCACGACACATTCCCGTATCAAGGTATGCACGAGGGTTCATCTTACCGGTGAGTATACCGATTATCATCTGTTTGACCGTATATGATGTGAGAAACTCACTTATTTTGATTGAAAACAAGCCCTATGTGATAGAATCACTTATTGATGAGGAACTTGAATTTCAGATGCATGAGGGCACAGGAGCAAGTCCGTGAACAGGTCAGTACTTTCGTACAGCAGAGAGACGAAACTTGACTCCCGGATAAATGTGATATATTATCACTTATTTTGGGGACATGTGATTGTTGATCACTTATTGAGGTCGAATGCAATATGTACACGTATGTATGATATCATGGAAGATCTAGACTTGCGTCCCCGTTATTGTTCGGTAAAAGATACAACCATGATACCCAGATGATAAGCAGCATAAAGACCGAATATCTCAGAACCTCGGCAATCTCTCAGACGAAATTTCGGTACTAAGACCATATGCCAATGAATGGTTCCCACCTGGTCTTCAGTCGATTTGAGTTTATATCACCCTGTACACTTTAAAATGATTGTGAGCCTACCGATACATCTTATATAGAGCTGCTTAGCATATTTCATTTAAGGTTTAAAGAGGTTTAGACAGACCATTGATGTACTATCATTTTCTCTTTTGCTCGCCAGGAAACTCATTTTTGCTTTTCTATTGTTTTTGTGTTTTTTGAAATTTTTTCGATGTTTTTGTATTTTTGATTTTTAAGAAAAACAGTAAATTATTTACAAAAATTCTTATGAAAAACCAGTTATTCAGGATTCCTCATCCCATTGAGTTCGACTAAGTGTTCAAAGCGAGCTCGATCAAAAGCTTTTATGTAAAGATCAGCAAGGTTATCTTCTGTGTCGACTCGGTGCAATTCAATTAAACGTTTTTCAGCACAATCCCGTATAAAGTGATGACGTATGTCTATGTGTTTAGTTCTACTGTGCTTTACGGGATTGTTTGTGATTGATATAGTGGCATTATTATCTATCATAATAGGAGTACGAGTGAAATCCAAACCGTAATCGCGCATCTGCTGTTGGATCCAGAGAACCTGAGAGCAACAGCTACCCGCAGCAATATATTCAGCTTCACATGTAGAGGTAGACACACAGGATTGCTTCTTGCATTGCCAAGACACGATCCTGCCCCCTAAGAACTGACAACCACCTGTTGTAGACTTCCTGTTTGATTTGCATCCTCCAAAGTCTGAATCAGTGTAAGCAACGAACCTCAAATCACTATCAGCTGGATACCACAACCCAAGTTTAGGTTTCCCCTTCAAGTAACGAAGAATCCGCTTCACTGCTTTCATATGTGACTCCTTTGGATTTGCCTGATATCTGGCACACAAGCATACGGCAAACATGATGTCGGGTCTTGAAGCAGTCAAGTACATTAGAGAACCAATCATCGCCCTGTATTGAGTTGGATCAACATCTTCAGTGCTTTCATGATCTGGGCCGAGATTGTGGTTTTCACAAATGGGTGTGTTGAAAGTAGAGCAATCATTCATTTTGAATCGAGCCAAAATGTCATACACATACTTTGTTTGATGTATAAACATCCCATCCTCCTTCTGTTCAACTTGTAATCCCAGAAAGTAAGACAGCTCACCCATAGCACTCATTTCAAACTTGCTCTTCATCACCTGTTCAAATTCCTTACACATGTTTTCGTCAGATGACCCAAAGATGATGTCATCTACGTATACTTGTACCAGCAGAAAATCTTCCTTCTTTCTCTTAATGAACAGTGTACCGTCAATCTGACCTCTTTCAAAACCATTCTTGACCAGATGTGTAGACAGTGTCTCGTACCACGCCCTGGGAGCTTGATGTAACCCATACAAAGCCTTATCAAGTTTGTACACTCGATCTGGATAGTCTGGATCAACGAACCCATCTGGTTGTGAGACATACACCACTTCTTGGACTTTTCCGTAAAGAAATGCACTCTTCACGTCTAGTTGGTAAACTTTGAAGCCCTTGAATGAAGCAAAAGCCAGAAACAAACGAATTGCCTCCAACCTCGCCACTGGTGCAAACACCTCATTGTAATCAATCCCCTCTTGCTGATTAAAGCCTTTGACAACCAACCGAGCTTTGTTGTGTGTGACAATACCTCTTTCATCTTTCTTGCACCTAAATACCCATTTAGTGCCAATCTCTCTCTCACCTTTTGGAAGGTCCACCAATTCCCAAACCTTCAACTTAGCAAACTGGGCCAATTCCTCTTGCATAGCTTCAACCCATGAATTGTCTTTAAGAGCCATATGAATGTTCTTCGGCTCCTCTTGGGAAATAAAGCAACTATACAAGCACTCGTTCACTATCCCAGTCTTCTCAATTGAAACAAATAACCCAGAATTCGCTTCTATGCTTCTTCTAGTCTGAACACCTGCAGTAGGATCTCCCAGTATCATATCAACCGGATGATCTCTATTTGCTCGCGTAGTAGCAACAGCATCGACTTCTAGATTATCACCCAGGTTTGATCCAACCTCCCCCTGAATATTTTGATTTGCAAACGGATTAATGAAATCCTCCCCCTAAAAGGGTTCAGAGTCACTATCGCTTGAATCAGGATCAGCAGCACTTTGGGAAGTTCCCGGAGCATCTGACATATCTACATTCGATCTAGGCATAAATTCACCTTCATCGTCTTCACCAATCACTGTTTGAATCAGCTGAGAAGCATCTGCATCAGGAACCTCAGGAATATTAAATGATTTAAACACACTATCATAATCATATAATATAGCAGGACCACTCGTTGATTGTTGAGGTTTGTAAGAAGTAATTTCTACATTGAAAACAATCTCAATTTTACCAGTTTTTAGATTAAAAACCCTTTTATTCGGTGTGCCAGGCACGTAGCCTAGAAAGTAGCCTTCATCGGCCACCTCACCAAATTTTTGTTTATCTTTGTTTCGCACAATGGTGCAGGGTAATCCAAATGGTTCAAACCCTGTTAAGTTTGGTTTTTCATTAAACATCAACTCATGACAAGTTTTGTTAAAACGTTTAACAGTCAAAACTTTGTTTAGGACGTAGCAAGCTGTATTCACAGCTTCTCCCCAGAAAAGAACTGGTAGCTTTGAATCTGAAAGCATCGTCCTAGCGGCTTCAATCAACGTCCTGTTTTTCCTCTCAGCGACTCCATTTTGCTGAGGAGTGTAAGGAGCGGAATATTGATGTTCAATTCCCTTTCGAAGACAGTAGAGATCCAGAATCCGATTCTTGAACTCCGTGCCATTATCACTCCTTATCCTCTTAATCCTTGCATCATGGACGTTTTCCAATTTCGTAAAAAGATCTATCAGCATCTCCGCTGTCTCATCTTTTGTACCTAAAAAGAAAACCCATGAATAACTTGAGTAATCATTAGTGACAACAAGACAATAGTACTTTCCACCTATGCTCCTCACGTTCACTGGACCGAATAAATCCATGTGAAGTAAATCATAAGGGGCATTAATGGAATTTACTGTTTTAGACTTATGAGGTTTCTTGTGTTGTTTTCCCTTTTGACATGGAAGACATTTATCTTCCACTTGAAACCTCAGCAATGGAACCCCTTTCACTAGCTCATTCTTTATGATATAATTCATTTTGCGGTAGTGAATGTGGGCCATGCGTCTGTGCCACAACATAGATTCAGCTTCAGATGCTTTTGACAGTAAACACGCCACCGCAGCAGTTGGATCCTTGGCACCCATGTCCATGACATAAGTATCATTTTTCCTTGGTGCACACATAACTATCCAATCGTCCGGAATGACCAAACCCGGTTTCAACACCAATGCCTCAGTATTTGTAAAATGGACCGAGTGACCCTTGTCGCAGACTTGTGACACGCTCATCAGATTGTGTTTAAGCTGCTCAACATAGTTCACTTTGTCCAAAGTGATCTTCCCATTCGTCACTTTTCCTCGTCCAGTAATCCTACCACCTTTAGCACCAGCAAAATTTACATGTCCACCATCAAATTCTTCAAATTCAGAAAACAACCTCGCATCCCCCGTCATGTGCCTGGAGCAGCCACTATCAACATACCATAAGTTGATAATCCTCCTTAGCAGCTCCTGCACACACCAACCGAAAGATTAGTTAGATAGGGGGACCCAAGCCTTAATGGTCTTGGGTCTTCCAGATTCATCAACTACAGGAACATCCATCCAGTATCCATCACTCCTAGCTGGAGTCTTGGATCTTGGGCCTGTTGATGGAGATGGGGCTTGAATTCTATAAGGTCTCTGGTCCTGAGGGTATCTATTTGTGTTTGGACTATGTGACCTTTGAAAATTTTGATTTTGATTCCAAGAACCTTGATTGTAATTTCTAAAGCCATTGTTATAAAAAGTTCGACCACCATTATTTTGGTATCGATTTTGATATTGACCTTGACTTCTGAAATTATTTGAATTTTGATTATTCATTTTTGGTGTGTTACTTCTAGGTCTTTCATATCTGCCTGATGTAGATTTAGGCTGAAATCTTGGTTGATTTCTTTGGAAACGAGGAACTTGTGGAGTTCCTTTTTCAGCCTTATCTACACCACCAGCAACACCCGATTGTTGCTTTGGAGCAGATTTGTTTGGAGAATTTGAGACTTTCTCCTCATTATCACCTTGCTTCTCAGGTGATTTCCCTCTTTGTTTCTCACTAACTTGTGCTTCAACCTTTTTGTTAGGACAGCAGCTAGCTACATGTCCCTTTGTGTGACATTTGAAGCACGATCTCTTTTTCGAAGACTTCTCAGTTGAAGCCTTTGAACTAGATTCTGGTTCTGATGATGATGCCTTAGAAGGATTTGATTCAGTTTGCTTAGTTTCAAGATTTTCTATGTTCTTATTTTTTGCAAACTTTAAATTTGATTCGTTTTCAATAACGGCTGTTTCGTTTTTCATGTCACTTCCTTGAACAAAATTAACCTTTTTAACAAAAGTTGGATTTTTATTCGTAGGATTTGAGTTTTTCTTTTTCAAAACAGGTTTGCTGTTATTTTCCTTCTTAGCATCATTATCTTCAGACATATCACCTTGACTGGATGTGAAACTACTTGGTGATGTTGACAGACAGTCTGTAAGCTCATCCTCATCAGGTAGGAAAGAATAGTCATGACTAAGAGGAGGTGGGACTTCATTAAAGCCCTGGAATCCCACACTTGTCTTGTCATTACTCTTCTTTAACCCACCCATCATATGTTTCATAACAAAAGTAGAATCTCTGAATTGACCTAACTTCTTTTCAAGTTCAACAATTTTAAGTTGTGCATCTGACAACTCTTTGTTTTTATCAGAAATCTCTTTTGTTTTCTCAGCCATCATGTCATGAGCTAAGTCTATGACTTGAAGTTTTTCATTTAATTTGCAGGTCAAAGCTTCAATTTCAGCTTCATAGCCTTTTATCTTTTTCAAATATGATGACTCGTTTCTTTTAGCAAAGAAATTTGATTCTTTTACGTTTGACATTTCGCTCACAAGACTTTTGTTTTGAGTTGACAATTTGTCAACTTCACCCTGTAGTTCACGACACTTTAAACAAACAGAAGTGGCAGAGTTACTTACCTCTCCTGTCGATTTGTCTGAGTTGGCCATGAGAGCAGCAAGTTGAGCTTCCATTCTTTTGATGATTTCATCTTTCTTATCAGCTTCCATTTCATGCTCAGACTCTGGCTTCTCCTCTTCAGCATCTGTTGTCTGATCAGCCTTATCTTCCTCAACTTCACTATTCTTCTCAACTTTAGCCTCATCTACTGTAGCTTCACCATCATTGACTGGAGTGATCTCTGCCATGAATGCTTGAGTGACATTTTCATCATTTTCTAAGTGAATGCTCCAGTCATATGAGCCTTCTCTTGCAGTAGATATCAACGCCCTTGAGTTAGAGTTGTTCCATGCATTCCGATTGTTTGAACTTTGATTCGTATTCTCATGCTTTTGTTTTTGACATTCCCTAGCGAAATGACCATAACTCTGACAGTTAAAGCACCTGACTTTGGTCTTGTCAAAACCTACGCTCTTTCCTACAAACTTCCTTCCAGTTCTGTTCATGAACCTCTTCACACGTCTCGAAATCATGGCCATCTGCCATTGTAGATCCATCTCTTCTAGATCATCAGGGTCAATCTGATCATAATCTTCATCTAAAGTGGCGGGATCAGATATTTTCCCTTGAATGTAGTTCTCATAAGACGCAACAAAAGAAGCAAGTAGAGCAAGATGTTCTTCAGCAGACTTCACACTCATAGGCATTGACTTTGCACTACTTTGCTTTGAAGTTGATGTTCTCTTGACTCCTGTTGATCCTCCTGCAGCAGCTACAAAACACACATCACCATCCTCATTCACTGTGACCTGCTCCTTATCACACGAAAGAAATGCAGTTGCAGAGTCGCTAGAAGCATCATGAGGTGAAGAAGATGTAAGCCCATTGTATATCCCTGGATCTTGAACCTGATCATAACCAGTGTCCTTTTTCTTCATACTAAGCTCATAAGCTCTAAGCTTTCCAACTACTTCTTCCAATTCCTTCGTGTCATAATATGCTTCTCCCTTAATCATGAGAGTGTAGATATCCCATTTAGCCGGTAGAGCATCAAGCAGCTTGTCGTTTTTCTCAATGTCAGTATAGCAATCTATATCATAATTATCCAGTTCTGACATCAGATGGTAGTATCGAGTGATGACGTCTTCAAGTGACTCATTCTTCATGTACTTGAATACAGCAAACTGCTTCTTCAGTAGGTCAACTTTGTTCTTCTTGACATCAGGATTTCCCTCATATCTCTTCTCAAGCGCATCCCACATTTCCTTTGAAGTAGTGTACTTCTTAAAGGTATGCTTGATGCCATCAGGTAAAGACATTTTAATGGCTGCCAAGGCTCTCTTTTCAGCCTCATACATTTTCTTTTGTTCGGCATCCATATCCACATAAGCAGTTATACGTTGTCTTCCCTCAAACTCATGAGTTGGGTTCACATACCCATCGTCTATGCATATCCACATACGCGTGTCCTGGTACTCAACAAAAGATTGAAACCTATCCTTCCATGTCAAGTAGTTCTCCACCTTCATCATCTTAGGTGGTTTGTTCGTCGTGCCTACCTCATGTTCCATCCTTAAGAGTTCGTTCAATTTAGACATGTTCGACATTTCAACGTAACAGACTGATAAAACCGTACATAATTTTTCCGAAAACAGTGGTTACCAAATTACACCGTTAGAATCGTCTCGAAAAGACGAATCCAAAGATATATAATGTCGAAAACTGAATTCGGGATTTTTTTTGTCGTAAAAATCCCACGAGTTCAACGGTGCAAACGGCTTCTTCAGAAGAGCTATAGATAGTTCTCTAATCTCGAAACACTGAAAAAATTCCTACGCTTGCCTTTCAAAATTCCACCACTAGTGAATCACACAAGATAGGATCGCACAAGACCCTTTGGAACGCACAAGATCTTCTGGCTCGCACAGTCCACTAACTTTGGGCCAAACAGTCACTTTAACGGGCCTGGGCCTGATCGCACAAGTTACTGATTCACACAAGCTGACTTCGGGTCGCACAAGAGTAATCCGGGTCGCACAAGAACTCCAAACGCACAAGATCCTCAACCGTACAAGAACTCCAACCGTACAAGAACTCCAAACGTACAAGACCTCCAAACGCACAAGCTTAAAAATTTCAAATTTTGAATATCAAAAGATCGCACAAGAGCTGATTGGGCCACCCAACCACCCAATCCCGAAACAGCAGTAGCTGTCAACAGCAGCAGCTGACAATCCGGTCGCACAAGCAAAATCTCAATCAACACTTCTTTCCTTACACGAAATCCAAGCAAAAGTCTCCTACAAACACGAAAACAGTCAAAACAATAATCAAAACAGATTAAAATACACGAATTTAAGCTGTTCTTCAAGTGTTCTTCCTGTTCTTCCCGTTCTTCGCAAAAACCCAAAAATTTTAACTCGAAATTTTCAAACAAACCAACTCAACCACAACTACCAACTACCAAATCAGATCAAAACTTCAGAATTTTGAACTGTTCTTCCTTGTTCTTGCTGTTCTTCACGAAAATTATGAATGAGACACCAAAAAATTTTCAATCGAAAAACAACTTGAAACTTGAATCCAGATCTTCAGTCTTGAACCACGCACAAGAGCAAATGCTCTGATACCAAATGTAGGTCCCTTAATCCCGTTGGATCTTAACAAGACTGTTAATCTATCAAGGGTGCGGAATCCCCTTGATTGATCTTCGAACACAGAAACAAGATTATGTAGAAGAACAAGAACTCGAACACACAAACACGCAAACTTTCAAACTGATCTTCTGTGATTATCAAACCCTTAGAAGCGTTTTACAATCACTAAGATCTACAAGAACCTAACAGCCGATTTCTGTTTTGTTCTTAACCTCTCAAACTTGAATGCTCTCTCACAATCTCCAAAAGGCTCTCAAGTTGTCTAAAGTGTCTAACCCTACAACTCAAGACTAAGGCTGTTTATATACACACAGCCAAGATCTCGAATTGGGCTTTGCCCATATTACATTTGTTACATAAACTTGGGCCTAATAGACTTGATACAAACTTGGACTGATTGGGCTTTATAAAACTCGTTTTTCTTTAAGTCTTCATGATCCAATCTTCTGTTTAATATCCAAAGACCAATCCAAAGCTGTTGTCATATAACATGCACCAACAAAGGATATTCTTACATCCTGACTCAACTAGGAACACCATCAGTTTTCTGTGATGACATGTTCTCGCGCTACAAATTTGAGATTTCTACACTTATTAGGAAGCGAAGCAAGATACAATGCCAGAGCACAGTAAGGGCTATGGGATGTATATGTGATCTAATAATTGGGTAACGTGCAGATAATTTCATTCAAATAAAGTTGAACCAACCGTGTGTGTGTTGTACCATTTCTGGTAAAAATCATCAAGGCATAAAGAGATGTTTATGCAGCCATAGTTGATGAAAAGGTGGCAATCAAGATCGGACCAGGGCATTATGAACCTGAAAGTGGGACCCAGAAATAGTGGTTAGGGACCCTAAAAGTGTTTGCTTATGACACATACATGGTAAGGAAAATGTTGGTTCTATTGTGCAATCAGATACCTAAAAATAAACAGATTATATGCATGCAATTGAACCTACCATATACATGCAGAAACTTTTTAAGGGAATAGATGTCAAGCTTACACTTGTTGGAAGATTAGCTGCAGGCGCTTATGCTGGCATGACTTCAACATTTGTAAGATTCAATCTAATGATTTTAATTGGGTTATCCGAATCCCAAATTTCCCAATCTGATGACCAAACCAACCAATATCAAATAAATCAAAAAGCATTATATCCGAATCGAATCGCCCAAGTCTTAAATAGGTCAGTTTGTTAGTCTGTTATCGGTTAAAGTCGACATGCCTAGCTTTTTCAGAATTGTGCATCATAGGTAAACTAAAAACTGATTTTATAATCTGTATAACTTATGGTCAACCAGAATTATGATTTTTAGATGGTTATATGGTTTTGTGCTATTAGACTTATGTGTGCTCTTACACATGCTCAAAATGTTAAATTAGTCACTTGAATTTGAAGCATGGGGTTTTACTTTTGCTGCGACACAACTGTTGAAATGATAAGCAATTTTTGCAAATGTCATCTAATGGAACCAAGTGAATGGGACCTATTTAATGCACAAAACTTTACCATTTATCTTTTTTTTTTTGCCTGCGTGTTTGGTTTACATATCTTAAATTGGATGTTTATGTCTGTTCAGGTTATGTAAGTATGCCCCTGATGATGTGTAACTTTAAATGCAAATTGTACGAGTCATTCATTAGAGGGTGGGGCTATGGAATCATTTAAAGCAAGCTTTGAAGTTTAAAAACCATAGTTGCTTAAAATGTGAAGAAATTGAAGAGAGCCATCAAAGGGAAAAAAATTGAGCTAGAAGCTATGCAAAAGGTTTCGAGCAAACTTTGAAGCTATGATGCGGAGTATTATGGAAAAGCTACTTATTGGAGCACTTCAAGATCTTAGAAATGAGTAGGAGGTTTCATTTTTTTTTCACTGTAATTGATCGCTTTATTTTGATTTCATTGTTATTTTGAGTTTGGACATATGTTAAACTACGACATAAGATATTTATTATATTTATGTTATCATTGTGTTGGTGGAATTGAGTATTATTGCGTATTAATAGAGATTTTAGTACTTTAAACAATAATGTTGCATAGTTGCATATGACAGTAAAAAGGTTGTGTTTATAATATAATAATGGTTGCATTTGAGTATAACAAAGGTTGCATTTAAAAGTAAAAAAAAAAGTTGCATTAGCATATAAAAAGGTTGCATCTTAAAAAAGTTGCATTTGAATCATAAATGCAACCCTTTTAGAAAAGGTTGCATTATCCAATAAAAAAGTTGCATTAAGTCTAATGCAACTTCACCTAATGCAGCTCTTGATAAAAAGTTGCATTAGGCCTAATGCAACCTTTTCAAAGCCTAATGCAACATTTTACCAAGGTTGCATTAGCTTCATTTTCTTGTAGTGCCTCATCGGAATTGGGTGGCTCTCCGCCATCTCCGACGATTGGTGAAAACCATGACAAGGAAACCGTTAAAGTCGAAACGTCTGAAGAAACTCCGGTGAATCTTGAGAATCCAAGCGTCATGCATGTTCCCATGCAGGGTGTTAATATTTGCGGCAGTTATGTTTCCAAGGAAAAAGGGACACAGGCTTTTGGGGAGATGCAAGACAATTCTCTTTTTAATTCTCCTGTGGGGCCCAGCCATAATCAGGAAAGAGAGTTGGATAAATGTGATCAGTTGAAATTTATTATTGGGAGGCCCAACAATGTCAAGCCCATAAAAGCTAAAAGGTGTCTTCATAAAAAGTTGAGGCCCACTTCCAACAACAATGGGGCCGAGAGTGGTAATCAAGAGTATAGACCCAAGAAGAGATCAAGGTCCAGTTTGGAAGGAGAGTGTAACTCAGGCGATCAATTGAATACAGGGGGAACTAGGGATAATGGTTTTGACAAAGGTTTCGAAGATTTTTTCTTTGATTCGAATAAATTGGCTTCCGCTGAGAATAATATTAATACTGAGACGAATCTCAATCAACCGGGTATGGTTCTTCCAGCAGAGGGTGGTGACGGCGGAGGCAGCCCCGAGGGGTTAGGTACGTTTGATTCGCTAGAAGTGGAGAATGAAGTGAGGGAGACTGTCGATGTAGGTTCTAAGATCAGGATCGATATCACCGGTCATCAGGAGCTTATCAGGAAATCTATTACCTCAGGTATTAATGTGGTTCAGATATGAATTTGATATCTTTAAACATTAGGGGAATTGGGGGACTTTAATAAGTCAGGCTGGGTGAGGGGTTTGATTTCTGAGCATGATATTTCGTTCTTATCACTTCAAGAATCTAAAGTTGCTATTGTTACGCGATCTGATGTTGCTTCTTTTTGGGGCAAAGGAAACTTTGGGATGGACTTTGTCGAGTTTGTTGGTTTTTCGGGGGGTTTGATATGCGTCTGGAATGAGAGTATGTTCAGACAGACTGGAGGTTCAAAGAGTAGGCATTTCTTGCATGTTAAAGGAACTTTGGTTGGCTGTTCATCGACTTTTAATTTCCTTAATGTATATGCGCCTCAGGGGGTGTCGGCTAAAAAGAGTTTATGGGATAAGTTGAATAGTCTTATTAATTCTAATGAAGGTTTTTGGGTTATTTCGGGGGACTTTAACACGGTCCGGTTCAGAGAGGAGAAGAGGAATTGCTCATTCAAACAGAGGTGTGCTAACAATTTTAATGACTTTATCTTCGACTCGGGCTTGATTGAATATACTATGAGTGGCAGAAGGTTCACTTTCTGCTCCGATAATGGCAATAAGTTTAGTAAGCTCGATCGCTTCTTAGTCAATGCAGAGTTCTTTAACTCGTGGCCAGCCGCCTGCTGTCGGGTTCTTCCTAGACTTTGGTCCGATCATAATCCCATTATCCTGGCTTGTCTTCCCAAGAATTTTGGGCCTCGTCCCCTTCGAATCTTTAACTCTTGGTTTGGTAAACCGGGATTCGATGAGGTTGTGAATAATGCTTCTGGTGATTTTGTTTCGGCGGAAGGTTATCCGGACGCGTCTTTCATTAAAAATTTGAGCTTTATTAGGGATCGTCTGAGAGATTGGAAAGACGATATGATTCGTAAAGTTGGTGAGGAGGTGGAGGCCGCTAAAATTGAGTATGAGGCCCTAGAAGCTAGTCTCGAGTCTAGAGAACTAACCGAGGAAGAGGAATGGATTTTTTACGAAAATAAAAAGGTGATTCGAGAAGCTGAGGAATCCAAAGTTATGGATCTTAGGCAAAGATCTCGTATCAGGTGGGCGAAAGAAGGTGACAAAATTTCGAAATTTTTCCATGCTATGATTAATAGCAGGAAAGCAAGTAATTCGATTCACGGCCTTGAGGTGGATGGGGTTTGGATTTCCAAACCGTCTCTTGTGAAAAAGGAAGTGTTCCGTTTTTTCAGAGACATGTTTGTGGAGGAGTGTCTTTCTCGGTCGAGCCTGGTTTGTTTCCAGATAAAGCAGATTTCTTCGTATGATGCCGCTAGATTAGAAGTGCGTTTTTCCAAGGAGGAGATCAAAGCGGCGGTTTTCGAGTGCGGTAGAGATCGGGCTCCCGGTCCTGACGGCTTTAATTTCAGATTTTTTACACACTTTTGGGATCTTTTTGAGTCCGACTTTGTTAATATTATGGATTTCTTCTTTGAGACGGGGAAGTTAAGCAAGGGGTGTGGGTCGGCTTTATCACCTTAATCCCTAAGGTCAGAGACCCTTTGGGGTTGAGCGATTATCGTCCCATTAGTCTTGTTGGAGTTATTAATGTTGGGATTGAACCCTATCAGAGGAACAGATAATTAAAGCCAAAACTGGATCAGAGCAGTGGATCCAGAATAAGCAGATGTTTACATACAAGTCTCTCCCCTTGAAAGTGATTTCAACATCTGCTGACCTCCTATCTGCTGATCTTGCAAACTGCTGACCTACAACTGCTGCTCAAGTAAAGAACTGATGAAAGACTAAAGCCCTGCTGATTCAATCTACTGCCTTGAGTCAAGCACTGCTGATCCGGACAAGTACTGCTGGGTTCCAGGCAGTGGAAGGTTGCAGCAGCTGATCTATAGTCTGTTTTGTATTGTAATGTAATAGCAGTAGTTAACATAGCAGTGTTTGTATAGATCAGAGGTTAGAGTTTGTTAGGAGGTTAGATGTCACTTTCATGGTGACGTCAGCTAAGATGCTCAGTGGTTTGCTAGTGCCTATAAATAGTTCAGTACTTTGTACTGTTCTATTAGCTCTTTTGCATCATCGTCTTCTTTGCACGAACAAACAACTGAGCTCTGGATGAGGGGGAGTTTGCATTCATTCATCAATCATTGTAATCGTTATTGAAATAAATTCAATCTTCCGATTCATTGTGAAAAGATGTTTGATCAAAGTATTACTCTCGTTTGATTGTATGCAAAGTTTGTTTTCATCATAATTCCGCTGCACACTCATCCATTTTCATTTTAATTACAAACACAAAATACAATCAGAAACAAACTCAGATCCAACAATTGGTATCAGAGCTTGGACAGTCAAATTTAATTTAACAATCATTTTGACGTAAATAGTTCAGCTCATAACAGTTGATACTGATCGTTTGTTCGTTTGTTGAAAAACAGAGCAAGGATTAATCACCATTAAAGTTGATTTCTCAGTGTCTGTAAAACAACAAGAATGACGTCACAATCTCAGGATGATAAAAACAACATCGGCTCACTTTTTAAACCACCTATGCTAAAAAGAAAGGAGTACAACATCTGGCAGAGGAGGATGGGTCACATACTCGCTCAACAAAGCACAGGTTGTTGGAGGTCTGTCGTCTTTGGTCCCCACGTTCCCACAGTGCCAAGCGCTGAAGATGCTAAAAAGTTTGTTCCAAAACCAGTTGAAAATTATACCGAAACCAACTATCAAAAGTTCGAACTAGATGCTAAAGCGTTTAGCATCATAGCATCAGCGCTGCCCAATGAAATATATGCTTGACTGTTACACTGTAACAGTGCCAAAGAGTTATGGGACGCGCTTAAGGAACAGTTTGGGGGAACCGAAGAAGTCATAGAAAACAATAGGGAAATCCTGAACCAACAGTATGAAACATTTTGTCATGTTAGAGGTGAATCACTGACGCAACAATTTGAGCGTTTCAGTTGTCTCATCAGTGAACTGAGGCTTGTTAATACCACTTTTACAAACTCAACTCAAAATAGCAGGTTCCTCAGGTCACTGCCAGAAAAATGGGACACTATAGCTTTTGTCACCCGAAATTCACCTGAGTTCAAGGATCTGACCTTGACCCAACTCCATGGTCGACTCCTGACCTACGAAAGGGAGTTGAACCAGAAAAAGAAGTTACAAGAGTCAGGAAAGCCGTTGATGATTATACATTCGGTAACACTGCTCTTCCGGGTCAAGAAGAATCTGGGAGCAGTGGTAAGGATCAGGGTTATGATCACTTTATTGACATAACTGCTGGTGCAAATTTTAACTACCCTGATCCTCACTCTGCAAGTTATGCATTCACTGCAAACGAAAACCAGATGTCAGACAATCTAAGCTTTGAACTCAATGATTTACAACATTTTGATCCCACTGACTTAGAAGAGATGGATATTCTGCACCAGTTGGCTTTGCTAAGTGTTAGAACTAGCAAATTCTATAAAAGAACAGGGAGAAAATTCCCAGGACTTCATGGGAATTTGAGGGTTGGGTTGGATAAATCGAAAATCAAGTGTTACAAGTGCAATAGGTTAGGGCACTTTGCTAGGGAATGCAGAAGTCAAAACAATGGACCAATAGTTACTCATCCTAGCTCTAACCCTAGACCATAAAGTCAAAACACTGTGCACTATACCCAATACACCCCTGCAGCTCAAGTGAACACTGCTCACTATGCTGCTGCCCCTGTGCCTGTGCATTATGTCCAAACTACTATCCCACAAATTCAGTACGTTCAAGCCCCTGCTCCACATGTACAAGTGCAACTTGTTGCACCTCAAACCACTGCTCCAGCAGCAGTACAACCAGATCAACAAAGTTTTTTCACTCAAGGGTTTGTTGACTGGAGCAGTATGCCTGAAGACCTTAGTGATGAAAATTTTGCACTCTATGCTTCTAATGATTCTTCTCATAATGAATTTTGTTTGATGGCATTAGAGTCAATACAGGAGGGGGTTGAAACTGAAGAGGAACAGCTGAGTATTGAAACAGTGGATGAGGTGATGAAGCAGTGATTACTGCTGTGGCTGGTGAACTACTGTTGGGAGAAAGTTCAGGTATCCTGATTGAACCACTGACAGACCCATGGTCCGAAGAGAACAAGGAAGAAAAGAAAGAAGAAAAAGCAGGTGAGAAAGAAGAAAGAGCTGAAGATGAAGAAAATCCTCAATGTGATTGTGCAATGATGGCTGCTGCCAAGGTATCACCTCAAGTTCTTGAAAAACTGTGTTCTGACAATTGCATTATTGCTTTTGCTAACATCAAAGAGGTGAACGAAAACCTTCGGGATAAAATCTTAACTGATGAAGTCAAATTTGAAAGATCTTTAAAAGAACTTAAAAACAAATTGGCTGAAAAAGAAAACGAGATTAGCAGCATGAAAGAAGAGCAGAGCATAACCAAAACCCAACTCCAAACTATGGTAGAAAAATACCAAGTTTGCAAAAAGGAGTTAGAATCCACCCAGATCACATGTGAGAGATGGGTGGGATCATGCAAAGGGTATGAGGTTATGCTTGAAAAACAGATGAAAAGCAATGTGAAATTTGGGGTTGGTTATAGAAAACATGATGATGAAAACACAGCTTTTGGAAAATCTGTTTAAACCACTGATGTAACCACTGAGTTCATCTCCACAAACAAGAATGGCCAAGAAGTGAAAATCACTGACAAACTTGGTAACAAAATCACACTTGACAGACCAATGGGACCCTCTACTTTTGAGGAGGTTGAAGATTATCAGTTTAAACCAAAATGGTCTGATGAGTGTGATGTTCTTGAAAATTTCAAGCCAATGGACTTTACATCAACTGATGGTGTTAATGCTCCAAAAGCTAAAGTCATTCCTCTCAAGGACATCCCAACAGAGGTTAAAACCTCTGCTGCAAAGGAGTCTGAAAAGAGAAAGAAGAAAGAAAAAATTGATAACTTGTTTTGTGAATTCTGTGAGAAAAGGAATCATCTAACAAAAGACTGCTTCCACTTAAAAGCTTATGATTTAAACAGAACAAGTGTCATTGTTTCAGCTGAAAGTTGCATTGTTTGTGGTAAAACAAACCACAAAACTCAAGCATGTGTGTATCTCAAAAACTTTGATGTGAAAAAGAATGAGTACATTGCTAAAACATCCTTGAGTCCATCATCATCATCATCATCTGTCAAATTCACCAAGAAACAACCACTGTTTGTGCCAGTTCAAACAGCTGTCACAAAACAGCTGAACCAAACATCTGTCAAAAGAGATGTTCAGGTTACTGATGCACCCCCTGCTAATCAATTCAGAAAAGGCAAGGAAAAACAGTCTTACCAAAGGATTCCACACGTTTAAGAGGCCTACAAAAGGCCCTCTAAACCCAGAGTGAACAGGCATCCTTTTGGTTACCAGCAGGTGATTGGTCAGGACCCACAACAGTGGTTAGAGAAACACTGTCCTAAAACAGTCCAAACCCCTGACCTAACCTCTGTCCATCATTCTGCATCCATCCCAGACACTGTTGAGACCCCATCCAAAGCCCTGCTGGCTTTGGAGACCCTAATGAACTAATCCTTTTACTTCATGTGCAGGGAGCTTCTGCATGCTTTGATAGTCTTTGGTATGTAGATAGTGGAGGCTCCAGGCACATGACAGGATGTAAAGCCCTCCTCAAAGACTTTAAAATCCATGGAGGGGGTGATATATCCTTTGGGAATAATAGTAAAGGGAAAGTTCTGGGGTCTGGTACAGTGCAGTCTGGAAATATAAAATTTGAAAATGTCAATCTGATAGACAATCTAAAATTCAACCTTCTGAGTGTATCACAAATGAGTGACAAAGGGTTTGGGTCATTCTTCACAAAAGATTGTTGTAGGATTGTTGGACCAGAAATGGTCAAAAAGATTGAAGCAATAATCAACACTGGTCAAACTAAACTTGTTGCTCAAAGAAGTGGCAATGTTTATGTTGTTGACATGTCAAAAGAGTGTCCCAGAGCTGATGCCTGTCTGTTCTCAGCTGCCTCTAACAAAGAGACAGAACTTTGGCACAGAAGGCTGGGGCACACAAATCTTAAGACAATCACTGAAATTTCAAAAAATGGTTTGGTGAGAGGCCTACCACAAAAATTGTTTTCATGTCCTGAACATTGCATTTCCTGTTTAAAAGGAAAACAGCATAAAAGTTCTTTTAACTCCATTGAAGAGTCCAAAACAACCCAGTGTTTGCAGATGCTACACATGAATTTGTTTGGCCCAGTTCAAGTCATGAGCCTCAAGAAGAAAAGATATTGTTTGGTTATTGTTGATGACTTTTCTAGGTTTACATGGACTTTCTTTTTACACTCAAAAGATGAGACTGCAGGCATTTTGCAAGACTTTGTGACACAGGTTGAAAAGCAATATGACCTTCCAGTGAAAAGCTTCAGGAGTGACAATGGCACAGAATTTAAAAATAAGGAGTTGGATGCTTTCTGTGTGAAGAAAGGGATTGTAAGGCAGTACAGCATCCCTAGAACACCAGAGCAAAATGGGGTTGTTGAAAGAAAGAACAGAACTTTGATTGAGGCTGCCAGAACTATGCTTGCAGATTCAGGTTTGCCATTAACTTTCTGGGCAGAGGCAGTAAACACTGCTTGCTATGTCCAGAACAGAGTTTTAATAAACCCCAGACACAAAAAGACTGCTTATGAAATTCTGTATAAAATCAAACCACTGATCTCATATTTCAAAGTGTTTGGCTGCCCATGCTTTATTTTGAACTTAAAAGATTCCATTTCAAAATTTGCAGCCAAAATTGATTGTGGTTATCATCTGGGATACTCAACCACTGCCAAGGCCTACAAAGTGTTCAATACACGGACCAAGGCAGTGGAGGAGACTTTGAATGTAAAGTTCAATGAACTTTCATCAATGAAAATCCCAGCAAATCCTGCAGATCTGTTTGATCTTGAAAAATTTACTTTTGAAAATACTGCTGTCAAGACTAACAGTGCAGGTCAATCAGAGGATACAACACCAGACTCTGGGTATGAAATCATCATCCCTCAAAGGTCTGCCACAAAGGGAAAAGCACCAGCTGTTCAAAACAGTTGTCAAAGCTCAACCACTGCTACCTCAACAGTTGTTGACCAAAGTAGCCCATCCACCACTGCTTCCACATCCTCAAACACTACTGACAAAAGTCCCCAAACAGTTGATAAAAGTCAGCAGGTGTCCACTTCATTACCTCCTATTCCACCACCTTTTGAAGCCACTGCTGGATCATCAAAGTCACCAGCAGTGGTTAGCTCAGATGATACACATTTGCAGCCTTCACCAACAAATGCCATCATACCATACCAAGGAGATTTAATCTTCTTGAGATCTCATCCACCTGATCAAATCATTGGCAACATAAATGAAGGGGTGCTCACAAGAAGCCAAACCCAAAACATTTGTCTTTTTGCTGGTTTTCTATCACTCCATCAGCCAGTCAAGTACCAAGAGGCACTGAAAGACAACAGCTGGGTAGAAGCCATGCAAGAGGAGCTCCAACAGTTCAAAAGACAACAAGTATGGGAGCTTGTACCACTGCCAGAAGAGGTTAGTCCCATTGGCACAAAGTGGGTCTTCAAGAACAAAACTGATGAAAAGGGCATTGTTGTCAAGAATAAAGCCAGGCTTGTGGTTCAAGGTTACAGACAGGAAGAGGGGATTGATTATGATGAAACATTCGCCCCTGTTGCAAGATTGGAAGCCATTAGACTGTTCCTGGCCTTTGCTGTCAACCACAACATGAAGGTGTTTCAAATGGATATCAAAAGTGCTTTCCTCTATGGTACAATTCAAGAAGAGGTGTATGTTTGTCAACCTCCAGGTTTTGAGGATCCATTTTATCCAGATCATGTCTACAGGCTAAACAAAGCCTTGTATGGCCTGAAACAAGCACCAAGGGCCTGGTATGAAACTCTTTCCAACTTCCTACTCTCAAATGGTTTCAAAAGAGGTACCATTGATAAAACATTGTTTCTAAAATGGAGAGGGAAGGATTTAATGATTGTCCCAATTTATGTGGATGACATTATTTTTGGAAGCACATGTAACAAAATGTGTGAAGAGTTTAGGGAACTCATGACAGCTGAGTTTGAAATGAGTGCAATGGGTGAGCTGCAATGCTTTCTTGGTCTCCAAGTACAGCAAATGCAAAATGGAACTTTCATTCATCAAAGCAAATATGCTAAAGAACTTTTGACCAAATTTGATATGAATGATTGTAAACCATGCAGCACACCCATGGCAACAAATAAGCTGGTCATGTCTGATGAAAAAGATGAGCTGATTGACCAAACACTTTATAGAAGCATGATTGGGTCTTTATTGTACCTAACTGCATCTAGACCAGACATCATGTTTGCAACATGTGTCTGTGCAAGAAGTCAATCAGCTCCCAGAAAATCAAATCTCGTTGCTGTAAAAAGGATCTTCAGATACATAAAAGGTGCTCCCACACTTGGTATCTGGTATCCAGCTAATGGGAACATCAAGCTTTCAGGTTTTTCAGACAGTGACTTTGCTGGATGTCACACCACAAGGAAGTCCACATCAGGAGGGTGCCAGTTTCTAGGTGATTGCTTGGTTTCTTGGCAAAGCAAAAAGCAAGCAGCAGTTTCAACATCTACTGCTGAAGCTGAATACATTGCTGCTGTAAGCTGTACAGCCCAACTCCTGTGGCTTCAAAATCAGTTACTGGATTTTGGTATCACTGCCTTAAAGACACCACTCATGTTGGACAGCCAGGCAACAGAAAATATCATCAAAAATCCAGTTTCTCACTCTACCACCAAACACATCGACATCAGACATCACTTTGTGAGGGATTGCTATGAAAAAGGTTTGATTTCTCTGCATCATATCCCAACTAAAGACCAGCTGGCAAATGTGCTCACAAAAGCACTTGATACAGCCACTTTTGAAAGCTTGGTCTCTAGAATTGGGATGCTAAACATGGAATAACAAGCAACATCTTGTTTTTCTATGTATAAAAGCACTAAAATGTTTTCAGAAAATCAAAATTCCATCCTTAAGAATAGCTAAAAATGAAATTTTTCATTAAAATCCTTAAAAGTCTGCTCTGCTTCAAAGTCTGTCCACTACTGAAAGCCATCCTCTGCTCTCTCATTTCCTTGATAAACTCTGTTGTTTAAAAAGCAGTGTCTTATCCACTGATAGTGAAAATCATCCACTGCTTTCATTTTACCGTTGTAACCACTGCCTTCATCAGTAGCTTTCACAAAAGTACTGTCCTTCATTTCATCAGAGTTTGGCATGTGGGCAGTACATAGTGGTCAGTACTTTTGTAACCGCTGCCACGTCAGCCTTCACTTTTTCCTCTATAAAACCCCCACTTCACATCAAAAACAGGGTTTTACTGTCGAATTGAATTCTTAAAAATTCTCTTCTCAAAACAGTTTTTCATCTCATTTGTTCACAAATTTCTTCGATCATCATCTTCAAAATGACAAAATCGAAGCCATCTGCAAAACCCTCATCCAAATCCACATCGAAAACAGCCTCTCAAAAGGCAATCTCCACTGAAATCCCATATAAACCATCTCACAATCTCCTGGGTCTTCTCACAAAACCAGGAACCACCAAAGTTTTCGATTCCATCATTGACACCATGGCAAAATCAAAGTACAAAACTTTGTTCACCGCCGATGCACCAATCTATTTGGCGACCCAAAGAGAGTTCTGGAAGAATGCAACCCTTGAAAAACAAGGAGACACTGCAACCACCATACACTCTTCTATAAAGGGTAAAGCTGTCCAAATCACGCCACAATCCATCTCAGAGGTCTTTCAACTCGGTGATCGGTAAGGTAAAATTTCTTTCACTAAAAACGAGTTACAAACTGACTTCATTGAAAGAGGGTATGAAGCCACAATGATGAAGAAACTTACCTTATAAAAAGGTTATTTTCCTTCTGCAACCAGATTTTTATTTCATACCCTCCTACTATGTGTTTCAAACAAAACCACTTCTTTCAATGAAATTCCTTTAAAGATTCCAAATCTGGGATATGCAATTCTTCAAAAAGAAAATTTTAACTATTCCAGGGAAATTTTTAAAGATTTGGTTAATAATGTTGAAACAAAATCATTCTTACTGTTTCCAAGGTTTTTAAGTTACTATTTTGAAAAGAAATTCAGTAAGAATGATTTAGCTGCAACAAACCAAGGTGATTCTACTCAAATAAACAGTTTAACAACTGAAACTTTTTCAAGAATGTTAACACCTTGCAAAACACAAGCAGAGGTGCCTGAGCAGAATTTAGCAGTTACAACTGCTCCTCAGGTATCTGCTGCTGAGCCCACTGCTCAAGGTGATCAAAGTGGCAGCACAACTGCTTTGAAACCCACACCTACAATCACCAAAAACCCAAAAAGAAAAACTCAAAAACCCCCAAAACCCATCAAAAAGGCAACTCTGGAGGATGAGATACCAGAGCTACTGCCTGTGACAACACAAATGTCACAAGAAACCACTGCTGCTACTTCCTCACAGCAGTTGGTACAAATATCTCAACCCATAACCGAAACTCCTCCTGCTTCTTCACAAAAAGATCAGGTTGTACACATTGGGACATCACATCATGATGCTCTGGAAACACTCGTTTCCATCATCCACAGCTCAATTCCCGGAGCAAATCCTCTTTCTTCACCAAACATCACCTCCACAATTCCCCCACCAACTAAACTGCTGTTGGATGCAATTGATTTGAATCAGGCACTAACCAGTCCTTCTCAATCACCTATCAATGAGAATATACCTCAACAACTGACTGGGTCTGATGTATCAATCTTTGCTAACCCACCAACACAACCTGAGGAGGTTAGACCCCTTGAGTTACAAGTAACTCTTGGTGGTAGTCCAAGTGAAGCAGCCACTACAACTGTTGAACCCATTGGTTTACAGTTGGACAGTGGTTACATTAATAAGACTTCCTTGGAGGCAATTCCTTACTTAGCACCTCTGCCAACCACCAGTGGATTTATTTATCCTACTGGCAACATCAAAAGGTTGTCAAGTGTTGAAGGAAGAAGACCCCAGTACCAAGAAAAAGGGACATCAGTGGTTAGTATTTGGAGTACACTCCCTACCTCAACCACTGATAAAACCACTGTTAGTGGGAAATCAGATGATCCCATTAAATTGGGTGATGATTTAAAATGTAAGGATTTGACGGAACGTGTTGAAAAATTGGATACATCTGTTGCAGATCTTAAAAACATGCTACAGCAGGTGTTGACATTACAAAAGATGCAATCCACTGTTGTTCCACCTCAAGCACCTGCTCCTCCACAAGCTTTTGCTACAAATGAGCTCTGGAACCTTTTCCAACCTTTTCTCCAACAACAAAAAGAAATGGCTGATCAGCAACATGAATTTCATGTCCAAAAGCTGAGAAACATTATGGAGTCTAGGTACAAGAACACTCAAGCAGATATTAAGGCAATCAAGGCCCATTTATTGGAAACCACTGGCACTGCTCCTCCAACAGTACTTTTCATTGATCAACTCCCAGAAGATAATGCCAAAAAAGGGGAGAAAATTCAGGAGTGGAAGAAGAAAGGAATAGATGATGGTCTGTACATTGAACCCGAGAAGGATGCTATGACCAGAAAAATTCCATTGCCAGATGGTAGTAAAAAGGTTGATGCTACTCAAGAAGCACTTGATGAAGGAGTAGCAAGTGTTAAAAGAGATAGAATGGCAAAGGATATCTCAAGATGGAATGAGGAGAAAAGAGCTTTCATGGAACTGTATGCGCAAGGTTGTTCTGGATCAAAGGATACAAAAAATCCTAAGACAAAAAGGAAACCTAAGTCCATCCCATCCAGATTTCCAAAGCCTCCAAAACCACCATCCAAAAGCCATCTGCATCAAACCTCCACCCAAACAGCTGTTGTAACTCCTGTTGTATCAACTACTGCTGGTACTTCAGTGGTTTCAACATCTGTTCTCACTTCAACACACACCACAACCACTACTTTACCACCACCACTGTCACCACCAAAAACAATCTCACCACCACTTTCACCTGCTGACAAAAAGCAGAAGACAACAGGTGTAATAACATCTGTTGAAAAGACAACAGTGGTTGAGACACCAGTTGTCTCAATAGCTGTTAGTCAAACACAAACCACTGCCATACAATCTACCACCACTGATCCACCCAAAACATCATCTGCCTCTTCTAAAACAAAAAGGAGAAGGATTTACATATCAGATGATGATTCACCTTCACCACCACCAACATCCTCAAAATCTCTGTCACTTGTCACAATTCCTAAACCCATACCTCTCTCTTCAGCTCAAATTTTAAAGCCATTACCTCCTGCTGGTGTCTCATTTCCTCTGGAACTCATTGCAGTCAGGGAAGAAATCAAATCCTTCTACTATGAGGATGACCCAGTTAAAAGGAGTTTGCCATCAGTTGCAGGATATCCCAGGCCTAACAATATTGAAGAATACTTGAAACTCAAGGCTAAGCAAGCAGAGGATATTGCAATCAAAAACATAAAAGGGAAATCTGATAGAGAATTTCAACAAAACTATCAGTTCTTACGCTCACAGGTCAATGCTATGGAGCGATTTGCTAAAAATGTATGTCAGCAAATTTCAGAAAGGGCAGATGAGTCCTTGAGAAAAGACTACATTGAGAATATCATGACCTACAAGAAATACAAGGGGGAGAAATACATGTACAAAAATTGGACCATTCCTGAGCTTGAAAAAGAAGCAGCCAGGATTCAAGAAATGATCAAAAATAAGGTCAAGCAGACTCCCCCTGAAAAATTCAAAAAATTTGAAGCTGAGAAGGCATTAATGGTGAAGAGAATGAAAGAGGAGCTGATAGCAGCTGATTATGGGTCGAAGAATTCTGTGTCAAAGTGGGGAGAAGATAGGGTCAGGGCTACCTACAAGAAGTTAGAGGAACTTAGAAAGAAAGATCCAAAAGTTCCACAAAATCCTGACTACTCTAAAGCAGAGGTTTCAAAAAGACCACCAAAGCTGCAAGCTAAAAGAACCACTGCTCCAGCTGGTGCTGCCATCTACAAAAGAAGGAGCCAAAACCAGTCGAGTACTGAAACAATTCAAGATCTAATAGCTGGTGATGCTATTGTAAAAGCAGGCATGAAATTAATGATAAAAGAAGATCTTGAATTGGAACAATCTGCAAGTGCTGCTCAGCCAGTTATGAATAGGCCAGCCTCACCAAATACCTCTGCAAATAAACATCTCCCAAGAAACCCACCAGGCTCAAAAATACAAAAGTGGGAAACTGACAAACAGACCTGCGTATTGACTTTGCTTAGGTCTGGTGGAGAAGTGGAGAAAATATCAAGGGAACAAGCTCTTGGCCTGAGTCTTGAAGATTTGCAGGATCTCCTTGATCTTCCACTTAGCAGGAATGATGAAGACACAGATGCCCTAGACTTTAAACTACAATTTAAAGGTCAGATAAGGGAACTATTGATGAGGCAATAAATGTCCACAATAATGAAGAGTTTTGGCATTATCTGTTCCAGGGGCAGATTGTTGGGATTGAACCTTATCAGAGGAACAGATAATTAAAGCCAAAACTGGATCAGAGCAGTGGATCCAGAATAAGCAGATGTTTACATACAAGTCTCTCCCCTTGAAAGTGATTTTAACATCTGCTGACCTCTTATCTGCTGATCTTGCAAACTGCTGACCTAAAACTGCTGCTCAAGTAAAGAACTGATGAAAGACTAAAGCCCTGCTGATTCAATCTACTGCCTTGAGTCAAGCACTGCTGATCCGGACAAGTACTGATGGGTTCACAGCAGTGGAAGGTTGCAGCAGCTGATCTATAGTCTGTTTTGTATTGTAATGTAATAGCAGTAGTTAACATAGCAGTGTTTGTATAGATCAGAGGTTAGAGTTTGTTAGGAGGTTAGATGTCACTTTCTTGGTGACGTCAGCTAAGATGCTCAGTGGTTTGCTAGTGCCTATAAATAGTTCAGTACTTTGTACTGTTCTATTAGCTCTTTTGCATCATCGTCTTCTTTGCACGAACAAACAACTGAGCTCTGGATGAGGGGGAGTTTGCATTCATTCATCAATCATTGTAATCGTTATTGAAATAAATTCAATCTTCCGATTCATTGTGAAAAGATGTTTGATCAAAGTATTACTCTCGTTTGATTGTATGCAAAGTTTGTTTTCATCATAATTCCGCTGCACACTCATCCATTTTCATTTTAATTACAAACACAAAATACAATCAGAAACAAACTCAGATCCAACAATTAACAAAGTGGTTTCCAAAGTTCTTGCGAATAGGTTGAAGCCGATGCTTAACGGGGTGGTCTCCAACACCCAGTCGGCCTTTCTTGGGGGTAGGTTTATTTTGGATGGCCCGTTGATCATCAATGAGTTGCTCTCATGGGCAAAAAAATCCAAGAAACAGGTGTTCTTTCTTAAAGTTGATTTCGAGAAAGCATACGATAACGTGAACTGGGGTTTTGTTTTGGATATTTTTCAACAAATGGGATTTGGAGATAAGTGGTGTGGCTGGATTTCGGGCATTCTGGCGTCGGCTCGGGCTTCTGTTTTGGTGAATGGTTCGCCCACATTCGAGTTTGGTTGCAGCAAAGGTATGAGACAAGGAGACCCGATATCCCTGTTCCTATTTGTAGTGGTTATGGAGGAGCTGTCATGTTTATTCAGTAAGGTTAGCGAGACCAACGTCTTCCATGATATTAATATTCCCGATCTTGATTCCCGTGTGTCTCATTTATTCTTTCCTGATGATGTTATGATCATGGGGGAGTGGAACAAAGAGAATATTGCTAATGTTATTAGGATTCTCCGGTGCTTTCATGTGTGCTTGGGTCTTAAAATCAACCTTAGCAAGTCTAGTATTTTTGGCTTTGGTGTCTCGAACGAGGAAATCGAGGAGATGGCGAACTGGATCGGGTGCAAGGTGGACTCCATTTCGTTTAAATATTTAGGGTTGACAGTCGGTGCCAACATGAACCGTATTAACAACTGGAGACCGGTTTATGATATTTTTGAGAAACGTCTTTCTCTTTGGAAAGTGGCGTTGCTATCTATTGGAGGTAGGGTTATTCTTATTCGATCGGTTCTTGAAAGTTTGCCTACGTACTTCGTGTCCCTTTACAAGGCGCCCGTTAAAGTTATTAAAGACTTGGAAAGTATCATAAAAAAATTCTTATGGGGTTGCTCTAATAATGTTCCGAAAACCCATTGGGTGGCATGGGATAGGGTTTCCTTACCCAAGAAAGCAGGCGGTTTGGGGCTTTGTAAGTTAACGGATGTCAATTTGGCGTTGCTTAGCAAATGGGGGTGGAGGTTTAAGAACGATCCATACAGCTTTTGGGTCAAAATCATGAATGCTATCCATTCGGGTGGCTCGAAGTGGTTGTTATTACCGTGTAATAAATCGGTAAGGGGTGTTTGGGTCAACATATGTAACGCTCTGAATAAGCCGCTGGTGGACAACAAGCCTATTCGCTGTTTCTTCAAAGGAGAGGTCGGGTCGGGATCCGACATTTTATTCTGGCTTGATTCTTGGCTCTCCGATGTGGCCTTCAAAGAATTGTTCCCAAGTCTTTTTCGCCTGGAAATTGTTAAGAACTGTTCAGTCAAGGATCGTTTGGCTGACGGTGGCTCGTGGTTGTGGAGGTTTGAACCGGACTTGACATCGGAGATTCAGGAGCTGTCTTCTCTTTCTGGTATGTTATCTTCGTTTTCCCTTGGCAATGGTAGAGATAAGTGGTGTTGGGATTGAACCCTACCAAAGGAACAGATAATGAAAGCCAAAACCAGGTCACAACTATGGATTCACAATAAGCAGCAGTTTACATTAAGCTTTCCCCTTGAAAGTGATTTATAACAACTGATGGTCTCTATACACTGTTCATATACAACTGCTGCTGCCCCTTCAACTGCTGATCAAGCCCTGAAGTAGTCAACACTGCTGGTCCTATCTACTGATGATAAAGCACTGCCCAATCAAGGACTGATCAACCTTGAGGAAAGCACTGATGAAGGAAGAAAGCAGTAGTTTAGAGTATTACTTGTTTTATGTATAATCAGTGGTTTAGAATAGCAGTGTTTGTATAGGATCAGTTGTTAAAGGTTGTTAGGTTGTTAGACGTCACTTTCATGGTGACGTCAGCTGAGATGCATCAGTGGATTGAATTGTCTATAAATGGAACAGTACCCTGTACTGTTACATTTGATTCGTTTTGAGTGAGTTCTTCTCCTCAATTCAATCCTTTCATCTTGTGCAACCAACCACTGAAGTATCAGGCTGAGGGGGAGTTTAGTTAGTAAGCATGCTTGTAATCTTTTGAATTGCTTTGTAATCTTTCGACTGATGAAAAGCATTTGTTTATCTAAACTATTTTTCCTTCCTTAATTGTGTTTACAAAGTTTGTGATCATTCCCGCTACACTTTACATGTCTTCATTTTCATTGAATGTTTAATTTACACAAACAAGCACAATCATGAGAGCCTCAGATCCTAACAATTGGTATCAGAGCGAGGACAGTCAAATTCGATCTAACAATCAATTTGACATAACAGTTCGGCTCAAAATTCATTGATACTAAGGTTGGTTGTATTCAGTTGAAAAACAGAGTAACAAGTAAATCATGATCAAAATGGTTATCAAAAACTTTGTAAATCAACCAAGATGTCATATGACACACAAATCTCACACAACAAGTGATATCATGCACGAATCACTCATAGTTTTCAGATCTGAAGACATATCTGTTAAATTATGAGATTATTTCTTATTTTCAAAATTGAGTTCAACTGTTTTTATGAAAATTGTGATGTCACTTTATTAAATACTAAAGTATGAACCTCAGATTGACAAAAACCTATGTTCATAAAACATTAGTGTTTTTGATAACATGAAAAGAGGGAAATTAAAACTTTAGTCATTCAGATCTTATGTGTTGAAAACAGGTTGAGATCCTCAAAAGGATAAAATCAACTATGTTAAAATACATTAAGAAAATCAGGAGTAAAAAATGTCCAGATCATAGGTAATGAGAAGGTTGGCATAAGCACGTGCAGAAATGACCAAATCTCTCAAAACATTACTGCAAAATGATTTTGGAACAAATATTCCTTCAATAAATGCCTCTCAGTAAGTATTTCATTACTTATGAATGGGAAGGCTAAAAAGGGAAGAAGAAAATTCACAAAAAAAACTCAGAAGTGTGTTTATCTCAAAACTTCTGAAGTCAGAAGAAAAGAGTATAAACGTAAAACACTTAAGAGTCAAAGCTTGGGGTAATAATGGTCATTAAGCAACTGTTTGTGCTCACTGGTTCAGAAAAGTTCAGGTGACAATAGTATTCTCAGTGATTGAGCTTACAAAAGGACTAGACAAATCTTCAAAATCATTACATGGTAACAAGATCTATAACAGGATCTTCAAAACTCATGTGTCCATGTGTCCTCATGTTTGCAATCAACTGACAAGAAAATGGTACCAAACAGTGGTCAAAAATGTATTCAAAATTTTCTACCACTGCTGTCAAACCACTGACCATTGTCATAAACTTGAGAATGATATGATTACGTATTTTATTGAAAATATACCAGATCCTTTTTAATGCAGTTCTCAGAAAATCCTTTAACCATTTTTTCAAAGGATTTTCTCAAATAACCAGGATATGTTGTTCATTTTTTTTAGAATAATATATTGTGAACTTTTGCTTGTTTTTGTTGGCAATTGTTTCAGTTACCTGTCAGGATATAGTACCTTATTTTTGTTGGTATTATTGTCCTCATAAATGGGTCAAAAGGAAATGGTATTTATGTCAAGGCCATGTCATACTCAGGTTTGTTTTAATCACTAGTCAAAGGTTGATTGCTAAACAGTGCTTAAACTACTAGGGCACTCATGTTTTAATCTCGATATTAAACGAAAATGAGTTACCTTAGCAAAAAATTCTCATCATCTGAGGTACTAAACCACTGTCAGAAACTTGAAAAGCTTTAAAAAGTGTAATTGACAATGTGGCAAAAACCTTGAATGGAAAATTATCTATACAGTTGCTGAAATACTTGTTCTTCAAATCTGTACCATTTACCCTAATCACTGCTTTGTTAAACATCTGCTCTCTAACTACTGTCCACTGCTGAAAGTCAACCACTGTTCTTCCATCTCTATTGAAAGCACTGATATTCAAAATCTGTGTTAAAACCACTAATATGCTATCCACTGATAGTAAAAATCACCCACTGTCCTCATTCTGACCGTTGTAACCACTGATACTTGCTTCATCAGTGGTCTCCAAAACAACTGTCCTCCATGATTCATCTATTCATCATCTGTTGACATGTGGTCATTTTTTAGCCTTCAGATCAAAATAACCGCTGCCACATCAGCGATCACTTTTTCCCTAAATAAAACCCTGATCAAAACCCCAAACAGGGTTTTACACTGTCGAATTGAATTCCAAAGTTCTCTTCTCAAAACAGTTTTCAAACTTTCTTCCCAAATCACTCTCCGATTCTTCTTCATCATCTTCAAAAGAGGTCGCACAAACGGCCGAAGAAACCATTGAAATCCCATACAAATCACCGCACAACTACTTGGGTCTCCTCACAAAACCCTCAAACAACCGCACCTTCGATTCCGTCATCGACACACTATCTGAATCAAAGTACAAAACTTTGTTGACAGCAGATGCTCCCATTTACCTGCAAACCCAGAGAGAGTTCTGGAAAAATGCTACTCTTGAGAAACAAGACGATAAAGTAGTAGCCATCAACTCCTCGATACAGGGTAAAGCGATCCAAATCACTCCACAAACAATCTCAGAAGTCTTTAAACTCGATGATCAGAAAGGTAAAACTTCTTTTGACAAAACCGAGTTGAAAACTGACTTTTTGAAAAGAGGGTATGCAGAACAATCAAAGGTAGATACCTTACAAAAAGGTTATTTTCCGTCTGCACCCAGATTTCTATTTCACACACTTTTGTCGTGTGTTTCAAATAAAACAACAGCGTTTAATGAAATACCATTGAAGATCCAATGCCTGGGCTATGCTATTTTAAATAATAAAGATTACAACTATTCCCAGGAAATCTTCAATGACTTGGTAAAGAATGTTGATAGCAAAACATTTTTACTCTTTCCAAGGTTTCTAAGTTACTATTTTAAACAAAAATTTGAAAAAGAAAATGAAAATGTGCCAAAACAAGGTGTTTATTTTCAAATAAAAATTTTAACACCTGAAACATTCACTAGAATGTTGGCACCAATAAAAACAAAAGCAGAGGTGTCCGAGCAGAATTTAGCAGTTACTACTGCTCCTCAGACATCTGCTGCTGAGCCTACTGCTCCAGGTGATCATAGCAGCACTACCACTGCTTTGAAACCCACACCTGCCACTACCAAAAAGACCAAAAAGAAAACATCCAGAAAGCCCCCCAAACCCAAAACAAAGGCAACTCTGGAAGATGAGATCCCAGAGCTAATGCCTGTGACAACACAAATGTCACCACAAACCACTGCTGCTACTTCCTCACAGCAGTTGGTAGAAAGATCTCCACCATTGCCTAAAACTCCTCCTGCATCCTCACAAAAGGATCAGGTTGTATGCACAGGGGCCCCACAATATGAAGCTCTGGATTCAATCGGATCCATCTTCCTCAGTCCTGATCCCAAGGACATGTCTCTTTCAACTCCCATACCCTCACCAATAATATTACCACAATCCATGCTACCTTTGTTGCATGCAGTTGATATAGCTCAGACAAAAACCAGTTCCTCTCAATCACCCATCAAAGAGAGTACACTCCAACAAGTGACTGGGTCTGATGCTTATACTTCTGATATCCCAGCAACAATTGAGGAGGTTACACCCCCTGAGTTACAAGTAACTCTCGGTGGTAGTTCAAGTGGAGTAGCAACTACAACTGGTGGATCAACAGATCTCCAGTTGGCCAGTTGTTTCATTAATAAGACTCCCTTGAAGGCAATTTCTTCCATAGCACCATCGGTAACCACCAGTGAGTTGGTTCTAAACACTGGTACCATCAAAGGTTTATCAAGTGCTGAAGAAAGAAGTCCCCAGTACCAAGAACAAGGGGCATCAATGAGTGATTTTTGGGACTCAGTTCCTAAGTCACACATTGATACAACCACTGCTGGTGGGGATTCAGATGATCCCATTAAAGTGGGTGATGATTCAAAATATCAGGAATTGACGGGCAGAGTTGAAAAACTTGAAACCTCGGTTGCTGAAATAAAGGATATGGTGCAAGAGATTCTGAAAGCTCAAAAAGCACAATCCAATGTTGTTCCACCTCAAGCACCTGCTCCACCACAAGCACTTGTTGCAAATGAGCTCTGGAATCTGTTTCAACCCTTGCTAGAAAAGCAAAAACAAGCAGCTGATCAGCAGCATGAAATGCACATAAAAATGCTGACAAACATGGTGGAGTCAAGGTTCAAGGATACCCAAGCAGATATCAAGGCTATAAAGGCCAGCATACAAAAGACTGCTCATGGTGAAAAAGTTCCCTCCACTATCCTCTTCATGGATAACCCCCTTGCAGATAATGTCAAAAAGGGGGAGAAAATCAAGTTGAGAAAGAAAGGAATAGAAGATGGGCTGTATATTGAACCAGAACAAGCAAAACAGCCATCCAAACCACCTCAAACCACAAAATCCCAAACTTCCATAAAAAACAGCTGATACAGTAGTAGTTACAAAAACTACTAGCCAAACAGCTGCCATCTCTTCAACACACACCACTCCATCACACACCACCAAAACCACTGCCCTCACATCATCATCATTACCTCCTGCCATAAAGCAGAAGACAGCAGATGTTATAACATCTGCTGTAATGACAACAGTGGTTGAATCACCAGTTGTTTCAACTGCTGTTAGTCAATCACAAACCACTGCCATTCATATCACCACCACTGATCCACCCAAAACATCATCATCCTCTCCTACAACTAAAAGCAGAAGGGTCTTCATACCCTATGACTCACCATCATCATCACCACCATCAAAAACAACCTCCCCATCTGCAACCCCTGCTCAAAAGCAGAAGACATCTACTGATACATCAGTAGTTGTAATGACAACAGATGTTGAGACACCAGTTGTTTCAACAGCTGTTAGTCAGCCATCCACCGCTGTTTTCACCAGTCTCACATCACAACCAGCAAAGCTCTACACCAGAAAGAGAAAACTTACTCAGCCAGATGAGGATAAACATGATCCCACTGCTGCAAAATATCCGTTGGAACTAGAAGCTATAAAAAATGAGATGAGGCAATTCTACACTGATGATGATCCTTCAAACATAAGATTTTCTTCACTCGTTGGCTTCATGGTTCCAGAAGACATGGATGAGTAGCTTCAGCTCAAAACAAGACAGGCTAAGATAAGAGCAAAGGTTGATGAAGCCATTGCTGAAAGATTGGAATTTCTGCTCACAAAAGTCAAACAAATAAAAGATTTTGCACAAGAACTGAGCAAAGAAAAGGCAGAACAACGAAAAGAGATGAGAAGAAAACTTCTTGCATACATAATGCAAGAAAAATTTTATCCTGCTGAAGAAAACCAATTTGAAGAATGGCCAATAGTGCTTTTAAAGCATGAAGCTGATAGGATTGATAGAATCAAGAATGATCCTAGAAAGAAGAAAAATGCTCCAAATTGGATCAAATACAAAAAAATCATCACTGACCTAACAGCTGAGTACAAAAGAAAGAAACAAGAGTTGGTGGATGCAAAAGTGGACACTGCCAATGCCATATCAAAATGGTCAAAGCAGCAAACTGATGAAGCCTATGAAAGGCTGAAGAAAAGGAAGATAACTGTTTCAGGCACTTCAAAGAAGCATGAACAAATGATGAAGCTTGAACAGCAGATTGAAAACCTCAAAACACTGTTCAGGTCAACAAGAAATCCTACTCTTGTGTCAAACCAAGAAGAAGGAAAACAGCTGACTAGTGAAGAGGTAAAAGAAAAGGAAGTTGAGTACTTCACAGAATCCATCATGAAAATGGGTCTAAAAGAAGAAAGCTCAGAAAAACTTCAAAACCTTTTTAAGAAGGTGTTAACAAAGCCTGCATCACCACACATTTCAGCAGATATCCCAGACATTGAGCTTGATCAACAACAAAGACAAGAGCTGATTGATAAAGAAGTTGCAGAAGACATAGCTGCAGCAAATGAAGTCATAGAAGAAGCTTTCAAAAGAATGTATGAAGTTCAGGATACTGCTTTACAATTTTTCTCAAGGCCAATATCTCAAAGCTCATCAGCAAATAAATCTCTCCCAAGAAACCCATTGGGTTCGAAAGTACTAAAGTGGATGTCTGATCAAAAGACCCACGTATTGACCCTGGTCAGATCCAATGGCGAAGTGAAGTACATATCAAGGAAAGAAGCACTAGGCCATAGTGTTGAAGATTTGCAGGATCTCCTTGAACTTTCACTGTGCAGGGATGCGGATGACACCAGTTCCAAAGAATTTGAAGAAGAATTTAAAAGACTTGCAAGGGAACTACTGATGAGGAATAAAGATCCAGAATAATGAATGGTTTTGGCATTATCTGTTCCAGGGGGAGATTGTTGGGATTGAACCCTACCAGAGGAACAGATAATGAAAGCCAAAACCAGGTCACAGCTGTGGATTCACAATAAGCAGTAGTTTACATTAAGCTTTCCCCTTGAAAGTGATTTATAACAACTAATGGTCTCTATCCACTGTTCATATACAACTGCTGCTGCCCCTTCAACTGCTGATCAAGCCCTGAAGTAGTCAACACTGCTGGTCCTATCTACTAATGATAAAGCACTGCCCAATCAAGGACTGATCAACCTTGAGGAAAGCACTGATGAATGAAGAAAGCAGTAGTTTAGAGTATTACTTGTTTTATGTATAATCAGTGGTTTAGAATAGCAGTGTTTGTATAGGATCAGTTGTTAAAGGTTGTTAGGTTGTTAGACGTCATTTTCATTGTGACGTCAGCTGAGATGCATCAGTGGATTGAATTGTCTATAAATGGAACAGTACCCTGTACTGTTACATTTGATTCGTTTTGAGTGAGTTCTTCTCCTCAATTCAATCATTTCATCTTGTGCAACCAACCACTGAAGTATCAGGCTGAGGGGGAGTTTAGTTAGTAAGCATGCTTGTAATCTTTTGAATTGCTTTGTAATCTTTCGACTGATGAAAAGCATTTGTTTATCTAAACTATTTTTCCTTCCTTAGTTGTGTTTACAAAGTTTGTGATCATTCCCGCTACACTTTACATGTCTTCATTTTCATTGAATGTTTAATTTACACAAACAAGCACAATCATGAGAGCCTCAGATCCTAACAAGTGGAATGGTTGGGTGACTCCTCGGGTATTTTTTCGGTTCAATCAGCCAAGGAATTACTGGTCCATAGTAGAGGCGATCCGAATGCTAGTGTGATCGACTGGTGTAAATGGGTTCCAGTTAAGTGTAATATCTTCGTTTGGAGGCTAGAGCTGAATCGAATCCCTACGTATGACGCCTTAGTTTCTAGAGGCATTGTTAATCAATCCAGGGCCTGTCCCCTATGCGGCTGTGAGGATGAATCGGTCATACACCTTTTTATCTCATGCCGGTTTGCGGAGTTGATTTGGCACAAAATCAGTAGATGGTGTCATTTACCGGCGATTTTTGCGTTTTCGATTAAAGATCTATTGGACTTGCATAAGTTTAGCAGGTTGGGGTCGACGGAGAAATTGGTTCTCCAAGGTATCGTTATCACTACTTGTTGGTGCATTTGGTTGGCTAGGAATAAAGCGGTCTTCTCGGATGTTCAGCCGAGTGTGGAAGGTGTTTTTAGCGAAGTTAGAGCTTTGGGTTTCTTTTGGTTTAGACATAGATCGCGGTTTCGATCGGTAGAATGGAATGATTGGTGTAAATTTGTAATCATGTAACTTTTTGTCTTGTTGTTTTTGTGCTGGCCCGGTTTTCTGGTTCGGTTGTTTGTTAATGAAAGTCTATTTTCAAAAAAAAAAAAATTGTGCTGGAACACACTGGACACATATCGCTACTACTTCCTTAAGAAAAGTGATGAATGAAGTAGCAATTGTGAAAAATTGGGATGCCGTGGCAAGTAGTCAACCTGAGAAAATCTACATGGTTACATTTTAGTATGTTTTGCATAGTTATACACTCAGAAATGTTAAAACTTGATCTTCAAAGAATGACTGAACATAGTTTTATGTACATGCTTTCTGGCCATTGCCTATATAAAGGGTACACGTGATAGATATGATGGATGTTTTGATATGGTTTTCACATGAGTTATTTCTCTATTGTCATAGTCTTCCTACATCACATTTACTTTAGTAGATTCTTTAATAAAAAATGATTACATCTAAATATCGCAACCCGTGGCGAAGGGCGGTGTGCATTTGCTAGTAGAGTACAAATAATATGGAGGAGAATAGTGTCAGACAGCAGCTGCTGTTTTCTCATTGTTTTCTTTTTTCCCTCCAAGCCAAATTACGATTTTGCCATCGGTTCAAATTTACAAATTTTCCATTGTTTTTGTTTTCTTTCCCTGTCAAAATACAATTTTGCCCCCAGTGTAAAATTACAATCATGAGATCGTTTTAGTTTTTTTTACAAAACTATGGTACTGTTTTGTTTTAACTGGTTGACTTGGTGTAATTTTTATTCGTGCCAAGCGGCTGCCTGGCACACGCTCATTTGTCCTAAAAAATACAATTTTGTCCCCAGTTTAAAATTATAGTCTTTCCATCATTTTAGTTTTTTTTGCAAAAGTATGGTAGTGTTTTGTTTTAATTGGTTGACTCAATGTAATTTCTTTTAGATCGTGTTATGAGTAATATGTACAAGTAACCGAAACAAAGATGTAAATGTTATAAGAGAAATATATTCGACTTAGTGGCCCGCAACACAGGCTAGGCAAAAACTAGTTATATTAATACAAGACAACTCATATTTCAGTAATATTATTGTATCCATAAAACGGGTGCTACACACGTCATCACAAATCAATGGCAAAGTAAGCATATTTCATATACAATTAATTAATTATTGATAAACGTACGTAATACAAAGAAACCAATTCAGTGACACATAAGATAAGAAAAGTAATCCCAATTACAATATAATTCCCAGTTTCATGTGACGAGTCTCATAATAAGTTTTCCAGGATAGAAAGTTACCTTGGCATTTTCATCCTCTTCATCAGGTCTGTAACGTGGAATAATAACATCCACTAAGCGGCTACTCGCGGGACAGCGGACGTGAATAGCAAAACTACATTCAAGGCACTTGAAGATCAATTCTGATTGCAATTTTCTTCGACATAGGTGCAACGACCGTCACCTTCAATCCCCACATGACAAGACACCGGATGTGGATGACGAGAAAGGTTAGTAAAAACCCCAAACTTCATATTAAGAAATTTAAAAACACCTTCCGGCTCCTCAGGAGCAGAATTAACATCTTGTTCGGACTGGAGTATCAACGAAGCACAAGCAGAATGTACTGACTGCCCACATTCTTTGCAATGATAGAACCATCTTTCAGGAATAAGCTCCTCCTCACAAACTTCACAGAAGTAGTCGCTCTTGTAGTTCTCAATTGGGAAGTAACTTAGCTCTAGGGGGTGCCTGTCACACTTGTTCTTAATTGTCCTGGGCAAATGCAAAGCGCACCCAATATGCAGGCAGAAGAAATCACAAGAATTACATCCAAAAGCAAACTGACCTCGTATAAACTCAAAACCACAAGCATTACACAATATGTTTTGGATTGATGATACATCTACTCTTGAAAGTAAGTGATATGGATGTGATTCATGTGTAATTCTATCAGGCATAATAAGTCCACACTTCACGTCAACTCGATAGTTGCATTTGGTACAATGGTATCCAAATCCATTGCAACATAATCCACAAATCTTGCACTCTAACCCTTCATAATCATCTATAGTATAAGAGTGAAAGAGAACAAGCGTGTGTTGTGGGTGGCCTGGATGGTTTTCTACTTCACTAGGTAGTCTTGTGCACCACTCGTGGAGATGAAAGTGGCAACCTTTATTGCACACATAAAACGGCGTTGTTGTAATTGGACTCAAACATCCATTGCATAGTAACTTAATCCTCATCATGGGGTTGTGAAGACTTCCTAAGATACTTGTATCAGGTGCATTGATAAGGTGTAAGGGGTGATTATGACGGGAATGTGTATACAACCCCTTATCAAATATAATTTGATCAAAATGTCGATAATCTCCTCTACGAAGGTTGTGTTGTAAGATGTTGTAGGATTCATCAGGGAGTGGGTAGTGGGGAAAGTTAGGATAATCTGCAGCTTCAACATTGGTATCACTGCTGCCTATTCCTAAGACAATGAATTGAAACACCCAAAGGTAAAGTAAAAAATAAGCATATTATATTTCTAAGAAATTAAAGGAAGTCAGTGAAGATTTACCGTGTGAGAAGATGGACATGAAGGGCTCCCCCATCGATGTTGCGCAATCAAGGTGAATGTAGTACCGACATTTACTGCATTTGTATAGCCAAAAAAGTTTGCTAATATTCATTGGGTGTGCCTATTGGCACACTAATGTGCCTATTGGCACACCAAACCCTAGTAAAATTAGGGTTTATCTACGCAGAGTATTGGTCAATACGCAGCGTATAGGGTTAATCTTATACACTGCGTATTGACCTATACGCTGCGTAGATAAACCATGGATCTCGGTGCTTAATAATCAATCATTGCACAGAAAACAAGGTTTATATACGCTGCGTATAGCTCTCTACGCAGCGTATATAAACCATTAGACTTTTTTTGGGTCATTTTGGTAGGTTTGAGGGATCATTTTTTCACAAAGTTTATATACGCTGCGTATTGACCTATACGCAGCGTATATAAAGGTCTGAAAATGTCATTTATACCCTTTTGTTGAGGCTATACGAAGCCAAATACAAGGGTAGTTGTGTCATTTTGGTCTTATACGTTGCGTAGTGATCTATAAGGAGCGTATATAAAGCTCCATTTTTGTAATTTTTTTTTGTGTATTCCTTTGTTTATTTATAAAAAAAAGGAAAATAACACCCGATACAATACTATACGATACGATATAACACCCGTATAGGCCTATAGGTGTGATTTAAGTCCCGTATTGACCTCGTATAAGCCTATAAGTGTGATATCGTATCGTATAGGTGTAGTATAGGTCACGTATTGACCTCGTATAAGACTATAAGTGTGATATCGTATCGTATAGCATAGTATATGTCCCGTATTGACCTCGTATAAGACTATAAGTGTGATATCGTATCGTATAGCATAGTATATGTCCCGTATTGCCCTCGTATAAGCCTATAAGTGTGATATCGTATAGTATAGCGTAGTATATGTCCCGTATAGGCCTATAAGTGTGATATCGTATCGTATAGGTGTAGTATAGGTCACGTATTGACCTCGTATAAGCCTATAAGTGTGATATCGTATCGTATAGCATAGTATATGTCCCGTATTGACCTCGTATAAGCCTATAAGTGTGATATCGTATCGTATAGCGTAGTATATGTCCCGTATAGGCCTATAAGTGTGATATCGTATCGTATAGATGTAGTATAGGTCACGTATTGACCCCGTATAAGCCTATAAGTGTGATATCGTATCGTATAACGTAGTATAGGTCCCGTATTGACCTCGTATAAGTCATTTTTGTCTCATACGCTGCGTAGGGATCTATACGAGGTCAATACGTGACCTATACTACACCTATACGATACGATATCACACTTATAGGCTTATACGAGGTCAATACGGGACCTAAACCACACCTATAATATACGATACGATATCACACTTATAGCCTTATACGGGACATATACTACGCTATACGATACAATATCCCACTTATAGGCTTATACGAGGTCAATACGGGAACTAAATCACACTTATACGATACAATATCACACTTATAGGCTTATACGAGGTAAATACGGGACCTAAATCACACCTTTAGGCCTATACGGGTGTTATATCGTATCGTATAGTATCGTATCGGGTGTTAATTTCCTTTTTTTTATAAATAAACAAAGGAATACAAAAAGAAATAAAAAATGGAGCTTTATATACGCTGCGTATAGATCCCTAAGCAGCGTATGAGACAAAAATGACACAACTACCCTTGTATTTGGCTTCGTATAGCCTCAACACAAGGGTATAAAGGACATTTTCTGACCTTTATATACGCTGCGTATAGGTCTACACTCAGCGTATATAAAGGGTGGTAAAATTATTTTTAACCCCAAACCTGTGGTAAAATTATCTTTTTAACCCTTATAGTGTATATACGCTGCGTATTGACCTATACGCAGCGTATATAAAGGTCTGAAAATGTCATTTATACCCTTGTGTTGAGGCTATACGAAGCCAAATACAAGGGTAGTTGTGTCATTTTTGTCTTATACGCTGCGTAGTGATCTATAAGGAGCGTATATAAAGCTCCATTTTTGTAAATTTGTTTTGTGTATTCCTTTGTTTATTTATAAAAAAAAAGGAAAATAACACCCGATACGATATAACACCCGTATAGGCCTATAGGTGTGATTTAAGTCCTGTATTGACCTCGTATAAGCCTATAAATGTGATATCGTATCGTATAGGTGTAGTATAGGTCACGTATTGACCTCGTATAAGACTATAAGTGTGATATCGTATCGTATAGCATAGTATATGTCCCGTATATACCTCGTATAAGACTATAAGTGTGATATCGTATCGTATAGCATAATATATGTCCCGTATTGACCTCGTCTAAGCCTATAAGTGTGATATCGTATCGTATAGCATAGTATATGTCCCGTATAGGCCTATAAGTGTGATATCGTATCGTATAGGTGTAGTATAGGTCACGTATTGACCTCGTATAAGCATATAAGTGTGATATCGTATCGTATAGCAACGTATATGTCCCGTATTGACCTCGTATAAGCCTATAAGTGTGATATTGTATCGTATAGCGTAGTATATGTCCCGTATAGGCCTATAAGTGTGATATCGTATCGTATAGATGTAGTATAGGTCACGTATTGACCCCGTATAAGCCTATAAGTGTGATATTGTATCGTATAACGTAGTATAGGTACCGTATTGACCTCGTATAAGTCATTTTTGTCTCATACGCTGCGTAGGGATCTATATGAGGTCAATACGTGACCTATACTACACCTATACGATACGATATCACACTTATAGGCTTATACGAGGTCAATACGGGACCTAAACCACACCTATACGATACGATATCACACTTATAGCCTTGTACGGGACATATACTACGCTATACGATACGATATCACACTTATAGGCTTATACGAGGTCAATACGGGAACTAAATCACACCTATACGATACAATATCACACTTATAGGCTTATACGAGGTAAATACGGGACCTAAATCACACCTTTAGGCCTATACGGGTGTTATATCGTATAGTATAGTATCGTATCGGGTGTTAATTTCCTTTTTTTTATAAATAAACAAAGGAATACACACAAAAAATCAAAAATGGAGCTTTATATATGCTGCGTATAGATCCCTACGCAGCGTATGAGACAAAAATGACACAACTACCCTTGTATTTGGCTTCGTATAGCCTCAACACAAGGGTATAAAGGGTGGTAAAATTATTTTTAACCCCAAACCGGTGGTAAAATTATCTTTTTAACCCTTATAGTGTATATACGCTGCGTATTGACCTATACGCTGCGTATATAAAGGTCCGAAAATGTCATTCATACCCTTGTGTTGAGGCTATACGAAGCCAAATACAAGGGTAGTTGTGTCATTTTTGTCTTATACGTTGCGTAATGATCTATAATGTCACGACCCCCGACCCACCCTGGACGGAATCGGGAGCCGCGAACAGCCCAGTGGTACCGGTGATTATTTTGAAAACGTTGCAGCGGAAATTTCATCAGGACCGTGAGTTAGGAAAAATATCAGAGTTTAGAAACACCGGATTTTATTTATTAAATAGATGGGATAAACCCATGTTTTACAATGGTAGCTTTAATAAAGATAAATTTTGAATACATAAAATAATATTTCTTAATTTGATTTAATTAATAAAATAAGCCACTTCTTGATGCCTTTCAGTGCCGTATCCATCTCTTACTTCAATCTACTGTAATTACCTGAAACGCGTTTTAAAAAGGTTTTGTCAGCGGGAAATACTGAGTGAGTTCATTCATTTTGCTAAAACGACACATTTGTTATAATTTACAGTATTAAGGAAGATTACAATGTTTCTGATATCAAACCAATTACCCACAGTATTTGTCACTCGAATCTTTACGGTGACTGTGGTCATATCACCATTGGCTGCCCCAATGAATGACGAATATCACTAAATTTAGGTTCGCCCACCTAAAGTGATAAAAATGTAATACTGTGCACAATACCCCACATACCGGCTGTAATTTGGTGATTACATAAACTTAATCACTGTAATTATAACTTTGAAAATATTTTAATAATTTATAAAGCAATTTGATAAAAAGAGAATGACTCACAAATAATCATGCACATTCATACGGACAGAATTTAGTCTACAGATAAGCCTTGATATATTGCAGATTTATACAGGCAGGGCTTAGCCTATTGATTTTGCCTTGTAACCTAGTGCATACGAACTAGGTAGGTAACTTAATACAATAATTACGATAACTCACGAGATCAAATTCTCACAATGAACGATAAAGTGCAATACTTCATCCATCGAATTAACGATGATCCGTCAAATTAATGACGAACGACAAAGTATAATACTTCATCCATCGAATTAACGATGATCCGTCAAATTAATGACGAATGATAAAGTATAACCCTAGTGTGGGCGGCACTTAAACATCCATTGGATATATTGATCGGTCGAAAAATGAATCGTAATAGCGATTAAGTTAATACCCTGTATCGTAGCAGCACCCCGATAACTTAATTTCTAATTTTGAGCAGTGAGGATTCGTTTTTGAAAGAAACTTTAGAAAAATAGAAAAGGAAGGAGTGTGAAATATTTTTGGAAAGTTTCATACTGTGGTATTTATAGTAATTTGATTCAAGACCCTTTGAGCTAAGGTTCATACACGTACACACCTGCCATTAATATATATGAACACATCACTTTTTCAAATTCTATTTTATTTGGGGTTAGGACACGTCCACCATATACATCCTTATCCATTTTGATTTCAAATATTTTAGTTTCATTTATTTTAATATTATTCATTATTTGTTTTTCATTTTCTTTTTCTTTTTCTATTCTCATGTTTCACGAAAACATTTAACAAATGTTTTTAAATTTTGATTATTTTAATATTTATAATTAATTTAACAGCTTCACTTATTTGGTGCTTATAAAATATGATTTTTTTATAAAACAATAAATATATTATTAGAACGAGTATATTTTTGTCTATATTTGGGTCTAAGTTTTATTAAAAATAGAGTAGGTTCAAAATACAATATATGTTTATAATTTAATTATTATACGGTTCCTAGGCCCGTCTAGGAACTTCATATTTCTAACAGTCGACTTACCCGTAATATACCTGTCTAATACTATAAATTTTTATAGACTTTTATTTTATTAGAAATGTCACCCATATACAGACCAATTAATTTAGAATAATATTTCAACCAACTATATAAAATAGCGTTTAAAACTATTTGGGTTGAATATTTATATTTAAAAATAAACTAGTTACTAGTTACTAGTGGTTAATAAATTTAACCAAACCTATAATTCTTATATAAAAATAGGGATGTTACATTCTCCCCACCTTGTTTTAAATCTCGTCCTCGAGATTTGGGTTATGATATTTCTTTTAGACTTATGTCACATTTTAGTTAATAAAAACAATATTTAAGGTAGATGATATAGAATCAAAATATCAAATTTTGTGAATACGAGTTGTAAAATAGGTAGGACTCAACGGTTCAACTGAATTAGTTCAAGAAATAGATAACAAATGAATGAGATGAAATGATATAATTTTCAAAGTGACTAGGTTCAAGTCAAAAGATATATATGATCAATAGATATTTTAAAATGAATGTGAAAGACTTCTAGAATTAATAAAATTCTTTGTCAAAAGAAAGCTTACTTTGATTGGCAATTGAGGAAGATTTAGAATTTACAGGCTTGAATGAAATAGAAGTATGAAAAATGATTTGTCAAATATTTATAAGAAAATCAAAGTGTTGAGATGAGTGAATTGCAGGGATACACCAAAAGACAATAAAGTTAGTGTATCTTTATTTTAGAGTTCGTATCTTAAGTGATGATCGTGAGATAATAGATTACGTCTAGATGATCGCGAAATCCTATAATATCGTTATAACTATATTTAGATATGTTAAACTCTTATTTAGTATTTTAAATTTCCGGTCACCTTTATGTATAAATTTTGATATGATATACATATACATGATTTATACTGTATATTCACATATATTACACTGTATATTCGATTTTTCTTATATATATATAGTTATCACAGTATAATTTAGCAGTTATAAATAATCTTTCTTATATATAAAAATATATATATATTTATATATAGAGAAAAATTTACTTTATATCAAATATTTTTATAAAGAAAATTTATATAGGATTATATATATCGATTTTTATGAATATATGAAGATATATTTATGTGATAAAATTCCATATAGATATGGAGTCTACGTTTCATAAGAAATTTTTTTTTTTTTTTTTTAACTAGTCATTATCATGGTTAGATATTGGTTAGTGCTGCCTTGTTTAAGCATAGGTGGCCAGTCCATGCCTAACTAAGGCTAGGTTATCCAATATTTGCCCTTGACAATAACCCTAGTATTTTAAAATAATACTAACACTATTATTATTTAATATTTTCTTACTAATAATAAAACTGATATTAGTATTACATAACTAAACATACACTTAAATGGAAAAATTTCTAATAAAAATGGTGAAACCAGCCGTCCCCGGGATCGAACCTGGGTCTAGGCCACACCCTTTCGCGCGCCTAGCCAACCGAGCTAAGTGCCTAGTTTGTGAAAATTTCTATTTTGGTTAAATATAAGCACATGTACAATAAATTCTGTACTTCTTATTATAAGTCACATACTTATCCTCCTTATGTTGACTAATAATATAGTAATACTATTAGGTAATCACTTATGTAAGTTTATATATAAAATAAATTTTATATAATGTTTTTCGATTGAAGATGTTAAAATAATAATTTATCATGAAAGGCTAGATTGATGTTGTAAAAATCATTTAAGAGATACATTAAAATACGACAAGAATTTGTGTATCATTATCTTAATACATGATTTGTGTTAAGATAACTTTTATAAATATCCGTATATGATATATATATAAATGAGATTAGTGCAAGTTTTAAATTTTATGAAAACGTTAGTACAAGGTGACCGTGATCAAAGAAATGATTTAGTGAAGTCGAAGACCAAATAAGCATTTTATAGTTCTAGAGAATTGAAGTGTTTGTTGGGATTATGTTGAATATGATAGCTTTAATCCATCATATGGGAATTTGAAATGAATATGTAATGCGAACAAGGTCAAGCAATTGAACTTGCTTTAATCACAACGAGTTCATGTATTAATAAGAAAGTTCGGACATGGTTACAGCAAAATCATGTATGCCAAAGAAAATTGAGTTTCTCAAGAAATTTATTGACTCAATATAAAAGGGTCATTGTTTTGCATTACTGCGGTATACAGTGCCAAAAAAAATCGAGTATAGCGAATTGATATTTGAGTTTGGATAAAACAACAAATTAGAATGAAGTCCTCCAGTTGGTTTCATAAATCAAATGAACCATATGTGCAACAAATAGTGCATGTGTAACGTATGGATTTATCAAGAAATGAAATAGATCAATATTTGTCACCATGAAAGAAATACTCATGGTATGACGACCTTTAGGGAAAGTAAAAACACGAAAGTCAATTCTTTATATGCAGAAGTCAGAAAAAAAAAATTTATCTGAAAATTTTGTATGATAATCGTTATTAAGTGATATTACCAAGGAATATCAAATAAAATGAAATAGGGAATTTGCAAAGTATGTAACTCCTTTTGCAGTGATAATAATTATGACTTTGATTAGACTGTGCACTGATGATTGTGAAATATTGTTTCAAAGTACCTCAGCGATATTCATTTTGTAGGATCATGTGGCAAAGTGCTCCTTTTTGACTAGTAGCTTTTCCACTAACGGGATTAGCCTTGTTGCCATTGTGCCCAATTATATTTTTCAAAGGTCTTGCCTTTAGAAATCGTGTGTGACATACTTTAACGTCTGTGGATGTAAAATTTAAGTTTCATGTGTTTTCTTGTGCACTAGCACAACTTTACATGGTTCTTACTTGCGTTAATAGTTTATGGTAACGTGTTAGAAATTCTTTTGATGGCATTTTAACTTAAAGGGTTTCCATTATTTTATTTTATCACACGAGCTACGAGACAGATGATTAAACGAAATAATGTTTGGCATCGGAAAAGAAATCCCTGATAAAGAAATCTAGACACAGATACTTGTGCTTTATTCCTATTTGACTTTTGGAATTCTTTATAGATATAACTATCTATATAATCATATATTTCACATACCCTTCATAAAGTCAATGTATTTAACATATTCATATTTTCAAAAACCAGTCAAATATTTGGTCAAGATACTATTTAGGAAATTTTGTCATTTGTTTGACATGTTATATACCCCGTCTTATCCGATTCGCGCCGGAGCGGTAATCTCATTATATCCGGACAAACTGGAGAGTCTGCTATACCATACCCAGTCTTGCCGGAGAAAATTTTCTATTTCCCATAAATAGTATCTTTTCAAAAGTGACTCTTTTATTAGGGCTTTTATCCAGAACCAAAGAAAATTGTATTTCTCGTAACATATCTTATTCTAGCCCAAGTAATATCAATAAGCAATAATTACTATTAATTCTTTCTTATTTATCATATCTTGCAATATTCTAATTACCATTCTTATGGTATATAAAAACCCATCATACTTTATTTACACCAGTACTTAGCTTATCTCGAAGCTTATACTAAGGCATCTTTTCTTAAGTTCAAGTCTAAATGCTATCATGTGTGCTACCAGTAAATAGCAATCTCCTAACTCTTTTATACAAACTTAGGTATTATTGTCACAACACCTAAAGGCTTAAATCAGTGGCTCTGATACCACCTTCTGTCACGACCCCCGACCCACCCTGGACGGAATCGGGAGCCGCGAACAGCCCAGTGGTACCGGTGATTATTTTGAAAACGTTGCAGCGGAAATTTCATCAGGACCGTGAGTTAGGAAAAATATCAGAGTTTAGAAACACCGGATTTTATTTATTAAATAGATGGGATAAACCCATGTTTTACAATGGTAGCTTTAATAAAGATAAATTTTGAATACATAAAATAATATTTCTTAATTTGATTTAATTAATAAAATAAGCCACTTCTTGATGCCTTTCAGTGCCGTATCCATCTCTTACTTCAATCTACTGTAATTACCTGAAACGCGTTTTAAAAAGGTTTTGTCAGCGGGAAATACTGAGTGAGTTCATTCATTTTGCTAAAACGACACATTTGTTATAATTTACAGTATTAAGGAAGATTACAATGTTTCTGATATCAAACCAATTACCCACAGTATTTGTCACTCGAATCTTTACGGTGACTGTGGTCATATCACCATTGGCTGCCCCAATGAATGACGAATATCACTAAATTTAGGTTCGCCCACCTAAAGTGATAAAAATGTAATACTGTGCACAATACCCCACATACCGGCTGTAATTTGGTGATTACATAAACTTAATCACTGTAATTATAACTTTGAAAATATTTTAATAATTTATAAAGCAATTTGATAAAAAGAGAATGACTCACAAATAATCATGCAGATTCATACGGACAGAATTTAGTCTACAGATAAGCCTTGATATATTGCAGATTTATACAGGCAGGGCTTAGCCTATTGATTTTGCCTTGTAACCTAGTGCATACGAACTAGGTAGGTAACTTAATACAATAATTACGATAACTCACGAGATCAAATTCTCACAATGAACGATAAAGTGCAATACTTCATCCATCGAATTAACGATGATCCGTCAAATTAATGACGAACGACAAAGTATAATACTTCATCCATCGAATTAACGATGATCCGTCAAATTAATGACGAATGATAAAGTATAACCCTAGTGTGGGCGGCACTTAAACATCCATTGGATATATTGATCGGTCGAAAAATGAATCGTAATAGCGATTAAGTTAATACCCTGTATCGTAGCAGCACCCCGATAACTTAATTTCTAATTTTCAGCAGTGAGGATTCGTTTTTGAAAGAAACTTTAGAAAAATAGAAAAGGAAGGAGTGTGAAATATTTTTGGAAAGTTTCATACTGTGGTATTTATAGTAATTTGATTCAAGACCCTTTGAGCTAAGGTTCATACACGTACACACCTGCCATTAATATATATGAACACATCACTTTTTCAAATTCTATTTTATTTGGGGTTAGGACACGTCCACCATATACATCCTTATCCATTTTGATTTCAAATATTTTAGTTTCATTTATTTTAATATTATTCATTATTTGTTTTTCATTTTCTTTTTCTTTTTCTATTCTCATGTTTCACGAAAACATTTAACAAATGTTTTTAAATTTTGATTATTTTAATATTTATAATTAATTTAACAGCTTCACTTATTTGGTGCTTATAAAATATGATTTTTTTATAAAACAATAAATATATTATTAGAACGAGTATATTTTTGTCTATATTTGGGTCTAAGTTTTATTAAAAATAGAGTAGGTTCAAAATACAATATATGTTTATAATTTAATTATTATACGGTTCTAGGCCCGTCTAGGAACTTCATATTTCTAACAGTCGACATACCCGTAATATACCTGTCTAATACTATAAATTTTTATAGACTTATTTTATTAGAAATGTCACCCATATACAGGCCAATTAATTTAGAATAATATTTCAACCAACTATATAAAATAGCGTTTAAAACTATTTGGGTTGAATATTTATATTTAAAAATAAACTAGTTACTAGTTACTAGTGGTTAATAAATTTAACCAAACCTATAATTCTTATATAAAAATAGGGATGTTACATATAAGGAGCGTATATAAAGCTCCATTTTTGTAATTTTTTTTGTGTATTCCTTTGTTTATTTATAAAAAAAAGGAAAATAACACCCAATACGATACTATACGATACGATATAACACCCGTATAGGTCTATATGTGTGATTTAAGTCCAGTATTGACCTCGTATAAGCCTATAAGTGTGATATCGTATCGTATAGGTGTAGTATAGGTCACGTATTGACCTCGTATAAGACTATAAGTGTGATATCGTATCGTATAGCATAGTATATGTCCCGTATTGACCTCGTATAAGACTATAAGTGTGATATCGTATCGTATAGCATAGTATATGTCCCGTATTGACCTCGTATAAGCCTATAAGTGTGATATCGTATCGTATAGCGTAGTATATGTCCCGTATAGGCCGATAAGTGTGATATCGTATCGTATAGGTGTAGTATAGGTCACGTATTGACCTCGTATAAGCCTATAAGTGTGATATCGTATCGTATAGCATAGTATATGTCCCGTATTGACCTCGTATAAGCCTATAAGTGTGATATTGTATCGTATAGCGTAGTATATGTCCTGTATAGGCCTATAAGTGTGATATCGTATCGTATAGATGTAGTATAGGTCACGTATTGACCCCGTATAAGCCTATAAGTGTGATATTGTATCGTATAACGTAGTATATGTCCCGTATTGACCTCGTATAAGCCTATAAGTGCGATATCGTATCGTATAGTAGGCCTATACGGGAAATATATACACCTATAGGCCTATACGGGACATATATGCACCTATAGACCTATACGGGTGTTATATCGTATCGTATAGTAGCGTATCGTGTTGCATCGTATCGTATAGTGTAGTAGCGTATCGTGTTGCATCGTATCGTATAATATATTTGTATTATTTACCAATAATATTGTTTTTTTATAATTAATTTTCTTTTTTAATTTTTATAATTCATAATAGTTGTATTATTTTTAATTTTTATAATTTATATTTGTATTATTTACCAATAATATTGTTTTTATAAATAATTTTCTTTTTTAATTTTTATAATTCATAATAGTTGTATTATTTTTAATTTTTATAATTTATATTTGTATTATTTACCAATAATATTGTTTTTTATAAATAATTTTCTTTTTTAATTTTTATAATTCATAATAGTTGTATTATTTTTAATTTTTATAATTTATATTTATATTATTTACCAATAATATTGTTTTTTATAAATAATTTTCTTTTTTTTTATAAATAAACAAAGGAATACATAAAAAATACAAAAACTGAGCTTTATATATGTTGCGTATAGGTCCCCACGCATCGTATATAAACCTTTGTTTTCTGTGCAATGATTGCTGATAAGGCTCTGAAATCCATGGTTTATATACGCTGAGTATAGGTCTATACGCAGCGTATAGACCTATACGCAGCGTACGTAAACCCTAAGTGTGCAGATAGGCAAACAGGGTGTGCAGATAGTTAGAGCTCCATATTCATTTCACAAATCCTGCATATGCTATGACTTAGCATAACTGTAAAAGAATATGAAAGAGTGAGCTTGTGAACATGATGCTTTGAACTTAACTTGAACGGAAGGGTAACACAGTCAACATGGTTTGAGAAGTAAAAACAAGTGCTACAATGATAGAAAACCCCTTCATGTTTTTTTCCACAAGAATAACACTTGCTCATGATGGGGTCAAGGGTAATAGAGGTCAGTGGGTGTGGGTGGCCAGGATGATGAATCATAGTTTGCTCCGCAAATGTTGCACAACGTAGATCGATATCATAATCACAGGTAGAACAATGATAACAAATACCATCTAGATGTTCTGCAAGACAACTATCACAACTCCAAGAATATGAACTTTTTTTAAGGCGAAGAGTATGGATAGAGTGTGCTGGAAATTGAAGGGTTGTGGACAATTCTCCGCAGGTTTTGTGGAGCGAGTAAGAACATGATAATGACTGGCTACACTTGTAGTAATATCGATGGTACCAATCGATGCGATATCCACAAATGTCACAGTTGCACTCAAACTTTTGCATGTTGATCAAATCTTGGTCATCAATATCATCATCATCTTCTTGATAGTTTTGATACATTAATTGCAAATCTTCAAGAATGAGTGGATGTTCATGTTGGATGATCTCTTCTGGTTGTACCTCTTTGAACTCCATTATAATTCCTTTTATATCTCACACTTTCAATATGATGTTGTTAATTAACTGCAACATACCATGATATGATGTTAATTAATGCAAGATACCATCTCTTCGAAAATCACAAAACGATTTTTGGCCCTATGCGAAATAATTTTTTTGGGCCATATCACAAATCTCCATATAATATAAACTTATCAGTCATTCAATTATATATATAAAAATTAAAAACCCATAATACAATGATAATTATTATAAAAATAGATAAAACAAGTTAACAAAAATAGTGTAGCAAAAATGATCGAGCCTACTTACTAAGCGTACAGTGTGGTTCTCCTAGCATTTTTTAAAGCAAAACTCTCGATCATTAAACAAAATCTTTCAAATAATCAAAGTCTAAACTTACAATTAACACAAAGTCTAAACATACATTTAAAGTACAGTTATATGCCATTTTAGTCCATGTGGTTTGAGACATTTTGTCAGTTTAGTCCTAATGTTTCATTTTTCATCTGTGGGCCAAAAGTTTCACCGTTGCCATTTTAGTCCACTAGTTAACTTCATCCATTTTTTTCTGTTAACGAGAAGTGCAATTCGGTCATTTTATATGTAATTCTGTTAACTAGAAGGACAATTCGGCCATATAAAATGACCGAATTGCCCCTCTCGTTAACAGAGAAAATGGATGAAGTTAACCAAGTGGACTAAAATGGCAATGGTGAAACCTTTTTGGACCTACAGGCGAAAAATGATACCTTTAGACTAAATTGGCAAAATGACCCAAACTACAGGGACTAAAATGACATTTAACTCTTTAAAGTATTAAACATCAAAGTTCAACAAGATTTTTTGAATAAACATTCAAATTTCAAACCCTAAATTCGTAAAAAAAAAAAAAAGATAAATATATTTGAATTAATACATTGTATAGTAGAAAACATTAGAATAAATGAAAAAATGGGCCGCTAAAAATATACATATTTTTTATATAAAAAAATAAATACATATATAAACTAGTGAAATCAACCTTGTGGGTTGTGCCGGATAAAAATGCACTTGCTATAAACGATGAAAGAAAAAACCCAAAAAATTAGTCGTGTTACGCCCAAATTGTATTCTCTTTGTTAGTTTTTTTATAATAAAAGGGGAAACCATTTCAAAATTTATTAATAACTGCTTGGGTAAATTTAATTTAAATAATAAACAAAAATAATAATTAATAATAGATAACACTTTTAAACTAAATAAAATAACTTAAACTGAACTAGGAGAAAATAGAAAACAATAAGATAAAAAGAAATATAATGTGGAGAGAAATAAAAGGAAAAATAAGAAAAAGAGAATATGATGTGGAGAAAAATAAAAAGGATGAAATGCTTTGAAAAAACTTATCAGCCTAAAAGGACTTTTGAAAGAATTGAACTCGGTACCAGAATATACTTTCTAAATCTTTAAATGTGCAACGTAGACCAGAATGCCAAACTTCAAATTGATTAAAAGTTTCCAAATAAAACATATATACACACTGTTATGGGTGAAATTCTGAGCTCATATCCTGGACGATATCTTACTTTATATCTTGTTTATCTGATATATGTTTATACCCGGGATGCTGATTCAGGATATTGGTAACATCCTGGATGGTATCTTGAGGATTACTAATGGATTGTGTGCAGGAGTACGAGTCCAAGCTCCCAACGTTCACGAAGACCTCTTCTCCGCAAGACTCGGTCCAAGTCGTTCAAATGAAGACGTTGAAGCCGATATACCCGGTCTACAACGTTAATAATGGAATATTCGGGAGCATCCCACATTTATAGGGATTTTAGTTTGTATTTCGTAACTATAAATAGATGGATAAATCAGATCAATAGGACATCACAACTACACTCACTACTCACTCATACTTGTTCTCTCGCAACTTTCACTTTCACATTGTAATACTTAGCGATCTGATCAATATCCTGCACTGTATCCTGACGTTTGAAGCAATAAGAAGAACTAGGCAGCTACGATTGTCAGCTCCCGAGGTTTTATGCCGGCGATCTAGATTGATCAAGGGCTTTCCTCGTACATCTCGTGTCATTCCCTTTATTTTATGCTCATAGTTTGATCGTAGATACAGCTCGATATCCTGGAAACTGTTTTTACAAACAACTTAACCATCATATTTCCAACACACTTTTTAGAACACTACCTCACTTAACTAATTTGATCATGTTGGATCTGAGTTTCTTTTTTATTGTATTTTCGTTTGAAATTAAGATGGAAATGAGAGAGTTGTGCAGCGGAATTAAGATGAAAACAAACTTTGCATACAATCAAACAAGAGTAATACTTTAATCAAACATCTTTACACAATGAATCGAAAGATTGAATTTGTTTCAACAACGATTACAATGATTGATGAATGAATGCAAACTCCCCCTCAGCCCGAGCTCAGTAGTTTGTTCGTGCAAAGAAGACGGTATTGTAAAAGAGCTAATAGAACAGTACAAAGTACTGAACTATTTATAGGCACTTGCAAACCACTGAGCATCTTAGCTGACGTCACCATGAAAGTGACATCTAACCTCCTAACAAACTCTAACCTCTGATCTATACAAACTCTGATATACTAACTACTGCTATTACATTTCTTTACATAAAAGACACTTAAACAGCTGCTGCATCCTTCCACTGCTGTGAACCCAGCAGTGCCTGTCCGGATCAGCAGTACTTGACTCAAGGCAGTAGATTGAGTCAGCAGAGCTTTGGTCTTCCATCAGTCTTTGACATTTGTCAGTAGATGCAAAGCAGCAGTTGTAGTACAGCACTTAGTAAGATCAGCAGATAGGAGGTCAGCAGATATAAAACCACTTTCAAGGGGAGAGATTTGCATGAACTAACTGTAATCGTCTGCTTATTCTGGATCCACTGCTCTGATCTAGTTTTGGCTTTAATTATCTGTTCCTCTGATAGGGTTCAATCCCAACAATCTCCCCCTGGAACAGATAATGCCAAAACTCTTCATTATTTGTGGAATTCTTTATTGCTTCATCAACAGCTCCCTTATCTGACCTTTAAATTGTAATTCAAAGTCTAGGGCATCTGTATCTTCATCATCCCTGCTAAGTGGAAGATCAAGGAGATCCTGCAAATCTTCAAGACTCAGGCCAAGAGCTTGTTCCCTTGATATTTTCTCCACTTCTCCACCAGACCTGAGCAAAGTCAATACGCAGGTCTGTTTGTCAGTTTCCCACTTTTGTATTTTTGAGCCTGGTGGGTTTCTTGGGAGATGTTTATTTGCAGAAGTATTTGGAGAGGCTGGCCTATTTATGACTGGCTGAGCAGTACTTGCAGTTTGATCCAAACCAAGAGTTTCCATGATCATTTTCTTTATACCCTCTTTTCCAAGGTCTTCACCTTCCATTAACTCTTTGATGGTTTCAGCAATCAGCTGTTTCTGTGGCCTTCTTTTGTAGATGGCAGCACCAACTGGAGCTGTGGATCTCCTGATTTGCAGCTTTGATGGTCTTTTTGAAACCGCTGCTTCCAACTTTTTGTAAGTAGCCCTGACCACATCTTCTTTCCATCTAGCAACTTGTCTTTTGTTTCCATAATCAGCTGCTACCAGTTCCTCTTTCATTCTCCTCAGCTCTTCCTGTTTGTCAGGTACATTCTTTCTAAACTTTGCCCAGTTAGGAGGAGTGTGAGTGACTTTCCTTTTTATCATGTCTTGAATTCGTGCTGCTTTGTTTTCAAGTTCAGGAATAGTCCACTCTTTGTACATGTATCTCTCTCCTTTGTACTTCTTGTGAGCCATGATGCTTTCAATGTAGTCTTTCTTCAGAGTTTCAGCTGCTTTTTCAGAAATTTGTTGACTAACATTTTTTGCAAATTGCTCTAGGGATCTGACTTGTGTGAGCAAATATTGACTTCTCTGTGCAATTTCTTTATCAGATTTCCCTTGTGTGTTTTTCTTTGAGATATCCTCTGCTTGCTTGGCCTTGATTTCCAAATATTCATCAACATTTTTAGGCCAGGGATATCCTTTTATTGATGGCAAACTCCGTTTGGCAGGGTCATCCTCAAAGTAAAAAGATTTTATTTCTTCTCTAACAGCTGCTAATTCAAGAGGAAATTGAACACCTGCAGGAGGTAAGGGCTTGTACATTTTAACTGAAGAGAGAGGAACAGGTTTTGGAATTGTGACAAGTGCTAAAGATTTTGAAGATGTTTGTGGTGGTGAATTGTCATCATCTTTGAGAATTAGTCTTCTCCTTTTTGTAGGAGGGACTGATGATGTTTTGGATGGAACAGTGGTGGTAGATGTAGTGGCAGTGGATTGTGATTGACTAACAGCTGTTGAAACAACTGGTGTTTCAACCACTGTTGTCATTACAACAGATGTTATAACATCTGCTGTCTTCTGCTGTATGTCAGCAGGTGTTGTTTTTGGTGGTGATGATGGTAAAGCAGTGGATGTTGTGTGTGTTGATGAAACAACTGTTTGGCAAGCAGTAGTTTTTGTAACTCCTCTTGCATCAGTTGTTTTGTATGGTGGTTTTTTAGCAGACTTTGAATGTCTGGTTGGAATGGATTTGGGTTGCCTCACTTTTCTAGTAGGCTTCTTCTTTTCCTCAACAGGATTTTCATTATCCTTTGACCCAGAAGTACCCTGATCTGGATGATCCATTCTGTCCACCCTGGCTTTCCTTTTGGCCTCTCTATCCCTTTTTACACTTGCAACTGCTTCTGCTAGTGCATTTGTTGTCACATCAATTTTCTTGCTGCCATCTGGCAAAGGGATCTTTTTGGTCATGTTTGAATTTTCTGGTTCAAGATAGAGACCATCCTCTATACCCTTCTTTTTCCACTCCTTAATTTTCTCCCCCTTTTTGGCATTATCTTCGGGGATTTGATAAATGTAGCGGACTTTTGGAGGAGCATTGCCAGTGGTGTGCAAGATCTGAGTTTTGAGAGCCTTTAAATCAGCCTGAGTGTTCTTAAACCTTGACTCCATTGCATTTCTCAGTTGTTGTACATGTTTTTCATGTTGCTGATCTGCTAATTGTGCTTGTTGTTGGAGAAAAGATTGAAATAGATTCCAGAGCTCATTTGTAGCAGGTGCCCTTTGTGGAGCAGGTGCTTGAGGTGGAACAGCAGTTGATTCTACCTTCTGAACTTGTAACACCTGTTGTAGCATATCTTTGAGTTCTGCAACAGAGTTATCAAGCTTTGCAATACGATCCGTCAATTTCTGGTACTTTAAACCATCACCCAAGTTAATGGGATCATCTGATTTCCCACTAGTAGTGGTTTTATCAATGGTAGATGTAGGGAGTATACTCCAAACATTAACCACTGATGCCCCTTTTTCTTGGTAATGGGGTCTTCTTCCTTCAACACTTGACAACCTTTTGATGTTGCCAGTAGGATAAATAAATCCACTGGTGGTTGGCAGAGGTGCTATAAAAGGAATTGCCTCCAATGAAGTCTTATTAATGTAACCACTGTCCAACTGTAAACCTGTAGGTTCAACAGTTGTAGTGGCTGCTTCACTTGGATTACCACCAAGAGTTACTTGTAACTCGTGGGGTGTAACCTCCTCAGGTTGTGTTGGTGGGTTAGCAAAGATTGATACATCAGACCCAGTCAGTTGTTGAGGTATATTCTCATTAGTAGGTGATTGAGAAGGAATGGTTAATGCCTGGTTCAAATCAATTGCATCCAACAGTGGTTTTATTGGTGAGGGAATTGTGGATGTGGTGATTGGTGTAGAAATAGGATGTGTCCCGGGCATTGGACTGTGGATGATAGAAACGAGTGTTTCCAGAGCATCATGATGTGGAGACCCTATTTGTACAACCTGTTCTTTTTGTGAAGAAGCAGGAGGAGTTTCGATTATGGGTTGAGATATTTGTACCAACTGCTGTGAGGAAGTAGCAGCAGTGGTTTCTTGTGACTTTTGTGTTGTCACTGGCAGGTGCTCTGGTATCTCATCCTCCAGAGATGCCTTTTTGATGGTTTTGGGGGGTTTTTGTGTTTTTCTTTTTGTTGGCTTTTTGGTGATTTTAGGTGTGGGTTTCAAAACAGTTGTGCTGCTGCTTTGATCACCTTGAGCAGTGGGCTCAGCAGCAGATACCTGAGGAGCAGTTGTAACTGCTAAAATCTGCTCAGGCATCTCTGCTTGTGTTTTGCAAGGTGCTAACATTCTTGAAAAAGTTTCAGTTGTTAAACTGTTTATTTGAGTGGAATCACCTTGGTTTATTACAGCTAAATCATCCTTACTGAATTTCTTTGAAAAATAGTAACTTAAAAACCTTGGAAACAGTAAGAATGATTTTGTTTCAACATTATTAACCAAATCTTTAAAAATTTCCCGAGAATAGTTAAAATTTTCTCCTTGAGGAATTGCATATCCCAGATTTTGAATCTTTAAAGGGATTTCATTGAAAGAAGTGGTTTTGTTTGAAACACATAGTAGGAGGGTATGAAATAAAAATCTGGTTGCAGACGGAAAATAACCTTTTTCTAAGGTAATTTTCTTCATCATTGTGGCTTCATACCCTCTCTCAATGAAGTCAGTTTGTAACTCGTTTTTAGTGAAAGAAATTTTACCTTCCAGATCACCGAGTTGAAAGACCTCTGAAATGGATTGTGGCGTGATTTGGACAACTTTACCCTTTATCGAAGAGTTTATGGTGGTTGCAGTGTCTCCTTGTTTTTCAAGGGTTGCATTTTTCCAGAACTCCCTTTGGGTCGCCAAATAGATTGGTGCATCGGCAGTGAACAAAGTTTTGTACTTTGATTTTGCCATGAGATCAATTATGGAATCGAAAACTTTGGTGGTTCCAGGTTTTGTGAGAAGACCCAGGAGATTGTGAGATGGTTTATGTGGAATTTCAGTGGAGATTGCCTTTTGAGAGGCTGTTTTCGATGATGATTTGGATGAGGGTTTTGAGGATGACTTCGATTTTGTCATTTTGAAGATGAATGATCAAAGAAAGTTGTGAAAGATGAGAAGAAAAACTGCTTTGAGAAGAGAATTTTTAAGAATTCAATTCGACAGTAAAACCCTGTTTTGGTGGTGAGTGGGGGATTTTATAGGGAAGAAAGTGAATGCTGAGGTGGCAGCCGTTACAAAAGGTCTGACCAATATGTACTGCCCACGTGACAACCCCTGTTGAAAGTGAAGGACAGTACTTGTGTGATAGGGACAGATGAAAGCAGTGGTATGAAAGCAGTGGATGATTTTCACTATCAGTGGATAGCATATCAGTGGATAAGACACTGCTTTTGAACAACAGAGTTTATCAAAGTAATGAGAGAGCAGGGGTTGACTTTCAGCAGTGGACAGACTTTTGAAGTAGAGCAGACTTTTGAACAATCAGTGGGTAATGGCAGACTTTTAAGGATTTTAATGAAAAATATCATTTTTAGCTATTTTTAAGGATGTAGTTTTGATTTTCTGAAAACATTTTGTTGCTTTTATTCATAGAAAAACAAGATATTGCTTGTTATTCCATGTTCAGCATCCCAATCCTAGAGACCAAACTTTCAAAAGCGGCTGTATCAAGTGCTTTTGTGAGAACATCAGCTAGCTGGTCTTTAGTTGGGACATGATGCAGAGAAATCAAACCTTTTTCATAGCAATCCCTCACAAAGTGATGTCTGATGTCGATGTGTTTGGTGGTTGAGTGGGAAACTGGATTTTTGATGATATTTTCTGCTGCCTGACTGTCCAACATGAGTGGTGTCTTTAAGGCAGTGATACCAAAATCCAGCAACTGATTTTGAAGCCACAGGAGTTGGGCTGTACAGCTTGCAGCAGCAATGTATTCAGCTTCAGCAGTGGATGTTGAAACAGCTGCTTGCTTTTTGCTTTGCCATGAAACTAAGCAATCACCTAGAAACTGGCACCCTCCTGATGTGGACTTCCTTGTGGTGTGACATCCAGCAAAGTCACTGTCTGAGAAACCTGAAAGCTTGATGTTCCCATTAGCTGGATACCAGATACCAAGTGTGGGAGCACCTTTTATGTATCTGAAGATCCTTTTTACAGCAATGAGATTTGATTTTCTGGGAGCTGATTGACTTCTTGCACAGACACATGTTGCAAACATGATGTCTGGTCTAGATGCAGTTAGGTACAATAAAGACCCAATCATGCTTCTATAAAGTGTTTGGTCAATCAGCTCATCTTTTTCATCAGACATGACCAGCTTATTTGTTGCCATGGGTGTGCTACATGGTTTACAATCATTCATATCAAATTTTGTCAAAAGTTCTTTAGCATATTTGCTTTGATGAATGAAAGTTCCATTTTGCATTTGCTGAACTTGGAGACCAAGAAAGCATTGTAGCTCACCCATTGCACTCATTTCAAACTCAGCTGTCATGAGTTCTCTAAACTCTTCACACATTGAGTTACATGTGCTTCCAAAAATAATGTCATCCACATAAATCTGGACAATCATTAAATCCTTCCCTCTCCATTTTAAAAACAGTGTTTTATCAATGGTACCTCTTTTGAAACCATTTGAGAGTAGGAAGTTGGAAAGAGTTTCATACCAGGCCCTTGGTGCTTGTTTCAAGCCATACAAGGCTTTGTTTAGCCTGTAGACATGATCTGGATAAAATGGATCCTCAAAACCTGGAGGTTGACAAACATACACCTCTTCTTGAATTGTACCATAGAGGAAAGCACTTTTGATATCCATTTGAAACACCTTCATATTGTGGTTGACAGCAAAGGCCAGGAACAGTCTAATGGCTTCTAATCGTGCAACAGGGGCAAATGTTTCATCATAATCAATCCCCTCTTCCTGTCTGTAACCTTGAACCACAAGCCTGGCTTTATTCTTGACAACAATACCCCTTTCATCAGTTTTGTTCTTGAAGACCCACTTTGTGCCAATGGGACTAACCTCTTCTGGCAGTGGTACAAGCTCACATACTTGTTGTCTTTTAAACTGTTGGAGCTCCTCTTGCATGGCTTCTACCCAGCTGTTGTCTTTCTGTGCCTCTTGGTACTTGACTGGCTGATGGAGTGATAGAAAACCAGCAAAAAGACAAATGTTTTGGGTTTGACTTCTTGTGAGCACCCCTTCATTTATGTTGCCAATGATTTGATCAGGTGGATGAGATCTCAAGAAGATTAAATCTCCTTGGTATGGTATGGTATGATGGCATTGGTTGGTGAAGGCTGCAAATGTGTATCATCTGAGCTAACCACTGCTGGGGACTTTGATGATCCAGCAGTGGCTTCAAAAGGTGGTGGTATAGGAGGTAATGAAGTGGACAGCTGCTGACTGTTATCCACTGTTTGAGGACTTTTGTCAGCAGTGTTTGAGGATGTGGAAGCAGTGGTTGATGGGCTACTTTGGTCAACAACTGTTGAGGTAGCAGTGGTTGAGCTTTGACAACTGTTTTGAACAGCTGGTGCTTTTCCCTTTGTGGCAGACCTTTGAGGGATGATGATTTCATACCCATAGTCTGGTGTTGTATCCTCTGATGGACCTGCACTGTTAGTCTTGACAGCAGTATTTTCAAAAGTGAATTTTTCAAGATCAAACAGATCTGCAGGGTTTGCTGGGATTTTCATTGATGAGAGTTCATTGAACTTAACATTCAAAGTCTCCTCCACTGCCTTGGTCCGTGTATTGAACACTTTGTAGGCCTTGGCAGTGGTTGAGTATCCCAGATGATAACCACAATCAATTTTGGCTGCAAATTTTGAAATGGAATCTTTTAAGTTCAAAATAAAGCATGGGCAGCCAAACACTTTGAAATATGAGATCAGTGGTTTAATTTTATACAGAATTTCATAGGCAGTCTTTTTGTGCCTGGGGTTTATTAAAACTCTGTTCTGAACATAGCAAGCAGTGTTTACTGCCTCTGCCCAGAAAGTTAATGGCAAACCTGAATCTGCAAGCATGGTTCTGGCAGCCTCAATCAGAGTTCTGTTCTTCCTTTCCACTACCCCATTCTGCTCTGGTGTTCTTGGGATGCTGTACTGCCTTACAATCCCTTTCTTCACACAGAAGGCATCCAACTCCCTATTTTTGAATTCTGTGCCATTGTCACTCCTGAAGCTTTTCACTGGAAGGTCAAATTGCTTTTCAACCTGTATTACAAAGTCTTGCAAAATGCCTGCAGTTTCATCTTTTGAGTGCAAAAAGAAAGTCCATGTGAACCTAGAAAAGTCATCAACCATAACCAAACAATATCTTTTCTTTTTGAGGCTCATGACTTGAACTGGGCCAAACAAATCCATGTGTAGCATTTGCAAACACTGGGTTGTTTTGGACTCTTCAATGGACTTGTAAGAACTTTTATGCTGTTTTCCTTTTAAACAGGAAATGCAATGTTCACGACATGAAAACAATTTTTGTGGTAGGCCTCTCAACAAACCATTTTTTGAAATTTCTGTGATTGTCTTAAGATTTGTGTGTCCCAGCCTTCTGTGCCAAAGTTCTGTCTCTTTGTTAGAGGCAGCTGAGAACAGACAGGCATCAGCTCTGGGACACTCTTTTGACATGTCAACAACATAAACATTGCCTCTTCTTTGAGCAACAAGTTTAGTTTGACCAGAGTTGATTATTGCTTCAATCTTTTTGACCATTTCTGGTCCAACAATCCTACAACAGTCTTTTGTGAAGAATGACCCAAATCCCTTGTCACTCATTTGGGACACACTCAGAAGGTTGAATTTTAGATTGTCTATTAGATTGACATTTTCAAATTTTACTTTTCCAGACTCCACTGTACCCGACCCCAGAACTTTTCCTTTACTATTATTCCCAAAGGATATATCACCCCCTCCATGGATTTTAAAGTCTTTGAGGAGGGCTTTACATCCTGTCATGTGCCTGGAGCCTCCACTATCTACATACCAAAGACTATCAAAGCATGCAGAAGCTCCCTGCACATGAAGTAAAAGGATTAGTTCATTAAGGTCTCCAAAGCCAACAAGGCTTTGGATGGGGTCTCAACAGTGTCTGGGATGGATGCAGAATGATGGACAGTGGTTAGGTCAGGAGTTTGAACTGTTTTAGGACAGTGTTTCTCTAACCACTGTTGTGGGTCCTGACCAATCATCTGCTGGTAACCAAAAGGATGCTTGTTCACTTTGGGTTTAGAGGGCCTTTTGTAGGCCTCATAAACGTGAGGAATCCTTTGGTAAGACTGTTTTTCTCTGCCTTTTCTGAACTGATTGGCAGGGGGTGCATCAGTAACCTGAACATCTCTTTTGACAGATGTTTGGTTCAGCTGTTTTGTAACAGTTGTTTGAACTGGCACAAACAGTGGTTGTTTCTTGGTGAATTTGACAGATGTTGATGATGATGATGGACTCAAGGATGTTTTAGTAATGTACTCATTCTTTTTCACATCAAAGTTTTTGAGATACACACATGCTTGAGTTTTGTGGTTTGTTTTACCACAGACAATGCAACCTTCAGCTGAAACAATGACACTTGTTCTGTTTAAATCATACGCTTTTAAGTGGAAACAATCTTTTGTAAGATGATTCCTTTTCTCACAGAATTCACAAAACAAGTTATCAATTTTTTCTTTCTTCTTTCTCTTTTCAGACTCCTTTGCAGCAGAGGTTTTAACCACTGCTGGGATATCCTTGAGAGGTATGACTTTAGCTTTTGGAGCCTTGACACCATCAGTTGATGTAAAGTCCATTGGCTTGAAATTTTCAAGAATGTCACACTCATCAGACCATTTTGGTTTAAACTGGTATTCTTCAAGCTCCTCAAAAGTAGAGGATTCCATTGGCCTGTCAAGTGTGATTTTGTTACCAAGTTTGTCAGTGATTTTCACTTCTTGGCCATTCTTGTTTGTGGGGATGAACTCAGTGGTTTGAACAGATTTTTCAAAAGCAGTGTTTTCATCATCATGTTTTCTATAGCCAACCCCAAATTTCACATTGCTTTTCCTCTGTTTTTCAAGCATAACCTCATATCCTTTGCAAGATTCCACCCATCTTTCACAAGTAATCTGGGCAGACTCCAACTCCTTTTTGCAAACTTGGTATTTTTCTACCATAGTTTGAAGTTGGGTTTTGGTTATACTTTGCTCTTCTTTTAGACAACTGTTCTCTTTTTCCTTTTCAGTCAATTTGTTTTTAAGTTCTTTTAAAGACCTTTCAAATTTGACCTCATCAGACAAGATTTTATCCCGAAGGTTTTCATTCACCTCTTTAATGTTAGCAAAAGCAATTATGCAATTGTCAGAACACAGTTTTTCAAGAACTTGAGGAGATACCTTGGCAGCTGCCATCATTGCACAATCACATTGATGATCTTCCTCATCATCAGCTTTCACCTTCTTTTCACCAGCCTTTTCTTCCTTCTCTTCTTGTTTGTCCTCTTCGTACCATGGATCTGTCCGTGGTTCAATCAGGGAACCTGAACTTTCTCCCAACAGTAGTTCACCAGCCACAGCAGTAACCACTGCTTCAGTCACCTCTTCCACTGTTTCAAAGCTCTGCTGTTCCTCCTCAGTTTCATGCTGCTAATCTCCTTTTCTTTTTCAGCCAATTTGTTTTTAAGTTCTTTTAAAGATCTTTCAAATTTGACTTCATCAGTTAAGATTTTATCCCGAAGGTTTTCGTTCACCTCTTTGATGTTAGCAAAAGCAATAATGCAATTGTCAGAACACAGTTTTTCAAGAACTTGAGGTGATACCTTGGCAGCAGCCATCATTGCACAATCACATTGAGGATTTTCTTCATCTTCAGCTCTTTCTTCTTTCTCACCTGCTTTTTCTTCTTTCTTTTCTTCCTTGTTCTCTTCGGACCATGGGTCTGTCAGTGGTTCAATCAGGATACCTGAACTTTCTCCCAACAGTAGTTCACCAGCCACAGCAGTAACCACTGCTTCATCACCTCATCCACTGTTTCAATACTCAGCTGTTCCTCTTCAGTTTCAACCCCCTCCTGTATTGAATCTAATGCCATCAAACAAAACTCATCATGAGAAGGATCATTAGAAGCATAGAGTGCAAAATTTTCATCATTAAGGTCTTCAGGCATACTGCTCCAGTCAACAAACCCTTGAGTGAAAAAACTTTGTTGATCTGGTTGTGCTGCTGCTGGAGCAGTGGTTTGAGGTGCAACAGGTTGCACTTGTACCTGTGGAGCAGGGGTTTGAACATATTGGATTTGTGGAACAGTAGTTTGGACATAATGTACTGGCACAGGGGCAGCAGCATAGTGAGCAGTGTTCACTTGAGCTGCTGGGGCATATTGGGCATAGTGCACAGTGTTTTGGTTTTGAGGTCTAGGATTTGAGCTAGGATGAGTAATTATGGGACCAGTCGTTTGACTCCTACATTCCCTAGCGAAATGTCCCAACCTATTACACTTGTAGCACTTGATTTTCGATTTATCCAACCCAACCCTTAGATTCCCATGCAAACCTGGGAATTTTCGCCCTGTTCTTTTGTAGAACTTGCTAGTTCTAACACTTAGCAAAGCCAGTTGTTGCAGGATGTCCATTTCCTCTAAATCAGTGGGATCAAAATGTTGCAAATCATTTAGTTCAAAACTTAAATTGTCTGACATCTGGTTTTCATTTGCTGTGAATGCATAACTAGCAGAGTGAGGATCAGGGTTGTTAAAATTTGCACCAGCAGTTATGTCAATGAAGTGATCATAACCCTGATCCTTACCACTGCTCCCAGATTCTTCTTGACCCAGAAGAGCAGTATTACCGAAAGTGTAATCATCGGTAACTTTTCCTGACTCTTGTAACCTCCTTTTCTGGTTCAACTCCCTTTCGTAGGTCAGGAGTCGACCGTGGAGTTGGGTCAAGGTCAGATCCTTGAATTCAGGTGAGTTTCGGGTGACAAAACTATGGTGTCCCATTTTTCTGGCAGTGACCTGAGGAACCTGCTATTTTGAGTTGAGTTTGTAAAAGTGGCGTTAACAAGCCTCAGTTCACTGATGAGACAACTGAAACGCTCAAATTGTTGCGTTAGTGATTCGCCTTTAACGTAGCAAAATGTTTCATACTGTTGGTTCAGGATTTCCCTATTGTTTTCTATGACTTCTTCAGTTCCCCCAAACTGTTCCTTAAGTGCGTCCCATAACTCTTTGGCACTGTTACAATGTAACAGTCCAGCATATATCTCATTGGGCAGCGCTGATGCTACGATGCTAAACGCTTTAGCATCTAGTTCGATCTTTTGAAAATCGGTTTCGGTATAATTTTCAACTGGTTTTGGAACGAACTTTTTAGCATCTTCAGCACTTGGCACTGAAGGAACATGGGGACCATAAATGACAGACTTCCAACAACCTGTGCTTTGTTGAGCGAGGATGTGACCCATCCTCCTCTGCCAGATGTTGTACTCATTTCTTTTTAGCATAGGTGGTTTAAAAAGCGAGCCGATGTTGTTTTTATCATCCTGAGATTGTGACGTCATTCTTGTTGTTTTACAGACACTGAGAAATCAACTTTAATGGTGATTAATCCTTGCTCTGTTTTTCAACGGACGAACAAACGATCAGTATCAACTGTTATAAGCTGAACTATTTACGTCAAAATGATTGTTAAATCAAATTTGACTGTCCAAGCTCTGATACCAATTGTTGGATCTGAGTTTCTTTTTTATTGTATTTTCGTTTGAAATTAAGATGGAAATGAGAGAGTTGTGCAGCGGAATTAAGATGAAAACAAACTTTGCATACAATCAAACGAGAGTAATACTTTAATCAAACATCTTTACACAATGAATCGAAAGATTGAATTTGTTTCAACAACGATTACAATGATTGATGAATGAATGCAAACTCCCCCTCAGCCAGAGCTTAGTAGTTTGTTCGTGCAAAGAAGACGGTATTGTAAAAGAGCTAATAGAACAGTACAAAGTACTGAACTATTTATAGGCACTTGCAAACCACTGAGCATCTTAGCTGACGTCACCATGAAAGTGACATCTAACCTCCTAACAAACTCTAACCTCTGATCTATATAAACTCTGATATACTAACTACTGCTATTACATTTCTTTACATAAAAGACACTTAAACAGCTGCTGCATCCTTCCACTGCTGTGAACCCAGCAGTGCCTGTCCGGATCAGCAATACTTGACTCAAGGCAGTAGATTGAGTCAGCAGAGCTTTGGTCTTCCATCAGTCTTTGACATTTGTCAGTAGATGCAAAGCAGCAGTTGTAGTACAGCACTTAGTAAGATCAGCAGATAGGAGGTCAGCAGATATAAAACCACTTTCAAGGGGAGAGATTTGCATGAACTAACTGTAATCGTCTGCTTATTCTGGATCCACTGCTCTGATCCAGTTTTGGCTTTAATTATCTGTTCCTCTGATAGGGTTCAATCCCAACAGATCACTTAATTGCTTCGGTAATTTTTGACCAAAACAATTTGGCGCCCACCGTGGGGCAAGTGGTGCTATCTTTACTAAAAATCTTTGTGAAATCGTTAATTGGTTTTCTGTTTTTAAAACTTTTTGCCACATTGTTTACAATGGGCTCAAGGTCAAACATGAGCTCCTCCACTATGCCTGCTACAACTTCTGCTACTACTGGTTCGGTGCTTCCACCACCTCCTCCAAGGATGCCAGCTTCTTCACAACCTCAGGATATTATCCCTACTCGGAGTGTTCAGGGATCCGCCCCCGTTTTAGCCTCTAATGATGAAATTCTAACCTTATTTGGAAGTGTGCAGGAACAAATGAGGCAGCAACAGGAAACAAACCAAATGCTGTTAAGAGAAATACAACTCTTAAAATCTAGCTCGAGCAGATCTGCTGAGGACATTGTCACTCCTTTACAACCCAGAACTTTAAACTTCAGTTCGGCTGTGTATACTGAGGATAATAGGGGGAATATTGTGCCTAGCCATTCCCAGAATCATACTCCTGAAATACCCTCCTCGATCAGGATGTCAACTGTGAGGAGCTCAGGATATGCTTCAGGATATGGCCAGAATCCTCAGACTGGTAACGTGTCAAATAATAATATCCATGCTACTAACAATGGTGGGTCTTTGCAGGATGCAGGTATGACGTCAACATTTACTAGGGAGCTTCAGAAATTGAAGGACATGATATCCAGTGTACCTGGAGTGGTCCAGCCAATTCCGGAAGTGTCCCAAGACAGTCACAGGATATCTCGTTTCGCATATCCTATCTGTGATGCTGAGATCCCTAAGAGATTTCAAACCCCCAACATGAAGTTCTATGATGGAACTACGGATCCTGAAGAGCATATTGCCCAGTATAGAGAAAGAATGGAGATTAATCTTATCCCTCTGGAGCTCAATGAAGCGTGCCTATGCAAGGGATTTGGTTTTACCTTAACAGGATCGGCCCTGAAATGGCTCTTAAATGTTCCTCCGCATTCGATTACATCGTTTGCTCACTTAGTGAATTTATTTAATAGTCAATTTTCCTGTAGTTGGAGTTTTGAAAAACTAACAAGTGATCTTTACAAGATAACTCAAGGACCTCAGGAATCCCTAAGGGATTATGTGAACAAATTCAGCAGGGAATCCTTGGATATCCCACACCTTGTTGTTGCTACAGCGGTCCAGGCATTCAAGATGGGACTACAAAAGGATTCCCAGTTTTATCAAGATCTTGTGATGAATCCTTGCAGGAACTTGGACGAAGCTCGAAACAGGGCCTTGAGATATATCAGGCTGGAAGATGATAAGAAAATGCAAGAGAGGATGAACTCATCCACCACCTATGAGTCATCTAATAGAAAGTCAGAATCCTCATTTAAACCGTATCGCTCTAAGCCGTATGGTAGAAATGAAAACAAGAAAGTGAATGCTGTTGAAGACGAGGATCTTGAAGAGTATCCTGAATTATCCGAATATTGCTTTTCTGTTAACATTTCTGAATTAATGTATGCTATGCAGGGTTTGGGAGACAAAGCTAGGTGGCCTCGAAAGAATCAACAAAAAGCTGATTGGAAGGATAAATCGAAATGGTGTGCCTTCCACGAAGATTTTAGACATATAACTGAGGATTGCGTTGCTCTAAGAAAAGAAATAAGCTATCTTCTTAGCAAGGGATATCTGAAGGATCTCTTAGGAAGAAAGAAGAATAAGGGCCAGGATATTGACAAGGATCCTGAACGAGCAGCATCACCTCCTGCGGATGCCAAGATAATCAACTTTATTTCGGGAGGATCCGACATTTGTGGGACTTCGTATTCTGCGGCCAAGAGACATGCAAAAGAGGCCAAGACCGAAAGGGGAGACAAACCAGCCAGGATGACTACCCTCACAACTGATAAAGTGATCACTTTCGATAGTGATGACAGGGATACTGTCCAGGATCCTCACCATGATGCTCTTGTAATAACTTTATATGTGGCTAACCATTTTGTACGCAGGATATTGGTGGATAATGGCAGCTCCGTCAACATAATCCAACTAGAGACTTTGAAAAGAATGAATGTATCTCCAATGGATATCACTTCGAAATCCACCATGCTTGTTGGGTTCAGTGGAGAGGCTAGGAACACAGTGGGAGAAATAAAGTTACCAGTATATGTTGAAGGGGTCAACTCGATACAACGTTTCTACGTGATGGACTCCCTATCCTGCTATAACATCATACTGGGCAGGCCATGGATCCATGATATGAAGGATGTGCCATCAACTTATCATCAATGCATCAAGATCCCTACCCCTTGGGGGGTCGACAAGGTTGACAGTGATCAGCAGGAAGCGAAAGAATGTTACTCATCCTCGATGAAATCCTCAACCAAGCCTAGTACAGCATAGCAATTAAAGATGCGGGCCTAGGATATCGTGGAGGCTTCAGAGCAGGATATGAAGAAAGTTATCCTGGATCAGGATAATCCTGATATCTCGGTGCTCGTAGGAACCAATATCCCTCAGGATATTGAAGAACAATTAACTAATTTTTTGAAGTGCAGGATGTCAACATTTGCATGGAAGCACGAGGATATGACAGGTATATCCAAAGACATTATCACTCACAAACTTGGAATTGACAGGTCGTTCAAGCCTGTACAGCAAAAGCGAAGGAAGTTCACCCATGAGTGAAATACAATTATCCAAGAGGAAGTTGAAAGATTGTTAAAGTCCAAAATGATCAGGGAGGTCAAGTTTCCAAGATGGCTAGCAAATGTAGTCGTAGTACAGAAGAAAAATGGGAAATGGAGAGTCTGTGTAGATTACACAGACTAGAATAAGGCTTGTCCTAAAGACCCATTTCCTCTTCCTCATATTGATGCAATGGTGGATGCTACTGCCGGGCATGAGATGTTAACATTCATGGACGCATCCTCAGGATTTCAGCAGATTCAAATGGAGCCTTCGGACCAGGAGGATACTGCCTTCATGACACCAACAAGTATTTATTATTATACTGCTATGCCTTTCGGTTTGAAGAATGCAGGTGCAACATACCAGAGATTGATGAACATGATGTTCAAAGATAAGCTGGGGGACACAATGGAGGTATACATCGATGATATGGTGGTGAAATCTAAAAAAGCTGAGGATCACCTCCAGGATATTAAGGGAGCATTTAATATCCTGGATCAGTATAACATGAAGCTGAATCCTGCTAAGTACCATTTTGGAGTGGGGGCAGGAAAGTTTCTAGGATATATGGTGACCAAAAGAGGAATAGAGGCAAGCCCGGAGCAGATCAAAGCCATCTTGGATATCAGATCACCTTCAAATATGAAGGATGTTCAACGGTTAACAGGGTGAGTTGCAGCACTGAATAGATTTATATCAAGATCCTCCGAGAAATGCAAGGAATTTTATGATATCCTAAAGAAAAAAAAGAAGTTCGAATGGGGAGTGTTTTGGTCAAAAATTAAGCAATGATAATGCAACCAAACTTTCTGTTGTGAGGTATGATGCTTGAATTGATGAACAACAATAAGGATCACTCAGAAATGAAATGAACAAGTGACACAAAGATTTATACGAGGAAAAAGCCCTTGATCAATGAATGATCTCCGGCATAAAAAACCTCGGGTGATGGAAACTACCGATCACCAACTCAAATTAAACAAGAAATGTATTACAACTTCGGATGATAGCGAGCTAAGTACAAGGATCACTATAGTGTATTGTGTAAAAAAGTGTATAATCCCCAAGTGAATTAACGAGAGCTGGTGAGAGCAGTTGTAAGAGTGTGTGTGTAGCCAAAAATAGCTAAGTGTTTCTATATAGCTCGCTACCCCATTTAAAAATGGAAAAATATCTAAGCTAACAAACATTCCGCATTTCATGCAAGTCTTCCACGAACTCCATAACGTCCACTTCAGTTAAGCACGTGCGGAATAAGCCATGGAATATGCTCCAGGAATATCGCCAAGACCAAGTCCAAGCTCGTACTCCTGCAAAACAATACCATATTCAAAGTAGACAATCGTTAGTATAAGGATCCTTAAGATGATCCATGATCCTGATCCTGAAACACTTCTGAGGATCACTAATTCAAACAGAAGTGAGGATCACCAAACCCAACAGTAATTGAGGATCACAGGTCATTGAGAAATCCTCCCCTAACAATTGCCCCCAAAATATAAGGAGTAATAATGTAAAATAACGAGTTATATTTTCTCGTTCTTATCCGCAATGAATCAACGGATAACTAGCCGTTGTAGTCGGACTAGCCGTTACGAGCATGACGTCATTGAGGTGAGTATCCTGTAAAACCATCATTATAAATTGAAGTTATGGATAGAGATCAATCCGCATTTAAATTCAAGAGAAACTCCCTTTAAATTCATATCCGAAGATCAAGCAGGTATCTCTCTTCCTCTTCTTCCTTTACGTTTTCTTTCTCTGCTCCTTCTTTCTTCACCTTCTTCATAATCAAGATGATGTTAAGATCCTCTCCTGCTAAGGATCACAAGAAGGACAGTCCTCTTAAGAGCCAGGGGATCATCAAAGATTCGGCGAATGAAAGGTGCTGCTTCACTGATCCACAAATAGACAGAATCCGACATTGCTTTCCGGTGAACACCTATTTCAAACCGTTTGATCCCACCGTTCTAAGTGTTTTGGTCAAAAATTCTGTTGAGGATATTGCAACCAAACTCTTTGTTACGGGGTATGATGCTGATTATGTATAACAATGACAAGGATCACTTTAATGTAATTTGCACAAATGACACAAGGATGTATACGGGGAAAAAGCCCTTGATCAAGAGTCGATCTCCGGCACAAAAAACCCCGGGTGATGGAAACTACCGATCACCAAGCTCAAATAAATGATTAAATGTTTACAACTTCGGATAGTAACGAGCTAGGTACAAGGATCACTATCGTAAAATGTGTATAAGTGAGTGAAAATGAATGTATGTTCGTCGAGAGCTTCAAGTGTGCGAGTATACGAGTATGTGTAGCTGCAAAAATGGCTAAGTGTTTCTCTACTAGCTCGTTACCCCTTTTAAAATAGAAATCTAACTACCAAACTAACTATCCGACTTTCGTGCCATGCCTCCACGTTCTCCACAACGTCTATTTTTGGTCAAGCACGTGCAGAATAGTTTGGGAATATTCTCCAGGAATGTCGCCAAGACTTGGTCAAGCTTGTTATACCTGCGAGATGCTACAAAACATAAGTAAACAATCGTCAGTACGAGGATCCTTAAAGTGATCCATGATCCTGATCCTGAAGCTCTTCCGAGGATCACCACCTGTCACAGAAGTAAGGATCACTAATTAGGATAACGAATAAGGATCACTAATTGTTAGAAAATCCTCCCCTAACAATTGCCCCCAAAATATAAGGAGTAAATTGTAAAATTAGCGAGTTATATTTTCTTGATTTTATCCGCAACTAACTAACGGATAAATAGCCGTTAAAATAGAACTAGCCGTTGCGATGATGACGTCACGGAAGTGACAATCCTGCAGAATCATAATTATAAATAGAGATATAGATAGGATCATTATGCATTCAAATTCGAAAGAAACTCCCTTTAAATTCTCAGTCGATGATCAACCAGGTATTTCTTTCTCCTCTTTCTTCCTCTCTTACTCTGTTTTTCTTTCTTTATCTCCGTCACTTCGAAAATGTTGCTCCGAAGTTCTCCGACCAAGGATCACCCAAAGAACAGTCCTCCGAAAAGCCAGGGGATTATTGAAGACTCCATTAAAGAACGCTGTTTCTTCAATGATGCTCAGATAGATAGGATCCGCCACTGTTTCCCGGCGAACACCGAGTTTAGGCCTTATGACCCCAATGCCCTGAGTGATCATATTTCCGACACATGGGTTGCTTTCCCCGTCACTCCGTTCACCATAGGCTATTCCTATCCTTTTCCAACCTTCACCCAATCTTTCTTTTCACTAACCGGCATCTCTTATGTTCAAGCCATGCCGATGATTTGGAGGGTTTTATACACCCTTGAAAGGATCATCGATCAGGAGGGAATAGATCTAGGAATGGCAGAGCTGGGAGAACTGTATGATCTTACCACCTTTGGCTCTCACCGTTATTTGTTCAAACGTAAACCCGGTGAGGAACACCCGATCTTCAAAGCCACCAAGAATGATGCTAATTGGAAATGGCGCTTCTTTTTTGTCAAGAGAGATTCCATCCAGGATGGAAAGGATCTTCCTAAAAAATGGGCTACCCATGGTAGGATGGAGGATCCTGAGAAGGATTACTAGGCACTTCCTTTCGATGTAAGGATAACTTATATTTTTGCTTTCTTGTTATGCAGCTATCACTGTCTCACACCTCAAACTGTCCCCTGCTGCTAAGGAAAGGCTCCTTGCTTTCAAGAAACTTGATCCTGAAACAAGAACTTTCAAGACAACAACCCAAGATTCACAGGAGGTATCCTCAGGCTCTGTCACAATGTCAAGTAAGTATCCTTGTTTAAAAAATAAATAGTGAAATATGAACTATGAAAAGATACTTATCTTGTTTTGATTGTGTAGGTGCTGGAAAATCCACCAAGTCTGCTTCCAAGTTCAATGTTGCTGATCTCACCACTGTCAGATCTTCCAAGAGGAAAGCTCCCACTAGTCCGACAGCTTCGGTCCCCAAAGCACCCCTCAAAGGGAAGGCAATCAAGAAGAGAAAAGCCTCTGAAGCTGGGGATCTGCAGGGTCTGCCTCTGATCCGTCATCAATTCCTTGAGTACTTTAATGAGGTGAGGATCAATGTCTTTGCTCGTATATCCTGTTGACATATCCTGCTGGTATATCCTGCCGGTATATCCTGCTTATTTCTTGATCCTGACCCTATCCTTTTTACAGAAATTCGCCGAGATTGAGGACTATGTAGGCCACGTTGAGGATCAGGATAGGAAGATTGCTGATCTTCAGCAGGTTGCGGTGTTGAAGGATCTCACAATTGCCGATCTTCAGAAGGAAGTCCGGGATACCAAACAGCAGATGGCCAAGGTGCTGGTTAATGTTGACTATGAGAAGAGTGAGATCACTGAAGATGCCAAAATTTCTGCCGCCATTACAATGTACAAGACCAAGCTTCAAATGGCCTTGGAAGCTCAGGATCCTGCTTTTGACAAGAGCACCTGGGATATTGAAGGTTGGAAGGCAAGGCTTGCTGAACTGGACGATGAAGAGGCTGAGGAGGTTGAAGAGATCCTGACAATCGAAGCTGGAGGCAAAGGTGAAGGTGGTGAAACGAGTGGAGCTGGAGGTGACAATGCAGCGAAGGCTTAGGCTGCATGATTGGGCGATGAAGGACATTTCTAGACGTAGCCGGAGCCCAATTTTTAAATCTGGTGGTAGTTTGTTTCTTGTGGTTGTGATGTTTAAAACAATTTCATGGTTTGTACTTTGAACAATAGGTTTTAGGATTAAGGATCATGTATGATCCTGTGGACAATAGGCAGGATAATGGGTGGTGGATGGATCCTCTGTTTGGGGGATGAAGCCACTTGTTATCCTTCCGTCTTTTATTTTCTGCACTACAAAGACCCGTAAACAATGGACACCCTTTGCCAACCCATGTGGACGGGCCACATTTTGCTGGTAGAAATGTGGGTTGGCAATTTTGACAACCTTAAGGGGTTAGTCTTTTGTTAATAAATAAAAATTTAACCTTTTGTCGCTTATCTTGTGTTGTTATCCTTTATAAAGTCTTACTTTCCAACTGTTGTAATATTCGTTTTGTTTATACTTATCAAGCCTTAAAAAATCAGAAAAGATATACGGAAAGTTTAGGACATGATCAAGGATCACATATCCCATAACCGATAAGTTCTAAAAAGTGACATGGTTTAAAAATCATAAGTTCAGTTGTCAAATATAAGGGTTATTCAAATAAATAACGAATAGAATTAAAAATAGTTAAGGATCATACCTGAGGATCCAAGTTAGGATCCTAACCTTAATAAGGATAACTATAAGATAAATCTTAGAATAAAGTAAGGATCAAGGATCCCTAGTTGCCTATCTTCAAGAACCTGAAATAGAGCATAACTTGGGACTAAGCCAATATAATATAAGAGTTAGTAACTGGGGACAAGCCCAAGGATAACTGGGGACAAGCCCAAGGATAACTGGGGACAAGCCCAAGGATCGTATGTAAACTGGAGTATGGCCCTAACTGGCGACTATCCAAACTTAGTGGCATGAAAATGCCAAAACCTTAGCTAACGTGAAAATGTTAGAAACCTTAGCTAACGTGAAAACGTTAGAAACCTTGTGAACGGATGTATGGTACGTCTACCATTATACGTAGGATCCTAAGCATAGCCAGAACAATGGAATTATCAGCCCCTAAAACGAGTACTGGTCCCAAAGCCTTGAACTACACCAGGATCATCGTGCGCTACAGGCGGAACGGGGGTCAAGCCCAAATAACTGGGGTTAAACCCAAGGAACGGATTGCTTCAGCAGATAACCAATGTTATGCTAAGGATACCTGAACTTTCAAAACTTGAACTCACGTGAGAGATGGATGAAGGATACATGATCCTTATCCTTATATGAGGAAATAAAGAAACGAAATAGTTTAAGTTTAGGACATTACCTAAGCAAGAACCACCAATGCTTTGAGGATCCTTTAAGGATATCCCTTTGGTTAGGATCATCTGTGTCATGAGGATCCTACTCACATGAAATATTTCTTCAAGTGGACAGCATTCCAAGCTCTTGGTAGCAAATCACCTTCCATGGTTAGCAATCTATACGCCCCCTTTCCTGCTTCAGCTTCAATCAAATAAGGGCCTTCCCATTTTGGAGCCAACTTCCCATCAGCAGGATTGGTGGTATTTTGGAATGCTTTCCTTAATACCATATCTCCAACTTGAAACCTCCTGATCCTGACATTTTTGTTGTAAGCACCAGCCATTCTTTGCTGATAACTGGCCATCCTTATCCTAGCCATATCCCTGATTTCTTCAATAGTATCCAGGTCTTGAGCCAAGTTTTCATTATTTTCCTCAGGATCACGAGTACTTGTTCTAGCAGTTGGAACCATCATTTCTGTTGGGATCACTGATTCTGCCCCAAATACCAAAGAGAATGGTGTTTGACCAGTAGCATTTTTAGGGGTTGTCCTATCAGCCCAGAGCACATAGGGTAGTTCTTCTGCCCATTTCCCTTTCTTGGATCCAAGCTTCTTCTTCAAATTGTTGATGATGATCTTGTTAGATGATTCTGCTTGGCCATTAGCTTGTGGGTGGACTGGTGTTGATGTTATCATCTTAATCCCCCAGCTGTCACAAAAGTTAGTGGTTCTGCCCCCAATAAATTGGGAACCATTATCACATATAATCTCAGAAGGAATTCCAAATCTAGTTATAATATTTCTTTTAATGAAGGATATAACTTCCTTTTCTCTGACTTGGGCAAAAGCTTCAGCCTCTATCCACTTGGAGAAGTAATCAGTCATAGCTAGCATGAATACTTTTCCACCAGGTGCCTTAGGGAGCTTACCAACTATATCCATACCCCATCTCATAAATGGCCAAGAGGAGGATATGGGATACAATAATTCAGCTGGTTGATGAAGGATATTGTTGTGCCTCTGGCAAGGATCACATCTTCTGGCATACTCCACAGCATCTTTCTTCATGGTTGGCCAGTAGTATCCTGTCCTCAGGATCCTTGAGAATAATGCCCTGCCCCCAGTGTGGTTTCCACAATCTCCTTCATGGAAGTCTTTTAAAACTTCTTGAACTTCAGGATCCTCAATGCATCTCAAGTATGGTCCTGCAAGAGATCGTCTATACAACATATTATTCATAATTGTGAATTGAGATACCTTAGATTTGAAAGCCCTAGGGTTTTCTCCTGTAGGAATCTCTCCATGTTGTAAGTATCTCATAATTGGTGAGATCCATGATCCTGATCCTGAATGGGATTGAGTATCCTCACAAGGGATAATTGCAGAATCATTTCCTATCTCCATAGCCTCGTGATCCTCGATAGCCGGGTTCAGGATATGGATAATAGGAATCTTGATATCCTCCGGGATCTTCAAGGATGATCCTAAGTTAGCCAATGCATCAGCTTCTGTATTTTCTTCCCTTGGTACCTGTGACAAATTAAAGGAAACAAAAGAGAGTGCCAAACTTTTGACTCAAGATACCTGATCCCCATATGCTTTGCAATTTGCAAACCAGCAATTAAGGCTTCATATTCAGCCTCATTGTTAGTGGTTTGGAACTCACAAGCTATAGAATGGGGTATTATGTCCCCCTGTGGCGATTTTAGTAGTATTCCAAGCCCTGTGCCTTTGACATTTGAGGATCCATCAGTATAGAGTATCCAAGGATCCTTGGTCTCTTCTAGCTGCTGGACTTCTAGCTCAGCTTCTTCTTGTAAATCACTACTGAAATCAGCCACAAAGTCAGCTAATGCTTGGGATTTGATGGCTGTCCTAGGCTCATATCTTATATCATATGCACTCAGCTTCACTGCCCACTTAGCCATCCTTCCTGACATCTCTGGTTTCCTGAGGACATTCTTGATTGGAAAATTAGTTTTAACAATGATAACATGAGTTTCAAAATAATGTCTTAACTTAGTAGATGCCATAATTAATGCAAGAATGAGTTTTTCAAAGTGTGAATACCTGGACTCAGCATCAAGTAAACTTTTACTTACATAATAGACAGGATGTTGTGTACCTTCATGATCCTTAACAAGGACCGCACTTACTGCTTTTGAGGATACTGCAAGATACAAGGATAACACATCACCTTTTTCTGGTTTCATCAAAGCTGGGGCTGAGGATAGGTAATCTTTGAGTGCTCTTAAAGCATTTTCATGCTTCTCCGTCCACTCAAATTTCTTGTTCTTCCTTAGGATATCATAGAATTCTTTACACTTCTTGGAGGATTTGGATATAAATCTGTTCAAGGCTGCTATCCTGCCTGTTAGCCTTTGAACATCCTTAGCATTTGCCGGAGATTTGATGTTCACTATTGCTTTAATTTGTTCCGGGCTAGCTTCAATGCCTCTCTTTGTCACCATATATCCTAAGAATTTTCCTGCTTTAACACCAAAGTGACATTTTGAAGGATTAAGTTTCATGTTATATTTGTCAAGGATATCGAATGCTTCCTCCAAGTCTCTTAGGTGATCCTCAGCTTTTAAGGATTTTACCACCATATCATCTATGTAAACCTCCATAGTTTGTCCAATCTGATCCTTGAACATCATATTCACCAGTCTTTGATATGTTGCACCTGCATTTCTTAATCCGAACGGCATAGCAATATAGCAGTATATACCAGTTGGAGTCATGAAGGCTGTATCCTCTTGGTCGGATGGTTCCATTTGGATTTGTTGGAATCCAGATGAAGCATCCATAAAAGTTAACAGTTCATGACCCGCAGTTGCATCCACCATGGAGTCAATGTGGGGTAAAGGGAAAGGATCCTTGGGACATGCCTTATTTAAATCGGTAAAATCGACCCATACCCTCCACTTTCCGTTTTTCTTTTGAACAACAACCACATTGGCCAACCATCTTGGATACTTGACCTCTCTAATCATACCTGCCCGGAGCAATTTCTCTACCTCTTCTTGGATAATGGCATTCCTTTCCGGTGCAAACTTTCTTCTCCTTTGATGGATTGGTTTGAAGGATTTGTCAATGCCGAGTTTGTGAGTGATTACATCTTTGGATATACCAGTCATATCTTCGTGTTTCCATGCAAAGGTAGTCTTTCTCCTTTTGAGGAAGGATACGAGGTCTTCTTTCATTTCGCCAAGGATCCCTGATCCGACATAGATTTTGGACTCAGGATCATCAGGATCCATGAGGATTTCTACCACATCCTGCTCTCCGGCCTCCAAGACATCCCTTGGAGGATACCTTGATTGCTATTGCTCCCTTGACTTCGAGGCTGGTTTCATCGATGAAGTGTAGCAATTCTTAGCCTCCTGCTGATCACTATCAATCTTCACTATTCCCCAAGGACTAGGGAGCTTTACACATTGATGGTAAGTGGATGGGACTGCTTTCATATCGTGTATCCAGGGCCTGCCAAGGATAACATTACAACAAGATAAACAGTCAATAACACAAAATTTTTTATAAGAGTGTAAGCCTTCAATATATATTGGGAGTTTAATGTCCCCCAGGGTATTCTTAGTTTCGCCACTAAATCCCACGAGCACGGAGGATCTTGGTATGATCTCTGATTCAGGGATACCCATCTTCTTTAGAACATCAAGCTGGATAATGTTCACTGAACTTCCTCCGTCTATAAGGATCCTACGGACAAAATGATTAGATATAAAAAGAGTAATAACTAAACCATCGTGATGAGGATCTTGGATATCAACACGATCCTCTTCATCAAAGGTTATGACTTTTCCTTCGGAGACACTTGATGTTCGAACTGGTCTTTCTCCATTATCCATTTTAGTTTCCTTTGCATGCCTTTTAGCTGCTGAGAAGGATGTGCCACAAATGTCGGATCCTCCAGAAATAAAGTTTATCACTTGTGCATCTGCTGGAGGGGCTGGAGCCTTCTCAGGGATCCTTTCAGGATCCTGAGTTCTTGATTTTTTTCTTCCCAACAATTCTTTTAGATGCCCCTTGCTCAACAAGTATCCAATTTCCTTTCTTAATGCAATGCATTCTTCTGTGAGGTGCCCAAAATCTTCATGATATGCACACCACTTTGATTTATCCTTAGTTGCAGCCGGCCTATCATTCTTTCTCGGCCATCTAGCTTTATCACCTAGGTTCTGCATAGCAAGGATTAGTTCATTGTTATCAACACTAAAACAGTATTCAGAAATTGGAGGATAATCCTCATCATCCTCTTCTTGATCAACAGAGTGCACGTTCTGATTATCAGATCTGTTGTAGGATCTGAATTTGTTGTTCCTGAATGAGGATCCTTGCTTATCCTGCTTTGATGATCCTGCTAACCTCTCCTGGATCCTCTTGTCATCCTCTAGCCGAATGAACCTAAGTGCTCGTGTTCTTACCTCATCTAAGTTCCTGCATGGTGTCATAACAAGGTCATCATAGAAAGACGAATCCCTAAGCAGTCCCATTTTAAAGGCCTCAACAGCCGTGGCTATGTCTAAGTTGGGAATGTCTAAGGACTCTTTACTGAATTTGGTAATGTAATCCCTTAATGATTCATTATGACCCTGGGTTATCCTATATAAATCACTAGTTAATCGTTCAAATTTTCTACTACAAGAAAACTGATTATTAAACAAGTTAACTAGGTTAGCAAATGAGGTAATAGAATAGGGAGGAAGACTTAGCAGCCATTTGAGAGCTGATCCAGTAAGAGTGGATCCGAATCCCTTGCACAGGCATGCTTCTTTTAACCTTTCTGGAATTGGATTGATTTCCATCCTCTCCCTGTATTGTGCTATGTGTTCTTCAGGATCCGTTGAGCCATCATACAACTTCATTGTTGGCACATGGAATCTCTTGGGTATCTCAGCATCACAGATTGGTGGTGCAAAACGAGATATCTTGTGGCTCCCATCTGCAATCTCTGGGATAGGTTTAACTACTCCCGGAACACTTGATATCATATCCTTTAGCTTTTGCAATTCTCTAGCCATGGCATGATTGATACCTGGATCCTACATAAGACCATGGTTAGTAGTATGAGAATTATTAAAAGTGTTACCTCCCATTGGATTCAAATTAGGAAGAATGGATGTTAATCCATATTGTTGAGGCTCTGGAATGATCGAGGGACCAGTAGAGGCATTGGTCTGCATCGGAATAAAATCTCCCTGGTGGACATCTAAACTTCCTGTTTGCAAATTCCTCAAGGATCCTGGCATCTGGAAGGATCCCGGAAACTGGGACAATCCTGGAACAAAGGAGGATCCTTGAACTTGGGATGATCCTGGAACGAAGGAGGATCCTTGCAACTGCTGCATTCCTGAATGTCCTCCTGAATTTGTGAGGGATCCCATATGCTGAGGATAGGATCCCGCTGGCTGGAAATATGAGCCTGATGCCTGGGTCATTGTTGTTGTTCCATAGTGCACTCCTTTTGGTCCACCCACATATTGAATGTCTGGAACCACTGATGGCTGAGAAGTAATCACCGGAGTATCAAAATTCAAAGATATGGGCATCAGTGGGGAACGATCCTCTGCCGTTTTCTTCTGTTTCTTAATTTCGTCAATCTCCCGGATGATCCTTTCGTTGGTCTTATCCTGCTCTTGTGCGTGGTTCCTCATCTGCAAAATCAAGGCATAGAGATCATTAGTAGTAGGATTAGTTGAAACAGAAGAAGTAGGTGGTTTTGAGAAAATGGGAGTTGGTTTCTTCGCGGCATTCTCAGTGTTCTTCTGGGGTCCAGAAGGTGGTGGAGGCAAAGGAGGAACGCCTTGAGAAGAAGTGAATGAGGGCATCAAATTTGAAGCATTCTTTGCCGAGGAAGCCATTTGCTTGGTTGTAGTGAACCGAAATGAGCACAGAAATGCGAATTTTTCTAAGGACGAAGCACCAATTGCCCCACGGTGGGCGCCAAACTGTTTTGGTCAAAAATTCTGTTGAGGATATTGCAACCAAACTCTTTGTTACGGGGTATGATGCTGATTATGTATAACAATGACAAGGATCACTTTAATGTAATTTGCACAAATGACACAAGGATGTATACGGGGAAAAAGCCCTTGATCAAGAGTCGATCTCCGGCACAAAAAACCCCGGGTGATGGAAACTACCGATCACCAAGCTCAAATAAATGATTAAATGTTTACAACTTCGGATAGTAACGAGCTAGGTACAAGGATCACTATCGTAAAATGTGTATAAGTGAGTGAAAATGAATGTATGTTCGTCGAGAGCTTCAAGTGTGCGAGTATACGAGTATGTGTAGCTGCAAAAATGGCTAAGTGTTTCTCTACTAGCTCGTTACCCCTTTTAAAATAGAAATCTAACTACCAAACTAACTATCCGACTTTCGTGCCATGCCTCCACGTTCTCCACAACGTCTATTTTTGGTCAAGCACGTGCAGAATAGTTTGGGAATATTCTCCAGGAATGTCGCCAAGACTTGGTCAAGCTTGTTATACCTGCGAGATGCTACAAAACATAAGTAAACAATCGTCAGTACGAGGATCCTTAAAGTGATCCATGATCCTGATCCTGAAGCTCTTCCGAGGATCACCACCTGTCACAGAAGTAAGGATCACTAATTAGGATAACGAATAAGGATCACTAATTGTTAGAAAATCCTCCCCTAACACTAAGTGATTATGTTTCTGAAACTTGGGTAGCTTTCCCGGTCACTCCTTTCACAATAGGATACTCGTATCCTTTCCCTGAATTCACCCAGTCTTTCTTCTCCCTCACCGGCATCTCCTACATTCAAGCTATGCCAATGATCTGGAGGGTTTTATATACCCATGAGAGGATCATTGAGCAAGAAGGAATTGCTCTAGGAATGTCGGAATTGGCAGAGATGTATGACCTCACAACATTTGGATCCCACCGATATCTATTCAAGTGTAAACCCGGTGAAGAACACCCCATCTTCAAAGCCACTAAGAATGATACCAACTGGAAATGGCGATTCTTCTTTGTCAGAAGGGATTCTATCCCGGATGGAAAGGATCTACCAAGGAAGTGGACCACCCATGGTAGGATAGAAGATAACCTTGTTTTTGTATAAGGATCACTAACACCCTTTTGTTTCTGTTGTACAGCTATCTCTGTTTCGCACCTTATACCATCACCTGCCACCAAGGAAAGGCTTGCTGCTTTCAGAAAACTTGATCCTACAACAAGATCATTCAAAACAAACACCCAGGATTCTCAAGAAGTATCCTCAGGTTCTGTCACTATGTCAAGTAAGTATCCTGTTTTTTGTATAGTTAAATGTTTAAATAAATAGTTAAATAGAAATAGGATAAGGATACTTATCTGTTTTGGGTGTGTAGGCGCCGGGAAATCCTCAAAATCTGCCTCCAAATTCAGTGTCACTGATCTTGACACTGTCAGATCCACAAAGAAAAAGTCTGCTGCTAGCCCCTCCGTCGTAATCCCCAAGGCAACCACTTCAAAGGGAAGAGGTGGAAAGAAAAGGAAGACCTCTGAATCTGACAACCTACAAGGCTTGCCTCTGATCCGCCATCAGTTCCTCGAGTATTTCACAGATGTAAGGATCACTGAGTTAGCTTAGTTATCCTGCCCATTTGAGGATCACTTGACTCTAATCTTTGCATTGTCTTCTTTGTAGAAATTTGCTGAGATCGAGGACTATGTTGGGAATGTGAAGAGCTTGAGGAGAAATACTCTGACCTCCAAAAAGTGGTGGTGCTTAAGGATCACAAGATTGCTTCCCTTGAAAAGGATCTCAATGATGCCAAAGCTCAAATAGTTGCAACTCAGATCAATGCTGATTATGAGAAGCATGAGATCACGGAGGATGCTAAGGTCTCCGCTGCCATTGCCATGTATAAGACCAAGCTGCAGATGGCCCAAGAAGCTCAGGATCCTGCCTTTGACAGGAGCAACTGGGACATGGAGGACTGGAAGGCTAGGCTGGCTGAGTTGGAGGATGATGAAGATGAGGCTGACGAGGTTCTGGCAATCGAAGCTGGTGGCAGTGGCAATGATCAAGTGAAGGATATGGGAGCTGGAGGCGATGGTGATGCAGCGAAGGCATAGGCTGCATGAATGGGCGATGAAGGACATTTCTAGACGTAGCCGGAGCCCATTTTTTAAGTTTAATAGTTTGTTTTGGTTATGGTTTTTTCTTGTTGAACAATGATGGGTTGTACTTAAACAATAGTAATCAGGGCTAAGGATCATGGATCCTTCGAACAATAGGTAGGATTACAAATGGTGGAGGGATCCTCTGTTTGGGGGATGAAGCCATTGTGATCCTGCCGTCTTTTGATTCCTGCACTTTCTAGACCAATGAACAATGAACACCCTTTGCCAACCCACGTGGACGGGCCACGTTTTGCTGGTAGAAACGTGGGTTGGCAATTTTGACAACCTTAAATGGTTTAATATTTTGTGAATAAAATAACTTTAACTTTTTGGCTTATCCTGTGTTGATATCCTTGTTTATATTTTACTTTCCAACTATTGTGATGTTCATTTTGTTTAAACTTATCAAGTAAAGAAAAAATTTAAGAAATATCCCCAAAAAGTTTAGGATATGATCAAGGATCATATATCCCATAATCGATAAGTTCTGAAAAGTAATATAGTTTAAGGATCATAAGTTCAGTTGTCAAAGGATAAGGGTTATTCAAATAAATAATGAATAAAATCAAAATAGTTAAGGATCATACCTGAGAATCCAAGTTAGGATCCTATCCTTTAACACTTATAATCAGGATAACCCAAAAGACAAACCTTAGTAGAAGGTAAGGATCAAGGATCCTTGGTCGTTTAGCTTCAAAAACCTGAAATAGGATACAACTTGGGACTAAGCCAATATAAGATAAAAGTTAGCAACTGGGGACAAGCCCAACAATTCTGGGGACAAGCCCAAAGGATAACTGGGGACAAGCCCAAAGGATAACTGGGGACAAGCCCAAAGGATCGTATGTAAACTGGAGTATGGCCCTTACTGGCGACTATCCAAACTTAGTGACATGAAAATGCCAAAACCTTAGCTAACGTTAAAACGTTAGAAACCTTAGGAACGGATGTATGGTACGTCTACCATTATATGTAGGATCCTGAATATAGCCAGTACAATGAAATTGTCAGCCCCTAAAGCGAGTACCGGTCCCATTGCCATGAACTATACCAGGATCATCGTGCGCTACTGGCGAAACTGGGGACAGGCCCAAACTGGGGTCAAGCCCAAATAACTGGGGTCAAGCCCAAATGACTGGGGTCAAGCCCAAATGACTGGATACTTCTGTGAATACTCAATCCTCAGTTAAGGATACCTAAACCTTCAAAACTCAGAATCAAGTGAAAGGAGGATAAAGGATGCAGGATCCTTATCCTTATATAAGAGAATAAAAGAATGAAATAGTTTGAGATTAGAATGTTACCAAGATGAGGATCATCTACTCTGTAAGGATCCTTCAAGGATACTTATCGGGTGAGGATCATGGATCCTTGTCACATAAAATATTTCTTCAAATGGACAGCATTCCAAGCTCTTGGTAGCAAATCACCTTCCATTGTTAGCAATCGATATACCCCCTTTCCTGCTTCAGCTTCAATCAAATAGGGGCCTTCCCATTTTGGTGCCAACTTTCCATCAGCAGGATTGGTGGTATTCTGAAATGCTTTCCTTAATACCATATCACCAACTTGGAATTTCCTGATCCTGACATTTTTGTTGTAGGCTCCAGCCATCCTTTGTTGATAACTAGCTATCCTTATCCTTGCCAAATCCCTGATTTCTTCTATAGTATCCAAGTCTTGAACCAAGTTTTCAGCGTTCTCTTCAGGATCACGAATGCTTGTTCTTGCAGTTGGAACCACCATCTCTGTAGGGATCACTGATTCTGCCCCAAATACCAAAGAAAATGGAGTTTGGCCTGTAGCATTCTTGGGAGTTGTCCTATCAGCCCAAAGCACATAAGGTAGTTCTTCTGCCCATTTTCCTTTCTTGGATCCAAGCTTCTTCTTCAAATTATTGATGATGATCTTGTTGGATGATTCTGCCTGACCATTAGCTTGCGGGTGGACTGGTGTTGATGTTATCATCTTAATCCCCCAGCTGTCACAAAAGTTAGTGGTTCTATTCCCAATAAATTGGGATCCATTATCACAAATAATCTCAGAAGGGATACCAAATCTAGTAATAATGTTTCTTTTAATAAAGGATATAACTTCCTTTTCTCTGACTTGAGCAAAGGCTTCAGCCTCTATCCACTTAGAGAAGTAATCAGTCATAGCAAGCATGAATACTTTTCCACCAGGTGCCTTAGGAAGCTTTCCAACTATATCCATTCCCCATCTCATGAATGGCCAGGAAGAGGATATAGGATACAAGAGTTCTGCTGGTTGGTGAAGGATATTACTATGCCTCTGACAAGGATCACACTTCTTGGCATACTCCACAGCATCCTTCTTCATAGTGGGCCAATAGTATCCTGTCCTCAGGATCCTTGAGAATAATGCCCTGCCCCCAGTGTGGTTTCCACAATCTCCTTCATGGAAATCCTTTAGGACTTCTTGGATTTCAGGATCCTCAATGCATCTTAGATATGGTCCTGCAAGAGATCGTTTATACAACATATTATTTAATATTGTAAATTGAGATACCTTAATTTTGAAAGCCCTTGGGTTTTCTCCTGTAGGAATCTCTCCATGTTGTATGTATCTCATGATTGGAAGGATCCATGATCCTGAATGAGATTGAGTATCACCACTAGGGATGATTGCAGAATCTTCTCCTATCTCCATAGCTACATGATCCTCGATAGCAGGAGTCAGGATATGGATAATAGGGATCCTTATATCCTCCGGGATCTTCAAGGATGATCCTAGATTGGCCAATGCATCAGCTTCTGCATTCTCTTCCCTTGGTACCTGTGTCAAACTAAAGGATACAAAAGAGAGTGCCAATTCTTTGACTATCTCTAAATATTTGGTTAACTTCTCACCTTTAACAGCATAGGATCCATTAAAGTGATTAGTGATTAATAACGAATCTACGTGTACCTCAAGATACCTTATCCTCATATGCTTAGCGATTTGCAAACCAGCTATCAAAGCTTCATATTCAGCCTCATTGTTGGTAGTTTGAAATTTACAAGCTATGGAGTGGGGTATCATGTCCCCCTGTGGCGATTTTAGTAGTATTCCAAGCCCTGTTCCTTTTACATTGGAGGATCCATCAGTGAATAGTATCCAAGGATCCTTGGTTTCTTCAAGCTGTTGGACTTCTAATTCAGCCTACTTTTGCAAATCACTACTAAAATCTGCCACAAAGTCAGCTAAGGCTTGGGATTTGATGGCAGTCCTTGGTTCATATCTTATATCATATGCACTTAGCTTCACTGCCCTCTTAGCCATCCTTCCTGACATTTCAGGTTTCCTGAGAACATTCTTAATTGGAAAATTAGTCATAACAATAATGGCATGAGTCTCAAAATAATGTCTTAATTTAGTAGACGCCATAATTAATGCAAGGATAAGTTTTTCTAAGTGCGAATACCTGGATTCAGCATCAAGTAAACTCTTACTTACATAATAGACAGGATGTTGTGTACCTTGGTGATCCTTAACAAGGACCGCACTTAGTGCTTTTGAGGATACTGCTAAGTATAAGGATAATACATCCCCTTTTCTGGTTTCATCAAGGCAGGGGCTGAGGATAGGTAATCCTTAAGAGCTTTGAGGGCACTTTCATGCTTCTCAGTCCATTCGAATTTCTTGTTCTTCCTCAGGATGTCATAGAATTCCTTGCACTTTTCCGAGGATTTGGATATGAATCTGTTCAAGGCCGCGATCCTGCCTGTCAATCTTTGCACATCCTTAGCATTGGCAGGAGATTTGATATTCACAATGGCCTTAATCTGTTCTGGACTTGCTTTAATGCCCCTCTTTGTCACCATGTAGCCTAAGAATTTACCTGCCTTAACACCAAAATGACACTTGGAAGGATTAAGTTTCATATTAAATTTATCAAGGATATTGAATGCTTCCTCCAAGTCTTTAAGGTGATCCTCAGCTTTCTTGGACTTAACCACCATGTCATCTATATAGACTTCCATAGTGTGTCCAATTTGTTCCTTGAACATCATATTGACTAGCCTTTGATAAGTAGCACCTGCATTCCTTAATCCAAATGGCATAGCAATATAACAGTATATACTAGTTGGGGTCATAAAGGCTATATGCTCTTGATCAGATGGTTCCATCTGAATTTGTTGAAATCCAGATGAAGCATCCATAAAAGTCAACAACTCATGACCCGCGGTAGCATCCACCATGGAGTCAATGTGGGGTAATGGGAAAGGCTCCTTGGGACATGCCTTGTTTAAATCAGTAAAATCGACACATACCCTCCACTTTCCATTTTTCTTTTGAACAACAACCACATTGGCTAACCATCTTGGATACTTAACCTCTCTTATCATACCTGCTCGAAGTAGCTTATCTACCTCTTCCTGGATAATAGCATTCCTTTCAGGTGCAAACTTCCTCCTCTTTTGATGAATTGGCTTGAATGACCTGTCAATGCCAAGTTTATGAGTAATTATATCCTTAGATATACCTGTCATGTCCTCATGTTTCCAGGCAAAGGTGGATTTCCTCCTCTTAAGGAAGGATACTAGCTCCTGTTCGATGTCGCTAAGGATCCCTGATCCTATGAAGATCTTGGATTCAGGATCCTCAGGATCCATGAGGATTTCTTTCAAATCCTGTTCTCTTGCCTCCAAGACATCTCTTGAAGGATACTTTAATTGCTATTGCTCCCTTGGTCTTGAGGCTGGCTTCATTGAGGATGTATAACAATTCTTAGCCTCTTGTTGATCACTCTCAATTTTCACCACTCCCCATGGACTTGGAAGCTTTACACACTGATGATAGGTGGATGGGACTGCTTTCATGTCATGTATCCACGGCCTGCCAAGGATAACATTACAACATGATAAGCAATCTATAACACAAAACTTTTGATAAGAATGCAATCCTTCAATATAGATTGGGAGTTTGATGTCCCCCAATGTATTCTTAGTTTCTCCACTGAATCCCACAAGTACTGAGGATCTTGGGATAATGTCAGACTCCGAGATATTCATCTTCTTGAGGACATCAAGCTTAATGATGTTCACAGAGCTTCCTCCATCTATAAGGATCCTGCGAACAAAGTGGTTAGAAATAAATAATGTAATTACAAGACCATCATGATGAGGATCCTGGACATCAACACGATCATCCTCATCAAAGGTTATAACTTTATCCTGGGTAACAACGGAGGTCCGGACGGGTCTGTCTCCATTATCCATCTTGGTTTCCTTAGCATGTCTTTTTGCTGCTGAAAAGGAGGTACCACAAATGTCTGATCCACCGGATATGAAGTTTATGACTTGTGCATCTGCTGGAGGAGCAGGAGCCCTTTCCGGGATCCTTTCAGGATCCTGGATCCTTGATTTCTTTCGTCCCAAAAGCTCCTTCAAATGCCCCTTGCTTAACAAGTAACCAATTTCCTTTCTTAGTGCAATGCACTCTTCAGTGAGATGCCCAAAATGCTCATGATATGCACACCACTTGGACTTATCCTTTGTAGCAGCTGGCTTATCACTCTTTCTTGGCCACCTAGCTTTCTCACCTAGATTCTGCATTGCAAGGATTAGTTCATTGTTATCAACAGAAAACAGTATTCAGAAATAGGAGGATAATCCTCATCATCCTCTTCTTGTTCCACTGCATGCACATTCTGGTTATCAGATCTATTGTAAGACTTTGATTTGTTGTTCCTGAAGTAGGATCCTTGCTTCTCCTGTTTTGAGGATCTTGTTAATCTATCCTGGATCCTTTTGTCATCTTCTAGGTGGATGAACCTAAGGGCCCTGGTTCTTACTTCATCAAGATTCCTGCAAGGGGTCATAACAAGATCATCATAGAACAATGAATCCCTAAGCAATCCCATTTTAAAGGCTTCTACAGCCGTAGCAATATCCAAGTTAGGAATATCTAAGGATTCTTTACTAAACTTAGTGATGTAATCTCTAAGTGATTCATTTTGACCTTGAGTTACCCTATATAAATCACTAGTTAATCGTTCAAATTTCCTACTACGAGAAAATTGACTATTAAATAAATTAACTAGATTAGCAAATGAAGTAATAGAGTAAGGGGGAAGACTTAGCAGCCATTTAAGAGCAGATCCTGTGAGTGTGGATCCAAATCCCTTGCATAGACATGCTTCTTTTAACCTTTCAGGAATTGGATTGATCTCCATCCTCTCCCTGTATTAAGCTACATGCTCCTCTGGATCCGTTGAACCATCATACAGTTTCATGGATGGTATCTGGAATCTTTTGGGTATCTCAGCATCACATAAGGGTGGTGCAAAACGAGATATCCTATGGCTACCGTCTACAATTTCAGGAATGGGTTTAACCACTCTTGGAACACTGGATATCATATCCTTGAGCTTCTGTAACTCCCTGGCCATAGCCTGATTGATACCTGTATCCTGCATTAAGCCATGGTTAGTGTTGTATGAATTATTGAAAGTGTTACCTCCCACGGGATTCATGTTTGGAATTCCAGATGTGTATCCATATTGGCGGGATTCTGGTATGATCGAAGGACCAGACGAAGCAATGGTTTGCATTGGTATGAAGTCTCCTTGATAAACATCCGAGCTCTAGGGCTGCATACTTCTCAAGAATCCTTGATCCTGAAAGATGTTAGATCCTTGAGGCTGAGAGGATCCTTGAATCTGAAAGGATCCTGGAACAATAGAGAATCCTTGGACCTGGGAGGATCCTTGGATCCGGGAGGATCCTTGGATCCGGGAGGATCCTTGGATCCGGGAGGATCCTTGGATCCGGGAGGATCCTTGGATCCGGGAGGATCCTTGGATCCGGGAGGATCCTTGGATCCGGGAGGATCCTTGGATCCGGGAGGATCCTTGGTCCTGGGAGGATCATTGGACCTGGGAGGATCCTTGGACCTGGGAGGATCCTTGGACCTGGGAGGATCCTTAAACTGTATGCATTCCCAAATATCCTCCTGAGCTGAAGGATCCTTGATGCTGAATAGAGGACCCCGATGGCTGAAAATAGGATCCCTAAGGCTGGTAGTGAGAGCCAAATGCCTGACTCATTGTTGTTGTTCCATGACGTCTTCCTGGTAATTCACCCAAGTATTGCACATCCGGAGTTGCTGAGTGCTGGGAAGTTATGACTGGAGTGTCGAAGTTCAGCGACCTTGGCATCAGAGGAGAGTGATCCTCCACTGATTTCTTCTGTTTCTTGATCTCATCGATCTCCCGGAGGATCCTTTCGTTGGTTTTGTCCTGCTCTTGTGCGTGATTCCTCATCTGCAAAATCAGAGCATAAAGATCATTAGTAGTAGGATTAGTTGAAACAGATGAAGTTGGTGGTTTTGTGAAAATGGGGGTTTGTTTCTTCGCAGCATTCTCAGCATTCTTCTGGGATCCAGAAGGTGGTGGAGGCAAAGGAGAAACGCCTTGTGAAGAACTGAATGACGGCATTAAGCTTGAAGTGTTCTTCGTTGAGGAAGCCATCTGCCTGGTTGTAACGAACCGAAATGACCACAAAAATATGAATTTTCTTAGGAATGAAGCACCAATTGCCCCACGGTGGGCGCCAAACTGTTTTGGTCAAAAATCAAGCAATGATAATGCAACCAAACTTTCTGTTGTGAGGTATGATGCTTAAATTGATGAACAACAATAAGGATCACTCAGAAATGAAATGAACAAGTGACACAAAGATTTATACGAGGAAAAAGCCCTTGATCAATGAATGATCTCCGGCATAAAAAACCTCGGGTGATGGAAACTACCGATCACCAACTCAAATTAAACAAGAAATGTATTACAACTTCGGATGATAGCGAGCTAAGTACAAGGATCACTATAGTGTATTGTGTAAAAAAGTGTATAATCGCCAAGTGAATTAACGAGAGCTGGTGAGAGCAGTTGTAAGAGTCTGTGTGTGTAGCCAAAAATAGCTAAGTGTTTCTATATAGCTCGCTACCCCGTTTAAAAATGGAAAAATATCTAAGCTAACAAACATTCCGCATTTCATGCAAGTCCTCCACGAACTCCATAACGTCCACTTCAGTTAAGCATGTGCGGAATATGCCATGGAATATGCTCCAGGAATATCGCCAAGACCAAGTCCAAGCTCGTACTCCTGCAAAACAATACCATATTCAAAGTAGACAATCGTTAGTATAAGGATCCTTAAGATGATCCATGATCCTGATCCTGAAACACTTCTGAGGATCACTAATTCAAACAGAAGTGAGGATCACCAAACCCAACAGTAATTGAGGATCACAGGTCATTGAGAAATCCTCCCCTAACAGGGAGAGAAGCATGAAGCAGCCTTGCAGGATTTAAAGCAATACCTTTCAACTGCACCTCTATTGATGAAGCCTGAGAATGGTGAACCACTGTCCTTATACCTCGCAGTATCGGGGAATGCTGTAAGTGCCGTCCTTATAAAGGATCATGAAGGTCAGCAATATCCTGTCTATTATGTTAGTAAAAGTTTATTAGATGCTGAAACTAGATATTCTCATTTAGAAAAGTTGATACTAGCATTAGTTATGGCATCAACGAAGCTTAGACATTACTTTGAGACACATAGGATTCATGTTAGAACTAATTATCCTGTTAAAAATGTGCTTAGGAAACCAGAGATGTCAGGTAGGATGGCTAAGTGGTCCGTGAAGTTGAGTGCTTATGACTTAGTGTATGAACCTAGGAATGCCATAAAATCCCAGGCTCTAGCCGACTTTGTGGCTGATTTCAGTAGTGACATTCAGGATGAGGTAGACCTAGAAGTCCAACAATTAGGAGAATCCTCAGGATCCTGGACATTGTACACTGATGGAGCATCTAATGTTAGAGGAGTAGGATTGGGAATACTACTAAAATCGCCACAGGGGGACATATTACCCCAGGCTATTAGGTGTGAATTCCCTGCTACTAATAACGAAGTAGAGTATGAGGCTTTAATTGCAGGATTAGAACTGGCTAAAAATATGAATTTCAAGAATTTTGTAAGTATATGTTGACTCCTTGTTAATCACTAACCATTTTAATGGATCCTATGCAGTTAAGGGTGAGAAATTAATCAAATACCTCGATATTCTCAAAAAATTAGCAGGATATTTTGATGTTTTTACACTTGAACAGGTACCAAGGGAAGATAATGCTGAAGCAGATGCCTTAGCAAACCTGGGATCATCGGTCAGGATACCAGAAGGGACCCAAATACCAATACTACATATCTTGTATCCTGCAACTGATCCTCAGGATAAAGAAGTAGTAAGTATCCAGGATCCTGTTGCTGAATATCCTGAGGAGGATCCTAAATCCTGGATGGCTCCAATCATAAGATATCTCAAGGAAGGACACATCCCTAGAGACGAAAATCATAAGGCATTTAGGATGAAGGTATCACGATTCACCATTATAAATAATATTTTGTATAAGAAATCTCTTGCAGGACCATATCTAAGATGCTTGGAGGATTCCGAAACTAAAGAAGTGCTTCAAGATATACATGAAGGGGATTGTGGTAACCATACTGGGGGCAGGTCATTATTCTCAAAAATATTGAGAACTGGATACTTTTGGCCAACAATGAGGAAAGATGCTACAGAATATGCTCGAAGGTGTGATGCATGTCAAAGGCACAGTAACATACTACATCAACCAGCTGAACCACTATATCCTATAGCTTCCCCTTGGCCATTCATGAAATGGGGGATGGACATAGTAGGGAAATTGCCAAAAGCTCCAGGAGGAAAAGCCTTTATGCTGGCAATGACTGATTGTTTATCTAAATGGGTGGAGGCTGAAGCATTTGTTCAAGTCAGAGACCAAGAAGTAGTATCCTTTATAAAGAGGAATATCCTGACCAGGTTTGGAGTACCAGCTGAAATCATTTGTGACAATGGATCCCAGTTTATAAGCAAGAGGACTACTGACTTTTGCAAGAGTTGGGGAGTCAAAATGATCACATCCACTCCAGTACATCCTCAAGCAAATGGACAAGCTGAATCCTCAAACAAGATAATTGTCAACAACTTAAAGAAGAGACTAGGAGCTAAGAAAGGAAGATGGGCAGAAGAACTACCCTTTGTTTTATGGGCTGATAGAACAACGGTAAAGAATGCAACTGGCCAGACTCCGTTTTCCTTAGTATTTGGAGCAGAAGCAGTGATCCCAACAGAGATGGTGATACCTACTGCAAGATCTATCCTCCGGGATCCTGAGCAGAATCCTGAAGCTTTGTGTCAAGATTTGGACACCGTTGACGAAACGAGAGATGCAGCAAGGCTAAGGATGGCAGCATATCAACAAAGGATATCCAGAGCATACAACAAGAATATAAGGACTAGAAGGTTCAAAGTTGGAGATTGGGTGTTAAGAAAGGCTTTTCAAAATACCACTAATCCTGCCGATGGAAAACTGGCTCCAAAATGGGAAGGACCATATGAGGTTGAATCAAAATCAGGAAAAGGAGCATATCGGCTCAGGAGTATGGAGGGGGATATGCTACCAAGATCCTGGAACGTTATACATTTAAAGCTCTATTTCAAGTAAGAATAGAATTTAATTTCTATCTCAGAGTGGTATGTATTCTATCTCTCTTAAATATGTTTGAATTCGTTTATTATCTTGAACCCATTACTGACTTAGGCATCGGAGGGGTGTTAGCCAAGCTAACACCCACCTTAGTTTAAGGTTGTTTTGCAGAATATGTCTCAGGATATAGATCAGGATATCTCAAAGGATTAGAGGATTGGCCTCCTCTCTCACAGATAAGGGATCCTGATCCTTTCAAAGGTTTAAAGGTATTCACCTTTCTCTCGAATTGGGTTTGAACACCCCGCCTGGAGCGCAAGTCATCTGGGGATAGTTCAAGATAACGGGACCAGTTCATGTAAAAGTGGCTGACAATTTTGTTATTATTGGCTATATCCTGGATCCTAAAGGTATATGAGGATTGATCACCCTCTCTCGCGAAAGGGTATTTTCATACCCTCTAAGGTTTAAAGGTTTTCACCTTTCTAAGTTTTGGAGTTTATACACTCTCGCCTGTAGCGCATAGATATCAGGGTTTATCCCCACGATGTTAAGGGTTTATCCCCAGGATATTAGGGTTTATCCCCAGGATATCAGGGTTTATCCCCAGGATATCAAGGTTCATCCCAGGATATTAAGGGTTTACCCCAGGATATTCGAGGTTTATGCAGTCAAACTAAAGTATGACCATGTTAAACACAGGGGACATACATCATACAATTTGAAAGATGGATTTAAATTTATGCACTGGGGACATTCCTGTGATTGAAGGATGGAATTGACTCTCTGGGAGTATTCGGTATGATCTCTCCTTTTGATAACTTAAGTTTTATAAGTTGCGAGGCAGTATCCTGAGTAGGATATCTCTCAGGATATTCTTGCAATATGTTCCCAAGATTGTCCAAATTTAACTATTTTCAAAAGTAAAGTTTAAACACTAAGGTAGTAACAACAGAAATAAAGACAAAAGGAAATTATATTATTAACATACCAAAAGATGTGCTCTTAGTTTCACCTCTACTTAAGGTCCATCCACTAAGAGCACTAATAGTTCCTTACCGTATTTACTTAACAGTTGAAGGCTTTGTCTCAAACCGAGACCCATCCACCTCCAACTGTTATATTATTCAAAAGAAAAACATACTAACGGTGATGACCAAGGGCTTCGTCCTGAAACTCAAGATCCCTCCACCTTTGGTCATCAAATTGTTCAAGTGTAGAAAAGTAAAATGCAGGAAAAGTAAATTGTTTTGGGTTACAAGCCAACGATCAAATTTAAAAAAGTGGGATCCGGCCTTGGCACATATATCCATCATCGCCCACTTGTATGCTCTCACACAGCAGCATTGTTATGGGAGGATTTTTGAATGATCGGTGATCCTCAATTACTGTCGGGTTTAGTGATCCTCAATTCTGTTTGAATTAGTGATCCTCAGAGAGTATTGTAGGATCAGGATCCAGGATCATCATAAGGATCCTCGTACTAACGATTGTCTGCTTTGAATATGATGTTGTTTTGCAGGAGTACGTGCTTGGACTTGGTCTTGGCGATATTCCTGGAGCATATTCCCTATTTATTCCACACGTGCTTGACTAATATGGACGTTATGGAGTTCGTGGGAGACTTGCATGAAATGCGGATAGTTTGTTAGCTTAGATTTTTTCCAAATTTAAAAGGGGATAGCGAGCTAAATTAGAACACTTGGCTATTTTTGGCTAAACACACACACTCGTAACTGCTCTCATCAGCTCTTGACAGGTTGCTTGGCGATTACACACTTTTTTACACATTACACTCTAGTGATCCTTGTAACTAGCTCGCTATCATCCAAAGTTGTAATATATTTTTTGTTTAATCTGAGTTGGTGATCGGTAGTTTCCATCACCCGAGGTTTTTTATGCCGGAGATCAACTCTTGATCAAGGGCTTTTTCCTCGTATAAATCATTGTGTCACTTGTTCATTACATTTCTGAGTGATCCTTAGTATTGTTCATTGATTCAAGCATCACACCTCACAACAAAAGATTTGGTTGCATTATCCTTGCTTGATTTTTGACCAAAACAGTTTGGCGCCCACCGTGGGGCAATTGGTGCTTCGTTCTTGAGAAATTATCGTTCTTGTGATCATTTCGGTTCATTACAATCAAGCAGATGGCTTCTTCAGCAAAAAACACTTCAAGCTCTATGTCGGCAATGAGTTCTTCACAGGGCGTTCCTCCTTTGCCTCCACCACCTTCTGGATCCTAGAAGAATGCTGAAAATGCTGCGAAGAGACAAACCCCCATTTTTTCAAAACCACCAACTTCTTCTGTTTCCTCTAATCCTACTACTAATGATCTTTTTACTCTGATTTTGCAGATGAGATATCGCATGCAAGAGCAGGACAAAACCAATGAACGGACCCTCCAAGAGATTGGTGATATCAAGAAACAGAAGAAGTCAGTGGAGGATCACTCTCCTCTGATGCCAAATTCATTGAATTTTGACACTCCAGTTGTAACTACCCTACAATCGGCAGTTCCGGGCATCCAGTATCAAAGTGGTCCATTAGAAAGGCATTATGAAATAGCAACTATGAGTCAGGCATTTGGCTCTCACTTCCAGCCTCTAGGATCCTATTCTCAGCCATCGGGATCCTATTCTCAGCATCAGGGATCCTTCATCAGCTCAGGAGGATATGTGGGAATGCACCAGCTCCAAGGATCCTCCCAGGTCCAAGGATCCTCCCTGGTCCAAGGATCCTCCCAGGTCCAAGGATCCTCCCAGGTACAAGGATCCTCCCAGGTCCAAGGATCCTCTATGATTCCAGGATCCTTTCAGGTTCAAGGATCCTCTCAGGTTCAAGGATCCAACATTTTTCAGGATCAAGGATTCTTAAGAAATATGCAGCCTCCAAGTTCGGATGTTCATCAAGGAGACTTCATACCAATGCAGACCATTGCTTCATATGGTCCTTCGATCATACCAGAGTCCCGTCAATATGGATTCACATCTGGAATTCCAAGCATGAATCCTCTGGGAGGTAACACTTTCAATAATTCTTATAACACTAACCATGGCTCCATGCAGGATACAGGTATCAATCAAGCTATGGCTAGGGAATTACAGAAGCTTAAGGATATGATATCCAGTGTTCCAGGAGTGGTCAAGCCCATTCCTGAGATTGCAGACGGTAGCCATAGGATATCTCATTTTGCACCACCCTTATGTGATGCTGAGATACCCAAAAGATTCCAGATACCATCCATGAAGCTGTATGATGGTTCAACGGATCCAGAGGAGCATGTAGCTCAATACAGGGAGAGGATGGAGATCAATCCCATCCCGGAGAGATTAAAAGAAGCATGTCTATGCAAGGGTTTCGGATCCACACTGACAGGATCAGCTCTTAAATGGCTGCTAAGTCTTCCTCCTTACTCTATTACTTCATTTGCTAATCTAGTTAACTTGTTTAATAGCCAATTTTCTTGTAGTAGAAAATTTGAACGTTAACTAGTGATCTTTATAGAGTAACACAAGGTCAAAATGAATCACTTAGAGATTACATCACTAAGTTTAGTAAAGAATCCTTAGACATCCCTAACCTAGATATAGCTACGGCTGTAGAAGCCTTTAAAATGGGATTAATCAGGGAGTCATTGTTCTATGATGATCTTGTTATGACCCCATGCAGGAATCTTGATGAAGTAAGAACCAGGGCCCTTAGGTTCATTCGTCTAGAGGATGAAAAAAGGATCCAGGAGAGACTGACAGGATCCTCAAAACAGGAAAAGCAAGGATCCTACTTTAAAAATAACAAGTTCAAGTCCTACAACAAATCTGATAACCAGAACGTGCATGCAGTGGAACAGGAAGAGGATGATGAGGATTATCCTCCCATTTCTGAATACTGTTTTTCTGTTGATAACAATGAACTAATTCTGGCAATGCAGAATCTAGGTGAGAAAGCTAGGTGGCCGAGAAAAAGTGATAAACCAGCTGCTACAAAGGATAAGTCCAAGTGGTGTGCATATCATGAGGATTTTGGGCATCTCACTGAAGAGTGTATTGCACTTAGAAAGAAAATTGGTTACTTGTTAAGCAAAGGGCATTTGAAGGAGCTTTTGGGACGAAAGAAGTCAAGGATCCAGGATCCTGAAAGGATCCCGGAAAGGGCTCCTGCTCCTCCAGCAGACGCACAAGTTATAAACTTCATATCTGGTGGATCAGACATTTGTGGTACCTCCTTTTCAGCAGCCAAAAGACATGCTAAGGAAACCAAGATGGATAATGGAGACAGACCCATCCGGACCTCCATTGTTACCCAGGATAAAGTCATAGCCTTTGATGAGGATGATCGTGTTGATGTCCAGGATCCTCATCATGATGGTCTTGTTATTACCTTATTTATTTCTAACCACTTTGTTCGCAGGATCCTAATCGATGGAGGAAGCTCTGTGAACATCATTCAGCTTGATGTCCTCAAGAAGATGAATATCCCAGAGTCTGATATTGTCCCAAGATCCTCAGTCCTTGTGGGATTCAATGGAGAAACCAAGAACACATTGGGGGACATCAAACTTCCCATCTATATTGAAGGACTTCATTCTTATCAAAAATTTTGTGCTATATATTGCTTATCATGTTGTAATGTTATCCTTGGCAGGCCATGGATACATGACATGAAGGCAGTCCCATCCACATATCATCAATACGTAACGCTTCCTAGTCCATGGGGAGTGGTGAAAATTGAGAGTGATCAACAAGAAGCTAAGAATTGCTATACATCGTCAATGAAGCCAGCCTCAAGACCAAGGGAGCAATAGCAATTAAAGTGTCCTTCAAGAGATGTCTTGGAGGCAAGAGAACAGGATGTAAAGGAAATCCTCATGGATCTTCATGATCCTGAATCCAAGATCTTCATAGGATCAGGGATCCTTAGCGACATTGAACAGGATCTAGTATCCTTCCTTAAAAGAAGGAAAACCACATTTTCCTGGAAGCATGAGGATATGACAGGTATATCTATAGATATAATTACTCATAAACTTGGCATTGACAGGTCATTCAATCCTATACATCAGAAGAGGAGGAAGTTTGCACCTGAAAGGAATGCTATTATCCAGGAAGAGGTAGATAAACTACTTCAGGCAGATATGATAAGAGAGGTCAAGTATCCAAGGTGGTTAGCGAATGTGGTTGTTGTTTAAAAGAAAAATGGAAAGTGGAGGGTATGTGTCGATTTTACTGATTTAAACAAGGCATGTCTCAAGGATCCTTTCCCATTACCCCACATTGACTCCATGGTGGATGCTACCGCGGGTCATGAGTTGTTGACTTTTATGGATGCTTCATCTGGATTTCAACAAATTCAGATGGAACCATATGATCAAGAGGATACAGCCTTTATGACCCCAACTGGTATATATTGTTATATTGCTATGCCATTTGGACTAAGGAATGCAGGTGCTACTTATCAAAGGCTAGTCAATATGATGTTCAAGGAGCAAATTGGACACACTATGGAAGTCTATATAGATGACATGGTGGTTAAGTCCAAGAAAGCTAAGGATCACCTTAAAGACTTGGAGGAAGCATTCAATATCCTTGATAAATTTAACATGAAACGGAATCCTTCCAAGTGTCATTTTGGTGTTAAAGCAGGGAAATTCTTAGGCTATATGGTGACAAAAAGGGGCATTGAAGCAAGTCCAGAGCAGATTAAGGCTATTGTGAATATCAAATCTCCTGCCAATGCCAAGGATGTGCAAAGATTGACAGGCAGGATCGCAGCCTTGAACAGGTTCATATCCAAATCCTCAGAAAAGTGCAAGGAATTCTATGATATCCTGAGGAAGAACAAGAAATTTGAATGGACTGAGAAGCATGAAAATGCCCTCAAAGCTCTTACGGATTACCTATCCTTAGCCCCAGCCTTGATGAAACCAGAAAAGGGGGATATATTATCCTTATACCTAGCAGTATCCTCAAAAGCAGTAAGTGCGGTCCTTGTTAAGGATCACCAAGGTACACAACATCCTGTTTAGTATGTAAGTAAGAGTTTACTTGATGCTGAATCCAGGTATTCACACTTAGAGAAACTTATCCTACCATTAATTATGGCATCTACTAAATTAAGACATTATTTTGAGACTCATGCCATTATTGTTAAGACTAATTTTCCAATTAAGAATGTTCTCAGGAAACCTGAAATGGCAGGAAGGATGGCTAAGTGGGCAGTGAAGCTTAGTGCATATGATATAAGATATGAACCAAGGACTGCCATCAAATCCCAGGCCTTAGCTGACTTTGTGGCAGATTTCAGTAGTGACTTGCAAAAGGAAGCTGAGTTAGAAGTCCAACAGCTTGAAGACACTAAGGATCCTTGGATACTCTTCACTGATGGAGCCTCTAATGTCAAAGGAATAGGGCTTGGAATACTACTAAAATCGCCACAGGGGGACATAATACCCCACTCCATAGCTTGTGAGTTCCAAACTACCAATAATGAGGCTGAGTATGAAGCCTTGATAGCTGGTTTGCAAATTGCCAAGCATATGAGGATCAGGTATCTTGAGGTACATGTAGATTCATTATTAATCACTAATTACTTTAATGGATCCTATGCTGTTAAAGGTGAAAAGCCAATCAAATATTTAGAGATAGTCAAAGAATTGGCACTCTCTTTTGTTTCCTTTAGTTTGACACATGTACCAAGGGAAGAGAATGCAGAGGCTGATGCATTAGCCAATCTAGGATCATCCTTGAAGATCCCGAAGGATATCAAGATCCCTATTATCCACATCCTAACCCCTGTTATCGAGGATCATGTAGCCATGGAGATAGGAGAGGATTCTGCTATTGTCCCTACTGATGTTACACAATCCCATTCAGGATCATGGATCCTTCCAATAATGAGATATATCCAACATGGAGAGATTCCTACAGGAGAAAACCCCAGGGCTTTCAAAATTAAGGTATCTCAATTCACAATATTGAATAACATATTATATAAACGATCTCTTGCAGGACCATATCTAAGATGCATTGAGGATCCTGAAATCCAAGAAGTCCTAAAGGATTTCCATGAAGGAGGTTGTGGAAACCACACTGGGGGCAGGGCATTATTCTCAAGGATCCTGAGGACAGGATACTATTGGCCTACAATGAAGAAGGATGCTGTGGATTATGCTAAGAAGTGTGATCCTTGTCAGAGACATAGTAATATCCTTCACCAACCAGCAGAACTTTTGCATCCTATATCCTCCTCTTGGCCATTTATGAGATGGGGAATGGATATAGTTGGTAAGCTTCCTAAGGCACCTGGTGGAAAAGTATTCATGCTTGCTATGACTGACTACTTCTCCAAGTGGATAGAGGCTGAAGCCTTCGCTCAAGTCAGAGAAAAAGAAGTGATATCCTTTATCAAGAGAAATATTATTACTAGATTTGGTATCCCTTCTGAAATTGTTTGTGATGATGGATCCCAATTTATTGGGAGTAGAACTACTAACTTTTGTGACAGCTGGGGGATTAAGATGATAACATCAACACCAGTCCACCCACAAGCTAATGGTCAGGCAGAATCATCCAACAAGATCATCATCAACAATTTGAAGAAAAAGCTTGGATCCAAGAAAGGAAAATGGGCAGAAGAACTACCTTATATACTATGGGCTGATAGGACAACTCCCAAGAATGCCACTGGCCAAACTCCATTTTCTTTGGTATTTAGGGCAGAATCAGTGATCCCTACAGAGATGGTGGTTCCTACTGCAAGAACAAGCATTCGTGATCCTGAAGAAAATGCTAAAAACTTGGTTCAAGACTTGGATACTATAGAAGAACTCAGGGATTTGGCAAGGATAAGGATGGCCAGTTATCAACAAAGGATGGCTGGAGCTTACAACAAAAATGTCAGGATCAGGAAATTCCAAGTTGGTGATATGGTGTTAAAGAAAGCATTTCAGAATACCACCAATCCTGCTGATGGAAAGTTGGCACCAAAGTGGGAAGGCCCTTACTTGATCAAAGCTGAGGCAGGAAAGGGGGCATATCGATTGCTAACAATGGAAGGTGATTTGCTACCAAGAGGTTGGAATGCTGTCCACTTGAAGAAATACTTCATGTAATAAGGATCCATGATCCTTACCTGACAAGTATCCTTGAAGGATCCTTACAGGACAGGGGATCCTCATTTTGGTAATATTCTAATCTCAAACTATTTTGTTCTTTAATTGTCTTATATAAGGATAAGGATCCTGCATCCTTTATCCTCCTTTCACTTGAATCTGAGTTTTGCAGAAGGTTTAGGTATCCTTAACAAAGGATCGAGTATCCACAGAAGTATCCAGTTATTTGGGCTAGTCCCCAGTTTGGGCATGTCCCTAGTATCGCCAGTAGCGTACGATGATCCTGGTACAGTTCATGGCAATGGGACCAGTACTCGTTTTAGGGGCTGACAATTTCATTGTACTGGCTGTATTCAGGATCCTACGTATAATGGTAGACGTACCATACATCCGTTCCTAAGGTTTCTAACGTTTTCACGTTAGCTAAGGTTTTGGTATTTTCATGTCACTAAGTTTGGATAGTCGCCAGTGAGGGCCATACTCCAGTTTACACACGATCCTTTGGGCTTGTCCCCAGTTATTCTTTGGGCTTGTCCCCAGTTATCCTTTGGGCTTGTCCCCAGTTATCCTTTGGGCTTATCCCCAGTATATTGGGCTTGTCCCCAGTTACTAACTTTTATCTTATATTGGCTTAGTCCCAAGTTGTATCCTATTTCAGGTTTTTGAAGCTAAACGACCAAGGATCCTTGATCCTTATCTTCTACTAAGGTTTGTCTTTTGGTTATCCTAATTATAAATGTTAAAGGTTAGGATCCTAACTTGGATTCTCAGGTATGGTCCTTAATTGCTTTGATTTTATTTATCATTTACATGAGTGACCCTTATCCTTTGACAACTGAACTTGTGATCTTTAAACTACACTACTTTTCAGAACTTGTCAACTATAGGATATGTGACCCTTGATCATATCCTAGACTTTTGAGAATATTTTTAAAATTTTTCTTCTTTACTTAATAAATTCAGACAAAATATATACCACAACAATTGAAAAGTAAAGTGTTCACAAGGATAATAACACGGGAAATAGCCAGAAAGTTAAAGTTATTTTATTCACAAAACATTAAACCCTTCAAGGATGTCAAAATTGCCAACCCACATTTCTACCTGCAAAACGTGGCCCGTCCACATGGGTTGGCAAAGGGTGTCCATTGTTAACGGGTCTTAAGAGTGCAGGAAGTAAAAGATGGCAGGATAACAAATGGCTTCATCCCCCAAACAGAGGATCCATCCACCACTCATTATCCTACCTATTGTCTTAGGATCCATGATCCATAACCCTAGAGACTATTATTCAAATACAACCCATCATTGTTTCAAAACATCATAACCAAAAAACTACTAAGTCCTAAAAAATGGGCTCCGGCCACGTCTAGAAATATCCATCATCGCCCATTCCTACAGCTTACACCTTGGCTGCATCACCACCAGCATCACCATCACCAGCTTGATCCTTAGCCCCACTGCTGCTAGCCTCAATTGCTAGGACCTCATCTGCCTCTTCTTCGTCATCCAGATCAGCCAACCTAGCCTTCCAGCCCTCTATGTCCCAGTTGCTCTTGTCAAAGTCAGGATCCTGAGCTTCTTGGGCCATCTGCAACTTGGTTTTGTACATAGCAATGGCAGCGGAGACTTTGGCATCATTTGTGATTTCAGCCTTCTCTTGGTCAGCAGTGATATGAGCCAGGACAACTTCCCTCTTCACCAGATTGACATCGTTTTCAAGGGAGGCAATCTTCTTATCCTTGGCCGGCATGATCTTTTAGAGGTCCACACACTTTTGCTCAACCTCTTCAACACTACCTACGTAGTCCTCGATTTCAGTAAATTTCTGCAAAAAGACAATGTAAAGTTTAGGATCACATGATCCTCAAGTGGGTAGGATAACTAAGCTAAGTCAGTGATCCTTACATCAGCAAAGTACTCAAGGAACTGGTGGCGGATTAGAGGCAAGCCTTCTAGATTGTCAGCCTCAGAGGCTTTCCTCTTCTTTCCCTTGGAGGAGGTAGGCTTGGGGATGGCAGTACTTGGGCTAGCAGCATCCTTCTTCCTCCCAGATCTGGGACCAACAGTGGTGAGATCGGTGACACTGAAACGAGTAGCAGACTTCGATGATTTTCCAGCACCTACACATCCAAAACAGATAAGTATCCTTATTTCATTCTAATTTAAACATTTAGTTATGCACAAAATGGGATACTTACTTGACATCGTAACAGAGCCTGAAGATACTTCCTGAGAATCCTGGGTATTTGCTTGAAATGTTCTTATTGCAGGATCAAGTCTCCGAAAAGCAGCAAGCCTTTCCTTCGTTGCAGGTGTTGTAATAAGGTGTGCAATAGTAATAGCTGCAAAATAGAAACAAAAGGATGTTAGTGATCCTCAGCAGAAACAAGGTTATCCTGTGATCCTTCTCAGGATCCTCTATCCTACCATGAGTGGTCCAATTTCTAGGCAGATCCTTTCCATCGGGGATAGAATCCCTTCTGACAAAGAAGAATCACCTTTTCCAATTGGTGTCATTTTTAGTGGCTTTGAAGATGGGGTGTTCTTCATCGGGTTTGTGTTTGAATAGATATCGATGAGATCCATGGCTCACAAGTTCGTACATTTCTACTAACTCCGACATTCCCAGATTAATTCCTTCACGCTCAATGATTCTTTCAAGGGTATAGAAGACCCTCCAGATCATTGGCATTGCTTGGATGTAGGAGATGCCGGTGAGAGAGAAGAAGGATTGGGTGAAATCAAGAAAAGGATACGAGTATCCTATCATAAATGGGGTGACCGGAAAAGCTACCCAGGTTTCAGAAACAAAGTCGCTCAGGACGGTGGGATCAAAAGTTTTGAAAACGGTGTTCGCCGAAAAACAATGGCGAATCCTATCTATCTGTGGATCAGTAAAGCAACATCGTTCCTTTGCAGAGTCTTCGATGATCTTTTGGCTCTTCAAGGGACTGTCCTTTTTGTGACCCTTAGCCGGTGAGGATCTTAGCATCATCTTGGTCATGATGGTGGTGAAGAAGAAGAAACAGAACGAGAATATGAATAGAGAAATGAAAGAGAAGTACCTGATCAGATCTTCGAATGAGGATTTAAAGGATGAAATGCACGAATTTAAATGATTCCTAACCCTTATCTCTAATTTCAATTTATAATCATGATCTTGCAGGATAGTCACTTCAATGACGTCAGGATGCAACGGCTAGTCAGAATTTAACGGCTATATATCCGTTGATTTGTTACGGATAAGAACGAGAAAATATAACTCGTTTATTTACACTTTACTCCTTATATTTTGGGGGCAATTGTTAGGGGAGGATTTTTGAATGATCAGTGATCCTCAATTCTGTTTGAATTAGAGATCCTCAGAGAGTATTGTAGGATCAGGATCCAGGATCATCATAAGGATCCTCATACTAACGATTGTCTGCTTTGAATATGATGTTGTTTGGTAGGAGTACGTGCTTGGACTTGGTCTTGGCGATATTCCTGGAGCATATTCCCTATTTATTCCGCACGTGCTTGACTAATATGGACGTTATGGAGTTCGTGGGAGACTTGCATGAAATGCGGATAGTTTGTTAGCTTAGATTTTTTCCAAATTTAAAAAGGGATAGTGAACTAAATTAGAACACTTGGATATTTTTGGCTAAACACACACACTCGTAACTGCTCTCGTCAACTCTTGACAGTTTGCTTGGCGATTACACACTTTTTTGCACATTACACTCTAGTGATCCTTATAACTAGCTCGCTATCATCCAAAGTTGTAATACATTTTTTGTTTAATCTGAGTTGGTGATCGGTAGTTTCCATCACCCGAGGTTTTTTATGCCGGAGATCAACTCTTGATCAAGGGCTTTTTCCTCGTATAAATCATTATGTCACTTGTTCATTACATTTCTGAGTGATCCTTAGTATTGTTCATTGATTCAAGCATCACACCTCACAACAAAAGATTTGGTTGCATTATCCTTGCTTGATTTTTGACCAAAACAAGCATCTTCACCAGCCTTCTCCACCTTCTCGGCCTCAGCATCGGTTCCAGCATCCTGAGCAGCATCCTCACCAGCATCCTTTTTGTCTCCAGCCTTGTCTGCCACCTCTGCTGACTTAGAAGACTCGCCAGCTTCAGCAGGAAGGGGCACAGCCTTGCCTCCTGTCACACCCCGGATTTCCACGTGTCACCGGTGGGCCCGGTGGGGAGTGTCGTGACGTGGTTGGCAACATAATAGTCAAACAACACAATATTTAATATGCACAGCTGTCGATTATTTATCCATAGACGGATCGAATTCAACCAAATATAATATTGTAATATCAAGTATCACAACTGTCGATTATTTATCCACAGACGGATCGAAAATAAAATCGAAACAATAGTTCAACAGACTTTAGGCATCTTAAGCTTGCGAGAGTTCTATTGATGCTAAGGAGAAATCCCAGCCAATTACGCTTAGCACCTGCATTTAATCTTTTTGGGAAAATACGTCAGTTTACACTGGTAAATACAATCAACTGACTCATTTTGGAAAATGATTAAAAATTGATTTGGATGCACGTGGCATAAACATTTTATAACTTGGGAGAATTATTTAAATATATAATCTTGTGAACGAATTACATGTTCCTTATGTGTTCAGTAGCCCGGATCGTGTCCGGGTTAAAGATCAATAGACACACCACATTATTCTTTTGTGCATTGACGGGTGTACGCCTACACCCCGCGCTTAAGTCATGGCCATTTCGTAAAATGATGCCAGGGATATCCGGGACATGGTCATTAACCCCCAAAGGCTTTTAAGTAAACAAAACTGTTTAAACGGGCCGATCAAATTATTCAATTAACCGCCAAACGATGGAAGATTTGATGCCCGACCAAGCGGTATTTTATATACCGTAACCCAAGCCCGTATAGGGAAAATAAGTTAAAAGTATTTACCTGAGCAATGTAATAATCACAATAAGCAAATGCAAGTAGCTTTTACTGGTCCTCCTAATCTGGAACGAAGGTTTATAATAACCTATTAGAATCCTAACGGGTCTTTAGTTAAGCTTAAGCTTATCCCGGTTAGTTTCAAAGATACGGTTCGTACGCACGATTAAGCGAAGACCGGATAGAATGTGATTTAGACCCGACAAGTTTAGAGACTTGCTTAATATGGGTATTTCATACACATTCTGGATTTTGAGATAAAACCGATAAGGTTTGACCCGTTTCGGCTAATTTATGTAAACTAGTTACATAACCCGAACCGAATGCGTAATAAGCGTAACGGGTGAACGTAAGAGCCATTTACAGGTTTCCTAAGTTAATATGCTTCAAATATGTTGTGACATCAGTAAGATGTCTTTTATTATGCCCAAAACGAATTTAAACACAAACTATGCCCCGTAGGGGTAGTTTGGTCATTTAAAAGATTATAAAAGAGTTTAAGTATTATCCTGAGTTACAGGTCTGATGTAATCAGCAAAAATACTTAATTTATTAGGTTATAACAGTAGGGTAAAGTAGATATGTGAAATTTATCAATTATAACCAAACTATGCACCGTAGGGGCATTTTGGTAATTTCACATAAGCCGAAAAGCTCAAAACTGAAGTCTGAGATTAACAACTTTTTCTTACTGTTAAAATATTATAATTTACCCTAAATATCAGTAGGTATCACCCTTGTATGTTTAAAAATAGTCTTAGTACATACTATGCGCTAAAAACGCTTAATAAGGCGATTAGAAGCCGTTTCCGGGTTCTATATATAAAGCTGATATTTTTATCATTCCAGAAGGCTTAAAATAATTTATTTATCATTTAAAATCAGTAGCAAAAGGTTTGGAGTCAATTAGATGTGTAAAACTCATTTTATAGCCCGTAAGGGCAAAACAGACAATTACCGGATTAAGCCTACGACTATAAGTTATGCTCAGCCTAAAATTAATTAAAAATATTCAAAAATCCCAAAATAATATATTACATTAGTGGGTAAAGATTTTGATATCAAAAAGTATGTTTAAATAAGCTATACGCTAATTACGCCGTTTAATTAACATAAAGCTTCTTAATTACGCTAATGAGCATAACTCTCAATCTACACCTCAAACTGATGTCAAATTTTGGGTGCAAGTTTATATATCAGTGACTAAGGTTTCTACTCTTTTACATTTTCAAAAATCACGTTTTAAGGTGAAAAGGGCATAATGGTCAACATATGAGCAATTAATGGAATCATGCGTATTAATTGGTTAACTAATGAACCATGGTGTATAATCACAGAGGGTTATACTAGCATGTAACCTGGTCCAAATAGCGCTCTAAGGTATTTCTAAATCGTACCAAAACGGGTCAGAACTGAAGTCAAAGCAAAAGTCAAAGCTTTGCGACTTTCGGTTCCGAACCGGGTCTAAACAGTAAATTGTCGGGTTGAACATGTTTAGACATGTTCTTACATTCATTAACAAGTTATATTAATGATCAAACAGGTTGTATGTGTTCTACATTGCTAATTATGCATAAATTAGAAACTAAGTATCCTGTTGACTTTTTAATCACAAGTTTGACCCGACATTTGACCTAGTTAGAGTGGGAATCAGGGGGAACCCTTTTAAGGGTTTATTACCCACATAATTACCAACTTATAACTACTTTCAATTCGATAGTGATTAATCTTGAAGTCAACCGTTAATTACGACGGTTTGACCTTTAAGCTAAAACTAAGCAAAAACTTAACTAAGGAAGGTTAAGCAAACTTACAAGAGTCCTATGAACGACCAGAGATCACTTGAGAGAAGTCTTGAGCTCCAGAAGTGATCCAAAGTGCAGATGGAAGGTGTGAGACCAATGCTTTCAACTTAGTGGCCTTTTATAGTGATTTAATCACCATGGATTGTTGACACACAAGTCTACAACTGACCACAACTCATCCACAAGTGTCCCTAAGTGTCTAGGACTGTTTAGGGGTCGCCCACAATGTGAAAATATCTGTTTTGGGTCGATTAAGCGCGAATACAGGCTGCTGTCTACGTATTCTGCATCTGACGGTCTGACGCGGCCCGTGTAAGACCTTAAGGTCTTTTACGCGGCCCGCCTGAGTCTTGAAATCAGATTATGCATTTTCTAGTTGTTGCATACTTGTCCCTTGGCTCTTTGAAAGACCAACCAAGCTTAATACTTGCAATTTGAACCCTCCTTATTTACCTACAGGGGCTTTAAGACTTGTACCCACTTTGCCAAGTCCCTGGACATTTCATGTTAACCTGAAAAGTCATAATTTTCGACGTTGACGCTTTAACCCCTCGTATACGAATTTGGTCATAACTTTCTCATATGATGACGAAACTTTATGAAATTTTTATCGTGCATTCTAGTGAGCATAAATAATCGTTACAAAGCTTCGGGTTTGCTAAAAGGTCACTCAGAGGTATAACTTAAACATGTTGACACATTTAACCCCTGTAGTTTGTAATCTCTCACTTTTAGCTTCGCATGATCCATGATTTATTCGTTTGAAGGCATGAGCATCATGTAGGGTTAATGTACAATATATTTATTCACTGTTGACATTTAGAACTCGTATATTAACATACTTTCCATGATTGTCAACTTTAGTCCTTTCAAAACATTCTTTCACACGTTCAATCATATGACACGTGTCAACACATTATAGGACGTGAATTTTCGAGGTGTTACATCCTCACCCCCTTAAAAGAAATCTCGACCCCGAGATTTACTGAAATAAATAAGGGTACTTTTCTTTCATCGTGGACTCAACCTCCCACGTGTATTGGGGACCTCTACGGGCATCCCATTTTACCTTTACAATAGGTACATGCTTCCTTCGAAGCTTCTTAACCTGTCGATCTTCAATCGACAATGGTTTTTCCACAAATTTCAAGCTCTCATCTATATGCACATCTGTATGTGGTATAACCAGTGATTCATCAGTGAAGCACTTCTTCAGATTGCAGATGTGGAACACATTGTGAATTCCACTGAGCTCTTCAGGTAAGTTTAACTTATAGGCAACTGACCCGACACGTTCGATAACCTCGAAAGGTCCTATGTATCTCGGGCTTAGCTTGCCTTTCTTACCAAATCGCATCACTCCCTTCCAGGGTGATACTTTAAGCAACACCTTGTCACCTACTTCGAAGTGAAAAGATTTACGCTTTGGATCTGCATAACTCTTCTGCCTATCTCGGGCAGCCTTGAGACGGTCTCGAATCTGGAAAATCTTGTCCGTCGTTTCAAAGACTATCTCTGGTCCTGATAATTGGACATCTCCAACTTCCGCCCAACAAACAGGCGTTCTACACTTTCTACCGTATAAGGCCTCGAAAGGCGCATCCTTAATGCTGGTATGGTAGCTATTGTTGTAGGATAATTCGATTAGTGGTAGGTGGTTATCCCAACTACCACCCAAATCGATCACACATGCATGTAGCATGTCTTCCAAAGTTTGAATAGTACGCTCACTCTGACCGTCTGTCTGAGGATGGTAAGCCGTACTAAAATTCAAATGCGTGCCCAAAGATTGTTGGAAGCTTTTCCAAAAGTGTGACGTGTATCTAGTATCTCTATCAGAGATAATAGACACAGGTATGCCATGTAAGGCTACAATCTTATCCACGTACAACTGGGCTAACATGTCGGAGCTATAAGTCTCCTTGATAGGTAAGAAATGTGCTGACTTAGTCAGTCTATCAACTATAACCCATATTGTATCATTTCCTTTCCTTGTCTTGGGTAACTTGGTGATAAAATCCATGGTTACCATTTCCCACTTCCACGTAGGAAGTTCAGGCTATTGTAGCAAGCCTGGCGGCTTTTGATGTTCTGCTTTGACTTGCGCACAAGTCAAGCACTTAGCTACATAGGCAGCTACAGACTTTTTCAAGCCTATCCACCAATAATTTGCCCTTAGATCCTGGTACATCTTATCAGCTCCAGGATGAATGGAATATTTGGAACTATGGGCTTCCTGGAGGATAACATCTTGAAGTCCTCGACAAATTGGAACCCATATTCGTCCATTCAATCTCAGAATTCCGTCTTTGCCAAGAGATAACTGTTCCTCAGTTACTCCTAGCTTTTCATTAGGATAGTTAGCTTCCAACACAGCTTCCTTCTGTGCAGCTAACAACCTTTTATTTAAACTGTTCTTTATTTCAATGCTCTTGGCATTGATTTGGATGGGTTTCACCCTTTCCTTTCTGCTCAAGGCATCAGCGACTACATTCACCTTGTCGGGATGATATTTGATTTCACAATCATAATCATTTAAAGTCTCCATCCAACGGCGTTGCCTCATGTTTAAATCCTTCTGATTAAACAGGAGCTGGAGGCTCTTGTGATCAGAATAGATCACACACTTGATTCCATATAGATAATGCCTCCATAGTTTTAGTGCGAAAACAACGACACCCAACTCTAAGTCGTGGGTGGTGTAATTCTTTTCATGAACCTTTAACTGTCGTGATGCATAGGCAATAACTTTGCCTTTCTGCATAAACACACACCCCATACCAGTGTGCGATGCATCGCAGTAAACCACAAAATCTTCTATTCCATCTGGCAATGTCAGTACTGGGGCGTTGCTCAACTTTTGCTTTAGGATATCAAAGGACTCTTGCTGCTTAGGGCCCCAAACGAACTTTACTTTCTTCTTAGTCAAGGAAGTTAGGGGTGCAGCAATCCTTGAAAAATTTTCAATGAAACGCCTGTAATATCTTGCCAATCCCAAGAAGCTACGAATCTCTGTAGGCGTCTTTGGCTCTTGCCAGTTCATAACTGCTTCAACCTTAGCGGGATCTACTTAGATACCACGCTCACTAACCACGTGTCCAAGGAATTGGACTTCTCGAAGCCAAAACTCACACTTGAAAAATTTGGCGTAGAGTTTCTCATGATGTAGGAGTTTGAGAATACAGCGAAGGTGTTTCTCATGGTCAGCTTGGTTCTTAGAATAAATGAGAATGTCGTCGATGAAAACGGTGACGAATTTATCTAAGTATGGCTTGCAAACGCGATTCATGATATCCATGAACGCGGCAGGTGCATTTCTGAGCCCAAAAGGCATCACTAGGAACTCGTAATGACCATAACGAGTCCTAAATGCAGTTTTATGTACGTCTTCATCTCTAACCTTCAGTTGGTGGTAGCCTGACCTTAAGTCAATCTTCGAGAAATAACTTGCCCCTTGCAATTGATCGAACAAATCGTCGATCATGGGCAAAGGATACCTATTCTTGATCGTGACCTTATTAAGCTCACGGTAATCGATGCACAGATGCATCGATCCATCCTTCTTCTTGACAAACAAGACTGGTGCTCCCCAAGGAGACGAACTAGGTTTAATGAAACCTTTAGCTAGCAATTCATCCAGTTGTGTCCTCAACTCCCTCATTTCGGTTGGTGCTAACCTGTAAGGTGCTCTAGCAACAGGTGCTGCTCCAGAGATGATATCAATTCTGAATTCCACTTGCCTATCTGGTGGCAAACCAGGTAGTTCTTCCGGAAAAACTTCTGGGTATTCAGAAATGACGGGGATGTCTTCGATCTTCGGTTTAGGCTCATAATCACTTGTGCCATATAGATGACACAACCCTTCTTTAAACATTTTGAAGCCTTGAGCATAGTCACTTGCTCAGGCAGCCCATACTGGGTATCTCCCCGAATTGTAAGTGATTCACCAGACGGAGTCTTAATCACCACTTGCTTTCTGTTGCAGATGATTTGGGCCTGGTTATGAGATAACCAGTCCATACCCAAAACTATGTCAAAACCGGCCAACTTAAAGGGAAGTAGAGACAGAGGAAAAGAGTGGTTCTTAATGGATATAGCACATCCATCTAACACAGTTGAGACGGTTTCTATGGTGCCATCTGCTAACTCTACCTCATAATTTATACTCAAGGTTTTGACAGGTAATTTCAGCAATTTGCAAAACTTATGTTCTACGAAAGACTTATCAGCGCCTGAATCAAAAAGTACTCTTGCATAGACATCATTTACAAGGAAAGTACCTGTAATCACATTTTCATCTTGTACTGCTTCCTTTGCGTCCATTCTGAAGACTCTAGCATTAGTCTTCTTGGCCTCTTCAGGCTTCTTGGCGTATTTAGGGCAGTTGGTTTTAATGTGCCCCTTCTCATTGCAACTGTAGCAAGTTGCATCCTTCAGCTTTTTGCAATCCAAGGTTTTGTGTTCCTTAGACTTGCATATCCCGCAAGCAAATGATTTTGACTGAGTCTGTGAGTTTGATTCCAGCCTGCACTTTCCAAAGTGATGTTTCTTGCAAATCTTGCATTTGGGCTTCTCACCAGACTGATGCCCATCTTTCCTTAACTCAGACCCCCTCTTGTTGTCACCGTTTCCACGGTGCTTCTTGTTCGACCTCCGTGAATTATCATCTTCACGTTTTCTCTTCTCAGCATCCTTGTTTCTCAGCGATCTTTGTCTGACCGCATCCAGAGTTAGGGACAAAGATATGTCAGCTACTGATCTAAAAGTAGCTGGCCGAGAAGCCTTCACGCTTGCCTTAATTTTTGGGGCCAACCCACCGATAAAACGAGCTATTCTTTTTGGTTCCGGGGTCACCAGATATGGAACCAACCGGGACATTGTGTTGAAGCTCGTGAGGTAAGCTTGACAGTCAAGGTTTGTCATCACCAATGATAGAAAATCAGACTCTATCTTCTCAACCTCATGCTGGGGGCAGTAATTTTCCCTTATAAGGGCAACAAATTGTTCCCATGACATGTTGTACAACGGGATTTTCCCGGTGGCTTGGATCAGTGATCTCCACCAGGCTAAAGCTTCACCCTTAAATGATTGCGACACAAACTTGACCACATCCCTCTCAGCGCATCCGCTGATATCCACAACTTTGTCCATCTCGTCTAACCACGTCATGCAGTCAATGGCTCCCTTTTCCCCAGTGAAATCCCTGGGCTTGCACGAGACAAAGTATTTATAGGAGCAACCCTTAGTGCGGGGTTCTTGATTAAGTACAACCTGTTGAGATGGAGCACTATGGTGGTTTGAGGAGAGTCTATCATCATCTTTCTTAGGTTCATCCTTTTTGGAAGGTGGCTTCGAATGCGGCGTAGATAGGGTCCTACTTCGAGTCCCACTATACTCTTCGTACTGCCGCTCTAAGGCTTTTGTAACTGCGTCGTCTACCAACGCTTTCAGTTCAGCACCCGTTAAATGAACTCGGGCGTTATCAATATTCTCCACTGGATGGCTATTAATTTCGTCTGAGTTAGCCATTTTAATTGAACTGTTATAGAAAACAAGGACAATAGTTTATTTGGGAGTTTATTATGGAATTGCCCCTTAGGGTAATTCATTAACCATGGTAAACAGAGACCATATTTGGTTAATTTATTAATCATATTTATTTAGAATTTCTATTATAATTTATCCTAATTATAAAACAATGACAGTTTTATTTGTGGCACAAAAGGCCTAGTCACAAGGTCATTTTAAATTATAAGCTATGATTTCAGATAATCAAAACATGGATGTATATTCGCACAACAGGCCTAGTCACAAGGACATTTATAAATTATAAGCTATGATTTCAGAGAATCAAAGCATGAAGGTTTGGACCTAGTTCATTACCTTTATCTGACAGGGAGTCATCGCTACCACTGTCTTTTGGCTCATATGGAAATGAGCAGGGCCCGTAGGCACTATATTACCACGTATGGCCAAAATATGATCATCTCAATTGATGATCTTAACCCATGATTCAGAGATCATTAAATTGGGTTAGGAATCTTTTGAAGAATCCAATAATAAGAATGACGTGTGTGATTTTAATGAATCACGTCTGCCAGGAGTGTTAACATATTTTCAGATGTTAACAGGGATACGAATCTTTTAAACAGGTCTTACCATCATGGTCAGGTCTTCAAAATGACACTCAGGCTAGGTTTCACTCTTAAGATTCTTATTAAATAATTATTAGGCAGATTATTATTAAAAGGAATGGTTTTGATTTATTTATTTCATATATAATATTTATGCATATAATAGCAAAATGAAATTTATAAACATAACACTCCATTAATTATTAATAGGTTACACGTCGCCCTAAACGGGACTTTTTATTAAAGCAACATACCCACGCAGGGGTCAAATTGAAATACTAGTCCACGCAGGGACTTAAACAAACATCATACCCTCGTAAGGGTTAACAGAAAGATAGACCCACGCAGGGGTCAAAATAAACAAACATACATACCCACGCAGGATCGCTGTAAAGGTATGTAGGAAGGTTGTGGGTTGTTGGGCTCATTTTCTGAATGTGGCCCATATGAGTTATATACGGGAGGTGTCGAACTGTGCGAAACCAACCGTCTAGCCGGCTCTAAAAGGTTCCTCCGGTTCTGTCGAGGATCGTCACTCTCGGTAGTAGAAGGAGCTCGCATATGCGAAGGTCCTGCCTCGTTGTCATTGGGGGCGGTGATTGGCCCCTTTCCTCGTCCTCTTCTTCGGAAGAATCTTGGCGGCATTTTGTTAATCCTGTCAATACAACATGAGATAACGACAAGAATATATATAAAATAAAGGACAAAACAAAAACCAACAAAGTAGAATTTGTCCTATGTTATTTGTCTAGACTCGAAAGTTTTTGAAATGTGCAATTGTGTAACTGAGATTAAACACAAAAGGTTAGTGTTTAATTCACTCAGTGTTGGCTCTAATACCAACCTGTCACACCCCGGATTTCCACGTATCATCGGTGGGCCCGGTGGGGAGTGTCGTGACGTGGTTGGCAACATAATAGTCAAACAACACAATATTTAATATGCACAGTGGAAGCAAATGAAAGATATAATTCAACCGAATATAATATTGTAATATCAAGTATCGCCAGCTTCAGCAGGAAGGGGCACAGCCTTGCCTCCTGTCACACCCCGGATTTCCACGTGTCACCGGTGGGCCCGGTGGGGAGTGTCGTGACGTGGTTGGCAACATAATAGTCAAACAACACAATATTTAATATGCACAGCTGTCGATTATTTATCCACAGACGGATCGAATTCAACCAAATATAATATTGTAATATCAAGTATCACAACTGTCGAATATTTATCCACAGACGGATCGAAAATAAAATGGAAACAATAGTTCAACAGACTTTAGGCATCTTAAGCTTGCGAGACTTCTATTGATGCTAAGGAGAAATCCCAGCCAATTACGCTTAGTACCTGCATTTAATCTTTTTGGGAAAATACGTCAGTTTACACTGGTAAATACAATCAACTGACTCATTTTGGAAAATGATTAAAAATTGATTTGGATGCACGTGGCATAAACATTTTATAACTTGGGAGAATTATTTAAATATATAATCTTGTGAACGAATTACATGTTCCTTATGCGTTCAGTAGCCCGGATCGTGTCCGGGTTAAAGATCAATAGACACACCACATTATTCTTTTGTGCACTGACCGGTGTACGCCTACACCCCGCGCTTAAGTCGTGGCCATTTCGTAAAATGATGCCAGGGATATCCGGGACATGGTCATTAACCCCCCAAAGGCTTTTAAGTAAACAAAACTGTTTAAACGGTCCAATCAAATTATTCAATTAACCACCAAACGATGGAAGATTTGATGCCCGACCAAGCGGTATTTTATATACCGTAACCCAAGCCCGTATAGGGAAAATAAGTTAAAAGTATTTACCTGAGCAATGTAATAATCACAATAAGCAAATGCAAGTAGCTTTTACTGGTCCTCCTAATCTGGAACGAAGGTTTATAATAACCTATTAGAATCCTAACGGGTCTTTAGTTAAGCTTAAGCTTAGCCCGGTTAGTTTCAAAGATACGGTTCGTACGCACGATTAAGTGAAGACCGGATAGAATTTGATTTAGACCTGACAAGTTTAGAGATTTGATTAATATGGGTATTTCATACACATTCTATATTTTGAGATAAAACCGATAACGTTTGACCCGTTTCGGCTAATTTATGTAAACTAGTTACATAACCCGAACCGAATGTGTAATAAGCGTAACGGGTGAACGTAAGAGCCATCTACAGGTTTCCTAAGTTAATATGCTTCAAATATGTTGTGACATCAGTAAGATGTCTTTTATTATGCCCGAAACGAATTTAAACACAAACTATGCCCCGTAGGGGTAGTTTGGTCATTTAAAAGATTATAAAAGAGTTTAAGTATTATCCTGAGTTACAGGTCTGATGTAATCAGCAAAAATACTTAATTTATTAGGTTATAACTGTAGGGTAAAGTAGATATGTGAAATTTATCAATTATAACCAAACTATGCACCGTAGGGGCATTTTGGTAATTTCACATAAGCCGAAAAGCTCAAAACTGAAGTCTGAGATTAACAACTTTTGCTTAGTGTTAAAATATTATAATTTACCCTAAATATCAGTAGTATCACCCTTGTATTTTAAAAATAGTCTTAGTACATACTATGCGCGAAAAACGCTTAATAAGGCGATTAGAAGCCGTTTCCGGGTTCTATATATAAAGCTGATATTTTTATCATTCCAGAAGGCTTAAAATAATTTATTTATCATTTAAAATCAGTAGCAAAAGGTTTGGAGTCAATTAGATGTGTAAAACTCATTTTATAGCCCGTAAGGGCAAAACAGACAATTACCGGATTAAGCCTACGACTATAAGTTATGCTCAGCCTAAAATTAATTAAAAATCTTCAAAAATCCCAAAATAATATATTACATTAGTGGGTAAAGATTTTGATATCAAAAAGTATGTTTAAATAGGCTATACGCTAATTACGCCGTTTAATTAACATAAAGCTTCTTAATTACGCTAATGAGCATAACTCTCAATCTACACCTCAAACTGATGTCAAATTTTGGGTGCAAGTTTATATATCAGTGACTAAGGTTTCTACTCTTTTACATTTTCAAAAATCACGTTTTAAGGTGAAAAGGGCATAATGGTCAACATATGAGCAATTAACGGAATCATGCATATTAATTGGTTAACTAATGAACCATGGTGTATAATCACAGAGGGTTATACTAGCATGTAACCTGGTCCAAATAGAGCTCTAAGTTATTTCTAAATCATACCAAAATGGGTCAGAACTGAAGTCAAAGCAAAAGCAAAAGTCAAAGCTTTGCGACTTTCGGTTCCGAACCGGGTCTAAACAGTAAATTGTCGGGTTGAACATGTTTAGACATGTTCTTACATTCATTACCAAGTTATATTAATGATCAAACAGGTTGTATGTGTTCTACATTGCTAATTATGCATATATTAGAAACTAAGTATCCTGTTGACTTTTTAATCACAAGTTTGACCCGACATTTGACCTAGTTAGAGTGGGAATCAGGGGGAACCCTTTTAAGGGTTTATTACCCACATAATTACCAACTTATAACTACTTTCAATTCGACTAATCACTGGACCATTAGTGATTAATCTTGAAGTCAACCGTTAATTACGACGGTTTGACCTTTAAGCTGAAACTAAGCAAAAACTTAACTAAGGAAGGTTAAGCAAACTTACAAGAGTCCTATGAACGACTAGAGATCACTTGAGAGAAGTCTTGAGCTCCAGAAGTGATCCAGAGTGCAGATGGAAGGTGTGAGACCAATGGTTGCAACTTAGTGGCCTTTTATAGTGATTTAATCACCATGGATTGTTGACACACAAGTCTACAACTGACCACAACTCATCCACAAGTGTCCCTAAGTGTCTAGGACTGTTTAGGGGTCGCCCACAATGTGAAAATATCTGTTTTGGGTCGATTAAGCGCGAATACAGGCTGCTGTCTACGTATTCTACATCTGACGGTCTGACGCGGCCCGCGTAAGACCTTAAGGTCTTTTACGCGGCCCGCCTGAGTCTTGAAATCAGATTATGCATTTTCTAGTTGTTGCATACTTGTCCCTTGGCTCTTCGAAACGGCAACCAAGCTTAATACTTGCAATTTGAGCCCTCCTTATTTACCTACAGGGGCTTTAAGACTTGTACCCACTTTGCCAAGTCCCTGGACATTTCATGTTAACCCGAAAAGTCATAATTTTCGACGTTGACGCTTTAACCCCTCGTATACGAATTTGATCATAACTTTCTCATACGATGACGAAACTTTATGAAATTTTTATCGTGCATTCTAGTGAGCATAATTAATCGTTACAAAGCTTCGGGTTTGCTAAAAGGTCACTCAGAGGTATAACTTAAACATGTTGACACATTTAACCCCTGTAGTTTGTAATCTCTCACTTTTAGCTTCGCATGATCCGTGATTTATTCGTTTGAAGGCATGAGCATCATGTAGGGTTAATGTACAATATATTTATTCACTGTTGACATTTAGAACTCGTATATTAACATACTTTCCATGATTGTCAACTTTAGTCCTTTCAAAACATTCTTTCACACGTTCAATCATATGACACGTGTCAACACATTATAGGACGTGAATTTTCGAGGTGTTACACCTCCAAGCTCCTTCAGCTTTGCCACCCAGGATTCGACCGGCCAGGATGGGCACTCAAGGCCTGTCTCCTTGGCCTCATAAGCCATCTTAATACGAGCTTGTAGCAGAGAGACAATGGCAGAAGCTTTGATCCCTTCCCAGAAAGAAACCATGGCCTGTTCATGTTCCATTGGACGGTGGCCAGCTTGATCTCAGCATCCTGGGTTACTTTCTTCAGCTTGTCCTCATAGTGCCGAGTCTTCGCTTCAGCAATGGCACCTTGGTCGGCAACAGTAGTTTCAAGTTGTATAATCCTGGCTTCATGGAGTGCAGCAGTACCACAGGCATCGCTGTAAAGGTGGAGCAGATGCTGGAGGCCCTGTAAGTCAAAATTCAGGTATAAGTCAATATTCACTAACCTGGATATCCTGTCAGGATATATGTGCAGGATATAGGATCGGGATATTACCTTGTTAAGGAAGGATGCCATCGGTTCCAAGGAATCAGTGAAGCTGAGCTCATCATAAGAGAACCCTTCGGAGCCTGGAGCACTAACTTCGGAGTTCTTCCTCTTTTTTGCGGTGGAAGCACGAGTCCTCGGGTTGCCCTTAGGAGCCGGGAGCGGCTTGGAGCTGGTGGCAGCAGGGGTCTCTTTCTTGACCATGACTGGAGTAGGGTAACTGTCAAGCTCGTCAAGATCAAGGAGGATTGGAACTTTGTTGGAGTCTGCATACAGGGAGTAAAATTCTTCCTCAAATACTTCAAATAAAAACATGTATGCAGGATATTGTGCAGGATCCTTACCAGACATGTTTGCACTGGAAAGAGGGCTTGGAGATGGTGGAGACGGATTAAAACTTCTTTCAGCCTCTGGAAGGAGTCTGATAGCGTCGATCCTCTTCTGTGAATCAACAAGGGGAGGTGCAAGCTTCCTAAAATTAGCTGTGCACAAAACAATAAAAAGAAAGTTGATCAGCTCAGGATATGAAACATGATAAAAGGCAGGATCATCCTTGAACCCTAAATCCTACCCTTTCTCAACCACTTCACCGGATATTCCGTTCCACCAGGGATTAAGTCTCTTTTTACAAAGAAGAACTTAGATTGCCATTTCTCCTCGTTCCTGGTGGCACGAAGTATTAGCGGGTCGCCGGAGGTGGAATGAAACAAAAATCTACAGGATCCGTGGCATCTAAGCCGATATGCTAAAGGAAGGTCATGAATGGAAAGATCAGGAATGTGATTCTTCTTGATCTGGTCAAGAACGGACAAGACTCGCCAAAGCATCGACATTGTTTGGCTAAAAGAGATTTTTGTAATATTGAAAAACTCAGTGATAAAGTCTGGAAAGGGGAACCGTAGTCCTAAGGTGAAAGGAAAGGCACTAAAACACAACCACTCGTCGGAAACCATGTCCGACCGGATTTCCCGGTCAAACGGCCGGAATACCGTCCCTTCCGGGAAGATACCAGAGGATTTAAGAGCCGACAAGTGGGCACTATCAAAGGAGCATATATCCTTCTCCGGTTCTTGGAGAAGATTCTGCTGGATAAATGAGGGGGCGGAGTCACCGGAGCTTGATCTTGTCTGCCTTGTCATATTCTCGCCGGAATGCTGAACAGAATGAGAGAAGAAGATGGAATAGAGAGATAAGTTTTTACCTTTTTCTCTTCGGTAAAGATTAAATGGAATAAGTATGAGAAGATATAGGGAGTAATGAGTAAATATAGGTTGCGCGGTTACAAACGGTCACATCATGGGTCTAATCTCTTAATTGCCTCGTTCTTCGTAAAAAATATAACCGTTAGTGCCAGGATACTAAACGGTAACATTTTTTGGGGACAATTGTTATGGGTGAAATTCTGAGCTCATATCCTGGACAATATCTTACTTTATATCTTGCTTATCTGATATATGTTTATACCCGGGATGCTGATTCAGGATATTGGTAACATCCTGGATGGTATCTTGAGGATTACTAATGGATTGTGTGCAGGAGTACTAGTCCAAGCTCCCAACGTTCACGAAGACCTCTTCTCCGCAAGACTCAGTCCAATTCGTTCAAATGAAGACGTTGAAGCCGATATACCCGGTCTACAACGTTAATAATGGAATATTCGGGAGCATCCCACATTTATAGGGATTTTAGTTTGTATTTCGTAACTATAAATAGATGGATAAATCAGATCAATAGGACATCACAACTACACTCACTACTCACTCATACTTGTTCTCTCGCAACTTTCACTTTCACATTGTAACACTTAGCGATCTGATCAATATCATGCACTGTATCCTGACGTTTAAAGCAATAAGAAGAACTAGGCAGCTGCGATTGTCAGCTCCCGAGGTTTTATGCCGGCAATCTAGATTGATCAAGGGCTTTCCTCGTACATATCGTGTCATTCCCTTTATTTTCTGCTCATAGTTTGATCGTAGATACAGCTCGATATCCTGAGCCGTATCCTGGAAACTGTTTTTACAAACAACTTAACCAGCATATTTCCAACACACTTTTTAGCACACTACCTCACTTAACTAATTTGATCACTTAATTGCTTCGGTAATTTTTGACCAAAACACACACACAATATATATATATATATATATATATATATATAGGAAGTGTAGAATACAAAAGCCATAATCCTACATTACGTACGCGATGCCAACAGCCGTACACATGTCCCTGATTCATTTTTCTTACATAAGGGTGTATCAGACTTTCCATTCAATCAACAGAGGGCAAATTAGACAATTCCATATCATGATTAGTTCGTTACACCACTATCCCGGTAATTATGATTCGTATCAGAGCAATGTTACTCGGTTCTTTTAAGTCCCTTATGATCTGGAATTAAAAATTCGCATGTGTATAATAAAAATTCCGCATGTGCATGTTTACATGATAATAATAAATTCGCACGTGTATGTTACTTTTGATTTACATGATAATAATAACTTTTGAATTCGCATGTGCATGTTACATTATAATAAGATTTCGCATTGTTACATTATAATAAGATTTCGCATGTGCATGTTTGATACAAATGAAAATGCATGTTGACAAATGTAACGGGAATCGCATGTGCATGTGCATGTTACTTTATAATATTTTCGCATGTGTTGATACAAATGAAAATTGTATGTTGACTAATGAAATGCATGTTGACAAATGAAATGGGAATCGCATGTGATCCAAGGAAATGGAAATGCATGTTGAAAAATGAAAATGGGAATCGCATGTGTTGCAAAAAACAATGTTCGCATGTTATTTTTAATGCAAAAATCGCATGTTGTAAAAAAAATACCAACATCGCATGCTGTAAACAATGTTCGCATGTTATTTTTAATACAACATTGCATGTTGATATTGAATTGCAGAAGAGTCGGTTGGAGAAGAAGAAGCTACCGAACGAAATTACCGGGATTTTGATAGAGAAATTATCAATTTTATCCTTCGCGGATGGTTTTATGTATATTAATTTGATTAATTTAATGATATAAATTAGTTTCGCCCGCGTTTAATGGATTGAAGATCGTACGGCTGTGGGTATCTCGTACATAATGTAGGATAAGAGGTATTGTATGTTAACCCCACTCTATATATATATGGGGAAGGCTGTAGAGAAAACCCACTTTAGTTGTGTAAACTCAAAAAATCTTTGTAAAAACCCCATGTAACATTTTGATTTTTTTTTTCTAAAAAAATAGGAAATATAATATACATATATTTGAACATTTTTATAAAATAAAAACAAAAAAAAAACCTAGTAGTTTTAAAAAAAATGTTAAAAATTTCATGTTACATAATATATATGTCCAAAAAAATGTAACATACAAATTTTGAACATTTTTTGTTAAAAAAAATAGTAGGCGTTTTTTCATATATTTGAACATTTTTATAAAAGAAAAACAAAAAAATCTAGTAGTTTTAAAAAAAATGTTAAAAATTTCATGTTACATGATATATATGTCCAAAAAAATGTAACATACAAATTTTGAACATTTTTGTTAAAAAAAACTAGTAGGCGTTTTTTCATTTTTTTCATAAAAATGTTCGAGTACATTTATATTACATTCCCTGTTTTTTTTAGAAAGAAAACAAAAATATTACATAGAGTTTATTTGGGTTTTCTCAACTCACATTGGTTTTCGATTTATCTTTCCCCTATATATATATATATATATATATATATATATATATATTTAAAAGCTCAGACCCTCGAGGAGTTTGGGCCTTGGGCCTCGTCCACCCCGCACCCCCTCCGGGCCGGCACTAGATACCATACACCTTAACAAGAAATGGGATAGATCTAGAAGCCTTAAAAAGATAAAGACACTTCAAAATAAAGAAGAATTAAATGCGTACCTCGTGATTGATGGAGATTATACAACACATACGATTTTGAATGTGATTATTACCTCCTTTATATAGTGTGACAGGACAACTTCATTTGGTAGGTCTCCAATGAGCAAAGCAAAGAATAATAAAATATTATACTTTTATTTGTAGTTAAATAAGAAACAATTCTTTTCTTCAGCATCTTATATTAGTTTGAATGTTTGAAATATCTCTCTCTACCTCTCACTCTCTCTCTCTCTCTCTCTATATATATATATATATATATATATATAGGGAGGAGCTCATGCGAGAACTACCTTTATTGTGAGAACCGCGAGAACCAATGTGAACACAACCTAAAATAGCTAAAAAAAACCTAAAAAACCTAACCCCCACCCCCCCCCCCTCAAAACAATTCTTTCCTCGTATTGATTTTTGGTTTGACTCGAATGTGTTCCTCATTTGAATGTGTTTTGTTGTACAGAATTACTGCGGATATAAAGATACGCAAAACACCAACTACGAAGGCGAGAACACTTGACAACCTCCTAGAAGATGCGGTGCACATAAGGAAGTGATTGATATGAATGAATATAACCCCAGTGGAGCTCTTCGATTTTCCTTGAAATTCCAGAGCTCGCTAATTACATATCTACCACTTGGGTTATATTCATTCATATGAATGAATATAACCCCAGTGGCAGATATGTAATTACCTACACTGGGGTTATATTCATTCATATCTGCTACATTCCGAAGTGCACCCTTCAGTAAAGATCCACAATTGCTTGTGGTCGTATGACGTTTTGTCTCTGTATTGTATGTTACGGTCTTTTGTTATCGAGTCTGTAAGTTCCGCCAAGTCTACGAAGTTGGTATGACGTTTTGTCTCTGTATTGTATGTATTAAAAGTTTACATTTAATATAATTTAGGCTTTAATAATTTGTTATATATAGTATACATTTAATTATTAGATTGCATTTATTTAAAAATAAAAGAGTTAATTTGAATTATTAGATTTCTTAAGAAAAAAGCAAAAAATGAATTTAGGGGCTCAGGTTGATATTTCACTCGTAACATAGGGACGCAAAGTGTTATTAATATATGCCAAAAGACGGTCTTACCCCTGCCTCAAACAGTCAAACTGACGGCAGGGACTCAAAGTGTTATGAATTCGTAAGCTCAGGGGCTCAAAAAACCAAAAAATGAATTTAGGGGCTCAGGTTAATGTTTGGGACATACCACAGGGACGCAAATTGCATTTTTCTCTTTTCCCGCTGATCAAACTAAGCTAATAGGGTTGCACACATACAGAGTCGGTGATTTGGAACTGTAGCACACGTACATCTTCAAATCAAGGGCTCACCAATTTCAATTTTAATTATATTTTGAATTTGAATACTTTAGAAAAAAACAAATAATTAAAGAATAAGAAGAATTTGGGTAACATCCGTATTTACGAAACCTGTTATGATAATCTTAAAGATATTAATTTTAAATGATATTAAGAAATTATATGTTTACTTACTATAACAATATTATTATTAATTTCTTCTGATATTATATTTTTGTATTGTATGTTAATATTATAGTTTATGTAAATCAATTTGTATATCTATTTTGTACAATAAAAAGTTACGGGTGTATATGCATTTAGAAAAGCTAATAATATATTTTAGTTTCATTTAACAAATAAAAGTTAATTATAAAATAAAATGTTAATAATATATTATAGTGATGCATTAATAAATTATGTTAAATTTCCACAATACATTCTTTATAACAAAGTTACAAATTTCAATTAATTTTGCAACCTTTCAAGAAAAAGTCAATTTTTAGTATAACTCGCAACTTTTTTTATGAAAAGGTTGCCTTAGACTTTCTAAAGCAACCTTTATGTTCAACGGAGTTGCATTAGAGTCTAATGCAACTCACTTTAAAAGGGTTGCTAATAAAAAGTTGCATTAGACGTATTTTCTAGTAGTGAGGCAGCCTCCGATCCAAAATCGTCATCGAGAAAGTCAGGCAACCATTGATCATTTTCTTCAATAACCCACACCTTATAACGTTTATCCTGCCAACATAGGTTGAGGACACCATTAATCCTGTTGCCCGAGTCGATAAGAACCCCCAAGCGGTCGAATGAGAGATCCCCATCAGATTCAAGAAACTGAGATGACTGAACGACCTTTCCATACTTACTGCCAATCAAATCGAAAACCATTCTAGAGACAAGATGAGGAGGGACGCCAAGGATGTTAATCCATGCTAGGCGTTCATACAGGAGAGCCTGACCAAGCCATGGAGTTAACGAAGAGAACCACCGGCTCCAAATATCTTTCTCCTGGAGGAATTTACTGGATAAATCCTCATTCTCAAACGAGACCAACACAGAAAGACCACCTAGATACTGAATCGACGCTCCCGCAAAACCCGCTAAAGCAAGAGACGATTTGATAGACCTGAGTTCTTGGAAGCCTAGAGAACGACCGACGACGGCTCTCCCGGAAAAGCTAGTTAGTGAAGAGATAGCAGGATCCAACACCAGAACGTCATCATCACTACTCACCCGAGTCCTGTTGGTGAGGATATCCAGGAACGAAGCCCCATTTCTAAGAGCTTGAGATCCCCTGGTCGGTTGAACACCCCTCTGAGGCCTGCCCAACCCAGACCCCATCGACTTAGCCCCACCTCCATTAGCAGCAACCGGCTTAACGTTAGCGTTTTCCTTAGCAAACATGGCCACATTAACCAGTAACTTGTTACCTCCCAATTTCACATTAGATAAGCTTCGCTTTAACTCGTCCAGATCCCTGACACCCTTGAAGCTGATGAAACCGAAGGTTCTACCCTCATTGTCTTTCTTTTTGGCATTAAAAGCTCCCGATAAATCCCCGAAGTCTCTGAATGCGTTGGCCAAATCCCATGGCCGGCAACCGTTAGGAATATTAGTGACGAAGAACTTGGTGACCCCTGAGTTAAAGCCAACGTCTGATCCACCGCCTCTTCTTTTTCTGTTTTGCACCTCCCAAGGTTCAACGTCAGGCTCCATGGAGAAAAAGCAAAACCAGTGTGGATCCTAATTCTAGAAAGCGAATGGAAGTATCAGATAACCAGGATAGAAAGGAAGGAACAATGGACCTACAGTCGCAGCGAGTATCCAGATATCCTCACCTTCTATACCGGAACCCAACCCTTCGTCGAGCCGCCGGACAGAAGGAATCCACAAAAACAGAGCACGAAGAAGAAAACCAAGTCCCAAAAGGCGAATGGGAAAATTGACTTCAAGTTAGTATGAATGGTCAAGCTAGGACTAGCGACCGCGCACGCTAACCCAAGAATCTCCTCTCCGTTGAGCCTCCGGCGACCGGAAAAGAAGAGAAAGGGTTGGAAGAGAGAAAAGATTTTTTCCTTAACAATGAATCTCCAGCGCAATTGCTACTTCATTCATCAGCTTTCTTAAGAGAGTAGTAGCGATGTGTCCATTGTGTTAAAGCTGGTAATTTTTGGGATTGCTGCTTCATTAGCCTTAGATTTCGGTGATCGGCTTTTTTATATTTTTACTTAATTGACTTCAAAGGTGTTGTGCTCAACGTTACCTTGCTCTGATTCTACTAAAGACGGGTATTTAAGAGCATCTGATGATCTGATCTAGCCAACTGGCTTTCTGATTTACTAAAAACGTCTGAAATATATGCATAAAAATACTAACAAATTGTTAATACAATAAGAAACGACAAATGACATAAACAAATGTGAACCAATCCGATATTACTCTCTGGAAAGTTCAACTTTCACCCATTTCAGTATTTCACAAAAGCAAAATTCAGATTGGGTTATGTTTTAATTCAGGCAAGTGAAGTAAAAAAAATACTAAAAGATTAAGCATGTGAAATGGACGAAACTTGAAAGTCAGCCGAAGTGTACTTCCAACGCATACGACCTATTAAATTGAATAATGGATAAATTTCAAACTATAAATGCAAGAAAAAAATGTTGTTATTGTAGGATCCGTTTGCGTAATTAAATAAAATAAAACAGTTTTATTATACAATTTCAATACAGAAAATAAAGAAAGCAAGAATTACAGTACAGTTAGAAATGAAATAATCAAATTACAAGAATGAAAGATGAAACAGAAATGCAGATTGGCTGAGGGTTGTGTTTAACACGGGGCCTTTGAAACAAATTCCGAACCTCGTAAGAGAACTCGTTTAGTTTTTCAGGGTACAGCAGCCGTAGCAGTAGTACTGCCCGAGCTGGCTCGAGGACCCGAAGAATACCTTGAAAAAAGCAAGAAAAGTATCAGAAGTTTGCAGAGAATTGTTAGCGTTCACTGTGTTGTTGTTGGTGTCTTTCTGCAGTGGGTATGACGTTGTATTTATACAGCATCTAAGTTGAAACAGTCAAAAAAAACGAATTAAATGAGAGAATTAAATTGTATTAAACGTCTTCAATGCATTTTAATTCGTCATTTAATTCTCAGTAAAAACCGTTGACTCGTCTACTTCAAATGTTGAAATGAAACTGCTCTGTCATTAAAGTTTGGAAGCTTCTTTCGCGCGCGCATGACAGACACTCTGGTGCGCGCGCGCCACTTTGGCTCACTTTCGTGCACCCCTGGTGTGCACCACTCATGCGCGCGTGCACTAGTTTGACTCACTTTCAGGCGCGGGCATGTATGCACCACTCATGTGCGCTTGCGCTACGTCAGTGAACATATACGAGCACGCCACACAGTTGCGCCATATTGGCTCACTTTGATGCGCCACGCGCACGCATCAGCGTCCATGCGCCAGTGTGCACAGACCAACCTGGTCATGCCCAGTGTACTCGCGCGCTTGCCTGCCATGTCATCCCCCAATGTTTACCTGCCATATATGGCCCATGTTTGAAGGGTTTGATAAGATTGTAATGTTGGGCCTTAGCTCATGCTAGGTCTTTGATTGGCTAAGATTTGGTTGTAATTATAATTCGTCATTTTGATGTCTTAATGGGCCTTATTAAGTCATAAGAGTCATGATAACTGTTAACGAGGCAGAATATACATATTATATCTCTAAGAACTTGTTGTAATGAAACAAATTTATGATAGAACTTAATCAAGCATGATTGACCATATTAAGTCATAATACGTCTAAATGGTTAGATTGGGTTGTAATTAGTTATATTAGGTCGTAACAGCCTTATAATGGTTGTGATTGACCATTTTTTACCTAGACCGATCAAGTACGATTGTGATTGACCAACATTGACCGCGTATAAAAACGCGACTACGTTCTTGGTTTTCTCTATATATAAATTTAGACAACTGGTACATTTGTATTTTTCTATAAATGAACACTTAATCTCATTCAATACTATCATTTTCGGGTACGAATATGATGATCATCATTTAATTCATACCTTTTTTTGTATATACATTTGATTTGACTGGGTTGTTGGAGTAGCGAAAATAATGAGAATATGCCGCTTAATTTTAGTTTCAATACTCCTTTTCATACTATATATACATACATTTGTTTTAACCTTCCTCCATCAGAAGAAGAAACAAAGGTCAGTACACGATACCAAATATTTCTATCTTTAGTCTTTTTTTATTACATGAATAATGCATGGATCAACACCACTTTCTCTAATTTCATTAGGGCATGTTAAAAAATAATAGATCAATCACATTTTTGTTAATCAAAGTGTGATATTACTAGGTACGTTTGTTTGTTTGTTTGTTATATCTGCGTTAATTTCTTGCAGAAAGGAGGAGATTGATGGAGCCATCGGGGAATTTACAAGTTTTAAACGCCCTCGATGGAGCAAAAACACAATGGTACCACTTCACGGCGATTGTGATCGCTGGAATGGGGTTCTTCACGGACGCATATGATCTATTTTGCATCTCGCTCGTTACCAAATTGCTTGGCCGCATTTATTATTACCAAGAAGGATCTCCAAAGCCGGGAAGTTTGCCACCTCAGGTCTCTGCTGCCGTAAATGGTGTTGCACTCGTCGGTACCCTAGCCGGACAGTTGTTTTTTGGGTGGCTCGGTGATAAACTAGGGCGGAAGAAAGTGTATGGTATCACGCTTATGTTGATGTGTCTTTGCTCCATCGCTTCCGGTTTATCATTTGGTAGCCAACCAAAGGGGGTTATGACCACTCTTTGCTTTTTCCGGTTCTGGTTAGGGTTCGGTATAGGCGGTGACTACCCTCTCTCCGCCACCATCATGTCCGAATATTCTAATAAGAAAACACGTGGCGGATTTATAGCCGCAGTTTTCGCCATGCAAGGTATTAAATAAAAATATTAGTTACTATTACCATAGTTAGAAGATATGATTTAGTTAGTTTTTTTTTATTTTTTGTAATTATCTTCGTTGCATCTGTATATATAGTTGATTAATAATACATAATATATATTAATTAATATATTCTTTCTAATACAAGGATTTGGGATCTTGGGAGGAGGAGTGTTTGCGATTTTTATTGCGGCGATTTTCGATAGCAACTTCAAAGCTCCACCGTACGAGGTTGATCCAGTAAAGTCAACAGTGCCGGAAGCCGACTATGTATGGCGCATTGTCCTCATGGTCGGAGCTCTTCCAGCACTGTTAACTTACTACTGGAGAATGAAGATGCCAGAAACCGCCAGGTTCACCGCCTTAGTGGCTAAAGATGCCAAAAAAGCTGCTTCCGACATGTCAAAAGTCCTCCAAGTTGACATCGAATCCGAGCAAGACAAACTCGACGAAGCGATGGCCGATACGAAATTCAGCTACGGACTCTTAAGCAAAGAATTCGCTAAACGCCACGGCCTCCATTTACTCGGTACAACAAGCACATGGTTCTTGCTTGACATCGCGTTTTACAGCCAAAACCTCTTCCAAAAAGACATCTTCTCCGCCATCGGATGGATCCCACCCGCGAAAACCATGAATGCGATCTACGAAGTTTACAAAATCGCGCAAGCGCAAACTCTCATCGCGCTTTGCAGCACTGTCCCTGGATACTGGTTCACCGTATTTCTCATTGACCGAATCGGTAGATTCACAATCCAACTAATAGGATTCATCATGATGACAATTTTCATGTTTGTTTTAGCATTCCCTTACAACTACTGGATCCAACCCAAACACAACATGGGTTTTGTTGTCTTCTACTCGTTAACATTCTTCTTCGCAAATTTCGGGCCCAATGCCACAACATTCGTCGTCCCAGCAGAGATTTTCCCGGCCCGGTTAAGGTCAACTTGTCATGGGATATCCGCAGCGTCAGGGAAACTCGGGGCGATAGTTGGGGCTTTCGGGTTCTTGTACTTGGCTCAAAATAAAGATCCTGCTAAGGCGGATCATGGGTATCCACCGGGCATAGGAGTAAAGAACTCATTGATTGTGTTGGGTGTGATTAACTTGTTGGGGACATTGTGTACATTTCTGGTGCCGGAATCAAAGGGGAAATCACTTGAGGAAATGTCTGGTGAGAATGAAGAAGAAACTGGTGAAACAAGAGCCTAAATGTTGGAGGAAACAAATGCTGTTTTTTTGTTACATTTTTAATGGTGGTTTTGTCACCTTAGCTTATTATTAGTTAATATATATTGCAACTTTTTTTTTCTTTCTAGAGTTATTATTCATTCTTTTTTTTTTTTGTGTTTCATTTTTGTAGAAGACATGTTGTCTAATATAGGTTATAAAATGAGAATTTTGTTTTTGAAAACGTGTTATAAATGGTGTTAATGTTACTTGAGATGCAAATTATCTCAATGGTTTGTCCTCTTGATAAATTTATTTTATATTGTCTTATACTCCTTGTCGTTGACTATACTCGCTATGCGGTTGGGTCAGATACAATACGTATTGAGATCGCAACTCACAAGTCACAAGCACAATAGACCCAACCGCATAGCGAGTATAGTCAACGATAAGGAGTAATGTTTTGCAAACAAAACCAGTTACAAAATTGATCCATCTACCGGTTTACTAGTTAGACCAATTGAACTGAACTCATAAACCAAATATTTATGAGTTCAGTTTCTTTTTATAAAACTCAGTTGTTCTAGAGAAATATAGATTTAGGGATATCCAGGCGCTCTAGCGAACCAGAAATATTTCTTATCTAAGGTCATCATTCTATTCAGGCAAGCAAAAACTTCAACTTCTTTTGATGGATGAAAATAAGTCATAGTTACTTATATATGCCAATAACATGTATTTATTAGGCGTAACTCACTATCGTCAAACCAAAATGAACTAATTGCACTTTATAACTGCAGTCGAATGTGTCTAACTTAAGGTGGAATGTGTCACGTTAAGGTCGATTATTCCAAAGTATTTAACAAGATCAGTGGTCTATATACAATATTGGTAATGAAGCATCACAAGCATATCAATTCTCAGATGAGCTTTGTGTCACAAGCGTCCACTAATAGCATACATAATCATATATCAAGAAACAGAAACGAATAAATTTATCGAAAACGACAACCAGTCAATATAAAAACGCCGATCGCGTAAAGCAACAACGAGAATATCATCCAAACAACTAAATGCTATAAGCCAATATCGGTTTCATACTTTCGTAGAAGGTGTATTTTTGACCTTGTAAAGCTCTTCACACTTGTCTCTACTCTTATTTTGTTTCCAAGGGACATTAAAAACTCAAAATCAATGCCACCCAAGAAGCAGTGCCTCCAAAACGCCGGAAAACATCCAATTTCGTGAATCTTGACGTAGAAAACAATCCGAAAACCTTAAACTCCAGACAAAAAAACTTGCTGTCTTAACCATATTATCATTTGAAAACCTCAAGAGCACAAATTCATCGATGATTTTCCACCTTAATATATGTTTTTATGCATCAAACAACTGTTTCCAGGTCAAGGGTATATGCTAGTATATATTGTTTCTAACGTCCATCTGCAACATATATGCACACACACACCGTACGCCGTTAACCGAAGTAGCGCATAATCACATTCTTCCGGAGATGGCTGGTGATCAACTTCAAGTGCTTCACGCACTTGATCTCGCAAAAACACAATGGTATCACTTCACCGCGATTGTAATTGCGGGAATGGGTTTCTTTACAGATGCATATGATCTTTTTTGCATCTCTCTCGTCACTAAATTGCTCGGTCGGATATACTACTACAAGGGGAAAGACACACCCGGCGTGTTGCCTGCGAACGTGGCAGCAGCGGTTAACAGTGTGGCATTTGTCGGGACCCTTTCGGGCCAGCTCTTTTTCGGGTGGCTCGGGGACAAACTGGGCAGGAAAAAGGTGTACGGTATGACGCTTATGATAATGGTGATTTGTTCCATAGCTTCCGGGCTTTCATTCAGTAACGACGCGACGGCAGTTATGACTACCCTTTGCTTCTTTCGGTTCTGGTTAGGATTTGGGATTGGTGGTGACTACCCGCTTTCCGCCACCATCATGTCTGAATATGCAAATAAAAAGACCCGTGGCGCGTTTATTGCAGCGGTTTTCGCGATGCAAGGTTTCGGGATATTAGCCGGGGGTATTTTTGCTCTTATAGTGGCGTCGGCATTTAAAGCCAAGTTTGATGTTCCTCCTGCTTACGATCAATTTAAGGATACGACCCCACATCAGGCCGATTACATTTGGAGGATTATTTTGATGTTTGGCGCAATTCCTGCGGCTTTGACTTACTATTGGCGAATGAAGATGCCAGAAACCGCTAGATATACGGCTTTAGTAGCTAAGAACGCTGAAAAGGCGGCAAAAGATATGGCTCACGTTTTGCAAGTTGATATTGAAGCTGAGCAAGGAAAGGTTAACGAACTTACCGGAAAGGAGAAAAACTCATTCGGTTTGTTCTCAAAAGAGTTCCTTCGACGCCACGGGCTTCACTTGCTAGGGACCTCAACCACTTGGTTCTTACTTGATATCGCATTTTACAGTCAAAATCTATTCCAAAAAGACGTTTTCGTTGCAATCCAGTGGATTCACAAAGCGAATACTATGAGCGCGATGGAGGAGGTTTTCAAGATTGCGAGAGCTCAAACCCTGATCGCGCTTTGTAGTACAGTTCCTGGGTATTGGTTTACCGTTGCTCTAATCGACAAAATGGGAAGATTTAAAATCCAACTGATGGGTTTTACGATGATGACAATCTTTATGTTCGCACTAGCAATCCCATATAATCATTGGAAAAACGACGATAACAAATATGGGTTTGTTGTGTTGTACTCACTAACTTTCTTCTTCGCCAACTTCGGCCCGAACTCCACCACATTTATCGTGCCAGCCGAGATTTTTCCAGCAAGGTTGCGGTCCACTTGTCACGGGATATCCGCAGCATCTGGGAAGCTCGGGGCAATAGTTGGTGCTTTCGGGTTCTTATATCTGTCACAGAGCCCATCAAAGCCAGATGCAGGGTATGGTAAAGGAATCGGTGTGAAGCACACGCTTACTATTTTGGCTGTTGTTAACCTGTTTGGCGCTCTATTTACCCTTTTGGTACCCGAAGCTAAAGGGAAATCACTTGAGGAGATGTCGGGTGAGAATGAGGACAATGATGATGATGCAGTGACGCTTGAAGATAGACCTAAGTTAGCCGCGGATGAATCTAAATCAACAGCCTAATATCTCTCTGCATACTTATTTGTTTTGTGTTTAATTCTGTACTCTAAATCCTAATAAGTGTCTTGTATTTTCTTTAAGAATCATCTTCAAAGAGCAATATGGAGACATACAAGTTTCAAGGTGATCATGATCATTCATTTCTTTATGTAAAAACATACCATAGTTTGTATTTGTTTTGTGTTTAATCTGTACTTTTGATCCTAATAAGTGTCTGTATTTTCTTTAAGAAGCATCTTCAAAAAGATGAAGTCTTTACTACATAATCATTCATTTCTTTATGTAAAAACATACCCTAGATTGGTTTAGAATAGAGGTGTAATTTATGATATGCCACAAACCTAACATAAAATTCACATGTTTGGGTTTAGTATAAACGGGAATGGGTCAAACATGAGAACACGTTGAGCTAACGGGTTGACATGTGTAACCCATTTATTATTTCTATCTTTTTAATTGTGTTTTTAATCATAACTTAAAATAATCAAGGAATTTTATGCCAAAATTTAAAATTAAAAGAGAAATTAACATGATCTTCTATTAATTTATAAGCAATTGTTTACATACATTGTAGTTTTTTTTTCTGTTGTAGATATGCAACTTTAGAATATTAATATTCAAAAAATGAAAAAAAGAAAAAAAAAATCTGGTTAAACGGGCCGTGTTGCGGTCACTGACGAATATACATGTTGTGTTCAAGAATTCAGGTTCACGGGTTGACACAATTTTTAGGTTTGAACCATGTTTGGCTTCATGTCAAAATTTCGGATTTGGCCCAACAACCCACGAACACAACACATTTAGCACCCTACTGAATAAAGTACATATATCAAAATGAACGGTTTGGGTTAGGTTCAAAGTCAAAATGAGTAAACTTTTGACTCCGGAACAGGTTTTTGTCCAAAATTTTTATTCTTTAATAACAATTAGTACTTCAAATATGACTACAAAAGTTATATTATCCCATTAATATGATTTAGAAGATTTATGCATTAAAAATACACTTTTGGCAAATTTTCAACCCATTTGACATGCTTTCTTTTTAAGCTAACTTTTATCTTTTGCCCGTTTGACAAGAAGGTTACAGGATTAGAAGCCAACTATATAGATATAAATCTATAATGATGAGTCACTAGATACATAACAATTTGTAAGTATAAATAATGGAACAATTCTTACAATAATCCAGTGAAACAAGCTTATTGTCATCCGAGTGCCATTTTTATGAAACGTGAATTCTTTTGCTAGAATGAAGCAGAAACTAGTCTGCAGCTTCAGGAAGCTAGAACCAGTGGTTCAAGAAAGCTAATCGATTAGTATACGCGCTCCTTTAGCACGTCAAGCTCCATTTCTGTAGGGTCGGTAGCTTGAATCTCATAGTGGACCCCATCGAGTTCGTGTCTGAGTCTGTCTTTTGATGTTGCATATAACATCTTCGCTCGGATCCTAGACGTTGCAGGAGACCTACACAACATGCAAGTAGATTGTAAACGTATAGGAATCGAATCAGTAAAATATCCAAGATTTCCCAATCAGCGCATGCACACAAAATAGTACATTTTTTTTCTAAGCAGTTAATGCGGTAAAAAATCGGATATCGTCGCTAATCAATGTGGGATATCGGCAATTTTAATATCAAGCTGAATTTATATATATAGCAATTTAACATTTAACAATTCAGTAAACTCTCCTACCATTAATAAAATAAAAACACTAACAATTGTAGCAAGTAGGAACTGACTAAGACTTAAAACACTAACATTTAACACTAACGATTAAAAATTAAGACTTAAAACGCTAATAGTAGCAATAAGAAGAAAGACGAATGGTATATCGGTCCAATATCGCCGATAATATCAATACCGATATTTTGCACCGATGTCTAACCAGGGGACCGATAACCGATATATCTGAGGTATTAACTGCGTCGAATTTTTTTCTTAAGGCATGCAAATGGATCATATAGGAAAAAGAGAAAACTAACCAAGCGATGAAGAAAATCTTGCTCTTTTGACAGTTCTCAGAGGTTACAAAGTCAAAGTCAAAGATTGCGTATCTGCAATCATTTTCAGGCAAAGCCGATGTAAAATCATCGTAACTTTCAGCAGGATTGCCGGTCTTCTCCACAACAACCTCGTTTTTCTTCTCGTCAATTTTGAAAATCACGTAACGGTGTGCCTTCTTTCTTTGTAGTTCCAAGAAGGTGCCTTTACAGTGATCAGCAACACCCATTCCAGAAGAAGCATTCTTCTGCGTATCAATAGTATATGTGTAAGAATACATAAGAAAAATAATTCTAAAGTGATTCCCCAAAATCGCCTAAATTGCCATGTAAACAAACAAAAGAATCCGTTTCATTGCAGCTACTACCGAAGTGATTCTACAAAACTTATTGTTTAACCACTATAAAACCACATAACAAGAACCGGTTACACATCATCATCATCATCATCATCATCATCATACTCAGTAAATCCAACCAATAGCAAAGCTAAGGTAGGGTCTGAGGAGGATAGATGTAGACAGCCTTACCTCTACCCCGTAGGAATAGAGAGGCTGCTTCCAGTGAGACCCCCGGCTCAACGGTTACACATCATTAAATCACTGGATTAAATGCTCACTTACAATGTGCAAAAGTATCAAACCTTAAACACATGTTCTTTAAGTGTAAAGTAGTCATTTGGAAAAAAAATTAAACTCGGGGCATCAATTGATTAGCCGATTCGGAGCTCAAGTCACCTACAACTAACAGATTTTGCTCCAATTCAAAATTAAAGTTGTAATTTGTAAAATTCAAGTCTTTCTCACATACAGTTTTCAAAATCTTTTTTTAACAGCTAAAAAACAAAATTTATGAACTAAAAATCCAATATATGATTGGCCAAAGAAAACATAACATCAAGAATTAATAGTAAATAGTAATACCCTGCAAAATCAACTATGAAACCTTTTCAAAATCAAATTCAAAACCTTTTTTTAACAGCAAAAAAAAAAACAAAATTAATCAACTAAAAATCCCATATATGATTGGCCAAAGATAACATAACTTCAAGAATTAATAGTAAATAGTAATACCCTGCAAAATCAACTATGAAACCTTTTCCAAAATCAAATTCAAAACCTTTTTTAACAGCAAAAAAGAAAAATTTATCAACTAAAAATCCCATATGTGATTGGCCAAAAGATAACATAATTAGTAGTAATTAGTAACAACCTGCAAAATCAATTATAAAACCCTACTGATAACCATTAACAAATCATAAACAAACAGAGATCATATGTCAGCTCATAATTACACCAATTAACTACAAAAAAAAAAAATTAAGCTGATTCCATGATTGATTCATAAACATAAAGTAAAGAAATTTTTACATAAAAAGATGATAAATTGGGCATACCCCTCCTCGGAATCTGAACGACATGATCAATCTTCGATATGAAAAGAAAACCCAGCCAAGTGGAATAAATGAAGAAGAGAAGTGGGTGGGTATAAGTTGGGTGGGTGGGTTTAGAAGGTAAACCACAAAATAAGAATAAAAAGATGAGCGGATGATAATATAAAGACTGAAAATTCAATTCCAATTACGTAAAGATTGGGAAGATGATTGGGAATCGGGGGCGGTGCGTAGAATCAACGCTTGGTTGAATTGAGTGGATGAACATGAACTTCTTGCTACTTGCTTTGTGGGTTCGATTAACCTCACCTAGTCGTCGCGTCCACTATATATATAGTAAATAAAAATAAAAATAATTGCTTTTTCAATCTATCATTACTTTCTTGTGATGTTTCAGAAACTACTGTTTTACTGGTTTACTGGTCGGATAAGTCGAATTGGTTTACCAGGTCGGGTCAATACAAATTCTGTGGAGGTAAGACTACACGTATCTGCGTTAAGTCTGTTTCTTTTTGGAGTTCAGGATACGGTTCCCAATTACATGTCTTGTGAATGATATTGTGTTAGTGGTGGAAAGCATATAGCGCGGTTAGAGGAGTGGCGAGCAGGTTTAGAAGGAAAGAGATTAAGGATTTGTTGTTTTAAGACTAAGGTAGTGTTTGGTAGACAAAGATGGAGGCGGAATGGAATGGACCATTATGAGGGAATGAAGAAAAGAGTGTTTGGTTGGTCAATGGAATAGAATCACCCGTTACATAATGTATTCATTTCCCCCAAAATCATTGCATCCTCCCCCCCCCCCCCCCCCCCATGTTTTTTTTCATTCCATTCCCTCTTGCACCTTTCATTAACAACGCCATAACCCATCACTGTTGCTGCTACCCGCCACCACCACCGATCACTGATGCCCATCGTCACCGCCACTGCCACCACCATCGCCGCCACCCACCCACCACCGCTGCCACCACCACCATCACTCGCCGCCACCCACCACCGTCGCCGCCACCACCCACCGCCACTGCCACGACCAACCACCGCTGCCCCCAACCACCACTGACGGCCGCCACTGCCACCACCAACCACCGTTGCCCCCAACCACCACTGAAGCCCGCCACTGTCACCACCCACCAGTTGCCGCCACCCGCCATCACCTTCGTCGTCGTTGCCACCTGCCATCGCTTCCACCGCCACCAACCACCACCACCACCACTCACCATCGATTTTATGCCTTCGTTTTTTTTTTTCTTTTTTTTTTTTTTTTGCTTACTTCCCGATAGTAACCAAACAAGACATGGAATGGTAATGATCCAGCTCATTCCCTCATCCAATCCATTACCTAGCCCATTCCATTCCCTCACCTATTCCATTACCCCATACCAAACAAACCTAAGGTAGTGTTTGGTATACAGGAATGAGAGGTGGAATGGAATGAACTATTGCGAGAGAATAAAAAAAAGTGTGTTTGGTTGGTCAACGTAATGGAATCACTTATTCCATAAGTCATTCCATTCCCTCAAATTCATTACATCCACTCCCCCTGTTTTTTTTCCATTCCATTCCCTCTCTTACCCTACGTAACAAACATCGCCCATCACCACCACCACCACCTGCCATCTTCACCACCAGCCACCAACCTCCGCCGACCACCACCACCGTCCTCCGCCGCCACTGCCGCTACTGCCATCGACTACTATCGCTGCCACCCACTATCGCAGACCACCGCCACCCTCTGCCGACCACCACCACCATCCTCTGCTGCCACCACCCGCTACCGTCGACCACCACCACCCACCATCGCTGCCGCAACCACCACCCGCCACCGACGACCACCGCCACCCTGACCACTACCGCCGCCACCGACGACCACCGCCACCCTGACCACTACCGCCGCCCTCCGTCGACCACCACCATCATCTTCCGCGACCACCACCTGCTACCGTCGACCACCACCACCCACCGTCGTCGCCACAACCACCGCCAGTCGCCACCACCATCGCCGCCACCCCCCCCCCCCCACGGTAGACCACCGACAATCCCGACCATCGCCGCCGCCACCGCTAACAACAATTACCCATCGACCATCGCCGCTACCACAGACCACCGCCACCCATCGCTGCCACCGCCACTAGCCGCCACCGATCACCGCGCCATCCTCTTTCTTACCTACCAAACAACACAAGGTAATGATTTATTCCTTTCCTGCATGGTAACCAAACAATACTATGGAATATAATGATCCATTTCATTCCTTTGTCCATTCCATTACCTTGTCCATTCCATTCCCTCATCTAATCCATTACGCCATACCAAATAGACCCTAAGTACCTTTATTGTGATTTTAGTGGTGTATGAGATGACGAGAACACTCAACTCACCATTGCGGGTCAGGTGGTTCCACGGGCAACTAAGTTCACCTTGTGAAACTATATAATATTCTTAGCCAGGGAATTGCCCTTCTAGTTAACAAAATTACATATAGAATGACCGAATTGCCCTTCTCGTTAACAGAAAAAATGAATGAAATTAACCCAGTGGACTAAAATGGCAACGATGAAACCTTTTTGGACCTATAGGCGAAAAATGAAACCTTTAGAGTAAATTGGTAAAATGGCTCAAACCACAGGGACTAAAATGACATTTAACTCTAAAATAAATAAACAAAGTATTAATCTTGTTTTAATTAAGAGTAAACTGCCAAAATAGTCCATGAGGTTTGGTCACTTGTACCACTCTAGTTCAAAACTAAAACCTTTTGAATCTGCGTCTCTGTGGTTTCAATTTTGTTGCCACTTTCATCCAAAAGCAAAACCTGGTATGATTTTTTCAGTTAACATCCAGTTTTTTTGTCTTTTTCCTCCCTTTTAATGAAGGGCAAAATTGTCAGATTTTTATAATTTGTTATTATAAAACGTTAAAACACTATTTCGCACTTCATTAAAAGGGAGGAAAAAGATTAAAAAAAACTGGATGTTAACTGAAAAATCTGACTAGATTTTACTTTTGGATTAAAATGGCAACAAAATTGAAACCACAGGAACCCAGATTCAAACGGTTTGAGTTTTGGACTAAAGTGACAAAAGTGGTCAAACCTCAGGGACCATTTTGGCAGTTTACTCTTGAATTAATAAATACAACGTATTAGACGTTCATTAATAACCTACATAACACCATAACCCACTACCCATTAATTGTGATTTTTATTTAAACGGTTTTTATTTACTTATTTGGTGTACGTACCTTTAGCATGCATCAAGGGGTAAAACTTGGCAATGTTTCATACAGGGGTCATCGCCACTAGCCATGACGACCTCTTGGCCTTCACAAGCTTAGTCAGATTCGTGTCAGTATGGAAATATGAGGTTGTAAAGAAAATCGAGAAATTGTCACTGGCAATGGCGATTTGTCTCTTAACTCTTTAGCGATCACCACATGAAAGCGAGAATTTCCCCATGGCAATGGCGATTCATCCCTCTACTTTTGAGAAAAAGCCATAAAAGCGAGAAATTGTCAATGGCAATGGCGATTTCTCCACAACATGACAGAAATCACCAATGGTAATGGTGATTTATGGCTAACCTCATATTCCCATAATGACCAAGCTACTCCTTGTATTTTAAGGCTAAGAAAACTTAAGTGGAAATCATGACAACTCTCTAGTAAAACATGATCAAGTTTATACCCAAATGTGATGAACGTAATGTTGTTTAATTGGTCTAGAACAAGTAGTTTCAAAGAAATTAACAAACCTGAAACCCGAATTGAAATTGCAAAAGTTATGATAAAACCTGGATTAATCTCTGAATCGTATGAAAACTATCAGATAAACCTATTTGCGGGTTACACGCAATGATTTATCGGATTAGACAGAGATCACTCTTGTTGGAATTGGATTTGATGAAACTGTGAATGAGAATATGATCATATGCTGTAACCGTCAGAGTACCTTCTGTTTCTATGCCTCTTCTACATATATGTGCGATCAAAAAAGACAAAAGTCTAAATAAGACTTTTTATCCGGCCTCAAAAAATATCTCAACATAAAATATGAAACAATATGTTAATGGGCTTTCTGGTTTGTTTGTTGACTTAAAATAATAAATGGATTTTGTAATGGACTTTTAATCCATCACCAGCCAATAAAACAAAACAATATATAATGGATGACATCGTTAAAGTCCAATCCATTTTAAATGGATTAAAACAAATTGGTTGACTTTAAAGATATGGCATACAGTTTAATAAACTTTCTAACAAAGCTATAATGTGGCCAAATTATTTAATACAAATCAAAAGTCAACAAACTATATTAAGCCCACTATAATTATTGATTACCAGGCCCAAATAACGTTCGTGTTAAACGAGCCCGCACTCCCGCGTCACCTAACTCGATTAGACACCGACGTTATTATCTTGATCGACAAGTTAATCCAATACCCTAAAATACATGTCGATAACACTAAAATTACCAACAATCATCCCCCATTTTAGTGGTATCCATGATTAACTTAACCATCCTCACAGAAACACAAACGCATGCATAATGAAAATGTCCTGAGGATTGAATTTTCACTTAGTATATTACACGTTACAAATATTAGAATAACAGGGTGTCTCTATGGATTGAACCCATGTTATCCATTTAAATACATGTAGGTAATATACACAAACGTTTACAAATCCAAATTCCACTTGACACAATGTTTTACTAGCCTGTGTCCTAATCCTTCAAAGAATATATCAAAGCTCAAGTCCAAAGCTTCTTGAAGCGGCTAAACTTCATATTCTTATAGGTAGTTCATAACTCTTGCACCTGCAATGCAATTTATCAATGAACTATTAAGAAGCTCAACTTCAACCTTCTTTATCTTGCAGTCTGAACACATACCTTGGGATGATTTGCTAATGTGTTCCAATATCGTTATGACAAGCTTTCCGCATTGAATTCTGCATCTAACGTTGTATTAGATGGGAATTGGGTGTCTTGACATAAGATATTTAAAGTGGACTTTAAACCCATCCCTTTAGCTGATTTCTTCACGAGATCTCTTCCTAACCCTTTGGTTAGATGATCAGCTAAATTAAGCTCAGATCTAACAAACTCAACGGATATCACACCATTCATGATTAATTCTCTAATCATACTGTGTCTAACACCTAAGTGTCTAGACTTTCCATTGTACACTTGACTATATGCCTTAGCCAATGTAGCTGCACTATCGCACCTGATAGAGATTGGTGATATCGGTTTTGGCCACAATGGAATCTCATAGATCAAATTTCTGAGCCACTCAGCTTCTTTACTAGCTGCAGCTAAAGCCACAAACTCAGATTCCATAGTTGAGTCAGTGATGCAAGTTTGTTTCTTTGAAGCCCAGGAGATAGCACCTCCACCAAGTAAGAACACTCATCCACTTGTGGAGGAATGATCTTCTTCCTTATTGTTTATCCAACTTGCATCAGAGTACCCTTCTATAACCGAAGGAAACCCTGAATAGCATAAACCAAAGTGCATGGTTCCTTTTAGGTACTTAAGCAGTCTGTTCACTGCTTGCCAGTGTTAAGCACTAGGATTACTAGTAAATCTGCTCAACTTACCTACAGCATAAGCTATGTCAGGCCTTGTGCTAATCATAGCATACATCAAGCATCCAATGACCTTAGAATACTCTAATTGTGAAACTGAATCACCAGAATTGGGCATCAACCGGATGCTAGGATCTAGAGGAGTGCTCACAGGAGAACAATTATAATGATTGAATTTCTTCAACACTTTCTCAATGTAATGAGACTGTGTCATGGTTATACCATTGTTACTCCTTTTAATCCTTATTCCAAGGATCACATCCGCCTCCCCCATATCCTTCATTTCAAAATTCGAGGATAACAATTTCTTTGTCTTATCAACCTGATCTTGGTCAGTGCCAAAGATCAACATATCATCTACATATAGACAAATAATCACTCCTTTACCAGAGGATTCAAATCTACTGTAGACACACTTATCAGCTTGGTTTAGAAGAAAACCATAAGATAAGATCACCTCATCAAATTTTTGATGCCACTGCTTAGGTGCTTGTTTCAAACCATATAATGATTTGATGAGTTTACATACATTGTGCTCTTGTCCAGGTAATACAAAACCCTCAGGTTGTTTCATGTATACCTCTTCATCCAATTCGCCATTCAAGAACGCGGTCTTGACATCCATTTGGTGAATTACCAAGTTGTGAATAGAAGCAAGAGCAAGAAGAAGTCTTATGGTGGAAATTCTTGCAACAGGAGCATAGGTATCAAAGAAATCTATTCCTTCCTTTTGTCTAAAGCCTTGGATAACCAACCTGGCTTTAAACTTATCTATGCTACCATCAACTTTCATCTTTCTTTTAAAAATCCATTTGCAACCCAAATGTTTGCAACCAGGAGGCAAATCAGTCAATTTCCATGTATTATTATGCATGATAGAATCCATCTCATCTTGGATGGCTTCTTTCCAGAAAGCAACATCCCTAGATGCCATTGCCTGACTGTATGTCTTAGGATCCTCCTCAATATTGAAACAATATTGATACTGATATTCAACCTCATTCCTGTTTCCTTCCACCAAATAAAGATGAAAGTCAGAGCCAAAAGACTTGGCTTTCCTGACCCTAGTACCCTTCCTAGGTTCGGTACTAGTAGATGGTACATCTTTGGTACCAGCAGAGTTATTACCAAACTCAGTTACAGCTGATGTTTTCAAACTATAAGGTATGTCCTTTAGTCTAGGCACAGAAGAAAATCTATCCTCATTGCCAAAATCAGCAGTTCTTGACTCAATCACAGTGTGAACAGAAACATAGTCATTTGGTTCTGTGACATAAAACCTATGAACAGGGGAATGCTCACCATACCCAATAAAGATGCAATCAATGCCTCTTTCACCTATGTTTCTCAATTTTGGTTCTGTAAGCTTTACAACAGCTCTACAACCCCAAACTCTAAGATGACTTAAGTTTGGTGCCTTTTTGTACCAGAGTTCATGTGGGGTTACTTTAGACTTTTTATTAGGAACTCTATTCAACAAATAACAGGCTGTTAACATAGCCTCACCCCAGAATCCTTCACTTAACCCAGAATAGGATAACATGGAATTAACCATTTCTTTCAAAGTCCTATTCTTCCTCTCTGATACACCATTTTGCTGTGGTGTATAGGGAGCAGTGGTTTGATGTATTATACCAGTAGATTGAAAGTAAACTGGATCATAATACTCCCCACCTCTATCAGTACGAAGGTTCTTTATCAAACAACTTTGATGTCGCTCTACCTCTTGTTTATAAATTTTGAATTTATCAAGAGCTTCATCTTTTGAGTATAACAGATAGACATAACAAAACCTAGAGGCATCATCAATAAAAGTAACCACATACTTTTTATTTCCAAGTGAGGGCGTACTATGAAAGTCACATAAATCAGAATGAATCAATTCTAATACCTTAGAATCCCTTTTAACATCTTTAAATGGTTTCCTAGTAATTTTAGTCAATTTGCAAGTATGACATTTACTACAGTTTTGCATGTCAAAGGCAGGTATTAGGCTCATTTTGGACATATCTTTCATCCTATAATAATTAACATGACCTAATCTAGCATGCCATAGACGTGAATCATACTCAACATTACTAGAGGATGTAGATGCCATACAAACAGATTCAATAGCAGACGGGACATTAATATTAAGCATAAACATGCCATTACATAAATATCCAAATCCAACAAAGGTGCCATGTCGAGACAAGATAAACTTATCCGACTCAATGACCTGTTTATAACCACAATTGTTTAATACAATTCCAGATAAGAGATTCTTTCGAATCCCTGGTACATACAACACATTATCTAATAATAGATGTTTTCCAGAAGTAAATACAAGTCTAACTTTTCAAACTCCTTTAATAGGCTCAGTTGCAACATTTCCCATCCTAAGTACAGATCCATCTTCAATTGGTTCGAATTCCTCAAACCATTTAAGATCCTTGCACACGTGACTCGTAGCACCCGAGTCTACCCTCCATGCAAGCATATCATCTTGTACATAAAAGGATTCAGAAATAAATGATACATAATTCTCAGCTGAAATATGTTTATAAACCATTGGACTTTTTGAGTCCAATAACAAACCCGAAGACTGGGTTTCATTTATTTCACACCCAGAGGGATTTTTCCTGACTTGTACACTTCTAGTAATTTGGCCCAATTGCCCCATGTGTGTACCACCACAGCCAACGGGCTGCACCTTTGTATTAAATTTGTTTGATTTAGAAACATTACCTTTTATTTGTTTATTATCCAAATCACAAAATAAATTTTGTTTATCTGAATCAAATCCAATTTTAGTGTTTTGTAAATAATTCACATGTCCCAAATGACCAATTGAATCAACTACAAAACTCATAGGTTTTGTCAAACTTAGAGTGGAATCAGTAAGCGTACCTTGTGACGCATTTGCATCTTTTGACCCACTTGAACCCGCTATGTTGGCCTTGTTTCCAACCGCAAGCTTCACGCGACAATTTTTCCTAAAATGCCCGGGTTTTCCACATCTCCAACAACCCCCTTTTGGTTTCTTGTTGGAATTATTAGTGTCCCGATCAAGCTTTCTTTTATCACCATTACCCTTGTTGAACTTCCCATTTGCCTCATCACGTTCAACCACTTTGAAACAACTGATTTTGAAACTTGATAGTGATCAAAATAGAATAAAGTACACTACTCTTCTAATTCAAGTTAAAACCCCACTTTCAATTAGTTAAACTAAGTGATTTCGAAACCACCAATTATATCTAGTCGATGATCTCAACAAATTTCAATTACTCAATATCAGTTTGAGAATATCAAAATATTAAATACACTTTAATTCCTAATTCCTTGACCAAATATTTAATATTAAACACTTCAATGAAGACCACTATATCAAAATAAAAGTTTCAAATTCTTGAAACATATTCACGATCAAATTATATTGGAACTCACTTTGATTCAATAATTCCACAGAATCGAAATTTTCTTTGTTGACCAAATTCAAACCTCAGTGTTTTTTTTTTTTTAATCAATTATTATGATTTAATTCAAAGTTAATTTTTGCCACTTAGAATTTTCAACAAAACTATCACAGGCCAGGCAAATATTCAAACAAAACTACTACAATTCGAACCAAATTGAACCCTAAAATAGGTTTATCTTTGTTGTTTAATTGGTCTAGAACAAGTAGTTTCAAAGAAATTAACAAACCTGAAACCCGAATTGAAATTGCAAAAGTTATGATAAAACCTGGATTAATCTCTGAATCGTATGAAAACTATCAGATAAACCTATTTGCGGGTTACACGCAATGATTTATCGGATTAGACAGAGATCACTCTTGTTGGAATTGGATTTGATGAAACTGTGAATGAGAATATGATCATATGCTGTAACCGTCAAAGTACCTTCTGTTTCTATGCCTCTTCTACATATATGTGCGATCAAAAAAGACAAAAGTCTAAATAAGACTTTTTATCCGGCCTCAAAAAATATCTCAACATAAAATATGAAACAATATGTTAATGGGCTTTCTGGTTTGTTTGTTGACTTAAAATAATAAATGGATTTTGTAATGGACTTTTAATCCATCACCAGCCAATAAAACAAAACAATATATAATGGATGACATCGTTAAAGTCCAATCCATTTTAAATGGATTAAAACAAATTGGTTGACTTTAAAGATATGGCATACAGTTTAATAAACTTTCTAACAAAGCTATAATGTGGCCAAATTATTTAATACAAATCAAAAGTCAACAAACTATATTAAGCCCACTATAATTATTGATTACCAGGCCCAAATAACGTTCGTGTTAAACGAGCCCGCACTCCTGCGTCACCTAACTCGATTAGACACCGACGTTATTATCTTGATCGACAAGTTAATCCAATACCCTAAAATACATGTCGATAACACTAAAATTACCAACACGTAATACAGGGGACAACCCTCTTGTATCAAGTTTATACCCAAATGTGATGAATGTAATACCGGGGACAACCCTCATGTAAAACATGATCAAAATTATACCCAAATTTGATGAATGTAATACCTATTGGAACAATGGGATAAAAAAATAAACAACGAAATACGAGATTTTGTGAAACGTAACTCACGTTCACGACTCTGATTATATATTGACTCAATGCAATGCAATGCAAAACGAAAATCCCAATAAAATTGTCACACCCCAACCGATGGCGGAAACATCGGGGCGAGACGAAACGAGGTTGCTCGAGACTTCATAACATACTAGAAGTGACAATTGTTTAAATAACAAGATTTCATTTCATTTCTAAATCAAAGGTACAATGTTTGAAAGGAAATTACAACAACTTGTTCATGACATAATCAAACAAAAGGAAATACAAAACATAGATATTTTGTGCGTCTCTATCCACCCTAAGTAAATTTCTTCGAGCATCATCATAGAGTTCCTGAAACATGTATTAAAGTATATGTCAACACAAAGGTTGGCGAGCATACAAGTTTGGTTTTAAAGATCATATCATAAAAAGGTTCTCAAATCCAACATGGCAATTCGTATACTAAGTTAAATAACATACTAGTATGCACAACCTAACTGTCAAACTAAAAATTCCATGAGCGTAATCTTGAACAAGTGAACAAGACCGTTTATGATTGAATACGTAGCATAGACCACAAACGGGCGATGTGCTACTCCTATAGCGCTATACATGTTAAGGTTGACTAGCAAATTTAATGACAAGCAGCTTGCATGATTGAGTATCTAGCATGTATAACCTACGCATATCAAATAACATGTTTGATGGATTGAGTGATTACATAAGTATGATTGTGTGCATGAGTGTGTTTGTTTATGTTATACATGTTACACCCCAACAGTGATTAAAGCGTAAGAGGGGATTCAAGTATACTCACTGTTTGCAAAGCTTTCACAAATGTGAATTGACGAGACATAAGGTTTTGGATACCGAAGTTACACTACAATGGGGAAGCGAAGGTGTGTGAGTTCATATGATTGGTGATGGATTTAGATGCAGGATTTTGGAATTATTAGAAAGTATGTATGTAAGAAAATCACATCTTGTCTAGACACTCAATTTGGAGACTATGTCTTAGTGTGTTTTTATGGGTACCAAATCACCCATTAGAATCCAAATTCGAGGAATCAAGAACCTAGATTATATCGACCATAACTCATAACATTCAACCATGATTCGGTTAGCATTTTACGGTTTGGATTGTATATTTATATGCATATTTAGTTATTTAATCCAAGTCATTTATTGTCATGCATGGAAGTAGGATGAATTCCATCCATTTAACCACATTATATGGATTCACCAAAGCATAAAATCATCAACTTAGTTGATGATTTCGGTTGTTCATGAATAAGATTAAATGTACAAATAACTAGGTTTGCTAAGTGGCCAAATGAGAACAACCCGGACGTGTGCATACCCGACATGGCAAATGTTGGAGACGAGGTGAGGTTGGCTGATGGAGAGGGTGAAACCCGAGCTTTAGAGTGTCTAAATATAATGATTTATGTGTATTTGATGTGTTTATTTGCTTGGAATGAAGTAACTATGAGAATTTGGTGTTTTGCAGGTAAAGTACGTAAATCGGTGCATTTACGAGGGTTAAAGATGAAAGTGTGAGCATAGGATGGGATATCGCGGCTCAAGAATGGATGTTAAAGCTTGTTCGGGTGCTATGAATGCTCATGAGTGGAAGAAGTGTGAAAGAGTGAAGTTTGGGGACTAATTCGGTAATTTATGAAAGTGGTGTGGATCTTATATGTGTAAAAATCAAGGAATAATAAAGTTCAGGGGGCATTTGGCAATTTATGGAAAGTTATTATATGCTCAAGTATGGAAAAAATAAGAAGAACAAAAGTTGAGGGGTCATTCGGTACTAAGCTGAAAGTTATGTTATGCTTATATATTAGAGGAGATTGAAGAAATAAAGTACAGGAACTAATTTGTCATTCTTTGAAAGTTTGAAAGAAAGAAGAGAGTTGGGGGCTTTGGTATGATCGTAGCCTACAGGTTGTCACCTGTAGGTTACGAGTGGAGATGATAAGTAAGTAAAAGGAACAGAACTTCTCACTCGTAAGCTACAGGTTGTAACTCGTAGCTTACGAGTGGTCTATATGCAGCAAGAAAAGACCGAAAACAAATCGACCGTAGCTTACGGTTTGTAGTTCGTAGCTTACGGTTTGGGCTGAATATGTGTACAAAGTTTTAAAATTGTAAGCTACGAGTCCTAACTCGTAGCTTACGACCCGGAAAGTTAAAAATACGAATTTGAGGCCTCAAAATGATATATTAGGGTTGGAAAAAGAAGGGGATGATTATCACATCATTACGGTCGATCAAGAGGCACTCGAGGGCAATTAAAGTTCAAGTTTTTCATCTCCAAACATCAAGATTCTCATTCCAATCATCGAATCAACCATGGTTTCTTCATCAATTCAAGCTTTTGAAGATTCTTCGTGCGAGATGAGCGGCTAAACTTTTTGTGGTTTCCTCCGGATGGAGGGTTTTTCTAAGTTGATTGATATTATGTGTTGACACAATCGTTTTACTTGGTGATCTAAGCATCCGATGCTTTTCACCATTGATTTGATTCCTTGATTGTAAACAGTTACGTTTATTTAAACCTTAATTTCTAAGCATTCAGTTCCAGAGAGTTCTAGTAATTGGGATATATTTGACATGGGGTTAGGGTTTGTGAATTGTAATTGATAATCATTCGATAACCTCCCGTTATGTATTGACCGGAGTACTTAGTCGTTGGTTATCACAATTAATTAATCAAAATTAACACCTATGTCTATGTAGGTAACGATTAAACACATAATTGAAGTTAATTTCAAAACCTGAAATCTGGAGGAACCATCTTTCTTCCATTGATTTAAAACACAATTTTTATTCGTTAATTTAGCTATTTCTCAAAATCAAACAAACCGATTTTCTCATTCAGTAATAGTTAATCAATCTTTTCATTACGACACTTTCTAGAGTCCTCCCTTGGTTCGATACCCTGCTTATTATATACTAATAGTTTAAATAGGTTTTTGCATGTCACTAACGACAGACATCATTCGCTCACTTTGATTTCTTGGAAACCACTTAGATAGATATCTAACTAAAGAAATAAACAAGTGAAGTAGGTGGAATCATAGTTGGAAAATCAAGGCTCCCATTGTTCACACCTAACCAAAACACAAATCTTTCAACATTGAAGGTTGAAGACTTGGACGACTTCAACACATTGAAGGTCACTTGGGACCTCTAGGGCAGTAAGTTTTGAAGGTTATGAACCTCATAACTTCTGGAAATTTACCATAACACAAGTTCCTCAACGTGAGTTTAGTTGGGAACAAGGTTTGGTGCAATAGTTTCACAAAATGAACAAGTAATGAAACATGTGGTAAAAGTTTTATAAAAACATAAATGTAACCCACGTTGGCCATCAATCATGGAGTTGTGCCACCTTGTTATCAATCCTTGATGTTATCCAAGAGGTTTGAAGCAAGAATTCATGAAGAAGAGAAATGAAAGTAAGTTAGAAGCTCACTTTTAGACTTGAAGATATTCTGACCTAATGTTGCAAATTCAGTAGCTTGAAAGTGTTTTGAGAGTGATTTTAGTGTGGGAAAAGTGAAATGAAGATGTGGGATGCTTGGTTATATAGTGGTTGATTAGGGTTGGAGTTTTAATGAAGATTGAGGTGATTAGAGGTAAATGGAGGTGGAAAGGATGCAATCCGGTTGGGGAGAACAACTTTCTGCGGATTAAGGAGCCTAACGTCGCACGACGGGGAAGTAGTAGGAGGTCGCACAATGTGGCGTGTTTGTTAGAGTTTCTAGTTTGTCGCTTTTAGTCCCTGAACTTATATTTATTGTTATTTTGTGCTATAAACTTATATTTTTACATCGAGTGCAATGAGTGTATGTATGTACGTGATGAGTATCGTGTATGCATGATTGGTCATTCGAATGTATACTAAGTCTCGGTTTTGCATATAAACACGTATTTATCGATTGATTGCATATAACATAAGTATGATTTTAATACGATTGATATAAATATGCATTTCCATTATGATCAAAGTCTCGGATTACAAGATTGGAAATGAAATACGAATACAACACGGATACAAGTTTCTAAATATAAAAAGTACAAAGTATGAGACGTTGCAAAAATAGTTACAGACTCTTGTTTTTATAACCTACAGAGGAAAAGAAAACCTATTCTATTTTAATTAGGAAACAAAGACTCAATATAATTACTAAAAAAATAAAACAAGTCTAATTTAAATTTTGAAACTAAATTCATATGACTATAGCCGACTCCAATTTCGAACCTTCACCTGGCTTGTAGCCCAATCCATATAAATTTAATTAAACCAAATTTTATTCATCAAGATTAAACCCAGCTAACTCCCCCTTAATCTTGATGTTGTCCCCATCTAACATCACATTAGCGTTGGTTCAAAATCTTCTTGAATTAGATTGGCTTCCTCATTCTTCGGTATTAACTTTGTACATTCTGACGCGTGATGACCAAAATCTTCGTGCTGAAAACACTTGACATGTTACTTGTCACGTCCTCTTCTTGGCCCTAAATTTTCTCCTTGTTCACATTGATTACCACTTAGCCCGACTCGACCCTCACGACCCACATCAGTTCTACCGGTCTTGTTCTTGCCAAAGTTTTTGCAACACTGACAGTTTCCACACCCACCATTGTTCGCTTTACCCCTTCCATCATCACGAGTGAACATTATTTGGCCACGAACATCTTCAGTTGAAACTTTAGGCTTCACTCGCTCCTCATAAGCTTTCAAGTGACCCACCCCCTCTACAGACGACATCGAATCGATCTCTGAGTATTGCTCAATTGAAGCAACGATTGGCAAATATTTATTCGTCATAGAATTTAAGAACTTTCTCTTAAGCACCTCATCCTTCAGTGATGATCCAAGACTCTTATACTTTAACTGCATCCTGCTTAACTTGCCGGCGAATTCATCTATTGATTCCATTTTTTTCATATGAATCGTCTTTAGTTCACTCCTCAACGTTTGCAAGTGCGCCTTTTGAACTCGATCAGCACCCAAATACCCAACCCGAATTGCCTCCCACACGTCTTTCAGATATGTATACTTTGCAACTTGAAGGAGAACATCTTCAAAAATTGATTGATATATCATTGCCTTAACCATAAACTTCTTTTTGACTTCAACCTCTCCCCTTTGTCACAGAATCTATGGCTTCTCGCAAAACATGTGCAGCCAAAATGGACACCATGTTGATAGACCAGTCGTGTAATTTGTTTTTTTCAGTTTCGGGCATTGCAACGTGACGTTTGACACACTGGCTTGTACTATCTATCCCCTTCGATTAACCGTCCTTTTAACTTATCAAATCACAAACAATAGAGGACCAAAAAAAGCTTTGGTTTGCTAATTAATTCACCTTACTAAGAAACTTTAGTGGCGGCTTAGTGGAGATGAGCACCTTGTGTGTTTGCTTGTTATTTCCTCCCTACACCAATTTAACAGTAGCCAAAAATCTTTAAAGATATGAAAACGACCCACGGTAAATCTGACTTGACAAAGATATGAAAACCGAGATTTTATTAACACATACAAATATTTCTTGAGCCCACAAAAATAATCGTTTGCAATATGCTTCAAGAACACCATATGCATTTATTATTGCTAGCAGGATGCTCACGCGATGCGGCGGGAGCGACAAATCGCATTTCGATACTCGTTTTTGATAGTTTTCTTATTCATATAATATTTATTGTAGCATCATTGTGATAGACATACATCAAAAGCGAAGTAATCAGGTAACCCATTTCATTGTGTTGTGCATGGTTTGACCGGTTCGGTTATTATCCTCAACTGAAGGCGAAACCGAAGTCATCAGTTAGTTTATTTTATTAACCAATTGGTTTTTGGTTAATCACTTCGGTTTATTCGGTTAGATTGACGGTTTCTGGTTTGGTTCATTTAATTTCAGTTAATAGCAAAAACCAAACTTGGGCTAAAACTTTTGCTCAGAAATATATGAAATTGAGATAAAAACACATGAAATGAAAGTATAAATATATAAAATAGAGATATAAAATACTAAATATATGAAAATATGAACATTTTGGTTCAGTTCAGTTAATTTTAGTTAAACGAGAGTACAAAAAAATATAATCGTTTTTGGTTAATTCGGTTTTCAATTTATTTAGTTTTTAGTTGATTTTGGTTCGGTTTCGTCTGTTTTCGGTTTGGTTTAGGTTAACGATTGAGTTATTGCTCACTGATAACCGATTTTGGTTAATGACCAATAGGTGCCCGTGTGATGCGGCAGGAAACACAGACAGTACCACTGTGTGCTTTGTTCGGTTGGTTAGATTATTATCCTCAACCGAAATCGAGGTTATCGCTTAGTCTATTTTATTAACCAATCCGTTTTCAGTTAATTGGTTTGGTTTATTCATTTAGATTGACAGTTTTTGTTTTGATTCATTTAATTTCGGTTAATAGCCAAAACCAAACTTGGTTTAAAACTTTTGATTAAAAATACATAAAATTTAGGTATAGATGGATGTATAGGTATATGAAATTGAGATATATATACATAAAATGGGAGTATAAATATGAAATACATGAACTGAAGGTATAAAAGCTAGAAATATATGAAAATATAAATGGTTTGGTTCAGTTAATTTTGGTTAAATGAGGGTACAAAAAATCGATAACCGTTTTTGGTTAATTGGGGTTTCGGTTAATCAGATTTCAATTAATTCAGTTTTTGATTGATTTTGGTTAACAATTCGGTTATTACCCACCCTTAGACACTGTTAATCAGGTAACATATCAAATTTTTTTAACTAAAAAACTATAACAATAAGAGAACAAAATACTCGATTATATGGTGTAATTAAAAAAAGATTAACGTACCAAAATGTTATGTCTGTTTAAAATCATGGGGGGAGTTAGTTTTTTTTAATGGATAAGATGTAACTATTAACTAGTTATCTATAATTTTATTAAAGATGAGAGATTAAAGTGTAATATAGATGAGAGGATTAAATTGACAATATTTAATCACTTGACATTCTGTAACTATTAAACATTCTGGGAAAATGACAAATTATGTTGGGCTTTAATCACTTGTACACTAAGGCATCATCTACTGTATCTTTTAATCCACACGTCAATATTAACCAAGACAATTATCGAAATGTCGACAAAAATAAGTTGGTTGCCACGGTACTACTGGATTCTTTAAAACATTATAGCTTATAAGATATGTAAAGAATACGTAACTGAATTTTAAGGTTTTTTTGTGGATAGGGAAAAGTGTAACTAATTAATTATAATTATATTAAAATTCAGAGATTTAAGTATAATAAGATGAGATGCTAAAATATAATTATTATTTAAAAGGTCAATTTACCCTTATTTTAGAGATGTATTTATAAATTAAAAGAATAAAGTTCTTATTTTTTAGGCATTTAAAATGCCTCTCGAATTATAATATCAGTATAGATTAGTATAGACTATAGATGTTAAAAAGATATTAAACACCATCACCCACACGTGGAAAAAAATAAAAGAAAATGAACTAACCTCTTGATTTTAGTATTAATCTTCATTTGGGCTTTTTTTGTTGGACTTGAATTACTAGGTTTGGGGTACAATGACCCCAACAGTCACATCTACATTCTACTCCCCACAAGGCTACAAGTACCAGCCCAATTTTAGCATTTGAGAATCTACTTTGACCTGACCCCTTTATTGCATTTCCAACTAAAAATGGGATTATTATATATATTCCTGTTTAGAATACTAATTACATATTTATCCAATTCAAAAATTAAATTACATATTTCCCTTTACCAAAAGGTAATTTTGTAAATTTATTTATTTTTCATTTAAATTCCTTTCACAATTTTGCAAGCTAAACACAATATAAGTTTTCATTCAAGTTAATTCCAATTTGTATCTAACATTCCAATTCCGTCGTAAACATTCTATAAACCAAGTGACTTCTAAAATTACATATTTTTATCGTTTGAAGTACATCAACAGATGACAGCAGACAGTATAGTATTGCAATTTTGTCCATATTTAAGTTGAACTTTTATAATTCAACAATGAAAAAACAAATCTGGTTCAAAAGCTTCTAAAAATTAATAAATATTGTATACAGTAACAAACTAACAATAGTAACAATAGGTTTGATATTTTATGATGTTTGTTTGATTCATGATAGGGATGAGCATTTGGTATCGGGTACCGGTACTGAATCATACCGGATATATTCGGTACCGATACCGATACCGGTTCCTATTTTCTTCGTTTTTCGGTACCGGTACCAGTATTTACGAGTAAAACACCGGTAAGTACCGGTGTATTCAGTACCGGTACCGATACCACTTTTCCCTGTTTTTCGGTACTGATACTTTTGATACCGAATGAGTACCGTGCTCATCCCTAATTCATAATGTTTCTTTGTGTTAGATTTGTGTGTGACCATGGAATGGAATTATTTGTAATTGTTATTAACATCCACAGTTTATTTTGTATCTATAGAGTGATGCAGTTATCCTATTATATATTAATTTGATCAAACTGACTAAATCAAAATTACTTAAATTATGACATTCTAAATATGGCTGTTCAAACGCTCGAAAAAAGTTCGAAAAAAACTTGGTTAGAAGTCAATTAGGTTTTAAACGAGCTGGCTCGGCTCGGTTTGTTCGTGGCCCGCTCGTTAGTTGGCTCGCTGGCTCGCTCGTTTAAATTAAACCTCAAATTATATATGTGTGTGTATTCTAATATATTTAAGAAAGTTGTTTAATTAGTAATAAGGTTATTTTTTTTATTAAAATAAATAGATTGTTAAGCTATAGTCTTAATTAGTAATATTAATTTAAAAAATAAATATTTAGGTAGGTAACACCAGAATCTTTTCTTGTTCGTTTTATTTATAGTTTTCCCAAAATTACTATTCTATTAGCCTAAATAATGTTTTATTTATTGGTTTTTGTTTTTTTTTTATATCACTATGCGTAAAAAATACAAAAACATATTTTTTTTAAACAAACCAGCCGGCTCGACGAGCCACGAGCTGGCTCGAGCTTTTGATGAGTCGAGTCCGAGCCCAACTTTACAGCTCGTTAAAAAAATGAGCCGGCTCGGCTCGATTCAATTTTTAAACGAGCCGAGCTTGAGCCCACCCTGGTTCGGCTCGGCTCGTTTACAACCTTAATTCTAAATGAGTTTATTTTTCTTTAAACAAAATTATGACATTCTAAATGAGTTTACTTTTCTTTAATTCAATAAATTGGTGGGAGAAACTGTTTAGAATTTGAACTCTTCACATAATTTGGTTCGAGCTTTAAACCATCTGAAATTTACTAACGACAAATTATTCATGGTCTATTATATTTTGTAAAATCAAAAAAAAAAAAAAAAAAAACATTGTTTTCACCTGAAACACTTGTTTTACACGAATTCCATAAAAATATGAAAATTAAAAAATATGAACAACGTATCTTTTTTTTTTCGAATTTTGTTTTCTCGAAAATTATATGAACAACGTGGATGAGGTTCCTATAAAAGTACATTTTTCGTGAGAAGTGTGAGAAGACATATAAATTGACATGTGGGCGTCAAATTTTGGACTTAGGAATGATGTTTTGGGGTGTTTTGACAAAAAAAAAAAAAACACCAAACATAACAATTTAAAACACAATGTAATGTATTAGAGGCGTGAAATTTAAAACACAACTAAAACACATTGTTTAACACTTAAAACACACTACTTAACGTTTTTGTAATGTTGTTTTAAGTTTTAAGCCTAGAATCTATTGTATTGTGTCTTAAATTGTTATGTTTAGTGTTTTTCCTGTCAAAACAACCCAAAACATCATGCGTAAGTCCAAAACATGATACATAGATGTTAATTCTTATGTCTTCTCACACTTCTTACGAAAAATGTCATTTTTACAGGATCCTAAGACTGAACAACGTATCTAAAATTAAAAAAAAAAAGTTTAATGATAATAATAATAATAAAAATAAACATGAAGGTGGCATGGGCCCTAGGTTCAAAATAAACAAGAGCGGCCTAGTGCACGTGGATACGTAGCCGAATAAAATTTTATCATTTATTGCCTATTGGACTCATGTCGGAATCACAACTAACTTTAAACACGATACCAGATTTTCAAATATAACTACTTAATTAATAATTAGATTAATAGAACGTTATAACTACTTCAAAAATTATTAAATATTATAACAATGTTTGAATTTAAATAGTATACTTACAAGACTTTCAAAAATTGTTATTAAAATAAAAACAAAATAATAAAGTGACTTTACAAAAAGAGAGATAACAGATAAGTTAATATAGTTAAAAAAAGGCTCATCTTATTTTCATACCCTTAAAATTTTATTTCTCTATCCTTTTCACTCTATCTCTTTCTATATATCTATATATATATATATAGAGAGAGAGAGAGAAATAGAGGGGAGAGATGTGTGAATATTAACACCCACAAAAAATATAATTAGTTTATATTTTAACACCAAACTAAACTACTCTTAAACAGTCCTATACTATACCTTGCGAGATTTGACTTCCGTCTTTTGAACATATAGATGAGAGGCACTTTACCACCATCATGTCAGACGTCCCTTAAATGACCTTTTTATATTAGTGTTCAACCAAGTTTTTTATTTGATGTGCACAAGTTTGTGAATTATTTAGTACAAATAAGGAATATGGTTCAAGCTATAATTATGGTGGCCTATTGGGCCTTGTGGAAAGCCCGCAACGTCACAGTTAGTGATAATGTGACGGTGAAGATCGACGACATTTGCAGAGACATTAAATCCTATAGCTACTTGGTGGATTAAAAAATCGAGCCAAAGTGAGAGACCTGAGCTGGCATAGATGGATAGCTTTTTATGTTTAATGTTTCCCTTCTCTGTTGTTTTTTCTTGCCCTTGTCTAGCTTCTTATTAGCAGGGCAGTTTTAATGAAAGTGTCGTTCAAAAAAATTAGTTGACAACACTTCCATATGAATGAAAAGTCTAAGTTGGAATCTTATTTGTTTACTCAAAGTTGGTCCTTCTTTGCCCTCCTCTGTAATTCTCTCTAACCCTAACTCCGATCAAAATGGATGAAGATGATCGACAGAATCCCCATCGGCGGCCAGGTCAAACTTGGGAAATAAGGTATACTGAAGAAGATGATGCCCCATTCGTTCAAGAGGAAGCATATGGTAAGTTTTTAAACCCTAAATTGATGTTCAAGAACAAGAAATTGTTTATAAAGATGCCTCATTGTTTTTTTTTTTTTTTTTTTTTTTTTTTTTTTTTTTTTGCAACAGAGGGTTTTGAGAATTAGTTCACATTAAAGATTCATCATGGTGGAACAATTAGAAACTTTCCTTGAAGGAGATACACCTATTGGAGGTATAATTTCGTTGACTTTTGTAACTTGGAAGAGTTTTCTGTTCACGAAATAGATTACATGGTGAAAGACCTAAAGATTGAAACTGAAAATGTCAAATTATACTACCATTTTCAAATTCCTGGAAAAGACTTAGACTTTGGCTTAGCACCTTTAGGTAATGATGCTGATGTCATACATTTGGGGAAGTAAGTTGCACAAAACAAGGTAGTTAATCTGTTCATAGAACATGGTTTTACTAACCTTACAACTTACTTTACCTCTCCACAAGCATCTAAAGTGGTTATTCAGGAATTAGATGATGTAGAGAATTCTGGTAATACCCTTGCACTTGTTAAACCTAGACAGAAGATTAGGGTTGCAAAAAAAAATTGCTTCTCGAATGGAACAAATCTGGTGAGGGTTCTAGTGAGGCTGTTAAGGATAGTGTGCAGGAGAATGAGGTTCTTGATGATGTGCATGGCACTGATAAAGGGGTTGTGTTAGGTGGTGAGGCTGATAAGGGGGTTGTGGAATGTGGTGAGGTTGATAAGGGAGTTGTGGAAGGTCAAACTGATAAGGTCCAAGGGGAATCATTTATTGATGGTTTTTTTCTTTTGACATTGATAATGTTGAATTTTCTAAGGACTTCCCTCTAGATGAAGAATACCAAAATGTTAAGGATCCTCTAGATGTCAATGAGTCTGATGGTAATGAGGCATCAAATGAAGATAATGAATCGAGTGAGGCTGATGACACATGTGACAATGATGACTTTGAAGACAATGATTATGAGGTTGAGAAAGATTATCTAGATGAGGAGCATGGTCTTGACAATAGGGAATTCCATGAACATGTTGACCCTGGGGAAGAGTAAATAGGATCATATCATGAATCTGTAGGCAACCATGAAGGGGGTGACAGTGATGAGGTATTAGCTGGTGAAAATCTAAGCTTTGAATCATTTAATAGTCAAACTGAAGATTCAATGGAAGATTTTGAAACTAGAAGAAGTAGGAAACTGAAAGAAATTAAAAGAAAAATGTGGGATGGTACTTCTGTAACAGAAGTTAGGTTCTATATTGGGCAGATGTTTGGTACTACTAAAGAAGCAAAGGATAGAATTAATAGGCATTCTATTGAAAAAAAGTGGGAACTTTCATTTTTGAGAAATGATAAAAGGAGGATTAAAGTAATGTGTGAAGAGAATATACCTGTTTTTTCCACTGGGCTTAGTTAGATTGGGCCGACATGTGCAAGTGGGTTAAGTGGCCCAAAAAGTGCAGGGAATCTTAGCACATGTAATGACAAAAGGAAAAGTAGGTTAAATAGTGTATCTTGTCCTTTGTAGCTTTACCTTACAAGAGTTAATGGTGATGAAGAAACATTGGTAGTTAAAACATACAATCCTGAACACAAGTGCTTACAATCCAGGAAGATTCAAGCATTCACATCAACATTCATGGCAAAAGAAGATTAGATAATTAACCAAGTGCAGGCAAACCCTAATGTTCCAGTTAAAAGCATTCAAGAGGAGCTTGGAAGGCGGTATGAGCTTGGTGTTTCAAAAATGAAGGTACATATCTTGTTTATTGTTATTATAGTTTCTGTTAAGTAGCATAGATTCTGTTAGGTAGCATCTGAGTTTAAATAATTTGTTGTTTGTCTCTAATTACTTGCTAATACTGTGGTGATGTTTATTGAAGGCATTTAGGGCAAGATTAAAAGCTACAAAGCAAATTCAGGGGAATTTCAAAGATCAGTATGCTAAGTTGAGGGACTATGTTATAGAGTTGACCAACACAAATCCAGCCACAATTGTTAAGTTTATGGTTGAGCCAAAATGTAACCCTAGTGAACCTACTAGGATCTTCAAAAGGATCTACGTTTGTTTGCGACCATTAAAAAAGGGATTCAAAGCATGTAGAAGGGAGTTGTTGGGGTTAGATGGGGCATTTATGAAAGGCCCTTACCCCAGTCCAATGTTAACTACAGTTGGGTTAGATCCAAACAATGGCATCTATCCATTGGCTTATGGCATTGTGGAGACTAAAAACAAAGACTCATTCTTGCAAAATATCCAAGATGACTTAGATCTTCCATCAGATGCAAACTTCACATTTATTTCTGATAGGTAGAAGGTATACATGCATTAAATTTTATTTCCTGCACAAACTGTTTTGCACCACTTGGTTAATTTATTAATGCATTTGTATTAACTACTTGCACAAACTGTTTTGATCAGAGAATTATACCTGCAATTAATCAAGTTTTTCCAGCAGGTGAGCATCATTTTTGCCTTAGGCATATTGACCAAAACATGAAGCTACAATGGAGAGGCATGGATTTTAAACACTTCCTCAGAAATGCTGCAAGTGCAACTACTGTCCCTGAGTTTGAAGAGAAGATGGAGGAGTTTAAAAAATACAACCTTGAAGCATATAACTGGTTGAGAGAGATCCCACCACAACACTGGGCCAGATCCCACTTCACTGGTAAACATTTTACATGTTATTTGATTTACAACACACATTAGATTTGATTCATAGCATAATTTCCTTGTAAACACTTTGCAGGAATGGCTATATCTGATGTGCTTCTGAATAATATATGTGAGGTGTTAAATGCTAAAGTAGATGAGGGCAGAGATAAGCCAATAATTTCAGCTTTGGAGTTTATGAGAGAGTATTTAATGCAGAGGATTATGAATGTGATCAGGGTCATGGGTAGGTGTAATGGTCCACTAACACCCAGTGCTACCAAAATACTAGCAGATATAAAAAAAGGCATCAAACTACACTGTTAAGTGGTTTGGTAGGCCTAAGTACCAGGTTAGTAGAGGTGGACACATTTCACAAAGGGTTGTTGATGTTGTACAGAAGGTTTGTAGTTGCAGGCAGTGGGAGATTACTAGGATCCCATGTAGACATGCAGTTGCAGTTAACTGGGACATGGCTCTACATGGGCAGCAAGTTGGGCCCCCTGAATCATGGGTAAATCAATGTTACTGGTTGGACACTTGGAAAGCTGTTTACTCACACACAATAGAACCCATTAATGGTAGAGACCTTAGGCCAAAATCCAATGTCCCAACCACCTTGACCCCTCCATTGCACCACAAGTCAGTTGGCAGGCCCAAGAAGAGAAGGAGAAATGGTCAAGTTGAATTGCAAGATGAACTCGAAAGGGCTGAAAGGGCATGACAAAAGAAGAGGAAGGGGAAGGAAGTTAAGCCTAAAGGTGGAAAGCTCACAAGGAAGTGGAAATCAGTGAACTGCAAGAAATGTGGGGGTAAAGGTCATAATTCAAGGACTTGTGGGAAAGTCAAGAAAGGGAAACAACCAAAGAAAGGTGACCAAGACTGTCACACCCCCCAAAATACCACGTGCGGAATCCCCCGCGAGGCATGTGACGTACCAGGATATAGCCACCAATCACATTGAACTCATAACAAGATTTCAAATAAAAACTTTCATTCATTAAAATAAAGTAAAACATTAAATGTAATAACTTTATTTGTAATTCAACATGTTCAGCGGAAGCATAAATCATTAGTTAAGTATCGCATAACCCAAGTGTATGAAAACCATTAGTCTTGTCTCGTGATTTCCATGTATCTTGACCCATGACCACTCCCGCCTCCCAGACAGCAAGTTCCACATCTACACATATCTATATCCTGCGAGCATGCAAACAAGTGTATCAGACAAAGCTGGTGAGTTCACAGTTTTATGAAAACGTTTGGTTACCAAGTGCTTAATCCAAGTTAAATAACGATTTCGAAAGTAATGTTGATCATAACTCGAGTACCGTACAAGATGGCTCCAGATTGTTTTGCCCGTCCCCAATGCCCCCTATCTAAGCATTGGTCATGATTAAGGTCATTAGTTCACGCCCGTCCTCTCAGGTACGGTGTGAGGTTGCCAAGCCTAATAGCGCTATCAACTAACACCCCGTTACCTCTCATGTAACTATTCGGTATAAGATGGAACTTAAAATGATAGGAAGAGTGCATTATCTAACATTCCAGTTTTACCCAAAAGATTTATCCCTCTCAGGGATACCCATTGACTGTCCTACCCACCGGGACGCATGCTCAAGAGATATGAACTCACCTTAGATTGCTCGGTATATTACGTTACATTACCCATTCCAAGTTGGTCAACCAAACCCTACTGTGGTTACCAATGACAATGAGTTTATATGCATATAAATAACGTATTCCACATTCACATTACACAAGTAGCGTACACATAAAACACACGTCATTATGCAGGTTGTAACAAGAGCTCACGTAACACTACAATCCATAACAACTTGTAACAAGTTTTTGGGTCTCATGCAAGGTTCACATCACATGTTCATGTTTCACAAACACTTAGCAGTTATTTCATTTTTCACAAGAGTGTGCGATTGATTCTGATTCGTGCGGTGCACTAGTTACTTCGGCCCAAGCTCAAAACTCGGCCCAATATAATGTGCGATCCTATGTTAACCAAGCAGCCCATGAACATAATTTAGCCCACTTGAATGTGCGGCCATATTTTAGTTGTGCGACCAGCACATAAATGTGCGGTTCACTTCCTGTTTGTGGCCCGTGGACTAGTGTGCGATCGTGCAAGGCCCATGTGCACCCAAGCCCACTGGACCATATCGCACACTTCAAGTGTGCGATCCCAATGTGAGTGTGCGGTGTGTATGTTATGCTTCTAAATGATGTTCACAGTGAGGGTGTGCGAGTAAGGAGTGTGCCAGTTAATAAGTCATAACCCACAACTTTAATGATTTCAAACAGTTTCACATTCACCATGCAACCTAGTTTTTATCCAATCAATTCATTTATCATAATAATCATGAATACTCATTACCATGCAACCTAGTTTTTATGCATTCACCAATCAATAATAATCATTGATTTGCTCAAGATAATCATTAACAGTTATAGTCTTCACATGCAATCAATTAATTAATCATTTGCATTACCGATTCATTAGTTTATCATAATAGAAATCATCAAAACATCGACATCGTGAAACCCGAATTCATTAATCAATCATTATGGATGTTCCTAGAATCATTCTCATGATCATGCAGAGCCCTAACAATTCAGCTTATCTATCATATAGCCGCAAACAAGGTTTAGCATGTTATCTAACAACCCCTAGGTTAGCATTATGATTCGATTATTAGTAGCATCTTATCTACTGATTCCGCATTCGACATGAAGAAGATAGTATGTATACATAATCTATAACAACACCATGTTTCAATTATCAATCTAGAACACAGCCAAGCATGACAAGAAAATAAGACCTAGATTAAGTAGGTTACCACACTAACCTAAACGATTGCGGAAAATAAGAGATGATGCTCCGGATGAATGTGGCTGTCGTTGCTCGTTTGAAGGGGAGTTAGGGTTTTCTATTTCATCATGTTTCCCAGAGGTGATTGTGCAAATATACACGCATACCAGCATATAAGAGGAGAAATGGGCCAGACTCGGCTTGGGCTCAAAAGACTGGGCTCGGGATATGTGTGCGGTCACGAAGGGTGTGCGGCCCGAATCAATGTGCAGCCTTTTAAGATAATATAAAGTTTCCTATTAATTAATTAACCTTTTATCCACTCGATCCTTCATTCAAATACTCGGTCCAATCAACATCATCTACTTTGAATTGTCATCAATCATCAATTATATCTCGGCCCATTTATTACTAAAGTCAGACAATCACATGATATTGATTGAGTGGCCCAATACTTCAGTCGGCCCAATGATATAATTAGCATTTAATGAGTCAGTTGTGTGGAGGTCAAATGAAGTTTTAGTCTCTGATTGAATTGTCGACCATTTTCTATTGCATTGATTAAACAATAAAAGGGTTTGTGATACGGACCCATCACCGTAAGCCCGAAGCCATACGAAGATGCCCACTTTCCGTATACAACCCACGTCCTACATGTAGTTATTTTACTACATATTTTAATTATTTTCATGCCTCACATGTTTCCATGTTTTGCACATATCGCAATGAATACATGGTCTCAACATATAACGGGACGTGAATAGAAGCGATACGTGCATAACGAACCTTGAAAATTCGAGTTGTCACATCATCCCCAACTTGAAAGAAATTTCGTCCCGAAATTTGACAAGTAAGCACAGAGAAGTAAAGTGATAAATCAAGATTGCTGCAGATTTTCCTCAGGTGCCACATCATCCCCAACTTAAAGTGGAATTTCATCCCGAAATTCACCAGTGGCATCATGAGTTGATTCAACAGTTTGAACGATTGAGGATACTTGAGCTTCATCTGATCGTTGCGTTCCCATGTGAACTCCGGTCCACGTCTTGAGTTCCAACGAACTCTCATGATTGGAATTCGACTGTGTTAATGAACCTTGACTTCCCGGTCCATGTTTTCAATGGCTTCCTTGTCAAATTGCAACTTGTCGTTAATCTTAGGCTCTAGTAAGGGTATCACAAGTATTTCACCGAACACACACTTCTTTAGGTTCGATACCTAATGACATCGTGAACGTTACCCAATTCGTCAAGTAACTCGAGTTTGTAAGCCACCTTACCGATTCTTCCAAAATTTTGAATGGTCCAACGAATCAGGGATTAAGTTTGCCGCACTTCCCAAAGCGCACCACAACCTCCTCGGGTGAACTTTCAACATAACACGATTGCTTACTACGAGTTCTAAGGATTTTCTATGCTTATCAGCTTTTCTGATGGTCACACGCTGCCGCCATATGATTTCCGATCTAAACCGTCTTCTCAGGAGTTTTGAGTACAAGTCCTGGACCTGTGGTTAGGCTGTCACCCACCTCAGCCCAACAAAGAGATCAGCATTGCCGCACATACCATGCCTCGAATGGAGCTTCCCGAATATTGGAATAGCAACTATTGTTGTATGGAACTCTATCAAAGGTAAATGTCTCTCCCAACCTTTACCCGAGTCAATCACACATGCTCGTGGCATGTGTTCGAGCGTCTGGATGGTCTGCTCCCTCTGACATATGTCTAAGGGTGATAAGCAGTACTCATGCCTAGACGTAAGTCAAAGGATTCGTGTGCTGCCTGCCACAAATCGAGTATAAACGCAGATCACAATCAGAGGTAATAGAAGTTGGCGCCTCATGCCTAGAAACCGCCTCTCTCAGAGGAATATTTACAAGCTGAGAAGACTCGTCAGTTTCTTTGATTGCAAGAAAGTGTGCCGGATACATGAGATAATCAACGATCACCCAAGTGTTATCGTTTCCGTTTCGAGTTTTAGGTAGACCAGTGACAAAATCTATGGCAGTCTGTTCCCATTTCCGTATGGGTGTTTCTAGTTGCAGAAACAAGCCAGATGGTTTCCGATACTCCACTTTGACCTTCGAACAAGCCATCGCTCGCGTACCTTGCTGTGTGGGCCCTCACGCCAGGTTGCCAGTACAAGATCTTTTGATCCTAATACATCCTATCAAAACCCAAATGAATAGAATTTCCAAACTTGTGTATCTTGTCCAACACAGGATCCCTAAGATTGCCGTATGGTGGGACTTATATTTACTCCATGAAGTAGCAAGTACCGTCCAATTTTGCTGCAAGTCGCCTTTCCATGCCTCGCATGGATTCAGCTTGAAGATTCTCTTCCTTCAATGCTCCGGTTTTGGCAGAACGAATCCGATCAGATATACTAGAGTCGATGGGGAGCTGCAGAGCTTGTACACGTTTAGGTTTCACAGTCGTAATCGTACAAGAGTTCCATCCTGCGACGCGGTCGCATGTTCAACTTTTTCCGATTCACTATTATGCGGAAGGCTCTTGTGATCGGTTTAAACAGTGTAGTTGGTACCGTACAAGTAAAGCCTCCCGATTTTCAGCGCAAAACCACGACCTTCCACCCTAAGTCATGAGTCGTGTAGTTCTCGTACAATACCTTGAATAGAAGCGTCACAGTTCGCCACAAAATCATCCGTACCATCGGCGAAGACTGTCACACCCCCAAAAATCCACATGCGGAGTATCGCCGCTTGGAGGCGTGACTGACCAGGATCAAGCCACCAATCATATTGAACATAACAAGTAATAAGTAAAATTCAACCACACAATATGAAAGGTGTTTCAAAACAAAAACGTAGTTAAGTGTTTAGCGGAAGCATAATTGTAAAACCCAATGTAAGTATTAAGTACGAAATAAAGTAATGTTTTTAGCATGGCACACACTGCCATGTCCCACAACGACCGCGCCTCCCTGTGCAAGCTCCATGAGTACCTAACGACCTGCAAGGCATGTAACAACGAGTCAACAACAAAGTTGAGCGAGTTCACAGTTGGTTGTTTAGTTATAGCATTCGTCTCGTAAATCATATGTTCGTTTTGTAAACCATGTATCGTATTTATTCGTATCGCGGTCTCCCAGACATGTTTGCGAAGATTAGTGGGGGCTTCCCATGTGTTACTAGACCGTGCGTATCGACTACTACGAAAATGTAAGTGGTGCCCTAAGTCAATGTCTATCAGCATTGACCCTTTGCCCTTAGTCCATTAGTACACGCCCGTCCGACTGGCATGGTGTGAGGTTTGTTAAACCTAATAGCGCTATTAACTAATGACCCGCTCGCCATAGGCCTCGGCGATTAAGTCGATATAAATGAGGGACTTCATGATAGAGGTTTAGTCCAGTGTGTAATCTTGGCATCCTACCCACGGAGGATGGTTGTGGTTACCGTTTAAATCATTAACCCATTCCCAACCCTTGGGAATCCCATGCCTTGGAAAGAGTGTGAACTCACCTTGGTTTGCTCGGTATGCTAAACTATGTGCTCACAAGTAATCAATCAAGTCCTAAAGTATGTACATATATTTAATCAGTACATGTTGGTAAAGTTTCACATGCAATCGAAGTCACTAAATGTTTTTGACACTTAACATCATGTAACACCTGAGCAGTTAATCAAATTCATGCAATTCAAGCTTTACCTTAAAGACTTCCTCAGTTTATTTTAACTTAGTTATTCATTAACAGTCTTGATAAACTTAACTGTGTTAACAGCGTTAATCAGGATTAATACAACTAACATGCATAGTTGAGTTAACACACTTAACATAGTCACTGTGTCATACTAGAGTTAGATCAAAATTAACAGAGTTATCATGCATACTGAGCTTAACATACATAACCTAGTTAACATAACCCAGTTAACATATAAACATAATTGGCATGTTCAACAGTGTTAATAAACTTAACAGGTTTACTAAGCTAACAGAGTTAGTGTCCAAATCACTCGACGAAATCAACAGGCAACGAAATCACATTCTAGGCGAAAACACTTGGGATGGAAACACTTTGGACGAAAACTCTTTTGGGACGAAAACCTAGTGGCGAAAACACTTGGTTTTCGTCGAACATAAGGTGTGACGAAAACACCTAGTGTTTTCGTCTGACCCTTGTGTTTTCGCTGGTACATCATCATCATCAACGGCAGTTACGAATCACAGGAATTCCAACAGTACATCGATTCATCATACAATCATTCAACCAAACTAAACCAATTCGTGTACACATATAAATTGCCAAATCATTGAGATCAAGATCAACAGTCAAACAGCCGATCATTCATTAATCAACATATGCTTACACATAGAACCATGATCTGTTAATTATCTACATACCATCAATCACAACAAGATCTCAGTCCTTAACTACCAATAAGTATATCACAATCTCAGAGAACTTCAACAATCAAATATACATACAGACATGTGATGATTATACTACGAGGTCATGCAGAAAATCCAACAACAAACAGTGCAAACTAACCGAGATGGGAGGGACACAAGATTGATCGAAAGGAAAAAGGCTTGAAGTCGTGTAGCTGCCGTCGCACAGGGAAAGACTCTAGGGTTTAGCGATTAAACTCTAATCGTACCGGTTATAACAAAACGCTATAGTTGTTCGCTACTGGGCCGAAGCCCATTCCTGTTTTCGTTAGCCCTCTAGTGGGCGAAAACACATGAGGTGTTTTCGATCATGGGGTGTTTTCGTAGGGCGTGGGTTTTCGGCTAGAGGTGTTAGGCAAAGTTCCATGTTTTAAATAATTATACAATTCAAATATGTATAACATATACCCACATATTATACATATCACAAATAACACTTATTTTGTACCTCAAATAAAAATAAAACACGCGTTGCAAACAAATACAAAGTTAAGTCGAATAGTGACTTTGAAAACTCGGGTTGTCACAAAGACAATATCGGTACACTGCAGAGTTTTCGTTTCAAAAGCTGGAAGGCGTCTTCCCGTTTTGTTCCCCATGAATACACCACACCTCCATGTGTCAATGTGGTAAAAGCTGAGCGATCTTCGGAAATCCCTGCGATAGTACCTAGTGTGACCAAGAAATTGCTGCACCTCCGAAGGATTCTTCGGTGCCGACCAATTTCTACTAGAATGGGTCTTGGCGGGATCCACGTGTATTCCTAATGTGTGGACTATGTAGCCAAGAAAAGTGTACTTCCTGAATCCAGAAGTCACACTTAAAAAGACTTCGCGTGGAGTTGCTCCTCCCTTAGGAGCTCTAAGAATAAAACACAAGTGTCGCGCATGGTGTTCCTTTCTCCTGGAAACGATTCAAAACGACATCAATAGACACGGTTGACGAATTCGGTGAGTCGAGGTTTACATATACAATTCACGTGATGCATAAGGCTGCTGGTGTGTTGGGTAACTTGAATGATATGAACAGGAAATAGTGATGTCGTACTGCATTCGAAATGTCATTTTAGGAACATCATCCTCTTGGTGTTCCATTAGATAATAGCCCGATCCTAGATCGGTTTCTGAATAGAAGCTGGGCCCTTGCAGCTGGTCGAGCTGGTCGTCGATGCGAGGTAAAGGGTGACAGTTTCTGACTGCCAACTTGCTAAGTTTACGGTAGCCGATACACGTACGAAAAGGACTCGTCCTTCCTTTTCACTAAACAGAGCTCGGGCTCCACAAGGCGAGGGACTAAGTAGATTAAAACCTCTGCCCAGCCGTTCCTGCAGTTGATTAAACAGTTCTCGCAACCTTCGTGGTGCGAGATGATAAGGGGTAATAGAAATCAGGGTTGCTTCTGACGTGATACAGATCTGATATTCCAGCTGACGATGTGGAGGTAAACCTGGTAGTTCTTCGGCCTGTGTACCGGTAACCAATGATAGAGTAGCAGGGTAGTTGAATGTAACAACTCTCGCTAAAATTATTATTTCTTATTTTATTTTTGCACAATATGAAACCCTAATTGAGACCCCCAATAAATATTGCACAAACCCTAAAGTTTTCAGAACAATCAGAACTACGATCAGGGCCCCTAAAACTCAGGGGGGTATTCCCCCATTGACGATTATCATCACAGTTTGCTGTATAAATCGAATTTCGTTGAGATTTTGACTCACCCAGGCTAGTTGGAAACGTGGCTACCCTACCCTAGAACTGCACCCCTCACGCCACGCGAGGGAGACCTTTTTCCAGTATAAATGCAGGGGTTTGGCACTTGAAGTTTGGCGTTGGTTTGATGTTAAAATTCAATTCGTACACTGAGATATCGTCTGTTTACTTCAAAACACACACACACAGCACGAAATTCTGCCGCGATAACAGGGTAATAACTCGATCACTGCTACGATACAATGTCCGATCGATTGAAACCAATCCGATGGATGTTTAAGTGCTGCCTAAACTTGGGCTATACTTTGTCATTCGTTGTGAATCCGATGGATGTTTGAGTGCTGCCCGAACTCAGGCTATACTTTGTCATTCGTCGTGAATCCAATGGATGTTTAAGTACTGCACTTTGTCATTCGTCGTGAGGGTTTGGATTTCGTGAGCTTATCGTAAATGTTGTATTAAGTTACTAACCTAGTTTCGTATGCCTTGTCATTTAAATTAGGTTACAAGGCTAAATCAGTTGGCTAAACTCTGCCTGTCTAAACCTGCAATGTGAGTCATTCTCTTTTTATCAACAATGTTTTACAATACTCAAATTATTTTCAAAAGTTATAGTTACAGGGATTAAGTCTTGGTTATCTTGAATCACTGGCAAGTGGGGTATTGTGCACATTACTAATTTCTCACTGTTAGGTTCATCAACCTAACAGTGATAATCATCACTACTTGGGTGAAAGGACCCAATAGTGGTATGACCATCGTCACCAGGGTGTGACACGGCGCCAGATAAAAATAAGATAGTAGCCATTGTAGTCGCTCTTATGCTGTAAATTATAACTATGTGTCATTTTATATAACTTGAGTGACTCGCCAGTATTTTCCCGCTGATAAAATATTTTTAAAACATGTTTCAGGTGACCTACTGTGAATCAAGGAAAAGTGCTACGGAGCACTAACAAAGCTTGAAGTGGTGGCTCAGTTAAATCAATAAACATGTTTTCTAAAACAGGGAATTTCCTCGTGAAATTCCTCCATTGTAAATTACGGGATTTGTCCCAATTTATGAAATAAAATAATTGGGCATTTTCAAGTTTTAAAAGATCCTGTTAAACTTTCGCTGTCAACTCAATTAATAAATACCACGGGATTTATGTCCCGCGGCTCCTGAACCGGGTAAAACCGGGACGGGGGCCGTGACAGAAAAATATGGTATCAGAGCCACTGATTTAAGCCAATTAAGTATCTAGAAATACTTAATTTTTCTGATTGCCATTCTGTGATTATGTGAAAATTCAATTTACAAAGTTTTAACTTAGAATTTTGTGTGTTTCTTCATATATGCTAACAGCATGAATGAACTATCTGAAGCACTTCAAAACTTTACTATCCATACCACAGATATGGATACCACCGATACCTTCACTGACTACCAGGCTGATACTGAAAAGCCAATGATCTTTCAAGCTTAACCTCAGGAGAAACCAAAACCGAAAAAGAGGAGAAGATTCGTAGGCTGGAGGCGTGTGCGTAGGAAGAAACCAGCAAAACGGAAAGCTATAAAGACTGAGGATCCGATGGATAAAGGCAAGGGAATAGAAATTGGGGAAAGTTCTGGGCAAGCCCAGGAAATGCCATCATGGGAAGAGCTGGATCATAAATTGGGACTTAGTGACCTCATTGGACTTACCGATGAAAACCTCTTCAATTACCCAGTTGAAGCACAACTTCCAGTTAATCTGGAACCTGCTATTCCAGATCCTATTATCCATACCCGACCTCTACCAGAAGAGTTAGAAGAATGGTGGACCACTGACTGGCAATTTCAGAACCTCTTAAATAACCCTAATACCTTTTTCCCTCAATTTGACCCTGAGCCTCCACTACACCCACCAATGAGCACCGAGAACTAGGCTAAACTTCGCCACTATGGCGAGGAGCTGGTGGACACAGGAAATAGAATCCGAGATGTGGGGGAGAGGATATCATGGAAATACGACGAGAGGGAACGTCGTTTCTGAGATGCCAGCTGACGGGGATGGTGTGACTGTCTGGTTGTGCGGATATGTGTTTAATAATAATATAATAATATAATCATGTAAAATAACTAAAAATAAAACTTTATAACATATCTGGTAATGTACGGATGCCTATTAAAATATATAAAATATGGAAGTCGAAAAATCGACAATATTGGCTATACGTGTGGACATGATTGTGTTGACGTGATTATGTGCGATTGTTTATTATGTTTGGTTGTTATTTATTTTGTGCTAATCAGTAAAATATATTAATTACCAGATGGAACACGCCGGTAATGAACCAGTTAACGAAGTTAACCAATCCGAGCAAAACAATGAGGACCATTTTCCGAATAGACAAGACATAGAAAACATCGTTGCTCAAGGAATAGCCAATGCTATTCCAGCAATCCTTACTGCTGCCCGAAATCCTGTTGAACCTCAACCAATTATTCCTAGCAAACGTACTCATGAAGACAACTTCAGTAATAGCGTAAATAGAGGCGGCAACATTAATAATAATGATAATGATGTAATGCAAGCCCCAATTCTTAAGAGAATGAACACTGCAATGCCTGGTTACACTTACAAGGAATTTCTTGCCTGTAAACCTGTTGAATTTGCAGGCAATGAAGGGGCGACTGCTGCACTGCGTTGGTTGGAGAAAACCGAGGCAGTATTTAAAATAAGTAAATGTGCCGAGGAGGATAAAGTCATGTATGCTTCTCATCTTTTCAAGGAAGAAGCATTAGATTGGTGGAATACGGTATTGCAAGCCAAAGGAAGCGACCTGACTTATGCCATGAGTTGGGAAGAATTTAAACGTCTGGTGGAAAGAAAATTCTGCCCAGAATATGAAAAAGAACAAACGGCGAACGAATTTCTGAGCCACCGAATGGTGGATGTTGACTGCCGAGGGTATACTTTGAAGTTTTTCGAATATGCTCGAATTGTGCCTACTCTGGCTTCGCCAGAACCGATACTCATTTCTCGCTACATTTGGGGTTTAATTAGCGAGATCCGGGATATTGTCAAAGCTGCGAGACCCCGCACGATCGATGATGCGGTGGAATTAGCCAATACTTTGACTGACGGACTGGTGCCTACACGAGAAGAAACTCGAAAGAAGGAAGTGGCCCAAAAGATTACCCAAGGATTCCGTGTGGGTAATAATAATAATTTCAAGAAAAAAGGCACCGGGCAATCTTCCACTGTTCCATTTTGCAGTACCTGTAAAAGAAAGCATTTTGGAAGATGCAAAGGGTATTGCAATTTCTGCAAAATTCCAGGGCATCAAGAAGAAGAATGTAGGGGGAAGAAATCAACAATCTGCCCAGAATATGAAAAAGAACAAACGGCGAACGAATTTCTGAGCCACCGAATGGTGGATGTTGACTGCCGAGGGTATACTTCGAAGTTTTTCGAATATGCTCGAATTGTGCCTACTCTGGCTTCGCCAGAACCGATACTCATTTCTCGCTACATTTGGGGTTTAATTAGCGAGATCCGGGATATTGTCAAAGCTGCGAGACCCCGCACGATCGATGATGCGGTGGAATTAGCCAATACTTTGACTGACGGACTGGTGCCTACACGAGAAGAAACTCGAAAGAAGGAAGTGGCCCAAAAGATTACCCAAGGATTCCGTGTGGGTAATAATAATAATTTCAAGAAAAAAGGCACCGGGCAATCTTCCACTGTTCCATTTTGCAGTACCTGTAAAAGAAAGCATTTTGGAAGATGCAAAGGGTATTGCAATTTCTGCAAAATTCCAGGGCATCAAGAAGAAGAATGTAGGAGGAAGAAATCAACAATCTGCCCAGAATATGAAAAAGAACAAACGGCGAACGAATTTCTGAGCCACCGAATGGTGGATGTTGACTGCCGAGGGTATACTTCGAAGTTTTTCGAATATGCTCGAATTGTGCCTACTCTGGCTTCGCCAGAACCGATACTCATTTCTCGCTACATTTGGGGCTTAATTAGCGAGATCCGGGATATTGTCAAAGCTGCGAGACCTCGCACGATCGATGATGCGGTGGAATTAGCCAATACTTTGACTGACGGACTGGTGCCTACACGAGAAGAAACTCGAAAGAAGGAAGTGGCCCAAAAGATTACCCAAGGATTCCGTGTGGGTAATAATAATAATTTCAAGAAAAAAGGCACCGGTCAATCTTCCACTGTTCCATTTTGCAGTACCTGTAAAAGAAAGCATTTTGGAAGATGCAAAGGGTATTGCAATTTCTGCAAAATTCCAGGGCATCAAGAAGAAGATTGTAGGAGGAAGAAATCAACAATCTGCTTCAACTGTGGAGAAGCTGGACATTTTAGACCAGACTGCCCCAAATTGGTCAAACCAGCTGACAATAAAGCCAAACCTGTAGAAGGAACTACCAAAAAGAACGCAAGAGCCTTCCAATTGACCACGCAGGAAGCCGAACTGATTCCTGACGTATTAGCTGGTACGTTCCTAGTTCATGACGTTTATGCGAAAGTATTATTTGACTCTGGTGCAAACCAAAGTTTTATCAATACTTCATTCTGTCAAGCTCTTAAGCAACCTTTAACCAAACTTAGGCAGATTTATACAGTAGAAACGGCAGACGGGAATTTGGTTAACATAGATACGGTTTTGCAAAAAGAAAATATAAAACTTTCAGGTCATAAATTTTCTGCAAACCTATTACCCATGAATTTAGCTGGATTCGATGTCGTGTTAGGAATGGATTGGTTCGTAGCCAACCATGCTCGAATCCTCTGTGATAAGAATTCCATAGAAATTCGTGCACCCACAGGTGAAGTAATTATGATTACAGGGGATAAGCCGCGTAAACCAATGAAGTTCATTTCGGTAATGAAAGAAGCTAGTTATGAACGAAAGAAAGGAATAGTGTATATGATTTCGGTAATCATTAGCACTAAAAGTAAGGAACTTAAGGAAATTCCAGTAGTATCAGAATACTCGGATGTATTCCCAGAAGAATTACCAGGAGTACCACCAGATAGGGAGGTGGAATTTAGAATTCATTTGATTCCTGGAACTACACCCGTAGCTAAGGCACCCTATCGATTAGCACCCATTGAAATGTTAGAACTGAAAAAGCAATTAGATGAATTGCTCAGTAAAGGATTTATACAACCTAGTTCATCCCCTTGGGGAGCACCAGTGTTGTTTGTAAAGAAGAAGGATGGTTTGATGCGAATGTGTATCGATTATAGGGAATTAAATAAGGTTACAATCAAGAATCGATACCCATTACCTAGGATTGATGATCTTTTCGATCAACTTCAGGGAGCTAGATATTTTTCTAAGATAGATTTACGCTCCGGATATCATCAATTGAAGGTACAAGAAGAAGACATACCTAAAACCGCCTTCAGAACTAGGTATGGTCATTACGAGTTTACAGTCATGCCCTTTGGATTAACAAATGCTCCTGCCGCATTTATGGACATGATGAATAGAATCTGTAAACCGTATTTGGATAAATTTGTAATTGTCTTTATCGACGATATACTTATTTATTCCAAAAGTCAGGACGAACATTGTCAGCACCTGCATGCACTCTTAACTTTGTTAAGAAAAGAGAAGCTTTACGCCAAATTCTCGAAGTGTGAATTTTGGCTACAGGAGGTGCAATTTTTAGGACACATGGTGAATCACGAAGGTATTCACGTAGATCCCTCCAAGATAGAAGCGATCACCAAATGGAAGGTCCCGCAATCAGCTACAGAAGTTTGAAGTTTTCTAGGCTTAGCTGGGTACTATAGGCGCTTCATTAAGGATTTTTCTAAGATAGCTGTGCCATTAACTAAGCTAACCTGTAAAATAGTTAAGTTTGAATGGGGACCTAAGCAAGAAGAGGCTTTTAAGATTTTAAAGCAAAAGTTAACAAACACCCCAATTCTTGCCCTACCAGAAGGGACATAAGATTTTGAAGTTTATTGTGATGCTTCTAAGCTAGGATTAGGATGTGTGCTAATGTAACGCAAAAAGGTAATTGCGTACGCTTCAAGGCAATTGAAAAAGCACGAGGAAAACTATACGACACATGACTTAGAATTAGGGTCGATAATAAAGCCCTTAAGATTTGGAGAGACTATCTGTATGGAAGTAAGTTTTCTGTTTATACAGATCATAAAAGCTTAAGGTGCATATTTGGGCAAAAAGAATTGAACATGAGACAAAGGAGATGGATGGAAATTCTAAGTGACTACGACTGTGATATTCAATATCACGAAGGAAAGGCAAACGTAGTTGCAGATGCCCTAAGTCGTAAGTATCACGAAAAGCAAAAACGAGTTCGTGCTCTTAGATTAAGTTTACAATTAGACTTAATGGAACAACTAAAGAATGTTCAAGCCACAACAATCAAGGATGATGCTGAAGGAATGAAAGGAAGAATAAAGGAATTAGAACAAGGAAGTGATGGAATTTGGAGATTCCACAAGAAGAGAATTTGGGTACCTAAGCAAGGAGAATTAAGAAATAAGATTTTAGAGGAAGCCCATAAATCTAGGTATACCATGCATCCTGGAAATAATAAGATGTACCAAGATCTAAGGAATAATTTATGGTGGATTGGTATGAAAAAGGACATAGCTAGATATGTATCTAAGTGTCTAACTTGTTCATAAGTTAAGGCAGAACACCAGAAACCTTCAGGGTTACTCCAACAATTAGAAATGCTTGTTTGGAAATGGGAACTAATAACCATGGATTTTATTACTATGTTACCCAAAACCAGAAAAGGTAATGATGGGATTTGGGTAATTGTGGATCGATTAACCAAATCAGCTAATTTTCTACCCATGAAAGAAACCTTTAGCATGGAAAAGTTAGCAAAATTATACGTAGACGAAGTAGTATCCTTACATGGAGTTCCACTCTCCATTGTATCGGATAGAGATAGTCATTTCACTTCACATTTCTGGACAAGTTTCCAAGAAGCCATGGGGATGCGATTAAATTTAAGTACAGCTTATCATCCCCAAACAGACGGACAAAGTGAAAGGACGATTCAAACCCTGGAAGACATGCTCAGGGCATGTGTGATAGACTTTGGTGGAAACTGGGATGACCACCTACCCTTAATCGAATTCTCCTATAATAATAGTTATCGTGCAAGCATTGAAGCTGCCCCATTCGAAGCACTGTATGGACAAAAGTGCAGAACTCCGGTCTGTTGGGAAGAAATAGGAGAAAGCCAATTATCAGGTCCTGAAATTGTGCAAGAAACTACCGACAAGATCACTCAAATCAAGGAAAGACTGAAAACGGCTCGAGATCGCCAGAAGAGTTATGCAGACAATCGACGCAAGCCACTAGAATTTCAAGTCGGAGATAAGGTACTCTTGAAAGTTTCTCCTTGGAAAGGAGTAGTTCGATTCGGAAAGAAGGGAAAGTTAAGTCCAAGGTACGTAGGACCATTCCCAATAATCCAGCGGATAGGACCAGTTGCCTATCATTTACAACTACCAGAAGAGCTAGCCGGGGTACATGACGTATTTCATGTATCCAACCTCAAGAAATGTCTGTCTGACGAATCCCTGGTAGTACCTCTTCAAGATGTAGAGGTAAATGAAAAGTTAAAATTTGTTGAGAAGCCACTACGGATAGAAGACAAAAAGGTCAAGTTTCTTAAACACAAACGACTAGTGTTGATCAAAGTCAAGTGGGATTCAAAGAGAGGACCTGAGTACACTTGGGAGCTGGAATCAGAGATGAAACGAAAGTATCCCTACTTGTTCCAGTAAATCTCGAGGACGAGATTTTAATAAGGTGGGGAGGATGTAACAACTCTCGCTAAAATTATTATTTCTTATTTTATTTTTGCACAGTAGGAAACCCTAATTGAGACCCCCAATAAATATTGCACAAACCCTAAAATTTTCAGAACAATCAGAACTAGGATCAGGGCCCCTAAAACTCAGGGGGGGTATTCCCCCATTGACGATTATCATCACAGTTTGCTGTATAAATCGAATTTCATCGAGATTTTGACTCACCCAGGCTAGTTGGAAACGTGGCTACCCTACCCTAGAACTGCACCCCTCGCGCCACGCGAGGGAGACCTTTTTCCAGTATAAATGCAGGGGTTTGGCACTTGAAGTTTGGCGTTGGTTCGACGTTAAAATTCAATTCTTACACTGAGATATCATCTGTTTACTTCAAAACACACACATAGCATGAAATTCTGCCGCGATAACAGTGTAATAACTCGATCACTGCTACGATACAATGTCTGATCGATTGAAACCAATCCGATGGATGTTTAAGTGCTGCCTAAACTTGGGCTATACTTTGTCATTCGTTGTGAATCCGATGGATGTTTGAGTGCTGCCCGAACTCGGGCTATACTTTGTCATTCGCCGTGAATCCAATGGATGTTTAAGTACTGCACTTTGTCATTCGTCGTGAGGGTTTTGATTTTGTGAGCTTATCGTAAATTTTGTATTAAGTTACTAACCTAATTTCGTATGCATTGTCATTTAAATTAGGTTACAAGGCTAAATCAGTTGGCTAAACTCTGCCTGTCTAAACCTTCAATGTGAGTCATTCTCTTTTTATCAACATTGTTTTACAATACCCAAATTATTTTCAAAAGTTATAGTTACAGGGATTAAGTCTTGGTTATCTTGAATCACTGGCAAGTGGGGTATTATGCACATTACTTATTTCTCACTGTTAGGTTCATCAACCTAACAGTGATAATCATCACTACTTGGGTGAAAGGACCGAATAGTGGTATGACCATCGTCACCAGGGTGTGACATGATGCCAGATAAAAATAAGATAGTAGCCATTGTAATCGCTCTTATGCTGTAAATTATAACTATGTGTCATTTTATATAACTTGAGTGACTCGCCAGTATTTCCCCGCTGATAAAATATTTTTAAAACATGTTTCAGGTGACCTACTGTGAATCAAGGAAAAGTGCTACGGAGCACTAACAAAGCTTGAAGTGGGGGCTCAGTTAAATTAATAAACATGTTTTGTAAAACAGGGAATTTCCTCGTGAAATTCCTCCATTGTAAATTACGGGGTTTGTCCCAATTTATGAAATAAAATAATTGGGCATTTTCAAGTTTTAAAAGATCATGTTAAACTTCCGTTGTCAACTCAATTAATAAATACCACAGGATTTCTGTCCCGCGGCTCCTGAACCGGGTAAAATCGGGACGGGGGCCGTGACATTGAAACACTTCTGGGCTTCCATCGCCGAAGTGATACTAACAATCAGTGGATCTCTACCAGGGAGAGATATACATGTGATTTCCTCCTTACAAGGATTTCTGCTCGAGGCTTTGGACACCCAGTCCATACCAACGACTATGTCGAAGCTTCTAAGAGTAACAGGGAGAATGTTGATGTCGAACACATGACCTACAAGATTGAGTTGCACCCTAAGTGAGCGTGTGAGGCTTGAATTGACTTGACTTGCCATCAGCAAATTTTTACAACGTGTTTCGTCTCATGAAGTATCGGAATTGAACAGAATAGAGGCGAAGAGATTAATCACAGAACATTCAGATAACCATGTTGTTATCATACCTGGCGTTACCCACGCCAATCTCGAATGCTCCTCCAAGAGCACCACTTGCACCATCGCTGTTATTACTATGAGGATTCCCTGCACTGTTATTATTCTCGCAGTTGTTGACGTTGTACCTTAATAGCGGCCAATCCTTGTCGAAGTCACCCTCATTCCCGTATTGAGGGTAACAATTACGAGTATCTTGCTGCTAATGTGGTCCAGAGTCCTGCGATCCCTCACCAAAATAATCCACCTTTCTGCTTTTCTTGACACGCCCTAGGGTACTGCCCATGGCGCTAGAAATTACACATCCCATACTCTAGTCGATTGTCAGTGGTTATGCCCCGATTGGTTCGTAAGGGTTGACTCTCAGAGGTTGCTGACTAGGGTTAGGGACTCGATTGAAGTCAATCTACTGGTGTTCGTTGTTGGAAATCAGGACCGTTATAATATTAGGGTCGATAATGTATCACATTCAACTTCATGTCCATCGGTCTTGTGTGGTGATTAATGCTCGGTAGGTTGTTAGAGAAATACAGAGGTGATCATATTTCAGGATCTATAGCATCAATTCGTGTAGTTCAAATAAACGAGCAAGGTGAGGAAAGTACAGACTAAACATTCGATGCTTCGACAACTAACTCAGAGATGTTCGCACTAGCACCTAACATTCTCATATTGCTCTCTAGACGTTCACCTACGTGTTCAGGCAACACTCAATATCATCGAGATCCGTAAGGGTTCAGAGGGAAGTGAAAAGATCATGCTCGAGTAGGAGGCAACCATCGTTGTGACTCCAATAGATTTGTTGTGTTTCTTATTAGATCGAATAACGGATCAGAACCCCTTTTACACTTTTTAAGCCTCACTGGGACTCACATGCACCCCACATTATTATTATGTGTGCACCCACAACAATATTGTGATTTGCATGCCCGTCTCAGTTCCTCCTGACTCCTGTTAAATGGTTCCTCAGATTCAAATGTCAAACGGAGGTTATCAAAATGACATGAACACAGAAATCTAAGGACTACGACACACATCATAATGTAAACAAGCAATTCATGAGATCGTGCTATAGTGACGAGTGTATGTCCGTATGCTACATCATAAACAAGTGTACACTAGTCATGTAATGTATACAGTAGGTAAAAGACGAACCTTGCAATCTGGAGCTGAGTGTCATGGTCGTATTCCCGTATTCAGAACTGTTCGGTTATAGTCTGGTTTTATAAAAAAACGTTTTAAAACCTAGTTCACTATAACCAGTGGCTCTGATACCAAACTGTCACACCCCCCCCCCCAAAATACCACACGTACGGAATCCCCCGCGAGGCATGTAACGTACCAGGATCTAGCCACCAATCACATTGAACTCATAACAAGATTTCAAATAAAAACTTTCATTCATTAAAATAAAGTAAAACATTAAATGTAATAACTTTATTTGTAATTCAATATGTTCAGTGGAAGCATAAATCATTAGTTAAGTATCCATAACCCAAATGTATGAAAACCATTAGTCTTGTCTCGTGATTTCCATGTATCTCGACCCATGACCACTCCAGCCTCCCAGACAGCAAGTTCCACATCTACACATATCTATATCCTGCGAGCATGCAAACAAGTGTATCAGACAATGCGGGTGAGTTCACAGTTTTATGAAAACGTTTGGTTACCAAGTGCTTAATCTAGCTTAAATAACGATTTCGAAAGTAATGTTGATAATAACTCGAGTACCGTACAAGATGGCTCCAGATTGTTTTGCCCGTCCCCAATGCCCCCTATCTAAGCAATGGTCATGATTAAGGTCATTAGTTCACGCCCGTCCTCTCATGTACGGTGTGAGGTTGCCAAGCCTAATAGCGCTATCAACTAACACCCCGTTACCTCTCAGGTAACTATTCGGTATAAGATGGGACTTAAAATGATAGGAAGAGTGTATTATCTAACATTCCAGTTTTACCCAAAAGATTTATCCCTCTCAGGGATACCCATTGACTGTCCCACCCATCGGGACGCATGCTCAAGAGATATGAACTCACCTTAGATTGCTCGGTATGTTACGTTACATTACCCGTTCCAAGTTGGTCAACCAAACCCTACTGTGGTTACCAATGACAGTCAGTTTATATGCATATAAATCACGTATTCCACATTCACATTACACAAGTAGCGTACACATAAAACACACGTCATTATGCAGGTTGTAACAAGAGCTCACGTAACACTACAATCCATAACAGCATGTAACAAGTATTCGGGTCTCATGCAAGGTTCACATCACATGTTCATGTTTCACAAACACTTAGCAGTTATTTCATTTTTCACAAGAGTGTGCGATTGATTCTGATTCGTGCGGTGCACTAGTTACTTCGGCCCAAGCTCAAAACTCGGCCCGATATAATGTGCGATCCTATGTTAACCAAGTAGCCCATGAACATAATTTAGCCCACTTGAAGTGTGCGGTCGGATTTCAGTTGTGCGACCGGCACATAAGTGTGCGGTTCACTTCCTGTTTGTGGCCCGTGGACTAGTGTGCGATCGTGCAAGGCCCATGTGCACCCAAGCCCACTGGACCGTATCGCACACTTCAAGTGTGTGATCCCAATGTGAGTGTGCGGTGTGTATGTTATGCTTCTAAATGATGTTCACAGTGAGGGTGTGCGTGTAAGGAGTGTGCCAGTTAATAAGTCATAACCCACAACTTTAATGATTTCAAACAGTTTCACATTCACCATGCAACCTAGTTTTTATCCAATCAATTCATTTATCATAATAATCATGAATACTCATTACCATGCAACCTAGTTTTTATGCATTCACCAATCAATAATAATCATTGATTTGCTCAAGATAATCATTAACAGTTATAGTCTTCACATGCAATCAGTTAATTAATCATATGCATTACCGATTCATTAGTCTATCATAATAGAAATCATCAAAACATCGACATCGTGAAAACCGAATTCATTAATCAATCACTATGGATGTTCCTAGAATCATTCTCATGATCATACAGAGCCCTAACAATTCAGCTTATCTATCATATAGCCGCAAACAAGGTTTAGCATGTTATCTAACAACCCCTAGGTTAGCATTATGATTCGATTATTAGTAGCATCTTATTTACTGATTCCGCATTCGATATGAAGAAGATAGTATGTATACATAATCTATAACAACACCATGTTTCAATCATCAATCTAGAACACAGCCAAGCATGACAAGAAAATAAGACCCAGATTAAGTAGGTTACCACACTAACCTAAACGATTGTGGAAAAGAAGAGATGATGCTCCGGATGAATGAGGCTGTCGTTGCTCGTTCGAAGGGGAGTTAGGGTTTTCTATTTCATCATGTTTCCCAGAGGTGATTGTGCAAATATACACACATACCAGCATATAAGAGGAGAAATGGGCCGGACTCGGCTTGGGCTCAAAAGACTGGGCTCGGGATATGTGTGCGGTCGCGAAGGGTGTGCGGCCCGAATCAATGTGCAGCCTTTTAAGATAATATAAAGTTGCCTATTAATTAATTAACCTTTTATCCACTCGACCCTTCATTCAAATACTCGGTCCAATCAACATCATCTACTTTGAATTGTCATCAATCATCAATTATATCTCGGCCCATTTATTACTAAAGTCAGACAATCACATGATATTGATTGAGTGGCCCAATACTTCAGTCGGCCCAATGATATAATTAGCATTTTATGAGTCAGTTGTGTGGAGGCCCAATGAAGTTTTAGTCTCTGATTGAATTGTCGACCATTTTCTATTGCATTGATTAAACAATAAAAGGGTTTGTGATACGGACCCATCACCGTAAGCCCGAAGCCAAACGAAGATGCCCACTTTCCGTATACAACCCACGTCCCACATGCAGTTATTTTACTTATTAGTTTACATATTTTAATTATTTTCATGCCTCACATGTTTCCATGTTTTGCACATATCGCAACGAATACATCGTCACAACATATAACGGGACGTGAATAGAAGCGATACGTGCATAACGAACCTTGAAAATTCGAGTTGTCACAAAGACAATGCTGAGAATCAAGAAGGTACAACTATTTGAATGGGATCAATGCAGGTGGAGAGCACATTTTGGTCTGGTGGTTTTTTGAGGGCTTGTCCCTAAAACAGTTGCTACCATCTCTTGTGTTTTGTTCTGTGGTTCATGTTTTGTTTGGTCATCATGTTTACTTGTTTGGATGTTTACTATTATGGATGTTTATGTTAGGTTACCACTTTGATGTTTGAAGTTATTGATATGTCTTGGATATGTTAGTTATCACTACTTGCATAACTCTTTGATTCTGCACATTTTTTGGCACAAATTACTTGATTCTGCACAATCTGCACATTTTTAGCACAACTGTTTGATTCTGCACAGTTTTGGCATAAACAGGTTCTGCACAGGAGTTTGAATAAACAGGTTTCGGACACTTATTTTGGCACAAACTGGTTTTGGGACCATTTTGTCACTTTGAATTTGGCACAAACATGTTTGGTCACTTTAGTTTTGGCACAAACATGTTTCGACAATTTGTTTTCCGACAAACACAAGTTGGCACAACACCAATTTCACAAATTGTTTTGTAACTTTGGTTGTTTCGACAATTTATTTCCGACAACCATCAATCCGTACAACACCATTTGCACAACTATTTTGTGACTTTGGTTGTTTAAGAAACATGTTTCGACAACTTGTTTTCCAATAAACATCAATCGGCACAACACCATTTGCACAAACTGTTTTGCACATTTCACTATTGTTAGGGATGGAATTTTATAGTCTATGGATCACGGATCCTCAAGTGTAGCCAGGATCATGGATCCTCAGTTCGGTTTGAATTAAGGATCCTTAGAAGACGTTGAAGGACTAAGGATCCAAGATCCTCATTATTATCCTTATACTAACAATTGTTTCCGTTATATTTGAACTTGTTTTGTAGGAGTATTCAAGTGGGACTTGGTCTTGCCAAGATTCCAGGGGAATATGCCTTCTAATTCTGCATGTGCATGGCCTTCGTGACCATTCTGGAAATCGTGGAAAGCTAGCACCTTTTTTGGATTGTTAGTTTGTTAGCTTATTTCTATTTTTAAATGGGGATAACAAGCTAGATGAGACAGAACAATTAGCAACACACACTACTCTCGAGAACTCTCTGCAAGTTGTTGGCGATTATACACTTTTTGCACACTAGTGATCCTTGTACCAAGCTTGTTATCATCCCGATTTGTAAACATTGTTCGTGTAATATAGTTGGTGATTGGTAGTTTCCATCACCCGAGGTTTTTTGTGCCGGAGATCATACATTGATCAAGGGCTTTTTCCTCGTATAAATCCTTGTGTCCAACATTCATTTCATTCATACATTCTTCATACATTTGTTCATTTTACTAAGCATCACACCTCACAAAATCGGATTTGGTTGCATTATCCTTGTGTGATTTTTGACCAAAACAGTTTTGCGCCCACCGTGGGGTAATTGATGCTTCAATTTTGAGAAATTTTCTTCATTTCGTTCATTTCAGTTCATTACCTTCAACTACATGGCTTCTCAAGCGAAGAACACTTCAAGCTCTATGTCGGCGATCACCTCTTCACAGGGCATTCCACCTTTGCCACCTGTTTCTTCTAGATCCCAAAAGAATGCTGAGAATGTTGCGAAGAAACCAACCCCCGTTTTCTCAAAACCAACCTCTGTTGTTACTTGTGGCCCTACTAACAATGATCTTTAGTCTTTGATTTTGCAGATGAGGGACTACATTCAACAGCAGGACAAAACCAATGACAGGATCCTTTGAGAGACTGATGACATCAAGAAATTGAAGAGACCAGCGGAGGATCACTCTCCTTTGATGCCGAGATCACTGAATTTCGACACTCCAGTCATAACTGCCCAACACTCTGTAGTATCAGATGTCCAGTACCAAGGTGGATCATTGGGAATGCGTTATGGATCATCGACAATGACACAAGCTCAAGGATCCTACTTTCAACCTTCAGGATCCTCTCTTCAGCCTCAAGGATCCTCCTTCCAGCATCAAGGATCCTTTTTCAGTTCTGGAGGATATATGGGAGCATAGACGGTTCAAGGATCCTCATTCCAGGGTCAAGGATCCTCTTCTTAGGTTAAAGGATCCTCTTCTCAGGTTCAAGGATCCTCCTCTCAGGTTCAGAGATCCTCATCTCAGGTTTACGGATCCATGGATTATCCTCCAAGACCCCCAGTCTTGGTGTATCAAGGGTCCAACATCTTTCAAGATCAAGGATCCTTAAGAAGTGCAAAACCCAGAAATCCAGAGATTCATTTTGGAGACTTCATACCGATGTAAACTATCGCTTCATTTGGTCCCTCAATCCTACCAGAATCTCGCCAATGTGGATTCACATCAGGAATTCCAAACCTGAATCCTTCAGGAGGTAACACTTTAAATAATTCTTATAACACTAACCATGGCTTTATGCAGGATACAGGCATCAACCAAGCTATGGCTAAGGAATTGCAGAAACTCAAGGATATGATATCCAGCGTTCCTGTCACACCCCGATATTTCCACGTATTACCGGTGGGCCCGGTGGGGAGTATCGTGACGTAGTTGATATCATCATAGTCAAACAACACAATATTTAAATGCACAGCGGAAGCAAAAGATAGATTCATTTCAACCAAATAAATTGTAATATTGAGTATCACAAAATAGTTGAAACAGATCCACAGGCGGATCGAAATAAAAAGGAAATTGTTCCACAGACTTTAACATCTAGAGCTTGCGAGACTTGATTATTGATGCCTGGAGTATCCAGCCTATTACGTATAGTACCTGCACTTAGACTTTTTAGAAAATACGTCAGTTTACACTGGTAAATACAACTTAACTGACTCATTTTGAAAAGAGTTTGAAAATTTAATTTGAATGCACTTAGGCAAAATATCTTTTATAACTTGGGACAATTATTTAAAAATAATCTTGTATACAGTTTTATTTATTTGTCGTCCATTTGGGCCGATTTGTAGGGCCGGTCTTGATTAACTGACACGCCACAGGTATAATGCCCACAAGGATTATTTCCTTTAAGTGGATTACCAGTTTTTACATAATGCATCTGTCAGGTGCATGCCTACACCCCGTGCTTAGGTCGTGGCCATTTCTTTGAATGATGCCAAGGATATCCGGGACATGGTCATTTAACCCCCAAAGGCCATACACCAAATAATACAGAATAAAACGAGTTATGTAAATACATTAATCACAATCTGATTTAAATGACTACATACTCAACCAAGCGGTATTATTATAATACCGTATCCCAAGCCCGTATAAGGAAAATGAGTTAAGAGTATTTACCTGAGCAAAGTATAAATCAAATACAGCAAGTGCACGTAGCTTTTACTGGGCTCCTAATCTGGAACGAAGGTTTTTAATAACCTATTAGAATCCTAACGGGTCTTTAATAAAGCTTAGACTTAGACCGGTTAGTTTTCAAAAGGAATATACCGTTCAAACGCATGATAAAGCGAAGACCGGTTTAGAATGTGGCTTTGACCCGACAAGCTTGTATGCTTGTTTAATATGGGTAACTTAAACACATTTTGTATTTTGAGACATAAACGATATGGTTTGACCCGTTTCGGCTAAATTATGCAAACTAGTTACATAAGCCGACCCGAACGCGAAAAGTGCGTAACGGGTAACCATAAGAGTCATATACAGGTTTCCTAAGTTAATATGCCTTAAATATGTTGTAACATCAGTAAGATATCTTCCATTATGCCCAAAACGGATTTAAACTCAAACTATCCCCCGTAAGGGCATTTTGGTCATTTTAAAGGTTATAAAAGAGTTTAAATATTAATCTAAGTTACAGGTCTGATGTAATCAGTAAAAATACTTAATTTAATAAGTTATAATAGTAAGTTATTACATATATGTGAAATTTATCATTTAAAAGCTAACTATGCATCTTAGGGGCGTTTTGGTAATTTCACTTAGGCTAAAAAGGTCAAAACTGGAAATCTGAGTTTAAAACTTTTGCTTACTGTAAAAATATAAAAATTTACTGAGACTATCAGTAGGCATCAAACCTTATATGTTTAAAATAGTTTTAATACATACTATGCGTTAAAAACGCTTAAAAAGGCGATTTGGAGCCATTTCTGGGTTTTTAAAGGAAAGCTAATATTTTTATCATTCCAAAAGGCTCAAAATATTTTATTTATCATATTAGATCAGTAGAAAAAGGTTTGGGGTCAAAAGGATTTGTAAAATTCATTTTATAGCCCAAAAGAGCAAAACCGGCAATTACCGAATAGAGCTTAGAACTCTAAGTTATGCTCAGCCTAAAAATAAATAAAAATCTCCAAAAATCCCAAAATATTATTTTATATCAGTGGGTAAAAAGTTTGGTATTAAAAATCGGGTTTAGATAGGCTATACGCTAATTACACCGTTTAATTACTAAAAACTTTCTAATTACGCTAATGAGCATAACTCTTAATCTAGACCTCAAACTGATGTCAAATTTTAGGTACAATTTTATAAATCAGTAACTAAGGTATCTACTCTTTTACATTTTAAAAAATCACATTTTAAGGTGAAAAAGGCATAATAGTCAACATTTAAGCAATTAACGGGAACATGCATGTGAATCAGATAACTAATGAACCAAGTTGTATAATCTCAGAGAGTTATACTTATAGGTAACTTGGTCCTAATAAAGCTCTAACGCAATCCTAAACTATGCTCTAATGGGTCAGAACTGAAAGTCAAATAAAAGTCCACTTATGTGACTTTCGGTTCCAATTCGAGCTTAAACTAAAAATTGTCGGGTTGAACATGTTTAGACATGTTCTTATATTAATTACCAAGTTATATTAATGATAAAACAGGTTACATAGCTTCTACATTACTAATTATGCATTAATTTGAAATTAAGCTTTCTGTTGACTTTTTAATATCAAGTTTGACCCGACAGTTGACCTATTTAGAGTGGGAATCAGAGAGTACCCTTTTGAGGGTTTATTACCCACGTAATTACTAACTCATAGGTATTTTTAATTCGATATTTGACTGAACAATTATTGATTAATCTCGAAGTCAAACCTTAATTACGACGGTTTGACTTTTAGCTAAGTAACTAAGCTAAACTAAATTCAGGAGGATTAAGGACACTTACAAAGGTCTTAAGTATGATTTGGAACTTAAAGGAACTTGCTTGCTGACCAGGGGAGCTCCAGAGACCAGCTTGAAGTGAGTTGCAAATGAACAAAGAATGTTGCAACAAGAGGTCTCTTTATATAGTGAACTAAATGCCACAAGATGACCCCAACTAAGTCTATAAATGTTGCAAGATGATCCCAGGTGTACCTATGATGCCAAAACCAGTTGCCAAGTCCCTGATTTCGAAAACCACTCATGTAAGGCGGTGCAACAGGCTGAACAGGCAACTGTCCATTTTCTGCTGCCAGCGACGGTCTTACGGACCGTAAGCAAGGAGCCTTGCGGTCCGTAACCGACCTTGTTCTGAGATGCCCAGTTACAATCCTTGTGGACCGTAAGCCCAGGCTTTGCGGTCCGTATCCGCTTTTTAATTATTTCGGATGCCCAGCTCCGCCATCTTACGGACCGTAAGGGTTTACCTTTGCGGTCCGTAAGCTTTCATCAGGTGACAAAAACTTGTAACTTTCGAGCTTTGACCATGCAATCCTTCATAATTCGAACCTTGGGTCTTTTGCAACAGAGTGGGACCATATGATCAGTTTTGAAAGGGCATGCATGCCTAGCCATGCACTTATGTTGCCTTGGATTTTTGTGTTGCATGCTTTTAAGGGACATGAATTCTTTTGAAAAGAATTGGCCATATACTTTATCGTAACATTATTTCTAAATCCAATTCCCCATAAACTGAGTTTATTTATTTTAGGAATATCCGGTTAAATATATCAGATGTTTATCATAACGATTTAAGGTCTTGGGATTTATTATTATTTGGTCGCTCAGAGGTGTTAATTAACATGTCGACCTTTTAAATCCTACCATACATCTTTTACTTGATCCGGGTTCCTGACACGCTTATCTTACATGACATGTGTCTTTATTTTATTGGGTATGATTTTACGAGGTGTTACATCCTCACCCCCTTAAAAGAAATCTCGACCTCGAGATTTACTGGAACAAATGATGGTACTTTTCTTTCATTGCGGATTCTACCTCCCATGTGTATTCGGGACCTCTGCGGGCATCCCATTTAACCTTGACAATTGGCACATGCTTCCTCCGTAGCTTCTTAACCCGTCGATCCTCAATCGACAAAGGTTTTTCTACAAATTTCAAGCTCTCATCTATGTGCACATCTGTATGTGGTATGACTAGCGATTCATCTGCTAGACATTTCTTCAGATTGCAGATGTGGAATACATTGTGAATACCACTGAGCTCTTCAGGCAAGTTCAACTTATAAGCCACTGACCCTACACATTCGATAATCTCGAATGGTCCTATATACCTTGGGCTTAACTTACCTTTCTTACCAAATCGCATCACTCCCTTCTAGGGTGATACTTTAAGCAGAACCTTATCACCAACCTCAAACTTTAGAGGTTTTTGCCTTTTATTAGCATAACTTTTCTGCCTATCCCTGGTAGCTTTCAGGCGGTCGCGAATCTGGACAATCTTGTCCGTCGTTTCAAAGACTATGTCAGGTCCTGATAACTTCTCCTACTTCCGCCCAACAAATAGGTGTTCTGCATTTTCTACCATATAATGCCTCAAAAGGCGCTGCCTGAATACTAGTATGGTAGCTATTGTTATAGGAGAACTCGATTAATGGCAGGTGGTTATCCCAACTACCACCTAAATCAATCACACATGCACGAAGCATGTCTTCCAAAGTTTGGATTGTACGCTCACTTTGCCCATCCGTCTGTGGATGGTAAGCCGTACTAAAATTTAAGCGCGTTCCCAAAGATTGTTGGAAACTTTTCCAAAAATGTGATGTGTATCTGGTATCTCTGTCAGAGATAATTGACACTGGTACGCCATGCAGAGATACAATCTTATCTACATACAATTGGGCTAACATGTCGGAGCTATAAGTCTCCTTAATGGGTAGGAAATGTGCTGACTTAGTCAGTCTATCTACTATCACCCATATAGTATCATTTCCTTTCTTTGTCTTTGGTAACTTGGTGATGAAATCCATTGTCACCATTTCCCACTTCCATGTGGGAAGTTCAGGTTGTTGTAGCAAACCTGGCGGCTTTTGGTGTTCAGCTTTGACTTGAGCGCACGTCAAACATTTAGCTACATAGGCAGCTATTGACTTTTTCAAGCCTATCCACCAATAGTTTGCCTTTAGATCCTGGTACATCTTATCAGCTCCAGGATGAACGGAATATTTGGAACTGTGGGCTTCCTGAAGGATAACATCCCGAAGTCCTCCATAAACGGGAACCCAAATTCGCCCATTTAATCTCAGGATTCCGTCCTTGCCATAGGATAACTGTTCTTCAGTTACTCCTAGCTTTTCATCAGGATAGTTAGCTTCTAATACAGCTTCCTTCTGCGCAGCTAACAACCTTTCATTCAAACTATTCTTTATCTCAATGCTCTTGGCATTGATTCTTATAGGCTTTACTCTTTCGTTCCTGCTTAAGGCATCGGCAACCACATTTGCCTTGCCTGGATGGTATCTTATTTCACATTCATAATCATTCAAAGTTTCCATCCAACGTCGCTGCCTCATGTTTAAATCCTTCTGATTAAACAAGTGTTGAAGGCTCTTGTGATCAGAATAGATCACACACTTGGTTCCATACAAATAATGCCTCCATAGTTTTAGGGCAAATACAACTGCACCCAACTCCAAGTCATGGGTGGTGTAATTCTTCTCATGCACCTTTAACTGTCGTGAAGCACAGGCAATGACTTTGCCTTTCTTCATAAGCACACATCCCATACCGGTGTGTGATGCATCACAATATACTACAAATTTATCAATTCCATCAGGCAACGTCAATACAGGAGCGTTGCTCAAATTCTGCTTCAGAATATCGAAAGATTCTTGCTGCTTAGGCCCCCAGTCAAACTTGCTATTCTTGCGGGTGAGTAGAGTCAGGGGTGCAGCAATTCTTGAGAAGTTTTCAATAAATCGCCTATAGTATCCTGCCAGTCCTAGAAATCTGTGAATCTCCGTAGGCGTCTTGGGTTCTTGCCAGTTCATAACAGCTTCAACCTTAGCGGGATCTACTTGGATACCACGCTCACTAACAACATGTCCAAGGAATTGGACTTCACGAAGCCAAAATTCACACTTTGAAAATTTGGCATAGAGCTTTTCTTGTTGAAGTAGCTTAAGAATGCAACGGAGATGTTTCTCATGGTCAGCTTGGCTTTTCGAGTAAATGACAATGTCGTCGATGAAAACGATGACAAATTTATCCAAGTAAGGCTTGCAGACGCGATTCATGAGGTCCATGAATGCGGCAGGTGCATTAGTGAGCCCAAAAGGCATCACTAGGAACTCGTAATGACCATAACGAGTCCTAAATGCAGTCTTGTGTACATCTTCATCTTTAACCTTCAATTGATGATAACCTGACCTCAAATCGATCTTAGAGAAGTAGCTTGCCCCTTGTAATTGATCGAACAGATCATCGATCCTGGGCAAAGGATACCTATTCTTGATAGTGACCTTGTTAAGCTCGCGATAATCGATGCATAGACGCATCGACCCATCCTTCTTCTTCACAAACAGGATTGGTGCTCCCCATGGAGACGAGCTAGGTCTAATAAAACCTTTGGCTAGCAAATCATCTAGGTGTGTCCTTAATTCCTTCATCTCTGTTGGTGCCAACCTATAAGGCGCTCTCGCAACAGGTGCTGCTCCAGGGATGATGTCAATTCTGAATTCTACTTACCTATCTGGTGGCAGACCAGGTAGTTCTTCTGGGAAAACTTCAGGGTATTCAGAAATGACGGGGATGTCTTCAATCTTGGGTTTCTGCTCATCAATAGTCACTTGTGCCATGTAAATGACACAACCCTTCTTCAAACATCTAGATGCCTTGAGCATAGACACTTGCTCAGGCAGTCCATACTGGGTATCTCCCTGAATGGTAACTGGCTCACCAGACGGAGTATTGATTACCACTTGCTTCTTATTGCACACTATCTGGGCTTGGTTACGAGATAACCAATCCATGACTATAACTATGTCAAAACCGGCTAACTTCAAAGGAAGTAGGGACAATGGAAAAGAGTGGTTCCTAATGGATATGAAACATCCATCTAACACGGTTGACGCGGTTTCTAAGGTACCATCGGCTAATTCCACCTCATATTTCACACTTAGGGTTTTAACAGGTAAATTCAGCAACTTACAAAACTTATTATCTACGAATGACTTATCAGCACCTGAATCAAATAACACCCTTGCATAGACATCATTTATGAGAAAGGTACCTGTGATCACATTGTCATCCTGGACGGCTTCTCGTGCATCTATTCTGAAGACCCTTGCATTGGTCTTCTTGACCTCTTCTGGCTTCTTGGCGTATTTAGGGCAATTGGTTTTAATGTGCCCTTTCTCATTGCAGTTGTAGCATGTGGCATCTTTAATCTTCTTGCAATCAACAGTCTTGTGCTCTTTAGACTTGCATAACCCACATGTAGGTGATCCTGACTTAGACTTGGACTCAAGTCTGCACTTTCCAAAGTGACGTTCTTGGCAAGTCTTGCACTTTGGCTTTTCCTCAGCTTGTTGGCTACCCTTGTTGGATCCAGACTTCTTCCTGAAGTCAGTGCTACCTTTATGCTTCTTTTCAGACCTTCGTGAGTTATCATCCTCACGCTTTCTCTTGCCTTCTTCCGAATTCCTAAGCGATCTTAGCCTGACCGCGTCCAAGGTGAGAGACAGAGATAGGTCAGCTGCTGATCTAAAAGTAGCATGTCTCGATGCCTTAACAATGGCCTTAATTTCTGGGGCTAAACCCCCAATGAAGCGAGCAATCCTTTTGGGTTCCGGGGTTACGAGATACGGAACCAGCCTAGACAGGGTATTGAAACTGGTGAGGTAAGCTTGACAATCTAAATTCTTCATCACCAACGATAAGAAATCTGATTCAATTCTTTCAACCTCATGCTGTGGGCAATAATTCTCCTTAATGGGAGCAACGAACTGATCCCATGACAAATTGTAGAGCGGGATCTTCCCAGCAGCTTGAATGAGAGACTTCCACCATGCCAGTGCCTCTCCCTTGAATGATTGGGATACATACTTCACTACATCCTTCTCAGCACATCCGCTGATGTCAACTACTGTGTCCATTTCATCTAACCAGGTCATACAATCAATTGCCCCTTTCTCCCCAGTGAAATCCCGGGGTTTGCAGGAAACAAAGTACTTATAGGTACAGGTCTTGGTACGTGGTTTATCATCAAACACTATCCTTTTAGATGGAACACTGTGTTGATCAGATGAATGTCGATCATCATCTTTCTTTGGCTCATCTTTCTTAGAGGATGGCTTGTTGTGAGCCTCTGAATGAGTCTTAGGCTTGGAATGCGGTGCGGATAGGGTCCTACTTCGAGTCCCGCTAAATTCATTATACTGCCGCTCGATAGCCTTTGTAACAGCATTATCTACTAATGCTTGCAGCTCCGCACCGGTCACATGTATCTTAGTATTTTCATGGTTTTCCACCGAATGACTGTTTACCTCTTCTGACCTAGTCATGTAGGTTTAATTGCTACATAAAATCAATAAGGCAAGGTTTATATAGAAGCTTACACAGTTTCATTGTTTTTGACAATTTATTAACCATGGTTTTTAATAGCCATTTTAGTTAATTTGTTAAATATATAATTATTCAGGATCTTTATCATAATCCTAAATTATAAGTTAGTAATAGCACCAAAGGCCTAGTCACGTAGACAAGTTTAGTTTATAAGCCCAGATTTTATGGAATCAAGGCATTAAGGATTGAATCAAAGTTCATTACCTTTTCTTGACAGGGAGTTGTAGGCTACCACTGTCTTTAGTCTCAGAGGACGTTAATTATAGCCCGTGGGCACTTCATCTTTAAAGGATGATTAAATAAGGGAAAATGGAAAAATCCATTTCAAGGATGACTTATGTGATTTTATCGAATCACATTTTGCCAAGAGTGGTAACATGTTTTCAGATGTTAACAAGGATTGGAATCTTTGGAACAGGTTTTACCATCTTGGCCATGTTTGCAACGGCATATAGGCTAGGTTTTACCTTTAAGATTCTTTTTAATACTTAACGCAGAACAATCCTAAATTGAGAGGTAAATATGGATCTGAACCTAATTATGGAACTACCATCTTGGCCCTGTCCTAAGATGACACATGGCTAGGTCTGGTCCCTTTTTAGGTTTTGCCATTTTATTATAATGGTAGATCTTTTAGTAGGAATGTTATTTTATTTATTTCACATTTTATGCACATAACTAAGAAAATGAAAATTTAAACTAACCATTCCTTTAAAAATTTAACAAGTACAATTTTGCCCTAAACGGGTCTTCTACTAAAATAACATGCCCGCACAGGGGCTTAAACAAATAAACATACCCACGCAGGGGTCAACAGAAAACATGCCCACGCAGGGGCAGAATACAAAAAGACATACCCTCGTAGGGGTTAAACAAAAAGGCATGCCCACGCAGGGGCTGGATTGAAAATAAGGAAATACAACCAACAAATAAAGGATCCAATGGTCCTTCTTGCTCTTCCCTTTTATTAAACTTGTCAATCCCTTAAAGAAGCCTTGTCGTTCCCTGCGATCTCTGTGAACTTCCCGCTCAACCTGATCCAACCTTTGGAGAATTTCCTCCCGTTCTGGCGGGGAAAATCGAGGTATCTGCGGCTGCGGCTACGGCTGATGTGGAGGTCGAAGAGACAGCTGTTGTTGGTATCCATAAGCTGGGTATCCAACTCCCCAAGGAGCTCCGTAGGGCCCTTCGGGGTTAAGAGTATTGTAGTTCCACGCTGCCAAGTATGGGTCGACCTCAGCATAATTGAAGCTGGTGTGAGTCGGCTGCTCAAAGGGATTATACGCTGCTGAGCCAGCGTATGTAGGAATTGGGTTGTCAAAACCCAATGGTGGTGGCATGACAGGGGCAGAGTTCACTTCCGGGACGGGGTTTGAAGGTCCCCCCATCTGCTGGTCTTCTTGAAGAGGCGGGTAGTGGCTGCTACTCGATGGTTGCGGGGTGCTGATACGCACTCCTCCTCGCACGGACATCCGTGCATTCGATCTCCTTCGCCTCGGCGGCTCAGGAAGTTGTTTCTGAGGTGGTGGTGGTGGTGGTGGGGTAACTGCCACGAAACATGAATCCCCGAAAGGATCCTGTTGCTGCTGCTGCTGATGAGGCGATGAATGGTAAGAGGGTGTAAAATACCACTCATACTGGTTGAACCTCGTTTGGTAGCTGTCAAGACCACGGTAGGGTGATCCATGAAAAGATGACCCATCATAAATTTCGATGGGATGTGTGGGGGTACAGGTCGGTGGTTCAGTGGGAACGTATCCTCATCCATATCCATGGCGTGATCTCCTGAAAAGTGATCTTCAGGTCCCAATGGGTTAACACCCACTGATTCCTCGAGGTAGTTTGCCGGGTTGAACCAGCTACGAAAGATATGTGATGTGACAACCCGCACTAAACCAGGTATCCGTACAACTTAATTAATGATTAATTACTGCTTAATTACTGTGCTTGATTGAAACTAGCTGATAAACTGCTACCTGCATAATGATACATGCACTTACTTGCATCATACTTTATTTGCTGTCACTACATTATTTACATACGGCACCTTAGTGACAAACATGATGCACAAAAGCACAGTAGCACTAAACGGATACACGGCGAACATGCTGATATGACCAGCATCAGGCAGACACTGCCTCTAAGGCCTGTTAAGAGCCTCACATATTTTGGCTACACTGGTAGTGAGTGTAGGATATAAGGGTTGTGGTACCGCGTCTCTAGGGATAAGATACACTGATTCGGATGTGCCAAGAACGTACTTTAAGTACCAAACACAGCACTTTAATAATTTAACCAGCTTCTAGCTGACTAGTAAAGTGCCAGAAAATGAGAAAATAACACTAGACACTTTCTAAAGTGTCAGATATAAATTGTGTCACTAAAAATATAATAACGACACTTTAAAGCTTTTGTAACACTTTAACGGATTTCTATCCAACCGGACACCCGGACTTTACCCGGAACACGAAAATATTATTATTTTTCACTATTTATTATTTTCTAAGCTAGTTAGGGTCCCTGATTACCCTAACACCCGCCATAACGTGTAACATACAACTAACTAAGTTAAATACTTAGTTAACTTACTTAACCTAAACTAACTCCTAACTACACTACTTAAAATCGAACCAACCCCCCCCCCCCCCCAAGTCCCTAACCGGCCCCAAAGCCTTAGGGGACACAAGAGTACAATGGCCATTATTTTAATAAGTTTGGTTTAGTATCTAGTGGACATCTAAACCTTTGGATAATAACTCTTATTTTTCCTATAAATACACCCTAACTCTTGAAGATAATCACTATTATTCCACCAACTTTCACTCACTCTCTTCTCTTCTCTACCTTTCGGCCGAACCCCCTCCACTACACCACCACATTTTCGACTTTGGTTCTTGCAATTTCATCATCATACAAATATCACAAGTCGCGTTTTAGGAGCTTTGGTGCAAGCGGAACACGAAGGACCTCAACCGTTGGCTTTTATCCACCTCTTTTTCGTCACGATTCTTCCCTAGCCCCGAGCTAGAGGTATATTGTTTAAAACTCATATTTAAGCATGTCTAAAGTGGTTAAAAGAACTTTCGTTGGTTAAATATCGTAAACATGCGTTTTGAAACTTTAAAGTCTAGTAAAATCATAAAAATGGAGGTTAATAGCATATAACTTGTGTAAAAGTCGTAGGACTTGAAATTTGTGTTTATCTAGACCCGATCTATGATGTGGTAGCTCGAATCTCCGTTTAACCCGACTTTGTAAAATCACGTATCATCACATAAGCTCGTTTTTGAAAGATACAAGGGTTAAAGGTGAAACACTACCACATTTAGAGCATGAACTTGTGTAGAAATATTTTACTTGTGTAAAAGTGATTTAACCGGTACAATGGTGTTTAAAACTAGCGGATCTACGCACCCGCAAGTGGTATTTTTGAAAGACCACACTTTAAAGAAATCATATTTTTCTAAAGATGAATCTTACACTAATAAATATGATTTTATGAACCACAAGTGCGTAGACATTTGTGAAATGAAAAGATCCGACAAATAACTATTTTTGGGAAAAGTGACTAGAAGTTGTAAAGACGGGTTTCTCTAAACACGAGGTTTCTACAAGATTAAAGCTACTTTATATAAAGATCTACATATATAAAGGTGATTTACATTAAAGATGCGGAAAAACTGCAAGTTCATGCGATTACGCAAATTTACATACTTGTCGACTAGTTTGATGTGTCGGAAATTGTTTGATTGAATAAAGAAGATTGTTGAATTGATTTGTTAAAAGAAAATGATACGCTTGAAAGCGTGGCCACCTCCAGTTACAGAGGAAACTCTGGCGAAATTTTCTAAAAACCTAACACTTAGAATTTTACACAACAAGTGTTAGAACTATTTTTGGACATACTTTCGAAACATAAATTTCGCCAGCACTATATTTTACTAAATATTCGGAGGTGGGATTTTCACAAAGATTAACGTGATAAATATATTTGTCACAACACTGTTTATGATTATTTTGTGAAATACATAAATATTATTTTAGAGTGAAAATAATATTTACAAGCGTTAATGATTCCAAAACTTTGCGAACGCTTCCACCAACATATAAGTTACACCGGTAATTACATTACCACGAGATTGATTAAACGTAACTTACGCACATGTATTGTATCCCCCATCCTTGGGAAGAAGAATAACTACCAAGTGTATACAGAACATAAACACGAAATAGTTGTCTAACTATTTCCCAAAGACATAAACTGTAAAGCTAAAGCACGGCCGTCCGTCTAATAGAATTAGCACTTGTAGGTCGTTGCACAGCTTACTGTATTGGAGACACTTGGTAGAGACGCGCATTCACTGTGAGTTCATGTCCCCCTTTTCTCTAACTGTTTTCAGTTTACTTAACCGCGGGGGTGAAATACATGTTACTATGATTTACGAGTACTTTACAACGGTATGTTTAACGTAAGGAGGTGTTATACGATCATGTGAGTGGATAGGAACACATGGGGCCATTAGTCCTCATGGAGGGACCGAGGGACAGGAGCGGTAGATCTATCTGGGTGTAGCGAGCCCAACCCCCGGCCAAACTAGAAACGGACCGTGGGGTGACTTTGTCCACATACTTTGCCGTGGCGAAATCTGCTAGGTTTGAGTCTCCCTATTTGCACTTCACATATGTCAGTGGCCTTGCAAACCATTGGTGATCACAAGTCCTCTTACAACTGCTACATACCACAACTATTTTATACTCACAAGTGTTTTACTTACTCACTTACACATGAACTCGCTCAACATTATTGTTGATTTTTCAACTCACATGTATTTCAGGAAATTAACGAGATCTGGCACGGTATGGAACGTTTTCCGCTGCACTTGTCATGAAGTCATCAGGGTTTAGGGGATGTGTCTCTTTCCTGGACAAGACACAGTCCTTAAACCACGTTTATGTTATGTTTTAATTTGTAAGGTTGTTGAACAAGGTTATGGTTGTTGGTTAAAACAATGGTACTGTATTTTGGTTTTTAAAACTTAATGGATGACTTGCATGGTTTTTTTTTAAATTCATATAGCTTGTTATGATTAAGCTATGGTATTAAGAAGTCACACCAAAAATTAACCACGCTTCCGCAAAGCCAGGGTGTGACAGCTTGGTATCAGAGCTCTGATCATAGCGAACTAGGATTCCTTCTTGAGTCTAGACTATGATCACTAGGGCTCTCACGAAAACATTTTTCTGCATACCACTTAAGTCCAGATCCACACTTTTTACAAACAAATGTTGAGCACATTTTATTAATTATAAGTTCAGCTTGGAGGGCTGAGGATCGGTCTGGAGGATCGAGGTGATTACGGTAGTTGAGCACGTTGGTTTATTATAGGATCGATCTGGAGGATCGAGGCTTGGTCTAGGTGACCAAGATAGTGGGCTAGCAAGGCTAGGAAGAAAAGGTTCAGCCTGGAGGGCTAAGGATCGATCTGGAGGATCGAGGTTTGGTTTAAGTGAAGGATAGAGCAGTCTGGTAGACTGGATGGTATTGGCTAGTAAGACTAGGAGGATTATGTGATGCCTTACTTGATGACTTATGTGATTAACTGATTATATGATTGATTATATTATACGTATATGTGCTGGTGTTACAAACGTTATGCTTTCATCAAGTACTAGAAAGATGGGCACTACGAACCCCATGACCATAGTATCAGACGACATAGTTCAACAGGGCACGAGGTGTGCATTTCTGATACTACCGGCACAGACGATGACGACTTTCAGCCCTTTGTGCACTGCCTGAAGTCGTAGCAGAGCCTACTGATGGCCATCTTGTTGGGATTTTACCACTGGCGGTGATCCCTGCTCCTGTGCCCCTTGCCGCTTATCCTGTTGATGATACGCCCTCCCAACGAGGCCTCTGAAGACGATAACGATCTACTGGAGGAGGACCCATTCGAGGGCAGGGCCTTATTACTGCTGGTATTAGACTACTACATGCGGACGCTCCTATAGGGGAAACTTATGACCATTCCCCTATCCCAGACTCATTTGAGTTTCTGACACCCGCATCTTCGCACATACAGGGAATGCAGCACTACTTACACGACGCCGACCCTGATACGGCATCACTAGCTGCACCGGATCCCGCACACAGTTTTGAGTTTGATCGTGATTATGAGGACAATTCTGTTTTTCCGCCTGGTGTTGATCCAGACCATGACATTGAGTTCATGCACTTAGACAAGCCCTTGGGGGATCCTGTAACCCCTGTGATTGTTGATCCAGCTGATTTTGAGATGGAGTTTTTGATTCGGAGCTAGCCGTGGCCCCTGAGCCAGGCGTTGCTCCTGACCCCGCATTGGAGTATGACCCTGTTCATGCCAATGCACCGGCTGTTGCTCCTTGATTGATCATCTGCTTGGATGAGAGAAAATTTGGGGTAACTGTGCAAGACAATTTATTATTACGGGGGCCCACGTAATAACGATTTGTAGTGCACAGGAATCCTGGTGGACTCTGCAGGTCAAGCTAATGATAACCTAAACACAAATGACCTAGGCGATGTAGCCTCGAGTTCATTCTATTACAAGCAACAAGCCAAATTGACGAGCCTATGTGAAGGCTCAGGAATTTATTTCCCCACTTATACAGTGGGTATACTTGCGTGTGAAATGGGGTGATTACATGATGGCTTACGTTGCTATATATATACCCCATAGACAATTGAAACATTGTCCAAACCGCTTCACACTATATCGACAAAAGGGAATGTCACCCAGACGTGACACAAGCACCGGTACGTTACTGAGGACAGAAGACGAGCTGCAAGAACGCATCTCACAGATAAATGCACGACATGAAGCCCTCCACTATAAGTACAACGATGGCATTACTGGGGATAACCCCCTCAACCGGCTGCACCTATAAACAGTGCCTGAACTGCAAGCCTTTAAACTTTGACGGAACAGGAGGCACCGATGCATTTGTTCGTTGGTCCGAAGAGACCAACTCCATTCTAAGAACGAGTAACTGTTCGCCCCAACAGAGTGTTACCTATATCTCGGGGATATTGCTAGATGGCACACTCTCTTATGGAACCTCTAGGTTCAGACCCTTGGCACAAACGCTGCTTATACACTGAGCTGGGACGAGCTCAAGGAAACGATTGAGAAGAAATGTTGTTTTAGGACATAAATTCAGAAACTTGACATGGAGTCCTGAAATTTGAGAAAGGACGAACCAGAGACTCCTGAACATGTCCAGCGATCGCACGACTTGCCTAGGGTCGTCCCCTACTAAGTCAATGATGTAGCATGATATGGTGGTGTATTTGTAAGCTTTACATTGTGGTCTCGAATTGTAGCAATACAATCGCAGTATTCTCATTACATGCGATGTTCAATCAATTGTTTATGTCCTATAACATATGAGGTTATGTGATTGATTTGTTGATAACCTGAGATGTTATGTGTTGGTATTGTTGAATGCATACGCTTCACTTGCTATGACCTAACCTATGTGAAACATCTTTTAGAAGATGCCGCCAAGACGCGAACCAAACATGCCAACAAACGAGGCAGAACTCCAGCAGATTATTGCTGCTGCCATAGCACAGTACGCAGCATCTCAGCCAGGAGCGAGCGGAAGTGTTAACCAAGGCAATAACAATCCACCTCACGGTAATACCACGCCATTCGAACCTACCATGAACTAGTTGGAGATTTTAGCGGTGATGCTAATGCCAAACACATGTTTTAACATACGTGCAGGATGCACCTACAAGCAGTTCTTAGACTGCAAAACAGTTAACTTCGATGGCACAGGAGGTGCAGTTGCCTTTACCCGCTGGGCTGAGAAAACCGATTCTGTGTTACGCATGAGCAAGTGTGCCGAGGATCAGCAAGTCACATACATTTCAGGGCTGTTTCTAGACGGAGCCCTATCTTGGTGGAACCTACAAGTGCAAACACTAGGCGAAGCTGCCGCCTACGCCCTGACTTGGGCCGAGTTGAAAGAACTGATGCGCAAGAAGTACTGTTCACGCGCAGAAATTCAAAGGTTGGAGACTGAATTTTGGCACTTAAAGATGGATGGACCTAAGATTGCGGAATACGTCCAGAGGTTTCATGACCTATCTCAAGTGGTTCCTTACATGGTTACACACCAGAATACAAGCGAATCGAGCGCTTCATTTGGGGTTTGGCTCCCCAAATAATAAGCATGGTAACCTCCTCCAAACCAGCAACTATCACTGAAGCCATCGATCTGAGCGTGGCTCTCACCGAGGAGGCGATTCGTTTAAACAAGTTTGATGAAGTCAAGGCAAGGAAAACAGAGACTCACGTTGAGTCCTCAGGGGATAACAAAAGGAAGTTTTCAAACTTCAAACAAGGCGTCAGTACGGCAGTAAAGAAAGGAAAATCAGCTGGCGGTACCAAGAGAGGAAAAGGGTACCAGGGCACCCAGCCCAGATGCAACAACTGCCAACGCCACCACACTGGCCCTTGTAACATAAGAGTTTGTGAATCTTGTGGAAAACCGGGCCACTCAAGGGAATCATGTTGGGCTAGTACAGGCCGCGGAGGCCAGGGAGGATATGGAAATAGGAATGATAACCGTGGTGGAAATGGAAACCGCCTACCAGGAAATTTTGGAGGAAACAGAAACCGAGGCAACAATGCCAACCAGAACAACACCCCAGCTGGAAACGGTGATGGAAACGGGCAGAGGCTCGGATGTTATAACTGCGGGGAAATCGGGCATTTTAAGAAGAATTGCCCAACACTGAACCAGGCCCGTGGTAGGGTGTTCCAGCTCGAAGCTAGAGAAGCACGCCAAGATCCAAATGTTGTTACGGGTACGTTCCCTATCAATCAGCGCTATGCATCTGTTTTATTTGATACTGGTGCCGACTATAGCTTCGTATCACTAGAATTTAAAAATATGCTTGGGTTAGCTGCTAATAAGCTAGACATTCCCTACTCGATTGAATTAGCTAATGGAAAGTTAGTTGGAGCCGACGAAGTAATCAGAGGTTGCGTGATAGAATTGGGAGAACGCGAGTTCACTCTGGATCTACTACCAGTCCAATTGGGAAGTTTCGACGTGGTGGTAGGAATGGATTGGTTATCCAGAAACAAGGCTGAGATAGTATGTCACGAGAAAGTTGTTCGTATCCCAACAGATGATGGTGAGACAATTGTGGTTCACGGAGAGAATCGTGACACGCCGCTAAGATTTATCAGCTGCTTGAAAGCAAGGAAGTGTTTACAGAAGGGATGTGTTGCTTTTCTGGCACACATCGTAGACAAGAAGGCTGCCGAACCAAGGATCGAAGACATCCCTGTCGTAAGGGAGTATCCAGAAGTCTTCCCAGAAGACTTACCCGGACTGCCACCTCAGAGGCAAGTGGAGTTTCACATTGACTTAGTTCCAGGCGCAGCGCCTGTAGCTAAGGCACCTTACAGACTTGCGCCGTCTGAGATGCAGGAATTGTCGACACAACTTCAAGAGTTGTTAGACAAGGGTTTTATCCGACCAAGCTTCTCGCCTTGGGGAGCTCCGGTCTTGTTTGTCAAGAAGAAGGACGGAAGTTTCCGCATGTGTATTGACTACAGAGAATTGAACAAGCTGACGATTAAGAACAGGTATCCTCTGCCAAGAATCGACGATCTGTTCGATCAACTTCAAGGTTCAAGCTGTTATTCTAAGATCGATCTTCGATCTGGATACCATCAACTAAGGATACAGGAGGAAAGTATCCCGAAAACAGCCTTCCGAACTCGTTATGGACACTACGAGTTCCTCGTTATGCCATTTGGTTTGACAAACGCGCCTGCGGTATTCATGGATCTAATGAATAGGGTTTGCAAGCCATACTTAGACAAGTTCGTAATTGTATTCATCGACGACATCCTGATTTACTCAAAGACGAAGGCTGAACACGAACAACATCTTAGAACCATATTGGAGCTGCTAAAGAAGGAACAACTGTACGCCAAGTTCTCTAAGTGCGAGTTTTGGCTACGCGAAGTCCAGTTTCTTGGACATGTGGTTAATGGGGATGGAATTCATGTTGATCCCACAAAGATCGAGGCAATCAGGAATTGGGAAACGCCTACAACGCCAACCGAGATTCGACAATTCTTGGGTTTGGCTGGCTACTATAGAAGATTCATCGAGGATTTCTTGAAAATCGCTCAGCCATTAACGCTCCTGACACAGAAGGATAAGACGTTTGATTGGGGAATCAAACAGGATGAAGCATTTCAGATATTGAAAGATAAGCTCTGCAACGCGCCAATCTTAGCTCTACCGGAAGGTACCGACGATTTTGTGGTATACTGCGACGCATCGCGTCAGGGATTGGGTTGTGTGTTGATGCAACGCCAAAAGGTCATTGCTTACGCATCACGCCAACTGAAAGTGCACGAAAAGAATTATACCACACACGATTTAGAGCTTGGCGCAGTGGTTTTTGCTTTAAAAATCTGGAGACACTACCTGTATGGTACGAAGTGCACAATCTTCACAGATCATAAAAGCCTACAGCATATATTCAACCAGAAGGAGTTGAATATGAGACAAAGACGATGGGTTGAATTGTTAAACGACTACGACTGCGAGATAAAATATCACCCAGGGAAGGCGAATGTAGTCGCCGATGCCCTAAGTCGTAAAGAAAGGATCAAGCCCATAAGGGTTAGAGCTATGGAGATGATCATACGAACCGATCTTTCCTCGCGCATTCGCGCTGCACAAAAGGAAGCTCTCAAGGAGGGAAACCTTGGGGAGGAATATCTCCGTGGAATGGAGAAGCTTTTGGTACCAAACGAGGAAGGGACGTTATGTTTTGCGAAAAGGATTTGGGTTCCTCTGTTTGGTGGATTAAGGGAAGTTATTTTCGACGAAGCGCACAAGTCACGGTACTCTATCCACCCTGGATCGGATAAGATGTACCAGGATCTCAAAGATTACTATTGGTGGCCTAGGATGAAAGGCGACGTTGCTGTTTACGTGAGCAAATGTTTAACGTGCGCTAAGGTCAAGGCGGAATACCAGAAGCCTTCGGGACTTCTGCAACAACCTGAGATTCCCAAGTGGAAATGGGAACAAATCTCAATGGATTTTGTTACAAAATTACCAAGAACGCCAAGAGGCCATGATATGATTTGGGTGATTGTTGACCGCCTAACAAAATCCGCACACTTTCTGCCAATCAAGGAGAAAGACAGTACTAGTAAACTTGCGGAAATTTACATGAGAGAGATCGTAGCACGCCATGGAGTACCACTCTCGATCATCTCTGATAGAGACGGAAGATTTGTGTCAAGAATATGGCAATCCTTCCAAGAATCTTTTGGCTCACAATTGAATCTGAGCACTGCGTTCCATCCGCAAACTGACGGCCAGAGCGAGCGAACGATACAAACGTTGGAAGACATGCTGAGGGCATGTGTTATGGATCTAGGCGGTAGCTGGGATAAACACTTACCTTTGGTCGAATTTTCATACAACAACAGCTACCACACCAGTATTGGTGTCGCGCCATTTGAGGCCCTATACGGACGCAAGTGCCGATCACCACTATGTTGGTCTGACGCATGTGATAGGCAGCTTGCTGGTCCCGAAATCGTCCAAGAGACGACAGACAAGATCGCGCAAATTCTTAAACGCATCGAAGCCGCTCGCCACAGACAAAAGGCCTACGCAGATCCATACCGGAAGCATGTGGACTTCCAAGTCGGAGAAATGGTTTTACTGAAGGTATCACCCTGGAAAGGGGTGGCACGCTTTGGAAAGCGTGGAAAGTTAAATCCACGCTACATTGGTCCTTTCAGAATTCTGGAAAGAATTGGGACGGTAGCATACAAGTTGGACCTACCCGCTGAACTAAATGGCGTTCACGATACATTTCATGTATCCAATTTAAAGAAAAGTCCAACTCAAGTTGACGTTGCCATTCCTATCGACGAGATTCATATTGACGACACGCTCCACTTTGTTGAAGAACCTGTTGAGGTCACGGATTGGAAAGTTAACAAGACCCGCCGGAGCAGTGTCAAACTCGTCAAGGTTCGTTGGAATGCCAGACATGGTCCTGAATTCACATGGGAACGTGAGGACCGGATGAAAGAGAAATACCCCCACTTATTTCCTAAGAACCCTGCTTCTACAAGCAGAACTTAAATTTCGGGACGAAATTTATTTAACGGGGGGAGAATGTGACAACCCGCACTAAACCAGGTATCCGTACAACTTAATTAATGATTAATTACTGCTTAATTACTGTGCTTGATTGAAACTAGCTGATAAACTGCTACCTGCATAATGATACATGCACTTACTTGCATCATACTTTATTTGCTGTCACTACATTATTTACATACGGCACCTTAGTGACAAACATGATGCACAAAAGCACAGTAGCACTAAACGGATACACGGCGAACATGCTGATATGACCAGCATCAGGCAGACACTGCCTCTAAGGCCTGTTAAGAGCCTCACATATTTTGGCTACACTGGTAGTGAGTGTAGGATATAAGGGTTGTGGTACCGCGTCTCTAGGGATAAGATACACTGATTCGCATGTGCCAAGAACGTACTTTAAGTACCAAACACAGCACTTTAATAATTTAACCAGCTTCTAGCTGACTAGTAAAGTGCCAGAAAATGAGAAAATAACACTAGACACTTTCTAAAGTGTCGGATATAAATTGTGTCACTAAAAATATAATAACGACACTTTAAAGCTTTTGTAACACTTTAACGGATTTCTATCCAACCGGACACCCGGACTTTACCCGGAACACGAAAATATTATTATTTTTCACTATTTATTATTTTCTAAGCTAGTTAGGGTCCCTGATTACCCTAACACCCGCCATAACGTGTAACATACAACTAACTAAGTTAAATACTTAGTTAACTTACTTAACCTAAACTAACTCCTAACTACACTACTTAAAATCGAACCAACCCCCCCCCCCCCCCAAGTCCCTAACCGGCCCCAAAGCCTTAGGGGACACAAGAGTACAATGGCCATTATTTTAATAAGTTTGGTTTAGTATCTAGTGGACATCTAAACCTTTGGATAATAACTCTTATTTTTCCTATAAATACACCCTAACTCTTGAAGATAATCACTATTATTCCACCAACTTTCACTCACTCTCTTCTCTTCTCTACCTTTCGGCCGAACCCCCTCCACTACACCACCACATTTTCGACTTTGGTTCTTGCAATTTCATCATCATACAAATATCACAAGTCGCGTTTTAGGAGCTTTGGTGCAAGCGGAACACGAAGGACCTCAACCGTTGGCTTTTATCCACCTCTTTTTCGTCACGATTCTTCCCTAGCCCCGAGCTAGAGGTATATTGTTTAAAACTCATATTTAAGCATGTCTAAAGTGGTTAAAAGAACTTTCGTTGGTTAAATATCGTAAACATGCGTTTTGAAACTTTAAAGTCTAGTAAAATCATAAAAATGGAGGTTAATAGCATATAACTTGTGTAAAAGTCGTAGGACTTGAAATTTGTGTTTATCTAGACCCGATCTATGATGTGGTAGCTCGAATCTCCGTTTAACCCGACTTTGTAAAATCACGTATCATCACATAAGCTCGTTTTTGAAAGATACAAGGGTTAAAGGTGAAACACTACCACATTTAGAGCATGAACTTGTGTAGAAATATTTTACTTGTGTAAAAGTGATTTAACCGGTACAATGGTGTTTAAAACTAGCGGATCTACGCACCCGCAAGTGGTATTTTTGAAAGACCACACTTTAAAGAAATCATATTTTTCTAAAGATGAATCTTACACTAATAAATATGATTTTATGAACCACAAGTGCGTAGACATTTGTGAAATGAAAAGATCCGACAAATAACTATTTTTGGGAAAAGTGACTAGAAGTTGTAAAGACGGGTTTCTCTAAACACGAGGTTTCTACAAGATTAAAGCTACTTTATATAAAGATCTACATATATAAAGGTGATTTACATTAAAGATGCGGAAAAACTGCAAGTTCATGCGATTACGCAAATTTACATACTTGTCGACTAGTTTGATGTGTCGGAAATTGTTTGATTGAATAAAGAAGATTGTTGAATTGATTTGTTAAAAGAAAATGATACGCTTGAAAGCGTGGCCACCTCCAGTTACAGAGGAAACTCTGGCGAAATTTTCTAAAAACCTAACACTTAGAATTTTACACAACAAGTGTTAGAACTATTTTTGGACATACTTTCGAAACATAAATTTCGCCAGCACTATATTTTACTAAATATTCGGAGGTGGGATTTTCACAAAGATTAACATGATAAATATATTTGTCACAACACTGTTTATGATTATTTTGTGAAATACATAAATATTATTTTAGAGTGAAAATAATATTTACAAGCGTTAATGATTCCAAAACTTTGCGAACGCTTCCACCAACATATAAGTTACACCGGTAATTACATTACCACGAGATTGATTAAACGTAACTTACGCACATGTATTGTATCCCCCATCCTTGGGAAGAAGAATAACTACCAAGTGTATACAGAACATAAACACGAAATAGTTGTCTAACTATTTCCCAAAGACATAAACTGTAAAGCTAAAGCACGGCCATCCGTCTAATAGAATTAGCACTTGTAGGTCGTTGCACAGCTTACTGTATTGGAGACACTTGGTAGAGACGCGCATTCACTGTGAGTTCATGTCCCCCTTTTCTCTAACTGTTTTCAGTTTACTTAACCGCGGGGGTGAAATACATGTTACTATGATTTACGAGTACTTTACAACGGTATGTTTAACGTAAGGAGGTGTTATACGATCATGTGAGTGGATAGGAACACATGGGGCCATTAGTCCTCATGGAGGGACCGAGGGACAGGAGCGGTAGATCTATCTGGGTGTAGCGAGCCCCGCCCCCGACCAAACTAGAAACGGACCGTGGGGTGACTTTGTCCACATACTTTGCCGTGGCGAAATCTGCTAGGTTTGAGTCTCCCTATTTGCACTTCACATATGTCAGTGGCCTTGCAAACCATTGGTGATCACAAGTCCTCTTACAACTGCTACATACCACAACTATTTTATACTCACAAGTGTTTTACTTACTCACTTACACATGAACTCGCTCAACATTATTGTTGATTTTTCAACTCACATGTATTTCAGGAAATTAACGAGATCTGGCACGGTATGGAACGTTTTCCGCTGCACTTGTCATGAAGTCATCAGGGTTTAGGGGATGTGTCTCTTTCCTGGACAAGACACAGTCCTTAAACCACGTTTATGTTATGTTTTAATTTGTAAGGTTGTTGAACAAGGTTATGGTTGTTGGTTAAAACAATGGTACTGTATTTTGGTTTTTAAAACTTAATGGATGACTTGCATGGTTTTTTTTTAAATTCATATAGCTTGTTATGATTAAGCTATGGTATTAAGAAGTCACACCAAAAATTAACCACGCTTCCGCAAAGCCAGGGTGTGACATGTGATGGGTTATCAAAGGAGTGACGAGAGCTGGACCTCTGGAGAGGGATAAATGAAGGCTGTGGGTTTTCGGGCTCATTTTCTGAATGGGGCCCAAAAGAGTGAAGGTAAGACGGTGACGAGCTTAACGAGATGGACCGTCTTGCTGGCTGTAGATGTGCCCTCCAGTCCCCCTGGGGACTTGTACGCATGTTGATAGGTGAGGTTCGTCTTTGAGACGGCCCGGCCTCATGGTCGTGGCCTGCTATAGGTGCCTTTCCCTTTCTCCTAAAGAATCTTGGCAGCATATTTAAACCTGTCAACATAAACACAAATAACAACAAGGAAAAATATAAAAGACAAAAATAAAACAAAATCAGGATTTGTCCTATGTTCTTTGTCTAGACTCGAAAATTCGAGGAATGTGCAACTGTGTAACTGAGATTAAACACAAAAGGCTAGTGTTTAATTCACTCAGTGTTGGCTCTGATACCAACCTGTCACACCCCGATATTTCCACGTATTACCGGTGGGCCCGGTGGGGAGTATCGTGACGTAGTTGATATCATCATAGTCAAACAACACAATATTTAAATGCACAACGGAAGCAAAAGATAGATTCATTTCAACCAAATAAATTGTAATATTGAGTATCACAAAATAGTTGAAACAGATCCACAAGCGGATTGAAATAAAAAGGAAATTGTTCCACAGACTTTAACATCTAGAGCTTGTGAGACTTGATTATTGATGCCTGGAGTATCCAGCCTATTACATATAGTATCTGCACTTAGCCTTTTTGGAAAATACGTCAGTTTACACTGGTAAATACAACTTAACTGACTCATTTTGAAAAGAGTTTAAAATTTTAATTTGAATGCACTTAGGCAAAATATCTTTTATAACTTGGGACAATTATTTAAAAATAATCTTGTATACAGTTTTATTTATTTGTCGTCCATTAGGGCCGGTTTGTAGGGCCGGTCTTGATTAACTGACACGCCATAGGTATAATGCCCACAAGGATTATTTCCTTTAAGTGGATTACCAGTTTTTACATAATGCATCTATCAGGTGCATGCCTACACCCCGTGCTAGGTCGTGGCCATTTCTTTGAATGATGCCAAGGATATCCGGGACATGGTCATTTAACCCCCAAAGGCCATACACCAAATAATATAAAATAAAACGAGTTATGTAAATACATTAATCACAATCCGATTTAAATGACTACATACCCGACTAAGCGGTATTATTATAATATCATATCCCAAGCCCGTATAGAGAAAATAAGTTAAGAGTATTTACCTGAGCAAAGTATAAATCAAATACAGCAAGTACACGTAGCTTTTACTGGGCTCCTAATCTGTAACGAAGGTTTTTAATAACCTATTAGAATCCTAACGGGTCTTTAATAAAGCTTAGACTTAGACCGGTTAGTTTTCAAAAGGAATATACGGTTCAAACGCATGATAAAGCGAAGACCAGTTTAGAATGTGGCTTTGACCCGACAAGCTTGTATGCTTGTTTAATATGGGTAACTTAAACACATTTTGGATTTTGAGACATAAACGATATGGTGTGACCCGTTTCGGCTAAATTATGCAAAGTAGTTACATAAGCCGATCCGAACGCGAAAAGTGCGTAACGGGTAACCATAAGAGTCATATAGAGGTTTCCTAAGTTAATATGCCTTAAATATGTTGTGACATCAGTAAGATATCTTCCATTATGCCCAAAACGGATTTAAACTCAAACTATGCTCCGTAGGGGCATTTTGATCATTTTAAAGGTTATAAAAGAGTTTAAATATTAATCTGAGTTACAGGTCTGATGTAATCAGTAAAAATACTTAATCTAATAAGTTATAACAGTAAGTTATTACATATATGTGAAATTTATCATTTAAAAGCAAACTATGCATCTTAGGGGCGTTTTGGTAATTTCACTTAGGCTAAAAAGGTCAAAACTGGAAATCTGAGTTTAAAACTTTTTCTTACTGTAAAAATATAAAAATTTACTGAGACTATCAGTAGGCATCAAACCTTATATGTTTAAAATAGTTTTAATACATACTATGCGTTAAAACGCTTAAAAAGGCGATTTGGAGCCATTTCCGGGTTTTTAAAGGAAAGCTTATATTTTTATCATTCCAGAAGGCTCAAAATATTTTATTTATCATATTAGATCAGTAGAAAAAGGTTTGGGGTCAAAAGGATTTGTAAAATTCATTTTATAGCCCAATAGGGCAAAACCGGCAATTACCGAATCGAGCTTAGAACTCTAAGTTATGCTCAGCCTAAAAATAAATAAAAATCTCCAAAAATCCCAAAATATTATTTTATATCAGTGGGTAAAAATTTTGGTATTAAAAATCGGGTTTAGATAGGCTATACGCTAATTACACCGTTTAATTACTAAAAACTTTCTAATTACGCTAATGAGCATAACTCTTAATCTAGACCTCAAACTGATATCAAATTTTAGGTACAAGTTTATAAATTAGTAACTAAGGTTTTTACTCTTTTACATTTTCAAAAATCACATTTTAAGGTGAAAAGGGCATAATAGTCAACATTTAAGCAATTAACGGGAACGTGCATGTGAATCGGATAACTAATGAACCAAGTTGTATAATCTCAGAGGGTTATACTTATAGGTAACTTGGTCCTAATAAAGCTCTAAGGCAATCCTAAACTATGCTCTAATGGGTCAGAACTGAAAGTCAAAGTAAAAGTCCACTTATGTAAGTTTCGGTTCCAATCCGAGCTTAAACTGAAAATTGTCGGGTTGAACATGTTAGACATGTTCTTATATTAATTACCAAGTTATATTAATGATAAAACAGGTTGCATAGCTTCTACATTGCTAATTATGCATTAATTTGAAAATAAGCTTTCTGTTGACTTTTTAATATCAAGTTTGACCCGACTGTTGACCTAGTTAGAGTGGGAATCAGAGAGTACCCTTTTGAGGGTTTATTACCCACGTAATTACTAACTCATAGGTATTTTTAATTCGAGATTTGACTGAACAATTATTGATTAATCTCGAAGTCAAACCTTAATTACGACGGTTTGACTTTTAGGTAAGTAACTAAGCTAAACTAAATTAAGGAGGATTAAGGACACTTACAAAGGTCCTAAGTATGATTTGGAACTTAAAGGAACTTGCTTGCTGACCAGGTGAGCTCCAGAGACCAGCTTGAAGTGAGTTGCAAATGAACAAAGAATGTTGCAACAAGAGGTCTCTTTATATAGTGAACTAAATGCCACAAGATGACCCCAACTAAGTCTATAAATGTTGCAAGATGATCCCAGGTGTCCCTATGATGCCAAAATTAGTTGCCAAGTCCCTGATTTCGAAAACCACTCATGTATGGTGGTGCAACAGGCTGAACAGGCAACTGTCCATTTTCTGCTGCCAGCGACGGTCTTACGGACCGTAAGCAAGGAGCCTTGCGGTCCGTAAGCACCTCTTATGGACCGTAAGCCCTTGGCTTTGCGGTCCGTAACCGACCTTGTTCTGAGATGCCCGGTTACAATCCTTGCGGACCGTAAGCCCAGGCTTTGCGGTCCGTATCCGCTTTTTAATTATTTCGGATGCCCTGCTCCGCCATCTTACGGACCGTAAGGGTTTACCTTTGCAGTCCGTAAGCTTTCATCAGAAGACAAAAACTTGTAACTTTCGAGCTTTGACCATGAAATCCTTCATAATTCGAACCTTGGGTCTTTTGCAACAGAGTGGGACCATATGATCAGTTCTGAAAGGGCATGCATGCCTAGCCATGCACTTATGTTGCCTTGGATTTTTGTGTTGCATGCTTTTAAGGGACATGAATTCTTTTGAAAAGAATTGGCCATATACTTTATCGTAACATTATTTCTAAATCCAATTCCCTATAAACGGAGTTTATTTATTTTAGGAATATCCGGTTAAATATATCAGATGTTTATCATAACGATTTAAGGTCTTGGGATTTATTATTATTTGGTCGCTCAGAGGTGTTAATTAACATGTCGACCTTTTAAATCCTACCATAAATCTTTTACTTGATCCGGGTTCCTGACACGCTTATCTTACATGACACATGTCTTTATTTTATTGGGTATGATTTTACGAGGATCCTACTTCAGGAACAACAAGTCCAAATCATACAGCAAGTCTGATAATCAGAACATGCATGCAGTGGAGCAAGAAGAGGATGATGAGGATTATCCTCCCGTTTCTGAATATTGCTTTTCTGTTGATAATAATGAACTAATCCTTGCAATGTAGAATCTAGGTGAAAAAGCAAGATGGCCCAGAAAAAGTGATAAGCCAGCGGCAACAAAAGACAAATCCAAATGGTGTGCATATCATGAAGATTTCGGTCATCTCACTGATGAATGCATAGCACTCAGGAAAGAGATTGGTTACTTGTTAAGCAAAGGGCATTTGAAGGAGCTATTTGGGAGGAAAAAGTCAAGTATCCAGGATCCTGAAAAGGTTCCAGAAAGAGCTCCTGCTCCTCCTGCTAATAAACAAATTATCAACTTCATATCGGGTGGATCAGATATATGTGGCACTTCCTTTTTCAGCAGCCAAGAGGCATGCTAAAGAAACTAAAATGGATAATGGGACAACCCCATTCGAACTTCGATCCTTACACAGGAGAAAGTTATAACCTTTGATGAGGATGATCGTGTGGATATTCAGGATCCTCATCATGACGGTCTTGTTATTACTTTGTTCATATCTAACCATTTTGTTCGCTGGATTCTCATAGACGGAGGGAGCTCGGTGAACATCATTCAACTTGATGTCCTCAAGAAGATGAACATTCCTGAATCAGAAATTATCCCAAGATCATCAGTTCTTGTGGGATTCAGTGGAGAAACCAAGAACACTTTGGGGGACATTAAACTTCCCATTTACATAGAGGGAGTTAATTCTTTTCAAAAATTTTGTGTTATAGATTGCTTATCCTGTTGCAATGTTATCCTTGGGTGGCCGTGGATACATGACATGAAAGCAGTTCCATCTACATACCACCAATGTGTGAAACTCCCTACTCCATGGGGTGTAGTGAAGATTGAAAGTGACCAACAAGAAGCCAAGAATTGCTATACTTCATCCATGAATCGAGCTTCAAGACCCAGGGAGCAATAGCAATTAAAGTATCCTTAAAGAGATGTCCTCGAGGCAAGAGAACAAGATGTGAAAGATATCCCATTGGTTCCTCAGGATCCTGAATCTAAAGTCTTTATAGGATCAGGGATCCTCGACGACATTAAACAGGATTTAGTATCCTTCCTCAAGAAGAGAAAAACTACCTTTGCCTGGAAGCATGAGGACATGACAGGTATTTCTAAAGATATTATTACTCATAAACTTGGCATTGACAGGTCATTCAAACCTATACATCAAAAGAGGAGAAAGTTTGCACCTGAGAGGAATGCCATCATCCAGGAAGAGGTAGATAAACTGCTCAGAGCAGGTATGATTAGAGAGGTTAAGTATCCAAGGTGGTTAGCCAATGTGGTTGTTGTTCAAAAGAAAAATGGAAAGTGGAGGGTATGTGTCGATTTTACTGATTTAAACAAGGCATGTCCCAAGGATCCTTTCCCATTACCCCACATTAACTCCATGGTGGATGCTACCGCGGGTCATGAGTTGTTGACTTTTATGGATGCTTCATCTGGATTTCAACAAATTTAGATGGAACCATCTGATCAAGAGGATACGACCTTTATGACCCCTACTGGTATCTATTGTTATATTGCTATGCCGTTTGGACTAAGAAATGCAGGTGCTACCTACCAAAGGCTAGTCAATATGATGTCTAAAGAACAAATTGGACACATGATGGAAGTCTATATAGATGACATGGTGGTTAAGTCTAAGAGAGCTGAGGATCACCTTAGAGATTTGGAGGAAGCATTTGATATCCTTGATAAATTCAATATGAAATTGAATCCTTCCAAGTGTCACTTTGGTGTAAAAGCAGGGAAGTTCCTAGGTTAGATGGTGATAAAAAGAGGCATAGAGGCAAGTCCAGTGCAAATCAAGGCTATTGTGCATATTAAATCTCCCGCCAATGCCAAGGATGTGCAAAGGTTGACAGGGAGGATCGCGGCCTTGAACAGGTTCATCTCAAAGTCATCAGAGAAATGCAAGGAATTCTGTCGCAACCCCCGCCCCCTAACAAACCTGGAAATGGGCGGTCGCGGCTAGTTTTGGTGGTATCTGTGTTTTATCATTTTGGCAGCTGAATTTTCATCAGGTCCGTAGTTAGGAAATATTTTATCAGAGTAAAATACAACACTTTCATAATATTAAACACGTGGGAATAATCCTAAGTTTTAAGTACACACATTTTCATAGGGATAAATCCTATTTTATTTCAATAAAACATTTCTTTATTTTAGGTAACTTTATAGCCAGAACATGCATGCAGTGGAGCAAGAAGAGGATGATGAGGATTATCCTCTCGTTTCTGAATATTGCTTTTCTGTTGATAATAATGAACTAATCCTTGCAATGTAGAATCTAGGTGAAAAGGCAAGATGGCCCAGAAAAAGTGATAAGCCAGCTGCAACAAAAGACAAATCCAAATGGTGTGCATATCATGAAGATTTCAGTCATCTCACTGATGAATGCATAGCACTCAGGAAAGAGATTGGTTACTTGTTAAGCAAAGGGCATTTGAAGGAGCTATTTGGGAGGAAAAAGTCAAGGATCCAGGATCCTGAAAAGGTTCCAGAAAGAGCTCATGCTCCTCCTGCTAATAAACAAATTATCAACTTCATATCCGGTGGATCAGATATATGTGGCACTTCCTTTTTCAGCAGCCAAGAGGCATGCTAAAGAAACTAAGATGGATAATGGGGACAACCCCATTCGAACTTCGATCCTTACACAGGAGAAAGTTATAACATTTGATGAGGATGATCGTGTGGATATTCAGGATCCCCATCATGACGGTCTTGTTATTACTTTGTTCATATCTAACCATTTTGTTCGCTGGATTCTCATAGATGGAGGGAGCTCGGTGAGCATCATTCAACTTGATGTCCTCAAGAAGATGAACATTCCTGAATCAGAAATTATCCCAAGATCATCAGTTCTTGTGGGATTCAGTGGAGAAACCAAGAACACTTTGGGGGACATTAAACTTCCCATTTACATAGAGGGAGTTAATTCTTTTCAAAAATTTTGTGTTATAGATTACTTATCCTGTTGCAATGTTATCCTTGGGTGGCCGTGGATACATGACATGAAAGCAGTTCCATCTACATACCACCAATGTGTGAAACTCCCTACTCCATGGGGTGTAGTGAAGATTGAAAGTGACCAACAAGAAGCCAAGAATTGCTATACTTCATCCATGAATCGAGCTTCAAGACCCAGGGAGCAATAGCAATTAAAGTATCCTTAAAGAGATGTCCTGGAGGCAAGAGAACAAGATGTGAAAGATATCCCATTGGTTCCTTAGGATCCTGAATCTAAAGTCTTTATAGGATCGGGGATCCTCGACGACATTAAACAGGATTTAGTATCCTTCCTCAAGAAGAGAAAAACTACCTTTGCCTGGAAGCATGAGGACATGACAGGTATTTCTAAAGATATTATTACTCATAAACTTGGCATTGACAGGTCATTCAAACCTATACATCAAAAGAGGAGAAAGTTTGCACCTGAGAGGAATGCCATCATCCAGGAAGAGGTAGATAAACTGCTCAGAGCAGGTATGATTAGAGAGGTTAAGTATCCAAGGTGGTTAGCCAATGTGGTTGTTGTTCAAAAGAAAAATGGAAAGTGGAGGGTATGTGTCGATTTTACTGATTTAAACAAGGCATGTCCCAAGGATCCTTTCCCATTACCCCACATTGAGTCCATGGTGGATGCTACCGCGGGTCATGAGTTGTTGACTTTTATGGATGCTTCATCTGGATTTCAACAAATTCAGATGGAACCATCTGATCAAGAGGATACGACCTTTATGACCCCTACTGGTATCTATTGTTATATTGCTATGCCGTTTGGACTAAGAAATGCAGGTGCTACCTACCAAAGGCTAGTCAATATGATGTCTAAAGAACAAATTGGACACATGATGGAAGTCTATATAGATGACATGGTGGTTAAGTCTAAGAGAGCTGAGGATCACCTTAGAGATTTGGAGGAAGCATTTGATATCCTTGATAAATTCAATATGAAATTGAATCCTTCCAAGTGTCACTTTGGTGTAAAAGCAGGGAAGTTCCTAGGTTAGATGGTGATAAAAAGAGGCATAGAGGCAAGTCCAGTGCAAATCAAGGCTATTGTGCATATTAAATCTCCCGCCAATGCCAAGGATGTGCAAAGGTTGACAGGGAGGATCGCGGCCTTGAACAGGTTCATCTCAAAGTCATCAGAGAAATGCAAGGAATTCTATCGCAACCCCCGCCCCCTAACAAACCTGGAAATGGGCGGCCGCGGCTAGTTTTGGTGGTATCTGTGTTTTATCATTTTGGCAGCGGAATTTTCATCAGGTCCGTAGTTAGGAAATATTTTATCAGAGTAAAATACCACACTTTCATAATATTAAACACGTGGGAATAATCCTAAGTTTTAAGTACACACATTTTCATAGGGATAAATCCTATTTTATTTCAATAAAACATTTCTTTATTTTAGGTAACTTTATAGCCACTTTTCCAAGCCTTCAGTGCTGTCCAGCTGGCTTCTATTTAGCTTTCACATTTTGTTACCTGAAACGCGTTTAAAAACATTTTGTCAGTGGGAAATGCTGGTGAGTGAATCCCAGTTTAATCAAGTTAAATAAAAACCATTGTACAGTATTGAGGGTGGTCGTGCAATTACATTTGTTTCCATCTACTTAATTATCACCCACGGTACTGTCAACCCGACTTGTGGTAATGTTACTCCTCGCAAGGCAGTAACAAATTTTGTATATAAAACCCCAACATACCGACGATAATTGTATAATACAAATACTCAATCACTGTTTAATATATTATTAATTAAGTGAGGTTTTGTAAAAATAGTTTACAAAAAGGAGATTACTCACATTGCTATCTTAGGTTTCCTTTAAGGGTTTCCTTGTGATTATCTATAATTTACACAAATGCACACGCATTAGTATAATAACCCAATATTTACATTAGTAATACCCTCCCCGAGACGGTATTCCAACGACTACGTCGGGCAGAACCATGACAGCCATTACGGAACCCTGGATCGATCGGGTAGCGTATCTAATACGTAATCGGGGTTATGGTACTTGCAACGAGCTAGAACTTCATAATTTAGCGGGGTATTATACCCGAGAATAGCTTATACTAAGTAAATTTTCGAGAGAGAAAAGAAGTGTGAGCGAGTTGGGACTGAAGGCCTGAGCTCCCAATTTATAGGAGCTGAATTCGAGTCCCTCGCGCCCCGCGTAGACTTAGAGGGGGTCTTACGCGGCCCGCGAGATAGTTAAAGTAGGCCCTAGCCTTGATTTGTCACCGGTTTAACCTTGCCACGTGTCGACATGTGGCAGCTTCCGGGTGTCGCCTCGTAGCCGGGCTGTCGCGCCCTGCGTAGAAGGTAGCCAAGGGCTACGCGGCCCGCGATAGATATAAAAATCTGGTTTTTAATTAAATTTAATAAAAATAAAGGTATTTGGGGCCCGTTTTCATATACGGGGTGTATTTTAGGACATATTGGGATATTTTAATTATATTAGGGGTGTCGAAAATTATTTTGGAGGGTTGTTATATCTTCCCCTACCTTGTTTTTAGAGCTCGTCCTCGAGATCTACTGAAATAGGTGCGGGTATTTCCTTTGCATTTCTGATTCAAGCTCCCATGTGTATTCTGGTCCTTTTTTGGAGCCCATTTCACTTTGACCAGAACTAATCTCTTGTGTTTGAGGTTTTTAACTTTCTTGTCTTCAATCTGTAGAGGCTTCTCTACAAACTTTAACTGCTCATTTACCTCTATATCCTTAAGAGGTACTACCAGTGATTCATCCGCTAAGCATTTCTTGAGATTGCATACATGAAATACATCATGTATTCCTGCCATTTCCTCTGGCATTTGTAGTTGTGTAGGATTGGTTTTGACTCCGAAATGATTGCGAAACGAACGTGTGACGTGCGGAATCCGTACACGAACGTGACCTAACACACAAGACGTAATATAACGGTGATTATATTAGAAACGTATGAAATTGTACAGCATCTGAATCACTTTCTCTCTCTAGAATCTCTCTCTAGATCTAGAGCTCTCCAAATGTCAAATGAGCATAAAGTTCTATAACTATGACATAACATCCCTATTTATAGGCTAAGGAACTTTAATGAGATTTCTCATTATTTAAAAGATTGCCACCTTGCCTTTTGACTAGTTATTACAATATAAGCTTGTTATCTTCAGTTTCTCGCTACGACTCGGATTAACGAAGGCGATAGACATAAATGCGCTAACAGACTCCCCCTTGGATATTGCCGCAGTCAATCTCGTAGCGTCTTGTCTTTCTCTCTCGTAGCGTCTTGTCTTTCTCTCTCTTTTTGAGTCTTCTTGAAGCTTTAACAAGTTTTCATCAACGTAGACTCCCTCTTGCTAGAACAGAATCCCAGTGGATCTGTCTTCAGCTTCAGCTCCCCCTTTCTGTAGACTCTTTTCTTCATCAGGCTCCCCCTTTCGTCAAGCTTCCGTGCTTTGGGATCGACACCTTGCTTTCCGTATACAAGCTCCTTCAATCCACGCTTCCTCTTGCGTTGAGCTCGTCTTCAGACTTCCCCTTAGACTCTGCTGTCGGGATCGTAGTCTGGATTAGTATCTGCAACTCTCAAACATTTATAAGTACAAACATTTTGAACATTCGATTATCCAGGAATTGTGACCTGGCTCTTTTAAACTTTCTAAATCAAGATCCTGGCTTTAAGATATAATAATATGAATATATACAAGATTCACTTGATACTCTCCCTGTCACACCCTCAAAATCCACACGCGGAGTATTACCGCGAGGCATGTGACGACCAGGATCTTAGCCACTAATTATTTTGAACGGATTAGTTATTGTTATAAACATTAGCATAATTAGTGACCTAATTTGAATTTTTCAAAACGTAGTTTAAGTTTGCAGCGGAAGGGAAAGTAGAACGTATCGTAATTTAAAAACCACAAGTTTATTATCATGTTACTTACGAACCACGCACTCCATCCGATTGCAACGTCCAACCAAAGTTGTATCGAGCGACCTGCAAAGCATGCAGTAGGGTATCAACAAAAATATTGGCGAGTTCACGAGTTGTCCAGTTTTTAATTACCAAAAACTTGTTTCACCAGTTAATTTACCCGTTTATACATGCGATGGGGAGCTACCCCATAAGTAAGCGACTAAACTGTTTTTCCAATACCGAATACTTACTTAACCGTGCGTTTCCGCAGTGCCCCGTTAGTCAATGTTCTATCATCATTGACGGTTTGCCAGAGTACATTAGTTCACTCCCGTTCCCAGTAACAAGGGTCGGTGTGAGGCTGGTTACACCTAAATAGCGCTATTAACTAATAACCCGTTCGCCAGGCCCCGACGACTAATCGGTATTAAATGGTAGGGACTTAAGTGATAGAGTTTCGTTTAGTGTTGCTCGTTGAATTCCGTATAAACCGTAATTAACCAAGAGTTCCCAGTAACAAGGGAAGTAGTAAGTTTGTTCCCAGTAACAAGGGAAGAAAAGTAAGTTTGTTCCCAGTAACAAGGGAAGGAAAGTAAGTTTGTATCCCTCACAAGGGGATAGTGTTGTTTTTAGTTCCGTTTCCCAATCCACCGGGAATGCATGCTTTAAGTTGTGAACTCACCTTGGGTTGCTCGGCAGATTAGTTACTTGGTCAAACACGTTGGTCACCACATCCTAACATGGTTACCAGTATAGGTCAGGTTTGGGCATATAGAAGTCACGTATATTCTACACGTATCTAACACATAGCATGCATGGCATACAAGCATACACGGTATCGGGCCTATTCTAGCATGTAAACAGTTAAATAGTAACAGTTTGACATTACTAACACACAGTCCAAAACATCAGTTAACACATAGTGCATAAGGCCCACCAATGTTATTGGGCCTGTCCAAATCGTATAAACAGTCAACCAGTAGTGGCATGTTAAACACACATCACGTAGCACACATAGTTTGCATAACTGTACAGTAGTGGTAACAATAACACATAGTCCAAAACGTCAGTTTGTGCGGCCCAACAACTAAGCAGAGTAGTCCAGTCGAAACCGGGTGGTCTCGACTCGAGAACAAGAGGTCTCGAGTCGCAACCATGAAGTTTCGAGTTGCAACCAGACGGTCTCGAGTTGTGCATAACTGAGTCGCAACCGTAGAGGTCTCGAGTCCCGTCTCCAGTCGAGATCAGGAGATCTCGAGTCGCAACTGTGCTGGTCTCGACTCCTGAGGCGCCTTGCCCGGTTTCGAGTAGTCGTTCGATGGTCTCGAGTCGCAACTTCACGGTCTCGACTCCCAACCTCTGATGCATTCACATGTGGAAGCCTTCTAGAACATTCTCCAACTTTTGTACTACCCAATCATATTTCACGAATCTGTACTATCCAATCAAAATTCAATAACATGATTTCAACATTCTTCTCTAATCAAATCAGATCAATCAACAGGTTTTTCAAATATTCATCACATATTCAAACTGTTCATCAGTTTTCACACACCCCATATCACACTTAACCAATCACTAACCTTATTCATGCTAAAACAATTTATCAATAATATTATGCCTAGAATCATCACTATGCAAAGGAAATCAAATAGTACCACAACAACAGCCATTTACACCCTTTTAACACTACACATTTAACCACTAACATCAAACAAGACCCATATCCAATCAAACAATCAGTAGCAATTCTACACTTTCAGGAACCACAACAATATCCAAACACCAACCAGATTCACAACAGTTTATACCAAAAGTCCTATGCACATTAATCATGTAATATCCATCATTCCTAATCAGCAGTTGTTACATTCCTATTCTGAATTCATGTTTAATTCAGCCTATTGCCATCATTCTAAAACACACTATTACTTCACAATCGAATAACAACACTAACCGATGTGCAGATCTATGCAAAACAGCAACTTACACATGTATTTGCTATGTGAAATTTTATAAAATTTTACAAAATTGTGTGGATTAACAAGCACAAGAACTTTAAATAAACATTAACAAACACTACTGATCAACTTCCATATTTTTAACAATTAAAAAGAAACTAGTGCACTCAAGATTTATGACACAATAATATTCAAACATAACACTAACCAAAAGGTGAAGAGCAGGTGGTAGTGTGTGCGACCCGAGACTGAGCCAGACTAGATCCGAAACCTCCAAACCTGCTGAGCCGAAACATGAAATGAAACCAGAGCTGAACCCGAACTGAAAACAACCCAAAGTCGACTCAGAACTCTCGAACTCACGACTGACCTGACTCGAGACGAACATTTCCATCACCGCCCTGAACCCGACAAGACCCGAGCAGAACCCGACACTCGCAACAGAGCTTGAACTGCTCTGAACGGAGTCGCCGCTGCTGTGTACCATCGCCGGCTGCCTGCATCCCGTCGTCATCGTCATCATCATCATCTCATCACGTCCTCATCGTCACCTGGAAAAGAGAGAGAGATGGGGGGGGGGTTTGTCGGAGAACAACCAGCCGTCGGAAGCCGGTAGTTTGGCCGGCACCGGCCGGCATGTCACCGGAGGATTTAACAGTGAGGGATTGTAGGGATGGGTGTGTGTGTCGGCTGCCATCTTTTGGGTTCTAGGGTTTTGGTTGAAGAGAATATAATGAGAGGGGGGGGGGGAGGTTTAGGATAATTAAATATGGTGGGTTTTAGGTTTAGAGAGTGGGCTTGGGCCTAACCCGAGCGTGCGGCCTAACCCAAGTATGCGTGGATCCGTTATTGCTTAACATCTCGCATAAGCGGACGAGTCCGATTAATTTTTCTAGATGCGTAAATAGTTGGGCCGATAAATCTTTCATCGCGTTCTACTAATATTTTGCAAATAATAATAATATTACTAATAACAGTGACATAATTAATTGCGCGTGTTACCAAAATGCCCTTTTTCATGACATCAAGAGTGTGGGTTGTCACATTCTCCCCATGTTACAGGAATATCGTCCTCGAAATTTAAGCTAAGACATACGATCCCCTCTAATTATAGACTCGCTGATTAACCTAGTGTTATACGTACATACACGCAGTTTAGAAAAGTTCACAAAATAAACATGTAAGCCACAGAGCACATAAAATCACGTAGCACGAAAAAGTCACGTAGCACAAGATCCACAGAGTTTGTACGTATTTCACAGAGTATAGAATTTCACAATTTTAATTATAACATCCAAGAAACGTACATGAAAACCGAAGTGTCACATTATCCCCAAGTTCAAGAAATTTCGTCCCGAAATTTAGCACGCAGCCACTGACAAGCTAGTGTGTTTAAACGTTTTCGTGGGGCATCACATCATCCCCTTGTTGGCCTGAGATTTCTTACCGAAATTCAGTTGTAGCCCCAGTGCTGGAAGTATAGTTTGCAAATGACTGGGGATACATGCGCATCAGCTGGTTTTCCCGTTCCCAGGTAAACTCCGGGCCACGGCGTGAGTTCCAACGAACTCGGTTTGTTGGTTACACTATGCTAGAGGGTTTTGATTTCTTGATCCCTGATCTCAACCGGTTTCTCAACGAAGTGTTGTTTGTTGCTGATCACAAGTTCCTAAAATGAACAACGAATGTTTCATCTGACAGACACTTCTTCAGATTAGGCATGTGAAAGACGTTGTGTACCGCACTCAGCTCTTCAGGCAGGTTTAGTCTGCAAGGCTACCTTACCGATCCTTTCGGTAATTTCGAACGGTCCAACATATCGCGGATTAAGTTCGTCCCGTTAGCCAAAACGTACCACACCCTTCAAGGGTGAACTTTAAGTAGAACCCAATCTCTGACTAGGAGTTCTAGGGGTTTCCTACGCGTATCCGCGTAGCCTTTCTGACGGTCCAGAGCTGCCGCCATGCGTTGTCTATTCAGGGAAATCCTACCCGTTATGTCAAGTGCAAGTTCTGGGCCGGTAATTTGGCTTCCGCCCAACGCAGAGGTGACCGGCATCAGTGTCCGCGCAATGCCTCAAATGGTGCTGCCTAAATGCTAGTGTGGTAGCAGTTGTTGGAAGAGAATTCTTCAAAAAGGAAGTGTCACTCGTATCCAAGGTCGATAACACATATTCTTAGCATGCCTTTGGGTGTTTGGATGGTGCGTTTGGCCTGACCATTAGTTTGCGGTCGATAAGCAGTGCTCATGCCTACTGTGAGCCAAAGGTCCTAGTTCATAGCTAGTAACGAATCGGATGCAAAGCGGGGGTTTTGATCAAAAGTGATAGAAGTTGGCACTCCGTGCCCAGCATCTACTTCTGTCAAGTAGATGATTGCAAATTCAAAAACTTACCGGTTTCCTTGGTTGCGTGTCGTTACTAGCAGACATTTCGTCAATGCCTTGGACAGGAATAAATTAGATGGAAGCATCTCATAGATCATCTTCCAATTGCTGGAGTTCCAGACATTTGAGCATCTCTCGAAGGCTAGGTGATGCTCTTCGAGTTTAAATCATGAGGGGTTGCGTATATGGTCGAGAAAAGCGAGCTTTGCGACGTTAAAAGTTGTGCGTTGAAAACTTAGCACGAGACGGTTTGAGTCGTAGAAGTACCAGAGTGGAGTGTAGGAGTCGTCCTGATTCCCACGGGCTTTCGGAATAGGTTCGGACGTCGTCGAAAGAAACATGTGTCGAATTTTGGACAGGATGAAATAAATTCGAGTGTCGTAACTAGGTGTTGATCGTATCGAATTTCGAAGAACAGTTCTTGCGATACCCGTTACCCCCGGGGTATCCTTGGCTCGTTGCCCCAACGAGTAATATTCGTAGGAAGAAATTCGTCCGAACGGAGATTTGTGCAGAATCGAGTAGGATAAGAATCAGGGAATTCATGACACGAGTAGCGAGGTAATGTAAGAAGGGTAGTCAACGTTGGTGCGTTCACTTGAGACAAAACATAAAAGGCTTGGTGGTCGGCAATAAGGATTTATCTGGTGTCGATGAGGTAGCTGGTCGTACACAAGCCGTGGACGATTAGGATAAAGAACGTCGTTTTGCCGATAAGAGGTGTTACGTCAGTATGAATGGCACAACAAGAACCAATGACAGAGAAGGACAGTCGTCGTATGGGTCGGGGGGGGGGGGGGGGTTAAGGTCCAGTGAAACGTCTAACAAGATGTTCTGAGCTGAGCCGTATGCGAACAACGAGTTTGTGATCTCCCAAACCGGTAAGTAACCAAATTTGAATAGACTGCCGAAGTCGTGAGGATGAGTCTGAAGTAGTGCTTGTGTCGTCGAAAGGCTTCCATGTAAGGTAATAAAAACATGTCCGAAAGGATACGTTTGGATCACACGTCACAATTTTTAGGATTCAAGAAGTTTATTGATTAGTAGTCGAGCTTGCTGAATTTCCCCAAACTAGAGGGAAATTTGGTCAAGGTTTCAGTATGAGGGGGGGGGGGGGGTTTCGATGTGAAACTGCGAAAACAGGTTTTCGGGAAAGTACGATTGAAGTAACACGTTGTTGAATTTCAAGGGATAGGAAGTTTGTTGACTAAAGGTCGAGTTTGTTGAATTCACCAAACTGAAGAGAGATCTGGTCAAGTTTTCTATACGAAGAAACGTGGATGTCGTGATAAAGAAATGATAGAAGCGAGGATACCATCTGAGCAATAAATGCGGATTCGCACGAAAGCTAGCGAAAGGATTCACGAAATCAGAAAAGTCGTCCAAGAATAACGGGTCTGGAAAATGAAGGATAAGGTAAGCATCTAGGTCATCGTACTCATTGGTGAGTTGACTGGCTCGTATCTTCGTCTTGCCACGCCTTCAAATACACCGGTTTGTAAGAAAGATACTAATTTGCTGGGTTTTGGGCTGTGCTAAGGTATAAGGTTGAACTTGAATAGGGATTAACCATGTAACGAGTAATTAGGGGAAGAATAACTTCGTGGTCGTTGGAAAGGTGATACGATTACTGGCACTGCAATGAGAAGCATACACCACGCATGTCTTTCGTGTTCGAGATGTGCAAACAGAAACCCGAAAGTGTAGACTTACTAGAATGCGTCAAGAATCCAGGTGATCAGTCGGGTGAGGGAATAAGTCTCACTACTTAAGTCGGGAAAAGAAATACGCAAGTAAAAAGGATGCGAATGACGTCGTCGTTCCTTCTAATATCCCCTGATATAGGGGTGGCTCCCCTTCGTCGATTCGTTCTCGTAACTTCTCTATGTGCTTCGTAGCAGGCCTTTCCTGGGCAGGTCTATCGAGTGGACGTCCCTCGCGTCGATTTGCAGTCCAGGGATGATATCAGGAAATACGTGGACAAGAGCTTGAAATAATTGGTTCCCTGCCTTTAGTGTATTGTGGTTTCGAACCAAGTTTAGGAGGACTCGCTCCTGTTTAACATGTAACACGCTAGCCTAGCCTTCGTATGATCCACTGTGTTAAATACTAAATATACGCATACATACTAACACATATATGCTAATTATACACATACACACATGCGTGTTCATACACATAAGTTATGCACAAGTAAATGCCATTAGCCTACCATTACCAGGTAAGCATCTGAGGTTGACGAACCTTGCAATCCGGAGTGTGGTGTCGTTGTGGTTTTCGTTAAAGAACGGTTATAGTCTGGTCTTTTTATAAAATATTTTATTTTCCAAACCAAAAATATTTTATATTTAAAACCTAGTTCGCTATAACCAATGGCTCTGATACTCTCCCTGTCACACCCTCAAAATCCACACGCGGAGTATTCCCGCGAGGCATGTGACGACCAGGATCTTAGCCACTAATTATTTTGAACGGATTAGTTATTGTTATAAACATTAGCATAATTAGTGACCTAATTTGAATTTTTCAAAACGTAGTTTAAGTTTGCAGCGGAAGGGAAAGTAGAACGTATCGTAATTTAAAAACCAAAAGTTTATTATCATGTTACTTACGAACCACGCACTCCATCCGATTGCAACGTCCGTCCAAAGTTGTATCGAGCGACCTGCAAAGCATGCAGTAGGGTATCAACAAAAATGTTGGCGAGTTCACGAGTTGTCCAGTTTTTAATTACCAAAAACTTGTTTCACCAGTTAATTTACCCGTTTATACATGCGATGGGGAGCTACCCCATAAGTAAGCGACTAAACTGTTTTTCCAATACCGAATACTTACTTAACCGTGCGTTTCCGCAGTGCCCCGTTTGTCAATGTTCTATCATCATTGACGGTTTGCCAGAGTACATTAGTTTACTCCCGTTCCCAGTAACAAGGGTCGGTGTGAGGCTGGTTACACCTAAATAACGCTATTAACTAATAACCCGTTCGCCAGGCCCCGGCGACTAATCGGTATTAAATGGTAGGGACTTAAGTGATAGAGTTTCGTTTAGTGTTGCTCGTTGCATTCCGTATAAACCGTAATTAACCAAGAGTTCCCAGTAACAAGGGAAGTAGTAAGTTTGTTCCCAGTAACGAGGGAAGAAAAGTAAGTTTGTTCCCAGTAACAAGGGAAGGAAAGTAAGTTTGTATCCCTCACAAGGGGATAGTGTTGTTTTTAGTTCCGTTTCCCAATCCACCGGGAATGCATGATTTAAGTTGTGAACTCACCTTGGGTTACTCGGCAGATTAGTTACTTGGTCAAACACATTGGTCACCACATCCTAACATGGTTACCAGTATAGGTCAGGTTTGGGCATATAGAAGTCACACATATTCTACACGTATCTAACACATAGCATGCATGGCATATAAGCATACACAGTATCGGGCCTATTCTAGCATGTAAATAGTTAAATAGTAACAGTTTGACATTACTAACACACAGTCCAAAACATCAGTTAACACATAGTGCATAAGGCCCACCAATGTTATTGGGCCTGTCCAAATCGTATAAACAGTCAACCAGTAGTGGCATGTTAAACACACATCACGTAGCACACATAGTTTGCATAACTGTACAGTAGTGGTAACAATTACACATAGTCCAAAACGTCAGTTTGTGCGGCCCAACAACTAAGCAGATTAGACCAGTCGAAACCGGGTGGTCTCGACTTGAGAACAAGAGGTCTCGAGTCGCAACCATGAAGTTTCGAGTTGCAACCAGACGGTCTCGAGTTGTGCATAACTGAGTCGCAACCGTAGAGGTCTCGAGTCCCGTCTCAAGTCGAGATCAAGAGATCTCGAGTCGCAACTGTGCTGGTCTCGACTCCTGAGGCGCCTTGCCCGGTTTCGAGTAGTCGTTCGATGGTCTCGAGTCGCAACTTCACGGTCTCGACTCGCAACCTCTGATGCATTCACATGTGGAAGCCTTCTAGAACATTCTCCAACTTTTGTACTACCCAATCATATTTCACGAATATGTACTATCCAATCAAAATTCAATAACATGATTTCAACATTCTTCTCTAATCAAATCAGATCAATCAACAGGTTTTTCAAATATTCATCACATATTCAAACTGTTCATCAGTTTTCACACACCCCATATCACACTTAACCGATCACTAACCTTATTCATGCTAAAACAATTTATCAATAATATTATGCCTAGAATCATCACTATGCAAAGGAAATCAAATAGTACCACAACAACAGCCATTTACACCCTTTTAACACTACACATTTAACCACTAACATCAAACAAGACCCATATCCAATCAAACAATCAGTAGCAATTCTACACTTTCAGGAACCACAACAATATCCAAACACCAACCAGATTCACAACAGTTTATACCAAAAGTCCTATGCACATTAATCATGTAATATCCATCATTCCTAATCAGCAGTTGTTACATTCCTATTCTGAATTCATGTTTAATTCAGCCTATTGCCATCATTCTAAAACACACTATTACTTCACAATCGAATAACAACACTAACCGATGTGCAGATCTATGCAAAACAGCAACTTACACATGTATTTGCTATGTGAAATTTTATAAAATTTTACAAAATTGTGTGGATTAACAAGCACAAGAACTTTAAATAAACATTAACAAACACTACTGATCAACTTCCATATTTTTAACAATTAAAAAGAAACTAGTGCACTCAAGATTTATGACACAATAATATTCAAACATAACACTAACCAAAAGGTGAAGAGCAGGTGGTAGTGTGTGCGACCCGAGACTGAGCCAGACTAGATCCGAAACCTCCAAACCTGCTGAGCCGAAACATGAAATGAAACCAGAGCTGAACCCGAACTGAAAACAACCCAAAGTCGACTCAGAACTCTCGAACTCACGACTGACCTGACCCGAGACGAACATTTCCATCACCGCCCTGAACCTGACAAGACCCGAGCAGAACCCGACACTCGCAACAGAGCTTGAACTGCTCTGAACGAAGTCGCCGCTGCTATGTACCATCGACGGCTGCCTGCATCCCGTCGTCATCATCATCATCATCTCATCACGTCCTCATCATCACCGGGAAAAGAGAGAGAGATGGGGGGGGTTGTTGGAGAACAACCAGCCGTCGGAAGCCGGTAGTTTGGCCGGCACCGGTCGGCATGTCACCGGAGGATTTAACAGTGAGGGATTGTAGGGATGGGTGTGTGTGTCGGCTGCCATCTTTTGGGTTCTAGGGTTTTGGTTGAAGAGAATATAATGAGAGGGGGGGGGGAGGTTTAGGATAATTAAATATGGTGGGTTTTAGGTTTAGAGAGTGGGCTTGGGCCTAACCCGAGCGTGCGGCCTAACCCAAGTGTGCGTGGATCCGTTATTGCTTAACATCTCGCATAAGCGGACGAGGCCGATTAATTTCTCTAGATGCGTAAACAGTTGGGCCGATAAATCTTTCATCGCGTTCTACTAATATTTTGCAAATAATAATAATATTACTAATAACAGTGACATAATTAATTGCGCGTGTTACCAAAATGCCCTTTTTCATGACATCAAGAGTGCGGGTTGTCACATTCTCCCCATGTTACAGGAATATCGTCCTCGAAATTTAAGCTAAGACATACGATCCCCTCTAATTATAGACTCGCTGATTAACCTAGTGTTATACGTACATACACGCAGTTTACAAAAGTTCACAAAATAAACATGTAAGCCACATGGCACATAAAATCACGTAGCACGAAAAAGTCACGTAGCACAAGATCCACAGAGTTTGTACGTATTTCACATACTATAGAATTTCACAATTTTAATTATAACATCCAAGAAACGTACAGGAAAACCGAAGTGTCACACTCCCCCTATCAATAAACTTCAAAGATTTGGCAGTATTAAGTATCCAAAATCGAAAACTGGCTCTATTACAGATTTTACAGTTTAAGAATCCAAAACCCTCTCAGTTAATCATCCAATTCCAAATTAATGACCTTGGAGATACCACAAACTGTTTTTGATTTTTGATTTTTGATTTTAAAATTTCAAATTTCAAATTAATGAACTTGTTTTATTTTCAGAAACACGATCAGCATACTTAGATTTTGAAACTCAGCATCCCAGACATCGGTTGTCGAAAATAAAGCAGAAATCAAAATCTCTTTGTTTTTTTCTGAAACCTAAAGCAGTAAAGAAATATTCACAAACATATTTACAGACAATATTTTTGTTTGAGTTCGCGTCAGAGGATCATATCAGTTTATGACAAATCACTAGCACCGTTGAGCTTTAAACACTTTAAGTTCTAAACAATTCACATTGATTGACAATATTATCGTCCACTTAAACTCAATCTAAAAACTTTCAAAATGCTTACCGATACGTTAAGGTATATTAATTTGCACTAAATTCTTATGGACCCCACGATCTCAGCATATCCCCTCATCATGCAATACACTGACTCAAGTAATGCCTTTAAACTTTTATCAACTGTGATATGTGTAAAAACAACGCATAATGTTTAAACATTAACAATCAGGTCGATCTTTCGATACGCAGAGAAAGTCCAATGTTTAAACAAAATAAGAAATAAAAACAAGTTGAAATTGTTTAGGCTTTAACCACCAGTTCGATACTCCCGTATACGCAGAGGTGATCCAAAGCTTAAACGAAACACCAAAAAAAAATAAAGCAGAACGTTTAGGCAATAACATCCAGTTCGATACTCACGTATACGCAGAGGATGTCCAATGCTTAAGCAAAATAAAGAAATAAAACAAGTTTAAATCTTTGCAACAAGAAAAATACAATCTCAGTGACTTTTTCAGCAAGTTGTGAAAGTTCACAAACTGATCGGTTTTTATGCTTTTTCAACATTCAGCGATTACTGAGTAGGTACACAGTCACGAAGGATAAAACTAAGTACTATGCTTTCAACTGCGTTTCCCACTAGAACTAGGCTTTTTCATTTAAGTTTGTATCGTTATCGCAAAACTACTAGTCTAGTTGAGCCTATCGTCACATCTTTAGTGAGATTGTTTATCGCTTTTTAACTTTCCATTTCTTTAGCATATTGTGATTGTCTACTGATGTACTATCATTTCCTCTTTTTTCACAAAAACTCATTTTTGAATTTTATCATGTTTTTTACTTTTTCAAAATTTCTAATGTTTTTGGATTTTTTGACAATATTACTCCCCCAAAAATTCAAAACCATTTAAAAGAAAATTTGAGAACCCGATACTGATAGCTTCATCTCGCCATCCATTTTCTGCTTCACATGCACTGATTTGCAGAAAATATAACGTACCCCCATGATTTACAACACATTGATATTTTACAATTTGAAAACCGTTTTTCAATCTTGTGAAATTAATCATGTTTGTTCCGCCGTGAGGGTTTCGGCATATTCAAGCAACATATTTTTGAAATTTTTGACAAATTTAAAAACAAACATATTTTTGGTTTTTCAAATTTTTGACAAACTAAAACAAATTTTTGGTTTTTAAAATTTTCAATTTTTAGGGTTTTTGAAATATTGTTTATTTATGTACAGAAATCAAACAAACTCCCTGTTTCAACCAACACAGGGTTCAGCAGCCTTCTCTTCCTGTGCCAGGCTACTCCGATTTCCATTCTCACAGTCTTCAATTTTCTTGAGCACCTGCACATTCAAACTATTTAATCACTTAAACAAGTTAGCCCAGGTCTGCTTGACCTTAGGCATTTCAACACAATATATTTCATTCAACTTTGGAAAATCTTTGTCATTCTGAACAAAGACTTTTTCAATTTTAATTTCATCTTTTTCATCATTTACCGAAACGATTTGTTTCTTAGCACTCCAAGTTTGACCTTTAGAGTACCTCGTTTGTAAAAATGTGACTCTTTTTGCATATTTTGACTTTGAACAACATTTGGTTTCCAAAACTGTTGGGGTTTTGTCATATCAACTGATGTTTGCCAACTTTGCGTTGTTCTGAATCTGGGTGTGTGAGATTCCAGGTCTGTCTAGAATTGAACCTATTCAGATTTGATTTCCAAGTTTGATTCGAAGCAAATTTGTTTGTGTTGTACCTCCAAGTTTGTTTTGAATCAAATCTGGTTGACCTTTGTTTCACATCCTCAGATTTATGTTTCTCAACATTTTCAGACTTTTTTTTCGACTCAACATCAACAGGTTTCAAATTTGGACACTTGCGTGCACGATGTCCAATTTGATCACATTTAAAACATGTTCTTTTTGAAACATCTTTGACCTGTGGTTGTTGCTTTTTCTTTTGAGCATAGAACTCTTCATTAGACTGTCGTCTAAATTGGAGTTCTTTCTCTTCTTCTGAACTTGTTCCATGAACAAAATTCATCTTTGTCTGATAATTTGGCATTTCATTTTTATTTCAACTTTGTTTCTTCTTATAACCCAACCCAGCCTTCATGTTTTTCTTTTTGAAACCAGGTTTACTATAAGAAGTTTTATGACCTTTTCCATCAAATTTTGAAATCTCAGACTTTTCAATCTCCACCATTTTGAAAACTTTATCAATCTTTTCTGAAATCACATTCTGAATCGGGAATACAACATCTAAGAATAATTTGTCCGATCCAATCATGGTATAAACCAATCCTTTTGAATCATCATTCAATTTTTTCTCAGATTTTGAGTTTTTCAGATATCCATCATGAAAATTACCTTCATTTTCATCATGTGATTCAGATTTACCTGTTTCAACCGACTTTCAACGACCTTACCTACCACCTCTGAATCACTAGAATCATCAGATTTGGAATAGGTTACATCAATGTTATCTAGCAATTGATCTACCATGTTGAAAGCTTTTTTGACCTTTTCATCATCATAAAATGCAAACTTTTCCGGTGGTGGAACTTGATGAAATTCTGAACCAATGCCCTTTTTGTTTTTCTCAGAATCACCATCTCCCGGTTTTATATTGAAAATACGTTCAAGCACATATGATGACACGTGATAACTTTTTAACTTGTTATTATCTTGTTCTAAATCAGCAATCTGACGCTTAAGCTTAGCAACATCCTCAATGTAAGAATTTACAACTTGTTGCTTTATTTCATACTGTCGCTTAAGCGTATTAGTTGTTTCAGAACAGTAATTTAGTCTTGACTGAACAAGTTTCATTTGACTCTTCACTTTTTCATATGACTCTTTTGCAATGTGATAAGCCAATTTTATTGAATCATATTCTTTTTTCATTTCTTGACACTCATTTTCCTTTTGAAAACATTCTTCTGTCATTTTCAAAACTTTTTCTTTCAAACTTTCATTTTCTTTTTCTAAATTTTTACATTTTTCTGAAATCTTTTCATCATTTTCTTTTAAAACCTTTTCATTTTCAAACATTTCTTTGTATTTATTTTTAAAAACCTCTTCGATTTTTATAAATTCAAGATCTCTTGTTCTGAACTTTTCGTCTTTTTCAGTACAAGCACTGCACATTTCCATGCATTTCTTGCACTGTTCAACAGTTTCATTTAAAACTTCAAAATCAGAATTTACCTCAGTGATTGGCACCTCGGTGTTTGCTTATGTCTGCTTCTGATCGGCATCTTCTTTCTTTTCTTCTACACCAACACCAGTATCACCAGCATCACCAGTTTCCAAATTCTCATCCTTCACTGCTTCTTCTTCTACAACTTGCTGCTCTTCAATAACAGCTTCTATCACAGTTTCTTCATTCACTACACTGTTCTCTTCCTTTTCTTTCAATTCTTCTACTTCTACAGCTTCAACTTTAACTTCCTCAGCGATTTTCTTCAAATCATTCACCATCTCATCAACATTCTTCTTCATTCTCTCTTCATCCCTCTTCTGCAGACTTGAAGTCATAACATCTCTAAGGAGTTTTTCAAACCTCTTCACATATGTTTTATCTTTTCCAACATTTGTATAGTATTCGACGGATCGAGGGATTACTAACAGAACATCATCAAAGATTATGTCTTTCTTGGGAACAACAAGTTCACCATTTCTGTTGACATAGCATTCTCGCTTCTTGTCCCATCTTTTGTTGCTTACTGCACTTTCATACTCTTCTTGTATTTCATCCATTCTATTCCAAGCAATGTTTCTTTCTCTGTACGTTTTCTCACTCAGAATTTCTTCTCTGGTTTTCTCTTTGACTTCAGCAACAAAAACATAATGTTTGCTTTTTGATATTGTTCTGCCATGAGTTGTGACTTTTTCATCAACACAATCTTCTTCATTTCTTTTCTTGATCTCAGCAGCCAATCCTGAATCAGATGGAATGTATTTGTCCCAACTGAAACCCTCTGCCACTTTTTCATCATCTTGATGTATAAGTAAGGCTTTCTTCTTGGGATTATTTTCAATCATTTTTGGCTCTTCTTTGCTATGGTGGTAAATCACCTTTCGGTAATAATCATCATTGAAAGGATTTTCATTTCCATCAACTGAAGAATTTTGACATTCTCTCTTGAAATGACCTCTTTGCTTGCATTTGAAACAAGTCACTTTGGATTTATCAAATCCTAGCTTAGTTGATGGACCACCGATAGACTGCTTTCCACTAATCTCCATATATCTCTGAGCTCTGCGGATGCAACTAGCCAAACACTAGCGGATATCAATAAGTTCCATCTCTTCTGGATCAATCTGGTCATAGTCTTCTTTGGTCAATTCGGAATTTCCAATTTTGCCAGCTACTAGACCTTCATATGATTCCAGAACAGATGCAAGGAAACTCATTTGTTGCTTGCCTTCAGTGATGCTCATAGACGGAGAATTCTTCAATTTGAGAGCAATGTTGCAGAGAACTTCTTCAGATTCTTCAACACTTGCTTTTGATGAAGACGAATGATATCCCAGATTGTAGCTTGATGAGCTTGTCGGTGGTTCTTTTGTTTTCACAGCACTGAATGCTGTTTTTGGTGATTCACTAACTTTCACTGAAGGTATTACACCTTTGTAATAAAGACCCACATTCTGTTGATATGAAGAACTACTCATATTGTTTTGCTTTTGTAGCTCAAGCTCATGACTTTCAATTTTTTCTATCAAGACGTCAAGAGAAATTGTATCATATAAAGCATCATTTTTCAGTATGAATACAAACGTTTTCCACTGATCAGCTCGTGGTAACGCTTCTATTATCTTATCAATTATTTCTTCTCGAGTTTTCACAATTCCAAAATGATCAAGTTCAATTTTTAAATTGCCAAATCTCTCTATCATTTGTCGAACTGATTCACCTTTCAAGCTATCAAACAAATCAAATTCTTTCTTTAATAATGCAATTTTATTTTTCTTGATTTGTTTACCCCCCTCAGCTTTTACCCGTAAAGCTTCCCAGATAGATTTCGATGACCCATCATGTTGTAGTAAAGCAAACAAATCATGTCTAATTGATGATTGGATTAAAGCAATCATTCTTTGTTCAGCTGCGAATTCAGATTTGTCTTCTTTGGGGTAAGCTTTTGAGTAGGAGATCTTCTCCTTTATCATTGACTGGCCTACTATAACCAAACTCCAAACAGAACCAGCTTTCATGCGCGTAGGCTTTTGCCCAGTTGATAAAACGTTCTTTCCACCAAGTGTAATCTTCAATACTTTCAAGAGTTGGTGGTTTTGAATTTGTTCCGTAGAAATTATCATGTTTAATATTTTCATTGATCACTTTAGTTATGGCTTATGGTGTAACAATTGAGGTTTCGGAAGTTTCGGATGTAAACGCGTTGTAGAACGTGTTGTAAAACTCTTCAGCCATGATGTGAACTTCTTGAATTACCTAAATCAAACAAACAAACAAACACTTATCAGTTTAAACACTATCAAACAACTGAATCAAACTGATACTCGGACTGGTGAATATTTTGTGCGGACTGAGTTTGATGCGAACTGAGATTTAAGTTGTTAAACCGTACGAACTGCTATGACCCGGATCAAATTCAAACGACTTGAAGACGTTCAATTCATACGAACTAGTTCAGTCTCAAGCGATCTGAACCAAATTCAAGTGACCTTTTCAAATGACCTGTCAAAACCACACGACCCGGACCAAATCAATGTGAACTAGAGTGACTTCGAAATGATTGATGGTACAATACGACAAATATGCTTGGTTGATTGGTCAACCTTTTGATCTTAGCACTATTAATTGACTTTCTCACATGCAAACATTTAAGCTTTCACATGCAAATGGCTAACAATCTTTGCAAAGATCACATGCACTACACAGAGTTAATGGCCGACAATTGTGGTTCACAAGATTAATCTATTGGGCCGATTACTTGGGCTTTGATACACAATACAAATCTCTATCACGTGCAAACTGACAACAATTATCACAAATGCCAAACAATTATAGAACAGGTAAATTCTCGTGGGCCAATAACTTTTTGTAACACTTCAATTCATGTGATGGTATGATTGTGGCCGACAATTTAATTTTACTTCAAATATAATTGGTCCTCTTTTATTAATATCACATGGGACGACACACACTTAGACTAAACAAAATCTCATTGGGCCGCCCAACTTTAATACATCTCATGCAAACCGTTTGTTTTAACTGATACTTCACGTGATTGCTTTTCAAAGATAAGCTTCAATTGGACCTCCTACTCTATTATAAGCACATGGGCTGACAACAATACTACTAATCACAATTTTATTGGGCCACAAAGTGTATAGCAGACAACAATTAATACCCACTAATCCGACAATCTGTTTAATCCTACACATGTACACTGATTGCATATAATGTTTCACATGTAAACTGACAACCTCAAATGAAATGAAGGAATCTTTTCAAACGAAATAACAATTTTCGCGCGAAATATCTTCAAACGAAATACACACTTTCAAACGAAATACACACTTCACACGAAATAGGCAGCTTCAAACGAAATATTCACACGAAATAGGCAGCTTCAAACGAAATATGGTATTTCGCACGAAATATGTGATCTTTTCAAACGAAATAGGGTATTTCGCATGAAATATGTGATCTTTCCAAGCGAAATATGGTGTTTTCAAACGAAATAAGGTACTTTCAAACGAAATAAGGCATTTTCAAGCGAAATAAGATGTCAAATTGGTGCGAAATTAAGCTGTTGACACGAAATCAGACAGAAAAAGTTAGATTTCTCCTAAACGGCTTTGAATTAGGATCTGAAACTTTGTAGGGTTGTAAATCAGGTGTTTTCGCACAACATATCAAAAAATCATGTAATTTGGACCGTAAAAACCCTTTCAATTTTGAAAAATTCAAAAAAAACGTGAAAGAAGTGTAGAAGATGAAGAAATCGATGAAATCTGATGCAATTCGGATCTGAATCTGTGCGTTTGATCAGTGCAATCGAGCTCCTGCTCTGATACCACTTGTAGGATCGGTTTTGACTCCGAAACGATTGCGAAACGAACGTGTGACGTGCGGAATCCGTACACGAACGTGACCTAACACACAAGACGTAATATAACGGTGATTCAATTAGAAACGTATGAAATTGTACAACACCTGAATCACTTTCTCTCTCTAGAATCTCTCTCTAGATCTAGAGCTCTCCAAATGTCAAATGAGCATAAAGTTCTATAACTATGACATAACATCCCTATTTATAGGCTAAGGAACTTTAATGAGATTTCTCATTATTTACAAAATTGCCACCTTGCCTTTTGACTAGTTATTACAATATAAGCTTGTTATCTTCAGTTTCTCGCTACGGCTCGGATTGACGAAGGCGATAGACATAAATGCACTAACAAGCTGTTAGGCTACAGGTCCTATTCTCCTAATAATCTCAAAAGGTCCAACATACCTGGGGCTTAGCTTTCCCCTTTTGATGAATCTTATCACTCCTTTCCAATGAGAGACTTTTAATAATACTTTATCTCCTATTTGGAATTCCAATGGCTTTCGTCTGTTATCAGCATAACTCTTTTGTCGATCACGTGTTGGTTTCAGTCTTTCCTTGACTTGAATGATTTTGTCGGTCATTTCTTGCACTATTTCAGGTCCAGATAGTTGCTTTTCTCCAATTTCTGCCCAACAGACTGGAGTTCGGCACTTTCGTCCATAAAGTGCTTCGAATGGTGCAGCATTGATACTCGTATGATAACTGTTATTGTAGGAAAATTCTATTAATGGTAAGTGATCATCCCAATTACCTCCGAAATCAATTACGCAAGCTCTAAGCATATCTTCCATCATCTGAATTGTCCTTTCACTTTGTCCGTCCGTTTGAGGATGATAAGCTGTACTTAGATTGAGCTTGGTTCCCATGGCTTTTTGGAAACTTGTCCAAAAATGAGAAGTAAAACGGCTATCTCTATCAGAAATAATTGATAAAGGAATTCCATGTAATGAAACTATTTCATTTACATACAGCTTAGCTACTTGTTCCATACTGAAAGTTTCCTTCATTGGTAGGAAATGAGCTGACTTAGTTAGTCTGTCTACAATCACCCAGATTGTATCATTACCTTTCCTTGTTTTGGGTAGTTTGGTAACAAAATCCATTGTTATCAATTCCCATTTCCATACTGGCATTTCTAACTGCTGCAATAAACCTGAGGGTTTCTGATGTTCAGCTTTAACCTGTGAACAGGTTAGACACTTAGAAACATAAGCTGCTATATCCTTTTTCATTCCTATCCACCAAAAATTCTTTCTTAAATCTTGATAAATCTTATCACTTCCAGGATGCATCGTATACTTAGACTTATGGGCTTCCTCTAATATACGGTGGCGCAGGTTTCCTAATTTAGGCATCCACATTCTTTTCTGATGGAATCTCCAAATTCCATCTGTTCCTTGTTCTAGTTCCTTAATCATTCCTTTTAATTTCTCAGTATCATCCTTGATTACTGATTCTTGTGCTTTTCTAATCTGCTCGTTTAAATCTACTTGTAGATTTAATTTAAGAGAACGTACTCTTTTTGGCTTTTCATGATACATTCGACATAAAGCATCAGCAACTACATTTGCTTTTCCTGCATGATACTGGATATTACAATCATAATCACTAAGTATCTCCATCCAGCGTCTTTGCCTCATATTCAACTCCTTTTGTCCGAAAACATATCTTAAACTCTTATGATCTGTGAAAATGGTAAACTTACTACCGTAAAGGTAATGTCTCCAAATTTTCAGGGCAAAAATTATAGCTCCTAATTCTAAATCATGGGTTGAATAATTCTCTTCATGATTCTTAAGTTGTCTAGACGCGTAAGCTATAACCTTTTGACGTTGCATTAACACACAACCATAACCTAACTTAGAAGCGTCACAATAGACTATAAAGTCTTCAGCTCCTTCCGGTAACACTAGTATGGGTGTGTGGGTTAATCTTTGCTTAAGGACTCTAAAGGCTTCTTCCTGCTTTGGTCCCTATTCAAACTTAACAGATTTACAGGTTAACTTAGTTAAGGGAATAGCTATTCTAGAAAAAATCTCGAATAAATCTTCTATAATAACCGGCCAATCCTAAGAAAGTTCTAACTTCGGTTGGTGACTCAGGGTTTTTCCATTTGGTAATTGCCTCGATCTTGGTGGGATCCACATGAATTCCTTCATGATTGACTAAATGTCCAAGAAATTGTACCTGTTCTAGCCAAAACTCACACTTTGAAAACTTAGCATACAACTTTTCCTTCCTTAATAAACTTAGAAGTGCGTGCAAAAGCTTTGCATGTTCCTATTTACTCTTAGAGTAAATGAGAATATCATCTATAAAGACAATTATGAATTTATCCAAATATGGCTTATATATTCGGTTCATCATGTCCATAAATGCAGCTGGGGCATTGGTTAAACCAAATGGCATGACAGTAAATTCATAATGGCCATACCTTGTTCTAAATGCGGTTTTAGGAATGTCCTCTTCCTGTACCTTTATTTGATGATATCTTAACCGTAAATCAATTTTCGAGAAAAATCGAGCTCCTTGCAATTGATTGAACAGATCATCGATTCTCGGTAATGGATACCGATTTTTAATCGTGACTTTGTTCAACTCACGGTAGTCAATGCACATACGCATTGATCCGTCTTTCTTCTTAACGAATAAGATCGGTGCTCCCCATGGAGATGAGCTTGGCTGTATGAATCCTTTCTCTAATAGTTCGTCCAACTATTTCTTCAGTTCCTGCATTTCTGCGGGTGCCAAACGGTAGGGTGCTTTGGCGATTGGTGCTGTTCCTGGTAGCAGACGGATTCTGAATTCAATTTCCCTGTCCGGCGGTAGTCCTGGTAATTCTTCTGGAAATACATCTGAAAATTGAGATACTACTGGAATATCTCTTAGTTCTTTTCTTTTAGTGTTAGTGATTATGGAAATTAAATACACTAATGATCCTTTTCTTATATAACTTGCTGTTTTCATCACAGAGATGAATTTCATGGATCTAGAGGACTTATCTCCTTTAATTGTGGTCTTTTCACCCTTTGGTGAATTTACTTGAATTGACTTTTGATCACATAAAATACTGGCTTTATTGGCTATTAACCAATCCATTCCTAATACAACATCAAATCCTGCCAGATTCATTGGGTAAAGGTTTGCAATAAACTTTTGATTTAAAAATTCTATTCTTGCTCCCTGCAAGATTTCAGAAATCTTAATGGTTTCCCCATTTGCTGTCTCTACTAAACATTCTTGTGGGAGTTTAGTTAATGGTCGATTGAGAATTTTGCAAAATGAAGTATTAATAAAACTCTGGTTCGCACCAGAGTCAAATAATACTTTAGCAAAAACATCATTAACTAAAAACGTACCGGCTATCACGTCCGGAATCATCTTGGCTTCGTCTGCAGTCAGAACAAATGCTCTAGCATTTTTAGTGTTCTTGTTGCCCATGGCTGGAACTAGTTTCAGACAATTCAGCTTGATGTGTCCTTTTTCTCCACAGTTGAAGCACATTCCATTGTTAGGTTTCCTCCTACAATCTTCTTCCTTGTGTCCTGGTATCTTACAGAAATTGCAGTAGGTGAAGCATTTTCCCGAATGCTTTTTCTTGCAGGCTTTGCAGTAGGGTGCAGAAGTAGAAACTACATTTCTCACACGGTTGGAATTACCGTAGCGAAACTCTTGGGTAAGCCTTTGAGCTAGGTTTCTCCTTTGATCTTCTTCTCGTGTACGTACTAACTCATTTGTCAAGGTATTTGCTAGTTCTACAGCTTCTTCTATAGTTTGATGTCTAGCTGCCTTGATTACATGCCTAATCTCGCTGATTAATCCCCAGATATAACGGGAGATTAATACAGGTTCTGGTGATGCAAGGGTTGGCACTATTCTAGCGTATTCAAAGAATAACGTAGTGTATCCCTTACTATCCATTCCAGTCATTCTAAGGTTTAGGAACTTATTTGCTATCTGTTCTTTTTCATTGGGATGGCAGAATTTCCTTTCCACCATGTTTTTAAATTCCTCCCATTCCATATTATAAACCCTGTCACTTCCCCTAGACTGGAGGATAGTGTTCCACCATTCTAAGGCTGAGTTCTTAAACAGATTGGAAGCAAACATTATCTTATCCTCTTTCGCGCACTTGCTTATTTTTAAGGCTGCCTCAGTCTTTCCTATCCAGCGTAAGGCTGCAACGGTCCCTTCATTGCCCGAGAATTCCATTGGTTTACAAGACCAGAATTCTTTATAAGAACAACCATAAGATGTAGTTCTTCTTCTTTTGGGAATGGGAACTTGAAGTAAGGGTCCATTGTTTACGCCGTGTTCGGGTTCAGTGGGTCGTTTACTGCTATGATTACTTTTATTATCCGCTTCCCTAACTGTTTGAATAATATATGGCATCGCATCTATTATTCTTTGTGCCACTATGTGTTGAATAGCACTATTATCTGTTGGTGCATAAATGTCTGTTAACTTCGTCTTTATAGAGTCTTATGTTTAGATAGGATAAACTAGTTCTTAGCAGGTTCAAAACTAGGATTTGTGTGTTTGTGTGTAATTTCGCTTGAAGTGGTCACTGGCTGTTTCAAACGAAATTAGACATGTTAATTCCGCTTGAAATGGCCAGTGCCACTTTCAAGCGAAATCACTCACACTATATATAGCTGAGTTGTGGTTTCATTTATAACTTTTCGGATTCAGAGCCGAGGTGCTGCCACTTTGTTAAACGATCTGTAAAAGCTTTGGAATCAATAATAAGAAGATAATTAAGAGGAATCAAGTTGTTACACGTCTATTTCTCTGATTCCGCCTTTGAAATAGATTGTAAACTCTTCTGATTGACTCGTTAGGGTCACACAACGATCCAACAAGTGGTATTAGAGCTCAGGACGAAGAGTTTATACCAATTCAGCTTGAAAATCTGATTTCTACTCCTTTTTCAAAATTAACAAGATTTAACGGACAAAATGGACTGAATTTCACATATATCACGTAAAACACTATTTTAAAGAATCCTTGAAAGAATTGGATCAAAATTCGAACAAAAACTGGATTAATTTGACAAAATGGTGGCCGATTGGATGATGTCATCCTAATTCCGCTCGAAATAGCACTTGTGATTTCGCACGGAATTAACTTTTGTGACTAATTCCGTTTGAAACTGCTTTTATTTCACACGAAATCACTAATTCTGTTTGAAAGTGCTGTTAGTTCACACGAAATTACTAATTTCGTTTGAAACTGCTACTGATTTCACACGAAATCAGATTCTGTTTGAAAGTTTCACACGAAATTAGCTATTCCGCACCAAACCTGATTTCGTTTGAATTGGGTATTTTGTGTGAAAAGATATTTCGCTTGAAAAGTGTTATTCCACGTGAAATCTAATTCCGTTTGAAGCTGATTTCGCGTGAAGTGATTCCGTTTGAACTGTTTTAAAATCCAAAAAAAAATTTCTAGGTGTTTGTTGATTGTTTCAGATACGTAAAAATGGATGAGTTCATGAATCCGTTCTGTGACGTTTTTGCTTTCGTGGGAAACAGTGGAGATGATACATCAAACAACACAAATGAAAACGTTTCAACTCCGAGTGCGAAGAAAACTCTTTCTGATGCTTTGAGTGTGGAGAGTGCTTATGGGACGTACAACAAACCTCCCAAACTGATGGCAATTGAAGAATACAATAGATGGGCAAAAAGGTTGAAGAGTGGCTAAAAGCGTTTGCGTATCCAAGTTGGAAAAGCTTGAAGAATGGTTTCAATATGGGAATATCGGATTATGAAAATATGACAGAAACTGAGGATATAGAAAGATATGTTGCTGAACAAAAGTGCATTGCATTGCATTGCTTCATCAGTCTGTGAGAGAAGACATAATATCGTTGATTGAGTACACAGATGCAAAAGATCTATGGGAGAAATTGAGAGTAAAATGTGTGGGTAGTGCTGAGATAGTTAAAAACAAAAAGAAATTGTTAAGAAAAGAATTTGATTTGTTTGGATGTATGAAAAACGAATCTGTATCTAAGATGATTGAAAGATTTGGGCATTTGAAGATGGAGCTGGCAAGACACGGAATCGTGTACACCCGAGAAGAATTGGTTGACAAACTATTTGACTCACTGCCGGATGATAAAGACTGGCAATACTTTGCTTTGATGCTGAAGAATACAATCGAGTCGGAGAAACTGGCAGTTGATCTATTAATTGAAAGACTGGAAAGTCATGAGCTGGAGATCAAGAAATCATACAAAGTAAATCATTCCTCATACCAACAGAATGTAGAGTTGTATTATCGAGGAAGTATGATCCCGAAAACCGTGTTACCAAAGACAGCTTTCTCTGCAGAAAATACAAACATGACAAGTCAAGAAAGTCCAAGCAGTGGCTATTATGGAGGGTCATCATCAACTGCTGCAAGTCAACAACAATAGTCAGCTTTGAAGAATCTGTTTCAATGCAACATTGTTGTGGATCTGAAGAATGCACAAAACTTTAGTGAGGAATCCGCAAAGCAGCAAATGGTGTTTTTAGCATCTGTCCTTGAATCATACGAGAGCCTTGTTGCGGGCAAGATTGGAAACACTAACCTCACCAAGGAGGATTATGATCAGATTGAACCAGAAGAGATGGAGTTGATTGATATCAGGTGGTGTATGGCTAGTGCAGTTAGACGAGCTCAAAGGTTCATGGAGATTACAGGAAGATATTCAATTGGAGGACCTTCCACAAAACTTGGTTTTGATATATCAAAGGTCACGTGCTTTAAATGTAAACAAAAAGGTCATTTTAAAAGAGAATGTCGAAATGCATATGCTGATGATACGGCAAATCCATTCCGTGAAGATTACTACAAAAGAGCAATTTATCATCAGAACAAATCTGAATCTCCCAGAATGAAGCAGATAGAAGAAAATCGCAAAGAAAAATCCAGAGCACTTGCTGTTATCCATGATGATGAGGGACATGATTGGAGTTAAGTGTTACCAGAAGAAGATGCAGTGGGCTATGCGTTTGTGACAAAGATTGTTCCTTTCAAAGATAGCCGAACAGAAGAAGAGAAATATATCAACAGAAAGATGAAAGCCCAAGACAGGATGATTAGAATTGGTTATATATACAAAGAAGCAAAACAGGCGAAAAGATGGGATGCTGATAGAGAATGTTACCTAGATCCCAAGGGTAACATAGGTGTTGATCCAAAAACTGTTGATGTTGAAACTCTCACCAAACAAATTGCTGACGAAGAAGAGGCCAGGCAGAGAGAATGGTGGGGAGGAGGAGAAGCTTATGAAAAAGAAAAAGAAAAAGAGAAAGAACAGCAGTCAAAGAAAATTGATGACGGGATTATTGACACGTCACAAGAGTTTACTGCAGAAAATTTGAAGAAAATGGCTGACAAAGTGTTTGCTGCAAAAGAGCTAGAGGTAGTTTCTGGTTCTGGAACTGAGTCTAAAAGCAAGGTCAGTCAGAATGATGCAATCAATGAGTCAGGTAAGAAAGCTAAAATTGAGTGCGACTGCAAAAATTGCATGAAAGACTGCAAGGTTTGTAGTACACTTACTTACCTCAACGTTAAAAAGGTTGAAGAACTGACAGGAAGAGTCAGAGATGTTGAAAATCAGATCTTAAACCGTGACAAAATGTTGAAGGCTTCCAAAGATAGAGTAAAAGAATTAACTGAGAAAATTGAAAATGATAAAAGTGATATAGAAAGAATTAGGAAAGAAAACGAAAAATTAATTCATGAAAATCGTCAACTTTCTGAAAATTTTGAGAAGCTAAAACGAACGGTTAAAGATTCTGATGAAAGAAATGGTAAGACAAACAAAGAAAATGTGAAATTGTCAGGTGTTCTGAGAGTTAAAGAAGAGCTAATCAATCAACAACTGGATGAAATTGCTAAGTTGAAGCTTCAGTTTCAAGAAGCTAAAATTGAAAATGAACGCATCCAATTGAAACTGAACAGTTACAACTCCGCAAGTTTTGTTCTTCAACATATAGTTCCTAAACCAATTGGGAAGAACAAAGCAGGCGAAGATGTATACTTTGATGGAACTGGGGTTGGGTTTCATCAGGTTCCATCGCCAGTTTTAAATAATTTTTCAAAGAAAAAATCTGAGTTGGTTAATGATGAAGAAGAAAATGAAGTTAAGCTTCCAGACACGATTGATGTCACGTTTACCACATCATCTGATGAAGATAGTATTCAATCTGAAGTTGTGAAAAACATGTTTGAAAATGTTTTAAAGTCTGAAAGTGACACTACTGAGGATGATGAATGCTTTTTGGATAAATACATTCCAAAATCAAAATAAAAAACAACTTAAATGAAGAACCTAATCTTGTGATGTACAAGATGGCGGGATCTGATAAGTTGTATTCGGATCATGATTTTCCTTTGGAGAATGTGAATGTTGGTAAATTGAGAAATGTGTTCAAGTTGATTGAGATTGATGTGTCTGAGATTGAAAGTTTGAAAAGTACAAAGAGGCAATTGAATTTTGAAAAAGATAAGTCTTATTATAAAAATCCTGTTGTACCGCAGCGTTTTTCTAACAACTATCAAAACAGATGGTCGGGTGGTTATCAGGGTGGTAAGAAAAATCAAAGAAGAAATTTTCAAAACAAGAATTTTGTTGAGAAAAAGGTGTTTGTAAAAAGCTCGAGTTCTCATTCCGAGCAGGAATCTGAAATTTTTTCAAAAACAAATGAAGAGTTTTTTTGAAGAAAAGGCCTCACAGCCTCAGACCGAAGGCACAAGTCGGGTAGTTGATACTCGTACATGCTTTAAGTGTAACAAAGTTGGACACATTGCACGAAAGTGTACCAACTTAAAGTCTAAGTCTGAAGTTGCTGAGAGTAAGAAAAAGAAAGCTGATGCAAAAGGAAAAGCTCCAATGATTGTTGAGAAGAAAGTTTTGAAAAATGAAAACACTAAGATCAAAACTGAACCGGTAAAGAAAGTGGTAGTTAAAACCGACAAATTTTACAAACGGGTTGCTTCGCCTCAACAAGCATGGAAACCAAAATCAGTTGAAAAGAAATCAAATTCTCCAAAACCAAAGGTGTCTAAGACTGCAAAATCATCATCTTCAACTAAGAAGATGTATGTACCTTTGGATTACTATGAGAAACTTGAACCACAAGAGGCTACTACTTCTGAGAAGAAGTATGTACCAAAGAAAGATCAATCATCTGTTCAACCTTCTAAAACTGATTTCTTTTTATACAAAAAGGTTGAGATTAGATCTGAGGAGAGCTTAAAGATGAATGACAAGAATTTTCCGCCACTTTACACTGCTAAAACTCATATCAAAGTCAAGCTACCTGAGTCAAAAGAGGCTTGGGTGGCATCAAAAACTAATTAATTGTTTGTGATATGTGCAGGAGCTTCCAAGATCCGTTTCACGTTGGATTATGGATAGTGGAGCTTCTCGGCACATGACGGGGAAGAAGACCCTATTGTACGATGTTCAAGGGTTTAATTGAGGTTATGTAGGATTTGCAGGAAATCAAGGTGGTCGAATAGTTGGTGAAGGAACTTTATCAAATGGAATTGTCACGTTTGAAAGAGTTAACTACATCGCCGAACTTGAAAACAATCTTCTGAGCATCTCTCAAATTTGTGATCGCATGTATACAACGCACTTTACAGACAAAGAATGTTTGATCTTGAAACCAGGATTTGTTGTTCCCGAAGAGTGGGTTATCATGAGAGCACCCAGAGTCAATGATCTGTACGTGTTGGACATGAGTGTAGCAACTACTACCACGGGTCAGGCTCACTGCTTTATGTCAAGAGCAACGGAAAAAGAGTCACAGTTATGGCATCGAAAGATGGGCCATATTCACCTGAGGAAAATGAATCACCTGGTGCATAACGACTTAGTTATTGGTGTTCATGTGAAAGGTTTTCATCTGGAAGGGGAGTGCATTAGCTGCATAAAAGGCAAGGAAAAGAAGAAATCACATCCTTAAAAGAAAGTCAACTCAGTCTCAAGACCGTTAGAGAGACTCCATATGGATCTGTTTGGTCCTGTAAATGTCAAAAGTATAACTGGAGATCTTTACTGTCTAGTAGTAACAGATGACTACTCAAGATTTTCATGGGTATCATTTCTGAAAACAAAAGATGAGACGTTTGAAAGTTTGATGGCGTTGTTCAGAAAAATTGAAAACTTGTACCAAACTCGAATCAGAAGAATAAGAAGTGACAACGGTACTGAGTTTAAGAAGAACAAGATGGAAGAATATTGTGATGAGAGAGGTATACTGCAAGAATTTAGTGCTCCTTACACTCCACAGCAAAATGGAGTAGCTGAACGAAAGAACAGGACACTAATTGAAACGGCTAGGACGATGCTTGCTGATTCGAAATTACCAGTCAACTTTTGGGCAGAAGCAGTATCAGCCGCTTGCTATACACTAAACCGGGTTCTAACAGTGAAGAAATTCAACAAGATGTGTTTCGAGCTGATCAATAACCGCAAACCGAACCTGAAGTATCTGGAACCGTTTGGGTCTCCCTGCATAGTTCTAGAACCTTTTGGAAAGTTTGGTGCAAAGAGCATTGAAGGAATATTTGTGGGTTACTCAAGTCCATTGAAACGAGTCTTTGTTCCAAGCTTAAAGCGGATAATCGAAGCACATAATGTTGAGTGTCAAGGTTATACCATGCCACCACAGAATCTAGGCGACTCATGGCATTTTAATTACGATACTTTGTGGGATTCGTTTGACATTGAAGAAGAACAAGATTTCTTTGACGAGTTAGATATTTTGAGAGAATATGAAGAATCACAGGAAAAATTTCCAGCAAAAACTTACATTCGTTAACGACATGCTTCGAACGATGATGAAGCAGGTCCAAGTAATGCTGGAGAACATGATGATATTCTACAATCCTCAGAACATGCTCTTGATAATCAGACGGCAGTCAATGATAATCAAGAATCTGAAGATAGACCTGTATTTGATCGTGGTGATTCAGATTCTGAGGGGGAGCAGATCCAGATTTCAAGTCAAACAATTCCAGTCAGTGACCAAGGTGCAAATCAGAATGTTACAAATTTGGAAGGCAAGGTAGATGTTTCAGGCGAGGTGATGCCGAGAACTCTTTCGAACCATCCAGAAGAACTGATTATTGGAGAATTACAATCAGGCATTCGCACTAGACTTCAAATTGACCAAGGCCTTACTTGTTTTTATTCTACAGTTGCTCCGTTACAAACTGAGTTTTCACTTAGTTTTTTTATTTCGCAGATTGAACCGCGAATATACAAAGAGGCGCTAACTGAAGATTCTTGGGTCAATGCTATGCAAGAGGAGCTGAGTCAGTTTGAGAAGTTAGGAGTGTGGAAATTGGTAGACTTGCCTGATGGTCATAGGAAGATAAATACCAAGTGGGTGTTCAAGTGTAAGAGAGACGATCGAGGGGTTATTATTCGTAACAAAGCTCGACTCGTAGTCCAGGGTTTCAGTCAGCAGGACGGTATAGATTTCACTGAAGTATATGCTCCGGTTGCTAGACTTGAAGCGATCAGAATCTTCCTAGCATTTGCATCTTGGAAAAATTTTAAAGTTTATCAGCTAGATGTTAAATCGGCGTTTCTCTATGGGAAGGTAAAAGAGGAGGTATATGTCGGACAGCCACCGGGCTTCACCGATCCAATCCACAAAGACAAGGTTTACTTACTGGATAAAGCGCTGTATGGTTTACACCAGGCCCCGAGAGCTTGGTACGAGACATTGTCTCAACACTTGCTAGCCAACAGCTTCATCCGAGGAAAAGTGGATGCCACTCTCTTCACCAAATAAATCGACGGACATCTTCTGATAGTTCAAATATACGTGGACGACATCATATTTGGGTCTACAAATGAAAATATGTGCAAAGATTTTGAAAGAGTTATGAAGCAGAAATTTGAAATGTCGTCAATGGGTGAGATGAAATTCTTCTTGGGACTTCAAGTTGATCAATTGCGTGAGGGAATTTTCATACATCAAACGAAGTATGTTCATGATATCTTAGAGAAATTTGTGATGTCAGGTTCTACTCCAGCTTCCACCCCGTTAGCGACGAACCATGGGATAAACCCTGATCTCACCGGAGAGAAGGTAGATGAAACGTTATATCGTTCCATGATCGGATCGCTGATGTACTTGACACCTTCTAGACCCGATATCATGTATCCAACCTGCCTCGCAGCAAGATTTCAATCTAACCCAAGAGCTTCGCACATGGTGATTGTGAAATGGATATTACGCTACCTGAAAGGAACTCCATCGTTGGGGTTGCGGTATCCAAGAGAAGGCGATTTCATGCTCGAAGGGTATTCCGATTCCGATTTCGGATGCTGCAAAGTTAACGCTAAATCAACAACAGCAGGGTGCCAGTTTTTCGGATCATGATTGGTTACCTGGCAATGCAAGAAGCAGACCTCTGTAGCTTTGTCCACATGTGAGGCTGAGTATGTATCTGCTAGCAGTTGCTGCTTTCAGATCTTGTGGATCCAGCAACAGATGCGCGACTACGGTTTGCAATTTCTTAACACTCCTATCTTTGTTGATAATGAGGCAGCGATAAACATCACTAAAAATCCTGTTCATCACGCTAAAACGAAACACATTGAAATTCGTCATCACTTCATCCGAGACTGTTTCGAGAAGAAGTTGATACGAATTGAGAAAATCCACACTGACGAACAAAAAGCTGATTTACATACCAAAACATTTGATAAAACTCGTTTTCAATATTTGCTAAAATTGAATGGTATGAAGCTTTTAATGGTGTTGGAAGAGATTCTTGGCGTTGATGAAGGTACCACTGTAGATGATGATGTTGAGAAGCAATCTGCAATGGTTTGTCGTTTTTTTACTTGTTTTGGTATTTAGGGGGAGTATAGGGTAATATTTTCTGAAAATACAAAAACAGTAAAAAATTTCAAAAATCCAAAAACATGAGATATTTCAAAATTCAAAAACAATAGAAAATTGAAATAGAGCTTGTGTAAAAAGGGAAATGATAGTAAATTGGCTTGACAGTTACAGTATGCTAAAGATATGTAAAGTTTAAAAGTATTAAACAGTCTAGCTGATGATATGCCGATAGGTTTTTACACATTTAGTAGGTTTGTTCGGGATATAAACCTAAATCTTTACTTGCTTATTTCATGGGGAACACTACTTGGATATATAGGTAACCCCTGAAATCTTGTTTGAAAGATCCTTTTTTCTGAGAGCTAGGTCTTTATACTCAGTGATATCTGGGGTATTATCCCGGGACTTCTGATATTGTGGAAGCAATGGCCTAGTCCACGTATAATACTTTACGCTTGCTTGAAATATAGCACCGCCCTCAGTATAAAAAATGATGAAACATTGAAAAATGTTAATCATGTACTGTTGAAGAAAATATCCTCTAAAGGGGACACACCTAAAGTCGAAGCTGTCATCTCTATGATTTTGCGGAAGCAATAGCCTGAGCTCTCACAGCCCTCACAATTTAACCCCTTACAGATATCATCTGTGGTATACTCACCTGTAAGACTGAATATTGGGATTTGGATACGGGAATATATTCAAGAGGTGGGACACATGAATGAGTTTAAGTTCTTAAAAAACCTAATTCGTATCCTGGACAGATTGAAATTTGTGTGAGAATTTAAGTGGATCAGTATATCGACAATCTAAGCGAATTGTTTAATTCTGAGTATAAAATATAAGCTTAACGGTACTTGTGTCTTGTCGAATAGCTGATATGATTCCTTAACACGCTCATCAAAAATATGTTTGTAAATAGTTTACATTTACTGCATTTTATTTCTGTATTTCATTTCTAGTTTCGAAACTTTATTCAAAATCCAAAAAGATTTTACATTTCTGTTTTTTTTTTTCTGACAAACCAAAGTGTAAAGCTGATCTTCAGATTCGAAATTTGAAGCAGATGCAGGAAGTTTCTGAGCTGGATGATGAGTTGTGAGCTTACAATGTTAAACTTATGAAATTGAAAAGTCAAAACAAGTTCATTAAGTTGAGACTTGTAAATTTCAGAAAATTGTTTGAACTAGTTTGTACAAAATGTCAGTGTGATTTGTCTCAGGTTAACCAAGGTCATTAAGTTGGACTTGGTAGACAAATTAAGTTCTTAGGGTCATTAATTTGAACCTGGATACTTAAGTGGATTTCTAAATTCTGACAAAACCAATAAATGAAGTCAAATGGTAAGTTTGGATTGAAATTGTCATAATCATAAATCTTATATTTAGGTAGAGATTGTGCAGGTAAATAGTTTGTTATTGAAAGCAGCATAGCAAATCCCAGCTAACTGTTAGGGGGAGTCTGAAAACTTAAAAGTCAGATACAGTTCCTGGATCTATATTCAAGGGGGAGATTGAAGGTTGTTAAAGATTCAGATCCTGTGATTCATGCTAGCTGTTGATAGAAGAAGAGAAGAATTGAAGGATGCTTACATTGTTAGACAAATTGGACAAGAGCAAGAAGATAGACAAAGACTAAAGACTGAAGATTTGATGCCGAAGACTTCGTCAACTTCCAAGGGGGAGTCTGTTGGTGCATAAATGTCTGTTAACTTCGTCTTTATAGAGTCTTATGTCTAGATAGGATAAACTAGTGCTCAGCAGGTTCAAAACTAGGATTTGTGTGTTTGTGTGTAATTTCGCTTCAAATGGTCACTGGTTGTTTCAAACGAAATTAGACATGTTAATTCCGCTTGAAATGGCCAGTGCCACTTTCAAGCGAAATCACTCACACTATATATAGTTGAGTTGTGGTTTCATTTGTAACTTTTCCGATTCAGAGCCGAGGTGCTGCCACTTTGTCAAACGATCTGTAAAAGCTTTGGAATCAATAATAAGAAGATAATTAAGAGGAATCAAGTTGTTACACGTCTATTTCTCTGATTCCTCCTTTGAAATAGATTGTAAACTCTTCTGATTGACTCGTTAGGGTCACACAATGATCCAACAATATCCACCCGGTTTCCATTATTATCATTGTTCGGGTTATCGTTATTCTGGTTTTCCGGGTTATTAGTCGGGTTCTCTTGATTCACTTGGTCAGCCATCTGAATTTTAAACATTTACCACATATTAATATCACAAGATAATATTTAATACAACCAATCACACAACACACATATTGATCAAAAACGTTGAATATTGCGACTTACTCTTTCTTATATTATGCATCTAATACAAACTGATACTGGAATTTAAAATTACAATACTATTATGCATCTATAACTATTGTCTAGATTTTTTTTTTCAAACATACCACGTATTATATATATATTATTATATTATTATTGTTACTGCCTCCACCATCACCTTTACTGATATGGGTTCATCCAGAACTCCATATTGCGCTCGTCATACTTCCAGACGAGTCGCTCTCCAACCTGACTCATCCTCTCGCTACTTTCTAAAATCTCTTCCCCGAAAGTTCGGAGCTCTTGCACATTTTCTGCACTCATTGGGGGTGCAGGTGCTAGGACTGGGTTTGGAAACTTGGGCATGGGTTCCTGGTACGGGTATGGATTCTCTAAAATTTCCCTGATGTACTGATCACTATCATAGTAGGGATCTAGAGGGTCCAAACCTTGGTAGGCTGCTAGGTTCGGCATAGGTGTGTCTTCTGGTATTGGGTAGCGTTGCACATAATCCCTATGGTCGTCTAACCACGGGTCGTAGTCTGGGTTTAAGGGATTGGGTGCTGGTACCCTAGGTATCTCTTCTGGGTTAAAATCATGCATTTGGATTTGATTGTCTGGGTTGTTTTCGATTTCCATTGGCTGTGTGGGGAATAGTGGTAATGGTTAGGGTGCTACGTGTTGCTCCGGGTTAGGGTCAGCAGCTGTGGTTGCTAGGATATGGAAATTTGCTAAACTCCTATTGAGCATATCTTATGTGTGGGCATCTGTTTCTCTTTTAGCGGCTGCTAAGGCTCGCTGGTTTTGCAACTTTTTATCCTCTTCCTACGTTCATTTGCTCCCCTACTGAACCATCCTCTCTTTTTAGGAGGGAATGGCTCTTCAGACTGAGACTTAAACACGAATATCCCATCTTCATTGTCAGCTGAATACCCTGAGAGGGTAGGCTGTGAAGAGGTGTCTTCGCTCCTAGGTGAGCTGGACAACTGACGGTAGGCGTCGGAAGGTCCTTGGTCGCTCATACTATAAACTAACAAATAGTCAAATAACACACAATAATAAAATGCAGATATACATGTATTTCCGTAATTTATATCCTAACACTTTAAATAATATCTTGGTGTCAGCAGAACACTTATGTGGCTGAATTAGTGGCTTAACTCTGATACCACCTTCTGTTGCAACCCCCGGCCCCTAACAAACCTGGAAACGGGAGGCCGCGGCCAGTTTTGGTGGTATCTGTGTTTTATCCTTTTGGCAGCGGAATTTTAATTAGGACCGTAGTTAGGAAATATTTTATCAGAGTAAAATACCACACTTTCATAATATTAAACACGTGGGAATAATCCCAAGTTTTAAGTACACACATTTTCATTGGGATAAATCCTATTTTATTTAAATAAAACATCTCTTTATTTTAGGTAACTTTATAGCCACTTTTCCAAGCCTTCAGTGCTGTCCAGCTGGCTTCTATTTGGCTTTCAGGTTTTGTTACCTGAAACGCGTTTAAAAACATTTTGTCAGTGGGAAATGCTGGTGAGTGAATCCCAGTTTAATCAAGTTAAGTAAAAACCATTGTATAGTATTGAGGGCGGTCGTGCAATTACATTTGTTTCCATCTACTTAATTATCACCCACGGTACTGTCAACCCGACTTGTGGTAATGTTACTCCTTGCAAGGCAGTAACAAATTTTGTATACAAAACCCCAACATACCGACGATAATTGTAGAATACAAATACTCAATCACTGTTTAATATATTATTAATTAAGCGGGGTTTTGTAAAAACAGTTAACAAAAAGGAGATTACTCACATTGTTGTCTTAGGTTTCCTTTAAGGGTTTCCTGGTGATTATCTATAATTTACACAAATGCACACGCGTTAGTATAATAACCCAATATTTACATTAGTAATACCCTCCCCGAGACGGCATTCCAACGACTACGTCGGGCAGAACCACGACAGCCGTTACGGAACCCTGGATCGATCGGGCAGCGTATCTAATACGTAATTGGGGTTATGATACTTACAACGAGGCAGAACTTCGTTATTTAGCGGGGTATTATACCCGAGAATAGCTTATACTATGTAAATTTTCGAGAGAGAAAAGAAGTGTCAGCGAGTTAGGACTGAAGGCCTGAGCTCCCAATTTATAGGAGCTGAATTCGAGTCCCTCGCGCCCCGCGTAGACTTAGAGGGGGTCTTACGCGGCCCGCGACATAGGTAAAGTAGGCCCTAGCCTTGATTTATCACCGGTCTAGCCTTGCCACGTGTCGACACGTGGCAGCTCCCAGGTGTCGCCTCGTAGCCAGACTGTCGCGCCCTGCGTAGAAGGTAGCCAAGGGCTACGCGGCCCGCGACATATATAAAAATCTGGTTTTTTTAATTAAATTTAATAAAAATAAAGTTATTTGGGGCCCGTTTTCATATACGGTGTGTATTTTAGGACATATTGGGATATTTTAATTATATTAGGGGTGTCGAAAATTATTTTAGAGGGTTGTTATAAATTCTATGATATCCTGAGAAAGAACAAGAAATTTGAGTGGACTGAAAAGCATGAGAATGCTCTCAAAGCCCTTAAGGATTACCTATCCTCAGCTCCCGCCTTAATGAAACCGGAAAAAAGGGGATATATTATCCTTATATTTAGCAGTCTCTTCTAAGGCAGTAAGTGCAGTCCTTGTTAAGGATCATGAAGGTACACAACATCTTATATATTATGTAAGTAAAAGTTTGCTTGATGCTGAATCCAGGTATTCACATTTAGAAAAACTTATCCTTGCTTTAATTATGGCCTCTACTAAATTACGCCATTATTTTGAAACTCATGCCATTATTGTTAAGACTAACTTTCCAATTAAGAATGTTCTCAGGAAACCTGAAATGTCAGGAAGGATGGCTAAATGGGAAGTAAAGCTTGGGGCTTATGATATAAGATATGAGCCAAGAACTGCCATTAAATCCCAAGCCTTAGCTGACTTTGTGGCTGATTTCAGTAGTGATCTACAAAGAGAAGCTGAGTTAGAAGTTCAACAGCTTGAAGAGACTAAGGATCCTTGGATACTCTTCACAGATGGGGCTTCAAATATCAAGGGAACTGGACTAGGAGTACTACTAAAATCGCCACAGGGGGACATAATACCCCACTCCATTGCTTGTGAGTTTCAAACTACTAATAATGAGGCTGAATATGAAGCCTTGATAGCTGGTTTGCAAATTGCCAAGCACATGAGGATCAGGTTTCTTGAGGTACTTGTAGATTCACTATTAATTACTAATCACTTTAATGGTTCTTATGATGTTAAAGGTAAAAGACTAATCAAATATCTAGATATAGTCAAGAAATTGGTAGACTCTTTATCTTCTTTTAGTTTGACACAGGTACCCAGAGAAGAAAATGCAGAAGCTGATGCTTTGGCCAACCTTGGATCTTCATTGAAAATTCCAGAGGATATTAAAATCCCCATAATCCATATCTTGACTCCTGCAGAGCACTGTTCTCAAGGATCCTTAGGACAGGGTATTATTGGCCTACTATGAAGAAGGATGCTGTGGATTATGCCAAGAAATGTGATGCTTGTCAGAGACATAGCAATATCCTTCATCAACCAGCAGAGCTCCTGCATCCTATATCCTCTTCTTGGCCATTCATTAGATGGGGAATGGATATAGTTGGCAAACTTCCCAAGGCACCAGGAGGGAAAGTGTTTATGCTTGCTATGACTGATTACTTTTCCAAGTGGATAGAAGCTGAAGCCTTTGCTCAAGTCAGAGAAAAAGATGTGATATCCTTTATTAAAAGAAACATTATTACTAGATTTGGTATCCCTTCTTAAATTGTTTGTGATAATGGATCCCAATTTATTGGGAGTAGAACTACTAACTTTTTGTGACAGTTGGGGGATTAAGATGATAACATCGACACCAGTCCACCCACAAGCTAATGGTCAAGCAGAATCATCTAACAAGATCATCATCAACAACTTGAAGAAGAAGCTTGGATCCAAGAAAGGAAAATGGGCAGAAGAGCTACCTTATGTGTTATGGGCAGATAGAACAACCCCCAAGAATGCTACTGGCCAGACTCCATTTTCTTTAGTGTTTGGAGCAGAATCAGTGATCCCTATAGAGATGGTAGTCCCTACTGCAAGAACAAGCATCCGTGATCCTGAAGGAAATGCCGAAAAATTGGTTCAAGACTTGGATACCATAGAAGAACTCAGGGATTTGGCAAGGATAAGATTGGCTAGTTATCAACAAAGGATGGTTGGATCTTATAACAAGAATGTCAGGATCAGAAAGTTTCAAGTTGGTGACATGGTGTTAAGGAAAGCATTCCAGAACACCACAAATCCTGCTGATTGCAAGTTAGCACCAAAGTGGGAAGGCCCCTATCTTATTGAAGTTGAGGCAGGAAAGGGGGCATACCGTTTGTTAACAATGGAAGGGGATTTGCTACCAAGAGCTTGGAATGCTGTCCATTTAAAGAGATACTTCATGTGAAAGGATCAGGGATCCTTGGCTATCTTCATATCTGGTATACACTGAGGATCCTTAGAGGATATGTGATCCTCATTCTGAAGTGGGTGCATCTTTGACAAAGGATCAAGTATCCACAAAAGTCTCCTAAGTTTTATGGGCTTGTCCCTAGTTTCATGGGTTTATCCCCAGTTTTTTGGGCTCGTCCCCAGTTTAAGGTATCTACTACCTTCGCCAGTAACGCACGATTATCCTGGTGTAGTTAAAGGCAATGGGACCAGTAGCCACTTTAGGGGCTGACAATTTCATTGTACTGGCTGTATTCAGGATCCTAAGTATAATGGTAGACGTACCATACATCCGTTCCTAAGGTTTCTAACGTTTTCACGTTAGCTAAGGTTTTGGCATTTTCATGTCACTAAGTTTGGATAGTCGCCAGTAAGGGTCATACTCCAGTTTACGCAAGATCCTTTGGGCTTGTCCCCGGTTTTTTAGGCTTGTCCCCAGTTAGTTTATTGGGCTTGTCCCCAGTTTTTTGGGCTTGTCCCCAGTTTCTTGGGCTTGTCCCCAGATACTAACTCTTCCTTTTGCAGTTGGCTTAGTCCCAAGTTATGTCTTATTTCAGGTTTCTAAAGCCAAACAGTTAAGGATCCTGGATCCTAACTTCATACAAGGTTTGTTTTTTGGTTATCATGATTGTAAACATCAAGGATTTAGGATCCTAACTTGGATTCTCGGGTATGATCTTTATTTACTTTGATTTTATTCTTGATTTATCTATGTTACCCTTGGTTTTTTACAACAGGATATATGATCCTAAAATTATCTCATTCTTTTTAAACTTTTCGATTATAGGATATTTGATCCTTGATTATATCCTAAACTTTTTGACATAAATTAATTCTTATACTTTCATTATTAACTTGTAAGTTCAAAGGAATATGCAATAATAATTGAAAGGTAAATAAACACAAAATGAACAACACAAGATAGTCAAAAGGTTAAAGTTTTATTTATTTATCATAATTAAACCTTTCAAAGGTTGTCAAAATTACCTACCCCAAGCATCTACCAGCAATACTTGGCCCGTCCGCTGGGGTAGGTAAAGGGTGTCCATACTAAGAAGTTCTGAGTTATGCAGGAAATTAAAAGATGAGGGGCATCAAAGGCTTCATCCTCCACAAACAGAAGGACCCATCCACTTTTGCTACCCCCCTATTGTCCCAAGGATCCGTGATCCTAAAACCTAAATACTACTGTTTAGTTACAGACCATCATTGTTTAAAACATCACAACCAAAAAACCACAAAACCATAAAAAATGGGCTCCGACCGCGTCTAGATAAATCCATCATCACCCATTGCTGCAGCCTAAACCTTCGCTGCATCATCACCACCAGCTGCTTCTTCCACTGGATCCTTCACCATTGCTCCCAGCTCCATCAGGTGCTGCCTCCTCAGCATCATCCTCGTCGTCCAGCTCCGCCAGCCTTTGCCTCTGATGTGTGCAAAATGCAACATATAAATTACATCAAGTGTGGCATAAAACTAACCCTTTTTTAGTACTAATGTTGGAAAAAGTGTGCTTTTGTCTTCCTTTTGTATTTTCAGGATTAAATGAGCTCAATTTAACAAAAGAAGCAAAAAGACAGCAAAATCTAACATAAATACAAGAAAAGGAACAAACGTGACATGCCCGACCCCACGACAGCATCTTCCCAAGCAAAACAAGAAGACAGAAGACTGAACATGCCCCATGCTCAGCCAGCACGGGGGCGTGCCCAAGTGTCAGCAGAAAAGACAAAGTGCTAGAAGTATCTATTGCCCACCACGGGGCCGTGCTCAGCGGACACGGGGCCGTGGTCAACTATAAGATTCGCACAATCCAGGTAAATCTTCATAGTACAAAGATTCTTCTGCACACGGGGTCGTGCTCAGCGGACACGGGGGCGTGGTCAACTAATAAGACAAGCTGCATTAAATGAAGAAAGAGAAGGATGTGGACACGGGGCCGTGCCCACTGGACACGGGGCCGTGCCCGAGCTTCTGTTCAGCCTATAAATAGGAGTGCTTGGCTCAAGCTCAAACCATCCCTTGGCACACCACCTCTCTCACACTTCACCCACCACCCACCACCACCATAACACCATCATCCACCACCATCATCCATTGTCCATCATAGAGCGTGTGAGTTGTCTCGGGATCCAAGATTGATCGTAAGAGTTCTTGACAATCAAGGCCATGTTTGCCTAAGTCTCTTACATCACTTGGTGAAGACAAGTGTCTAGTGTAATACTTTTTATTTCTAATCTTTTCTCACTTTTTACTTGGTTTTGTATTAATGACTTTAATAACTAGTTTCTTATGTTGAAGGTGATTCTTCCTTATCGTTTGTCCGTGGTGTCTTGACATTATTTTACTGTCTATATAAAATAAAAGATTTTCAGCATTCATATCTCCACGGTCTATATGGAGGTATGTTGGCTACCTGGTCGGGGGTTAAGGGAACGGTTTGGTAAGAGTCTTGCCATTGTTCAGCGTTTAGAGGTCCTGCAATGGACCTGGGTCAAATTTAGTAGGACCTCCTTCAATACTTAACGGTATTGGATGGCGGGGGTCCAAACTCTTTGATCCCCTCATAAGTTAAACTACTATTAATACTATAACCCGGCTATTTAGGACTGTATCCCTGCTGACTCAGACTACTTAGTCGAGGGTAACGTCACCTCCAAAAGAGGGGCCTACCATAATTTGCATTAATAACTTAATTAATTATCTTTCAATAATCCGACCCTTTAGGATTGTATCCTTGCTGACTCAAACTACAGGGTTGAGGGTAACGTCACCTTCAAAAGAGGGGCCTACTACAATAACTAAGATAATCTCTTAAATAAGTGCAAAAGTGCGGAAATAATCAAAGGTTACACTATACACGAGTCAGAACCAAGTGAATCATCTTGTCTATCTGTTTTTTTTTATTTTTATTTTCAGCATTTTAGTTAGTTTTTATTTTCTTAGTTTAAAACATTTTTCTAAACTTTTTGATTTGATTAGACGTTGAGGATAAACCGGTACTAAAAGCTCTTGTGTCCTTGGACGACCTCGGTATCTTGCCAACACTATACTACGCTCACGATGGGTGCACTTGCCCATATGTGTGTTTAGTGTTAGTAAATATCGTGTTTTATAAATTTAAAACTTGGCTAAAAAAGTGTTAAAGGGCTTAAAATATACACCTAATATATATAACACTTCACACGCATCACCTCCAAGCCTCCTGGTCCCAGGCAGACCTGTCGAAAGCAGGATCCTCAGCCTCTTTGGCCATTTGCAGCTTGATCTTGAGCATGACAATCGTAGCAGAAAGCTTTGCCCCTTCCATCACCTCTGTCTTCTCCTTCTGAGCCGTGATCTGGGTCAGGACCAGCTCCTTTTGCACCAGGTTGAGATCCTTCTCGAGGGAGGAGATCTTCTTGTCTTTGGCCATGAACATCTGTTGGAAGTCTAGGTTCTTCTGCTCAGCCTCTTTCAGATTGTGATCAAGGAGCATTTGGATCTCAGCAAATTTCTGCATAAAACAAGTATATGTCAGGATCCGTTATCCTCAGAAAGTAAAAGATCAGACTTAAGGATGGGATGCTGGGACTGGCAGCTAGCTCCTTCTTGATGGACTTTGAGAAAGCAAATGCGTCAAGATCACTGACGCTGAATCTGGAAGTAGAGTTTGAGGATTTTCCAGCGCCTACAAATACAAAACACAGATAAGTATTCATACTTTACATTCATTTAAACATTTATCTACTAAAAAATATGGATACTTACTTGACATTGTGTAGGAACAGGAGGAGACTTCTTGTGAATCCTTAGTTTTGGCTTGGAATGTTCTAACAGCAGGATCGAGCTTCCAAAAAGCAGCAATTCTTTCTTTTGTTGCAGGGGTTTCTTGAATGTGTGAGAGTGAAATACCTGCACAACAAAAACAGAGAAGAAGGATCAGTTATCCTTAACAGAAAAAGAATCTTACTTTGATTCTTGCCTAAGGATCTCGTATCCTACCCTGGGTGATCCACCTTTTGGGAAGGTCTTTCCTATCTGGAATTGAGTCCCTCCTTACAAAGAAGAACTGGTTCCTCCAGTGGGTATCATTTTTGGTGGTTTTGAGGATTGGATGAGGCTGACCGGGTTTATGCTTGAACAAAAAACGGTAAGAACCATGGCTAACAAGGTTGTATAACTGACTCAACTCAGACACCCCTATTTCAACACCTTCCTGCTCAATGATGTTTTCAAGAGTGTGAAGAACTCTCCACATCATTGGCATGGCTTGTATATAGCACATGCCAGTGAGGGTGAAGAATGATTGTGTCAAAGTAGGGAAAGGATAAGAAAACCCTATCAGAAAAGGGGTTGCCGGAAAATTGATCCGAGCATCAGAAACACAATCGCTTTTCATCGAAGGATCTGAAGACGGCCTCTGCCGGGAAGCAATGACGTATCCGATCAATTTCAGGATCGGTGAAACGACAAAGTTCCAGCGAAGGGTTTTTGGTTACACCCTGGCTCTTCAGAGGGCTATCCTTCTTAGAATCCTTAGCAGGTGAGGATCGGAGGGTCATCTTCGCCATGGATGCTCGGAGAATAGAGGATCGGAAGAAAATAATTTAGAGAGAAGGAAAGAGAGAATACTTGCTTGGATCTTCGGATGAGGATTTAAAGGGGGAAACTCTCAAATTTAAATGCAATTTAGTCCTTATCTCTAACCCTATATATAATGATTGTTGTTGCAGGTGATGACTGTTGATGACATCAGCCTCGCAACGGCTATATCTTTTACTAACGGCTAGTCCGATTAATGTTGAAACATGACTATCCAATTCGATATCAACTAGTCATGTTTGGGGGCAATTGTTAGGGATGGAATTTTATAGTCTATGGATCACGGATCCTCAAGTGCAGCCAGGATCACGGATCTTCAGTTCGGTTTGAATTAAGGATCCTCAGAAGACGTTGCAGGACTAAGGATCCAGGATCCTCATTATTATCCTTATACTAACAATTGTTTCCGTTATATTTGAACTTGTTTTGCAGGAGTATTTGAGTGGGACTTGGTCTTGCCGAGATTCCAGGGGAATATGCCTTCTAATTCTGCACGTGCATGGCCTTCGTGACCATTGTGGAGATCGTGGAAAGCTAGCACCTTTTTCGGATTGTTAGTTTGTTAGCTTATTTCTATTTTTAAATGGGGATAACAAGCTAGATGAGATAGAACAATTAGCAACTCACACTACTCTCGAGAACTCTCTGCAAGTTGTTGGCGATTATACACTTTTTGCACACTAGTGATCCTTGTACCAAGCTTGTTATCATCCCGATTTGTAAACAATGTTTGTGTAATATAGTTGGTGATCAGCAGTTTCCATCACCCGAGGTTTTTTGTGCCGAAGATCATACATTGATCAAGGGATTTTTCCTCGTATAAATCCTTGTGTCCAACATTCATTTCATTCATACATCCTTCATACATTTGTTCATTTAACTAAGCATCACACCTCACAAAATCGGATTTGGTTGCATTATCCTTGTGTGATTTTTGACCAAAACAACTATATTTTTCATAAACCATAAAGATGACTTAAACAAACATACTTCGTTGATTCATGTTTTACAACAAAGATATTACATAAACCATAACAACCAACCAACCTACACTGATCAACTAACCCTAACCAGAATTGATCAAATCAACACAAACCTAACCCTAATTCAAATATCCGGTAACAACAAAGAAAACCCTAAAATCATCAACAACACCAAGATTATCTTGTTCTTCAATATATTTTTTTTCTTGCAGCTGAGTAACTTCAAGGTCGATCTTGTTCCTGTATCTTATAAGACCTGGAATGATTGCAATTGCACGTCGACACATTGGGGGGTCCACGCAACCTAAGAACCTTACACATTTGGGGTTCTATAAATTAGAACGAATGTCATTATTCTAATCCCCTAAATTCTGAAGTGGAATAAATGATTTAGAGAAATTACCATGTCAGGGCATGCATAGAAATGGCGTCCGGGGTTAAGATCTGTCCAAGATGTACGTATGGTTACATCTTGACCACATGTGCAAAGCACCATTGTTGAACGATAACCTGAGGTTGAGGATGATGATCTTCTGAATTGCTGTGAGGATGAAGATGATAATTAGGTAGGTATTAGTAGGGAAAATAATAATAAAATATTAAATAAGCAAAGGAAATGACGAAAATACCCTCACGTGAGGGACGCGTGAGGGGACTTAACGTTTAAAACAAACGTCTGTTAGGCCCAGGGACTATCCGAGTAACAAAATAACAAACCACAGAGAGGACACCTGCTATTTCCAAAAGTAGGGGACTAAACGTGAAAAAACGTGAAACCACAGGGACTATCCGGGAAATTAACTCTAATTTTTTAAATGATTCTTTCATTTTTTTATTTAACTGAAATTCAAAACAAAAAAAAAACAAAGACTCATACATGTGTAGATAACCTTTCGAAATCGACCGAAGTCTTGGTCGTCGCAAAGCGCATGTTTAATTCCATGGTATAGCCTTTTCTAGTACGCAAACACTCCAAAGAATTGAGAGAGAAGGCAAGAACTTGGGGCAATTTTCTGATGATTTTCATTATGCAAAAACTGAAATTTAAACATGCTGAGACATGGAGTTCATGTCCTTATTTTGTGCTACTAACTACCCATGTTCTACCACTACTTGACAAATTCAACCATGCATACTGAAATAAAATAACAAATAAAATAAACATGCTGAAAAGAAAACGTGCATAATCTTGGGCATCAAGCTTCCAATCGGGCTGGCCTTTTAATCAACCTTTTGGGCCTTGCATCCTCCCACTTGGGCTCTGGACTGGCTTGGGCTGCATCTTGGCTTGCAACAGGCTGGCCCGTATCATCCCCCTCTCCTTGAGCAACGACATTGTCCTCGATGTCAATGAAACCTGGAAATTGTAACTTGATGTCGTTGACATCTTCCCATGTTGCTTCTTCCAACGGTTGTGAATCCCACTTAACCAGAATTTCCGTTTTACCCTTCACTCCCATGCGAGTATCAATAATAGCTTCCGGTAAATGGCCGATGTCGATGTCTTGACCAAAATCCGCAAGATCGCCTTGAGTTGCCACGTCGTTGGCATAGCTTGGTTTGAGAAGTGAAACATGGAAAACCGGATGAACTTTAGATCCCAATGGTAGCGCTAACTTATAAGCGACCTTTCCGATACGTTCAAGAATTTTATAGGGCCCAAAAAAACGCCTGGAGAGTTTTTGATTAGCTCGCTGTTGCACCGATTGTTGACGATATTTATGTAGACGGAGATAAACCCAATCGCCAACACCAAATTCTTTGTCGATCCGATGCTTGTTAGCCTGTTTAACCATTCTCGCTTTGGCCGCTTCAATCGCTTCTTTTAAATGTTCCATAACACGTTGGTGGTCAATTAAAGATGACTCGATAGACACTGTGCTGGTGGTACCCGGAATGTAATCATGAATGGAAGTTACCGCGTGACCATAAAGAGCTTGAAATGGTGACATCTTAATCGAGGAATGGTGACTAGTGTTGTACGAAAACTCGGCTAAATACAAATAACGTTCCCACTTCTTTGGTTCGTCACACACATAAGCACGAAGATACATCTCGAGGCAACGATTAACAACTTCCGATTAACCATCGGTTTGCGGGTGGTATGCACTTGAGTGAAGAAGCTTAGACCCCATTATCTTAAATAATTCACGCCAAAACTTACTGATAAATAACGGGTCTCGATCTGAAACAATTGTTTTCGGTAGACCATGCAAACGATAGATTTCCCGCATGAAAATACCGGCCAAAGAGATTGCAGTATAGCCCGGAGGTAAGGCGATGAAGTGAGCAAATTTCGACAAGCGGTCTACAATAATCCAAATAGATGTCTTACCTTTCAACGGTGGCAAGTGGGTTATAAAATCCATTGAGATGTCAGTCCATGTATGCTCTGGTGTAGGCAGAGGTTGTAACAAACCATATGGCTTATGGTTTGGAGTTTTAATGGCCTGACAAATACTACACTTCTTAACAAAATCCGAAACGTCTTTTTTTAATCCAAGCCACGTGAAAGTAGACGATAAGCGATTAACCGTTGCATTAACACCCGCATGACCCCCAACAAATGACGAATGAAACTCGTGAATTAAACGTGAACGTAAATCTGAAATGGGGGGAATCAAAAGTTTACCATGCAAATAAACCAAGCCGTCGCGAACTGCGTGAAAAGGAAACGCTACTGGATCTGCGATGATGCTGGTAACAAACTGAATTCCGACTGGATCTTTGCTGAAATATGAGCGTACCTCTTGAAGCCACGTTGCCGTAGGATGTGAGATAGCTAACATGACCGGAATAGTGACACGACTCAAAGCGTCAGCAACAGAGTTTTCTTTACCCGGTTTGAAATGGATTTCGAAATCGTAACCCATAAGCTTCGTAATCCAACGTTGTTGTTCCGGTGTTTGAATTGTCTGGGTAAGAATGTGCTTTAAGCTGTGATGATCGGTGAAGATTCTGAATCGACGACCCAAAAGATACTGTCGCCATTTTTTTACCGCTTCCGTAATCGCGTACAATTCTTTAGTGTAAGTTGAATGACCTTGCATAGTTGGGCATAATTTCTTGCTGAAAAGGGAAATTGGGCGTGAATTCTGAGACAAAACTGCGCCAATGGCGACGCCCGAAGCATCCGTTGTAACGTCAAATGGTTGTGTGAAATCGGGTAATGCAAGAGTGATCAGTTCCTTCATTTGAGCTTTGAGAGCAACAAAAGCATCTTGTGCTTCTGCGTTCCAACATAATTCCTTTTTTTAAGAGGTCCGTAAGTGGACTAGCTATTTTGGCATAACCCGGAACAAAACGGCGATAATAACCAGTTAAACCCAAGAATGCTCTTAAGGTAGTAAAAGAAACTGGTTGTGGCCAAGTTTGAATAGCTTCCAATTTATCCGGTTCCGGTGCAACCCCATTACTTGATATACGGTGCCCCAAAAACGAAATTTGTTGTTCGGCAAACACACACTTAGAACCCTTTGCATAAAACTTGTTATCGACAAGAGTCTGAAAAACGTACCGCAAGTGGGAGTAATGATCTTCCAACGAGGCACTATAAATTAATATGTCATCAAAAAACACGAGAACAAATTGTCTTAGAACACTTCTGAAAAGATCATTCATGGCAGATTGAAACGTAGACGGAGCATTTGTGAGCCCAAACGGCATTACAAGGAACTCGTAATGACCGTCCGTCGTACGAAACGCTGTTTTATGTACATCTTCTTTAGCGACACGAATCTGATGATACCCGGAGCGTAGATCAATTTTAGAAAAGATTTTCGCACCGTGATGCTCATCAAGAAGTTCATCGATTGTCGGAATCGGAAATCGATCACGGACTGTAGCGGCATTGAGAGCTCGATAGTTGACACAAAAACGCCATGAACCGTCTTTCTTTTTGACGAGTAAAACCGGAGATGAGAAAGGGCTTTGGCTCGGACGAATTACTCCATCATGCAACATTTCCGATATCAAACGCGTCATTATTTGTTTTTGAAAATGTGGGTAACGGTATGGTTTGACATTGATCGGCTGGTCATTGTTGAGTAGCGGTATATGATGGTCATGTGGACGGTTAGGAGGTAGTTGATGTGGTTCTTGGAAAAGGTTTTTAAAAAGTTCCAGCAAAGAAATGATATGGGTATTAGGGGAGTGAGGAAGTATGGTTTTTTTTGGTGGTTGTGGAGGTTGGGTATCAATAACCAGAGTGTGTAAGGAGGCAACTGAACCATGTTTAATAAGAGCAGAAAGTGAACTGGATGAAAGATGTTTGGAAAGTGGTTCACCTTTAAGAGTACATTGTCGACCATCTTTGTGAAAGGATATCTGTGGTATTGAAAAATCCGCTACAATAGAACCAAAAGTGCTTAACCAAGCAATACCGAGCACCAAGTCTGCACCTTCAATAGGTAATACAAAAAATGGAATAGAAAACGCAGTTTTTTGTAAGTGCAAATATACCTCAGGGCAGTAATGTCTGCAACTGATAAACTGCCCGTTTCCGACCATAACGTTGAACGGCTCGAGTGGCTTCGATGGTAAAGCGAACAAGGATGCGATTCGGGGTTGGATGATGTTGTGGGTGCTACCACAATCAACCAACACAGTGACCGGTCGTCCATTGATGAACCCGGTGACACGTAGGGTTTGAATGGATGATAACCCAAAGTATGCCGCATCAGAGAGTGCTAAATATTGTGGACCGGGCGGATCATCGGTACACGGTTCCTCAGAGTTATCCGGCGTATTCATATGTTCGTCGTTGTCTACTATAAGAAGGAACTGTGGTGGCGAACACTTATGACCTGGATAAAATTTTTCAGGGCAACGAAAACATAAGCCGTCTTTTCGCCGCTGTTGGATAGCTTCAGGAGATAATTTCGTAAACGGCAAGGGTTTCGGGGGTGAAGGTAGCAGGGGAGGGGTGGAGGTGGTCGCAGGTTTTGGCGGAGTAGGAGGGTTCTGTTGCTGAGAAGTCGCTTGTGATGTTACAGGAACTAGATTGATTGCAGGAGTATAAGAGCGAGTGGGGTAGAAAGGTTTGGGTTTAGCCGATTGGGCCAACTTATCTTCAACCCGGCGGGCTAGCCCACAAGCATCATAAAGAGACGTGGGCCGGATAATAGCGAGTTCAGATTGTATTTCCGGTTTCAGCCCCGAAAGAAAACAATTAAGTAGGGTTTGCGCCGACAAACCGGTAATCCGATTACTGAGCCGCTCGAACTCGGTCTGGTAGTCAGCCACCGAAGAGAGCTGGCGAAGCTTGAAAAGTGTAGCTTCGTGATTTTCGAACGTTGATGGTCCAAATCGGAGTTCGACTGAGCGCTTAAACTCGGTCCAAGACCCAAGGAGATTGTTGTTGGACTGGTGTTGGTACCAAGAAAGAGCATCACCAATACAATGGAAGGCAGTTAGCGTAATTCGTTCGGCTGGAGGAATTTGATAGTAATTGAAATAGTTATCGGCTTGAAAAATCCAAGCGAGTGGGTTGGAACCATCGAACAAGGGTAGTGAGATTTTTGGCGGTCTCGGGTTGTTTGGTGTGGTTTGTTTTTGTGCGGGTTTAGGGCCAGAGTTTTCTGGTTCGTTGGTGATTTTATCAGTGAGTTGAGTGACATGGTTAAAAAGTCGGGCGGTAGTTTCGGTTTGGGTATCGAGTTTGGAGTTCTGTGCATCTAGTTTGGAATTAAGGTTGGAGGTGGCTTGAACGAGGGCTGCGATTTGTGTTTTAATATCGGATTGGGTATTAGCGGCTGTGGTGGTGACTTGTATAAGTTGGGTGAGTTGATCGGTGATATTGGGTGGAAACTCATCGGAACCGGTGGGATCACGACGGGGCGGCATAGCGGAGGATTGGAACGTGAATGAAAGCACCAAATGGTATAGCCTTTTCTAGTAGGCAAACACTCCAAAGAATTGAGAGAGAAGGCAAGAACTTGGGGCAATTTTCTGATGATTTTCATTATGCAAAAACTGAAATTTAAACATGCTGAGACATGGAGTTCATGTCCTTATTTTGTGCTACTAACTACCCATGTTCTACCACTACTTGACAAATTCAACCATGCATACTGAAATAAAATAACAAATAAAATAAACATGCTGAAAAGAAAACGTGCATAATCTTGGGCATAAAGCTTCCAATCGGGCTGGCCTTTTAATCAACCTTTGGGCCTTTCATCCTCCCACTTGGGCTCTGGACTGGCTTGGGCTGCATCTTGGCTTGCAACAGGCTGGCCCGTATCATTCCACTAGTTGAATTTAAATATATAACATAATATATTTGACTATTACTATTACTATTGTTGTTATTATTATTATTGATTGGCTTATCAATTTTTAATGAATCTCACTAAAAGAGAAGCTATAATTTTTCATTATGATATAGATTATTGTATAATCTTAAGACAAACTTTAATAATTTTGTGGCATTCTTTTGATAGATCTGAAATGTTCACCTATGTGACCCTTTAGCGTTAGCGTCCCCAAGTCTTGTATTAATAGAATCATACTTCTCAACAAACATTCTATTAGTGTTTGAAATGCAAGAATGAGAGGTGAAATAAAATGGTCCATTGAAAGGGAATGAAGATTCAATGGAATGAAAGCGTGTCTTCTACAAAGCATTTTATTATTTCAAAATCATTTCATCCACACCTCATGTTTTTTTTCCATTTGATACATCCCTCGTTAACAACACCACAACGTACTACCGTCGCCACCACCCACCCACCACCGCCGCCACCACCCACCGTCTTGGTCACCACCCACCACCACCGACGTTCACCACCACCCACCGTCACCGCCTCCCACCTTCACTTTGCCGTCACCCACCTCTCCAACTGTCGCCGACACCACCCACCATAGCCGCCACCTATCACTACCCACCGTCGCCGACCACTGCCACTCACTAGCGTTTTGTTCCTTCGTTTATTATTCTCTACCAAATAATACAAAGTAACGATTCGTTCCGTTCCATTCCATCACCTCATACATTGCATTCTCTTGTCCATTCTATTACCTCATATCAAATAGACCCTCAAGGATCCTGTTTCCTCACGAAACTCTCTTTATATACTACTCCTATACACTTATATACACGCACGTGTGCATGCGAATGGGATCTTGAATCCAATATTGACTCGAACGTCATAGGGTGGTCAGAGACCCCAGTAACCTGACCCCTTCTAAAGAGTTCTTCATGGTTTTGAAAATATTACTTGAGCTAAAGAAGACGAGGCGTGATTGTCTACTACTTCATCATCACGAAGCATTTACACTAATAAGACAGTGGTCGGGATTTGTTTCTACAATATGAACAACGAATTAAGTTGTTTATGAAAGTAAAACAAAATTCAACATTATTTGATTATTACCGATATCACATCACAAGCGTGGCATAACCGATGGATGTCACTTACGATGATAGAGTTTCAATGGATTTATTTGTCGCTGAAAGCCCTCTATCTTATAATAATTGAATTAGTTAAATATACATAAACTATGTCTCCAACCCAATATTGTTGAAAACCTAACGTAATAAATACTTCAATTTAATCATTTTGATACACTTTGACACCATATATATAATTTGATAGCAATTGATGTATGTTTCCGAGGTTTAATGTTTTGCATGATTAAGTCACGTTATCTATGATAACATGCATGTGAAAACAAGTTACTTTGTTAGGTTTATTTGTGTAGGTTTCAGGTAATTTTTGAAGGCGTTTTGAATGGGTACAACATTATGGAATTAGCAAGGGACATGCAGGACGAGAATGGAAAGCAAAAGAGGAAAATTCAAGCGAGGATGGCGTAAAATACGCCCAGATCCGTAAAATACGCCCCTCCTGAAGTATTTGGAGAGTGTATACTGTTAAATACGCCTCAACGTGATACAATATGAAACCATAGGACCTTAACCTGTAAAAGGAACTTTAGTACTTAAAAGTATTAATTTTGACATAACTATATGTGTAATTAACTCAAATATAAAAAAATAAAATACAAAATTTCATTTCATTTTGTGTTTATAAAAAGATTGAACCATAGCCTGCATATTGTATGGGACTAAATAATATTTAATTGGTAGGTATGGTCACGAGCCACCCTTGATTCTATCTCATGACTGGTTTAAAATGATTTACATAAGATAAAAGAGAATTTGAATCATCATGCTTATATCACTATTTTAGGGGAGGGGGTGGTCACTAGTGACCATTTTTCCATCACTCATAATATCCAATCATGTTCCGCTATGTCAGCAACCATTTTTCCATCACTCACAACCTTTTTTAGTGGGGGTGGTCATCACTCACCACCACACCCAACAATTTCCCCCCAACCAACAATTACACTCACAAATAAAACCATCACGGCGTGGAAAAAATAACGAAATTGGATTTTCGTTATACTATAACGCGTTATACGATGAGGTGGGGGTGGGATTTATGAAGTTCCACATGTTATAAATGAAGTTCCACGCGTTATAATCCATCCACCCCGCCTGGCCTTAGGGCTTGTTTGACTAAGCTTATTTAACTCAAAAATGACTTTTTGTTAAAAGGACTTATTAACTTATGACTTTTTAAAAATGAGTTTTTGAAAAAGTGTTTGAATTAGCTTATTAGGTGGAAAAAGCCAAAATTACTAAAATGGACATTCTTCATATTGAAAAGTTGTTTGGTAGGAGGTAAAAAAGTTGTTTGGTAGGGGGTAAATTTGTAATTGTGTTGAAAAGCTCTAAAAAATCACAAATTTCTGACTTTTCAAAAATGACTTTTGAAAAGGACTTTTCAATTAGCCAAACAATTTTTTGACTTATTGACTTATTGATAAAGACAATAAGTCAATAAGTTGGTTCAAAAAGCTTAGCCAAACATGCCCTTAAACTTCAACCTAAGAGTGGAGGGTATAGTCAAACACCTTAGGGTGTTTGAGTGAAATCCTACCCAATAATACTCCCCATTTTGCACTCAATCAGAGGGTATAGTCAAACACCCTAAGGTGTTTGAGTTATATATTTTTTATTTTCTAGAAATTATTCATAAATAAACAAAACATATTTTAATGTAAATAAAGGTACTTTTAATTAAAAAAAAGCATTACATAAAAAAAAACCTAACTTAAGATATAAAAATAAATTTAAAAAAAAACCTAATTTAAAATATAAAAATAAATTAAAAAAAAAACTAATTTAACTATTCGTCGTCGGAATCCGCTAAAAGGTGGGGTAAATCTTGTTCTCCAAGATGCTCCACAAGATCATATTTTAGTCTAGAATGCGTATCTTCATCAATGAGCTCGTTATAAGCAGTGTCTTCGAAAACGGACTCGACTTGAGGATCCCAAATATGTACCGGTGCAATCGCGTTTCCGTCGTCTTTTAGAATCATATTATGCATAATAATGCACACATATACGACCATCCTAATTTTTTTTAACACTCGTAGCACACATCGGGCGATGAAGTATATGCCATTTTGCCTTTAAAACACCAAAAGCCCGTTTCACGTATTTTCTTGCCGCCTCGTGTTGCCTCTTGAACTTCCTTTCTTTAACAATGTGAGGATACGGAAATGATTTCACAAACACGGACCAAGTAGGGTAGATTCCATCGGTAAGATAGTATCCACGCTTGTACAAGTGGTTGTTCACGTAAAATGGGCATTTTGGTGCAATTCCATTTCGCTCAGTAAGAAATAACGGAGATTGTTGGAGCACGTTGATGTCATTTTGTGAACCTGCTGGACCACAAAAAGCATGCCAAATCCATAAATTCTGAGAGGCCACCGCCTCGAGCATAACTGTCGGGTGACTGTGATCCCCCCTCATATATTGACCCCGCAACTCCGTTGGACACATTCTCCAAACAAAATGTGTACAATCAAGACTACCCAACATCCCAGGAAGGTGATGTTTCTCCTCATGAGCTTGGTACAAGAGCGCAACGTCGTGGCTAGTAGGTCTACGTAAAAACTCGGAAGCGTATAAATTACATACCGTTTCGCAAAAATATTCTAGACTTTCTCGGGAAGTCCTTGTGGACATATTTAAATACTCGTCGAACTCGTCTGGAGCGTTACCGATTGCTAGTTGCTTAATCACCGAAGTAACTTTTTGAATCGATGTAAAACTTTCCTACCACTAGCATCCGCAGCGTCTTGAAACAACGAGTTATTCGCTTGCACGTCACTCAAAATTTTTAAAAACAACCTTTTGGACATACGAAACCTTTGACGAAAAACATCTTCGTTGAATACGGGCTCCTCGACAAAATAATCTCTCATAAGGTTGTAGTGACATTTCACTCGATTTCGATGGACAGATTTCCTTTTTCTAGAAGTGCCCGTGTCTTCCAGTTGAGCGGCTTCGTTAATAAGATTTTGGAAAAAAATTAAACTACTATCGCTCGAGGAAGAATCATCGTCTTCACTAATATCAATTGGAAGGAATAGCGGTGGTATATCATCCATTGAAAAAATAGAAGTGATTTTAAAAAAAAAAATAGAGTTGGTTAAAGAAGAGTTGTGTGTTTTAAATTGATTGAAAATATGGGTATTTATATAAAAAAAATTCAAACGGTCGAAAAATTAACGTTCAAAAAAATAGAAAACGGTCAAAAATCACATCACATCAATCCCCCCTTTTCGGTAAACACTCACCGAAATACCCAGCCTCTCTCCTCCTCACCTCTCCTCCTCACCGAATACTCACAAACACACGGTATAGTCACCGATCGGTGACATACCCTCCCCGCACAAGTCCCCGAGGATTATACCCTCTACCCTAATAATTATTATGTGTGGCCATTTGTGTATATTATTTGATATTTTTTATATCAATAAACTTAACAATTCTTGCTGAAAGTCTATATATTTTAGGTTAAAAATAAATATATTTTGAACATAAAATACCCCCCTTAGATTTGGATATGTACGACGATTATTATATAAAAACGATCTCAAAGCAATGATCATCGAGTCCTAGTGCGCAGATTACGAGCCCCACTTATGCAATAAAGATTTGAGTGGATCACTTTTACTTATGTAACAATATACATTGAATCACTTCATTTCCAATAGTGTTAGACGTAATTAACACATGATTAAATCACAAATATTTAAATATTAATATTTTCATACTTTTACCGGGATATTGATCTATATTTAAACCTATATAAAGAAGCAAGTTTTTGGTGCATCAGCACTTGTACTTTGTGCCTTGGGAGTTTTTCAAAAAAAAAAAAAAATCCAATTCTCCTTTACACGTCCCTCCTCCCTTACTGTTCTCACTCACAACCCCACAACAAGCAATCTCTCTCTTGCAAGAAAGTAACACCGAAGATGATGGCAAGGTCTCCGGTCAAAGAAGAGAACAGATTTGACAAACTAGGGATCCAGGTGACCGATCTACTTCAGTGAACCAATGAGTGTGATACGACTAAACCTACGATTCCGGCAAAAGAGAACACCGGCGACAAGGGATCTTCCGACGATTAAGGTAAGACCCGAACCACCTGACTCTGTTTTCTGCATAATACTGTTCATTAGCAAAACTAACCCTATTTTTCCGATATGTAATTCTTGCAGTGTGTTAATTTCATACCCAAATCATGTTCATATGGCTATTTCAATGAAATTGAGTCATAGAAACCCTAAATTAGGTTACTTAAAGTTGATTAGAAAAAAATGATTAACTCAGATCATCTAAGTTGTATAACCTGAATTTATCATTAGCTCTTTCTGTGAAAACCGCTAAACAATCACTCACATGAGAATGGAAAAGTTCTAGAGTTGCAATTCGTCCGTTCATTGGCACATAGGTTGCATAAAAGCAAATGTGCAATTAGATATAGCACTAGGTTTTGATTTATTCACCAATTAATAATAAACAAGCCTGCATTTCAGCCTTGCTATTCTTAACTCACACTCAAGGCATAAGTGTATAGTTTTTGGTATGGGTCGATGTGTTATGTTACATGAATTAGGTATAATCATTGTCGTTTATTTGAGATTTGATGCAAGCTACCTTCTTAATTACCAGACAAGTGAATTTACAACCTTACATATGCACATGAGCAACCAGAACAGTCAACAAAATTTGGAGGTTTGCTACTTTCGCCATTTTTTTTTCAACTCTGGTTATGCTTAAACAAAGTATTTTTACATTATAACTGGTGTCTTTTTTGGAATCATCTCGATCAAACATCCTATACATGAATGGATGTCACCTAAGGAATGACAAGGAAATTAACATAAACAAAGAAATAAAGATGCCCAATAATATCCCACTCAGAAAGGAACTTACTTGCGTAAAATGTAAATATATTTTGAGAATCACATAACCAAGATCAAATATACCGTTTAACAAAATGGGAGTAGTGTTGAATATGTAGGGTTGTATGGATTAGAAATTCCTTTCTGATGCAATTTTCAACTAATCTCCAAAGTGTATGGTTGAAGTCACTAACGATTTTGTCCTATACCTTGCAGACTATTTTGCTACAAATGGTGGTGTTCTTATGATGGGGCGGGTAAAGACGGTGGCGGCTCAAGGTCCTTCTGTTTCCGGCAACGATGGTAAGAACCCACACCTCACCTCTTTTTCCTATTAACCAATTTCACTTATGTCTCCAATCTATGTTGGTCCGTCTTTACTGTTTATAATCTTTGTCTTATTGTTGGCCAAAATTTGCGTTATATGATCGGCTTTAAAAGTAAATCGTAATTTAAGATTGTTTAAAAGAATGACTGAATCTAAATTTGAAGTAAAATAATAAAAATAAAATAGTTCAATACTAACATAAAAGTAAAATTAATAAATAAAAAAAACTAATCATGTTTTGTAAGAGTTTGTCGTTACATATGCATTATGATGCTGGATTGTTCAAACTTTGCCACAGATTTCAGTTTCTAAAGCATTAATCTTTGTATCCATATAAAGGGTTCAAAACCCTCATGTTTACTTTGAAATTTGCATATACAAAATTAGTCAAACTAGAAGAATTTGACTTTTTTGAAATTTATAAATAAATACTAAACTTCAAATCTACAATGACATCAGATGGGTTCAACCTGATACTTTTTTGATGTCTATTCATGTTGGTAATTGTTGTGTTGATGTTATGTATGTGTTTATGGCAGATGAATGTGGAGAAACTAATGAAAATGGTGGATGTTGTTCGCCCTGGTGCAACAATGGTGGATTTTAGCGGCTTGAGAAACTATAGGATAACAACTCCTGTGTTACCGAAAAATATGAACCTACCGTTAGCTTTAAGGGTATGTGAGAATGGGGCACAGGTGCTTTTGTATTTTTTTTTTTTTTTTGCTTTGAGTGGGCTAGGTTAGAATAATATGGATTGGGCAAATGGATACTAGAGTTGGTTGTAATGTTATATTGTTACACGTATAATTATTTTGTTGAATTGAATAGTTGATTCACAAAGTAGCAGCAGGGTTGATTAGATGTGGTTGTCATTAACATGTTTAAACTATAACTTCAACTTTGTTAAAATATCTAACAACTTAGTGCAAAATGATAGTTTTTCCCTTTTGCAACTCACAACCGGAAATCTTTAATGAACTTTGCTATGCAAAACTGGTTGGTTCCCCGCCGCAACGCGCGGGTGGGAACTACCTAGTTTATATAAAGAAGCTACCAACAATGAGGTTGAAATACCAATTGGGTGGTGATCCATTGGTAAAGGTAGAGCTACTTGAGTTTGAGAAAGAAAAAATTTGAGTTCAAATCCCACAACAAAGACTAAAAGAAATTTATGGTTAAAAAGAAACAAAAAGGTTGAAACATGATAGAAACATCAATATCACTTTATATTTTTATTTATATTTTGAGAAAAGTTTTATGTTTTTAATTAGAGTTTTTTCATGTCACTTGATTAGCTTTTATTAGATTTATTTCTTCAATTAAATTCTTAGTTAAGTGAAATTCTTCATCACCTCACTTGTGGCCTAGTGTTGGGAGAATTGGGTTTTCCAAAGGAGACTCAAGTTCAATTCTCACTTATGTCATATTAGGGTGGATATTGGGCAATGATGGTGACAAACCCACCGATGGGGGTTCGATCCTGAGCCGCACCCCGGTTTTCATCCGGCTGTTACTTCAGCAAGACAACTCGTGTGGAGGTAGTACGGTTTCCGGGGGAACGCCGTAACCAAGTCTGGCCAACCCAGCGCGGACCCGGTTAAGAAAACATAAGTCTGGGCAGACTTGGCTAGGGCCGCCGATTAGGCGGTGTGACATTTGGTCACTCAAAAGGAAAGTCACCGTTAAAAAAAAAGTGAAATTCTTCACCATAATGAGGCTCTTTAGGGTGACAAACTCTTGGGTAGAGTTTTTCCGTCACTTGATTAACTTTTATTAGAGTTTTATTTCTATAATTGAATCCTAAATAAGTATAACTTTTCACTATCCACTGCTGTTGTAAAAATGTGCCTTATTTGAGACACAAAGGAAATATACAAGAAAGATACATAAGAATTATACATGGAAGAAGTTTAGAGAAGGAGTGAATACTTGAAGACCTATATGTTATGAAACTAAATAGAGAGCAATACTATCTACACGATTTCACCACCTTCGCATCCTTATCCATTCCACATGATCTAACACTACAATTTTACTCGGTGTAGCCTCGGGCGTGTGAGCAATCTGCGACAGTACAGACTGTTTTGGCTGTTGTATCTTGTGAGACAGACGTGTTGCTAAGTAAATGCGTGAAATCTGTTTTAAGGGAAGCGTGTGACATTCACCACATGCATGGTTAACAACTATATTAACTACAACATTGTTGCTATTATGATACATTGATCGGGCCTTTATTTGTGTAAACATATCCTTATAATATGTGAACTTACTATGTTAGTAGGAAGCTCAAAACAAAACTAGAGGTACCCTGCTATTTATAGAAACTTCTAGGACGTTATGAGTGTTGGCGAATAACTAGTATTTGTCCAAATATGGAAAGTACTATCAACAAAGCCCTAATCATATCAAAATAAATTTTTAAGTAGCTAATTATATCCAAAAAAGATGAATTTTTTCTTAAATGAAAGCATCGGTTTCAAAACCAACAACAATCGTTATATGTGTAACACAACTAAAACCGAATACATCAATATTTATTATTTGTAGTAAATTAAACCCACAAATACCAAAAAGTTTCCTTAATTGAAAAAGGTTAGTTGGAAAACTGACAAAATTGTTACATATGTAAAACAATTACCATTTTTAGCAGTTTTAAAGCCTAAATAATTAAAATTGTTTAATTAATTGACCATATATATTGATAGAGAGAACTTCTATTTATTTATTAAATAGACAAATTTAGAACTAGACTTAACAATAAAACGCTCTGAAAAACCCACATACAACGAAGACTTTTTGTTTCGTCGGAAAAAGAAGAAGTCCCACTATTAACATTGGAACTAGAAGGGGAAGAAAATGTATTATCCATGCATATTGATATGTCTGTTCCATAAAAAAAGTTTTATATGCTTAGTTAATTGTTTTCAAACATAAAAAATAATATAAATATTTTATTATTTCGAAATTAATTTATTACTTCCCATGTATTTATCTATAATACATTATTAAGGAGGAAGAATGGGCACAAAATGAGTTTACACACATTTTAAGATGGCATATGAAATGTTTCATTCACAAATCCATCTTTGACCTAAGTTATTTCCTAAAGTGTCCTTACTCAAACAAAAAGGCACATGATGTATGTATTCAGTTTTAATTCATTAATCACTTGAAATTGATGATTACACATTTAATTCAGTTTTAATTCGATTCCTCATATACATCTGTTGCTGAATTATCTTTTTGATCATCGGTATGTTCTCATTGTAGTTTGGTGAATTATGTGCCCCTATTCTGTTCTCATTAAGTTGGTTTATATTAAACGTGTTTGCTTCAGTTTTGGTGAATATTTTGCTTGTAATTTATGTCGGCCTTTGATGTGATGAAAATTGAAAGTGATAATGTAGCTTGTGTGGTTTTGGACTCTGGTTTGCTTTTTAGTTAATAGCTTATACCGACAATGAAAGAAGCGCTCGGTGTAGGCCATACTTTAGCGTGCCTTTTTGCACTTAAGGCGACTTTGCCGCGACTCTTAACTACATAGGTTTGTTTGCACATAATTTTCCAACAATGACATCCCTTTCTCCCAAGAAGATTAGACATGATTGCTTTTTGTGGTTCTTAATTAACTCACCTAATGTTAAATGTTAGTTTGTGATGGTTTATATTTAATCATCTATAATGTTCGTAGAAATTTGTCTTTATGTTTTTTCTATTATGTAGAACAAACATTTTTTGTGCTTGATGTTTATTAGAGTATCTATGGATATGTGACAATTTTGAGATAAATTCTCCTTTTTAATATACGTGAATTTTTTTTTTTTTTTAACAAAAGTTGAGTACAAAACTTAGTCAAAGACTTGTAAACACTCGGGTTAGACTGTTGTATCTTTTTTAAATTCTTTTGGTAGTCCTAAAAAGTATTTATCTCATGCATATGGTTCTCAACTTTAGAGAGAACTCCAGTAATGTATTTCAAATCAAAATAGTTTTTTTACACCTTTACATGTAGGCATTTGTGAACATTGTTCTCGCATTGTATGATGCTTGAGAATCGGTTGTCATGTTTGCACCTTACTACTTCAACGCGTGCATGTCATTCCAGATGACAGGTGTTATCGATATTCTTGTGGGTCCTGGTGGTCCAAATACGCTTCACACTGATGCAGGTTAAATTAAAGCTCTATTATATTGTTTTTGTAGGTCTCTTAGGAGTTGCTATGATGATTCTTGAAAGAAGCTATAGATGTTTTTGGTAACATGATGTAAATATTAGGTGATGTATAGATATTCTAGAGGCCTTAATGGGTGGTTCGTTAGTTTGGATAACAGGTATAACAACCCTCCTAAAATATTTCCGACACTCCTAATATATTTATAACATTCCTATATGTCTTAAAATACATCCCGTATACGATATTTAGCCCTTAATACCTTTAATTTTATAAAAATAAAATAAAAACAAATTTTAAAGTTTCTGGCGGGCCGCGAAGACATCCTCTTTGTCTTACGCGGGCCGCGACAGTTCAAGATCAGGGCGCACCCCTGAGCTGCCACGTGGCAGCCTCGTAAAGATTTAGCCAAATCGTTTTCACGATTAACCCAAGAAGAAGTAGAAGCTTTTTGCATAGAATGGGGTATTGGCTTGAGGTTTAAACCGGTTGCACCAGGTTGTGATGTTTCAATCGATAAGTGTCCTGCTGGTTCTGTTGCCCTGTATTGTCGCCATTTTGAATTTTCTAACCTCCGTCATCCTTTTACGAACTTTGTGTTGAATATTTTGGAATATTACCGTGTTTCACTTGGCCAGATTCACCCTTAAGGTCTGGCTAGGGTTATGCACTTTAAGGTTTTGTGCCGGGCTTCTAGGTTTGACCCAACCCTTTTGTCATTCCGTCGCTTTTTCCGATTGGCCAAGAATGGTGATTGGTTCACATTCGAGACATCCCAGGTTGACACCTCTTTGGTTTCATCCATGGTTTCTAGTCTTGGTGTTTGGAAAGACCGATTTTTCTGGGTTTCGGATGAAATTATCCCTTTTAAGATGGTTTGGAGACACCCGGATGCCGTTCTTAACGAACCTGAACCTTCTGCTCTTGAGATAAACACTCGCTTTCTTGAAACCCTTAGGGAGTGCCCTTCGAGGGTTCGTCCCTTTCCTGAGCCCTTACTAGTGCTGTTGGGCATTAGTAAGTTGTGGGACAAGCCTGTTCGAGATCCAGTACTTATGAGAGATGGACAGGGTATGCATTTGTTTTGTCGTGTTATTATGTTCCTGTTTCCTGTTTATTCATGCCTTTGTTTGCGTTTGTTTTGTAGTCATGTCTGCACTTGACTTTGTGAAGAGCGATGACACTTCCGATGTCGTATTTCTAGATGCTGCGGTTACACCTAGTGAAGGTGCAGTTGCTAGGGGATCTGAGCATAGGTTTGAAGGTTCTGGTTATGTGTGTTCCAAATGTTAAGGGTTTTACGAAGGTTCCTGCTTCCAAGGCTTCTACCCGTTGGTCAACTCGTTGTTTAAAAGGTGCTGATCAGCCCTCTGGTTCAGAGGCTATTGATGTTAGTAATGATATTGAGGTGTCCACGGAGCAGGCTTCGGAAGGTGGTGTGAAGAAGGGTAAGGAAAAATAGTTGGTGGTTTCTGGGAAAAAGAAAAAGTTGGTCAAGAAGGGTGCTACACCTGCCATCCAGGGCTCGTCTGTCAAAAGTGTTGAAGGCTTGGAGGAGCCTGAAACTAAAGAGGTTTATGTTCCCAACTGGGGTGTGAAGGTTGGGGATAGTTTCAAAGATCTTGCCGTTTGTGCAGATGTGCTGGATCATTTTGCTCCCCCTGGTGTCCGAAATGCTATATCGGAGATGGAAGGTGATCATTTTATCTCAAGGTTGATGTTGAGCTCTTGCAACCTTTCTGCCCTTTTGGCTGAGGGTGTCACCCGTTTTACAAAAGGGATGCAAGAGTATGAAGAGGTTACCAAGAAGAAAGATAAAATGAAGGCCTCCATGGCTGCAATGAAGAAGGAGGTTGAGGGGTTCTCGAAAAAGGAGGAGGCTTGGGTGAAGAAAGTTGGTGAATTGACAAGGTGGCATGAGATTGAGATGAATGATCTCAAGAAGAGCTTTGAAGCAGATAAGTTGAAGTTGAAGGCTGATAGGGAGGCATTCGATGTTCAGAAGAAAGCCTTTGATGAGGAGAAGGAAGGCTTGAAAACTTTAGTCGTTTAAGCTACTAGTGATAACCAGTGGCTCATTGAGCAAGGCTTTTCCCAGGTTGTCACTTATCTCTTTCATTCCAATGAATTCAATTCTGCTCTTGGGGAGGTTTATACCAAACTGCTGAACTATGGGAAACAGTTAGGCCTCGTTGCTGGTTTTAAACTTCACTAGTCTGGTCAGGCCTTAGAACAGTCTCCTATGTTTCGTCCTGATGCTTATGGGGTCTTTAAGGAGTCTGTTCAACAGATGGAGAGGTTGACTTACCCATATGTAAGTGAAGTTTCAACTTGTTTTGGTAAATCTCTTTCCGTCTTACAGGAGTTGAAACCGACTGGGCTGAACGAGAAGGTTTGTGCTGAAGTGCTTGATTCCTTGTCCCGGAAACGTTCTCGCTCGGAAGATAGTGAAGAAACCTTTTTGGATGATGCTGATGTTCCCAAGGATGCGAGCCTCGAAGGTTCAGCAGCTGGAGGTCATGGTGGTCCAAAATCCACGAAGGCAAAGAAGGCCAAAAAAGGTAAGGGTGGCAGTTCTGGGGCTTCTAAGCCTCTTGCTGATGTTTGAACAATATTCGTAGCTTTCTTAACACCTTAAAACAATTTGATGGTTTGTATGTTTTTTAAAACAATTTAGGTTTTGCAGAAACCCCTAAGGTTTCTGTTGATGGTTGTTAGCCCTAGTGGTTGTTTGAACAATTTCTATGTTTACAAACCGTTAAGGTTTGGTTGTGGCTTGTTTGAACATTGGGTATGTTTTAGGTGCCTTTAAGGCTCCTTTTGTTATGTTATTAACTTTTTACTATTTGCCTTGTGATTTTTATATTGCTACATATTTTTGTAAGGCAGCTTGGTTAGGTACTAGTAGCTTGAAGCCTTCAAGGCTATCGGTTGTTGCTTGACCTTTGTGACTTGGTGCTTTGCTTTGTATTTTTGATTTCGAGTTGAATATAACCTCTTATTGTTGTGTTGTTGTTTTGCCTCTTCGATTTTTTTTTTATGTTTGTGGAATTGTCTTTGTTGGTTTTGTGTTGTCATTAGGTTTTTTTATACCTTGAAGGGTTCAGTGCTGCAGTCACTTAGCCTTGGTATTTTTAACAAGAAGACATAGCACCTATCCTATCTATCATTTTCCTTGGTTTGATTTTTGGTTCGTAAGCCTGTTGACTATGGTTTGTTTTTTGGAAAATTTTCTAAGGCTTAAGGAACATTTGGTGAAGGTTGTTCAAACCCGTCCATGAGACTAGCTTATTCTTTGAAAATTTTATAAGTCCCATGGAGTTGTATTGATTTAGGAACTCACCCCTTATATAGGTTCATTCAACCCTTGAACCTATTGAGTGATATGGCCTGGGAGCTCATCCCCTTACATGGCCCTTTCCATGGAGTTTTTTGCTAAGTTCTCAACCTGATTTTAGGATAGAAAGACAAATTTGATAAAACTTAATCATTCATTCAAGAGATATTGTTGTTTACAAAAAGAGGCATGAGACAACTCCTGAAATACAAATTAATCTTTCTTGATCAGACATGGAACTTTTTAAGGGTTTTGTCGTTCCAGTGCCTTGGAAGCTTTTTACCCTCCGCGTCGGCCAGTTTATAGGATCCACCTTTGTGAGCTTCAAGGACCGTGTATGGACCTTCCCATTTTGGGCCAAGTTTTCCTTGGTTCTCTTTTTTGCTGGCCTCATTGTTTCGAAGTACGAGGTCTCCTGGCTTGAAACGTTCATGCTTGACTCTCGTGTTGTAATAAGCTTCCATTTTTTGTTTGTACTTGGCTTCTTGAATAGCAGCTTGGTCGCGTGTTTCTTCGAGGAGTTGCAAGTTCAACATAGTCTCTTTGTTGTTTACTTCGAGATCCATGTTGAGTGTTCTTTGAGTCACAACTCCTATCTCAGCTGCAATCACAGCTTCTGATCCGAACACCAAGCTATAAGGTGTTCTTTTGTGGCTCGTTTTTTTCAGTTGTTCGTAGAGCCCATAGGACATTTGATAATTACTCGAGCCAATTGTTTTCATGCCTCCCCAATCTGGTCTTGATTCCTTCAACGATGCTCCGATTCATTCTTTCAACTTGACCATTGGATTGTGGGTATGCAACTGAGCTAAACACTTGGGTCATTCTGAATTCCTTGCACCAGGTGCTAAAAGGCTTCTCAGCAAATTGCTTCCCATTATCCGTGACCAACACCCCAGGTAGCCCGAAGCGACAAATGATATATTCCCATACTAAGTCGATCACTTGTTTGCCCGAGATTTTTGCAAGTGGTTTGACTTCAGGCCTTTTGGTAAAATAATCTATGGCCACCAATAAAATTGTACTCCACCCTTAGCTGGAGGCAATGGACCAACAATGTCCATTCCTCATTTGTGAAACGGCCAGGTTAAAGATATCGGGACGAGATCATGTTTGGGGCTCTTGGGCACCGGTGCATGTATTTGACAAGCTTCACATTTTCTTAGTTGTTCGGTGGTGTCTCGGTGCATGGAACGCCAGAAATATCCGAGGTTCATTAGCTTAGCAACCACCAATCTTGCTCCAAAATGAGCTCCACATATCCCCTCATGAACCTCTTTGATCAGGTATTGGCTCTGTTCTAGGCCAACACATATCAGCAATGGTGCAAGGTAACCCTTTTTGTAGAGTATTTCTCCTTGCAACACATATTGCCTAGATTTAATTCGAACCCTTTCAGCCTCTGTTTGGTCAACGGGTAACTCACCATTTTTGAGGAATTTTTTCATAGGAGTCATCCAATTGGGGCCTTCTTCGGTGATTACATCTTTAACTTCTAATTCCTGAATCGAGGGGGTTTTCAACACTTCCACTAATACCTTCTTGGTAAGGTGAGCAAAGGTGAGAGAGGCAAGTTTGCTCAAGGCATCGACTCTCTTGTTTTGAGATCTTGGCACTTGCTTGATGGTACATGCTTGGAATGTGTTCATCAACTCTTTGGACTTTTCTCTATCCCTCTTCATGTTGGTCTCTTTTGCAACATAACTGTCGTTGATTTGACTTGACACAAGCAACGAGTCTATGAAGACCTGAAGCTTTTGAACCTTCATTTCTTTTGCTATCTTCAAACCAGCTATCAATGCTTCGTATTCAGCTTCGTTGTTTGTGGTCTGGAATTCAAGTCGAAGAGCGTATGTAAATTCTAGACCTTCAGGGTTGAACAAAATGAGCCCTGCTCCTGACCCTTCAACACTTGAAGCTCCATTGGTAAAGAGCTTCCAGGCTTCAGGGTCGGAGGGTTCAGTGGTAGTTGTATTAACTTCTGTGACGACTTGCTTCAGGACTTCAACAATGAAGTCGGCCAAAACTTGGGCTTTGATGGCTTTTCGTGGAACATAGGTGATTTTGTGCTCGCCTAATTCCGAGCCCATTTGGCTAACCGTACTGATTTTTCTGGTTTTTCAAGCACACTTTTAATGGGTTGGTCGGTGACCACCTGTATTGGGTGTGCTTGGAAATACCTCCGAAGCCTTCTAGCCGTTTGGACTAGGGCTAGAGCAAGTTTTTCCAGAGGAGGATACTTGATCTCTGTCAATTTTAATGTTTTACTGAAGAAATAGACGGGTACCTGAACTTTGTTTCGTTCGATGGTTAAGACCGAGCTTATTGTAACAACTCTCATCAAAAGTCCTATTTATTATTTTATTTTGTCCAATAGGAAACCCTAATTAAGACACCCAAGTAATTCTGCATAACCCCTACCATTTTCAGAACAATCGGAATCAGGATCAGGGCCCCTAAAACTCAGGGGGGGGTAAATTCCCGTTAGAATTATCTAAACAGTTTTACGTGTAAAAAGAATTTGAACGAATGACCAACTCACCTGAGCTACTGGGACACGGGGCTACCCTATGCTAGGGTGGTACCCCTCGCGCCACGTGAAGGCCCCTCGCGCCACGCGAGGGCGCCCTTTTTCCAGTATATATTCAGGGGTTTGGCACTTGATTTCCTGCGTTGGTTCGACGTTAAAATTCGATTCATGCACTGAGATATCGTCCAAATACTACAGAAACACACACAATCTCGAATTTCCGCCACGATAACAGGGTAATAACTCGATCGCTGATACAATTCAATGTCCGATCGATTGAAACTATCCAATGGATGTTTAAGTGCTGCCCAAATTAGGGTTTATACTTTGTCATTCGTCGTGAATTCGATGGATGTTTAAGTATCGCGCTTAGTCATTCGTTGTGAGGGTTTAATCTCGTGAGTTATCGTAAATGCTGTATTAGTTACTAACCTAGTTTCGTGTGCATTATTGTTAAATTAGGTTAACAGGCTAATCAGTAGGATAAACTCTGCCCGAGTAAATCTGCAAAGTGAGTCATTCTCTTTTTATCAAATTATTTCCAAAACCCTATTTACTTTCAAAGTTATAATTACAGGGATTAAGTCTTTGTAATCTCCAAATTACAGCCGGTATGTGGGGTTTTGTATACAATACTTGATAATCGTCACCATTGGACAACGGGTTAGCCAAGGGGTGATATGACCATAATCACAGACACCATTGGACAACGAGATAGCCAATAGGTGGTCGAGTGATAAATACCGTGGGTAGATGGTTGATATGTATAAACATTGTAATCGCTCTTAAGACTGTAAATTATAACAACGCGTCGTTTTTAGTAAAAAGAATGATTCACCAGTATTTCCCGCTGACAAAAACTTTTTCAAACATGTTTCAGGTAATCTGTTGTGATCCAAGAAAACTGCCGCAAAGCACTACAAGCTTAAGGAAGTGGCTCAATATAAATAAAGAAACATGTTTTGTAAAATAAAGATTTCTCAGTGAAATCACCTTATTGTAAACTACCGGGGTTTTATCCAGAATTATGAAATAAAATAATCGGGCATTTTCAGTTTTTAAAAAGATCCTGCTAAAATCTTCCGCTGTCAACTCAATTAAATAAATACCACGGAATTTTCTGTCCCGCGGCTCCTGAACCGGGTCAAACCGGGTCGGGGGCCGTGACAGGAAAAGGTGGTATTAGAGCCACTGATTTAAGCTAATTAAATATTTAGAAAATACTTAATTTTATAGGTTGTCATTCTTGTGATTACATGTTTTATTATTTGAATATTTGTTTACAGTATGGGTAAGCAAAGACTTTCAGATATCTACCATAAATTAGATACTTCACCTAAAGAAAAAGGAACTTCATCCTCAAAATACCCAACATATAATGAGGAAGGAATATTTGTTCGAAAAACACAATATGAGGAACCACTTTCTCCTAATAAAAGAACTTTGATTATTAGGAAAAGTCAGGAGAAAATAAAGAAATCAAAAGAAATGAGAGTTAATCAGGAAACCCAGGAACTAGGCAGTAACCCACCATGGGAAGACAAGTTAGATGAAAAATGGGCAGATCTCTTTATGCTAGCCACTGTAACAGTAAATGCAAATCTTTAAATACCATGACTCAGTTCTAGCACCCTTATTACCTACAGGCCAGAAACTTTACCCAGTAAATAAATAAGTTTACAATAAACCCTAGTATGTTTTAATTGTCAGTTGTCCTTTGTATTAAATTAGTCACACGGTATGCAATAATACTTGAAGGTTATCTGTGAAATTCTGTTATAAAATTTTAACTTAGTATTTTGCATATATGCTAAACAGAATGAATGAGTTATCTGAAGCCCTTCAGAATCTCAATCTCTATCCGGTGAAAGTAGAAGTTTCCAAAGACTTTACTGGTTACATACCCGATGTGGAAGAACCTATGGAATTCCACGCTCCATCTCTGGAGAAACCAAAGCCTAAGAAAAGGAGAAGATTCGTAGGTTGGAGGCGTGTACGCAGAAGGAAACCAGCAACTAGAAAGGTTCCCAAAATAGAGAATCCCATAGATAAAGGAAAAGGAGTTGCGATCGGGGAAGGTTCTAGGCAAATAGAAATGGAAATTGGGGAAAGTTCTAAACAAGTCGAGGAGTTGCCATTACAAGAGGAGTTGGATCGCATATTGGCAAGCTGTGATATCATTAGACCTATCAATACCAACCTCTACCCTTATCCTGCCGAAACTCAACTTCCAATAAATTTGGAACCAGCCATCCCAGAACCTTGAATCCATACCCAACCTTTAGGAGAAATGGACGAGTGGTGGACTAACGACTGGCAGTTTCAAAACCTCCTAAATAACCCTTATACCTTTTTCCCTCAGTTCGACCCAGAACTTATACCAAACCCACCAATGAGCAATGAAAACTTAGCTGAACTCCGCCATTTTGGCGAGGAGGTGATAGGTGCAGGGAATAGGATTCGGGAGGTGGGAGAGCAAATCTCCTGGAAATACGACGAAAGGGAGTGTCGTTTCTGAAATATCAGCTGAAGGGATGGTGTGAGAACGTAACTGTGATTATATAATAATAATAATAGTAATAAAAATATAATCCTGTAAAATAAAAAAATAAAACTTTGTAAAATAACAGTGTGTACGGATGCATAATATGATATATAAAAATGGAAGTCGAGAAATTGACAATTTTGGATATATATATGTTTTGTGAAATTTGTATGATTGTTTTGTGTATAATTGTTATTTATTCTATACTAATAAATTATATATATTAATTATCAGATGGAAAACGCTAATAATGAACCAGTTAACGAGGTTAACCAATCTGAGCAACACCAGGAGGATCAATTTATGACTAGGCAAGATATAGAAAATATCGTTGCTCAAGGAATAGCCAATGCTATTCCAGCAATCCTTGCTGCTGCCCAGAAACCTGTTGAACCTCAACAAATCATTCCCAGTAAACGTACCCAAGAAGATAACTTCAGTAATAGTGTAAACGGAAGCGGCAACCATACCAATCACGATAATGATCCACGGCAGGCCCCACTCCCTAAGAAAATAAAAACTTCAACGCCTGGTTGCACTTACAAAGAATTCCTTTCTTGTAAACCAGCTGAATTTGCAGGCAATGAAGGGGCGACTGCGGCTCTGCGTTGGTTGGAGAAGACCGAAGCAGTAATTATTAGGGCTGTAAACGAACCAAACGTTCGGCGAACAGTTCGTGAACCGTTTGGTGGGAAGTTCGTTTGTGTTCGTTCGTTTATTAAACAAACGAACACAAACAAGAAATTTCGTTCGTTTAGTTAAATGAACAAACATGAACAGATGTCGTGTTCGTTCGTTTATGTTCGTGAACGTTCGGTAACGTGTTTGTTTGTGTTCGATAATTCATTAGTGTTTTTAGTTTTTATATCTATTTAAATACTTTAAAATTCCGACAAATTAAATATCTAATAAGTGTCCGTGTATTTTATATTCTGTTTATGAACGATTGTTTGTGTTCCTTTGTTTCCATTTGTGTTCATGAACATTAGTTTGTGCTCATTTGTGTTCGTCAATGTTCGTTTTTGTTCGTTGCCTAAAATTAACAAACAAACACAAACGAACACGAACAATTTCATTTCCATAACAAACGAACACAAACATAAAATCTCGTTTGATAAGTGTTCGTGAACGGTTCGCAAACACATATATTTCTAAACAAACAAACACGAACAAGGTCTTGTTCGTGTTCGTTCGGTTCGTTTACAGCCCTAGTAATTATGATAAGTAAATGTGCTGAAGAAGACAAGGTTATGTATGCGTCACATCTTTTTAAAGAATGGGCGTTAGAATGGTGGAATACAGTACTTCAAGCCAAAGGAAGAAATATGGCCTATGCCATGAGTTGGGAAGAATTTAAACAACTAATAGAAAGAAAATTCTGTCCCGAATATGAAAAAGAATAAATGGCGAATAAATTCCTGAACCATCGGATGGTGGGTGTAGACTGTCGAGGGTATACTTCGACATTCTTCAAATATGCTAGAGTGGTACCAACACTGGCTTCACCAGAACCGGTACTTATTTCTCGCTATATTTGGGGATTGATTGGCGAAATCCGTAACATCGTTAAAGCTGCGAGACCTCGCACTATTGACAATGCGGTAGAATTAGCTAACACCCTAACTGACGAGCTAGTACGCACAAGAGATGAAAATAGGAAAAAGGAACTGGCTCAGAAAATTACCCAAGGATTTCGTTTGGGTAATAATAGCAACTTCAAGAAAAGAGGAATGGGGCAATCCTCAACTCCGCCGTTCTGCAGGAATTGCAGAAAGACACATTTTGGAAAATGCAATGTAACCTGCAACCTTTGCAAAGTTGTAGGATATTGTGAAGAAGACTGCAGAAAGAAAACAATGGTCTGCTATAACTGTGGAGAAGCAGGACATTTCAAACCAGAATGCCCTAAATTGGTCAAACCAGCAGACAATAAAGCCAAAACGGTCGACGGAGCTACCAAGAAGAATATTCGAGCAATCCAATTAACTACTCAGGAGGCAGAACTCATTCCAGATGTGATATCTGGTACGTTCCTAGTTCACAACGTTTACGCAAAAGTATTATTTGACTCTGGTGCAAACCAAAGTTTTATCAATACTTCATTCTGCCAAGCTCTTAACTTACCCTTAACCAACCTTAGGCAGATTTTTACAGTCGAAACGGCAGATGGGAATTCTATTAATATAGATAAGTTTTTGCAAAAAGAAAATATAGAACTTTCAGGTCATAAATTTCATGCAAACCTATTACCAATGAATTTAGCTGGGTTCGATGTTGTGTTAGGAATGGATTGGTTAGTAGCCAACCATGCTCGAATCCTTTGTGATAAGAACTCTATAGAGATTCGGGCACCCACCGGAGAAGTAATCATGGTTACAGGAGATAAGCCGCGAAAACCCATGAAGTTCATTTCAGTAATGAAAGTTGCTAGTTATGAACGAAAGCAAGGAATAGTATATATGATTTCAGTAATCATTTGTACTAAGGATAAAGAACTTAAGGAGATTCCTGTAGTCTCAGAATACCCAGATGTATTCCCAGAAGAACTCCCTGGATTACCACCCGACAGGGAAGTAGAATTTAGAATTCATCTAATTTCCGGAACTACACCGATAGCTAAGGCACCTTATCGGTTAGCACCCACAGAAATGTTAGAACTGAAAAAGCAATTAGATGAATTACTAAGTAAAGGTTTTATACAACCTAGTTCATCCCCATGGGGAGCACCAGTGTTGTTTGTGAAAAAGAAAGATGGGTCAATGAGAATGTGTATTGATTATAGAGAATTGAATAAAGTTACAATTAAGAATCGATACCCATTACCTAGGATTGATGACCTCTTTGATCAACTTCAAAGAGCTAGATATTTTTCTAAGATCGATTTACGCTCCGGATATCATCAATTGAAGGTACAAGAAGAAGACATACCTAAAACTGCTTTCAGAACTAGGTATGGTCATTACGAGTTTACAGTCATGCCATTTGGGTTAACCAATGCTCCTGCAGCATTTATGGACATGATGAATAGGATCTGTAAACCGTACTTAGATAAATTCGTAATTGTCTTCATAGACGATATACTTATTTATTCCAAAAGCCAGGATGAACACTGTCAGCACCTGCATGCACTCTTAACTTTGTTAAGAAAAGAAAAGCTTTATGCCAAATTCTTGAAGTGTGAATTTTGGCTACAGGAAGTGCAATTTTTAGGACACATGGTGAATCACGAAGGTATTCACGTAGATCCTGTTAAAATAGAAGCAATCACCAAATGGAAGGTTCCACAAACAGCTATGGAAATTAGAAGCTTTTTAGGATTAGCTGGATACTATAGGCGCTTTATTAAGGATTTTTCTAAAATAGCAGTGCCATTAACTAAGCTAACTTGTAAAGCAGCTAAGTTTGAATGGGGACCTAGGCAAGAAGAGGCTTTTAGAATTTTGAAGCAAAAGTTAACCAATACCCCAATTCTAGCCTTACCAGAAGGAAATGAAGACTTTGAAGTATATTGTGATGCTTCTAAACTAGGATTAGGATGTGTGCTAATGCAACGCAAGAAGGTAATCGCGTATGCATCAAGACAATTGAAAAAGCACGAGGAAAATTATACGACTCACGACTTAGAATTAGGAGCCATAATTTTTGCCCTTAAGATTTGGAGACATTATCTGTATGGAAGTAAGTTTACTGTCTATACGGATCATAAGAGTTTAAGATACATATTTGGGCAAAAAGAATTAAACATGAGGTAAAGAAGATGGATGGAAATCCTATGTGACTACGACTGTGATATCTGTTGGATCTGAGTTTGATTTTGATTGTATTTTACGTTTGAAATTAAGATGAATATGGATGAGTTGTGCAGCGGAATTAAGATGAAAACAAACTTTGCATACAATCAAACGAGAGTGTTGCTTTGATCAAGACATTTTCTACAAAGAACCGAAAGATTGAATTTAGTTTCAACACCGATTACAATGTAATGCTTAATACAAACTCCCCCTTAGCCAGAGCTCAGCGTTTGTTCGTGCAGGAAAACAAGTTTGCAAAGAGCTAATAGAACAGTACAGAGCACTGTTCTATTTATAGGCACTAACAAACAACTGAGCGTCTAAGCTGACGTCACCATGAAAGTGACATCTAACCTCCTAACAAACTATAACCCCTGATCTATACAAACACTGCTATACTAACTGCTGCTTATTACATTACATAACATAAAGACAGAGTAAACAACTGCTGCATCCCTCCACTGCTGTGAACCCAGCAGTACTTGTCTGGATCAACAGTGCTTGAACCAAGGCAGTAGATTGAACAGCAGAGCTTTAGTTCTATCATCAGGTCTTTACTTGAGCAGCAGTTTGCACGATCAGTAGATAGGAGGTCAGCAGATGTTGAAATCACTTTCAAGGGGAGAGACTTGTATATAACATCTGTTTATTCTGGATCCACTGCTCTGACCCAGTTTTGGCTTTAATTATCTGTTACTCTGGTAGGGTTCGATCCCAACAATCTCCCCCTGGAACAGATAATGCCAAAACTCTTCATTATTGTGGAATTCTTTATTGCCTCATCAGCAGCTCCCTTATCTGACCTTTAAAGTGTAGTTCAAAGTCTAGGGCATCTGTGTCATCATCATCCCTGCTAAGTGGAAGTTCAAGGAGATCCTGCAAATCTTCAAGTCTCAGGCCAAGAGCTTGTTCCCTTGATATTTTCTTCACTTCTCCACCAGACCTGAGCAAAGTCAATACGTAGGTCTATTTGTCAGTTTCCCACTTTAGTATTTTTGAGCCTGGTGGGTTTCTTGGGAGATGTTTATTTGCAGAGGTATTTGGTGAGGCTGGCCTATTCATGACTGGCTGAGCAGCATTTGCAGATTGTTCCAATTCAAGATCTTCTTTAATCATTAATTTAATGCCCTCTTTTACAATAGCACTTCTAGCTTTTAGATCTTGAATTGTTTCAGCACCTGACTGGTTTTGACTCCTTCTTTTGTAGATGGCGGCACCAGCTGGAGCAGTGGTTCTTTTGTTTTGCAGTTTTGGTGGTCTTTTTGAAACCTCTGCTTTAGAGTAGTCAGGTTTTTGAGGAACTTTGGGATCTTTCTTCCTTAGTTCTTCCAACCTTTTGTAGGTGGCCCTGACTACATCTTCTTTCCACCTTGCTATTTGTCGTTTAGACCCATAATCAACAACAACCAATTCCTCTTTCATTCTCTTCAGCTCAAGTGATTTATCAGGCACATTCTTTTTGAATTTTGACCATTCTGGAGGAGTGTGTTTGACCTCATTCTTTATCATTTCTTGAATCCTGGCTGCTTCTCGTTCAAGCTCAGGAATGGTCCACTCCTTGTACATGTGCTTTTCTCCCTTGTATTTCTTTGTTGCCATGATGCTTTCAATGTATTCTTTTCTCAGAGTTTCATCTGCTCTTTCTAAAATTTGTTGACATACATTTTTTGCAAATTGTTCCAGGGATCTGACTTGTGTGAGCAAGTACTGATAGTTCTGCTGTATTTCCCTATCAGATTTCCCTTTTGTGTTTCTTTTTGAGATATCCTCTACTTGCTTAGCCTTGAGTTTCAAATATTCTTCAATATTGTTAGGCCTGGGATATCCTTCAACTGATGGCAATCTCCTTTTAGCAGGATCATCCTCATAATAAAAGGACTTGATTTCATCTCTGACTGCAATGAGCTCAAGAGGAAATTGGACACCTGCAGGAGCTAAGGGCTGTTGAACTTGTGCTGATGAGAGAGGAACAGGTTTGGGTATTGTAACAAGTGACAAGGATTTTGAAGATATTGGTGGTGGTGAATTGTCATCATCTTTAAGAATTAGCCTTCTCCTTTTTGTTTGAGGAGGGACTGATGATGTTTTGGGTGGAACAGTGGTTGTGATTTGAGTGGCAGTGGTTTGTGATTGACTAACATCTGTTGAAACAACTGGTGTCTCAACCACTGTTGTCATTACAGCAGATGTTATAACATCTGTTGTCTTCTGCTTTTTGTCAGCAGGTGATGCTGTTTTTGGTGGTGATGATGGTGGTGGTAAAACAGTGGTTGTGGTGTGTGTTGAAGTGACAACAGATGTTGAAACCTCTGAAGTACCAGCAGTAGTTGATACAGCAGGAGTTACAACAGTTTTTTGGTGGAGGTTTGATGCTGATGGCTTTTGGATGGTGGTTTTGGAATATGCTTTGGAATTCTGGATGGGATGGACTTAGGTTTCCTTTTTGTCTTAGGATTTTTAGAATCCTTTGACCCAGAACAACCCTGCTCATACAGCTCCTTGAAGGCTCTTTTCTCCTCATTCCACCTTGAAATATCCTTTGCCATTCTATCTCTTTTTACACTTGCTACTCCTTCATCAAGTGCTTCTTGAGTAGCATCAACCTTTTTACTACCATCTGGCACAGGAATTTTTCTGGTCATAGCATCCTTTTCAGGTTCAATGTACAGACCATCATCTATTCCTTTCTTCTTCCACTCCTGAATTTTCTCCCCCTTTTTGGCATTATCTTCTGGGAGTTGATCAATGAAAAGTACTGTTGGAGGAGCAGTGCCAGTGGTTTCCAATAAATGGGCCTTGATTGCCTTAATATCTGCTTGAGTGTTCTTGTACCTAGACTCCATTATGTTTCTCAGCTTTTGGACATGTAGTTCATGTTGCTGATCAGCCATTTCCTTTTGTTGTTGGAGAAAAGGTTTGAAGAGATTCCAGAGCTCATTTGTAGCAGGTGCGTGTGATGGAGCAGGTGCTTGAGGTGGAATAACAGTGGATTGCATCTTTTGTGTTTTCAACACCTGTTGTAGCATATTTTTAAGATCTGCAACAGATGTATCCAACTTTTCAATTCGTTCCGTCAAATCCTGATATTTTAAATCATCACCTAATTTAATGGGATCATCTGATTTCCCACTATCAGTGGTTTTATCAGTGGTTGAGGTAGGGAGTGTACTCCAAACCCTAACCACTGATGCCCCTTTTTCTTGGTACTGGGGTCTTCTTCCTTCAACACTTGTCAACCTTTTGATGTTGCCAGTAGGATAAATAAATCCACTGGTGGTTGGCAAAGGTGCTATGTAAGGAATTGCCTCCAAGGAAGTCTTATTAATGTAACCACTGTCCAACTGTAAACCAGTGGGTTCAACAGTTGTAGTGGCTGCTTCACTTGGACTACCACCAAGAGTTACGTGTAACTCAAGGGGTGTATCCTCCTCAGGTTGTGTTGGTGGGTTAGCAAAGATTGATACATCAGACCCAGTCATTTGTTGAGGTATGTTCTCATTGATAGGTGATTGAGAAGGACTGGTTAGTGCCTGATTCAAATCAATTGCATCCAACAGCAGTTTAGTTGGTGAGGGAATTGTGGATGTGAGGTTTGGTGTAGAAACAGGATTTGCTCCGGGCATTGAGCTGTGGATGATGAAACCAAGTGATTTCAGAGCATCATGATGTGGAGGCCCTAAGTGTACAACCTGTTCTTTTTGTGAAGAAGCAGGAGGAGTTTCAGTTATGGGTTGAGATATTTGTACCAACTGCTGTGAGGAAGTAGCAGCAGTGGTTTCTTGTGACATTTGTGTTGTCACAGGCAGTAGCTCTGGTATCTCATCCTCCAGAGTTGCCTTTTTGATGGGTTTGGGGGGTTTTTGAGTTTTTCTTTTTGGCTTTTTGGTGATTTTAGGTGTGGGTTTCAAAGCAGTTGTTCTGCTGCTTTGATCACCTTGAGCAGTGGGCTCAGTAGCAGATACCTGAGGAGCAGTGGTAGCTGCTAAAATCTGCTCAGGCACCTCTGCTTGTGTTTTGCAAGGTGTTAACATTCTTGAAAAAGTTTCAGCAGTTAAACTGTTTATTTGAATATAATCACCTTGGTTTATTACAGCAATATCATCCTTACTGAATTTCTTTTCAAAATAATAACTTAGAAACCTTGGAAACAGTAGGAATGATTTTGTTTCAACATTATTAACCAAATCATTAAAGATTTCCCGAGAATAATTAAAATTTTCTTCTTGAAGAATAGCATATCCCAGATTTCGAATCTTTAATGGTATTTCATTAAAAGAAGTGGTTTTGTTTGAAACACACATTAGGAGGGTATGGAATAAAAATCTTGTTGCAGAAGGAAAGAAACCTTTTTGTAAGGTAGCTTTCTTCATCATTGTTTCTGCATACCCTCTCTCAATGAAGTCAATTTTCAACTCGTTTTTAGGGAAAGAAGTTTTACCTTGCTGATCCTCGAGTTGAAAGACCTCTGAAATTGACTGTGGTGTAATCTTGACAGGTTTTCCCTTTAGAGTAGAGTTAATGGCTATTACAGCGTCTCCTTGTGTTTCAAGGGTTGCATTCTTCCAAAACTCCCTTTGGGATGTCAAGTAAATTGGTGCATCGGCTATTAACAAAGTTTTGTACTTTGATTTAGCCATTTTGGCGATGATGGAGTCGAAAGCTTCTGTGGTGCCGGGTTTGGTGAGAAGACCCAGAAGATTGTGAGATGGTTTGTGTGGGATTTCAGTGGGTTGTGCCTTTTGAGAGGCCGCTTTCGATGATGATTTGGAAGTGGGTTTCCCAGATGACTTCGATTTTGTCATTCTGGAGATGATGATCGAAGAAATTTTTGAAGGAATTTGAAGAAAAACTGTTTTGAGAAGAGAATTTTTGAGAATTTAATTCGACAGTAAAACCCTGTTTTGGTATGAAGTGGGGGTTTTATAGAGGAAAAAGTGAAGGCTGACGTGGCAGCGGTTACAAAAGTACTGACCACTATGTACTGCCCACATGCCAAACTCTGAAGAAATGAAGGACAGTACTTTTATGAAAGTTACTGATGAAGGCAGTGGTTACAACGGTAAAATGGAAGCAGTGGATGATTTTCACTATCAGTGGATAGCATATCAGAGGATAAGACACTGCTTTTGAACAACAGAGTTTATCAAGGAAATGAGAGAACAGAGGATGGCTTTCAGCAGTGGACAGACTTTGAAGTAGAGCAGACTTTTGAACAAACAATGGTTATGGCAGACTTTTAAGGATTTTAATGAAAACTTCATTTTTAGCTATTTTTAAGGATGGATTTTTGATTTTCTAAAAACATTTTAATGCTTTTATTCATAGAAAAACAAGATTTTGCTAGTTATTCCATGTTTAGCATGCCAATCCTAGAGACCAAGCTTTCAAAAGTGGCTGTATCTAGTGCTTTTGTGAGCACATCTGCCAGCTGGTCTTTAGTTGGAACATGATGCAGAGAAATCAAACCTTTTTCATAGCAATCCCTCACAAAGTGATGTCTGATGTCGATGTGTTTGGTGGTTGAATGGGAAACTAGATTTTTGATGATATTTTCTGCTGCCTGACTATCCAACATGAGTGGTGTCTTTAAGGCAGTGATACCAAAATCCAGCAACTGATTTTGAAGCCACAGGAGTTGGGCTGTACAGCTTGCAGCAGCAATGTATTCAGCTTCAGCAGTGGATGTTGAGACAGCTGCTTGCTTTTTGCTTTGCCATGAAACTAAGCAATCACATAGAAACTGGCACCCTCCTGATGTGGACTTCCTTGTGGTGTTACATCCAGCAAAGTCACTGTCTGAAAATCCTGAAAGCTTGATATTCCCATTAGCTGGATACCAGATACCAAGTGTGGGAGCACTTTTTATGTATCTGAATATCCTTTTTACAGCAATAAGATTGGATTTTCTAGGGGCTGATTGACTTCTTGCACAGACACATGTTGCAAACATGATGTCTGGCCTAGATGCAGTTAGGTACAACAAAGACCCAATCATGCTTCTATATAAAGTTTGGTCAATCAGCTCATCCTTTTCATCAGACATGACAAGCTTATTTGTTTCCATGGGTGTGTTGCATGGTTTACAATCATTCATATCAAATTTGTTTAAAAGTTCTTTTGCATATTTGCTTTGATGAATGAAAGTACCATTTTGCATTTGCTGAACTTGGAGACCAAGAAAGCATTGCAGCTCACCCATTGCACTCATTTCAAACTCAGCTGTCATGAGTTCCCTAAACTCTTCACACATTTTGTTGCATGTGCTTCCACAAATAATGTCATCCACATAAATTTGGACAATCATTAAATCCTTTCCTCTCCATTTTAGAAACAGTGTTTTATCAATGGTACCTCTTTTGAAACCATTTGAGAGTAGAAAGGTGGAAAGAGTTTCATACCAGGCCCTTGGTGCTTGTTTCAGGCCATACAGAGCTTTGTTCAGCCTGTAGACATGATCTGGATAAAATGGATCCTCAAAACCTGGAGGTTGACAAACATACACCTCTTCTTGAATTGTACCATAGAGGAAAGCACTTTTGATATCCATTTGAAACACCTTCATGTTGTGGTTGACAGCAACGGCCAGGAACAGTCTAATGGCTTCTAATCTTGCAACAGGGGTGAATGTTTCATCATAATCAATCCCCTCTTCCTGTCTGTAACCTTGAACCACAAGCCTGGGTTTATTCTTGACAACAATACCCCTTTCATCAATTTTGTTCTTGAAGACCCACTTTGTGCCAATGGGACTAACCTCTTCTGGCAGTGGTACAAGCTCCCATACTTGTTGTCTTTTAAACTGTTGGAGCTCCTCTTGCATGGCTTCTACCCAGCTGTTGTCTTTCAGTGCCTCTTGGTACTTGACTGGCTGATGGAGTGATAGAAAACCAGCAAAAAAAAAATGTTTTGGGTTTGGCTTCTTGTGAGCACCCCTTCATTGATGTTGCCAATGATTTGATCAGGTGGATGAGATCTCAAGTAGACTAAATCTCCTTGGTATGGAATGATGGCATTTGTTGGTGAAGGCTGCAAATGTGTATCATCTGAGCTAAGCACTGCTGGGGACTTTGATGATCCAGCGGTGGCTTCAAAAGGTGGTGGAATGGGAGGTAATGGAGTAGACACATGCTGACTTTTATCCACTGTTTGGGGACTTTTGTCAGCAGTGTTTGAGGATGTGGAAGCAGTGGTTGATGGGCTACTTTGGTCAACAACTATTGAGGTAGCAGTGGTTGAGCTTTGACAGCTGTTTTGAACACCTGATGCTCTTCCCATTTTGGCAGACCTTTGAGGGATGATGATTTCATACCCATAGTATGGTGTTGAATCCTCTGATGGACCTGCACTGTTAGTCTTGACAGCAGTATTTTCAAAAGTGAATTTCTCAAGATCAAACAGATCTGCAGGATTTGCTGGAATTTTCATTGATGAAAGTTCATTGAACTTTACATTCAAAGTCTCCTCCACTGCCTTGGTCCGTGTATTAAACACTTTGTAGGCCTTGGCAGTGGTTGAGTATCCCAGATGATAACCACAATCAATTTTGGCTGCAAATTTTGAAATGGAATCTTTTAAGTTCAAAATGAAGCATGGGCAGCCAAACACCTTGAAGTATGAGATCAGTGGTTTGATTTTATACAGAATTTCATAAGCAGTCTTTTTGTGCCTGGGGTTTATTAAAACTCTGTTCTGGACATAGCAAGCAGTGTTTACTGCCTCTGCCCAGAAAGTTAATGGCAAACCTGAATCAGCAAGCATGGTTCTGGCAGCCTCAATCAATGTTCTATTCTTTCTTTCAACTACCCCATTTTGCTCTGGTGTTCTAGGGATGCTGTACTGCCTTACAATCCCTTTCTTCACACAGAAGGCATCCAACTCCTTATTTTTAAATTCTGTGCCATTGTCACTCCTGAAGCTTTTCACTGGAAGGTCAAATTGCTTTTCAACCTGTGTCACAAAGTCTTGCAAAATGCCTGCAGTCTCATCTTTTGAGTGTAAAAAGAAAGTCCATGTAACCCTAGAAAAGTCATCAACAATAACCAGACAATATCTTTTCTTTTTAAGACTCGTGACTTGAACTGGGCCAAACAGATCCATGTGTAGCATTTGCAAACACTGGGTTGTTTTGGACACTTCAATGGACTTATGAGAACTTTTATGTTGTTTTCCTTTTAAACAGGAAATGCAATGTTCAGGACAAGAAAACAATTTTTGTGGTAGGCCTCTTACCAAACCATTTTTTGAAATTTCAGTGATTGTCTTAAGATTTGTGTGTCCCAGTCTTCTGTGCCAGAGTTCTGTCTCTTTGTTAGAGGCAGCTGAGAACAGACAGGCATCAGCTCTGGGACACTCTTTTGACATATCAACAACATAAACATTGCCACTTCTTTGAGCAACAAGTTTTGTTTGACTATTTTTTATTATTGCTTCAATCTTTTTGACCATTTCTGGTCCAACAATCCTACAACACTCCTTTGTGAAGAATGACCCATACCCCTTGTCACTCATTTGTGAAACACTCAGGAGGTTGAATTTCAGACTGTCTATCAGATTGACATTTTCAAATTTTACATTTCCAGACTGTACTGTACCAGACCCCAGAACTTTCCCTTTACTGTTATTCCCAAAGGATATATCACCCCCTCCATGAATTTTGAAATCTTTGAGTAGGGCTTTAAATCCAGTCATGTGCTTGGAGCCTCCACTATCAACATACCAAAGCCTATCTAAGCAGGCAGAAGCTCCCTGCACATGAAGTAAAAGGATTAGTTCATTAGGGTTTCCAAAGCCAATAAGGCTTTGGATGGGGTCTCAACAGTGTCTGGGATGGATGCACATTGATGGACAGTGGTTAGGTCAGGGGTTTGGACAGTTTTAGTACTGTTTCTTGCTAACCACTGTTGGGGGTCTTGACCAATCACCTGTTGGTACCCAAAAGGATGCCTGTTCACTTTTGGTTTAGAGGGCCTTTTGTAGGCCTCATAAACGTGTGGAATCCTTTGGTAAGACTGTTTTTCCTTGCCATTTCTGAACTGATTGGCAGGGGGTGCATCAGTAACCTGAACATCTCTTTTGACAGATGTTTGGTTCAACTGTTTTGTAACAGCTGTTTGAACTGGCACAAACAGTGGTTGGTTCTTGGTGAATTTGACGGATGATGTTGATGGACTCAAGGATGTTTTAGCAATGTACTCATTCTTTTTCACATCAAAGTTTTTGAGATACATACATGCTTGAGTTTTGTGGTTTGTTTTACCACAAACAATGCAGCTCTCAGCTGGAACAATGACACTTGTTTTGTTCAAATCATAAGCTTTTAAATGGAAACAATCTTTTATTAGATGATTCCTTTTCTCACAGAATTCACATAACAGGTTATTGATCTTTTCTTTCTTCTATCTCTTTTCGGACTCCTTTGCAGCAGAGGTTTTAACCTCTGTTGGGATATCCTTGAGAGGAATGACTTTAGCTTTTGGAGCCTTAACACCATCAGTTGATGTAAAGTCCATGGGCTTGAAATTTTCAAGAATATCACACTCATCAGACCATTTTGGTTTAAACTGATAATTTTCAAGCTCCTCAAAAGTAGAGGATCCCATTGGTCTGTCAAGTGTGATTTTGTTACCAAGTTTATCAGTGATTTTCACTTCTTGGCCATTCTTGTTTGTGGGGATGAACTCAGTGGTTACATCAGTGGTTTGAACAGATTTTTCAAAAGCAGTGTTTTCATCATCATGTTTTCTATAACCAACACCAAATTTTACATTGCTTTTAATCTGTTTTTCAAGCATAACCTCATACCCTTTGCATGATTCCACCCATTTTTCACAGGTGATCTGGGTAGACTCCAACTCCTTTTTGCAAACTTGGTATTTTTCTACCATAGTTTGGAGTTGAGTTTTGGTTATGCTTTGCTCTTCTTTAAGACTGCTGATCTCTTTCTCTTTTTCAGTCAACTTGTTTTTAAGTTCTTTTAAAGAACTCTCAAATTTGACTTCATCAGTTAAGATTTTATTCCGAAGGTTTTCATTTACCTCTTTGATGATAGCAAAAGCAATAATGCAATTGTCAGAACATAGTTTTTCAAGAACTTGAGGAGATACCTTGGCAGCAGACATCATTGCACAATCACATTGATGATTTTCTTCATCATCAGCTCTTACTTCCTTCTCACCTGTTCTCTCTTCTTCCTCTTCTTCTTTGTCCTCTTTGGACCATGGGTCTGCCAGTGGTTCAATCAGGGTTTCTGAATTTTCTCCCAGTAGCAGTTCACCAGCAACTGCATTAACAACTGCTTCAGTCACCTCATCCACTGTTTCATCACTTAGCTGTTCACCTTCAGTTTCAACCCCCTCTGGTATTGACTCTAATGCCATCAAACAAAATTCATCATTAGAAGGTTCATTAGAAGCATAGAGTGCAAAATTTTCATCACTAAGCTCATCAGGCCTGCTCCAGTCAACAAAGCCTTGAGTGAAAAAGCTTTGCTGATCTGGTTGTACCACTGCTGGAGCAGCTGTTTGAGGTGCAACTGATTGCACTTGTGCCTGGGGGACAGGGGTTTGAACATATTGAATCTGTGGAACAGTGGTTTGGACATAATGCATAGGCACAGGGGCAGCAGCATAATGAGCAGTGTTAACATGAGCTGCAGGGGTATATTGGGTATAGTGCACAGTGCTTTGATTTTGAGGTCTGGGATTTGAGCTAGGATGAGTGATTATAGGTCCAGTAGTTTGACTCCTGCATTCCCTAGCGAAATGACCTAATCTGTTGCACTTGTAACACTTGATTTTCGATTTATCCAACCCAACCCTGAGATTCCCATGTAAACCTGGGAATTTTCGCCCTGTTCTTTTGTAGAATTTGCTAGTTCTAACACTGAGCAAAGCCAATTGGTGCAGAATGTCCATTTCCTCTAAGTCAGTGGGATCAAAATGTTGTAAATCATTGAGTTCAAAGCACAAATTATCTGACATCTGGTTTTCAGTGTTTGCAGTAAAAGCATAATTTGCAGAGTGAGGATCGGGGTTGGTAAAGTTACCACCAGCTGTTATATCAATGAAATGATCATAACCCTGTTCCTTACTGCTGCCACCAGATTCTTCCTGACCCAGAAGAGCTGTGCTACCGAATGAATAATCATCAGTGGCCTTTCCAGACTCTTGCAACTTCTTTTTCTGGTTCAACTCCCTTTCATAAGTCAGGAGTCTACCATGAAGTTGGGTCAGGGTCAGATCTTTGAACTCAACAGAGTTTCTAGTCACAAATGCAATTGTGTCCCATTTATCAGGTAGCGATCTAAGAAACCTGCTATTTTGGGTTGACTTTCGAAATTCAACCTTAACAAGTCTTAGCTCACTGACGAGACAACTGAACCGTTCAAATTGTTGGGTCAATGATTCACCCTTAATGTGACAGAATGTTTCATACTGCTGATTCAGAATTTCCCTATTGTTTTCAATAACTTCTTCGGTTCCCCCAAACTGTTCCTTCAATGCATCCCATAGCTCTTTGGCACTGTTACAATGTAACAGTCCAGCATAGATCTCATTTGGTAATGCAGATGCTATGATGCTAAATGCTTTGGCATCGAGTTCGAACTTCTGAAAATCAGTTTCAGTATAGTTTTCATAAGGTTTTGGTACGAACTTCTTTGGATCCTCAGCACTTGGCACCAAAGGAACATGGGGACCAAAAACAACAGACCTCCAACATCCAGTGTTCTGTTGAGCAAGGATGTGACCCATCCTTCGCTCCCAGATGTTGTATTCATTTCTTTTAAGCATAGGTGGTTTAAAAAGTGAACCAATGTTATTCTTATCATCTTGAGATTGTGACGTCATCCTGGTTGTTTTATAGACACTGATTAATCAACTTTAATGGTGATTAAACGTTGCTCTGTTTTTCAACAAAAACGAACAAACTATCGATATCAACGATTTTGAGCTGAACTATTTATGTCAAAATGATTGTTAAATCAAATTTGACTGTCCTAGCTCTGATACCAATTGTTGGATCTAAGTTTGATTTTGATTGTATTTTACGTTTGAAATTAAGATGAATATGGATGAGTTGTGTAGCGGAATTAAGATGAAAACAAACTTTGCATACAATCAAACGAGAGTATTGCTTTGATCAAGACCTTTTCTACAAAGAACCGAAAGATTGAATTTAGTTTCAACACCGATTACAATGTAATGCTTAATACAAACTCCCCCTCAGCCAGAGCTCAGCGTTTGTTCGTGCAGGAAAACAAGTTTGCAAAGAGCTAATAGAACAGTACAGAGCACTGTTCTATTTATAGGCACTAGCAAACAACTGAGCATCTAAGCTGACGTCACCATGGAAGTGACATCTAACCTCCTAACAAACTATAACCCCTGATCTATATAAACACTGCTATACTAACTACTGCTTATTACATTACATAACATAAAGACAGAGTAAACAACTGTTGCATCCCTCCACTGCTGTGAACCCAACAATACTTGTCCGGATCAGCAGTGCTTGAACCAAGGCAGTAGATTGAACAGCAGAGCTTTAGTTCTATCATCAGGTCTTTACTTGAGCAGCAGTTGGAAGTCAGCAGTTTGCACGATCAGTAGATAGGAGGTCAGCAGATGTTGAAATCACTTTCAAGGGGAGAGACTTGTATATAACATCTGTTTATTCTGGATCCACTGCTCTGACCCAGTTTTGGCTTTAATTATCTGTTCCTCTGGTAGGGTTCGATCCCAACAATATCCAATATCACGAAGGAAAGGCAAACGTAGTTGCAGATGCCTTAAGTCGTAAGTATCATGAAAAACAACGACGAGTTCGTGCTCTTAGATTAAATCTACAGTTAGATTTAATGGAACAACTAAAGAATGTTCAAGAAACAGCAATCAAGGATGATGCTGAAGGAATGAAAGGACGAATAAAAGAATTAGAGCAAGGAAATGATGAAATTTGGAGATTCCATAAGAAAAGGATTTGGGTACCTAAACAAGGAGAATTAAGAAATAAGATTTTAGAAGAAGCTCATAAATCTAGGTATACCATGCATCCTGGTAATAATAAAATGTATCAAGATTTAAGAAATAATTTCTGGTGGATAGGAATGAAAAAGGACATAGCTAGATATGTTTCTAAATGTCTTACTTGTTCACAAGTTAAGGCAGAACACCAGAAACCCTCATGTCTACTTCAACAATTAGAAATGCCTGTATGGAAATGGGAACTCATAACAATGGACTTTGTTACTAAGTTACCCAAAACCAGAAAAGGTAATGATGCACTTTGGGTAATTGTGGATCGATTAACCAAGTCAGCTCATTTTCTACCCATAAAGGAAACCTTTATCATGGAAAGGTTAGACAAGTTGTATGTAGACGAAGTAGTATCCTTACATGGAGTTCCACTCTCCATTGTATCGGATAGGGATAGTCGTTTCACTTCCCACTTCTGGAAAGTTTCCAGGAAGCAATGGGAACCCGACTAAATTTAAGTACGGCATATCATCCTCAAACAGACGGACAAAGTGAGAGGACGATACAAACCCTGGAAGACATGCTTCGAGCATGTGTGATAGATTTTGGTGGAAATTGGGACAACCACTTACCTTTAATTGAATTCTCCTATAATAATAGTTATCATGCAAGCATCGAAGCTGCCCCATTTGAAGCACTGTATGGACGAAAATGCAGAACCCCAGTTTGTTGGGCAGAAATAGGAGAAAGTCAATTATCCGGTCCTGAAATAGTACAAGAAACCACCGACAAGATCACTCAAATCAAAGAAAGACTAAAGACTGCTCGTGATCGTCAGAAAAGTTATGCCGACAATCGACGCAAACCACTAGAATTCCAAGTTGGTGACAAGGTACTCTTGAAAGTTTCTCCTTGGAAAGGAGTAGTTCGGTTCGGTAAGAAAGGAAAGCTAAGGCCACGATACGTTGGACCATTCCCAGTGATCCAATGAATAGGACCAGTTGCTTATCGTTTACAACTACCCGAGGAGCTAGCTGGAGTACATGATGTGTTTCATGTATCCAATCTCAAGAAATGTCTATCAGACGAATCCCTGGTGGTACCTTTTCAAGACATAGAGGTAAATGATAAATTAAAATTTGTAGAAAAACCACTTCAAATAGAAGACCGAAAGATCAAGTTTCTCAAACACAAATAACTAGTGCTGTTCAAAGTCAAATGGGATTCAAGGAGAGGGCCTGAATATACTTGGGAGCTAGAATCAGAAATGAAACGGAAATATCCTCAATTATTCCAGTAAAACTCGAGGACGAGATTTTTATTAAGGTGGGGAGGATGTAACAACTCTCATCAAAAGTCCTATTTATTATTTTATTTTGTCCAATAGGAAACCCTAATTAAGACACCCAAGTAATTCTTCATAACCCCTACAATTTTTAGAACAATCGGAATCAGGATCAGGGCCCCTAAAACTCAGGGGGGGGGGGTAAATTCCCGTTATAATTATCTAAACAGTTTTACGTATAAAAAGAATTTGAACGAATGACCAACTCACCTGAGCTACTAGGACACGGGGCTACCCTATGCTAGGGTGGTACCCCTCGCGCCACGCGAAGGCCCCTCACGCCACGCGAGGGCGCCCTTTTTCCAGTATATATTCAGGGGTTTGGCACTTGATTTCCTGCGTTGGTTCGACGTTAAAATTCGATTCATGCACTGAGATATCGTCCAAATACTACAGAAACACACACAATCTCGAATTTCCGCCGCAATAACAGGGTAATAACTCGATCGCTGATACAATTCAATGTCTGATCGATTGAAACTATCCAATGGATGTTTAAGTGCTGCCCAAATTAGGGTTTATACTTTGTCATTCGTCGTGAATTCGATGGATGTTTAAGTATCGCGCTTAGTCATTCGTTGTGAGGGTTTAATCTCATGAGTTATCCTAAATGTTGTATTAGTTACTAACCTAGTTTCATGTGCATTATTGTTAAATTAGGTTAACAGGCTAATCAGTAGGATAAACTCTGCCCGAGTAAATCTGCAAAGTGAGTCATTATCTTTTTATCAAATTATTTTCAAAACCCTATTTACTTTCAAAGTTATAATTACAGGGATTAAGTCTTTGTAATCTCCAAATTACAACCGGTATATGGGTTTTGTATACAATACTTGATAACCGTCACCATTGGACAACGGGTTAGCCAAGGGGTGATATGACCATAATCACAGACACCATTGGACAACGAGATAGCCAATAGGTGGTCGAGTGATAAATACCGTGGGTAGATGGTTGATATGTATAGACATTGTAATCGCTCTTAAGACTGTAAATTATAACAACGCGTCATTTTTAGTAAAAAGAATGATTCACCAGAATTTCCCGCTGACAAAACCTTTTTCAAACATGTTTCAGGTAATCTGTTGTGATTCAGGAAAAGTGCCGCAAAGTACTACAAGCTTAAGGAAGTGGCTCAATATAAATAAAGAAACATGTTTTGTAAAATAAAGATTTCTTAGTGAAATCACCTTATTGTAAACTACCGGGGTTTTATCCAGAATTATGAAATAAAATAATCGGGCATTTTCAGTTTTTAAAAAGATCCTGCTAAAATCTTCTGCTGTCAACTCAATTAAATAAATACCACGGAATTTTCTGTCCCGCGGCTCCTGAACCGGGTCAAATCGGGTCGGGGGCCGTGACACTTATTGCTTCTTCAGCAATCGAGAGGTAGACAGAGATCAGCTCTCCTGTTTCTGGGGCTGCAATATCCGGAAGTGAAGCTAGGTGCTGCTTCATCTGGTTGAAAGCTTCTTCTGCTTCTTCAGTCCACTTGAAGTCTTTCTTGTCAGAGCACCCTTTAAGCGTTTTGAAGAAGGCCAAAGATTTCTCAGCCAACTTTGAGGTAAAACGCTTCAGAGCCGCAAGATTTCCATTCAGACTTTCCACTTCTTTTTTGCTTTGTGGGGACTTGGTTTCAAGGACGACCTTGACTTTGTTTGGGTTGGCCTTTATACTTTGTTTTCCCATAATATGCCCTAGAAATTTACCTTCTTCAAACCAAAACGAACATTTTTCAGGGTTGAGTTTCATGTTGACCTTTCTCAAGTTTTGGAAAGTTTCTTGTACGTCATCAAGCATTTGGTATTCTGTTTTGCTTTTAATTACCAAATCGTTGACACATGCTTCCATGTTTTTGCCAATTTGACTAGAAAAAGTTTTATCAACCAGGCTTTCGTAAGTTGCACCCGCATTCTTGAGGTTAAAAGGCATTTTTTGATAGCAAAAGATACCTTTATCTGTGTGAAAAGCGGTCTTCTCTTCATCCTCTTCTTTCATAAGGATTTGATGGTAACCCTTGTAGGCATCAAGGAAACACTTGAAAGGGTAAACACTGAGAGAGTCAACCTTGAGATCAATCTCTGGTAAAGGGTAGCAATCTTTTGGGCAAGCCTTGTTCAAGTCCTTGAAGTCGATGCACATTCTCCAAGAGTTGTCGGGTTTTCGAACCATGACTGGGTTTGCAACCCAGGATTGATACTTGACTTCCCGGAGGATTCCAGCTAGGACAAGCTTTTCTCGGTAGGGAACTTCACCATGCCATGACCGACTGAAACAGCCATGTAGAATGCACATTGTCCTGGCCTCCCTATGATGACACCATAGTTGGAAGGTATATTGATAACCACGAAAGTGAGAGGTTGAACTCTTTCCATCTTTCCTTCACTGAAACGGACATCAAGGGTTAGTTGCCCCAAAGGTTTGAGGGGTATGTCGGCAATACCTTTTATGGAGGTTCCTGACGGTTGAAGCTTTGAACGTTCCTCATTGCTCAAACGATTAAAGAACTTTTCAAACATATTTTCAGTAGCTGCACCAGTGTTTATGTAGGCTCTGCTTGTCTTCATTGTACCCACAGTTGCTTCGACCACCAAAGGGTTTGAAAGCGGGTCCCTTTCTGATGGCGGGAAGCAGACACACTGAAGCTCCCAAGCTTCCAACCGTTGTCGTTTGTGAGAGAACTTTTCATCGGAATTCACCATGTTAACCTCCTTGCTTTTTCCTTCTGCTATCTTGTCCCTTACCCCTTTCACCAAGTGGGCAAGCTCCCCGGACTTGACGGCCTCCTCAATTCTCTTTTTGAGTTGAAAGCAATCGTTAGTATGGTGACCCTTCTCTTCATGAAATTCGCAGAACTGGGTGGAATTTTCATTCCTTTTACTCTTGGATAGAGGCCGAGGAGGTCGGAAGCTTTGTTTCACTTCCTCTGTGGCAAGAATCTCCTGTGGGGTTTTTATAAGAGCTGTAAAGTTTACGGTCTTCTCCCTGCTCGGAGGGTTCCGACCTTCAGGCCTTCGTTGTTCTGAGATCCTGGGACGTCTATCATAAGGATGAAAATTCCCTTTCTTTCTAGCGGGGCTATTGCCTCGCCAGCTAGATCCCCTTTTTCTTTGCTCTTTTATATCCACAACCTCCTCTCCTCTAATGTGGGATTCGGCCCTTTCGAGAGCTTCTTCCAAGGTCTTGGGTAGGGATTTGTTAAAATCCCTTGTGAGATATTTGGATGTAATGGCGTTCATGAAACCCGCCACTCTCATCTTTTCATCTGCCCCCACATACGTCAGACCTTCCTTTTGTATCTTTCTATGAATTCTCGAAGGCTCTCGTCATCTCTTTGTTTTATCTGGAAGATCACTATGGCATCTTTAACGTACCGCCTTTGTTGTGAGAAATTGGCCAGGAACCCTTTGCTTAGGTCTTTGAAGCTTCGAACGCTTCTGGCAGGCAGGTCATTGAACCATATTCTGGCTGAACCAATGAGGGTCTGCATGAACATGAGGCAGCATTCGGCATTAGAGAATTTCTCGATCCTAGCAGCACCAGAAAAGATCTGGAGGTGATCCTCTGGATCTTCGGTTCCGTCATATGTCTTGATATGGGACGACATCTTGATTTTTGCTTGGAAATCATAATCGGCGATCTGCTGGGAGAAGCATGACAGATTGCTCGGTTTATATGGCTTGGCCAAATCTTCTTCCACCCATGCACCCATGTTGTTGTTGTTGTTCCCTTGGGTGGCCAGCACTTGATTGATAAAGTGTTGCCAAGGGAAGCTGGCCATCATCTGAGCCATCATTTGAGGCATAAGGTTGAAGCGTTGAAGGCTTCCGGGTGCAGCTGTGCAGTTTATCCCTAAAGGAGTGCTCATGATGGCATTTCACGCCAAAGGAAGTACAGACAACGCTTGTTCCCATGTAGTTGTTGCCGAAGGCGGAAGGCTTGCAACAGGAGATTGTAGCAATTGATCCAAAGTTAGCCCGTGCCCAACGGAGCACCGGTAGCAACTGGTTGGGAAGAAAATAGAGGAAAAGATGTCGGATCTGGCCTCGTGTATGTGTATGGGCAGGGATTTTGTCACGACCCCAGCCCCGGTTTTACCCGGTCAGGAGCCGCGGGACAGGAACCCGTGGTATTTATTAATTGATGCGACATCGGAAGATTTAACAGGATCTTTTAAAACTTGAAATGCCCGATTATTTTATTTCATAATTCGGGATAAAACCCCGTAATTTACAATAGAGGAATTTCACTAGGGAATTCCCTGATTTATAAAAACATGTTTATTTATTTTAACTGAACCACCTCTTCAAGCAGGTTAGTGCTCCATAGCACGTTTTCCTTGATTCACAGCAGGTCGCCTGAAACATGTTTTAAAAATATTTTATCAGCGGGGAAATACTGGCGAGTCATTCAATTTGATAAAATGATACATAGTTATAAATTACAGCATAAGAGCGATTACAATGGCTTTTATCTTATTTTTATCTGGCGCCGTGTCACCCGGTGACGATGGTCATACCACTATTGGGTCCTTCCCCAAGTAGTGATGATTATCACTGTTAGGATTTATTAGCCTAACTGTGAGAAATTAGTAATGTGCACAATACCCCAATTAGCCAGTGATTCAAGATAACCATGAGTTAATTCCTGTAATTATAACTTTTGAAAATTCTTGGAGTATTGTAAAATACTGTTTGATAAAAAGAGAATGACTCACATTGCAGATTTATACGGGCAGAATTTAGCCTACTGATTAGCCTTGTAACCTAAATTAAATAACAATGCACACGAACTAGGTAAGTAACTAATACAGCATTTACGATAACTAATGAGATTAAAACCCTCACGATTAATGACAAAGTGCTATACTTAAACATCCGTCGAATTCACGACTAATGACAAAGTATGGCCCTAATGTGGGCAGCACTTAAACATCCATTGGATAGTTTTAATCGATCGGACATTGAATCGTAGCAGCGATCGAGTTAATACCCTGTATCGTAGCAGCGCCTCGCTATATTAATTGTAATTTCGACTTTTGAGCAGTGAGAATTCGTTTTTGAAAGTTGGTTTCGACACCATTGAACTGCTCCTGATCAAATCTATTTATAGCTGAAATATGGGTCTCACGCGGCCCGCGTGAACCTTCAGCCAATCCTTACGCGGCCCGCGAGGGCCTCATAATCGTATACTAGGGCTAGCGTGTCACACCTAGGGCTGCCACATGTGTGACACGTGGCCTGTTAGCTGATCCGGAAACTTGATGAGTTGTCACGGACCGCGTCAAGTTCAACCTATCCTTTACGTGGCCCGCCTGAAGACCAAGTTTCACTTTTTCTTGATTTTTCATGCACAGTATGGTTTCAGGGGTCCAGGTTTTTACTTACGGGTTGATTTGGGACATTTTTGAGAGTCCTTATATCCTCCCCACCTTATTTAAAATCTCGTCCTCGAGATTTACTGAAATAAGTGAGGATACTTTCGCTTCATTTCCGATTCCAGTTCCCAAGTGAACTCGGGTCCTCTCTTTGAATCCCATTTGGCTTTGACTAGTACTAGTCTTTTGTGCTTGAGAAACTTGATCTTTCTGTCTTCTATCTGAAGTGGTTTCTCCACGAACTTTAACTTTTCATTTATCTCTACATCTTGAAGAGGTACTACCAAGGATTCATCTGATAGACATTTCTTGAGGTTGGATACATGAAATACGTCATGTACTCCAGCTAACTCCTCTGGTAGTTGTAAGCGATAGGCAACTGGTCCTATACGTTGGACTACTGGGAATGGTCCTACGTACCTTGGACTTAACTTTCCTTTCTTACTGAACCGAACTACTCCTTTCCAAGGAGAGACCTTCAAGAGAACCTTGTCTCCGATTTGAAATTCTAATGGTTTGCGTCGATTATCTGCATAACTCTTCTGGCGATCTCGAGCCGTCTTTAATCTTTCCTTGATTTGAGTGATCTTGTCAGTAGTTTCTTGCACAATCTCGGGACCTGATAATTGGGTTTCTCCAATTTCTGCCCAACAAACTGGAGTTCTACACTTACGTCCGTACAGTGCTTCAAATGGGGCAGCTTCAATGCTCGAATGGTAACTATTGTTATAGGAGAATTCGATTAAAGGTACCTGGTCATCCCAGTTTCCACCAAAATCTATCACACATGCCCTAAGCATGTCTTCCAGGGTTTGGATCGTCCTTTCACTTTGTCCGTCTGTCTGAGGATGATATGCAGTACTTAGATTTAGTCGGGTTCCCATAGCTTCTTGGAAACTTGTCCAGAAGTGGGAAGTGAAACGACTATCTCTATCCGACACAATGGAGAGTGGAACTCCATGTAAGGATACTACTTCATCTACGTACAACTTTGCCAACCTTTCCATGCTAAAGGTTTCTTTCATCGGTAGAAAATGAGCTGATTTGGTTAATCGATCCACAATTACCCAAATCGCGTCATTACCTTTTCTGGTCTTGGGTAACTTAGTAACAAAGTCCATTGTTATGAGCTCCCATTTCCATACAGGCATTTCTAATTGTTGGAGTAGACCTGAAGGTTTCTGGTGTTCTGCCTTAACTTGTGAACAAGTAAGACATTTAGAAACATATCTAGCTATGTCCTTTTTCATTCCTATCCACCAGAAGTTATTTCTTAAATCTTGGTACATCTTATTGTTACCAGGATGCATGGTATACCTAGATTTATGGGCTTCTTCTAAAATCTTATTTCTTAATTCTCCTTGCTTAGGTACCCAAATCCTTTTCTTGTGGAATCTCCAAATTCCATCACTTCCTTGTTCTAATTCCTTTATTCGTCCTTTCATTCCTTCAGCATTATCCTTTATTGCTGTTTCTTGAATGTTTTTCAATTGTTCCATTAAATCTAACTGTAGATTTAATCTAAGAGCACGAACTCGCTTTTGCTTTTCATGATATTTACGACTTAAGGCATCAGCAACTACGTTTGCTTTTCCTTCGTGATATTGAATATCACAGTCGTAATCACTTAGGATTTCCATCCATCTCCTTTGCCTCATGTTTAATTCTTTTTGCCCAAATATGTATCTTAATCTTTTATGATCTGTATAGACAGTAAACTTACTTCCATACAGATAGTGTCTCCAAATCTTAAGGGCAAAAATTATGGCTCCTAACTCTAAGTCATGAGTCGTATAGTTTTCTTCGTGTTTTTTCAATTGCCTTGATGCATACGCAATTACCTTCTTGCGTTGCATAAGCACACATCCTAATCCTAGCTTTGAAGCATCACAATATACTTCAAAATCTTCTGTTCCTTTTGGTAAAGCTAAAATTGGAGCGTTTCTTAATTTCTGTTTTAAGATCTTAAAAGCTTCTTCTTGCTTAGGTCCCCATTCAAACTTAACTGCTTTACAGGTTAGCTTAGTTAATGGTACAACTATCTTGGAAAAATCCTTAATAAAACACCTATAGTATCCATCTAACCCTATATAACTTCTAATTTCTATAGCTGACTGCGGGACCTTCCATTTGGTGATTGCTTCTATCTTAGCAGTATCTACGTGAATACCTTCGTGATTCACCAGGTGACCTAAAATTTGTACTTCTTGTAGCCAAAATTCACACTTCGAGAATTTGGCATAAAGTTGTTCCTTTCTTAACAATGTTAAGAGTGCATGCAGGTGCTCACAATGCTCCTCCTGACTTTTGGAATAAATAAGTATATCGTCGATGAAGACAATTACAAATTTATCCAAGTACGGTTTACAGATCTTATTCATCATGTCCATAAATGCTGCAGGAGCATTTGTTAACCCAAAGGGCATGACTGTAAACTAGTAATGACCATACCTAGTTCTAAAAGCAGTTTTAGTTATGTCTTCTTCTTGTACCTTCAATTGATGGTATCCGGAGCATAAATCTGTCTTAGAAAAGTATCTAGCTCCTTGCAATTGATCAAAAAGATCATCAATCCTAGGCAATGGGTTTCGATTCTTAATTGTAACTTTATTCAATTCTCTATAATCGATACACATTCGCATCGAACCATCTTTCTTCTTCACAAACAACACTGGCGCTCCCCACGGGGATGAACTAGGTTGTATAAATCCTTTGCTCAGTAATTCATCTAATTGCTTTTTCAATTCTAGCATTTCTATGGGTGCTAACCAATAAGGTGCCTTGGCTATTGGTGTAGTTCCAGGAATTAGATGAATTCTAAATTCTACTTCCCTTTCAGGTGGTAATCCAGGTAGTTCTTCTGGGAATACCTCTGGATATTCTGATACTACTGGAATTTCCTTAAGTTCCTTACTCTTAGTGTTAATGATTACTGAAATCATATACACCATTTCTTGTTTTCTTGAATAACTGGCCAATTTCATTACTGAAATGAATTTCATTGGCTTATCTCATGTAATCACCACCAATTCTCCTGAGGGTGTATGAATTTCTATGGAATTCTTACCACAAAGAATTCGAGCATGATTAGCTACTAGCCAATCCATTCCTAACACAATATCAAATCCGGCTAAATTCATAGGTAACAAGTTTTCCGAAAATTTATGACCTAAAAGTTCTATCTTTCCTTCTCGCACAACCTTATTTATTTTAACAGAATTCCAATCTGCCGTTTCGACTGTAAAAATCTGCCTAAGGTTGGTTAAGGATAAGTTAAGAGCTTGGCAGAATGAAGTATTTATAAAACTTTGGTTTGCACCAGAGTCAAATAATACTTTTGCATAAACGTCGTGAACAATAGAGGAATTTCACTAGGGAATTCCCTGATTTATAAAAACATGTTTATTTATTTTAACTGAACCACCTCTTCAAGCAGGTTAGTGCTCCATAGCACGTTTTCCTTGATTCACAGCAGGTCGCCTGAAACATGTTTTAAAAATATTTTATCAGCGGAGAAATACTGGCGAGTCATTCAATTTGATAAAATGACACATAGTTATAAATTACAGTATAAGAGCGATTACAATGGCTTTTATCTTATTTTTATCTGGCGCCGTGTCACCTGGTGACGATGGTCATACCACTATTGGGTCCTTCCCCAAGTAGTGATGATTATCACTGATAGGATTTATTAGCCTAACTGTGAGAAATTAGTAATGTGCACAATACCCCAATTAGCCAGTGATTCAAGATAACCATGACTTAATTCCTGTAATTATAACTTTTGAAAATTCTTGGAGTATTGTAAAATACTGTTTGATAAAAAGAGAATGACTCACATTGCAGATTTATACTGGCAGAATTTAGCCTACTGATTAGCCTTGTAACCTAAATTAAATAACAATGCACACGAACTAGGTAAGTAACTAATACAGCATTTACGATAACTAATGAGATTAAAACCCTCACGATTAATGACAAAGTGCTATACTTAAACATCCGTCGAATTCACGACTAATGACAAAGTATGGCCCTAATGTGGGCAGCACTTAAACATCCATTGGATAGTTTTAATCGATCGGACATTGAATCGTAGCAGCGATCGAGTTAATACCCTGTATCGTAGCAGCGCCTCGCTATATTAATTGTAATTTCGACTTTTGAGCAGTGAGAATTCGTTTTTGAATGTTGGTTTCAACACCATTGAACTGCTCCTGATCAAATCTATTTATAGCTGAAATATGGGTCTCACGCGGCCCGCGTGAACCTTCAGCCAATCCTTACGCGGCCCGCGAGGGCCTCATAATCGTAGACTAGGGCTAGCGTGTCACACCTAGGGCTGCCACATGTGTGACACGTGGCCTGTTAGCTGATCCGGAAACTTGATGAGTTGTCACGGCCCGCGTGAAGTTCAACCAATCCTTTACGCGGCCCGCCTGAAGACCAGATTTCACTTTTTCTTGATTTTTCATGCACAGTATGGTTTCAGGGGTCCAGGTTTTTACTTACGGGTTGATTTGGGACATTTTTGAGAGTCCTTATATCCTCCCCACCTTATTTAAAATCTCGTCCTCGAGATTTACTGAAATAAGTGAGGATACTTTCGCTTCATTTCCGATTCCAGTTCCCAAGTGAACTCGGGTCCTCTCTTTGAATCCCATTTGGCTTTGACTAGTACTAGTCTTTTGTGCTTGAGAAACTTGATCTTTCTGTCTTCTATCTGAAGTGGTTTCTCCACGAACTTTAACTTTTCATTTATCTCTACATCTTGAAGAGGTACTACCAAGGATTCATCTGATAGACATTTCTTGAGGTTGGATACATGAAATACGTCATGTACTCCAGCTAACTCCTCTGGTAGTTGTAAGCGATAGGCAACTGGTCCTATACGTTGGACTACTGGGAATGGTCCTACGTACCTTGGACTTAACTTTCCTTTCTTACTGAACCGAACTACTCCTTTCCAAGGAGAGACCTTCAAGAGAACCTTGTCTCCGATTTGAAATTCTAATGGTTTGCGTCGATTATCTGCATAACTCTTCTGGCGATCTCGAGCCGTCTTTAATCTTTCCTTGATTTGAGTGATCTTGTCAGTAGTTTCTTGCACAATCTCGGGACCTGATAATTGGGTTTCTCCAATTTCTGCCCAACAAACTGGAGTTCTACACTTACGTCCGTACAGTGCTTCAAATGGGGCAGCTTCAATGCTCGAATGGTAACTATTGTTATAGGAGAATTCGATTAAAGGTACCTGGTCATCCCAGTTTCCACCAAAATCTATCACACATGCCCTAAGCATGTCTTCCAGGGTTTGGATCGTCCTTTCACTTTGTCCGTCTGTCTGAGGATGATATGCAGTACTTAGATTTAGTCGGGTTCCCATAGCTTCTTGGAAACTTGTCCAGAAGTGGGAAGTTAAACGACTATCTCTATCCGACACAATGGAGAGTGGAACTCCATGTAAGGATACTACTTCATCTACGTACAACTTTGCCAACCTTTCCATGCTAAAGGTTTCTTTCATCGGTAGAAAATGAGCTGATTTGGTTAATCGATCCACAATTACCCAAATCGCGTCATTACCTTTTCTGGTCTTGGGTAACTTAGTAACAAAGTCCATTGTTATGAGCTCCCATTTCCATACAGGCATTTCTAATTGTTGGAGTAGACCTGAAGGTTTCTGGTGTTCTGCCTTAACTTGTGAACAAGTAAGACATTTAGAAACATATCTAGCTATGTCCTTTTTCATTCCTATCCACCAGAAGTTATTTCTTAAATCTTGGTACATCTTATTGTTACCAGGATGCATGGTATACCTAGATTTATGGGCTTCTTCTAAAATCTTATTTCTTAATTCTCCTTGCTTAGGTACCCAAATCCTTTTCTTGTGGAATCTCCATATTCCATCACTTCCTTGTTCTAATTCCTTTATTCGTCCTTTCATTCCTTCAGCATTATCCTTTATTGCTGTTTCTTGAATGTTTTTCAATTGTTCCATTAAATCTAACTGTAGATTTAATCTAAGAGCACGAACTCGCTTTTTCTTTTCATGATATTTACGACTTAAGGCATCAGCAACTACGTTTGCTTTTCCTTCGTGATATTGAATATCACAGTCGTAATCACTTAGGATTTCCATCCATCTCCTTTGCCTCATGTTTAATTCTTTTTGCCCAAATATGTATCTTAAGCTTTTATGATCTGTATAGACAGTAAACTTACTTCCATACAGATAGTGTCTCCAAATCTTAAGGGCAAAAATTATGGCTCCTAACTCTAAGTCATGAGTCGTATAGTTTTCTTCGTGCTTTTTCAATTGCCTTGATGCATACGCAATTACCTTCTTGTGTTGCATAAGCACACATCCTAATCCTAGCTTTGAAGCATCACAATATACTTCAAAATCTTCTGTTCCTTTTGGTAAAGCTAAAATTGGAGCGTTTCTTAATTTCTGTTTTAAGATCTTAAAAGCTTCTTCTTGCTTAGGTCCCCATTCAAACTTAACTGCTTTACTGGTTAGCTTAGTTAATGGTACAACTATCTTGGAAAAATCCTTAATAAAACACCTATAGTATCCATCTAACCCTATATAACTTCTAATTTCCATAGCTGACTGCGGGACCTTCCATTTGGTGATTGCTTCTATCTTAGCAGTATCTACGTGAATACCTTCGTGATTCACCAGGTGACCTAAAATTTGTACTTCTTGTAGCCAAAATTCACACTTCGAGAATTTGGCATAAAGTTGTTCCTTTCTTAACAATGTTAAGAGTGCATGCAGGTGCTCACAATGCTCCTCCTGACTTTTGGAATAAATAAGTATATCGTCGATGAAGACAATTACAAATTTATCCAAGTACGGTTTACAGATCTTATTCATCATGTCCATAAATGCTGCAGGAGCATTTGTTAACCCAAAGGGCATGACTGTAAACTAGTAATGACCATACCTAGTTCTAAAAGCAGTTTTAGTTATGTCTTCTTCTTGTACCTTCAATTGATGGTATCCGGAGCATAAATCTGTCTTAGAAAAGTATCTAGCTCCTTGCAATTGATCAAAAAGATCATCAATCCTAGGCAATGGGTTTCGATTCTTAATTGTAACTTTATTCAATTCTCTATAATCGATACACATTCGCATCGAACCATCTTTCTTCTTCACAAACAACACTGGCGCTCCCCACGGGGATGAACTAGGTTGTATAAATCCTTTGCTCAGTAATTCATCTAATTGCTTTTTCAATTCTAGCATTTCTGTGGGTGCTAACCAATAAGGTGCCTTGGCTATTGGTGTAGTTCCAGGAATTAGATGAAATTCTAAATTCTACTTCCCTTTCAGGTGGTAATCCAGGTAGTTCTTCTGGGAATACCTCTGGATATTCTGATACTACTGGAATTTCCTTAAGTTCCTTACTCTTAGTGTTAATGATTACTGAAATCATATACACCATTTCTTGTTTTCTTGAATAACTGGCCAATTTCATTACTGAAATGAATTTCATTGGCTTTCGTGGCTTATCTCCTGTAATCACCACCAATTCTCCTGAGGGTGTATGAATTTCTATGGAATTCTTATCACAAAGAATTCGAGCATGATTAGCTACTAGCCAATCCATTCCTAACACAATATCAAATCTGGCTAAATTCATAGGTAACAAGTTTGCCGAAAATTTATGACCTAAAAGTTCTATCTTTCCTTCTCGCACAACCTTATTTATTTTAACAGAATTCCCATCTGCCGTTTCGACTGTAAAAATCTGCCTAAGGTTGGTTAAGGGTAAGTTAAGAGCTTGGCAGAATGAAGTATTTATAAAACTTTGGTTTGCACCAGAGTCAAATAATACTTTTGCATAAACGTCGTGAACTAGGAACGTAACAGCTATTACGTCAGGAATTAGTTCTGCTTCCTGAGTAGTCAACTGGAAGGCCCTTGCGTTCTTCTTGGTAGCTCCTTCTGTAGGTTTGGTTTTGTTGTCAGCTGGTTTGGCCAATTTAGGGCAGTTTGGCCTAAAATGTCCAGCTTCTCTGCAGTTGTAGCAGATTGTTGTTTTCTTTTTCCTGCAATCTTCTTCTTGGTGCCCCGGGATTTTGCAGAAATTGCAATATCCTTTGCATCTTCCAAAATGCTTCCTTTTCAGGCATTGCAAAATGGAACAGTGGAAGATTGCCCGGTTCCCTTTCTCTTGAAATTACTACGATTACCCATACGGTATCCCTGGGTAATCTATTGGGCCACTTCCTTTTTCTGGTTTTCTTCTCTTGTGCGTACCAGCCCATCAGTTAGAGTGTTAGCTAATTCCACTGCATTATCAATAGTGCGTGGTCTCGCAGCTTTAATGATATCACGGATTTCGCCAATCAATCCCCAAAATATAGCGGGAAATAAGTACCAGTTCTGGCGAAGCCAGGGTTGGTGCCACTCTCGCATATTCGAAGAATGTCGAAGTATACCCTCGGCAGTCTACATCCACCATCCGGTGGTTCAGGAACGTATTTGCCATTTGTTCCTTTTCATATTCGGGACAGAATTTTCTTTCCACTAGCTGCTTAAATTCTTCCCAACTCATGGCATAGGCCATATTTCTTCCTTTGACTTGAAGTACCGTATTCCACCATTATAGCGCCCCTTCTTTAAAAAGATGTGACGCGTACATGACCTTATCTTCCTCGACACATTTACTTATCATAATTACTGCTTCGGTTTTCTCTAACCAACGCAGTGCAGCAGTCACCCCTTCGTTGCCTGCAAATTCAGCTGGTTTACAGGCAAGAAATTCCTTATAAGTGCAACCAGGCGTTGCAGCTTTCATTTTCTTAAGGAGCGGGGCTTGCATTCCATTGTTGTCGTTATTAGTATGATTGCCGCCTCCGTTTACACTATTACTGAAATTGTCACCATGTGTACGTTTGCTAGGAATAATTTGTTGAGGTTCAATTAGATTTCGAGCCGCAGCAAGAATTGCTGGAATAGCATTGGCTCTTCCTTGAGCAACGATATTCTCGATATCTTACCTATTCAGAAATTGATCCTCATGATTTTGCTTAGATTGGTTACCCTCGTTAACTTGTTCATTACCAGCGTTTGCCATCTGGTAATTAATTTATATAGGTGATTAGTATTGAATAATTAATAACCATTAAAATAATTGCACATAATAAAATTAACAAGTATAGCCAAAATTGTTGATTTTTCAACTTTCGATATTTTATATATATATTAGGCATCCGTACAAACAGGTTATCTTACAAAGTTTTATTTTGAATTATTTCACATAATTATATTTTATTATAATATTATATATTCCTATAACCATACAACCACAGTCACACCATTCTCTTCAGCTGGCATCTCAGAAATGACGTTCCCTCTCGTCGTACTTCCAGGAGATCCTCTCTCTTACCTCTCGGATTCTGTTCCCTGCATCCACTAGCTCTTCGCCAAAATGGCAGAGTTCAGCCAGATTTTCCATGCTCAAAGGTGGGTGTAGTGGAGGTTCTGGGTCGAATTGAGGGAAAAAGGTATCAGGGTTATTTAGGAGATTCTGGAACTGCCAGTCGGTGGTCCACCATTCTTCTAATTCTGCTGGTAGAGGTTGAGTGTGGATAATAGGATCTGGGATTTCAGGCTCTAGGTCAACTGGAAGTTGAGCTTCCGCTGGGTAATTAAAAAGGTTTTCACCGGCAGGTCCGATGAGGTCACTAAGTGCTAGTTTATGATCCAACTCTTCCCAGGGTGACATTTCCTGGTCCTGCCTGGAACTTTCCCCAATCTCTATGGCCTTGCCTTTACCTTTGAGATCCTCCGTCTTTACAACTTTCCGTGTTGTTGGTTTCCTCCTACGCACACGCCTCCAGCCCACAATTCTTCTTCTCTTCTTAGGTTTCGGTTTCTCTGGTGGTTGGGTTTGAAATTCCATAGGTTCTTCTATGTCAGCACAATACCCAGTAAAATCTTTGGAAGCTTCCACATTAACAGGATAGAGATTGAGATTCTGAAGGGCTTCAGATAATTCATTCATGTTGTTTAGTGAATATGAGCAAACATACAAAATTCTAGGTTAAATGTTTGTAACTTGAATTTTCACATAATCACATAATGGTAATTAGAAAATTTAAATTTTAATTATAATTATCTAATTAAACCATTTATTGAAACAACATATATTTATTACAACTAAAATTTGAAATATACTAGTGGTTATTTAATAGATTAAAGTTTCTGGCTTGTAGATAGCATAGGTGATGGTACTGGTTTGGTGATTTAATTATAAGTTAGCATTTACTGCGGTAGTAGCTAACATATAGAGATTTTCCCATTGTTGGTCTAACTTATCTTCCCATGGTGGGTTAGTGTATATTTTCTGAGTGTCCTTATTGATCATCACGCCTTTTGGTTGTGACTTCCTCATTTTCTCTTGACTTTTCCTAATAATCAAACTTCTTTTATTAGGGGTAAGTGGTTTTTCATACTGTGCCTTACGAACAAATATTCCCTCCTCAGTATCTGCTGAGTATCTTGAGGAATTTGATTGGGATAAAGTTCCCTTATCTTTTGGTGAACTATCTAATTTAAGATAGATATCCGAAATTCTTTGCTTACCCATATTGTAACTAACAAGTAGTCAGTTAAAAACACATAATCACAAGACGATAATCAGGAAAATTAAGTATTTTAAATACTTAATAGGCTTAAATCAGTGGCTCTGATACCACCTTTTCATGTCACGACCCCAGCCCCGGTTTTACCCGGTCAGGAGCCGCGGGACAGGAACCCGTGGTATTTAATAATTGATGCGACAGCGGAAGATTTAACAGGATCTTTTAAAACTTGAAATGCCCGATTATTTTATTTCATAATTCGGGATAAAACCCCGTAATTTACAATAGAGGAATTTCACTAGGGAATTCCCTGATTTATAAAAACATGTTTATTTATTTTAACTGAGCCACCTCTTCAAGCTGGTTAGTGCTCCGTAGCACGTTTTCCTTGATTCAAAGCAGGTCGCCTGAAACATGTTTTAAAAATATTTTATCAGCGGAGAAATATTGGCGAGTCATTCAATTTGATAAAATGACACATAGTTATAAATTACAGCATAAGAGCGATTACAATGGCTTTTATCTTATTTTTATCTGGCGCCGTGTCACCTGGTGACGATGGTCATACCACTATTGGGTCCTTCCCCAAGTAGTGATGATTATCACTGTTAGGATTTATTAGCCTAACTGTGAGAAATTAGTATTGTGCACAATACCCCAATTACCCAGTGATTCAAGATAACCATGACTTAATCCCTGTAATTATAACTTTTGAAAATGCTAGGAGTATTGTAAAATACTGTTTGATAAAAAGAGAATGACTCACATTGCAGATTTATACGGGCAGAATTTAGCCTACTGATTAGCCTTGTAACCTAAATTAAATAACAATGCACACGAACTAGGTCAGTAACTAATACAACATTTACGATAACTCACGAGATTAAAACCCTCACGATTAATGACAAAGTGCTATACTTAAACATCCGTCGAATTCACGACTAATGACAAAGTATGGCTCTAATGTGGGCAGCACTTAAACATCCATCGGATAGTTTCAATCGATCGGACATTGAATCGTAGCAGCGATCGAGTTAATACCCTGTATCATAGCAGCGCCTCGCTATATTAATTGTAATTTCGACTTTTGAGCAGTGAGAATTCGTTTTTGAAGGTTGGTTTCGACACCATTGAACTGCTCCTGATCAAATCTATTTATAGCTGAAATATGGGTCTCACGCGGCCCGCGTGAACCTTCAGCCAATCCTTAAGCGGCCCGCGAGGGCCTCCTAATCGTAGACTAGGGCTAGCGTGTCACACCTAGGGCTGCCACGTGTGTGACACGTGGCCTGTTAGCTGAACCGAAAACTTGATGAGTTGTCGCGGCCCGCGTGAAGTTCAACCTATCCTTTATGCGGCCCGCCTGAAGACCAGATTTCACTTTTTATTGATTTTTCATACACAGTATGGTTTCAGGGGTCCAGGTTTTTATTTACGGGTTGATTTGGGACATTTCTGAGAGTCCTTATAGATTTGGAGGTGGATGGCTGGGACCAGTCTCATTCCTGGACATGGTTGGTTGTGAGCTTGTAAAAGGAAGAACAGGAGGTCCAGGGGATAAGGATGGCTCTGGCTCGTCATAATCCATCTGAATCCTTACTCCCTTGTCTCTTTCCCTACTCACGTATTGGTTAAGGAGAGACCTTAACTCTAGAAAGTTATTGGCGACCCCTTCAGGGGTAAGGTCAACACGTGAGGGGGTGTTAGAAGCACCGACATTAGGGGATGGAACCCCTGATCGAGACGGAGTCGGTGTCACACCCCTTTGTAAGGCGGAAGCACGAGGTGTGATCCTGAAAGGTTCTCATTGCATACGAATGGTAAACATACTACATGATCATAAAAAAAAATAATTAAAAACATAAGTTAAGTCTTGAGTTTACATCACAGCCTAAAATATTGTCTGAAAAGTTTACAACATTATTCAATGACAACATAAAGGTTTTGATCCTTATATCACCATACAGGATGGGACATAACAACCAAACCCAGCAAAACGGGCATAGGAGTCTTAACACATGGTAACTAAAAACACAAACGACATCCTTGAGCAAGGGTGAGACCGCACGTACATCCACTTTAGTTACCTGAAATACATGTGAGTTTTGGAAAATCGTCAACATAATGTTGGTGTGAATTCATGCAGATTTTGAGTAAAACATTTAAGCGTTCGATGTAGAAAACATGGTATGCAATTGCATAAAAGAAGTATTTATGTAAATATAAGGAATACGAGATCCCTAATGGTTAGCTAGGCCATCAACATGTGTAACGACATGGGAAGCATCCAAACCATAGGCATTTTTACTTGTCGATTCACGACTAGAGACACAAAAGCACTGCTTGGTAAAAGAGTGGCCAAGAGTGTGGTTGCCTGAAACCCATTAGATCTAACCTTTTGTTCCACGGTCTTGGTATGTAACTGATTAATGGTGCTTATGGCACCCTATACGTCACATGATCTATAGTACAATTCCTTAGTTTTTGTATTCAACATACCACAATACATGTATTTTCCCCAAGTTTAGAAAACAAGTAAAAGTTTAAAAGTGGGGACATGAACTCACAACTTTACGTATCCTGCGCCGTAAACTTCACAGGTTGTTTTCGTAGCGTCGTGACCTATACGTGTTCTATTAATATTAGTCACTAGACTTGTATCACACAAGTACAAGTCACCATCTTTTGTTTATGTATATGTTCTTTGTATGTTCAATCTTTGTGAGGGTCGTGCCCTAGTTTGTCGGGTCTTGCCCGTTTGTCATGTATTAAACTTTTGGGTATGTAATGTATTTTTGTAAATATATATTTTTCTTCTCAAATATATATTCGTTTATGTAGACTTTTCGAGGTAATAAGTGTTAAAAATAATTTATATATTTTAACTATTTATGTATGTTACTTATATTATTTTCCAAAAATAAATATAAGTATTTTGTAAAATAATATTTTCAATATTATTTTTGTACAAGTATTCTAAGGAAATCATACTTGTATTTTATGTAAATACTTGTGTATTTTGTATTTTTCGCCAAAAATCAATACTTTGATTTTTATTACTTTCCGGAATTATGTTTCTTAAAAATAATATATTTTTAAGACTTGTATGAAATATATATATTTTGTCATGTTATAAAATATATATATATGGTTATTCCTGTTATCCACCCGATTTTTGTATTAATTCCAATACTTGGTATAGGTTATATGTTTTTGTCCAAAAATATATTTCTAAGCTCATAACTTGTCCAAGTTAAATAATATGTTAAGAAATATATTTTCATAAATATATTTTTTTGTACTTGCCCATGTATTTCCTTGTGAGGAATTTTTGTTTACTTGTATACTTATGTATTCTCATGTATTTGTATGTGTATTTTTGTATTCATACTCCTTGGGAGTATTTAGTGTATTTTCAAGTCCCTAATATACTACTACATATAATACACATAATATACACTTAGCACAAAATTTGATGATCACTAAATATATATATTTTCCCTAAAAATATACATTCTTAATATTAATTTTAACTTGAAGAAATCATAATTTCTTGACTTGTAATTTTACACACAAATTAGGGAAACCTTGGTAAATATTTTTAGGTGAATTTTTAGGGAATAAGTTTCACCACAACTTATATTTTCTAAGTGTCAAAATTTTATAAAAATTTTGACATAGTTTCCCCTAAAAATGGAGGTTTCCCATGTTTTCAAAACATGTGTTTATTTTCTTTTCAACATCAAACAATTTTCCAACAATAATCATCAACATCATACACTAATTTTTCCATATGAATCATCATGGTGAACTTGATTCTTTTTAAAAATGTGTAGTCTTTTAGATCTACACTTAACATATTATGATCTTTCCAAAAATAAGTGTTCTTCAGTATTTTAAACAATTTTTATGAAACTTTATTTTATTAATCAACTCATCCATGAGTTTAATGGTCTTTAAAGTTTGTAAATCATGTTCTAAAACCACTTTTAGGTCTATTAGAAAGATCATCATTTTTTAACATCATGATTAACCATGGATCTTTCAAGATCCATGGTTAATATCTTTAGATCTTTCATAAATAAGCTTTGTGTTAAACTTTTAACAAACTTTTCACAGATTTTAGTTTCAAAAATTAGTTTAACACATAGTTTATTACTTCAAGATTACAAGTCTATGTGTAAAAATCCATCTTTCATGTTCACATAATGCTTCATATGTTCATCTTCAAGTTTAACCATGGATACTTCAAGATCCATGCTTAAACTTGTTAGATCTAAGCTTTTAACAAGCTTATCATACTTGATCTAAACATAAACACAAGATATAACACCAACAACTTCATTACATACACTAAAATTTCATGTAATCACTTGATTTCTTCATAAATATGTTAGATCTTCTCATTTTCTTCTTTAAAAGTTAAGTTGTTTAGATGGTTAAACTTGTACATAACATAAACGTGACTTATTTTAGTGATCAAGAAGCTTACTACTAGCTCTAATGGCTAGGGAAGTGGCACAAGATTGAAGAAGATGAACAAGGAAGAAAATGAGAGGTTAAAAGCTCCACAAGATGGTCCTTCAACTTCTAGCACCTTACACCTTCTTAGATAAGCTTCTTACACCTTCTAGTGACCTTGGATGACGAGTTTAGAGGTTGAAAATGGTGGTGGTATGGCGGGAGTAGTTAGCCGAGATCATGGGGAGTTAGGAGGAAGAAGATGATGAGTTCTTGGTGATAATGGACAATGGTAACTCACTTATGGTTATTTATAAAAGAAATCCAACACAAAATATTCTTTAGGATTCTCTTGCACTTAATTAGGAGACAAGATCAAATAGAATAATCAAAAAGGTGTGTGGGACCCTTAGGGGCCGGTATGGTGAGGGGGGGGGGGGTAAAATGTAAAATTTAGGAAGTTGGGGGTTTAAAGTGCAAACGAGTGGGTTTACGTTAGTTTAAGTGTGTTTAGGTGTTTTTATGATTTTTAAGGTGTTCTAGCATCAATACTAGTTTAATATCATAAAAACATTACTTCTAGTCAAATTTTAATTTCCCGGTTATTGTCCGGTTGTTCGGTTCGTTAAAGTGCTGAATTACACAGTTTCACGAGGTAGGAAGTAGCTTTTGTGGCAGTTTCAATTTTGTAAGTTATTTTGGACAATAAAACATAAATTTTGCATGTTATTATTGTGTTAAATAGCTGATTATAGCTGAATTAGTGCTGATTTATGCAGAATTCGGCATTTAAAGTGCGTTTCGGGTGCCTTTTAGTGCATAGTTTAGGTTCTGGAAAGTTTATATTTTAACCCTTGTATCCACACTTGGGTTTTAATGTATTTTAGATGTTGGACCTATTCCTAGGCCCTAATTCTATTATCTGACTGCTTTCTGCAGAATTGGTGACACAGAGTGTCTTACCGGTGAGTTTACTAGTCTTTCTGACGCAACACTTAAAGTAACGCATAAAGCAATATTTGAAGTAAAAAACGTGCATGAATTCATATGTATAGCATGTAATCAGACAATGTTGACATTTAAGCACATAATTGTACATATTAAATAATAATTAAACTGTACGGAAATTACCGGTTTTGTGCCAGTTGTCACAGTCTCCCCTCGTTAAAAGAATTTCGTCCCGAAATTCAGGCTGAGTTATCTCCCGCAGAAGCTTTCTCGAACAGATGAGGGTACTTGGCTTTGAACCGGTCTTCACGTTCCCACATGTACTCGGGTCCGTGCTTAGAGTTCCAACGTACTTTGATGAGCTTAATGCAACTTCTCCTTGTTTTATGGATCTTCCAATCCGTTACCTCAACAGCTTGTTCTGTAAATCAGAGCGTGTCGTCGATATGCACCTCATCCGCAGGGATGATAACTGTTTATTGGGTTGGACTCTTTTTAAGGTTTGATACATGGAACGTATCATCTACTCCGTTAAGTTCTTCCGGTAACTCTAATTTGTACGCCACGGTACCAATTCTTTCCAAGATCTTGAATGGTCCTATGTATCGTGGATTCAACTTTCCACGCTTCCCGAACCTTGCTACACCCTTCCAAGGTGAGACTTTCAACAGAACTTTGTCTCCTACCTCGAATTCTAAGGGTTTCCGTCTTTTATCAGCGTAGCTCTTTGTCCATCACGAGCCGCCTTAATGCGCTCTTGGATCTGCACGATCTTGTCGATCGTCTCTTGAACAAGTTCAGGACCAATCAACTGCTTGTCTCCAGTGTCTGTCCAACATAACAGCGAGCGGCACTTACGGCCACATAGAGCTTCGAACGGTGAAGCTTTTATACTCGTATGATAGCTGTCATTATACGAAAACTCAACTAAAGGTAGATGAGTATCCCAGCTGCCGCCTAGATCCATAACACATGTGCGAAGCATATCTTCCAGTGTTTGTATGGTCCGTTCACTCTGGCCGTCTGTTTGCGGATGAAAGGCCGTGCTTAGATCTAGTTGAGATCCAAAGGCCTCCTGGAAGGATTGCCAGATCCTTGAGACAAAACGTCCATCTCTGTCTGAAATAATCGAAATAGGCACTCCATGACGTGCCACAATTTCTTTAAGGTACAGCTCAACAAGCTTTCTAGTGCTATCCTTCTCTCGGATGGGTAGGAAATGTGCAGACTTCGTTAATCGATCAACTATTACCCATATCATATCATGCCCTCTAGGGGTCCTGGGTAATTTCATTATAAAATCCATTGATATTTGATCCCACTTCCACATGGGTATCTCTGGTTGATGTAGTAGACTAGACGGTTTCTGATATTTGGCCTTAACCTTAGCACAGGTTAGGCATTTTCCAACATAGTCAGCAACATCGCTTTTAAGCTTCGGCCACCAGTAGTATTCTTTCAAGTCTTGATACATTTTGTCTGATCCTGGGTGGATCGAGTATCTCGACTTATGGGCCTTATCAAATATAACTTCTCGAATACCGCCATAGAGCGGAACCCAAATGTGTCCCATAAAGTATAAGGTTCCCTCTTCGTTTGGCACCAATTTCTTCTCCATACCTCGGAGATATTCAGCTCTAAGATTCCCCCTCTTAAGGGCTTCTTGTTGGGCATCATGAATGCGTGAAGTGAGATTCGTTCGAATAGTCATTTCCAATGCTCGAACCCTTAGGGTCTTAACTCTTTCCTTTCTACTTAACGCGTCTGCTACTATGTTCGATTTTCCAGGATGGTACTTAATCTCACAATCTTAATCGTTTAGCAACTCAACCCACCATCACTGACACATATTTAATTCCTTCGGATCAAATATGTGATGTAGGCTTTTGTAATCTGTGAAGATTGTACATCGAGTACCATATAAATAGTGAACGCCAGATCTTTAAGGCGAATACCACCGTGCCTAGCTCCAGATCATGGGTGGTATACTTCTTCTCATGAACTTTCAACTATCTTGAAGCGTAAGAGATGACCTTTTGGCGTTGCATGAGCACGCAACCCAATCCTTGACACGAAGCATCGCAGTACACCAAGAAGTCTTCAGTGCCTTCGGGTAAAGAAAGTATCGGTGCATCGCATAGTTTGCTTTTAAGAAGTTGGAAGGCTTCTTCCTACTTATCACCCAAGTCGTACTTCTTGTCCTTCTGGGTAAGGGAAGTCAGCGGTTGAGCTATCTTGGAGAAATTTTCAATAAATCAGCGGTAATAGCCCGCTAATCTCAAAAATTGTCGAACTTCGGTTGGTATCTTGGGAGCTTCCCAATTCTTTATCGCTTCTATCTTTGCTGGGTCTACATGAATACCCTTCTCGTTCACAACATGACCAAGGAACTGTACTTCGCGAATCCAGAATTCGCACTTTGAGAACTTTGCATAAAGTTTCTCTTTCTTCAAAAGTTCCAAAATGGTCCTGAGGTGTTGCTCGTGCTCTTCTTTTGATCGTGAATAAATCAGAAATATCATCGATAAATACAATCACGAATTTATCGAGATATGGTTTGCAAACACGATTCATTAGATCCATAAACACTGCTGGCGCGTTCGTCAATCCGAACGACATCACAAGGAACTCGTAATGCCCATAACGGGTCCTGAATGCAGTCTTTGGTATGCTTTCTTCTTGGATCCTTAACTGATGATATCCAGACCGAAGGTCGATCTTTGAGTAGTAACTCGATCCTTGTAACTGGTCGAATAAGTCGTCAATCCTCGGTAGTGGATACCGATTCTTGACAGTGAGCTTATTCAATTCTCTATAATCGATACACATCCGCAGTGTTCCATCCTTCTTCTTTACGAATAAAACCAGAGCTCCCCAAGGCGAGAAGCTCGGCCTTATGAATACTTTATCCAACAACTCTTGGAGTTGTGTAGATAATTCTTGCATCTCGGATGGAGCAAGTCGATAGGGTGCCTTGGCTACAGGAGCGGCGCCTGGAACCAAGTCAATATGAAATTCGACTTGTCTTTGCGGAGGTAGTTGATGTGCGCAAAATGCAACATATAAATTACATCAAATGTGGCATAAAACTAACCCTTTTTTAGTACTAATGTTGGAAAAAGTGCGTTTTTGTCTTCCTTTTGTATTTTCAGGATTAAATGAGCTCAAATGAACAAAAGAAGCAAAAAGGCAGCTAAATCTAACATAAATACAAGAAATGGAATAAACGTGGCACGCCCGACCCCTCGACAGCATCCTCCCAAGAAAAAACAAGAGAACAGAAGGCTGAAGAAGCCCCATGCTCAATGAGCACGGGGGCGTGCCCAAGTGTCTGCAGAAAAGACAAAGTTGTAGAAGCTTCTATTGCCCACCACGGGGGCGTGTCCAGCGGACACGGGGCCGTGGTCAACTCTAAGATTCGCAGAATCTAGGAAAATCTTGATAGTACAGATACGCTTCTGCACACGGGGCCGTGCCCAGCGGACACGGGGGCGTGGTCAACTAATGCAGACAAACTGCATTTAATGAAGAAAGAGAAGACCAGTGGACACGGAGCCGTGCCCAATGGACACGGGGCCGTGTCCGGGCTTCTGTGCAGGCTATAAATAGGGGTGCTTGGCTCACTTGCAAATCATCCCTTGGCAAACCACCTCTCTCCCACTTCACCCACACTCCACCACCACCACAACACCATCATCCACCACCATCATCCATCATCCATCATCCATCATAGAGTGTGTGTAGTAGTCTCGAGATCCAAGATTGATCGTAAGAGTTCTTGACAATCAAAGGCCATGTTTGCCTAAGTTTCTTACATCACTTGGTGAAGACAAGTGTCTAGTGTAATACTTTTTATTTTTAATCTTTTCGCACTTTTTATTTGGTTATGTATTAATGACTTTAATAACTAGTTTCTTATGTTGAATGTGAATCTTCCTTATCGTTTGTCCGTGGTGTCTTGGCATTATTTTACTGTCAATATAAAATAAAAGATATTCACCATTCATATCTCCACGGTCTATATGGAGATATGTTGGCTACCTGGTCGGGGGTTAAGGGAATGGTTTGGTAAGAGTCATGCCTTGTTCAGTGTATAGATCCTGCAAGGACCTGGGTCAACTTTAGTAGGACCTCCTTCAATACCCACTGGTATTGGATGGCGGGGGTCCGAACTCCTTGATCCCTTCATATGTAAACTACTATTAATACTTTAACCTGACTACTTAGGATTGTATCCCTGCTGACTCAAACTACTTAGCCGAGGGTAACGTCACCTTCAAAAGAGGGGCCTACCACATTATGCATTAATAACTTAATTAATTATCTTACAATAATCCAACCCTTTAGGATTGTATCCTTGCTGACTCAAACTACTGGGTTGAGGGTAACGTCACCTTCAAAAGTGGGGCCTACTACAATAACTAAGATAATCTCTTAAAAAGTACAAAAGTGCGGAAATAATCAAAGGTTACATAAACACGAGTCGGATCCAAGTGATTCATCTTGTCTATCTGTTTTTATTTTTATTTGTATTTTTCAGCATTTTTAGTTAGTTTTATTTTTCTTTTTTAAAAACCTTTTTCTAACTTTTGATTTGATTAGACGTTGAGGATAAACCGGTACTAAAAGCTCTTGTGTCCTTGGACGACCTCGGTATCTTACCAACACTATACTACGCTCACGATGGGTGCACTTGCCCATATGTGTGTTTAGTGTTAGTAAATATCGTGTTTTATAAATTTAAAACTTGGCTAAAAGTGTTAAAGGGCTTATAATATACATTAAAAAAACTATACACACTTACGCACATCAAGTTTTTTGCGCCGTTGCCGGGGACACAAGGATTTTAAGAAAGTTAGGAATCAACGGACTAATCATTTTTTCTTATTTTTCTATTTTTTAGGATTTTTCATAGATTTTCAGCTTCTGCAGAACTCAGCACGGGGCGTGCCCGCTGAACACGCCCCCGTGCCTAATCTTTGGTACTGGCAATCCTGTTTTAAGTCAGACAGTAATTGAACACGGGGCCGTGCCCACTCAACACGCCCCGTGCCCAAGTTTCAGTTACTGTAAACAGAACCGTAAGATCCCGACGGTTGGTAATTTCTGACGCAAACATGAGTGATACTGATTTTTTTTACTATCGGCCCTCTTATGGTACGTGGTGTCAAATATGTGGTGGCAATCATAAAGAATTAGAATGTTATTTTCTAAATTATAAGCCCCACTATATAGACCCATTGTTTTCCTGTAGCCTTAAGAGGGGCGAAAGTAAAAATAATCCCTATCTCTCCCTCAAATGCTCCCAATCGAATCTTCTAGGAGAAATGCTTCTTGACGAATTATTTCAAGTGGAAGATTTAATTCTTAATTGGGTAAAGGAATTTGAGATGGATTTCATTAATTCACCTCAAGACGATACGCAAGAAGAATTATTGGGATCGCATTCGAATAAAAACAACTTCGTTGTTCCCGATATCACCTCTAACTCTAGCGAAAACTTGAGCGATAGTCGTCCATGTGTCGATTGTGCCGTGAAGGACTCCCCATCGACTTCGTTCGATGCATACATAGACCTGAGCGATTCGGCATACACCTTCTTTAACGAGAGCCCGGGAAAGGGTTGGACTTGTCCACCTACATTTAACATAGGAATCACCCTCACCGACAACCTCTTGCGTTCTCGTCTAAATCTAGAGCAATTAAGGTATCTCAGGCACTTCGAGGTTGTTCCATCCAGTAAGGAACCACCCGATCCAGATAAATTCCTTAAAAATAGACGAAACTTCATAAACAGCCTCTAGACACTGGGCCGTGTCCAGGTCAGCACGTCCCCGTGTCCACCGAAAGATTCCCGTCTGACTTCGTGTCAGAATATGGACAAATTGTGTCAAGATCTTGCCTGCACACGGGGCCATGTCCAGCCGTTACGAGGCCGTGTGCAGCTTGGTGTCGTTTTCTATAAAGGCAGCAAGATTCCTGCACATTTGGACCACTCCAAAGACAAAGATCTGGTGGATCTTCACACATACCATCCTAGGTATATTCTAAAGAAGGTTCCCAACAACCATCTTGTCTTTTCCACTTTTATCCATTATCTTCTTCTTCAATTTTTCCTTAATACCTCCATTAGAGCTTGAAATCATCATGATTCTAAGCTTTATTGTGATGTTTGTTATACTTTTATTCAAGGAATCTTGTTAAAAATAAGTTCTACAACAAGGTTTTAAGTTATTTCTGCGTAAAAATGCTTAAAAAATCATGAAAATAATTTAAAACTCCAAGATTCCTTGTTCCAAAAATCTGCAGAAACCTGAACACGGGGCCGTGTCCGAGGTACTGTTTCAATAAAATTGAACTCTTTTTGGTCTGTTTTCTCTTAATGGCTAGAAGAACTAGCGGAACATCTTCATCGCACTCCAGAAACAACCGACAAGGGAGAAGGTCATCAACGGTTGAAGATTCTCTTGTAAACTACGTTTACGCTTTAAGAGAGGCCATTGATAAGATGACGGGAGTGGAAGAAGCATTGGTCGACCGTATCAATCATTTGACAGTGGGACTAGAGGGATGTCTTCTAGAGGTCAACCTTTTGCACCAAAGGTTGAACATTCTCGGTTCTCCTCCTTTGGTTCCAATTATCACCCAAAGGGCATGGAATGTGGTACCCGAAGTCATCATACCGGCCGAATGGTACGCCATACATCCGGAGCCCCCTCGTGACATATTACAAGGGGTTCCGGTTGGTGTCACCCCCCCTCCGCAAGATGTTGAGGAAAACGAGCCCGCCTTCTTCCTCCCAAGAGAAATAGAAGAATGGCTTTAATAACATATAGGGAATACCCCTCGGTCCGAAGTTCTACGAATCTTTTAAATACCGGAAAGCTATTTCCGGATATTTTGATAAAAATAGAACTCCTTAGGATGAGTTTATGTACCACTTGACCTATCTATCTTAGGACCTTTAGTTTTATTTTTCTGCTTTAAATTCTCTAGGACCTTTTGTAATATGTTAGTTTTAATGAATAATGGTTTTACAAATTATTGGTGTTTGGATGATGATGTAATGGATAAAACACACTCGGGATGGTGAAGGATACCAAGGGAAAATTGCACGAACACCCCATGCACAAAAAACAGAGCCTCTCGTAGATTTTTCTTCGTTACAGCAAGCTCAACACGGGCCGTGTCCACCCAACACGACCCCGTGCTGAACAATCTGCAGGAAATCGCCCAGTTCAGGTAACTGGACACGGGGCGTGTCCGCTGGACACGCCCCCGTGCCCAGGCTTCTGCTTCTTTTTCTGATTTTTGTTACTGGAAACCTGAACACGGGGCCGTGCCCGGACACCATGGGTCCGTGTCCAGATGCCCAGTAACATAAATTTTTTTTAAAAACACTTTTACACATTCAATCAACCTAAAAACTTATTTTTGGGACACATTGAGGACAATGTGTAATTTAAGTGTGGGGGAGGGATGCTAAAACCTTGAATTTTGCAAGTCCTAACTACAAGCCTTACACAAAACTCTATTGGAACCGCTAAACACCCCAATTTTTTTTCAAAAAACTTTTCGTTTTTTTTACTTGTCTTGGTTTAAATTGGGAATAACAAGTTCAAAAAAAGGTTTTATCTTTATAAATTTACAACCGATAGCGTCGTGATAAAAAGAACTAACATAAGGAAATTATGAAACGGCATGACAAATCTAGTTAAAATTTGATTATATATACATGATCACATAAAAACCCATTCCCACAAAAAGTGAGTTTTGAGCCTTTATTGAGCATACAAATACACACCTTTAAACTAAATGCTCATTTTTCGTTTCTTGTGTGAATAGCGGCTTGGTTCTTACGACTCTAGAACTTGCCATGACGATACATTTCCGGTCCTTACCAACTTAACCCAAGTAAGTAAATGATGGAGGCATTAGGACTAACCCTTTTTATTTTCAACACCATTATTTTTTTTACCACCTACCCAAAATCCCTCTAGTTAACCCCTTTGAGTCTAAACTTTTTCATTTCTTAACCCAAAACAAACACCCTTTTATCCACCAAAACCCTTTTTCATTTTAAACCCTTTATTTTAGTAACAAAGCTCGGTTTTTCCTATGACTTCCTTATCGTTTGAAAAAAAATGATGATAATGAAGCCCAAAGAAATAAACAAACAAGGTTATCAAAAATAACTTTGTTTGAAAAATTGCTTCATTAGAATAAAAAGTCATAAAAATAAAGTCTTATGAAAACCGACGCTTTTTACGCCTTTCGACCTTTTCTACTAACCACTAACCAAACCACCTACCTTTAACCCAAGCCTAACCCTTCCCCCAAAAGTCCTCTTGATATTTACAAAGGTATATAGTTAAAAAGGAGGAGGATTGATTGCTTGGCAAGCTTATGGTAGAAGTAAGTTCCATGCCGCTCTCGAGTGTTTCACAAAAATACATTTTCGGCCGAGTGTTGAGTGATCCCCCGTGAGGTATGTGAACTTGTATATAAATGGAATTTTAAAAAGGCATGTCATGCCCTAATAAATAATTTATCTTATGTAATGTTTTAAATAAATCATGATGAATAGGATTGTAAATAATTAAAAATAAAACTTACTAAATAATCTTGGAAATCCCGACACTCTATGACAAGCCCAAAAACCTTCTCTTCTACCCATTCCATTCGGGAGTGTAAGCCACATTATAAAAGAGTTTTGCTTGAGGACAAGCAAAGATTCAAGTGTGGGGGTATTTGATGTGCGCAAAATGCAACATATAAATTACATCAAATAGGGCATAAAACTAACCCTTTTTAGTACTAATGTTGGAAAAAATGTGTTTTTGTCTTCCTTTTGTATTTTCAGGATTAAATGAGCTCAAATGAACAAAACAAGCAAAAAGGCAGCTAAATCTAACATAAATACAAGAAAATGAATAAACATGGCATGCCCGTCCCCTCGACAGCATCCTCCTAAGCAAAAACAAGAGAACAGAAGGCTGAACACGCCCCGTGCTCAAGTGTCTGCAGAAAAGACAAAGTTGTAGAAGCTTCTATCGCCCACCACGGGGACGTGTCTAGCGGACACGGGGCCGTGGTCAACTCTAAGATTCGCAGAATTTGGAAAATCTTGATAGTACAGATACGCTTCTACACACGGGACCGTGTCCAGTGGACACGGGGGCGTGGTCAACTAATGCAGACAAACTGCATTTAATGAAGAAAGAGAAGACGGTTGGACACGGGGCCGTGCCCAATGGACACGGGGCCGTGCCCAATGGACACGGGGCCGTGTCCAGGCCTCTATGTAGGCTATAAATAGGGGTGCTTGGCTCACTTGCAAATCATCCCTTGGCAAACCACCTCTCTCCCACTTCAACCACACTCCACCACCACCACAACACCATCATCCACCACCATCATCCATCATCCATCATAGAGTGTGTGTAGTAGTCTCGAGATCCAAGATTGATCGTAAGAGTTCTTGACAATCAAAGGCCATGTTTGCCTAAGTCTCTTACATCACCTGGTGAAGACAAGTGTCTAGTGGAATACTTTTTATTTTTAATCTTTTCGCACTTTTTATTTGGTTATGTATTAATGACTTTAATAACTAGTTTCTTATGTTGAAGGTGAATCTTTCTTATCATTTGTCTGTGGTGTCTTGGCATTATTTTACTGTCTATATAAAATAAAAGATTTTCACCATTCATATCTCCACGGTCTATAAGGAGATATGTTGGCTACCTGGTCGGGGGTTAAGGGAACGGTTTGGTAAGAGTCTTGCCTTGTTCAGTGTATAGATCCTGAAAGGACCTGGGTCAACTTTAGTAGGACCTCCTTCAATACCCACTGGTATTGGATGGTGGGGGTCCGAACTCCTTGATCCCCTCATATGTAAACTACTATTAATACTTTAACCCGGCTACTTAGGATTGTATCCCTGCTGACTCAAACTACTTAGCCGATGGTAACGTCACCTTCAAAAGAGGGGCCTACCACATTATGCATTAATAACTTAATTATCTTTCAATAATCCAACCCTTTAGGATTGTATCCTTGCTGATTCAAACTACTGGGTTGAGGGTAACGTCACCTTCAAAAGAGGAGCCTACTACAATAACTAAGATAATCTCTTAAAAGGTGCAAAAGTGCGGAAATAATCAAAGGTTACACTAAACACGAGTCGGATCCAAGTCATTCATCTTGTCTATCTGTTTTTATTTTTATTTTTATTTTTCAGCATTTTTAGTTAGTTTTATTTTTCTTGTTTAAAAACCTTTTTCTAACTTTTGATTTGATTAGAGGTTGAGGATAAACCGGTACTAAAAGCTCTTGTGTCCTTGGACGACCTCGGTATCTTACCAACACTATACTACTCTCACGATGGGTGCACTTTCCTATATGTGTGTTTAGTGTTAGTAAATATCGTGTTTTATAAATTTAAAACTTGGCTAAAAGTGTTAAAGGGCTTAAAATATACATTAAAAAAACTATACACACTTACGCACATCAGTAGTCCTGGCAAATCTTCGGGAAAAACATCAGGAAATTCCTTCACCATAGGAATGTCTTCGAGTTTCGGCTCCTCAGCCTTCTTATCCACAACGTGCGCCAGGAATGCAACACATCCTTTCCTTAAGCACTTCTGCGCCCTCATACAGTTGATGATTCGTAAGGGCGTGTCTCGTTTCTCTCCATGCACGAGGAGTGTTTCATCATTCGCAAGAGGGATGCAGATGATTTTCTCTTGACAAACACTTCAGCCTTATTCTTGGACAGCCAGTCCATTCCGACTACCACATCGAAGCTACCCAATTGAATAGGTAAGAGGTCGTTACTAAATCTTTGCTCACCAAGTTCTAATGTACAACCCCTAACAACTTCGCCCGATTCAACAAGTTTACCATCTGCTAGTTCTATGGAATAAGGAATATCTAATCTACTAGATTCTATTCCAAGTATATGTTTGAATTCCACTGATACGAAACTATAATCGGCACCAGTATCAAATAGTATGGATGCAAAGTGATTGTTAACGAGAAACGTACCGGTAACCACATTAGGGTCCTCGCGTGTGTTCCTTGCTCCAATCACAAATGCTCTGGCTTGAGCGTTGTTCTCCCTTGGGCAATCTTTCTTGAAATACTCTTTGCTTCCACATCCAAAGCATCCTTGGTGTTGCCCAGTTCCATTACCATTCCGGTTACCATTACCGTTGCCATTTCCATTCCCATTACCAGCGCCGTTTCGGTTTCCATTCCCGTTCCTATTACCATTTCCTTTTCCCCAACAGTTCTCGGTGCGGTGACCTATTTTTTCACACTTGTCACATTTTGGAATGCGACAAACTCCTTCATGGTGACACTTGCACTGATTGCATTTGGGCAGAGTGCCCTGGTATCCTCTGATAGGAGCGTCATTCATAGCTGCAAGGGCTTTCGTTTCCTTGGGTGGATTGGGTTCACGTTTCTTGTTGCTGGAACCTTTGTTGTTACGTGTCGCTTGATTCAGGTTTGAGTGCTTCCTCTTCTTGTCACCAGACGACTCAGCATGCGTCTCGGTTTTCTGAGTAGGGTTCAGCGACAACTTCTTCATACGGACAACATCCTCAGTAAGGCTGACAGCCAGAGTTACAGCCTGAGTGATCGTTGTGGGTTTTACCACAGTTACCATGTTGCGAAACTCCGGAGCCAATCCCCAGATGTAGCGCTCAATGCGCTTAAATTCGGGAGTCACCAGATAGGGGATCACTCTTGACAGATCATGGAACCTTCGAGTATAACCAACAATGTCCGCACCTTCCATGGACAAGTTCCAGAACTCAGTCTCAAACCATTGGAGTTCAGCACGAGAGCAATACTTCTCTCTCATTCTTTCCTTCAACTCATCCCAAGTCATACCATAAGCTGCATCATCTCCCAGGGTTTGGACTTGCAAATTCCACCAAGTCAAAGCCTCATTAACAAACAGCCCAGTAACAAAAGTGACTTGCTGGTCCGCGGTACACTTGCTCATGCGGATAGTGGAATCAGTCTTATCCGTCCAACGCACAAAAGCCACTGCACCTCCAGTGTCGTCGTAGTTCAGTGGCTTGCAGTCGAGAAACTACTTGAAGGTGCAGCCTTGAGCTGTGTTTCCTCCAGATGAATCTCCATGTCCGTTACGTCTAGTACCGCTTGATCCTCCACTGTGTTCCGTACGGTTCGCCTCGTACTGGGCGATGGCTTCAGAGATCCTTTCTTCTAGCAGAGAGTTCAGTTCTTCGGCAGTGCTTGGCAGAAGAGGAGGAGGAATGAGGGGGATATGAGGTGTGAGTGGGTGTAGTTGGGACCGTAGAGGAGACATCATCAGTAGGATATGCCTCTAGGCCAATGGTCCGAAGTGCAGTTGAAGTATTTGACTCCTCAGGGTCGAAATCAAAAGGGACATTGATAACGAACATAATAGGAGAGGCCACACTATAATCCAGATCATCGACAAGAGACCAGTCCTCAGTAGGGATGGCGGCAAAAGGAATAGCATGGATGGGAATAGGCTCAACGAGATGTTCACCATCGGGGTGTCCTATGATCTGCTGGCCATGGAGGAGCAAAGGCAAAGCTAAGACATCGTCAAGATCATCACCAGCGGATATCATCTCAGGGTCGGTCTTGGAGTCAGACGTGAAAATCTTCAGAACTGATGCCACCTCGTCGTCAAAGACAGTCGTCATCGGGCCACGTTCTTCAGATAGGCCGCTGCTTTCAGACGAAGACATGTGTACCTGTGATATTTTATTCATAGTATATGTATATATATATATATATATTAATTATTAGTTACTTAATTAATATACAAACAATTATACACATTGTTGCAAGTAATTCCTAGTTAAAGACAAGTGTTACTCCAGTGCACTCTAAGTCTCGTAGTGTCCTTACTTGACTCTTTGAAAACAGTTTCAGGTAGTGGGTGTCGTGGAAAGTTTTATGCAATAAAAACTTTTTAAAAATTGTTTTCGTGAGAGGATCCTAAAGATTGTAGTCTAGACTCGAGAAAGAATCCTGGTTGACTACAATCGCAGCTCTAATACCAATCTGTCACACCCCTTTCTAAAGCGGAAGCACGAGGTGTGATCCTAAAAGGTTCTCATTGCATACGAATGGTAAACATACTACATGATCATAAAATAACTCCAAATGCCATTAACATTACATAATTAAAAACATAAGTTAAGTATTGAGTTTACATCACAGCCTAAAATATTGTCTGAAAAGTTTACAACATTATTCAAAGACAACATAAAGGTTTTGATCCTTATATCACCATACAGGATGGGTCATAACAACCAAACCCAGCAAAACGGGCATAGGAGTCTTGACACATGGTAACTAAAAATACAAACGACATCCTTGAGCAAGGGTAAGACCACACGTACATCCACTTTAGTTACCTGAAATACATGTGTGTTTTGGAAAATCGTCAACATAATGTTGGTGTGAATTCATGTAGATTTTGAGTAAAACATTTAAGCGTTCGATGTAGAAAACATGGTATGTAATTGCATGAAACAAGTATTTCTGTAAATATAAGGAATACTAGATCGCTAATGGTTAGCTAGGCAATCAACCTGTGTAACGACATAGGAAGCATCCAAACCATAGGCATTTTTACTTGTCGATTCACGACTAGAGACACAAAAGCACTGCTTGGTAAAAGAGTGGCCAAGAGTGTGGTTGCCTAAAACCCATTAGATCTAACCTTTTGTTCTGCGGTCTTGGTATGTAACTGATTAATGGTGCTTATTATCACGGGGTTACTTTTCGACCCCATGTGGCGTCCCCAAGTCCCCCGGGACAAGCCAATCTATCCCGCTTCTTTGTGTGGGTCCCTGGTTTCGTCCTGCCTTGGACTCATTAGGAGAGCGGCGCCATCTCTCGACCAGTGGTGCGTTCATCGTTTGCACGACTAGGCACGTACACCTCTTCATTGACACTGACTCCGTCCCCTGATAAAGTCCAGGACTAGCCAGTAACCCAAGTGTTCAAGCACAACCCATAGCATTGCGATCTTCAAACATTTGGCCCGTGACACTCTCCCACCACCATTTCATGCACGTCCTCGTGCATGCTCGCCGTCCCATACCAGCTCGCATACTTGACAATGCATGATCCCCTTATGTTGAGCATGATTCACTTTGGGAGGGTAGGACACCCGAAAACACAGTAACAATGATCTTCTGTCGTGCATGTTCAATATAGTACGTCAGTTTTGGTTATAAGTTGCGCTGACGTCCGCCGCATCGGATTAGGTGCCGATGATTCACCTTGTTTCAGGAATACGGGGACCTGAATAGTTGTAGCAGCTTTCACAAAACTTCCTTTTTACGGCGTTGCTTGAACCGTAGATTTTTGAACATAACACGGAGGGCTTCACTGCAACTATACTTGAGCGGCTCTCACGATCCCATACTCGCGGAGTACAAAGACCTTTGCCGAAGCAAACCCATATTTGGTCTTCTCCCACCACCATTGCGCAACCATACTCTAAATGTTAAGCTCATTTGGTTAAGATTCACGTTCCAACGTATCCGAGAATCATTTTGCTCTGATACCAAGTTGTCAAGGGGTTACTTTTCGACCCCATGTGGTGTCCCCAAGTCCCTGGGGACAAGCCAATCTATCCCGCTTCTTTGTGTGGGTCACTGGTTTCGTCCTGCCTTGGACTCATCAGGAGAGCGGCGCCAGCTCTGGACCAGTGGTGTGTTCGTCGTTTGCACGACTAGGAACGTACACATCTTCATTGACACTGACTCTGTCCCTTGATAAAGTCCAGGACTAGCCAGTAACCCAAGCGTTCAAGCACAGCCCATAGCATTGCGATCTTCAAACATTTGGCCCGTGACATTATGGCACCCTATACGTCACATGATCTATAGTACCATTCCTTAGTTTTTGTATTCTGCTTACCACAATACATGTATTTTCCCCAAGTTTAGAAAACAAGTAAAAGTTTAAAAGTGAGGACATGAACTCACAACTTTGCGTATCCTGCGCCATAAACTTCACTGGTTGTTTTCGTAGCGTCGTGACCTATACGTGTTCTATTAATGTTAGTCACTAGACTTGTATCACAAAGTACAAGTCACCATCTTTTGTTTATGTATATGTTCTTTGTATGTTCAATCTTTGTGAGGGTCGTGCCCTAGTTTGTCGGGTCTTGCCCGTTTGTCATGTCTTACACTTTTGAGTATGTAATGTATTTTTGTAAATATATATTTTTCTTCTCAAATATATATTCGTTTATGTAGACTTTTCGAGGTAATAAGTGTTAAAAATAATTTATATTTTTAACTATTCATGTATGTTACTTATATTATTTTTGTACAAGTATTCTTAGGAAAGTATACTTGTATTTTATGTAAATACTTGTGTATTTTGTATTTTTCTTCAAAAATCAATACTTTGATTTTTATTACTTTCCGGAATTATATTTCTTAAAAATAATATATTTTAAGACTTGTATGAAATATATATATATATATATATATATATATATATATATATATATATTTTGTCAAGTTATAAAATATATATATGGTTATTCTTGTTATCCACCCGATTTTTGTATAAATTCCAATACTTGGTATAGGTTATATGTTTTTGTCCAAAAATATATTTCTAAGCTCATAACTTGTCCAAGTTAAATAATATGTTAAGAAATATATTTTCATAAATATATTTTTTTGTATTTGCCCATGAATTTCCTTGTGAGAAATTTTTGTATACTTGTATACTTATGTATTCTTATGTATTTGTATGTGTATTTTTGTATTCATACTCATTGGGAGTATTTAGTGTATTTTCAAGTCCCTAATATACTACTACATATAATACACATAATATACACTTAGCAAAAAATTTGATGATCACTAAATATATATATTTTTCCTAAAAATATACATACTTAATATTAATTTTAACTTGAAGAAATTACCATTTCTTGACTTGTAATTTTACACAAAAATTAGGGAAACCTTGGTAAATATTTTTAGGTGAATTTTTAGGGAATAAGTTTCACCACAACTTATATTTTCTAAGTGTCAAAATTTCATAAAAATTTTGACATAGTTTCCCCTAAAAATGGAGGTTTCCCAAGTTTTCAAAACATGTGTTTATTTTCTTTTCAACACCAAACAATTTTCCTACAATAATCATCAACATCATACACTAATTTTTCCATATGAATCATCATGGTGAACTTGATTCTTTTTAAAAATGTGTAGTCTTTTAGATCTACACTTAACATATTATGATTTTTCAAAAATAAGTGTTCTTGAGTATTTTAAACAATTTTTATGAAACTTTATTTTATTAATCAACTCATCCATGAGTTTAATGGTCTTTAAAGTTTGTAAATCATGTTCTAAAACCACTTTTATGTCTATTAGAAAGATCATCATTTTTTAACATCATGATTAACCATGGATCTTTCAAGATCCATGCTTAATATCTTTAGATCTTTAATAAACAAGCTTTGTGTTAAACTTTTAACAAACTTTTCATAGATTTTAGTTTCAAAAATTAGTTTAACACACACTTTATTACTTCAAGATTACAAGTCTATGTGTAAAAATCCATCTTTCATGTTCACATAATGCTTCATATGTTCATCTTCAAGTTTAACCATGGATACTTCAAGATCCAAGCTTAAACTTGTTATATCTAAGCTTTTAACAAGCTTATCATACTTGATCTAAACATAAACACAAGATATAATACCAACAACTTCATTACATACACTAAAATTTCATGTAATCACTTGATTTCTTCATAAATATGTTGGATCTTCTCATTTTCTTCTTTAAAAGTTAAGTTGTTTAGATGGTGAAACTTGTACATAACATAAACATGACTTATTTTGGTGATCAAGAAGCTTACTACTAGCTCTAATGGCTAGGGAAGTGGCACAAGAATGAAGAAGATGAACAAGGAAGGAAATGAGAGGTTAAAAGCTCCACAAGATGGTCCTTCAACTTCTAGCACCTTACACCTTCTTAGATAAGCTTCTTACACCTTCTAGTGACCTTGGATGATGAGTTTAGAGCTTGAAAATGGTGGTGGTATAGTGGGAGTAGTGAGCCGAGATCATGGGGAGTTAGGAGGAAGAAGATGACGAGTTTTTGGTGATAATGGACAATGGTAACTCACTTATGGTTATATATAAAAGAAATCCAACACAAAATATTCTTTAGGATTCTCTTGCACTTAATTAGGGGACACGATCAAATAGAATAATCAAAAAGGTGTGTGGGGCCCTTAGGGGCCGGTTATGGTGAGGGGGGGGGGGTAAAATGTAAAATTTAGGAAGTTGGGGGTTTAAAGTGCAAACGAGGGGGTTTAAGTTAGTTTAAGAGTGTTTAGGTGTTTTTATGATTTTTAAGGTGTTCTAGCATCAATACTAGTTTAATATCATAAAAACATTACTTCTAGTCAAATTTTAATGTCTCGGTTATTGTCCGGTTGTTCGGTTCGTTACGGTTAGTTAAAGTGCTGAATTGCACAGTTTCACGAGGTATGAAGCACCTTTTGTGGCAATTTCAATTCCCGACACTTTGTAAGTTATTTTGGACAATAAAACATAAATTTTGCATGATATTATTGTGTTAAATAGCTGATTATAGCTGAATTAGTGCTGATTTATGCAGAATTCTGCATTTAAAGTGCGTTTCGGGTGTCTTTTAGTGCATAGTTTAGCTTCCGGAAGGTGTATATGTTAACCCTTGTGTCCACACTTGGGTTTTAATGTATTTTAGATGTTGGACCTATTCCTAGGCCCTAATTCTATTATCTGACTACTTTCTGCAGATTTGCTGACACAGAGTGTCTTACCGATGAGTTTACTAGTCTTTCTGACGCAACTCTTAAAGTAACTCATAAAGCAATATTTGAAGTATAAAACGTGCATGAATTCACATGTATAGTAAGTAATTAGACAATGTTGACATTTAAGCACATAATTGCAGATATTAAATAATAGTTAAACTGTACGGAAATTACCGGTTTTGTGCCAGTTGTCACAGTCGGTGTTTGGAAAGTGAGGAACTCGGGGTATGTTGCTCCAGTTGGAGTGCTCCCCGGTGTTGAGAAAGAAGTTGGTATAGCCACATGAGTTTGGCTAGTGTTAGGGGTAGAGGTACGTGGGACTTGATTTACCTCCCCCGGGGATTCTCCTTCAGATATGGCGATTTTAAGAAGAATGGAGCTGCACTACTGGTCTTCTTTTCGAGAGAAATGACTGGCGTAGCCCCACGGTGGGCGCCAACTTGTTGATGCAACAAATACAAGACCAATGATAGTGGTTAGTCTGGTTAGGCAAAAGGCTTGGAGGGTTACAGTTTGCCTAACGCAGGTCGTGGGGTCCCCCACGTTTGCACGACGTGGAGAGAGGTTCACTAATTATGTTTAGCTATTTGTTCAAGACCTTTGGCTGAATAGTGTTCGGCCTTGGATGCAAGAGCAAATAGTTTGTGTGTGTTGAAGTGAAGAAAAGAGACTTGTATGAAACAAATGCTCGAGAGACAAGAAGGAAGATCAGAGATCCCAAGAGATCTGAGCTGATCCAGAATGTTTGAAATGCATTCAATGAAGTGTCTTTTATAGAGGAAGAAATTTCTCAAAGGGGAAACCTTTGACCAGTGAACCCTGCTTGCAGTGAAGGACTTACCCTTTTAGGGGTTGAAGCGTTTGGACCTGCGGATAAAAGAGTACACCCTATGCACACGTTTTGCTTTTGCGGCTGGGAGAAGAGTTCAAGTAATCAGTGAAGTGACTGATTACTGTACCCGTGTTTTACCTTAGTTCCCGGGCTTTAAACCTTTGAACCCTTTAACCTTTCAAGCTATTATGTATTCTTAGTCATTTTATTGAGGCTTGAGCTACCCCATCATCAGCAATTGTAAACCGTGGTTGTGATTTTTCTATTTTCAATCCATGAAACGAGAGTTACTATAAGAATTTATACGTATTGATCATGATGGGTGCTTTTTATTTGTTTTTACGTTTTACAGGATGGTGAAAAGTTGGGCTTATGAAATGAAACAGTGGCTTCTATATTTTGCAAGTTGTTTGAAGTGAAATCGTACACTGCGTCATATCCCACGAGTTTTTTCACTATGTTATATTTAACATCTTGTAGACAAATTAGTTACAAAGAATAATAAAATTATATATTAAAGTTACTATATTAATAGTCCATCAAAATTAATTTTTGTTTTTACTTTTATGCCATCTTTGTTAACTTACGTTCGTTATTTAAAAAAAAAATCTAAATACATAATTACATACAATTTATTTATTTCCACCATTTGGTATAAATTTTGTTTAAGACGGTGTCTTGTTTAAAATATATTTTTATGGTATTGTAGGCTATACGAGTGCCGTAACGTATCGGTACTGTGACGAACTGGACCAATTTTGATCGAACGTTGGTATCGGTGTCACTATTGTTGGGACAAGTACCAGTGTTTGTTGTTAAGATTTCGATCCATGTAAAACAACGTGTACGTATCCTTTTTGCCATAATACAACTTTAGTTTTTTGGTTTCTCACTTTTGATTGCTATAGCGAGTATCGGTACCAACCGAAATCTCGCCGCATCGCGTGGGATACCCCACTATATTCAAAAATACATTCTATTGTATTTGTGTATTTGGACTAAAAGACTAATTAGTAAACCAAAATTAATCAAATTTAACATAAAATGTGTTTTGTAATTTTAGAGAAGTTAGTGGAAAATTTAGATGTAAATTGTCGACTCTGCCGCAACGCAGGGTTTCCCATTAGATAAAAAAATGTTGCAGTATACTATAATGTTTGTCATAAGGATTTCCCTGTTTATCATAAGGGTTTCTCGTGCGTTGCAGCCGTGAAGCGCGAGTGCTTTTATACATACACACAACGTATACATGATTTTTTAACATTTTTAGGTTTGAGTTATATTCTCGGCCCATATATCGACTCCGCTGTAACACACAGGTTCCCCACGTACTAACGTATCAGAGTTGGGAGATTTTATAGCACGTCTTGGCGGCTTGCTACCATGACATAAACATGATTAAACAATATAAAAATAGACATTTTAAAAAAAAGAGTAAATTACAAAGTTCGTCCTTTATGTATGTCATTTATTACAAAGTATGTCCTTTATCTTTAATAAGTTCAGAAAACATACTTAATGTTTGAAAAACCATTCAGGTTATGTCATTTACCCTAAACCTAGTTTGTTTTCCCAGTTAAGTCAGGTCATGTGAGAAGCACATGAGGGCATTAATGTCATTCTACCTACCAATTCTCTCTCCTTTAATAAAAAACCTAAACCCCAATATCATTTCCCCCCTCCTACAACTCACCTGCAGATATCTTAAAACCTCCGCCATCACCACCTATCCCACTGCCACCAGCACCTTTCCCACCACTACCACCCACCTGCCACCACCACCGCAAAATTGGACCACTATCACCACCGCAAGAAATTAGGTATCTGAAATTGGGGATCTAAGATTGGACCACTATCACCACCGGAAACTGACATTATTATGCTGGAATCTGATTCCGACGTTGACGACAAAGTGGAAAAAAGGGAGGTTCGGTGAAGACGGGTCCGGTGATGAAGATGGTGATGGTTGTAAAAAACAGGGTAAAGGGGAAAGGAAGAAGGCGGGAGGTGGTGGTCGGAAGGAGTCTGCTGGCGCCACCCCTTATATCAAAACCACGTCTCCTCCACCTCTATTCTGTTTTCAGATGCAAAGCACAATTTGAAATTAAGGAAGCTCGTGTTGTATGCCAGCTCAATTAGCTTCTTGTCAAACTTGTAAGGGTTAATATCCAGATTCAATGGCTCATCTTGGTGGCATAAATAATGTGCTAAAGGTCTCCACCCTTGAGACTGAGAAGGAATGGGGTGCCAACATCAACAATCCTAAATCAATTCTCATTATTTTAAAAAGAAAATTACAAGGTTGTTACTGGGGCTGTAAACGAGCCGAGTCGAGCCGAGCTAGACCTAGCTCGAGCTCGGCTCGAGCTCGAATTTCAAATCGAGCTGAGATTTGAGGCTCGAGCTCGACTCGATTAGAATTCGAGCTAGCTCGGCTCGGCTCGATCTAGCTCGAACTAACAAAAAACCGCACAATTTTCTACTTAAAAAGCCCTTAAAAATGAATTTTTTCATAGACCAAAGGCCATAATTGCCATTTAATTTAACCACGTGGCTAAATATGCAAGTATAAATAGTTAATTCACTTTGTATATTATCTTTACCTTCTTTTATAGGGGAAATATTCCCTTAGTTTTTATTTTCTAAGCGATGTGGTACAAAAAAAAATGAAGGATGTAAACCTTATCGAGGCAGCTCGGGAGCTCGCGAGCCGAGCCGAGCCAGACCAAGCTCGAGCTCGGCTCGTTTACAAACCGAGCCAATTTCGAGCCGAGCTTTTTTCGAGCAACTTTCGAGCGAGCTGCGAACCACGAGTTTTTTGAACACCCCTAGTTGTTACTCCTCCACCTCTATTCTGTTTTAAAATCTGTGAATCGGTGGAGTTGATGATGACGGAGTGGCGATTAGATGCAGGTAGGGTGGAGGCGGTGGTGGCATGACGAAACCAGATCTTGGTAATGACAATGGTGCAGGTTGTGTTGTCGGCGTGATGCTGTACGTGGTGGCTGGTGGTGGTAGAGTGGAGTCGGTGAACCGCGGCGGAGGAGGGGCCATAGATGAGCCGCCATCAACTGCGGAGATGAGCCGCCGTGAAGGTGTGATATGCTTTCTGGATGTGTAATTTGGTGATTTCTTGATGAAATTCATTGAAATGAAAATGAATTTGTTGTTGAATGTTGATAATGGTGTACAGACTCTACAGAGAGAAACAGAGTGGAGAAGAAAGGGGTGGGGTGAGTGAGGGTAGGGTTGTTTTAAGGGTATTTTTTGTAATTGGTAGGTAGAATGACATTAATGCCCTCATATGCTTCTCACGTGACCTGACTTAACTGGGAAAACAAACTAGGTTTAGGGTAAAGGACATAACCAGAATGGTTTTTCAAACATTAAGTATGTTTTCTGAGCTTATTAAGGATAAAGGACATACTTTGTAATAAATGACATACATAAATGACGAACTTTGTAATTTACTCAAAAAAAAAAAAAGGAATATATTATTATGTTAAATAAATAGTCATAGTTTAAACGTCACTTTAATTGAAAGCAACATATAGTTGTTGCCTGCGATGTATAATACGGCATGCTATACATTAACATCATTAAACAAAACAAATAGACATTTTAGTAATAGAAATATATATTATTATATTATAATTCAATAACAAATGATAGTTCAAGCGCCACTTTAAAAGAATGATGTCTATAACGACAAAGTCATTTAATTATGTCGATGTTATCTATATTATCCAACTACTATGGTCTTTGGATCCATGTTGTAAAAAACACTATTAGTTCATGTGTAGTCATAAGGCCTTTGTCGGTGTTATGCGATAAGTGGCGAAACACGTAAGAGAGGAGTTTTATGAGGCTTTATATCACAAGAGGGTGTAGTAGTAAGGGGGTTATATAACCAGGGGCGGTTCTTAGAAGGCCACTGGCAGGGCCACGGCCCGGGCAAGTTTTTCGGCCGTAATGCTAATTTTCCGCATTTCGATCGAAATTTTTTATATATAGTATGTTTGGCCCGGGCTTGCCCGGGTTTTTTTAAGTGCCCGTGTCTTTCGGCCCTGGCACGTTCAACGGGCAAGATCCGCCACTGTATATAACCCCTTCAATTATACATACATATTTATATATATATATGTGTGTGTGTGAGTTGAGAAGAATGGTCACGCCGCTATTGTCATGGTGGCTCCACCCTTTTTCACCCCCCGTTGTGCAGCCCTTAGCGGTGTTCCACGACGCTATGAGGCGCTATGCTGGAATCTCCCGTGATATGTCGCCACATTACACAATATCTTATGATAGCAATTAGCTTTAATATATTAGGTCCATTTCCAATATATATTTTACGTGTTAAATCATTTTTTTACATGCACATCCGTTTATAAACTGAAATAAAATCTTAACATGTAAATTTACAAAAATATACATGCGCAGAGGGGCGGATCTCTGAAGGAGGGAGGGGTAGCCCGGCTACCCCTCAACCATCAGCGGAACCATCACCGGAGTACTCATACAAGAGCTTTTTCTTAGTTTGAATCTCGATATTCTGTATTGTTAGGTATTTAAAATTGAAATAGAAGAGTGATTAATTAAGATACAATCTAAATTGTTTTTTCCGGTCGTTCACCGGAGGCAGGTTTGAGTGTAAAGTTTGAAAACGAAAGAGAAGAAAGGATAGTTATATTTAAACCTAATAATATATATTTTATTTATATACACTTCGATCTGGGAGACTACACACTGGGCTATTGGCCCTTGTTTATAGACTTATACTATTAAAATTATTTATTTTGTTTCCCCTACATTCTTTTACCTTAGGGTCGTATTATTGGCACACCTTGTAAAATTAAATCGACACCTTCATTACGCATCGTATTGGCCTATACGATGCGTATTAAGGTTGGTTCAAACTTCTAGGTCAGTCAAAGGCTGAGAATGTCCCCTTATCAAAAAGTAATACGCATCGTATTGGCCTATACGATGCGTATTGAAGGTGTCGAAAGTAGAAATCGCCTCCAATTCTTTCCTGGTCAAATCACACACTATAAAGTTTCAACTTATCGTTATCTAACTACCGAGTCACACCAATTCGTTGAAACCACACCTTCGTGTGTTGTAGTTTGGAAAGATGACCGAATAAAGATCTGAACAACAAACTGTGGAGAACTTGTTTGCGTTATCCTTCTTGGTACGCTAAAATATGTCAACATATGCTAAAATACTCTAAAATACGCAAAAATACGCCGGAATACGTTAAAATACGCCGAAATACATGAAAATTTGTAATATGTTAAAATATGTCATATTACGATTAAATATGTTAAAATACGTCGAAATACGTTAAAATGCCCCGAAATACGTAAAAATAACCTAAAAATAGGTTAAAATAAGCTAAAATACGTCAGAATATGCTCAAATACGTCAAAATACTATAAAATACGCAACAATATGTTAGAATACGTCAAAATAGGCAAAAATACATCAAAATACGCAACTATGATATTTCATCATGTGTCATACATAAAACACGACACTATACAATACAAGTGGATTTCAAACAAAACGGTACGTAATCATAGAATAGCATAATCGTACGCAACCGAACGTCACCGAAACGACGCATGTTGAAGGTATACGTCATAAAATGACAAAATATGCGAAAGTTCGTCAAAAAACGACACGTATACACATCGAACAGAGGAAAACACGATAAAACCAATTTTCAAATTATGTCATATACAATCGTATAAGCCTATGTTGTATAGTATATCGGTTTAATACGTATCGTATAGGCCTATACGATGCCTATTAAACTTTGAATTTTCTCAAAAGTACCCCGTAATTTATCAAAAAAAAAAAAACATGGGTATTTCAGTAATTTCGTCAATTAATACGCATCGTATAGGCCTATACGATGCGTATTAAACTATGAATTTCTCAAAAATACCCCTGAATTTATCGATTCTGTTTTTCAACGGGGATGTAATGCAATGATTCCTCTCACTTGAATCGTCTCGAAAGTACTGAACAACCGAGATAACAACTCCGGTTTCATCGGCTGCATTTGGAACAAGAAGTCCAACAATTCGTTGAAACCACATATTCGTGTGTTGCAGTTTGGAAAGATGACCGAATAGAGATCTGAATAAGTTTCTAGAATTGGAGAACCGTTGTTACCAACAAACGTTTCCTAGATGTTTGAAGACCAACAAACGTCCAAAGTAACACAATGATTCCTCTCACTTAAATGGTCTCAGAAGTACTGAACAACAACCGAGATAACAACTCAGGTTTCATCAGCTGCATTTGGAACAAGAAGTCCAATAATTCGTTCATTATCTGTTGTTGTCTCAACAATATGAATGCACACAACCATAACTATTGTCGATCAACGCACATTATGCGTTTCAAATCAAGGGTCCTATCATTACAACCACTTGTTTTCAACGGGGATGTAATGCAATGATTCCTCTCAATTGAATAGACAGACACTTGCTTAATAGGACTCAGTTGAATCATCTCGGAAGTACTGAACAACCAAGATAACAGCTCCGGTTTCATCAGCTGCATTGTTTACCGTGGAACGTATCCTTATTTCTGTAAATCGCACAAACAAGCATGCCTTGAACGAGTCTAGAACACTCGTAATCCTCAACCGGCTTTGAAACCAAACGGAATCTAAGAAGAAACTGTTCGATTTCACGGTGAGTGGAGAAATTAGTGACGGAGAAACTGTTCGATTTCATGTGTCGTGCTGTTGGTGGGCATATGATCCTTGGGCCCTATTGTCGGATCTGTGACTCCATGGAAGATGTGATTAAGGTAAGCGTGTCATAAAGTTGCATTTGATTTTTAAAACATTTCCCACTGACATGCATCAGGAAAGAAGCATATAAAGAACCTTCAAAAGTTAGAGAATATATAGAACCTTATTGTCGGATCTGTGACTCCATGGAAGATGTGATTAAGGTAAGCGTGCCGTAAAGTTGCATCTGATTTTTAAAACATTTCTCACAGACATAATATTTTAGAAATGGCGACAACTAGGAAAACGCCTCAAACCCACCAACATCATATCTCTCCGGCACCGACAATGCGACTCTGATCTACTCTCAAACAAAAACGGTCTACCTTGCGGCAACATCTCTCCGACACCGACAATGCGACTCTTCTACTCTCCGGCACAGACATGCATCAGGAAAGAAGCATATAAAGAACCTTCAAAAGTTAGAGAATATACAGACTTCAAAAGTTAAACATATTTTATTAGTTATTATACTTGAAAGTTGCAAACAAGAATATGCGTTGACTTATTCATGTGACAGTCAACAAGTGTATCGTCGTTGTGGAGAACAACCTCGTTTAATGGCAAGATAAGAAGGATGAGATATCGGCAGTTAGCTCGAAGAAGTTTCTCTCGATCATTCAACACGTGTAATCCAGAGGTCGGACTCGGGTGGGCATAAGATCCGTGGGCCCTATTGTCGGATCTGTGACTCCATGGAAAATGTGATTAAGGTAAGCGTGTCGTAAAGTTGCACCTGATTTTTAAAACATTTCCCATTGACATAATATTTTACAAATTGGGAACCACATATTCGTGTGTAAAAGCTCGGAAAGATAACCGAATAGAGATATGAATATCCCCTTGGTAGTTTTAACCATATGACACATGATAAAAGCGCTTCTTTTAAAAATGAAAATAACTTTTTAAACGATAGTTTTCTAAAAGAAAAACTACATCATAGAATAAGTATTTTATTCTTTATATTTGAGTATACTATTGTTATACATTCTTAAAAAATTGTTTTTCTTAATACGTGAATGTGTTGTATATATAACATGCGTAATTATGTATGTGCGTACACACAAGTTGCATAATTATAAATATAGATTGCATCATTACATATACTTTCCGTGATTATTTATTTAAATTGTGTAATTAATTACATATGTTATGTAATATGCAGGGGAGGATCTAGCTTCAACTTTCTTGGCGAAGTATATTTTTAGTATATTTTTTTCTTCGTCTTATATATCAGCTACTTCAAAAAAAAAAAAAAAACTTGCACTACCTTTCAACTTTTATTCTGGATACGCCACCGGTAATACGTATGCATAGTTTATTATATATGGTCGCATAATTATCTACAGAGTACGTAGTTTATGTGTAAATCGTAATTCTGTAGTTTTTGTAGTGAGGACGAAATTATCATCACCTAATAACACGTGTTGTGTCTGGTAACTTCGTATTCTTTGTATTTTAAGAATCCTTCATACGTTCACTCACACCTAGTTATATACGATTTTATATATGTAAACATATATACTTAAAATAATATTTGTTAATTGATTACTTAGAATTCTGAAAAGTACGAGGAGAAATACGACTGGCAAGTGGTGTGGGTGTTTCATGGAAGGTGAGCAATTGCAATGCATCCATTGTTTTCTGAAAACCACTTGCATGCACGTTCATGGACTTTAAAAAAGTTTTGATTTGACATATGAATTATATATTAAAAAAGTTTTGATTTTACATATAAAACCTTATATATAATTTGTTATCAAAATATTATGAAAGAACATTAACTCTATTATATTTATCAAAGAGTAAACTGCAATTTTACCCCTTGAGGTTAGAGGTTATTGGCATGTCTACCCCTTCTAAGGAAATAATTGCAATTTTACCCCCCACTGTTTGCTGTTATGTTGCAACCTTACCCCCCGACCTCAAATTTGTTGACTAATCTGTTGACTATAACTTGAAATGACTATAATGCCCTTTTGCCCTTTCATATTACCCTCTGTGTTTTGTGCACTCTGTGATATTACCCCCTGCCACCACTGCCACCGCCATTCACCACCACAACTACCACTGCCACCTCCAGCCACCACCCTCAACCATTTTTCAGTGTTTTGTCACTAATTAAGCAATCTTGCACATGTTTATCATAATAAATTAAGCAATCTTAACATCCTCCGTAGCAACTTCCATCAACACCGGTCATCTTCTCCGACCACTCATCTCCGGTGTTGATGGTGGAGCACGGCGTCCAATGGCAACCAGATCTCAGTTCAACTCCCAAAATGCTTTTAGGAGGACGTGTTCGATTCTGAAACAATATTAATATCAAAGCAAATGGTTAATACCTTTTTTACTTGCATTACATATAATAACAGAGTATAACTTTATATTTCAATATTATCTCACTGAAATTGTAAAAATGCACTTGCACTGCTAAATCAATACCTAATTTCTAGTCTCTTTCTTAAACCTGCTATAACTAATCTTCTTCATCATCATAACATCACTGAAATCCTCTATGTGTTTTCATGCAATCCACAAGCCTAAAACCTACTCAAAATTAACTCAGATCCAATTCACACAACTTCAAAAACGTAAAAACAACTCAAATCTTCACCGAATTCAGCTTATGGAGACTTCAATTCATCACAATAATCAATCGTAACAGATTTGAAACACACAGTGACATATAAATCGCATGAATGAGATGCAATTGATGAATCAAGTTGAAAACGTGATGCTGTTGATGAAATGCATAATTGAATTCAGTGGATTAAGGAGGAAACAAATCGAAGAAGAGAAATTAAAGCTTACCTTTGTGCGCATCATTCAGAGTGAGTGATGAAGTTCTTTGTGGGGGAATTGAAGATCACAAAGGGGGAGATCGTTTCTGAGGCATATTGTCGTACGGTTGATGACAGAGCACGGCGGAGATGGTCAGGTGGCAGAGCACGGCGTGATGATCAGCCACCACCAACCATCTTTGTGTGATGATCAACCACCACCATCCATCTTTGTGTGTTTTGGCTGATCAGATAACCTGATCATCATGTTTTTTACTTGCATTACATATGATAAACATGTGCAAGATTCCTTAATTAGTGACAAAACACTGAAAAATGGTTGAGGGTGGTGACTGGAGGTGGCAGTGGTGGTTGTGGTGGTGAATGGCGGTGGCAGTGGTGGCAGGGGGTAATATCACAGAGTGCACAAAACACAGGGGGTAATATGAAAGGACATTATAGTCATTTCAAGTTATAGCCAACAAATTTGAGGTCGGGGGGTAAGGTTGCAACATAACAGCAAACAGTGGGGGGTAAAATTACAATTATTTCCTTAGGGGGGGGGGGGGGTAGACATGCCAATGACCCCTAACCTCAGGGGGTAAAATTGCAGTTTACTCTTTATCAAATTATATGAACAGTACAATTTTATTATTTTTTTTTTCTTTTTGACTTTTTTTGCCTTTTGGGGCAAACCAATTTACGATTTTATCCTGCTTTAAAATTACGATTTTACCATTAGTTTAAAATTACGTTTTTACCTCCACTTCAAAATAAAATTATGCTTTTGCCCACTCTATTACATTTATCGAATTGCATGAACAGTGCAATATTATTATTTTTTTTCTTTTTGACTTTTTTGCTTTTTTGCGCCAAACCAATTTGCGATTTTGTCCCGCTTTAAAATTACAATTTTATCATCAGTTTAAAATTACGTTTTTACCACCACTTCAGAATAAAATTATGCTTTTGCCCCCGGTGAAAAATTGCAATTTTGCCCTCGGTTCAAAATTACGATTTTGCCCGTTTAAATTTACAGTATCGCCATTAGTTTTGTTTTCTTCCTCCCAGGTAAATTACGATTTTGCCCTTAATTTAAATTTACATTTTTGTCATCGTTTTTGTTTGCTTTCCCAGACAAATTACGATTTTGCTCCCAGTATATAACTACAGACACAAGATGGGGTAGTAGTGCCATGTAGCTGCCTGGAACTCCTCCATTGGCCCAACCAATTTACGATTTTATCACAGCTTTAAAATTACAATTTTGTTATCAGTTCAAAATTATGTTTTTACCCTCAGTTCAAATTAAATTATGCTTTTGCCCACAAAAAAATTATACAATTTTGCCCTCGGCTAAAAATTATGATATTTACCCCTTTAAATTTATGTTTTTGTCATTTTCTGCTTTATGTATATATTATAATTATTATTGCGCAAAACTATTAAGAAAAACTTTCGCAATTCAGTTGATTGTATGAGCTTTCAAATTTAATGAGTGTCTCGGGTTCGAAGCCCTACATGGGAAAGAAAATTTTTTATTACCTGCTGCCAAATCTTTTAAAACAAAAACAATTTTAATATACCTTTTTTCTTCCTACAGTGTAACGCAGATTAGGGATGAACATTTGGTGCCGTTACCGAATACGTTACCGGTATCGAACCGGTGTATTCGCTACCGGTATCACTTTTCTGCGTTTTCCAGTACCGGTTCAGTACAGAACGGGTACCGTGCTCATCCTGTTACAAAATGAAACGAATCGATAACGTTCGAATTCCCCGCCGCGCAGCACGGGGAATTACACTAGTAAGTCCAACATTTAGAACATTTTTAGTGGGAGGGTGAAGATAATGCCTTATCCAAGGATATTATCCATCATCTGATGGTTCAGTCAGCATTAGGACATTATAGGGCATTTGTTTAAAATGGGTGTAATGGTATAATACCCCATCCAATGATTACCTGATTGAGACCGATTCAAGATGGTCAATCTCCCAAAATGATAGACCCGTTGAGTGGGTTAGGCTCCAAAAAAACATAAATAAAAGAACAACCTTGATCTAATTTTTCCTTTTCTTCTTACTTCCATTAAAGGCACGAATCCCTTTTTAAAGGCTTACAAAACAAAGACACAATCAAATAACTAACCTAAACATGGGCCACTAACCCACTACTTTAATTTAACTAACAATTAGGAAACATGAAAGAAATGCAATAGCAAATATGAGAACGTGCAGATGTATGCATGCATGCTAAAATAAAGGACGTGGAGTTGGAATGGATCTTCATAGGTCGGTTTGCGGTTCGGGTCGTATCAACTCCTCGCCCCTTCAAATCGTCCTTATCCTCAAGTACAGAACGCATTCTCCATGGCGGTCTCCACTCACGTCGTGCAGTTGCATTCGGGCCAGTTTTAACGGGTTGCCACGGTGGACGCCACTCGCGTCGCTTTGTGGCACTTTTAAAATACAACAGCTTGCCCGAACCACCATTTCGTTTCTCCTGGAAATTCTCTGTTGGTCTCAAAGTGCTTCCACGAACAACTGCATCATGACCGGATCAGGATCAGCTGGTACAAATGGGTCGGAGATCGGCGTCCGTTTTGGCGATGGTGAAGATGGTAACATGATGTTATTTTTGCACATTTGGTTGGCAGTCGTAGGTGTAGGGGCTAGATTGAAAAGAATTATCAGCTTGTGCATAGTGGCTACAAAACTGGTGTGTACCATTGCACTAGGTATGTCAACTTCAACTACATGAACATTTGACAAAAACATGGATGAAGTAGGTGAAAGAGGTGGCTTTGTGGTAACTTGTTTCCTCAGGTGGGGTTTAGCAAGTGTAAACGGTTCATGTGATGGTGTTGCAAGGGTTGGCTGTGGTGGTACATCAGGTTGATCCAGTAAGATGTCGGGTGTGGTGGGTGAGGGCGGTGAACTTCACGGCACGTATTCATGACACACAACAAGAAGCACTTAAGGAAGAACATATCAAGGCTGAACTTCTCCGAGGTATGGAGAAACAGTTAGTGCCAAAAGAAAATGGAACCTTATACTTCATGGGACAAATTTGGGTTCCACTTCTTGGCGGAATTCAGGAGATTATTTTTTATGAAGCACATAAGTCAAGGTACTCGATCCACCCAGGATCGGACAAGATGTACGAAGAATTGAAGGAATACTATTAGTGGCCTAACCTCAAAAACAACATCGCCGCTTATGTCGGAAAGTGCCCAACTTACGCGAAAGTTCAGGCTGAGTACCAGAAACCATCGGGCTTGCTGCAACAACCCGAGGTTCCCGTTTGGAAGTAGGAACAAATATCTATGGAGTTCATAACAAAACTACCCAGGACCTCCAGAGGACACGATATGATATGGATAATAGTCGACAGACTAATCAAGTTCGCACACTTCCTACCGATACGGGAAAAAGATAGTACGGAAAAGCTTGCTGAACTGTATCTGAAGGAAATAGTGGCTAGTCATGGAGTGCCTATTTCGATAATCTCGGACCGAGTCGGTCATTTTTGTATCGAGGATTTGGCAATCTTTTCAACAGGCCTTTGGATCTCGCCTGGATCTAAGCACGGCCTTCCATCCACAAACTTACGGCCAGAGCGAACGAACCATTCAAACCCTTGAAGACATGCTTCGTGCATGTGTGATGTACTTAGGCGGCAATTGGGATACCCACCTAACCTTGGTTGAGTTTTCCTATAACAAAAGCTACCACACGAGCATACAAGCCGCACCGTTCGAAGCTCTTTATGCTCGGAAATGTCGTTCTCCGGTATGTTGGGTGGAAGTTGGAGATAAAAAATTAGTCAGTCCCGAGTTAGTCCAGGAGACGACCGATAAAATCTTTCAGATCCGAGACCCTATCAAGGTTGCTCGTGATCGACAAAAGAGCTACGTTGATGTAACACCCCAAAAGTCGTATATGTAAATATGACGGAATACGTATTTATGAATGTAATTATCGTTAGAATGGTAACTAGAATTATGAACCTAGTTAAAGGGGTAAATAGGATTTTAACCTAAAAGAATGCATTTTGGTCATAATAATACAAACAACCAAACATGAGGGGTTAAATTGTAATGAATGGAAAGATTAAATTAGTCGAGCTCTGATACCAACTTGAAACACCCTTTTAAAAGCTTTCGGAAAGATTATTAATTTTACACTAAAATTTGCAAAAATTTTCGGCATGACCCGTTTAAAAATATATTGATTCCCTGTTTTAAAACAAATAACACCTTAACATAAAAACTTTCGAGAACATACTTTAAGTAACAAGAGTGGCTAAGGCAAGTTTTCCAAACCTTCCAACATGTTTCCATACATAACCATTTTCAAAACCAAAAACGGACAATTTTAAAAGATCTTGATTACAAGTCGACATACGAACTAAGTTTTTTGCCAAAATATGAGGACAACTAAGACCACACATGTTAAAGATACATACTACCCAAAAACTAGAACCATACAAAACTAGACATCTTCGGAAGCGCTAGGTGGGCATGAAATCGAGTGTGTTCGTTCCAAGTCGCCAAGCTATGAAGCCGAGGATTTACCTACATCAAGCATCAAATTTTAAACTCGTTAGTTATGTTACTTCTAGACTAGTAATACAAAAATTAATCCCTTTTATACATTCATCTCATACATGCATTATCTCATCCCATGAAATGGGTCAAAACATACTACCTCAAAATTGAGATATAACATACCATTCTTATCCCGTTGAGATGAGCATTTTCATTCGTACATAACCTTCATTCGGTTCGTTTATAGCGAACGAATAAATTCCTCCCAATCATATACATATACTCAAACCCGTGAGTGACGGATCGAGTTAATTCCATTCATTCCTAAATTATCCGTTAATAACGGATAATATCATTCATGACGTAACTTTCATTCGGTTCGTTTATAACGAACAAATTCATTTTCTTTCATACTTATCTTCTCATTACCCGATTCTCCCATAAAGGACCAGTCATAAAACATATATATTTATAAATCTACGGTTCATGAAAATTCGTTCATAACGGGTCAAACCATTTACTATTTAACTATTACACACTAACATAATTATGGTTTTAGTACAAACAACAAGTTATCAATAGAATTTAGTATGCATAAATAACATACTTCGATCTTGCGTGTTCTCCGTTTTCCTAGCACTTGAGCTTTCTTCCTTCACGCCTACATTAACATATTAGTTCCATCTTTTAGTTCATTCAAATATCATTTCATTATTTTCATAGTCTAACATATGGCAACTTTATCATAATTTATTCCGAATTTCACAAATATGTTCTTTTAGGCATTTTATCGAGCACTTGGCGGGTTTCGCATTTGTAGGACACTACATATAAGCTTTTTATGTACAATTCCTTCTTGTTCGTCTCATAACCCGTCAACAATCAATCAAGTTCATATCATTCTTTTATCCTACATCATTTTGCATAAGATTCAAGTATTACAACATCATCATATTTCAAGATTTCACATTGTTATATTTATTTCAGTCTTCCTATTCATAACACATCTTCATAAAATGGGCTCATACTAAAATATCTTTCAATTTACCTAAATTCAAACATGATTCTTGTTCTAGAAATAAATCCTAACTCACATTTTTCACATTTTTCTACAAAAACTGTAGGTCCCCTTGAGTCGTATGGATCTTCACAGAATTGTCAATCCGATCAAGAGTGCGGAATCCTCTTGATCAGAATATAGCAGAAAACGTGTAGGAACAGAAATCAGCAATTCACTTTCAAACTGGGTTTCTATTGATTATCAATCAAACTGAATTACAATCAATCTAAACCCTAACAAACACAATTTCGTCCAAGACACTAGTCTCTCATGAAAATACTCTCTCAAAACTGTTTTTGGCTGATTAACCTCAACCCTAAAGCCTAACCTTGTTTTTTTATAACACAAGGTTTGCTACTTGGGCTAGAGTTTCCTACATGGGCAAGCCCAAATCATCCCCTAGACCCAATGTGGGTTTTGTTTAGCCCAAACTCTATTATTCCACTAATACAAAGCTAAACCCGCTAACTGTTTATCGTTTAACTAATTACAAGATATCCAAAGACCAAATCTAAGCTGTTGTCACAAATATGCACCAACAAACTCCCCCTTGACAATAACTTCATAAAATAACTTTGTCTTCAGTCTTCTTGCAATCTTCATGTAGTCGTGCACTGTCTTTGGTCTTTGGATAGCTTCAGCTTCAATAGCTTCTGTCAGCAACAGACTCCCCCTAAGCTGATGCATCCAATCACCAAATCTTCAAAAACTTTAGCGTTTGAGTAAACTCTAGTTCAGCATTTGTAAAGCAATCTTCAAACTCTTCATCTTTGTCTGCAATATAGAAAGGAGGTTCTACCATGCATCCAATCAAACTCTCATCTCTTCACAGCAACTCATCACTTTAACTTCTCAGCAACACACTGCTTCAATCTGTATACTATAAAACAAACATCTCGAGAAACCATAAGAATTTTTCAACACAGTTAAATAATTATTATTATTCAAGAGATGGTATCACAGATTAAGCATTTTCCACTTTTCACCAACACGAAATTTTTTTTTAATCACACACCCAATAACCCGCATGATTGAAAATTTTGAACTCACTTTCCAACACCGTCTCCCCCTATGAGTAACAATTCCTCCAAGAATAACAGTTTTCCATACGTTAAGAATTTTAAACAGAAAAAGACATTATTTTTGTAGTTTTGTATTTTCTGAAAGCAAATAAATACGAAAAGCAATAAACACTCTATTTTTGTGAGAATCACCGGTAAGAAGATCATATCAGCACAATCAAACTGTTTCACACTATTAGATAATTCTTTATTTAATTTTTCATGAAAAGCAGTCCAAGACGATTACCAGTATGTTTGTCCACTTAAACAAAATGCATGAACATTTAAAGTACCATTACCGTATGATACGTTAAGGTAATTTTATTTAATGAAATACTAGTGTGTCCCACTTCAGGATATACCCCCGTGATCAAGGTATGCACAAAGATTCATCGTAGTAGGTGAGTATACTGAATTCATCCGTTTTGTTTTTCAACGTTTAGATAATTGGTGGTCAGGTCAGTACTTCCGTACAGCAAAGAGACCAAAATATCTAACGAGGGCTATGACAAATACCATTTTAGGTACGATTTATGCATTTTGCATATTTTGAATGACTCTCTATGAGAGCTTCTTCATTTATGGGATTTGGCATTTTTTGCTCTTTTAAGATATCCTGGGTGTGCCTAGGTCAGCATGTATCTGGATGCAGCAGAAGGACAACCCTGATATCCCCAGATGAAATAACAGTAAAAAGACCCAAAACTTCAGATTTTGGCAATCTATCAATGCAAGATTTAAGGTCATTAAACCATACACCACTGATGTGTTCCCCACTCATACACAGTTTATTTAGGTTTATATCACATTGGTAAGTTGATTATTTCATGCTTTTTGCCTACCGGTACATCATATGATGAAGCTGCTATCACACTTAAGCAATTTAATTTTAGTTTGAGTGTGACAGTCTAACTTGCTGATGTACTATCATTTCTTCTTTTTCACACAGTGATAACTCATTTTTAATTTTCTATTTTTTTTATGTTTTTGATTTTTCAATGTTTTTGTATTTTTAATTTTTTTAAGAAAGCAGTAAACTATTTACAAAAATTCTTATGAAAAACCAGTTATTCAGGATTCCTCATCCCATTGAGTTCTACTAAATGTTCAAAGCGAGCCCTGTCAAAAGCTTTAGTATAAAGATCTGCCAGGTTATCTAGTGTGTCAACTCTATGTAATTCAATTAGTCCCTTTTCAGCACAATCCCGTATAAAATGATGACGTATGTCAATATGTTTTGTGCGACTGTGTTTCACGGGATTATTTGTTATAGAAATTGTGGCATTATTGTCTATCATAATAAGAGTACGAGTGAAATCCAAACCGTAATCGCGCATTTGCTGTTGTATCCAGAGAACAAGAGAGCAGCAGCTACCCGCAGCAATATATTCAGCTTCACACGTAGAGGTAGACACACAAGATTGCTTCTTGCATTGCCAAGACACAATCCTGCCTCCTAAGAACTGACAACCACCTGTTGTAGACTTCCTGTTTGACTTGCATCCCCAAAGTCTGAGTCAGTGTAAGCAACAAAATTCATATCACTATCAGCTGGATACCACAACCCAAGTTTAGGTTTCCCCTTCAAGTAACGAAGAATCCGCTTCACTGCTTTCATGTGTGACTCTTTTGGATTAGCCTGATATCTGGCACACAAGCATACTGCAAATATGATGTCAGGTCGTGAAGCAGTCAAGTACATTAGAGAACCAATCATTGCCCTGTATTGAGTAGGATCAACGTCTTCAGTACTTTCATGATCTGGGCCAAGATTGTGATTTTCACATATGGGTGTGTTGAAAGTAGAGCAATCATTCATTTTGAACCGACTCAAAATGTTATACACATACTTTGTTTGATGAATAAACATCCCATCCTCCTTCTGTTTAACTTGTAATCCCATAAAGTAAGACAGCTCACCCATAGCACTCATTTCGAACTTACTCTTCATCACCTGCTCGAACTCTTTACACATGTTTTCATCTGATGACCCAAAGATGATGTCATCCACGTACACCTGTACTAGCAAAAAATCTTCTTTCTTCCTCTTGATGAACAGTGTACTGTCAATCTGACCTCTTTCAAAACCATTCTTAATCAGATGTGTAGACAGTGTCTCGTACCACGCCCTGGGAGCTTGATGTAATCCATACAAAGCCTTATCAAGTTTGTACACCCGATCTGGATAATCTGGATCAACAAACCCATCTGGTTGTGAGACATACACCACTTCTTGGACTTTCCCATAAAGAAAAGCACTCTTCACGTCTAGTTAGTAAACTTTGAAGCCCTTGAATGTTGCGAAGGCTAGGAACAAATGAATTGCCTCCAACCTTGCCACTGGTGCAAACACTTCGTTGTAATCTATCCCTTCTTGCTGATTGAAACCTTTGACAACCAATCGAGCCTTGTTTCGCGTCACTATCCCTCTGTCATCCTTCTTGCACTTAAACACCCACTTAGTACCAATCTCTCTTTCACCTTTAGGAAGGTCAACCAACTCCCAAACCTTCAACTTTGCGAACTGAGCCAATTCCTCTTGCATAGCTTCAACCCATGAATTGTCTTTAAGAGCCATATGAATGTTCTTCGGCTCCTCTTGGGAAATAAAGCAACTATACAAGCACTCGTTCACAATCCCAGTCTTCTCAATCGAAACAAATAAACCAGAATTCGCTGCTATGCTTCTTCTCGTCTGAACACCTGCAGTAGGATCTCCAAGTATCATGTCAATTAGATGATCTCTATTTGCTCGTGTAGTAGCAACGGTATCCACTTCTAAGTTATCACCCAGGTTTGATCCAATCTCCCCCTAAATGTCCTGATCTGCAAATGGATTAATGAAATCCTCCCCCTGAATGGGTTCAGAGTCACTATCGCTTGAATCAGGATCAGCAGCACCTTTGGAAGTTTCCGCAGCATCTGTCATATCAACATTCGATCTAGGCATGAACTCGCCTTCATCGTCTCTACCAATCATTGTTTGAATCAACTGAGAATCATCTGCATTTGGAAACTCAGGAATATTAAATGATTTAAAAGTGCTTTCATAATCATATAATATAGCAGGACCACTCATTGATTGTTGAGGTTTGTATGTAGTAATTTCAACATTGTAAACAACCTCAATTTTACCAGTTTTTAGATTAAAAACCCTTTTATTCGGTGCGCCAGGAACGTAACCTAGAAAGTAGCCTTCGTCAGCCACCTCACCGAATTTTTGTTTATCTTTATTACGCACAATGGTGCAGGGTAATCCAAATGGTTCAAAGCCTTCTAAGTTTGGTTTCTTGTTAAACATTAATTCATGACAAGTTTTGTTAAAACGTTTAACAGTCAAAACTTTGTTTAGGACGTAGCAAGCTGTATTCACAGCTTCTCCCCAGAAAAGAACTGGTAGCTTTGAATCTGAAAGCATTGTCCTAGTGGCTTCAATTAACGTCCTATTTTTCCACTCAGCAACTCCATTTTGTTGAGGTGTATAAGGAGCAGAATATTGATGTTCAATTCCCTTTCGAAGACAGTAGAGATCCAGAATTCGATTCTTGAACTCCGTGCCATTATCACTCCTTATCCTCTTGATCTTTGCATCATGGACGTTTTCCAATTTCATAAAAAGATCTATCAGCATCTCCGCCGTCTCATCTTTTGTACCTAAAAAGAAAACCCATGAATATCGTGAGTAATCATCAGTAACAACAAGACAATAGTACTTTCCACCTATGCTCCTCACGTTCACTGGACCGAATAAATCCATGTGAAGTAATTCATAAAGGGCATCTATGGAATTTACTGTTTTAGATTTGTGAGGTTTCTTATGTTGTTTTCCCTTTTGACATGGAAGACATTTATCTTCCACATGAAACCTCTGCATTGGCACCCCTTTCACTAGCTCATTTTTAACAAGATAATTCATTTTTCGATAGTGAATATGGGCCATGCGTCTGTGCCACAACATCGATTCAGCTTCAGATGCTTTTGATAGTAAACACGCCACCACAACAGTTGGATCCTTAGCACCCATGTCCATGACATAAGTGTCATTTCTCCTTGGCGCTCGCATCACTATCCAATCGTCCGGAATCAGCAAACCTGGTTTCAACACTAATGCTTCATTCTTGGTAAAATGGACCGAGTGACCCTTGTCGCAGACTTGTGACACGCTCATCAGATTGTGCTTAAGCTGCTCAACATAGTTCACTTTGTCCAAAGTGATCTTCCCATTGGTCACTTTTCCTCGTCCTGTAATTCTACCACCTTTAGCACCCGCAAAATTCACCTTTCCACCATCATAATCTTCAAATTCAGTCAACAATCTCGCATCCCCCGTCATGTGCCTGGAGCAGCCACTATCAACATACCACAAGTTGATAATCCTCCTTAGCAGCTCCTGCACACACCAACCAAGAAATTAGTTAGATTGGGGGACCCAAGCCTTAATGGTCTTGGGTCGCCCAAATTCACCAACCACTGGAACATCCATCCAATATCCATTACTCCTAACTAGAGTCTTGGATCTCAGACCCGTTGATGGAATTTGATTTTGATTTCCACTAGGTCTATGGTCCTGAGGGTTCCTATATGTATTTGGACTATTTGACCTTTGGAAATTTTGATTTGGGTACCTTGAATTTTGATTCCAAGAAGCATTATTGTTGTAATTTCTAAAACCATTGTTATAAAAAGTTTGACCACTATCATTTTGGTATCGATTTTGATATTGACCTTGACTTCTGAAATTATTAGAATTATAATTGTTCATTCTTGGTGAACTACTTCTAGGTCTATCATATCTGCCTGGTGGAGATCTAGGCTGAAATCTTGGTTGATTTCTTTGAAAACGAGGAACTTGTGGAGTTCCTTTTTCAGCCTTATCTACACCAACAGCAACATTTTCTGGTTGCTTAGGAGCAGATTTCTTTGGAGAGTTGGACTCCTTCTCCTGTTTATCACCACTATTCTCTGGTGACTTCTCTCTCTTTTTCTCACTCACTTGTGCTCCACTCTTTTTGTTAGGACAACAGCTAGCTACATGTCCTTTGGTGTGACATTTGAAGCACGATCTCTTTTTCGAAGACTTCTTATCTGAAGCCTTTGAACTAGATTCAGGTTTTGATGATGATGCCTTAGAAGGATTTGGTTCAGTTTGCTTAGTTTCATAATTTTATTTGTTCTTATTTTTAGCAAACTCTACATTAGATTCGTTTTCAATAACAGCTGTTTCATCTTTCATGTCACTTCCTTGCACAAAATTAACCCTTTTAACAAAAGTTGGATTTTTATTCTTAGGATGTGATGTGTTCTTTTTCAAAACAGGTTTGCTGTTATTATCCTTCTTAGCATCAGCACTCTCAAAAACATTTCCTTGACGTGACGTGGAACTACTTGGTGATGTTGACCCAAAATCCATGAGCTCATCTTCATCAGGCAAGAAAGAATAGTCATGACTAACAGGAGGTGGAACTTCATTGAACCCATGAAATCCCACACTGGTCTTGTCATTACTCTTCTTTAACCCACCCATCATGTGTTTCATTACAAAAGACGAATATCTGAATTGACTCAATTTCTTTTCAAGTTCAACAATTTTGAGTTGTGCATCTGACAACTCTTTGCATTTTTCAGAAATCTCTTTTGTTTTCTCAGCCATCATGTCATGAGCTAAGTCTATGACTTGAAGTTTTTCATTTAGTTTGCAAGTTAAAGCTTCAATTTCAGCTTCATAACCTTTTATCTTCTTCAAGTATGATGATTCATTTGTTTTAGCAAAAAAGTTTGACTCTTTTATGTTCGACATCTCGCTCACCAGACTTTGGTTTTGTGTTGACAACCTGTCAACCTCACCCTGTAATTCACGACATCTTAAACATATAGAATTAGATTGTACCTCTTTCTCATGAACTTCTGTAGTTTCATTAGCAACAACCTGTTCAGCTTCACTCTCTTTCTCTACTTCAGCATCCACTTTTTCTTCAGCATTCTCCACTTAAGCTTCAGCATCACTCATAGTAGTTTCAACCTCATCCACTTGCACTATCTCTGCCATTAATGCCTGAGTGGCATGCTCATTTGATCCTTCTCGTGGTGTAGAGATTGCAGCTTTATTCCTCTTGACATCTTTATTTCCTTGATACCTCTTTTCTAATGCATCCCACATATCCTTTGAATTTGTGTACTTCTTGAAGGTATGCTTGATGCTATCAGGTAAGGATATCTTTATTGCAGCCAAGGCTCTCTTTTCAGCCTCATATATCTTTTAATCATCCTCTTGCATGTTCACATAGTCTGTTCTATGTGGTCTGCCCTCAAAATTGTGTGTTGGGTTTGTGTACCCATCTTCAATACAGATCCACATGCGTGCATCCTGAGATTCAATGAATGATTTGAAGTTGTCCTTCCATGTAAGATAATTCTCCACCTTCATCATCTTAGGTGCATTCAAATTCTTCATGTTCGACATTTTAACGCAACAGACTAGTAAAACCGTACAAAATATCTCTGAAAACAGTGGTTACCAAATTATACCGTTAGAATCGTCTCAAAAAGACGAATCCAATGATATATAATGTTGAAAACCGAATTTGGGATTTTCCAGAGTTAATTTGCTGGCAAACCAAGTTAATTTCGCTGGCAAACCAAGTTAATTTTGCTGTGTCACGCTAATTATGCTGGCAAACCAAGTTAAATTTGCTGATAGAGTAGTTATAATTATGCTGGTAGAGGAATTATAATTATGCTGGTTTTTAAATTCGCTGGAATAAATATGCTAGCTGATCAAATTCGCTGGTTAATTATGCTAGCTTAATTTCGCTGGTCAGATTAATTTTGCTGGTTAATTTCGCTAGCCTGATCAAGTTCGCTATTACGACGACTGTTAATTTCGCCGATCACCGTAATAATGTCACTGAGGACAATTATACGGTTACCAAAGTCGCCTTTGGATTTAATTTCACCGGTCATCGAGGTTAAATTCGCTGGATCAGATAATTCCTCTGATTTGTCAGCGGAATTGTTAATTATGCCAGAAAATTATGGAAACTTAATCTATTCGAAATTCTGAAGATTTCCAGATCTTTTCTAACAGAATCCTGCAAGATTAAACAACCAAATCAATCAAATTATTCAAAAATTATGAAGAACACGAAGAACAAACTTCGAATCTTCAAGCCTTTCCATCCAAAATTCTTCAAGAAATCAAACAAAACCTATCCCGAAAACCTGCAAATCAGCAAAATCAAACACACAGATTGATCAAACACAAACAAAAACACAGAATTATATCAGAAATTCAAAATTTCGAAAACCCTAATTATCAGGTTTAAAATTTTCGAAATTTTCAACCAACTTCCACCCGAATCTGCAGTCCACAATTCTGAACCGAGCCTTCAAGAGCCTAATGCTCTGATACCAATTGTAGGTCCCCTTGAGTCATATGGATCTTCACAGAATTGTCAATCCGATCAAGAGTGCGGAATCCTCTTGATCAGAATATAGCAGAAAACGTGTAGGAACAGAAATCAGCAATTCACTTTCAAACTGGGTTTCTATTGATTATCAATCAAACTGAATTACAATCAATCTAAACCCTAACAAACACAATTTCATCCAAGACACTAGTCTCTCACGAAAATACTCTCTCAAAACTGTTTTTGGCTGATTAACCTCAACCCTAAAGCCTGACCTTGTTTATATAACACCAGGTTTGCTACTTGGGCTAGAACCCAATTCTCGAAACGTTTCTTCCATTCATGATAGTCTTCAATTCCCATAAGTTTCGGGGGTTTTTGCATTCTTCCGGTTTCATTCTCCATGTTCATGTTCTTAGAATGTCAGCCGGAGTAGTCGGGATTGAAGCAAATGCGTTGTAGAATTCAGAATCCATGTTTCGGCAACACATTTTTTTTTAAACACAACACTTTCAAGCGAAACCTGATGGAATGTTCAAGCTAAACCTGATGGAATGTTCAAGCTAAACCTCAAATTTCAAGCAAACTTAGAACAGTTTGAAGCGAAACCTCCAATGATTGTTCAAGCTAAACCACAACCGAAGCCCATTTTATCTATTTTTACTTTGAATTTAGCTATGAAACTTTCAAGGGTTTATCAAAATGCAGTTTTGTACAATCTGTGAAAAAATGATCCAATTTTAACCGTAAAAACTTGTAAATTCTGAAAAGAAGGGGTAGAAAACAAGAATTTCTTGCTGAATCGGTAAGAACTCCTCCTCCTGAGCTCTGATACCACTTGTAGGATCGTGTACTGACCCGAACGAGTCGTTCAGAGAAGTTTTTATCAGTTTCAGTGGCGGAAACAAAGAAACTGACTTCGAAACAGCTAGCAATTCACTTTAAACACGTTTCTGATTGATATTACAGCTTGTACAATCACTGGATAAACCGGCAGCACTTCGGTATCCAAAAGCACAAAAGTTACAAATGAGATAGCTTGAAGAACTATATATAGGCCCTATGGTTTAGCTTGAAAGTGACAAGATTCAGTTCAAGCTAAACCTCCTTGGTTGCTTTAGCTTGAAACTTACCCACTCTCTTTCAAGCGAAACCTGTTCATTCAAGCTAAACCACTATATCTTGAACTACGTGCACTAATCTAACATTCTACGCACTAGACTCGATACAAGATGAAGACGGCAAATGAATGCACCAACAGTTTCCTACATGGGCAAGCCCAAATCGTCCCCTAGACCCAATGTGGGTTTTGTTTAGCCCAAACTCTATTATTCCACTAATACAAAGCTAAACCCGCTAACTGTTTATCGTTTAACTAATTACAAGATATCCAAAGACCAAATCTAAGCTGTTGTCACAAATATGCACCAACAAAAACTCGAGATTGGGTTGTACCCCTCAACCTACAAATCATAATTTCAAAGAATTGAACTTACCACTTCAATAATCGAGTTCAATAGAGTGTTATTAGAAGTTCATGCATTGGATTATCCTTTGATTTCAGGTTCAAATGCTTGATTCTTTGAAGCTAGGGTTTTCCCCTTGTGCTTCTGTTCTTGGTCAATCCCCAGACACACACCTACTGTGTGTTTTGGGTTTAATTGTTTTTAATAATTAAGTTTCAATAATTTTACACCTTTGGCCCTTCTATTTGTTTGTGTGTTTAAATTTAAGCTTTCCCCATAACTTAACTACCATTTTGCCAGATTTCATTAACTATGTTAAGTTCTTTATTTATTTTCACTTATTTTCATATTAAACATGTTTGGGGTGTTACAAGTCTACCCCACTTAAAAGAGGTTTCGTCCCCGAAACCTGGACACATAACAAATTAAATATTTACATACCGAAGAGAAAATGGTAGCGCCTCCGCATTTCATCTTCCGCTTCCCATGTAAGTTCCGATCCCTTTTGGTGTTGCCATTGAACCAACACTTGTCTAACGGCTTTGTTGCGAAGATTCTTTACCTTAACGTCTTTAATGGCTATCGGTATTTCGACATAATTTAACCCCTCGTCCAATTCAATGTCGTCGAGAGGCACAAACGTTGTTTCATCCGCAAGGCACTTTCTCAATTACGATACGTAGAAGGTATTGTGAATCCCGTCTAGTGTAGACGACAATTCTAAACTATATGCAACCTTTCCGACTCGAGCCAAAATTTTAAACGGTCCAATATAATGAGGACCTAACTTACCCCGTTTACGAAAACGGATTATGCCTTTCCACGGGGATACTTTTAGTAAAACATAACCTCCAACTTGAAATTCAATGGGATGTCTTCTTTTATCCGCATAAGACTTTTACCGATCCTGAGCCGCTTTCAATCGAGATCTAATCAAATCAATCTTTTCATTTGTCATTTATATTAGATCATTTGGCGCAAACTCCCTTTGCCCTACTTCACCCCGATAGTATAGGTATGGATTTATCTTCGTGTTAGTGAAGGAAATCTATAGGTGAACGTGTTTAGGAACGACTAAGTATGCATTTCAATATGTATAAAATTTATATTATGGAAAGTTGTGAATATGGCATGTTAGTATAAATATATGAGAATAAAAGTGGTAAGCAGGAACTCGTAGGTATGTATGCGTATATGAATGTATGCATGTATATAGATGTATATGATTGTATGTACGCATGTAGAAATGTATGCATGTATGAATGTAAGTTCCTATGAATGTACGTAGGAATGGTTTCAATACGATTGAGTATTGACGATTACTAATGATGTTCCTTGAGATTGGAATGTAATGCAGGTATGAGATCGTCAGGTTCATGAGGAATGGAAGCCGAACTTGGACAAAGAATTTAAAAGGATAATTGAATGAATCCAAGTTCATATTGTGGAGTGTTATATGATTTTCAAATTATATAGTTTAATGTTATATGGTGATGTCAATGACTAACGGATAAGTTGTATATGATGTCCACAAGAACCACACGGATTTCCTCTATCGCTAACGAAGATAAGCTGACGCAGATCGAGTCGAAGCGCAAGGATTGTACGGAAAGAACTGTCACATAGTTTGAATTATGTAACGTGCGAAGTGTTAATTAAATGTGAATGTTGTAAATTCCTTCTAGTGAATGTTTTATATATATATATATATATATTTTGTAATTGAGTCTTCACGTAAGAAATGTATTTAATAAAGAAAGAAATTTTAAGGCTCGTATTTCCGCTGCGTTATTTTTAAGAATGTTACGTGTTAGGGCATTACAAGTTGGTATCAGAGCCCTGGTATGAGAGAAATCAAGTATAAGGAGGTAAATACTTGAACTCAAACCCGTGTGCTCTTGTGACAAGGAACCCGTACAATCCAAGACTCGATCAAGATCTAAAGGTAGAAGCGAATGTAAGTAAGTATCTAAGTATGCATATAAAGAAAAATAACAGTATGTTATGTGTAAGGTAAGCATGATTGTTTGAAGAGGATGATCTGCGAATGCGGTCTAGGACCGACACCAAGGCATGTAATAAGACAAATTTGAACCCAGGTACGTAAATTCAATATGTGGGTATATGTAATGGTAAAACTTATTAAGGGATGGAAAATTCTAAATGAAGGACAATGATGGTATCATAATGAAGTTTTGAAAATGTTACACATGCTGAAACTTAAGTCTTCGGACATAAGGCGATGATTACATGATGGCACGAAACTAGTATGTGGATTGCGTACCTGGCCAGTACGCAAGAAACATATGACGTTCATGAGGCCGTGATAATTGTTGCAGGTATGTTTGGAAGGATTGGGTACTAGGTGGACGTGTGAATGTAAGGAGTAGTAAGACTCTCAAGAAATTGAGAGTATTAAATACGAAAGAAAAGTATGAAAAATATGTTTGAATTCGCGAGACGGATTCAAAACATAGAAGCAATGAAAAGTATGAATGATATGTTTGAATCCGTGAAACCGATTCAAAACATAGAAGGAATGAAGGATACAAATGATATGTTTGAATCCGCGAGACGGATTCAAAATGTAGATGAAATGAAAGGTATGAATGATATGTTTGAATCCGCGAGACGGATTCAAAACATAGAAAGGAATGAAAAGTAGAATGAAAAGTTTGAATCTGTAAGAAATTATGGATCAAACAAGTAAGAATGAATGATAAGAATGAAAAGTCCGAATTCGTAAGTAAGTACGAACCAGGCAAGTAAATTTTCTTTAAAGCGGATATTATCTAAGTTATGTTTTACACTTATATATATATATATATATATATATATATATATATATGCAAACACGTGTATGCGAGAATGGTTGAAGAACAAATAAGTCATACGGGTCAAATGGTGATCGCCATTTGGACCCGGTATTTAATGTTTTAATTTGTCAAGTTTTAAACTTATAAGTGAGCATAATGTATGGGTATGCAATGTCACAAATTGGAAAGAAATAACAATCGCAAGGTATGGATAACGAGTCAATGGGTTTGACTCGCGACAGGTACGTATAAAAAGGTTATACTTTTAATAGGAGCTTGTAGCTCGACTAGAGAGTGACGTGTCAGAATAAGATAACTAATACATATATGTAAGGATGTATTTACAAATTAAACTTCAGAAAAGTCAAACGGAGTGAAATAAAAATTAAGAAGGTAAGTGATAGAAAAATAGAAAGAAATTTTTTGGCCCCTAAATAAGTGAGTATAACCGTTGAAAACGGTTGTTGTAGCAAAATCTAGTTGGAAGAAAGAAACTTTGAAACAAGTTACGTATTAGACATATTACTAAATGACTCTTGAGGGTCAGAATGAATGACGGGTTACGACCCAGACAATAACTTAAGAGTGGATGGGAAGGGTAGGTTTTGACAAGGATACTGAAATAATGTAGTGTAGTCTTTACAAGTATGCATGAATGGAAAAGAAGTACGAACGTGTACTTCGATACGTCTGCGATAAGTAAGAAGTGCTAGTTTGACCTTGAAAAGTCAACTGCAAAGGTTGATGAAATAACCAATAAAATGAAAAGATTGTATGCAAGAAATGGAGTGTGATATGTTTAAAACATGTACGTAAGAAATTGTGAAAGAGTCATAGGAAAACAAACACCATGTGGAATGCAAATATGAAAAGTTATGTGCTAACCGTTAATTTTTACAGATAATGTCACACCCCCAAAAATACCACAAGCGGAAACCTCCGCGTGGCGTGTGATGTACCAGGATCTAGCCACTAATCATATTGAACCATAAATAAAATAAACTCTCCATTAAACGAAATAGTATAATTCAAACACCAGTGTAGAAAATTAAACATGTTCAGCGGAAGCATAATAAATTGTTCAATAAGTTTAAATGAAAATGTTCAAAACAATGCATCAGCGAGAAGCGTTTCCAAATGTCACGACCCATGACCACTCTAGCCTCCCAGACAGCAAGTTCCATGACAGTGTACCTAAGGACATGCAAGCATGCAGAAAAGTGTATCAGACAACGCTGGTGAGTTCACAGTTTGTTTGACCGTTTGTTACAAAGTATTGACTTATGTTATGTTGATAATAAATCGATACCACAGACGGCTCCTTTTTGCCCTTCTCCAATGCTCTATCAAACATTGGTCATGATTTTAAAGTTATTAGTTCACGCCCGTCCTATCCAGGTATGTCGTGAGGGTGCCAAACCTAATAGCGCTGTCAACTAATAACCCCGTTGCCCTACAAGCAACTTGTTCGGTAGTATGATGGGACTTAAGTGATAGAAACTGAGTGTATTATCCAACATTAACATTTACTGGAAACCGCCTCATCTCCCCTACAAGGATATGGGTTTGTGAAAACTGCCTCACATCCCCTACGAGGATGTGGGTTTATGAAAATCCATTTATTTGTTTGCCTGCTTGATTGTCCCCACCGGACGCATGCTTGTATTGAGAGAAGTGAACTCACCTTAGTTTTGCTCGGTATGTTAAGTTACCCTTTCCAAGTTGGTCAAACAAACCCTACCGTGGTTACCAATAAGAATCAGTTTCGAACACAAACAAGTCATGTATTTTCACAGATTGCATTTACCGCAAAGATCACCGTATAACACATAGCAAGTACTCAAATCACATAACAACGCTTAGCAGATGAGTTTGCTACTCACATAAGCCAAATCAGGTTTCTCATTCTTAATTAATATTATACAACTTTATAAGCACAAACATTCATCAACATCATCATCATAAACTACTGTTCGTGGAATGCTTCTCGGCGAAGGATACCCTCGACGAAGTATTATACTTCGTCAGGAGGGATGGTGGCGAAGAATCCCAGTTGTTCATCGAAGGCCAGTCGACGAAGAATCAAGTATTCCTCGAGTTAGGTTCTTCGTCGGGAATCTTTCTTCGCCGTTCCTTAACAGATCGTCGTGATTTCTTGCAAACCTTAATCACCTACAACCTTGACATCGAAATTACGAGTATTGAAACACACAACAACATCATTATAATTACCAACATGTGATCCTAATATAGCACTTAAATCAGAATAATGAATTCAAACATAATCATCCAACTCGATCAATCAGCATACATTCTAATCGATTCCATGGCACTTTGTTTATCAACTCTAGATCAAAATTATCATGTTATCAAAAACCCACAACTCAATCCCGAGACTGTTTCAACATATTTTGGCACCGATTCTATGAACACAACACATAGTTTCATTATCCATAAAGATTCTCATGACCAATCATTCCATTCAATTCTATGAACACAATTTCAACGAGAATTCTATTACCCTAACACATTAACATGTAACAACACAACCCTGTGCAACAAGAGAATCACAATCGAGTAACGATAGAGACATACTAACCGAGAGAACAAGTTAGGAATCAAGGCGATCCTTCGAGAAGAACCAAGGCTGTCGTCGGTTTGTTTGAGAGAGAAGGAGAGCTAGGGTTTTGCCAATTCTTGTGTTGCTGCCAAATATGAAAACCATACACAACCACATGTGTGTATGCGCTCAAAATAAGTGAACCGGGCCCTTCCTGGGCTTCGAAGGAATTTGGGCCGGCGAAGAACTCTCTTTGACGAAGGACCATACTTCGTCAAGTATGGTGACGACGAAGAACTATCTTCGTCGAGGAGGGTTTGTGATGAAGGACCCTATACTTCGTCAAGTATGGTGATGACGAAGAACTATCTTCGTCGAGGAGGGTTTGTGACGAAGGACCTTCTTCGTCCAGAAGTGGAGTTGGCGAAAGACCCTAGTTATGAAGTTATGAGACATTAACGTGCTATGTCTAAGCATTAACTAATTCTTAAGTTTTCATTAAACAACCAAACATACCAATACATTTATCATTTATCAAACATGCACATGTTACAACGCAAAACAAATTATGAAAATAGAGTTATGAAACAAGTAACCCGTAGAGGAAAGACCTTGAAATCTCGGGTTGTCACATCATCCCCAACTTGAAAGAAATTTCGTCCCGAAATTTGATAAGCAATCCAAAGGCGGCGAGGTGTTAGATCAGGATGATTGTGGATTTTCCTCGGGTACCACATCATCCCCAACTTGAAAGGGTATTTCATCCCGAAATTCACCAGTTGCATCAGGATTAGATTGATCAGTTGGGAATAGTTGAGGATACTTGAGCTTCATCTGATCCTCGCGTTCCCACGTGAACTCAGGTCTACGTCTTGAGTTCCAACAGACTCGCACGATCGGAATTCGACTATGGTTACGAACCTTGACTTCCCGATCCATAATTTCGATGGGTTCTTTGACAAACTGCAAATTGTCGTCAATTTTTAGTTCTTGGAGTGGTACCACCAGTGTTTCATCTGACAAGCACTTCTTTAGTTGTGAAACATGAAAGACATCATGAACGTTACCCAACTCAGCAGGTAACTCGAGCTTGTAGGCCATTTTACCAATTCGTTCCAGAATTTTGAATGGCCCGACATAACGCGGATTAAGCTTTTCGCGTTTCCCAAAGCGTACCACACCCTTCCAGTGTGAGACTTTCAACATAACACGATCACCAACAGCAAACTCCAAAGGTTTCCTACGCTTATCAGCGTAGCTTTTCTGGCGATCACGCGCTGCCGCCATACGATTTCTGATTTGTACAATCTTCTCGGAGGTTTCGAGCACAGGTTCTGGACATGTGATTTGGCTGTCACCCACTTCAGCCCAACAGAGGGGAGATCGACATTTTCGTCCGTATAAAGCCTCGAACGGAGCTGCCTGGATACTGGTATGGTAACTGTTATTGTAGGAAAACTCCACCAAGGGTAAATTTCTCTCCCAACCTTTACCAAAATCGATAACACATGTCCGTAGCATGTCTTCTAATGTCTGGATAGTTCGCTCACTCTGACCATCCATTTGAGGGTGAAAGACAGTGCTCATGTCAAGACGTGAGCCAAATGTTTGTGCATCGCTTGCCACAAATCGGATATGAAATGTGGATCATGATCAGAGATAATGGAGGTTGACACCCCGTGCCTGGAAACTACTTCCTTTAGATAGATACCATCCAGCTACGAGAACTTGTCAGTTTCCTTGATTGCGAGGAAGTGCGCAGATTTTGTGAGACGGTCAACGATCACCCAGATGGTATCATTTCCGTTTGGTGTTCTTGGCAATCCAGTGACAAAATCCATAGCAATTTGTTCCAATTTCCACATAGGTATCTCCGGTTGCTGAAGCAGACCAGAGCGTTTTTGGTATTCCACCTTGACTTTCACGCAAGTCAAACACTTACTTACATAAGTCGCGATGTGGGCCTTCATCTTCGGCCACCAGTATAGGATTTTGAGGTCCTGATACATCTTATACAAACCCGGATGAACAGAGTATCAAGACTTGTGCGCTTCGTCCATCACAAGCTCTCTAAGATTTCCAAACGAAGGAATCCATATTCGTTCCATGAAATAGTAAATGCCGTCAGATCTCTCTACGAGTCATTTCTCCATGCCCCGCAAATACTCAGCTTCAATGTTTTCCCCTTTCAATGCTTCAATTTGAGCAGAACGGATCTGGTCAGGTAAATTAGAATGGATGGTGAGCTGCAAGGCACGGACACTTTTGGGTTTCGTTTCCTTTCGACTAAAGGCATCAACTACAACGTTAGATTTACCTGGATGATACTTGATTGCGCTGTCGTAGTCGTTTAATAGTTCCACCCAGCGACGCCGTCTCATGTTTAACTCCTTTTGGTCGAAGATATGCTAGAGGCTCCTGTGGTCGGTATAAATAGTGCATTTGGTACCGTACAAGTAATGCCTCCAGATTTTTAACGCAAAAATCACAGCTCCTAGCTCCAGGTCATGGGTCGTGTAATTCTTTTCATGAACTTTCAACTGTCGAGAAGCATATGCTATCACCTTCTCGCGTTGCATCAGCACGCAACCGAGACCCTGAATGGAAGCATCACAAAATACTACGAAATCTTTGGTACCCTCGGGTAGGGACAAGATTGGTGCGCTACAGAGTTATTTCAAGAGTTGGAAGGCATCCCCCTGCTTCGTTCCCCAAGAATATACAACGCCTTTCTGTGTTAATGCGGTGAGAGGTTGAGCAACCTTTGAGAAGTCTTTAATAAATCTACGGTAGTACCCAGCGAGACCAAGAAATTGTCGCACCTCCGAAGGGTTCTTCGGTGCCGCCCAATTTCTGATAGAGTCGATTTTAGCGGGATCCACATGTATTCCCAGCTCGTTGACTATGTGACCAAGGAAGTGTACCTCTCGAATCCAGAAGTCACACTTAGAAAACTTCGCATAGAGTTGCTCTTTTCTCAAGAGTTCCAAGATAAGACGCAAGTGTCGCTCATGGTCCTCCTTGCTCTTAGAATAGATCAAAATGTCATCGATAAACACAATGACGAAGTCGTCCAGACATGGTTTGCACACACGATTCATGAGGTCCATGAATACCGCAGGTGCGATCGTCAACCCGAATGGCATAACAAGAAACTCATAATGGCCATACCGCGTGCGAAAAGTTGTTTTTGGAACATCCTCCTCTCGGACTCTCATCTGATGATAGCCCGATCTTAGATCAATCTTTGAGTAGAAGCTCGACCCTTGCAGCTGGTCGAACAGGTCGTCAATGCGAGGTAAAGGATAACGATTCTTGATGGTCACCTTGTTGAGCTCACGGTAGTCGATACACATGCAAAAAGATCCATCCTTCTTCTTTACAAGCAAAACTAGGGCTCCCCAAGGCAAAGAACTGGGTCGGATAAAACCTCTATCCAACAGATCCTGGAGTTGGTTAGACAGTTCTTGCAACTCTCCTGGTGCAAGACGATAAGGAGCACGAGCAATCGGGACTGCTCCTGGTGTACGGTCAATCTGAAATTCCACCTGACGGTGTGGAGGTAAACCTGGAAGTTCCTTGGTAAAAACGTCAGGAAACTCACGAATAACAGGTAGATCTTCGATTTTCTTTTCTTCAGACAAAGTGTCAATAACAAGTGCTAAAATAGCAGGGTAGCCCTTTCGTAAACACTTCTGGGCTTTCATGGATGAAATGATGCTGACGGTTGCACCACTTCGATAACCCTGGACAGATAACGATTCCCCACTAGGGAGAGGTATATGCACGATTTTCTCCTTGCAAATTATATCGGCTCGGTGTTTTGACAACCAATCCATACCAACAACTATATCAAAGCTACCAAGAGTGATGGGGAAAAGGTCAATGTCGATCACTTGACCCAGAAGATCGAGTTTACACCCTAAGAGTACATGTGAGGCTTCTACTGACTTACCATCAGCCAGTTCCAATTTCGAGAGGTGTTGGAGTTAACCCTAACTGATGACTGAACCCCAAAGACACATAACTCCAATCGGCACCAGAGTCGAATAATACAGTAGCGAAAATACCGTTGATAGAGAACGTACCAGTCACGACATTGCCATCGTTCCTTGCATCACCTTCTCCAATCGTAAACGCTCTCCCACGAGCGCCATTCCCACCGTTATTCCCATTGTTGTTGTTTCCCACGTTGTTGTTGTTGTTCTGGCGATTGCCCCCATTGTTATTGTTGGCATTCTGATTCAATTGTGGGCAATCCTTCTTGAAGTGCCCTTCGTTGCCACGTTGGTAACATCCCCTTTGATTACTCCAATTCTGCTAGGGTTGCTGCCTCTGTTGTTGTTGTTGTTGGGGTTGTTGCTGTTGTTGCTTGGGGTGTGGAGCTCTACAATCTTTCGCCATGTGACCCACCTTGTCACACCTTTGACATGCTCGGTTACACAAGCCGTAGTGGTGAAAACCGCACTTGTTGCACTTCGCCTGTTTCCCCGCATAAGAGCTTGAAGTTTGATTGTTGTTCTGATTCTGGTTGACAGAGGATGAATGGCTGAAGCTGCGGGTGTTGTTGTTGTCAGGCTTCTTTTGCGACTAATTCGAGTTAGTCGCCTTATCTGCGTCATTCCACTTACGCTTGTTTTCAGTAGAGGGGGTAGCAGTAGCAGCAACACGTGGTGGCAGCGAGCCATGCTCCACCTCCTGATCAGTGATCTTGTGAGCCAGTCTGATAATCCATGGTAGGTTGTCGAGATTTGCTGCTGTGACTAATCCCTTAACTTGTGGTGCCAATCCCTTAATGTAAAGTTCGATCTTGAGGGGTGGTGGCCGAGATAAGTTAGGGCACATGTTTGCCAGCTCGTGAGACCGTTTCGTATAAGCCTCGATCTCAGATCCCTCCATCTTCAAGTTATAGTACTCGTTCTCCAACTTTTGAATTTCATCCCGAGGGCAGTACTCTTCCCGAATCAATTCCTTGAAATCATCCCAAGTGGTCGCGTTTGCCATTTCAATGCCCAACATCTGCACCTGAGCATTCTAACAAGTCAAAGGACCGTCCTCCAAGGTGCCAGAAGCAAACTTCACCCTGTCCCCAGCTGGACAGTTACACATAGCAAAGACGGATTCAGCTTTCTCAAACCAATGGAGCAGTCCCACCGGACCCTCGGCTCCGCTGAAAGTTTGAGGCTTGCAATCCATGAACGTTTTGAACGTACACACAGGTGGATTGTTCTGGTTTTGGTTCACAGGTTGACCTAAAACAAAAAGAAAGTACACACGAATAAGAATCGAGTGAAATGACCGAAGACTATGCTTTTTCTGGTATATATCGTACCAGCTTGCTGGGCTGCCAAAGCCTCAGCCATGTGTGTGTTAATCAGGTCAGTCAACTCTGCTTGAGTCATGACGATGTTGCCACGTCCACCGCCGCGGCCACCTCCACATCCACCGTTACGTCCACTACATCCGCTCATGATTCTATACAAAAAGAGTGGAAAAGATAAGGATCGCATTTGAGTTGAAGTCAATCATCACCATGACTTCCATGGATTTGAGAAACTCTAACATTATACAGATAGCGGAACAGAACCCTTTTCACACTTATTAAGCCTCACTGGGATTCACATGCACATCACATCATTATTATGTGTGCACCCATAATAATAAGGCGATTTGCATGCTTATCTCAGTGCCTCTTAACTCGCGCTAAAAGGTTCCCCACACTCAAATAACAAAACGAAGGATATTACAAAACTAGGAATCACAAAAGTCGAAGGGTAGTGTCACACTATCATGCATTACTAAAACATGCAACACAGATAATCACATCATGGTATCTAGTATGTGGTCTCATGCAAGTCGTGGGTGTGTGGCTACTAGGTAAGTAATGCATAAAGTAAACAGATGATGAACCTTGCGATCTGGAGCTGAGTGTCATGGTCATTTTTGATACTGTTTGGTTATAGTCTGGTTTTATGAAAATGTTCTAAAACCTAGTTCAATATAACCAGTGGCTCTGATACCAAACTGTCACACCCCCAAAACCACAAGCGGAAACCTCCGCGTGGCGTGTGACGTACCAGGATCTAGCCACTAATCATATTGAACCATAAATAAAATAAACTCTCCATTAAACGAAATAGTATAATTCAAACACCAGTGTAGAAAATTAAACTTGTTCAGCGGAAGCATAATAATTTGTTCAATAAGTTTAAATGAAAATGTTCAAAACAATGCATCAGCGAGAAGCGTTTCCAAATGTCACGACCCATGACCACTCCAGCCTCCCAGACAGCAAGCTCCATGACAGTGTACCTAAGGACCTCTAAGCATGCAAAAAAGTGTATCAGACAACGCTGGTGAGTTCACAGTTTGTTTGACCGTTTGTTACCAAGTATTGACTTATGTTATGTTGATAATAACTCGATACAGTAGACGGCTCCGTTTTGCCCTTCTCCAATGCTCTATCAAACATTGGTCATGATTTTAAAGTTATTAGTTCACGCCCGTCCTATCCAGGTACGTTGCGAGGGTGCCAAACCTAATAGCGCTGTCAACTAATAACCCCGTTGCCCTACAAGCAACTTGTTCGGTAGTATGATGGGACTTAAGTGATAGAAAGTGAGTGTATTATTCAACATCAACATTTACTGAAAACAGCATTTACTGAAAACCGCCTCATATTCCCTACAAGGATATGGGTTTGTGAAAACTGTCTCACATCCCCTACAAGAGGATGTGGGTTTATGAAAATCCGTTTATTTGTTTGCCTGCTTGATTGTCCCCACCGGACGCATGCTTGTATTGAGAGAAGTGAACTCACCTTAGTTTTGCTCGGTATGTTAAGTTACCCTTTCCAAGTTGGTCAAACAAACCCTACCGTGGTTACCAATAAGAATCAGTTTCGAACACAAACAAGTCATGTATTTTCACAGATTGCATTTACCGCAAAGATCACCGTATAACACATAGCAAGTACTCAAATCACATAACAACACTTAACAGATGAGTTTGCTACTCACACAAGCCAAATCAGGTTTCTCATTCTTAATTAATATTATACACCTTTATAAGCACAAACATTCATCAACATCATCATCATAAACTACTGTTCGTGGAATACTTCTCGGCGAAGGATACCCTCGACGAAGAATTATACTTCGTCAGGAGGGATGGTGGCGAAGAATCCCAGTTGTTCGTCGAAGGCCAGTCGACGAAGAATCAAGTCTTCGTCGAGTTGGGTTCTTCGTCGGGAATCTTTCTTCGCTGTTCCTTAACAGATCATCGTGATTTCCTGCAAACCCTAATCACCTACAACCTTGACATCGAAATTATGAGTATTGAAACACACAACAACATCATTATAATTACCAACATGTGATCCTAATATAGCACTTAAATCAGAATAATGAATTCAAACATAATCATCCAACTCGATCAACCAGCATACATTCTAATCGATTCCATGGCACTTTGTTTATCAACTCTAGATCAAAATTATCATGATATCATAAACCCACAACTCAATCCCGAGACTGTTTTAACATATTTTCGCACCGATTCTTTGAACACGACACATAGTTTCATTATCCACAAAGATTCTCATGACTAATCATTCCATTCAATTCTACGAACACAATTTCAACGAGAATTCTATTACCCTAACACATTATCATGTAACAACACAACCCTGTGCAACAAGAGAATCACAATCGAGTAACGATAGAGACATACTAACCGAGAGAACAAGATAGGAATCAAGACGATCCTTCGAGAAGAACCAAGGCTGCCGTCGGTTTGTTCGAGAGAGAAGGAGAGCTAGGGTTTTTCCAATTCTTGTGTTGTTGCCAAATATGAAAACCCTACACAACCACATGTGTGTATGCGCTCAAAATAAGTGAACCGGGCCCTTCCTGGGCTTCGAGGGAATTTGGGCCGGCGAAGAACTCTCTTTGACGAAGGACCATACTTTGTCAAGTATGTTGACGATGAAGAACTATCTTCGTCGAGGAGGGGTTGTGACGAAGGAACCTATACTTCATCAAGTATGGTGATGACGAAGAACTATCTTCGTTGAGGAGGGTTTGTGACGAAGGACCTTCTTCGTCCAGAAGTGGATTTGGTGAAGGACCCTAGTTATGAAGTTATGAGACATGAACGTGCTATGTCTAAGGATTAACTAATTGTTAAGTTTTCATTAAACAACCAAACATAACAATACATTATGTCTCAACCCCCGCCCCTATCTGTCCCGGGAACGGGCGGCCGCGAGAATCAGTTTTGGTGGTATCGGTGTTTATCAATTTAGCAGCGGAAATTACATCAGGACCATAGTTAGGAAATATTTTATCATAGTAAACACCACATTTTTATAATATTAAATATATGGGGATAAAACCCAAGTTTTTCATTACAAACTGATTTATATAGAGATAATCTCTATTTTATTGAATAAAACATCTTCTTATATCTAGGTAACTTTTATAGCCAATTTTCCAAGCCTTCAGTGCTGTCCAGCTGGCTTCTATTTGGCTTTCACATTTTGTTACCTGAAATGCGTTAAAAACATTTTGTCAGTGGGAAATACTGGTGAGTGAATCCCAATTTAATCAAGAAGAGTTTTATCAATTTAACAGTATTGAGAGCGATTACAATGTTTACATCTACACAATTACTCATTCAGTATTGTCAATCCTGACTGGTGGGTCATATTACCCATTAGCTAACTCTTTGTCCAATGGTAACATGTTCTACATTTTGTATACAAAACCCCAACATACCAGCAGTAATTGAAGAATTACAAAGACTCAATCACTGCTTCATCACATTGTAAAGTATTTAAGGTTTTGTAAAAACAGTTTACAAAAAGGAGATTACTCACATTGTTGTCTTAGGTTTTCCTTTAAGGTTTTCTGGTGATTAACTATTAAGACACAAATGCACACGTGTTAGTATAATAACCCAATATTTACATTAGCAATACCCTCCCTGAGATGGCATTCCAACGACGACGTCGGGCACAACCACGATAGCCGTCACGGAACTCTGGATCAATCAGGCAGCGTATCTGTAGGATCGTATTCGGCCCTGTTTGAGTCGATCAGAAGAATTCCTATCCAAAACAAGAGGCGGAAACTAATGCTTTGGTGCGATCTCAGCCATATTCACTTTTAACTGTTGTTGTATTGATCAATAATGCAAGTACACGTTCTAACAACACTTCGGCAGCACTTCGTGGCTTACCGGAAGAGAACACCTACAACTATGATCTGATTTCGCTCTTACAACCTATATATAGATGACATGATTTCGCTTATATGTACATGACACAAGAGCGAAACCCCTGATGACCATATAAGCGAAACCTTATGACTGACACATGAGCGAAACCTGAACAATGACACATAAGCGAAATCACCTCTATCACATGTTTCGTGGATTTCGTGCCATGTTCTAACCTATACACTATTAGACTTGATACAAGACGTAGTCGACAAACGTAGTGCACCAACAAACTCCCCATCGGATGTTGACGGAGTCTTCAGTGTCGAGTCTTCAATTGTCAACCTACAATCTTTATCAGTCTTCGATCTTCCTCTGAAGTATTTGTCATTGCAAGAATCCTCATTCTCTATCTTTATCTTTAACAAACTCCTCTCTCTCAAATGTTGAATATCATGGTGTCTTCAGACTCCCCCTCTCAATCTGCTGGGATCGTAGTCTGGAATTCACAAGATCATAACCTGGCTTTCATCCTGCTCTGGATCGAAACCTGGCCAACCTGCAAAAACTCTACCCAAAAATAAATTTTCTGATAACCATTTGTGGATAAGATTTTCAAATCTAATTTACCACTTGCAGGAATAACATTTTATAGCAAAAACTTTTCTCATTTCATTTCAACAATCTTCAAACACTTTCACCCAAACCATTTGTTCATCATGTTTAGCACTCGGAATTTTGAAAATCAGCTTTCCAAAACCAGTTGTCGAAAATCTTTTTGGATTTTTCAAAATTTATGCTAAAACACACTAAAAATCTTTTTGGATTTTCTGAAAGAAAATAACGGACACCACTTGTAGAATCAAGAAAATGCAGAAATGAAATATATACAAACAATATTTTTGTGAGTTCGTGTAAGAGGATCATATCAGTTTTTGAGACAAATCACCAACATCATTAAGCTTTAAACATTTTAAGTTTTAAACGATTTACCTAGATTGTCAGTATACTGGTCCATTTAAATTCTCACACAAAGTTCAATTGTTTCGAGATACGAGATTAATGTCTTAAGAACTTAAACTCAATCGCGTGTCCCACCTCAGAATATACTCCCGTATCAAGATCCCAATATTCAGTCTTACAGGTAATTATGACACAAATGATATCTGTAGGGGTTAATAAATTATGAAGAATCATGAGAGCTCAGGTCAGAACTACCGTTCAGCAGAGAGATCATGACTCAACTTTTGGGTGTGTCCCCTTTAGAGGATCTTTTTTACAACAGCATTGCTAAGCAATTTTATTGTCTTATCATATATGCTGAGGGTGATGCTATGTTTCAAGCATTGCGGAAAGTATTATTCGAGGACTAGGTCAGAACTTCCATTCAGCAGAAGTCCCGGAATAATACCCCAGATATCACTGAGTATAAAGACCTAGTATATCAGAAAAAAGAATCTTTCAAACAAGATTTCGGGGGTTACCCATATATCCGAGAGATGTTTCCCCACGATATAAGCAAGTTTGAAATTTAGGTTTATATCTCGTCATAATCTACTAAATGTACAAAAACCTACTGACACATCATCAGTGAGACCGTTTATCACTTTTTATCTTACCAATTCTTTAGCATGTTGTGATCGTCCACTGATGTACTATCATTTCCTCTTTTATACAACAAAACTCATTTTTCATTTTATCATGTTTTTGGCTTTTTCAAATTTTCAAATGTTTTTGGATTTTCAGAAATTTCTTACTCCCCCTAAAATGCAAACACATTTTAGGAAATTTAAAAACAAACTGTACAAGTAACGTGACAACTGATATTGAATCACTTCAATTCACCATCCACTTGGCATAAACAATCAGAACTCCCCCTCACAACAAACTATTTTCCCATTGATCTCAAAACACTTAAGTTTGTTTTAATCAAATGGTTTTTCCGGAAAATAAGTTTTGTTAATTGATTTTAACCATTTGTAGGTTAGGGGATAAACTCATCATTTTGTTTCTCAACCACTTGTAGAAAATCAGATACAACTAAATGTCCCTGATTTACCACTTGTAAGATCAATCCAATCAAGCATTTTCAACCAAACATCATCTGTTGGTTGAATTCTCAAAGTGCCGATTCCTACTCCACACTTACCAACCTGGGAGTTCCGGCTATTCCTGCAATATGAATTGCCAAAATTTTTCAATTTTTAAACAAACAACATAAGAAAGATGCCGATTCATGCTCCACGATTGCCAACTTGGGAGCTCCGGCAAGTCAGGTTTTTATTCTTTGAAAAATATATCCACCCAAGCCTGACCTTCCTTGGGTGTAACAACATTTTCTTATTCATCTTTTCTTTCAGCGAACCTGTGAACTCCTCTTTTGGCAGCATAAAATTCTTTAACACCTTTGGCCTTACCATTGACCATTTTGCCAAAAATGTGTTTCACAGTTCCATTGAAAGCCTTATCAACATCAAATTTTTTCTTGTCAGAATAAAATTGATTTGAAATTTCAACTTTACCAACCTTCTTTTTAAAATTTTCAGCTCGTAGAGGTGGAAAATTCACATCATCCACATTCGGAACTGATTTCTCAACCTTTTCTTTAACAGGTGGCTCCTCTGATTTTGTGGAATCAGATTCATCACCAGAACTGTTTCCTGAACCCTTAACAACCCATTTTTGATTTTTCAATTTGTCTTTTCTTTTAACCACATTCTTTGAACATTCACCAATCTCAAAGGTTGAATTTTCAAAGCCTGTAAATGTTTTGGTTGTAAGTTCAGTTTTCTCAACAACTTTTCCTTTCAGTTTACCAGAGACTTCCTGTTTTGGTTTGAATGTCTTCGGACAATTTCTAGCAATATGACCAGCAGTTTTGCACTGAAAACAGGTTCTCGTCTCTGTAGTCTTCTGAGCAATACTCTTCTTCATGTCCTCTTGCTTCTTTGCAAGGAATTCTTGATTTGTCTGCTTTCTGAATGTTTGCTCTTTCTCATCATCTAACGATTTTCCTGAAACAAACACAGTTTTTGATTTAAAAGATTTTTCATTTTTATAATTTTTCGGTTGATTAAATCCTAATCCTTTCTTTTTGAAATTACAGTTATGGTTTGGTTTTTTATGAATACCAGAACCAGAACTGTAACCCTTTTTCTTGTTTAATCTTTGTTGCACTCTTGAGGTGTAAGGTTTAGGTTTTCCAGAAAGATTAATATCTTTTATTTCAGAAATATTGATTTCTGTTAATTTGAAAACCTTTTTAATCATTTCAGTTTTAACACCTCTTATTGGAAAAGCTTCATCAGAATATAATTTGTCAGAATCTTTCAAAGTATATGCCACTTTGAATGATTCATCATTCAAATTAGATTTTGACATCAAAAACTCTTTATCATAAACCCGTTTGTCCTTTTTGACTGTTGACTTTGACGCATCGGACTCAGACTTTGACTTGGATTTGGACTCCGGTTTGACTCCTCACAGTCATCTTTATCTAACACCTGATCGACCACACTTTTTATCAACTTTGATTCATGATCAGTGTCGGATGACGTATATGTGACATCAATATTTTCTGGCAAGTTATCCAACGGCCCAGACTCCCATTGTAAGTTTATTGCCTTATCGACTCTTTCGGAATTTGGATTTCAAGGTGAATATCCATTTTCGACCGGGGGTGGACATTTGTTATAGACAACACTTGGTTTCTCACCAGAAATCTTCACTTCATCATCTTTTCTTGTCTCTGACTTCTTTTCTTCGGACGTCTTCACTTCTTCAAATGTCTTCAATTTCTCCACAACCGGATAAATCCTGTCAACAACAAAAGTAGAACATGAGTAACTTTCTAATAACTTGTTGACTCTTTCAGTTTCTATCTTTTGTGTTGCCAACTTCAACTCCAGATCAGCACATTTCTTTATGTGAAAGTTGACATCATCAAGTTGTCTCAGGTAAGCTCTCTTTAGTGTATTCATTGCCACAGCTTGTTCACCGTTTGAATCAGTATACTTGTTGATTTCTCTGTTCATTGTATCATAGGATTCTTTTAATCTGTTTATATTGTGCAACAACTCATTGTTCTGCTTGATTAAAGAATTACAGTTCAAGCACTTTTCAGGAACTTTGACAGATTCTGCATCAACTTTGACTTCAAATTCAGGAACCTCTTTGACTGTTCTGTTTGATCGTAAAAATTCAACTCTTCTCTTTTTCTCAGCTTCTGCCTCAGCTTTTAATCTCTCTTCCTCTTCTTCAAGCTTTCTCCGTCTTGCTTCAGCAGCTTCCATTACTTTTCTGCACTTTTCGGCACATTTCAAATCGTAGGCATTTGCAATGAAAGCTTTAGCATATGAAGTGTCTTTGGACATCTCTTTTGCCATAAGTTCTTGATCTGGGCAAAAATTGTCCCAACTGAAACCTTCTGCCAACTTTTCATCATCTTGTTCTGCCAAACACACTTTGCTGTTTTTTGGAAAATATTTATCCCAGCTAAAATTATCATATTTGCCCTGATTAACTAGACATGCTCTTTTTGAACCTTCAATCACATCTCTTCCATGTGCAGTTTGTGCCTGATGCGATGCTGGTGATGTGACTTGATGATAAATCGCCTTTTTGTGATAATCGTTGTTTCCAAAAGGATTTTGGGCTGCACTAGCTTCACGATTTTTGCACTCTCTCTTGAAATGCCCATTTTCCCTGCAACGAAAACATGTAACTTTAGATTTATCAAAGCCTAAAGTTGAAACATTTGCATCACAGAAATCATCTTTTCCCGTAATTTGTTTAAACTTCTCAGCTCGTCTCAACACACTTGCCATGCACCATTTAATGTCCATCAATTCCATTTCCTCAGCATCTATTTGATCGTAATCCTCTTTCGTAAGCATTGGATTACCGATCTTTCCGGCCACAAAACTACTATAGGATTCTAAAATCATTCCCAACAAAGACATTTGATTTTTAGCAACCTCTTCAGTATAATCTTGATCATTTTCAAGACTTAGAACAATATTGCACTGAAGTTTTCTTCCATTCTTAATTGCTGAAATGTTTGGATCGAATGATGAAAATCTAGTGCTGCTTGATCCCTGGGACGATTTCTTTGCAGAAGAATCTTTCGCACTGTAAGTAGTTTCGACTTTTGGAGAAAAATTTGTTGTTCCAGTAACACCACTCTTGTAGTACAAGCTGATGTCCTGTTCTCCATCATAATTCTTCATCTGGCAATCTTCCTCTGCTCCATCTCTTGAGCTTCCAGGTGTTTGATGAAGTCTCCCAATGTCATATTTTTATAATCTTTTCTGTTGGATCTCAGCATCATCAGAAATGTTCCCCAAGTTTCATGAGGTAGCGCATCTGCAAGTTTTTCAATCAATTCATCAGTATCTTTCTTAATTCCAAGTTTTGTCATATTTCTCACCAAGTTACAATATCTATCAATTATTTGCTTGGTGTTTTCAGATTTCAAACCACGGAATAAGTCAAATTCTTTCTTCATGAGAGACATTTTGTTTTTGAGCATATCATCACTTCCAACAAATTTTGCTTCCAATTCTGTCCAGATTGAGTAAGCAGTTCCATCATGTTGAAGCAGTATCAAGATATCTTCTTTTATTGCTTGCTGAAGCAGACTCACCATCAATTTCTCATCTCGATATTTCTTTTTATCTTCCTTACTCATTTCTCGAATTGTTAACTGCACACCATTTGTTGTGGGTCTAACATAAGGTTCCTCAGTGTGTTCCCACGCATCCAAATGATAAGCTTCAACCCAATTCCCAAACCGTTCGGACCATGCGTTGTAATCATCAATATCCATGAGTTTAGGCGGTTTCTGAGACATTCCGGTTTCGTTCTCATGCAAAGCATTCTGTGTGATTGTAATCGGGCTAGCAAATGCGTTATAAAATTCAGTGTCCATTGTTCAAAGTTCACAAGTTCACAAATTTCCAATCTTAGACAAAATTGACCCTTGGAGCGAAACCCTAGTTGTCACTAAAGCGAAACCACTGAAGTGTCACAAGAGCGGAATACCAAGGTGACTTATGAGCGAAACTCCAAAGTGACTTATGAGCGAAACCCCTAAGTGCCTTATGAGCGAAACCCCTAAGTTGTCAAAAGAGCGAAACCACAATTGTTCCTTGGAGCGAAAACACTGAATGTCACTGGAGCGAAACCTAAGTTGTCCAAATGAGCGGAACCAACTTGTTCATATGAGCGAAACTAGGTGATCAGATGAGCGAAACTAGCTGATGACATCATCATTTTCACGAGTCAATACGAGCGAAACCCTGAAAATCCTAAGTTCTAGATCGATTTTAGCTTTGAAACTTTCAAGGATTTATTAATACATGATTACGAGTGTTATGTGTGAAATTGAGCTTGTTTTACCGTGAAAAATTTTGTAATTTTGAAGAAAGTGTAGAAAAACAGAATAAATGCAGCTGAAATGTCAAGAACTCTTCCTCCTGAGCTCTGATACCACTTGTAGGATCGTATTCGGCCCTGTTTGAGTCGATCAGAAGAATTCCTATCCAAAACAAGAGGCGGAAACTAATGCTTTGGTGCGATCTCAGCCATATTCACTTTTAACTGTTGTTGTATTGATCAATAATGCAAGTACACGTTCTAACAACACTTCGGCAGCACTTCGTGGCTTACCGGAAGAGAACACCTACAACTATGATCTGATTTCGCTCTTACAACCTATATATAGATGACATGATTTCGCTTATATGTACATGACACAAGAGCGAAACCCCTGATGACCATATAAGCGAAACCTTATGACTGACACATGAGCGAAACCTGAACAATGACACATAAGCGAAATCACCTCTATCACATGTTTCTTGGATTTCGTGCCATGTTCTAACCTATACACTATTAGACTCGATACAAGACGTAGTCGACAGACGTAGTGCACCAACAGTATCTAATAAGTAACCGGGGTTATAATACTTACAACGAGGCAGAACTTCGTTAATTAGGGGGTATTATACCCGAAAATTACTTTGACTATATAGAAATTCGAGAGAGAAATTGAGAGATGAACGGTTTGAAACTGTCGCAACCCCCGCCCCCTATCCGACCCGGGAACGGGCAGCCGCGAACAATAGTGTTTGGTGGTATCGGTGTTTATTAATTTGGCAGCGGAAATTACATCAGGACCGTAGTTAGGAAATATTTTATCAGAGTAAAACACCACTCTTTATATAGATAAATACATTGGGACAAAACCCAAGTTTTCATTACAAACTGATTTATAGGGATAAATTCCATTTTATTGAAATAAAAGCCTTCTTTTATTTAGGTAACTTTTATAGCCACTTTTTTCCAAGCCTTCAGTGCTGTCCAGCTGGCTTCTAATTGGCTTTCACATTGTGTTACCTAAAACGCATTTAAAAACATTTTGTTAGTGGGAAATACTGGTGAGTGAATCCCAGTTCAATCAAGAAAAGTTTTATTTACTTAAACAGTATTGAGAGCGATTACAATGTTTATATCTACTCAATTACTCATTCAGTACTATCAATCCTGACTGGTGGGTCATATTACACATTGGCTAACTCTTTGTCCAATGGTAACGTGTCTCACATTTTGTATACAAAACCCCAACATACCGGCAGTAATTGTAGAATTACAAAGACTCAATCACTGCTAAATTGCATTGTAAAATGTTTAAGGTTTTGTAAAAACTGTATAAAAAGGAGATTACTCACATTGCTGTCTTAGATTTTCTGTAAGGATTTCCTGAGAATTATCTATAATTTACACAAATGCACATGTGTTAGTATAATAACCCATTTTAACATTAGTAATACCCTCCACGAGACGGCATTCTAACGACTACGTCGGGCAGAACCACGAAAGCCGTTACGGAACCCTAGATCAATCGGGTAGCGTATCTAATACGTATCCAGGGGTTATGATACTTAGAACGGAGCGGAACTTCGTTATTTAGGGGGGGGGTATTATACCCGGGTATAGTGCCTACTATGTGAGAATTTAAGAGAGAAAGAAAGATTTGGGACGAACTGACTGAAGGCCGAGCAAAACAATTTATAGTGCTGATTCTTGGGTTCGTCGCGCCCCGCGTAGCCCACAGCCAGGGCCTTCGCGGCCCGTGACCTAGGTGCGTAGGTCCTAGCTTCGCTGCGTCACCAGTCTAGCTTCGCCACATGTTGCCATGTGGCGGCTTCCGGAGGAGGGCGGGTGGCCAGGGTCGTCGCGGCCCGCGATGATGTTAGCTAGGGGCGTCGCGCCCCGCGACAGCCTAATAATTTTTGTTTTTATTTATTTTTCAATGTTTTAACGTATTTTAGGCTCGGTTTTCGCATATGGGTTATATTTTAAGACATATTGGGACATTTTAATATATTTTTAGGGTATCGAAAAATATTTCGAGGGTTGTTATATCCTCCCCACCTTGTTTTAGAGCTTGTCCTCGAGGTCTACTGGAACAAGTGTGGATATTTCCTTTGCATTTCTGATTCAAGCTCCCATGTGTATTCTGGTCCTCTTTTGGAGTCCCATTTCACTTGGACCAGAACTAATCTCTTATGCTTGAGGTTTTTAACTTTCCTGTCTTCAATCTGTAGAGTCCTTTCTATAAATTTAAGTTGTTCATTTACCTCTATGTCCTTTAGAGGCACTACGAATGATTCATCAGCTAAGCATTTCTTGAGATTAGATACATGAAATACATCATGTATTCCTGCCATTTCCTCTTGCAGTTGTAGCTGATAGGCTACAGGTCCTATTCTTCTAATAATCTCAAAAGGTCCAACATATCTGGGACTTAGCTTTCCCCTTTTGATGAATCTTACCACTCCTTTCCAAGGAGAGACTTTTAATAATACCTTATCTCCTACTTGAAATTCTAACGGCTTGCGTCTGTTATCAGCATAGCTTTTCTGTCGATCACGTGTTGTTTTCCGTCGTTCCTTGACTTGAATGATCTTGTCGGTTGTCTCCTGCACTATCTCAGGTCCATATAGTTGCTTTTCCCCAATTTCTGCCCAACAGACTAGGGTTCGGCACTTTCATCCATAAAGTTCTTCGAATGGTACAGCATTGATACCTGTGTGATAACTGTTATTGTAAGAAAATTCTATTAACGGTAAGTGATCATCCCAATTACCTCCGAAATCAATTACACAAGCTCTAAGCATGTCTTCCATTGTTTGAATTGTCCTTTCGCTTTGTCCGTCCATTTGAGGATGATAAGCTGTGCTTAGATTTAGCTTGGTTCCCATTGCCTTTTGGAAACTTGTCCAAAAATGAGAGGTAAAACGGCTATCTCTGTCAGAAACAATTGATAAACGAATTCCATGTAATGAAACTATTTCATTTACATATAATTTAGCTAACTGTTCCATACTGAAAATTTCCTTCATTGGTAGGAAATGAGCTGACTTAGTTAGCCTATCTATAATTACCCAGATTGTATCATTACCTTTCGTGGTTTTGGGTAATTTTGTAACAAAATTCATTGTTATTAGTTCCCAATTCCACACTGGTATTTCTAATTGTTGTAATAAACCTGAGGGTTTTTTTATGTTTAGCTTTTACTTATGAACAAGTTAAACATTTAGAAACATAAGCTGCTATGTCCTTTTTTATTCCTATCCACCAGAAATTCTTCCTTAAATCTTGATACATCTTATAATTTCCTGGATGCATCGTATACTTAGACTTATGGGCTTCTTCTAATATACGATGACGTAGGTTTCCTAGTTTAGGTATCCATATTCTCTTTTTATGGAATCTCCAAATTCCATCTGTTCCATGTTCTAATTCCTTGATCATTCCTTTTAACTTTTCAGTATCTTCCTTGATTACTGATTCTTGTGCTTTTCTAATCTGTTCATTTAAATATACTTATAGATTTAACTTAAGAGAACGTACCCTTTTTGGCTTTTCGTGATATTTTCGGCTTAAAGCATCAGCCACTACATTTGCTTTCCCTGCATGATACTGGATATCACAATCGTAATCACTAAGCATCTCCAACCAGCGTCTTTGTCTCATATTTAACTCCTTTTGCCCGAAAACATACCTTAAACTCTTGTGATCGGTAAAAATAGTAAACTTACTACCATAGAGGTAATGTCTCCAAATCTTAAGGGCAAAAATTATGGCTTCTAGTTCAAGATCATGGGTTGAATTATTCTCTTCATGATTCTTAAGTTGTCTAGATGCGTAAGCTATAACCTTTTGACGTTGAATTAATACACATCCATAACCTAACTTAGAAGCGTCACAATAGACTACAAAGTCTTCAGTTCCTTCTGGTAACGCTAATATGGGCATGTGGGTCAGTCTTTGCTTAAGAATTCTAAAGGCTTCTTCTTGTTTTGGTCCCCATTCAAACTTAATGGATTTACAAGTTAACTTAGTTAAGGGAATGGCTATTCTAGAAAAATCTCGAATAAATCTTCTATAATAACCGGCTAATCCTAAGAAACTTCTAACCTCGGTTGGTGACTCAGGGGTCTTCCATTTGGTAATTGCCTCGATTTTTGTGGGATCCACATGAATTACTTCATGATCGACTAAGTGTCCAAAACATTGTACCTGTTCTAGCCAAAACTCCCACTTTGAAAACTTAGCATAAAGCTTTTCCTTTCTTAGTAAACTTAGAAGTGCGTGCAAATGTTGTGCATGTTCCTCTTTACTCTTAGAGTAAATGAGAATATCATCTATGAAGACAATTATGAATTTATCCAAATATGGCTTACATATTCGGTTCATCATATCCATAAATGCAGCTGGGGCATTGGTTAAACCAAATGGCATGACAGTAAATTCATAATGGCCATACCTTGTTCTAAATGCGGTCTTAGGAATGTCATCTTCATGTACCTTTAATTGATGATATCCTGACCTTAAATCGATTTTGGAGAAAAATCAAGCTCCTTGCAACTGATCGAACAGATCATCGATTCTTGGTAATGGGTACCGATTCTTAATCGTGACCTTGTTTAGTTCACGGTAATCGATGCACATTCGCATTGATACGTCCTTCTTTTTGACGAATAAAATCGGTGTTCCCCATGGCGATGAGCTTGGCTGTATGAATCCTTTCTCCAACAATTCGTCTACTTGTTTCTTCAGTTTCTGCATTTCTGCGGGTGCCAAACGGTAAGGTGCTTTGGCAATCGGTGCTGTCCCTGGTAGCAGGTGGATTCTGAATTCGACTTCCCTGTCTGGCGGTAGTCCTGGCAATTCTTCTGGAAAGACATCTGAAAACTGGGATACTACTGGAATATCCTTTAGTTCTTTTCCTTTAATGTTAGTGTTTATAGAAATCAAATACACTATAGATCCTTTTCTTATATAGCTTGCAGTTTTCATCACAGAGATGAATTTAGTGGATCTAGATGGCTTATCTCCTTTAATTGTGATCTTTTCACCTCTTGGTGAATTTACTTGGATTGACTTTTGATCACATAAAATACTGGCTTTATTGGTTATTAACCAATCCATTCCTAATACAATATCAAATCCTGCCAGATTCATTGGGTATTTGGTTTAAAATTTCTATTCTTACTCCCTGCAAGATTTCAAAAATCCTAACAGTTTCTCCATTGGCTGTCTCTACTAGACATTCTTGTGGAAGTTTAGTTAATGATTGATTAAGAAGTTTGCAAAATGAAGTATTAATAAAACTTTGGTTCGCACCAGAGTCAAATAATACTTTGGCAAAAACATCATTAACTAAAAACGTACTGGCTATTACGTCTGGAATCATCTTGGCTTCATCTGCCGTTAGAACAAATGCTCTAGCATTTTTAGTGTTGTTGTTGTTTGTAGCTGGAGCTAATTTTGGACAGTTTGGTTTGATATGACCTTGTTCTCCGCAGTTGTAGCATATCCTGTTGTTGGCTTTCTTTCTGCAGTCTTCTTCCTTGTGTCCGGATATTTTGCAAAAATTGTAGTATATGGAGCATCTTCCAGAATGCTTCCTTTTGCAATACTTGCAATAAGGTGCAGATGTGGAACCTACATTTTTCCCACGGTTGGAATTTCCAGAACGGAATTCCTGGGTAAGCCTTTGAGTCAGGTTCCTTCTTTGGTCTTCTTCTCGTGTTCGAGCTAACTCATCTGTCAAGGTGTTTGCTAGTTCTACAGCGTCTTCTATAGTTTGAGGTCTAGCTGCCTTGACTACATGCCTAATTTCCCCGATTAATCCCCAGATGTAACGGAAGATTAATACTGGTTCTGGTGATGCAAGGGTTGGTACTATTCTAGCATATTCAAAGAATAATGTAGTGTATCCCTTACTATCCACTCCAGTCATCCTAAGGTTCAGAAACTTATTTGCTATCTGTTCCTTTTCATTAGGAGGGCAGAATTTCCTTTATACCATATTCTTAAATTCCTCTCATTCCATGTTGTAAACCTTATCACTTCCCCTAGACTGGAGGATTGTGTTCCACCATTCTAAGGCTGAGTTCTTAAACAGATTAGAAGCAAACATTATCTTGTCCTCTTCCGCACACTTGCTTATTTTCAGAACAACCTCAGTCTTTTCTACCCAGCGTAGAGCTGCAATGGGTTCTCCTTCATTGCCCGATAATTCTATCGGTTTGCAGGACCAGAATTCTTTGTAAGAACAACCATAAGGCATGGTTCTTCTTCTTTTGGGAATGGTCATTTGAAGTACAGGTCCATTGTTCACGCTGTTTTCCGGTTCAGTTGGTCGCTTACTGCTATGCTTCCTTTTATTATCAGCTTCTTTAACAGTTTGGATAATAAATGGCATTGCATCTATAATTCCTTGTGCCACTATGTGTTGGATGGCACTATTATCCACTTGGTTTCCATTATTATTGTTGTTATGATTCTCATTATCCAGATTATCGTTATTCAGATTATGGTCATTCTGGTTTTCCGGGTTATTATCCAGATTCTCTTGATTCACTTGGTCGGCCATCTGAATTTTAAACAATTATCACATATTAATATCACAAAATAATATTTGATATAGCCAATCACATGAAACGCATTTTGGTCAAAAACGTCGATCATTGCGACTTACTCTATTTTTTTATATAATATGCATCTAGTACAAGCCAGAACTGAAAATTAAAAATTACAATATCAACTGAAAAGAAAATTACACTAATAGTAGTAGGCATCCGTAGTTTTTTTTTTCAAACACACATATTATATATATTATTATATTATATTATTATTATTACTACTATCTCCACCATCACATTCACGGATATGGATTCATCCAGAAATCCATATTGCGCTCGTCGTACTTCCAAACGAGTCGGTCTCCACCTGTCTCATCCTTTCGCTACTCTCTAAAATTTCCTCACCAAATATCCTGAGTTCTTGTACATTTTCTGCACTCGTTGGGGGTGCAGGTTCTAGGACTGGGTTTGGAATCTGGGGTGCGGGTTCCTGGTATGGGGGTGTGGGTGCTTGAAACGGGTAAGGATTCTCTAAAATCTCCCTAGTGTATACATCGTTATCGTAATAGGGATCTAGAGGGTCCAGACCCGGGTAGGCTCCTAGATTCGGCATGGGCATGTCTTCGTGTATCGGGTAACGTTGCACATAGTCCCTATTGTCGTCCCACCATGGGTCGTAATTTGGGTCTAAGGGATTTGGTGCGGGTACCCTAGGTATCTCTTCTGGGTTAAAATCATGCATTTCTACTTGATTTTCAGGGTTTTCTATTTCCATTGGTTGGTCGGGAAATGGTGGTTGTGGTTCGGGTGCTATCATTTGCTCCAGGTTAGGGTCAGCTGCAGTGGTTGCTAAGATATGGAAATTAGCTAAACCCCTATTAATCATGTCCTGGGCATGGGCATCTGTCTCTCTTTTGGCGGCTGCTAGTTCTCTCTGGTCTTGTAACTTTTTCATACGTTTCATACGCTCATGTGCTCCCTTACTGAACCATCCTCTCTTTTTTCTGAGGGAATGGCTCTTCAGATTGAGCATTAAATACGAATATTCCTTCTTCATTATCAGCAGAGTACCCCGAGAGGGCAGGCTGAGAAGAGGCACCTTCGCTTCTAGGCGAACCAGACAATTGACGGTACGCGTCAGATGGTCCTTGGTCGCTCATACTGTAAACTAACAAATAGTCAAATAACACATAACAATAAAATACAATTTTGTAGGTAGTTCCGTATTTTATTTCCTAACAGATTGAATTTTGATGTCAGCAGAACACTTTTGTGGCTGAATCAGTGGCTTAGCTCTGATACCACCTTCTGTCGCAACCCCCGCCCCCTATCTGTCTCGGGAACGGGCGGCCGCGAACAACAGTGTTTGGTGGTATCGGTGTTTATTAATTTGGCAGCGGAAATTACATCAGGACCGTAGTTTTCATTACAAACTGATTTATAGGGATAAATTCCATTTTATTGAAATAAACGCTTTCTTTTATTTAGGTAACTTTTATAGCCACTTTTTCCAAGCCTTAAGTGCTGTCCAGCTGGCTTCTAATTGGCTTTCACATTGTGTTACCTGAAACGCGTTTAAAAACATTTTGTCAGTGGAAAATACTGGTGAGTGAATCCCAGTTCAATCAAGAAAAGTTTTATTTACTTAAACAGTATTGAGAGCGATTACAATGTTTACATCTACCCAATTACTCATTCAGTACTGTCAATCTTGACTTGTGGGTCATATTACACATTGGCTAACTCTTTGTCCAATGGTTACGTGTCTCACATTTTGTATACAAAACCCCAACATACCGACAGTAATTTTAGAATTACAAAGACTCAATCACTGCTAAATTCCATTTTATATGTTTAAGGTTTTGTAAAAACTGTTTAAAAAGGAGATTACTCACATTGCTGTCTTAGATTTTCTGTAAGGATTTCCTAAGAATTATCTATAATTTACACAAATGCACACGTGTTAGTATAATAACCTATTTTCACATTAGTAATACCCTACCCGAGACGGCATTCCAACGACTACGTCGGGCAGAACCACGACAGCCGTACGGAACCCTAGATCAATCGGGTAGCGTATCTAATATGTATCCAGGGGTTATGATACTTACAATGGAGCGGAACTTCGTTATTTTGGGGGGGCTATTATACCCGGGTATAGTGCCTACTATGTGAGAATTTAAGAGGGAAAGAAAGATTTGGGACGAACTGACTGAAGGCCGAGCAAAACAATTTATAGGGCTGATTCTTGGGTTCGTCGCGCCCCGCGTAGCCCACAGCCAGGGCCTTCTCGGCCCGTGAGCTAGGTGCGTAGGGCCTAGCTTCGCTGCGTCACCAGTCTAGCTTCGCCACGTGTTGCCACGTGGCGGCTTCTGGAGGAGGGCGGGTGGCCAGGGTCGGCGCGGCCCGTGATGTCGTTAGCTAGGGGCGTCGCACCCCGCGACAACCCAATAATTTTTGTTTTTATTTATTTTTCAATGTTTTAACGTGTTTTGAGCTCAGTTTTCGCATATGGGTTATATTTTAAGACATATTGGGACATTTTTGTAGGATCGCGTTTCGACCCGAACGAGTCGTTCAGAGGAGTTTTCGTCAATTACAGGTGCGGAAAACAAGTAATCGACGTGTACACAGCTTGTATCACACTTTAATCCTCTTGTATATTGATTTTACAATGATTTTGTTTACAAGGAACACCGGCAATACTTCGGTATCAGATCTGAACTATGTTACAAATGAAAATGACAATGAACCTATTTATAGAGTTTCTGGTTCGCTTATGTGTCACATGTCCATATAAGCGGACCAGACATGTACACATAAGCGACCCACACATGACAAATAAGCGGACCAGACTTTTGGCATATAATCGAAAACACAAGAAAAACTTTGACCATATGTACGAAATCACTATCCAATTTCATGCAATCTCTTTTGTCTTCTTGTGTAATGATGTCATGATGATGTTGCTTTGGTGATGTCATCATGACATCATACTTGAACATTCTTCGAACCGAGACACGACTGAAGACGTAGACGACAGACGGATGCACCAACAAACTCCCCCTCGGATGTTGACGGAGTCTTCAGTGTCAAGTCTTTGCATCTTTAGTCTTTATCAGTCTTTGAGCTTCCTTCAGAATCTCTATCTGGCTCTATCCTGTCTCCAATTCTCTTTCAGGATCTCTGGCTCTTAGCTCTTGCATCTTCAGACTCTCTTTCTCTAACAGACTCCTCCTCAACTTGTACTGGAATCATAGTCTGACTTTCACAGGTTCAGGTATCGTAACCTGACTCACCTGCATATTCTCTACCCAAAAGTAAGTTTCACAAAATTTATCATTCAACAAATTTAGAAACCACTTATAGATATTTTCAAATCAACTCAAACACTTTACATCATTTTTCACAACTTATGTTTTGGGTATAACAATTTCAGTTTCTGAAGAACCACTTGCATGAATATCAATTTTTCATTTCAAACAATTTCAAAAACAACTTTCCCAAACCTGTTCATCATGTTCAGCACTCGGAATTTTGAAAATCAGTTTTTCAACATCAGTCGTCTAAAATCTTTTTGAAATTTTCAAAATTTATGCTAAAACACACCGAAAATCTTTTTGGAATTTTGTGAAATAATAGAAATGAAATGCAGTAAAGAAATATTTACAGACAATATTTTTGTGAGTTTATGTAAGAGGATCATATCAGTTCTTGAGACAAATCACCAACACCGTTAAGCTTTATTTCATTTTAAGTTCTAAACGATTCACCTAGATTGTCAGTATATTGATCCACTTAAATTTTCACACAAAGTTCAATTGATCCGAGATACGAGATTAATGTTTTAAGCTCTTGAACTTATTCGTGTGTCCCACTACTTGAATATACTCCCGTATCCAGATCCCAATATTCAGTCTTACAGGTGAGTATACCACAGATGATATCTGTCAGGGGAATAAATTATAGTACGAGGGCCGTTAGAGCTCAGGTCGATCTTTCGATACGCAGAGAGATGACGGCTTCGACTTTTGGTGGGTCCCCTTTAGAGGATCTTTTGCATTACAACAGCAGCGACTATCAATTTTATTGTTTCATCAGCTTGCTGAGGGCGATGCTATGTTTCAAGCATTTGCAGAAAGCATTATCCGGGGACTAGGTCAGAAATTTCTTTCAGCAGAAGTCCCGGGATAATACCCCAGATATCTCTGAGCATAAAGACCTAGTATCTCAGAATAAGGGACCTTTCAAACAAGATTTCAGGGGTTACCTATATATCCAAGTTTGTGTTAACCCACAGAACAAGCAAGTTTGAAATTTATGTTTATATCTCGTCACAATTTACTAAATGTGTAAAAACCTACTGACACATCCACAGTGAGACCGTTTATCTCTTTTTAACTTTCCATTTCTTTAGCATGTCGTGATCGTCCACTGATGTACTATCATTTCCTCTTTTATACAACAAAACTCATTTTTCATTTTATCATGTTTTTGTCTTTTTCAAATTTTCAAATGTTTTTGGATTTTCTGATACCAATTGTAGGATCGCGTTTCGACCCGAACGAGTCGTTCAGAGGAGTTTTCGTCAATTACAGGTGCGGAAAACAAGTAATCGACGTGTACACAGCTTGTATCACACTTTAATCCTCTTGTATATTGATTTTACAATGATTTTGTTTACAAGGAACACCGGCAATACTTCGGTATCAGATCTGAACTATGTTACAAATGAAAATGACAATGAACCTATTTATAGAGTTTCTGGTTCGCTTATATGTCACATGTCCATATAAGCGGACCAGACATGTACACATAAGCGACCCACACTTGACAAATAAGCGGACCAGACTTTTGGCATATAATCGAAAACACAAGAAAAACTTTGACCATATGTACAAAATCACTATCCAATTTCATGCAATCTCTTTTGTCTTCTTGTGTAATGATGTCATGATGATGTTGCTTTGGTGATGTCATCATGACATCATACTTGAAATTCTTCGAACCGAGACACGACTGAAGACGTAGACGACAGACGGATGCACCAACAAACTCCCCCTCGGATGTTGACGGAGTCTTCAGTGTCAAGTCTTTGCATCTTTAGTCTTTATCAGTCTTTGAGCTTCCTTCAGAATCTCTATCTGGCTCTATCCTGTCTCCAATTCTCTTTCAGGATCTCTGGCTCTTAGCTCTTGCATCTTCAGACTCTCTTTCTCTAACAGACTCCTCCTCAACTTGTACTGGAATCATAGTCTGACTTTCACAGGTTCAGGTATCGTAACCTGACTCACCTGCATATTCTCTACCCAAAAGTAAGTTTCACAAAATTTATCATTCAACAAATTTAGAAACCACTTATAGATATTTTCAAATCAACTCAAACACTTTACATCATTTTTCACAACTTATGTTTTGGGTATAACAATTTCGGTTTCTGAAGAACCACTTGCATGAATATCAATTTTTCATTTCAAACAATTTCAAAAACAACTTTCCCAAACCTGTTCATCATGTTCAGCACTCGGAATTTTGAAAATCAGTTTTTCAACATCAGTCGTCTAAAATCTTTTTGAAATTTTCAAAATTTATGCTAAAACACACCGAAAATCTTTTTGGAATTTTGTGAAATAATAGAAATGAAATGCAGTAAAGAAATATTTACAGACAATATTTTTGTGAGTTTATGTAAGAGGATCATATCAGTTCTTGAGACAAATCACCAACACCGTTAAGCTTTATTTCATTTTAAGTTCTAAACAATTCACCTAGATTGTCAGTATATTGATCCACTTAAATTTTCACACAAAGTTCAATTGATCCGAGATACGAGATTAATGTTTTAAGCTCTTGAACTTATTCGTGTGTCCCACTACTTGAATATACTCCCGTATCCAGATCCCAATATTCAGTCTTACAGGTGAGTATACCACAGATGATATCTGTCAGGGGAATAAATTATAGTACGAGGGCCGTTAGAGCTCAGGTCGATCTTTCGATACGCAGAGAGATGACGGCTTCGACTTTTGGTGGGTCCCCTTTAGAGGATCTTTTGCATTACAACAGCAGCGACTATCAATTTTATTGTTTCATCAGCTTGCTGAGGGCGATGCTATGTTTCAAGCATTTGCAGAAAGCATTATCCGGGGACTAGGTCAGAAATTTCTTTCAGCAGAAGTCCCGGGATAATACCCCAGATATCACTGAGCATAAAGACCTAGTATCTCAGAATAAGGGACCTTTCAAACAAGATTTCAGGGGTTACCTATATATCCAAGTTTGTGTTAACCCACAGAACAAGCAAGTTTGAAATTTATGTTTATATCTCGTCACAATTTACTAAATGTGTAAAAACCTACTGACACATCCACAGTGAGACCGTTTATCACTTTTTAACTTTCCATTTCTTTAGCATGTCGTGATCGTCCACTGATGTACTATCATTTCCTCTTTTATACAACAAAACTCATTTTTCATTTTATCATGTTTTTGTCTTTTTCAAATTTTCAAATGTTTTTGGATTTTCTGATACCAATTGTAGGATCGCGTTTCGACCCGAACGAGTCGTTCAGAGGAGTTTTCGTCAATTACAGGTGCGGAAAACAAGTAATCGACGTGTACACAGCTTGTATCACACTTTAATCCTCTTGTATATTGATTTTACAATGATTTTGTTTACAAGGAACACCGGCAATACTTCGGTATCAGATCTGAACTATGTTACAAATGAAAATGACAATGAACCTATTTATAGAGTTTCTGGTTCGCTTATGTGTCACATGTCCATATAAGCGGACCAGACATGTACACATAAGCGACCCACACATGACAAATAAGCGGACCAGACTTTTGGCATATAATCGAAAACACAAGAAAAACTTTGACCATATGTACGAAATCACTATCCAATTTCATGCAATCTCTTTTGTCTTCTTGTGTAATGATGTCATGATGATGTTGCTTTGGTGATGTCATCATGACATCATACTTGAACATTCTTCGAACCGAGACACGACTGAAGACGTAGACGACAGACGGATGCACCAACAAACTCCCCCTCGGATGTTGACGGAGTCTTCAGTGTCAAGTCTTTGCATCTTTAGTCTTTATCAGTCTTTGAGCTTCCTTCAGAATCTCTATCTGGCTCTATCCTGTCTCCAATTCTCTTTCAGGATCTCTGGCTCTTAGCTCTTGCATCTTCAGACTCTCTTTCTCTAACAGACTCCTCCTCAACTTGTACTGGAATCATAGTCTGACTTTCACAGGTTCAGGTATCGTAACCTGACTCACCTGCATATTCTCTACCCAAAAGTAAGTTTCACAAAATTTATCATTCAACAAATTTAGAAACCACTTATAGATATTTTCAAATCAACTCAAACACTTTACATCATTTTTCACAACTTATGTTTTGGGTATAACAATTTCAGTTTCTGAAGAACCACTTGCATGAATATCAATTTTTCATTTCAAACAATTTCAAAAACAACTTTCCCAAACCTGTTCATCATGTTCAGCACTCGGAATTTTGAAAATCAGTTTTTCAACATCAGTCGTCTAAAATCTTTTTGAAATTTTCAAAATTTATGCTAAAACACACCGAAAATCTTTTTGGAATTTTGTGAAATAATAGAAATGAAATGCAGTAAAGAAATATTTACAGACAATATTTTTGTGAGTTTATGTAAGAGGATCATATCAGTTCTTGAGACAAATCACCAACACCGTTAAGCTTTATTTCATTTTAAGTTCTAAACGATTCACCTAGATTGTCAGTATATTGATCCACTTAAATTTTCACACAAAGTTCAATTGATCCGAGATACGAGATTAATGTTTTAAGCTCTTGAACTTATTCGTGTGTCCCACTACTTGAATATACTCCCGTATCCAGATCCCAATATTCAGTCTTACAGGTGAGTATACCACAGATGATATCTGTCAGGGGAATAAATTATAGTACGAGGGCCGTTAGAGCTCAGGTCGATCTTTCGATACGCAGAGAGATGACGGCTTCGACTTTTGGTGGGTCCCCTTTAGAGGATCTTTTGCATTACAACAGCAGCGACTATCAATTTTATTGTTTCATCAGCTTGCTGAGGGCGATGCTATGTTTCAAGCATTTGCAGAAAGCATTATCCGGGGACTAGGTCAGAAATTTCTTTCAGCAGAAGTCCCGGGATAATACCCCAGATATCACTGAGCATAAAGACCTAGTATCTCAGAATAAGGGACCTTTCAAACAAGATTTCAGGGGTTACCTATATATCCAAGTTTGTGTTAACCCACAGAACAAGCAAGTTTGAAATTTATGTTTATATCTCGTCACAATTTACTAAATGTGTAAAAACCTACTGACACATCCACAGTGAGACCGTTTATCACTTTTTAACTTTCCATTTCTTTAGCATGTCGTGATCGTCCACTGATGTACTATCATTTCCTCTTTTATACAACAAAACTCATTTTTCATTTTATCATGTTTTTGTCTTTTTCAAATTTTCAAATGTTTTTGGATTTTCTGATACCAATTGTAGGATCGCGTTTCGACCCGAACGAGTCGTTCAGAGGAGTTTTCGTCAATTACAGGTGCGGAAAACAAGTAATCGACGTGTACACAGCTTGTATCACACTTTAATCCTCTTGTATATTGATTTTACAATGATTTTGTTTACAAGGAACACCGGCAATACTTCGGTATCAGATCTGAACTATGTTACAAATGAAAATGACAATGAACCTATTTATAGAGTTTCTGGTTCGCTTATGTGTCACATGTCCATATAAGCGGACCAGACATGTACACATAAGCGACCCACACATGACAAATAAGCGGACCAGACTTTTGGCATATAATCGAAAACACAAGAAAAACTTTGACCATATGTACGAAATCACTATCCAATTTCATGCAATCTCTTTTGTCTTCTTGTGTAATGATGTCATGATGATGTTGCTTTGGTGATGTCATCATGACATCATACTTGAACATTCTTCGAACCGAGACACGACTGAAGACGTAGACGACAGACGGATGCACCAACAAACTCCCCCTCGGATGTTGACGGAGTCTTCAGTGTCAAGTCTTTGCATCTTTAGTCTTTATCAGTCTTTGAGCTTCCTTCAGAATCTCTATCTGGCTCTATCCTGTCTCCAATTCTCTTTCAGGATCTCTGGCTCTTAGCTCTTGCATCTTCAGACTCTCTTTCTCTAACAGACTCCTCCTCAACTTGTACTGGAATCATAGTCTGACTTTCACAGGTTCAGGTATCGTAACCTGACTCACCTGCATATTCTCTACCCAAAAGTAAGTTTCACAAAATTTATCATTCAACAAATTTAGAAACCACTTATAGATATTTTCAAATCAACTCAAACACTTTACATCATTTTTCACAACTTATGTTTTGGGTATAACAATTTCAGTTTCTGAAGAACCACTTGCATGAATATCAATTTTTCATTTCAAACAATTTCAAAAACAACTTTCCCAAACCTGTTCATCATGTTCAGCACTCGGAATTTTGAAAATCAGTTTTTCAACATCAGTCGTCTAAAATCTTTTTGAAATTTTCAAAATTTATGCTAAAACACACCGAAAATCTTTTTGGAATTTTGTGAAATAATAGAAATGAAATGCAGTAAAGAAATATTTACAGACAATATTTTTGTGAGTTTATGTAAGAGGATCATATCAGTTCTTGAGACAAATCACCAACACCGTTAAGCTTTATTTCATTTTAAGTTCTAAACGATTCACCTAGATTGTCAGTATATTGATCCACTTAAATTTTCACACAAAGTTCAATTGATCCGAGATACGAGATTAATGTTTTAAGCTCTTGAACTTATTCGTGTGTCCCACTACTTGAATATACTCCCGTATCCAGATCCCAATATTCAGTCTTACAGGTGAGTATACCACAGATGATATCTGTCAGGGGAATAAATTATAGTACGAGGGCCGTTAGAGCTCAGGTCGATCTTTCGATACGCAGAGAGATGACGGCTTCGACTTTTGGTGGGTCCCCTTTAGAGGATCTTTTGCATTACAACAGCAACGACTATCAATTTTATTGTTTCATCAGCTTGCTGAGGGCGATGCTATGTTTCAAGCATTTGCAGAAAGCATTATCCGGGGACTAGGTCAGAAATTTCTTTCAGCAGAAGTCCCGGGATAATACCCCAGATATCACTGAGCATAAAGACCTAGTATCTCAGAATAAGGGACCTTTCAAACAAGATTTCAGGGGTTACCTATATATCCAAGTTTGTGTTAACCCACAGAACAAGCAAGTTTGAAATTTATGTTTATATCTCGTCACAATTTACTAAATGTGTAAAAACCTACTGACACATCCACAGTGAGACCGTTTATCACTTTTTAACTTTCCATTTCTTTAGCATGTCGTGATCGTCCACTGATGTACTATCATTTCCTCTTTTATACAACAAAACTCATTTTTCATTTTATCATGTTTTTGTCTTTTTCAAATTTTCAAATGTTTTTGGATTTTCTGATACCAATTGTAGGATCGCGTTTCGACCCGAACGAGTCGTTCAGAGGAGTTTTCGTCAATTACAGGTGCGGAAAACAAGTAATCGACGTGTACACAGCTTGTATCACACTTTAATCCTCTTGTATATTGATTTTACAATGATTTTGTTTACAAGGAACACCGGCAATACTTCGGTATCAGATCTGAACTATGTTACAAATGAAAATGACAATGAACCTATTTATAGAGTTTCTGGTTCGCTTATGTGTCACATGTCCATATAAGCGGACCAGACATGTACACATAAGCGACCCACACATGACAAATAAGCGGACCAGACTTTTGGCATATAATCGAAAACACAAGAAAAACTTTGACCATATGTACGAAATCACTATCCAATTTCATGCAATCTCTTTTGTCTTCTTGTGTAATGATGTCATGATGATGTTGCTTTGGTGATGTCATCATGACATCATACTTGAACATTCTTCGAACCGAGACACGACTGAAGACGTAGACGACAGACGGATGCACCAACAATCTTAATATATTTTTAGGGTATCGAAAAATATTTCGAGGGTTGTTATAGAAACTGAGGTTGAAGGCCTCAATTTATAGTGCCTCTTCGACTTCCCTCGCGCCCCGCGTAGACATCCTCCAGGGCCTTCGCGGCCCGCGAGGCCAGCTAGGTTAGGCCCTAGCTTGGCTGACTCACCACTAGGCTTGACACGAGTTGTCACACCCTCAAAATCCACACGCGGAGTATTACCGCGAGGCATGTGACGACCAGGATCTTAGCCACTAATTATTTTGAATGGATTAGTTATTGTTATAAACATTAGCATACTTAGTGACCTAATTTAAAATTTCATAAAACATGGTTCTAGTTTGCAGCGGAAGGGAAAGTAGAACATATCGTATTTTAAAACCACAAGTTTGTTATCATGAAACTTACAAACCACGCACTCCATCCGATTGCAATGTCCGTCCTAAACTGTATCGAGCAACCTGCAAAGCATGCAGTAGAGTGTCAACATAACGTTGGCGAGTTCACGTGTTTGTAGTTTTTCAGTTTTAATTCCAAAAACTTATTTTAACCAGTTAATTTATCCGTTTATACATGCCATGGGGAGCTACCCCATAAGTGAGCGACTAAACTGTTTTTCCAATACCGAATACTTACTTGACCGTACGTTTCCGTAGTGCCCCGTTTGTCAATGTTCTATCATCATTGACGGTTTGCCTGAGTCTATTAGTTCACGCCCGTTCCCATTAACAAGGGTCGATGTGAGGCTGGTCGAACCTAAATAGCGCTATCAACTAATAACCCGTTCGCCTGGCCCCGGCGACTAATCGGTATTAAGTAGTAGGGACTTGATTGATAGAGTTTCGTTTAGCGTTGTTCGTTGCATTTCCGTACAAACAGTAATTAACTAAGAGTCCCGCATAAGGGGAGAAAAGTAGTTTGTATCCCTCACAAGGGGATAGCGTTGTTACCCGTATCCCAGACAAGGAGATAGAAATACTGTATCCCGCACAAGGAGATAGTAAGCAATCCCAAACCAGGAAAAGTGTTTTGTTCCATTTCCCAACCACCGGGAACGCATGCCTTAAGTAAAAAGTAGTGAACTCACCTTTGCTTTGCTCGGTATTCAATTTACTTGTGTTACGTTGGGTAACCATACCCTATTATGGTTATTAATATTCATTAGGTTCGTATGCAAGTAGTGTCACGTATAATCCTACAAGTAATCTAACACATAGCATGCATGTTATACTAGCATATACTGTATTGGGCCTATCCTAGCATGTGGGCAGTTAAACAGTAACAGTTAGACAACAACAGTAGCACACAGCCCAAAACATAACATCACGTAGTGCGACCCAATAATGAATTTAAGTAGTCCAGTCGAAACCGGATAGTCTCGACTCGAGACTATGAGGTCTCGAGTCGCAACCACTGGACTCGAAGTCGCAACAGCTGGTCTCAAGTTGTGAACGTTTGAGTCGCAACCGTAGGGGTCTCGAGGCCGGTCTCGAGTCGAGATCAGGTGATCTCGAATCACAACTGTGCTGGTCTCGACTCCTGGAGTGCCTTGTCTGGTTTCGAGTTGATGATTGATGGTCTCGAGTCGCAACACTAAGGTCTCGACTCGTTCTATGCTGATGCTTCTAGAATTTTCAGAGTAGTACTGTCCAAACAAATTCCATCAGCATGTAAAATCCAATTACATTTCATTAACATGTTCTACCATACCGTACGATCATCAAATCAGATTAAACTAACATATTTCAAATATTTTCATGTCATTCAAATTGTTCATCATTTAGGGTTTTCACATTCAACTATCATACTCATCCTAGATATTATGACCCTCTTACAATTTTATCAATCTCATGAATACATCATTGTAATAGCATCAGAGTGTCATTGAAAACATTATTAGGACCCCATTTTCATAAACATCAATCAACATAATTTACTTTTAAAACCACTTTCAATCATTTAACAATTTTAATAGCCAAATCATTTGGTATGAAATAAATAAGGAACACAGCAACCCTTTTCATGACACATCTCCATAGTCACACATGGAATCCCCAAATTCTAATCTTAGCAATACGCCACTAAACATTTACACATACAAATTTAAGGACCACAAAGAGTCCGAAACAGATAACCGGCCAAGATAGTTTAACCATTCTCTACATCTTAAACAAGGATCACAAAGCAGGCAACTTAAACCTTCAAACAGTTAACTACTGTATATATATATATATATAAATCAAGGTTCACAAAATCAAAAATATTCAAACATCACAATACAGGCAACTTCTATCAGTGTACAAAACTCAAATTTAATTTAACATACCAACTCTCATATTCTTAATCAGTCAAATAATAACAAGTATGCAGCCAAGTTTTATGATAAACACAAATATCCACACATGGTGTAACACTAACCGAAGGGTTTCTTTTGGTCATTGCTGCTGTGACTTTGAGCCCGAACCAAAACAGAGCTTCGAAACACAACTTGGGCCTGCTAACTAGTCGATGGGATTCGTCGGACTATCCAGAGCCGCCGCTGCTGCCTTCGCTTCCGACGGCTGCGGCCGCCGTCGATCCTGTTCTTTGTCAGCATCACCAATCATCAACGACCACCATCTTCCTCGATCAGAAGTACGGCCTGAGCCGGTTCGACCCCAGAAAAGAACATCAAAAAGAGGGGAACGAGAAGGGGAGCGGGGGTGTGTCGTCGGAGATCAATGACGGTAACCACCGCCGCCGCCGCTTCAGACGGCGCTGTCATTATTTCCGTCCGACCGAGAGACAGGAGAAGGAGTCTGGAGGGTTTGGTGTCACTGGAGAAGAAGGGATGTGGGTTTGAGGTGTTACCGCCGGAGAATGTCGCCGGTAGCCGGCTAGTCGCCTGAGGGGTTCGTCAGGGAGTAGGTGAGGGAGAGTGTACGGCCATGTGAGTGTTAGTGGCATTTTTAGGGTTTAATAAAAGAGGGGTGAGAGTTTATAAGGTGTTTAAATAGGCTAGGGTTTTAGGTGGGGTTTAGGTTGGTTGGGTTGGGCCTAGCCCAAGTGCGTGAACCCATTTAAACAACTATGCGTCTCGCTCAATTATACTGGCTCGGTTATTTAATAATAACATATCGGTAATCTAAATTATTGTTTTATTAAATAATAACAACAATACTAATAATAGTAATAATAATAATAATAAACTCGAATATCCTCCTCTCGATGATTAGGATCGAGAGTACGGGGTGTCACATTCTCCCCATGTTACAGGAATTTGGTCCTCGAAATTTAAGCTAAGATATACGATTCGTTAATAACCTTATTGTTATATCTAAATACACGTAGTCCACGAAAGTTCACAAAATGAACATGTAAGCCACATAGCACATAAAGTCACATAACACGAAAGGTCAGCACAAGATTCACAGAGTTTGTACATATTTCACATAAGATAGGATTTCATGAAATAACTTATAACATCAAAGAAACGTACAGGAAAACCCGAAGTGTCACACGAGTGGTGCCACGTGGCGGCTCAGGGGCTCGCCTCGCGGCCCGCGTAGGTTACCACCTACACTTTCGCGGCCCACGAGCGAGGTTAAATTCTTGTTTTTATTTTAATTTTAATGATATAAGGATATTTGGGCTCGGTTTTCTTATACGGGGTATGGTTTAGGACATATTGGGTCATTTTAAACGTATTAGGGGTGTCAAAAATTATTTTGGAGGGTTGTTATACCCTCCCCACCTTGTTTTAGAACTGGTCTTCAAGGTCTACTGGAATAAGTGTGGGTATTTCCTTTGCATTTCCGATTCAAGTTCTCATGTGTATTCAGGTCCTCTTTTGGAGTCCCATTTTACTTTGACTAGAACTAATCTCTTGTGCTTGAGGTTCTTAACCTTTCTGTCTTCGATTTGTAGAGGCTTCTCTACAAATTTAATTTGTTCATTTACCTCTATATCCTTAAGAGGTACCACCAGTGATTCATCAGCTAAGCATTTCTTGAGATTAGATACATGAAATACATCATGTATTCCTGCCATTTCCTCTGGCAGTTGTAGCTGATAGACTACAGGTCCTATTCTTCTAATAATCTCAAAAGGTCCAACATACCTGGGGCTTAGCTTTCCCCTTTTGATGAATCTTACCACTCCTTTCCAAGGAGAAACTTTTAATAACACTTTGTCTCCTACCTGAAATTCCAAGGGTTTTCGTCTGTTATCTGCATAATTCTTTTTTCGATCACGAGCTGCTTTCAGTCGTTCCTTGACTTGAATGATTTTCTCGGTTGTTTCTTGTACCATTTCAGCTCTAGATAACTGTTTTCTCCAATTTCTACCCAACAGATTGGGGTTTGGCATTTTCATCCATAAAGTGCTTCGAAGGGTGCAACATTGATACTTGTATGATAGCTATTATTATAAGAAAATTCTATTAATGGTAAGTGATCGTCCCAATTACCTCCGAAATCAATTACACAAGCTCTAAGCATGTCTTCCATTGTCTGAATCGTCCTTTCACTTTGTCCGTCTGTTTGAGGATGATAGGCTGTGCTTAGATTCAACTTGGTTCCCATTGCTTTTTGGAAACTAGTCCAAAAATGAGAGGTAAAACGGCTATCCCTATCAGAAACAATTGATAAAAGAATTCTATGTAATGAAACTATTTCATTTACATATAACTTAGCTAACTGTTCCATACTAAAAGTCTCCTTCATTGGTAGGAAATGAGCTGCTTAGTTAACCTGTCTACAATCACCCAGATTGTATCATTACCTTTCCTTGTCTTGGGTAATTTGGTAACAAAATCCATTGTTATCAATTCCCAATTCCACACTGGCATTTCTAATTGTTGTAACAAACCTGTGGGTTTCTGATGTTCGGCTTTAACTTGTGAACAGGTTAGACACTTAGAAACATAAACTGCAATATCCTTTTTCATTCATATCCACCAGAAATTCTTTCTTAAATCCTGATACATCCTATCACTTCCAGGATGCATCGTATATTTAGACTTATGGGCTTCTTCTAATATACGATGGCGTAGATTTCCTAATTTAGGTATCCATATTCTTTTCTTATGGAATCTCTAAATTCCATCAGTTCCTTGTTCTAATTCCTTAATCATTCCTTTCAATTTCTCAGTATCATCCTTGATTACTGATTCTTGTGCTTTTCTAATCTGTTCATTTAAATCTACTTGTATATTTAATTTAAGAGAACACACTCTTTTTAGCTTTTCATGATACTTTCGACTTAAAGCATTAGCTACTACATTTGCTTTTCCTGCATGATACTAGATATTACAATCAAAATCACTAAATATCTCCATCCAACGTCTTTGTCTCATATTCAACTCCTTTTGTCCGAAGACATATCTTAAACTCTTATGATCGGTAAAAATGGTAAACTTACTACCGTAAAGGTAATGTCTCCAAATTTTCAAAGCAAAAATTATTGCTCCTAATTCTAAATCATGGGTTGAATAATTCTCTACATGATTCTTAAGTTGTCTAGAGGCGTAAGCTATAACCTTTTGGCGTTGCATCAATACACATCCATAGCCTAATTTAGAAGCATCACAATAGATTGAAAAGTCTTCAGTTCCTTCTTGTAACGCTAATATGGGTGCGTTGGTTAATCTTTGCTTAAGAATTCTAAAGGTTTCTTCCTGTTTTGTTCCCCATTCAAACTTAATGGATTTACAGGTTAGCTTAGTTAAGGGAATGGCTATTCTAGAAAAATCTCGAATAAATCTTCTATAATAACCGGCCAATCCTAAGAAACTTCTAACCTCAGTTGGTGACTCAAGGGTTTTCCATTTGGTAATTGCCTCGATCTTGGTCGGATCCACATGAATTCCTTCATGATTGACTAAGTGTCCAAGAAACTGTACCTGTTCTAACAAAAACTCACACTTTGAAAACTTAGCATAAAGCTTTTCTTTTCTTAATAAACATAGGAGTGCATGCAGATGCTTTGCATACTCCTCTTTATTCTTAGAGTAAATGAGAATATCATCTATAAAGACGATTATGAATTTATCCAAATATGGCTTACATATTCGGTTCATCATGTCCACAAATGCAACTGGGGCATTGGTTAAACCAAATGGCATGACACTAAATTCATGATGGCTATACCTTGTTCTAAATGCGGTCTTAGGAATGTCCTCTTCCTGTACCGTTAATTGATGATATCCTGAGCGTAAATCGATTTTAGAGAAAAATCAAGCTCCTTGCAATTGATCAAACAAATCATCAATTCTTGGTAATGGGTACCGATTTTTAATCGTGACTTTGTTCAATTCACGGTAATCCATGCACATTCGCATCGACCTGTCTTTCTTCTTGACGAATTAGATTGGCGCTCCCCATGGCGATGAACTTGGCTGTATGAATCCTTTCTCCAACAACTCGTCTAGCTGTTTCTTCAGTTCCTGCATTTATGCGGGTGCCAAACAGTAAGGTGCTTTGGTAATTGGTGCTGTTCCTGGTAATAGATGAATTCTGAATTCAACTTCCCTGTCTGGAGGTAGTCCTGGTAATTCTTCTGGAAATACATCTGAAAACTGAGATACTACAGGAATGTCTTTTAATTCATTTCCCTTAGTGTTAATGATTATGGAAATCAAATACACTAACGATCCTTTTCTTACATAACTTGTTGTTTTCATCATAGAGATTAATTTCGTGGATCTAGATGGTTTATCTCCTTTAATTGTGATCTTTTCACCCCTTGGTGAATTTACTTGGATTGACTTTTGATCACATGGAATACTGGCTTTATTGGCTATTAACCAATCCATTCCTAATACAACATCAAATCCTGCCAGATTCATTGGGTAAAGGTTTGCAATAAACTTTTGATTTAAAAACTCTATTCTTGCTTCCTGCAAGATTTCAGAAATCTTAATGGTTTCCCCATTTGCTGTCTCTACTAGATTTTCTTGCGGGAGTTTAGTTAATGGTTGATTGAGTAATTTGCAAAATGAAGTATTAATAAAACTTTGGTTTGCACCAGAGTCAAATATTACTTTAGCAAAAACATCATTAACTAAAAACGTACCGGCTATCAAATCCGGGATCATTTTGGCTTCCTCTGCAGTCAGAACAAATGCTCTTGCATTTTAGTACTCTTGTTATTTGTAGCTGGAGCTAGTTTCGGATAGTTTGGCTTGATATGACCTTGTTCTCCGCAGTTGTAGCATATCCTGTTTTTAGGTTTCTTTCTGCAGTCTTCTTCCTTGTGTCCATATATTTTGCAGAAGTTGCAATATATGGAGCATCTTCCAGAATGCTTCCTTTTGCAATACTTGCAGTAAGGTGCAGAAGTAGAACCTACATTTTTTCCACGGTTGGAATTTCCAGAGCGAAATTCTTGGGTAAGCTTTTGAGCTAGGTGCTTCCTTTGATCCTCTTCTCGTGTACGCACTAACTCATCTGTCAAGGTATTTGCTAGTTCTACAGCTTCTTCTATAGTTGGAGGTCTAGCTGCCTTGACTACATGTCTAATCTCGCTGATTAATCCCCAGATGTAACCGGAGATTAATACTGGTTCAGGTGATGCAAGGGTTGGCACTATCCTAGTGTATTCAAAGAATAACGTAGTGTAACCTTTACTATCCACTCCAGTCATCCTAAGGTTTAGGAATTTATTTGCTATCTATTCCTTTTCATTGGGAAGGCAAAATTTCCTTTCTAACATGTTTTTGAATTCCTCCCATTCCATATTGTAAATTTTGTCACTTCCCCTAGACTGGAGGATAGTCTTGCACCATTCTAAGGCTGAGTTCTTAAATAGATTGGAAGCAAACATTATCTTATCCTCTTCCACGCATTTTCTTATTTTTAAGACAACCTCAGTCTTTTCTATCCAGCGTAGAGCTGCAACGGCCCCTTCATTGCCCAAGAATTCCATTGGTTTACAAGACTAGAATTATTTATAAGAACAACCATAAGACATGGTTCTTCTTCTTTTGGGAATGGGCACTTGAAGTATGGGTCCATTGTTCACGATGTTATCTGGTTCAGTGGGTCATTTACTATCACGGTTACTTTTATTATCAGCTTCCCTAACTATTTGAATAATATATGGCATTGCATCTATTATCCCTTGTGCCACTATGTGTTGGATGGCACTGTTATCCACTGGGTTTCCATTGTTATTGTTGTTCGGGTTATCGTTATTCTGGTTTCCGGGTTATTATCCGGGTTCTCTTGATTCACTTGGTCGGCCATCTGAATTTTTTAAACATTTACCACATACTAATATCACAAGATAATGTCTTAATACAATTAATCACATGACATGCATATTGATCAAAAGCGTCGAGCATTGCGACTTACTCTTTCTTATACTATGCATCCATATATATACAATACAACTTGAATTAAAATTACACTACTAGTAGGCATCCGTAGCCATTATCTAGATTTTTTTTTCAAACATACACACATATTATATATTATTATATTATATATTATTATTATTATTATTATTATTACTATCTCTACCATCACCTTCACTGATATGGGTTCATCCAGAACTCCATATTACGCTCGTCATACTTCCAGACGACTCGTTCTCCTACCTACCTCATCCTCTCGCTACTTTCTAAAATCTCTTCTCCGAAAGTTCGGAGCTCTTGCACATTTTCTGCACTCATTGGGGGTGCGGGTGCGGGTACTGGGTTTGGGAACTGGGGCATGGGTTCCTGGTATGGGTATGAATTCTCTAAAATTTCCCTGATGTATTGATCGCTATCATAGTAGGGATCTAGAGGGTCCAAACCTGGGTAGGCTGCTAGATTTGGCATGGGTTCATTTTCTGGTGTTGGGTAGCGTTGCACATAATCCCTATTGTCATCCAACCACGGGTCATAATCTGGGTCTAAGGGATTGGGTGCTGGCACCCTAGGTATCTCCATTGGGTCAAACTCAAGCATTGGAAATTGGTTTTCTGGGTTGTTCTCGTTTTCCATTGGCTGTGTGGAGAATAGTGGTAATGGCTGGGGTGCTATCAGTTGCTCCAGGTTAGGGTCGGCAGCTGTGGTTGCTAGGATATGGCAATTTGCTAAACTCCTATTGAGCATATCCTGGGTGTGAGCATCTGTTTCTCCCTTAATGGCTGCTAAAGCTCGCTGCTATTGCAACTTTTTCATCCTCTTCCTACGTTCATGCGCACCTCTTTTGAACCATCCTCTCTTCTTAGGAGGGAATGGCTCTTCAGACTGAGCCTTGAACACGAAGATCCCTTCTTCATTATCAGCAGAATACCCCAAAAGGGCAGGCTGTGAAGAGGTACCTTCATCCCTAGGTGAGCTGGACAACTGACAGTAGGCGTCGGAAGGTCCTTGGTTGCTCGTACTGTAAACTTACAAATAGTCAAATAACACACAACAATAATATACAGATATGCACATAGTTCCGTAATTTATTTCCTAACATTTAATACTTCGGTGTTAGTAGAACACTTCTGTTGCTGAATCAGTGGCTTAGCTCTGATACCACCTTCTGTCGCAACCCCCGCCCCCTATCTGTCCCGAGAACGGGCGGCCGCGAGAATCTGTTTTGGTGGTATCGGTGTTTATCAATTTGGCAGCGGAAATTACATTAGGACCGTAGTTAGGAAATATTTTATCAGAGTAAACACCACATTTTTATAATATTAAACATATTGGGATAAAACCCAAGTTTTTCATTACAAACTGATTTATATAGAGATAATCTCCATTTTATTGAATAAAACATCTTCTTTTATTTAGGTAAATTTTATAGCCACTTTTCCAAGCCTTCAGTGCTGTCCAGCTGGCTTCTATTTGGCTTTCACATTTTGTTACCTGGAACGCGTTAAAAACATTTTGTCAGTGGGAAATACTGGTGACTGAATCCCAATTTAATCAAGAAGAGTTTTATCAATTTAACAGTATTGAGAACGATTACAATGTTTACATCTACACAATTACTCATTCAGTATTGTCAATCCTGATTGGTGGGTCATATTACCCATTGGCTAACTCTTTGTCCAATGGTAACGTGTTCCACATTTTGTATACAAAACCCCAACATACCGGCAGTAATTGAAGAATTACAAAGACTCAATCACTGCTTAATCACATTGTAAAATATTTAAGATTTTGTAAAAACAATTTACAAAAAGGAGATTACTCACATTGCTGTCTTAGGTTTTCCTTTAAGGTTTCCTGGTGATTATCTATTAAATACACAAATGCACATGTGTTAGTATAACAACCCAATATTTACATTAGCAATACCCTCCCCGAGACGGCATTCCAACGACTACGTCAGGCAGAACCACGATAGTTGTTACGGAACCCTGGATCAATCGGGCAACGTATCTAATAAGTAACCGGGGTTATAATACTTACAACGAGGCAGAACTTCGTTAATTAGGGGGTATTATGCTCGAAAATTACTTTGACTATATAGAAATTCGAGAGAGAGAATTGAGAGATGAACGGTTTGAAACTGAGGCTGAAGGCCTCAATTTATAGTGCCTCTTCGACTTCCCTGGCGCCCCGCGTAGACATCCTCCAGGGCCTTCGCGGCCTGCGAGGCCAGCTAGGGTAGGCCCTAGCTTGGCTGACTCGCCACTAGGCTTGACATGAGTGGTGCCATGTGGCGGCTCAGGGGCTCGCCTGACCTCTTAGCTATCGCGGCCCGCGTAGGTTACCACCTACACTTTCGCGACCCGCGAGCGAGGTTAAATTCTTGTTTTTATTTTAATTTTAATGATATAAGGATATTTGGGCTCGGTTTTCTTATACTGGGTGTGGTTTAGGACATATTGGGTCATTTTAAACATATTAGGGGTGTCAAAAATTATTTTGGAGGGTTGTTATACATTAATCATTTATCAAACATGCACATGTTACAACGCAAAACAAATTATGAAAACAGAGTTGTGAAACAAGTAATGCGTAGAGGAAAGACCTTGAAATCTTGGGTTGTCACAGATAAGAATGGTGAAATTATTAGTATAATGATAGTAATAAAGTTGTTGGAAGGATGCTCACGAGTGGGAGCATATTTCACGAATGAATGAGACCAAATTCTGGTACGGAAGGTACCTGTAAAGAAGCGAATTGATCCTGCCCCGGATCACTGATCTACGCAATGAAGGCGAGGTTAGTAAAATGTTTAATTCCTGATTGATAAGAAAGAATCTGTAAATTTATTGGTATGTGTGAGTGAAATAAATGGTAGGTTAATTATGGTATGGTATGAAATAATCAACTTGTAATGGTCAGCCTAAGGAAGTACTTATGTCATTAAGAGGAAGATCTAAAGGAATTGAAACAAAATTTGGACTAATTGGTTAATGCTCGTATGGTGCCCTCGCACGACATACCAGATTAGTATAATAAAGTAATGCAAATGATTAAATCTGAGGTTAGACATAAAGTTGTAAGTAGTTCAAGTGACGGTAGAAATGTAGCTTAATGTCTAAACCACTTGACGAGTATGGGTAAGGGAGTATGAAAATGATAGTTATGTTAGTGAATTAACATCTGAAAGTCTACAGTAATGTGTATTAGTATATGCTCACCTCCCATGAAGATATGAAAGAAATTAGGAGCAACATTAGTAATGGAATGTAGTGGTTGTCCTAGATAAGCGGGAATGGAATAATAATAAGTATCCAGTGATAACGCTAAACTCAAATGATTGTAGATAAAGATTTAGTAAGTAGATGGTCCAAATTATTATGTGTTAGCGAAAGTGCCTAGAAAGGTTAATACAGATAGAACAACGAGTTAAAACTACAATAAGTATTCCTAGGGGTAATGCTAGAATGTAATATTTTCTTTATTATATGAGTGAGGTGGAGATGGTATAACCCACTATGAATGGTAAATGCGTGAAAGTCCAACGCCTGAATTATAGTGCATGAACAAGATATATACTTATGGTTGAAAACGAATCCCACCTCTTATATAAGCCGATAAGTGTTATTGGAATGTAAGGATCATCATGAATGAAGAGATGAATGGATTAAAGGTAGAATTAGTCAAGTAGGAATGAGCAAGGTTTCGGGGACGAAACCTCTTTTAAGGGGGGTAGACTTGTAACACCCCAAAAGTCGTATATGTAAATATGACGGAATAAGTATTTATGAATGTAATTGCCGTTAGAATGGTAACTAGAATTATGAACCTAGTTAAAGGGGTAAATAGGATTTTAACCTAAAAGAATGCATTTTGCCCATAATAATACAAACATCCAAACATGAGGGGTTAAATTGTAATGAATGGAAAGATTAAATATAAAAATTAAAATTAAAAACAACACACACACCTGGGCGTGTGTGGGTGTTCGACCAGAGGAGAAGAAGAAAGGGGTTTCCCCTCTCAAACCCTAAATCAGTAAATTTGATGGATTCTTGGCCAAAATCAGATTGCATGAACCTTAATAATGATCATCTAAGCAAGCTTCAGCCAAGGTATGTATTAATTCTCAGTTTTGGTGAACAACCATTAAGTGGGTGTTCATGAATATGTGAGTTTGATCTAAATTAGGATGAATGCTTGCTAATGTTATCATGATTAAGTTGAATCATGGCTGAATTTTTGTCGCAACCCCCGACCCCTGCCTCGGGAGATGGGCGGTCGCGGCCTACTCAGGGATGGTGGTGTCGGTGTTTATCATTATTTGGCAGCAGAAATTTCATCAGGACCGTAGTTAGGAAATATTTTATCAGAGTAAAACACTACATTTTTATAATTATAAACTTATTGGGATAAAACCCAAGTTTTCATTACAAACATGTTTATAGGGATAAACCCTAATTTATTGAATAAAACATCTTCTTTATTTAGGTAACTTTTATAGCCACTTTTCCAAGTCTTCAGTGATGTCCAGCTGGCTTCTATTTGGCTTTCACATTTTGTTACCTGAAATGCGTTTAAAAACATTTTGTCAGTGGGAAATACTGGTGAGTGAATCCCAATTTAATCAAGACAGGTTTTATCCTTGTACAGTATTGAGTGCAATCAGCAATTACATTTGTTTATTATTCTACCATAATTACCACCCACGCTACTGTCGACCCGACTTGTGGTCATGTTGCTACTCACATTGTAGTAACAAATTTTGTATACAAAACCCCAACATACCGACGATAATTGTAGAATTTACAAATACTCAATCATTGTTAATTATAATGTAAAACATTTGAGGTTTTGTAAAAACAATTTGCAAAAAGGTTTGCACAAAAAGGAAATTACTCACATTGCTAGTTTAGACTTTTTCCTAAAGTTTCTTGGTTAAAATCTAATAAATTAAACAATGCACACGCGTTAGTATAATAACCCAATATTTACATTAGTTATACCCTCCCCGAGACAGAACTCCAACGACTACGTCGGGCAGAACCTCGACAGCCGTTACGGAGCACTAGATCAATCGGGCAATGTATCTAATACTTAACCGGGGGTTATGATACTTACAACGTGGCAGAACTTCATTAATTAGGGGGTATTATGCCCGGGAATTATGTCTACACTATAGAAATTGAGAGAGAATTCATGTGAATGAGCGACGGAAACTGAAGGCTAATAGCCACCTTTCATAGGGCTGTTCGGCCACTTCCTCGTGGCCGGCGAAGGATTCATAAGGGGCCTTCGCGCCCCGCGACATAGGGGTGTAGGCTTTAGCCTTGCTGATTCGCTGAACTAGGTTTGACACGGGTATGACACGTGGCACCTCAGGGTGCGGCCTGATCTCCCAGCTGTCGCGCCCCGCGAACGAGAGCTAAAGGGTCTTCGCGGCCCGCGAGCGCCCTTTAAATCTTGATTTTATTTAATTTTTATAAAAATAAAGGTATTTAGGGCCATTTTACGTATACGGGGTGTATTTTAAGGCGTATAGGGATGTTATAAATATTTTAGGAGTGTCTGAAATAATTTAGGAGGGTTGTTATATCCTCCCCACCTTGTTTTAGAACTCGTCCTCGAGGTCTACTAGAATAGGTGTGGATATTTCCTCTGCATTTCAGATTCAAGCTCCCATGTGTACTCTGGTCCTCTCTTGGAATTCCATTTTACTTTGACAAGAACTAATCTTTTGTGTTTGAGATTCTTGACTTTCCTGTTTTCAATTTGTAGAGGCTTTTGTACGAACTTAAGCTTTTCATTTACCTCTATATCCTTAAGAGGTATTATTAATGATTCATCGGCTAAACACTTTTTGAGATTACATACATGAAATACATCATGTATTCCTGCCATTTCTTCTAGCAGTAGTAGCTGATAAGCTACTGATCCTATTCTTCTAATAATCTCAAAGGGTCCAACATACATGGGGCTTAGCTTTCCTCTTTTGATGAATCTTACCACTCCTTTACAAGGAGAAACCTTTAATAAAACCTTATCTCCTACTTGAAACTCCAATGGTTTTCGCCTGTTATCAGCATAACTCTTTTGTCGATCGCGTGCTACTTTTAGTCTTTCCTTGACTTGAATAATTTTGTCTGTAGTTTCTTGTACTATCTCAGGTCCAGATAGTTGCTTTTCTCCAATTTTTGCCCAACAGACTGGGGTTCGGCACTTTCGTCCATAAAGTGCTTCTAATGGTGCAGCATTGATGCTGGTATGATAGTTGTTATTGTAAGAAAATTCTATTAATGGTAAATGATCATCCCAATTTCCTCCGAAATCAATTACACAAGCTCTAAGCATGTCTTCCATTGTCTGAATTATCCTTTCGCTTTGTCCATCCGTTTGAAGATGATAAGCGGTGCTTAGATTTAGCTTGGTTCCCATTGCTTTTTGGAAACTAGTCCAAAAATGAGAAGTAAAACGGCTATCTCTATCAGAAACAATTGATAAAGGAATACCATGTAATGAAACTATTTCATTTACATACAATTTGGCTAATTGTTCCATACTGAAAGTTTCCTTCATCGGCAAGAAATGAGCAGATTTAGTTAATCTATCTACAATCACCCAGATTGTATCATTACCTTTTCGTGTCTTGGGTAATTTTGTAACAAAATCCATTGTTATTAATTCCCATTTCCATACAGGCATTTCCAATTGCTGCAACAAACCTGAGGATTTCTGATGTTCAGCTTTAACCTGTGAACAGGTTAAACACTTGGCTACATAAGCCGCTATATCCTTTTTCATTCCTATCCACCAGAAATTCTTTCTTAAGTCTTGATACATTTTATCACTTCCAGGATGTATCGTATATTTAGACTTATGGGCTTCTTCTAATATTCGGTGGCGTAGGTTTCCTGGTTTAGGTATCCACATTCTTTTCTTATGGAATCTTCAAATTCCATCTGTTCCTTCTTCTAGTTCCTTAATCATACCCTTCAACTTTTCAGTATCGTCTTTGATTACTGATTCTTGTGTTTTTCTAATCTGTTCATTTAAATCTATCTGCAGATTTAATTTAAGAGAACGTACTCTTTTTGGTTTTTCATGATACTTTCGATTTAAAGCATCGGCTACTACATTTGACTTTCCTGCATGATACTAGATATTACAATCATAATCACTAAGAATTTCCATCCAGCGTCTTTGTCTCATATTCAAATCTTTTTGCCCAAAAACATATCTTAAACTCTTATGATCGGTGAAAATGGTAAACTTACTACCGTAAAGATAATGTCTCCAAATTTTCAGGGAAAAAATTATGGCTCCTAACTCTAAATCATGTGTCGTATAATTCTCTTCATGATTCTTAAGTTGTCTAGACGCATAGGCTATAACCTTTTGACGTTGCATCAACACACATCCATAACCTAACTTAGAAACGTCACAATAGACTACAAAGTCTTCAGTTCCTTCTGGTAACGCTAGTATGGGTGCGTTGGTTAATCTTTGCTTAAGAATTCTAAAGGCTTCCTCCTGTTTTGGTGTGACAACTATCAAAATTTCAGATGTCCGTACAATTATTAGACATGATTAATGCTTAATGGTTGTGCTGAATTTCAATTAATTGCTTGAACTGCTTTCTGATTATTTCCATATACATACATGTGCATCATATATTGCTTAATGTCATGTCATTATTGCATGAGAACTTTATTGACTCAAATGGTGCACAAAACACAGTTAGCACAGTTATCCGACAAATCAGAAAAATGCTGACAGAGTTTAGCAGATAGACAGACGTTGTGTTGAGACATAGAATGGGCCAGAAACCAAGTATTACACTAATATAGTGTGTAGGAAAGTAAGGATCACAAAATTGCCTTCCTAGTGATAGTTTAAGTGTCGGAAAGTGCCTAAAACTCACATAAACTGCAGAATTCAGCAAAATTCAGCATTTAAACACATTAATATCATGCAGAAATAAGGTTAAATGGTCCTGAATGCTTTCCTAAGTGTTGAGAATCGAAACTGTCATAAAAGGGTACATAAAGCACACTAAACTGCATAATTTAGCACCTTAACGAACCGGTAACCAACCAAACAACCGGACACTACCCGAAACACCAAATTTTTACTAGAAGCACTGTTTTTACTAGAAGCACTTGTTGGGATTGAACCCTACCAGAGGAAAAGATAATGTAAAGCCAAAACCAGGTCACAACAGAGGATTCACAATAAGCAGCAGTTTACACTTTGCTCTCCCCTTGAAAGTGATTTATAACAACTAATGGTCTTTATCCGCTGTTCAGATACAACTACTGCTGGTCCTTCAACTGCTGATCAAAACTCTGAAATATCCAACACTGCTGGTCCTATCTACTGATGATAAAGCACTGCCCAGTCAAGGACTGATCAACCTTGAGTAAAGCACTGACATAAAGGAAGAGCAGCTGTTTAGTGAATTGTTTGTTTTATGTATAGTCAGTGGTTAGGTTAGCAGTGTTTGTGTAAGGACAGTAGATACAGGTTGTTAGGCTGTTAGACGTCGCTTTCATGGTGACGTCAGCTGAGATACCTCAGTGGTTTGGTTTGCCTATAAATGTAACAGTACCCTGTACTGTTACATTCGATTGACTGAGCGGGTTTTTCTCCTCATGTCTAATCCTTTCATCTTGTGTGCAACCAACCTTGGGGCATCAGGCTGAGGGGGAGTTTAGTTTGTAAGCATATCTGTAATCTTTTGCTTTGATTTATAAATCATTCGATTCTATGTGAAGCAATTGTTTATCAAACTATTTTCTCCTTTGATTGTGTTTACAAAGTTTGTTTTCATTTCCGCTGCACTTTACATGTTTTCATATTCACAAATTGTTCAAAACATACAAACAAACATAATCATGAGAGCCTCCGATCCTAACTATTGGTATCAGAGCTTGGACAGTCAATTTCGATTTAACAGTCAAATTGACATAACAGTTCAGCTCAAAATTCATTGATACTAAGGGTGGTTGTAATTTGTTGAAAAACAGAGTATCGAGTAAATCATGTTCAAAATGGTTATTCAAAAACTCTGTACATCAACCAAGATGTTATATGACACACAAAATTTCACACAACAAGTGAATTTACGCACAAAACACTCATGGTTTCTAGATCTGAAATAAATATCTGTTAAACTATGAGATTACTTCTTATTTTCTAAATTAATTTCAATTGTTGATGTGTAATTTGTGATGTTTTCCATAAATACTAAAGTCTGAACCTCAGATTAACAAAACATATGTTCATAAAAACATTGATGTTTTGCTAACACAAAAAGAGGGAAATTATAACTTTAGTCATTTGATCTTATATGTTGAAAACAGGTTGAGATCCTCAAAAGGAACAAATCAACTTTGTTAAAAATACATTAAGAAAATCAGGGGTCAACATAGTCCGTATCATATGTAGTGTGAGATTGGTTGAAAAGTTGTGGCAACATGACCAAGTCTCTCAAAACATTACTGCAAAATGATTTTGGACTAATATTCACAAAAACTCTGAAGTGTGTTTATCTCAAAACTTTTGAATTTAGAAGAAAAGGGAATAAACTTAAAACACTTAAGAGTCATAGTTTGGGGTAATAATGGTCAATTAAGCAACTGTTTGTGCTCATAGGTTCAAGAAAGTTCAGGTGAAATTAGTGTTCCCAGTGATTGAACCTACAAAAGGACTAGACAAATTTTCAAAATCATCACATAGAAATTAGATCTACAACAGGATCTTTAAAACTCATGTGTCCATGTGTCCTCATGATTGAAATCAACTGACAAAGAAAATGGTACCAAACAGTGGTCAAAATGTTGTCAAAGTATTCTATCACTGCTGTCAAACCACTGACCATTTTCATAAAACTTGAGAATGATATGATTATGTTTTCTTTTGAATATTCACCAGATCCTTTTTGATACTGTTCTCAGAAAATCCTTTAACCATTTTTTTTCAAAGGATTTTCTCGAATAACCAGGATATATCATTCATTTTTTTAAGGATATATTTGGAACTTTTGCTTGTTTTTGTTGGCAATAGTTTCAGCTCCTGACAGGATGTAATACCTTATTTTTGGTGGTATTATTGTCCTCATAAATGGGTCAAAAGGAAATGGTATATATGTTAAGATCATGTCATACTCAGGTTTGCTCCTAAATTTTCATCAAAAATTGATTGCAAACTGTGCTTGAATTACTAGGGTACTCATGTTTTAATTGAATATTAAACGAAAATGAGTTGCCTTAGGAAAAAGTTTTCATCATCTGGGATACTAAACCACGGTCTTTCAAAATTGACATGTGGCAAAACCTTGAATGAAAATCTTCAAAACTGTTGCTGAAACACCTGTCTTTCAGATCTGTACCATTTACCCTAACCACTGTTTTGTTCCAATGTCTGATCTCTAAACACTGTCCACTGCTGAAAGTTAACCACTGATCCCTCATTTTCTTAAAAAGCACTGATGTTCAAAATCAGTGTCTTATCCACTGATATGCTATCCACTGATAGTAAAAATCATCCACTGCCCACAATTTTTACCGTTGTAACCACTGATACTTGATACGTCAGTGGCTCTTAAAACAACTGTTTTCCATACTTCATCCGTGTCATCAGTGTTTGACACGTGGTCAGTTTTTAGCCCTCAGATCGTAATAACCGCTGCCACATCAGCGATCATTTTTTTTCAAAATAAAACCCTGCCCTAAACCCCAAACAGGGTTTTACACTGTCGAATTGAATTCCTAAATTCTCTTCTCAGAGCAGTTTCCAACCCTTCTTCTCAAAAACTTCAAAATCATTCTTCGTTCTTCTCTGCAAAAATGACAAAATCAAAGTCAAAATCAAAATCACAACCAAAACCAAAATCACCACCATCTTCAAAAGAGGTCGCTCAAACGGCCGAAGAACCCATCGAAATACCATACAAACAATCTCACAACTATCTGGGTTTACTCACAAAACCTACTGATAATCACACCTTTGACACCATCATTGATACATTATCTGCATCAAAGTACAAAACTTTGTTAACAGCAAATGCTCCCATCTATCTTCAAACCCAGAGAGAGTTTTGTAAAAAGGCGACGCTTGAAAAACAAGACGATAAAGTCATAGCCATTAACTCCTCGTTACAGGGTAAAGTGATTCAACTCACACCACAATCAATCTCCGAAGTCTTTAATCTTGACGATCAGAAAGACGATCAGAAAGGTAAAATCTCTTTTGATAAAGCCGAGATGAAAACTGATTTCGTAAAAAGGGGATATGCAGAAGAATCAAAGGTAGATACCTTACAAAAGGGTTATTTCCCTTCTGCACCTAGGTTTTTATTTCACACACTTCTGATGTGTGCTTCGAATAAAACAACATCTTTTAACGAAATACCATTGAAAATTCAATGCCTGGGTTACGCTATTTTGAATAATAAGGACTACAATTACTCCCAGGAGATTTTCAATGACATGGTGAAAAACGTTGAAAGTAAAGCATTTTTACTTTTTCTAAGATTTTTGAGTTACTATTTTGAACAAAAATTTGAAAAGGAAAATGTAAATTTGCTCAAACAAGGTGTTCATTGTCAAATAAAAGGCTTAACAAAAGAAACATTTTCCAGAATGATGGCACCAATAAAAACAAAAGCAGGGGTACCTGAGCAGATTTTAGCGGTTACAACTGCTCCTCAGATATCAGCTGCTGAGCCCACTGCTCCAGGTGATCATAGCAGCACAACCACTGCTTTGAAACCCACACCTGACATAACCAAAAAGACCAAAAGAAAAACATCCAGAAAACCCACCAAACCCAAAACAAAGGCAACTCTGGAAGATGAGATCCCAGAGGAAATGCCTGTGACAACACAAAAGTCACCACAAACCACTGCTGCTACTTCCTCACAGCAGTTGGAAGAAAGATCTCAACCCATGCCTAAAACTCCTCCTGCATCCTCACAAAAGGATCAGGTTGTAAGCACAGGGACACCACAATATGAAGCTCTGAATCCACTCGGATCCATCTTCCTCAGTCTTGATCCCAAGGACATGTCTCTTTCAACTCCCATCCCCTCACCAATCATAATGCCACAATCCATGCTACCTTTGTTGCATGCAGCTGCTATAGCTCAGACACAAACCAGTTCCTCTCTATCACCTGTCACTGAGAGTATACCCCCACATGTGACTGGGTCTGATGCTACTACTCCTGCTATCCCAGCAACAATTGAGGAGGTTACACCCCCTGAGTTACAAGTAACTCTCGGTGGTAGTTCAAGTGGAGCAGCAACTACAACTGGTGGATCAACAGATCCTCAGTTGGACAGTTGTTTCATAAGTAAGACTCCCTTGAAGGCAATTTCTTCCATGGCAACTTCGGTGACCACCAGTGAGTTGGATCTAACCACTGGTACCATCAAAGGTTTATCGAGTGCTGAAGAAAGAAGTCCCCAGTACCAAGAACAAGGGGCATCAATGGGTGATTTTTGGGACTCTGTTCCTAAGTCACACATTGATATAACCACTACTGGTGGGGATTCAGATGATCCCAGTAAAATGGGTGATGATTCAAGATATCAGGAATTGACGGGCAGAGTGGAAAAACTTGAAGAATCAGTTTCTGAAATAAAGGAGATGGTGCAAGAGATTTTAAAAGCTCAGAAAGCACAATCCAATGTTGTTCCTGCTCAAGCACCTGCTCCACAACAAGCACCTGCTGCAAATGAGCTTTGGAATATTTTCCAACCCATGCTTGAAAAACAGCAACAAATGGCTGATCAAAAGCATGTTATTCAAGTACAAATGCTGACCAACATGGTGGAATCAAGGTTCAAGGACGCACAAGCAGATATCAAGACTATTAAGGCCAGTATCCAAACTACCACTGGCAAGGCTCCTTCAACTTTACTATTCTTTGATGACCCCCTTGCAGATAATGCCAAAAAGGGGGGAGATAATGAAGCAAATGAAGAAGAAGGGAATAGAACATGGCCTTCATATTGAGCCTAAAAAAGAAAAAGAAAAAGAAAAGCAGGTCTCAAAACCTGTTAGTCAAACAGCTGATACACCAGTAGTTTCAAAAACTGCTGTCAGTAGCCAAACAGCTGCCATGTCATCAACACACACACTTTCAACACACACCACTCTACCACACACCACCACAACTGCTGCTCTACCACCATCATCTACAATCACACCATCATCACTGCCTCCTGCCATAAAGCAGAAGACAGCAGATGTTACAACATCTGCTGTAATGACAACAGTGATTGAAACACCAGTTGTTTCAACCACTGTCAGTCAATCACTGTCACAAACCACTGCTATCCAATCTACCACCACTGATCCACCCAAAACATCATCTGCTCCTTCTTCATTAAAAAGGAGAAGGAATCTCATATCAGATGATGATTCACCACCACCATCACCACCATCAAAAACTACCTCACCACTTCCATCCCCTGCTCAAAAGCAGAAGACAACTGCTGACATATCAGCAGTTGTAATGACAACAGATGTTGAGATACCAGTTGTTTCAACAGCTGTTAGTCAGTCATCCACCGCTGCTCTCATCTCTCCTACTTCACAACCAAAGCTCTTCAACAGAAAAAGAAAGCCAATCCCTGCCGATGAGGGTACACATGATCCTAATGCTGCACAACATCCACTGGAACTTGAAGCTATCAAAAATGAGATGAGGCAATTCTATACAGAAGAAGATCCTTCAAAAAGAAGATTCTCCTCACTCATAGGCTACATGCCACCAGATGATATGGATGACTACCTCAAAATCAAGGCAAGGCAAGCTAAACTAAGAGCTAAATTTGAAAGTGAACGTGACCGTTTAAGCAAAGATGGCATTGCTAAAAGACTGGAGTTCTACTTCACAAAAGTAAAGCAGATAGAAGAGTTTGCACAAGACCTAAACAAAGAAAAGGCTGATCAAAAGAAAGAGTTAAGAAAACAATATCTAGCCTACATCATGAAAGAAAAATTCTATCCTGCTGAAGAACAACAGTTCAAAGAATGGCCAGTAGTAGCTCTTAAGCGTGAGGCAGAAAGGATTGAGAAGATTAAGAATGATCCTACGAAGAAGAGGAATGCTCCTAACTGGAGAAAATATGAAAAGCTCATTGCTGACTTAACCGCTGAATATAAGAGAAAGAAAAAGGAGCTGGTGGATGCGAAAATGGATACTGCTGAAGCCATATCAAAATGGTCAAAACAGCAGACCGATGAAGCCTATGAAAGGCTAAAGAAAAGAAAGATAACTGTTTCAAGCACCTTAAAGAAGCGAGAACATATGATGAAGCTTGAACAGAAAATTGAAAACCTCATAACAATGTTAAAATCAGCAGACAGTTCTACTCTTGTGTCAAACCAAGTTGAAGGCAAACAGCTGACTGAAGAAGAGGTAATAGAAAAAGAAGCAGAGTATCTCAAGGGCGCCATCTTAAAAATGGGTCTGAATGAAGACAGCTCATCAAAGCTTCAAAACCTTTTTAAGAAGGTATTAAACAAACCTGCGTCTCCAAACACTGCAAAAGACAAGACAGAAGTTGAAAGACAAGAACTTATTGAACAAGAAACTGCAGAAGATATAGCTGCAGCAGACAAAGTCATTGAAGAAGCTTTCAAAAGAATGTCTGAAAGTCTGCAGGTGTTTTCAAGGCCAACATCCCTCAACTCATCTGCAAATAACCCTCTCCTAAGAAATCCATTGGGTTCGAAAGTACTAAAGTGGATGTCTGACCAAAAGACCCATGTATTGACTATTGTCAGATCCAATGGAAATGTGAAGTACACATCAAGGAAAGAAGCACTAGGCCTTAGTGTTCAAGATTTGCAGGATCTCCTTGAACTTTCACTGTGTAGGGATGAGGATGACCAGAGTGCAAAGGAATTTGAAGCTGAATTCAAAGAACAAGCTAAGGCACTCTTGATGAGTAATAAAGGTCCTGAATAATGAAGGGTTTTGGCATTATCTGTTCCAGGGGGAGATTGTTGGGATTGAACCCTACCAGAGGAACAGATAATGTAAAGCCAAAACCAGGTCACAACAGAGGATTCACAATAAGCAGCAGTTTACACTTTGTTCTCCCCTTGAAAGTGATTTATAACAACTGATGGTCTTTATCCGCTGTTCAGATACAACTACTGCTGGTCCTTCAACTGCTGATCAAAACTCTGAAATATCCAACACTGCTGGTCCTATCTACTGATGATAAAGCACTGCCCAGTCAAGGACTGATCAACCTTGAGTAAAGCACTGACATAAAGGAAGAGCAGCTGTTTAGTGAATTGTTTGTTTTATGTATAGTCAGTGGTTAGGTTAGCAGTGTTTGTGTAAGGACAGTAAATACAGGTTGTTAGGCTGTTAGACGTCGCTTTCATGGTGACGTCAGCTGAGATACCTCAGTGGTTTGGTTTGCCTATAAATGTAACAGTACCTTGTACTGTTACATTCGATTGACTGAGCGGGTTTTTCTCCTCATGTCTAATCCTTTCATCTTGTGTGCAACCAACCTTGGGGCATCAGGCTGAGGGGGAGTTTAGTTTGTAAGCATATCTGTAATCTTTTGCTTTGATTTGTAAATCATTCGATTCTATGTGAAGCAATTGTTTATCAAACTATTTTCTCCTTTGATTGTGTTTACAAAGTTTATTTTCATTTCCGCTGCACTTTACATGTTTTCATATTCACAAATTGTTCAAAACATACAAACAAACATAATCATGAGAGCCTCCGATCCTAACAGCACTGTTTTTACTTTACCAAGCTAGTTATGGTCCCCGAACATCATAACACACTATATATCATACAAGTAACTAAACACCTAACTATATACTTGAAATATAACCTAAGTAACTAACAATTAGTTTAAACCTATGCCTAGACCCCTCCCCCACCTAGTTCACGCCCCATGATGTGGGACCCACAATTGATTTTATTTGTTATAAAATTTGATCTTGTAGGGAATATGCTACACAAAATATGCTTTATGCCATTACATGTTGGATGCTTTATTTAAGAAACCAAAAGATTAAACCATCTCATAACTTCTACACACCAACACACACTTCTTTCTCTTCCCTTCTTCCTGGGCTTCGGCCGTGAACAACAACACCAACACCACCATCATCCAACCTTCTTCCATCCATTCCATTACTACTCAAAGGTGTTAGAAGCCGTATAAGGAAGCGTGGAGCTTTCGGAAGTTCAAGGACCTCTCTTAATTGCTTTTATCCACTTTTTTTCTCCTCTTGATCATCCCTAGCCTTGAGCTAGTTGTAAGAACCATGATCTTTCCATTTTACTTCTATTTTAAGTGGTTAAAAGAAGATTAACAATGTTAATCATGAAGAACACCAAGAATCACAAAAAAATAACTTGAACATAAGCTTGAATAATGAAGAAACTAAGTTGTTTATGTGTTGATTTGCTTGTTGATCATTGTTTACTTGTGTAAATGATGTTGATCATCATATGATCTTGCTAGATCATGATTAAAAACATAATCTAACAAGATGAGAGGATGAACATGATAGAAGTAAATGGATCATCCTCATGAGAAGCATGAACTTGAAAGGATATGTGGTTTTCTTGAAAAATAATGATCAAAGTAAGTTGTAATACTTGTAGATCTAAAAATTTCATGGATAATTTCTAAAGAAACCAAGTTAAAAATACAAGTTTTATTTAATCTTGGTTCTTACATAAATAAACCCCATTTTTAAAGGTTAAATAAGTGTAAAAACACTTATGTAACAAGAAAAGTTTAAGAAGAAACATTCTTGAAAAATATGATTTGAAGTTGTAAAGATCTACATTCTTTAAAAATTATGTTTTTAAAGAATTAATCACACTTTAAAGGATAACAAGGCTTACTAATAACACTAGTAAGTTACTACAAATTTTTACAAATATTCAAGTTCATGAAGTAGTAGTTTATACTTGTTTTTGGCAAAGTTGGTAAGTAAAGGTTGTTTATTGTTGATTATGGATTGATTGTGTTGATTTTTACAAATGAAAATGATATGCTTGAAAGCATGGAAACCTCCATTTTTAGGGGAAACTATGGCAAAATTTTTCTAAAATTTAACACTTACAAAAAATATTTATAAACATACACTTACAAGTGTATTTTAAACCATGGATTTTTCACATAAACTTTGCCATAATTTTTGTTACAAAAATTATAATTATTGGAGGTTGGTTTTTATAAATAAGAGCGACTAAATATGTATTCAGGAAATATATATTTAGAAGTCACCATGTGTGTGATTGTTTGTATATTATATGCATTAGTTATATTATTTTAGGACTTGAAATAATATAACTCATCAAAATTCCAAGGAATAAATATACAAAGAATACCCAAAATACCGGTAAAACCGAACAAAGGAATATAACTCACAAAATATTCCGGAAATATTATTCATGTGTATATTTTGGTAAATAATAATTTGGACATCAAGGGAATTAAAATGAGATTTTCATGATTACTACAAAATATATCATATTTTTGACAAAGAAGAAAATATATCATTTTGAGTGAATAAAGATATATATATATTTTCTTGAAATTATTAGAAGGTATATTACCTTTGGAAGGAATATATTTTCTCAAATAAATACGAAATATATTATTTTTGGAGAAAAATAAATTTGTATATATTTTCCAAGTTAGACTTGAAAATATATTATTTTTGGGATTTATATGGAAATACAAATATTTTTGAGACTTGTAGGAGATTTATAAATATTTTTGCCAAAGGGAAATTATAAGTAATTTCTCTAAGTAAAATTTCTTAAAATATATATTTTGGAAATATATATTGATGGATTTTTTATTAAAGATATTATTCCGGAAAAGATGATACAAAAATTAAGTATAAGAATACTTAACAATTACAAGAAGATACGTTTTCTCGTACGTATAAATACACACCGGAATACGACACCAATACATGGCAAAAATATACAAGTACAAGAATACGAATACAAATACACTCATCCTTGGGAAGGATATACAGGAATAAATACATAAAGGTAACAAGATAAAATATATTATTTTAACAATTATTCCAAAATGAAATAAATATAATTTAAGTTAAAATATTTATTATTTTAACAAATAATTATATAACTTGGAATAATAATGAGGACACTTTGAAATGTAACTCAAAGACACTAATTAATACTAAGTCAAAGCACGTCCCGCTCGTCTAATAGACCATAGTACGTTGTAGGTAGTCGTGTACACCAGAGGAAACTTTGAGTTACAAGCGGATTCGAAGAACGCAAACAAGTGAGTTCATGTCCCCCTTTTCTTTTAACTGTTTTCAGTTTTATAACTTCGAGGGTGAAGTACATGTTACAAACTGTTTACAAACGTTTATATGTGGTATGGTTAGCTAAGGAAGAGTACTGCTAGATCATGTGAGTGGTGGGTATGAAGCTTAAGGCCATTAATCCTCGTTGTAGGACCGAGGGACATGAGTGATAGATATATTTGGGTGTAGCGAGCCCCATCCATGCGTCCGCCGAGTGGACCATGTGGTGACTATGTCTTATTGCCGGAGACAAAATCTGCTAGGTTTGAGTTTTCCTGTATCACTTCACAAATATTAATGTATTAGCTACACATTAATTGATCTGTTTTCCTTGTTGCTTTCATACCGGGTTTTCAAGTACATACAAACATACTTACAAATGTACCCAAGGTTTATTCGTGCAAACATACTAAACATATGAACTCGCTCAACTTTTGTTGATGTTTTCAAACTACATGTATTTCAGGAAAATTAAGTATGAATCTGGAGAGCGTTGAAGTTTACAAGTCATGTCTCTAATAAAAGGTGTCATCCGAAGTTGGAGGGTTTGAGTTATGTATTTTATCTTGGATAAGATACATGGCCTGAAACCTAGTTTATTTGTGTCTTTTGTGAAGTCCTCATGGATCTAAAACTAGCTGGTATTGTATTTTGAACTTGAAGTCTGTGTTTTTGGGATTTTAAAGTAATGTTGCTTGTAACGTTTTGAAACTATATATGGATGAACACCTTGGTTGCATCATATAGTCGTTTGTTATGGTTGAATGCAATGATATTAAGCAAGTCACACCAAATCACGCTTCCGCAAAAGTCAGGGTGTGACAGTTTGGTATCAGAGCTTCGATTGCAGCGAACTAGGATTCTTTCACGAGTCTAGACTGTCACGGCCCCCTTTCCGGTTTGACCCAGTCCAGGAGCCGCGTGACAGAAATCCCGTGGTATTTATTGAATTTGGCAGCGGAATAATAACCGGATCGTTTAAAACTTGAAAATGCCTGATTCTTTTATTTCATAATTTGGGGTAATTCCCATAATTTACAATAAAGGTGATTTCTCACGGAAATCCCCTGTTTTACAAAAAACATGTTTATTCATTTTATTGAGCCACGTCCTCAAGCTTGTAGTGCTACACGACACTTTTTCCTTGATCATAGCAGATCACCTGAAACATGTTTTAAAAAGGTTTTATCAGCAGGGAAATATTGGCGAGTCATTCATGTTGCACAAAACGACATGTTGTTATAATATACAGTATTAAGGGTGATTACATTGCTTATATCGACCAATTACCCAACGGTATTTATCACTCGACCTGTTTATGTGAATATGGTCATATCACCCATTGGCTAACTCGTTGTCCAATGGTGACGGTTATCAAGTAATGTATACAAAACCCCACATACCGGCTGTAATTGAAGACTACAAAAACTTAATCCCTGTAATTATAACTTTGAAATAAATAGGGTTTTGAAAAGTAATTTGATAAAAGAGAATGACTCACATTGCAGATTTAAACGGGCAGAGTTTAGCCTACTGATTAGCCTTGTAACCCAATTTAAATAACAATGCACACGAACTAGGTTAGTAACTAATACAGCATTTACGATAACTCACGAGATTAAAACCCTCACAACGAATGACAAAGTGCAACACTTAAACATCCATCGAATTCACGACGAATGACAAAGTATAGCCCTAATTTGGGCAGCACTTAAACATCCATTGGATAATTTCAATCGATCGGACATTGAATCGTAGCAGCGATCGAGTTAATACCCTGTATCGTAGCAGTGCCTTCTTAATGGAAATTATGATTTTGAGCAGTAGAATTTCGTTTTTGAGAATTGTTTTCGACACCACTGAACTGCTCATGATCGGATCAATTTATAGGTGAAAAATGGGGTTTACGCGGCCCGCGTAAGCCCCCTTTTGATCTTACGCGGCCCGCGAGGGCCAGCTAATCATAGACTAGGGCTAGCATGTCATCGGTAGGCCTGCCACGTGTGCGACACGTGGCCCGGAATGCTTATCCGGTCAACTCTGCTTTGACGCGGCCCGCGTAAGCTTCTCTTATGGCTTACGCGGCCCGCCTGAAACCCAAAAACCTTGATTTCTTAGTTTTTCATGCACGTTAAGGTTTCAGGGGCCCGGGTTTTTACTTACGGGTTGTTTTGGGACATTTTTGAAGGTCCTTACATCCTCCCCACCTTATTTAGAATCTCGTCCTTGAGATTTACTGAAATAAGTGAGGATACTTTCGCTTCATCTCCGAATCCAGTTCCCAGGTATATTCGGGTCCTCTTTTTGAATCCCATTTGACTTTGACTAGTATTAGTCTTTTATGCTTGAGGAATTTAATCTTTCTGTCTTTTATTTGAAGTGGTTTCTCCACGAACTTCAATTTCTCATTTACCTCTATGTCTTGGAGAGGTACTACCAATGATTCGTCAGATAAACATTTCTTGAGGTTGGATACATGAAATATTTCATGTACTTCAGCTAGCTCCTCTGGTAGTTGTAAGCGATAAGCAACTGGTCCTATTCGTCGAATTACTGGGAATGGTCCTACGTACCTTGGACTTAGCTTTCCTTTCTTACCGAACCGAACTACTTCTTTCCAAGGAGAAACTTTTAAGATGTAACACCTCGAAAATTTACGTCCAATAATGTAGTGACACGTGTCATGAGCTTGGAATATGTGAAATAATACTTTAGAGGGACTAAAGTTGACATACAGTGAAACTGTGTGATTGTAAGAGTCTAAAGTGTCAACAATGGATAAATAAGCTCTACAATAACCCTACATGATGTTTATAACCTTAAACGGATAGATTATGGATCATACGAAACGGGAAATGAAAGAAAGGGAGGAATTACAAACTATAGGGGCTAAATGTGTCAACATGTTGAAAGTATACCTCTGAGTGATCCTTTGGCAAACCTGAAGCTTTGTAATGATAAAATATACTCACTAGGTTATGTGGTAAAAATTTCATAAAGTTTCGTGAACGTATGAGAAAGTTGTGATCAAAACCGTACACGAAGGGTTAAATGCGTCAACGTTGAATTTCGAGACTTTTCGGGTAAGCACAAAGTTAACCAAGGACTTTACCATGTTTGTAAAAGTCCCAAGGCCCTTAAAAATAAGATTTGAGGGTCTAATGAGCAAGATATATCGCCAAAACCACGTTCCAAAAGACCAGGGACTGAATTGCAAAACAAGAAACAAAACTTGGTCACCTGAGGAGGCTAGCGCACCGCTACCTCATAAGCCTAACGGTGCGCTAGGCCTGTATCTGGGCAATAAGAACGACAGCTGCCAGTTATCAGGTCTGTTCCGAATGGTTAACAGCTGTACTCGATACCATGGGCTCTCCAATGGTTTTATATGATACTAGGGGCACTTGGAAAGGTCTTACAACATCAGTAGATCATTTGTAGCATCAATTGATTGATCAAAGTTCATATGCAAGAACACTCAAGTTGCAACCAAACTCACTCTCACTTGCATACTCAATTCTGGAGCTCCTCTGATCAACCTCAAGCTTTCTAGTGATCTCTAAGCATAATTAGGACCTTTGTAAGTGTTTATAACACCTCCAAATTCGTTCTAGCTTAGTGTGTTAACCGAAAGTCAAACCATCGTAAAACTAGTTTGACTTCATGATTAATCAAGATGTGCACAGTATTTTCTCAAATTGAAAGTACCCACATGTTGGTATTTATGTGTGTAACAAACCCTCAAAAGGGTATTTTCAGATTTACATTCTAAGCATGTTAATTGTCGAGTCAAAGCCTTTCTTAAAAAGTCAACAGAATTGTTATTTGCAAATTTAAGTATGATTAGCGATATAGGGTACATGCAACCTGTTTGATCATCAAAATAACTTTATAATTAATGTAAGAATGTGTTTCAACATGATCAACTCGACAATTTTCTGTTTAAACCCGAATCGGAACCGAAGGTCACATAAATTGACTTTTCCTTTGACTTTCAGTTCTGATCCGTGCATGCATGTTAAGATCTGCATTAGAGCATATTTTGGGCCAAGTTTCATGTATGTACAACCCTCTGGAATTTTACATCTTGGTTCCATGTTTAACCGATTCATATGCATGTTTCCGATTTATGCTTAAAGTTGACTATTTTGCCCTTTTTAATATAAAACGCGATTTTTGAAAAAGTAAAAGAGTAGAATCATTTGTTACTGATTTATAAACTTGCACCAAAAGTTTCAGATCAGTTTGTGGTTCAGATTAAGAGATATGCTCGATATCGTAAATCACAAGCTTTATGTTAAGTAAATAGCGCAATTAGCGCATAGCCTATTTTAACCCACTTTTTAGTATCAAAATTTCTACCCACTGATATTATATAATATTTTGGGATTTTTAAAGATTTTTATTAAATTTTTGGATAAGCATAACATAGGTCTTTAAACCAAATTCGGTAAATACCGATTTTGCCCTTTTCGGTCATAAAACGAGTTCTACAAATCCGATTGACCCCAAACCTTTTTCTACTGATTTTATTTGTTAAATAAAGTATGTTGAGCCTTCTGGAAATATAAAAATCTCAGCTTTCTTTTACAAACCCGGAAACGGCTCTAAATCGCCTTTTTAGGCATTTTTAAAGCATAGTATATACTATAACCATATCAAACATATAAGACTTATATTTACTGATGTGTTTAGTATATTTTTATAAAATAACAGTGAGTAAAAGTTTATAAACTCAGGTTTCCGGTTTTAACCTTTTAAGCCTAAGTGAAATTACCAAAATGCCCCTAAGGTGCATAGTTTGGTTTTAAATGATAATTTTCACATATGGGTCATACCCTACTATTATAACATGTTAAAATAAGTATATTTACTATATAGACCAGACCCGAAACTCAGATTTATATTCAAACTCTTTTATGATCATTAAAATGACCAAAATACCCCTACGGGGCTTATTTTGAGATTTAACTCGTTTTGGGCATAATAGAAGATATCTTATTGATATCACGACATATTAAAGGCATAATAACTTAGGAAACATGTCTATGACTCTTTTGGTTACTCGTTACGCACTTGTCGCGTTCGGATCGGCTTATGTGACTAGTTCATTTATATTAGCCGAAGCGAGTCAAACTTTATCATTTTTGTCTCCAAATCCAGAATGTGTTTAGTATACCCATATTATACAAGTCTTCAAACTTGTCGGGTCTAAATCACATTCTATCCGGTCTTCGCTTAATCGTGCGTTTGAACCGTATGTTCCCTAAGACTAACCGGTCTAAGTTTTGGCTTAAGCAAAGACCCGTTAGAGTTCTAATTAATTATTTATGTCATCATTCCAGACTAGAGCCTTCCGGTAAATGGTACCTACGCTTACTTAAGTGAATACGGCTGAGTTATTAAAATCTTATTAATTAAGACAGGAGCTAGCTCAGGTAAATACTTTTAACTTATTTTCCCTTATACGGGCTTGGGGTACGGTATTATAAAGATACCGCTTGGTCGGGTGTAGAAACCTTTTGATCGGAGATGATTGAATTGCATAATCCCGTTTTAATTCGTATTGCTTGATAACAAATAACATTGGGGGTTAATGACCGTGTCCTGGATATCCTTGGCTCATTTTAAAAAGTGAATGGCCACGACGTAAGCACAAGGTGTAGACAAAACACCTCCTGTTGCATATGTAAAACGTATACTCACTCGTGAGGATAACTTCTTGTGAGATTATATTTGTGGTGTGTCGATTAATCTTGTCCGGCTTGTATTGTATCGTATTGTATGATCACCGGCCCTAAATGTTGGACAAACATGTAAATCGGATACAAGATTTTTATTAACAAAATTGTCCCAAGTTATAAAAGATTAATCTTGCCTCTGTGCATTTTAATCAATGTGTCAAAAGATTTTGTGCCGTTTGCACTCAAATCAATTTTCAAACTCTTTTCAAAATGAGTCAGTTAAATTGTATTTACCAGTGAAAACTGACGTATTTTTCCAAAAGGTTAAGTGACAGGTACTGAACGTAATTGGCTGGAAGCTCAGGGCGATTATAAGGAATCTTGCAAGTCCTAGGTGTCTAAAGTCTGTTGAACAATGATTATGATTATTCGATCCGCCTGTGGATCTTTTTACATTCCGTTGTAATACTCTGATATTACTTTATATTCGGATTGTAATATATTTATCTTTTGCTTCCGCTGTGCATTTATATATTGTGTTGTTTGACTATGATGATATCAATTACGTCACGATACCCCTCACCGGGCCCACCGGTGACACGTGGAATTCGGGGTGTGACAGGTTGGTATCAGAGCCAACATTGAGTGAATTAAACACTAGCCCTTAGTGTTTAATCTCAATGACACAGTAGCACATTCTTTGACCTTCTGAGTCTAGACTTAACATAGGAATAATCTCAATCCTAATCTGGAAATTTTTGCTTCCAATTCTAATTGAATACGTCGCCAAGCGAAGAAGCTGTAATAGGAGTTCTCCACACTCGGAGCCTTGAAATGCTGAGCTTCGTACCGCGGCCAGGATGAAACGAGCCTACAAGGACAAAGCATTCAGAAATAAAATAAAGAAGAAATTCCTTTTACTGAAGATCGTTTCCTTATTAGTCCTTATAAGGACATAATTATCTTTCAGTCCCTCCGAGGACAACATTATTTCTTTCAAGTCCCGCTTAGGGCAACTATATATACTTTTATTTTATATAATGGAATGATTAAGTTTAAACTTTCATTCTAAACAAGAAATGTTAAATAAATGTAAAATAACAATTCTTTTACAAGATCTACCATTATAATAAAATGGCAAAGTCTAAAAAGGACAAGACCTAGCCACGTGTCATTTTAAGACCGGGCCAAGATGGTAGTTCCATAATTAGATTTAGATCCATATTAACATCTCAATTTAATATTGCTCTGCGTTAATTATTAATTAAGAATCTTAAGTGTGAAACCTAGCCTTGGGACAATTATAAGACCGGGCCAAGATGGTAAGACCTGTTTAAAAGATTCAATTCCCTGTTAACATCTTAAAACATGTTAACACTCCTGGCAGATGTGATTCAAAATCACACGTTATCTTTATATAGGATTCTTCAAAAAAAAATTCCTAACCCAGTTTAATGATCCCTGAATCCTGGGTTTACGTCATCAATTAAGATGATCATATTTTAACCATACGTGGTAATATAGTGCCTACGGGCCTTGCTCGTTTCTACATGAGCCAAAATACAGTGGTAGCTATGACTCCCTGTCAGATAAAGGTAATGAACTAGGTTCAAACCTCAAATGCTTTGATTCTCTGAAATCATGGCTTATAAACTTGTCTACGTGACTAGGCCATTTGTGCCATTATTAAAACTTTAATGCCTCGACTCTCTGAAGTCATGGCTTATAAGCTTGTCTACGTGACTAGGCCATTTGTGCCATTATTAAAACTTGAATGCCTCGATTCTTTGAAGTCATGGCTTATAAACTTGTCTACGCGACTAGGCCATTTGTGCTATTATTAACTTGTAAAGTAGGATTTATGAGGAGAATCCTGAAGGAAATAAATATTCCCCCTTCCCTGTCAGTATACATTTTAAAAAGAATCATAAAGGAGAAACCTAGCCTACGCGGCCAAGATGGTGAGACCTACTCAAGAGATTCGGATCCTTGTTAACACCTAAGAACGTGTTAGCACTCCTGACAAAATGTGATTCGATAAAATCACAACAGTCATCCCTATATTGGAAAATTTCTTTTTCTAATTTACCTTATGATCTAGAAATCAGGGCTTATATCATCTTATAAGATGATCACATTATAAACATCCGTAAGTGATGAAGTGCCTACGGGCTAAATTTGTTGTCCGATAAGACAACGACAGTGGTGGTCCTTGACCTCCTGTCTAAAAAGGGTGGACCATGTCCAAGCATAATAGTCGGTATGATCCAAACGATCTTGACTAATAGCATCTGAAAAGATGATCATATCATAAACATCCCTCAGAAGGGAATGCCCACGGGCTATATCTATTGTCCTAAAAGACAAAAGGCAGTTGTAGTCTTCGACTCCCTGTTAAGAAAAGTAACCGACTATGCTCAAACCTTAAATGCCTCGATCCCAAACGATCATGGCTTATAAATTTGAAACTGTCCTTGTGACTAGGCCTTCTGCGCCACTTTAATATCCTTAATGTTTTATAACTAGGATAAATTATAATGGAAAATACTAATTTAAAATAACTAACAAATTAACCGATATGGTTTATATTACCATGGTTGATGAATCGTCAAAAATGGGGATACCATAATAACCTCTGAATAAATCATTGCCATTGTTTATGTAGCGATCAAGCTACATGACTGGATCAGAGGAGGCCAACAGCCACCCGAAGAAGAACGATGATATTACCAAAATTAGCATGACTGAAGCGAAACTGCAGGCACTAATAAATAGTGCTATTACTCAAGCTCTTGACAGTCAGTATAATGAATCAAATGATAACCACTCTACGACTCTATCTGTGGCTCGTATTAAGCCCCCTCCTAAATCACATGAGTCAGAGGAAGACGATGTTCATAACCCGTCACAACGAAGGAATGATCCGCCTAGTCAGGTCGTGCTTCACCAAGAGGCACCAGTTAAGACCTGCACATATAAATATTTTGCCTCCTGCAAGCCCAGAGACTTTACAGGAGAAAAAGGAGCCATCGATTGCATGACGTGGCTCGAGGAGATGGACGCTGTTGTTGACATCAGCGGTTGCACGAAGCAGGACGTTGTGAAATTTGTTTCGCAATCGTTCAAAGGAGAAGCGTTGGCGTGGTGGAGATCATTGCTCCAAGCCACGGGAAAGGTCCTACTCTACAACTTATCTTGGGATCAATTTGTTGAATTAGTCAAGGAAAATTTTTGCCCTCAGCATGAGGTAGAAGAGATAGAATCAGACTTCTTGACTCTAGTCATGAAGGATTTAGATTGCCAGGCATACGTGACAAGTTTTAACACTATGTCCCGCCTAGTTCCTTATTTAGTCACCCCTGAACCTAAACGCATAGCGCGTTTTATTGGAGGCCTAGCACCAGAGATAAAGGGAAATGTAAAAGCATCTAGGCCAACCACATATAGGTCCGCAGTGGACTTGTCCTTATCTCTCACCTTAGATGCAATCAGAAATAAGTCTGTTAAGGCTTCTGGTGAGGGAAAAAGGGAAAGAGAGGAAGAGAACTCTCATCGATCTGATAAGAAGAAAAAGGGAAGCTTAAGGAACAAGAAAGAATCCGAGTCTAGGAAAAACTCGAGTCAGTCTAATAACAGGCCTAAGTGCAGTAACTGCAAAAAGCAACATTCTGGGAAGTGTACAATTGACCCAGGTGCCAAACTGTGTGGAATTTGCAAGACCAAGGGTCACAAGACTTTAGATTGCAAGGAGTTGAAGAACGCGATCTGTCACAATTGTAACGAGGAAGGGCATATCAAGACTAACTGCCCAAAGATTTTAAAGAAGCCGAGAAAGGCCAGGAAAAACAAAAGCACGAGTCTTCCAGAGGAACGCCCACGAGGTGGTACAGAATGCTAACCATATAGCAGGTACTTTTCCTTATCAGGAAGTTTATGCATAAATTATTTTTCTTTATGCTGGCACATATGATTCTTTAATGAACGATAAATGTTAAGAACTGTTGTCTTCGCCTGATTTAAACTCCGGCCATTTGACGTGAGGTAGAAATTGGCCGATGATACCTTGGAGAATGCTCCGACGAACCTTAGAAAGATATTTCATATCTATTAGGAACCACTCTTTTCTAATATCCTTATGGCAAGCTTTCAAGCTATCCAACTTTATCAATATAATAAAGACAGTTGTGACATTTCGATCCCCTGTCAAAAAGGTGATGAACTAGGTCCAGACCCTAAATGCCCTCGATGGTCTTTCATGGCCTAGGCTAAGTAAAATCTATAAGTATACATATCTAAACAATGTTCACTAAGAATAATCATGTTATATTGGCCTATGGCCTAATGGTACCATGGATAGTATATGATAAATTGCCAGGATAATGAATAGCGGTTGTCGGATTGCAATTAAGCAATTGTTTTATCAATATTAGGAACCAATATCAAGTATGGCGAACTCAGATAAGACAGCCGTTGATCGTGCTATGGATGATGCGACGCATGCCAATGATACTACAATTGTGAACCTTAGAATTTCCAATGATGTCCTTCAAACTATGATAGACGCAGCTGTTGGAAAAGCTGTGAAGAAGGCCGTGAAAAAGTTCAAGGAGCCCAATGCTATTTGCTCCAGGTCTTATCGAAGACCACACGTCCTTACTCACAAGGAGGATCTCGTTCATACCTCTAAGGCAAGGGATGAACTAAAGAGGAAAAGGGAGGAGGATAACTCCCAGAGTTCTAAGAAAAAAAAAGAATAAACAAAAGTCCAACCAGAAACCTGTATGCGAGATTTGCAAGAAGCGCCATTATGGGAAGTGCAGGTTCGAACCAAAATCCCGATCGCGGCCGAGGGTTTGTGGGATCTGCAAATCGAAGGATCATAAAACGTTGGACTGCAGGTACATGAAGGATGCAGTCTGCTTCGGCTGTTATGAGAAAGGCCACATCAAGACCACGTGCCCTGAATTTGTCAAAGGAAAGACGGCTAAGGAAGTAAAGCCTAAGATTGAAAGCGCCTAATATGCCTGGACCAGTTCATAAATAATGGCATCAGGTACCTCCCTTAACACTTATCAACGATATGAATGCTAAGAGTTTTTATTTTGATTCAGATACCAATAAATCCTTCATAAACTAAGCCTAGCAAACTTTTGATTACATTCATAAGAACTTCAGATATTAAAAATGAGGTATAATTTACCAATGGAAACTTCAATGACCTCTCTCCTATCCTCGGAGATAATCCTTTCATAAGAATCTGGAGTACTCTTCCCCCAGAAAGAGTACGACAATATATATTATTTTATTTTATTTTATTTTTCTCATTGTTTTTATCAACCGCGAATGCCAAACTATGTTTGATAAAAAGTGCCATATGAGGATTGGCGTATCCTAGTGTGTCCCATAGATTGCTTCCATGCCTGACCAGTATGGAGGTTTAATACATGGAACCCCTGAGATATCCCGATGGTCATATTGTACTAAAGTCGACTAGTAGTATTCAAAGAAGATATCCAATATAAAATGTCCTTATAAGTATCTCTGCTTAGGACATCCTTGCATTTGCAAAAAGAATGTGTCATTATCTGACACCGACATCAATGGAAGAATTAGAGCCTGAGATTTGGAAAATCTCTGTAATCTCATTATACCTAAGTATCTGTCACTAAGAATACCCTGTTTACCTCCTGCGAGGCGAGTAGAATTAAGATCTATAACCCATTTTGGGACTGCATCATTATGAAATCTCCAAGATGGCTAGTACCATCATTGGAAGGATCGAAACCCTGATTAAGTAAAATTTAAGATATAGGTTCATATAGCCTAACTCGATATTCTAAGAATTCGGTATAGTTAATTAAGGAAGACGGTTCATTTTGCTTATGCATCGATTACCGCAACCCGAATTAGGCAACAAGTAAGAATTGTTATCAGCTGCCCAGGATCGTCGATTTGTTCGACTAATGGCAAGGATTAGCTAATTCCTTAAGATTAGTTTTAAGCAATGGTTGGAATAACCATCTCACCTTAAATTTAGTTTTCCTATAATAGTTGTTATATAAGTATCAATGCTGCTCTTCTGGAAACCTTGTATAGATGGACTGTTAAACATCTATTAAGACAAAAGATTGGTAAGTCCAATCGTCAGGATCTAAAAGTTGCATTAGAAACAACGAATAAGATCAAACAAATCCATAATCGATTGCAAGTTGCCATTATTCGGCAGAAAATCAAAGATTAATGAAGTTAGCAACCCTCCTAAGTTCTTGTTAAGAAATAAGGATCAACAAAAGATATCACCCTGGAAGGGTGTGCAAATTTGTAAATTATCAGACTAGTTGAGCTCTGAATATATCAAATCATTCGAAGGAATCGAATGTATCAGGATCAAATAGCTTATAAGGACCTACTTAAGGAGCTTGGCGGAGCATACAATGCATTGCATACTAATGAATTGGGGATATGTTTCACCAATAAGTCAAGAAGCATTATCACATATTGATATGCAGATTTTGATATAACGAGCAACCTGTGTCGATTAAGGATCGACAGGTTAAGAAGCTCCAAAAGGATACATGACCTATTATAGAGGTCAGCTGGAGTGCCATAGAGGCCCAAATGTACTAAGGAAGGTTAAGTTCAATATAGGACAGAAAGTACTCCCTTTACTTTAAGCAAATCTCGAGGTCGAGATTTCTTTTAAGGGGGTGAGGATGTAACACCTCGAAAATTTACGTCCAATAATGTAGTGACACGTGTCATGAGCTTGGAATATGTGAAATAATACTTTAGAGGGACTAAAGTTGACATACAGTGAAACTGTGTGATTGTAAGAGTCTAAAGTGTCAACAATGGATAAATAAGCTCTACAATAACCCTACATGATGTTTATAACCTTAAACGGATAGATTATGGATCATACGAAACGGGAAATGAAAGAAAGGGAGGAATTACAAACTATAGGGGCTAAATGTGTCAACATGTTGAAAGTATACCTCTGAGTGATCCTTTGGCAAACCCGAAGCTTTGTAATGATAAAATATACTCACTAGGTTATGTGGTAAAAATTTCATAAAGTTTCGTGAACGTATGAGAAAGTTGTGATCAAAACCGTACACGAAGGGTTAAATGCGTCAACGTTGAATTTCGAGACTTTTCGGGTAAGCACAAAGTTAACCAAGGACTTTACCATGTTTGTAAAAGTCCCAAGGCCCTTAAAAATAAGATTTGAGGGTCTAATGAGCAAGATATATCGCCAAAACCACGTTCCAAAAGACCAGGGACTGAATTGCAAAACAAGAAACAAAACTTGGTCACCTGAGGAGGCTAGCGCACCGCTACCTCATAAGCCTAACGGTGCGCTAGGCCTGTATCTGGGCAATAAGAACGACAGCTGCCAGTTATCAGGTCTGTTCCGAATGGTTAACAGCTGTACTCGATACCATGGGCTCTCCAATGGTTTTATATGATACTAGGGGCACTTGGAAAGGTCTTACAACATCAGTAGATCATTTGTAGCATCAATTGATTGATCAAAGTTCATATGCAAGAACACTCAAGTTGTAACCAAACTCACTCTCACTTGCATACTCAATTCTGGAGCTCCTCTGATCAACCTCAAGCTTTCTAGTGATCTCTAAGCATAATTAGGACCTTTGTAAGTGTTTATAACACCTCCAAATTCGTTCTAGCTTAGTGTGTTAACCGAAAGTCAAACCATCGTAAAACTAGTTTGACTTCATGATTAATCAAGATGTGCACAGTATTTTCTCAAATTGAAAGTACCCACATGTTGGTATTTATGTGTGTAACAAACCCTCAAAAGGGTATTTTCAGATTTACATTCTAAGCATGTTAATTGTCGAGTCAAAGCCTTTCTTAAAAAGTCAACAGAATTGTTATTTGCAAATTTAAGTATGATTAGCGATATAGGGTACATGCAACCTGTTTGATCATCAAAATAACTTTATAATTAATGTAAGAATGTGTTTCAACATGATCAACTCGACAATTTTCTGTTTAAACCCGAATCGGAACCGAAGGTCACATAAATTGACTTTTCCTTTGACTTTCAGTTCTGATCCGTGCATGCATGTTAAGATCTGCATTAGAGCATATTTTGGGCCAAGTTTCATGTATGTACAACCCTCTGGAATTTTACATCTTGGTTCCATGTTTAACCGATTCATATGCATGTTTCCGATTTATGCTTAAAGTTGACTATTTTGCCCTTTTTAATATAAAACGCGATTTTTGAAAAAGTAAAAGAGTAGAATCATTTGTTACTGATTTATAAACTTGCACCAAAAGTTTCAGATCAGTTTGTGGTTCAGATTAAGAGATATGCTCGATATCGTAAATCACAAGCTTTATGTTAAGTAAATAGCGCAATTAGCGCATAGCCTATTTTAACCCACTTTTTAGTATCAAAATTTCTACCCACTGATATTATATAATATTTTGGGATTTTTAAAGATTTTTATTAAATTTTTGGATAAGCATAACATAGGTCTTTAAACCAAATTCGGTAAATACCGATTTTGCCCTTTTCGGTCATAAAACGAGTTCTACAAATCCGATTGACCCCAAACCTTTTTCTACTGATTTTATTTGTTAAATAAAGTATGTTGAGCCTTCTGGAAATATAAAAATCTCAGCTTTCTTTTACAAACCCGGAAACGGCTCTAAATCGCCTTTTTAGGCATTTTTAAAGCATAGTATATACTATAACCATATCAAACATATAAGACTTATATTTACTGATGTGTTTAGTATATTTTTATAAAATAACAGTGAGTAAAAGTTTATAAACTCAGGTTTCCGGTTTTAACCTTTTAAGCCTAAGTGAAATTACCAAAATGCCCCTAAGGTGCATAGTTTGGTTTTAAATGATAATTTTCACATATGGGTCATACCCTACTATTATAACATGTTAAAATAAGTATATTTACTATATAGACCAGACCCGAAACTCAGATTTATATTCAAACTCTTTTATGATCATTAAAATGACCAAAATACCCCTACGGGGCTTATTTTGAGATTTAACTCGTTTTGGGCATAATAGAAGATATCTTATTGATATCACGACATATTAAAGGCATAATAACTTAGGAAACATGTCTATGACTCTTTTGGTTACTCGTTACGCACTTGTCGCGTTCGGATCGGCTTATGTGACTAGTTCATTTATATTAGCCGAAGCGAGTCAAACTTTATCATTTTTGTCTCCAAATCCAGAATGTGTTTAGTATACCCATATTATAAAAGTCTTCAAACTTGTCGGGTCTAAATCACATTCTATCCGGTCTTCGCTTAATCGTGCGTTTGAACCGTATGTTCCCTAAGACTAACCGGTCTAAGTTTTGGCTTAAGCAAAGACCCGTTAGAGTTCTAATTAATTATTTATGTCATCATTCCAGACTAGAGCCTTCCGGTAAATGGTACCTACGCTTACTTAAGTGAATACGGCTGAGTTATTAAAATCTTATTAATTAAGACAGGAGCTAGCTCAGGTAAATACTTTTAACTTATTTTCCCTTATACGGGCTTGGGGTACGGTATTATAAAGATACCGCTTGGTCGGGTGTAGAAACCTTTTGATCGGAGATGATTGAATTGCATAATCCCGTTTTAATTCGTATTGCTTGATAACAAATAACATTGGGGGTTAATGACCGTGTCCTGGATATCCTTGGCTCATTTTAAAAAGTGAATGGCCACGACGTAAGCACAAGGTGTAGACAAAACACCTCCTGTTGCATATGTAAAACGTATACTCACTCGTGAGGATAACTTCTTGTGAGATTATATTTGTGGTGTGTCGATTAATCTTGTCCGGCTTGTATTGTATCGTATTGTATGATCACCGGCCCTAAATGTTGGACAAACATGTAAATCGGATACAAGATTTTTATTAACAAAATTGTCCCAAGTTATAAAAGATTAATCTTGCCTCTGTGCATTTTAATCAATGTGTCAAAAGATTTTGTGCCGTTTGCACTCAAATCAATTTTCAAACTCTTTTCAAAATGAGTCAGTTAAATTGTATTTACCAGTGAAAACTGACGTATTTTTCCAAAAGGTTAAGTGACAGGTACTGAACGTAATTGGCTGGAAGCTCAGGGCGATTATAAGGAATCTTGCAAGTCCTAGGCGTCTAAAGTCTGTTGAACAATGATTATGATTATTCGATCCGCCTGTGGATCTTTTTACATTCCGTTGTAATACTCTGATATTACTTTATATTCGGATTGTAATATATTTATCTTTTGCTTCCGCTGTGCATTTATATATTGTGTTGTTTGACTATGATGATATCAATTACGTCACGATACCCCTCACCGGGCCCACCGGTGACACGTGGAATTCGGGGTGTGACATAAGAGTACCTTGTCTACAACTTGAAATTCTAGTGGCTTGCGTCGATTATCGGTATAACTTTTCTGGCGATCTCGAGCTGTTTTCAGTCTTTCCTTGATTTGAGTGATCTTGTCAATAGTTTTTTGTACGATTTCAGGACCTGATAACTGGCTTTCTCCTAATTCTGCCCAGCAAACTGGAGTTCTACATTTTCGTCCATACAGTGCTTCGAACGGGGCAGCTTCGATGCTTGATTGATAACTATTGTTATAGGAGAATTCAATTAAGGGTAGGTGGTCATCCCAATTTCCACCAAAATCTATCACACATGCTCTAAGCATGTCCTCCAGGGTTTGGATCGTCCTTTCACTTTGTCCGTCTGTCTGAGGATGGTATGTAGTACTTAGATTTAATCAGGTTCCCATGGCTTCTTGGAAACTTGTCCAGAAATGGGAAGTAAAACGACTATCCCTATCCGATACAATGGAGAGTGGAACTCCATGTAAGGATACTACTTCATCTACATACAACTTGGCTAACCTTTCCATGCTGAAGGTTTCCTTCATGGGTAGAAAATGAGCTGATTTGGTTAATCGATCCACAATTACCCAAATCGCGTCATTACCTTTTCTAGTTTTGGAAAACTTAGTAACAAAGTCCATGGTTATCAGTTCCCATTTCCATACCGGCATTTCTAATTGTTGTAGTAGACCTGAAGGTTTCTGGTGTTCTGCCTTAACTTGTGAACAAGTAAGACATTTAGAAACATATTTAGCTATATCCTTTTTCATTCCTATCCACCAGAAGTTATTTCTTAAATCTTGGTACATCTTATTGTTACCAGGATGCATGGTATACCTAGATTTATGGGCTTCTTCTAAAATCTTATTTCTTAACTCTCCTTGCTTAGGTACCCAAATCCTTTTCTTGTGGAATCTCCACATTCCATCACTTCCTTGTTCTAATTCCTTTATTCTTCCCTTCATTCCTTCAGCATCATCCTTGATTGCTGTTTCTTGAATGTTTTTCAGTTGTTCCATTAAGTCTAATTGTAAACTTAATCTAAGAGCACGAACTCGTCGTTGTTTTTCATGATACTTACGACTTAAAGCATCAGCAACTACGTTTGCTTTTCCTTCGTGATATTGAATATCACAGTCGTAGTCACTTAGGATTTCCATCCATCTCCTTTGCCTCATGTTTAATTCTTTTTGTCCAAATATGTATCTTAAACTCTTATGATCAGTATAGACTGTAAACTTACTTCCATACAAATAGTGTCTCCAAATCTTAAGGGCAAAAATTATGGCTCCTAATTCTAAGTCATGAGTCATATAATTTTCTTCGTGCTTCTTCAATTGTCTTGAGGCATACGCAATTACCTTCTTGCGTTGCATTAGCACACATCCTAATCCTAGCTTAGAAGCATCACAGTAGACTTCAAAATCTTCTGTTCCTTCTGGTAAGGCATGAATTGGGGCGTTTGTTAATTTATGCTTTAAGATTTTAAAAGCTTCCTCTTGCCTAGGTCCCCATTCAAATTTCACTGCTTTACAGGTTAGCTTAGTTAAAGGTACGACTATCTTGGAAAATCCTTAATGAATCGTCTATAATATCCAGCTAACCCTAGAAAACTTCTAATTTCTATAGCTGACTGCGGGACCTTCCATTTGGTGATTGCTTCTATCTTGGAGGGATCGACATGAATACCTTCGTGATTCACCATGTGGCCTAAAAATTGCACCTCTTGCAGCCAAAATTCACACTTTGAGAATTTGGCGTAAAGTTTTTCCTTTCTTAACAAAGTTAAGAGTGCATGCAGGTGCTGACAGTGCTCGTCTTGATTTTTGGAATAAATGAGTATATCGTCGATGAAGACAATTACAAATTTATCCAAGTACGGTTTACAGATCCTATTCATCATGTCCATAAATGCTGCAGGAGCATTTGTTAGCCCGAAGGGCATGACTGTAAACTCGTAATGACCATACCTAGTTCTGAAAGCAGTTTTAGGTATGTCTTCTTCTTGCACTTTCAATTGATGGTATCCGGAGCGTAAATCTATCTTAGAAAAGTATCTAGCTCCCTGAAGTTGATCAAAAAGATCATCGATCCTAGGTAATGGGTATCGATTCTTAATTGTAACCTTATTCAATTCCCTATAATCGATACACATTCGCATTGACCCATCTTTCTTCTTTTCGAACAACACAGGCGCTCCCCACGGGGATGAACTAGGTTGTATGAATCCTTTACTTAATAATTCATCTAACTGCTTTTTCAATTCTAGCATTTCGGTGGGTGCTAACCGATAAGGTGCCTTGGCTATCGGTGTAGTTTCAGGAATTAGATGAATTCTAAATTCTACTTCCCTATTGGGTGGTAATCCTGGTAGTTCTTCTGGGAATACATCCGGGGTATTCTGCTACTACAGGAATTTCTCTAAATTCCTTACCTTTCGTGTTAATGATTACTGAAAGCATATACACTATTTCTTGTTTTCTTGAATAACTAGCCAACTTCATTACTGAGATGAATTTTAATGGCTTTCGTGGCTTATCTCCTATAATCACCACTAATTCTCCAGTGGGTATATGAATTTCTATGGAATTTTTATCACAAAGAATTCGAGCACGGTTGGCTACTAACCAATCCATTCCTAACACAATATCGAATCCGGCTAAATTCATAGGTAACAGGTTTGCAGAGAATTTATGACCTAAGAGTTCTATCTTTCCTTCTCGCAAAACTTTATTTATGTTAACAGAATTTGCATCTGCCGTTTCGACAGTGAAAATCTGCCTAAGGTTGGTTAAGGGTAAGTTAAGTGCTTGGCAGAATGAAGTATTTATAAAACTTTGGTTTGCACCAAAGTCAAATAATACTTTTGCATAAATGTCGTGAACTAGGAACGTACCAGCTATCACGTCAGGGATTAGCTCTGCTTCCTGAGTAGTCAACAGGAAGGCTCTTGCGTTTTTCTTGGTAGTTCCTTCAGCAGGTTTAGCCTTGTTATCTGCTGGTTTGACTAACTTGGGGCATTCTGGTTTGAAATGCCCAGCTTCTCCACAGTTATAGCAGACCTTTGTTTTATTTCTGCAATCTTCTTCACGATGCCCTACAGTTTTGCAGAAGTTGCAGGTTTCATTACATTTTCCAAAATGTTTCTTTCTACAGTTTCTGCAGAATGGCGGAGTGGAAGATTGCCCAGTTTCTCTTTTCTTGAATTTGTTATTATTACCCACATGAAATCCTTAGGTAATTTTCTGAGCCAATTCCTTCTTCCTATTTTCTTCTCGCGTACGCACCAGTCCGTCTGTCAAAGTGTTGGCTAATTCTACCGCATCATCGATCGTGCGAGGTCTCGCAGCTTTGACAATATCACGGATCTCGCTAATTAAACCCCAAATGTAGCAAGAAATAAGTACCGGTTCTGGCGAAGCCAGAGTAGGCACTATTCGAGCATATTCGAAAAACTTCGAAGTATACCCTCAGCAATTAACATCCACCATTCGGTGGCTCAGGAATTTGTTCATCATCTGCTCTTTTTCATATTCTGGGCAGAATTTTCTTTCCACCAGACGCTTAAACTCCTCCCAACTCATGGCATATGACATGTCACTTCCCTTGGCTTGTAATATTGTATTCCACCATTCTAATGCTTACTCCTTAAAAGGTGAGAAGCATACATGACTTTATCCTCCTCGGCACATTTACTTATTTTGATTACTGCCTCGGTTTTCTCCAACCAACGCAGCACCGCAGTCGCCCCTTCATTGCCTGCGAACTCAATAGGTTTACAGGCAAGGAATTCCTTGTAAGTGCAAACAAGCGTTGCAGCTTTAATTCTTTTAAGAATTGGGGCTTGCAGTACATCATTATTATTAATGTTACCGCCTCCATTTATGCTATTACTGAAGTTGTCTTCATGAGTACGTTTGCTAGGAATAATTTGAGGTTCAACTGGATTTCGAGCAATAGCAAGGATTGCTGGAATAGCGTTGGCTATTCCCTGAGCAACGATATTCTCGATATCTTGCCTATTCAGAAATTGATCTTCATGGTTTTGTTCAGATTGGTTAACTTCATTAACGAGTTCATTACCAGCGTGTTCCATCTGGTAATTAATATATATAAGTGATTAGCATTAATAACCAAACATAACAAAATAATCGCACATATAATCACATCAACATGTATAGCCAAAATTGTCGATTTTCGACGTTCGATATTTTATATATTATAATAGGCATCCGTACACACTGGTTATCTTACAAAAATTTTATTTTTGGTTATTTCACATAATTATATTTTATTATTACTAAACACATTCATACAACCACATAACCATAGTTACACCATCCCCGTCAACTGGAATCTTAGAAACGATGTTCCCTCTCGTCGTATTTCCAAGATATTCTTTCCCCTACTTCCCTAATTCGATTCCCTACATCAATCAGCTCCTCGCCATAATGACGGAGTTCTGCCAAGTTTTCTACGCTCATAGGTGGATGTAGTGGAAGTTCAGTATCAAATTGGGGGAAAAAGGTATTAGGGTTATTTAGGAGATTTTGAAACTGCCAGTCGGTGGTCCACCACTCTTCTAGTTCTGCTGGTAGAGGTTGGGAGTGGATAATGGGATCTGGGATATCAGGCTCTAGATCAACTGGAAGTTGTGCTTCTGCTGGGTAATTAAAAAGGTTTTCACCGGCAGGTCCAATGAGGTCACTAAGTGCCAGTTTATGATACAGCTCCTCCCAGGGTGGCATTTCCTGGTCTTGCCTGGAACTTTCCCCAATCTCTATTCCCTTGCCTTTATCCTTGGGATCTTTCGTCTTTATAACTTTCCGTGTCGCTGGTTTCCTCCTACGCACACGCCTCCAACCCACTAATCTTCTTCTCTTCTTTGGCTTTGGTTTCTCCGGAGGTTGGGCTTGAAATTCCATAGGTTCATCATTGTCGGCACAATAACCGGTAAAGTCTCTGGAAACTTCCACATTAACAGAATAGAGGTTGAGATTCTGAAGAGCTTCAGACAATTCATTCATGATGTTTAGCAGATATGAAGAAACACACAAAATTCTAGGTTAAAAGTTTGTAACTTGAATTTTCACATGATCACAGAATGGCAATTAGAAAAATTAAGTATATATAAAAATATGAAATATTGCGATTTATATATATTACAAATTACAACTGAAATTCGAAATATACTAGTGGTTATGCATCCGTAAATTATTTTAGTCTAGCTAGGTTATGGGAGTATTATGCTTAACATGCGTTTATTTTGTCTCTTCCTTCTACTGGGTTGTTATATAATGGATGAAGTTCTTTTAAAGTTTCTGGCTTGTAGGTGACATAGGTGTTGGTACTGGTTTGGCGACTCAAGTATAATTTAGCATTTACTGCTATAGTGGCTAACATGTAGAGATTTGCCCATTGTTCATCTAACTCATCTTCCCATGGTGGGTTAGTGCCTCTTTTCTGAGTTTCCTTATTAATCATTACTCCTTTTGGTTGTGACTTCTTTATTTTCTCTTGACTTTTTCTAATAATACAACTTCTTTTCTTAGGGGTAAGTGGTTTCTCAAACTGTGCCTTACGAACAAATATTCCTTCCTCAGTATCTGCTGAGTATCTTGAGGAATTTGATTGTAATGAGGTTTCCTTATCTTTTGGTGAACTATCTAAATGACGATAGATGTCCGAAATCCTTTGCTTACCCATACTGTAAACTAACAAATAATTGAAATAACAAAAAAAAATACATAATCACAAAATGATAATCAGAAAAATTAAGTATTTCTAAAAACTTAATTGGCTTAATTCAGTGGCTCTGATACCACCTTTTTCTGTCACAACCCCCTTCCCGGTTTGACCCAATCCAGGAGCCGCGGGACAGAAATCCTGTGGTATTTATTGAATTTGGCAGCGGAATAATTAACAGGATCGTTTAAAACTTGAAAATGCCTTATTCTTTTATTTCATAATTTGGGGTAATTCCCATAATTTACAATAAATGTGATTTCTCAAGGAAATCCCCTGTTTTACAAAAACATGTTTATTCATTTTATTGAGCCACGTCCTCAAGCTTGTAGTGCTACACGACACTTTTTCCTTGATCATAGCAGACCACCTGAAACATGTTTTAAAAAGGTTTTATCAGCAGGGAAATACTGGCGAGTCATTCATGTTGCACAAAACGACATGTTGTTATAATATACAGTATTAAGGGTGATTACATTGTTTATATCAACCAATTACCCAACGGTATTTGTCACTCGACCTGTTTCTGTGACTATGGTCATATCACCCATTGGCTAACTCGTTGTCCAATGGTGACGATTATCAAGTAATGTATACAAAACCCCACATACCGGCTGTAATTGAAGACTTCAAAAACTTAATCCCTGTAATTATAACTTTGAAATAAATAGGGTTTTGAAAAGTAATTTGATAAAAGAGAATGACTCACATTGCAGATTTTAACAGGCAGAGTTTAGCCTACTGATTAGCCTTGTAACCTAATTTAAATAACAATGCACACGAACTAGGTTAGTAACTAATACAACATTTACGATAACTCACGAGATTAAAACCCTCACAACGAATGACAAAGTGCAACACTTAAACATCCATCGAATTCACGACGAATGACAAAGTATAGCCCTAATTTGGGCAGCACTTAAACATCCATTGGATAATTTCAATCGATCGGACATTGAATCGTAGCAGCGATCGAGTTAATACCCTGTATCATAGCAGCGCCTTCTTAATGGAAATTATGATTTTGAGCAATAGAATTTCGTTTTTGAGAATTGTTTTCGACACCACTGAACTGCTCATGATCGGATCAATTTATAGGTGAAAAATGGGGTTTACGCGGCCCGCGTAAGCCCCCTCTTGATCTTACGCGGTCCGTGAGGGCCAGCTAATCGTAGACTAGGGCTAGCGTGTCAGCGGTAGGCCTGCCACGTGTGCGACACATGGGCCAGAACGCTTATCCGGTCAACTCTGCTTTGACACGGCCCGCGTAAGCTTCTCTTATGGCTTACGCGGCCCGCCTGAAACCCAAAAACCTTGATTTCTTAGTTTTTCATGCACGTTAAGGTTTCATGGGCCCGGGTTTTTACTTACGGGTCATTTTGGGACATTTTTAAAGGTCCTTACATAGACTACAATCAATACGGCTCTCACGAAAATGTTTTTACCACATGTTTTCATTGTATACACGAAACGCCCAGATCCAAGAAACAAACATTTTTATAAAGAAAAGACACGAAACACATTTCAAGGTTTATGTTGGTGGTTCAGTCTGAGAGACTGGGTGGTTTAGTCTGGGAGACTGGGTGGTTTAGTCTGGGAGACTAGGTGGTTTAGTCTGGGAGACTAGGTGGTTTAGTCTGGGAGACTGGTTGGTTTAGTCTGGGAGACTATGTGGTTTAGTCTGGGAGACTAGGAAGGATAGAAAGATTTCATGAGGAATAACAAGGATACATGATTACATGATGAACTGCCTTTGTTTGCATATATTGGGTGCTAGTGGTTACTATACATACATATGTTAGGATTACGATGTTGCAGGCACACATGTTATCCTCAGGGAATGGGTTGTCGGATGCCCGCAACCCGAAGGCAATCGCATTAGACGACTAGGTCATGCCCGCACCAGAGATATATACGTCAGACACTGAGAGTGATCCTGACATGCAGTCCTTGGACGAGGACGACTTCCAACCGTTCGCGCTACCAGACATTGGTGATGATTTACCCTTGCTGATGACTTCCCTGATGAGGATCCTTTTGCCATCCCTGTTCCAGTCCATGATCACCTCGTCATTTGGTCATCCCGATGGCGAGCACACCGTGACTCCGATCCTCGATTTTGTGCCTCATGTCGTCATTCCTCCAGAGGATTGGCTTCTCGACGATTAGTTTGATGATGACATTGATTTGTTGCTGATGGTCCTCCTGTCGACGCCCAGAGTGATGGGGAGATAGACGAGGCTGTTGTTGCTGTCCCACCTCCTGAAATTCCTGTCATTAAGGTGTCTTCTGACTTCAGCTTGCACTCGATTTCGGACTCCTATGAGCCTGTGACACCTTCAGCTTTACAGACGGCCGGATTGCAGCTTTTTGCTACTGACTCAGACGAAGACACCATTATGACTGCCACACTATCACCTACTCGAGATCCCACACCTCCACACGACCTAGAGCCTGCTCCTGAGCTAGCTCCTGTTCCTTTTGGGTAAGCCTGATGTTGCACCTATTAATCATGAGCCGATTCTTGATCCCGACCATGTTCATTTTTGGTTTACCAGACCTTGCACCCCTTATACCTGACCCAGAACCTGCACCTGTTGATCTTCCTTTCATTGAGCCATTTATTCCCCCGCCTGCACCCGCTGATGTTGCTCCTTTTCCCCTATGGAGACCGACGTCCATTGTGACACCTGTGTCAACTCAACCATCAAACAAATGCCAAACCAATGAAATATTTTATTTCATACTTGGGATTTGTAAAAATATGTGTATCGTTTGCACATATCAATTCTTGTTCGATTTCAAGCCTTAAATCGCTTTCTGGAAGGTTATACGCGCACTAGTGCGTAAATATAACCAGTTTAATGCAACAAACACTCCGGAATAGTGAAATAGGCTTAGCATGCCTTAAATAACCTTCACGTAACTTATAAATAAGTTTTGGATGGTTTGGTGTGTTGAAATCAAGTTTGTTCGATCGCAGGGACTAATTGTGTCAAACTGCGAAACTATACCAATTTGTATAGTAACGAACATTTCGGAACTTGATCATAAGTTAAACATACCCTAAATATCCTTTACATAGCTTATAAATAGGCTTTGAGGGGTTCGGTATGCCAAAATAACCTTTATTGATCAATAGGGACTAAAAGCGTCAAAATGTGCATAAGTTTGCATTTTCGCGCATATCTTACGTTCTGAATACATCTGCACATCCAAAAATTTATGTAATCATTAAAGTATTTTATTTTAGTGATTGGAATGATAAAATTCCATTTGTCGCTTAATTTGGATCGTTTTTGCGTTCGTTACGACTTCCGTCGTAATTAACCGAACAACGCAACCGTACGACCAAACGAACCAACATACGAGATATTTTTGAGCATATTTTAAGTTCCCTATACTTTAACATCATTTTAAGACTTTGAAATGGGGTTAACGGGGCTTAAAAGTGCCAAAAATCAAGTTTTACAAGTGCATGGACCATTTTTGAAATTTCTGACAAGATTCAATGAACCTAGTCCAATTTTGAAGTGTTAATGGTTTTAACCCATGGTTTTGCAAAACCATGGGCTGGTATTTAATGGTATTTTCAATACCATGGCCACATATTAGGGGCTCCCATGGTTTCATAAAACAAGGGGTGCACAAGTGTGGCTGAGATTTAAGCACGGTTTCCAAGGAACGATCCTAACGGTCTTGTTTTCCTATAAATACCCCACCCCCCATTCTTCATTCTCATTCAAATCTGATCTAATATGCTCTAAGTTGAGGCCTTTGCTTCATACCTGAGCTACTTGGATCAAGATTTGCTTCCGGGGACCCTTTGTAAGTATTCCTTCGTTCTTTTTATGCGTTTTTAACTTAAAAGTCAAACTGCGTTTGACTTTCTGCATTGACCAGTTTATGGTCAATGCGAAGTTCATTTGAACTTCATAACGTGAGTGTAATCACGATGGTTATAGTCCCTAGTAACTATACCTACTGATTACCACGTTATCTAGGTGTAGTGACGAGTCGTAGTTTCGGCCAAAATGCGTATTCTTGCGTATTTTGTAACCAAACTACTTTTAGGTATCAAAACCATTTGTTTTAATACCAAACCTGTTTTCTAACCTCGTTAAACATGTTTTAGCATGTTTAACTCGTCACTTTTTAGATTAGTGCTTGTGTAGAGTCGTAAGTCAAGCGGTCTAAACAACCGCTTAGACTTACGAACTAGACCTGTTTGGCCGATCTTTAGGATCCGACCAAACACATTAGGTGACCATAGTTGTATAGGGAATAACCTTCGGAGGTTATACCTTATGGTCACTTCGTTTAGTTAGTCGTATGATAGGTAGTCTATATGCCTTAGGAAAATTACCAAAATACCCTTTTCATGCATAATTGATATTTAAGCATATGTAACCCAAAATTTTGTCATTTAACTAATTATGCAACATAATTAAGTATGTTAGGGCATATAATACTTGTCATAGGACTAGTTAGACGGTCCGAACGCGTTTTACGCGAACGACGCGTTAAAGTAGTGTATGCTACCTAAACGGGTCGTAATGGGTCGTAAGCACTTAGGTTAGGTTTCCTTTTAGTATGTAGGCCTTGTTAAACCATATCATATGAGATCGCACACTCATTTGGTTTACGAGACCTCATCCTATCCAATCCTCCGACTTAGGTCCGGTTTATTTACATAGTTACCTATATTAGGTGCCGTTGATTTCCGTGCTCCCTCTAGCTTTGCTTGGTTGTTGTTCAAGACTTCTAAGCATTCTCAAGTGAGTACATAGTCCCCTCTTTTACTGTTTTCAAATGTTTTGGGGTGAAGCATGTGTACCTATTTGTTATGTTCTTGTTTTCAAAAGTATAATTGATTATACATATTAGTACTTATCTTTTTACAAACTGAATGATTATTTATGGTTTAAACTCTGATTTTTCAAAGATTTTAAAATTAATCGTTGGATAGTACTTATTTTTGTTCACCAGACCAGTTGGTAGTATGATATAGCGCTATAGGATTTGACACCCCATTCCTGTTGTCATGGAATGTCTAAAACCAATTTATTTTTCTCCATCCAAATAGGGATTGCCTTTGTGGTATTCCTATAGTATCAAAGGTGTATTTTGATGCACTAGGTCTGAATGAATTCTTAAATCACATTATTTTTGTATATTTAGTTATACTCCCAAAAGTATAGTTTGATATGCTCTCATATGTGATAATGTACAAAACCAACATATATTTTGTTAAATCATCAAAGCATAGTTTAATATGTTATTTATAAAACCAAAACATAGTTTAATATGTTATTTATAAAACCAAAACATATTTTAATATGTTATTTTTCAAACCAAAACATAGTTTAATATGTTATTTATTAAATCCTAAGTATACTTTTAATATACAACTGAAAATTATTATTTTTAACAACAAAAGTATATTTAATATACTATTTGTTTAACAATTGGGTTTTGGTTAGTGTTTAGATAACGGGGCGGGTGTAGTGTGATGAAAACATGGTAGATACGCCGCTAGTACTTCTTATATATAAGTGTTTTCATCACATTACATACCGTGGCGTTATTTAGTACACTTGGGTTAACGATTTTGGAACTGAAATATATTTTAATATATTACTTATTCGACTTTCTTAAAACCAAAGTATATTTTTATATATGTTATAAACCTTTTTATCAAAATATTGTTTTTTTCAAACAATATATTTTATACAAACTCATTTTACTTAATTAATTAATTTCCTATGTATTATTATTTTATATCATCTGATTTCTTATAAATTTTAGTATGATTTATAAAAGAAAACCTTTTACAAGGATCATGACTACTTTTATTAAAACTTTTTCTTTAAACTTATAAGTCATGAATGTTGGGATTGAACCCTATCAGAGGAACAGATAATTAAAGCCAAAACTGGATCAGAGCAGTGGATCCAGAATAAGCAGATGTTTACATACAAATCTCTCCCCTTGAAAGTGGTTTCATATCTGCTGACCTCCTATCTGCTGATCTTACTAAGTGCTGACCTACAACTGCTGTCTTGCATCTACTGCCCAATGTCAAAGACTGATAGAAGACCAAAGCTCTGCTGATTCAATCTACTGCCTTGAGTCTAGTACTGCTGATCCGGACAAGCACTGCTGGGTTCACAGCAGTGGAAGGATGCAGCAGCTGTTTAAGTGTCTTTTATGTAATGAATTGTAATAGCAGTAGTTAGTACATCAGTGTTTGTATAGATCAGAGGTTAGAGTTTGTTAGGAGGTTAGATGTCACTTTCATGGTGACGTCAGTTAAGATGCTCAGTGGTTTGCTAGTGCCTATAAATAGTTCAGTACTTTGTACTGTTCTATTAGCTCTTGCAATACTGTCTTCTTTGCACGAACAAACGCTGAGCTCTGGCTGAGGGGGAGTTTGTATTCAAGCATTACTTGTAATCATTGTTGAAAGTTAATTCAATCATTCGATTCCTTGTTGAAAATGTCTTGATCAAAGCAATACTCTCGTTTGATTGTATGCAAAGTTTGTTTTCATATTAATTCCGCTGCACAACTCTTTCATTTCCATCTTAATTTCAAACGAAAATACAATCAGAAATAAACTCAGATCCAACAATTGGTATCAGAGCCTGGACAGTCAAATTTGATTTAACAATCATTTTGACGTAAACAGTTCGGCTCATAACAGTTGATACTGATCGTTTGTTCGTCCGTTGAAAAACAGAGCAAGGATTAGTCACCATTAAAGTTGATTTCTCAGTGTCTGTAATACAACAAGAATGACGTCACAATCTCAGGATGATAAAAACAACATCGGCTCACTTTTTAAACCACCTATGCTAAAAAGAAATGAGTACAACATCTGGCAGAGGAGGATGGGTCACACCCTTGCTCAACAAAGCACAGGTTGTTGGAGGTCTGTCATTTATGGTCCCCATGTTCCTTCAGTGCCAAGCGCTGAAGATGCTAAAAAGTTCGTTCCAAAACCAGTTGAAAATTATACCAAAACCGACTTTCAAAAGATCGAACTAGATGCTAAAGCGTTTAGCATCATAGCATCAGCGCTGCCCAATGAGATATATGCTGGACTGTTACACTGTAACAGTGCCAAAGAGTTGTGGGACGCACTTAAGGAACAGTTTGGGGGAACCGAAGAAGTCATAGAAAACAATAGGGAAATCCTGAACCAACAGTATGAAACATTTTGTTATGTTAAAGGTGAATCACTAACGCAACAATTTGAGCGTTTCAGCTGTCTCATCAGTGATCTGAGGCTTGTTAACACCACTTTTACAAACTCAACTCAAAATAGCAGGTTCCTCAGGTCACTACCAGAAAAATGGGACACCATAGCTTTTGTCACCCGAAACTCACCTGAGTTCAAGGATCTAACCTTGACCCAACTCCACGGTCGACTCCTGACCTACGAAAGGGAGTTGAACCAGAAAAGGAGGTTACAAGAGTCAGGAAAAGTTACTGATGATTACACTTTCGGTAATATTGCTCTTCTGGGTCAAGAAGAATCTGGGAGCAGTGGTAAGGATCAGGGTTATGATCACTTCATTGACATAACTGCTGGTGCAAATTTTAACAACCCTAATCCTCACTCTGCTAGTTATGCATTCACTACAAATGAAAACCAGATGTCAGACAATTTAAGCTTTGAACTAAATGATTTGCAACATTTTGATCCCACTGACTTAGAGGAAATGGACATCCTGCACCAACTGGCTTTGCTAAGTGTTAGAACTAGCAAATTTTACAAAAGAACAGGGCAAAAATTCCCAGGTTTGCATGGGAATCTAAGGGTTGGGTTGGATAAATCGAAAATAAAGTGCTACAAGTGTAATAGGTTGGGACATTTCGCTAGGGAATGTAGGAGTCAAACTACTGGTCCCATAATTACTCATCCTAGCTCAAATCCTAGACCTCAAAACCAAAGCACTGTGCACTATGCCCAGTATGCCCCAGCAGTTCAAGTGAACACTGCTCACTATGCTGCTGCCCCTGTGCCAGTGCATTATGTCCAAACTACTGTTCCACAGATCCAATATGTTCAAACCCCTGTCCCCCAGGCACAAGTGCAGCCTGCACCTCAAACCACTGCTCCAGCAGCAGTACAACCAGATCAACAAAGTTTTTTCACTCAAGGATTTGTTGACTGGAGCAGTATGCCTGAAGACCTTAGTGATGAAAATTTTGCACTCTATGCTTCTAATGATTCTTCTCATAATGAATTTTGTTTGATGGCATTAGAGTCAATACAGGAGGGGGTTGAAACTGAGGAGGAAAAGCTGAGTATTGAAATAGTGGATAAGGTGACTGAAGCAGTGGTTACTGCAGTGGCTGGTGAACTACTGTTGGGAGAAAGTTCAGGTACCCTGATTGAACCAATGACAGATCCATGGTCCGAAAAGGACAAAGAAGAAGAGAAGGAAGAAAAGGCTGGTGAAAAGAAGGTGAAAGCTGATGATGAGGATGATCATCAATGTGATTGTGCAATGATGGCAGCTGCCAAGGTATCTCCTCAAGTTCTTGAAAAACTGTGTTCTGACAATTGCATAATTGCTTTTGCAAACATCAAAGAGGTGAATGAAAACCTTCGGGATAAAATCTTGACTGATGAGGTTAAATTTGAAAAGTCACTAAAAGAACTTAAAAACAAATTGACTGAAAAGGAAAAAGAGATCAGCTGTCTGAAAGAAGATCAAAGCATAACCAAAACCCAACTTCAAACTATGGTAGAAAAATACCAAGTTTGCAAAAAGGAGTTGGAATCCACCCAGATTACTTGTGAAAGATGGGTGGAATCCTGCAGAGGATATGAGGTGATGCTTGCTAAACAGATTGAAAGCAATGTGAAATTTGGGATTGGTTATAGAAAATATGATGATGAACACATTACTTGTGAAAAAATTGTTCAAAACACTGTTGAAAACACTGATGTAACCACTGAGTTCATCCCCACAAACAAGAATGGCCAAGAAGTGAAAATCACTGACAAACTTGGTAACAAAATCACACTTAGCAGAACAAGGAGTTCCTCTACTTTTGAAGAACTTGAAAAATATCAGTTTAAACCCACTTGGTCTGACGAGTGTGATATTCTTGAAAATTTTAAGCCAATGGACTTTACATCAACTGATGGTGTTAAAGCTCCAAAAGCTAAAGTCATACCTCTCAAGGACATCCCAGCAGTGGTTAAAACCTCTGCTGCAAAGGAGTCTGAAAAGAGAAAGAAGAAAGAAAAAATTGATAACTTGTTTTGTGAATTCTGTGAGAAAAGGAATCATCTAACAAAAGATTGTTTCCACTTGAAAGCTTATGATTTAAACAGAACAAGTGTCATTGTTTCAGCAGAAAGTTGCATTGTTTGTGGTAAAACAAACCACAAAACTCAAGCATGTGTGTATCTCAAAAACTTTGATGTGAAAAAGAATAAGTACATGGCTAAAACATCCTTGAGTCCATCATCATCATCATCATCTGTCAAGTTCACCAAGAAACAACCACTGTTTGTGCCAGTTCAAACAGCTGTCACAAAACAGCTGAACCAAACATCTGTCAAAAGAGATGTTCAGGTTACTGATGCACCCCCTGCTAATCAATTCAGAAAAGGCAAGGAAAAACAGTCTTACCAAAGGATTCCACACGTTTATGAGGCCTACAAAAGGCCCTCTAAACCCAGAGTGAACAGGCATCCTTTTGGTTACCAGCAGGTGATTGGTCAGGACCTACAACAGTGGTTAGAGAAACACTGTCCTAAAACAGTCCAAACCCCTGACCTAACCACTGTCCATCATTCTGCATCCATCACAGACACTGTTGAGACCCCATCCAAAGCCTTGTTGGCTTTGGAGACCTTAATGAACTAATCCTTTTACTTCATGTGCTGGGAGCATCTGCATGCTTTGATAGTCTTTGGTATGTAGATAGTGGAGGCTCCAGGCACATGACAAGATGTAAAGCCCTCCTCAAAGACTTTAAAATCCATGGAGGGGGTGATATATCCTTTGGGAATAATAGTAAAGGAAAGGTTCTGGGGTCTGGTACAGTGCAATCTGTAAATGTAAAATTTGAAAATGTCAATCTGATAGAAAATCTAAAATTCAACCTTCTGAGTGTATCATAGACGAGTGACAAAGGGTTTGGGTCATTCTTCACAAAAGATTGTTGTAGGATTGTTGGACCAGATATGGTCAAAAAGATTGAAGCAATAATCAAAACTGGTCAAACTAAACTTGTTGCTCAAAGAAGTGGCAATGTTTATGTTGTTGACATGTCAAAAGAGTGTCCCAGAGCTGATGCCTGTCTGTTCTCAGCTACCTCTAACAAAGAGACAGAACTTTGGCACAGAAGGCTGGGGCACACAAATCTTAAGACAATCACAGAAATTTCAAAAAATGGTTTGGTGAGAGGCCTACCACAAAAATTGTTTTCATGTCCTGAACATTGCATTTCTTGTTTAAAAGGAAAACAGCATAAAAGTTCTTACAAGTCCATTGAAGAGTCCAAAACAACCCAGTGTTTGCAAATGCTACACATGGATTTGTTTGGCCCAGTTCAAGTCATGAGCCTCAAAAAGAAAAGATATTGTTTGGTTATTATTGATGACTTTTCTAGGTTTACATGGACTTTCTTTTTACACTCAAAAGATGAGACTGCAGGCATTTTGCAAGACTTTGTAACACAGGTTGAAAAGCAATTTGACCTTCCAGTGAAAAGCTTCAGGAGTGACAATGGCACAGAATTCAAAAATAGGGAGTTGGATGCCTTCTGTGTGAAGAAAGGGATTGTAAGGCAGTACAGCATCCCTAGAACACCAGAGCAAAATGGGGTCGTAGAAAGGAAGAACAGAACTTTGATTGAGGCTGCCAGAACCATGCTTGCAGATTCAGGTTTGCCATTAACTTTCTGGGCAGAGGCAGTAAACACTGCTTGCTATGTTCAGAACAGAGTTTTAATAAACCCCAGGCACAAAAAGACTGCCTATGAAATTCTGTATAAAATTAAACCACTGATCTCATACTTCAAGGTGTTTGGCTGCCCATGCTTTATTTTGAACTTAAAAGATTCCATTTCAAAATTTGCAGCCAAAATTGATTGTGGTTATCATTTGGGATACTCAACCACTGCCAAGGCCTACAAAGTGTTCAATACACGGACCAAGGCAGTGGAGGAGACTTTGAATGTAAAGTTCAATGAACTTTCATCAATAAAAATCCCAGCAAATCCTGCAGATCTGTTTGATCTTGAAAAATTCACTTTTGAAAATACTGCTGTCAAGACTAACAGTGCAGGTCCATCAGAGGATACAACACCAGACTATGGGTATGAAATCATCATCCCTCAAAGGTCTGCAACAAAGGGAAAAGCACCAGCTGTTCAAAACAGTTGTCAAAGCTCAACCACTGCTACCTCAACAGTTGTTGACCAAAGTAGCCCATCAACCACTGCTTCCACATCCTCAAACACTGCTGACAAAAGTCCTCAAACAGTGGATAAAAGTCAGCAGTTGTCCACTTCATTACCTCCTATTCCACCACCTTTTGAAGCCACTGCTGGATCATCAAAGTCCCCAGCAGTGGTTAGCTCAGATGATACACATTTGCAGCCTTCACCAACAAATGCCATCATACCATACCAAGGAGATTTAATCTTCTTGAGATCTCATCCACCTGATCAAATCATTGGCAACATAAATGAAGGGGTGCTCACAAGAAGCCAAACCCAAAACATTTGTCTTTTTGCTGGTTTTCTATCACTCCATCAGCCAGTCAAGTACCAAGAGGCACTGAAAGACACCACTCATGTTGGACAGCCAGGCAGCAGAAAATATCATCAAAAATCCAGTTTCCCATTCAACCACCAAACACATCGACATCAGACATCACTTTGTGAGGGATTGTTATGAAAAAGGTTTGATTGCTCTGCATCATGTCCCAACTAAAGACCAGCTGGCTGATGTGCTCACAAAAGCACTTGATACAGCCACTTTTGAAAGCTTGGTCTCTAGGATTGGGATGCTGAACATGGAATAACAAGCAACATCTTGTTTTTCTATGAATAAAAGCAACAAAATGTTTTCAGAAAATCAAAACTCCATCCTTAAAAATAGCTAAAAATGAATTTTTCATTAAAATCCTTAAAAAGTCTGCCATTAACCACTGATTGTTCAAAAGTCTGCTCTACTTAAAAACGTCTGTCCACTGCTGAAAGTCAACCCCTGTTCTCTAATTCCTTTGATAAACTTTGTTGTTCAAAAGCAGTGTCTTATCCACTGATATGCTATCCACTGATAGTGAAAATCATCCACTGCTTTCATACCACTGCCTTCATCAGTCACTTTCACAAAAGTACTGTCCTTCACTTTCACCAGGGGTTGTCACGTGGGCAGTACATATTGGTCAGACCTTTTGTAACGGCTGCCACGTCAGCATTCACTTCCTTCCCTATAAAATCCCCCACTCACCACCAAAACAGGGTTTTACTGTCGAATTGAATTCTTAAAAATTCTCTTCTCAAAGCAGTTTTTCATCTCATCTTTCACAAATTTCTTCGATTATTCTCTTCAAAAATGACAAAATCGAAGTCATCTGCAAAACCCTCATCCAAATCCTCATCGAAAACAGCCTCTCAAAAGGCAATCTCCACTGAAATCCCACATAAACCATCTCACAATCTCCTGGGTCTTCTCACAAAACCAGGAACCACCAAAGTTTTCGATTCCATCATTGACATCATGGCAAAATCAAAGTACAAAACTTTGTTCACCGCCGATGCACCAATCTATTTGGCGACCCAAAGAGAGTTCTGGAAGAATGCAACCCTTGAAAAGCAAGGAGACACTGCAACCACCATAAACTCTTCTATAAAGGGTAAAGCTGTCCAAATCACGCCACAATCCATTTCAGAGGTCTTTCAACTCGGTGATCAGGAAGGTAAAATTTCTTTCACTAAAAACGAGTTACAAACTGACTTCTCATTGAGAGAGGATATGAAGCCACAATGATGAAGAAACTTACCTTACAAAAAGGTCATTTTCCTTCTGCAACCAGATTTTTATTTCATACCCTCCTACTATGTGTTTCAAACAAAACCACTTCTTTCAATGAAATCCCTTTAAAGATTCAAAATATGGGATATGCAATTCTTCAAGGAGAAAATTTTAACTATTCTCGGGAAATTTTTAAAGATTTGGTTAATAATGTTGAAACAAAATCATTCTTACTGTTTCCAAGGTTTTTAAGTTACTATTTTGCAAAGAAATTCAGTAAGGATGATTTAGCTGTAATAAACCAAGGTGAATCTACTCAAATAAACAGTTTAACAACTGAAACTTTTTCAAGAAAGCTAGCACCTTGCAAAACACAAGCAGAGGTGCCTGAGCAGATTTTAGCAGTTACAACTGCTCCTCAGGTATCTGCTGCTGAGCCCACTGCTCTAGGTGCTCAAAGCAGCAGCACAACTGCTTTGAAACCCACACCTAAAATCTCCAAAAAGCCAAAAAGAAAACTCAAAAACCCCCCAAAACCCATCAAAAAGGCAACTCTGGAGGATGAGATACCAGAGCTCCTGCCTGTGACAACACAAATGTCACAAGAAACCACTGCTGCTACTTCCTCACAGCAGTTGGTACAAATATCTCAACCCATAACCGAAACTCCTCCTGCTTCTTCACAAAAAGAACAGGTTGTACAAATAGGGTCTCCACATCATGATGCTCTGGAAACACTTGTTTCTATCATCCACAGCTCAATACCCGGGGCAAATCCACTTTCTACACCACCCTTCACACCCATAATTCCCCCACCAACTAAACTGCTGTTGGATGCAATTGATTTGAACCAGGCATTAACCAGTCCTTCTCAATCACCTATCAATGAGAATATACCTCAATAACTGACTGGGTCTGATGTATCAATCTTTGCTAACCCACCAACACAACCTGAGGAGGTTAGACCCCTTGAGTTACAAGTAACTCTTGGTGGTAGTCCAAGTGAAGCAGCCACTACAACTGTTGAACCCATTGGTTTACAGTTGGACAGTGGTTACATTAATAAGACTTCCTTGGAGGCAATTCCTTTTATAGCACCTCTGCCAACCACCAGTGGATTTATTTATCCTACTGGCAACATCAAAAGGTTGTCAAGTGTTGAAGGAAGAAGACCCCAGTACCAAGAAAAAGGGGCATCAGTGGTTAACATTTGGAGTATACTCCCTACATCAACTACTGATAAAACCACTGTTAGTGGGAAATCAGATGATCCCATTAACTTGGGTGATGGTTTAAAGTACCAGAAATTGACGGATCGTATTGACAAGCTTGATAACTCTGTTGCAGAACTCAAAGATATGCTACAACAGGTGTTACAAGTACAAAAGGTACAATCAACTGCTGTTCCATCTCAAGCACCTGCTCCACAAAGGGCACCTGCTACAAATGAGCTCTGGAATTTGTTTCAATCTTTTCTCCATCAACAAGCACAATTAGCAGATCAGCAACATGAAAAACATGTCCAACAGCTGAGAAATGAAATGGAGTCAAGGTTCAAGAACACTCAGGCTGATCTAAAGGTTCTCAAAACTCAGATCCTGCACACCACTGGCACTACTCCTCCAACAGTACTTTTCATTGATCAACTTCCAGACGATAATGCCAAAAAGGGGGAGAAAATTCAGGAGAGGAAGAAGAAAGGAATAGATGATGGTCTCTACATTGAACCTGAAAGGGATGCTATGACCAGAAAAATTCCTGTGCCAGATGGTAGTAAAAAGGTTGATGCTACTCAAGAAGCACTTGATGAAGGAGTAGCAAGTGTAAAAAGAGATAGAATGGCAAAGGATATTTCAAGGTGGAATGAGGAGAAAAGAGCTTTCATGGAGCTGTATGAGCAGGGTTGTTCTGGTTCAAAGGATACTAAAAATCCTAAGACAAAAAGGAAGCCGAAGTCCACCTCATCCAGAATTCCAAAGCATATTCCAAAACCACCATCCAAAAGTCATCAGCATCAAACCTCCACCTAAACAGCTGTTGTAACTCCTGCTGTATCAACTACTGCTGGTACCTCAGTGGTTTCAACATCTGTTCTCTCTTCAACACACACCACTTTAACACACACCACCTCAACACACACCACAACCACTATTTTACCACCACTGTCACCATCAAAAACAATTTCACCACCACTTTCACCTGCTGACAAAAAGCAGAAGACAACAGATGTTATAACATCTGTTGTAATGACAACAGTGGTTGAAACACCAGTTGTTTCAACAGCTGTTAGTCAATCACAAACCACTGCCATACAATCTACCACCACTGATCCACCCAAAACATCATCTGCTTCTTCTAAAACAAAAAGGAGAAGGATCTATATATCAGATGATGATTCACTTTCACCACCACCAACATCTTCAAAATCCTTATCACTTGTCACTATTCCAAAACCCATACCTCTCTCTTCAGCTCAAATTTTAAAACCACTACCTCCTGCTGGTGTCTCATTTCCTCTAGAACTCATTGCAGTTAGGGAAGAAATAAAATCCTTTTATTATGAGGATGATCCAGCCAAAAGGATTTTGCCATCAATTGCAGGATATCCCAGGCCTAACAATATTGAAGAATACTTGAAACTCAAGGCCAAACAAGCAGAGGATATTGCAATAAAAAAACAGAAAGGGAAATCTGATAGAGAATTTCAACAAAACTATCAGTTTTTACTCTCACAAGTCAATGCTATGGAGCGATTTGCTAAAAATGTATGTCAGAAAATTTCAGAAAGGGCAGATGAGTCCTTGAGAAAAGAGTACATTGAGAACATCATGACCTACAAGAAATACAAGGGGGAGAAACACATGTACAAAAACTGGACCATTCCTGAGCTTGAAAAAGAAGCAGCCAGGATTCAAGGAATGATTAAAAATAAGGTCAAGCAGACTCCTCCTGAAAAGTTTAAACAATTTGAAGCTGAGAAGATGTTAGAGTTGAGGAGAATGAAAGAGGAGCTGATTGCAGCTGATTATGGGTCAAAAAATTCTGTGTCAAAGTGGGAAGAAGATAGAGTCAGGGCAACCTATAAAAGCTTAGAGGAACTTAGAAAGAAAGATCCAAGAGTTCCACAAAAGCCTGACTACTCCAAAGCAGAGGTCTCAAAAAGACCACCAAAGCTGCAAATCAAAAGAACCACTGCTCCAGCTGGTGCTGCCATCTACAAAAGAAGGAGCAAAAACCAGTTGAGTACTGAAACAATTCAAGATCTATTAGCTGGAGATGCCATTGTAAAAGCAGGCACGAAAGTAATGATAAAAGAAGATCTTGAATTGGAACAATCTGCAAGTGCTGCTCAGCCAGTTATAAATAGGCCAGCCTCACCAAATACTTCTGCAAATAAACATCTCCCAAGAAACCCACCAGGCTCAAAAATACAAAAGTGGGAAACTGACAAACAGACCTGCGTATTGACTTTGCTCAGGTCTGGTGGAGAAGTGGAGAAAATATCAAAGGAACAAGCTCTTGGCCTGAGTCTTGAAGATTTGCAGGATCTCCTTGATCTTCCACTTGGCAGGGATGATGAAGATACAGATGCCCTAGACTTTGAACTACAATTTAAAGGTCAGATAAGGGAACTGTTGATGAGGCAATAAAGATTTCCACAATAATGAAGAGTTTTGGCATTATCTGTTCCAGGGGGAGATTGTTGGGATTGAACCCTATCAGAGGAACAGATAATTAAAGCCAAAACTGGATCAGAGCAGTGGATCCAGAATAAGCAGATGTTTACATACAAATCTCTCCCCTTGAAAGTGGTTTCATATCTGCTGACCTCCTATCTGCTGATCTTACTAAGTGCTGACCTACAACTGCTGCCTTGCATCTACTGCCCAATGTCAAAGACTGATGGAAGACCAAAGCTCTGCTGATTCAATCTACTGCCTTGAATCTAGTACTGCTAATCCGGACAAGCACTGCTGGGTTCACAGCAGTGGAAGGATGCAGCAGCTATTTAAGTGTCTTTTATGTAATGAATTGTAATAGCAGTAGTTAGTACATCAGTGTTTGTATAGATCAGAGGTTAGAGTTTGTTAGGAGGTTAGATGTCACTTTCATGGTGACGTCAGTTAAGATGCTCAGTGGTTTGCTAGTGCCTATAAATAGTTCAGTACTTTGTACTGTTCTATTAGCTCTTGCAATACCGTCTTCTTTGCACGAACAAACGCTGAGCTCTGGCTGAGGGGGAGTTTGTATTCAAGCATTACTTGTAATCGTTGTTGAAAGTTAATTCAATCATTCAATTCCTTGTTGAAAATATCTTGATCAAAGCAATACTCTCGTTTGATTGTACGCAAAGTTTGTTTTCATATTAATTTCGCTGCACAACTCTTTCATTTCCATCTTAATTTCAAACGAAAATACAATCAGAAACAAACTCAGATCCAACAATGAATCCTAATTACAATAAAACCTATGTATCTCACAGGCATTTTTATGCTGACGTACCTATTTTTACACATGTTTCAGGTGCTGTTATGTGATGATTGTTGGTGCATGCTATACATAGGATGGACTCGTGCCTTAGCGACTTTAAAATTTGAAAGATAATAGTTGTACTTATTTGATTTGTATTAAAACAATGAGTTCAATATTGCAATAAAACAAAATTATTTATTCCATAGTTGTGAAACAATGATTCTGTTACAACACTCCCCGACATTTCCGCCACGTCTTGTTGTTTTACGTGGTCGGGGTCTGACAGAAAAGTTGGTATCAGAGCCAATGGTTATAGGGAATTAGGATATTAGTAATGCTTTGACCTAGACTATAACCTTCCTAGGACCCTAACACAAGTTATCTTGTGTTTAGTTTTAAAACAATACCGTCACTTATCCTTAGGTGACAACCTCAATAAGAACACAAATTTCAATCCCGCTTTGAAAACTAATCATCTGTTCTAGGATGATTGATTATAAGGTTTTGAACCCTCTAAGTTTTCAAAATCTCGTCAAAGTTGGGTCTAAATAATGTGAACACGTGCAAACTGGAAGGGTGGGTGCCTGTACCCTGGGTCTTCTGTCTAAGGCTAGAGTGTTCGTACAAATCCGCAGTATCGGACCAGTCACTCTTACCTGGGAACTCTTGGGGTGAGTGTCCACTTATAGGCGAGCATGTCTTCGTGATACATTTTATTGACCCATTTACTTTGATTAGTCACCATCTCATTTGTTTGCCTTAGGTAACAAACAAATGATCGCAATTTCTATGCGTTGTCATTCTATTTTCTTTTCACTTGTTTCCTCTCATATCTTTCATTGCCTTCATGATGCCTCTTCATCGCAACAACAATGTCCGAACTAGGTGCTGCATTTGCCCAACAATTAGACGTCGTACTCCAGAAGGTCGTTGATTTAGCTATCACCATGACTCGTCTCAGTGATGAAGCCATACAAGGGAACTGCTCTTTGGTACAATCAATGTAACCGTCATCATCCGAATCAGATACCCTGTTTCAAATGTACCCACAGTGGACGATGGGGACATTTGATTAACATATGCCGCTTTGCAATCCAAAGCAAAGCCGTTACAAATCCTGCTGCTGCTCAACCTCTTGCAAGGAAACCTAATTCCGGTATGTGCTTATGTGCAACAAATGTAATACACCTCACCAAGCTTGCCTGCAGTGTCGTCTGTGTGCATCACAAGGACAACTCGGTCACCTGACAAATGCTTGTCAATTCAACCCAAACCAAGGTGGTCTAAACCAACCCCAAGTCAACCCTACTCGTATGATCGACTTAACATACGTAGTACCCAACCTTCAAACTCTGCTTCATATGTCGCTTGGCATATCTAGTACCTCAACCTTATGAACTTTCTACCTTGTGTATCGACTTAAGCACGCCTAGTGCAAGGTGTCGAAACACCTCTCGTTACACAAAATTCCAAAATCCAAAATAGGATCTTTCTATCCTCATAGTTAGATCCTTGTGGATAAGTTTCGCTCAAATCGGAGCCCTTAATTGAATTATTCGTATGCCTTAATACGTACATTACGATTCAATAAGGACAAAGCCGAATTCTTATTAAGATCTTCCTATCTACATAGTTAGATTCTTATGTTTAAAGTGCCAAATGAAATCCATGGATTGGATTCCTGGTGTGCTTTAAATACCCGTGACCAAAGATAACAAAGTAAAGACCAAGTTAATTAATTATGTGATTATGCGCTTATGTGTTTTCTTATATGTTTTATGTTTTTATGTGATCTATCCAAATCCTCGTAGAATCTTCCATATCTCATATAAGGGATTCATAGTAGGATATCCAAAGGTACTATCTTAAATCCTTAATGGACTTCAACGTTGTAGTTAAGTCCCATGGGTTATAAAGTACTATTCTTGGACTCCTTGAGTGGTCTAGTTAAACAGATTGATTTTGAAAATCTGGTTAGGAATATCATGAGATGATATAATTGAAAAGATCCCTTTAAGCGGTCTATTTAAAACATGGTAGATACGCCGCTGGTACTTCTTATATATAAGTGTTTTCATCACATTACATACCGTGGCGTTATTTAGTACACTTGGGTTAACGATTTTGGAACTGAAATATATTTTAATATATTACTTATTCGACTTTCTTAAAACCAAAGTATATTTTTATATATGCTATAAACCTTTTTATCAAAATATTGTTTTTTTCAAACACAATATTTTATACAAACTCATTTTACTTAATTAATTAATTTCCTATGTATTATTATTTTATATCATCTGATTTCTTATAAATTTTAGTATGATTTATAAAAGAAAACCTTTTACAAGGATCATGACTACTTTTATTAAAACTTTTTCTTTAAACTTATAAGTCATGAATCCTAATTACAATAAAACCTATGTATCTCATAGGCATTTTTATGCTGACGTACCTATTTTTACACATGTTTCAGGTGCTGTTATGTGATGATTGTTGGTGCATGCTATACATAGGATGGACTCGTGCCTTAGCGACTTTAAAATTTGAAAGATAATAGTTGTACTTATTTGATTTGTATTAAAACAATGAGTTCAATATTTCAATAAAACAAAATTATTTATTCCATGGTTGTGAAACAATGATTCTGTTACAACACTCCCCGACATTTCCGCCACGTCTTGTTGTTTTACGTGGTCGGGGTGTGACATCCATCGCACCGACATGCCTATCGTTTTCTTTCAGGACATACCCGCACCCCGGGAAGGTACTTCTGGTCAGCACCCGCGTGATGATCCCTTTGCTACAGCAGCATTTCCTTCGACCTCACAGGCTGCCCCGTTTACTCCCTTCACTTCTTCACCGCTGGGCAAGCCATTCCGATGGTCCCTACCATACACTACGCTGATGTCAGACCCCTATCATCCCCCACATTAGGGAGGCTACACACGGCATGAGTTGCTCCTGTCACTTCCGCTACAGCTTGAGGTTTTGAGTCATAGAGTTTTGGAGCTTGAGCTGACACCACGCCCTCCACCCTGTCTATGCCAGTATACTTTGATCCTCCACATTCATCACTGTCTCCTTTTGCACTCTCACTTGCTGCTATTACACCTTTCCAAGGTTTTGATGCTCGTTTCTTTACTATCGAGTAGCAGATCAGTTACTTACTTCGCCAGGTATACGAGCTCGAGGAGGAGCCCGCACATGTTAGCAGTTTGCTTTTCTTCCCTCTCAGTCATCAGTATAGTTGGTTTTTGGTTTTATGCGGATTGCATTACTTTTGGTAAAGACACTACTAATGAGCCGAGATTGTGGAGACTTTTGAAGACCACTTTTGACCACGTGATTTTGGTACACTGATAGACTTATTGGACAAGGGTAGGGTGACCCTGTGTCCCTTTTGACGTGATACACTTTGTAGACAATGCGATTGTGGTCGGTAAATAATGAAAGCTCAAGTCGTCAGGTTCCCACTAAACACGTTCATGATTTACCTGTTTGTGCTATAATTGTGAGGTTATATGATTGCTTATATACATATGTATATACACCTCCTAGGTCTTATTCATTAAGTAGATGCTTATGTGCTTGTATCCTTAATAAGACCAGACCTAACCGATCTTCTTCTTAGAAGATGTCGCTTCAAAAGAACACCGATACCAACAACCCTCTGCCGACAACAGAGGCAGAATTACAAGAGCGCATCTCATTGGCCATCGCACAGCACGAGGCCCTTCGCTCCGAACGCAGTGGAGGTACCTCAGGAAATAACCCACCCAACGGTAATGTTTAGTCACTTAAGACACATTACAAAACGTTTGGACATTTCCAAGTGTGCTTTGCTAATGCCTTAAGTGAATGATGTGGCTTATGTCGCAGGCTGCACCTACAAGCAGTTCTTGAGCTGCAAGCACATGGATTTTGACGGCACTGGGGGTGCCGTGACTTTTGTACGTTGGGTTAAGAAGACGGATTCTGTTTTGCGATTGAGCAAATGCGCCCTAGAGCAACAAGTCACGTACATATCTGGACTGTTTCTAGATGGGGCCCTGTCATGGTGGAACCTTCAGGTTCAGACGTTGGGCGAGGCTGCTGCATATGCTTTGACGTGGGACGAACTGAAAGAGCTGATGCGTAAGAGATATTGCTCGAGGTCAGAAATCCAGAAGTTGGAAACTAAATTCTGGAACTTGAGAATGGAAGGTTCAAAGATAGCTGAGTATGTGCAGAGATTTCACGATTTATCGCAGGTTGCTCCACGTCAGGTGGAACCGGAGTTTAAGAGGATCGAACTCTTCATCTGGGGATTGGCATCTTAGATTCTAAGCATGGTGACAACATCTAAACCTCCGACGATTACCGATGCTATCGACTTAAGTGTAGCGCTCACTGAAGAAGCGGTTAGACTGGGAAAATTTTCCACCTCGGAGGAGAAAAAGGAGACTCATGTGGAGCCATCTGGAGATAACAAGAAGAAGTTCGTAAATTTCAAGAAGAGTACTCGGGCGAGTAACAAGAAGAAGGCCAAAAAGGGAAAAGAGTACATGGGTATCCTACCTAAGTGCGACAATTGTCTACGTTATCATGTTGGGCGATGTAAATATGAAAAATGTGATAACTGTGGCAAGAGGGGGCATGTCAAGGAGACTTGTAGGCAAGATACTGAACGTGGAAATGGAGGCCAAGATGGTAGCGAAAATCACGAAGGAAACAACGACAACAACGACTATCAAGGCAGGAAGAGTGACAATCAAAAACTTGCTCAAGGTTGTTTTAACTGTGGAGACAAAAGGCATTTCAGAAAATATTGCCCTAAAAACAATCAGGCACGAGGATGAAAGCTCAACAGCGGAGCTAGCGAAGCACACTAGTATCTAAATGAGGTCATCGGTACATCCCATCTTAGTCAACGTTTTGCATCTACGCTGCTTGATACTGTTGCCACTATTAGCTTCGCATCTATAGAGTTTAAGAGTATACTTGGTTTAGTAGCAAGTAAGTTAGATATCTCGTACACGATAGAACTAGCTAATGGGAAGCTAGTGGAAGCCAACAAAGTAATTAGAGGCTGTGTGATAGAACTTAGAGAGCGTGAGTTCTCGATAGATCTTCTGCCAGTTGAGCTGGGAAGCTTCGACGTCGTAGTTGGGATGGATTGGTTGTCAAGAAATCATGCGGGGATAGTTTGCCATAAGAAGATTTTCCGCAGCCCTATGGCGAGTAAAGACACGATCGTGATCCATGGAGAGAAGCAGGATACGCTTCTACGGATTATCAGTCATTAGAAGGCATGAAAGTTTTTGCGTAAAAGGAGTGTTACCTTCTTAGCTCATGTTGTGAACAAGGTAGCAGAAGAACGGAAGCTCGAAGATACCCCTGTGGTAAGGGAATATCCTAAAGTCTTCCCCGAAGACTTGCCAGGATTATCTTCTCAATGATAAGTCAAGTTCCACCTTGACTAGGTTCCAGGCGTCGCGCCTGTAGCTAAGAAACCTTATCGACTTGCGCCTTCAGAGATGCAAGATTTGCCAATGCAACTTTAGAAGTTGCAAGAAAGGGGATTTATAAGGCAAGCTTTTTGCCCTGAGGAGTTCCAGTACAGTTCATCAAGAAGAGGGATGGTAGTTTTCGAATGGGCATCAATTACCAGGAGCCGAACAAGTTAACCAACAAGAGTCGGTAACTCTTACCGAGGATTAACGATTTATTCAACTAACTGCAAGGATCCAACTACTATTCTAAGATTGATCGTTGATCGAGTATCATTAGCTGTGAATTCAGGAAGAAAGTATACTGAAGTACAGTGAGTCGACAACTTGTTTTGAACCTACACTAATATTGTATGCTTTCTACATGATGCACGAAACAGTTTTACACAGAATACAGGACTTTGAGGGTTTAGGAATCATGCACTTAAGACCTTCGGGAACTCATGTCGAGAACCATTAAAGGTCACCACGTAAAAATCACGTCTATTAACTCAGACAAACACTATTATTTTGTCATTCAAGCTATTTTAGTTAACCGAACGGGTAAAGTACTCGAATTTCTTTTATTGAAATTTCCACTTTTGCTTCTAGCGAGTAGATGTTTGCATCTCTACTCCTCTTAATGGTAGTTGCATCGCGTCAATTTTCTTCACTAGAACGAACACTCATTTGCTTCGGTATTTGGTCATTTCTTCGCTTTAGCAAATACTCATTATTTCATTTCTTGGGAATTCATATGTTACGCATGCACCATTTGTTGTGCATGTGGTTTCGTTTCGAATAAGCGCTTCATCAAAGTTCAAATATTATTTGCTAAAGCTAATTATTTATTCGTGATTCAAATGACCTACATTATTGTAATTGTTGGCTCCTTTGCTATCAAGTCAACACACCTTCTTGAAACTTCTTTTCTTTTAAGTTACATTCATGGTTTGTCTTTGTAACCATGCCGAAATTCCCTTATCTATACCTACGTTTATTGACAGACTTCGCTAAAACCAAATTCAATTGCCGGAACTTGTCCATTTCAATTCAAGACGCCATACGATGTATTGAGAGCATCATATTCAAATTTATTTTTGCAAAAGTTCTTTTGTCCTGAGTCGTAGTAGACTTGTTTGGTCTACGACTCCAGTAAATCGTTCATTAATTTCGACACCTTATGGTGATGCGTTCACTAAGTTGAAGCTTGCGCTAATCTCATTTACACATCTCATACACGGATTTAATTGTTTATTTATTGACTTGCTCTAAATCTGTTTTGTTTATCATGTTAAAGCAGTCTTAACACAGTCGCATGTTAAGACAATGGTACACAAATTCATTTTTATACGCCGGTGTACCTATCAACGTTTCATTCATTACCGATCGAATGCCTTGCGGTATTTAATACTTTCTCTTCTTCGATCAAAACTAGTAGTCGTTTGATGTTCCATGTTCAATTGAAACTCTATGACATTGTGTAAATCAAATCTTCAGATTGTTTCAGTACACGTTCATTTGATTTCAAACGCGGTGAACTTGTTCAGTCACCACTATTATTGAATTATGTCATTACGACACCTTGTGGTGTCGGTACAAACTTGTAGCTTGTGCTAATCGTGGTCAACCGTTTCACACGCAACTACACATACTTTTGCTTAACTTGTCTTTTAAACATTCTTAATGCAACTATGAATTAAGACAATGGTACACCAGCTTCGATTGTATTTCATTTTGGTGTATTCTTGCGATTCAACAATGTCAACACACTAATTTTATTCATTCATTTGTTCGAAAATTGACAGATCATTTTCATATTATTATCATATTCGAGTTATTGATTTTGAGTTCATATAGCGGATGCTATTGTTTCTGAGAACTCATTAGCATATTGTGATCGATTGTTTGAAATTCTATTGGTCGAAACTCTTTTGTTGCACCCATGTTAACTAAGTTACACTAGATTATACATCTATACATCTCGTGTCCTTTGACATCAAATTCTTAGACACATACCTTTTAACCGTTGGGTTCTGATTGTTGTAATATGTCATTGGATGCACCGGTTTCAAATAAGTTTTGAATTGGTTTCGCGGTTATTCACTTTGTGTTATAACGTAACCCTAAGGAGCTAATGTAGTTAAATTTTGAGGACAAATTTTCTTAACAAGGGGAGAATGTGACAACTGTCAAATTTCAGATGTCCGTACAATTATTAGACAATGATTAATGCTTAATGACTGTGCTGAATTTCAATTAATTGCTTGAACTGCTTTCTGATTATTTCCATATACATACATGTGCATCATATATTGCTTAATGTCATGTCATTATTGCATGAGAACTTTATTGACTCAAATGGTGCACGAAACACAGTTAGCATAGTTATCCGGCAAATCAGAAAAATACTGACAGAGTACAGCAGATAGACAGACGTTGTGTTGAAACACAGAATGAGCCAGAAACCAAGTATTATACTAATATAGTGTGTAGGAAAGTAAGGAACACAAAACTGCCTTCCTAGTGATAGTTTAAGTGCCGGAAAGTGCCTAAAACTCACATAAATTGCAGAATTCTGTAGAATTCAGCAAAATTCAGCATTTAAACACATTAATATCATGCAGAAATAAGGTTAAATGGTCATGAATGCTTTCCTAAGTGTCGGGAATCGAAACTGTCATAAAAGGGTACATAAAGCACACTAAACTGCATAATTTAGCACCTTAACGAACTGGTAACCAACCGAACAACCGGACACTACCCGAAACACCAAATTTTTACTAGAAGCACTGTTTTTACTTTACCAAGCTAGTTATGGTCCCCGAACATCATAACACACTATATATCATACAAGTAACTAAACACCTAACTATATACTTGAAATATAACCTAAGTAACTAACAATTAGTTTAAACCTATGCCTAGACCCCCCCCCCCACCTAGTTCACGGCCCATGATGTGGGACCCACAATTGATTTTATTTGTTATAAAATTTGATCTTGTAGGGAATATGCTACAAAAAATATGCTTTATGCCATTACATGTTGGATGCTTTATTTAAGAAACCAAAAGATTAAACCATCACATAACTTCCACACACCAACACACACTTCTTTCTCTTCCCTTCTTCCTTGGCTTCGGTCGTGAACAACAACACCAACACCACCATCATCCAACCTTCTTCCATCTATTCCATTACTACTCAAAGGTGTTAGAAGCCGTATAAGGAAGCGTGGAGCTTTCGGAAGTTCAAGGACCTCTCTTAATTGCCTTTATCCACTTGTTTTCTCCTCTTGATCATCCCTAGCCTTGAGCTAGTGGCAAGAACCATGATCTTTCCATTTTACTTCTATTTTAAGTGGTTAAAAGAAGATTCATAATGTTAATCATGAAGAACACCAAGAATCACAAGAAAAGAACTTGAACATAAGCTTGAATAATGAAGAAACTAAGTTGTTTATGTGTTGATTTGCTTGTTGATCATTGTTTACTTGTGTAAATGATGTTGATCATCATATGATCTTGCTAGATTATGTTTATGATCTTGCTAGATCATGATTAAAAACATAATCTAGCAAGATGAGAGGATGAACATGACAGAAGTAAATGGATCATCCTCATGAGAAGCATGAACTTGAAAGGATATGTGGTTTTCTTGAAAAATAATGATCAAAGTAAGTTGTAATACTTTTAGATCTAAAAATTTCATGGATAATTTCTAAAGAAACCAAGTTAAAAATACAAGTTTTATTTAATCTTAGTTCTTACATAAATAAACCCCATTTTTAAAGGTAAAATAAGTGTAAAAACACTTATGTAACAAGAAAAGTTTAAGAAGAAACATTCTTGAAAAATATGATTTGAAATTGTAAAGATCTATATTCTTTAAAAATTATGTTTTTAAATAATTAATCACACTTTAAAGGATAACAAGGCTTACTAATAACACTAGTAAGTTACTACAAATTTTTACAAATATTAAAGTTCATGAAGTAGTAGTTTATACTTGTTTTTGGCAAAGTTGGTAAGTAAAGGTTGTTTATTGTTGATTATGGATTGATTGTGTTGATTTTTACAAAAGAAAATGATATGCTTGAAAGCATGGAAACCTCCATTTTTAGGGGAAACTATGGTAAAAATTTTCCAAAATTTAAACACTTAGAAAAAATATTTATAAACATACACTTACAAGTGTATTTTAAACCATGGATTTTCACATAAACTTTGCCATAATTTTTGTTACAAAAATTATAATTATTAGAGGTTGGTTTTTATAAATAAGAGCGACTAAATATGTATTCAGGAAATATATATTTAGAAGTCACCATGTGTGTGATTGTTTGTATATTATATGCATTAGTTATATTATTTTAGGACTTGAAATAATATAACTCATCAAAATTCAAAGGAATAAATATACAAAGAATACCCAAAATACCGGTAAAACCAAACAAAGGAATATAACTCATAAAATATTCCAGAAATATTATTCATGTGTATATTTTGGTAAATAATAATTTGGACATCAAGGGAATGAAAATGGGATTTTCATGATTACTACAAAATATATCATATTTTTGACAAAGAAGAAAATATATCATTTTGAGTGAATAAAGATATATATATTTTTCTTGGAATTATTAGAAGGTATATTACCTTTGGAAGGAATATATTTTCTCAAATAAATACGAAATATATTATTTTTGGAGAAAAATAAATTTGTATATATTTTCCAAGTTAGACTTGAAAATAAATTATTTTTGGGATTTATATGGAAATACAAATATTTTTGAGACTTGTAGGAGATTTATAAATATTTTTGCCAAAGGAAAATTATAAATAATTTCTCTAACTAATATTCTTAAAATATATATTTTGGAAATGTATATTGATGGATTTTTTATTAAAGATATTATTCCGTAAAAGATGATACAAAAATTAAGTATAAGAATACTTAACAATTACAAGAAGATACGTTTTCTCGTACGTATAAATACACACCGGAATACGACACCAATACATGGCAAAAATATACAAGTACAAGAATACGAATACAAATACACCCATCCTTGGGAAGGATATACAGGAATAAATACATAAAGGTAACAAGATAAAATATATTATTTTAACAATTATTCCAAAATGAAATAAATATAATTTAAGTTAAAATATTTATTATTTTAACAAATAATTATATAACTTGGAATAATAATGAAGACACTTTGAAACGTAACTCAAAGACACTAATTAATACGAAGTCAAGGCACAACCCGCTCGTCTAATAGACCATAGTACGTTGTAGGTAGTCGTGTACACCAGAGGAAACTTTGAGTTACAGGCGGATTCGAAGAACGCAAACCAGTGAGTTCATGCCCCCCCTTTTCTTTTAACTATTTTCAATTTTATAACTTCGGGGGTGAAGTACATGTTACAAACTGTTTACAAACGTTTATATGTGGTATGGTTAGCTAAGGAAGAGTACTGCTAGATCATATGAGTGGTGGGTATGACGCTTAAGGCCATTAATCCTCGTTGTAGGACCGAGGGACATGAGTCATAGATCTATTTGGGTGTAGCGAGCCCCACCCATGCGTCCACCGAGTGGACCATGTGGTGACTATGTCTTATTGCCGGAGACAAAATCTGCTAGGTTTGAGTTTTCCTACATCACGTCACAAATATTAATGTATTAGCTACACATTAATTGATCTGTTTTCCTTGTTGCTTTCATACCGGGTTTTCAAGTACATACAAACGTACTAACAAATGTATCCAAGGTTTATTCGTGTAAACATACTAAACACATGAACTCGCTCAACTTTTGTTGATGTTTTCAAACTACATGTATTTCAGGAAAATTAAGTATGGATCTGGCGAGCGTTGAAGTTTACAAGTCATGTCTCTAATAAAAGGCGTCATCCGAAGTTGGAGGGTTTGAGTTATGTATTTTATCTTGGATAAGATACTTGGCCCGAAACCTAGTTTATTTGTGTCTTTTGTGAAGTCCTTATGGATCTAAAACTGGCTGTTATTGTATTTTGAACTTGAAGTCTGTGTTTTTGGGATTTTAAAGTAATGTTGCTTGTAATGTTTGAAACTATCTATGGATGAACACCTTGGTTGCATCATATAGTCGTTTGTTATGGTTGAATGCAATGATATTAAGCAAGTCACACCAAATCACGCTTCCGCAAAAGTCAGGGTGTTACATTTGGTCTCCACTCCAACTTAACAGACTTACATGTTAGCTTAGTTAAGGGAATGGCTATTCTGGAAAAATCTCACATAAATCTTCGATAATAACCGGCCAATCCTAGAAAACTTCTAACCTCGGTTGGTGACTCAGGGACTTTCCATTTAGTAATTGCCTCAATCTTTGTGGGATCCACATGAATTCCTTCATGGTTAACTAAATGTCCAAGAAATTGCACTTCTTCTAACCAGAATTCGCATTTAAAAAATTTAGCATAAAGCTTTTCTTTTCTTAGAAAATTTAGGAGTGCATGCAGATACGCTGCATATTCCTCTTTACTTTTAGAATAAATGAGAATATCATCTATAAAGACAATTATGAATTTATCCAAATATGGCTTACATATTCGGTTCATCATGTCCATAAATGCGGCTGGGGCATTGGTTAAACCAAATGGCATGACAGTAAATCCATAATGGCCATACCTTGTCCTAAAAGCGGTCTTAGGAATGTCCTCTTCCTGTACTTTTAATTGATGATATCCTGAGCGTAAATCGATTTTTGAAAAGAATCGAGCTCCTTGCAATTGATCAAACAGATCATCGATTCTCGGTAATGGGTACCGATTTTTAATCGTGGCCTTATTTAATTCTCGGTAATCAATGCACATACGCATTGATCTGTCTTTCTTTTTGACAAACAAGATCGATGCTCCCCATGGCGATGAACTTGGCTGTATAAATCCTTTCTCCAATAGTTCGTCTAACTGTTTCTTTAACTCTTGCATTTCTGTAGATGCCAAATGGTAAGGTGCCTTGGCAATTGGTGCTCTTCCTGGTAGCAGATGAATTTTGAATTTGACTTCTCTGTCTGGCAGTAGTCCTGGTAATTCTTCTGGGATTACATCTGAAAATTGAGATACTACGGGAATATCTTTTAATTTTTTTCCTTTAGTGTGAATGATTATGGAAATCATATACACTAGTGACCCTTTTTCTTGCACAGCTTGCAGTTTTCATCACAGAGATGAATTTTGTGGGTCTAGTTGGCTTATATCCTTTAATTGTGATCTTTTCACCTTTTGGTGAATTCACTTGTATTGACTTTTGATCACATAAAATACTGGCTTTATTGGCTACTAACCAATCCATTCGTAATACAACATCAAATCCTGCCAGATTCATTGGATAAAGATTTGCAATAAACTTTTGATTTAAAATTCTATTCTTGCTCCCTGCAAGATTTCAGTAATCTTAGTGGATTCTCCATTTGCTGTCTCTACTAAACATTCTTGTTGGAGTTTAGTTAATGGTTAGCTGAGAAGTTTGCAAAATGAAGTATTAATAAAACTTTGGTTCATACCAGAGTCAAATAACACTTTAGAAAAAACATAATTAACTAAAAACTGTCACACCCCGATATTTCCACGTATTACCGGTGGGCCCGGTGGGGAGTATCGTGACGTAGTTGATATCATTATAGTCAAATAATCACAGTTCGATGCACAGCGGAAGTCTAAAGTAAAAATATTACAAACCGATTCGAAATTAACATAAGGATTACGACGGAATGTAAAAGGATCCACAGGCGGATGAAAGATAAAAAGAAATATTGTTCAACAGATTTAAGCATCAAAAGCTTGCAAGACTCTTTAATTGATACTAGGAGTAGCCCGCCCATTTCGCATAGTACCTGCACTTAACCTTTTTGGAAAAATATGTCAGTTTAAACTGGTAAATACAATTAACCGACTCATTTTGAAAAGTGTTTATAAAATTTATTTAAATACACAAGGCACAAATATTCTTTTATAACTTGGGATAATTATTTAAAAATAATCTTGTAAAAGAATTATATGTTTGTCATACATTCAGTAGCCCGGGTTAGAAGTACGGGGATAAAGATTAATAGACCACCACATAATATAGTCCCACGGCGAGTTATTCTCAACAAGCGGGTATATCTTTTTACATACGCACCGGCAGGTATATGCCTACACCCCGTGCTTAAGTCATCGCCATTTCAATGAATGAGCCGAGGATATCCAGGACACGGTCATTAACCCCCCAAAGGCTTAAAACAAACAAAACAGATTAAACGGGTTATCTCAATGATTTAACCGAGGATATCCAGGACACGGTCATTAACCCCCCGACCAAGAGGTATTATTAGATATCGTACCCCAAGCCCGTATAAGGGAAAATAAGTTAAAAGTATTTACCTCAGCAAAATATAGAATTTATCTCAGCCGTATAACAATCAGCAAGTGCAAATATCTTTTACTGGGCTCCTAAATCTGGAACGAAGGTTTTTAATAACCTATTAGATTCCTAACGGGTCTTACTTAAGTTTAAACTTAGACCGGTTAGTTTTAATGAAAGGTTTACGGTTCAAAATGCAAGATTAAGCGAAGACCGGATTAGAATGTGATTTAGACCCGACAACTATGAAGACTTGTATAATATGAGTAAACTAAATACATTCTGGATTTTCAAGCAAAAAAAATGATAAGGTTTGACCCGTTTTGGATAATTTATACAAACTAGTTACATAAACCGTACCGACGCGAAAAATGCATAACAGGTAACCAAATGAGTCATGAACAAGTTCCACAAGTAATATGCCTTAAATATGTTGTGATATCAGTAGGATACCTTTCATTATGCCCAAAACGGATTTAAAATCAATTTAAGCCCCGTAGGGGTATTTTGGTCATTTAAAAGATTATAAAAGAGATTAAATAACAATCTGAGGTTCTGGTCTTAAATGATCAGTAAAAATATTTATTTTTGCAAGTTATAACAGTAAGATATCATATATATGTGAAATTTATCTTTTATGACCAAACTATGCACCGAAAGGGCATTTTGGTCATTTCACATATGTTTTAAGGGTCAATTTGGAAATCTGAGTTTAAAACTTTTATTTACTGTTTAAGTATAAAAATTTATTCATAACATCAGTAGGTAACAAATCTTAGGTGCTAAATATGGTTTTAAACCATATTATGCGCCTAAATCGCATACTAGTCGGTATTTGACGGTATTCGGGTTGATTAAGAAAATCTGAGATTTTGATCAGCCACTTCTGATTAAAATAATTTATTTGTTGTATAAAATCAGTAGCAAAAGGTTTGATAGGTAAAGGATGTGTAAAACTCATTTTATTAGCAAAAAGGGCATAACCGTCAATTACCAAGTCAATGCAAGAACCCTATGTTATGAACAGTTTAAAATTCCATAAAAATTTCCAAAAATCCCTAAATATTATATTACATCAGTGGGTAGAAAGTTTGGTGTCAAAATTTGGGTTTAAATAGGTTTTATGCCGAAAATGCCATTTAATTAATAAAAAGCTTTCATTTTACGCTATTGCGCATAACTCCTATTTTTGACCTCAAACTGATGTTAAATATTTTAGGACATGTTTATAAATCAGTAATAAAGGTTTTTGTCCGCTCATATTTTCAAAAATCTCGTTTTAATATCAAAAGGGCATTATGGTCAATATTTAAGCATTTAACGGAAACATGCAAATGATTTGGATTAATAAGGAACCATGTAGCATAACCTCAGAGGGTTCTACTAACATATAATATGGTCCTAAAGGAACCTTAAGGTGTATCTAAAACAAGCTAAATGGGTCAGAACTGAAAGTCAAAGCAAAAGTCTTCTTTTGCGACTTTCGGTTGCGAACCGAGCCTAAACTCAGAATTGTCGGGTTGAACATGCCTAAACATGTTCTTATATTATTTACCAAGTTATTTAAGTGTTAAAACATGTTCCATAACCTCAGCATTATCAGTTATGAATTTATTTGTAAAAAATGCTTTTGCTGACTTTTTAATAATAAGTTTGACCCGACAATTGACCAAGTTAGAGTGAAAATCAATAGGTGCCCTTTTAAGGGTTTATTACCTACATAATTACCAACTCATAGCCTCTTTCAATTCAAATAATGGCTGGACCATTAGTGATTAATCACTAAGTCAAAGCTTAATTACAATAGCTTGACTTTTGGTCATTAAACTAATAAAACTTGAACTTAAGAGGCTAAGAATGCTTACGATAACTCTTAGCACGAAAATAGAACTGAAGAAGGCTCTCTTGAACTCCAGGAAGCTCCAGAGAAAGAGTTTTTGAAGTGAAATTGAATTGTTCAAATGATCATATGAAAAACAAGAGCATTATATAGCAAATTCCACTTCACAAGATCACTCCACATGCCCCTACAATGATCCCTGATAATTCCAGGTGTCCCTAGTGCATGAAAAACCATTGGCACAGCCCCTGGTATCGATTTAGGGCATGCAAAGGCGGTGGAACTGACTAAACCTGCAGCTGTGCATGTTTTCTACATCTGGCACTCTTACGCGGCCCGCGTAAGAGTTAGCCTAAGGTTTACGCGGCCCGCGTAAAGGGTAGATTCCGGTAAACAGTTTGCCAACTTTGCAATTTCAGTCCCTGGTCCTGTTAAACTTTATTTTACTTCCATTTATTGCATTTAGGACCCCCATAGTTAACTTTTAAGGACCTTGGGTCATAAACTAACTCCGTTAAGCTCCCTGTTAGTCGTACGATCACCCGAAAAGCCTTGTTTTCTTCGAAACTCCACAAAATTAATATTAAACCTTCTTGAGATCAAAATATACAATCATTACAATGTTTTTGGTTCGTTAAAAGGTCACTCAGAGGTTACTTTTAACATGTTGACACTTTTAACCCTTAAGTTTCATAAGATCCTTATTTTAAGCACAAACGACTTCCAATGTTCGATAAGTTATTCATTAAAGAATACGAAGGTCGTATGAGGTCAATCAGAGGCACAAGAATGGCATGTTGACACTTTGGATCCTTTTACTTACATATTTACATTGTTTGACAATTTTAGTCCCTCCAGATCAATCCATTACACGTTTAAATTCCATGACATGTGTCTTTATTATATTGGTCATGATTTTACGAGGTGTTACATCCTCACCCCTTAAAAGAAATCTCGACCTCGAGATTTACTGAAATAAATGAGGGTACTTCTGTTTCGTTGTGGATTCAACCTCCCACGTGTATTCGGGGCCTCTACGGGCATCCCATTTTCCTTCACAATCGGCACGTGCTTCCTTCGAAGCTTCTTAACCTGTCGATCCTCGATCGATAAAGGTTTTTCAATATACTTTAGGCTTTCATCTATCTGCATGTCTTTATGCGACATGCGATTCATCGGCTAGACATTTCTTCAAATTGCAGATGCGGAACACATTGTGGATTCCACTGAGCTCTTCTGGCAGATTTAGCCTGTAGGCTACAGTTCCGACACATTCGATAATCTCGAATGGTCCTATATATCTTGGGCTCAGCTTGCCCTTCTTGCCAAAACGCATCACCCCTTTCCAGGGTGATACCGTAAGTAACACTTTATCACCTACCTCGAATTTCAGAGGTTTGCGCCTTTTATCTGCGTAGCTTTTCTACCTATCCCTGGCAGCTTTGAGACGATCACGGATCTGCACAATCTTGTCCATTGTCTCCAAGACTATATCAGGTCCTGATAGTTGGACATCTCCAACCTCCGCCCAATAAAGTAGCGTTCTGCATTTCCTTCCGTATAAAGCTTCGAAAGGTGCCGCTTGAATACTCGAATGATAGCTATTGTTGTATGAAAATTCAATCAATGGAAGATGGTCATCCCAACTTCCTCCTAAGTCAATAACATAGGCTTGTAACATATCCTTAAGCGTTTGTATCGTACGCTCGCTTTGCCCATCCGTCTGAGGATGATAAGCAATGCTAAAATTTAATCGAGTACCCAAAGATTGCTGAAAGCTTTTCCAAAAATGAGACGTGTATCTAGTATCCCTATCAGAGATAATAGACACTGGCACTCCATGGAGAGATACAATCTCATCCACGTACAGCTGCGCTAGCTTGTCAGAGCTGTGGGTTTCTTTAATCGGCAAGAAGTGGGCTGACTTGGTCAGTCTATCTACTATAACCCAAATAGTATCATTCCCACGCTTTATTCTTGGTAACTTAGTGATAAAATCCATAGTCACCATTTTCCACTTCCAAGTGGGAAGTTCAAGCTGTTGTAGCAAACCTGACGGCTTCTGGTGTTCAGCTTTAACTTGAGCACACGTCAGACATTTAGCCACATAAGTGGCTAAAGATTTCTTCAAACCTATCCACCAATAATTTTCCCTTAAATCCTGGTACATCTTATCACTGCCAAGATGAACAGAATACTTGGAACTATGGGCTTCTTCCAGGATCACGTCTCGAAGTCCTCCATAAATTGGAACCCATATATGTCCATTAAATCTTAGGATTCCATCCTTGCCATACGACAATTGCTCAGCAGTGACGCCTAACTTCCCATTCGGGTAGTTAGTTTCTAAAACAGCTTCCTTTTGAGCGGCTAACAACCTTTCATTCAAGCTGTTTTTCAATTCAATGCTCGTGGCATTGATTCTAATGGGTTTAACTCTTTCCTTTCTGCTCAAGGCATCGGCAACTACATTTGCCTTGCCAGGATGATACCGTATTTCACAATCATAATCGTTCAGTGTCTCCATCCAGCGACGCTGTCTCATGTTAAGGTCCTTCTGATTAAACAGATGTTGAAGGCTCTTATGATCGGAATAGATCACACACTTGGTACCATATAAATAATGCCTCCAAAGTTTTAATGCAAATACAACGGCACCCAAATCCAAATCATGGGTGGTGTAATTCTTCTCATGCACCTTTAATTGACGTGAAGCATATGCAATAACCTTGCCTTTCTGCATAAGCACACATCTCATACCCGTGTGCGATGCGTCACAATAAACCACAAACTCTTCAATCCCTTCTGGCAATGTTAACATAGGAGCATTGCTTAATTTCTGCTTAAGAATATCAAAGGATTCTTGCTGCTTGGGACCCCAGTCAAACTTAACATTCTTACGGGTTAATGATGTTAGAGGTGCAACAATCCTTGAAAAATTTTCAATAAAACGCCTGTAATATCCTGCTAGACCCAAGAAGTTGTGTATCTCTGTATGAGTCTTAGGCTTTTACCAATTCATGATGGCTTCAATCTTAGCGGGATCTACTTGGATACCACGCTCGCTCACCACATGTCCAAGAAATTGGACTTCACGAAGCCAAAACTCACATTATGAAAACTTGGCGTAGAGCTTCTCTTGCTGGAGAAGTTTAAGAATACATCTAATATGTTTTTCATGATTAGCCTGGTTCGTCGAATATATAAGTATGTCATCAATAAAGACAATGACAAACTTGTCCAAATATGGCTTGCAAACGCGATTCATGAGGTCCATAAATGCTGCAGGTGCATTAGTGAGCCCGAAAGGCATCACTAAGAAATCGTAATGACCATAAAGAGTTCTGAATGCAGTTTTATGTACATCTTCATCTCTGACCTTCAACTGGTGATAACCTGACCTTAAATCAATCTTGGAGAAATAACTTGCCCCTTGCAGTTGATCGAACAGATCGTCGATCCTGGGCAATGGGTATCTGTTCTTGATAGTGACTTTGTTCAGCTCGCGATAGTCAATGCATAAACGCATTGATCCATCCTTTTTCTTCACAAACAGAATCAGTGCTCCCCAAGGGGACGAGCTAGGTCGAATAAAACCTTTTGCCAACAAATCATCCAACTGAGTCCTCAATTCCTTCATCTCAGTTGGTGCCAATCGATAAGGTGCTCTTGCAACTGGAGCTGCTCCAGGAATGATATCAATTCTGAACTCCACTTGCCTATCTGGAGGTAACCAAGGTAGTTCTTCAGGAAACACATCTGGAAGTTTAGAAATAACAGGTATGTCTTCAATCTTGGGCTTTGGTTCATCAATAGTCACCTGTGCCATGTAAATGACACAACCCTTCTTCATACACCTCGATGCCTTAAGCAAGGACACTTGCTTAGGTAACCCGTACTGAGTATCTCCTTGAATTGTTAACGGCTCACCATAAGGAGTCTTAATAACTACTTGCTTCTTGTCACATACTATCTGGGCTTGGTTGTGAGACAATCAATCCATACCTATCACTATGTCGAATCCTGCTAATTTCAACGGAAGCAAGGACAATGGAAAAGAGTGATTCCTAATGGATATAAAACATCCATCTAGAACTGTTGAGACAATCTCTATAGTACCATCGGCCAATTCTACTTCATACTTTATGCTTAGGGTTTTAACAGGCAGATTTAACAATTTACATAACTTATTGTCTACGAAAGACTTATCTGCACCCGAATCAAACAACACTCTAGCATAAACATCGTTGATTAGAAAGGTACATGTTATCACATTGTCATTCTGAATTGCTTTCTGTGCATTCATCTGAAAGACCCGAGCGTTGGTCTTCTTAACCTCTTCAGGTTTCCTTGCATACTTTGGGCAGTTGGACTTGATATGCCCCTTCTCGTTGCAGTTGTAACAAGTCGCATCCTTTATCTTCTTGCAATCCAACGTTTTATGCTCACTTGATTTGCAGATCCCACAAGCCCTAGGCTGCGATTGGGATTTTGATTCAAACCTGCACTTTCCTAGATGGCGCTTCTTGCAGGTCTTGCATTTGGGCTTCTCACCCGTCTGCTGGCTATCCTTTTTAAACCCAGAACTCTTCTTGTACTCAGAGTTCCCCTTATGTTTCTTATCAGAGCGGCGTGAGCTCTCATCCTCACGTTTCCTCTTCCCTTCTTCAGAATTATTGAACGATCTCTGCCTGACTGCATCGAGGGTAAGAGATAACGACAATCAGCCACTGACCTAAAGGTAGTAGGTCTTGATGCTTTCACACTTGCCTTAATTTCCGGAGCTAAACCTCCGATAAAACGAGCTATACGCTTTGGTTTCGGTGTAACCAAGTATGGAACCAATCGAGACATGGTATTGAAGTCAGTCTAAGTTCTTCATGACCAAGGTCAAGAAGTCTAAGTTCTTCATGACCAAGGTCAAGAAGTCAGTCTCTATTTTCTCAACTTCATGTTGAGGACAAAAAAAAAATTTATAAGAGCAACAAATTGATCCCAAGTCAGATTATATAACGGGATCTTCCCAGTAGCTTGGATTAGGGACCTCCACCAAGTTAGAGCTTCACCTTTGAACGATTATGACACAAACTTCACAATATCCTTATCAGCACAACCACTGATATCAACCACGGTATCCATCTCGTCGAGCCAAGTCATACAGTCGATGGCTCCTTTCTCCCCTGTGAAATCCATCGGCTTACAGGAGACAAAGTATTTATAAGAACAGGTTTTGACCTGAGGCTCCCGATTAAGCACGACCTGTCTAGACGGAACACTTCTCTGATTTGATGAATGATGAGAATCATCCTTATGAGATACGTGAGTCTTGGAGGGTGGTTTTGTATGTTGTACAGACTGAGTTCTGACGCGAGTACCACTTGATTCATTAAACTGTCTGTCAAGAGCTCGAGTAACGGCATTATCTATTAATGCCTGCAGTTCCGCACCAGCTACATTAACTCTGGTAGTATCATTATTCTCCCTCGGGTGGCTGTTAACCTCATCTGATTCAACCATGTAGCTTTTTGCTACAAAACAATCGACAATATTTTATTCAGAAGTTATTATGGAATCATCATTTTTGATGATTTATTAACCATGGTAAATATAAACCATATTGGTTAATTTGTTAGTCATATTTATTCAGGATTTCCATTATAATTTATCCTTTATTATAGATCATTTAAAGATATTAAAGTGTCACAAAAGGCCGAGTCACCAGGACAATTTTAAGTCATGATTTCAGATAATCGAGGCATTAAGGTTTGAACGTAGTTCATTACCTTTTATTGACAGGGAGTCGTAGACTACAACTGTCGTTTTGTCTTATTTGACAATTATTAGGGCCCGTAGGCACTACATCACTAATGGATGTTTCATATGTGATCATCTTAATTGATGATTTGAACCCATGATTTCAAGATCATTAGGCTAGATAAGGGGTTGTAAAATCCTAACATAAGGATGACATGTGTGACATTACCGAATCACACCTTCCAGGAGTGCTAACATGTTTGCAGATGTTAACAAGGATTTGAATCCTTTTAAATAGGTTTTACCATCATGGCCAGGTCTATAATGACACGTAGGCTAGGTTATACCCTTTAAGATTCCTTTTAATATATATTGGCAGATCAATTTCAAAAAGGAATGATATTTTGATTTATTTCATATATTATATTCATGCATATGATGACAAATGAAATTTAAATAAAACATTCCAATAAATTTTAAATGACGTACATAGATGCCCTAAACGGGTCTTTTTAAATAAATAACTTGTCCGCATAGGTACAAAAAGGAAAAACAAGTCCTCGCAGGGACCTAATACATAAATAAAAAATGTCCATGTAGGGACTTGATTGAAATTTAAAATTACAAAACAAATAAATTAAGGAATTTCAATAATCCCTCTACTTCTTTCCCTTGAGCAGATTTGCCAAACCCTTAAAAAATCCCTGGTGGCTTCTACGCTCCTCTTGAACCTCTCGTTCCACCTGGCTCAACCTCTGAAGAATCTCCTGCTGCTGTTGTGGCTGGATCAATGGCGGCTGTGGCGGCTGCTGCTGCGAAGGTTGAGTAAGTGGTGGGTATTGATACCCATATGCTTGGTACCCAGACTGGTATGAAGCTGCATAAGGCCCTTCTGGATGGAGAGCATTGTAGTTGGCCGCCTCGAGGTATGGGTTGATGGCAGGGGCATTGTAGTAGTTGTAGCCAGGGTAAGCTGGCTGCTCAAAAGGGTTATACGCCGTTGCACCGGCGTAGGAAGGAATCGGGTTATCATAACCCATGTGTGGTGGTGGTGGTGCGAATGCAGAGTCCACCTCAGAAACTGGGTTTGAAGGCCCACCCAGTTGCGGGCCTTCATACAGTGGTGGGTAGTGGCTGCCACTGGAGTGTTGAGGGGTGCTGAAATGGAAATCCCCTCCTCGCACGGACATCCGTGCACCAGATCTTCTTCGCCTTGGTGGTTCCGGAGGCAGCTGCTGCTTTAGCGGTGGCAATGGCTGTGGCGTAACCGCCTGGAAATGCGAATCCTCAGAAGGATCCTGCTACCGCTGTTGAGGTGGGTTGAAAGGGGGAGTGAACTCCAAGTGGTATGTGGCCCACCTTTCGGCAAAACTGTCTGGGCCCCTGTATGGCGAACCATGGAATGATGATCCGTCAGAAATCTCTATGGGATGTGTGGGCGTCCCGGTTGGTGGCTCGGCGGGTTCTGGATCTGGATCCTCTTCCATGTCCATATCCTGGGCTCCAGGAAAGTGGTCTTCAGGGCCCAATGGGTTATGGCCCATTGGTTCTTCAATCTGATTTGCCTAGTTGAACCGGCTCTGGAAGTAAGGGGTCGGGTCTTGAAAAGCCCGGTGTGAGATTGACCGCTGCAACAGCAAGAAGGAATGGTGAGAATCATTGGGCTCGTTCTCTGAATGTGGCCCAAAGGAGTGATGGTACGAGGGTGACGAGCTAAGCGAGACAGAACGCCTCGCGGGTTCCAAGTATGTCCTCCAATCCTCGTGAGGACTAGAGCTATGAGTTGCGGAGGGTGTTCACCGGTGAGAAGGCCCGGCTTCATGATCGTTCGGAGCAGTGATTGGCGCCTTGCCTCGTCCACCTCTTCCTCTGAATCTTGGCGGCATTGTCTTGTTCCTGTCAAACAAAAAGGAAACCAACAAAAGAAAACAATAAGATTAGGATTAGTCCTATGTTGTTAGCCTAGACTCAGAAGTCAAGGAATGTGCAAACTGTGTCATTGAGATTAAACACAAAAGGCTAGTGTTTAATTCACTCAATGTTGGCTCTGATACCAACCTGTCACACCCCGATATTTCCACGTATTACCGGTGGGCCCAGTGGGGAGTATCGTGACGTAGTTGATATCATCATAGTCAAATAATCACAGTTCGATGCACAGCGGAAGTCTAAAGTAAAAATATTATAAACCGATTCGAAAGTAACATAAGGATTACAATGGAATGTAACCGGATCCACAGGCGGATCAAAGATAAAAAGAAATATTGTTCAACAGATTTATGCATCAAAAGCTTGCAAGACTCTTTAATTGATACTTGGAGTAGCCAACCCATTTCGCATAGTACCTGCACTTAACCTTTTTGGAAAAATACATCAGTTTACACTGGTAAATACAATTAACCGACTCATTTTGAAAAGTGTTTATAAAATTGATTTAAATGCACAAGGCACAAATATTCTTTTATAACTTGGGATAATTATTTAAAAATAATCTTGTAAAAGAATTATATGTTTGTCATACATTCAGTAGCCCGGGTTAGAAGTACCGGGTAAAGATTAATAGACCACCACATAATATAGTCCCGCGACGAGTTATTCTCAACAAGCGGGTATATCTTTTTACATACGCACCGGCAGGTGTATGCCTACACCCCATGCTAAAGTCATGGCCATTTCAATGAATGAGCCGAGGATATCCAGGACACAGTCATTAACCCCCCAAAGGATTAAAACAAACAAAACAGATTAAACAAGTTATCTCAATAATTTAACCATTATTCGATTAAAGATTCAATACCCGACCAAGCGGTATTATTAGATACCGTACCCCAAGCCCGTATAAGGGAAAATAAGTTAAAAGTATTTACCTGAGTAAAATATACAATTTATCTCAGCCGTATAACAATCAGCAAGTGCAAATATCTTTTACTGGGCTCCTAAATCTGGAACGAAGGTTTTTAATAACCTATTAGATTCCTAACGGGTCTTACTTAAGTTTAAACTTAGACCAGTTAGTTTTAATGAAAGGTTTACGGTTCAAAACGCAAGATTAAGCGAAGACCGGATTAGAATGTGATTTAGACCCGACAAGTATGAAGACTTGTATAATATGAGTAAACTAAACACATTCTGGATTTTGAAGCAAAAAAAATGATAAGGTTTGACCCGTTTCGGTTAATTTATACAAACTAGTTACATAAACCGTACCGACAGGAAAAATGCATAACGGGTAACCAAATGAGTCATGAACAAGTTCCACAAGTAATATGCCTTAAATATGTTGTGATATTAGTAGGATACCTTTCATTATGCCCAAAACGCATTTAAAATCAATTTAAGCCCCGTAGGGGTATTTTGGTCATTTTAAAGATTATAAAAGAGATTAAATAACAATCTGAGGTTCTAGTCTTAAATGATCAGTAAAAATATTTATTTTTGCAAGTTATAACGGTAAGATATCATATATATGCGAAATTTATCTTTTATGACCAAATTATGCACCGAAAGGGCATTTTGGTCATTTCACATATGTTTTAAGGGTCAATTTGGAAATCTAAGTTTAAAACTTTTATTTATTGTTTAAGTATAAAAATTTATTCATAACATCAGTAGGTAACAAATCTTAGGTGCTAAATATGGTTTTAAACCATACTATGCGCCTAAATCGCATAATAGTCGGTATTTGACGTTATTCGGGTTGATTAAGAAAATCTGAGATTGTGATCAGCCTCTGTTGATTAAAATAATTTATTTATTGTATAAAATCAGTAGCAAGAGGTTTGATAGGTAAACGATGTGTAAAACTCATTTTATTAGCAAAGAGGGCATAACCGTCAATTACCGAATCAATGCAAGAACTCTATGCTATGAACAGTTTAAAATTCCATAAAAATTTCCAAAAACCCCTAAATATTATATTACATCAGTGGGTAGAAAATTTGGTGTCAAAATTTGGGTTTAAATTGGTTTTATGCCGAAAATGTCGTTTAATTAATAAAAAGCTTTCATTTTACGTTATTGCGCATAACTCCTATTTTTGACCTCAAACTGATGTCATATTTTTTAGGACATGTTTATAAATCAGTAATAAAGGTTTTTGTCCTCTCATATTTTCAAAAATCTCGTTTTAATATCAAAAGGGCATTATGGTCAATATTTAAGCATTTAACGGAAACATGCAAATGATTTGGATTAATAAGGAACCATGTAGCATAACCTCAGAGGGTTCTACTAACATATAATATGGTCCTAAAGGAACCTTAAGGTATATCTAAAACAAGCTAAATCGGGTCAGAACTGAAAGTCAAAGCAAAAGTCTTCTTTTACGACTTTCGGTTGCGAACCGAGCCTAAACTCAGAATTGTCGGGTTGAACATGCCTAAACATATTCTTATATTATTTACCAAGTTATTTAAGTGTTAAAACTTGTTCCATAACCTCGTCATTATCAGTTATGAATTTATTTGTAAAAATTGCTTCTGTTGACTTTTTAATAATAAGTTTGACCCGACAATTGACCAAGTTAGAGTGAAACTGACTAAACCTGCAGCTGTGCATGTTTTCTACATCTGGCACTCTTACGCGTCCCGTGTAAGAGTTAGCCTAAGGTTTACGCGGCCCACGTAAAGGGCAGATTCCTGTAAACAGTTTGCTAACTTTGCAATTTCAGTCCCTGGTCCTATTAAACTTTATTTTACTTCCATTTATTGCATTTAGGACCCCCCATAGTTAACTTTTAAGGACCTTGGGTCATAAACTAACTCCGTTAAGCTCCCGGTTAGTCGTACGATCACCCGAAAAGTCTTGTTTTCTTCGAAACTCCACAAAATTAATATCAAACCTTCTTGGGATCAAAATATACAATCATTACAATGTTTTTGGTTCGTTAAAAGATCACTCAGAGGTTACTTTTAAAATGTTGACACTTTTAACCCTTAAGTTTCGTAAGATCCTTATTTTTAGCACAAACGACTTCCAATGTTCGATAAATTATTCATTAAAGAATACGAACGTCGTGTGAGATCAATCAGAGGCACAAGAATGGCATGTTGACACTTTGGATCCTTTTACTTACATATTTACATTGTTTGACAATTTTAGTCCCTCCAGATCAATCCATTACACGTCTAAAGTCCATGACACGTATCTTTATTATATTGGTCGTGATTTTATGATGTGTTACAAAAACGTACCGGCAATCACATCCGGGATCATCTTTGCTTCTTCGGCTGTCAGAACAAATGCCCTAGCATTCTTAGTAGTCTTGTTGTTCATGGCTAGAGCTAGTTTCGGACAATTTGGCTTGATATGCCCTTTTTCTCCACAGTTGAAGCATACTCCATTACAAGGTTTCTTCCTACAATCTTCTTCCTTGTGTCCTGGTATCTTGCAGTAGTTGCAGTAGGCGGAGCATCTCCCCGAATGTTTCTTCTTACAGGCTTTACAGTAAGGTGTAGAGGTAGAACCTATGTTTTTTCCCACGGTTGGAATTACCGTAACGAAATTCCTGGGTAAGCCTTTGAGCTAGGTTCTTTCTTTGGTTTTCTTCTTGTGTACATACTAGTTCACCAGTCAAGGTATTTGCTAGTTCTACATCTTCTTCTATGGTTTGTGATTTAGCTGCCTTGACTACACGTCTAATTTAACTTATTAATCTCCATATGTAACGGGAGATTAACACTGGTTCTGGTGATGCTAGGGTCGGCACTATTCTAGCATATTCAAAGAATGTAGTAGTGTAACCCTTGCTATCTACTTCAGTCATTCTAAGGTTTAAGAATATATTAGCTATCTGCTCCTTTTCATTAGGAGGACAGAATTTTCTTTCAACCATATTCTTAAACTCAATCCACTCCATGTTATATGTTCTGTCACTTACCCTAGACTGGAGGATAGTGTTCCACCATTCTAAAGCTGAGTTCTTAAACAGGTTGGAAGCAAACATTATCTTATCCTCTTCTGCACACTTGCTTATTTTTAAGACTGCCTCAGTCTTTTCTATCCAGCGTAAAGCTGCAATGGCTCCTTCGTTGCCCGAGAATTCTATTGGTTTACAAGACCAGAATTCTTTGTAAGAACAACCATAAGACATGGTTCTTCTTCTTTTTGGAATTGGCAATTGAAGTATTGGTCCATTGTTTACGCTGTGATCAGGTTTAGTAGGCGGTTGTTTACTTCCGCTATTACTATTATTATTATCCGCTTCTCTAACATGTTGGATAATAGATGGCATAGCATCTCTAATTCCTGGGATTACTATGTGTCAAATGGCACTGTTATTTATCTGATTTTCATTATTCTGGTTTTCCCGATTTGCGTCGTTGGCCATCTGGATTTTACAGACAATTACCAAATATTAATATCGCAATTCAATATTAAATGCAAACAATCTCACAACACAAACAGGTTGGTCAAAATCGTCGTACATTGCGACTTTTACTCTATTTTATATATTATGCGTCTATTACAAACCACAACTGGAAATTAAAATACAATACTAGTATGCATCAGTAGTTAATATATATATATATATATATATATATTATTGATAGGGGTTCATCCAATATTGCATATTACGCTCGTCATATTTTCAGACGAGTCTCTCCCCTATCTGTCTCATTCTCTCACTTCATTCTAATATCTCCTTACCAAAGGTGCGGAGTTTCTGTATGTTCTCAGTACATGGGTGGAGCTGGTGCTGGTATTGGGTCAGGAAACTATGGCATCGGTTCCTCATGTAGGTAGGGGTTCTCTAGAATTTCCCTGATATACTGGTCATTATCAAAATATGGGTCTAGAGGGTCCAAGTTGGGATAGGGTGCTATTGGGTCTGGCATGGGCTCCTCTAGTGGGTAGCGTTGTTGGTAATCCCTGTGGTCGTCAGACCATGGGTCATAGTCTGGGGGATGGGGTGCTGGTACTCTAGGGATTTCAAGTGGGTCAAAAGCAGGTACTGGAGGTTGGTCTACTGGGTTTTGTTCGATTTCCATAGGTTGTGTGGAAAATAGTGGTAACGTCTGGGGTGCTATGAGTTGTTCTAGATTCGGGTCAGCAGTTGTGGTAGCTAATATGTGAAAATTAGCTAATCTCCTATTGAGTATATCCTGGGTTTGAACGTTCAGTTCTCTATTGGCCGCTGCTAAGGCCCTTTGCTGCTGTAATTTTCTCATCCTCTATCTACGCTCACGAGCTCCTCTGCTGAACCATCCTCTCTTCTTGGGAGGGAATGGCTCTTCAGATTGTGCTTTGAATACGAAAATCCCTTCTTCGGTGTCAGCCGAATACCCCGAGGGGGTAGGCTGGGAAGAAGTTCCTTCGTCCCTAGGAGAGCTGGACAATTGACGGTAAGCGTCCGAAGGTCCTTGATCACTCATACTGTAAACTAAAAAATTTTCAAATAACACAAATAATAATCTACACGTATGCACATAGTCTCATTTGTTATTTTCTAACAAAATTGACAATTTCTATGTCAGCATAACACTTCTTTGGCTTAAATCAGTGGTTGTAGCTCTGATACCACCTTCTGTCGCAACCCCCGACCCCTTCCTCAGGAGGCGGGCGGCCGCGGCCTACTCAGAGATGGTGGTATCGGTGTTTATCATTATTTGGCAGCGGAAATTTCATCCGGACCATAGTTATGAAATATTTTATCAGAATAAAAAACCACATTTTTATAATTATAAACTTATTGGGATAAAACCCAAGTTTTTATTACAAACATGTTTATAGGGATAAACCCTAATTTATTGCATAAAACATCTTCTTTATTTAGGTAACTTTTATAGCCACTTTTCGAAGCCTTCAGTGCTGTCCAGCTGGCTTCTATTTGGCTTTCACATTTTGTTACCTGAAACGCGTTTAAAAATATTTTGTCAGTGGGAAATACTGGTGAGTGAATCCCAATTTAATCAAGACAGGTTTTATCCTTGTACAGTATTGAGGGCAATCAGCAATTACATTTGTTTATTATTCTACCATAATTACCACCCACGGTACTGTCGACCCGACTTGTGGTCATGTTACTACTCACAGTGTAGTAACAAATTTTGTATACAAAACCCCAACATACCGACGATAATTGTAGAATTTACAAATACTCAATCACTGTTAAATATAATGTAAAACATTTGAGGTTTTGTAAAAACAGTTTGTAAAAAGGTTTGCACAAAAAGGAGATTACTCACATGCTAGTTTAGACTTTTTCCTGTGGTTTCCTGGTTAAAATCTAATAAATTAAACAATGCACACGCGTTAGTATAATAACCCAATATTTACATTAGTTATACCCTCCCCGAGACAGAACTCCAACGACTACGTCGGGCAGAACCTCGACAGCCGTTACAGAGCACTAGATCAATCGAGCAGCGTATCTAATATGTAACCGGGGGTTATGATACTTACAACGAGGCAGAACTTTGTTAATTAGGGGGGTATTATGCCAGGGAATTATGTCTACACTATAGAAATTGAGAGAGAATTCGTGTGAATGAGCGACGGAAACTGAAGGCTAGCCTCCTTTTATAGGGTTATTCGGCCACTTCCTCGCGGCCGGCGAAGGATTCATAAGGGGCCTTCGCGCCCCGCGATGTAGGGGTGTAGGCTTTAGCCTTGCTGATTCACCAAACTAGGTTTGACGCGGGTATGACACGTGGCACCTCAGGGTGCGGCCTGATCTCCCAGCTGTCGCGCCCCACGAGCGCCCTTTAAATCTTGATTTTATTTAATTTTTATAAAAATAAAGGTATTTAGGGCCATTTTACGTATACGGGTGTATTTTAAGGCGTATAGGGATGTTATAAATATTTTAGGAGTGTCGGAAATAATTTAGGAGGGTTGTTATAATTTTAGTTATCTTGGTGATTTAGGATGAAACCTATGTGTATGAGTATGAGAATGATTATGATGAATATGTGTATGTTGGTAATTTTTATTATGTTGATCCACTAGATGTTATGTAGTAGGTTTTGATAGTAAACATGATGTAAAATTTGTTGACATTGTGATCTTGTTTGACTAAATTGAATCATGAGATGAATATTGGAAAGAACATGCTTAAACTACTTGTACTATGTGCATAGAATATAGTATGCACACCAAATGTATGATGAAATGTCTAGGTGAAGTTAGAATGTGAGATATTTAGAAAAGGTTTGGTGAAAACTAAATCTATCCAGAAAGTTACAGTCGACTTTAATCTGCTGTAACCGGATTAAATCTTATAAGAAACCGATGTTTATTGAGTTTGAAATGAACTCCCAGGAAAAACCTTTCAAACCCAACTGGAATTGCATTTTTTCAACGAAAAATAAACGTTTTATGAATTTTCCGTATCAAAGGTTCAGGCTGCGTTTTCTGGCAGAATTTGCAGCCCATTACGAATGTCATAACTTAATTTAGGGATTGAGTTATGATCTCAAATTTTTACTGTAGTTAGCGTCCGGTGATTTCAAAAATCTCCAACTGGAATTTCGTCGATCGGTTAAACGAGGAATTTTAAATGAATTTTTCCGTAACTTGCAGTCAGAAGTGATGAATCTGATTGCAGCTTAGTAAGTGAATTTTGATAAATTTTTGGTAGAGACTTAGACTCTAAAAATTTAACACAAGGATAAACCCTCTGAGGGGCATGTCACATAAAAAGATTGTAATTTTTGCAAGCTCGTAAGTATAATATACGGACGTCCCAAATGAGCCTATTTTTCAGTGAATTGAGCTATACATGTTAGTGAATGATTGATTAATGAAAGTAATGTACCTAAGTGGTTATATGTTTATCGGATTGGAAGTGTGTATAATTGACAGTTGACTTTTTAAAAAGTCAACAAGGTATGAATAATAAGGTTAGACTTCCTAACACTATTGTGAGAATAAGGAGATAATGTGAATATTTGCTAGATTATTATATGACGTACATGACGGTAAGTTGAATTGGTTATGTTATGAATGATGTGATAATGGATCTATGTCATATGTATGTTAGTAGTTGCCCAATAAAAGTCAATGAGACATAGGAATGGAATGATTGATAAGATGAATGATCATGTATACTAACAATGTTGTAATAAAATGGAATGAAAGGATATGCATTGCTTTAGCAAGGAATCAAGCGAAAAAAAGCTAACGAGTCAAGAGGAGACAAGGAAGTGAAAGCGAGAACGGACGCTCAAGGTAAAGTGAATTTCGATTCACTTCTTAGTAGGTATAATAAATTTTGATACTTACGAGTGGGAAGAAACGGGAGGTTAAACGGGTAGTCGGTTTGAAAGATATGCATGTTTTTGCGCATTATGTGTAGAAAATATTGAGCTGGGCATATGCAGCTCAAGAAAAAACTAACATTCTGTCGAAACCGGTCTGTCGCGCTACGCGACCGCAAGCAGGGAACAACGTCGTGCCACGCGACATAGGTCGCGGCTTGCGACAAAGTGAGCTAAGTCTCTCGCGGCCCGCGAGAGACCACTGATCTGGCAAAAAAATCTTTATTTTGTTTGTTTTGGTCATGGAACTCGTTTTAATTGGTTTTCAAGGCCTTATAACTAATGTTTAAGATGGTTTGATTATAAGTAAATGTTATGGGTCTCAGGATAGTATAGGTATGGATTTATCTTCGTGTTAGTGAAGGAAATCTATAGGTGAACATGTTTAGGAACGAGTAAGTATGTATTTCAATATGTATAAATCTTATATTATGGAAAGTTGTGAATATGGCATGTTAGTATAAGTATATGAGAATAAAAGTGGTAAGCAGGAACTCGTAGGTATGTATGCGTGTATGAATGTATGCATGTATATAGATGTATATGATTGTATGTACGCATGTAGAAATGTATGCATGTATGAATGTAAGTTGCTATGAATGTACGTAGGAATGGTTTCAATACGATTGAGTATTGACGATTAATAATGTGACAACCCGAGATTTCAAGGTGTTGTTGTTATTGTGTAGTGTTTAGACGTAGCATAACACCACACTTGATTTACGAAAACCCATGACGACGAAGATTAAGGTTCTTTGCCCAAACCCAAGTCGACGAAGATTAGGGTTCTTCGCCAAAACATTCCATGACGAAGAATAGATTCTTCGTCGAGGGAGTTGCTCTTTTCTCGGCCCAACACCTCCTCGAACCTGAGCTGGGCTTGGACCGTCTCCTTATGCGTATAAACACCCCTTTTTGGTGTATGGTTTCTCATAATCTGCATAATACATAAAAACTCCAAAACCCTAGTTCCCCTTATTCCCTTCTGGAAGTCGACGGCAGCACTCTCCTCAGAATTGAAGCCTCCTTCTTGTCTCTAACACTCTTCTTTGCATTCCACAATCTGGTTAGTACACATACTCTCTGATGATCGATTTCCTTTTGATTTCGTGTGATTATGTTCCTGTTCGTTTTGGTCCGCATGAACAATCGTAGAATGTGCTTATGTGTTAGTATGTATGGGTGTAACATGACTCTAGGTCTAGGCTGTAATCTGAGTTGGATCTGGTTGATTATTGGCCATAGTGTTAAATCATTAACGTATTGATGCCCATAAATCTGATGTTACATGATGTGTTGTGATTATGAGAAGGTAGGAATTCATACATAAACTGATGTGTATTGGATTGAGGTTGTTAAAACTAATTGTCGTACATATGCTGGTAGGATATTGAATTCAATTATGTTGATCAAAGTCTGATATTTTGAGTAGTGATTAATACATGAAAACTATGATGTGAATGACGATATGCTTAAGGATTAGTGTGCATAAACTTGATGATTAGGTGTTGGATAGAGATGGGTAAATTGATGAAAATGAGATAGTTAGGGTTGCAACGATGAAACGGCAGTGTGATTAGGGTTTGCGGAAGATCACCACGGCTGTTAGGGAACAGCGACGAAGGTTCCTCGACGAAGGATGATTCTTAGCCAAAAAGGGATTCTTCGTCGTCTCATCTCGACGAAGGTTGATCCTTCGTCAGGTAAGGTTCTTCGTCGCCTGGCTTTGGCGAACCACCAGGGTTCTTCATCACCCTCATACTCGACGAAGAATGAACCTTCGCCGGTAGAGTTCTTCGTGGGGATGCTGAGAACAAACAAACACAACAGTTTAATGTTTAAATATGTAATGATGAATGATTGTGCTCTAAAACTATATTAGTTGCATGCTAGTAATATGGATTAGGAATGAGGAACCTGACTTGCCTCGTGTGAGTAGCTAACTCACTTGTGGAATGTTATTATGTGACATGTAAGTGGGATATGGGCTTATATGAGAACCGAGTATTTGTTATGTGATATATGGTGGTCTTTGCGATGAGTGCAATCTGAGACAATAAGTGATTTAATTATTATGAAACTGATATTGTTGGTAACTCCTGTTGGGAACAAAAACTTGTGTTAAGAACACGTATGAAATCTAAATGTTGCTATGTGTTAAGTGATAATGATATTACATGTGACTCGTTGAATACGTGACATGGATATGTGTTTACGAAACTGATTATCTTTGGTAACCACGGTAGGGTTTGGTTGACCAACTTGGAACGGGTAATGTAACGTAACATACCGAGCAAATCTAAGGTGAGTTCACTGTCTTTTCAAGCATGCGTCCCAGGGAGGGACATCTGGTAAATATTCCGGGGAAGAATATTGGGTAAATAGGTTTAACTGGAATGTTAAACTTGGAATGTTGGTTAATACACTCATATTTATCACCTAAGTCCCATCATATACCGAATTGGTTGCCGGGGAGGCAACGGGGTTATTAGTTGATAGCGCTATTAGGTTTGGCACCCTCACACCGTACCGGGGAGGACGGGCGTGAACTAATTACCTTAACCACTCGACCAATGTTTGATAGAGTATTGGGGAAGGGAAAATAATCTGGAGGCATCTGCGGTAATCGAGTTATTAACAACATCGAATCTCTGAAATGTTTTAAACTCATATCTGGTAACTAAACGGGTTAACAAACTTTGAACTCACCAGCATTGTCTTATACACTTTTCTGCATGCTTGCAGGTCAATAGGTACATATCATTAGAACTTGCTGTCTGGGATGCTGGAGTGGTCATGGGTCGAGTTACATGGAAATTATGAGACGTGTTTATTGGTTTTTATTCACTTGGATTATGAAATTCTTAACTACTGTATTATGCGTCTGCTGAAAAATAAAATGTTTTGTACGACTTATTTTAATAAATGAAAGTCTTCCTGGAAATCTTGTTATGAGTTCAATGCGATTGGTGGCTAGATCCCGGTACGTCACACGCCTCGCGGGGGTTTCCGCATGTGGTATTTTGGGGGTGTGACAACTAATGATGTGCCTTGAGATTGGATTGGAATGTAATGCAGGTATGAGATCGTCAGGTTCATGAGGAATGGAAGCCGAACTTGCACAAAGAATTTAAAAGGATAATTGAATGAATATAAGTTCATATTGTAGAGTGTTATATGATTTTCAAATTATATAGTTTAATGTTATATGGTGATGTCAATGACTAACGGATAAGTTGTATATGATGTCCACAAGAACCACACGGATTTCCTCTATCGCTAACGAAGATAAGCTGACACAGATCGAGTCGAAGCGCAAGGATTGTACGGAAAGAATGGTCACATAGTTTGAATTATGTAACGCGCAAAGTGTTAATTAAACGTGAATGTTGTAAATTCCTTCTAGTGAATGTTTGATATTTTTTTTGTAATTGAGTCTTCACGTAAGAAATGTATTTAATAAAGAAAGAAATTTTAAGGCTCGTATTTCCGTTGCGTTATTTTTAAGAATGTTACGTGTTAGGGCGTTACAGCTGACAGGAGACGAAAGTCGTTATCCTTCGAGGTAGGAGACAAAGTCTTGTTAAAGCTCTTGCCTTGGAAGGGTGTAGCTAGATTTGGAAAGCGTGGAAAGTTGAATCCACGATATATTGGGCCATTTGAGATCTTGGATAAGATCGGTACTGTTGCCTATAAGTTGAAGCTACCGGATGAACTGAATGGCATACACGACACATTCCTTATGTCGAACCTCAAAAAGAGTCCAACACAAGAGACGGTTATCATCCCTGCAGTTGAGATACATATCGACAAAAAACTCCGATTCACTGAAGAACCTGTTGAAGTTATGGACTGGAAGGTCTAGAAAACAAGGAGAAGTCGCATCAAGTTAGTCAAAGTTCGTTGGAACTCTCGACACGGACCCGAGTATACTTGGGAACATGAGGATCAATTCAAAGCCAAATACCTCCACATGTTTGAGGAAACTCCTACAACAGATAACTCAGCTTGAATTTCGGGACGAAAATTCTTTTAACGGGGGGAGTATGTGACAAACGGCACAAATCCGGTAACTTCCTTACCATTTAATAACTGTTTATTATCTGCAATTATGTGTTTTAAACGTCAACATTTTATGTTTACATGTTATACATTTAAATCATGCATGTCATACATTTCAATCATCGCATTGTGAAACAATTTAAGCGTTGCGTCAAAACAATTAGTAAACTCACCGGTTAGATAGGCTGTGTCAGCACAACCTCAGTACTTAGAAATATGGAAGATTTAGGACATAGATGTAGGTCCGACATAAAAACATATCAAATCCTAAGTAGGGAAAACAAGTATAATAGTGAACACTTTCTAGAAAAATTTAACGAACTTAAAAGTGTCTGTTTTGGACCATAAATGACAATTTTTCGCAGGAATCAGAATCCGACAAATTATACAAGTCCAAAAATGTTGTTAAACATCAAAAAGAATTTAAAAAGCATTGGGGATATCATTAAAACACAAAAACATATAATACCTTATAAATTACATAACTTAGCTTTTTAGCGAACCGACAATGAAACGAACACCGAACAATTATCCGAACACTACCAAAATACCAGATATGGACTAGTAACATTGTTTTAATGTTGTAACACTAATATTGGTCATATAACACTTAGTTACACATTAACACTTAACCCCTAATTTAACCCCCTTTTTTCCTTCAAGTCCCTTCACTATTGAAACTTGCTACTTAACCCCCCTATCTCTTATGGACGGTTATGGAGGGGCCCACAAGCCTCCCAAATGTCTCAAGTTGTTAGTTGTTTGTTGGGTAAATGGAGGTCCAAAGTGAAGTGCATGCACATGATAAAGCTAGAAACCCTTATCCTTTTTTTCTCCATTCATTCACCTACACATTCAAAACACTTTCTTCTCTTCTCCCCCAATACAACTTTTGGCCAAAACACCTCAAGAACACCTCCATTATTTTGTGATCTTCAAGTCGTTCCAAGGGTCTCCATGGGTGTAAGAAGGTTATCTAAGAAGGTTGCAAGTGTTGGAAGCTTAAGGACCTCTCAAGGAAGCTATTAACCACCACCTTCATCTTCTTAGCATCTTCTTGTTCATTTTGCCACTTCCCTAGCCACTAGTGCTAGTTGTGAGTCTTCTAATCTCTTGTTTTGATGTTCATTAATAGTGTAATGATGATATACAAGTTAAACCATCTACAAAAGTAAGCTTTAAAATATGAACAAGTGAAGAAAATACAAGATCTAACATGAACAAGTAATTTTTAGTGTTATATGAAGATTTTGATGAAGTTGTTGTTGTTTGTTTTGTGATTTTGATGAAATCCATCACAGCATGCTTGTTAGAAGCATAGATCTAACAAGTATACATATGGATCTTGAAAGATCTATGATGAACATGTTAGTAGACTTGAAGATCTTGAAAAATGAACTTGTAAGTTTGTTAAAAATGAAATGTTTATGTTTATAAACCTACTAACAAAGTGGATGAACAAGTTTTCAAAATAAAGTTTCTACAAAGTTTATAAAATTTAACAAGTCTTGTTTTAAGTAGATCTACATGTTTAAAGTATGGGTTTCAATTACTACAAGTTCATATGAAGATTCAAGTCTGGCAACATAAAAAGTATAGATGATTTTGATGATTGTTACTTACAAAATTGTTGTTGAATGATTTGTGAGCTTGAAAAGAAAGTAAACACATGTTTTTAAACATGGTAAAACCTCTATTTTTAGGGGAAACTATGACAAAATTTTTGTAAAATTTAAACACTTAGAAAAATATATTTTTACAAGATTTTCTACAAGAAATATGTTCAAAGTGTTTAGCCATAATTTTTCCCAAATTTTTATACAAAATATAAGTTAAGAAAATAGTGTTTTTTTAAAAGATTAAAATGGATATAAATATATATAATTAGGGCAAGTTATATATATTTAGTGGTCTCCCAAAAATTTGTGTGTCTATGTGTATATTATGTGTAATATTTACTAGTATACAAATATGGCCAAAACTACAAAATACACACAAACGAATACAAGTATAAAATGCACCAAAAAATACTACAAAATATAACTAAGTATAAAAATACTTATACTTGGCCAAGTGGGTATGGACAAAAATACAAAATATATACTTATATATATTTCTTTACCAAGAATTATGGACATTTGAACTATGGACTTTATGGACAAATATATATATATATATGGTAGGGATAGTGTACAAAGTGTCTAAAGTGTGAGAAGTGTAAGAAGTGTTTTAAACCATTAGATCTTGGATCTAATGGTTGAGATCAATAGGGACCAAATTATAAATTGTGTTTTAATTATTTGGACTGATTTGAAACTTGTAGGGGTAATAGTGTCTTTGTATATGTTTCAAATTAGATAACCTCTCCTAAATTCTAACGATTCACTCCTAAATTCTAGCGATTCAATTTTAAACTTATTCTAAACTCCGGACATTCTAAAAAATCCAGAAATATGTAACTGCTACAAGAAATATATAACACTATACATCCATCATATAACACTATATACCACCATATAACATCGTATAACACTATATAACACCATATAACACTATGTAACACTATATAATACTATATAACAATATATAACACTATACATCTATCATAGACATGCTATCAGAAAAATATAACACCATAACACTATATAACTCTAAATAACACTATATAACACCATATAATACTATATAACACAATTTAACACTATACATCCATCATATAACACTATATAACACCATATAACACCATATAACATTATGTAACACTATATAACACTATATTGTAACACCTCGAAAACAGGTTTAGTAATCAAACCACGTTAATACTAAAAGACGGGTGTAGTACCGTTAGTGGTAAAGTAACCCGATAAATATTAGGATTTAAATAAATAAACCTAATATTAAAAAAAGATGAATGAAAACTTTTGAGGAAATAAAAAGTTTATAAACGGCCCGAGATAACGGGACTTAAAATAAACTGAGTCGTAAATTTCCCGAACCCACTAAGTTAACTAGGAATATTTAACCTAGTTAATAAGAGGGAATGTTACTAGAAATAAGTAGGTTATGGCCTACTTAATAACTAACCAAACTAGAGGGGCTTAGGTTGCCAAAAAGGGGACTTGATTTATAAAAACTAAAAATCAAAACACAACACACACTTAGTGTGTGTGTGTGTGTGTGTGTGTGTGTACGACTAGGAGCAAGAGCAAGGAGCTCAAAACCCTAGTTCAACAAATTCATCAAATTGAAGCTCAATTCAAGCCCTAAATCAATGCATGGACACATATAAACGATCACCTAATCAAGGGATGTCGAATTGTTGATATTGATGAAGTTGTGAAATTGGATGAACATCACAATATGCGAATTTTGTATGAATCGTAGAAGCTAGGACCGAATTAGTGATGTATACTTGTTTAGGAACAAAACCCTAAGTGAAAATTCTACATAGGTTGCTATGATTTGAATAATTTGATGATTTACCACACTTAGACAAGTGGGTTTTGATTATGTAGTAAAGATGATGATGTACACATGTTTAAGATCATATTTGATAGTAGAAACAAGGTACTTGAAACAAATTACAAGATTGAGTACTTGTTCATTCATGATTGAAATGGGTTTTTGAGGGTTGTGACGAAAATTCTTGGCATTGAAGTTCATTCATGAAGTGTAAGAATTTAAAGGTAAATAAAGATAGAATAAAGGTTTAAAATCATCATACTTGCTATATTCGAGAAGAGAGTTCTTGAACAAGTGCTAAGATCGAATTAGCACATGTATGTGAAATGGGTTTTTAATGAAAGAATGAGTTTTATGTAATTAGATGATTATATGAAGTATGTAAACTATGTTGATGAATGTAGTTAAATTAGTGGCCTAAAAATAGCGACTACAGAATAGTCGAAGAAATGCCTAAGGGAGTTCGTTGAACTCAATTGTGCATTTCATATATTAAAAAGGGAAAGTTGACTTTTGAAAGTCAAACTCACCATTAATAAGATCGAATGATAATTTTGATAGAAAATACATAAGGTGGAATAGTCGTAATTGACAATGACTAAACTAACCATCTTACGAATTATGATGATAGTTTGACGCTTAACAAGCTAGGTGGAAGCTTGTGGAGGAATAAACGGTTTGCCACACTAAATCCACCACAACTATAATGTGGTGGATGACAAGTCGATAATCAAAAGTGGAGATAGGATGTAAACTGTAACACACTTACTATTATAAAAGGGATTTTGTACTAATAACGACAACTAAATGTGTACTTACGAATACACATACATATAAAATACTGGTTTACTAAAACTTTTACAGTTTAAAAGTACTACAACATAATGTAATTGAGTTCGTCGTTTAAAAGTTACGACGTAACACCGTGCGGAAGCCTTAATCTCGTGTGTTAGGTTCTTCGTTGAGCTTGATCTTCATCCGGGTACTCTTGATATTCACCTATGATCAAAACCAACTTAAAAGTTAGTTTTGATAACTTATAAATGATTATAATCAAATTCTAGCATCAAACAAACGAAATAAAAATAAAAATTCAGACTTATGCCTCTCGCGCCACGTGAGAGGCTTCTTGTTTTCTTTCGCGGGCCGCGATGGCACCCGCTTGTCGCGCCAGAACCATGGTTTCCCTTCGCGTGCCGCGGGGGAGAAGGATTTCCAGCAGGCCCGTATCTGGACCTGCATTTTTGCCCAGCTCAAGTTTTTAACTAAAAATTCAACTTCAATTTATCATAACTTTTAATCTACAAATCCGTTTTACACGATTCTTTTTCCTATGCGATCGTAATTTGATTCTCCATCATATGGAGCTAAAATCCGACTTTCGGATAACCAATTTTCTAGATTTTAAGCCCTCGGCTTTATATTCAATTTCAACACAATTGAACCGTTTATGTTTAAAAATCACAAACTTGTTTCTAAGTAATCATTAAGCATACATCAACATGTTTAACTCAAATTCTTTAGTTCGGGTTCGTAACTTTCATGAATTACGTGGCTAACACTCAATCTATGCGCATAATTCTTTTGACCCGTTTAGAAGATTTAAACCTTTAAGTTTAAATCTTTCCCCTTATTATGCACAATCAACTTTCATACTTAACTATGACTTACATGATCATAATACATAATCTTAAACGGCTCATAAGGACCGTTTACCCGATTTAGCGTACATGGGCATCTTGGTCATCCTCCGTCTTTTCCTTTACGAAGAAGGTTTATCAACAATATATTTGACCAATAACTCACATTCTAGCATAATCTTACTTATACGTACCTGGCTCGGGTCAAAGCTAAGACCCGTTTTAATACCACATCAATTAAGTTGCTAATTAATAGCAACGCAATTCCTTACGCTATTCACCCTGTGATCATAATACTCGACAAAAGATCATTAATCGATATTGTCAAATGGTGATATCATCACCATTCGACCCGTTTGGTCTAACGGCCCTTTTATCCTCGTGAGATGGTATTTATTTACCATCTCGTCATGTAACCCGTTTCGGTTTACGCCGTTCTATCATATTGCTTAAAAATCTTTTCTTAATTCATTTGACACATCATGCCTTACGCTGTTGAGCGCGTTTTTCAAAAACAATTGTTTGTTCGTTAGCTCGTAGCCAAATTATCATATCACCCCTGTTACCCATTAAAGTCGACGCCATAATATATCTTTTCTCAAAACTCTTTGTTTATTTGGTCTACACATGACCGAATCAACGTTTTACTACTTTTTACTTATTCTGACCCGTATCATTACACTTCGGGTTACCATAATCAATCTACCGTTTTATCTTATTCATAACAACTACAACAAGTAGGTGATCTAATAGTAAAGTGTAAGTTTTACTTACCTTGCATCCCAAATACGCTTTTCCTTCATGCTTGATTCGTTTGACTCGTTTCCTTCCCAAGCTTCACCTAGCTTGTCAAGCGTCAAACTATCATCATAATTCATAAGACGGTTAGATTAGTCATCATTACTTATATCTATTTCATCATACGGATTTTATGTCGAAACTTCTATTCGACTTCATCATTGGTTAGTTTGACTTTTAAAAGTCAACTACCTTAATCATATCATAAGCACAATTAAGTTAAATCAACATTATGATTAGAACCCGTATTATCCCACATCACACGAAATTTATCAAATTAAGCAATTGCGCGTTTCTTTCTTAATTTCATCATATCTACAATCATTTGGGCATTTCAACAAACACCTTGCTGGCATGATTTGTATACTTCATTTATCAAGCTTATGATTAACTTTTTAATAAATTTTTAACATCAATATCACGCCCTTATGCCTAGTGTTCATGAACTACATCTAGAACTTGCATCACAACATCAATGTTCATCCATTTAACATTCTAATTCAAGTGTTCATCATATTGTGATGAAACGCACTTAGCTAGGTGTGGTAATCCATCCATACACCTAATCATAGCAAAGTTACATTAAATTTCTACTTAGGGTTTATTCCTAAGCAATCCTATTTCACTAATTCGGCCATAGCCTCTATGATTGATACATAAACCGCATCATGCAAAGTTAATCAATTTTCACAACTTCATGAATGTCAAAAACTCGACATACCTTACGATCCCCTTGACTTGGTGATCGTTTATATATATTCAAATCCGAATTTGGCCTTCGATTGATCCTTCAATTTGAGGATTTGTTGAACTAGGGTTAACACCCTTTGTTGCTCCTGATCGTTCATACGCACACACACACACACTTAGTGTGTGTGTGTTGTGTTTTAATCCTAATTTTAATAAAAACTAGTTTCCCTTCTTGGCCATATTAGTCCCTCTTGTTTCATTTATTATAAAAGAAGCTATAATTTATAGTTTATCATTTAATTACCCATTATTAACTAGGTCAATTGTTTCTAGTTAACTTGGTGGGTTTGGGGAATTATAACCCGTTTTATTTTAAGTCCCGTTAACTCGGGCTTCTTATAAACTTAGTTTTTCTCAAAAAGATTTAATTCTCTTATTATTAAATATTAGGTCACAATTATTTAAATCCTAGTATTTACCGGGTTAATTTTTACCACTAATGGTATTTTACCCGTTTATTATTATTAACGTGGTTTGATTATCAAACCCGTTTTCGGGGTGTTACATAAACCAAGAAGAAGCGTGATTTTTTTTAAAAGTAAGAAGAAGCGTGATTTAAGCTTAAAAGTGTTTAAATACCCTTAACGGGTCAAAATGAGTAGATATGTAAAACGGGTTAAGAATACATAAGAAACCCGTAAATTGAAACTTGAATAATAGTAAACAGATTTAACGTGATGTCCATGATATTTTAAAGGTAACAAACAAGTTTGTTTGATAAAATCATGAACGGGTCAAAAAGAGTTATAATTGAATTTCAAGCCGAGAGCTTGAAATCTAAAATTTTTTGAATTCAGTTGTCGGATTTTAACTCCATGTGATGGAGGATCAAATTACGATCGCATAGGAAAAAGAATCGTGTAAATCGGATATGTAGATACAAAGTTATGACACTTTAAAGTTCGAGTTTCGACTAAAAACATAACTGGGTTGAAATGCAGGTCCAGATACGGACCTGCTGGAAAAGGGCCTCCCTCGCACCACGCGAGGGAATAAGATAATCCGAGTGCGCCACGCGACGCTGGTCGCGGCACGCGACAGAGTTAACCGAGCCTCTCACGTGGCGCAAGAGACTCAAAAATTGGAAAAATCATTTTGTTTTGATAGTTTGATGCGTAGAACTTGTTTAAAGCCGTTTTAAACTAAGTATGACTAAATCATTTCATGGTTTATGAAATGTAGGTATATCTTGGGATGCCAGATGACGATCAAGCTCAACGAAGAACCGAACACGATCAGCTTCGGCACATAGTTTCGCCGTTACTTTTAAACGACGAACTCAATCACATTATGTTGTATTATTTTTAAATTGTAAAAGTCTTTAATTATTTCGTATTTTTCAATGTAGATGTAATAATAATTACATGTTTATTTTTGTAATCTATACGAAAACCGTTGTATAATAATAAGGGTCTTACATATATAAAAATATATTACACTATACAGTTCTGAACGAGATGACACAAATTCGTAGATTAATTCTTAATTCGTATTCCTATAATTAAGAGTGGCGGTTATGGAAGGTTATCAGTTAATTAAATAAATAAGAAAATTACTTGTTTACCCTTTTGAATTAATTTAGATTGAGGACACATGTCATCTCCACAATATTTCTCACATTTCTCAAACTTTTGAATTAATGTACAGGATATATATATATATGTAGAGGTTCCTGTAAAAAAAGAGGTTTTTTTGTGAGAAAGGTAAGCAAGAATCTACATCTAATAGATCTAATGGTTGAGATCATAATGGCAAAATTGTAAATAATGTTTACTATTAAACATATTAATTTTCTAGATTAAGGGTATAAATGTAAATTTAACATTTTTAAATTAAGAAACTAACATTAATGCACATGCAATTTCCCCCCGTCTTTTTTAAACGTCAATAACCTTTTATACGTAACTTTTTTTTTAAAAAAAAATTACACCATAATAATGAGCGTTTTTTTATCTTTAATATGAGTACCATATTGCTATACTTATATAGGGAAAAAAAATATGTTTAGATCAGATGTTTAGTCCATGATGTTTTGTCTATGTTCATACAATGGTGTATTAATTGTATTGTGCTTCAAAGCGTGGTTTTTTAAACACATACCGGAAAGCGTGGTGTTTTTTTATCTACTGGAATGTAGGTTTTAAAACACCATGGTGTTTTAACATATGGAATCTGAAACATCTACTAGCATGCAGATGTAAAACACCATGCATGCAGGTTTAAAACACCATGTATAATAACCATACTATGAACATTATACTAAGAACACATTCTGGAAATGGAGGTGGTGTCTTTAATAGTGTTATATACTTATTGAATGGTGTTATATAATTATTGAATAGTGTAATATATGTGTGTTAAATGGTGATTTTGCAGTGTTATTCGTAGTGTTTTTATAGATATCTTTAAAATGATGTTATATACTTATTGAATGGTGTTATATAATTATTGAATGGTGTTATATACGTGTTGAATGGTGGTTGCAGTGTTATTCGTAGTGTTTTTATAGAGATCTTTAAAAAAAATCATGTTCCTATAAATAAGGTGGCGGTTATGGAAGGTTTTGAATTAATTGAGTCAATGATAAAATTACTTTTTTTACCCTTTTGAATTAATTTAGATTGAGGACACATGTCATCTCCACAATATTTCTCACACTTCTCACACTTTAAACATTTTTTACAATAACCTTACCCTATATATATATATATAAAGGAACAAAATATATATATTTAACAAGTGTGGTAAAAATATATATTAAACAAGTCTTAAAAATATATTGTTTTAAGAAATATAAATTCCGAAAAGTATAAAATCATAAGAAATGATTTTTGACATTAAACATAAAATACATAAGTGTTTACACCTAAATACATGTATACTTGCCTAAGTATACATTTGGTAAAATTACAAATATATTTATACTAAAATAATATTGAAAATATTATTCATTAAAAGTATAAATCGACGTTGACTTGGTCAAACTAATACAAAGACAAGTATACACAAATAATACAAGAATACATATACAAAGATAAGTTAAAAATATATTATTTATTTTTAACACATATCGTATACAAAAATTCAATATATATATTTATTTTACTCGAGAATAAATATATATATATATATATAGGGGAAGGATAAATCGAAAACCCACTTGAGTTGAGAAAACTCAGAAAACCTTTGTAAAAAAACCATTTAAACTCAAGAAACATTTCTAAAAAAAATAGGAAATGTAATATACATATATTTGAACATTTTAAGAAAAGAAACACAAAAAAACACTAAGTAGTTTTTTTTTTAAATGTTACAAAATTTCAGGTTACATAATATATATGTCCAAAAAAAATGTAACATACAAATTTTCAACATTTTTTTTTTTAAAATAGTAAGCGTTTTTTTACATTTTTTTTCATAAATAGGTCCGTGTACATTTATATTACATTCCCTATTTTTTTTAGAAAAAAAAAATGTTACATAGGGTTTATTTGGGTTTTCTCAACTCAAGTGGGTTTTCGATTTATCTTTCCCCTATATATATATATATATATATATATTTACAAATAGAAAATACAGCTTAAATTAACAATAACGCGAAGAAGAACGGGTGAAACCCGACTACAATGGGCACGACCCACACATGTCTCGGACATGCACATCTTACTCGTGCAATGCACGAAGCCGCAAAAAGAACTAGATCCGTTAACACAACTCACAAGCATACAAAACTATATATATTTGGTGAAATATATATAATGACAACTCTAGAACATATACACCTAAGTCAAAACAAATACATAAACAAGATGGATAACTTGTACATAGTAATCAAGATGAGTATCGGTGAAGTAGTACGCATCAAGACGCAAAACAGTGAGTTCATGTCCCCTCTTTTAAACGTTTTCTAGTTCTCAAAACTTTTGGGGAAAACACATGTACAAATGGTATGTTAGACTAAGGAATGATACAATAGATCATGTGCAAATAGGGTATACGAAAGCACCATTAATATAAGTTTAGACCTAGGAACGGAAAGGGTAGATCTATTGGCTATTGGCAGCCCCACTCTTGGTCCACATTGACCCACACGGAGGAGTGCTTTTGTGTCCCAGTCGAAGGGTAATCGGCACAGACGGATCGAACTAAGCGAAGCTTAGACATCATAGGCCTTAAGCTAGGAGTTGCGAATTCCAATGCTTTTATCATAGCTGACCCGGATTCCCAGCCTAATAGTCAAGGTTCGGTACCTGCAGTTTAGTCTTTTGAAAATACGTAAGCTTTCGCTGGTAAATACAATTAACTGACTCATTTTGAAAATAGTTTTTCAAAAATGATTTTAATACATAGAGAAAACCCGTAGGTAATCATTTAATATTTCTTGGGTACCAGATACAATTAACTGGTAACTATTTCTTGAAAATAGTTATTTGAAAATACGTCAGCTTTCGCTGGTAAATACAATTAACTGACTCATTTTGAAAATACGTCAGCTTTCGCTGGTAAATACAATTAACTGTCATACAATGGGAACCAGATATCAAAGCTAGTCATTTTTAGTGCTATAATGATTAAGGTACACACCAAAGTTGAATAACGTGTCTTACAGTCAGTATCCTACCCCGGCACGTTATTCTGTATGGCCATATAGTTCATGAGTCGGGACGCCCGGACACGGTACCAATAACCCCCAATTGTTTCAGTTATCAAATATAACGGATTAAACCAAGTTCTTACATTTATGAGCAATCATAGGTGGCTCATTTATGTAATACCCGCTTCAAGTGGCATATTCGCCATACCCCAAGTTTTCAAAGAAAATAACTTAAGAGTATTTACCTTTTAGCTAGCTTCCAACTGTTACCGGTTTTAAAATATAGTAAAAGCCATAAAGACAAAGTATTAAACTCAAGTCCGATTCTCTGGGGGGTGGGGGTTCTATAGTCTGGAGTGAACAGATTTAGCTATCTGTTAGAATATATACGGGTCATAGGTTAGTTCATTTGACACGACCCGTTACGTAAGAATAAGATTAATCGCTACATTAAGCGTAAGTTGATTTGAATGTGGTTATACCTATCCGAGTGTAAGCACTCATTGGATATTGGTAAATTAAACCAACATTCTTATTTGGAAGGATTTAAAAAGGTTTTGACCCGTTACGCCTAGTTTATGCGAACTAGGTTCGCATAACTAGTTATGCGCATAAAGACGGGTTCAGAAGGTCGGATGGGCATAAGACAAGTCCAAGTAGTAAAATACATTCTTAGTTTAAGTACTTACTGTAATAAAGTCAGATTATATGTTTGGTTTAGTTTAAAATAATTCATTTGGTTCATTTGACCACATAAGGGCATTGTGGTCATTTTTAACAATATATTTGCGACTTGTCATTAAACCCATCAAACGGACTGACCATATGGTATAACTTCAGTGAGTTATACTCAAAGATAATATGGTCCTAAAATAAGTTTAAAACAGGCCTAAATGTTGACCAAACGGGTCAGAATCAAAAGTCAAACTGCTTGACTTTTTATAGAATAAGACCCTAAACTGAATTGAACAAGTTGAGCATGTTATAATCAGTTTAAGTTATAGAAACTTAAACTTGTATAATTGATAAAACATCTGAGTTTTAAGTTATAGAAACCATTTATGTATTTTAGTCGAAAAGTTCATGTTTTACGTAATATGCTCAACTTACAATTCGACTAGTAAACGTGATTGTTCGAAGGTATGATCGCAGAGGGATCATACCAATGTTATTATGATCACGTAGTAAAGTTCGGATCGAACTTTACTTTGACCAAAATGGTCGGAAGCTAAAGTCAAACAGAAAGTCAACTGTTTAACTTTATCTTCAAATTAACTAAATAAATACAAAAGCACTAATATAAACACTTACTTGGAAGTGTTAAAGCTGAAGAACAATGGGAGGGAGTCCTCTTGTCCAGAGGAATACTCTAAGAAGAGTTAGAGTAGAAGATATGAGAATGACCAAGTTGTTTGAGAGAATTCAAGGCCTATTTATAGTTGAAGATGATGAAGGAGATCAAGACAAGTGTTGAGGAGGCTTCTTAGATGTTTGCAAGTGTCCTTGAGGTGGCAAATACTGAGCAAGGGTGGCCAAAATGCGAGATAGGTGGCATTGTGGCAGCTGGCCTTGGGTTGCAAGCAAAACTGCCTCAGGCAGTCCCTTACGGACCGTAAGGGTTCAATTTTTGTGGTCCGTAAGGACATTAAATGCGCAGAAGTTTCAACATGCTTACGGACCATAAGCGGTAAAGCTTTGCGGTCCGTATGAGACCTCCAGAATAGGAATTTTGAGAATTTTACATATTTAGTCCTCGGACTTTACATCTTTGGCCATTTGGCACTGTTAGTCCATCTCCTTCTCGTAATTGGGATTAGTCAGAGATCCGGGACGCGTTTTAACTAACGCACAATAACAATTTCTTTTTCTCCTTCCTAGACTCAGGACTAGTCGTAGATTCAAACACGTTTCAGTTAACGTTCAGTGTAAGTCCTTCCTCCTTCCACGTAATCGGGATTAGTTGGAGAATTGGACACGTGTCGTCACATAATTGGATGAAATTTTCGGGGTGTTACAAAATACATCTCAAATTTTACAAATGTACATTTATTACACAAAAACTGCATGAATTCACACCAACTTTGTTGACGTTTTTCAAACTTACACGTGTTTCATGAAATTAGTGGCAAGCTTTGCTGGTTTTTGCTTCAAGATGTCGAGAGTCCTAACTCCATGCCTCTTTTGCTGGATTGTTCATCATATTTCGCCTCTTTGCGGTGACATGAGGAACAAATCCTTCATCTTTTAGAACTTGAATTATGTTGTAGACTTTTAAAACTTATTTTATTTTGAAGTGATGTAAACACTTTGGTTAATTCATGTTGATGTTTGAAAACTTATGAATAGCATTGGAGTTTATTTAAATCATTTAGTATGTTTACTAATTCGTATGAAAGGAGAATCAATCACGATCACACCTCGTGCTTCCGCCTATGACCGGGTGTGACAATAAATGGGGGCAAAACTCGCAAGGGGAGGCCGAGTTCTCTAAATTCTCACAACTCGGAGTGGTTTTCCCTTGATCTTGATCCTATATATATATATATATAGGGTAAGGTTCATGCGAGAACCACCTTTATTGCGAGAACCGCGAGAACCAATGTGAACACAACCTAAAATAGCTAAAAAAAACCTAACCCCCACCACCCCCCCCCCCAAGTTAAATGCTAAAAACTAAACCCTCCTAAAAAACCTAAAAAAAAACCTAACCCCCCCCCCCCTCCCCCAAAAAAAAAACCTAAACCCCCCTCCCCCACCACCCAAAAACCTAAACCCCCCCCCCCCAAAGCTAAAATGCTAAAAACTAAACCCCCAAAAAACCTAAAAACAATAAAAAAACACACAAATTTTTTTTTTAATATTTTTTACATTAAAATCGCTACTTTTAGTAGCCAAAAAAAAATTATTTTTTTTTCTACTAAAAGTAGCGATTTTTTTATAAAAAACATTTAAAAAAAATTGTGTGTTTTTTTAGCTATTTTTAGGTATTTTTTGTTGTGTTCACATTGGTTCTCGCGGTTCTCGCAATAAAGGGTGGTTTCTAACGGATCCTTCTCCTATATAGGATAAGGATCCGTTATAGGAGAAGGATCCGTTAGAAACCACCCTTATTGCGAGAACCGCGAGAAACAATGTGAACACAACAAAAAATACCTAAAAATAATTAAAAACACACAAAAATAATTCTTTTTTATAAAAAATACGCTACATTTCTTACTATAAAAACTGAACAACAGTACGATGCATATGTGCAAACCAATAGTGGTTCTCAAATGAACCCTGCCATATATATATATATAGGGTGGGGTTCTAGAATGAATACTAATGTATTTGCGAACAGAGTGAACAAATCCTGGCCATTGATCTACATAAGTGTATGGTCAGGATCTCATCATCAAATCGTAAGAACACTAGTGTATTTCAACATCAAATCATGCCCATTGATCTACACACGTGTATGGCCAGGATTAGTTCACTCAGTTCGCAAGCTACACTAGTGTTCACTCTTGAACCTAATCATATATATATATATATATATATATATATATATATAGGGTAAGGTTCATGCGAGAACCACCTTTATTGCGAGAACCAATGTGAACACAACCTAAATTAGCTAAAAAACCTAACCCCACCCCCCCCCCCCCCAAAACCTAACTCCCCCCCCCCCCCCCAAGCTAAATGCTAAAAACTAAAACCCCGTGAAAACCTAAAAAAAACCTACCCCCCCCCTTCCCCACCAAGCTAAAATGCTAAAAACTAAACCCCAAAAAAACCTTAAAAAATCAAAAAAAAAATCTAAAAAAAAAATTTATGTTAAAATCGCTACTTTTAGTAGCTAAAAAAATTTAAAAAAAAATTTTTTTTGGCTACTAAAAGTAGCAATTTTAACATAAAAATTATAAAAAAAAAATTTGTGTGTTTTTTAGCTATTTTTAGGCATTTTTTGTTGTGTTCACATTGGTTCTCGCAATAAGGGGTGGTTCCTAACGGATCTTTGTCCTATATATATATATGTAGGGTAAGGTTCATGCGAGAACCACCTTTATTGCGAGAACCAATGTGAACACAACCTAAAATAGCTAAAAAAACCCTAAAAAAACATAAAAAAAAACCTAACCCCCCCCCCCTCCAAGCTAAAATGCTAAAAACTAAACCCCAAAAAAACCTAAAAAAAATCTAAAAAAATAAAAAAAAATCTAAATTTTTTTTTTATATTTTTTATGTTAAAATCGCTACTTTTAGTAGAATTTTTTTTTTTAATTTAAACATAAAAAATTTGTGTGTTTTTTAGCTATTTTTGGTTGTGTTCACATTGGTTCTCACGGTTCTCGCAATAAAGGGTGGTTCCTAACAGATCTTTGTCCTCTATATATATATATATATATATTAGATTTTAAAAAAACTCGTGCTCTCGAAATTACTAGCCTTTTAGGGTATCCGGGGCACTCCCCTCTTAGGGGAGTGCCCCTCTCTTACGCATAACCAATCCTCGTGTGCCACGTCAACTCCCCTCTTAAACTCCCCTAACACCCCAATTTGATGGCGGCACTCCCCTATTAGGTGACTTGTTTTTTTATTCAAAAAAAAAAAAAATTTCATTGGTCCATCACTTCCCTCTCTCCTCCCTCTCTCCTTCCTTTCTTCGGTGACTCCCCACCGATTTGGCCCCCCGATTTCCCTCCCCTCTTGGTTGGCAGCACATCACCGCTCGGCAACTTTGGTCCCCGAAGGGAGTCACCGAGGGTGCCCCGGATAGCCTTAAGGTGATCCTCCCCACACACCATAAAGACCACCCATCGCGTTCAAAATACTTAATAAAAAGTTAAAGTTGATTTAACGATAAAGAGGGGGTGTGCCCATTATAAACACAATAAAATAAAATTGGTAACGATGTTTATATTAATTTGATTGATACAACAGAGTATATATGTTTATAACAACACATCATAATAAAGTTGATATGAAAGTAAACCTAAATTGTGATATAAGAGTTGCAAATTTTGTATGTGTTTGACTTGAAGTGGTCAACGTACGTAGCTTTGCTGCTGCTGCTGTCATATTCGTTTTACACTTTACGTTCATCACCTGGAACCATCGTATTGTTCAAATGATCAGCAAAACTACAAATTCCTCAATTAAAATTAAAAATAAATATACATAAAAAGACGTACACTTCTTCAACGTGTTGACCTTAAGCGTTTTTATTCGAATAATGTCACATTTAAAATTCAGCAAATAATATATATGGTTCTAATATCAAACGTGCGTTTCTCCAATATTGAAATATGGGTTTTGATCAAGTCTTTTTCATAAAAGACGACAAACAAATACATAAGATATTTTGAAGAGAAATGTGTCTTTTTATGTGAACAGAAAAAATAAGACTAAGATAGCCAATTAAAATTACAACCATAACATAGATGGCGTTTTTTGGATTTTTTTTTTTTTTTTAGGCTCACACAAATTTTGACGGAGCCGAAATAAAGAAACAAAAAATTTTGAGATGTAAATCGGATCTATGAATGAAATGATTCAAACCAAGCCATTGAAAGTGATTTGTGTTGATTTTTTCTACTTAAATACATTAAACAAAGTTTTGTTTTTTCTAATTAAATACATTTAAAAAAGTTTTAAACTATAAACAAGTTGACTGGGAGAGGAATTAAAAATTAATTTCGTAAGCAACTTGATTTGGAAAGGCTATAGGATGATGAAACAAGTTGATGTTTTTATAAGTAAATACAAATGTTTTCTATTGATTATTATGTTTTTCATTTGCATTAAATTATATATATCAATATCTATATCTATTTATAATAATAATAATAATAATAATAATAATAATAATAATAATAATAATAATAATAATGTGTCAATTAGAGTTGTTTATGCCGCAAGTCAAGCTGAGCTTGGGGTAAGCTCGGGTTCATCATGATTATAAACCTAGCAACCTTAGCTTGGCTTGACTTTGAAAACAAGTTGAAAACTAGATTGTAGCCAATGGCCGCGTGTTGCGGCGGCAGCGCATTAGTTGTTTATAGTTGACGGCACGTTATGTGATACGTTAACCATATGAAAACGCGTGTTTCAACGATCCGATCTAAAGCATTGTAGTTGCAAAAGAAACATTATCAAACCCGAGTTGGTTCATTTAGTGAACGTTCCATACAACCACTACACCACCATTACCTTTAAAATTAAAAAATGTGTATTTATTTGAGATATTAACATTTGACGTAAAAAAATGTCAAATTATAATATTTAAATGATTCCCACATAAAAAAAATGAGGATTTAGTATTTGGTAAACCAATTCCTAAAATCAGTAGAAGAATAAAAAAGGAAGTTGAATGATGAAGCAAAGCTGGTGCATGGACAAATAAACGGATAGTATAAAACCAAAAACCGTTATCCTTGTTATGCTTAATAAACAGGGTGTTTATGTCAATGTTTCTGATTTAAATGAGAAAATAAGAAATTTAGGGAAGTGAGGGGGTAAGTTGTACATGTTTGAAAGCTTAGTCTTTTACTCTTTTACCGATGTTTTTTTACTCTACTTATCAACCATCAAAGCATATTGCATTTTGTCCTTTAACTCACCAAGCAATAATAATAATAATAAATATACAAAAAGAAGTTGGTGGTTTGTCTCTTTGTACCACCGACCTTTATATTTAAGAATATATAAATATAAGTTCGAGCTCGATTTGGTAAGGCTCGAATTTAAAAAAAAAATACATAGCTTTCAAATTCAATAATCTAAAATATTATTCAATAGTTTAAAATAACACATCCAAAATAGGTTCAATAAGCCAAAATCATGTTTAACAAAATGCTAAGATTTAAAATTCAACGGAATACAATATAAGTTCATTAATTAACACCTAAATGCCCTCAAATAATAACCAATTATCTATAATATATTATATGTATATAAAAACAAAATAATCCGAGCCAAGCTAAGCCGAGCTAACGAGCGAGCCAAACCGATCGAGCCAGTCTGGCTTGTTACGACCGAGTCGAGCTAGACTCACTTTCTACCCGAGTCGAGCTGGCTCGGCTCAGTTTCGAACCGAGTAACGTCAAGCGAGCTTTTTCCAAGCTAAATCTAAGCGAACTCTGAGTCACGAACTTTTTTGATAGCCGTTGTGTCAATCAATGAGGTCATCTTAATTTTGGTTTTCCCGCCTCTCTCTTATATTTAATTAATAATACTTATTATATCATCAACCAAATACATTTAATATAAAATTAATTATTAATTTTCAAATAAATTTATTTTTTCTACTTAAAAGCTTCTAAATAAGTCTCCAAATATTACTAAATTCAAAATTTACTATATACAAACACAAGCTTGGCACTCCCCCATTGATCCGACCAATTTACAATTTTACATATAACTATCTCGTTTGTATGTTTAAGATTTCTATTTTTGAATACTTATTTCCTTGCTTTAACATTTATATTTATATATACTTATTCACTTACTCCTAAAAGAGTTAATTACATAAATGGATCCTGTGGTTTATACCTAATTTCGCTTTTGGGTACTAACTTTTTTTAACAGGTTTAGGTTTTATGCTTTCAATTTTGTAACACCTTTGGTTACTAACACCAAAATTTGTTAGTTAATGACCAAAATACCCTTGCATTTTTTTAAGTTTATCAATGTATACTAACACCTAATTTTATTTAAGTTTAAATCAATTTTACAAAATCTATTTATTTTTTTATTTTCATCTTTTTATTATATCTCTTAATTAACATAAAATATATTTATTTTTTTATTTTCATATTTTTATTAAATTTCTTATTTAACATAAAATCTACTTGTTACACTAGTTTTTTTAAATAGATTTTTCAAATAAAATCTACTAGCTATATACTTTCATGTAAATTAAATTTCTTACTCGTTTTAAATAATGTAAACCTTACTCGTTTTCAATTTTGGATAGATATGATTGATAATAATAAATATCTTTCATGTAAAAAAAATTAAGCATTTTTTAACTCGTTTTTTGTTCATTTACATTTTACTATTTTAGAAAGATATTTAATTTACATAAAACTATATAGCTAGGTATTTTAGATAAAACTATATAGCTAGGTATTTTAGATAAAACTAAAAAAATTTAAGCCTTTTCTAAACTCGTTTTTTTGTAAAAAAAGATATTTAATTTACATAAAACTATATAGCTAGTAGATTTTATTGGCGTAACTAAAAGATTTTATGTAAATTAAATATCTTTCTAAAATAGTAAAATATAAATGAATAAAAAAACGAGTTAAAAAAGGCTTAATTTTTTTTACATGAAAGATATATTTATTATTATCAATCATATCTATCTAAAATTGAAAATGAGTAAGGTTTACATTATTTAAAAGGAGTAAGAACTTTAATTTACATAAAAATATTTAGCTAGTAGATTTTATTTAAAAAAATCTATTGAAAAAAACTAGTGTAACAAGTAGATTTTATATTAAATAAGAAATTTAATAAAAATATGAAAATAAAAAAATAAATAGATTTTATGTTAATTAAGATATATAATAAAAAGATGAAAATAAAAAAAATTGATTTTGTAAAATTGATTTAAACTTAAATAAAATTAGGTGTTAGTACCCAAATGTGTTACATTGATAAACTTAAAAAAAAAAAAGAAAAATTCAAAGTTTAGTCCTTTATCTTTAGGGTACTTTACAGGCGGTGTCCTTTTTTTCAAATGTTGACAGGCGGTTTCATTTAGTAGGTATTTTGTTACAAGTTTTGTCCTTTCCACCCAACCTGGTTAAAAAAACTCAGTTAATTTGTGGCACATGATAAGCACATGAGGGTAATTATGTCTTTTCCATATCCATTTACACCTACCCCATTTATTATCACTCATAAACCCTCTTGATAACATCATTCACCCCTAATTCGTTCCTAAAGATGATTGACGATGATTATGATGAAGAACGATGAACGATGTAGTTGCAGGTGGAATGATGTAATATTCTGACCGAGAGAATGATGAAGGTGTGAACGGAGGATGTGTGATGGTGAAAGTAGAACGGAGATTGGACGATGATGAGGTTGGACGGAGATCGGACGAATCGGAGATCGGAGAATCGGAGAAGATCACCACGATGAGGTTGGACGACGATGGTGATGAAGATGAGTTGCAGGTTTTGCGGAGGTCGTCATTTATGGTTGTCGGAGATGAAAAGATCAAGGTTGCAGGTTGGTCGGAGACGGCACCGGAGAAGAAGACGGTGGTGAAGAAGGTGGCTGGAGGATGATTAATGGAACGAAGATGGTGGTTGTAAGATGGTGAACAACAGTGGACGACGGAAGAGATGACCTGTGATTGCGACGGTGATCGTCGGAGCGACGAAGGTGAAGATGGTTGTCGGAGTAAGGTGCTACGGTGTTTAACGATGGTAAAAGAAGTTGAGAGGAGGTGTACGGTGGTCAGAAGCGGATAAACAACGGAGACGCTAAGTGACGGAGAGGTAGTGGAGCGATGGTGTGGAGTTTCAGGTTGTTCGGTGTTCGGAGAAGACAAAGGAGATGAACGGGATGGATGAATGATGATGAAGATGAAGCGTGTATCTCGGATGATATATGAACCGTTGTTTGGTTGATCTTGGATCAGGCTGGTGATGAGTCTCGAATGAAGATGTAATGAGAGATGATGACTTGTCTGCTGTTGACGATGACAATTGTGAAAAGATGATGATTATTATAGAAAAGATGGTACGATGATGATGAAAAGGTGTCAAAATTTTTAATCAGGTGGAATGATTATGAGGGATAATAAATGGGGTAGGTGTAAAGGGATATGGAAAAGACATAATTACCCTCATGTGCTTATCATGTGCCACAAATTAACTGAGTTTTTTAATCAGGTTGGGTGGAAAGGACAAAACTTGTAACAAAATACCTATTAAAGGACACCGTCTGTCAACATTTGAAAAAAAGGACACCGCCTGTAAAGTACCCTAAAGATAAAGGATAAAACTTGTAATTTTTCCTAAAAAAAATGCAAGGGTATTTTAGTCATTAATTAACAAATTTTGGTGTTAGTATCCAAAGGTGTTACAAAATTGAAACCATAAAACCTTAACCTGTTAAAAAAAGTTAGTACTAAAAGACGAAAATAAATATAAACCACATGACCCATTTATGTAATTAACTCCTCCTAAAACCTAAAACCATGTAAAGTGAAAATACCTACGGCCACACCCCAATTCAGTTTTTGTACTAGTTTAGGATTCTTTTGATTGTGTTAATTAAAAAGCTAGTATAATAATGTTATAGGGTGAGAGTTGGCTACAAAGTCTATTTTTCCTACAAAGAATACAAAGTTATAAAACACCACAATTTCAGCCATAAAACACACTCAAAACACACAAATAACAAAGTGAAGATTACTAAAACGTCATATTTGTGGGTTTTGTGTTGTCTTTTGGATGATAATGCTTTGATTATCGAATAACTAACATTAGTGTGTTTTTTATTGATTATCATGTTGTGTTTTATATTTATAGTTTTACGATGGTGTGTTTGAAGTTTTTATAGACCGTTAGGGTTTGGATATTGTGTTTCAGTGATCTTCACTCTGTTAATTGTGGGTTTTGAGTGTGTTTTATGGCTGAAGTTGTGGTGTTTTAGGACTTTGTACACTTTGTAGGAAAAATAGACTTTGTAGCCGAACCCCACCCGCTATATTCAGTTTTAATCAAATTATAATATTTATTTATTTATTTATATTTTTTTAGCAAGACTCCTATTTAAAAATCTCAAATGATGCTATATTATATACTAATCAAATTTGTCAGCCGTTCAAAAAAAAAGAAAAAATCTAAGCTTTGTGTTTAGTCAAAATATATATACATCTAAACTAAAATCTAAACTATGAATAGCTTCAATTAATATATATCCTAAATCGATCCCCACAAATCTTAATTATGAATAACTTTAATTAATATCCTAAATCGATATCCCCACATGTGTTGTTTCACATTTGCATTATCCCATCATATCTAGTCACTAACATAACATTATTAATTAATATACTTTATAGAATACAAAACCTAGAGTACATCTTGATCATGACAAAAACTATACAAAAAGCCAACATATATACACTATACATATTATATAAAAATGGTGGCTGCCCCTGGAACCTCACTCCACTTGGCCTCTCGTCTTCCTCGACCCTTCCTCCACCCCCCCTATATATTCAACCCTCAATTCTTTTCCCATTTCATCTCACCACTGCTGACCTTTAGTACAACAACTCCATCAAATTAACACACATAAAACTTGAACAAAAATGGTGAGAGCTCCATGCTGCGAAAAGATGGGTTTGAAGAAAGGTCCATGGAGCCGCGAAGAAGACGAGATCCTCGTCGATTATATTAACAAACACGGCCACCCAAATTGGCGCGCTCTTCCTAAACTTGCCGGTAATCACCAAAACCTGATCATTAGAAGTTTGTAGACTATAATCATTTGATAACTTTCATGATCTAACGTTTTTCGTGTTCATCTTGTCAGGTTTATTGAGGTGTGGGAAAAGTTGCAGGCTAAGATGGACTAACTATTTACGACCGGATATCAAAAGGGGTAATTTTAGTAAAGAAGAAGAAGAAACCATCATACAATTGCATGCCGTTATGGGAAATAGGTGTGTACTTGTTTTATTTCTTTAGGGTTTACTAAACGTACCCTCCCCTAAATTTTTATCTTATCCCATGAAAAAAATAAAGGGGTTACGTTTAGCACAAACCTATTTTATAAGTTTGTACTGATCTTGTGATGTTAATTGTAGATGGTCAGCTATTGCTGCAAGGTTACCCGGACGCACGGATAACGAGATAAAGAATGTTTGGCACACACATTTAAAAAAGAGAGTAAAACCTAACCCTAATGATGCTAACACCTCTGGATTCCAGCAAACAAAGGAAGAATCCGAAGTAGACGGTGTTGGATCATCGCTATCAGAGTCGAATTCGAGGAGTCAAACGAGTTATAATCAAATCGATTCGCCACAACCTTCATGTACCGACATATCTTCAGTGACTACAAGTAGAAATGGTAACTTGTGCATGGAGGACATGGTTCTTGAGAACTTCCCGGAGATGGATGATGAGTTTTGGTCGGAGGTTTTTTCAGGTGAGAACTCCGGCGAGTTACTGGCAGAACATGAAAACATAGGTCAACATCCAAGTGGATGTGGGTTTGAGTCAAATCTGCATGATGACATGGACTTTTGGTTCAATGTGTTCACAAGAGGGGAAGAATTGTCCCAGATTTAGGAGATGACAAAATGTTTTTTTTTCTTTTTTTTTTAGTTAGGTTTCTTAGACAAATTATTTCTAACAACTTTATTTGTATTTTGGATGCCAATACATTAAATATAAATCTATAAATGGAATTTTTTAATAACGTTAGATATTTATTAAAAATCTAAAGTTTTGCTAAACATAATTATGTTTAATGATTTAAACTATGCACAAATTAAACTTATATAGGATTTAAAGTATGCAGAAAAATAATATTATTATTACTTGTTATTAACTTTATTGTAAATACATATTGGTTCTATATAATGGCAACAACTTTTGCCACAAACAAATTATGACACAAAAATAATAAGATATATTTGGTCAGCTAACGTAACCTGCTTAATGTGTTATAGCACGTTTAAGGTGTTATTAACCTGATTATGACCCATATGTAGCCTGAACACAATCAATTTAATAAATGAATTTATCCAAAATGATATTTTGATAAATAAGTTAACCCGATAACGGGTTTTATAAAATTAGTTTTTAGATTTTAGAAGGTTTATTTAAAAATCAATAAGAATTAAAGTTTGATAATTTTTAAAATTTAATTTCCCTTTAACTATTAAATTTCAAAGTGAAATTAATTATTTGTTAGGAACGGAGTGGTGATGCGGAAGCAAACAAACACACACAATACCAACAAACTAGAATCTAATGTTATCGCTCACTACGTCCATAGCTTACAATTATTATCTTTTATTAGATGCTCAAAGATTACAATTACAATATTAGTATATATAAGGCTCAATTAGGCGGGTTTGCAACTTATTCCAAATAAACAACAACATTGGTATATATAAGGCTAGATTAGGGTTTGTAACCTATATCAAAGAAACAAAACATGGACCATAAAACATTAAGTTAAGTCGGCCTAATAGTCTTCTATGCCGCCATCCATTAACCTAAATACTTAATCCCAAAGGCCTTCACAATTTAACCCAACATTGTCCATTTTGAAATATGTATCGCCTCTTAATTTTCGACGATTTTATTTATAGTTAGGTGAACGGTGTGGAGTTGGCAAACTCCTTCGGCACCGATCGGTGACCACTGCCAACATGTTTACCGAACAACCTTTACCGAAATGGGTTCTGAAATCGGTGAAGGTTCACCGAATCAGGGAGAGGGAGGGAAGGGGAGAGAGAGGGGTGTGTGTGGTGGGGTCATGACTTCTCAACCAATCACACATTTTTTGTTTTTAAATAGTTTACCTAAACCTCATTAGGTAAACTACCGCCAACATTTTTTAGCATTATATAAACAATTGACATGGCGCTATGATTTGGTGATTTGGAAGTTTACCTATTCCAAATGTTTACCACCCCTTCACCCTAAGGTCCTTGTTATCAAGCTAAATATATAATTAAAACCAAGTTTATAAATTAAGAATGAGAGAATGAAAAAAAAAAACAATTAAAAGAGATACAAATACAAAAAACTTTTCATTTAAGGCAGTGTAGTTGATTTTTAAATTGTTATTAAGTCACTAAATGGTCCTTTTACTTGCAAATCAATATAAGACAGATCGACTTGAAAAACAACACGACTTAAAAAATATATGGGGTTTAAAGAGACTGGGGTGGTAGCGTGATGGCAAACTATCACTCGTGGAAAACAACCAAACACCGCCGCCACTATACAGTATCACTCGTGGATTTCTTCACGTGTTGATTTCTTCACGCGTTGAAGGGTTGTGAGTGATGGGTTGTTGAGTGTTGTGAGTGATGGGTATTGTTGGGTGTTGTGAGTGATGACCATTGCCACTAAAAAAAGTTGTGAGCGATGGAATAATGGTTGATGACATGGCGGAACTTGATTGGATGTTGTGAGTGGTGGAATTTTTACAAGTGATAACCACCCCCTCCCCCCTAAGACCACCCGTAGTGGGGTGTGGTTTTAAAAAAAAATTGAAAAAAACGCCCCAAAACGCCCCTCCCCTCACTACACCGGGCGTTATAAAGCGTTTTTTGAAAGGTTTGCATGTTAGGCGTTTTATTTAAAACGCTGAAGTGCTCATAATGTGGCCAATGGGAGTGTTCTTCAGTCTGACAACCCCACTTTTGCATGTGATTGTGTCTGACCAGCCAATCACCATTTGTTTCCTTTTTTTTAATGATTGTATGGTCGTTATTGGAATAATGCCCCACTACACTACTTTTGCAATAATGCCCCATGCTGACTGGGATGACACATGTCGGATAATGCCCCATGGTTGGGGCATTATTTTTCTTAACCACTACGGGTGGTCTAACAACTCAAATTTGCCAACCCAAAATTAACCCATCAATCTAACACAATTAACACCTGAAGTTCAACAAGTTAAATTATAAGGGTGAGAGGGGCACTCCCCTAAGAGGGGAGTCCTCTCTCTTACGCATAACCAACCAGCATATGCCACGTCAACTCCCCTCTTAAACTCCCCTAACACCCCAATTTGATGGCGGCACTCCCCTCTTAGGGGACTTGTGTTTTTTTTTTTTTTTTTGTAAAATTATGCATGTTTATAAATTAAAAAAAATATTAATAAAAATTTAATAAAAGACATTTCATTAAATTAAAAATAAAAATTACATTTAAACTAGAAAAATAAAAATTACATTCAAACTAGAAAAATATAAAAACAAACTACTCGTCTTCGGAACTCACTTCAAGGTGAGGTAGATCTAAACGTCCGAGATGCTCAACGAGATCGTGTTTTAGTCTCCAATGTGTTTCTTCGTCAATGAGCTCGCTATAAGCTGTATCAGCGAAGACGGGTTCGACTGGAGGATCTTGAATGTGTACCGGTGCTATCGCCCTTCCGTCGTCTTTTATAATCATGTTATGTAAAATAATGCACGTATACACGAGTAACCTTATCTTTTTCACCGTTTTGGAACGCATTGGACGCTTTAGTATTCCCCACTTCGCCTTTAACACACCAAACGCCCGTTCAACATCTTTTCTTGCGGCCTCGTGTTGCCTCTTGAACTTTTTTTCATTCGGGATGTGAGGATATGGAAAAGACTTCACAAACACGGACCAGCTAGGGTAGATCCCATCAGTAAGATAATACCCGCGTTTGTATAAGTGGTCGTTCACCTCAAATGGACAATATGGCGTCGTTCCGTTTCGTTGAGTAAGAAATAATGGAGATTGTTGGAGCACGTTGATGTCGTTTTGTGAACCCGCCGGGCCACAAAAAGCATGCCAAATCCACAAATCTTGAGACGCCACCGCCTCTAACATAGCCGTCGGGTATTGATGATCGCCTCTCATATATTGTCCACGCAATTCTGTGGGACACATTCTCCAGACGAAGTGTGTACAACCCAGACTACCCAACATACCAGGTAGGTGATGTCTCTCCTCATGAGCCTGATACAATAGCGCAATGTCGTGGCTCGTTGGTCTACGTAAGAATTCACCGGCATACATTGCACAGACCGTCTGGCAGAAATATTCAAGGCACTCACGAGAGGTCCTTTCAGACATCTTTAAATACTCGTCGTTTTCGTCTGGTGGGTTACCGGTTGCAAGTTGTTTAATCGCAGAAGTAACCTTTTGCAACGCCGTGAAACTTTTCTTCATTCTCCCGTCCAAGCCCTCTTGAAACCACTCGTCGTTCGATTCGACGTCACTAACAATTTTTAGAAACAAAGACTTGGACATACGAAACCTCTGACGAAAAATATCGGCATTAAATTTTGGATTTTCTACAAAATAATCGGCCATTAGTGTTTCGTGGCCACCCTCACGATCTCGAGGGACAATTTTTTTTTACTAGACGATGCCGTGTCTAGTATCTCCGCTTGTTGAATGAGATTTTGGAAGAAAATTAAACTACTATCGTTTGACGGAGAACCTTCATCGTCGGGAAAGCCGGGTTGGGGAGAAAAAAACGGGAACTTGGAATCCATTTTGTGTTGTATTTGATAGATTTTTTTAGAGTGAGTTTGAGAGTGGTGAGTGTGGTAAAAAAATTATTTGAGAGTGAGTTTAAGTTGGTTATTTATATTTAAAAAAAAATGATTTTTTTTTTAAAAAAACAACCGTTGCCCAACGTCTATCCTCAATCAATGTGTCATTTCATCGCGGTGTCTCCCCACCGAAACCCCTCCCCGAATCGGGTCCCCGCGGTTATGGCGGCGGTGTTCCCGATCGGGGAATAGGGTCACCGAACCCTCTCCCCGAGAGTGCCCCGGATACCCTAACAATTAATGGTGTCCGTTAAGATTAACGAAGTATGAAAGAAAATACAAGCAATTAAGAAAATATTAAAGATAAAAGTAAATCCGTAAATAATATTTGCAAAATAATTTTATAATAATAACTTTTAATATTTTACGCAAAAGTATAATATCAAAGATTAGTTGTAAATGGTAAGAAAGAGTGTGGATAAGTTTACTTGTACAGTTGTACGTAGTCAAAGTTGATCGACTGAAATGATAAAAAGTTAAGAATAGGGAGGTCCATAAACTAATTTTATAGTGGCGTAAACTAATTTTATAGTGGCAAAAACAATGTTTAGTGTTGAATACGACCAGGTTATAACTTTTTTTTATTTTGCAATTTGCAATTCAATTCATTTTTTAATTGCTAATAGTCATGTTTTCCCATTGGAATTAACTTTTACTAATACAATATTTAAGTTGCAATTATAAAAGAGTAATCAAAAGACTGTAAGATTAATTAAATCAAAACTTGATCTCATGTTTTGTTTTGTCAATATGGTGTTATTTTGAATGAGTCTTTCCTTCTTTCAGTCTCAGTGTATGTCGGCTAATAATGGTTTTTTAATATACATGATATATATCTTAACAAAAACTTGCATTATAATATGTATATATTAATTCTATATAATAGGATAATAAAAACCAGGTGCGGATGTAGCTTGAGAGTAGGGCTAGCCCCCGCTACCTCTTGACGCCAAGCAAGTAGTGTAAATTTTAGAAACATTTGACGTTTTTTCGATTTCGGTGTCCTCATAGAAAGAAATTTTAGAAACGTTGCCCCTTTACATTTTCTCTATACCCAACAATGATAAAAACTAGACGTTTTATCTCTAGATAAAAAAAATCAGTTTTTTAATAAAATTCATCAATTTTATGGTGTTAGGAAAATTTCTATAAAACATGATAATTTTCCTAGTGTTGTAAAATTCGTGACTAGTCGGCAATTAATCGGTAGTTGGCCAGTAACTGAGTAATTTTTCGTTAATCAGTCCATTAATCGCTAGTCAACCAGCCAAAAATCGGCGATTCCGGCCAGATTCTAGTAAAAAAACTTGTATATTCCGGCCAGTTTCCAACCAAACTTATATGAATTCCAACAATTAATTTTGTATACTTAAAAAATGAGTTGAGTAATAGTTAAAACTAGCTACTTAAAATAACTACCTATGTGTTGTATACATAAAACTGAAAATTACATAAAAAAGAGTAAATTACAAGTTTTGTTTTTTATGTGTGTACCAAATTGCAGACGGTTTCATTTGCCTTTAAATTTGACGAGTTTTGTCCTTAACGTTTCAAAATCCTGCACGTTATGTTCTTTAGCCCTAACTCAGATCGATTTTTTTTGTTAAATATGGCCATGACGGTATTCTTGTCATTTTACCTCTCCAGGGACTATTGAGTAAATAACTTTTATCAATGGTCTAAATGTGTAAAAAGATTAAATAATAAGATATAAATAAAAAAAACCTAATTAAAAAAAATTATCTCTCCCTCTCTCTCTCTCTCTCTTCTCTCTCTCAAACGCCTCTCACTCTTTCTCGCTGAAAACCCTGCAACAACCTTCAGCATCACTGTCATACCTCCTCCGGCTACCGCCACCACCACCACTACTGCCCTTTCTCTCTCTCTAAACTCCCCCTCTCTCTCACTTGTCAGAATCGCCCCCATTAACTTCACCTCTTCATTAAACGACACCTGCTAACAGATCGTTTCAAAAATGGCCACTAAACATCGACGGAATATAAACTTGAATAAAGAATACAATCGAAATATTAAATCGACATTCGCATCGATAATTGAAGATCCAATATTCGGATCGGAGAGGCCAGAGCCTGTGATCGAGTAACTTGGATCTTGTTGGAGAGCTAGAACCTGCAAAACAGTAAATCGTTAGGCTCGCCGCAGAGATGGGAAGGCCCCTCTGCGACCACCCTCCGGCGTGAGGATAAGTATTGGTAGAGAGAGAAAGTAGAGAGAGAAAATAGGGACGAAGGTTCAGAGAATCGTACTTGGCCTTGTACTTGATGGGGTATTTATAGTAGTCAACTGGCATGACGTCATTCGGCTGGACGCACTTGAATGGGTGTTCGTCCTCGACGATGAGGGAACGGACATCTTCAGGATGTCCGTCTAGGCGTGGTTCGGTTCATCCCTAAAGATTATGTCCGGACTCGGACATGTATCTTCAAGTCCCCCAGTTTATTAAGTCTTATTATTGGACTTGATAAACTGTTGCTGGAGTGGGGAGTTGGACCGGACCACGTGTCATTTTTCTTTGAATGGTGCTGACGTGGCGTGGGTGAGATAAGTGGTTTGACCGTCAGTCACCTACACGTGACGGTTATGAAACCCTAGGTTGGGAATCGCGAGCGTCAGTTGAGGTGACGGTTTGATTTGACTGCCCTTGACCGACTTACTTTTCCTTATAAAAACTGGTTTTACAACTTCATTTTTACCTTTTTTCTCTCTTTTTCTTCTCTCAACTGTTATCTTCTTTGCTTTCTTATCTTCTTCTACTTTTAAGAAAGGTGCGTTCTTTTTCCTTTCTGCATTATGGCTCCGGGTAAAGATAATATGTCAGAGAGTGTGAGCATTCTTACCCAACGACAGTTGGATAAGTTTGTTCGAGAATATAGGATCCCTCTGGACCTTCATCCAGTCCTTCCTTCAAAAGACGAAACTATTTATCCCTTCCGTCCGGGGAAGTTTCCCTTTTATACTCGTGTTTGTAATTTCTCGAATTATAGGGTTTCGTTTTCTCGATTTTTAATTAGGGTTCTTCAATTTTTTAGGGTTCATATCTGTCAAGTTAACCCGTTCGGTCTTAGCCGAGTGAACCATTTTGAGATTTCTTGTAGGGCCCAGGATCAGAGGCTGGACTTAAACGTCTTTCGGTATTTTTATGAGTTTATCTCTGTCGGGGATTGGTATACTTTTGCTCACCGAAAGGGTATCCCCCCTCTCCGGAGATTGGTATACTTTTGGAAAGACAGTTTTTTCTGGTTAGACGACCGTTGTCTTCCGGAGGATATGGCGTGGAGGTTCAAGGATCAGACTATGTCTTTTGACTTGGGAGATGATTTTGTTTTTAATAAAGAACTAGCTCGTGCCTTGATTGATAATAGATCCCCGATCCATCCCCTTCCAGAGCAATTTCTTTTGTTGGGTCGAGTCTGTTTTTCCTGGGGCTGTCATTCGTATGAAGCGATTGGCCGGTCATTCGTATGAAGCGAGGACGTAAGTTTCCGGACCTTTACCTCCCCTTCGGCACTTTTTCTTCCCCTATTTTGCTAAGTTGTTTTTTATTCTAAAAATGCAGGAGTTGAAATGTCTCTTAGGGATGCTCTGAAGGTTCCAAGTTTTGATGTTCTTGACTTTGATTTTGACGATCAGGGCGAAGGTGAGGTTCCTTTTATGAAGCAAGTGGCTTATGCATCCCAAGAGGTTCGTCCCCCAGTTACCCAAGATGCATCCGAACCATTTGCTGCGGAAGCTACCTCTTCTATTCCGACACCCACAAAAGGTGCGGCTGGTTCTTCCGGATCCCAGGCGGGAAATAAGTCTATTTTGGATGATGTGGACGGTGGTCCGGAGGTGCGTAGTTTGGACGAAGCCCTTCAATATCGTCCTTCTATTTCTTCGAAGAGTAAAGGTGTCATTCCTAATGCCGATCAGAAGGGTTTGGTTCGCAAGAGGAAGAATGGACCTTTACAAATTCGTTCATCCGATCCTCTCCCTATGCCGAGGTCGAAGAAAAATAAAAAAAGTTCTTCCCACTCTGGTAGTGATGTGATGGTCGAGTTGGATGAGCACCTTACTGGTGGTAAATTTTCTAGGGAAGAAGCCGCACGAGCTCGATCTGCACCAACTCCTACCTTTTCTGCCGGCTTTCTTCCTGTTAACGAAGTGGAAAGTATGGAGATGGAGAACCCGAAAACTACGAGTAAGGGAGATGGAAAAACTCACCGTGAACTGAAGGTGGTGACTTTTTCAGGTACTATTTTGGACTCATCTTTGGGTCCGGACCGTTTTATTGATGATGAGGAAGACCAAGTGTCCTCGCTTCCTCCATTTTGGTTCGGACCTGAGTTGATGTCCTTTTTTCGATATGCAGATGTTTTTTCAGACGATATGGAGATTGACCCAGCGACGGCTGATGAGAAGTTCGTTCCGGATTGGGATATCCGGAATAAAGATTCGGTGTTGGATGAGCTTGATGTAAGAACTCTCCTTTTTAATAACAGCACTCCGTTAGATCATGCCAAGAGTCGAAAGATGAAAAGCCAAGATCTGGGGGCCATGGTTCTGTCTAATCAATCCCAATCTAACATTTTTGTGACGGAGCTTTACCGAAGGTGGGTCGAGGCGGAGTCGGTGAGGGAAAGTTTAGAGAAAGAGACCCTCTCTTTGAAACGCAAGATTCAGAGGACTCCAGATGTTGAGAAACAGATTGCCCAACTTACCCAAGATCTTCAAACCCAACAGGAGAAAGTCAAGTCCTTGACTACCCAGAATAAATCGTCCCAAGCAGCTGCTGCATCCGCGGCGGAAGATCGGGATAGGATATCGGCGAAATTGAAAGACTTTGCGGAATCTTTAAAAAGGAAAGATGAAGAACACAAGGTGGTTTTATCGAAAATGGAGGAGTCTTTCACAAATGCTCGTTTGGCTTATGCGAACATGATGGCAGGTACGTACCTTAGTCGATCTGATTCTTTTTATTTTGTTATTTCTTTCTAACACTTTGGTTAGAGCGGGATGCGCTTAAAATAGGGGAAGCCGACTTAAAGGCTCAGATTGAAGAGATGAAAGGGTACAATGAGGAGATCAAGACGGAGAATGCCGCTTTGAAGGCGAAGGTGGAGGATCTCCAAGCGACAAAAACTTGGCTGCTTTCGGAAGGAGCAAAGCTCCTTGCCAAGAATATACATAAAGGTCCGGAGATGACTGTGGTTGTTGCTGCTGTAAATAATGCGATGAGCGCCGTGGGTATCAACTCTGGTCTTCAACATGGGTATGTCCATGCTCTGAAGAAAAAGACTCCCTATGCGGAAGTTCCGCTGCTGAACCGTAATGCCGGAGAGGAGTTAAATGCAGCGGTTGCTAGCTTTGATTCTCTTACTTTCCCAGTGATTGAAGATCTTTCGAAGCTTGTAAATGAGCCGCTTTCTAAAATCAAGGATGCTCTCTACTTTGCAGGTGGTGAATCTCCGAAAGAATGAGGTGGACATGCCTGGTTTCTTGGGGTATGTACCTTGGAAAGTTTTTTAGTTTGTTTAACTGTTTTTTAGAAGGTGGACATATCCGGCCACTTGGGATATGCACCTTGTTTTGATTTGGAGTGGACATAATGATGTTTTTACGTACTTGTATATGTAACAATTATCCTTTAATATGTAAATGGCTTTTGTGGCTTCCGGTTATATTGGTCCGGTCAATTTTGATGTATTCACTTCGCTGTGCATGGTCCATGCTTTTCATGCTTACATTTTCTTTTTTAGAACGTTCTTTTTAATGTAGGGATCCAGTTTGTTTTACTTTTCAGGATAATAATTGTTTTAGATGAAAGAAAGAATACGAACGATGCCAGTTCATTCTTATATTTTTATGGTTAGTATCCCTGATTCGGTCGATGATAACTTATGTGTTGAAACTTTGCTAATGATAGAAATTTTGAGTACTCTATTTAATCAGTCCGGAGTATATTCTCCGGCTACTCATACTTGGTAAAAACATTAAAATAATATGCGGGTAAAACCCTCCGCAGTTCATGGAAATAAAAAATAGTTGTGCGAGCAATACCCTCCGCATTACAAGGAAAATAAGAAAGATGCGGGCCGTAGCCCTAACATTACAAATTTATTAAAAACGTTCTAACGTTTCTTAGAGGAAACATCATTTGAGGTGCATCCCATTCCAAGTACGAGGAATGGGAGTTCCATCTATCTTCGCGAGTGTGTAAGCACCATTCTTTCCGACGTTTTTGATTTGGTAGGGTCCCTCCCACTTTGGGGACATTTTCCCCATCCCTTCGGCTAGACTTGCATCATTTCTCCGCATGACGTACTCTCCTTCTTGGAACCGAACCTCCTTGAATTTTGAGTTGTAGTGCTTTTCCAACTCTTTTTTTGTATTTTGCTTCTCGGATGGCTGCGAGTTCTCTTCTTTCTTCTATCAAATCGAGGTTCAACCGGAGTTGTTGCTCATTGTCGTCTTGGTTTTGGAGCATACGTGGGGTAGGGATACCAACTTCGGCAGGAATGACTGCCTCCGTGTCGTACGTCAAACTAAAGGGAGTTTCTCTGGTACTTGTTTTCGGCATCGTTCTGAGTGCCCAAAGTACATGCGGTAATTCATCTGCCTAGGAGATTCCCTCCCTTCCTAGACGCTTCTTTATGCCGTCCACAATGCTTCGGTTGGCCCTTTCTACTTGTCCATTAGCATGAGGATGGGCAACTGAAGCAAAGTTTTGATCGATGTGCATTCTTTCACACCAAGTTTTGAACGGTTTTTCCGCGAACTGCTTTCCGTTGTCACTGACGATGCAGAGTGGCATTCCGTATCTGCACACTATGTTTTCCCAAACGAACCTCAGTACTTGGTCCCCGGTGATAGTCCGGAGAGGCTTGGCCTCGATCCATTTTGTGAAGTAATCAATGGCTACTAGCAAGAACCTCACTCCTCCGGTGGAAACAGGGAAAGGACCAACGATGTCAATTCCCCACTTCTGAAACGGCCAAGCCGAAGTTACAGGGACGACGTTGTTTTTAGCTCGGTGGCTGATGGGGGCGTGCCGCTGACAATCTTCACATGCTTGTAATTCATTAACGGCACTCTGATGCATGCCTGGCCAGAAGTACCCAGCGTTCATAGCTTTCGCCACAACCATCCTTGGCCCGGAGTGGATGCCACATATCCCCCAGTGGATGCCACATATCCCCCAGTGGATTTCTCTTATGACGTAGCAAGCCACCTCCGGAGTTAAGCACTTTAGGAGCGGACCTAAAAAGGTCTTTCGATAGAGTTTCCCATTGTGAACCTGATATTGTAGTGCCTTTACTTTCAGCTTCCGAGCTTGAGCTTTTTCCTCTGGGAGCGTGCCGTTTTTTAGGTAGTCTAAGATCGGAGTCATCCATGATTTCTCTTGTACGGAGATTGACATTACGGCCTCTGATTGATGGATGGCTGGGACTCGCAAAGTTTCGACCAACACTTCTTTGGACAAATGGCAGAATGCAACGGACGCGAGTTTACTCAGGGCGTCGGCTTTTTTGTTCTTACTTCTTGGTATGTGAACTATCTTGCAAGAGTCGAACGTGGAGATTGAACCGTTAACCTGATTTAAGTATCGGATCATGTTTTCCTCTCGTGCCTCGTATTCTCCACTGACCTGGTTAGCGACGAGTAACGAATCAACGTGGTCCAGAACGGAGGTTGCACCGGCCTTGGCTGCGGTTTGAAGTCCTGCAAGAAGAGCTTCATACTCTGCTTCATTGTTCGAAGTTTTAAACTCGAAACATAAGGCGTAAGTATATTCTATCCCTTAAGGATCTATCAAAATCAAACCGGCTCCAGACCCTTCTTTACTGGAGGCTCCGTCTGTATACAAGTTCCATACCTTTGGGAGAATAGATTTTTCTTTGGTGCTTTCTCCGATCGGTACCTCTGTAAGAAAGTCTGCCACAGCTTGACCTTTTACCGGACCTCTAGTTCAGTAGGTAATATCGAAAGCGCTGAGTTCGATTGCCCATTTGGTGAGGCGTCCGGAAACCTCCGGCTTTCTGAGGATATGCTGGATTTGAAGGCCAGTCTGTACTTCTATATTAAAAGCCTGAAAATATCTTCGGAGCCGTCTAGATGCATGTACCAACGCGAGTGCCAATTTTTCTATCATCGGGTACCGAGTTTCATAATCTTTTAGGATGCGGCTTACATAGTAAACCGGTATTTGTGCTTGGTTTCGGTGTACCACAAGTACTGCACTGATGGCAAAATGGGAAGCAGAGAGATACACAGTGACGGTTTCTCCGGGAACTGGGGCAGTTAACGTAGGTAAAGACCCAAGACAAACTTTTAACTCCTGAAATGCTGAATCGGCCTCCGTCGTCCATTCTATTTGACCCTTTCCAGTACGCTTTTTCAATACGTTCATGAAGGGAATGGTCCGGTCAGCTGCCTTAGAGACAAAACGATGAAGAGCTACTAGCTTACCATTCAGTGATTGGATTTCTTTTACTGTTTTCGGAGGTTGCATGGAAATCACGGCTCGAATCTTGTCCGGATGTGCCTGGATTCCGGACTGAGTTATCCATACGCCCAGAAACTTCCCTTCTTCTAAACCGAAAGAACATTTTTTAGGATTTAACTTGAGGTTGATACTCCGAAGCCGGGTGAAGGTTTCGAGTATACCATCGATCATGTTATCTTCAGCTTCACTATTGATGACCAAATCATCTACGTAAATTTCCAAGTTTCTTCCGATTTGATCCTTGAATGCTTTATCCATCAACCTCTGGTATGTAGCTCCGGCGTTCTTTAGTCCGAACGGCATTTTAGTGTAACAGAAAAGACCTTCATTTGTTACGAACGTCGTCTTGTCCTCATCTTCCAGAGCCATCTGTATTTGGTGGTAGCCTTTATATGCGTCCAAGAAGCATTTAAGGCGAAAGCTGGAAAGAGAATCAATTTTTAGGTCGATCTCCGATAGAGGATAGCAGTCCTTCGGACATGCATTGTTTAGGTCAAAAAAATCAACGCACATTCTCCAATTTTTGTCTTTCTTCGTGACCATCACCGGGTTGGAGACCCAAGTTTGATACCGCACTTCTCTGATAATTCCGGCGCTTAACAGTTTTCGTACGTCTTCGGCGATGGCTCTATAACGAGCTTGAGCCATGTTTCTTTTTCTTTGAGCGACTGGTTTTACTGAATGTGATACTTTCAACTTGTGCTCGACCAAGGACCGAGGGACTCCAACCATGTCAGAAGTTTGCCAAGCAAATATATCAAGAGAGCTGGACAAGAGCTTCCACAGCCGCTTTTTATTACGTTCAGGAAGTTGGGCTCCGATGGCAATTTTTTGTTCCGGAAAATGTGGGTGAATAGCCCATTCTTTCGTAAGGAGGGTCGGAGGTGGCCTGCTACCCTATCTTTGTCGTATTTCAGCTACGCACATAGTAGATTCGGAGTGTAGGGTCGCTACTTGATGTGCGGTAAAGTGTTATATATATTAGGTGTATATTTTAAGCCCTTTTTAACACTTATTTTAGCCAAGTTTTAAATTTATAAAACACGATATTTCACTAACACTAAACACACATATGGGCAAGTGCACCCATCGTTGAGTGTATTATAGCGTTGGTAAGATACCGAGGTCGTCCAAGGACACAAGAGCTTTTAGTACCGGTTTATCCTCAACGTCTAATCAAAAATAAAAGTTTAGAAAAATGTTTTAAGCTAAGAAAAATAAAAACTAACTAAAATGCTGAAAATAAAATAAAAACAGATAGACAAGATGAATCACTTGGTTCCGACTCGTATCTAGTATAACCTTTGATTATTTCCGCACTTTTGCACATAGTTAAGAGATTATCTTAGTTATTGTAGTAGGCCCCTCTTTTGAAGGTGACGTTACCCTCACCCCAGTAGTTTGAGTCAGCAAGGATACAATCCTAAAAGGGTGGATTATTGGAAGATAATGAATTAAGTTATTAATGCAGTATTGTGGTAGGCCCCGCTTTTGGCGGTGACGTTACCCTCGGCTAAGTAGTCTGAGTCAGCAGGGATACAGTCCTAAATAGCCGGGTTATAGTATTAATAGTAGTTAACTTATGAGGGGATCAAAGAGTTTGGACCCCCGCCATCCAATACCGTGAAGCATTGAAGGAGGTCCTACTAAATTTGACACAGGTCCATTGCAGGACCTCTAAACGCTGAACAATGGCAAGACCTTTACCAAACCGTTCCCTTAACCCCCGACCAGGTAGCCAACATACCTCCATATAGACCGTGGAGATATGAATGGTGAAAATCCTTTATTTTATATAGACAGTAAAATAATGCCAAGACACCACGGACAAACGATAAGGAAAGATCACCTTCAACATAAGTAACTAGTTATTAAAGTCATTAATACAAAACCAAATAAAAAGTGCAAAAGATTAGAAATAAAAAGTATTATACTAGACACTTTGTCTTCACCAAGTGATGTAAGAGACTTAGGCAAACATGGCCTTGATTGTCAAGAACTCTTACGATCAATCTTGGATCCCGAGACGACTCACACACTCTATGATGGACAATGGATGATGGTGGTGGATGATGGTGTTGTGATGGTGGTGGGTGGTGGATGAAGTGTGAGAGAGGTGGTGTGCCAAGGGATGAGATGAAATGAATCCAAGCACTCCTATTTATAGGCTGAACAGAGAGCTGGACACGGCCCCGTGTCCGCTGGACACGGCCCCGTGTCTGTCTGACACTCTCTCTCCTCATTAGTTGTAATTCGCAATTACAATAAATGCGCCTGCTGTACTTTCGACACGCCCCCGTGTCCGCTGGGCACGGCCCCGTGGTGGGCAATAGAAGCTTCTATAGATTTGTCTTTTCTGCTGCTTCTTGGGCACGCCCCCGTGCTGGCTGAGCACGGGGCGTGTTCAGTCATCTGACTTCTCTAATTTTCTTTGGAAGGTGCCGTTGAGGGGTCGGGCAGTCCACTAATGTTCCTTTCCTTGTATTTATGTTGGATTTAGCTGTCTTTTTGCTTCTTTTGTGTTTTTGAGCTCATTTAATCCTGAAAATACAAAAGGAAGACAAAAACACTCTTTTTCCAATGTTAGTACTTAAAAAGGGTTAGTTTTATGCCTTGTTTGATGTAATTTATATGTTGCATTTTGCACACATCAAATACCCCCACACTTGAACTTTTGCTTGTCCTCAAGCAAAACTCTTTAATATGTGGCTTACACTCCCAAATGGAATAGGTAGAAGAGAAGGTTTTGGGCTTGTCGTAGAGTGTCGGGATGTCCAAGATCTTTTTGGGTTTTATTTTTATTTATTTACACTCCTATTCGTAATGATTTATTTAGAACGTTTCATAGGAGAAATTACTTATTTGGGCATAACATGCCTTTTTTAAAATTCCATTTATATACAAGCTCACATACCTCACGGGAGAAATCACTCACACTCGGCCGAAGGTGTATTTTTAGTGAATCACTCGAGAGCGGCATGGAACTTATTCCTACCATAGGCTTGCCAAGCAATCAATCCTCATCCTTTTTAACTTTTATACCGTTGTAAATATCAAGAGGACTTTGTGGGTTAAGGGTTAGGCTTGGGTTAAAGGTAGGTGGTTGGGAAAGTGGTTAGTGGTTAGTAGAAAAAGGGCGAAAAGGCGTAACAAGTGTCGGTTTTCGTAGGACTTCCTATTTTTGTTACTTTTTATTTTAATGAAGCTTTTATTCAAACAAAGTTATTTTTGATGACTTTGTTTGTTTATTTTCTTTTTGCTTCATTAATAACACACTTTTTTTTTTTATCATACGAAAAACCGAACTTGTTACTAAAACAAAGGGTTAAAAATGAAAAAGGTTTTGGTGGGTAAAAGGGTTTTTGGTTTGGGTGATGAAATGAAAAGGTTTAGGCTCAAAGGGGTTAACTAGGGGGATTTTTGGGTAGGTGGTAAAAGAAAAAGAAAAATAATGGTGTAGAAATAAAAATGGTTAGTCCTAATGCCTCCATCATTTACTTACTCGGGTTTAAGTTGATAAGGACCGGGAATGTATCATCATGGCAAGTTCTAGAGTCGTAAGAACCAAGCGGCTATTCACACAAGAAACGAAAAATGAGCATTTAGTCTAAAGATGTAAATTTGTATGCTCAATAAAGGCTCAAAACTCACTTTTGTGGGAATGGGTTTTTATGTGATCAAGTATATATAATCAAATTTTAACTAGGTTTGTCATGCCTTTTCATAATTTTCTTATGTTGGTTCTTTTTATCACTACGCTATCGGTTGTAAATTCTTAAAAATATAACCTTTTTTTGAGAACTTGAATTTCCCGAGTTAAACCTAGACAAGTAAAAAAAATGATTTTTTTTGTAAAAATTTGGGGTGATTAGCGGTTCCAATAGAGTTTTGTGTAAGGCTTGTATTTAGGACTTGCAAAATTCAAGGTTTTAGCATTCCCCCCCCCCCCCACACTTAAATTACACATTGTCCTCAATGTGTCCCAAAAATAAATTTTTAGGTTGATTAGATGTGTAGAATAGTGTTTAAAAAGCAAAAATTTGTGTTACTGGGCACTGAACACGGCCCCGTGTTATCCGGGCACGGCCCCGTGTTCAAGTGCCAGTAACAAAATTAAAATAAGAGAGACAGAAGTCTGGACACGGGGGCGTGTTGGGTGAACACGGCCCGTGTCCAGGTACCTGAACTGGGCGTTTTTCTGCAGGTGGTTCGGCACGGGGCCGTGTTGGTTGTGCACGGCCCGTGTTGAACCTTCTGGACTGGAGAGAATTGTCGGGTTGCCTTATTCTTGTGCATGAGTTCATTTTTCTCGTTCCCCTTTTCATCCTTTACCACCATGAGTGTGTTTTATTCATTACAAACCATCCAAACCTTAAAACCATCAATTCATTTCATCATAGAGAGAACTTACAGAATCCTAAATTAAAATTAGATAAAACAAGGAAATAATAAACCATGGAGTCCTAGCCTTTATTTTAATTAGCAAAATTTCCAAGAAGTAATAAATCTTGGTTAAACCAGGCCTTTTGAACTCCATCTTCCGTGTGCGGTTCTCCTCAAATGTCGGCGAGCCATTCTTCCACTTCCCTTGGAAGGAGAAAAGAAGGCTCATTGGCATTAGTTTGAGGAGTTTCAACTTCCACCGGGATCTCTTGTTGGTGTTCCACGGGAGGTTCCGCTGGAAAGTCTTCCCACCCGGTAGGGTTGTTGATTCCGAGTGCCAGGTTCCAATCCTGCTGAGGAAGGACTGGTTCCATTGGGGGTGCTACAAGAATATTTAACCTCTGGTGCAAGAGGTTAATTTCTTGGAAGCTGCTTTCAAGTCCCATCGTAAGATCGTTAATACGGTCGATTAGGACCTCCTCTACTGAAGTCATTTCGTCGAGAGCCTCCCTTAATGCTACCACATAGTGCACAAGTGTAGCTTCAATGGAGGGTCTTCTTCCTCTTCGGCTGTTTGACGAATGCACAGAAGATGTTTCGTTGTTTTCACTCGACATTCTACGAAAAATAAACTGAAAGAGTTTATTTAATGAAACAGTTATCGAACACGGGCCCGTGCTCAATGAGCACGGCCCCGTGTTCATCTTTCTGCAGAATTTTGAAACAAGGAAACTTGGATTTTTAAGTTATTTTCTGAACTTGTGGGGTCTTTTTAGTTGCTAATAACTTAAAACAAGGTTACATAACATGTTTTTACCAAGATTCCTTGAACAAAACTCATAAATCCCTACCACAAAGTTGGAAGAATTTCAAACTTTCAATGGTAGTTCTTGGAGAAAGATGGAGAAGAAGGAAATGGCTAAAAGAGGAAGGGACAAGATGGGTTGTTGGAACCTTCTTTTAGACTTACCTAAGATAGTTTGAGAGAAGATTCCTGCAAATCTCTGCCCCAAGTTGGTCCAAATGTGCAGAATTCTTGGCTGCATTTATAGAAAACGACAGCATCCTGGACACGGCCCCGTGCCCAGTGGACACGGCCCCGTGTGCAGGTGGAATTTTGACACAGTTTGTCCGCATTCCGACGTACTGATCAGAATGGAATCTTTTGATGGACACGGGGGCGTGTTGGCTGGACACGGCCCCGTGTCGAGGGACTGTTTTATGAAGTTATCTAGTTTTTAAGGAACTTATTAATATCGGGTGGTTCCTGACTGGTTGGAACAACCCCAAAGTGCCTAAGATACCTTAATTGTCCTAGACTAAGGCGAGAACGCAAGAGGTTGTCGGTGAGGGTAATTCCTATTTTTATTCTAGGTGGACAAGTCCAACCCTTTCCCGGGCTCTTGTTAAAGAAGGTGTATGCCGAATCGCTCAGGTCTATGTATTCATCGAACGAAGTCGATGGAGAGTCCTTCACGGCACAATCGACACAGGGACGACTATCGTCCAAGTCTTTGCTAGGTACTAAGGCATTTTCGGGAGCAACGAGGTTGTTGGAATGCGGCTCCAGCATTTCGTCATGGTTATCGTCTTGGGGTGGATCAATAAAATCCTTCCTAGGCTCTTCTAACCAATTCTGAATTAGATTTTCTAGTTGAAATAACTCGTCAAGGAGCATTTCCCCTAGAATATCTGGCTGGGCGCATTCGAGGGAGAAATAGTGCTTATTTTTACTTTCGCCCCTCTTAAGGTTGTAAGAAGTCGGTGGGTCTAAGTAGTGGGGCCTATAATTTAGAAAGTAGCATTCTACTTCTTTATGTTTGCCACCACATAATTGACACCATGTACCATAAGAGTGCCGAAAGTAAAAACAATTACTATTACTCATGTTTATGTCAGAAATTACCAACCGCCGGGATCTAACGGTTCTGTTTTCAGTAACTGAAACTTGGGCACGGGGGCGTGTTGAGTGGGCACGGCCCCGTGTTCAGCTTACTGTCTGACGTAAAACAGGATTGCCAGTTCCAATGATTGAGCACGGGGGCGTGTTCAGCGGGCACGGCCCGTGCTGAGCTCTGCAGAAGCTGAAAAACTAAGAAAATCCTAAAAAAATTAAAAAGAAAAATAAAAGATGATTAGGCCGTTGATTCCTAACTTTCTTAAAATCCTTGTGTCCCCGGCAACGGCGCCAAAAACTTGATGTGCGGTAAAGTGTTATATATATTAGGTGTATATTTTAAGCCCTTTTTAACACTTATTTTAGCCAAGTTTTAAATTTATAAAACACGATATTTCACTAACACTAAACACACATATGGGCAAGTGCACCCATCGTTGAGTGTAGTATAGCGTTGGTAAGATACCGAGGTCGTCCAAGGACACAAGAGCTTTTAGTACCGGTTTATCCTCAACGTCTAATCAAAAATAAAAGTTTAGAAAAATGTTTTAAGCTAAGAAAAATAAAAACTAACTAAAATGCTGAAAATAAAAATAAAATAAAAACAGATAGACAAGATGAATCACTTGGTTCCGACTCGTATCTAGTATAACCTTTGATTATTTCCGCACTTTTGCACATAGTTAAGATATTATCTTAGTTATTGTAGTAGGCCCCTCTTTTGAAGGTGACGTTACCCTCACCCCAGTAGTTTGAGTCAGCAAGGATACAATCCTAAAAGGGTGGATTATTGGAAGATAATGAATTAAGTTATTAATGCAGTATTGTGGTAGGCCCCGCTTTTGGCGGTGACGTTACCCTCGGCTAAGTAGTCTGAGTCAGCAGGGATACAGTCCTAAATAGCCGGGTTATAGTATTAATAGTAGTTAACTTATGAGGGGATCAAAGAGTTTGGACCCCCGCCATCCAATACCGTGAAGCATTGAAGGAGGTCCTACTAAATTTGACCCAGGTCCATTGCAGGACCTCTAAACGCTGAACAATGGCAAGACCTTTACCAAACCGTTCCCTTAACCCCCGACCAGGTAGCCAACATACCTCCATATAGACTGTGGAGATATGAATGGTGAAAATCCTTTATTTTATATAGACAGTAAAATAATGCCAAGACACCACGGACAAACGATAAGGAAAGATCACCTTCAACATAAGTAACTAGTTATTAAAGTCATTAATACAAAACCAAATAAAAAGTGCAAAAGATTAGAAATAAAAAGTATTATACTAGACACTTTGTCTTCACCAAGTGATGTAAGAGACTTAGGCAAACATGGCCTTGATTGTCAAGAACTCTTACGATCAATCTTGGATCCCGAGACGACTCACACACTCTATGATGGACAATGGATGATGGTGGTGGATGATGGTGTTGTGATGGTGGTGGGTGGTGGATGAAGTGTGAGAGAGGTGGTGTGCCAAGGGATGAGATGAAATGAATCCAAGCACTCCTATTTATAGGCTGAACAGAGAGCTGGACACGGCCCCGTGTCCGCTGGACACGGCCCCGTGTCTGTCTGACACTCTCTCTCCTCATTAGTTGTAATTCGCAATTACAATAAATGCGCCTGCTGTACTTTCGACACGCCCCCGTGTCCGCTGGGCACGACCCCGTGGTGGGCAATAGAAGCTTCTATAGATTTCTCTTTTCTGCTGCTTCTTGGGCACGCCCCCGTGCTGGCTGAGCACGGGGCGTGTTCAGTCATCTGACTTCTCTAATTTGCTTTGGAAGGTGCCGTTGAGGGGTCGGGCAGTCCACTAATGTTCCTTTCCTTGTATTTATGTTGGATTTAGCTGTCTTTTTGCTTCTTTTGTGTTTTTGAGCTCATTTAATCCTGAAAATACAAAAGGAAGACAAAAACACATTTTTTCCAATGTTAGTACTTAAAAAGGGTTAGTTTTATGCCTTGTTTGATGTAATTTATATGTTGCATTTTGCACACATCACTACTCCTGCTTCGGTGGGAAATTTTAACGTTCCATGAATGGTGGAGCTGATAATACAGAAAGCGCACATCCCTGGTCTTCCCAGTATAACGTTGTGGACGGATCTTGCTCCCACCACTAGGTATGTTAAGTTGACAGTCCTGATCAGATTTCCGGTTCCCAACGTTGTTGGTAACGTGATTTGTCCGATCGGCTGAACCACCTCTCAAGAGAAACTCACCAACGACATATATACTTGTATCAGCTTCGCTTTAGTTTGTGGGGCTAATTGTTGGAAACACTGTTGATACATGATTTCAGTGGAACTTCCGCTATCAACGTAAATTCTCCGGATCTTGTGCCCTGCTATTACCGCAGATACTATGATTGGTCCATCTTTGATTTCTCCGGGAGCGATTGGGGGGAAAGCGATTGGATGTTGCATCCAAGCGGCCATATGATGATTGGTCCGCTTAATGCCATGGTTATTCACTTTCCTGATCATGCAGATCGCTGGTTGGTTATTCGGATTATCTACCGAATTTCCCGAAGATTTTCCTTCCTTTACTTCCTTTACTAAATGCGACAGTTTTTCGGATCGGACTGCTTTTTCTATTTCCTGCTTCAGAGACCAGCAATCGTCCGTGTTATGGCCCCGCGCATGATGGTAATCACAATATTTTTTGGAGTTCTTATCACCTGGATTCCGGAGCTTTGGTGGGGCGGGAGAATTTGCTCTTTCGGCACTGAGAATTTCACTAGGAGTTTTGGAAAGATCCGATAGATTATAAAATCTTGATCCAGAACTTCTTCCCCGCTGAGGCCTATCGTTTCTGCTGTAAGGGTGTGGTCGTCCCCTACTCCCGGATGGAGTTTTATCAAATACGGACCCACCATTTTTCTTCCAGGAGGACATTTTATGATCTGACTCCGGTGCTGGATTACATGAGTTTTTTCCTCGAGCGAAAGCTCTAGCTCGCTCCATGAGTACTTCCATCGTCTTCGGGAGATTTTCATGTAACTTTTCGACTAACTGGTTATTCCGGACACCGTTACAGAATCCAAAGATCCTTAATTAGTCCATGACCCCACTGATCTGCATAGTTTCTCGATTGAACCGATCAATGAAACTATCCAAAGATTCGCCATCTTTCCTTCGGATGTTGTGTACTTCGGTAATTTCTTTGGAGTAGTGCCTTTGCTGGCTGAAGTTCTGAAGGAACAACCTTCGGAACTCTTCGAAATCATTGATTTCGCCTTCATTTAGAGCGTCAAACCATACTCGTGCTGCCCCTGTTAATGTTTGCGCGAACATAAAACACCAAGCGGGCATCGGCCATTGCTCGACTCGTGCGGCCCCATCGAAGTCAAACATGTGATCATCCGGATCAGTGGTACCGTCATATTTCTTTACCGTGGTTGGCATTTTGAGCTTCCGAGGGAGCTTGGCGTGTGTGATGCGGGCACTGAATTTGGACTTAGCCGTCATGGAAACCGGATGATAAGGTTTGGTGAGCTCCAGATCATTGACTATTTCTGTTTGAGTTTCATTTCGCGTTGTCATTGCTGGAGATGGTCCGGAGGATCCCTGCACGTATTTATTATAAGTTTCCGAAGTAACAACTGTGGAGAAAGTAGGAGAGGTGAAAATTGTAGGACCCATAGTCCTTACCGGTGTTTCATCATGGAAGAGCCTGGTTCGTAAACCAAGGATCTCTTCATCTCTAGTCTGCTGGGCTTTTAATCTTCGTAGAAGACTTGCGATTTTGGAAAGGAATTCTGCATCGAATTCTGACGTCTGTGAAGTGGGAATTAATATGAATGGCAAAGTTGTTCCTGGTCCCGAGCTCAAAGGAGCTGAAACTATGGAAACAATGCTTGTTGGTGCTCTAGTTTGCGTACTAACAGCTATGGATCCCGGATTCATAGAACCCGAGGCCGCCATAGATCAATTCGTTGCTCAAGAAATTCACCAAAGTGAAGGACTGTGAGCTGTGAAATCGGATGGCGCCAATTGAAGATCCAATATTCGGATCGGAGAGGCCGGAGCCTGTGATCGAGTAACTTGGATATTATTGGAGAGCTAGAACCTGCAAAACTGTCATGCCCCTGTCCCGGTTTTACCCGGTCCAGGAGCCGCGGGACAGAAAAACCCGTGGTATTTGTTATTTGAGTTGACAGCGGGAGATTTACAGGATCTTTTAAAACTGGAAAACCGATTATTTTATTCCATAATTTGGGATTAGCCCCGTAATTTACAATAGAGGAATTTCACGAGGAAATTCCCTGGTTTACAAAACATGTTTATTTATTTAACTTGAGCCACCACTTCAAGCTTGTAAGTGCTCCGTAGCACATTTTTCTTGATTCACAGCAGTTCGCCTGAAACATGTTTTGAAAAATAACAGCGGGGAAATACTGGCGAGTCATTCAGGTTAATAAAAACGACACATGAGTTATGAATTACAGCATAAGAGTGATTACAATGGTTTCTATCTTATTCTTATATGGCGCCGTGTCACCTCCTGGTGACGATGGTCATACCACTATTGGGTCCTTTCACCCAAGTAGTGATGATTATCACTGTTAGGATTTATTAGCCTAACCGTGAGAAATTAGTAATGTGCACAATACCCCACTAGCCAGTGATTCAAGATAACCACGACTTAATCCCTGTAATTATAACTTTTGAAAATAATTGGAGTATTGTAAAACATTGTTGATAAAAAGAGAATGACTCACTTTGCAGATTTAAACGGGTATAGTTTAGCCTACTGATTATCCTTGAAACCTAAATTAAATGACAATGTACACGAACTAGGTCAGTAACTAATACAGCATTTACGATAACTCACGAGATTAAAACCCTCACAACGAATGACAAAGTGCGATACTTAAACATCCATCGAATTTACGACGAATGACAAAGTATAACCCGAGTTCGAGCAGCACATAAACATCCATTGGATTGATTTCAATCGATCGGGCATTGAATCGTAGCAGCGATCGAGTTAATACCCTGTATCGTAGCAGCGCCTCCCTAATGGAAATTATGATTTTGAGCAGTGTAACTACGTTTTTGAGAAAAGTTTTCGACACAGAATGAAAGCCCGATGCCCATGCAATTTATAGCAGAAATTTGAGGTTTACGCGGCCCGCGTAAGTCTCCTCTTGATCTTACGCGGCCCGCGAGGGCCATCTATACGTAGACTAGGGCTAGCGTGTCATACCTAGGGCTGCCACGTGTGCGACACGTGGCCTGTTTGCTGCTCCGGAGAATTGGTGAGTTGTCGCGGCCTGCGTAAGCCTAGGCTTACCCTTACGCGGCCCGCGTGAAACCCAAAAATCTGTTTTTCTTGGTTTTTCATGCACAGTAGGGTTTCAAGGGTCTGGGTTTGCACTTACGGGTCGTTTGGGGATATTTTTGTAGGTCCTTACATCCTCCCCACCTTATTTAAAATCTCATCCTCGAGATTTACTGAAATAAGTGAGGATGTTTACGTTTCATTTCTGATTCCAGTTCCCAAGTGTATTCCGGTCCTCTTTTTGAATCCCACTTGACTTTGACAAGTACCAGTCTTTTGTGCTTGAGAAACTTGATCTTCTGTCTTCTATTTGAAGCGGTTTCTCCACGAACTTCAACTTTTCATTTACCTCTACATCTTGAAGAGGTACTACCAAGGATTCGTCAGATAGACATTTCTTGAGATTGGATACATGAAAGACGTCATGTACTCCAGCTAGCTCTTCTGGTAGTTGTAGGCGATAGGCGACTGGTCCTATTCGCTGAATTATTGGGAATGGTCCTACGTACCATGGACTTAGCTTTCCTTTCTTTCCGAATCGGACTACTCCTTTCCAAGGAGAAACTTTCAAGAGTACTTTGTCTCCAATTTGAAATTCTAACGGGTTGCGTCTATTGTCAGCATAACTTTTCTGGCGATCTCGAGCCGTCTTTAGTCTTTCCTTGATTTGAATGATCTTGTCGGTGGTTTCTTGCACAATCTCAGGACCTGATAATTGGCTTTCTCCTATTTCTGCCCAACAAACTGGAGTTCTACACTTACATCCGTACAGTGCTTCAAACGGGGCAACTTCAATGCTTGAATGATAACTATTGTTATAGGAGAATTTGATTAAGGGTAGGTGGTCATCCCAATTTCCACCAAAATCTATCACATATGCCCTAAGCATGTCTTCCAGGGTTTGAATCGTCCTTTCACTCTGTCCGTCTGTCTGAGGATGGTATGCAGTACTTAAATTTAGTCGGGTTCCCATTGCTTCCTAGAAACTGGTCCAGAAATGGGAAGTGAAACGACTATCTCTATCCGATACAATGGAGAGTGGGACTCCATGTAAGGATACTACCTCGTCTACGTATAACTTGGCTAACCTTTCCATACTAAAGGTTTCTTTCATGGGTAGGAAATGAGCCGATTTGGTTAATCGATCCACAATTACCCAAATCGCATCGTTACCTTTTCTGGTTTTGGGTAACTTAGTAACAAAGTCCATTGTTATGAGCTCCCATTTCCATACAGGAATTTCTAACTGTTGGAGTAATCCTGAAGGTTTCTGGTGTTCTGCCTTAACTTGTGAACAAGTAAGACACTTAGAAACATATCTAGCTATGTCCTTTTTCATTCCTATCCACCAGAAATTATTTCTTAAATCTTGGTACATCTTGTTATTGCCTGGGTGCATGGTATATCTAGATTTATGGGCTTCCTCTAAAATCTTATATCTTAAATCTCCTTGCTTAGGTACCTAAATCCTTCGTTTGTGGAATCTCTAAATTCCATCAGCTCCTTGCTCTAATTCTTTTATTCTTCCTTTCATACCTTCAGCATCATCCTTGATTGCTGTGGTTTGAACATTTTTCAGTTGTTCCATTAAGTCTAATTGTAGACTTAATCTAAGAGCACGAACTCGCTTTTGTTTTTCGTGATACTTACGACTTAAGGCATCTGCAACTACGTTTTCCTTTCCTTCGTGATATTGAATATTACAGTCATAATCACTTAGAATTTCCATCCATCTTCTTTGCCTCATATTCAATTATTTTTGCCCAAATATGTATTTTAAACTCTTATGATCGGTATAAACAGTAAACTTACTTCCATACAGATAATGTCTCCAAATCTTAAGGGCAAAAATTATCGATCCTAATTCTAAGTCATGCGTCGTATAGTTCTCTTCGTGCTTTTCCAATTGCCTTGAGGCATACGCAATTACCTTTTTGCGTTGCATTAGCACACATCCTAATCCTAGCTTTGAAGCATCACAGTATACTTCAAAATCTTCTGTCCCTTCTGGTAAGGCAAGAATTGGGGTGTTTGTTAACTTTTGCTTTAAAATCCTAAAAGCCTCTTCTTGCCTAGGTCCCCATTCAAACTTAACTGCTTTACAGGTTAGCTTAGTTAATGGAACAACTATTTTAGAAAAATCCTTAATAAAACGCCTATAGTATCCAGCTAATCCTAGAAAACTTCTAACTTCCATAGCTGATTGTGGGATCTTCCATTTGGTGATTGCTTCTATTTTAGTAGGATCTACGTGAATACCTTCGTGATTCACCATGTGTCCTAAAAATTGCACTTCCTGTAGCCAAAATTCACACTTCGAGAATTTGGCATAAAGCTTTTCCTTTCTTAACAAGGTTAAGAGTGCATGCAGGTGCTCGCAATGCTCTTCCTGGTTTTTGGAATAAATAAGTATATCGTCGATGAAGACAATTACAAATTTATCCAAGTACGGTTTACAGATTCTATTCATCATGTCCATAAATGTTGTAGGAGCATTTGTTAACCCAAAGGGCATGACTGTAAACTCATAATGACCATACCTAGTTCTGAAAGCGGTTTTAGGTATGTCTTCTTCTTGTACTTTCAACTGATGGTATCCGGAGCGTAAGTCTATCTTAAAAAAATATCTAGCTCCCTGAAGTTGATCGAAAAGATCATCGATCCTAGGTAATGGGTATCGATTCTTGATTGTAACCTTATTCAATTCCTTATAATCGATACACATTCGCATCGAACCATCTTTCTTCTTTACAAACAACACTGGAGCTCCCCACGGGGATGAACTAGGTTGTATGAATCCTTTACTGAGCAATTCATCTAATTGCTTTTTCAGTTCTAACATTTCGGTGGGTGCTAACCGATAAGGTGCTTTAGCTACGGGTGTAGTACCAGGAATCAAATGAATTCTAAACTCTACCTCCCTATCCGGTGGTAATCCTGGTAATTCTTCTGGGAATACATCTGAGTATTCTGATACTACTGGAATTTCCTTAAGTTCCTTACCTTTAGTGCTAATGATTACTGAAATCATATACACTATTCCTTGCTTTCGTTCATAACTAGCGACTTTCATTACTGAAATGAACTTCATTGGTTTACGCAACTTATCCCCCGTAATCATAATGACTTCTCCCGTGGGTGCAAGAATTTCTATGGAATTCTTATCACAAAGGATTCGAGCATGGTTGGCTACTAACCAATCCATTCCTAATACGACATCGAATCCAGCTAAATTCATAGGTAATAGGTTTGCAGAAAATTTATGACCTGAAAGTTCTATATTTTCTTTTTGCAAAACCGTATCTATGTTAGCAAAGTTCCCGTCTGCCGTTTCTACTGTAAAAACTTGCCTAAGTTTCGTTAAAGGTAACTTAAGAGTTTGGCAGAATGAAGTAGTTATAAAACTTTGGTTTGCACCAGAGTCAAATAATACTTTCGCATAAACGTTGTGAACCAGGAACGTACCAGTTATCACATCAGGGATTAGCTCGGCTTCCTGGGTAGTTAACTGGAATGCTCTTGCATTCTTCTTGGTAGATCCGTCTGCAGGTTTGACTTTGTTATCAGCTGGTTTGACCAATTTCGGGCAGTCTGGCATTAAATGTCCAGCTTCTCCATAGTTGTAGCAGATGGTTGATTTCTTCTTCCTACAATCTTCTTCTTGATGCCCTGGAATCTTGCAGAAATTGCAATACCCCTTGCATCTACCATAATGCTTTCTTTTACAGGTATTGCAGAATGGAACAGTGGAAGATTGCCCAGTTCCCTTTTTCTTGAATTTATTCCTATTACCCATACGAAATCCTTGGGTAATCTTCTGGGCCACTTCCTTTTTCCAAGTTTCTTCTCGCGTACGTACAAGTCCGTCCGTCAAGGTGTTGGCTAATTCTACTGCATCGTCAATCGTGCGAGGTCTCGCAGCTTTAACGATATCACGGATTTCGCCAATCAACCCCCAAATGTAGCGAGAAATAAGTACCGGTTCTGGCGAAGCCAGGGTTGGTACCACTCTAGCATATTCGAAAAATGTCGAAGTATATCCTCGACAGTCTACATCCACCATCCGGTGGTTCAGGAATTTATTCGCCATTTGTTCCTTTTCATATTCGGGACAGAATTTTCTTTCCACCAGCCGCTTAAATTCATCCCAACTCATGGCATAGACCGCATCGCTTCCTTTGGATTGTAGTACCGTATTCCACCATTCTAACGCCCCTTCTTTAAAAAGATTCGATGCGTACATGACCTTGTCCTCCTCGGCACATTTACTTATTTTAATTACTGCTTCGGTTTTCTCTAACCATCGCAGTGTAGCAGTAGTCCCCTCGTTGCCTGCAAATTCAACTGGTTTACAAGCAAGAAATTCCTTATAAGTGCAACCAGGCGTTGCAGCTTTCATTCTTTTAAGATTTGAGGCCTGTATCACATCATCGCTATTATTGATATTGCCTCCTCCATTTATACTATTACTGAAGTTATCTTCATGAGTACGTTTGCTAGGAATAATTTGTTGAGGTTCAACTGGATTCCGAGCAGCAGCAAGGATTGCTGGAATAACATTGGCTATTCCCTGAGCAACGATATTCTCTATATCTTGCCTATTCAGAAATTGATCTTCATGGTTTTGCTCGGATTTGTTAACCTCGTTAACTGGTTCATTACCAGCGTTTGCCATCTGGAAATTAATATATGTAACTTATTAGCACAAAATGAATAGCAACCAAAGATAATAAAACAATCGCACGTAATCAAATTAACACGTATAGCCAAAATTGTCGATTTTTCGACTTCCATTTTTATATATATATTTTTATATGCTTCCGTACACACTAGTTATTTTACAAGAGTTTTATTCTTAGTTATTTCACATGACTATATTTTATTATTAGGTTATTATTAAACACATACTCCCACAACCACACAACTCTAGTCAGCTGGCATTCTAGAAACGACGTTCCCTCTCGTCGTACTTCCAGGAGATCTGTTCTCCCATCTCCCGGATTTGATTTCCTACGTCTATCAGCTCCTCGCCAAAATGGCGGAGTTCAGCCAGGTTTTCATAGCTTATCGGTGGGTTTGGGGCAGGCTCCAGGTTGAACTGAGGGAAAAAGGTATTAGGGTTATTTAAGAGATTTTGAAATTGCCAGTCAGTTGTCCACCATTCTTCTAGCTCAACTGGTAGCGGTTGGGTGTGGATAATAGGATCTGGGATCTCAGGCTCTAAGTCAATTGGAAGTTGTGCTTCTGCTGGGTAGTTAAAGAGGTTTTCACCGGCATGTCCGATGAGGTCACTAAGTGCAAGTTTATGATCCAACTCCTCCCAAGATGGCATTTCTTGGTCTTGCCTGGAACTTTCTCCGATCTCTATCCCCTTGCCTTTATCCATCGGATCCTCAGTCTTTATAACTTTCCGTGTTGCTGGTTTCCTCCTACGCACACGCCTCCGGCCCACGAATCTTCTTCTTTTCTTTGGCTTTGGTTTCTCTAGAGATTGAGCTTGAAATTCCATAGGTTCCTCCTCAGTGTCGGCATAATAACCGGTAAAGTCTTTGGATACTTCCATATTAACATAATAGAGATTGAGATTCTGAAGAGCTTCAGACAACTCATTCATGCTGTTTAGCAGATATAGAGAAAACATACAAAATTATAAGTTAAAATTTTGAAAATTAAATTTTTACAGGCTAATATTTAGTACAACCATTCAAATATTATGGTTTAAACAGAAAATTGCGACTTTTGTATATATATGTTTATTACAATTTACAACTGAAATTCAATATAAACTAGGGGTTGTGCATTCAGAATTTATTATGTTCAACATGCCTTTATATAAGGTTTATTCTATCTTCTCTTACTAAGTTGTTTATCTAATGGGCAAAGTTTCTGTAAAGTTTCAGGTTTATAGAGGATATGGGTGCTAGTATTGGGTCAGGGTGTTGACAGTTTAACTTAATTTAAAGTTAACATTTATTGCTGTAGTGGCTAACATATAGAGATTTGCTCATTGTTCATCTAATTCATCTTCCCATGGTGGTTTATTGTCTATTTCCCGAGTTTCTTTATTAACCATCACTCCTTTTGGTTGTGACTTCTTTATTTTCTCTTGACTTTTTCTAATAATCCAACTTCTTTTCTTAATGGTAAGTGGTTTCTCAAATTGTGCCTTACGAACAAATATTCCTTCCTCAGTATCTGCTGAGTATCTTGAGGAATTTGATTGAAATGAGGTTACTTTATCTTTTGGTGAACTATCTAATCGACGATAGATGTCCGAAATCCTGTGCTTACCCAAACTGTAAACTAAAAAATAGTCAAATAACACAAAACACATAATCACCAAATGGAAATTAGAAAAATTAAGTATTTCTGAATACTTAATTGGCTTACATCAGTGGCTCTGATACCACATTTTTCTGTCACGGCCCCCGTCCTGGTTTTACCCGGTCCAGGAGCCGCGGGACAGAAAAACCCGTGGTATTTGTTATTTGAGTTGACAGCGGAAGATTTATAGGGTCTTTTAAAACTTGAAAACGCCCGATTATTTTATTCCATAATTTGGGATTAGCCCCGTAATTTACAATAGAGAAATTTCACGAGGAAATTCCCTGGTTTACAAAACATGTTTATTTATTTAACTTGAGCCACCACTTCAAGCTTGTAAGTGCTCCGTAGCACGTTTTTCTTGATTCACAGCAGTTCGCCTGAAACATGTTTTGAAAAATATTTTATCAGCGGGGAAATACTGGCGAGTCATTCAGGTTAATCAAAACGACACATGAGTTATGAATTATAAAATAAGAGCGATTACAATGGCTTCTATCTTATTTTTATCTGGCGCCGTGTCACCTCCTGGTGACGATGGTCATACCACTATTGGGTCCTTTCACCCAAGTAGTGATGATTATCACTGTTAGAATTTATTAGCTTAACCGTGAGAAATTAGTAATGTGCACAATACCCCACTAGCCAGTGATTCAAGATAACCACGACTTAATCCCTGTAATTATAACTTTTGAAAATAATTGGAGTATTGTAAAACATTGTTGATAAAAAGAGAATGACTCACTTTCCAGATTTAAACGGGCAGAGTTTAGCCTACTGATTAGCCTTGAAACCTAAATTAAATGACAATGCACACGAACTAGGCCAGTAACTAATACAGCATTTACGATAACTCACGAGATTAAAACCCTCACAACAATTGACAAAGTGCGATACTTAAACATCCATCGAATTTACGACGAATGACAAAGTATAACCCGAGTTCGAGCAGCACATAAACATCCATTGGATTGATTTCAATCGATCGGACATTGAATCGTAGCAGCGATCGAGTTAATACCCTATATCGTAGCAGCGCCTCCCTAATGGAAATTATGATTTTGAGCAGTGTAACTTCGTTTTTGAGAAAAGTTTTCGACACAGAATGAAAGCCCGATGCCCATGCAATTTATAGCAGAAATTTGAGGTTTACGCGGCCCGCGTAAGTCTCCTCTTGATCTTACGCGGCCCGCGAGGGCCATCTATGCATAGACTAGGGCTAGCGTGTCATACCTAGGGCTGCCACGTGTGCGACACGTGGCCTGTTTGCTGCTCCGGAGAATTGGTGAGTTGTCGCGGCCTGCGTAAGCCTAGGCTTACCCTTACGCAGCCCGCGTGAAACCCAAAAATCTGTTTTTCTTGGTTTTTCACGCACAGTAGGGTTTCAAGGGTCCGGGTTTGCACTTACCGGTCGTTTGGGGATATTTTTGTAGGTCCTTACAAAAACAGTAAACCGTTAGGCTCGCCGCAGAGATGGGAGGGCCCCTCTGCGACCACCCTCCGGCGTGAGGATAAGTATTGGTAGAGAGAGAAAATAGGGACGAAGGTTCAGAGAATCGTACTTGGCCTTGTACTTGATGGGGTATTTATAGTAGTTAACTGGCATGACGTCATTCGGCTGGACGCACTTGAATGGGTGTTCGTCCTCGACGATGAGGGAACGGACATCTTCAAGATGTCCGTCTAGGCGTGGTTCGGTTCATCCCTAATGATTATGTCCGGACTCGGACATGTATCTTCAATAATCTTTTAAGTCCAATATCAATCAATCACAATCCATAAGTAACAAATAACTACAAAATCGAGCATAAACATCACCAAAAGTATAGGCGTTGGCATCGGAATAGTTCATGTATCGATTAAAATGAAGAATACAATTAAAATCTGGAAATAAAGTTATCAGAATGGATGGCACACCTAACCCACCACCACAACCCCTTCTCCCACCACCATCGACCCACCACCACCATCGATGCACCATCACAACCAGCCTTCACCCACCCTCAACAACCCCTACACCCACCATCACCACAACCACCCTTTACCCCACTACCGAACCTAACCCAACCAACCCTGTAATTAGCCAATTCGAAACCCTAACCCACAAACAACCTCCACCATAAACCACCACAGATCAGCCTCCACCATAAACCGTTGACCCTGTTTCAAACCACCAACATCTAACCAGATTGTGAGAGAGACAAAAAAGAAAGAGAGAAGAAAGAGAGACGGAGAGAGGGGAGAGAGAGAGGTTGGTTCAGACTAGAGAGAGAGGGTGTTTATATTTCTTTATTTTTTGCACAAATAGTCCCTGAATAATAATTATTTACAAAATATCCCCTCACATAATGAAATGACAAGAATGCCATCATGTGCAAAGCACATGACTATACTTAACCAAAAAATCTAACTTAATTGGGGCTAAAGGACATAACCTGCAGGATTTTGAAACGTTAAATACAAAACTCGTCAACTTTTGCGTTAAAGGACACCGTCTATAAAAGGGTGTTAACGTAAAGAACAAAACTTGTAATTTACTCTAAAAAACCCCGACCTGATTAATCTCGAGTAGTCGCTAGTTCCCACCTCACCGGCCGACTAGCGACTAACGAGTTCTCCAACCTTGATTTTTCCACATTATCAAAAAAAAATATATATATATATGCTTTTTTATTCCAACCTTGATTTTTCCACGTTATCAAGAAAAGAATATGCTTTTTATAGGTATTGGGCCGGACCTGATTTTACATGTAGCCCCAAAAGACTACTCTTGTAGTGGCATGAGTGATGAGCATTTGGTTGACCGTTGAAACAAATTTCCCCCTCTATAATTTTGCAAATTTTGTTCACCTCACTAAGTTACTGTTCAATTTTTAGCATTATAATTGGTTACTATGCCCACTAGGGAGTAGGGACACATAGATACTCTTTTGACACCTCTCTCTCCTGATACCACCACCCAAGCTAGCAACCACCATTTTGGCCACCACACCACCAAGTCGCTGTTGTCGTTAAACTGACAGTTAGGTACTATAACCTCAGTCGTGTCGCGTCATTGTCGTCGTCCACGATCAGACCTGGTTGTTTTTCTAGAGATGGTGGCGGACGGGTTTCCGACTTTCGGTCGATATGTGAGAGAGTGTGTGCTTGGTAGGGAGAGTATTTGTAGAGAGATAAACGGGGGTGTCGGCGGCTGGTGCTGTAGTGGTGGCCGGCTCTGTAATGGTGGCGGCTAGATGTATAGGTTGCGGTGGTGATTGACAGTGGTCGGAGGTAGTGACTCTCTATGGTGGTGGTTGTGCTGTATCAGTGATGGTGGTGCGGGTGTTGTGGTGCTAGGGTGGTGACAGTGTTGCGGGTGTGATGGCGGTGGTAATTTAGCGGTGGTGGTGTGTGTTTTAAAAGTAAAAGTCTTAATCACTTTCACATGGGTTTTAAAAGATTGCCTGGAACACCCCACCTAATATAATACCATACTTTAATATGATATCTACACATTTTCTTTATATTTTTTTCGATATTGCGTTAAAAGTGTTTGAGATTTTTTTGTTGTATGTTCTTTAAGATCTATCTGACATTTTAGTTTACTTACAATTTTTTTCTAACACTAATCAGATGATTAGTAATAAAATATAAATAAATAATTTAAAGGTATACATATTAATAATAACTAGTAGGGTGCCCGCGCGATGCGGCGGGGGCGACACTTTGGATTGCGGCACTCGTTATTTTATTATTAAAGAATACAAAGTTAAAGATGCAAATTAGTTGCAAACCAGTGACAATGTTAAACAACGTGACATTTAGTGTGTGACACTGTACACGACAGCCTAAATTTTACATGGAAATTAAAACGTGTATCTGATTATAGGGGAACATTCTTTGTTAAATTCTCATAAAATATTAACATTCAAAAAATTCATAAATTAGATGACAAACCTTAACCGTTTTTAAGTTTTAAAAATACAAAACCGAAACTTAACCATAAACTTTGGTTTTAAGAAAATACAAAACCAAACCATTGTTTTTTGTACCACTTGGTTATTTCGGTTCGATTTTTACTGATTAATTTCGTTTTAGCTCAGTTATTCGATTTTCCACTCACCCCTACCATTTATACTCTCTTTGAATAAGGAAGTTACTAAGGCACGGAAAAAAGGCTAAATCAACACAAACATTTACAAGTATACGATGGAAACATTTATCAAGCAATAAACTAGGTGTCGACCTAATCTTTTTCCATGGTTGTAGAACTCGTTAGGCGCTAGTCGGCCGGTGGGGTGAGGTTTAGCGATTAATCGGGATTACTCAGGATTAATCGGATCGGACTTTTTTGTATAATTTTAAGTTTTATGCATAAATTCACATATTTTTATACGTAATTTTTTAATTAGACAAGTTTTGATCGGAATCTGGGAGGTTTTGGCCGGAATCAGTGATTTTTCTGATTTTTTTTTTTCGATTTTTCCCGATTAGCGATTAATGGACCGATTAACGAGCATTTAATCTGTAGAGGGCTGACTAGCGATTAATCAGCGACTAGTCGCTGATTAGTCGTGATTTTTACAACACTGTGACTTTTTCCATCACCTATCATGACTACTTGTAGCTAAAGCACAATACAAGTGGTAGCCAGTGGCGGATCTTGCTCGTTGAACATGCCAGGGCCGAAAGACACGGGCACTAAAATTAGCACTACGGCCGAAAAACTTGCCAGGGCCGAACATAGTATATATACAAAATTTCGATCGAAATGCGGAAAATTAGCACTACGGCCGAAAAACTTGCCAGGGCCGTGGCCCTGCCACTAGACCACTAAGATCCGCCCCTGGTGGTAGCTTCATTTTTTTATAGGTTGAGAACGTTGCACAACAACGCGTACATGAGTATTTGGTTCATACATTACGAACCACTCACAAACTACGATTTGATATTTTAATTTTGTTGAAAACTTGAATATATGTGAATCTATTTCGCTTATGTTGAATTTTATCACGTAACTACCATTGAAGGTACGTACTTTTGCTAGTGATACACGATCAAAAGTCTCATACGCAATTACTCGTTCGCTTACGCTTTATTTTAGGCCCACATTGACTAGAAAAAGTTACACACGTGGGGAAATGAATACTTTCGTTTAATAACATTATTTATTAATTTATCAAGCATTGATATAGTCCTTTCACTCAGGTTTTGGCATTGTGTGAGGTTGGCACAATAATTGTCAAGTGGCAGTTGGCGGTATAGTTTTCCGGTTGAACGCCAAAAAAAGCCAAACATTAAAGCCAACGTGAGCCTGATTAAGACAAAATAGTCTGGCGAAAGTGAGGCAGTATGGGCCTCTCCGATTTAAAGAGTATGATAACCTTATATATGAAGTTCACGGTTAAAAAAAGGTAGGGGCCAAAGAAAATTACTCATCTGACATGTTTATTGTCAATGTCACACTTTATTACTCTGCTAGATTTTTTAATGGCCAGTAATTCTTCAAATGATTTACTGGCGAAATTCTACCATATTAGAATACACTCGGCTCAAAACTGTGGAAAACCAACACCTAGGGCCGAAACCCGTGAACACTCATTCGGAGGCACAACAGTTTGGTTAGGTAAAACCCGCTCAGTTCAATGATCAAACTAGTGATCGCAACCTACTCGCCTAGTGTCCCATTATCACCAGGTGTCGCCAAAACTAAATGATGGGGGTAGGAATTGAACCTGGGTCATTGAGAACATCAGGTCTCTCCCTCACCACTCCATCATCAACTCATTGGCTATCCTGTTAGATATTCCTTAAAAAAATTAGGTAAGATCAAATCAATCTTCACAATTTTCTAACTTTAGCTATTGAACTTATCAACTAGATCACATACTCACATGTTTATCTGTGTAATTCCCTCAATTGAACTTCAAGATGCAAGTTTATATTGTGAAACCAAACATAACAACAAACCATACATATAATACATTGATTGAAATAAATAGATAACTACACAAATCACACAATTGCACTAATACTTGGAATCTAGAGATAACCAAAATGCAATTCAAAAACAATTCATGCTAAACAAAAAACACAAAGAACAGATTCATAACTTAATTACAAGCCCTATTGGCATCATAGAACCGTTGCGCATGTATCGCCGCAGCCTCATCAGACACTAACCCTTGAATCACGGCGGTCTTCACCTCCCAAGCGCTGTACGGATACCCGGTCCTAGTGTAGGAGTTGATCAGCGCCGCGGTAGATTCCTTCACCAGCCGAGCAAACACGTTTTCTCCATCGTCGTTCCTCGACGTCGCCTCCAACAATGTTAGATCGTATCGGTAGCGTTCGTAAGCCCTAGATCCGAACACCTTCGATACTGTCGATCCCTGTGGCATCATCCTCGGCCACGCCTCTCGCCTACTGCTCCAATACCTGCAAATTCATCGTCAACGCTTACCATTCGTATCCTTAATTAACTTCAAATAAATCGTCAAAAAGGCTAGCAGCGCAACTTGTTGCCAGTTTGCCTTCTATTTCGATGTATTAGACTTATTTTAGTGAGTAAAAACAATAATGCCGTTTGTATTAAATTTTAAGTTACATTTCGTTTTAATAGTGAGTTGACTCGGACAAAAGTACTACTTTACTCAGTTTCAGATCTGGTTAGTGAGTCAACTCGGACATAAGTGAACGATATAATTCTGGGTTATTGTTCACAAATAGCAAGAGATTCGTTGATTTGACCAGAGACAAGATCAAATTCAACCTTATTGTAAAAATCGGGATTAATACCAGGTATTCTGTAGCAGTGGCGAAGCTTGAGATTTCCGACCGGGGGGTCGAAAACGTATATACAAAAAATTTCTATAAAACCGGGTGTCAAATTTCAAAAAAAAATGTATATACCCAAAAATTACTATACGAAAACAAAATACTCTCTACTAACGAACGAAAAGTTCGGGGTCGGCCGCCCCCTCCCGCCCTCACAAAGCTACACCGTTGTTCGGTAGTCTACTAATTAAATTTCACTTAGACAAACCATTAATCAGTAATAAATAAAAAAAAATCAGTCAAAAGTTCGTCAAAATCTATGAAGTATTTGAAAAGTTATATATATATATTTTAATTTACATGTATAAGTCTAAAAAATTATATATAAAATTCCAATCCGTTTAATCCTTATAATCCCGATTAATCGCTAGTCAGCGTCGCACCGCTCTCGACAAGACAAGCGCCTAGCGATTTTTACAACCATGTCTGCATGAGACTGAGATTCAAGTAACATCAATATATCAAAGATTAAAATTTAAGCAGCTTTTTTTTTTTTGTAATCCGTACACATTTTAGCTTATCAACAACTCAACATCAATAATTGTAAAGTTGAACTTACTGGGGAGTGCATCTTCCTCTGTTTCGAGTGTAGACGAAGCCGGGGCGGGCGGCCGATAGAGTGTCAATGGGTATTAGAAGCAGTAGAATAAGGGTTACCGGAAACATAAGGGAAAATGAAGGGTGATTGTAGTTCATTTTGTTTGAAAAAAGTGGTGGTGTGGTGCTAACAAAAGGTTAACAAGGGTAAGTGAGATTTGGGATCTGAGATTGGGTACATGTTTGGGCAATAACAGTACTGGCAGATAACGTGGGTTTTGCTTGCTCCTCGTGACTTGTGCGTATTCTTTTGTGTTTTTGAATTTAGCTGGTATTTTGTGTTTTTGAATTTAGCTGGTATTGGTGGGTTGCTTTTCTTGATACGCTCGTCCTTTAGCTTCAAAAGGAATCTTAGCCTCTTTTTGGACAATTTTACCCTCGTGTATGTGGATATTTACTTATTACCCTTTTGTTGGTTTGTACAATTTGTAACGTGGGTTTATGAGAGATAACATACGGTTAGGTTGTGGGGTGTGAAAGAATTCAAAGAAGGTTAGTCCTCAAAGGCGTTTACGTCAGCGGGTGTGGGATGCGTTTAAAGGTATGGACTTAAGATGTGGAGATGGGTCTAAAAATATATATATACTATATTTGACCGGGTTTTTTTCTCCAGGAAGTGACTCCGGCGGTCACATAAGCATCGGAGATACTGTAAATGAGTGAAGAAGAATAAGACTTTTTTGAATGAGTTTTTCTATTTTAATATTAAAAGTACATGATATTTTATTGTTTTTTTGTTGCTTTCCAAAGGATTGTGCAGTGAAAGGAGCTGTTTTGTTGCTTTCCAAACAACCCCAAAGTCTACAACCATCATAGATGGACTTATTCTTATTTAATTATCTAATTTTAATTAGAGTAAATTACTAAAATCGTCTCTAACGTTTAGCCCTATTTGCCAGTTTCATCTAAAATGATTTTTTTGTGTCAAACAGCCCTTCACCTTTTGCATTTTTTATCATTTTCATCCAAACCACTAACTTAGTTTACTTTTTATGTTAAGTTGAAGGATATTTGAATAAAACTGACAAATATAAAACCTCAGGGACGATTTTGGCAATTTACTCAAACTGTTTTAATTTCTTTTATTTAATTAATTTTGTCACATATATAAAACAAAATATACATGCAGTTTTTATAAAAAAAATAGTTTTGTCATATAATTTTTATAAAGTTTCATCCAAACCACTAACTCAGTTTATTTTTTCTGTTAAGGTGAAGAATGTTTTAAATTTTATAAATTAAGACAAAAAATAATATCCAGTGTTTTTTATATAGATCAGTTTTATAAAGAGAAAACGATATATAAAATGGTGTGCAACACATAACAATCGATTACAACTTTTAGTATTTAATCAAGTGTAGAAATAGAAAAAAATTGTAAAATGTTACATATTTTTTAACGTGTTGAGCACCTAAGAAATATGTTGGCAGAAATAAAATATTTATCTAATCAAGATTATGAGGGTAACTAACTAATATTTATTCCGATTAGTTTGAGTAAAGAAACTTTTGGTTCATGGCATTATACTTATTATTTGGTGGGTAATTTTAATGTTTGGTAACGATACGTTGTTTGATTGGGGGGGGGGGGAGTGGCTTCTGTTTTTTATAAGGAGCGATTTTAAAAATGTAGAAGATGAATTACAAACCTAGTATATATGATAAGATTTGTTTATTTGACACTAGGTTACAACCCCGTGTATTACACGGGTTGAAAAAAATAAATATAGTTAACATATGATGCAAATTATAACATGTGATGCAAAATGATAATAATACTAATAGCAGCAACAACAACAATAATAATAAAAGGATTTTATGAAGTTTGGTAGAAAATTTCTAAGAACAAATTATAACATGTGATGCAAAATGATAATAATACTAACAGCAGCTGCAGCAACAACAATAACAACAATAATAATAAAAGGATTTTATGAATTTTGGTAGATAATTTCTAAGAACACATTTATCACACTTCATGACAGTGTTAGGTTATAAGCCGATTATCTTTTATGTAGTTTCATTTGTGTAACATCCTGATTTTAGAATTACATATTACGAATAATACATTTACCACGGAGGTAATAATGATAATGATAATGATAATGATAATAATAATAATAAAATCATGAATGTATTGAATTTTCTTTAGTACGAATATAAAAGAAAAACATAACCTTAAGAATTTATTAACATTATGAAATTAGTAAAGTAATAAAATGAATTTAGTTAGAAAATATATAAACAATATCTATAATTATAGCTTATCACTTATCAGTTAGAAAATATATAAATAATAATTAGACCTAAAGAATAGGTAAAATAAAACTTATCTGTAATTATTGTTTATCACTTATCAAAATATATTAATTATATTTAAACCTAAAGGATATCAACTAAATTAGAGAAAAAAAGGGGCAGGAAAACAATTATGAGGATGCATAGTAATTCGACACATGTCCCGTCATAGGTTTCTTTTATTATATAGTACTAGCGGTAAGACCCGTGTGCAAACACGGCTGGTTTCTTAGAAAACCATGCATAACACATATTGATAGAACATATAGATACATGTATAGATATTGTACCAAAATGTGTTATCTATTATAGCTAAAAGACAACTACAAGTACATATAAAAGATGTCTAACAAACTTAATAAAAGATGTCTAGCAAACTTAATAAAAGTCATCAGTTACATATGATTATTTCCATTCTCTTATTCAAAAAAGAGAGTATCCACCCATTGACAATGTAAGTACATATAAAAGATGTCTAACAAACTTAATAAAATTTGAATACAACTTAAGTTTTAACAAACATTAACTAAGAACATACGATGACCTGCCTAAACAACACACATCAAACCTCACTCAAGAATTTGTTACGCATCAACATGTCCTTTGCTACATGTTGTGATCTGGTTAAATATGCTACTGGAGACAATGTAACAGCTGCTGATCTAACAATCTCCCTATACAACAGATGATACGAAAACCCTTCTTTATTACTGATTTTTATTTCTCATCAACATCTCCCTGATTTGTCCTTTGAATTGTAGTTCAAAGTCCAGGGAGAACATGTCTTCTTCATCATCCCTTTCAAGTTGAAGGTCCAACACATCTTGGAGATCGTATGCATTCAGATTATATACACTATCCATTTTAATCTCTTCAACACTACCATCTGATCTGATCAAAGTCACTACTTGGGTTTTTGAGCATGACTTCCACTTTACTATTTTTGGATCAGTTGGTTTTCTTGGGCAAAGAATTATTGAAGATAAGTTTGGTGATTGTGGTCTGCTAACTAAATTTGCAATTGGTTCAGACAAATTAGATGATGAGAGAAGGTTTTTCGGATTATCGATTTTTAGAGACAGAGCAGCAGTTGTAGGATAGACTGGATTTTGAAGAACATTTGAATCTTCAGCTTTAACTTCTTCCAACTTTTTGTAGGTCTCAACTATCTTCAGTTTAGACCATCTGGCAATGGATCTAGCTGGACCATAACCAGCAACCACAAGCTCTGCTCTCATTCTTTTAAACTTCAATGCCTCATCTGAATCCACTATTTTGACTTTCTTCCAATTAGGTGGAGTTGGATTTACCAGAGGATCATTGTGCATTTTTGTGATTCTATCGATCTCTTCTCTAAGAGCATCTGCTGACCAGTTTTTGAATTGATCTTCAGTTGCCTTATATGGTTTGTACTTCATAATGTGTGCAACATAAGCATCCCTCAGTTTCATCTGAAGTTTAGGAATTACTGGCCTCTCAGACATGGATTTACTGACGTCCCTAGCATAGTCTTCAAGTTTTATGACTTTGCTAAGCTGAAATGATAAAAACCTCTGGTATTCCCTGTCATCCATCCCTATGCTTTTCTCCCTTGCTATAACCTCAGCCTGTGATACTTTTAATTTTAGATACTCATCTAAGTTTTGAGGCTTCTTATAGCCATAAAGAGATGGGAAGGATCTTTTAGATGGATCCTCTATTGTGAAGAATGATTCAATTTCACCTTTTACAATGACTAACTCCAGCGGATATTGAGCTTCCAAAGGAATGACTGATGGTAGTGTAGCAATTGTAAGGGATGAAGTAGGTTCTCTGGGTGTAAATGACGAGTATGGACTGTTTTGAATGGAGGCAGATGATACAGGGATTGCTGATTTAATCTCCTCATCATCTTCTAACACAATATGAGTTTTTCTCTTACGCGTGGAGATGATTTCTGGTGAATGAGAATGTTTTGGTAGTGAAGATGAATGTATGGGAAATCTTTGTGACGTTGGAGGTGGTTGGATTGTGGTTGGTGTAATGAAAATGATCATGGCAGATGTTTGACAAACTTCTGCTGAAACAACTGGTGTCTCAACTGCTGTTTGGTAAACATATGCTGATACTTTTGTTATATCAGCATCTATTGACAGAATGGGTGATGATGGTGTTGAAGCTATTTTCTCCTTCTTTTGTGGTGGTTTTTTTGGAGAAGGTTTGGATTTAGGTTGAGCAGGGGATACAATTTCTGTAGGATTAGCTTTTGAATCTGGTGGCAACTTTCTCAGTGAATCTTTCTCCCCCTTTTTGGCATCATTATCATCATCATCATCATCTTTCTCAAATATTGTGGAGCCAGTAAGTTTCAACAGATGTTCCTTAATGTTCATAATGTCTGCTTGTGTGTCTTTATACCTGGCATCAACCAAATTTCTGATAAATTCCAAATTGAAATTGTGGTTACTTTCAGCCATATTCCTCTGAGCTTGAAGGATGGTTTGCATAGAATTCCAAAGCTCATTGGCAATTTCCTGTGTGGTAGGTTGACTTTTAAAAAGCTCTATCATCTGCTTAATCAATTCTTTCATTTCAGCAACATCTGTTTCAATGGTAGACACTTTAACCGTCAAATCCTTATAACTTAATTTATCACCTACTTTAATAGGATCACCTGAATTCCCACTTGTAGTGGTTGTATTTGTTTTGATAATAGGAGAAGTCTCCACATCATCAAAAACAGATGCCCATTTTTCTTGGTTCTGGGGACTTCCCACTAAATCAGAGATTACAGTTGTAACCTTATCAGTGGTTACCTTCAAGGGAGTCTTAATGATGTAACCACTGTCCAACTGATCACCAATGGGTTCAACAGTTGTAGTGGCTGCTCCACTTGAACTACCACCAAGAGTTTCGTAATACTCAATGGGGATAACCTCCTCAACTATTTGTAGGATAGCAGATTGAATTGGTTCAGACACAATCATTTGTTGCGATCTACTCTCAGTAATGTGTGCATTAGAGGAATGGTTTTCTTTCTGAAATTCAATTGCTTCAAACAGAGGTAATATTGCTGATGGAACTTGAGTCGAGGGTTGTGGTGTAGAAAGCGTGATTGCCCTGGGAGAGGGACTTTTAAACATACTTTCATATGAAAGGTCTACTTCATGCTGTTGTGTCCCTGTGCTTACAACATGATCCTTTTGTGAGGATACGTGAGGAGTTTGGATGGGTTGAGATCTTTCCAACAACTGTGAGGAAGTAGCAGCAGTGGTTTCAAGTGACATTTGTGTTGTCACTGCATTAACCTCTGGGATCTCATCTTCCAGAGGAACCTTTCTATTTTGTTTGGTTTTGGTGGGCTTTTTGGATGTGACAGGTTTCTTTTTGCGTTTTCCTGGTGTGTGTTTCACAACATCGGTTGTGGTGTCATGATCACCAGGAGCAGTTGGCTCAACAACAGAGGTTTGAGCAACAGATGCGGACGCATCTAAAACAGGCTCATCCCCTTTGTTTCCGTTCTTGAAACTTTTGACTCTTTATCCATAAGTCTAGTAAAAGTTTTACTTGTAAGACTATTTATTTGAAAAGCTACACCTTGTTCAAAATCTGTTTGTGACACTTGTTTTCGTAGGTAGTAGCTTAGAAGTCTTGGATACAACAGAAAAGCATTTCTACGAACACCTTTTTTTCAATTTTTTCACATTTTTCACATTATTCAACAAATCAGAAAACAATGCTTGTGATAAATTGTAATCGGATTTTGTTAAAATAGCATAACCCAAATACTGAATGTTTAAAGGTATCTCATTAAATGCGGTGGTCTTGGCTGAGAGACAAGTTAAAAGAGTATGAAACAAAAATTTCATTGGCGCAGGGAAGTTTCGTTTGTACATAGTAACTTCCTTTAATTGTGCATCATTCCCTCTTTCAATGAACTCTGTATGAAGTTCAGGTTTTTCAAAGTTGGTCTTACCTCCCAAGTCGTCCAATGCAAATGTAGTGGAAATTGTAAAGGGAGAAATTCGTACCACACTTTTCCCGACCTTAGATGTGATGGCAACTAGATTATTATCTTCAGACTCTATTTCAGCATTAAACCAAAATTGTCGGAGTGTTTCTGTATGAACCGGAGCATCAGCAGTAAGGTTTGATTTGTATTTTGATCACGTTAAAAGGTTAATTATTGAGTGAAAGTTGGTATTTTGTTGGTTTTCTCGAAGATGGAGAGGTAGTTGTGAGGGTTTTTTATGTTCATAGACATGATCGGAGAAGAAGGTGATTTGGGGATGAAACAGGGTTTAAGTTGGAGGGTTTTTAATATGTTGGAAACTGTTTTTGAGAATTTTGAATTCGAGACGGCAGTGGTAGAAGCTCAATTTAGGGATGAAACAGCTTTTATATAGAGAGAAAAAGTGAAGGTTGACGTGGCAGTAGTTACAAATATCTGATGGTTAAGATCTGTCCACATCACAACCTCTATTACGACAACCGATGACAGTTGTTTGGAGACCTATGTTGGTCGACTACAGAAGTTGGGAACAGCGTGAGTCAAACAGTCGTTAGATAAATAGAAGTTATGAGAACAGATGATAACTTTCAGCAGTTGTTTTATTTTTAGCTAACATCTGTCCAACTCAGAACCTCTCTTGTGATAATGGATGATAGTCAGCAGTATAGTAAATCAACAGTCATTAGGATAAACAGAAATTTTGACAACAGACGGTACCTTTTAGTAGTGGATGTATTTTTAGGCAAGTAGAAGTTTCAAAAACAGTTATTTTCAACAGCTGTAACTCAACAGTCGTAAGTCTAACATCTGCTATTAGCCCAACCACTGTTACAAAACCTCTGTTGAGCATTTTAAGATTGAATATCATCTGTTGTTCGTTAACATCTGTTGGCCCATAACAGACCTTTGTGTGAAGGGCATTGAAACAATGATACTGGAACGATAACATGTAAATAGAAGTTCAAACACATGATATTGCAACGATGATATGTAAACAGAATCAATAAACATTCGAACAAAGAAGCATCTTCAGACATTTATTCATCAGCAGATGCTCTCTTTTGTCAGACTTTAGCTACAATGCACCTTTTACAACAGCAAATATCGACTCTTTGTAATTAGGACTTACCGCAAATTCTTCCAAAAAATTGTTATTGATGAACAAATAAATGTCTGAAGATGCAAAACCTCTGTTGAGCATTTTAAGATTGAATATCATCTGTTGTTCGTTAACATCTGTGGGCCCATAGCAGACATTTGCATCTTCAGACATTTATTCATCAGCAGATGCTCTCTTTTGTTAGACTTTAGCTACAACACACCTTTTACAACAGCAAATATCGAATCTTTGTAATTAGGTCTTACCGCAAATTCTTCCAAAAAACTGTTATTGATGAACAAATATTCTAGATGTTACACATCAACATCAATATCAGTTTGCAATCCTTAGATGTTATTCAAAATTATATAATAATACTTAGGAATGACTGAAATAATTAAAATGAAGATTCAACAACAAAGATTAATAGTATTAAAATTTATTCATTTATTCAACAGTGGTAAATCAACAGTCGTTAGCATAGATAGTTGTTTCATAAAACGCAACAACAGAGATTCAAAAAATTAAAATTTATTCATTTATTCATGACATTAAAAGTCCAATAATTACATAACATATTGAACAACTAAGCTTTCAAATCTAACAATAACATCAAGAATTAAAAAATTTTAGCTTCAACTCCATCGATTGCTGAACCTCTCGATGTATGTCCTTCAGCATCGCCATGAACTCCACGTCTCTATCACCGCACTCTATATTACTGACAACACAAAGCTCACGAATGGAAGTTGAAGGCATCCGCATCAGATTTCTGGAAACCTGCTCTCTCATGAACAGGCCAACTTGCAATGCATCAAAACATCTCTTCAACTCTTGAAGAGTAGCCCTATTTTCAAACACCTGTTCCTTGATTTTCCTGACAAAATGCTGCTTTAAATCATCTGATTTTGCAGAAGTGAATGAAGCCATCTCAATAAACTATATTACTAGACTTTCCCGAAAGGATGATTTATTCGTAGGAAAACATGATGAAAAACAGGTGAAGTGGCAATGAGTTTATATACTGAAATATCTAACAGTGAAAGAAATCACACTTAAAGTCATTGTACATTTAATAATCTAATCAATCAAAACGTGTAGATTTAATAGAAACATATTAATGTATATTTCAAAACAGCAGTCTTTTAATGCAAAAACCTTTTCAAACCCCAACTTTTATGGGAAAACTTTAAAATTAAATATCAAGAAACCTAAGGGACAAATTTTTAAACTTCAAGGAACAAAAGCAGATTATCATAATTACAATTAACCTCTTCATTTACCATGTAGACACGTTTTTAAACTCTATAAAAGTATAACACCTCGTAAAAATCACGTTCAATGATATGTTGACACGTGTACTAAACCCTAATAAAGTCGAATGCTGAATTTGAGGGACTAATTTTTTGCGAAAAATCGAAAACTTTGAATGCGAAAGGACTAAAAGTGTCAACATGCTTAATCTAAGCCTCTGAATGACGTTACACGGTATTCATATTCACAAATGAGCCACTTGTTGGTCGAGAGGAACCGTTTGCATAATTATTTGAAAGTTTGCGCGTCGAAGGGTTAAAAGCGTCAACATGTCAATTCTTACCTCTGAGTGACCTTTTAACAAACTGAGAGCTTCATGATAATTGATTACACTCTCGGGAATGCCTAAAATTGGCCATTAAGGGCTTTTACGCCAATAAGTGAAATTACGCGCAAGTTTACAAGTTAAAGGGGTTAAAAGCGTCAACATGTTCAATTATACCTCTGAGTGACCTTTTAACGAACCCGAAGCATCGTGATGTTTAATAATACTCTCGAGAATGCCTAATATGGATTACATAGGGCTTTGATTCTATTAAACGATCATACACGCAAGTTTGCGCGTTAGAGGGACCAAAAGCGTCAACTTTTAAATCAACGCCTTTGGGTGACCATTTAAGCGAACAGCAGCATCATAATATTTAATCACATGCTAGGGAATACTCAATATGGACCACGAAAGGCTTAGATATCGTTAAACAATATTACGCACTATTTTGTGCGTTAGAAGGACTATAGACGTCAACAAGCGAAACTACACCTTTGAAAGGCCTCTTGAGCAAACCGGGAACTTTGTGACGTTTTGTCATCCTTCCGGGTATGCCGGAGTTGGATCCACTAACATTTTTAAACTCATATTATCATATATATATATATATATATATAAGTTATGTGCTAAATACGACAACTTTGGAAAGTGTTTATGCATAAAAACTCATGAGGACCTTTCATGCCATAACCTCAAACTGCATTCTGGAACGGATGGGAGTCAAGAACCGAGAGTCCATTGGGTTGTCCCTTTTGTGGGTCATCTACTACAGCAAAAACAGCTGTTATAATTGTTTCGCGCACAAATATGAAACGCAGGGACTAAAACTGTACTTTATGCCAAAGTTCCATGCTGGGCTAGATGCCCTGGTGGGCCGCGACCTCTAGGCTGGCCTTCTACGCGGGCCGCGAGTGTACAACAGCAACAACAAACTGATTTTTGTTGCTGGTTTCTTTGTTTTGATAAATACCCTCACTTAAAACCATTTGTATAAATCCATGGGCTGGTATTCTGGTTATAACAGTTGTAGAAACACCTGTAATCATCTCATAACCCATTCCAACACTTGTCATGATCCTCTTTCATTCCAAAACCTATAAATAGAGCTTGATTTTCATTTGAACAAATCACCCCATCTTTTCAATCTGCTCTATCTCTCAATCCTAGAGGATCCTGATTATTTTGGAACCTCTTTTGAGTTTAATTCAGTCCTAAGGACCATATGTAAGTGTCCTTTCGTGACTAGTTTATTTTATTTGGCTTTAAAAGCCGAAAATTCAAGCGTTTACGATAAACGCTTTGACTTTTAGTTGGACCATAAACGGTCGAGCCATTGTTCGCAACGAACAGGGCTACGTGATCGTAATTAGGTAGGTGTTAAACCCTCAAAAGGGCACCTCCTAATTATCACGTTTACTTAGTTAATTTGTCGAGTCAAAGTAATTAAAATAAAAGTCAAACGGGTCATTTTTAAATAAAATTCATAACTAATAATATAGAAGCTATAAAATCAGTTTTGTCACTTTAATAACTTGGTAAATATTAATTGAACATGTCTAGGCATGTTCAACCCGACAATTCTGAGTTTAGGCTCGGTTCGCAACCAAAAGTCGCAAAAGTTTACTTTTGCTTTGACTTTCAGTTCTGACCCGAATTTGTAACGCCCCGCGTTTTCATACTTTCTATATTTAGAAACCATCGCTTGTAAAACTATTTTTGGAAACTTCGTAGTCTTGTAATCGTTCTTTCATTAAAAGCGATGTAAAATCCGAGGCTTGGATCATTAATGAAACTCGTATTTTGTTACAAACATTTTATACACACTTTATATATGCTCATACATTCAATTTCGTGGAACAATTGATACTTATTCGTAATTCTTGGGAACTATGTGCTAAACTTGCAATTATGTGAAACTTATGCATAAAACATGCTTTGAGCGTAAACGATACTTGTATACGACCTTCATACGCTTAATTATACTTTGATTATGTTCCTCATACCTTATTTGGCCTTAAACTATGCTTAAATGGCAAGTCTAGTCCTTAAAACACATTAAAAACCCTAAAATATAAACTACAGGGGCCTAAATGTCAAAAATCAAACTTAATTTCAGAAACCATGCAGTGGCGTAGCGCGAGCACTAAGGCCTTAGTGCTAGCGCGTAGTGCTCGCGCTACGCGAGCGCCTTGTTTCGACAGAATGTGTGTTTCTTTCATTTTGTGCACGAAATCCCAAGTTTAAACCTCACCCAATCACCTCTAATCCACCTCTAAACACCTCCAATCACCTCTAATCTCTTCCACTATAAATACACACCTTCCCTAACCCTTTTTACACTTTCACAACTCATTACACTTCACAAATTCACTCAAATTCTGCAGTAAATCTGAGTTTTGGACAGAATCATACACCTTAACAAAAGTGAGTGTAACTTGCTTGTTTTCACTCCAAATCACTTGATTCTTTCTTCTATTGCTTTGTTATGTTCTTGGGTTTGATTCCTTGGTTTTTCCCTGGAAAAATCATGTTTGGAATTGCCCTAAAAAGGACCAAAACTTTCTGTTTTGTTTGATGTTATTCAAGAACTTGTTTAAACTTATCCAACTTGTGTCTAACACATCTCACACCTATGTCCCAATGCTTACAACCTATCTCATGGTTGGTTAAGCTTAAAAACAAGGTGGAGACACTTAAATCAGAGGATTAAACCTCATAAACTTTCTGTTTTGTTAGGGTATTTAACCCACAAGTCATGCCAAGCTTAGACCTTGATGAATGAGTGATTATGGAGCAACTTGGGTTGTTCCAACATAAAATCCTCACATGATTTGATGATTTCTCCCTAGTTAGGTTGTTTATATTGTTATAAAAATCCTAGTTCGTGACCCTCCTTGGTTGTTTTTACATCAAGTGAAGTGGTGAACATTCAAGGGGTTCCTAAACGGAAGCTTGTTCTTCCTACCCCATACATGAATTCCATGATAACTCGAGGTGCCTAAATGAGGATTCTAATCTTCTACCTCCTACATGAATTATTGGACTAAATAATATGTAATACTTAACTTAAATATGTATATACACTCATTCGAACCTTTAATGTTGAACTTGTGTTTATATGTTAAAGTAGTAGAACATCGTCTAAGACCTAAACCCTGTTGTGATTCTTATGGGTGTTCAACTCATGAAAACATCATCATAACCCTTATGGTTACCAAGTGTCATACAAGTGTTATGTGTTGAAGATGATTATTTTCACATGTTATTTTCATAAGTTATTTTCATGTTATTTTATTCCGAATCTCGACTCTAAACATACTTGAACTTGAACCCTTATACATTCGGACTCTAAACCTCTACTCGTCAACAATTGGATAATCGGAAAGCATATGCAAACTTTGTGAGTATACTCGTATTTCCCCTTTTTCTTTTACCACTTTTGGGGTGTAACATGTTTACTTATCAACAACTTACACATGAACATTTTGCTTAAACACATGAACATTCCTATTAACATGCTTGTATACGTGATGGCTTGATATTTAAACTTGGGTGAATCTTATGTGTTGAACTTATCATTAACTTCGTACGAGCCAAACCGTGACATATGTAGCGCTATAGGATTAACGACCCGCCACCCGTAACTTCTGGTTATGTCATGAGCATGTTGCGTTTCCTTGGTTTGATATGTTAGACACATGCCATGTTTTTATGTTTATCTTGAATCACATGCTTGCTATGAGGAATTGTTCGAAACTTATCTTTTGTTATGTACGTACCAAACTTGTATACTCGCCTTTGCTTTTGCATTGAACTTTATTCTAAACATGTTACAGGTTGAGGATGATGATGCCATGAAATGAAGTAGCGTTGATACCTAGATACACATATAGATGTTTAGATCAAATACGTTGTATAAAAGTCATAATTGTTGTCGTATTGCTCTTTTGTATTTAACATGTTGTATTTCAAATTTCTTGTATTGTAACATTTATTTATGAAGGAAATCAATTTATCTTTAATTCTATTGTCACAATTTAGTGTTATGTGTGATGAGCAATCTTTCTTCGTCTCACTCCGATGTTTCCGCCATCGGTTGGGGTGTGACAGATTGGTATCAGAGCCATAACTATAGGGAATTAGGAAAAGTAGGGATGCTTTTACCTAGTCTATAGTTTTAGAGTCTTATTCGTATATTTTGCTTGAACCACTACATGATACTTTATTTGTTCCTTAGTTATGCTATTTTAAACACGTACATCACTCGTGAGTAATATTCGACATGATATTCTTATGAAATAATGCTTGTCGCATTATGTGTTAATACTTGTTTCATCGTTCAATTCTTTATGTGTTACACTAAACATATTTCTCTATGTGTTAATACATGTTTTATCATTTCGTTATCCAAGCACCATTCTTGATATGCTTCCTTATGTGTTTACACTTGTTTGTGTATTTCCTTTGACATACACTTCCCTCATGCATTTTACTCGATTATTCTAAATCCGACAACACTCATATTACAAAAATGAGACGACCTCACCAAAATAGGCGTGAAACCCACAATTTGGTGAATGACTCTCGATCCTTCTACTTTTCTTTTCTTACACGAAATTCACCACCAAGTTAGGAGTGAAATCCTCACCTTGATGGAGAAATTCAAATTTTGAATTCTTGTGGACCCTCGTCAAAGTGTTGAAATCTAATTTTGACCCGACGGGTACCAACCACACTTAGGATACTAAATCGCCAAGTTAGGGGTGAAACCCGCACCTTGTCGACTAGTTCCATTATTTGATTTTCATTAATCCCGCCAAGTCTTGAAATTTCAATTGAATTGGGGACATGTAGTAACTGGAAGGGTAAATACCGTTAACCGACTTGTCGGCGAGAGTATTTCACCTATTAGGCCAAAGCATGCTCCTCAAATTCGAAAGACTTTTTCGACCACTTTGGTTAGTCAACGTTCCGTTTTGGAACCATCCCAAATTTAATCAAACATACGTTATATTATTTACTTTATTAGATGCAATCTTTCAAATTCAAATTTGCTTTCGATATTATCTTCTCACACACGCATCATACTAAATCTTTTTCATACACCTATACATATGCATGATTTCATATAATTTAAATTCGTATTTCTTGTAACGAAAGGTAGAGACGTATCATCGAGATAGGAGTGATTTCCTTACCTTGACGATTAACTCCACTCCCCTTTTCCTTAAAATGACCTCACCAACAAGTTCGGGGTGATCCCCTTACCTAGGTGATCGTTACCAAAACGCCTCTTCAAAATATCTTATTATGCAAACTCGATCATGTTTTATATCTAAATTATTGATCATTATTCAAAATACATACGTGTACGATTTCAAAATATATTGCCTTATCAAGCGTATTTTCTATCCTACAACCTATTTTCACCTAACTCATATACACGAGATTCTTAACTTATCTTAAACGTTTTACTACACAAATTTCCAAACCTTACGAAATGCTACCTATCAACTTAATCGGTCCAAGGAATCCTTGCCCACGAACTCTATATTCGACTTAATCACTAAAACGCACTCATGATACATATCATCAAACTAAAGGCTTTCATTCCCAATCGGAGGATCAAACCAACATTTCTTTTACACCTATAAGGTCTTATGGATGATGTATGATCGTTTTACCAAATACCCTTCTCAACATCAACAAATCATTTGTTAGAACTTTTAACAATCACTAAGACCGTTGCTAATTTTTTTTTCTGAGGATCAACGTTTTAACAAGAGCCTCCTAAATTCAAAATTTCTTGTTTTGATGAAACGAACTTACTTTTCTTTTCGAAAACCTTTCTTCTACACTAATTTACAAAACACGTGGGCAAGAAGACTTCTTGGAGACCGACCATCTTTGGATTTCGTAAACCCTTTTAAAACAAAAGTAGCATTTCCATTCATTACATAATGCATTATGCTTAACCAACAAGTACTTTATACCCTTTTACATATGTAAACTATATTCTACCTTTCAAACCAAGCTCAATCAAATTTTGATTTGATGAACTCAACGTTTTGTTTAAACAACTATACATGCATATCATCATACACGTTTTAGTCGTGGCATCGCGACAATTTCATTTATATCGTTCGTATTTACATGCTCAATCTCTTGAGCACTTTTACTTACTTAACTTGTTATGTTTAAATTAATACTATATACGCAATCATTAGCATTTGTACTCACACTCGTATTCATAACAATACATTTTGTGTTTATACATATACTCGTATTCACTTTTATACTCGTACGTTTGATGCTTATACACATACCACTTATACGTTTGATGCTTGAACTTATACACATACTACTTATGCGTTTTATGTTTATGCACATACATACATGCGTATTCATACTTAAACTTAAGCTTGTGCTTTCATTCATACACATGATTCATATATTCGTACCTATACGCGAGCGTGACCCGAGGGATTCGCTTGCGTGGGTCCTATACATACTTAAGCATGGACTTGCTTACATACTATATTCTTATCCGCACACGTTCCTATTTTTTTTAAAGTATACCTACCCAATTCATACACAACTAGTACAAGCTATGCGGATCATGCGACGATCAATATAATCACGGGTGCACACGGGATTATAGTGATTGGCTCATGAGAACCATGGAGTGTACTACTGTGTATGGTAAGACACGGAACGCAACATGACACCGAATACGAATCGGACGTATTGTGGTCAAGACATGGTGGATACGCCGCGGGTACTTCCTATATATAAGTGTTTTCACCACGTTACCTAACTTTCCTAAAACGTGTCATGAGAAATTCAGTGTTTTACAGACCTATTTAGACCTAATACAACTTTAGACAACTCACAAACGCATTATATCCGGTTATCCACGACGAGACTTCATTCTTAACACATTATGTTCATCTACCCAACACTTATGCTATTCTTGTACTTACACTCTTTAAGAGTCATTCGTTCACTCTATACTCGAATGATTCTCCTTATCCTTTTAATTCATACAGACCTCGTTCACAATCAAGCTTGTTTAAACATTCGGGTCCTAACTTACCTCGTTACCCATAAAATAGTCTTCCTATTCTGGACTCTTGTGTAACTATACTTAGTATACCTTTAATGCTTTATTTAAAGTACCAAACCTTCTCGTTTCACTCAATAAACAATTTTCTACAAATGTGATTAGTTACCACGTCCCATCAAAATACAAACCGTTTGTCAATATCTTCTTTCTTAATACGTCACTTTTCATTTATTACGTCACCTTTTTAAATACGTCGCCAATTTAAGCTATTCAAACTTGCTTAGACTCACTTCACCTATATACGCACCCACATATTTTCAACTATGTCAGATACCCCAAATTATTTTAGACAATGAACTCACTCACAAATTTACCTTGTCACTCTCCAAAGTTTTGTGTCTTTCAAAATGTTCCAATTTTCAAGTCTTAAATTTTTACTAAAACTCTTCAAGTCTACCTCTTGAATAAATTTCGGGACGAAATTTCCTAAATGAGGGGAGACTGTAACGCCCCGCGTTTTCATACTTTCTATATTTAGAAACCATCGCTTGTAAAACTATTTTTGGAAACTTCGTAGTCTTGTAATTGTTCTTTCATTAAAAGCGATGTAAAATCCGAGGCTTGGATCATTAATGAAACTCGTATTTTGTTACAAACATTTTATACACACTTTATATATGCTCATACATTCAATTTCGTGGAACAATTGATACTTATTCGTAATTCTTGGGAACTATGTGCTAAACTTGCAATTATGTGAAACTTATGCATAAAACATGCTTTGAGCGTAAACGATACTTGTATACGACCTTCATACGCTTAATTATACTTTGATTATGTTCCTCATACCTTATTTGTCCTTAAACTATGCTTAAATGGCAAGTCTAGTCCTTAAAACACATTAAAAACCCTAAAATATAAACTACAGGGGCCTAAATGTCAAAAATCAAACTTAATTTCAGAAACCATGCAGTGGCGTAGCGCGAGCACTAAGGCCTTAGTGCTAGCGCGTAGTGCTCGCGCTACGCGAGCGCCTTGTTTCGACAGAATGTGTGTTTCTTTCATTTTGTGCACGAAATCCCAAGTTTAAACCTCACCCAATCACCTCTAATCCACCTCTAAACACCTCCAATCACCTCTAATCTCTTCCACTATAAATACACACCTTCCCTAACCCTTTTTACACTTTCACAACTCATTACACTTCACAAATTCACTCAAATTCTGCAGTAAATCTGAGTTTTGGACAGAATCATACACCTTAACAAAAGTGAGTGTAACTTGCTTGTTTTCACTCCAAATCACTTGATTCTTTCTTCTATTGCTTTGTTATGTTCTTGGGTTTGATTCCTTGGTTTTTCCCTGGAAAAATCATGTTTGGAATTGCCCTAAAAAGGACCAAAACTTTCTGTTTTGTTTGATGTTATTCAAGAACTTGTTTAAACTTATCCAACTTGTGTCTAACACATCTCACACCTATGTCCCAATGCTTACAACCTATCTCATGGTTGGTTAAGCTTAAAAACAAGGTTGAGACACTTAAATCAGAGGATTAAACCTCATAAACTTTCTGTTTTGTTAGGGTATTTAACCCATAAGTCATGCCAAGCTTAGACCTTGATGAATGAGTGATTATGGAGCAACTTGGGTTGTTCCAACATAAAATCCTCACATGATTTGATGATTTCTCCCTAGTTAGGTTGTTTATATTGTTATAAAAATCCTAGTTCGTGACCCTCCTTGGTTGTTTTTACATCAAGTGAAGTGGTGAACATTCAAGGGGTTCCTAAACGGAAGCTTGTTCTTCCTACCCCATACATGAATTCCATGATAACTCGAGGTGCCTAAATGAGGATTCTAATCTTCTACCTCCTACATGAATTATTGGACTAAATAATATGTAATACTTAACTTAAATATGTATATACACTCATTCGAACCTTTAATGTTGAACTTGTGTTTATATGTTAAAGTAGTAGAACATCGTCTAAGACCTAAACCCTGTTGTGATTCTTATGGGTGTTCAACTCATGAAAACATCATCATAACCCTTATGGTTACCAAGTGTCATACAAGTGTTATGTGTTGAAGACGATTATTTTCACATGTTATTTTCATAAGTTATTTTCATGTTATTTTATTCCGAATCTCGACTCTAAACATACTTGAACTTGAACCCTTATACATTCGGACTCTAAACCTCTACTCGTCAACAATTGGATAACCGGAAAGCATATGCAAACTTTGTGAGTATACTCGTATTTCCCCCTTTTCTTTTACCACTTTTGGGGTGTAACATGTTTACTTATCAACAACTTACACATGAACATTTTGCTTAAACACATGAACATTCCTATTAACATGCTTGTATACGTGATGGCTTGATATTTAAACTTGGGTGAATCTTATGTGTTGAACTTATCATTAACTTCGTACGAGCCAAACCGTGACATATGTAGCGCTATAGGATTAACGACCCGCCACCCGTAACTTCTGGTTATGTCATGAGCATGTTGCGTTTCCTTGGTTTGATATGTTAGACACATGCCATGTTTTTATGTTTATCTTGAATCACATGCTTGCTATGAGGAATTGTTCGAAACTTATCTTTTGTTATGTACGTACCAAACTTGTATACTCGCCTTTGCTTTTGCATTGAACTTTATTCTAAACATGTTACAGGTTGAGGATGATGATGCCATGAAATGAAGTAGCGTTGATACCTAGATACACATATAGACATTTAGATCAAATACGTTGTATAAAAGTCATAATTGTTGTCGTATTGCTCTTTTGTATTTAACATGTTGTATTTCAAATTTCTTGTATTGTAACATTTATTTATGAAGGAAATCAATTTATCTTTAATTCTATTGTCACAATTTAGCGTTATGTGTGATGAGCAATCTTTCTTCGTCTCACTCCGATGTTTCCGCCATCGGTTGGGGTGTGACAGAATTAGCTTAGTTTAGTTATGCCTTAAGGTTCCTTTGTGACCATATTATATGTTAGCATAACCCTCCAAGGTTATACTACATGGTCCCATAGAAATCTGAGTTATTTGCATGATTCCGTTAATATGCATAAAAGTTGACTATTATGCCCTTATGTTATAAAAACGAGATTTTTGAAAATGTGGGAGGACAAAAATCTTTATTAGTGATATATAAGTATGTCACAAAAATTTGACATCAGTTTTTGGTCTCAAATTAAAGTTATGCAAGATATCGTAAAATGAAACTTTTTGTTAATTAAATTGCATTTTTAGCATAAATCATATTTAAGCCCAATTTTTGGCACCAAACTTATTACCAGCTATTATTATATATTTTTTAGGGATTTTTGGAATTTTTGGTCAGATTTTATACTGACCGTAACATAGAGTTCTTGTGTGAATTCGGTAATTGACGATAATGCCCTTTTAATTAATAAAATGAGATTTACATATTAATAACATACCAAACCTTTTCCTACTGATGTTATATGATAAATAAAACATTTTAAACAGTTAAGGCTAATCAAAATCTCAAAATTTCATAAACATCTCGAATATCGTCAATTATCGTCTTTTACGCTAATTAGGCGCATAGTATGGTTTAAAACCATATTTAGCACCTAAGACTTGTTACCTACTGATTTTATAAATAAATTTTAATTCTTAAATAGTAAGTATAAGTCTTGAACTCAGACTTCCAATTTTGTCCCTAAAGGCATATGTGAAATGACCAAAATGCCCATACGGTGCATAGTTTGGCCATAAATAATAAATCTCACATATGTATGATATCTTAATGATGTGATATGATAAAATAAATATTTTTACTGAATGTTTTAGACCAGAACATCAGTTTACTATTAAACCTATTTTATAAACTTTAAAATGACCAAAATACCCTTACGGGGCTTAATTTGGTTTTAAATTCGTTTTGGGCATAATGGTAGATATCCTAGTGATAACACAACACATTTTAAGCATAATAACTTATGGAACTTGTACTTGACTCATCCGGTTACTGTTATGCTTATACGTGTTCGGTACGGTTTATATAACTAGTTTACATAAATAAGCTGAAACGGGTCAAACCTTATCATTTTCACTTCAAAATCCATAATGTATTTAGTTTGCCCATTTTATACAAGTCTTCATACTTGTTGGGTCTAAATCACATTCCTATCCGGTCATCGCTTAATCTAGCGTTTCGTGCCGTAAACTTTTCTTTAAAACTAACCAGTCTAAGTTACAACTTAAAAAAACCCGTTAGAGATCTAATAGGTTAATATAACCTTCGTTCCAGATTAGGAGCCCAGTAAAAGCTACCTACACTTGTTGAATAGAATATACGGCTGAGATTAAATTACATTTCTAAGCTCAGGTAAATACTTTTAACTTATTTTCCCTTATACGGGCTTGGGATACGGTAAATTATTACCGCTTGGTCGGGTATTGAATATTTAATCGATTAGTGGTTAAATCATTGAGATAACCCGTTTTAATATGTTTTGTTTGATACAAAGCATTTGGGGGTTAATATGACCGTGTCCTGGATATCCTCGGCTCATTCATTTGAAATGGCCACGACTTAAGCATGGGGTGTAGGCATACACCTGACAGTTGCGTAAGTAAAACGGTAACTCACTCGTGAGGAAACTTCTTGTGGGCCTATACTCGTGGTGTGTCTATTAATCTTGTCTCGGCTTCTATCTCGGGCCCTGAACGTACGACAAACATGTAAATCTGTATACAAGATTATTTTATATAATTGTCCCAAGTTATAAAAGAACATTTGTGCCTTGTGCATTCAAATCAATTTTCATAAATGTTTTCAAAAGAGTCAGTTAATTGTATTTACCAGTGTAAACTGACGTATTTTTCAAAAAGACTAAGTGGCAGGTACTACGCGAAATTGGCTGGAAGCTCCTGGGTATTAAGTAGAGGATCTTGCAAGTCCGTAATGCCTTATGTCTGATGAACATGTTGTGTAACTGATTAGATACGCCTGTGGTTTTAATATTACAAGCTCGAATGTAATTATCTTTTCAGTATTTTCTGACAATTGGGTTTGTAATAATATTTTATATTCCAAGACTTCCGCTATGCTATTATGTGTATGTTTGACTATGACGGTATCAATCTTACGTCACGATACTCCCCACCGGGCCCACCGGGCTGAGCTGTAAATATCGGGGTGTGACAGGTTGGTATCAGAGCCAACGTTTGAGTGAATTAAACACTAACCTTTAGTGTTTAATCTTAAATGACACAATAGCATATTCCTTAGACCTTCTGAGTCTAGACTTAAGATTGGAATGCTCTCATCCCTATTAAGTAAACATTGCTTTCGATTTTATGTGTTTTAAATATGTCGCCAAACAAAGAAGCCATTGATGGAAATTCTCCACATCCGAAGCCAAGAAATGCCAAGCTTCGTACCACCGCTAGGATAAGCGTGCAACCAGTTGGAGGAAAGATCTTTATGGACCTATTCCCAAAATCAAGCCTATTTAAACTCTTAACCAGATTTCGGAGTCCATACCAGAGGGTCCCTGAGGCTCCCATACTGAAGATGATGCATGTGGATGCTATTAATCCCTATTATATATCTCCAAGTTTTGAAATTCCAAATTTGGACTATGCTTATTAAGCTACAAATTCATGATCCGATTTTAAAATTTTCAATCACTAAATCTATGAATCCTACTTCTAGCAACGGATCCTGAATTCAAATGTTTACTTTATTCACTAAGATCTTCAGTATCGCTATAGCATACGGCAAACAAAGAAAAGAAACAATCGGAATGGAGCAAGGAAGACATTAGAAAACCCTTCTTCCATCATATTTCATTTTCCCTTTTAGTCCCTATATGGGCATTTGATTATTAAAGTCCTTTGTGGACATATTATTTCAGCATAGTCCTTGTGGGCCTACCTCTCCTGATAAGACTCTGTATATACGTTTATCTATTATAGTCCTTTTGAGGACATTATATTTCGATATAGTCCTTTTGAGGACATTATACTTCTTTATAGACCATTCGTAAGACATGACTTTTCTTTATAGTCCCTTCGTGGGCAAATTGTTTCAATATAATCCCTATATGAACTTATAATACCTTATAATCCTTATACGGACTTATATTTTTCCTTTTAGTCCTCTGTGGACAAACAAAATACTGAAAGTCCCGATAAAAGGCACTATTGTAGATTTCTTAATGATTTACGGAAAGTTTTGAAAATTTTATATATGCAGGTATTCATTTCGTCCTTTATCAAACAATAGTAGCAATTTTATTCGAACTTTATCGATCTGCTAAATAATTTCTAAAGATCTTCTTAATGGTATAACCTAGCCAATATGTCAATACAGACATGCTATGATGGTAAAACCCTCTTAAGACAATTAATCCTTGTTAACATCTAAGAACATGTTAACACTCCTTGCAGTGTGACTTGAGAAACCACACCAGCCGTCAAGGTATTTGGACTATGTCCAAGCCTTAAAGCTTATATGATCGAGTTAGATCATGGCAAATATCATCAATATGATAATCATAATATAAACATCCGTTTAGTGATGAAGTGCCTACTGGCTAAACTTGTTGTCCAGTAAGACAACGGCAGTTGTGGTTTATGACCCCCTGTCTAAAGATATTGGACTATGTCCAAGCATAATAGTCTATATGATCAATATGACCATGACTAATATCATCTAATACGATGATCATATTATTTAACATCCTGTAGTGATGTTTCGCCTACAGGCTATATATTATATTGTCCATTGGTGACATTGACAAATGTGACCGTTATGGTTCATTGTCCAAGGTGACGGGCAATGCCCAAGCCTTATAGTCTACAAAATCGATACGATCATGACTAATATCCTTTCGAGGACATTTATTTATGAAGGAAATCAATTTATCTTTAATTCTATTGTCACAATTTAGCGTTATGTGTGATGAGCAATCTTTCTTCGTCTCACTCCGATGTTTCCGCCATCGGTTGGGGTGTGACAGAATTAGCTTAGTTTAGTTATGCCTTAAGGTTCCTTTGTGACCATATTATATGTTAGCATAACCCTCCAAGGTTATACTACATGGTCCCATAGAAATCTGAGTTATTTGCATGATTCCGTTAATATGCTTAAAAGTTGACTATTATGCCCTTATGTTATAAAAACGAGATTTTTGAAAATGTGGGAGGACAAAAATCTTTATTAGTGATATATAAGTATGTCACAAAATTTGACATCAGTTTTTGGTCTCAAATTAAAGTTATGCAAGATATCGTAAAATGAAACTTTTTGTTAATTAAATTGCATTTTTAGCATAAATCATATTTAAGCCCAATTTTTGGCACCAAACTTATTACCTGCTATTATTATATATTTTTTAGGGATTTTTGGAATTTTTGGTCAGATTTTATACTGACCGTAACATAGAGTTCTTGTGTGAATTCGGTAATTGACGATAATGCCCTTTTAATTAATAAAATGAGATTTACATATTAATAACATACCAAACCTTTTCCTACTGATGTTATATGATAAATAAAACATTTTAAACAGTTAAGGCTAATCAAAATCTCAAAATTTCATAAACATCTCGAATATCGTCAATTATCGTCTTTTACGCTAATTAGGCGCATAGTATGGTTTAAAACCATATTTAGCACCTAAGACTTGTTACCTACTGATTTTATAAATAAATTTTAATTCTTAAATAGTAAGTATAAGTCTTGAACTCAGACTTCCAATTTTGTCCCTAAAGGCATATGTGAAATGACCAAAATGCCCATACGGTGCATAGTTTGGCCATAAATAATAAATCTCACATATGTATGATATCTTAATGATGTGATATGATAAAATAAATATTTTTACTGAATGTTTTAGACCAGAACATCAGTTTACTATTAAACCTATTTTATAAACTTTAAAATGACCAAAATACCCTTACGGGGCTTAATTTGGTTTTAAATTCGTTTTGGGCATAATGGTAGATATCCTAGTGATAACACAACATATTTTAAGCATAATAACTTATGGAACTTGTACTTGACTCATCCGGTTACTGTTATGCTTATACGCGTTCGGTACGGTTTATATAACTAGTTTACATAAATAAGCTGAAACGGGTCAAACCTTATCATTTTCACTTCAAAATCCATAATGTATTTAGTTTGCCCATTTTATACAAGTCTTCATACTTGTTGGGTCTAAATCACATTCCAATCCGGTCAACGTTTAATCTAGCGTTTCGTGCCGTAAACTTTTCTTTAAAACTAACCAGTCTAAGTTACAACTTAAAAAACCCCGTTAGAGATCTAATAGGTTAATATAACCTTCGTTCCAGATTAGGAGCCCAGTAAAAGCTACCTACACTTGTTGAATAGAATATACGGCTGAGATTAAATTACATTTCTAAGCTCAGGTAAATACTTTTAACTTATTTTCCCTTATACGGGCTTGGGATACGGTAAATTATTACCGCTTGGTCGGCTATTGAATATTTAATCGATTAGTGGTTAAATCATTGAGATAACCCGTTTTAATATGTTTTGTTTGATACAAAGCATTTGGGGGTTAATATGACCGTGTCCTGGATATCCTCGGCTCATTCATTTGAAATGGCCACGACTTAAGCACGGGGTGTAGGCATACACCTGACAGTTGCGTATGTAAAACGGTATCTCACTCGTGAGGAAACTTCTTGTGGGCCTATACTCGTGGTGTGTCTATTAATCTTGTCTCGGCTTCTATCTCGGGCCCTGAACGTACGACAAACATGTAAATCTGTATACAAGATTATTTTATATAATTGTCCCAAGTTATAAAAGAACATTTGTGCCTTGTGCATTCAAATCAATTTTCATAAATGTTTTCAAAAGAGTCAGTTAATTGTATTTACCAGTGTAAACTGACGTATTTTTCAAAAAGACTAAGTGGCAGGTACTACGCGAAATTGGCTGGAAGCTCCTGGGCATTAAGTAGAGGATCTTGCAAGTCCGTAATGCCTTATGTCTGATGAACATGTTGTGTAACTGATTAGATCCGCCTGTGGTTTTAATATTACAAGCTCGAATGTAATTATCTTTTCAGTATTTTCTGACAATTGGGTTTGTAATAATATTTTATATTCCAAGACTTCCGCTATGCTATTATGTGTATGTTTGACTATGACGATATCAATCTTACGTCACGATACTCCGCACCGGGCCCACCGGGCTGAGCTGTAAATATCGGGGTGTGACAGGTTGGTATCAGAGCCAACGTTTGAGTGAATTAAACACTAACCTTTAGTGTTTAATCTCAAATGACACAATAGCATATTCCTTAGACCTTCTGAGTCTAGACTTAAGATTGGAATGCTCTCATCCCTATTAAGTAAACATTGCTTTCGATTTTATGTGTTTTAAATATGTCGCCAAAGAAAGAAGCCATTGATGGAAATTCTCCACATCCGAAGCCAAGAAATGCCAAGCTTCGTACCACCGCTAGGATAAGCGTGCAACCAGTTGGAGGAAAGATCTTTATGGACCTATTCCCAAAATCAAGCCTATTTAAACTCTTAACCAGATTTCGGAGTCCATACCAGAGGGTCCCTGAGGCTCCCATACTGAAGATGATGCATGTGGATGCTATTAATCCCTATTATATATCTCCAAGTTTTGAAATTCCAAATTTGGACTATGCTTATTAAGCTACAAATTCATGATCCGATTTTAAAATTTTCAATCACTAAATCTATGAATCCTACTTCTAGCAACGGATCCTGAATTCAAATGTTTACTTTATTCACTAAGATCTTCAGTATCGCTATAGCATACGGCAAACAAAGAAAAGAAACAATCGGAATGGAGCAAGGAAGACATTAGAAAACCCTTCTTCCATCATATTTCATTTTCCATTTTAGTCCCTATATGGGCATTTGATTATTAAAGTCCTTTGTGGACATATTATTTCAGCATAGTCCTTGTGGGCCTACCTCTCCTGATAAGACTCTGTATATACGTTTATCTATTATAGTCCTTTTGAGGACATTATATTTCGATATAGTCCTTTTGAGGACATTATACTTCTTTATAGACCATTCGTAAGACATGACTTTTCTTTATAGTCCCTTCGTGGGCAAATTGTTTCAATATAATCCCTATATGAACTTATAATACCTTATAATCCTTATACGGACTTATATTTTTCCTTTTAGTCCTCTGTGGACAAACAAAATACTGAAAGTCCTGATAAAAGGCACTATTGTAGATTTCTTAATGATTTACGGAAAGTTTTGAAAATTTTATATATGCAGGTATTCATTTCGTCCTTTATCAAACAATAGTAGCAATTTTATTCGAACTTTATCGATCTGCTAAATAATTTCTAAAGATCTTCTTAATGGTATAACCTAGCCAATATGTCAATACAGACATGCTATGATGGTAAAACCCTCTTAAGACAATTAATCCTTGTTAACATCTAAGAACATGTTAACACTCCTTGCAGTGTGACTTGAGAAACCACACCAGCCGTCAAGGTATTTGGACTATGTCCAAGCCTTAAAGCTTATATGATCGAGTTAGATCATGGCAAATATCATCAATATGATAATCATAATATAAACATCCGTTTAGTGATGAAGTGCCTACTGGCTAAACTTGTTGTCCAGTAAGACAACGGCAGTTGTGGTTTATGACCCCCTGTCTAAAGATATTGGACTATGTCCAAGCATAATAGTCTATATGATCAATGTGACCATGACTAATATCATCTAATACGATGATCATATTATTTAACATCCTGTAGTGATGTTTCGCCTACAGGCTATATATTATATTGTCCATTGGTGACATTGACAAATGTGACCGTTATGGTTCATTGTCCAAGGTGACGGGCAATGCCCAAGCCTTATAGTCTACAAAATCGATACGATCATGACTAATATCCTTTCGAGGACATTTATTTATGAAGGAAATCAATTTATCTTTAATTCTATTGTCACAATTTAGCGTTATGTGTGATGAGCAATCTTTCTTCGTCTCACTCCGATGTTTCCGCCATCGGTTGGGGTGTGACAGAATTAGCTTAGTTTAGTTATGCCTTAAGGTTCCTTTGTGACCATATTATATGTTAGCATAACCCTCCAAGGTTATACTACATGGTCCCATAGAAATCTGAGTTATTTGCATGATTCCGTTAATATGCTTAAAAGTTGACTATTATGCCCTTATGTTATAAAAACGAGATTTTTGAAAATGTGGGAGGACAAAAATCTTTATTAGTGATATATAAGTATGTCACAAAATTTGACATCAGTTTTTGGTCTCAAATTAAAGTTATGCAAGATATCGTAAAATGAAACTTTTTGTTAATTAAATTGCATTTTTAGCATAAATCATATTTAAGCCCAATTTTTGGCACCAAACTTATTACCTGCTATTATTATATATTTTTTAGGGATTTTTGGAATTTTTGGTCAGATTTTATACTGACCGTAACATAGAGTTCTTGTGTGAATTCGGTAATTGACGATAATGCCCTTTTAATTAATAAAATGAGATTTACATATTAATAACATACCAAACCTTTTCCTACTGATGTTATATGATAAATAAAACATTTTAAACAGTTAAGGCTAATCAAAATCTCAAAATTTCATAAACATCTCGAATATCGTCAATTATCGTCTTTTACGCTAATTAGGCGCATAGTATGGTTTAAAACCATATTTAGCACCTAAGACTTGTTACCTACTGATTTTATAAATAAATTTTAATTCTTAAATAGTAAGTATAAGTCTTGAACTCAGACTTCCAATTTTGTCCCTAAAGGCATATGTGAAATGACCAAAATGCCCATACGGTGCATAGTTTGGCCATAAATAATAAATCTCACATATGTATGATATCTTAATGATGTGATATGATAAAATAAATATTTTTACTGAATGTTTTAGACCAGAACATCAGTTTACTATTAAACCTATTTTATAAACTTTAAAATGACCAAAATACCCTTACGGGGCTTAATTTGGTTTTAAATTCGTTTTGGGCATAATGGTAGATATCCTAGTGATAACACAACATATTTTAAGCATAATAACTTATGGAACTTGTACTTGACTCATCCGGTTACTGTTATGCTTATACGCGTTCGGTACGGTTTATATAACTAGTTTACATAAATAAGCTGAAACGGGTCAAACCTTATCATTTTCACTTCAAAATCCATAATGTATTTAGTTTGCCCATTTTATACAAGTCTTCATACTTGTTGGGTCTAAATCACATTCCAATCCGGTCAACGCTTAATCTAGCGTTTCGTGCCGTAAACTTTTCTTTAAAACTAACCAGTCTAAGTTACAACTTAAAAAACCCCGTTAGAGATCTAATAGGTTAATATAACCTTCGTTCCAGATTAGGAGCCCAGTAAAAGCTACCTACACTTGTTGAATAGAATATACGGCTGAGATTAAATTACATTTCTAAGCTCAGGTAAATACTTTTAACTTATTTTCCCTTATACGGGCTTGGGATACGGTAAATTATTACCGCTTGGTCGGGTATTGAATATTTAATCGATTAGTGGTTAAATCATTGAGATAACCCGTTTTAATATGTTTTGTTTGATACAAAGCATTAGAGGGTTAATATGACCGTGTCCTGGATATCCTCGGCTCATTCATTTGAAATGGCCACGACTTAAGCACGGGGTGTAGGCATACACCCGACAGTTTCATATGTAAAACGGTATCTCACTAGTGAGGAAACTTCTTGTGGGCCTATACTAGTGGTGTGTCTATTAATCTTGTCTCGGCTTCTATCTCGGGCCCTGAACGTACGACAAACATGTAAATCTGTATACAAGATTATTTTATATAATTGTCCCAAGTTATAAAAGAACATTTGTGCCTTGTGCATTCAAATCAATTTTCATAAATGTTTTCAAAAGAGTCAGTTAATTGTATTTACCAGTGTAAACTGACGTATTTTTCAAAAAGACTATGTGGCAGGTACTACGCGAAATTGGCTGGAAGCTCCTGGGCATTAAGTAGAGGATCTTGCAAGTCCGTAATGCCTTATGTCTGATGAACATGTTGTGTAACTGATTAGATCCGCCTGTGGTTTTAATATTACAAGCTCGAATGTAATTATCTTTTCAGTATTTTCTGACAATTGGGTTTGTAATAATATTTTATATTCCAAGACTTCCGCTATGCTATTATGTGTATGTTTGACTATGACGATATCAATCTTACGTCACGATACTCCCCACCGGGCTGAGCTGTAAATATCGGGGTGTGACAGGTTGGTATCAGAGCCAACGTTTGAGTGAATTAAACACTAACCTTTAGTGTTTAATCTCAAATGACACAATAGCATATTCCTTAGACCTTCTGAGTCTAGACTTAAGATTGGAATGCTCTCATCCCTATTAAGTAAACATTGCTTTCGATTTTATGTGTTTTAAATATGTCGCCAAACAAAGAAGCCATTGATGGAAATTCTCCACATCCGAAGCCAAGAAATGCCAAGCTTCGTACCACCGCTAGGATAAGCGTGCAACCAGTTGGAGGAAAGATCTTTATGGACCTATTCCCAAAATCAAGCCTATTTAAACTCTTAACCAGATTTCGGAGTCCATACCAGAGGGTCCCTGAGGCTCCCATACTGAAGATGATGCATGTGGATGCTATTAATCCCTATTATATATCTCCAAGTTTTGAAATTCCAAATTTGGACTATGCTTATTAAGCTACAAATTCATGATCCGATTTTAAAATTTTCAATCACTAAATCTATGAATCCTACTTCTAGCAACGGATCCTGAATTCAAATGTTTACTTTATTCACTAAGATCTTCAGTATCGCTATAGCATACGGCAAACAAAGAAAAGAAACAATCGGAATGGAGCAAGGAAGACATTAGAAAACCCTTCTTCCATCATATTTCATTTTCCATTTTAGTCCCTATATGGGCATTTGATTATTAAAGTCCTTTGTGGACATATTATTTCAGCATAGTCCTTGTGGGCCTACCTCTCCTGATAAGACTCTGTATATACGTTTATCTATTATAGTCCTTTTGAGGACATTATATTTCGATATAGTCCTTTTGAGGACATTATACTTCTTTATAGACCATTCGTAAGACATGACTTTTCTTTATAGTCCCTTCGTGGGCAAATTGTTTCAATATAATCCCTATATGAACTTATAATACCTTATAATCCTTATACGGACTTATATTTTTCCTTTTAGTCCTCTGTGGACAAACAAAATACTGAAAGTCCTGATAAAAGGCACTATTGTAGATTTCTTAATGATTTACGGAAAGTTTTGAAAATTTTATATATGCAGGTATTCATTTCGTCCTTTATCAAACAATAGTAGCAATTTTATTCGAACTTTATCGATCTGCTAAATAATTTCTAAAGATCTTCTTAATGGTATAACCTAGCCAATATGTCAATACAGACATGCTATGATGGTAAAACCCTCTTAAGACAATTAATCCTTGTTAACATCTAAGAACATGTTAACACTCCTTGCAGTGTGACTTGAGAAACCACACCAGCCGTCAAGGTATTTGGACTATGTCCAAGCCTTAAAGCTTATATGATCGAGTTAGATCATGGCAAATATCATCAATATGATAATCATAATATAAACATCCGTTTAGTGATGAAGTGCCTACTGGCTAAACTTGTTGTCCAGTAAGACAACGGCAGTTGTGGTTTATGACCCCCTGTCTAAAGATATTGGACTATGTCCAAGCATAATAGTCTATATGATCAATGTGACCATGACTAATATCATCTAATACGATGATCATATTATTTAACATCCTGTAGTGATGTTTCGCCTACAGGCTATATATTATATTGTCCATTGGTGACATTGACAAATGTGACCGTTATGGTTCATTGTCCAAGGTGACGGGCAATGCCCAAGCCTTATAGTCTACAAAATCGATACGATCATGACTAATATCCTTTCGAGGACATTTATTTATGAAGGAAATCAATTTATCTTTAATTCTATTGTCACAATTTAGCGTTATGTGTGATGAGCAATCTTTCTTCGTCTCACTCCGATGTTTCCGCCATCGGTTGGGGTGTGACAGAATTAGCTTAGTTTAGTTATGCCTTAAGGTTCCTTTGTGACCATATTATATGTTAGCATAACCCTCCAAGGTTATACTACATGGTCCCATAGAAATCTGAGTTATTTGCATGATTCCGTTAATATGCTTAAAAGTTGACTATTATGCCCTTATGTTATAAAAACGAGATTTTTGAAAATGTGGGAGGACAAAAATCTTTATTAGTGATATATAAGTATGTCACAAAATTTGACATCAGTTTTTGGTCTCAAATTAAAGTTATGCAAGATATCGTAAAATGAAACTTTTTGTTAATTAAATTGCATTTTTAGCATAAATCATATTTAAGCCCAATTTTTGGCACCAAACTTATTACCTGCTATTATTATATATTTTTTAGGGATTTTTGGAATTTTTGGTCAGATTTTATACTGACCGTAACATAGAGTTCTTGTGTGAATTCGGTAATTGACGATAATGCCCTTTTAATTAATAAAATGAGATTTACATATTAATAACATACCAAACCTTTTCCTACTGATGTTATATGATAAATAAAACATTTTAAACAGTTAAGGCTAATCAAAATCTCAAAATTTCATAAACATCTCGAATATCGTCAATTATCGTCTTTTACGCTAATTAGGCGCATAGTATGGTTTAAAACCATATTTAGCACCTAAGACTTGTTACCTACTGATTTTATAAATAAATTTTAATTCTTAAATAGTAAGTATAAGTCTTGAACTCAGACTTCCAATTTTGTCCCTAAAGGCATATGTGAAATGACCAAAATGCCCATACGGTGCATAGTTTGGCCATAAATAATAAATCTCACATATGTATGATATCTTAATGATGTGATATGATAAAATAAATATTTTTACTGAATGTTTTAGACCAGAACATCAGTTTACTATTAAACCTATTTTATAAACTTTAAAATGACCAAAATACCCTTACGGGGCTTAATTTGGTTTTAAATTCGTTTTGGGCATAATGGTAGATATCCTAGTGATAACACAACATATTTTAAGCATAATAACTTATGGAACTTGTACTTGACTCATCCGGTTACTGTTATGCTTATACGCGTTCGGTACGGTTTATATAACTAGTTTACATAAATAAGCTGAAACGGGTCAAACCTTATCATTTTCACTTCAAAATCCATAATGTATTTAGTTTGCCCATTTTATACAAGTCTTCATACTTGTTGGGTCTAAATCACATTCCAATCCGGTCAACGCTTAATCTAGCGTTTCGTGCCGTAAACTTTTCTTTAAAACTAACCAGTCTAAGTTACAACTTAAAAAACCCCGTTAGAGATCTAATAGGTTAATATAACCTTCGTTCCAGATTAGGAGCCCAGTAAAAGCTACCTACACTTGTTGAATAGAATATACGGCTGAGATTAAATTACATTTCTAAGCTCAGGTAAATACTTTTAACTTATTTTCCCTTATACGGGCTTGGGATACGGTAAATTATTACCGCTTGGTCGGGTATTGAATATTTAATCGATTAGTGGTTAAATCATTGAGATAACCCGTTTTAATATGTTTTGTTTGATACAAAGCATTAGAGGGTTAATATGACCGTGTCCTGGATATCCTCGGCTCATTCATTTGAAATGGCCACGACTTAAGCACGGGGTGTAGGCATACACCCGACAGTTTCATATGTAAAACGGTATCTCACTAGTGAGGAAACTTCTTGTGGGCCTATACTAGTGGTGTGTCTATTAATCTTGTCTCGGCTTCTATCTCGGGCCCTGAACGTACGACAAACATGTAAATCTGTATACAAGATTATTTTATATAATTGTCCCAAGTTATAAAAGAACATTTGTGCCTTGTGCATTCAAATCAATTTTCATAAATGTTTTCAAAAGAGTCAGTTAATTGTATTTACCAGTGTAAACTGACGTATTTTTCAAAAAGACTATGTGGCAGGTACTACGCGAAATTGGCTGGAAGCTCCTGGGCATTAAGTAGAGGATCTTGCAAGTCCGTAATGCCTTATGTCTGATGAACATGTTGTGTAACTGATTAGATCCGCCTGTGGTTTTAATATTACAAGCTCGAATGTAATTATCTTTTCAGTATTTTCTGACAATTGGGTTTGTAATAATATTTTATATTCCAAGACTTCCGCTATGCTATTATGTGTATGTTTGACTATGACGATATCAATCTTACGTCACGATACTCCCCACCGGGCTGAGCTGTAAATATCGGGGTGTGACAGGTTGGTATCAGAGCCAACGTTTGAGTGAATTAAACACTAACCTTTAGTGTTTAATCTCAAATGACACAATAGCATATTCCTTAGACCTTCTGAGTCTAGACTTAAGATTGGAATGCTCTCATCCCTATTAAGTAAACATTGCTTTCGATTTTATGTGTTTTAAATATGTTGCCAAACAAAGAAGCCATTGATGGAAATTCTCCACATCCGAAGCCAAGAAATGCCAAGCTTCGTACCACCGCTAGGATAAGCGTGCAACCAGTTGGAGGAAAGATCTTTATGGACCTATTCCCAAAATCAAGCCTATTTAAACTCTTAACCAGATTTCGGAGTCCATACCAGAGGGTCCCTGAGGCTCCCATACTGAAGATGATGCATGTGGATGCTATTAATCCCTATTATATATCTCCAAGTTTTGAAATTCCAAATTTGGACTATGCTTATTAAGCTACAAATTCGTGATCCGATTTTAAAATTTTCAATCACTAAATCTATGAATCCTACTTCTAGCAACGGATCCTGAATTCAAATGTTTACTTTATTCACTAAGATCTTCAGTATCGCTATAGCATACGGCAAACAAAGAAAAGAAACAATCGGAATGGAGCAAGGAAGACATTAGAAAACCCTTCTTCCATCATATTTCATTTTCCCTTTTAGTCCCTATATGGGCATTTGATTATTAAAGTCCTTTGTGGACATATTATTTCAGCATAGTCCTTGTGGGCCTACCTCTCCTAATAAGACTCTGTATATACGTTTATCTATTATAGTCCTTTTGAGGACATTATATTTCGATATAGTCCTTTCGAGGACATTATATTTCAATAATAGTCCATGGGCATGTTATTCATTAAAATCTTTTTTAAACATTTTATTAAACTCCCCAGGCGAATATAATAATTCATTATAGTTCTCTCGAGGTCATATCGTTTCACTATAGTCCTGGTGTTGACATATCTTATAGTCCCTATATGGACTCATATTTTCCTTTCAGTTCCCACATGGACTAGTATCGCTTCAAAGTCCCTGCTAAGACCTATCTTTTATATACAGTCCCTAAGCGGACATTGGTTTATTATAATTCCCTAATGAACATATTTTAAATTTAAGACCCTGTGAGGGCATCTGTTCAGCAAAGTCCTTTGTGTGCATGCTATACCAATATAGTTCTTTTTATGGACACGCTATTTCATTAAAATCCCTTTGGGGATATGTTATTTCTAAATAGTCCTTCCGTGGACACGGGATTTCATTATAGTCCCTTAGTGGACATGTTACTTCTTTATAGACCATTCGTAAGACATGACTTTTCTTTATAGTCCCTTCGTGGGCAAATTGTTTCAATATAATCCCTATATGAACTTATAATACCTTATAATCCTTATACGGACTTATATTTTTCCTTTTAGTCCTCTGTGGACAAACAAAATACTGAAAGTCCTGATAAAAGGCACTATTGTAGATTTCTTAATGATTTACGGAAAGTTTTGAAAATTTTATATATGCAGGTATTCATTTCGTCCTTTATCAAACAATAGTAGCAATTTTATTCGAACTTTATCGATCTGCTAAATAATTTCTAAAGATCTTCTTAATGGTATAACCTAGCCAATATGTCAATACAGACATGCTATGATGGTAAAACCCTCTTAAGACAATTAATCCTTGTTAACATCTAAGAACATGTTAACACTCCTTGCAGTGTGACTTGAGAAACCACACCAGCCGTCAAGGTATTTGGACTATGTCCAAGCCTTAAAGCTTATATGATCGAGTTAGATCATGGCAAATATCATCAATATGATAATCATAATATAAACATCCGTTTAGTGATGAAGTGCCTACTGGCTAAACTTGTTGTCCAATAAGACAACGGCAGTTGTGGTTTATGACCCCCTGTCTAAAGATATTGGACTATGTCCAAGCATAATAGTCTATATGATCAATGTGACCATGACTAATATCATCTAATACGATGATCATATTATTTAACATCCTGTAGTGATGTTTCGCCTACAGGCTATATATTATATTGTCCATTGGTGACATTGACAAATGTGACCGTTATGGTTCATTGTCCAAGGTGACGGGCAATGCCCAAGCCTTATAGTCTACAAAATCAATACGATCATGACTAATATCCTAAATTACGATAATTATATATATATATATGTATGAACATCCATTAGTGACGTCCATTGATTGGCCTATGTGGCAAAATAAATTGTCTTTTAAAGCAATGTCAGATGTAGTCTACAGTGTTGTAAAAGTCGCTAGGCGGTCCCTAGTCGGCCGACTGGGGAGTTGGGAGTAATCGGAGTACTCGGAGAGTACTCGGGGAGTACGCGGACATGGTAAATAGAAAGAAAATTAATTGTTATATATTATTTATGTGTTAAAATAAGCATAATTCATGTCAACTGAGTATAATTTAAAATGAAACATGTTTAAAGTTCAAATATTCTGAATAAAAGTCCGACTAGTCTGAGTACAAGGCCGAGTAGTCCGAGTACAAGGCCGAGTGGGCCGATTTTGACCGAGTTTGACCGATTAAAAGTCAACAAACCACGTTGACCGCCTAGACCGACTAGGCCGACTACGTCCGACTACGTCCGACTAGGCCGACTAGGCACCGAGTACTCCTGAGTAATCCCGAGGCCGACTAATTGAGACCGCCTAGGAGGAAGTCGCCTCGGAGGGGGTCCGAGGACCGAGTACTCGCCGAGTACTCTGCCGAGTAATCCGACTTTTACAACACTGGTAGTCTATGACTCTCTGCCCGAAGGTGAAAAACTAGGTTCAAACCTTAAAACCCCTGATCATATAAGATTGCGGTTTATATATTAATGTCCTCTGTGACAGGCCTTTTGTACCATATACTATGTGTCCTTTGCGACAAGGCCTTCGTGCCTTATGGCTATGAATGTCCTTCATGACAAGCCTATGTACTACATCTATATGTCCTTCATGACGAAATTATGTTTCATAATTTAAAATTCCTTGTGGCAAGCTTTCGAGCTATCCAAAAATCGCCAATATGACAAAGACAGTTGTGACATTGTGATCCCCTGTCTAAAAGGTAATGGACTCGGTCCAAACCCTAAATGCCATTGATGGTCCTTTTGTGACCTAGGATAAATGTGATTGATATGTATAAAAATAAAATTCATTAAGAATGTTCATAACCTATTAGCCTATATGGTCTAATGATACCATGGTTAGTGTATGTTAGGTCATCAGGATGATGACTGGCTGTTGTAATGCAACTAAGTAATTGTTTTATTTGGTGTTAAGGGACCAAGTCTCGAGTATGGCAAACTCGGATAAGACAACCAACAATCGCATCATTGATGATGCGACACATGCTAATGATGCTACAATTGTGAACCTCAATATTAACAGAGATGATCTCCAAGCTATGATTGACGCAGCTGTTGGAAAAGCTATGAGAAAGGTCATGAAAAAGTTCAAGGAACCCGATGCTACTTGCTCCAATCCCATTTAAAACCATACTCCTTGCTCCTGAGAAAAAATTTTGTTCATGCCTCAAATGCGAAGGATGAACCGAAAAGGAAAAGGGAAGGGGATAACTCCCAGAAATCTAGGAAAGAAAGGAAAGTCTGGACTCGATACAGACCAACAAAAGTCCAATAAAAAGCCTGTATGCAAGACCTGCTATAAAAGTCACTGGGGACAGTGTAGATTGGAACAAAGGCTAAAGCGGTGTGGCGTCTGTAAAAGAACCGGTCATCAGACCCATGAATGTAGAAACTTAGAGAATGCAGTCTGTTTCGGCTGTGGCGAGAAGGGCCACATAAGGACTACCTGCCCTAAAAGTTTCAAATATGGTACAACTAAGTATAAAGAGACTAAGAATAGAGGCGTTTAAACCCTCCTAATAAATGCCAGAGGTGGTTCATATCAATATAGACACCAGGTACGTCCCTTATCGTAACCCAATCGCTAAGAATTCTGTTTTAATTCAGGTACTACTAAGTCTTCCATATATCATAAGCTTAGCAAACTTTTAAAATTTTTCCATAAGAACTCCAGATATTATGTAAGAGGAAAAAAAATCTACCGACGAAAATCATAGGATCCATTTCTTCTATTCTTATCGGAAAATCTTCGTTCAAAAATCTAAAGTACTCTTTCTTCAGATGGAGTACGACAATATATGTTATTTTATTTCATTTCTCATTGATTCCTATCAACTACAAATGCCAGACTGTATGATAAAAGCGCCATATGAGGATTGGCGTATCCTAGTGTGTTTCATAGATTGTTTCCATGCCTGATCAGTATGGGGGTTTAATGCATGGAACCACTGAGATATCCCAATGGTCATATTGTACTAAAGTCAGCTAATGGTATTCAAAGAAGATATCCAGTATAGAAATGTCCAAATAAGTGTCACTTATTAAGGCATCCATGCGTTCGTAAAGAAAATGTGTCATTTTTATGGCACCAATAACGATAGATGAACTTAAGCCTGAGATTTAGAATATCTCTGTAATCTCTGTGTGTCTTGATTATCTTCTCCAAGGAACTACCCTGTTTACCTCCTAAGACAAGTAGTGTTAAGATTAATATCCCGCTTAGGGCTGCATTATTGTGAAAGCTCCATATCAATTAGTACCAACAATAATGAAAGAATCGAAACCCTAATTAAATGAATTTTAAGATAAAGATTCATAAAGCCTAATTCATAATTCTGAGAGCTCCGATATTATTAATTAAGAAAGACGGTTCATTATGCTGATGCGTTGATTACCGCAACCCTATTTAGGCAACAATTAAGAATTTCTATCAGCTCCCAAGATCGTCTATTTGTTCGAATAACCATGAGGTTAGCTATTCCTTAAGATTGATTAAGCAGTAGTTGGAATGATTATCTCGCCTTAAATAAGCTTTCCTACAACTAATAGTTAGTATATAAACATCAAGGGTGCTCCTTTGGAGACCTTGTATAGATGGAAATGTCAAACGTCCGTTTGATGGACAGAAGTTTGGTAAGTCCAATTATCAGAACCTGAAATTACCCTGGAGACAACGGATAAGATCATGCGAATCCCTGATCATTTGAAGACTGCCAGTAATTGGCAGAAGATCAATATTAATAAGAGTCACAAACCCCTTAAGTTCTCAATAAGGAACAAGATTCAACAGAAAGCACCAACTTGGAAAGGTGTGCTGCGTTTTGATGTAATGGGCAAGTTAAGCTCTAGATAAATAGGACCATTCGAGAAAAATCGAATACATCAAGGTCAGTAGCATATAAGCTAAAACATATCTAAGGAGTTTGGTGGAATTCACAATGTGTTCCACACTTGTGATTTAAAGATATGGCTAGACAATAAGTCAATAGCATTGTCACTTAATGATGTGCAGATTAATGAAAACTTATAGTTTGTGGAGAAACCAACATCTATTGAGAATCGACAGGTTGAGAAGCTCCGGAAAGAAAGTATGTACCTATTGTATAGGTCAACCGGGATGCCGTAAGAGGCCCCTAATATACTGTGAAGGTTAAGTCCATTATACGACAAAAAGTACTTCCAGTTTTTTAAGCAAATCTCGAGGTCAAGATTTCTTTTAAGGGGGGTGAGGATGTAACACCTCGTAAAAATCACGTTCAATGATATGTTGACACGTGTACTAAACCCTAATAAAGTCAAACGCTGAATTTGAGGGACTAATTTTTTTTCGAAAAATCAAAAACTTTGAATGCGAAAGGACTAAAAATGTCAACATGCTTAATCTAAGCCTCTGAAAGATGTTACACGGTATTCATATTCACAAATGAGCCACTTGTTGGTTGAGAGGAACCGTTTGCATAATTATTTGAAAGTTTGCGCGTCAAAGGGTTAAAGCGTCAACATGTCAATTCTTACCTCTGAGTGACCTTTTAACAAACTGAGAGCTTCATGATAATTTATTACACTCTCGGGAATGCCTAAAATTGGCCATTAAGGGCTTTTACGCCAATAAGTGAAATTACGCGCAAGTTTACAAGCTAAAGGGGTTAAAAGCATCAACATGTTCAATTATACCTCTGAGTGACCTTTTAACGAACCCGAAGCATCGTGATGTTTAATAATACTCTCGAGAATGCCTAATATGGATTACATAGGGCTTTGATGCTATTAAACGATCTTACGCGCAAGTTTGCGCGTTAGAGGGACCAAAAGCGTCAACTTTTATATCTACGCCTTTGGGTGACCATTTAAGTGAACAGGAGCATCATAATATTTAAGCACATGCTAGGGAATACTCAATATGGACCACGAAAGGCTTAGATATCGTTAAACGATATTACGCAATATTTTGTGCGTTAGAAGGACTAAAGACGTCAACAGACGAAACTACACCTTTGAAAGGCCTCTTGAGCGAACCGGGAACTTCGTGACGTTTTGTCATCCTTCCGGGTATGCCGGAGTTGGAGCCACTAACATTTTTAAACTCGTATTATCATATATATATATATATATATATATATATATATATATATATAAGTTATGTGCTAAATACGACAACTTTGGAAAGTTTTTTATGCATAAAAACTCATGAGGACCTTTCATGCCATAACCTCAAACAGCATTCTGGAACCGATGTGAGTCAAGAACCGAGAGTCCATTGGGCTGTCCCTTTTGCGGGTCATCTACAACAACAAAAACAGCTGATATAACTGTTTCGCGCGCAAATATGAAACGCAGGGACTAAAACTGCACTTTCTGCCAAAGTTCCATGCTGGGCAGAATGCCCTGGCGGGTCGCGACCCTCTGGGCCGGCCTTCTACGCGGGCCGCCCCTCACTTAAAACCATTTGTATAAATGCATTGGCTGGTATTCTGGTTATAACAGCTGTAGAAACACCTGTAATCAACTCATAACCCATTCCAACACTTGTCATGATCCTCTTTCATTCCAAAAACTATAAATAGAGGTTGATTTTCATTTGAACAAACCACACCATCTTTTCAATCTGCACTATCTCTCAATCCTAGAGGATCCTGATTATTTTGGAACCTCTTTTGAGTTTAATTCAGTCCTAAGGACCATATGTAAGTGTCCTTTCGTGACTAGTTTATTTTATTTGACTTTAAAAGCCGAAAAGTCAAGCGTTTATGATAAACGCTTTGACTTTTATTTGGACCATAAACAGTCGAGCCATTGTTCGCAACGAACATGGCTACGTGATCGTAATTAGGTAGGTGTTATACCCTCAAAAGGGCACCTCCTAATTATCACGTTTACTTAGTTAGTTGTCGGGTCAAAGTAATTAAAATAAAAGTCAAACGGGTCTTTTTTAAATAAAATTCATAACTAATAATATAGAAGCTATAAAATCAGTTTTGTCACTTTATTAACTTGGTAAATATTAATTGAACATGTCTAGGCCTGTTCAACCCGACAATTCTGAGTTTAGGCTCGGTTCACAACCGAAAGTCGCAAAAGTTGACTTTTGCTTTGACTTTCAGTTCTGACCCGAATTAGCTTAGCTTAGTTATGCCTTAAGGTTCCTTTGTGACCATATTATATGTTAGCATAACCCTCCGAGGTTATACTACATGGTCCCATAGAAATATGAGTTATTTGCATGATTTCGTTAATATGCTTAAAAGTTGACTATTATGCCCTTATGTTATAAAAACGAGATTTTTGAAAATGTGAGAGGACAAAAAGCTTTATTACTGATATATAAGTATGTCACAAAAAAATTGACACCAGTTTCTGGTCTCAAATTAAAGTTATGCAAGATATCGTAAAATGAAACTTTTTGTTAATTAAATTGCATTTTTAGCATAAATCATATTTAAGCCCAATTTTTGGCACCAAACTTATTACTTGCTATTATGATATAATTTTTAGGGATTTTTGGAATTTTTGGTCAGATTTTATACTGACCGTAACATAGAGTTCTTGTGTGAATTCGGTAATTGACGATAATGCCCTTTTCATTAATAAAATGAGATTTACATATTAATAACATACCAAACCTTTTCCTACTGATGTTATATGATAAATATAACATTTTACACAGTTAAGGCTGATCAAAATCTCAAAATTTCATAAACATCTCGAATATCGTTAATTATCGACTTTTACGCTAATTAGGCGCATAGTATGGTTTAAAACCATATTTAGCACCTAAGACTTGTTACCTACTGATTTTATAAATAAATTTTAATACTTAAACAGTAAGTATAAGTCTTGTACTCAGACTTCCAATTTTGTCCCTAAAGGCATATGTGAAATGACCAAAATGCCCCTACGTTGCATAGTTTGGCCATAAATGATAAATCTCACATATGTATGATATCTTACTGATGTGATATGATAAAATAAATATTTTTACTGAATGTTTTAGACCAGAACCTCAGTTTACTATTAAACCTCTTTTATAAACTTTAAAATGACCAAAATACCCTTACGGGGCTTAATTTGGTTTTAAATTTGTTTTGGGCATAATGGTAGATATCCTAGTGATATCACAACATATTTTAAGCATAATAACTTATGGAACTTGTACTTGACTCATCCGGTTACTGTTATGCTTATACGCGTTCGGTACGGTTTATGTAACTAGTTTACATAAATAAGCCGAAACGGGTCAAACCTTATCATTTTCACTTCAAAATCCAGAATGTATTTAGTTTGCCCATTTTATACAAATCTTCATACTTGTTGGGTCTAAATCACATTCCAATCCGGTCATCGCTTAATCTAGCGTTTCGTGCCGTAAACTTTTCTTTAAAACTAACCAGTCTAAGTTACAAGTTAAAAAAGACCCGTTAGGGATCTAATAGGTTAATATAACCTTCGTTCCAGATTAGGAGCCCAGTAAAAGCTACCTACACTTGTTGAATAGAATATACGGCTGAGATTAAATTACATTTCTAAGCTCAGGTAAATACTTTTAACTTATTTTCCCTTATACAGGCTTGAGATACGGTAAATTATTACCGCTTGGTCGGGTATTGAATATTTAATCGATTAGTGGTTAAATCATTGAGATAACCCGTTTTAATATGTTTTGTTTGATATAAAGCATTTGGGGGTTAATATGACCGTGTCCTGGATATCATCGGCTCATTCATTTGAAATGGCCACGACTTAAGCACGGGGTGTAGGCATACTCCTGACAGTTGCGTATGTAAAACGGTATCTCACTCGTGAGGAAACTTCTTGTGGGCGTGGTGTGTCTATTAATCTTGTCTCAGCTTCTATCACGGGCCCTGAACGTATGGCAAACATGTAAATCTGCATACAAGACTATTTTATATAATTGTCCCATGTTATAAAAGAACATTTGTGCCTGGTGCATTCAAATCAATTTTCATAAGTGTTTTCAAAAGAGTCAGTTAATTGTATTTACCAGTGTAAACTGGCGTATTTTTCAAAAAGACTAAATGGCAGGTACTACGCGAAATTGGCTAGAAGCTCCTGGGCATTAAGTAGAGGATCTTGCAAGTCCGTAATGCCTTATGTCCCTCGAATGTAATTATCTTTTCAGTATTTTCTGACAATTGGGTTTGTAATAATATTTTATATTCTAAGACTTCCGTTCTGCTATTCTGTGTATGTTTGACTATGACGATATCAATCTTACGTCATGATACTCCCCACCGGGCTGAGCTGTAAATATCGGGGTGTGACAGGTTGGTATCAGAGCCAACGTTTGAGTGAATTAAACACTAGTGTTTAATCTCAAATGACACAGTAGCATATTCCTTAGACCTTCTGAGTCTAGACTTAACACAGGAATGCTCTCATCCCTATTAAGTAAACATTGCTTTCAATTTTATGTGTTTTAAATATGTCGCCAAACAAAGAAGCCGTCGATGGAAATTCTCCACATCCGAAGCCTAGAAATGCCAAGCTTCGTACCATGGCTAGGATAAGCGTGCAACCAGTTGGAGGAAAGATCTTTATGGACCTATTCCCAAAATCAAGCCTATTTAAACTCTTAACCAGATTTCAGAGTCCATACCAGAGGGTCCCTGAGGCTCCCATACTGAAGATGATGCATGTGGATGCTATTAATCCCTATTTTGACAAAAAGACAGATGATTACTTTTAATTCAAAACATCAACAAATTGTCCTACAAATCACTGTCTGTCAAAAATTGTTCCAAATCAGAAAATTCAACAAAAAATCTACATGGCAAACTTCAGCTTCTACCACTGGTCAGACACCAGCGATGTTAAAACACAATTCTCGATGTGGTCACTCAAAGAAAAAAGAACAGACGAAGAACTAAACAGGAAAGTCGACATAATCAATGACATTAATTACAATAAAACCTGGAACAACATATCATTGCTCGACGAAGTCCTCCACTCTCCTCCATTAGATTTCCAAAAGAATGCAGAAGAATTTCTGACACAATTACTAAAACAGGATCAGAAAATATGCAACATGCTAACTGATCTAAAAAACAAAAGAGAGAATGAAATCACATGGAGAAATACCAGAGTCTACGAAATCCTAGCAAGTGTTAACTCTAGCGTGTAATAGTTTATAAATATTTCAGTAAATTTCTATTTTTCTATGTAATAGTTTAATTTAATAATCTCAACATGCATCTTAACATATTGTAAAATGTCAGTGTCAATAAAAACTCTCAACATCATCAACACTTGTTTGTTCATAATCATTTTAAACTACAGGTAATCAAAATAAGAAACAAACCTAAAATGCAAAGGTCTCCTCTCAACTGTTGTAGCACATCTAACTTTTCACGATATTGCACCAATCTATACTCTGTATAAAAGAAGAAAATCTCGTTGACATAAGAAAAGCTGACTTTCGATTTAATGAAAATCAAACAGTGCCACTCTCCCATCAAAGAAGGTAGCACATGCAACTTTTCACGATGTTGCAACAATGATACTGCAACATCAATGTTGAAAGGTTGATGTATGAAGGGAAGCTTCATTGAAACGACGATGTTGGAACAATGATACTGGAATGATAACATGTAAACAGAAGTTCAAACACATGATATTGGAACGATGATATGTAAACAAAATCAACAAACATTCGAACAAAGAAGTATAATCAGAGATTAGCCAGCTGAATCACGAGAAATATGCATTTGAGAGAGAGAGAGAGAGAGAGAGATACGTTCGCAGATATGAGCGAGAGATATAGAGTTGAAATTTGAATATGGAGCCAAATTCATATTTCTTATTTATAGGATTCGAATATATGGTTTGAATTTTGAATTTTGAATCTGGAGCCCGAATTTTGAATTTGAACAGAGGTGTACTTTGGGAACAGAGGTTTGATTGTAAGGTGAAGGGCAGAGGTTTCAATAGAATTTTAAATGATTTTATATATTAGGCTTTATGATGCAGTAATGAGATAAGAAAAGCATTGTTGGACAACCTCTCTGGCTGACACATCAGCTTTTCTTATGTCATTGGGATTTCTCCTTTTATAGAAAGTACTAGTGTTAAGACCTGTGTGTAACCACGGGTGGTTTCTTAGAAAACCATGCATAACACATATTGATAGAACATATAGATACATGTATAGATATTGTACCAAAATGTGTTATCTATTATAGCTAAAAGATAACTATAAACACAGATCATCGGTTAATATATCAGTTACATATGATTATTTCCATTCTCTTATCCAAAAAAGTGCGTATCCACCCATTGACAATTTAACTGTTTACCCAAAAAGACAATATAAAATGTTTATAGACATAAGTACATATAAAAGAGGTCTAACAAAACTTAATAGAATTTGAATACAACTTAAGGTTCAACAAACATTAACTACAAACACACAATCACCTGCCACAACAACTTTCAGCAAAGCTAAATCAAGGAATCAGCGGACTTTAGTAATCAGCAGATCTTTATTCTCCCACCAACCTTTCCCGGATTTGCCCTTTGAATTGGAGCTCAAAAACCAAGGAATCAGTATCATCTTCATCCTACCAAGATAAAGGTTAAAAAGATCTTGGAGGTCAACTGGATTCAGACCAAGTGCATTCTCCCTTGATATCTTTTCAACACTACCATCAGACTTGATCAAAGTCAATTCATGGGTCTGTTTGTCAGACTTCAACTTTAGTATTTTTGGGTCTGATGGGTTTCTTGGGAGAAGTTTTATTTGAGAGGAGTTTGGCAATTGAGGCCTGCTTGCCAACTTCTGAAGTGTTTGAGCAACTTAAGCTAGTAATTGCAACGAAGCATCATCCAATCCATATCGAAACTGATTTCTGATTGACTCTTTTCTGATTTCAGCTTCTCTCTTTTCATCTTCCTCATCCATCAGTTGTTGTTTTTTTCTTTGGTTCAAGGCAGCGATGGATACATCTGCTGATGAGAACAGCTTTTTAGATGTAATGGTCTGGCGACATCTAACAGTGGTTTCATCTTTGTATACTGGCTTTTTAGGAAGGGATGGATCTGTCTTTCTTCGCTCTTCTAGCTTATTGTAAGCTCAATCAATATACTGCCTAGACCATTTTCCAATTTGTCTAGCAGTCCCATACTTAGTTGCTACAAGTTCTGCCCTCATTCTCTTGTACTTCAACACTTCGTCCACTTCAACCTTTTTGTATTGTTTCCAGTTGGGAGCAGATTTTTGCATTTGAGGATCTTTATTCATCTTTTCAATTCTATTAACTTCCTCTTTAAGAGCTTCAATGTCACGACCCCAGCCCCGGTTTGACCGGTCAGGAGCCGCGGAACAGGAACCCGTGGTATTTATTAAATGATGCGACAGCGGAAGATTTTCAACAGGATCTTTTAAAAACTTGAAATGCCTGATTATTTTATTTCATAATTCGGGATAACCCCGTAATTTACAACAGAGGAATTTCACAAGTAAATTCCCTGATTTATAAAACATGTTTATTTATTTTAACTGAGCCACCTCTTCAAGCTGGTTAGTGCTCCGTAGCACATTTCCTTGATTTACAGCAGGTCTCCTGAAACATGTTTTAAAAATATTTTATCAGCGGGGAAATGCTGGCAAGTTATTCAAATTTGATAAAATGACACATGGTTATAAATTACAGCATAAGAGCGATTACAATGGCTTTTATCTTATTTTTATCTGGCGCCGTGTCACCTGGTGACGATGGTCATACCACTATTGGGTCTTTCCCCAAGTAGTGACGTTTATCACTGTTAGGATTTATTAGCCTAACCCGTGAGAAATTAGTAATGTGCACAATACCCCACTAGCCAGTGATTCAAGAGAACCACGACTTACTCCCTGTAATTATAACTTTTGAAAATGGAGTATTGTAAAATACTTTTGATAAAAGAGAATAACTCACATTGCAGATTTAAGTGGACAGAGCGTAGCCTACTGATTAGCCTTGTAACCTAATTTAAATAACAATGCACACGAACTAGGTCAGTAACTAATACAGCTTTTACGATAACTCACGAGACTAAAACCCTCACAACGAATGACAAAGTGCAATACTTAAACATCCGTCGAATTCACGACTAATGACAAAGTATGGCCCCAATGTGGGCAGCACTTAAACATCCATTGGATAGTTTTACATCAATTGGACATTGAATCGTAGCAGCGATTGAGTTAATACCCGGTATCGTAGCAGCGCCTCGCTATAATAATTGAATTTTCGACTTTAGAGCAGTAGTAATTCATTTTTGTGTTTGAATTTCGACACCAGAAGACTGCTCGTATCCCCTTCTATTTATAGCAGAAATTTGGGGCTCTCGCGGCCTCATAAACCTTAGCTCGAACCTTACGCGGCCCGCGTGGACATCTAGTTCGTAGATTAGGGCTAGCGTGTCACACCTAGGTCTGCCATGTGGCTGACACGTGGCCTGGTAGCTGTTCCGGATAAGTTATGAACTGTCGCGGCCCGCGTAAAGTTATACTTAACCCTTACGCGGCCCGCCTGAAGACCAGATTTCTAGATTTCTTGGTTTTTCATGCACAGTAAGGTTTCAGGGGTCCAGGTTTTTATTTAGGGGCCGGTTTAGGACATTTTTGAGAGTCCTTACATCCTCCCTACCTTATTTAAAATCTCATCCTCGAGATTTACTGAAATAAATGAGGATACTTTTGCTTTATTTCCGATTCCAGCTCCCAAGTGTATTCGGGTCCTCGTTTTGATTCCCATTTGACTTTGAAAAGTACTAACCTTTTGTGTTTGAGAAACTTGACTTTTTTGTCTTCTATCTGAAGAGGTTTCTCAACAAATTTTAACTTTTCGTTTACCTCTATATCCTGAAGAGGTACTACCAAAGATTTGTCTGATAGACATTTCTTGAGGTTGGATACATGGAATACATCATGTACTCCAGCCAACTCTTCTGGTAGTTGTAAACGATAAGCAACTGGTCCTATATGTTGGATTACTGGAAATGGTCCTACGTACCTTGGACTTAGCTTTCCTTTCTTACCAAATCGAACTACTCCTTTCCAGGGAGAAACTTTCAACAGTACTATGTCTCCAATTTGGAATTCTAACGGCTTGCGTTGATTGTTGGCATAATTCTTCTGGCGATCTCGAGCCGTCTTTAGTCTTTCCTTGATTTAAGTAATCTTGTCGGTAGTTTCTTGTACAATCTCCGGACCTGATAATTGACTTTCTCCTATTTCTGCCCAACAAACGGGAGTTCTACACTTTCGCCCGTACAGTGCTTCAAATAGGGCAGCGTCAATGCTTGAATGATAACTATTGTTATAGGAGAATTCAATTAAGGGTAAGTGGTTATCCCAGTTTCCACCAAAATCGATGACACATGCTCTAAGCATGTCTTCCAGAGTTTGGATTGTCCTTTCACTTTGTCCGTCTGTTTGAGGATGATATGCAGTACTTAGATTTAGTCGGGTTCCCATGGCTTCCTGGAAACTTGTCCAGAAGCGGGAAGTGAAACGACTATTTCTATCCGATACAATGGAGAGTGGAACTCCATGTAAGGATACTACTTCATCTACGTACAACTTTGCCAACCTTTCCATGCTAAAGGTTTCCTTCATGGGTAGAAAATGGGCTGACTTGGTTAATCGATCCACAATTACCCAAATCACGTCATTACTTTTTCTGGTTTTGGCCAATTTTGTAACAAAGTCCATTGTTATGAGCTCCCATTTCCATAGAGGCATTTCTAATTGTTGTAACAGCCCTGAAGGTTTCTGGTGTTCTGCCTTTACTTGTGAACAAGTAAGACACTGAGAAACATATCTAGCTATGTCCTTTTTCATTCCTATCCACCAAAAGTTATTTCTTAAATCTTGGTACATTTTATTGTTTCCTGGATGTATGGTATACCTAGATTTATGGGCTTCTTCTAAAATCTTGTCTCTTAATTTTCCTTGCTTAGGTACCCAAATTCTTTTCTTATGGAATCTCCAAATTCCATCACTTCCTTGCTCTAATTCTTTTATTCATCCTTTCATTCCTTCAGCATCATCCTGGATTGCTGTTTCTTGAACATCCTTTAATTGTTCCATTAAATCTATCTGTAGATTTAATCTAAGAGCACGAACTCGCTTTTGCTTTTCATGATACTTACGACTTAAGGCATCAGCAACTACATTAGCCTTTCCTTCGTGCTATTGAATATCACAGTCGTAGTCATTTAGGATTTCCATCCATCTTCTTTGCCTCATGTTTAATTCTTTTTGTCCAAATATGTATCTTAAGCTCTTATGATCTGTATAGATAGTAAACTTACTTCCATACAGATAATGTCTCCAAATCTTAAGAGCAAAAACTATGGCTCCTAATTCTAAATCATGAGTAGTATAGTTCTCCTCGTGCTTTTTCAATTGCCTTGATGCATAAGCAATTACCCTCTTGCGTTGCATCAGCACACATCCTAATCCTAACTTAGAAGCATCGCAGTATACTTCAAAATCCTCTGTTTCTTCTGGCAAAGCTAATATTGGAGCATTTGTTAGCTTTTGCTTCAGAATCTTAAAGGCCTCTTCTTGCCTAGGTCCCCATTCAAATTTAGCTGCTTTACATGTTAACTTAGTTAATGGTACAACTATTTTGGAAAAATTCTTAATAAATCGTCTATAATAACCAGCTAATCCTAGAAAACTTCTAATTTCCATAGCTGATTGCGGGACTTTCCATTTAGTGATCGCTTCTATCTTAGAAGGATCTACGTGAATTCCTTCATGATTCACCATATGACCTAAAAATTGCACTTCTTGTAGCCAAAATTCACACTTCGAGAATTTGGCGTACAATTTCTCTTTTCTTAACAAAGTTAAGAGCGCATGCAAGTGCTGGTAGTGTTCTTCCTGACTTTTGGAATAAATAAGTATATCGTCAATGAAGACAATTACAAATTTATCCAAATAAGGTTTACAGATTCGATTCATCATGTCCATAAATGCTGCCGGAGCATTTGTTAGTCCGAAGGGCATGACGGTAAACTCATAATGACCATACCTAGTTCTGAAAGCAGTTTTAGGTATGTCTTCTTCTTGTACCTTCAATTGATGATATCCGGAGCGCAAGTCGATCTTAGAAAAGTATCTAGCTCCTTGTAGTTGATCAAAAAGATCATCAATCCTAGGCAATGGGTATCGATTCTTAATTGTAACCTTATTTAATTCCCTATAATCGATACACATTCACATCGAACCGTCCTTTTTCTTTACGAACAACACTGGTGCTCCCCAAAGGGGATGAACTAGGTTGTATGAATTCTTTACTTAGTAATTCATCTAACTGCTTTTTCAATTCTAGCATTTCTGTGGGTGCTAACCGATAAGGTGCCTTGGCTATCGGTGTAGTTCAAGAAGTTAGATGAATTCTAAATTCGACTTCCCTATCAGGTGGTAATCCTGGTAGTTCTTCTGGGAATACTTCTGGATATTCAGATACTACTGGAATTTTCTTAAGTTCCTTACCTGTTAGGATCTGAGGATCTACTGATTGTGCTTGTTTGTGAGATTTGAACAAATCAAATAGATATGAGTAGTTTTAAGTGCAGCGGAAATGAATAACAAACTTTGTAAACACAATCAAAGGAGAATATAGTTTGATAAACAATTGCTTTTCATAGAGTCGAAAGATTACAATAAAAGCAAAAGGTTACAATGCAAGCTTACAGACTAAACTCCCCCTCAGCCTGATACTTCAAGGTTGGTTGCACAAGATGAAAGGATTGAATTGAGGAGAAGAACTCTCTCAAGACGATCAAATGTAACAGTACAGAGTACTGTCATATTTATAAGCAAACCAAACCACTGATGTACCTCAGCTGACGTCACCATGATAGTGACATCTAACAGCCTAACAACCTATAAACACTGGTCTATACAAAACTACTGACGTCTAACAACTGATTGATAATAAAATACAAAACAAGTCTAACACTGTTCACGTTCCACTGTTGTAGCCTAAGCACTGATTGTTTGATCATCAGTGCTTTCTTCAAAAGGTGATCAGTCTTTGAATGAGCAGTGCTTGGGTCTTCAGCAGTGCTTAACAGACAGTAGTAGATAGAGCTCAGTGTTTGCCTTTTAGCAGTCTTTAGTTGTTTCATCAGTGTTTGGTTCATCAGTTGTTCTTCTGAGCAGTACTTGGAGTGTATCAGCAGATAGGTAACCACTGTCAAGGGGAGAGCTTAGAGTAAACGTCTGCTTATTGTGAATCCACTGTTGTGATCAGGTTTTGGCTTTACATTATCTGTTCCTCTGGTAGGGTTCAATCCCAACAATCTCCCTCTGGAACAGATAATGCCAAAACCTATCATTGTTCTGGATCTTTATTACTCATCAGAAGTTCCCTTGCTTTTCTTTTGAATTCTTCTTCAAATTCTTTGGAACTTGTGTCATCTTCATCCCGACACAGTGTAAGTTCAAGGAGATCCTACAAATCTTCAACACTAAGGCCTAGTGCTTCTTTCCTTGATATGTACTTCACTTCGCCATTGGATCTGACCAGGGTCAATACGTGGGTCTTTTGATCAGACATCCACTTTAGTACTTTTAAACCCAATGGGTTTCTTGGGAGAGATTTATTCAAAGATGAGTTGGGGGATGTTGGCCTTGTGAAAACTTGCAGACTTTCAGACATTCTTTTGAAGGCCATTTCAATAACATTGTTTGCTGCAGCTATGTCTTCTGCAGTTTCCTTCTCTATCTGCTCCTGTCTATTTTGTTGATCTGGCTCACTGTCTGAAACTTCTGAAGTATTTGGTGATGCAGGCTTAGTTAACACCTTCTTAAAAAGGTTTTGAAGTTTTTCTGAGTTTGCTTCTTTTAGACCCATTTTCATGATGGTTTCTTTGAAGTACTCAACTTCCTTTTCCTTTACCTCTTCACTGGTCAGCTGTTCTCCTTTTTCTTGGTTTGTCATAAGAGTAGATCGGAACAGTGTTTTGAGGTTTTCAATATGTTGTTCAAGCTTCATCATATGTTCACGCTTCTTTGAAGTGCCTGATACAGTTATCTTCCTTTTCTTCATCCTTTCATAGGCTTCATTAGTTTGCTGCTTTGACCATTTTGATATGGCATTTACAGTGTCCACCTTTGCATCCACCAGCTCCTGTTTCTTTTTCTTATACTCAGCTGTTTGGTCATCGATGAACTTTTTGTATTTAATCCAATTTGGAGCATTCTTCTTCTTTTTAGGATCGCTCTTGATTCTATCAATCCTATCAGCTTCATGCCTTAAAAGCACTATTGGCCATTCTTCAAATTGGTTTTCTTCAGCAGGATAAAATTTTTCTTGCATTATGTATGCAAGAAGTTTTCTTCTCATCTCTTTTCGTTGTTCTGCCTTTTCTTTGCTCAGCTCATGTGCAAAATCTTTTATTAGATCGACTTTTGTGAGCAGAAGTTCCAATCTTTCAGCAATGGCTTCATCACCTTGACCTTTACATTCAACCTTGGCCCTTATCTTAGCCTGTCTTACTTTAAGTTCAAGATATTCATCCATGTCTTCTGGAACCATGAAGCCAACTAGTGAGGAAAATCTTTTGTTTGAAGGATCATCATCATTGTAGAACTGCCTCATCTCATTTTTTATAGCTTCCAGTTCTAGCGGATATCTTGCAGCAGTGGGATCATATTGGTCCTCATCTGGCTGAGCAAGTTTTCTTTTTCTGGTGTAGAGCTTTGCTGGTTGTGATATGAGACTGGTGGAAACAGTGGTGAATGTCTGACTAACAGTGGTTGAAACAACTGGTGTTTCAACCGCTGTTGTCATTACAACTGCTGATATGTCAGCAGATGTCTTCTCTTTTTGAGCAGGGGTTTTTGATGGTGGTGATGGTGGTGGTGACTCATCATCAGGAATGAAAACCCGTCTCCTTTTTAATGTAGGAGAGGCTGATGATGTTTTGGGTGGATCAGTGGTTTGAGATTGAATAGCAGTGGTTTGTGATTGTGATTGACTGACAGTGATTGAAACAACTGGTGTTTCAATCACTGTTGTCATTACAGCAGATGTTGTAACATCTGCTGTCTTCTGCTTTATGGCAAGAGGCAGTGGTGGTGATATGATTGTAGATGATGATGTGAGGGCAGTGGTTTTGGTGGTGTGTGATGGAGTGGTGTGTGTTGAAGATATGACAGCTGTTTGGCTACTGACAACATTTTTTGTAACTACTGGTGTATCAGCTGTTTGAATGGAAATATGAGATTTTGTGGTTTTGGATGGCTGTTTTTCTAGTTCTGGTTCAATATACAACCCATCTTCTATTCCTTTCTTCTTCAACTTGATTTTCTCCCCCTTTTTGGCATTATTTGCAAGGGGTGTATCCATGAAGAGGATGGAAGAGGGAACTTTGCCAGAGGTACTTTGAATGCTAGCCTTTATAGCCTTGATATCTGCTTGAGTGTCTTTAAACCTTGATTCCACCATGTTGGTCAGCATTTGTACATGAATAGCATGCTTTTGATCAGCCATGTGCTGCTGTTTTTCAAGCATGGGTTTAAAAATATTCCAAAGCTCATTTTCAGCAAATGCATGTTGTGCAGGTGCTTGAGCAGGAACAGCAATGACTTGTGCTTTTTGAGCTTTTAAAATCTCTTGCACCATATCTTTAATTTCAGCAACTGAGTCTTCAAGTTTTTCAACCCTGTTCATCAATTCCTGATATTTTAAATCATCACCCAAATTAATGGGATCATCTGATTTCCCTCCTGAAGAGGTTATACCAATGTGTGACTTAGGAACAGTGTTCCAGAAATCATCCATTGATGCCCCTTGTTCTTGGTACTGGGGACTTCTTTCTTCAGCACTCGATAAACCTTTGATGTTACTGGTGGTCAAAATAGGCTCACTAGTGGTTATCGATGGTGCTATAGAAGAAGTTGCCTTCAAGGGAGTCTTACTTATGAAACAACTGTCCAACTGAAGATCTATTGATCCATCAGTTGTAGTTGCTGCTTCACTTGAACTACTGACAAGAGTTACTTGTAACTCCTGCAGTGTAACCTCCTCAACTGTTGCTGGGATAGCAGAGGTATAAGCATCAGACCCAGTCACTTGTGGGGGTATACTCTCAGTGATAGGTGATAGAGAGGAACTGGTTTGTGTCTGTGCAATATCAACCGCATGCAACAGGGGTATTATTGATTGTGGTAGAATGATTGGTGAGGGTATGGGAGTTGAAAGAGACATGTCCTTGGGATCAGGACTGTGGAAGATAGAACCAAGTGGATCCAGAGCTTCATAATTTGGTGTCCCTGTGATTACAACCTGGTCCTTTTGTGAGGATGCAGGAGGAGTTTTAGGCATAGGTTGAGATCTTTCTTCCAACTGCTGTGAGGAAGTAGCAGCAGTGGTTTGTGGTGACTTTTGTGTTGTCACAGGCAGTTGCTCTGGGATCTCATCTTCCAGAGTTGCCTTTTTCTTGGGTTTAGTGGGCTTTTTGGAAGATTTTCTTTTGGTCTTTTTGGTGATGTCAGGTGTGGGTTTCAAAGCAGTGGTTGTGCTGCTCTGATCACCTGGAGCAGTGGGCTCAGCAGAAGTTGCCTGAGGATCAGTGGCAGTTTCTAAAGTCTGCTCAGGCACCTTTGCTTTTAATTTTATTGGTGCCATCATTCTTGAAAATTTTTCAATTGTTAAACCTTTTATTTGAAAATGGACACCTTGTTTGGGCAAATTTTCATCCTCTTTTTCAAATTTTTGTTTAAAGTAATAGCTCAGAAATCTTGGAAAAAGAAGAAATGATTTGCTGTCAACATTCTTTATCATGTCATTGAAGATCTCCTGGGAGTAGTTGTAATCTTTATTATTTAAAATAGCATAGCCCAGGCATTGAACCTTCAATGGTATTTCATTAAACGCTGTTGTTTTATTAGAAACACAACTCAAAAGTGTGTGAAATAAAAATCTGGGTGCAGAAGGGAAATAACCTTTTTGTAAGGTATCTACCTTAGATTGTTCTGCATATCCCTTTTTTATGAAATCAGTTTTCATCACGGCTTTATCAAAAGATATTTTACCGTTCTGGTCATTCAGTTTGAAGACTTCTGAGATTGATTTTTGGGTTATTTGAATTGCTTTACCCTGTATCGAGGAGTTGATGGCAATGACTTTGTCGCCTTGTTTTTCAAGCGTCGCCTTCTCCCAGAACTCTCTCTGGGTTTGCAAGTAAATGGGAGCATCTGCTGTCAACAAAGTTTTGTACTTTGATGCAGATAGTGTATCAATGATGGAGTCGAAGGTGTGGTTATCGGTAGGTTTTGTGAGGAGACCCAAGTAGTTATGCGGTGATTTGTATGGGATTTCAATGGTTTCTTCGGTCGTTTGAGCGACCTCTTTTGAAGATGATGGTGATTTTGGTTTAGATTTTGATTTTGACTTCGTCATTTTGATGAAGAAGAATCGGAGAGTGTTTTGGGAATAAAGGTTGAAAACTGCTTTGAGAAGAGAACTTTTGGGAATTCAATTCGACAGTGTAAAACCCTGTTTGGGGTTTTGATCAGGGTTTTATTTTGGGAAAAATGATCGCTGATTGTGGCAGCGGTTATTATGATCTGAAGGCTAAAAACTGACCACGTGTCAAACACTGATGAAATGGATGAAGGGTGGAGAACAGTTGTTTTAAGAGCCACTGATGAATCAAGCATCAGTAGTTACAACGGTAATAATGAGGACAGTGGATGACTTTTACTATCAGTGGATAGCATATCAGTGGATAAGACACTGATTTTGAGCATCAGTGCTTGCCAAGCAGAATGAAGAACCAGTGGTTGACTTTCAGCAGTGGATAGTAATTAGGAAACAGATGTTTGAACAAAACAGTGATTAGGGTAAATGGTACAGATTTGAAAGACAAATATTTCAGCAACTGTTTTGAGAATTTTCATTTAAGGTTTTTGCCACATGTCAATTTTGAAGAACAGTGATTTAGTACCCCAGATGATGAGAACTTTTTACTAAGGCACCTTATTTTCGTTTAATATCCAATTAAAACATGAGTGCCCCAGTAATTTAAGTACAGTTTGACAATCAACCTTTGATAAATGCTTAAAAACAAACCTGAGTAAGATATGATCTCGACATATAAACCATTTCCTTCTGACCCATTTATGAGGACAATAATACCAACAAAAATACGGTACTATATCCTGACAGGAACTGAAACTATTGCCAACAAAAACAAGCAAGAGTTCAAAATATATTATTCCAAAAAAAAAATGAACAATATATCCTGGTTATTCGAGAAAATCCTTTATATATATAAAAATTAAAGGATTTTCTGAGAACAGCATCAAAAAGGATCTGGTATATTTAAAAAAAACGTAATCATAACATTCTCAAGTTTATGAAAAATGGTCAGTGGTTTGACAGCAGTTGGTAGAACATTCTGAATACATTTTGACCACTGTTTGGTACCATTTTCTTTGTCAGTTGATTGCAATCATGAGGACACATGGATAAATTTTTTGAACATTTGTCTAGTCCTCTTTGGAGTTCATTCACGGGAATCAAAACCTTTTCCTGAACAGATGAATGCACATAGTTGCTTAATAACCATTATTACCCTAAACTTTGACTCATATGTGTTTTATGTTTATACTCTTTTCTTTTGACTTCAAAAGTTTTGAGATAAACACACTTCTGAGTTTTTTTGTGAATTTTCTTAATGTATTTTAACATAGTTGATTTTGTCCTTTTGAGGAACTCAACCTGTTTTCAACACATAAGATCTGAAATACTAAAGTTTTAATTTCCCTCTTTTTATGTTATCAAAAACACTAATGTTTTATGAACATAGGTTTTTGTTAATCTGAGGTTCATACTATAGCATTTTAATAAGGTGACATCACAATTTTCATAACAGCAATTGAAATCAATTTTGAAAATATGAAATAATCCCATAGTTTAACAGATATGTTTTCAGATCTGAAAACTATGAGTGACTTATGCATGATATCACTTGTTGTGTGAAATTTGTGTGTCATATGACATCTTGGTTGATTTACAGAGTTTCTGAATAACCATTTTGATCATGATTTACTCGTTACTCTGTTTTTCAACTAAATACAACCATCCTTAGTATTAATGAATTTTGAGCCGAACTGTTATGTCAAATTGATTGTTAGATCGAATTTGACTGTCCTGGCTCTGATACCAATTGTTAGGATCTGAGGATCTACTGATTGTGCTTGTTTGTGAGATTTGAACAAATCAAATAGATATGAGTAGTTTTAAGTGCAGCGGAAATGAATAACAAACTTTGTAAACACAATCAAAGGAGAATATAGTTTGATAAACAATTGCTTTTCATAGAGTCGAAAGATTACAATAAAAGCAAAAGGTTACAATGCAAGCTTACAGACTAAACTCCCCCTCAGCCTGATACTTCAAGGTTGGTTGCACAAGATGAAAGGATTGAATTGAGGAGAAGAACTCTCTCAAGACGATCAAATGTAACAGTACAGAGTACTGTCATATTTATACGCAAACCAAACCACTGATGTACCTCAGCTGACGTCACCATGATAGTGACATCTAACAGCCTAACAACCTATAAACACTGGTCTATACAAAACTACTGACGTCTAACAACTGATTGATAATAAAATACAAAACAAGTCTAACACTGTTCACGTTCCATTGTTGTATCCTAAGCACTGATTGTTTGATCATCAGTGCTTTCTTCAAAAGGTGATCAGTCTTTGAATGAGCAGTGCTTGGGTCTTCAGCAGTACTTAAGAGACAGCAGTAGATAGAGCTCAGTGTTTGCCTTTTAGCAGTCTTTAGTTGTTTCATCAGTGTTTGGTTCATCAGTTGTTCTTCTGAGCAGTACTTGGAGTGTATCAGCAGATAGGTAACCACTGTCAAGGGGAGAGCTTAGAGTAAACGTCTGCTTATTGTGAATCCACTGTTGTGATCAGGTTTTGGCTTTACATTATCTGTTCCTCTGGTAGGGTTCAATCCCAACATTACCTTTAGTGTTAATGATTACTGAAATCATATACACTACTTCTTGTTTCCTTGAGTAACTGGCCAATTTCATTATTGAAATGAATTTTAGTGGCTTTTGTGGCTTATCCCCTGTAATCACCACTAATTCTCCTGTGGGTGTATGAATTTCTATAGAATTCTTATCATAAATAATTCGAGCATGGTTGGCTACTAACCAATCCATTCCTAATAGCACATCAAATTCGGCTAACTTCATAGGTAATAGGTTTGCAGAAAATTTATGACCTAAAAGTTTTATCTTTGCGTTTTGCAAAATCTTATCTATTTTAACAGAATTCTCATCTGCTGTTTCGACTTTAAAATCTGCCTAAGATTGGTTAAAGGTAAGTTAAGAGCTTGATAGAATGAAGTATTTATAAAACTTTGGTTTGCACCAGAGTCAAATAATACTTAGGCATAGACGTTGTGAACTAAGAACGTACCGGCTATCACGTCCGGAATTAACTCTGCTTCCTGAGTAGTTAGTTGGAAGGCTCTTACGTTCTTCTTGTTAGTTCCTTCTGTAGTTTTAGCTTTGTTATCAGCTGGTTTGACCAGTTTTGGGCAGTCTGGCCTCACGTGTCCAGCTTCTCCACAATTATAGCAAATTGTAGATTTCTTTTTCCAGCAATCTTCTTCTTGATGCCCCGGAATTTTGTAGAAATTGCAATACCCCTTGCATCTCCCAAAATTCTTTTTTTTGCAGGCATTGCAAAATGGACCAGTGGAAGTTTGCCCAGTTCCTTTTCTTTTGAAATTGCTACGGTTCCCCATACAGAATCCTTGAGTAATCTTTTGGGCTATTTCCTTTTTCCGGGTTTCTTCTCTTGTGCGTACCAATCCGTCAGTTAGGGTGTTGGCTAACTCCACAACATCGTCAATAGTGCGTGGTCTTGCAGCTTTGACAATGTCACGGATTTCACCAATTAATCCCCAAATATAGCGGGAAATAAGCACCGGTTCTGGCGAAGCCAGGGTTGGTACTACTCTCGCATATTCGAAGAATGTCGAAGTATACCCTCAACAGTCTACATCCACCATCCGGTGGTTTAGGAATTTATTTGCCATTTGTTCATTTCCATATTCGGGACATAATTTTCTTTCTACTAACTGCTTAAATTCTTCCCAACTCATGGCATAGGCCACATTTCTTCCTTTGGCTTGAAGTACCGTATTCCACCATTCTAGCGCCCCTTCTTTGAAAAGATGTGACGCGAACATGACCTTGTCTTCCTCAGCACATTTACTTATTGTAATTACTGCCTCGGTTTTTTCTAACCAACGCAGTGCAGCAGTTGCCCCTTCGTTACCTGCAAAATCAGCCGGTTTACATGCAAGAAACTCCTTGTAAGTGCAACCAGACATTGCAGTTTTCATTCTTTTTAGATTTGGAGCTTGCCGTATATTATCGTTATTATTATTAGTATGGTTGCCGCCTCCGTTTATGCTATTACTGAAATTGTCACTATGAGTGCGTTTGCTAGGAATAAGTTGTTGAGGTTCAACTAGAATTCTAGCAGGAGCAAGTATTGCTGGAATAGCATTGGCTATCCCCTGAGCAACGATATTCTCGATATCTTGCCTATTCAGAAAGTGATCTTCATTGTTATGCTCAGATTGATTAACTTCTTTATCGGGTTCATTACCATCGTGTGCCATCTGGTAATTAATTTATATAAGTAATTAGTATTGAATAAGAAGTAACCAAATATAACAAAATAATTGCACATAATCATGTTAACACATATAGTCACAAAATTATTGATTTTTCAATGTTCGATATTTTATAATATAATAGGCATTCGTACAAACCGATTATCTTACACAAGTTTTATTGTTTATTTTACACGTTTTATTTTGATTATATTATTATTATTATTTAAACATATGCTTCCTCCATTCCACATTATCTCATCAGTTGTTTTCAGAAACGACGCTCTCTCTCGTCGTATTTCCAGGAGATCTGTTCTCCTACCTCCCGAATTTGATTCCTTGCATCCATTAGCTCCTCCCCAAAATGGCGGAGTTCTGCCAAGTTTTCATTGCTAATTGATGGGTTTGGTGCAGGTACTGGGTCGAACTGAGGAAAAAAGGTATAAGGGTTATTATGAAGGTTTTGAAATTTCCAGTCGTTGGTCCACCATTCGTCCATTTCTCCTAAAGGTTGGGTATGGATCAGAGGGTCTGGAATAGCTGGTTCCAAGTTTATTGGAAGCTGGGTTTCAGCAGGATAAGTAAAAAGGTTTTCCTTGACAGGCTTAAAGTTATCACAGCTTGCTAGTATGAAATCTAGCTCTTCTTGCAATGTCATTTCCTTGTTTTGCTTGGAGCTTTCTCCAATCTCTTGCTTGGAGCTTTCTTCAACCTCTATTCCTTTTCCTTTATCTGTTGGATTAACCGCCTTGGCAACTTTCCGAGTTACTGGTTTCCTCCTGCGCACACGCCTCCAACCCACAATTCTTCTCCTTTTCTTTGGCTTGGGTTTCTCCGGAGGTGGAGCTTGAAATTCCATGGGTTCCTCCACATCGGCACAATAACCAGTAAAATTCTTGGAAACTTCAATATTAACAGGATAGAGATCAAGATTCTCAAGAGCTTCCGATAATTCATTCATGTTGTTTAGCATTTATGAAAAAAACATACAAAATTTTAAGTTAAAATTTTCACATAGTCACAAAAAAAAAAATCAATCAGAAAAATCTAAGTAATTATACAAACTCTTTTTATTAAAACAACTTATTTTTATTACAACTAAATTTTGAAATATACTAGTAGTTTATTTAATAGATTAAAGTTTCTGGCTTATGGATAATATGGATACTAATACTGGGTCGAGGTGTTGACAGTTTAAAGGTTATCATTTACTGCTACGGTAACTAACATGTAAAGATTTGCCCATTTTTCATCTAATTTATCTTCCCATGGTGGGTTGTTGCCTATTTCTTGGGTTTCCTGATTAACCCTCTTTTCTTTTGGTCGTAATTTCTTTCATTTCTCCTGACTTTTTCTAATAATTAGACTTCTTTTCTTAGGAGAAAGTGGTTCCTCATATTGTGCTTTACGAACAAATATTCCCTCCTCAGTATCTGCTAAGTATCTTGAGGAATTTGATTGGGATGAACTTCCCTTTTCTTTTGGTGAACTATCTAATTTAAGATAGATATTCGAAAGCTTTTGCTTACCCATACTGTAACTAATAAGTAGTCAGTTAATAAAACACATAATCACAAAATTGCAATCAGGAAAATTAAGTATTTTAAATACTTAATAGGCTTAAATCAGTGGCTCAATCGGTGGCTCTGATACCACCTTTTCCTGTCACGACCCCAGCCCCGGTTTGACCGGTCAGGAGCCGCAGAACAGGAGCCCGTGGTATTTATTAAATGATGCGATAGCGGAAGATTTTCAACAAGATCTTTTAAAACTAGAATTGCCCGATTATTTTATTTCATAATTCGGGATAACCCCGTAATTTACAACAGAGGAATTTCACTAGTAAATTCCCTGATTTATAAAACATGTTTATTTATTTTAACTGAGCCACCTCTTCAAGCTGGTTAGTGCTCCGTAGCACATTTCCTTGATTTACAGCAGGTCGCCTGAAACATGTTTTAAAAATATTTTATCAGTGGGGAAATGCTGGCAAGTTATTCAAATTTGATAAAATGACACATGGTTATAAATTACAGCATAAGAGCGATTACAATGGCTTTTATCTTATTTTTATCTGGCACCATGTCACCTGGTGACGATGGTCATACCACTATTGGGTCTTTCCCCAAGTAGTGACGTTTATCACTGTTAGGATTTATTAGCCTAACCCGTGAGAAATTAGAAATGTGCACAATACCCCACTAGCCAGTGATTCAAGATAACCACGACTTACTCCCTGTAATTATAACTTTTGAAAATGGAGTATTGTAAAATACTTTTGATAAAAGAGAATAACTCACATTGCAGATTTAAGTGGACAGAGCGTAGCCTACTGATTAGCCTTGTAACCTAATTTAAATAACAATGCACACGAACTAGGTCAGTAACTAATACAACTTTTACGATAACTCACGAGACTAAAACCCTCACAACGAATGACAAAGTGCAATACTTAAACATCCGTTGAATTCACGACTAATGACAAAGTATGGCCCCAATGTGGGCAGCACTTAAACATCCATTGGATAGTTTTACATCAATCGGACATTGAATCGTAGCAGGGATTGAGTTAATACCCGGTATCGTAGCAGCGCCTCGCTATAATAATTGAATTTTTGACTTTAGAGTAGTAGTAATTCGTTTTTGTGTTTGAATTTCGACACCAGAAGACTGCTCCTAACCCCTTCTATTTATAGCGGAAATTTGGGGCTCTCGCGGCCCGCGTAAACCTTAGCTCAAACCTTACGCGGCCCGCGTGGACATCTAGTTCGTAGATTAGGGCTAGCGTGTCACACCTAGGTCTGCCACGTGGCCTGGTAGCTGTTCCGGATAAGTTATGAGCTGTCGCGGCCCACGTAAAGTTATACTTAACCCTTACGCGGCCCGCCTGAAGACCAGATTTCTAGATTTCTTGGTTTTTCATGCACAGTAAGGTTTCAGGGGTCCAGGTTTTTATTTACGGGTCGGTTTAGGACATTTTTTAGAGTCCTTACATTCAAGGGGCAGTCTTTGAAATCAGACCTGTAGGCTTCGTAGGGCTTGGTATCCATGATAATGTTCAACAAATCATTCCTTAATGTCTTTTGTAGCTCAGCATTTGGTGACAGATTTGACATATTCTTACTCAGGTCTCTAGCAAAATCTTCTAACTTCTTGACTTGACTAAGCCAATGTTGCATGCAACCTGATAACTTAATGTCTCCTAGCCCTTTACTCTCTTCTTTTGCCTGATATTCTGCTTGCTTTTTAGCTTCAGATATTCATCAATATTCTTTGGAGTTTCGAATCCATGAAGAGATGGGAAGCTTCTTTTGGATGGATCATCCTCTGTGTAAAATTGAATCATTTCATCTTGAACTGCAAGCAGTTCCAGAGGGAAATTTACTGCCAATGGGTTGATTTTTGTTGATTGAGGTGGAACGAATGGTTTGGGTGAAGTTTGAATGAATGGAGTAGCTGATAATGGAATTGGTGTGAGTATATATTTTTCTTCCTTCTCTTCTTCATGCACCATGAACTCTCTCTTTCTTGTGTAAACAGATTTTGGAGAAGGAGGAGTTTGGGAAGAAAAAGGTGCTATGAGTGTAAGGGTTGATTGTGATGGGAATTGAAATTGGGTAGAATCAGTGGATTGACTAACAACTGTTGAAACAACTGGTGTCTCAACAGTTGTTGTCTTAACATCTGTTGAAGCATTTGTTGCATCAACAATTGTTTCAGGTGAGGTTGGTAGTGGTGATGAGGATTTTGTATTCTGCTTTTTGACAGCTGGTTTTTCTGGTGAGAGTTTTGGTTTAGGTGTATCAGAATCTGGCTTCTTAGGTTCAGCAGGGGTTTTAAGTTTCACAGCAGTGGTTAGTTTTTCTGGTGATGATATTGGTTTAGGAAATATGACAATAGGAGATTTGTTGTGTTTGTGTGATTTTCTTCTATTTGAGGTTCCAATGTTGAGCACTTCATCTTCCTCTTTTGTATCCTTCCTCTTCTGCTTTCGTTCAATCTCCTTATCTATTTGTTTGTTAAGGGTATCATCAATTCCCTTTTACTTACCAGTATCAGATTTTCCAAAAGATTTTGCAGAAGTTTGCTTGGCAGGCTTTGGATTTTGTTTTGGCTGATTCCTTGGAGTTGGTTTGCCAAAGTTTTTCATGCAATGCTTTTCCCTCTTTTCAGCATCATCTTCATCGTCTTTTTCAAACACAGGTGCAGGAGTAGTACCAGTTAACTTTGCAATGCATTCTTTTATGCCCTTGATGTCAGCCTGTGTGTCTTTGTATCTTGCTTCAACCATAACTCTAATTAGCTTCATGTGAGAATTAAGTTGAATCTCAGCCAGTTCCCTTTGAGCTGCCAGAATGGGTTGTACTGAATTCCAAAGCTCTTGGCATAACTGCTGATGAGAAGGTCGACTTTTGAAAGCATCCACCAATTGCTTCAATTAATCTATCATATCAGCAACAGTTGTTTCCAAGTTGGATATCCTCTCCGTCAAATCCTGATATTTTAATCCATCACTTAACTTAATAGGATCTTTTGAATTCCCACCAGAGGTGGTTGTATCTACTTTTGAAAGAGGAGGTATCTCCAAGTTTTCATTAGCAGATGCCCCTTGTTCTTGGTTCTGGGGACTTCCCTCTACATCAGTGGTTACCTTAGTGATCTCACCAGCGGTTAACCTGAACTTACCAATAGATACCTTGGTAGATACAGAAGTGATTGCCTTCAAGGGAGTCTGACTGATGAAACTACTGTCCAAATGTAAATCAGTGGATTTGACATTTGTAGTAGCTGCTACACTTGAAATACCATCAAGAATTTGCTGAAATTCAAGAGGTGTAGCCTCCTCAACTGTTTCTAGGTTACACAGCTATTGTTGAAGTTAAACTCTTAGTAAAGTGTTTGTGGGAGGGACTGCTATGAGTCTAAATGTCAATAGCTTGAAACAGTGTTACAAACTTTGGTGGAATAGAAGTTGAAGGGATTACTGTCGAAAGAGACATTGCCCCGGGAGAAGGTCTTTTAAGCATACTCTCATATGAGGGTATGACATCATATTGTGGTGTCCCTGTGAATACAACATGTTCCTTTTGTGAGGAATCATGAGGAGTTTGGTTTAAGGATTGGGATCTTTCCACATGTTGTGAGGAAGTAGCAACAGTGGTTTGTAGTGACATATGTGTTGTCACAGGGTTAACCTCTGGGATCTCATCTTCCAGAGGACCCGTTTTTGTGGTTTCGGTGGGCTTTTTGGATTTTGTTTTGGTCTTTTTGGGTTTTGTTGGTGGGGGTTTCACAGCAGTGATTATAGTGCTGTGATCGCCAAGAGCAGTGGGCTCAGCAACAGAGGTTTGAGGAGCAGTTGTGGACTCATCTAAAATTTCCTCATTCCCCTCTGCTTCAGTTTTGGAAACATCTGACTCTTTAGCCATAAGGCGAGTAAAAGTTTCAGATGTTAGAGTATTCATTTTAATAGCTTTACCTTTTTCAAAAACTTTTTGAGAAACATGTTTTTGCAGGTAGTAGCTTAATAGTCTAGGAAACATAAGAAAAGCAACAGTTTTCCCCTTTTTAATAGCAGCAGTTTTCCCCTTCTTAATGTTTTTTAAATTTGCAACCAAATCAGCAAACAGTGCCTGGGAGTAGTTAAAATCAGTATTTGTCAAAATTGCAAACCCCAATGACTAAATTTACAAAGGTATTTCATTAAAAGAAGTAGTTTTATTTGAGAGATATTAAGAGAGTATGGAACAGGAATTTCATTGGTGGTGGAAAATTACCGTTAAACATAGTTGCCTTATTCAACTGTCCATCATATCCCCTCTCAATCAAGTCTGTTTGAATCTCATTTTTCGGGAAACATGTCTTACCTTCCTAATCGTTTACCCCAAATGTTGTCGATATGGTAGTGGGGGTAATAGCAACCTATTCACCTCCGACTTTTGAAGTTATACTTACCGCCACATTGTTTTGTTCTTCAATATTCGCATTTGCCCAGAAATCGCGGAGCGTCTTTTGGTAAATGGGTGCGTCGGCGGTAAGAATAGCCTTATATTTTGATGATGTAAGAACATCAATCATTGAATGATAGAGAGTATTGTTCTCGGTTTTCTCAAAAGTAGCCAGGTAGTTATGCTGCTTTTTCACCATCAGAGCCATGATCGGAATTGAAAGTTGTGGGAGGTTGATGAAGAAGTGTTGAAAAAGAAGGTGGAAACCGCTTTGATGAATTTTAAATTCGAGATGAAAGTAAAACCTCTGTTTGGGGATGAAACAGGGTTTTATAAAGTGAAAAAGTGAATGCTGAAGTGTCAGAAGTTACAAAGATCTGATGGCTAACATATGTCCACGTCAGAACCTCTGCTCTGATAATGGATGACAGTTGTTTGAAAACCACTGTTGGGCAACAACAGATCTTAGGCAACAATAGTAAGTCAGCAGTCCTTAGATTAAACAGAACCTATCAGAACAGACAATACCCTTCAGTAGTGTTTGGAAACCACTATTGGGCAACAACAGACCTTAGGCAACAATAGTAAGCCAGCAGTCCTTAGATTAAACAGAACCTATGAGAACAGACAATACCCTTCAGCAGTTTGTTGAATTTTTACTCAAACACGGGTTTGGAAAATAGTTGTTTTCAACAAACTTTTAATATAAACAAATAAATTGATATTAAATATCAGCAGCCATTTAATGAAAAACAGTTAAAAAATAAATTTTCATGGGAAAACTATAAAATTAAATATCAAGAAACCGAAAGGACAAATTCTAAACCTCTGCCATAAAAAAATTAAAAACAATTCTAAACCTCTGCCATAAAAAAATAAAAATAAAAACTCTTCATTTAAAGACCAACAATACTCTACATGGCAAACAGAGGCTTCTACAACTTGATCGGACACAAATGTTGTAAACAGTGGTAAATCAACAGTCGCTAGGATAAACAGAACTTATTAAAACAGACAATACCTTTCAGTAGTGGATGAATTTTTATCCAAACAGAAATTGATTCAAAACATCAACAAATACTATGAAAACACTGATAATTAGTTTTAAATTTATTTTATATATTAAGACTTATGATTATGATGCAATAATAACCTCATAAAAGCATTGTCGGACAGCCTCTCTGCCTGCCACATCAGCTTTTCTTATGTCACCGCAATTTTTAGAGCAAAACAGAGGTTTACCCAACAGTTGTTTTCCACAAACTTTTAATAGTTTTTTCCAATATTTAAAAAAATAGCTATTTTTAAGAATGGAGTTTTCATGTTCTGAAGACATTTTACAAAGATCTGTTGGGTAATAACAGATGTTCAGAACTTCTGTTGTGTTAATGGTTGAGAATTCTTTGGAAACCGCTGTTGGGAATAACAGATGTTGGCAACAGTAGCAACTCAACAGTCGTTACATAAAACAGAAATTATAGAAAGTATAGATTATCAAGAAACCGAAAGGAAAAATTCTAAACCTCTGCCATAAAAAATTATAAAAAAACCTCTTCATTTAAACACCAACAATAATCTACATGGCAAATAGAGGCTTCTACGACTTCATCAAACACAAATGTTGTAAACAGTGGTAAATCAACAATCGCTAGGATAAACATAACTTATTAAAACAGACAATACCTTTCAGCAGTGGATGAATTTTTATCCAAACAGAAGTTGGACTTTTGATGTTCTGAAGAGATTATAATGTTTTAATCATCAACAGACGATGATTCCAAACAGCTCTTCTCTTTTGGCAAAATTTAATTTTAACAGACCTTTAGAATAGCAGTTATCAACTCTAACGACTGTTGATGCTCAAATTAGTAAAAATAAAATGCTCTACAAAGATTAATAGAATTAAAATCTACCGATCACATATGACGATAGATCAACAATTACATCGAGTACTGAACAACAAAATTTAATATTCTAACAGCAAAAACTAAGAAATTTTAGCTTCAACTCCATTGTGTACTGAACTTCTCTATGTATATCTTTGAGCTTCGCCATGAACTCCAAGTCTCTATCTCCGCAATCTATATTACTGATAACACAAAGGTCACGTACGACAGTTAAAGGCATCACCATCAGGTTTCTGGACACTTGGTCTCTCGTAAACAGACCAAGATGCATTCCATCAAAACACCTCTTCAGCTCTTGAAGAGTAGCCCTATCCTCATATACTTGATCCTCAACTTGCTTGATAAAGCGATACTTTAAATCGTTAGAATCTGCAGAAGGGTATGATGACATTTTTAAGTTGTATATTTCTTCAAGTCTGATGTAAAAGAAGGATATTATGGTAGTAAAACGTGATGAAAAACAACTGAACTGACAATCATATTATATAGTGAAATAACTAACAGCCCAAAGGTCAGACTAAATTTCACCGCACCATTAAACACTATAAAAGGCTGATGATTAGGCTGATTGAAGAACTAATAAATAAAAGAAAACCTGGAACAACATCGGCGCTTCATGAAGCACTCCACTTTCTGCACTTCAGACTTCAAGAACAGTGCAGAAGAATTTCCCACTGCTCGCTTGGAAAAAACAAAGTTGAAATATATCAACACCTTAAAATAAATATTATCAACATATATCAACAGTTTCAAAGAATCCACAAACCTAAGATAACCCGCAACTGATTGTTTGAATTTTAAATAACTCTGAGAACGCTGAAATATAAAGCGAGCATTAGAATAGATCAGTTCAAAATTTAAGATTCAATATTACAGAAAAAAAACATACCCTCAACGATGTTGCAACGATGATGTTGGAAAAATTATGTGAAGTACAAAAAGCTGTAATCACAGATGAACAGACTGAATATGGAAATTCTGCATTTTGTAACAATCTATTTATATATACTTTCTATAAAAAGAGAAAACCAAGTGATATAAGAAAACGTTCGAACAGAGTCAATGAAACAACGATGTTGGAACAATGATATTGAAAGGATAATGTGTAAACAGAGTCAACACATGTTCGAACAAAGAACTGTAATCGAAGATTAACCGGCTCGATCATGAGAGCTATGCATTCGAGTGAGAGAGATATAATCGCAAATATGAGTGAGAGAGATAAATTGAAATTTGAATGTGAAGCCAAATTCATATATGTTATTTATAGGGAGCCAAATTCATATGTAGTTTGAATTTTGAATTTGGAGTCAGGATTTTAAATTTTGAATATGGGCAGAAGCTATGGGCAGAGGTTTGAAGGGTTTTAATAAATAACTGCCCTTTTGTATGTGGGCCGATGTTTAAACACTACACTTCCACCTACGGATAGACCTTTGAAAGTATAGATGTGGGCCAGACCTTTGAAAATTAAAGTGATTTTATATATTAAGGTTTATTATGCGATAATAACATAAGAAAAGCCTTGTTGGACAGCCTCTCTGGCTGACACATCAGTTTTTCTTATGTCATTGGGATTTCTCCTTTTATAGAAAGTATAGATAGATAGATAGACAGACAGACATATAGATAGATAGATAGATAGATAGATAGATAGATAGATAGATAGATAGATAGATAGATAGATAGATAGATAAAAAATTTTCTATAAGGTCACTAGCATTTTGTTTTTTAAAATTTAGAGGTTCAAATAGATTTTACTTTTTTAAAACTGATGTATATAAAAGAAATTGGAAATTAATTTTATCTATTTAAAAGATCCTTCACCTTTAATAGAAAAAATAACTGAGTTAGTGGATGGATGAAAATTTATAAAAATTATGTGACAAAACTATTAGTTGTTTTATAAGAACTGCATGTATATTCTGTTATATATATATATATATATATATATATATATATGAGACAAAATTAATTAAATAAAAGAAATTAAAAAGAATATAAGTAAATTGTCAAAATCGTTCCTGAGGTTTTATATTTGCCAGTTTCATCCAAATATTTTTCAACTTTACAAAAAAAGTAAACTAAGTTAGTGAGGTGAATGGCTATTTGGCACAAAAAAGTCATTTTGTATGAAATTGGCTAACAGACCTAAACCTCAGGGACGATTGTGGCAATTTACTCTTTTAGTTATTTGGACTCTTTTTTTTAACGGCCAACAAAATCAATCTCGAACACTCTCAGGGCTCCAACTGGACAGTGTACTCCAAGAGTAACCTGACTCCATCTCCAATTCTGGGGAAAACCCGGTAACCCACCCGCCTGTAGGCACGATGATGAAATTACCGGTATGTCACAACCCCCGTCCCCTATCTACCCGGGAACGGGCGGCCGCGGCCAGTTTCAGTGGTATCGGTGTTTATCAGTTTGGCAGCGGAAATTTCATCAGGACCGTAGTTAGGAAATATTTTATCAGAGTAAAATACCACATTTTTATATTAATAAACACATTGGGAAAACCCAAGTTTCTATTACAAACATGTTTATAGGGATAAACCCTAATTTATCGAATTTAAAACATCGTCTTTTAGGTAACTTTTATAGCCACATTTTTCCAAGCCTTCAGTGCTCTCCTGCTAGCTTCTTATTGGCTTTCACATTTTGTTACCTAAAACGCGTTTTAAAAACATTTGTCAGTGGGAAATACTGGTGAGTGAATCCCAATTTAATCAAGAAGCATTTATTCTTTAACAGTATTGAGAGCAATTACAATGTTTATATCTACACAATTACTCATTCAGTATTGTCAATCCTGACTGGTGGGACATATTACTAATTGGTTATCTCATTGTCCAATAATAACGTGTTCCACATTTTGTATACAAAACCCCAACATACCGGCAGTAATTGAAGAATTACAAAGACTCAATCACTGCTAATTATAATTTAAAATAGGTAAGGTTTTGTAAAAGCAGTTTGCAAAAAGGTTTACAAAAAGAAGATTACTCACATTGCTATCTTAGGGTTTTCCTTTGTGATTTCCTAGTGATTATCTATTAAATTACACAATGCACACGCGTTAGTATAATAACCCAATATTTACATTAGTAATACCCTCCCCGAGACAGAACTCCAACGACTACGTCAGGCAGAACCACGACAGCCGTTACGGAACTCTAGATCAATCAGGCATCGTATCTAATACGTAACCGGGGTTATAATACTTACAACGGGGCAGAACTTCGTTAATTAGGGGATATAATACCCGATTATAGCTTCTACACTTATATAATTCGAGAGAGAAAGAAAGTTGTGAGCGTCGGAAACTGAAAGCTGATGGCCTCTATTTATAGGGACTGATCATGACTTCCTCGCGACCCGCGTAAACCACACAAGGGTCCTTCGCGGCCCGCGACATAGGGGAATAGGCTCTAGCCTTGACAGGTCACAAGTGTAGACCTGATACGAACTCGACACGTGGCAGCTCCGGGTGAGGCTGCGTTGCCTAGTTGTCGCTCCCCGCGTAGCCCGAAGAGTAAGTCTTTGCGGCCCGCAAGAAATGGCTGAATTTTGATTTTTATTTTATTTTAATTATATAAAGGTATTTAGGGTTAAATATCGTATACGGGGTGTATTTGGGAGTGTCTAGAGTCATGTTAAAGGTTCCGGGAGAGCTGTTATATTTGTAGTAGTAAAGAAATACATGACTTTAAATTTTGTTAGATTTGTTGTCATATCTATTTGCCTACATATGTTTAGTTATTTCTTGACAATTATATACATATAGGGGTGTCGGGAATAATTTTGGAGGGTCGTTATTTCCTCCCCACCATGTTTTAGAACTCGTCCTCGAGGTCTACTAAAATAGGTGTGGATATTTCCTTTGCATCTCTGATTCAAACTCCCAAGTGTATTTTGGTCCTTTTTTGGAATCCCATTTTACTTTAACTAGAACTAATCTCTTGTGTTTAAGATTCTTGACTTTCCTGTCTTCAATTTGTAAAGGCTTTTCTACGAACTTGAGCTTTTCATTTATCTCTCTATCTTTAAGAGGTACCATTAATGTTTCGTCCGCTAAACACTTTTTGAGATTACATACATGAAATACGTCATGTATTCCTGCCATTTCCTCTGGCAGTTGTAGCTGATAAGCTACTAGTCCTATTCTTTTAATAATCTCAAAAGGTCCAACATACCTGGGGCTTAGCTATCCTCTTTTGATGAATCTTACTACTCCTTTCCAAGGAGAAACTTTTAATAAGACTTTGTCTCCTACCTGAAATTCCAATGGTTTTCGCCTGTTATCAGCATAGCTTTTCTGACGATCGCGTGCTGCTTATAGTCGTTACTTGACTTGAAAAATCTTGTCTGTTGTTTCTTGTACTATCTCTGGTCCAGATAATTGCTTTTCTCCAATTTCTGTCCAACAGACTGGGGTTCGGCACTTTCGTCCATAAAGTGCTTCGAATGGTGGAGCATTGATACTGGTATGATAGTTGTTGTTGTAGGAAAATTCTATTAATGGTAAGTGATCGTCCCAATTTCCTCCGAAATCAATTACACAAGCTCTAAGCATATCTTCCATGGTCTGAATCGTCCTTTCATTTTGTCCATCCGTTTGAGGATGATAAGCAGTGCTTAGATTTAACTTGGTTCCCATTGCTTTTTGGAAACGTGTCCAAAAATGAGATATAAAATGGCTATCTCTATCAGAAACAATTTATAAAGGGATTCCATGTAATGAAACTATTTCATTTACATACAATTTGGCTAGTTGTTCCATACTGAAAGTCTCCTTCATTGGTAAGAAATGAGCAGATTTAGTTAGTCTATCTACAATCACCCAGATTGTATCATTACCTTTTCTTGTTTTGGGTAATTTGGTAACAAAGTCTATGGTTATCAATTCCCATTTCCATACAGGCATTTCCAATTGCTGTAATAAACCTGAGGGTTTCTGGTGTTCAGCTTTGACCTGTGAACAAGTTAAACACTTGGCAACATGAGCTGCTATATCCTTTTTCATTCCTATCCCCCAGAGATTCTTTCTTAAGTCTTGATACATATTATCACCTCCAGGATGTATCGTATACTTAGACTTATGGGCTTCTTCTAATATTCGGTGGCGTAGGTTTCTTAGTTTAGGTATCCACATCCTTTTCTTATGGAATCTCCAAATTCCATATGTTCCTTGTTCTAATTCTTTAATCATACCTTTCAATTTTTCAGTATCATCCTTGATAACTGATTCCTGTGCTTCTCTAATTTGGTCGTTTAAATCTACTTGTAGATTTAATTTAAGAGAACATATTCTTTTTGGCTTTTCATGGTACTTTCTACTTAAAGCATCAGCAACTACGATTGCCTTTCCTTCATGATACTGGATATTGCATTCATAATCACTAAGAAATTCCATCCAGCGTCTCTGTCTCATATTCAGCTCTTTTTGCCCAAAAATGTACCTTAAACTCTTATGATCAGTGAAGACAACAAATTTATTTCCATATAAATAGTGTCTCCAAATCTTAAGGGCAAAAATTATAGCTCCTAACTCTAAATCATGTGTTGTATAATTTTCTTTATGATTCTTAAGTTGTCTAGAAGCGTATGTTATAACCTTCTGGCGTTGCATCAACACACATCCATAACCTAACTTAGAAGCGTCACAATAGACTTCAAAGTCTTCTGTTCCTTCTTGTAACGCTAGTATGGGTGAGTTGGTTAATTTTTGCTTAAGAATTCTAAAGGCTTCTTCTTGTTTTGATCCCCATTCAAACTTTACAGATTTACAGGTTAGCTTAGTCAAGGGAATGGCTATTCTAGAAAAATCTCGAATGAACCTTCTATAATAACCGGCCAATCCTATAAAACTTCTAACCTCGGTTGGTGACTCAGGGATTTTCCATTTAGTAATCGCCTCAATCTTTGTGGAATCCACATGAATTCCTTCATGGTTAACTAAATGTCCAAGAAACTGCACTTCTTTTAACCAAAATTCACATTTTGAAAATTTAGCATAAAGCTTTTCTTTTCTTAGCAAATTTAAAAGTGCATGCAGATGCGCTGCATGTTCCTCCTTACTTTTAGAATAAATTAGAATATCATCTATAAAGACAATTATGAATTTATCCAAATATGGCTTACATATTCGGTTCATCATGTCCATAAATGCAGCTGGGGCATTAGTTAAACCAAAGGGCATGATAGTAAATTCATAATGGTCATACCTTGTTCTAAAAGCGGTCTTAGGAATGTCCTCGTCCTGTACCTTTAATTGATGATATCCTGAACGTAAATCGATTTTCGAGAAAAAATGAGCTCCTTGTAATTGATCAAACAAATCATCGATTCTCGGTAATGGGTACCGATTTTTAATCGTGACTTTACTCAATTCACGGTAATCAATGCACATTCGCATTGACCCGTCTTTCTTTTTGACGAACAAGATTGGTGCTCCCCAAGGCGATGAGCTTGGCTGTATAAATCCTTTTTCCAACAGTTCGTCTAACTGTTTCTTTAATTCTTGCATTTCATCTGGTGCCAAATGGCAGGGTGCTTTGGCAATCGGTGCTGTTCCTGGTAACAGATGAATTCTAAACTCGACTTCTCTATCCGGTGGTAGCCCTTGTAATTCTTCTGGAAATACATCTGAAAATTGAGATACTACAGGGATATCTTTTAATTTCTTTCCTTTAGTGTTAATGATTATAGAAATCATATACACTAATGATCCTTTCCTAGCATTACTTGCTATTTTCATCACAGAGATGAATTTTATGGATCTAGTTGGATTGTCTCCTTTAATTGTGATATTTTCACCTTTTGGTGAATTTACTTGTATTGACTTTTGATCACATAAAATACTAGCTTTATTGCCTATTAACCAAACCATTCCTAATACAACATCAAATTCTGCCAGATTCATTGGGTAAAGGTTGGCAATAAACTTTTGATTTAAAATTCTATTCTTGCACCCTGCAAGATTTTGGTAATCTTAATGGTCTCTCCATTTGCTGTTTCTACTAAACATTCTTGTTGGAGTTTAGTTAATGGTTGATTGAGAAGTTTGCAAAATGAAGTATTAATAAAACTTTGGTTTGCACCAGAGTCAAATAATACTTTAGCAAAAACATCATTAACTAAAAACGTACTGGCAATCACGTCCGGAATCATTTTGGCTTCTTCTGCAGTCAGAACGAATGCTATAGCATTCTTAGTAGTTTTGTTGTTTGTTGTTGGAGCGAATTTCGGACAATTGGGCTTGATGTGGCCTTGCTCTCCACAATTGTAGCATATCTTATTGGTGGGTTTCTTCCTGCAGTCTTCTTCCTTATGTCCAGATATTTTGCAAAAATTGCAGTATATGGAGCATTTCCCAGAATGCTTCCTTTTGCAATACTTGCAGTAAGGTGCAGAGGTGGAACCTACATTTTTCCCATGGTTGGAATTTCCGTAGCGAAATTCTTGTGTAAGCTTTTGAGCTAGGTTCTTCCTCTGGTTTTCTTCTTGGGTACGTACCAGTTCATATGTCAAGGTATTAGCTAGTTCTACTGCTTCTTCTATGGTTTGTGGTCTAGCTCCCTTGACTACATGCCTAATTTCACTGATTAATCCCAGATGTAATGGGAGATTAACACTGGTTTAGGTGATGCTAGGGTTGGCACTATTCTAGCATATTCGAAGAATGTAGTAGTGTAACCCTTACTATCTACTCCAGTCATTCTTAAATTTAAGAATTTATTTGCTATTTGTTCCTTTTCATTGGGAGGACAGAATTTCCTTTCTATCGTATCCTTAAACTCGTTCCATTCCATACCATAAACCCTGTCACTTCCTCTGGATTGGAGGATAGTGTTCCACCATTCTAGAGCTGCATTTTTAAACAGATTGGAAGCAAACATTATTTTATCTTCTTCTGCGCACTTGCTTATTTTTAAGACTGCCTCAGCCTTTTCTATCCAACGTAGAGCTGCAATGGGCCCTTTATTGCCAGAGAATTCTATTTGTTTACAGGACCAGAATTCTTTGTAAGAACAACCATAAGACATGGTTCTTCTTCTTTTGGAATTGACATTTAAAAAATGGGTCCATTGTGCACGCTATGACTAAGTTCAGTATGGGTTCGCTTACTCCCATTACCACTTTTATTATTATTTTCCGCGTCCCTAACATTTTGGATAATAGCTGGCATGGCATCCCTAATTCCTTGGCTTACAATATGTCGAATTTCACTGTTATTTATTTGATTTTCATTATTCTGGTTTTCCTAATTTGTTGCGTCGGCCATCTGGATTTTAAACAATTTCCAAGTATTAATATCACATGAAAATATCCAATGCAACAATTACACAATAAGCATGTTGATCCAAAATCGTCGAACATTGCGACTTACTCTATTTTATAGTAGGCATCTATATTTATTACAAATACAACTGGAATTAAAATACAATACTAGTATGCATCATTAACCACAAGATGATCTATACTACAATATATTATTATTATTAGATATAAGATATATATATATATATATATAATATATTTATTATTATTATTAATGGTACGGGTTAATCCAAAATTCCATATTACGCTCGTTATATTTCCAGACGAGCTTTTCACCTATCTGCCTCATTCTTTCACTCCCTTCTAAAATCTCCTCACCAAAGGTTCGGAGTTCTTGCACATTCTCAGTGCTCATGGTTGTGTAGGTACTGGTATTGGGTCTGGGAACTGGGGCATCTGTTCTTCTTGAGGGGATGGATTCTCTAGAATCTCTCTGATGTATTGGTCATTATCATAATAGGGATCTAGAGGGTCAAGGTCTAGGTATGGTCCTACTAAATCTTGCATGGGCTCCTCTATTAGGGTTGGGTAACGTTGCTGGTAATCCCTGCGGTGGTCAAACCAAGGGTCATAGTCTGGTGGAGGGGGTGCTGGAATTCTAGGGATTTCAGCTGGGTTTAGGTCAGGTAGTGGGTTCAGGTCAGCCGGGTTAATCTCTACTTCCATGGATTGTGTCGGGAACAACTGCAGTGGTTGGGGTGCTATGAGTTGTTCTAGATTAGGGTCGGCAGCGGTGGTAGCTAATATGTGAAAATTAGCTAATCTCCTATTGAGTATGTCCTGGGTTTGCACATTCATTTCCCTATTGGCCGCTGCTAAGGCCCTTTGCTGTTGCAATTTCCTCATCCTCTTTCTACGCTCATGAGCTCCTCTGCTGAACCATCCTCTCTTCTTGGGAGGGAATGGCTCTTTAGATTGTGCTTTAAACACGAAAATCCCTTCTTCAGTATCAGCCGAATACCCCGAGGGGGTAGACTGTGAAGAGGTTCCTTCATCCCTAGGAGAGTGGGACAACTGACGGTAAGCGTCCGAAGGTCCTTGATTACTCATATTGTAAACTAACAAATTGTCAAATAACATAAAATAATAATATACATGCATGCACATAATTTCATTTATTATTTCCTAACAAAATTTAATACTATCAATGTCAGCAGAACACCTCTTTGGCTGAAATAAATGGCTAAGCTCTGATACCACCTTCTGTCGCAATCCCCGTCCCCTATCTACCTGGGAACGGGCGGCAGCAGCCAGTTTCAGTGCTATCGGTGTTTATCAGTTTGGCAGCGGAAATTTCATCAGGAACGTAGTTAGGAAATATTTTATCAGAGTAAAATACCACATTTTTATATTAATAAACACATGGGTAAAACCCAAGTTTCTATTACAAACATGTTTATAGGGATAAACCTTAATTTTTCGAATTTAAAACACCGTCTTTTAGATAACTTTTATAGCCACATTTTTCTAAGCCTTCAGTGCTCTCCAGCTGGCTTCTTATTGGCTTTTACATTTTGTTACCTGAAATGCGTTTTAAAAACATTTGTCAGTGGGGAATACTGGTGAGTGAATCCCAATTTAATCAAGACGCATTTATTCTTGAACAGTAGTGAGAGCAATTACAATGTTTATATCTACACAATTACTCATTCAGTATTGTCAATCCTGACTGATGGGTCATATTACTCATTGGCTATCTCGTTGTCCAATAGTAACGTGTTCCACATTTTGTATACTAAACCCTAACATACCAGCAGTAATTGAATAATTACAAAGACTCAATCACTGCTAATTATAATTTAAAATAGGTAAGGTTTTGTAAAAACAGTTTGCAAAAAGGTTTACAAAAAGGAGATTACTCACATTGTTATCTTATGGTTTTCCTTTGTGATTTCCTGATGATTATCAATTAAATTACACAATGCACACGCGTTAGCATAATAACCCAATATTTACATTAGTAATACCCTCCCCGAGACAGAACTCCAACGACTACGTCGGGCAGAACCACGATAGCCGTTACGGAACTATAGATCAATCGGGCAGCGTATCTAATACGTAACCGGTGTTATAATACTTACAAAGGGGCAGAACTTCGTTAATTAGGGGGTATAATACCCGATTATAGCTTCTACACTTATATAATTCGAGAGAGAACGAAAGTTGTTGTGACAACTGTGCTCTGTAATCGATGAACAATGCAAAACAATGTTAATTATTAATAAAACAATGTGTTGTGGTGTTATTATATTTTTAATTGTGTTTGATGATTTTACGATTCGATTCCGATTTCAAGCTTTAAATCACTTTCTGGAGGGTTACACGCAAACTGGTGCGTAAACGCAGTCAGTTTAACGCAATAAACACTCCGGAATAGTGACATAGGCTTAACATACCTTAAATAACCTTCACATAACTTAGAAATAAGTTTTGGATAGTTTGGTGTGTTGAAAACAAGTCTATTCGATCGCAGGGACTATTTGTGTCAAACTGCGAAACTATACTGATTCGTATAGTATCGAATAGTCCGGAACTTGATCATAAGCTAAACATACCATATATAACCTAAACATAGCTTAGAAATAAGCTTTGAGGGGTTCGGTATGCGAAAACATGCTTATTTGATCTTACAGGGACTAAAAGTGTCAAAAACGGCGTAAGTTTGCATTTTCGCGCATATCTTACGTTTTGACTACATCTGGACATCCAAAATTTTTGTACACACTAAAATATTTTTATTTTAGTGATCGGCATGCAAAAATACTGTTCGTCGCTCAATTTGGATCGTTTTCGCGTCCGTTTGAGTTTCGTCGTAATTTAACCGAACAACGCGATCGTACGACCAAACGAACCAACATCCGAGATGCTTTTGAGCATGTTTTGAGTTCCCAATACTTTAATTTCATTTTAGAGCCTTGAAATGAGGTTAACGGGGCTTAAACGTGTCAAAAATGAGCCGAAATGCAAGTTTTACAAGTTCATGGGCTAAAACTGTCATTCTGCCAAAGTGGCCCAGGCGGCCCGTGTCAGTGTTACAGCTCAGAAACATTGAATCTGGTCATTTAGCTCGAATTTGATGGTTTTGATCTCTAGTTTTTCATGCTATGGGCTGGTTTGTGTGGAGAACAAGTCCCCCAATCATTCTTTGACAATTGTATGCCCAAGATCACTCCCTCCTTGCCAAGAAATGATCCTAACGGTTTGCGAAAAACTATATAAGGCCATGTCCCCATTCCATTTTCCTCACATTTGATCTGAGATTTTCTCTAAGTGGTTGTGATTATTCACTACCTACCTGATAAAAACTTGGAATCAAATCTATTTGGACCCTTTGTAAGTCCTCTTTCATTCTTTTACTGCTTTCTTAGCTTAAAAGTCAAACAGTGTTTGACTTTCGGCTTTAACCAGTCAATGGTTAACGAGAAGTTCGTTTGAACTTCGCAACGTGAGCGTAATCACGATGGTTATAGTCCTTAGTGACTATACCTACTGATTACCACGTTGACTAGGCGTAGTGACGAGTCGTAGTTTCGGTCAAAATGTGCATTTAAGCGTATTTTGCAACCAAACTACTCTTGGTATCAAAACACTTTTTTTTGATATCAAAACCTGTTTTCTAACTTAGTTAAGCATGTTTTAACATGCTTAGCTCGTCACTTTTAGTTTAGTGCTTGTTTATAGTCGTAAGTCAAGCGGTCTAAACCACCGCTTAGACTTTCGAACTCGACCCGTTTGGTCGATCATTAAGATCCGACCAAACATGTTTAGTGACCATAGTTGCATAGGGAATAACCTTCCGAGGTTATACCTTATGGTCACCTAGTTTAAATAGTTGTATGATAGGTAGTTTAAATGCCTTAGGTAAATTACCAAAATGTCCTTTTCATGCATAATTGGATTTAAAACGTATGTAACCCAAATATTTGTCACATAACTGATTATGCAACATAAATAAACATGTTAGGGCATATAATACTTGTCATAATACTAGTTAGACGTCTCGAACGCGTTGTACGCGAACGACGCGTTAAAATGGCGTAAGCTACCTAAACGGGTCGTAACGGGTCGAAAGCACTTAGGTTAGGTTCCGATTTAGAATGTAGGCTTTGTTAAACCATATCACATGAGTTCCACACTCATTTGGTTTACAAGACCTCATTCTATCCGATCTTCCGATTTAGGTGTCGATTTATTTACTAGTGATCCGATTACTAGGTACTACTTGAATTTCCTTGGTTTGCCTGAGCTTCGCTAAGTTCTTTAGATCAAGGATACCCTTCTATTCAATGTGAGTACATAGTTCCCCTATTTTACTGATTTCAATTGTTTTGAGGTGATTCATATGTATTAAAACGATTTCGATATTTAAACGATGGGTTTCAAAAACGATTTAAATGGTTTATATTAAACTAATAACGATTTCGATAATGTGAACGAACTTGTTGGTTGTAGTTACATAACGAATGACATTCATTAATTTTGGCCGAACCGACCAGTATTAGGTTATGGTACCATAGGATCTGACAAATCCCGTTATCAGACTACACCCATGGTTATGTGTGGGGGTTATGTAGGTAACGACCGAATCTGTGATTGTTAACTTACCCTTTGGTGGTTTGTTAATACGAGAAACGAGATAGTCGAGTCACGAAGGTTTGAATGTTATTAGCGAGACGACCATAAGTAGTTTCACAATTAAAACGAATACGATTTTGGGACGAGTTAAAACGATTTGGGATGACTTAAACAAGATAAACAATTTGCATAAACGATTGGTTTTGAGTAGTGATTAGAGAATGGGACGGGTGTAACATGATAGAAGCATGGTAGATACGCCGCTGGTACATCTTATATATAAGTGCTTTTATCATATTACATTTCATGTCATTATTTAGTTCACTTGGGAAACGATTTGAAACGATGTCACACAACGAGGTTTTCGAAATGATATAAACCATACGAGTTTTATTAACGAGTTTTAACGAGATGTTTTACGAATTGGTTTACTAAAACAAATGTTTTGGGGTTAAGAATCATGGCTACGAGATTTTATATACTATAACCATCTTGATTTGAGTTGGTTAAATTATGTTGCAATACACTTTTCAAAACGAGGTTTGTACTTTTGACTCTTGTAGTTTAATGAGGTACTGCAACATACAAACGAGCCATGAATCCGATACTCTCACAAAACCTATGTGCTCGCCAGCATTTCTTTGTTGACTTTGTTTTTACTTATGTTTCAGGTGATGTTGTGTGGTGATTGCTAGGAAACATGTTCACTTAGGATCTGGACGTAGCCTTAGTGACATAAAAACGATAGTAGACGATGTTTAATTTGTTTGTTTGGTTTTAAGACAATGTAAATTACTTAATGAATCAATAAAACAAAACTTTTAATTACCATGGTTGTTGAAACGATGATTCTGTTACAACACTCCCCGACGTTTCCGCCACGGTTTGTTGTTTTACGTGGTCGGGGTGTGACAGTTGTGAGCGTTGGAAACTGAAAGCTGATGGCCTCTATTTATAGGGCCTGATCATGACTTCCTCGCGACCTGCGTAAACCACACAAGGATCCTTCGTGGCCCGCGACATAGGGGAAATAGGCTCTAGCCTTGACTGGTCACATGTGTAGACCTGACACGAACTCGACACGTGGCAGCTCCGGGTGAGACTGCGTAGCCTAGTGGTCGCGCCCCGCGTAGCCCGAAGAGTAAGTATTTGCGGCCCGCGAGCAATGGCTGAATTTTGATTTTTATTTTATTTTAATTATATAAAGGTATTTAGGGTTAAATCTCGTATACGGGGAGTATTTGGGAGTGTCTAGAGTCATGTTAAAGGTTCCGGAAGAGCTGTTATATTTGTAGTAGTAAAGAAATACATGACTTTAAATTTTGTTAGATTTGTTGTCATATCTATTTGCCTACCTATGTTTAGTTATTTCTGGACAATGATATACATATAGGGGTGTCGGGAATAATTTTGGCAGGTTGTTATACGGTAAAACCCGTTTGGCTCAAGGATCCAACCCAGGTTTCCCTGGGTCTTCTATCATTGTCTACTAAGATCTCACTCTGCACCAAGTAGGAGTTGAACCTTATATGATTATTTTCTAAATATACTTCGGTTAGTTATATATTATATATAAAATATCATATATATGGCTAGAAATTTATTGCATTCTTTATAAATAAAAGCGAATAAATATATAAAACATAAAAAAATATGTAGTACATACTCATAAGTATATAGTATTCATAAAGGTATGTGTATTGTGATTAATTTGAACCGCTGTGAACTGTTGAACTGACCCAAAAAATTTATATCTGGTTCTAACTCAATTGGAATAAATTCCTGGATTTGTCTCTATCGGAGAGTTTTTTCACCACGTTGAATGGTAAATTTTTCGACCCGACCCGAACCGAACCAAAAATTATTATATAAGAGATAGACAAAATACATCTACAAATTCCCCCCCCCCCCCTGAAAAAAAATCATGGGTCCGCTCAGTACCGGAGCCACACTTTGAACAACGGTGTCGCCTGACACCATTGAATTTTGTGTAGCAAACACAACGTATAATAGGAAAAAATCGAGCTACACCATTGTCTTTTTACAGACAACACCATTGTTTTGTTTTCTTCTAAAAGAATTAGATAATAAACATATTTATAGTTCAAAAATTAAGCCCAGTTACTTGAATTTAATTAGTATACGTTAAATCATTAGAGGTCCATGCTTAATTTTTTTTTCTAATCTAGTAAGCATTATATGCCACGTCTAATTGGTTTTGTTTCAATTGTTTAGTAAGCATTATAGGCCCATGTCTAATTGATTTTGTTTCAATTGTTTAACCTAACCAGATGTTTGATGATCATCAGAATGATGCTTGCACTTGTTTGTTATAATGAAACAGATTTTTTTTTTTTTTTTTTTTTTTGCAAATTGTCATTCTACACTATAACAATTCAAAACGTGAATAGTAATAAATCTATGTTTGGTCATTTAATAGTTTAACTAATAATTATAAGGCTATAACACTATTGTCTTTTTTATAGTTAATTTACGTTTCTAACCCTGAACATTAATAAAGTTATCACACAACCTCTAAACTATTTACATATACCCTTGAACTTTAATAGATTTACCATAGGTAAGTTTAATAATAATTATATTTTTTTATAAGCAATTTATGTTTGAATCCCCAAACTTTAATAGAGTTATCATACGACCATTAAAGTTTAATAAAGTTAATAAACTTATTTTTTTCTTTTTTAACAAATATATGTTCTTTTATCCTTTTTATAGGTTTAGTTCTTTTTTGTTTACTTATTATAATTAAAGCTAACTTTTAACTCTAGACATGGTTATTTAATCATGTTGCTTTTTAACCCTTCAATATAAAATATACAAGATAACAAATATTATAATTTTTTTTATTTACCTTATTATAGTTAAATGGAAATTTTAACTCTAAATTGTTTACTTAACTGTGTTGATAGCTTAATTTTACCGTCATGAGATATATACATCCTCGCCATCAACCTCTACGACCTCGTCGCGAAGCGTGGGCTCCAATCTTCACCATCAACGTCCTACGACAGACCAACTATTAAAAAAAAATACGTACAGGCCAACTATTAAATGAATTTTTTTATATATTTCAAATAACTTTGTAATTTTATTATGTGTTTTTATTCATTGACATTGTACTTTTACTGTGATATTTGCTTTTATTATGTGATTCGACCCGACTAGATCCGAACCGATCCAAAAAGTTCCACTCTGGGATTACTATAAACTGGGGTATCTATAAAAAATGACACCATAAGAAAAAGTTTCTGGCTCCGGCACTGGCCACATCGGCAATCAGCTTGGTGTATGTTTATGCTGGAGATGCTCTCATAACCAGTTTATTAACGGTCTCTGAAGAGGTATGGTCCCAAATCAATGCACACATGGCATAGGGACCACACCACTTTTCCAGCATGGCGTCCACATCATCTAAGTGCATCCAGAAGCTTCTGGAAGAAATCGCAGGTGACAAAGAAGATGCTACTTCAGACAGAAAGGAGGACACGTGGCACCAATGGATGGACTCCAACCTTCACTGCAAGATTTCTGGAGGACAGGTCGACAGCCACTGCCAGAGAGCGCCTAGCGGGATGAATGAACGCGCGCCACGTTATCCACTACACTAGTAACGACAGAGGGGACAAAGAGTATATTCCCCTTGGTCGGACAGCTGGCGCTCACTAGCTAGCTGCAAGGTCTCCTCCTCCTTCATCCTTCGGCTATAAATAGAGGACTCCACCTTCAGGTTTAAGGATTCTTCTCTTTTACTGTTTACTCTCAACACACACTATTCTCCTTAGAACAATACTTATTCTCAGGATGGAGTATAACAACCCTCCTAAAACCCCTTAACATAACCCTAAACGTTCCTATTAATAAAAATCAGATAAAAACAAAAATATAGTGCCCTCGCGAGGCGCGATCCGGTCAGCTAGGTCTGTCGCGGGGCGAGACAAGGTGACACCAGGCCAGACCCTGGTCCGCCACTTGTCATGTTACACATCAAGGCTACATAGGTGATTCGACCAAGCTAGGCCCTAGCCTAGTGGTCTCGCAGGCCGCGAAGGCCAACAATAGATCTCTCACGGGGCGCGAACCGCCATACGTCCAGCCTATAAAAGGGCCCTTAGGCCTCATTTGATCGTCGTTCATTTCTAAATTCTCTCTCAAATTCTCTGATAGCCAATTATACTCGGGTATAATACCCCTAAAAAGCGAAGCTCTGCCGCGTTGTAAGTATTATAACCCCCGATCACGTATTTGTTACCCTACCCGATTGATCTAGGGCTCTGTAACGCATGTCAAGGCTCTGCCTGACTCAGTCGTTGGAGTTATGTCTCGTGTTGTATGGCTAATGTGATTTGGGTTATCTTACTAACACGTGTGCATTGATTAATTTTTAATAGATAATAACCAGGAGAACTATCAAGAAGCTATAGTATTATCTAAGTCAACAATGTGAGTACATTCTCTTTTTGTAAACCCTTTTCATGAGTCATTGTTTCAAATATTTTTACAAAACCCTAAATATTTATCAAGACACTTACAGTGATTAAGTTTTTGTAATTCTACAATTATTATCAGTATGTGGGGTTTTGTATACATTACTTGACACTCGTTACTATTATGAATAGTAGCATGACCGCAAGCACGGGGGACAAAGGTTGCCTAGTAGCAATACTGTATTGAATAATTGGATAGATATAAACATTGTAAATCTTAATACTGTAAAGTTGTAAATTCGTTTTGATTAAACTGGGATGCACTCGCCAGTATTTCTTGCTAATAAAACATTTTTAAAACGCGTTTCGTGTAACTTATTGTGAAGCTAATAGAAGCCAGCTGGAGAGCATTGAAGGCTTAAAGATGTGGCTATAAAAATTACCTAAATAAAAATGAGATTTTGTTTTCAATAAATTAGGGTCTTTCCCTATAAATGTATTGTAATGGAAACTTGGGTTTTATCCCATTTATGTATTATAAAAAGTTTGGTGTTTTAACTCTGATAAAATATTTCCTAACTACGGTCCTGTTGTATAAATTTTGTTGCCGTTTTAATAAACACCGATACCACTTGATCTGATCTCGCGGCACCCGCTTCCGGGGCAGGGGTCGGGGGTTGTGACAGAAGGTGGTATCAGAGCTACAACCACTGGTTTAAGTCGTTTAGGTGTCCTACCTAAATTATAATCGATTGTGTTAGGAAATAACTTATGTGATTCTGTGTAAATATGTATATTATTATTATTTTGTGTTATTTGACAATTTGTTAGTTTACAGTATGAGTGAGCAAGGTACATCCGACGCTTATCGTCAATTAGCTAGTTCCCCAAAAGATGAAGGAACCTCATGAGAGGAGGAGCCATTCCCTCCTAAAAAGAGAGGATGGTTTAGTAGAGGAGCGCATGAGAGGAGGAAAAGGATGAAGAAATTACAACAACAGAGAGCATTAGCAAGAGCGAATAGGGAAGTGAATGCACAAACTCAGGAAGCAGTTAATAGGCCATTGTGGGAGGAGGAACTTGATAGGCAGTTAGCAGATTTCCATATGTTAGCCACTACAGCAGCATACCCTAATCTGAACCAAATAGCTGAACCACCACTTATACCCTTATTTCCATACCAACAAATGTTAGAACCCAACCAGGAAAACCAATTCCCGATACCTGCATTTGACCCCAATGAGTTACCTAGAATCCCAACCCCAATCCCTTTAGAATATGATCCATGGTTAGATGACAACAGGTTGTATTCGGCATTATATACTCCCGAAGAACTAGTGCCAGCCCCACCAGTAAACCCACCAATGAGCCGAGAATATGTGAAGGAACTCCGTCGGTATGGCGAAAATTTAGTGGACGAAGGAAATAGAATCCGACAGATAGGAGAGAAGCTAGTTTGGAAATATGATGAGCGTGAGATGCAGTATTGGATGAACGACACCTAGTATAATACATGGATATTTATGTAATTTTGTATTTTGTTAAATATATATATATATATATAACCAACTAAAATAGATAGACTAAAATAGATATCGATGCATAACTACTAGTGTGTTTAATTTTCAGTTGTAATATGTAATCAATGCATATATATAGTGTCACACCCCAACCGATGGCGGAAACATCGGGATGAGACGAAAACGAGATTGCAAGAGACTTCATAACACAATGTGACAATATGATTAAAATTCAAATTTCATAAATGAACTAAATGTCATACAAGATTCCAAAGAAATACAACATAGTTCAACAAAACATAACATCAAAAGATAAGCTAAATTTAGGTGTGTATCTAAGTCCACCAAATCTTTGTTCTTCATCGCATCATCATCAAACTATCAACCTGCAACATGTATTAAGATATATCAACAAAAGTTGGCGAGCATACATATTTGATTACATAGCGTAATATAGACTAAAAAGTTACTCATATCCAACATGAATCATGATATGCGAGTTACTAGTATGCCTAGATTGTGTAACAATATGTTTAAACCCAAGTCTCCAACGCGTTTAATTTTTCCTATCCCAAAGTATCGCGGGAGGTTAACATGTTTAACTTAACAATACCCCAAGTCTCGTGGGCGGTGCGTTAATCCTATAGCGCTATAATTGTTAAGGTAGGCTAGCAAAGTTAATGAGCATATATCAACATAAATAGTTTGCATGGCAAACGAGATTAACAAGCATCACACATAGTTTCATTTTTCAACAATGGATAGAGTTTGTCTAAAATAGTTTTAAAGTGAAGTGTAGTTTGTATAGTATACATGATGAACCCAAAAGTGATTAAAAGGAAAAGGGATCGAGTATGCTCACAGTTTTTGCAAGCTTTCCAACTTGATATCCCGCGAGTGTTGTTGGTAGATGGATTAATTTGGAGCACCGTGTCCCTTTACACGAAGAAAACATAGGTGTGTGAGTTTGGGGAATAACGGAAGATTATAGAATCAAAATTTAAATAACATGAACATAGACATAGGAAAATAATCATCCATCACATATGATGTTTAGATGATATATTTACTAACTTGACAATGTCCATTTGTTCATCATCAAGAGTTCGGTTTTGTTGTATATAATACAAAAGTTATATGAGTATTACTATGTCATACATGTCAAGCATGAGGTAGAAGATTAAAGTCTTCATTTAGGCACCTCTAAGTGTCATAGAATTCATACATGAGGTAGGAAGAACAAAGCTTCCTTTTAGGTACCTCTATTGTTCACCACTACACTTGTTGCTATGAACAACAAGGAGGGTCATGAACTTACAAGAAAAATGAAATACAACAACTAATCTATGAGAAAACATCAAGAAGTGAGTGGATTTTTATGAAAGATAGCCCAAGCTAGTCTAACAATCACACATTCATCAAGCTTCAAGCTTGAACACTTCTTGTGGGTAAAATCCTAACTAAAACAGATTGTTTGTGAGGTTTTAACCTCTGATTTAACATGTCTCAACCTTGTTTTTAAGCCTAACTAACCATAGATGAGGTTATAAGCATTAGGACATAGGTTTGAGATGAGTTAGACTCAAGTTCAACTATGATTAACAAGTTTAAACGAAATCAGAAAACAAACAGTCCACATTGGAGCCCTTTTGGTGACATTCCAGGTGTTGGTTTTCCATGGAAAACCTCTGAAAATGTTCCTAAGGTTGTTCCAAGCAAGTGGGAAAAAGAATGGATGAAAACCGTTAAGAAATGAGAGAGTTATGCATACTTTTGTGAAGGTTTGTATTTCTGCTCGAATCTTCAAATTAGCAGCTGATTAGAGGGATTTTGAGAGTGTTTTGAGTGATTAGAAAAGTGTCAAAAGCTTGGAGAATGATGGGTTTTTATAGGGAAGAGTTTGGTTAGTTGTTAGGTGAGTAATTAATGTTAAAAACAAGTTTAAAATCAATAAAACATGAAAAATCCCGCTCAAAATATGACCTGAACAGGTCTGGTCGCTGATTTGCGCGCTGGACTAGCTTGGCGGGCCGCGAGGACTGGGCTGGGCCTGGTAATTCCAACCATGGGAAGGTACAGTTTCTTCCTCTGCACCTTACTGCAAAACTTGTAAAAAGAAGCATTACGGAAAATGTGCAAGGTATTGTAATTTCTGCAAGAAACCCGGGCAAAAGGAAAAAGAATGTCGAACAAAAGCTAGCAATAGGCTATGCTTCAATTGTGGAGAAGCCGGTCATATTAAACCGAACTGTCCAAAACTAGCTCTAGCAACAACCAGCAAAGCTAGGACAACTGAATAACCCAAGAAGAATGCCAGAGCATTCATTCTGACAACCGAAGAAGCCCAGATGATTCAAGATGTGATTGCCGGTACGTTTTTAGTTAATGATATATTTGCCAAAGTATTATTTGACTCTGGTGCAAACCAAAGTTTTATCAATACTTCTTTCTACCAACTTCTCGACTAACCATTAACTAAACTTCAACAAGATTGTCTGGTGGAGATGGCAAATGGAGATTCCATTAAGATAAGTGAAATCTTGCAGGGAGCAAGAATAGAAATTCTAAACCATAATTTTTCTGCTAACCTTTACCTAATGAATCTAGCTGGATTCGATGTTGTATTAGGAATGGATTGGTTGGTAGCCAATCTTGCTAGTATTTTATGTGATCAAAAGTATGTACAAGTAAGTACACCAAAAGGTGAAAAGATCACAATTAAAGGAGACAAATCAATTAGGTCAACAAAATTCATCTCTGTGATGAAAGCTGCAAGTTGTGCAAGGAAAGGAGAAATAGTGTATATGATTTCCATAATTATTAACACTAAAGGAAAAGAATTAAAAGATATTCCTGTAATATCTAAATTCTCAGATGTCTTTCCAGAAGAATTACCTGGATTACCACCTGATAGAGAGGTTGAATTTAGAATTCACCTAATACCAGGAACGGCACCGATTGCCAAGACACCTTATAGATTAGCACCAACGAAGATGCAGAACTGGAGAAACAGTTGGACGAACTACTTGGCAAAGGTTTTATACAACCTAGTTCATCGCCATGGGGACACCGGTACTGTTTGTCAAGAAGAAGGACGAATCAATGCGTATGTGCATTGATTACCGAGAATTGAACAAGGTTACGATTAAAAATCGGTACCCACTACCGAGAATCGATGATCTGTTCGATCAACTTCAAGGAGCTCAATTCTTTTCTAAAATCGACTTACGCTCAGGATATCATCAACTGAAAGTACAGGAAGAGGACATTCCTAAAACTACTTTCAGAACAAGGTATAGTCATTATAAATTTACCGTCATGCCATTTGATTAAACCAATGCCCCAGGCGCATTTATGGACATGATGAACAGGATATGAAAGCCATACCTGGATAAATTCATAATTGTCTTTATAAATATTGTTCTAATTTACTCTAAGGGTAAAGAAGATCATGCAGAGCATCTGCATACACTTCTGACATTGTTGAGAAAATAGAAGCTTTATGCTAAATTCTCAAAATGCGAATTTTTGTTACAAGAAGTGCAATTCCTTGGATGTCTGGTTAATCATGAAGGAATTCATGTGGATCCCACAAAGATCGAGGCAATTACAAAATGGAAAGTCCCTAAATCACCAACGGAAGTAAGGAGTTTTCTTGGAGTGGCAGGATATTATAGACGTTTCATTCAAGATTTCTCTAGAATAGCCATTCCATTAACCAAACTGACCTGCAAATCAGTTAAGTTTGAATAGGGACCAAAACAGGAAGAAGCCTTTAGGATTCTTAAGCAAAGGTTAACCAACGCACCCAAACTCGCATTACCAGAAGGAACTGAAGACTTTATAGTCTATTGTTATGCGTCTAAGTTAGGATATAGATGTGTGTTGATAAAACGTCAAAAGGTTATAGCTTATGCCTCTAGACAGCTTAAGAATTAGGAGCCATAGTTTTTACCCTTAAGATTTGGAGTCATTATCTTTATGGTAATAAGTTTGTTGTCTTCACAGATCATAAGAGTTTAAGGTACATTTTTGGGCAAAAGGAATTAAATATGAGACAGAGACACTGGCTGGAAATTCTTAGTGATTAGGATTGTGATATCCAGTATCATGTAGGAAAAGCTAATGTAGTAGCTGATGCTTTAAGTCAAAAGTATCATGAAAAGTCGAAACGAGTACGCTCTCTTAGATTAAATCTACAGATAGATTTAAACAAGCTAATTATAGAGGTACAAGAAACAGCAATCAAGGACGATGCTGAAGGTTTAAAAGGAATGATTAAGGAATTAGAACAAGGAACAGATGGAATTTGGAGATTCCATAAGAAAACGATCTGGATACCTAAACAAAGAAACCTACGCCACATAATCTTAGAAGAAGCCCATAAATCTAAGTATACGATACATCCCGGAAATGATAAGATGTATCAAGATCTAAGAAAGAATTTCTGGTGGATAGGAATAAAAAAGGATATAGCAAACTATGTTGCTAAATGTCTAACCTGTTCACAGGTTAAAACTAAACATCAGAAACCCTCAGGGTTATTGCAACAACTAGAAATGACAATATGGAAATGGGAGTTGATAACAATGGACTTTGTTACCAAATTACCCAAGACACGAAAAGGTAATGATACAATCTGGGTGATTGTTGACAGATTAACCAAATCTGCTCATTTCTTACCAATGAAGGAAACTTTCAGTATGAAACAGTTAGCCAAGTTATATGTAAATGATATAGTTTCATTACATGGAATTCCTTTCTCTATTGTATCTGATAGAGATAGTCGTTTTACGTCTCATTTTTTGACAAGTTTCCAAAAAGCAATGGGAACCAGGTTAAATCTAAGCACAGCTTATCATCCACAAACGAACGGACAAAGCGAAAGGACAATTCAGACAATGGAAGATATGCTTAGAGCATGTGTAATTGATTTTGGAGGAAATTGGGACGATCATTTACCATTAATAGAATTTTCCTACAATAACAGCTATCATACTAGCATTAATGCTGCATCGTTTGAAGCACTTTATGGACGAAAGTGCTGAACTCCAGTCTGTTGGGCAGAGATTGAAGAAAAGCAACTATCTGGACCAGAAATAGTGCAAGAAACAATGGAAAAGATTATTCAAGTCAAGGAAAGACTAAAAGCAGCACGAGATCGTCAAAAGAGTTCTGCGGATAATAGACGAAAGCCATTAGAATTTCAAGTTGGAGATAAGGTATTATTAAAATTTTCTCCATGGAAAGGAGTAGTTAGATTCATTAAAAGAGGAAAGCTAAGCCCCAAGTATGTTGGACCTTTTGAGATTATTAGAAGAATATGACCAGTAGCTTATCAACTACAAATTCCAGAGGAAATGGCAGGAATACATGATGTGTTTCATGTATGTAACCTCAAGAAATGCTTAGCAGACGAATCATTAGTTATACCTCTTCAGGAAATAAAGGTAAATGAGAAACTTAACTTTATAGAGAAACCACTTCAGATTGAAGATAGAAAGATCAAGAATCTCAAACACAAGAGACTGGTTCTGGTCAAAGTGAAATGGGATTCTAAGAGAGGACCCGAATACACTTGGGAACTCGAGTCAGAGATGCAACGGAAATATCCACACCTGTTTCAGTAGATCTCGAGGACGAGAATTAAATCAAGGTGGGGAGGATATAATAACCCTCCTAAAACCCCTTAACATAACCCTAAACGTTCCTATTATACCCCGGATACTCGTTAACGGGCCTAAATACCTTTAAATTAATAAAAATCAAATAAAAAAAAACATAGTGCCCTCGCGGGGCGCGACCCGGTCAGCCAGGTCTGTCGTATGGCGCGACAAGGTGACACCAGGCCAGACCCTGGTCTGCCACGAGTCTTGTTATGCGTCAAGGCTACATATGTGATTCGACCAAGCTAGGCCCTAGCCTAGTGGTCTTGCGGGCCGCGAAGGCCGACCCCAGATCTCTCGCGGGGAGCGAGCCACCATACGTCCAGCCTATAAAAGGGGCCTCAGGCCTCATTTGGTCGTCGTTCATTTCTAAATTCTCTTTCAAATTCTCGGATAGGCAATTATACTCGGGTATAATACCCCTAAAAAGCGAAGCTCTGCCTCGTTGTAAGTATTATAACCCCCGATCACGTATTTGTTACCCTTCCCGATTGATCTAGGGCTCCGTAACGCATGTCAAGGCTCTACCTAACTCAGTCGTTGGAGTTCTGTCTCGTGTTGTATGGCTAATGTGATTTGGGTTATCTCACTAACACGTGTGCATTGTTTAATTTTTAATAGATAATAACCAGGAGAATTATCAGGAAGCTATAGTATTATCTAAGTCAGCAATATAAGTACATTCTCTTTTTGTAAACCCTTTTCATGAGTCATTGTTTCAAATATTTTTACAAAACCCTAAATATTTATCAAGACACTTACATTGATTAAGTTTTTGTAATTCTACAATTATTATCAGTATGTGCGGTTTTGTATACATTACTTGACACTCATTACTATTGCGAATAATAGCATGACCGCAAGCACGGGGGACAAAGGTTGCCCAGTAGCAATACTGTATTGAATAATTGGATAGATATAAACATTGTAAATCTTAATACTGTAAAGTTGTAAAATCATTTTGATTAAACTGGGATGCACTCGCCAGTATTTCTTGCTGATAAAACCTTTTTAAAACGCGTTTCAGGTGACTTAATGCGAAGCTAATAGAAGCCAGCTGGAGAGCACTGAAGGCTTAAAGATGTGGCTATAAAAGTTACCTAAATAAAAAGGAGATTTTGTTTTCAATAAATTAGGGTCTATCCCTATAAATGTATTGTAATGGAAACTTGGGTTTTATCCCAGTTATGTATTATAAAAAGTTTGGTGTTTTAACTTTGATAAAATATTTCATAACTACGGTCCTGATGTATAAATTTCGCTGCCATATTAATAAACACCGATACCACTTGATTTGATCTTGCGACACCTGCTCCCGGGGCAGGGGTCGGCGGCTGCGACACAGAGGGTGGTCACAAGGAGAACCCCCTATTCCCCTCCTTGTGGCGAGTCACCGGTGTTCTGTTTTGTAGGATATCAGCTAACGGCGAGTGGAGGAAGAGATTGAACCCTTAATCCATGAGACAGTGAACTGGGAGAACCTCAGTGTTGCATCATTGGCGCCCACCGCATTTTTTACAACCATTTTCATCTCTTTTCTCTTTGAAAACTCTCTTCAATGGCTGAATCAAACCTCTCTTTTCAAATGGACGGAGAAAATTCTCTGATTGGCTCGGCAACGGACAATACAAACGTCCAAAGCCACCAAAGGGACGAGGCCGTCAGAGAGGAGTTAGCAAGTGCCGGAATTCCTAACTTCTTTGGAAGTGCTTCCCGGGTGATCACTCAGGCAACTCTCGGCACTCAAAACCCAAGCCATGGTGCTGGCCCCTCAGCGCCATCAGCACCAGCACAACCAAATGTCTCGGCATTACTGGGATTACCAGAAGGAGAAACTCTCACCTCCTGGTATACCAAGTCATAAGCAACACTAAACTTGATTTATGCGCAACTAAGCACAAAACAAGCACTTCTCCAATGTCAAGCACAACCGTCTTCCTTTGTAACTCCAGCTCCACGACAAGTGAGCAGTCAAACTCCACAGCACGCGCGGACTCAACTGTCACACCCGCTCGTAGCGGAAACGCAAGGTGTGATCTGTATGGTTTTCATTGCATAAATATCGATGTACATGAACAAACTATATGAATAAATACCAGCTCCAATGCCATGTCATAATTGTTTCAAAAGAATGCAACATAAGTTGAATGTATTGGTTACAAACCATCAAATGAAAATAAGTTGTCATCGTTTTATACATCAAAATGTAAGTCTTAAAATGTCAAGACTTTGACCACTATATCACCCCAAAGAGGCGGTATATAACAGGCAAACCCTTCAATAGTTGGCATGGAGTATTGATACTTGTTTTCTTTGAACTGAAATCTTTGCATTGGTCCACTAATTCCCTGAAATACATGTAAGTTTGAAAACATCAACAAAAGTTGGTGAATTCATGCAATTTAGTTGTAAACGATGTATGAAAAATGTGAGTTGTAGTATGTAAAGCGTCAATGAAATCGTTGATCATTAATGTTTTGCAAGGACATTAATATGTGTGACGAAATAGGAAGCAAACCAACCCTAGACGATTTTATGCCGATTCCTATCGACTGGGACACAAACGCACTCTTCCGTAGGGGTCCATGACCAAGAGTGGGGCTCGCCAAAACCCATTAGATCTAAGCCTTTGTTCCTTGGTCCAAACTGGATTAATGGTGCTTATAGTATGGCCCTAATTCGCACATGATCTATGGTGTTTCATTACCTAACTTTAACATACTCTGAACATGTATCTTCCCCGATAGTTGTAAAGTTTGTAAAACATTTAAATGAATAGGGGAACATGAACTCACAGAATTGCATCCGTAAACTGTATGTAATTGTAACCTCACTTGCATTGTCCTTGAATTGTATCACGACCTACAAAGGTCCTAGAATTGTTAGACACTACGGTCTTTGTATTGACTCATGTACAAGTCTTTTGTCTTGAGTATGTGTAAGACTTGTATGTCTTTACTGTTCGTTAACTGTGTATTCGATGTATGAGTTGTTCAAATGTCCGTTAACTGTGTATTCGATGAATGAGTTGTTCAAATGTCCGTTAACTGTGTATTCGATGAATGAGTTGTTCAAATGTCCGTTAACTGTGTATTCGATGAATGAGTTGTTCAAATGTTCGTTAACTGTGTATTCGATGTATGAGTTGTTCAAATGTCCGTTAACTGTGTATTCGATGAATGAGTTGTTCAAATGTTATATATATATATTTTTCACCAAATATATATATATATACGTTATCTTGTATCTTGTGAGTTGTATAGTCGGATCTAGTCCGCTGAACCTCGTGTCTTATATGTATCACTTGTATAGTTGTGTTTCCAATAATAGTATCATTGGGCCAAGCCCATGTTTTCAAGTTATTGGGCTTAAATAGTGCTGGGCCTTAAATAGTGTTGGGCCTCAAATAGTGTTGGGCCTCAATAGTGTTGGGCCTCAAATAGTGTTGGGCCTCAATAGTGTTGGGCCTCAAATAGCGTTGGGCCTCAATAGTGTTGGGCCTCAAATAGTATTGGGCCTCAATAGTGTTGGGCTTGAATAGTGTTGGGCTTGAATAGTGTTGGGCTTCAATAGTGTTGGGCTTCAATAGTGTTGGGCTTCAATAGTGTTAGGCTTTGGCCCATATGTTTGGTGTTTTGGGCTTAGCCCATGAATTTATGTTAAGCCCATGATGAAGATAAGCCCATTAAGAAAACTAAGCCCATTAAGAAAAATAAGCCCATTTGTAAAAGATAGTCCATTTATAAAAATTAGCCCATTAAGAAGTGTAAGCCCACTAGTAAAAGTAAGCCTTTCATTTTAATAAAAATCTTTATATAAAAATTTACTAAGTATACTTTTTGGTAAATAAAAACATACTAGTTTTTATAAGTTTATAAACATCCGAAATTTGTTATCGATAGCTTATTTATATTTCGTGTCGAAAAATCGTCTAAACATCGTAGTAACTCTTCGGATTGGCAATTCACTTTTGTAGTCGTCCGTCGTTCATTTTGACCATAAATGGTGTCCGATCCTTCGGATTGTCCGTACCTCGTTTTAAGGCGTAAATATGTGAAGTCTTGTAAGACTTTGATTATTATGTATCATGTGTTCATTATTACCATTGTAATAAAGTTCTTATCTTTGATATATATAACTAATACATCAAATACCACACATAAATTAAGTTGTTAAAATGATTAAATATATATTTTCTAAAAAAAATATATATATATTTATCTTGTCTTTTCTTTTATAAAAGCCTTTCCTTAAAAACTTTTTAATCTAATAAAGATTTAACCAAACAAAAATGTTGGTTCGTATAACATAAAGTTTTTAAGAAAAATTGGCCATATAACCTTTGTATTAATCATTTGGCCATGTTTAATCAAACATATCATTTTCTTTATCAAATCACCAATTTACTCATCATCTTAACTAAACATATGAGACTTTTATAAAATAAAATTTACCAAGATGATTTCCAAATCATGTAGGGTTTTAAACATGATCATTACATATGCTAACAAGTTCAAAAACCAAGTTTAATTTTAGTTTTAACAACTTTTATAAAAATCTCTAGTTGTATGTTACTTTTTATAATCTTGTAAAAGTCTTGTTTTTAAATAAAAACCCTTAATACTTTCACAAGAACAATAGTTATGATCATCCATTTAATCCTTTATGTTAAAAACCCTTTAACATAAACATGTATAATTTTTAGATCATAACTTAAAACATACTCTAACCATTTATTTATTTATCTCATAATCATCATAGCAAGATCAAATAAGCATATCACAAGTCTTAAATCACAATATAATCAACATAAATATATCATGATTTTTATCTTTGCTTCTTTGTATTTTTCTCATGTTATTATGTATGATCTCTTGGTTATTATTAGCAATAATAACAATCATAAACTTAATATATTTGTATATAAAAAAAATAGATATAGAAGCTTACTTCTAGCACTAGGCTAGGGATGATCTTAGAAGATTATTAAGACTAAGAAGATGATGATCTTGTTGGTAGAACACTTTTGTATGGATGAAAACCCTTCCTTTTACTTCCAAAAGCTTTAGATCACCTTATGTTACTTGGAAATCCATGTTGATCATGAAGGAGGTAATAAAAATAATTGGGTTTTTGAAGGTGTTCTTATGAAAAAGATGAAGATAGTTAGAGTGTTCTTTGTTCTTGGATGATGAAAGATGATAGAATAAAGTCTAGTAACTTAGTGATTAAGTCTTGTAAATATTCACCAATATTTACCCACTTGAAACTAATGAAAATATCTAGTTATTAACACTTAAACAAGTTGAAAGAAAAGTGGGGCCCACAAAGGGTCTTATAACCGTGAATGAGGGGGGGTCTCATGTGGTAAAAATGTGTTAGAATTATTTAAGGTTTCACATGAATTAAAAAGTTTAAGTCTTTTAAGAACTTTGACATTTTATATAAAAATATCCACAAGGTTTTAAGCCTTCATATTTTAAAGTAGTGTGACACTAAGTAAAACTAGTTCACCGAAATTTTTAGTGTGTAATTCGGGTGAAAAAGTCGGTTCAGGTCCTGTACCGGGTTAACTACTGACACCGTGTTTTATTTAGATAAAAACATAACAAAAATTATTTTTGTATTTGTTTTATTATCCAAATATTTAATCCAACTTTTTGGACTAAAACTTTTATTATTTTTTACACGGTTCCGGTACCGGCTTTGCTGACTGGCAGTTTACTGAACTAGCCCTGCAGCTTAATGCAATAAGATTCGATTGCGGATTTTGTGTCGTTTTTACTACCCATTATATTATTTATGTCAAATAATATTTATTTTTGGGTTTTTCAGATAATTACTGTTTCGTTCTGCGGAAATGCTGAATTTTGCGGAAAAAAAAATGAAATGGTCACTTTTAGCGCTTTTCGGACAGTTTTTAGTGCTACCGGGCATTGGTAATATATTAACTAAACCCTTGTATTCCCACATAGGATTTAATATATAATTGATGTTGGACTTTTGTCTAAGTCCTAAAGATGTAATTTAGATGGTTTATGCGGAACCTGAGTTCTCGTCAGCACACTAGTTTACTAGGTACTACTGTAGTTGTTTCGATGCATTGTTTACACTATTTCAAATGTAACCAATAAAAATGAATAATGTGCATCATAAATGAATATTCCTTGAGTGCTCTAAGATGTATATCATGTAATCATGCAGTTCGAATATTCAAAACACATACTTGTATAATGTAATTCATTGCTTTAAATGTACATAAATTACCAGAAAGTGGCAGTTGTCACATTCTCCCCCTGTTATTGAGAATTTCGTCCCGAAATTCAAACTGAGTCATCCTATACAGGAGACTACTCGAACAGGTGAGAGTATTTAGCTTTGATTTAATGTTCACGTTCCCACGTATATTCGGGTCCGTGTCGAGAGTTCCAACGAATTTTTACTAATATGTTATGACTCCTTAGTATTTTATGGACCTTCCGGTCCATGACCTTAACAGGTGCTTTGTGAATTGGAGTTTGTCATCAATATGAACCTCATCCTCCGGGATGAAAACTGTTTCTTGCGTTGGACTCTTTTCAAGATTCGACACATTAAATATGTCGTGTACTCTACTTAGTTCTTCTGGTAACTTCAGCTTGTAGGCAACAGTGCCTATCTTTTCTAAGATTTCAAATGGTCCAATGTAACGTGGGTTAAGCTTTCCACGTTTACCGAACCTCGATACGCCTTTCCAAGGCGAGACTTTTAACAAGACTTTGTCTCCATCCTCGAAAGATAATGGTTCTGCGTAGTTATTTTGTCGATCGCGAGCCGTCTTGATACGGTCTCGGGTCGGAAAAATTTTATCCGTAGTCTCTTGGACTAGTTTCGGACCAATTAATTAACTATCGCCTGTTTCCGCCCAACATAGCGGAGAGCGACACTTTCAACCATAAAGAGCTTCAAATGGTGCAGCTTGTATACTAGTATTGTAGCTGTTATTGTAGGAAAACTCAACTAAAGATAGATGAGTATCCCAATTGCCGCCTAAATCCATAACACATGCGCGAAACATATATTCGAGTGTTTGGATTGTCCGTTCGCTCTGGCCGTCAGTTTATGGATGAAAGGCCGTACTTGGATTCAAATGAGATCCAAAGGCCTGTTGAAATGATTTCCAAATTCTAGAAATAAAACGACCGTCTCGGTCTGGAATGATTGAAATAGGCACTCCATGACGAGCCACTATTTCTTTGAGATAGAGTTCCGCTAGTTTCTCAGTACTATCCTTCTCCCGAGTCGGTAAGAAGTGTGCGGACTTTGTTAGTCTATCGATGATTACCCAATCATGTCATGACCGCATGAGGTCCTGGGTAACTTCGCAATGAAGTCCATCGATATTTGTTCCCATTTCCAAACGGGAATCTCGGTTTGTTGTAACAAGTCCGAGGGATTTTGCTACTCGACTTTGAATTTCGCGCAAGTCAAGCATTCTCCGACATAAGTCGCGATATTACTTTTGAGGTTAGGCCACCAATAGTATTCTTTCAATACTTAGGCCTATGTGCTTCCTCAAAATATCATCTCGAAGGCCGCCAAAGAATGGAACCCAATTTCGACCCATAAGGTATAAAGTTCCATCTTCTTTCGGCACTAATTGTTCCTTCATGCCTTGAAGTGTTTCTACTTGAATATGCTCTTCCTTGAGCGCTTGTGAATCATCTTCTCTAATGCTTGAACTCTCAGTGTTCTAACTCGCTCCTTGCGGCTCAAGGCATCTGCTACAACGTTTGCCTTGCCCGGATGGTACTTTATTTCATAATCATAGTCGTTCAACAATTCAACCCTACGTCGTTGACGTATGTTTAATTCTTTTTGGTCGAATATGTGTTGAAGGCTTTTATGATCCGTGAGAATAGTGCATTGAGTACCATATAAATAATGTCGCCATATTTCAAAGCGAATACCATTACGCCTAACTCAAGGTCGTGAGTGGTATAGTTCTTCTCGTGAACTTTTAGTTGGCGTGACGTGTACATGATAACTTTTTCACGTTGTATGGGTACACAACCCAATCCTTGATGCGAAGCAGCATAGTTTACAACAAAGTCATCGGTATCGTCGGATAATGATAAGATTGTAAAATGCTATGCACCAATCTTAAGAATAAGTTGTAATGCTATATCTTGTTTTTCGATTGGGGCGAATCTATTGTCTTTAACAACTCTAAAATGGTTCTCAGATGTTGCTCATGTTCATCAGTCGATCGAGAGTATATCAAAATGTCGTCAATAAACACTATGACGAATTTGTCGAGATACGGCTTGCACACACGATTCATTAAATCCATGAAGACCGCTGGTGCATTTGTTAAACCAAAAGGCATAACGAGAAACTCGTAATGACGGTAACGAGTCTTAAAAGCCGTTTTCGGTATGCTTTCCTCTTGAATTCGTAACTGATGATACTCCGATCGTAAGTCTATCTTAGAGTAGAAGCTAGAACCTTTCATAAACCATTTGAGTTAGTTGGAAATTCATTTGTAACATGGTTTAGAAATATGAATTTTCGTTCATCGAAATGTTGTGCATTTTTGCAAAACTTGCATGTCTTTCCACCCCCAAAACCTTTATAAAGATGTATAGTGGTAAAGAGTAGGGGTTATGAAATCACAACATCCTCATTCGGTCAACTACAAGGTTCAGAAGGTGCTAATCGACATGGAGATTTGGCTATGGGTGCGGCTCCCGGTACCAATTCGATGTGAAACTCGACTTGTTGATATGGTGGTAGTCCTGGCAAGACTTCAAGAAAGACTTCAGGAAATTATTTTACCACAGGAATATCTGTCAGCCTCGGCCCAATGGCCTTCTTGTCGACAACATGTGCAGAAAGGTAACACAACCTTTCCGTAAGTACTTCTGTGCCTTCATGCAATTGATGATCTGCAATGGTGTGCCATGCTTTCCTTCATGAATAACAAGTGTCTCTTCGTTCAGTAGTGGTAGGCGAATGATTTTCTTGTGACATAAGACTTTGGCTAGGTTATCGGATAACCAATCCATGTCAACCACTACTTCGAAAATACTGAACTGAACGGGGAAGAGATCGATATTGAATTTCAGCTCTAGACTCGACTAGTTTACGTTTTGCCAATTCTATAGAATGAGGAGACGTCTAGCTTACTTGACTCTAGGCCAAGTACATTTTAAATTCTGTGTGGCGAGGACTTCACTGTATAGTCTTAGGAACCCTATGTTTAAATGTAGGATAACCCAATCCATATGTTTAGATGTAGAATAACCCGATCCATATGTTTAGATGTTGGATATCCTAACCATATGTTTAGATGTAGGATAACCCAATCCCTAATTGTAGCTAGGACAATCCCGTCCCTAGCCATGAAACTCATGTATGTGAAATGTTGAGATGAAGCTAAAATTGCCAATTGTATAAAATAACATGGATGTGAAATGTTGACGAATAGGATACATACCGGTGGCCCTTAATGATTTGATATGTCTCAGTTAATTACCCATTAGCTAACTTGATATAGTAATGTGTGTCCGACATGACTCTAATTCTAGTATATGCTTAACATTTAAAAGCAATAGCTAAGCTCAGTGTTGGTATTAAAAGAATTGATACATGATGATCGTAGAGTGTACGTACTCATGACTTCATTGGAATTTTGTGGAGTATTCATAGTTCTAACCATACACACACTTATTCACATTTAGGATTTCGGCAAGTTACCAGCATACATCCCGGTGCCAAAATCATTTATGGCAGCAGTTGCCTTCATTTCTCTCATGACGAGAGTTATTGTTTGAGTGATTGAGGTAGGGAGGGATGATGCGATCATGCTTCGGATCTCTGAAGCTAAACCCGAAATGTAACACTTAGTGTGTTTGAATTCGGGTGTTACCCATTATGGAACAACCCTTGAGATATCGTTGAAGCATCAAGTGTAACCAACAATGTTAGATCCAGTTATGATCGAATTCTTTTATAAAATCATATGAAAATAGATATGAAAATCAGATGATATAAAAGAATGATGTATGGTTAAATAAATAACCAATAGAAATGTAGTGTATAAATATATCATGTCTTGAAATACAATATTATGTCTTGTGTAGAGGATGCCATGTCTTGTGCAAAAATGTCATGTCTTGTCTTTGTCGAAGAGGTTTGAGTAACACCACGATATGCAATATAATATAAGCACTTATATATAGGAAGTACCAGCGGCATATCCACCATGCTTTTATCATATTACACACGTCTCATCACTTATCAATAACTACTAAAAATGTGTTGTGTAAACCAACGTCAAATGTCATGTATACCAATATCTTGCGTAACAATGTCATGTATAAACCATGTCTTGTGTAAAAGCAATGGTTTTTAACACATAACTTTTGACTTAAACATTTGTTTCTTTTGGTGCCATGATATTTTTAATACACACTATTAAAAAAATCTAGACATATATTTGGATAGATATAGTCTATCATGCGCCCAAGAATGAAGAATGCAATCGGTCATGGAAACCTCAAGATCGCATTATTCATATATGTTTGAATATATGATAATATGGATAACCGAAAAAAATGATAATGTGAATAACCGCAATCAAAATGCGTAGTGCCTCTTGCGTGTATTGGTTATATGTTTAAGTGGCAAAGAAATAATTCGTTGAGGAGGGAAAGCCAACCCATGGCCTCCATCCCTATAATATGTATTCCATACTATATGGACCTCGGTCGTCCAAAGTAAGGAAAATCCTTTGTCTTCTTTGTCCATGTGATAAATATGGTAATAGTGCTTGAGTTTCACGAGCTCTAGCAAAATTATTAGAATCTCTAAAGAGGTCGAATAGAATGTAATGAGGGAGTTGCAGCATGGTTCATACCATACCATCCCTAGGAAAAAAAAACAAATGTCAAACGACGGAATTTATTGTATCACTTCCAATAAATATGATAAGATGGAATATGATAAGGTAAGGTAAGGTAAGGTAAAGTAGGGTAAAGTGTCATAGACACCATGGAACCAACCCATGTTCAAGAACTTCGAGAATGTTGAGGAAAATCCTCCATGAGTAGCTAACACGTTTTGTTTGTTTAAATGACTAGTCTCAACTGAATCGTGATATAGATCGAATGTTAGGTGTGAACAAATATGTGTCGTCTTCCCGTATTGTATTGTATTGTATTGTATTGTATTGTATTGTATTGTATTGTATTGTATTGTATTGTATTGTATTGTATTGTATTGTATTGTATTGTATTGTATTGTATTGTATTGTAGGGTGTTATACTAACCACCCACAGTTCATGTTCTACTAGATAGGAAGAATTGAATCTCAAGTAATAACTTAAGAATTTTGAATGAATAGTGATCATTAGCTTGACCCACAGAGTCCACCAGAATTTCCATGCACTACAAGTTGTTATTACGTGGGCCCCCGTAATAATAAATTGTCTTGCATGGTCACCCTAGCATTCTCTCGTTCAGAGCAGGCGATCAGTCAGAGAGAGGACACTATTGTTTATATACCTTCAACATAGAAGGAAACTTCGTGATAGTTCACGTGTCAACGTCCGTTGTTGTTGCTCGCAAAACAGCACAGCGTTAGATGGAATAGAAATGGAAAGAATCTGTAACAATAACAACTGAAGGGGTACCTTCAAGATGAGTACTTCATCTTCCTTGTAGGGACAAGAGTATATCAACCTTGATTAGTATGAGTCACAGGGATCCCGTCCCACTAATAGAGTTGTTGTCCAAGGTTACCACCTCCGCCTCGTCGTCATTATCATGGTCAGGCATCTCAGCATTCGCGAGAAAGCAACCATATTTTACGGAATTAAGTTTAAGATTTCACTTAGGAATCATGTTCGCCATAAGCTCCGCAATAGACATGAGGTCGATATTTTCACCGTGTGAGTAAAGAATAATAATAGAGTTTGAAGTCGAAGGTATTTTGTTCTTGGCACAATATTTCATGCAACATATATATGAACCACCTATATATATAATCATGTAAAATCCTATCAATCAAGGATTTCTATCTTGTATAAGCTGAATTTGTGAACTGTTTATAATGCATAAACTGATAATGTAATGTATTGTAGGCACATAGTCTATTAATGTATTGTGTCTGTTTCTCATAGACTTCACCCATGGAAATGTCCTCGCTTGATTTATGTGAAATGAATTTTTGCTGTAGTGGATCTTGAAAAATGTTTATGCAATGAAAACCTTTTGACTTGTCCAATTTTATTTATAATCTGTTCAACATGAACAAGAGGTTTTCGTGAGAGATCCCTAGTGATTGTAGACTTAGACTCGAGAAAGAATCCTGGTTCACTACAATCTTTACTGTTCGTTAACTGTGTATTCGATGTATGAGTTGTTCAAATGTCCGTTAACTGTGTATTCGATGAATGAGTTGTTCAAATGTCCGTTAACTGTGTATTCGATGAATGAGTTGTTCAAATGTCCGTTAACTGTGTATTCGATGAATGAGTTGTTCAAATGTTCGTTAACTGTGTATTCGATGTATGAGTTGTTCAAATGTCCGTTAACTGTGTATTCGATGAATGAGTTGTTCAAATGTTATATATATATATTTTTCACCAAATATATATATATATATATATATATATACGTTATCTTGTATCTTGTGAGTTGTATAGTCGGATCTAGTCCGCTGAACCTCGTGTCTTATATGTATCACTTGTATAGTTGTGTTTCCAATAATAGTATCATTGGGCCAAGCCCATGTTTTCAAGTTATTGGGCTTAAATAGTGCTGGGCCTTAAATAGTGTTGGGCCTCAAATAGTGTTGGGCCTCAATAGTGTTGGGCCTCAAATAGTGTTGGGCCTCAATAGTGTTGGGCCTCAAATAGTGTTGGGCCTCAATAGTGTTGGGCCTCAAATAGTATTGGGCCTCAATAGTGTTGGGCTTGAATAGTGTTGGGCTTGAATAGTGTTGGGCTTCAATAGTGTTGGGCTTCAATAGTGTTGGGCTTCAATAGTGTTGGGCTTCAATAGTGTTGGGCTTCAATAGTGTTGGGCTTTGGCCCATATGTTTGGTGTTTTGGGCTTAGCCCATGAATTTATGTTAAGCCCATGATGAAGATAAGCCCATTAAGAAAACTAAGCCCATTAAGAAAAATAAGCCCATTTGTAAAAGATAGTCCATTTATAAAAATTAGCCCATTAAGAAGTGTAAGCCCACTAGTAAAAGTAAGCCTTTCATTTTTATAAAAATCTTTTTATAAAAATTTACTAAGTATACTTTTTGGTAAATAAAAACATACTAGTTTTTATAAGTTTATAAACATCCGAAATTTGTTATCGATAGCTTATTTATATTTCGTGTCGAAAAATCGTCTAAACATCGTAGTAACTCTTCGGATTGGCAATTCACTTTTGTAGTCATCCGTCGTTCATTTTGACCATAAATGGTGTCCGATCCTTCGGATTGTCCGTACCTCGTTTTAAGGCGTAAATATGTGAAGTCTTGTAAGACTTTGATTATTATGTATCATGTGTTCATTATTACCATTGTAATAAAGTTCTTATCTTTGATATATATAACTAATACATCAAATACCACACATAAATTAAGTTGTTAAAATGATTAAATATATATTTTCTAAAAAAAATATATATATATTTATCTTGTCTTTTCTTTTATAAAAGCCTTTCCTTAAAAACTTTTTAATCTAATAAAGATTTAACCAAACAAAAATGGTGGTTCGTATAACATAAAGTTTTTAAGAAAAATTGGCCATATAACCTTTGTATTAATCATTTGGCCATGTTTAATCAAACATATCATTTTCTTTATCAAATCACCAATTTACTCATCATCTTAACTAAACATATGAGACTTTTATAAAATAAAATTTACCAAGATGATTTCCAAATCATGTAGGGTTTTAAACATGATCATTACATATGCTAACAAGTTCAAAAACCAAGTTTAATTTTAGTTTTAACAACTTTTATAAAAATCTCTAGTTGTATGTTACTTTTTATAATCTTGTAAAAGTCTTGTTTTTAAATAAAAACCCTTAATACTTTCACAAGAACAATAGTTATGATCATCCATTTAATCCTTTATGTTAAAAACCCTTTAACATAAACATGTATAATTTTTAGATCATAACTTAAAACATACTCTAACCATTTATTTATTTATCTCATAATCATCATAGCAAGATCAAATAAGCATATCACAAGTCTTAAATCACAATATAATCAACATAAATATATCATGATTTTTATCTTTGCTTCTTTGTATTTTTCTCATGTTATTATGTATGATCTCTTGGTTATTATTAGCAATAATAACAATCATAAACTTAATATATTTGTATATAAAAAAAATAGATATAGAAGCTTACTTCTAGCACTAGGCTAGGGATGATCTTAGAAGATTATTAAGACTAAGAAGATGATGATCTTGTTGGTAGAACACTTTTGTATGGATGAAAACCCTTCCTTTTACTTCCAAAAGCTTTAGATCACCTTATGTTACTTGGAAATCCATGTTGATCATGAAGGAGGTAATAAAAATAATTGGGTTTTTGAAGGTGTTCTTATGAAAAAGATGAAGATAGTTAGAGTGTTCTTTGTTCTTGGATGATGAAAGATGATAGAATAAAGTCTAGTAACTTAGTGATTAAGTCTTGTAAATATTCACCAATATTTACCCACTTGAAACTAATGAAAATATCTAGTTATTAACACTTAAACAAGTTGAAAGAAAAGTGGGGCCCACAAAGGGTCTTATAACCGTGAATGAGGGGGGGTCTCATGTGGTAAAAATGTGTTAGAATTATTTAAGGTTTCACATGAATTAAAAAGTTTAAGTCTTTTAAGAACTTTGACATTTTATATAAAAATATCCACAAGGTTTTAAGCCTTCATATTTTAAAGTAGTGTGACACTAAGTAAAACTAGTTCACCGAAATTTTTAGTGTGTAATTCGGGTGAAAAAGTCGGTTCAGGTCCTGTACCGGGTTAACTACTGACACCGTGTTTTATTTAGATAAAAACATAACAAAAATTATTTTTGTATTTGTTTTATTATCCAAATATTTAATCCAACTTTTTGGACTAAAACTTTTATTATTTTTTACACGGTTCCGGTACCGGCTTTGCTGACTGGCAGTTTACTGAACTAGCCCTGCAGCTTAATGCAATAAGATTCGATTGCGGATTTTGTGTCGTTTTTACTACCCATTATATTATTTATGTCAAATAATATTTATTTTTGGGTTTTTTCAGATAATTACTGTTTCGTTCTGCGGAAATGCTGAATTTTGCGGAAAAAAAAAATGAAATGGTCACTTTTAGCGCTTTTCGGACAGTTTTTAGTGCTACCGGGCATTGGTAATATATTAACTAAACCCTTGTATTCCCACATAGGATTTAATATATAATTGATGTTGGACTTTTGTCTAAGTCCTAAAGATGTAATTTAGATGGTTTATGCGGAACCTGAGTTCTCGTCAGCACACTAGTTTACTAGGTACTACTGTAGTTGTTTCGATGCATTGTTTACACTATTTCAAATGTAACCAATAAAAATGAATAATGTGCATCATAAATGAATATTCCTTGAGTGCTCTAAGATGTATATCATGTAATCATGCAGTTCGAATATTCAAAACACATACTTGTATAATGTAATTCATTGCTTTAAATGTACATAAATTACCAGAAAGTGGCAGTTGTCACATCAACAGCATGAAAGATCATCCACAATAAGGAGGCAAAGCGCGCATGATATGCGTGATACATATGGCGAAACGAAAAAGAAATTACGAGCAATATACTCATCAACAAAAGAAACCCCTATTGAGCAGCCGGCTAGGGCCGTGCAACATTAAAAAAGAATGAGAGTACAACAATGATGAAGAGGATTCCACTTACAGACAAGAAGAGAGATCGATTTTCAGCAGACTGCCACCGAACCATGAGGCGTACAGGCCCCGCACATGCGCGGGGTACAATCCAGCAGCAGAGCATGATTTCAACTTAAGCTACTGACCAGAGGGCGTAGCCGAGAAATCCAAATTCATCAAGGAAATTGCTATGGCCCCGTTAAAGAAAACAAAGCTGCCACACAACGTGGGAAAATACAATGGCCTTACAGATCCAGATGACCACCTCCAAGTCTTTACAAGTGTAGGTATTGTGGGAGGATGGTCATTACAAGTCTGGTGTCACCTATTCGTACAGAATTTCGTAGGCATGGCACGCGCATGGTTTGATAGTTTACCAACCGGAAGAATCAAGTCTTGGATGGAATTCCAAGAGAAATTCTTGTCACACTTCAATCAACAACGTAGGTACACCAGAGATTCAGCAGATGTCCTGAACATCTGGCGCAAAGAACACGAAGGGATAGAAGATTACATCACCAGATATAACAAAGAATGCTTGGAGATTGGGAACGTTGGAGATGAGATCATGCGCGTCGTCAAATGTGATGACCTAATTCGAATAGTAAAAGGCAGAGATGGAGGTCCTAAAGACTGGGAAACCTTCATAGAGGCAGAAAAATTATCGCGCAGACCTATAAACAGTTGACCCGTGATGAAATCCGTCAAAACAGCTATAGCCAGCATGCCAATTATAGACGCAACAAAAAAGGGCAAGGCCCACCTTGGAAAGCATCTGGTTATAGCGAAAGAATCCCACCGGTAGAAGATGTACGCGCGACCATCAACCAGATAGGCTATCGGAAAAAAGTCAAGAAAGAGAACAGAGAGAAACAATGGACGCCTCTCACAAAGACCCCTTCCAAAGTTTTGTCCACCAAAAATCACCAGTTCAAGGCTCCCCTATAGATGCGTAACAAGAGAGGGCAAGACCCAAACCTCTTTTGCGAGTACCACAAAGATACCGAACATCTAACAGATGACTGATTAGTCTGAGGCAAGAAATAGAGTGAGCTCCAAAAAAGGGCAAACTGACACACTTGGTCAAAGGAGGCAAAAGAGACACGCGCCAAATTCAAAGACGAGAGGAAGGGTCTGATAACAAGAAACTCCGGAAGGTAGAAACACATATGGTACAAGGAGGTCCAAGAAGACCAAAAAAGAACTACAACAAATGTGTTCAAGATGATTCGTGGCGCAAGAGAAAGTAGTTTTCCAGTTGTTAGAGGAGGACCAAGAGAAAGAAGACCCATTGTAATCTCGGGAGTTTTCGGCCACTACCAAACAGATTACATCTTCATAGATCCTGGAAGCACAACAGACATCATTTATGAACAGTGCTTCAACCAGCTCGACCCAAAAGACAAGGCGCGCCTAGAGCCGGTTGATTATCCCCTTACTGGTTTCTGTAACGAGGTTGTCTTTCCTTTGGGCCATATATCTTTTCTGATGCTGTTGTCTGATGGGAGAAGTTTTAGAACAGAGGAAGTAATGTTCATGGTCCTACCAGCAAACTCCAGACATGACATTCTTTTGGGAAGAAAATCCCAGGGTGATTTCAGTATGATTTGCCCAGGACCACATTTAGCAGTAGGATTCCAAACTGTGACCGGGGTTGCTATCATTTATGCGAGCAAGGAGGTGCTCATGACTAATGATGCACGACCATCAAAGACAAGCAAGCCAACCCCGTGCGCGGAGGCAGAGAATTGGATTCTAAACAGAATATACCCAGAGCAAACAGTCACCTTAGGCGCAGCAATTTCTGAAACCACCCGCACATCCCTTAAACAGCTGTTATTCAAGAATATGGGCATCTTTTCCTGGACACCAACAGACATGGTGGGTGTTCCACGGCACGTTGCAGAGCACAGACTAAACGTCTCCGAAAACGCTAAACCAGTCGTTCAGACGAAGCGTTACCTGGGACCAGAAAAGCATGAAGCCATGAAACAGCAAGTTACAGAGCTGCTCAACGCATGGATCATCAGAGAAGTGTACTACCAGACCTGGGTTTCCAGCCCAGTAATGGTACCAAAGGGGAATGGCGGATGGCGAATGTGCGTAAATTACAAAGATCTTAACAAGGCGTGTCCAAGGGATTGTTATTCCTTGCTAGAGATCGATGAGAAGATTGATTCTTTAGCATCTTTTCGGTGGAAGTGTTTTCTGGATTGTTAAAAAGGGTATCACCAACTTCATATGGCAATTCAAGATGAAGACAAGACGGCGTTCCGCACGCCAATGGGTTTATACTGTTGCACAAAAATGTCATTTGGTCTGCGAAATGCAGGAGCCACATACCAAAGGCTGATGAATGAGACGTTTGGGGATGATATTGGCAAACAAATCGAAGTATACATGGATGGCCTGGTCATCATGAGCAGAGAAGAAGATCAAATGCTGCAGAACATCCAGAAAACCTTCGATACAATGCACGACGTCAACATTAAGCTGAATCCTGCTAAGTGTTCTTTCAGAATGGAGGAAAGGAAATTTATGGGTTTCATTGTCACAAAGGATGGGTTTAAAGTGAATCCTGAAAAGGTGCAAGCCATCGAGCGTATGCCTTCCTCATCAATAGTCAAAGAAATGCAAGTTTTAGCAGGACGTTTAGCCGCGCTAAACCGATTCCTTGCTAACCACGCTGCAAATCATTCCTGTTCATCAAGACTCTTCGGAACTGTGTCAAAAAGAAAAAGTTTTTGTGGACTCCAGAAGCAGAGGTTGCGTTCAAATAAATGAAGGAATGTTTAATCCGTTTGTCGACCCGACCCTCACAGCTCCAACAAAAGATGAACCATTGGTGATGTACCTATCCGTTTCTGAGAAGGCAGTTGGGAGCAGTCTTATTAGTCGACCAGCAGGGTGTACAAACACCGATATATTACGTCAGTCGTACCTTGAATGACCCTGAAACAAGGTATTCAATGATGGAAAAGCTAGTCCTGGCTCTTATCCATGCTTCAAGGAGGCTACGTAGATATTTTGGAGGTCATGTCATCCATTACCTGACAAACTACAATATAGGCAACATCTTAGCTCGACCCGAAATCTCAGGCAGACTGGCAAAATGGGCCATCGAGCTAGGTGGACACAACGTAGTTTTCAAGCCTCGACCAGCGATTAAAGGGCAAAGTATTGGCAGATTTTCTCACAGAGGTGCCAGACGACAAAGACCGCGAGTGCAAGGCGATGGAAAAAGTTGAAAGACAGTCTTCAGAAGAATCGTGGTTTTTGTACACGGACGGCGCATCCAATGAAGACGGCGCAGGGGTTTGGTTGAGATTGGTAAGCCCTGACAAACACGAATTCACATATGCCATCCGCCTAGAATTCAAGAGCACAAACAATGAAGCGGAATATAAAGCTTTTCTCGCTGGCTTACGCTTGGCAATCAAGATGAGGGTTAAAATTTGGAAGCGCATGTAGACTCGTTGCTAGTAGCAGGCCAAATCAATAGTTAAGATGATGCCAAAGGCGATGTTATGGCACTTTACCTCGAACAAGAGAAGTCACTGCTGCAGAATTTCAACTCTTTCAAGATCACACACATCAATCGAAGTGAGAACAAGCCAGCAGATGCCTTGAGCAAGCTTGCATCCAAAAGTTTCCAACATTTGGCAAAGGATGTACGAATCGAGGTACTGAAAAACCCATTCGTCCTGTTGCGCCAAGTTAATGTCATCCAAATGGGATCATCATCCTGGATGTCACCAATTATCATGTATCTTCAGTCGGGAATCCTACCAGAGAATAAAGCAGAGGCCAGGAAGATACAACACAAACCTTTACACTATCAGATGTCCGACGGCATCTTGTACCGAAGATCTTACCTGGGACTCTTGCTTCGATGTGTAGATCCTGAAGACGCCAACTATTTGATAAGAGAAGTGGATGAAGGGATTTGCGGAATCCACGCAGGTCCTAGAATGGTGGTGGCTAAGGTGATGAATGCAGGATACTACTGGTCAGGGATGCACCTGGATGCAGTAAAAGTATTGAGGAAGTGTGATGGATGCCAAAGGCACACACCTAAAACCTTGCGCCTCAAGAACGAACGGGTCCCTGTTACAAGGGCTTGGCCGTTTCAACAATGGGGAATAGATATGGTCGGGCCTTTCCCTGAAGCCCCTGGTGCAGTAAAATTCATAATAGTCGCAGTCGACTATTTCACCAAACGGGTAGAAGCAAAAGCGCTAGCATCCACAACAGCAATGGTGGTGAGAAGATTCATTTGGGAACAAATTATATGTCGGTTCGGACTACCCTTGCGCATCATTACCGACAATGGCACAAACTTCGCAGCTGACGATCTTTAAAAGTGGTTCAAAGAACTGAACATAGAGCACACCTTCTCCTCGATGGCACACCCGCAAGGGAATGGTTAAGTTGAAGCCGTGAACAAGAGAATTGTAGATGGAATCAAAGTTCGACTAGGAACCCAAAGGAGAGGTTGGGTTGATGAGTTGCCTAGTACTCTGTGGGCCCACCGAACAATGCCAAAAACTAGTAATGGGGAAACACCATTCAGCTTGGTATATGGTTCAGAAGCCGTCATACCATCAAAAATCAGTCTGCCGTCTCCAAGAATGTTAGCAATGAATGATGTGAACAATGAAGAGCAAAAAAGAATCGACTTAGACTTCAAAATTTTAAAATAAGTACTCATGGAAGGTTTGATTTTGGGTACTACTTTCTACACCCCCCCTATCTACTTTCTACATCCCCCTCCTCTCACATATTTACAGGTGGGGCCTGTGTGGGACCGACAGTTTTCCTCTCACAATGGGGGGTGTAATCAGTAAGGGGGGGGGGGGGGTGTGCGAATAGAATGAGCCTTGATTTTACTATCCTCCTACTTCTAGTCACGGCCATCAAGTTTTCCTTCATTGGAAAAAAAAAATACAAGATTTGGTATAAAGTGGTCCTTTTCATACCATTTTGAAATATAATGTCATAGGTGATGGGATACACTGAAAAAAGTTGTGTGCCCATTCATGATGTTAGGCCAAATATATCTTAGTAGATTTAAAGGCGCTTTTCTCACTCTTTTTGGTCATAATTTCAATCTTAAATCCATAATAATTTAAAACGTAAATGTGGTAAATGTGGTGGATGGTGGTTGTGGTGGATGAAATTAGGGTTTTAAAGAAGTGTAGGGTAGATGAGAGATTCACACGTAAGGATGTGAGAATAGAAAATTTGAGCCAAGTTGCTACATGCATGCATGCTTGACTTGTATGCTAGTTGATTTACACATATTCAGAAGTTTTGTAATGTTGGTGAGTTGGTACCGTTCCTACGTTTTTGGAGACCCTAATTGAACTACAAAGTGGAGTTCTTTTGAAAAAATATCTTTTTCAATGTATTTAGTAACAAAACCCTTCTCCTTTACTCAGACTTGTGACCGGCAATTACAAACTAAAATTTTTATAATTGGTGAAGTTAAATAAATATACATATATTGAAAGTAATATGTTTTCTATAGATATATAGATATAGTATATGTTTAAATAAATTTTATCTTTATAGCTTTAACTGAGGCAAATTGTTTGATGTAATAATCTTAATCAAGTATAAAACAAAGATAAAATCAGCAAATAAATCCTAGTCACCTAAACAACAACTTGAAATAAGCAAACAATCAAACAAGTATAAGCCCTAAACAACAAATTCAAATCTGCAATTATGCAAATAACCCCTAACAACTAATTCAAATATGCAATTATGCAAATACACCTTAAACAACAAATGAGAATAGCTAACCTGAGTCAGTGCCACTGTCTTCCAAGTTACAAGCCAGCCACAAGATTAAATCGCAAAACTGAGTGCTACTGTTCCAACTTCCAAACAATCAAATCAAAAAATCGCAAAATATATTATAGTTTATGTTGGAGAATTTGAGCAATATGAGAATATGTATACGGATTTCGCCCAATATTAGCATATAAAAAACTAAAAAATAGCTGTTGTTTATAATTTATTGTTACCTGTGTGTTCTTCAATTGAGATAATTACCCCCAAATCTATAAACACTAAAGACGACTCTCTACCGCCCTAATCGCTAATGATTCCATATCGGTAACCAAAACGACGCCACAATTTACAAGAACATCATTCCATTCGCACGTCGTCTGATAATTTTCCGCCCTTTCTGTCGTTCCATGTTTCACGTCTCATTATTTCCTTTTTTTCTTTTACCATCGTTTCTTTATTAGTTTATTTCATGGATCTGGGATATTTGTATATAGGATGGGATATTGGACCCAGACTATTTAGTGTATTAGTTTGTAACATTATGGGCCTATTATATAAAAAAAAAACATATGAAAATTTGTGGCCCTTCAATATTCGCGGCCCTAGGCTTGGGCCTTGGGTCTTTAACCTGTTGGGCCGGCCCTGGTGCAGTGCCAGTGCTAGTGCTGGCTTTGGTTTTGAACAGTAGCACTAGGGATATTCTTTTTTATTTGTAGACATTTAGGCTTATGTTCAATTGTCGAGTGTTATGCATGTGTCTTATCGAGCTGGGGTGTCTCACTTAAAGCAGTATCTTTATTCCTATGGGGTAGAGGTTAGACTGTCTATATATTACCCTCCTCAGACCTTATCTTAGTTTTGCTATTAGTGGGATTTACCGAGTATGGTGATGATGATTTGTAGACATTTAGGGTTTTATTTTCAAAAATAAGTTGAGTTTAAATTGGAACTTATGTATCTGTGTAAAAATTAGAGAGTTCTTGTGTGAACGATATTTGTCAATTTCCACACATATACATATGATTATGTGATTAAAAAGGAGACTATATATCCTATAGGAGATTTTTTTTAAGGTTATGTGTGATGGAGTTCTTTTGCAAGAACTATCGAAAACGGCTTTATGAAAAGGAGGGAGGAGAGAGATAGAAGCGAGGAGAGGAGTTGCGGAGAGAGCCGAAAGAGAGTAGGTTTGGATAGCTGCCAATAAACGTTATAGGTGTTCAGTGTTCAATATTCGAATGCCACTCGAATAACCGAAAATACTAACCAATAAAATAAAGTGTGTAGCTGCGAATACAAAATAGTGAAAAACAGAGGTCCAAGTAATCAAGGGCAGACCCACATAATAGATTCGGTATATTAAATTTTATAAGAACTCTATAAATACAATTAGGGGACACCATGAAAAAAAGGAAAGCAAGTGTAGTGGTAAACCCCACCTCTTTACCGAAGTCATGGGTTCAATGTTTGTATAGCCCTTTTTCTGTTTTTTTAAATCTCATTCAAACCTCGCTCTAACTCGACCCGAACGAGGACCGACCCGAAAACTTTAACGTTCTGTTATAAAAATTTTAAACACCGAAAAAATGGACACTATTGGAAAAAAAAAAATCATATTAGTATTTGACTATTTGAGCTTTAAAATGTGAAAAAATCAAACCACCCAAAATAACCTGGACAAATCGCATCATGCTATACCCAAATTCTCTTGGCCCAAGTTTCGTGGGCCTAGAATAGGCACATACACATGGATCATTAAAAAAAACCTTAGGCACACTAGGCCCAGATTCACTTGGGCCATGTTCAGTCGTCCAAGAAAAGACGCATTCAGTTTTATTAAAACCTCCTCTTATTTCTTTTCACATAGATAGGTTACAACTTACAACTTTACGTTACACATAACCTAACCATCTTATTCCTTACATCCATGCTCGAAACCTAGTATCTAGAACGTGGGCTGAACATCATTGTCTCCATTCTGTTATTCTTCAAGCTCCACGCCTGCTCGGGCGACATCTGGTACGCGTTCATGATCACGCTCACAGGCATCGCCTTAATAGCCGATGTTCTACCCGCCAATGTGCTCATCATGGCGTTGTCGTTAGTCCTGAAAGATATCCACCGGCACCCTTGTTCTTGAGCCTGTTTTATTACCGCGAAATTTTGTGGCACCACCACCAGCTGCCCCTCCTGGATCATGTCGTCAAAGACGGCTTGTCCCTCGTTGTTCACTATCTGCATCCTCATGTTTCCTCTTGTCACATGGATGATCTCGTGTGCGTTCGTCATCCAGTATGGCGACATTATGGCATTCTGCACCCGTCACAAGCAAAAATCATACATCATATTATATAATCATATGTTGTTAATAGTAATTACCATGCAATTACTTACATTGTAAAGAACTCCTCTTTCGGCACTAAGTTGGACCATTTGAAGAATAGGCAGTTTGAAGCTGTTAAGATAAGTGGTCCAACCAGCTTCCGGGTTGAAGAAATCGGGACGCGACGCATCGTTGATGTTGGCTGTGAATCTAGCTGAGCAAAAAGTTTCTTCTAAACCATTAGCAGGACCTTGAATTCGGATTGGCGGTCGGACAACTTGAAGGCCTCTTTCCACCATCACAATGTGACCCCTTGTGTCATCTGGGCTCTGAAGCTTTGAAGCTGTTTCTTGGTCAACGTGGAACACTTCTGAAAGCATTTGGAGATCGAATCCCCGGAAAATGTTGCCGGAACCCTCTTCTGGTGTCTCTTGACCACTTCGTTTCGGGTTTCCGGCCAGGAAGAATCTCTGCAATTACCAAAGAATGATTATAACTTTTAGTGATCAACAATTGAGGAAAGCTGTGTAAACAAGACTCAGCTCAACACGTTTCAAGCTCTATTTCTAATCTAGAGCTCGACTCATAAGTAGTTTTTCAAGCTTAAACTCTACTATTTTATCTCTTTTGTTTGTTAATCAATATAAATTCGTAATTATATATGTGTAAGTTTAATTATATAATTTTTATATATTATAACACATCATTTTATATAGTTTATATATAACATAATTATTTTATATAGTTTATATATAACATAATGTAAATAATAGGTTCGTTGAGGCTCATTTAGCTCGCTAGCTTACTTCAGCTCGATAAGTAAAGGTCGAATTAGTTTATTATAAAAGTTTAAATTAGGCTCGTGAGTCTACTTTAGCTCGATAAAATATAAATGAAACTCGGGTTTGGCTCGTTTATTAAACAACTTCAGCACGATAAGTAAAGGTCGAATTAGTTTATTATAAAAGTTTAAATTAGGCTCGTGAGTCTACTTTAGCTCGATAAAATATAAATGAAACTCGGGTTTGGCTCGTTTATTAAACAAGTTTATTTTTAGATTCAGCTCATTTAAGCTAAACCCGATTCGAGATTTTAGTAAACCAATCTTGAATAGATCACGATTTACGAAGGGTTTAGGCCCTATCTACATGGTAATCTTTTAGGGTTTTCAAGATATAAATAGTTAAATACATACCCTATGGAATTGGTCGAGCTGGTTAACTTCATTAGTGGAGTCAAGCATAACAATAGCAACTATCTCTTCTTGTCCATCGTTGTACATCCAGTGAGCAGCTCCAGCAGGGATGACAATCATATCACCTTCCCGGAAATGACGGATCTTCTGGTGGCGATCTTGGAACCCGCGTTCTCCGGCTTGTTGCGAAGACTGAAACGTCTCCGGGCACCCAGGTAACATTATTCCTTGATAACCCCTCCCTGAAACATAATACAAAACATTAACTCCCTAAAATCAATGTTAGGGTAGTAACGGAATCAGAACTTTTTAGTCTCAGTCACATTGACAGAATCAGAACTTTTTGTCTCAAGTCACATTGACGGGATCAGAACTTTTTAGTTTGAAGTCACATTGACGGAAACATAAATTTTTAGTCACCTTCTCAATGACGGAATCAGAACTTTTTAGTTGAGTGACATGACCTGAACTTTTTACTAGTTATAACTCATGTTTCTAGTGAAGGTTTTATTCTCTACCGGTTATAAGGGTCTCAAATTATAACTCTATGTATTTTAAGGAAAAAAAAAACTCTTAATTTATACATAAAAATAAAAATCAAGTACACTTTTGTGACGGGTCAACGAACCCTCTGGACCCTTCTTGAAAATATAATAATTAATTACCTTGGAGAATGTAGACCATGAGGGGAGTGTTTATGTAAGAAGGCAACATAAGTCCTTGTGGCTGGATGTGGTGGCGGATGACCTCCACTCCAGCACACTGGAACTGCTGGTCGCCGGAATCGAAGAACTCGGTATAACCGGCTTCGGCTTCGACACGTTCATTCGGTTCAAGGGCATTGATTTTTTGGATCTGACACTGGTTTTGGGTTTGTTGGAAGGGTCGGAGAGCAAGGCAGGTGCCATGGAAGAGTAAGAGGAAGGCCAGTGAAAGAGAGAGGATAGACATGGTGGCAATGTGGTGGATGATGATGGTGGTTGTGGTGGTTGTAGTGGTGGATGAAATGAGGGTTTTATAGAAGTGTAGGGTGGATGAGAGATTGACACATAAGGAGTTGGCAATAGAAAGATTGAGCCAAGTTGCTGCATGCATGCATGACTTGTATGGCTGGTTGCTTTACACATATTAACAAGTTTTGTAAAGTTGGTGACTTGGTGCTGGGTTTGGTTTTGGTTTTGGTTTTGGTTTTGGAAAGTAGCATCAGGAATATTTTTGGTTTTTATTTGTATACATTTAGGGTTTTATTTTCCTAATATACAAAAAAAAAATTTAGTTTAAATCGGAACTTGTGTATCTTTGTAAAAACTAGAGAGTGATTGTATAAATAATATTTGTGAATTTCCATACATATGATTATGTGAAGGAGACTATATATAGAAGATTTTTTTAGCCTTTTGTTTTTTAGATTATGTGTGGTGAAGTTCTTTTGCAAGAACTATTGAAAACTTGTGAAGAGGAGGGAAGAGAGAGAGAGAGAGAGAGAGTCGGTTTGGGTAGCTGCGAAGTAAACAACGCTTAAAGTAAAAAATAAAAAAAATAAAAAAAAAAACGATCGCACCCCTTGAAAGTTTAGTTGAACCTCTCGTTCGCACCCTCAGAAAATAATTCTTGGGTCTGGGTGTAACTTTATGTCTTTAAGTATAGAAGTAGCAACCTATAGTCTCTATTGTCCTAAAACTTAACATTACAAACGTCCTAAAACTTATTGTTATAAAAGTAGGAAACTATGTAGATAAAAAGTAAAAGATACATATCTGAAATGTATTCCGTAAAAAACTCAAAAGAAAGACCAAAAACTTGGTTTATAAAAAATGGAATGTGAGTTTGTTTCTTTTAGTTTCGAATCAGACAGACCCGAAAAACAAAATTCTTGAAACTGATTACATGAGGACCGGACCATAGATTAATCGGGCTAGTATGGTCTTGGTTCGTTTTGATCGCTCCTAACTTTAATCACCCCTAAATATAAGAATTCTAAACCAAGCTATCGGGCAACCAATTTTTCAAGTTATTAACATTCCTTTCTTAATGACGTTTGACAGTGATAGTAACAAGGCTGGAATAGCTCAGTTGGTTAGAGCGTGTGGCTGTTAACCACAAGGTCGGAGGTTCAAGCCCTCCTTCTAGCGATTCTATCCTTTTTTTTTACTTCTAATTATCATCACTACGAGAAACTAAAAATGAAAAACAAAATTCAAAATTCAAAATTCTGAAATTGATATCCATAGTAAAAGTTTCTTTTTGATGTGTAACTAAATGCAATTGCATATGTAAACTTTATTAATTTCATGTTACCTACTTACCTAACCCAAAATTTAAATTGTATATATATCCCCTCTCATAATTCAAATTTGAATGACTATTTAACCATTTATTTTAGTATAATTTAGATTTTTTTTTGAAATTTTATATTCACCCATTTTTAACTACTGTTTTTTTTTCTTTTTCTGGTTTATTTATGTTTCGCTAATAAATTTTTTTAATATTTATTGAGTTTTACATAAGTTTTTATATTTTGTTTTTCATTATTTTCTTTCGTCTATGTTAATCTACTATTATTACGAGCTTTTTGAGTGTCACTCGTAATAATTACGAGTTTGAATCATTAAAATAAAAAATATTGGAACAAAATAAAAACATGCAGTTAAAAAAAAAAGACATTGGGGTAGCCCACTTGGTAGAGGCATATGCCTCTTTTAGGGGAGTATGCAGTTCAAAAAAAAGACATTGGGGTAGCCCACTTGGTAGAGGCATATGCCTCTTTTAGGGGAGTAATGTAGAATTATTGGTGTAAAGAGGGTAATATTAGACGTTCAAAAAACATGCCTTAATCTTGCTATTGCATATAGATGAACAAAAAGAATGTGTAGAAAAAGAAATTGTATCTACCTGAATGAAAGACAGGTTGAGAGAGATTTCACATGAGAAAATCCAGCAAGCAACTTATATGGTGTCACAAACTAATTCAAAAAATAATTCTTTTTGTGCCATTGCTTCAAGGTAATCACAACTTTCTTCAAGGGTTCTAGGTTTTCAAATGAAATGCATGATTGATCAACTCTTTTTGATATTTGTAGAGGGTTTAAGTCCTCAAGTATAATCTATGTCTAGAGATGGAATTCGATATGAACCAAATTGGGTTTGGGGAATTTTAGAAGAATCTGAGATAACCTAAGAACAACTAGTAGTATACCCGTCTGGTGGACGGGTTTTTAGTGAGGTAATTAGCAAGTACCTCCATAGAAAGAAGTGCACAATATAAATGTTTTGAAGGCCTGTGAGGGCAAGGCTTAGGCCACGGAGAAAACAAAATATCACCACTTGACAAAGTTCAGTTAACCCTTAATTTCTAACAATAATCATCGTGCAGATGTTTTTCAAACAAATTTGTTCATCTATAAAAAAATTGAGATACATACTCGAGGAGGGCATGACTGTGAATTGGTCCGATTTAGGATTGAAATCATAAGATAAATACAAAGAGGTGATGATTTGATTACTAAATATGGTTAGTATTCTTTTAAGATGAAAATATGTGTACGAGTGATGACTCAATCAATAGATGAAGTCTCTAATGTTATATAACTTATATTAGAATATACATTTGTATGATTGGTGATTGGTGAGCATTCGTGATTCGACAATGATAACCTTAAACCCATTAATGTAGTCCTCAAGGAACTTGATTTTCTATGTTATAAAGAAAAAAGAATGATCTGATCATAGAAAGTCAAAACAAGTAAATTAAAACCAATCATCCTAAAAGCCTCTTTGAAAGCAGCAATAGCAAAGGACATGGTAGTTTCCACAAAATCCAAGACCACGTTAAGATAAATATTGTTTTCATGCTTCATAGCTCTCAATTTTGCTGCAGCTTTGAAGTGACATATTTATGGTAGTGCAAGAGGCCAAAACATTATTTTAGCCTCTAATGGTGATCTGTATAGAGTAGTTACAAGTTGTTACCAGGATCCCATGTATGTGCGGGCAACATCTTCTAAGTCTTCCACTTGGCGCTGCCATCAATACCAAACAAATTGCTAACACAATAAAAGACTTGCAAAGTTACAATTTTGAATTAAATCATGCATCACTACCAAATCAATCACCTCAGCAAACTAAAAATAATATTTTCAAGATGGATAACTTCTTGAATTCATTACAAAGATCTTGGAGTGGCTACCCACTCTTGATACACTTGCTAAGAGTAATGTGGAGTTCAACTTGGTGCTATATACGATAAGGGCCAAGTATAGTGAAACGGTGAAGCACGTGTTCGTGTCATGTCCGTTTGGCCAACAGGTACGGCTGATAATTTCCAATGGTGCAAGCTCCCACACTATTTCCAACCTAATATATTTATCAAATTGAATACCGAATTGAATTTACTCAAATTAGCAAATAACCTTGAACATGAAGTACCTACTATCAAACAAACTCCAATATAGCACATAAGGTGTGTTTTACCATATGTTGGTATATAGTGGAATACAATTACAACAACAGCTATCAATACCAATGCTGCATATTGAACAAAAGCTGCAAAAAGATAAACTAGAAAATTTCAAAAGAATCTAAAAATAAAAATCAACTCATAAATTTATAATAGATGGAAGGTTCATATCTGGCTCGGTTGCAAGATCACATACTTCTGTCACGGATTCAATAAGACGTTCCTGAGGGGCATTCAGAACAACTATGGTGGACCCCACAACATATAAAATAAAACCAAGAATTCCATCACAACAGTTGCAATTGATGAACAACCAAGCAAATTCCAAAGGATATCAATTAATGAAACTTATACCAAATTCATTGATTAATTTAGTAGTTGTTACCTGCCACAAGTGTTACAATTTAGAATCTGTTATTCCAATTAAATTCAAATAGTTCAATACCTGAAAGTTGCCTGTTCTGCATTTTCATGTCCTTGTTCTCCTTTAAAAATCTGCACCAAAAAATAACATCAACTATACTATGAAAACCAAAATATGACAAGAAACAGTTGAATAGTTAGTCCTAAACTCAATAATAAGATGTATATGTGAAAACTATCAAGAACCAAATTTAGGCAACATAAACATCATACTAAAGGAGAGAAAGGGAAACCTCAAAAGGGGGCAATCTTTTTTGGCAGTTCTGTCCTCAACTCTAGGTCCTCAGTTTTTTTTTCCTTCGTGAACTGTTAAACATCACCAAATCCAGCAAGAACAAAGCATATGATACCGTATGATAATACGTTGGCCGTAATCAAAATTTCTTAAATTTGCTGAAACGAAATCGTACCTTAACATCCAAGGGCCAAAATTACTGCATGAAAATCTCTTTAAGCCAGCTGCACCAAACCATGGACAAAATCGAGCAATAAAAGATATAGATCGCACCTGAATGCCGATCGACAAAGTTGTAGAAAAAACGTTAAGCGGCAAATTAGAGAAGTCATCACATTAAAGAGTAGAGCATCAAACAGTTAAACATGAAAAATTCAAATGCATCATTGTACCTTGTTTGCATTTCTAGAACATAAAATCCGAGTTAGCTTCCGTCGATATTAATCTCCAGCGTCTCCATTACACTTCTCTGCATCCTAATCTCACTTATATACATGTATTTGTGTATATAAAATGGAACCAAGTCATTATTGGTTGTTGTAGGTGACATTGCAATTAGAAGCAAGTAAAAAACCCTTCCGATTTGACCAATTTAGATGTGAATCAGGGAAGAGAGAAATAAAGAAAGGTAAGGTCTTTGTGCTAGAAATAAGAGTGAGGATCGAGGAGATTGATACAAACTTAAGAGATTTGAGGATGGAGGTTACGTGGGGGGGTAAAAATAGGAGACCCTAATATTGCCGAGAACCACACAATGACGGTTTTTTGTTTTTTTTTTTTTGAAACTACCAAATAGTGGGTGCTAAAGTGTTGCTAAAAGCCTAGAATATTGGTAGAAATTTAGGAGTTTAGGAGAGAAGGGCTAAACTGCCAAAAACTGCCTAATTTACGGGTTTTTTAGGAGTTTAAACGGCCAGGATTGAAAGTTTAGAAAATCTGACGGTGATGATGCTTTCTGGGAGAGGTTACGTTTTCCGCTGTCTATAATATATATAATATAATGACATAAGAAAAGAGAGTTTGGGAGCAATTTCGATATTCATATCATATCCAAAAACATAAAGGATATGACTACATTTATAACCTTACAATTAAGCAAATAACTACCCACTACTCATTAATTAGATAAATCAACTAATATTAACTACCCACTAATATGGCTCAAATAAGTGAATAACTACTGTGATTTGAATGGGCTGAATTGCATAGCCACCACCCACATTGCATGTGTGACTGGTATCAGGGACGGATCCAGCCCACACATTTGTGATCCAGTGCGTTTGGAAAAAAAATAGTGATAGCCTTATAGAATTTAGAGAAAAGTAATGAAAATTAAAGAGAATTTACCAAAAGGAACTCATTATAATAAAATCTTAGATCCGCCACTGAATGGTCTACTTGTAGAGGTGTGACGTAGCACCAAAAAAAGGGCAGATAACAAACTGAAGTCCACAAATACCTCCACCGCACCAACAAAATGCTTGTTCGAACTACTTCTTCTACGGCAAGTTACTAATCATATCAACCCCATTTTTGAGTTTGGATAGCTTGGAGTTCCTCATTCTTATGTTAATTTGGTGGCCGGTGTTAATCTTTCCGGTTCTCTATATTTTTTTAGAAGGGTTTCTTTATTTTGGATTTTATAAGGTTATTTTTGTCATTACATAAATTTTTAATTGAAAGAGGTGATAGATGCAATTTTGGTTTTGAACCGGATATATAAATATGTAATTAAGTTTACAAGGAGATATATGCAATATCTCTTTTATACTAGAAGTTCAATAAAATCTTTATTGATTTAACAATAATACATGAGTTGATCGTGTGACTGCATAATCATATTCCGCTATATTTGACATGCACAAACTAGATTTATGAAAATACAACAAAAGAGGCTAACCTCATTTATGGAATTGCGACCGGATTAAATTTAGTTATTGAATTGACTTAATCAATAATTTAAACGTATTGTTTCAAATTTCTTAGAAAAATGAGTTTTATATTTTATAGGTCACATGTGTGTAATATAAGTGGTAATATTTAAGTTTGAGGTTAATTAAATATAAAATATATTTTAAAACCATGCGTAATGGTTAATGACCTCTTAGGGGCATTTGTCATCACATCAGCCTTATAATGTTTTTTTTTTTAAAATGTGTAACAGTTACTGCCTCCTTAATGCCTATTTCATTAATTATTTTCTATTATTTTCTTCTCATTATTCTAGAAATGATTATCTCAGACTTCATGCCTGTATAATGCCCAGGGGGTAGGGGTGTGAATTTCTAACACGACCCGAAAATACGCCACGAGCCTAACATGAAATTCGTGGGTTTGGGTTTAGTCTAAACGGGTTCGGGTCATTTTCAGGTTGAACTCGCGAACCCGTTTAGCTAAACGGGTCAGGTTTGGGTCAACCCAGTCGGGTTGGCGGGTTGACCCGTTTAACCCATTTCTATTCTATTATATTTTTTTAAATATGTTTTATGTCATAAATTAAATTGGGTGTTTATTTTAGGCAAATTGGATTTAAATAATCCCAACTCACTGTTATTGGCCAATAATAATCCCAACTCATTTAATCACCAATAATAATCCGAACTATTCACTTTTGTTTGTAAAATACTCCCAGTTAAAAAAAACACTAACTAGGTTAAAAAATTGCTAACGTGGCAGGTGACGTGGCATGCCACATCAACAATTTTGCTGACGTGGCAGTTGATGTGGCATTTTTGCTGACGTGGCAGTCTACGTGGCATTTTTGATGACGTGTCAACTAATGTGGCAGGTGACGTGGCATGCCACATCAGCAATTTTTTAACCTAGTTAGCTTTTTTTAACTGGGAGTATTTTACAAACAAAAGTGAATAGTTCGGATTATTATTGGTGATTAAATGAGTTTGGATTATTATTGGCCAATAACAGTGAGTTGGGATTATTTAAATCAAATTTGCCTTTATTTTATGCTATAAATATAACTTAAAAATATAAGTTGACATAAATTTTATGATTTTAATGTAACTTTATTATATAAATTTGTGTTTTTTTTGTAGTAATGTTAATAATAATATATTAATTTGCTGAAAAAAATAAAAAAATTCGGGTTGAACGGGTCGGGTTCGGGTTCGTATGTATGGCATATTTTCGGGTTCGGGTCGGGTTCGTCTAAAATTTTCTGGTTTGGGTCGGGTTGAATTTGCTAACCCGCGAACACGACCTGTTTAGCACCCCTACCAGGGGGTGATGTTGGGGACGTTATCAAACCCTTTCACACCATTATAATGCCCATTACGCATAACCTAAGTAGAGAAAATTTATATCTATTAAATTAATTATTGTACATGACACGGTTATATAACTTTTTTTTTTGAAATATAAACTTCATTAAAACCAAACCAAGCAAACGCTTGTCTCGAGAGGAGACAAAGACGCCAACCACAAACCAATTACATCAAGTTAAAAAAAACCACTTGTCCCACTCCACACTGTTACATTTATGCCTATTTTTAAACCAAAGATATCCAATCGATTTCAGTGTCGCCATTATTTCCCCAACATTGGATGAACGATGAGAAAATATTTGGTCATTCCTCGCCTTTCATATATTCCAACACGCCACCATGATCATACCTTGGATAACTTCTGCCTTTAAAGTAGAAACCCTCGCGTGTTTGTGAATGTCCAATAAATCACTAACCGAGAAGGCATAAATCTCGGGGATATTACACCAAGTCGAAAAAGCATGCCAAACATTCAAAGCCACATTACAAGTAGTGAACAAGTGCTCCGTTGTTTCCTCGAACTCTCCACAAAAAACGCATTCCTGATTCTCCACCACAATATTACGCCTCCTCAAAGCCTCCCCCGTAGGTAACCGATCTAACGCCGCTCTCCACATTAAAATATTACATTTAATAGAACCCATTTGCACCCGCGCTTCCGACCTTCTCTTGTATTATCATTTGTTTAACCGCTGCAACAGAAAACAACTCGGAATTCTTACCAACCCAGTGCCACTCATCTGACCCATTCCTGAGACGAACCTGCGATATCGCTGCACAACAGGTTTGGAGCTGCTGTAACTCAATTTCAGTACACGGTTGTCGTTTCCATTTCCAAAAAAAATGTTGCTGCTCGTTCCTATCTTCCAATCTCTAACTTAGATAAGCTCAAACCTCCTTTGTTCTTCGGCCGAGTAACTTTGTCCCAAGCCACCCAATGAACCTTCTTTTTTCCATCGACGCTTCCCCACAAGAACTTCTTAACAATGCTTCTATAATCAAAAATAAAGCAAGAGGCGCTTTAAATAAAGAAAAGTAGTAAGAAGGTAGGCTTTCTAACACCGATTTAATCAAAGTGACCCTCCCCCTATAGACAAGGCGGATGCTTTCCACTTAGATAAACGGTTGTGCACTGTATCCATAAACGGTTATATAACTCCATCATTCTCTTCCCTTGTTTGACATGCACAAACCAAACATGGTTATGAAGTGGATGAAACTGGATTTTAAAAAAATCAACAAACAACAACAACCATACCCAGTATAATCCCATATATAGCGAAGCTATTGATAGGGTCTGGGGAGGGTAGGATGTAGGCACGCCTTACCTCTATCCCAGGGGATAGAGAGGCCGCTTCCAGTGAGACCCCCGGCTCCAAAAACCATAACCAAGACATAAGCTTCTAAAAAACATATATAAGCATGCCACTACTACAAAAGATAGAAATAAAAATAATAATAAACGGATAAATAAGTAAGTGCTTGTTAGTAAAACTACGACACCGAGAATAGGTGAAAACCTATATATATATATAAAACTATATCACACCTCATAGAAATTGAAAAAATAAACTCATAAGATAGGAGCCTAAGCTAAAAAACCAGGCCAAACTCCTAAGAAACTTTAACCTTAATCCTACATCTCCACGAAGATCTGTCCTCGACCATGTCCTCAAAGAGGTGCAAATCTAGCAAATCTTGTCTAATCCGCTCATCCCACGTCATTTTCGGTCTGCCTCTACTCCTCCTTCCATCTACCACGAGTGTTTCAACTATTCTAACCGGGTCTGTCGTCTGCCTCCTCCTGACATGCCCAAACCATCTCAGTCTCCCCTCCCTTATCTTGTCTGAAATACTAGCAACTCCTAATCTTTCCCTAAAAACCTCATTTCTTATCTTGTCCAACCTAGTGTGCCCACACATCCATCTTAGCATCCTCATCTCTGCTACCTCTAGCTTTCGTGCATGAATTTTCTTGATGGCCCAACAATCTGTTCCGTATAACATAGAGGGTCTAATTGCAACCCTATAAAATTTCCCTTTTAATTTAACAGGGAACCTCTTGTCGCACAACACCCCTGTGGCTGCTCTCCACCTACACCATCCAGCCTGGATACAGTGAGCTACGTCATTGTCAATCTCTCCATTGCTCTGAACAAACGATCCTAAATACTTGAACTTAGTTGCCTGTGGAACCACCTGGCCCTCAATGGTGATCTGGGTGTCGTGCTCATCGCCTGCTCTACTAAAGTGATGCATTCGCTTTGTCAAAGTTAGCTATCATCGTCACTGCATTAATTTTAACCACATGAGTAATTTAAACTGATTGTTAATTTTTTATTTTTGAAAACGAGTTCTATATTTTAATGGCCATGAGTGTGTAATGTAGTAATATTAAAGTTGAGGGTTGTATATAGTTGTCAAGGCTATTACGAAAACTGGTAGATGTCCTTTTCTCAATGTGTTATTGTGTATATTTTTTGACATTTTTCGTGTTACTTGTTAAACCACATAAATAAATAATATCCCTTGGTCACACCTTAGACCTCTAGACGCACAAGTTTTTGTTCATGTAAGGCATGGTTTTCATAGTAGAAATATGTTACTTAACTGGTAATTTTGGCCGTTCACTGATTTACACAGTCTTATATTTTAAAGTGGATAATATTAATCAAAATTATTTTAATTTGAATAAAAATGGCATTTAAAAAAATTAAAGTATATGATAGTTCATAAGTACAATTATTATTATTAATAATAAATAAAGAAGAACAAACTTTTAGCGTAGTACTCCAACCTTTTTATAAGACGATGAGTACTGGCCCATGAAATGAAGGCCCTATGCATCGCCCCAATAGGGGTTTTCTTTTAATTTTGGGTTTGGGCGTTTCATTTAAAACGCCGGATTTTTTGTTGATTTCGAAATGTTACCGTTGGAGGTAACAGTAATAAAAAAATAATTTTTTAATTCATCTTTTTCACGTATTTAAATTCCAACTCAACCCAATTTTTATACTCTTCTCTTATTCTTATAAACTATTTACTTATTCTTTATAAAAAATACCATGCAACCATTATGCCCCCCTTTTGGGGTTCCGTCTCGGCCAAACAACCTAAACTCGTATCGCCCGAACACCACTCAACCACCATCAACTTTTAATCACCAAGATTGTGATCCTAATATGATGGGGTACACGCAACTCTTAAACATTCCACAACAATATTTTCACGGGTCACACGGTTTTGCATCAAATATGAACATCAACATAGGTGGTACGTATGGTTCTCAAGACGAAGCCGAGCCCGAGATCGAGACGGTGCCGGAGTTGCCCGAGAAAATATTATTTAGTGTTAATGTATTTCTTTTAATTAATGAAATATTATTTGTTTTAATTTTCCTAAAAAAGAAAAGAAATTAAAAAAAATAATAGAGTAATGATTGAATGGTGCATTATACCGCTACACATTTTTTAACTTCACATTCCATAATGCCTCGAGTGTCATGCGTAGCTTCATACCCAAAGAAGGGGCATTATGATAATGTCCCACTACACATGGTCTAACTAAAAACCTTGTAACATTTTAGCCCAATAACCTATCATAAATTTATGATTTTATCTTAAACTACTGTTTTTCAATGATGCGCGTTGCGCGAAAGGCATTGGTGTTTTCGACCGACATCATTCTTCAAACGATTTGTAACATCCGTCTCAATTTAACATGTTTATAACCTTAATTACGCATTTTATATGAAAAATGTGACTTTCTAAAAACTTTGTCAAGTCAAAGTTCATACGTGTTTAAAGTAAACAAAATATAGTTCCAAGTGTTTACATAGTTCACTTAAAACAAAAACAACATAAAGTCATTGCGGAAGCTTCATTTGACATGCGTTCGGTTCACTTGATTGCTTGATCGTCTTCCGGATGCTTGCTATACTCACCTATGATCAAAACCAATTTAAAAGTTAGTTTTGAGAGCTTATAAACATGTATAAATAAGATCCAATATCAAATAATGATAATCAAAATAAAATTTCCAAAAATTCATGCCTCTCGCGTGTCGCGGAAGGCAACCTTTAATCTGTCGCGAGTCGCGACACCTGTCGCGTGTCGCGCCCCAATTGAGGGACCCTGTCGCGTGTCGCGAGGGAGACTAATTTCCAGCAGGTCCGTTTCTGAACCTGCATTTTCTGCCCAGCTCAATTATTCAACAAAAATCGAACTTTAAACGGCCATAACTTTTTATCTACTAGTCCGTTTTAGGCGATTCTTTTTCCTATGCGTTCGAAATTTAATTCTCCATCTTATGGAGTTAAAACCTAACATTCCACTAGTTCAAAAATTCAAATTTCAAGCTCTCGGCTTGAAATCCCTTTTTAACACTTTTGACCCGTTTCATGATTCCTTAAACCACTTTCACCCATCATTTTGCTACATTAAAGTATCTACTTTTATTTCGTAATCTTAATACTAATTCCTAAACAACCTCTAAGGGTTGTTTGCCCGGTTTTCCCATCAAGGGATTTTTGGTCAATTTTAGTCCTTCATTTTACGACGAAGAACTTTCGCTAATATTTGACCAAGAATATCGCTTTTATCAATAATACTAAATATGCGTATCTGGCACGAGTCATAGGATTGACCCGTTTAAATATCTTTCACTATTAATTTCTAATTAATACCAACGGGAACCGTATGATATTTCCTGTAATCACAAAACTCAACAAGCGATCATCAATTAATATTGTCAAATGATCTTGCCAATGTCATTTGACCCGTTTAGTCCGAACGACCTTTTTTCCATTATGAGATGATATCTAGTTACCATCTCGCCCTTTTACCCATTCCGGTTTACACCATAACGTAGTGTTTCAAAATTTCTTATTAGTTCATCGTCATATGACTAATTTATCAATTTACCCTTTTTGCCATTGTTTATGATTTCTCACCATTGCACTAGTTCCGACTCATATTATTTGCGTCGGAACATTATAACTCTATTACTAACTTTTCCTTATTCATTTTCAATACACACAACTGATGTATACTAAAAAGGGTGTTAGCTTTTACTTACCTCGCATCCAAATTACGCTTTCCTTTTCGTACTTGCTCCGTTTGACCCGCTTCATTCCCAAGCCTCCATCTAGCTTGTCAAGAGTCAAACTATCATCATAATTCACAAGGTGGTTACATTAGTCATTATAACCACGACTATTCCACCTTACGTATTTTCTATGTAAAAACTACTATTCGACTCCGTCCATGGTTAGTTTAACTTTTCAAAAGTTAACTACCCTTAATTATATGATATGTGCATATAAGCTAAATCGACTTCCTAATTAAAATTTGTATTACCCCACATCACACGTAATTAGTCGAACTAGGAAATTACGCGTTTGATTCATAATTTCAACATATGAACATTGTGGGCATAATTTATAACATCAACAATCAAGTTTCATATCACTGAAAATAGGCTGTTTTGGGTGACCTGTTTAACCTGTTTACAAGTCTTCAAAAATTATGATTTTTTTATGTGGCGTACCTCTCGGAGGGCTAGACCTTTTGTTAAAATTTCAAGATCTAACTCTTTACAAAAAATTCGTAAAAAATCATCTACTAAGCTGCAATCAGATTCGTCACTTCTGACTGCAGCTTACGGAAAAATTCATTAAAAATTCCTCGTTTATCCGATTGACGAAATTCCAATTGGCAATTCTTTTAATCACTTAAAACTTTCTACAGTAAGAATTTGAGATCATAACTCAATTCCTAAATTGAGTTATGACATTCGTAATGGGCTGCAAATTCTGCCAGAAAACGCAGCTTAAACCTTTGATACGGAAAAATTCATAAAACGCTCAATTTTCGTCGAAAAAATGCGATTCCAGTGGGGTTTTAATGATATTTCCTGGAATTACATTTTAGACTCAAGAAACACACATTTTTGTCTCGTTTTGTCCACGTTACAGCCAATACAAGTCGGCTGTAAATTCTGATCAGAAGCTGTTTGAATTCAGCTTTCAATCGAAACATATTTATGACATTATAGCACTATTTTTAGCCATCAAAAACCCTAAAAACATCACATTACACGAATTTAGCATCATCGCACTTATCACCTTCAATGGTGATCATGAATTCACAAGATTTAGACCTAATTTCATCATATGCTTGTCTAGGGTTTACTCCTAGACACTACAATGTTCATATTTCATCATATAACGAACATGCAACCATCTAATTCGAATTCTCTAAGTTTGATCAGAAATTTAACTAGAGATTCTTACGAAATTTACATACCTTGTGACTCCTTTTTCAGTGGAGATCACTATTCCGTACTTGGATTTCGGTTTGGTCTTGATTTGAACCTTCGATTTGAGAATTTTGTGAGGAATTAGGGTTTAAAGGGAAGCTCTGGATCGCCCCCCATGTGTTTCTGTCGATCTCCACACACACAAGTGTGTGTTGGAGTTTTAAATTTTTTATTTTATTTTACTAGTTTCGTTTTAAACGCTTTTGGCCCATCAACTTTTCCCAAGTTTCATTTAGAGTGTTTTAATCAAGTTTCCTTATTACTACAACACTTGTGATTAACTAGGTTATTTATTCCTAGTTATTTCATCTCATTTATGTCTGACATTAAATTTATAATATAAATATTTATATTTTCGGGTACGACCCAATTTATTTTAAGTCCCATTATCTCGGGCTGTTTATAAACTTTTATTTCTTCAAAAGTTTTCGTTCAACTTTTATCTAATATTAGGTTTATTTGTTTAAATCCTAATATTTACCGGGTTAATTTCACCACTAACGGTATTTTACCCGTTCATCAATGTTAACGTGGTTTGATTACCAAACCCGTTTTCGGGGTGTTACAAGTCTACCCCCCCTTAAAGAGGTTTCGTCCCCGAAACCTTATTTACGTAGCTCATGAATTAAGACTAAACGAACTTGGTTTCGTTTTTTTAAGGCATTCAATTATTCTTTTCGTTCTAATGTTTTCACTTATATCGACGCACACGTCTTTCATGTGTAAGGCCTCGTGGGCCGTTACTTTCAGCTTTTATCTTTTATCTTTCTGGACCGAGTTGTCACCTGACAGCTTAGACTCATCAGTCTGTTAACATGTTTATCCCACGCTTGTCTTATATTAACAAGCGCTTTGTATTTGTCATGACATTTTCTCAACCTTGAATAGTTCCTCCGGCTAGACTATTTAGTCGCCGTCACTTCATACCTCGTCATCTAGGTATACTATTTTGCCATCTCCGACCTTATGTGTGTTTAAGATTTTCTAAATCTCCTCATGTTACTTATGTTTGTTAAAAAAAGGCTGCTTTTGACTAAAAACTAAATTTTTAGTTTACGTTTTCTCTGTCTTATGTCTTTTCCTCATGTCTAGGAATTTCCGTCTAAGTTTTATTCCTGACCGTTATTATTTTACATGGAGGATTGTAACTAGTTTTCCGCGCTTTATCCAAGTGACCCGCAAGTTCTTTTTCTTTAGATTTTCACCTTTTTAAGGTGAGAACCCTAACAATTCGTTTCTTTCTATTTGTGACCCGAAGGTCTTTTTGGTCCCGTAGACTTTACACTATTTATAATCCCGTAGGTTATGATGATCCCGTAGATCGTCTTTTATCCATGTCTATATTCAAATGTATATATACATATATAGCTTCAAAGCATCTCTTATTATGTTTGGAATCGTTTATTTTCGCTTTTGAACTTTAGTTGGCCTTGACCGTAGTCTAAAGCTTCGTTTGTTTACTCTTGGACTAATCTTCTGACTTTATGACTCTTTACGTCATTTACACGTCGGTTTGTTCTACGCTCACCGTTTCCCCGGTTCATAATTATACTTTTTTTATGACCCGTTACCCGGGTTCTTTATTATTTCGCGCTTCCATTATTCGGTTTGCGCTTACTTGCACTACCAAACTTTTATACTTTATTTATCTCGTTTGACTTATTCGTGAGAGATTTCATTACTCATGAACGTCAAACTTCATTCTTTATTTGACCCGTTCAACTTTAGAATAGTTGAACGTAGTTATCAAAATTTATGTTTGCAAATTCTCATCGTCTTTTAGTCATGACTCTTAATCCGAGTCCTTTGACTTTCTATTTCGCGTACCCGTCTTTTGGTTTACGCATGCTTTCAAAATCCTACCCATCTATCGGGTATCTTTACCAAAGTTATCATCAAGTAACCATTCTTATACGGTTTTAGACATCATCTTAATTTATTTGATCGTCTTAGCGAAATCCATTGCTTTTATTTAGTCAAGTCTTTTATTCTTTTATTCTACCCCTTTGACTTGTCTGTGTGAATTTCATCACTTATGACAGTCAAACTTTATCTTTATGCCTTAGCATTCTCATTAGTTGGTCTGTATTTTCATTTACTTTAATCTTTGTCCCTTCTCTTGGGCTCGTTATTCTAACGTAATACGCTCCCTGTCATCCGACTTGCGTTTACGTTTATTATCAAACATCTTACTTCTTTGACTCATTTGGGTACCATTTACGTTAGTCCCATTCACCCCATCCTTACTACATCGGACGTAAATGTGTCCGCTACCAAAAGTTCATGGTATCATATGCCACTACTTACTTGGCCAGAGTAAGCGATCGACACATGATACACATGACCTTTTTGTAGTTTTCACATCACACCCCATGTAAGTAACGCCCCTATTTATTTCATATCTCTGATTTTATTTAGTAAAACTTTATTTAATTGCAAAACAACAATCATTAGTTTTTACTAGTTTTACTTTTGTACATATGAAATGTTTTTCTTTTCTATTGAACTATTATATAATCACATTCGTTAATGTGATCGCTACTTTTCTCAATAGCATTATATTGAGAGCTTTCCACTTGGATAATTACCCCCCGTCCAAGTTTCCATATGAACTAATCCTATTATTTCTTTGTTATTCATCATCGTGAATAACACATGTTTCTATTAAACTTCTCTTGGAAACATCATCCTGAATAAATATCCTATTCAGGTTTTATCAGATATATGCAACCGTTATTCTCTACGTGTTTGTTGCATATTACTACTTGTGCAATTAAATTTAAAAGTGTGCACCTGATAATGCTTGCCCTTAATGGGATTTCCTTGCCTTTGACTTTGTTCGCGATCGTCAGGCGATTTAGGTCCTTGATGAGTATGCTCTGCTTGTCATACCTCGGACCGTTCCACCGTCATATCCACAATTCGTTCAACTCTCGTCATCTTCAGATGCGAGTATCCTTCAACTAAATATTTACAAAAGTTAGTAATTTCAACATTAATAAATGCACGTATTGTAATACAAGGCTTTTTACTACACGTGATTTCGTTAACTATAATAATCATTTTCGTTGGTGTAACGTGTATTACACGATACCCTATGTGTTGTTCACAACACTTTAATCCTACTAAACTATTAACATACATGTTCTTACCGGATTTGCGATCAAGCCTCGAACCGAACACACTTTATTCTTTAACCATGAGCTCTGATTACCAACTTGTAACATCCGTCTCAATTTAACATGTTTATAACCTTAATTACGCATTTTATATGAAAAATGTGACTTTCTAAAAACTTTGTCAAGTCAAAGTTCATACGTGTTTAAAGTAAACAAAATATAGTTCCAAGTGTTTACATAGTTCACTTAAAACAAAAACAACATAAAGTCATTGCGGAAGCTTCATTTGACATGCGTTCGGTTCACTTGATTGCTTGATCGTCTTCCGGATGCTTGCTATACTCACCTATGATCAAAACCAACTTAAAAGTTAGTTTTGACAGCTTATAAACATGTATAAATAAGTTCCAATATCAAATAATGATAATCAAAATAAAATTTCCAAAAATTCATGCCTCCCGCGTGTCGCGGAAGGCAACCTTTAATCTGTCGCGAGTCGCGACACCTGTCGCGTGTCGCGCCCCAATTGAGGGACCCTGTCGCGTGTCGCGAGGGAGACTAATTTCCAGCAGGTCCGTTTCTGAACCTGCATTTTCTGCCCAGCTCAATTATTCAACAAAAATCGAACTTTAAACGGCCATAACTTTTTATCTACTAGTCCGTTTTAGGTGATTCTTTTTCCTATGCGTTCGAAATTTAATTCTCCATCTTATGGAGTTAAAACCTGACATTCCACTAGTTCAAAAATTAAGATTTCAAGCTCTCGGCTTGAAATCCCTTTTTAACACTTTTGACCCGTTTCATGATTCCTTAAACCACTTTCACCCATCATTTTGCTACATTAAAGTATCTACTTTTATTTCGTAATCTTAATACTAATTCCTAAACAACCTCTAAGGGTCGTTTGCCCGGTTTTCCCATCAAGGGATTTTTGGTCAATTTTAGTCATTCATTTTACGACGAAGGACTTTCGCTAATATTTGACCAAGAATATCGCTTTTATCAATAATACTAAATATGCGTACCTGGCTCGAGTCATAGGATTGACCCGTTTACATATCTTTCACTATTAATTTCTAATTAATACCAACGCGAACCGTATGATATTTCCTGTAATCACAAAACTCAACAAGCGATCATCAATTAATATTGTCAAATGATCTTGCCAATGTCATTTGACCCGTTTAGTCCGAACGACCCTTTTTCCATTATGAGATGATATCTAGTTACCATCTCGCCCTTTTACCCATTCCGGTTTACACCATAACGTAGTGTTTCAAAATTTCTTATTAGTTCATCGTCATATGACTAATTTATCAATTTACCCTTTTTGCCATTGTTTATGATTTCTCACCATTGCACTAGTTCCGACTCATATTATTTGCGTCGGAACATTATAACTCTATTACTAACTTTTCCTTATTCATTTTCAATACACACAACTGATGTATACTAAAAAGGGTGTAAGCTTTTACTTACCTCGCATCCAAATTACGTTTTCCTTTTCGTACTTGCTCCGTTTGACCCGCTTCATTCCCAAGCCTCCATCTAGCTTGTCAAGAGTCAAACTATCATCATAATTCACAAGGTGGTTACATTAGTCATTATAACCACGACTATTCCACCTTACGTATTTTCTATGTCAAAACTACTATTCGACTCCGTCCATGGTTAGTTTAACTTTTCAAAAGTTAACTACCCTTAATTATATGATATGTGCATATAAGCTAAATCGACTTCCTAATTAAAATTTGTATTACCCCACATCACACGTAATTAGTCGAACTAGGAAATTACGCGTTTGATTCATAATTTCAACATATGAACATTGTGGGCATAATTTATAACATCAACAATCAAGTTTCATATCACTGAAAATAGGCTGTTTTGGGTGACCTGTTTAACCAGTTTAAAAGTCTTCAAAAATTATGATTTTTTTATGTGGCGTACCTCTCGGAGGGTTAGACCTTGTGTTAAAATTTCAAGATCTAACTCTTTACCAAAAATTCGTAAAAATTCATCTACTAAGCTGCAATCAGATTCGTCACTTCTGACTGCAGCTTACGGAAAAATTCATTAAAAATTCCTCGTTTATCCGATTGACGAAATTCCAATTGGCAATTCTTTTAATCACTTAAAACTTTCTACCGTAAGAATTTGGGATCATAACTCAATTCCTAAATTGAGTTATGACATTCGTAATGGGCTGCAAATTCTGCCAGAAAACGCAGCTTGAACCTTTGATACGGAAAAATTCATAAAACGCTCAATTTTCGTCGAAAAAATGCGATTCCAGTGGGGTTTTAAAGATATTTCCTGGAATTACATTTTAGACTCAAGAAACACACGTTTTTGTCTCGTTTTGTCCACGTTACAGCCAATACAAGTCGGCTGTAAATTCTGATCAGAAGCTGTTTGAATTCAGCTTTCAATCGAAACATATTTATGACATTATAGCACTATTTTTAGCCATCAAAAACCCTAAAAACATCACATTACACGAATGTAGCATCATCACACTTATCACCTTCAATGGTTATCATTAATTCACAAGATTTAGACCTAATTTCATCATATGCTTGTCTAGGGTTTACTCCTAGACACTACAATGTTCATATTTCATCATATAACGAACATGCAACCATCTAATTCGAATTCTCTAAGTTTGATCAGAAATTTAACTAGAGATTCTTACGAAATTTACATACCTTGTGACTCCTTTTTCAGTGGAGATCACTATTCCGTACTTGGATTCGGTTTGGTCTTGATTTGAACCTTCGATTTGAGAATTTTGTGAGGAATTAGGGTTTAAAGGGAAGCTCTGGATCGCCCCCCTGTGTTTCTGTCGATCTCCACACACACAAGTGTGTGTTGGAGTTTTAAATTTTTTATTTTATTTTACTAGTTTCGTTTTAAACGCTTTTGGCCCCTCAACTTTTCCCAAGTTTCATTTAGGGTGTTTTAATCAAGTTTCCTGATTACTACAACACTTGTGATTAACTAGCTTATTTATTCCTAGTTATTTCATCTCATTTATATCTGACATTAAATTTATAATATAAAGATTTATATTTTCGGGTACGACCCAATTTATTTTAAGTCCTGTTATCTCGGGCTGTTTATAAACTTTTATTTCTTCAAAAGTTTTCGTTCAACTTTTATCTAATAATAGGTTTATTTGTTTAAATCCTAATATTTACCGGGTTAATTTCACCACTAACGGTATTTTACCCGTTCATCAATGTTAACGTGGTTTGATTACCAAACCCGTTTTCGGGGTGTTACACGATTCGAGATAAACGATGCGTAACCAGCCATATCCGGCATCGTGGAGTGTATTAAAAAGGGAGCAATTGGACGATTGGATGCTGGGCTAGGTGTTTCTTGGAATGCCCACGGATTGTTCGGGTCAAAACCACGATTATGAGGATTCATTTTTCGTATTGTGGTTGGATGATAATTTTTTTTTTTAAATAAGATAGAGATGATTATAGAAGAGGTGGAGTAGTTGTGGTAAAAAAATGAATAGAAGTGTGAGTATTTATAGTGAATAAATTTTTTTTAAACACATAGCCGTTGGCCAACGGCTAGCCCAAACGGCTACTTGTCTTGGCCAATGAGATCCCGTCATGTCATCTTCATAGCCCCGTCCAACGCCCGGGCTGAAACCCCCGCCCAAGGGGCCACGCCGAAACCCAAGCCCACCCGGGGTGGTGACTTGGGCGTTTGTACCCAACCCAACCCACGCCACAACCCCCGCCCCCGGGCTGAAACCCCCGCCCAAGGGGCCACGCCGAAACCCAAGCCCACCCGGGGTGGTGACTTGGGCGTTTGTACCCAACCCACGCCACAACCCCCGCCCCATACCCCATATTCTAATATACCCTAAATTCACTGTTCATTTAGTTTGAATTTTATCATATATGAATTGAATAAGAATGCCTAACAGTTAGGGGCTGTTTGTTTACCTCTTAATAAGGCTCTTAATGGTTCAGACATCTTACTCGTTCATCACTTAAGAATTCAGACTGTTTGTTTCACGAGCAGATGTCTGAATAGTTCAGACATTTCCCTCTGAATGGTTAAGATTTACACAGAGTCTGAATGGTTAAGACCTCTAATCTGAATTGGTCAGACATTTGCCTCTGAACGCTTAAGCATTATATAGGCTCTTAATGGTTCAGGCATCTTACCGGTTCAGCACTTAACGGTTCAGACCTCTTACTGGTTCAGCACTTAACCATTCAGATGTTGCCAAACGACCCCTTAGTGTTGTTCGTGAGCTGACTCAAGTAAGAGTAAGCTCAAACTCGGCTCAAATTAATGTGAATTCGAATGAATAGCAATTAAGAGTTCTCCATATGGAATTTATGGTTGAGTACTTGACTTACCGGTATTGTAAGGTCATGGGGTGTACTCTAACATCTAGAGTGTTAACAATGACATGACATGATAACTAACATTGTAAACCACTCTCTCTGTCACACCCCAACCGATGGCGGAAACATCGGGATGAAACGAACAAATTGCTCAAAACATCATAACACTATGTGACAATATTTAATTGAATTCAAATTTCATTGCAAGAACTAAATTGTCATACAACATTTAAAATGGAAATAACAACATTGTTCAAATTCAAATCAACAAAGATAAATAGATAAAAGGTGTGTATCTAGTCCACCCTAAACTTGTTTCATCAATCATCCATACTTCAATAATCAACCTGCAACATGTATTAAAATAGAGTTTCAATGCAAAGGCAATGAGCGAGTATACAAGTTTGTTTACATATCATAATAGAATAAAAACTCAAATCCAACATGATCCATAATATGTGCTTGCTAGTATGCAATTTTGGCGTACAATATGATCAAACCCTAGAACACAACGCATAAAAATAGCCTAATCCCAATCGTTCAGCGGGGTGGTAACTTAACAATACCCAATAGTTCAGCAGGGGGGCGTTAATCCTATAGCGCTATAATTGTTAAGGTGGGCAAACAAGTCAATGAGCATATAACGTTCCAAATCGTTCATAGAGCATACAAGAATAGCAAGTAAGTCACATTAGTTTCATGCATTCGTTCAAAGATTGAGTATGTTTAGTTCAAAAGTTGTTTGCATAATTATACATGTTGCATCCCAAAGTGTAAAGGGGAAAAAGGGATCGAGTATACTCACGGTGGTTGCAAGCTTTCCTACTTGAAATCCCGCGAGTGTGTTGGTGGATGGATTAGTTTGGAGCACCTAGCCCTTCTACACGAGGAAACGTAGGTGTGTGAGTTTGGCGTACAACGGAAGATTATAATTTGGAGTTTAACATAACATAAGGTAGAATAAAATATGATACGAAAAATAATCATCTTTAACTTAGTAACCCTTGTATGACACTATGTAACCAATATGGTTAGAATGTTTTCATGGGTAATGCGCCCATTAGAATCATACTTGGTGTTTTAGGTTTTTAGATGATATTCTACTACTTTAACATCTAAACACAAGTTCAACATTAAAGGTTCGAATGAATATATATAGTTTCTAGGTTACGTATTACATATTACTTAGTCCAATAATTCATGTAGGAGGTAGAAGATTAAGATCTTCATTTAGGCACCTCGAGTTATTCATGGATGTCATGTATGGGGTAGGAAGGATAAGCTTCCGTTAGGAACCCCTTGAATGTTCACCACTTCTCTTGATGTAAAAACAACCAAGGAGGGTCACGAACTAGGCTTTGTATAGTAATATAAACAATCTAACTAAGATAAATCATCAAATCATGTGAGGATTGTATGTTTGGAACAACCCAAGTTGTCCCATAATCACTCTACATCAAGAACTAGCTCGAACATGACTTGTGGGTCAAAACACCCTAAACAAACAGAAAACTATGAGGTTTAATCCTCTGATTTCAAGTGTCTCAACCATGTTTTTAAGCTTAACCGACCATAAGAGGGGTTGTAAGCATTAGGACATTGGTGTGAGATGTGTTAGACACAAGTTGGATGAAGTTTAAACAAGTTTGAAAGAGTATGTAATAAAACAGAAAGTTCTTGGACCATTTCAGGGCAATTCCAGGTCTGATTTCTCCAAGGAGAAGTCAAGGAATCAAACCCCATGATTATCCAAGCAAGTAGGAAGAAGAATCAAGTGATTTCGTTAAGAAATGAACAAGTTATACCTATTTTAGTGCAAGAGTATGAATCTGTCCGAAAATGATTCTTGCTAGAACTTGAGAGTGTTTAGGAGAGATTTGAGAGTGTTGAAAGTGTCCAAGTGCTTGGAGGACCTTGGGTACTTATAGGAGAGTGATTAGGGTTGTTTTGGGGGGATAATTAAGGCTAAAACTCGGTTTAAACATGGAAATCCCGCTCAAAAACGAATCTGGTCGCGATCTGGACATGTTTCTGCAGACCTGAGGCCCATGCGGGCCGCGTAAGGGGGCAGGGTAAGTCCACGCGGGCCACGCGTGTCACACCCTGGCTTTGCAGAAGCGTGGTTAATTTGGTGTGACTTCTTAATACCATAGCTTAACCATAACAAAGCTATATGAAATAAAACCATGCAAGATCATCCATAGATTTAAGTTTTAAAAACCGAAGTAACATAACATTGTCTTAGAGACTACAACACCAAAACATAAAACATTGTTTTGAAAGACATAAACATCAACATGAATAAAACGTAGTTTAAGATTTGTGACTCGTCCAGGAAAAAGTCACATTTCCTAAACCCGGATGACCTCGGAACCCATGTGCAGCGGGAAAACATAACATACCGCGCCAGATCTTTAATTTCCTGAAATACATGTAAGTTGAAAAATCAACAATAATGTTGAGCGAGTTCATGTGTAAGTGAGTAAATAAACCTTGTATGTATAAAAATCCTGGTATGTAGCAAATAAGGAAAAAGAGATCACCAATGGTTTGCAAGGCCATCGATATGTGTGAAGTGCAAGTAGGAAGACTCAAACCTTGCGATTTTGCGTCGGGGCACAAAGTCACCCCGAGGTCCGTACTGTTGGACCTGGGGTTGGGCTCGCTACACCCAGATAGATCTACCGCTTACGTCCCTCGGTCCTATAATGAGGATTAATGGCCTCCAGTTCATGCCTACCCACTCACATGATCTAAGTAGTAAACCTCCTTACTCTAACCATACCATGTATAAAGTACTCGTAATTAAAGTAACATGTATTTCACCCCCGCAGTTTAGAAAACTGAAAACAGTTAAGAGAAAAGGGGGACATGAACTCACAGTGGTGCGTCTCTACCAAGTATGCCTCCAAATCAAGCAGCTATGTGACGACCTACACGTACTAACTCTATTAGACGGACGGCCGTGCCTTAGCTTTATGGTTTAAGTTTTTGGGAAATAGTTAGGCAACTATTTCGTGTTTACATTCTGTATATACTTGGTAGTCATTTTCCTTCCCAAGGATGGGGGATTTAATACATGTGCGTTCGTATAATTCGGATTACACTATTAAGTCTCACTTAATATATTTTATTCCTAACTCCAAAATATAAATATTCTTTCCAAAAATATTATATTTTAATACATGTGATTTTCCCAAAATAATACTTAGTAATATTATTTTTACTCTAAAAATAATATTTACGTAGTTCACAAAATAATCATAAACACTTATACAAGTGATGTTGTGAAAAATATATACTAAATATATATATGTATCACGTTTTATTTTGTGAAATCCCACCTCCGGTATTTTGTAAATAAGTCGTGGCGAAATCTATATTTTGAAAACAAGTCGAAAAGTATTTCTAACACTTATAGTGAAAATATTTCTAAGTGTTAGGCTTTTGGAAAAATTTCGCCAGACTTTCCTCTGTAACTGGAGGTGGCCACGCTTTCAAGCGTATCATTTTCTTTTATAAATCAAACCAACCATTTTTATCATTCAAACAAAACAATGTTCAAACCACAAACTAGTCAATATATATATAAATCGCAAAAATACATGAACTTGTGGTTTTCTCCAAACTATGAAGTAAATCCCATTACTTTTAGTGGATCTTTATATAAAACAATCCGATTTTGTAAAAACCTCGTTTTTAGGGAAGTTCCGTCTTTACAACTTCTCGTCATCTTTTTCAAAAATAGTTATTTTGTCGAAACTTTGTGTTACACAAGTGTTTACACACTTGTGTGTTCTAAAAACCATTCGTGTTAGTGTAAGATCCGTCTTTTTAAAATATGTTTTCTCTTGACACTTGGTCCTTTGAAAATACCACTTGTAGATCCGTAGATCTACTAGTTTTAAACACTTTTGTACAAACAAAATCGCTTTTACACAAGTTCATGATATGTGTGTGGTAGAGTTTCGCCCTTTAACCCTTGTTACTTCCAAAACAACCTTATGTCATGATCCAAGATCGTGACCAACCCGGGTTAAATGATGATCCGAGCTACCACAATATAGATCGGGTCCAAATAATCACACAATTTGATTACTACAACATTTACACAACTTATAAGCTTTTAACCAACATTTTAGTGTTTTAAGTAGACTTTAAAACATTATCTTGTAAGATTTCGAGTTTTAACCGTTACACATCGTATTAACCACTTCAAAATAGTTCGAGTAGGTGATTTAAGTAACATACCACTAGCTCGAGGCTAGGGAAGAATCTAAGCGAAAAATGCGTGGATAAAAGCAAGAGAGTGAGGTCCTTCGCCTTCCGTTTGCACCAAGACTCCTTATATGCGACCCTTAGCACTTGTAGATGATTGGAATGACTTGAACTAAACTCGAAATCGGATGGATGGGGGGTGGGGTGCTCTCGGCCGAGACCTCCAAGAGAGGGAGAGAAAGTGTGTTTGTTGATTTGTGTGTTATGATGAACATGTTATGCTAAACCATGATCTTATAGACAATCTCAACATGTTTAACCAATGGGTTTAGTGTCTTCTTGATACTAAGCACACTTAATATAATATTCAACAAATAGGACAAGTGTGTCCCCCTCATAGGGACGGTTTCTAAAGGGGGGGGGGGTCTAGTTCGATTCTAACTAGTTAGTTAGGATAATAGTTAGGTTAAGTAAGTTAGTTAAGTGCTTAACCCGGTTAGTTGTGTGTCACGCGTTACAGTGGGTGTTAGGGTATTCAGTGACCCTAACTGGCTTAGAAAAAGATAAATAATGAAAAGGACATTATTTTCATGTTCCGGGTATAGTCCAGTTGTTCGGTTGGATAGTAATCCGTTAAAGTGTTAACAAAGCTTTAAAGTGTCGTTATAACCCTTTTTAGTGACACAACTCATTTCTAACACTTTGGAAAGTGTCTAGTAACATTTTTCTCTTGTTTTGGCACTTTATTAGTTAGCTAAAAGCTGAATTATTATGTAAAGTGCTGAATTTTGTGCTTAGAGCACGTTTTAGGCACATCCAGTCATTGTAACTTATTCCTAGAGACGCAGTTCTACAACCCTTATATCCCTACACTCACCACTAGTGTAGTAAAATATTTCTGGATCATACAGGCCTTAGAGGCAGTGTTTGCCTGATGCTGGCTTTATCAGCATGTTCAATAGGTTATCCGTTATAGTGCTACTGTGCTTTCTGTGCATCACGTTTGTCACTAAGGTTCAGCATGTAAATAATGTAGTGACAGCAAGTAAAGTATGATGCAGGTATATGCATGTATCAGAAATCAAGTAGCAGTTCATCAGTAATTTCAAACAAGCACAGTAATTAAGCAGTAATTAATTATTAATTAAGTCGTACGGATACCTGGTTTGGTGAGGGTTGTCACATTCTCACCCCGTTAGAAAATTTTCGCCCCGAAATTTTATGTTCTGCTTGTCGATGCAGGGTTCTTAGGAAATAAGTGGGGGTATTTCTCTTTCATCCGGTCCTCACGCTCCCAGGTGTACTCAGGACCGTGTCTGGCATTCCAACGAACTTTGACGAGCTTGACACTGCTCCGGCGGGTCTTGTTTACCTTCCAATCCGTAACCTCAACCGGTTCTTCAACGAAATGGAGCGTGTCGTCAACATGAATCTCGTCGATGGGAATGGCAATGTCATCTTGAGTTGGACTTTTCTTCAGGTTGGATACATGAAATGTATCGTGAACTGTATGGAGTTCAGCAGGCAAGTCCAGCTTGTATGCTACTAGTCCTATTCTTTCCAAAATTCTGAAAGGACCCATGTAGCGCGGATTTAACTTTCCACGCTTTCCAAAGCGTGCCACACCCTTCCAGGGTGAAACTTTTAATAACACCATTTCTCCCACTTGAAATTCCACGTGTTTCCGGTTTGGATCCGCATAGGCTTTCTGTCTGTGGCGAGCTGCTTCGATGCGTTTTAGAATCTGCGCAATCTTGTCTGTCGTCTCTTGGACGATTTCGGGACCAGCTAGTTGCCTATCACCTGCGTCAGCCCAGCATAAGGGTGATCGGCACTTGCGTCCGTAAAGGGCTTCGAATGGCGCGACACCAATACTGGTGTGGTAGCTGTTGTTGTATGAAAATTCGACCAAAGGTAAATGCTTGTCCCAGCTACCGCCCAAATCCATAACACACGCTCTCAGCATGTCTTCCAAAGTCTGCATCGTTCGCTCGCTTTGACCGTCAGTTTGCGGATGAAACGCAGTGCTCAGATTCAATTGAGAGCCAAAAGCTTCTTGGAAGGATTGCCATATCCTTGATACAAACCTTCCGTCTCTATCAGAGATGATCGAGAGAGGCACTCCATGACGTGCGACGATCTCTCTCATGTAAATTTCAGCCAACTTGCTCGTATTATCCTTCTCTCTGATAGGTAAGAAGTGTGCGGACTTCGTTAATCGATCCACTATCACCCAAATAGTGTCATGGCCTCTTGGCGTTCTTGGCAACTTCGTAATAAAATCCATTGAGATTTGTTTCCATTTCCACTTGGGAATCTCGGGTTGTTGCAGAAGTCCTGAAGGCTTCTGGTATTCGGCTTTAACCTTAGCACACGTTAGACACTTGCTCACATAAACAGCAACATCGCCTTTCATCCTAGGCCACCAATAGTAATCCTTGAGATCTTGGTACATCTTATCCGCTCCTGGATGGATAGAGTACCGCGATTTGTGAGCTTCATCAAAAATAACTTTCCTTAAACCACCAAACAGAGGAACCCAAATCCTTTTCTCAAAATATAACGTTCCTTCCTCGTTTGGCACCAGTAGCTTCTCCATCCCACGGAGATATTCTTCTTCAAGGTTTCCTTCCTTGAGAGCTTCTTTCTGCGCGGCACGAAAGCGCAAGGAAAGATCGGTTTGGATAATCATTTCCAAAGCCCTAACCCTTATGGGCTTGATCCTCTCCTTTCGACTTAGGGCATCGGCGACCACATTCGCCTTCCCTGGATGATACTTTATCTCGCAGTCGTAATCGTTCAGCAACTCAACCCATCGTCTTTGCCTCATATTCAGCTCCTTCTGGTTGAATATGTGTTGTAGGCTCTTGTGATCTGTAAAAATTGTACACCTTGTACCATAGAGGGAGTGTCTCCAGATCTTTAATGAAAATACCACTGCGCCAAGTTCCAAATCATGTGTGGTATAGTTCTTTTCGTGCACTTTCAATTGACGTGATGCGTAAGCAATAACCTTTTGGCGTTGCATCAACACACAACCCAATCCTTGACGTGAGGCGTCACAGTATACCACGAAATCATCTGTACCTTCTGGTAGTGCTAAGATTGGCGCATTGCAGAGCTTATCCTTCAATATCTGGAACGCTTCTTCCTGTTTGATTCCCCAATCAAACTTCTTATCTTTCTACGTGAGGAGCGTCAATGGTTGAGCGATCTTCGAAAAATCCTCAATGAACCTTCGATAGTAGCCAGCCAAACCCAAGAATTGTCGAATCTCGGTTGGCGTCTTTGGCGTTTCCCAATTCTTGATCGCTTCGATCTTGGTTGGATCCACGTGGATTCCATCTCCATTTACCACGTGTCCAAGAAATTGGACTTCACGTAGCCAAAACTCGCACTTAGAAAGTTTGGCATACAACTGTTCCTTCTTCAGCAACTCCAAAATAGCTCTTAGATGCTGTTCGTGCTCAGCCTTCGTCCTTGAATAAATCAAGATGTCGTCGATAAACACAATCATGAACTTGTCCAAGTACGGCTTGCAAACTTTGTTCATCAAGTCCATAAACACTGCAGGTGCGTTTGTCAAACCAAACGGCATAACAAGGAACTCGTAGTGTCCATAACGAGTTCTGAAAGCTGTCTTCGGGATACTTTCCTCTTGTATCCTTAACTGATGGTATCCAGATCGCAAATCGATCTTGGAGTAAAAGCTTGAACCTTGCAGTTGGTCAAACAGATCATCAATTCTTGGCAGAGGATATCTATTCTTGATCGTCAGCTTGTTCAATTCTCTGTAGTCGATGCACATACGAAAACTACCGTCCTTCTTCTTTACAAAGAGGACCGGAGCTCCCCAAGGCGAGAAGCTTGGTCGGATAAATCCCTTGTCTAACAACTCTTGAAGTTGTGTCGACAGTTCCTGCATCTCAGACGGAGCAAGTCTATAAGGTGCCTTAGCCACAGGCGCGGCGCCTGGAACTAAGTCAATGTGGAACTCTACTTGTCTCTGAGGTGGCAGTCCAGGTAAGTCCTCTGGGAAGACTTCTGGATACTCCCTCACGACAGGGATGTCTTCGATTCTCGGCTCAGCAGCCTTCTTATCCACAATGTGTGCCAGGAAGGCAACACATCCCTTCTGCAAACACTTTCGTGCTTTCAGGCAGCTGATAATTCTTAACGGCGTATCACGCTTCTCCCCGTGAACCACAATTGTTTCGCCATCTTCGGTGGGGATACGAACGACCTTCTCATGACAAACTATCTCAGCCTTGTTGCCTGATAACCAATCCATTCCTACTACTACGTCAAAGCTCCCCAGCTGGACTGGTAGTAGATCCAAAGCAAACTCACGCTCTCCCAATTCGATCACACAACCTCTGATAACTTCATTGGCTTCTACTAACTTCCCATTGGCCAATTCAATTGAGTAGGGAATATCTAACTTATTAGCGGCTAAACCAAGCATATTCTTAAATTCTAATGATACGAAGCTATAATCGGAACCAGTATCAAATAAAACGGATGCATAGCGTTGATTTACAGGGAACGTACCAGTAACGACATTGGGGTCCTGGCGCGCTTCCCTTGCTTCGATTTGGAACACTCTTCCACGGGCTTGGTTTAACTCTGGGCAGTTCTTCTTAAAATGCCCAATATCACCGCAGTTAAAGCATCCAAGTCTTTGCCCGTTTCCACCTCCATTTCCAGCTTGGTTGTTGTTTTGGTTCGCATTACCAGCCTGATCAGCATTATTGCCTCGATTCCCGTTTCCTCCATTGTTCCCCTGTGGGTGATTCCCAATACCACCACGATTATTTCTATTCCCAAATCCTCCCTGGCCTCCCCGGCCAGCACTAGCCCAACAAGAATCCTTCAAGTGGCCAGTCTTTCCACAAGCTTCACATACTTTTGGCCCGCATCGGCCAGAGTGATGGCGTTGGCAAGAGTTACACTTGGGATGTGCACCCATATATCCTTTACCTTTCCTCCTACCACCAGTTGTATCCTGAGCTGGCGCGTTTTGCTCTCCTTTCTTAACAACCACACTGGTGCCCTGCTTGAAGTTCGAGAACTTCCGTTTGTTACCTCCTGATGACTCGACGTGAGTCTCTTTCTTCTTTTGCTCAACATCACCAAACTTGTTCAGGCGGATAGCCTCCTCTGTGAGAGCCACGCTCAAATCAATCGCCTCAGTAATAGTCGCAGGCTTGGATGAGGTCACCATGCTTATGATTTGAGGAGCTAATCCCCAAATGAAACGTTCAATCCGCTTGAACTCCGGAGTGACCATGTAGGGTACCACATGCGATAAGTCATGGAACCTTTGAACGTATTCTGCGATCTTTGGACCTTCCATTTTCAAATGCCAGAACTCGGTTTCCAATCTTTGGATTTCTGCGCGAGAGCAGTACTTCCTGCGCATAAGTTCCTTCAGTTCGGTCCAGGTTAGCGCGTAGGCAGCAGCTTCACCAAGTGTCTGTACTTGCAGATTCCACCAAGAGAGGGCTCCATCCAAGAATAGCCCTGAGATATAGGTGACTTGCTGATCTAGGGCGCATTTGCTCATGCGAAGAACATATTCAGTCTTCTCGGCCCAACGAACAAAGGCGACAGCACCTCCCGTGCCATCAAAGTTGACCGGTTTGCAGTCTAGAAACTGCTTGTAGGTGCACCCTGCACATACGTTATAACATACGATCGGCATTAGCATCTTTGCTAAAGATATCCAATTAGGTCATGGTATATCTAAATGTCTTAGTATTACCATGCGGTGGATTATTGTTGTTGCCAGTGTTGCCAGAGTTGCTTCCACTAGTCCCTCCTTGAGAGGCGGCGTATTGTGCGATGGCAGCAGCGATAATTTGCTGGAGTTCTGCCTCATTGGTAGGCATCGGCGTTGGACGTTTCGGCGGCATCTTCTAAAAGATGTATTCACGTCGGTCAGGCCATAGTTATAATACATACGCTTTATGATAGTAATAGTATATAACATCTCATGTTAAACTCACACAACATCCCATGTTACAAATATTAATCACACAACATCCCATGTCATAGAATATAAATAACCAAATCAAGCATCAGATATGGTGAGAATACTGCGATTGCCATATATTGAGACCACATAGTAAGCGTACAAGTACATCATAGTGTCATACAACATCAGTCGACTAAGGGCTACATCACCCCAGTCCAAAAACTATATCAAATCAGTGTCAATACATCAAATACATGTCAACAAAAGTCAGAATCATAATGTAGTCTCCAAAAATGCTGTGCAGTCAAAAGCATTCACCGTCTTCTCACCAATGTCTACCTATACGGTACTGAAGAGCTCTACACGGATGGCGGTGGAGGAGGGGGAAATTGAGTGTAAAACAAGCGGCGCAACTGGAGCCAGTCCTCCTCCATGGCTCTCTGGGTACGCAAGAATGAAGCAACCTACTGCTCCAGGGCAAAAAGGCGTGCAGCATAGTCTGGTGGTACAGGTCGAGAGGGCTGCAAAGGAGAGTGGGTCTGACCCTGGCACTGACACGGCGGCGGCTGAGCTCTCTCAAGCTCCTGAATGCGCTGTGTGTGTGCCTCGTGCTGGGCGACAAAAGACATCAAAACGTCCTCAATAGTATACCCCATGTGGAAAGAATGGTAGGGGTCAGTCGGTGGCATAGCAGAAGGTGACGCCCAAAGAAGCGGCTCACTGGTGGGATCAAAAGGTGCCACATGAAATGGAGAAACAGGGGGAAAAGTAGCAGACGGTGGTATAGCAGGGATAGATACCGGTATGTGTCCAAAAGGGTGAGCCGAAGAGCCCTCTCCAGCTCGTGCTGGAGGTGTAAACCGAGGAAATGAAAAGGAGGTATCAATGTGACGGGTATCAGTGATCTGAGGGGGAATAGGTGGGACCTCGTCATCAGCAGGAATCCACCCATGCTGGGCGTGCTCATCTCGTGGGTCAATCTGTGCCTCAAAAAGCGCACGATCAAACTGAACTGGCATAGGATCATGGTGAGGTGCAACAAGAGGGTCAACTGGTGCATCAGCAAAAAGTGGGGGATCAACATGATCAGCAGCAATGACATGATCGCCCTCCAACAACGGGGCATCTATAGGGTGATCATCAAGAGGTAGGTCAGCAACGACAGGCTCAATAAACATGCCAGCATGAGCAGGGTCATGCTCAAGCACAGGGTCATGAGCAGGGTCTAGTGGCTGCTCGGGATCATCAAAGGCCATCTCAAAATCAAACTCGGGGTCGATGGGATCAACTGGGTCAACCGGATCCTCCATAGGCTGATCCATGGGTATAACTCTATATCCTCATCTGGGTCGAATCCTGTGGGAAAGTCAGGATCGGAATCCTCCAAATCATCGTGGTCGAAAGCAAAGCTAGGAATAGGGGCAACTGAGGATGCCTGGTCGGGATCTGATCCATGTGAAAAGTGCTGCGCACTCTGGGTGTGTGAAGGTGCGGAGGCCACAGACTCGAAAGAGTCTGGGACCGGTGAGTGAGCAGGTGACTCCTCGGCGGGAGCATCTGCGATCATCAAGAGATCACCAGCAGCAAGAAGGGCCTCGCCCTGAACATCCTCCTCCAAGGGCTCATCATCATACAGATTGATGTCGTCGTCAGCGTCGGTGTCGATGAGTAAATTGTAAGCAGGATATGAAGCAAGCGGTATGGGAGCAGGGATCTCCACTAACGGTAGGTCCCCGGCCAAAGGGCCATCAGCGAGCTCATCAGCACCATCAGGTAAAGCAAAGGGCTGAAAGTCGTCCTCGTCCGTGCTAGTAACGTCAGATGTGTGGACCTCGCGCTCTGAAGACTCTAGGTCATCTGAGACTATAGGTCTAGGTCCTGTGGTGTCTGAATCACCAGTGCCAGAGGTGTCCATGGTGTCTGTAACATAAACACAAACATGCACAAACAGTCAATCATGCAATCAAATAATCACATAAGTCACCAAGTAAACATCAAATAATTCTCCTAGTCCCACTAGTCTCCCAGCCTCTCAGACTGCTTTTCCTAGTCCCACTAGCCAAATTCTCCCAGCCTCTCAGACTGCTCTTCCTAGTCCCACTAGCCAATTCTCCCAGCCTCTCAGACTGCTCTTCCTAGTCCCACTAGCCAATTCTCCTAGTCCCACTAGCCAACTACCTCGATCTCCCAGACCGAGCCTCGGCCTCTCAGACCGAGCCTCAGCCTTTCTAGACTGGGCCTATAAATAATAAATAAAATGTGCTCAACATTTGTTTGTAAAAACGTTTTGGATCTGGACTTAAGTGGTATGCAGTAAAAATGTTTTCGTGAGAGCCCTAGTGATAATAGTCTAGACTCGAGAAGGAATCCTAGTTCGCTATGATCAGAGCTCTGATACCAAGCTGTCACACCCTGGCTTTGCGGAAGCGTGGTTAATTTGGTGTGACTTCTTAATACCATAGCTTAACCATAACAAAGCTATATGAAATAAAACCATGCAAGATCATCCATAGATTTAAGTTTTAAAAACCGAAGTAACATAACATTGTCTTAGAGACTACAACACCAAAACATAAAACATTGTTTTGAAAGACATAAACATCAACATGAATAAAACGTAGTTTAAGATTTGTGACTCGTCCAGGAAAAAGTCACATTTCCTAAACCCGGATGACCTCGGAACCCATGTGCAGCGGGAAAACATAACATACCGTTCCAGATCTTTAATTTCCTGAAATACATGTAAGTTGAAAAATCAACAATAATGTTGAGCGAGTTCATGTGTAAGTGAGTAAATAAACCTTGTATGTATAAAAATCCTGGTATGTAGAAAATAAGGAAAAAGAGATCACCAATGGTTTGCAAGGCCATCGATATGTGTGAAATGCAAGTAGGAAGACTCAAACCTTGCGATTTTGCGTCGGGGCACAAAGTCACCCCGAGGTCCGTACTGTTGGACCTGGGGTTGGGCTCGCTACACCCAGATAGATCTACCGCTTACGTCCCTCGGTCCTATAATGAGGATTAATGGCCTCCAGTTCATGCCTACCCACTCACATGATCTAAGTAGTAAACCTCCTTACGCGAACCATACCATGTATAAAGTACTCGTAATTAAAGTAACATGTATTTCACCCCCGCAGTTTAGAAAACTGAAAACAGTTAAGAGAAAAGGGGGACATGAACTCACAGTGGTGCGTCTCTACCAAGTATGCCTCCAAATCAAGCAGCTATGTGACGACCTACACGTACTAACTCTATTAGACGGACGGCCGTGCCTTAGCTTTATTGTTTAAGTTTTTGGGAAATAGTTAGGCAACTATTTCGTGTTTACATTCTGTATATACTTGGTAGTCATTTTCCTTCCCAAGGATGGAGGATTTAATACATGTGCGTTCGTATAATTCGGATTACACTATTAAGTCTCACTTAATATATTTTATTCCTAACTCCAAAATATAAATATTCTTCCCAAAAATATTATATTTTAATACATGTGATTTTCCCAAAATAATACTTAGTAATATTATTTTTACTCTAAAAATAATATTTACGTAGTTCACAAAATAATCATAAACACTTATACAAGTGATGTTGTGAAAAATATATACTAAATATATATATGTATCACGTTTTATTTTGTGAAATCCCACCTCCGGTATTTTGTAAATAAGTCGTGGCGAAATCTATATTTTGAAAACAAGTCGAAAAGTATTTCTAACACTTATAGTGAAAATATTTCTAAGTGTTAGGCTTTTGGAAAAATTTCGCCAGACTTTCCTCTGTAACTGGAGGTGGCCACGCTTTCAAGCGTATCATTTTCTTTTATAAATCAAACCAACCATTTTTATCATTCAAACAAAACAATGTTCAAACCACAAACTAGTCAATATATATATAAATCGCAAAAATACATGAACTTGTGGTTTTCTCCAAACTATGAAGTAAATCCCATTACTTTTAGTGGATCTTTATATAAAACAATCCGATTTTGTAAAAACCTCGTTTTTAGGGAAGTTCCGTCTTTACAACTTCTCGTCATCTTTTTCAAAAATAGTTATTTTGTCGAAACTTTGTGTTACACAAGTGTTTACACACTTGTGTGTTCTAAAAACCATTCGTGTTAGTGTAAGATCCGTCTTTTTAAAATATGTTTTCTCTTGACACTTGGTCCTTTGAAAATACCACTTGTAGATCCGTAGATCTACTAGTTTTAAACACGTTTGTACAAACAAAATCGCTTTTACACAAGTTCATGATATGTGTGTGGTAGAGTTTCGCCCTTTAACCCTTGTTACTTCCAAAACAACCTTATGTCATGATCCAAGATCGTGACCAACCCGGGCTAAATGACGATCCGAGCTACCACAATATAGATCGGGTCCAAATAATCACACAATTTGATTACTACAACATTTACACAACTTATAAGCTTTTAACCAACATTTTAGTGTTTTAAGTAGACTTTAAAACATTATCTTGTAAGATTTCGAGTTTTAACCGTTACACATCGTATTAACCACTTCAAAATAGTTCGAGTAGGTGATTTAAGTAACATACCACTAGCTCGAGGCTAGGGAAGAATCTAAGCGAAAAATGCGTGGATAAAAGCAAGAGAGTGAGGTCCTTCGCCTTCCGTTTGCACCAAGACTCCTTATATGCGACCCTTAGCACTTGTAGATGATTGGAATGACTTGAACTAAACTCGAAATCGGATGGATGGGGGTGGGGTGCTCTCGGCCGAGACCTCCAAGAGAGGGAGAGAAAGTGTGTTTGTTGATTTGTGTGTTATGATGAACATGTTATGCTAAACCATGATCTTATAGACAATCTCAACATGTTTAACCAATGGGTTTAGTGTCTTCTTGATACTAAGCACACTTAATATAATATTCAACAAATAGGACAAGTGTGTCCCCCTCATGGGGACGGTTTCTAAAGGGGGGGGGGGTCTAGTTCGATTCTAACTAGTTAGTTAGGATAATAGTTAGGTTAAGTAAGTTAGTTAAGTGCTTAACCCGGTTAGTTGTGTGTCACGCGTTACAGTGGGTGTTAGGGTATTCAGGGACCCTAACTGGCTCAGAAAAAGATAAATAATGAAAAGGACATTATTTTCATGTTCCGGGTATAGTCCGGTTGTTCGGTTGGATAGTAATCCGTTAAAGTGTTAACAAAGCTTTAAAGTGTCGTTATAACCCTTTTAATTGACACAACTCATTTCTGACACTTTGGAAAGTGTCTAGTAACATTTTTCTCTTGTTTTGGCACTTTATTAGTTAGCTAAAAGCTGAATTATTATGTAAAGTGCTGAATTTTGTGCTTAGAGCACGTTTTAGGCACATCCAGTCATTGTAACTTATTCCTAGAGACGCAGTTCTACAACCCTTATATCCCTACACTCACCACTAGTGTAGTAAAATATTTCTGGCTCATACAGGCCTTAGAGGCAGTGTTTTCCTGATGCTGGCTTTATCAGCATGTTCAATAGGTTATCCGTTATAGTGCTACTGTGCTTTCTGTGCATCACGTTTGTCACTAAGGTTCAGCATGTAAATAATGTAGTGACAGCAAGTAAAGTATGATGCAGGTATATGCATGTATCAGAAATCAAGTAGCAGTTCATCAGTAATTTCAAACAAGCACAGTAATTAAGCAGTAATTAATTATTAATTAAGTGGTACAGATACCTAGTTTGGTGAGGGTTGTAACAGCGCGCCCTTAAGGTTCCGGACATAAGTTTTCATTTATTACAATTTGGCCCCTAGAGTTGTGTATTTGATGTTTTTAGGGTATTTAAGGGCCATATTTGTCACAAAAGCATAGTTTAAGATATGATTAAGTATGAGGAGTATAAACCAAGTATAATCAAGCGTATAAGTATCGAATCAAGTGTCGTTCACGTTCAAAATACGTTTCGTGCACAAGTTTAGATTAATTACAAGTTTGGCACATAGTTTCCAAGAATATTGATTAAACGTCAATTGATTCACCAATTCGAACATACGAGCATATATGAAGTGCGTATAACATATTTGTAACAAAATACGAGTTTCATTAATGATCCAAGCCTCGGTTTTACAACGATTACAAAGAAGGAACTATTACAAGAGTACAAAGTTTCCAAAAATAGAAATACGAACAAAACTTTCTATAAATGGAAAGTACAAAAGAGCCGGGCGTTACAGTCTCCCCTCCTTTAGGAAATTTCATCCCGAAATTTAGGAAGACGTAGGGAAAAGATGAGGGTACTTCTTTTTCATCTCGCTCTTGAGCTCCCAAGTAAATTCAGCGCCTCGTTTACCTTCCCATCGAACCTTGACGATAGGAATTTTACTGCGCCTCAATAACTTGACTCCTTGATCCACGATTTCGACGGGTTTCTCCACAAAATGCAGAGTGTCGTTTATTTGGAGATCTTCGAGAGGGACTTGGAGTCCTTCTTCAGCGTGACACTTCTTTAGATTTGAGACATGGAACGTTGGATGAACGTTGTTGAGTTCTTGAGGTAAATCGAGTCGATAAGCCACCGCACCAATCCTTTCGAGTATTTTGAAAGGACCAACATAGCAAGGGGCAAGCGTTCCCTTTTTACCAAAACGAACCACTCCTTTCCAAGGAGATACTTTGAGTAGAACATGGTCCCCAACGTTGAGTTACATCGGCTTGCGCCCCTTATCAGCATAGACCTTTTGACGATTTCGGGCCTTGAGTAAGTTATCACGGATTTGGTGAATCTTATCCGTTGCTTCTTGTATGATTTCAGGGCCAGTAAAGTGTTTGTCACCAATCTCGTGCCAGTTTAGAGGAGATCGGCATTTACGACCATACAATGCCTCGAATGGAGCCATTTTAATACTGGAGTGGTAGCAATTATTGTACGAGAACTCAATCAAAGGTAAATGCACATCCCAACTACCACCAAAGTCGATGACACAAGAACGGAGCATGTCCTCTAGGGTTTGGATAGTACGTTCAGTCCTTCCATCCGTTTGAGGATGAAAAGCCGTACTTAGATTTAAATGAGTACCCATAGCGGACTGAAAGGTTTGCCAGAGACGTGAAGTAAATCGACCATCGCGATCAGAAATGATGTCGAGAGGAATACCATGATGGCGTATGACTTCATCGGTATAGATGCGAGCAAGTCGTTCAACTTTGAAATCTTCGCGAATAGGAATGAATTGAGCGGACTTGGTCAAACGATCGATGATCACCCAAATGCTATCGTGACCAGAAGATGTACGAGGGAGTTTAATGATGAAGTCCATCGCGATGCTATCCCATTTCCAAATGGGGATTTCGGGTTGTTCGAGTAGACCAGAAGGTCGTTGATGCTCGGCTTTGACTTTTGAACACGTGAGACACTTAGAGACGTAAACGGCAATGTCTTTCTTCATACCAGGCCACCAGTAGGATGTACGTAGATTATGATACATCTTGTCGGTACCAGGATGAATTGAGTACTTGGATTTGTGTGCCTCGTTCAGGATGAAGTCTCGAAGTTCTTCGCGATCAGGGACCCAGGCGCGATTGTCGAGGTATAGGATACCATCGGCCTTGGAGACGAGGTCGTGTTCTTTAGCGCCTCGTATCTCAATATGGAAGTTACCTTCGTTAATAGAGGCGTACTGAGCTTCGCGAATGCGGCATGGAAGATCGTTCACGAGTTGGAAACAACGAATACCCTTCATATGTGTTTTGCAACTAAGGGCGTCAGCTACTACATTCGCTTTACCTGGATGGTATTTGATTTCGCAGTCGTAGTTGTTTAACAGTTCCACCCAACGACGTTGACGCATGTTCAGTTCCTTCTGGTCGAAGATATGTTGAAGGCTCTTGTGGTCAGTGAAAACTTCACACTTAGTACCATAAAGGTAGTGTCGCCAAATCTTCAACGCAAAAACAACTGCGCCAAGTTCAAGGTCGTGGGTAGTATAGTTTTTCTCATGTATCTTGAGTTGACGAGATGCATAAGCGATGACCTTGCCTCGTTGCATGAGAACGCAACCAAGACCACGGTTCGATGCATCGCAATACACTACGAAATCATCATTTCCATCAGGAAGAGTAAGAATAGGAGCGTTGCAAAGCAAGTCCTTGAGAGTCTGAAAGGATTCCTCTTGCTCAGGACCCCAAGCAAAAGGTTTCTCCTTTTGGGTCAACGAAGTAAGGGGAACGGCGATTTTTGAAAAATTCGAGATGAATCGACGGTAATAACCCGCCAATCCTAAGAAAGAACGGATTTCGAAAGGAGATTTAGGCGCGGTCCAATTCTTTACAGCCTCGATCTTTGCAGGGTCGACGTGGATTCCTTTTTCACTAACAACGTGTCCAAGGAATTGGACTTCTTTAATCCAAAACTCGCATTTAGAGAACTTAGCGTATAAGCGTTCAACACGTAAGAGCTTGAGTATAAGACGAAGATGACGTTCATGATCGGCTCGAGATTTAGAATAAATGAGAATATCATCAATGAAGACGATCACGAAACGATCCAAATAAGGCTTACAAACACGATTCATGAGATCCATGAACACAGCGGGTGCGTTAGTCAAACCAAAAGGCATAACCACGAACTCGTAGTGCCCGTAGCGAGTGCGAAAAGCGGTTTTGGGAATGTCCTCTTCGAGAACACGAAGTTGGTGATATCCAGAACGAAGATCAATTTTGGAGAAACAAGTAGTGCCTTGAAGTTGATCAAAGAGATCGTCGATACGCGGAAGAGGGTAACGATTCTTGACAGTGAGTTTGTTGAGCTCGCGATAATCGATACACATACGGAAAGAGTCGTCTTTCTTTTTAACGAAGAGCACAGGTGCACCCCAAGGTGAGGTACTTGGACGAATGAAGCCTTTATCGAGGAGTTCTTGAAGCTGCGTAGATAATTCTTGCATCTCAGAACGTGCAAGACGATAAGGAGCTTTGGCAACAGGAGTTGCACCAGGTACGAGGTCAATACGAAAGTCAACGGATCGAGGTGGAGGAGGACCAGGTAAATCTTCTGGAAAGACGTCAGGGAAGTCGCGCACCACTGGAACATCACTTAAACTCTTTCCCTTGCCCTTTTCTTCCACAACGTGGGCTAAAAAGGCAAAGTACTGTTTGCGTAAGTATTTGTTTGCTTGTGTGCAGGACATCAACTTCAGTCCCTTTGAAGGCCGGTCTCCATAGACGTGTAAAACATCACCAGAAGGAAGGGGTAAACGAACGTATTTCTCGTGACAAGCGATTTCAGCATGGTTCTTTTGAAGCCAATCTATGCCTATGATGACGTCGAAACTACCCAGTTGCATGGGTATGAGGTCGATAGGGAAGACGTGTTCGTTGAGAGTAAGACAACAATCACGAAGAACGGAATCGACTAAGATGGACTTGCCATTGGCGACTTCAACGGAAAACGACTTAGGTAGTTTAGAGCGCGTGCAATTTAACAATGATTCGAATTCTAAGGACACAAAGCTTTTGTCCGCACCAGTATCAAATAGTATCGAAGCATAAAGATGGTTAACAAGGAACGTACCGTTAACGACATTATTGTCGTTGCGCGCTTGATTCGCGCTCAGATTGAAACAGCGTCCACGAGGAGGTTGTAATTGCTCTTGATTCCATAGTGGGCATTGAGGACGAAGATGATTGGTGTCTCCACATTTGAAACAAGCTCTAGCGGGTCTTGCGTTTTGAGGAGGGGGTGGAGCTTGTTGCGCTTGTGGAGCTGGTGGGGCTTGTTGTGCTTGCTGAGCTGGTCGGGCTTGTTGTTGTTGGTAGCGACAAAAGGCAGTGTCATGTCCATAACGGTTACAATTGCCACAAAGACGACACCTGGCATTGACGGGATGGTGGCGGTTACATGTGGCACACTTGGGGTGAATCCCAGTGTACGACCTTTGGGTGTTATCAGGAGCAACAGGGTTTGGGTTAACGGGTGGCACAACCGCATTGCAAACAGGGTTCGATTGCTTTCGCTTCTTCCCCCTATTGCCACTCGACTGTTGGGTAACTTGGTTGGCTGGCTTGAAAGAAGCGGGGTTTGCGGCTTGTTTATCACGTACACGGTTGTTGTTCAGGGAAGCGGCCAAACGATAAACGGCTTCGATATTGTCGAGTTTGGCAGCCTCGATCGTGTCGTGCATAGCAGAGGGTAACCCATTGATATACTTCCGTATCTTGCGGTCGGTGGTCATAACAAGGTGAGGAACTATGAAGCTAAGTTGTTTAAAACGGGTGGTGTAGGCTAGGTTTTCATCCCCCACTTGCTTTAGTGCCCAAAATTCTTCCTCCAACTTTTGTTGCTCATGCGGAGGACAAAACTCGTCCATCATCAGGGCCTTAACTTCTTCCCACTCCAACGCATATGCCAGTTCGTTCGAACGAATGTTCCTTTCGTTCGTCCACCATTCAAGAGCTCGGGCTTGGAATACCCCAGTCGCACTACGCGTTCTGAGCTCTTTGGGGCAATCACTATTGATGAACGTGACCTCCATGCTATCAAACCATTCGAGCATGGCGGTCACCCCATCATTGCCGGTGAATGGCTTAGGGTTGCACGCTGAAAAGTGCTTGAAATTGAACGAAACGGGCTTGCGTGCTTCGACCTTAGAGTCGACGGAGGAGTTCGGAGTTTCAGAAGCTCGAATTTCGGAAATGACCTTTGGAACGACGCGCGCAAATTGATCGGCCATGAAAGCCATCATCTTCTTCGTAGCACGGGACTTTGACTTTTTAGACGAGTTGGAGTGACGAGAAGACATCTAAGATTCAAAAGAACGAATAGGTGAGACTTGATCATAATGTTTGTTTAAGAAAAAAAAATCGTTTGCATAAGTTGATTCACATAGCATAAAGTGTCACATAGCATAAAAGTTTCAAATTGATTCACATAACATAATGAGTTTAGAAGTCACATATAGCATAGTCAAGAGTCCAACATAGCATAACATGGATAAATGAAAGCATTGTAAATTTAGTTTGTTCACGAGGGATTATTATTGTTTGTGATTGAGATAACGTGCGAAATGATTAAAACGACATTTTGAAAGGGATGAACGTTCAAGTATAAAATCACATATAAATCGAGATACATAAAAGAAAGGCTCAATAAAACATTGGATTGTTTCGGGTAGAGAAACGTCGACTATTCCAAAGTGGGTCGAAAGTTCTTTCGAATTAGAGATAACGTGCTTTGGCCTATAGGTAAGATACTCTCGTCGAGAAGCGATTAACGGTATCTTACCCTTCCGGTTACTACATATCTCTAATCGATTGAAACAATCGGGACTTTGGCGAGATTGAAAATCGAGGAATGGGACTTAATCGACGAGATGCGGGTTTCACCCCTAGCTTGACGATTTCGTACCCTAAATGTGGTTGGTACTTGTCGGGTCAAAATAAAATTTCGACACTATGACAAGGGTCCACTAGAGTTGAAATGGAAATTACCATTAAGTTGTGGATTTCACTCCTAGCTTAATGGTGAAATTTCGTGCAAAAAGAAATAGTTTAAGGTAGAATGAGAGTCGTTTACCAAATTGTGGGTTTCACGCCTATTTTGGTAAAGTTGTCTCGTTTGTGTTACAAGAGTATACAAATAAACAAAAGTGTATTCATGTTAACCTTAGGAAAGGCATATAAATTTAATCAACAAGAAGTGTAGCTAGGAAGCATGCATGGTAGAGTACAAAAGTTTTAAACAACACATAAGAGGCAAAATTCCTAAAACTATAGATTAGGGCAAAAGCATGGCAATTTTCCTAATTCCCTATAGTTATGGCTCTGATACCAATCTGTCACACCCCAACCGATGGCGGAAACATCGGGATGAGACGAACAAATTGCTCAAAACATCATAACACTATGTGACAATATTTAATTGAATTCAAATTTCATTGCAAGAACTAAATTTCCATACAACATTTAAAATGGAAATAACAACATTGTTCAAATTCAAATCAACAAAGATAAATAGATAAAAGGTGTGTATCTAGTCCACCCTAAACTTGTTTCATCAATCATCCATACTTCAATAATCAACCTGCAACATGTATTAAAATAGAGTTTCAATGCAAAGGCAATGAGCGAGTATACAAGTTTGTTTACATATCATAATAGAATAAAAAACTCAAATCCAACATGATCCATAATATGTGCTTGCTAGTATGCAATTTTGGCGTACAATATGATCAAACCCTAGAACACAACGCATAAAAATAGCCTAATCCCAATCGTTCAGCGGGGTGGTAACTTAACAATACCCAATAGTTCAGTAGGCGGGGCGTTAATCCTATAGCGCTATAATTGTTAAGGTGGGCGAACAAGTCAATGAGCATATAACGTTCCAAATCGTTCATAGAGCATACAAGAATAGCAAGTAAGTCACATTAGTTTCATGCATTCGTTCAAAGATTGAGTATGTTTAGTTCAAAAGTTGTTTGCATAATTATACATGTTGCATCCCAAAGTGTAAAGGGGAAAAAGGGATCGAGTATACTCACGGTGGTTGCAAGCTTTCCTACTTGAAATCCCGCGAGTGTGTTGGTGGATGGATTAGTTTGGAGCACCTAGCCCTTCTACACGAGGAAACGTAGGTGTGTGAGTTTGGCGTACAACGGAAGATTATAATTTGGAGTTTAACATAACATAAGGTAGAATAAAATATGATACAAAAATAATCATCTTTAACTTAGTAACCCTTGTATGACACTATGTAACCAATATGGTTAGAATGTTTTCATGGGTAATGCGCCCATTAGAATCATACTTGGTGTTTTAGGTTTTTAGATGATATTCTACTACTTTAACATCTAAACACAAGTTCAACATTAAAGGTTCGAATGAATATATATAGTTTCTAGGTTATGTATTACATATTACTTAGTCCAATAATTCATGTAGGAGGTAGAAGATTAAGATCTTCATTTAGGCACCTCGAGTTATTCATGGATGTCATGTATGGGGTAGGAAGGATAAGCTTCCGTTTAGGAACCCCTTGAATGTTCACCACTTCTCTTGATGTAAAAACAACCAAGGAGGGTCACGAACTAGGCTTTGTATAGTAATATAAACAATCTAACTAAGATAAATCATCAAATCATGTGAGGATTGTATGTTTGGAACAACCCAAGTTGTCCCATAATCACTCTACATCAAGAACTAGCTCGAACATGACTTGTGGGTCAAAACACCCTAAACAAACAGAAAACTATGAGGTTTAATCCTCTGATTTCAAGTGTCTCAACCATGTTTTTAAGCTTAACCAACCATAAGAGGGGTTGTAAGCATTAGGACATTGGTGTGAGATGTGTTAGACATAAGTTGGATGAAGTTTAAACAAGTTTGAAAGAGTATGTAATAAAACAGAAAGTTCTTGGACCATTTCAGGGCAATTCCAGGTCTGATTTTTCCAAGGAGAAGTCAAGAAATCAAACCCCATGATTATCCAAGCAAGTAGGAAGAAGAATCAAGTGATTTCGTTAAGAAATGAGCAAGTTATACCTATTTTAGTGCAAGAGTATGAATCTGTCCGAAAATGCAGATTCTTGCTAGAAGTTGAGAGTGTTTAGGAGAGATTTGAGAGTGTTGAAAGTGTCCAAGTGCTTGGAGGACCTTGGGTACTTATAGGAGAGTGATTAGGGTTGTTTTGGGGGGATAATTAAGCTAAAACTCGGTTTAAACATGGAAATCCCGCTCAAAAACGAATCTGGTCGCGATCTGGACATGTTTCTGCAGACCTGAGGCCCATGCGGGCCGCGTAAGGGGGCAGGGTAAGTCCACGCGGGCCGCGCGCTTTTAAGGTTCCGGACATAAGTTTTCATTTATTACAATTTGGCCCCTAAAGTTGTGTATTTGATGTTTTTAGGGTATTTAATGGCCATATTTGTCACAAAAGCATAGTTTAAGATATGATTAAGTATGAGGAGTATAAACCAAGTATAATCAAGCGTATAAGTATCGAATCAAGTGTCGTTCACGTTCAAAATACGTTTCGTGCACAAGTTTAGATTAATTACAAGTTTGGCACATAGTTTCCAAGAATATTGATTAAACGTCAATTGATTCACCAATTCGAACATACGAGCATATATGAAGTGCGTATAACATATTTGTAACAAAATACGAGTTTCATTAATGATCCAAGCCTCGGTTTTACAACGATTACAAAGAAGGAACGATTACAAGAGTACAAAGTTTCCAAAAATAGAAATACGAACAAAACTTTCTATAAATGGAAAGTACAAAAGAGCCGGGCGTTACACTCTCCTTATGTTAAAGTACATTAAATGAGTTATGTGTTAACATGTTCACCCAATGTTAAGAGATTGAATTAATTATTAGTTTCTTTTTTAGACAAAAACTCAATGTTAAAGTGCATTAAAGAGTTAATTGCTCGGATGGTCCCTGTGGTTTCAAGTTTTTTCACGTTTAGTCCCCATCTTTTGAAAATAGCAGGTATGCTCCCTATGGTTTGTCATTTTGTTACTCGGATAGTCCCTGGGTAGATGTCAGTTAGTTTGGAAATAACATGTATGCTCCCTATGGTTTGTCATTTTGTTACTCGGATAGTCCCCAGAGTAAATGTTGGGGGACTATCCGAGTAACAAAACGACAAACCATAGGGAGCATACATGCTATTTTCAAAAGGTGGGGACTAAACGCGAAAAAACGTGAAACCACAGGGACCATCCGAGCAATTAACTCTGCATTAAATGAGTTATGTTTTAACATGTTAAACCATTTGTTTAGGCCATCTGGTATACTCTAACATCCATAGGTGTTAATCCTAGTTGGCATCCGTTAACACCTGTTAAACCACTCCTGAAGGGTGTTAAAATGCATTAAAAACTTCACATGTTAAGAAGTTAACTAGGAGAGAGAGGGAGGGAATCAAACATTCCAAAATTTGCACACACACACAACATGCTATATATATGTATCTTAATTAATTTTAAGGGGCGTTAATGGTGTTAAACCATTTCCTTGGTGTGAGGTGAAGTGAAAGAGGGTCAAGTAGGTGATGTGGTGCCTACGTGTAGTTAAGGGGCGTGAAAGTATACCCCATAGCCTTAGAGTGAGACAAAGTGAAATGGGGAAAACAAGTTGATGTATCACTTAGGTGGAGTTAAGTTAGGTTAAAGTATACCCAAATGCCTAACATGTCAAACTCATATTTAACCGACAATACAATTCATCAGTTTTACTCGAGTTTGATATAACTGACCGATTCAAGCATAAATAACAATAGTTACCAAACCCGTGTTTTATAAGGTTTTCCATATTCAAATTCAATTCTTAAAACATTGTTAGTAGATTTCTCCCATTACTCATTATTATATATTTAATTAAACAAGTTGTTAGCTACAATAAAAATAAATTGATTTATTGGTGACTCACAAACATAATAAAATCAAGATATGTGGAATACACATAATATATGATGCTTTTGATGTATGGATAATATGTATACATTAATGAACTTCACATATTTTATCCATTATTTGTCAAATATCAGTGTTATATTAAAGAAAACTAGTATTAAGCCCCTGCGTTGCAGCGGTTGTTATAAAACTGTGTTAAGTAGTGGCAATACTATACCATTGTCAGCGACCACTAACACCGGAAAAGCTCGTAAAAACAAAATAAATAAAAACGAGAGAAAAATAACGCCGAGCGAAAAGCAGACGTAAAATATTTTAATCACGCACGCTCGTTGCTGAGAAATTAAACCGAAACGTAAAACATAGAAAAAAATAACTAAGTCCATCCAGGACCCGCGTGTTTGATGAACTTGTCAAACGCATAAAAATAGATGTGACGCAACGGGCCAGTCAAAGGGAAAAAATATACGAAAAAATGTTGAACCCCACACGCACGTTGCGGTGCGTTAACTCGCAAAATTTAGAACCAAATGAAAAACTTAGGAAAGATGAAAAGTATGGTGGACCAAAATTGAAAATAAAAAAGAGTTAGCATTAAATTGCAAAAGATGGAAAACTTTTGGTTAAAAGTAAAAAACAAAGAGTCTAAATTGCAAATTGAAGTTATTTATTAACTTTAGATAAAGATAAGGATAAAAATAAGTGATATTCATTTATTGGTTATTAATTAATATATAAATAAAATTTATAAGGTTGGAGGAGAGAATGTCACGTGGCATTATTTGCAGTCTTTTATTATAAGTTAGATACGAATAAATTTTTATTTTTTTATATTCTGACATTATTATTACTTGTATTAATTTGCATATAGTAGTGTTTTCTTTATTTTTATTTTCTTTAAATAGGTAAATAAAATCGTTTAAAATGGAGTAATTTTTTTGTATAGTCGTGACGAACCGAGACAATTTTGACCAAACAACAACCGCTACTGCTATTGGTATTACCGGAACCGATACAAGAACATGGCTATTTCAAAGTAAATTAAAGTTTCGATCAATGTAAAGCACGTCAATATTCATTTGGGCCGAGTACCATGTTGAAGCGAATCGATGGTATCTGGACAACATCAGTATTGATGCCGGTGATCATTTGTATCTCTTTCGATTACTATACCGAATCCTTGGTATCGTAACAGTATTGTAACTCACCGAACTGATATCGATCGGAAACCCATCACGAGTCGTGGGATATCCCACTAGTTACTATTTTAACAAAGGGTGTACTTATTGGTACATCCAAATGCCTATATGCACACCAAAAAGGGTTTTTTTTTTGTCATATATGCACACCCTGCAGTGTCGAGCTGTAGCCAAAGCGCGGCGTTTTGGTTCGGTCAACCAGACAAAAGACTGACGGGTCTGTTGACAGGACCAAAACGCCGAGCTTTGGCCGCGTTTTGGTCCTGTCAACCAGACAAAAGACTGACCGGGTGTCTGGTTGACAGGACCAAAACGCGGCCAAAGCTCAGCGTTTTGGTCCGGTCAAAAGACCCGTCAGACACCCGTCAGTCTTTGTCTGGTTGACCGGACCAAAACGTTATGCTTTAGCCACAGCTCGACACTGCAGGGTGTAAATAAACGTACACACATATATTCCCTGAATAAAAAAATAAAATAATATATAGGACTGAAAAGCTATTAAGCAAATAAAAAAATAAAATAACATATAGGACTGAAAAGCTATTATTTGGATTCTAATAAAGTCACCGGAGACTTCAACTCCGGCAAACACATCCTCGGCAAAATATGAAGACCCAAAACATCATGTCCCGGCGGCGTTTCCACCACCCACAACCGCGGTGGTTCCGCCACCACATCCACCACCACAATCCCCACCCCCTTTTCACCCACAACACACACTCTACCACCACCGGCGGCAATATACTCCGCCCCTTTCAACCTCTCATCCACCACGACCTCCGACCACTTATCCCCATCTTCATTGTACCTTCTCAACACCCCTCTTGACTCATCCACCACATACATGGTTTCTTCATCCATCGCCGCCGTTGGTCCCCTCCAACCACCCAACATCCCCACCGGCATCTCCGCCCACTCGTCGGAATCAAGATTGTATACAAACCCTTCTTTTGCATAGTCACCTTTCACATTTACCATACAAAGCTTCCCTTTCCATCCTACTGCATCAATGGCTTCTCTACATAGCTTTGACTGCTTCAAAGATTGCATTTTTTCCCATTTCCCATATGGGTTTTCATCTAAACATTCACTTTTTTGCTTCAAATTGTTCAAAGACTGAATCTTTTCACAATACCCATCTGTTTTATCATCTAAAGATTGAATCTTTTCACAATACCCATCTGGGTTTTCATCAAAAGATTCATTTTTTAGCTTCAAATGGTTCAAAGATTGAATCTTTTCATCAAAAGATTCATTTTCTAGCTTCAAATGTGTTAAAGATTGAATCTTTTCATCAAAAGATTCACTTTTTCGGACCACCCATTTCTCAACGGAGCGAGCCACCGTCTCTGAGTAGTGAGAACCAATTCCGCTAGCAACAACCACCGTATCTTGCAAAGCTCCGGCGGCGCACCACCGTCGTGGGGCGGAGAGTGGAGGACAAGATGACCAAGTGTTGGATAATGGGTTAAATATTAAAGGGTGTGGAAAGGCCGGAACCGGTAAACTCTGGTGAACGGCGGTGGCGGCGATGAGAACAAGGTTGCCGGAGACAGAAACCGATTGAATGGAAAAATTCCGGGACATGAACGACGGATGCCGGAGGGACAGGTGGTGGAGATAGGGTGGTAGCGGCGGAGATTCGACGGTGATCCATTTGGAAGAAATAGGGTCAAAGGAAAAAAGTTTGACCATTTGACCGCCGTCAACGGCGGCGGTGGTGGGTAGAGAGAGAGTGTAAAGTGACCGGAAAGGTGGGAAGGTGACGGTGTAGATGAGGCGGCGCCATGACCGGCAAACGGAGTATAGGGCGGAGGGAGAGATGAGAGAGAGACAAAGTTGAGCTATGTGATCCGGCAGCCCTGGTAGTAGAGAGTGGTGGTCGTCGGAGAGTTTACGGCGTTTGACGGTGGGGGTAGTGGTGGCGCGTGAGGCGAGTGTTTGATTGGCCATATAATATTTTTTTAGGTGGGTGCAAAAGGTTTGTGGTTGATGAAGCTTAAAAAGGAGTGGTTGTTTAATGTTTAGATAAAATGATGACAAAAAGTGTTATAAATTTTTTTAATAGATTATCTTAAAAAAATAATAAAAAAAACATTATAGACGGTTCGTATATATTTGTTAAATTAATTTAATTTAATTATTACGAGATGTATAATATCCAAACTGTTTTTTATTGCATGATTATATTGAAAATTTATAATAGACACGTGAATAAATGCTTTAAAATTATATTAGTAAATGAAAAATATATGGAACTGGATGCCCTTACAAAAAGTTATTTTGATTTAGTAATATTAAAAGGCTAAAAAAGAAGTACAATTTGTAAAAGGAACTATTTAAAGAAAAAAAGCTAAAAGGCAGGAGATCAAGAATAAAAGGCAAAAGTTGGATCTTGAGACTTGAATATGAACAAAACCTAGCCCCCCTAGATTTTTTTTCTATAAAAGAGTAAATTGCAAGCATAGTCCCTCTAGTATGTAAAAAATAGGAAAAGTCCTTATATTGGTCTCTCATTTACACAAACACACATAGCCACATAGATAGTTCTGTGGTATTTGGAGAGATCCGCCAAAATTTAGTGATACCCTTCACCCTTAGGCTATGCGGTATGGAGGTGATGGTGAGGTGCATGGAAGGCCATGTGGGCTGTGGAACCCATGGTACACCATCCCCCTCAATCACCATGCATGATCATTGTGGATTCTTTTAAGGAGACCACGAGCCATCTTCGAAGATTTTGATGAATCTGATTGGTGATGGAGGATTGAGTGATGTGGTGATGACGTGAAGGGTGGTAACGATGACTAGAAACATCACCATACCTTATGGCCTTGTATGTAGATTGTTATGATATTCAATGTTTTAGTTTTAAAAATCAGAGTTTATCACATATATAATAAGGGTATAAGATATCCTTCCCAAACTCCCCAAATGCCACGTCAGCGCCACATCGTGTAGCCAAAGGACCCAATATTGTATTTTTAATTTAGGTTTCATCGTATTTTATAAGATTTACATGAAAGAAATTAAAAAAAAAAACATATGAGAATGATGGTTTATGTTTTTTGTATGTTATAATTGGCTGCTAAAGATGATGAGTGGAATTGTTTGTATTATGCGTGACTGCTAAAGATGGTGAGAGAAATAGTGTACATTGCGTCTCTAATGGGAGAAAGAGGACGGTAGGTGACGTCCGAAATTCCACACTAGGGATGGCTTGTTGGCCCCTATCACTCACACACGTATATAAATTATATATGTTCTTTTTTTATTACCTTTTTAGAAAGGGTTGTTTGAAAATGGACATAGCATTAAAGAGACAGCGGGGGTTGTATGTGAAGGATGGGTGATTACGTCGTGTGCATGAGCGTTAGAATGGGAATGCATTTTGAGATACTTTAGTATCCCAAGACAGGGTTAGTAACTAATAGATAATTTGGACAAAAAATTCAGATGTTTAAATTAACTTTTTTGTGTATTTGTATATTTTATTTCATTCGAAATTGAGTCAAGCTGGACCTAGTCAATCTAGCTCGAATTTGAACATAGTCGAGTTTGGCTCAATTTTCAGCTTTCGAGACAAACCAAGTTGGCTCATTTAGATTTTGATGTTTTGATACATCAGTGAGTATAAAATATCATTCACTGTGACTCTCTGACCGACCAAGTATTGAAAAAACACCCAAAAAACATCATAGTTTACTAGAAGTGACGATCATACTGATGTAATAGAAAATTTGCAATTTTAACAACTTATATGAGAAACCTTCTCAAATTTCCCCAATATTTTCTACAAGGGAGATTGTTTTCTTTGGTACGAGCACAAAGAAATTAGATTGTTTGCTTGTTAAAAATGTCAAACTATGAAGTATGAAGTGAGGTCAAAGTCAAAACTATAAACATAGATTGTTAAAACTTAATAGTCAAATGCAAAGTTGTCTCAATCTTTTATACCAAGTAAAGCGCGTATTGCCGATGAGGGTGCAGCCCAGCGGTAGGAAAGAACTTGGGCTCGCTTGAGGTCTCCGGTTCGATCCCCGTTGGCTGCAAAGGAGGTGTGAGGGTTTACCCACTTCGTGGGGTTCCCGCACGGCTGGTCCGGGTTAGACTCTACGCTAAAGCGTCAAACCCATGCAGACGGTTGCAAACCCGTCATAGTTGTAGTTTCGTTTGCCCGCTTCTTCAAAAAAAAAAAAAAAAAAAGTAAAGCGCGTAAAGAGAAAGCCGTACATTGGCCTATTAACACCTTTTTTAATTTATTTTAAATTTTATAAATTACTTTTTTTTTGAAATGTAACTTTTATATAAAACAGCGAAGCCGGACCAAACTTGGCCGACCCACTAAGAACTACACCATGTACAAAGGGAATTTACACTATTCGACCCACAAAATGTCTTTATATTTCGATCTATTCCTTAACCATAGAAAACCTAAAGACTTTATATCCCCCATTATGTCTTCGCTCCTGCCTGACCCGTTTGAAAAGATCTTTTCGTTCCTCGCCTTCCATATACTCCAACAACTTATCATAATCATGCCTTTTACCACTGCCTTCTCTTCGTTATTAAGGTTACAGGCATTGTGATATTCCGACACGTCTTTGTATCCGAAAGCTAACATATCCGGGAGCTGGAACCAATCGCTGAAGAGTTGCCAAACTCTTTTCACCGTCAGGCAACCTGTGAAAACGTGATCGATGCATTCGACATAATCCCCGCAGAATCCGCAGTTTGAATCGGTGATGTTAATGTTGCGACTGATCAAAGTTGACCTTGTCGGAATCCTGTTTTGAAGCGCTCTCCAGAAAAAAATACTACATTTCGCCGGAACCCACGAGACCCAAACCATGACATTTTCGAATGAAGCAGCATTATCTTCAACCAAATTTTTACGAATCGAAGCCGTAGAAAAACCTCCATCTTTATTCCCACTCCAGCTCCATCTATCTTCTTGATCCGTAAAACGAAAATCCTTCAGCAAATCCACTAGATTGCACAGATCTGATCTGTCTCTGACTGATAACGAGTGGCTTGATCAGCTCCAGCTCAGCATCATTTGATTCTCCAGAAAACTCAGCCTGTCCGCAATAACACAATTTTTTGCAGTCTCCTTTTCAAACAAGTTTGGCCAAACAAACATTAAAGGTTTGTCGTCGATCCAATTTTCCGACCAAAACTTAATATCCTTCCCGTTACCAGGAATACTTTTGATGAAAGAACTTATCTTTTTCCCTTTGATTAAAGTGCATACTTCCGTTTTGACGATGTTCTTCCAAACTCCAGGAAAAGCAGAGTTTAGAGGTAAATACGACCAATTTCTACCGGAACCATGAAACGCTTCTATTACCGATTTCCATAAACTTCCTTTATCCGATTGAGCCTCCAAATCCATTTGGATAATAAGGAAATGTTAATATAATTAAGCTTGCATAAACCCAAACCCCCTAATTTTTTCGGTAGAGCCACCCGATCCCAAGATACCCAATGCATTTTCTTAACTTCTTCATTGCCACCCCACATAAATCTTTTCATTAAAGATTCTAATTTTTTCACTACTTTAATGGGAGCCTTGAACAAAGACAAATAGTAAATCGTTCAGATGTGGAAGATCCTTAAGATTCTTGCCATCGTCTTAATATTATCGACGCTCCACTCCCCTAAAATAAGAGCATCGTCCGCATAAAGAAAATGCGAAATCACCGGACCTTCTTGAGGAGTTTTAATACCTTTAAACAATCCCATATTGCTAGCATTCGAGATAAGGCAAGACAATATCTCCATGACAATCAGGAAAAGAAACGGAGATATGGGGTCTCCCTGTCTCAGTCCTTTTTGACACTGAAATTCGAAAGTGGGGGATCCGTTTACCAAGACCGCAGACCTGGCAGAGGAAAGGATCCCCCCCCCCCAATCCACAACCACCATTTAGCCGGAAACCCCATTTGATCAAGAATATCGATAACAAAATTCCAGTTACTGTTGTTGTAAGCTTTCTCGAAATCGATTTTGAGCAAAAAAGCTTTTTTTCTTTTTATGTTTCAGCCATGACATAACCTCGTTAAGCATAAAAGGGCTATCAAGAATGTACCTGTCTTTAACAAAAGCAAATTGAGAGGAAGAAATGACCCTACCGATAACTCTTTTAATTCTGGTAGTGGTAATTTTAGAAATCGTCTTACTGATAACCCCAATAAGGTTTATAGGACGGTAGTTCTTAAGATTCGTGGGGTCCCTCGTCTTCGGAATCAACGTGATGAAAGAAGACCCGCTCCCTTGATTGATCTTCCCAGTCTCAAAAAAATAACTCAAAACCTCCCTGAAATCAAGCTCAAAAAGATTCCAAAACTTCTTTATGAACCTGAAATTAACTCCATCTGGACCAGGGGCCCTATCCGAACCGCAGGCGAACACAGCCTCCTTTATCTCCTTGTCCGAGAACGGACCACTAATGTCTCTAGCTTCCTCCTCTGTTATTCTCTTGATCCCTTGACAGCGAACAAAAGGTCTGACAGTCCTCCGTTCACTAAACAAATTCCTAAAAAAAGAAAGGACTTCTTTTTTGATCTTCTTAGGTTCTTGAGTCCAGTTTCCATCCACCATTAGACCTTGAATAGAATTTGACGCCTTCCTTCTATTAATAGTTCCGTGAAAAAACGCTGTGTTGTCATCCCCATCGATCGCCCAACGGATCCTAGACCTTTGCTTCAGGTCTTTCGCTTTATTGAAACCAATCTCCTCCAGGCTCTTTTTACATTCCAATTTTATCCATTGTTCTTCTTCATCTAGATCCCTTAATTCCATGATTCGCTCCATTCTTTCCAAATCTTCCCTTAGAGACGCTTCTTCTTGAGACTCTTTTTCAATCATCTTATCCCTGCACTCCTTGATACGACCTCTCATAAACTTGAATTTTTTTATTTAGTCTAACATCCCGGGAGACATCCATCATCTCGTATTCTTCGGCAGCTTAAACAATCTCCTCTTCAAACCCATCTTTATCTAACCAGGAGTTGAACACCCTGAACGGCTTCTTCCCGAAATTTTTGTTAACCGTAGTAAGAATAAGAGGGTGATGATCCGACAGATGCCTCAGAAGAGCCTGAAGACAGGCATCAGGCCAGTCGTTAAAGAAATCATTACAGACGAGAAACCTATCAATTTTACTTAATTTCGAACCATTTTCCCCCAAATACGTGTACTTAAAACCTTTCATGCTGTATTCCGAGAAGCCAATATCAGCAATAAAATCCTTGAAGTCTCTCGAGCTTATCGCGTTGAACTTTGAATTTTTTCTTTCATCCGGACCCCTAACTGCGTTAAAATCGCCCATAATGATCCATTGACCAGTAGAATTGACGATAACCCCCTTTAATTCTGACCAGAGGACCCTCTTATCAATAGTTTTTTGAGGCGCATAAACGTTAAGAATGTTCAGTTCCTTGCCAGACCCGGTAATATACCCCTTTATCTGAATGAAATTGTTATGTTTCAAAGCAAACTCCTTCCTAAAGATTTTTGGATCCCAAAAACAAACGCATCCCCTAGAACGCCCGGAAGCCGCCACCCATTCTTTTTCAAAATCACCGCCCCCCCCCCCCCCCCACACACACAAAAAAAATTAGCTAAATCAAAACCATCAAAGTCTAGAATCTGTGTTTCCTGTAATGAAATAAACGAAACCCCATGTGTCCTTTTAATTTCTTTAACCCATCCAGCTTTCGAAGCGGCCCCCATACCTCTGATATTTAAGGATAAGAAATTCATGACGTACCATTTTGAACTCCTTCCTTCCTGATGGTTTCTTTTACCAAATCAAGATGTCCTTGTAAGTTGATTCCCAGCCTCGACGCTAGCTCCACTGTTGATTCAGTCTCTCCCACCTCCATGTTGTCAGCTTCCCCATCGATGGAACCCGGGAGATCCCCCCTCTAAACCTTCCTCCTGAGAAGCTTCTTTTCGATACTCTGTACCCCCTTCGTTGAATCCCCCCGAAGAAACTGGATTTAAATTAACATTAAGGTCGATAGAACCTGAATGAATTGGTGAAGTACCCTTCTCATTAAATTCCCCACCTTCTGTTGGCAAAACCTCAGCATCGCACCTGTCAGACACAATAATAGGGTCCACTCTTGGTCTTTTCTTAGTTCTTTCTTGGACTGGACAACTGAGAAAAAAAATTTGGGCTTTCCTGTTAAAATCGGGCCTACTCTTTCCCTGGCCCAACTTCGGATTATTTCTTTTCCCCCCTTTATTGAAATCTGCTCCCCTAGAAGATTGGGCCGCATTAAAAGAACCTTTTTTCCCAGCCGACTTCCCACCTCGGGAATTCCACCAAAGAATAATTATTGCCCTTTTCATGCATGCAAGTCTGTTCATCTTCTTTCTCTTTATCGGAATTCACCGTTGAACCACCAGCGGCATCAGACTGAGTACCATGGTGATTGTTCCTTTCTGAACTAATGTCAACGAGATGCTCAGCTTCATACCATTTATCCTTGGTAACCAAAAAACTTGGGATCCAGTCGCTGGTTTCCTCTGCAACCCAAACTTTGAACTTTTTATTCTCCCATACAAGCGTAACTTGCTCGCTGATAGGTCTGCCATCTCCCACCATCACCCCCACCATATCAGAATTTAAATCGCCATCTTCATCGTCGAGTTGCGAGGGGTGAATTATTTTTTCGTAGAGCCTCCCCACCGAATCAAAAACCTCGTTCTCTCTCAGATGTAATGGGACACCTTTGATAGACAACCAAGCTATTCTCTCGGAAGGCAGTGATTGACCTTTCCAGATCTCTAAAGAGACAAATAATCTGCCATCCTTCGAGAAACTGTCTTTGAATGCCTCCATGTTCCGAAGCGAAAACAAATCTTTAACCCTCCCCACCAAGGCTTTATCAAAAAAATCTTTAAACGCCAACACGAACGAAGAAACTTCTACCAGTTTTTCAAAATTCCCATCCGAACCGCTTGAAACAATGTCCTTGAAAGACCTAGCCCCATACATAGAAGTTGGATTGACTCTAAGCGAGGGACCTTTATCGAGCGTTTGTTGCTGGTTATAAAGAACCGGTTCAGCATTCCTGGAGAAATACGCCTTATTTTCCTCAGAAAACCTTGCGAGATTAGCTTTCAACGTGAAGTTGCCCATTTTCACTCTAGCCACAGTCTTCTCTAATGCCTTTACGTCTTTAACCCTACAAAAACTTACAAAGCCAAACCTGTTACCCCACTTGTCTCTCTTCCGGGCAATGTAAACCCCTGAAACTTCCCCGAACTGCCTAAAACTCTCCTCCACATCCTTCGAACCACATCTGTCCGGGAGATTACTCACGTAGAATTTAGCCAAACCGAAACCCGGCAAAAACCCGGAGGAACCGGCAAACTCCTACATGTCTCAAATGTCGTTAAACACCGATTTTTAAACTGTTAATAGGATTCGTATCGATCTAGCTTAACTATAAAAATAGCCGCGATCAATCACAGACCTACTAAGCGCTCAAAATCGGAGAAACTCCACCGAGAAAGAAAACGATGTCAATTGACAATCTCCAGAAAACAAACCCCAGGAGCGAATGGAGTCGGAAATACTAAACAAGATAGGGACAAAGGAGCGGTCAGAAAGACTCCGATATTCCTTACACTCTATTCTGATAGCCCCTTCTCGTCGAGCTCGCCAGCGACGTTTAGAATTCTAGAGAGATTCTTAAGCGTTTGAACTTAGTTTATTCTCATACTAAATTTATTTATAAAAATTATCCAATTTAAATTTTACCAACCGGTTGAAATTGACGCATATACATCTTATTAATACATTAACAATCATAGTTTTAAATGCATAACAAGTTGCTAACACAACTTTGAAAAGTCGAAGATCAAACAAATCTTTATATCTATACAGACCCGTCACTAAACATTGATCACACTCATAAAACGCAAACATCTACGTACGATCCAAAACGCCTCATCGAAAAACATGAAAATATGACAAAATTTATTTAAAAAATCTATAGATAATGATAAAATTTGATGTGAGTCTCAAAATAGAAACCTATATAATGAGGCATTATGTTGGCCACATGTAGCATTCAAAGCTTTTTGCATCACTTAAATTAGGGCTTGTCTTGGTTGGACTTTTGGACCTTTTGGCCATCACTTAAATCAGTTAATGCAAAAAGGTAGTCACATACATACATTCACTGTATCTATAGGTTTTTGGTCGCCTTTACCCATTCAAGCACGAGACCCTACCGTCCTTCCTATCGTGGCCCAGTGGGTATTCCCACTTGGGTTAAGTCGGCCGGCCCTCCTTGGAGGTCACCGGTTCGACTCCCACTCGTGGCCTTTGGGGGGGACACCCGTGCGCAATGATGGTGAAAAACCTACCGAGGAGGGTTTGATCCTGAGCGTCACTCCGGTTTTCATCCGGCTGTTACTCTAGCGAGGCAACTCGTGTAGAGGCAGTACGGTTTCCGGGGGAAAGCCTTCGACCCAAGATTGGTAAACCCAGCGCTGGCCTTGCTATCTGGGCCCTTGATCTTGGCGAGGGTCCGCGATTAGCGGATGTGACAATGGTCACCATTATGAAGTTCACCTTTCAAAAAAAAAAAGCACGAGACCCTACCTTCCCCTTTAGTTTTATACCATTTAATGTTTTCAGATAACTATTTAGCAATAAATTTGGCCGTTCGAAAAAAAAAAATAATAGTAATAATATATTTTATAATATATATGTTTAAACGTTTTAAATATCGTTTAATAAAAAACCAGTTTTAAATAAAGAACTTGATAAAACAATTATAGGTGATGCATTGAAAATAAGAATTCGTTTAATAAAAAACCCGTGTTAAATAGAGAACTTGATAAAACAATTATAGGTAGGGTTGTAAATGAACCGAACGAACACGAACAAGGCTTTGTTCGTGTTCGTTCGTTAAGGAAATAAATGTGTTCACGAACGGTTCATGAACACTTACCGAACGAGATTTTATGTTTGTGTTCGTTCATTAAGGAAATGAGCGTGTTTGCGAACGGTTCACGAACACAAACGAACACAAATAAATTTGGCGAACGCGACGGAAGATAAAGATAGATGGCCCAGAGAGTAGCACTCGATTTTAAATCCCTTATTGTGGAACGGAGGTCGATCGTATTCGCCAATGTAAATAATGAGAAATGAAAGGGAAATGATGCATAACAAGGTGAAAGTGGGTTTCCTGGTTTAATTGTTAGGGTGATAAAATAAATAAAAGTTTAATAATATAAAAAGTACAAATAAAATATAAGAAAGTACAAAGATCTTCAATTAAAACAAAAACATACGAACATAAACGAACGCAAATCAACGAATGTTCACGAACACGTTCACGGACACCTTACCGAACGTTCACGAACACAATCGAACGAACGAGACCTCTGTTCATGTTCGTTCATTTAACTAATCGAACGAAATTTCTTGTTCATGTTCGTTCGTTTATTAAACGAACGAACATAAACGAACTTCCCGCCGAACGGTTCACGAACTGTTCGCTGAACATTTGGTTCGTTTACAGCCCTAATTATAGGTGACGCACGGAAAATAAGAATACTTGGGTTGATATGGGACAAGCTTCGGTAATCACAGTGTTGCTCACTTACCTGCGATATTGATGTAACTCGGCCAGTATTTTATATATAAATAAAAATATAATCTTCTTTAAAAAAAATACCCTATCAGGTTCGTGGGTATTAGGTTATGTGGTTACAAATTACCTCTTACACCACCCGTAGTGGTAAAGTTTTAGTGCGTTTTTTGCCGCTAAAACGCCCATCAACGCCAAGTTCTCCGCCTCCAAGGGCGTTGTTTTACAAAATTTGGCCACAAGCGTTCTTAAATCAACACCGAAGAGGAAATGGATTTGGCCAATCACATGCAGGTTTATGGGTTTGTCCAATAAAGTATTTTTGATGTTTTTTTTAATTTAATTTTATTTACACCCCTTTTTAACATAATGTCTCACAATGCCTACATCCCCACTATACTCATTTTAGAAAAACGCCCCATAATGCCCCATTGTTAACTGAGCTACCACATGACGCAAAACGGCCAAAGGTAGGGGCATTACCACTACACATGGTCTTAAAATGACCGATTGCCCATTACTCGAAATACGATCTTAAAACTCACTCAAAAACTAACTAGCACTATCAAATGTTCAACTACATTTATAACATTTTTGTAACTTTAGTACAACCAACTAGTAAATATCAAATGCTCAACTACATTTATAACATTTCTGTAACTTTAATAAATAAAAACTTTAACCAACTATTAATTATACTTGTATTGTATATTGATATATTTGGGTAAACCAAGTTCCAAACTGGTACCCAATCGCGAAAATTTCTAAAACTAATCCCATAACTAAATACGCGTCTTAAATTTCGGGTATTCAAGATTGATTCTTTAAATTTATCATACACACACATTTCACACATCTATAATTTATTGGTACAAGATTAACATTACTAATAACAAGATCCACATAAGGAGGTTTAGAGTAATTATTTGTAGGGATTCTAAAGTTCAAATCTACCTGTTATTAAAATGTACGCGGAAGTAAATCTGATTACACCGTAGTTCAAACGGGTTTTTCCTGCTCGCTGTTCTCAACTTTAGTGGTCGGTAAACTTTGACTTTCTTCTTTGACTTTGACCTCACTAGTCAGACTGGATCCTGTTGATTTCAAAGTGTCGGTCTCCGCTGGGTCGGATCCCACTTTCGCTTTGATTTCCGAGCATCTGGAGATGACTTGTTCGAGCTCATCATGCAGATTTAAAGCTTCAAAAAGTAGTGCATCATCATCGGTAGTAGTTTCCGCTATTCTTTGAACCACAGGGAGAGACTCCTTGCACTTCTCCAACATGCTAACCGTTAGCTCATCCTGCAGAACGAGCCAAACGGGTTAAATGCTGTCTAATATGTATTTAAACCACATAAAACCTTGTTAACCATTTTACTAAAAGAAAATTGATTATTAGCGAAACAATAATAAACAAAACTAACATTATTTAACACCCTGGTTGTTTATAATATATTTATTGTGTTTCAGGCCCACCCCAACCCAAACAAAAAATTACCCACTTTATCTGCCAGCCAATCTGGTCCGACCCGCACATTTTGCCATCTCACATCATAAAGAAATAGGCACAATAATGTATATACAGATTGTTAAGATTTATGGACATTGAGTGTTTCGGGTCAACCCAACCAGACTCATATACAAAATACACCATTTTGACTTGTTAACAAACCCGCTAGGGCTACAAATGAACCGAACGAACACGAACAAGGCCTTGTTTGTGTTCGTTTGTTAAGGATATACAAGTGTTCACAAACGGTTCATGAATGCTTACCGAAACGAGATTTTATGTTTGTGTTTGTTCATTAAGGAAATGAACTTGTTCGTGGTTTTGTTATATTAGGTGCCGTCGTACCGAACACAAACCAACGTTCATGAACGCACACGAACACAAATGGGTGTTCATGAACACACATGAACACAAACAAGTGTTCCTGAATATAAACGAATGCAAATAAACGTTAATGAACATAAACAAACACAAACGAATGCTTAGGGTTTGTAGTTTCATTTGTTTATTTGTGGAATATCAATGTTTGTGTGTGTGTATAAATTGGGTAATAAAATATACAATAAATAAATAAATATATTATTAATATATATATATATATATAGGACAAAGATCCGTTAGGAACCACCTCTTATTGCGAGAACCGCGAGAACCAATGTGAACACAACCAAAAATGCCTAAAAATAGCTAAAAATCACACAAAAAAAAAAAAATTTAAAATTTTTTATAAAAAAATCGCTACTTTTCGAAGCAATTTTTTTTTTAATATTTTTTTTTAAATATTTTTTTTAGGTTTTTTTAGCTATTTTAGGTTGTGTTCACATTGGTTCACGCGGTTCTCGCAATAAGGGTGGTTCTCGCATGAACCTTACCCTATATATATATATATATATATATAAATTAAAAACCCCAAACACAAACGAATTCGAACGAATACAAACGAACACGTTACTGAACGTTCACGAACATAAACGAATGAACGCGGCCTCTGTTCATGTTCGTTCATTTAACTGAACGAACGGAACTTTTTGTTCGTGTTCGCTCATTTATTAAACGAACGAACACAAACGAACTTCCCGCCTCACGGTTCATGAACTATTCGCTGAAAGTTCAGTTCGTTTGCAGCCCTAAACCCGCCCATTTCAGCACCCATAATTCACTTCAAATCTTAACATAAATAAGATTAATTCTGGCTACATGACAACGTCAACAAAGAGATCTTACATTAATTGGTATGGGATCCATTCCTGAATCAAGTATGCTCGATAAAAGTTCAAGACTGTTTCTACCAACCAACAACAGTTCTTTCTTTTGTTCGACAGATTGACCACCGTACGCATATGGAACTGTATCGTCTTCTAAACCCATTAAATCAATATCCGGCAACGGGTATCCGTCAGGGGCGGTGGGCATAGGTTGTTGATAAACCAGTGATTCCATTGATTGATGCCCCGGGCTCGGGTTTCCAGCCGGTGATCCTGCAGGTATCTCGCTGGCCTTCAGGTTCTGCAATACATAAATGCATATGTTTATGTTCAGTTACATGTACACATCTTTCTATTCTACATTCATAATAAATTAATAATTATTATAATGTAATTAACATACACCTATTACTCTTGGTATTTTGCTTGTATTTGACTACATCCATTGAATTATTGGGTCAAAAGTTGCAATTATTATGGGATGGAGAGAGCAGTTGTAATAGACTAATAGTAATAAATAATAATGGCGTTTTGGACGCTTTCTTGATAACGAAAAGGTATGTAATAGAAAATACAATTATCTAACTTCATATTTGTTTTCTAACTTCACAAACATTGGATCCTCCTAGACTAATAAAAAATAAAATAAAAAACTAGCACCTGATACAAGGTCGACACATATCATGCATCTTCATTCATATAATCATATGCCATATGTTCATCACTTATGGTAATACGGTAAATACTAATATGACTGATATACCAGTACTTATATCACACAGGATAGCAATGGTAAGACAAACAAAGATGACATACTTGTTTAGACTTCCGATATCTTTATCCGTCAATCAGTAATTGTTTCCTAACTAACTTAACGTTTACGCATCTATCCTCAATGACCAATGACCACAGTTGTTATCTCCTTCACTCTCACTTCCTATGAAAAAGACTCGATATATTTGTGTAGCAGGAGGTCAAGGTCACCAGTGGCGAAGCTTGAGATTTCCGACGGGGGGTCGAAAACGTATATACCCAAAAATTTCTATAGAACCAGGGGGGCGAAAACGTATAAACCCAAATATTTTATACGAAAACCACATATATTACACTACTGCGCAAAAAGTCCCCCCCCCCCCCCCCCCGCGCGCGCGCGCGGGGCCCCTTCTAACCTGCACCAATGCTTGCAGGTGTTAAAAACTTCTTGTAAATATCTGAATATTTCTACATATTAATTCTATATAAGACTATAGGTAATAATGGCCCTCAATGTAAACAAATCATAAAACTTTCAACATTTATGATGCTTAAGTTGTCTTCATCTACTCAAACAACTATATACTATAAACAACTGTAGCCCCCACTTTACACATGTATTAATAGGTTTTTTTTACCCCATTGTAATTTTCAAGGGTTTATATAACAACTAAATAATAAATTCTATCTGTCTTAGCCGGCATATCCTACTTGTCGTCTCCTTACTGGCTGGTTTTGACATGTCTATTCTACCACAGGTTAAAAGTCAATGTCTGTTTTGTTAATCTTCTCGGTCAACATGTCTATATTCAGATTTTTTTTCCCTATATTCGCTAATGGTTCAGACCTCTTACTGGGCTCTTAATGATTCGGACCTCCACTGGTTTAGCACTTAATGGTTCAGACTGTTTGTTTCGCGAGCAGAAGTCTGAATGGTTCAGACATTTTCCTCTGAAGGGTTAGCATTATAGTGATTCTAAATGGTTAAGACCTCTTATCTGAATTGTTCAGACATTTGCTTCTAAATGGTTAAACATTATATTGGTTGTTAATGGTCCAGACCTCTTACAGGTTCAACACTTATTGGTTCATGGTTCAGACCTCCTCTTACTGGTTCAACACTTACCCATTCAGAACGTGCCAAACAGCCTCTTAACTCTTTCCTAACTAACTTAACGCTTATGCATCCGGCATCTATCCTCAAAAATATAACCAATGACCACCATTGTTGTTTCCTTCACTCTCATTTCCTATGAAAATACTCATTTATCAGTATAGCAAGAGGGGGGCTGTCCTTTTTATCCGATCCCTGAAACCCGACCCAAACAAGAGATTAACCGAAAAACCCGAATAATCCAAACCCGACCAACCCGAACCTTAAATGGGTCGGTTATCGGTCACTTTTTCTCAAACAAAAACCCAAACAACCCGATCCGAACTAACTCGAACCCGAACTTTAAATGGGTTGGTCATCCGATCACTTTTTCCTGTCCAAAAACCCGAACAACCAAACCCGAAACCCGAAAAAATAACCCGAAGAACACCTCTATTATTATCCTACACAATTCATAACATTTATGATGCTTAATCAAACACAAAAGGATGAAAAAACAATTCACCATATGAGTCTGACGAAAAACCGGCAAATACATAAGCTCATCTGATTCACCCCAAGCCCGAATCAACCTAACCGCCTTCGTTCTACACCGATCATCAGTGTGAGCATCCCGAATCATAGCCACCATATCATCAAGCACCTTTTCAGACGCCACTTCAGAGAACACCTTATCACAGTTCGACGTCAACGTCTCCAACAGATCGAGGCTCAGCCTCTGACTCACAACACTTTTGTTCGAACTAATCTTTTTCTTGATCGCCTTCACGATCTCTGTTCCGTTGAACTCTTCGGCGTTAATCATGGCGCATATTCTCATGTTGAGACCCCAGTTTGGGTTGTCTAGAGTTTCGGATGTGGCTTGATCGACGATTTTTGATTCGGGTGTTGGAGATGTTAGGATTTCTTTCATCTTTGTGGTGACTAGACGCTGGATTTGGACTCCGTTTGACATTAATCGTTCGCCGATGGAAGATGAGGCGAGTTTGAATTTGTCGAGTTTATCCATGGTTGATTTGCAGAGGATTTTGATGGTGTGAAAGGGAAAGTGGAAAACTGAAAATGGTGGGTGTGATGTGAGAGAGAGAGAGAGAGAGAGAGGGGGGGGGGGGGGGGGGACGCGTGGCGGGTGGTTTGGAGGGAGGTTCGATTGTGGTGGATCAAGTGGTGTGTTGGCGGATTCCGGTACCATATGTTTAATGCAAGTGTGATTACACTAATTAAAATTCTAAATTCTTTTTTTTTTTTTTTTTGGCTCAAAGATCAAACCTAGGTTTTCTTGGGCTATCAGGTACTCACTGGACCAAACGGACTACTTCGAGAGTAACCTAAGCACTCACTGGACCAAACGGTAAAACTTGTTTGGCTCAAGGATCAAACCCAGGTTTCCTTAGGTCTGCTATCATTATCCACCAGTGGCTCACTCTACACCAACTGAGAGTTAAACCTGCATCTCTGAAAAGAAATGCAAACTTCCACCACTTAATCTAGAGATCAATGACTTAAAAAAGAAAGTCTAAACTCTAAAGTGATTAAACCTTCTACGTAACTGATCAATATTTCATGGTTGGTAGGAGGTTTGGTTTTTTAGTGGAGCCCACTTGGGTTTTTGTCCTACCAACGTCTTTCAAGTGACAGCGAGTGGTAAATTTGGTTATTTTTACTAACTCATCTTATAATTAATAAGACAGGATTAATGACCGATCTTGTAATTTTAAAGACATGCTATGTGCTTGGATCGACATCACTACTCATAAAATGCCAAAGTTGCATATTAATCTCTCTGTATATTTGTGCTTAGATGACTATGAAATGAAAGTTTATACAAGTCTAACTACACAAAATAAATAAAGACAATAACAACCATAGGGCAAGGCTATATAGAAAACCCTATATATATAAAAAAATCCTAGAAAACCCAACCTCTCGACATTTTTTTTTTTGAAAAAAATAACACATGTAATATACATGTTTTTAAGAGTTTTGGGCCAAAAAAATCAAAAAAGCGCCGAAGGAATGATTTAAAAAAAAAAATTCAGTAATTTCTGTCTTTTGTGCCTAACACATGTTAGGCAACCGGACATTGCTAAAATTTGTTTATTTTTTAAAAAAAAATCCCTTCGGCGCTTTTTTTGTTTTTTTTGGCCCAAAACACTTTAAAACACGTATATTACATGTGTTATTTTTTTCAAAAAAAAAAAATGTCGGGAGGTTGGGTAAAAATGGGGGGAGATTTGAGTTTCCAGAGTTTTCTAAAAATTTAAGGGTTTTCTGTCTAGCCTTCCCTAACAACCATATATTCTATACTTACTTAAAAGATAAAGTCGGTGGGGATACCCGCCGGCTTTGCCTTGCCCCCTAAAGTTTTACCTAATTCATTTAAAGCCCCTTAGTTTTGCTACAGCCCTTTCACTTTTGAAGTAATCAATTTTAGTCCCTTATCTAACTTTACTATTCTTCTACTTTAACAATTGACATTTTTAGCCCCTAGCTTTTTATTAATTTAAATTTCCTTCGACGACATTCGTTCGTTAATTTCTTTTGTTTACCAATATCATTTGTTTACTTAAAAAACCAAATTTCAGTGTGTATTTTTATGTACGTATCCGTATAAATTTAAGGGTGTCTACGTTTCGACATAACTTTTTCTCTAAACAAGTTAGCTGAAATATAACACGTTTTCGTTTAAAAAACCATTTTTACGTGCATATTTTTATGTATGTGTTTGTATCAATTCGAGTTGGTCTACACCTGGATATACTTTTTTTATTATAATACGTTTTCTTACTTATGTTATGTACGTTTTCATAAATTTTGTTCCAGACAGAGTGGAGTCAAATTGTGATTTCTTTTTTTTTTTCAAAGCTTTAATTCATCCTATAGAATAATTTATGATTGTACGAGAAAGATTCAATTTACTTTATGTTGTGATCCAATCGCAATACTTATATAGGTTACATTGAGTTCAATCGGATATGTCGAAACACGCGTTTTCATAGGCTTAATGCATTACCTAACACTTGAACAAATCTATTCAATACTTGCGATTTCCTCGCGTTGCAACGCGCGCGGGCCTTATTACTAGTGATAATAAAATGCTCACTACTCAAGCTTTATTTTTCGTATGTATTGAAATTTGTTAGCTCTAACATACATTTTGTTAATATATAAGAAAAAAAGCGATACATGAGAGATTATTCCCAATTTCCCATATAACGTTCATACAAAAAATGTAAAAATAAACTTTTGACAATTATGAGTCAACTTATGACTAACTTATATTGTATTATTAAAGCGAATCAAGAAAAGGAATATATTTATACTTAAAATTTTGGAGTAAACTATCATTTTGATCCTTGAGGTTTGGTCACTTTTGTCACTTTTGTCCAAATTATAAACTTTTTGCTGATTTCTCAAATTAAATCCTGGTTTCAATTTATTTATTTATTTTTATTTTATTTTTGTCATTTTGGTCCAAAAATGAAATCAGCTCATATTTCTCAAATTAAATCCTGGTATTTTGTTCTTTTCTTCAGGGCAAAATGGCCATTATAATTTTATTATAACACATTATTAATTAAAATTATAAAATTAATTAATCCCTTTGACATTATAAAAGAAGCACAGACTTATCATCCCTCAAACCCAAACCCTAATTCATCCTCTTCTCCGAACCCCATTCTCCTGCAACCATCATCTTCTTCAAACCCCATGTGAAGATCGACAATGGTGGTATGCATATCCCCAACCTAACTGAGAACAAAAGCAACACAATTTCACACAACAACAAATCTTCTAATAAAAAGCAACAGAGACACCATCATCTTCTCTAAACCCCTTTTGACCATATAAAAGCACAGGCATCATCTTCCCCCAAACCCAAACCCAAACCCTAATCCATCATCTCTCGAAGTTTCGAGATGTTTAACTGTTGTGTGTGCTTCTATGAGGCGATCTGTTGTTGAAGGATTGTGAGTGTATATACGGAAGTGGTGGTTGTGAGACGGAGTACGGTGGCCGGAGTTGAATCTCCGGTGACGGAAAAGGTAGTGAGAGATATTGGGGGGTTTGACAACGAGATATACACTTCGGACTCTCTTTCAGTTCGTGCAACGTTTCAACTTGTGAGATTCTGCCAATCAATGTGTTACACGTGGTATCAGTTTGATCAGTTGATAGGCTCCTGTTGGAAACCATAGTAATAATTTAGCCTATATGACAATGATGGATCTCGGCCCACACTTTGTGTCTATGTTGCTTTTGATTCGAAGATTTGTTGTTGTTGTGCGGAATTCTGTTACTTTTGTTCTCAGTTGGGTTGAGGCTCCACATGTGCATACCACCATTGTCGATCTTCACTTGCAATAGAATGGGGTTTGGAAAAGATGATGGTTGCAGGAGAATGGGGTTTGGAGAAGAGGATGAATTAGGGTTTGGGTTTGAGGGATGATAAGTCTGTGCTTCTTTTATAAGGTCAAAGGGATTAATTAATTTTATAATTTTAATTAATAATGTGTTATAATAAAATTATAATGACCATTTTGCCTCTGAGGAAAATGACAAAATACCAGGATTTAGTTTAAAGAAATATGAGATTATTTCATTTTTGGATCAAAATGGCAAAAAAAAAAAAAAAAAAAAATTGAAACCATAGGGACCCAGATGCAAAAGGTTTCAAATTTGGACTAAAGTGACAAAAATAACCAAACCTCAGGGATCAAAATAGCAGTTTACTCGAAATTTTATAATAACCAATTACTTAAAAATTTATAGTAATCAACTAACTTGTAGCTTGGACACAATTCATCAAGATTTTAGTTAAGTTAATTAGGTGCTAGCTGGAAGGAAGTTGCAAACCACATATTATTTGTGAAGTTATACAATACATAACAACAACATATGTCAAGTTAACACAAAAAAAAATGTATTAAACTATTATATGAGTCGTTAGAATCTTATATTCTTGTTGGATGTCAATTTCTTACTTCACCTCCCTCATCTTATTTAACACAAAGTTTTCCAACTTTTTGCTTTAATTAATTATGATTTATCTACACTTAATTAACACAAACACCAAATCAATATTCAATTAAATCTCCAACAAACCCTGCAACTATCTTGACCCACCAATTTAACCCCTTTCTCCTTTTTCCCCTTCACTCTCTCAAGTGTTCCCCAAAATTCATTCACCCAGATGAATCTTTCTTCATAAACCTTATTATTCCTTTTAGGGTTTCATCCAGATCTGTTTCTTATTGATGCACTCGCATGACTACAAACATTAGGTTTATTTCGAAATTCTGTCTTTTTATGTCTAATTGAATTGTTTATGGTTGTTCGGCACAATAATAATTTGAATTTCAGTGGAGGAGATGATGAAGAAGTGTGTGGTGATGATGGAAGTACAAGATTTAGGGAGGAATACTTACGAAATGGTCTTGGATCGAGTGAAATAGTGCTTGAAAATGAGCTGGGGGCGAGTTGCTCGGATAGAGCTGTCACATCAGTGAACAATGATGTGTGTACGGGTATTTATAGTGTGAGAGGTGAGTTAAGGCGGTGAAGCGAAGGTTCGGATGGCAAGTCGATCGGATGGCCTCCATCGGATGGTCATCCAGACGGATGTCCATTCAATCGGGTGGTTATTCGACCAGCCGAGTTGCGTTTTGTTGGTTTCCGACTTTTGTTTCGTGTGTTAAGCATTGCGTTGCGTTTAAGCGAGTTGCGAGTAAGCGTTGTGATGAGATAACCATACATATCATGAAAACAAATAACCACACAAATAACACACATAACACATAAAATGCATAAAGTAAATCCGTGTTTCGAGTTGCGTTGAAATTGCGATGCGATAGCGTTAGTATAAACAAGCGATGTAATATGCGATAAATTGCGTTTAAATAGCACACGTTGTAAACTGCGTTAAATGAAATAACTGCGTTTTGAATAAGCGTTGTGAATGTGTTGTAAAACATAGTTTAAAATATCGTTTAACCCATTGCGATAATCGAAATCTCGAGAGTACAAGTCAATTAAGCGAGAAATCACAGATCTAAGTAATGACCCGAAGAGTCGGGTTGTTACATTCAAGAGTGTGGTGGCGTTTTCTTTGATGAATTTGGCGACTGGTTCCATTTTTGGAAGAAAGTTTGAAAACAATGTTTCACAACCACTGGGAACGCATGCTTTTTAGAAAAGTTGTGAACTCACATCGGTTTGCTCGGCAGACAGTTTACTTGTTAAAACAATTTAGTCAATCACGTCATATTATAATTTACCGCATCTAATTAGGTTCGCGATCACATATTGTCATGAAATCAGATAGTCATCACATAGCACACATCTTATGCGATAATAATTATTTAACACATCGATCGTCACAGATTTAATACATCACATCATTATCCTTTGGACCACTATTGAATATTTGTAACGTATGATTTGGTTGGTGCGAACCAACACCTTATACGGCCCAAGGGATGTGTGGTCAGAAGCCCAACTAGCGTTGTGGTTTCTAGTCCAAACATATTGGTCCACTAAGTCACACAGCCCAATATAGTGTGCGATTTCATGACAAAGGATTGTACGGTCAAAGTTCCAGTTGAAACAAAAGTGGAGTTTTTTTCCCAAAAGGGTGTTGGTGGAAAACTTATTTACCAAAATGAGTGATTTCAAAAATATATACCAAAATGGGTGTTTTTTTTTTAATTCTCTTTATTCTCACTCCTAATCCCATTGGATAAACAAAATTTTTACTTAGTTCATTATAGATAGTTAATAAAATTAAAAAAAAGGCATTTTGTTCATGATATTTTATAAAAGAGTTTTTTAAAATGCTTTTTTAATCTTCTATAACATGTATTTTTTTTCTTATTCGGTTCATAAAACATGGTTGAACACATTAGCCCTTTTCTTAAAAATAATTTATTTAGTGTTCGAATTGTTGTTTTTTGAGTTTTTTTTATATATATTTATGATGATGATGATTACTGTTTGAATAATTAACTTTTTATGTTTTGATGATTAATGTTGCTGTTTTCATATCTTCTAGGTCTTTTTACATATTCTTTAATTATTTTTTAAGTTTTAGATAAATTATACCGATCAAAGAAACGATATAATAGCAGTTTTTTTTATTTGATCCTGTTTATAAACACTGATCTTAATCTTAAAATTTAAATAAACATAAATGAGTAAAATGAACAAATTATAGCAGACATCCTAGTCCAACACTTCAAACAATATATTAAATCTCATGGGTTGGTTGATATTTTTTCTAATCCACCATCCAAATAGGTGACATGCTCCGGAGATTACAATTATAAGTTGATTATATGTAATATGATTGCTGTGTTATTCAAAGTACGATGGATTCAATGATGACATTTGGGTTATAAAATATATTCAAATAAGAGGTTTTGGATAATCAATTTGACAAACATCTTTTTAAAAAATATGTATTAAAGAACTAAAAACACTTCTATATAATATCATGACTTAACAAAATGCCTTTTTAATTTTATTAAAGAACTAAAAAACACTTTTATATAATATCATGATTTAACAAAATGCCTTTGAATTTTATTAACTCTTTAACATTTTTAAGTAGAAATTTTGTTTATCCAATAACATTAGGAGTGAGAATGAAGAAGATTGAAAAAACACTCATTTTAGTAAATATTTTTCAAATCACCCATTTTGGTAAATAAGTTTTCACCAACACCCTTTTGGGAAAAAACTCAACAAAAGTGTGGGGTCCGAATCCTTAGTGTGCGACCATTATAAAACAGATAGGACAAAAACTCCTTTTAATATCAAATCAATTAGTAAAAACCCAGGTTCTATTATGAATTTCAAATCATATAATATTCTATCAATTAAACTTAGGTTCCTTTTTTTGAACTCCATTCCTATGTTTTTATCATTCATTTCACGGAAACATTCCTCATCAATTATTTAAGACAATCGACAGATCTCATCACCTAGAACTATAAATCAGAAATCAACTTTTATCACTTACACAGTATACGGGTTCAAATAACAAGCATGTATTTCAGACAACCGAGTGTTCAATCATCACAGATTTATCATCATCATCATCTCGACATCGTTGTTTTATTAACAACAATAATTCAAATGGCACAATCTCATTTCCTAATACTAACCATTCAAGCATGCATCATCAGGTTGTACCCTGAGCATGTACAGTTGTACATTCAGAGACAACCCAGCATCACACTTTCAACATGAATAGAGCATTGTTTCAAATCACATTGGCACACAAAAACATCAATATGAACCATTTTCGTGTATCATTCAAGCTAGTTCATAGGAACACATCATCATCAACACAACCCTTGAAGATGATTGTGTTCTAACATGGATTTTAGAGTCGGAATAGTGTGTGTGCTGAGTAAAAGAAAAGAAAAGCAAAACCAATAGAAAGAAAAGTAATCTAAAGGGTTTAAGTAGAAAATATTAAAATGAATTGTCCTTCAAAATAAATAGTATCATACTTTTAACTTTTTCAGCAATCTTCTTCTCCACTTTTCTGATGCCTTCACTGCACCTAAAAACAGCAACATTGATCGTTGTTTTCTTTTGTTTCTCAACGTTGTCCTCCAAAAAAATCAACTGGATTAACACGTTCTTCATCCTTCTCTTCACTTATTAACTATTTGCATAATATGTCTAATTTTTTTTAAAATGTATAATTTACCTCAATGGATTTACAATACTTGGATTTTTTTTCTTCCACCCCCTCCTTCCTTCCAAACACAGATGTGAGATTAAAAAAGAAAAATTGCACTTCAACCACCAATGATTCAGGCACAGTTAACTATTTATATAACCCAAAATACTTTAACCAACAAACTACTAATGTAAATACATGATTCAGGCACATTTAACTATTTATATAACCCAAACTACTTTAACCAACAAACTACTAATGTAAATACAATAACCCTTGGTTTTTCTCTGATTTAGTGTAACAAACACTAAATCACAAAAAAAAAAGAACAAAACATCTTAAAATTTAAAATACGTACAAGTGCACTAACAACAACAACAACTGTGAGATCCCTCCTTGATCAGCGATGAAAAACTTAACTTGCATGCCGGGCAAACGAGATCTGCCTGAGACAATTTGGTTTGTACTGAAGCCGGCTGACTTTGGATAGAGTTTGTGTAGGGTTGAAGGAATCAAAACAGGCTGCTTTGTTTTGTCCAAGCGGGAAGAAGAGTAGGAGGCGGTGCAGTACGTATCAGAGGAGGAGGCGGAGGCGGTGGGTTACAACGTCGGTTGTGGAGGTAATACAAATGACGGCCATGTTTCAACAGTGTGGTTGAGTTTCCTTTGATGAACTCGGCAACTCGTTCCATTTTTGGAAGAAAGTTGTGAAAACAATGTTTCCAAAAAGGTTGTTTGTCAAATGAATGTGGGTAGAAAACAATATATAAAGGATGTTTGTAAAGGAATGTTTTGAAAAGAATGTAATAATGGGGCTTAGGTGTTTGAATTTAAGTGTATATTGTTAGTAAAATTATATGTATCCATAGTCATCATTCAATGGAGTTTAACCGATTATAATCAAATCTTTGTGCCTTCATATGGTGCCAAATGATGAGTATGCTCTTATGTTGGCTGTAAAAAGTCATCGATTGCGGTTGAGATTGTTATTGATCATGTTTATGATCAACAAAATGATGACGTATAATTTATATGGGTGATCACCCCCTTGATAAAGCTACACGTTGTCTCCATTCGGTGTGCATAACTAAACATGACAAAGACAGGAGAGGGAATGGGCACATTAGGATATTGAAAACCAACATTTTTGGGAAAAGTGTGTGAGATTGTTGAGAAAGCTTATATACCTCTGATGAGAGGGTTGAATCCCCCAAAGTTAGCAAATGCCTTGAGAAAAGGCCTATACTCTCCGGCTTTTTATGAACATACCAAAAAATTAGATCGAGGAGCTAAACGTGATTTTAAGGTTGTAGCAGGTGAAGTCAAAGGTTAACAAACTTTTTTTGTAATCTCATGTGTTCATCAGCGTATCTTTTTTTTAGTCAAAGTATGTTTGAAATTTTGATAAATATCAAAGAAAAGTTCTTAAACGTTTATGAAATACGCTTGTTATATATTTAATACAAGTTGAGATAAAATGATGTTTTACATATGCATTAGGGATGGGATTGGTACAGTACCCGTACCGGTATCGAATTTGAACAAAAAGGGTACCAAATATCGTACCGAATATATTGGTATGGGTATGGGTATTTCAGTAAGGTACCCGCTTTGGTACCACTTTGTTTTTATTTTAGTTTTCGAGCATTCGTACGAGTATTATATAGGTAAAATCAACACGAATACCAATATAGTACAAGTACCAAATATGTAAAATTGGTACGAGTACCTATACGATATGAGTACCAAATAGGTAAAATCAATACGAGTACCATAAATACCATAATATGAAACAAACCATAATATAGAAAAACTTTTAAAGTTCTATAAAAAATTTCGGTACCATTACCATTTTTACCCGTACTCGTACCAATATCGAAAGTAGCGAATACCAAAATCAATAAAATTGGTACCAATACATGTACCGAGTTACTAAAATAGGTACGGCTACAGGTACGACTACGGGTATGGGTATTTGGAAAAAAATGACCATCCCTAATATGCATGCATATGTGTTGGGTTAATCACGGGTCAACGGATAGCGGGTCAGGCTGGATAAGGATTAGCTGCAAAAGAAATTAATCACATGTTAGTTTGTGTGTTAAAAGGGTGATTTGTTAAATCTGACTTGGTCTGCTTTGACCAAATAACTTGATGTAGAGCATGGTAAGTGTAAATACAATACGGTACTGTACTGGTAATGATATTCATTTATCATCGCATACCGTAAGGGTGCAGGTAGTGGTTGGTAAGGCGAGAACATGGTTAATTACGAATGTTACACAAAAAGAATCAGAAAAGCTAAAAGTTGCTGGAAAGAATGAAGTTAGTGATGACACTGTCACAAGGCCATCCGCAGATACAACCACCACCACTTCAAATGCCTAAGTATTGAGTATATTTTCACGTAGTTAGTTTCCAAACTCGCGTGCAGCCTTAGATCAATGTCTAAGTACACCTTGCTGACATAGTGTTGTTGGGTTTTAGTAACAAAAGTTGCTAAAGGGAACGTGGATTGGAAAAAGGTGCTTGTAATACTTGAAGACAAGTATTCAAGTAAAAGGCTTTGTATTAACATAGAGAGCTTACAAGAGTGTTGTAAGTTTACAAGTGCTTAAGGATGTCTCAAATGAGACCCTATCCTCCCTATTTATACTAGTTGTTAGAGAAAAGTGCCCGGATAGTCCCTGTGGTTTGCTCTATTTTCACCTTTAGTCCCTAACTTTCTAGGATTACAGCTATAGTCCCCAACTTTGCAATTTCATTCCCGGATAGTCCCTAGCGTGGATCAGTAGGTGTGAAATTACTAACATGCCCTTCAGTACAAAAACAAAATATATTAAATAATTATTATATGTATATATATATATATATATATATATATATATTGTGGGACCCAATTATAAAGTCTATAATATATACACACAACACATCAGATCCTATCTCTCTCTTTCTACTCTCTCTCTAAACCACCTTCACCTTCACCACCACCACCATAAAACCCCACCGCCTGTCACCATCTCTATCACCAACCCATCGCCCCTTCTGCCTTTCACCGGTAACCTCCTCCACGCCGACCACCGAGCACGTCAACACCACTATCCATAACCGTATCCTCAGAGAGATAGATTGTGTTTGTTTGTTAATTTTAGGCAACAAACGAAAAAAATGAACGTTGATGAACACAAATGAGCACAAACTAATGTCCATTAACACAAATGGAAACAAACAAACACAAACAAACGTTCATGAACACAATATATGATACACTGACACATATTAAATATTTTGTTTATGAGAAATTTGAACTATTAAAATAAAATATAGAAATTAAAAACACTAATAAACCATCGAACACAAACGAACACTTTACCAAACGTTCACAAACATAAATGAACAAACATGGCCTCTGTTCATATTTGTTTGTTTAACTAAACGAACGAAATTTCTTGTCCGTGTTCGCTTGTTTATTGTTTAATGAACAAACGAACACAAACAAACTTCCCGTTGAACGATTCACGAACTGTGTGCCAAACGTTTGGTTCGTTTGCAGCCCTAATTCGATGTAATTGTTTCGCCGGTGACCCGGCCCGTCACCATTCTAGAGGAACCTCACCCGAAGGACCATTATGGTAAAACCTCTTGTTCAACTGTTCATCACTTTAAAAGATTACGAGGCTACCGATACATTTGGACGTGGTTTAGTTCGTCCGTTTTGGACGTGGTTTAGGTTGTATAAATTTAATTTTAAGACCATGAGTAGTCGTCCGTTTTAGACGTGGTTTAGTTCGTTGCAAAGCTCTTCCAACATAGATCACAAATCCACAAATAAATATATAAAAACACCCCAGTTTCTTATATTTATTTTTAGTTCAAAATTAGAAAAAAATGCATTTCTTATATTTGTGAAAAATGCTATTTTCATAAATTTTCAACAGGTTAGAGTTCATTTAAAAACTAGAAATTATAGCACGAGTAAAAATAACATACTTAAACTGGTTAACTTTTTTCTTTGTGGTTCATATTTTCTATTTATTTTTTTACTTTTTACATCAAAACTAGTTTTTGCCCCGCCCGCACTGCGGGGCAATAAGCCGAATATTTCTCTCGCATAACATGTATGTCTGTATTTCAGTTACTTGTACATACTACTCATAACACGATCTAAAAAAAATTTACATCAAGTCAACCAATTAAAATAAAAACACTACTATACTTTTACTAAAAAAAAGTTAAAATGATGGAAAGACTACAATTTTAAACTGGGAGCAAAATTGTAATTTTTCAGGACAAATGAGCATGTACCAGGCATGCATGGACGAATAAAAATTACACTTATGTCCACCCGCGTTGCGGGGCGTTAAATTGAATATTTCTTAGTTTCATAACATGTATGTGTGTATTTAGTTTACTTGTACATACTACTTATAACACGATCTAAAAAAATACATCGAGACAACCAATTAAACCAAAACACTACCATAGTTTTGCTAAAAAAATTAAAACGATGACAGGTCTGTAATTTTGAGCTGGGGGTAAAATACTAATTTGTCAGTACCAATGAGCGAGTGTTAGACAAGTGCTTGACACAATAAAAGTTACATTGAGTCAACCAAGCAGAATAAAACACTACTATAGTTTTGTAAAAAAAAGGTAAAGTGATGGCAAGATCACAATTTTTAACTGGGGGAGAAATCGTAATTTTGAAAATGAGAAAAAAATCATAATTTTGAACAGAGGGCAAAGTCGTAATTATATTTTGAACCGGGGGCGAAATCATAATTTTAAACTGATGGCGAAATCATAATTTTGAGCTAGGGTAAAAACATAATTTTTTTTTGACATGTGGGCGAAAACGTAATTTTGAGCTAGGGGCAAATACATAATTTAATTTTAAACTGGGGGTAAAAATGTAATTTTAAATGGAGGACGAAACCGTAATTTTAAACTGGGAATAAAATAAAAAATGGATTTTTTAACTGAGGGCAAAATCGTAATTTTGAGCTAAGGGCAAAATTATAATTTTATTTTGAACTGGGGGCAAAAACGTAATTTTAAACGAATGACGAAACCGTAATTTTAAACTGGGAATAAAAATAAATTAAAAATGAATTGGTCAAACAGGGAAGCTGCCTGGCACTATTGCCTGGCACCCTCGACTTCAAATTGTATATGTAGGAAATGGGTATGTCATGTCTAAATAAAGTCATTAAACTTATTTGTTTATATGTCCTTTTTTTACTTTTATACTCTACATGTGTATGTAATATATACTATACGTGGCTCGCGCATGTTTGGTATCTAAAATAAACAAGTTTGACTTATCTGAATACCCGATTTTTCAAATTGTACGTATTTAGATCATGAGTAATGGGCATTATAAGGCGTGAAAGTAGTTTGATAATGCCCCCAACACCACCCCTGTGGGCTTTATAAAGGCATGAAGATGAAGGAGCATTTCTAGTATAATCTCCAATGAGGAAAACGAAATTGGAAAGTAATGATGGAACGAGGGCATTAAGGGGCGTTAACCATTACACAACTTTTTAAGCGGCGTTATGATATTGATGTGGCGGAAAATACCCATTAGAGGGCATTAAGCATTACGAATGGCCTTAAGTTTAATTTTTTAAGAGGCTTTATGAGTATGTGAGTTAACCGTTAAAAAAGAATAAAAAAATGGTACATGTATCATGTGCCATGGGAGCCGATAATTAAATGTTTTCTGTCTTAAGAAAGTTCAAATGGTGTGGTGTTTCTTGTTCAAATACCACTTTCTATTTACAGAAAGTATTTCAGCATCAGTCGTTGAGAATTGGGTACGAGCGGGGGACCTAATTACCATTATCTTCGAATTTCCTATGCAATGAAAATATAATTACCATAAGATGATTTTTTTTTGAAAGAATGAAAGGCTATATGATATGATGTGTTTCATGCTATCTTTTTATGTTTATAATAAATAAAATAATATTATTAATCTGTTACAAATATTAAATATTATGTCTATGATTATTGATTTTGCGTACCCATAAAATACTTTAATTTAAAAGTAAACTTATACACAAATTACAATTGAACTTGCACAAAAAAGGAACCTTGTACATAAAAGTTATACAGAGAATTGTGAATCCAAAAAACTTACATTTCATAGAAACTACTGTTATTTTTTTTTGTCTTTTCAACTCAACTTTTAAAAAACCTACAATTTTTTTTTTGCCAACAGGTCACTCGGCCTTTTTCTAGTTACATGAACAAACTCCATTTCCTATGAAACTTTATCTTCATACATATATATTAATTTTATTATATACTATGATTTTGTACACTACTAGTTCTTTTTGAATGAGCATGAAATGTTTCTTTGGTAAATATTCTTTTCATCTAGTGGATTATTATTTTTTCCTTATTTTTCTTGTATAATCTATTTAAATAGATACTTTTTTTTTTCTCAAAACTAGTGGGAAGGTCCGCGCGTTGCCGCGAGTATTTATGAGTTTTTGCCGCACGTTGCCCAATGAGTTCACATAGTTTATTTTTTAAATCATTTTCTTTTTCTTTAGACAAAGATAAATTAAAATAAATAAAGAGCTAGTGGTTTGGGACATGACCACACCTGTAGGGTAGTGGTTTTGAATGGTGGATTAGAGATGAGTTACGTGTTACTAACGTGGAGGGTCATGGTGGTCATGACCACACCCTATAGCCCTAACAGTGTATATGTTTTTTTTATTACATAACTATAAACATTGCTTAAATTTACATTTAATATTTCGAGTAAACGACATATTCATTTACCCTATTTATTTTGCCAGCTAACAGCCTAAATGGCCTAAATCCATATACACAGAAAGAAAGAAAAAAACATCTGGCCAAACATGGGCTAAAATCTTAACTTAATTCAATCATTTTTCTTCTTCAACACCTCATGAGCATGCTCTTATAGTTTATAGGCATGTTTGACCGGAATCACAACTTCACCGAATAGCAAGCGATCCGGAGTGACTGCACAGAAGCCACTTCATTCTTGTATACTAAAACAAAAAAAAACAAAATACATGAACCCATCAGATATCTTTTATAACAAAATCATACAAAATAACATTAATTCAGTCCGAATAACAAAAAGTTATACTTGAAACAATGGCAATTGGCTTTTTCCCGCTTCGGATGAGTTCAAATTTAACTTGATCTCCTCTTTAAGCCATTTGCAATACAGAATTCCTTCAATCCTGTATGAATGTAGTAGAATCTGCCCAAATGGTTGCTTATGTTAACAGTCCACGCGCCTTCATTTTTCACATCTTTTAGGATCAATTCTCCATTAGTTAATCCATTTTGTAAAGCAAACTCCTTCAGAATATACTACATAAAAAATAGCGGTTATTTCCACAAGAAGATCAACAACAAAATGATATCATAAAAATATTACCAAGCGAACTTGTGAGTTAGAAGATCCCCGCAAAGTGCGAACAAAGTTAGGAGTTTTCACCGTTCCAGACCATTTTCTTTCACAAATATATCCCAACCTTTGCCAAACACCCAATCTATAACCTTCACCGACCATTTTGAGACCCTCGTTTCAAAATGGCTGTTTCGTCGCTACTTCTCCCTTTTATATATTTTCTGATTGATTCAGGTATTGACTGCAAATAACCAATGTGTGGCTGCATTTAGCTCTCATGAAAAGTATAATGATAGCAATTAAAAAATATGGAATACCATCAATCAACCACCATCAAAGTTTACTTATTAATTGTTTCAAATCACATTGGCACACAAAAACATCAATATGAACCATTATCGTGTATCATTCAAGCTTGTTCATAGGAACTCATCATCATCATCGACACAACTCTTGAAGATGATTGTGTTCTAACATGGATTTCGGAGTCGGAATAGTGTGCGTGCTGAATAAACGAAAAGCAAAACCAATAGAAAGAAAAGTAATCTTGTAACATCTGTGCTTGTAATCATTGTGAACAGTTCAATTATCAATAAAACAATGTTATTTGATCCCAATGTTTGTTTGTTTATGTTTTACATTTTTCATGTTTTGACTTTTGTTCATTTTCAAACTCTATATCACTTCCTGGAGAGTTATACGCAAACTGGTGCGTAAACGTAACCAGTTTAACGCAACAAATACTCCGGAACATCAACATATACTTAACATACCTTAAATAACCTTTACATAACTTAGAAATAAGTTTTGAAGGCTTTGGTATGACAAAAACAAGTTAATTCGCCTACAGGGACTAAATTCGACAAACTGCGAAAGTATGACGATTCGTACTAAAACAGACATTCCGGAACATGACCATAAGTTAAACATACCATAAATATCCTTTACATAGCTTAAAAATAGGCTTTGAGGTGTTCGGTGTGCTAAAATAAACTTTTGGGTCATTCAGGGACTAAAAACGTCAAAAAGTGCACAAGTTTGCTCTTTCGCGCATAACTTACGTTCTGAATACATCCGGACATCCAAAAATTTATGTAAGCACTAAAATATTTTATTTTAGTGTTTAAGAAAAATTTATAAGAAAAATCCATTCGTCGCGCAATTCGGATCGTTTTTCGCGCTTATGCGCATTCCGTCGTAATTAAGCGAACATCGCGATTGTACGGCCAAACGAACCGACATCCTAGATATTTTTGAGCACATTTTAAGTTCCCTATACTTTAACTTCATTTTAGAGCTTTGAAATGGGGTTAACGGGCCTTAAATGTGTCGGAAATGGCTTTATTGCATAATAGGGACCAAAACTGTCATTTTGCCAAAGTTGATGGCTTACGGACCGTAAGCCATCACCCTTACGGTCCGTAAGCAGTCCCCAGATCAGCAGAATGCAGAAACATTGAATCTGGCCTATTCCACCTTTGCACATGGTTTTGGGCAATACTATGGGCTCAAATGGTTTTGTAAAACCAGGGTCTTGAGGTGTAGGGTGGAGATTGAATCACGGTTTTCGAGGAACGATCTTAACGGCTCTCCGAAAACTATAAATACCCCCCCATGCCTTGATCAAAACCCACTTGAATTCTTGAGAGTTCTCTAAGTTGAAGTAATACCCACTTCATACCTGAGAATACTTGAGAAATCAAAGCTTTCGGGGACCCTTTGTAAGTGTTCCTTCGTTCTTTTTATTCTTTTAGCGTTAAAAGTCAAACTTTGTTTGACTTTCTGCGTTGACCAGTTTATGGTCAATGCGAAGTTCGTTTGAACTTCATAACGTGAGCGTAATCACGATGGTTATAGTCCCTAGAGACTATACCTACTGATTACCACGTTATCTAGGCTTAGTGACGAGTCGTAGTTTCGGCCAAAATGCACATTCTTGCATATTTTGTAACCAAACTACTCTCAGGTATCAAAACCGTTTGTTTTGATACCAAACCTGTTTTCTAAACTTAGTTAAGCATGTTTTAACATGCTTAGCTCGTCACTTTTAGTTTAGTGCTTATATAGAGTCGTAAGGTAAGCGATCTAAACAATCGCTTATACTTTCGAACCCGACCCGTTTAGTTGATCATTAGGATCCGACCAAACACATTAGGTGACCATAGTATATAGGGAATAACCTTCCGAGGTTATACCTTATGGTCGCTTCGTTTAAGTAGTTGTATGATAGGTAGTTTATATGCCTTAGGTAAATTACCAAAATGCCCTTTTTCCGCCAAAATTCATTTTAAGCATATGTAACATAACTTTTGACATCTAAACCGATTTGGAAACAATATTAGACATGTTAAGGCATATTTTACTTGTCATAGGACTAGTTAGGCAGTCCAAACGCGTTTTACGCGAACGACGCGTTAAAGTAGCATAAGCTACCTAAACGGGTCGTAATGGGTCGTAAGCACTTAGGTTAGGTTTCATTTAGTATGTAGGCTTTGTTAAACCATACTACATGAGTTCCCATACTCATTTGGTTTACGAGCCCTCATTCTATCCGATCCTTCGATATAGGTCCGGTTTATTAACATAGTTACCTATATTAGGTGCCGTTTGATTCCGTTATCTCTAGCATTGCTTGGTGGTTATCTTAGGACTTCTGAGCAAATCTCATGTGAGTACATAGACCCCTCTTTTACTGTTTTCCAAACTGTTTTGGGGTGAAACACATGTGCCTACTTGTTACTTTCATGATTTCCATGTTTTCACATCATATACTTGTTATGTTCATTAGTACACTTATAGTACATGATTTACATTACATTGTTTTGCTATGTATGTTGACTGATAGCATACTTAGTACATGGTTTTACTTTACATTTCTGCTATGTATGTTGACTGATAGCATGCTAGCACATTGATTTACATGACTTTTCTGCTTTGTATGTTAACTTAGCATACTTAGTATATTGTTTTCATATAACATGTTTACATTTGCTATAACATTTGGTTTGCACAAACGGGACTTATATACGTTCATTAACATTAGCTACGCCGCTCGGTAGTAAGTAGTGGTACCATAGGACTTGACAAATCCCGTTCCTGACATCCTAGGTTTGTTTGGGTGTAAGGAATGACTGAATCCGAAAACATTTCTTTTGATAACCTTGACTAAAAGGGTTATCCGACTGTCTCAAGGCTTGAATATATGCGTTAACTTACCACATAAATGTTTGTATCAATAAAACATGCATTTGCTTTGCAAAACATAACTTTTTGATATATTCAAAATACTTTGTTTTGTACATTTCTACATTTGGTTTATGTGACAATACTTTACTTACAATACATAACATTTGTTACACATTACTTGACTACATTTGGACTTTTTAACATTTGACATGGTTTATACAAGGACTTTTTGACAATTGGTTTAAACATGGACTTTATACATTGGTGGTTTGTTTAAGTGATTTAAGTAACGAGACGTGTGTAATGTGATACAAGCATGGTGGATACGCCGCTGGTACTTCCTATATATAAGTACTTGTATGGTATTACATATCGTAGCGTTATTTGAATCATTTCAATTTAGACATATAACATTTTATACAAATAACATATCTTTCACAAGACATTGTTTTACAAACAACTTATTTTATACAACTCATTTTACTTGGTTATTCATTTAACCATGTATTATTCTTTTATGTATACATATCATCTGATCTTATCGCTTTTCAAATGATTTACAAAACAAAACAATTTACAAGGTTCATGACTAAATGTTATTTAACAATTTCTTAAACTTAAGTCATGAATCCTATTTTCACAAACCTATGTATCTCACAGGCAATTTTTTTGCTGACGTACCTATTTTCACATGTGTTTTCAGGAGTTTTTGCGTAGGATGATGATCGTGATACTAGGGCGGACCTGTGCCTTAGAGACTTAAAATGAAGATAGACTTAGTTTAACTATGTTATGTACTCTTTGTTTTCGTGTTTAAGACAATGTTACTCCCTTGTTGATAAATAAAACGTAACTTTAATTTCCATGGTTGTGAAACAATTAATTCTGTTACAACACTCCCCGACGTTTCAGCCACGTTTTGTTGTCCTACGTGGTCGGGGTGTGACAGAAAAGTTGGTATCAGAGCCAATGGTTATAGGGAATTAGGTTATTAGTAATGCTTTGACCTAGACTATAACCTTTCTAGGACCCCAACACAAGTTATCTTGTGTTTAGATCTTAAAACATGCATTTCGCCTATCCTTTGGTGATAACCACAACGAGAACATCAAGTTCGAATCCGCCTTGAAAACTAATCATCTGATCTAGGATGATTGATTACAAGGTTTTGAACCCTCTGTTATATGGTTTTGAACCCCTTTGAATTTTTCAAAATCCCGTCGAAGTTTTGGGTTCTAAATAAATGTGAACACGTGCAAACTGGAAGGGTGAATGCCTGTACCCTAGGTTTTCTGTCTAAGGCTAGAGTGTTCGTACAAATCCACATAATCGGACCAGTCACTCTTACCTGGGAACTCTTGGGGTGAGTGTTCAATTATAGGCGAGCATGTTGTGACACTCTGGATTTTTCCCGAACCACCTCCTTGTTTCAATATTGCGTGTACTTAATTATTAAATGAAATGTGTGAAATATCTTAATTGTGTTATGTGTTGTATGTACGTATGTTATATATGAACACAAGTAAACCGAGACCACCATGGACCCGACTCGAGACCACCCGGTCTCGAGTGAACCGAATCAGTTGGGCCGTGCACTCCCTTAGCCCACTCGGAAACCCACTAAGGGTGCATCACCTTCTATATAAACCCAAAACCCTCACACACTCTCCTTTACACTCTCTCTCTCATTTCATCCTCACTCTCCCTCTCTCTAGAAAACCCTTAAAACCTTAAACACAACCTCTCCTCTCCTTCTCTCTCGGATCAAATCGGCGGCAACCAAAAGACTCTCGGATTAGCTCGAGACCATCACTCGGAATTTAGTTCATCAATCCTTCATACCCTTTCATCTAACCGGTTAGTATCTTGTAGTTGTTGGTTAAAATGAATGATAGGTCATGAGTTTGTATCAACCGGTTAGTGTTATTAGATGCTCACTAGGTGCTTATGTGAACAATGGTGCTACTTGCTTTGAATGATTAAATATGAGAACTCTTGTATGATAATGACATATAGATTGTATGGTTAGTTATAGGACAAATGTTGTTTTGATAATAATATGCAAGGTAGTCGTGATATTAGATTGTATGAATACATATTCCTGTTTTGAGTTAAACGCATGCTAGATTCAAGAGTTAAATGATCATGTTTGCAAAGTGATGAAAACCCTAGATGAAGAACTTGTTGAATGTAATATGAATATTTGAAATTTGCTATGTTTGATCCAATTGATTAAGGTTTTAGACAAGAAAACATGTTGGTGCATTTTGGTTGGATAGTACATAAAATCCTGAAATGGTAATTCTATTGGTTAGTACAATTCTGGGCAGATGTTCTAGAAACAGCAGGGGTGCGAGTCGAGACCTCCGGTTGCGACTCGAGACCTCCGGTTGCGACTCGAGACCATATACGTGACAACTCGAGACCGCGGTGATTGCGACTCGAGACCATCCCTTGACAACTCGAGACAAGCTTCAAGGACTCGAAACCAGCAAGGTCTCGACTAGAGATCTCATGGTCTCGACTCGAGATCTAACTCGAGACCTCAGAGGTTGCGACTCATGCTTGACAACTCGAGACCATCCATCCACAACCCGAGACCACTAGGTTGCGACTCGAGACCGCATAGTCTCGAGTCGAGACCGCTCAGTCTCGATCAGGATGTTTGACTAAGTTATTGGGCCGCATTTAATGTTTGGGCTGCATGATTTCCTGTTACTGTTTATCTGGACTAAGTGTTACTGATTAACTATTCAAGTATTAGGGCAGGCCCAATAACCTTGTATGTTTTGTATGCTATGTGTTAGATACGTGTACCATATACGTGATTACTTGTATCCAAGCCTGACCTATACTGGTAACCATATTAGGACGTGGTGACCAGCATACTTAACCAAGTAAACTAAACTGCCGAGCAACCAAAGGTGAGTTCACACACTAAAAGCATGCGTCCCAGGGAGGGACACGAATAAACTGCTATCTCTAAAGATTACTCTCAATTTATATTTCCGGGGGAAAATGCAAACGGGTACTTTCAAATTACTATCTCCGGGGGGGGGGGGGGGGGATACGTTTGGATATTATTTATAAATCACAACTAGCAAAACTAAACGAATCTCTATCATGTAAAGTCCCTGCTTATAGTACCGATTAATCACCGGGGGCGAACGGGTTATTAGTTGATAGCGCTATTAGGTTTGACAACCTCACACCGTGACCGGGGGAGATCGGGCGTGAACTAGTATACCTTGCATCTTGGTCAATGACGATAGACATTGACTCGGGGCACAAAATCTTCTCGTCAATAGTTTCGGTAACGCCAGTTTAGTAGCTTTCATATGGGGTAGCTCCCCATGACGTGATTATAAATGCTTTATCTAAACAACCTACGTTTTTGAAAAGTTAAAACTGGACACCTCGTGAACTCGCCAACATTTTTGTTGACACCCTACTGCATGCTTTGCAGGTACCCAGTAACTCGGGAGCTTGCGGCTTGGGGAAGTGTGGTGGTCGTCTAAACCCGTGTGTTGGGTTCTAAATAATCTTGAACTATGAACTTTGTTTTGAAAACTGTTTGGTTTATGCTTCCGCTACTTACTTAAACTATTATTCAAACTTAAACTTTTAAAACTTAAACTATGATGTTTACTAACTATTGTGGTTGGTGAATATTGTTACTACTAATCAATACTCAGTATAATTGGTGGCTGGATCCTGGTCAGTCACGCCTCCAAGCTGTGGTACTCCGCATGTGGATTTTGGGAGTGTGACACATGTCTTCGCGATACATTATTTTTGACCCATTTACTTTGATTAGTCACTGTGTGTCGTTTGTTTGCTTTGTGATACGGACGAATGACCCCCATCTTTGCTTTTGTTGATTTTTGTATCATCTCATTCTTTTCACCCAATCATCTCACTCGTTTCCTTTCATGTTTTCCTCTTTTAGAATGCCTCCTCGACGCGAGAATCAGATAGCTAATGCCGAACTGGCAGAAATTATCGCACAACTAATGGCTGCTGCGTTCCCAGATCTTATTTCTCAATGGAACCAAGCCAACAACAACAATCATGCTCCATGCAATTTCAAGAGTTTCAACTCGGCTAAACCGCTCAAGTTTAGTGGTTCTGAGGGAGCAACTGGGCTTCTTCAATGGTTCGAGAGCATTGAGAACACTTTCCGTCATGTTCAGTGTCCTGATAATCGCAAGGTCGAGTTTTCTTCGAGTGTGTTTTAGAAGAGGGCTCTTACATCGTGGAACGGGGTTATGAGAGACCGTGGTGCAGAAGTTTCTCTAGCACAAACATGGGCTGAACTTAGAGCTCTTATGATGAGGGAGTTTTGCCCTCGTCATGAACTGCGAGCTTTGGAGAGAGAGTTTGATGACTTGAAACAAGACAGTGGCGAGCACAGGGCGTATACTGATAGGTATGAGGAGCTGAGTTTGTTATGCCCAACAATGGTTACTGATGCGTGTGAAGTGTGTATATAAATTTAAGTATATTTTAAGCCCTTTTACACTTTCTTTAGCCAAGTTTTAAATTTATAAAACACGATATTTACTAACACTAAACACACATATGGGCAAGTGCACCCATCGTGAGCGTAGTATAGTGTTGGTAAGATACCGAGGTCGTCCAAGGACACAAGAGCTTTTAGTACCGGTTTATCCTCAACGTCTAATCAAATCAAAAAGTTAGAAAAATGTTTTAAACTAAGAAAATTAACTAAAATGCTGAAAAATAAAAATAAAAATAAAAACAGATAGACAAGATGAATCACTTGGTTCTGACTTGTGTTTAGTGTAACCTTTGATTATTTCCGCACTTTTGCACTTATTTAAGAGATTATCTTAGTTATTGTAGTAGGCCCCTCTTTTGAAGGTGACGTTACCCTCAACCCAGTAGTTTGAGTCAGCAAGGATACAATCCTAAAGGGTCGGATTATTGAAAGATAATGAATTAAGTTATTAATGCAAATTATGGTAGGCCCCTCTTTTGGAGGTGACGTTACCCTCGACTAAGTAGTCTGAGTCAGCAAGGATACAGTCCTAAGTAGCCGGGTTATAGTATTAATAGTAGTTAACTTATGAGGGGATCAAAGAGTTTGGACCCCCGCCATCCAATACCGTTAAGTATTGAAGGAGGTCCTACTAAATTTGACCCAGGTCCCTTGCAGGATCTCTAAACGCTGAACAACGGCAAGACTCTTACCAAACCGTTCCCTTAACCCCCGACCAGGTAGCCAACATACCTCCATATAGACCGTGGAGATATGAATGGTGAAAATCTTTTATTTTATATAGACAGTAAAATAATGCCAAGACACCACGGACAAACGATAAGGAAGAATCACCTTCAACATAAGAAACTAGTTATTAAAGTCATTAATACATAACCAATTAAAAAGTGCGAAAAGATTAAAAATAAAAAGTATTACACTAGACACTTTGTCTTCACCAAGTGATGTAAGAGACTTAGGCAAACATGGCCTTGATTGTCAAGAACTTTTACGATCAATCTTGGATCCCGAGACGACTTACACACTTTATGATGGACAATGGATGATGGTGGTGGATGATGGTGTTATGGTGGTGGTGGGTGGTGGGTGAAGTGTGAGAGAGGTGGTGTGCCAAGGGATGGTTTGAGCTTGAGCCAAGCACTCCAATTTATAGGCTGAACAGAAGCTCGGGCACGGCCCCGTGTCCACATCCTTCTCTTTCTTCATTTATTGCAGCTTGTCTTTATTAGTTGACCACGCCCCCGTGTCCGCTGAGCACGACCCCGTGTGCAGAAGCATATCTGTACTATGAAGATTTGCCTAGATTCTGCGAATCTTATAGTTGACCACGGCCCCGTGCCCGCTGAGCACAGCCCCGTGGTGGGCAATAGAAGCTTCTACCACTTTGTCTTTTCTGCTGACACTTGGGCACGCCCCCGTGCTGGTTGAGCACGGGGCGTGTTCAGTCTTCTGTCTTCTTGTTTTGCTTGGGAAGATGTTGTCATGGGGTCGGGCATGTCACGTTTGTTCCTTTTCTTGTATTTATGTTAGATTTTGCTGTCTTTTTGCTTCTTTTGTTAATTTGAGCTCATTTAATCCTGAAAATACAAAAGGAAGACAAAAGCACACTTTTTCCAACGTTAGTACTAAAAAAAGGTTAGTTTTATGCCACAATTGATGTAATTGATATGTTGCATTTTGCACACATCAAATACCCCCACACTTGAATCTTTTCTTGTCCTCAAGCAAAACTCTTTATAATTTGGCTTTACACTCCCAAATGGAATGGGTAGAAGAGAGTCGGGATTTCCAAGATTCTTTATTAAGTTTTATTTTTATTTATTTACAATCCTATTCGTCATGATTTATTTAAAACTTTCCATAAGATAAACTACTTATTAGGGCATAACATGCCTCTTTAAAATTCTCTTTATATACAAGTTCACATACCTCACGGGGGATCACTCAACACTCGGCCGAAAATGTATTTTAGTGGATCACTCGAGAGCGGCATGGAACTTACTCCTACCATAGGCTTGCCAAGCAATCAATCCTCCTCCTTTTTTAACTATATACCTTTGTAAATATCAAGAGGACTTTTTGGGTGAAGGGTTAGACTTGGGTTAAAGGTAGGTGGTTGGGTTAGTGGTTAGTGGTTAGTAGAAAGGGCGAAAAGCGTAAAAAGCATCGGTTTTCGTAAGACTTTCTATTTTTCAACTTTTTATTTTGATGAAGCTATTTTTCAAACAAAGTTATTTTTGATGAACTTGCTTGTTTATTTGTTTTTGCTTCATCATCAACACTTTTTTTTTTTTTTTGAAAAGTCATACAAAGAACCGAGCTAGTTACTAAAACAAAGGGTTAAAAATGAAAAAGGTTTTGGTGGGTGAAAGGGTGTTTGTTTGGGTTATGAAATGAAAATGTTTAGGCTCAAAGGGGCTAACTAGGGGGATTTTGGGTAGGTGGTAAAAAAAAGAAAAATAATGGTGTAGAAATAAAAAGGGTTAGTCCTAATGCCTCCATCATTTACTTACTCGGGTTTAAGTTGGTAAGGGCCGGGAATGTATCGTCATGGCACGTTCTAGAGTCGTAAGAACCAAGTGGCTATTCACACAAGAAACGAAAAATGAGCATTTAATTTAAAGATATATATTTGTATGCTCAATAAAGGCTCAAAACTCACTTTTGTGGGAATGAGTTTTTATGTGATCAAGTATATATAATTAAATTTTAACTAAGCTTGTCATGCCTTTTCATAATTTTCTTATGTTGGTTCTTTTTATCACGACGCTATCGGTTGTAAATTTGTAAAAATATAACCTTTTTAGAACTTTGAAATTTCCAAGTTAAACCTAGACAAGTAAAAAAAATGAAAATTTTTGAAAAAATTTGGGGTGATTAGCGGTTCCAATAGAGTTTTGTGTAAGGCTTGTATTTAGGACTTGCAAGATTCAAGGTTTTAGCATCCCCCCCCCCCCCACTTAAATTACACATTGTCCTCAATGTGTCCCAAAAATAAGTTTTTAGGTTGATTTAATGTGTAAAAGGTGTGATTTAAGCAAAAATTTTGTGTTACTGGGCGCTGAACACGGCCCCGAGTTGTCCGGGCACGGCCCCGTGTTCAAGTGCCAGTAACAAAAATTAAACAAAAGAAACAGAAGCCTGGACACGGGGGCGTGTTAGGTGAACACGGCCCGTGTCCAGTTACCTGAACTGGGTCTTTTCTGCAGACTGTGCAACACGGGGCCGTGTTGGGCGGACACGGCCCGTGCCGAGCTTACTGTAAACGAAGAAAATCGTCGGACGACCCTGTTTTCCTGCATGGGGTGCTGGTTCAAGCTTCCCTCGTTTCCTTTGCCTTCTCAAGTGTGTTTTATTCATTTCAACACCATCCAAACACCAAATTAACTAAAACCATCATTCATTAACTCATAGAGAGAATTACATAATAGTCCTAAAATTAAAATACTAGATAGTTAGGTCAAAGAAACACAAGAAATCTAAACCAAGGAGTTCTAGCCTACTACTTATTCTATTAGCAAAATTTCCGAAAAGGTAAATCTTTCGGTTAGATGTGGCTTGAAAAACTCCTTTCTCCGGTCATGGGTTCCTCACACGTCGGCAAGCCATTCTTCTATCTCCTCAGGGAGAAGAAAAGCGGGCTCATTGGCATTGGTTTGAAGAGGTGCAACTTCCACCGGGACTTCTTGGAGTTCTTCAAGAGGAGGTTCCGCCGGAATGTCGTCCCAACCGGTAGGATTGTTGATTCCAAGTGCTAGGTTCCAATCCTCTTGAGGTAGGATCGGTTCCATGGGAGGTGTTACAAGAATGTTTAACCTCTGGTGCAAGAGGTTTATTTCTTGAAAACTGTTTTCCAACCCTACCGAAAGATAATTTATACGGTCTATTAGGACCTCCTCCACCGAAGTCATCTCGTCAAGAGCTTCACGTAATGCCATCACGTAACGTACGAGAGTTGCTTCAATTGACTGCCTCCTTTCCCTTCGACTGTTTCTGGAGTGCGCAGAAGAGGTTCCACTGTTTTGGCTAGACATTCTACGAAAACAAACCGGAAATAGTTTATTTTAATGAAACAGCACCACGGACACGGCCCCGTGCTCAATGAGCACGGCCCCGTGTTCACCTTTCTGCAGTTTTTTTAGAACAAGGAATCTTGAAGTTTCAAATTATTTTCCCAACTTATGAAGCGTTTTTGAACAGAAATAACTTAAAACAATGTTGTGTAACTTATTTTTAACAAGATTCCTTGAACAAAAAGTTAACAAACATCACAATAAAACTTGAAATCAAGCTTCAATGGAGGTGTTGTTGCAGGAAAGATGAAGAAGAAGGCAATGGACAAAAGAGGAAGGGACAAGATGTTTGTTAGAAAATTCTTTTAGAACATACCTAGGATGGTAAGTTAGAAAATCCTTTCAAATCTCTGTCCCTGAATGGTCCAAATGTGCAGGATTCTTGGCTGCATTTATAGAAAACGACAGCAGGCTGGACACGGCCCCGTGTCGGCTGGACACGGCCCCGTGTGCAGGCATGATTCTGACACATTTTGTCCGTATTCTGACAAAAGTTAGAAGGGAATCTTTTGGTGGACACGGGGGCGTGTTGACCTGGGCACGGTTCCGTGTCAAAAGGCTGTTTATGAAGTTTTGTCTGTTTTCAAGGAACTTTCCCAGATCGGGCGGTTCCTTACTGGATGGAACAACCCCAAAGTGCCTAAGATACCTTAGTTGATCTAGATTGAGACGAGAACGCAAGAGGTTGTCGGTGAGGGTGATTCCTATGCTATATGTAGGTGGACAAGTCCAACCCTTTCCCGGGCTCTCGTTAAAGAAGGTGTATGCCGAATCGCTCAGGTCTATGTATGCATCGAACGAAGTCGATGGGGAGTCATTCACGGCACAATCGACACAGGGACGACTATCGCTCAAGTCCTTACTAGAGTTAGAAGTATCGTCGGGGACAACGAAGTTGTTTGAATGCAATTCCAACACTTCTTCTTGGTTATCATCTTGGGATAGATTATTGAAATCTTTCCTAAGTTCTTTTAACCAATTAAGAATTAGATCTTCTAATTGAAATAATTCATCGAGAAGCATTTCTCCTAGAAAATCCGGTTGGGAGCATTCGAGGGAGAGATAGGGATTATTTTTACTTTCGCCCCTCTTAATGATACAAGGGAACGATGGGTCTATATAGTGGGGCTTATAATTTAGAAAATAACATTCTAATTCCTTATGGGTACCACCACATAATTGACACCACGTACCATAAGAGTGCCGAAAGTAAAAAGTATCAGTATCACTCATGTTTGTGTCAGAATTTACCAACCGTCGGGATCTTACGATTCTGTTTTCAGTAACTGAATCTTGGGCACGGGGGCGTGTTGAGTGGGCACGGCCCCGTGTTCAGCTTACTGTCTGACTTAAAACAGGATTGCCAGTTCCAATGATTGGGCACGGGGCGTGTTCAGCGGGCACGGCCCGTGCTGAGTTCTGCAGAAGCTGAAAAACTAAAAAAAATCCTAAAAAAATGAAAAATAAGAAAAACGATTAGTTCGCTGATTCCTAACTTTCTTAAAATCCTTGTGTCCCCGGCAAAGGCGCCAAAAACTTGATGCGTGTGAAGTGTGTATATAAATTTAAGTATATTTTAAGCCCTTTTACACTTTCTTTAGCCAAGTTTTAAATTTATAAAACACGATATTTACTAACACTAAACACACATATGGGCAAGTGCACCCATCGTGAGCGTAGTATAGTGTTGGTAAGATACCGAGGTCGTCCAAGGACACAAGAGCTTTTAGTATCGGTTTATCCTCAACGTCTAATCAAATCAAAAAGTTAGAAAAATGTTTTAAACTAAGAAAATTAACTAAAATGCTGAAAAATAAAAATAAAAATAAAAACAGATAGACAAGATGAATCACTTGGTTCCGACTCGTGTTTAGTGTAACCTTTGATTATTTCCGCACTTTTGCACTTATTTAAGAGATTGTCTTAGTTATTGTAGTAGGCCCCTCTTTTGAAGGTGACGTTACCCTCAACCCAGTAGTTTGAGTCAGCAAGGATACAATCCTAAAGGGTCGGATTATTGAAAGATAATGAATTAAGTTATTAATGCAAATTATGGTAGGCCCCTCTTTTGGAGGTGGCGTTACCCTCGACTAAGTAGTCTGAGTCAGCAAGGATACAGTCCTAAGTAGCCGGGTTATAGTATTAATAGTAGTTAACTTATGAGGGGATCAAAGAGTTTGGACCCCCGCCATCCAATACCGTTAAGTATTGAAGGAGGTCCTACTAAATTTGACCCAGGTCCCTTGCAGGATCTCTAAACGCTGAACAACGGCAAGACTCTTACCAAACCGTTCCCTTAACCCCCGACCAGGTAGCCAACATACCTCCATATAGACCGTGGAGATATGAATGGTGAAAATCTTTTATTTTATATAGACAGTAAAATAGTGCCAAGACACCACGGACAAACGATAAGGAAGAATCACCTTCAACATAAGAAACTAGTTATTAAAGTCATTAATACATAACCAATTAAAAAGTGCGAAAAGATTAAAAATAAAAAGTATTACACTAGACACTTTGTCTTCACCAAGTGATGTAAGAGACTTAGGCAAACATGGCCTTGATTGTCAAGAACTCTTACGATCAATCTTGGATCCCGAGACGACTCACACACTCTATGATGGACAATGGATGATGGTGGTGGATGATGGTGTTATGGTGGTGGTGGGTGGTGGGTGAAGTGTGAGAGAGGTGGTGTGCCAAGGGATGGTTTGAGCTTGAGCCAAGCACTCCTATTTATAGGCTGAACAGAAGCTCGGGCACGACCCCGTGTCCAGTGGGCACGGCCCCGTGTCCACATCCTTCTCTTTCTTCATTTATTGCAGCTTGTCTTTATTAGTTGACCACGCCCCCGTGTCCGCTGAGCACGACCCCGTGTGCAGAAGCATATCTGTACTATGAAGATTTGCCTAGATTCTGCGAATCTTATAGTTGACCACGGCCCCGTGCCCGCTGAGCACAGCCCCGTGGTGGGCAATAGAAGCTTCTACCACTTTGTCTTTTCTGCTGACACTTGGGCACGCCCCCGTGCTGGTCGAGCACGGGGCGTGTTCAATCTTCTGTCTTCTTGTTTTGCTTGGGAAGATGCTGTCATGGGGTCGGGCATGTCACGTTTGTTCCTTTTCTTGTATTTATGTTAGATTTTGCTGTCTTTTTGCTTCTTTTGTTAATTTGAGCTCATTTAGTCCTGAAAATACAAAAGGAAGACAAAAGCACACTTTTTCCAACATTAGTACTAAAAAAGGGTTAGTTTTATGCCACAATTGATGTAATTTATATGTTGCATTTTGCACACATCAGTTACCCCACTCGACAAGGCTATCGAAAGGTACATCGATGGTCTACCTGACTCTGTACAAGACATCATTACTGGTAGTAACCCTACCACAGTCCGTCAGGCGACCGAGTTAGCAGCAACATTGACTGAGTCGCAGGTTAGAAAGGGAAAGCTGCATAAAAAGGGTGACAAGGGTAAGAAGCAGGCGTCTGACAAGGAGGATGGCAAGAAAGGTGAAAACAAGAAGGGAAAGAATTCTGGTTCCTCAAGGGGGTCTAGGAAGCGAAGGGCTTCCCAAAACTATGCCGTTACTGCACAGGCCCAAGCTGCACCAAATCAGCCTGCGCAACCACTAGCCAAGAAGCCTTATCTTGGCAATGCACCTTTGTGCAACAGGTGTAACGTCCATCACCTACCACATCTCCGGTGTCGTCAATGCACCAACTGTGGAAGAAATGGTCATCTTGCTGCCACCTGCCACATTCCTGCTAATCAGAATCGGGCAGTTCAGAACCCGGCTTAACAAGTTGCTCAGCCTCTTGCTCAGCAACAAGGTCAAGCTGCACGACCTCATTTTCCTTCTGGTTCGTGCTACAATTGTGGGGATCTGACCCACTACCGTAACCAGTGCCCAAGATTGGTGAATGCAAATCATAATCAGGCTCAGGCTCGAGGTCGAGTCTTCAACATGAATGCACAAGAGGCACAAGCGGACAATGAAGTGGTGAACAGTACGTTCTTTATTAATAATCAGCCTGCATCTGTTCTTTTTTATTCGGGTGCCGACAAGAGTTTTGTGTCATTGTCTTTCGAGCCAATGCTTCGCGTGTCTAGAACGAAAATAGGAAAACCCTTGACTGTAGAAGTTGCTAGTGGTGAACCCATTGTTCTTGATTCTGTTCTTCGCAACTGCCAGCTGAACCTTAACAACCATCTTTTTCCTATTGACCTCACGCCTATGCAACTTGGAAGCTTCGACATTATTGTGGGTATGGATTGGTTAGCCAAGCATCGCGCAGAGGTAGTTTGTTTTGAGAAGATCGTTCGTGTGCCGCTTCCGACAGGTGAGATCCTACAGGTTCATGGTGAGAAACCTACTGGTGGTCTCAAACTCATGTCTTGTTTTAAAGCTCGGAAGTATCTGCGAAAGAATTATGTGGCCTTCTTGGCACATGTCACAGCAGATAAAGGCAAAGGTAAGTCTATCCAAGATATTCCTGTTGTTCGGAATTATCCCGAAGTTTTCCCTGAAGATTTACCTGGTCTATCCCCAGCACGCCAAGTCGAGTTCCGTATTGATCTCGTACCTGGTGCAAATCCCATTGCCAGATCTCCATATCGTCTTGCACTGTCTGAGATGCAAGAGTTGTCTAAGCAGCTCCAAGAGCTCTTTGACAAAGGTTTTATCCGTCCTAGCTTTTCACCTTGGGGTGCTCCCGTTATTTTTATCAAGAAGAAGGATGGATCTTTTAGGATGTGTATCGATTATCGTGAGCTTAACAAGCTTACCATCAAAAATCGATATCCCCTACCTCGCATTGATGATCTCTTTGATCAGTTACAAGGTGCTTCTTATTTTTCGAAGATTGATCTACGTTCTGGGTATCATCAACTTCGTGTGCATGAAGAAGATATTCCCAAGACAGCGTTCCGCACTCGATATGGGCATTATGAGTTCACAGTTATGCCATTCGGTTTGACTAATGCTCCTGCTGTTTTCATGGACTTAATGAATAGGGTCTGCAAGCCTTATTTGGATCAGTTCGTCATTGTTTTTATTGATGATATCTTGATATACTCTAAGATGCGAGCTGACCATGAGCAACATCTTCGTCTTACTCTGGAACTCCTAAAGAAAGAGCAACTTTTCGCTAAATTCTCCAAGTGCGAATTTTGGCTTAAAGAAGTTCAATTTTTGGGGCATATTGTCAACGAACAAGGTATTCATGTAGACCCCTCCAAGATCAGTGCGATTAAGGATTGGGATACGCATTCTACTCCTACTAAAGTTCGTTATTTTCTTGGTCTGGCGGGTTATTATCGCCGCTTCATTGAAAACTTCTCAAAGATTGCAGTTCCTCTAACCGCTCTAACCCAGAAGAACAAACCCTTTGATTGGGGATACAAGCAAGAGGAAGCTTTTCAAAACTTGAAGCAGAAGCTTTGCGATGCGCCTGTTCTATCATTGCCTGAGGGTGATGATGATTTTGTCGTGTATTGTGATGCATCGAAACTGGGTCTTGGCTGTGTTCTGATGCAAAGGAACAAAGTCATAGCATATGCATCGAGGCAGTTGAAGATACATGAGAAAAACTACACCACTCATGATCTTGAGTTAGGTGCAGTTGTTTTCGCTCTCAAGATCTGGAGACACTATTTGTACGGAACAAAATGTGTGGTTTTCACTGACCACAGAAGTCTTCAACATATCTTCAATCAGAAAGAACTCAACATGAGGCAACGACATTGGGTTGAGCTTCTAAACGACTTTGACTGCGAAATTCGCTACCATCCTAGTAAGGCGAATGTCGTAGCCGATGCCTTGAGTCGTAAGGAACGTACTAAGCTTCACTGTGTTCGTGTTCAATCTGATATTCAAGCTCGATCTGATATCCAAGCACGCATTTCTCAGGCTCAACACACTTGTGTTTCACAAGGTTTGATGGATAAGGAATTTCCCTATCACATAACACCTGATCTTGAACTGAAGGACTATGGATCGTATTACTTCATGGACCGTTTGTGGGTCCCAAGCCAAGATGATCTTCGCACCTTGCTTATGGATGAAGCCCATAAGTCTCGTTATTCTATTCATCCTGGCTCAGATAAGATGTATAAGGATCTTCGAATTCAGTATTGGTGGCCTGGTATGAAGAAAGACATTGCCTTATATGTATCAAAATGCCTTACTTGTCTTAAGGTTAAGGCTGAACATCAACGTCCTTCTGGTTTATTGGTGCAACCAGAGATCCCAGTTTGGAAATGGGAAAACATTACTATGGATCTCATTACCAAACTTCCGCGCACAAAGAAAGGTCATGATGCCATCTGGGTAGTTGTTGATCGTCTTACTAAGTCAGCGCATTTCTTGCCAATCCGTGAGGATTTTTCTGCTGACAAACTTGCTAAAATCTATGTGGATGAAATTGTAGCTCGACTGGTGTTCCTTTGAACATCATTTCTGACAGAGATGCTCACTTCACTTCTCATTTTTGGAGAACCATGCAATCTGCTATGGTCAATCTGAAAGAACAATCCAGACTCTGGAGGATATGCTTAGAGCTTGTGTGATCGATTTTGGTGGTAGTTGGGATTCACATCTTCCGTTGATCGAATTCTCCTACAACAACAGTTATCACCCCAGCATCAACATGGCTCCTTTCGAGGCTCTCTATGGTCGAAAATGTCGTTCACCAGTCTGCTGGAATGAGATCGGTGAGGCTCAGCTTACTGGACCTACCCTCATTTTAGAGACAACAGATAAGGTTAAGAAAGTTCGTGATAACCTTCAGACAGCTAGAAGCCATCAAAAGAGTTACGCGGACCAAGGACGCAAGCCCATGGAATTTCAAGTCAGTGATCGCGTATTACTTAAGGTCTCACCTTGGAAAGGTGTGATCAGATTTGGAAAGAAAGGAAAACTTGAACCTAGATACGTTGGACCATTCAGGATCGTCGAAAGAATCGGTAAGGTAGCCTACAGACTTGAGTTACCTCCTGAGCTTGGAAATGTTCATCCAACCTTCCACGTATCCAATCTGAAGAAGTGTTTAGCTGATGAGAACCTCCACATACCACTTGACGAAATTCGTGTTGTAAAACACTGAAATTTGTCGAGAAACTTGTGGAAATCATGGAACGTGAAGTCAAGTGGCTTAAACGCAAGCGCATTCCTTTGGTCAAAGTTCGCTGGGAATCTAAACGTGGGCCCGAGTTTACTTGGGAACGTGAAGATCAAATGAAGGCGAAGTATCCGCATCTATTCCCACGAGTTTCCTCTAAATAAATTTCGGGGCGAAATTTCCACAAGTAGGGGAGACTGTAACATATGTGCTTGTAATCATTGTGAACAGTTGAATTATCAATAAAACAATGTTATTTGATCCCAATGTTTTTTGTTTATGTTTTACATTTTTCATGTTTTGACTTTTGTTCATTTTCAAACTCTATATCACTTTCTGGAGAGTTATACGCAAACTGGTGTGTAAACGTAACCAGTTTAATGCAACAAATACTCCGGAACATCAACATATACATAACATACCTTAAATAACCTTTACATAACTTAGAAATAAGTTTTGAAGACTTTGGTATGACAAAAACAAGTTAATTCGCCTACAGGGACTAAATTCGACAAACTGCGAAAGTATGATGATTCGTACTAAAACAGACATTCCGGAACATGACCATAAGTTAAACATACCATAAATATCCTTTACATAGCTAAAAAAATAGGCTTTGAGGTGTTCGGTGTGCTAAAATAAACTTTTGGGTCATTCAGGGACTAAAAACGTCAAAAAGTGCACAAGTTTGCTCTTTCGCGCATAACTTACGTTCTGAATACATCCGGACATCCAAAAATTTATGTAAGCACTAAAATATTTTATTTTAGTGTTTGGCATAAGAAAAATCCATTCGTCGCGCAATTCGGATCGTTTTTCGCGCTTATGCGCATTCCGTCGTAATTAAGCGAACATCGCGATTGTACGGCCAAACGAACCGACATCCTAGATATTTTTGAGCACATTTTAAGTTCCCTATACTTTAACTTCATTTTAGAGCTTTGAAATGGGGTTAACTGGCCTTAAATGTGTCGGAAATGGCTTTATTGCATAACAGGGACCAAAACTGTCATTTTGCCAAAGTTGATGGCTTACGGACCGTAAGCCATCACCCTTACGGTCCGTAAGCAGTCCCCAGATCAGCAGAATGCATAATCATTGAATCTGGCCTATTCCACCTTTGCACATGGTTTTGGGCAATACTATGGGCTCAAATGGTTTTGTAAAACCAGGGTCTTGAGGTGTAGGGTGGAGATTGAATCACGGTTTTCGAGGAACGATCTTAACGGCTCTCCGAAAACTATAAATACCCCCCATGCCTTGATCAAAACCCACTTGAATTCTTGAGAGTTCTCTAAGTTGAAGTAATACCCACTTCATACCTGAGAATACTTGAGAAATCAAAGCTTTCGGGGACCCTTTGTAAGTGTTCCTTCGTTCTTTTTATTCTTTTAGCGTTAAAAGTCAAACTTTGTTTGACTTTCTGCGTTGATCAGTTTATGGTCAATGCGAAGTTCATTTGAACTTCATAACGTGAGCGTAATCACGATGGTTATAGTCCCTAGAGACTATACCTACTAATTACCACGTTATCTAGGCTCAGTGACTAGTCGTAGTTTCGGCCAAAATGCGCATTCTTGCGTATTTTGTAACCAAACTACTCTCAGGTATCAAAACCGTTTGTTTTGATACCAAACCTGTTTTCTAAACTTAGTTAAGCATGTTAGCTCGTCACTTTTAGTTTAGTGCTTATATAGGGTCGTAAGGTAAGCGATCTAAACAATCGCTTATACTTTCGAACCCGACCCGTTTGGTTGATCATTAGGATCCGACCAAACACATTAGGTGACCATAGTATATAGGGAATAACCTTCCGAGGTTATACCTTATGGTCGCTTCGTTTAAGTAGTTGTATGATAGGTAGTTTATATGCCTTAGGTAAATTACCAAAATGCCCTTTTTCCGCCAAAATTCATTTTAAGCATATGTAACATAAATTTTGACATCTAAACTGATTTGGCAACAATATTAGACATGTTAAGGCATATTTTACATGTCATAGGACTAGTTAGGCAGTCCAAACGCGTTTTACGCGAACGACACGTTAAAGTAGCATAAGCTACCTAAACGGGTCGTAAGCACTTAGGTTAGGTTTCATTTAGTATGTAGGTTTTGTTAAACCATACTACATGAGTTCCCATACTCATTTGGTTTACGAGGCCTCATTCTATCCGATCCTCCGATATAGGTCCGGTTTATTAACATAGTTACCTATATTAGGTGCCGTTTGATTCCGTGATCTCTAGCATTGCTTGGTGGTTATCTTAGGACTTCTGAGCAAATCTCATGTGAGTACATAGACCCCTCTTTTACTGTTTTCCAAACTGTTTTGGGGTGAAACACATGTGCCTACTTGTTACTTTCATGCTTTCCATGTTTTCACATCATATACTTGTTATGTTCATTAGTACACTTATAGTACATGATTTACATTACATTGTTTTGCTATGTATGTTGACTGATAGCATACTTAGTACATGGTTTTACTTTACATTTCTGCTATGTATGTTGACTGATAGCATGCTAGCACATTGATTTACATGACTTTTCTGCTTTGTATGTTAACTTAGCATACTTAGTACATTGTTTTCATATAACATGTTTACATTTGCTATAACATTTGGTTTGCACAAACGGGACTTATATACGTTCATTAACATTAGCTACGCCGCTCGGTAGTAAGTAGTGGTACCATAGGACTTGACAAATCCCGTTCCTGACATCCTAGGTTTGTTTGGGTGTAAGGAATGACTGAATCCGAAAACATTTCTTTTGATGACCTTGACTAAAAGGGTTATCCGACTGTCTCAAGGCTTGAACGTATGCGTTAACTTACCACATAAATGTTTGTATCAATAAAACATGCATTTACTTTGCAAAACATAACTTTTTGATATATTCAAAATACTTTGTTTTGTACATTTCTACATTTGGTTTATGTGACAATACTTTACTTATAATACATAACATTTGTTACACATTACTTGACTACATTTGGACTTTTTAACATTTGACATGGTTTATACAAGGACTTTTTGACAATTGGTTTAAACATGGACTTTATACATTGGTGGTTTGTTTAAGTGATTTAAATAACGAGACGTGTGTAATGTGATACAAGCATGGTGGATACGCCGCTGGTACTTCCTATATATAAGTACTTGTATGGTATTACATATCGTAGCGTTATTTGAATCATTTCAATTTAGACATATAACATTTTATACAAATAACATATCTTTCACAAGACATTGTTTTACAAACAACTTATTTTATACAACTCATTTTACTTTGTTATTCATTTAACCATGTATTATTCTTTTATGCATACATATCATCTGATCTTATCGCTTTTCAAATGATTTACAAAACAAAACAATTTACAAGGTTCATGACTAAATGTTATTTAACAATTTCTTAAACTTAAGTCATGAATCCTATTTTCACAAACCTATGTATCTCACAGGCATTTTTTTTTGCTGACGTACCTATTTTCACATGTGTTTTTAGGAGTTTTTGCGTAGGATGATGATCGTGATACTAGGGCGGACCTGTGCCTTAGAGACTTAAAATGAAGATAGACTTAGTTTAACTATGTTATGTACTCTTTGTTTTCGTGTTTAAGACAATGTTACTCTCTTGTTGATAAATAAAACGTAACTTTAATTTCCATGGTTGTGAAACAATTAATTCTGTTAAAACACTCCCCGACATTTCCGCCACGTTTCGTTGTCCTACGTGGTCGGGGTGTGACAAATCTAAAAGGGTTTAAGTATAAAATTTTAAAAATAATTATCCTTCAAAATAAATAGTATTATACTTTTAACTTTTTCAGTAATCTTGTTCTCCACTTTTCTGATGTGTTCACTGCACCTAAAAACACCACCATTGATCGCTGTTTTCTTTTGTTTCTCAACGTCGACCTCCCAAAAAATCAACTGGATTAACACTTTCTTCATCCTTCTCTTCACTTATTAACTATTTACGTAATATGTATAATTTTTTTTAAAATGTATAATTTACCTCAATGGATTTACAATACCTGGATTTTGTTTCTTCCACCCCTTCCTTCCTTCCAAACACAGATGTGAGATTAAAAAAGAAAAATTGCACTTCAACCACCAATGATTCAGGCACAGTTAACTATTTATATAACCCAAACTACTTTAACCAACAAACTACTAATGTAAATGCATGATTCAGGCACATTTAACAATTTCTATAACCCAAAATACTTTAACCAACAAACTACTAATGTAAATACAATAACCCTTGGTTTTTCTTTGATTTAGTGTAACAAACACTAAGGGGCTGTTTGGCAACATCTGAATCAATAAGTGCTGAATGAATAAGAGGTCTGAATGGGTAAGAGGCTCTGAACCAATAAGTGCTGAACCAGTAAAGTGCTGTTTGGTTGCACATCTGAATGACGGTGTAAAATGACAATTTTACCCCTTTTAATTAAAAAAACCATTTTATTATTAAATATATATAAATGTTACTTTCTCCATCCTCACCTCATTCCACCTCCACCGTTCGAACGAAAAAAATATCATTCCACCAAACTTTCCTTTTTTTTTTCTTTATATGTATCTTACACACACAGACAACAACAACATCCTTTGTCTCTCTCGTTTACTCGACCGGTGACCGGAGCCGAAGTGTCGGCCGGTGCCGGTTGTGAATCCCGCTGAATCACCTACGCCCCCCCCGGTTACAGAAATCTCTGGTAGCCACACCCACCACATCGATCGAAGAAAGAGAAAGATCGACAGAGGAGAGAGAGCTCCGGTGGTGACGGCGCCACCGCTACGGCGGAGGTGGTGATGGTTTTCGATGGTGTTGACGGCGACAACAGCCATGGTCGAGTCTCAGCTCGTGTTTCATGTCTCGGCTCGGCTCAAGTTCAAATGTTCAGGTCACGGGTTCAGATTTGATGTCGGTCCAGGTTTCGGCTTCGAGTCTCAGCTCGTGTTTCATGTCTTGTTTCCGGTTTGATTTTGGTTCGGCTCCGGTTTGATTTTGGTTCGGCAGAGTGGTGGAGGAGAGGAGAGGAGATGGGAGGGGAGGGGAGGAGATGATGGTGTCGCGAAGAGCAGTTGTTTCTTTTGTGAGGGCAAGGGGCATGAGTGGCAAATATTTCATTCAGCATACAAAAGTAGCTGAATCATTCAGAGCTGAATGGTTCAGTTAAGAGGTGAATGTTTTGTGAACCAAACAACTACACCTCTGACCGAATCAGAGGTGCACCTCTGAATGGTTTCATTCAGAGCCAACCAAACAGGCCCTAAATCACAAAAAGAAAAAACCAACAAAATATCTTAAAATTTAAAATACGAACAAGTGCACTAACAACAACAACTGTGAGATCCCTCCTAGATCAGCGATGAAAAACTTAACTTGCACGCCGGGCAAACGAGATCTGCCTGAGAGAATTTGGTTTGTACCGAAGCCGGCTGACTCTGGATAGAGTTTGTGTAGGGTTGAAGGAATCGAAACAGGCTGTTTTGTTTTGTCCAAGCGGGAAGAAGAGTAGGAGGCGGTGGAGTACGTATCAGAGGAGGAGAACGAGGTGGAGGCGATGGGTTACGACGTCTGTTGCAGTGTTCTCAGAACCGGACCGGACCGGTCGGTCGGGCCGGGATTCGCTACTTACGCCGGGCCGGTTCACCCCTACAGACCGTTTCTGCAGTTGGCCGGTGGCCGGTGGTTCGGCCGGAAAATCGGTGACCGGTCAAACCGGATCCAGCCTCCATCACTTCTGTTATGCGAGCTGAGATTAAGAGTAGAAGTAGATCTGACCTCGTTGATTGCTTGGATGTGATTCATTGTAAATCAAGGGCTCAATGCTTTTATGATACATTGGTTTAGGTTGGTGATAATGCCTCTTTTTATGTGAAAGCTTTGTGATAGTGCCTCGTTTTATGTGAAACCTTTTGTCTGCACCAATTCACGATTTTCTTTACAGTAAATCCATATTAATTAATTCATATATTCTAGTTTCCTACTAAAAAATCCAGCTGCATATTTTATAATATAATAAATAATACTTCAGTTTAGATTTGTACACATACTAAAATTTAAATTATTACCAATTTATCTATTTTTATAAGTTTATAGTATATTTACTTATTTTAAAATAAAAACTATTTATAATATTATCCGGTTCGACCAGTGAACCGGTAAGAAGACCGGTTTTATGTCCGGTCCGGTCATGAAACATTGGTCGGTTGTGGAGGTGATTGATGCGTGTGAAGTGTGTATATAAGTTTAAGTATATTTTAAGCTCTTTTACACTTTTTAGCCAAGTTTTAAATTTATAAAACACGATATTTACTAACACTAAACACACATATGGGTAAGTGCACCCATCGTGAGCGTAGTATAGTGTTGGTAAGATACCGAGGTCGTCCAAGGACACAAGAGCTTTTAATACCGGTTTATCCTCAACGTCTAATCAAATCAAAAGTTTAGAAAAAGGTTTTAAACTAGAAAAATAAAACTAACTAAAATGCTGAAAAATAAAATAAAAATAAAAACAGATAGACAAGATGAATCACTTGGCTCCGACTCGTGTTTAGTGTAACCTTTGATTATTTCCGCACTTTTGCACTTTTTAAGAGATTATCTTAGTTATTGTAGTAGGCCCCTCTTTTGAAGGTGACGTTACCCTCAACCCAGTAGTTTGAGTCAGCAATGATACAATCCTAAAGGGTCGGATTATTGAAAGATAATTAATTAAGTTATTAATGCATATTATGGTAGGCCCCTCTTTTGAAGGTGACGTTACCCTCGGCTAATTAGTCTGAGTCAGCAGGGATACAGTCCTAAATAGCCGGGTTAAAGTATTAATAGTAGCTTACATATGAGGGGATCAAAGAGTTTGGACCCCCGCCATCCAATACCGGTGGGTATTGAAGGAGATCCTATTAAATTTGACCCAGGTCCTTGCAGGATCTATACACTGAACAAGGCAAGACTCTTACCAAACCGTTTCCTTAACCCCCGACCAGGTAGCCAACATACCTCCATATAGACCGTGGAGATATGAATGGTGAAAATCTTTTATTTTATATAGACAGCAAAATAATGCCAAGACACCACGGGCAAACGATAAGGAAGAATCATCTTCAATATAAGAAACTAGTTATTAAAGTCATTAATACATAACCAAGTAAAAAGTGCGAAAAGATTAAAAATAAAAAAGTATTACACTAGACACTTTGTCTTCACCAAGTGATGTAAGAGACTTAGGCAAACATGGCCTTGATTGTCAAGAACTCTTACGATCAATCTTGGAACCCGAGACGACTAACACACTCTATGATGGACAATGGATGATGGTGGTGGATGATGGTATTGTGATGGTGGTGGGTGGTGGGTGAAGTGTGAGAGAGGTGGTGTGCCAAGGGATGGTTTGCAAATGAGACAAGCACCCCTATTTATAGCCTGAACAGTAGCTCGGGCACGGCCCCGTGTCCAGTGGGCACGACCCCGTGTCCATCCTCCTTCTCTGTCTTCATTTATTGCTCTTGTCTGCATTAGTTGACCACGGCCCCGTGTCCGCTGGGCACAATCCCGTGTGCAGAAGCATATCTGTACTATCAAGATTTGCCTGGATTCTGCGAATCTTATAGTTGACCACGGCCCCGTGTCCGCTGAGCACGGCCCCGTGGTGGGCGATAGAAGCTTCTACAGCTTTGTCTTTTATGCTGACACTTGGGCACGCCCCCGTGTTCACTGAGCACGGGGCGTGTTCAGCCTTCTGTTCTCTTGTTTTGCTTGGGAAGATGCTTTCTGGGAGGTCGGGCATGCCACATTTGTTCCTTTTCTTGTATTTATGTTAGATTTAGCTGCCTTTTTGCTTCTTTTGTTAATTTGAGCTCATTTAATCCTGAAAATACAAAAGGAAGACAAAAGCATACTTTTTCCAACATTAGTACTAAAAAAGGGTTAGTTTTATGCCACAATTGATGTAATTTATATGTTGCATTTTGCACACATCAAATACCCCCACACTTGAATCTTTGCTTGTCCTCAAGCAAAACTCTTTACAATGTGGCTTTACACTCCCAAATGGAATGGGTAGAAGAGAAGGTTTTTTTTGGGCTTGTCATAGAGGGTCGGGATTTCCAAGATTCTTTATTAAGTTTTATTTTTATTTATTTACAATCCTATTCATCATGATTTATTTAAAACTTTTCATAAGATAAATTACTTATTAGGGCATAACATGCCTCTTTAAAATTCTATTTATATACAAGTTCACATACCTCACGGGGGATCACTCAACACTCGACCGAAGATGTATTTTAGTGAATCACTCGAGAGCGACATGGAACTTACGCCTACCATAGGCTTGCCAAGCAATCAATCCTCCTCCTTTTTAACTATATACCTTTGTAAATATCAAGAGGACTTTTGGGTGAAGGGTTAGGCTTGGGTTAAAGGTATGTGGTTGGGTTAGTGGTTAGTAGAAAAGGGCGAAAAAGCGTAAAAAGCGTCGGTTTTCGTAAGACTTTTATTTTTGCGATTTTTTTTTGGATGAAGCTATTATTCAAACAAAGTTATTTTTTTGATGAACTTGCTTGTTTATTTCTTTTGCTTCATCATCAACCTTTTTTTTTGTTTTTGAAAAGTCGTACGAAAAACCGAGCTTGTTACTAAAACAAAGGGTTAAAAATAAAAAGGTTTTGGTGGGTGAAAGGGTGTTTGGTTTGGGTTAAGAAATGAAAAGGTTTAGGCTCAAAGGGGTTAACTAGGAGGATTTTGGGTAGGTGGTAAAAAAAAGAAAAATAATGGTGTAGAAATAAAAAGGTTAGCCATAATGCCTCCATCATTTACTTACTCGGGTTTAAGTTGGTAAGGATCGGGAATGTATCGTCGTGGCAAGTTCTAGAGTTGTAAGAACCAAGCGGCTATTCACACAAGAAACGAAAAATGAGCATTTAGTTTAAAGATATGTATTTGTATGCTCAATAAAGGCTCAAAACTCACTTTTGTGGGAATGAGTTTTTATGTGATCAAGTATATATAATTAAATTTTAACTAAACTTGTCATGCCTTTTCATAATTTTCTTATGTTAGTTCTTTTTATCACGACGCTATCGGTTGTAAATTTGTAAAAATATAACTTTTTTTTTAGAATTTGAAATTCCCAAATTAAACCTATACAAGTAAAAAAAATTGAAAATTTTTGAAATTTTTTTTGGGGTGATTAGCGGTTCCAATAGAGTTTTGTGTAAGACTTGTAATTAGGACTTGCAAGATTGGAAGCTTTAGCATCCCCCCACACTTAAATTACACATTGTCCTCAATGTGTCCCAAAAATAAGTTTTTAGGTTGATTGAATGTGTAAAAGGTGCGAAAAAGCAAAATTTTAAGTTACTTGACATCTGGACACGGCCCCGTGTTCAGGTGCCAGTAACAAAAAGTTGAGCAAAAGAAACAGAAGCCTTGACACGGGGGCGTGTTGGGTGAACACGGCCCGTGTCCAGTTTACCTGAACTGGGCATTTTTCTGCAGACTGTGCAGCACGGGGCTGTGTTGGGCGGGCACGGCCCGTGCTGAACCTGCTGTAATGAAGAAAATGTGTCGGATGGCCCTGTTTTCGTGGATGGGGTGCTGGTCCAAGTTTCCCTTGTTATCCTTCACCATCCCGAGTGTGTTTTATTCCTGAAAATTAAAACTAAACTAGAAAACATAAAAATTAATCTAAACTAAACTAAGGATAGTTCCGCGGAATGCCTCCGTGGTGCGCCACGTTTATAAGGGTCCTTGGCTAGACCCAAAGCCTGGTCATATGTTACCCAAGTGGGATGTTTTGCATCCCATGCTACACCGTCGAAGAGCATCATCCAAGCTTGAGTCAATGACCTTCATGTAGTTGATCGGGTCTTCGTCTTCTACTCTTTTTCCGACTCCAAACTTTACTTCCTCGTCCCCAACCCTCAAAGTTAGTGTTCCATCATTCATATCTATCACTGCTTGGGCCGTAGCTAGGAATGGCCTCCCTAGGATGAGTGGTACTTCGGTATCTTCCTCCATATCTAGTATGACAAAGTCGGCCGGAAAGACAAATTCGCCGACCTTGACCAATAGATTTTCAGCGAAACCTTGTGGATATTTGACGGATCTATCGGCGAGTTATATGCTTATTTTTGTAGGACTTGTTTTTCCTAAGCCGAGTCAATTGAACATTGATGAGGGCATGAGGTTGATACTTGCCCCGAGATCGGCTAGTGCATTGCGAATTGGGGATTTCCCAATCGAGCAAGGAATTGTGAAGCTTCCAGGGTCAAGCTTCTTTTGCGGGTGTTTGTTGAGTAGTAAGGCCGAGCATTCTTCGCCTAAGTTAACTAATTGCAATGATTCAATTTTCCTTTTATGAGTGAGGAAGTCCCTCATAAATTTTGAATATTTAGGCATTTGAGTTAGGACTTCGATAAATGGAATATTAACATGCAATTGTTTTAGTAAATTTTCGAACTTTGCGAATTGCTCATCGGTCTTTTGACGAATTAACCGTCCTGGGTATGGAACAGGAGGAGTCTTAGTAGGCTCGTGAACTGGTGGAGAAGCCTTTTCTTGTTGGGGCGCGGGTGTAGTTGTGTTTTGGCTAGATTGACTTCTTTTTGTTGGTGGGATTGGAGCCTCTTCGGGACCCACGGTACGGTTTCTCAATGTTATGAGATGTACTTGCGCCTTTAGGTTGGTCTCGGAATTACTCGGTAACGCGCCTTGTGGTCTCTCGGAGAAATTTTGAGCTATTTGATTTAATTGTTTTTCAACGTTTTGAATGCTAGCTTGTTGATTTCTAAAATTCGATTCCAATTGCTGAAATCGATCCGAGTTTTTCTTTTCGGTGTCGGAGATGAGGCGAGATACAGTATCTTCAAGCCTTTCTCGTCCACCTTGTTGTTGAGAAAAATTTTGTGGTTGTTGAAAGTTAGTTCGTTGGTTTTGTTGGTTACTACTATTGCCGGGATCTCTCCAACCAAGGTTTGGGTGGTTACGCCATCCTTGGTTGTAGGTACCCGTTGGAGGACCCGACGGCCTAGATCTATTATCAATGTAGTTTACCGTTTTCGTTTGATCATCTAATTCTTTCGTACAACTCCAATTTTCATGTGGCCCACCACTCCCTTCACAAGCCATAACCGATACCGTTTTTGCCATTTCTAATTTTTTGATTTTTGAAGAAAGGGCCTCGATTTGGGCTTGTAAAGAAGTGCTTTCATCAACCTTATGGGCGCCCGGGGCAATAGATTTATTACCTCGGGGAGTGTGCCATTGAAAATTGGTTTGAGCAATTCCCTCAATTTGATTATATATTTCATTTGGGCGACGATTACCTAAAAGTCCCCCGGAGCTAGAATCAAGTGTTTGTCTTGTGTGTGGCAACAACCCATTCTTGTTGCCATACCGCAAGACCATGATGAGGACACTTTCTTAGTAGCTCCTTGAACCTTTCCGAAGTTTCATATAAGGATTCCCCATCTTCTTGTGAATATGTATTAATTTCAGTCATTAATTTAGCCGTTTTAGCAGGAGGGAAATATTTATATAGAAACTTTTGGGCTAGTTCATCCCAGGTGTTTACCGAGCCAACTGGGAGGGTATTAAGCCAAGCCTTAGCTCGGTCTTTTAGTGAAAATGGAAACATCCGAAGGCGGATGGCGTCGTTTGATGCTCCATTGATCCGAAAGGTATCACATATTTCTAAGAAATTAGTAATATGTAGATGAGGATCCTCGTCCGCAAGCCCATGGAAGGTTGCGGAGTTTTGAAGCATTTGTATCAAATGTGGCCGAAGTTCGAAGTTATTGGCTTCAACATTCGGTGCATTGATAGCGGCACCGAGATTACCTACAGTGGGTCGTAGGTAATCCATGAGGGTACGTTGGTCCGCCATTGTAAGTGGGTCCCCCGAAACTTTCTCTCGGTTTGTAGCTTTAAGTCTTTTTTCTGAGAAAGCGTTCGGGTTCTTCTAGAGGTTCTTTTATGTCTCTACTAGAAGTGGAGCTCATACACTACGTAGGAAGTTCAAATGTGGCGCCTGGGTTCCAAGTCCTGCAATAAAAACAGAAAAGAACGTTGGTCAGAAGGTTCACCACTGCCCCGTGCTCAGGTGAACACGGCCCGTGGTCGGAGATACAGTGATTGTTTTCCGGATCCCTGTTACTGGCGAGTTGGACACGGCCACGTGTTGCACCGACACGGCCCCGTGCTTAGCTCTCTGTAACTCGGAAAATAAAAACTGCCAGTAACAATGCTGGGCACGGCCCGTGTCCGACCAGGCACGGCCCGTGCTGAGCTCTACATAAGCTGAAAAATTAAGAAAAAATCCTAAAAAAAATAGAAAAATAAGAAAAACGATTAGGCCGTTGATTCCTAACTTTCTTAAAATCCTTGTGTCCCCGGAAACGGCGCCAAAAACTTGATGCGTGTGAAGTGTGTATATAAGTTTAAGTATATTTTAAGCCCTTTTACACTTTTTAGCCAAGTTTTAAATTTATAAAACACGATATTTACTAACACTAAACACACATATGGGCAAGTGCACCCATCGTGAGCGTAGTATAGTGTTGGTAAGATACCGAGGTCGTCCAAGGACACAAGAGCTTTTAATACCGGTTTATCCTCAACGTTTAATCAAATCAAAAGTTTAGAAAAAGGTTTTAAACTAGAAAAATAAAACTAACTAAACTGCTGAAAAATAAAATAAAAATAAAAACAGATAGACAAGATGAATCACTTGGCTCCGACTCGTGTTTAGTGTAACCTTTGATTATTTCTGCACTTTTACACTTTTTAAGAGATTATCTTAGTTATTGTAGTAGGGCCCTCTTTTGAAGGTGACGTTACCCTCAACCCAGTAGTTTGAGTAAGCAAGGATACAATCCTAAAGGGTCGGATTATTGAAAGATAATTAATTAAGTTATTAATGCATATTATGGTAGGCCCCTCCTTTGAAGGTGACGTTACCCTCGGCTAAGTAGTCTAAGTCAGCAGGGATACAGTCCTAAATAACCGGGTTAAAGTATTAATAGTAGCTTACATATGAGGGGATCAAAGAGTTTGGACCCCCGCCATCCAATACCGGTGGGTATTGAAGGAGATCCTACTAAATTTGACCCAGGTCCTTGCAGGATCTATACACTGAACAAGGCAAGACTCTTACCAAACCGTTCCCTTAACCCCCCGACCAGGTAGCCAACATACCTCCATATAGACCGTGGAGATATGAATGGTGAAAATATTTTATTTTATATAGACAGTAAAATAATGCAAAGACACCACGGGCAAACAATAAGGAAGAATCACCTTCAACATAAGAAACTAGTTGTTAAAGTCATTAATACATAACCAAGTAAAAAATGCGAAAAGATTAAAAATAAAAAGTATTACACTAGACACTTTGTCTTCACCAAGTGATGTAAGAGACTTATGAAAACATGGACTTGATTGTCAAGAACTCTTACGATCAATCTTGGATCCCGAGACGACTCACACACTCTATGATTGACAATGGATGATGGTGGTGGATGATGGTGTTGTGATGGTGGTGGGTGAAGTGTGAGAGAGGTGGTGTGCCAAGGGATGGTTTGCAAATGAGCCAAGCACCCCTATTTATAGCCTGAACAGTAGCTCGGGCACGGCCCCGTGTCCAGTGGGCATGGCCCCGTGTCCATCCTCCTTCTATGTCTTCATTTATTGCTCTTGTCTGCATTAGTTGACCACGGCCCCGTGTCCGCTGGGCACTACCCCGTGTGCAGAAGCATATCTGTACTATCAAGATTTGCCTGGATTCTGCGAATCTTATAGTTGACCACGGCTCCGTGTCCGCTGAGCACGGCCCCGTGGTGGGCGATAGAAGCTTCTACAGCTTTGTCTTTTATGCTGACACTTGGGCACGCCCCCGTGTTCACTGAGCACGGGGCGTGTTCAGCCTTCTGTTATCTTGTTTTGCTTGGGAAGATGCTTTCGGGGAGGTCGGGCATGCCACGTTTGTTCCTTTTCTTGTATTTATATTAGATTTAGCTGTCTTTTTGCTTCTTTTGTTAATTTGAGCTCATTTAATCCTGAAAATACAAAAGGAAGACAAAATCATACTTTTTCCAACATTAGTACTAAAAAAGTGTTAGTTTTATGCCACAATTGATGTAATTTATATGTTGCATTTTGCACACATCAGTGATACAAATACAAATGACCGCCATGTTTCAAGAGTGTGGTTAAGTTTCCTTTGATGAACTCGGCAACTCGTTCCATTTTTGGAAGAAAGTTGTGAAAACAATGTTTCCAAAAAGGTTGTTTGTCAAATGAAGGTGGATAGAAAACAATATATAAAGGATGTTTGTAAAGGAATGTTTTGAAAATAATGTAATAATGGGGGTTAGGTGTTCTGTACTACCGTACTACATTTGCATGGTTTGTTGTCGGTTGATTGTGTGTGATTCTGGACTCAGGTGCTGCTGAATGAGAAATATAATATAATAATGGGTCCTTAAACAAATAACTTATCAAAAAAATATTTTTTTTTTCATTTTCTTTCAAACATATACCATTTTCTAACTTACAACCCATATTAAAATGGATGTGTTTAGTAACTAGTTAAAATGAGTAATTGGTTTAATATTATTTGAAAGATGATTTGTTGAAACTTTTTCTGTGTCTTTGTTTCATAAATAATTAGTGAAACTAAACTAAAAGTATACTCATAAATATATATATAGCATAACCTTCTAGAAGCAAAACTCTAAAAATCAACGGATTTTAAGGTTTCTTTTTTCATATATAAAATAGCCTCTTAACCGAAGGCGTCAAATGAATTTTGGCGTCTAGAGTCGATGGGAGATCGATTTTCAATTGGTCATAGCCGAAGATGTCTTATAGTTTGAAAAAATAAATTTTCAAATGATGATTATACACCATTAGTTACTAGTGAAACTAAAATTAAGACCACTTATTTCAAACTATAAAATGTTTATCCAATAGTATATTGCATATCAACTGATTAGTGTTAAAAATCTAAATTTATAAAGTATCATACACACATACGCGTTGTAAAAGGAAGAATTAATTCGTTTGTTATCCATTTGCATCCTATTGAGTTGGTTAACATTTTAGTATAAATACTGAACCTTATTGCATGACATTCAACCTTTGATTCAACCACTGTAACTTCTAGTTAAGAATTAAAACTTTGTTACATGTTACATAACTATCGTCTCAGGGATACCCTTGGCGGCGAAGATAGTATGCAACTATGCATGCTCATATTTCATTAGGTTTTTTATTCTATATTTTCATTTTGTTTATATTTTATATGTGATAATCGTATTTTATATGAATCTTGCTGAGATGAAATCATGACCATTTAAACTCCAATTTTTAACCGTTATCGTTGCAGTTCACAGCAGTTCCGGTCGCCCCCCTTTTATCTCCCCCACGTTGCCAGTGGTTTCATACTTTCATCATCAGATTACCAACTGCAGCTCCGCATCACCCCACATACAAGGGTTTTCACATGGAGGTAGGGTCAGTGGCGGAGCTTGACCAAAAGTTTCCCGGGGGGGGGGGGGGGGTGAGGGACCCAATTTATATATTATATAAATGTTTAGGCAAAATAATTGAGGGGACGACCCTTTATAATTTTAAAATTTTTGGACGAAAAATCGGAAATTTTATATTTCTAACCGAAACATTAGGGGGGAGGGGGCACCCCCGGGTATCAACTATTCTTTACCCCAGGGTAGGGTTAATTAAATCTCCATTCCCCTACAAATCGCTCCATCACTCAACATCGATATCATTGCAACATCAAAGTTGTTGATTTGAATAACGCTAATTGGCTCATCGCAATTAAACAAATACGACTACACATCATATGATCAACAATGAGGTTCTGAGGTCTTGCCTTTTTTTTTAAGTTGAAGTGATCGATGCGATAGACTGACGGAGGGAGAGTGCCAGTTCTAGACCAGTGGATTACCAATTTTGAAATTACGATTTTCGCAAAGTAATCGGCAAGTGGGTTGGAGAAGGAAAACCGTCGGTTGTACCAGTAGTTCTGTCAAATGGTATGATTGTTCAACAAAAAACACAAAGAAATAATACAGAACACAAGAGAAGCGACAAAACGGTGATGAAAATCTTTATTAGTTACCCAAACCAAAAAACACCCCCCAAACCCTAGATCTCACAACAGAAACTAACAAAGAACAATACAAATACCTAGATGATCATCGGCAGATGATCTTCAACAACCGCAGATCAAACTCTCACAAACAGAGAGTAATACAAGATGATCTTCAACAATAAACCAATACAAACCCCAAACTAGAACATATGAAGAACTGGTATGCATAACAGGTGAGAGAAAATGTGAGGGGTGAATAATGAGAATGATCTAGACTTGCCTCTTTTATACCAACACTTGAAAATGTTACACTTTAGTCCACGAGATACACTGCAGATGATCGCAGTCCCTCATATTTTACACAAAGGCCCTTAGACTTTCCAAATGCCTCAACCTGTTATGTAACAACCCGACCTTTCAGGTCGTTATAATAAGAAATGGCAGATCTAGCATGTCTTGCTTAATTATTGCTCTTTTCTCGCTTTATTATCTTGTACTCCCGAGATTTCGATTATCGCAATGGTGCCGACAGAAGCTTTGTGTCCGTAGAATTTGAATCTTTGTTAAACTGTGCACGCTCTAAACTACCTAAGTCGTTCTCTGTTGAGACTGCCGATGGTAAGTCTATCCTAGTTGATTCTATCCTCCGTGATTGTTCCCTGACTCTTAACGATCACGTTTTCGCTATTGGTCTTATACCCATGCAATTGGGTAGTTTTGATATCATCATTGGCATGGATTGGTTGCGTAAGAACCATGCCGAAATCGCCTGTCATGAGAAGTTTGTTCGTTTACCTCTCCCGTCTGGTGATACCTTGCACGTCTATGGAGACCTACCTTCTAGAGGACTGAAGTTGATGTCATGCACTCAGGCGAACAAATGTTTACGTAAACAGTACTTCGCCTTCTTGGCCCACATAGTGGAACAAAAGGGCAAAGGAAAGAGCGTAAGCGATGTTCCAGTAGTGTGTGATTTCCCCGATGTCTTTCCTGAAGATCTTCCTGGTCTTCCTCCTCCTCGATCTGTTGATTTTCGTATCGATCTTATACCTGGTTCGACTCCTCTTGCAAAAGCTCCGTACCGACTTGCACCCTCTGAGATGCAAGAATTATCTAGTCAACTGCAAGAACTACTCGACAAAGGCTTTATACGTCCAAGTACCTCTCCTTGGGGTGCTCCTGTGCTATTCGTCAAGAAGAAAGATGGATCATTTCGTATGTGTATCGACTACTGCGAGCTTAATAAACTCACCGTTAAGAATCGTTATCCTCTTCCTCATATTGATGATCTATTCGACCAACTACAAGGCGCAAGCTGTTTCTCTAAAATCGACCTTCGATCTGGTTATTATCAGCTCCGTGTTCTCTAAGAAGATATCCCCAAAACCGCATTTCGCACTCGTTATGGGCACTACGAGTTCGTGGTTATGCCTTTTGGTTTGACCAACACACCCGTCGTGTTCATGGATCTTATGAATCGTGTTTGTAAACCTTATTTGGATCGTTTTGTGATAATATTTATTGATGATATTCTTATTTATTCGAAAACTCGAGCTGATTATGAACGCCATCTACGCCTTATGTTAGAACTTTTACGTGGTGAACGCTTGTACGCAAAGTTTTCTTAGTGTGAATTTTGGATTACTGAAGTACAATTTCTCGGGCACGTTGTTAGTGAACAAGGAATTCATGTTGACCCTTCTAAAATTGAAGCTATGAAGAATTAGAGTACACCTAAATATGCATCTGAGATTCGTTTCTTCTTGGGATTGGCGGGTTATTACCGTCGATTCATCTCGGACTTTTCAAAGATCGCCGTCCCTCTCACTTCGTTGACTCAGAAAGAGAAACCTTTTGCTTAGGGTCTTGAGCGAGAGGAATCCTTTCAGACTCTTAAGAATCTTCTTTGTAACGCTCCTGTACTTGCTCTCCCTGATGGGAATGACGATTTTGTGGTATACTGTGATGCCTCGAACCGTGGCCTAAGCTGTGTGCTCATGAAACGGGACAAGGTCATCGCTTATGCCTCCCGACAGCTCAAAATACATGAGAAAAACTATACTACCCATGATTTAGAGCTTGGCGCAGTTGTTTTTGCGTTAAAGATCTGGCGACACTACCTATATGGTACTAAGTGTGTGGTTTTCGCTGACCATAAGAGCCTGCAGTACATCTTTAACCAGAAGGAACTAAATATGCATCATCGACGATGGGTAGAGTTACTTAACGACTATGATTGCGAGATTCGCTTTCATCCTGGCAAGGCGAATGTCGTGGCCGATGCTCTTAGTCGTAAGACTCATGTTAGCAGCATCCTCTGTTCTCAGGTCGCTAGTGATCTTCATGCTTGTATCCGCGAAGCTCAGTACTCGTCAGTCAACGAAGGTAGTCTAAGCGTTGAAATACGAGGTGCGTCTACTGATCAACTTGAAACAAAGTCTGATGGACTTCAATACTATCTCAACCGCATCTGGGTGCCGGATCGCGACAATCTGCGTGAACTCATTATGAATGAGGCTCACAAATCTCGATACTCTATTCATCCTGGTGCTGATAAGATGTACCACGATTTGCGTATTACTTATTGGTGGCCTGGCATGAAGAAGGATATCGCTGCTTACGTTTCAAGGTGCTTTACCTGCTCTAAGGTTAAAGCCGAACATCAACGTCCTTCAGGTCTTCTTGAACAACCCTAAATCCCTGTTTGGAAATGGGATAGTATCGCTATGGACTTTATAACTAAACTACCCCGTACACCTACTGGTCATGATAGTATATGGGTTATCATCGACCGTTTGACCAAATCAGCCCACTTTCTTCCTATTCGTGAAGATTTCAAAGTGGAGAAGCTTGCTCGAATCTATACTGATGAAATCATATGTCGTCATGGTATACCTATTGACATTATCTCTGACCGTGATGGTCGTTTTACTTCACGTCTTTGGCAAACTTTTCAGTCCGCTATGGGTTCTCACTTGAATCTTAGTACAACCTTTTATCCTCAGACGGATGGATAGACTGAACGTACTATTCAAACCCTAGAGGATATACTCTGTTCCTGTGTCATCAATTTTGGTGGTAATTGGGATGTACATTTACCATTGATCGAGTTCTCGTACAACAACTATCATTCCAGTATTCAGATGGCTCCTTTTGAAGCTTTATACGGTCGCAAGTGCCGATCTCCTCTCAGTTGGCATGAGATTGGTGACAAGCAACTCACTGGCCCTGAGATCATTCAATAGATGATGGATAAGATTCTTCAGATCCGCGATAACTTGATCAAGGCTAGGAGCAGACAAAAGAGCTATGCTGACAAAAGGCGTAAGCCTCTGGAATTCAATGTTGAAGATCATGCTCTACTCAAGGTATCTACTTGGAAAGGAGTTATACGTTTTGGTAAAAAGGGAAAGCTTGCCCCTCGCTATGTGGGTCCTTTCAAGATTCTCGAAAGGATTGACAAGGTGGCTTACCGACTCGATTTGCCACAAGAGCTTAGCAATGTACAACCAACTTTCCACGTATCAAATCGTCGGAAGTGCTTAGCCGACGAGGAACTACAGGTTCCCATCGAAGACTTACAAATAAATGAGACTCTTCATTTTGTGGAAAAACCGGTCGAAATCATGTACCGAGGCACCAAGCGGCTGAGGCGCAACAAAATTTCCATAGTCAAGGTGCGATGGGAAGGAAAGCGTGTCGCCGAATTCACTTGGGAACTCGAGAGTGAAATGAAAACCAAGTATCCACAACTCTTTGAGTAGTCTACCTCTTAGATTTCAGGGACGAAACTCCTAAAGGAGGGGAGACTGTAACTCCCTGCGTTTTGAATCTTTTATCATTTGGCAAGTCTAGTCCCTGTAATATCTAGTGTTGCCTATTTGAGCCTTAAACTATGTTAACTATGTGAAACTTTGCTCGATGTGATACTTTGTGAAACCTGACTCTTGATACTTGACTCTTATGATACTTGAATCTTGTGATACTTTGAATCCAGACTCTTTTGATGCTTTGAAACTTAAATCTTGAAGCTTAACACTTGTTATGTTTGATGCTTATTAAACAAGAGACTTTGATACTTGATACTTTAATGGAACGAGAAACTTTGGTGCTTGAAACTTGATACTTATTGAACGAGAAACTTGGATTCTTTATTGAACGAGAGACTTGATACTAGATACTTTGATACTTGATACCTTGATACTTGATACTTTGATACTTGAAACTTATTAGATGTAAACCTAGCTTGAACGCAACTTGAAACACAGAAACTTTTGTGTTAATTATACCATTGTAACGGTCACCCACAATAATACGCAACGCAACACTTAATCTAGCTCGCAAAACGAACCAAAGTCAGAAAAACTAGCAAACAGGTCTCGGCTGTCCGAATGGACATCCGATCGGATGACCATCCGATAGGATGGCCATTCGACCGAATAGCCATCCGACCCAGTGCGCACTTACACCGCCTTACTTGTCACTGTCACCTATAAATACCACACTTATGCTCTCATTTCACACTTTTTGCCTCTGTCACCCGACCACACGCACTCCCTGGTTCTTTCTAGCACTTTTCTCGAGATTCAAGCTCAATCCGTAAGTATTTCTCATAGATTCTTGTACAACTTTAGTCATTTAACACTTCTACACATGATTCTTCATCAAAATCACACAAACACTCAAACATTTTCATGAAAATCAACTGATTTGGGGTTTCTTGAAGGCGCTTTCCGCTCAGTTGATGTACAAACTGATTATGGAGCATCATTTAATCAAGAACGACCCTAGATCTTAAGGATTTACACAGTTTTCATACGAAATCTAAAGGAAACTTGCACTTTTATCTCAGATCTGACGGAATAACACCTGTTTTCCGGCTCAGATATGATGAATATCGTGTTTTGCACTTGATTTTCGGACCTTTCTCCAACTATTATACAAAACAGTAGTGAAATCGGTCTCAAACGGGCTATTGACTCGTTCCTTAGTCAAAAGCCGGTCTGAGAACTGAACTTCACCGGAAAACGGACAGCTTGACGAGTCCAAACATGAAGCACTCCGGAAACAGTTCGTTGGTTCGAGAAGGGGTGGTTCCCAGCCGACTGAACGAGCTGAGTTTGGTACGTTTCCGTTGTTTGACGCGTCATTACATCGTCTCCGTTAACTCGAAACTTAGAAATTTCACGAAACTTCACTCACTGATCGTCTGTCCGGATGGCCATCCGATCGGTTGGCCATCCGTCCAGATGATCTGACTATCTTGACACTTGTTTGTTTTACAGGACACTATGATCACAACGTTTGAAACTTTAACGGTTCACAAACTTTACCCACTGATCGAATGGTTATCCGTTCGGATGACCATCCGATCAAATGGAGACCATCTATTCGAATGGTCATCCGACCGGATGACCATCCGCTCAGGTATATAGTCAGATACTTTTATTCGATTTTCGCACCGTTCGACACTCTGTTCCCAACCGGGTCAGCTCTTAGAGGACTTATGCTCTGTTCCCGCACGCAGGCTGATCCATCGCTCCCTTCGATCCAATCCATTCAGTGTTTGGTTTAAGCACCCACTGTGAGTATACTCGATCCCTTTTTGTTTTAAACACTTTTGTGATGCAACATGTATTCTATAAACTAGACACTTGACACTTGAAACTTGAAACTTGAAACTATTTGAAACATACTCTATCCTCGTTAAAACATGAAACTTGAAACTTAAGACTTGAGACTTTTATGCTATGTGAATGTTTAATCCTTGTGTGTAGTTCCGCCTTAACAATGGTAGCGCTATAGGGGTAATGCACCTTCTCGTTAGTCTTTGGGGTATTGTTAGGAGGAGACATTTAACCTCCCGTTAGTCTTTGGGAAAGGCATTTAACGCATTGGAAACTTGGGCTGCATAAACTAGCATGGTGAAACTTTTTATGTGTTTAAATGATGGATATGAGTCTTTTAAACTATTATGCTACGTATTCAAATTTGTATGCTCGCCAACATTTTTGTTGATAGTATTTTAATACATGTTGCAGGTTGATAGTAGCTGAGGAAATCAAGAAACTTGCTAGGATGCTGCTTAGAAACACATCTTAGTTAATTCAGGAATTTTTGAACAATATTTGGATGTTTTGTGTTTGATACTTTTATGGTTGAATTGTGGGTGCTGTTTAGACAATTTTTATGAAATTTGATTAACTATTATTGAAACAAATAGTGTTGTGGAATCTCTTGAGCAATCTGAACGCTTAGTGCCACGCCCTGATGTTTCCGTCATCGGTTGGGGTGTGACAAATCTGTTGTTGAAGGATTGTGAGTGTATGTACGGAAGTGGTGGTTGTGAGACGGAGTACGGTGGCCGGAGTTGAATCTCCGGTGACGGAAAAGGTAGTGAGAGATATTGGGGGGTTTGACAACGAGATATACACTTCGGACTCTCTTTCAGTTCGTGCAACTTTTCAACTTGTGAGATTCTGCCAATCAATGTGTTACACGTGGTATCAGTTTGATCAGTTGACAGGCTCCTGTTGGAAACCATAGTAATAATTTAGCCTATATAACAATGATGGATCTCGGCCCACACTTTGTGTCTCTGTTGCTTTTGATTCGAAGATTTGTTGTTGTTGTTGTTGTTGAGTGGAATGCTGTTGCTTTTGTTCTCAGTTGGGTTGGGGCTCCACATGTGCATACCACCATTGTCGATCTTCACTTGCAGGAGAATGGGGTTTGGAAAAGATGATGGTTGCAGGAGAATGGGGTTTGGAGAAGAGGATGAATTAGGGTTTGTGTTTGGGGGATGATAAGTCTGTGCTTCTTTTATAAGGTCAAAGGGATTAATTAATTTTATAATTTTAATTAATAATGTGTTATAATAAAATTATAATGACCATTTTGCCTCTGAGGAAAATGACAAAATACCAGGATTTAATTTGAGAAATATGAGCTGATTTCATTTTTGGACCAAAATGACAAAGAAAAATTGAAACCACAAGGACCCAGATGCAAAAGGTTTCAAATTTGGACTAAAGTGATAAAAGTGACCAAACCTAGAGACCAAAACAGTTTACTCGAAATTTTATAATAACCAATTACTTAAAATTTTATAGTAATCAACTAATTTGTAGCTTGGACACAATTCATCAAGATTTTAATTAAGTTAATTATGTACTAGCAGGAAGGGAGTTGCAAACCACATATTAATTGTCAAGTTATACAATACATAACATCAACATATGTCAAGTTAACACAAAAAAAAAAAAAAAATGTATTAAACTATTATATGAGTCGTTAGAATCTTATATTCTTGTTGGATGTCAATTTCTTACATCACCCTCATCTTATTTAACACAAAAGTTTTCCAACTTTTTTGCTTTAATTAATTGTGATTTGTCTATGTCTACACTTAATTAACACAAACACCAAATCAATATATTCAATTAAATCCCCAACAAACCCTGCAACTATCTTGACCCACCAATTTAACCCCTTTCTCCTTTTCTCCTTCATTCTCGTGAATCACTCACTCTCTCAAGTGTTCCCCAAAATTCATTCACCCAGATGAATCTTTCTTCATAAAGCTTATTCCTTTTAGGGTTTTATCCAGATCTGTTTCTTATTGATGCACTCGCACGACTACAAACATTAGGTTTATTTCGAAATTTTGTCTTTTTATGTCTAATTGAATTGTTTCTGGTTGTTCGGAACAACGATAATTTGAATTGAATTTGTTGGAGAACAGTTTGTTTGGTTGGTTTATGGGTTGTTTTTGTGAATGTTTTAATGGGTTTGTGTGAATTTTGGGTTCTTGTAATTACAATTAGAAGTACATGTTTTGAAATAATTTGTGTTTACTTGGTTAATTGTATAGTATTGATTATAAATATGGATTTGTGACTGTTTTTATACAAAATTTGGTATCTTAGAGTGGTTTGTTTTTTGTTGCACACCAGTTGTTCGACTAAATGTCTGATACTTTGATTCTCATGCAATTCTCCATTTTGTTTGTATATTAAAGATAGAATGATGATAAATTAGTATGAAGTGTTATTCAGTTTGCTATATTGTCAATTGGATGCTGAATATATCGTTAACGAGTGACAAAATTTTCTTAAAGATTGGTAGTTACAACTTAATGGTTCTTTCTTATATACGGTTTTCATATCTGGAGTTTGATGATTTTTTTTTTGTAGCTATGCAAGCAGGGATGGATATGGAAAAGCTCTTGAAATGTTTGACTAACAGCCTTTCTCGATTCATTCATCTTGTCACGTTTGGTGCACCTACGAGCCTGCCAAGTCAGCAAGACTACAAATACGTTGCTAATTCGCTAAAGCTTTTTAAACGCGTACTTGATAACATTGATGAATCCTGCATACACTCGGATGAAGTTCTGTGTAAGGAGTTTGAAGAACTTGATGTTGTTGTAAACGAGTCCCGAGAGTTCATCGAGAATTGGAATGTTCACATGAGCAAAATTTATGGGGTGCGTATCTCCTTTCTTACAAGACTATCTTAGATTGTTTGATATTGACAACGCAAACATAGTCTTTAATTGTGTTTTTCTTTTCTTTCTTGAATATATTTTCAGGTTGTGCAAAGCAGACATCTTATTTCAAAAATTCAAACATGTTCAATCAAGATTTGTGAAACCGTATACGGGTCATTGGAGTCTTCATCAACTACATCTACTTCCACTTTAGTTGATACTCAGGTATGCTTGAGGTTGGAATCTTTTGATGAATCGAAAACATATTTCTTTAGATGAAAATAACATATTTTAGACATACAAAGAGTATTTTATGTAGGTGACTGCTAATGTTGTACGATCAACAAAAACTGAAATCAAAGATTCATCACGCACAACATAAAAATTGAAACGAAATATAAACATAAAAATCTTCGATATTTTTAGGACCCGAAAAATAATATGAATATTTTGTACTGTTTATAATTTTGTATAGGCAAATTGGATTTTAATAATCCCACCTTCAAGGATCCTTAAAAAAATTATTTCTCACTAGACGTCCGTTAAGTTTTTTTTTTTTCCGAATTTCAAAGCGATGTTTTAGGGCATTTGATCAGAACGAGGATACGAGTCGGTTGATGTAAAACTTACCTCGAAACGGTGCTCCAATGACGGAAATGGGGCTTCAATTAAGGTGTTTAAACTTCCAATTAACAAAAATCAAGCCGTTTAGAGGACCGTTTCAAGGTAAGTTTTACATCAATCGACTCGTATCCTTGTTCTGATCAAATGCCCTAAAACATCAGTTTGAAATTCGAAAAAAAAAAACGTAAGGGAGTTAAGTTTTTTTAACGGAGGTCCAGTGAGAAATTTCTTTTTAAAAGGTGGTACTGCCAGTGGCGATATTTAAAGGTGGGATTATTAAAATCCAATTTGCCTTTTATATAATGTTGTTTCGGTTCAAAGTGAATGACTACATAATGTCCATATTTCAGCGTTTTATGGAGGAATTAAAGAATTTAAAGTCGGAAACTGTATCCGAGAAGTTGGAAGAAGCCCTAAAATTCATAAGAGAACAAAAGGTTCCTCCATTAGAACTTATAATGGAAATCATAGAATTGCTTCAGTTATCATCAACTCATGAACTGCTAAAAGAAATCGTCGCTGTTGAAAAGGAGAATATCAAGGTTAACCAACCGAATGATATTAATTATATCTCCGATCTCGTTTTTCATATAAGGGAAACCATCGTTAATCTTGAAAGCTTTAAAACTATTAACGGTGTTTCAGTCCCTCCATATTTCATCTGCCCATTGACCCTGCAGCTCATGTTTGACCCGGTGATCGTGTCAACGGGTCAAACGTATGAACGGGATTCGATCCAGAAATGGCTTAATAATGGACTTTTGAGATGCCCGGTAACCCGTCAAACACTTTCACACAGGAACCTGATCCCGAATTACACGGTCAAAGCTTTGATATCAAATTGGTGTGATGAAAACAAGATAAAAATCAACCGTACCATTGACCATCCTGATAACTGTGATAAGTCATCATCAGAAGATCAAGTAGTTAGCAATTTGACAATCGAAAACGGGTTTGACCGACTGAGCTTTCAAAAGTCAAACCATCGGTCAACCGAAGAGTCATGTAGTCATAGCAGGAGTGAATCGACTTCAACGGCCGTTTCCAGTTCTGAACATTTATGTGAAATGTCTGGAGAAACAGCTTCCGATACCGGGGTTTCACCGCACAGTTACCCGATAACTGTTTCCACGCTACCCGATTCTTCACGAGATGACACGACAACATTTTCGTATGTGAAACAACTTGTTAATGATCTCAAATCTCCGTCAAACGAAACCCAAACGAAAGCCGCTGAAGAAATACGGTATCTTGCCAAAAACAATATGGAAAACCGAATCTTAATCGGACAATCTGGAGCCATTCAACCTCTTGTTTCGTTATTACATTCCAATCAAAAGCTTACGCAAGAACACGCGGTCACCGCTCTTTTAAACTTGTCGATAAATGGAAACATAAAGTCAATGATTGCCGAATCGGGTGCTGTCGAACCGTTAATCCATGTTTTAGAAACGGGAAATACGTGTGCTAAAGAAAACGCAGCAGCAGCGCTATTTAGTCTCTCGTTATTAGAAGAATACCGGGTCAAAATCGGTCAATCTGGTGCGGTCAAACCATTGGTTGACCTTTTAGGATCCGGCACCTTAAGAGGGAAAAAGGATGCAGCTACCGCATTGTTTAATTTATCGATTTTTCACGAGAATAAAGCGCGGATAATACAAGCAGGGGCGGTTAGGTATCTTGTGGAGTTAATGGATCCCGACACGCAAATGGTTGATAAAGCGGTTGCTTTACTTTCGAATCTGGCTAGTGTACCCGAGGGCTGTTTGGTAATTGCGCGAGAAGGAGGGATACCGTTGTTGGTTGAGGTTGTTGAAACGGGTTCTCAAAGGGGTAAAGAGAATGCGGCTTCTATACTTTTACAGCTTTGTCTGAATAGTCCGAAATATTGTCGGTTGGTTCTTCAAGAAGGTGCGGTCCCGCCTCTCGTTGCTTTGTCCCAATCTGGAACATCACGGGCCAAGGAGAAGGTAAAATGTTGTGTTTTTTACGTAAAAAACATGCTTGACCCGTTTGAGATAAAACAAAGCTAGAATTGACCCGTTTAATGATAAATGGGTTGAAATGGCCACATCCTTGGTTTTAAAAAGCGAGAGTCGCACAAAAGCGACGAGGTCTAAAAATGAGGCGCAAAGCGCAAAAGCGGTGGGCTTTTTCGTACCCGAGGCGCAAGAAGAGTATATAAATTTTTATATATATCCCATAGGTTTTTAGCATCCCTTATCCAAAATATAGTTATAACTAAGGTTTATTTATGATTTTACCTACATGTCAAGCCAAAAAACCTATTGTCCAACACTTTCATGCATAAAAACAACATAAAAACACCCAAAATACATAAGGCGCGCGCCTCAGACCTCAAAAAACCCAAAAATGCTTTTTTCTTGCGCTTAGTGGAAAAAGCGCGCCTCAGGTACCCTGAGGCGTTGAGACCTGCACCTTAGTGCGCCTCGCGCCTAGGCGCGCTTTTTAAAACCCATGCCACATCTAATATCTTTGTTCATTGATTGATTGGTTATGTTTACTCGCAAGATGAAATGTCAGGCAAGTAGGCAGGTTGGCTAGTAGGGCTGCAAACGAACCGAACGAAAACCAACAAGACCTTGTTCATGTTCATTTATTAAGAAATACATGTGTTCACGAACTGTTCATGAATAGTTACCAAACGAGATTTTATGTTCGTGTTCGTTTGTTAAGGAAATGAACATGTTCGTGTTTGTTAATTTTAGGCAATGAACGTTGATGAACATGAATGGAAACAAACGAACACAAACAAGCATTCATGAACATAATATATAATACATCGACCCTTACCAAATATTTAATTGTCGCAGTTTTAAAGTATTTGAATAAATATAAAAACTAATGTTACCGAACGTTCACGAACATAAATGTACATACGTGGCCTCTGTTCATGTTCGTTTATTTAACTAAACGAACAAAATTTCTTGTTCGTGTTCGTTTGTTTAATAAACGAACGAACACTAACGAACTTCCCGCCGCACGGTTCACGAACTGTTCGTTGAACGTTTGGTTCGTTTGCTGTCCTAGGTCCAACGGTTTCATGTTGAAACATGTCATCTTTTACTTGTAAACAATTTTTATGTTGTTTTCTAAAAAATATCTTATGTATGATTGATGTGTAATTATAATTAAAAACAATATTGTTACAATAATAATATAATTAGGAGGTTGTATGCATTACTTGAGCGACTTTCAACCCATTTGAGCCGTTTATTTTACATGTATGACAAAAAACCCACTCGAATTAACCCATTTTTAGGTACATCCGTCAAAAATTGACACTTGTGAGCCAATTTAGCTATTTCCTGTTTGTAACGGGTTTGCTTGATTATTAAATCAGGCACAACAACTTCTGAGTCATTTTCGCAGTCAGCGTGAAAATGCTTCCGGAAGAGGGAAATCTTGAGAAACAAAAACGTTTACACTCCTGTAAGTTTTTAAAAAATACCCTTGTTTTTTATTTGTATAATGTGATGCCTTTGTCAACCAATTTCATATTTTTCCTCTCAGGAGTGTTTCTTGAATATGATATCTGTAAAGTATGAAGATTTGGTATCGAAAGATTTCAATGGAGGTGGCGGAGACATGAAAGTGAAAGGTAAAGGTCGGTTTCGGGCTTGTTGTTGGTTCGAAAGAGTGATTTATTATTTTTGTTTTGTGGATTCTTGCATTGTTTATTCGTAGCTTGTAAAAAGGAACGAAGAAAAACGAATCTACGATTTGAATTGAATGATTCGGTTCACGGAGAGCAATGCTCTGTTTTTGTGTAGGGTATTATTCTTTGTGCTTATTTTATGATCTCTTGTTAGACTCGCGCATATGTCCCTAAAGACAGGTTAGCCCTTTTGGGACCCCTGTTTCTGGCCCGGACTAGTTCATAGCTAAGTATTTCGCCTGATTCTCATGTCTAGGACTGTTAAAGAGGGTCGGGACGATGGAGAGGATACTTGTAGGACCAATTAGTGGTAGGAGTGTGCAGAACTCGATGTAGAATCATGAAAACGATAAATTTCAGCCCGAGCTGCATGAAACCTAACCGAAATGCGAATACTTAGTCTAGTAGTTGCTTCCTAATGATAACAAAAATCCAGTTCTCAGTCTGGTCTGGTTCAAGTCCAAAATGGGTTTCTTTCATGTCAATAAAACTGTGGTTCGGCTGATTTTGACGAAAATTCTGGGCCGAACAGCTAACTACTGATTTGGGAAATGACAAACCAAGGAGATGGCCCGACCGGAGGATCCAAGGAGGTGGCCCGACCGGAGGGTTGGGTTTGGTGATTAACAGTTCGGTTTTGACGGTTTGTCCATTCAAACCGATTTTCCTTTTTTCATTTATCCAAAATCATTACTTGCATTAAAACATGTTAAAATGATATATATGATTTATGATCAGAAAATAAAAAAAAATATATGAATAATAGAAGTTGATTGGCTGGTCAGGTTTGCACGACTGTTAATTTCTTAAATTTATATAAAGATTCTTGAATTTATATAAAGAAAAATGTAGATGGACAACAAGCAGCGCCACAACCCCCTTTTGAATAGAAAACGGTTTTAAGTTTCAAACCGAGCTAAACCAAAGAGTCAAACTTTTAAACAAGCTGACTTGCTTTGGTTTGGGCCATTTAACGGTTTATGAACACCCCTAACTTAAATTACGTGTTGGTGTTAGGACTATATCGGAATCAGATTCAATTGTATACGAGAACCCAAACTGAAGTAGTACTATATATACTGGCCTGGTCGAAACTAGATTTTTAATTAGAAATGACGTTCATGACATTGTGGGTCAAGGACAGCTCGGATATTATTTGCAGGCCTGGTAAAAGTGGGCCCTGTAATAATATCTGTATCAATACGGGTATTCGTTTTTTTTCCCGATTGCCATACTGATAACGGTCGAATACCGGTATTGATACTAATAATGTTGGGACAATATCATATAGTAGGATTTTATAAAGTATTACATTATATTACTATAATAACGAAAGGGTAAACGACATCAGATATAGTTAGAAGAGTAAATTGCCATTTTAGTCTCTGAGCTTTCACCCAAAATGCCACTTTAATCCAAATAGTTTTTTCTCTGCCATTTTAGTTCAAATAGTTGTTTTTCCTATCATTTGTCCCTAACTTTTGTCATTTTTACCATTTTCATCCACCACCACCACCCACCCTATCACAACCTTCTATCATCGCCACCACCTGCCTGCACCGTCACCACCACCATCACCACCCACCATTTCCACCACCACCGGCCACTTTTCCGCCACCCACGTCATCAACCACCACCACAATCATCGTAAACCAACAACCATTGCCGTCATCTTCCCTATAAATCGGCACACTACCATCCCCATATCATCGCACCTGCAACAAAAAAGAAAGAAAAATATGGTTTGACCAAAATGCCCCTAAGTTAATTGACTTTTTTAAATGGAGTTAGTTGGTTAGATGAAAATGGCAAAAAATGAAAAAAGTTAGGGACTAAAATGACAAAAAAAATAAACTATTTGCACCAAAGTGACAAAAAAAAAAAAAAAAAAAAAAAAAAAAAAAAAAAAAAAACTATTTAGACTAAAGTACCATCTTTGGTCTAACCCAAATACTAAAATGACAATAACTCAAATCCAAATGACAAAAAAGTTATTGTTGTATTAAAAGTTTTTCTGAAACATTACAAATAAGTCAATAACTACTACAATTAACTATAGTCATATGTGAATTTGAGAATAAATCTATATTTTCGATCAAAATATGAATTTGAGAATAAATCATACTTTCGATAAAAAATTATAACTAAGATTCCAAACAAATTGAAAGGAAGAATAAAATTCCTTAATCTAAAAAACAAATTATTAAAAACTTTATTGATGATTTATTAGGTTAAAAATTTGTGTATTACACGAGTTGAATAAAATAAATTTATATATTAAGGATTAAAATATTTATATCTTTAAAAATGTATTTATTGCACGAGTTAAATAAACACATGTATTACACGAGTTGAATAAATATAATATAACTAGTTAATACATACGATTGTCAAGATATGTTTTTGAAGAAAAAAAGATCTTTGATGTATTATTTACTTATTATAACATTTACTTTGTTTTTTTTATTATTATCATATAAACTTGTGTATTATACGGGTTATAACATTTTACTTTGTTTGATTTTTATTTATTTTTAGGTTAGAAACTTATGTATTACACGTAGTTGGATCAATAAAATATAAAATAGTAATTAATAAGTGAAAAAAATTAAAGAAATAGTTAAGAAAAGACGTATTAAATAAATAAGAAATAAGCGGGAAATTATGATTTAATAGAATAGAGAAGCAAGATAATTATGATTTAACATTATTATTTAATAGGAGAGTCAAGAATAAAAATAAAGGTGAGAAGACACCGGAGAATGACACGTATCCACCAAAATTTTCATTTATTATATAGTAAAATAAAATAAAATAAAGATAAAGATTATATATATATATATACATCTCTCTAAATAATAAAGCAAAGTTTCAAAATCACACGTGTCACAATTCTAAGCCTCCAATCCTATGTGTAATTTTAATAGATTTTCTATTTTTATGTTTAAAAAAAGCCTAAAGTCAATTTTTAAAAAAACCTCTTACTCTACCTTCATAGCCCAGTTGGTTGAGGGCCGGTTTGGTCTCCTAGAGGTCACCGGTTCGATTCCCGCTTGTGGCGAAAGGGGGTAGGACACCCGTGCGCAATGATGGTGACTAACCCACCGAGGGGGGTTTGATCCTGAGCGTCACCCCGGTTTTCACCCGGCTGTTACTCCAGCGAGGCAACTCGTGTGGAGGCAGTACGGTTTCCGGGGGAACGCCATCCAAGTCTGATACCGTACGGGGCCCGATAGAACATCGTCGGCAGATCTTGGCTGGGGAATACCGTCTTCGACGGGGTTCAGTGACAATGGGTCACTCATAAGAAAGTCACCGTTCAAAAAAAAAAAAAAAAGAACTCACCTCTTGTAACATCCCTTTCACCCCTGCAGTACACACAAAATGTCAAAAAAAAAAAAAAAAACCCTACACGCACCCATACCCATATTTCCCTTTCTTCTTCATTTTCTTCTTCTTCTCTTTGATTCTTCTCTTTTCAATTCCATTTCAAGATATGGTTAAAAAAACTCAAAGCAACCCTTCTGTATAATACTTTCTCTCTGAAACGCATATCGTACAGATCATATTTGCATAAAACTCCAAATCGTGTTCAAGAAACACAAATCGTACGGTGGTGCTCGATTTCTAAACCTAATCCGATGGTATACAGAAGCATTCACACGGATCGCTCTTTTGAAATTGGCTTCTCTTCTGCACAGTGCGTCTGGGTGAAGTCTATAAAGGCATACCAATGAGACCTAAATTTGTGAAGTATATGAAATTGACTTCCTCTTCGTGGTTATTTAATTTAAATCTTAATTTTAATTTTCTATTGTTTATGAACTGAATTTGTGAAGTATATGTACAGGGTGTTGGTTATTGAAGGAAGCTTTGCTATTGTTTGAAGAAATCAGGTTCGTGAATTTCACGTTTCACTATGTTTGAATTGAACTGTTTTGAAGTTGTTAGGGATAATTGATATGTTTTATAATTGTGAAATTTGTTGTTTCTGATTACATGTTAGTCTATTATATGTGAATTTCACGTAGCATCTGGTCCTTGAAGTCACATGTTTTATAACTCATAAAATGCAAGTTAATGCCTTAAACATTTTTGTTTTTTTAAACTACACAATTGAATTAATATGTGATCGCTTCTATTATTTTTAAGTAGATAATATCTACTTAAAAATATAATAAAATCTAACCGCTTACATGTTTATTATATTGTTATTTTTTGAATAAGCAACTCACTTGATACCTTTTTTCCCACAAAATGGCCCGTTTTGACCCGAACTCGGTACAACCAGTTTCACCGATGTTAGTAGTATGCAACTATCTGATTGGTTGTCTTTTAAAAAAGCATCCTACTTCAAAGTGTTCCTACTGATGTTTTGAAACAAGGAAAGGCTATAGCTGATAGGGGTGTTATTCGGGTTAGTGTATCAGTGTTTGGTTTTTCGGCTCATATTCTTACTCCTTGTGTTGTGCCTATGTTAACACATACTTGCCAAAACTGAACCTTCCTTTAAAGGCTGGTTCAAAACTGAACCAAATAAAAAAAATTGGTTTTGGTTATAGTTATGAGTCACAACCGAATAGAACCGCCCTATGCACACACTCAAAATCACCAAACTAAGTGTTCTTACGGAGCTAATTATTAACGAGCAGGCCTAATTTTGAGCTTAAACCCCTTCTTTTCTAAGTTGAATTCGCATAGATGTAAGATGGTATGAATACGTAACATTATTTATAGGACTCCTAGAGATCATTAGTCGTTTTTTGATGTTCAGATTTCTTGAACTGCAACTTCAACACTTGAAGGTGTTGTTTCTCATTTTGTCGGGTTTTTTTTATGTATATTATGAGTATGCACAGATTTGTGCAGTGACTCTTGATGAATAGAGGGTGGGAAAACAATATGCACTCTCAATTTAATAATCTATTCCACACTTTACAAATGATACATATGAGGGTATATACAGGTAGTGAATCGGTGCGTCTCGCAACCGTCACACCTTTACAATTTGGCGGTTATCATCTAAAACACACCTGTTGACTTGTACATTGACTTTTTATAACAAACTAATTGACTTTCTAATCACATAATAATATTACTAAATAAACTTAGGTTATCTTGATTAATTATATTTCCAACAAGTGCAGGCACCGGTAGGCAATGATAGGAGATCCAGGAAACCTGGGTTCGATTTTTGAGTGAAACAAGTTTTTCGGGAATTTCATCGTCGTGCCTACGGGCGGGTGGTTTACCGGGTTTTCCCCGGAATTGGTGGTGGACTCGGGTCACTCTCGGAGTACTCCGTTTGGTCCAGTGGGTGCCCCGAGAATACTCACGATTGATTCTGTTGGCCGTTCTAAAAATAAAAGCTTTATAATTTTGTGGTAACAATAAAAACACACCCTAAAAGAGCAACCTTACAAACAAAACATAATAATAAAAGGTCATATCATATTGGCCTTTCTTAAAATGTAAATGGAGCTATTTCCATTCTGTTGAAATATACACCAGAAGGTCCATCATCAGCAACAAAGCAGCCATTACTGCAGGTATAGCACCTTCTTCTATAGTAAGGAATCCTGTATTACATGACATACATGTTACCACATACCGGAGAAGATGACCTCATGGATGTAGAATTGATCCTCATGGATGAGGAGGTACTTTATAAATTTATATATCATTTATTTATATTTCATTTTTCTCATTGTTTACACTCTAAAACTTTATATTTGTTAGATATGGTTCCAAAATTCAAGCAAGTGTGGCAGGTAATTATCTCGCAATGTATGGGAAATTACTTCAAGAAAAAGGTTGTGTCATGGTTACGAGGTTTGAAATTGGTGACAACTTGTCTCTGTACCGCAACTGAGCATCCAAATAGATTGTTTTTCAATTACATTACCGATATAAAAAACTATGATGACTTTGGTGGATCCATTCATAGATTCTCTTTTACTTCCTTTGATGTGCTTCGCAATCATGCTATTCCACTAGACTCTCCTGTCGGTAAGTGCATAGTCATTTTAATTATCAGTAATACGTCTATTTTACTTATATTAAGCGAGTATTATTGTACTAAATTGTTTTTTTATGTTTCTTTATAGATATCAATGGTTACGTTGATGGTTGGTTTCCTATGATTGATCATACAAGCAGAAATGACAAACTGACCAAAAAATGAGCTTACAACTTCGTGACTTAGAGTTACATTTTATTTATTCTTTGTGAATTGTTTTATACATTTAGCAATTACTTCAAATTTTATAAAATTGTTACTAATAAGTACCTTAATGTTTATGTCACTTTGTGGGGAGATTATGTGGTGCAAATGTAAAAGTTCATGGAAAAGAATCTGAGTGATGTTACAGTTTTTGTGATACTACAGTTTGGAAAATATAGCTTTCATGAAAGTTTTATACTTAATAAACTCTTTTCTTGCTCATTATTTTTTATATAATTTACATTCCGTTGTTGTAGTTATTAATGCTTAACTATTTTGATATAATTTTGCTATTAACTATTTAGGTAAGACATACGTTTCCAATTCTTTTCAAAGGTAATATCACTTCGAAATCGTGTTATTCAAGCAGAGGTGGTATCTGGAAGTAATATTGATGCTCGAACTTTTATTCCTAGAATTGGTATAATACCCTCGGATAAGAAGGTTCCTTTTAGATTCCAATGAAGATAATTTCCTCTTGCTGTATGTTTCGCTATGACAATAAATAAAAGTCAAGCGCAATCGTTATCCAGAGTGGTTTGTTTTTGAAGCATCCAATATTTTCTCATGGTCAACTGTACGTGGCTTTGTCGAGAGTCAAAAGCAAAGACGGACTCAAACTATCAATTCTTGATAATGATGGTAACCTTACTAATAAGACATCTAATTTCGTATACAAAGAAGTTTTTACTTGTAACGTGTATTGGTATTTCTACACGTATTTTGTTGCGTTAGACAATTGTAGTTAAATCATTTTAATCCAAACCTGGCAAGTTTTTTTTAGATTTTTGTTTCATAGATGTGTTTTCTATTTCATTTATTTTAATAACCCAATCTATTATCTCAAATGGATCAACCTTTCAATCTTCAATATCAACCGACCTGACATTATATTGATCTATTAGCTTTGTGATCTTTCCAATCTTCAATATCAATCGAGTCGACATTATGATCTATTAACCTTCAAAGGTTACATTAATTTAATGTTTATATATGTATTGTAAATTTTTTAACACAACCATCAACCCGTGAAGCTCACGGGTATATAATCTAGTACATATATATAATATAAGTTAGATAATATTATTAATTTAATAAAATATTAATATGAAAATATTAATAAATTCACCATTAATTATGAAAATAATTTTTTCATCAAATATAAACCGTTAATTTATAGTAACTTATCATTAGTTAAATCCGCATAACAATTATTTATAAGAATAACGAATTTCATTTATGACATACCAATAAAATTATTTTCATTTATTTTAAATGAAAGTTATCTTTAAAGATACACAATTGTAAATTAATATTGTTTAGATACATATTATATGTAATGTAATACGTAATTTCAGTCATATAAAGAATATATATAGTTATGCATTACATATTTTTTAATATTCAGCCCGTGTTATACACGGGTGATTATGCCATTTCATGTTACTTATTAAAATTGGTCAGTTTTTGTGAATAATCATAAGGTAATAAAAATAAGGTATTTATATGCAGTTTTTCTACAGATTATATATATAATTATATCGTCTATATTATACAAACTCGTGTAATATATGAGCCTATAACCTAGTCATTTAATATATTAGTTAGATTAGATGATATTAATTTAATATTAGTTAAAACACGTATCATCCTGAGAACTTGGTCTAATGGTAAATTGGTCTGCCCTCCCTAGTAGAGACGCTGGTTTGATTCTCGCTCGGGCCCTTTTCGAGGGACATCTGAGTGAAGGAAGGAATCGAGACTTTAATCCCGGGTTCGAACCTGATGTGGGCAAGGGTTTACGGATTTCATCCGATTCTCGCGCATCGGAGAGCACAGTCTCATGATGGATGAGGAGTCGACCTTGGACATAGCCTCGAGTAGGGTGGGTTCACACGTAAGTTAAAAAAAAGGAAAAAATATATAATTTAAAGTGTAGCATAAATTACGAGGTGTGTAGGATAAATTTCAATATGTGTAGGATAAAGTTCAAAATGTGTAGGATAAATTTTGATGTGTGTAAGCAAAAATTTAAGTGTGGAGGATGATAGTATTTATGACTAATTAATTATTAAAAGATAATAATAAATGAGTTGAGAAAAAAAAACTATTTAATGTTTTACATTTGTACCCTTTATTCTTTTTCTTCTTAATTTAATTTTCTTCTCAAATGAACCTTCCCCTATATATGTATATGTATGTGTATATGTATATATACTAATTAAAAATAATAATTCGAGCTGAACCGAGCCGAGCCGAGCGGACCTTTGCTCATGCTTGGCTCGTTTACAAACCAAACCGAGCAGAGCGGCTCGTTTACAACCGAGCGTCAAATCGAATGAGTATTTTCCGAGTAATTTTCGAACGAATATCGAGCGAGCGATGAGCGATTTAAACGGCCCTAACGACGGGAATATTTTTTTAAAGCATGTTAATCTTTTGGAATGATTGAAGTAACCCTTTAAAGTTTTAGCCCTATTATTTCTTTTTGACCTTTTAGAAGCCCAACTGTTTTTTGCTTCACAATCATATCATTAACCAAAATAATTAAAATATATATATTTTCATCACATAATGACTAAAGTGTAACAAGGTTATTACAATTAATTAAAAAGTTGAATAATAGCAAAAATCATAATCACATCATATTCATCATATACTTTGTGGTTGCTTACACGGCGAAAGGGAAAACTAAATTAGGCCAAAATATATAAAGATTGGGCGAGTTGTATTCGATAGAGCTTTTGTATTTTTCTTCTTTTAGAGGTTAGAACCAATAATAAACATTATCATTATAGTTTAGTATGGAAAAATCAAGAAAATATTTCATAGGTAACATTGGATAAGCTTTTGTTGCTTAAGCATATTGCATAAAGAACACGAAACTACATATTACAGCGTTAAAATAATGAAAATATTAGCATTTACAAGCCCAAATAATCCTATGCATGTACATAAATTCAATCTCTGAATATACAAGAAATCAATCACTTCGTTCAAATAGAATTTACACACATAAACACTCAAGAATCAAATGAAGAAATTATATGTCCACATCTTAAATTTTCTACACCTAAAACACTTCAGTTCACATTACTAATGATTACTCGTAGAACACAATGCCATTGTCGTTATCATCATCCTCGTATTCCATGTCTTGTAGATTGTGGGAAGGGACATGGTCTTCAAAACCCATATTGTAAAAGAAACCATATTGATCTTCACACTTGTTACTTGAGCTTATAATTTGATCGGTCGATTCAATCAAAGTGGAGTTAGGAGGTAGTTGGAGAAGATTTGGATGGTTGCAATGTTGTGGTGATATGCCAAAGTAATTTTGGTGATTGCAGAAGGTGGTAGAGGTGTTGTTGTTGGTGATCAATGGGTGGTGATGGTGGAGACAAGATGGTTGCTGGCAGATGGTGGTGAGGGTAGGAGATGGATCCAGATTTGGTGAGGTGGTATTTTGAGTTGTGTTGTGATACATGTCTTGTGGACAGTGTTGGTTGCTGTTGTCTCCCTTTGCTTTGTAAAACACTCTACATAAAACCCAATCTTCCTGTTCATTGAATTTAACAAAATAAGAGAGAAAGTTAACTAAATGATGCATAGTTTAAACACTAAAAAAAGTGATAACATTATTCATCAATTTTTAAAAAAATCCAGAACAATGCTTTGGAATCTGGATCATACTAGAAAACAAGGGCGGATGTAGCTTAAGAGTAGGGGTAGCCCCCACTACCCCTCGACGCTCCAGCGGTAGTGTAAATTTTGGAAAATTTTGACGTTTTTTAGATTTTGTTGCCCCTATAAAAAAGATAATTTTGAAACGTTGCCCCTTGACTTTTTTTCTAGATCTGCTAGAAAAAACCATATAGTTATCATACAAAAATAAATCTAACCTTGGGAGGATTATTTGGGTTTTCTAGGCGAAATTCGTGCATGATCCAACCAGTTTTAATCCCATTTGGTGCTCGGTTCATGTAAAACACTAAAGTCTTCCTCATCCCTACAGTGGCACCAGTACTTGGATCAACAACTGTCCTATCTTTTCCGGTGGCCTTCCAATATCCAGTTGTGGTGGCCCTATTAGTCCGGTATCCTGTTGCATACTTGCGATCGCGAAAGCTGAAGAAGTACCACTCACTTGAATTGAGTTTTGCAGTCTCTTCAGTTACAATAAAAACATAAGGTTCACATAATTAGTTAATAACCATGCACCATATAAGTTATTTTAAACCTAGCCAAAAGGTCACTAAATGCTTCAATATTACATAAAGTTTATAGAAACAGTGATTAAGATGGAGAACAAACTGCTGGTGTTTCAAGTGTGCAGTGTTTCTAGGAGAGGATTCAAATGAAAGGCTAAAAAGTACTATGCAGATTGTTGGTACAATGTCAATTTCAGAATATGTCCTTATTAGCACTACCAATGATGTGTATGTCACACAAGTATGTTTCTATTCACCAACTTACATGCATCACATGTATATACACATACTTTGAATTAAATTATTTTTATTGTTTAACGCTTTTAACATTTGAATATATGGTATCGTTACGCGGCTAATTAATTGTTGCTCCTATTGTAATTAAGGAATATGTCAATCGAAACACGTCAAGACTTTTTGGTCCCGGTGACACGATGATTGTTGCTCCTTTTCTAAGGAACCCATTGAAGAAAGCAAGATATGGCTCACTAACAATAGACCATCTTATCCTATTATTGCTTTTTAATCGATCAGGGCCAATATCACCAGGACACTTAATTGTCTTTTTAACATTAAATTTAAGGATAGGATTGATAACAGAGGAATATATTGTCGACTTGATTGATTTGGATGATAGATACATACATTAGAGCATTAAATCTGTAGTCATATCCAATAAAAGATATATTTAGGAATCTGGATATAGTTAGGGTGGGGAATAAACAAGTTTTCTTAGATTCCATATCTAAAAGGTGCTTTTGGAGTTTGTCAAGAAAGTTAGTGTTTCTTTATAGATTATCTATTACTATTAACCGCAAATAATTGAAGGTATACCAAATCCAGACTCCAAATAATATAATTAATCATGTAGTACCTATTTATGTATATGTATATTACATGTATGGTATCCATACACACATATTGTGTGTATATATAGGGGAAGGTTAACGTAGAATATTCCTTAACGTGCGATGCGTACGCATGTTATAAAAATCAAATCCTAGTCACGCATGAAAAAAATACATAATCAGGCATGAGCAAAATCAATAATCACGCATGTGTAAAAATAATTACGCATGTTATAATTTCCTCGCATACGCATAGTACGTTAAGTAATATTATATTTTACACTTTCACTATATATATATATTATAACAGATAGATTCCTCTTGACAGCCTAACCTTAGATTTCAAATTTTTGGAACGTACTCTCTCTCTCTCTAGCTCTAAGTAAACCTGAAGCAAGAGTAATCTATATATTTTGCCTACCATTATGCATATATTGAGAACAGTATTAACATAAAATGTTTTTACAAATATCAAGCTTCCATGTATATCAGCTTTAAATCAAGTTATGTGTGTTTGCAGTGCTAATCATGAGTTTCAAACCTTGATTGGCATTATGACTAATTGATGTGCTTATTATAAATTGGATTAAACTGGCGTTTTGTCTCATAAAATTCACAAAGAAAGTGAAATTAGGATAAAAAATGATTTGACACCCATGTGTACATATGATTAGTTCTTGTCTTAACATGTCCACTGCTTATACCCAACAAATTATGCATTTCTTTCCCCACTCCCTATTCATCAAAGAAACAGAAATCACATATTCAAAGAAAGTTACTAAATTAGAACTTATTATCTTTTTTTTTTTTGAACGACAAATTTCTTTTATTTGTTTCTTCTGTGAGACTCCTAAGGTGTTTAAAGGTTTTGCCTTTGCCAATGGACCACCACCCCATTGGTAGAACTTATTATCTACTTATTGCCTTATGAAATAAATATTACCGACTAATAATCAAAAAAGCAAATTGGAAAAACAATAACGAAAAATATAGATGAACAGTTTTTATAACCAATCTTCAAACACCCCCTAAACTCACCTGGAAGTTGCCATGGCTCACAAGTATGAAGATCAATTTCCACTAAAGTGCCCTTGAGTACATCTTCATTAGCTATCTTTTTATAAAGATAGTGGCAAACCAACTCTTCATCGCTAGGGTAAAACCGAAATCCTGGTGGCAGTGAGGCTCCAATATCTCTCAAACCCATCTCTTGACTTGAACTTGTTATTGTAAAACTTCAAGATCAAAGCATGTAGAGGCGCGCTCTATTGATCACGAAATTTCTTGATGATTTTGTATTTAGGAAACAAGAAAGGTGTAAAGACTGGTGATGATTACAAGGTCCAACTGAAAGCTTTTATAGTAGCTAGGTGTTTCTAATGTGGAAGTATATAGTGAGTTTATAATAATAAAGAAGAAGAAAGGTGTTGGATATATATAAGGGGGTGGAGGCTGAAAGTTACCTTTGCCACCAAGAATTCCTTAATTATCAATCAATATTCTAACAGTTAATTATAATTTTTTTTGAACGGCAGTTAATTATAATTATGCTTGTATAGTTAGTTATTATTTCTGTGGGAGAACTTTCAAGATAAACCAAAGTCACAAGAAATCAATATCTGTCTCTATGGTGTGCATTACTGTTGTCCAACTTTAATTAATAATTATGATTAAGAGTACACATGTATAATTTTCTGGATCCTTAAAAGAGGCTTTTAAAAATCTCTTTTGTGATGACAATATAAGGCAAAAAATCTAAAGGTTACAAATTTTTTGGCATGCTTTACTATTAATGTTCATATTAGTTTGAGAATATATATGTAGATTATAAAATTTTGTGATGTTGGGAACTCATTACTTTAAAAAGGTTACGTAGCTTGTCTTTTTATATACCTAACAGGGTTTAATTAGGGCCAGATACATATAACTTTAGACCATATTATGTAATTGTCACAATAGTTATTAAATCTAATCTAAAAAACCATTACTTTTAAAACTGATGACAAATTTAAAAATTAAAAAGAACAATTTACTGAGCTTTTGCAGCAAAACTCACTTATCTAGTTTTTTTAAAATCACTAGGTTTAGAAATTAGTTACCAAATAAGAAATAATGCTTTAGAAAATAGAGATTCTAGTGCAAGATTATAAATCACGAACATGATAAAGCTTATTAGTTGGTGGGAGAACACCTCCAAAATCCAGCTTTTTTACTATCTTTGTGAAAATTATATCATTGGATCTTTCAATTATTTTGCTTGCTTTTCATGATCCTCTAGGTTTTGGACGCAAAAACCAAACATAAGAGACAAAATAACTACATATAAAGCTAACATCCATTATAACATAATCCTGTTGGTGCACAAAGTCGCTTACTGTATTCTTTTTTTTTTTTTTTCTTTTTTCTAAAAGGATTAAATCGTGTATATTCTTCTGTATCTCTGTGAATGATACAATGTACACCATATATAGAGACTAGGTTAGTTCCCCGTGTGTTACACGGGTTGAACAATTTAAACTTTATAATAAATATTTCATGTAAATGCAAATCAAAGACGAAGACATTTATATACCAAATTGACATAAATGAGTTAATATAAAGATGATTTATGTTGGTACTATAAAATTCATCAAAAAAAAAAACATGTAATCAAACAGTCATTTAAAATAATACAAAAATAAATATATTATATAATACTCATTATTATATTTACGTATTACATTACACTTATGTAATGAGAAATAAAATGTTACAATTATAACTCGCACATTACCGAAAGTAATTTGAATCCAAAAAATATTCACATAATTCATAAATATCTATATATTTTTTGTACACAACATTAAATCTTTTATTCAAAACTTTACCATCTCTATCTAGAATTAGTAGTTTTACCCCGTCTCTACTTTTAATTATTAATAATGCCAGATACAATTGAGCATGGGTGAAACCAGTAATGCTAAAAACAAACCAACATTGGATAATATTAATAAACAATATTACTTTTTGTCACATATATATATATATATATATATATATATATATATATTAATAGTTATGCTAAAAGATATAATATTTATGTATAACAACATCAAATATAAGTAGAAAGTATAACAATATTAATAAAATGTAATCAATTGTAAATTTTAAAAATAAGTATATCAATATTAATAAGATGTCATCGTATTAATTAGATTTTGAAAATTAAAATTTGGATAAAAATATTAAGTAGGGATTAATTTATTTTTCACAAGATTTAAGGATTAATTTTTTAATTTAGGATTAAGTAATGAAACTAAAAGGATTATGTTTAAGACGGGAAAATAGAATTCTAGATAACCTCAACTCAAATTGATTTACTTATATGTATAGATAGATTATAGTACATTTTTAATTCTCAAAAAAAGAAAAAAATCGAAACATATAACTTAGTAAATCAACTAAATAAAACCCAATATGAATTGAAACTTTAACTTAGTAAAATTAGTTGATAGACAATGTAAAATTTTTCCGTAACATGTTATCATGATTAACAACATATCATCGTAGTAACTTGATTTTGAAAATTAAAATTTGGATAAAAATATTAAGTAGGGATTAAATTATTTTTTCCAAGATTTAAGGATTAATTGTTTTTTAATTTAGGATTAACTAATGAAATTAAAAGTATTATGTTTAAGGCGGGAAAATAGAACTCTAGATGGCCTCAATGATTGCCATGTGTCTCAAATTGGTTTACTTTATTATATGTATAGATGTGTCCCTAACTGTCCTCCTATATACAAGGTAACTATCCTAATCTACAACCAATGATATAGAAACATATTAATGAGAATAATAACAATAATGGCACAATCTTCGGCTGGTCATTGGCTGGCAATATCTTCGGCTGATACTCCCCCTTAGCTGTACCGGGAGTGACGGCAGACGGTCAAGCTACAACGGAAACTTTCAAACAACTGTTTCGAGAGACCTTTAGTGAAGATATCTGCATATTGATAGGAGGCGGGCACATGAAGAACGCGAACTTGACCTAAACGAACTTTTTCTCGGACGAAATGAATGTCAAGTTCCACGTGTTTTGTTCTTTGATGTTGAACGGGGTTGTCCGACAAATAAACTGCTGAAATATTATCACAATAAACGACAGTTGCTCGTGTAACGGGAATATGTAATTCTAATAATAAATTACGTAGCCAGCTAGTTTCGGCTACAGCATTTGCAACACCTCTATATTCCGCCTCGGCACTTGATCGAGAAACCGTTTGCTGCCGTTTAGAGGACCAAGAAATGAGATTATTGCCGAGGAAAACACAAAAACCGGATGTAGAGCGCCTGGAATCAGGACAACCAGCCCAGTCCGCGTCAGAGTAGGCGACAAGGGATGAGGTGGCAGATGGTGTGAGTCGTAACCCATAGTCTATAGTACCCTTGATGTAGCGAAGAATGCGCTTTAAGAAAGCAAAATGTGAATCCCGAGGAGCATGCATGAATAAACATACTTGTTGCACTGCATAGGAGATGTCGGGCCGAGTAAATGTAAGATATTGGAGAGCCCCGGCTAAACTGCGATAGAATGATCCGTCTGATAACAAATTGCCGTCTTCGGCACTTAGCTTTGAAGCTGTGTCAACCGGTGTGTTACAAGGTTTACAATCGGTCATGTTGGCACGGTGCAAAATGTCACGAGCATATTGAGACTGAGATAAAAATAGGCCTATGGTGTCACGCCGGACGGATATGCCCAAAAAATGATGCAGGGCTCCTAAGTATGACATTGCGAACTCTCGTGAGAGTAGGCCGATAATGTTCTTCAGCAGTGTACCTGAGGAAGCTGTTAAAATAATATCATCAACATATAGTAACAAGTATGCAGTGTGACTTCCCTGTCGAAACACAAACAATGAACTATCGCAAACGCTGCCTTTGAAACCGTGGGATGTGATAAAATTGGAGAACCGTTGGAACCATGCCCGGGGTGCCTGCTTGAGTCCATATAAAGATTTGCGTAACCGACAAACATGATTGGGTTTGGTTGAGTCAGTAAATCCCGGTGGCTGAAACATGTAAACTGTCTCCTGTAGGTTTCCATGTAAGAAAGCATTCTTTACGTCAAGTTGATGAATAGGCCAGTTGTTATTAAGAGCAACAGATAGAACTGTGCGTCTAGTGGCTGGTTTTACAACTGGGCTAAACGTATCTTGACAGTCAATGCCAACTGTTTTTGATTTTCCACTAACAACGAGTCGGGCTTTGTACCTTTCTAGACTGCCATCCTGCTTGAATTTGTGGCGAAAGAGCCACATGCACCGAATAATGGGGTGGCTAGCGGGCCGTGGAACCAATTCCCAAGTATCGTTATCAATTAATGCTTTATATTCAGTTAGCATAGCCTGTTGCCAATGAGGGTCGGTCAAGGCTTTGAGGTGTGAGGTTGGTACAGGGGAGATCGGTTCGGCCATAGGTGCTGTGAGAGTGTATTTAGGATTTGGTTTAAGTATACCATCTTTCCCTCTAGTGGTCATGTGGTGAGAGTTTTGGGTAGGTGGGTCCGGTTGTGTGTGTGGTATGTTGGGAGGCTGAGGCAACGGGTGAGACGGGTTGGGAGGGTGGTCGTGTTGCATGGGCTGGGTTGTGTTGTGTGGGATGTGTGTGGGCTGGGGACGGATGGTGGGCTCGGCATAGTGGACGGACCGGGACTTTGGTGAGGGACAGTAGGTGTGGTAGGGTGTGGAGTATATGGGTGCGGTTGGTTTGTAGGGCCGATATTTATGGGTGGGCTAGACGGTTGGGTTGGGCTGGTGGAATTAAACCGAAAAGTGTTGGTGGGTAGAGTGTCATCATCTAAAAAAGTATAAGTGTTAGGTGAGGGAGTTGTGGTGAAGGGAAACGTGGACTCGTCAAAGTCCACATGTCGGGAAATATGGACTTTACCAGTTGAAGGATCTAGACAGCGATAACCTCGAAAGTTGGGTGGGTAGCCTAGAAAGATGCACCGGACAGAACGTGGGTTTAATTTATTCGATTCAGTGGTAGAAAAGTTAGGGTAGCAAGCACACCCGAAAACCCGAAGGTGATCGTATGTGGGGTGACAAAGATACAAGGCAAAGGTGGGAGTGTTGTAATTGAGGCGGGTGGTGGGGAGAATGTTGTGAAGATAAGCAGCCGTGTGAAGTGCCTCAACCCAAAAAGTAGGAGGGATGTGAGCATGTGTGAGGAGGGCACGTATGATATCGTTAATGCGTCGAATCATACGTTCAGAACGGCCGTTTTGTTGGGAAGTTTGAGGACACGAAAAACGAAAAGTGAATCCGTTGGAGGAGGCAAAATTGTGAAAGGCGTGGTTATCAAATGCTCCCCCTAAGTCACATTGAAATGATTTGATATTTTTATGAAATTGAGTTTGGATGAGTTTATGAAATTTAACAAATATTGGAAATGTTTCTGACTTGAATTTTAAAGGGTACACCCAAACATAATTGGAAAAATTATCAACCGAAACCATATAATATTTATAAGCAACATTACTAAGCACGGGTGAGGTCCACAAATCGCAATGAATTATATCAAAATGAGCATAAGTAAAAGAATTTGAAGCAACAAAAGAAAGTCGTTTACTGTTAGATAAATGGCAAGAGTCACAAAAACCAAACGATTGTCCAATACAAGGAATATGAAAAGTACTAGAAAGAAATTTTAAAACTTGAGTGCCAGGATGTCCAAGACGATCATGCCACTTATTTGATTCAGCTGCTAAAAGGACTTGACGAGGTGGGGTGAATGGGTAAAGGTCGCCGGTGCTATCATGGCGCGAAAGAGGTTGTCCAGTCTTGAGATCCTTCAAAGTAAAACCATATGGGTCAAATTCAACAGATACAAGGTTATCTCGGGTAAATTTTCGGACTGAAATTAGGTCTTTGACCACTGTGGGGGCATAAAGGATATTGTTTAAATGGTAAGTGGTGTTAGGTGTTTTATGGTAACCCTTACCCGATCCCAAAATTGGCAAAGATTGGCCATTACCAACCAAAATGTTAGCATTAACTGAATTAGATAAAAGGGAATCGATTTTACCTGGGTCCGAGGTGAGATGCGAGGAAGCACCGGTGTCCATGTTCCATTGTGGCATTGGTGGATTGAGAGTTAGGGCGGATAAGGCGGTACCGAGTTCTGTTGGTTGTAATGGGTCAATAGGTGGTGGTTGATGGTAACCGGTTGGATTGGGGTAGGGGTAGGATGGGTTCGGGGCTGTTAGGCCGTAGCCAGCAGGGGGTTGGGGTTGGGTATTGGGCTGCTATGGAGGTGTGGTTTGGGCTGGTCTGTTCCAGTAGGAGGTCCAAGGGGATTGGGCCGGATGTGGGCAGGGGGTGGGGAGGCCCACCAAGGATAGGGAGAATAGGTTTGGTTATAGTGAGAAGGTGGAGTTTGGGCTAGAGGGGTCGAGTAAGTGGGCTGATTGTTTGGGTAATAGGAGTAGCGACCACGTCCGCGTCCCCGATAGGAGTTACGGCCACGGCCCCTTCCCCGGTTTTGGTTTTGTGTGCGGTTGTCGTATGTTTGGGCCAGATGATAGGGTTGAGGAGGAGGTGGGTTCGGGTTAGTAGTAGGGTTGGGGGTTGGGTTCGGTGCACCATTGGTGACAGTTAGAGCCACTTGAATGGACTGTCTAGCGGCTTGGCGACGCTGCTCGCGTTCAATCATGTCACGAGCGTTGTGCCACGATTTTTCAGCTTGGGGTAATAAAAGAGGCAACAGTGTCATATTCTTGTGGCAAACCGGTGACCATTTGAAGTACTAAACGAGATTCGCTTACCGGGTGATCGACATCATTGAGTTGGTCAGCAAGATCTTTCATTCGCTGAAAATATTCATTCAGAGAGGGGCAGGAAGCCACGGTGGTTGTGGTGAATGCGTGTTCGAGAGTGGCGGCGCGGGAATTTTTGTTGTTGAGGAAAACAGTGTGTAGGCGATCCCAGGCTTGTTGTGCAGTGCCGACATTATCAATGACACGTTTCAGGTAGTAGTCCGATAAAGTGCCATAAATCCACTGAAGGACGATGGCGTCAATCTTAGACCACGACTCGTAAGTCGGATCTGTTTTGGCAGGGGGTTCGGAACCGTCTATGTGCGTCAGAACCTCATAAGCGACAACATGTAATCTGAACAGTTTGACCCAATCGGAATAAGTAACCTTCTCGCCATCGAGCATACGGACTTTGTTTTGTATGTTCGTGACCGAGTATACGGGGTGAAGGGATTTGGTTTGGGTATCGGCTGCAACAGAGGGGTTTTTATCAGTCATTGAAGTGTCTCGAAAAACACAGAAGAGGAAAAAAAAATGGTGGTGGTAAGGGTTTCCGAAGTGAGTTGGTTGTGATACCATTAAATCGTGTATATTCTTCTGTATCTCTGTGAATGATACAATGTACACCATATATAGAGATGTGTCCCTAACTGTCCTCCTATATACAAGGTAACTATCCTAATCTACAACCAATGATATAGAAACATATTAATGAGAATAATAACAATAATGGCACAATCTTCGGCTGGTCATTGGCTGGCAATATCTTCGGCTGATAAAAGGAGCCCATCACCTTCAAGCTTTATGTATACAAGTTACATATAAGACCACCCACAGCGCCATATTCGCTGGGTGGCAGCGGCAGACAAGATGTTACCAGACATCACCGATGTGGCATCGGTTTTTGGGGGTGTCTGGAAACGAAGTTCGGGGGTGGAGACTTCGAAACGGACGGCAAGTGGGGCCGCCCTCTCACATACACATATATTTATATATTATATATATTAATTTAATATTTTTAATGGAGGTTTATGGAACTGTAAAACTACAAAAGTAGAGGTTTTTGAAAGAAGTTTGGAATTTGACGCAGGTTTAAGGTAGACCTCCATGATGTGGATGCTCTAAGCAATTGATAAGATTATGACACTAAGATCTGTGGACGTAGTTTTTAGAAAACTTAATTAGTTTTGTTATTCAAAAAGGAGTAGCGGCGCAGCTTGTTGCGTGTTTACCATCTATCTCGATGTAAATTCATAACATGAAAATATATAAATACTTGCATTTAAAAAAAAAATTATAACTGCGATAAAAAAATTTGTAAATTTATATAACAAACTCAAGCTGTATAATTCAATAAAAAATTGGAGCTGAGTGGGTCTAATTGGGTGTCTGGTCGATCCATGTATAGCTGCTAGGAGTGTCTAACTGGTAATTTCTAATTAATTCGATAGAGTAAAGGAATTCGGACTTTTTTAACACTAGAAAAACAACTTCGACCAAAAAATATATAAAAACACACTCACATTATTGACACTTTTTTAACACTAGAAAAACAACTTCGACCATAACAAAGTTAAAGTTGGATTCAACACTAGTATGCCAACTTGAATACGGAGGATTTGAGCCCTTCATCCCCTCAAGACAGTCAGACAGATAAAGGCTTGCATCTAAAATGACTCACATTAGGTGGCTTGATTGTAAAAAAAAATATGTTTTAGTCTCGCTCTTCTATATTTAAGTGTTTAACTACATTAAATTGATCTGCATTCCCTTGTCTTCTCTAATCGCAACTCCCTCAACTAGCAATCTCTTGAATTTATGTGGGAATGGTTATAGTGCAATTTTCGCGTTTACGTATATTGGATTTGAATAAATTCAGGGGTTTATTTTGATTAATTTTCAGGTTTTAGAAAGAGGAACAAAGAATAGTATATTTGGAAGACTTTTCGTTTTCATTAAAACTCTCTCTAACTCTAATACTTGTGATTTTGTATGTTTTAAAAAGCTTAGGGGAGTGGGGGTGGTCCGTGATGGCACCCCCATCACGCGTGAAACACTACAGGTACACCGCCGCCACCATATCCACCATGCGTGGAAAAGTTAACGCGTGGAGAATATCACGCGTTGAACATTGATTGAATTTGAACGTTTGCTTCCATTTTCGACCGTTTTTCAACGGTAAACTTAACTAAAAAAAAAACTCTTTAAACCTTCTATATATACTTCTCCATTTTAAACCATTTCACCCACACCAAAACACAAACACATTTCACACAATCTACATCTTTCTCAAATGGAGTTTCCTACGGATTCGACGTTTCCGATGGATAGCGATACCGAGTCGTCTTCCGACAATGAGACGCTAAAATATTTTGTGTCGGTGTATAACGAACTTGATAATAGTTCATCCTGCCCAAAGAAGAAGATGGTAGACTGTGATCGTATACATGCCAACGAAGTGTTAATGAACGATTATTTTGTGGAGAATCCGCTCTACAATGCCGAAACGTTTAGAGATCGGTTTCGTTTACCAAAAGAATTATTTTTAAAGATTGTTGGAGACATCGAAGCAAGCGAGGAATGGTTTCAAGAAGGTTACGATGCGAGGGGCAAACCAAGTTTCACGGCGATACAAAAATGCACGTCCGCCATTCGCCAACTAGCGACAGGTAACCCTCCCGATCAATATGATGAATACCTAGCTATGGCGTCCAGAACTTCCCGTAAATGTCTGCAATTTTTTTGCAACGCGGTCATTAAGTTGTATGGTAAATAGTTTTTACGTAAACCGACGAGCCACGACATCTCACGTATTTACGCTGCACATGAGGCTAGATGGCATTTTCCAGGGATGCTCGGTAGCATCGATTGTACACATATCGAGTGGAAAAATTGTCCAAGAGAGTTGTGAGGGGCGTATGTTAGGGGTGACATCAAAAGACCAACCATCATGCTAGAAGCGGTGGCGTCGAATGATTTATGGATTTGTCATTCATATTTCGGTGTTCCGGGTTCAAACAACGACATCAATGTGTTGCACACGTCGCCGTTGTTTCAAACCGTAACGGATGGTACCGCACATTTCTCTCCATTCTATGTTAACGGACGATATTACAGACGAGGCTTCTTTCTTGTGGATGGTATCTACCCATCATGGTCTGTTTTTGTGAAAGCTCCTTCATTTCTTGTCGAGGCAAAAGAAACCGTGTTCAAAAAATTGCAAGAATAGGCAAGAAAAGATGTTGAGAGGGCTTTTGGTGTTTTAAATGGTAGATGGGGTATACTACACTGACCGGTTCGTGTGATGAACAAGAAAGCCATACATAGCATAGTATATGCATGTATCATATTGCACAATATGATAATAAAAAAAGACGGACGTGCAATATCTCCGGATTGGGTGCCGGATCCTCCTACACAAGTTCAAGTTCCACAAAATATTCAACAAGACTTACGTGATGAAGAAACTCACTTTCGGTTGAGATACGATTTAATCGAATTAGTAGGTTCTTTAGGTTTGGAGTTTCATGAGTCGGACGAGGAGTAGAATTTTTTTAGTATTTTTTTTTAAATTGTAGCCTAAAATATTTCTAGTATGTTAAATTGAACTAGTATGTTTTAATTTTAATGAAATTTATAATTTTAGTGTTTTATTGTTAATTTCTAATTTTAAAATAAAAATTAAAAAAATTTGTGAGTGATGAAATTCCATCACTAGTGATGATCACAACCACTACAAATTGCTTGTGAGTGATAGAATAGTGGCTGATAACATGACAGAAGTTGATTAGATGCTTGTGAGTGATGGAATTCTATTACTAGTGACCACCCCCACTCCCCTTATACAAAATCTAAGCAATCAATCATGTTCCCATGTGGTGGGATGCTAAACATATTTTTTTTGGAAATACCTAGAATCCGCACGCGAAAGCTTGTGAGGATAATCAGCATGCCTTTGTCCCCCTAGCGTTTGACACGTTTGGCTCTTTGGCGCCAGAGGCAGTTCGTTTCTTGTCCAGAGTTCAGCGTGTAGTCCACAGCAACTTTTCGACCCCTCAGGGGCGAGGCTTTGTTTTTAGTAGATTAGGGTTTTCTATTCAGAAAGGGATGGCGGCGCAGTTTGTTGCTCGTCTACCTGCTATTCTTATGTAATTTGCCCTGGTGATTGAAATTCAAATTAGAAAAAAAAAAATTTAAACCTCCGAAAATGTTTAGCCGCACCTAAGACCGTGGGGCTTGGGTTGGGGCTTGGGTTGGGCATTGGTTGACACGTGGAATGGGAAAAAAAAACCCACGCCCATGGGGTATGGTGGGGCTTGGGTTGACACATGGAGGCATGTGAAATGGCTAGTTTGGTTTGACCATTGAGAGCCCGCCATGTCATCTTGCTAGTCCGCCCCACGCCCGGCTTCAAACCCACGCCAAAGGGGGCCACGCCCAAACCCAAGCCCCAACCCAAGCCCCCGGGGTGGTGAATTGGGCGTTTTCCCCCAACCCACGCCCAAACCCCCGCCCCATACCCCATGGCCTAAATGGCATGACATAATTCGTTGTCAAGAACCAGTTAAGTTTCTAATTTATTTAACATTATTGTCATTCAAAAAAAAAGTTATTTAGCTGTTAAAAAAATTAACATTACTGTATAAGCCTCTATAAAATTCCTGATATTATTAGTTTGTAAGCATGTGACATTTGATTAAACAACCTATCAATGTGTTTCTAATAAATTCAAAATATATTGAATAATTGAAATTCTACTTGAAGTGAAGTAATGGGCAAGGTCTATTATAGACTCTGGCTAGATGTTAAAAGACACATTACATATTGTTTTTTGTCTAATTGAGTGATGTTTCATAAAAGTAGTTAGTTTTTATTGTTAGAAAGTTTGTAGAATGTTTAAGAGACAATATGAGAGGATATATATAGAGTTTATTACTAATAGGGGTTGGCTAAATGCACCCCCACTTTTACTTTTCGTACCTCCTTTCTAAAAAAAGTTAGTTTTAAAGTTGTTAAATTTCACCCCGATAAAAATTCTTATTTTAATTATACACATAAATAATTGAATAGAGATATATAATCTACATCAATTCTCTACATATATGAAATTATGTTTCCAATTTGATTTTGTATTGAGCGTTCGAATACCTACTGATCCAATCAATTAGTTTTTTTTTTGGGTAACATGAATGAGAGAAAGGTTGTTTTTTCACCAAGCATTTTTAGACGTAGCGAATCTGATATCGTCGATGACATCCGGCGAGTTTCGCCAACCGTCGTGGTGTACGTGCACGCGGAGCTGTACGAATTCAGAGCAACGTTGTTCTGGCAAACGCTGATCGCGCCGTTTGAAACTGTACATGATGATGTTGTGGAGGCGGCGAATGTAGGTGGAGGTGACTGGATAAGATAGATGCAAATTTATCTAATTTTGTTTTTAAAATAACTAAATAAGTTTGAGGAAGGTGAGCAAGATATTTAAAATAACAAAATAAGATAGATGCAAATTTATCTAATTTTGTTTTTAAAATAACTAAAATAACAAAATTAGTCAAAATGTGAATGTCTTAAAGCTCCGTTATAGATCTTGCTGTGAACCTACGATGTGCTTAATTTTTTTGTATGCAAGTTTTTTTTTTTATGAGCATGTATATACTTTTAGTCATAATATTGATTCAATTGACTGAAACTTGGATGAAAGTCGTAGATGCAGTAAATTGTTTTATGGAAATCTGTATGTATATTACGTATAGATTCAAATTCAAGTTGTAGGAAGTGGATAAAAACCCTGGAAAAGATTGGGATGTTTCTTAATGCAATTTTTAAAAAATTCGAAAATAAAAGGTTTGTTTGTATATATTTGAAAACTTCAGGGAGAGAGTATAACAAGTAAAATTAAAATAAATGGGGGTACATTTAGCAACACCCTTACTAATATCATGCAACTAAATAAATATCTTGGTTTAATTTTCGTGTTTACATATATTGGATTTGAATAAGTGATTCGGGGGTTTATTTTGATTAATTTTCAGGTTTTAGAAAGAGGAACAAAGAATAGTATACTTGGAAGACTTTTCTTTTCATTTAAAGTCGCTTTAACTCTAATACGTGTGATTTTGTATCTTTTAAAAATCGTATACAAAATCTAAGCAATCAATCATGTTCCCATGGGGTGGCATGCTAAACATTTTTTTTGGATATACCCAGATTTTAGAATCCAATTTAAACCCTTCAAAATGTTTAGCCGCACCTAAATGGCATGACATAATTCGTTGTCAAGAACCAGTTAAGTTTCTAATTATTTTACATTACCATACAAGCCTCTATAAAATTCCTGAAATTATTAGTTTGTAAGCATGTGACATTTGATTAAACAACCTATCTACTAACAATGTGTTTCTAATAAATTCAAAATATATTGAATAATTGATATTCTACTTGAAGTGAAGGAATGGACAAGGTCTATTATAGACTCTGGCTAGATTTTGAAAGACACATTACATATTTTTTTTGTCTAATTGGGTGATGTTTAGTAAAAGTAGTTAGTTTTTATTGTTAGAAAGTTTGTAGAATGTTTAAGAGACAATATGAGAGGATATATATAGAGTTTTATTATTAATATCATGCAACTAAATAAATAAATAAATAAATATACATATACATATACATATACATATATATGATTAGAATATTTTAGAAGTAAGTGTTGGATAAGTGGTTTTACTCCATTTTGTTTTGGCAAATTGAAAAATAATAATCTCATCTTTCTGAAATTGGTCGATAATAATCTCAAGTCAGTTATTAGCCAATAATAATCCGACCTCGTCTAATTTTTTTTGTAAAATAGTCCGCCGTTAAAATAGCTTAACGGAGTTAAGTTTTTTCCGAATTACAAACCGATGTTTTAGGGCTTTTGATCAGAACGAGGACACGAGTCGATTGATGTAAAACTTACCTCAAAATACTGCCCCCAACCCACGAAAACGGTGTTTCAATTCAGGTGTTTAACTTCCAATTAACAAAATTCAAGCCATTTCGAACACAATTTCGAGGTAAGTTTTACATCAATCGACTTGTATCCTCGTTCTGATCAAAAGCCCTAAAACATCGGTTTGTAATTCGGAAAAAAAACTTAACTTCGTTAACCTTATTTTAACGGCGGTCTATTTTCCAAAAAAATTGGACGAGGTCGGATTATTATTGGCTAATAACTGACTTGAGATTATTATCAACCAATTCCAGAAAGATGGGATTATTATTTTCAAATTTGCCTTTTGTTTTTTCCTTTTTCTATCTTTTACTTTTAACCTTAATATTTTATATCTATAATATTTAATCCCAACACTTTTCACACTTCAACTTTAGTCCTATATACTTTTCATTTTTTTACAAATACTTCGTTTTACGTTTCTAAACCGCAACGTGTGTATGCGAATCAACGTTTCTACCTCTTTTCTTCCGTTTGATGGCCACATTGTGTTTTACGTTTTGATACAATTTTTGCACATTAACATGCCACAACGAGTGTGCATGATTCAACGTTTTTACATCTAGTTTTTGTTCGATTTTATATTTTATACATTTTTTTTTGTTTCATGAACTTTTTTAGCATTGGCATTGATGCTACTTAACACGGTTTTACGTCTCTTGCCACAACGCGAGAAGATTAATACTAATTATATAAATAAAAAATCTCGAAACCATTTTCAGTGTAGTTAACGTCTTTTCATTTGTTTGATTTTTATTTAATTTATCACAAAGCTCGGTCAATTAGCTTGATATATTTATTTGCTTTTGAGGGAACCGTTACATATTTTTCTGCAAAGTGGCTATCATAAAAAAAGAAAAAAAAAATTTAATATGCAAACCTTTACCAAAAATATTAGTAAATTCATATTGATATGTTGAAATATAATCGAAAAAAATCGTGGTAGTATATAATTAAGTGCGAGTTATTTTTATATTCGTTTTTACATTAATTTTCGTAAGGTTTTTTAAAGACAACTAGTTTTTAAAAGTTTTTCAGAGTGTTTGATTTTTTAAACTATTTGACGCTTATCTCTAAATAAACCATTGCAATATGTTCTCTATCAAGATTCACACCACCCGTTGTAATAACCTATTGTTTATCTTCATATACATTTTAATGTAAATTCTGTTTAAATAACTTGGCTTTTGATACAACGGAGTAACTTTTCCATGACTTTTGAATTGCGACATGGTTTTTTTTATCGTTATGTTTGTGATTTGCTTATTTTTATCTATGTATTGAACCAGCCGTGAAGCCCGGACAATAACCCACTAGTTATATATATATATATATAGTGGATGGATCATGAGAAAACTAGTTTAAATGAGAAAACAAAAAAACTAACCAAAAAAGCCTAAAAAAACCTAAAAACATACCAATTTTTTTTTTTTAATTTTTTTTAGAAAAATCGCTACTTTTTTATGTATGGAAAAAAATTTTCAAAAAAAAAAAAAAAATTTTTTTTTTTGGTTGTACTGCACATGTGCACTAATACATAAAGCTTTAACCACTTAACCCACCCCCCCCCCCCCACCGACACCCCCCAAAAACCTAAACCCCCCACCCCCACCCCCCAAAAACCTAAATTCACCCTACCACCAAAAGCCTAACCCCCCCACCCCCCAAAAACCTAAACCCCCCCACCCCCACCCTCCCGAAAACCTAAAACTAAACCCTAAACATAAACCCGAAAAAAAAACTAAACCCCCCCACCCCCCAAAAACCTAAACCCCCCTCCCCCCCACACCCAAAAACCTAATCCTAATCCTAAACCTCCAAAAAAAACTAACCCTAAAAGCTAAACTAGACTCAAAAAGCTAATTTTAAGCATGTAATGCAATTGTAGTACATGTTATATTGCACATGTGCACTACTATAATAATAGTATTGAAAACAATACGACACCATAAATCTTTTTTATATCATAAAAAATATGCTCGAATATACTTGAATGAAAGATACAAAAATTTGTGATCTTATGGTGCCATTTTTGTTTTAAAATGATAACGTTTGGAGAAATGGGAAATGTTTGAAAAGTTATATATTTTTTTCCAATTTTACCCCTCCTTCATTAAAAGTCCCCCCCCCCCCCCCCCCCTCCTTCATTAAAAGTTTCCCCCCTCTTTTTTAGTGCTTTTTTGGTTAGTTTTTTTTTTCTCATTTATATCTAGTTTTCTCATGATCCTCTCCCTATATATATATATATATATATATATATATATAGTGTGAGGTTCATTGGGGAACACTAAAAAAGTGGGAAACCGGGGAACACTCTTAAAAATTTAACTTAACATGTTAAAAATAAATTTTTTAAACATCTTTTTCGGCGCTTCTCCTTATATATACTTGTAGAAGCATTTTTAATAAAAAAAATCAAAAACTAAAAATATTAAAAAAAACAATTAAAAAAAGGCTAAATTTTTTTTTTTTTTAGAAATCTTTTTTTTTTTACTTGACTAGTTTCTCCTCCTTTTTATAAAGAAAAGCGCTGAAAAAGTTTTAAAAAAAAATTATTTTTAACATGTTAAGTTAATTCTATAAGATATAACTGTTTTTTAAACATTTTTTTTATATTTTTAGTTTTTGATTTTTTTTATCAAAAATGTTTCTACTTGTATTTATAAGAAAAAGCGCCGAAAAAAATTTAGAAAAATATTTTTTTTAACATGTTAAGTATAATTTTTAAAAGTGTTCCCTCGTTCCCCACTTTTTTAGTGTTCCCCAATGAACCCTCCCCTATATATATATATATATATATATATATATATATATATATATATATATATATATATATATATATATATATATATATATATATATATATATATATATATATATATATATATATATATATATAACAATTAAAGAATCTGCACATATGTAATAAGCTTTTTTTATAAACTTTTATTCACAACTGTTCTTTTTTTTTTTAAACGAGTGGACATCCTTGAGTTTAAAAGTTTTCATATCCAACGTTGGTTTTCAAAGTAAACTTTCCCTACATACACATAAGTTATTTAGAAAATAATTTTGTTAAAATATTTTTAATTCGTTTTTTTATTAAACCGACGTGGTTTTGATTGACTTCGTACCTAATCTTGCACACATAACTATATATATATATATATATATATATATATATATATATATATAGGGGGATAGGGTTCTAGAGTGAACACTAGGTTGAGAGTGAACTGTGTAAACTAATCTAGGCCATTGGATTACATCATCTAGAGATTTTTAAACAATAGCAAGATTGTAATTATAATTTTGCAACTCCCCTTTAAAATAAATGACAGAAGGGTATTTGTGTTTTTTGTAAATTGCATTTATTAAACAATATAATCAAAATCCCTAAATTTCGTTAGTTTCCGTATATACAAGATACATAGTTGTTAGTGTATACACATGTGTACAGTCTCGCTAGTATCAGTTTATACAATTACACAACTGTTAGTTTATACACATGTGTACAATCTCGCTAACTATCAGTTTATACAAGATACACAGCTGTTAGTTTATACACATGTGTACAGTCTTTTATACATATGTGTATTATATTCAGAAATGGTTACATATGTGTATATTAACAACATATAGTATATTAGGCATGCACACGAGCAAGATTCATATAAAAATTATGAAATTAATGAAAATAAAACATATCACATGTATAATAAATAACTTCATCACATATTAAAAAAAATTAATGCCAAAAAAGAATTACAATTTCAATCTCTGAGAAATTTTTTAATGTTTATTGAAAATTATAAAAAGTTAAAAACAATGTATTATGATATATATATATACGGATAATAAAAGAAAAACAATATTAAAGTTAAAATTAAAACAAAATCTATGGATAAAGAAATAATTGAGAAAATAATTAAAAATGAGAGAGAAGGAGAGAGAGAGAAAGAGAGTTAAGAGATGAGAAACTTAAGGGGTTTTAATTAAACATACTTAGGTAATGTCAATCTTACCCTTTTAACCTAAAAAATGATCAAGGGCTATGATTAGTTCACTCAGTTCACTCTCAAGAAGTTGTTCACTCTTGATCCTAATCCTCTCTGTATATATATAGTGGAGAGTTCAAATGAGAAGAATTAAAAATTAAGAATAAAAAGAATAATATATATATATATAGGGAGCCGCTAGAATGAGAACCACCCCCAGTTATGAGAACCATGAGAACCACTTTCAACCAATCAGAACATGCCAACAGAAAGGGTATATTAGTCATTTACCCAAAACATCAAATCTCATTATCTCTCTTCATTTAAAGCACCTTCTCTCTCCTCTCTATTTAAATCTCAGGTTCTTCTTCATTTCTCTTCATTTTTGTCTCTCATTCTCTCTCTCTTGAAGAAAATCACAGGCAACCAGAACCATCATCTCTCCCACTCGATATATACATCAGGCGACCACTCAACCCTCCCCCCACCCCTGCTCAAATAAACGACCGGCCACCACTGTGGTGGTGGCGGCACACATCGACGGCAAGGCCGGAGAACAGAAACGGAAGCTCCGTTTCACGGCGGAGCCGCCACCCCACAGCTGCCCCTCCGCCGCCGCAATCATCACAAAGATGAAGTTATTCGCGGGATGAAGATGAAGACCGATTGTCACAAAACCCCAACCACTGTTCTTCATCTGGGATGAAGATGAAGACCGATTTGATGTTGTGGTGGTGGTGTTGACCGTAGCGTCAGTGGTGGTGGTGGTTTCAGGGGCGATGGTGCGTCGGTGGGTAAGTGTTTTTGTTGATGGTGTTCTCGAATCTGATGGGTGTTCTTGATTTTTCTAGGTTTTTTTTGAATCTGATGGGTGTTCTTGGGGGTTTGACTTTCTGGGTTTTTGATTTTGGGTATGTACATCATTTTGTTATTGTTGATGGGGTTTCCTTTTGATTTGATTTTTGGGTATCTACATCATGTTTGGTTGTTATTGTTACTGGGTTTTTGTTGGGTTTGAATCTGGGTTTTTGTTGATGAACTGGGTGCTTTTTTGATGAACTGGGTTTTTGTTGGTTTTGAATCTTGTTGGTTTTGAATCTTGTGGTTTGAATCTGGTTTGTTCTTGTTTGATCAGTGACTGTGGGGTTGATATGTTTTGGATTGGATGGCGATGATGCAAAAAAAAAAATAGATTTTGATGACGATGGCGCGGCAAGGACGGCGGAGGGTAGGTTTTTGAACCTGCAACCCCACTTTGCAGCCTTTTTAATTATCGGAAAAAATCTGAGCCAAACCCCGTTTTTTTTCGAGATACTCTTTTGTTTTGTTGTTGTTGGTTTTTTATATTCTTTTCCCCAGTCGATGACGATAAAAATATATCCGAGACACCTACCGACTTTGCGATTTATGGGTGCGTTCGTCTTGCGTAAACAAGTTTTTGTGTAAAAAAGTCTTTGTGAAAAAAAGTTCAACCGTAAACTTTTACGTCAAACGTGAAAAGTTTAACGTAAAACGTAAAAAGTAAAAAGTTTAAAACGTAAAAAAGTTTAACGTAAAACGTAAAAATTTTAACGTAAAACGTAAAAAGATTAAAAAAATTAACGTAAAACGTAAAAAAGTTTTAAAGTAAAACGTAAAACGTAAAAAGTTTTACGTAAAAACGTAAAACGTAAAAAGTTTTTCGTAAAACGTAAAAAGTTTTTCGTAAAACGTAAAAAGTTTTACGTAAAAAGTTTAAAACGTAAAACGTAATAAAGTTTAACGTAAAACGTAAAAAGATTAAAAAAATTAACGTAATACGTAAAACATACATTTTTTAACGTCAAACGTAAACTTTTAACGTAAAACGTAAACTTTTTAATGTAAAAATGTAAAGTTTTTAAACTAAAACGTAAATATTTTAACGTAAAACGTAAAAACATAAAACGTAAACTTTTTAACGTAAAACGTAAATTTTTTAACGTAAAACGTAAACCTTTTTAACGTAAAACGTAAATTTTTTAACAAAAAACGTAAACTTTTTAACGTAAAAAGTCGGCCGTAAAAGCGGCGCGTTAAAAAACGACGCGTAAAAACGTAAAAGGTAAAAAGATTTTCGTAAAACGTAAAAAGTTTTTCGTAAAACGTAAAACGTAAAAACGGCGTGCAAAATCCGGCGTGCAAAAAAAATTGTCTTTTGTTAAAAAAATCTGAATTTAAAAATGTTTTTAATAAAAAAATCTTTTTAAAAAATAAAAAGTAATATAATAAAACTAAAAAGTAATATAATAAAACAAAATGTAATTAAAAAATAATAAAGTGAAAAAAAGACAAAAAAGAGTTATTTTACAAATCTACCCTTTTTGATTAAAATATAAAAGACATAATAAGACAAATTTTATTTAATATTAGTTTTTGTTACTTTTAATCTCATCCATCCATCAAGTTGATCTAAAGGCTATAAAGTGGTTCTCATGGTTCTCATAACTGGAGGTGGTTCTCATTTTAGCGGCCCCCTATATATATATATATATATATATAGTGGAGAGTTCAAATGAGAAGAATTAAAAATTAAGAATAAAAAGAATAAAGGATACAAAAGTAATTTGAACAAATAATTTAACGAGTCTATTATTTATTTTTGCTATTAAAATTAATGAACTCTATTCATTTAATGAGCTTATCTTAAAAAAGAGTTGTGCACCTTACACAACAAAAACAATCATGCACATGATCTTACATTTTCAACGTTTCCTACACCATTAAAACAATATTTTGGTGTAGGATATCGAATGTGTAGGACTCAAACACTTTTAAATAATTTTGCGACTCATAATAAAATATGTGTAGGACACAAAATTTTTAAATAATTTTGCCACTTCTAAAAAATTTGTGTAGAAGCCAATACATTAATGATGGTGAAGGAGAAATTTATGGTTGCATTAATAAGACTTAGTAACTCTTTAAAATATTTATTAATATTCTACATCAAAATGTCTATACTACCCTTAGTAATTAAAGCATTAATTATAAGTGGACAAAAATGATATCTTGATTCACAACCATTTATCAGAAAAATATAGGGTCTAGATTAATTAATTTTTCTTCTTTTAAGAAAATTCTTCTAAAATGAACTTCCCATATATATATATATATATATATATATATAGGGAGCCGCTAAAATAGGAACCACCACCAGTTGTAAGAACCGCGAGAACCACTCTCCACCAATTATATCCAGCCAACAAAAAGGGTATATTGGTCTTTTACCCCAAATGTCAAATCCTACCATCTCTCTCTTCATTTAATGTGATCAGATCATGTCTCTCTCTCTATTTTAAATCCCTCATTTCTCATTTTCTCTCTCAAAATTGAAATCCATCTCTCATCTTTCTCTGGAAATTGTTCATCTCCATCACCGGAGATACACTCCGACCACTGTCTCCTCCGCCACTGTCAACGGATATCACTCTCCGACCACCACCTCCATCACTTCGCACTCTCTATCAACGGAGATCACACTCCGAACCACCGTCTCCTCTGCCACTGTCACCGTCTCCTCCGCCACCGTTCACCACCATTCAACGGGGACAAACCCCTGGACGCCGCCGCCGCACAGGGGCTGGGTGTGGTGTCTGAAAGTTTGCCCAGTTGTACTAGTCGACGCCATCGCCGGTTTCGGAGGCGGATAGGGTTTCGTTCCCGGTGGTTGTACCAGCCGACGCCATCAGGTAGTTTCTGTGTGTTTTTTCTTGTTTTCAAAGACCATTTCTTCTGGTTGTTCTTCATCTGAGAGATTGATGAGGCCAGATTTTTATTGCAATCTTTTCTTTGGGGTTGTTTGTTAATGGCGATGATGATGTAGAAACCCACACATGAGCCTTGTTCTTTAGTTTGAAATCGGAAATTATTGGTTGTGTTTTGGTATGGATTCAAAGGATTTTGGTTGTCTTGGAAGATTGGATAGTGAACTATGAAAGCTCTAAACCCGGTGGTGCCGTCGATGTCGGTGATTGAGTGGTGGCAAGAGGTGGTGCCGGTTGGGGGGGGGGGGGTGAAGGAAGAGGGTGTTTTTTGGGGGTGGTGGCTACTGGTCGAACTTCTTGTGTTGTTTGGGTGGTGGCTACTGGTCGAACTTCTTGTGTTGTTTGGGTGAAGAGACCGTTGCCAACAAAAACACACTTGACACCCAAACTGGGATTTCTTGAAGTAGTGGAATATAATGTTTTTCTTTTGATCAGTGAACTATGCTCTTGATTTTCTGGTGATTTTTTTATCAGTGGACTATGTGGGTTTGATATGTTGATGGGATGGCGATGATGCAAAAAAAAAAAAAAAAAAAAACTAGATTTTTGTTGACGATGGCGCGACAACGATGGTGGAGGGTAGGTTTTTGAACCCGCAACCCCACTTTGCAGCCTTTTAATTATTGGAAAATCTGAGCCAAACCCCGTTTTTTTTCGAGATACACTTTTGTTTTGATGTTGTTGGTTTTTTATATTCTTTTCCCCAGTCGATGACGATAACAATCTATCTGAGACACCTACCGAGTTTGCGATTTATGGGTGCGTTCGTCTTGCGTAAACAAGTTTTTGTGTAAAAAAGTTTATGTGAAAAAAAAGTTAAACCGTAAACTTTTACGTAAAACGTAAAAAGTTTAACGTAAAAAGTTTAAAGTTTAACGTAAAACGTAAAAACTTTAACGTTAAACGTAAAACGTAAAAAGTTTTACATAAAATGTAAAATGTAAAAACATAAAAAGTTTAACGTAAAACGTAAAATGTTTTACGTAAAACGCAAAACGTAAAAAGTAAAACGTAAAAAGTTTAACGTAAAAAGTAAAGTTTTTTAACGTAAAACGTAAAAAGTTTAACATAAAACGTAAAATGCTTAACGTAAAACGTAAATTTTTTACGTAAAACGTAAAAAGTTTAACGTAAAACTTAAAAAGTCTAAAAAGTTTAACGTAAAACTTAAAAAGTCTAAAAAGTTTAACGTAAAACGTAAAACGCAAAAAGTGTAAAAAACGGCGCGTTAAAAAAACGTGTAAAAAACGGCGCGTTAAAAAAAAGACGCTTGAAAAAATGGCGCGTTAAAAAAACGACGCTTGAAAAAGCCCGTGGTAAAAACGGTACGTAAAAAAACGACGCTTGAAAAAGCCCGGCGTGCAAAACCCGGCGCGCAAAAAAATTTGTCTTGTTAAAAAATCTGAATTTAAAAATTCTCTTAATAAAAAAATTATGTTTAAAAAATAAAACTAATATAATAATACAAAAAAACTAATAAAAAACAATAAAGACAAAAAGACAAAATAGAGTTATTTTACTATATTACCCTTTTGGATTTAAATATTAAAGACATAATAAGACAAAAAATATTTAATATTATTTTTCGTTACTTTTAATCTCATCCATTGATATTGAAGATCTAATGGTTAGAAACATGTTCTCGCGATTCTTACAACTGGAGGTGGTTTTCATTTTAGCAGTCCCCTATATATATATATATATATATGGGAGAGGATCATGAGAAAACTACATCTAAATGAGAATACTAGAAAACTAACTAAAAAAGCCTAAAAGAATGCTAAACAACATTCCAAAATTTTTTTCTTTTTTTTATAAAAAAAACGCTAGTTTTTATGCTTGGAAAAAAATTTCAATTTTTTTTTTTGTTGTACTGCACATGTGCAATATATGTGCATTATTTGTGTACTACACTTGTGCACTATATCCGTAATAGTGCACATATGTAATACAACGAAAAAGTTTTATTTTTTATTTTTTTAAATTTTTTTTCCATGCATAAAAACCTGCGATTTTTTTTATAAAAAAAAAAAAAAATTGTATGTCCTTTAGGCTTTTTTAGTTAGTTTTTTGGTTTTCTCATTTAACCTAGTTTTCTCATGATCCATCCCCATATATATATATATATGGTAGGGTTCTAGATTGAACATTAGGTTGAGAGTGAACTGTGTGAACGTATCTGAGCCATTAATTGTTTAGATCTTGGAAATTTTAATAGTGACAGTTTTGTAATTATTTATATGTAAAAAATAAATGAAAAGGGTATAAAGGTAAATTGTTAACTACTTTTCTCTCTAATTAAATAATTAATTACATTCTCTCTCATTTTTTTCTCTCACCAATTAACTAATTTCTTAATTCTAAAAAAATTATTCCATCTAGAACATAATTAAAAACACCGTAGAAGTGAATGTACATATATGTATTATACGTATTCACAATTTAAAAACATATGTACATATATGTACATTAGCAAATATTGTTCCATCCGATCATCTTCTTTAAGTGTACATGTCCGATTTGTAATGTGCACATATGTAAATTCATAATATACATCTTAAAAATAAGTTAATGATATGGTTATTCAACATGGTACAAATGTGTATAGCAAATATCTGAGATGATTGTTCGGCATTGTACATATTTGTACATAACAGTCTCAACACGTATATACATATGTACATTAACAAGTCATATTCGTAACTTCAGGGCCGTCTCCAAAAAAAAAAATGGCGCTGTTCGAGATAAAAAATTTGGGCCCTATTCGCAAATCTTCATATATATAAACTCATCAATCATTCAACCAAATATATAAATATTAAAAACCCATAATACTACGCTAATTGTTATGAAATAGATAAAACAAATTAACAAAAATAGTGTAGCACAAATGATCAAATTCTTCATCTACGTTCATGTCACACCCCAACCGATGACGGAAACATCGGGGCGTGGCACTGAGCGAAACAGATTGTCTAGGAGTTTCCATAACAACTATGTTTACCAATTATTTAAGCATCACGTCCCATACCATGACATAACAAGTAGCATAGTTATTACAGACAATTCAAAGACAAGTAGTTCTGTTCCGACAACTCAAATAAAATAGTTTGTTTGTTTCTAGACTCTCTCCTACTTGATTCCACAAAAGCAAGAGCACTGCATCCTAAGCATTTCAAACACCTGTCACATACATTAAAATAGAGGTCAATACACATAGTGTAAATGTGAGCATACAAGTTTAATAGTAATTAGTAGAGTTCGAAAGCGTTTACGCATAACCAGCATGTAACATGTATAATGCGAAGCAAGTAGGTTATCGACAATGAAATATGCACAGACTAGACTGCGAGTTGTAGAATGCGCAACACATATCACCACCGTGAAATGTGAGAGGTAACCTTAACAACCCCCGTCCATGACATGTGCTGAGTCCAAACAAATAATACTATCGTTGCTAAGGCGTTAGGCAACAATCACTGTGTTAATATAACATACAAGCATTCATCGAGTAACATATAACATGCAATAACGGTCAGCGTATAAATAATGTTTGCGTTGTGTGATAGATGTGATTTATAATAAGTAACGTATGTAACACCCAAAAGTGCATAAAGCAAAAAAGGGATCGAGTATACTCACAACGATGGAGATGGATTGAAAGGAGCGCTAGAGTGATTAGCCTGAACAATTAACGATAGCATAAGCGAAGAGTGGTGCGTTAAACGGAGAAAAGTGACCAAGTATCGGATGGTAATCTGATCGGATGGCAATCCGATCGGATGGGCAGTCGATCGGATGTCAATCCGTTCGAATGGTCATACGATCGAATGGCCATTCGATTGGATTGACATTCGTTGGTAAGGATGCGTTTGTGTATGATGGCTTTGAAGTTTTCGTTGTAGCATTTTGAAAACAGAGAAATACCTCTACCCTTCAGGTCGATCGATCGAACGGTTGTTCGATCGGATAGCGATCCGATTGGCAAGACACTTAGTGAGAACAAGTTCACGGCAGGATGGTTACTCGATCGGATGGCAATCCAATCGGATAGCAATCCGTTGGAAACCATTATTCTTTGAAAAATTGGAAAGTGTTGAAGTTTTGGAAGCTCAAGTGCAATCCAATCGGATTGCGGTTCGATCGGATGGCAATTCGATAGAACTGACTGAACATTGAACATGTTGAAAATTGGTAAGTGTTAAATCCTCAAGTGTAATCCGATCGGATTGCAGTTCGATCGGATGGCAATCCGATCGGACGACAATCCGATCGGACGGCAATCCTATCAGACGGCAATCCGTCCCAAGAATCCAATCGTTTTGAACTTGATTATTTTGAATGTTTGCGGTTTGTTCGAGACGATTTGACAACGTGCTAAACAACAGAAACCCCATCTTGACCCAAGTGATTCGATCGAACAGGAATCACCCTAGTCCGATCAATTAACTGTTCGAGACGGTTGTTCATGCTTAACCCCAAATCAGTTGTCCCTTGGATAGAATTCAGATCTTGGACCAACACATCACTAAGAAAGAGTAGAAGGTTGGAACGAGCTCCGATTCTATCGGTTTTGAGTGCATTGAGTGTAAAAGGGTTGAAAGAAAGTTAGAAAACCATCTTTCAATCCTTTTAACCATGAATATGTGTAGATCTATGTGAAAACATTTTTTTATTCATATGGAAATCCTTCAGATCTAAGTTGTTCTTGGTGGAATGAAGCCAAACCTTGAAGTTCATAAGAACTCCATGATGACATCACCCTAGAACACCTCAAATCCGGTGATTTCACGGTTAAAAGTTAAGATTCAAAGGTGAAAAAGATGAAGGAGTGCGTGTAGATCATAGAAGTACAAGATTTGTGTTGAAAACTTACAAGAATCGCGAGAAATCGAGAGAAGAGAGGGCTTGAGTGCGGCTGGTCGAGTGAGGAGCTGTCACATCACAAATGATGTGACAGGAGGGTATTTATAGGGTTTCCAAAAGAGGAAGTGCCTGAGGGTCGGATTGGTCGCCGATCGGATGGCAATCCGATCGGATGGCCACTCGATCGGTTGGCCACTCGATCCAGGTGTCCGGCGTGTTGAGTTTTGTCGTTTCGTTTCGCGTGTTAAGCGTTGCAATGCGATTCGAGTGAGCGATGCGATAGTATTACCCATTAGTTACACAACTAACCTAACTACTAGATCTAACATACAATCACTATAAATAACTTGTGTTTAGCGTTTGCGATTAGATCGCGATTGCGATAGAATTGCGATTGCGATTAAACACCTCAACATAAACATAACATGAACAAGTAACACATAATGGCACACACACGTAAAATAATATGCAGAACACATAATTCGAGTTGCGATGCGATAGCGATGCGGTTAGCGATAAGTCGATTAGCGATAAACATGCGATTAAACCTTGATTATTAATAGATACTCCACATAATACAACTAAAACAAACAAATAATATAATTCGATTACAAGTCAAAAGTACAGTTTGATGGTCAAGCAAGGAGTGACAGATCGCATTTAACAATCTTTTCTTCCTTTGACTTTGACTTGTAATTTGACTTCCCAAGAAGCGGGTTGTTACAGCCTCCCCTACTTTAGGAAATTTCATCCCGAAATTTAAGAAGTAGGCGTAACAAACAGTTGCGGGTACTTCACCTTCATGTTACTTTCGAGTTCCTGGGTAAACTCGGTACCACGTTTTCCTTCCCAGCGAACCATCACAATAGGAATGCGTGAGCGTCCGAGTACCTTGGTTTCTCGTCCCATGATCTCGACAGGCTTTTCCACGAATGGTAATGTTTCGTCCACTTGTAAAGCTTCAAGAGGGACATGTAAATCCTGGTCGGCCAAGCACTTTCTGAGGTTCGAAACATGGAAAGTCGGATGGATGTTACTAAGTTTCTCCGGTAGTTCGAGTCTGTAGGCCACCTTCCCAATCCTTTCCAGGATTTTAAAGGGTCCAACATATCGAGGCGCGAGCTTTCCTTTCTTGCAGAATCTGATCACTCCCTTCCAAGGTGCAACCTTTAGGAGTACGTGATCGCCAACGTCAAATTCAAGGGGCTTGCGGCGTCTATCAGCGTAACTTTTCTGTCGGCTCCGAGCTTTCAATAGGTTGTCTCGAATTCGAAGGATTTTGTCGGTTGTTTCTTGTAACAACTCAGGACCGGTAATTTGCGCGTCTCCGATCTCGTGCTATACAATAGGCGATCGACATTTCCTCCCGTATAATGCCTTAAATGGTGCCATTTGGATGCTAGAATGATAATTGTTATTGTACGAGAATTCGATCAAAGGTAAGTGCGCGTCCCAATTATCACCGAAATCTATGACACACGAGCGGAGCATGTCTTCAAGGGTAGGGATCGTTCTTTCAGTCTGACCGTCGGTTTGGGATGGAAAGCGGTACTTAGATTAAGAGTAGTACCGAGAGCAGATTGAAACATTTCCCAAAGACGTGAGGTCAACCGACCATCGCGGTCAGAGATGATGTCGCGAGGCGTCCCGTGTCGACAGATGATCTAATCGGTGTAGATTCGGGCTAATTTTTCTACCTTAAAGTCTTCTCATATCGGCAGGAAATGAGCTGATTTAGTCAAACGGTCGACTACAACCCAGATGCTGTAATGACCTGACTGAGTACGCGGAAGTTTCGTTATAAAATCCATAGCTATACTCTCCCATTTCCACATAGGGATCTCGGGTTGAACGAGTAAGCCAGAGGGGCGTTGATGCTCAGCCTTGACTTTGGAACAAGTCAGGCATTTCAAAACATATATAGCGATATCCTTTTTCATGCCTGACCACCAGTACTTCTAGCGCATGTCCTGGTACATCTTGTCAGCACCAGGATGAATAGAATACCAAGATTTGTGGGCTTCGTCCATCAGAATTTGTCGCAAATTCGTACGCTTGGGAATCCAAATTCGGTCCAAATAATGAAAGATACCATTCAATTTATTCTCGATTTAGGCGCCATCGTTTAGAATCCTTTCTTTCTTCAAAGTTCGTTCGGTAAAACAAGCATGTTGAGCGTCACGTATGAGAGCTTCGAGATTAAACTGGGCTTGGGAATTACGAACGCTATGCAAATAGCTTCGTCGACTGAGAGCATCGGCAACGACGTTTGCTTTGCCAGGATGGTAACGAATCTCACAGTCGTAATCGTTGAGTAGTTTTACCCACCGGCGTTGACGCATATTCAGTTCCTTCTTGTCAAAGATATGTTGCAGGCTCCTATGATCGACGAAGATCGTACATTTGGTACCATAAAGGTAGTATCGCCAAATCTTTAACGCAAAAACAACTGCGCCAAGCTCGAGGTCGTGTGTGGTGTAGTTCTTCCCGTGGATCTTGAGCTGTCGAGAAGCGTATGCGATAACCTTGTCTCGTTGCATAAGAACACAACTAAGACCAAGGTTCGAGGCATCGCAGTAAACTACGAAATCGTCGTTTCCGTCGGGTAGTGAGAGCACGGGAGCATTGCAAAGCATAGCTTTGAGAGTTTGAAAGGCTTCCTCCTGTTTGGTTCCCCAAACAAAAGGTTTATCCTTATGCGTAAAAGAGGTAAGCGGCACAGCGATCTTAGAGAAACCTTCGATAAATCGGTGATAATAGCCTGCCCGTCCTAGAAAAGAACGGACTTCAGATGGGTTCTTGGGTGTAACCCATCTCTTAACGGCCTCGATCGTCGCGGGATCGACATAAATTCCTTGACTATTGACAATGTAACCCAGGAATTGGACCTCCTCCAGCCAAAATTCACACTTGGAGAACTTGGCATAGAGACGGTTTCCCTGGAGTAACTCAAGAACCAAACATAGACGCTGTGAGTGTTCGGCTTTTGACTTAGAATAGATCGGGGATATCATCGATGAACACGATTACAGAGCGGTCAAGGAAGGGTTTACACATGCGATTCATTAGATCCATGAAAACTGCGGGAGCGTAGTCAAACCAAAAGGCATAACAACAAACTCATAGTGACCATAGAGGGTTCGAAATGCGGTTTTGGGTATATCTTACTCTTAAATGCGTAACTTGTGATAGCCTGAGCGTAGATCGATCTTTGAGAAACACGTAGCACCTTGTAACTGATCAAACAAATCATCGATTCGAGGCAAGGGATAGGGATTCTTGATTGTCAGCTTATTCAACTCCCTATAGTCGATGCACATCCGGAACGATCCATCCTTCTTTTTGATGAAAAGGACAGGCGCGCCCCAAGGAGAGGTGCTAGGGAGAATAAAGACTTTATCAAGAAGTTCCTGGAGATGACTCGAGAGTTCGCGCATTTCAGAAGGAGCGAGACGATAAGGCGCTTTAGCCACAGGGTTTGCTCCAGGAATGAGGTTGATTCGGAAGTCGATATCACGAGCGGGAGGTAATCCAGGTAAATCATCGGGGAAAACGTTAGGGAATTCACAAACAACGGGAACGTCTTTCACTCCTGAGTTTTCTTTCTTTTCCTTCTCCGCTACTACAATGTTAGCCAGGAAAGCTCTATATTCCTAGCGGAGATACTTGCTAGCTTGGACATATGACATAAGTTTAAGACCTTTCGAAGGAGTGTCGCCATACACACAAAGTTGATCACCAATAGCGAGCGAGAAACAAATAATCTTTTCGAAGCAAACAACTTCAGCACGATTTTCGCGAAGAAAATCCATGCCTACTATGATGTCAAAACTACCGAGCTGCATCGGAATAAGGTCGATGGGGAAGACATGATTTTTGAGCTCAAGCGTACAATCACGTAGAACAGAATTGACAGTGACGGTTCTTCTGGTGGCAACTTCAACATCGAACGTCGAGGGGAGATGGGCGCGCTTACGATTAAGGAGCTTTTCGAATTCAAACGATACAAAACAGTTATCTGTTCCAGTATCAAATAAACACGAAGTATATATACCATTCATAAGGAACGTACCATTGACCAAATTGTTGTCTGCTTGAGCCTGGCGGGTGTTGATGTTGAAAGCACGTCCGCGTGCTGCTGGCTGCTGCTGCTGTTGTTGTTGCGGCTGTTGCTGGGGCTCTTGTTTCACTACCCTATTGGGGCACATGTTTGCAAAGTGGTTGGGATCACCACATGCAAAGCAAGCTCTAGCGTGAGCTGCGGGTGCAGGAGCTGCTTGATGGCCTTGAGGAGCAGGAAGTAGAGCTGGTTGAGCAGGGGCTTGACCTTGAGCTGAAGCTGGAGCTTGACGTGGACCTGTACGACAGTTTGCGGTGAAGTGGCCGTACATATTACAATGAACACAGAACCGACATGCGAGTCCCACCGGGTGATGATAAGTACAAGTGGGGCAAAGCGGGTATGGTCCAGTGTATGCGCGCTTAGCTGGCGGTGCATTGACCACAGGTGCCGCTACTTGGCGGTTTTGAGGTTGCGGTTGGGCAGGTACTGTTTGTAGCGGGGCAGCAGTAACTGCACAGTTCTTGTTGCTGGAACTGCTGTTGTTCTTCCTCTTTCGGCGTGAGAGCTTCGAAGTTTGCGGTGCTACTGTGGCTTCAGCGGTTGAAGCAGCGGTAACTTGATGCAGATTCTTGGCAGCCTGAACAAATTCTGCAATGCAAGCCTGAACAAAGTCTGCAATGCAATCCGGAAGAGCACGGATAAACTTCTTGATTATGATATCTGGGGTGGTAACCTGACCAGGGCAGATAATACTCAACTGCTTGAAGCGAGCAGTTAAACCAGCGTTATCTCCGCCATCCTGCCTTATGTGCCAGAATTCATCCTCAAGCTTTTGGAGTTCATGGGGAGGACAGAACTCTTGCATCATTATGTTCTTCAACTCATCCCAAGACAATCCGAAAGCTGCATCGTTTCCTCATTTGTTCATCTCGATTGTCCACCAATCAAGAGTGCGGGATTGGAAGATGCCGGTTACATTGACGGTGCGCAGGTTTCCTGGACAGCCACTCTAGCGCAGAGTGACTTCAATAGAATCAAACCATTGAAACATGGCAGTAGGACCATCTTCGCCGGTAAACTCTTTTGGTCCACAGGCTTTGAACTACTTGAAGCTAAAAGCGGCCTTAGGAGCATCAGTCCTGGACTCTTCCGAGGACTTGCTTGCATTCTCGTTCAGTTCACTGATGATCTGGGGGATGACTTTCGCCATTTTCTTAGAGACGAGAGCGGCGATGCGTTTGTCATCATGGTTTCGGCGAGCAGCTCGGGAGTGGAATGATCCAAACGACGACATTGTCTGCAACAGACATCGCCATAGGACTCAAACACAATTTCGATTAATCCTAGTATAGTCTATCGATTCACCATAAAGCTCAGGAACACAACCATTCACATAGGCACAAAATCACAGAATCACGTAAGCACATAGACACATAAGCACATAAACTAACCCTAAACACATATGTTGCACGTATTCACCTATCATTCACAGCACGTATAACGTTTAAGTATAGCGATTGCGATTAGCGAGTAGAGATTGTGATTAGCGAGTAGCTATTGCGATTAGCGAGTAGCGATTGCGAGCATAGACCAGCGATTTGTTAGCGGGTTGAGATAGATGTGTAGTGCGAGTGGTGCGTGTTGATCAAAGTGAACAGCGAAAAGCGAGTAAATTATCAAAATCGAACACATGAACACAAAATAACAAAAAATCCTCATAAAATCGATAACTCACAGAGTTGGCGGCTGCGGGTTCCAGAATCGAAACACATAAAATCGAAGAGATGTTGTCTCGGCTAGATAGACATTGATTACCCGAAGTGGTTCGACTATTCACAAGGACTTTAGGTGTACACTTTGGCCTTCTTGACTGTGCTCTCGCTTCAATTTGAGCGATTGGCACTCATCCTTCCAGTTACAGTGTGACCCAAGTCGTTGGAGTCCGTCGAGACTTTGGTGAGAGTTTTTGTAAAACCAAAAGCATAGAGCGGAATGTGTCATCGAGGTTCGGGTTTCACCCTTGACTTAACGACTACATCCCTGTTTTGATAAAGTAGAGAGGAAAATTTGCATCGAAGTGCGGATTTCACTCCTGGTTTAACGCAATTTCTCTTGTTTTATAGCAAAAATAGTAATTTGAACGAGTAATCTGGTCGAGAGTTTGCGGTTTTCACACCTATTCTCAACCAAATCATTCGTTTGTGTGCGTAATCAGCCTTAGGAAAGGCTGATCTTGCGCAGAACTATAGTACGCGATGTTCGCGCAAGAGTGTAGTGTACAGCGAGTTCGAGCGCGAAATAGCAAGTAGCTCGTACAAAGACCCATACTGGGTATGCACAAGTCGGTCCGTTGGTACTTAGACTATAGACTAGGTCGTTCTAAGACATCGACCCGGACTAGGTCGAGTCTTGCCTAATTCCCTATAGTTATGGCTCTGATACCAATCTGTCACACCCCAACCAATGACGGAAACATTGGGGCGAGGCACTGAGCGAAACAGATTGTCCAGGAGTTTCCATAACAACTACGTTTACCAATTATTTAAGCATCACGTCCCATACTATGACATAACAAGTAGCATAGTTATTACAGACAATTCAAAGACAAATAGTTCTGTTCCGACAACTCAAATAAACTAGTTTGTTTGTTTCTAGACTCTCTCCTACTTGATTCCACGTTTGTTTCTAGACTCTCTCCTACTTGTTTCCACAAAAGCAAGAGCACTGCATCCTAAGCATTTCAAACACCTGTCACATACGTTAAAATAGAGGTCAATACACATAGTGTAAAGGTGAGCATACAAGTTTAATAGTAATTAGTAGAGTTCGAAAGCATTTACGCATAACCAGCATGTAACATGTATAATGCGAAGCAAGTAGGTTATCGACAATGAAATATTCACGGACTAGACTGCGAGTTGTAGAATGCGCTACACATATCACCACCGTGACATGTGAGGGGTAACCTTAACAACCCCCGTCCATGACAGGTGCTGAGTCCAAACAAATAGTACTATCGTTGCTAAGGCGTCAGGGAACAATCACTGTGTTAACATAACGTACAAGCATTCATCGAGTAACACATAACATGCAATAATGGTCAGCGTATAAATAGTGTTTGCGTTGTGTGATAGATGTGATTTAGAATAAGTAACGTATGTAACACCCAAAAGTGAATAAAGCAAAAAAGGGATCGAGTATACTCACAGCGATGGAGATGGATTGAAGGGAGCTCTAGAGTGATTAGCCTAAACAGTTAACGATAGCATTAGCGAAGAGTGGTTCGTTAAACGGTGAAAAGTGACCAAGTGTCGGATGGTAATCCGATCGGATGGCCAGTCGATCAGATGTCAATCCGTTCGAGTGGTCATCCGATCGGATGGCCAGTCGATCGGATGTCAATCCGTTCGAATGGTCATCCGATCGGATGGCCATTCGATTAGATTGACATTCGTTGGTAAGGATGCGTTTGTGTATGATGGCTTTGAAGTTTTCGTTATAGCATTTTGAAAACAGAGAAGTACCTCTACCCTTCAGGTCGGTCGATCGAACGGTCGTTTGATCGGATAGCGATCCGATTGGCAAGACACTTAGTGAGAACAAGTTAACAGCAGGATGGTTACTCGATCGGATGGCAATCCGATCGGATAGCAATCCGTTGGAAACCATTGTTCTTTGAAAAATTGGAAAATGTTTAAGTTTTGGAAGCTCAAGTGCAATCCAATCGGATTGCTGTTCGATCGGATGGCAATCCAATAGAACTGACTGAACATTGAACATGTTGAAAATTGGTAAGTGTTAAATCCTCAAGTGCAATCCGATCGGATTGCAGTTCGATCGGATGGCAATCCGATCGGACGGCAATATGTCCCACGAATCCAATCATTTTGAACTTGATTATTTTGAATGTTTGCGGTTTGTTCGAGATGGTTTGACAACGTGCTAAACAACAGAAACCCCATCTTGACCCAAGTGATCCGATCGAACATGAATCACCCTAGTCCGATCAGTAAACTGTTCGAGACGGTTGGTCATGCTTAACCCGAAATCAGTTGTCCTTTGGATATAATTCAGATCTTGGACCAACACATCACTAAGAAAGAGTAGAAGGTCAGAACGAGCTCCGATTCTATCGGTTTTGAGTGCATTGAGTGTAAAAGAGTTGAAAGAAAGTTAGAAAACCATCTTTCAATCCTTTAAACCATGAATATGTGTAGATATATGCGAAAACATTGTTTATTCATGTGGAAATCCTTCAGATCTAAGTTGTTCTTGGTGGTATGAAGCCAAACCTTGAAGTTCATAAGAACTCCATGATGATATCACCCTAGAACACCTCAAATCCGGTGATTTCACGGTTAAAAGTTAAGATTCAAAGGTGAAAAAGATGGAGGAGTGCGTGTGCACCCAGATTCAAAATATTTGAGTTTTGGACAAAAGTGACAAAAGTGACTAAACCTCAGGGTCCATTTTGGCAGTTTACTCTTATATAAAAAGTAATTTATCTTGTCATTATTTTTTACTTTACAAAAATGTTAAAATCAATTTTTTTATAAAATAAATTTAAAACTAGTTTTTTATATATATAAATATATAATTATTAACAAATAATAATGTTTATGCAAAAAAATATTTTACTATATATATATATATATATATAATAACATTTTTTTTTGCAAAAAATCAACCTTTATGTTATTAATTTTTTTTTTTTGCACAAATCAATCTTTATGTAATCAAAGACCATAGTACCCTCGTATGCAAAACATGTGAGGTAACCTAACTGAGTTTTTGGACGACGTTAGTTGTAAAGGTTATAGAATGTTACAAAACATGAACATAAAGGTTGGGTTTTTTCCAATTTCATAATAAAATAAAAGGTATAACATAAAGATTCATTTATGCAATTTAGTCTAATTTAATATTGTCCATTGTTATGTGTTACTCCAATCAACAAGTTTGTAGAAGAATCTATAGTTAGTGTGGTCACCCCCTAGGAAGTTGGTGTGGTTTTCAGACAAAAATCCCCCCCCCCCCCCCCCTTTAAAAGTTCATTAAATTCCTTGATTGTTTCTAAAAAATATTAGGTAATAGTAAGGATATACGTGATATTCTGCTTTGAATATGGATTAATATTTCCAAACTATAAATTAGCAATTTTTTGTTGCTTTAAGTAGTTGTAACATATGTATTAGGAGTTTTTCAAACAAATATTGTATTTTTAACTTTTAACCAAAAGTGTTTATCTTTTTCATTTTAACCCCGTTGACTTTTTTAGTTTTAACCCAAACATTTTCAACTTTTCAATTTAACCCCAACACTTTTTTATTTTCTACTTTGGTCCTCCATATTTTTCATCTTCCGCAAGTTTTTCGTTTTACGTTTCGTTTTAAATTTTGCCAGTCAACACGCAGCAACGTGCGTGTAGGGTTAAACGTTTTTTCGTCTGTTTTTCTCGTTTGACAGTCCAATCACAGCGTGTCTATTTTTCTACATTTCAAAAGTTCGTCGAAACGCGCGGATCCTAGATCGACTAAGTTATTTTTTTTTACGATTCTATATAATTTCTTCACATTAACATGCCGCGACTGGCGTGCGTGGTTCAACGATTTTACGTATGCTTTTTTCTGTGTATTTTTTACTTTTTTTATTTATTTTATTTTACTAGCTCTTCTGATGTTGGTGTTCGTTGGCAGTGGTTTGACATTAGTACTACATGGTAAAATTTTACTAACGTATTTAAACTATTAAGTTTTTTACTAATAATTTGTTTCGAGTTTACCGTTATACCTCCTTTACTTAAGAAAAACTATTTTTTTTCATGTGCTTATTTTGATGTACGTGCCTGTATAAATTCGATTTTCTCTACGTGTTGACGTAAACTTTTTTCTAGAAACGAGTTAAGTCAAGTATAATACGTTTTCTTTTAAAAAAACATTTTTACGTACATATTTTTATGTACGCTTCTGTATAAATTTGAGTTGATGTATGTTTCGACGTAAACTTTTTTGGGAAAAGAGTCAGGTGATGTTTTGTATATTTTGTTTCGAACCGAGTGGAGTCAAATTATGGTTTCTTTTTTTCCATTTTTTCAGAAGCTCTAATTCATCTCTTTTGATTATACGTGTCTGCTTTTCCGTTATACCCGTTATATTTTCTATGTAAGACTCGGGTCACATATAATACGTTATGATTGTATGGTATAAATTTGAATTACTTTACTTTTGATCCAATTGCAATGCTTATATAGGTAACACTGAGTTCAATCAGATACGTCGAAACACGTGTTATCATATGGTTAACGCATCACATAACATTTAGACTAATCTATTCAATGTTTATAATGTATCATGCCACAACGTGCACGGATATTATTGCTAGTTAAGAACCAAATTATAAAGTATTATTTTTAATTTGAATATGAATCAATATTAAGAACCAAATTATAAAGTATTATTTTTAATTTGTCAACAATTGTATGTCGATTACAATTAATTGTATGTCAATATTCTCCTCTTCATGTTTATTCAATTTAAAATCTCCATGTTGCTCTATTTCAATATTATTTAATACAATAAATCTTATTAATAAATTTTATATAAAATACTTATTCATAAAAATCCTTATGCTATTTACGTGATTCGACGTAAGTTATCAATTATGTAATTCGATATATTCTTTTTCTGTAGAGATATCAATGTAAACCACAAGATCACAATCAAGTTTTCATTAATAATGGAAATTTCATATATCTCTTTTTAAACCTGGTAAACATCGTATTAAAAAAAAAAAACAAATGTTTTCGTATTAAAAAAAAACACATGTTTTAAATGCATACCGTATAATCTATAACTAGACCACATTAATAAAAATTTTATAATATAATAGTAAACTAATAATTGAAGTCATAAGGTTTAGAAATTTTGTCTTGAATAATCACTAATATTTCGGTACATAATCACCAATATTTCGGGTGTCCAGGGCGCTTCTCACGGAGGGGGGTCGGGGACTAGTTACCGCGCGGGGAGGAGTGCCGCCATCATCTTTCACCGCATGGAGGGGATGGAAGGTCGGCGACTAGTTACCGCATGAAGGGAGAGAGGGAGAGGGTGGCCCACCAGATTTTCAACCAATCAAGTTATTTTCCTTTTTTTTTTCTTTTTGATTTTTTCAACTTAATTAAAAAAATAAAAAAAACAAGTCCCCCAATAGAGGAGTGCCGCCATCAAATTGAGGGTGTGGAGGAGTTAAGTGGGGAGTTTACGTGGCGCGTGCTGATTGGCTGTGGGTAAGAGAGATCACTCCCCACTTAGACTAGACGGTATGGGGGCCGGCTGAGGCCCGGCTTGGCCCGGCGCCGGTCCCCCACACCGCCCCCCAGCCGGTTCCGGCATCTTCGTCGCCCAGCGGACGTTCTCGACGGGCCTATCTCCACACACACCAACCTATACATACATGCATATATATATATATATTTAGCCCCATCCTCCACCCCCTAGGTCCATCCCCTCCAAGCCACTCCTACGTGGCGGTGACTTGGCGGCCCATCCTTGGAGGACTTGCCTCCTCCATACCTTCCAGTCTTAGAGGAGTGCTCCTTACACCCTAATATCGATTCATCAGAGAATGAAAAAATGTAACTGGGACAGAGCTAAATATAATCATTGAGTTAGGGAGGTCCATATAATGTCATATCATGTCGAATTATTTGTAAACATAAAAAAAAAAAAATTGGCTGAAGTAATTGGTAGGTTACAATTCTAAACGACCCGTGTGGGGTCTGGCAATCATACTGACGTGGCCCATGTACCCATAGGGAAGTATATAACTTGATGTATCGTCATTTTCCATGTGTCATAGAATAAGAGCTTCTTGGTTGGACCCAAATGACAAATAGAATTTGTGCAATTATTACTTTAAATACACTATTAGAAGATGTGTAGTGAGTGTGATTTTTTCAAAATATGCCCCCAATAACGCCGGATATCAACCCATCCCCATCTTTATGGGCGTGTTTGGGCGTGTTTTTTCAAAAAAAGCCCCCCTGACGCTTTTTAAATCACGCCAAACATCAAATGGTTTGGCTAATCACATGCATTTTTTCCTATGCTTGCCTAATACTATTTTTTGGATGTTTTTTTTATTTAATTGTTTAACACCCCTTTTTAATATAATGCTCACATCCCCACTACACCCATTTTAGAAAAACGCCCAATAATGCCCCTTGCTGACTGTACTACCACATGGCGGAAAACGCCCAAGGGAAAGGGCATTATTTACCCAAACCACTACACATGGTCTTAGCATTTGCTAATAAATTTCCAAGACATGTATATGATCCTAAATAGAAACTATCTTTTTTTTTTTTTTTGAAACGTATACTTCATTAGAACACAACCGAACCCAAAGACCGGGACGGACAAAACCAAAACGAGAACTTACATGAGAATAAATTTACACCAATCCAACCAACTTATCAAGTTATACTTAGATCTATTTTTGAACCAAACAAAACCCATAGATTTAACTTCACTAAAAACCTCCTCCACCTAGACCTGTTTCCCAGCGAATCTGATGCTGTTTCTGGCTTTCCAAAGGCACCAACAAGACAAAATCAGAATTCCTTGCAAAGCATATATCTCTGCATATCGCTTCCCGCAGTGGTTATGAATATCAAGCAAGTCTCTAAACGTGAAAATAAAAAAATGCGGCACTCGGCACCATGCTCCGATCTTCTGCCACAACACAGCAGACCACAGACACGCCGTAAACAGGTGGTCCACCGACTCAACTTCGGCAGAGCAAAAGGAACACAAGCTGTCTTCAACCGTAATCCCCCGCCTCGAGAGCGCCTCCACTGTAGGAATCCTTTTTAATTCAGCTCTCCAGGCAAAAATACTGCATTTTAACGGAACCCATTTAACCCACTCCATAACATACCTGGAACTGAAGTCTTCCCTGCTGTTAATCAGACTTTTAACCGCCGCTATACTGAACGACATAGATCCGTTGCCAATCCAACGCCAGGAGTCACTCTATTTGAGAACGAAACCGAACTCAGTTGCCAGCAGAGGTTATCCCATTCGCTGATCTCTTCGGCAGTGCTTGGATCATGCCTCCATAACCATAGACCGCCCCCTAAACAATCTCGCACACTGCAGTTTTTAACCAACTCCAGCTGGAATAAATTAGGAAACAAGAGCTTTAACGACAAATTGGAGAACCAAGGATCAAGCCAGAAGAAGATGCAGCTGCCATTTCTCACTGACCCTCTAAAAAATTCTGGATCGGGACGTTATTTATAATCGGTTTGTTTACGACCGAGACAATATTGCACCAAACCCCTCCAAGAGACTTTTTAGTAGGAAGAAAATCCCAACCCGACCCACCCGAATGAAGAGCCGAGATGACCTTAGTCTACATCTTATCCTTCTCAGTTTTGAACCTCCAAACCCACTTTGACACCAGGGCCGTGTTTATATACCGCAGCTTACTAAGACCCAGCCCCCCGACTGCTTTCGAAGAAGCCTGTCACACCCCAACCGATGGAGAAAACATCGGGGCATGGCACTAAGCGAATCAGATTGCTCAAAGAATCCATAACACTATTTGTTTCGATATAGATTAATCAGATTTCATAATAAGCATCAAAACGTCATACAAAAATTGATCAACAAATTTTATCAAACATAGATCAAAACATGTTTCAAAATATTGTTTCCCTAAGATGATTTTCTATGTATCATCCTAGCTTGATTTCTTCACGTCCAAACTTATCAACCTGCAACATGTATTAAAATATAATCAACAAAAATGTTGGCGAGTATACAAGTTTGATTACATAGCATAATAGTTTAAACGTATAAAACTCATATCCAACATGAACAACATATCACAAGTTTCAACATGCTAGTTTACGTGGTTCATATGATAACCCAAGTCTCCAACGCGTTAACGTGCCTTTCCTACTTCGTCGCAACGAAGAGGAGGTAAAAGAATCAAAACTTAACAATACTCCTCAAGACTCAAAGAGCGGTGCGTTACTCCTATAGCGCTATAATTGTTAAGGTAGGCTACACATAAGAATCAAGCGTTCACATAGCATAAAAGTCTCAAGTATCACAAGTATCATGTTTTCATGTTTAAAGCGGATAGAGGATGTTTCAAATAAGTTTCAATTGTCACGTGTTTTTATATAGAATACATGTTGCATCCCAAAAGTGTTTAAAGCAAAAAGGGATCGAGTATACTCACAGTGGGTGCTTAGAATCCTAAACACAGTAGGATTGGAACGAAGGGAGCGCTGGATCAGTCTACATGCGGGGAACAGAGCATAAGTCCTCTAAGTGCTGACCCGGTCGGGAACAGAGTGTCGAATGGTGCGAAAAACGAGTAAAGAGTTTAAAAGATTATCCAAGCAGATGGTCATTCGGACGGATGGCCATTCGAATGGATGGCCATTCGAATAGTGTGTAGGTGTCTGTGAACTGTTTAAGTTTTTGATCATAGTGCCATGTAAAAACAAACAACATGTGTTATCATAATATGATCATCTGGACGGATGGTCATCCGATCGGATAACCATTCGAACAGATGGTCAGTGGGAGAAGTTTCATAAAATTTTCTAAGTTTTGAGTTAATGAAGACGGTGTGAGGACGTGTCAAACAACGGAAACATGCCAAACCCAGCTCGTCCGATGGGTATCACCCCGTCGGACAGACGAGCTGTTTTCAGTGAAACTTCATGTTTAACCCGTTAATCAGTCCATTTCTCCGGTGGGAATCAGTCTTCAAGCCGACTCTCAACTAAGGAACGAGTCGAGAGCCCGAGTGAGTCCGATTTCTCCACTGTTTTGTATAGAAACCGAGGAAAAGTTCAGAAATCAGTTGCAAAATGTGAAGTTTATCAGATCCGAGCCGGAAACATGTGAAATTCTGTTAGATCTGGTATAAAAGTGTGGTAATCCTTTAGACCTTGTATAAAAGTTGTGAAAATCCGTTAGATTTGGAACCATTCTTGGTTAAATGGTGTTCCACAATAGTTTGCATAAGCAACCTAGTGGAAACCACCTTCAAGAGGTCCAAATCAGTTGGTTTTTGGGAAAAAGTTGAAGTGTTCGTGTGATTTTGATGAAGAATGTGATGTAGAAGTGATTAAAGATGAAGGTTGTACAAGATTTGAGGAGAAATACTTACGAAATGGCCTTGAATCGCTATTAAAGTGGCTGAGAGTGACTTGAGTGCGTGTGGTCGGATGGCAGAGTGAAAGCTGAGAATGAAGGGTTAAGTCACCTATTTATAGGTGACAGTGACAACCTCAGTCGAATGGGTTAAGTTGGTGGGGAGGTGCAGGCGATTAGATGGCTTTCTAGTCGAATGGCCATCCGGTCGGATGGTCATCCGAGCGGATGGTCATCCGAGCGGATGGTCATCCGATCTGATGTCCATTCGGAAAGCCGATTCGCGTTAACTAGTTTTCCGACTTTGGTTCATTTTGCGTGCGAGGTTAAGCTTTGCGTTGCGTATTATTGTGAATAGTCATTACATATGGTATTATTACATCATAAATTGCACAAGGAGTTTCCGTGTTTCAGGTTTGTGTTTAAGCTAGTTTCTCGTTCCGTAAGTATCAAAGCATCACAAAGAATCAAGAATCATATCATTCACATATAAAAGCGTCACAAGAGTTGTAACACCTCGTATTTTCGAAGTCAAAGTCAAGGTCAAAGTCAACGACCGATTTCGCGCGAACTTGACTGATAGTGAATTTCTTTTATGTGTTTATTTTAGTTGTATTATGTGGAGTAAGTGTCAATAATCTAATAATCGACGTATGTTTTCGCTATTCAATCGACTTACGACTGTGAACTATAGGAAGTAACAATGCGATAAAGTTAACTAAAACTATACTCGAACTATTCTAAACGAATCGACATCAAATCGCGATCGCACTCGCAACTCGAATTACGTATCTTGGTTATTATATACGTGTGTGTGTGCCTTATGTGTTACTTATGCATGTTTCATTTATGTATATGTGGGAATCAATCGAAACGCAATCGAACTCAATCGCAAACGCTAATCGAATACGAAGTAAGGATGCTTGTATGTTAGATATAGTAGTTGGGATTAAAAGTAAATTGACTAGGAGAATCTATCGCATCGCAACGATCGCAATCGGAATCGAAATATCAAAAATCGTCGCGCCAAACACCCGAACCATGTGCCATCCGGCTGGATTGCCCATCCGACCGGGCTGTCAATTGACCTGGTGCCAGGTATGCCATCCGACCGAAGATGACATCCGACCGGATAAGCCATCCGGGCGAGATGCCATCCGACTGACCTACACTTTCCTCTTTGGGTAACTCTATAAATACCCATGTCACTCTTAAACTTTCTACTTTTGGCAACTCTCTGTCCGACCAGCACGCTCTCCTCACCTTTTCTTCGATTTCTCTCAAATCCGGTAAGATCTCGCCCTAAATCTTGTACTTTCTTTATCTACACGCACTCCTACACCTTTCTACCTTTTGAATCTTAACTTTTAACCATGAAATCACTAGATTTGAGGTGTTCTAGGATGACGTCATCATGGTGTTCTTGAAGAACTTCATGTTTTGGCCTCAATCCACCAAGAGCAACTTAAATCTCACTGATTTCCACACAAATAAACAAAGATCTTGCATAGATCTAAACACATTCATGGTGAAAAAGGATTGAAAGATGGTTTCTAACTTTCTTTCAACTCTTTTACACTCAATGCACTCAAAACCGATAGAATCAGACCTTGTTCTAGTCTTCTACTTATTCTTACTGTTGTGCTAACTCAAGATCTGGATTCTACTCACGAGACCACTGATTTCGGGTTAACCAAGAACAACCGTCTTGAACCGGTTAACTGGTTGAACTAGGGTGATTCCTGTTTGATTGGGTCACTTAGGTCAATACGGGGTTCTGTTGGTTAGCAAGTTGTCAAAACGTCTCGATAAAAGCAACAAACAATCAAAACGGCCAAGTGAAAGACGAACGGAATGACCAGCACGGAGTGCTATCCGACCGGACTACGGTCCGAACGGATAAGCCACCCGAGCGACTAGGTCATCCGAGCGACTGCACCTTGGGTCCCACACTTGAACAACTTTATCTAAAATTTGAGTATTGAATGAATTGCTATCCGATCGGATTACCATCCGACCGGATTACTCTTCGGATCATGAGATACTTGAACTTTAACACTCGAACAATTTTCAACATGTTCAATGCACTAAGGATGCCACCCGACCGGACTGCTGTCCGATCGAGTGACAACCTGCTGTGGTTTTGTTCTCACTAAGTAACATCACCACTCGAGTCGTCGTCTGACCGGATAGATCATCCGAGCGGATTGTCGTCCGCACGACTGAACGTCCGATCGACCGACTTGAAAGGTAGAGATACTTCAATGTTTTCAAAATGCTAAAACGAAAACTTCAAAGGACAAGCCATCATACACAAACACATCAAAGGAAGAAACAATCCACTCGAACAGTCATCCGACCGGACAACCTATCCGACCGGATGACCATCCGAACGGATTGTCATCCGCACGACCTGATCGTCCGACCGGATTACCCATCCGACCGAACTACTGTCCAAGCCACTTACATCTTGCATCGTTTTACGCGTCGCTTATCGTGTTACTATCGTTCTGTTCAGGCTAACCTTACTCTCTAAGCGCTCCCTTCAATCTATCAATCATTGTGAGTATACTCGATACCTTTTTGCTTTACGTACTTTTGGGTGTTACATACGTTACGAATATTCAAATCATAACAAACACATTACTCAATACTATTTGAACGCTAACCGTTAATGCATGTTATACGTGGCTTATGAATGCTTGTTTGTTATATTTACACATGGAATGCTGTCTACCTGCCTTAGCAATGATAGTACTATAGTTTGGACTCAGCACCTGTTCGCAGGGGTTGTTAAGGACAATTACTTGCATGGATTACGGTGGTAATCATGTATTGCGAACTGCCTCAGGCAGTCAACCCGCAGTTATTGGTATCGATGGGTCTATGTCGATAACTAACGTGCTTCATTTCACTATGTTTACGTGCTAGTTATGCGTTAACGAATTTCGAACTCTATATGCTATTATCAAACTTGTATGCTCACCTTTACATTCTATGTATTGACTTTATTTTAACGTATGTGACAGGTGCATAGGATGCACATCTGCTAGGAAATCAAGGCTAGAATAAGGCTCTAGAGGCCAACAAATAGTTGTCTGTACAAATTAAATCAAGGGTCTCTAGAAGCAGATAAACAATTGCTCTATTTAAATCGGAGTTGTCGGAATAGAACTATTTGCCTAGATTTTGTCTGTAATAATTTGTTTACCTTTTGAGACATGGTATGGGACATGTTTCTTTAAATTGATTGGTAATGAAAATTGTTATGGAAACTTCTGGACAATCTGTTTCGCTCAGTGCCATACCCCGATGTTTCCTCCATCAGTTGGGGTGTGACAGATTGGTATCAGAGCCATAACTATAGGGAATTAGGCAAGACACGACCTAGTCTGGGTCGATGTCTTAGAGACCTAGTCTATAGTTAGGAACCAACAGACCGACTTGTGCATATCCGGTAGGGATTATGTACGAGCTTATTTCTCGCAATTCTCACCTATACTACACTATCACTGCACTCGAATATTCAACTATAAAGGAGCAACTAAGTCAAGATTAGGTATGAAAACCGCAAACTCTCGACTAAAGTTGCTTAATCAACCCGCATTTTATTTACAAACGGGGAGAACTATGCTAAATCAGGAGTGAAATCCATATTTTGATGAATAATCTCCTCTATTTTATCAAAAACAGGAACGAAGTTGTTAAGCCAGGGGTGAAACCCTAACCTTGACGACTTGTTCCGCCCTTTTTACAAAACTCTCACCAAAGTCTTGACGGACTCCAACGACTTGAAGTCACGATATGACTAACGGGATGCGTGCCCAACACCCAAGAATCGAGGCAAAGGCACTGTCCTGACGGTCAAATGTGCACAACAAGTCCTTGTGAATAGTTGAGCCACTTTGGATAGTCAATGTCTAATAGCCGCAGACAATCTATTTCTTGATTTTTATGAGTTTCGATTATGAGCCCGCAACTTCTAACTCTGATGATTCGTTGATTTTATGTGTTCTATGTGAAATTGCCTGTTTTGGTGTTTAAATTTTGGATATTCACTCGATTTTTGCTTTCACTTCGATCGACACGCACGACTCGCACTGCATTTCTATCTCAAAACGCCAACAAATCGCTAAATTGTGGACGACCTTATGCTATGATATACGCTAATACTACGCTACTCGATGTACTAAACGCGATCGCTAGGTATTCGAACACTTGCGAACTGTGAATGATAGGTTTCTGTATTCTGAGGCAGTCAGAATGCTATACGTGTCTCTATACGCTCCTATGTGCCTCTTGTGACTACGTGATTATGTGCTTTTGTGATTCTGTGCCCTACGTGCTTATGTGCTTCTGTGTTTATGTGAATCTGTGATTGTGTGCCTATGTGTTTATGCGATACGTGTTACACTGCGTTCCTAGGCTTCAGTAAGTATTAGACGTGTGAGGTGAGATTCGATTATAATGTGTCTGAGACCTATGGCGATGTCTGTTGCAGACAATGTCAACTGGACCATCATCCCGTCACACACCACTTTCTCGTCAAGAAAAAAGAGATAAACGTCTTGCTGCTATCATCGCTAAACAGGTAGCAAAAGCCGTGAGTGATGTCTACGAGAACGTCAGCAAATCATCTGAGGAGTCGAGAATCGAAACTCCTAAAGCTGCTCCCAAGGCTACTTTCAGTTTCAAGCAGTTCAAGGCTTGTGGGCCAAAGGAATTCACTGGCGAGGAAGACCCTACAGCGTTGTTCCAATGGTTTGATTCCATTGAGGTCACACTGCGACAGAGCGGTTGCCCCGACGACCTCCGCACTCTGAATGCTACCGGCGTCTTCCAGTCCTGCGCATTAGACTGGTGGACGGCTGAGAGAAACAAGCGGGGAAACGATGCAGCCTACGGGTTGTCGTGGGATGAACTCAAGGAGGTCATGCTGGAAGAATTCTGCCCTCCTCACGAACGCCAAAAGTTAGAAGAAGAATTCTGGCACATAAAGTAGAAGGAAGGAGAAAACGCAGCTCTCACTGCTCGCTTCAAACAACTCAGCATCATCTGCCCTGACCAAGTCAAGACTTCAGACATGGCGATCAAGAAGTATATTCGAGCCCTGCCTGACTGCTTCGCAGATTTCGTGCAAGCGGCTAAGACTAAGACGATCGAAGAGACTTACCTACTGGCCCCTGAAATCAACGACAAGCGGGTCAAGGCTGGTGTCTGGGATAAAACTTCAAAGCACCTGCATCAAGCTACCACCGTCGCGCCAACTGCTGAAACCACCACCACATCGAGCAACAAGAGAAGGAACAAGAGAAAGAATAGCTCCAGCAACAAGAACTGTGCGATCACTGCTGCACGGATAAGCCACCCGAGCGACTAGGTCATCTGAGCTACTGCACCTTGGGTCCCACACTTGAACAACTTTATCTAAAGTTTGAGTATTGAACGAATTGCTATCCGATCGGATTACCATCCGACCGGATTACTCTTCGGATCATGAGATACTTGAACTTTAACACTCGAACAATTTTCAACATGTTCAATGCACTAAGGATGCCACCCGACCGGACTGCTGTCCGATCAAGTGACAACCTGCTGTGGTTTTGTTCTCACTAAGTAACCTCGCCAATCGAGTCGTCGTCCGACCGGATAGATCATCCGAGCGGATTGTCGTCCGCACGACTGAACGTCCGATCGACCGACTTGAAAGGTAGAGATACTTCAATGTTTTCAAAATGCTACAACGGAAACTTCAAAGGACAAGCCATCATACACAAACACATCAAAGGAAGAAACAATCCACTCGAACAGTCATCCGACCGGACAACCTATCCGACCGGATGACCATCCGAACGGATTGTCATCCGCACGACCGGACCGTCCGACCGGACCGTCCGACCGGACCGTCCGACCGGATTACCCATCTGACCAAACTACTGTCCAAGCCACTTACATCTTGCATTGTTTTATGCGTCGCTTATCGTGTTACTATCGTTCTGTTCAGGCTAACCTTACTCTCTAAGCACTCCCTTCAATCCATCAATCGCTGTGAGTATACTCGATCCCTTTTTGCTTTACGCACTTTTGGGTGTTACATACGTTACGAATATTCAAATCACAACAAACACACTACTCAATACTATTTAAACGCTAACCATTAATGCATGTTATACGTGGCTTATGAATGCTTGTTTGTTATGTTTACACATGGAATGCTGTCTACCTGCCTTAGCAACGATAGTACTATAGTTTGGACTCAGCACCAGTTCGCAGGGGTTGTTAAGGACAATTACTTGCATGGATTACGGTGGTAATAATGTATCACGAACTGCCTCAGACAGTCAACCCGCAGTCATTGGTATCGATGGGTCTATATCAATAACTAACGTGCTTCATTTCACTATGTGTACGTGCTGGTTATGCGTTAATGAATTTCGAACTCTATATGCTATTATCAAACTTGTATGCTTACCTTTACATTCTATGTATTGACTTTATTTTAACGTATGTGACAGGTGCATAGGATGCACATCTGCTAGGAAATCGAGGCTAGAATAAGGCTCTATAGGCTAACAAATAGTTGTCTGTACAAATTAAATCAAGGGTCTCTAGAAGCAGATAAACAATTGCTCTATTTAAATCTGAGTTGTCGAAATAGAACTATTTGCCTAGATTTTGTCTGTAATAATTTGTTTACCTTTTGAGACATGGTATGGGACATGTTACTTTAAATTGATTGGTAATGATAATTGTTATGGAAACTTCTGGACAATCTGTTTCGCTCAGTGCCATACCCCGATGTTTTCGCCATCGGTTGGGGTGTGACAAGAGTCAAGAATCATATCGCTCATATATACAAGCATCATAAGAGTCAAGAATCATATCGTTCATGTATAAAAGTATCACAAGAGTCAAGAATCATATCGTTCACACATAGGAAGCATCACATAGAGTAAAAGTTTCACATATTTTAACACAATTAAGATTCAAAATAGTTTCATTTCTCATTATGATCGGTCGTCTCGAGAGTACAAGCATCACATGATAGGTAGTACGACAAGACTTGCTAAGGTAAAAGAAGTATCGAAACGCAGGGCGTTACAGTCTCCCCTCCTTTAAGAGATTTCGTCCCAAAAATCTAAGAAGAAGACTGAACAAAGAGCTGTGGATACTTGGTTTTCATTTCACTCCCGAGTTCCCAAGTGAATTCGGTGCCACGCTTTCCTTCCCATCGCACCTTAACTATGGAAATTTTGTTGCGCCTCAGCCTCTTGGTACCCGAGTCCATGATTTTGACTGGTTTTTCCAAAAAAATGAAGAGTCTCATTTATTTGCAAGTCTTCGATGGGAACCTGAAGTTCCTCATCTGCTAAACACTTCCTGAGATTAGAGGCACGGAATGTCGGATGTATGTTGTTAAGTTCTTGTGGCAAATCGAGTCGGTAAGCCACCTTGCCAATCCTTTGAGTATCTTGAAATGGCCCACATAGTGAGGGGTAAGCTTTCCTTTTTTTACCAAAACGTATCACTCCTTTCCAGGGAGATACTTTAAGTAGAAAGCAGTCTCCAATATTGAATTCCAGAGGCTTATACCTTTTGTTAGTATAGCTCTTTTATCTGCTCCTAGCCTTGATCAAGTTATCGGGGATTTGAAGAATCTTATCCGTCATCTTTTGAATGATCTTAGGGCCAGTAAGTTTCTTGTCACCAATCTCATGCCAATTGAGAGGAGATTGGCACTTACGACCGTATAAAGCTTCGAAAGGAGCCATCTGAATACTGGAATGGTACCTGTTGTTGTACGAGAACTCGATCAATGGTAAATGTACATCCCAATTACCACCAAAGTCGATGACACAAGAACGGAGCATATCCTCTAGGGTTTGAATAGTGCATTCAGTCTGTCCATCCGTTTGAGGATGAAAGGTTGTACTAAGATTCAAGTGAGAACTCATAGCAGACTAAAAGGTTTGCCAAAGACGTGAAGTGAAACGACCATCACGGTCAGAGATTATGTCAATAGGTATACCATGACGACATATAATTTCATCAGTGTAGATTCGAGCAAGTTTCTCCACTTTGAAATCTTCATGAATAGGAAGAAAGTGGGCTGATTTGGTCAAACGGTCGATGATTACCCATATACTATCATTACCGGAAGGTGTATGTGGGAGTTTAGTTATGAAATCCATGGCAATGCTATCCCATTTCCATACAGGGATTTTGGGTTGTTCAAGAAGACCTGAAGGACGTTGATGTTCGGCTTTGACCCTTGAGCAAGTGAGATATTTCGAGACGTACGCGGTGATTTCCTTATTCATACCAGGCCACCAATAAGACATACGCAGGTCATGGTACATCTTATCAGCACCAGGATGAATAAAGTATCGGGATTTGTGAGCTTCATTCATAATGAGCTCACGAAGATTGTCACGATCTGGCAACCAGATGTGATTGAGATAGTATTGAAGTCCATTAGACTTTGTTTCAAGCTGGTCAATAGAAGCACCTCGTATTTCAACGATTAGACTACCTTTGTTGGCTGACGAGTATTGAGCTTCACGGATGCAAGCATGAAGATCGCCAGTGATCTGGAAACAGCGGATGCTACTAACATGAGTCTTACGACTGAGAGCATCGGCCACGACATTCGATTTGCTAGGATGGTAGCGAATCTCGCAGTCATAGTCGTTAAGCAACTTTACCCATCGTCGTTGACGCATATTCATTTTCTTCTGTTTAAAGATGTGCTGTAGGCTCTTATAGTCAGTGAAAACCACACACTTAGTACCATATAGGTAGTGTCGCCAAAACTTTAACGCAAAAAAAAAAAAACCGCACCCAGCTCAAGATCGTGGGTAGTATAGTTTTTCTCATGTATTTTGAGCTGTCGGGAGGCATAAGCGATGACCTTGTCCTGCTGCATGAGCACATAGCCAAGACCGCGGTTTGAGGCATCGCAATACACCACGAAATCATCGTTCCCATCGGGGAGGGCTGTTAGTGCATTTATGTCTATCGCCTCCGTCAATAGAGTCCGTAGCTGAAATTGAAGAATACTTGAGCTTATAGTGTTATATTTAGTAGAAAGGCAAGGTGGCATTTCTGTAATTAATGAGAACTTTCATTAAGCCCCTTGGCCTATAAATAGAACACTTAGGGTTAGAGTTTAGGAATTTTGCACATTTGGAGACTTAGAGCTTTGGAGCTAGAGAGAGAAAGTCTAGAGAGAGAAAGTGGCAAGGTGATTCACTGTTCATTTGTACTTTTCATATCATCAATCGAATCACGTTTTTTGTACAGTCGTGTACGGATTCCGCACGTTACACGAGTCGGTTCGCAAACTCACAACAAACATTGAAACCAGTGACACCCAGATTTAGAACAACACAAAGTTGGAAAACAACGGTTGATGCAACAAAACCAAACCAGTTTTGGAAACCAAAAGTTGTTGTTCAAAATCAAAATGTTCAAAAAGATTCACATTTTTACAAAAGAGGTACTCCAAAAGGTCAAACATGGTCTGTTAAGAAACAAATCGCTTCGGTAAATGATGAAAAAGTTGAAGTCAAAATTGACAAAGTCTTTGTACAAAATGACAAAGATTTTCCGAAGTTAAAAGAAGCATATTGTGTTGAAATGCCTAAGGTCAAACAGACCTGGGCTAAATTGTTCAAATAATTGAATAGTTGAATGTGCAGGTGCTCAAGAAAATTGAAGACTGTGAGAATGGAAATCGGAGCAGCCTGGCACAAGAAGAGGAGAAGGCTGCTGGTCCCTGTGACTGTTAAACAGGGAGTTTGTTTGATATCTGTATATAAGTAAACAATATTTCAAAAATCCTAAAAATTGAAAAATTTAAAAATAAAAAATATGTTTGTTTTTAAATTTTGTCAAAAATTTAAAAAAAATCCAAAAATATGTTGAGTGAATACGCCGAAACCCTCACGGCTGAACAAACATGATTAATTTCACAAGATTAAAAACGGTTTTCAAACTGTAAAATATCAATGTGTTGTAAATCATGGGGGTACATTATATTTTCTGTAAAACAGAGCATGAGATGAAGAAAGTGAATGGCGAGACAAAGCTGTCAGTATCAGGTTGTCAAATTTTCTTTAAATGGTTTTGCATTTTAGGGGGAGTAAGAAAATTTCAGAAAATCCAAAAACATTAGAAAATTTGAAAAAGCCAAAACATGATAAAATTCAAAATTGAGTTTTTGTGTAAAAAGAGGAAATGATAGTACATCAGTAGACAATCACAGTACGCTAAAGATATGCAAAGTTAAATGTGATAAACGGTCTAACTGATGATATGCCAGTAGGTTTTTACACGCTTAGTAGATTGTTTTCGAGATATAAACCTAAATATCAATACTTACTTATCTCGTGGGGAACATCTCTCGGATATATGGGTAATCCCGAAATCTTGTTTAAGAGATTGCCTGATTCTGAGATGCTAGGTCTTTATACTGTTTGATATCTGGGGTATTATACCTGGTCTTCTGATATTGCGGAAGCAATGGCCTAGACCTCGTATAGTACTTTACGCGCTTTAAAAAGCTTATCCCCTGCATAAAAATTGAAAAATATCGAAAGATATGAATCAATTGCAGTTGAAGAAAAGATTCTCTAAAGGGAACACACCTAAAGTCGAGCCTTCATCTCTTTGACTGAACGGAAGTTCATACCTGAGCTCTCAAGGTCTCGCACTAACCCAAAATACAGATATCAAATTGGTATATTCACCTGTAAGACTGAATCTAGGGAATTTTGATACGGGAGTATATTCTGAGGTGGGACACGCGAATAAGTTTAAGTTCTTAAAACACTAAATCGTATCTCGAATTAGTTGAACTTTGTGTGAAAATTTAAGTGGATCAGTGTCACACCCCGACCACGTAAAACATCAAATCATGGCGGAAACATCGGGGAGTGTTGCAACAGAATTATTGTTTCACAACCATTGCATTTAAAAGTTATGTTTTATTCATCAAACAAAGAGTTACATTGTCTTAAAATAACTGAAACAAAGAGTACATCACATAATTAAACTAGTTCTATCTTTATTTTAAGTCTCTAAGGCACAGGTCCGCCCTAGCGTGTCACGAACATCCTAAGCAACAGCCCCTGAAAACACATGTGAAAATAGGTACGTCAGCATAAAAATGCCTGTGAGATACATAGGTTTTAGGAAAATAGGATTCATGACTTGAGTTTAAAGTAAATGTTTAATAAAAATAAGTCATGAACCTTGTTAATTGTTTTGTTTTATAAATCATTTGAAAAACGTTAGCAAAATCAGATGATATGTATATATATAAAAGAATATTGTATGGTTAAAAGAATAACCAAGTAAAAAGAGTTTGTATAAACCAAGTTATTTGTAAAACAATGTTTAAGTGATAAGGTGTTGTGAATGTAATATGTCTAAACTGAAGTGGTTTAAATGCCGCTACAATATGTAATATCATACAAGCACTTATATATAGGAAGTACCAGCGGCGTATCCACCATGCTTGTACCATATTACACACGCCTCGTTATTTAAGTCACTCAAACCAACCAACATTGTAAAATATCCATGTTTAATCCAATAATCAAATGTCATAGCATAACCCAAGTTAAATATGAATTATGTAATGTGTAATCAAAAGTTATGTATGGTAAGTAAAATGACACTACTTAAACCACAAGTAAAAATGTACAAAACAAAGTATTTTGAATAAATCAAAAGTTATGTTTTGTAAAATAACTAAATAAATACATGCTTTATTGATACAAACACTTATGCGGTAAGTTAACGCATACATTCAAGCCCTGATATAGCAGGATAACCTTAGAGACTTAGAGTAAAGATTATCAAAGTAAAATGTTTTCGGATTCAGTCATTCCTTACACCCAAACAAACCTAGGATGTTAGGAATGAGATTTGTCAAGTCCTATGGTACCATTACTTACTACCGAGCGGCGTAGCTAATGTTAATGAATGTAATTTAGACCCGTTGAACAAACCAAACGTCATATCAAATTGTAAACATGTAATGAAAGTAATGAACTAAGTATGCTAAGTTAACATACAAAGCAGAAAAGTCATGTAAATCAATGTGCTAAATATGCTAAGTTAACATACATAGCAAAAGAAGATGTAATGTAAATCAATGTGCTAAGTATGCTAAGTAAACATACATAGCAAAAGAAAATGAAATTATGTACTAATAGTGTACTAATGAACATAGCAAGTATATGATATGAAAACATGGAAAGCATGAAAATAACAAGTAGGCACATGTGTTTCACCCCAAAACGTTTGGAAAACATTAAAAGAGGGGTCTATGTACTCACTTGAGATTGCTTAATAGACTTTAGATATCCACCAAGCAAAGCTAGAAGATTACGAAATCAAACGACACCTAATACAGGTAACTACATTAATAAACGGACCTAATCGGAGGATTGGGTAGCATGAGGGTTCGTAAACCAAATGAGTGTAGGCACTCATGTAATATGGTTTAACAAAGCCTACATACTAAAACGAAACTTATCCTAAGTGCTTTTGACCCGTTACGACCCGTTTAGGTAGCTTATGCTACTTTAACGCGTCATTCGCATAAAACGCGTTCGGACCGCCTAACTAGTCCTATGACAAGTAATATATGCCTCAACAAGACTAATATTGTTGCTAAATTAGTTTAAATGTCAAAAGTTATGTTACATAGGCTTAAAATGAAATTTGGCGTAAAAAGGGAATTTTGGTAATTTTCCTAAGGCATATAAACTACTTATCATACAACTACTTAAACGATGTGACCATAAGGTATAACCTCGGAAGGTTATTCCCTATACAACTATAGTCACCAAAAGTGTTTGGTCGGATCCTAATGATCGACCAAATGGGTCGGGTTCGAAAGCATAAGCGATTGATTAGATCGCTTACCCTTACGACCTTAGACAAGCACAAATCTAAAAGTGACGAGCTAAACATGTCAAAACATGTTTAACGAGGTTTAAAAATAGGTTTGGTATCAAGACAAAGGTTCTTGATACCTAAAAGTAGTTTGGTTACAAAATACGCAAGAATACGCATTTTGGCCGAAACTAGGACTCGTCACTGAGCCTAGATAACGTGGTAATCAGTAGGTATTGTCACTAGGGACTATAACCATCGTGATTACGCTCACGTTATGAAGTTCAAACGAACTTCGTGTTGACCATAAACTGGTCAAAGCTAAAAGTCAAACACTGTTTGACTTTCGTGCTAAAAACGCGTAAAAGAACGAAGGGATACTTACAAAGGGTCCAAGAATGGAAGTTTGATCTGAAAATTCCCAGGTATGAAGTGTTGCAACTCCAACTTAGGGAAATAATCAGATCAAGGTGTGGTTTGAAGTGAAAACATGAGGGGTATATAAAGTTTTCGTACAACCGTTAGGATCGTTTCTTGAAACCCGAGCCTTAATCTCAGCCGTACATATCAAGCCCACTGAATTGTAAACCATGGGAGCCTCGAAACCAGCCCATAGATTGCCCCGAACCATGTGCATAAGTTCGGAACAGCTGGATCAAGCTGGAAACATGTTTCTGATGTTTGGCACCTGCTTACGGACCGCAAGAAGGAGTCCATACGGTCCGTAAGGACCCTGCAGGTCAGCTAACTTTGTAAAATGGCAGAACAGGCCCCTGAGTCTCCGAACTTGATTTTTGATGTGTTTTGACACGTTTAAGCCCCGTTCACCTCAATTAAAGGCTCAAATATGAAGTTAAAGTATATGGAACTTAAAATATGCTCAAAAATATGTCGGATGTCGGTTTGTTTGGCCGTACGGTTGCGTCGTTCGGTTAATTACGACGGAATGCGCACAAGCGCGAAAAACGATCCAAATTGCGCGACGAATGGATTTTTCTTATGCCAAACACTAAAATAAAATATTTTAATGCTTACATATATTTTTGGATGTCCGGATGTATTCAGAACGTAAGTTATGCGCGAAAATGCAAACTTATGCATTTTTTGACGCTTTTAGTCCCTGAATGAGCATAAAGTTTATTTTAGCACACCGAATCCCCTCAAAGCCTATTTATAAGCTATGTAAAGGATATTTAGGGAGTGTTTAACTTATGATCAAGTTCCGGAATGTCCGTTACAGTTCAAATCGGCTTACTTTCATAGTTTGTCGAATTTAGTCCATGTAAGCGAATAGACTTGATTTTGCCATACCAAAGCCTTTAAAACTTATTTCTAAGTTATGTAAAGGTTATTTAAGGTATTTTAAGCATATGTTGATGTTCTGGAGTATTTTTCGCATTAAACTGACTACGTTTATGCACTAGTTTGCGTATAATTCTCTAGAAAGCGATATAGAGTTTGAAATTGAATAAAAGTCAAAACATGAAAATTTTCAAACATAAACAAATATTGGGATCAAATAACTTTATTTCATTGATAACTGAATTGTTTACAATGATTACAAGCACAGATGTCACAGTCTCCCCTACTTGTGGAAATTTCATCCCGAAATTTGTTTAGAGGAAACTCGTGAGAAAAGATGTGGATACTTCGCCTTCATTTGATCTTCACGTTCCCAAGTAAACTCAGGTCCACGCTTAGATTCCCAGCTAACTTTAACCAAAGGAATGCGCTTGCGTTTAAGCCATTTGACTATTCAGTCCATGATTTCCACAGGTTTCTCAACAAAATGTAGTGTTTTATCAACACGAATTTCGTTAAGTGGTATGTGGAGGTTCTCATCAGCTAAACACTTTTTGAGATTGGACACGTGGAAGGTTGGATGAACACTTCCAAGTTCAGGAGGTAATTCAAGTCTGTAGGCTACCTTACTGATTCTTTCGACGATCTTGAATGGTCCAACATATCTAGGTGCAAGTTATCCTTTCTTTCCAAATCTGATCACACCTTTCCAAGGTGAGACCTTAAGTAATACATGATCACTGACTTGAAATTCCAAGGGCTTGCGTCGTTGGTCCGCGTAACTCTTTTGACGGCTTCGAGCTGTCTGGAGGTTATCGCGAACTTTCTTAACCTTATCAGTTGTCTCTAGAATGAGGTCAGGTCCGGTAAGCTGAGCCTCACCGATCTCATTCCAGCAGACTGGTGAACGACATTTTCGACCATAGAGAGCCTCGAAAGGAGCCATGTTGATGCTGGAGTGATAACTGTTGTTGTAGGAGAATTCAATCAATGGAAGATGTGAATCCCAACTACCACCAAAATTGATCACGCAAGCTCTAAGCATATCCTCAAAAGTCTGGATTGTTCTTTCAGATTGACCATCAGATTGCGGATGATAAGCAGTGCTCAGATTAAGTTGGGTCCCCATAGCAGATTGCATGGTTCTCCAAAAACGAGAAGTGAAGCGAGCATCTCTATCAGAAATAATGTTCAAAGGAACACCATGTCGAGATACGATTTCATCCACATAGATTTTAGCCAACTTTTCAGCAGATAGATCCTCACGGATAGGCAAGAAATGCGCTGACTTAGTAAGACGATCAACAACTACCCAGATGGCATCATGACCTTTCTTAGTGCGCGAAAGTTTAGTAATGAGATCCATAGCAATGTTTTCCCATTTCCAAACTGGAATCTCTGGTTGGTCCAAAAGACCAGAAGGATGTTGGTGTTCAGCCTTAACCTTAAGACAAGTAAGACATTTTGAAACGTATAAGGCTATGTCTTTCTTCATACCAGGCCACCAATACTGAGTACGAAGATCCTTATACATCTTATCCGAGCCAGGATGGATAGAATAACAAGACTTATGAGCTTCATCCATAAGCAAAGTGTGGAGATCATCTAGGCTTGGGACCTACAAACGGTCCATGAAATAATACGATCCATCGTCCTTCAGTTCAAGACCAGGCTTAATATGATAGGGTAATTCCTTACCCATCAAGTCTTGTGAAACACAAGCATGTTGAGCCTGAGAGATGCGGGTCTGAATATCAGATCGAGCTTGAATATCAGATTAAACACGAACAAAATGAAGCTTGACACGTTCTTTATGACTTAGAGCGTCAGCCACGACATTCGCCTTACCAGAATGGTAGCGAATTTCGCAGTCATAGTCGTTTAGAAGTTCAACCCAACGTCTTTGCCTCATGTTGAGTTCTTTCTGATTGAAGATATGCTGAAGACTTTTGTGGTCAGTGAAAACCACACATTTTGTACCATACAAGTAGTGTCTCCAGATCTTAAGAGCGAATACAACTGCACCCAACTCAAGATCATGAGTGGTGCAGTTTTTCTCGTGCACCTTTAACTGCCTCGATGCATATGCTATGACTTTGTTCCATTGCATCAGGACACAGCCAAGTCCCAAATTTGATGCATCACAGTACACGACAAAATCATCATTGCCTTCGGGCAAAGATAGGATAGGCGCATCACAAAGCTTCTGCTTCAATGTCTGAAATGCTTCTTCTTGTTTAGAACCCCATTCGAAGGGCTTATTCTTCTGAGTTAGAGCAGTTAGGGGAACTGCAATCTTCGAGAAATTTTTGATGAAGCGGCGGTAATAACCCGCGAGACCAAGAAAAGAACGAACCTCAGTTGGAGTAGTAGGCGTATCCCAATCCTTAATCGCACTGATCTTGGAGGGATCTATACGAATACCTTGTTCGTTGACGATATGAACCAAAAATTGAACTTCCTTAAGCCAAAATTCACATTTGGAGAACTTGGTGAAAAGTTGCTCTTTCTTTAGGAGTTCCAGAGTAAGACAAAGATGTTGCTCATGATCAGCTTGCGTCTTAGAGTATATCAAAATGTCATCAATAAAAACGATGATGAACTTATCTAAATAAGGCTTGCAAACCCTATTCATCAAGTCCATGAAAACAGCAGGAGCATTAGTCAAACCGAATGGCATAACTGTGAACTCATAATGCCCATAACGAGTGCGGAACGCTGTCTTAGGAATATCTTCTTCATGCACACGAAGCTGATGATACCCAGAACGCATATCAATCTTCGAAAAATAAGAAGCACCTTGTAATTGATCAAAGAGATCATCAATGCGAGGTAGAGGATATCGATTCTTGATGGTAAGCTTGTTAAGCTCATGGTAATCGATGCACATTCTGAAAGATCCATCCTTCTTCTTAACAAAAAGAACGGGAGCACCCCAAGGTGAAAAACTAGGACTAATAAAACCTTTATCTGAAAGCTCCTGAAGCTGCTTAGATAACTCTTGCATCTCAGACGGTGCAAGACGATATGGAGATCTGGCAATAGGATTTGCACCAGGTACAAGATCAATACGGAACTCGACTTGGCGCGCTGGGGGTAATCCAGGTAACTCCTCAGGAAATAGCTCCGGATAATCCCGAACGACAGGGATATCTTGAATAGACTTACCTTTACCTTTATCTGCTACAACATGTGCCAAGAAGGCCACATAGTTCTTTCACAGATACTTCCGAGCTTGAAAACAAGACATGAGCTTGAGACTACTAGCAGGCTTCTCACCACGAACCTGTAGGATCTCACCAGACGAAAGCGGCACACGTATGATCTTCTCAAAACAAACTACCTCCGCGTGATGCTTGGCTAACCAATCCATACCCACTATAACGTCGAAACTCCCAAGTTGCATTGGCGTGAGGTCGATAGGAAAAAGATGGTTGTTAAGGTTCAATTGGCAATTGCGAAGAACAGAATCAAGAACAACGGGATCACCACTCGCAACTTCTACTGTCAAAGGCTTACCTAGTTTCATTCTAGACACGCGAAGCAATGGCTCAAAAGATAATGACACAAAACTCTTATCGGCACCAGAATCAAAAAGAACAAATGCGGGTTGATTATTAACAAAGAACGGACCGTTAACCACTTCATTGTCTGCTTCCGCCTCTTGTGCATTCATGTTGAAGACTCGACCTCGAGCCTGAGCCTGAGCTGGATTCGCATTCACCAATCTTGGACATTGATTACGGTAGTGGGTCAGATCCCCACAATTATAACAAGAACCTGGTGGGTAGTGAGGTCGTGCAGCTTGACCTTGTTGCTGAGCAAGAGGCTGAGCAACTTGTTGAGTCGGGTTCTGAATTGCCCGATTTTGATTAGCAGGAATGCGGCAGGTGGCAGCAAGATGACCAGGTCTTCCACAGTTGGTGCATTGACGACACTGGAGGTGCAGTTGATGATGACCGTTACATCTGTTGCACAAAGGTGCATTGCCAAGATAGGGTTTCTTGGCGAGTGGTTGCGCAGGCTGATTTGGTGCAGCTTGATTTGCCTGTGCAGTAACGGCGTAGTTTTGGGAAGCCTTACGCTTCCTTGAACCCTTTGAGGAACTAGAATCCTTACCCTTCTTGTTTTTACCTTTCTTGCTATCCTCTTTGTCAGATGACTGCTTCTTACCCTTGTCACCCTTTCTATGCAGCTTACCCTTCCGAACCTGCGACTCAGTCAATGTCGCAGATAGCTCGATTGCCTGACGGACTGTGGTAGGGTTACTACCAGTAACGATGTCTTGTATGGAGTCAGGTAGGCCATCGATATACCTCTCGATAGCCTTCTCGAGTGGGGTAACCATTGTTGGGCATAACAAACTCAGTTCCTCATACCTATCAGTATACTCCCGGTGCTCGCCACTATCCTATTTCAGGTCATCAAATTCCCTTTCTAAAGCTCGCAGTTCATAATGAGGACAAAACTCCCTCATCATAAGCGCCCTAAGTTCAGCCCATGTTTGTGCTAAAGCAACCTCAGCACCACGGTCTCTCATAACCCCGTTCCACCATGTGAGAGCCCTCTTCTGAAACACACTGGAAGCAAACTTGACTTTGCGATTATCAGGACACTGAACGTGGCGAAAAGTATTCTCAATGCTCTCGAACCATTGAAGGAGCCCAGTTGCCCCTTCAGAACCACTGAACTTGAGTGGTTTGGCCGAATTTAAGCTTTTGAAGTTGCATGGAGCATTATTGTTGTTGTTGGCTTGGTTCAATTGAGTAATAAGATTTGGGAACGCAGCAGCCATTTGCTGCGCGATGATTTCTGCCAGTTCGGCATTTGGTAGCGGATTTTCGCGTCGAGGAGGCATTCTAAAAGAGGGAACATGAAAGGAACGAGTGAGATGATTAGATGAAAAGAATGAGATGAAACAAAAATCGACAAAAGCAAAGATGGTGGTCATTCGTCCGTATCACAAAGCAAACAAACGACACACAGTGACTAATCAAAGTAAATGGGTCAAAAATAATGTTTCGCGAAGACATGCTCGCCTATAAGTGAACACTCACCCAAAAGTTCCCAGGTAAGAGTGACTGGTCCGATTATGTGGATTTGTACGAACACTCTAGCCTTAGACAGAAAACCCAGGGTACAGGCATTCACTCTTCCAGTTTGCACGTGTTCACAATATTTAGAACCCAAAACTTTGACGAGATTTTGAAAATTTGGAAGGCACAAGGCCAAAAATCAAACTGGAAGGGTTCAAAACCATATAATAAATTATTTAAAAACAGATGATTGATTTTTAAAAATCGTTTCGGAAAAATTGGGTTCTCGTTTTGGTGATCACCTAAGGATAGGTGAAGTGCATGTTTTAAAATCTAAACACAAGACAACTTGTGTTGGGGTCCTAGAAAGGTTATAGTCTAGGTCAAAGCATTACTGATAACCTAATTCCCTATAACCATTGGCTCTGATACCAACTCTTCTGTCACACCCCGACCTCGTAAAACATCAAATCGTGGCGGAAACGTCGGGGAGTGTTGCAACAGAATTATTGTTTCACAACCATGGCATTTAAAAGTTATGTTTTATTCATCAAACAAAGAGTTACATTGTCTTAAAATAACTGAAACAAAGAGTACATCACATAATTAAACTAGTTCTATCTTTATTTTAAGTCTCTAAGGCACAGGTCCGCCCTAGCATGTCACGAACATCCTAAGCAACAGCCCCTGAAAACACATGTGAAAATAGGTACGTCAGCATAAAAATGCCTGTGAGATACATAGGTTTTAGGAAAATAGGATTCATGACTTGAGTTTAAAGTAAATGTTTAATAAAAATAAGTCATGAACCTTGTTAATTGTTTTGTTTTATAAATCATTTGAAAAACGTTAGCAAAATCAGATGATATGTATATATATATAAAAGAATATTGTATGGTTAAAAGAATAACCAAGTAAAAAGAGTTTGTATAAACCAAGTTATTTGTAAAACAATGTTTAAGTGATAAGGTGTTGTGAATGTAATATGTCTAAACTGAAGTGGTTTAAATGACGCTACGATATGTAATATCATACAAGCACTTATATATAGGAAGTACCAGCGGCGTATCCACCATGCTTGTACCATATTACACACGCCTCGTTATTTAAGTCACTCAAACCAACCAACATTGTAAAATATCCATGTTTAATCCAATAGTCAAATGTCATAGCATAACCCAAGTTAAATATGAATTATGTAACGTGTAATCAAAAGTTATGTATGGTAAGTAAAATGACACTACTTAAACCACAAGTAAAAATGTACAAAACAAAGTAGTTTGAATAAATCAAAAGTTATGTTTTGTAAAATAACTAAATAAATACATGCTTTATTGATACAAACACTTATGCGGTAAGTTAACGCATACATTCAAGCCCTGAGATAGCAGGATAACCTTAGAGACTTAGAGTAAAGATTATCAAAGTAAAATGTTTTCGGATTCAGTCATTCCTTACACCCAAACAAACCTAGGATGTTAGGAACGGGATTTGTCAAGTCCTATGGTACCATTACTTACTACCGAGCGGCGTAGCTAATGTTAATGAATGTCATTTAGACCCGTTGAACAAACCAAATGTCATATCAAATTGTAAACATGTAATGAAAGTAATGTACTAAGTATGCTAAGTTAACATACAAAGCAGAAAAGTCATGTAAATCAATGGGCTAAATATGCTAAGTTAACATACATAGCAAAAGAAAATGTAATGTAAATCAATGTGCTAAGTATGCTAAGTTAACATACATAGCAAAAGAAGATGTAATGTAAATCAATGTGCTAAGTATGCTAAGTAAACATACATAGCAAAAGAAAATGAAATTATGTACTAATAGTGTACTAATGAACATAGCAAGTATATGATATGAAAACATGGAAAGCATGAAAATAACAAGTAGGCACATGTGTTTCACCCCAAAACATTTGGAAAACAGTAAAAGAGGGGTCTATGTACTCACTTGAGATTGCTCAATAGACTTTAGATATCCACCAAGCAAAGCTAGAAGATTACGGAATCAAACGGCACATAATATAGGTAACTACATTAATAAACGGACCTAATCGGAGGATCGGGTAGCATGAGGGTTCGTAAACTAAATGAGCGTAGGCACTCATGTAATATGGTTTAACAAAGCCTACATACTAAAATGAAACTTATCCTAAGTGCTTTTGACCCGTTACGACATGTTTAGGTAGCTTATGCTACTTTAACGCGCCGTTCGCATAAAACGCGTTCGGACCGCCTAACTAGTCCTATGACAAGTAAAATATGCCTCAACAAGACTAATATTGTTGCTAAATTAGTTTAAATGTCAAAAGTTATGTTACATAGGCTTAAAATGAAATTTGGCGTAAAAAGGGCATTTTGGTAATTTTCCTAAGGCATATAAACTACTTATCATACAACTACTTAAACGATGTGACCATAAGGTATAACCTCGGAAGGTTATTCCCTATACAACTATGGTCACCTAAAGTGTTTGGTCGGATCCTAATGATCGACCAAATGGGTCGGGTTCGAAAGCATAAGCGATTGATTAGATCGCTTACCCTTACGACCATAGACAAACACAAATCTAAAAGTGACGAGCTAAACATGTCAAAACATGTTTAACGAGGTTTAAAAACAGGTTTGGTATCAAGACAAAGGGTCTTGATACCTAAAAGTAGTTTGGTTGCAAAATACGCAAGAATACGCATTTTGGCCGAAACTACGACTCGTCATTGAGCCTAGATAACGTGGTAATCAGTAGGTATAGTCATTAGGGACTATAACCATCGTGATTACGCTCATGTTATGAAGTTCAAACGAAATTCGTGTTGACCATAAACTGGTCAAAGCTGAAAGTTAAACACTGTTTGACTTTCGTGCTAAAAACACGTAAAAGAACGAAGGGACACTTACAAAGGGTCCAAGAATGGAAGTTTGATATGAAAATTCCCAGGTATGAAGTGTTGCAACTCCAACTTAGGGAAATAATCAGATCAAGGTGTGGTTTGAAGTGAAAACATAAGGGGTATATATAGTTTTCATACAACCATTAGGATCGTTTCTTGAAACCCGAGCCTTAATCTCAGCCGTACACATCAAGCCCACTGAATTGTAAACCATGGGAGCCTCCAAACCAGCCCATAGATTGCCCAAAACCATGTGCATAAGTGTGGAACAGCTGGATCAAGCTGGAAACATGTTTCTGATGTCTGGAACCTGCTTACGGACTGCAAGAAGGAGTCCATACATTCCATAAGGACCCTGCAGGTCAGCTAACTTTGTAAAATGGCAGAACAGGCCCCTGAGTCTCCGAACTTGATTTTTGATGCGTTTTGACACGTTTAAGCCCCGTTAACCTCACTTAAAGGCTCAAATATGAAGTATATGGAACTTAAAATATGCTAAAAAATATGTCGGATTTCGGTTCGTTTGGCCGTACGGTTGCTCCGTTCGGTTAATTACGACGGAATGCGCACAAGCGCGAAAAACGATCCAAATTGCGCGGCGAATGGATTTTTCTTATGCCAAACACTAAAATAAAATATTTTAATGCTTACATAAATTTTGGATGTCTGGATGTATTCAGAACGTAAGTTATGCGCGAAAATGCAAACTTATGCATTTTTTGACGCTTTTAGTCCCTGAATGAGCATAAAGTTTATTTTAGCACACCGAATCCCCTCAAAGCCTATTTCTAAGCTATGTAAAGGATATTTAGGGTATGTTTAACTTATGATCAAGTTCCAGAATGTCCGTTACAGTTCAAATCGGCATACTTTCATAGTTTGTCGAATTTAGTCCCTGTAAGCGAATAGACTTGATTTTGCCATACGAAAGCCTTTAAAACTTATTTATAAGTTATGTAAAGGTTATTTAAGGTATGTTAAGCATATGTTGATGTTCTGGAGTATTTGTCAAGTTAAACTGACTACGTTTATGCACCAGTTTGCGTATAATTCTCCAGAAAGCGATATAGAGTTTGAAATTGAATAAAAGTCAAAACATGAAAAATGTCAAACATAAACAAATATTGGGATCAAATAACTTTATTTCATTGATAACTGAATTGTTTACAATGATTACAAGCACAGATGTCACAATCAGTATACTGACAATCTAAGTGAATCGTTTAGAACTTAAAGTGTTTAAAGCTCAATGGTACTAGCGGCATGGAATGTCGGATGTACGTTGTTAAGTTCTTGTGGAAAATCGAGTCGGTAAGCCACCTTGCCAATCCTTTCGAGTATCTTGAAAGGACCCACATAGCGAGGGGTAAGCTTTCCCTTTTTACCAAAACGTACCCCTCCTTTCCAGGGAGATACTTTAAGTAGAAAGCAGTCTCCAATATTGAATTCCAGAGGCTTATGCCTTTTGTTAGCATAGCTCTTTTATCTGCTCCTAGACTTGATCAAGTTATCGGGGATTTGAAGAATCTTATCCGTCGTCTTTTGAATGATCTTAGGGCCAGTAAGTTTCTTGTCACCAATCTCATGCCAACTGAGAGGAGATCGGCACTTACGACCCTATAAAGCTTCGAAAAGAGCCATATGAATACTGGAATGGTAGCTGTTGTTGTACGAGAACTCGATCAATGGTAAATGTACATCCCAATTACCACCAAAGTCGATGACACAAGAACGGAGCATATCCTCTAGGGTTTGACTAGTGCATTCAGTCTGTCCATCCGTTTGAGGATGAAAGGCTGTACTAAGATTCAAGTGAGAACTCATAGCAGACTAAAAGGTTTGCCAAAGACGTGAAGTGAAACGACCATCACGGTCAGAGATTATGTCAATAGGTATACCATGACGACATATGATTTCATCAGTGTAGATTCGAGCAAGTTTCTCCACTTTGAAATCTTCACGAATAGGAAGAAAGTGGGCTGATTTGGTCAAACGGTTGATGATTCCCATATACTATCATTACCGGAAGGTGTATGAGGGAGTTTAGTTATGAAATCCATGGCAATGCTATCCCATTTCCAGACAGGGATTTCGGGTTGTTCAAGAAGACCTGAAGGATGTTGATGTTCGGCTTTGACCCTTAAGCAAGTGAGACATTTCGACACGTACGCGGTGATTTCCTTATTCATACCAGGCCACCAATAAGACATACGCAGGTCATGGTACATCTTATCAGCACCAGGATGAATAAAGTATCGGGATTTGTGAGCCTCATTCATAATGAGCTCATGAAGATTGTCACGATCTGGAAACCAGATGTGATTGAGATAGTATTGAAGTCCATTAGACTTTGTTTCAAGCTAGTCAATCGTAGCACCTCGTATTTCAACGATTAGACTACCTTTGTTGGCTGACGAGTATTGAGCTTCACGGATGCAAGCATGAAGATCACCAGTGATCTGGAAACAGCGGATGCTACTAACATGAGTCTTACGACTGAGAGCATCGGCCACGACATTCGATTTGCTAGGATGGTAGCGAATCTCGCAGTCATAGTCGTTAAGCAACTCTAACCATCGTCGTTGATGCATATTCAGTTCCTTCTGTCTAAAGATGTGCTGTAGGCTCTTATAGTCAGTGAAAACCACACACTTAGTACCATATAGGTAGTGTCGCCAAAACTTTAATGCAAAAAAAAAAAAAAAAACCGCACCCAGCTCAAGATCGTGGGTAGTATAGTTTTTCTCATGTATTTTGAGCTGTCGGGAGGCATAAGCGATGACCTTGTCCTGCTGCATGAGCACATAGCCAAGACCGCGGTTTGAGGCATCGCAATACACCACGAAATCATCGTTCCCATCGGGGAGGGCTGTTAGTGCATTTATCTCTATCGCCTCCGTCAATCCAGTCCGTAGCTGAAATTGAAGAATACTTGAGCTTATAGTGTTATATTTAGTAGAAAGGCAAGGTGGCATTTCTGTAATTAATGAGAACTTTCATTAAGCTCCTTGGCCTATAAATAGAACACTTAGGGTTAGAGTTTAGGAATTTTGCACATTTGGAGACTTAGAGCTTTGGAGCTAGAGAGAGAAAGTCTAGAGAGAGAAAGTGGCAAGGTGATTCACGGTTTGTTTGTACTTTTCATATCATCAATCGAATCACGTTTTTAGTACGGTCGTGTGTTCAGTCACATTCGTGTACGGATTCCACACCTTACACAAGTCGGTTCGCAAACTCACAACAAACATTGAAACCAGTGACACCCAGACTTAGATCAACACAAAGTTGGAAAACAACGGTTGATGCAACAAAACCAAACCAGTTTTGGAAACCAAAAGTTGTTGTTCAAAATCAAAATGTTCAAAAAGATTCACATTTTTACAAAAGAGGTACTCCAAAAGGTCAAACATGGTCTGTTAAGAAACAAATCGCTTCGGTAAATGATGAAAAAGTTGAAGTCAAAATTGACAAAGTCTTTGTACAAAATGACAAAGATTTTACGAAGTTGAATGAAGCATATTGTGTTGAAATGCCTAAGGTCTAACAGACCTGGGCTAAATGGTTCAAATAATTGAATAGTTGAATGTGCAGGTGCTCAAGAAAATTGAAGACTATGAGAATGGAAATCGGAGCAGGCTGGCACAAGAAGAGGAGAAGGCTGCTGGTCCCTGCGACTGTTAAACAGGGAGTTTGTTTGATATCTGTATATAAGTAAACAATATTTCAAAAATCCTAAAAATTGAAAAATTAAAAATAAAAAATATGTTTGTTTTTAAATTTTGTCAAAAATTAAAAAAAATATCCAAAAATATGTTGAGTGAATACGCCGAAACCCTCACGGCTGAACAAACATGATTAATTTCACAAGATTAAAAATGGTTTTCAAACTGTAAAATATCAATGTGTTGTAAATCATGGGGGTAGATTATATTTTCTGTAAAACAGAGCATGAGATGCAGAAAGTGAATGGCGAGACAAAGCTTTCAGTATCAGGTTGTCAAATTTTCTTTAAATGGTTTTGCATTTTAGGGGGAGTAAGAAAATTTTAGAAAATCCAAAAACATTAGAAAATTTGAAAAAGCCAAAAACATGATAAAATTCAAAATTGAGTTTTTGTGTAAAAAGAGGAAATTATAGTACATCAGTAGACAATCACAGTACGCTAAAGATATGCAAAGTTAAATGTGATAAACGGTCTAACTGATGATATGCCAGTAGGTTTTTACACGCTTAGTAGATTGTTTTCGAGATATAAACCTAAATATCAATACTTACTTATCTCGTGGGGAACATCTCTCGAAATCTTGTTTGAGAGATTGCCTGATTATGAGATACTAGGTCTTTATACAGTTTGATATCTGGCATATTGTACTTGGTCTTCTGATATTGTGGAAGCAATGTCCTAGACATCGTATAGTACTTTACGCGCTTTAAAAAGCTTACCCTCTGCATAAAAATTGAAAAATATCGAAGGATATGAATCAATTGCAGTTGAAGAAAAGATTCTCTAAAGGGAACACACCTAAAGTAGAGCCTTCATCTCTTTGACTGAATGGAAGTTCATACCTGAGCTTTCAAGGTCTCGCACTAACCCAAAATACATATATCAAATTGGTATATTCACCTGTAAGACTGAATCTAGGGAATTCTGATACGGGAGTATATTCTGAGGTGGGACACGCGAATAAGTTTAAGTTCTTAAAACACTAACTATCTAAGTGAATCATTTAGAACTTAAAGTGTTTAAAGCTCAACGGTACTAGTGACTTGTCATAAACTGATATGATCCTCTGACGCGAACTTAAACAAAAATATTGTCTGTAAATATGTTTGTAAATATTTCTTTACTGCTTTATGTTTCAGAAAAATACAAAAAGATTTTTATTCCATTTTATTTTCGACAACCGATGTCTGAATGATGAGTTTCAAAATCTTTGAAAATTGTTGATTGGGGGAGAGAATCAAGTAATCCTGGATATTTTATTATATTTTATTATATTTTAGTGCCAGGATCTTGATTAAAAGTTTTTGAGAGCCAGGTCACGATTCCTGGTCAATCGAAAATGCTTTCACTGTTGAAATATTTTAACATAAGCTGAGAGAGCCAGGTTATACAATCCTGGATGATCAAAATGTTTTTACTTATAAATGTTTAAGAATTGCAGATGTTGTACCAGATTACGATCCCGATAGCCGAGTCTAAGGGGGAGTCTGAAGACAAGCTCAACGAAAGGGGAGCGTGCATTCAAGGAGCCAGGAAACTATCTGGAAAGAGCTTGTATCAGGAAAGCCAGGTGTCAATCCCAAAAGCATGGAAGCTTGACGAAAGAGGGAGCCTGAAGAAAGAGTCTTACCGAAAGGGGGAGCTGAAGCTGAAGACAGATCCACGGGGATTCTGTTCAAGTAAGAGGGAGTCTGTGTTGCTGAAAACGTGTTAAAGATTCAAGAAGACTCAGAATGAGAGAAAGTCAAGACGCTACGAGATTGACTGCGGCAATATCCAAGGGGGAGTCTGTTAGTGTATTTATGTCTATCGCCTCCGTCAATCCAGTCTGTAGCGGAAATTGAAGAATACTTGAGCTTATAGTGTTATATTTAGTAGAAAGGCAAGGTGGCATTTCTGTAATTAATGAGAACTTTCATTAAGCCCCTTGGCCTATAAATAGAACACTTAGGGTTAGAGTTTAGGACTTTTTCCACAATTAAGACTTGGTGTAACACCTCGTAATTTCATGTCCAATATAATATCGACACGTGTCATGAGCTTTAAACGTATAAAAGATTACTTATAAGGGACTAAAGTTGACAAACGAAGAATTTACATGTGTAAAAGGAATCAAAGTGTCAACAATGGATAAATATACCTTTCAATAACCCTACACGATGTTTATACCCTTAAACGAATGAATTATGGATCATATGAAGCCATTTGTGAAAGAAAGTGAGAGATTACAAACTACATGGGTTAAATATGTCAACATGTTTAATTTATACCTCTGAGTTACCTTTTAGCAAACCCGAAGTTTTGTAACGATTAATTATGCTCACTAGAATACGTGATAAAAATTTCACAAGGTTTCGATATCGTATGAGAAAGTTATGCTAACATTCATATATGAGGGGTCAAAAGCGTCAACATTGAAATTTAAGGCTTTTCGGGTGTTCACAAAGTTAACCGAGGACTTAATGGTGTTTGGCTATGTCATGGAGCCCTTAAAAGTCAAGTTAGAGGGTTGAAAATGCAAGATATAAAGTTAAAACCACGTTTAAAAAAGGACCAGGGGCTGAATTGCAATTGTTGAAACTTTTTAACTTGTTCTGAGCATTGATACCGGCGGTGTAAGTCCCTATGGACTCTTACGTGGGCCGCGTGACCCACTGCAGCAACAGAATCATGGATAGATGCCTGTAAAGGCTGTGTAACCGACTTAAATGGCTTGTTTTACATACCAGGGGCTGCCCCAATGGTATTTCATGCAATAGCGGCACCTGTAATGATCTGGAACCATGCATAGACTTATTTGGAATGATCCTATGCAATTTAAATCCATATTTATAGAAGCTCTTTGTTGCAACATTAGACACTTGCATTCAAAACTTTCACAACTCAACTTCTGGATATTTCTGGAGCTCAAGGACATTTTCTAGAAGTCATTAGTCGTGCATAGGACTATTGTAAGCTTCCTTAACCCTTCTTAATTCAGTTTTACTTAGATTATTAGCCTAAAGTCAAACCGTCGTAATTAAGGTTTGACTTCGTAATTAATCATAATTTGTCCAGTCAAATCTCGAATTGAAAGTACCTATGAGTTGGTAATTATGTGGGTAATAAACCCTTAAAAGGACACTCTCTGATTCCCACTCTAACTAGGTCAATTGTCGGGTCAAACTTAATAATAAAAAGTCAACAGAAAGCTAATTTTCAAATAAATGCATAGTTAGCAATGTAGAAGCCATGCAACCTGTTTTATCACTAATATAGCTTGGTAATTAATGTAAGAACATGTCTAAACATGTTTAACCCGATAATTTTCAGTTTAAGCTCGGTTTGGAACCGAAAGTCGCATAAGTGGACTTTTTCTTTGACTTTCAGTTCTGACCCAATGTAGCATATTTTAGAAATGCCTTAGAGCTTTATTAGGACCAGGTTACATGTTAGTATAACCCTCTGTGATTATACAACTTGGTTCAATAGTTATCCGATTCATATGCATGTTTCCGTTATATGCCTAAATGTTGACCAATATGCCCATTTGACCTTAAAACAAGAATTTTGAAAATATGAGAGGACAATAATCTTTATTACTGATTTATAAATATGTCCCTAAATTTTCACATCAGTTGGAGGTCTAGATTAAGAGTTATGCTCAATAGCGTAATTAGAAAGCTTTTTATTAATTAAACGGCGTAATTAGCATAAAGCCCATCTAAACCCAATTTTTGAGACCAAACTTTTTACCTAATAATGTAAAATAATATTTTGGGATTTTTGAAGATTTTTATTTATTTTTAGGCTGAGCATAACATAGGGTTATACCTTTGATTCGGTAATTGTCGGTTTTGCCCATTAGGCCTATAAAATGAGTTTTACAAATCATTTTGATACCAAACCTTTTTCTACTGATCTTATATGATTAATAGAATATTTTAAGCCTTCTGGAATAATAAAAATATCAGCTTTCATTATAAAACCCGGAAATCGCTTAAAATCGCCTTTTTACGCGTTTTAAACGTATAGTATGTATTAAAACTATTTTAATATATAAGACTTGATACCTACTGATATTTTTAGTAAATTTTTATATTCTAACAGTAAGCAAAAGTTTTAAACTCAGATTTCCAGATTTGACTTTTTAAGCTTATGTGAAATTACCAAAATGCCCCTACGGTGCATAGTTTAGTTATAAGAGGTAAATTCCACCTATATTCCATACCCTACTGTTATGACTTATAAAAATAAGTACTTTTACTAAATACATCAGACCTGAAACTCAGATTTATATTTAAACTCTTTTATAACCTTTAAAATGACCAAAATACCCCCTTCGGGGCATAATTTGAGTTTAAATCCATTTTGGGCATAATGGAAGGTATCCTATTGATATCACAATATATTTAAGGCATATTAACTTAGGAAACCTGTTTATGAATCATTTGGTTACCCGTTACGCACTTTTCGCGTTCGGATCGGTTTATGTAACTAGTTTGCATAAATTAGCCGAAACGGGTCAAACCTTATCATTTTTGTCTCAAAATCCAGAATGTGTTTAGTTTACTCATATTATACAAGAATACAAACTTGTCGGGTCTAAACTACATTCTAATCCGGTCTTCGCTTAATCGTGCGTTTGAACCGTATCTTTCTTTAAAACTAACCGGTCTAAGTTTAGGCTTAATTAAGACCCGTTAGGAATCTAATAGGTTATTAAAACCTTCATTCCAGATTAGGAGCCCACTAAAAGCTACTTGCACTTGCTGTTTGTGAATTATACTTGCTCAGGGAAATACTTTTAACTTATTTTCCTTATACGGGCTTGGGATACGGTATTATAATAATACCGCTTGGTTTGGTATGTAGTCATTTAAATCGGATTGTGATTAATGTATTTACATAACTCGTTTTAATCTGTATTATTTGGTGTATGGCCTTTGGGGGTTAAATGACCATGTCCCGGATATCCTAGGCATCATTCAAAGAAATGGCCACGACCTAAGCACGGGGTGTAGGCATACACCTGATAGTTGCATTATGTAAAAACTGGTAATCCACTTAAAGGAATCAACCTTGTGGGCATTATACCTGTGGCGTGTCAGTTAATCTTGTCCGGCTCTTCTAACCAGCCCTGACGGATGACAAATAAGTAAAACTGTATACAAGATTATTTTTAAATAATTGTCCCAAGTTATAAAAGATATTTTGTGCCGTGTGCATTCATACTATTTTTCTTAAACTCTTTTCAAAATGAGTCAGTTAATTGTATTTACCAGTGTAAACTGACGTATTTTCCAAAAAGGCTAAGTGCAGGTACTAGACGAAATAGGCTGGCTACTCCTGGCATCATTAATCAAGTCTTGCAAGCTCTAGATGTTAAAGTCTGTTGAACAATGATCTTTTATCTTTTGATCCACCTGTGGATCCTTTACAGTCTGTTTGTAATACTTTGATATTACTATTTATTCGGTTTGTAATGTGATTCATCTTTTGCTTCCGCTGTGCATTTAAAATTGTGTTGTTTGACTATGATGATATCAACTACGTCACGATACTCCCCACCGGGCCCACCGGTAACACGTGGAAATATCGGGGTGTGACAGGTTGGTGTCAGAGCCAACATTGAGTGAATTAAACACTAGCCTTTTGTGTTTAATCTCAATGACACAATTTGCACATTCATCGACTTCCGAGTCTAGACAAAGAACTTAGGACTAATCCAAATTTGTTTTATTTTTAATTTTGTCCTTTATATTTCTTTGTTGTTCTGTTAATTGTTTTGACAGGTTGAACAAGATGCCACCTAGATTTCGTGGAAGAGGTAGGGGCAAGGGGCCACTCATCGCCCCAAACGATCACGAGGCCGGGCCGTCACACCGGCGAACACCGTCAGATTCCCTAAGCAGAAGTCCTCAAGAAAACTGGAGGACCCATATTGAACCCGCAAGGCGCTCAGTCTCGCTGAGCTCCTCCCCTTCTTACCAAAACTCCTTTGGGCCTCAGTCTGAAAACGAGCCCCATAACTCCCACCATTCTTATATACCTCTCCAAGGCCACAACTCACCCTTCAATGACCCAACACCCTATCTCCAGAGCCGGTTCAACCAAGCAAACCTGATTAATGAACCAATGGGTTATAACCCGTTGGGACCGGAGGACCACTTCTCCATGGATATGGATGAAGTTCCGGAACCTGCCCAACCACCAACCGGGAAGCCTACTCACCCCATCGAGATTTCAGATGGGTCACCCTTTCTTGGATCACCTTGTAATGGTCCCGACAGCTACGTGGCGAGGTTTAACCAGATCGACTGTGTGTTTACTCCCAGTTACCACAACTCACCGCAGCAGCAGCAGGATCCCTCCGAGGATTCCTGTTTTGTAGCGGTCACTCCACCGCCACCACCACCAGTACAGTAACAGCCTCCAAAGCCACCGAGGCGTAGGATATCAACTGTACGGATGTCCGTGCGAGGGGGAGTCCGTATCAGCACTCCTCAACCATCTAGTGGCAGTCATTATCCGCCGCTATACGAAGACCAACAGATGGGTGGGCCTTCGAACCCTGTTTCTGAGGTGCAGTCTGCGCCGGTCGCACCGCCACCAGTGGGTTTTAACAACCCAATACCTACATACGCCGGTTCAGCGACGTACAACCCATTCGAGCAGTCGGCCCACACCAACTACAACTACGCCGAGGCTGACCCATACCTGGTAGCGGCAAACTACAATGCCCTTCATCCGGAAGGACCCTTTGGAATCCCATATCAAGCTGGATATCCACACTATGGGTACCCACCTTATGGGTATCAACAACCGCCACCTCCTCAACCTCCGCTGTATCAGCAGCCCCCGCAGCCGCCAGTGATATCGCCACTGCAGCACCAGGAGATTCTTCAAGGTTGAGTCAGGTGGAGGATGAGGTTCGGGAAGAGCGTAGGCAAAACTGAGGAATTTTCAAGGGTCTGGCGAACTTAATCTAGGGGAAGACCAAAAAGGGTCATTAAATCCTTTACTTGTTTATTTGTATTTCTTTAATGTTTAATCAAGTCCCTGCGTGGACATCTGTTTCTGTAACCGGTCCCTGCGAGGACTTGTAGTTTTTGTTCAGGCCCTGCGTGGGCATGTCTTCTTGTTTAACCCCTGCGTGGGCATGTTATGTTTGTTTAGCCCCTGCGTGGGCAAGTTAGTTCTCCTTAAGTCCCGTTTAGGGCAAAATGTACTCTTTCTTTAAATTATTAGTGGCATGTTACCATTTAAAAATTTATTTGTCATTATATGCATAAATGTAAAATGTATGAAATAAATAAATCTAAAAATAACATTTCTTTTATAAGATCTACCATTATAATAAAATAGCAAAATCTAAAAAGGACAAGACCTAGCCCATGTGTCATCTTAAGACTAGGCCAAGATGGTAGTTCCTAAATTAGATTCAGATCCTTATTAACATCTCAATTTAGGATTGCTCTGCATATTAAAAAGAATCTTAAAGGGTAAAACCTAGCCACATGTCATTTTAAATATGGTCAAGATGGTAAAACCTATTTAAAAAGATTCAAACCCTTGTTAACATCTGAAAACATGTTAACACTCTTGGCAAAATGTGATTCGATAAAATCGCATAAGTCATCCTTAAATTGGGGTTTTCCAATTTTTATTATTTATATAATCACCCATTAGGGATGAAGTGCCTACGGGCCATAATTAATGTCCTTTGAGACTAAAGACAGTGGTGGTCTACAACTCCCTGTCAAGAAAAGGTAATGAACTTTGATTCAAGCGTTAATGCTTTGATTCTATAAAATCATGGCTTATAATTTAAATTGTCTTTGTGACTTGGCCTTTTGTGCCATTATTAAATTTAATTATAACTAAGGATTATTAATGAGAAATCCTGAATGAAATACTTAATAAATTAGCTAATATGGTTCTTTAATACCATGGTTAATAAATTAATGAGATGACAAATCTATTATAAACTTCTAAGAAGTCATTGTCATCATTTTTTGTAGCAAGCAAGCTACATGGCTGAGTCTGAAGAAGTCAACAGTCATCCAAGGAAAAATCATGATACCACCAGGATCAACGTAACTGGTGCGGAACTTCAAGCACTGATTGATAATGCATTTACCAAGGCCATAGATAGGCAGTTTAATGAGTCAAGCGGTACTCGAAGTAGGACCTTATCTGTACCCCATTCTAAACCTAAGACTCACTCTGAGGCTCATAGTAAGCCATCTCCTAAACGTGATGGATCAAGGAGGGATGACGACCATCACTCCTCAAATCAGCATAGTGTTCCGTCGAAGAAGACTGAGCTCAAATGAGATCCACGTGGTAAGTCCTGTACCTACAAATATTTCGTCTCCTGTAAGCCCAGGGATTTCACTGGGGAAAAGGGGCTGTGGATTGCATGACGGGGTTAGACGAGATGGACACCGTAGTTGATATCAGCGGTTGCGCTGATAGGGATGTTGTGAAGTATGTATCTCAGTCTTTTAAAGGAGAAGCACTAGCCTGGTGGAGGTCTCTAATCCAGGCTACTGGGAAGATTCCATTGTACAATCTGTCTTGGGATCAATTTGTTGCGCTCATCAAAGAGAATTACTGCCCTCAGCATGAGGTTGAAAAGATTGAGTCCGACTTCTTATCTCTGGTGATGAAAAACCTAGACTGTCAGACTTACCTTACTAGCTTTAATACCATGTCTCGACTGGTTCCATATTTGGTAACACCGAAACCCAAGCGAATTGCTCGTTTCATTGGGGGTTTAGCCCCGGAGATCAAAGCCAGTGTAAAGGCATCCCGACCTGCTACTTTTAAGTCAGCAGCTGACCTATCTTTATCCCTTACCTTGGATGCGTCAGGCAAAGATCACTTAAGAACTGGGAAGAAGGTAAGAGAAAACGTGAGGACGATAAATCGTGGTGGTCTGAGAAGAAGTTTAAGGGAACCACAGCCCACAAGAAGAAGTTTGGGTCTGGCAAGGGTAGTCAGCAAGCAGATGAAAAGCCAAAGTGCAAAACCTGCCAGAAACGTCACTTCAGAAAATGCAGGTTTGAATCCGAATCCCAGTCAAAACCGTTTGCATGTGGGTTATGCAAATCCAAGGAGCACAAGACGATAGAGTGCAAGAAGATAAAGGATGCAACGTGCTATAACTGTAACGAGAAAGGGCACATCAAGTCCAACTGCCCTAAATATGCCAAAAAGCCTGAAGAAGTCAAAAAGACCAATGCAAGAGTCTTTCGAATGGATGCACGAGAAGCTGTTCAGGACGATAATGTGATAACATGTACCTTCCTTGTTAATGATGTTTATGCAAGAGTGTTATTTAATTCGGGTGCGGATAAGTCATTTGTAGATGATAAATTTTGTAAGTTGTTGAATTTACATGTTAAAACCCTAAGCGTGAAGTATGAGGTTGAATTAGCCGATGATACCTTAGAAACCGCATCAACTGTGTTAGATGGATGCTTTATATCCATTAGGAACCACTCTTTTCCATTATCCTTACTTCCTTTGAAATTAGTTGGTTTCGACATAGTAATAGGCATGGATTGGTTATCTCATAACCAAGCCCAGATTTTGTGTAACAAGAAGCAAGTGGTAATCAAGACTCCGTATGGTGAGCCACTTACCATACAGGGAGACACTCAGTATGGGTTGCTTGAGCAAGTGTCTATGCTCAAGGCATCGAGGTGTTTGAAGAAGGGTTGTGTCATTTATATGGCACAGGTAACTATCGATGAACCAAAACCCAAGGTTGAAGACATCCCTGTCATTTCTGAATATCCAGAAGTATTCCCTGAAGAACTACCTAGTTTACCACCAGATAGGCAAGTAGAGTTCAGAATTTACATCATTCTGGGAGCAGCACCTGTTGCAAGAGCACCTTACCGGTTGGCCCCAACTGAGATGAAAGAGTTGAGAACTCAGTTGGATGATTTGTTGGCAAAAGGGTTTATTAGACCTAGTTCGTCTCCTTGGGGAGCACCAATCCTGTTTGTAAAGAAGAAGGATGGATCGATGCATCGATTATCGCGAGCTTAACAAAGTCACTATCAAGAATAGATATCCATTGCCCAGGATCGACGATTTGTTCGATCAATTACAAGGGGCAAGTTACTTCTCTAAGATCGATTTGAGGTCAGGCTATCATCAACTGAAGGTTAAATATGAAGATGTGCACAAGACTGCATTTAGGACTCGTTATGGTCATTATGTATTCTTAGTGATGCCTTTTGGGCTCACTAATGCGCCAGCAGCGTTCATGGATCTCATGAATCGCGTCTGCAAGCCCTACTTGGATAAGTTTGTCATCGTCTTCATCGATGATATTCTTATTTACTCGAAGAGTCAAGCTGACCATGAGAAGCACCTTCGTTGTATTCTTTCACTGCTTCAACAAGAGAAACTCTATGCCAAGTTTTCGAAATGTGAATTTTGGCTTCGTGAAGTCCAGTTTCTTGGACACGTGGTCAATGAGCGTGGTATCCAGGTGGATCCCGCTAAGGTTGAAGCTGTCATGAATTGGCAAGAGCCGAAGACACCCACAGAGATTCGTAGCTTTTTGGGATTGGCAGGATATTACAGACGTTTTATTGAGAATTTCTCAAGGATTGCAGTACCCCTAACTTCGTTGACTAGAAAGAATATTAAGTTTGATTGGGGTCCTAAGCAACAAGAATCGTTTGATATACTTAAGCAGAAACTGAGCCATGCTCCCGTGTTGACATTGCCTGATGGAATAGAAGAATTTGTAGTATACTGCGACGCATCACACATTGGTATGGGGTGTGTGCTCATGCAGAAAGGTAAAGTCATTGCCTATGCTTCCCGACAACTAAAAGTGCACGAAAAGAATTACACCACCCACGACTTGGAGTTGGGTGCCGTTGTATTTGCACTAAAGCTATGGAGACATTATTTATATGGTACCAAGTTTGTGATCTATTATGATCACAAGAGCCTTCAACATCTGTTTAATCAGAAGGACCTAAACATGAGACAACGTCGATGGATGGAGACTTTAAACGACTATGATTGTGAAATCAGATACCATCCAGGCAAGGCAAATGTGGTTGCCGATACCTTAAGTAGGAAGGAAAGGGTTAAGCCCATAAGAATCAATGCCTAGAGCATTGAATTAAAGAACAGTTTGAGTGATAGGCTGTTAGCCGCGCAGAAGGAAGCCATGTTAGAAGCTAACTATCCAAATGAAAAACTGGGAGTCACTGCAGAACAGTTATCATATGGTAAGGATGGAATCCTAAGATTAAATGGATGGATATGAGTTCCAGTTTATCGAGGGCTTAGGGAAGTAATCCTTCAGGAAGCCCATAATTCTAAGTATTCTGTTCATCCTGGAAGTGATAAGATGTACCAGGATTTGAAGGCTAATTACTGGTGGATAGGCTTGAAGAAGTCTATAGCCACTTATGTGGCCAAATGTCTGACGTGTGCTCAAGTTAAAGCTGAACACCAGAAGGCGCCAGATTTGCTACAACAACCTGAACTTCCCACCTGGAAATGGGAAATGGTGACTATGGATTTTATCACCAAGTTGCCAAAGACTAAGCGAGGAAATGATACTATTTGGGTGATAGTGGATAGACTGACTAAGTCAGCCCACTTCCTACCTATTAAGGAAACACACAGCTCAGATAAGTTAGCTCAGCTGTACGTGGATGAGATTGTATCTCTCCACGGAGTGCCAGTGTCTATCATCTCTGATAGGGATACAAGGTATACATCGCATTTCTGGAAAAGCTTTCAGCAATCCCTAGGCACTCGATTAAATTTCAGCACAGCATATCATCCTCAAACGGATGGTCAAAGTGAACGTATGATACAAACACTCGAGGATATGCTACGAGCTTGTGTTATTGATTTGGGTGGAAGTTGGGATGATCATCTTCCATTGATCGAATTTTCATATAATAATAGCTATCATTCCAGTATTCAAGCTGCACCATTTGAAGCTTTATATGGAAGAAAGTGCAGAACGCCTGTTTGTTGGGCAAAAGTTGGAGATGTCCAACTAACAGGACCTGATATAGTCCTGGAGATGACAGATAAGATTGTACAGATACGAGATCGTCTCAAAGCTGCCAGGGATAGGCAGAAAAGTTACGCAGATTTAAGGCGTAAACCTCTAAAGTTCGAGGTAGGTGACAAGGTTCTTCTTAAAGTATCACCCTGGAAGGGAGTGATGTGATTTGGTAAGAAAGGTAAGTTAAGCCCAAGGTACATAGGACCACTCGAGATCATCGAATGTGTTGGAACAGTGGCTTACAAGTTAAATTTGCCTGAAGAGCTCAGTGGAATTCATAATGTATTCCACATCTGCAATCTGAAGAAATGTCTAGCCGATGAATCGCTAGTCATACCACATACGGATGTGCACATAGATGAGAGCTTGAAATTTGTGGAAAAACCTTTGTCGATCGAAGATCGACAGGTTAAGAGGCTTCGAAGGAAGCATGTACCGATTGTAAAAGTTAAATGGGATGCACGTAGAGGTCCCGAGTACACATGGGAAGTAGAGTCCACAATGAAAGAAAAGTACCCTCATTTATTTCAGTAAATCTCGAGGTCGAGATTTCTTTTAAGGGGGTGAGGATGTAACACCTCGTAATTTCATGTCCAATATAATAACGACACATGTCATGAGATTTAAAAGTGTAAAAGATTACTTATGAGGGACTAAAGTTGACAAACAAAGAATTTACATGTGTAAAAGGATTCAAAGAGTCAACAATGGATAATTATACCTTTCGAAAACCCCTACACGATGTTTATACCCTTAAACGAATGAATTATGGATCATACGAAGCCAATTGTGAAAGAAAGTGAGAGATTACAAACTACAGGGGTTAAATGTGTCAACATGTTTAATTTATACCTCTGAGTGACCTTTTAGCAAACCCAAAGTTTTGTAACGATTAATTATGCTCACTAAAATACGTGATAAAAATTTTACAAGGTTTCGATATCGTATGAGAAAGTTATGCTAACATTCGTATATGAGGGGTTAAAAGCGTCAACATTGAAATTTAAGGCTTTTCGGGTGTTCACAAAGTTAACCGAGGACTTAACGGTATTTGCCTATGTCATGGATCTCTTAAAAGTCAAGTTAGAGGGTTGAAAATGCAAGATATAGAGTTAAAACCACGTTTAAAAAAGGATCAGGGGCTGAATTGCAATTGTTAAAACTTTTTAACTTGTTCTGAGCATTGATACCGGCCGCGTAAGTCCCTATGGACTCTTACGCGGGCCGCGCGACCCACTGCAGCAACAGAATTGCGGACAGATGCCTGTATAGGCTGTGTAACCGACTTAAATGGCTTGTTTTACATACCAGGGGCTGCCCTAATGGTATTTCATGCAATAGGGGCACCTGTAATGATCTGGAACCATGCATAGACTTATTTGGAATGATCCTATGCAATTTAAATCCATATATATAGAAGCTCTTTGTTGCAACATTGGACACTTGCATTCAAAACTTTCACAACTCAACTTCTAGAGATTTCTGGAGCTCAAGGACATTTTCTAGAAGTCATTAGTCGTGCATAGGATTATTGTAAGCTTCCTTAACCCTTCTTAATTCAGTTTTACTTAGTTTATTAGCCTAAAGTCAAACCGTTGTAATTAAGGTTTGACTTCGTAATGAATCATAATTTGTCCAGTCAAATCTCGAATTGAAAGTACCTATGAGTTGGTAATTATGTGGGTAATAAACCCTTAAAAGGGCACTCTCTGATTCCCACTCTAACTAGGTCAATTGTCGGGTCAAACTTAATAATAAAAAGTCAACAGAAAGCTAATTTTCAAATAAATGCATAGTTAGCAATGTAGAAGCCATGCAACGTGTTTTATCACTAATATAACTTGGTAATTAATGTAAGAACATGTCTAAACATGTTCAACCCGACAATTTTCAGTTTAAGCTCGGTTTGGAACCGAAAGTCGCATAAGTGGACTTTTGTTTTGACTTTCAGTTCTGACCCAATGTAGCATATTTTAGAAATGCCTTAGAGCTTTATTAGGACCAGGTTACATGTTAGTATAACCCTCTGTGATTATACAACTTGGTTCAATAGTTATCCGATTCATATGCATGTTTCCGTTATATGCATAAATTTTGTCCAATATGCCCATTTGACCTTAAAACAAGAATTTTGAAAATATGAGAGGACAATAATCTTTATTACTGATTTATAAATATGTCCCTAAATTTTCACATCAGTTGGAGGTCTAGATTAAGAATTATGCTCAATAGCGTAATTAGAAAGCTTTTTATTAATTAAACGGCGTAATTAGCATAAAGCCTATCTAAACCCAATTTTTGATACCAAACTTTTTACCTACTGATGTAAAATAATATTTTGGGATTTTTGAAGATTTTTATTTATTTTTAGGCTGAGCATAAGATAGGGTTATACCTTTGATTCGGTAATTGTCGGTTTTGCCCTTTAGGCCTATAAAATGAGTTTTACAAATCATTTTGATACCAAACCTTTTTCTATTGATCTTATATGATAAATAGAATATTTTAATTCTTCTGGAATAATAAAAATATCGGCTTTCATTATAAACCCGGAAATCGCTTATAACCGCCTTTTTACACGTTTTAAATGTATAGTATGTATTAAAACTATTTTAATATATAACACTTGATACCTACTAATATTTTTAGTAAATTTTTATATTCTAATAGTAAGCAAAAGTTTTAAACTCAGATTTCCAGATTTGACCTTTTAAGCTTATGTGAAATTACCAAAATGCCCCTACGGTGCATAGTTTAGTTATAAGAGGTAAATTCCACATATATACCATACCCTACTATTATGAATTATAAAAATAAGTACTTTTATTGAATACATCAGACCTGAAACTCGGATTTATATTTAAACTCTTTTATAACCTTTAAAATGACCAAAATACCCCTTCGGGGCATAATTTGAGTTTAAATCCATTTTGGGCATAATGGAAGGTATCCTACTGATATCACAACATATTTAAGGAATATTAATTTAGGAAACCTGTTTATGAATCATTTGGTTACCCGTTACGCACTTTTCGCGTTCGGATCGGTTTATGTAACTAGTTTGCATAAATTAGCCGAAACGGGTCAAATCTTATCATTTTTGTCTCAAAATCCAGAATGTGTTTAGTTTACCCATATTATACAAGTATACAAAATTGTCGGGTCTAAACTACATTCTAATCCGGTCTTCGCTTAATCATGCGTTTGAACCGGTAAAAGCTACTTGCACTTGCTGTTTGTGAATTATCCTTGCTCAGGTAAATACTTTTAACTTATTTTTCCTATACGGGCTTGGGATACGGTATTATAATAATACCGCTTGGTCGGGTATTTAGTCATTTAAATCGGATTGTGATTAATGTATTTACATAACTCGTTTTAATCTGTATTATTTGGTGTATGGCCTTTGGGGGTTAAATGACCATGTCCTGGATATCCTTGGCATCATTCAAAGAAATGGCCACGACCTAAGCACGGGGTGTAGGCATACACCTGACAGTTGCAGTATGTAAAAACTGGTAATCCACTTAAAGGAATCAACCTTGTGGGCATTATACCTGTGGCGTATCAGTTAATCTTGTCCGGCTCTTCTAACCGGCCCTGACGGACGACAAATAAGTAAAACTGTATACAAGATTATTTTTAAATAATTGTCCCAAGTTATAAAAGATATTTTGTGCCGTGTGCATTCAAACTAATTTTCATAAACTTTTTTCAAAATGAGTCAGTTAATTGTATTTACCAGTGTAAACTGACGTATTTTCCCAAAAGGCTAAGTGCAGGTACTAGACGAAATAGGCTGGCTACTCCTGGCATCATTAATCAAGTCTTGCAAGCTCTAGATGTTAAAGTCTGTTGAACAATGATCTTTTATCTTTTGATCCACCTGTGGATCCTTTACAGTCTGTTTGTAATACTTTGATATTACTATTTATTCGGTTTGTAATGTGATGCATCTTTTGCTTCCGCTATGCATTTAAAATTGTGTTGTTTGACTATGATGATATCAACTATGTCACGATACTCCCCACCGGGCCCACCGGTAATACGTGGAAATATCGGGGTGTGACACTTGGAGAGCTAGAGGCTAGAGAGAGAAAGTCTAGAGAGAGAAAGTGGCAAGGTGATTCACGGTTTTTTGTACGGTTTCATACCATTCAATAGAATCACAGATTTAGTACATCTTGTGTGTTCGGTCACGTTCGTGTAGGGATTCCGCACGTTACACGAGTCGGTTCGCAATCGTTACGGAGTCAAAACCGATCCTACAAGGGCAAGTACAGGAGCGTTACAAAGCAGATTCGTAAAAGTTTGAAAAGATTCCTCTTGCTCAGGACCCCAAGCAAAAGGTTTCTCTTTCTGAGTCAACGATGTGAGAGGAACGGTGATCTTCTAAAAATCCGAAAGAATCGATGGTAATAACCCACCAATCCTAAGAAGGAACGAATCTCAGATGCAGATTTAGGCGTGATCTAATTCTTCACTGCTTCGATTTTGGAAGGGTCAACATGGATTCCATACTTGCTAACAACTTGCCCTAGAAATTTTACTTCTTTAATCTAAAATTAGCACTTAGAAAACTTCGCGTATAAGCGTTCACCACGTAAAAGTTCTAACATGAGGCGTAAATGGCATTCATGATCAGCTCGGGTTTTCGAATAAATAAGAATATCATCAATAAAGACTATCACAAAACGATCCAAATAAGGTTTACAAACACGATTCATAAGATCCATGAACACAGCGGGTGCGTTGGTCAAGCCAAAAGGCATAACCACGAACTCGTAGTGCCAATAACGAGTGCGAAAAACGGTTTTGGGAATATCTTCTTCGAGAATGAAGAGCTGATGATGACCAGATCGAAGGTCGATTTTAGAGAAACAACTTGCGCCTTTTAGTTGGTTAAAGAAATCATCGATACGGGGAAGAGGATAACGGTTCTTGACGGTGAGTTTGTTAAGTTCACGGTAGTCGATGCACATGCAAAATGAACCATCTTTCTTCTTGACGAATAGCACAGGAGCACCCCAAGGTGAGGTACTTGGAAGTATAAAACCTTTGTCGAGTAGTTCTTGCAGTTAACTAGATAATTCTTGCATCTTAGAGGGTGCAAGTCGGTAGGGAGCCTTGGCAACAGGAGTTGAACTAGGTATGAGATCGATACGAAAATCAACAGATCTAGGAGGAGGAAGACCAGGAAGATCTTCAGGAAAGACCTCAGGGAAATCACACACTATTGGAACTTCACTTACGCTCTTTCCCTGCCCTTTTGTTCCACTATGTGGGCCAAGAAGGCAAGGTACTGTTTACGTAAGCATTTATTCGCTTGAGTGCATGACATCAACTTCAGTCCTCTAGAAGGTCGGTCTCCATAGACGTGCAAAGTATCACCAAATGGGAGAGGTAAATGAACGTACTTCTCGTGATAAGCGATTTCAGCATGGTTCTTTATGCAACCAATCCATGCCAACTATGATATCGAAACTACCCAATTGCATGGGTATGAGGTCAATAGTGAAAACGTGATCGTTAAGAGTCAGGGAGCAATCATGGAGAATAGAGTCAACTAGAATAGACTTACCATCGGCAATCTCTACTGAGAACGACTTAGGTAGTTTAGAGCGTGAACAGTTTGGCAAAGATTCATATTCAACGGACACAAAGCTTTTGTCCGCACCGGTATCAAATAGTATCGAAGCGTAAAGATTATTAATGAGAAACGTACCATTAATGGCGTCATTGTCGTTACGCGCCTGATTCGCGTTGATGTTGAACGCTTGTCCTCGAGCGGCTTGCTGTTGCTCCTGATTCAGCGGGGACATTGGGGACGGAGATGAGTGGTGTCCCCACATTTGTAGCAGGCTCGCGCGTTGTTTGCTGGTTTGGGGTTCTGCTAAGCTTGTTGAGCTGGTGGTTCTTGCTGAACTTGATTAACTTGATGGCAGTAAGGGGCTCTATAACCATAGCGGTTGCAGGTGGTACACTGGCGACAAGTTGCGTTGACAGGGTGACGATTGTGATAACCCGAACTTTCATGATTAGTATTGTCAAATTCCAGGATCGTTTAACTAATACTACTATGTTCCACTGGTCAGTATATGTTGTAATCACGTATACGTTATATTATAGTTACGGAGTTGTATTGGTTATTATTGATGGAACAAGAGTCATTCGAGAACATTGTCCAATCACACATGATCCCGGTGTCGTACACTTTGTGGAATGGGCCGAAAACCCTCATGCATTGGTTGACCTCCTTCGGCCCAGCTCCTTGGAGCCCAGAATCGAAAATAAAACTCAAAGTGGGCTCGGCCCACTCGTTCCAAACATATGTGATCTTCATGCATCTCTCATAATCACACAAGGATAACAAACCCTACTCCTTTCCCCTCTTCTCTTCCTTGGACGGCAACCCCTATCTCGGCAGAAGCTCCACCCTTTTTCTCCCTCGACTCCAACACCTCTCATGTCTCACAGCAAGTTAGTGTATGTCTAATCATTTATGAAAGGATTTCTGGGTATATTTGGCTGCAAGCTTGTTTGCCAATCAATGCGTTGCTAGAATAATGATTCATTATGGTTATGGTGGTATAGATATTAATTACTAACTACGTTACATGATGATGATAAACTGATGACCTTGTGATAGGCATGAAGCCTCGTAACGGTCGACTATGATCATATAAATAAGAGCATGAGGATTAGAATTTCAATCATGAGTTAAAACTGTAGAATTATTTAGTTCATAATGATGGTTCACGTAATAAATCGAGTATGTGAAAGATTATGTGATGCTTGTATTGTTTTGAATATTTTTAATTATGAGGAATGTTATTGCTAAATGATTAGGGTTCATGTGATGTGTTGATTTGGTGGTAATTGATAGGCAGGAACGTTTCAATCACATAATTGATATGACCGAGATTAGTGTGGGCAGTTAGGAGGGGTTATGAAAGGATGTATTGGTCAAACCACACACACATGGATTGCAGAACACAAGCCAGTCGCACAACATGGCTGAATCGCACAAGATACTTGGGCCTTGGGCCGGGTGTTGTGTGAAACGTGCAAGCCCAGAGTCGCACATTCAGAACCAATCGCAAAATTAGAGTTAGTCGCACAAATTGTATCTTTGGGTAGTTTGGGTTGGGCTACACTAACTGGTCGCACAAAGGGGATGTAGTCGCACAACAATTATAGGATCGCACAAGTTAGTTGGGCCTGTGAAATCTGTTGGGCCACACTCGTTAATCGCACAACCCAAAACCCAAGCACACATCTGTAATTGGGCCGGTCATGTTGGATCGCACAAGCTTTGGGCCACACACACACACATATACCTTATGATTGGGCCGAACCGCATATTAGGGCCCATTATGAAATCGCACACACTTGGACGTCTAGTGTTCTGAATTATTATGTGGTTAGATGTTTATGGATCCGCATGTCTACTAGTGTGTGAACCTAACTCCTTGATCAATTCAAATGGATGATCTACATTATATGGTAGCTGTTGAATACATGAATGCTTGTACCGAACCTAACCTGTTATGTGATTTGTGAAACATGAACTTGCATATGACGAAAATACTTGTTATATAATGATATGGATTGTTGAGTGATTTCCTGTTACGGCTTGCATAACGATGTATGTTTTGCTTGTATGCAACTAATGAAACGTGTATGACGAATACATGATTTACGTGTACATGAAACTGATTGTCTTTGGTAACCACGGTAGGGTTTGATTGACCAACTGGGAACGGGTAATGTAACATAACATACCGAGCAATCTAAGGTGAGTTCACTACTGTTTTTCCAAGCATGCGTCCCGGGGAGGGACATCTGGTAAACGTTTCGGGGAGGAATGTCGGGTAAATGGGTTTGACTGGAATGTTAAACTCGGGATGTTGGTTAATACACTCATATCTATCATTAAGTCCCATCATATACCGAATTGGTTTTCGAGGAGGCAACGGGGTTATTAGTTGATAGCGCTATTAGGTTTGGCACCCTCACACCGTACCGGGGAGGACGCTCATGAACTAATTACCTTAACCACTTGACCAATGTTTGATAGAGCATTGGGGAAGGGCAAATAATCTGGAGCCATCTGCGGTAATCGAGTTATTAACAACATCGAATCTCTGACTTGTTTTAAACTCATATCTGGTAACTAAATGTCTTAACAAACTTTGAACTCACCAGCGTTGTCTGATACACTTCTCTGCATGCTTGCAGGTCTGTAGGTTCGTATCATTGGAACTTGTTGTCTGGGAGGCCGGAGTGGTCATGGGTCGAGATACATGGAATCATGAGACAAGTCTAATGATTTTCGTATATATAGTTGATGAAACATTTAACTAATGATTTACTCTTCCGCTGAACACGATGAATTACATTTAATGTTTGCAACACTTTATATTAATGAATGAAAGTTTTTACTTGAAATTATGTTATGAGTTCAATGTGATTGGTGGCTAGATCCTGGTATGTCACACGCCTCACGGGGGTTTCCGCATGTGGTATTTTGGGGGGTGTGACAATGATAGTTGCAAGTGGCACACTTGGGATGAACCCCAGTGTACGACTTCTTGGTGTTTTCTGGAGCATGAGGGTTTGGAGTAGCAACATGCACAATAGCAATGCAAGCAGGGTTTTGAGAATTTCGTTTCTTACCCTTGTTGCCACTGGGTTGCTGCGTAATCTGGTTAGTTGGTTTCAAGGGGGCAGGGTTTCTGAACTATTTATCACAAACACGGTTGTTGTTCAGACTTGCCGTAAGACGGTAAACTTCTTCGATGGAGTCGAGCTGAGCTGCTTCAATGGCGTCACTCATAGCAGGAGGTAACCCATGAATGTACTTCATGATCATGCGCTTGGGAGTAGACACCAAGTGAGGTACGATTATGCCGAGTTGCTTGAAATGGGTTGTATAGGCTAGACTATCATAACCAACTTGTTCCGGATGCCAGAACTCGTCCTCAAGTTTCTACTGCTCATGCGGAGGGCAGAATTCAAGTATCATTAATTCCCTAACCTCGGCCCATGGTAAACCATAAGCTTCATCATTGGAGCAGATGTTTCTCTCATTGGTCAACCATTCCAAAGCTCTTCCTTGGAAAACACCAGTTGCACTCCTAGTCTTTAGATACTCAGGGCACTCACTGTTGATGAAAGTAACTTCGATGCTATCAAACCATTCCAGCATTGCCGTCACCCCATCACTGCCCGTGAAAGGCTTAGGGATGCAAGAGACAAAGTGTTTGTAGTTGAAGCTCACAGGCTTAGGTTGGACCGCTTTCGAGTCAACAGAGGTGGGGGGAGTGTTTGATCCCTGGATTTCAGTGACAATCTTGGGAACAATACGAGCTATCTGATCAGCCATGGAAGACATCATCTTCTTCTGAGTGTTAGCCTTTGACCTCTTGTGAGGGTTGGAAAGACGACTTGATGACATCTAGAGAGTCAGAATAAGGACCGAGTGAGACTCGATCATAATGTTTTGTTTAAATATAGTTTCACGAACATGTAACATAGCATGAAGTTTCACATGATTACATAAAAGGCTCAAGTTGTTTCACACATCACAAAACGTTCATCATGTTTCTCATAGTTTAATCAGGACTTCCAGGTAGTATAATCATTAATTAAGAAAGCATCATAAATTTAGTTCGTTCCCGAGAGATTAATATTGTTTTAGGTTGCGGAGATACGTGGGATTCGTGTAACGGTTTCGAAATGAACAAAGTATCAAGTATAAAACCATATGTAAATCGAGATAACATAAAAGATATGCTCATTGTAACACCTCGAAAATTTACGTCCTATAATGTACTGACACGTGTCATAACCTTTGAACGTGTGAAATAATACTTTCGAGGGACTAAAGTTGACAAACAATGAAACTATGTAAATATAAGGGTTCAAAGTGTCAACAATGAATAAATATACTTTACAATAACCCTACATGATGTTTATAACCTTAAACGAATGGATCATGGATCATACGAAGCGAATTGTGAAAGAAAGTGAGAGATTACAAACTACAGGGGTTAAATGTGTCAACATGTTAAGATATACCTCTGAGTGACCTTTTAGCAAACCCGAAGCCTTGTAACGATTAATTATGCTCACTAGAATGCACCATAAAAATTTCACCAAGTTTCGTTATCGTATGAGAAAGTTATGATAAAATTCGTGTACGAGGGGTTAGAAGCGTCAACATGGAAATTTATGACTTTTCGGGTAAACACAAAGTGGCCAAGGGCTTCACAAAGTGGGTATAAGTCTTAAAGCCCCTTTATGTCAATTTTAAGGCCTCAAAATGCAAGAAACAATGAGAAAGCGACGTTTAGGAGGACCGGGGACTAAAAGTGCAATATTTGAAAACTTCAAAACCTGAGCCGGAGACCCAAGCGGGCCGCGTGACAGGTACCAGCGACAGAAACATGGCAGGTGCCTGTTTCAGCCTTGTAACCGACTTAGATCGATTGTTTTGCATACCATGGGCGACTATAAATGGTTTTTAGGCCTAGGGACACATGTTTAACATCAGGAAACATCCCTAGACTCCTTTGGCATGATCTTATGTGATCAAAACCCACTATATAAAGAAGTGCTTTGTTGCAACTTATGATCATTCCTTCCAACATCATCATCTGAGCATTTCTGGAGCACAAGGACCATCATCAAGCATTAAAAATCGTTCATAGGACTTGTGTAAGTATCCTCAACCTCTCTTAATTAAGTTTTGATTAGTTTATACCCTTAAAGTCAAACCGTCGCAATTAACGGTTGACTTATTGATTAATCGCTAATGGTCCAACGATTAGTTAAACTTAAGGTTGTTATAAGTTGGTAATTAGGTGGGCATTAAACCCTTAAAAGGGCACCCACTGATTCCCATCCTAACTAAGTCAATTGTCGAGTCAAAGATGTTTAGAAAAAGTCAACAGAAATGTAATCTTTGATTTAACGCATGATTATCAATATAAAAGGCGTGTAACCTATTTTATCATTCATATAACCTGATAATAAGTATAAGAACTTGTCTAAGCTTGTTTGATTCGACAACTTTCTGTTTAGAACCGATTCGGAACCGAAAGACGCAAAAGTTTGACTTTTGCTTTGACTTCAGTTCTGACCCGGTTTAGATAGGTTTAGACATGCCTTATAGTTCCATTAGGACCTAGTTACATGTTTGTATAACCCTCTGCGTTTATACCACTTAAATCCTTAATTGTCCGACGTTTCCGTTAATCGCTTAAATATTGACCATAATGCCCTTATGACTATAAAACGAGAATTTTGGAAATATTAAAGTACAATAATCCTAGTTACTGATTATTAAACATGTCCCTAAAATTTCACATCAGTTGGTGGTCTAGATTAGGAGTTATGCTTAATGATGTAATTAGAACGCTTCTTAGTAATTAAATGGCGTCATTAGCGTAAAGCCTATCTAAACCCAATTTTTGACACCAAACCTTTTACCCACTGATGTAATATAATATTTTGGGATTTTTGAAGATTTTTAATTATTTTTAAACAGAACATAAGCTAGGATTAGTGCCTTGATTCGGTAAATACCGAATTTACCCTTTTCGACCATAAAATGAGTTTTACAAGTCCTTTTGCTACCAATCCAATTGCTACTGATTTTAAATAATAAATGAAGTGTTTTGAACCTATATAAGTGATCAGAAAACTCAGAATACTATTTTAACCCATACATCGCCTAAAACGGCTTTATACGCGTATTAAACGCATAGTTTGAGTTTAAAACTATTTTGTCACACAAGACTTATTACCAACTGAGGTAACCTGTTAAAATAAATTATTTTACTGATTTAATCAGACCCGGATCACAGAAGCTTAATTAATCCCTTTTATAATCTTTAAAATGACCAAAATACCCCTACGGGGTTTAATTTGAGAATAAACTCGTTTTGGGCAAAATGGAAGGTATCCTACTGATACCACAACATATTTAAGGCATGGTAACTTAGGAAACCTGTTTAGGACTCTTATGGTTACCTGTTACGCTTCATGCGCGTTCGGTTCGGTTTATGTAACTAGTTTACATAAATTAGCCGAAACGGGTCAAACCTTATCGGTTTTATCTCAAAATCCAGAATGTGTATAATATACCCATATTAAGAAAGTCTTCAAACTTGTTGGGTCTAAATCACATTCTATCCGGTCTTCGCTTAATCGTGCGTACGGACCGTATCTTTAAAATTAACCGGTCTAAGCTTAAGCTTAACTAAAGACCCGTTAGGATTCTAATAGGTTATTATAAACCTTCGTTCCAGATTAGGAGAACCAGTAAAAGATACTTGCACTCGCTGATTGTGATTTATACTTGCTCAGGTAAATACTATTAACTTATTTTTCCTATACGGGCTTGGGGTACGTTATATAAAATACCGCTTGGTCGGGCATTAAATCTTTAATTGTATGATGGTTAAAGTATTGAGATGTCTCGTTGAAATTGTTTTGTTTGCTTAAAGCCTTTGGGGGGTTAATGACCATGTCCCGGATATCCCTGGCATCATTTTAAGAAATGGCCACGATCTAAGCACGGGGCGTAGGCGTACGCCCGTCGGTGTCTCATATAAATAATGTGGTGTGTCTATTGATCTTTAACCCGGCTCGACCCGGGCTACTGAACGCATAAGAAACATGTAAATCCTTTACAAGTATTATATTCAAATAATTATCCCAAGTTATAAAATATTATTTGTGCCTTGTGCCTTAAATTCGTTTTCTTAAACTCTTTTCAAAATGAGTCGGTTGATTGTATTTACCAGTGTAATAGGCTGGCTTTTCTCCTAGCATCCACAATAAGTCTCGCAAGCTTGGATGTCATAGACTGTTGAACATTGTTTCCTTTTATTTTGATCTACCTGTGGATTTATATTCAACTACTTGTGATACTTAATATTACAATATTGTTTGGTTGAAATGAATCTATACTTTGCTTCCGCTGTGCATTTAAATATTGTGTTGTTTGATTATTATGTTACCAACCACGTCACGATACTCCCCTACCGGGCCCACCGGTAATACGTGGAAATCCGGGGTGTGACAGGTTGGTATCAGAGCCAACATTGAGTGAATTAAACACTAGCCTTTTGTGTTTAATCTCAATGATACAATTGCACATTCCTAAATCTTCGAGTCTAGACAAAGAACTTAGGAATAATCCAAAATGTTTTTATTTTATTTTTAACATTGTCCTTTATTTTCCTTGTTGTTACCTTTGTTTATATGGACAGGTTTAACAATGCCGCCAAGATTCGGGCGAGGAGGACGAGGAAAAGGGCCAATCAGCCCCCCTAACGACCACGAGGCAGGGCCTTCGCACCGGCGAACTTCTTCTTCTACAAGGAGTGCCGATCCACGAGAACCTTGGAGGACTTATGAGGAGCCTGCCAGACAATCTACGTCGTATAGTTCAATGCCTCCATATCACCACTCCTTTGGGCCTCAGTCTGAGAATGAGCCCAACAACCCGCAACCTTCATACATACCTTTACAACGATCCTTATCGCACAATTCCTTCGGCGACCCTACTCCTGTCTTTCGGGGCCAGTTTAACCCGGCGGACTACCTACCAGAACAAGGGGGCTTTAACCCACTAGGACCGGAGGATCACTTTTCCGGTGATCAAGCGATGGACATGGACGAGGACACAGATCCCGTCGAGCCAGCAACCGTAACCCCGAACCATCCTGTTGAGATCTCTGATGGTTCGTCTTTTCACGGATCACCATACCAAGGCTCGGATAGTCATCAGGCACGTTCGACCGGTGTGAGTGGTACTTTACACCATCTCACCATTCATCGCCTCACCAGCAGCAGCAACAGCAGCAGCAGCAAGATCCTCTGGGGATCCACGTTTCGTGGCAGTCACGCCACCGCCTCCACCGCCGCCAGTTCATCTAGAGCCTCCAGAACCACCAAGACGTAGGAGGACTGGCGCAAGGATGTCAGCACGAGAAGGGGATTTTCATTTCAGCACCCCTCAACACTCTAGTGGCAACCACTACCCGCCACTATATGGAGAGCCACAGGAGGATGGACCTTCAGTTCCAGTGTCGGAGGTGAATTCGGCACCTGTTGCGCCCCAACCATCGGGTTTTGGTAACCCTATCCCTGCTTATACTGCTCCAGCATCATACAATCCATTCGGACCGCCAACATACCATACCTATAACTATGCTGAGGATCCTTACCAAGTGGCATCAAACTACCTTGCCCAAAATCCTGAGGGACCATATGGAACCCCTTGGGGAATGGGACACCCAGCTCGTGGGTATCAAGTACCTGCTCAGCCACCACTACAGTACCAGCCACCACGGTTTTCCCCACCTGAGCAGGAGGATCTCCGTCAAAGACTGGGCAGGGTTGGGCGAGACCTCCAGAGAGAGCGTAGGAAGAATCAGGGATTCATGAGTGGCTTGGCAAGTTTGCTGAAGGGAAAGAAGAAAAGGGATCGTTAAATCCCAATATGTATTATTGTATTTCCTTGTTTAAATCAAGTCCCTGCGTGGACATTTATTTATGTGTGTATGTAGTCCCTGTGTGGATATCTATCTTTGTACTTAGTCCCTGCGTGGACATTTATTTTTGTAAACAGTCCCTACGAGGACATGTATCATCTGTATAGCTCCTGTGTGGGCAAGTGTTTCTGTGAAAAGTCCCGTTTTGGGCAAAGTGTACTACTTTCAAATTTTAATGGAATGTTAAGTTTGAAAATTTTATTTCTGTCATCTATGCATTATATATTATACATGAAATAAACGAAATAACATTATTCCTTTTAAAAATAATCTGCCTATTAAATATCAATTAAGGATCTTAAAGGTAAAACCTAGCCTACATGTCATTATAAGACTTGGCCAAGATGGTAAGACCTGCATAAAAGATTCCAATCCCAGTTAATATCTGAAAACATGTTAACGCTCCTGGCAGATGTGATCCGTCAAAATCACACCCGTCATTCTTATTATAGGATTCTTCAGCAAGATTCCTAACCCAACTTAATGATCTCTGAATCATGGGTTTAAATCATCAATTAAGATGATCCGATTTTGACCATACCCTAGTAATACAAGCCTACGGGCCTTGCTCATTTCTACATGAGCCAAAAGACAGTGGTAGCTGTGACTCCCTGTCCGAAAAAGGTAATGAACTATGTTCAAACTTTAAAAGCCTTGATTCTCTGAAATCATAGCTTATGATTTAAATTGTCCTTGTGACTAGGCCTTTTGTGCTACAAATAAAACTGTTATTGTTTTATAATTAGGATAAATTATAATAGAAATCCTAAATAAATGTGAGTAATAAATTAACCAAATATGGTCTACGTTTACCACAGTTAATAAATTGCCATAAAAGACAATTCTATAATAAACTCACCAATAAATTATTGTCGATATGTAACAGTACAAGCTGCATGGCAGACTCAAGCGAGATCAACAATCACCCAAGGAGAGAGCATGATAATGCCTGAGTAAATGTAGCGGGTGCAGAATTACAGGCAATGATAGATAATGCCGTTAATCGAGCTATGGATAGACAGCTCCATGAATCCAGTGGTACCCATATAAGGACCCAATCTGCACCACACTCTAGAACACCCTCCAGGACCCACACTGCCCACAACAGTAATTCTCACCACTCGTCAAACCAAAGGAGTGTTCCATCCCAAAGAGTCGTATTGAATCAAGAACCCCGTAATAAGGGTTGCTCCTATAAGTACTTCGTTTCGTGCAAACCCAGGGATTTCACTGGGGAAAAAGGAGCTGTGGATTGCATGACTTAGTTGGACGAGATGGATACGGTAGTGGATATCAGTGGTTGCGATAATAGGGATATTATGAAATTCGTATCTCAGTCTTTCAAGGGTGAAGCATTAGCTTGGTGGAGATCTTTGATCCAAGCTACGGGGAAAATCCCGTTGTACAATATGACCTGGGAAGAGTTCATGTCGCTGATCAAGGAAAACTATTGCCCTCAGCATGAGGTTGAGAAAATTGAAGCTGACTTCTTGTCACTGGTCATGAGAAACCTAGACTGTCAGGCCTACCTTACCAGTTTCAACACTTTGTCAAGATTGGTTCCATATTTAGTAACCCCAGAACCCAAACGTATAGCTCGTTTTATCGGGGGTTTGGCCCCGGAGATCAAGGCAAGTGTGAAGGCCTCCAGACCAGCTACTTTTCGGTCTGTAGCGGACATATCATTGTCTCTTACCTTGGATGCGGTTAGGCTGAAATCGCAGAGGAACACTGATACCGAAAAGAGGAAGCGTGAGGATGACAACTCACGGCGTTCAGACAAGAAGCATAAGGGAAATAATGACCACAAGAAGGGGTCAGGATTTAGGAAGGATGGTCAGCAGTCGGGTGAAAAACCCAGATGTAAAATCTGCAAGAGACAACACTTTGGGAAGTGCAGGTATGAATCGAATTCGCATTCACAATCAAAAACTTTTGCATGTGGGTTATGCAAGTCCAAGGAACACAAGGCCTTGGATTGCAAAAAGATGAAGGATGCGACCTGCTACGGTTGCAATGAAAAGGGGCACATCAAGACCAATTGCCCAAAATACGCCAAGAAGCCTGAAGAGGCCAAGAAGACCAATGCTAGGGTCTTCAGGATGGATGCTAAGGAAGCCGTCCAGGACGACAATGTGATAACAGGTACCTTCCTCGTAAATGATGTTTATGCGAGAGTGTTATTTGATTCAGGCGCTGATAAGTCATTCGTAGATAATAAGTTTTGTGAATTGTTGAAATTACCTGTTAAGACCTTACGTGTGAAGTATGAGGTGGAACTAGCAGATGGCACTTTAGAAACCGCCTCAACCAGATTAGATGGATGTTTTGTATCCATTAAGAACCACTCTTTTCCTTTGTCCCTACTTCCTTTAAAACTAGCCGGTTTTGACATAGTTTTGGGCATGGACTGGTTATCTCATAACGAGGCCCAGATTGTCTGCAATAAGAAGCAAGTGATGATCAAGACTCCGTCTGGTGAATCACTTACTATCCAGGGAGATACCCAGTATGGGCTACCTGAGCAAATGTCTATGCTCAAGGACTCAAAGTGTTTGAAGAAGGGTTGTGTCATCTACATGGCACAAGTGATTGTTGATGAACCGAAGCCCAAGATTGGGGATATCCCCGTCGTTTCTGAATACCCTGAGGTTTTTCCTGAAGAACTACCTAGTGTGCCACCAGATAGACAAGTAGAATTCAGAATTGACATTATTCCTGGATCAGCACCGGTAGCAAGGGCGCCTTATAGATTGTCACCAACTGAGATGAAGGAATTGAGAACGCAGCTAGATGATTTGCTAGCCAAAGGTTTCATCAAACCTAGTTCGTCTCCTTAGGGAGCACCGGTTTTATTTGTCAAGAAGAAGGATGGGTCGATGCGTCTGTGCATCGACTACCGTGAGCTTAATAAGGTTACTATCAAGAATAGGTATCCTTTGCCAAGAATCGACGATCTGTTCAATCAACTCCAAAGGGCAAGTTTCTTCTCTAAGATTGACTTAAGGTCAGGCTATCACCAACTAAAGGTTAGAGATGAAGACGTACATAAAACCGCATTTAGGACTCGTTATGGTCATTACGAGTTCCTAGTGATGCCTTTTGGGCTCACTAATGCACCGGCCGCGTTCATGGATCTCATGAATCGCGTTTGCAAGCCGCACTTAGATAAATTCGTCATCGTCTTCATTGACGACATTCTGATTTATTCGAAGAACCAAGCTGATCATGAGAAGCATCTTCGATGTATCCTCAAACTTCTACATCATGAGAAACTCTACGCCAAATCTTCAAAGTGTGAATTTTGGCTTCGAGAAGTCCAATTCCTTGGACATGTGGTTAGTGAGCGTGGTATCCAAGTGGATCCCGCTAAAGTAGAAGCTGTTATGAATTGGCAAGAGCCAAAGATGCCTACGGAGATTCGTAGCTTCCTGGGATTGGAAGGATATTACAGGCGTTTCATTGAAAATTTTTCAAGGATTGCTGCACCCTTAACTTCCTTGACTAAGAAGAAAGTAAAGTTTAACTGGGGTCCAAAGCAGCAGGAATCCTTTGATATTTTGAAGCAGAAGTTGAGCAATGCTCCTGTACTGACATTGCCTGAAGACACCGAAGAATTTGTGGTTTACTGCGATGCGTCACACACTGGCTTGGGGTGTGTGCTTATGCAGAAGGGCAAGGTTATTGCCTATGCTTCAAGATAGTTAAAGGTGCATGAAAAGAATTACACCACCCACAACTTGGAGTTGGGTGCCGTTGTATTCGCACTAAAACTGTGGAGGCATTATTTGTATGGAATCAAGTGTGTGATCTATTCAGATCACAAGAGCCTCCAGCATCTGTTTAATCAGAAAGATTTAAACATGAGGCAACGCCGTTGGATGGAGACTTTAAATGATTATGATTGTGAAATCAGATATCATCCCGGCAAGGCGAATGTAGTCGCTGATGCCTTGAGTCGAAAGGAAAGGGTGAAACCCATTCGAATCAATGCCAAGCGCATGGAGATAAAGAACAATTTGATTGAAAGGTTGTTAGCTGCACATAAGGAAGCTGTGTTGGAAGCTAACTATCCTAAAGAGAAACTAGGAGTAACTGAGGAACAGTTAACTCTTAGCAAGGACGGAATTCTAAGATTAAATGGACGAATATGGGTTCCAATTTATGGAGGACTTCGAGATGTCATCCTCCAGGAAGCCCACAGTTCTAAATACTCCGTTCATCCTGGAGCTGATAAGATGTACCAGGATCTAAGGGCAAATTATTGGTGGATAGGCATGAAGAAGTCTGTAGCCACCTACGTAGCTAAATGCTTGACATGTGCGCAAGTCAAAGCCGAGCATCAGAAACCGTCAGGTTTGCTACAACAGCCTGAACTTCCTACGTGGAAGTGGGAGATGGTGACGATGGATTTCATCACCAAGCTGCCAAAGACAAGGAAAGGCAATGATACAATATGGGTTATAGTTGATAGACTGACTAAGTCAGCACATTTCTTACCCATCAAGGAGACTTACAGCTCCGACATGCTAGCCCAATTATACGTCGATAAGATTGTAGCTTTACATGGTATACCTGTGTCTATTATCTCTGACATAGATACTAGATACACGTCACATTTTTGGAAGATTTTCCAGCAATCTTTGGGCACACGTTTGAATTTTAGTACGGCTTACCATCCGCAGTCAGACGGCCAGAGTGAGCGTACTATTCAAACGTTGGAAGACATGCTACGCGCATGTGCGATTGATTTAGGCGGTAGTTGGGATAACCACCTGCCGTTGATCGAATTCTCCTACAACAATAGCTACCATACCAGCATTAAGGCTGCGCCTTTTGAGGCATTAAACGGTAGAAAGTGTAGATCGCCCGTTTGTTGGGCGGAAGTTGGAGATGTCCAATTATCAGGACCAGAGATAGTCTTCGAAACGACGGACAAGATTGTCCAGATTCGTGACCATCTCAAAGCTGCCCAAGATAGGCAGAAGAGTTACGCAGATCCAAAGCGTTAAGCTTTTCACTTCGAAGTAGGTGACAAAGTTTTACTTAAGGTGTCACCCTGGAAGGGAGTGATGCGATTTGGTAAGAAAGGCAAGCTAAGCCCGAGATACATAGGACCTTTCGAGGTTATCGAACGTATCGGGTCAGTTGCCTATAAGTTAAACTTACCGGAAGAGCTCAGTGGAATTCACAATGTGTTCCACATCTGCAATCTGAAGAAGTGCTTCGCCGATGAATCACTGGTAATACCGCATACAGATGTGCATATAGATGAGAGCTTAAAATTTGTGGAAAAACCATTGTCGATCGAGGATCGACAGGTTAAGAAGCTTCGGAGGAAGCATGTACCGATTGTGAAGGTCAAATGGGATGCCCGTAGAGGTCCCGAATACACGTGGGAGGTAGAGTCCACTATGAAAGAGAAATACCCTCATTTGTTTCAGTAAATCTCGAGGTCGAGATTTCTTTTAAGGGGGTGAGGATGTAACACCTCGAAAATTTACGTCCTATAACGTACCGACACGTGTCATAACCTTTGAACGTGTGAAAGAATACTTTCGAGGGACTAAAGTTAACAAACAATGAAACTATGTAAATATAAGGGTTCAAAGTGTCAACAATGAATAAATATACTTTACAATAACCCTACATGATGTTTATAACCTTAAACGAATGGATCATGGATCATACGAAGCGAATTGTGAAAGAAAGTGAGAGATTACAAACTACAGGGGTTAAATGTGTCAACATGTTAAGATATACCTCTGAGTGACCTTTTAGCAAACCCGAAGCCTTGTAACGATTAATTATGCTCACTAGAATGCACCATAAAAATTTCACCAAGTTTCGTTATCGTATGAGAAAGTTATGATAAAATTCGTGTACGAGGGGTTAGAAGCGTCAACCTGGAAATTTATGACTTTTCGGGTAAACACAAAGTGGCCAAGGGCTTCACAAAGTGGGTATAAGTCTTAAAGCCCCTTTATGTCAATTTTAAGGCCTCAAAATGCAAGAAACAATAAGAAAGCGACGTTTAGGAGGACCGGGGACTAAAAGTGCAATATTTGAAAACTTCAAAACCTGAGCTGGAGACCCAAGCCGGCCGCGTGACAGGTACCAGCGACAGAAACATGACAGGTGCCTGTTTCAGCCTTGTAACCGACTTAGATCGATTGTTTTGCATACCATGGGCGACTATAAATGGTTTTTAGGCCTAGGGACACATGTTTAACATCAGGAAACATCCCTAGACTCCTTTGGCATGATCTTATGTGATCAAAACCCAATATATAAAGAAGTGCTTTGTTGCAACTTATGATCATTCCTTCCAACATCATCATCTGAGCATTTCTGGAGCATAAGGACCATCATCAAGCATTAAAAATCGTTCATAGGACTTGTGTAAGTATCCTCAACCTCTCTTAATTAAGTTTTGATTAGTTTATAGCCTTAAAGTCAAACCGTCGTAATTAACGGTTGACTTATTGATTAATCGCTAATGGTCCAGCGATTAGTCAAACTTAAGGTTGTTATAAGTTGGTAATTAGGTGGGCATTAAACCCTTAAAAGGGCACCCACTGATTCCCATCCTAACTAAGTCAATTGTCGAGTCAAAGATGTTTAGAAAAAGTCAACAGAAATGTAATCTTCGATTTAACGCATGATTATCAATATAAAAGGCGTGTAACCTATTTTATCATTCATATAACCTGATAATAAGTATAAGAACTTGTCTAAGCTTGTTTGATTCGACAACTTTCTGTTTAGAACCGATTCGAAACCGAAAGACGCAAAAGTTTGACTTTTGCTTTGACTTCAGTTCTGACCCGGTTTAGATAGGTTTAGACATGCCTTAAAGTTCCATTAGGACCTAGTTACATGTTTGTATAACCCTCTGCGTTTATACCACTTAAATCCTTAATTGTCCGACGTTTCCGTTAATCGCTTAAATATTGACCATAATGCCCTTATGACTATAAAATGAGAATTTTGGAAATATGAAAGTACAATAATCTTAGTTACTGATTATTAAACATGTCCCTAAAATTTCACATCAGTTGGAGGTCTAGATTAGGAGTTATGCTTAATAACGTAATTAGAACGCTTCTTAGTAATTAAATGGCGTCATTAGCGTAAAGCCTATCTAAACCCAATTTTTGACACCAAACCTTTTACCCACTGATGTAATATATTATTTTGGGATTTTTGAAGATTTTTAATTATTTTTAAACTGAACATAAGCTAGGATTAGTGCCTTGATTCGGTAAATACCGAATTTACCCTTTTCGACCATAAAATGAGTTTTACAAGTCCTTTTGCTACCAATCCAATTGCTAATGATTTTAAATAATAAATGAAGTGTTTTGAACCTGTTTAACTAATCAGAAAACTCAGAATACTATTTTAACCCATACATCGCCTAAAACGGCTTTATACGCGTATTAAACGCATAGTATGAGTTTAAAACTATTTTGTCACACAAGACTTATTACCAACTGAGGTAACCTGTTAAAATAAATTATTTTACTGATTTAATCAGACCCGGATCACAGAAGCTTAATTAATCCCTTTTATAATCTTTAAAATGACCAAAATACCCCTACGGGGTTTAATTTGAGAATAAACTCGTTTTGGGCAAAATGGAAGGTATCCTACTGATACCAAAACATATTTAAGGCATGGTAACTTAGGAAACCTGTTTAGGACTCTTATGGTTACCCGTTACGCTTCATGCGCGTTCGGTTCGGTTTATGTAACTAGTTTACATAAATTAGCCGAAACGGGTCAAACCTTATCGGTTTTATCTCAAAATCCAGAATGTGTATAATATACCCATATTAAGCAAGTCTTTAAACTTGTCGGGTCTAAATCACATTCTATCCGGTCTTCGCTTAATCGTGCGTACGAACCGTATCTTTAAAATTAACCGGTCTAAGCTTAAGCTTAACTAAAGACCCGTTAGGATTCTAATAGGTTATTATAAACCTTCGTTCCAGATTAGGAGAACCAGTAAAAGATACTTGCACTCGCTGATTGTGATTTATACTTGCTCAGGTAAATACTATTAACTTATTTTTCCTATACGGGCTTGGGGTACGGTATATAAAATACCGCTTGGTCGGGCATTAAATCTTTAATTGTATGATGGTTAAAGTATTGAGATGTCTCGTTGAAATTGTTTTGTTTGCTTAAAGCCTTTGGGGGGTTAATGACCATGTCCCGGATATCCCTGGCATCATTTTACGAAATGGCCACGACCTAAGCACGGGGCGTAGGCGTACGCCCGTCGGTGTCTCATATAAATAATGTGGTGTGTCTATTGATCTTTAACCCGGCTCGACCCGGGCTACTGAACGCATAAGAAACATGTAAATCCTTTACAAGTATTATATTCAAATAATTATCCCAAATTATAAAATATTATTTGTGCCTTGTGCCTTAAATTCTTTTTCTTAAACTCTTTTCAAAATGAGTCGGTTGATTGTATTTACCAGTGTAAACTGACGTATTTTCTCAAAAAGGTTAAGTGCAGGTACTACGAGTAATAGGCTGGCTTTTCTCCTAGCATCCACAATAAGTCTCGCAAGCTTGGATGTCATAGACTGTTGAACATTGTTTCCTTTTATTTTGATCTACCTGTGGATTTATATTCAACTACTTGTGATACTTAATATTACAATATTGTTTGGTTGAAATGAATCTATACTTTGCTTCCGCTGTGCATTTAAATATTGTGTTGTTTGACTATTATGTTACCAACCACGTCACGATACTCCCCTACCGGGCCCACCGGTAATACGTGGAAATCCGGGGTGTGACACTCATAAACCACAGGATTGTTTCGGGTAGAGAAACGTTGACTAAACCAAAGTGAATCGAGCCCCTTTTCGAATTAAGGTAACGTGCTTTGGCCTACTAGACAAATACGTTCATTGATCTTAGGCCTGCGATATTTGTCCTTTCGGTTACTACATGTCCTCAATCGATTGGGAAAATTAGAGACTTTGGCGAGACTGAAAGTCAAAGAGTGTGACTGGTTATCAAGATGCGAGTTTCACCTCTAACTTGGTAACATCGTACCCTAATGTTGTTGGTACTTATCAAAAGATAAGGTCCACTAGAATATGAAATGGAAATTTCCTTCAAGGTTTGGATATCACTCCTGACTTGAGGGTAAATTTCGTGCAGAATACAAGTATAGCTGAATGAAAGTCGTCATCAAAAGCAGGAATCACCCCTGTTTTGATGAGTCGTTTCGATTGTGTTACTAGAGTGTTTTCAAAGCATCCAAGTGTGTATTTTGTTAGCCTTAGGAAAGACATGTAAGTTTAACAAACAAGAAGAATTTTCTAGGAAGCATGTAAGGTAGAATGCATAAGTTTTAAACAACAAATAAGAGACGAGGTTCCTAAAACTATAGACTAGGGCAAAGAATTCCTACTTATTCCTAATTCCTTATAGTTATGGCTCTGATACCAATCTGTCACACCCCAACCGATGGCGGAAACATCGGGGCGTGACACTAAGCGAATCAGATTGCTCAAAGAATCCATAACACTACCTGTTTCGATATAGATTAATCATATTTCATAATAAGCATCAAAACGTCAAACATAAACTGATCAACAAATTGTATCAAACATAGATCAAAACATGTTTCAAAATATTTTTTCCCTAAGATGAGTTTCTAAGTATCATCCTAGCTTGATTTCTTCACGTCCAAACTTATCAACCTGCAATATGTATTAAAATATAATCAACAAAAATGTTGGCGAGTATACAAGTTTGAATACATAGCATAATAGTTTAAACGCATAAAACTCATATCCAACATGACCAACATATCACAAGTTTCAACATGGTAGTTTACGTGGTTCATATGATAACTCAAGTCTCCAATGCGTTAACGTGTCTTTCCTACTTCGTCGCAACGAAGAGGAGGTAAAAGAATCAAAACTTAACAATACTCCCCAAGACTCAAAGAGCGGTGCGTTACTCCTATAGCGCTATAATTGTTAAGGTAGGCCACACATAAGAATCAAACGTTCACATAGCATAAAAGTCTCAAGTATCACAAGTATCATGTTTTCATGTTTAAAGCAGATAGAGGATGTTTCAAATAAGTTTCAAGTGTCACATTTTTTTTATATAGAATACATGTTGCATCCCAAAAGTGTTTAAAACAAAAAGGGATCGAGTATACTCACAGTGGGTGCTTAGAATCCTAAACACAATAGGATTGGATCGAAGGGAGCGCTGGATCAGCCTGCGTTCGGGGAACAGGGCATAAGTCCTCTAAGTGCTGACCCGGTCGGGAACAGAGTGTCGAATGGTGTGAAAAATGAGTAAAGTGTTTGACATATTATCCAAGCGGATGGTCATCCGGATGGATGGCCATTCGAACGGATGGCTCCATCCGAGCGGATGACTATTCGAATGGATGGCCATTCGAATAGTGTGTAGGTGTCTGTGAACTGTTTAAGTTTTTGATCATAGTGCCCTGTAAAACAAACAGCAAGTGTTATCATAATCAGATCATCTGGACGGATGGTCATCTGATCGGATGACCATTCGAACAGATGGTCAGTGGGTGAAGTTTCGTAAAATTTTCTAAGTTTTGAGTCAACGGAGACGGTGTGACGACATGTCAAACAACAGAAACATGCCAAACCCAGCTCGTTTGATGGGTATTATCCCGTCAGACAGACGAGCTGTTTTCATTGAAATTTCATGTTTGACCCGTTAATTGGTCCATTTCTCCGATGGGAATCAGTCTTCAAGCCGAATCTCAACTAAGGAACGAGTCGAGAGCCCGAGTGAGTCCGATTTCTCCACTGTTTTGTATAGAAACCGAGGAAAAGTTCAGAAATCAGTTGCAAAACGTGAAGTTTATCAGATCCAAGCCGGAAACATGGGAAATTCCGTTAGATCTGGTATAAAAGTGTGGTAATCCTTTAGACCTTGTATAATAGTTGTGAAAATCTGCTAGATTTGGAACCATTCTTGGTTAAATGGTGCTCCACAACAGTTTCCATAAGAAACCGAGTGGAAACCACCTTCAAGAGGTCCAAATCAGTTGGTTCTCGGGAAAAAGTTGAAGTGTTCATGTGATTTTGATGAACAATGTGATGTAGAAGTGATTAAAGATGAAGGTTGTACAAGATTTGAGGAGAAATACTTACGAAATGGCCTTGCATCGCGATTAAAGTGGCTGAGAGTGACTTGAGTGCGTGTGGTTGGATGGCAGAATGAAAGGTGAGAATGAAGGGTTAAGTCACCTACTTATAGGTGACAGCGACAGCCTCAGTCGAATGGGTTAAGTCGGTGGGGAGGTGCAGGCGATCAGATGGCTTTCCGGTCAAATGGCCATCCGGTCGATGGTCATCCGATCGGATGTCCATTCGGACAGCTGATTCGCGTTAACTAGTTTTCCGACTTTGGTTCGTTTTACGTGCGAGGTTAAGCGTTGCGTAGTATTGTTCATAGTCATTACATATGTTATTATTACATCATAAATTGCATAAAGAGTTTCTTTGTTTCAGGTTTGTGTTTAAGCTAGTTTCTCATTCCGTAAGTATCAAAGCATCACAAAGAATCAAGAATCATATCGTTCATATATAAAAGTGTCACAAGAGTCAAGAATCATATCGCTCATATATACAAGCATCACAAGAGTCAAGAATCATATCGTTCATGTATAAAAGCATCACAAGAGTCAAGAATTATTTCGTTCAGACATAGGAAGCATCACAAAAGCATTACATAGAGTAAAAGTTTCACATAGTTTAACACAATTAAGATTCAAAATAGTTTCATTTCTCATTATGATCGGTCGTCTCGAGAGTACAAGCATCGCAGGATAGGAAGTACGACAAGACTTGCTTAGGTAAAAGAAGTTTCGAAACGCAGGGCGTTACAAAGCCACTTTATCCCAAGAGACCCAATGAGTCTTTTTAACACCTCCCACACCTCCCCACAGAAATTTTCTAATCATCCTTTCCAGATCCTCAAGAACTTTGAATGGGGCCCGGTAAAGCGAAAAGAAGTAGTTTGGAAGGCTTTCGAGAATGGACCGAACAAGAGTCACCCTACCTCCAATAGAAAGAACTGGCACTTTCTAAAGAGACAAACGCTTCTCAAAAGTATCGTAAACGGGTCTCGAGTTGCTAATACGGTTCATATTAGCGACAACCGTTAAACCAAGATACTTGAAAGGCATCGAATCCGGTTCACACCCCATGACCCCCCCCCCCTTTCCTCCACCTCGGCATGGCTAACTCTAATTCCAAAGGCGTACGATTTGCTAATGTTTATATTTAAATCGGATCAAACCTGAAAACATCTGAGAATTCTAAACACATTCACAATATTCTCTTTCGACCATTCGCCCATAAAACTGTATTAAGTAATCATTCTTCTAAAATGAATTATATGTGGAGATAAATCCACTTGAGTTTAGGATAAAATTTTAATCATAAACATTGATAAAGATCATATTCTATGCTTGTGTAATTAGATTGATTTATTCCAATATGTCTCATCATAATGCATTGATATAAATATGATTTTGACGACTTTTGTCATGGAGGAATGCATTCAAAAATTTTCAAAGTAGATATATAGTTTTTTAGTTCTATCAATTTCTTGAGAAATGTGATTTATCATAAAACTCTTAAACAACTATATTGTGACATTATCATCCCTCCTTTGGGCATGAAGCGACACGTGACACTGGGGCATTATAGAATGTAAAATTAAAAAGGGGTGTAGTGTTATAATGCCCTTGCAATGATTACCCAATTATTATTATATTTTTAAAACAAAAGTAAACGATTCTACTGTATTAGATAAAGATTTGTAAAATTGTTAGTGCATGCATCTGTCGACTTCCTCTTGTATCGAGTCTTGTGCGTAGAATGTTAGAACAATGCACGTAGTTCAAGATATTGTAATTTCGCTTGAGAATGGTGATTTCGCTTGAAAGAGACTCGTGCAGTCGCAAGCGAAATCAACATATTAGATTTCGCTTGAAATGCATCTTGTCACATTCAAGCGAAATCAGATGGGCTATATATAGTCATGCCCAAGCAAAATCCATATCATTCATTTCGGTTTGTGCAACGAAGTGCTGCCGAAGTGTCGTCTCGCTGTAAAACGTTATAAAATCAATATACCGACAGTTTAAAGTGTATATCTTGCTGAATTGACCTCAGAATGTCTGTTTCCGCCTTTCATTCTGAGTAAAACTCTTCTGATCGACTCGTTCGGGTCTGTAAATGATCCTACAAGTGGTATCAGAGCTCAGGAAGAAGAGTTCTTACCAATTCAGCTGCAAAATCTGATTTCTACACCTTCTTTTTCATAATTCAAATTTTTCACGGTTAAAATCGGCTAATTTTTTCACAGAATGTGCACATTAGTAGTTTAACAAAGCCTTGAAAGTTTCATGCCTAAAATCGATCTAAAACTGATTAAAATCAGTAATTTCGCTTGAAAACAGCTAGAGATTGATGACATCAGCAGTATTTCGCTTGAACTAACCTGTTGATTTCGCTTGAAATCATGCTTTGGATTTGATTTCGCTTGAAAGTTTTGACTGATTCCGATTCAGATGTGATTTTGCTTCTGTGATTCCGCTTGAATCACTGGTTTCGCTTCAAAAGGGTTATTCCGCTTAAACTATTCAAGCGAAATCAGGTATTTCGCTTGAACAGAGTGTTTTAGCTTGGGAGCTGGTATTTCGCTTGAAAAGACATTTCGCTTCAGAAGTGATTTCGCTTGAACCAACTGTTTGACAAATTTTTGAAAATTCAAAACATGGAAGAGGATTTTTACAACGCATTTGCTACCCCGGTTACCCCGATCACTTTGGCACATAATACTATGTTGGAAAATGTGACAGGGACGATGCAAAAACCGCCTAAACTCATGAACATAGAGGAGTATAAGGGTTGGGAAGGACGGTTTGAGAACTAGGTGCAAGCAAATTATCTGGATGCTTGGGAATGTGTCGAGACGAAATACATTAGACCGACGAATGATGACGAAGAGGTTGTTCCAATTAAATATTTAAGTGCAGATGCTAGAAAGAAATACAAAGATGAAAAAATGATGCTAAGTCTTTTACAACAAGCTGTGAAAGAAGATATCTTGGTGTTATTACAACACAATGGAACTTCATATTCGATTTGGAAAGCATTAAGATCGAAGTTTCATGGTAGTCAAGAGATGGTTAAAAACAAGAAATCACTTTTGAAGAAAGAGTTTGATCTGTTTCGTGGGTTGAAAAATGAAAGCACAAAGCAAATCGTTGAAAGATATTGCAATCTGCTAGCAAATATGAAAAGATTGAGCATTGAAAAAGATAATGAGGAATTGATTGAGAAGCTAGCTGATGCATTGCCATATGAGACATGGGGCACATATCTCATGATGCTCAGGAACAAGAAAGGTTTTAGCAGTCTAACTTTGAGCAAATTCATTGAAAAAATTGAGGCTCAGGAGATGGAACAGAGAAAGGATATAAGAATGAAAGATTTCGATGGTGAACAAGACATCGGACTTTATTACAAAGGTGGGGTCAGTGATAAAAACACCAACTTGTCACCGAAGATTCAAACAGCTTTCAATGCAAAGAGTTCATCTGAAAGTTCTTCCAAAGGATCAAACAACAACACAAGTTTTTCATCATATCCATCATTTGATCCAAACTTTTCAGCAACGAAGAATGGCAAGAAGCTATAATGCAACATTGTACTGAATCTGGAGAATGATGAGGATTATTCAGTAGAAATTGCTAAGAGTCACATGTCTTTGTTGGGAACTGTGTTGGAGTCTTATGGTAGTTTTGTTGCAGGTCGGATCGGGAATCCAATGCTTACAAAAGAGGATTACGATCAGATTGACGCTGAGGAAATGCAATTGATGGACATAAAATGGTGTTTGGCAAGTGTGTTGAGACGAGCTGAGAAATTTAAGCAAATCACAGGAAGAGATGATTTACGTGAAGCTAATATTTCTACTTTAGGATTTGATAAATCTAAAGTCACTTGTTTTTGTTGCAGGGAAAAAGGACACTTCAAGAGGGAGTGCAAAAACCGCGAAGCAAGTGGAGCTCAAAATCCGTTCAACAACAACAATGATTACTATCAGAAGGCGATCTATCATCAAGTTGCACAACAACAACAAGAACCGCAAGTAGCTCATGGAAGAAAAGTGATTGAAGAATCTTCAAAGAGAGCTTATATGGTGAATAAGGATGATCAAAAGCCAACGGAAGGTTTCAGTTGGGACAAATATATCTCAGCTGACAACAAAGCATGCTTGATAAACCAAGATGATGAAAAATTGCCTGAAGGTTTTAGCTGGGAAAATTTCAACTTGGATGATTATGATCCAAACAAAGATTCAAATCACAAAGTGTATGTTGCTCGTGTTGAAGAGGATAGTGATGATGATCGTGAGTATTGGTCAAGGAAAATGGCAGATCATTTGAAAATGATGGCAGAAAGTGATAGTGATGAAGACAAAGTTAAAAAGAAAAAGGTCAAAACACCGGTCAACAGTGATGACGAGGCTGTTCCAGTGATAAAGAAAAAGGTGAAAGATATATCAAAGTTCAAAGTTGATGAAGAAGTTGATGCTAAAAAGATTCCTGTGAAGTGTGACACTTGTGAAGCTATAAAGAAGCAGAACAGTACATTGATTTATAACTTGAACAGTTTGAAGGAATCTTATGATGTCCTGAACAAAGCTATGAATCAATACAATCAAACAAGTGAAGAACAGGCAACGGCAATGAAGACACTTCAGGGAGTTTTCATGATAAAGCAGAAAGTTGTGAACAACTATATCGAGAAGTGTACTATTCTAGAGCAGAAACTTGAAACACAAAGAATTGAAACTGAAAGAGTAAATCGTTTGTTGAAAAGTTACTCATGTACTTCTTATGTTATTGACATGATCTATCCAACAGTAGAAGGCATGAAGGCATTTGAGGAAGAGGAGACTTCTGAGGAAAAGAATTTTGAAGAACAGAAAGTTTCTGAAGAAAAGATCTCTGACAAGAAGAAAGTAAAGAAGAAAGATACCAAAGAAAAGACATCTGGTAAGAAACAAGGTTTCAGTTACAACAAGTGTCCACCCCGGCTTGAAAATGGATATTCTCCGAGAAATCCAAATTCAGAAAGAGTCGAAAAGGCAACAAATTTACAGTGGGAGTCGGAGTCTTCAGTTAACTTGCCAGAAAATATTGATGTGACGTTTACATCATCTGACACTGATCATGAGTCCGAGTTAATAAAAAAATGGTCGATCAGGTGTTGGATAAAGATGAATCTGAGGAGTCAAAGTCGGAGTCTATATCAGAGTCAAAGTCTGAATCAAGCATTCCGAGTAAAACTGACAAACAGGGCAAAAGAGTTTACAACAAAGAATTCTTGTTATCAAAGTCTAATTTGAATGACGAAACGTTTAAAGTTGTATATACTTTGAATGGTTCTGACAAATTATATTTTGATGAGGAATTTCCAATAAGAGGTGTCAAACCTGAAATGATAAAAAAGGTTTTCAAACTTACAGAAATTAATATTTCTGAAATAAAAGATGTAAATCTTAATGATAAACCTAAAAAATACACCTCAAGAGTTCAACAAAGGTTAAACAAGAAAAAGGGTTACAGTTCTGGTTCTGGTTTTCAAAAGAAAACAAACCATAACGGTAATTTCAAAAAGAAAGGACTTGGATTTATTCCATCAGAAAAACAGAAAAATGAAAAATATGTTCATGATTTTAAATCAAAAAAGATATTTGTTTCAGGAACATCTACTGAAAAAGAGAAAGAAAATCTGTTCAGAAACCAGTCGAACAAAGAATTCCTTGCAAAGAAGCAAGAAGAATTGAAGAATGCTGATCAGAAGAAAGAAACTCGAACCTGTTTTCAATGCAACACTGTTGGACATATTGCCAAGAATTATTCCAAGGCAATAAAATCAAAACAGGGAGTTTCTAAACTGAAAGAGAAAGTGACTGTGTTTGAACCACCGATTGATAGAACCAAACTTTTCAAAAATTCGACTTTTGAAATTGGTGAATGTTCAAACATATTTTACAAGAAAAAGGGAAACCTTGACAACCAAAAATGGGTTGTTAAGAAATCAGCTGATAGTTCTAGCCATGATTCTGATTCGTCAAAATCAGAGGAGCTATCTTCTAGTGATGAATCTGATTCCACAAAATCAGAGGAGCCACATGTTGAGGTTAAAAGTGAAAACTCAGTACCGATTGTGGATGATGTGAATTTTCCATCACTTCGGGCTGAAAAATTTTAAGAAGAAAATTGGTAAACTTGAGATTTCAAACCAATTTTTCTCAGAAAAAAATGAGTTTGATATTGAAAAAACCTTTAACTCCAAAGTTTATAAAATTTTTGGTAAAATGGTTGACAAGAAGGTCAAAGGAGTTAAGGAGTTTTATGAGAAAAAGACAAAGAAAGATAAAGTTGAACCATCCCTGGTTTGTGACTGGGATGGTACATATTATGAACAGTAAGTCTGAGGACTTGCAGGAGCTCTCAAGTTGGTAATCGCGGAGCATGAATCGGCATCATTCTTATATTGTTGAAAAATTGAAAATTAGTCACAAGTATGACTTGCCGGAACTCCCAGGTTGGTAAGTGAGGAGTAAGAATCGGCATCCTGAGAATTCAATCTACATATGGTAACTTACAAGTGGTATTGGTTGGTAAGCCATGTGGTTGAAAAATTGGTTGAAAAAGGTTTTTACTTACAAGTGGTAAAATCAAGGTCATTAGTTTGAACTTGATTGGATTATTGTGGTAAATCAGGGACATTAAGTTGTATCTGATTTCTTACAAGTGGTTGAAAGACAATGTGATGAATCAAACCCCTAACCTACAAATGGTAAAATCAATCAACAAAACTTATTTTCCAGAAAAACCATTTGATTAAAACAAACTTAAGTGTTTTGAAATCATAATGGGAAAATGTTTTGTTGTGAGGGGAAGTTTTGATTGTTTATGCCAATTGGATGGCGTTTTGAAGTGATTTAATATCCGTTGTCAAGTTGTTTGTACAGTTTGTTTTCAAAAAATTTTTAATGTGTTTGCATTTTAGGGGGAGTAAGAATTTTTAGAAAATCCAAAAACATTTGAAAATTTGAAAAAGTAAAAAACATGATAAAATGAAAAATGAGTTTTTGTGTCAAAGAAGAGGAAATGATAGTACATCAGTGAACTATCACAACATGCTAAAGAAATGGGAAGTTAAATAGTGATAAACGGTCTTACTGATGATGTGCCAGTAGGTTTTTACACATTTAGTAGATTGTGACGAGATATAAACTTAAATTTCAAACTTGCTTATATCGTGGGGAAACATCTCTCGGATATATGGATAACCCCCGAAATCTTGTTTGAAAGGTCCCTCTTTCTGAGATACTAGGTCTTTATACTCAGTGATATCTGGGGTATTATCCCGGGACTTCTGATTTTGCGGGAGCAATAGCCTAGTCCCCAGAGAATACTTTCTGCTTGCTTGAAAAATAGCGCCGCCCTCAGCATAAATGATGAGACAATAAAATTGCTAATCAATGCTGTTGTAAAAAAGATCCTCTAGAGGGGACACACCAAAAGTCGAAGCCTTCATCTCTCTGCTGAACGGAAGTTCTGACCTGAGCTCTCACGGTTTTCGCAATTTAACCCCTTACAGATATCATCTGTGGTATACTCACTTGTAAGACTGAATATTGGATCTGGATACGGGAGTATATTCTGAGGTGGGACACGCGATTAAGTTTAAGTATCTAAAACATTAATCTCGTATCTCGAAGCAGTTGAACTTTGTGTGAAAATTTAAGTGGACCAGTATACTGACAATCTAAGTGAATCGTTTAGAACTTAAAATGTCTAAAGCTTAACGGTGTTGGTGATTTGTCTCAAAAACTGATATGATTCTCTTACACAAACTCACAAAATATTGTATGTAAATATTTCTTTACTATATTGCATTTCATTACAAAATCCAAAAATAGTTTAGTGTGTTTTAGCATAAATTTTGAAAAAGTCAAAAAGATTTTCGACAACTGACGTTGAAGAGCTGATTTTCAAAATTCCAAGTGCTAAACATGACGACAACTGGTTTGGGAGAGATTTGAGTATTTAGTGAGGGGGAGTGTATGTTTAAATGAGAAAAGTTTTTGAAAGAAAAAAATTATTCCTGCAAGAGGTTCATCAGAGACTATAAATGTTAATTTTTTTTAAGATTTGCTATACAAGTGATTATCAGAAAATTTACTTTTAGGTAGAGAATGTGCAGGATAAAAGCTAGGTAATCTGGAGATAGAGATAGAGAGCCAGGTTCCGATACCTGAGGACTTTGTGATAGAAGATTGAAAGCCAGGTTTCGATCCTAAACCTGTGGAAAGTGTAAGCCAGGTTACGATTCTGAAATTACTGATGCTGATGAACCTAAGGAATCAAGAGATCTGATCAAGAGAATTAGAAAGCTAGAAAGCCAGATTCTTATTCTGAAGAATATCGGTATTCAAGGAGAGAAATCTGTTAGTGCTAAATTTAGAGCCAGAGATCCTGGAGAAAAGAGGAAAGAAGATTTGAGGATGCTTACAGCGTCAGATACTTCAAAAAGTTCGAGAGGATTGATAAAGATTGAAGATGCGAAGACTCGACACTTTAAGACTCTTCAACATTCGAGGGGGAGTCTGTTAGTGCATGCGTCTGTCGACTTCGTCTTGTATCGAGTCTTGTGCGTAGAATGTTAGAATAATGCACGTAGTTCAAGATATTGTAATTTCGCTTGAGAATGGTGATTTCGCTTGAAAGAGACTCGTGCAGTCTCAAGCGAAATCAACATATTAGATTTCGCTTGAAATGCATCTTGTCACATTCAAGCGAAATCAGATGGCCTATATATAGTCATGCCCAAGCGAAATCCATATCATTCATTCCGGTTTGTGCAACGAAGTGCTGCCGAAGTGTCGTCTCGCTGTAAAACGTTATAAAATCAATATACCGACAATTTAAAGTGTATATCTTGCTGAATTGACCTCAGAATGTCTGTTTCCGCCTTTCATTCTGAGTAAAACTCTTCTGATCGACTCGTTCGGGTCTGTAAACAATCCTACAAAAATATTTATATTTATTGTATATCTTTTATATTTGTTAACCTCCTTGATTATACGAGAGTTGTTGTAATTCTTTGATTATAAAAGTTCACCTTTCCCTCATTCAATTGATGAGGTTGAAATCCTGATTATCTTATATGGTATCAGCCATCTTCTCCCTCCCCTCTCACGAACCCTAATCACCCCTCTCCCCTTCGTCTTCTTTCTTCTCGCTCCTGGGTTACCTGTCTTTTTGGCTATGGCAGCTCCTTCTTCCAGTTCTGAATCCCTTTTCTCCATGGATGCCTTCTCTCACATGATGAATATGAAGCTTTCTTCATCCAACTATCTTGTCTGGCGGGAACAAATGCTTCTTGTTCACGAGTTTCACAATGTCTCGGCCCAGGTTGATGCTGCTGCTTCTTCTCCTTCGGCCACCATCACCGTTGAGGACAAAACCACTCCGAATCTAGAGGCTGCACTCTGGACTACCAATGAATGAAAGGCCATTCTTCTTATTAAGTCTGCCCTCACCGAAGAATCCGCTACTGAAGTGCTCGGTCTCAAAACAGCCAAATAGATTTGGCAAGCACTTGAGCATGTTTATAGTAATGCGTCCGTTGAACGCGTTTACTCGCTTCGTGATTCTCTTCATCTTCTTAAGAAAGGTATGTGTCACACGCCGATATTTCCACGTATTACCGGTGGGCCCGGTGGGGAGTATCGTGACGTAGTGATATCATCATAGACAATTAATCACAGTTTAAATGCACAGCGGAAGACTAAAATAATAATACAAACCGAACTTGAAAGTATAATAAAATATTACACAACGGTTGTATATGGATCCACAGGAGGATCTTAAAACAGAAATATAAACATTGTTCAATAGACTTTAGACGTTTAGAACTTGCAAGATTCCTTATTAACGCCCCGAGCTCCTAGCCAATTACGTACAGTACCTGTCACTTAGTCTTTTTGGAAAATACGTCATTTTACACTGGTAAATACAATTAACTGACTCTTTTGAAAATATTTATGAAAATTGATTTGAATGCACAAGGCTCAAACATTTTATAACTTGGGACAATTATATTAATAATAATCTTGTATCAGATTTACATGTTTGTCCAATATTTAGGGCCGGTATAAAATCCAAACAAGATTAATCGACACACCACAAATATAAACTCACAAGAAGTTTCCTCACGAATGAGTATATCTTTTACATACGCAACAGGCAGGTGTATGCCTACACCACGTGCTTAAGTTGTGGCCATTTACGCTTTTTAAATGAGCCAAGGATATCCAGGACACGATCATTAACCCCCAATGTTATATGTTATCAAGCAATACTGATTAAAACGAGATTATGCAATTTAATCATCTCCGATTAAAAGGTTTCTACACCCGACCAAGCGGTAATAATTTACCGTATCCCAAGCCCGTGTAAGGGAAAATAAGTTAAAAGTATTTACCTGAGCTAAAATGAAATTTTATTCTCAGCCGTATATTCAATCAGCAACTACAAGTACTTCTACCGTGGCTCTCAATCTGGAACGAAGGTTTTATTAACCTATTAGATTCCTAACGGGTCTTATTTAAGTTGTAACTTAGACCGGTTAGTTTTAAGGGAAGGTTTACAGTTCAAAACGCAAGATTAAGCGAAGACCGGATTAGAATGTGGTTTAGACCCGACAAGTATGAAGACTTGTATAATATGGGTAAATTAAAAACATTCTGGATTTTTAAGTGAAAATGATAAGGTTTGACCCGTTTCGGTCAATTTATGCAAACTAGCTACATAAACCATACAGAACGCGTATATGCATAACGGGTAACCAAATGAATCATGTACAAGTTCCATAAGTTAATATGCTTTAAATATGTTGTGATATCTGTAGGATATCTTCCATTATGCCCAAATCAAATTTAAAACCAATTTAAGCCCTCTAAGGGTATTTTGGTCATTTTAAAGTTTATAAAAGAGGTTCAATAGTAATCTGATGTTCTGGTCTAAAATAATCAGTAAAAATATTTATTTTATTAAGTTATATCAGTAAGATATCATACATATATGAATTTTATCATTTATGACCAAGCTATGCACCGTAGGGGCATTTTGGTCATTTCACATATGCTATAAGGGTCAAATATGGTAATATGAGTTTAAAACTTTTACTTACTGTTTAAGTATAAAAATTTATTCATAACATCAGTGGGTAACCAGCTCTAGGTGCCAAATATGGTTTTAAACCAAACTATGTGCCTAAATCGCATAAAAGTCGATATTTGACGATATTCGGCTTGATTAAGGAAATCTGAGATTTTGATCAGCCTCTACTGTTTAAAATAATTTATTTAATGTATAAAATCAGTAGAAAGAGGTTTGATATGTAAAGGATGTGTAAAACTCATTTTATTAGCGAAAAGGGCATTATTGTCAATTACCGAGTTTATGCAAGAACCCTATGTTATGATCAGTTTAAAATTTAAAAAAAATTTCTAAAAATCCCAAAATATTATATTATAATAGTGGGTATAAATTTTGGTGCCAAAAATTGGGTTTAAATAGGATTTAGGTCGAAAATGCCATTTAATTAATAAAAAGTCTTCATTTTACGATATCGCGCATAACTTCTATTTTAGACCACGAACTGTTGTCAAATTTTCAGGACATGCTTATAAATCAGTAATAAAGGTTTTTGTTCTCTCATATTTTCAAAAATCTTGTTTTAATAACAAAAGGGCATAATGGTCAACTTTTAAGCATTTAACTGAAACATGCAATGAACTAGGATTTCTAAGGAACCATGTTGTATAACCGCAGAGGGTTATACTAACACATAATGTGGTTCTAAAGGAACCCTAAGGCATAACTAAACTAAGCTAAATCGGGTCAGAAATGAAAGTCAAAGCAAAACTCAACTTTTGCGACTTTCGGTTACGAACCGAGCCTAAACTCAGAATTGTCGGGTTGAACATGCCTAGACATGTTCAATTAATATTTACCAAGTTATTAAAGTGACAAAACTGATTTTATTGCCTTTACATCATTAGTTATGAATTTTATTTAAAAACCGACTCGTTTGACCTTTATTTCAATTACTTTGACCCGACAATTAACTAAGCAAACGTGGTAATTAGCTGGTGCCTTTTTGATGATTTAATACCTACCTAATTACGATCACATAGCCATGTTCGTTGTGAACAATGGCTTGACCATTTAAAAGTCAAAGTGTTTATCGCAACGCTTGACTTTTTGGCTTTCTAAGCCAACTAAAAATAACTAGCCATAAGAGGGCACTTACAAGGGGTCCAAGCAAGGATGAATTTGATCTAGAATACTCTGGTATGAAGCATAAGGCTTCAACTTAGAGCAATTTAGATCAAGTGTGAGAAATGAGAGCAAAACAAGTGGGTATTTATAGGATTTCAAGAACCGTTAGGATCGTTCCTCGATAATTGAGCTTCGATCTGGACCTTACACATAAGGTACATGGTTTTGGAATACTATGGGTGTCCAAAACCATCACACGGTATTGAGAAAAGTTACACTTAGGCCCCTGAAATTCAACCTGGGTGCCAAAATGAAGCTTCTGCCCAGATGAGGCCATGGCGTCGAGCCACGGCAAAACCATATAGAGGTGGCGCAGCGCTACCACCTACTAGTGACCAGAAACTTTGCTAAATTGTCAGGTTTGGTCCCTGCAACACCTTTGAGCCATTTTCGATGCGTTTAAACCCAGTTAACCCAATTTCAAGGCTCTAAAATAAAGTTAAAGTATAGGGAACATGCGCTACCACCTACCAGTGACCAGAAACTTTGCTAAATTGTCAGGTTTGGTCCCTGCAACACCTTTGAGTCATTTTCGATGCGTTTAAACCCCGTTAACCCCATTTCAAGGCTCTAAAATAAAGTTAAAGTATAGGGAACATGAAATATGCTCAAAAACATCTCGGATGTCAGTGCGTTTGGTCGTACGGTTGCGTTGTTTGGTTAATTACGACGAAACTCGAACGCACACGAATAACGATCCAAATTACGCGACGAATGGAATTTTATCATGCCAATCACTAAAATAAAAAATTTTAATGATTACATAAATTTTTGGATGTCCGGATATATTCAGAACGTAAGATATGCGCGAAAATGCAAACTTATGCACTTTTTGACGCTTTTAGTCCATGTTGATCAAATAAGTTTATTTTTGCGCACCAAACACCTCTAAGCCTATTTCTAAGCTATGTAAAGGATATTTAGGGCATGTTTAACTTATGATCATATTCCAGAAGGTTCGAAACCATACGAATCAGCAGACTTTTGCAGTTTGACGCAGATAGTCCCTGCGATCGAATAAACTTGATTTCAACACACCAAACCCTCCAAAACTTATTCCTAGGTTATGCAAAGGTTATTTAGCATATGTTAAGCCCATGTCACTGTTCTAGAGTGTTTGTCGCGTATATTATTAAACATCACGATGCTTCGGGTTTGTTAAAAGGTCACTCAGAGGTAAAAATTAACATGTTGACGCTTTTAACCCTTCGTCGTGTAAACTTTGAAACTATTATGCAAACGGCTACTCTCAATCAACAAGTGGCTCATTTGTGAATATGAATACCGTAAGAGGTTATTCAGAGACTTATTTAAATCATGATAACACTTCCAGTCCTTCCATAATCAAAGTTTTTGATTTTTCGCAAAATTAGTCCTTCATAGTCAACGTTTGACTTTATTAGGGTTTTGTACACGTGTCAACACATCATTGGACATGATTTTTACGAGGTGTTACATCCTCACCCCCTTAAAAAAAATCTCGACCTCGAGATTTGCTCAAAAGATGGAAGTACTTTCTTTCCTATAATGGACTTAATCTTCCACAGCATATCTGGGCCTCTCCAGGCACCCAAGATGACCTTTATAATAGGTACATGTATCCTTTTGGAGCTTCTAATCTTGCCGATCCTCAATCAATGTTGATTTCACCACAAACTATAAGTTTTTATTAATCTGCACATCATTATGTGACAATGCTCTTGACCTATTGTCTAGCCATATCTTTAAATCACGAGTGTGGAACATATTGCGAGTTCCACCAAGCTCCTTAAATAGGTTTTAGCTTATAAGCTACTGATCTTGACGTATTCGATTTTCTCGAATGGTACTATTTATTCAGTGTTTAATTTGCCCGCTACATCAAAATGTAGTACACTTCTCTAGGGTGATACTTTCTGTTGAATCTTATCCTTTGTTAAGAACTTAAGAGGTTTGCGATTCTCATCTATCATTGATTTTCTGTTGATTATTGATAACTTTCAGACGATTATGGATTCGTATGATCTTATTTGTTGTTTCCAAGGTAACTTCAGGTCCTGCTAATTCGGACTTACCAAACTTTTGTCCAAAAATAGATGTTTAACATCCCATCTGTACAAGGTCTCCAAAGGAGCAGCCTTGATACTTATAGAAAAGCTTATTTAAGGTGGGATAGTATATCCAACTACTGCATAATCAATCTTAAATATTTGCTATCCTCATTGTTAGTTGAACAAGTCGACGATCCTGGGTAGCTAATTGCGATTCTTAATTGTTGCCTAAATAGGGTTGCGGTAATTAATGCATAAGCATAATGGACCATCTTTCTTAATTAATAATATCGGAACTCTCAGAATTTACGAATTAGGCTTTATGAACCATTATCTTAAAACTCATTTAATTAACGTTTCGATTCTTCCATAATTGATGGTACTGATCGACACGGAGATTTCACAATACTGCAGCCCTAAGCGGGATGTTAATCTTAACTTTACTTGTCTTTGGAGGTAAACAAAGTACTTCTTTGGAGAAGATAGTCAAGACGCAAGGAGATTACAGAGATTTTCCAAATCTCAAGCTCCGGTTCTACTATCTTTTCCTGTGTCAGATAAATGACACATTTCTTTACGAATCCATGGATACCTTAATCAGTGACACTTACATGGACATTTCCATCCTGGATATCTTCTTTGAATACTATTAGCTGACTTTAGTACAACATGACCATTGGGATATCTCAGTGGTTCCATGCATTAAACCTCCATACTGATCAGGCATGGAAGCAATCTTTGGAACATATTAAGATACACCAATCCTCATATGGCACTTTTATCATACACTCTAGTATTCGCAGTTGATAGAAATCAATGAGATAACAAACTAACATATACCCACTTACTCCATCTAGAGAGAGAGCACTCAAGAATTTTACGAATGAAGATTTCTGACAGGGAAATGGTTCCTATGATTTTTGCCTGTAAGTTTTACCTTACACTTAATATCTGGGGTTCTTAAGGAAAAATTTTAAAAGTTTGCTATGCTTACAATTTATGAACGATTTATTGGTATCTGAAACAAAACAGAACTCTTAGCACTTATATTACCGATAAATGATAAGGAATGTACCTGATGTCATTATTGATATGAACTGCCTCAGGCATTTATCGGGAGAGTTTAAGCGCTTTCATTCTTAGGCTTTCTATCCTTAGTCGCACCTCCCTTGACAGATTTAGGGCATGTAGTCTTAACGTGGCCTTTCTCGTTACAGCCGAAGCAGATCGCATCCTTTATGTCCTTACATTCATGGGTTTTATGACCAGTTCCTTTACATATGCCACACGGTCTTGGCTTTCGATCCATTTGACACTGCCCCAGTGTCTTTTACAGCAGGTCTTGCATACAGGTTTCTTATTGAACTCTTGCTTACCCTTTTTCTTAGAAATCTGGGAGTTATCTTTCCCCTTTTTTCCTTTTTGGTTCCTTCTTTTCATTCGAGGTATGAATAAGATCCTTCTCGTGAGTAAAGAAGTGTGGTTTTAATTGGGATTTGGAGCAAGTAGCATTAGGCTCTTTGAACTTTTTCACGACCTTTCTCATAGCTTTTCCAACAGCTGCGTCAATCATAGCTTGGAGAACATCTCTGTTAATTTTGAGGTTCAAAATTGTAGCATCATCAGTATGAGTCGCATCCTTAATGACGTGATTGACGATTGCATTATCCGAGTTTGTCATACTCGAGACTCGGTCCCTAACACCAAATGAAACAATTACTTAGTTACACTATATTAGCTATTCATCATTTTGATGACTTATCATATACTACCCATGGTATCATTAAATCACATAGGCTAATATGGTACGAACATTCCCAATGAACGTTATTTAAATGTATATCAATTATATTTAGCCTAGATCGCAAAAGGACCATCAATGGCATTTAAGGTTTGGACCTAGTCCATCACCTTTTTATCAGAGGATCAAAATCTCACATATGTCTTTATCATATTGATGATTTTGGATTGCTTGAAAGCTCATCATAAGGATATTGGAAAAGAGTGATTCATAAAGGGATATATAGCATCCATCTAAAATTGTTGAAGCAATCTCTAAGGTTTCATCGGCCAATTCTACCTCATGTTTTATGTCTAGAGTTCTAACAGGTAGATTAAATAGCTCACAACATTTATTGCCCACAATAGACTTATCTGCGCCAGAATCAAACAAAATTCTTAGCATAAACCTTATTGATAAGAAGGGTAACTGCTATATCGTTATCATTCTGCACTATCTCATGGGCGTTCATCTGGAAGACCTGCACGTTTGTTTTCTTGGCCTCTTTAGGCTTCTTTGCAAGCTTTGGGCAGTTGGTTTTGATGTGCCCTTACTCGTTAAAGTTGTAACAAGTCGCATTCTTCAACTCCTTGCATTCTAACGTCTTGTAACCCTTGGTCTTGCAAATCCCACATAGTTTAGCATGTGGATCAATCGTACATTTTCCAGAATGACGCTTTCTGCAGTTACTGCATTTGGGTCTGCTATTAAACTGACTCGAGTTTTTCTTTAACTCGGAATCCTTCCTGTGTTCAGAATTTCCTTTCTTCTTTTTGTTAGATCGATGAGAGTTTTCCTCTTCTCCTTTCCTTTTTCCCTCGCCGGAAGTCTTAACAGACTTATTCCTGATTGCATCTAAAGTGAGAGATAAGGATAAGTCCACCATGGACCTATATGTGGTAGGCCTAGATGCCTTAATATTTCCCTTAATTTCTGGTGCTAGGCCTCCAATAAAACGCGCTATGCGTTTAGGTTCAGGGGTGACTAAATAGGGAACTAGGCGGGACATAGTGTTGAAAATTGTCACATATGCCTGATAATCTAAATTCTTCATGACTAGAGTCAAGAAGTCTGTTTCTATCCTTTCTACCTCATGCTGAGGACAGAAGTTTTCCTTGATCAGTGCAACAAATTGATCCCAAGACAAGTTATAAAGTAGGATCTTCCCGGTGGCTTAGATTAGAGACCTCCACCAAGCCAAAGCTTCTCCTTTGAATGATTGCGAAACAAACTTCACAATATCTTGCTCTGCACAACCACTGATGTCTACTACTGTGTCCATCTCATCCAGCCATGTCATACAATCGATGGCTCCTTTTTCTCCTGTGAAGTCCCTTGGTTTACAAGAGACAAAATATTTATAAGAGCTGGTCTTAACACAAGGCTCTTGATTGAGCACAATTTGTTTGGATGGGACACTCCTTTGATTCGATGAATGATGAGAATCATCCTTATGAGATGTATGTGTCTTAGAAGGTGGCTCCGTATGAGGTGCAGACTGAGTCCTGGTGTGAGCACCGCTTTATTCTTTGAACTGTCTGTCAATGGCTCGAGTGACAGCATTATCTATCATTGTCTGTAAATCTGCAGCCGTTACATTCATCCTTGTATTGTCATTCCTCATAATGGAATGACTGTTAACCTCCTCTGATTCAGGCATGCTGAAGCTTGTCTTCTATAAAACAATTGTCAATAATTTTGTTTAGAAGTCTATTTTGGAATCATCATCTTTGATAATTCATTAACCATGGTATAAATAGATCATATTTGGTTAATTTGATAATCAGGTTTATTTTAAACTTTTCATTATAATCATCCAGTTATAAACTATTAAGGATATCGAAATGGCACAAAAGGCCTTGTCATGAGGACAATTTTGAATTTATAAGCCATGATCTTATAGGATCGAGGCATTAAGGTTTGAACATAGTTCATTACCTTTCTTGACAGAGAGTCAAAGACTACAACTGTCTTTTGGGGACAATAGATATAGCCCGTATGCACTTCATCACTAATGGATGTTTATGATATGATCATTTCATTTAATGATTTAAGCCATGATTTCTAAATCACTAGGCTAGATAAGAAATTGGAATAATTCAATATAAGGATGACTATTGTGGTTTTCTCGAACCACATTTGTCAAGAGTGCTAACATGTTCTTAGGTGTTAACAAGGATGTATCATCTTAAAAAGGCTTTACCATTATAGCCATGTCTAAAATGACATATAGGCTAGGTTATACCTTTAAGATTTTCTTTGAGATATAAAGGCAGAGCAATCATAAATTGAAATGATATTCCGATTTAGGACATAATACATATGTACATTGTTTAATACCAAAGTAAATTTCAAAAAGGAAACTTCTCATAGAAAGCCCTAAAGAATTACTATAATTGCCCTAAACGGGTCTTAAACCAATAAATTCGTCATGCAGGGAATTGAAAGATATATTTGTCCTTATAGGGGCTACTAGAGAATGAAATATAACAAAAGGGAGTTTCTTCTTCATTTTATTTCTGAAAGTTTTCTCCTTGGTTCACTGAGTGCGGCATGGATACTGAAGGTTTTGGTGGGTAGTCGAAATCTTCCATATTAGGAGTCTTTGCAAAAGTGGAATCCAAGGATTTTATGCTTAATGAATAATATGGATCATAAATAAGGTCAGGATAGGTATAATCCAAGTTTGGGATTCCAAGACTTGGAGGTAAGAGATATGGGTCCTTTGGGTCCATAGGTATTATCTTTGGAGTGGGAGCTTCAGGGACAGCTGGTATGGACTCCTCCGATGTTGGCTTATTATTTGAAGTTTCAAAAGTCTTAGGTACAGGATTTGAAATATAGATAATGGGTTCAAAAAGGTCCTTTCTCCATACTGGTCGTACACTTATACGAGCTGTGGTACGCAGCTTAACTTTCTTAGACTTCGGGTTTTGAGAGCTTCCACCAGTGGCAGCTTTGCTCGGCGACACGTTCCTGAGATACATAAATATCGAAAACAATGTATACATATAATAGGGATGAGATCATTCCTAGTTCAAGTCTAGACTCGGGAGTTAAGGAATGTGCTACTGTTTCATTGAGATTAAACACAAAAGGCTAGTGTTTAATTCACTCAATGTTGGCTCTGATACCAACCTGTCACACCCGGATATTTCCACGTATTACCGGTGGGCCCGGTGGGGAGTATCGTGACGTAGTGATATCATCATAGACAATTAATCACAGTTTAAATGCACAGCGAAAGAGTAAAATAATAATACAAACCAAACTTGAAAGTATAATAAAATATTACACAACGGTTGTATATGGATCCATAGACGGATCTTAAAACAGAAATATAAACATTGTTCAACAGACTTTAGACGTTTAGAACTTGCAAGATTCCTTATTAACGCCCCGAGCTCCCAGCCAATTACGTACAGTACCTGTCACTTAGACTTTTTGGAAAATACGTCAGTTTACACTGGTAAATACAATTAACTGACTCTTTTGAAAATATTTATGAAAATTGATTTGAATGCACAAGGCTCAAACATTTTATAACTTGGGACAATTATATTAATAATAATCTTGTATCAGATTTACATGTTTGTCCAACATTTAGGGCCGGTATAAAAGCCGAACAAGATTATCGACACACCACAAATATAAACTCACTAGAAGTTTCCTCACGAATGAGTATATCTTTTACATACGCAACGGGCAGGTGTATGCCTACACCCCGTGCTTAAGTTGTGGCCATTTACGCTTTTTAAATGAGCCAAAGATATCCAGGACACGGTCATTAACCCCCAATGTTATTTGTTATCAAGCAATACTGATTAAAACGGGATTATGCAATTTAATCATCTCCGATTAAAAGGTTGCTACACCCGACCAAGCGGTAATAATTTACCGTATCCCAAGCCCGTATAAGGGAAAATAAGTTAAAAGTATTTACCTGAGCTAAAATGAAATTTTATTCTCAGCCGTATATTCAATCAGCAAGTACAAGTACTTCTACCGGGGCTCTCAATCTGGAACGAAGGTTTTATTAACCTATTAGATTCCCAACGGGTCTTATTTAGGTTGTAACTTAGACCGGTTAGTTTTAAGGGAAGGTTTACGGTTCAAAACGCAAGATTAAGCGAAGACCGGATTAGAATGTGGTTTAGACCCGACAAGTATGAATACTTGTATAATATGGGTAAACTAAACACATTCTGGATTTTGAAGTGAAAATGATAAGGTTTGACCCGTTTCGGTCAATTTATGCAAACTAGTTACATAACCGTACCGAACGCGTATATGCATAATGGGTAACCAAATGAATCATGTACAAGTTCCATAAGTTAATATGCTTTAAATATGTTGTGATATCAGTAGGATATCTTCCATTGTGCCCAAATCAAATTTAAAACCAATTTAAGCCTTGTAAGGGTATTTTGGTCATTTTAAAGTTTATAAAAGAGGTTCAATAGTAATCTGATATTCTGGTCTAAAATAATCAGTAAAATTATTTATTTTAATAATTTATATCAGTAAGATATCATACATATGTGAATTTTATCATTTATAACCAAGCTATACACCGTAGGGGCATTTTGGTCATTTCACATATGCTATAAGGGTCAAATTTGGTAATCTGAGTTTAAAACTTTTACTTACTGTTTAAGTATAAAAATTTATTCATAACATCAGTGGGTAACCAGCTCTATGTGCCAAATATGGTTTTAAACCATACTATGTGCCTAAATCGCATAAAAGTCGGTATTTGACGATATTCGGGTTGATTAAGGAAATCTGAGATTTTGATCAGCCTCTACTGTTTAAAATAATTTATTTAATGTATAAAATCAGTAGAAAGAGGTTTGATATGTAAAGGATGTGTAAAACTCATTTTATTAGCGAAAAGTTTAAAATATAATTCAGTCAAGGACTTAGACCGCCTAGCCAGAACGAAACCTCATGGTTCTAAACGCTCGATTAAGCGGAGACCGGAATGGAATGAGATTTAGACTCTACAAGCTTGGATACTTGTATAATATGGGTAAGCTAAACACATTCTGAAATTTGAGGATTTAATGATAAGGTTTGACCCGTTTCGGCTCTTTTATGTAAACTAGTCACATAAGCCGATCCGAACGCGTAAACGCGTAACGGGTGACCCAAATAAATTATATACAGGTCTTAATTGTTATAATGCTTGAAATATGTTATTACATCAGTAAGATGTAAAAATAAATGCTTAAAAAGCAAATTAAACCAAAATAAGTCCCGTAAGGGCATTTTGGTAATTTTAATGCCCATAAAAGAGTTTAATTGCACAACTGAGTTTCGGGTCTGATTAGATCAGTAAAAATATGTATTTTCATAAGTTGTAACATTAGGATACTTTATATATATGAAAATTCTCTTGTAATACCAAACTATGTCCCGTAGGGGCAATTTGGTAATTTTACATAGGCTTAAAGGTCAAAAATAGATTTCTGAGTTATAAACTTTATCTTGCTGTAAAACTATATAAATTACCTTAAAACATCAGTGGGTAATAGATTTTATAGGTTAAATATAGTTTTGACCCATACTATGTACTCGAAATGCTTAAAAATCGGTTTAAAGAGGTTTTCGGGTTAGAATAGGAAATCTGAGTTTTTGATCAGTTTATAAAGTTCAAAATACTTTATTTATCATAAGGGATCAGTGGCAAAAGGTGTTAGTCCAATCACATTGTTAAAAATCTCGGTTGCATGTAAAAAGGCGTTTATGGCATTATTAAGCATAATAACGATCAAGTGCATATAATTCAAACCGCTAGGTATCATGCAACGTAACTCCAGAGGGTTACACTACTAAGTAATGTGGTCCTAACGGAAGCTTAAAACATGGGTGAATTAAGCTTGAACGGGTCAGAACTGAAAGTCAAAGAAAAAGTCAAGCTTTTGCGACTTTCGGTTATAACTGGCCTTAGACTATAAATTGTCGGGTTAGGACTGGTAAGACATGATTAAATATTGATTACCAAGTCACTAGAATGCTAAAATATAATTTAAGACCTCTGGTTAATTAATCTTAATCATATTTGCAATTTCTGTCCAGTTTGACTTTTTGTCAAACTACTTTGACCCGACAATTGATCAGTCAAACGATAAAATTAAGGGATGCCCTTTTAAGGGTTCATCACCTATACTAATGTGGTTCTATAACTACTTTCAATTTAATCAGAAGTTAACCTATGCATGATTAATTCGAAAGTCAACCTATTTTTACACTAAGTTTGACTCTAGAGTAATTAAGCTAATTACAATGGCTAAACTAGAAATTAGGAGCTTACCTAGGGTCCAAGAGATCTTTTCTACACTTGAGAGTCTTCACCCATCAGCTGGAAGCTCCAGAGCAAGTCCATAAGTGAGTTGTTGCAATTGTGAGCACATGAACTCAAGAACACAAGCTCTTATATAGTCACATGCATGATCATGGATCACTTCCAGGTGTAATGGAACTTCCTAAGATCATCCCAAGTGGCCTAGCTAGTGTTTATAACCGACTTATAGCTTCCTAGACTGATAATTTCGAGATTAAGGCGGTGGAACGTGCAAACCCGTAGTGCATGTGATTTTTCTGTTACTGGTACTTGCCTACGCATCGTAGCAGTCTCAGGGCTACGGTGCGCAGGGCTGCTCCAGCACAAAATCTTTCCAATGTTGTCATTTTCAGTCCCTGCTCGTTCTTAACCCCTTTTTAACATGATTTTTGGCATAAGTGACCCTTGTAGTTAATTTCTTGGGGTCCAAGGGTGTAAAGACAAACCTCGTTAGGCTCGGGTTCGTTAATTATCACTATGGAAACAAGTTTCACCAAGTTGACACTTTTGGCCCAAAGTTTCAAAAAGCTATTTATCGACATCGAAACCACGTGAAATTTATAACACTTATTCTTGAGAGTATATTTGAATGTTTCGAAGCCTCGGTTTCGTTAAAAGGTCACTCAGAGGTCGGAATTGACATGTTGACACGTTTAACCCTTGTAATTTAATAATCTTCCGATTATCTTTATAAACGGCTTCTTATATCCGATCAAACACTCGTTTAAGAATATATTCTTCGTGTAAGATCATTCAGAGGCACCAGTTTGGCATGTTGACACTTTTAATCCCTGTGGTTTCATAGTTTCACTTTTCGACAACTTTGGTTCTTCAAACTAAATCCTTCACATGTTTAGAGTTAAGGACACGTGTCTATACCTAATTGGACATGTTTTTTCGTGGTGTTACATCCTCACCCCCTTAAAATAAATCTCGACCCCGAGATTTACTGGAACAAGTGAGGGTATTTCTTCTTCATAGTGGACTCGACTTCCCACGTATACTCTGGACCTCTACGGGCTTCCCATTTAACCTTTACTATAGGTACATGCTTTCTTCGGAGCTTTTTGACCTGTCGATCCTCAATCGCTATAGGTCTTTCAACGAATCTCAAGCTTTCATCAATCTGCACGTCTCTATGAGACATAGCTAGAGATGCATCGGCTACACATTTCTTGAGATTGCAAATGTGAAACACATTATGAATTCCACTCAGCTCCTCAGGCAGGTCCAGTTTGTAAGCTACGCTCCCGATACATTCGATAATCTCGAATGGTCCAATATACCTAGGGCTCAACTTGCCCTTCTTACCAAAACGCATCACACCCTTCCAGGGTGATACTTTCAGTAGAACTTTATCGCCTATTCCAAATTTTAGATACCTTCGCTTTCCATTAGCATAACTTTTCTGCCTATCCCTGGCAGCTTTTAGGCGATCACGGATTTGGATGATTTTGTCCGTTGTTTCAAGGACGATATCAGGTCCTGACAACTGGGCTTCTCCTACTTCTGCCCAACAGACAGGCGTTCGGCATCTCCTACCATATAATGCCTCAAAAGGCGCAGCCCGAATGCTTGTATGGTAACTATTATTATAGGAGAACTCGGTTAAGGGTAGATGATCATCCCAACTACCTCCTAAATCAATGACGCATGCTCGCAACATGTCTTCCAAGGTTTGAATTGTACGCTCGCTCTGCCCATCCGTCTGTGGATGGTATGCAGTACTAAAATTCAACCGCGTGCCCAAAGATTGTTGGAAACTTTTCCAAAAATGAGAGGTGTATCTAGTATCTCTATCCGAGATAATAGCTACTGGTACTCCATGAAGAGCTACAATCTTGTCAACATACAATTGGGCTAATTTATCGGAGCTATGAGTCTCCTTGATGGGTAAGAAGTGTGCTGACTTGGTCAGTCTATCAACAATAACCCATATGGTATCATTCCCGTGCCTTGTTTTAGGTAACTTGGTTATGAAATCCATAGTTACCATCTCCCACTTCCATGTGGGGAGTTCTGGTTGTTGAAGCAGACCTGATGGCTTTTGATGTTCGGCTTTAATCTGAGCACAAGTCAGGCACTTAGCTACAGAGGTGGCAATAGATTTCTTCAGACCTATCCACCAATAGTTAGCTTTCAAATCATGATACATTTTGTCACCTCCCGGGTGAACTGAGTATTTGGAGTTGTGAGCTTCCTGGAGGATTACCTCTCGAAGTCCCCCATGAATAGGAACCCAAATTCTTCCGTTCATCCTAAGAATTCCATCCTTTCCGGGCGCTAACTGCTCAGCAGTTATTCCTAATTTTTCATTTGGAAAGTTATCTTCCAATATAGCATCCTTCTGCGCAGCTAATATTCTTTCATTCAGACTATTCCTCAACTCAATGCTCTTGGCATTGATCCTAATTGGTTTAACTCTTTCCTTTCGGCTTAAAGCATCTGCGACCACATTCGCTTTACCAGGATGGTAGCGAATTTCGCAATCATAGTCGTTTAAGGTTTCCATCCAGCGACGTTGTCTCATATTTAGCTCTTTTTGATTGAACAAATGTTGGAGACTTTTGTGATCAGAAAATATCACGTATTTGGTTCCATATAAGTAATGTCTCCATAACTTTAGTGCGAATACCACTGCACCCAATTCCAAATCGTGGGTGGTGTAATTTTTCTCGTGCACTTTTAATTGCCGTGATGCATAGGCGATTACCTTGCCTCTCTGCATAAGCACACAACCCATACCGGTGTGTGAAGCATCACAGTAAACAGCAAACTCTTCAATTCCATCAGGTAAGGTTAATACTGGAGCATTGGTCAATTTTTGCTTAAGAATCTCGAAGGATTCCTGTTGCTTCAGACCCCAATCAAACTTAACCTTCTTACGGGTCAAAGAAGTTAATGGTGCGGCTATCCTTGAGAAGTTTTCGATGAATCTTCTATAATATCCTGCTAAACCTAGAAAACTTCGAATCTCGGTTGGAGTCTTTGGTGCTTCCCAATTCATTACGGCTTCTACTTTAGCGGGATCAACTTGGATGCCTTTCTCACTAACGACATGTCCAAGAAATTGGACTTGGCGAAGCCAAAACTTGCACTTGGAGAATTTAGCATACAACTTCTCCTGTCGCAGTAACCCCAAAATGCACCGAAGATGCTTCTCGTGATCATCCTGATTACGAGAATAGATAAGTATATCATCTATGAAGACGATGACAAACTTGTCTAAGTATGGTTTACAAACTCTATTCATGAGGTCCATGAATGCTGCTGGAGCGTTAGTGAGTCCAAAGGGCATCACTAAAAATTCAAAGTGTCCATACCTCGTTCTGAATGCCGTCTTAGATACATCTTCAGTTCTAACCTTAAGTTGATGATACCCGGATCTCAAATCAATTTTTGAAAAGAAGCTCGCTCCTTGAAGCTGATCAAATAAATCATCAATCCTGGGTAAGGGATAACGATTCTTAATCGTTACTTTGTTTAGCTCACGGTAATCAATGCACAGACGCATTGATCCGTCCTTCTTTTTCACAAACAATATTGGAGCTCCCCAAGGCGAAGAACTAGGTTGTATGAAACCTTTCTCCAATAGTTCATCCAATTGGGTCCTAAGCTCCTTCATTTCAGTCGGCGCTAGACGGTAAGGAGCTCGTGCAATAGGTGCAGATCCTGGTAGAATGTCTATCCTGAACTCTACTTGCCTCTCAGGAGGTAACCCAGGTAATTCATCAGGAAAGACATCAGGATATTCTGAGATGATCGGAATGTCTCCCAACTTAGGTTTTGGATCATTCACAGTCACTTGTGCCATGTAGATGACACGTCCACTTTTCATACATTGAGCTAACTTGAGAATAGACATATTGCTAGGTAATCCATATTGCGTATCTCCCTGAATGGCGACCGATTCACCAGAAGGGGTTTTGATAATGACTAGCTTTTTATCACAGGCAATTTGGGCTCGGTTATGCGACAACCAATCCATGCCTAAAACTATATCAAACCCAGCCAATTTCATTGGCAAGAGAGATAGTGGGATAGAATGATTCTTAATGGATATGGAACATCCATTAAGAAGAGTGGAGACCGTTTCTAAGGTACCATCAGCAAGTTCTACCTCGTATTTTATGTCTAGAGTCTTAATAGGCAGATTCAATGACTTACAGAATTTATGGTCTACAAAAGACTTATCAGCACCGGAATCAAATAAGACTCTAGCATAATTATTATTTATGAGGAAGGTACCTGTTATGACATTCTCGTCATTCACTGCTTCCCTTGCTTGCAACTGGAAAACTCTTGCATTGTTTTTCTTTGTTTCCTCGGTCTTCTTTGCATTCTTGGGGCAATTTGTTTTGATGTGCCCCCTTTCATTACAACCGTAGCAGGTTGCATCCTTTATATTTCGGCACTCAACAGACTTGTGCCCTTTCTTTTTGCAGATTCCACAAGGTTTGGCTTGTGGATCTTGATTGCATTTCCCGAAATGCCTTTTGTTACATGTTTTACACCTGGGCTTGTCATTCGACTGCCCCTTCTTGGGACCAAAGTTCCCTTTTCCCTTTTTGTTTGACTGAGGGGATTTGTCCTCCTCTCTTTTCCTTTTTCCCTCATCGGTACCCTTTTTCGCCCTAGCTCTCACAACATCCAGGGTGAGGGATAAAGATAGATCTACAGCAGACCTATAAGTGGTTGGCTTAGAGGCCTTAACGTTCCCTTTTACTTCTGGAGCCAAACCACCGAGGAAACGCGCAATGCGTTTGGGTTCAGGGGTGACTAGGTACGGTACCAGTCTTGACATTAAATTAAAATTAGTCACATAGGATCGACAATCTAGATCCTTCATTACCAGGGTGAGGAAATCAGATTCGATTCTCTCAACTTCATGTTGAGGGCAGTAAGTATCTTTCACCAAATCGACAAACTTCTCCCAAGAAAGATTATATAAGTGAACTTTCCCAGTAGATTGAACTAGAGCCTTCCACCATGTGAGGGCATCACCCTTGAAAGATTGTGATACAAACATAACCACATCCTCTTTGGCACATCCGCTGATGTCTATTACAGTCTCCATCTCATCTAACCATTTCAAACAATCGATCGCCCCCTTTTCTCCAGAAAAATCCCTAGGTTTACAGGAGACAAAGTACTTGTAGGTACACCCCTTGGTGTACCTAGGGGTCGGTTTGAGAACTACCTGCTTCTTGGGTTTACTACCCTGGTTAGACGAGTGCTGAGACTCACTTCTCTTATCAGTGTGGGGTTTAGACTGGGATTCCGAATGAGTTTGAGACCTAACAATACTAGGCTCTTTAAACTTAGCATCTACTGCTTGAGAAACTGCTGCAGTGATCAATGCTTGAAGATCGGCACCATTAATATTAATTTTGGTGTTGTTGCCTTCTGTAGGATGACTGTTTGCTTCATCTGAGCCAGCCATTTCTGAATACTATATCAAACATAATTGATATATTAAATTTACGTATTTGATCGTCGTATAGATGATTAGATGGTCATAGTATTATTAAACCATATAAACCACATATAAATAATGATCGAATAGGTGTTCATATTGCACAAAGTTCGTCTCGAAGGACATTTAAATAGCTTAAAGGCTAGTCACATGGACGATTAAAATATAATCAACGATCCTCTGGATCGGTGATCGTCTAAGGGTCGAACCAAGTTCATCGCCTTTCTGACAAGAAGTTTATAATAGAACTTTCATTGTCTTTATTACACCTTTGCTCATATGCATACATCTCTAATGGATGCGTGGTGTATACATCATATTGATGTTTATTAGCCATAACTCATGATGATCATATAGGCTAAAAACAGTGGCTTTAAAAATCCAACATATTAGAAAGATTGTGTGATTTCTCGTACCGCACAATGCAGGATTGTTAACATGTTTTCAAATGTTAACAGAGTCATTATCTTAAAAAGGTTATACCATCATAGCCATTAAATATTTTGGCTAGGTTATACCCCTAAGAGTTTATTAGGCGGATTAAATAAAATTTTAAATGAAGTAGTATGGTATAATAAATTTCATATTTAAAATCAAAATAGATGCATTAAAACCACGATACGATCACAACGTTGCCCGAAAAGGGACTTTTGAGAAAACAACACAAATTACCCTTACAGGGGTTTATTTGTAAAACATTGCCCACACAGGGGCATACTGAAAAACACTGCCCACGCAAGGGCATACTGAAACTGAAATAAGTCCACGCAGGGACTTGATACAAGGAGACAAAACAGATGCCCTCGCAGGGACTTTATTACATGACGAAAACAACCCTACATTATTCTATTTCTTCTTGCCCTTGAGGAAGTTCACAAGACCTTTGACAAGACCATGGTGCTTCTTCTTAGTTTCGTGAGCTTCCTGCTCAACCTGGTCTAACCTCTGTAAAATTTCTTGAGTTTGCTGCTGTTGAAACAGAGGAGGTTGCTGGTATTGATAATCCTGCGCCGGGTATCCCGTGGGATAAACTGGAGGATAAGAAGAAGGGTAGAGGTGATGGTATTGAGAAGCTGTAAGGTATGGGTCATGAGTTCCACAATCAGATGGGTATCCAGATGGATTATACCCAGATAATCCTGGGTATGTCGGGATCGGGTTGTCAAAACCCGCCGGTGGCTGAAGTGGTGCGTGTGAAACTGGCGGAAGGTTATCTTCCGACACCGTGTTCGATGGTTCCCCCAACTGAGGGTTTTCTGGGATAGGAGGATACGAACTTGAGCCACGAGGGGACGTAAACCGTGGTCCCCCACGTACGGACATCCTAGCATTTCTCTTCTTTTCCGGTGGCGCGGGAGGTTGTTGAGGTGGTTCCCCAACTGGCAAGGGTGGTGTAGTAACAACTTGGAGTTGTGCTTCATCCGAGGGAGATTGAACTGGAGAATTCTGATATGATGGTGTAAAGTACCAGTCATATTGAGCCATCTTCTCTTGAAATGAGTCAGGCCCACGGTACGGTGATCCCTGAAATGGGGAACCGCTTGAAATACTTATCGGGTGGCCTGGTGTTCCTGTTGGAAATTCTGGGTCCGGGTCGTCATCCATCTCCATTTCCTGAGAAAAGTGATCCTCAGGCCCCAAAGGGTTGTGACCCAATGAGTCATTTACATAAGCGTTTAGGTCAAATTGTGTAGGTGAGTAAGTGGAGTCGGTATGATGAAAAGAATGAGATCGGAGAGAGTTGTGTGATTGATACGATGGATGAGTTCCATGCGAATGAGAGGAATATTGGTGTGCGATGGGTAACTCAAAATAAGGAGAGTTAGATGGTGAGGATCTCAGCGAGACGGAACGTCTTGCTGGTTCGTAGCTGGGGCTCCTATTATCCCTAGAGTCGGAGCCAGAAAGCGAGTGGGATGTTGTACGCCTGTGGGAGGGTCCCGTGCTACTAGACGGTCCTCCACGCATGGGTCCTTTGCCCCTTCCTCGTACTCGTGGCGGCATTTTCCTGTCAAAACAAGTGATATAATAAAAATAATAAAGGAAAATAAAGAGTAACATCCTAGGTCATTTGCCTAGACTCGAGAGTCTAAGGAATGTGCTTATTGTGTCATTGAGATTAAACACAAAAGGTTAGTGTTTAATTCACTCAATGTTGGCTCTGATACCAACCTGTCACACCCCGATTTTTCCACATATGTCCGGTGGGCCCGGTGGGGAGTATCGTGACGTAGTTGATATCATCATATCAATATACACAATATAATAGCACAGCGGAAGTCTTGGTGAATAAACTATTACAAACCATACTGTCTGAGTGTTCGAGTTTATGAATGTACAGACTGGAATGTAATAAGATCCACAGGCGGATCAAAATCAAAACAAAGAAACAAAATAACAGACTTCAGGCATCTATGGATTTGCAAGATCCTCTTATGACACCTAATAGCTCCAGCCTATTACGAGAGGTACCTGTCAAATCAGTCTTTAAGAAAATACGTCAGTTTACACTGGTAAATACAATTTAACTGACTCATTTTGAAAATGTTTAAGAAAATTGATTTAGGTGCACATGGCATAAATCTTTTATAACTTGGGACAATTATTTCAATATAATCTTGTATACAGATTTATATGTTTGTCATACAATTGGGGCCGGTTGGAAGCCGGTTGTGATTAACCGACTCACCACTTGTAGAACCCACAAAGGAGTTATCCCCAACATGTGGGTTTATATTTTAGCATTTGCATCTGTCAGGTGTATGCCTACACCCCGTGCATAGGTCGTGGCCATTTTCAAATAAATGAGCCGAGGATATCCAGGACACGGTCGTTAACCCCCAATGCTTATGTTATCAAACAAAACAGATTAGAACGGGTTATGTAATTTATTAATCACAATCCGATTAAATGATTTCATACCCGACCAAGTGGTATTATTATAATACCATATCCCAAGCCCGTATAGGGAAAATAAGTTAAAAGTATTTACCTGATGCTAGCAGTAAAATCTTAAGGCTTTTTGAAGGCACCTTCTACCGAATGCTATTTAATCTGTATAGAAGGTTTATTAACCTATTAGGATGCTATCGGGTCTTTAATTCAGTCAAGGACTTAGACCGCCTAGCCAGAACGAAACCTCATGGTTCTAAACGCTCGATTAAGCGGAGACCGGAATGGAATGAGATTTAGACCCTACAAGCTTGGATACTTGTATAATATGGGTAAGCTAAACACATTCTGAAATTTGAGGATTTAATGATAAGGTTTGACCCGTTTCGGCTCTTTTATGTAAACTAGTCACATAAGCCGATCCGAACGCGTAAACGCGTAACGGGTGACCCAAATAAATTATATACAGGTCTTAATTGTTATAATGCTTGAAATATGTTATTACATCAGTAAGATGTTAACATAAATGCTTAAAACGCAAATTAAACCAAAATAAGTCCCGTAAGGGCATTTTGGTAATTTTAATGCCCATAAAAGAGTTTAATTGCACAACTGAGTTTCGGGTCTGATTAGATCAGTAAAAATATGTATTTTCATAAGTTGTAACATTAGGATACTTTATATATATGAAAATTCTCTTGTAATACCAAACTATGTCCCGTAGGGGCAATTTGGTAATTTTACATAGGCTTAAAGGTCAAAAATAGATTTCTGAGTTATAAACTTTATCTTACTGTAAAACTATATAAATTACCTTAAAACATCAGTGGGTAATAGATTTTATAGGTTAAATATAGTTTTGACCCATACTATGTACTCGAAATGCTTAAAAATCGGTTTAAAGAGGTTTTCGGGTTAGAGTAGGAAATCTGAGTTTTTGATCAGTTTATAAAGTTCAAAATACTTTATTTATTATAAGGGATCAGTGGCAAAAGGTGTTAGTCCAATCACATTGTTAAAAATCTCGGTTGCATGTAAAAAGGCGTTTATGGCATTATTAAGCATAATAACGATCAAGTGCATATAATTCAAACCGCTAGGTATCATGCAACGTAACTCCAGAGGGTTACACTACTAAGTAATGTGGTCCTAACGGAAGCTTAAAACATGGGTGAATTAAGCTTGAACGGGTCAGAACTGAAAGTCAAAGAAAAAGTCAAGCTTTTGCGACTTTCGGTTATAACTGACCTTAGACTATAAATTGTCGGGTTAGGACTGGTAAGACATGATTAAATATTGATTACCAAGTCACTAGAATGCTAAAATATAATTTAAGACCTCTGGTTAATTAATCTTAATCATATTTGCAATTTCTGTCCAGTTTGACTTTTTGTCAAACTACTTTGACCCGACAATTGATCAGTCAAACGATAAAATTAAGGGATGCCCTTTTAAGGGTTCATCACCTATACTAATGTGGTTCTATAACTACTTTCAATTTAATCAGAAGTTAACCTATGCATGATTAATTCGAAAGTCAACCTATTTTTACACTAAGTTTGACTCTAGAGTAATTAAGCTAATTACAATGGCTAAACTAGAAATTAGGAGCTTACCTAGGGTCCAAGAGATCTTTTCTACACTTGAGAGTCTTCACCCATCAGCTGGAAGCTCCAGAGCAAGTCCATAAGTGAGTTGTTGCAATTGTGAGCACATGAACTCAAGAACACAAGCTCTTATATAGTCACATGCATGATTATGGATCACTTCCAGGTGTAATGGAACTTCCTAAGATCATCCCAAGTGGCCTAGCTAGTGTTTATAACCGACTTATAGCTTCCTAGACTGATAATTTCGAGATTAAGGCGGTGGAACGTGCAAACCCGTAGTGCATGTGATTTTTCTGTTACTGGTACTTGCCTACACATCGTAGCAGTCTCAGGGCTACGGTGCGCAGGGCTGCTCCAGCACAAAATCTTTCCAATGCTGTCATTTTCAGTCCCTGCTCGTTCTTAACCCCTTTTTAACATGATTTTTGGCATAAGTGACCCTTGTAGTTAATTTCTTGGGGTCCAAGGGTGTAAAGACAAACCTCGTTAGGCTCGGGTTCGTTAATTATCACTATGGAAACAAGTTTCACCAAGTTGACACTTTTGGCCCAAATTTCAAAAAGCTATTTATCGACATCGAAACCACGTGAAATTTATAACACTTATTCTTGAGAGTATATTTGAATGTTTCGAAGCCTCGGTTTCGTTAAAAGGTCACTCAGAGGTCGGAATTGACATGTTGACACGTTTAACCCTTGTAATTTAATAATCTTTCGATTATCTTTATAAACGGCTTCTTATATCCAATCAAACACTCGTTTAAGAATATATTCTTCGTGTAAGATCATTCAGAGGCACCAGTTTGGCATGTTGACACTTTTAATCCCTGTGGTTTCATAGTTTCACTTTTCGACAACTTTGGTTCTTCAAACTAAATCCTTCACATGTTTAGAGTTAAGGACACGTGTCTATACCTAATTGGACACGTTTTTTTGTGGTGTTACATTATTAATAAAATAAATGAATATATTTAACATTATTTTTAGTTAATCCTAATTAATTATTTTACTATTTTATAGAAGAAGAACATCTTTTAAACAAATTAAAGCAATCAATCAACATAAATACAAAATGATGAGAGATTAATTTTGAAAAATTATGGAATAATTCTGGTGGTTAATTATCGTAGTTGAAAATTTTAAAGGGAGGTCAATTATGGTAGTAAAAAAGATTATTGTGTTCAATATATTATGATGCAAACCAGTAAAGATTTTAAGTAATTAACTTTAGACGGGAAAATGAGAATGTAATGGTCTAGAATGGTGCCATGTGTCCCTTAAGTTATTACTGCAATGGCATAGAGTGGTGCCACATGAAATTATGACATACAAAATTTACAAACTATCAAATTCCTCTCTTACCATAATGATTTACATGGTATCCGAGTAGGATCAACCAAGAAAACCCTAATCCATTATATGTCGTTGTTGGAGATGAAGACACCAGGAAGAAGAAAGCCGAGGGAGAATCCCTGGATTCGAACTTCCCATGCTACATTAATCCATCAGATTACCCTAAACAATTGCAAGTAAACGATGTATTGAACGATTACAACGTCAACAACTGGGTATAAGAGATGGAAAATTTTTCTCTTAACCTAAAACGAAATCGGGTTCATTGATGGTTTGATAGAGAACCTAGAAAAGGAATCACAAACCTACATGGTGTGAATGTGTTGCGACGCCATGATTATGGGATCATTAATGACTTAACGACTGCTTTGAAAATAGAAACCAACAGTTAAATTTTACATCAATCAACTCGTATCCTCGTTTTGATCAAAATCCCTGAACCATCAATTTGAAAATCATAATATAACTTAACGTAGTTAAGTTTTTTTAACGAAGGTATAGTGAGAAAATTTTATTTAAAAGATGAGACTGCCAGTGACAATATTTGAAGGTGAAATTATTATTAGTCAACTGCCTAAAACTAGATTATTAAAATCCAATTTCTCATGAAAATATGATATAAATTTTGAGGGGATTTATAAAATTATCCCTAGTTTTGAATTATGTAATTATATTAATCATAGTTTTTGTTTTTCAAGTTAACGTCCAGGTTTACAATATTTCATTGAAATGAAAGGGCTCGAAGTTCTAACTAGCTAAGCAAAATAAGGAGACTATTTTTATATTTTAATTAAAGACACGTATTTTAGCATAACTACTTATTGAGTTTGTTAATCTTCTTTGATAATCATACTTTTTGCGTTTAGAATTAACGATTATACTTTACTAGTAGTAAGACCCGTGTACAAACACAGGTGGTTTTTAGAAAACCATGCATAACACATTTTAATAGAAAGTATAGATAGGTATATAGATATTGTACCAAAACGTGTTATCTATTATAGCTAATAGACAACTATAAACATAGATCATTGGTTAATATATTAGTTACATATGACTATTTCCATTCTCCTATCCAAAAAAGGAGTACCCACCCCAAGATGTCTAACAAACTTAATAGAATTTGAATACAGCTTAAGTTTCAACAAACATTAAATACGAACACACGATCACCTGCCTCAACAACTTTCACCAAAGCTCAACTTTAGAGTGTGTTATGCAGCAACATCTCATTTGCTACATGTTGTGTCCTGGTTACATATGCTACTGGAGACAATGTCACAGCTGCTGATCCAACAATCTCCCTATACAACAGATGATACCAAAACCCTTCTTTATTACTGATCTTTGTTTCTCATCAACGTCTCCCTGAATTGTCCTTTGAATTGTAGTTCAAAGTCCAGGGAAAACATGTCTTCTTCATCATCCCTTTCAAGTTGAAGGTCCAACAAATCTTGGAGATCGTATGCATTCAGATTATATGCACTATCCATTTTAATCTCTTCAACACTACCATCTGATCTGATCAAAGTCAATACTTGGGTTTTAGAGCATGACTTCCACTTTACTATTTTTGGATCAGCTGGTTTTCTTGGGAAAAGACTTATTGAAGATGAGTTTGGTGATTATGGTATGCTAACTAAATTTGCAACTGCTTCTCTGACTTGAGCAGCAAGTGAGTCAGCAACATGGTCAATTTGGTAATCAAACATACATTTTATTGCCTCTTTTCTGTGTTCTTGATACCTCTGCTCATCTTCCTCATCGGTCTTCTTTTGCCTTTTTAATTTTCTTAAGGCATTTGCAGATAAAGCAGATGATGAGAGAAGCTTTTTGGGAATATGGGTCTTTTGAGACAGAGCAGCAATTGTAGGATCGACTGGCTTTTGAGGAACATTTGGATCTTCAGCTCTAAGTTCTTCCAGCCTTTTGTAGGTCTCAACTATGTTGAGTTTAGACCATGTGGCAATGGATCTAGCTGAACGATAACCGGCAGCCACAAGCTCTACTCTCATTCTTTTAAACTTCAATGCCTCATCTGAATCCACTGGTTTGACTTTCTTCCAGTTATGTGGAGTTGGCTTTACTAGAGGATCATTGCGCATTTTTTTTATTCTATTGATTTCTTCTCTAAGAGCATTTGATGACCAGTCTTTGAATTAATCTCTGGTTGCATTATATGGTTTGTACTTCATAATGTGTTCAATATAATCATCCCTTAGTTGCATCTGAAGCTCGGGATTTATTGGCCTGTCAAGTTTTCTGACTTTGCTAAGCTGAAATGATAAGAACCTCCAATATTCCCTGTCATCCATCCTTATGCTATTCTCTCTTGCTATAACCTCAGCCTGTGTTACTTTTAATTTCAGATACTCATCTAAGTTTTGAGGCTTCTTATAGCCATAAAGAGATGGGAAGGATCTTTTAGATGGATCCTCAATTGTGAAGAATGATTCAATTTCAACTTTAACAATGACTAACTCCAGAGGATATTGACCTTCCAAGGGAATGACTGATGGTAGTGTAGCAACTAGAAGGGATGAATTGGGTTTTCTGGGTGGAAGTGATGAGGATGGACTATTTTGAATGGGGGCAGATGATACGAGGATTGGTGATTTAATCTCCTCATCATCTTCTAACACAACATGAGTTTTTCTCTTGCGTGTGGACATGATTTCTGGTGAAGGAGAACATTTTGGTGGTGAAGGTGAATGTATGGGAAATCTTTGTGATGTTGGAGGTGGTTGGATTGTAGTTGGTGTAGTGAAAATGATCATGACAGATGTTTGACAAACTTCTGCTGAAACAACTGGTGTCTCAGCAGCTGTTTGGCTAACATCTACTGATACTTTTGTTGTATCAGCATCTATTGGGTGAATTGGTGATGATGGTGTTGAAGCTATTTTCTCCTTGTTTTGTGGTGATTTTTCTGGAGAAGGTTTGAGTTTAGGTTTTTCTAGTGAAGGAGCACATTTTGGTGGTGAAGGTGAATGTGTGGGAAATCTTTGTGATGTTAGAGGTGGTTGGATTGTTGTTAGTGTAGTGAAAATGATCATGGCAGATGTTTGAAAAACTTCTGCTAAAACAACTGGTATCTCAACAGTTGTTTAGCTAACATCTGCTGATACTTTTGTTGTATCAGCATCTATTGAATGAATTGGTGATGATGGTGTTGAAGCTATTTTCTCCTTCTTTTGTGGTGGTTTTTCTGGAGAAGGTTTGGGTTTAGGTTTAGCAGATGATACAATTTCTGTAGGAGTAGCAGTGCTTTCCTTTATATCTTGCTTCTTCTGCTTTTCCAAAGCTATCTCTTCACCTTTCTTGTTTAGGATCTCATCAATCCCTTTTTCCTTTCCAGCTTCAGAAGCTTTTGTAGATGATTTTTTTTCAGCTGACTCTGGCTGTTGTTACACCTTTGGTTTTAGTTTAGCTTTTGAATCAGGTGGCAACTTTCTCAGTGAATATTTCTCCCTTTTTTTGGTATCATCATCATCATCTTTCTCAAAGATTGATGTAGGGGTAGAGCCAGTAAGTTTGAACATATGTTCCTTAATGTTCTTAATGTCTGCTTGTGTATCTTTATACCTAGCATTAACCATATTTCTGATAAATTCCAAATGGGAATTGTGGTTCCTGTCAGCCAAATTCCTCTGAGCTTGAAGGATGGGTTGCACAGAATTCCAAAGCCCATTGGCAATTTGCTGAGTGCTAGGTTGCCTTTTAGCAAGCTCCATCATCTGCTTCATCATTCCTTTCATTTCAGCAACAGATGCTTCAATGGTAGACATTCTAACCTTCAAATCCTTATATCTTAATTCATCACCTTGTTTAATAGGATCATCTGAATTCCCACCTGTGGTGGTTGTATTTGTTTTGATAATAGGATAAGACTCCATATCATCAGAAACAAATGCCCCTTTTTCTTGGTTCTGGGGACTTCCCACTGAAGCAAAGATTACAATTGTAACCTCAATAGTGGGTGCCTTCAAGGGAGTCTTAATGATGTAACCACTGTCCAACTGATAACCAATGGGTTCAACGGGTGGCTGCTCCACTTGAACTACCACCAAGAGTTTCGTAAACCTCAACGGGCATAACCTACTCAACTGTTTGTAGGATAGCAGATTGAATTGGTTCAGACACAGTCATTTGTTGGGTTATACTCTTAGTAATGTGTGGATGAGAGGGACTATTTTGATTCTGAATTTCAATTGCTTCAAACAGAGGTAATATTGTTGATGGAACTTGAGAAGAGGGTTGTGGTGTAGGAAGTGACATTGCCCTGGGAGAGGGGCTTTTAAACATACTTCATATGAAAGGTCTACTTCATGTTGTGGTGTCCCTGTGTGATTGATGGGTTTAGGAATGTGATTTATATGTGTTTAATGTCTAATCTTATGCATATTTGGTTGTTTATATGTGTGGAATTGGATAACTATGAGAAAATGATGTTTTGTAGGTTAAATATGAAGATTGGATGAGTTTTTGGGAATGTTAATGGATTGAAAATGAAGATATTAGAAGATAGCATGATAGAGGGTTGAATTATGAAGACGTGGGCGAAAACGGTGCGTAAAACGGAGTTAAAACGAAGAAGTTATGAAGAAAACAATTTTGGAAGAATCTGCCGACTGTAAGCTACGGTTCACCAATCGTAGGCTACGGTTAGGTGCAGATGTGAAACAGAGTTCCAGAACCGTAGCTTACGGTTCACTAACCGTAGTCTACGGTTGGTGCTACGAAAAAACGCGAATTTTAAGGTTTTAAATTATATTAGGGTTTATGAATGGAGGCAATCATTATCTCATCTTCCAAGCCGAACCACAGCACTTCTAGGGCATCAAGATTGCAGCTTTTCACCTTCAATCCATCAATTATCTTACCGAATCATCCACTACAATCATGAATTCTTCATCAATCCAAGTTTTTGTTGACTTTGTGAGCGAGATGAGCGGCTAAACTTCTATGGTTTCCTCCGGATGGAGGGTTTTTGTAAGTTAGATGATAATATGTGTTTGCTATAATCATTTTTGACTTGGTGATCTAAGCATTCAATGCTTTCCACCATGATTTGATTTGTTGAATGTAAACAATTGCATTTATTTAAACTTTGATTTCTAAGCATTCAGTTCCCGAGAGTTCTAGTAATTGGGATATATTTGTCATGGGATTAGGGTTGGTAATTGTAATTGATAATCATTCGATAACCTCTCTTTATGTATTGACCGAAGTACTTAGTCGTTGGTTATCACAATTAGTTAATCAAGTTTAACACTTATGTCTATGTAGGTGTCACGATTAAACACATAGTTGAAGCTAACTGTAAAACCTAAAATCTGGAGGAACCATTTTCTCTCTTATTGATTCAAATCTCAATTTTTGTTTGCTAATTTAGATAATTTTCATAATCAATCAAACCGGTTTTCCAATTCAGTATTAGTTAATTAATACTTTCCATTACGACACTTTCCACAATCCTCCTCTGGTTCGATATCCGACTTACTCTAGCTACCTAGTTTATTTCGGTTTTTGCATGTTTTTAACGACATACATCACTGTGCTTACAACATGATCCTTTTGTGAGGATACATGAGAAGTTTGGATGGGTTGAGATCTTTCCAACAGCTGTGAGGAAGTAGCAGCAGTGGTTTTAAGTGACATTTATGTTGTCATGGGTTAACCTCTGGGATCTCATCTTCTAGAGGACAATTTTTATTTTATTTGGTTTTGGTGGGCTTTTTGGATGTGGCAGGTTTCTTTTTGCGTTTTGCTAGTGTGCGTTTCACAACACCGGTTGTGATGTCATGATCACCAGGAGCAGTTGGCTCAACAACAGAGGTTTGAGCAACATATGTGGACGCATCTAAAACTGGCTCATCCCCCTTTGTTTCTGTTTTTGAAACTTTTGAGTCTTTATCCATAAGTCTGGTAAAAGTTTTACTTGTAAGACTATTTATTTGAAAAGCTACACCTTGTTCAAAATTTGTTTGTGACACTTGTTTTCGTAGGTAATAGTTAGAAGTCTTGGATACAACAGAAAAGCATTATTACGAGCACTTTTTTTCATTTTTTTCACATTTTTCACTTTAGTCAACAAATCAGAAAACAGTGCTTGTGATAATTTGTAATCAGATTTGGTTAAAATAGCGTATCCTAAATACTGAATGTTTAAAGGTATCTCATTAAATACGGTGGTCTTGTGTAACAACTCTCACCAAAAGTCCTATTTCTTATTTTATATTTCCCAATAGGAAACCCTAATTGAGACCCCCAAGTGACACTCCATGACCCCAAAAAATTTCAGAACAATCGGAATCAGGATCAGGGCCCCTAAAACTCAGGGGGGTATTCCCTAGTAGGTAATATCCTTACAGTTTTACGTGGAAATCGAATTTTAACGAACGATCAACTCAGCTAAGCTAGTAACAGACGTGGCTACCCTATGCTAAAAGTGACCTCTCGCGCCACGCGAGAGCCTCTCGTGACACGCGGGTGCGCCGTTTTTCCAGTATAAATCCCAGGCATTGGCACTTGAAATTTGGAGTTGGTTCGACGTTAAAATTCGATTCATACACTGAGATATCGTCTGATTACTCCAAAAACACACACAACATGAAATTCTGCCGCGATAACAGGGTAATAACTCGATCACTGCTACGATTTAATGTCCAATCTATAAAAACCAATCCAATGGATGTTTAAGTGCTGCTCAAACTTGGGTTCTACTTTGTCATTCGTCGTAAATTCGATGGATGTTTAAGTATCGCACTTTGTCATTCATTGTGAAGGTTTTGATCTCGTGAGTTGTCGTAAAAGTTGGATTCAAGTTACTAACCTAGTTTTCGTGTGCATTGTTATTTGAATTAGGTTAACAGGCTTATCGGTAGGCAAGACTCTGCCCGTTTAAATCTGCAATGTGAGTCATTCTCTTTTTATCAAACTGCTTTACAAAACCCTAAATGTTTTCAAGGTTATAATTACAGGGATTAAGTCTTTGTAATCTTCAATTACTGCCGGTATGTGGGGTTTTGTATACATTACTTGTTTCCCGTCACCATTGGACAACGAGTTAGCCAATGGGTGATCTGACCATAGTCACAGATATAGTCGAGTGACAAATACCGATTTGGGGTAATTGGTTGATATAAACAATGTAATCACCCTTAATACTGTATTTTATAACAATGTGTCGTTTTGTGCAACTTGAATGACTCGCCAGTATTTCCCTGCTGATAAAACCTTTTTAAAACATGTTTCAGGTAATCCGCTGTGATCAAGGAAAAAGTGCCACATAGCACTGCAAGCTTGAAGAAGTGGCTTAATAAAATAAAGAAACATGTTTTTGTAAAAGAGGGGTTTCCCAGCGAAATTCCCTTATTGTAAATTACGGGGTTTGTCCCTAATTATGAAATAAAATAATCGGGCATTTTCAAGTCTTAACGATCCTGTTAATAATTCCGCTACCAAATTAAATAAATACCACGGGATTTCTGTCCCGCGGCTTCGGGACCGGGTCAAATCGGGCCGGGGGCTGTGACAGAAAAAGGTGGTATCAGAGCCACTGATTTAAGCCAATTAAGTATTTAGAAATACTTAATTTTTCTGATTGCCATCCTGTGCTTATGTGATTTTTGTGTTATTTGACTATTTGTTAGTTTACAGTATGGGTAAACAAAGAATTTCGGACATCTATCGTCAATTAGATAGTTCATCAAAAGATAAGGAAAATTCATTTCAATCAAATTCCTCAAGATACTCAGCAGATACTGAGGAAGGAATATTTGTTCGTAAGGCACAGTTTGAGAAACCACTTACCATTAAGAAAAGAAGTTGGATTATTTGAAAAAGTCAAGAGAAAATAAAGAAGTCACAACAAAAAGGAGTGATGATCAATAAGGAAACTCAGGAAATAGGGAATAAACCACCATGGGAAAATGAATTAGATGAGCAATGGGCAAATCTCTATATGTTAGCCACTACAGCAGTAAATGTTAACTTTTGATTAAGTTGAACTGCCAACACCCTGACCCAGTACTAGCACCCATATCATCTATAAGTCAGAAACTTTGCCCATTAGATAAACAACTTAGTAAGAGAAGATAGAATAAACCTTATATAACGGCATGTTGAACATAATAAATTATGAATGCACAACCCCTCGTATATATTGAATTTCAGTTGTAATTTGTAATAAACATATATATATACAAAAGTCGCAATGTTTGCCATTTTTCTATTTGAACAATGATACTTGAATGGTTATACTAAATTTTAACCTAGAATTTTGTGTGTTTTCTTCATATATGCTAAACAGCATGAATGAGTTGTCTGAAGATCTTTAGAATCTCAATCTTTATTCGGTGAATGTGGAAGTCTCCAGAGACTTTACCGGTTATTGTGCCGACACTGATGAACCTATGGAATTTCAAGCCCAACCTCCGGAGAAACCCAAACCGAGAAAGAAAAGAAGATTCATGGGCTGGAGGCGTGTATGTAGAAAGAAACCAGCGACACGGAAAGTTATAAAGACGGAGGATCCCAAAGATAAAGGCAAGGGAATAGAGATCGGAGAAAGTTCTAGGAAAGACCAGGAAATGCCATCTTGGGAAGAGTCGGATCATAAACTAGCATTGAGTGACCTCATCGGACCTCCCGGTGAAAACCTCTTAAATTACCCAGCGGAAGCACAACTTCCAGTTGATCTAGAGCCTGAGATCCCAGATCCTATTATCCACACCCAACCGCTACCAGCAGAGCTAGAAGAGTGGTGGACCACCGACTGGCAGTTTCAGAATCTCCTCAATAATCGTAATACCTTTTTCCCCCAGTTTGACCCAGAGCCTCCACTACACCCACCTATGAGCTCCGAAAACTTGGCAGAACTCCGCCACTATGGCGAGGAGCTGGTGGACGCCGGGAATAGAATCCGGGAAGTAGGGGAAAGAATATCATGGAAGTACGACGAGAGGGAACGTCGTTTCTGAGATGCCAGCTGACGGAGATGGTGTGACTGTGGTTGTATGGTTGTAGAAATATGTGTTTAATAATAATAAAAATATAACTATGTGAAATAACTTAAAAATAAAACTCTTGTAATATAACGGGTGTGTACGGACGCATATTAGAATATATAAAAATATGGAAGTCGAAAAAATCGACAATTTTGGCCATATGTGTTAACGTGATTTTTGTGCGATTGTTTTAGTCGTTATTTATTTTATGCTAATAACTTACATATATTAATTACCAGATGGAACACGCTGGTAATGAACAAGTTAACGAGGGTAACCAATCCGCGCAAAACCATGAAGATCAATTTCTGAATAGGCAAGATATCGAAAACATTGTTGCTCAGGGAATAGCCAATGTTATTCCAGCAATCCTTGCTGCTGCTCGAAATCCAGTTGAACCTCAACAAATTATTCCCAGTAAACGCACTCACGGCGATAATTTCAGTAATAGCATAAATGGAGGTGGCAACATTAATAATAATGATAACGAAGATGTACTGCAAGCTCCAATTCTCAAAAGAATGAAAGCTGCAACGCCCGGTTGCACTTACAAGGAGTTTCTTGCCCGTAAACCTGTTGAATTTGTAGGCAATGATGGGGCGACTGTGGCGCTGCGTTGGTTGGAGAAAACCGAGGCAGTAATTAAAATAAGTAAATGTGTCGAGGGAGATAAAGTCATGTATGCTTCTCACCTATTTAAGGAAGAAGCATTAGAATGGTGGAATACGGTATTACAAGCCAAGGGAAGTGACCTGGCCTATGCCATGAGTTGGGAGGAGTTTAAGCGTCTGGTGGAAAGAAAATTCTGCCCAGAATATGAAAAGGAGCAGATGGCGAATAAATTCCTGAGCCACCGAATGGTGAATGTTGACTGCCGAGGGTATACTTCGAAATTTTTCGAATATGCCAGAATTGTGCCTACTCTGGCTTCGCCAGAGCCGGTACTTATTTCTCGCTACATCTGGGGTTTAATTAGCGAGATCCGTTATATTGTCAAAGCTGCAAGGCCCCGCACGATCGACGATGCGGTGGAATTAGCCAACACTTTGACAGACGGACTGGTGCGTACGCGAGAAGAAAATAGGAAGAAGGAATTGGCTCAGAAAATTACCCAAGCATTTCGTGTGGGTAATAATAGCAATTTCAAGAAAAGAAGAACTGGGCAATCTTCCACTCTGCCGTTCTGCAGAAACTGCAAAAAGAAACATTTTGGAAAATGTAATGAACCCTGCAACTTCTGCAAAGCTATAGGACATCGTGAAGAAGATTGCAGAAAGAAAACAAGGGTCTACTATAACTGTGGAGAAGCTGGGCATTTCAAACCAGAATGCCCTAAATTGGTCAAACCAGCTGATACCAAGGCTAAACCTGCTGAAGGAACTAATAGAAAGAACGCAAGAGCCTTCCAACTGACTACCCAGGAAGCCGAATTAATTCCTGATGTGATAGCTGGTACGTTCCTAGTTCACGGCGTTTATGCAAAAGTATTATTTGACTCTGGTGCAAACCAAAGTTTTATAAATACTTCATTCTGCCAAGCTCTTAACTTACCCTTAACCAACCTTAGACAAATTTTCACGGTAGAAACGGCAGATGGGAATTCTGTTAACATAGATAAGGTTTTGCAAAAAGGGAAAATAGAACTTTCAGGTCATAAATTTTCTGCAAACCTATTACCTATGAATTTAGCTGGATTCGATGTCGTGTTAGGAATGGATTGGTTAGTAGCCAACCATGCTCGAATCCTTTGTGACAAGAATTCCATAGAAATTCGTGCACCCACCGGAGCGGTAATTATGGTTACAGGAGATAAGCCGCGAAAACCCATGAAGTTCATTTCAGTAATTAAAGTTGCTAGTTATGAACAAAAGCAAGGAGTAGTGTATATGATTTCGGTAATCATTAGCACTAAGGGTAAGGAACTTAAGGAAATTCCTATAGTCTCAGAATACCCAGATGTATTCCCAGAAGAGTTACCAGGATTACCACCGGATTGGGAGGTAGAATTTAGAATTCATTTGATTCCTGGAACTACACCAGTAGCAAAGGCACCTTATCGTTTAGCATCCACCGAAATGTTAGAACTGAAACAACAATTAGATGAATTGCTCAGTAAAGGATTCATACAACCTAGTTCATCCCCATGGGGAGCACCAGTGTTGTTCGTTAAGAAAAAGGATGTGTTAGTGCACTATGTCTATTGACTTCGTCTTATATCGAGTCGTGTAATGAGATAGAATAGGATAATCAGTGCTCGAGGTTCTAGAAACTGATTTTCAGGAAATAGGTGGTGATTCCGCTTGAAACTGACCAAGGACCATTTCAAGCGAAATCAGAATATGTGATTCCGCTTGAAAGTGAACGTTGTCATTCCAGGCGAAATCTCCCATAGTATATATAGGTGCACTTGGTTGTTCATTTGGAATTTTCGGATCTGAGTAGCGAAGCTCTGCCGGATTGTCTCCAGGTTGTAAATCAGTATTATATCAATATAAGAGACATTTAAATTGAATCGAGTGTCCGTTTCCTTGATTCCGCCTTTGATTCGGATATAAAGCTCTATGTGTTAGTTGTGTTGAAAAAGAAAATAAGTTTCAAGATTTTCAAGAAGAGTATGATGATTTGAAGAGGTCGAGTCAGAGAGTACAAGAAGCTTATGATACTTTGAAGAGCCAAGTTAAATGTTTTGATGAAAGATTGTCTGAAACTTTAATAACTAAAGAATTGTATGAGAGAAAGTTTAAAGAAAAGCAACTTGAATTAAACAAGTGTGTTGATGAAATTGCTAATCTCAAACAAGTTCTGGCTGAAAAAGAAAAGGTTGTTACCAAACTTCAAAGTTATCATAACTCTTCGTATATTCTCGAACGCATTTTCAACATCACACCAGATGAAAAAGATATTGACAAGAATAAAAAAGGTATTGGTTCAGAATTTCATCAGGTACCACCACCATTGAGAAACAATTATACTTTTTATGATGAGGAAAAGGTGGCAAAAGGTTTGAACATAGCAATTACCTGAAAGTATCGATGTGATTTACTCCAAATCTAATGAAGCTAATGATTCAGAGGTGGTAAGTAAGGTTGTTGAAAGCGTTCTGAAAGATGAGTCAAACAAAGGTAAGTCTGAATCACATGATGAAAATGAGGGAAATTTTCATGATGGCTATCTTAAACAGACAAAATCCGAGAAAAATTTGAATGATGATTCAAAAGGATTGGTTTACACCAAGATTGGATCGGACAAACTATTCTTAGATATTGTATTCCCGATTCAGAATGTGATTACAGAGAAAATTGATAAAGTTTTTAAGATGGTTGAAATTGAAAAGTCAGAAATTTCAAAATTTGCTGGGAATAACAAGAAAACTCTTTATAACAAACCTGGTTTCAAGAAGAAAAACATGAAGGCTGGGTTCGGTTATAAAAAGAAACAAAATTGGAAGGAAAATGAAGTGCCAAATTCTCAGGCAAAAATGAGTTTTGTTCAAGGAAAAAGTTTTGAAGAAGAGGAAAAACTCAAATTTAGACAACAGTCTAATGAAGAGTTTTGTGCTCAAAAGAAAAGGCAACAACCACAGGTTAAAGATGTTTCAAAAAGAACATGTTTTAAGTGTGATCAATTAGGACATCTTGCACGAAAGTGTCCGAATCTGAAACCTATGGATGTTGACAAAAAGAAGCTTGAAAATGTTGAGAAACAAAAATCTGAGGATGTAAACAAAGGTCAGCCAGATTTGATTCAAAACAAACTTGGAGGTACAACACAAACAAGTTTGCTTCGAATCAAACTTGGAAACCAAAACAGACTAGGTCTGATTCAAGACAAACACAGATTTTTCACACACCCAAATTTAGAACAACACAAAGTTGGAACACATCAGTTGATATGACAAAATCTCAACAGTTTTGGAAACCAAAAGTTGTTGTTCAAAAACAAAATGTTCAAAAAGACTCACATTTTTACAAAAGAGGTACTCCGAAAGGTAAAAAATGGAGTGTTAAAAAACAAGTGATTTCGGTAAAAGATGAGAAAGTTGAAGTTAAAGTTGAAAAAGTTTTTGATGATAAAGATTTTCTGAAACTGCATGATACATATTGTGTTGAATTACCTAAGGTTCAACAGACCTGGGCTAAATTGTTCAAGTAATTGAATGCTTTGAATGTGCAGGTGCTCAACAAAACCAAATATTGTGAGAATGAAAACTGGAGTAGCCTGGCACATGGAGAGGAGGAAGAGGCTGCTGGACCCTGTGTTGGTTGAAACAGGGAGTTTAGTTTGATTGTTTTCTGTAAAAAAAATGTTGATTAAATATGCCGAAACCCTCACGGCTGAACAAACATGATTACTTTCACAAGATTGAAAAACGGTTTTCAAACTGTCGAAAATCAATGGGTTGTAAATCATGGGGGTAATTACTGCTTTTCATGTAATTCGGTGCACAGTTAGCAGAAAATGGATGGCGAGACAAAGCTATCAGTATCGGGTTGTCAATTTTTTCTTTAAATGATTTTGCATTTTAAGGGGAGATATATTGTTGTCAGAAAATACAAAAACATTTGAAAATTTTGAAAAAGCCAAAAACATGATAAATTCAAAAATTGAGTTTTTTGTCAAAGAAGAGGAAATGATAGTACATCAGTACACAGTTACAGTATGCTAAAGAAATGTAATGTTTAAATAGCATTAAACAGTCTCACTGATGACATGCTGATAGGTTTTTACACATTTGGTAAACTTGTTCGGGATATAAACCTAAATTCAAACTTGCTTATTTCGTGGGGAACACTACTTGGATATTTAGGTAACCCCTGAAATCTCGTTTGAAGGACCCCTCTTTCTGAGATACTAGGTCTTTATGCTTAGTGATATCTGGGGTATTATCCCGGGACTTATGATTTTGCGGAAGCAATGGCCTAGTCCCCGAATAATACTTTCTGCTTGCTTGAAACATAGCGCCGCCCTCAGCAAAAATGATGAAACAATAAAATTGATAATCATTGCTGTTGAAGAAAAGATCCTCTAAAGGGGACACACCAAAAGTCGAAGCCGTCATCTCTCTGCTGAACGGAAGTTCTGACCTGAGCTCTCACGGTTTTCGCAATTTAACCCCTTACAGATATCATCTAGGTATACTCACCTGTAAGACTGAATATTGGGATCTAGATACGGGAGTATATTCAAGAGGTGGGACACATGAATGAGTTTAAGTTCTTAATACACCTAATTTGTATCCTGAATCAGTTGAAATTTGTGTGAAAATTTAAGTGGATCAGTATATCGACAATCTAAGTGAATTGTTTAATTCTTAATGTGTAACTAAGCTCAACGGTACTTGTGACTTGTCAAAAACTGATATGATCCTCTGACACATACTCAAACAAAAATATTGCTTGTAAATATGTTTGTACATATTTCTTTACTACTTTATATTTTCAGAAAATACAAAAAGATTTTTTATTCTGCTTTATTTTCGACAACCGATGCCTGAGATGCTGAGTTTCAAAATCTAAGTAAGTTGATTGTGTTTCTGAAAATAAAATAAGTTCATTAATTTGAAACTTGAAATTTGTAACAAAAATAAAAAACAGTTTGTGACATCTCCAAGGTCATTAGTTTGGACTTGGATGATTAACTGTGAGGGATTTTGATACTTAACACTGCTAAATCTGTAAAGATTGTTGATAGAGGGAGTGGTTTAGAAAGTTTGAAAGAGTCAGGTTACAATTCCTGGATAACTGGAAATTTTAAATGTTGTTACTTATAAATGTATGAGTGATTGCAGATGTGATACCAGACTACGATCCCAGAAGCTGAGTCTAAGGGGGAGTCTGAAGACAAGCTCAAAGCTAGGGGGAGCTTGTAACCGGAAAACAAGGTATCGATCCCTAAAGCACGGAAGCTTGATGAAAGGGGGAGCCTGAAGAAGCTAAAGAAAAGGATTGATGGATGCTTACAATGTTAGACATTTTGGAAAGAGCTTGAAGACTGATCAAGACTGAAGAGGTGTCATGATAGAGATTAGACACTGAAGACTTCGTCAATATCCAAGGGGGAGTCTGTTAGTGCACTATGTCTATTGACTTCGTGTTGTATCGAGTCGTATAATGAGATAGAATAGGATAACCAGTGCTCGAGGTTCTAGAAACTGATTTTCAGGAAATAGGTGGTGATTCCGCTTGAAACTGACCAAGGACCATTTCAAGCGAAATCAGAATATGTGATTCCGCTTGAAAGTGAACCTTGTCATTCCAAGCGAAATCTCCCATAGTATATATAGGTGCACTTGGTTGTTCATTTGGAATTTTCGGATATGAGTAGCGAAGCTCTGCCGGATTGTCTCCAGGTTGTAAATCAGTATTATATCAATATAAAAGACTTTTAAATTGAATTGAGTGTCCGTTTCATTGATTTCGCCTTTGATTCGGATATAAAGCTCTTCTGATCGACTCAGTCAGATCGTACAACAATCCTACAGGATGGTTCGATGCGAATGTGTATCGATTATAGGGAACTGAATAAGGTTACAATTAAGAATCGATACCCATTGCCTAGAATTGATGATCTTTTTGATCAACTCCAAGGAGCTAGATATTTTTCTAAGATCGAGTTGCGCTCCGGATATCATCAATTGAAGGTACAGGAAGAAGACATACCTAAAACTGCTTTCAGAACTAGGTATGGTCATTACGAGTTTACAGTCATGCCCTTTGGACTAACAAATGCTCCTGCAGCATTTATGGACATGATGAATAGGGTCTGTAAACCATACTTGGATAAATTTGTAATTGTCTTCATCGACGATATATTTATTTATTCCAAAAGTCAGGACGAGCATTGTAAGCACCTGCATGCACTCTTAGCTTTGTTAAGAAAAGAAAAGCTTTATGCCAAATTCTCGAAGTGTGAATTTTGGCTACAGGAGGTGCAATTTTTAGGTCACATGGTGAATCACGAAGGTATTCACGTAGATCCTGCTAAAATAGAAGCAATTACCCAATGAAAGGTCCCGCAATCAGCTACAGAAGTTAGAAGTTTTATAGGCTTAGCTGGATACTATAGGCGCTTTATTAAGAATTTTTCTAAGATAGCTGTGCCATTAACTAAGCTAACCTGTAAAACAGTTAAGTTTGAATGGGGATCTAAGCAAGAAGAGGCTTTTAGAATTTTAAAACAAAAGTTAACAAACACCCCAATCCTTGCCTTACCAGAAGGAACAGAAGATTGTGAAGTATACTGTGATTAGGATGTGTGTTAATGCAACGCAAGAAGGTAATTGCGTATGCTTCAAGGCAATTGAAGAAGCACGAGGAAAATTATACGACACACGACTTAGAATTAGGGTCGATAATTTTTGCCCTTAAGATTTGGAGGCACTATCTGTATGGCAATAAATTTACAGTTTATACAGATCATAAGAGCTTAAAGTACATATTTGGGCAAAAAGAATTAAACATGAGACAAAGAAGATGGATGGAAATTATAAGTGACTACGACTGTGATATTCAATATCACGAAGGAAAGGCAAACGTAGTTGCAGATGCCTTCAGTCGTAAGTATCATGAAAAACAAAGAAGGGTTCGTGCTCTTAGATTAAGTTTACAATTAGACTTAATGGGGCAACTGAAGAATGTTCAAAAAACAGCAATAAAGGATGATGCTGAAGGAATGAAAGGAAGGATAAAGAAATTAGAACAAGGAGTTGATGGAATTTGGAGATTCCATAAGAAGAGAATTTGGGTTCCTAAGCAAGGAGAATTAAGAAATAAGATTTTAGAGGAAGCCCATAAATCTAGGTATACCATGCACCCAGGAAATAATAAGATGTACCAAGATTTAAGAAATAATTTCTGGTGGATAGGAATGAAAAAGGATATAGCTAGATATGTTTCTAAGTGTCTTACTTGTTCACAAGTTAAGGCAGAACACCAGAAACCTTCAGGGCTACTTCAACAAATAGAAATGCCTGTATGGAAATGGGAGCTCATAACAATGGACTTTGTTACTAAGTTGCCCAAAACTAGAAAAGGTAATGATGCGATTTGGGTAATTGTGAATCGATTAACCAAATCAGCTCATTTTCTACCCATGAAGGAAACCTTTAGCATGGAAAGGTTGGCAAAATTGTACGTATACGAGGTAGTATCCTTACATGGAGTTCCACTCTCCATTGTATCAGATAGGGATAGTCGTTTCACTTCACATTTCTGGACTAGCTTCCAAGAAGCCATGGGGACGCGATTAAATTTAAGTACAGCTTACCATCCTCAAACATACGGACAAAGTGAAAGGACGATCCAAACCCGGAGGACATGCTTAGGATATGTGTGATAGATTTTGGTGGAAATTGGGATGACCACCTACCCTTAATTGAATTCTCCTATAATAATAGGTATCATGCAAGCATTGAAGCTGCCCCATTCGAAGCACTGTATGGACGAAAGTGCAGAACTCCAGTTTGTTGGGCAAAAATAGGAGAAAGTCAATTATCAGGTCCCGAGATTGTGCAAGAAACCACCGACAAGATCACTCAAATCAAGGAAAGACTGAAAATAGCTCGTGACCGTCAGAAAAGTTATGCTGATAATAGACGCAAGCCGCTAGAATTTCAAGTCGGAGATAAGGTACTCTTGAAAGTTTCTCCTTGGAAAGGAGTAGTTCAGTTCGGTAAAAAGGGAAAGTTAAGTCCAAGGTACGTAGGACTATTCCCAATAATCCAGCGAATAGGACCAGTTGCCTATCGTTTACAGCTACCAGAAGAGCTAGTCGGGGTACATGACGTATTTCATGTATCCAACCTCAAGAAATGTCTATCTGACGAATCCCTGGTAGCACCTCTTCAAGATGTAGAGGTAAATGAAAAGTTAAAATTTGTTGAGAAGCCACTGCAAATAGAAGACAGAAAGGTCAAGTTTCTCAAACATAAGCGACTAGTGTTGGTCAAAGTCAAGAGGGATTCAAAGAGAGGACCTGAATACACTTGGGAGCTGGAATAAGAGATGAAGCGAAAGTATCCCTACTTGTTCCAGTAAATCTCGAGGACAAGATTTTAATTACGGTGGGGAGGTTGTAACAACTCTCACCAAAAGTCCTATTTCTTATTTTATATTGCCCAATAGGAACCCCTAATTGAGACCCCCAAGTGATACTGCATGACCCCTAAAAATTTCAGAACAATCAGAATCAGGATCAGGGCCCCTAAAACTCAGGGGGGGGGGGGGGTATTCCCTAGTCGGTAATATCCTTACAGTTTTACGTGGAAATCGAATTTTAACGAATGGTCAACTCAGCTAAGCTAGTAACAGACGTGGCTACCCTATGCTAAAAGTGACCTCTCGCGCCACGCGAGAGCCTCTCGTGACACGTGGGCGCGCCGTTTTTCCAGTATAAATCCCAGGCATTGGCACTTGAAATTTGGCGTTGGTTCGACGTTAAAATTAGATTCATACACAGAGATATCGTCTGATTACTCCAAAAACACACACAACATGAAATTCTGCCGCGATAACAGGGTAATAACTCGATCACTGCTACGATTTAATGTCCGATCGATAAAAACCAATCCAATGTATGTTTAAGTGCTGCTCAAACTTGGGTTATACTTTGTCATTCATCGTAAATTCGATGGATGTTTAAGTATCGCACTTTGTCATTCATTGTGAAGGCTTTGATCTCGTGAGTTGTCGTAAAAGTTGGATTCAAGTTACTAACCTAGTTTTCGGGTGCATTGTTATTTGAATTAGGTTAATAGGCTTATCGGTATGCTAGACTCTGCCCGTTTAAATCTACAATGTGAGTCATTCTCTTTTTATCAAACTGCTTTACAAAACCCTAAATGTTTTCAAGGTTATAATTACAGGGATTAAGTCTTTGTAATCTTCAATTACTGCCGGTATGTGGGGTTTTGTATACATTACTTGATTCCTGTCACCATTGGACAACGAGTTAGCCAATGGGTGATCTAACCATAGTCACAGATATAGTCTAGTGACAAATACCGATTTAGGGTAATTGGTTGATATAAACAATGTAATCACCCTTAATACTGTATATTATAATAATGTGTCGTTTTGTGCAACTTGAATGACTCGCCAGTATTTCCCTGCTGATAAAACCATTTTAAAACAAGTTTCAGGTAATCTGCTGTGATCAAGGAAAAAGTGCCACATAGCACTGCAAGCTTGAAGAAGTGGCTTAATAAAATAAAGAAACATGTTTTTGTAAAAGAGGGGTTTCCCAGCGAAATTCCCTTATTGTAAATTACGGGGTTTGTCCCTAATTATGAAATAAAATAACCGGGCATTTTCAAGTCTTAACGATCCTGTTAATAATTCCGCTGCCAAATTAAATAAATACCACGGGATTTCTGTCCCGCGGCTTCGGGACCGGGTCAAACCGGGCCGGGGGCCGTGACATCTTGGCTGAGAGACAAGTTAAAAGAGTATGGAACAAAAATCTCATTGGCGGGGGGAAGTTTGGTTTGTACATAGTAACTTCCTTTAATTGTGCATGATACCCTCTTTCATTGAACTCTTTATGAAATTCACGTTTTTCAAAGTTGGTCCTACCTCCCAAGTAGTCCAATGCAAATGTAGTGGAAATTGTAGATGGGGAAATTCGAACCTGACTTTTTCTGACTTTAGATGTGATGGCAACCGGCTTATTATCTTCAGACTCTATTTCAGCATTAAACCAAAATTGTAGGATTGTTTCCGTATGAACTGGAGCATCAGCAATAAGGATTGATTTGTATTTTGATGATGTTAAAAAGTCAATAATTGAATGAAAGCTGGTATTTTTGCTGGTTTTCTCGAAGATGGGGAGGTAGTTGTGAGGGTTTTTAATGTTCAGAGCCATGATCGGAGAAGAAGGTGATTTGGGGATGAAACATGGTTTATGTTGGAGGGTTTTTAATATGTTGGAAACTACTTTTGAGAATTTTGAATTCGAGACGGGAGTGGTAAAAGCTCGATTTAGGGATGAAATAGGGTTTATATAGAGTGAAAAAGTGAACGCTGACGTGGTATTAGTTACAAATATCTGATGGCTAACATCTATCCACGTCAGAACCTCTCTTGTGATAATGGATGATAGTTATTTGGAAACCTCTATTAACCAACAACAGAGGTTGGGAACAGTGTAAGTCAACAGTGGTTAGCATAAACAGAAGTTATGAGAACAGACGATACCTTTCAGCAGTGAATGAATTTTTAGCCAATCAGATGTTTCAAAAACAGATGCTTTCAACAGACTTTTAAAGATTTTTCAGTAGGATTTGCTGGGAACAAATTTGATTGACTAAACTCTGATACCAATTGTTAGCATCTGATTTTGATTGTTGTGATAGTTAAGATGATCACAATGGAAGAAGATAAAACATAAATGGAAATATGTAGCAGAATAATAAACTTTTTTCTCATAAGAATGAGAAGAATGCTTTCATCATCATGCTTTTAACGTAAGCACTGTTATCATGGATGACAATTGTTTGGAAACCTCTGTTGGGCAACAACAGAAGTTGGAAACAGTGGTAAATCAACAGTCATTAGGATAAACTGAAGTTACGACACAAGACGATACCTTTCAGCAGTGGATGAATTTTTAGCCAAGCAAAGTTTTCAAAAACAGTTGTCTTCAGCGGTGGTAAATCAACAGTCATTAGGATAAAAAGTTGTTTCATAAGAATGAGAAGAATGATGTCAGCAGCATGCATATACAAAGATTGCAATTACAATGTTCACCTAGTGAGCAACATCTAATAGCCTAACAAACTCCCAACATCTGCTATTAGCCTAGCCACTGTTACTATGAAAACCTCTGTTGAGCACCATATTTTGAATATCATCTGTTGTTCTTTAACATCTGTTGACCCATAGCAGACGTTTGCTTCTTCAGACTTTCTTCATCAGCAGATGTTCTCTTTTGCCAGACTTTAGCTTCAACAGACCTTTTTCAGCAGCAAATATTGACTCTTTGTAATTCGGATGAGCAAATTCTTCAAAAAACTGTTATTAATGATAAGATATTCTAGAATATTTTGTCTTTGCAATCATCTGTTCACCCTTAAACCAACCTTTAATCCTAGTAAACCTCTATTGACTTACCAAACCTCTGTTCAGACACAATTCAACATCAACATAATCTAAATCAAACTCAGACACAATTTCACATCTACACCAATATCGGTCAGCAATCCTCAGATGATATTAAAAACTATATAATAATACTTATGCTTGCTAAAATAAGTAAAAGTAAAATGTGACAACAAAGATTAATAGGATTAAAATTTATTCATTTATTCATGACATTAAAAGATCAACAATTACATAACATACTGAACAATGAAACTATCAAATCTAACAATAACAACCAGAAATTTAAGAATCAAACAGCAAAAATTTAGAAATTTTAGCTTCAACTCCATCGAGTGCTGAACCTCTCGATGTATATCCTTGAGCATCACCATGAACTCCACGTCTCTATCACCACACTCTATATTACTGACAGCACAAAGGTCACGAACGGAAGTTGAAGGCATCCGCATCAGGTTTCTGGAAACCTGGCCTCTCATGAACAGACCAAGGTGCAGTCCATCAAAACTTCTCTTCAGCTCTTGAAGAGTAGCCCTATCCTCATACAAATGTTCCTCAATTTGCTTGATAAAGCGCTGCTTTAAATCATCAGACTCTTCAGAAGTGTATGACGCTGTTTTAACTTATATATTACTTAAGTGATATGAAAGAAGGATATCTTGGTAGCAAAACGTGATGAAAAACAGGTAAAGTGGCAATGAGTTTATATAGTGAAATATCTAACAGCCCAAGAGGTCAGATTTAAACTCAATGTACATTTAATTATCGAAGAGGGAAAAACGTGTACATTTAATATAAACATATAAATTTATATTTCAAAATAGCAGCCTTTTAATGCAAAAACCATTTAAAACCCCAACTTTTATGGGAAAACTATAAAATTAAATATCAAGAAACCCAATGAACAAATTTTAAACCTTCAAAGAAAAAAACAGGTTATCATAATTACAATTAACTTCTTCATTTACTATATAGACGCATTTTAAACACTATAAAAGACCGATGATTAGTTTGATTCAAAACATCAACAAATTGTCTTTTAAATCACTGTCTGTCAAAAAACAAATCAAAATCAGCAAAACCAACAAAAATCTAGATGGCAAACAGATGCTTCTACCACTGGTCAGACACCAGCGATGTTAAAACACACTTCTGTATCTGGTCACTCAAAGAAAAGAGATCAGATGAAGAACTAAATATAAAAGTCGGCCTCATCAGTGATAATAATTACAAGAAAACCTGGAACAGCATCGGATTGCTTGATCAAGTCCTCCACACTCCTCCATCAGATTTCAAGAACAACGCAGAAGAGTTTATGACGCAACTACTAAAACAGGATCAGAAAATCTGTGACATGCTAACCGATCTACAAAACAAAAGAGAGAATGAAATTGCACGGAGAAAGGCTAGATTCTACGAAATCCTAGCAAGTGTTAATTGTAGTGTGTAATATTTTATGCATATTTCGGTAAATTTTTATCTTTCTATGTATATGTATTTAATTTAATACTATCAATATGCATATTAACATATTCTAATATGTGACTATTAATAAAAATAATCAACATTATCAACACTTGTTTCTTCATAATCAAATTAAATAAGTATAACTACAGTTTAAAAAAATAAGCCACAAACCTAACATGCAACTCTCCCATCAAAGAAGGTAGCACATGCAACTTTTGTAACGCCCCAAAACTCGGGTCCAAATATTTTATTTGGACATTTTATTAGGTTGGAATAATAAGTAGTATTTATTGGCTAAGTGGCATATTTTACTAATAACCAAGTAATCTAACTTGATTAGATAAAGTTGGCTATGAATTAAGAGTGGAAAATTATGGGGGGTCAAATAAATAAGAAAGAACATGAGGGACTAAGGTTGCCAAAGTGGAACTTGAATTAATTAAAAGAATAAAAAGAAAATCTAAAACACACACAATGTGTGTTTGTCTGGGGATCGAACTAAGCAGAAGAAAAAGGGTGAAACCCTAATTCACAAGAATCATCAAATTAGAAAGGGGAATTCAGCAAATTCTATTGCATGTACAAGGATTCTTGATCATCCATGTGTTCTTCACATTAAGTAAGTTTAATTTTATGTTTTGGTGATGTTTGATGTTATGGGTTATGGTTAATACAAGAATTGATGCAAAAATTGAACATGAATAAGTGTAATAATCCTCGTATGGAGTATGTGTTATGCATGATTTTGATCAATTAGATGTTTGGAGGTGAAACCCACCATAGATGATGGAAATGACGACATGGGTATTTCACCCATGTCTAATCTTCGTTCGATTCTTGATATGTTATGTTGTTTGTGACCATCTTGCTAGTTAGGTTGAACTTGGTATGAAATTAGTTTGGTATTTTGTATTGATAATGATTGAAAGTAAAGAATTAGGAAGTAAAGAATGAAACACTTGTACATTATGCATAAATCGTGGTATGCACACCAAGTGTTTAATGAAATGCCTAGGTGAGATTAATAGATGAAATGGTATGCAAGTAATGGATGAAATCGTATAACATGGGGATATGATGTATTTGATGATAAATAAACATGAGAAATGTATTTTTAGATGGAATTCATGTAGGATTTGGTTGGCCATGTTATTTGGTAAAAGTGTGCATTAGAATATTGTACTCTATGTTGGAGTGGTATGATGTTTACTACATGTTTGAATAATTGCTTAACCAAAATTGATAAGTAAAAGTACACTAAATGTGAAGCATATGAGATCATTAGAACGGGATGAAGTTAGAATGATGTTGGGTTGTTAAGCATAGGTCATGGTGTTAGTTATAGAATTATGTTAATAGAATGAACGGGATTAAATATGTTTGGTGTGTGCATATAACTAGATGATCATGTGGTTGTATGCTTATTGCGTCATGAGTATGAAATGTATATAGTGTCATTAGTATAGTCTACTATAATGACATGGATGTATGAGGTTAAATCGAAAGTTCATACAATAAATCGTTGACTTTCTGAAAGTCAACTGTGCATAAGTAGCAATGTTAGACTTTTTGTCACAATTGTAATGTTATAGAAAGTCATATGATGCGTGTTATATCCATATGTGTTATATGTGATGACGTAATGAATTATATGAGTTTTAAAAGATTGACTTGTGGAAATATGACTTATGCTTGTTAGAATTTACTAATGAAAGTCAAATGTGAAACATGAATTTGATATGATCGTTAATATGTACAATCATGTATACTAACATGAATGTGAATGCGATGACATGAAAGTATAGGGATCATGTCAAGATGGATGGAAGCATGGAAGGCTAACGGGTCAAACGGAGGCGAGGAAACGGATGCGAATACGGACACTTAAGGTAAGTGATTTCTGGAATCACTTCTTATTTATAAATGAAGTTTGGTATGTTGTATATAGGGAACCATGTAAGAATTTACGGGTAAGGGTAAGTACTAAGGTAAGTTCATATGAACTTCGTCTATCCTTAATGTAAATTAAGATGATAGTTTCATCGTGTTAATAGAATGTTCATTATGTTGCTGAATGTTCATCGTGTTAATGGAATGTTCATTATGTTGCTGAATGTTCATCGTGTTAGTTGCTGAATGTTCATTGTGTTAATAGAATGTGGATTATGTTGCTGAATGTTCATCGTGTTAATGGAATGTTCATTATGTTGCTGAATGTTCATCGTGTTAATGGAATGCTCATTATGTTGCTAAATGTTCATCGTGTTAATAGAATGTTCATTATCTTGCTGAATGTTCATCGTGTTAATAGAATGTTCATTATGTTTGTGGCACCCGGCTTCTCAGGCCGTACCGGACAATAGTAATCTGTGTAATAGACATGTAACACGACTATTTGTGACCGAATGTGATGTTAATATTTGATATTTTATGTGTTGGAAATTTAGATATGTATAAAAATTATGTTGGCAATGATAAAACTAATGCTTATCGCGTAACGTTTAAAATGTGAAACGAACGTCGGTGACCACCCGATCAGTGTTAAAATCCTAAAAATAGTCTGTTATGATTAGAATAATAATTTTAATCATATCCGTGCGGAAAAATAATTTAAAACACTAAGAAACTCTATTTTTCGAGTTTGAGCGCATACCGCGTGATACTGCGCGAATTAAACAAAATACTGTCAACGCAGCCAGTCAAAACAACTGGTAATTATTTCAGTAATAATTTTGAATGATTATTTTTATAGAATGATAAAAATAATTTAAAACGCACTAGAACGGGGCTAAAACGCTACATAAAATACCCGGTATTCAGTAAAATACCTGTTTTTGAGTCTATTGCATATAACATGTGTATGTATATATATAATTGTGAGAGGGGGGACATGTGGGCGGCATATAGGGCAGCCACATTCCCTTGATTCTTTCATTTTAAACACTTGTCCATATGTGGTGAGAGGTCGTGATGATTAACCTTGATTCATGCACCATAAGCTTCCAAATTCCAAGATCACATTTCAAAATTCACTCTCTCTCTCTCTTCCTCTTGATTCTCACGGCCGAACACCCCCATAACACACCAACATTTCATTTCTCAATCCAAATCATGAAGAATCAAGGGCTTTACATGATGATTTGAAGCTTGTGAGTAGGTTTGGAAGTGATTTTAAGCAAGTATCAAGCAAAATCAAGCCTCATAACTTTATCTTTTAGTAAAAACCCATCCAAATCCTTGAAGGTATAACATATTTCACTAAACATTGTTCTTGATTCGTATTGATAAAGAAGTTAGTAAAAAGTTTCTCTTGATTCTTGAATCTAAACATTAACTTGAAACTAACACACAAATGAGTTTTGAATAAAATGAAAATGAGTGTGTGCATGTATGTGTATATGGCGGATTTTTTATATATACATATGTATAAGTTGTATTTTGATTTTTATGATAAGTTCTTGATTATTTGCTTTCATGAAATATATGATGATTAAAGGGATTTTTAGATGTCATGCAAGAAGGTTCTAAAGAGATTAAAAAAGTGATGTGTTGAAAAGTGAAATTTTGGAAGTATATGTGTGTATAAACTTCGTGTATATGTGTATATATATATGTATGCATGTATTGAAAATTGTTATACAATCATAAAAGTGAAAGATCTAAGCATGAATGAACATAAATGATTTGAAGGATTATTGTGTTATGTGTAATATTTGTAAGAATATTATGTTAGTGAAGATTTGAGCATGATTAGATCATAAATAATATATATGATGTTGTATGAGTGCGTTAGATGCACATATGTGGGCATGCATGTTTTTATGAAAGCATGAAATGATCATTTGAGCATGATTTGATAAAAATTAATTTTGATCAGATTATAAAACTTAAAATAAAGTTATTTTGAAGTGTTTAATGATATATAATTTTGTCATAATGTTTGCTAGCTTTACATGTCGTACTTGGTGCATTAAAAGTTGTAAAATACATGAAATCGCATGATTTATGTGACTTAGACAAAAACTGCACTAATCTGATTATAACTATTATTTTAATCAGTAAATAACATGTATTATGTTAAAATGTCAAATCGTTTCGAGTTGGGATGGTTATGGTAACGTTTAACGCAAAACTATGCGTTAAAACGATCAAAAATCAGCTTTTCGAGTGATTTTTGTAAAATTGATTTAGATCAGTAAATAAGCTGAAGTTTTTAGTTTAAAACAAGAATTTTAACTAATTTTAAGTTTTCTTGGTGTTTGGTTGGTCTTACGTGACTTCCGACTCCCTAAAACGTTACCGAATCGCTAAAATACGCATTTTTCAATGAACACTAGTATGGGTAAATTTTGAGTGAATCTTATGTGATAAAATGTGTTAGGTGATTTAAACATGTAAATGTGATAAAATGTTAAGTGTTAACTTGATGGTGGGAAACTTAGACAATGCATGTATACTTGTACGTTTTGTGCGGTAGAAACAGTGAAGATTGCGTTAAACATGTAACTTGTTTGTCGAGCCTGAAATTGGTACATATGAGATGATTTATGTATAATCGCTTTAAAAATGACAAAATAGATAAGTTAGTAATATTTTGTGTGTTCGGTGTTAAATTCTATGAACATTGTGTATATATATATTACGACACGCAAATAGTAGATATATGGCGCATAAACGGGAGAGTTAATGGATTTACACAATAATGGTCATCAATAAAATCGTTCAAGTCGCAAAAGTCATAATAAATATATATATATATATATATATATATATGTGTGTGTATATGGACTCATATAAATATATTTTAACGTGCCAACATAATAAAAAATGATAACTTTTCGAGAAAATCTCAAAGTTATGTGATAATTTTAAGAAACGGAGAAACTTAGGACTTCTGTGTTAAATATATATTGATTTAGAATTGTTGCTATATTAGGACATATATAAAAATCAATCTCTAGGATTGCGGTATTAAAATACGCACCCAAAGGTGAGTGTCACTAAACTCCTCTTTTTACTGCTTTGTATATATTTTGGGGGTAGAACACGTCGTTAAAAGGATTTAATAATGTTTTTGAAATAAAACATACCTTTTAATATAAAATATATATTTTCGCTGAAAATATATGAGGTTTGATAAGTTATACGTTTCGAAGTAAAACGTTTTTGATGAATAAATGTGGGACATTGGGATGGTACGGTGTTTCCGAGGCGAAACAGACCGTAAAGTTGGGATGGATGCCGGCCTGAGTTTCGAATGATGGAGATTCAGGGGATTCATGCAACTACGTGTATTAAATTGTCATATTAGTAGGATATATATATATATATATTGTACGTGAGGCAGACATCATATTTTTCTTCGAGAAAGAACCATGCGCCCATGATGTCGTTTAATCAGATAAGTATTGTACGCGAGGAATTGTTGGTAGATCTATCGGGTTGACAACCCCGTCGTGACCGGTCGCCCCGTGTCAATGTCAAACGACGAATTAATATTTTGTTCATTGTTGTAACACCTCGAAAATTCACGTCCTATAATGTATTGACACGTGTCATAAGCCTGAACGTGTGAAAGAATAATCTAGAATGACTAAAGTTGACAAACATGGAAAATATGTGAATATAAGGGTTCAAAATGTCAACAATGGATAAATATACCCTACAATATCCCTACATGGTGTTTATACCCTTAAACGAATGATTCATGGATCATACGAAGCTAATTGTGAAAGAAAGTGAGAGATTACAAACTACAGGGGTTAAATGTGTCAGCATGTTTAAAGTATACCTCTGAGTGACCTTTTAACAAACCCGAAGCTTTGTCACGATTAATTATGCTCACTAGAATACATGATAAAAATTTCACCAAGCTTCGTTATCATATGAGAAAGTTATGACAATATTCGTATACGAGGGGTTTAAAGCGTCAACGTTGAAATTTATGACTTTTCGGGTAACCATAAAGTTACCCAAGGACTTAACAAAGTTTGGTTATGTCTTAAGGCCCTTAAAAGTCAAGTTAGAGCGCTCAAAGTGCAAGAAATAATGTTAAGATCAAGTGTAGAAGGACCAGGGACCAAAATGACAATTATTGAAAGTTGGATTTCAGGTCAGCCGGGGCTAGGCGGCCCGCGTAAGACTCCTTAAGAGTCTACGCGGCCCGCGTGAGCATGCCCAGATGCAGAAACTCGTTTTTGTTGCCTGTTCAGCCCATGTAAACGTCATATATGCCATTTAACACTTCAAAGAGTTGCCTAAACTAATTCTTAGGCCTTAGGGACACTTGTTAATCATCAGGGATCATGTATAGCATGATTTGTCATGATCATAATGGATCAAAATCACTATAAAAAAGGGCCCTTTGGTTGCAACTTTGTGATCATTCATTCCAGCTGCTTTCTTGGAGCTTCCTGGAGCTTAAGAGCAGACCCTAAGCCTTCCTAATTGTGCATAGGACTTCAGTAAGTATGCTTAACCTTTCTTAGTTGAGTTTTTGCTTAGTTTTAGCTTAAAAGTCAAACCGTCGTAATTAACGGTTGACTTCATGATTAATCACTAATGGTCCAGTGATTAGTCGAATTGAAAGTAGTTATAAGTTGGTAATTATGTGGGCAATAAACCCTTAAAAGGGCACCCTCTGATTCCCGTTCTAACTATATCAAATGTCGGGTCAAAGTTGTTTATAAAAAGTCAACAGGATCCTAATTTGTGATTTAAAACATAATTAACAATGTAGAAGCTTTGCAACGTGTTTTATTACTCTTATCACTTAGTAATTAATGTAAGAACATGTCTAAGCATGTTCGACCCGACAATTTTCTGTTTAGACCCGGTTCAGAACCGAAAGTCGCAAAACTTTGACTTTTGCTTTGACTTCAGTTCTGACCCGATTTAGTATGGTTTGGAAATTCCTTAGAGCTTCCTTAGGACCAGGTTACATGATAGTATAACCCTCTGTGGTTGGATCGTTGATCGTCCGATTCGTTTACACGTTTCCGTTAAATGCTTAATGTTGACCATAATGCCCTTTTGACCATAAAACGAGAATTTTGGAAATATGAAAGGACAATAATCTTTATTACTGATTTATAAACATGTCCCTAAAATTTCACATCAGTTGGAGGTCTAGACTAGGAGTTATGCTCATTAGCGTAATTATAGCGCCTTTTAGTAATTAAACGGCGCAATTAGCATAAAGCCTATCTAAACCCAATTTTTGACACCAAACCTTTTACCCACTGATGTAATATAATATTTTGTGATTTTAAAGATTTTTAATTATTTTTAACCTGCCCATAACCGAAGGTTATGGCCTTGATTCGGTAAATACCGATTATACCCTTTTTGTAAATAAAATGAGTTTTACATAGTATTTTGACACCAATCCAATTGCTACTGATTTTATATAATAAATAAAGTATTTTGAACTTTATAACCTGATCAGAAAACTCAGATTTCCTGTATAACTCGGAAATCGCTTAAAATGGCTTTTTAAGCGTATTAAACGCATAGTTTGGGTTTGAAACCATTTTGGCATATAAGACCTATTACCAACTGATATGACCTATTAAAATAAGTTATTTTACTGATGTATTTGGACCCGAATCTTAGAACTTCATTTAAACTCTTTTATAACCTTTAAAATGACCAAAATACCCCTACGGGGCTTATTTTGAGATTAAACTCGTTTTGGGCATAATGGAAGATATCCTACTGATATCACAACCTATTTAAGGCATATTAACTTAGGAAACCTGTATATGACTCTTTTGGTTACTCGTTACGCACTTGTCGCGTTCGGATCGGCTTATGTAACTAGTGTACATATATTAGCCGAAACGGGTCAAACCATATCGTTTTTATCTCAAAATCCAGAATGTGTTTAAGTCACCCATATTAAACAAGCATACAAGCTTGCCGGCTTAAAACCACATTCTAAACCGGTCTTCGCTTTATCATGCGTTTGAACCGTATCTTCTTTAAAAACTAACTGGTCTAAGTTTAGGCTTAATTAAAGACCCGTTAGTATTCTAATTGGTTATTTATACCATCATTCCAGACTAGAGCCTTCCGGTAAATTGTACCTACGCTTACTTAAGTGAATACGGCTGAGTTATTGTAATTCTTGCTATTTAAGACAGGAGCTAGCTCAGGTAAATACTCTTAACTTATTTTCCCTATACGGGCTTGGGATACGGTATTATAATAATACCGCTTGGTCGTGTATTGAATGTTTAATCGTATTGTGGTTAAATTATTGAGGTAACCCGTTTTAATCTGTATTGTTTGAAATAAAAGCCTTTAGGGGTTAATGACCATGTCTCGGATATCCTTGACATCATTGTATTATAAAATGGCCACGACTTATGCACGGGATGTAGGCATACACCTGACAGTGCATAAGGGAAACGGTATCCCACTCTCTTGTGGGCCTATACTGTGGTGTGTCTGTTAACTTTGACTCAGTTTCTACATCGGGCCCTGAACGTACAACGAACATATAAATCTGTATACAAGATTATAAATATAATTGTCCCAAGTTATAAAAGATTAATTTTGCCTTGTGCATTTTAATCAAAGTGTCAAAATATTTTGTGCCTGGTGCATCTAAATCAATTTTCTTAAACTCTTTTCAAATGAGTCGGTTGAGTGTATTTACCAGTGAAAACTGACGTATTTTCCAAAAAGGTTAAGTGACAGGTACTGAACGTAATTGGCTGGAAGCTCAGGGCGCTAATAAGGAATCTTGAAAGTTCTAGGCGTCTAAAGTCTGTTGAACAATGTTTATGTTTTAAGATCCGCCTGTGGATCCTTTACTTTCCGTTGTAATACTTTGATATTACCTTATATTCGGATTGTAATATATTTATCTTTTGCTTCCGCTATGCATTTATATATTGTGTTGTTTGACCATGATGATATCAACTACGTCACGATACTCCCCACCGGGCCCACCGGTGAAACGTGGAAATATCGGGGTGTGACAGGTTGGTATCAGAGCCAACACTGAGTGAATTAAATGCTAGCCTTTTTGTGTTTAATCTCAGTTACACAGTTGCACATTCTTGAGTCTAGACAAGAACATAGGACTAATCCTAATCCGTTTTATTTTGCCCTTATTTGGTTCCTTTGTTATTTTTCTGATTAGCCCTTGCATGGGCAAGTAATTTTCTGTAGAAGTCCCGTTTAGGGCAACCATATACTTGTTTAAATTTTAATGGAACGATTATATTTAAAATATCATCCTATATTATAAGATCTACCATTATAATAAAATGGCAATATCTAAAAAGGACAAGACCTAGCTCATGTGTCATTTTAAGACAGGGCCAAGACGGTAGTTCCACAATTAGATTCAGATCCTTGTTTACATCTCAATTTGGGATTGTTCGGCATTAAATATTAAAAGAATCTTAAAGGTAAAACCTAGCCTAATTGTCATTGTAGACATGGCCAAGACGGTAAAACTTATCTAAAAGATTCCAATCCCTGTTAACATCTGTAAGTATGTTAACATTTTTGGCAAACTGTGAATCGTTAAAGTCACACAGGCCATCTTTAAAAAGGGGGTTAATCTAAATTCCCTTATTTGAAATAAACATCCATTAGTGATGAAGTGCCTACGGGCCAAACTTATTGTCCGATAAGACAACGACAGTGGTGGTCTTTGAACCCCGTCTAAAGATGTTGGACTATGTCCAAGCATAATAGTTTGTATGATCAATGCGATCTTGACTAATATAATCAAATGAAGATGATCATACTATAAACATCCATAAGTGATGAAATGCCTACGGGCCATACTTATTGTCCTAAGGGACAAAAGACAGTTGATGTCGTTGACTCTCTGTCAAGAAAAGGTAATGAAATATGTTCAAACCTTAATGCCTCGATTCTCTGAAATCATGGCTTGTAAATTTAAAACTGTCCATGTGACTAGGCCCTTTGCGCCACCTTAATATCCTTAATGTTTTATAACTAGGATAAATTATAATGAAAATGCTAATTAAATATAACTAACAAATTAACCAATATGGTTTATATTACCATGGTTGATGAATCGTCAAAAAATGATGATTCCATAATAATCTCTGAATAAATAATTGTCAATATGTATGTAGCAATCAAACTACATGGCTGGATCAGATGAGGTTAACAGTCACCCGAGGGAGAATAATGATGCTACCGGAGTTAATATAACTGGTGCGGAACTGCAGGCATTAATAGATGATGCCGTTACACGAGCCCTCGACAGACAGTATGATGAATCAAGTGATACACACTCTAAGACTCTATATGTGGCTCGTAGTAAGCCCCCTTCTAAATCACATGAGTCAAAGGAAGACGATGTTCATAACTCGTCAAACCAGAGGAGTGTTCCGTCTAGACAAGTTGTGCTTCATCAAGAGGCACCAGTTAAGACCTGCTCATATAAATATTTTGTCTCCTGCAAGCCCAGAGACTTTACAGGAGAAGAAGGAGCCATCGATTGCATGACATGGCTCGAGGAGATGGACACTGTTGTTGACATCAGCGGTTGTGCGGAGCAAGATGTTGTGAAATTTGTTTCACAATCTTTTAAAGGAGAAGCACTAGCTTGGTGGAGGTCACTGATCCAAGCTACGGGGAAGATCCCTTTGTACAACATGACTTGGGATCAGTTCGTCACTCTTATCAAAGAAAATTACTGTCCTCAACATGAAGTTGAGAAAATTGAGACTGAATTCTTGACATTAGTCATGGAGAACTTAGATTGTCAAGCATACCTTACAAGTTTCAATACCATGTCTCGATTGGTTCCTTACTTGATCACACCGGAACCAAAGCGAATAGCTCGCTTTATTAGGGGTTTAGCCCCAGAAATAATGGCCAGTGTGAAAGCATCCAGACCTACTACATTCAGGTCAGCGGCAGATCTGTCGCTATCTCTCACACTCGATGTGGTCAGAAACAAGGCTGCCAAAGCCTCTGAAGATGGAAAGCTAAAAAGGGAGGATGAGAATTCTCATCGCTCCGATAGAAAGAAAAAGAGGAACTCTGAGGATAAGAAGAGCTCCGGATTTGAGAAAGACAGCCAGCAGTCGGGTGAGAAGACCAGGTGCAAAACCTGTCAGAAATACCACCTCGGGAAATGCAGATTTGAATCCCAGCCTCTACCTTGTGGGATTTGCAAGTCTAAGGGACATAAAACCTTGCATTGCAAGAAGTTGAAGGACGCAACCTGTTATGGTTGCAACGAGAAGGGGCATATCAGGACCAACTGCCCTAGGAATCAGAAGAAGCCCGAAGAGGCCAAGAAAACAAACGCATGAGTCTTCCAGACGAACGCCCAGGAGATACTGTAGAATGATAACTATAAAGCAGGTACCTTTCCTTGTCAAGCAGTTTGTACAGAAATTTATTTAATGCTGGCACATATGATTCTATAATAAGCGATAAATGCTGAGAACTGTTGTCTCCGCCTGATTTGGACTCCGGTCATTTAATGCGAGGTATCAATTGACCGATGATACTTTAGAAAATGCTCCAACAAATCTTAGATTGATATTTTATATCTATTAGGAATCACTCTTTTCTGATATCCTTATGGCAAGCTTTCAAGCTATCCAAATTCATCAATATAATAAAGACAGATGTGACGTTTTGATCCCCTGTCAAAAAGGTGATGGACTAGGTCCAACCCTTAAATGCCATTGATGGTCTTTTGTGACCTAGGCTAAGTGATATTGATATATTTTAAAAATAACGTTCATTAAGAATGTTAGTGCCATATTGGCCTGGATAGTTTAATGAAACCATGGTTAGTACATGTTAAGGCCATCAGGGCGATGAATAGCAATTGTTGAATTGCAACTAAGTAAATGATTCAATTGGTAATAGGAACCAAATCTTGAGTATGACAAACTCGTATAAGACAACAGTCAATCGTGCCATTGATGATGCGACGCATTCTAATGATGCTACAATTGTAAACCTTAGAATTTCCAAAGATGTTCTTCAAACTATGATAAACGCAGCTGTTGGAAAAGCTGTGAAGAAGGCCGTGAAAAAGTTCAAGGAGCCAAATGCTACGTGCCCCAAATCTGTCAAAGGAAATACGGCTACGGATAGAAAGCCTAAGAATGATAGCGCTTAAACTCTCCTAAAGAGTGTCAGGAGTAGTCCATATCAATAGTAACGTTGGGTACGTTCTTTAAGTATAAATGCTAAGAATTTTGTTTTAATACGGATACCAATAAATCCTTCATAAATTGTAGGTATATTAGACTTTTAAAAATCTATCATAAGAATCCTAGATATTAAGTGTAAGGTAAAGCTTACAGATAGCAGATCATAGAAACCATTTCTTCTGTTCCTGTCAGAAATCTTCAGTCGTGAAATTCTAGTGTACCTTCTCTCTCCAGATGAAGTACATCATCATATGTAATTGATATCTCTTTGATCTCCATCGATTACGAATACCAGATGGTATGACAAAAGCGCCATATGAGGATTGGTGTATCTTAATATGTTCCATAGATTTCTTCCATGCCTGATCAGTATGGGGGTTTAATGCATGAAACCACAAGGATATTCCAATGGTCATACGGTATTAAAGTCAACTAATGGTATTCAGAGATGATATCTAGAATGGAATTTTCCAAGTAAGCGTCTTTGATTAAATCTGTGGACTCGTAACGTAAATATGTCACTTATCTAGGCAAATATGTATGAACTGGAGCCCGAGATTTGGAAAATCTCTGTAATCTCCTTGTATCTTGATGATCTTCTACTAAGACTACCCTGTTTACCTCCCGAGGGGCAAGTAGAGTTAAGATTTATATCCCATTTAGGGCTACATCATTATGAAATCTCCAAGACAACTAGTACCATTATTGGAAGAATCGGAAACCCTGATTAAGTAAGTTTTAAGATATAGATTTATAAAGCCTAACTCACTATTCTGAGAATTTAGTATTGTTAATTAAGAAAGACGGTTCATTTTGCTTATGCAATGATTACCGCAACCCCATTTAGGCAAAAATTAAGAATTTGCCATCAGCTGCTCAGGATCGTCGATTTGTTCAACTAACGACAAGGATTAGCTATTCCTTAAAATTAATTAAGCAGTGGTTGGAATAACCATCTCACCTTAAGATAAGCTTTTCTATAATGGTTGATATATAAGCATCAAGGCTACTCCTTTGGAGACCTTGTATAGATGGAATATTAAACATCTATTGTTAGGACAATAGATTGGTAAGTCCAATATTCAGGATCTGAAAGTTGCATTGGAAACAACAAATAAGATCATACAAATCCCTAATCATCTGTAAGATGCCAGTATTCGGCAGAAAATTCAAGGATTAATGAAAATAGCAAATCTCCTAAATTCTTGTTAAGGAATAAGGTTCAACAAAAGATATCACCCAGGAAGGGTGTGCCAAGTTGTAATTATCAGGTTAGTTAAGCTCTGAATATATAAAGTCATTCGAAAGATTCGAATGTATCAAGATTAAATAGCTTACGAGCTAAGACCTAATTAAGAGGCTTGGTAGAACGCGCAATGTGCCCCCACACTAATGATTCAAGGACGTGTCACCAATAAGTCGAAGAGCACTATCACATAATGATATACAGATTTATGATATGATGAGCAACCTGTGTCGATTAAGGATCGACAGGATTAGAAGCTCCAAAAAGATACATGTACCTATTATAAAGGTCATTTGGAGTGCCTTAGAGGCTCAACGGTACTGGGGAAGATTAAGCCCAATATAAGACAGAAAATACTTCCTTTACTTTAACAAATCTCGAGGTCGAGATTTCTTTTAAGGGGGTGAGGATGTAACACCTCGAAAATTCACGTCCTATAATGTGTTGACACGTGTCATAAGCCTGAACGTGTGAAAGAATAATCTAGAAGGACTAAAGTTGACAAACATGGAAAATATGTGAATATAAGGGTTCAAAATGTCAACGATGGATAAATATACCCTACAATATCCCTACATGATGTTTATACCCGTAAACGAATGATTCATGGATCATACGAAGCTAATTGTGAAAGAAAGTGAGAGATTACAAACTACAGGGGTTAAATGTGTCAGCATGTTTAAAGTATACCTCTGAGTGACCTTTTAGCAAACCCGAAGCTTTGTAACGATTAATTATGCTCACTAGAATACATGATAAAAATTTCACCAAGCTTCGTTATCATATGCGAAAGCTCTGACAATATTCGTATACGAGGGGTTTAAAGCGTCAACGTTGAAATTTATGACTTTTCGGGTAACCATAAAGTTACCCAAGGAATTAACAAAGTTTGGTTATGTCTTAAGGCCCTTAAAAGTCAAGTTAGAGGGCTCAAAGCGCAAGAAATAATGTTAAGATCAAGTGTAGAAGGACCAGGGACCAAAATGGAAATTATTGAAAGTTGGATTTCAGGTCAGCCGGGGCTAGGCGGCCCGTGTAAGACTCCTTAAGAGTCTACGAGGCCCGAGTGAGCATGCCCAGATGTAGAAACTTGTTTTTGTTGCCTGTTCAGCCCATGTAAACGTCATATATGCCCTTTAACACTTCCAAGAGTTGCCTAAACTAATTCTTAGGCCTTAGGGACACTTGTTAATCATCAGGGATCATGTATAGCATGATTTGTCATGATCATAATGGATCAAAATCACAATAAAAAGGGCCCTTTGGTTGCAACTTTGTGATCATTCATTCCATCTGCTTTCTTGGAGCTTCCTGGAGCTTAAGAGCAGACCCTAAGCCTTCCTAATTGTGCATAGGACTTCAGTAAGTATGCTTAACCTTTCTTAGTTGAGTTTTTGCTTAGTTTTAGCTTAAAAGTCAACCCGTCGTAATTAACGGTTGACTTCACGATTAATCACTAATGGTCCAGTGATTAGTCGAATTGAAAGTAGTTATAAGTTGGTAATTATGTGGGCAATAAACCCTTAAAAGGGCACCCTCTGATTCCCGTTCTAACTAGATCAAATGTTGGGTCAAAGTTGTTTATAAAAAGTCAACAGGATCCTAATTTGCGATTTAAAACATAATTAACAATGTAGAAGCTTTGCAACCTGTTTTATTACTCTTATAACTTAGTAATTAATGTAAGAACATGTCTAAGCATGTTCGACCCGACAATTTTCTGTTTAGACCCGGTTCGGAACCGAAAGTCGCAAAACTTTGACTTTTGCTTTGACTTCAGTTCTGACCCGATTTAGTATGGTTTGGAAATGCCTTAGAGCTTCCTTAGGACCAGGTTACATGATAGTATAACCCTCTGTGGTTGGATCGTTGATCGTCCGATTCGTTTACACGTTTCCGTTAAATGCTTAATGTTGACCATAATGCCCTTTTGACCATAAAACGAGAATTTTGGAAATATGAAAGGACAATAATCTTTATTACTGATTTATAAACATGTCCCTAAAATTTCACATCAGTTGGAGGTCTAGACTAGGAGTTATTCTCATTAGCGTAATTATAACGCCTTTTAGTAATTAAACGGCGCAATTAGCATAAAGCCTATCTAAACCCAATTTTTGACACCAAACCTTTTACCCACTGATGTAATATAATATTTTGAGATTTTTAAAGATTTTTAATTATTTTTAACCTGCCCATAACCGAAGGTTATGGCCTTGATTCGGTAAATACCGATTATACCCTTTTGTGTATAAAATGAGTTTTACATAGTATTTTGACACCAATCCAATTGCTACTGATTTTATATAATAAATAAAGTATTTTGAACTTGATAACCTGATCAGAAAACTCAGATTTCCTGTATAACTCGGAAATCGCTTAAAATGGCTTTTTAAGCGTATTAAACGCATAGTTTGGGTTTGAAACCATTTTGGCATATAAGACCTATTACCAACTGATATGACCTATTAAAATAAGTTATTTTACTGATGTATTCGGACCCGAATCTTAGAACTTCATTTAAACTCTTTTATAACCTTTAAAATGACCAAAATACCCCTACGGGGCTTATTTTGAGATTAAACTCGTTTTGGGCATAATGGAAGATATCCTACTAATATCACAACCTATTTAAGGCATATTAACTTAGGAAACCTGTATATGACTCTTTTGGTTACTCGTTACGCACTTGTCGCGTTCGGATCGGCTTATGTAACTAGTGTACATATATTAGCCGAAACGGGTCAAACCATATCGTTTTTATCTCAAAATCCAGAATGTGTTTAAGTCACCCATATTAAACAAGCATACAAGCTTGTCGGGTCAAAACCACATTCTAAACCGGTCTTTGCTTTATCATGCGTTTGAACCGTATCTTCTTTAAAAACTAACTGGTCTAAGTTTAGGCTTAATTAAAGACCCGTTAGTATTCTAATTGGTTATTTATACCATCATTCCAGACTAGAGCCTTCCGGTAAATTGTACCTACGCTTACTTAAGTGAATACGGCTGAGTTATTATAATTCTTGCTATTTAAGACAGGAGCTAGCTCAGGTAAATATTCTTAACTTATTTTCCCTATACGGGCTTGGGATACGGTATTATAATAATACCGCTTGGTCGGGTATTGAATGTTTAATCGTATTGTGGTTAAATTATTGAGGTAACCCGTTTTAATCTGTATTGTTTGAAATAAAAGCCTTTAGGGGTTAATGACCATGTCCTGGATATCCTTGACATCATTGTATTATAAAATGGCCACGACTTATGCACGGGATGTAGGCATACACCTGACAGTGCATAAGGGAAACGGTATCCCACTCTCTTGTGGGCCTATACTGTGGTGTGTCTGTTAACTTTGACTCAGTTTCTACATCGGGCCCTGAACGTACAACGAACATATAAATCTGTATACAAGATTATAAATATAATTATCCCAAGTTATAAAAGATTAATTTTGCCTTGTGCATTTTAATCAAAGTGTCAAAATATTTTGTGCCTGGTGCATCTAAATCAATTTTCTTAAACTCTTTTCAAATGAGTCGGTTGAGTGTATTTACCAGTAAAAACTGACGTATTTTCCAAAAAGGTTAAGTGACAGGTACTGAACGTAATTCGCTGGAAGCTCAAGGCGCTAATAAGGAATCTTGAAAGTTCTAGGCGTCTAAAGTCTGTTGAACAATGTTTATGTTTTAAGATCCGCCTGTGGATCCTTTACTTTCCGTTGTAATACTTTGATATTACCTTATATTCGGATTGTAATATATTTATCTTTTGCTTCCGTTGTGCATTTATATATTGTGTTGTTTGACCATGATGATATCAACTACGTCACGATACTCCCCACGGGGCCCACCGGTGAAACGTGGAAATATCGGGGTGTGACAATTATCTAGTATTGATTATCCCAGCATGGTTAATATATAGTTCGTATTGTCTAGCTAACATACGAGTCTAAAAGTTGATGCTATAATTTAATATACAAAACTTGGGCAATATATATTACAGTTGTCGGATCGATGAACCGGCGGAAGGCCCATGGATTTTATTATGAAAGTAAAATGAATGTTTTTAAGTAAACACCTAAACAGAAAGTTTTTCTTGCAATAAAATTTGTTACTAAACAAATAAGTGAACTCACCTTCCTTTGTTTTGACACTTGATTTTTAACGTGTTCTACAGGTACCTGAGTTCGGCTTCGGGAAATCATGGCGTATCTTGTGAATGATGATGCATTTTGTTATGTTTAATTATGTTGGACAACTTTTAAACTAACTGGGACGTTTGTAATAAGATCCACGAGGATCAAAACAACTTAACTTATGTGGTTGTGTCGTGACTTTTAAAAATGTAATGTTTAATGTTTATGTTTTAAAATATGTTAAAATGTCCAACAAAAGAGTGCATCGTCCGACAAGGTATAAATGGGCACCAACTTCCGTCACCACTACGTTTTATATTCCTCTGCGACGTTTTTGGGGTGTGACAGAAGTTGGTATCAGAGCCATTGGTTGTTAGCGAACTAGATATTTTTACGGAAAACACTAGACTTCAACCGGAGAATTTTGAAATATAAAGTCCAAATTTCTCGAAGCCAAGATCTTAAAAATAAACATAGAAAATATTTTATGAAAACCATTCCGTGTTTTATGTGTGTACGTGATTTTTGGTTTATTTGACCTTATTTGTTACTGTTTATGGTGATTACGCACTTACTTGTATGGTTATATATGTGTCACAGATGTCGCAAGAACACGAGGTCATCGAGATCCACGACTCAGATTACGAGCCGGATTTCGAGACTTCACCTAGACCTACGCTGCCAGAGACACCTATCACGGCTCCACAGATGGTTGGTACTATCGAGCTTACCTCATCTTTCCACGTCAACCATGCTGCTTTTGCCAGCCAGGGAGACCCCCGATGCGCTTTCACAAGCAACGGGTGGATAGATAATGATGATGTACCTCTCTCAATCCATGAGACGGGACGATCATCTAGCACTGTACCAGTTATTGATGACGTGATCAAAAGTGTCCCTACTGTCGGAGGATCTTCTAGTATAGTACCAGTGGTGGATGCCACTATCGTTACAGCTCGACCCTCAGAGCCATCAGTCGTCCCACCTGCTGCTGTGATCGAGCCTGCTACTGAGATCCATCCACTTGTTTTTTCTAAGTCTTCTTTTCCTATTATAGAGTCATGCACTTCTTCGTCGCCGCTGTTAGTTTACTATCGTCGTAGGAAGAGGATTAGGCCCGCTGGAGATAGGGTAGATCGATATTGCCATTGTGATCGACAGCTCGCCGCATTGCGCAAGGACCTAGACATAGCTAAAGCAAAGGTGAAGTACCTCGAGGAACAGATGGACGACCACGAGGAGTTGAGGGTTATAGATCACACCGCGAGAGATGAGATGCATTGGAGGGTTGTGGATTTGTAGAAGCTTGTCCAAGAGATGTTAGAGTCTCTAGGTTTGAGGCGTTGATGTTAGTTGTATGTTTGCTTCATTGTTTGATGGGTTGTACTATTAGACATTTCTTTTTATGTTCTTCGTGTGTGTGGCCTGTGTGCCAGTTTCATCTTTGGATATTAATTGGGAACTTTATATGAACTTGTTTATGGATGTCGATGTAGGCATGCTGAGAATAGTCTTTGTACTGAAAACGAGTTTAAATAATTTCTATAATAATTACCAATGATGTACTTTTGGTTTAAAATCTTTCTCATTAAAATGTGGATATTTTACATGCGCTATGTTTGGTTTACTAACATTTAATGCTTGAATTATTTATGGTTATCGTCTTATGTGGATATTATTGTTATGATAATAGAAACGACGAAATGCCGCCAAAAGCAAGACAGGGTACCAGATTACCTACCACACCGGAAGAATTGGCTCAACTCATAGCCCAACACGTTAATACTGCCATGGAACAGCTCAACGCTAACGATGGTCAGGGACGTGGTCATGATGCTCGTCGGGAAGGCTTTGGTGGGGAACATAATGGAAATCCTCCAGGTAAAATGCGATTGGAAAGTTTTAGTAGTTCATGTGTTAGGTTATCATTGGAATGAATTCCTGATTTCTATTAACATTATTGAGCAGTGCACGGATGTACATATAAAACATTCCAGGGTTGTTACCCACGATCATTTACCGGTGCTGAAGGACCCTTAGATATCACCCGATGGATTGAGAAGATGGAATCTGTCATGGTAATCAGTGGATGTGCTGCTGATCAACGGGTGAGATATGCTTCTTGCTCCTTTCTTGATGAAGCGTTGTCTTGGTGGAACTCGCAAGTTCAAATTTTAGGTGAAGATGCTGCCTACGGTCTGACCTGGAATGAACTTAAAGAGATGCTCCTGAAAGAGTACTGCCTGCGCAGTGAAATTCAGAAAATCGAGACAGACTTCTGGAATCTAACCATGGAAGGTCTGGATGTCAGAGCTTACACTTCTCGTTTTGACGACTTGGCAAGATTAGTTCCACGAATAGTTACTCCTGAATATGTAAAGGTAGAAAGGTATATTTGGGGATTGTCGCCACGAATTCGCAGTATGGTTACATCCGCGAAACCTACCACCTATCTAGATGCTACTACATTGGCAAAATCATTAGCCGATGACGCCGCTCGCAAAAGTAGTCTTGATAAAAAGGAGGAAACCGGGAAGTCATCGGGCAAGGCCAAAGCAGATGTGAAATCTGAACGGTCGGGGCGTTCTAAGTCTAAGACAGAAGTTACGAAGAAGCGCAAGTCTGAGAGCTCGAAGAAGGAGACTGAAGAGAAGCGCGACAGGAAGCGCAGTTCGAAGAAGGCATATGCAGCAAGTACTAGTGGTACTAGAAAGGATGGCGCCAGAGATAGCCGAAGCGGATCCGAGAGAAAGGCTCGTGATGATGGACAGAAAAAATGCAACTGATGCGGACGAACTGGGCATATTACCCGAGAATTCTATGCTAAGTGTACGGTGGAAGGATCGAGGCTCGACGGATGTTTCCAGTGTGGAGAACAAGGACATTTTAAGAAAGATTGTCCTAAGGCGGGAGGTCAGAATGCCAGAGGTAGAGCGTTCGAGCTAAACGCTAGGAAGGCACGTGAAGATACTGTTGTTGTCACTGGTATGTTTATGATCAATAACCATTCCGTGTTCGTACTTTTTGATACTGGAGCTGACTTGAGTTTTGTTTCGAAAAACTTTGAACCATTCCTGTGTTCACCTACAAGTAAGCTAAATAAGAAGTACTGGATAGAACTAGCAAATGGTAAACTGATAAAGACGAGCGAAGTTGTACGCGACTGTAGTGTTTTGTTAGGCGATCATAAATTTAGTATCGATTTACTACCAGTGGAGTTGGGAAGTTTCGATGTAGTTATAGGAATGGATTGGCTGTCCAAGAATAAAGCGGAGATTGTTTGCTCGAGGAAGCAAGTGCGGATACCTCGTCCTGGTGGCGGTAAAGCGATACTACCATTGCCGAGTATTGATGATCTGTTTGACCAGCTTCAGGGATCCAGCTATTACTCAAAGATAGATCTGCGTTCAGTCTATCATCAGTTGAAGGTTGCTGATGAAGACATTCCGAAGACAGCCTTTCGAACACGATACGGTCATTATGAGTTTCTAGTTATGCCCTTTGGTTTAACTAATGCGCCAGCTGTGTTCATGGATCTCATGAACAGGGTATGCAAACCTTACTTGGACAAATTCGTGATAGTATTCATCGACGATATACTTATTTATTCACGAACCAAAGAAGACCATGAGCATCATTTGAGGTTGATTTTGGAGTTGTTAAAGGAAGAGAAGTTGTATGCCAAGTTCTCTAAATGTGAGTTTTGGATTCGAGAGGTTCATTTTCTCGGGCATGTCATAAATGAGAAGGGTATACATGTAGATCCGTCCAAGATCGAAGCAATAACGAATTGGGAAGCACCAAAGACTCCGTCAGAGGTGCGGCAATTCTAAGGGCTTGCTGGGTATTACCGGAGATTCATCGAGAACTTCTCCAGGATAGCGCAGCCATTGACGCTATTAACCCAGAAGGAGAGGAAGTTTGACTGGACGGAGAAGCAGGAGAAAGCCTTCCAGTCATTGAAGGAAAAGCTCTGCAGTTCACCTATTCTTTCCCTTCCTGAGGAAGTAATGATTTCATTGTTTACTGTGATGCTTCACGTTTGGGTCTTGGATGCGTTCTAATGCAAAGAGACAAAGTGATAGCCTATGCGTCCAGACAATTGAAAGTGCACGAGAAGAATTACACAACACATGATTTGGAACTTGGAACTGTTGTGTTCGCTTTGAAGATCTGGAGACACTACTTGTATGGCACGAAGTGTACGATTTACACAGACCATAAGATCCTCCAACACATCTTCGATCAGAAGGAGCTCAATATGCGACAACGACGTTGGGTGGAGTTACTCAATGATTATGAATGTGATATCCATTATCACCCGGGGAAAGCAAATGTTGTTGCAGATGCTCTCAGTAGGAAGGAACGGGAAAAGCCTCTACATGTACGTGCTTTGGGTTTGACCATACAAACGAGTTTGACCGATCAAATTCGTGTTGCACAACATGAAGCTTTGAAGGATGATGATTTGAGAAGTGAAGGTTTGAAGGGCTTAGAATGTAAACTGATACCGAAAACAGATGAAGTAATGTACATCATGAACCAAGTCTGGGTTCCGCTTAAAGGTAACCTTCGTGAATTGGTTATGACGAAGCTCATAAATCCAAGTATTCTATTCACCCAGGTTCTACCAAGATGTATCAAGACATTAAGGAGTTTTACTGGTGGCCAAAGATGAAGAGACATTGCGGCCTACGTGAGTAAATGTCTGACATGCTCTAGGGTTAAAGCTGAGCACCAGAAGCCGTCTGGGCTTCTGCAACAACAAGAGATTCCAAAGTGGAAATGGGAACATCTTACGATGGACTTTATCACCAAGTTACCCCGTACGTCGCGTGGACATAATATGATCTGGGTAATTGTGGATCGATTAACAAAGTCTGCTCATTTTCTGGCACTTAAGGAAACAGACAATATAGAAAAGATATCGCAGCTATACCTTAACGAGATTGTAGCCCATCATGGAGTACCTGTGTCAATCATTTAGGATAGAGATGGACGATTTGACTCCAAATTTTGGCGATCTCTCCAGAAATCGTTGGGTTCTCGTTTGGATATGAGTACTGCATATCATCCTCAAACAGATGGTCAGAGCGAAAGGACCATTCAGACATTAGAGGATATGCTGAGAGCGTGCGCAATTGATTTCGGTGGAAGTTGGGATACTCATTTGCCCTTGGCAGAGTTTTCTTACAACAATAGTTACCACGCCAGCATAAAAGCCGCTCCGTTTGAAGCCCTGTATGGAAGGAAGTGTCGATCACCGCTCTGTTGGGCTGAAGTCAGCGAGAAGCATTTGACCGGACCCAAGATTATTCAGGAGACCACGGACAAGGTTGTCCAAATCAAGAATACGTTAAAGGCTGTTGTGGATCGACAAAAGAGTTATGCAGACAACCGAAGGAAACCCTTGGAGTTTCAAGTTGGTGATAGAGTTATGCTAAAAGTATCACCATGGAACGGTGTAGTGAGGTTTGGAAAAGGGGGAAAGTTGAGCCCGCGCTATATAGGTCCTTTCGAAGTCATTTCTCGAGTTGGACCAGTTGCGTATAGGCTCAAGTTGCCGCAGGAGTTTATTGGAGTCCATGATGTATTTCATGTCTCCAACCTGAAAAAGTGTCTTTCTGATGAGACACTAATTATACCCCCTGGAGAGGTTTGAGTGGATGATAAACTTAGATTTATCGAAGAACCAGTGGAGGTTCTGGATCGGAAAACCCAGAAACTCAGGAGGAGTAAGATTGAGTTGGTCAAGGTCCGTTGGAATTCTAAGAGTGGACCCGAGTTCACCTAGGAGAGATAAGACCAAATGCAACAGAAATATCCTCACCTCTTCCCACCGAGTGCGAAAACGAAACCTGTGAAGTAGAATTTCGGGGACGAAATTCCCTAAACAGGGGGAGACTGTGACACCCGGCCTCTCAGGCCGTACCAGACAATAGTAATCTGTGTAATAGACATGTAACATGACTATTTGTGACTGAATGTGATGTTAATATATGATATTTGATGTGTTGGTAAATTTAGATATGTATACAAATTATGTTGGCAATGATAAAACTAACGCTTATCGCGTAACGTTTAAAATGCGAAACGAACGTCGGTGACCACCCGATCAGTGTTAAAATCCTAAAAATAGTCTGTTATGATTAGAATAATAATTTTAATCATATCCATGTGGAAAAATAAATTAAAACACTAAGAAACTCTATTTTTCGAGTTTGAGCGCATACCGCGCGACACTGCGCGAATTAAACAAAATACTGTCAACGCAGCCAGTCAAGGCAACTGGTAATTATTTCAGTAATAATTTTGAATGATTATTTTTATATAATGATAAAAATAATTTAAAACTCACTAGAACGGAGCTAAAACGCTAGATAAAATACCCGGTATTCAGTAAAATACATGTTTTTGAGTCTAATTGCATATAACATGTATATGTATATATATAATTGTGAGAGGGGGGACATGTGGGCGGCATATAGGGCAGCCACATTCCCTTGATTCTTTCATTTTAAACACTTGTCCATATATGGTGAGAGGTGGTGATGATCAACCTTGATTCATGCACCATAAGCTTCCAAATTCCAAGATCACATTTCAAAATTCACTCACTCTCTCTCTCTCTCTCTCTCTCTCTCTCTCTCTCTCTCTCTCTTCCTCTTGATTCTCAAGGCCGAACACCCCCATAGCACACCAACATTTCATTTCTCAATCCAAATCATGAAGAATCAAGGGCTTTACATGATGATTTGAAGCTTGTGAGAAGGTTTGGAAGTTATTTCAAGCAAGTATCAAGCAAAATCAAGCCTCATAACATTATCTTTTAGTAAAAACCCATCCAAATCCTTGAAGGTATAACTTATTTCACTGAACATTGTTCTTGATTCGTATTGATAAAGAAGTTAGTAAAAAGTTTCTCTTGATTCTTGAATCTAAACATTAACTTGAAACTAACACACAAATGAGTTTTGAATAAAATGAAAATGAGTGTGTGCATGTATGTGTATATGGCCGATTTTGTATATATACATATGTATAAGTTGTATTTTGATTTTTATGAAGAGTTCTTGATTATTTGCTTTCTTGAAATATATGATGATTAAAGGGATTTTTAGATGTCATGCAAGAAGGTTCTAAAGTGATTAAAAATTTTAAAGTGATGTGTTGAAAAGTGAAATTTTGGAAGTATATGTGTGTATAAACTTCGTGTATATGTGTATATATATATGTATGCATGTATTGAAAATTGTTATACAATCATAAAAGTGAAAGATCTAAGCATGAATGAACGTAAATGATTTGAAGGATTACTGTGTTATGTGTAATATTTGTAAGAATATTATGTTAGTGAAGATTTGAGCATGATTATATCATAAATAATGTAGATGATGTTGTATGAGTGCATTAGATGCACATATGTGGGCATGCATGCTAATATGAAGGCATGAAATGATCATTTGAGCATGATTTGATAAAAATTAATTATGATCAGATTATAAACCTTAATGTTTGCTAGCTTTGCATGTGGTACTTGGTGCATTAAAAATAAAGTTATTTTGAAGTGTTTAATGATATATAATTTTGTCATAATGTTTGCTAGCTTTGCATGTGGTACTTGGTGCATTAAAAATTGTAAAATACATGAAATCGCATGATTTATGTGACTTAGACAAAAACTGCACTAATCTAATTATAACTATTATTTTAATCAGTAAATAACATGTATTATGTTAAAATATCAAGTCGTTTCGAGTTGGGATGGTTATGGTAACGTTTAACGCAAAACTATGTGTTAAAACGGTCAAAAATCGGTTTTTCGAGTGATTTTTGTAAAACTGATTTTGATCTGTAAATAAACTGAAGTTTTTAGTTAAAAAACAAGCATTTTAACCAATTTTAAGTTTACTTGGTGTTTGGTTGGTCTTACGTGACTTCCGACGCCCTAAAACGTTACCGAATCGCTAAAATACGCATTTTTCAATGAACACTAGTATGGGTAAATTTTGAGTGAACCTTATGTGATAAAATGTGTTAGGTGATTTAAACATGTAAATGTGATAAAATGTTAAGTGTTAACTTGATGGTGGGAAACTTAGACAATGTATGTATACTTGTACGTTTTGTGCGGTAGAAACAGTGAAGATAGCGTTAAACATGTAACTTGTTTGTCGAGCATAAAATTGGTACATATGAGATGATTTATGTATAATCGCTTTAAAAATGACAAAATAGATAAGTTAGTAATATTTTGTGTGTTCGGTGTTAAATTCTATGAACATTGTGTATATATATATATATATATTACGACATGCAAGTCATAGATATATGGCGCATAAACGGGAGAGTTATGGATTTACACAATAATGGTCATCAATAAAATCGTTCAAGTCGCAAAAATCATAATAAATATATATATATGTATATGTATATGGACTCATATATATATATATATATATATATTTTAACATTCCAACATAATAAAAAATTACAACTTTTCAAGAAAATCTCAAAGTTATGTGATAATTTTAAGAAACGGAGAAACTTAGGACTTCTGTGTTAAATATATATTGATTTAGATTTGTTCCTATATTAGGACATATATAAAAATCAATCTCTGGGATTGCGGTATTAAAATACGCACCCAAAGGTGAGTGTCACTAAACCCCTCTTTTTACTGCTTTGTATATATTTTGGGGGTAGAACACGTCGTTAAAATAATGTTTTCGAAATAAAACATACCTTTTAATATAAAATATATATTTTCGCAGAAAATATATGAGGTTTGATAAGTTATACGTTTCGAAGTAAAACGTTTTTTATGAATAAATGTGGGACATTGGGATGGTACAGTGTTTCCGAGGCGAAACAGACCGTAAAGTTGGGACGGATGCCGGCCTGAGTTTCGAGTGATGGAGATTAAGGGGATTCCTGCAACTACGTGTATTAAATTGTCATATTAGTAGGATATATATATATATATATATATTGTACGTGACACAGACATCATATTGTTCTTCGAGAAAGAACCATGCGCCCATGATGTCGTTTAATCAGATAAGTATTGTATGCGAGGAATTGTTGGTAGATCTATCAGGTTGACAACCCCGTCGTGACCGGTCGCCCCTTGTCAATGTCAAACGATGAATTAATATTTTGTTCATTGTCTAGTATTGATTATCCCTGCATGGTTAATATATAGTTCGTATCGTCTAGCTAACATACGAGTCTGAAAGTTGACGCTATAATTTAATATACAAAACCTGGGCAATATATATTACAGTTGTCGGATCGATGAACTGGCGGAAGGCCCATGGATTTTATTATGAAAGTAAAATGTATGTTTTTAAGTAAACACCTAAACAGAAAGTTTTTCTTAGAATAAAATCTGTTAGTAAACAAATAAGAGAACTCACCTTCCTTTTTGTTGACACTTGATTTTTAACGTGTTCTACAGGTACCTGAGTTTGGCTTCGGGAAATCATGGCGTATCTTGTGAATGATGATGCATGTTGTTATGTTTAATTATGTTAGACAACTTTTAAACTATCTGAGACGTTTGTAATAAGATCCGCGAGGATCAAAACAAGTTAACTTATGTGGTTGTGTCATGACTTTTAAAAATGTAATGTTTAATATTTATGTTTTAAAATATATCAAAATGTCCAACAAAAGAGTGCATCGTCCGACAAGGTATAAATGGGCACCAACTTTCGTCACCACTACGTTTTATATTCCGCTGCGATGTTTTTGGGGTGTGCCAATGTTGCTGAATGTTCATCGTGTTAATGGAATGTTCATTATGTTACTGAATGTTCAACGTGTTAATAGAATGTTCATTATGTTGCTGAATGTTCATCGTGTTAATGGAATGTTCATTATGTTGCTGAATGTTCATCGTGTTAATGGAATGTTCATTATTTTGCTGAATGTTCATCGTGTTAATAGAATTGTTCATTATGTTGCTGAATGTTCATCGTGTTAATGGAATGTTCATTATGTTGCTGAATGTTCATCGTGTTAATGGAATGTTCATTATGTTGCTGAATGTTCATCGTGTTAATAGAATGTTCATTATGTTGCTGAGTGTTCATCGTGTTAATGGAATGTTCATTATGTTGCTAAATGTTCATCGTGTTAATGGAATGTTCATTATGTTGTTGAATGTTCATCGTGTTAATAGAATGTTTATTATGTTGCTGAATGTTTATCGTGTTAATGGATTGTTCATTATGTTGCCGAACAGTTTACCCTTAAACCTTGGGCTCTGATTACCAACTTGTAACACCCTTACTATTTTTAAACGGATTTTGTTTTAAATCACGAACATAATCATATAATTATAATTACAACTACATTGGAAAATACGGATTAATTAAAAACTTTTACAACTTTCAAGTATACCACATAATGTGACTAAATTCGTCGTTTAAAATAATGATTAACAATGTGCGGAAGCTTGTATCTTGAACGTGTTCGGTTCTTTGTTGAATTTGATCGTCCTCTGGTACTAGAATTTTACCTGCAACACATAAAACATGAGTTAGATTAGTCATACGTAGCTTAAAACGTGTTTAAACGGGTTCGCAAAACAAAACTGCTTAAATAAATAATTTTTTCGCCAAAAAGGACACCGTCGCGTCGCGCGACGGCCCCTGGCCTTTGTCGTCGCTTGGCGCGACCCCTTCTTTTTTCCAGAATATTGCAGCTGAAAGCTGCATATTTTCAGCAACGCTAATTTTCGCTGAAACGTGCATAACTCTCTCGTTATTTATTCGTTTTACACGATTCTTTTTCCTACGTGATCGTAATTTAATTCTCGATCACATGGAGTGGAAACCCGACATCGGAATTCACAAAAATTTAGATTTCAAGCTCTCGGCTTGAAATTCAATTATGACACTTTCTGACCCGTTCGTGTATTAATCAAACGAACAAGTTTGTTTGACACCTCATTTCTCATGAACCTTTTAATTTCAATATTTTCTATCATGTTAAGTTCCAGTCACGGGCTTCTACGTATTATTAACCCATTTTTTGCTTATAATCTTATTTTGACCCGTTAAGCGTATTTATGCACTTTTAAGCATAAATTACGCTCATTTCTTATATGCTTGGTAATTACACCCATTCCTATTGATTAATCTTCCACCACAACTATGATTGTGGTGGATTTAATGCAATAAACTATTTATTCCGAGTTTTATCCCTCGGATATGTCATTTTACGACATGACGCACTTTAAGGCATTTAACCCTTGAAAGTTTATGCCTTCAACTTTTATATGCATCTAAGGGTTGCAAGGTCATAATATAAGATTCTAGACAACCTCTAACGTTCGTTTGCTCGGTTGACCCATCAAGGGCTTTTTGGTCAATTTTAGCCCTTCATTTTGCGATGAAGGACTTTCACTAATTATTTGACCAAAATATAACTATTAACAATAATTCTATTTATGCGTACCTAGCTCAGGTCAACATTTTGACCCGTTTTAATACCTTGTCTCAACATTTGCTAATCCATAGCATCACCAATCCATAAGCCGTCTTATCCTGCGAGCGTATGTCTCAACAAACGCTTATTAGTCGTTAAATTGTCAAATGGTATCGACGTTACCATTTGACCCGTTGGGTCTAAATGACCGAATAATTTGCATTTAAAATCGAATGGCATTTAATTACCATTTTATAAAGTAACTCATTTCGGATTATTTTTTACCAAATTGATTAAGTTTCTTAAATTCGTCTCTTACACGTTTACCCAACATGGCTTATGCCATTTGGTGCCATTTGAACCATTGACCCTGATTCATGTGTACTTGGCTAAATCGCTATTCTACACCTTTTTAACCATTTAGGCTTACTCACAAAGTAGCCGCTCAAAAAAACCCATTTTTACCTTAGCCTTATTTCCTGGCTAATTTACCATCTTATCTTTATTTACCATTAAACATGGTTTTTATCCTTTATATTAGTTCCGACCCGTATTATTTCGTGTCGGAAACTGTCACACCCCGACCACGTAAAACAACAAATCGTGGCGGAAACGTCGGGGAGTGTCGTAACAGAATCATTGCTTCACAACCATGGATTAAATAATTTCGTTTTATTGAATTATTGAACTCATTATTTTATTACAAATTAGATAAATACAAATATTATCTTTCAAGTTTTAAAGTCACTAAGACACGAGTCCATCCTATGTATAGCAAGCATCAACAATCATCACATAACAGCACCTAAAACATGTGTAAAAATAGGTATGTCAGCATAAAAATGCATGTGAGATACATAGGTTTTGTTATAATAGGATTCATGACTTATAAGTTTAAAGAAAAATATTTGATCAAAAATAGTCATGATCCTTAAAATATTTTCTTTTATAAATCTTACTAAAATTTATAAGAAATCAGATGATATAACAAAATAATACATAGGTAAATAAATAACCAAGTAAAATATATTGTTTGTAAAACAATATTTTGATAAAAAGGTTTGTAATATATATATATATATATATATATATATATATATATATATATAGTGTAAGTATCTATGGAAAACCCATTTAATCTAGAAAACTTGGGAAACCTGAATTGTGTGGTCAAGATTGATCCACATCATATCTTTAAACACATGTTAAAAGGGCAAATTAGTCATTTGTTTAAGCCATCATTTCACCCTCTTCCCCATCCCATCAAGTCATTTATTACCCATCATCTCATCACTTTTTTAAACCCAACAATATATAAAGAACTTGCATCTCTTTCTTTCTTCTTTATCCCACATTCGTTTCTTCTTCCAAAACCCTAATATCTTTGCTTTCTCCCATCTTTCATGGCTGATTTTCATCCAACCATTTTCAAAATAATTCATTAGATATTAGAGAGAGAAACATCACATTTTCATCAAAGCCACCATCAAAGCTACGAGATCTGAATATCGAAGATCAAAGCCACCAGATCTGAAGATCGAAGACACCATGTGTTCATGTACTCATCCCTTTCTTTTGAAGCCACCAGATCTGAAGATCGAAGCCACCAGATCTGAAGATCGAAGCAGGCTGAAATCGTTTGGTTGCATGAGTTTCTAGAGAGGGAAAATTATTGGAACACCAAGACCAAAAACACACACAAGTGTGCGAGTGAGAAGCAAGTCAGAAATCATTTGGTTCATGGGTTTTAGAGAGAGAAAGTTGTTAGAACACCAAGCACACACACACAATTGTGTGAGAGAGAAGCAGGTCAGAAATCATTTGGTTCATGGGTTTTGGTTAAGAGAAAAAGTTGTTAGAACACAAAGAACATACTCACAAGTATGACATGGACTGGTTCAATGTCTTAATGTTATTTATTTGGTAAAATTTGAATGATTTTGTGTGTGTATTAGTAAAATAGATTTGATAGTTTGTGGGTATTTTTTTTTTTTTTTAAATGTATTAAAAAAAAATTTAGAATTGAGATAATGATTGTTGTTGTGGTTGTGGTTGTTGTTGTTTTTATATATTAGTTACCTTTAAAAAGTCCGTAATCTAATCGTTGATGATCTCGTTTATTTTATAAAAAAATTGTGTTTGGTTTGGTTGCTTGTTTGAGACTTTTGATCTGAACAGCAACTGTTTTTGTTAGTTTGGTTGCTTGTTTGGGGCTTTTGATCTGAATACTAACTGTTTTTTTGTGTTATACTAGGCGGTAACACATGTATAGGCATGTTACATGTGTTACAACAAAAAGTTTACACATGTGTAACACGTAACACATGTTATACATTTGTTACCACTCTAGTGTAACACAAGTTACAAACATGTGTTACATATGTCCAAGCCCCTATATGTTGCTTGTTTGGGGCTTTTGTTTACCCTGTATGTTATGTGTTACCTTTAGAAACTTTATAATTTATTAAGAATATCTCGTTTATTTTAAAAATAAAAAGTAGTGTCTTTTTGTGGGATAATTAGATACATATATAGTAACAACGTTACACATGTTATTTATAGTTACCCCAACCCTTTTTGGACACAAATGGGGCTGCACATATGTAACACATGCTTGTAACTTGTGTTACATTAGAGTGGTAACACATGTATAGCCACATTACACATGTTACATATTGTTGTTACACGTGTTACAACAAAACTTTACACATGTTATAACATATACTGATGTACTTGTTTTGTTCATAGGTGAATGGATGTTTTGTGTTCAAGATGAAGATGGTTATCAAGGAGCAAAGCATATTGTTTTGAAGTAACAATGAAGGAATCTTTTTTCACAACATTATGCCGATACATATTAGAATGCTTATTGTTACTTCAAAACAATGGACAATTCTAACATGTGTAACACATTCTAGCATGTTTACGGACCTATTTTTTTAAGGGTTCACCCCCGTAACCAATTCAGTAACCAATGAAACCATCATGTATTACTTGTGTTAAAGACTGTTGTTATGCGGTTACTTGGTTTATATTATATGACAATGATCCCCATGTGTTGCATATACTTTTGTAACTTGTGTTACAAATCACATGTACTAGCATGTTTGGATGTATACACGTTACATATACCAAGTGTTTTTCATACACATATATACCATGTGTGTTTCATACACACATGTAACATGCGTATGACTTGTGGTGCATATACTCATGTTACATGTATACATACGTTATTACATTTTTTGCTGGCATAATTAGCTACGTATGTTACATTTCTGCCAGTTGCATTCTAAACTGTTTGTGCTATATCTTGTAACATGTGTTACACTTTGAGGTAATATATGTTGTTACAGGGAGTTACACATATATACTTAACGTAATAGTGATTTTAAATGCAAAAAAGTTTTTTAGATGAACTTCACTTGGATAACACATTTTCATTACCTTTAGAAACTTCATAATTTATTCGGAATATCTCGTTTATTTTACAAGTAAAAAAATTACTTATATGTAGTAACAACGTTACACACTATAGAGTGAAACAACAGTATTGAACGCTGCTACACATTTCCCATTTTGCCGTAACAAGTGTAACCTTTTTGTGGGTATCGATGTTGTAGGTTTGTTACATCATGTAACATGTATAGAGAAGTTGGATGATATTGCGTTGACATTGGATTTGAGTGAAATTTCTTGTTCAATCACAAGCACTTACGTTGACTTTGGAGTTTAAGGGATACAACCTGTAACATGTGTTACACGGAAGTGTTACACAAGTGTTTCCAATTTACACATGTTACATCTTGTGTAATATGTTATACATGTGTAAACTTTGGTTGTAACACATGTAACAACTATATATAACATGTGTAGCGTGGCTATACATGTGTTACATATGTGTAGCCCATTATTGTATCTAAGAAATGGCTGGTGTAACTATAACTAACATGTGTAACATTGTAACAACATATGTAGCTAATTATGCCAACAAAAAAAATATAACTTTTTTATTTATAAGATAAACGAGATCATCCGTCTTCATCCAAAAACATGGCCTTCACAAAACATTACAATAAAACTTAAATGTAAAAAAAATGTTTATACAGAATTAAATATATGCAAATGATCCAAAAATGATCATACATGTGTTACCCTCTAGTGTAACATAAGTTACAAACATGTCTTACATATGTGCAGCCCCGATTTTTTGGTAACAAAAGGGTTGAACATATGTAACACATGTTTGTAACATGTGTTACACTAGAGGGTAACTTATGTGCAACATCAAAGGTACCCACCACCTGCCCTTCATCGACTTCTTGTTCCCATTCTTCATTGGTTTCTCCATCTACCTTCTTTCGCTTTATGGCCACCTGTTGTCATATCCGATATTGTGGTTCTCTTTCTTCCTACCAAGATCCCTTCTCGTTTGGCTGCAACTGCTATGGTCAAGTCGTAATAACACAAGTTACAGTCCAGTATTTTTAATCTACTAATTAAAAAAATTGAAGTAACATAACTAACACAAGTTACCCTCTACCCAATTATGCCCTAAAGTTGAAGATTCCCCAAATTTTGAGTTTTTATCTGCATCATTTCACACATACAAAAAAACTAAATAAAACCACCCAAAAAAAGATTACATATGTAAACAGTTACCATAAATACCTTTATTTTTCCTACATTTCAAACTACTATCCGGTGGAACCAACTCCCTCGCTGTAAGCACTAAAAAAACATGTAACATATGTTCGCAGAACCTTTCGTATTTGTTTGTCTTCGTATTACATTTTTTTTACATCTATAGCTTTTGTTTTTGTTTTCTAGACTGAACAGTTGTGCTCCCCACAACAATTGTTTTAGATGTGTTACCCTCCAGTGTAACACACGTTACAAACATGTGTTACATATGGGTAGCCCCTTTTGTGTCCAAGAAAGGGCTGGTTTTAACATAAGTAACACGTGTAACATTGTTACAACAGAATATTATGAGTGGCATACTTCGTCCGCAACTTTCTCACCTCCTTCATTTTCCTGCTCCCATTTGTTAAAGGGCGACAACAGGATATGAGTGCCGTTCAAAGTGTTAGAGGGCGACAACAGAATATTAGTGGCATACTTCGTCCGCAACTTTCCTATGCACGACCTCCCCTTCAGCTTCTTCTCTTTCTTCATCCCATTCATCGTCCGTTTCTTCGTCTACTTTCTTTCGCTTTTTCGGTATCTTACCAGTTTGCGATCTTGTTACTCTCTTTGTTGCTGCAAATAAAACTGGTTTAACACATGTTACTTAATTTCATTAAAATAAAACAGGTTACCTAATATGTTTTTGATAAAATAAAGTCAGGTTTAACATATGTTACCTATTTTTATAAAAATAAGACAAGTTTAACACTTGTTACATAACTTGGAAAAAATATGAGAGCTTAACACATGTTAACTAATCTGATAAAAATAATACAGGTTTAACACATGTTACGTAATTTGATAAAAATAAGACAGGTGTAACACATGTTACACTAACATGTTTACCTAATAGGAGAGGTTTAACACATGGTAATAAGACAGGTTTAACACACGTTTACATCATTTGATAAAAATGAGACAGGTTTAACACATGTTACACTAATATGTTTACCTAATCAGGGAGGTTTAACACATGGCACCCTAATAAGAAGGTTTAACATATGTTACGCTAATATGTTTATATGCTTTTTAGTCCGTTGACTTGTACCCTAATATCATACAGGTTTAACACATGTTACGCTAATATATTTATATGCTTTTGAGCCCTTAGACTTGTACCCTAATATCAGAGGTTTACCTAATTTGTTTTTGACAGAAAACAAGGCAGGTCTAACACATGTTACCTAATATGTTTTTGATAAAAAAAATATAAGACATGTTTAACACATGTTTTTGACAGTAAACAAGACGGGTTTAACACATGTTACAAATCAATAGTTTTAACGTGCAGTTGGCAAATTGACAATCCAAAAAAAAAATAATAATAAATAACCCGAGACTGTTTCTACTCAAAATAACTAACACTTCCTAGTCGCATTCAAAACAAAAATCACCATCGATCGAACCAAAAAACACCTACCGATTGAAAAAAAAAAAACATAAAAACCAACATTAACACTTTCTAGTCTCATTCAAAACAAAAATCACCACCGATCAAATCACACACCGATCGGACCAAAACACCTACCGATCGGAAAAAACAGAAAACCCAACATTTATCCGATCAAAACACCTACTGATCGGAGAAAAGAAAAAATCATCACCGATCAAAACACCTACTGATAAAAAATCGAACCAAACTTACTTGCTTCTGCACTTAGTTCTTGCTTTCTTCCATTTCCGGCAACTTTTACCGGTCAGATCATCTTCTCCGGTGCCCCTTTTCTTCTCCGGTCAGATCATCTTCTCCGGTCAAAACACCTTTTTCCGGTGCCCCTTATCTTCTCCGGTCAGATCATCTTCTCCGGTGCCCCTTTTCTTCTCCGGTGGGTTTTGGGAAGATCGATTGTTTGAGAGAGAAAGAGATGAATTTGGGTTGAGTATTTTGAAATGTTTGAAATGAGGTTGGGGTATTTGATTAGTTCTTATAGATATTTGTGCACCTCCTTTAATGCATGTCAAATCACATAATATTATAATATATATAATGTACTACAATTATGGTTGATTTTACCCATATGCCCTTGAAGTACCTTTATTGACTTTATCACTCTATTTAATTTAATTCAAAAAGGCTTCAAATTTTATGAGCCATTGGATCATCTTAATCAATGGTCATAGATTGGGTTTCCTAGGTTTTCTTAGTACAAATAAGTTTTCTATACATCCATGCCCTATATATATATATATATATAAGGGTGGGGTTCGGCTACAAAGTCCAGTTTTCCTAAAAAGTGTACAAAGTCATAAAACACCACAATTTCAGCCATAAAACACACTCAAAACCCACAAATAACAGAGTGAATATCACTAAAACACAATATCCAAACCCTAACAGTCCATAAAAACTTCAAACACACCATCACATAACTATGAATATAAAACACAACATGATAATCAACATAAAACACACTAATGTTAGTCATTTGAAAATCAAAGCCTTATCATCCAAAACACAACACAAAACCCATAAATATGGCGTTTTAGTAATCTTCACTTTATTATTTGTGGGTTTTGATTGTGTTTTATGGCTAAAATTGTGGTATTTTATGACTTTATACACTTTGTAGGAAAAATGGACTTTGTAGCCAACTCCTACCCTATATATATATATATATATATATTATATACTTTGGTTTTAAGAAAGTCGAATAAGTAATATATTAAAATATATTTCAGTTCCAAAATCGTTAAACAAATAGTATATTAAATATACTTTAGTCGTCAAAATAATAATTTTCAGTAGTATATTAAAAGTATAGTCTGGTTTTATAAATAACATATTAAACTATGTTTTGGGTTTTATAAATAACATATTAAACTATGTTTTGGGTTTTATAAATAACGTATCAAACTATGTTTTAATAATTAACAAAATATATGTTGGTTTTGTACAATATCACACATGAGAGCATATCAAACTATACTTTTGGGAGTATAATAAAATATACAATAAAAATGTGATTTAAGAATTCATTCAGACCTGAGTGTATCAAAATACACCTTTGAGACTACAGAAATACCACAAAGGCAATCCCTATTTGGATCAAATATCGGTTTCTGACATTCCATGACAACAGGAATGGGGTGTCAAATCCTATAGCGCTATATCATACTACCAACCGGTCTGGTGAACATAAAATAAGTACTATCCAACAATTTAATTTTATAATCTTTGAAAAATTAGAGTTTAAACCATAAATAATCATTCAGTTTATCAAAAGATAAGTACTGATATGTATAATCAATTATACTTTTGAAATCATGAACATAATAATTAGGTACACATGTTTCACCCCAAAACAGTTTAAAAACAGTAAAAGAGGGGACTATGTACTCACTTGAGGATGCTTAGAAGTCTTGAATAACAACCAAGCAAAGCTAGAGGGATTACGGAAATCAAACGGCACCTAATATAGGTAACTACATTAATAAACCGGACCTAAATAGGGAGATCGGATAGGATGAGGTTTCGTAAACCAAATGAGTATTGAAACCCATATGATATAGTTTAACAAAGCCTACATACTAAAATGAAACCTAACCTAACCTAAGTGCTTACGACCCATTACGACCTGTTTAGGTAGCTAACGCTACTTTAACGCGCCGTTCACGTAAAACGCGTTCGGACCGCCTAACTAGTCCTATGATAAGTATTAAGTGACAAAAGTTTGGGTTACATATGCTTAAATATCAATTATGCATAAAAAGGGTATTTTGGTCATTTTCCTAAGGCATATAAACTACCTATCATATAACTGTTTAAACGAAGTGACCATAAGGTATAACCTCGGAAGGTTATTCCCTATACAACTATGGTCACAAAACATGTTTGGTCGGATCCTAATGATCCACCAAACGGGTCTAGTTCGAAAGTCTAAGCGGTTGTTTAGACCGCTTGACGTACCACTCTTCACAAGCACTAAACTAAAAGTGATGAGCTAAACATGTTAAAACATGTTTAACAAAGTTTGAAAACAAGTTTTTATATCAAAACAAAATGTTTTGATACCCAAGAGTAGTTTGGTTACAAAATATGCATGAATACGCATTTTGGCCGAAGCTACGACTCGTCACTACACCTAATCAACGTGGTAATCAGTATGTATAGTCACTTGGGACTATAACCATCGTGATTACGCTCACGTTGCGAAGTTCAAACGAACTTCATGTTGACCATAAACTGGTCAATGTAGAAAGTCAAACACGGTTTGACTTTCATGCTTAAAAACGCATAAAAGAATAAAAGAATACTTACAAAAGGTCCAAGAATGGAGGTTTTGATCTAATTATTCTCAGGTATGGAGTGTTAGAACCCCAACTTAGAGAACATATCAGATCAAGGTGTGAAGAATTGAATGAATTGAGGTGGGTATTTATAGAAAACGAAGAACTGTTAAGATCGTTTCTCGTAAACCGAGCTTGAATCTTGGCTTTACACTTGGGCCCAAGGTTTTCAATACAATGGGTATGCTAAAAACCATCAAATATCTGCTCAAGGTATTGGAAATATTACATAAAAGCCCCTGAAATTCGACAAAAAGCCAAAAATGGAGTTTATGTCTGATGGGCTCACGCGCCCCGTGTAAGATACAACATATTCTTACGCGGCCCACCTAGCTGACTTTCACAGATTGTCAGTTTTGGCCCCTGAACTTGAAAAACATGCATTTTTATGCCTTTTTGGCACGTTTAAGCCCCGTTAACTTCATTTCAAAGCTCTAAAACGAAGTTAAAGTATAGGGAACTTAAATTATGCTCAAAAACATCTCAGAAGTCGGTTAGTTTGGTCGTACGGTTGCGTTGTTCGGGTAATTACGATGAAAGTCGTAACGAACGCAAAAACGATCCAAATTGAGCGACGAATGGAATTTTATCATGCCAATCACTAAAATATAATATTTTAATGATTACCTAAATTTTTTGATGTCTGGATATATTCAGAACGTAAGATATGCGCGAAAATGCAAACTTATACACTTTTTGACGCTTTTAGTCCCTATTGATCAATAAAGTTTATTTTAGCATATCGAAGCCTATTTCTAAGCTATGTAAAGGATATTTAGGGTATGTTTAACTTATGATCATATTCCGGAATGTTCGTTACAGTACGAATCGGCATACATTCGCAGTTTGTCAAAATTAGTCCCTGTAAGCGAATAAACTTGATTTCGACACACCAAACCATCCAAAACTTATTTCTAAGTTATGTAAAGGTTATTTAAGGTATTTTAAGCCTATGTCACTATTCCGGAGTGTTTGTCGCGTTAAACTGATTACGTTTACGCATCAGTTCGCGTGTGACTTTCCAGAAAGCGATTTAGAGCTTGAAAGCGAACAAGAATTGATATGTGCAAACGATACACATATTTATACAAATCCCAAGTATGAAATAAAATATTTCATTGGTTTGGTATTTGTTTAATGGTTGAAGTGAGACAGGTGTCACAGAAACCATATCTTAAATTTCATCTTTATCATATTTACAACTTATAGAATATACACGTAGTGGAGGGTTCAAATGAGAAGAAATTTTTTGTAAGAATAAAAAAGAACAAATTTCAACCAATAAGAATCCTTCATTTTACTTCATTTAATTTTTGTATTTAATATTAGTGTAAGGGTATATTGGTAAACTTAGATAGATCATTAATTGTTAGTCTTCCTTTTTAATAGCTAGTAAATTAAATTTGTAACTTATTTTCAAAAAATATATTTTTTCAAAGAAAAAATAATTAATTTAAAGTGTAGGATAAATTACGAGGTGTGTAGGATGAATTACGAGTTGTGTAGGATAAATTTCAATATATGTAGGATAAATTTTCAAAACGTGTAGGATAAATTTTGATGTGTGTAGGCAAAAAAATTAGTGTGAAGGACAATAGTCTTTATGACTAATTAATTAGTCAAAGATGTAAGAAAAACTATTTAATATTTTACAATTGTACCCGTTGTTCTTTTTCTTCTCAATTTAATTTTCTTCTCAAATGAACCTCCCCTATACACGTATTCTACTAAAAGGTGTAAGTTTCACTTACCTCGCATCCATGCGACACTTTTCTTTTCGTACTTGATCTTGTTTGACCCGCTTCTTTCCCAAGCCTCCTCCTAGCTTATCAAGCATCAACTATCATATAATATTCATAAGGTGGATAGGTTAGTCATTCAAGATCATACCTTTATGCCTTATGAACCTTTACACTACTTTTCTTACCGAACTCTATCATAGGTTGGTTTTACACTATTTTCAACATCAACAATTCATGTGTTCATCATCTAGTTACAATACCCATTTAACATATGTATGGGTAATTTTCGAATTTCTATTTTTCCGACGCTAGTTTATCAAATTATTAACTAGATTTGTTTCTAAACATGCATTTCATCACAACATACTTAACCCATTTCAAGTCATTTATGATCATGTATCCAAATTCATGATTTAATCAAACACCTTCTTAACATTATCATGCATTATGATTCTAAACATATTCTTATCATCAATTTCATCATAACATTAAAAACCACTTAGCACATATAAGGGTAATCATCAATTTCCTAGTTTTCTATACCAAATCATCAAACTTTTAACTAGGGTTTGTTCCTAGACATGGTTTCAACATAACCACACTCATACATTCAACACTCAAACATGAACTTCAATTCATGAGTGTTAATCATAATTTTAAGATATCACCAAATAACGAAATTCAACTTACCTTGTGATCTCCTAGCTTGAGTGATCACGAATTTATTTAAAGCCCCAAATTTTAGCTTGATTCTCCTTCGATTTGGTTGGATTTTATGAGTTTTAGGGTTTTAAAAGAACCCCCTTGGGCTCCTGGTCGTTCCTGCGCACACACACACACACACACTATTTGTGTGTTGTGTTTTATTTTTAATTTTAATAAAACAAGTTTCCCTTCTTGGCCATATTAGTCCCTATTGTTTCATTTATTATAAAAGAAGCTATATCTCATAGTTTTTCATTTAATTACCTATTACTAACTAGGTTAACTATTCCTTGTTAACTTGGTGGGTGTGGGGAATTATAACCCGTTTTATTTTTAAGTCCCGTTAACTCGGGCTTCTAATAAACCGTGTTTTCTCAAAGCGTTTATTCTTCTTTTTTATTAATATAAGATTATTTATTTAAATCCTAATATTCACCAGATTAATTTTACCACTAACGGTATTTTACCCATTCATTATTATTAACGTGGTTTAATTACCAATCCTATTTTCGGGGTGTTACAAGTCTACCCCCCTTAAAAAGGTTTCGTCCCCGAAACCTTTCTTACGTAGTTTTTTTTTTTTTTTTTGGTTTAACTCCATGGACTTAGTTTCAGTAATTACTTGAACATTACTCGAATTTAATAATCTTACTAGGACAGTATGGTAATGTCATTTTGGCTTTCAAACGTATGCGCCTTTCACGTGTAAGGCATCGTAGGCCGTTACTTTCATCTGGTATTTCTTATTCTGGTCACTTATTTGACCGAGTTGTCATCTGATCACTCGATCATATTTATTCTTCAATATGTTTACTTCAAGATAATTTTTTTTATATTGACAGACGCTTTGTATAAGTCGTAACACTATCTTGACTTTGAAAGGCTTTACCGGCTAAACTGATTAGTCGCCGTCACTTTATACCCCGTTATTCGGGTATATTATTTTGCCATCTCTGGCCTTATGTGTGTTTAAGATTTTCTAAATCCCCTCATACTACTTATGTTTGTTAGAACGATGCTTTTGACTAAAAACTAAATTTTTAGTTTACGTTTTCTCTGTCTTACGTCTTTTTCTCTCATGTCTAGGAATTTCCGTCTAAGTTTTATTCCTGACTGTTATTATTTTTCATGGAGAACTGTAACCAGATTTCCACTCTTTACCATAATAACCCGTAGGTTCTTTCACTTAGTCCCGTAGACTATCTCTTTAGATTTCCACCTTTTTAAGGTGAGCCCCTACAATTTGTTTCTTTCTATTTGTGACCCAAAGGTCTTTTTGGTCCCGTAGACCTTTACATTACTTATAATCCCACAGGTTATGATGACCCCGTAGATCATACCTTATTCGAGTTTTTATTCAAATGTATATATGTTTATATATGTATATGGCGTCAAGGCACCCCTTTTTATGTTTAGAATCATTTACTTTTGCTTTTTGGATTTCATTTTACCTTGACCGTAGTCTAAGGCTACATTTGTTTTCTTTCGGATTATCTTTCCGACTTTATGACTTCTAACGTCATTTACACGTCGGTTTTTCCTACGCTTACCGTTACCCGGTTCTTACCTATACTTCTTTACGACCCGTTACCCGGGTTCTTTATCTTAGTGTTTTTAACATTCTTATTTCGCTAGTTTGCATTTTTCCTATCTACATTCCTTTACGACCCATCACATAGGTTCATTAATATTTCGTGCTTCCATTATTCGGTTTGCGCTTACTTGCACTACCAAGTTTTTATACTTTATTTATCTCATTTGACTTATTTGTGTGAGATTTCATTACTCATGAACGTCAAACTTCATTCTTTATTCGACCCGTTCAACTTTAAAATAGTTGAACGTAGTTATCAAAATTTCTGTTTGCAAATTCTCATCGTCTTTAGTCATGACTCTAAATCCGAGTCCTTTGACTTTCTATTTCGCGTTCCCGTCTCTTGGTTTACGCATACTTTCAAAATCCTACCCATCTATCGGGTATCTTTACCGAAGTTATCATCAAGTAACCATTCTTATATGGTTTTAGACATCACTTTAATTTATTCGGTCGTCTTAGCGAAATTCATCGTTTTTATTCAGTCATGTCCTTTATTCTTTATTCTACCCCTTTGACTTGTCTGTGTGAATTTCATCACTTATGACAGTCAAACTTTATCCCCTATGTCTTAGCATTTACATTAGTTGGTTCATATTTTCATTTACTTTAATCTTTGTCCCTTCTCTCGGGCTCGTTATTCTAACATAATACGCTTCCGTCATCCGAATTACGTTTACGTTTACCATCAAACATTTTACTTATTTAACTCATTTGGGTACCTTTTTAATTTGTCCCATTAACCCTGTCCTTACTACATCGGATGTAAGTATGTCCATCATAAAAGTTCATGGTACCACGTGTTCACTACTTACTTGGCCAGAGTAAGCGATCAACACCTGATATACATGACATTTTATAATTTTCACATTACACCCCATGTAAGTAATGCCTCTATTTATTTCTCTTGGAAACAATATCCTGGATAGGTTTTCTATTCGGGTTTTTCCAAGTTTTCAATCTACATATGCAACTTTCAATCTCTACGTATTTGTTGCATATTACTATTCACGTAATAATTTAAAACGTGCACCTATTAATTCTTGCTCTAACAGGCTCTCCTTGCCATTAACTTATTCGCTATCGTTACGCGATTTAGTTCCTTGGTGAGCATACTCTTTGGACCGTTCCTCCGTCAAATCCGCAATTTGTTAAACTCTCGCTATCTTCAGATGCGAGTGTCCTTCAATTAAAACATTTACAAGAGTTAGTAATATCAACTTCAATAATCGCCCGTATTATAATACAAGGCTTTTCTACTATACGCGTCAATGCGCGCAATTTCGTCAACTATATTTATCATTAATTGAGGTAACGTGTATCACACGATAGCCCTATGTGTTGTTCACAACATTTTAACTCATACCGAACCATTAATGTACATGTACTTACCGGATTTGCGATCAAGCCTCGAACCAAACACTTTACCCTTCAACCTTGGGCTCTGATTACCAACTTGTAACACCCTTACTATTTTTAAACGGATTTTGTTTTAAATCACGAACATAATCATATAATTATAATTACAACTACATTGGAAAATACAGATTAATTAAAAACTTTTACAACTTTCAAGTATACCACATAATGTGACTAAATTCGTCCTTTAAAATAACGATTAACAATGTGCGGAAGCTTGTATCTTGAACGTGTTCGGTTCTTCGTTGAACTTGATCGTCCTCCGGTACTAGAATTTTACCTACAACTCATAAAACATGAGTTAGATTAGTCATACGTAGCTTAAAACGTGTTTAAACGGGTTCGCAAAACAAAACTGATTAAATAAAGAATTTTTCGCCAAAAAGAACACTGTCGCGTCGCGCGATGGCCCCTGGCCTTTGTCGTCGCGTGGCGCGACCCCGTCTTTTTTCCAGAATATTGCAGCTGAAAGCTGCATATTTTCAGCAACGCTAATTTTCGCCAAAACGTGCATAACTCTCTCGTTATTTATCCGTTTTACACGATTCTTTTTCCTACGTGATCGTAATTTAATTCTCCATCACATGGAGTGGAAACCCAACATCCGAATTCACAAAAATTTAGATTTCAAGCTCTCGGCTTGAAATTCAATTATGACACTTTCTGACCTGTTCGTGTATTTATCAAACGAACAAGTTTGTTTGACCCCTCATTTCTCATGAACCTTTTAATTTCAATATTTTCTATCATGTTAAGTTCCAGTCACGGGCTTCTACGTATTATTAACCCATTTTTTGCTTATAATCTTATTTTGACCCGTTAAGCGTATTTATGCACTTTAAGCATAAATTACGCTCATTTCTTATATGCTTGGTAATTACACCCATTCCTATTGATTAATCTTCCACCACAACTATGATTGTGGTGGATTTAATGCAATAAACTATTTATTCCGAGTTTTATCACTCGGATATGTCATTTTACGACATGACGCACTTTAAGGCATTTAACCCTTGAAAGTTTATGCCTACAACTTTTTTATGCATCTAAGGGTTGCAAGATCATAATATAAGATTCTAGACAACCTCTAAATGTCGTTTGCCCGGTTGACCCATCAAGGCTTTTTGGTCAATTTTAGCCCTTCATTTTGCGATGAAGGACTTTCACTAATTATTTGACCAAAATATCACTATTAACAATAATTCTATTTATGTGTACCTGGCTCAGGTCAACATTTTGACCCGTTTTAATACCTTGTCTCAACATTTGCTAATCCATAGCATCACCAATCCATAAGCCGTCTTATCATGTGAGCGTATGTCTCAACAAACGCTTATTAGTCCTTAAATTGTTAAATGGTATCGACGTTACCATTTGACCCGTTGGGTCTAAATGACCGAATAATTTGCACTTAAAATCGAATTGCATTTAATTACCATTTCATTAAGTAACTCATTTCGGATTATTTTTTTACCAAATTGATTAAGTTTCTTAAATCCGTCTCTTACACGTTTACCCTACATGTCTTATGCCATTTGGTGCCATTTGAAACATTGACCCTGATTCATGTGTACTTGACTAAATCGTTATTCTACACCTTTTTAACCGTTTAGGCTTACTCACAAAGTAGCCGCTCAAAATCTCATTTTTACCTTAGCCTTATTTCCTGGCTAATTTTCTATCTTATATCTATTTACCATTAAACATGGTTTTTATCCTTTATATTAGTTCCGACCCGTATTATTTCGTGTCGGAAACCATATCTTAAATTTCATCTTTATCATATTTACAACTTATAGAATATACACGTATTCCACTAAAAGGTGTAAGTTTCACTTACCTCGCATCCATGCGACGCTTTTCTTTTCGTACTTGATCTTGTTTGACCCGCTTCTTTCCCAAGCCACCTCCTAGCTTGTCAAGCGTCAATTATCATATAGTACTCATAAGGTGGATAGGTTAGTCATTCTAGATCATATCATTTATGCCGTACGAACCTTTACACTACTTTTCTTACCAAACTCTATCATAGGTTGGTTTTACACTATTTTCAACATCAACAATTCATGTGTTCATCATCTAGTTACAATACCCATTTAACATATGTATGGGTAATTTTTGAATTTCTATTTTTCCGACGCTAGTTTATCAAATTATTAACTAGACTTGTTTCTAAACATGGATTTCATCACAACATACTTAACCAATTTCAAGTCATTTATGATCATGTATCCAAATTCATGATTTAATCAAACACCTTCTTAACATTATCATGCATGATGATTCTAAACATAGTCTTATCATCAATTTCATCGTAACATTAAAACCCACTTAGCACATATAAGGTTAAACATCAATTTCCTAGTTTTCTATACCAAATCATCAAACTTTTAACTAGGGTTTGTTCCTAGACATGGTTTCAACATAACCACACTCATACATTTAACATTCAAACATGAACTTCAATTCATGAGTGTTAATCCGAATTTTAAGATGTCGCCAAATAACGAAATTTGACTTACCTTGTGATCTCCTAGCTTGAGTGATCACGAATTTATTTAAAGCCCCAAATTTTAGCTTGATTCTCCTTCGATTTCGTTGGATTTTATGAGTTTTAGGGTTTTGAAAGAACCCCCTTGGGCTCCTGGTCATTCCTACACACACACACACACACTATGTGTGTGTGTTTTATTTTTAATTTTAATAAAACAAGTTTTCCTTCTTGGCCATATTAGTCCCTCTTGTTTCATTTATTATAAAAGAAGCTATATCTCATAGTTTTTCATTTAATTACCCATTACTAACTAGGTTAACTATTCCTAGTTAACTTGGTAGGTGTGGGGAATTATAACCCGTTTTATTTTTAAGTCCCGTTAACTCGGGCTTCTAATAAACCGTGTTTTCTCAAAGCATTTATTCTTCTTTTTTATTAATATAAAATTATTTATTTAAATTCTAATATACATCGGGTTAATTTTACCACAAACTGTATTTTACCCATTCATTATTATTAACGTGGTTTAATTACCAATTCTGTTTTCGGGGTGTTACAAATGTTCATCGTGATAATGGAATGTTCATTATGTTGCTGAATGTTCATCGTGTTAATGGAATGTTCATTATGTTGTTGAATGTTCATCATGTTTGTTGGAAGTTAGTCGGTTATGTTTGTTTGTAATTGCATTGATTTGTGTTGATATGTTTGTAGATATGGAACTGTAGCGTGTGTAAGTAGTGTGAACTTGTATGTATGTGCATATGAATGAGATACGTATGAATGTACTTAGATATATGAGAGTGTATACACGTTTTGTAATCTAATGATTGTAGATCACTGGTATACGTATATGTGAAGATGTGGGTTTTCAATATGTTTGAGATTACGTACTCCTAACTATGTTACTATTGATAATGAAATAAATGGAGTGCAGGTATGGGAACGTCGGACTCTCGAGGAATTGATGTCGGACTCGAGTAAATAACATTGAGAGGATGTTTCAATGGAATACCTTACGTAGTTAGAATGTGATATAGCCTTTTAAGTATATGTATTAAATTATATATGATGTTACCACGTACTAACGTGTTGGTTATATATGGTGACCGCAGGTTAGTCAGATATTCATGATGGATAAGTGAACGAGGATCAAGTTGAAGATCATGGATTGTACGGGAAAGCGGTCACGTTGTCTGTAATCATTTGTTAACATAGTTACATTAAATAAATGATGAATGATGTATTTATGTTAGAAGGGTTGACCTAAACTGTATTTAAGTATGTTAGAGTAGTTAAAAGAAAGAAATTTTACGGTTCATTTTCCGCTGCGTCGTTTTGGGTCAAATCGTGAATAGGGTCTTACAAGTTGGTATCAGAGCCCTGGTTTGAGGGAAATCAAGTATGAGGAGGTAAATACTTGGACTCAAACCTATGTGCTCTTGTGACAAGGAACCCGTACAATCCGAGACTCGATCAAGAACTAAGGGTAGAAGCAAAGGTAAGTATGTACTTAAGTATGTATTTGAAGAAAACTAACAGTATGTTATGTGTAAGGTAAGCATAATTGCTTTGAGAGGATGATCTGTGAATGCGGTCTAGGACCAGTATCAAGGCATGTGATAAGAAAAATTGACCCCAGGTACGTAAATTTAACCTGTGGGTGCATGTAACGGTAAAATCTATCAAGTGAAGGAAAATTTCAAAAAGGAATATAATAATAGAATGGTAATGAAGTTTTGAAAATGCTACACATGCCGAAACCTAATTCTTCAGACATAAGGTGACGATTACACGAACACACGAAACTAGTATGTGGATTGTGTACCTGGCCAGTACACAAGAAACATATGACGTTCGTGAGACCGTGATAATTGTTATAGGTATGTCCGTTAGAATTTGGTAGAAGGTGGACGTGGGGGTGAGGGGAAATGTAAGACTTTCAGGGTTTTGAAAGTACCAAACACACATGAGAAGTATGAATGATAAGTTAGAATCCGCGAAACGGATTCGAAACATGAAAGGGATGAAAGATATGAATGATATGTTAGAAACCGCGAGACGGATTCGAAACATAGAAGGGAATGAATGATAGAATGAAAAAGTTTAAAATTCGTAAATAGGCATAAATCTAATAAGTAAGAATGAGTGACAAGAATGAAAGGCTCAAAATTTTAAGTAATTATAGATCGAACGAGTAAATATTCTGTAAGAAGCGGATAATATTCAAGTTATGTTTTGAACTTATATATATATATATATATGTAAATATATAAATACAATTGATGTGTGTAAAATGGAACATATAAATTACATCAAATGAGACATAAAACAAACCCCTTTTTAGTACTAATGTTGGAAAAAGTGTGCTTTTGTCTTCCTTTTGTATTTTCAGGGTTAAATGAGCGTAAATGAACAAAAGAAGCAAAAATACAGCTAAATCTAACATAAACATAAAAAAAGGATTAAACATGGCATGCCCGACCCCTCGACAGCATCTTCCCAAACAAAAACAAGATATCAGAAGGCTGAACACGCCTCGTGCCCAGCGGACACAGGGGCGTTCCCAAGTGTCTGCAGAAAAGACAAAAGCGTAGAAGCTTCTATTTCCCAACACGGGGGCGTGCCCAGCTCCACACGGCCATGGTCAACGCTAAGATTCGCAAAATCCAAGCAAATCTTGATAGTACATATACGCTTCTGCACAAGGGGCCGTGCCCAGCGGACACGGGGACGTGGTCAACTAATACAGACAAGCTGCATTAAATGAAGAAAGAGAAAGTGGATAGACACGGGGCCGTGTCCGGGCTTCTGTGCAGGCTATAAATAGAGGTGCTTGGTTCACTTCAAAGCCATCCCTTGACAAACCACCTCTCTACCACTTCACCCACACTCCACCACCATCACAACACCCACATCCACCACCCTCATCCATCATCCATCATAGAGTGTGTGTAGTAGTCTCGGGATCCAAGATTGATAGTAAGAGTTCTTGACAATCAAAGGCCATGTTTGCCTAAGTCTCTTACATCACTTGGTGAAGACAAGCATTTAGTGTAGTACTTTTGTTTTTTAATCTTTTCGCACTTTTTATTTAGTTTTGTATTAATGACTTTAATAACTAGTTTCTTATGTTGAAGGTGAAACTTCCTTATCATTTGTCTGTGGTGTCTTGGCGTTATTTTACTGTCTATATAAAATATAAGATTTACACCATTCATATCTCCATGGTCTATATGGAGATATGTTGGCTACCTGGTCGGGGGTTAAGGGAACAGTTTGGTAAGGTTCTTGCCTTGTTCAGTGTATAGATCCTGTAAGGACCTGGGCCAAGCTTACTAGGACCTCCTTCAATACCCACTGGTATTGGATGGTGGGGGTGCGAATGTCTTGATCCCTTCATATGTAAACTATTATTAATACATTAACCCGGCTATTTGGGATTGTATCCCTGCTGACTCAAACCACTTAGCCGAGGGTAACGTCACCTTCAAAAGAGGGGCATACCACATTACACATTAATAACTTAATTAATTATCTTCCAATAATCCAACCCTTTAGGATTGTATCCTTGCTGACTCAAACTATTGGGTTGAGGGTAACGTCACCTTCAAAAGAGGGGCCTACTACTATAACTAAGATAGTCTCTTAAAAGTGCAAAAGTGTGGAAAACAACAAAGGTTACACTAAAGGCGAGTCAGATCCAAGTGATTCATCTTGTCTATCTATTTTTATTTTATTTTTATTTTAAGCATTTTTAGCTTTTAATTTCATGTTTAAACCTTTTTCTAACTTTTTGATTTGATTAGACGTTGAGGATAAACCGGTACTAAAAGCTCTTGTGTCCTTGGACGACCTCGGTATCTTACCAACGCTATACTACGCTCACGATGGGTGCATTTGCCCATATGTGTGTTTAGTGTTAGTAAAATATCGTGTTTTATAAATTTAAAACTTGACTAAAGTGTTAAAAAGGGCTAAAAATATACTTAAATATATATACACACCGACACACACCAAGTTTTTGGCGCCGTTGCAGGAGACACAAGGATTTTAAGAAAGCTTAAAATCGACGGCCTAATCAGTTTTTCAAAACCTTTTTAAAAAGCGCGCATTTTCTGCATTTTAGTTAGTTTTTGCATTTACAGTAGACTGAACACGGGCCGTGTTCACTGAACATTGGGTTGTGCTGCACATTTTTTTCAAAACTCCCAGATGCAGAGTCTAAACACGGGGTCGTGCTCACTGAACACGCCCCCGTGCTACACAAAACCAGTCACTTTTATTAAAACGCCCAGATACAGAACCTGAACACGGGCCGTGCTCACAGAACACGGGGCCATGTCCAGCCTCTGTTTTCGTTTTTATCGTTGTTTTCTGGTCCCGAGACTCTGTTGTGGTCTGCTGAGTGATTCTTATGGATCAATACTCTGGAGATTACACCTACACCTATGAGGAGGATGATTATAGGGAAGACTATTGCACCATTTGTGGTAACCCTCATTCGGTACAATATAGTGATCTCTTTGAACCACCCACTTCATACAACCACTATGAGTAGCCCAAGTACGAGCCGTCCACTTCATATAGATCCTATGAAGACCCAAGGTATGAACCTTCTCACTCATACTCATATTTTGATGAACCAAGGTATGAGCCTTCATACACATACTTTGAGGAATCAAGATATGAGCCTCCACCTTCATATGCTTATTATGAGGAACCATGGCGTGAATAACCCACCTCATTTGAGTATTATGAAGAACAAAGTTACGACCCTTATCCATCATATACTTACAATGAGGAACAATGGTGTGAACCATCTACTTCATATGAGTATTATGAGGAACCAAGGATCGAACATTCAGATTCAAGCTTTGAGGATCCAAATCCTTACTCTACACCGACATAGCCTATAAGATAATAGAACACATTAAAACTATCGAGCGCTGCATAAAAGAATCCCGCGCAAGGGAAGAATTAAATTGTAAAAAAGAAGAGATAGTTAAAAATGTAAAAATGGAAGAACAAATAAGTGAAAAGCCGACACATGAGTTAAACAACGAAAAAGGTGAGTCCGACAACGTTAGAATTCAAGAAGAGTGTAATTTTGAAAGAAATTTGAAAGAAATAATCTCTTGTCACCTTCTTTCAAAAATCATTGTTTAGTTCCCACTCATGCTAAGTTTTTAAAAGAGTTAAACACTAACACTAAAATTGACGAAATGGTAAGCATTAAGTTAACAAATGATCAAACTGCGCTAATAAAAGAAGGTCCATTTGAGATTAACATTACACCGGTTCCATGTTTTTTTTCAAAATCCCTTTATTAGTAATATTACAATTGATAAAGATCTTTGTGTTAATTTAATTCCAAACTACATTTTCGAAAAATTAAGTATTGGTGATTTTTCTCCACTTCAATTACCCATTTTTCTATCTAATCGGAAAATAATAAAATCAATAGGGATAGTTGAGGATGTCTTGGTTCAAACAAATCAAATGGTAATCCCAACCGACTTTGTCATCCTTGATGACGCTCCTCTAGTGTTGGGACGACTTTTGTAAAGACCCATGAAGCCTTGAAAAATCGGAAGTACAACAATTTATCTATTCAATTAGGGGCATTTAAAAAGAGTGTCGATCTTGAGCGTTCAATGAAATATCCATTCGGCAACAATGATCCCCCTAATTGAAGATGAAGATGAACCACCTGATACAAGAGAAGAAATTGACCACTTTGTTGAAGAAGAGGTCGCCATAGAACAAACCTTTGTGGTTCTTGATCGAAATTAGCAACCAAATAAGGAGTCTCCTAAAGACCCACCTCTTGAGCTTAAAGAACTTCCAAAAGGTTTGGAATATGCTTTTCTAGACAAAGATGGTAAATCACCTGTAATTATTTCGTCAAAATTAACTAGTTTAGAAAAAGAAAAATTAATCACACTTTTGAAAAAACACAAAAATGCGATCGCTTGGAAGCTTGTAGATATTAAAGGCATAAGTCCTTCCATGTGCACGCATAAAATTTTAATGAATGATGACTACAAATTGGTAATACAACCACAACGTAGAGTAAATCCAAACGTCCAAGAAGTGGTTAAAAACGAAGTCATCAAATTACTTGACACCGGACTCATTTACCCAATCCCCGATAGTCCATGGGTAAGTCCAGTCCAAGTAGTTCCGAAGAAAGGAGGGTATGTATAGATTATCGTCGATTAAATGAGGTAACCAGGAAAGATCACTTTCCTTTGCCTTTTATTGATCAAATGCTAGAAAGATTATCCGGTCACAAATTTTATTGTTTCTTAGATGGTTTTCAGGTTACTTTCAAATTCCGATAGCACCCGAAGACCAAGAAAAGACAACATTCACATGTCCCTATGGAACTTTTGCTTATCGACGCATGCCTTTTGGTCTATGTAATGCCCTCGTAACCTTTCAACGTTGCATGGTGGCCATCTTCCATGATATGATAGAAAAGACAATGGAGGTCTTCATGGATGACTTCTCTATCTTTGGAGATTCATACGACCAATGCCTTGATAATCTTGAACGAATGCTATCCCGATGTGAGGAAACTAACCTCGCCCTTAACTGGGAAAAATTTCATTTCATGGTAACGGAGGGAATAGTACTCAGTCACAAAATCTCAAGCGAAGGAATGGAGGTAGATCGAGCAAAAATAGATATTATTTCTCGATTACCACCCCCATCCTATGTTAAAGCTATCAGAAGTTTCCTAGGGCATGCTAGATTTTATAGACGATTTATCAAAGACTTTTCAAAAATCTCAGGGCCTCTAACAAAATTACTTGAAAAAGATGCTCCTTTCATCTTTGACAAAGATTGCAATAAAGCATTTCTATCACTAAAGGAAATGCTAGTCAATGCGCCTATCATGATAGCGCCTGATTGGAAATTACCTTTCGAAATCATGTGTGATGCAAGTGACTTTGCAGTTGGAGCCGTCTTGGGAGAAAGAAAAGATAAGCATTTTCACCCAATTTATTACGCTAGTAAAACACTTAATGATGCACAAGAAAATTATACAGCAGCAGAAAAGGAATTACTAGCCGTGGTATTTGCTTTTGATAAATTTCATTCTTATCTTGTTTTTTCTAAAATTATAGTCTATACAGATCATGCAGCCATTCGACATCTCTTCAAGAAACAGGATGCTAAACCACGTTTGATACGGTGGATTCTACTCCTCCAAGAATTTGACATTGAAATAAAAGACAAAAGAGGAGCAGAAAACACCGCATCAGATCATCTTTCTCGCTTGGAAGATCCAGCTTTGGAGGCAACTAGGGACGAGCAAATCAATGAAAAATTTTCAACGGAGTCCCTGGAAATGGTGGAATACCGAGAAGAGCCATGGTATGCCGACTATCCTAACTACTTAGCTAGCGGTATAGTCGCAAAAGGATGGCCACATCATCAAAGAAAGAAATTCTTTGCCGATGTCAAGCTTTATTTTTGGGAAGATCCTTATCTTTTCAAAATGTGTGTTGATCAACTCATCCGTTGATGTGTACATGGTAGTGAAGCAAGAAGAATTCTCCGCCATTGTCATGAAGGTCCATACGGAGGACATCATGGTGCCGCTAGTACCGCATGAAAGGTATTTGATTCAGGATTTTATTGGCCAACCATTTACAAAGACGCCCAAAGTCTTGTTAAGACATGTGACGCTTGCCAAAGATCAGGTAATATTTCTTCCAAAAACGAAATGCCACAAAATGGCATTCTTGTTTGTGAAATTTTTGATGTGTGGGGACTCGACTTTACGGGACCTTTCCCACCGTCAAAAGGAAACAAATATATACTTGTGGCAGTAGATTACTTGTCTAAATGGGTCGAGGCCGAGGCACTTCCAACAAACGATGGAAAAGTCGTGGTAAGATTTCTGAAAAGATTATTCTCTCGTTTTGGAACACCAAAAGCATTAATAAGTGATAGAGGTACCCATTTTTGTAACCATCAACTTGAAAAAATCTTAACAAGGTATGGGGTCTATCATCGGGTCTCAACAGCATATCACCCTCAAACAAACGGACAAGCCGAAGTGACTAAAAGAGGTTTAAAAAGAATACTTGAAAAACCGTAGGGTTAAATAAAAAGGAATGGGCCGATAAATTAGATGATGCTTTATGGGTTTTTCGAACAACGTACAAAACAACAATAGGTACAACCCCATATAAGCTCGTCTATAGAAAAAGTTGTCATTTGCTAGTAGAAATAGCACACAAGGCCTACTGGGCAATTAAAAACGTAAACTTAGACATAGAAATTGCCGGTAAAAATCGATTTTGCCAATTAAATTAATTAGACGAATTAAGGAATTATGCATACTCTAACTCCGAAATTTATAAGGAAAGAATGAAAAATTTGCATGATAAACACATTAAACCTAATGAATTTCGAGTAGGAGATCAAGTTCTATTGTTTAATTCACGACTTCGATTATTTCCTGGTAAATTAAAGTCTAGGTGGTCAGGACCTTTTTCCATCACCCATATTTTCCCGCACGGTGCAATCGAAATTAAATCTCGGAATGGAATTCCATTCAAAGTCAATGGCCAACGGCTAAAGCTTTATCAAGGGTTTATTGAGGATGAAGAGGAAGAAATCTCACTTCAAACGGTCGAAGAATGAAACAAAGGTTCAAGCATCAACATCGTACCTTGTAAGTTATGAACATCGGGAAAACATCTAAATTGGTAAGATTTCTAAAACCAAGTTTCGGGAAACAGGGCACTCACACTATATATATATATATATATAATTTGCCCGCCCACGGGGCCGTGTCCGCGCAACTGTCGGGATAAAAACCCCTTTTTCATTCAGTTTCTTCATTCCACACGCCCCGTTTCCCCAAAAACTCTCTGGTTCTGGTGAAAATTTCTGCAGATTTCTACGTTCCCCCGACTTCTAACAACGTTAAGATGGCCAAGAAATTTACCAGATTCAACGCAAGTGAGTTGGCTGCTCAGGCGCGCTATGATGTGCTAAGAACTAGGTCCGAAGAGAATCCCAGACAAGTGTGCATGGACACTCTTGAAGCAGTGAACCAAATTGACCGATTCAACAACATTGCCACCAGCCCACTTCGAGTGTCTCTTTGCACTCGGCTTCACTCCATGCATGAATACAACATGGAATTTTACAGCACGTTTGTCCTTAAGCCAAGAGCGGATCCGTTTGACAATGATGGGGTAGAGTTCTGTTGTGGAGGGACCTTGTACTTGATCTCAGTCACACAATTTGGGGCAATAGTCGGGTTGTACTTAGAAGAGGATGCTGGAGATGAAGAGAACAGCGGCGGTCTCCGCGAGCTTCACGAAAATCAATGCCAAGCTGCTTGGGCTCAAATCGGGGAGGGTCTCTATAACCCGAGCCGAACTAAGAGCACACAGTTGAGAGACCCTCTTTACCGCTACATCCATAGGGTCCTCAGCTACTCTCTCTGCCAGAGACACGACAGTGGTGGTGTTGTAGGGTTACGTGATCTCCTGGTTCTCCATTGCATTCACAACCATATCAACCTTGATGTTCCATACCTGCTACTCCGAAACATGCACTTGAACCAACTTGCTACTCCCCCGACTCCTATCATGTTTGGAGGGTGGATTTACCGCCTTTTTAAACATTTTGTGCGGATGCCGAGGTCCTTTCACAAGGGACCATGGTCGGGAAAAGTGGACATGGTCATTTGCCGCTCCATGAACTTGATCTATGAAGCGAATGACGGGACGGTCAGTTTTCATACGGTTCAAGGGCATGCTTGGAACCCTCAAGAAGCTCTAGTCCTACACCCTCCACACATCCGTCCTCCTCCCCAGTACCACTACCAGCACCAGGGTGATCCGGGTCAATCTTCCTCTCAAGGAGGTGGTTTTCCTAACTTTCAAAGCTTACATGATTTATTGCAGGAAAACCTTATGTGCACCAGGAACACCTACAACATGGCCAGCAACACATACGCCCGGGTTGGAGCAATAGAAAGAAATATCTCCGACATGTAGGATGATATTGGGAACATCCGGGAGTATATGGCGGGCCACGGAGGGGATGATGATGATGAAGACGAGGACATGGATTGAACGGGAGGAGTTGGAAGTAGCAGAACTTGGTTGGAGGTCTCACAGGTTAACCCCTTTATCTCATGAACAATTGCATGGCCTGCGTGCCATTTGTTGAACAATTTACTTCTCTTAACACTTTTTAATTTTCTACATTTCTTTTTTTTTTATTTTGTGACATGGATGATGAAACTTTGGTAATTTAGGATGTTGGTTATTGTTTGGCGTGGTATTCATTAGTAAAACAGGTACCTACGAGGCTTAAAGCACTTAACATTAGTGCTACTAAAGTCGGGACAGCAGAACCGAAAGAAGAAACCTGTTTTACATGTTTGCAGATTGTCCACACGGGGTCGTGCCCAGCCGACACGCCCCCGTGCCCACCTCCCAGACCTGCTGTTTGTCTAAATTATGCAAACTTTTGTCCAACACGGGGTCATGTTCACCAGACACGCCCCCGTGTCCACCTTCTGTAAGTTCTCGTTACTGGCAATCTGACCACGGGGCCATGCTCATCTGACACGGGCCCATGTCCAGATGCCCAGTAACATAAATTTTTGTTTTTAACACACCTTTTACACATTCAATCAACCTAAAAACTTATTTTTGGGACACATTGAGCACAATGTGTAATTTAAGTGTGGGGGGGGGGGGGGTGCTAAAACCTTGAATTTTGCAAGTCCTAATTACAAGCCTTACACAAAACTCTATTGGAACTACTAAACACCCCAAATTTTTTGAAAAACTTTTCATTTTTTTTACTTGTCTTGGTTTAAAATTGGGAATAACAAGTTCTAAAAAGGTTATATTTTTACAATTTTACAACCGATAACGTCGTGATAAAAAGAACCAACATAAGAAAATTATGAAACGGCATGATAAATCTAGTTAAAATTTGATTATATATACTTGATCACATTAAAAACCCATTCCCACAAAAAGCGAGTTTTGAGCCTTTAATTGAGCATACAAATACACATCTTTAAACTAAATGCTCATTTTTCATTTCTTGTGTGAATAGCCGCTTGGTTTCTTACGACTCTAGAACTTGCCATAACAATAAATTCCCGGTCCTTACCAACTCAAACCTAAGTAAGTAAATAATGGATGCATTAGGACTAACCCTTTTTATTTCAACACCATTATTTTTTTTACCACCTACCCAAAATCCGCCTAGTAAGCCCCTTTGAGCCTAAACCTTTTCATTTCTAAACTCAAAACAAACACCCTTTACCCACCAAAAACCCTTTTTATTTTTAAACCCCTTTATTTTAGTAAAAAGCTCGGTTTCCATGTGACATTTCTTATCAAAAAAAAATGATGAAGTCTAGCAATAAACAAATAAGTTCATCAAAAGAAACTTTGTTTGAAAATGCTTCATTTGAATAAAAAGTCACAAAAACAAAATGTTTTACGAAAACCGACGCTTTTTACGCCTTTCGCCCTTTTCTACTAACCACTAACCCAAAACCACCTACCTTTAACCAAAGCCTAACCCTTCCCCAAAGTCCTTTTGATATTTACAATGGTTTTAGTTAAAAAGGAGGAGGACTGATTGCTTGGCAAGCATATGGTAGAAGTAAGTTCCATGCCGATCTCGATTGTTTCACAAAAATACATCTTCGGCCGAGTGTTGAGTGATCTCCCGTGAGGTATGTGAACTTGTATATCAAGGAAATTTTAAAGAGGCATGGTATGCCCAAATAAGTAATTTCTCTTATGAAACGTTCTAAATAAATCATAACGAATAGGATTGTAAATAACATAAAAATAAAGCCTAATAAAGATCTTGGAATCCCGTCACTCTAGACAAGCCCAAAACTTCTCTTCTACCCATTCCATTTGGGTGTGTAAGCCACATTATAAAAAGTTTTGCTTGAGGACAAGCAAAGATTCAAGTGTGGGGGTATTTGATGTGTGTAAAATGAAACATATAAATTACATCAAATGAGGCATAAAACTAACCACTTTTTAGTACTAATGTTGGAAAAAGTGTGCTTTTGTCTTCCTTTTGTATTTTCAGGGTTAAATGAGCGTAAATGAACAAAAGAAGCAAAAAATATAGCTAAATCTAACATAAACACAAGAAAAGGAATAAACGTGGCATGCCCGACCCCTCGATAGCATATTCCTAAGCAAAAACAAGATATCAGAAGGCTGAACATGCCCCGTGTCCAGCGGACACGGGGGCGTGCCCAAGTGTCTGCAGAAAAGACAAAAGCGTAGAAACTTCTATTTCCCAACACGGGGGCGTGCCCAGCTCCATACAGTCGTGGTCAACGCTAAGATTCGCAAAATCCAAGCAAATCTTGATAGTACAGATACGCTTATGCACACGGGGCCGTACCCAGCGGACACGGGGGCTTGGTCAACTAATACAGACAAACAGCATTAAATGAAGAAAGAGAAAGTGGATGGACACGGGGTCGTGCCCACTGGACACGGGGCCGTGTCTGGGCTTCTGTGCAGGCTATAAATAGAGGTGCTTGGTTCACTTCAAAGGCATCCCTTGACAAACCACCTCTCTCCCACTTCACCCACACTCCACCACCATCACAACACCCACATCCACCACCATCATCCATCATCCATCATTGAGTGTGTGTAGTAGTCTCGGGATACAAGATTGATAGTAAGAGTTCTTGACAATCAAAGGCCATGTTTACCTAAGTCTCTTACATCACTTGGTGAAGACAAGCATTTAGTGTAATACTTTTGTTTTTTAATCTTTTCACACTTTTTATTTGGTTTTGTATTAATGACTTTAATAACTAGTTTCTTATGTTGAAGGTGAAACTTCCTTATCATTTGTCTGTGGTGTCTTGGCGTTATTTTACTGTCTATATAAAATAAAAGATTTACACCATTCATATATCCACGGTCTATATGGAGATATGTTGGCTACCTGGTCGGGGGTTAAGGGAATGGTTTGGTTAGGTTCTTGCCTTGTTCAGTGTATAGATCCTGCAAGGACCTGGGTCAAGCTTACTATGACCTCCTTCAATACCCACGGGTATTGGATAGCGGGGGTGCGAATGGCTTGATCCCTCATATGTAAACTACTGTTAATACATTAACCTAACTATTTGGGATTGTATCCCTGCTGACTCAAACTACTTAACCGAGGGTAACGTCACCTTCAAAAGAGGGGCCTACCACATTACGCATTAATAACTTAATTAATTATCTTCCAATAATCCAACCCTTTAGGATTGTATCCTTGCTGACTCAAACTACTGGGTTGAGGGTAACGTCACCTTCAAAAGAGGGGCCTACTACTATAACTAAGATAATCTCTTAAAAATGCAAAAGTGTGGAAAACATCAAAGGTTACACTAAAGGCGAGTCGGATCCAAGTTATTCATCTTGTCTATCTGTTTTTATTTTATTTTTATTTTCAACATTTTTAGTTTTTAATTTCATGTTTAAACCTTTTTCTAACTTTTTGATTTGATTAGACGTTGAGGATAAACCAGTACTAAAAGCTCTTGTGTCCTTGGACGACCTCGGTATCTTACCAACGCTATACTTCGCTCACGATGGGTGCACTTGCCCATATGTGTGTTTAGTGTTAGTAAAATATCGTGTTTTAAAAATTTAAAACTTGACTAAAGTGTTAAAAAGGGATAAAATATACTTAAATATATATACACACCGACACACACCAATAATTATGCTCAGGTATTGTATACAAGAATGGTTGAAAGGATAAATGAGTTATGCGGGTCAAATGGTGATTTCCATTTGAACCCGGTATTTAATGTTTGAAATGTTCAAGTTATTTAATGGTAGGTGAGCATGATGTACGGTAATGTTACTGTCACAAACTGGAAGGAAATAGTCAAGCAAGGAATGGATAACGAGTCAATGGATTTTGACTTCCGTCAGGTATGTATAAAGGTTATGCATTTAATAGGAGCTTATTGCTCGACTAGATAGGGGTGTGTTAGAATTGGGTAATTGGTGAATGTAGATCAGAATGTAATTACAATTGGACTTTTGAAAAGTCAAACAAAGTAAGTTGATAAGTTATTAAGCAAGTAATAGTAAGATAGCATGAAGTAGTTGAAATGTCAAGAAGATAAAATCGATGAAAGCTATTGTAGTAGCAAGAAACCTTAGTTGAAAGAAATAAGCTTTGAAAAACTTACGTGTGTGGCATGATAATAATCGACCCATGAGAGTCAAAATGAATGATTGGCTAGAATTCGGATAAATGGTTATGTAATTTACAAAGAATGAAAAACTTTCACAAGAAAAGCTAAGGTAATGTCTTGTAAGTATGCTTGATTTGGAAGGAAGAATCAAGGTGTACTTCAATGCACATACGATAAGTATGAGGTGACAGTTGACTTTGAAAAGTCAAACTGCAAAAGTTCATAACATGATTAAATAAATGAAGATGTGTATGTAAGAATGGAATGTGTGATATGTGTAATATGTATGCAGGGAGGATGTGAAAGAGTTGTAGGTGAATAACCATTGAAAAGCATAAATATTTATGTAAAATGTGCTAACCATTACCTTGTAAATAAGAATAGTAGAATGCTTGAAGTAATGAAGCTAGTAAAATTGGTAAAAGGACGCTCAAGAACGGTAACTTATCAGCACGGATGAGCGGAATCAATCCAATTATGGATTTGTGAAGATATGAGCCGAACCGTTTTAGCAGCTCAATGCATTGTGTCAAACTACGCGGTTAGTAAATTTATTAATTACGAATGTATGATAGAAAGTTATAGATTGAATAGCAAGTTCATATGAACTAACAGTAGCACAAGTATAACAGGGTATTGAAGGTTTGACCTTTGAAGGTCAACAAAGGAATGAAATTTAGGTCCAGACTAATGTCAATAAGCAATGCGTATATGTGAATATAGAGAGAGTAATACATTAAAACAAACGATGGACAAGTTAAGAGGACATAAATGAAATGAATCGGAATTTAACCTAAGGGTGTATGTAGTACCATGTAACAGTGGAAAACGTAGAAGGATGTTTAACTCTGGAGTTAAGCACGTATATATGAATACGAAATAGTAGTTTTGTTGCAATAACGAAACAAGAATTAAATGTTATATGATATATGTATGAACATATCTTGACTTCTTATGTAATTACGAAAGTAAATAGAATAAATGTCGATGGTAGATATTGTCTAGTGGGAATGAACCAGGTTTAGAGGACGAAACCTTGTTTAAGGAGGGTAGACTTGTAACGCCCCAAAACTCGGGTCCAAATATTTTATTTGGACTTTTTTTTAGGTTGGAATAAGTAAGTAGGATTTATTGGCTAAGTGGCATATTTTACTAATAACCAAGTAATCTAACTTGGTTAGATAAAGTTGGCTATTAATTAAGAGTGGAAAACTATGGGGGTCAAATAAATAAGAAAGAACATGAGGGACTAAGGTTGCCAAAGTGGAAACTTGAATTAATTAAAAGAATAAAAAGAAAATCTAAAACACACACTATGTGTGTTTGTCTGGGGATCGAACTAAGCAGAAGAAAAAGGGTGAAACCCTAATTCACAAGAATCATCAAATTAGAAAGGGGAATTCAGCAAATTCTATTGCATGTACAAGGATTCTTGATCATCCATGTGTTCTTCACATTAAGTAAGTTTAATTTTATGTTTTGGTGATGTTTGATGTTATGGGTTATGGTTAATCCAAGAATTGATGCAAAAATTGAACATGAATAAGTGTTATAATCCTCGTATGGAGTATGTGTTATGCATGATTTTGATCAATTAGATGTTTGGAGGTGAAACCCACCATAGATGATGGAAATGACGACATGGGTATTTCACCCATGTCCAATCTTCGTTCGATTCTTGATATGTTATGTTGTATGTGACCATCTTGCTAGTTAGGTTGAACTTGGTATGAAATTAGTTGGTATTTTGTATTGATAATGATTGAAAGTAAAGAATTAGGAAGTAAAGCATGAAACACTTGTACATTATGCATAAATCGTGGTATGCACACCAAGTGTTTGATGAAATGCCTAGGTGAGATTAATAGATGAAATGGTATGCAAGTAATGGATGAAATCGTATAACATGGGGATATGATGTATTTGATGATAAATAAACATGAGAAATGCATTTTTAGATGGAATTCATGTAGGATTTGGTTGGCCATGTTATTTGGTAAAAGTAAGCATTAGAATATTGTACTCAATGTTGGAGTGGTATGATGTTTACTACATTTTTGAATAATTGCTTAATCAAAATTGATACGTAAAAGTAAACTAAATGTGAAGCATATGAGATCATTAGAACGGGATAGAGTTAGAATGATGTTGGGTTGTTAAGCATAGGTCATGGTGTTAGTTGTAGAATTATGTTAATAGAATGAACAGAATTAAATATGTTTGGTTTGTGCATATAACTAGATGATCATGTGGTTGTATGCTTATTGCATCATAAGTATGAAATGTATATAGTGTCATTAGTATAGTATACTATAATGACATGGATGTATGAAGTTAAATTGAAAGTTCATACAATAAACCGTTGACTTTCTGAAAGTCAACTGTGCATAAGTAGCAATGTTAGACTTTTTGTCACAATTGTAATGTTATAGAAAGTCATATGATGCGTGTTATATCCATATGTGTTATATGTGATGACGTGATGAATTATATGAGTTTTAAAAGATTGACTTATGGAAATATGCCTTATGCTTGTTAGAATTTATGAATGAAAGTCAAATGTGAAACATGAATTTGATATGATCGTTAATATGTACAATCATGTATGCTAACAAGAATGTGAATGCGATGACATGAAAGTATAGGGATCATGTCAAGATGGATGGAAGCATGGAGGGCTAACAGGTCAAAAGGAGGTGAGGAAACGGATGCGAATACGGACACTTAAGGTAAGTGATTTCCGGAATCACTTCTTATTTATAAATGAAGTTTGGTATGTTGTATATAGGGAACCATGTAAGAATTTACGGGTAAGGGTAAGTACTAAGGTAAGTTCATATGAACTTTGTCTATCCTTAATGTAAATTAAGATGATAGTTTCATCGTGTTAATAGAATGTTCATTATGTTGCTGAATGTTCATCGTGTTAATGGAATGTTCATTATGTTGCTGAATGTTCATCGTGTTAATGGAATGTTCATTATGTTGCTGAATGTTCATTGTGTTATTATGGAATGTTCATTATGTTGCTGAATGTTCATCGTGTTAATAGAATGTTCATTATGTTGCTAAATGTTCATCATGTTAATAGAATGTTCATTATGTTGCTGAATGTTCATCGTGTTAATAGAATGTTCATTATGTTGCTGAATGTTCATCGTGTTAATGGAATGTTCATTATGTTGCTGAATGTTCATCGTGTTAATGGAATGTTCATTATGTTGCTGACTGTTCATCGTGTTAATAGAATGTTCATTATGTTGCTGACTGTTCATCGTGTTAATAGAATGTTCATTATGTTGTTAAATGTTCATCGTGTTAATGGAATGTTCATTATGTTGCTGAATGTTCTTCGTGTTAATGGAATGTTCATTATGTTGCTGAATGTTCATCGTGATAATGGAATGTTCATTATGTTGCTGAATGTTCATCGTGTTAATGGAATGTTCATTATGTTGCTGAATGTTCATCATGTTTGTTGGAAGTTAGTCGGTTATGCTTGTTTGTAATTGTATTGATTTGGGTTGATATGTTTGTAGATAAGGCTCAACTTACAAATAAGTGAATGTGACTTGTATGTATGTATGTAGATATGGAATTGTAGCGTGTGTAAGTAGTGTGAACTTGTATGTACGTGCATATGAATGAAATACGTATGAATGTACTTAGATATATGAAAGTGTATACGCGTGTTGTAATCTAATGATTGTAGATCACTGGTATACATATATGTGAAGATGTGGGTTTTCAATATGTTTGAGATTACGTACTCTTAACCATGTTACTATTGAGAATGAAATAAATGGAGTGCAGGTATGGGAAGGTCGAACTCTCGAGGAATTGATGTCAGACTCGAGTAAATAAAATTGAGAGGATGTTTCAATGGAATACCTTACGTAGTTAGAACGTGATATAGCCTTTTAAGTATATATATTAAATATATATATGATGTTACCATGTACTAACGTGTTGGTTATATATGGTGGCCGCAGGTTAGTCAGATATTCATGATGGACAAGTGAACGAGGATCAAGTTGAAGATCATGGATTGTACGGGAAAGCGGTCACGTTGCTTGTAATCATTTGTTAACATAGTTACATTAAATAAATGATGAATGATGTATTTATGTTAGAAGGGTTGACCTAAATGGTATTTAAGTATGTTAGAGTAGTTAAAAAAAGAAATTTTACGGTTCATTTTCCGTTGTGTCATTTTGGGTCAAATTGTGAATAGGGTCTTACAACTTTTCACGATGTTGCAATAATCTATACTTTCTATAAAAAGGAGAAAACTCAATGACATAAGAAAAGCTTCATTGGAACGACGATGTTAGAACAATGCAACTCTCCCATCAAAGAAGGTAGCACATGCAACTTTTCACGATGTTGCAACAATGATATTGCAACATCGATGTTGAAACGTTGATGTGTGATGGGAAGCTTCATTGGAACGACGATGTTGGAACAATGATATTGGAACGATAATGTGTAAACAGAATTAAAAAATGTTCGAAAAAGAACTGTAATCAGAGATTAATCGGCTAAATCATGAGAGCTATGCATTTGAGAGAGAGAGATATATGCTCGCGGATATGAGTGAGAGAAATGAGTTGTAATTTGAATGTGGAGCTGTCGCGACCCCCGACCCCTGCCCCGGGAGGCGGGCGACCGCGAGCACTCAGAGCTGGTGGTATCGGTGTTTATTTAATTTGGCAGCGGAAATTTTCATCAGGACCGTAGTTAGGAAATATTTTATCAAAGTAAAACACCTCATTTTATAAATAATAAACACATGGGTAAAACCCAAGTTTCCATTCATAATATGTTTATAGGGATAAACCCTATTTTGTTTAAATAAAACGTCTTTCTTGTTTAAGTAAATTTTATAGCCACTTTTCAAAGCCTTCAGTGCTCTCTAGCTAGCTTCTATTTGGCTTTCACATTTTGTTACCTGAAACGCGTTTTAAAAACATTTGTCAGTGGTAAATACTGGAGAGTGCATCCCAATTTAATCAAAATACTTTTATCAATTTACAGTATTAAGGGCATCCGCAATTACAATTGTTTACATCTATCAAATTACCACCCACGGTACTGTCAATCCTGACTTGTGGTCATGTTACTATTCTCAGTATTAGTAATAAGTAATGTATACAAAACCCCAACATACCGACAGTAATTGTAGAATTACAAATACTCAAACACTGTTAATTATACTTAAAAACAATTGAGGTTTGTATAAAAAGGTTTACAAAAATGAATGTACTCACATTGCTAATTTAGATAATTCCTGGTGACTTCCTTGTTATAATCTATTAAAACTAACAATGCATACGTGTTAGTAAAATAACCCAATTTACATTAGCTATACCCCCCTCCCAAGACAGAACTCCAACGACTGAGTCAGGCAGAGGCTCGACATGCGTTACGGAGCACTAGATCAATCGAACAGAGTAACGAATACGTAACCGGGGGTTATAATACTTACAATGAGGCAGAGCTTCACTTTTTAGTGGGTATTATGCCTGGAAATTACTTTAGCTATTGGAGATTTAAGAGAGAATTTAAAAAATGAACGAGTAACAACTGAAGTCGAAGGCTTCTAGTTATAGTGTTGATCAAGGGGCTTCTCGCGCCCCGCGAGAGATACACGAAGGGCCTTCGCGGCCTGCGACCTGTCTAGACTAGGTTCTAGCTTGCCTGAGTCAAGGGCTAGCTTCGACACGACTAGGACACGTGGCGGCACCGGGTTGCACCTGGTGTCATGGGGTCGCGGCCCGCGACAGACTTCCTTGTCAGTGTCGTGCCCCGCGAGTGGCATGGGGACTTTTGTTTTATTTGATTTTTGTTAAATTAAAGGTGTATTAGGCTCGTTTCTCGTATATGGGGTGTATTTTAGGACGTGTAGGGGTGTTTTAAGGTTTTTAGGAGAGTTGTTATATCCTCCCCACCTTGTTTTAGATCTCTTCCTCGAGGTCTACTGGAACAGGTGTGGATATTTCCTTTGCATCTCGGCTTCAAGCTCCCATGTGTACTCTGGTCCTCTCTTGGAATCCCATTTCACTTTGACTAAAACTAGTCTCTTGTGTTTGAGATTCTTGATCTTTCTGTCTTCAATCTGTAGCGGTCTCTCTACAAACTTAAGTTTCTCATTTACCTCTATGTCCTTAAGAGGTACTACTAATGATTAGTCTGCTAAACATTTCTTGAGATTACATACAAGAAATACATCATGTATTCCTGCCATTTCCTTTGGCAGTTGTAGCTGATAAGCTACTGGTCCTATTCTTCTAATAATCTTAAAAGGTCCAACATACCTTGGGCTTAGCTTTCCCCTCTTTATGAATCTGACCACTCCTTTCCATGGAGAAACTTTTAATAATACCTTATCTCCTACTTGAAATTCCAACGGTTTTCGTCTATTATCAGCATAACTCTTTTGATGATCGCGTGCGGTTTTCAGTCTTTCCTTGACTTGAATAATCTTGTATGTTGTTTCTTGCACTATTTCTGGTCCAGATAATTGTTCCACTCCAATTTCTGCCCAACAGACTGGAGTTCGGCACTTTCGTCCATAAAGTGCTTCAAATGGTGCAGCGATGATGCTGGTATGATAGTTATTATTGTAGGGAAATTCTATTAATGGTAAATGATCATCCCAATTTCCTCCGAAATCAATTACACAAGGTCTAAGCATATCCTCCATAGTTTGGATTGTCCTTTCGTTTTGTCCGTCCGTTTGAGGATGATAAGCTGTGCTTAGTTTTAACTTGGTTCCCATTGCTTTTTGGAAACTAGTCCAAAAATGAGAAGTAAAACGGCTATCTCTATCAGAAATAATAGACAAAGGAATTCCATGTAATGAGACTATTTCATTTACATATAACTTGGCTAATTGTTCCATACTGAAAGTTTCCTTCATAGGTAAGAAATGAGCAGACTTGGTTGATTTACATATAACTTGGCTAATTGTTCCGCTTTAACCTGTGAACAGGTTAGACACTTAGCAACATAGGCTGCTATATCCTTTTTCATTCCTATCCACAAGAAATTCTTTCTTAAGTCTTGATACATCTTATCACTACCGGGATGTATTGTATACTTAGATTTATGGGCTTCTTCTAAAATTCGGTGGCGTAGGCTTCCTTGTTTGGGTATCCACATTCTTTTCTTATGGAATCTCCAAATTCCATCTGTTCCTTGTTCTAATTCCTTAATCATTCCTTTTAATTTTTTAGTATCGTCCTTGATTACTGATTCCTGTACTTCTCTAATTTGCTCACTTAAATCTATCTGCAGATTTAATTTAAGAGAACGTACTCGTCTTGGCTTTTTGTGATACTTTCGACTTAAAGCATCAGCTACTACATTAGCCTCCCCTAGCATGATACTGGATAACACAATCATAATCACTAAGAATCTTCATCCAGCGTCTCTGTCTCATATTTAACTCTTTTTGCCCAAAAATGTACCTTAAACTCTTATGATCTGTGAAGACTACAAATTTATTTCCATATAAATAGTGTCTCCAAATCTTAAGGGCAAAAATTATAGCTCCTAACTCTAGATCATGGGTCGTATAATTCTCTTCATGATTCTTAAGCTGTCTAGAGGCATAGGCTATAACATTTTGACGTTGCATCAGTACACATCCATAACCTAACTTAGAAGCATCACAACAGACTACTAAGTCTTCAGTTCCTTCTGGTAATGCTAGTATGGTTGCGTTGGTTAACTTATGCTTCAAAATTCTAAAAGCTTCCTCTTGTTTTGGTCCCCATTCAAACTTAATTGATTTTCTGGTCAATTTCGTTAAGGGAATGGCTATTCTAGAAAAATCTTGAATAGAACGTCTATAATAGCCAGTTAGTCCAAGAAAACTTCTCACCTTCGCCGGTGATTCAGGGACTTTCCACTTAGTGATCGCCTCGATCTTTGTGGGATCCACATGAATTCCTTCATGATTAAATAGGTGTCCAAGTAATTGTACTTCTTGTAACCAAAATTCACATTTTGAAAATTTAGCGTAAAGCTTTTCTTTTCTCAGCAAATTTAAAAGTATATGCAGATGCTCTGCATGTTCCTCTTTAATCATAGAGTAAATAAGAATATCATCTATAAAGACGATTATGAATTTATCCAGCTTTGGTTTACATATTCTGTTAATCATGTCCATAAATGCGGCTGGGGCATTGGTTAAACCAAATGGCATGACTGTAAATTCATAATGACCATACCTCGTTCTGAAATCAGTCTTAGGAATGTCCTCTTCCTGTACTTTCAGTTGATGATATCCTGAGTGTAAATCGATCTTAGAAAAGAATCGAGCTCCTTGCAGTTGATCGAATAGATCATCGATTCTCGGTAATGGGTACCGATTTTTAATCGCAACCTTGTTCAATTCGCGGTAATCAATGCACATACGCATCGATCCGTCTTTCTTCTTGACAAACAAGATTGGTGCTCCCCATGGTGATGAACTAGGCTATATGAAACCTTTCTCCAGAAGTTCGTCCAATTGGTTCTTCAGTTCTTGCATCTCTACTGGTGCTAAGCGGTAAGGTGCTTTGACAATCGGGGCTGTTCCTGGTAGCAGGTGAATTCTAAATTCAACTTCTCTATCTGGGGGTAATCCAGGTAATTCTTCTGGAAAAACATCTGAGAATTTAGATATTATGGGAATATCTTTTAATTCTTTTCCTTTAGTGTTAATGATTATGGAAATCATATACACTAGTGATCCTTTTCTCGCATAACTTGTTGTTTTCATCATAGAGATAAATTTTGTAGACCTAGTTGGCTTATCTGCTTTAATTGTGATCTTTTCACCCTTTGGTGAACTTACTTGTATTAACTTTTGATCACATAGAATACTCACATGATTGGCTACCAACCAATCCATTCCTAATATAATATCAAATCCAGCCAGAATCATTGGGTAAAGGTTAGCAATAAAATCATGATTTAAAATTTTTATTCTTGCTCCCTGTAAGATTTCAGCAATCTTAATGGATTCTCCATTTGCTGTTTCTACCACACATTCTTGTTAAAGTTTAGTTAATGGTTGATTGAGAATTTTGCAAAACGAAGTATTAATAAAACTTTGGTTTGCACCAGAGTCGAATAATACTTTAGCAAAAATATCATTAACTAAAAACGTACCGGCAATCACATCCGGAATCATCTTGGCTTCTTCAGCTGTCAGAACAAATGCTATAGCATTCTTGGTAATCTTGTTGTTCATGGCTGGAGCTAGTTTCGGACAATATGGCTTGATATGCCCTTTTTCTCCACAGTTGAAGCATATCCCATTACTAGGTTTCTTCCTACAGTCTTCTTTCTTGTGTCCGGACCTTTTGCAGAAGTCACAGTATATCGAGAATTTTCCTGAATGCTTCTTCTTACAGGACTTACAGTAAGGTGCAGAGGTAGAACTTATACTTTTCCCACGATAGTTATATCCATAATGAAATTCTTGGGTAAGTTTCTGGGCTAGGTTCTTTCTCTGATTCGCTTCTTGCGTACGTTCTAATTCATCAGTTAAGGTATTGGCTAATTTTACAGCTTCTTCTATGGTTTGTGGCCTAGCTTCCTTGACTACAAGTCTGATCTCACTAATTAATCCCCAAAGGTAACGGGAAATTAATACGGGTTCTGGTGAGAAGCTAAGGTTGGCACTATTCTATCATATTCGAAGAATATGGTAGTGTAACCTTTGCAGTCTATTCCAGTCATCCTAGGATTTAAGAACTTATTAGCAATTTCTTCTTTCTCATTGGGAGGACAGAATTTTCTTTCGATCATTTCCTTAAAGTCGATCCATTCCATATTAAAGGTTAGTGTACTGGGCTATAGGGTTTGGAATTGGGTCTTCCTGTGGGTAGAGTTCTTGGTAATCCCTATGGTCATCATTCCATGGATCATATGCTAGAGGATTAGGTGCTGGGACTCTAGGTATCTCATCAGGGTTAAAAGCTGGTATGGGAAACTCGTTTCCTGGGTTAGGCTCTATTCCATTGGCTGAGTTGGAAACAGTGGCAATGGTTGTGGTGTAATGATTTGGTCAAGGTTTGGGTCGGCTGCAGTGGTGGCTAATATATGGAAGTTGGCCAAACGTCTATTAACTAAGTCTTGTATCTGGGCATTGACTTCTCTATTAGTTGCTGCTAATGCCCTTTTGTTGCTGCAACTTTCTCATTCGTTCCTACGCTCATGTGCTCCCCGACTGAACCATCCTCTCTTTTTCGTAGGGAATGGTTCTTCGGATTGTGCCTTAAATATGAAGATCCCCTCTCCTGTATCAGCAGAATACCCCGAAGGAGTAGGCTGTGAGGAACTTCTTTCACTTTTGGGAGAACTAGATAGGTGACGATAGGCGTCAGATGCACCTTAATCACTCATACTGTAAACTAACAAATTCTCAAATAACACAAAACAATAATATACATGTATGCACATAGTCACATAGATTATTTCCTAACAGAATTGACAAATTTTGATGTCAGCAGAACACTTATGTGGCTCAAATCAGTGGCTGTAGCTCTGATACCACCTTCTGTCGCAACCCCCGACCCCTGCCCCGGGTGGTGGGCGGCCACGAGAACTCAGAGCTGGTGGTATCGGTGTTTATTTAATTTGGCAGCGGAAAGTTTCATCAGGACCGTAGTTAGGAAATATTTTATCAGAGTAAAACACCTCATTTTATAAATAATATACACATGGGTAAAACCCAAGTTTCCATTCATAATATGTTTATAGGGATAAACCCTATTTTATTTAAATAAAACGTCTTTCTTGTTTAGGTAACTTTTATAGCCACTTTTCCAAGCATTCAGTGCTCTTCAGCTGGCTTCTATTTGGCTTTCACATTTTGTTACCTGAAACACGTTTTAAAAATATTTGTCAGTGGGAAATACTGGTGAGTGCATCCCAATTTAATCAAAATACTTTTATCAATTTACAGTATTGAGGGCATCCGCAATTACATTTGTTTACATCTATCAAATTACCACCCACGGTACTGTCAATCCTGACTTGTGGTCATGTTACTATTCTCAGTATTAGTAACAAGTAATGTATACAAAACCCCAACATACTGACAGTAATTATAGAATTACAAATACTCAATCACTGTTAATTATACTTTAAAACAGTTGAGATTTTGTAAAAATAGTTTACAAAAATGAATGTACTCACATTGCTATTTTAGATAATTCCCGATGACTTCCTGGTTATAATTTATTAAAACTAATAATGCACACGTGTTAGTAAAATAACCCAATTTACATTAGCTATACCCCCTCCCGAGACAGAACTCTAACGACTGAGTCAAGCAAAGCCTCGACATGCGTTACGGAGTACTAGATCAATCGGGCAGAGTAATTAATACGTAACCGGGGGTTGTAATACTTACAACGAAGCAGAGCTTCGCTTTTTAGTGGGTATTATGCCCGGAAATTACTTTAGCTATTAGAGATTTAAGAGAGAATTTTAGAAATGAACGAGTAACAACTGAAGCCGAAGGCTTCTATTTATAGTGCTGATCAGGGGCTTCTCGCGCCCCGCGAGAGATACATGAAGGGCCTTCGTGGCCCGCGAGCCGTCTAGACTAGGTTCTAGCTTGGCTAAGTCAAGGACTAGCTTCGACATGACTAGGACACGTGGAGGCACCGAGTTGCGCCTGGTGTCATGGGGTCGCGGCCCGCGAAAGACTTCCTTGTCAGTGTCGCGCCCCCCGAGCGGACTGGGGACTTTTGTGTTATTTAATTTTTGTCTGTGTCATACCCATGTGACGATAGATTCAAATAAAGATGGTGACATTTTCTCCACAGGTTTTCTACCGATTAAAAGCTCAAGAAGTACTACTCCAAATGCATGTACATCACTTTTTACAATTAGGTAAATCAAAAGCAAAAATATATTCATGTTAAACTATAAAGGATCTTACTTTAGCATTGAAATTGGAATCTAGCAAAATGTTCGATGATTTGAGATCTCTATGAATCACAGGGGGTTGCATCTTTCATGAAGATATTTTAATCCTCTGTTAAATAAAATTCATAATCTATTTAAACCACTAAAAAGATAATCAGACAAGATCAAGAAGTAGAAATAATAATAATATTATACCGAGCAATATCAAGTGCAACTTTCATTCTTTGATGCCAGGTTAATGTCGTTCCATGAGATGCTCCTAATGTTATGAAATAACACAATTAGAAAATAAATTAACTTTACAAAATATGTAAAATGAAAAAGGAGAAAAAGAAAAAATCAACCAACTTTACTAATTACCAAAAGCCTCTTTTACAATGTGTGTCTTTTAACTTTAAGAAAATTTAGTAATTACCATGCAATTGTGAGTCCAATGAACATTGATGCATCATTTCGAAGACCAAAAACCTTGTGTCATCATGAACACAATAACCCATAAGATTTACGATATTTTGATCCTTGAGTTTACCTAACCAATCTACTTCATTCTGCAAACAAAATACCAATAAAAGAGAATTAATTTTTTATTCAACATAAAAACAATTAATCAAAATCAGTGAAAATCCTGACCTTGCTGACATGCGATGCAAGAAATGTTAGTCGATTGGCTTCATTATGATCTGAAGCATGAGCAGCAAGAGCAAGAAAATCTCTCAAAGTTGATTAGCAAATAATTATAATATAAGCATTCAAAGCTACACCATAAGATATAAGTATTCAAAGCTACACCAAAAAACCAGATTCAAATATAAAATGAGTTGGGGAAGTCTAGAACATATCTTGCATAACTATTCACCCTTTAGACCAATTAAAGTCCAATTAGACAACCTTAATTACATCGAAACAATCTAATGATACCTGAAGAAGTCTAGAACTTTATCTTGCTGCAACTGTCATTTCACGTGCACTTAATTCTCCACTCGGGACAAACGTATGAGCATCTCTTTGAAACAGGGTACCAATGTGCTCTCCTCTTAGAACCTTTATAATATTATCACCCACAGACCCACTTCAAATCAATGAAACAGCATCACATGTTAATTAACATAAAAAACATCAGCCTCAAGAACGAAGAACGCCACACGTTAATACCTGGTGATGACAACAGGAATGCCAGCTTGAGAAGCATATACTGCAGCTTTGACTTTATCGGTCATATCACCTCTTCCTAACCTCAATTTGTCACCGAAAGTAATCGTATTTTCTAGTTTTTCTTTTATGTATGTGTAAATTAGTTTCGCCTGAGGATCACTGGGGGCGATATAGAGACCATCAACGTCACTTAACAGCATGAGAAGATCGATTTTTAACTCCAGAGCGAGTAGAGCTGCCAAGCTGCCATTATCCCATAATATTCCAGAACATAGTTGTCAAAAGCGCAAAAGGCGCGAGCCTAGGCGCTCGGGCATAGCGAGGCGAGCCTATAGCGCCTGATTCTTTTTTTAATGGTCATTAGTGCGCCTTATACAAACATTCGCTGCGCCTAGGCATATATAATAGTTTTTTTTATTTTATATGTGGAATCTTATTTATTTTCAAACATGAAAATGGGAAAAGAAAAAAGGCTTAATTTATAGTTATTTATAGCTTGTTGAAGTTTTTTACCATAAAAAATGTAGGCCTGGATTTGCGCCTTTGTGTTGCTAAGTCTGTAGAATGTGTCATTTGCTTTATCGACCAGAGCACGATACTATATCGAAGCTACTACGTTAACAAAAACGTTGTCCTGAAAAACAACAAAAGTATATTAGTTGCAGAATAAAGACAAGTATGTCTCGTTGAACAGATGTGCAGCAAATGCATTTGATTTGACAGATCATTTTATGGTTACGGATTTTTGCTAATACACTAATGTCTACATATATTACATGCTATATTATACCAGTAACATGTTTTGAAAGAACTGGTTTGCTCATGTGGAACCAGTACAAAACACAATGAGCACTTTTGCCTTACAATGAAGAAACTTTCTATCAATGCGGCATTTGCGTTAGGTTTACTCACTTTTGCATTACCCATTATTCTCCTAGCTTCTTTAGTAATCAATGATCACTTCATGAGCTAAAGACAACATAAACTCACATAATTTAATAATCGTTTTGCCTGCAGTAAATACATTTTTAAAAGAATAATATACTATATGTACGCAATGCCAATAAGTTTTGTAACTCAATATCTAATGCAGATTGCAGATATTGCTTCAATAGCATCCAGCACAAGTTTCACATATTCAGGTATAAATGTTTCATAAGTGTACAAAAAACAATGTGCAAGACTGTTTGGATGTTTCATAAGTGTACAAAAAACAAAGGTTTCGGATACACCGCCTTTTCCGTTAGATATTGTGTGTTTCATAAGTGTACAAAAAAACAATGTGCAAGACTGTTTCGGATACAACGCCTTTTAATTCTTATGCTTTAAGTTTATTAGCTCAAAGACATAAGCCCAAATTTAATAAAATTTCTATAAAACTTTCCCTATCAAATTATGCAAGAATCTTTTGATCGGATCAAGTCGCTGACCTTGCGGATCAACACCTTCTTTTATTGAAGAAGATTGAAGTGGATCGAGATATTGAATCTTCATCATCTTCTTCTTTCAAGTTCCAGAGCATATAAATCAACCTTCGTTAAACACAATACAATTATAATTCAGTTAGCAGCAACCTCTGTTGAAACCTCTGTTTTTAAACCACTATTTTTATAACCTCTATTTGGCTAAAAATTCATCCACTGCTACCTCTGTTTGGCTAAAAATTCATCCACTGCTGAAAGGTATCCTCTGTTCTCATAACCTCTGTTTATCCTAACCACTGTCGTTAGACAACAATGGTTAGGATAAACAGAGGTTATGAGAACAGAGGATACATTTCAGTCGTGGATGAATTTTTAGCCAAGCAGAGGTTTTAAAAACAGTAGTTTAAAAACAGAGGTTTCCTAACATAAATGAGGTTTCCAACAGAGGTTCCCTATTAGTATAAACCAAAAATCTAAGAATTTTTCTAATCAAACCAGAATTCGATATTATCAAACCTTTAACCGTCAATCACCGAATCAAACCAGAATTCGATCAAATCAGACCGATTTCACCGAAATAATTCCAATCGCCGCTAACACCAGCACTATCTCCTCCACGCTGCACATTATTCACTCATTAAAGCGCATAACTTGGTATACCAAACATATTAAGACACAAAGCATATTATAAGATGCCAAAATGCATTCACAAGAGATAATAACTAAAGAAAAAAATATTACCAAAGTAATTGTGGCAGTTGCATGAAGGTTATTGCCTTCTCTCCTAAACCTGTCATGTGGTGCAGTGCGAATGCGGAACTCCACAAAAAAATCAAATCAACGATCACCAACGTATTAACGAATTTATTAATAAAACTAATTTATTATTAAAAGTAAAAAAAAACATAATAAATCTATCAATACTAATTCAAAACAACATAATCAACACACCGAGCATCTACAAATCAACAAAAAAACCATAATAAATCTATCAATACTAATTCAAAACAACAAAGTTATCAACAAATCAATAGAAAACCTAAAAACCCTAACTCAAACATTATAATCACCTACAAATCAACAGAAAACCGCCTGAGTAAATCAATTAATCCTAATTCAAAACAGCATAATTATCTACAAATCAATAGATAAAGCCATGAGTATCTTGTATAATTAATCTGGTAATGAAAGAAGAAGGGTTTGATATTAGTTACCTTGTCATAAAGACGTTGAGCAAGGTCATGTGACGAAGAAGAAGAAGCGACTGCTGCTGCTGTTGCTTTATCCTTATCCATCTTGTTGTTCAGAACATGACAAATCTGCCACCGTGAAACCCTAGGTTAGGTGAAGCAAGCAAAAGGAAAAGAAAAGGAAGTTGTTACCGCTAGATCTGATGTCGCGAGAGAAACAGAGAGAAAAACCTAGGGTTTGGAATTGAAATTGGATTAGACATGGAGTCGGTCAATCCAAGATAACAAATGAAATTCAATCGCGATTAAGGGGGTTGCCTGCCTGCCTTATATTCTTACCGTGGAATCGGAATTGTGTACATCAGAATCGGTGTCGGAATTGGGAGAGATGCATTAAAAGTGTGGATTAGGGTTCTGATGTGAGAATGAGGGTTTGTAGAAAGGGATTAAATTTTGAATGTGGAGCCAGAATAATGTAGGTTATATATGTATACGGTTTGAATTTTGAATCTGGAGCCATAATTTTGAATATGGGCAGTGGTTTTGATTGCAGAGGTTTGAATTTATAATATAGGTTGAATTTTGGATAGGGGCAGTGGTTTGATGGCAGAGATTTCAATTTTAAATGTATTTTAAATTAACCTTTATGATGTAACAATGACATAAGAAAAGCCTTGTTGAACAGCCTCTCTGGTTACCACATCAGCTTTTCTTATGTCACTCAGATTTCTCCTTTTATAGAAAGTATAGATTATTATACTATAACTTAAAAGACAATGTCGGTGGAAACCCCACCGGCTTTGCCTCCCCCTCCCCCAATACTTTTACGATTTTGCAATTTTAGCCCATTAACTTTGGTACCTTTAAAGTTTCATAAAATGACAAATTTAGTCCCTAAACCACTACTCCATTATACAAATAGTTTGCTTTTGACACGCCAACTTTGTCGTAGTTTCCTTTTCAGCCCTAACTTTGTTACAGTTTCCTTCTTACCCCAAAATTTTATCAAATTTTATCTTTACCCTTTTTTAGCCCTTAAGTTTAGGAAATGCAATTTTTAACCACTTAACATTTTATAAACTTTGTAAATGCCACTTTGACCCCCTCGAGAGTTTTTTCCTTGACGATATAAATTCGAGTTAGTCGGGTCGCGTATCATACGTTATGATTGTACGATATAAATTCGATTTACGTTACGTTTTGATCCAATCGCAATGCAACTATAGGATACATTGAGTTCAATCGGATACGTCAAAACGTGCGTTTTCATATGGTTAACACATCACATAACGCTTGGACTAATCCGTTCGATATTTGCGAAGTACCCGCGTCGTAACGTACGCGGGTCTTATTACTATTTATTATTATTATTATTATTACTATTATTATTATTATTGTTGTTGTTATTATTATTATTATTATTATTATTATTATTATTATTATTATTATTATTATTATTATACTACGAAGGATGATGTTATTATATTATATTACCAAAACATAAAATGGTGGACCAACATTATCCCAATTATTATATGTAGCAACTGTTACTTTAACGGGGGAGTGTCTGATATCAAATTTTATAAATCTTGGGAGAATTGTTAGATGTTTTTGTATGCATGGCATCAAGTTAGTAGGTTAACTTAAACAAAAGTAAAGTTTTTGAAGTGGATCTTATTTTACAAGTATTCTCAATGCCTAATAGCCTCCTTATCATTTACTCATTTGGGTCTTACGGTTGACACAAACATTGGAAACTGGACATCATGAAGGTTGAATCTAAGACCGCCCGTAATGGGGCGTGTTTTGTAAAAAAATTTCGAAGAAAACGCCTAATCACGCCCGATCGCCACTACACCCCGGCGTGTTTGGGCGTTATTTTGGATGATTTTGTAGTTGGCGTTTTTTAAATCACGCTTCAAGGGGGTTTGACTAGCCAATCACAAACTAGCAACGGCTAGTTAACGGCTACTTTGAATTTTTTTTAAACCTTTTACCTATATATATATATAAACTCCTTCAAATTTAAACATCAAAACTCTCTCAAAAACACTACCATTTTATAAAAAATGATGGATTCCCCTAGTTCTTCATCCATGGTAAATTTTTACTACAAGGAGTTTTTTGCGGATGGCGATGAATCCACCGATGAGGAGGTCGAGCAAGAGGCGGTTACAAGTGCTTGTCAACTAGCGGTGAGATATGTGAAGCATTGTCGCCGCCCCGAACCAGAAATTAAAAAAAGAGGTTATATTGAACGAGACCGACGCGCGGCACACGATCGTTTGATGAAAGATTATTTTGATTAGACGCCGACATTTTCGAACCCAGAAATTTTTAGGCGTCGTTTCCGAATGGGTAAGCGGTTGTTTCTACGCATAGTCGACGAATCGGAAGCCAACTACGATTATTTTAAACAAAAAGCGGATGCGAGAGGGACACTTGGATTTACCGGTATCCAAAAGTGTACGTCAGCGCTACGAGTCCTTGCTTATGGAAACACAACCGACATCAACGACGAGTATTTAAAAATGACCGAGAAAACAACGCGAGACACCTTGGAGCATTTTTGTCGCGGTACAATTCCTATACTTTACTATAGTGTTTACAAGTTTTTTTTATTTGAAGCTTATGTATGTGTATGTGTTTTTTATAAAGGTATTATTGATTTGTATGGTGCGCGTTATCTTAGAACGCCCATATGGGACGACCTTCAAAAGATCTACGAGGTACATTCGGCGGAGCATGGTTTGCCTGGTATGATCGGGAGCTTGAATTGCATGCATTGGCGTTGGGATAACTGCCCGACCGCATGGCGAGGCCAACACACACGGGGTGACCAAAAAGGACCGACTGTTATTCTTCAGGCGGTTGCCTCACAGGACCTTTCGGTTTGGTCGGCTTACTTTGGCGTGGTCGGGTCATGCAATGATATAAATGTTTTTGAATAATCTCTGTTGTTAGAGGACTGGATTTCTGGCAGAGCTCCAAAAGCGTCGTTTTACGCAAATGGAAACTACTACCCTCATGGATATTATTTGTGCAACGGAATTTATCCTAGGTATTCGATTGTCGTGAAGACGTTTAGTGATCCTATTGATGAAAAAAGAGCATACTTTAAAAAGGTTCAAGAGTCTTCACGAAAAGACATTGAGAGATGCTTTGGAGTTCTTAAACAACGATGGCAATATTTGAGAAAATCCTTGTAGTGCATGGACCAAGCAAAAAATAAGAGATGCTATGTACGCTTGTATAATCATGCACAACATGATTTTGGAAGACGAAGGAAAGGCGATATGCCAGAATTATGTGCCAGAAGCCGTTCAAGAGGAGCATCCACAGGCGTCAATGGAAGAAAGAGTGAATAATGCGCGGGAGTTGCATTACGAACCGTACCATTCCGCGTTAACGGTTGATTTGGTACAACATGCATGGTCGGTTCGGTATATACCACCTAAGGGTGAAGAAGAAACGGAGGACGAGGAAGACGAATTTGACGAGGGTGAAGAAAGCGAAGACGAAAACTAATGTATTTTTTTTTAATTTAGTCGGATTTTTTTTTTATTTCTAGTATTGTACTTTTTTTTTAATTTAATGAAGTATTTTAAGTTTTTAATTAAAAAAATAATTGTTTAATGATTGGAAGGGGCGTTATTGAGTATTATTCCCACTACGCCACTTTTGCAATAACGCCCAATAATGCCCTCATGCTGACTGGACTGCCACGTGGTGCAAAACGCCCAAGGGTAGGGCATTATTCACTAAACCACTAGGTCTAACATCTCTTTGTGTTTGTTAAGCTTTATCTAGGTGAGTTACATAGCTTTGTTGGAGTTAAATGTCATTTTAGTTCCTGTGGTTTGGGTCATTTTACAGTTTAGTCCAAATGTTTAATTTTTTGCCTGTGTGTCCAAAAATGTTTCATCGTTGTCATTTTAGTCCGCTGGTTTAACTTCATCCATTTTTTTCTGTTAACGAGAAGGGCAATTCGGATATTTTATATGTAATTCTGTTAACTAGAAGGGCAATTCGGCCTTATAAAATTATCAAATTGTCCTTCTTGTTAACATAAATAATGGATGAAATTAACCCAGTTGACTAAAATGACAATGGTGAAATCTTTTTGGACCCACAGACGAAAAATGAAACATTTGGACTAAACTGACAAAATGGCCCAAACTACAGGGACTAAAATGGCATTTAACTCGCTTTTTTGCTTTTAAACGTTTGGTTAATACATGTATACTTAAACATTTGCAATAATGCCATAACATATTATCTTTATACTTCTTGTCTTAAACATTACCTTGTGAACTAACGTGAGATACAATACAATCATTAATTTTGATCAAGACAACTATAATAAATTATAGCGCTATAGATCTGACAAACTCATCATATTCATTGACCCTGTTTAAGGGGATCATTAATGATTGAAACAACATTCATTATAGCTTTGGTTAACTCGTAGAGTTAAACCTATTTTAGTCACTAGAGTTGATTATACACCTCATTTGTTTTAAGGTGTTTGTTTTCACAAGATACTTTTAGTCAGTAGAGTTGCTAATTGGGATAGTGTTGGTCCATTTTATGTTTTGATCCCCTGTAAATACCCATCTCACATGCATTTTTGGGATACTTTATATATCCTTGATAGTGATAATAAATTAAAAGGATAGAGCGAGTCAACTTGTGTTACACCTTTGTATATTTGGAATTCCTTGTGTATGTTTGTGTGTATTATAATCTCAAACCAAAAATCATAAAATTGTGTGTAAACCCCAATCGAAACTCTAATATTAGATATGATATCAAAACTCTAGTCCAAACTTAATTATATCCAAGGAACCAATTAATCATTAATCAGTATGATGAAACTGGAACATACCTACGCAATCCTATAATTACATAATCATATTTTTTTTTACGGTAAACTAACATATCTTTAAATACTTAATTTCGCTCACAATGAGGTTTGATCCCTACCACTTGCGAGGGACTACACCTTAATGAACACCTTGATACCATTGTTAAAACGAGACAAAAATTGAATTTATATAACCTTTATCCTAATCATAACTACTAAAAATTAAGCTCGTTTTGAACAATTTAACTCATTATTACTCTGTACCTCCATTTTTATTGCTCAAAAGTTGAAAGAAAAACAGTCTAAGATATCTGTAATTTGTACCCAAATTAAGTTAACAAATGTCAATATTACCTTTGCATTAAAGTTTATAATTTTTTTAAACGCCAAACTTACACAAACCACTAAATCTACTCCTAAAATTTATATACAAATGCCTTTTACAGCATTAGAACCCGCACCACTTGAAGGGACAACACCTTACTACACTCTTTGATAGTGATTTGTTACACCAAAAATATTAAGGCTTATGATTACAATAATAATGTTTTTTGAACGGCAAATGTTACTTCTTTACACCAATAATTTTAAATTATTCTCTTTTGCTCAGGTTTAAATCTGAGATTTTTCATTTAAGAGGCATGTGCCTCTATCAAGTGGGTCATTAACGATTACAAAAATAATTTAGGGATAAAACAAGAAAACTAGTGTATCATATATTTTCTTTTGTAAAAGTGAATAATTATTTAAAAAAAAATATTAATGTAGCAATAAAGATAGGACCAGAGGCGTCCATGAAAATTCACGTACCCTGTTTGAACTCGAAAAAATGTGTCCTATCAGTAATGTTTTATTAATATTTAAAAAAATCAAATTAGTATTGGGCCCAATAAAACTAATGCCAAGTGGGCTAAGTTTTAAACCATAAAAATGATTTGTAAATGGGCGTATATTAGAATTGATATGTGTTACTATTTAAAAATAAATAAATAACATATATAGCGGATTTTTTTAAATCGCGTGCCACTCGAAATTACGGGCCTTGTGCGGAGGTCCTTTCCGCACATCATCATAGCCGCCACTGGATAGGACAACTGGACAAATGAAGAATAAAGTTAAAGTATGATACCAACAAACTAAATTGAATACTACTGTGTGAAATTCCCACTTCAAGACTTAAATCTTGTATTGTTCGTGTTTGGCACTTGGATGATCATACAACTAGAAAAACAGTAACATACAATAATGTTTGTATAACTTATAATCATTTAAGCATGTCCTTGATTATCTTTTATTTAAACATTTAAGTATATATACAATATACATAAATATATTGAGTTATGATTTTAGCAGTCGATTAAGAAATTGGCACACAAATGATGTTGGGTACTTGAGTCTATTAAGGAAAACAATGGTTTAGTTTTGTGTACATGGGTTTGAACATGCCACATATGCACTTCTATCATTAAAATGTTGAAACTGAGATGTGTCTCTACATTACCATCTATACGTATACACGTAATAATGTAATATATACAGTATGTATCTAACATTTCTATCACATAACTGTTCATTATCCTTGAGAGACCAATAATACCATTTCTTTTGACAACCAACAGTTTCGTTTTTCAATATTGATTGTATATAAACAGTATTAATTAATATTTATTCGTGTTGTCGGTTTTATTTTATTTTATTTTATTTTTTATTTTTTTGTGAAAAGTAAACTTCATTAACAAAAGCAACCGACCCAAAACAGGCCGGCCCAACCGGGACTACAACGAAATTACATATTTACAAAAGAACACCAATCCTTCCACTCTATACCTTTGTGTTTCGATCTATGAGAAAACCATAAAAAACCTAAAGCTTTAACCTCACTTAAGATGCTATCGATCTTGATCGGCGAATTAGAGAACATAAACTTATTCCTAGTACGCCAAAGACACCAACAGGCGATAATGATGATACCTTGCACCGCCTCTTTCTTCCTTTCCGAACCTCTTAAAACCGTATGGTAGACTAGAAGGTCTCTAGTCGAAAACGCAAAAATACTAGGAATTTTACACCACGAACTGATTCCGTTCCATACCGTCGAAGCAATGAAACAAGAAGTAAAAACGTGCTCCGTGCTCCAAACCGTCGTGTTGTCGTTTGTTACACCAAAGATGTTTCTATGATTTAAAATAGGATTCTAACAAACCGATTTCTCGGTTCATTTATCTTTGTAGTTAGTAGAGCAAGATTTGTTTTGTTATAGCTCTTAAGTTCTATATATGATTTATTTTACAGTTACATTTCCTGCTTCGCAAATGTTTAAAGTTAGAAAATATCTTATTATCAATTAACTAAACCACCGGTCCACCACAGACTTTAACTAAAGGGGAAAGATCCTGTATAAATGGCTTTATCGTATAAACGTACGAAATGCATGAAAAGGTAAAAGAAACGCGATGACATTTTCGTAATTATTTTACTCGTAATTATCCTACAGAATCAAAATTACCTTACAACATTATTTGTAGAGTAATTATGATACTCAATAAAATTATCCTATAAGATCAAAATTACCTTATAAGATCATTTGTAAATAAAATTACCCTACAAAATCATTTGTAGAGTAATTATGATACCCTATAAAATTACCTTACAAAATCATTTTACAAAGAGTAAATTGCCATTTTAGTCCCTAAGTTTTTGTCTAAATTGTCATTTTAGTCCAAATAGTTTTTTCTTCTTCTCTGGGTCCCTGACTTTTCCTTTTTTTTGTCGTTTTAATCACATTGCCTAACTTAGTCTAAAAACCAGGTTATAATCAGGGGTATTTTTGGCATTAAATTATTATGAGGTTTATAAATTATGTTGTAAACTACCCCTGATTATCACTACACAACAGTTATGCCAAAAATACCCTGATTATAACCAGATTTTTAGACTGAGTTGGGCAATGTGATCAAAATGACAAGAAAATGGAAAAGTCAGTGACTCAGAGAAGAAAAAAAACTATGTGGACTAAAATAGCATTTTGGACAAAAACTTAGGGACTAAAATGGCAATTTACTATTTTACAAAATTACAATAAAAGATCATTTGTACGGCAATTTTGATAATTATTGTGTAAGTAAATAATTACGATAATACCATCGTATTTTTTTATATTTTCACGTATTTCATAGGTTTCGTGTAGAATTAGTCTATTTCTGTTTGATAACTAAAAAGACAGTGGAAGTATCTATTTGATGTTTTGCCCTTAACTAAAAAGACAGTGGAAGCATGTTGAACTAATTGTTTATTGGAGCTTGTGGAGGCACAAATAGTTTTTACAATTTATTCTTCAACGCAAAACATCATTATTCAATCAATTATTAGTTTTACTTTATATTTTTAAATGTGAAACATAATTATTAAATCACCTTTTATATATATATATATATATTTACTGGTAAATTTCAATCATTACTAGATGTTTCACCCTATCAAGATAGCTTTTGACGACTTTGAAAGTTGTTTTCAATATGGAATCTTTATTGAACCCGTTTCTTAAACGTTATTGATTATTCCCTTATTTCATTTAGACTTACGTTGAAAAAAGGTAAACAAGAAAAAGCTTTTTAATTCGTAGCGAGTATACTTGGTAGGGGTGTAAACAAAAATACAATAAGACATAAGACATGCTTGCATTGCTTTGGGGAGTACGCAGTTCATTGGAGAGAGTTCTCGGGGTTTAAATACCGGCATAATTTGCTTAGGGATGTTTTTTGTTTTTTACATATTCAGGCGCGCTGGTATTTCTGCTAAAAAAGAGGCACTCGTTAATTTCTTAACTGACCCGTTGTAAGGGAGATCTACCCTTCGACCAGCTGACATTCTGGTCTTTGGATGGGTAGGAAGAAAACATGCATGTGTGGATCTAACAGGGGTTTCCCCGCTTATAGGCTTAGGGGGTAGTGCTTTCACGGTGGGTCGATCTACATTAAAGGTTGTTTCGGGTAAAGTGACCAAACACAAGAAAACATGCCTTAACAACCAGCACGTGTTTTCCTGGCGCCAGAGGCTGTGGACCTTCTTAGTTGAGTTCAAAGGGTCATGTATAGTAATGTTATGAATCCGAGATCTATGGAAGTAGTTTTTAAAAGACTTAGTTTTACTATTCCAAAAGGGATAGCGGCGCAGCTTGTTGTCCGTTACCATCTATCTCGGTGTAAATTCATAACACGACAATTTACAAGGATTTAATTGTGTTTTTTTTTTAATAAGACATATCACGTGAAATCCACGTGTTTGATTGTTAAGTTTAGGTTAAACGTTAGTTGAAATCTAAAGAAGCAAAAGAGAGATATCAAACTCGGACATCTTCAATAAGAATCGTTGACATGTAAAGCACTCCAAAACACATTGTCATATATTGATGCCTCCAAGAATCACAGCTAATTCAAGAGTGTCAAGCTTTCATCACTTCTGATTCAAATCCATTATCTCTCTCTCAATTATCTCTTCTCTTAGACTATTTGTTGTGGTCCAGATGAGCACCCGAATTCATCCTGTAATGTCGCTTCACCTAGCGCTGACTGGGCACTGGATAAAACCCTTTGCCACCTAACCCTGTTGTGGTCCAGGTGAGCCATCGCTCGCACAAGATAAAACCCCCCAACGGCTTAGTTTGGCCTTCCCCGTGCCCCAACAGTCATGTATCTCTCGCTACCATGCTCAAAAGCCATCGCTCGCGCCCCCGCTAGCGGCACACCGTTGTGATGTTCGCGAGCCAGCAACGCATCGACGTGGCTAACGCCACCCGCTAGCGGCTCCACAACGTTCAATCTTAACTATCTAGAAAAGTGGGATTATATTATTTCTTTTTTAACACAACACTTCTATTAGAACCTTTCAAATGTATCTTTTCAACGAACTTAATAACCTGTCATGTGAAAATCAGAATTCTATCCTAAAAGAAAGTTGAGGGGAGTTAAAGAAGGGTTACTATCATATAATTATACATTTCCTTTTCTTATGAACATATCTAACATTTTATTTACTTAAATCTGAATATCATACACACTATATGCTTATGTATTAGCATTAACCATAACTACGTGTCGAAACGTGGCATCTAATTTGTTGTTATTTTTTTATTATTAATTTTTTTTTAGTTGATATGAAACCTATGTGACGTCTTACTAACATCTTTTATTGATGTGGTAATAAAAAACTAGAACGCCAACTTATTAATTACAGTTTATATAACTTTCATAAGGAAAAATTATAAATCCTAGTACATATTTTTACCACTAACACTATGTTCCCGAGTCATTTAACAGGGGGAGGTGAGGGGAGGGGAGGGGAAGGAAAATTTTATCTCCTAATCTCTCCAATTTGGGAGGATGAATATATGGTCATATTTGGTCATATTTTCTTCCCTTTTCTCTCTCCTCCCCCTGTGTTAAATGAAACTCGGAATGTAATTACGACTTATTGTATGAAAACAATGTATTATAAGTTTTTACTTTGAATAAATATTTTACACCAAAATCATCATCCTTTTTAAGGTTCATAACCAGCAACCGTCTCTTCCCACCGATCTCCACCACTGCCACCGCCATCATAATCCTCGCCAGTCGCCACCAAGCTACCTCGGCCACCACCACAATCATCATCATCATCTATACGTTGAAAGAAGCTCGAAGCTTTTGCGTATTTATGCTATTTAATTACATGTAATTAAATCAAGAATTTGTCGCAACTTTTTTGCCGACAACATAACAAAATCAAGATCTAACCATTAGCAAATGAAACTCGAAATAACCATGCAACGAATCACTTAAGCTAAGATCGAGCACCGGGCGTCCGAAACGCATTAACATCAACAACCATATTGGCTATAAGTATATATGTCAATTAGGGTAAACCACCCTAAACACACAAAACATATTAATTAGGGTTTGATTAAGAATTGGACACAACAGGTTCTCATGGAAAAGCAATAATTAGCATATGAAACCCTGATCTATAACAACACACACCGTCGATCTGTGTGAAGTAGGAATCAAATTGAAGGCACATCTAGATCTAACTACAAAGTGTGTGGTAGGGGGAGAGGAGAGTACGTGGCGGTGGGGTATTGCGGCTGTAGGAGATGTGGTGGGGGAGGGGGTCCCGGTGGAGGGTAGACAGGTTTGGTGGAGGTATTGTTTAATAAGGGTGAGCGGAGTGGTGCGGTAAACACCTCGGTAAAGCGTGTTACCGATCGGTAACACCGCCGCCAACCTTTGGTTTACCGATCGTGAAGGCCAATCTCGGTGAACCTTTACCGACTTGGTGAGAGAGTGGGAAAGGGAAGAGAGATGAGTATGTGGTGGGGTTCATTCCTTCTCAATCAATCACACATTTTTTTTTTTAAATAGTTTACTTAAACCTCATTAGTTAAACCACCGCCAACGTTTTTGAGCATTAGGTAAACAAATTAGGTGAATTGATTGGGTGAATATGGAGTTTACCTATTTGGAATAGGTAACCACTCCCTTCACCCTAATAATACTGGTAAATTGTCACGTGCGTTATTGCGGCGTCGAAACGTAAAGTACCTTGACTTTAAGGTTTACGGTTAAGAGACTCTAATTAAGGTTCGACGAGTCGGTTCCAATGCCGCTGCAATGAGTACAATCGGAGTTCGTCTGAGTCGGTTCTCCACTTTTTTGTGTTCCCAAATGAACCCCTTCATGTATATATATATATAGAGAGAGAGAGAGAGTTAGGATCCTGTAAAAATGGCCAAAGTGTGAGAAAGGTAAGAAAGAATCTCAGCCATTAGATCTTTTGATCTAATGGTTGAGATCAATAGGGACCAAATTGCAAAATATTTTTGTTAATTTGCACTGAATTGAAATTTATAGGGGCAATTGTGTCTTTTTATCTTCATTTGTAAATCAAATCCCTGCAATTTCGTTCTCTCTCTCTCATACGATCACAATTTGTCTCTCTCTTTTCTTCTTCCATGTTCAATCAATCGGAAGATCAAAAACGACAGCGGCAGCGGCGGTGGTGCTGGTGCGAGCGGCAGCGGCGGTGGTGGTGGTTCGAGCGGCAGCGGCGGTGGTGGTGCTGGATCGGTAGTGGTGTTGCGGCGGTGCTGGTGCCGGAAGTGGCAGTGGTGGTGGTCTTGCGATCTCTCTCTCTCTACATCGAACGGTGCCGGAAGTGGAGAAGATGATACAGAGGTGTTATATTTCTTTTGGTGTTTATTTTCTTTTCTGAATGGTGTTATTTTCTTCTCTGAATGGTGTTATTTTTCTTTTCATTAATGATGTTATTTTCCTTTCTTAATGGTGTTTTTTTCTTTTCTAAATGGTGTTATTTTCCTTTTCTTAATGGTGTTTTTTTCTTTTCTGAATGGTGTTATTTTCTTTTTATGAATGGTGTTATATTTATTTACTGAATGGTGTTATATTCTTGTACTGAATAGTGTTATTTTGTTTACTGAATGGTGCTATATTATTTACTGAATGGTGTTTTTTTGTTTACTGAATGGTGTTATTTTGTTTACTGAATGGTGTTATATTTTGTTTACTGAATGGTGTTATATCTTGTACTGAATGGTGTTATTTTGTTTACTGAATGGTGTTATATTTTGTTTACTGAATGGTGTTATATTTTTTTGTAAAAACACCATGAATTGAACTATGAATTTATTTAAAACACCATGTCATGAACATGCTCTGATTTTGTGAATGATGCAAAAAAAAATTAAAATGAAGTAGGAATGATGTTATGGACGGTTATCAAGTCCTTAAATCAAGGATTTTCTCTCTCCAAATCCTTAAATCAAGGATTACCATATTTGAATTATTAATGCATTTACAATTATACCCTTAAGTCTTAATTTTAATTAGTGCCACATGTCCTCACCATATTCCTTCTTACACTTCTCACAAAAACCACATTTTTTACAATAACCTCACCCTATATATATATATATATATATATATATATAGGGGACCGTTAAAATGAGAACCACCTCGAGTTGTAAGAACCGTGAGAACTACACCGTACGAAGCTAGGTGGACCAAAATTTTTTTTCATAAACGTAGATGTGTGTATTATAACCACATATGTAAAAAAAATTCAAAAAAAAAATGTCGTGTGTGTAGTTTTGAGCACCACAAGTTTGTGTTTACGGGTACCGTAAATTTAACCGAAAAATTTACGGTACCCGTAAACACAAACTTGTGGTGCTCAAAACTACACACACGACATTTTTTTTTTGAATTTTTTTTACAAATGTGTTTATAATACACGCATCTACGTTTATGAAAAAAAAAATTTGTCCACCTCGCCCCGGATCAAGTAGTTCTCACGGTTCTTACAACTCGATGTGGTTCTCATTTTAGCGGGCACTTATATATATATATATATATAGGGGACCGCTAAAATGAGAACCACCTCGAGTTGTAAGAACCGTGAGAACCACACCGTACGGGGCGAGGTGGACCAAATTTTTTTTCATAAACGTAGATGCGTGTATTATAAACACATTTGTAAAAAAAAATTTCAAAAAAAATGTCGTGTGTGTAGTTTTAAGCACCACAAGTTTGTGTTTACGGGTACCGTAAATCCTACCGGAAAATTTACGGTACCCGTAAACACAAACTTGTGGTGCTCAAAAACTTTTTTTTGAATTTTTTTTACAAATGTGTTTATAATACACGCATCTACGTTTGTGAAAAAAAATTTGGTCCACCTCGCCCCGTACGGTGTAGTTCTCACGGTTCTTACAACTCGAGGTGGTTCTCATTTTAGCGTGATTCTATATATATATATATATAGAGAGAGAGAGAGAGAGAGAGAAAGTATAATGTACAAAAGCGCTTAACGTACGCGACAGAAATAGAACGTGCGTAATTATTATCCTATGCGTGATTATCTCATTTTTTTATCAACATAACTTGCGTAATTAAGATCCCATGCGTGATTAGGTCAAAAAAACTGCTCCCATGCGTGATTAACTGGCTCCCATGCATGATTAACTGATCCATGCGTGATTTTTGGCCTGATCCGATGGTTACGCGCGTCGCGTACATGAAGTACGATAAGCCTTTTTGTATGTTAACCTTTCCCTATATATATATAGGGTAACGTTCATGCGAGAACCACCTTTATTGCGATAACCGCGAGAACCAATGTGAACACAACCTAAAATAGCTAAAAAAAACTAACCCACACCCCCACCCCCCAAAGCTAAATGCTAAAAACTAAAACCCCGAAAAAACCTAAAAAAAAACTAACCCCCCCCCCCCCAAAAAAAAACCTAAACCCCCCTCCCCCACCCCCCAAAAACCTAAACCCCCCCTCCCCCCAAGCTAAAATGCTAAAAACTAAACCCCCAAAATACCTAAAAAAAATCTAAAAAAAAAAAAAAACATAGAAAGAAAATTTATTTTTTTTAATATTTTTTAAGTTAAAATCGCTAATTTAGTAGCAAAATTTTTTTTTTATTTTAAAAAAAAAAAATTGGCTACTAAAAGTAGCGATTTTTTTATAAAAAAATATTAAAAAAATGTGTGTGTTTTTTAGCTATTTTTAGGTATTTTTGGTTGTGTTCACATTGGTTCTCGCGGTTCTCGCAATAAGAGGTGGTTCCTAACGGATCTTTGTCATATATATATATATAGAGAGAGAGAGAGAGTGAGGATTTAGAGAGAACGACTAAAAGTGTTAGAACGGTGAGAACGATTAGAAACCGTCAGATCAAAACAATTTGTGGACTAAATGACGCGGTGGCATTTTCGTAAATAACATCACTTTTATTAGTGTGGCGCGCTTCGATAAGGGCAAAAAGGTAAATGTCCATATACAAAACACATCAAAGCCTGACCGAAACATATATACTTCCTAGAAAAACCTCCCCAAAACCAACGTAAAACGCGAAACAACAAAAACTATGGCGTCGAAAGATCAAACCAGATTCAGAGGAAAAAAACATAGTGAGTTAACTTCGATTTACATTGTGCTAGTTTATGCTGCTTTTGGCATTCTAATTTTAACAAAAAATTGCAGTTTCTACAAGGAGGGAAGGGGAAGGGTCATCTGCTCCAAAACGCCAAAAAACGAACGAGCAACGAAAGAAGACCACAAGAGGACATGGTACACAAATGTTACTTTTCATGATGTAAAAATACACTTTCATACTTTGTTGCCAAAACGCCAAAATATGTATCGTTTGTTACTAAAGGCCACAACACATGAATCCTGTCATAGCTTTGTTACTAAACGCCAAAAAATGTATGGATTCTGTTATAAACGCCATTTAACTGTTATTGAGTTATTCAACATCTATAATCTCTTATTGATTTATAAAACGCCATAAATGTATCATAGTTATGTTAAATTATACTAATAAAACGCCATAAAATAAAACGCCATGAAATCATTTTTATAGGCGAAGAGAGGTTAAGGGGCTGTTTGGCTAAGCTTATTTTTTTGACTTATTTACTTATTTGCTTATTTGAAAAGCAAATAAGTCATAATGGAATGACTTATTTACTTATTCCTCTCACATAATAAGCTAACCCAAACACCTTTTAACTTTTCAATAAGCAAATAAGTAAATAAGTCAAAAAAATAAGCTTAGCCAAACAGCCCCTAAGATTGAGAATAAATGTACATACTGGAAATGCCCAAAACGCCAATAAGAGAGAGGCATTAAGTCAGAATGTGGAGGTTGAGGAAGAACCATATCATGAGTTCAGTGGGGCTAGGATCTTGTCAAGAGTTAAACCTACAAACTTGACTTGTTGGTTTATGAATCTAAACGAAAACCAAAGAAAGACAGTACACCAAATGGGGTTTGGTGCTACACTAAAGTTGAAAATAGACATCGTACCGACAATGCTTGTGTACTGGTTGGTTGAAAATTATAATGAAAAGACAAACACCCTAAACGTTGGCAACCATACCATACATATAAATGAAGAATTGGTAAACTCTTTAACGGGTATACCAAATGGAAGGGTGCCCGTGAACATGAAAAAAAGACCAACATCTAAAGACCACGTGGTGGCTGAGTGGAAAGCACAATTCCGAGGGTTGGGCTGGGTTAACAGACCAAATGTGAGGATATACTTTGATAACGTTTTGCCTATGATGCATGGGCTTGGGAGAAACTTCTGCCTAAATTTCCTTATAGCATTCTTCACTATAATGGGGCATGCAACTGACAATGCAGTCATCAACAAACAATTCTTGCACAATGTTACACCAGACGTTCAAATAAACCAAATGAACTGGTGTAGTTATATCATCCAATGCTTGCAACACGCCAAAATCGCATGGGCTCCCAAAAAGCATTACACAGGGCCACTGATCATACTTGCGGTAAGAATAAAATTTCACTATTCATTTGTGTGTCATTAAAACGCCAAAAAATATCTGTCATTTGAAAAATCTATTTTGTTACAGCTTGCGTTGGTGAGCGATGCTTGCAATATGAAAAAATGGGACCGAAAAGAAGGATACCCAATTGAGTGGGTTACAACAGAAACTCTTGACTTATTTGAGAGTGCAATGGCAAAACATCTTGTGGGCAATGAAGTAAAAAGGAAAACAGTAAAAGAGGTAAAGGAAGCAAGCCCCAAAAAACAAGAAAAATGCGGGTTGTTGTTCATGATGAAGATGATGGTGATGATGTTGAGAATGAAGATGAAGATGATGTTCACAAGGTCGATGAGCATGATGATGAGTTTGATGATGATGATGATGGTTTTGATCATGATGATCATTATCACTATGAGGTGCAAAACGCCATGCCCTTCAATGATGATGAAGAGGCTTCACTTCAAAGGATGGTGAATGAGGATAGAGAAAGCCGGGAAATGATGTTTGAAGTTTCTGCATCAGGAAACCATGCTCTTATTAGAGGAGTAACACAGTATGACAACATTTATCTTGATGAAGAAGAACAAAACAAAGAACCTGAAGAGGTATGTTCAAATAATAAATTAAAAAAAAAAAACACCATGATAAACAAAATCCTTTTATTTAATATAACAGGAAATGGCTGATAAATTGGATGGAGCATACAAAGAATTAGAAGACTGTTACAATAAAATGAGCGCATTGTTAAAACAGGCAAAGACTGAATACCCAAACAGCCTCCTGGTACACATTAAATACTCACAATGTATGACATTGTTGGAGAACATCTCAAAATTTGTTGATAAAAACGCCAAAGAAATGCCAGCTGAAACAGAAGAAGATACACAAGAAACTGAGGATGAAAATGAGGTGGTACTAGGAGATGAAAATGAAGAAGAAGGGGAAAAGGAGATGGCTGAAAAAGAAAGTGCCATTGAAGAACAAACAGTTCATGAAAACGCCAAAGAATTTGAAAATGAAGAACAAGGAGAGGAAGGATGTGAAAATGAAGAAGAAAGGGAGAAAGAGATGGCTGGAATTGAAAACGCCATTGAAGTGAAAAATGCCATTGAAGTGAACAAAAGTGTTGACCAACAAGGGGCAGTGTTTGATAAAACGCCATATGAACAGCCACCAACTACATCTGGGAAAAACCTCTTGAAAAGTTTTGAAGAGGAAGAGACACCCAATAAACCGCAGGATGAAAACGCCACCAACACATCACCACCAAAAACGCCAAACATGTCAGATGTGCAGGAGAAAGGTGATGAGGACAAAACTCCAGACATCACAAAGCTGATGCAAGAAAATAAAATTTTAAACTCTGAAGAGCTGCCTGGTGATGAAAAAGCTGATAAAGATAATGAAGAAGATAAAAATATAAAAAAAAAGAATGTGGCTGAAGAGGAGAAGAGAGATAAAAAATTGAGCAAGGCATGTTTGTCACCTTATCTAAGGAGGCAAGTGGTAATACATGAAAAAAGGACAAACCCTGAAAATAACCTTTCCACATACATCTTCATTGGAATCGGCGATTATGAGTATGTACACTTCTCTCAAAATAAAACGCCAAACTTTCCATTCATAACGTTTACTTGAGAATATGCATGCAAAAACAATCAAAACGCCATGTATTATAATAGAATGAGTTTGTATAACTAAAACGCCAAATGATGTTTTTTTAGAACTGAGCTGTTCAAGATGGGAGAACAGCTCAAAATAAAACGCCAAACTTTCCATTCATAACGTTTACTTGAGAATATGCATGCAAAAACAATCAAAACGCCATGTATTATAATAGAATGAGTTTGTATAACTAAAACACCAAATGATGTTTTTTTAGAACTGAGCTGTTCAAGATGGGAGAAAAGTTTCTCATGAGGGTGATCTGTGAGAGCATGAAACCGGGATTTCAAGCACGGGTCTCAATTATTCTAAGTTTGGCACATATCCTGAACTATGAAGAAATATACAATGCTCATGAATCACCCTCAAGGTTATTCTGCACAGAATTACTGCTGGTAACTCTTTTGCTATATATATTTGATAAAATTATAATAGGACATTGTTTTGTTGTTTAATTATGTGGTACTCAATATTACAGAATACTCCGGCATACTACGAAACGACAATAGAAGATGCACGAAACAATGAATTTAATAGAAACATGGAAACTGTTCTGAAAAACACACGTTTCAAAGGAGACAAGAAACCAAAAACCATCAAGGATTATGAACTGGTCTTCGTGCCAATAATCTGGGAAAGACATTTCTTTGTTGTCTGTTTCAACATGAAACACAAAAGAGTTGATATATTAGACAACAGCGGTGTAGGGGATAACGTCAGCATCAAAAAAAAGTATGAAGGATAGGTGGAAAAATTGGTAAGTATCTTAAAAACTTTGAATATAGGAACTATGTTGACAAACCGCCAAACTAATATATGAAAAAAAAATGTGAAAACTGCAGCACGGAGCTTTTGCAAACTACTCGCGTATAAAAAACCACCCAAAGCATAAGATCATGAGCAAGGCGAAGGTTGTCAGACAAAAGATGGATTGGAGGACAAAGTCTAACGTCATCGACTGTGGGATTTTCGCAATGAGGCATATGGAAACATACATGGGGGATATAGCTCGTTAGAGAAGTGGTTTGGCAACAGAAGATGCCCCAAATCAACTCCAACAAAGACAGCTAAATGAACTAAGGGTAAAATACATTGGAAAAATCTTGTTTCATAGCGAAAATGAAAACATAAAACTACTGACAAGTTGTCTAAATACATTCATGTCTTTAGGGGGCGAAAAAATATGTAAATTGTTTGACAAAGCAGACGAGAGAATAACACAAAGAATGTTAGAATATGTAGATTAGCGATACGCCATGTATTTTAATGTTGACTATCGTGTTTTACTCTTTACATTATTACATCTACATGTTTGGTTGTGTGATCTACTTCGGTATTTGTGCAAATCAAAGAAAACGCCATGATTAGAATAATTAACAAATAGTAACCATTTAAAACATAAACAATATTAAAAAAAAAGGTTAAAAAACTAAATTAAGACAAGTAGAAAATACAAAAACGCCAAATCTATAGGAAATAAAAAAAACGCCATTAAAACATAAACGCCATTCGTAAAAAAATACTTTTTAAAAAATGCCATGAAAAACAAGTATATAGATGAAAACGCCATTAACACATAAACGCCATTCGTAAAAAAATACACTTTTTTTTTAAAAAACGCCATGTAAACTAGCATAAAGATGAAAACGCCATTTATATTTAATTATTTTTGGGCAAAGGAATCATAACGCCATTGTTTAGCGGGAAGTGGACAATGACAATCGTATCCCGGCATAACAATTAGCGCTCTCTGCCACGTGTTGGGTCAGGATCCGTTCTCACCGTTCTCACACTTTTAGTCGTTCTATCCTGATCCCGTTTCTATATATATATATAATGTGAAGTTAATTGGGGAACACTAAAAAAGTGTGGAACCGGGGAACACTTTTAACATGTTAAAAATCAATTTTTTTTTTTTAAATTATGTTATAAAACTTAAGAGATTGGGATCAAAACTTTTCACTATATTATATCTCTCTCTTCTTTTGTTTACAGAATGATTTTCTTCTTTCTATCTCACTTGTAATTGATCGATATCCGCATACATATATATATACAATTAAATTACTATTCACATGTGAGTGAATGATTAAAGTTGTTTGTCTGATCAATTATTTATAACACTCCCCCTCAGACATATAACTATCATTCACTTGATCAATAATTCATACGTTCATTGTTGGATGATACTTTTCATCTTTGGAGTTTGGCTTTGACATGTTGCCTCGTTAAAAACCTTGCTAGGAAAACCCAGTGGGATAAAACCATAGCTAAGAGAAAAAGAGTGCAACGTGTATAATGCTCCCCCTCAAATTGTTATGTGTGGATTATCACATTTTCCGTACATGTCGCATCCCAATATCATGAACGTGTTTCCTGAAAGTTGATGTAGGTAGTGCTTTTGTGAAAAGATCGGCTGAATTGTTGCTGGATTGGACATATCTCATCTCGACTTGATTGTCTTTAATAAGGTCACGAGTATATTCAAAGAATCTTGGTGGTATATGCTTTGTTCTATCACTTTTGATATACCCTTCCTTCATTTGTGAGACACAAGCTGCATTGTCTTCGTAGATTGGAGTTGGATTTACATCTTTCTCTAGTCCACAAGATATTAGTATGTGTTGTGTTAAAGATCTTAGCCATACACATTCTCTTGAAGCTTCATGTAGTGCAATTACTTCAGCATGATTTGAGGATGTTGCAACAAGTGTTTGTTTCTGAGAACGCCATGAAATTGCAGTTCCTCCAGTCTTGAATATGTATCCAGTTTGAGATTTTGCTTTATGGGGATCAGATAAATAACCTGCATCTGCATAACCAACTAACCCTTCTTTTGAATCGTTAGGATAAAACAAGCCTAAATCAACAGTACCTTGAAGATATCAAAAAATATGTTTAATCCCATTCCAGTGTCTTTTAGTGGGAGCTGAACTAAATCTTGCTAACAAATTAACTGCAAAAGAAATGTCAGGTCTTGTACAGTTAGTAAGATACATAAGTGCTCCAATTGCACTAAGGTATGGTGTCTCTGGACCAAGAACTTCTTCGTTTTCCTCACAAGGACGAAACTGATCATTTTCAACATTAAGTGATCTAACGACCATTGGGGTGCTCAAAGGATTTGCCTTGTCCATATTGAAACGTTTCAATAGCTTTTCAGTATAATTCATCTGATGAACAAGTATTCCATTGTTCATATGTTCAGTTTGTAAACCAAGACAATATTTGGTTTTTCCAAGGTCTTTCATTTCAAATTCTTTCTTTAAAAGAATAATTGCTTCATGAATTTCCTTTTGAGTCCCAATTATATTTAGATCATCAACATATACAGCTATGATCACATATCCTGAAGTTGTCTTCTTAATAAAGACACATGGACAGATAAGATTACTTGTATAACCTTTACTTATCAAGTAATTGCTCAAACGATTGTACCACATCCTCCCAGATTGTTTCAACCCATATAAAGACCTTTGTAATTTGATCGAATACATTTCTTTGGGTTTTGAACTTAACGCTTCAGGGAGTTTAAATCCTTCAGGAATTTTCATATATATGTCACTATCAAGTGATCCATATAAGTAAGCTGTAACAACATCCATAAGATGCATTTCTAACTTTTTAGATATTGCTAAGCTGATTAAGTATCGAAAGGTTATCGCGTCCATTACGGGAGAGTATGTTTCTTCATAGTCAATCCCTGTCCTTTGCGAAAAACCTTGAGCTACAAATCTCGCTTTATACCTTGTAATCTCATTTTTCTCATTTCGTTTCCATACGAAAACCCATTTATACCCTACAGGCTTTATTTCCTTAGGAGTGATAACAATAGGCCCAAAAACCTTTCGTTTATTTAATGAATTTAATTCAGCTTGCATAGCATCTTTCCACTTTCCCCGGTCATGTCTATTTTTACAATCATTTACAGACTTTGGTTCAGGAGTATCATCTCCACTCATAATCTCACTGGCAACCGAATATGAAAATATTTCATCCATATTTTCTATTTCATCTCAGTTCCATATTATATGTGTATGACCATAGTTGATTGATATCTCTTTGTTAGTATCATCAACATCTTCCTCATGAGAGGTTTCGGTATTTACCGCTTGATCAAGATTTTTATCTTTATGGTCAATTTCATTTATAAGCGCTTTTCTTTTTCGAGGATTTTTATCCTTCGAACCAATTGGCCTTCCACGTTTTAAACGTTTCTGAGATTCATGAGTCATATTATTATCTATTGCCTTATTAGGGATCTCAACTCGAGCTGGAGCATTAGCAGCTGGTATATGAGATTTAGTAACCCTATTTATATCAGTAAATGCATCAGGCAATTGATTTGCAATTTCTTGCAAATGTATTATCTTTTGAACCTCTGTCTCACATTGTTTAGTTCTTGGATCCAGATATAACAATGAAGGTTCACACCATGTGACGTCCTTTTCCTTATTTTTATCTTTGTTCCCCCCCCCCCCCCTAATACAGGGAAAGTTGTTTCATTAAATTTACAATCAGCAAACCGTGCTGTAAAGACATCACCTGTTAAAGGTTCAAGATATCTTATTATAGAAGGTGAATCATATCCAACATATATTCCCAACCTTCTTTGAGGTCCCATTTTGTGCGTTGTGGTGGTGCAATTGGGACATAAACTGCACATCCAAAAATTCTAATATGGGAAATATTTGGCTGTTGGCCAGATGCAATTTGTTGGGGAGAGAATTCATGATTTTCACTTGGTCTTATGCGAATTAATGATTCAGCATGTAATATTGCATGACCCCAAATGGATACAGGAAGTTTTGTCCTCATTATTAATGGTCGAGCTATTAGTTGTAGACGTTTAATTAATGATTCAGCCAGACCATTTTGTGTGTGCACATGAGCAACAGGGTGTTCAACAATAATTCCTACAGACATGCAATAATCATTAAAAGCATGTGATGTAAATTCACCAGCATTGTCGAGTCTCACCCTTTTAATACTATGATCTGGGAAATGTGTTCGCAATTTAATAATTTGTGCAAGAAATTTTGCAAAAGCCATATTGCGAGTTGATAACAAAGACACATGAGACCATCTACTTGATGCATCTATTAGAACCATGAAGTATCTAAATGGTCCACATGGTGGATGGATTGGTCCACATATATCTCCTTGAATTCTTTCAAGGAACATTGGAATTTCCTTTTCAACTTTTATAAACGAAGGTCTTGTAATTAATTTTCCCAGAGAACAAGATACACATAAAGGAATTTTATCAGATTTTGGGAACTTTTTATACTTCAATGGATGTCCATGAGTATTTTCAATCACTCTTTTCATCATTGTTGATCCTGGATGGCCTAATCTGTCATGCCATAAGTTAAATGTTTCAGGATCACAAAAATTTTCTTTTATTGCCATATGTGCTTAAGGCACATCAATATATGTATAATGCAAACCAGATTGAAACATTGGCAGTTTTTCCAATATCTGATCTTTGCTCATGATATACAAATATTTTTCATTATCAACAGTCTTTGACTGAGTATCATATCCATTATGATATATGTTTTTGAAACTTAACAAATTTCTTGTTGATTTGGGGGAAAATAAAGCATTTTCTATTTCAAGTGTTGTTCCATTTGGTAGTGCTATATTAGCTTTTCCCACTCCTCCTATCAAGTTCTTAGGACCTGATATTGTATTGACAGTTCCTCTTGTTGGTTTTAATTCATAAAAATATTTTTTAGATTTAAATATAGTGTGTGTGGCTCCACTATCAGCTATACAAATATTTGCTTCATTCATTCGATCTTGAGCTTCAATGATATCCATTTTAATCTTACAATTATAAAAAGAAAAATGATAAGAGTATGATTAATATATTATAATTATTGATAATAACTTTGTAAAAAACTTTATATGAAGGAAATACATAATAAAAATACATATTTAATTGTTACATAAAATCATTGAGATCAAGCAACATTTTGTTTAAATGTCTTCATTAAAATCTGTGGCATTTAGCTGAACATTGAATTTATCCAAATAGTTTACTTCCTTCTCTTTTCCTTTAAGCGAGGCTTTGTAAAGCTCGCATAGATGTGGAGCTGTTCTACAAGTTTTTGCCCAGTGATCTATACTTCCACATTTATAACAAGAATTATCAATTTTTCCGGACACACCGGCTTCATTCCTTTGATTATGAAAATTGGAAGTATTATCTTGTGGAGCATGATAATTTGTAGTTCTTTGATTTCGGCCACGGCCATGACCGCGCCCACGACCTCGGTAATATTTATTACTTTTGAAAGTATGATTGTGACCATTATAATGACCTTTACCAAAATACCCACGACGCGGCCACGGCCTCGTCCTTGGCCTTGCCCACGGCCTTGTCCTTGGCCTTGCCCACGGCCTCGTTCCCTTTTATTTTGATAATTATTAACAACATTCGCTTCAGGTATAGTTAATGATCCTATGGGACGGGCTTCATGATTTTTCATCAGAAGTATGTTGTCATACTTCTGCTACGAGGAGAAGTGCATTCAAATCAGAGTATCTGTAAAATCTCAACAATCGATATTGTTGTGCTAAACTTATATGTGACGCATGAAATGTGGAGTAAGTTTTCTCCAATTTTTCTTCCTCAGTAACAGGGTGCCCACAAAATTCTAATTTTGAACATATTTTAAATAGAGCAGATGTGTAATCATTTACTTTTGTAAAATCTTGGAACCTCAGACTGTTCCATTCATTTTTAGCTGTAGGAAGTAAAACTTCCTTTTGATTATCAAATCTGTTCTTTAAATCCGTCCATAATTCATATGGATCATCAGAATTGAAATATTCATGCTGTAGTAAATTATCAATGTGTTTATGAATAAACACATCAGCTTTTGCCTTTTCCTGATTCGAACAATTATTCTCTTCATTTATGACTTCTATTACACCCATTGCCTTTAGGTGTCTTTTGACATTTGCTGTCCAAGTCATATAATTTTCTCCGGAGATATTCAATGCTGGAAATTCAAGTTTCGCGACGTTTGTCATTTTGTTACTAAATACATATATGTAAATATTAGGATTACATACTTATTAAAATGAGACAAAATATAACAATACACATAATTAAAATGTTATTTGCATAAATAAATGTTAGCTTGCATAAATAAATAAATGTTAGATGCGTAAATGTTAAATTTATAAATAAATGTTAGATGGTTAGTAGTCCCATTATTATTATATTCCCATAGCAATAGGTATCATGTACTCATTTTTATTTATCAAAAGACTATAATATAAATATACATATATATAAAGGAGAAATGGGATCCAAAAGACCATCCTAAAGGTGTATGGTTTTACAATCCACCGGTGCACCCTTAGGCTTTCAACCTATATATATATATATATATATAGGTAGGTAGAGGATCCTGTAAAAAGTGCTCAAAGTGTGAGAAGTGTGAGAAGTGTATTATAACACTATATATAATACTATATAACACCATATAAACACCGTATAACAATATGTAACACCATATAACACTTTGTAACACTATATATCATTATATAACAAATATAACATTATAGGTTGTCTGATAGCATGTCTATGATAGTTGTATAGTGTTATATTTGTTATATAATGATATATAGTGTTACATAGTGTTATATGGTATTATATGGTGTTACATATTGTTATACGGTGTTTATATGGTGTTATATAGTATTATATATAGTGTTATAATACACTTCTCACACTTTAGGCCCTTTTTACACTATCTTTACCCTATATATATATTTACACTATCTTTACCCTATACACACACATATGTATGTATTTAAATGTATGAAATTCTTACATTGAGTATGGTAATAGCTCCTTTGCTTTTGTTGATTTGCTTGGTAGAGAACCCTCGTGTTGATAACGTGTTATAAAACTTAAGAGATTGGGATCAAAACTTTTCACTATATTATATCTCTCTCTTCTTTTGTTTACAGAATGATTTTCTTCTTTCTATCTCACTTGTAATTGATCGATATCCGCATACATATATATATATACAATTAAATTACTATTCACATGTGAGTGAATGATTAAAGTTGTTTGTCTGATCAATTATTTATAACAAATTCGATGCTTTTCTTTATATATACTTTTAGAAGCATCTTTAATAAAAAAAATCAAAAACTAAAAATGTAAAAGAAACAGTTAAAGAAAAGCTAAATTTTTTTTTTTTTACAAAAATGATTTTTTATTGAAATAATTTCTACCCATTTTTATAAGGAAAAGCGGTGAAAAAAATTTTAAAAAAAATTGATTTTTAACATGTTAAGTTAATTTTATAAGATAACAACAACAACAACAACAACCATACCCAGTAAATCCCATAAATAGCAATGCTACTCATAGGGTCTGGGGAGGGTGGGATGTAGGCAGACCTTGCCTCTATCCCTGGGGATAGAGAGGCTGCTTCCAGAAGAGACCCCCGGCTCCAAAACAAACAGCAAACCAACACATCAAGTCAAAGAATATAGAAAAAGGAGTCACCTACACCAAGCTAGTGATCAGATTGACACAATATAATGCAAATCGTGTATAATAGCATAGAACATCATTCGGACATGTACACAAGAAGTCAATCACCGGATAAGTCACTTAAAGAATAAGAAAAACTTACGTCCCTAAAAAACACCTAAGACCTTCCTGCAATATCCTCTAGAAGTCCTTAACCCTAATCCTACGCCTCCACGAAGTCCTATCTTGGACCATGTCCTCAGAAAGATGCAACTCTAGTAAATCATGCCTAATCTGCTCTTCCCATGTCAATTTGGGTCGGCCTCTTCCTCTCCTCCCTTCCACAGTAAGAGTTTCCACTACTCTAACCGGTTCTGTCGTTTGCCTCCGCTTCACATGCCCAAACCATCTCAATCTCCCCTCCTTAATCTTATCCGATATACTAGCCACTCCTAATCTCTCCCTAAAAACCTCATTTCTTATCCGATCCAACCTCGTGTGTCCACACATCCACCTCAGCATCCTCATCTCTGCTACCTCCATCTTGCGCGCTTGTGTCTTCTTGATAGCCCAACAGTCTGTTCCATAAAGCATAGCTGGCCTAACTGCTACCCTGTAAAATTTCCCCTTTAGTTTAGTTGGGAACCTCCTATCGCACAATACTCCACTGGCTGCCCTCCATCTACACCAGCCAGCCTTTATGCGATGGGTTACATCACTATCTATGTCACCATCCCTTTGCACAAACGACCCCAAATATTTAAATTTAGTTGCCTGCGGGACCAATTGGCCCTCAATGGTGATTTGGGTGTCATCGTCATCGGCTACACCACTGAAATCACAGTGCAGATACTCGGTCTTTGATCGACTAATCCTTAGGCCCTTGCCCTCTAGAGCGACTCGCCACTCCTCTACCCTCGCGTTCAGGCACTGTTTAGTTTCTGCAATCAACACAATATCGTCTGCAAAAAGCATGCACCACGGAACTGTCTCCTGGATCAACTTGGACAACTCATCCAAGACCACCGCAAAAAGGAAAGGGCTCAACGCAGACCCTTGGTGGAGTCCTACCTCCACAGGAAAGAAGTTTGTATCCCCTACAGGCGCGCGGACACTAGTTTCCGTTCTATCGTATGTATCCTTAATTATATCTATATACTTCCCAGGTAGCCCTCGTCTCTCCAAACTATCCCAAATCAGTTGTCGTGGGACAGTGTCATATGCCTTTTCAAGGTCGATGAACACCATATGTAGATCTTTCTTCTTCGCTCTATATTTTTCCATCAATCTCCTTAGAATATGTATCGCTTCTGTAGTTGACCTCCCTTTCATGAACCCAAATTGGTTTACTGAAACCTGCGTTTCTCTTCTAATTCTAGTTTCAATTACCCTCTCCCAGAGCTTCATAGTGTGACTTAGCAGTTTGATTCCTCTGTAGTTCCCACAACATTGAGCATCCCCTTTGTTCTTGTATAAAGGCACCACAACACTACTCCTCCACTGATCTGGCATTTTTCCAGTCTTGAAAATACTATTGAACAAAAATGTTAACCATCGGACTCCTTCTTCCCCCAAACACTTCCACACCTCCAAACCTACTGCCTTGCCTCTTCCCATCTTCTTAAGTGCCATCCTCACCTCTTCATGCGTGATCCTCCTGCAGTAGCAATTATTCTGTTGTCGTCTTTGATTCCTGGGATTGCTGCAATCTTGTTGGTAAGCCCTACCGTCGTTGAAAAGATTATGGAAGTAGGTTTGCCATCTCAACTTAATGTCATGTGCCTTGACTAGAACACTTCCATCCTCTCCTTTGATAAACTTTACCGCTCCTAGGTCTTGTCTTCTCCGCTCCCTAGCTTTTGAAATCTTGAACATATCATGTTCCCCCTCTTTCGTTTCCAAACGTTCATACATTTGTTTGTAGGCTGTATTTTTTGCCTCGGTCACCGCCTTTTTCGCTTCCCTTTTTGCCTTCTTGTATATCTCCCTCACCCTCAGCCGCTCCTCCTCAACTGTGCACCTCAAAAGATCTCTAAAACACTGTTGCTTAGCCTTTATTTTGGCATGCACATCTTCATTCCACCACCAGGACTCCTTATGCCCATTGGTCTTTCCTGTTGTTACCCCTAGCGTCTCATTTGCCACCGTAGTGATCGTAGTCGCCATCTCCTCCCACATCCGGTTTGTGTCGTCGCCTAGTTGCATCGATGGCATCGCGTTAACTTTATCTCTGAACATCGTAATTTTTTCCCCCTTCAGGTCTCCCCAACGGGTCCTAGGTCGGGTTTTCCTCTCCCCCTCAGTTAGCCTTACTTTTATGGCTATATCTGCTACCAACAAATGGTGTTGAGCCACTGCAGTCTCCCTTGGGATAACCTTGCAGTCCATCCACATCCGTCGATCTTCCTGCCTCATCAGAAGATAGTCGATTTGCGTGTTACGTCCTCCGCTACTAAAAGTGATCAAATGAGATTCCCTCTTCCTAAAGAACGAGTTTATAATACCTAGGTCGTGAGCTGCCGCGAAGTCTAGAAGGTCTCTACCAGGGTCATTCCTATCGCCAAAACCAAAACCCCCATGTACCAACTCAAAGCCATCACTATCCTTACCAATGTGCCCGTTAAAATCTCCTCCTATAAAAATTTTCTCCTCCCTAGGTATGGCCCTTACTACTACATCTAGACAATCCCAGAACTCTCTTTTCTCTTGTTCTCCTAGTCCCACTTGCGGTGCATAGGCGCATACCACTGTCACTACTTGCTCACCTAAAACTAACCTTAGCACCATAATCCTATCGTTGTGTCGTATCACCTCAATTACATTCTTATGCAATTCTATAGACACCAAAAAACCTACTCCATTCTTGGTCCCATCCGACCCGGAATACAACAACTTATACCCATTCCGCTCTTCTGCTCTATGTCCTTTCCACCTCGTCTCCTGAAGGCACGCTATATGTACCCTACGTCTTTTAAGTGCGTCTATCACTTCCAACAATCTACTACTAAGAGTTCCTATGTTCCAAGACGCTACCCGTAAACTACACCCTCTAACTTTACCCGTACATGCACCTCTCGTCCTTGGAGATGATCTCAAGTAAAAGCCCTGGTTTCTATTGTTTATGGTTACAACTAACAACTAACCACAAGGTAACAGACGGGCAACACAAAGTACACAAAGGGCAAAACTATACAATCCGCAACAGTAAGCACACAGTGACAGTAAATAGCGTAGATAACTATGACCAACTAATACACTTAGCATGCGACAGAGTTAACACGAAAACACAATAAGCCACACAAGAGGCTTACAAGATGTCTGCTAGTATTATTAGACTTTATATTCTGGTTTTTTTTTTTTTTTTTTGAAGTGAATAACAAGTCAACAAACAAGAGGTAATCAACAAGAGAATATACAAACAGCCAATAGGAAACACCGAATATATCAGCAGCAATAAGAATGCCTAAATGCAACAGGATGTACCCTTCCTGTGTCCCAATCAATCAAACCGGTCCAACTACCCCGGCAACAAGAATGCCTAAATGCAGAAATCGAAAAAACAGAATTATAACAAGGAAAGATCTCACCAAGGCAGCACACCCCAGCAATGGTTTCACCAGTTCAAATTAGGATTTTACAACCTTCTTGGGTTGAACCCTAACCAAACAGCAGCTTCCAAGTTTTCTTTTTCCACGAATCCAAGCACCGCAACAAGGTTGTCAAGATATGACAACACGACCGGAAAATCTGAAGTCGGCAAACGTGAATCCACCAAGACTTACAGATCTTTGTCGCTTAAAACACTTGCTTGGACTTAGATTGAACTTCTGGTTACCCCAAAAAACGAAAACCCCCAATTTTAAAACTTAGGGTTCGTCACTACCTTCTTTGATTCCTTACAAACGAGCGAGAAATCGTATGTGAACAAAAAACTCTTCTGGCCCAGGTTAATAATTCACCTAATCACGTCTGAAATCTGCCTGAGCCCTCAAAATTTCCACCAAAAACTCGATGGGTCTGAACTTTATAGCTGCAATGGGAACTTTGAACTCGCCGGAGTTACTGTGATGCTGACTGTGCCGGAGTTACTGTGATGCTGACTGTTGTTACCTACTTACCTGTGACGATGCGATGAAGTAGTGCCGGTGGTTGGTTACCGGCGTGAAGCTCTGCCGGGGTAGAGGAACGTTGGGGGTTGCGTGTGCCGGTGGTTAATTTTATAAGATATATTTTTTAAATTGTTTTTCAAACATTTTTTTTATTTTTTAGTTTTTTATTTTTTATTAAAAATGTTTCTACATGTATTTATAAGAAAAAGCGTTGAAATTTTTTTATAAAAAAGTTGATTTTTAACATGCTAAATTGAATTTTTAAAAGTGTTTCCTGATTCTCCACTTTTTTAGTGTTCTCCAATGAACTCTCATATATATATATATAGGGTAAGGTTCATGCAAGAACCACCTTTATTGCGAGAACCGCGAGAAACCAATGTGAACACAGCCTAAAATAAACTAAAAAAAAAAAACAAAAAAAACCTAACCCCCAACCCCCCCCCCCCCCTAAAAAAAAAACCTAACCCCCCCCCCCCCCCCCAAGCTAAATGCTAAAAACTAAAACCCCCCAAAAAACCTAAAAAAAACATAACCCCCTCCCCCCACCCCCCCCACAGCTAGAATGCTAAAAAATAAACCCCCAAAGAACCTAAAAAAATAAAAAAAAAATCTATTTTTTTTAAATATTTTTTAAGTTAAAATCGCTACTTTTAGTCGCAAAAAAAAAATTTTTTTTTTTTGCTACTAAAAGTTGCAATTTTTTATAAAAAAAAGAATATTTCAAAAAAAATTTTGTGTGTTTTTTTAGGTATTTTTGTTGTGTTCACATTGGTTCTCGCAATAAGTGGTGGTTCCCTGTAAAAATGACCTTTTTCGTGAGAAGTGTGAGAATGCATAGAAATTGACATGTAGGCATCATGTTTTGGACATAGATATGATGTTTTTGGGTTGTTTTTGACAAGAAAAACACCAAACTTAACAATTTAAAACACAATGCAATGTATTATGGGCATGAAATTCAAAAAAACGACAAAAACACACTGCTTAACCCTTAAAACACACTACTTAACGTTCTTTGACATAGTGTTTTAAATTTTAAGCCTAAAATTCATTGCATTGTTTCTTAAATTGTTATGTTTGGTGTTTTTGTGCCAAAACAACCCAAAACATTATGCCTAAGTCCAAAACATGATGGCTACATGTCGATTCTTATTCCTGCTCACACTTCTCACGAAAAATATCCTTTTTACATGATCCTAAAACTATATATATAACGGAGGGTTCAATTAAAAACCCCTAATTAAAGTGAAAACTTGAAACTAACTAAAAAAGCCTAAAAACATTTTAATTATTTTTACAAATTTTCGCTACTTTTTATATATAAAAAAACTTTTTTCAAAAAAAAAAAAAACAACTTGTACTGCACATGTGCATTATATGCTTAAAGTTAGCTTTTGAGTTTAATTTGTATAACAACCCTTGAAAACACCCCAAAACGCTCTAATTATACCTCGAATAAACGGACTCGTATAACTTTAGTTTAAACAAAAATCAAATAAAACGAAGAAAAATAGATCGCTCGCGGGCCGCGGCCTAGTTCTCCAGGGGAGTCGCGGGGCGCGACCGAGTGTCACCTGGCGAAACCACAACGTGCCACGTGGCACGACACCTAGCTAGCCTACATTGTGATTAACCAAAGCTAAACCCTACCTAGGGTTTCTCACGGTCCGCGAAAGAACAAGGGAAGGGACTCGCGGGGCCGCGAGGGACCCCCGAATCAGCCTATAAAAGGAGGCCTCTGGCCTCATTCTCAAATCGTTCATCATCTCTTTCTCTCTCAAATTTCTAGTAGGCGAAAATTATCAGGTATTATACCCCTAAAACACGAAGCTCTGCCTCGTTGTAAGTATTTTAACCCCAGATCACTAATTCGTTACCCTACCGCATAGATCTAGGGCTCCGTAACGCATGTCGAGGCTCTGGTTGACTAAGTTCGTTAGAGTTCTGTCTCGTGTTATATGGCTAATGTGATTTGGGTTATCTTACTAACACGTGTACATTGTTTATTTTTTAATAGACTATAATCAGGAACAACAACATGAAGCTGTAGAAATTCCTAAGTTTACATCGTGAGTCATTCTCCTTTTCTACCAAACTGTTTTACCAATACCTCAAATATTTTTAAGTTATACTTACAGTGATTGAGTCTACGTATTCTACAATTGCTGCCGGTATGTGGGGTTTTGTATACACTACTAGTAATCCGTTACTATTAGACAACGAGTTAGCCAATGAGTAACATGACCACAATCATGGAACTGTAAACATGACAAATACTGAATAAGTATATTGGTAGATATAAACATTGTAATCGCTCTCAATGTTGTAAAGTTATAAAAGCTTGTTTTGATTAAACTGGGATGCACTCGTCAGTATTTCTTGGTGATAAAACATTTTTAAAACACGTTTCAGGTAACTTAATGTGAAGCTAATAGAAGCCAGCATGGGAGCTCTGAAGGCTTAAAGAAGTGGCTATAAAAGTTACCTAAATAAAAGTTTATGTTTTCAATAATTAGGGTTGATCCCTATAAATGTATTGTGAATGAAACTTAGGTTTTATCCTATTTATTTACTACGGTCCTGATGTTTTAAATTCCACTGCCAAATTAATAAACATTGATACCACCAGCTTTGTGTTCTCGTGGCGCCCGCTCCTGGGGTAGGGGTAGGGGTCGGGGGCTGTGACAGTTTGCTTTTAGGGTTAGGTTTTTTGGAGGTTTACGATTAGGTTTTTGGGTGTGGGGGAAGGGGGTTTAGGTTTCTAGGGGGTGTGAGTGGGGGGGTCATGTTTTTTTTTCGGGTTTATGTTTAGGGTTTTTTTTTTGGGGGGGGGAGGTTGTTAGGTTTTGGGGTTGGGGTGTTCAGGCTTTTGGTGTAAGGGTGAATTAGATTTTTGAGGGGTGAGGGTGGGGGGTTTAAGTTTTTTCTTTTTTATGGGGGGGGGGGGGGTGTCGGTGGGGGGTGGGTTAGGTGGTTTAGGCTTTTCCGTATTATTGCACATGTGAAGTACATTTTTTTTAATTTTTTTATATATAAAAATTAGCGAAAATTTATAAAAAAAATAGTATGTTTTTTAGGCTATTTTAGATAGTTTTCAAGTTTTCACAATAAAAGTAGTTTTCGCTTAAACACTTCCCCTATATGTGTGTGTGTGTGTGTGAAAGATAAAACGAAAACCCAATTGAATTAAGAAAACCCTATATAACATTTTTATTTTTTTCTAAAAAAAACAGGGAATATAACATAAATGTATTTAAACATTTTTATAAAAAAATCTAAAAAGCGCCTACTAGTTTGTTTTTTTAAAAAAAAAGTTCAAAATTTGTATGTTACATTTTATTGGACATATATATTATGTAACATGAAATTTGTAACATTTTTTTAAAAAATAAACTACTCAGCGCTTTTTTGTTTTTCTTTTATAAAAATGTTCAAATATATATATGTTACAGTTCCTATTTTTTTTTTAGAAAACAAAAATGTTGTATGGGGTTTTTACAAAGGTTTTTTGAGTTTTCTCAACTCAAGTGGGTTTTTGTTTTATCATATATATATAGGGTAGGGTTATATAGAAAACCCTAAAAATTTGAGAAAACCCTATAAAACCCAACCTTCCAACATTTTTTTTTTGAAAAAAATAACACATGTAATATACATGTTTTTAAGAGTTTTGGGCAAAAACAAAAACAAAAAAGCACCGAAGGAATATTTAAAAAAAATAAACAAGTTTCAACATTTTTTGTCTAACACATGTTAGTCCAAAAGTTGCTGAAATTTGTTTTTTTTTTTAAATAATCCTTCGACGCTTTTTTTGTTTTTTTTTTTTTTTTTGCCCAAAACTCTTAAAAACATGTATATTACATGTGTTATTTTTTTCAAAAAAACATGTGGGGAGGTTGGGTTTTCTAGAGTTTTCTCGAATTTTTAGGGTTTTCTATCTATACTTAGCCTATATATATATATATATATATATATATATATAGGGGAGCGTTCATTGGGGAACCCAAAAAAGGTGGGGAACAGCGGGGAACCGACTCAAACGAACTCCGATTGGACTCATTCCAGCGGCGTTGGAATCGGCTCGTCGAACCCTTACTAAGATCTATTAACCCTAAACCCTAAATCCTAACTCCTAAACTCTAAACCCTAAAGCTAAAAAATAAGGCTAAAACCTAAGCTAAACCGTAAAATCTAAACTATAAACCCTAAAGGCTAAAACAAAAGCTAAACCCTAAAGGTAAACCATAAAGCTATACCCTAAACCCTAAAGCTAAACCCTAACCCCTAAAGCTAAACCCTAAAGCTAAATCCTAAGGCTAACCCTAAAAAGCCAAACCCTAATATGTTTAAGGTTTAGGGGTTATGATTTAGGGTTTAGGGTTAAGAGATCCTAGTTAGGGTTCGACGAGCCGGTTCCAACGCCGCTGGAATGAGTCCAATCGGAGTTCGTTTGAGTCAGTTCCCCACTGTTCCCCACTTTTTTAGTGTTCCCCAAGGAACCTCACACTATATATATATATATATATATATATAGGGGAGGGCTATATAGAAAACCCTTATGTTTTTAAAAAACTCTGGAAACTCAAAGCTCCCCCCATTTTTACACAAACTCCCGACATTTTTTTTTGAAGAAAATAACACATGTAATATACATGTTTTTAAGAGTTTTGGGCAAAAAAAAAAAAAAAAAAAGCGCCGAAGGGATGATTTTAAAAAAAAATAAACAAATTTCAGCAAACTTCGGGTGACTAACATGTGTTAGGCAAAAAAGGCTGAAACTTGCTGAAATTTGTTTTTTTTTTTTAAACATTCCTTCGGCGTTTTTTTGTTTTTTTTGGCCCAAAACTCTTAAAAACATGTATATTACATGTGTTATTTTTTTCAAAAAAAAAATGTCGGGAGGTTGGGTCTAGGGTTTTCTCAAAATGGAGGGTTTTCTACCTAGCTTTAGCCTATTATATATATATATATATAGGGAGGAGTTCATGCGAGAACCATCCTTATTGCGAGAACCGCGAGAACCAATGTGAACACAACCTAAAATAGCTAAAAAAAAACCTAACCCCCACCCCCCCCCCCCAAAAAAAAAACCTAACCCCCCCCCCCCCACAAAAACCTAAACCCCCCCCACCCCCCACCCCCAAGCTAAAATGCTAAAAACTAAAACCCCAAAAAACCTAAAAAAATCTAAAAAAAAATTTTAAATATTTTTTATGCCCAAATCGCTACTTTTAGTGGCAAAAAAAAATTAAAAAAAAAAATTTTCTTCGAAAAGTAGCGATTTTTATATAAAAAATATTAAAAAAAAAATTTTGTGTGATTTTTAGCTATTTTTAGGCATTTTTGGTTGTGTTCACATTGGTTCTCGCGGTTCTCGCAATAAGAGGTGGTTCTCGCATGATCTTCTCCCTATATATATATATATAGGATAAGGATCCGTTAGGAACCACCCTTTATTGCGAGAACCAGTGTGAACACATGGCATTTTGTAATTATATTATGTTTATACCCAAACACGCGTTCTTTTTTACTTTCCTTATGTCACTGTTATCTCCATTCTAGGGTTTCATAAGTTCACCAGTTCATGGTCTTCACACTCGTCTGAGATGCATTCACGGCAGTTTCACGGCGGCGAAGAGCCGTTCACGGTGGTTTTCACGGCATATAGATAGTCGGCGTTCACGTATTTCCGGTGATTGTAGTTGGCACGGTGTTTACAGCGATATATGGCATCTCCTGATTCATCACTTGTATATCCTCGTATATCTGATGATCCTCCTCATACATTTTCTGAATATCATCTTCATACAACATCTGATGCCGACTTGGTGGTCCATCTGCTGTCAATCCCGTTGATAGTCATAGATTTATGTCTAAAACTGTTGTAAGTCAACATACCCTTCGTGGCTTTGAAATTCAGACTATTGAATCTATGTCTACATCAGACAATGTTATCTTATAATCAATGTATCTGATCGTTCATTATCTTTTGACACTACTTCGACTGGTACAACACCTACAATACAGAACATCAAGAGTTGCAATTCATTCGATTTGTGACTAAAGGTATTATGTTGACTGTAAATGATGTATATACTTTGTAAATTATATTATATTAAACGATATGCACATGTGCATTATATTTACTGTAAATGATGTTGTATTAAATTATATGCACATGTGTATTATGTTGATTGTAAACGATATTGTATTAAATTATATGCACATGTGCATTATGTTGAAATTAGACTATGTCGTGAACAAGTGCGTTATGGATGACTATCCAATTATGTACAGGATGGCAGCAAACAAATGGGCTTGGGTGGCGGACAACTACAAAAAAGGGAGGTGACTGTGTGGGATTGGCAATGGAATAACAATCCGATAACCGGGGAGGCATGGGTGGAGTTTATATAGCTTTTGGCGCTGCTGAGAGACACCAAAATGAAGACGGGTCAATATGGGTGGGGTTGGCACTCGGAAAAATAAGTCGACTTTCAATGTTAAAACCGTTAGAGAGGATTTGTGTGTCCATAAGCGACATACTCAGTTGATACAGCTATTGCATCTTCTTCCATTTTTTGTTTCTGCAACTGTCATATGGCTTCTGTTTGAGAGGATAGGCTACCATCTTCTTCCATTTTTTGTGCCACTTTCTAATACTTACTCTGGCCATATTGTTCTTGTGATCCAATTTGTCTTCTTTTGTTAACAGGTGAGTTGATCACCTTGGTATCTATAGCTCCATATCCAGGCTGACCAATTGTTTCCTGACAAATTAAAATTTCAATATTCTTGCTTGATTTACCTTTAATTTTGATAGGTCTCCTCCAAAGTTTCATGATATTACATTGTCCCAATAAATTTGTGATGCTATTGCTCTCCTTATGATGGACCATATCAATTAGGCCTGCTTATAATTAATGGAAATGACTACTGGGAGAGACTTGAAAAGATTTATGATTTTGGTGTTTGAGCACGTCGGGAGACTTTTCTGTTCGGAGTTTGAAGTCTAGGATACAAACATATAATAAGGAGGTTCCCGAGCAGGTATTGTATGAGGAATAATTGGGACACCTAAAAAGGTTGGTTTGGTCGGGTGGATAGCCTTAGTCGAGAGACTCCCATCGAAGGTGGCCACTTAACGCAACAGTCATCCAAACATAGTCAAACTGCTACGTTTTCTGTAGCGATTTCCCAGAAACATAGTGAACATATTTCCGTTTCATGTCAGTTCGCTCAATCACTTTGGTCCGTAATTACTCACTGGTGCAAAGGCCCGGCTGCATTTATTTTCAGTCTCAAAGATTTGCTGGAATATCATAATATTGTCCAAGTGTCTGCAAAAAAAGAAAAAGGCGATTTATGTGGTGTCCCTTATCTACCTCTGGAGCGTTTGGAGAATGAGGAACAAGATGGTTTTTAATCAAAGTCAAATGTCGGTGCAGAAGGTAGTCGAGGAGATCAAGAACATTAGTTAGTTATGGGTAAAAAATAGATCGAAGGAGGTGAGTTTAACTTGGGCGGCCTGGAACAATTTTGATGTATTTTCCAGTATAGTATTCTGTTTGTTTTTTGTTGTATGAGTTTTCTTCTGTTGGTGGATGTAATTGTGGTGTAGCACCTTGCTAAATGTTATGAATAATATTTATATAAGTAACATCTACAAATTTAGAATCAACAAGAGTTGCAATTCATACGCTTTGAGATTAAAGTCATTATACATTTATATGTGTTTCGAAGTTTACACTCACATGATTCGTTTTTATATCCTTAAAGTGTTTTTTTCATAGTTCACTCTCACATGCTTCATTATTCTCTCATCAAGTAAATCACATTTATTTACAATCATACCATAATAATGCACATGTCCATTATTTTGCCAATACACCATAATCCATGTATAATTATTAACCCTTTTTCTTTTTTATCATTAAACATTAAACAAACAATTGGTTTTATTACATAAGGTTACTTATATTTTCATACATCATGTAATCCTGCACATGTGCATTATGTTGCCAACCGTCACAAATAAACTGATAACCATCAGTACATAATGTTATGCACATGTGCATCACATTACCAATGCCCCGTAATCATCACCGAATAAAATGTTTGAACAAGTGCGTAAACACGCCATATACCTTATTAATTAGAATGTTATATGTTTTACTTTTTATGTATACATGAACAATTACATGTGTTTGTACATTCTACCCTACAGGAACTACAACTATTGTGCATTCTACACCTAATGGCACGCTATATTGGATACCCTACGTTGAATATGTGAATCTGAATACAACTATATGGTCATTAGTATCAACCGTCGCCGTTACCGTTGATTCTTACCAACTTCTTGTTCTTTACCGCACGCACCTCGTCACCTCCTTTTTTTATGTTTCATCACGTAACCTCCTTTTTTGAGGTTTCATCACGAGTTCGCTTTAATTGCCCGCCTTTTTGTGTTTTATTTCTTCTTGCTCACCTGCGTGCATTATTTTGCCAACCATCTGTAATCATCAAAAAAATAAACTGTTAACCAACAGTACATAATTATGCACATGTGCATCACATTATTAACACCCAATAATCATCAATAATAAACATTAAACAAATAACTGTTATTTTTTACATTCATTACTTTTATTTCCATATATTACATAATCATGCACATGTGCATTATGTTGATACCAATCCATGATCATCACAAATAAACTGTTAACCGTTTTTGTTTAACCGTCGTGTAATCATATTCCATTCCATCCGGCATTTTAATTGACCTTTCATCCCTTGGTGTTCAAAAAAGAAATAAACACAACTTATCAATGAATATGTGCATTAACATTAACTTTATCATCACCATATACAATATGCACATGTGCATCAACATAAACGACCTTATTAATATATTCTAGCAAATTATGCACATGTGCATAGATGCATAATTATGCACATGTACATCAGCATGAATGACCTGAATAACCCATTCTGTCAAAGTATACAGATGTACATAACTATGCACATTTGCATCCATATGACCCTTATTAACTTAATCTAGCAAACCATACATTATGTGCATAACTATGCACATGTGCATTAACATGACTCACCTTATCAGCGAGCTTGCTTCAATAATAAACCTTAACCTGTACCAAATCAAAATTCGTAAGCTTGCTTCAATAATAAACCTTAACCTGTACCAAATCAAAATTCGTATTATCACTAACCATATATAACATTAATCATTAACAAATCTATTATGGTAAGATCTGCACATGTGCATAACTATACATATGTACACCTAATACCGACGGGGATTGATTCCCGGGCGATACCGAGTCGTAGGTGACACACTCATTGAACCATCTATTCTTATAATCACGTTGGCACGTTGCTCTAATTACAAACGGATTAAAAATCCACAATCTTGCCCTAATTATTATGTTCCTAATATAGATTATACGACTAATTTTGTACGAATTTGGGGAACTAACCTCGATTATATGACGAAATATGAAATATATGTTGGTAAAATCTCAAATCTGAGATAAAATCTCAATCCAGATGCTTCGATATGGTGAACTGATGATGGCGAACTGATGATGTATTCGAGACGATTATATAACCGATTGTAATCGACGATGATGATGGCGAACTGAAGATGTATTCGAGAAGATTATGTAATCGACGAATTGTTGAGATAATCAGGTTGAGAATTGTGGAAAGATTTGGATGTGATCGAGTTCTGAGTGTAGAGTTCTGAGTGTGGACGTGAAAGTGTTTATTAAGTGTAATTTAATTTATGTTTGAAGTCCGATAGTGAAGGCAGATATTTTAAAAGTTGTTTGGTATTTACAAAATTGCCCCCAGTTCACATTGGTTCTCGTGGTTCTCGCAATAAGGGTGGTTCTTGCATGAAACCCTACCCTATATATATGTATATATATATACACGAACACACACAATTTGTCTTAACGTACACCGTGTACTGTCACACCCGGTGGGGGAGTATCTTGACGTAGTTTGATATAATCATATACAATTTATCACATTTTAATACACAGCGGAAGTCGAAAGATAAAAGCATTACAAACCGAATGAAAGTAATATCATTTATTACAAAGACGGTTGTAAAGGATCCACAGGCGGATCAAAGTTAAAAGGAAACATTGTTCAACAGATTTGTAAATATCTAAGCTTGCAAGACTCTTTATTGATGCTAGGAGTAGCCAGCCTATTCCGTTTAGTACCTGCACTTAGCCTTTTTGGAAAAATACGTCAGTTTACAACTAGTAAATACAATTAACCGACTCATTTTGAAAATTTTTAAGAAAATTGGTTTGAATGCACAAGGCACAAAATAATCTTTTATAACTTGGGATATTTATTTATATATAAACTTGTAAATGAATTCCATGTTTATTATACGTTCAGTAGCCCGGGCTAAATACCGGTGTTAAAGATTAATAGACACACCACATAATATATCCCGGCGGCGAGTTATTCTCGAACAGGCGGTTATATTATTTTTACATACGCACCGGCAGGTGTATGCCTACCACCCCGTGCTTAAGTCGTGGCCAGTTCAATGAATGAGCCGAGGATATCCAGGACATGGTCATTAACCCCCCAAAGGCTTAAAACAAACAAAACAGATTAAACGGGTCATCTCAATAAATTAACCTTCATATGATTAAAAATTCAATGCCTGACCAAGCGGTATTTTATATACCGTACCCCAAGCCCGTATAAGGGAAAATAAGTTAAAAGTATTTACCTGAGCAAAATTATACAATTTATCCCAGCCGTATACAATCAAGCAAATGCAGATATCTTTTACTGGGCTCCTAAATCTGGAATGAAGGTTTTAATAACCTCTTAGATTCCTAACGGGTCTTAATTAAGTCTAAACTTAGACCGGTTAGTTGTTAAAGGAAGATATAGGGTTCAAAACGCCAGAACGATTAAGCGAAGACCGGAATTAGAATGTGGTTTTGACCCGAAAAGTTTTAAAGACTTGTATAATATGGGTAAACTAAACACATTCTGTATTTTGAGACAAAAATGATAAGGTTTGACCCGTTTCGATTAATTTATGCAAACTAGTTACATAAACCGCACTGAACGCGAAAAATGCATAACGGGTAAACATATGAGTCATGAATAGGTTTCCTAAGTTAATATGCCTTAAATATGTTGTGATATCAGTAAGATACCTTCCATTATGCCCAAAACGAATTTAAGCTCAAATTAAGCCTCGTAGGGGTATTTTGGTGATTTTAAAGGTCATAAAAGAGATTAAACATTAATCTGAGGTTCAGGTTTGAAATTATCAGTAAAACTATTTAATTTAATAAGTTATATCAGTAGGGTATTGCATATATGTGAAATAAATCATTTATAACCAAACTATGCACCGTAATGGGCATTTTGGTAATTTCACATAAGCTTTAAAGGTCAAATTTAGAAATCTGAGTTCAAAACTTTTGCTTACTGTTAAAGTATAAAAATTTACTTAAAACATCAATAGGTATTAAGTCTTATATGATAGAAATAGTTTTTAATCCATATTATGCGTTTTAAAACGAGGGTAAAAGTCGCTTTTTAAGCGATTTTTGGGTTATATAAGAAAAGCTGATATTTTTATAATTCCAAAAAGCTTAAAATATTTTATTTATCATTATAAAATCAGTAGAAAAAGATTTGGTATCAATATGTGATGTAAAAACTCATTTTATTCAAGAAAAGGGTATAATCGACAATTACCGAATCAAAAACTAGAACCCTATGATATGATCAGTTTAAAAAATAAATAAAAAATCTTCAAAAATCCAAAAATATTATATTACATCAATGGGGTAAAAAGTTTTGGTGTCAAAATTTGGGTTTAGATAGGCTTTATGCTAATTATGTCGTTTAATAAATAAAAAGCTTCTTAATTACGATATTGAGCATAACTCCTAATCTAGACCTCAAACTGATGTCAAATTTTTAGGAAAAGTTTATAAATCAGTAACAAAGGTTTTTTTCCTCTCATATTTTCAAAAATCTCGTTTTAAGGTCAAAAGGGCATAATGGTCAACATTTAGGCATATAACGGAAACATGCAAATGAGTTAGATAAATTAGGATCCAAGTTGTATAATCTCAGAGAGTTATACTAATATGGAACATGGATCTAATGGAAGCTTAAGGCATTTCTAAAACAATCTAAATCGGGTCAGAACTGAAAGTCAAAGCAAAAGTCTACTTTTGCGACTTTCGGTTCCGAACCGAGCCTAAACTCAAAATTGTCAGGTTGAACATGCTTAAACATGTTCTTACATTAATTAACAAGTTATACAAGTGATAAAACGGGTTTCATGGCTTCCACATTGTTAATTATGTGTTTATTTGAAAATTAGCTTTCTCTTGACTTTTTACAATTAAGTTTGACCCAACAATTGACCTAGTTAGAGTGGAAATCAGAGGGTGCCCTTATAAGGGTTTATTACCCACATAATTACCAACTCAAAGCTACTTTCTTTTCGAGAATTGACTGGACCATTAGTGATTAATCACTAAGTCAAAGCTTAATTACGACGGCTTTGACTTTAGGTCATTAAACTAATAAAACACTAATTAGAGAGGTTAAGGAAGCTTACTGAAGTACTTAGCACGATTTAGAAGCTAATGGAATCTTGTTTGAGGTCCAGAGAGCTCCAGAAATTCAGTTTGAATAATTTCCCAAGTGCATGTAAAAATGTTGCAACTAAGGGTGCTTATATAGTGATTTTGATTGAACAAGATGATGCCAACAAGGTCTAGGATTGATCCCAGATGAGTCCAAGTGCCCCTATGCATGAAATACCAATTGCTCAGCCTCTGGATTTCGAAAACAAGCTCTCAAAGGCGGTGGAACAGGCTGATCAGGCATCTGTCCAAGAAAACTGATGCTGGCACTTTTAGGCGGCCCGCGTAAGGTTTGGGTAAGGCCTTACGCTGCCCGCGAGAAGGTGGGCTCCGGTTAACAAGTTTTCAGCAATTGCACATTTGGTCCCTGGTCCTTCTAATAGTTGTTTTAACTTTTATTGCACTTTTAACCCTCCAACTTGACTTTTAAGGACTCCAAGTCATAAACAAACTTTGTTAAGACCCCGGTTAGTTATACGATTACCGAAAAGTCACGAATTTCAACGTTGACGCTTTTAACCCCTTATTTACGAATGTTAGCATATCTTCTTCATACGATATCGAAACCTTGTGAAATTTTTATCGCTTATTCTAGTGAGAATAATTAATCGTTACAATGCTTCGGGTTCACTAAAAGGTCACTCAGAGGTATAAATTAAACATGTTGACACATTTAACCCTTGCGGTTTGTAAACTTTCACTTTCTTCCACAAACAGCTTCATATGATTCATAATTCATTCGTTTAAGGGTATAAACATCATGTAGGGTTGTTGAAAGGTATAATTATCCAATGTTGACACTTTGAATCTTTTTACACACATACTTTCTTTTTTTGTCAACTTTTGTCTCTCATATTCAATCCATTACACGTTTTAAAGCTCATGACACGTGTCTTCATTATATTGGCCTTGATTTTACGAGGTGTTACATCCTTACCCCCTTAAAAGAAATCTCGACCTCGATATTTACTAAAATAAATAAGGGTACTTCTCTTTCATTATGGACTCTACCTCCCACGTATACTCGGGACCTCTACGGGCATCCCATTTAACCTTTACAATCGGTACATGCTTCTTTCGAAGCTTCTTAACATGTCGATCCTCGATCGACAAGGGTTTTTCAACAAATTTCAAGCTCTCATCTATATACACATCCGTATGTGGTATGACTAGTGATTCATCAGCTAGACATTTCTTCAGATTGCAGATGTGACACACATTATGAATTACATTGAGCTCTTCAGGCAGGTTTAACTTGTAAGCCACTGTTCCGACACATTCAATGATCTCGAATGGTCCTATGTATCTTGGGCTTAACTTGCATTTCTTACCAAAACACATCACCCTCTTCCAAGGTGATACCTTAAGTAGAACTTTGTCACCTACCTCGAACTTTAGAGGTTTACGCCTTTTGTCTGCGTAACTTTTCTGCTTATCCCTGGCAGCTTTGAAACGATCTCGTATCTGTACAATCTTATCTGTCGTCTCTAGGACTATATCAGGTCCTATTAGTTGGACATCTCCAACTTCTGCCCAGCAAACGGGCGTCCTGCACTTTCTCCCATACAACGCTTCAAAAGGTGCAGCTTGAATACTGGAATGATAACTATTATTATACAAGAATTCTATCAATGGAAGATGATCATCCCAACTTCCACCTAAATCAATAACACAAGCCCTTAATATATCTTCGAGTGTTTGTATAGTACGCTCACTTTGACCATCCGTCTGAGGATGATATGTAGTGCTGAAGTTTAATCGAGTGCCTAGGGATTGCTGAAATCTTTTCCAAAAATGCGATGTATATCTCGTATCCCTATCAGAGATTATAGACACTGGCACTCCGTGGAGAGATACAATCTCATCCACGTACAGCTGAGCTAACTTATCTGAGCTGTGTGTTTCCTTAATAGGTAAGAAGTGGGCTGACTTAGTCAACCAGTCAACTATAACCCAGATAGTATCATTTCCTCGCTTTGTTTTTGGTAACTTGGTGATAAAATCCATAGTCACCAATTCCCACTTCCAGGTGGGAAGTTCAGGCTGTTGCAGCAATCCTGACGGCTTCTGGTGTTCTACTTTAACTTGAGCACACGTCAGACATTTGGCCATATAAGTGGCAGTAGACTTCTTCAAGCCTATCCACCAATAATTTGCCTTCAAATCCTGGTACATCTTATCACTTCCAAGATGAACAGGATACTTGGAACTGTGGGCTTCTTGAAGGATAACATCCCGAAGTCCTCCATAGATTGGAACCCATATTCGTCCATTCAATCTTAGGATTCCATCCTTGCCATAAGATAGCTGTTCAGCAGTTACTCCCAACTTTTCATTCGGATAGTTGGCTTCTAACACAGCTTCCTTCTGAGCGGCTAACAATCTTTCATTCAAGCTGTTCTTTAATTCAATGCTCTTGGCATTGACTCTAATGGGCTTAACCCTTTCCTTCCTGCTCAAGGCATCAGCAACTACATTCGCCTTGCCTGGATGGTATCGTATCACACAATCATAATCGTTCAGCATTTCCATCCATCGACGCTGTCTCATGTTTAGGTCCTTCTGATTAAACAGATGTTGAAGGCTCTTGTGATCAGAATAGATCACACACTTTGTACCATACAAATAATGCCTCCAGAGTTTTAGTGCAAATACAACGGCACCCAACTCCAAATCATGGGTGGTGTAATTCTTCTCATGCACTTTTAATTGTCGGGAAGCATAGGCAATGACCTTGCCTTTCTGCATGAGCACACATCCCATACAAGTGTGTGATGCATCGCAGTACACTACAAACTCTTATATTCCTTCAGGCAATGTCAACACATGTGCATTACTTAACTTTTGCTTAAGGATGTCAAAAGATTCTTGCTGCTTAGGACCCCAATAAAACTTGATATTCTTACGAGTTAATGAAGTTAGGGGTGCAGCAATCCTTGAGAAGTTCTCAATAAAACGCCTGTAATATCCTGCCAGACCCAAAAAGCTACGAATCTCCGTGGGCGTCTTCGGTTCTTGCCAATTCATGATAGCTTCAATCTTAGCGGGATCCACCTGGATACCACGCTTGCTAACCACATGTCCAAGAAATTGGACTTCACGAAGCCAAAACTCACATTTTGAAAACTTGGCGTAAAGCTTCTCATGCTGAAGAAGTTTAAGAATACAACGAAGGTGCTTCTCATGGTCAGCCAGATTCTTTGAATAGATGAGGATGTCGTCAATGAAGACGATGACAAACTTGTCCAAGTAGGGTTTGCAAACGCGATTCATGAGGTCCATGAACGCTGCTGGTGCATTAGTGAGCCCAAAAGGCATCACCAAGAACTCGTAGTGACCATAACGAGTCCTAAATGCAGTCCTGTGCACATCTTCATCCCTAACCTTCAGCTGATGGTATCCAGATCTCAAATCGATCTTGGAAAAGTAACTTGCCCCTTGCAATTGATCGAACAGATCGTCGATCCTGGGCAATGGATATCTGTTCTTGATAGTGACCATGTTAAGCTCGCGATAATTGATGCATAGACGCATCGATCTATCTTTCTTCTTTACAAACAGGATCGGTGCTCCCTAGGGAGATGAACTAGGTCTAATAAATCCCTTTGCCAATAAATCATCCAGTTGAGTTCTCAGCTCGTGCATCTCAGTTGGTGCTAACCTGTAAGGTGCTCTTGCAATAGGTGTTGCTCTAGGTATAATGTCGATTCTGAACTCCACTTGCCTATCTGGGGGTAAACCAGGTAGTTCTTTAGGGAATACTTCTGGATATTCAGAGATGACAGGGATGTCTTCAACCTTGGGTTTTGGTTCATCGATAGTCACTTGGGCCATATAGATGACACATCCTTTCTTCATACACCTTGATGCCTTAAGCATAGACACTTGCTTAGGCAACCCATACTGAGTGTCTCCCTGTATGGTAAGTGGCTCACCATACGGAGTCTTGATCACCACTTGTTTCTTGTCACAAACAATCTGGGCTTGGTTATGAGATAACCAATCCATGCCTATCACTATGTCGAAACCAGCTAATTTCAAAGGAAGCAAGGATAACGGAAAGGAGTGGTTCCTAATGGATATAAAGCATCCATCTAATATAGTCGAGGCAGTTTCTAGGGTACCATCGGCCAATTCTACTTCATATTTCATGCTTAGGGTTTTAACAGGCAGATTTAACAGTTTACAAAACTTGTCATCAACAAATGACTTATTTGCACCCGAATCAAATAATAACCTTGCGTAAACATCATTTATAAGGAAGGTACCTGTTATCACGTTATCATCCTGCACCGCTTCCCGTGCATTCATTTGAAAGACACTAGCATTGGTCTTTTATGCCTTCTTCAGGTTTCTTGGCATACTTTGGGCAGTTGGACTTGATGTGCCCCTTCTCGTTACAGTTATAGCACATCGCATCCTTTATCTTATTGCAGTCTAATGTCTTGTGCTCATTCGACTTACAAATCCCACAAGCTCTGGGCTGTGATTGGGACTTCGATTCGTATATGCATCTTCCCAGATAACGTTTCTTGCAAACTTTGCACTTGGGTTTTTCACCCGACTGTTGATCATCTTTTCTAAACCCGGAACTCTTCTTGGGATCAGAGTTCCCTTTGTGCTTCTTGTCTGAACGGTGTGAGTTATCATCCTCACGTTTCCTCTTCCCAACATCAGAATTTCTAAGCGATTTCTGCCTGACCGCATCAAGGGTAAGAGATAGTGATAGATCAGCTACAGATTTAAAGGTAGTCGGTCGAGATGCTTTCACACTGGCTTTGATCTCTGGGGCTAAACCCCCAATGAAACGGGCTATCCGCTTTGGTTACGGCTTCACTAAGTAAGGAACCAATCGAGACATAGTATTAAAACTCGTAAGATATGCCTGACAGTCCAAATTCTTCATAACCAATGTCAGGAAGTCGGTCTCGGTCTTCTCAACCTCATGTTGAGGACATAAATTTTCCTTAATCAGAGTCACAAACTGATCCCAAGACAGATTGTACAACGGAATCTTCCCAGTAGCTTGGATTAGAGACCTCCACCAAGCTAGTGCTTCTCCTTTAAACGACTGAGATACAAATTGCACAACATCCCTATCAGCGCAACCACTGATGTCAACCACGGTGTCCATCTTGTCTAGCCACGTCATGCAGTCAATAGGTCCTTTTCCCCCAGTGAAATCCCTGGGTTTGCAGGAGATAAAATACTTATAGGAGCAGGTCTTTGCACGTGGCTCCTGGTCAAATATAACCTTCTTAGACGGAACACTATGCATTTTTGAGGAGTGATGATCATCATCCTTCTTTGACTCATGATGTTTAGGAGGTGGCTTACTATGAGCCTCAGAGTGAGTCTTAGGTTGTGATTTGGAATGGGGTACAGATGAGGTCTTGCTTCGAGTACCACTTGATTCATTACCTCGTCTATCCAGAGCTCGAGTAACGGCATTGTCTATTAATGCCTGCAGTTCTGCACCAGCTATGTTGATTCTGGTGGTGTCATGATTCTCTCTCGGATGACTGTTGATTTCTTCAGATTCTGCCATGTAGCTTGATTGCTACATAAGATTATGACATTGATTCATTTAGAGGTCTATAACAGAATTGTTATATTTAATATTTATTAACCATGGCATTAATGAACCATATTGGTTAATTTGTTAAGTATTTCATTCAGGATTTTTCATTATAATAACCCTTAGTTATAATTAAATATAATAATGGCACAAAAGGCCTAGTCACATGGACACATTCAAATTATAAGCCAAGATCTTATAGGATCGAGGTACTAAGGCTTGAATCATAGTTCATTACCTTTCCTTGACAGGGAGTCGTAGACTACAATTATCTTTAGTCTCAAGGGACATTAATTATGGCCCGTAGGCACTTCATCACTAATGGATGATTAAATGATAATTAGGAAAGGAATTGGAATAATCCAATATAAGGATGACTGATGTGATTTTATCGAATCACATTTGCCAGGGGTGCTAACATGTTTTCAAATGTTAACAAAGATTTGAATCTTTTTAAACAGGTTTTACCATCATGGCCAGGTCTTATAATGACATGCAGGCTAGGTTACCCTTTAAGATTCTTATTTAATATTTAAAGGTAGATCTTATAAAAGGAATGACATATTTTGGATTTATTTATTTCATACATATTACATTTATGCATATAATGACAAAAATGAAATTTAAATTATAACATGCCACTAAAATTTAAAAGAGTACATATTGCCCTAAACGGGACTTTAACAGAAATAACTTGCCCACGTAGGGGCTAAACTGAAACTACAAGTCCTCGTAGGGACTGAATACATAAAATAGATGTCCATGCAGGGACTTGGTACAGAAATAAATGTCCACGCAGGGACTTGATTGAAAATTAAAGAAATACAAAATAAACAAGTAAGGAATTTAATGATCCGTTTTGCTCTTTCCTTTGATTAAACTCGCCAAACCTTTTAGAAATCCCCGGTGGCTTCTACGCTCCTCTCGAACCTCCCATTCCACCTGGCTCAACCTTTGTAAAATCTCCTGTTGCTGTGGTGGCTGGATTTGCGGTGGGTGCGGCTGTAGAAGTTGAGGTGATGGCGGGTATTGGTACCCATAGGCTAGGTACCCAGTCCCCCAGGGAGCTCCATAAGGCCCTTCAGGATGGAGAGCGTTGTAGTTCGCCGCTAAGAGGTATGGATCAACTTCGGCGTAGTTGTAGTTAGTATGGGCCGGCTGCTCAAAAGGGTTATACGCCGCTGCACCGGCGTATGAAGGAATCGGGTTATCATAACCCACTGGTAGCGGTGCGACTGGCGTAGACTCCACCTCAGAAATAGGGTTCGAAGGCCCACCCATCTGTGGGTCTTCATATAGTGGCGGGTAAAGACTGCCACTGGAAGGTTGAGGGGTGCTGATATGGATCCCCCCTCGCACGGACATCCGTGCGGTTGTTCTTCTCCGCCTCGGTGGTTCCGGGGGCGGCTACTGCACTGGCGGCGGTGGCGGTGGAGTAACCGCTACAAAACGCGAATCCTCCGAGGGATCCTGCTGCTGTTGCTGCTGTGAGTTATAACTGGGAGTAAACACCCAGTCGTATTGGGCAAACCTTGCCTCATAACTGTCTGGACCACGATAAGGTGATCCATGATATGACGACCCATCCGAAATTTCGATGGGGTGAGTAGGTGTCCCAGATGGTGGCTCGACGGGATCTGGGTCATCATCCATATCCATTCCCTGAGCTTCAGGGAAATGGTCTTCGGGGCCCAATGGGTTATGACCCATTGGTTCTTCAACCTGGTTTGCCGGGTTGAACCGACTTTGGAAGTATGGGGTCGGGTCCTGGAAGGCCCGATGCGAGGTTGACCGCTGCAACGGCAAGAAGGATTGGTGCGAATCTTCGGGCTCGTTCTCCGACTGCGGCCCGAAAGAATGAAGGTATGAGGGTGATGAACTTAGCGAGACAGATCGCCTCGCGGGCTCCAGATAGGTCCTCCAGTCTTCTTGAGGACTGGTGCTCATGGTGACAGACGATGTTCGCCGGTGGGAAGGTCCGGCCTCGTGGTCGTTGGGGGCGTTGAATGGCCCCTTGCCTCTACCTCCTCTACGAAACCTTGGTGGCATTTTGTTGAACCTGTCAAAACAAACAAAAAGGACAACAAAAGAAAAATAAACGACAAAATTAAAATAAATTAGGATTAGTCCTAAGTTCTTTGTCTAGACTCGGAAGTCGAGGAATGTGCAAACTGTGTCATTGAGATTAAACACAAAAGGCTAGTGTTTAATTCACTCAATGTTGGCTCTGATACCAACCTGTCACACCCCGATATTTCAACGTATTACCGGTGGGCCCGGTGGGGAGTATCGTGACGTAGTTGATATCATCATAGAAAATTTATCACAGTTTAATACATAACAGAAGTCGAAAGATAAAAGCATTACAAACCGAATGAATGTAATATCATTTATTACAAAGACGGTTGTAAAGGATCCACAGGAGGATCAAAGTTAAAAGGAAACATTGTTCAACAGATTTGTAAACATCTAAGCTTGCAAGACTCTTTATTGATGCTAGGAGTAGCTAGCCTATTCCGTTTAGTACCTGCACTTAGCCTTTTTGGAAAATACGTCAGTTTACACTGGTAAATACAATTAACCGACTCATTTTGAAAATGTTTAAGAAAATTGGTTTGAATGCACAAGGCACAAAATAATCTTTTATAACTTGGGATATTTATTTATATATAAACTTGTAAATGAATTACATGTTTATTATACGTTCAGTAGCCCGGGCTGAATACCGGGTTAAAAATTAATAGACACACCACATAATATATCCCACAGCGAGTTATTCTCGAACAGGCGGTTATGTTATTTTTACATACGCACCGGCAGGTGTATGCCTACACCCCGTGCTTAAGTCGTGGCCATTTCAATGAATGAGCCGAGGATATCCAGGACATGGTCATTAACCCCCCAAAGGCTTAAAACAAACAAAACAGATTAAACGGGTCATCTCAATAAATTAACCTTCATATGATTAAAAATTCAATTCCCGACCAAGCGGTATTTTATATACCGTACCCCAAGCCCGTATAAGGTAAAATAAGTTAAAAGTATTTAACTGAGCAAATTATACAATTTATCCCAGCCGTATACAATCAAGCAAATGCAAATATCTTTTACTGGGCTCCTAAATTTGGAACGAAGGTTTTAATAACCTATTAGATTCCTAACGGGTCTTAATTAAGTCTAAACTTAGACCGGTTAGTTTTAAAGGAAGATATACGGTTCAAAACGCACGATTAAGCAAAGACCGGATTAGAATGTGGTTTAGACCCGAAAAGTTTAAAGACTTGTGTAATATGGGTAAACTAAACACATTCTGGATTTTGAGACAAAAATGATAAGGTTTGACCCGCTTCAATTAATTTATGCAAACTAGTTACATAAACCGCACCGAACACGAAAAATGCATAACGGGTAAACATATGAGTCATGAACAGGTTTTCTAAGTTAATATGCCTTAAATATGTTGTGATATCAGTAAGATACCTTCCATTATGCCCAAAACGAATTTAAACTCAAATTAAGCCTCGTAGGGGTATTTTGGTCATTTTAAAGGTCATAAAAGAGATTAAACATTAATCTGAGGTTCAGGTTTGAAATGATCAGTAAAAATATTTAATTTAATAAGTTATATCAGTAGGGTATTGCATATATGTGAAATTTATCATTTATAACCAAACTATGCACCGTAGGGGCATTTTGGTAATTTCACATAAGCTTTAAAGGTCAAATTTAGAAATATAAGTTCAAAACTTTTGCTTACTGTTAAAGTATAAAAATTTAGTTAAAACATCAGTAGGTATTAAGTCTTATATGATAGAAATAGTTTTAATCCATACTATGCGTTTAAAACGCGTAAAAGTCGCTTTTAAGCGATTTTCGGGTTATATAAGAAAAGCTGATATTTTTATCATTCCAGAAAGCTTAAAATATTTTATTTATCATATAAAATCAGTAGCAAAATATTTGGTATCAAAATGTGATGTAAAACTCATTTTATTCAAGAAAAGGGTATAATCGACAATTACCGAATCAAAGCTAGAACCCTATGATATGATCAGTTTAAAAATAAATAAAAATCTTCAAAAATCCCAAAATATTATATTACATCAGTGGGTAAAAAGTTTGGTGTCAAAATTTGGGTTTAGATGGGCTTTATGCTAATTATGCCGTTTAATTAATAAAAAACTTCTTAATTACGATATTGAGCATAACTCCAAATCTAGACCTCAAACTGATGTCAAATTTTTAGGACAAGTTTATAAATCAGTAACAAAGGTTTTTATCCTCTCATATTTTCAAAAATCTCATTTTAAGGTCAAAAGGGCATAATGGTCAACATTTAGGCATATAACGGAAACATGCAAATGAATCGGATAAATTAGGATCCAAGTTGTATAATCTCAGAGTGTTATACTAATATGGAATATGGACCTAATGGAAGATTAAGGAATTTCTAAAACAATCTAAATCAGGTCAGAACTGAAAGTCAAAGCAAAAGTCTACTTTTGCGACTTTCGGTTCCGAACCGAGCCTAAACTCAAAATTGTCGGGTTGAACATGCTTAGACATGTTCTTACATTAATTACCAAGTTATACAAGTGATAAAACGGGTTTCATGGCTTCTACATTGTTAATTTAGTGTTTATTTGAAAATTAGCTTTCTCTTGACTTTTTACAATTAAGTTTGACCCGACAATTGACCTAGTTAGAGTGGAAATCAGAGGGTGCCCTTTTAAGGGTTTATTACCCACATAATTACCAACTCAAAGCTACTTTCAATTCGAGAATTGACTGGACCATTAGTGATTAATCACTAAGTCAAAGCTTAATTATGACGGCTTTGACTTTAGGTCATTAAACTAATAAAACACTAATTAGAGAGGTTAAGGAAGCTTACTGAAGTACTTAGCACGATTTAGAAGCTAATGGAATCTTGTTTGAGGTCCAGAGAGCTCCATAAATTCAGTTTGAATAATTTCCCAAGTGCATGCAAAAATGTTGCAACTAAGGGTGCTTATATAGTGATTTTGATTGAACAAGATGATGCCAACAAGGTCTAGGATTGATCCCAGATGAGTCCAAGTGCCCCTATGCATGAAATACCATTTGCTCAGCCTCTGGATTTCGAAAACAAGCTCTCAAAGGCGGTGGAACAGGCTGATACAGGCATCTGTCCAAGAAAACTGATGCTGGCACTTTTAGGCGGCCCACGTAAGGTTTGGGTAAGGCCTTACGCGGCCCGCGAGAAGGTGGGCTACGGTTAACAAGTTTTCAGCAATTGCACATTTGGTCCCTGGTCCTTCTAATAGTTGTTTTAACTTGTTTTATTGCACTTTTAACCCTCCAACTTGACTTTTAAGGACTCCAAGTCATAAACAAACTTTGTTAAGTCCCCGGTTAGTTATACGATTACCGAAAAGTCGCGAATTTCAACGTTGACGCTTTTAACCCCTTATTTACGAATGTTAGCATATCTTCTTCATACGATATCGAAACCTTGTGAAATTTTTATCGCTTATTCTAGTGAGCATAATTAATCATTACAAAGCTTCGGGTTCGCTAAAAGGTCACTCAAAGGTATAAATTAAACATGTTGACACATTTAACCCTTGCGGTTTGTAAACTTTCACTTTCTTCCACAAACGGCTTCATATGATTCATAATTCATTCGTTTAAGGGTATAAACATCGTGTAGGGTTGTTGAAATGTATAATTATCCAATGTTGACACTTTGAATCTTTTTACACACATACTTTCTTTGTTTGTCAACTTTAGTCTCTCATATTCAATCCATTTCACGTTTAAAGCTCATGACACGTGTCTTCATTATATTGGCCTTGATTTTACGAGGTGTTACATGTACGATATGCAGTTACAACATGCAGATTTTTGTTTATAACATGTAGTTTTTTTTACAGCATGCGATTTTTTTTTTTTCAAGATGCGGTTTTTTTTCAACATGTGGACTTTGGTGTTTTACAACATGTGGGTTTCGTTTGGGGGTTATAACGTGCAGACTTCACATAGCATGCGTTCGTACGATAAGGCACATTGTACATTACACTTTCACTATATATATACATATCAAGGTTCTATGCAGAACACTAAATATTGCGAGAACATGCAGAACAAAATGAACCATGAATTTTTTCAATTCTAAAAACCTAAAAGTAAATGAAAATGTTACAAATGTAAGATTTATTGTTTCTCACACTCAAAACAAAATATGAAAAAATTTAGAGTAAATTACACAGATTGTCCTTTAATTACACCCTAAATTTCAGTCCCTGCCCCTTGTCTTTAATTTGTGCATTCCATGTCCTTTAATTAAAAAATTTACACACACTCTGTCCTTTGCTCTAAACCCCATCCACCTACCCAGTTAAATGCACCCATGTGCCCCTCACGTGAGGGGCAAAATTGTCAATACCCTTCCTACCCAGTTAAATGCACCAGTGTGCCCCTCACGAAATTTGGGGTGTAATTAAAGACAAGGTATGTGCAATTTTTTTCAACTTACACATATGTAGGCTATCTTAGGTTAAATTACATACGTGTATGTAGGTTATGTGTAGGTAAAAATTTATGGTTTTTTATGTATATATAAATATACATATGAATGCAAGAAAAATAAAATTTACAAAATATGAACCTTAAATTCCAAAATTCAGTGATTTAAAGTTGTTCTTTTGTTCTCTCAATAATTAGCATTATGTAATGATCCTTATTATATATATATATAATATTGTTAGTGCAATATGTCTGTTGACTTCGTCTTGCATCAAGTAATGTAATTAGAATGATAGATTAGGGCTCGTTGTTCGAGAAAATTAGGATTTGAGTGTGGAAAGTTAATTTCGCACGAAATAGCAAGAAGCTATTTCGTACGAAATAGCAATCAGTTATTTCGCACGAAATAGGCTCAGTGCTATTTCGTACGAAATTACCATCCCTATAAATACCCAAGTCTTGATCTTCATTTGTAACTTTTCTGATCCGGTAACGAAGTGCTGCCGGATTGTCTCCAGGTTGTAAATCACTGTTATATCAATAATAGAGACATTTAAATTGAATCAAGCTGTAAAAAAGTCCGTTTCTTTGAATTCCGCCTTAGATTCGGATATAAACTCTTCTGAACGACTCATTCAGGTCGCACAAACGATCCTACAAGTGGTATCAGAGCTCAGGAGGAAGAGTTCATCTTGATTTCATCAAATTTCTGACTTCTACACTTTCTTTTTCAATATTAACAAAATTTTACGGACAAATCGGATTGAATTTCACACATTATATGCGAAACATAGTTTTAATGAATCCTTGAAAGTTTCAGATCATAATTCGACCTATTACTGGATTAATTGGACAAAAATTGGACCGATATGCTGACGTCATCACTATTTCGTACGAAATAGTCATCACTATTTCACACGAAATTAAGTTTGGAGACAGTATTTCGCACGAAATTAGCCTTTTTTCGCACCAGATTGGAATTTCGTTTGAGAGTTCCACACGAAATCAGCTATTTCGCATCAAATTGGAAATTCGTTTGAGTATTTCACACGAAATCACCTATTTCGTTTGAAAGTTGCTATTTCGCACCAAAGTGATTTCGTTTGATATTTAATTTCGTTTGAAGATCTCTATTTCGTTTGAAAGGGTGGTATTTCGCACGAAAACAGTAATTTCGCACAGGATTGGTTATTTCGCTTGAAAGATTATTTTGCACCAACCAAGTATCAGTTTGTTTCAAGTTGTTTGATATTGTTTAGACTGATTGTGTTTGCTTGTTGTCTCCAGGAAATTTAAAAAGTTCACATCATGGCTGAAGAATTCTACAATACGTTCTACAATGCATTTACATCCGAATCATCCGAAAATACAATTGTTACACCAAAATCAATAACAAAAGCAATCAATGAAAACATTAATCATGACAACTTTTATGGAACTCATTCAAAACCACCCAAGCTTGATAGTATTGAGGATTACATTTGGTGGAAAGAACGTTTCATTAACTGGGCAAAAGCTTATGCACATGAAAGCTGGTTCTGTCTAGAGTTCGGATATGAAAGACCAAAAAATGATAAAGGAGAAGATCTTCCACTCAAGAACTTATCCAAAGAAGACAAATCCGAAATTGCAGCCGAACAGAGAATGATTGCTTTAATCCAATCATCAATCAGAAATGACATGTTTGCGTTACTATAACATGACGGATCATCAAAATCTGTTTGGGAAGCCTTACGGGTTAAAGCTGAGGGGGGTAAACAAATCAAGAAAAATAAAATTGCCTTATTAAAGAAAGAATTTGATTTGTTTGATAGCTTGAAAGGTGAATCAGTTCGACAAATGATTGAACGTTTTTGTCATCTAAAAATTGAACTAGAAAGATTTAAGATTGAGAAAATGATAGAAGAAATAATTGACAAAATCATAGAAGCATTACCACGAGCTGATCAGTGGCAAACATTTGTGTTTATATTGAAAAATGATGCTTTATATGAAACAATTTCTCTCGATATGTTAATTGAAAAAATTGAAACTCATGAGCTTGAATTGCAGAAACAAAATAAGATGAGCAGCTCTTCACATCAACAGAATGTTGGTCTCTATTACAAAGGTAATTTACCTTCGGTGAAAGTTAGTGAATCACCAAAGACAGCATTCAGTGGTGAGAGGACAAAAAAACCTCAGAAAAGCTCATCAAGTTACAATCCGGGTTATCATTCATCTTCGTCAAAAGCCAATTCTGAAGAATCAGAAGAGATACTGTGCAACATTGCTCTCAAGTTGAAAAAATCTTCGGCTATGAGCATCAATGCTGCTAAACAGCAAATGAGCTTCCTTGCATCTGTTCTGGAATCGTATGAAGGTCTTGTAGCTGGTAAAATTGGAAATTCATAGTTAACCAAAGAAGACTACGATCAGATTGATCCGGAAGAAATGGAACTCATTGATATTCGCTGGTGTTTGGCAAGTTGCATCCGCAGAGCTCAAAGATATATGGAGATTACTGGGAAACAGTCAATCGGTGGTCCATCAACGAAACTGGGATTTGATAAATCCAAAGTGACTTGCTTCAAGTGCAAACAAAAAGGTCATTTCAAGAGAGAATGCAACAATTCTGCAGTTGGTGGAAATGAACATCCTTTCAATGATGATTATTACCGAAAGGCAATCTACCACCGTAGCAAAGAAGAGCCGAAGATGATTGAAAATAATCCCAGAGAAAAATCAAGAGCTTGTGCAGTAATCCATGATGACGAAGGATATGATTGGAGTCAGATTCTTCCTGAAGAAGATCATTTGGATAATCAGATTACAGCTCATGGGAGAAATTCATCAAAGAGCAAACATTATGTTTTTGTTGCTGAGGTAAAAGAGAAAACCAGAGAAGAGATTCTGGAAGAAAAGACGTACAGAGAAAGAAACATTGCTGCAAACAGAATTAATGAAATGCAAGAAGAATATGAAAGTGCAGTGATTAATAAAAGATGGGATAAAAAACGAGAGTGCTATATCAACAGAAATGGAGAACCTGTTGTTCCCAAAAAGGACATAATTTTTGATGATGTTCTTCTCATAATTCCTCGATATGTCGAATATTATACAAATGTATCAAAAGATAACACATATGCGAAAAGGCATGAAAAAGACATAAGATATGTCATGACATCGAGTTTGAGGAAAAGGGATGAAGAGAGAATGAAGAATAATGTTGAGAAGCTGGTTGATGAGTTGAAGAAGGTCGCTGAAGATGTGAAAGTTGAAGAAAAGAAGGTAGAAGAAAAAGTTGTGAAAGAAGCTGTTACTGAAGAACAGCAGGTTGAAGAAGCTGAGAAGAAGGTTGAAAGTTCGATTGAAGTCAAGGATGAGATTTTGGATGTTGGTGTTGATGCTGGTGATGAGAAAAGGAGTGATGCTGATCAGAAGCAGACAGAAGCAAATATCAAGGTGTCAATTACTGAGGTAAATTCTGATTCTGAAGTCTTAAATGAAATTGTTGAACAGTGCAGGAAATGCATGAAACCATGCAGTGCTTGTACTGAAAAAGACGAAAAGTTAGAACAAGAGATCTTGAATTTGTTAAAATCGAAGAGGTTTTTAAAAATAAATACAAAGAAATGTTTGAAAACGAAAAAGTTTTAAAAGATAATGATGAAAAACTTTTGGAAAAATGTAAAAAGTTAGAAAAAGAAAATGAAGTTTTAAAGAAAATGTTTTGAAAAAGACAGAAGAATGTTCTCAAAAAAAAATGTTTGTCAAGAAATGAAAAAAGAATATGATTCAATAAAATAGGCTTATCACATTACAAAAGAATCATATGAAAAGGTGAAAAGTGAAATAAAATTTGTTCAATCAAGATTGGATTATTGTTCTGAAACAACTAATACGTTTAAGCGACAGTATGAAATAAAACAACAAGTTGTATATTCTTACATTGAGGATGTTGCTAAGCTAAAACGTCAGATTGCTGATTTAGAACAGGATAATAACAAGTTAAAAAGTTATCACGCGTCATCATATGTGCTTGAACGTATTTTCAATATAAAACCGGGAGATGGTGAGTCTGAGCAAAACAAGAAAGGCATTGGCTCAGAGTTTCATCAAGTTCCACCACCGGAAAAGTTTGCATTTTATGATGATGAAAAGGTCAAAAAAGCTTTCAACATGGTAGATCAATTACCAGATAACATTGATGTAACCTATTCCAAATCTGATGATTCTAGTGATTCAGATGTGGTAGGTAAGGTCGTTGAAAGTGTGTTGAAAGAAAAGTCGGTTGATACAGGTAAAGCTGAATCACATGATGAAAATGAAGGTAATTTTCATGATGGATATCTGAAAAACTCAAAATCTGAGAAAAATTTGAATGATGATTCAAAAGGATTGGTTTATACCATGATTGGATCGGACACATTTTTTTAGAGGTTGTATTCCCGATTCAGAATGTGATTTCAGAAAAGATTGACAAAGTTTTCAAAATGGTTGAGATTGAAAAGTCTGAAATTCCAAAGTTTGCTGGAAAGTGTCACAAAACTTTTTATAACAAACCTGGTTACAAGAAGAAAAACATGAAGGCTAGGTTGGGTTATAAGAAGAAACAAAGATGGAATAAAATTGAAACGCAAAATTATCAGACTAAAATGAATTTTGTTCATGGAACAAGTTCAGAAGAAGAGAAAGAACTCCAATTTAGGCGTCAGTCTAATGAAGAGTTCTACGCTAAAAAGAAAAAGCAACAACCACAGGTCAAAGATGTGTCCAAGAGAACATGTTTCAAATGTGATCAAACTAGACATCTTGCACGAAAGTGTCCAAATCTGAAACTTGTTGATGTTGAGTCGAAAAAGAAGTCTGATGATGTTGTGAAACAAAAATCTGAGGATGTGAAACAAAGGTCAACCATATTTGATTCAAAACAAACTTGGAGGGACAATACAAACAAGGTTGCTTCGAATCAAACTTGGAAATCAAATCCGAATAGGTTTGAGTCTAGACAGACCTGGAATTCTCACACATCCAGATTAAGAACAACACAAAGTTGGAAAACAACTGTCGATGCAATAAAATCAAACGAGTTTTGGAAACCAAAGGTTGTTCAAAATCAAAACGTTCAAAAAGGGTCACATTTTTACAAACGAGGTACTCCTAAAGGTCAAACTTGGAGTGCTAAGAAACAAATCGTTTTGGTAAATGATGAAAAAGATGAAATTAAAATTGAAAAAGCCTTTGTACAAAATGACAAAGATTTTCCGAAGTTGAATGATGCATATTGTGTTGAAATGCCTAAGGTCAAACAGACCTGGGCTAAATTGTTCAAGTAATTGAGTAATTTGAATGTGTAGGTGTTTCCGAAGAAAGTTGAATGTCAAGAAGAGAAGTGTTGGAGCAGCCTGGCACGAAAAGAGGAGGCTGTTGAACCCTGTGTTGGTTGAAACAGGGAGTTTGTTTGTTTTCTGTAAATAAATAAACAATATTTCAAAAACCCTAAAAATTTAAAAATTGAAAAAAAAAACCAAAAATATGTTTGTTTTTAAATTTGCAAAAATTTGAAAAATTACAAAAATATGTTACTTGAATACGCCGAAACCCTCACGGCTGAACAAACATGATTACTTTCACAAGATTGAAAAATGGTTTTCAAACTGTCGAAAATCAATGGGTTGTAAATCATGGGGGTATGTTAGTATTTCTGCAAATCAGTACATGAGAAGCAGAAAATGGATGGCGAGACAAAGCTATCAGTGTCGGTTTGTTAAATTTTCTTTAAATGATTTTGCATTTTAGGGGGAGTATTATTGTTAGAAAATCCAAAAACATTTGAAAATTTGAAAAAGCCAAAAACATGATAAAATTTAAAAAAATTTGAGTTTTTTGTGTAAAAAGAGGAAATGATAGTACATCAGTAGACAGTTACAGTATGCTAAAGAAATGTAATGATTAAATAGCGTTAAACGGTCTCACTGATGATATGCCGATAGGTTTTTGCACATTTAGTAAATTTTTTCGGGATATAAACATAAATTCAAACTTGCTTGTTTCGTGGGGAACATCACTTGGATATATAGGTAACCCCTGAAATCTTGTTTGAAAGGTCCCTCTTTCTGAGATACTAGGTCTTTATGCTTAGTGATATCTGGGGTATTATCCCGGGACTTCTGATTTTGCGGAAGCAATGGCCTAGTCCTCGTATAATACTTTTCGCATGCTTGAAATATAGCACCACCCTCAACATAAAAAATGATGAAACATTGAAAAATGCTAATCATGTGCTGTTGAAGAAAAGATTCTCTAAAGGGAACACACCTAAAGTCGAAGCCATCATCTCTCTGATTTTGCGGAAGCAATAGCCTGAGCTCTCATGGCCCTCGCATTTAACCCTTTACAGATATCATCTAGGTATATTCACCTGTAAGACTGAATATTGGGATCTGGATACGGGAGTATATACAAGAGGTGGAACACATGAATAAGTTTAAGTGCTTAATACACCTAATTCGTATCCTTAATCAGTTGAAATTTGTGTGAGAATTTAAGTGGATCAGTATATCGACAATCTAAGTGAACTGTTTAATTCTTAATGTGTAACTAAGTTCAACGGTACTAGTGATTTGTCATAAACTGATATGATCCTCTGACGCGAACTCAAACAAAAATATTGTCTGTAAATATGTTTGTAAATATTTTTTTACTGCTTTATGTTTTCAGAAAAATACAAAAAGATTTTGATTCTACTTTATTTTCGACAACCGATGTCTGAGAAACTGAGTTTCAAAATCTGAGTATGCTGATTGTGTTTCTGAAAATAAACAAGTTCATTAATTTGAAACTTGAAGTTTTAAAATCAAAAATCAAAAACAGTTTGTGATATCTCCAAGGTCATTAATTTGGACTTGGATGATTAACTGTGAGGGAGTTGGATTCTTAGATTGTTAAAATTCTATTAAAAGAGCCAGGGTTTTAAATTCTGGATGTTCAAAACACTGTTACTTATAAATGTTTGAGTGTTGCAGATGAGATTCCAGACTACGATCCCAACAACTAGGTCTAAGGGGGAGTCTGAAGACAAGCTCGAAGTAAGGGGGAGTATGTAACTGGAAAGCCAGGTGTCGATCCCAAAAGCACGGAAGCTTAGGGAAAGGGGGAGCCTGAAGAAAGATAGTTGGATGCTTACAATGTTAGACCATTCGGAAAGAGTTTGAAGACTGATCAAGACTGAAGAGGTGTCATGCTGAAGATCAGACGCTAAAGACTTCGTTAACATCAAAGGGGGAGTCTGTTAGTGCAATATGTCTGTTGACTTCGTCTTGCATCAAGTAATGTAATTAGAATGATAGATCAGGGCCCGTTGTTCGAGAAAATTAGGATTTGAGTGTGGAAAGTTAATTTCGTACAAAATAGCAATCAGTTATTTCGCACGAAATAGGCTCAGTGCTATTTCGTACGAAATTACCATATCTATAAATACCCAAGTCTTGATCTTCATTTGTAACTTTTCTGATCCGGTAACGAAGTGCTGCCGGATTGTCTCGATGTTGTAAACCATTGTTATATCAATAATAGAGACATTTAAATTGAATCAAGCTGTAAACAAGTCCGTTTCTTTGAATTCCGCCTTAGATTCGGATATAAACTCTTCTGAACGACTCATTCAGGTCGCACAAACGATCCTACAAATATTATATCATAATATAAATATATGCATGTTTAAAAAAAATATACAAAAAGACAGAACATGACACAAACTATTGAGTTTTCTTAGTTAGGCTTAATCACTAATTTTTGATAATTAGCTGAAGCAAGGCATGAAATAGTAGATTTGTATTTGAGTTGGTACATGTGCCTCACATGATAATCGAACAATCTTTAGTCTAGGATGATGATGGTTGGACACAACCTTCGCTATAACAAAACCCGTCTGGCCGGTATGACTGACTTTACTGATGACAACTTTAACGTTTAAGCCTTTTTTGTCGTCAATAAAGACGCCATCGGGAAGGGTTATAAACTATTTTTTATTGAAAATATAAAAAAAGAACCGGTTTATCAATATGTCTTCGCTAAAAGAGATCTTAATCCTTTTTATATTTTTGTTACTTTTTACCGGATCTGGTTTATCAATGTATTCGCTAAAAGAGATCTTAATCCTTTTTATATTTTTATTACTTTTTACCAGATTTTTCTATTATTTACAAACCTATTAATTGAAAACCGGCAAGTTACAACTAAGTATACTAAAAAATGACAAGTTACATAATTTTACTAGTTCTAGAACAAATCATCAAATACAAACTATCAAAGTATAACAATCGTCTTCATCTTAGTCTTCATTTTCATCTTGCACAACAGCCCATCATTTTTGCATTTTGAATTGTTTATCTAACCTTGCATCCGTTGCACGTTCTAATTCATTAATCGCATAGTTTCTCTCGTTTCATCATATTCTGATTGTAAGAGTGAGTTAAAGACACTTACACACACCGGGGGCTACACTTTGCACTTTTCCCCCAATTTCCCGACTTCAACCACGCCTAGTACCAAGAGCACGTAGTAAACACTCTTCTTCATCAACTGGCACATCACCCGCTTCCTTTTGACGACATGTCGTTGGTAAAAGTCGTCGTAGCAGACGGGTTTTCTTGTAGTGTGACCAGGTTTAGATTAATTTTTTTATTACAAAAAGTAGTTTGATATTTCATTTTACATGGTATTGATATGGGTGTAAAAAACATACGGTAAAACCTCTATAAAAGAATAACCTAGATAAAATTAAAAATTCGTTTGGTCCTAACTTGGGACTAGTACAAAATTGGACTCGAATCGATAAAATAATAAGATAATATTTTTTTTGAAATCCCAATGTAAATATATTGGTCCAACCGAAACTATAAATTAATAATTACTAAAGTATTCCAAAATTCTAGGATTGTCTAATAAAAGTTTAAAATTTTAGTTTGGAAGTCATAGTTGATGTGATTTTAAAATTTACCATTAGACATTTTATAGTGATCAATCTAGATCTATATACATTGAACTTGATATGTTCATTAATGTGTGAATGTTCATGAAATTTTTGAAGGTCTTTGTTTCTGTTTTATTCAAATAGGTAAAGTGAACGGATATGAAAATTTTGAAGGTTGATGCATTCATTTGAGAGTTGCTCACAAATATAAGCCAATTCTTTAAATTAATAATTTATTAATTTATCAATATAATAATATCTCGCTAAATTAATAAAATATCTCGGTCCCAACATTATTAATTTATAGAGGTTTTACTGTATGTGTTTTTAACGGACCTAATGTCGTTTCCTCATTGTTTCATATGCTTTTTAGGAAAAAAAAAACTCATTTCGTACACGAACTGGCCCCAATATATATGTGTACGTATTTTTTCTATGATAATTCAACATCATTAAAAAATTCCACGGTTTATCAATTTACCGGTTGAGGGTAAGGATACTGTAAAAAGGGTCTAAAGTGTGAGAAGTGTTTTAAACCATTAAATCTTTGATCTAATGGTTGAGATCAATAGGGACCAAATTGTAAATTGTAAGGGTAATAGTGTCTTTTTATATGTTTTAAATAAGGTAACTCTCCTAAATTCCCACGATCCATTTTTAAACTACCACTAAAAATCCGGACATTCTAAAAATTCGGAAACATGTAACTGCTATCAGAAATATATAACACTATATAACACCATATAACGCATTGTAACACTATATAACACTATACATCCATCATAGATCTGCTACTAGAAAAATATAACACTGTAACACTATATAACACAATGCATCCATCATAGACCTGCTACCAGAAAAATATAACACTATAACACTATACATCCATCATAGACTGCTACCAGAAAATATAACACTATAACACTATATAACATTATAACACTGTATAAAACCTTCATTCCGCATCCATCACTATATAACACTCTATAAAATCTTCATTCTGCGATCTTCAGAAAGTTATAATTGATGAATGATAAAAAAATTAAAAATCGTAGATTAATTCGTATTCCTATAATAAAGGGTGGCGGTTATGGAAGATTATTAATTAATTGAATCAAGAGTTAATTACACAGATGGACCATGTGGTTTATAACTAGTTTTACCTTTAGGTACTAACTTTTTTTTAACAGGTTTAGGTTTTATGGTTTCAATTTTGTAACACCTTTGGGTACTAACACCAAAATTATCAATAAAATGACTAAAATACCCTTCCATTCTTTTTTAATTTTATTAATGTAACATCTTTGGGTACTAACACGTAATTTTATTTAAGTTTAAATCAATTTTACAAAATCTATATTTTTTTATTTTCATCTTTTTATTATATCTCTTAATTAACATAAAATCTATTTATTTTTTTATTTATAAATATAAATAAAAAGAGTCAGAAAACGTCCGCTCTATTTTTATTTATTAATAATATTACTAAATAATACTAGATATATATCTGACTAATATTATGAATATATAAAAACTCTTTATTACAAAAATTAATCCCATATATTTAAAATTACAAAAATTAAAACTAAGTTTTTAATATTAAACATGTGTAATACAAAAAGTTTTAACCTAATATATTAATAATAATTTATTTGCACATTACCAACTATTATTGTACCTATTGAATTTTTAATTATTTAAGATTTTGAGCAACTTCTATCGTGCTAAATTATTTATCATTTCTTAAAAAATTATAAAGAAATATTTACTTACAAAAAAATAAAAATAAAAACTAGATTTTATGTTAATTAAGAGATATAATAAGAAGATGAAAATAAAAAAAAATAGATTTGTGACATTGATTTAAACTTAAATAAAATTAGGTGTTAGTACCCATAGGTGTTACATTGATAAAATTAAAAAAAATGGAAGGGTATTTTAGTCATTATATTGATAATTTATGTGTTAGTATCTAAAGGTGTTACAAAATTGAAAGTATAAAACCTAAACCTGTTAAAAAAAGGTTAGTACGCAAAGGTGAAACTGGCTATAAACCACATGGTCCATCTGTGTAATTAACTCTTGAATCAATGAGAAAATTACTTGTTTACCCTTTTGAATTAATTTAGATTGAGGACACATGTTATTTTCACAATATTTCTCACACTTTTGAATTAATGTACAGGATTTTTAATCTATGGTTGAATAAAATTACGAAATTTATTAATTACAAACATTTTTTTAATATTTGCAAAAGTTTCCAAACTTGTTATAAAATACACGGTTATAATAAAAATGATTACGAAGCATATATAATTTAAACACGGACTGAAGAAAACGAACACGAAAACAAGATACACTGTAATTAAACTTTTATAAGAAAAAACCATGCAACATGGGTCGACCCTACACGGTTTTCGTTTTCAACTATCTATACAAAATTAAAAAAAAAATACTTGAAATAGAATCAGATCTATAATCTTTTTAATTGCAACACATGATCATCTTATTTGTATTAACGTACAAGTTATATTAATTTTGCATGAGGTCAATTTCATGCTGATTCATTGACATATTCTTAATTTTAATGCATATTTAAACGCAAAATATATACGAGATTCATCCCTCTTTTGATTTTCTATGAGAATAAACGAATGCTTGGTCCCCTAAGGTAGTGTTCGTTTCACGGAATGAAATGGAATCTTGATAGAATTGGAATGTTAATTGCACTTCTTATTTTGTTGGTTTCAACAAGAAAATGAATTGGAATTTAATAACATAAGGAAGAGAATCTACATTTTAATTCCATCCAAATTTCATTCAATTTTGCAAAACAAAAACACCTAAATTACAAATGATATTTCAATTTCTGCACGAATTCTTATTCCAATTCCATTATAATCCATGAAACGAACACTACGAGTTTAAAAACGGAGACATATAAGGGGTTAATAGGTATCAAGATTCCAAGACCCAAAAAATACATGTTAGATATGATGACAATTTGACTTGTTGATTGGATTAGATAGGTCTATACTAGTCAACCTATTCGAGTTTTAGTCGTTATGCTCCGGTAACAAGCGGATATTTTTTAGGGGCTGTTTGGCAACTTCTGAATAGTTAAGTGTTGAACCAGTAAGAGGTCTAAACTATTAAGTGTTGAACCAGTAAGAAGTCTGAACCATTCAAAGGCAAATGTCTAACCAATTCAGATTAAAAGTCTTAACCATTCAGACTCAGTATAATGTTTATTCATTCAGAGGCAAATGTCTGGACCATTCAGACATCTGCTGCGAAACAAATTGTCTAAATCATTAAGTGTTGAACCGGTAAAATGTCTGAACCATTAAGAGTCTCATTAAAATCTAAACAACCAACCCCTCAGTTATATTAATATGAAAACCTCATACTATGGGGTATGGGGCGGTGCCGCGGGGGTTGGGGCGTGGGTTGGAGAGAAATGACCAAGTCACCACCCCGGGTGGGCTTGGGTTTGGGCGTGGCCCCATTGGCGTGGGATTCAGCCCGGGCGTTGGGCGTGGCTACCCACATGACATGGTGAAACCTCATTGGCCAAGAGCACTAGACACGCCACCCCAGCCACGCCCCACCATACCCCTTTGAAATTGGCTTTTGTATTGGGTGTCCCATACTCCACGTGTCGCACCATGCCCCCAACCCACGCCCCACCATACCCCACGGTCTTAGTAAATAATATTTTCATATGTATCATTTTCCATATACATTGGTGCGTGCTTTTTTTTAGATGTTAATGTACAAACAAATCATCTGTGATAAAAATTAAGACGCATACTTTAATGAAAATACTTAATAAATAAATGAGAAAGTGTACTGTATAATATCCTTTAACGTACGTTACGTACGCGATGTGAAATCGCATGTTATAAATGAAATCGCATGTGATAATTTTGATGAAATCGCATGTTGGTTTTTGTAACAATTTCGCATGTGATAATTTTGATTAAATCGATGTTGGTTTTTTGTAACAATTTCGCATGTGGTAATTTTGATGAAATCGCATGTTAAAAAACCAACATGCGAAATTGTTACAAAAAACCAACATGCGATTTCAATGTGGGATGAAGATCTGACAGCTGAGATGAGCGCGTACATATTGTATGATAAGGGATATTATACGTTAACCTAACCCATAAATAAATATTTAAAAAAATTGCAAAAATATTTGTGGTTCTTTTGTGTATATTATAATTCCTTTTGAAGCGTCATGTGTTTTTTAAAATTCATAATCAAATTATAAAATCTTTATCTTAAGCTAATTTAATTTAGTAAAATCACTTAGCATCAATCAACTATAAAATAAATATTAGCATATTATGCATCTTGTTAAAATATATGATTTGTAACATTTTAAAGTATATATGATTATATGAAGCTGTATTTATCTGTATTTTTTTTCCATCGATGCCTTCATATAGTTGTATGTACAAAAATGATCCAAAAGTAAATAACGACGTCCCATGCCGATTGGAAGTGTGAATCAAAGAACAAAGCGGAGATATTATGAATTACACTATCAAAAATAAAGGTCCAAAGATTATAAGGGCCTGTTTGGTTGACAGGAATTCATAGGATTTCAAGGGAATTGTAATTTGAATTCCATTCCTTTGTGTGTTTGGTTGAACAAATTAGTTGAAGGAATTGGATTTCAATTCCAACAAAATCCCTCATATAATGGAATTCAGATTCCTTCTCAATTTCAAAGGAAAGTTTAAAAAACCACGAGAATGTTTCCAAAGTTACGGAAATAACCCATTACCCTTTCATTTTTGTCTAAATACCAAAAAATAATAAAAAAATCAAAAAATTCTAATAAATCCAAAAAATTCTAAAAAATTAAAAAATAATAAAAAATAAAAAAAAATAATAATAAAAAATCCAAAAAAATCTAAAAAATCCAAAAAAATCTAAAAAAATCCAAAAAATTCTAAAAAATAAAAAAAAACTAAAAAATCAAAAAAATAATAAAAAATTCAAAAAAACACTAAAAATCAAAAAAATAATAAAAAATCTAAAAAAAGCTAAAAAATCCAAAAAATTCTAAAAAATCCAAAAAATAATAAAAAATCCAAAAAATTCTAAAAAATCAAAAAAACTCTAAAAAATCAAAAAAATAATAAAAAATCTAAAAAAACTCTAAAAATCAAAAAAATAATAAAAAAATCCAAAAAACTCTAAAAATAATAAAAAATCTAAAAAAAATCTTAAAAATCCAAAAAATTCTAAAAAATCAAAAAAACTGTAAAAAATCAAAAAAATAATAAAAAAATCAAAAAAATCAAAAAAACACTAAAAAATCAAAAAAATCTAAAAAAATCTACTAAATCCAAAAAAATCTAAAAATCCAAAAAATAATAAAAAATCCAAAAAATTCTAAAAACTCTAAAAAATCAAAAAAAAAATATTAAAAAATATAAAAAATCCAAAAAACTCTAAAAATCCAAAAAATAATAAAAAATCCAAAAAAATAAAAAAACTGTAAAAAATCAACAAAATAATAAATAATCTAAAAAATATAAAAAATAATAAAAATAATAAAAAATCTAATAAAATCTAAAAAATCTAAAAAACCCAAAAAAAATTAAAAAATAAAGAACTAAAAAATCAAAAAAATAATAAAAAATCCAAAGAATTCTAAAAAAATCAAAAAATCAAAAAAATTCAAAAAAAAAAAAAATTTTTTTGGACTTTTTGGATTTTTTTGATTTTTTAGAATTTTTGGATTTTTTTATTACTTTTTAAATTTTTTTGGATTTTTTTATTATTTTTTTGAAATTTTAGGATTTTATGGATTTTTTATTATTTTTTTGAATTTTTATAATTTTTTATAATTTTTTTTTATAATTTTTAGAATTTTTTATAATTTTTTTGATTTTTTAGATTTTTTATTATTTTTAGATTTTTTTTTGAATTTTTTGGATTTTTTATTATTTTTTAGATTTTTTTTGAAATTTTAGGATTTTTTGGATTTTTTATAATTTTTTTATTTTTTATTATTTTTTAGATTTTTTTTGAATTTTTAGGATTTTTTGTATTTTTTTTTTTTTTGAATTTTTATCATTTTTTATAATTTTTTGGATTTTTTATAATTTTTTGGAATTTTTATCTAAGATGGTTGTTTTTAAAACTTTTGCCAATTGTTTATAACTAGGGGTAATTTTGTATTTTTAGATATTTTTAAATTCTAATTCCATTAATACATTTATCAACCAAACACATCTATGGATTTCAAAGGAATCCATCAAATTACAATTCAAATTCCAATTCTCATAGGTATTCCAATTCCAATTCCTACACATTCCACGAACCAAACGCCCCCTAATAAAATATAATTCCTACAATTCTCATATAATGGAATTCAGATTCCTTCTCAATTTCCGTATGTTACATTGATACTATGATTAATTTAATTTAAATTAAACCCTAATAAGCCGTATGTTACATTGACATGCAGCTTAGGTGTTCCATGAAATTCCTCGGTTAAGAATTATATGCAAATTTTGAATGATTCAATGCTAAATTATTTAAAAAATCTAAAAAACCAAAAAAAAAACTCTAAAAAAATATAAAAAATCCAATAAATTCAAAAAAGCAAAAAAATTCAAAAAAATAATTTTTGGATTTTTTTATTATTTTTTAGATTTTTTTGAACTTTTAGGATTTTTTATTATTTTTTATTTTTTTTATTTTTTAGAATTTTTTTATTTTTTTTATTTTTAGAATTTTTTGAACTTTTTTTTTATTTTTTAGATTTTTTTTTGAATTTTTTAGATTTTTTAGATTTTTTTGATTTTTTAGCTTTTTTTATTTTTTAGAAATTTTTTTGATTTTTTAGAATTTTCTGAACTTTTTATTATTTTTTAGGATTTTTTGGATTTTTTTTATAATTTTTTAGATTTTTTATTATTTTTTAGAATTTTTTTGATTTTTTAGAATTTTTTTTTATTTTTTATAATTTTTTGAAGTTTTTATTATTTTTTGGAATTTTTGTGATTTTTTAGAATTTTTTGGATTTTTTATTATTTTTTAGATTTTTTTTTTGAATTTTTAGGATATTTTGGATTTTTTATTATTTTTTAGATTTTTTTTATTTTTTAAATTTTTTTGGATTTTTTATTATTTTTTAGATTTTTTTTGACTTTTTAGAATTTTTTTTTATTTTTTATAATTTTTGAACTTTTTATTATTTTTTTAGATTTTTTTTTATTTTTTAATTTTTTTGATACTTTTGAATTTTTTGGATTTTTTAGAAATTTTTTTGAATTTTTATAATTTTTTATAATTTTTTGGATTTTTTAGAATTTTTTTGAATTTTTATCTATGATAGTTGTTTTTAAAACTTTTGGTAATTGTTTATAACTAGGGGTAATTTTGTCTTTTTAGGTATTTTTAAATTCTAATTCCATTATTACATTTTTCAACCAAACACATCTATGGATTTCAAAGGAATCCATTAAATTCCAATTCAAATTCCAAGTCCCATAGTGATTCCAATTCCTATACATTCCACGAACCAAACGCCCCCTAAGAAAATATACTTCAAGTATCAATGTAACATACGGCTTATTAGGGTTTAATTTAAATTAAATTAATCATAGTAGTTAAATCATACAAATTTCTAGTTTAAATCAATATATTTGGCTCTATTGATACAGGTCACTGAAGAACAAAACAAAACAAAATAAAACCGAGTTTAGACTAACCTGTCTCGTGACTCTCTTTTATTAAATTAATAACTCGGCAAAAATAAACGTATACATTAACCCTATATTTATACTAATCATGTACTATCCGACCACAATACAAACTTATTTAAATAAACGAATAAAAAACTAATAGCTAAACCAAATAATTTAAACTAATTATGAATAAAACATTCAGACTTTAAACAATTATCTTCTGTTTTCCAATTTTTATCTCCTTGAAATAGTTTCCTCTTTTTGCTTTGGTTTGGAGACTAACCCAAATTAGTGCAACAGGCTTCAATAAATAAGCCAATTCGTTTAGCCAACCTCATAAAGGACCACCTTGAGCTCAATATTAGTGTATTATAAGTATTATTATTATTAAATAACTTAATTAACAAGCATCGTGTGCTTGAACAGTGGTAAAATGATTAACCGGATCTCAAAAAATATTTAAATTAGTTTAAGCTCAAGTCAAGTAGATTATAAACAATTCAAGTTGGTGCTACTCGGCGGCTTAGCATATTAACACCCATACAGTCGCAATCAAAATGTTTAGATCATCACAAATGCATTTTATAGTATATATATATATATATATAGAGAGAGAGAGAGAGAAAGTATAATGTACAAAAAACCCTAATCATACTTCACGTACGCGACAGGGAGATTTGAACGCGTGGCACTGATTAAGATTTCTCATTAAGGGCAAATTAGACATTTTACGTTCTTGAGGCAGGGTAATTCAGACATTTACTAACATCAAGAGAATAATGCGAGTTCGTTATCTCCTGCATCCCGGTAATTATGAGTTGAATCAGTTTCAAATATTTTTCATTTTTCAAAGTATCAAATTAGCAGTTATAGGTGTTCAATTAGGGTTACGATCAGTTGTTGTTTGAAATGGATCCACAGAGCAGTAACGTACGAAATACAGATGATATTGAAATTGAAGATGCTGAAGTCCATGTCGTTCATGATGCTGCTGAGCATTTGATGAATCCGACATCAGACAACCCCGTTATATTAGACGATCAGACCAGTAAGTTGTCAATTAATTCGTTTTAATTTCCAGAAATCATCGAAAGTATAGGTGGCTGATGTTTTGTGTTTGATCGTTCATCATTATTTGATAAATTTTTTGTTGAAATGAATCCGTCATAAATCACCATGTTTGGTGTAATCCCACCAAAACTTGCGTTATTATTTTAAAGTATACAGTTTTGTCTGGGTTTTTTTACTTGCGTGATTTTATGAGCTTAACATGCGTGATTTTTTTCTTAGCGTGATTTATTTTTTTATTTCATAGTTGGGTGATTGTGTGTCTTGTTTTAGAGCTCAATGTTTTTTTTTTGTTATTTCAATATTTGCAGATGAAAGATTGTATATTCCTGAGGTAGCTTCATCATGTGTTCCGGTTATAGGAATGGAATTCAGTTCCATAGAGCAAGCATATGTTTTTTTATCAGACATATGCCAAGAAGGCAGGGTTCTCTGTGCGAAAAGGAGGTGAACATCATAGTGGTGGTATTATAAAGACTAAATACTTTGTGTGTTCAAAGGAGGGGCACAAACCACAGGCTTTTGATGATCCTTATTCAAAGTTGTCTAAGCCATATAAAAGTAGGAACAGACCGACTATTCGAACTGGGTGTAAATCGCAAATTAAGCTTTGTTCGATGGATGGGGTGTTGTATAAGGTTGATAAGTTTGTTCAAGCGCATAATCATTCATTTGTCTGCCCTAAAGATATGCATTTATTACCGGCTTATAGGCATCTTTCTGAAACACAAAAAGAGATGATATGGGAGCTTGGTACATTAAACCTTGGGCCAGTGAAAGCCTTCAATATTATGAGACAAAGATACGGAGGTTTTGAAAATGTTGGCGCAACTAAAGACGACTGCAAGAATTTTAGAGCTAGGATACATAGCTATATAGGAGAGTATGATGCCGATATGGTTATCAATAGGCTCACCGATAAAAAGCAGTTTATGGTTGATTATTCATTTGTACATTCAGTTGATGAAAACAAGCGCTTGTCTGGTTTGTTTTGGGCTGATGGTTTGTGCAAACGTAACTATGCTGAGTTTGAAGATGTCATATCGTTTGATGCTACGTTCAAAACCAACAAGTTAGTGTTAATTATAGTTTTTTAACTTCTATTTTTTTCTTGTATAATTTTGTTGTTTTTTTATTCAAGTTATTTCATCATTTTGAAGGTATAATATGGTTTTTGTACCCTTTACTGGTATTAATAACCACTGTCGGAATGTGACGCTTGGAGCCGGGTTGCTAGCATCTGAAAGCATTGAATCATACAAATAACTGTTACAATCATTTTTGGACTCATTTGGTAAGCAGCCGAAGGTGGTTGTCACTGATCAGGACTCGGCGATGAAACAAGCTATCGAGGCAGTGTTCGATAAGAGCAGGCACAGATTATGTATGTGGCACATAATAAAAAAAAGTTGTCGATAAGGTTAGACTCAACTTCAATATGCGTTATTATTTTTACAACTTGCGTAATAAGTATGAAGATTTCTGATTTTTATATGCACTTTTACAAAATGTTCATCATGCGTTATTATTTCATACAATCAGTTTTTTTTTTTTACAAAAACCGTGAATAATTATAGTGATTTCTTATTTTTGTTCATCCCAAATCCTTTTTTTTAATAGGTTGGATACGAGTTGTGTAACAATGAAGACTTCAAAAGACGTATGTGTGATATAGTGTGGACTGGTTCGATTGCTCCAGAAACGTTTGAGAGAGAATGGAAATTGATAATGATTGAATTCGGTCTAACCGAGAATAAATGGATTGACGATATGTTTGGCATGAGATCTTCATGGATTCCAGCTTTCTATCGTCATGAGCCTATGTCTGGGCTCATGCGGACCACCTCCAGATCAGAGAGCGAAAACCATTTTTTCTGTCAGGTGGCGAATTCTCAACTTACCCTTGTTGAGTTTTTTTAACCATTTTGATGGTGCAATGGACGTTCAAGGATTCAACCATCAGAAAAATGACCATATTTCTAGAAACACAACCCCAGATAACATAACTGAAGCTACCTTAGAGGATGATGCTATGAAAATTTACACTAGGTCCATCTTTGCTGATCAACAGGCAGAGTTATATGGAACACTGTCTGAGTGCCTTCCTATGGAGACTAAAATCGAGGAACCGTTCTTGAAGATAAGTATGAAGGATTGGAAAGCGCACGGTGACGGTTTATTAGAGGTAACAGTATCTAGACCAGCTAACATGCGTTATTACATAAGATCTTGCGCTTTTTCCTTGATTTTTAATTTTCAATTTTTTATTTAGGTTTGCTTCAAGAAGAGGGAGGATGTAATTGCATCATGCAGTTGTCGCAGGTTTGAACAATATGGATTGTTGTGCAAACATATATACTTTGGTTCAAGATGTTCAAAGTGAAGGAAATTCCCAACAAGTATGTTATGAGGAGATGGACCAAAGACGTGGTACCGAATGATCTAAATAACACATTTGATTTAAAAGTTGATGATAATGATGGGAATAAAAAGGCCAAGGAGGTTGCGTATGAGATAATGTAGACCGGAGAGTATCTTATTGGTCATTTGATGACAGATTTTGATCATTTAGTTATAGTCAGGGATCGGATGAGGGAGATGAAAGAAATGGTTGATGAACTTCGCATGACCAAGCCTATCGACCCTAATTTTGATAGATATTCAAGGTTAATCGGTTACGAGAAACCGGAAACTGATGCTCCACCTACAGTCCGTGTGCCAACCGGTATTAGAAACAAAGGACGCGGTTCACATAAGCGGATCAAATCAAAAAAAGAACAGATAATTAGTCTAAAAGGCAAGAGAAGTCGTACATGCAGTGTTTGCAATACCAAAGGTCATGATATCCGAACTTGTGAAGTTTTAAAGGGTAAAGCTAGTGCTGCCGACAAGAAGGGGAAGAAAAGAAGAGCAGTTCAGTTAGATACTGATCCTGGTTTATTAGACGAAGATAACGAGGAAGCAGAAACTGGTGAGGGAGAGGAAGAGTATGATGATGTAGACGAAGCCGACGATAGTGATTCTGAATGGGAAGAGGTTAACGATGATGATGAGTGATTTTTGAACTACAATTGCATACATTTGAACATCGTTTTTATGCCTTTTTTACTAAATAACATTCTATGTTTTGTGATCTTGACACATAACTTGCGTTATTTTTAACACCAAACTTGCGTGATTTATGTTATTTCTCATAGCATGCGTCATTATATATAACATTCTGTAGAATTTACATCAGCTTACACTTTTTTCCCCAGCCTGATCGTTTTGAATTTCTTTCATTCATTTTTATGATGATGAGTGGGAAGAGCTTAAAGACGATAATGATGAGTGATTGCATTCATTTTTTCATTTTTTATGCCTTTTATACCAAATAAGTAAGATTCAGAAGTTAAATTTTTTTCTCCTAACTAGCGTTATTAAAGTTTACATGCGTGATTTTTGCAAGCTGATGTATTTCAACTAGCGTTAAAATGAGATATTAATGTTAGGGGTGGATTTCTAAATGACCAGTGATCCTTATTGTTTTGGTTAAAAATTCTGTTTATAATATGCAACCAAACTCTTTGTATCGGGGAATGATGCCTCAAATGTGTAATAGCGATAAGGATCACTTCGACGTAAAATGCACAAACAACACAAGGATTTATACGGGGAAAAAGCCCTTGATCAAGAGTTGATCTCCGGCACAAAAAACCCCGGGTGATGGAAACTACCGATCACCAAGCTTAAATAAATGATTAAATGTTTACAACTTCGGATAGTAACGAGCTAGGTACAAGGATCACTATCGTGAAAAGTGTAAATGTGAGTGAAAATGAGTGAAAAATGAATGTATGTTCGTCGAGAGCTTCAAGTGTGCGAGTATACGAGTGTGTGTAGTTGCAGAAATGGCTAAGTGTTCTCTACTAGCTCGTTACCCCTTTAAATTAGAAATGTAACTAGCTAACAAACTCTCCTACTTTCGTGCCATGCCTCCACGTTCTCCACAACGTCTATTTTTGGTCAAGCACGTGCAGAATAGTTTGGGAATATTCTCCAGGAATGTCGCCAAGACTTGGTCAAGCTCGTAATACCTGCGAGGTAATACAAAACATAAACATACAATTGTCAGTATGAGGATCCTTAATGTGATCCATGATCCTGATCCTGAAGCTCTTCTGAGGATCACCACCTGTCACAGAAGTAAGGATCACATATCAGGATAATGAATAAGGATCACTAATTGTTAGAAAATCCTCCCCTAACAATTGCCCCCAAAATATAAGGAGTGAAATTGTAAATATGCGAGTTATATTTTCTTGATCTTATCCGTAACAAACTAACGGATATATAGCCGTTAAAATAGAACTAGCCGTTGCGATGATGATGCCACGGAAGTGACAATCCTGCAGAATCATAATTATAAATAGAGATATAGATAGGATCATTATGCATTCAAATTCGAAAGAAACTCCCTTTAAATTCTCAGTCGACGATCGATCAGGTATTTCTCTCTTCTCTTTCTTCCTCTCTTACTCTGTTTTTCTTCTTTATCTCCGTCACTTCGAGAATGTTGCTCCGAAGCTCCCCGGGCAAGGATCACAAAAAGGATAGCCCTTTGAAGAGTCAGAAGATCATCAAGGACTCAGTGAACGAGAGGTGCTGCTTTAACGATGCACAAATAGATAACATCCGTCACCGTTTTCCGGCGAATGCCCTTTTCAAACCTTTCGATCCAACTGCCCTGAGCGACTATGTTTCAGAAACATGGGTTGCCTTTCCAGTTACTCCATTTGCTATAGGGTACACCTATCCTTTCCCGGAATTCACACAATCCTTCTTTTCCCTTACCGGCATATCTTACATTCAAGCCATGCCGATGATTTGGAGGGTTTTATACACCCTAGAGAGGATCATCGAGCAGGAAGGCATTGATTTAGGAATGTCAGAACTGGCGGAACTGTATGATCTTACTACCTTTGGATCCCACCGTTATTTGTTCAAACGAAAACCCAGTGCAGATCATCCTCTTCTCAAAGTCACCAAAAACGACAAAGATTGGAAACGTCGCTTCTTCTTTGTAAGAAGGGATAGCATTTCAGATGGAGAGCATTTACCAAGAACATGGTCCACCCATGGTAGGCCGGAGGATCCTGGGAAGGATCACCAGATGTTCATGTCTTTGTAATAGGATCACTAACCCCTTCTTTATCTTGTGTCATACAGCCATCTCTGTTTCACATCTCATCACAACACCCGCAACCAGGGAAAGACTTGCTGCTTTCTGGGGACTCGACCCTGAAACTAGAACTTTTAAGACAATAACCCAAGACTCACAGGAGGTATCCTCAGGCTCTGTCACAATGTCAAGTAAGTATCCTTGTTTAAAATTTAAATAAATAGTTAAATGTATATTAAGAAAAGATACTTATCTTGTTTTGGTTGTGTAGGTGCTGGAAAATCTGCCAAAGCTGCTTCAAGGTTCAGTGTCACCGATCTCACCACTGTCAAATCCTCCAAAAGAAAGGTTCCTACCAGCCCCACAACTTCAATCCCCAAGGCACCCCTCAAAGGAAAGGGAATCAAGAAAAGAAAGACTTCCGAGGCTGAGGATTTGCAGGGTCTGCCCTTAATTCGCCACCAGTTCCTCGAGTACTTCAATGAGGTGAGGATCACTGTCTTTGCTCGTATATCCTGCTATCATATCCTGCTGATCTAAGGATCACTTGGTCTTGAACTGCTTTATCCTTTTCTTTTGCAGAAATTCGCAGAGATTGAGGACTATGTGGGCCACGTTGAGGATCAGGATAAGAAAATTGCCGACCTCCAACAGGTTGCCGTGCTAAAGGATCTTGCAATTGCTGATCTTCGAAAGGAACTCCAGGATACCAAACAGGAGATGGCTAAGGTGCTGGTCAATTTTGACTATGAAAGGCAGGAGATCACAGATGATGCTAAAGTTTCTGCCGCCATAGCAATGTACAAAACCAAGCTTCAAATGGCCTTGGAAGCTCAGGATCCCGCCTTTGACAAAAGTAGCTGGGAGATTGAAGAATGGAAGGCAAGGCTGGCTGAATTGGGTGATGAAGAGGAGGCTGAAGAGATCCTGACGATCGAGGCTGGACACAAGGATGAAGCGGGTGAAGCAAGTGGAGCCGGCGGTGGTGATGCAGCGAAAGTTTAGGCTGCTGAAATGGGCGATGATGGATTTTTCTAGACGTGGCCGGAGCCCATTTTTTAAGTTGGATAGTTTGTTTTGTTTATGGTGTTTTTTGCTGAACAATGATGGGTTGTACTTAAACAATAGGTTTTAGGATTAAGGATCATGTATGATCCTGTGAACAATAGGCAGGATAATGGGTGGTGGATGGATCCTCTGTTTGGGGGATGAAGCCACTCGTTATCCTTCCGTCTTTTATTTCCTGCACTACTTTTGAACTTATTATCATGGACACCCTTTACCTACCCCAGCGGACGGGCCACGTTTTGCTGGTAGATGCTCGGGTAGGTAATTTTGACAACCTTTAAGGGTTAGTCTTTTGTTTATAAATAAAAACGTAACCTTTTGTCGCTTATCTCGTGTTGTTATCCTTTTCAATATGTTACTTTCCAACTGTTGTAATGTTCATTTTGTTTATACTTATCAAGCTTTGAAAAATTAAAAAAGATATCCAAAAAGTTTAGGATATGATCAAGGATCACATATCCCATAACCGATAAGTTCTAAAAAGTGATATAGTTTAAGAATCACAAGTTCAGTTGTCAAGTATAAGGGTTATTCAAATAAATAATGAATAGAATTAAAAATAGTTAAGGATCATACCTGAGGATCCAAGTTAGGATCCTGACCATAATAAGGATAACTATAAGATAAACCTTAGAATAAAGTAAGGATCAAGGATCCCTAGTTGCCTATCTTCAAGAACCTGAAATAGAGCATAACTTGGGACTAAGCCATCATAAGAAAAGAGTTAGCAACTGGGGACAAGCCCAAAGATAACTGGGGACACGCCCGAGGATAACTGGGGACAAGCCCAATGATAGCTGGGGACAAGCCCAAGGATCGTATGTAAACTGGGGACAAGCCCAAGGATCGTATGTAAACTGGAGTATGGCCCTAACTGGCGACTATCCAAACTTAGTGACATGAAGATGCCAAAACCTTAGCTAACGTGAAAACGTTAGAAACCTTAGCTAACGTGAAAACGTTAGAAACCTTATGAACGGATGTATGGTACGTCTACCATTATACGTAGGATCCTAAGCATAGCCAGAACAATGGAATTATCAGCCCCTAGAACGAGTACTGGTCCCAAAGCCTTGAACTACACCAGGATCATCGTGCGCTACAGGCGGAATCTGGGGACAAGCCCAAATAGCTGGGGTTAAACCCAAGAGACGGATTGCTTCTGTGGATAACCAACGTTATGCAAAGGATACCTGAACTTTCAAAACTTGAACTCACGTGAGAGATGGATAAAGGATACATGATCCTTATCCTTATAAGAAAAAATAATGAAATGAAATAGCTTAAGTTTAGGATATTACCTAAGTAAGGATCACCGATACTTTGAGGATCCTTTAAGGATATCCCTTCCGCTAGGATCACCTCTGCCATGAGGATCCTGGTCATATGAAATATTTCTTCAAGTGGACAGCATTCCAAGCTCTTGGTAGCAGATCACCTTCCATGGTTAGCAATCTATATGCCCCCTTTCCTGCTTCAGCTTCAATCAAATAAGGGCCTTCCCATTTTGGAGCCAGTTTCCCATCAGCAGGATTGGTAGTATTTTGAAATGCTTTCCTTAATACCATATCTCCAACTTGAAACCTCCTGATCCTGACATTTTTGTTGTAAGCACCAGCCATTCTTTGCTGATAACTGGCCATCCTTATCCTAGCCATATCCCTGATTTCTTCAATAGTATCCAGGTCTTGAGCCAAGTTTTCATTATTTTCCTCAGGATCACGAGTAGTTGTTCTAGCAGTTGGAACCACCATTTCTGTTGGGATCACCGATTCTGCCCCAAACACCAAAGAGAATGGTGTTTGACCAGTAGCATTCTTAGGGGTTGTCCTGTCAGCCCAAAGCACATAGGGTAGTTCTTCTGCCCATTTCCCTTTCTTGGATCCAAGCTTCTTCTTCAAATTGTTGATGATGATCTTGTTGGATGATTCTGCTTGGCCATTAGCTTGTGGGTGGACTGGTGTTGATGTTATCATCCTAATCCCCCAGCTGTCACAAAAGTTAGTGGTTCTGCCCCCAATAAATTGGGAACCATTATCACATATAATCTCAGAAGGAATTCCAAATCTAGTTATAATATTTCTTTTAATGAAGGATATAACTTCCTTTTCTCTAACTTGGGCAAAAGCTTCAGCCTCTATCCACTTCGAGAAGTAATCAGTCATAGCTAGCATGAATACTTTTCCACCAGGTGCCTTAGGGAGCTTTCCAACTATATCCATACCCCATCTCATAAATGGCCAAGAGGAGGATATAGGATGCAATAATTCAGCTGGTTGATGAAGGATATTGCTGTGTCTCTGGCAAGGATCACATCTTCTGGCATACTCCACAGCGTCTTTCTTCATGGTTGGCCAGTAGTATCCTGTCCTCAGGATCCTTGAGAATAATGTCCTGCCCCCAGTATGGTTTCCACAATCTCCTTCATGGAAGTCTTTTAAAACTTCTTGAACTTCAGGATCCTCAATGCATCTCAAGTATGGTCCTGCAAGAGATCGTCTATACAACATATTATTTAAAATTGTGAATTGAGATACCTTAGATTTGAAAGCCCTAGGGTTTTCTCCTGTAGGAATCTCTCCATGTTGTAAGTATCTCATAATTGGTGAGATCCATGATCCTGATCCTGAATGGGATCGAGTATCCTCACTAGGGATCATTGCAGAATTATTCCCTATCTCCATAGCCACATGATCCTCAATAGCTGGGGTCAGGATATGAATAATAGGGATCTTGATATCCTCTGGGATCTTCAAAGATGATCCTAAGTTAGCCAATGCATCAGCTTCTGTATTTTCTTCCCTTGGTACCTGTGACAAACTAAAGGAAACAAAAGAGAGTGCCAAACTTTTGACTATCTCCAAATATTTGGTTAGCTTTTCACCTTTAACAGCATAGGATCCATTAAAGTGGTTTGTAATTAACAAAGAATCTACATGTACCTCAAGATACCTGATTCCCATATGCTTAGCGATTTGCAAACCAGCAATTAAGGCTTCATATTCAGCCTCATTGTTAGTGGTTTGGAACTCACAAGCTATAGAATGGGGTATTATGTCCCCCTGTGGCGATTTTAGTAGTATTCCAAGCCCTGTGCCTTTGACGTTTGAGGATCCATCAGTATAGAGTATCCAAGGATCCTTGGTCTCTTCTAGCTGCTGGACTTCTAGCTCAGCTTCTTCTTGTAAATCACTACTGAAATCAGCCACAAAGTCAGCTAATGCTTGGGATTTGATGGCTGTCCTAGGCTCATATCTTATATCATATGCACTCAGCTTCACTGCCCACTTAGCCATCCTTCCTGACATCTCTGGTTTCCTGAGGACATTCTTAATTGGAAAATTAGTTTTAACAATGATAACATGAGTTTCAAAATAATGTCTTAACTTGGTAGATGCCATGATTAATGCAAGAATAAGCTTTTCAAGGTGTGAATACCTGGATTCGGCATCAAGTAAACTTTTACTTACATAATAGATAGGATGTTGTGTACCTTGATGATCCTTAACAAGGACCGCAGTTACTGCTTTTGAGGATACTGCAAGATACAAGGATAATACATCACCTTTTTCTGGTTTCATCAAAGCCGGGGCCGAGGATAGGTAATCTTTGAGGGCTTTTAAAGCATTTTCATGCTTCTCCGTCCACTCAAATTTCTTGTTCTTCCTTAGGATATCATAGAATTCTTTACACTTCTCGGAGGACTTGGATATAAATCTGTTCAAGGCTGCTATCCTTCCTGTTAGCCTTTGAACATCCTTAGCATTAGCCGGAGATTTGATGTTCACTATTGCTTTGATTTGTTCTGGGCTAGCTTCAATGCCTCTCTTTGTCACCATATATCCTAAGAATTTACCTGCTTTAACACCAAAGTGACATTTTGAAGGATTAAGTTTCATGTTATATTTGTCAAGGATATCGAATGCTTCCTCCAAGTCTCTTAGGTGATCCTCAGCTTTTAAGGATTTCACCACCATATCATCTATGTAAACCTCCATAGTCTGTCCAATCTAATCCTTGAACATCATATTCACCAGCCTTTGGTATGTTGCACCTGCATTTCTTAATCCGAACGGCATAGCAATATAGCAGTATATACCAGTTGGAGTCATGAAGGCTGTATCCTCTTGGTCGGATGGTTCCATTTGGATTTGTTGAAATCCAGATGAAGCATCCATAAAAGTTAACAGTTCATGACCCGCTGTTGCATCCACCATGGAGTCAATGTGGGGTAAAGGGAAAGGATCCTTGGGACATGCCTTATTTAAATCGGTAAAATCGACACATACCCTCCACTTTCCGTTTTTCTTTTGAACAACAACCACATTGGCCAACCATCTTGGATACTTGACCTCTCTAATCATACCTGCCCGGAGCAATTTCTCTACCTCTTCCTGGATGATGGCATTCCTTTCTGGTGCAAACTTTCTTCTCCTTTGATGGATTGGTTTGAAGGATCTGTCAATGCCGAGTTTATGAGTGATAACATCCTTGGATATACCAGTCATGTCTTCGTGTTTCCATGCAAAGGTAGTCTTTCTCCTTTTGAGGAAGGATACGAGGTCTTCTTTCATTCCGCCAAGGATCCCTGATCCGATATAAATTTTGGATTCAGGATCATCAGGATCCATGAGGATTTCTACCACATCCTGCTCTCTAGCCTCCAAGACATCCCTTGGAGGATACCTTGATTGCTATTGCTCCCTTGACTTCGAGGTTGGTTTCATCGATGAAGTGTAGCAATTCTTAGCCTCCTGCTGATCACTATCAATCTTCACTATTCCCCAAGGACTAGGGAGCTTCACACATTGATGGTAAGTAGATGGGACTGCTTTCATATCGTGTATCCAAGGCCTGCCAAGGATAACATTACAACAAGATAAACAGTCAATAACACAAAATTTTTTATAAGAGTGTAAGCCTTCAATATATATTGGGAGTTTAATGTCCCCCAGGGTGTTCTTAGTTTCGCCACTAAATCCCACGAGCACGGAGGATCTTGGTATGATCTCTGATTCAGGGATACCCATCTTCTTTAGAACATCCAGCTGGATAATGTTCACCGAACTTCCTCCGTCTATAAGGATCCTGCAGACAAAATGGTTAGATATGAAAAGAGTAATAACTAAACCATCGTGATGAGGATCCTGGATATCAACACGATCCTCTTCATCAAAGGTTATGACTTTTCCTTCGGAGACACTTGATGTTCGAACTGGCCTTTCTCCATTATCCATTTTAGCTTCCTTCGCATGCCTTTTAGCTGCTGAGAAGGATGTGCCACAAATGTCGGATCCTCCGGAAATAAAGTTTATCACTTGTGCATCTGCTGGAGGGGCTGGAGCCTTCTCAGGGATCCTTTCAGGATCCTGAGTTCTTGACTTTTTTCTTCCCAACAATTCTTTTAGATGCCCCTTGCTCAACAAGTATCCAATTTCCTTTCTTAATGCAATGCATTCTTCTGTGAGGTGCCCAAAATCTTCATGATATGCACACCACTTTGATTTATCCTTAGTTGCAGCTGGCCTATCATTCTTTCTCGGCCATCTAGCTTTATCGCCTAGGTTCTGCATAGCAAGGATTAGTTCATTATTATCAACACTAAAACAATATTCAGAGATTGGAGGATAATCCTCATCATCCTCTTCTTGATCAACAGAGTGCACGTTCTGATTATCAGATCTATTGTAAGATCTGAACTTGTTGTTCCTGAATGAGGATCCTTGCTTATCCTGCTTTGAGGATCCTGCTAACCTTTCTTGGATCCTCTTGTCATCCTCTAGCCGGATGAACCTGAGTGCTCGGGTTCTTACCTCATCTAAGTTCCTGCATGGTGTCATAACAAGGTCATCATAGAAAGACGAATCCCTAAGCAGTCCCATCTTAAAGGCCTCAACAGCCGTGGCAATATCTAAGTTGGGAATGTCTAAGGATTCTTTACTGAATTTGGTAATGTAATCCCTTAATGATTCATTATGACCCTGGGTTATCCTATATAAATCACTAGTTAATCGTTCAAATTTTCTACTACAAGAAAACTGATTATTAAACAAGTTAACTAGGTTTGCAAATGAGGTAATAGAGTAGGGGGAAGACTTAGCAGCCATTTGAGAGCTGATCCAGTAAGAGTGGACCCGAATCCTTTGCACAGGCATGCTTCCTTTAACTTTTCCGGGATTGGATTGATCTCCATCCTCTCCCTGTATTGTGCTATGTGTTCTTCAGGATCCGTCGAACCATCATACAGTTTCATTGTGGGTACATGGAACCTCTTGGGTATCTCAGCATCACAGATTGGTGGTGCAAAGCGAGATATCTTGTGGCTCCCATCTGCAATCTCTGGGATAGGTTTGACTACTCCCGGAACACTTGATATCATATCCTTTAGCTTTTGCAATTCTCTAGCCATGGCATGATTGATACCTGGATCCTGCATAAGACCATGGTTAGTATAAGAATTATTAAAAGGGTTACCTCCCATTGGATTCAGATTAGGAAGATTGGATGTTAATCCATATTGTTGAGGCTCTGGAATGATCGAGGGACCAGCAGAAGCATTGGTCTGCATTGGGATAAAATCTCCCTGATGGACATCTGAACTTCCTGTTTGCAAACTCCTCAAGGATCCTGGCATCTGGAAGGATCCCTGAAACTGAGACGATCCTGGAACGAAGGAGGATCCTTGAACATGGGATGATCCTGGGACAAAGGAGGATCCTTGAATCTGGGATGATCCTGGGACAAAGGAGGATCCTTGAACCTGGGATGATCCTGGGACAAAGGAGGATCCTTGAACCTGGGATGATCCTGGGACAAAGGAGGATCCTTGAACATGGGATGATCCTGGAACAAAGGAGGATCCTTGAACATGGGATGATCCTGGGACAAAGGAGGATCCTTGAACCTGGGATGATCCTGGAACAAAGGAGGATCCTTGAACCTGGGATGATCCTGGGACAATGGAGGATCCTTGAACCTGGGATGATCCTGGAACAAAGGAGGATCCTTGAACCTGGGATGATCCTGGAACAAAGGAGGATCCTTGAACATGGGATGATCCTGGGACAAAGGAGGATCCTTGAACCTGGGATGATCCTGGAACAAAGGAGGATCCTTGAACCTGCTGCAATCCTGAGTATCCTCCTGAATTCGTGAGGGATCCCATATGCTGAGGATAGGATCCCGCTGGCTGGAAATATGAACCTGATGCCTGAGTCATTGTTGTTGTTCCGTAGTGCACTCCTTTTGGTCCACCCACGTATTGAATGTCTGGAACCACTGATGGCTGAGAAGTAATCACTGGAGTATCAAAATTCAAGGATTTCGGCACCAGTGGGGAATGATCCTCTGCCGTTGTCTTTTGTTTCTTGAGATCTCCGATTTCTTTGAGAATCCTCTCATTGGTCTTATCCTGTTGCCGTATCTGATCCTTCATCTGCAAAATCAAAGTAAACATGTCACTAGTAGTGGGAGTGTGAGAAGCAGAAGAAGTTGGAGGTTTTGAGAAAATGGGAGTTGGTTTCTTCGCAGCATTCTCAGCGTTCTTCTGGGATCCAGAAGGTGGTGGAGGCAAAGGAGGAACGCCTTGTGAGGAAGTGAATGTGGGCATCAAATTTGAAGCATTCTTCGCTGAGGAAGCCATTTGCTTGGTTGTAGTGAACCGAAATGAGCACAGAAATGCGAATCTTTCTAAGGACGAAGCACCAATTGCCCCATGGTGGGCGCCAAACTGTTTTGGTTAAAAATTCTGTTTATAATATGCAACCAAACTCTTTGTATCGGGGAATGATGCCTCAAATGTGTAATAGCGATAAGGATCACTTCGACGTAAAATGCACAAACAACACAAGGATTTATACGGGGAAAAAGCCCTTGATCAAGAGTTGATCTCCGGCACAAAAAACCCCGGGTGATGGAAACTACCGATCACCAAGCTTAAATAAATGATTAAATGTTTACAACTTCGGATAGTAACGAGCTAGGTACAAGGATCACTATCGTGAAAAGTGTAAATGTGAGTGAAAATGAGTGAAAAATGAATGTATGTTCGTCGAGAGCTTCAAGTGTGCGAGTATACGAGTGTGTGTAGTTGCAGAAATGGCTAAGTGTTCTCTACTAGCTCGTTACCCCTTTAAATTAGAAATGTAACTAGCTAACAAACTCTCCTACTTTCGTGCCATGCCTCCACGTTCTCCACAACGTCTATTTTTGGTCAAGCACGTGCAGAATAGTTTGGGAATATTCTCCAGGAATGTCGCCAAGACTTGGTCAAGCTCGTAATACCTGCGAGGTAATACAAAACATAAACATACAATTGTCAGTACGAGGATCCTTAAAGTGATCCATGATCCTGATCCTGAAGCTCTTCTGAGGATCACCACCTGTCACAGAAGTAAGGATCACATATCAGGATAATGAATAAGGATCACTAATTGTTAGAAAATCCTCCCCTAACACTTATTTACTGTTGGATTTAGTGATCCTCAATTCTGTCTGAAGTAGTGATCCTCAGAAGTGTTGCAGGATCAGGATCATGGATCACTATAAGGATCCTTGTACTAACGATTGTCTACTTTGAATTCGTAAATGTTTTGCAGGAATATCAACTTGGACTTAGTCTTGGCGACATTCCTGGAGAATATTCTCATTCTATTCCGCACGTGCTTGGTCAGAAATGGACGTTGTGGAGTCGTGGAGGACTTGCATGATTTGCGGAATGTTAGTTAGGCTTGATATTTTCTATTTTTAAAGGGGTAGCGAGCTATTTTAGAGACACTTGGCTATTTTTGGCTACACACACACTTATACAACTGCTCTCATCAACTCTCGCTAACACATTTGGCGATTACACACATTTTCTACACGATACACTATAGTGATCCTTGTACTTAGCTCGCTATTATCCGAAGTTGTAACAGATTGTTTGTTTAATTTGAGTTGGTGATCGGTAGTTTCCATCACCCGGGGTTTTTTGTGCCGGAGATCAACTCTTGATCAAGGGCTTTTTCCCCGTATAAATCTTTGTGTCATTTGTTCATCATACTTCATAGTGATCCTTATTATTGTTCATCAATTCAAGCATCATACCTCACAACAAAAAGTTTGGTTACATTGTCATTGCTTGATTTTTGACCAAAACAGTTTGGCGCCCACCATGGGGCAATTGGTGCTTCATTCCTAGAAAGATTCGTGTTTTCGTGGTCATTTCGGTTCGCTACAACCAAACAGATGGCTTCCTCAGTGAAGAATACTTCAAATTTGATGCCCTCATTCTGTTCCTCACAAGGCGTTCCTCCTTTGCCTCCACCACCTTCTGGATCCCAGAAGAATGCTGAGAATGCTGCGAAGAAACCAACTCCTATTTTCCAAAAACCACCTACTTCTTCTGTTTCAACTAATCCTACTACTAATGATCTTTATACCCTGATTTTGCAGATGAGGAATCATGCACAAGAGCAGGATAAGACCAACGAAAGGATCCTCCGGGAGATCGATAAAATCAAGAAACAGAAGAAATCAGTGGAGGATCACTCCCCTCTGATACCAAAATCGTTGAACTTCGACACTCCGGTCACAACTTCACAATACTCAGCAGTTCCGGACGTGCAATACTTGGGTGAACTATCAGGAAGGCGTTATGGGACAACAACAATGAGTCAGGCATTTGGCTCTTACTTCCAGCCTCAGGGGTCCTCTTCTCAACCATTAGGATCCTCCTCTCAGCATCAGGGATACTTCACGTCAGGAGGATATGTGGGAATGCATGCAGTACAAGGATCCTCCCAGGTCCAAGGATCCTCCCAGGTCCAAGGATCCTCCCAGGTCCAAGGATCCTCCCAGGTCCTAGGATCCTCTCTGGTCCCAGGATTCTCCCTTGTTCAAGGATCCTCCCTGGTCCCAGGATCCTTTCAGGTTCAAGGATCATCGCAATTCCAAGGATCCAACCCCCTACAAAATCAAGGATCCTCGAGAAATATGCAACCTCAGAACTCAGACGTCCATCAAGGAGACTTCATACTAATGCAGACCATTGCCTCCTCTGGTCCTTCAATCATGCCAGAGTATCGACAAGATGGATTCGCATCCGCAATTCCAAACTCATATCCTGTGGGAGGTAACACTTCTAATAATTTATATAACACTAACCATGGCTTTATGCAGGATACAGGTATCAATCAGGCCATGGCTAGGGAGCTGCAGAAGCTTAAGGATATGATATCCAGTGTACCAGGAGTGGTTAAACCCATTCCTGAGATTGCGGATGGTAGCCATAGGATATCTCATTTTGCACCACCTTTATGTGATGCTGAGATACCTAAAAGATTCCAGATACCATCAATGAAGTTGTATGATGGTTCAACGGATCCAGAAGAGCATGTAGCTCAGTACAGGGAGAGGATGGAGATCAATCCAATTCCCTAAAGGTTGAAAGAAGCATGTCTATGCAAGGGATTTGGATCCACACTTACAGGATCTGCTCTTAAATGGCTGCTAAGTCTTCCCCCTTACTCTATTACTTCATTTGCTAATTTAGTTAACTTGTTCAATAGTCAATTCTCTTGTAGTAGAAAGTTTGAACGATTAACTAGTGATCTATATAGGGTAACACAAGGTCAAAATGAATCACTTAGAGATTATATCACTAAGTTTAGTAAAGAATCCTTAGACATTCCCAACCTGGATATAGCTACGGCTATTGAAGCCTTTAAAATGGGATTGCTTAGGGATTCATTATTCTATGATGATCTTGTTATGACACCTTGCAGGAATCTTGACGAAGTAAGGACTAGGGCCCTTAGGTTCATCCGCCTAGAGGATGACAAAAGGATCCAGGACAGATTGACAGGATCCTCAAAGCAGGATAAACAAGGATCCTACTTCAGGAACAACAAACCCAAGTCCTATAACATATCTGATAACCAGAATGTGCATGTAGTGGAACAAGAAGAGGATGATGAGAATTATCCTCCTATTTCTGAATATTGTTTCTCTGTTGATAACAATGAACTAATCCTTGCAATGCAGAATCTAGGTGAGAAAGCTAGGTGGCCAAGGAAAAGTGATAAACCAGCTGCTACAAAGGATAAATCCAAGTGGTGTGCATATCATGAGGATTTTGGGCATCTCACTGAAGAGTGTATTGCACTTAGAAAGGAAATTGGTTATTTGTTGAGCAAGGGGCATTTAAAGGAACTCTTGGGACGAAAGAAGTCAAGAACCCAGGATCCTGAAAGGATCCCGGAAAGGGCTCATGCTCCTCCGGCAGATGCACAAGTCATAAATTTCATATCCGGTGGATCAGACATCTGTGGTACATCCTTCTCAGCAGCAAAAAGACACGCTAAGGAAACCAAGATGGATAATGGAGACAGACCCGTCCGGACCTCCGTTGTCACCCAGGATAAAGTCATTACTTTTAATGAGGATGATCGTGTCGACATCCAGGATCCTCATCATGACGGTCTTGTAATTACATTGTTTATTTCTAACCACTTTGTTCGCAGGATCCTTATAGATGGAGGAAGCTCTGTGAACATCATTCAGCTGGATGTTCTAAAGAAAATGAATATCCCTGAGTCCGATATTATCCCAAGATCCTCAGTACTTGTGGGATTCAGTGGGGAAACAAAGAATACATTGGGGGGCATCAAACTCCCAATCTATATTGAAGGATTGCATTCTTATCAAAAGTTTTGTGTTATTGATTGCTTGTCATGTTGTAATGTTATCCTTGGCAGGCCATGGATACATGATATGAAGGCAGTTCCATCCACCTATCATCAGTGTGTAAAGCTTCCAAGTCCACGGGGAGTGGTGAAAATTGAGAGTGATCAACAGGAGGGTAAGAATTGTTATACCTCATCAATGAAACCAGCCTCAAGACCAAGGGAGCAATAGCAATTAAAGTATCCTTCAAGAGATGTCTTGGAGGCAAGAGAACAGGATTTGAAAGAAATCCTCATGGATCCTGATGATCCTGAATCCAAGATTTTCATAGGGTCAGGGATCCTTAGCGATATTGAACAAGAGCTAGTATCCTTTCTCAAAAGAAGGAAGACCACCTTTGCCTGGAAACATGAAGACATGACAGGTATATCTAAGGATATAATTACTCACAAACTTGGCATTGACAGGTCATTCAAGCCAATTCATCAAAAGAGGAGGAAGTTTGCACCTGAAAGAAATGCTATTATCCAGGATGAAGTAGATAAGCTACTTCGAGCAGGTATGATTAGAGAGGTTAAGTATCCAAGATGGTTAGCCAATGTGGTTGTTGTTCAAAAGAAAAATGAAAGTGGAGGGTATGTGTCGATTTTACAGATTTGAACAAGGCATGTCCCAAGGATCCTTTCCCATTACCCCACATTGACTCCATGGTGGATGCTACCGCGGGTCATGAGTTGTTAACTTTTATGGATGCTTCATCTGGGTTTCAACAAATTCAGATGGAACCATCCGATCAAGAGGATACAGCTTTTATGACCCCAACTGGTATATATTGTTATATTGCTATGCCATTTGGACTAAGGAATGCAGGTGCTACTTATCAAAGGCTAGTCAATATGATGTTCAAGGACCAAATTGGACACACTATGGAAGTCTATATTGTTGACATGGTGGTTAAGTCCAAAAGAGCTGAGGATCACCTTAAAGACTTGGAGGAAGCATTCAATATCCTTGATAAATTTAATATGAAACTAAATCCTTCTAAGTGTCATTTTGGTGTAAAGGCAGGTAAATTCTTAGGATATATGGTAACAAAGAGGGGCATTGAAGCAAGTCCAGAGCAAATTAAGGCTATTGTGAATATCAAATCTCCTGCCAATGCTAAGGATGTGCAAAGGTTGACTGGCAGGATCGCAGCCTTGAACAGATTCATATCCAAATCCTCAGAAAAGTGCAAGGAGTTCTATGACATCCTGAGGAAGAACAAGAAATTTGAATGGACTGAGAAGCATGAAAGTGCCCTTAAAGCTCTTAAGGATTACCTATCCTCAGCCCCAGCTTTGATGAAACCAGAAAAGGGAGATGTGTTATCCTTATACTTGGCGGTATCCTCAAAAGTAGTAAGTGCGGTCCTTGTTAAGGATCACCAAGGTACACAACATCCTGTTTATTATGTAAGTAAGAGCTTACTTGATGCTGAATCCATGTATTCACATTTAGAAAAACTTATCCTTGCATTAATTATGGCATCTACTAAATTAAGACATTATTTCCCAATTAAGAATGTTCTCAGGAAACCTGAAATGTCAGGAAGGATGGCTAAGTGGGCAGTGAAGTTGAGTGCATATGATATAAGATATGAGCCTAAGACAGCCATTAAATCCCAAGCATTAGCTGACTTTGTGGCAGATTTCAGTAGTGATTTGCAAAAGGAAGCTGAACTAGAAGTCCAACAGCTTGAAGAAACCAAGGATCCTTGGATACTGTTTACAGATGGATCCTCCAATGTGAATGGAACAGGGCTTGGAATACTACTAAAATCGCCACAGGGGGACATAATACCCCACTCCATAGCTTGTGAATTTCAAACTACCAACAATGAGGCTGAATATGAAGCCTTGATAGCTGGTTTGCAAATTGCAAAGCATATGAAGATCAGGTATCTTGAGGTACCAAGGGAAGAGAATGCAGAAGCTGATGCATTAGCCAATCTAGGATCATCTTTGAAGATTCCTGAGGATATTGAGATCCCTATTATCCATATCCTGACCCCTGCTATCAAGGATCATGTAGCTATGGAGATAGGGGAAGATTCTGCAATCATCACTAGTGATGATACCCAATCTCATTCAGGATCATGGATACTCCCAATCATGAAATACATACAACATGGAGAAATTCCTACAGGAGAAAACCCAAGGGCTTTCAAAATTAAGGTATCTCAATTTACAATATTAAATAATATGTTGTATAAACGATCTCTTGCAGGACCATATTTGAGATGCATTGAGGATCCTGAAATTCAAGAAGTCCTAAAGGATTTCCATGAAGGAGATTGTGGAAACCACACTGGGGGCAGGGCATTATTCTCAGGGATCCTGAGGACAGGATACTATTGGCCCACTATGAAGAAGGATGTTGTGGAGTATGCCAAGAAGTGTGATCCTTGTCAAAGGCATAGTAATATCCTTCACCAACCAGCAGAGCTCTTGCATCCTATATCCTCTTCTTGGCCATTCATGAGATGGGGAATGGATATAGTTGGAAAGCTTCCTAAGGCACCAGGTGGAAAAGTATTCATGCTTGCTATGACTGATTACTTCTCTAAGTGGATAGAGGCTGAAGCCTTTGCCCAAGTCAGAGAAAAGGAAGTTATATCCTTTATTAAAAGAAATATTATTACTAGATTTGGCATCCCTTCTGAGATTATTTGTGATAATGGATCCCAATTTATTGGGAGTAGAACCACTAACTTTTGTGACAGTTGGGGGATTAAGATGATAACATCAACACCAGTCCATCCACAAGCTAATGGTCAGGCAGAGTCATCCAACAAGATTATCATCAACAATTTGAAGAAGAAGCTTGGATCCAAGAAAGGAAAATGGGCAGAAGAACTACCTTATGTGCTGTGGGCTGATAGAACAACTCCCAAGAATGCTACAGGCCAAACTCCATTTTCTTTGGTATTTGGGGCAGAGTCAGTGATCCCTACAGAGATGGTGGTTCCAACTGCAAGAACAAGCATTCGTGATCCTAAAGAAAATGCTGAAAACTTGATTCAAGACTTGGATACTATAGAAGAAATCAGGGATTTAGCAAGGATAAGGATGGCCAGTTATCAACAAAGGATGGCTGGAGCTTACAACAAAAATGTCAGGCTCAGGAAATTCCGAGTTGGGGATATGGTATTAAGGAAAGCATTTCAAAACACCACCAATCCTGCTGATGGAAAGCTAGCACCAAAGTGGGAAGGCCCCTATTTGATTGAAGCTGAAGCAGGAAAGGGGGCATATCGATTGCTAACAATGGAGGGTGATTTGCTACCTAGAGCTTGGAACGCTGTCCATTTGAAGAAATATTTCATGTGATCATGATCCATGATCCTTACCAGACAAGTATCCTTGAAGGATCCCCGCTGACAGATGATCCTCTTTCTGGTAACATTCCAATCTTAAACTATTTCATTCTTTTTATTCTTACAAGGATGAGGATCCTGCGTCCTTTATCCTCCTTTTACTTGATTCTGAGTTTTGAAGGTTCAGGTATCTTTAACTAAGCGTTGAGTATCCACAGAAGTATCCAGTTGTTTGGGCTAGTCCCCGGACTGGGCCTGTCCCCAGTTTCGCCAGCAGCGCACGATGATCCTGGTATAGTTCATGGCAATGGGACCAGTACCCGCTTTAGGGGCTGACAATTTCATTGTACTGGCTATATTCAGGATCCTACGTATAATGGTAGACGTACCATACATCCGTTCCTAAGGTTTCTAACGTTTTCACGTTAGCTAAGGTTTTGGCATTTTCATGTCACTAAGTTTGGATAGTCGCCAGTAAGGGCCATACTCCAGTCTATATACGATCCTTTGGGCATGTCCCCAGTTATCCTTTGGGCTTGTCCCCGGTTATCCTTTGGGCTTGTCCCCGGTTATCCTTTGGGCTTGTCCCCGGTTATCCTTTGGGCTTGTCCCCAGTATATTGGGCTTGTCCCCAGAATTGTTGGGCTTGTCCCCAGTTACTAACATTCATCTTTTATTGGCTCAGTCCCAAGTAATATCTTATTTCAGGTTTGTGAAGATAAATGACCAAGGATTCTTACTTTCAACTAAGGTTTGTATCTTGGGTTATCCTAATTCTAAGTGTTAAAGGATAGGATCCTAACTTGGATTCTCAGGTATGATCCTTAACTGTTTTGATTTTATTCATTATATGTTTAAGTGACACTTATCCTTTGACAATTGAAATTATGATCCTTAAATTATTTTTTATGTGATCCTTGATCATATCCTTAACTCTTAAGGGATATTTTTTAAATTTTTCCTTACTTGATGAGTTTAAACGACATGAACATCACAATAGATTGAAAAATAAAATAACAATAAGGAAATCAACACAGGATATAGCCAAAAAGTTAAAGTCATTTTATTCACAAAAGCTTAAACCCTGTTAAGGTTGTCAAAATTGCCAACCCACGTTTCTACCAGCAAAACGTGGCCCGTCCACATGGGTTGGCAAAGGGTGTCCATTGTTCATAGGTCTAACAAGTGCAGGAAATTAAAGACGGCAGGATCACAATGGCTTCATCCCCCAAACAGAGGATCCCTCCACCATTTGTAATCCTACCTATTGTTCAAAGGATCATCCATGATCCTCAACCCTAATTACTATTGTTTAAGTACAGACCAACCATTGTTTATCAAAACATCACCAAAACAAAGAAAGCCATAACCAAACTAAAAAATGGGCTCCGGCTACGTCTAGAAATGTCCATCATTGCCCATTGTTGCAGCCTACACCTTCGCTGCATCACCACCTCCAGCTCCACTAGCTTCACCACCATGATCCTTGCCACTGCCTCCAGCCTCGATCGTCAGGATCTCCTCAGCCTCATCTTCATCATCCAGTTCAGCCAGCCTTGCCTTCCAGCTTTCCACATCCCAGTTGCTCCTGTCGAAGTCAGGATCCTGAGCTTCCAAGGCCATCTGGAGTTTAGTCTTGTACATGGCAATGGCAGCGGAGACTTTGGCGTCATCTGTGATCTCCTGCTTTTCATAATCAAAGTTGATCAGAATCTTGGCCGTTTCAGTTTTGGCATTTTGGAGGTCTTTTTGGAGGTCAGCAATCTTGAGATCCTTAAGCAATGCGACTTGTTGGAGGTCGGAAATCTTCTTGTCCTGCTCTTCGACATGCCCAACGTAGTCTTCAATCTCAGCAAATTTCTGCAAAGAATATAGAAAACAGTTCAAGAACAGATGATCCTCAAATAGGCTGGATACCTAAAGCAGGGACAAGGATCCTTACCTCGTTGAAGTACTCAAGGAACTGATGACGGATCAGGGGCAGACCTTGCAGATCCTCAGCTTCGGAGGCTTTTCTTTTCTTGCCACCCCTTCCTTTAGTGGGTGCCTTGGGGATCGAAGCAGTTGGGCTGGCAGGAAGTTTCTTCTTTAAGGATCAGACGGTGTCAAGCTCAGTGACACTAAATTTGGAAGCGGATCTTGATGAATTTCCAGCGCCTACACACCCAAAACAGATAAGTGTCCTTGTTCTATTCATATATAACTACTTATTTAAAAAGAACAAGATACTTACTTGACATGTTGACAGAGCCTGAGGATACCTCTTGTGAATCATGGGTGATTGTCTTGAATGATCTTGTTTCAGGATCAAGCTTTCTAAAGGCAGCAAGTCTCCCCTTGGTGGTAGCTGAAGGAATGATATGCGAGAATGTGATAGCTGTACAAAAAGGAACAAAAGCATATTAGTAATCATTATCAGAATGAGCTTACTTAGTGATCCTTCTAAGGATCCTCCTATCCTACCATGAGTGCTCCATTTCTTCTGCAAATCCTTTCCATCCGGGATAGAATCCCTTTTGACGAAGAAGAAATGGCCGTTTCCAGTTGTTATCGTTTTTAGTAGCCTTAAAGATGGGATGTTCTTCTCCGGGTTTACGCTTGAACAAATATCGGTGGGATCCAAACGTTGTGAGATCATACATCTCAGCCAACTCCGACATTCCTAGGTCAATCCCCTCCTGCACGATGATCCTTTCAAGGGTATATAGGACCCTCCAAATCATCGGCATAGCTTGGATGAAGCAGATGCCGGTAAGGGAAAAAAAGGATTGGGTAAAGTCTGGAAAAGGATAGGTGTATCCTATGGTGAAAGGTGTAACTGGGAAAGCTACCCAAGTTTCAGAGATGTTGTCACTAAGAGCAGTGGGATCAAAGGGTCTGATAACAGTATTTGCTGGAAAACAGTGGCGGATTTTATCAATTTGTGCATCGGTGAAACAACAGCGTTCTTTTGCGGAATCTTTGATGATCCCTTGACTCTTTAAGGGGCTTTTCTTCTTGTGATCCTTGCCCGGTGAGCTTCGGAGCATCATTTTTGAACGAGATGATGATAAAGAAAGAAGAGCAGAGTATGAGAAAGGAGAAAGGAAAAGAGTTACCTGTTTGATCGTCGAAGCAGAATTTAAAGGGAGTTCTCTTGAACTTAAATGTGAAATGATCCCTATCTCTAACTCTTATTTATAATGATGATTCTGCAGGATAGTCATCTCACTGACGTCATGATCGTAACGGCTAGTCCGCTTATAACGGCTAGTTATCCGTTGGTTAAATACGGATAAGATCAACAAAATATAACTCATTTATTTACATATTTACTCCTTATATTTTGGGGGCAATTGTTAGGGGTGGATTTCTAAATGACCAGTGATCCTTATTTACTGTTGGATTTAGTGATCCTCAATTCTGTCTGAAGTAGTGATCCTCAGAAGTGTTGCAGGATCAGGATCATGGATCACTATAAGGATCCTTGTACTAATGATTGTCTACTTTGAATTCGTAAATGTTTTGCAGGAATATCAACTTGGACTTAGTCTTGGCGACATTCCTGGAGAATATTCTCATTCTATTCCGCACGTGCTTGGTCAGAAATGGACGTTGTGGAGTCGTGGAGGACTTGCATGATTTGCGGAATGTTAGTTAGGCTTGATATTTTCTATTTTTAAAGGGGTAGCGAGCTATTTTAGAGACACTTGGCTATTTTTGGCTACACACACTTATACAACTGCTCTCATCAACTCTCGCTAACACATTTGGCGATTACACACATTTTCTACACGATACACTATAGTGATCCTTGTACTTAGCTCGCTATTATCCGAAGTTGTAACAGATTGTTTGTTTAATTTGAGTTGGTGATCGGTAGTTTCCATCACCCGGGGTTTTTTGTGCCGGAGATCAACTCTTGATCAAGGGCTTTTTCCCCGTATAAATCTTTGTGTCATTTGTTCATCATACTTCATAGTGATCCTTATTATTGTTCATCAATTCAAGCATCATACCTCACAACAAAAAGTTTGGTTACATTGTCATTGCTTGATTTTTGACCAAAACAATTAACATGCGTAATTTTTTCACCTTCCCTTTTTCTTTTAGTTATCTGTTGAAACATCCAGCCAAACGTATCAAACATGTAATAATTAACGATATTCCTAAACGTATCCACATATCATTTCCGATTGCCAAATACTACCACAAAATGTAAGTTTTCCAAATACCATCATTATAACATCCCAAAAATCATCAAAGACGCTAGTTTCGAAAAACAGACATTCCAAAAACCGACATACCCCTGCATAGCTACTTCGATTTGAATATCTTCTCAAGCTCCTTCTGACTTGTTTCCACCTTCTCTTGCACCGTCTCCACTACATCTTTCAGGTACGAGTAAACCAAGTGATCAGCAGATGACTGATCCATCATGAGGTTTATGCCTTCGTCCCTCAACCGAGATTTTGGCTCTTGTAGTAGCTTTCCCCAGATTTGTTGGTTCATCTTCTGTTGTTCTAGGACCTTCCTCTGCACATAAAAAATATTGTTAGTGGAGTTTAAATTAGATTCAAGCTCTGTCAAATTGCGGCTTGAGAGAAGCTCCTTGATTGCTGTGTTTGCTTGGTCACTCGACATTGCTTTTACTTAGTTAGGGTTGTTATGTTTGTCAAAAATGGAATGGTGGTTATATAATATGTATGAAAACTTTGATTTAATGGGGTAGTTGGGGAAGATTTGGTAAGTAAAATTGAATATGCTACTTAATTACCAGTCTTGTTGATTGGAAGGCTATTTGTAGATATCATGATTATTAACAATTTTTTATTTAAAATCAACTTGCAAGTTGCTTAATATTAATAAGATATCCAACCTACTTAATTTCACCCATTCAATGTACAAGTTTCATTTTTTTAGGCAGAATATGCATTTTGCATTTTTTTAACACCATGCGTGATTATGTATCACATGCGTGATTTTTTCAAAATGCGTATTTTTTTACCAGCCCCAATTTCTTTGATCAGTCAATTTGAAGTGCTACATCATGCGTAATTTTTTATGCTTAGGCACATACATACGTGCGTTATTATTGAGCTTCAATAATATTCTAACATGTGTAGTTTTTATAAATATCTGTACTGGACCAACAAAATTCCAAAAAACACCAACAGTGTATTCTAATCCAATAATTGGTATGCTTTATAATAATAGGTGTCATCTTGTTGGGTTTTTCATTTTAAATTTCATTGAAACAACATTTCAATATTACCTTCAAAGATGTCAGTTTCTCTCAATTCATCTACTGGATCTTCTTCATCATCATCTGGTATGAGTCTTTACCTCAAAAAGAGGATCCAGGAACAAATTGCTGAAGACATGTCTTGTAAAGACTTGTTGGAGACTAACGTTTCTAGGGTAAGAGAGAACATGAAGAGGAGAGAAGAAATATTCAATTTGCTGTCCGGAATGAAAGAGTCCAGTGTCCGAGAGGTAGCTATGATGTTCATGGTTGATCTAGGAGAGCGCGATGAGAAACAGCTAAAGGAGCTTCCGAATGCAATAGCCATTTTAAGATGCTCTATGGACACCAAGATCAAGTTTTTACAGTCCTTCTTTTGAAGTTGTCTAAGTATGTGTGTTTGGTGTATGTTTTCGAGTAGTTTAACCATGTTTTTTTTTGTTTATCTAAGTGGTTTTCTATGTATTGTACCTGTTTTTGTATAACGAAACTTAGGCGTTGTGTTTTGTTATTAATGTCGTCTATTAGTATAAGTATACATAAACATCAAAACAAGAAAAATCTGAATAAAAAATAATTACAAACACAGCAATAATAAAAAAAATTATTGTTCACATATCACTGTACCAAAAACAGTTTAAATACATAACATTTTTTGTTACTTTTTTTTAAGATTAAAGAACTCATCTAATCGTTGACTGATTTTTTTATCTAGATCTTTGAACATATCCACTTTGGCCGAGTTCTTCTCAAATTCCTTAGCGGCTTCAAAGACTTGTTTTCTTATAAGATTGTACTCCGACAATACAATCTTACTAAGGTAGCGATACCTCAAGAACCGTAGCTGTGAATCTTGAACGGCTTTTCTATCTTCGTTGACAAACCCCGGATTCCATGGTGTTTTGCCCTTATATGTCTCCATATGCCTCATAGTGAAGACACCACAATCAACTCCATTTTCAAGAGTCCTCCAATCCATTTCTTTACTTATTATTGTTGCTTTTTCCAATTTTTTATCCACTCTTGTTGTCGTATCTTGTTTTTTAGGTACTGAATGAGAGCTTTACGCTATAATCGGATAAAAAATCATATTAGTACCTACGTATTATAGTATATAAAGATGAAATATGCAGTTTTACCAGTATTTCGGGACGTCCACGGTAACGTTTACCAAACGCTTGTTTGATCCTAGAGTTATCAATTAACTCAATATCGCCCTTCTTTAAGTGAAAGCATATACAGAAGAAATGTTGAGATAACAGTACTGGAATGAAGATAAGATCCACTGTTTCAAGATTCTTCACCCCATATTTAACCAGTGTATCTTCAAGGTTCGATGCAAATACATTCAATCGTGCTTTGTCATTATACTCGGGCCCATAAATTGGTTCAGGCTGCAAAAATGAGTATGTACCCGGTAAGTATAGTATCTACATATTTATAAACAAGCGTAATTCAATTATAACATGCGTGATTAATTCAATTATAACATGCGTGATTAATACATAATGATCATACGTGCGTTATTTCCACACATACTCCGTGAATATTTTTAAACAAGCGTAATTATTTGAAAACATGCGTGATTAAAGGAAGTTGAACCTGCGTTATTAATTGTTTCAAATAAATGACTTGCGTTATTAACTTACAATCATTGAAGTTGGCAAGAACAGCCTGTACGGTGATGATTTTTTGTCCCTTTTTTTTCTTCATAGTTTAACACATCTACAAAAGCGTCCACTCCATTAGAAGCTACGAATTGTGATGGGTAGAAGCTTTCAAAAATTATTTTGAAGGTTTCCAACCCACTTTCTGACTTGTACATCACTAACCTGTTTCATATAACCAACAAGTCAATTAGTGTATATTTTTTAGGTGTTTTAAAGAAACAAAATGTAGAACTTACCCAATATCACCGATCAGAGATAAGAGGTATGAGATGATCGTTTTGTCACGATCCAAGAGTGGCTCATATAAGCTTACTATCCTGTTGCAGTAAGGTGATCGGTATGCATCACCTAATTCTGTCATTCGTTTTTCATTCATAGCCTTAATCTTTTTAATATGCGCCCTCACTATTGTTATGGGTCATTTTCTGAGTGTACATATCCTGACTAATATCCTGCTTTTAATTGTTTATTTGTGGCCAGGATACTGGACTGGGATATTGCTAACATCCTGGGCGATATCCTGAGGTTAATTGAATTAACCACGTGCAGGTTAGAGGCTGTGGGTTAATAACGGTCAGATGGACTTCTTCTCCTCAAGACTCGGGCATATCTGTTATGTGAGAGACGTTGAACCCAAAAGACCAGGTCTACAACGTTCGAGTGGGGAATATTCGCCGGATCCCAGATTATTAGGATAGTTTGTTGCACTTCTTTTACTATAAATAGATGGGGCCGGATCAGATTAAGGCACGCAACTCATACACACACATTTGAACACTTTTGCTCTCTAGCTCACTGCAAAGTGTTGTAAGAATCGCTAGGCGCTAGTCGGGCGGTGGGGTACCGACTAGCGATTAATCGGGAATAATAGGGATTAATCAGAATTAATCGGATTGAGATTTTTATATGTACTTTTTAGTTACATATATACACACAAATTTTTATATGTAGTTTTTTAAAAGTAGACATATTTTAACCCCTCATTAACCCATTTTTTAAGTAATTGGAAGGAATTTATATGGTTTGGTCAAAATTTGACCGGCATCTAGCCAAAATTTGGTTAGAATAGGACCGCCATTGACTGCCTAGCTATTAATCGGCCATTAATCGGTGAACCTCCGACTAGTGATTAATCGGCGACTAATCGGAGACTAGTCGGGATTTTTACAACCATGCTGCAAACATTACACACAAACACTTGTATTCAAATTACTTTGTAACACCTAGTTGATCCGCACCACATCCTGCACTGTATCCTGATATTTGAAGTAATAGAAGAACAAGGCAGCTGCGATTGTCAGCTCCTGAGGTTTTGTGCCGGCGATCTAAATTGATCAAGGGCTTTCCTCGTACATCCTGTGTCACCCTTTACATTTTTGCTCATTGTTTGATCAAAGATACAGCTCTATATCCTGAGCCGTATCCTGAAACTGTTTTTGCAAATAACTCGAATAACATATTTTCGAGACACTTTTCTAGCACACTACCTCACTTAACTAATTTGATCACTTAATTGCTTCGGTAATTTTTTACCAAAACAATTTGGCGCCCACCGGGGGGCAAGTGGTGCTAATTTTGCTAAAAACTTTAGTAAAATCATTATTCGGTTTTCTTTTGTCAAAACTTTTTTCTAACATGTTTTTAATGGCCTCAAGATCAAACATGAGCTCCTCCACTATGTCCGCTACGGCTTCTGCTACTACCGGTTCGGTGCTTCCACCGCCTCCTCCAAGGATGCCAGTTTCTTCACAACCTCAGGATATTATCCCTACTCGGAGTGTTCAGGGATCTGCTCCCGTTTTAGCCTCTAATGATGAAATTCTAACTTTATTTGGAAGTGTGCAAGAACAAATGAGGCAGCAACAGGAAACTAACCAAATGCTGTTAAGAGAAATACAACTCTTAAAAGCTAGCTCGAGTAGACCTGCTGAAGAAACTGTCACTCCTATACAGCCCAGGGCTTTGAACTTCAGTTCTGCAGTTTACACTGAGGATAACCGGGGGAACATCGTCCCAAGCCATTCTCAGAATCATACCCCTGAGATACCCTCCTCGGTCAGGATGTCAACTGTGAGGAGCTCAGGATATGTTTCAGGATATGGACAAAATCCTCAGACCAGTAACGTGTCAAATAATAATATTCTTGCTACTAACAACAATGGATCTTTACAGGATGCAGTATGACGTCAACATTTACTAGGGAGCTTCAGAAATTGAAGGACATGATATCCAGTGTACCTGGAGTGGTCCAGCCAATTCCGGAAGTATCTCAAGACAGCCACAGGATATCCCGCTTTGCATATCCTATCTGTGATGCTGAAATCCCAAAAAGATTTCAGACCCCAACATGAAACTGTATGACGGGACTACAGATCCTGAAGAGCATATTGCCCAGTATAGGGAAAGGATGGAAATCAATCCTATCCCTCCAGATCTCAAGGAAGCATGCTTATGCAAGGGATTCGGTTCTACCTTGACAGGATCAGCCTTAAAATGGCTGTTAAATGTTCCTCCTCACTCAATTACTTCGTTTGCTCATTTGGTTAATTTATTTAACAGTTAATTTTCTTGCAGTCGGAGTTTTGAGAAACTAACCAGTGATCTTTACAGGATAACTCAAGGACCTCAGGAATCCTTGAGGGATTATGTGAACAAGTTTAGTCGAGAATCCTTGAATATCCCACATCTTGATGTTGCAACAGCTGTGTAGGCTTTTAAGATGGGGTTACAAAAGGATTCTCAGTTTTATCAGGATCTTGTAATGAATCCCTGTAGGAATCTCGACGAAGCTCGTAACAGTGCTTTGAGATATATCCGCTTGGAAGATGACAAAAAGATGCAAGAGAGGATGAATTCTACCTCAACCTACGAATCAACCAACAGGAAATCAGAATCCTCGTATAAACCATACCGCTCCAAGCCATATGGTAGAAATGATAACAAGAAAGTGAATGTTGTTGAAGACGAGGATCCTGAAGAATATCCTGACTTATCTGAATACTGCTTTTCTGTTAATATACCTGAATTAATGTATGCTATGCAGGGTTTAGGGGACAAAGCTAGATGGCCTCGAAAGAACCAGCAGAAAGCTGATTGGAAGGATAAATCCAAATGGTGTGCCTTCCATGAAGACTTCGGACATATGACCGAGGATTGCATTGCTTTAAGGAAAGAAATAAGTTACCTGTTGAGCAAAAGGTATCTGAAGGATTTGCTGGGAAGAAAGAAGAATAAAGGGCAGGATCCTGAGAAGGATCCTGAACGAGCAGCATCACCCCCAGCAGATGCCAAAATAATTAACTTTATTTCAGGAGGATCCGACATTTGTGGGACTTCGTATTCGGTGGCCAAGAGACATGCAAAGGAAGCTAAGACTGAAAGGGGAGACAAACCAGTCAGGATGACTACCGTCACAACTGATAAAGTGATTACTTTCGATAGTGATGACAGGGATACTATTCAGGATCCTTACCATGATGCTTTGGTAATAACATTATATGTGGCTAACCATTTTATACGCAGGATATTGGTGGACAACGGTAGTTCTGTCAATATAATTCAGCTGGAAACATTGAAAAGGATGAATGTATCTCCGATGGACATTACTTCGAAGTCCACTGTGCTCGTTGGTTTCAGTGGAGAAGCTAGAAATACCGTAGGAGAGATAAAGTTACCAGTATATGTTGAAGGGGTCAACTCGATACAACGCTTCTGTGTGATGGACTCCTTATCCTGCTATAACATCATACTAGGCAGGCCGTGGATCCATGACATGAAGGCTGTGCCTTCGACTTATCACCAATGCATCAAGATTCCAACCCCTTGGGGGGTCGTCAAAGTTGATAGTGATCAGCAGGAGGCGAAGGAATGCTACTCATCCTCAATGAAATCCTCAACCAAGCCTAATCCAGCATAGCAATTAAAGATGCGGGCCCGGGATACCTTGGAGGCTTCAGAGCAGGATGTGAAGAAAGTTATCCTGGATCAGGATAATCCTGATATCTCGGTGCTCGTAGGAACCAATATCCCTCAGGGTATTGAAGAATAATTAACTAACTTTTTGAAGTGCAGGATGTCAACGTTTGCATGGAAGCATGAGGATGTGACAGGAATATCCAAAGACATTATTACTCACAAGCTTGGAATTAACAGGTCGTTCAAGCCTGTTCAGCAAAAAAGAAGGAAGTTTGCTCCTGAACGAAATATAATCATCCAATAGGAAGTTAAAAGATTGTTAAAGTCCAAAATGATCAGAGAAGTCAAGTTTCCAAGATGGTTGGCAAATGTGGTCGTAGTACAAAAGAAAAATGGGAAATGGAGAGTCTGTGTAGATTACACAGACTTGAATAAGGCTTGTCCTAAAGACCCATTCCCCCTTCCTCATATCGATGCAATGGTGGATGCTACTGCTGGGCATGAGATGTTAACATTCATGGACGCAACCTCAGGATTTCAGCAGATTCAAATGGAGCCTTCAGACCAGGAGGATACTGCCTTCATGACACCAACAGGTATTTATTGCTATATTGCTATGCCTTTCGGTTTGAAAAATGCAGGTGCAACATACCAGAGATTGGTGAACATGATGTTCAAAGATAAGCTGGGGGACACCATGGAGGTATATATTGACGATATGGTGGTAAAATCTAAAAAGGCTGAGGATCACCTCCAGGATATCAAGGGAGCATTTGATATCCTGGATCAGTATAACATGAAGCTGAATCCTGCTAAGTGCCATTTCGGAGTGGGGCCAGGAAAGTTTCTAGGATATATGGTGACGAAAAGGGGCATAGAGGCGAGCCCGGAGCAGATTAGAGCTATCCTGGATATAAAATCACCTTCGAATATGAAGAATGTTCAACGGTTAACAGGCCGAGTAGCAGCATTGAATAGATTTATTTCAAGATCCTCGGAAAAATGCAAGGAATTCTACGATATCCTTAAGAAAAATAAGAAGTTTGAATGGGAAGCAAAGCATGAAGCAGCCTTGCAGGATTTGAAGCGATATCTCTCAACTGCACCTCTATTAATGAAGCCTGAAAATGGTGAACCACTATCCCTATACCTCGCTGTATCAGGGAATGCTGTAAGTGCCGTTCTTATAAAGGACCATGAAGGTCAGCAATATCCTGTTTATTATGTTAGTAAAAGCTTGTTAGATGCTGAAACTAGGTACTCCCATCTAGAGAAACTGATATTAGCCTTAGTTATGGCATCAACAAAACTTAGACATTATTTTGAGACACATAGGATTCATGTTAAAACCAATTATCCTGTTAAAAACGTGCTTAGGAAACCCGAGATGTCGGGCAGGATGGCTAAGTGGTCAGTAAAAATGAGTGCTTATGACTTAGTTTATGAGCCTAGAAATGCCATAAAGTCTCAGGCTTTAGCTGACTTTGTGGCTGATTTCAGTAGTGACATTCAAAATGAAGTAGATTTAGAAGTACAGCAGCTAGGAGAAAATTTAGAATGCTGGACATTGTATACTGATGGTGCATCTAACGTAAGAGGTGTAGGTTTAGGTATACTACTAAAATCTCCACAGGGGGACATATTACCCCAGGCTATTAGGTGTGAATTTCCTGCCACTAATAATGAGGCAGAATATGAGGCTTTAATTGGAGGATTAGAGTTGGCCAAAAATATGAGTATCAAGAATTTGCAAGTATATGTTGACTCCTTATTAATCACTAATCATTTTAATGGAACCTATGCAGTTAAAGGAGAGAAGTTAATCGAGTATCTCGAAATTCTCAAAAAATTAGCAGGATATTTCGATGTTTTTACACTTGAACAGGTACCAAGAGAGGATAATGCTGAAGCTGATGCCTTGGCAAATCTAGGATCATCAGTCAGGATACCGGAAGGAACCCGAATACCAATATTACATATCCTATATCCTGCGACGGATCCTCAGGATAAGGAAGTAGTAAGTGTTCAGGATCCTGATGATGAGTATCCTGACGAGGATCTTAAGTCTTGGATGGCTCCAATCATAACATATCTCAAGGAAGGACACATCCCAAAGGATAAGAATCCCAAGGCCATTAGAATGAAGGTATCACGATTTACTATTATAAATAATGTCTTGTATAAGAAATCTCTTGCAGGACCATATCTGAGGTGCTTAGAGGATCCCGAAACCAAGGAAGTGCTTCAGGATATACACGAAGGGGATTGTGGTAACCATACTGGGGGCAGGTCGTTATTCTCAAAGGTATTAAGAACAGGATATTATTGGCCGACGATGAGGAAAGATGCCGCAGAATATGCCCGAAGATGTGATGCATGTCAAAGACATAGTAACATATTACATCAGCCTGCTGAACCGCTGTATCCTATTGTTTCCCCTTGGCCGTTTATGAAGTGGGGTATGGATATAGTGGGAAAGCTTCCAAAGGCTCCAGGAGGAAAGGTTTTCATGTTGGCAATGACGGATTATTTCTCCAAGTGGGTTGAAGCAGAAGCATTTGTTCAAGTTAGAGATCAGGAAGTGGTATCCTTCATAAAAAGGAATATCCTGACTAGGTTTGGAGTACCAGCTGAAATAATTTGTGACAACGGATCTCAATTTATAAGTAAAAGGACTACTGACTTCTGCAAGAGTTGGGGAATCAAAATGATTACATCTACCCCGGTACATCCTCAAGCAAATGGACAAGCTGAATCCTCAAACAAGATAATTGTTAACAATTTGAAGAAGAGATTAGGGGCCAAGAAAGGAAGATGGGCAGAAGAACTACCCTTTGTTTTGTGGGCTGATAGAGCGACGGTAAAAAATGCAACTGGTCAAACCCCATTTTTCTTAGTATTCGGAGCAGAAGCAGTGATCCCGATAGAAATGGTGATACCCACAGCAAGATCCAACCTCGGGAATCCTGAGCAGAATCCTGAAGTCCTATTCCAGGAGCTGGATACTATTGATGAGACAAGAGATGCAGCACGGCTAAGAATGACAGCATACCAACAAAGGATATCCAGAGCATACAACAAGAATATAAGGACTAGAAGGTTCAAAGTTGGAGATTGGGTGTTAAGAAAAGCTTTTCAGAATACTACTAATCTTGCTGATGGAAAGCTGGCTCCGAAATGGGAAGGACCATATGAGATTGAATCAGAATCAGGAAAAGGTGCATACCGACTCAAGAATATGGAAGGGGGTATGCTACCGAGATCTTGGAATGCTATACACCTTAAACTTTATTTCAACTGAGTTTAGAATTTAATTTCTAACTCGATATGGTATGAATTCTATCTCTTTTAAATATGTTTGATTTGATTTGTTCTTTGAAACCCAATACTGACTTAAGCATCGGAGGGGTGTTAGCCAAGCTAACACCCACCTTAGTTTAAGGATGTTTTGCAGTATATGCTTCGGGATATAGCACCAGGATACTCACTCAGGATACTTCGGAAGATTAGAGGATTGGCCCCCTCTCTCATGTATAAGGGATCCTGATTCCTTCACAGGTTTAAAGGTATTCGCCTTTCTTCCGAATTGGGTTTAAACACCCCGCCTGGAGTGCAAGTTATTCGGGAATAGTTCAAGGTGGCGGGACCAGTCCATGTAAAAGTGGCTGACAATTTCGTTGCTATTGGCTATATCCTGAATCCTAAAGGTATATGAGGATTGATCACCCTCTCTCACGAAAGGGTATTTTCATACTCTCTAAGGTTTGAAGGTTTTCACCTTTCTAAGTCTTGGAGTTTATAAACTCCCGCCTGTAGCGCACGAAAATTTGGGATTTCCCCCAGGATACGAGGGATTTATCTCCAGTACATTTTTGGGTTTTACCCCTGTAACACAAAAAACTGTCTATACAATTGAAACTGATTTCCAGGAAATTTCTAAGTATTTGAGGACATTATGCACAGGGGACATTCCTACTGAGGCAATGGTGTAAAGCTTAAAGGATAAAGTTCGGACCTAATACACTAAGTGTCTCAGACAGGGGACATCTTCATTGGAAGAGTTGCAAGGGGATTGAAGTTTGAAAATAGGGTTATACCCTATTCCTGGTATGATCTTTCCTTTGTAAACATTATTTAAGTTTTTGAAACTATGTTTGACAAAAGCTTAGACATCCTGATTGGGATGAATTCTTGGGATATATTCTCAAAATATATTTTCCAAATACTTTTCAGGATATTTGATTAAAATATTTGAAACTGATACTAGTTTGAAACTTTGATCAAACGAGTATTGTCAAAACAGGTTTTGAAAAATGGAATGTATTTCATTCTTTAAAAAGTTTCCTATGAAGATTGATTGAATTTCTAAAAGCTCTATTTAAAGTTTTCATAAGATCTGTACTAGGAAAGACTGAAAACAATAGCATGAAAAATGAAAGATGAAATTATTTGAAATAAGCAGTACTAGTTGATAACCGAAGGTTTCGTCCTGAAACCCAGGACCCATCCACCTTCGGCTATCGAATTGTTTTGATGCGGAAATAAAAATTGTTCATAAGACATAAAGTTGTTCAAACAATTTAGAGAAAATAAGCTTTAGGGGGTAGCGCCTTCTTCATTCATGATGATTTCAGCAGCATCCGTCTTGGGATCCGCTTCAGCATCCCTCTCAGCATCGGTAGCTTTTTCAACTACTTTGGAAGATCCTTCGGTAGCTGGTATGGTAGAAATGCCGCCAAGATTCTTTAGCTTCGTTTCCCAGGCACCAACGTCCCAAGAAGGGCATTCAAAACCTAGTGTTTTGGCTTCATGGGCCATCTTTAGCCTGGCCTGGAGAAGAGAAGTGACGACGGAACTCTTAAGGCTTTCCCGGTAGCTGACCATATCCCGTTCATGTTGCGCATGGGCAACATCAAGATCAGCTTGGGCTTGGAGAGTAGCTTTGTTGAGAGCAGTCTGATGTTCTTGAGTCATAGCCTTGAACTTCTCCTCGTAATGACGAGATTTGGCGGCTGCAATCATGCCTTGATCGGAGATCGTGACTTCTGCTTTCATTAACTTGGATTCAAGCGTCTTGTTAAGCCCGCAGGATTCTTGATATAGATGAACCAGACGTTCAAGACCCTGCAAAAATAAGAGGACAGGTATTGATTTTGATAAATCCTTGTAAATGGTATAAGCTGCAGGATATGGTTTGAGAATACTAACCTGGTTGAGAAAGGAAGTCATAAACCCACTTGCTTCGATGAACCCGTAATTCTCATAGGGAAATGTGTCAGAGATGACGGGGGAATCGGGCTCTTTCCTTTTACGAGAGCTGGAACTCCGGGGCTTGGTAGCTGGCGAGGGTTTGGTGATGACGATGGCTTTGGAACCACTGGGTTTGGATGAGGCTGTGTCCTTAGGATTAGGTTCCTTCTTAATTTGAACATGATCGGAATAGCTGTCCAACTCGTCGAGGTCAAAAACTTCAGGAATCTTAGCTGGTGCTGCGTAAAGGGAAAAAGTTTTACATCTTTATTACTCTTCATTCTATTATGCTATATTAACTAATTATTTTAAAAGTAATCCTTACCAGACATTTCAGATGACGAGTATTGACTGGAACTCGGGATGTGTGTGGTAAAACTCCTGTCTATTGCAGGTAATTGGTAAACAGTTTTTATTCCTTTCTCTGATTCCGCAGTAGGGGGAGCTACTTCCTTGAAATTTACTGCAAAGGGATCAATAAGAAGGATATTAGGAAAAGATAGAAATCTAAAAGTACATGTGAACATTCATAATCCTACCGGTGGTTAACCACTCCACCGGAAGGTTAGCACCCTCATCAATGGAGTCTCGTTTGACAAAGAAAAACTTGTGTTGCCATCCATCTTCGTTTTTGGTGGCTTTAAGAATAAGGGGTTTGTTGGAAGTCGAAAAAAGCAAAAACCGGCTAGAGCCGTGGGATCGGAGGCGATAAGCGATTGGCAGATCCTCGATACAAAGGTCGGGACAGTGAAGGTTTTTGATTTGGTTAAGCACAATTAATACCCTCCAGACCATGGGCATGGTTTGAGCAAAAGAGATGCCGGTGGACCGGAAGAATTGCATCATGAATTCGGGAAAAGGGTATCGAAGACCTAGCGAAAAAGGGTATGCTGGAAAGCAAACCCAATCAGTGGAAGAAACATCCGATCGAATTGACCGATCGAATGGTCTAAAGACTGTGTTATCAGGGAAAGCACCGAAAGCTCTCAAAGCCGCAATGTCTGCGTTGTCAAAAGCACAAACCTCCTTTTCGGGATTTTTGAGAAGATTTTGCTGAGTGAAGGTCTCGGACGATTAACCAGTTTGGGAATGAGTTCTGGCAGCCATTACGAATAAGGGAAAAAAGATTGACAGAAAGTGAATGAGAAATAGGGAATTACCTGGAGACTCTGTTGGAGATATCTGCTTTTCAAACAAGAAGAGAGAAGATATAGGGGCGTTGTAGATCTCCATCGAGCTAAAAGCGCGTTGGAGGTTATGATGTGATCTTGACCGTCGTCTCGATTTAATTGCCTTGAATTACGAGATAGAATTTTTAAAATATATCTGTTGGATTGGTATACCAACAGATATATTTGGGGACAATTGTTATGGGTCATTTTCTGAGTGTACATATCCTGACTAATATCCTGCTTTTAATTGTTAGTTTGTGACCAGGATACTGGACTGGGATATTGCTAACATCCTGGGCGATATCCTGAGGTTAATTGAATTAACCACGTGCAGGTTAGAGGCTGTGGGTTAATAACGGTCAGATGGACTTCTTCTCCTCAAGACTCGGGCATATCTGTTTGTGAGAGACGTTGAACCCGAAAGACCAGGTCTACAACGTTCGAGTGGGGAATATTCGCCGGATCCCGGATTATTAGGATAGTTTGTTGCACTTCTTTACTATAAATAGATGGGGGCGGATCAGATTAAGGCACGCAACTCATACACACACATTCGAACACTTTTGCTCTCTAGCTCACTGCAAACATTACACACAAACACTTGTATTCAAATTACTTTGTAACACCTAGTTGATCCGCACCACATCCTGCACTGTATCCTGATATTTGAAGTAATAGAAGAACAAGGCAGCTGCGATTGTCAGCTCCCGAGGTTTTGTGCCGGCGATCTAAATTGATCAAGGGCTTTCCTCGTACATCCTGTGTCACCCTTTACATTTTTGCTCATTGTTTGATCAAAGATACAGCTCTATATCCTGAGCCGTATCCTGAAACTGTTTTTGCAAATAACTCGAATAACATATTTTCGACACACTTTTCTAGCACACTACCTCACTTAACTAATTTGATCACTTAATTTCTTCGGTAATTTTTTACCAAAATAACTATTTCATCCTTTTCTTTTTCATTCAATATTTTTTTGTTTACACTACTCCCCGGTGAAGTTGTTTGTAGGATGGGAGCCAATTTTAAAAGCGTCTCCACCGACTGCATTTCTGCATCCGTTACTTCATCATTTGTTTCTTCAGCGGATGTGTTGGATGTGTTTTTTTACCATACACTTCAGGGTTTATGTTTTCTAGTTCATTCAACATCGAGGTGGTTACCGTATTTTGCGTTGGTGTTTTTTGTTGACTAGACTCTGCTATATTTACCTCTTGTTCTATATCTTGTTCCATAGCTGTCGCGGCGTCAATCACTGTTTGTATGATAAAGTTCATCAGTAACAAGACAGTAACTACTGTAGTAATGATTAAATTTGTTACCTTCTCTCGTCTGGTCAGGGTGTCTGTATACACCTGGTTCTACAGTTTATAATTGTGCCAGACATGTGTCTGAAATACCCCCATCTTCTTCATTCACAATCTCATCATCCTCACAACCTTTATAAAACATAAACGTTTTATCATAATTTAACTTAAATTGCTGATAATATTAGAAAAAAATAAACAAAAAGTTGTCTACATGTTGTCTTTGTCTTTTCGGAGTTTTCCTTTTGTACTGTTTCATCTTCATCGCCTAGGAACTGTTGAATATTAGCTGCATCCTCTACATCTTTGTTTAAAGGAACTTCATCACTACCACAAGTTTTATGATCAGCTGTTGAGACGGTATCCTTCACTGTATCATCCCACCGTTTACACATTCTCATTATTTCTGGATCCCAGAAATACTTTTGCTTGGCGTCAGTAACGATTTCGTTCATTTGCGTAACGAGAGCAATGTATTTATTTATGTTACGGTCCATGTTTTTCAACAATACCTACAGGATTTAAATGTCAATATTCACATTAGCTTTTCCTTAAACTAAAGTAGCGTCATTATTTTATCAATTTTTAAAACAATAGTTATTATACATATATCAAGCGTCATTATGTCAGATATCATTATGCATCGTGCATGATTATTTCAAAATAGTGTACCTTCTTATTTTTCTTCGAGGCTTCACGCGCTCCTTCGTCACAAGGTACCCCTGTCAGCTGAATCGGTGTGCTGCAGTAGTCGATAAGTTTTTGCGTTTAGGTCCCGATGCCCATAACTAGGTTCAACTCTGAAATATCACGAACTTCATACCAGTCATCAAAAAAATCAGATGTTGATGGTATGTAACATTCGTCGTTTGGATCTTTTTCACGCTCGTTTCGCCTTTTGTAGACCTTTGTGCTATCAAGAGGTGGTAATGTGAACTCATCTGTTATAGGGTCACCCGTCTTTTCTAATCCAACGGTGTTTCCTTCTACTGCTGCAGCCTCGTGTACTGGGATGTTGTCTTGGAAAAGGTCTTCCAATAATGTCGAAGGCTGTTGAGCATACTTATTTAGGACTTCTGTTGACGTTTTCGCAGCCTCTTGTTGCTCATGGTCGTTGTTGTCTGCGGCTACCGGATGCTCTTGAACCTGTGGCGGATGTTGATCTTGCTGTTGAAGCTGTTGGCCCTGGTCATCCCCATGCGTTTGGGTTTTATTCTGATCCCTTTGTTCAGCATTTTCAAAATTATCTTCAACATCTGTTAGCGGCCCGTTGTTGTATATATGCTCTTCTAAGTCGTCAACCATACTCCCTGTCATATACTTTATGACAGGCATTTCGATAACTTCCTTGAAAAAATGGCGCCTTTTGTTGTATTCGTGCGCATATAGGAGCTGCATAGACATGAAAGTCAAAAGTTTGAAATGTTAGTAACAATCGACTTTTCTACTTGATATTTATCAAGATGTTATGAAAAATGTACCGTCAGAAAAGCAACAGGTCCGTTATATTGTGAATCAATTTTTTTCCATCCTTGTCTAGTTCTTTTAAGAGATTCTAGAACAAACGAGCACCAGTCCAGTTTCGATATGTCTTCCACTTTGTCAATTGCAAGCAAAAAACTTTGTTTCACTGTGGTTGACTTTGTAATCTCCACAAATAAGGTGTTCCAGTACGCTAAAAAATTTAACTTGAATAACCTTCCACCATTTGGTTGTAGATGCATTGCGTCTGCAACCAATCCATGAGTGATCATGTTCTTATCGGGCCACTGGTTTTTTAACTCATCTATGGTTGTTTCTACCCCTTTAGTAGCAGTATTTTTTTGTACTATTGCACCCTTCTGAGGCTTATTTTTTTCGATAACCGGATTTGGCCCCTTCGGAATACCAAACACATCATGTACCGAATCACGTGTTATTCTTATCCTATGATTTCCGATGTCTAGCGTGCTGTCTTGCTCGTCATAGTTTCGTACGAGCCAATATCCCAAATGGGTGCATATGTAATTAACATTTATATCAAGAACTGGTCCAAATCCTATGCTTTTAACATCGGCTATTTGTGCTTGAGTAAACTTTCTTATTGTTTCCAAGAAAGAAGAAGGGCTACACCTTAGACTTAATGCTTCGTGATGATAAGCATAGAATGGTCTCCGTTCCACCCTGATTGGTTCTGGTACCTTAATTGTCTTTGTAGGCTTTGTAGTGTCACGAACCTTATCTTGTTTCCCCACTCTCATCTTCTTTATATTTATAGGCTCCTGAAAATCATCATCATCTTCAGCAGTTCTATTATTTGGCCTCTTTTTTGTGTTTTGTCCCTTTTTTTTCTAAAATCTTCTATAGGTGGTTTAAAATCATCATCATCTACATCAGTTACTTTCTTTGATGCTTTAGTTAACTTTGGAGGCATGTGTCTTTTTGTCTGCTCAATTGGGGGTTCAAAATCATCATCATCGTCAGCAACCTCTGCATACATAGGAATCAAATCAAATAAAAATCACGCAAATCAGTAAGAATTCTGATAATAAACACATACAATACAGGCACTGCCGTAGGTTAATCATCAGATGATATCAATTTTCAATTGGATAAACATGATGAACATGTGTTTGAATGCACCCCTTGACAAATAACGCATGTTCTCAAATAATACAGCACGTAGGATCATCAGATTTATCATTTTAAACAATCAACAACCCACTCAATCTAAGTTGAAACTACCAACTAAAGATGTTGATCAATTTTTTCCCCACACCCCTTTTATCATTTTAAACAAACAACAACATCATCCTCACTCACGGCTCTCTCACTAAACTCAGACATATAAAAAAATTCAAATCTTTTATCAATACTTCAAGTTGATCTTTATGTCCTATGCTGCATAAAGTTATCTATTCATAGCAAAAAACCCAGATTCCAGTAACCCACTCAATATAAGTTGAAAAGAAACATAAATTATATAAATCATAAGTCTATGAATAAATGAAACATAAATCTAAATACATTGACAAATAACGCATGTTCTCAAATAATACCGCACCAGTTTCTCTAAAACTGAAAAACCCCCAATTTATAATGACGCTTGTTAAAAACCCCCAATTTATAATGACGCTTGTTAAAAATCCCCAATTTATAATGACGCTTGTTGGTTTGGATCAATCTGAAAAAAAACGATTGTTGGCCCTAATCAAATTACAACATCGAATGTTTCCAAACTCAATTTCACTAAACGCAAGTTGAAAAGTTCTAAATCGAATGCCAAAAATTCAAGCCCTAAAAATGGGGATTTGGTGAAAACCTGGTATGTTTTTCGCATCAACTCTTGATCGTTTCGTTTCTTGCTCCTCTTCTCCCTTGTAGCTAAGTTATTTTCACCATGAAACACACACTCAGTATCGTCACTTGTAGATAAAATGTCTTAAAAATAGATGTAAAAGGATAAAAAAATTTAGCAAATCTAATCGTTTACCTTCAAATGCCGTAATCGTCATTGAACTCTTTTCCAATTTTCCTTCGATTCGGAGCGAGATTTTTGGGTTTTAAACTTGTATTTTGATTTTGAGAAGACGATGATGCCGGTTATATAATGAATGTAATTACGCTTTTAACCTTTTGGAAGAGCAATTACAACTTTGCCCTTACTAATCGATTAGAATTAATGACGCTTTAATCACTCTCATCGGACGGTCAGAATTGTCACGTACGCAATGTAGGATTATTGGTAATGTATGTTAACCGCTCTCTCTCTCTATATATATATATATATATGCTTTAAAATAGACTGATAATAATGATTTTATATGTTAATTCATAATCAAAATGAGGTGAGCCAATCTTTATAATCAAGTAATTATTTAAAACATCTGTTATTTTATTAAGGCAAATTGGAAATAAATAATCCTAGCTAACTCAATTTGGCCGATAATAATCTCAAATCAGTTATTGATCGATAATAATCCGAACTGGTCAATTTTTTTTTTTTTTTGTAAAATAGTCCGCCGTTAAAATAGCTTAACGGAGTTAAGTTTTTTTCCGAATTACAAACCGATGTTTTAAGGCTTTTGATCAGAACGAGGATACGAGTCAATTGATGTAAAACTTACCTCGAAATACTGCCCCAACCCACGAAAACGGTGCTTCAATTTGGGTGTTTAAACTTCCAATTAACAAAAATCAAGTCATTTCGAGCACAATTTCGAGGTAAGTTTTACATCAATCGACTTGTATCTTCGTTCTGGTCAAAAGCCCTAAAACATCGGTTTGTAATTCGGAAAAAAACTTAACTCCGTTAAGCTAATTTAACGGCAGACTATTTTACAAAAAAAAAAAATTGACCAGTTCGGATTATTATCGGCCAATAACTAACTTGGGATTATTATCGGCCAAATTGAGTTAGGTGAGATTGTTTATTTCCAATTCGCCTTTTATTAAACTATTGTCGTTTGTCTACTTAATCCATACAATATTATAAGATTTTAACGTTTTAGTTTTGAAAACCTAGCTAAACCTGTAAAGGTATAATTGTCCTTTATGAGAATCTCGGCTGCTCTTTGAAAAATTGCTCCTGTATTTTTATCTAAATCCTAAAGAGTATATTTGTAAGATCAGTATTTGACATTAGGGTTTAGCAGAATTAGTGTTCAGAGATAATATATTTCAGAAACACTTTTCTTGATTTTTTTTAGCAACAGTGAAGCGTCATTTGAGTTGGTCACTCCATTAACTTAATAATAGATTTAAGGTGGTTTAACATGAGATGGTGAGGTTTTCGTGGTTCAAACTTTTGAGACATATAATATTTTTATTTTCTTAGTGTTCATATATGCGTCTTCAATAAAATTTTAAAGAACTAACTAATTAATTTTTGTAAAAGAATATCATCTGATATTTATTTTGAAAATCTTTTAGTTCGGGAAATTCAGTACTGCTACTCGGTACCATTTGCTCATCCCTGATCACGGATACCGTACAAACAACAACGGTATCGTGCAACTTTTTTTGTTGATTTTCTTCAACTTTTAATGATTTTTTTTTTTAGTTTCAAGGGTAGGGATGAGCTCGGTGCCAACCAATACCGAATCGGTACTGGTACCGAAAATATCAGTTACGGTACCGCTATATGAAGGTAAAAACCGGTAGTGAACCGGTACCAGGAACGCCAAAAGTCATACTGAATTGGTACTTAAGATCTTTCGGTTCTGGAAATTCGTTACCGGTACCCAGTATCATTTGCTCATCTCTGACCACGGGTTTTATACGAACAACATCATTACCATACAACTTTTTTGGTTGATTTTCTTTTGGTTATCTTTTAGTGTTTTTTTTTTATATTTTCTTTTTATTCTTGTCACCGGTTCTGTGCGTATCGCGCTTATAGTGATTTCAAAACACATGTAAATACAGACTAAATAATAAAGGGCGATAGTAAAAAACTAGTTAAGTTAATTATGTACTAGCTGGAAGGGAGTTGCAAACCACATATTATTTGTCAAGTTATACAATACATAAGAACAACATATGTCAAGTTGACACAAAAAGAATTGTATTAAACTGTTGGAGTAGGATCAAATACAAACCATATTTCGTATATAAACTGTAAGAATCATTTAAAAAGTGTCATGTGACCTCCAACCAATTAAAGAGAAATGGTAAAATAATAACATAAATAATATCAATTATATTGAATTTCCTATAATTATACTAACAAGCAATCAATTCTTTATTTGGATTATCCTTTTGTTTTAAATGTGCTGATATAATTATTCATAAAGAAAAGTGCTAATATCATTCACATATGTGATAAAATCAATTTTCTTGATTAGTTTTCATGTGCTAGTATAATTCAAATATGCTACTTTTATGTATGTCTTATTTTATATAATTAAAATACAAATATATAATTTAAGTTTGAACTTTGAAATCAAATTGATTTATGTTAAATCTTATTTTATTAATATAATTTTTTACCAATTTAGATGTTTAAACATAATTCATTGGCTTCTCTTTTTAATATATAGATAACTTTCAAGGTTGCCGTCATACTCATAAATGTTCTTCTATTTTACATTATTAAATACATTATTATCAAAAATTAATTAATTGAATAAATTAGCTTATATAGATAATATAGATGATAACAAAAAATAATAATAATAATAATAATAATATTATAATATTAAAGTTACTATTCATTGGCTTCTCTTTTTAATATATAGATTTACTATTCATTGGCTTCTCTTTTTAATATATAGATAATTTATACATAGAATTATTTATATACTATTCATTTTTTTAAGTTTTCTTCTATAAAATCTTTTATAAAATAACAAACTTCCTTAAATGAATTTTTTGAATTAAATTAATTACAATTTAATATAGATAGTTGATATGATTTTTTTATAACAACAAATTTTCAAGATTTTTGGGATTTAAAATCCATCTCTCTTAATATGTTTTCGGTTAGCTATTAATCCTTAAACAAGTCAAAACATTATCAACATCACATATTTATAATTTCTATCATACATGCTATTTATTTGTAATTTTTTTACACAATATTATACTTTCATTATTCGATTATATAACAGGATTATTATATAACTATGTATATATATATCAAAATAATAATAACTAAAAATACAAATGATTTCTTATATTCTCTTAAAATTTACATTATGTTATATTTAGAATAAAACATAATATAAAATACAATCATTTAATAATTCATGAGATTTATACTTTTTTGTTCTTCTCTCCTCAAATAAAGAGTTGTTATTGGGTCCCATCTTTTTCAGATTCTAACGACTTATGACCTAATTAGAGGTTAGTGTTTTTGGTTCCATGTATCGAATTTGAAATATTTTTTTATTTGTATGAAAAAAGAAAGAGAAGAAAAAGGTACGTGTAATAACCGTAGTATAAATTATATTAAATAAAATAAATAAATGTTAAGTAAAAATTATTTTAATATATATTTGATATTACGTTTTTTATTAGTTAAGTGTTTATTATATATATTAAACTATGTTAGAACCCCGTGTATTACAAGGTTTAATTTTATATATTAAATAATAAATTAATATATCTTTAAATATCTAATTTATTACACGGGTTGAATAAATATAATTTTATATATTAAATAATAAAAAAATATATCTTTAAAACCCCATTTATTGTACGGGTTGAACAAATATAATTTTATATACTAAATAATAATAAAAATATATCTCTGAAAACCATATGTATTACACGGGTTGAATAAATGTAATTTTGTATACTAAATAATACAAAAAGTTGTATCTTTAAAAACCTCGTATTTTGTACGAGTTAAACAAATATAATTTTATATACCAAATAATAATAAAAAGTTATAATTTTAAAAACCCTCTGTATTACACGAGTTGAATAAATGTAATTTCGTATAGTAAATAATAAAAAGGTTATATCTTTAAAAAAACCAAGTGTAGTACACAGGTTGAATAAATCTAATTTTACATAACAAATAATAAAAAAATTATATCTTTAAACATACTAACGGTGATAAAATGTTGATTCCAATTCCAAAAATTTGATTTAGAAATTATGTAATAAAATCGATATAATAATTTTTTTAGTAATAAAATTAATAATATATAAATACAAAGTTTAGTTTTCGTGATAAATAATTTGTTTCATTTAAAAATATCTTAAATTAACAATTTAAGTTTGAGGATAATATTTTATTAGACAAATAGAAGGAGTCTAGCTATTCAAAATTTAAATTAGGATAAATTCAATATTAATTTATTATTTAATTTAATTAATAGAAGATAAGTATAAAAAAGAGGCGGGAAAAAATAAAAAAAATATCTTTATTAAGTAAAACATTGATTTCTTTTATTATACATTATATTGTATATATATAGGTATAGATATAACTTGTGAATGGTCATTACTCATGAGCAGTGTTGCAAAAATCGGCCTAGGCGGCCGATTAATCGGCGCCTAGGCGCTAGGCGGCTACTTACTGACTAATTTTGAGCTAGTCGGCCAATTAATCGGAGTCGGTCAAAGTCGGTTAAAATCGGTCATAGGCGGTCAAAAATCGGATTAATCGAACTATATTAATCGGTCAAAATCGGTCCTAGGCGGTCAAAATTGGTCAGAATCAGTCAAAATCGGTCAAAATCGAACCATACTATCTGAAACTTGAAGTATTTATGTGAATTTTGAAGTATTATTTTTATATTATTGTGTATTTATATATAATTTTGAAAAAATACATATAACAATCTCATTCCGATTAATCCCGATTAATCCCTAGGCGGTACCTCACCGCCCGACTAGCGCCTAGCGCCTTCTACAACATTGCTCATGAGTAGTAAATCTATTTATAAAGTATTTATTTTAATTTTTAATAATATTTATCCATAAAAATTAGAGTAAATTACAAGTTTTGTCCTTTATGTTTACATCAAATTTCAGGCGCTGTCCTTTTGGCCAAAAGTTGACAGGCGTTGTCCTTTACCTTTCAAAATCTTGCACGTTTTGTCCTTTATGCCAAACCCAGTTAGAATTTTTGGTTAAATCTGGTTATCCAAGGGCAATTTGGTCTTTTTACCTATATATTTAAAATTATTTTAATAAAAAAACATAAACTAATTTAGAAAACTAATATTATATATTTTATAAATACAAACACTCTTATCTATCTCCCATCTTTCTCTCTCTACCCCTGTTTCACTCCTCTCTCTCTCTAGATTTCAGCCAACATCAACCTCACAGCCACCACCGCCCTCCCAGCTACCACCACCCCCACCGCCCTCACCCCCACCACAACTCCGATCATATAGCGGAGGCTTCGAAATCATGCTATGAACAATCAACTCAAAACAGAGAGACGAGTACCTGAAGATCGACCAGGTTTCGATTCATCCATGGGGATAACGATAACTGAGCTTCCGATGGTATCGAGTGGTCGGTCAGTATCTCAACAAATTTCTTGCCAAACAAAAAGTTATCTTATTATCTTAAATGATAAGCGAAGAAAAAGGGCTCCGATTCCAGATCTGTTACAATCGGCAGCTTCCAAAACGAAGGTTCAAACTCCTTTTTGTGATTTTTTAGGTGAAGTAAAGAAAATCAAATGAAACAACTCAAAACCCATTCTTCTCCATCATTTTTTCATCACAAATTTTCAAATGGTTTTCACCATCGATGTTTCTGTTTTTCATAATCAAATGGAGTTTAAAGAGAGAGAGAGACGGTGGTTTTCAGTTTTAGAGAGAGGGGTTTCAGATTTTGAGGGTTGACGGTGGGTTTTTGGATTTAGAAAGGATAGTTGTTGGTAATGGTGGAAATTGGTTGCAGGTGGGGGTTCACGATGGTGGACAAACCAAATATTAGTAATTATAGGATATCAAGCAATTGTTTGGGTTACGATAACATGTGATTATCAAATTCTTTTGTTAGTCAACTTCCTATCAAGAAATTGTGTTGTGAGTCAACTATGGGATTTTGGGTGGTTGTGTTGGGCTGGTGGTGGTAATGTGGGTGGTAGCAGGTGATAGTATGATGGTGGCACATATTATATTTGTTTGATTTTTCAATTTATTACAAACTAGTCCTTAAACGTAATTGATTTACATAATAGTCACTGAATAGATGAAATGACAACAATGCCCTCATGTGCAAGGCACATGACCAGATTTAACCAAAAATTCTAACTGAGTTTGGCATAAAGGACAAAACGTGCAAGATTTTGAAAGGTAAAGGACAGCGTCTGTCAACTTTTGGCCAAAAGGACAGCGCCTGAAATTTGATGTAAACATAAAGGACAAAACTTGTAATTTACTCTAATTAAAAATTAAAGGAGGATGAATAGTGAATTAATATTTTCATATATCGTTCTTTTTCATTTATTATTATTTTAGTTATCTTTGAGTATATTTTATTTTTCGATTATAATTTTTAAGATACAATGTTATATAAAATTTTGCGTATATGTTTGCAACGTGTCTGTTTTTATCTGCGTTTTGATATAAATTGTTTTTGAAACCGAGTTGTTAGTGGTAATGTACAACTAATCAAAACACAAATGTACACGTTAGCAAAGCTACCTCACATTTAGTAGAGCTCTTTTTTAAATTTACTTCGTTTACCCTTGTGTATGTTGTTGCGACGTGACTATTTTTATCCACGTCTCGATATAATTTTTTCGAAACCGGTTGTGAGTGGTATTGTATAAGTAATCGAAACACAAACGTACATGTTAGCATAGTTACCTCACATTTAGGTGAATTCTTTTTTAAATTAGCGACGTTTACCTTTTCGTTATTGTAATAGTATAATGTAATGCTTTCTAAACTTCTAAATATATCGTTGTGATGTGCTTATTGTTATTTACAAACCTCACATTTAGGTGTTATCTTTCTTAATTCGTAGTTTACCATTGTTGTTAATGCTTTCTAAAATCATAAATATCCTTGCGGCGTGTATATTTTTTATCAACATAAAATGGAGTTGTATTGGCAATAGAATAACTTTTTTGTATCGTAAGCTAAAGCGAGTGACGCACCAAGCTGATAGTGTTCCAAAAACATCGATACTGTTGGAATCGGTTACCGATATTTGTTTTACAATTTTTGATCGATATAAAACACGTGTTAACATTCTTTTAGGCATATCATAGTTTATTTTTGTGATTTACTTTTTCAATTGTTATTTCGAATGTTGATACGATATTGATGTGGTAATAAACCGAATCGATATAGACTAACCTCCTACCATTACGTGCCAAGGAATTTTACTAGTTACGTATATGAGTCCCTAAGATATATAATATTTCCCAAAAACAATTTGCATGTAATATCATATAAAATGGTTTATAAGTTGGCGGGTCCGAGAAGGCATATTCGCAAATTCTTTTGTTGAATTTCTTATACATGCGGACGCCATCCAAGATTCTTTTTCCACTTTTTATCTTTCAATCATGTTTCATTCTCATCTTCATTATGTATCTTCATATATAAGTTTACTATATTGCCGTTCAATATATATATATGGGTTGTTAACATACAATGTTCCTTACATACGATGTGTACGTTAGGAAATTACGTACGTTATAAAACTCAAAAACCCTAATCACGCATGTTGAAACACATAATCACGCATGTACAAAAACAGAAATCAGTAAAAACCCTAATCACGCACGTTATAAAACAAATCACGCATGTTATATTTTCCCAGCGTACGTTAAACCAGATTGTACAATACACTTTCTCTCTCTCTATATGTGTGTGTGTGTGTGTGAAAGATAAAACGAAAACCCACTTGAGTTGAGAAAACTCAATAAAACCCTATGTAACGTTTTTTATTTTTTCCTAAAAAAGTCAGGGAATGTAAAATAAATGTATTTGAACATTTTTATAAAAAAATATAAAAAGCGCCTACTATTTTTTTAAATGTTCAACTATATGTATGTTACATTTCCTATTTTTTTAGAAAAAAAAATAAAAATGTTACATGGGTTTACAAAAGTTTTTTTAGTTTTCTCAACTCAAGTGAGTTTTCGTTTTATCTTTCCCATATATATATATATATATATATATATATATAGTGGAGGGTTCAAATGAGAAGAATTTTTTTGTAAGAATAAAAAAAAACAAATTTCATCCAATAAGAATCCTTCATTTTACTTCATTTAATTTTTGTATTTAATATTTAGTGTAAGGGTATATTGGTAAACTTAGATAGATCATTAATTGTTAGTCTTCCTTTTTAATAGCTAGTAAATTAAATTTGTAACTTATTTTCAAAAAAATATATTTTTTTCAAAGAAAAAAACAATTAATTTAAAGTGTAGGATAAATTACGAGGTGTGTAGGATGAATTACGAGTTGTGTAGGATAAATTTCAATATATGTAGGATAAATTTTCAAAACGTGTAGGATAAATTTTGATGTGTGTAGGCAAAAAAATTAGTGTGAAGGACAATAGTCTTTATGACTAATTAATTAGTCAAAGATAATAATAAATAGGGCTGGCAATTTTACACGAATACACGACACGAACCTACACGACCTTAACAGGTATCGTGTATGACCTTAACAGGTATCGTGTACTAAACAGGTAGACACGAAACAACCTGTTAATTTTCGTGTCTAAACAGGTTAGATACCTGTTTACCTGTTATATACCTGTTAAGACATGTTAAGATTTTAATTTTAATTAAATAAAAAATATACCCTTACTCATTTACTCAAATATAGATGGAACGTGAGGTCTTTTTTAGTTAAAAAAAAAAAAAAGAAACCCTAACTCTCTCAAGTTACAGCCGACATCATCCATTCATCCAGATCCAGCGCCGGTCATCCACCGCCGGTCATCCACCACGCCGGTCATCCACCACACCTGCATCCACCGTCAGTCATCCACCGCCGCTCATCCACGACGCAATTTAAAGGTAATTTTAGATCTGTTTCAGTGAATGCCGTATATCTGAGTGAATGCCGTTTATATCTGTTTCAGTGTTTGGTTATATCTGAGTTATGCAGTATATATCTGGTTAAAATAAAAGTAATTTTATATCTGTTTCAGTGAATGCCGTTTAGTAAGAATTCACAACTAAGTTATGAGATTGCCGTTTAGTTTAGTATGCACATCTTGGCATCTTGCTTATATCTGAGATTGTCGTTTAGTTTTTCACAGTATGCACATCTTACAAACTGATGTCGTTTAGCTTATATCTGAGATTGGCTTTACAAACTGATGCAGTTATGCACTAAACTGATGCCGTTTAGCTTATATCTGAGATTGGCTTTACTAAACTGATGTCATTTAGCTTATATAGTTATATCTGTGAACTTTCTGTAAATGACTGAACTTTTATGGTAAATGACTGTAAATGACTGTGAACTTTTATGGTAAATGACTGTGAACTTTCTGTAAATGACTGTGAACTTTTATTGTTTATGTTTATTGCAGATTAAGAATGAGTGATTCTCAAAGGAAGGTGGGAAAGAAGAAGGATAAGAAGTCCTATGTATGTTTATCTAACTTTTATGGCTTTCGGTTCAAGTTTGGTATTATTTTTTGTGTAACTTTATTTGTTTGATATATATTTTTTTTTAAATTGTTGTCTTTTAATCTTTTATATGTATTCATTTACTAATTATTTATAATTCTTTTTTAGGATTTTGATCAGTTTCAAAGTAAAGATTTTCTAGCTAACAAAAAAACAGAATTGCAATTGTATTTGGATGAGTCAAGAGTTGATAGGAACTCGAACTTAGATGTTTTGACTTTTTGGAAAGCCAATGAGTTTAGATATCCCACACTTGCAAGGATGGCAAGAGACTTTTTGACAATTCCGGTTTCTACCGTCGCATCGGAGTCCACATTTAGTGCAAGTGGAAGAGTTCTTAATGAACATCGAAGCTCACTTGGTAAAGATACCGTTGAGGCTCTAATATGCACAAAGGATTGGTTATATGGAGATTATTGTAATGTCCCTTTTTTCTTGAGTTTTGTAAGGTTTTTATAACATAATACCACACTAATAGTATATGTTTGTTTGTATTTGTAGGTTCTAATGAAGTTAATTTGGATGAGCTCACTGAAGATATAATGTCACTTGATATTAGTGGAGAATCAAATGCTTCAAACTCAATGAACAATTCTAAGGTAACCACTCCAAATGCTTCGAGTAGTGTTGCTAAAAAACAATGAACAATCAAAGGTACTTACTCCAAATGTTTCAAGTAATGTTTGATAAATTAAAATTACTCAATTTATGTCCAATTGTCAATGCTAAATATGAGTACAATTATGTGCAGGTTTGAATTGTTGGAATTAAAGATCTGAGAAGAGAACCATGGGAACTTGGAAACTTTGAACTTGTTTTTAATGGATGTATTGAATTATTTAAGTCTTTTGTGATTTGCCGTTTATGGATTTTTGTTTTAAACTTGTTAAGTATTCGGTATTTTGTGGATTATTTAAGCTGTTTGTGAACTTTTGGCGAGTTTTGTTTCACTAAACAGGTTCTAAATATGTGATTATTTTAGTGTTCGTTAACAGGTATTAACAGGTAATTTTCGTGTATATCGTGTCGTGTTCGTGTTTGAAAAATAGGACACGAAATCTTATCGTGTCGTGTTCGTGTATGGCCTTTTGTGTATCGTGTCTTATTGTGTCGTGTCTTATCGGGTACGGGTATACACGATATGCCAGCCCTAATAATAAATGAGATGTAAGAAAAACTATTTAATATTTTACAATTGTACCATTTGTTCTTTTTCTTCTCAATTTAATTTTCTTCTCAAATGAACCTCCCCATATATATATATAAGTCTACTAAAAAACATTTTACAAACAACAAAAACAAATTATAACATCATTAATTCCTTCTAATCATTTATATGTACTCAAGTTAAGTTTTGAGTAAAATGCCAAATTTGTCCGTGTGGTTTGAGCATTTTTATCTATTCCATCCAAAGAATATTTTTTTTTTAACTAGAGCTCTAATGTTTCATTTTTATTGTCATTTTCATTCAGATCGCTAACTCGGTTAAAATGTATCATTAACTCAGGGACGATTTTGGAAATTTACCCATTATTTCTTTTGTTTTCAATTTATTTTTTATCTTAAAACAAAAAACAATAAAAAAAGTATATAATATATATACATATACACACATCCATATAGACAAACACACATTTATATATACACACTTATTTTTTAATTTTCATTTTTACTTTAAATTAAGATATAATAATAAATTATTGATGTTTGGTATGACAGGAGAGACGAGTGGTACTTATATTTGGTACGACGGGTTGACGAGGGGAGATAAGGTATGAGTGTCAAGATAGACAGGGTGGTTGTGGTGGTTGTGGTGGCTGTGGTGGTGGTGGAGGTGGAGAAGAGAGAATGAGAGAAGAAAGTAGGGGTGTTCATCGAATCGAATATCGAATTTCCGAATTGTTCGAATTGAATTTTTTGAATAATTTTTTACTTGAATTCGAATTCATTTAAGAACTAACCAATTCGGTTCGAATCCGTATTCGAATTCGAATCGACTTCGGATAAATTCAAATAAATTATTTTTTATTCAAATTCAGTTAAAATATGTAATAAATTCATTTAAGTTATGGGCTTGGTAACCAACTATTTTAATACTAAAAATAAGTTTAGATTAATTTATACTATAGCCTAATAAAAGTTATATATTTTTTATATATAAAAATAGTAAATAAATACATATAACTTTAATTCGAATTTCGAATCAAATTTAAAATTATAAATTATGAATTCGTATTCGATATACTGGACTTGAATCAAATTTGAATTTCGAATTCGAATTGTTGATAATCGAATATCGAATTTGAAACTATTTCTGAATCCCCCTAGAAGAGAGAGACTCTCCCTCTCTTCTATGGGTGTTTAGAGAGTGTGTATGGTGTGTTTATATATATAAAATTATAAATTAGTGTGTATATGTATAAATATTATAATTAACTAATTAATTATTTTTTAATAAAAGGTAAAAAAGAAAAGTGTGTGTATGTATATATATTATATTTATAATTATTTTTATTGTTTTTCATTTAAAGATAAAAAAGAGTAATAAAAAATTAAAAAAACTGATAAGTAAATGGGTAAATTGTCAAAATAGTCTCTGAGTTAATGAAATTGCCAGGATCGTCCCTGAGTTCACGATACATGTTTTCCGAGTTAGTTATTTAGATGAAAAAAGCAACAAAAATGAAACGTTAGGGGTCAAGTTACAAAAAAAAATCGTGTTTTGGATGTAACAGCCTAAAGTGCCAAAATCTCAGGGCGATTTTGACATTTTACTCTTAAGTTTATAAATAGAATCGCCTGTCTGTCCCGAGAATTCAAATGTTCTATACGACTAAAAAGGCCCCTAAAATTAAAACCTTCATTAGGTTTGTTTAATTTGGTTGTTTTTTTTTTTTAAATATTAAGTTTAAAAAAGTTATTGGGTTGTAGAATATAGTTGTGCTATAAATTTTATAGGTTTTGTTTTAAAATAATTATATAAATAAAATATATAAAAAGGTTAAAAATTCCCTACCCATCCCTGTGATAATGGGTCGTGTGTGGTCGCACCTCCTGAGCTTGCCCAAAGCCGGCCTAGCTTATAAAAAAGACTCATGCGATTTATTATTTTCTCATGCATCTTTGATCGATACAAGAGTTTTGATATGTCGTCCCATTTTTTGTGTTTCATATTTGTCACTCACACATGAGTTAAATACTTATATTGAGTTTATATAAATGTAAAGGTCTACTAAAAAACATGATAAAGATGAAATAAAGAAGTTAGAAGATAACATGTGAAAGTGTTAATTGAAAGCTATATGGATGGTGAAAATACTGAAATGTAAGTTTAGGACATCTAATTGTTAGGATTCCATGATTAATTTCAAATTTTGTCCTTTATCTTTATAGTGAATTTCAGGCGGTGTCCTTTATCTTTCAGATTGACGAGTTTTATCCTTTATGTTTTAAAATCCATCACATTATGTCCTTTAGGCCTAACGTAGTTTGTTTTTTCAGTTAAGTGTGCCCATGTGCAAGGCACATGAGGGTATATTTGTCTTTTTACCTTAATTTTTTAAAGAACAAAAAAGTAAAATACCATATACAAACTTCATCTCCCCTGTTATCCCCATTCCCTGCTTCAAACTTTCATGAACACGCACACGGTGAAGGTGCACACGGTGAAGGTTTATCGTCGTCTTATACTGTTGTCAAATCATGCAAAACATAAAAACAACATACAATTTTCATATCCATTTCCCTAAAACGCAGAATCATATGAAACAGAGTTTCATGTCCATTTCCCTAAAACGCAGAATCATGTGAAATACAGTAAAAAAAAGCTGCTTTTTTTACCTCTCAACACCGCTTGAGCTGTCACTGCAAATTCACCGTCGTTTAATCACTTCTCCAGGTTAATTTATCCGTCAAGTCTCATCCCCTGGTTGTCCAGTCCCAGATTAGCAGATGCAAGTATTGGGGATTCTTCATAAACTATTCACCTCCTTAATTGTCCCTTCTTCCAGCCGTGAAGGAAGATAATCATCGATTTGATTTAAAATTCAACAAAACCCATTTTCAAAAATAACAAATTCAACAAAACCCACTTCCAAATCAACAAATTCCACAAAACCCAAACCGTGAAGATTAGCAATGGAGCTCAAAGCTTGGACAGGGTGATGGATTTCAAAACCTTCGTGGTGGTGGCGCGTGGGGGCTGTGGACATGGTGGTGGTGGTGGCACTTGTGGTCCGGGAGGCTGTAATGGTGGCTAGTGAGGGTTGTGGCGGTGGTGGTTGGTGAGGGATGTGATGGTGGTTGTTGGGGGCGGTGTAGTGAAGAGAGAGAGAGAGAGGAGTGCTGGTGGTGGTAGTGGTGGTGGCAGAAGGAGATCGTAGTTATGATGGTGGAAGGATATGGTGGAGATTTAGGGGAAATTTGATAAAGTAGGGTTTGGGTTAGTTTATACTGGGGAAAAAGATAAGGGGTATAACAAATGACATATCTACCCTCATGTGACTTGCATATGGTAACACTTAACTGAAAAACAAATTGTGTTAGGCCTAAAGGACATAACGTGATGGATTCTAAAACATAAAGGATAAAACTCGACAATTTGAAAGATAAAGGACACCACCTGAAATTCACTATAAAAATAAAGGACACAATTTGAAATTCACTCTTGACAAATTAAATCCTTCAAGAATGCTCAAATAGCCTCCCACGCCTACGCAACAGTTAAATGACCTCAATAATGAAACTAGAGTAAAATGTTAAAATGGTCCTTGAGTTTAGGTTATTTTTGTCACTTCAGTCTAAAAATAAAACTTTTTGTATCTGGTTCCCCTGAGGTTTCATTTTTGTTGACATTTTCATCCAATTGGCAAACTGGGTTAGAATTTTCTATTAACTTCTCTCATTTTTTGTCGTTTTTCTTATTTAATTAAAATATATTATGGCATAAAATGATGATTATACCCTTCATTTCATTTAAATGAGGAAACTAAAAAAAGGGAGTAGTTAATGGAAAATTCTAACCCAGTTTATCAATTGGATTAAAATGGCAACAAAAATGAAACCTGAGAGACTCAGATACAAAACGTTTCATTTTTTGACTGAAGTAGCAAAAGTTGCCTAAACTCAGGGACCATTTTGGCATTTTACTCATGAAACTATAATTTTAACAAATTGAGTAAACTGCCAAAATGGTCCCTGAGGTTTGGTCACTTTTGTCTCTTTAGTCTAAAACTTAAATCTTTTGAATCTGTGTCCCTGTGGTTTCAATTTTGTTGCCATTTTCATCCAAAAGCAAAATCTGGTCAGATTTTTCAGTTAACATCCAGTTTTTTTGTCTTTTTCCTCCCTTTTAATGAAGGGCAAAATGGTTATATTTTTTAATGGGTTTTTTTACATATTTCCCCCTCCTAAGCTGCCTTATTACGTATTTCCACAAACCAAAAAAACAATTACATATTTCCTCTCCCTAACCCATATATATTACATATTTCCCTTTTCATTAAAATGACTCTTATTTATGACTATTTTACCCTTAATAAACTATTAAATGAATATTTACATATTTCTCCATTCTAATATCATCAATTAGTTACATATTTACCCAATTCATATAGTATCACCCTAATTCTTCTACTTGTTACTATTGTTAAAATGCAATCCTTACATGTTCATAATCAATTCCGTTCAAAAAACGTAGGCTTTGTTTTGTATGAGGTAATGTAATGGACGGATGAATGAAATAGACGAAGGAAAGGAATAAATCATTACCATTCCGTTGTCGTGTTTGGTTACCCATATGAGAATGGAATAAATCATTACTTTGCAATGTTTGGTAGACGATAAAAGATGAAAGAATGGAATACAATTAATTAAATTGACAAATATACTCCTTACTGGTTGTGTTAACATCGCAATGGTTTGAAAGTATCGGATCAAATTCAAAGTTAATCATCTTTTTCTCAATCAATCAAAGCTGTTAAAAGAAATAATAATTACTTCTACAACAAAAAAAAACCATTGTTTTTTAATTAATTAAAAAATATAATGAAATGAAAAAGTTCATCATGTACAGAGTGTAGACATCACCGGTAAAAGGAGAAATAATAAAATAATGAGATATGCTCCAATAAATATTTGAATGGAAATTAAACAGATTTAGCTTTAGGATTTCTAATTCGATAAACTCCATTAACATCCACGCTGGTCGCCGTCTGATGTAGGTGGGAAGAGGAAACGCATTATGGGAAATATGTAATTTCTCAAAAAAAAAGGAAGGGTAGTTGGGTAATTTCTCGAAAAAAGGGGAAATATGTAATTGTTTTTTTGGTTTGGGGAAATACGTAATAAAGAAGCTTAGGATGGGGAAATATGTAAAAATCCCCTTTTTAATTCGTTATAATAAAACGTTAAAAGACCATTTTGCTCTTCACTAAAAGGGAGAAAAAAGACAAAAAAACTGGATGTTAACTGAAAAATCTTACCAGATTTTGATTTTGAATGAAAATGACAACAAATTGAAACCACAGGGACCCAGATTCAAAAGATTTGAGTTTTGGATTAAAGTGGCAAAAATGACCAAACCCCAGTGACCATTTTGGCAGTTTACTCTAACAAATTAATCTAACCGGGAAAATTACGAATTATAGCAAAACGTATCATCAAAACCGTGTACATTTGTTACAAAGCCTTGGTTAAAACGACACGCTATATACATTGCGTATATAGATAAAGAATAGAGTTGTAGCTCGATCGACTAATGCCACATAGCGTGTGGACATAGATCATGGTGATGAAATCTCGCATTCGAGGGCAATAGAAGTAGACGTTTCTTCACGAGTGGGGCCCGCTTGATCTAGTCGTATTTTTTTAAAGTTTAATATAGACAAGAACCTCTATCTTCCCTCAAAAGATGACCAATTACCCAAATTGAACTAACTCCTGAAATGATGCATAAGATTGGTATATTACTGACAGCACATGCCACTGCACAAATAATGCATACAAACATAGATAAATGTACAATTCAAGGCAATAGAAACATAAGAATAAGTTGCTAAAATACAAATTTAGACAGTTAAAAGTAGAAAATTAATTCAAGTAAAAGATGATCACAAGAGTCCATTGTATAAAGTTATGATGTCATGCATGTGCAGCTAGTTGTTATCAGTTCAAAGAGTAAGACTGAAAGCCATGATATATGCATGTGCATGTGGCTTTTGTACAGCATACAAGTATCTGAAACTGAAACCAGTACATAAAAATAGGTTGGCCAATCTGGAAATGTAACCATCAGAAAAGAAAATAACCAAACTTGAAGATGAATATACCCAAACTGAGGTTATAGTACAATACATTGCAGGTTGAACATGTTGGATGTAACATCCGGCCTCTTATACCAACCAGTATTGTCTGTTTTGACCACTAGAAGCTTACGGCTTTGTTTTTTTGTTACTCAGTTGGAGACTTATCATGAGGGCACCCATGCCCACCCGAGAATGCTTATCTGTGGAATTATCCCTCAACCACAGACAATTTGCCCAAAATATGTTGGTGATTTTTGAGGCGTGACATTTCTTAAACGTCTACCTTGTCCAAGGCCAGCCTGTTAGGCTTATCAATCTAAGCTAAGGCCTAGGGTCACCCAAAACAAGGACCTTCAAATTTTATTCTATTTACATATATTTTAATTTATCCACACTGTCCTCGCACGCTTCATTCCAGAATCCAATAGCAGCACCAAAACACACCAAACCTCTTACTTGCGACGCCTTTTAAATAACCAATGTGAAACTGATTGCGGATTGCGCGAAATTAGGCCGAAATTAGGAAAAATCATCGCTATGGTTATTCATTGTCTCAAATCTCAATCTGAGTTGGTGATTTTCTTTATACCAATTCAATAGGGCCCCGACTTTGTAGTTCGCTTGGGGCCTCCAAAAACGTTGGAACGACCCTGATCTTGTCTATGATAAATATAGGATTTGTCTAGGTGTTACATTGGCTAATTTGGAAATCGCCATAGGAAAACTATTAAATCCCAAATAAAAGATCAAAAGAGTAATAGTTAAAGAATATGATAACATACCCAACTTAAAGGGTTAAACCAAGTTGCAGAAATCAGAGAGTGAGAATGTTTTTAGCAAGCACTTGGGCCTGAAGTAACAGAAAGTCTATAACTACACAAGTTAAAATTTGATACAAGTATCTATTAACCCAATGCACTTGACCCTATTCTTTTTTGTGTTGTGCAAAACCATCAAAAGCCCAAGGCTATATTTATCTCTTAAGCCCATTTTTTAAAAACTCATCTTGAAGGAATATTGATAAAATCTAAACAAACAAACTTTATTGATCAATAATTCAATACATAATTCTATACAAGCGATGACTTGTAACCACTTTTCTCATAACTAGAGGACGGACTAGATATCGCTTACACAATCGATCACATAACTTGACGAGACCAGTGGTTGGAACTATTCGTTTAAGCTGGCGGTATATGACCCCAACATGTTACACTAGCAACCGATGGTTGAACCAGAACTTCAAAAATATTTAAAACTATAACATTCTATTGTCTCATTTAAGGGTACTATTTTTTTCAGCGGCTAACTTATACTCACCAAACCTATTGCCTAGAATTTTAGTTTGAAAAGCGCATTATAAGAGCGCAATAAAACTGTTCCTCATTGTACTAACAAAACAATTTACCATTGTTCCTAATCAATTCATCATTAGTCACATAATAACAAATGACTGTTGATAAAAAAGAAAAAGACGGATAACAGACCATTCTCATTTAAACTAGTTTCTCAGTACACAACTAACCATTTGATATCAACCACCCATACCAAAACACACAAACTAGGCAACAGGCAAACGGTTCAGTATTTAGGAGCCGGTTTTTAGGTTGGTAGTAAGCCGAAACGCTTCTTCAACAAAACTCTTTGCCTTGAGAACTTATCATCCGGCGAAAAACGTGCTACAAAACAAATAATGTCGTGTGGACATTTGATAGATTTAGTATTCTTTTATAGGTTGTATTTAGAAGTAAAACAAGTAAACATCAGAAAGGCTGAAAGAAAAATGGGTTAAACGGATACACCTTACCAAATTCGATAAATCCAAATGACTAATAAATACCAAGTATAAAAAAAATATTTTTGTAGTCATTAAGAAATAAAAGAAAACTGCACAAGTAATTGTGGGTGTTGCATGTTAAACGGTTACCAATAACACAAATTTGACCCATTGACAATCTTTGCAATTTGGGTTAAAACGGTAATTAGAAAACGCTACATGAAGTGTAAATCCAAATGGGACTGAGCAGTTACTGTCTTGGTTTTAAATTGCGTGATGCGCTCTGATGGTTTGGTTCAAAAATCTGATGCGCGATGCGTGCTTTATAAAAAATATTAAAAAATTAATTGTACATAAAAACTTATAAAAACAAACTTAAAGTAAAACAAATGACATAATAAAAAGATATGCATTGTGCTTTTTGGTTCAAATCAAGCATACTAAGATATTATTATTGAAAAAAAGGAGCCCAGTTCATAAAATCTGGAAAAAAAACATAAGAAACAATCTTCGTTAAGTCAGGGGTAGTTCTGTCTTTTTTGTTAACTTAAAGGGCAATTCGATCTTTTGAATACTTGTCCATTATGATACTTGTACATAAAGTGTAAAAGACCAAATTGCCCTTTAAGTTAAGAAAAAAGACGGAAATACCCGACTTAACAGAGAAAAATGGATGGAGTTAACGAGCCGGATGAAAATGGCAAGATTTCAAACCTTTTGGATTAGATGCGGAAAAACAAACCTTTAGACAAAAGTCGCAAAGCTGACCAAACCTCAGGGACGAAAAATGGCATTTACTCTAAACTTTTTTAATAAACTGATTTAGGACATTTTATGCAGAAAACAAACGCTACTTTTTTTAAATTTTGCACGTTTGACCCGTTATAGATAAATCGTAAGTAACCCGGATCGACCCATTTATAAGTAAATGAATCGATATCAGGACCTCTATATTCAACTGACCCATAATGACATACCAGTTTCTTCAGAAAGATTCTGCTCACGAGATGCTTGTTTCATCCATCTCTTCTCAGGAAAAGGTCGTCTTTTTTTCCTATTTGAATCTTTAGATTTTTCTCCGTCGTCGTTTTCTGAGACTGCGGTGGGTTCTAAGTCTTTATAAAGGACGCGTTGGTGCTTCAAGTCTTGGTAAGGAATCTGGATCTAACAGCTTTGTTGTAGGACGAGCTTTTGCAGCCTCCGATATTAACTTAGCAGTTCTTGATATGCTGGCAGAAGAAAAATCATTGACTTTATTGACTTCTTCAGTTGCGTTAGATGGGCCCGCTTCCTCAATGCGACGTTCATATCCTTTTAGGTTATGAAACGGAGTTAGAATACCTTTCCTAACCAACTCATCTCTTTCCTGAAACAAAATTGTTTTAGAAATAAACTACTTTTCGTGTTTAGTAAAGTAAATATGATACCAATGTGGAGGACTCACTGTTTCAACGAATCCAGCAGAGGCTGCGTTTAAAACAGCATCGAAATCACCAACGTCACTAAAGGCTACTGTTTTATGTCGCTTCAATTTCTTACCTGTTTTTGGAACTTCTTTCTGCTTCCGCTTGTGATTTGGTTCTTCTTTAACAAGATACTTCAAGATGCTTTCCTGTTTACCAACTTTCGATCCATTTCCGAGACTTGCAACTTGTTTCTCGAGTTGAGCCTTTGTCCTCTTTAGGCTTTCCAATCGGTCTGTTGCTAGAGCATGTTGAAGAGTTAGGTCATTAGAAGCCTGCGGAATGCTTTCTTTTCCATCTGGCGGTTCACTTTCATCATTGTTATCGTGTGCTCGTTCTTCGGTTCTTGAAATGTTTTTCACGTCTTCTTCGATTGTAGATGCAACAGCATCTATTTCAACGTTTACAGCTCTTAATCTATTAAGAACACCTGTTAGGCTGGCGGATGATGGTTCAATGGCTTGATTGTTGCTTAAAGGGAGTATTTTATATTTCTGAACTCGGAAAACGGGTTAACATTAATACACAGGAAACATGTAATTGTCAACTTGGTCTTAAAAGGTATGTCAGGCGAGCTGGAAAACACCTCAGGGCTTTAGGCGGCTCATGTACTTCTCGGTCAAAAATTAGAGACTGTAGGAGGTCCATATGTAAAAACTACCAAAAGGGATGGAGAAATTACAAACGGTTTACTTGATAAAAAGGTTGATATGTAGAGACGCAGCTCGCTTTTGGGACTTAAAAGTCTGTAGCGCTGTGCGCTAAACAAAAAAGAATGAAAGTATATATCACCTTTTAATTAATTCCATGATCATGGATTCTTCAATTGGTATTCAAGCAAGTATATAATAGAAGAGATTTCTTCCTTGTATTCACATAGACTACTACCAGCAACAAAAGCCGACACCTTGTTTTTAACTTCGATCCAGCTACAACCAGGCGTCTTCTTCACCCCATAATCAGCCATCTGTTTTCTAACCAACTCGGCTTCTTTCCACTTTTCACTCGCACAATACAAATTTGAAAGAACCACATAACTCATTTCACATTCAGGTTCCAACATACTCAACTCACCCACCAACTCGGTCCCCATCAATACGTCACCATGTGCATAACACGCTCCAAAAACAGCTTCACTCGACCGCCCAATCATGCCATGTGTCCTATATCTATTGGCCATCTCCCGTGCTTCTTCCAAGTACCCTCCTCGAGCAAGCATATCCACCATGCATGCCACATGGTCTGTTTCTGGAACAATCCCGTGAACCCGACTCATTGATTTGAAAAGCGCCCAGCCTTTGTCGACAAGCCCCAAATGGCTACAAGTCATTAGCAGGCTTATAAAGGTCACTTTATCCGCTTTCAAACCTGATGCTAACATTTCTTCATAAATCTTTAGGGCTTTTTCGCCCCAACCATGAAGGCCGTAGGCAATCAACATTGTGTTCCATGAAACCAAATCTTTCTCCCTAATGTCATCGAACGCTTGCTTTGAACCGCCAATGTCTCCACATTTTGCGTACATGTTAACCAACCCGTTTCCTACATAAGCATAACCATGAAAACCGTGGACTATTGCAAGACTGTGGATCATCTTACCATATCCTAATGTTGCCATGACCGAACATGCATGTAAAACGGTTCCAATTGAAAAATCATCCGGCCGGAGGCTGCTTTTTGACATATTTACAAAATAACCTACTGCTTCCTCAGCATTTCCATTTCTAACATAGCCTGTCATCATTGAAGTCCATGAAATAACATTCTTTTCAGGGGCTTGCTGAAACGCGATAACTGCTTTGTGGGTATCTCCGATTTTCATTTGAGCATCGATTATCGCATTCCAAGAAACTTGGGTTAGAGTCTTCATCGACTCAAACATCTTCACCACATCAGCAGGACTACCGATTTGTGCATAGAAGCTTAGAATCGAGTTGCTAGCCTCAACTGCAGAACTCCAGCCTTTCTTAACAATGCAAGCGTGAACCATGCAACCGACACAATATTGTTGTGATTCAGCAGACGCGTTCATGAGAGCACTGTACGTCCACTGATCTTGGTCACACGATTCTGCCAGCATCTTCTTGAACAAATCAACACAAGTATCAACGTTGCCATGTCGAGCATGACCGGCAATCATAGTATTCCACGCAATGTTCACCTTATTTGGCATGGAATCAAAAACAGTTTGGGCAACCTGAAACTGATTAGTGTGAACATACGCAAACAACAACGAACACCACGAGACGTGGTTTCTGAACTCAATCTCTTCAAACACTTTATGAGCACTACAAGGGCTGAAACACTTGGCATACATATCAATCAGTGCATTATTCACCGGAACTGAAGAGCAGTAACCCGCAGAAACAACTAAAGCATGGATACTTTGTCCATAGCGGAGCTTACATGAGCCTGCACACGCACTCAAAGTTGCGGTAAATGAGTAATGATCAGGTTTGGTGTTGCTAACTCCTGTCATTTCGTGAAACAGTAACAGAGCATCTTGGTAAAGATCTAAATGGGTATAACAAGTGAGCATTGTGTTCCAAACAACTGTGTCTCTGTGGGGCATTTCATCGAACAGTTTCCGGGCATGTGTAACTCTCCCTGATTTTGCAAGTGCTGCAATCTTGGATGTTGTATGTACCAAATATGATCCCATGTAATAATAATAAATATGCTACAAGATCGATCAAGACCCATTAACATCTGATCCCATGTAATCTTGGATGTGAATCATAGATTGAAGGTATTGTTGCTTTGAGTTTTTCGGTTCGTACGTATGTTAGGTTATGTAGTTGAGATTTTTGAATTGAGTGAGTTCAATTTGCTAATGCCTTGAAGTGAAGTTAGGGTTTTGAAAGAACTGAACGATTAACGTTTGGCGGGAAGTTCGTTTATGTTCAACGAACATTAACAAGAAATTTCGTTCAATTAGTTAAATGAATGAATACGAACAGAGGTCTTGTTCGTTCAATTGTGTTCGTGAACGTTCGGTAAAGTGTTCGGTGAACATTCGTTCATTTGCGTTTGTTTATGTTCGTTTGTTTGTGTTTTAATTAAAGATTTTTGTACTTTCATATATTTTATCTATACTTTTTATATTTTTTTATTAATTTTATTACCCTAACTGTTAAACTAGGAAACCCTATTTCCACCTCGTTTATGCACTATCCTCCTTTCCTTTTTCATTATTACGTCGACAAATACGATCGGCCTCTGTTTCACAATTAGGGCTTCAAGTTCTAGTGCTACTCTGTGGGCCATCCACCTTTAGCATATGTCGCGTTCGCCAAATTTACTTGTGTTCCTTTGTGTTCGTGAACATGCTTAATTCCTTAATGAACGAACATGAACGAACATGAACATAAAATCTCGTTCAATAAGTGTTCATGAACCGTTTGTGAACACATTTATTTCCTTAACGAACAAGTCCTTGTTCGTGTTCGTTCGGTTCGTTTACAGCCCTACTTGAAGCAGTACACTAGTATTTAGTGTAGGTTTGTATGTATGTGAGGTTATGTAGTATACAATCTGATCATATCGATCTTCACTAGGCAATAATGTCTATACACTTATTCAGGAGGAAACCTAATAAATCTGGGATTTGTCTAAAATGTTACATTGGCTAATTTGGAATTTGCTACATAGGAAAATTATTAGAACCCAAATGTTTTTTTTTTTAATAGGAAAATTATTAGAACCCAAATGTTTTAGCGTATGTTACGAAACTTAAAGGTATACAAAGCACACGTTTGTAGGGCTAGGGTTTACGGAACGGAATAAGGTAATGTTGCGTTGTCGGATCATGACAAGTATGTGAAACAAGAGTGAGAAGGATGATAGTATAACAATAGCTGAAATTGAGCAGTTAACCCATCTTTTTATATTAGTAAAAGTCTCGTGTTGTAGAATATATTTATATAAAAATAGGGAAACATATGTTATAAAAATAATTGTGTATTCGAACATAGTATTTAGAGAAAAGAAAAAGTAACATTATGAGATTTTTTTTTTCCAAAGTGGTGTAGTTTGAAAATTTCTTTATCAAAATGGGTAATTTCAAAAGTATTTACCAAAATAGGTGGTTTCTAACTTTGTAGTTTCTCACTTCTAATCTCATTGGATAATATCAATTCATCAACTAATTATTCAATTAATCATTTTTTAGCATGAATATTATTAGTTTTGTGTTTTATATTCTTTACTTAAAAAATGAACTTATTTGAAAAAAAAAACAATCCATAATACATAAATAAATTCTTATTTTTCTTCACCACTGTTTTAATCATATTTTTTTGTTCAATTTACCTTCATTACCTGTTACTTTTCTTTCAAAATAAGCAAAACTTTTTTTAGTATACTTAAATTTTTGGTTTCTATTATTTTTATTTAGGTTTTATTTTAGAAGAAACAATTTTCAAGAAAACGATTTTTTAAAGAATGATTGTTCGTTTTTACATTTCTAATTTACTACCAAAAAACAAAAACAAGATTAAAATATAAACGCTTTGAATATAAAAAATATCGTATATAACCAGTTGTCTAAACAAAAAGTTTTATGGTTAATTAAATTATACTATTTTTAGTTTAGTTTTGCTAAGGTCATGAACATACAAATTTTATTTGATGTATTTGTATGAATTACTACAGAACCGAATATTTAAACAATTTTTTTTTTGTGATTTACACACACACGTATATACATATATTAACGGATATCGATACATGTTTTACGTCCATCGAAAACCATATAAACGAATACTGATAGTGGTCAAGATAAAATCGGTACCGGTACCGATATTATTCGGTTGGTAAAGGTTTGGTTTATTACGATACAGGTATCTAAAACGAATATCGATACCGGTACGAATGTTGAGAAAACTTATATCAGAATGTTGTGTTAAAAAATAAACGCACCTGCATGTTTATGTTTTTTTTAACTAATGAACAAAAACTATTATAAAAATAAAATTATTTAAAAATTAAATAGGTTAATGATATACATTATTGAATCCTAAGAAAATATTATTTATTCGTAATACATAATAATATATATGACATGACTAACTCTCTGTAAAAGCAAAAGGAAAATTATTATATACTAGGGTTTTTCAATGACGCGCGTTGCGCGAAAGGCATTGGTGTTTTCGACCGACATCATTCTTCAAATGATTCGAGATAAACGATGCGTAACCAGCCATATCCGGCATCGTGGAGTGTATTAAAAAGGGAGCAATTGGACGATTGGATGCTGGGCTAGGTGTTTCTTGGAATGCCCACGGATTGTTCGGGTCAAAACCACGATTATGAGGATTCATTTTTCGTATTGTGGTTGGATGAGAATTTTTTTTTAAATAAGATAGAGATGATTATAGAAGAGGTGGAGTAGTTGTGGTAAAAAAAATGAATAGAAGTGTGAGTATTTATAGTGAATAATTTTTTTTAAACACATAGCCGTTGGCCAACGGCTACTTGTCTTGGCCAATAAGATCCTGCCATGTCATCTTGATAGCCCCGTCCAACGCCCGGGCTGAAACCCCCGCCCAACCCACGCCACAACCCCCGCCCCCAGGCTGAAACCCCCGCCCAAGGGGCCACGCCGAAACCCAAGCCCACCCGGGGTGGTGACTTGGGCGTTTGTACCCAACCCACGCCACAACCCCTGCCCCATACCCCATATTCTAATTTTAAAATAAGATAGAGATGATTATAGAAGATGTGGAGTAGTTGTGGTAAAAAAATGAATAGAAGTGTGAGTATTTATAGTGAATAATTTTTTTTTAAACACATAGCCGTTGGCCAACGGCTAGCCCAAACGGCTACTTGTCTTGGCCAATGAGATCATGCCATGTCATCTTGATAGCCCCGTCCAACGCTCGGGCTGAAACCCCCGCCCAAGGGGCCACGCCGAAACCCAAGCCCACCCGGGGTGGTGACTTGGGCGTTTGTACCCAACCCACGCCACAACCCCCACCCAAGGCCCAAGGGGCCACGCCGAAACCCAAGCCCACCCGGGGTGGTGACTTGGGCGTTTGTACCCAACCCACGCCACAACCCCCGCCCCATACCTCATATTCTAATACACCCTAAATTAACTGTTCATTTAGTTTGTTTTTTGTTTTTTTATCATTCACTGTTCATTTCGTTTGTTTTTTATCATATATGAATTGTAAAAACGTTACATTAAAAACATTAGTTTTAAAGAATAATATTAAATTAAACATATATAATATCTTAAAAATGATTTAATGAATTATTAGGTGATATTATCTAATGAGTTTAGGAGTGAGAAACTATAAAGTTAGAAACTACTGTAAATACTTTTGAAAATACCCATTTTGATAAATAAGTTTTCAAATTACACCACGTTGGGAAAAAACTCAACATTATGATATATAAGAATATATTAGAAATATTAATTGTTAAAATAATCTTTAATGCAAGCTAAACGAACAAACTTTATTGATCAATATAAAACTTTATACAAGTGACTACTTTTCTCATAACTAGATATCATCCACACAATTGATTACATAACTTATTGAATTAGTAAACTAGACCGGCGTTTAAGTTGGCCGGATATGACACCAAGATGTTAGACTAGCGACCGGTGGTTGAATCAAAATTTTAGAAGAATATAAAACATAAACCTTCAAATATCTCAATAATATAAAACTATTAGTGTAACAAAGTAGGAGTAAGCGTTGTCATCTAATAAAAAAAATTAAATCCATACCGAATCAGACACTTGGTTTGTTTATCTATATTATATTTTGCCTAAACTTTTAGTTTGAATATTGCATTGTAAGAGCTCATTGATTCATCAATGTATTAATAAAAATAAATTATCGTTTTTCCTAATTAATTCATTATTAGGCACAAACACAAATGACTGTTCATAAAATAGAAAAAGATAGATAACAAACCATTCTCATTTAAACTAAGTTCACAATGCTTAGTACACAGCTAACCATTTAATATCAACCACCCATACTGACACACAAACTAGGCAAAAGAGAAGCAATTCAGTATTTAGGACCCGGTTTTTGGGTTGGCAGTAAGCCGAAACGCTTCTTCAACAAAACTCTTTGCCTCGAGAACTTATCATCCGGTGAAAAACGAGCTGCAAAATAATAATGGTGTGCGTTAACATTTGACGATTTTGTATTTTTAACTTGTATTCTAAAATAAAACACGTCAATAAAAAATAAAAAAAAGCTAAAAGGAAAACGTGTCAAACGAATCTAAAGTTGTACGTGTATTTTAATGCACACATACCAGGATGAGCAGACTGTGTGGCCAATCCAAGTGGTGATTCTTTCTGCACACCAATAAAAGTAAACAATATTATCGATTAACTGCTTAGATCACTGTTATGAATAAACATGGATCAATAACAGCTGTCTGTAAAAGTGACAAGGCTTTACTATACATAACATATAAATACAGTCATACAGATGTGTTTTGTAACAAAGAGAATGATGAGAGAACACACATCCAGAATCATAGGTTGATGAAAAGCAGAAACTACTGTGTTGCTAGTTAAAAGTACAAACAAGAAGACTATGGTTTAATAAACTGTAAGGCACTCCAAGGCGTTATGGTTCCAAAATCTAAGGCGCAAGGTGTGCGTCTCACACGTCTATTTATTTACAACCAAACAAGCTTTAAAAACAATCAAATGTTTCTCGTCTGTTTTACATATCGACCTATTTATCAAGTAAAACTTTCATAATGGTTTCTTCCATTTGGTTGTTTTCACATAAAATCTCCTACAAACCCTACATTGGCTTATTTGACCCAAAATAACATGAAACCTGGCTTTTTTCCATTTTTTTGAGCGCCTCAGGCACTCTTTTTTAAACTAAGGGGCTGAACTAGTAAGAGGTCTGAACCATTAAGTACTGAACCAGTAAAAGGTCTGAACCATTAAGAGCCAATATAATGCTTAACCGTTCAGAGGCAAATGTCTGACCAATTCAGATTAGAGGTCTTAACCATTCAGAGGCAAATGTCTGGACCATTCAGACATCTGCTCACAAAACAAACAGTCTGAACCATTAAGTGTTGAACCAGTAAGAGGCCTGAACCATTAAGAGCCCCGTTAAGAGGTCTGAATCATCAAGTATGGTTTAAGGATGCATATACTGATTCAGATCAACAGAAAGACAATGTTTGAATGCATAATCATAAGGGTCACCAAATAATAAAACAAGATCCTATAATAACCACCAAACTCTAGCCAAAAAATAACAACTTTAAATGAGGAGCATAAGAATGCAACACATAGAACAAACTATTACATGCAATCAGTTAATTACCAACATTTTATATACAAAAACACCTTAAAAAACTAACCTTGGTGGTGTAAACCTTATCACCATTTTCGTTTATGTAAAACTGAAGATACATCTTGGTTCTGTTTCCTGCAAAAACCCACAAACATATAATAAAAACATCAATAAGTTCTATCCAAACAAACAAAACCCAAAAGTTAATACAACAAATTCCTACCCAACCCCCTAAACTGTAGTAATCTTATCAATTAACTTCTAACTTTTGTACAGTTAACATCAAGAATCTTACTTTAACACCAATTTGAGTAAATTTTTTAACCCAGTATACAGAAACTGTTGATTTTTCATCTATGTTACAAATAAACAACCCTATGTACTGAAAAGCTGGATCAAAACTTAATAAATAGCAATACAAGCCGCTAAATGCTAGCAAAATTTAATCAAAAGACTGAGAATGAACCTTGATTGGCCGGAGGAGATGGATACAAGCCTGAGAAATAGGTTCCGGTTGTAGACGGCAAATAATATTCTAGGGTTTTGTTTTAGGGTTTTAGGGCTTTATAGTATCCAATCGCAGCAAGAATGTGATAATATATTTGTGCACAATGGTCCCTAAAGTTTGTATTAGTTGCATTATCGATCCCTGGACTTTAGGAAATATCGATGAAGTGTAATTTTTTGATCTAAAGTAGTTATAAATTAGGAAAAATTACAAGTTTTGTCCTTTATCTTTATAGTACTTTACAGGCGGTGTTCTTTTTTTCAAATGTTGACAGGCGGTGTCCTTTAGTAGGTATTTTGTTACACGTCTTGTCCTTTAGCCCTAACCCAGTTAGGTTTTTTTGTTAAATCTGATCATGTGCAAGGCACATGAGGGCATTCCTGTAATTTCACCTTTCTAGGGTATATTATGTAAATACCTTATATTCAATGACTATTTTGTAAAAGAAAAATATATATATATATAAATAAAATATATCTCAGATCTACAATTCCTCATTTGTTGTTCATCCACCACCGTGCAACCACCGCCCAACCACCACCACCGTCGTGAAAATCCAGCTTCAGTTGTTCATCCATCGCTCAGATCTGCAACTCCACCACCATGCTTCTCTCTCTCTCCGACTCCGGCACAACGCAACTCCACCACCATGTTTCTCTCTCTCTCTCTCTGACTCCGGCACAACGACAACCTCCACCACCGCTGCCGGAGCTTCCGGTGCCTCTGTCGGTGCCTCTGTCGGTGCCGGCGCCGTGGTCTTCAACGTCTCCTCCGCCATGAATTACAAGAATTGTTTGATTGAAAAAAACTAGGGTTTGAAGAAATTTGATGGTGGTTATGTTATGAGAGTGGGGTGAAAGGATATGACAAGTTCAGGTGATCTTCAACAGAAGCCCCACCTCTGCAGCGTTAGCCCCCCTCTCTCTTTTTAACTTTGATGTCACAAAATTAGAGTAGATGTGATGGATAAGCGAATAGGCCATACTTGTCCTGAATAAACAATTCAATGATTTGTGTTCTGCCATTATCATGGTTGAAGAAGATGGATACACTCTGATGCATCAGTAATAGGATATTACTAATATCCTATTTTGAACTTGATTCAATGAAGAATTAAAGTTTGATGCATGAGGGGTCTATTATTTCTTTCAAATGGTTGAGTTCTTCCATTGTTTTGAACTTGATTCAATGAAGAATTAAATTTCGCATACAGATATGATGCTTTATCTGCTCTGGACCACTCTGATTAGACAAGAGAGAAATAGAAGTGTGGGCGACAGCAGATGGTTGTGGTGGGAGGTGGTGGTGGATGATGGTTGAGAAGGATGGCGGATGGTTGTGGTGGTGGGAGGTGGGAGATGGTGGTGGTAGATAAAGGCTAAGAGAGAGAGAAATAGAGAGAACTCTGTGTGTTTGTAGAGAGAGAGAGAGAGTTTAATTTTTTAAATAGATATTAGTTTTTTAAATTCTTTTTGTTTTATTTTATTAAAAAGATTTATAAATAAATAGGTAGAAAGACTAAACTACCCCTGTTTGACCGGACTTAACAAAAAAACCTAACTGGGTTAGGGCTAAAGGACAAGACGTGTAACAAAATACCTACTAAAGGACACCGCCTGTCAACATTTGAAAAAAAGGACACCGCCTGTAAAGTACTATAAAGATAAAGGACAAAACTTGTAATTTTTCCTATAAATTATAATGGTTTTTTTATGGTATTACCCTTAGGTAGTGTTTGGTATACAGGAATAAGAGGTGGAATGGAATGGATGATTACGATTGAATGAAGAAAAGAGTGTTTGGTTGGTCAATGGAATGGAATCACTCATTCCAAAAGGCATTTCATTCCCTCAAAATCATTCCTTGCACCCCCTATGTTTTTTTTCCATTCCATCCCCTCTTGCACCATTCATCAACAACACCACAACCCACCACCACCACCACCACCGACGCCATCGCCGCCACCCTCCACCACCTCACCCCGACAACCACCGCCACCGCCACCCACTTGCCACCGTTATCACCCACAGCTGCGACCAACCGCCAACGCCACTCGGCGCCGCCGCCCACCACCATCGTTGACGCCACCACCACCACCACCGCCACCACCAACCACCGCCGCCGCCACCAACCGCCACCTCTGCTGTCACCCACCACCAACGGCCACCTTGCCGCCACCACCACTCGTCGTCATCGCCGCACCGCCACTCGCCGCCACCACCACCACCCATCGCCGCCACCGACACCCACCACCGCCACCTATAACCACCCATACTCACTACCACCGACCACCACCACCACTCACCGCTGATTTTATTACTCCGTTTTTTTTTGCCTACTGAACAATACATTCCACACATGATAACCAAACAAGACATAGAATGGTAATGACCATTTCATTCCCTCGTCCATTCCATTACCTCGTCTATTTCATTCCTTCGTCCATTCCATTACCCCATACCAAACAGACCCTTAATTAGGTTAAAGGGTGTGGAGGTCATGGTTAAGACATGATTCGCCACCTAAGAACATGAATGGAAGACTACACCACCCTCTTACTTGATCCACCATGGTTTGCATGGATTAAACCAATGTCTTTCTTTTCATTTTTTAAGAAATAATTTATTTTTTCTTTAAACAAAGATAAACTAAAATATGAGTTAATATCATTTTAGTCCCTGTGGTTTGGGTCATTTTGTCAGTTCAGTCCAAAGGTTTTATTTATTGCATATGGGCCCAAAAAGGTTTCACCGTTTCCATTTTAGTCCATTGAGTTAACTTCATCCATTATTTTTGTTAACGGGAAGGGCAATCCGGTCATTTTATATGGCCGAAATGCCCTTATAGTTAACAGAATTACATATAAAATGACCAAATTGCCCTTCTCGTTAACAGAAAAATGGATAAAGTTAACCAAGTGGACTAAAATGGCAACGATGAAACCTTTTTGGACTCACATGCAAAAAATGAAACATTTGGACTAACTGGCAAAATGGCCCAAACAACAGGGACTAAAATGACATTTAACTCATAAAATATATAAGGAGCTAGTGGTTTGGGTCATGACCACACCCTTAGGGTACTGGTTTTGGATGGTGGATTAGAGGTGGGTGACATGACACTAACGTGGAGGATCATAAGGGTCACGGCTCACGAGTAGAGGTGTTCAAAAAACTCGTGGCTCGCAGCTCGTTCGAAACTCGCTCGAAAAAAGTTCGAAGATAGCTCGGCTCGAAATTGGCTCGGTTGTTAACGAGACAGCTCGGCTCGGCTTGATTTGTAAACGAGCCGAGCTTGAGCTTGGTCTGGCTCGGCTCGTGAGCTGGCTCAATAAGGTTTACATTCTTCATTTTTTTTTTGTCCCACATCGCTTAGAAAACCAAAACTAAGAGAGTATTTACCCTATAAAAGAATAAAGAAGGTAAAGACAATGTACAAAGTGATTTAACTATTTATACTTGTATATTTAGCCATATGGCTAAATTAAATGGCAATTATGACCCTTAGTCTATCAAGAAATTCTTTTTTAAGGGCTTTTTAAGAAGTAAATATTGCGGTTTTTTGTTAGTTCGAGATAGATCGAACCGAGCTAGCTCGAATTCCAATCGAGTCGAGTTCGAGCCGAGCTCGAGCTGGGTTTAGCTCGGCTCGACTCATTTACAGCCCTAGTCATGAGGGTAATGACCACACCCTGTTGCAGTAGCCTTGTTCCAAATAGGTCACGGGCCAAAAAAAAAAATAATAATAAAAAACGCCTCGTCTTGCCGGTTATTCTTATCCAACTAAAACCACACGCAGTTGACACTTGAAACCCACGTCTCCCCCACTCGCACGGATCATTACATTCTTCAACCCTACGCTGTTGCAGTTACAGATTCAACTTCACAATCACTTCAATCTCAAGAAATCAGCTACTTGATTTCGATATCACATTCATCAATCACTCACACCACAACAACAACAATCAACAATGTCATTCGAGCTAGAAGAAGAAGAAGATTCCTTCGAGCACACGCTACTAGTAGTCCGCGAAGTCTCCGTCTTCAAAATACCACCGCGATCCACCAGCGGCGGTTACAAGTGCGGCGAGTGGCTCCAATCGGATAAGATCTGGTCCGGCAGGCTCCGCGTCATTTCCTGCAACAACCGTTGCGAGATCCGGTTAGAAGATCCGAATTCCGGCGATTTGTTCGCCGCTTGTTTCGTTAATCCTGGCCAGAGAGAGACCGCGGTTGAACCGGTGCTTGATTCGTCCAGATATTTCGTGTTGAAGATTGAAGATGGAACCGGAAAGCACGCGTTCGTAGGGCTAGGGTTTACGGAACGGAATGAGGCGTTTGATTTCAATGTTGCGTTGTCGGATCATGAGAAGTATGTGAAACGAGAGAGTGAGAAGGATGACAGTGGAGCTAGTGATGAGAGTTGCATTAATATTCATCCTGCTGTTAATCATAGATTGAAGGTATTGTTGCTTGCAGTACTTTAGATTATCTAGCTCAGATTATAAGTTAGTGTTTTTAATTTGCTGATGCCTTAAAGTAGTGTTTAGTGTAAGTTAGAAAGTGATAATTGAAATGGATTTAGAGCGCGTTTAAGCCGAAATGTTAAGCAATTGTGATTATTCGAATAGATGAAGGTTATATAGTTTGATATAGTGATTAGAGGTCCACTTAGATTTTGATTGAAGAGAGAGATTGAGAAGGATGATGGTGAATCGAGCAATGAGAGTCATCATGCTTACAGTATTTTCGCTGTATGCACGTTAGGTTGACTAGTTGAGGTTTTTAAAATTAATGACTGCATTTTGCTGATGCCTTTGCGGTGGTGTGCGCATATAATGTGTTGGCGCTCGGGGGGCAAAAGTGAAATTGCACTAATTTGAACGTTATTTTAATAATTTCGTGAAAATAATGTTAAAAGCGGCGGACGGTTAATCATGCATCATGTGGTGGCGTTGATAGCCGAAGACATGGGGATACATGCACTAATCGGCCTTTGTTCCGGTTGCTGAGTGTCATGTGCCTTATGTCCAAGGCTTGATGCAAACCTACTATCGAGCCGGGGGTCTCACTGGAAGCAGCCTCTCTATTCCTACGGGATAGAGGTAAGGCTATCTACATCTTACCCTCCTCAAACCCTACCTTAGCTTTGCTTTTGGTTGGATTTACCGAGAGTATGATGATGATGATTTTGCTGATGCCTTAGAAGTAGTATTTAGTGTACATTAGGAAGTGACAATTGAAATGGATTCAGAGCTCATTTAACGCAAAATGTTAAGCAATCGTGATTAGTTAATCGAATGGCATGAATATTATATAGTCTGTTACTCTGTTATAGTGATTAGGTCCACTTAGATTTGATTGATCATGCTGATTGCTGAGCATTGTTGGAGGTTAATAACTGATCTGTGGTTGATCTTCATTTTGCTGGAAGTTGGATAATAACTGTTTGGTGGCATTACAGAAATTAGGTTCTTGAGATCACATGTCCCTAGTGGGCAATGATTTGAGTTTAATTCACTTAATGCTTTGTTATTCTTATGTCATAAATGGCTAATTTTAAGTGTTACTAATTATAGGAAGGTGAAACAATTAGGATTACTGTAAAAAACAAACCTACTAGTGGAGCTGGGATGCTTTCGACTGCCGGATTGTCTGGTGGCGGTGCTTCTGGAACCGAGAAGGTCAAGCCATTAAGCCTCGCTCCTCCACCCGCTAAAACTAGACCTTCTGGAGCCGATAAAGTTAAGCCGCTAAGCCTTGCTCCTCCACCTGCCACCACCGGAAAGATTAGGTCTCTTATCCCACCACCTCCCAATGATCCTGCTGCTGTTCGGATGACTGCTGCAAATCATAAGGACACTTCAAGGAATTCTACAGATGCTTTTAGTGATCTCTCTCAGCTTGAGGTATCTTTACCTTTTAATCTTCTGTCCTATGTTATTTAAACCTTAATTTCAGCTTTGGTTTCACTTGTACGCACATTTTATCTTTTATCGTTTGAAAGTCCCTGAAAATCTATTTTTCAGGTATACAACTAAAACTCTGTTTCTAGCTCGAGCTCGAGGTTAAACAAGCCAGCTAGGCTCATCTTGTCTATTCTTAACGAGCTGAAATTTGAGCTCAAACAGTGAAAACTGAAAAGCTCGAACTAGCTTGTTTAAATTAAATTAGTATTTAATATTTAAGTAAAAACTAATATTAGGTTAATTTCTAGTTGGCTCATGGCCCGAGCTCGAGTCGTTTTTAAACCAAGCAAGCTCGGCTCGTTTATAAAGAGGTGATTACGTGCGAGCTGTTTTTGAGCGAGCCACGAGCTTTTTGGACAACTCTAGTTTTTGAATTCTATATTGCTCGAGCTCGGTTCAGGCTCAACTCGTTTATTATCTATTACTGTCCTTATATATCTATATGATTAGTTATCTATATTTATAGTTTTATATATAGCATAACATATATTTGTTAGTTATTTTTATCATAATTATATATAATAATATTTTTTATGTAATTCTATGTTTATTATATTAAATAAATTATATTTGTGTAAATTTTAAACTCGTTTAGGCTCGCAAGCCTAGTCAAGCTCTGAATATGAAGCTTGGCCTTTGTCCCATTAATTAAGAGCTTCAATTTAGGTTCAAGCTTGTTTAAAGTTTAAACTTTGCTTGATTTGAGCTTTTAACGAGCCAATCTTGAGTTATTATGTGTTAGAAGCGAACAAATTCATAGGGTTTTTGACACGTGCTACGTTTATTGCAGAGGGATCTTCCTTCCAAAAGTGGTTCAGGATCAAGTCAAAGTAAAACTACCGCAGCTGGATGGGCAGCATTTTGACTGTCTCGGGTGTGATGATACTCGGTAATCTTTTCTTCTATCTCCATAATAATAACATTACTATCAGACTACAAAGGGAATGCTCACAAGTTCATGTGTTTATCATATGCGTTGATGGCCTGAAACGTGAAATGTAGAATATGGAATGTATGTTAAAGAGATCTTAGAGTCGTGGGTAAATAAAAAAAATTCAAACTCGTTTCGTTACATCAAACTAGCATCATGCTATTTGTGTAACGACTATCTATACAATGTGCACCTGTGGGTGTTGCGCCAACTTGGGTCTGATGTACGCATCCTGACCTTGCATTTCTGTAAGTGGATTTATAGATACACAATGTAACAGATGTAACTTGAGATGTATGTGTTGGTATTGACTTGGTATCATCAAGATGCCTTCTGTGCACTGATAAATTGTATTCGAGTTGACGAGAATTAAGTTTCTGCTTTTCTTTTATACAATTACCCAACAACTCACATCACCTAGTCTATCTCTCACTTGTTCTAACACAAACAATCTTCTCGACCTAATCGTCTTAAAGCTACACATTTTGATCTTTTGTAGGTATGTGAATCAACCAACATAACAACGCTGCATCATAATGTGTATTTTCATGTGTCGTAATGTAGGTTTTTGCACCATTATAAACAAGTGCATCAATCTATAAACAAGTTCCATTGAACATTTTAACCTCGATATTTTAAATTTACTTCGGTTTACAAAAATTACAGTAGAAGTCGAAGGTGAAATTTTAGTAGCGTTTCATGCACATCTGATTACAAGGCTGCGTCAAATCATTGATAATTGTGTGTTAGCATTAAAACGTATGGGTCAAATGGATGGCAAATGATTTGCAATGCACATGTTTGTAACGGGTGTGTAGAACATTATGAGAGTCGCGGTTTGCAAGAGGCGTTGTTTTAATAGGTTTTGATGCCTATTTGTGTCGAAACTATTCAACGACGGCCACAAGTTTTGAGAATTTATTAAAGGTCAGTGCGTAGAACACTTAATAGACTTGATTGTTTGAAACATTTATAAAGGGTAAGTGTGTAAAACGGAAAGGGAATCGGGTAAAACACAAGGTTAACATGCAACACATTTGATATGCTTTAAGTTGTAACAAATGAAAACAGAAAAATAAAGTTTGAGGTTGATTTTGCTTATAAAAAAGGGTGGGTGTAACCAACTATAATGGTTAGCCCAACCTTTTAGGTTTGACGTCAGTGACGGACCCAAAAATATTTTTCATGGGGTGGGAAAATTTTTAGATGTCGGTTATCGTTATATAAAAAAAATTTGATCCGAATCGGGTCAGGTCGAAACAAAGTATTAAAGAATATAGATGAGTTAAATGAGACACAAATATAAATTCACTAGGATATAATAATTATTTTTTAACAATCCATCATAAATAAATAAACATGATCAGCAAATAAAAAAACACAAATTATAAAGAAAACGAACTTAAACATGAGAAATTAAGAAAAACAAAACCTTCTTTTTTGTTATTATTATATATTTTAAATTTGACTAAAATTTCTGAAAAGAACACCACACCACTCAACCTTTTGCATCTAAGTTTTAATAGATTGATAGAATTACAAAAATACCCTTAAATAGAAAACATATTAACATAACAGGTCTATCATCTTCTCCAACATGGCTGAACGGTCTGTACACAAGCAAGTTGGAAAAATAGTCGGATTTTCAAAAGTTTATCAAAATATATCTTCTTGGAGGTTGGTTTCAAAAGTTCAATTCAAGGGGGGTGATCACAAAATTTTATGGGATGCGTTTAGGATTTTCATAGATATATAACACTAAATACTTTTCTCAAGGGGGGCGGCCGCCCACCCACAGGCATGAATAGGTCCGCCCCTGTTTGACGCCTTGTTGTAACGAGTTTTAATGCACATGATAACGCTAATACATTACCACTATGAGTGTTTGATTCGGTGATGTAACGAATGAGATGGAAATGTATATAAGAGTGTGTCTAACCCATTATAGCAATGCATCAACGTCTTGAGTTTGATTCAGTGGCGGACCCAAGATTTTTTTCCTGGGGGTGCGGAAATTTTTTAAAGATTTTAGACCCCTAGCTATATAAAAAAATCGGTTCATAGCGGGTCGGATCGGGTCGGGTCGGGTCATGTAAAACATGTAAAAACAAACAAACAAAGTTTCATAGCGGGTCGAATCAGATCGGGTCGGGTCCATTTCAATTCTCAAACAATCAAACCCTAGTTCCTAACTTCCTATCACACTAACAAACAAAAAAACATCAAAGTTCAAACCATCCCTACTTTTATTTCTCTTAATCACTCAATAAAAGAACAAAAAAACTTATCTATAACATACTTTGGTCTTTAATTAGAATAATCCGGCGAAAAAAAGTGGTTCAACCCCTTTCCTCTTGAGAAATCGGGCATAACTTCTCTACTCACTGTTCATTTCTAATCCTATCACATACAAAATAAACAAGGATCTTCAAGTGTTCAACCATAGCCCATGTTCTTTAATTTTTAATTTAAAATTTTGAATTTCAAGCCCTAGTAATTATTATTTGCCAACCAACAATCATATAATCAACAAACATGTTTGCCAACCAAAATTTTGAATTTCAAGCCATAGTAATTATTATAAGCCCTAGTAAAAAACATGTACTTGTCAGGGGCGGCCTGAATTAACCAGTTTGCAGCCGAAATTTTGCAGTCGCCGGCCGGAATTATGCTGTCGCTGGGCGCTGAAGTGAGGCAGAGGGAGGGCGGGAGTCGCTGGCAAGTGGCAACGATTTGGGTTTTTTTTTTTATTATGTGGACTTGTTTGTTTAACAAAACTAGTAGTTGGGTTGGGCTTGAATGGGTATTAAATTATTGGGCTTGATGGATTGAATTTAAGTTTTATTAAAGGGGTTAGTAGGCTAACTTGTTTACATAATTTGATCGGGTTTCAATCCGTGTTCACAATTTTTTTTACATAAATTCCTAACATTTTTTTCTAAGGGATGCGGACGAAAATTTCCAAGGGGTGCGGTCGGAATTTTTCAAGGGGTGCGGATGAAAAATTTCAAGGGGTGCGGTCTGGATTTTTCGCGAAAAATACCACTAAATTTTTTTTTCAAGGGGTGCGGCCGCCCACCAAACCCATAACTTGGGTACGCCCCTGGTTTGATTCACTATTATATAATTAGTTTATGTGTGTAAACCATCGCCATAGCGTCTTCAACTTCACATGTTTGATTCATTTGTTAATGTGCATATGCATGATGGCCTGTACAACTTTACATCTTTGATTCAATATTTTAATGGCTTTCGATGCTGATGTTTACAATGATGCATCAAACAGAATACGCTATGCGTTTACCTATTCAAGTTTGATGCATATATTCACATTTGTCAATCACTTGAGTTTTAGACTTCTAGTTAACACTCCAAAAATAAAGGAATGATACGCGCTATAATCCAGAAAAAGATAACAAAAATTGATATAAATTGAGTAAACTGCAATTTGCGTCCCTGACCTAATCAGACGATGTCCTCTTAAGCCCCCTTGTGAGATTTTGGAAGCTTGCGTCCCCTCGTCTAAAAAGTGCTACAATTAGAGCCCTGACACTAACTCAGTTGACTTTTCTAGTTTAAAGATAACAAATTAGGGGGATCAACGATAATTTAACAATTCTATATGGGGGCAAAAGAGTCTTTGTACCATTCCTTAGTAAGATTAACAACCTTACCCCTGTAATTTTCTTCTTCTTTCTTTGAGTCCCCACAATTACCTCCTCTTTCCCTCTCATCTCATTTCCTCTTCTCTTCCGGCGACCAAGACCCACCGCCAAAACCCAAACCCACCACAACGGATAATCATTTATAAAAGACAATAGCATGCCAGTAAGAGTTTCCATAACCCAAAATCAAAACTAAATCATTGTTGTCAAGAGTATTGACTCCTAATGGTAAGAATAGCTAATATATTCGTTCGACAATTACCTTATTCGTTCGCCTATGACTCTTTCAACTAGGGCTTTTTTTTTTCTTTCTAAGTGAGTTGATCTGGTTAAAGAAATTTTGTCACGACCACCATCGCATCTTGCCGCCGCCACCTCTTCCACGACCATCCCACCGCCATTGCCCCTTTAATTGTCACCACATCGCCTCCACAACCCCCACCTCCACATACCATTGTTGTCCCCCGTAACCCATTTTCCACCATCGTCACCCCGGCCATATTCATATCTCTATAACCATTGCCACAACTATCATATCCAGGCCATATTCATCATCTCTATAACCATTGCCACCACTATCATATCCACTGTCACCGACACCACTATTATCGACCAGCCGCCTATCATATCCATCGTCACCGACACCACCATTGTCCCTACCATCGACTAGCCGCCTATCATATCCATCCTCACCGACACCACCATTGTCCCTACCAGTCACCGTAAAAGCAATCTTGCAGGTGTACTCACTTTTTTCTCTAAGTGACCCATACAAGGCAAACCCATTTTGGCCAGTACCTGTTTTGACCAAAACCAAATTGATATCCTCAAAAACATTGTTTTACTGTTTATAGCTAATATTTACCAGGGTTTCATATTGTTTATCGATAAAACGATTGTAACGTGAACAAGTTTCAAAATATAATGTACACTAACCTATTCAGAAGAAACACAAATCTCAAAGTTTTTCCTAATCCATGGTAAAAATCGTTAATCATGGTAGTAATTACCTCCAAAAATTAAACGTCGGGAATCGTTAATCAGTGTTAACGATACTCGGGTTTTAATATCCAGGATGACCCATTCGGGTTTTTCTCTAAAGTAGCAATCTCTTTCAAAAGAGACTTAAATAGAGGCAAATCTTCGGTCGGAATCCTCTCTTTAAAATGCTTCACTATACTAGCAGAATCACTGGTTCCATCTCGTTGCTGTAAAAAAGTACAAATTTGACGGATCAAAACCTCGGGTTGCACCCCACCCAAGTTACGAGTTGACCGGGTCCGACCATTGGAACTCGAACTCGCACCCAATTGCTGGTCAAGTGCATCACCAACCGCTTGCTCGTGGGTCCCTCTAATCTTAGCAAGTAATTCAGATGACGATAGTGCTTTACCACCCGACGCACCGGCAACAAACCGTTTGTTGTTGGACGACGTTCCTTCATCGGTTCGGGTTCTGGTAATCAATTTGGAGTTCACGGTTGACCCAAATTTCCTGGTTACAGACGGTCCAGGTGCGCCTGCGGTTCCAGATTTACCGGTCCATGTTGGGACTGAAATACTTTCTCGGCTTCTAATCATTCTTGACTGACGTAACGCTTCGGCTGCTCGGTGTGCAATTTGAGAAGCTTGTTCGTCAAGCCTCACCTTTTCCTCATCATTAGCATTCATAATTAAATCATGGTTCACCGCACTCTGAAAATTATCAAAAATAATATATAACCTTTTTTTTCAAAATAATCAGACCCAAAAAAATAACAGGAGTAAAGTACACAGATGGTCCCAATGGTTTACCAAAATGTTGGATTTGGTCCCTAGCTTTCTAAAAGTACACAGATAGTCCGTGTGGTTTGCACTTTGTAACGCATTTAGTCCCCAACCAACAAATCTAAGGTTTTAGCATGTCCAGTTAGGGACTAAATGCGTTACAAAGTGCAAACCACAGGGACCATACATGTATTCTTCGCAAAAGTTAGGGACTAAATGCGTTATAAAGTGCAAACCACAGGGACCATCCGTGTACTTTTGGAAAGTTATGGAACAAATCCAAAATTTTGGTAAACCACAGGGACCATCCTTGTGCTTTTACTCTAAATAACAGTAATAAAACGAACTGTTATCTTTAAATCATCCAATAACTGATTAAAAGGCAAATACTTACATGAATCCCCTGAGCATCAAAAAGACTTTTCAAAATATTTGTTTCCTCGCCGGCCCCTTCGTTGCTATCATCGATTTTTTCTTTTTCTTTCTTCCGGGATGACTTACTAGTGTCTGTTGCAGGATTCTCATTGTTGACAATTGTTGCTCCATTTAACATTTGAGTACTTGCATTAGAAGCTACAATATTCACATCTTCAGATAACTGACTGAAAAGATTAGATGTTTCGGTACTGCCGTTATCTCTATCATCACTTAATCTGAAGAGATCTTTCATGTCTCGGGCCTTGAAGAATCTTTTCTGTTGTGGATTTTTTAAGATTTTGTTGGTTAAAAAATGTTTGTATATTTGTCGATGATACACTTTTTCCTCTATTGTTCCACGGGTTATTAGTCTATAAACTGTTACGTCTTTTGTTTGACCAATACGCCATGCACGCTCTCTCGCCTGCGATTAACAATGCAGTGTATAATAAGAAATCATTCAAGCTCAGATGGTTTAGGATTTATAAAACTGCATATAGCTGGCAATGTCGATATTTTTACTTATAAATTTGATATACGTTGTATGGATCGTATTAAAAAAACTACTCCCTCGGTCCCAAAATAATTGTTCACCAAATAAAAACACAGCTTAACATGTGTACAATTAATACATACAGATGTTAACGGGTCAAAAAGGTCAAACAATACAAATGTCAATCTAAGTGTTACTTTAGTACAATAAACACTTACACACCTAATTACTTGTGTTCAACAAATTAGATTATTATTTACAATTAATACATAGAGATGTTAACAGCTCAAAAGGGTCAAACAATACAAAAGTCAATCTAAGTGTTATTAAACAATTACACACCTAATTACTTGTGTTCAACAAATTAGATTATTATGGAAATAACTTTTTGTAAGCACACACTAGATATCTATAGAAATTAAGATATTGTAAACAAAGTCTCTCTCTAGGTTACCCGACCCGACCCGACCCAACCTGATTTGACCCGGACCAAACAACGATCCATTTGGACATTATCTGGTTCCTTTAAACCAAACCAACAAGTGGTTGTCGAGGTAAATATACAAGAAAACAAGAGTCAAAGTGTCAAACCTGCATGTCAGTGGACGGATTCCAATCAGGGTCAAAGATGATGACTCTATTGGCACCGGTCAAATTCGTCCCGAGCCCACCAACTTTAGTCGTCAAAATAAATATAAAAATCTCGTCAGAATTATTAAATTCGTCCATCAAAGCCATCCTCTGTTTCACCGGTGTCAACCCATCCATCCGTCTATACGTATAACACTCACCAATCAAAAAGTTCTCAAGAATATCAAGCATCTGTTGCGTCTGTGCAAAAAGAAGAACCCTATGACCCTGTTCTTTCCAAACCTTGAGTACCTGTTTAACAACTTTCATTTTCCCGCTTCGTTCTTCGTTTCCGTAATCTGGATTTTGGGCTGCGTGTTCTCTTTCAAGTAAATCGGGATGATTGCAAATTTTACGCATTACGTCGATTCCGTAAAGTGAGTTTCTTTCTCCGTTGAAAATTTGTTCGACTTCTGAGCTGGCAAGGAATGATTGGTACAGAGATCGTTGATCTGATGTAAGACTGCAAAACAATACATGTTCGGTTTTTGATGGAAGTTGTGCGTTTACATCTGCTTTCATTCTTCTAAGAAGATACGGCAATATTAAGTCACGTAGAACAACTGCACATCTGTATAAATTATTGAATCAGAAGTATAAACCTAGAAACAATAGATATAAGGACTAAAGGTGGCTACATGGGTGGGTCAAGCAGGTAGGGTAACGGGTCAAAACGGTTGTCTTTTATTGGTTGACCACTTTTTGTTTATTCTTTTAAAATATAAGAGTAAAATGCCATTTTTGTCCTTGATGTTTGACCAATTATGCGACTTCGTCCAAAGGTTTGTTTTTCAGCATCTGGATCCAAAAGGTTTGAAATCTTGCCATTTTCATCCAGCTCGTTAACCCCGTCCATTTTTCTCCATTAAGTCATGGATATTTCCATTTTTTTTGTTAACTTAAAGGGCAATCAGAGAGTTAATAAAAAAGACCAAATACCCCTGATTGCCCTTTAAGTTAACAAAAAAGACGGAAATACCCATGACTTAACGAAGAAAAATGGATGGGGTTAACGAGCCGGATGAAAATGGCAAGATTTCAAATCTTTTGGATCCAGATGCGGAAAAACAAACCTTTGGACGAAAGTCGCAAAACTGACCAAACCTCTGGGACGAAAATGACATTTAACTCAAAAAATAATCTGTTTGGTCATTTCTAACTGTATTTCAGTAATAATCTCAACTTTTTGAATGAAAACGAGTTAATAAAGAATTTTAGGTGTTAAACAGCCAAAAATAGGTTGAAACTTGAAAGTGCCACCTCATTTATTACTTGTAAGAAAACCATGCTTACCTGTACGCAGTGGATACTTGCAAAGGTGACGCATTAGCGTAACCACCAACAGAAATCGGAACCGCAAATTCGGCTTCAAATATGGGCAGAACACCCAATTTTCCAGGAAATACAAAATCAAACAACGACCAAAGTTCACTTAACTTGTTCTGAATAGGTGCACCCGTCATTATAATACGATGAACGGTTTGCAACTGTTTGCAAACCAACGTAACTTCCGCATTTGGGTTTCTTATTCTATGCCCTTCATCTAATACCGCATATCCCCACTCAATATCAAGCAGTTTTTCTCCAAGAATCCGTAACTGCTCATACGTGGTAATCAACAAACCAGCTTCGTTTCTCAAAACACGGTTTATTAAGGAATCCCATTTCTTGCTTTTTGAATATATTTTTTTTTCTTCTTCTTCACTCTCGGTGGTTTCGTAATCACTCTCATCTGATTTTGCTTGTTTCTTTTTATACGAGGAATCTTGAGCGGAATCATGCAATATTTCCACATGAAAGTTTGGATACCATTTGTTTGCTTCTCGTTTCCATTGTCGTAAAAGTGTGACGGGACATATGATTATACTCGGTTTATACATTTTACTGAAATGTAGAGCGCCGAGAAATGATAAAACTTGAATGGTTTTTCCAAGGCCCATTTCGTCTCCTATTATTCCACCGGCTCTTTGACAATGAAGCTCCCATAACCACTGTACACCGACCTTTTGATAGTCAAATAGTTGACTGAAAATAGAATCTGGAATGTTTAATCCACCTTCTAGTTTCACAAAACTAGCTTCATCACCTTCTTCTGCTTCTTCATCGACTTCTTGATTATCATCTTCGATACTAGAGCCTCTTGTGTCATCTGCATTCAAGATATTGGAGATATGACGACAAATCTTAAACAGCATGCTAGAGCTGAACATGCAGCTGATAAAAGTTATGTTTTTTCAATAATAAACTGTTGAGTAAAATGCCATTTTTGTCCCTGAGGTTTGGCCAGTTTTGCGACTTCCGTCCAAATGTTTGTTTTTTCACATCTAGATTGAAATCTTGCCATTAACTCCATCCATTTTTCTTCGTTGAGTCATGGGTATTTCTGTCTTTTTGTTAACTTAAAGGGCAATTTGGTCTTTTTCACTTTATGTACATATTCGGTCTTTTTCACTTTATATAATAAAGTGAAAAAGACCGAATTGCCCTTTAAGTTAACAAAAAAGACAGAAATACCCATGTGTTAACGAAGTAAAATGGATGGAGTTAACGAGCCAGATGAAAATGGCAAGATTTCAAACGTTTTGGATCCAAATCAACCCATTTATAAGTAAATGGATCGATACTGGGACCTCTATTTTCAACTGACCCATAACGACATACCCGTTTCTTCAGAAAGATTCTGCTCACGAGATGCTCGTTTCATCCATCTCTTCTCAGGCAAAGGCCGCCCTTTTTTCCTATTTGAATCTTTAGACTTTTCTCCATTGTTTGTCTGAGACTGCGGATTTTTATAAGGGGTTCTTAGTCTTTGAAAAGGACGTGTTGGCGCTTCAAGTCTTGGTAAGGAATCTGGATCTAATAGCTTTGTTGTAGGACGAGCTTTTGCAGCCTCTGATATTAACTTAGCAGTTCTTGATATGCTGGCAGAAGAAAAATCATCGACTTCGTTGACTTTATTGACTTCTTCAGTTGCATGAGATGGGCCTGGTTCCGTAATTCGACGTTCATATCCTTTTAGGTTATGAAACGGAGTTAGAATTCCTTTCCTAACCAACTCATCTCTTTCCTGTACAAAAAGTCAAAATAAACTACTTTTCGTGTTTAGTAAAGTAAATATAACACCAATGTGGAGGACTCACTGTTTCAACGAATCCAGCAGAGGCTGCGTTTAAAACAGCATCGAAATCACCATCGTCACTAAAGGCTACTGTTTTATGTCGCTTCGATTTCTTACCTGTTTTTGGAACTTCTTTCTGCTTCCGCTTGTGAGTTGGTTCTTCTTTAACAAGATATTTCAAGATGCTTTCCTGTTTACCAACTTTAGATCCATTTCCGAGACTTGCAACTTGTTTCTCGAGTTGAGCCTTTGTCCTCCTTAGGCTTTCCAATCTGTCGGTTGCTAGAGCATGTTGAAGGGTTAGATCATTAGAAGCCTGCAGAATGCTTTCTTTTCCATCTAACGGCTCACTCTCATCATCGTTATCGTTTCCTCGTTCTTCGGTTCTTGAAATGTTTTTCACATCTTCAATTGTGGATGCAACAGCATCTATTTCAACGTTTACAGCTCTTAATCTATTGAGAACATCTGTTTGGCTGGCGGATGATGGTTCATTGGTAACTCCCACTTGGCTGCCCTGTTCAGCATGGTTTCTTGCCTGTCAATAGATGAAAATATTGTTACAGAAACCAGTTAAACATTGGCAGCAAGTTAATGTGATAACGCTTCAAATCATAGTTCTTTGGTTATGCCAACTTATAAGTAAAAAACGCATGAATACAACAGATGAAATTAACACCTGTTCTAATATATCATGTTCAAGTTCGTCCGGGTTTGCTGATGTAACTCCAAGACTATTTAACAGAGCTCTATCTTCTTCCTCTTCTTTCATTCTGAATCAGCTAATTCACAAGCACCGAGATCCCAATGAACCACCGCTACTGTCACAAGCACAACCACAAATTCGTTACTCCCTATCGCTAACTAGCAAAACAAACTAATGTAACAACAAAATCATAGAACTTTGAATCAGGCAATATTTTAAAATTGAGGCGCATGCAAGTGAAAACTATAGCTAAGCTTGCGTATAGCATTATCCATCTTCTCATTGTTAACAATTTCTCAAAACTCAAAAACTATGTCTAGTAATTTCACAATGTTAACAATTTCTCGCAGCAATTCAACACATTTTCGCTCATTATCTCACTAAATTAACCACTAATATCCTCTAAATCTCATGTATTCTTCATCTAAATCAAAATTTTCTTTCTACAACAATACCTAGGCCACAAACAAACAACTATGAGTGCTAAATTGATCAGATAGTAGCTACACAAGTAAAGTAATCAACTAAGCTTGTGTATAACATATTAACATTATCCAGCTTCTCATTGCTTAAACCAATCCAGTACATATATGATCATTATCTCACTAAATTAACAACTAACATCCTCTAAGTCTCGTGTGTTCTTCATCTAATTCAAAATTTGTTTTCTACAGCATAACATGCAACAGTCAATTTCAGACCTAAATTGTTCAAATACTAACTACACAAGTAATCAACATTCAAACAGGCATTCTGTCAGTCTAACAACGAGTTTTCTAATGATCGAGAGTCTCTATAGAACAATTATATGTAAAAGTAAGAAAATTATAGAAGGAATACAGGATTTATTGGATTTTGTGAGTGTAACCTGAACGATTGTTGTGATATAGCAGATGATGAAATCGAATGAAGAAATTGAGGAATTAAAGAGGAGATATAGATAGATCGTTTAGAGGATTAATCGAATTATTATAGTGATTAATGGAGAATGTAAATTGTGAAGTGATTTGTGTTTTCTGATTTCGTGAAAACCTAACCCTAACTCGAATTGGGTTGGGGTATTAGGGAAGGAAGAAGTCACGTCGTATTTGAAGATGTGTACCGCTTTGGCTTGGTCTGGCTTGTCTGACACGGAAGACTCGTTACGATTCGCGCCTTCCATCCACTAGTTGTTAATTTCCCATCAACCATCATCATTCCTGCTCTACTGGTGGTCACAGACGGACGCAGAAATTATTTGTTAGGGGTACGGACGAGAAGCATATTTTTATAGGGTGTAGTCGGGTTTTTTACCTTAAAAATACACTATTTTTTTCAATGGGTGCGCCCGCCCACCCTAGGCTTCACCTAGGTCCGCCCCTGAGTGGTCATGGGTATTTAAGTTCCAATGGTGGGCTCGGGTGAGTTTTTCCTCCAGGTCTCAAGTTTGAATCTAATGATAGGGGTTTCTTATTGAGTGGTTTAAATTGGGGATCTATTGTGTAGTTTTTTTCCTAAACTAGTGTTGGTGGAAAAACTATCTTTCACAACCCCCAAATTCCACCTGCGGAGTACCGTCCGCTTGAGGGCGTGACCGACCAGGATCCAGCCACCAATTATACTGAGCATTGGATAATAGTAAGGATGATCACCAGCCATAATGGTTAGTAAACACCATAGTTTAAAGTTCAAATGTTTAAGTTCGAATAACAGTTAAGTAAGTAGCGGAAGCATAGATAAAATGGTTTAAATAAGGTTCATGGTTCAAATTATTTAGAACCCAACATGCGGGTTTAGGCGACCACTACACTTCCCAAGCTGCAAGCTCCTGAGTCACTGGTTACCTGCAAAGCATGCAGTAAGGGGTCAACAATAATGCTGAGTGAGTTCACTAGTTGTCCAGTTTTAATTACCAAAAACTTGTTTCACCAGTTAATTTATCCGTTTATACATGCCATGGGGAGCTACCCCAAAAGTTAGCAACTAAACTGTTTTTCCAATACCGAACACTAGGTGACCGTTGCGTATCCGCAAGAGAGTGCCCCGATGTCAATGTTCTATCATCATTGACGGATGCCTGAGTACATTAGTTCACGACCGATCCCATACCTTGGCACGGTGTGAGGTTGGTAAGACCTAAATAGCGCTATCAACTAATAACCCGTTCGCCTGGCCCCGGCGACTAATCGGTATTAAGTAGTAGGGACTTTAAGTGATAGAGTTTCGTTTAGTGCCGTTGGTTGCAATCCGTATAAACAGTAATTAACTAAAAGGTTCCCAATAACAAGGGAAGAAAAGTAAGTTGTATCCCTTATAAGGGGATAGTGTTGTTTTAGTTCCGTTTCCCAAACCACCGGGAATACATGCTTTAGGTTGTGAACTCACCTTGGGTTGCTCGGTAGATTATTTTACCCGGTCAAGTATGTTGGTCACCACGTCCTAACATGGTTACCAGATATGGGTCAAGTCGGGTACAAGTAAACACATAGCGAACACGTATGGCAATACATATAGCAAACACGTATAACATGCGAATACACAACAGTTGGGTTTATTGGGTCAGCCCTAACATATAATCAGCAGTAACAAACATGCAGTCCAGTCAACAGAAAGCCCAACAGTCAAAGCCCAATAACAACAAGGTAGCCCAGTCGAGACAAGGGTGGTTGCGACTCGCAACCGAGGTTACGACTCGCAACCGAGGTCTCGGTTCATCACGTTTTGGTTACGACTCGCAACCAGAGGTTCCGACTCGCAACTAGCAGTTCCGACTTAGCAGCAGTGGTTACGACTCGCAACCGGATTCGATACGCGTTGATTGCGACTCGCAACTGGGAGATCTCGACAAGACTTGATGTGGTCTCGAGTCGCAACCAAAGGTTACGACTCGCAACCGTGATTACGTGCACAACAAACTCTTCTAGAACCTGCAATGTACTGACCAATAGGATTGCATTTTCATGTAAATTGTGTACTATATCCACTAACATGTCTGTTTGTCTATAATGTGTCTAATTTGGATCAAACAAAGCATATTCAAAATATTTGAGTGACATTCATGCTGTTCATAACATTCAAACATTATTCATGAATATTCAATCCTTAACATCACTTTAATATCATTCGGATAGCAAAATCACCAAATCCCTGATAAAAATATTAGAACACATTTCATCACTAAACATCATAACATGAACGGACATAATAGATATTATCATTCTCGGTTCCTAAGCATAATCGGATACTAACCATTCAACCAAAGTCATGAATATTCATTCTATCTAAACATTCCGAAACAAACATGTTATTCGGTTATGCATTTCACACACATATTATTCACACAAAACATGGCAACAATCATCATCCATACACAAGAATCATAGTAACACATTTTTGTACTAACCGGTTGAAGTTGTGGGTTTGAAGAAGCAAAGATTCTTTCCGGTTGGTGATTCCGAGCTAGAGCCGAGGTGTTCTTGTTGTTGGTTGATCCGAGAGGGAAAAGGAGAGGGGAGGGAGGTGATTCTTTGTGAGGGTTTTAGGGTTTTGGTGAGAGAGATGAGAGGAGAGTATGAGAGAAAATGTTGCAAAAATGGTAGAATGGTGAGGGTTGGCCGGTATATATATCGAGTGGGTTGAGGATGGGCTTTGGCCCTAACCGGCCCAATTTACTGTTCACTCGAGACCATCCCGGGTCTCGAGTCGGGTTTCGGCTCCTATATATATAACACACATATATATATATATATATTTATACGTACATATATGCACACAACACGTAATAACAAGCAATTCATAATTTTTCACTTAATAGTTTACGTACACACATGTTACATCGAAAGGTTGTCCGGGAAAATCCGAAGTGTCACATTATCCCCAAGTTTTAAGAACTTTCGTCCCGAAAGTTAAGGCAGCCACTGTCAAGCTAGTGTAAGTAAAAGCGTTTCAACGGGGTGTCACATCATCCCCCCGTTAGTTTGGAATTTCGTCCCGAAATTCGGTTGTAGCTTCAGTGCTGGGGTTTTCGTTAGGGAATAGCCGGGGATACTTGTGCTTCATCTGGTCTTCCCGCTCCCAGGTATACTCTGGGCCACGCCGCGAGTTCCAACGAACTCGCACGAGGGGTATCTGGCTACGTTTGAGGGTTTTGATCTCACGATCCGTGATCTCAACGGGTTCCTCAGTAAAGTGTAGCTGTTCGTCAATAGTAAGTTCCTTGTAAGGAATGACGAGTGTTTCATCTGATAGACACTTCTTCAGATTAGACACGTGGAAGACATTGTGCACAGCACTCAGTTCTTCAGGCAAATTCAATCTGTAAGCGGCCGTACCGATCTTTTCGGTAACTTCAAAGGGTCCGACATATCTTGGATTAAGCTTGCCCCGTTTTCCAAAGCGGACCACACCCTTCCAGGGTGAGACCTTAAGTAGAGCCCGTTCACCAACCTGGAACTCTTGCGGTTTCCTGTCTTTGTCAGCGTAGTACTTTTGACGATCACGAGCTGCCGCCATGCGTTGCCTAATCTGGGCAATCTTTTCTGTGGTGTCAACTACATGTTCCGGGCCTGTGATTTGGCTGTCACCAACCTCAGCCCAGCAGAGAGGCGATCGACATTTACGGCCGTACAATGCCTCAAAGGGTGCTGCCTGAATGCTGGTGTGGTAGCTGTTGTTGTAGGAGAATTCCACCAACGGTAGGTGCTTCTCCCAATTCTTGCCAAAATCGATCACACAAGCCCTAAGCATGTCTTCGAGGGTTTGGATGGTGCGTTCAGACTGCCCATCCGTTTGCGGGTGATAAGCGGTGCTCATGTCTAAACGTGAGCCAAAAGATTTGTGCATGGCTTGCCACAACTCAGAAGTAAAACGCGCGTCTCGATCAGAAATAATAGAGGTAGGCACTCCGTGCTTCGAGACCACTTCTTTTAAGTATACCTCTGCTAGGGTAGAAAACTTGTCTGTTTCTTTTATGGCCAAGAAGTGTGCAGACTTAGTTAAGCGATCCACTATTACCCAAATGGTGTCATTTCCGCGCTGAGACCTAGGCAGGCTAGTAACAAAATCCATGGAAATCTGCTCCCATTTCCATTGCGGGATCTCTGGCTGTTGGAGTAGGCATGATGGTTTCTGATACTCAGCCTTGACTCTTGCGCAGGTTAAACATTTTCTGACATACGTTGCTATGTGAGCTTTCATGCCAGGCCACCAATAGGTAGCCCTCAAGTCGTGGTACATCTTATCTGAACCCGGATGTACTGAGTAACGGGACTTGTGAGCTTCATCCATCACAAGGTCACGTAAATTTCCATAAAGCGGAACCCATATGCGTCCGGCTACGTAGTAAGCACCGTCTTCTTTTTGTTCCAATCGTTGTCTCGATCCTCGTAGGGACTCAGCCCTGATGTTCTCGGCTTTCAATGCTTCAACCTGAGCATTCCGAATCTGATTAGGGAGGTTCGAGTGGATAGTGAGCTGTAAAGCACGAACACGCTTGGGTTTGGTCTCCTTTCTGCTGAGGGCATCGGCTACCACATTAGCCTTGCCTGGGTGATATTTGATTGCACACTTGTAGTCATTCAGGAGTTCGACCCATCGGCGTTGCCGCATATTCAACTCCTTTTGTCCCATTATGTGCTGGAGACTCTTGTGATCAGTGTAAATCGTGCACTTGGTGCCGTACAAGTAGTGTCTCCAAAGCTTGAGCGCGAAGACCACAGCTCCAAATTATAAGTCATGCGTCGTATAGTTCCGTTCGTGGACCTTGAGTTGTCGCGAGGCGTAAGCGATAACTTTCTCGCGTTGCATCAATACGCAGCCAAGTCCTTGAATAGAAGCGTCGCAGTAAACGACGAAGTCGTCGGTACCTTCGGGTAAGGAAAGAATAGGAGCACTGCAAAGATTCTTCTTTAGTTCCTGGAAGGCAGATTCCTGAGCATTACTCCATTTGTAAGCAACACCCTTCTGTGTGAGTGTCGTAAGTGGTTGAGCGATCTTAGAGAATCCCTTGATAAATCTTCGATAGTATCCTGCCAATCCCAAGAATTGGCGAACTTCGGTCGGAGTCTTGGGTACCGGCCAATTCTTAATGGACTCGATCTTAGCAGGGTCAACATGAATCCCTTCCTGATTGACGATGTGCCCAAGGAAATGGACTTCTCTAAGCCAGAAATCACATTTCGAGAATTTGGCGTACAGTTGCTCATTGCGAAGAAGTTCGAGAATAAGACGTAGGTGTTGTTCATGCTCCTCTTGGCTCTTTGAGTAGATTAGGATGTCGTCAATGAATACGATCACGAACTTGTCGAGGTAGGGTTTGCATACTCGGTTCATGAGATCCATGAAGATTGCAGGTGCGTTGGTCATACCGAAAGGCATAACAAGGAATTCGTAGTGACCATAGCGGGTTCTGAAAGCAGTCTTAGAGATGTCCTCATCGCGGACTCTCAGCTGGTGATAACCCGATCGCAGATCGATCTTGGAATAATAGCTCGACCCTTGCAGCTGGTCGAACAGATCGTCGATACGGGGAAGTGGGTAACGGTTCTTGATGGTAACCTTGTTAAGTTCGCAGTAGTCAATGCACATTCGGAATGAACCATCTTTCTTTTTGACGAAGAGCACTGGGGCTCCCCAGGGTGATGAACTAGGACGGATAAAACCTTTGTCCAAAAGTTCTTGTAGTTGAGTAGAAAGCTCCTTGAGCTCCGCGGGGGCTAATCGATAAGGTGCACGAGCTATAGGCGCTGCTCCGGGAGCTAGCTCGATTTGAAATTCGACCTGACGGTGAGGAGGGAGTCCAGGTAGTTCCTCCGGGAATACCTCAGGATAGTCGCGTACAACTGGAAAATCTTCAATCCTGTTTTCCACTTTCTGTGTGTCGGTAATGAGTGCTAAGATAGCGGTGTGCCCTTTTCGTAGATACTTCTGGGCCCTTAAGAATGAAATAATGCCTGTGACTTCTCCGCTCTTGTCGCCTTGAACTATAAGGGGTTTGCCAGGGGGACGGGGAATACGAATAGCTTTCTCTTGGCAGAGGATTTCAGCTCGATGTTTGGATAACCAATCCATACCAATAATGACGTCGAAGCTTCCAAGAACGATGGGGAAAAGATTGATACGGAAGGTCTGACCAGACAACTCTAATTTGCAGTTACGAATTATGTGTGAGGCCTCGAGGTTTCTACCATTAGCTATTTCAACGGTGTGCTTAGAGCTTAGCGGTGTAAGAGTGAGCTTAAGTTTCTTACTAATACGTAGGGATACATAACTAGCATCTGCTCCGGAATCAAATAGCATGGAAACATAACGATCATTAAGTAGGAACTTACCCGCTACAACGTTGGGGTCATTCCTTGCTTCCCCAGCTCCAATCACAAAAGCTTTTCCTCTAGCACCATTTCCAGCATTGTTGTTATTGTTCCCAGCACCCTGATTGTTGTTGTTTTGATTCAGTTCAGGGCAATCCTTTCGTATGTGCCCCGTTGCTCCACACTTGAAGCACCCACGATTGTTTCCTTGTTGCTGCTGTTGCTGATTCTGCCTAGCTGGGAACTGGCTTCGGCAGTCTTTGGCTTCGTGCCCCATCTTGTTGCATCGCTGACACTGACCTTTTCCACATGGCCCACTGTGATGTCGGTTACATTTGTTACACTTAGGGTGGTTTCCTCGATAGCCACCCTGTTGCTGAGGGCCCTTGTTGCTTTCAGTCTTCCTTTGTTGAACTGGGGCCTGAGTGGGGTTAGCATCCTTTCCCTGACTTCCATCCCACTTTCGCTTGTTATCGCCAGAAGTTCCAGCAGTAGCACCGATCCTCGGGGGCAGCTTGCCCTCTTCCACAGCCTGATTGGTGAGTTTGTGAGCAAGACGAACCACAGGCTGTATAGTATTGAGGTTGGCTGAGGTCACATGACTTCTGATTTCTGGGACCAAGCCTTTGATGTACAATTCAATCCTTCGGTACATAGGTCGGGACATGTTTGGGCAAAGTGCAGCATAGTCGTTGGACTGCTTAGTGTAGGTCTCAATCTCTGATCCGACCATCTTGAGCGCATAGTACTCGTTCTCGAGTTTATGGATGTCATCCCTGTGACAGTACTCCTCTTTGATCATGTCCTTGAAATCTTCCCATGCCGTAGCATTAGCAGTTTCCAGACCAAGCATCTGAATATGTGCTTTCCACCATGAAAGCGCGTTCCCTTCAAGCGTACCAGTTGCGTACTTAACCCAGTTAGCAGGGGGACACTCGCAGACGGCAAAGACAGCTTCGGCCTTTTCGATCCAATGCAGAAGGCCTATGGCACCCTCAGTGCCGTTGAAAGGGAGAGGCTTGCCATCCATGAAGGTTTTGAAAGTACAAACACGTGGTTGCGCAGGCGCAGGCTGACCTGTTGTGAGAAATGGAGCGAATAGGTTTAGAGGTGAAAAGACGATGTGGGGGTAGGATCTAAACATCCTATAGCAACGGGTTTACCTCCAGGGTGAGCTGCGAAAGCTGCAGCCACCGTGTTGAGCAAGTTAGCGAATTGAGCCTGAGTCATGTTAACGCTTCCTCTTCCGCGTCCACTCATTGTCTTGATAACCAGAAAACACAGTATGAGTGTGATGTCGTAACGTAGCGAGAATAAGATAGAAGAGGGAGGTGTATCTATCTAATCAGGCACACTAGTATGTATAATAGAGCAGTCAATATAAGGTAAACAAGCAAGTAAACACAAGTCCGAGCTACGAGGTCTAGTGTGTCGAGCCTTGCACTTGGAGTGTAGTGTCGTCACGAGTCACGGGTTATAGTCTGGTTTTTCTCAAAAAGATTTTTCCCTTTTTAAAACCAAGTTCACTATAACCAATGGCTCTGATACCAATCTTTCACAACCCCCAAATTCCACCTGCGGAGTACCGTCCGCTTGAGGGCGTGACCGACCAGGATCCAGCCACCAATTATACTGAGCATTGGATAATAGTAAGGATGATCACCAGCCATAATGGTTAGTAAACACCATAGTTTAAAGTTCAAATGTTTAAGTTCGAATAACAGTTAAGTAAGTAGCGGAAGCATAGATAAAATGGTTTAAATAAGGTTCATGGTTCAAATTATTTAGAACCCAACATGCGGGTTTAGGCGACCACTACACTTCCCAAGCTGCAAGCTCCTGAGTCACTGGTTACCTGCAAAGCATGCAGTAAGGGGTCAACAATAATGCTGAGTGAGTTCACTAGTTGTCCAGTTTTAATTACCAAAAACTTGTTTCACCAGTTAATTTATCCGTTTATACATGCCATGGGGAGCTACCCCAAAAGTTAGCAACTAAACTGTTTTTCCAATACCGAACACTAGGTGACCGTTGCGTATCCGCAAGAGAGTGCCCCGATGTCAATGTTCTATCATCATTGACGGATGCCTGAGTACATTAGTTCACGACCGATCCCATACCTTGGCACGGTGTGAGGTTGGTAAGACCTAAATAGCGCTATCAACTAATAACCCGTTCGCCTGGCCCCGGCGACTAATCGGTATTAAGTAGTAGGGACTTTAAGTGATAGAGTTTCGTTTAGTGCCGTTGGTTGCAATCCGTATAAACAGTAATTAACTAAAAGGTTCCCAATAACAAGGGAAGAAAAGTAAGTTGTATCCCTTATAAGGGGATAGTGTTGTTTTAGTTCCGTTTCCCAAACCACCGGGAATACATGCTTTAGGTTGTGAACTCACCTTGGGTTGCTCGGTAGATTATTTTACCCGGTCAAGTATGTTGGTCACCACGTCCTAACATGGTTACCAGATATGGGTCAAGTCGGGTACAAGTAAACACATAGCGAACACGTATGGCAATACATATAGCAAACACGTATAACATGCGAATACACAACAGTTGGGTTTATTGGGTCAGCCCTAACATATAATCAGCAGTAACAAACATGCAGTCCAGTCAACAGAAAGCCCAACAGTCAAAGCCCAATAACAACAAGGTAGCCCAGTCGAGACAAGGGTGGTTGCGACTCGCAACCGAGGTTACGACTCGCAACCGAGGTCTCGGTTCATCACGTTTTGGTTACGACTCGCAACCAGAGGTTCCGACTCGCAACTAGCAGTTCCGACTTAGCAGCAGTGGTTACGACTCGCAACCGGATTCGATACGCGTTGATTGCGACTCGCAACTGGGAGATCTCGACAAGACTTGATGTGGTCTCGAGTCGCAACCAAAGGTTACGACTCGCAACCGTGATTACGTGCACAACAAACTCTTCTAGAACCTGCAATGTACTGACCAATAGGATTGCATTTTCATGTAAATTGTGTACTATATCCACTAACATGTCTGTTTGTCTATAATGTGTCTAATTTGGATCAAACAAAGCATATTCAAAATATTTGAGTGACATTCATGCTGTTCATAACATTCAAACATTATTCATGAATATTCAATCCTTAACATCACTTTAATATCATTCGGATAGCAAAATCACCAAATCCCTGATAAAAATATTAGAACACATTTCATCACTAAACATCATAACATGAACGGACATAATAGATATTATCATTCTCGGTTCCTAAGCATAATCGGATACTAACCATTCAACCAAAGTCATGAATATTCATTCTATCTAAACATTCCGAAACAAACATGTTATTCGGTTATGCATTTCACACACATATTATTCACACAAAACATGGCAACAATCATCATCCATACACAAGAATCATAGTAACACATTTTTGTACTAACCGGTTGAAGTTGTGGGTTTGAAGAAGCAAAGATTCTTTCCGGTTGGTGATTCCGAGCTAGAGCCGAGGTGTTCTTGTTGTTGGTTGATCCGAGAGGGAAAAGGAGAGGGGAGGGAGGTGATTCTTTGTGAGGGTTTTAGGGTTTTGGTGAGAGAGATGAGAGGAGAGTATGAGAGAAAATGTTGCAAAAATGGTAGAATGGTGAGGGTTGGCCGGTATATATATCGAGTGGGTTGAGGATGGGCTTTGGCCCTAACCGGCCCAATTTACTGTTCACTCGAGACCATCCCGGGTCTCGAGTCGGGTTTCGGCTCCTATATATATAACACACATATATATATATATATTTATACGTACATATATGCACACAACACGTAATAACAAGCAATTCATAATTTTTCACTTAATAGTTTACGTACACACATGTTACATCGAAAGGTTGTCCGGGAAAATCCGAAGTGTCACACTATTTACCAAACTAGTGTTCCTTGAAAACTATTTACCAAAATAGTGTTCCTTGTGTATTTTGTATTTACCTTTTCTTTTTTAACCAACATTAAAAAAAACTTTCCCATCATATCATAATTAGATATCCCGAAATTCGCGAATAATTCCCACATTAAAAAAAAAAAAAAAAACTTTCCCATCATATCATAATTAGAGGTTCCATCTGGTAGTTATTAATTTCCCGTTAAAAAAAGGTTGTTCTATTTTCACACCCCTATAATCTTATTTTCACATCCCTATTTGTATACGGGCCGTATAGAGTGATACGGGACGTATAGAATGTTTATGCACATAATTTAATGCGGTGGAATGTTTTTTTTTATATGTATACGGGACGTATAGTTATATACGGGCCGTATACATATTTGCATAATTTTGTTTCGAATGTTTGATAGGGGTTTTTGGTTTTGAAATCTGTATACGGGCCGTATAATGTTATACGCCCCGTATAGCCAGTATAGAAAAGTTAATTTTTTGTTGCAATCGGGAAACCGTTTAATAAATTTTGTAAATTTTAAAATAGTGTTGTATATATCGGATTATATTACGAGTTTGTAGTTAAACGTATTTATTATGTTTCATAAGTTTCCACTTTGTAAAACGATAAATATGTATAGAAAAGTTAATTTTTTGTTGCAATCGGGAAACCGTTTAATAAGTTTTGTAAATTTTAAACTATTGTTGTATATATCGGATTATGTTACGAGTTTGTAGTTAACGTATTTATTATTTTTAATAAGTTTCCACTTTGTAAAACGATAAATATGTATGTATAGAAAAGTTAATTTTTTGTTGCAATCGGGAAACCGTTTAATAAGTTTTGTAAATTTTAAAATAGTATTGTATATATCGGATTATGTTACGAGTTTGTAGTTAAACGTATTTATAATGTTTAGTAAGTTTCCACTATGTAAAACAATAAATATGTGATATGATTATGATAAACTACGACAACAATTATTAAACAAACAACTTAACATCTAAACATAAGATTAATATTTATAATGTTTTACATCTAAAAAAAAAAAAGATAAACTTTTACAAAGTTTCAAACGTAAAATAACAAAAAAAAAAAATACAATAAACAGCTACGGCGGTGGTGGAGGTGGTGGTGCAGCGACAGCTCGTGGAGGTAGGGGCGCGGCAGAATGCATAGCCACAATCGCCTCGACTATCCACTGTACATCATCTCTCACTGCAGCTAAATCCCCTCTGACTGCAGCTACATCCGACTCGACCTGAACGAGTCTCTCCTCCACCCCCGGTGGAGGCATGACACGCTGTCTCACGCTGCGTCGAACGTACGGGCGATCACCCCGTAAATCCTCCGCAACTACTTGTGATCGATCGACAGTATGAGGCGATCACCCCGTAAATCATCCGCAGCTACCGGTGCTGGCACAACCTTTGTCGGTTCACTTTATTCTATACGGGCCGTATAACCTTATATGTAAGACCCTAATTCGTTCATGACAAAAGTCGCAGCGGAAAAACACGAACCATAAAATTTCTTTCATTATAATACCTCAACTCATTTAAAATTTAACTTTAACATAGTTCTTTCTCATAAATCCGTCATCCTCTTATTTACTAATTAAGAACATAGCTTATGTCTAATAAAATATACACATCAACGTTCCCGTACAATCTCTCAATTGACTCGATCTTCGATCTCTATTCCTTAGTAATCCTCATGGCTTGTACTACCTGCGCTCACCACATAAAATTTATAACGTTAGTACGTGTCATAAACATATAAGATTTGTTCACGTTTACTTTTCATTTCATTAACTCTTTACATCCCGGCTTTCCCTCTAATCATGCGATCCGTAGTGAGACTTCCTTGGTATTCCCGCATTACACTTCATCACCAAGCACGCTGTCATTATCGTTAGTACTCAATTTCATTGAATGCATGCGTACATACTTTCATATAAACTTATACATACACTTACGATCACACATAGCAACTTGCATACCTACGTACCTACATACGTACGTACCTACGTACATGCATACCTAAATACATCCATTCATACATACATACATACTTACATACATACATACATACATACATACATACATACATACATACTTACATACATACCTACATACATACATACCTACATACATACATACCTACATACATACATACTTGTTACATGCCTTCTCACAACTTACATACGTGCATACCTTCGTACATACTCACTTGCGTATATATACATACTATCTACATACACCCCTACATACATACACTTATACTTATAAAACATACATACGTATATACCTAAATACATACCTAAATTTATATTTTCAATCACCCATTGCAATATACCCGACTCATACTTGTCTACTCATATACGTCTTCATATATCCTTATGTACTTGCTTGCACACTAATAATCTTACATACATTCGCGCATACACGCTTACATACACTTCTACATACGTGTATAGAGATATACAACATCCATACATACCTATCCACACATACCTATCCACACATGCGCTTACCCTAATGGTCACAAAACATGAGTTAAATTAGTCATACGCAACTTAAAACACGTTTAAACGAGTTCCCAAACCAAAACGGAGCAAACGAGCAACTTTCGCCAACCAGGGGGGGCTCGCGTGACGCCAAGGGCCTTGGCGTCACGCTAGGCCCCTGATTTCACAGAACATGTGCAGCACAATGCTGCACATTCCCAGCACGGTCCCGTTTTACGGAAACGAGCATAACTCTCTCGTTTTTTATCCGTTTTACCCGATTCTTTTTCCTACACGTCTGTAATTTAATTCTCCATCTAATGGAACTAAAATCCAACATCCGACTTAATATAATTTCAGACTTTTAACTCCTCGGCTTATTACCCTTTTACCAAACTTCGACCCGTTCATGCATACATCAACATAACTTGTTCGTTTTACCATAACCTCTTATAAACATAATAATATCAGTGACGTCTATCATAAATTACTAAATTCTTGGATGTCTTGCATCCTCTGAACACCTTATCGTTCATATGCTTATTTTTGACCCGTTAAGGGTATTCGCGCATTAATTGGTCTACGACTAACGAAACCATAATCCCCACTTCCATACTTGTCCAAAACATTACACTAAACGAATAACTTGTTTCTAAGCTACGTTTAAGATCGTTTGCCCCAAAATACCCATCAAGGGCATTTTGGTCAACCTTAATCCCATCATTTACGACGAAGGACTTTAACACATTTTTGACCTCAAACATCATGTTTAATTAATTAAAACACCTTATTACTTAATCGAACTAAGAAGTGATTACGGAAATCACTTACCTTATGCGTCCGTGCTCGTATCCGATTCCTCGCCTTTTCTTGACCCGCTATCCTTTCATGCTTGCGTCCATCTTGACATGATTCCTATACTCTCTTTTCATCAAGATCACGCTCCTATTAGCATATGCATTCGTACACGTTAACAATCATATCAATCGTATATTTCACCCTTAACTTTCATTAGTCATTTCTAACATACATAACTCATATGATTATATTCATATCCGCTTAAACTCATGTAATTCATCATATAATCACAAACAACGCATATTGACATAACATGTACCATACGAATTCCTATAATCCTGCCTTTACGACCACGTGTCAATTCATGTTTCTTATGCTTAGTTGACTTTTGAAAGTCAACTATATACCATATTTAACCATCGACTTATCATCATATACTCGTAACATCATATTCGATTATACAGATGACACTATATACATTTCATCATACACTTGATGCGAGTACTACCTTTTAAGCATAACGTACAACTATTTCATGCTCAAATCTTCTAAACTCATACATAACCCATCAAAACCTACTACTAATCATCATGTATCATTCCCAAACAAACATCAAACATATCATCATCACATTTCCCCTAATTCTTCTAACAAGTATTCATCATAACCACATAATACATCAATCTTTCAACAAGACTCGAACATGGGAGGTGATTCTAGTCATCATCTTCACCCTAACTAACGGGTTTCACCTCTAATCATCAAATTAACGCAAACCCTACATAACCCATGTTCTATACGAGGATTCTAACCCTTGTACATGATCAATTTCATATTAACTCACGGATTAGAACATAACCCACTTCACCCATGATCACCAATCTTAAATTTAAGACATACCTTATGATCCCCTCGTGAAGGTGATCACTAATTCATGCTCGGTTGTGAATTTGGGCCTTGATTCATTCTTCAATTTGAAGCTTTTGATGATCTAGGGTTTGGGGCTCTTGAGAGCCCCTGATCGATCTATCCAGAACACACACGAAAATGTGTGTGTGTGTGTGTGATCCTTTTCTTTTAATAACCCAACTTTCATTAGTTCCACTTTAGCCCCTCGGGTTTTGCCTTTAAAACATAACTGACACTACCTTCATCATTTAATACTTTTGACCGTACTCTTAACTAGGTTAAATAGCCTAGTTATTTATTTCATGACGTGTCACATAAGAACATACGACAAATATTAACATTCAGATTTTTGGGGCGTTACATTATACGGCCCGTATCAACCATGTTAGAATAAGATGATACCATGTGGATTTATTAGGACCCTAAAAAATAATGTAGTTAGGGTGGAGATACAATAGGAAGTTTATTTGGCTAGGAAGGCTAGAAAGTGATCTTGACCATCCATTTAATTAATCAAGGGCTAAGATTAAATGAATGAAATTGAAGCAAAAAAAAGAGGCGTGTGGGTTTGTTAGGGGCATTCTAGTCAATTCAGCACAATGGTTTCTCTCTCCTCCAATTCCCTCCCATTTTTTAAACGTTAATAACTTTTTCATACGACATTATTTTTTTTATAAAATTGCACCAAAAAAACAGCGTTTTTTTAACTTTAAAACGAGTATACTATTGCTATATTTTCGAAAAAAATATTGAAAACCCAGTTGCGTAAAAAGCAATGAAAAAAAAACGTAAAAAATGACTTTTTCTAAAATGCAACGCACAAAAAACACAAAGAAATGTCTTATTTCTAAAACGCAATGACCAGAAAACACAAATAAATGTTTTATTTCTACAACGCAATAGCCTAAAAACACAAAAGAAAGTGTACTTTATAAAACGCAATGGACTGAATGTGTTTTACCTAAAACGCAATGCACCCAAAACACTTAAAAATGTCTTATTTCTAAAACGCAATGGCCAGAAAACACTTAAAATGTCTTATTTCTGAAACGCAATGGCCAGAAAACACTTAAAAATGTCTTATTTCTAAAACGCAATGGCCAGAAAACACTTAAAAATGTGTTATTTCTAAAACGCAATGCCTAGAAAACATATAAAAATGTCTTATTTCTAAAACGCAATGGCCTAAAAACACAAAAGAAACTGTTCTATCTAAAACGCAATGAACTGAATACACAAAAAATGTGTTTACCTAAAACGCAATGAGTAAAAACACTTCAAAAATGTTTTATTTCTAAAACGCAATGACCAGAAACTGTTGTTCACAGAACCAGAAACTGTCTAAAACGCAATGACAAGAAACTGTTGTTCATAGAACCAGAAACTGTCTAAAACGCAATGACCAGAAACTGTTGTTCACAGAACCAGAAACTGGTGTTCACAGAACCAGAATCTAATTAAAACGCAATGACCAGAACCTGTTGTTTACAGAACCAGAAACACTGTCTACGAATGCAGTTTTCCAGAGGCAATTTACAGAAAATTAAATTTTCTGATGCATTTTTATTAGAGCAATTTAATAGGAAAAAAAATTTTCCGAGCTGACCTGGCAGCTGAACCCCAGCCAGGGGCTCTGCCCCTTGGACCCTGCCAGGGGTTGCCACCCCTGGGACCCCGCTACCAGGGGCGCTGCCCCCGGACCCCCGCCAAGATCGTAAAACGCAATGACTAAATCAAAAACCCAGATCGTAAAAATGAAATTAAAGAATTTCTTACATGGATCTAAATGATTTCTTCAACAATTGACGAAGTTTGAATGATTGAAACACTTATCAGCGCTCGAATCGAACGAATCGAGTGATTATCTCCAAAATCTCCGAAAAAACCGAGATTTTTTATGAAATTAAATTGGGTTTTCTTCAAAAAAGCTGAAGAACACGTTGATCGGGTGTTTGAATCATTGATTTGTGATGAAAATCGCACTATAATGTAGTGATTATTGAGATAGAAAGTGAAGAAATGGTTGAAGATGGTGGGTTTTGAAAATGGTGAGTTTTGAAGTTATTGGGTTTTGAAAAGGAAGAAGAAAGGGATGGATTGACTAAAATACCCTTTTTCTTTATTTTAAATGTTGTCAAATGTCCTAATCCTATTGATTCCTACACTTCCTAGCCAAAATAAACTTCCTATTTGATCTTTTCCCAATGTAGTTATTGATTTCCCATCATATCATAATTTAATAGAGGTTACATCAAGTCATATTATAATTAGAGGGTTTTTAACGTCGTTTCTCACAATTGACAATTTTTTTTGAAAATGATGATTGCTTAAAAAAAAGTAAAATGCAATTTAAGGTACCGTATTTGCTATTTAAAAAAAAGTAAACTGTCATTTTGGTCCTTGAGGTTTGGCCAGTTTTGTCGTTTTAGTCTAAATTTCAAACCTTTTGCCATTTTGGTCCCCGTGGTTTCGTTTTTTTGCCATTTTGGTCCAAATTTCAAATTTGGCCAGATTCTCCAACTTAAAACCTTCTATTTTATCTTTATCCTCAAGGGCATTTTGGTCATTTTAGAATTATTATAACACATTTTTAATTAAAACAATACAAATAAAAGCACCCCATGTCTTCATCTTCCCCAAAAGCTGAAGACCACCACCGCCACCTCCTCTCTTTACTCACCACCGCCACCTCCTCCCCCTTCTCACCACCGCTATCATCAATACCCACCCATCAACACTTGATAAAAATAAAAACAAAAATATGAAAAAGAAGAGGCTCAGATCTGTTAATAATAATCAAAACAAAGAGGAACCAACTGCCATGGCTGCAAACATCGCGTGACGGAGTCAGTTCCGACAACGGTTTCAAGCACCACCACCACCGCCACCTCCTCCTCCCTCTTCTCACCACCGCCACCTCCTCCCCCTTCTCACCACCGCCATCATCAACACCCACCCATTAGCATCGCCTCTGAAAAGCATAACTCCGTACTATCACCAACAGAACCATCCCCACCACCAATCTTAATCCCATTCTCTTCAAAACCACCCCCAACATGCACCCTTGACCCAATTTCACCAGAAAACCCTAATCCAAACCCTAATTCCTCAGCACCTAAGCACCTACACTACCGTTCCGCCGCCATCTGACCACCGCCGCTGCTAGATTCTTTCTGGGTTGCAGGAAACCCTAATCCCCACCACCGCCGCCACCTACACTACCCTAATTCCCCTTCTCCCACCGCTCTCTCTCTCCTCGTACTCTCTACTCGTCTCTCTCTTCTTCGATCTCCTGTCACACCCCGACCACGTGTAACATACAAAACGTGGCGGAAACGTCGGGGAGTGTTGTAACAGAATTAATTGTCTCATAACCATGGCATACAAAGTTTTATTTATTTATTAAACAAGAGTGTTACATTGTCTTAAACAGGAATTAAGGAGTTCAGAACATAATTAAACATAGTCTATCTTCTTTTAAAGTCTCTAAGGCACAGGTCCGCCCTAGTATCATGATCAACATCCTACGGAAAAGCTCCTGAAAACACATGTGAAAATAGGTACGTCAGCATAAAAATGCCTGTGAGATACATAGGTTTGTAAAAATAGGATTCATGACTTATGTTTAAGAAAATGTTTAGTCATGAACCTTGTAATTTGCTTTGTCTTGTAAATCATTTGAAAACAATAAGATCAGATGATATGTCTAAGTAATTGTCCGGTTAAATAAATGACCATGTAAAAATGTGTTTGTATAAGATAAGTTGTTTGTAAATCAACGTCTTGTGAAAAATATGTTATTTATACAAAATGTTCTATGTCTCAATATTGAAATGATTTAAATAACGTTACGACATGTAATACCACACAAACACTTATATATAGGAAGTGCCAGCGGCGTATCCACCATGCTTGTATCATATTACACATGCATCGTTACTTAATCACTTAATCAAACAAAACCAACCAATGTAAGAAGTCTATGTTTAAACCAATTGTCAAATGTATTGAATAATATGTCAAAGTGTTTATGTCAAGATGTAAATCATGTCAAAATGTCTATGTCAAATGTCCATGTCAAATGTCTATGTCAAATATCCATGTCAAATGTCTATGTCAAATATCCATGTCAAAGGTCTATGTCAAATATCCATGTCAAATGTCTATGTCAAATATCCATGTCAAATGTCTATGTCAAAATGTCATGTATGGCAAGTGAAATGTCTCAACTAAACCATATGCACAAAAACAAAGTATTGAAGCAAAACTTGGTTCAAATCAAAGCTATGTTTTGTGTAAATGCATGCAACTATTTAATATGAACATCTATGCGGTATTGTAAAAATGCATACATCCAAGCCTTGTGACTGTGGTGATAAACCCTTTAAACAAATTAAAGGTCTATCTGTCTTATATCATCGAATTCGGTCATTCCTTTCTGTCCCCTTTCCCTGGGATGTCCGGAACGGGAGTTGTCAATTCCTATGGTACCACTACCTACTAACGAACGGCGTAGCTAATGTTAATGAATGTATTGTCCCATGTAAACAAACCAAATGTCATACCAGAATTGTAAGCATGTGAAAACAATGCACTAAGTATGTAATCAAATGAACATACATAGCGTGAAATGTCATGTAAAACGATGTACTAAGTAATGCACAAAATGGGCACACCTAGCATGAAATGTCATGTAAAACAATGTACTAAGTAATGCACAAAATGGGCACACCTAGCATGAAATGTCATGTAAAACAATGTACTAAGTAATGCATAAAATTGGGCACACCTAGCATGAAATGTCATAAAATCATGTACTATAATGTACTAACGAACATAGCATGTATATGATGTGAAAACAGGAAAGCATGAAAGTAACAAGTAGGCACATGTGTTCCACCCCAAAACGTTTGGAAAACAGTAAAAGAGGGGTCTATGTACTCACTTGAGATTGCTCAGATGTCTAAAGATAATCACCAAGTAATGCTAGAGATCTCAGAATCAAACGACACCTAATATAAGTAACTATGTTAATAACCGGACCTAAATCGGAAGATTGGATAGAATGAGGTTTCGTAAACCAAAGGAGTGTAGAGACTCGTGTCATTTGGTTTAACAAAGCCTACATACTAAATGAAACCTATCCTAAGTGCTTGTGATCCATTACGACCCGTTTAGGTAGCTTATGCTACTTTAACGCGTCGTTCGCGTGAAACGCGTTTGGACCGCCTAACTAGTCCTATGACAAGTAATATATGCCTTAACATGTCTAATATGGTTGTCAAATCAGTTTAGATGTCAAAAGTTATGTTACATATGTTTAAAATGAATTTTGGCATCAAAGGGGTATTTTGGTAATTTACCTAAGGCATATAAACTACCTATCATACAACTACTTAAACGAAGCGACCATAAGGTATAACCTCGTAAGGTTATTCCCTATATACTATGGTCACCTAATGTGCTTGGTCGGATCCTAATGATCGACCAAACGGGTCGGGTTCGAAGGTATAAGCGATTGTTTAGATCGCTTACCTTACGACCCTATCTAAGCACTAAACTAAAAGTGACGAGCTAAGCATGTTAAAACATGCTTAACTAAGTTTAGAAAACAGGTTTGGTATCACAACAAACGGTTGTGATACCTAAGAGTAGTTTGGTTAGAAAATACGTAAGAATACGTATTCTGCCCGAAACTACGGCTCGTCACTGAGCCTAGATAACGTGGTAATCAGTAGGTATAGTCGCTAGGGACTATAACCATCGTGATCACGCTCACGTTATGAAGTTCAAACGAACTTTGCATCGACCATAAACTGGTCAATGCAGAAAGTCAAACAAAGTTTGACTTTCGGACTCGAAAAGCAATAAAAGAACGAAAGAGGACTTACGAAGGGTCCCCGAATGCTAATCCCGATCTAAGTAACTCAGGTATGAAACGAAGGTTCCAACTTAGAGCCCAAATGATCAGATTTGTGGGTTTTGAAGCAATGGGGGGTGGGTATTTATAGGAAAAGTAGAGCCGTTAGGATCGTTTCTTGAATATCGTGCCACGATCCGAGCCGTACACTTGTCACAAAGTTGTGGTGGTTAGAAATGATGTTTATCAGCTGAAAATGCAAGTTGCAAGCATGTGGTTGTGGTTTAATCAGCTGATAATCTGCTGACTGTTTGTTATTATCTGTTCTGGCACAGGCTAGCGCACCGCTACACTAAAAGTGTAGCGCACCGCTAGGCCCTAGTTTGGCAGAATTACACTTTTGGTCCCTGTATTGCAATCAGCCCATTTTTGACACGTTTAAGGCCCGTTAACCCCATTTCAAAGCTCTAAAATGAAGTTAAAGTATAGGGAACTTAAAACATGTTCAAAAATATCTCGGATGTCGGTTCGTTTGGCCGTACGGTCGCGATGTTCGGTTAATTACGACGGAATGCGCACAAGCGCGAAAAACGATCCAAATGACGCGACGAATGGATTTTTCTTAAGGCGAACACTAAAATATAATATAGTCATGCTTACATAAATTTTTGGATGTCCGGATGTATTCAGAACGTGAGTTATGCGCGAAAATGCAAACTTGTGCACTTTTTGACACTTTTAGTCCCTGAATGACCCAAAAGTTTATTTTAGCACACCGAACCCCTCAAAGCCTATTTCTAAGCTATGTAAAGGATATTTAAGGTGTGTTTAACTTATGGTCATGTTCCGGAATGTTCGTTACAGTTCAAATTGACATACTTTCGCAGTTTGTCATATTTAGTCCCTGTAAGCGAATTAACTTGTTTTTGCCATACCAAAGCCTTCAAAACTTATTTCTAAGTTATGTAAAGGTTATTTAAGGTATGTTGAGTATATGTTGATGTTCCGGAGTATTTCTCGCATTAAACTGAGTACGTTTACGCACTAGTTTGCGTATAACTCTCCAGAAAGTGATGTAGAGTTTGAAATTGAACAAAAGTCAAAACATGAAAAATGTAAAACACAATCAAACAAACATTGGGATCAAATAACATTGTTTTATTGATAATAGAACTGTTCACAATGATTACAAGCACAGTTGTTACAGTCTCCCCTACTAGTGGAAATTTCGTCCCGAAATTTATTTAGAGGAAACTCGAGGAAAAAGATGTGGATATTTCGCCTTCATTTGATCTTCGCGTTCCCAAGTAAACTCAGGTCCACGCTTAGCTTGCCAGCGAACTTTGACCAAAGGAATGCGCTTGCGTTTAAGCCACTTGACTTCACGTTCCATGATTTCCACTGGTTTCTCAACAAATTTCAGTGTTGTGCCAACACGAATTTCGTCAAGCGGTATGGAGAAATTCTCATCAGCTGTACACTTCTTGAGATTGGACACGTGAAAAGTTGGATGAACATTTCCCAGTTCAGGAGGTAACTCAAGTCTGTAGGCTACCTTTCCGATTCTTTCGACGATCTTGAATGGTCCAACGTACCTAGGTGCAAGTTTTCCTTTCTTTCCAAATCTGATCACACCTTTCCAAGGTGAGACCTTAAGTAATACTCGATCACCGACTTGAAATTCCAAGGCTTTGCGTTTTGGATCCGCGTAAATCTTCTGACGGCTCTGAGCTGCCTGAAGGTTATCACGAACTTTCTTGACCTTGTCAGTTGTCTCTAAAATGAGGGCAGGCCCAGTAAGTTGAGCCTCGCCAATCTCATTCCAGCAGACTGGTGAACGACATTTTCGACCGTAGAGAGCTTCAAAAGGAGCCATTTTGATGCTGGTGTGATAACTGTTGTTGTAGGAGAATTCAATCAATTTAAGATGTGAATCCCAGCTACCACCCAAATCGATCACACAAGCTCTTAGCATATCCTCCAGAGTCTGGATTGTTCTCTCAGATTGACCATCCGTTTGCGGATGATAAGCTGTGCTCAGATTAAGTTGGGTCCCCATAGCAGATTGCATGGTTCTCCAAAAGTGAGAAGTGAAACGAGCATCTCTGTCAGAAATGATGTTCAACGGAACACCATGTCGAGCTACAATTTCATCCACATAGATTTGTGCAAGTCTGTCAGCAGGAAAATCCTCACGGATTGGCAAGAAATGTGCTGACTTTGTAAGACGATCAAGGACTACCCAGATGGCATCATGACCTTTCTTAGTGCGTGGAAGTTTGGTAACAAGATCCATAGTAATGTTTTCCCATTTCTAAACTGGGATCTCTGGTTGCACCAATAAACCAGAAGGACGTTGATGTTCAGCCTTAACCTTAAGACAAGTAAGGCATTTTGACACGTATAAGGCAATGTCTTTCTTCATACCAGGCCACCAATAGTGAATACGAAGATCCTTATACATTTTATCTGAGCCCGGATGAATAGAATAACGAGACTTATGGGCTTCATCCATAAGCAAGGCACGAAGATCATCTAGGCTTGGGACCCACAAACGGTCCATGAAGTAATACGATCCATTGTCCTTCAGTTCCAGAGCAGGTGTTATGTGATAAGGAAATTCCTTATCCATCAATCCTTGTGAAACACAAGATTGTTGAGACTGAGAAATGCGTGCTTGAATATCGGATCGAGCTTGAATAACAGATTGAACACGTACACAATGAAGCTTAGTACGTTCCTTACGACTCAATGCATCAGCTACGACATTCGCCTTACCAGGATGGTAGCGAATTTCGCAGTCATAGTCGTTTAAAAGCTCAACCCAACGTCGCTGTCTCATGTTGAGTTCTTTCTGGTTGAAGATATGCTGAAGACTTTTGTGGTCAGTGAAAACCACACATTTTGTACCGTACAAATAATGTCTCCAGATCTTGAGAGCAAAGACAACTGCACCCAACTCAAGATCATGAGTGGTGTAGTTCTTCTCATGAATCTTCAACTGCCTCGATGCATAAGCTATGACTTTGTTCCTTTGCATAAGAACACAGCCAAGACCCAATTTCGATGCATCACAATACACAACAAAATCATCATCACCCTCAGGCAATGATAGAACAGGCGCATCGCAAAGCTTCTGCTTCAGGTGTTGAAAAGCTTCCTCTTGTTTGCACCCCCAATAAAAGGGCATTTTCTTCTGAGTTAGAGCAGTTAGAGGAACTGCAATCTTCGAGAAGTTTTCTATGAAGCGGCGATAATAACCCGCTAGACCAAGAAAAGAACGAACTTCAGTAGGAGTAGTAGGCGCATCCCAATCCTTAATCGCACTGATCTTGGAGGGATCTACATGAATACCTTGTTCGTTGAAGATGTGTCCTAAAAATTGAACTTCTTTAAGCCAAAATTCGCACTTAGAGAATTTGGCGAAAAGTTGCTCTTTCTTTAGGAGTTCCAGAGTAAGACGAAGGTGCTGCTCGTGATCAGCTCGCGTCTTAGAATAAATCAAGATGTCGTCAATAAAAACAATGACGAACTGATCCAAATAAGGTTTGCAGACCCTATTCATTAAGTCCATGAAAACAGCAGGAGCATTAGTCAAACCGAATGGCATGACTGTGAATTCATAATGCCTATAACGAGTGCGGAATGCTGTCTTCGGAATGTCTTCTTCTTGCACCCGAAGTTGATGATATTCAGATCGCAGATCAATCTTCGAAAAATAAGAAGCGCCTTGTAACTGATCAAAGAGATCATCGATGCGAGGTAGGGGATATCGATTCTAGATGGTAAGCTTGTTAAGCTCACGATAATCGATACACATCCTAAAGGATCCATCCTTCTTCTTGACAAAAAGAACGGGAGCACCCCAAGGTGAAAAGCTGGGACGGATAAAGCCTTTGTCAGAGAGCTCCTGAAGTTGTTTGGACAACTCTTGCATCTCAGATGGTGCAAGACGATATGGAGCTCTGGCAATGGGATTTGCACCAGGTACGAGATCAATGCGGAACTCGACTTGGCGTGCTGGAGGTAGACCAGGTAAATCTTCAGGGAACACTTCAGAATAATCCCGAAAGACAGGAATATCTGAAATAGACTTACCCTTGCCTTTATCTTCTGTAACATGTGCTAAGAAAGCCACATAGTTCTTCCACAAATACTTCCGAGCTTTAAAACAAGACATGAGTTTGAGACCACCGATAGGCTTCTCACCTTGAACCTGCAGAATCTCGCCTGACGAAAGCGGCACACGAACAATCTTCTCAGAACAAACTATCTCTGCGTGATGCTTGGATAACCAATCCATTCCCACAATAACGTCGAAGCTTCCAAGTTGCATAGGCGTGAGGTCGATAGGAAAAAGATGGCTGTTAAGATTCAACTGGCAGTTGCGAAGAACAGAATCAAGAATAATGGGTTCACCACTAGCAACTTCTACTGTCAAAGATTTACTTAGTTTTGTTCTAGACACTCGAAGCATTGGCTCAAAAGACAATGACACAAAACTCTTGTCGGCACCCGAATCAAAGAGAACATATGCAGGCTGGTTATTAATAAAGAACGTACCGTTCACCACGTTATCGTCCGCCTGCGCCTCTTGGGCGTTCATGTTAAAGACTCGGCCTCGAGCCGGAGCCGGATTCTGGTTCTGGTTCTGGTTCTGGTTCGCCAGTCTTGGGCACCGATTCCTGTAGTGGGTCAGATCTCCACAATTGTAACAAGCACCAGGTGGGTATTGTGGTCGTGCAGCTTGACCCTGTTGCGGAGCAACTTGTTGAACCGGGTTCTGAACCGCGGGATTCTGAGCAGACCGACAAACATTGGCAAGATGGCCTGATTTCCCACAGTTAGTACAGAAACGGCATGGAAGTTGCGGCTGGTGGTGACTGTTGCATCTATTGCACAAAGGTGCAATCCCTGAATAGGGTTTCTTCGCTGGAGGCTGTGCGGGTTGGTTGGGAGCTGCCTGGTTAGCTTGGGCAGTGACAGCATAGTTTTGGGAAGCCTTACGCTTCTTTGCCCTCTTCGAAGAACCAGAGTTCTTTCCATTCCCGTTTTGACTTTTCTTGCTATCCATCTTGTCAGCCGATTGTTCCTTGCCCTTGTCACCCTTCCGGTGTAACTTGTTCTTCCGGATCTGTGACTCAGTCAATGTCGCAGATAGCTCGATCGCCTGACGAAGTGTGGCAGGGTTACTACCAGTAAGAATGTCTTGTACCGAGTCAGGTAGGCCATCGATGTATCTCTCGATAGCCTTGTCGAGTGGGGTGGCCATTGTTGGGCAAAGCAGACTCAATTCTTCAAACCGATCAGTATATGCCCTGTGCTCACCACTATCTTGCTTCAAAACATCAAACTCTTTCTCCAACGCTCGCTGCTCATGGCGAGGACAGAATTCCCTCATCATAAGGGCTCTAAGTTCAGCCCAGGTCTGTGCAAGAGCAACTTCTGCACCTCTGTCTCTCATAACCCCGTTCCACCATGTCAAAGCCCTCTTCTGAAATACGCTCGAAGCAAACTCGACTTTGCGATTTTCCGGACACTGCACATGGCGAAAAGTATTCTCACTGCTCTCGAACCACTGAAGAAGCCCAGTCGCTCCCTCAGAACCACTAAACTTGAGTGGTTTAGCCAAATTAAAATCCTTGTATTTGCACGGACCATTGTTGTTGTTGTTGGCTTGTTGCCATTGAGCAAAGAGATTTGGGAATTGAGCAGCCATCTGCTGCGCAATAATTTCTGCCAGCTCGGCAGTAGCTATCTGGTTCTCGCGTCGAGGAGGCATTCTAAAAGAGGAAAACATGAAAAGAAACGAGTGAGATGATTGGATGAAAAGAATGAGATGAAACAAAATCAACAAGAGCAAAGATGGTGGTCATTCGTTCGTATCACAAAGCAAACAAACGACACACAGTGACTAATCAAAGTAAATGGGTCAAAATAATGTATTAGCGAAGACATGCTCGCCTATAAGTGAACACTCACTCCAAGAATTCCCAGGTAAGCACAACTGGTCTCGCGTCTGGTTGAGATGTATACGAAGTGCTTGCCTAGACAGAAAACCCAGAATACAGGCATTCACCCTTCCAGTTTCCACATGTTCACATTATTTAAAACCCAAAACGTTTGACGGGATTTTGAAAATTTGAAGGCACAAGGCCAAAAACCAATACTGAAAAGGGTTCAAAACCATATAACAGAGGGTTCAAAACCTTACAATTGAGGGTTCAAAACCTTGTAAAAAATTTATTCAAAAACAGATGATTGTTTTTCAAAAATCGTTTCAGAAATTTTTTTTTTTTTTTTTTGGTTCCTTGTTTTGTTAATCACCTAAGGATAGGTGATGTACATGTTTTAAGATCTAAACACAAGATAACTTGTGTTAGGTTCCTAGAAAAGTTATAGTCTAGGTCAAAGCATTACTAATAACCTAATTCCCTATAACCATTGGCTCTGATACCAACTCTTCTGTCACACCCGACCACGTGTAACATACAAAACGTGGCGGAAACGTCGGGGAGTGTTGTAACAGAATTAATTGTCTCATAACCATGGCATACAAAGTTTTATTTATTTATTAAACAAGAGTGTTACATTGTCTTAAACAGGAATTAAGGAGTTCAGAACATAATTAAACATAGTCTATCTTCTTTTAAAGTCGCTAAGGCACAGGTCCGCCCTAGTATCATGATCAACATCCTACGGAAAAGCTCCTGAAAACACATGTGAAAATAGGTACGTCAGCATAAAAATGCCTGTGAGATACATAGGTTTGTAAAAATAGGATTCATGACTTATGTTTAAGAAAATGTTTAGTCATGAACCTTGTAATTTGCTTTGTCTTGTAAATCATTTGAAAACAATAAGATCAGATGATATGTCTAAGTAATTGTCCGGTTAAATAAATGACCATGTAAAAATGTGTTTGTATAAAATAAGTTGTTTGTAAATCAAAGTCTTGTGAAAAATATGTTATTTATATAAAATGTTCTATGTCTCAATATTGAAATGATTTAAATAACGTTACGACATGTAATACCACACAAACACTTATATATAGGAAGTGCCAGCGGCGTATCCACCATGCTTGTATCATATTACACATGCATCGTTACTTAATCACTTAATCAAACAAAACCAACCAATGTAAGAAGTCTATGTTTAAACCAATTGTCAAATGTATTGAATAATATGTCAAAGTGTTTATGTCAAGATGTAAATCATGTCAAAATGTCTATGTCAAATGTCCATGTCAAATGTCTATGTCAAATATCCATGTGAAATGTCTATGTCAAATATCCATGTCAAACGTCTATGTCAAATATCCATGTCAAATGTCTATGTCAAATATCCATGTCAAATGTCTATGTCAAAATGTCATGTATGGCAAGTGAAATGTCTCAACTAAACCATATGCACAAAAACAAAGTATTGAAGCAAAACTTGGTTCAAATCAAAGCTATGTTTTGTGTAAATGCATGCAACTATTTAATATGAACATCTATGCGGTATTGTAAAAATGCATACATCCAAGCCTTGTGATTGTGGTGATAAACCCTTTAAACAAATTAAAGGTCTATCTGTCTTATATCATCGAATTCGGTCATTCCTTTCTGTCCCCTTTCCCTGGGATGTCCGGAACGGGAGTTGTCAATTCCTATGGTACCACTACCTACTAACGAACGGCGTAGCTAATGTTAATGAATGTATTGTCCCATGTAAACAAACCAAATGTCATACCAGAATTGTAAGCATGTGAAAACAATGCACTAAGTATGTAATCAAATGAACATACATAGCGTGAAATGTCATGTAAAACGATGTACTAAGTAATGCACAAAATGGGCACACCTAGCATGAAATGTCATGTAAAACAATGTACTAAGTAATGCACAAAATGGGCACACCTAGCATGAAATGTCATGTAAAACAATGTACTAAGTAATGCACAAAATTGGGCACACCTAGCATGAAATGTCATAAAATCATGTACTATAATGTACTAACGAACATAGCATGTATATGATGTGAAAACAGGAAAGCATGAAAGTAACAAGTAGGCACATGTGTTCCACCCCAAAACGTTTGGAAAACAGTAAAAGAGGGGTCTATGTACTCACTTGAGATTGCTCAGATGTCTAAAGATAATCACCAAGTAATGCTAGAGATCTCAGAATCAAACGGCACCTAATATAAGTAACTATGTTAATAACCGGACCTAAATCGGAAGATTGGATAGAATGAGGTTTCGTAAACCAAACGAGTGTAGAGACTCGTGTCATTTGGTTTAACAAATCCTACATACTAAATGAAACCTATCCTAAGTGCTTGTGACCCATTACGACCCGTTTAGGTAGCTTATGCTACTTTAACGCGTCGTTCGCGTGAAACGCGTTTGGACCGCCTAACTAGTCCTATGACAAGTAATATATGCCTTAACATGTCTAATATGGTTTTCAAATCAGTTTAGATGTCAAAAGTTATGTTACATATGTTTAAAATGAATTTTGGCATCAAAGGGGTATTTTGGTAATTTACCTAAGGCATATAAACTACCTATCATACAACTACTTAAACGAAGCGACCATAAGGTATAACCTCGTAAGGTTATTCCCTATATACTATGGTCACCTAATGTGCTTGGTCGGATCCTAATGATCGACCAAACGGGTCGGGTTCGAAGGTATAAGCGATTGTTTAGATCGCTTACCTTACGACCCTATCTAAGCACTAAACTAAAAGTGACGAGCTAAGCATGTTAAAACATGCTTAACTAAGTTTAGAAAACAGGTTTGGTATCACAACAAACGGTTGTGATACCTAAGAGTAGTTTGGTTAGAAAATACGTAAGAATACGTATTCTGCCCGAAACTACGGCTCGTCACTGAGCCTAGATAACGTGGTAATCAGTAGGTATAGTCGCTAGGGACTATAACCATCGTGATCACGCTCACGTTATGAAGTTCAAACGAACTTTGCATCGACCATAAACTGGTCAATGCAGAAAGTCAAACAAAGTTTGACTTTCGGACTCGAAAAGCAATAAAAGAACGAAAGAGGACTTACGAAGGGTCCCCGAATGCTAATCCCGATCTAAGTAACTCAGGTATGAAACGAAGGTTCCAACTTAGAGCCCAAATGATCAGATTTGTGGGTTTTGAAGCAATGGGGGGTGGGTATTTATAGGAAAAGTAGAGCCGTTAGGATCGTTTCTTGAATATCGTGCCACGATCCGAGCCGTACACTTGTCACAAAGTTGTGGTGGTTAGAAATGATGTTTATCAGCTGAAAATGCAAGTTGCAAGCATGTGGTTGTGGTTTAATCAGCTGATAATCTGCTGACTGTTTGTTATTATCTGTTCTGGCACAGGCTAGCGCACCGCTACACTAAAAGTGTAGCGCACCGCTAGGCCCTAGTTTGGCAGAATTACACTTTTGGTCCCTGTATTGCAATCAGCCCATTTTTGACACGTTTAAGGCCCGTTAACCCCATTTCAAAGCTCTAAAATGAAGTTAAAGTATAGGGAACTTAAAACATGTTCAAAAATATCTCGGATGTCGGTTCGTTTGGCCGTACGGTCGCGATGTTCGGTTAATTACGACGGAATGCGCACAAGCGCGAAAAACGATCCAAATGACGCGACGAATGGATTTTTCTTAAGGCGAACACTAAAATATAATATAGTCATGCTTACATAAATTTTTGGATGTCCGGATGTATTCAGAACGTGAGTTATGCGCGAAAATGCAAACTTGTGCACTTTTTGACACTTTTAGTCCCTGAATGACCCAAAAGTTTATTTTAGCACACCGAACCCCTCAAAGCCTATTTCTAAGCTATGTAAAGGATATTTAAGGTGTGTTTAACTTATGGTCATGTTCCGGAATGTTCGTTACAGTTCAAATTGACATACTTTCGCAGTTTGTCATATTTAGTCCCTGTAAGCGAATTAACTTGTTTTTGCCATACCAAAGCCTTCAAAACTTATTTCTAAGTTATGTAAAGGTTATTTAAGGTATGTTGAGTATATGTTGATGTTCCGGAGTATTTCTCGCATTAAACTGAGTACGTTTACGCACTAGTTTGCGTATAACTCTCCAGAAAGTGATGTAGAGTTTGAAATTGAACAAAAGTCAAAACATGAAAAATGTAAAACACAATCAAACAAACATTGGGATCAAATAACATTGTTTTATTGATAATAGAACTGTTCACAATGATTACAAGCACAGTTGTTACATCTCCCAACCAACACCACCCATCACAGTTGGATGGTGGTTGTTGGGGTTTTGAGAGGATCGTGGTGTTAGTGGTTTTCCAGAGGTGGCGGTAGTTGGATGGTGGTGTTGGCGGCAGTGGGATGGTGGTGGTGGGGATGATGCGGTGGTGGTAATTCAGAGAGAGAGAGAGCAGAGTGAGAATAAGGTTGTGTGGTGTGGTGTCTGTATGTGTGTGTATTTTAGGGTATTATATATATATATATATAAAAAAAATAGTTATAATAATTCTAAAATGACCAAAATGCCCTTGAGTATAAAGACAAAATAGAAGGTTTTAAATCGGAGAATCTGGCCAAATTTGAAACTTGGACCAAAATGACAAAAAAACGAAACCACAGAGAGACCAAAATGGCAAAAGGTTTGAAATTTGAACTAAAGTAGCAAAACTGGCCAAACCTCAGGGACCAAAATGGTAGTTTACTCTTAAAAAAATTGGATGGCCTTTTATTATTATTTATTTAATTAATTAATTAATTGTATGATTATATTGATTAGGGTTATGTTTGATCAATCCAAAATTAGTCCCTGAAAAATTATGTTTATGTGATGATTGTGTTTTTTAGGTAGTATACTATGTTTGGATTTTCAATGAGTAAAACATAAAGATGACGTTTCATTTTGTGCAAAATTAACATGTCTAAAAGGTATTTAGGGGTTGTTTGGTAGCCTCTGAATGGAACCATTAATGTGCAAAATTAACATGTCTAAAAAGTATTTAGGGGTTGTTTGGTAGCCTCTGAATGGAACCATTAAGAATTTTACCAATGAAAAGGTAAAAGAATGTAACATGTGATGATTTACCACTAAGAGGTTACCTCTTAACCATTCGGACTTGAGGTTACCTCTTATTCATTCAGAGGTTTAAAATCATTAAGAGGTAGCATCTGAATGGTCATTAAGAGGCTACCAAACAACCCCTTATATTTGTTATAAAATATATATATTGATTAAAATTAAAATTAAATATAAACTTAAATAAAATAAAATTAAATAAAATTAAAATTAAAATTAAAATTAAAATTAAATTAAAATATATTAATTAAGAACTGGCGTTAATAGTAAATAATTACTTTTATGTGTCTGTTTAATTTTTTTAAATAATGTATCATTTATCATTCAATTTAGTTTTTTTATTAACGTCTATGTTAACTTTTTTTAAAATTTAAATATGCAACTATGTTTATTCTTTTTCAAAATATTGACATAAATTTTATTAGAATTGAATACCATACTGCTATCGTACCAAATTGAAACCAACCGAACAACATCGGTATCGGTATTCATTTTTATGGTTTTCAATTTCGATGAACAAACATCACATTGCTACCATACCATACCAAACTCAACAATTTTAAGGGTGTTTCAGTTTGTTTAAATAATATTTCATTTACCGTTTAATTTTTTCAATAACTTCTATTCGTTAACTTTATAAAAGACCTTAATTTGCAACTATGTTTATTTTTTTTAACTTCCCGATATAAATTTCGATGAACTAACACCGTATTGCTACCATATATATGGTAGTGATGCCACATCTGATGGTGAGAAGTGAGAACGTAGGAGCATGTGTACCGTATATATTGGAATGACAACTCGATAGTGATTGAGTTTTTATGAGAGAATGTTATGTTTATGCAAAACATGCTTGAAGAGAGTCGTGGATATGAGTGTAAATGAGTCAAGTCGACTTTGCTAAACTCTAGTTGAACCAGTTTGTAATACCTTCTGAGGTATGGACATATGCATGGGCTATGAAGGGGAATGTCACTGAGCCCGAGCATGCCACCGTTAAACAAATTTAAAACAACTCGACTTTACTCACTTGTCAAAAGCTCACGCTCAAATTTGTTAGTAGTTTTACAAATTTTACCACCTTTTGATCTCAACATCTTTTATTGCTTAATTTATTATTTTTGATTGTATATATAATTATATATTATATATTTTTAGAAATATGATTACACATAACATATTATGTGTTATTTATTTCTTTTATTGTTATAAATATTTATAAAATTTTTACCATATTATGTACAAAGAGACACCATTCGGTATAAAGTCCGAGTTGTTGTCAAGAAGTTTCATCAAATAGAGAGCATTTTCAACATATACATTTACAAGTTGCTTACGTCATGGGGAATAGTTTTTTGAAGTGGTTGGCCACTTTTGACTTTTGTTTTTTTTTTCTTTCCTTTTTTCATATAATAGTTATTTATAGTTGATGCCAAATTACAATTTTATCCCAAGTGTAAAATTACGATTTTGCCCTCGATTCAAAATAAAATTTTGCTTTTGCCCATTGCTTAAATTTACGATTTTGCCCTCAGTTAAAAAATACAATTTTCTCCTCAGTTTAAAATAAAAGTATGGCTTTGGCCTCAACTAGAGTCCTGCCAAATTAAGATTTGGTTCCCAGTTTAAAATTACGATTTTGCCCCCAGCTAAAAATTACGATTTTGCCCGCAGCTAAAATATTACGATTTTGCCCCCATTTTAAAATAAAAAAATGGTTTTGGCCTCAGTTCAAAATATTATTTTACCTCCATTTTAAAATTACGATTTTATCTCCGCTAAAAATTGCAATCTTGCCATCGTTTTTTTTCTTTGGCAAAACCATGGTAGTGTTTTATTTTACTTTGTTGAATCAATTTTGTTTTTATTCATGCCAAAAAGCTGCCTAACACTCGCTAATTGGTCCTGACAAATTATTGTTTTGCCCCCAACTCTAAATTAAACGCTTGTCAGCGTTTTAGTTAAATTTTTTTAATCATAACTATGGTATTGTATTTCTTTAATTGGTTAATTTGATGTATCTTTTTTTATATTGTTTTATAGGTAGTATGTATAACTAACCGACATAAAGGCGTACATGTTATTAACCTAAGAAATACTCGGTTTAGCGCCCCGCAACGCGGGCGGCACATAACCCTAGTTGATTACATATGGAGCTTCAGCCCGGTTTATAAACACCCAAAAATAAGAATTTAATCACTGATGAATTATTATATATTTATATATTAGTTTTAACAGTTTCAAATTTCTTTATTTATTTATTTATTTTATTAAAAAGGTTATAAAGTATACGGCTGAGGCCTAATTTATATTCTTTGTATCTCTTCTTTTAGAGTCATGAGCAACCGTTAGAAGGTTCACGTGGCCATAGGATGGCGGAACTAGAACATTAACTTAGGGGTATCCTAATTTTTTTTCACCGTGCAATCGTACAATATTAAAAAAACGACAATAAATAAATAAAGTAAAACAAATATCTAATAGATTTGTCATCTTCTTTTTTTCATAGCTTGAAATCGTTCAATTACATCGTCGTCTTTTACTTCACGTAAAAAATCCTTTTCGACCGCACAAACCATAGCATTGTTCAAAAATTCCGGGCCCATTCGATTGCGTAAATCCGTCTTGACAAGCTTTAATTTTGAAAAACCATCTTTCAACGGTTGTGGTTGCAACCCGTAAAAGCAAAGCTAGCTTCACTACCCGATAAACTGAAGGAAAAGAACTATGTGTTCCCGTTTCAACCATAACACGAGCAAGATCACTTATTCTATTCAAGTTTGCAAATTTATCACCATCACTTAGGTAGCGTTCGTTTCATGGAATGGAATGGAATTAGGAAGTTTTTCTTTGTAAAATTGATCTTGGTTGGGGGAGGGAGGAATTTGAAATCCTTCACTCTAATGAAATTTGTGACTATTTCAACATTCCTTAGAAATCCTTCACTCAAATGAAGGAATGGAATGGAATGTTGAAATAGTCACAAATTTCATTGATTAAAGAAATTCATTGGATTTCAAATTCCTCCCTCCCCCAACCAAGATCAATTTTACAAAGAAAAACTTCCTAATTCCATTCCATTCCATGAAACGAACGCTATAGTGTGACGAAATGGGCAATTGGGACTTGGGCTTATTATTTTCAATTGATTGGTATTCTCGTAGTTGTGCCGTGCCGTGCATTAAAACTTCAAGGCAATTGGACAATTATTTACAATCTTTTATTATTTTGGGCTAACATATTGGGCAATTGGGCTTATTATTTACAATCTTCATTGATTTTGGCTAACATATTAGGTAATTGGGATTTGGGCTTACAGACTCTTTTTTAGGGGTGTTCTCGTAGTTGTTCAGGGGTATCATTGGTATAAAAACCGAAAAAAAAAATTTACACTACCGATAAAAAGTTGTCGTACAACATAAAGTCCGCCCCTGCTCTGAAGTATGCATGTTTATAAAACTCACGACTCAAAGTTTGCTCAAACTCGGTTCACTTGTAAACATAGACATATTAAACGGGTCAAATATGCCAAAGATGGACATATCAAACGGGTCAAATACTGCAAAAAATGGACCGGTTAAAAATGTCAAATAATGCTAAAATCATAATAATAATAATAATAATAATAATAATAATAATAATAATAATAATAATAATAATAATAATAATAATAATAATAATAATAATGCAATCCTAAACACACATAATGCGCAACTCAACTAAGACAAATGAAACACCTTAATAATTCGATTTACTAGCCTGTTGGGTTTGCACGCGACAGACTATCGGAAACTACAATTCATATAATGTTTGCCCCCTCGTCTGCGATTAATGTTTATCGCATGGTAGGCTGCAATGTCTATAAGAAAACCAATGACTATAACCTGCTGTGATTTCGGTTTAGAACCTGCGTGAACACTCGATTCTAAGACTGTTTTGAATGTGCGAACCTGCGAGTTCAAAACATGGTTTCGATTTTTGCTGAACCTGCGATCAAGACATGGAGGAATGAAATTGGCTTGCTAGATGGGCCTACAGTAAAATCTAAAGGGGCTCAATCTTGTTTGGTCTAGTGTTTTATAAAATATAACAGTACTTGGCTGAAGTTGAGTAAGGCCTTCCACGAATGGGCTGAAGTTGAGGAAAATATCCCTTTAGAATGGGTGTCTAGGGCCCTAGGCCACTATCGGTCTATTATTAATGAGCCTGAGTCAATTGGACCTGTCTCATAATATACGTATACATCAAATTTTAATTTTAAATTTATAACCGCTAACTCACACACCATCTAGTCCTGGAGGTGCACAAACCGGGATTTAAAAAAAAAAAAATAACGGTTCTAGGTATGAAACAGTTATGAGTATGGTCAAGTGGGAAAAAAACTGGGTATTACAATAACCAGTCGGGTATCACCTAGTATGAAACCGGTTATATATTATAGGGTATGGAACCGTTTAATACCACTCTATGCAAAGGGTTGAGTATGGTATAACTAGGTATAAAAAACCAGTTCCGGTTTTTTTGATCGAGTAGGGATCTATACGGCTATACCTGGTTATTTTGTGCACCACTATCCAATCTGATACCGCTAGGCAATAAATTTTAAGTGATATTCTATCTAACACTATTTTTTACATGGTATTTTTGTGTCCACAAGATATCTCCTTGCCATTTTCGGCCTGTAATTGGAAACACAAACAAATTTGAACAAAAGATTGAGCTTGAATATTGTTCTAAGTACATTGTGTGGAATAATTGACAACTTAGTGCCATTTGTGGACCTTATTATGAAAAAATGTCTCAACAATCATCCAATCATGGATTTGGTTGTCAATTTAGTCACCTACTTTCACCCATCACTTGATTTTTTCAAGCCTTAGAAGCAAACCCAATTGGTTGATATCTTCTATAACAAGTGTATAAACTATAAAGCCTAATGCCCAAATTTGGTGGCCAAGTCTTTATGATGGTCCCATAGCATCATAATTATCTCATTTATTATCTGTCTGAAATTTCTAAATTTCAAATCATCAAAATTTATTAGGGGGGGCGGTATGGTCTCGGGGAGTGGTCTCGGGAAGTGGGGTTGCCGAACGGGGAAGGGGATGCCGGTGTTGGATTGGTGAGCGGGGAGAGGCTTCGGCGGTGAGTATACACGGGGGGTTAATGATGGGTCCCAACCCCTTTCAACTAATCATATTTAAAAAAAAAAATTCTTTACCACTCTCCATGTGTTTGACTATCGCCAGTGACTGAGTGCAAAATGGGGAGTGGAGTTGGGACTTGACATGATATTATTGACTAGAAAATAACTTAAACACTCACCAATAACTCCACCCTTAGACCACCCGTAGTGGGAAATATTTCCGGCGTGATCCCCCTCCCCCAAACACACCCAAAAACACCGCCGCCCCACCCCTGCCGGCGTGATCCCCCCTCCAGCGTGATTTAAAACACGCTCAAATGGTATTTGGGTGACCAATCAGATGTATCCAATTTTTTTCTTGACCAATCCCCTTTTTTTGTTAGTTTTTTGTTTTATTTAATTAATTCTTTAAACCCTTTTTTAACATAATACACACATCCCCACTGCACCCATTTTAGAAAAACGTTCAATAATGTCTCTTGCTGACTGGACTGACACATGACGGAAAACGCCCAACTGGCCAAGGGTTACCCTTACCACTACGCATAGAAAAATAGGTGTGGGGCCACGTTGGCAATGGCATCCCATGTTGTTGGGAATTGGTATCAAGATAATGCTAGTACTCTTTGCCGGATAACCCGACAACAAAATAAATTCATTTAAATAATTTGTTTGATAAACAATTATTATTTAGCTAATTAACTGAACAACTGATTGATTTAAATTGAACTAAATTGGTTAAATAATTAAATAAGTTAATAATTTAAAAATAGAATTATGGTGCATTCATTGTCCATTGAACGAGTGTCAAGAATTTTGTTTGGAAAAACAATGGCATGTGACACAAAAGCAGAAGAACATGCACGTCCATGTGGAGGCACGTCGCTCATGGTCAAATTTGATCAGACATAGTCACATAGCATGCAAATTATTGTGATTTATTTAAAAAGATATATAATAAATTCAAATCAGACAGTATTCTTTTTATGTTGTTTTTAGTTTTTTTTTTTACATAAGTAGCTTAGCTTTTTAACCTTTAAGTAAAGTAATTATATGCCATTCCCAAAAATAAAGTAAAGTCATTATATATAAAGAAAAAATATGACTTGCTAAGAAAAAACATTTTTGATCTAAATGTTACTTAATTATTTACATGGTGTGTAAAAATACATTTAATATTTAACGTGACGATATCAACGGTGTGTGAAACGATGTCAGTCCCCATGAGGTCGAGGGAGGGTTTAAGTCGTTTGATAGACAATGAGTCAATGTTGTATATTAAGGGTAAGATTAGATTGATGTAAAAAAAAAAAACTTAATTACTTCTAGACGACAAACCTTACGAATAAAAATCAAAAGCTCATAACTTAAAATAATGTACATTTTCTTATGAATAACATTATTGAGACTTGTCGTCAAAAAAACTCATAGGACCCCTTTAATACCCTACTAAGCAACAATTCCATATAAAACATAACTTTAGATGGACATATAACCTTCAAATGAGCTTAAAGAGATCATACAAATAGAAAATAGATTCAAACACGAGATCTCTGCTAAAACGACTAAAACGCTTATGACACCTAAACTCACTAACTTGTTTCTACATTTGTTTATATACAAATTAAAAAAATCAAATCATTAACTGTATATTTAAAGAGCATACCAGAGAATAGTGTGAGGCAACCGCCTGACACTTTCCCATTGCCCGTACAAATTACGATTTTACCCCAAGTTCAGAATTACAATTTTGCTCCCAGTTCAGATTTATGATTTTGCCCCAGTTTAAAATTACAATCTTAACATCGTTGTAGCTTTTGACAATTATGATTTTTACCCCAGTCAAAATTATGATTTTGCCCCAGTTCAAAATTACAGTCTTGCTATCGTTGTAACTTTTTACAAATTACGATTTTACCCCAGTAAAAATTACGATTTCCCCCAGTTCAAAATTACAGTCTTGCCATCGTTTTATTTTTTTAGCGAACCTATGGTATTGTTTTGTTTTAATCGGTTCACTCGATGTAATTTTTATTCGCTAGCGCTCGCTCATTGGTCCTAACAAGTTACAATTTTGCCCCCAATTCAAAATTACAGCCTTACCATCGTTTTAGTCTTTTTTTCTAACAAAACCATGATAATATTTTGTTTTAGTCGGTCAAAAAATATTTGACGTGACGCCTCAGAAGAACACAAACAAAGCATAAAACTAGTTATCATTATCATTATTCAATTATGATATCAAACCAAATCTTCATCAATCATAATGCCTTCACTCCACAATTTTCTATTCACATAGACAAATAGACAATAAAAAGGAGTAGAGAAGAGAGAGAGCAGGACTGACCTAGAGTGATAGAAGGGGTAACCTCCGTTACCCCTTCCTCCGTTACCCCTTGATGCTCTGGTAACGCTTCGATGGTAGTGTAAATTTTGAAAAAAACTGACGTTTTTTTATTTCGTTACCCCTTTTTATTGAAACGTTACCCCTATACGGATCACCACTAAAAGAGATAAAATTAAAATATTAAAACAATAATCACAAACAAAAAAACAAAAAGAGGTAACAGAAAACTTGACCGAAGAAGGTATATATAAAAACCAAAAAGGCGTGTGGGCATCACCAAAGATGCAACACCTTTAAGAGAGAGAAAGCTTGAACGAAAATGGCGGAACAATTCTTTCTCTGTATATATATCTCTATATCTATATCCATTAATCCACACACACAAAACTTTCTGCATCTATCAATATAATAATTTTGCATTTTAATATCTCCAACACAGGAACAATTCATCAATACTTTTATTTTTTCTAACTGACGATCGGTTCTGCATCAATACAATCAGATTTATTCAGTTTTCGTGATTCAGATCAGGTTTATTTCGTTACAGTAAGTTGAATTTATGTTTGCGGCACATTTTTTTATAAAGTGCTTTGAATCGATAGCTTTTTATTGCGTATCGAGCTTTATTTTGTGAAAATTCGGTGTATGTTTCGAAGTTTGCGAATCTGGAGATTTGTTAGCGTTGATTTAAAGCTATTGGATCTCGAAAAGGCGTGTTGAGTTTGTGTAATTGTGTAATATTGTTTGTTTTTGGAAGTATGTGGAATTAGCTGGTTCATGAGGTTATTTGAAACAAAGTGTTTGATAATTGTGTTGAATTGTGATCTGGTAGGTTGTTTTCATCGATTTTCGGATGAATGTGATTGTAGAAATCGGTTGTGCGAATTCGGTCTATGACTTGAAGTTTGTTAGCATTAGTGTAAAGCTGTTGGATCTCGAAAAGGCGTGTTAAGTTTGTGTAATGTTTGTTGTTTTGCATTTGTATTTGGAAGTATGTTCAATTGGCTAATTCATGAGTTTGTTTGAAACAAGGTGTTTGATAATTGTGTTGAACAGTGATCTGGTAGATTGTTTTCGTTGATTTTGGATGAATGTGATTGCAGAAATCTGTTGTGGAGTGGAAAATTATTAGTGATTTGTGTGTTTATGAGGCGTATGGAGATTTGTTAGAGTTGATGTAAAGCTATCGGATCTCGAAAAGGAGTGTTAAGTTTGTGTAATGTCTATTGTTTTGCATTTGTATTAGGAACTATGTGCAGTTGGCTAATTCTATTTGAAACAAAATGTTTGATAATTGTGTTGAATCATGATCTGTTAGATTTGTTTTCATTGATTTTGGATGAAATGTGATTGCAGAAATCTGTTGTGGAGTGGAAAATTTTTGAGTGATTTATGTGTTTCTGAGGTATTGGTTTGTGGTTGGTGATGAATTCGTTGGGGTGAGGGAAATTGATGGATTCTGCGAGAAGTTGGCTACACAAGTTCCAACCGAGAGATCGACTGAGGCCGAATACAAGGAGGGATTCAATGGAAGGCACTGAAGATGACTCGATTTCGGAAGAAGAGGCGTCGAATATGACAAAGCAAAAGGTTGCTGCTGCTAAGAAGTATATTGAGAACCATTACAAGGAGCAGATGAAGAATTTGCAAGAGAGGAGAGAAAGGTAGTATTTTCGAAATTACATAATGTTAGATGTTACGTGCTTATTGGTAGTTGCTTTCCACTATTGATATAGTAAGAAAGAGATCTTAGATTAACATAACAAAATACGGTGAATGTTAGTGTCATTACGCCAATAAACACCTAAAGTTTTGTTTTTAGAAGAAAAGTAACACTTGAATTTTTGTTGAGCAGGCGTATTTTACTCGAAAAGAAATTGGCTGATGCTGACGTGTCAGAGGAAGATCAAAACAACTTAATAAAATTTCTAGAGAAAAAAGAAACCGAATATATGCGCCTTCAAAGGCACAAAATGGGAGTTGATGATTTTGAGCTACTCACCATGATAGGAAAGGGTGCTTTTGGTGAGGTATGTAATTCAAATATTAAATCGTTACGATTAGTATTTAATTATTTTTCTTGTTTTATATTTTCTCTTATAGGCTTTATATTTTTATGGTCTTTGTGTGGTTTAGGTGAGAATCTGCAGGGAAAAAACAACAGGCAATGTATATGCCATGAAAAAGCTTAAGAAATCAGAAATGCTTCGCAGAGGCCAGGTATGTAATTTCGTGATTTACATGTTTTTGTTTTGTTAATCTTATATGCTAGTATTTAGTTTACGAACTCCATTTATTAGGTTGAACATGTGAGAGCCGAAAGGAATCTGCTTGCTGAGGTGGACAGTAATTGCATTGTTAAACTGTATTGTTCTTTCCAAGATGACGAATTTCTATATCTCATCATGGAATATCTACCTGGGGGTGACATGATGACATTGCTTATGCGAAAAGATACGTTAAACGAAGATGAAGCTAGATTTTACGTTGCCGAAACAGTTTTAGCCATTGAATCCATCCACAAACATAATTATGTACATAGGTATGCCTTCATTATGTTTTACAAACTAAATTAGAGTATATTTAACTTCTTACATGTTTTTTTTGGTGACAGAGACATCAAGCCAGATAATTTGTTACTTGATAAATTCGGTCATTTGAGATTATCAGATTTTGGACTGTGTAAACCGTTAGATTGCAGTACTCTCGAAGAAACTGATTTTTCAACCGGGGATAATGCTAGTGGAAGCTCAACAGGCGAAAGACGGACACAACAAGAACAACTGCAACACTGGCAGAAAAATAGGAGGACACTCGTAACAATCTTACTTTTATCTAGGCCTGTAAATGAACCGAAAGAACACGAACAAAGGCGTGTTCGTGTTCGTTCACTTAACTTTAACCGAACACGAACACGAATATATAATTGAACACATTTTTTTGTTCATGTTCGTAAGCAAATAGTCATGTTCGTGTTCGTTTATGTTCGTTCGTTTTAAAACCTAAACGAACAATTCATGAATGTAAACGAACATAAACAAACAAACAAACTTAAACAAACATAATTTAACAAACAATTTACTACACATAAACCAACATAAAGTAATTTTTTATATAAATTAGTGATTAATCATGATAAACTCCATTGGAAAACCCGTTGTTATTACTAGAAAGCCCAACTACCAATTAATTTTATCTTTATAAGTAGTTAGAAAAGTCCTTTTATGTTAATATTTATATAAATATAACTGCGTATGTATTTAAATTGAAAGAACATAAACTAACAAACTTAAATGAACGAACATAAACAAATGTAAACAAACGAACACAAATGAACGAACATAGATGGATGTTCACGAACATAAATGAATGAACATAACGTGTGTTCATGTTCGTTCGTTTAATTAAATGAACATACCCCTGTGTTCATGTTCGTTCGTTTATTAAATAAACGAACATAAACGAACTTCCCACCGAACAAGTTCACGAACAGTTCATGATTGTTTGGTTCGTTTACAGGCCTACTTTTATCTACCCAATTTCTGACGAAATCATAAAGTACCTTAACCTGATGCAATTCTTGACCTCTTGTGACATTGCAGGCTTATTCTACTGTCGGAACTCCTGATTATATAGCTCCAGAGGTTCTGCTGAAAAAGGGTTATGCACTGGAATGTGATTGGTATGTAGCATACGAGCATGCTTATTTTGAATCTTGATTTGCGTGCTTTACGACGATTATGTGATGTTCTTTTTGTTCTTTAGGTGGTCTCTTGGTGCTATTATGTTTGAAATGCTTGTGGGCTATCCACCTTTCTATTCTGATGATCCAATGTCAACTTGTAGGAAGGTAGCGTATTTCGTACTTTCGTTATTTGACATGGATTTTTTGTTTCATACATATGGCTGGTACTAATGTTCTTGAACCTGCAGATAGTAAACTGGAAGATGCATTTAAAGTTTCCTGAAGAAGCAAGGCTTTCGTTAGAGGCAAAAGATCTAATTAGCAAACTGCTCTGTAATGTCAACCAACGGCTAGGATCGAAAGGCGCAGATGAAATAAAGGTGTTGTATGGTGTGTCCTATTCTAGCTTCTTGGAACTGTTTCGAGTATCAGTTTTTAATTACATTGACTCACTTTAATGTGTTCATTATATCAGGCTCATATTTGGTTTAGAGGTATCGATTGGGATAGAATTTATCAGATGGAAGCCGCATTCATTCCTGAAGTTAACGATGAGTTGGATACTCAAAACTTTGAAAAGTTCGAAGAGGTATGTAAAACCTCTATTAATGATATGTAAATGACCCTTCTCTTATATGTTAATTTATATTTATATTTTTTGTTGTGTTCATGTTTCAGTCTGAACACCAAAGTCATAGCTCATCAAGATCTGGACCATGGAGAAGGGTAACGTTTATAATCTCATGGGTTTGTTTCTAATAATATAGTACCACACACGCGCACGCATACACACATATATGTGAATGGTTAGATTTAATTACATTATGTTTTGAGTAAAATGCCATTTTCGGTCCCTGATGCTTGGTCAGTTTTGTGACTCTCGTCCAAAGGTTTGTTTTTCCGCATCTGGATCCAAAAGGTTTGAAATCTTGCCATTTTCATCCGGCTCGTTAACTCCATCCATTTGTCTCCGTTAAGTCAGGGGTATTTCCGTCATTTTTTTAACTCAAAGGGCAATTTGGTCCTTTTTATTTTATGTAAAAAGACCAAATACCCCTGGAAAAGACTAAATTGCCCTTTGAGTTAACACAAAAGTCGGAAATACTCCTGATTTAACGGAGAAAAATGGATGGAGTTCACGAGCCGGATGAAAATGGCAATATTTCAAACCTTTTGGATCAAGATGCGGAAAAACAAACCTTTGGACGAGAGTCACAAAATTGGCCGAACCTCAGGGACGAAAATGACATTTTACTCTTATGTTCTTATTGCTTTTCTCAACCAATAATGGTTTTTTTAAATCATTTGCAGATGCTTTCATCCAAAGATATCAACTTTGTTGGTTACACATACAAGAACTTTGAGATTGTTAACGACTATCAAGTCCCTGGAATGGGTATCTCTCTTTTACCTTCTCATGAACTCACACATAAGCAGCTATGTTATAGGGTTGCCTTGGCCTGGCCTGGCCCGCAAAAACTTTTTTTCTCGTTGAATATGATTATAAAAACTATGAAAAGTTTAAATACAAAAGGCTCTTAACGTGCGACGGTACGCGACCGCCAATATAACGTGCATAATTAGGGTAGCCTAACCCGTGCATAATAAGGGTTTAACCCAACCCATGCGTAATTATGCAAATAACATGCATAATTATGCAAAGTTAATTACTATTGTGCCAACGTGTTCAAAGCCTAGATTAGATAAGATGTGCGGTTGAGATGCTCGCGTACGCAACGCACGATAAGGTGGTTTTATACGCTAACCAGTCTCTATATGTTAGTAATAATAATAAAAAAAATCAAGTCAGGTTGTTTATGATGTCATATGCATTAAAAATACACTAAAGAACTTATTTGTAAGTTTTGAATGTATATTCAATTTTATATTCATTGTTGCAGCTGAACTCAAAAAGAAAAGTAACAAACCAAAGAGACCAACCATCAAGTCTTTATTCGGTATCTTTCTATCTTTTCTTCAACACATAAATAATAGTTTTTCCTTTACAAATGCAAAAGAAAATTTGGATTTAAAATTTGATATTTATATGATATAATTCATTTACAGAGGAAGGACCAGAAACCGACACAGAGACATCAGAGCCGCCAGCTAACGGGTCGTTTTCGAATCGTTTGCCACCAAAAGTATAAGATTTTGAAAAGCGGAAGTAGAATGAATCACAATAAGTCGTTTCGGGTACTTTTTAAAGACAAGTTTATTTGGGCAAGTATCGTAATGAAGACACAAATCTCAACTGATCAAACCAGCATCGAAACTGTGAGGTTTTTTTTTTGTTAGTTTAAGTCGATGTCATAATCTTTATAGTTTACTTCACATGTTTCTTTATGAAAGGACATTTTGTTGTTAAGGATGGTAACAAGTGGTAACGCCCCGCTTGCGGTATGCTCATATAATGTATATATGTGTGGGCGCTCGGGGGGCAAAAGTGAAAGTGCACTAATTTTAACGTTATTTTACTAATTTCGTGAAAATAACGTTAAAAGAGGGGGATGGTTAATCATGCATCATGTGGTGGCGTTGATAGCCGAAAGACAAGGGTACATGCACTAATCGGCGTTTGTCTCAATTGCTGAGTGTTATGTGCCTTATGTCCAAGGCTTGATGCAAAACTACAATCGAGCCGGGGGTCTCATTGGAAGCAGCCTCTCTATTCCTACGGGGTAGAGGTAAGGCTGTCTACATCTCACCCTCCTCAGACCCTACCTTAGCTTTGCTATTGGTGGGATATACTGAGTATGATGATGATGATGATGATGATGATGGTAACAAGTGGTCATGAAGATGAAATACAGTGATATAAATGGTGTTTAAAAACAAGTCTTTTTATCTCACAAGTAAAGTTTTTTTTTTTTTTTGGTTTGATTTATTTCACACAAACATAGTTGTTTGGCAATGTTTTTGGGGTTCATTCATCCTCACAAATGCTTAAATATTTCCATGTCTTTCTTTAATCACACAGATTATTAATTAAAAATCATAATAACAAAAGAATTTCACTAAACTGTTGGGATAAAGTAATTTATGTATACAGCATATAAACATAAGAAAAAAGATAATAGAAGAGAATTATTATACTACAGTACAAGTATTAATTTATGAAGGGGTATGGTCCTGAACGTTGCGTACAACCATGTACACATGGGACCATACCAAAGAAGAAACTAAAAAAACTCGGCAAGAGACATGAGAGTGTTTCCGTACGAGGGCACCCGCGCATACACATAACAACTGCCCATGCAAGAGACAGGTAGTACACCGGGCAGCCCCATGCAACCAATCAGGCTATATGAGTATATGACAGACCCGACTAATGCTTCTCCCATAATAAAGGAATTATGAGGGGACAAGTACAAAAGGACAAGACGTAGCGCCTATTAGCCGTTGTTAGGTGCTACCACAAGCAGGGGCGCAGCTTAGCACAATTCCGAGGGAGCGCCCGACCCCTCGGATTTTTCGATGCGTAGTGTTATGAATAGTACTTTCGTATAGAAAATTTTTAGGTATATACGTTTCCACCCCCCCGGTTTCGGAAAAATGGGGGGGGGGGGGCAAAGCTTCGCCACTGACCACAAGGTCTCCGCTAACGGTTGGTGTCAAGGCTGACAAAAGGTACACCCGGGTCATGACGAGTGGCCAATTGCTTTGCGCCACGTCACCCCCAACCCTGCAAATTCTACTTGTCTTGTTGGAAGGGACCAAAGGGAAATTCCTCCACAACGACAACTGTACCAAAACCCATCAGCCCACAATCCTCCTCCCACCTTCGATACGAGACTTCTTCCAAAGGTTGAGGTGTCGGCTCTCACTCTCAACACACATTTGCTCCTCTTCTTAAACGATACTTATTCTCACGCCGGAGAGTGGTTACAAGGAAACCCCCCCCCCCCCCCCCCCCTCACACACACACACCTCTCCTCCTTGTAACGAGTCTCATGTTTTTTTTTTTGTTTTTTTTTTTTTGGTAGATCATACTCCGATTAGAACCCGAGGAAAGATAAAGGATTAACCCATCTTGACAAGACCATTCCCACGAGGATAAACCTTTCGGTTTAGACTTGGTGTGATGTAGTTTCGCGTGCACCAGCCCCCGCCAATGTTTCGGTTAGAAGTGTAATATTTCCGATTTTTCGTTCAAAAATTTTAAAATTATATACGTCCGCCCCCGCCAATTATTTTTTCTAAAAATCCCCTTACTTTCCGCCCCCGTGCAACTTTTGGTCAAACTCCGCCGCCGTACCCAACACCAGTTCACCACCATCTTGATACTTCTCCCCGTGAGTTGCATGGAAGCCATCAACAATTAATGAACCTTGTTCATACTTATCAAGAATATTGTTCAAGTGTTTTTTTACAAACAAGTTCACTAATTGGCTACAATTTTGAAGAAGAATCATTGCTAATTTCACGAAGCTTAGCCACGTTTAAATCATCATCCCCAATTCCATTCTTCACTTCAAAATAAATACCCTGGCCCCTTGGATCTTCAAATGCTTTAATCAAATTACTTGCAATCCCAACAAATGAGTGTCTTGGGCCTCCGCTACCGAAGCAACAGACGCCACAGTTAGCAAATCCAACTTAAATAGCGGCCCACCTTCTCGTGTATGATTATTTTTTGCAATTAATGGGATTATCTTCTACTTGCTTAACACCACTTGAATTAAAATTATCCTGATTATTTGGCATCTCCTTATTGAGTAAATTGTCATTTTACTCTTTGAGATTTGTATCTTAAATTGACACTTTAGTTCAAATAGTTTTTTTTTCTCCTTTGTGTCCTTGACTTTTTTCATTTTTTGTCATTTTGATCCAACACCTTAATTTCGTCTAAAAGTCTCAGTTAAGTCATAGGCATTTTGATCACCTTACATACTTCGTTTTTTTTTTTTGTCATCTTCATCCATCTCTTTACATATTACTATTTTTCTTTAATGACAGTAGTAGTGATAATAATAATAATAATAATAATAATAATAATAATAATAATAATAATAATAATAATAATAATAATAATAATAATCTCACTTCTCTATTAAAGGAGAAAGAGGCTGTTCGCTTAGGTGTCAACCAATGAGCCTATCCAACAATGTCATTCTTAAGTCATTATTACATCATTAATATCACTTTATTTATTTAAAAAAATCATCTCATTTCTATAAAATACACAAATTAAATTAAGCTTTTCATTTGAATTTTAAATTCAAATTCAAACGTGAGTTATTAGAAGGGGGCTCAATTAAAACCTCTGGCCAAGGTTTTGAATCCACTTTCAGATCTCACCGCCTCTGTTATCTCTCTCTCTCGTCCTCAGTAAGATTGTTCTTCTTCTTCTTCATAAATCAATCCCCAATCTGGAGAACCACATCGATCGTGATTTCTAGCAGCTCTGAACGTGATTTCTAGCAGGTAAGATTATTATTCTTCTTCATAAATCAATCCTCACTTTCCTCTTTCTCAAATTGTGTCTGTTAGGGTTTTATCTTGACGTCAAATTCGACAAATTCAACCACAAATTGAACCTGTGTAACAGTTCTGATCGTGATTTCTAGCAGGTATCTTCGTTTTAACGATCTTATGCTTTGATTTTCGCTTTATTAAACCAACAATTTCGTTAATCGAAGTGATTATTTGAACAATTTGAAGATGTCACGATATAATCGTCCAGAAAACCGTTCTGGTGCTGGTAATTCCGATGGTAAAGTCAAATATACAGATGGTGATGATACTCGATTGGTGTGGAAACCAAAGGCGAAGGTATGATTTTCATGTGTTTTTAGATTTTTTTATTCGATTAGGGTTTATTACTTGAAGAAATTTGTAAAAAGCACGAGGGCAGAAATTTGTTTATTTTGATGAATTAGAATCTGGGTATGCTTTATTTGATGATCTTTAACTGTTTTTCCTATTGATTTTGTGCTTTTAGCATAATCATGAATTGTTATTTGTGATTTTTGATCAATCATGAAATGGGTTTTGTATAATTTAATGAATTTGAAACCGGGTATGTTTTATTTGATGATCTTGAACTGTTTTTCTTATTGATTTTGTGATTCTTGATTGAATTTGGTTAAAACTCCAATTTCGTTTGATCACTTCATCGGTGTTTCGAAAATTGAATCTCAGCCTTCATCAATTGTTAGTCTCTTTATCGTTTACCTCTATTTGTTTCTCAAAGTTTATGCACTAAATATCATTGTCTGTTGATTGATTCTAATGCATTTCTGTTCGTAGTTTGATGAAGGCTCCAAAGAAAGGTGTCCAGGCAGTCGCAACTAAGACGAAAACGGTATGATTACTAAGAGATTGAATCAGAGATCGATGGTTAGTTAAATTTTTTTATAACTCGTCATAGGAATGTAGTTTTTATTTCTTTATCCAATCTACTAAACTTGCAGAGTATACTTTTTAAGGATTTGTTTCTCTTTGATTCTATTATTTGTCCTCAAATTGTTGAACTTCTTTTACATCAGTGGTTGTAGAAGTTGATGCGTGTTGTGTGTTATAAGTTTTTAAGTATATTTTTAGCCCTTTTTTTAACACTTTAGTCAAGTTTTAAATTTATAAAACACGATATTTTACTAACACTAAACACACATATGGGCAAGTGCACCCATCGTGAGCGTAGTATAGCGTTGGTAAGATACCAAGGTCGTCCAAGGACACAAGAGCTTTTAGTACCGGTTTATCCTCAACGTCTAATCAAATCAAAATTTTGGAAAAATGTTTTAAACATGAAAATAAAAACTAAAAATGCTGAAAATAAAAAATAAAAATAAAACAGATAGACAAGATGAATCACTTGGATCCGACTCGCCTTTAGTGTAACCTTTGATGTTTTTCGCACTTTTGCACTTTTTAAGAGATTATCTTAGTTATAGTAGTAGGCCCCTCTTTTGAAGGTGACGTTACCCTCAACCCAGTAGTTTGAGTCAGCAAGGATACAATCCTAAAGGGTTAGATTATTGAAAGATAATTAATTAAGTTATTAATGCGTAATGTGGTAGGCCCCTCTTTTGAAGGTGACGTTACCCTCGGCTAAGTGGTTTGAGTCAGCAGGGATACAATCCTAAGTAGTCGGGTTAATGTATTAATAGTAGTTTACATATGAGGGGATCAAGCCATTCGCACCCCCACCATCCAATACCAGTGGGTATTGAAGAAGGTCCTAGTAAGCTTGACCCAGGTCCTTGCAGGATCTATATACTGAACAAGGCAAGAACCTTACCAAACCATTCCCTTAACCCCCAACCAGGTAGCCAACATATCTCCATATAGACCGTGGATATATGAATGGTGTAAATCTTTTATTTTATATAGACAGTAAAATAACGCCAAGACACCACGGACAAATGATAAGGAAGTTTCACCTTCAACATAAGAAACTAGTTATTAAAGTTATTAATACAAAACCAAATAAAAAGTGCGAAAAGATTAAAAAAACAAAAGTATTACACTAAATGCTTGTCTTCACCAAGTGATGTAAGAGACTTAGGCAAACATGGCCTTTGATTGTCAAGAACTCTTACTATCAATCTTGGATCCCGAGACTACTACACACACTCTATGATGGATGATTGATGATGGTGGTGGATGTGGGTGTTGTGATGGTGGTGGAGTGTGGGTGAAGTGGGGGAGAGGTGGTTTGTCAAGGGATGCCTTTGAAATGAACCAAGCACCTCTATTTATAGCCTGCACAGAAACCCGGACATGGCCCTGTATCCATTGGGCACGACCCCGTGTCCATCCACTTTCTCTTTCTTCATTTAATGCAGTTTGTCTGTATTAGTTGACCACACCCCCGTGTCCGCTGGGCACGGCCCCGTGTGCAGAAGCGTATCTGTACTATCAAGATTTGCTTGGATTCTGCGAATCTTAGCGTTGACCACGACCGTGTGGAGCTGGGCACGCCCCCGTGTTGGGGAATAGAAGCTTCTACGCTTTTGTCTTTTCTGCAGACACTTGGGCACGCCCCCGTGTCCGCTGGGCACGGGGCGTGTTCAGCCTTCTGATATCTTGTTTTTGCTTGGGAAGATGTTGTCGAGGGGTCGAGCATGCCACGTTTATTCCTTTTTTTGTATTTGTGTTAGATTTAGCTGTATTTTTGCTTCTTTTGTTCATTTACGCTCATTTGATCCTGAAAATACAAAAGGAAGACAAAAGCACACTTTTCCAACATTAGTACTAAAAAATGGTTAGTTTTATGCCTCATTTGATGTAATTTATATGTTGCATTTTACACACATCAAATACCCCCATACTTGAATATTTGCTTGTCCTCAAGCAAAACTCTTTATAATGTGGCTTACACACCCAAATGGAATGGGTATAAGAGAAGTTTTGGGCTTGTCTAGAGTGTCAGGATTCCAAGATCTTTATTAGGTTTTATTTTTATGTTATTTACAATCCTAATCGTTATGATTTATTTAGAACATTACATAAGAGAAATTACTTATTTGGGCATAACATGCCTCTTTAAAATTCCATTTATATACAAGTTCACATACCTCACGGGAGATCACTCAACACTCGGCCGAAGATGTATTTTTTTTGTGAAACACTCGAGACCGACATGGAACTTACTTCTACCATATGCTTGCCAAGCAATCAATCCTCCTCCTTTTTAACTATAAACCGTTGTAAATATCAAGAGGACTTTGGAGAAGGGTTATGTGACAACCCTCGTAATTCCATGTATCCGAACAATTTATTAATGATAATTAAAGTGCTTAACTGCTCTCTGATTTCTGTGCTATACTTACATGTGCTTGTTAACATACTAATAGTGTACATAAAAGTTACTAAATAGTCCTGTGTGCTTTCCTAAGCGTTGAGAATTAAAAGTGTTAAAAAAATATATATATAGGACACTTTACGGATTAATTAAGCACTTTAACGGAACAACACCGAACCGAACAACCGGACTTTACCCGGAACACCAAAATAATGCTAGAAGCATTGTTTTTATTTTTCTGAGCTAGTTAGGGTCCCCGAACATCATAAGACACTATATAAATATCTAATAATTAAACCCCTAACTATATACTTAATTTCTAACTAAACTAGCTTAACTATCCATCACCATCCAACTAGACCCCCCTCCCAAAACCGGTTATGGAGTGGCCCCACTCCTAGATTTTATTTGCATTGTTTAGTTGATTGTGTTGGCTCCATTGAAACACATTACATATAGGGTATTCAAGTGTTGGAGGATAATTATTTAAGGACCTCAAGACATAACCATCTCTCATTCAACACATTCCACACTCAAACTTCTCTCTCCCTCTCTTCTCTTGATCGGCCGTGAGCCACCATAACCGCCACCACCATCATTCAAGCTTCTTCAATTATTCCAAGGGTATCCAAAGGTGTTAGTGATCATAAAAACAAGCTTGGTGTGTTCGGAAGCTCAAGGACCTCTTCCATCTTCTTTTATCCACCACGTTTCTTCACTTGAACTTCCCTAGCCTTGAGCTAGTGGTAAGAACTTAGATCCTTTCATTTTTCATATTGTTTAAGTGGTTAATAGATGTATTATGAAGAAAACATATGAACACCATAAGATCTTACACTTAAAACTTGAACATAAGCTTAAACAAGATGATACATAAAGAAATGATGTTAGAATGATGTTATTTGGTATATGATGATTATGTGCTGATATGAAGGACTTATAACCTGCTGTAAGTATCGTTGTTGATCGCTAAATATGTTAACGGAATCAATCGAGCACGCTTTAGAATGTTAAAAGCTGAAAACAGGAGTCTGATTGGTGATTACAGCCAACTTCAGTTGGCTGTAACAGGACTTTAATAAAACGAAAAATGTATTTTCTGAAGTCTAGATTTATGTATTATGAAATACGGTTCTAATGGCACTGGAATCATAATTTTTGGACTTCGTTTACTATTTTTAAAGTGTCGTTTTGTAACAGCAGCTAGAGCTGCATTTTTACTGCTGAAAATATGCGTTCTGTTTTCTATCATAACTTGAATTCTGTGTAGAGTTAGATCATGAAATTTGTACTGTAGATGACCACCGATGTATTTCTAATTCTCTCACTGGAATTTCGTAAATCGGACTCTCGATGAATTTTAAATAAATTATTCCGCGGACTGCAGTCAGAAAAAGATAAATCTGAGTTCAGTCCGGAAAATGAATTTTTATAAAATATTGGTGAGGAATTGGATCCCTAGATTTTTACACAATAATATTTGGATCGTTTAAGACCTTTTGTAAAAAGTTGGGAATTTTTGGAATAAGTTAACTATTTTATTAAAATCCCCGAAAACAGCCCAGTTTTGAATATAAAAGCTGAAATGACATAAGTCGTAGATTGCGTGTCTAAATGTCGAGTATGTTATCTGAGGATGATCTAACATGTTATATGTCAATGAAAGTAACATGTGCAATATCGTATGCTTGTTCTTGAGTAGCTATAGGTGGAATGTTTATATGAGCGTGAACTATTAAAGTGTGTACATGTTATGTGGTAGAAGTAACGTGTAAATAAACCGTACGTAGGATACGTGTTATGCATGAGAAACTGATTGTTATCCGTACCTTATTAGGACGTGATTGACCGAATTTGACTGTTAACTATATTTGAGAATCTAACCGAGCAAACCGAGGCGAGTTCACACTTTTCTACAAAGCATGGAAATTCCCGGTGGGAATGGGAATGGGTTCAGGAATAGGGATTCCTCGTCCTTGAGACGTGTTCAGGAATGTAAATTCCTCGTCCTGTTGGGACGGATTAGACTTACTGGACTAGAACTCTATCAGCGAAGTCCCTCCCTTTTTGTATCGACTTAATCGCCGAGGCTATGGCGAGCGGGTCATTAGTTAATAGCGCTATTAGGTTTAACAAACTGCACACCGTGCCAGTTGGACGGGTGTGTACTAATGGACTATGGCACGTCGGTGATGATAGACACCGATGCTAGGGCACCATTAATTTTCGTTAGTAGTCGATATGATAAACGAGTCTGGTAGTCTAAATAATGGGGTAGCCCCCACGACCGGAGTGCCGGGCTGGAGAGCCAAGGAAGGTGGACATGGGATGGTTAACTAATAAACGTTTTCGAACTATGGGGTAACCCCCACGACTGGATAGCTGAATGAGATTAAACTACGTTTTTGGAAACAACCCTAAAATGGACAACCAACCGTGAACTCACTCAACTTTGTTGTTGACTCGTTGCTACACGCTTTGCAGGTCGCTAGATGCTATGGAGCTTGCACATGGAGGTGGTCGTTGTGGGATGCGAACTGTTATGTCCCGTACTTATTAAATAAACCTTATGCACTTATGAAACTTATGTTTTGAGTCTTTAAAACTTATGAACTACGAACTTATGTTTTGGTTTAACGTCTTATGCTTCCGCTATTTAAACTGAACTTGGTTAACTTCCTTTTGGTCACCAATTGTATTGTGGTTGGTTTTATTTACCTAAATACGTTGTTCAATATGGTTGGTGGCTCGATCCTGGTCATGTCACGCCTCCAAGCGGTGATACTCCGCATGGTGGAATTTGGGGGTGTGACAGATTGGTATCAGAGCCATTGGTTATAGTGAACTTGGTTTTAAAAAGGGAAAAGCTTTTGACAAACCAGACTATAACCTGTACAGTGCTCAACGATCCACAACGACGCTTCGCTCCACGTGCAAGACTCGACACAATAGGTGGTATGACTTATGTTATATTGTCGGTTAGATAGTTCACACTGTGCATTAGTTAACGTGATAATTGCTGTTTGAACCTCGTGTGCTTACTCTCTCCTGTCGTCCCACACTTACGCATTTTCGCGACACTTTTCTCACTTACGTCACTTCATTGTGAAGATCATGAGCGGACGCGGAGGACGTATCAACCTCACTCAAGCCCAGTTGACGGCTTTGATCAATGAACGAGTTGCTGAGGCACTCGCAGCAAATCCAGCAGGAGGTCAACATGCTCAGCCTCCTGTGTGCACATTCAAAACCTTCATGGATTGCCGACCCAATACCTTCAGCGGCACAGAAGGAGCGGTAGGCCTTCTTCACTGGTTTGAGAAGCTTGAGTCTGTCTTCGAGATGTGTGAATTCCCTGAAGACCGTAGGGTGAAATATGCTACCGGAACACTTGAAGGTGCTGCGTTAACCTGGTGAAAAGCGCAGGTTCAACTGCTTGGGTTGGCGGTTGCTAATGCCACCTCATGGAATGATTTCAAAGAACTGATCAAAGAAGAATACTGCAGTCGTGATGACATCCACAAGCTAGAGGTGAAATTTTTCAATCTGAAGATGACGGGGTCTGAGATCGAGGCGTATACGAAAAGGTCAAACGAGCTGGCCATCTTGTGCCCTACTATGGTGGACCCTCCCATCAAACGTATTGAGCTTTACCTCAAGGGTCTTGTACCAGAGATTCAGAGTTACGTGACTTCAGCTAACTTAGGTACCATTCAACAAATCATTAAGTTGGCCCATCGTCTTACCGATCAAGCAGTTGAACAAAACAAACTGCCCAAGCGTATTGGTACTGCTACTACTGACGCTCCCAATGATAACAAGCGAAAATGGGATGGGAACTCCAGTAAAGGTTCTACTTCAGCTCAGTCCCAGCAGCGAAAGACAGATGAGTACAGGAGCCCCAGTCAGCAGTCTTCTGGGAATCAAGGTCAGGGTGGATACAAGGGAAATCACCCCAAATGCAATCGCTGTAACTTGCACCACAGCGGGCCATGTAACAAAGGCAACTGCCATCGATGCAACAAGCCTGGTCACATTGCAAGGGATTGCAGGAGTCAGCGTCCGGCGAATCAGAACCGGCAGCAACAGCAAGCCCCACCAAATCAACGCCAGCAGCAGCAACAACAAGGTAACAACAAAGGGTGCTTTCAATGTGGTGCTGAGGGCCATTTCAAGAAGGACTGCCCCCAGCTAAATCAGAACCAGAACAACAACAATCAGGGGAATGGAAACAGCAATGGGGGAAACAATAATGGCAATGGGGCAAGGGGTCGTGTGTTCGTGATTGGTCAGGGTGATGCAAGGAACGATCCCAACGTGGTGATGGGTAAGTTTCTTCTGGATGATTTCTTTGTTACTGTTTTATATGATTCGGGTGCCGATACTAGTTATGTGTCCTTAAAAGTTAGCCAAATGCTTAAGCGCACTCCGACACTTTTAAACACCAAACACACGGTAAAACTAGCAAACGATAAAAGTCTTGAAGCCACGCACATAGTTAAGGGTTGTAACCTCGTCTTAGCTGGTCAGACTTTCCCTATCGATCTTATTCCTATCACACTTGGTAGTTTCGACGTCGTTATTAGGATGGATTGGCTATCTCATCAACAAGCGGAAATTCTTTGCAACGAGAAGATTGTCCGCATCCCTCGTTCTGGTAAAGAGCCCCTCGTGATTCATGGCGACAAGAGTGGTGCTGTCGTAGGCATTATCTTTTTCCTTAAGGCCCAGAAGTGTTTGCGAAAGGGCCACACGGCCATTCTGGCACTCGTTACTGACTCATCAACAGAAGAGAAGAGAATTGAAGACATTCCTATTGTACGCGACTTTCCTGAGGTATTTCCTGAGGAATTACCTGGTCTTCCGCCTCATCGTCAAGTTGAGTTTCAAATCGAGCTAGCCCATGGAGCAGCACCAGTAGCTCGAGCACCATATCGTCTAGCTCCATCAGAACTCGAAGAACTGTCCACGCAACTACAAGAACTCTTGGAAAAGGGTTTCATACATCCTAGCTCTTCGCCCTGGGGAGCTCCAGTGTTATTCATGAAGAAGAAAGACGGTACCTTCAGAATGTGTATTGACTACCCTGAACTCAACAAGGTGACCGTGAAGAATCTTTATCCTCTCCCACGTATTGACGACTTGTTCGACCAGTTGCAAGGGTCGAGTTATTACTCTAAGATTGATTTGAGATCGGGATACCATCAACTGAGAGTCCGAGATGAGGACGTCTCCAAAACAGCATTCAGAACTCGCTACGGCCATTACGAGTTTCTGGTCATGCCTTTCGGGTTGACGAATGCACCAGCAGTCTTCATGGATCTCATGAACAGAGTGTGCAAACCTTACCTGGATAAATTTGTCATAGTTTTCATCGACGACATCCTGATCTATTCTAAGAGTCAGGAGGAACACGAGCAACACCTGAGACTTATGCTAGAACTCCTTCGAGCAGAGCAACCGTATGCTAAATTTTCAAAATGTGACTTCTGGCTTCGCGAAGTCCACTTTCTAGGCCACGTAGTAAACAAGGATGAGATTCATGTTGATCCATCCAAGGTTGACTCGATCAAGAACTGGCCTGCACCCCGTACACCAACAGAAATCCGCCAATTCTTGGGTTTGGCGGGCTACTACAGAAGATTTATCAAGGATTTCTCAAAGATTGTGCAACCTCTCACTTCACTGACTCAGAAGGGTGTCACCTATCGTTGGGGTGATGCACAGGAGTCCGCATTCCAGCACTTAAAAGATAGACTTTGTAGCGCGCCTATCCTCTCATTGGCTGAAGGCAAAGATGATTTTGTGGTTTACTGCGATGCTTCCATCCAAGGACTTGGTTGCGTGTTGATGCAACGTGACAAGGTCATTGCCTACGCATCACGCCAACTTAAAGTTCACGAAAGGAACTACACTACGCACGACTTGGAATTGGGAGCAGTTGTTTTTGCGCTAAAGATACTGTACGGTACCAAGTGCACCATTTACACCGATCACATGAATCTCGAGCATATCTTCAAGCAAAAGGAGTTAAACATGCGACAACGCCGATGGGTCGACCTCTTGAATGATTATGAACGCGCTATCAAATACCATCCGGGAAGGCCAATGTTGTGGCCGACGCCCTCAGTCGAAAGGATACTATACCTAAGCGTGTACGTGCGTTACAGCTTACCATCCAATCTAACCTTCCCGCTCAGATTCGCGATGCTCAGGTCGAAGCATTGAAAGCAGAGAACATCAGGGTTGAATCCTTACGAGGATCGAGGCAACGACTAGAACAAAAGGAAAACGGCGCCTACTATGTAAACGGACGCGTCTGGGTTCCACTGTATGGAGACCTACGCGAGCTTGTGATGGATGAAGCACATAAGTCTCGCTATTCAGTACATCCTTGTTCGGATAAGATGTACCACGACCTAAAGACTACATACTGGTGGCCTGGTATGAAAGCCAGCATAGCAACCTACGTTAGCAAGTGTTTGACTTGTGCGAAAGTCAAGACCGAATATCAGAAACCCTTAGGCCCACTTCAACAACCAGAGATCCCAAAATGGAAATGGGAGCATATTTCCATGGATTTCGTTACTGGTCTGTCTAGATCCCAACGCGGAAATGACACTATTTGGGTGATCGTGGATCGACTGACCAAGTCTGCACATTTTCTGGCTATCAAGGAAACGGATAAGTTTTCTACTCTAGCAGACATCTACCTAAAGGAAGTAGTATCAAGGCACGGAGTGCCAACCTCCATCATTTCTGATCGTGACGCGCATTTTACTTTGGAACTGTGGCAAGCTATGCACAGGTCTTTTGGCTCACGTTTAGATATGAGCACCGCTTATCACCCACAGACAGATGGGCAATCTGAACGCACCATCCAGACTCTTGAAGACATGCTTAGGGCATGTGTAATCGATTTTGGTAATGGCTGGGAAAAGCACCTTCCGCTAGTGGAGTTTTCGTATAACAACAGCTACCACACCAGCATCCAGGCCGCTCCGTTCGAGGCATTGTATGGACGGAAGTGCCGATCACCTCTCTGTTGGGCAGAAGTTGGTGACAGTCAAATCACTGGCCCAGAACTTGTAGTAGATACAACCGAGAAGATTGCTCAGATACGACAACGAATGGCGGCAGCTCGTGACCGTCAGAAAAGCTATGCTGATAAGAGAAGAAAGCCACTCGAGTTCCAGGTTGGGGATCGAGTGCTACTCAAAGTCTCACCTTGGAAAGGTGTAGTTCGTTTTGGCAAACGAGGCAAAATTAACCCGCGATACGTTGGACCCTTTGAAATCATTGAGAAGATTGGCAAGGTGGCCTACAGGCTGAATCTACCGACAGAACTCAGCGGAGTTCACAACGTATTCCACGTGTCAAATATGAAGAAGTGTGTGTCAGACGAAACCCTCATAGTTTCTCTCAAGGAACTCACTATCGACGACAAGCTGCGATTCATCGAGGAACCAGTAGAGATCACCGATCGAGATGTTAAGATTCTCAAGCGTACCAGGATACCTCTAGTCCGAGTTCGTTGGAATTCCCGTCGTGGCCCAGAGTATACCTGGGAACGAGAAGACCAAATGAAACTCAAGTATCCCCAGCTGTTTAAGAAAAGTGTAACCACTACTGAGGCTGAAGCTACTGCAGAATTTCAGGACGAAATTCCAAACCAACGGGGGGATGATGTGACACCCCAGGAAAACCAGGAAACCAACGCAACATAACTAGCTTCCTCAGTAACCACGTGCTAAATTTCGGGACGAAATTTTCTTAACAGGGGGTGAATGTGACAACCCTCATAATTCCATGTATCCGTACAATTTATTAATGATAATTAAAGTGCTTAACTGCTCTCTGATTTCTGTGCTATACTTACATGTGCTTGTTAACATACTAATAGTGTACAGAAAAGTTACTAAATAGTCCTGTGTACTTTCCTAAGTGTTGAGAATTAAAAGTGTTAAAAAATATATATATAGGACACTTTACGGATTAATTAAGCACTTTAACGGAACAACACCGAACCGAACAACCGGACTTTACCTGGAACACCAAAATAATGCTAGAAGCATTGTTTTTATTTTTCTGAGCTAGTTAGGGTCCCCGAACATCATAACACACTATATAAATATCTAATAATTAAACCCCTAACTATATACTTAATTTCTACCTAAACTAGCTTAACTATCCATCACCATCCAACTAGACCCCCCTCCCAAAACCGGTTATGGAGTGGCCCCACTCCTAGATTTTATTTGCATTGTTTAGTTGATTGTGTTGGCTCCATTGAAACACATTACACATAGGGTATTCAAGTGTTGGAGGATAATTATTTAAGGACCTCAAGACATAACCATCTCTCATTCAACACATTCCACACTCAAACTTCTCTCCCCCTCTCTTCTCTTGATCGGCCGTGAGCCACCACAACCGCCACCACCATCATTCAAGCTTCTTCAATCATTCCAAGGGTATCCAAAGGTGTTAGTGATCATACAAACAAGCTTGGTGTGTTCGGAAGCTCAAGGACCTCTTCCATATTCTTTTATCCACCACATTTCTTCACTTGAACTTCCCTAGCCTTGAGCTAGTGGTAAGAACTTAGATCCTTTCATTTTTCATATTGTTTAAGTGGTTAATAGATGTATTATGAAGAAAACATATGAACACCATAAGATCTTACACTTAAAACTTGAACATAAGCTTAAACAAGATGATACATAAAGAAATGATGTTAGAATGATGTTATTTGGTATATGATGATTATGTGCTGATATGAAGGACTTATAACCTGCTGTAAGTATCGTTGTTGATCGCTAAATATGTTAACGGAATCAATCGAGCACGCTTTAGAATGTTAAAAGCTGAAAACAGGAGTCTGATTGGTGATTACAGCCAACTTCAGTTGGCTGTAACAGGACTTTAATAAAACGAAAAATTTATTTTCTAAAGTCTAGATTTATGTATTATGAAATACGGTTCTAATGGCACTGGAATCATAATTTTTGGACTTCGTTTACTATTTTAAAAGTGTCGTTTTGTAACAGCAGCTAGAGCTGCATTTTTACTGCTGAAAATATGCGTTCTGTTTTCTCTCATAACTTGAATTATGTGTAGAGTTAGATCATGAAATTTGTACTGTAGATGACCACCGATGTATTTGTAATTCTCTCACTGGAATTTCGTAAATCGGACTCTCGATGAATTTTAAATAAATTATTCCGCGGACTGTAGTCAGAAAAAGATAAATCTGAGTTCAGTCCGGAAAATAAATTTTTATAAAATATTGGTGAGGAATTGGATCCCTAGATTTTTACACAATAATATTTGGATCGTTTAAGACCTTCTGTAAAAAGTTGGGAATTTTTGGAACAAGTTAACTATTTTATTAAAATCCCCGAAAACAGCCCAGTTTTGAATATAAAAGCTGAAATGACATAAGTCGTAGATTGCGTGTCTAAATGTCGAGTATGTTATCTGAGGATGATCTAACATGTTATATGTCAATGAAAGTAACATGTGCAATATCGTATGCTTGTTCTTGAGTAGCTATAGGTGGAATGTTTATATGAGCGTGAACTATTAAAGTGTGTACATGTTATGTGGTAGAAGTAACGTGTAAATAAACCGTACGTAGGATACGTGTTATGCATGAGAAACTGATTGTTATCCGTACCTTATTAGGACGTGATTGACCGAATTTGACTGTTAACTATATTTGAGAATCTAACCGAGCAAACCGAGGCGAGTTCACACTTTTCTACAAAGCATGGAAATTCCCGGTGGGAATGGGAATGGGTTCAGGAATAGGGATTCCTCGTCCTTGAGACGTGTTCAGGAATGTAAATTCCTCGTCCTGTTGGGACGGATTAGACTTACTGGACTAGAACTCTATCAGCGAAGTCCCTCCCTTTTTGTATCGACTTAATCGCCGAGGCTATGGCGAGCGGGTCATTAGTTAATAACGCTATTAGGTTTAACAAACCGCACACCGTGCCAGTTGGACGGGTGCGTACTAATGGACTATGGCACGTCGGTGATGATAGACACCGACGCTAGGGCACAATTAATTTTCGTTAGTAGTCGATATGATAAATGAGTCTGGTAGTCTAAATAATGGGGTAGCCCCCACGGCCGGAGTGCCGGGCTGGAGAGCCAAGGAAGGTGGACATGGGATGGTTAACTAATAAACGTTTTCGAACTATGGGGTAACCCCCACGACTGGATAACTGAATGAGATTAAACTACGTTTTTGGAAACAACCATAAAATGGACAACCAACTGTGAACTCACTCAACTTTGTTGTTGACTCGTTGCTACATGCTTTGCAGGTCGCTAGATGCTATGGAGCTTGCACATGGAGGTGGTCGTTGTGGGATGCGAACTGTTATGTCCCGTACTTATTAAATAAACCTTATGAACTTATGAAACTTATGTTTTGAGTCTTTAAAACTTATGAACTACGAACTTATGTTTTGGTTTAACGTCTTATGCTTCCGCTGTTTAAACTGAATTTGGTTAACTTCCTTTTGGTCACCAATTGTATTGTGGTTGGTTTTATTTACCTAAATACGTTGTTCAATATGATTGGTGGCTCGATCCTGGTCATGTCACGCCTCCAAGCGGTGATACTCCGGATGGTGGAATTTGGGGGTGTGACATGTTAGGCTTGGGTTAAAGGTAGGTGGTTTTGGGTTAGTGGTTAGTAGAAAAGGGCGAAAGGCATAAAAAGCGTCGGTTTTCGTAAAACATTTTGTTTTTGTGACTTTTTATTCTAATGAAGCATTTTTCAAACAAAGTTTCTTTTGATGAACTTGTTTCTTTATTGCTAGACTTCATCATTTTTTTATAAGGAATGTCACATGAAAACCGAGCTTTTTACTAAAATAAAGGGTTTAAAATAAAAAGGGTTTTTGGTGGATAAAGGGTGTTTGTTTTGGGTTTATAAATGAAAATGTTTAGGCTCAAAGGGGTTAACTAGGGGGATTTTGGGTAGGTGGTAAAAAAAAAAAAAAAAAAATAATGGTGTTGAAAGAAAAAGGTTAGTCCCAATGCCTCCATCATTTACTTACTTGGATTTAAGTTGGTAAGGACCGGGAATGTATCGTCATGGCAAGTTCTAGAGTCGTAAGAAACCAAGCGGCTATTCACACAAGAAATGAAAAATGAGCATTTAGTTTAAAGATGTGTATTTGTATGCTTAATAAAGGCTCAAAACTCACTTTTTTTGTGGGAATGGGTTTTTAATGTGATCAAGTATATATAATCAAATTTTAACTAGATTTGTCATGCCGTTTCATAATTTTCTTATGTTGGTTCTTTTTATCACGACGCTATCGGTTGTAAATTCATAAAAAGATAACCTTTTTAGAACTTGTTATTCCCAATTTAAACCAAGACAAGTAAAAAAAATGAAAAGTTTTTGAAAAAAATTGGGGTGTTTAGCGGTTCCAATAGAGTTTTGTGTAAGGCTTGTAATTAGGACTTGCAAAATTCAAGGTTTTAGCATCCCCCCCACACTTAAATTACACATTGTCCTCAATGTGTCCCAAAAATAAGATTTTAGGTTGATTAAATGTGTAAAAGGTGTGTTATTTTTTTTTATGTACTGGCCATCTGGCCACGGCCCCGTGTCAGATGAGCACGGACCCGTGGTCAGATTGCCAGTAACGAGAAGTTACAGAAGGTGGACACGGGGGCGTGTCTGGTGAACACGACCCCATGTGGGGCAAAAGTCTCCATAAAAAAGACAAACAGCAGGTCTGGTCGGTGGGCACGGGGGCGTGTCGGCTGGGCACGGCCCATTGTGGACAATCTGCAAACAATTAAAATAGGTTTCTGCTTTCGGTTCTGCTGTCCCGGCTTTAGTAGCACTAATATTTAGCGCTTAAAGCCTCGTAGGTACCTGTTTTACTAATAAATACCACACTAAACAATAACCAACGTCCTAAATTACCAAAGTTTCATCATCCACAACACAAGTTAAAAAGAAAAGAAATGCAAGAAATAAAAAAGTGTTAAGGGAAGTAAATTGTTTAACAAATGGCACGCAGTCCATGAAATTGTTTTTAGAGAGATAAGGGTTAACCTGTCAGACCTTCAACCATGTGATGCTACCTCCAACTCCTCCTGCTCAATCCATGTCCTCATCCTCATCATCATCATCCCCTCCGTGGCCCGCCATATACTCCCGGATGTTCCCAATATCATCCTGCATGTCGGAGATATTTCTTTCTATCACTTCGACCCGGGCGTATGTGTTGCTGGCCATGTTGTAGGTGTTCCTGGTGCACATAAGATTTTCCTGCAATAAATCATGTAAGCTCTGAAAGTTAGAAAAACCACCTCCTTGAGAGGAGGATTGACCCGGATCACCATGGTGCTGGTAGTGGTACTGGGGAGGAGGACGGATGTGTGGAACGTGTAGGACTAGAGCTTCTTGAGGGTTCCATGCATGCCCTTGAACTGTTTGAAAACTGACCGTTCCGTCATCCACTTCATAGATCAAGTTCATGGAGCGGCAAATGACCATGTCCACTTTTCCCGACCACGGTCCCTTTTGAAAGGACTTCAGCATCCGCTCAAAGTGTTTGAAAAGGCGGTAAATCCACCCTCCAAATAGGATAGGAGTCGGGGGAGTAGTAAGTTGGTTCAAGTGCATGTTTTGGAGCAGCAGGTATGGAACATCGAGGTTGACACGGTTGTGAATGCAATGGAGAACTAGCAGATCACGCAACCCTACAACACCACCACTGTCGTGTCTCTGGCAGAGAGTGTAGCTGAGGACCCTGTGGATGTAGCGGTAAAGAGGGTCTCTCAACTGTGTGCTCTTAGTTCGGCTCGGGTTATAGTGACCCTCCCCGATTTGAGCCCAAGCAGCTTAGCGTTGATTTTCTGGAAGCTCGCGGAGACCGCCGGTGTTCTCTTCATCTCCAGCATCCTCTTCCGAGTACAACTCGACTATTGCCCCAAATTGTGCGATTGAGATCGAGTACACGGTCCCTCCACAACGGAACTCTACCCCATCATTGTCAAACGGATCCGCTCTTGCCTTAAGGGTAAACGTGCTGTAAAATTCCAAGTTGTATTCATGCACGGAATGAAGCCGAGTGCAAAGAGCCACTCGTAGTGGGCCGGTGACAATGTTGTTGAAGCGGTCTATTTGGTTCACCGCTTCAAGAGTGTCCAAGCACACTTGTCTGGGATTCTCTTCAGGCCTAGTTCTTAGCACATCATACCGCGCCTAAGCAGCCAACTCACTTGCGTTGAATCTGGTAAATTTCTTGGCCATCTGAAAGAAAACACCAAACAATTAGCACGAAACAGAGAAATTTTCGAAGAAAACTGAAAACAGTCGGCTGAACACGCCCCCGTGTTCAGCGGACATGCCCTATGTTAGCCTGAATTTAGCTGGATACTCCCCCGTGCTCGCTGAGCACGACCCCGTGTTCAGGCGTCTGTTTCCCAAAATTTCCATTTTTCGACCCGTTCCGAAAACTCGAAATTTTTTGGTCCAGTAGGGGCGGTTTTCCCCGAAAATGAAACCCCAAGTGCCGTTTTTCCCAAAACAACCCGTTTACCCCTTCAATTTCATCTTTTTCGGTTCAAAAACAAGGGTTTGGGGTTTTTGTGAGAAATCGGGCAAATCTACAAACAATACAAGTTGATTTACTTCTTATAACATGTATCTATACTAATGCTAACAGATCTAAGCAAAAATTTGGGGTTTGATCTGGTTCAAGTTGAAGAACCCTAGATTTTTTCCCAAATTTTGATGTTAAACTACATGCAAGTAACTAATCTAACTAATTAGAGTGGTAGAATCATACCTTAACGTTGTTAGAAGTCGGGGGAACGTAGAAATCTGCAGAATTTTTCGCCGGAACCAGAGAGTTTTTGGGGAAACGAGGCGTGTGGAATGAAGAAACTGATTGAAAAAGGGGTTTTATCCCCGACAGTTGTGCGGATACGGCCCCGTGGGCGGGCAAAATTTTAAAACTTTTTTTTAAGTGCTCGTGTGAGTGCCCTGTTTCCCGAAACTTGGTTTTAGAAATCTTACCGATTTAGATGTTTTCCCGATGTTCATAACTTACAAGGTACGATGTTGATGCTTGACCCTTCGTTTCATTCTTCGACCATTTGAAGCGAGATTTCTTCCTCTTCATCCTCAATAAATCCTTGATAAAGCTTAAGCCGTTGGCCATTGACTTTGAATGGAATTCCATTCCGAGATTTAATTTCGACTGCACCTTGTGGGAAAATATGGGTGATGGAAAAAGGTCCTGACCACCTAGACTTTAATTTACCAGGAAATAATCGAAGTCGTGAATTAAACAATAGAACTTGATCCCCTACCCGAAATTCATTAGGTTTAATGTGTTTATCATGCAAATTTTTCATTCTTTCCTTATAAATTTCGGAGTTAGAGTATGCATAATTCCTTAATTCGTCTAATTCATTTAATTGGCAAAATCGATTTTTACTAGTAATTTCTAAGTCTAAGTTTACGTTTTTAATTGCCCAGTAGGATTTGTGTGCTATTTCTACTGGTAAATGACAACTTTTTCCATAGACAAGCTTATATGGGGTTGTACCTATTGTTGTTTTGTACGCTGTTCGAAAAGCCCATAAAGCGTCGTCTAATTTATCAGCCCATTCCTTTTTATTTAACCCTACGGTTTTTTCGAGTATTCTTTTTAAACCTCTATTAGTCACTTCGGCTTGCCCGTTTGTTTGAGGGTGATATGCCGTTGAGACCCGGTGATAGACCCCATACCTTGTTAAGATTTTTTGAAGTTGATGGTTACAAAAATGGGTACCTCTATCACTTATTAAAGCTTTTGGTGTTCCAAAACGAGAGAATAGTCTTTTCAGAAATCTTACCACGACTCTTCCATCGTTTGTTGGAAGTGCCTCGGCCTCGGCCCACACATCAAAAATTTCACAAACAAGAATGCCATTTTGTGGCATTTCATTTTTGGAAGAAATATTACCTGATCTTTGGCAAGCGTCACATGTCTTGACAAGACTTTGGGCCTCTTTGTAAATGGTTGGCCAATAAAATCCTGAATCAAATACCTTTCGTGCGGTACTAGCGGCACCATGATGTCCTCCATATGGACCTTCATGACAATGGCAGAGAATTCTTCTTGCTTCACTACCATGTACGCATCGACGGATGAGTTGGTCGGCACACATTTTGAAAAGATAAGGATCTTCCCAAAAATAATGCTTTACATCAGCAAAAAATTTCTTTCTTTGATGATGTGGCCATCCTTTTGCGACTATACCGCTAGCTAGGTAGTTAGCATAGTCAGCGTACCATGGCTCTTCTCGGTATTCCACCATTTCCAGGGACTCCGTTGGGAATTTTTAATTGATTTGCTTGTCCCTGGTTGCCTCCAAAGCTGGGTCTTCCAAGCGAGAAAGATGATCTGCTGCGGTGTTTTCTGCTCCTCTTTTGTCTTTTATTTCAATGTCAAATTTTTGGAGGAGTAGAATCCACCTAATCAAACGTGGTTTAGCATCCTGTTTCTTAAAGAGATATCGAATGGCTGCATGATCTGTATAAACTATCGTTTTAGAAAGAACAAGATAAGAACGAAATTTATCAAAAATAAATACCACTGCTAGTAATTCCTTTTCTGTTGTTGTGTAATTTTCTTGTACATCATTAAGTGTTTTACTAGAGTAATAAATTGGGTGAAAATGCTTATCTTTTCTTTGTCCCAAGACGACTCCAACTGCAAAGTCACTTGCATCACACATGATTTCGAAAGGTAGTTTCCAATCAAGCGCTATCATGATAGGTGCATTGACTAGCGTTTCTTTTAGTGTTAGAAATGCTTGATTGCAATCCTTGTCAAAGATGAAAGGAGCATCTTTTTCAAGTAATTTTGTTAAGAGGCCTTGAGATTTTTGAAAAGTCTTTAATAAATCGTCTACAAAATCCGGCATGCCCTAGGAAACTTCTGATAGCTCTAACGGAGGATGGGGGTGGTAAGCGAGAAATAGTGTCTATTTTTGCTCGATCTACCTCCATTCCTTCGCTTGAGATTTTGTGACCGAGTACTATTCCCTCAGTTACCATGAAATGACATTTTTCCCAGTTAAGGGCGAGGTTAGTTTCCTCACATTGGGATAGCATTCGTTCAAGGTTATCGAGGCATTGGTCGTATGAATCTCCAAAGATAGAAAAGTCGTCCTTGAAGACTTCCATTGTCTTTTCTATCATGTCATAGAAGATGGCCACCATGCAATGTTAGAAAGTTGCGGGGGCATTACATAGACCAAAAGGCATGCGTCGATAAGCAAAAGTTCCACAGGGACATGTGAATGTTGTCTTTTCTTGGTCTTCGGGTGCTATCGGAATTTGAAAGTAACCTGAAAAACCATCTAAGAAACAATAAAATTTGTGACCGGATAATCTTTCTAACATTTGATCAATAAAAGGCAAAGGAAAGTGATATTTCCTTGTTGCCTCATTTAATCTACGATAATCTATACATACCCTCCATCCTGTGACGGTCCTTGTTGGTATTAATTCATTTTTCTCATTAGTTATTACCGTCATACCTCCTTTTTTGGAACTACTTGGACGGGACTTACCCAAGGACTATCGGAAATTGGGTAGATGAGTCCGGCGTCAAGTAATTTGATGACTTCGTTTTTAACCACTTCTTGGACATTTGGATTTACTCTACGTTGTGGTTGAATTACCGATTTATAGTCATCATTCATTAAAATTTTGTGTTTTTGTGTTATTTCAAAAGTGTAATTATTCCTTTAATATCTACAAGCTTCCAAGCGATCGCGTTTTTGTGTTTTTTTTAAAGTGTAATTAATTTTTCTTTTTCTAAACTAGTTAATTTTGACGAAATAATTACAGGTGGTTTACCATCTTTGTCTAGAAAAGCATATTCCAAACCTTTTGGGAGTTCTTTGAGCTCAAGAGGTGGGTCTTTAGGAGACTCCTTATTTGGTTGCTCATTTCGATCAAGAACCACAAAGGTTTGTTCTATGGCGACCTCTTCTTCAACAAAGTGGTCAATTTCTTCTCTTGTATCAGGTGGTTCATCTTCATCTTCAATTAGGGGGTCATTGTTGTCGAATGGATATTTCATTGAACGCTCAAGATCGACACTTTTTTTAAATTCCCCTAATTGAATAGATAAATTTTTGTACTTTCGGTTTTTCAAGGCTTTGTGGGTCTTTACAAAAGGTCATCCCAACACTAGAGGAGCGTCATCAAGGATGACAAGGTCGGTTGGGATTACCATTTGATTGGTTTGGACCAAGACATCTTCAACTACCCCTATTGATTTTATTACTTTCCAATTAGATAGAAAAATGGGTATTTGAAGTGGAGAAAAATCATCAATACTTAATTTTTCGAAAATGTAGTTTGCCATTATATTAACACAAAGATCTTTATCAATTGTAATATTACTAATAAAGGAATTTTGAAAAAAACATGGAACCGGTGTAATGTTAATTTCAAATGGATCTTCTTTTATTAGCGAAGTTTGATCATTTGTTAACTTAATGCTTACCGTTTCGTCAATTTTAGTGTTAGTGTTTAACTCTTTTAAAAACTTAACATGAGTGGGTACTAAACAATGATTTTTGAAAGAATGTGACAAGAGATTAATTTTTTCAAAATTAGACTCTTCTTGAATTTTTACGTTGTCGGACTCACCTTTTTCGTTGTTTAACTCATGTGCCGACTTTTCGATTTCTTGTTCTTCCATTTTTACATTTTCAACTATCTCTTCTTTATTACAAGTTAATTCTTCCCTTGCGCGGGACTCCTCTTCCCTTGCGCGGGATTCTTTAATACAACGCGCAATAGTTTTAATGTGTTCTATTATCTTATCGGCTATGTGGGTGATAGAATAAGGATCTGGATCCTCAAAGCTTGAATCCGGATGTTCGATCCTTGGTTCTCATAGTACTCATATGAAGTAGATGGTTCACACCATTGTTCCTCATTGTAAGTATATGATGGATAAGGGTCGTAACTTTGTTCTTCATAATACTCATATGAGGTGGGTTGTGTAACACCCGTTCTTATAAATCAAAGTTTAACGTATAATTTACGAAAAACAATCATGTAATTAAGATTACATATACATCGGAAATACGGCTTATTAAAAACCTTTTACAAGAGTTAGAAGTTTAGAACATAATGTAATTAAGTCGTCATTTAAATGTAACAACGAAACGTCATGCGGAAGCTTATTTCTTGATCGTGTTCGGTTCTTCATTGTGCTTGATCGTCCTCCGATGCTAAAATTTTACCTGAAACTCATAAAACATGAGCTGGATTAGTCATACGTAACTTAGAACGTATTTAAACGGGTTCGCAATGCATCAACGGTTAAAATAAACGATTTTCGCGAAACTGACACATGCTCGCGTAGCGCTAGCACATGCTCGCGCTACGCTAGCACCTGTTTTCGACAGAATGTTGTTTGCTGGTGCTGCAGATTCCCAGCATGACCCGATTTCACGGAAACGAGCATAACTCTCTCGTTTTTAATCCGTTTTACCCGATTCTTTTTCCTACGCGTCCGTAATTTAATTCTCCATCATATGGAGTTAAAATCCAACATCCTACATAATAAAATTTCAGACTTTTAACTCTTCGGCTTATTACCCTTTTTACCAACTTTTGACCCGTTCGTGATTTCATCATCAAACGTGTTTATTTGATCCTTTTATCACATACACTTCTTCAATTAATGTTATCTACCGTATTAGATTCTAATCACCGTTTTATTACACAATTTAAACCCTTTTTCGCTTGTATGCTTATTTTGACCCGTTAAGGGTATTTAAGCGCTTTCGAGCCTAAAATCGCTTTCGATTACTTCTAGCATTTCATCACCACATTTCTTATCCTATAATCTCCCACCACAACTGTGTTTATGGCGGGTTTAATGTGGTGATCTATATAAACCAAATTTTACCTTTCGAATCATTATTTTACGGCAAAAACTCAATTAGTACCATTTGACTAATATAATACCTCTTTCAACTTCTATACTTAATCTAAGTATTTACCTAATCATAAAACTCGTTTCCAAACAACCTTTAAAGGTTGTTTGTTCGAATTAGATAACAAGGGCGTTTTGGTCTTTTTTAGTCTTTCAATTACGACAAAGCCCTTTGAGAGCATGTTTGACCCATAATACTTCTTTTGAGTTATGATCTTGTTCGAAAGGTCTTTATGCCTTTCGAAACACCACGACCCTCTTTTAAAACATTCGGTTTACCCATTTAAGTACCCCATTGTCTATCCAAGACTTCATTTAATGCTCATTGAACCTTACGTTCTATATGAATAATTACTCTATTACACATACCTGACTCGGATCAATATATTGACCTGTTTTAATGCCTTGCTATAATATTCGCTAAATAATAGCGATGCAATTATCATTTCTACATTTATTCTTGAAATCATATAACTCGACAAGAATCATTAGTCGCTATTATCAAAAGGTGGTATCTCCACCTTTTGACCCGTTTGGTCTAAATGACCGATTATATTAGCGAGATGACATGTATTTTCATCTCGACTATATGACTCGCTCCGATTTACATCGTGCGGTCGTTTTACTTATAATTCATTTCTTAACACCTTTCGGCCTATTAAGGCTTACTTCATAAGTGTCTTTTAAAACCAATAGTTATGGTCGACGCGTGACTAATTTACCGTTTTACCCTTATTGTTTGTTTTGGTTTACCCTATAAGGTAACCATTTAAAAATTCATTTTCCATTTGTCATAAAATGATCAAATTACCGATTTAACTCATTTTAAACCATCAACATGGTTTCTTGTCATACTCGACTATCTTGTTCCGTACGTCTACACGCCGAAACATCACACCTTAACTATGTATTTATCTTATTCGTGACTAACACGATAAGAAAATATTCTAAATATAAGACTAGTGTAAGCCATACTTACCTTACTCCCGAACTACGCTTTTCCGTCATTCTTGCTTCGTTTAACCCGCTTCGTTCCCAAGCTTTCACCTAGCTTGTTAATCGTCAAACTATCATTGTAAATTGCAAGATGGTTAGATTAGTCGTAATTATTAACGACTATTCCACCTCACTTATTTCATAAGTCGAAACTACTATTCGACTTCATGATTAGTTAACTTAGCTTATTAAAGTTAACTACTTTCGATCACATGATTTACAACATTAGTTCAAATCAACATGATGATTAGAACTCTCCTTGTTTCATATTTCATATAACTTGCCATATTATTCAAATACACATTTTCACTCAAATTTCAACATTTAGCTTTCTCTTAGGCATTATATCAAACACCTAGTGAGCATTCTTTTATAAAGTTTAACAATCAAACTTATGGCTACCTATCTTGCCAATTTCAACATCTTTTACTAGAAAATCATCAAATTCATGGTTCAATGTCAAGATTAACTTCATAAAGTTTAATTAACACTAGCTTGACAATCATGATTCTAGTGTTCATCATGTTTCTACAAAACCCATTAAACACCCATAATGGATGATCATGAACTTTATAATTTCAACACTAATTCAACTAGTTATTGACTAGGGTTTACTCCTAGACATAATTTCATCCTAAATTCATCCAAACTTCAATCATGCAAGCCCAATTTTTGATTTCAAGTTTTTATCTATAACTCAAGATGTAATCAAGAGATGAAATTCAACATACCTTGTGATCCCTTCACTTAGGTGATCACTAATTTGAGCTCGGTTTTTGATCTAGTCTTGATTTGCCCTTGGATTTTGATGGATTTAGTGAGTTTAGGGTTTTGAGAAGGAACCCTTCTCCTGGCTTGTGAAATCGTCGACCAAACACACACTGAAGTGTGTGTTTTGGTGTTTTATTTTATTAAATAACTTTTCTAGTTATCCCGCTTTAACCCCTCGTGTTTGGTTCGTTATTAAGTAGGCCACAACCTACTTATTTTTTTTTAACAATATTCCCACTCATTAACTAGGTTAAATATTCCTAGTTAACTTGGCGGGTTCGGGGAAGTTATGACCAAGTTTTATTTTTAAGTCCCGTTAACTCGGGCCTTTCGTGACTTTATTTTCTCAAGCATTTATTTCCCCCTTTTAATTAATATTAGGTTTATTTATTTAAGTCCTAATATTTACCGGGTTAAATTTTACCACTAACGGTATTTTACCCGTCCATCACAATTAACGAGGTTTGGTTACTAAACCCGTTTTCGGGGTGTTACAGGTTGATCACGCCATGGTTCCTCATAATAAGCATATGAAGGTGGAGTTTCATATATTGGTTCCTCAAAGTATGAGTATGAAGGCTCATACCTTGGTTCATCAAAATATGAGTATGTGGGAGAAGGTTCATACCTTGGGTCTTCATAGGATGTGTATGAAGTGGACGGCTCGTACCTGGGCTCCTCATAGTGGTTGTATGAAGTGGATGGTTCAAAGAGGTCACAATATTGTACCGAGTGAGGGTTACCACAAATGGTGCAATAGTCTTCCCTATAATCATCCTCCTCATAGGTGTAGTTGTAATCTCCTGAGTATTGATCCATAAGAATCACTCAGCAGATCACAACAGAGTCTTGGGACCAGAAAACGAAAATAAAAACAGAAATAGAGGCTGGACACGACCCCGTGTTCAGGTTCTGTATCTGGGCGTTTTAATAAAAGTGACGGGTTTTGTGCAGCACGGGGGCGTGTTCAGTGAGCACGACCCCGTGTTCAGACTCTGTATCTGGGAGTTTTGAAAAAAATGTGTAGCACGGCCCCGTGTTCAGTGAACACGGCCCGTGTTCAGTCTACTGTAAATGCAAAAACTAACTAGAAATGCAGAAAATGTGCGCGCGTTTTAAAAAGGTTTTGAAAAACTGATTAGGCCGTCGATTTTAAGCTTTCTTAAAATCCTTGTGTCCCCGGCAGCGGCGCCAAAAACTTGATGCGTGTTGTGTGTTATAAATTTTTAAGTATATTTTTAGCCCTTTTTAACACGTTAGTCAAGTTTTAAATTTATAAAACACGATATTTTACTAACACTAAACACACATATGGGCAAGTGCACCCATCGTGAGCGTAGTATAGCGTTGGTAAGATACCGAGGTCATCCAAGGACACAAGAGCTTTTAGTACCGGTTTATCCTCAACGTTTAATCAAATCAAAATTTTGGAAAAAGGTTTTAAACATGAAAATAAAAACTAAAAATGCTGAAAATAAAAAATAAAAATAAAACAGATAGACAAGATGAATCACTTGGATCCGACTCGCCTTTAGTGTAACCTTTGATATTTTCCGCACTTTTGCACTTTTTAAGAGATTATCTTAGTTATAGTAGTAGGCCCCTCTTTTGAAGGTGACGTTACTCTCAACCCAGTAGTTTGAGTCAGCAAGGATACAATCCTAAAGGGTTGGATTATTGAAAGATAATTAATTAAGTTATTAATGCATAATGTGGTAGGCCCCTCTTTTGAAGGTGACGTTACCCTCGGCTAAGTGGTTTGAGTCAGCAGGGATACAATCCCAAGTAGTCGGGTTAATGTATTAATAGTAGTTTACATATGAGGGAATCAAGCCATTCGCACCCCCGCCATCCAATACCAGTGGGTTTTGAAGGAGGTCCTAGTAAGCTTGACCCAGGTCCTTGCAGGATCTATACACTGAACCAGGCAAGAACCTTACCAAACCATTCCCTTAACCCCCGACCAGGTAGCCAACATATCTCCATATAGACCGTGGAGATATGAATGGTGTAAATCTTTTATTTTATATAGACAGTAAAATAACGCTAAGACACCACGAACAAATGATAAGGAAGTTTCACCTTCAACATAAGAAACTAGTTATTAAAGTCATTAATACAAAACCAAATAAAAAGTGCGAAAAGATTTAAAAAAACAAAAGCATTACACTAAATGCTTGTCTTCACCAAGTGATGTAAGAGACTTAGGCAAACATGGCCTTTGATTGTCAAGAACTCTTACTATCAACTTTGGATCCCGAGACTACTACACACACTCTATGATGGATGATGGATGATGGTGGTGGATGTGGGTGTTGTGATGGTGGTGGAGTGTGGGTGAAGTGGGAGAGAGGTGGTTTGTCAAGGGATGCCTTTGAAATGAACCAAGCACCCCTATTTATAGCCTGCACAGAAGCCCGGACACGGCCCCGTGTCCATTGGGCACGGCCCCGTGTCCATCCACTTTCTCTTTCTTCATTTAATACAGTTTGTCTGTATTAGTTGACCGCGCCCCCGTGTCCGCTGGGCACGGCCCCGTGTGCAGAAGCGTATCTGTACTATCCAGATTTGCTTGGATTGTACTATCCAGATTTGCTTGGATTCTGCGAATCTTAGCGTTGACCATGGCCGTGTAGAGCTGGGCACGCCCCCGTGTTGGGGAATAGAAGCTTCTACGCTTTTGTCTTTTCTGCAGACACTTGGGCACTCCCCGTGTCCGCTGGGCACGGGGCGTGTTCAGCCTTCTGATATCTTGTTTTTGCTTGGGAAGATGCTGTCGAGGGGTTGGGCATGCCACGTTTATTCATTTTTTTTGTATTTGTGTTAGATTTAGCTGTATTTTTGCTTCTTTTGTTCATTTACACTCATTTGATCCTGAAAATACAAAAGGAAGACAAAAGCACACTTTTTCCAACATTAGTACTAAAAAAGAGTTAGTTTTATGCCTCATTTGATGTAATTTATATGTTGCATTTTATACACATCAAAGTTGAAGAGAATAAGAGTGCCAAAGAGAAGAATGGGATGAGTTCTGCTGTGAATGAAGTTGCAGATATTAAAGGAGTTATGAATATGAATAAAAATCTTGATGCACGTATCGTGCCGCCTCCGGTTATAGGTTAGGCTACTGTCCATTGATAATAATCGTTTCTTTAAGATGTTTGATGTTACTTGGCTGGTATTGTAATTGTGAGATGTCTCACAATCCGAATGACATAATAATTCAATGCGATGGCAGCGCGGATTTAAAGAACATCAAATATGATAGCTGGAGTTCAAATTTCATCCTGCTTGTATAGAGATGACACCAGAGGAGGCTAAATAGATATAGCTAATGTAATGGTCTTGGTAGACTTATTTCTTGCAAAACTACAATCTTTAAACTGTGAGTATTTTGTTTCTCCCCATTACACACTTCATCCATACACCGTTTCTAATAGGTCATTTGGATTGGTATAATTTTTCTTTTTTGTTTAATAGGGTTGCATCTCAAAGGAAACGGGAACAACTCGGAATCCTATACAAAAAGATCGTGTGCTTGCAACATATAAATTTATTTTACTATTTATTTTGAAGCCATTATAACTTGGACTGTTAGGCAATTATTTATTGTAAAGAAATTTTCAAGAAGGACAAGTGGTGCATTCTCTTCAAGTTCTACTTTTGTTGCACTGGAACTCAGCTTTAGAAGGAAGACTTCAATTACCTGTTGGAAATTTAGTGAAAATGAGTTTTTTACTAAATATTTTGGACATCAATAATATTTATATGTGTTGTATAAATAATTATTTATGGGTTTGTGTTCAAACTATGTCCAAATAGAGCTAATATTAAATGTATTCTTAAGTATAATGTGAATGTGATTTCATTAAATAATTTCACATCATATTTTACATATAAACGTAGACAAAAAACTTTTATCATTATACTTATAATACTAACAACAACACGTCCATCGGACGAGTTTCCACCTAGTAATAATAATAATAATTAATATTATAACATATTATATTCAAACACCATTGCAGTTCGTCTCCAGCAAACACCATTTGCAGCTGTCTCCGGCAACCACCACCACAAGCAACCACCCAACTCATCTCGGCCATCAATCATCATCCCCACCATTTGCGCTGCCATCTCCTCTACTGGACCCAACATTGTACACCGCTACTCACCAGCAACCTTTTCAAGCCACCATCACTTCCCTTCTACCCAAATCGGTCTATCCATCTTCAAATCCCCACCATCCCCATTGTAAACCCTTTAATTCAAAGACCCTCCCCCAAAAATCTCATTAACGCCACCACCATCCTCACCGTTTACCTGATCAAAACCCACCACCACCACCGACGTTCCCCACTACTATCACCGTCGTTCATCCCCACGACCGTTCACCACCATCACAACGTAATCAAAACCCACCACCACTAATGTAACAACCCAACTTTTCAAGTCAAAGTCAAAGTCAAGATCTTATCCAGATCTGTTATTTCTTGCTTAATTATTTCTTTATACTCTTGAGATTCGATAAACGATATATTGGTTAATGATTTCAAACGACATTTTAACTATGATCTACTAATAAGTGAAGTAACAATGCGATGTCATACCAAACGCATTCTCAACGCCGAAATCTCTACTCAAACGAATATTTTACATCACGCTATCACAACGCAACGCAAACTCAAAACGCAGTTAGTGCTTTTGTTCTATGTGTGTGTTATTATGTGCTTTACTTGTGTGTGCCTTATATATGTTTTGGGATGTTATTCGCAAACGCAACTCTATCGCATCGCACTCTCATCGCAACTCGAAACGCAGATTTACTTTTGTGCCTTTTATGTGTTATGTTATTTGTGTAACTGTTAGTGCATTCATCTGTCGTCTTCGTCTTATATCGAGTCTCGGGTTCGTTGCAGATCTGAACAAGCATGACATCACAAGTGACATCACATAGGTGACATCACAAGTGACATCATGAAATATGAAATTGGATGTTGACCGTTTGAAGTTGTAATCGTTTGAGTTGGTAACCGTTTGAACATGCATGAGCGTTTGAAGGGTGGCATGTCACCTTCAAACGGACAGCTCTAGCCTATATATACTCTTCAAACGTTCATCATTGGTAACATTTTGATTTCCGACGCCGAGGTGCTGTCGAAGTGTCTCCAGCTTGTAAATTGTTCAGAAATCAATATACGAGACATTTAATAGTGAATCCAAGCTAAACGAAGACCGAATCAATGAATTCTGCCTTTGATTCTGTCTGAGCACTCTTCTGATCGACTCGTTAGGTCGTTTCACGATCCTACAAGTGGTATCAGAGCTCAGGAGGAAGAGTTCTTACCGTTTAGCTCGTTTTCGCTAACAAATTCTGTTTTTCTACACCTTCTTTCAAAATTTAACAATTTTTCACGGTTAAAATCGACTTAAACTTTCACAATGTGTGCGTAAATGTGTTTTAACAAACCCTTGAGAATATCAGACCTAAACTCAAAGTAAAACTGGTAAAAATGGCTTGAAAACTGGTGTCCGTTTGAACGAAGCAGCACCCTACCGATTGAAACTGGACTGACCGTTTGAAATTTGCACCTTACCATTTGAAACTGGACTGACCGTTTGAAATTTGCATCTTTCCGTTTGAAACTGGACTGACCGTTTGAAATCTGCACCTTACCGTTTGAAACTGACCTTTTCAGTTTGAAAATGGTTCAGTATTTCACGTGATAGTGCATTGTGTTGTGTGTAACATTGAATTTGAGGATGTCAGTCGGTCACATGTGAGTGCTTCATTCAAGAATTGCATGTGATATTGGTGTGTCGGTCGTTAAACTTTGAATATATCAGCAATCAGTTGGTCTCATAGTTTGTCGGTTCATAATTGTTTGCATGTGAACAATTATCGGTCAAATCAACTGAGTGTGTATATAAGGCGGCCCAATCAGATTTAATGCAAAATTGAAATTGTCGGATCATATGCTTTGACTATCCATGTTGATCAGATTGCATATGCGGCCCATGTGAGTTCATATTAAGGGTCCAATTAAAATCAAGTCTTGCTAAAGTTGACGGCCCAATCAAGTTTCATTGTTAAAGTCTTAATTGAATAGCTCAAGATTGCATGTGATTCAAATTGAATATTCTGACATTTGATATTAAGTGTTTGCATGTGTTTGCAATTGATATTAAGTGTCAGATTGTCGGCCACTTTTACAATCATTAAATCATTGATTGTTGTGTGCAAGTGATAAGGTCAAGTGTTTGTAGGTGTTTTGATTGAAAATACATTCAAGTCACACGAGGTGGTTCAGATTGTTTGAGTAGAAGTAACCAGGTTGTACGGGTTGAGTAAACATCACATCTGGTTGTGTTTGAAGTGTGGTTAAAATGTTTGACGAACAGGAAAACGATTATCTTGAAAGATTTAATGATTGGCATAGAGGGTTTATAGATGATAGTTATAGAGATGTGAAAAAGGATGGTTGGGTCAAAAGGTTTAAATATTTTGTGTGTTTGAAAAATGAAACTTTGGATGATCTAGTAAACCGATATAATGTTTTACTTGGTTATCTAAAAGATCATGAGATATTCTTGACAGATGCTGAAAAAATAGAAAAATTTGCAGATGCATTACCTATTGAATGGAGTGAATGTTTGAAAAATTTAAGAAAGGATTCAAATTTTTCAAAATTACATCTAAAAGGATTCATCAGCAAACTTAATACTCATTTTTTATTTTTATCATGTTTTTGGCTTTTTCAAATTTTCAAATGTTTTTGGATTTTCTGAAAAAATTTTACTCTCCCTAAAATGCAAACACATTTTAGGAAATTTGAAAAAACAAAAGGATAAAAAACCGAAAAATGTTCAAAAAGAAAATAAAAGCTCATCAGTTCAATCATCCAATCAAGATAAAAAACCACAAAAATTGAAAAATGAAAACTCAAAAACTGTTGGCAATAAGTGGTGCAGGTTGGACCACAGTGCTCAAAAGCCAAATCCAGCAAACAAGAGGAGAAATGATTATCACCAAGCCAAACAGTGCTATGATCTGAATGTTTGGACTGAATGTGGTGATTGGTACGATAACAGAGTGTGTTATACTTGTGGTGTGAGAGGACACATTGCTGTTAACTGCCAGAATTGGAGTTATGAGACGAGAAGATGCTATAATTGCCAAATCAGAGGACACATTGCCAGAGATTGCCAAATGAGATCAAAGGGAAGATCGAGGGTTGAATCTCAGAAAATGGCAAAGAAACCAGTTAATGTCAAAGCAAAGCCCAAGGAACAGAAAGTTCAAGAACCTAAAGTTCAAGAACAGAAAGTTCTAAAACCGAAAGTGAAGCTTTCGCAGGGGCAAAAAGACAGACCGAGGAAGAAGGCGAGAGAGTATCTCGAAAGGATTTTGTCCTCGGATACAACTGGTAAAACAGATAAAAGTTCTGATAAATCGTCTTGCTCGCCAAAGAATGACAAATCAAACAAAACGAATTCATCAGATACAAATCTGAGGACAGAAAAGAGAGTAAAGAAAGAGAAGGCAGTTAATCAAGAGATTAACAAATCTGGCGATGAGTTTGTTTCTTTGGAAACAAAGGAGCTACATGTTGGCGATGAATCTGGCTCTTCAAAGTCAGACAAGCCATATTTAGGCAATGATTCTGGTATGTTAAAACCAGAGGAGCCATGTGTTGAGGTAAAAATTGAGAATTCTGGTCTAACAATGGATGATGCAAATTTTCCACCATTGTTGAACAAGAATTCAAAATCACCCAAGGACCGTCAGGCTTGGGTGAATCTGTTTAAATGAAAAACCTGACTTGCCGGAGCTCCCAAGTTGGTAATCGTGGAGCATGAATCGGCACGTTTCTTGAGAAATTCACGAATGTGATATTTCGACTTAAAAGTGGTAAATCAGGGACATTAAATTGTACTTGATTTTCTACAAGTGATGTTTGTAGATTGATATTAAAAATGTTAGTTTTTACAAGTGATTGAAGAACAAGATGATGGATGAAACCCCGAATTTGTGAAAAGACACACAAAACTTATTTTTCGGAAAAACCATTTTGATTAAAACAAACTTAAGTGTTTTGAAATCACTATGGGAAAATAGTTTGTTGTCAGGGGGAGTTCTGATTGTTCATGCCAAGTGAATGGAGAATTGAAGTGATTCTCATCATGTTGTCACATTTCTTGTACAGTTTGTTTCAAATTTTCCCAGAAAATCAAAATTGAGACATATTTTGATTTTAGGGGGAGTAAAAATTTTTAAAAAAATTAGAAAATTTGAAAATTACAAAAAAAACATTGAAAAATGAAAAAAAAAATGAGTTTTGTTAAAAGAGGAAATGATAGTAGATCAGTTGGACTGTCACAGCATGCTAAAGAAATGGAGAGATAAAATGTGATAAGCGATCTCACTAAAGATGTGACGATAGGCTCAGCTAGACTAGTAGATTTGCGATAACGATACAAACTTAAATAAAAAAGCCTAGTTCTAGTGGGAAACATGGTTGAAAGCATAGTACTTAGTTTTGTCCTTCTTGACTGTGTGCCTACTCGGTAATCGCTGATTGTCGAAAGACATAAAACTGGTTAAGTTTGTGAACTTTCACAACTTTGCTAAAAAGTCGCTGTGATTGTGCATTTCATTTTGCAAAGATTTAAACTTGTCTTATTTCTTTTTTTGTTTAAGCATTGGACATCCTCTGCGTATACGTGAGTATCGACCTGGATGTTATTGCCTAAACGTTCTGCTTTATTTTCTTTGGTGTTTCGTTTAAGCTTTGGATCACCTCTGCGTATACGAGAGTATCGACCTGGTGGTTAAAACCTAAACAACTTCAACTTGTTTTATTTTTCTTATTTTGTTTAAACATTGGACTTTCTCTGCGTATACGGAAGTATCGACCTGATTGTTAATGTTTAAACATTCTGCTTTGTTTTCGCACAAATCACAGTTGATAAAAGGTTAAAGGCATTACTTGAGATAGTGTATTGCATGATGAGGGGATATGCTGAGATCGTGGGGTCCATAAGAATTTAGTGCAAAATTAATATACCTTAACGTATCGGTAAGCATTTCGAAAGTTTTTAGATTGAGTTTAAGTGGACAACAATATCGTCAATCAACGTGAATCGTTTAGAACTGAAAATGTTTAAAGCTTAACGGTGCTAGTGATTGGTCACATAAACTGATATGATCCTCTTACACAAGCTCACAAAAATATTGTTTGTAAATATTTCTTTATTGCATTTCTGTTATATTCAAAAATCCAAAAAGATTTTAGTGTGTTTTAGCATAAATTTTGGAAAATCTAAAAAGATTTTCGACAACTGATGTTGATAAGCTGATTTTCGAAATTTCAAGTGCTAAACATGATGAACAGGTTTGGGTTTGAGTGCTGAATTGAAAAATTTTGAATTAAGAAAGAAGTTGAGATTAGTTAATCAGGGTCATTAATTTGAACTTGGTGTAACTATTTCTAGTAAGTTTTTCTTATTGATTTAAGTAAAAACTTATGTTTTGGTGAGAAGTGTGCAGGAGATGTGCTGAACAAGAGTTAAAGCCAGGATTTGATCTCAAGGTGATAGCTAATTCCAGATGGCGATCCCATCATGATGAAAGGGGGAGTCTGACGAGGCTAGAGCCAAAGAAAAGATCTTGGTATATGCTAAGAAAGAAAAAAGACTGATAAAGACTGAAGATGAGAAGACTCGACACTTAAGACTCGTCAACATCTGAGGGGGAGTCTGTTAGTGCATTCATCTGTCGTCTTCGTCTTATATCGAGTCTCGGGTTCGTTGCAGATCTGAACAAGCATGACATCACAAGTGACATCACATAGGTGACGTCACAAGTGACATCACATAGGTGACATGACAAGTGACATCATGAAATATGAAATTGGATGTTGACCGTTTGAAGTTGTAATCGTTTGAGATGGTAACCGTTTGAACATGCATGACCGTTTGAAGAGGTGACCGTTTGAAGGGTGGCATGTCACCTTCAAACGGACAGCTCTAGCCTATATATACTCTTCAAACGTTCATCATTGGTAACATTTTGATTTCCGACGCCGAGGTGCTGTCGAAGTGTCTCCAGCTTGTAAATTGTTCAGAAATCAATATACGAGACATTTAATAGTGAATCCAAGCTAAACGAAGACCGAATCAATGAATTCCGCCTTTGATTCTGTCTGAGCACTCTTCTGATCGACTCGTTAGGTCGTTTCACGATCCTACAGTAACTATTTGTTTAATGCTATCGCAACGCTTACTCGCTACTCGCTTAAACACAACGCAACACTTAACGCACGAAACGAAAGTCGGAAACTAACTCGCACCAGTCGCCTAATCCGATTGGCTGACCATCCGACCCACTTAACTCTCTACCGCCTTTCTCCCTCTCACCTATAAATACTCACCTGTCACATCAACTGTTCACTGATGTGACAGCCTTATCCGACCAACTCGCTCCCAGCTCGTTCTCAAGCACTTTTCTTCATGATTCAAGGCCATTTTCATAAGTTTTCTTCTTAAATATCGTACTTCCATCATCATTACACACATCTTCATCATCTTCTTCATCAAAATCATACTTTTCCACCATGAAATCACCAGATTTGGACTCTTTGAAGGTGACGTCATCACGGGTTCCGATGGAAACTGTTGTGTGGCCTCATCTCATCAAAGTTTGTTCAGATCTAAAGGATTTCTACACTATTTCACACAAATCTCAACAAGATTTCGACATTTATCAACTGTTTTCACACTTATCTTCAACCTTTCTTCACTTTTTACTCAAAACCATTAGAATCTAGACTCGTTCAGGCTCTCTACTGACACTCTAGTTGAGAACCGTTCTGAGAACGGATTTCTACCGAAGAGACAACCGATTCACGGGTTGAACATGAAACTTCGTCAAGAATAGTTAAGTCTGATCGAATGGGGTGATTCCCATCCGATCGACTGAGTTGGACTTGGAGTGGTTTCCGTTGTCTGACACGACATCACGCCGTCTCCGCTCAACTTCAAAACTTTTAAACTTAGAAATTTCACCGTTTTCAAAACACCAGTTCTCCCAATCGAATAGCCATCCGATCGGATGACCATCTGATCGGATGATTATTCGACCTGGTGACTTATAAGTTCAACACTTAAACAATTGATCAAAACTTCAAAGAATATCACACATTCAATCGAAAAGCCATCCGATCGAATGGCCATCCGTCCGGATGACCATCCGATCGAATGACTTGATTTATACTACAACGAAAACTTCAAAAGTTTCCAAACAATTTACAAACACTCACATCTCACTCGAATGATCAGTCGACCGAATGGTCATCCGTCCGGATGATCATCCATCCGACTCACCATTCGACACTCACGCTGTTTACACGCTGTTCAACGCTTACGCTATCGTTCAATTCTCAGGCTAATCTCCAAAGCCCTCCCTTCAATCCAAGGCTGTGTTTATCTACTAAACATATATTGTGAGTATACTCGAACCCATTTTCTTTTAACGCACTTTTGGGTGTTACATACGTTTTCTATATCAAATCACATCTAACACACAACGAAAACACTTTAAACGCTAACCGCTCCCGCATGTTATACGTGATCCATGAATGCTTGTTACTATGCTTAGACAGTGTTACACGGTATCACCTCTAGCAACAATAGTACTATAGTTTGGACTCAGCACCTGTCGTGGACGGGGGTTGCTAAGGATCACATTACTTTACTTCACGTGTCCGCTGGACATATCGCAGTCTCGTGATTAAGTGTGACATAGTTTTGATAGTTACTTGCTTCGCCCGTTACGTGATACATGTTGGTTATGCGCAAACGCTTTCGCTATACTATATGCTATTAAACTTGTGTACTCACCTTTACACTCTGTGTATTGACTTTATTTTAACGTATGTGACAGGTGTTTAGGATGCTATGTTTGCTGTGATGAATCAAGTAGGTGGTCTAGAAACGTCATTCAATATATCTGAATTGTCGGAACAACTTATTTGTCTTTGAGAACACTATCTGTAATGACTATTTATGCTTTAAATGTTTATGGTATGGGACATGAACTTTAAATATATTGTCACTTAATAGTTGTTATGGATTCTCCTGGACAATCTGTTTTGCTCAGTGCCATGCCCAGATGTTTTCGCCATCGGTTGGGGTGTGACAGATTGGTATCAGAGCCATAGCTATAGGGAATTAGTAAAGACATGACCTAGTCTAGGTTTGATGTCTTAGTATTGACCTAGTCCATAGTCTAAGTACCAACAGACCGCCTTGTGCAAACCTAGTAGGGGTTCTGCATGAGCCTACTTCTGTTACTCTCTCAAACTTGCTGAAACTATAACCTTGCGCGAACACTTCATACTACAGCTTCGTGCAAGAACGACCTTTCCTAAGGTCGAACACTACTTGCTTTTCCTAAGGCAGGCACACTACACGCTTTTTCGATAACACTCGCATTACACAATCGAGTGATTTGGTCGAGACTAGGCGTGAAAGCCGTAAACTCTCGATAAAATCACCCACTCCACACGTAATTTTTACTATTAACACAAGAATTTTCATTGAGTCAGGAGTGAAATCCATACCTCGACAAAATTATCCCTCTCTATCTCGTGGTTTACCACACTATCAGGAATAAAGTTGTTGAGCTAGGGGTAAAACCCGCATTTTAATGACTTGTTCCGCTCTCTATTTGGTTTTACAAAAACTCTCACCAAAGTCTCGATGGATTCCAATGACTCGATTCACGTAAGTAACTGAAAGGATGCGTGCCATTCACCATATCTTGACGAGAGCACAGTCTATTAGGCCAAAGCGTGTACTCGAAGTCTTTGTGAATAGTCGAATCACTTTGGGTAGTCGATGTCTCAACACCCAGACACTCTGTTTCGATTCTGAGCTCGCAACTGCTGACTTCGTGGATCATTGATTTTATGTGTTTTATTGTGTTTTTTATGGATATCTGTTTACTATGTTTTAGCGTTTTGAGCTAAGTACGCTAACAAATCGCAGAACTCTCGCCATACTACTCGCTTACGCTACTCGCTATCGCTACACGCACTCGCAACTCCCAAACGCAATTCGCAGCTGTGAAAGATAGGTGAATACGTGAAAAATATGTAGGTGAATACGTGCAAAATATGTGCTTACGTGGACTACGTGCTTACGTGCTTATGTGGATTATGTGCCTATGTGTTAGACGTGTTCCTGATGCTTTATCTAGTAATAATAAGTATACTTGTTAAACACCGTATGGAGATATTTGATTGTATCCCTTCTGAATCATACGACGATGTCTGCTGCAGACAATGTCATCCCTTGGTTCTCACACTCGTCGCAATGCTCAGAGAAGCAGAGATGACAAGCGCATCGCTTCTCTCGTCGCCAAGGAGATGGCCAAAGTCATACCTCAGATCGTCAGTGAGATCAAAGAGGTGAAGTGCAGCTCGTCTGTCGAATCTAAGAGCGACTCGCCTAAATCTCCCTTCAGTTTCAAACAATTCAAGGCCTGTGGTCCTAAAGACTTCACCGGTGAAGATGGGCCCAGCGCCATGTTTCAGTGGTTTGACTCGATTGAAGTCACTCTCCGTCAAAGCGGATGCCCAGACAACCTCCACACTCTTAATGCTACTGGGGTTTTCCAGTCTAGGGCTCTGGACTGGTGGACTACGGAGCGAAACATGCGTGGAAACGATGCAGCCTATGGACTCTCCTGGGAGGAACTGAAGGAAGTCATGATGAAAGAATTATGTCCCCCCACATGAACTCCAGAAGCTGAAAAACGAGTTTTGGGGTATCAAGCAAGAAGGATGTGATAATGCTGGTCTCACTGCTCGCTTTAAACAGCTCAGTATCATCTGTCCTGGTCAAGTGTCAACACCCGACATCATGATCAAGAAATACATTCGCGCTCTCCCAGACTGTGTTGTCGATTTTGTTCAAGCAGCAAAACCTGCTACCATTGAGGAAACTTTCCAACTCACCCCTGAGATCAATGATAAGTGAGTTTTGGCTGGTTATTTCTAAACCTCAGCCAAGAATCTCCACCAGGTCACTGCTACTTCTGCTACTGAACCCACCGCACCTCAAGTCTCGAAGTCTTCACGCCAGAATCGCAAGCACAAGGGTAACAACAACTACAAGAAATGTGCTGTCACTGCCACTCCTCTCAATGCTGTACCCGCCCAACCCAACCAGAACTAGAACCGACAAATTGCCGCACCTGTAACCAACGCACCGCCTGCTAAGTGTGCGTACACTGGTTTCCACCCTCTACGCTCAACATGAACCTTCCATCATCCTGTTGGGGTGAATTGTAGTTTCTGTGCCAATTGCAATATCTATAGGCACTTTACCTCTCACTGGCGTTTAGGCCCGCGTCAACAAGCTCAAGCTCAAGCTCCTCCAGCACTACTAGCTCCACTCCCCGCTCCTCAGGGTAAACAAGCAGCTCCTGCTCCCGCTGATCATGCACGAGCTTGCTACGCATGTGGTGACCCGAATCATTTTGCAAATGTGTGCCCGAATCGTGTGGTGAAACAAGAGCCGCAACAACCACTGCAGCAGCAACAAAAACAGTAGCAACAACAGCAGCAACAACAGCAACAGCCACAACAACAAGCAGCCCACAGAAGAGCCTTCAACATCAACGTCCGCCAGGCTCAAACTGACAACAACGTTGTCAATGGTACGTTTCTCGTTAACGGTATTTATGCTTCTTGTTTATTTGATACTGGAGCCGATAACTGTTTTGTGTCGTTTGAATTCGAAAAACTCCTAAACCGTAAACGCGCTGACCTCCCAACGATGTTCGATGTAGAAATTGCCACCGTAAGAACCGTCACCGTCAGTTCTGTTCTCCGTGATTGTACCCTTGAACTCAACAATCACGTCTTCCCGATCGATCTCATTCCGATGCAACTCGGTAGTTTCGATATCATAGTAGGCATGGATTTTCTTCGTGAAAATCGTTTTGAAATCGTTTGTTTTGAAAAGATGATTCGCTTCTCCCTTTAAAACGGTGATCAACTCTGTGTTTACGGCGAAGTATCTTCGAAGGAACTGAAACTCATGTCGTGCATTCAAGCAAGCAAGTATCTCCGAAAGGAATACATGGCTTTCTTGGCTCACATTATAGTAGCGGAGAAAGAAAAGAAAGAAAAGACAATGGAAAAGGTACCTGTGGTTCGTGATTTTCCTAATGTCTTTCCTGACGATTTACCTGGTCTACCGCCGTCTCGTGATATTGATTTTCTTATCGACCTCATTCCTGGAGCTAACCCTGTCACTAAAGCTCCTTATCGCCTCGCTCCGTTTGAAATGCGCGAACTCTCTAGTCAACTCCAGGAATTGATTGATAAAGGCTTCATACGCCCTATCATATCTCCATGGGGCGCACCTGTCCTTTTCGTTAAAAAGAAGGATGAATCGTTTCGAATGTGCATCGATTATAGGGAACTCAACAAGCTTACTATCAAGAATCGCTATCCTTTACCCCGAATTGACGATTTGTTTGATCAATTGCAAGGCGCTACGTGTTTTTCTAAGATCGATTTACGCTCTGGTTATCATCAACTACGAATCCAAGAGGAAGATATCCCTAAAACCGCTTTTCGCACTCGCTGCGGCCATTACGAATTCATCGTTATGCCCTTTGGTCTTACCAACGCACCCACGGTTTTCATGGATTTGATGAATCGCGTGTGTAAACCCTTTCTCTACCACTTCGTCATCGTGTTTATCGATGATATCCTTATCTATTCGAAGTAAAAAACCAAACACGCGCAACATCTATGTTTGCTTCTCGAGCTACTCCAAGGGAATCGCCTCTACGCCAAGTTCTCCAAGTGTGAATTTTGGCTTGAGGAGGTTCAATTCCTCGGTCACATTGTCAATTGCCAAGGTATTCACATCGAACCTGCGAAGATTGAAGCAGTTAAGAGTTGGATTACACCGAAAAACCCGTCTGAAGTTCGTTCTTTTCTCGGATTGGCGGGTTACTACTGCCGATTTAACGTCGATTTCTCAAAAATCGCCGTTCCTCTCACCTCTGTAACGCATAAAGACAAGACTTTTGTTTGGGGGGGGGAACCGAACAAGAGGATGCCTTTCAAACTCTTAAGCGTATGCTTTGCAACGCTCCCGTACTCGCGCTACCCGATGGAAATGACGACTTTGTAGTCTATTGCGATGCCTCTAATCTCGGTCTTGGTTGTGTCCTTATGCAACGAGACAAGGTTATCGCGTAGACGTCTCGACAGCTCAAGGTCCACGGGAAGAACTACACAACCCACGGTCTTGAACTCGGTGCAGTTGTTTTTGCGTTAAAGATTTGGCGACACTACATGTACGGTCTTCACATACCATAAGAGCCTACAACACATCTTAAACCAGAAAGAGCTGAATATGCGCCAACGCAGATGGGTTGAACTTCTCAACGACTACGACTGTGAGATTCGCTACCAACCAGGTAAGGTAAACGTCGTTGCCGATGCTCTTAGCCGACGAAGCTATCTACATAGCATTCGTAATGTTCAAGCCCAACAAGACCTCGAAGCTCTCATTCGCGACGCTCAACACGCCTATTTTACCGAACGCAGAAGGAAGAATGAATTCTTGGAACCGAAGATCAACTAGTGAACAAATCTAATGGCATCTTTCACTACCTTGATCGCATTTGGATCCCCAGTCGCAATAACCTTCGGGAGATATTGCTGACCGAAGCCCACAAATCTCGATATTCCATTCATCCAGGTGCCGAAAAGATGTACCAGGACCTGCGTGCCAGGTATTGGTGGCTTGGAATGAAGAAGGATATCGCTCTCTACGTTTCGAAATGCCTAACTTGCTCTAAAGTCAAGGCTGAACACCAACGACCCTCTGGCTTACTCGAACAACCCGAGATTCCGATGTGGAAATGGGAGAGTATAGCTATGGACTTCATTACGAAACTCCCACGCACGCCATCAGGTCACGATAGCACTTGGGTTATCGTTGATCATCTTACGAAATCCGCCCACTTTCTGCCGATACGAGAAGACTATAAGGTTGAACGATTGGCACAAATCTATACCGACGAAGTCATTTATTGATATGGGACCCCTCGTGACATCATTTCTGACCGCGATGGTCGATTTACCTCGCGCCTTTAGAAAACTTTTCAATCCGCTCTCGGTACTACTCTTAATCTCAGTACCGATTTCCATCCCCAAACCGACGGTCAGACTGAACGCACGATTCGCACCCTTGAAGACATGCTTCGTTCGTGCGTTATAGATTTTGGTGGTAATTGGGATTCGCATTTACCTTTAGTCGAATTCTCGTACAACAACAGTTATCACTCTAGCATTCAAATGGCACCATTTGAGGCATTATATGGAAGAAAATGTCGATCGCCGATTGTATGGCACGAGATTGGAGACGCGCAAATAACCGGTCCTGAGTTATTACAAGAAACGACTGACAAGATCCTCCAGATACAAGACAATCTCTTGAAAGCACGAAGTCGCCAAAAGAGTTACGCCGATAAACGCCGCAGGCCCCTTGAGTTCGAAGTTGGTGATCACGTACTCCTAAAGCTTTCACCTTAGAAAGGGGTGATCCGATTCGGCAATAAAGGAAAGCTAGAGCCTCGATACGTTGGACCCTTTAAGATTCTGGAAAGAATTGGCAAAGTGGCCTACCGACTCGAATTACCGGAGGAACTCAGCAACGTACATCTGACTTTCCACGTTTCAAACCTCAAAAAGTGTCTAGCCGAAGAGAATTTGCATGTCCCTCTTGAGGATCTGCAAGTGGACGAAACATTACACTTCGTGGAAAAGCCAGTAGAAATCATGGACCGAGAGACCAAGAAACTCCGATGCTCTCGCATTCCTATAGTGAAGGTTCGCTGGGAAGGCAAACGCGGCGCCGAGTTCACCTGGGAACTCGAAATTGATATGAAAGCGAAGTATCCACATCTCTTCGTTACGCCTGCGCCTTAATTTGGGGACGAAATTCCCTAAAGTAGGGGAGGCTGTAACAACCCAACTTTTCAAGTCAAAGTCAAAGTCAAGATCTTATCCAGATCTGTTATTTCTTGCTTAATTATTGCTTTGTACTATCGAGATTCGATAAACGATATATTGGTTAACGATTTCAAACGATATTTTAAACTATGATCTATTAATAAGTGAAGTAACAATGCGATGTCATACCAAACGCATTCTCAACGCAGAAATCGCTACTCAAACGACTATTTTACTTCACGCTATCACAACGCAACGCAACGCAAACTCGAAACGTAGTTATTGGTTTTGTTCTATGTGTGTGTTATTATGTGCTTTACTTGTGTGTGCCTTATATATGTTTTGGGATGTTATTCGCAAACGCAACTCTATCGCATCGCACTCTCATCGCAACTCAAAACGCAGATTTACTTTTGTGCCTTTTATGTGTTATGTTATTTGTGTAACTATTTGTTTAATGTTATCGCAACGCTTACTCGCTACTCGCTTAAACACAACGCAACGCTTAACGCACGAAATGAAAGTCGGAAACTAACTCGCACCAGTCGCCTAATCGAATGACCGTTCGGTCGAATTATCATCCGTCCGGATGCCATCCGATAGGATGGCCATCTGATAGGATGGCCATCCGATCGGCTGACCATCCGACCCACTTAACTCTCCACCGCCTTTCTCCCTCTCACCTATAAATACTTACCTGTCACATCAGCTGTTCACTGATGTGACAGCCTTATCCGACCAACTCGCTCCCAGCTCGTTCTCAAGCACTTTTCTTCACCATTCAAGGCCATTTTCGTAAGTTTTCTTCTTAAATCTCGTACTTCCATCATCATTACACACATCTTCATCATCTTCTTCATCAAAATCATACTTTTCCACCATGAAATCACCAGATTTGGACTCTTTGAAGGTGACATCATCACGGGTTCCGATGGAAACTGTGGTGTGGCCTCATCTTATCAAATTTTGTTCAGATCTAAAGGATTTCTACACTATTTCACACAAATCTCAACAAGATTTCGACATTTATCAACTGTTTTCACACTTATCTTCAACCTTTCTTCACTTTTTACTCAAAACCGTTAGAATCTGGACTCGTTCAGGCTCTCTACTCACACTCTAGTTGAGAACCAGCCTGAGAACGGATTTCTACCTAAAAGACGACCGATTCGCGGGTTGAACATGAAACTCCGTCAAGAACAGTTAAGTCTGATCGAATGGGGTGATTCCCATCCGATCGACTGAGTTGGACTTGGGGTGGTTTCCGTTGTCTGACACGACATCACGCCGTCTCCGCTCAACTTCAAAACTTTTAAACTTAGAAATTTCACCGTTTTCAAAACACCAGTTTGCCCAATCGAATAGCCATCCGATCGGATGACCATCCGATCGAATGACTATTCGACCAGGTGACTTATAAGTTCAACACTTAAACAATTGATCAAAACTTCAAAGAATATCACACTTTCAATCGAAAAGCCATCCGATCGAATGGCCATCCGTCCGGATGACCATCCGATCGAATGACTTGATTTATACTACAACGAAAACTTCAAAAGTTTCCAAACAATTTACAAACACTCGCATCTCACTCGAATGATCAGCCGACCGAATGGTCATCTGTCGTGATGATCATCCGTCCGACTCACCATTCGACACTCGCGCTGTTCAACGCTTACGATATCGTTCTATGCTCAGGCTAATCTCCAAAGCGCTCTCTTCAATCCAAGGCTGTGAATTTATAAACAATAAACATAACCAATCAATAAGTTTGCAACTTTTATTACACGTTCACAACCCGTGTTTAAGTTTATAACTCTTCTATAGCCAAGACATGTAATATGTCATACTTTTTGTATGATTTAATTATGTATTAATAGAAATAACTTTCTCGAGTCTGGGAAACAATCCCGGGTGATAACCTAATTTCATGTATATATACCTCATTTTTATGTATTTCTAAGGAATTTTTTTAACCCAAGTTTGGTTTGGTTATTAACCAATATCAAACGAACTAAACCGAAAATCAACAATTTATCAAAAAATGAAAAAAAAAAAAACACGAACCAATAACCGATGACTTCGGTCTTCAATTTCGTTTGAGGCTAATAACCGAACCAAAACACATCATAAATCCCCTTGGCAATATTTATGTTTCCCATCACATTACTCGAGCACCCTTCTAACCCTTCTACTATATATTAAGACTCAAAGACTCTATTAAATAAACACAATAAATAAACTTATACTTATCCTAACACTTGTTTAAAATTCAAACAACTAGATAGATAAATACCATCATTATCATTATCTGACCTGTTTCTCTAAATTAATCAGGACTAACTTTAACACACCTTTTGGCAGGTCGTGAATAGTGGGTCCGGTTGATATATTTTTTTTTTTGAAAAAATAAAAATAAAAATCGGTTATACGTTTGTGTCTCACGGTGTTATATAATAAGCTATAATTTATACTATACGAATATATAATGAAAGGGTATCAAATGACAATAAAATAATATCAACACATGTCCAAAAATATTCTAGATAGACAATTCATACATGTAACGTAACGATAACAATGATAACAATCAGTCCATTAGAGACAATTGCCAAATGGCCACTGGAAAATATTTCCGTGAAGTAGAACTACCAGAGCAAAGATCTTATGACGACGGTCTTCTCTTCCCGGCGGTGTTGTCCCCAACCGCTAACGCTAATATCATAGAGGCTATCAGGTCGGATAAGCAATGGTTGGAGTCTCTTCTCCACAAAAGCGGTGTTATTCTCTTTCGAGGCTTCCCTGTTACGTCTCCTTCTGACTTTAACAACGTCGTTGAAGCTTTTGGCTTCCCTGAGCTGCTCTACGTGGGAGGCCGGGCCGTTAGATCCAAAGTGGTTGGCCGGGTTTACACTGCCAATGAAAGCCCCGTCGATAAGCGAATTCCTTTCCATCATGAGATGGCTTACGTATGTAACGTCTTTAAATCTACCCATATTCATCAATTTATTCGTAACTCAATCTTTTTTTTTGAACGGCAAATTTGGATCACCGACGGACCACTGGAGTATCATCGTGCCACCAGTGGAACCACCCGATCATATCCATCTCCACTAGGCAATAATGCCTATACACAAATTCAGGAGAAAACTCAATAACTATGGAAGAGTTAAATGCTATATTAGTCCCTGTGTTTTGGGCCATTTTATCAGTTTAGTCCAAATGTTTCATTTTTCGCTTGTGGGTCCAAAAATGTTTCAACGTTGCCATTTTAGTCCACTAGGTTAACTTTATCCATTTTTCTGTTAATGAGAAGGGCAATTCAGTCATTTTATATGTATAAAATGACTGAATTGCCTTTCTCGTTAACAGAAAAATGGATTAAGTTAACCCAGTGGACTAAAATGGTAATGGTGAAACCTTTTTTAACACACAGACGAAAAATGTAACCTTTGGACTAGACTGACAAAATGACTCAAACTACATGAATGGGGGGAGAAACTCCATTTGAATTTGAATTTTTTTTCATGAAGTTATGTAATTTGTTTGACAGCTTCCGGAGTTCCCGTCCAAGTTATTTTTCTTTTGTGCGGAAGAACCAGGAATGGGGGGAGAAACTCCAGTGGTTTTGAGTCATATCGTATATGAGAAGATGAAAGAGAAACACCCAGAGGTGGTTGCACGGATGGAGGAGCATGGATTGACATATAAAAAGGTAATGGGTGATGAAGACCGTCCATCGTCCTTCGCAGGCGGAAGTTGGAAGTCTACATACATGACCGATGACAAGAATGTTGCAGAGGAAAGGTTTATATGTTATTTTTGCATTAGTTACCTTTATATATGTTAATTGCTTACAAACAAAATCCGCCTCGGAGGGTAGAATGAAGGAAAACCTTTCCTTTGGGCCGTCTCAAGCTTTTTAGGGCCAGAGCGGATGGTAAAATTTGGTCACTTTCGTAAAAAGTGAATTGCTTTCAATCCAAAAGACCAAACCACCTACTTATAAAAAAGAGTAAACTGTCAAAATGGTCCCTGAGGTCACTTTAATAAAAAACTCAAACATTTTGAATCTGGGTTCATGTGGTTTCAATTTTGTTGCCATTTTCATCCAAAATCAAAATCTGGTCAGAATTTTTAGTTAACATCCAACTTTTTTGTCTTTTTTCTCCCTTTTAGTAAAGGGCAAAATGGTCTTTTAATGTTTTATTTTAACAAATTAAAAAAAATCTGACCATTTTTCCCTTTATTAAAAGGGATGAAAAAGACAAAAAACTGGATGTTAACTGAAAAATCTGACCAGATTTTGTTTTTGGATGAAAATGACAATAAAATTGAAACCACGGGGACCCAGATTCAAAAGATTTTGAGTTTTGGACTAAAGTGACCAAAACCTCAGGGACCATTTTGGCAGTTTACTCTATAAAAAAAGAACTTGGGCCGTAGGGAAGTATGGGCCGAAAGCCCTTGCTTTATTTCACTCTCCCTAAAGCCGCTCCTATATCGATCAATTATATCTCTTATACAAAAAGCAACTTGGGTTATGTCTTATTTCTTTAAAAGTTATACCTTTTAATTTATTTTCCTCAGACCCTTTCAATTTACTTGGGTTATGTTTTATTTCTTTAAAAGTCATACCTTTTAATTTATTTTCCTCACACCCTTTCAATTTACCCTTTGTTAACTTAAGACACAATGGTTTGGATCACACCCCTTCAAAAGTCACAACCCTTCAAAGTATTTTTAAATATATCACACTGGTAGACAAAAATCACAACTTTTAAATATATCACATCCCTTGCAAAAAAAGTCACAATTGTTTGGATCACGCCCTTTCAAACTACTTTTAAACATATCACACCTGTACACAAAACTCACAACTTTTAAATATGTATCACACCCTTAGACAATTAAGACATATGTTATTATTATTGTTCTTATATAATAGGAATTGATAATTAATGCACATATCAAAAGACACCGTGTTTGATGCTTTACGGTTACCACTGTTGGACTTATTATTTTGCAGAGATTCGTAACAAGAAAGGTTATGCATAATACTGTATTTTTCGTTTTGCATAATAATAACTAAATTCATTAAATATAATAAAACCCAAACGGTATGTTTAAACATTTCCATGAAAGTCGTGTTCGATTCTTGACTGTAGCGTTTCATGGATTTGCTTTCTTTTTCTCTTCTATTTTAATTTAATTTTGCAAAATCCCAATTGTCATCAGGGTGGGGTATGGTTAATCACTCTAGGGTGATTGAGTAATTCTCTACCCAATAATATTATGCCATGTCAACTCTCCATTTCACTCCCCATTTTGCACTCAATCATTAGGTATGGTTAATCACTCTAGGGTGTTTGAGTTATATATTTTTTGATTGGTTCTTCTCTCCTCTCTCTCTCCTCAATGGGCACACCTTTCTCATCAATCACATTCGGTGACTATACACCGATTTTGCTCAGCGAATACCCACTCACCGAAACCATTCCTCACCCCGGTGTGGTCACCGATCGGTGACACCCACTCACCGATTGACTCCCCGATAATCATACCGCCCACCCTCACCTGCGTACCGTCAAGAAAAGTAATATAAACCTTTGATTTTAGGATTTATTTTATTTTGCTTTTCTCCTTTTGTTGTTTTCTTTCTTATATGTTTTACTTTCTTTTTTTACTTACTATATTTTAAACTTACTTCAATTTGTTTTACTATCTTTTTTATTTACTCTTTTAAATTTACATATTGAAATGATAAATTTAATATTTTGAACTTAATCTTTAAATAATTATCATGTGCTTAATTTTTTTAGCATTTTGACGTGATTTTTATTTTATAAGGTAAATAGCAGTACACATGTTGAAAACCGACCCTATAAATTTTTTGCATCACCAGCAAGCGTGAGTTGATTTTTAAATTTGGTATGGATATGTTTTAGACTTAAATTGACTAAAACCAAAACCAAAACCAAACCAAAACCAAAATTTTGGTTTTAATAGTTTTAGGAAACCGGTTGGTTTCAGGTTTTTGGATACAAGTCATTTTTTAGTTTTACATTTAAACTTGAAATATATTTAAGCTTGAAATTTCGACCTACCAAAACTGCGGGTCAAAAAATGTTTGGTTCAAATTGATGCCGACAAATTTGGGTCATTCTTCAAAGCACTTTATACTATTTATAAGTAAAATGTTTTAGTGTGGTGTTGTGTGGCGTGGATAAAGCAAAAAAATAAAAGAATGTTTAGCATAAAATTACGAATTTTTGTATCTCATCTTATAGTGACAGTGAACACATTCATAATCAATTAGATGCCGCTGCAACACGCGGGTTGCGTCAACTCGTTCATTACAATATAGCAAAACATAAACTATAATAGTATTGTTGGATTGGCAGGGCGGGGAAGCTAGGAACAAAGTTGGAATGGATGGGGAATGTGGTGAAAATGATAACAGGTCCATTGCCAGCCTTTAGGCTGGACAAGGAAAGTGAACATAAAACCTGGTTTAATAATCTTGTGATGAGTAACCATGGACCAATTAAGGGTGATCATGATACATATGTTGAGCTTGGAAATGGCGATCTAGTGCCTGATCATGTTGCCAAAGACTGCTTAAAAATCATGGAAGATGAATGTGTTGCAATACCTTGGAAGAAAGGTGATGTTATGATTGTTAATAATTTGACGGTCCTTCATGGCCGACAGCTGCTACTAAAGCCACCTCGCTTGATACTCGCGTCCCTTTGCAAGTGACGGAATTCTTCCTCAACCACATTGATCATGTTACCCTGCCGGTGTTGGCTTTATTTTGTAATATATGCGCGCGCGTGTGTGTTTATATTGATCTTTCTTGATGGATTATTGGGTTGGAACCATAAGATAACGGATTGATACAAAATATTGGATTTGAAATAATACATATGTAAAGCGTAGGCTAAATTTAGTCGGCGGCAGATTTTTTAGCCGCCATCTAAAAACGTGGACTAAATTTTAGTCGACGGATAAATGGGTAAGCTAAATTTCCGCCTTAGCCATCACATGTAAACCGCATGCTAAATTTCAGCCGTCTTAGTCGGCCTTTTGTTTATTCAGTTAAAAATTAAAAGACAATATTTATTTTGGTAATTTTTAGGTTAAGAGCTAAAGACTATATTTATTTTGGTAATTTTTACATGTTAAATTTGGTGATTTCTCATTATATTTTATTTCAAATGATTTCGGTAAAAAAATAATATGTTGTGAGAGCATGCTACAACGGTTGCATGATCATTTGGGTTAGTGAGTGATGACGGGGGTAGCCCAAGACTAAATAAAATGACCAAATACATAAATGCTCAAAGGGTTAAATGGTTCAATGGTTAAAAAGCTGTGAGGAGGGGAAAAGCAATACGGAAACAGTAGCCAGTCATATCCAAGGATTGCTTCACCAACCCACAGCCGCAAAAGCAATGCAGTGTAAGATTAAATATATTATGTAACAATATTTAATCTATAGCCATTATAATCATTTACATAATAGAGATCAAAATATATTAGAACCTATTATTTAATTAGTTGGTAATTGTTGATGGACCATATTACCCTTAGTAACTAATTGGGTTTCCTCCTGGGTGCTTATATAAGGAGAATTATGTGGAGGTTAGAGGGTTACTCAGTTTCACAAACAGACACACCCCATAAGATCATAACATCAATTCGACCTCCTCTCCTATACCGATTCCCTTATCGGTTTTTCTTAGCCACCATCATCAGTCAGCACCCTAAGGAGGAACCAGACCAAGATGACAATCATGTCAACCTTAATGGCTGCGTCTCCATTGCTGGATTCTCTGCTAACCTGTGCTGATGCAACCAAAGGTATGTTTTCATGTTTTCCTTTATGTTTAAACAGAACTGAACCAACATGTGGTATCAGAGCATATGTTGATTAGTCAGTTCTGTTTTCGTATCCATTATTCTGGGATCAAAAAAAATCTGGAAAACGAAATTGTTAAAGCCTTTAGTTCATGGCTGTTTTTTGTTTTAAATAGCACCGAAATCACTGTTTTCGGAATACCATGTTTACCTTTTAATTCGAAATCATAATTGGTAATACTAATATCCGAAATCTGTTAATAAAAGTATAAAATTTAAGGTTTCGGATTCCAGATTATGATTTATTTTTTTAGGGTTCATCTTATGTTCATAATGTTCTTAGTGAAAAATTCGAAATATTCTATAAGTTTTGGAATGTGATTTGAATTGTTAGATGTTTCCCTAATTTTGATCTAATCTTGTCCATTAAGTTATTTTCGAAATCTGTTAATGAGATAAACATATATGATTTCGAAATTTAGGATAAAATAGATCAATGTTATTATAGGAAACTATATCACAATTCATAATTTTCGAATTTTAATTATGTTATCACAATTAACAGCTGTTAGCGAGGTTGCTACTCGCAACCATAACGTCATCACTCGCAACCATGAGGTTGCTACTCGCAACCATAACGTCATCACTCGCAACCATGAGGTTGCTACTCGCAACCATTACGTCATCACTCGAGACCATGAGGTTGCTACTCGCAACCATAACGTGATTAGTCGAGACCATAGTTGCGACTCGCAACCATAACGTGATTAGTCGAGACCGTAGTTGCGACTCGCAACCATAACGTCATTAGTTCGATCCGCGCTAACGGGTGGTTTGCTATTAAATAAATGGTTTTGTAATTTACTTAGTTAATTAATAAGGATCAAATAATGTTTTACAAAACCAAAATAGCTTAACTTGAATGAGCTTCTGATATATCATTTCTGGCCAAAGCTGACTTGATACATCTACTTATCATTCAAGTATTACGAAAGCTATGTTGTGTATGCATCATAAGCATGAATGTCTTAATTTCTGGCCAAAGCTGATTTAATTCATTCATCGATGGCATACTCAACAAGTGCATAACTAAAGTGATTGTTTCAATTCTGGCCAAAGCTGATTTGTTACAACCACTTTGCACATATGCTTAAATGATTACACTTCTGGCCAAAGCTGTTTTGTCTTCGTTTAAGTAGAATTTTTTTAGCTAAGTCTATTATTTTGATGTTAGTAATAGACATATCACAATCTCTTCACATAATGATCCTTAGCTTAATGATCCTTAATTAGTTTTTATGATCATTTCGTCTGCCTTGTTCTTATTACCCATAATGTTACTCACTATAATTTTTCTTCTTTATATCAATATCTCATCCACTCTAAACTTTAAACCTAAAATGTTTGCTTTATTTAAAGTATTTAAAGTTTCTATAAGAATTAGCTCTTAAATTAAATCCTTGATTATTTCCTAAGACACGATAATCCTATTGCTCTCTTCTAATAAAGATTATAAAGAAGAAAGTTAGAGCATGATGAATAGGAAAAATCGAATATGATGTCTATTATGATAATCAAGAACTCTCTAACGTAAATGCTATCACTAAAGTTATTCCAGATTACGTCTTTCCTGAGACTAATCTTTATTTATGGAATAGTCACTAGAACTCCTAAGATGCATGCCTTAATTTGAAACTCTAAACTATAAAGTTAAGTGGTATATGTGAATACATTATAATGTACAAAACCATGACCCATAAAGCAAAGGGCTTACGCATGGAAATAAGTACATTTTTTCCAGTACATTACATACTAAGTTTTTCACTTGTACAATCTGATGCATTATAAATCAACTACAACACTCAAGAAATACCAAAGTATAACGAGTGTGTTGATAAGCAACATATGTACAAAGAAATACATGTTTAAAGCTGGAAAATAAGTTGTTATTCACCTTACAACCACTAATAGTTTAAAAGAGGATTGTTCTAAGGTCCATAGACAAATTACAAGTGCTAATTCCAACTTTAAGGTTCTTCAAGGGAAAATCTCACTGCATAACTATGTCATTAGGCTAGACATAAGCAACGAGACTATCCATTATTCTAAAAGAACAGTTGGGTAAATTAATTAGATAGTCACTTACTAATGATATTTAAGTCTGATAATTCTTTAATATTCCAATTAACACATGATTAGTTGACTCTAGTTCCATACGTTTCCTTACCAGAACTCGACAAATAACTAATATGAGAGTTAGTGACAAAATTAAATGTTAAGGCTATAAGAACCATAATAAGCAGTCTTCTAACAAAGCTTTTCGATACATTACATGTTCTGATTATTAATCAGAGTACAGTATCATTACTTAGGCTATGTCATGAAGGTTGTGAGGTTTGCATAGTCAACATAAAGTCACACTTATCTTAAACTCTCATCTTATTTGTTCTAAATATCTGGATAGAAACATTATTAAAATGAAACTAGATGATACCTTACATTTTCACAACTTTTGTTATCATGCACATGAGAATTTGACAAAAGGAAAATGAGACTTATAAATTTCATCCATTATAACCAAAATTTATGAGAAATCATGACATGGTTAATGAGGATGATTATTCATCTAATCTCATTCTAAGTGATTTTAAATCATGACGTTAAAGCCCTAAATATGACTTGGCTTAAGGAATAAGTATGGGTCCATCATAAGTCATTTTTTGACATTCGTGGAACTTATTCCAAATGGAATATTCAGACATAATTCATTTATCATTTAAAAGACTATCAACTTGTATCTAAATTTTGTCGCATATGGCACACGTTCTTAGAAGAAATCTATTCATATATATATACTTAATAAGATTTCTATTAGATATGTCCCTAAAGTTTCTTATGATATCTGGACATTAAAGAAATCAAATAAAGTCTAACGTATATGTGATAGGTTCCCACGTCACGTAGCTCATTGAAATTTCTCTTGTAGCATTATAGAGATATTAAAGATCAGTGGGAGCATTAAGTGTCTTATTAATAACTTGCACTAGTTGCAAGAGGTGGGGAGTGAAAATTTTACATTACCTCAGTTTGCACCTCTTGTACAAGACACCGCTCCATCACGACACTGTTCTATCAATATTTGTCTCCTTAAAATCTAATGCTACTCTTACAAAAGTTTCATTGTTGCTTAATTGTGGGCACACTTAGATTTCTTACCTAAACTAACATAATCCTCAACAAGAGAAATCACAACGACTAACGTCATTAATTTGTTTTCTCTATTAGAATTTGTTGGTCGTTAAGCATTGACCCTAAGCATGCTGAGTTCCTAAAGATTCCTAAGGTCAGTGGGAGCAGTCAAAGTCCTTATTATGATTTGCAAGGAATACAAGAGGCGGGGGGAAGAATGTCATTAAATTTCATTCCAAATTTAACTCCGATTACACCTCTTGTACACCATACTGCACCAACTATTATAAACTTAGAATGAAAATGATAGCAACCTAACCAAGAGCTAATCCATAAAACTGAAACTTCTAATGAACCCAATAATCAACTCAGGAGGTCATCTAGGTTTAAAAGCCTACTAATTTTGATGATTACATAACCTCCCTAACTGAAGTTGAAATGGATTTTGGAAATGTTTACTGATCCTATCTCTTAAAATTAAGCCATTAGTGTCAATCAATATTCTTAATGGAATAAAACAGTTTTCTAGTAAAACTGATTTTATATGTTCGTATAACGTTTGGGATTTGATTGAATTACCTAAGAGTGTTCATAACTAAACCAAATCCTAATATAAGCGTTAAGACACGAAGAAGCTTAATTGATTGTCAAAGGTTGTACTCAGGAAGAGATAAATTATTAAAGAATCTTTATTACATATCTTACAAGAAGTTTTCTTTGAGGATCATCACTGTTCTAGTAGCTTATAATAGTTTAAAGCTACATTAGATGAACATTATAGACAATTTTCCATAACAAATGGCTGACACATTTACATGTTCATTAGATAACAACCTAAAGTTTCAAACTGAAGGTTAAAGAACACTTTATTTGTAAGCCAATAATATCCATGTATGGGTTAATGCAAACATCATAATGTGATGAAATCTTAACGTAATTATTTTCATCAACAACCAAGTGGATTAATGTACCTACCTCAAAATGAGTGGGAGCAACTAAGATAAACTTGTCTATATAGATGACATTCTTTTGACAAGTATGTGCTACATAAGTCAAAGTATCGTTAACACAAACTTTGATATAATAAATCTCAGAGATATCTCTTACGTGATTGATATCATAACATACTGAGATAGACCCAATGGGATATTAGTTCTGTTCCATAAGTTTAACCTTAAATGGGTCCTTACATATGTAACAAACAATACTGCTCTCCTTTAGAGGATAATAGGATAAGTGAGATCATTTATTTACGCTTCATTAAATTAGAAGCCTTATGTAAGTTTAGGTCTATACTCGTTTAGATATTACTCACATTGCAACATACTAGATTTGTCTAGATTATTGTGAAGCATCTAATGGAGTATTACAATATCTTTAAAGAAACGAGAGGCTATTATTTGAAGAAGAAGTGAGAATTAAAACCGGTTTATTACTATAACTTTGAGATGTTCAAAGATGACAAAATGTAATTTCGGGTATATCTTTATGTCAGCAGACAAAACATATCTCATGGAGGAGTCATAATGTACTGATATTGACAACCTAAGTTATAACGACATAATATAGTCACTAAATGTTGTTGGAAATATATCAGTAGACTCATAAGTTTATTAACTCCATATAATTAATGTTTTGAAGACTTAGTGTGATAAAGTCAGCTACCATGACTCCTTGAACAGTAACAGTTCGAGAGGTGCTGCATTAAGTTTCGATACGTAATTAATTATTCGTTTATGAACGAATTGAGGAAACTAAGTTTTGTATCGAAATCATTCATGATATGCTTAAGGATCCTATAACTGAAGGGCCACTACCCATAAGTCTTATTAAGAGAGCTCATAGACGGGTATTAGTTAATGGCCATGCGCAACTGCATATCGTACTATGAATGACTAAGTATTAGTTAATTTTTCCTCATCAGTTTGATTTTGTACGTCTCTAAGAATATGTCAAGTCGACATAATGGCATATAAGACAAATAAAGTTACAAATCAAACAAAGGGCTTACGCGTATTTTGATCATGACGATTAGGTTTTAAATTAAGGCTATAGTATGATTAATGGGGGTCCTGAGTCGCATAATGATTCAACGGCTGTATTTTTCTGCTATAGTACTTGTTTAAGGCTAAAATGAGTGTTAACTCCTGATCAGGTTTATCTAATACTCATAGTAAATGATTACTCGGCTAAGTGGGAGAATGTAAGATTAAATATATTATGTAACAATATTTAATCTATAGCCATTATAATCATTTACATAATAGAGATCAAAATATATTAGAACCTATTATTTAATTAGTTGGTAATTGTTGATGGACCATATTACCCTTAGTAACTAATTGGGTTTCCTCCTGGGTGCTTATATAAGGAGAATTATGTGGAGGTTAGAGGGTTACTCAGTTTCACAAACAGACACACCCCATAAGATCATAACATCAATTCGACCTCCTCTCCTATACCGATTCCCTTATCGGTTTTTCTTAGCCACCATCATCAGTCAGCACCCTAAGGAGGAACCAGACCAAGATGACAATCATGTCAACCTTAATGGCTGCGTCTCCATTGCTGGATTCTCTGCTAACCTGTGCTGATGCAACCAAAGGTATGTTTTCATGTTTTCCTTTATGTTTAAACAGAACTGAACCAACATGCAGGTCTGCAGAGCACACGCTATTATCCAGGGGTCAAAAGGCTTCAACCCCTGAAAGGGTAAGCCCCTCGCTGCAAGCAAGGACACTAGTCAAATGAATGCCTCTTTGGGAGATGTCTTCTCCTATATAATTGACACTTCATTTACTGAGTTGGGACATTCTTGGCCAGGCCTGTTTCCTTAAACTCTGGTCATTCACATCGAGTACTTGCTTTATGCGAGTTACTCACTTTCACATCCAACACACACATTCCGTTTGCTCCCACATCCAAATCTGAGTACACTTCAGAGGAGGATCATCAGCAAACAACAACAATAAACTAGTGAACCTCCTTCCACGTCTTGCAAACGTGGGGGGACCGGCAAAGTTGAACCCTTCAACCCTTTTGCCTGACCAGCCCAGCTACTACCCTTGGTCTCTTATTTGTTGCATCAACAAGTTGGCGCCCACCATGGGGCTACGCCGCTATCTCTCCTCAAAAAGACCTAGTAATGTAGCTCTCTTCACTTAAAATCATCATGTCTGAAAGTGGATCCCCGGGTGAAGTAAATCAGATTCCAAACACCTCTACCCCGGGTAGTAGCCAAGCTCATGTGGCTATACCAACTTCCTTCTCAACTCCGGGGAGCACACCCGAGTTCCTCACCTTCAACACACCAACTCCGTCTAGATCCGGAGTTCCTTCTCCCAATGTCGGTGTCTCTGACACCCCGGCACGTGTTGAACTTACCCCCGAAGGGGTTGCCAACAATTTCCTGGAATTGAGGTCTCTCCTCAACCAGCACGTGAATAAAGAAAGAGAAAAGGGGGTGAGAATCCGCCTAGATTATGACGAGCCAGAACCAACGTTGTCTCCCGGACCACCTCCCCTTCCTTTTACAACTAGAAATGAGGCTGGTCCCAGTAATCCTTCAAACCCTCACCCATATCTGTCCACAATGACAAATCCCACAGTGCATCCCTTCTTCTCTTCCCAACCGATTACTAGCGGTGCTCCTTTGGGACATGAGCTAACCCTTGACCAGCTCCTACAGTCCCCTGTAACAAGCTTTCCAGCATCTACAACAACCACGTGGGAGCAAGCTCTGTCCGTGCTCCCTTTTGCACGAAGTGCTGTTATGAGCAATCCTCTAGGAATAAGCTGCTCAGCTGCACCTGGAAGCCTACAAGGATTCAACCTCATGCCTAACATGATGACTCAGATGATGGCCAACTTCCCGTGGCAACACTTTATTAATCAGGTGCTAGCCACTCAGGGAAATAACGGCAATGGCAATGATGTGGATGCAAGGGCTGAAGAAGACTTGGCTAAACTATATAAGCCAAGCAACCTTTCATGCTTCTCACAGCAAATAGCTGATTATGATTTCCAAGCAAAGATCAAGATGCCGTCCCACATCAGGACGTATGATGGGACTGAAGATCCTGAGGACCATCTTCAGATCTTTACCGGTGCAGCAAGAATAGAAAAATGGTCAAACGCTGAATGTTGCCTAATGTTCATGCAAACCCTTGTGGGATCAGCCAGAATCTGGTTCAACGACTTACCTGCTCGAAGCGTTCGAAGCTTTGACGACCTCAGCAAGGGTTTTCTGGCCAATTTCTCCCAACAAAGGCGATATGTTAAAGACGCAACAGTAATCTTCCAGATAAAACAACGTGATGACGAAAGCCTTCGCGCGTTCATTGAACGATACAAGAAGGAAGGTCTGACTTATGTAGGGGCAGATGAGAAAATAAGAGTGGCTGGTTTCATGAATGCCATCACCTCTAAGTATCTCACAAGAGATTTCAACAAGTCCTTGCCCAAGACCTTGGAAGAAGCTCTCGAAAGGGCTGAAGCTCACATCCGGGGAGAGGAGGCGGTCGACATTAAAGAACAAAGAAAGAGGGGATCCGGCTGGCGAAGCAATAGTCCAGCTAGGAAAAGGGGAAGCTTCAACTCCTATGACAGGAGGTCAAAGGGTTCAGACCCTCGAAGGTCTGAAGGCCGGAACCCTTCAAGCAGGGAGAAAGGCATAAGCTTCACACCCCTCACAAAGACCCCTCAAGAAATCCTCGTAACAGAAGAAGTCAAGCAAAACTTTCGACCTCCTAGGCCTCTCCCCAAAAGCAGAAAAAATGAGAACTCCACCCAATACTGTGAGTTTCACGAAGAAAAAGGTCACCACACCAATGATTGCTTCCAACTCAAGAAAAGAATTGAAGAAGCTGTTAAGTCCGGAGAACTCGCTCATTTGGTAAAGGGAGTCCGGGACAAAATGGCTGAAGGAAAGGGTAAGGAAGTCAATATGGTGGATTTCGATGGAAGGGTTCCTCATAAAAGACAGCGGTTGGAAGCTTGGGAGCTTCAGTGTGTCTGTTTCCCCCCAACAGAGAAAGACCCTCTCTCTAGCCCTCTTGTGGTAGAAGCCACCGTGGGAACATTGCAAACACACAGGGCATACATAGACACTGGGGCAGCTACTGAAATCATGTTCGAAAAATTCTTCAACCGTTTGAGTAACGAAGAACGCTCAAGGCTCCAACCCTCTAGAACCTCTATAAAAGGTATCGCCGATATACCCCTCAAGCCTTTGGGGCAACTGACACTTAATGTTCGTTTCATTGAAGGTTTGAAAGAAAGAACCCAACCACTCATCTTTGTGGTTATCAACATCCCCTCAAGTTATGATGTGATCATTGGAAGGCCAGGGCAGTGTGCATTCTACATGGCCGTGTCTGTCGGCCATGGCACAGTCAAATTCCCCACCGAGAGGGGGATAACAACCCTTCAACCCTCTCAAGAAGCATACCTAGTTGAAGGTGAAAGTTCCAAAAGTGAAGAAGACAAGCAAAGGCTAATCATAAATCCTAAGTACCCTGAACAGAGAATAAGGGTCAATCCAAGCCTTTCACAAGAAACCCTTTCGTACCTCGAAAAGCTGCTAACACATTACAGCGATGTCTTCACTTGGTGTCCAGAAGATATGACCGGGATCCCTCGGAACATTGCCGAGCATGAGTTAAGAATACCACCGGATGTCAAGCCTGTGGTCCAAAAGAAAAGAAGCCTGGCACCCGAGAGAAGTCTGGCAGCCTGCCAAGAGGTTGAAAAGCTTGTGTCAGCCGGCATTCTCCGAGAAGTCAAGTACCAATCTTGGGTTGCAAACCCGGTAATGGTCAAGAAACCTGACAACTCTTGGAGGATGTGCATAGATTTCAAGGATCTTAACAAGGCTTGTCCTAAGGATTGCTATCCACTACCGGAAATTGATCTCAAGGTGGACTCCCTCACCGGTTACTCGTTCAAATGCTTTCTCGATGCATACAAAGGTTACCACCAAATCCTCATGAAGGAGGAGGATGAGGAAAAAACAGCCTTTCACACGGACAAAGGGATCTTTTGTTATCAAAAGATGCCTTTTGGCCTTAAGAACGCCGGTGCAACCTACCAACGTCTCGTTGACAAAGCCTTTGCAAGCCAAATTGGTAAGAACATGGAGGCATATGTCGATGACTTGGTAATTAAAAGCAAGACGGAATATCAAATGCTCGACGACATTCAAGAAACCTTCAAGAACCTCAGAAAGGTTAACATGAAGCTTAACCCGAAAAAATGCTCATTTGGATTTGAAGAAGGAAAATTCTTGGGTCACATTGTTGGGAAACAAAGCATCAAAGACAACCCAAACAAAGTGAAAGCCGTCCTTGAAACCAAACCACCAAAAACCAAGAAAGAAGTTGAAAGTTTAAACGGGAAGCTTGCAGCCTTGAAGCGTTTTACCTCCAAGCTGGCTGAAAGGTCTTTACCCTTCTACAAAACGCTTAAGAATTGCTCTGATAAGAAGAACTTCAAATGGACGAATGAGGCTGAAGAAGCCTTCAACCAGATGAAACAACATCTTGCTTCCTTACCAGACATCGCAGCTCCTGAAACGGGGGAACCAATTTCAGTCTATTTATCAATTGCTGAAGAAGCCATAAGTGCAGTCCTCATCATTGAACGGGACAAAGCTCAGGCACCCGTCTATTTCTTCAGTAAAACTCTAAAATTGGCTGAAACCAAATACCCTCCCCTTGAAAAGCTTGCCTTAGCCCTAGTTCAAACAGCTAGAAGGCTTCGAAGGTATTTCCAAGCACATCCTATACAAGTGGTCACTGACCAACCTATTAAGAACGTGCTTGAAAAACCAGAGAATTCGGGAAGACTGGCCAAATGGGCGGTGGAACTAGGTGAACATAACATCACCTATGTCCCACGAAAAGCTATCAAAGCCCAAGTCTTGGCCGATTTCATCGTGGAAATCCCGAACCAAGCAATCCCTGAAGTAAACATTACCACCACTGAACCTTCCAACCCTGAAGCCTGGAAGCTTTTTACCGATGGGGCTTCAAGTGTTGAAGGGTCAGGGGCAGGACTAATTTTGATCAACCCAGAAGGGTTGGAATTCACATATGCTCTCCGTTTTGATTTTCAGACCACCAATAACGACGCTGAATACGAGGCACTTATAGCTGGCCTAAGGTTGGCTAAAGAGATGAAGGTTGAAAAGCTTGAAGTGTTCACAGATTCGTTGCTGGTCTCAATCCAAGTGAATGATAGCTACATAGCTAAAGAACCCAACATGAAAAAATATAGAGAAAAATCCAAGGAACTAATGAGTACCTTCCAAGCATGCAACATCAAACAGATCCCCAGATCCCAAAACAAAAAGGCTGATGCCCTAAGTAAGCTTGCATCTCTCACGTTCGCCCACCTTACCAAGAAGGTGCTGGTAGAAGTGTTAAAGGCTCCATCAATCGATGAATTAGAAGTTCAAGATGTAGTTACCGAAGAAGATCCAAACTGGATGACTCCCATCAAAAAGTTCCTTAAAAATGGTGAATTGCCCAATGATCAAGTAGAAGCCAAAAGGGTTGAGATCAAGGCAAGACAATACGTACTACAAGGGGAAACCCTTTACAAAAAGGGTTACCTTGCTCCCTTGCTAAGATGTGTCGGTCCTGAGCAAAGTAAGTATTTGATCAAAGAAATTCACGAAGGCATATGCGGAGCTCACTTTGGAGCTAGGTCGGTGGTTGCAAAGCTCATGAACCTTGGGTATTTCTGGCCCTCAATATATCGTGATACAGCTGAACAGTTAAGGAAATGTGATGTTTGCCAGATTCATGCACCAATCCCAAAGAGTCCCAAGCATGACTTGGTCCCGATAACCTCGGCATGGCCATTCCATAAATGGGGAATGGACATTGTTGGTCCATTTCCCCCAAGCAAGGGAGGAGTAAAATTCTTGCTAGTGGTAATAGATTATTTCACCAAATGGCCCGAGGTTAAACCACTTGCTAAGATCACGGGAAAGCAGGTCATTGACTTTGTTTGGGAGAATATCATTTGCCGCTATGGATTGCCGGGAATACTTGTCACTGATAACGGAAGGCAATTTGCTGAGAAGCCTTTCAGCGTTTGGTGCAAGGAATATAAAATCAACCAGGTTTTTAGCTCAGTGGCTTATCCCCAGTCAAACGGTCAGGTTGAAAGGACGAATAGAAGCATAGTGGAAGGTATCAAGACAAGATTGGGAAGATACGAAAGCAACTGGCTTGAAGAATTGCCTAGTGTCCTATGGGCAATTAGAACAACCGAAAAAACAAGCCATAAGAAAACACCCTATAGCTTGGTATTTGGATCCGAGGCTGTGATCCCCGCTGAAATAGGAGTTGTAACCCAACGAATCGTCAACATGGATCCCGAAACAAACCAAAAAGAGACCATGTTGAATTTACAACTCCTTGAGGAAGCACGAGATCAAGCCGCAATCCAAGAAGCCAAATACAAGCAACAAATGGAAGCCTACTACAACAAGAAGGTCAAGAATGAACGATTCAAGCCAGGAGACCTGGTCCTCAGAAACAATGAAGCTAGCAAAAAGGAAAATCAAGGAAAGCTTGGCCCAAAATGGGAGGGTCCATACACCATCCTAGAAGCACACAAGGGTGGATCCTACAAGCTAGCAGATTCAGAAGGCAAAAGGCTTCCAAGGCATTGGAATGGCAAAACCCTGAAAAGGTTCCATGTTTAGACAGGAAAGTTTGGTTTGTGTCAAAATGTATTTCGAACAACCCTATGAATACCTTTTGTAAAAAACAAGTATTGCTTGAATGAATGAAGCTGTTTTATCAAACTTGTCTTTCTATCCTAAGATCAGGTTGAGAACCTAGCAGAAAACTCCATGGCAAGGGCCATGTAAGGGGATGAGCTCCCAGGCCACATCGCTCAATAGGTTCAAGGGTTGAATGAGCCTATATAAGGGGTGAGTTCCTAAATCAATACAACTCCATGAGACTTGTTGAGAAAAAACAAAATTGTCTCATAGACAGGTGTGAACAGCCTACACCAAATGTTCCCTAAGCCTTAAAAATATAATCCGCAAACAGGCTTATAAAGTCAAGTGAAAAACAGAGAAATGATAAAAAGGATAGGTGCTATGTCTTCTTGTTAAAAATACCAAGGCTAAGTGTCTGCAACACTGAACCCTTTAAGGTATAAAAAATATAAGGGAAGCACAAACTCGACAAAGACAAAGTTACAAAAAGACAAAGAAAATCTAAAAGAACAATACAACTTATAAAGATACAAACCAAGTCAGATCACAAGACTAAGAAGCCCTCAAGGCTTCAAGCCACCTGGGTAACAACTCGACACCTCAAAGGCTTCAACCTACCAACAGACAGCCAAAAGGCTTGGAAGGTTAAAGCCAAACAAACTACCTTAGCAAAACAAGCACAAGTATAAAAACATAACACAAAGAAGAATAGCTAAACATCATACTATATCAAAGAAAGCCCTAAAAGACTTTCAAACACAAGTTAGGGCAAGTCCTAGTAACTTGCAAGTAACTATTGTTCAAACGGCCATACAGGCCTTAAACACAACCAACAGGAACCTTAAGGGTTCCTAAAAACCTAATATTGTTCAAGTTAACATTACAAACCATAAATTGTTTTTAATGCTAAGAAAGCTACGAATTAAGCGTCAGCAGAAGACTTAGAAACCCCGGAACCTTCACCTTTGGCCTTTTTTGCTTTCTTCTGCTTCTTACCCTTCACACCTCCATCACCACCTACAGCTGAAGCCTCCAAGCTTGCATCCTTTGGAACATCCGGTTGACCTGAAAGGGTGTCATCACTATCTCCCGAGTAGGATCTCTTCCTTGAAAGAGAACCCAAGATTTCAGCACAGACCTTTTCATTTAGGCCCTCCGGCTTCAAGTCCTGCAACACAGCAAGAGGCTTACCAAAACAAGCAGAAACTTGATGGATGTAAGGGTAGGTCAACTTCTCCATTTGCTCAACGGATCCTTTGAAAACATCAGAAGCCTCGGGACGAAACAGAGGTGACTTCTCCAAAGGATGGCCGGATTCATGAAGCTTATAACCAGCAATGAGGCCTTGGTGTTTCCCCGGATTGAGCAGCTTAGTATAAACATCACCAAGGGCAGAGTTGAACTCCTTGGAATGTAAAAGGTAAGTAACAACCTGCTGGAAACCCTGCTCAATTAACCACTGATTGTCAGCAGTAGAACGAGCAACAGAAGCTTTCAACCCCTCCTTCTCCTTACCAAAAGCCTGCTGTTGAATAAATAAAGCTTCCCGGTCAGCCTTAAGCTTCAACCGATCAGCCTCAAAGCTCTTTTTCAAGTCACTCATCTCAATTTCATGCATCCTAGTCAAATCACTAACCTTTTTGTCCCACGCGGCTTCTTTCTCAACAAAACCAGCTATCTCCTTTTTCATCGCGGCCATGGAAGATTTCATTTTATCCTTCTTCTTAGAAAATTCTTCATATTCCTGCATCCTCTGACGAAAACGAGCAATCCCTTGAGGAAGCATAGCAGCAAGGTTGCAAGTGCTCAAAATCATACGGGATAACATCAAGTCATCATCCATCCCAGCAATGGTCTTGTGAACTGAAGGAGGAGCAATGTGACTCAGAGCATCTTCGTAAACAGCAGCATCTTTAAAGCTGTCATCATTCTTCACCAACCAATTAGGCACATAAACCTCTTCCGGATCCAACCCTTCAACGTCCCTGCTTGAAGAACCCTGAATAGGGGTAGCAACAACCTTTTTACCCGAAACCTTTTTACCATGAACAACCAATTCTTTCTCCTTCTCAACAAACGCTTCACCACCTTGATCTTCCAAAACTTCAATATCATCACTCAAATCCACTGGTTCAGTAGAAGTGGATTGAGGACCAGCTTTCAACAACCGACGAGAAGATCGACGTGTTGAAGACTTGGGAGCATGGGACTTAGAAAAACCTTTGACATTGGCAGTACTAACATAACCCGAGCCCTCAAACCTTTGCTCAACAGTCCTAACCACAACATTCTCACCAGGAACAGATGGAGCATCCCCAAACACAACATCAGAAGTATCGTCACTCTTAATAAAATCCAAAGCAGACATGACTGCAAAAAACAAAACGAAAGCACATAAGTCATAAGCAAAGAAAAATGCAAAAAGGGCAAAAAAGGAGAATGCATACCCATGCCACTCCTCATAAGAACCGGATCCCGATCAACATTCCCCCATATTTTACTAACCCCTAAAAGAACTAGTAAATGTTCAGGAAAGGGACGAACCCTCGAAGGGCATTCCCGGATAGCTTTAAGAAAAACATCATTCAATTCAGATTCGGAAGGCTCCGGATCATTAAGAACGGCATCCGGTTGCCTCCACACCATCTTGAATGGGACAATAGCATCGGAAACCCAGAAAAAGCGATCCTTCCAAGTCCCAAGCGTTGTAACCATAGACGAAATAAGGCAGGAATCAACCTTGGATGTTTCAAAGGTGAACCAATCACCATTTTTAGCTAAACGAAAAAACCGGCGAAAAAGTAACAATGAGGGATCATATCCAAGGGCACGGCACAAAACCTCAAAATGCAAAACCCTAGCCATACCCTTCGGATGAACTTGCCCAAAAGAAACCCGATAATATTCCAACAAATTCAAAACAAAGAAAGAAAAGGGATAACGAAGATTCGAAAACTCAAAATGACGGCAGTAAAGAGCAATCGAACCAGGGGTCGGTTTATCAACAGGAACATCACAAGCAGGAGCAGTTGGGTTAAACTTCTTATCAATACCATATTCCACACAAAACAAGTCTACCTCCTCTTGTGTTAATCGGGAAAAGGATTTTGCTAAATCCTTACGAGCACCCATTTTTTGAAATATGAAGAATGTAAGGAAAATGCAAAGTAAATCGAAACTAACCTTGAAAGAGGAAAGAAAACGCAGGAGAAGAACTTGAAGGAATTGTGTAGAAAATGAATATGATATGCAAATATAAAACAAAAATAACCTAAAATATGGGTAATAATGGCAAACAGTAACTTCTGCAAAACCGCCACCCTATCAACTGCCATACATCAATCAAATCAATTGTCCGTTATTTAAAATTCAAATATTAACTGCCTACAACCCTTCAAACCTTCAAGCATCGAACCCTTGAAGCCTTTAGGCAAGAAAATAAACGTATAAAAGTCAGAAGTCTTTGAGCTCATTCCCCAAAAACCTCTGACTTGGGAGGCTGATGACGGGGGTAGCCCAAGACTAAATAAAATGACCAAATACATAAATGCTCAAAGGGTTAAATGGTTCAATGGTTAAAAAGCTGTGAGGAGGGGAAAAGCAATACGGAAACAGTAGCCAGTCACATCCAAGGATTGCTTCACCAACCCACAGCCGCAAAAGCAATGCAGGTCTGCAGAGCACACACTATTATCCAGGGGTCAAAAGGCTTCAACCCCTGAAAGGGTAAGCCCCTCGCTGCAAGCAAGGACACTAGTCAAATGAATGCCTCTTTGGGAGATGTCTTCTCCTATATAATTGACACTTCATTTACTGAGTTGGGACATTCTTGGCCAGGCCTGTTTCCTTAAACTCTGGTCATTCACATCGAGTACTTGCTTTATGCGAGTTACTCACTTTCACATCCAACACACACATTCCGTTTGCTCCCACATCCAAATCTGAGTACACTTCAGATGAGGATCATCACCAAACAACAACAATAAACTAGTGAACCTCCTTCCACGTCTTGCAAACGTGGGGGGACCCCACGACCTGCGTTAGGCAAAGTTGAACCCTTCAACCCTTTTGCCTGACCAGCCCAGCTACTACCCTTGGTCTCTTATTTGTTGCATCAATAGTGAGAATATAACTTGCCATATAATTTGGCATGACTAGCACCAATGAAGGATTCTCCCATCATAACCACGATATAATTAATAATTTTCACTTCTAACTTGGGATCAGTATAAAATTTAACCCCAATCGATAGAAAATAAGATAATAGTTTTTTTTTGAAATCACAGTGTATATAATGGTCCTAACGAAACTATAAATTAATAGTTACTATAAGATTTCAAATTCTAAATTGTTTAGTAAAAAATGAGTCTACAGTCACTTGTTTTTTGTTGAACTTCAAATCTATATTGAGTTCATCTTTAAATCTTCTCATTACACTTAAAGAGTTGGAGCGTTGTCTTCTTGTATTGCAACAAAAAGTTGTGAAGAGTTGTTGCCGCCTGCAATGCACTTGAGAAATGTGCATTGAAACTTATTTTTGTAATTTAGTTTTTGGTGTCATAAACTAACTTTTTTTGCATTAAAAAACAATGAATTTGACATATTTAATTAATTTGTGAATATACATTTGACTTGGAAATTTAAAGGTCATACATAAAACCACGTTAAATTAATAAATTATTAATTTATCGATATAATAATATCTCATTAAACTAATAAAATATTTCGGTACCAATAGTACTAATTTATAAAGATTTTAGTGTAGATGTGATATGTTTACTAGGAACCTCTGTCATAGATAAAGATGATTGTCATAGATAAAATGGTTGATATCATATATCTTTATTCAAGGTGCACCTAATTGTATAAAACCTTCAAGATATCTTAATTTTTTTTGTTATTATTATTTTGGTAACAATGCATTTTAGACATTCTATAAGCAATCAATTTTTTTTATTAAACTTACATATATATATACTCTATACTATAATATTGCATTACCCTAATCTAAAGATTGACCATTTATTAGCTAATGGTCTAGTAATACGATGTTTGCTTCCTCTCCACCCCTCCCAAAGTGGTGTGGTTGATCAGTGAGAAGGTCACTCACCTCTATGCACGGATGCAACCAAAGTAATACCTAACATTTTGTGATTGATTATAACATCATGTCAAAATATTATAAAAAAACTAGGATAATTGTAAGTATTATAGAGATTGGATAATATTTTACAACTTAAAACACTTAATTGCAGAAAGATTCAAAGTCTAGAGCCTGAATATATAATAATTTAGAAGCTTACCTTTCATAATTGGCCGTAGATTACAAGAACAGTGGGGGACCATTTGACATGGCCGGCCTTGGGGTGGGCGGGGAGGACCATCGGCCAGTGCTCGATATTTCGAAGGGCACCTTTTTAAAAAAAAAAAAAACAGATATGTATATGTTAAATATTTTTTTAATAGGGTATACACGTACAAACACCAACATAGGTCCACTTACAAAACTATTCTTATGGCTTGGATTAGTTATTAGCTCATTGGCATTAGGTTTAGACTTTTAGTGAGCTCAATACCCAATTTCGTTAAGGCCTAAGGGCACTTTTTTTGAGCTCGAACAGGGTACACGAATTTTCAGGGCCGGCCCTGCCATTTGATATAAAACGCACGTTGCTACATAACTCTAGAAATGTGCTGTTAGGGCTTAGGACCATCCATGTTAATAATTTTTTCATATTAAAATTGTTGTGTCCTTGTAGTGTTATAAAATACCAGTAACATAGTAACATATGGATACAAAAATTGTAGATAATAATAATCCTGTGAAGTGAACTAGAGACAATTGTCAAATGGCCAGATTCTTCCAAGAAGTAGAACTACCTAAGCAAAGATGTTGACGACGAGGGTCATTCAGTAGGCTTCCTCTTCAGGACTTGTTGTTTTGGACTGAATGATGGTCCCAAGCCCAATACACTGTCTCTCCTATTTGGCTTTTGGGAAAGAGAACTCGGTCAAAGGAACTTACCTTCCCGCCTATAACCAAGGCATCAGTTCATTGCTCTGGCAGAGCAACGTGCGATGTGACCACTCGTCTACGTTAAATGCTCCGAAGGACGCCGGTGATGTTTTCGACTCAAGCCTGTAAAAGGTGAGCTATTTGCTTGTGGAGAAAAGCATACATAAATTAGATAGATCTCAAGAGATCATGCAGAAGGAACAACCTTCTGAAAATACCCGGACATTCCTGTTGTCTGGGAAAAGACCCAACGGTTATTGACTGGAGAGGTCTCACCTCGAGTAAAAAGTTCCTTTTATATAAGTAGGAGAGATGATCACAACGAAGTAAGTTATCAAAAATATCCCACTTAGGACTGATAAAAGGTTCTCGAAACACATTGATTGAATTCTCACATTCAATTCCGAGATCTCAACCACAACATTCCGACTAATTTATTACTCTCATTTACTACAAACTTAGATCCAAGGCACAAGACTTATTCTCACGCCAGAGCTTGGTCACGGACCCCCCCCCCCCCCGGGCTCTCTGTGACGAGGCTAACGATGTTCTTTTTTGTAGGTCAATTCCGGTGAGTGGCGAACGTCGATGGATCTCCGGTGACGTATACATCGTCTGTTATTTTATGGGATTCGACATTGGCACCATCCGTGGGACTCTTTACTGTCAATAGAGTTCCTAGCTTACTTGAACGAGTTCTACGCTCAAAACTTTGCTGGATAAACACTGAATCATGGCTGACTTTCTAAAACCTCCATTTCCTCTCAAAGATGGCTCGTCTTCAAATAAGAGCCAGACACAACCGATAGACCTGTCCAGAGACAAGGCTACCACTCCAATACCATCCCAAAACACTATGATGCAAACCGTACTAGTTGAAGGACCCGATGGTGAGTATAAGAACCTTACTGGTTCTGGGGCTCTCCGATCAGAAAGAAGAGCTTTGAGCACAACTTGAAACGTTGGGCAGAATGGAGAAAATCGAAAGTTTACGGTCAAAGCTTATCTTCGACTCTCCTCATGGAGGGACCTCGTCCTCCCAAACGGAGGAAGGAGGTCAAAAGGGTGACAACCCTGACCCATGGACAATGTTCATGATTGTGTTGAGCCAGATGACTCTAAGCGAGAAAACGATGTTGTTGGGAGTGGTGGAGAAGGATAAGCCCATGAAAAAAGATATGGAGAATGAAGGACGAGACGACGATGCCCTGTCCAAACCTTACTTACCCAAGGACCTGGCAGAGTTCTCGAAGTTTACTAGACGAATAACAAAAGCGCAACTACCACCTAAGTTGAAACCCTCTTACCAACGTTGACAGAAACAATGATACCAAGGACCCAGAAGATCATCTCCATGCTTTCAGTGGGGCAAGACAAGTGGGACGGTGGTGCCACATGTTCGTCCAGGCTTTGACTGAAGGGGCACGACTGTGGTTTGATATCCTCCCGATGGGGAGTATCGACGTTTACGAAGAACTTTGTGATAAATTCCTCAGGAATTTTAACCAACAGAAAAAGGCCATCAAAAATCCGAATGAAATAATGCACATAAGACAAAAGGAAGATGAAAGAGTAGATTAGTACATGGAAAGATCATCAAGGAAAGTATGAATATCAAGGGTGTCCCTGAAGTTATGAAGATCAGTAGTTTCGTAAATGGCTTGAAGCACACACAACTATGTGAAAAACTTGGGGAAGAATTCCTAGAGACCTTTGATGGTTTGATGGACAAGGTTAGAGCTTTCGTGAGGGGAAATGATACTAGCAGCAAAGCAAAGGAGCTGGACTTTGGCCCCCGGAGGCCGGGTGCGTTGTCAAGATTACGCTATAAAGGTACACCTTACTCTAAATAAAATTTCAATTTGAGAGACCCAAACAAGCTTACTCCCCTTACAAGTGATGTGTGAAAAATGTATAAGTTTATGTCGAACAAGATTTAAAAATGGAATCGATAACTAAACCACACACAATAGGTGAGTGCACCGGTCGCACTGTAGTGTAGATGGCAAGACTGGATATCAATCCGTGGATACTATGGGCAAACTCTCGATACTGAACCTCTACCAAAAACCTAGTTAATTTTAATAATGAATTTTATGATTTTCTATTAACCTAATTAAGAAATTAATTATGAAAAACACTAAAAGAAGATTCCAAGCAAACAACTCAGGACAACAGACTGAACTCGGGGAACTAGATTTATGATCAGATATGGGAAAAATAGGTTACCTATGCAAGAATCCCTAGACCCATGAATAAAAACCTTGGTTTTGAATAAAGACTCTGTCTAACTCGATAAACCCCCTGAAAAACTATGATATCAAGAAAAGTTTCTGTATTGCATCTGTATTGATTGAATCATCGAGATACATAGGACCAAAATATATAGAAAAACAAAACTAAACTATAACAACCTAGGAGATAAAAAAAGAAACAAGATAAACTATTTTTATGAGATATCTCCTAAGAATATTCTAGACCAATAATCTCTTTTACTCCCCCTCAAGCTGGAGCGTGAAGATCTCGAACACCCAGCTTGCCAAGTAAGTCACGAAGTGATTGTGCACCCAATGGTTTAGTTAAAAGGTCTGCAATTTGTTGTTTACTCGACACACGCAGCGGTAAAATATCGTGAGACTCGACCCTTTCGCGAACGAAGTAACAGTCCATTTCAACGTGTTTAGTCCGTTCATGAAAAACGAGATTGTTGGCAATATGTCGGGCAGCTTCATTGTCGCAGTATAGAGGGGTAGCACCCTCCAAATTTACGGTGAGGTATTTAAGAAGCCAACGTATCCAAAGAACCTCACTAACCGTTGTAGCCATTGCTCTATATTCTGCTTCTGCTGACGACCGCGAAACAACGGACTGGTTCTTTGTTTTCCAAGACACGGGAGCACCACCCAAGAGTAACAAGTAACCGGTCCTTGAACGTCTCGTATAGGGACATCCCAACCAATCGGCATCACAATAACCAACAAGATTAAAACCTCCATCTTTGGGTATGAATATGCCCTGTCCAAGAGTGCTTTTCAAATAACGAAGGATGCGTAGGACGGCATCCATGTGATATGTTCTCAGGTCAGAGACAAATTGACTAAGGATGTTTACCGAATAGGCAATATCGGGGCGCGTGGCTTGAAGGTATAATAATCGACCGATAAGTCGTCGATAAAGGGAAGCATCGGTTTTATGACTCTCTGGGCAATGATCAAGTTTTAAATTTTGCTCCATAGGAAAAGCACTAGGGCGACATCCAAGCTGCCCACAATCGGACAAAATGTCCATGGAGTATTTATGTTGACTCAGAACCACCCCATCGTCCGTTCGCGCCACTTCAATACCCAAGAAATACTTTAGATTGCCAAGATCTTTAATGCTAAAATTAACATTCAAGTGGTCCTTGGTTCTCTTTATCATTTCCTCGTAATTGCCGGTGATAACCACATCGTCGACGTAAATCAAGATCACAACGAACTTACCTTCTTTGTTGTAGGTGAAAAGCGAGTGATCCCCGTAGGATTGTTTGTATCTGATTTCCAACAAGGAAACCGTGAATTTTTGTTACCACGTACGGGAGGCCTGCTTCAAACCGTATAGTGACTTTCGGAGACGACAAACTTTACTATTTTCTTCGTTAGAAAAGCCTTGCGGAATTCTCATGTAAACTTCTTCCTTTAAATCACCATGAAGAAACGCATTATCAACGTCGAGTTGGTGCAACAACCAATTTCTTTTGACCGCAACGGTGATGAGAGTTCGAATTGTCACCAGTTTCGCAACCGGAGCAAAAGTCTCATGATAGTCGATTCCTTCAATTTGCGTGAAGCCTCTCGCAACAAGTCGGGCTTTGTATCTTTCGATCTCTCCATTCGGTTTATACTTGATCTTGCACACCCACTTAGAATCAATGGCATGTTTCCCTTCTGGCAAATCCTCCAGTGTCCACGTTCCGTTTTCTTCGAGTGCTTTAATTTCACGTTGCATGGCAAGTCTCCATTCTTCACTCTGCATGGCTTCTTTGAAATTTTTTGGCTCATTACTAGACGTAATGGCCGCTAAAAAAACTTTGTGAGAAGCTGAAAATTTATCATAAGAGACATAGTTTGAGAGAGGGTATACCGTGGATGAAGAAGGTTGATCGGGCACGGGTCTTGCGTGGTCGACGGAGGGCGGCAATGTGACTTCATAATCTTGTAGTCTCGATGGTGGATTTTTATTTCTTTTGGCTCTTGGAACCGGTGGAGCTTCAACCTCTGCCTCAATTTCTATTTCCGCTTCGTCTTCGAAAATACCCAAATCAGTTGGAATTTGAGCAGATGGTGAACCATACAAATCATTTTCCACTGTTGGAGTATCATGTAAACCATCATCTTCCCAATCATCATTTTCATCATGAGTAAGCTCGGCTTCTGATTGAACCGAGTCTTTATCATTTCCGGTCTCCATCTTTTCGACCAAGTCATCATCTTCCCAATTTGGCGCTTCGAACGGGTCAACTGCTTTATATTTCGGCTTGATTTGAGCAAACGGGAAGATGGTTTCAACAAATCTAACATCACGGGAGATCGCCATTTTCCCGTGTTCAATGTCAAGGATTTTAAAACCTTTCGTTCCCTGAGGATATCCCATGAAAATCCCCGGTCTCCCCCTGAACTCCAATTTATCACCTCCCGTTTCCACACTTCTGTAATAAGCTAAACAACCCAAGGTTTTCATATGTTCGTATTCCGGCTTTTGACCAAAAATAATTTCATACGGGGTTTGGTATTTGATAACTTTGGACGGGAGGCGATTAATTATGTAGGTGGCGGCTTCTATACATTCCCCCCAAAAACGCTTCGGGATGTTTGCATGAAACATAAGGGCCCGAGTGGTTTCGAGGAGGTGTCGATGTTTTCTTTCGACCACCCCGTTTTGTTGGGGCGTGTGTGGACAAGAGGTCTCATGAAGGATACCTTCACGAGCATAAAACTCCTTCATGCGATTAGAAGTGAACTCGCCTCCGTTGTCACTCCTAACTCGTTTGATTGGTTTCGAAAATTGGGTTTTAACCATGTTTTGAAAATTTATTAAGCAATCACTTGCTTCGCTTTTATGTTTGATAAGGAAAACCCAAACCGCCCTACTAAAATCATCGACAATTGTAAGAAAAAAACTGGCATGAGTGGTTGACGGCTTACGGTATTTGCCCCAAATATCACAATGAACTAAGTCAAAACACTCATTTGTCTTAATGAAGCTTTTAGGAAAAGGGGTTCGCTTGTGTTTAGCTTTAGCACAAGAATCACACACATCGTCTTTAAAATTAAAAGAAACATCCTTAAAAAAATTAATGTTCGATAACTTGGAATCGGAAGCGTGACCTAGCCTCGAATGCCAAACTTTTGCATCAACTTTAGTAGCCAAAGCCTTCCTTTCTTGAGCTGCCACACCCATCCGATAAAGACCTCGAACGAATTCACCCGTGCCAATCAACTTCTTCGAGTGTAAGGCCTGCATCACAAAAAAAATCCGGGAAGAAACTTACTACACATTGTAATTCTTTTGACAGCCCACTGACAGAGAGTAAGTTGCAATTGAAATTAGGAACACATAAAACTTCATTAATTTTGTTTCCACCGACAAGGGTGCAGTCCCCTTTTGCAACAACTGGTATGTTGTCACCGTTTGGTATCATGACGGGTGTCTCCCGTGTAGTTCGGGTGCTTGTTTCAAGAGACTCAAGTTCATGAACGATGTGTTTGGTTGAACCTGAATCAACGATCCAATCAATAAATTTTTTTAGCTTACCAACCATGTTTGCCTTACGAGTCGGTTCACCTTCGGGGTTTTCTCCGTTGTTGCTAAAATGCTTCATGAGTGCTTGGTACTGGGCATCGGTTAGGCCGGCCAAACCGAGTTCAGACTCGATGTGGGCAGCCTTTGGTTTAACCTTTTCGACTTTTCCCTTCCCGGGCCACCACTCCGGATAGCCAACTAGCTTGAAACACCCTTCTCGCTTGTGTCCATCCCTCCCACAGTGGCTGCAATGATCGGTTTCTTCCGCCATGTTCCGTTTGGGTTCCCTTGGAGGCCCTTTACTATTCCGCTGGTAGTTTCGTCCTTGGGTTTTAAAGGTGGCCGGTTCCACCTGAGCTCTTTTGGTCATAGTAATTTGTCTCTGCTGCTCTTCTTCAGAAGCTAGACGGTAGGCCTCTCCGAGGGTGGGTGTCGGTTTGATGGATAGGACGTGAGTCCGTATGGTGGAGAGGTCCCCATCGAGTCCCATTAAAAACTCGTATAAACGCTCCTTTTCTTTGAAATCGGACAACCTTTTGCTGATATCGCAAGTACAGTTTCCACAGGTGCATTATGGTACCGGTAGAACAGATTCTATCTCATCCCAAATACCACAGAGTTTTGTGTTATAGGCAGAAACCGATGAGCCATCTTAATGTGCAGCCGATAAAGTTTGCTTCAGTTCGTAGGCCCGAGGGGCACTCTCTTTTCCGAATCTTTCTATCAAATCGTTCCAGATTTCAGAGGAGGCGTTTGCGTATTTCATGCTTGCCCTGATGTCTTTATTCATCGTCGTCGTGAGCCACCCGATAATCATGGCGTCACAACGCATCCACTGCATATAGTTTGCTGCAGTTTTTCCGGGTTTAGGAATCGACCCGTCCACGAAACCCATCTTGTTCTTTGCAAACAGAAAATTAGCCATCTCTTTGGCCTAGTCACTGTAATTACCGTCGGTTAAAGGCTCGTTTACGTGCATTTGTTTGGGTAAATCGGAGGGATGTATGTAGTATGGTGAGTTGACGTCAATGGCATCATTTTTGCCACTGACGCCGGCTTGCTTAGTTTCTTCTCCGGCCATGTCGAGTTTATGAGCGGTGGTTTAGATCCCGCTCTGATACCATGAAAAACTATGATATCAAGAAAAGTTTCTGTATTGCATCTGTATTGATTGAATCATCGAGATACATAGGACCAAAATATATAGAAAAACAAAAGGAAACTATAACAACCTAGGAGATAAAAAAAGAAACAAGATAAACTATTTTTATGAGATATCTCCTAAGAATATTCTAGACCAATAATCTCTTTTACCCCCTAGAGATAAACCGAACCTAAAAGTATGACAAGTGGTGAAGTGCTAAAATTGATTGACTCGAGTTATCGACCACCAAGTCCCGTAACTATCAGGTAGAAAGTAATTTATGTATTAAAACCCTCAAGTTATGAAGCTAAAACAACCAAGAACACCGAGACCCTAGGAAACTATAGACGCAAATAAACATGTGAACCCGAGCGATCGACTATCCAAACTGCCTAACAACGCTCATCTATATCCTAGCAATTCTAAATTAGATTTCTCACCTCTAGAAAATATTGCACGTTTTAATAAATTTATTTTAGTAATTATTAAACTTGAATTAGATTTCTCACCTTCAAGGCCTTGAGTGAAAGATTAACAACCTAGACTAACTCCCGACTCTAAACTATATTTCTAAATTTCTAGAGCAATGAAACCAACAAATATATTATCAAACCAATCAATACCAACAAACAAATAATTAGAATCGGTTTTCAAAATTATAACATGTAAATCAACACATTCATTCAAAACCAAAAATTAATCATTCAAACCGTTCGTCTAGTTCGTCAATCCTAAGCAACCATAACAACTTTAGCCACTCATATTCTAAACACAAATCAAAAGCATGTTCAAAAGATTTAAATTCAGTAAACATGTTTGAATATTCAAGTTTAAACAACCGAGTTAAATAAACAAGTTCCTAACCGAAAGCGTAAATCTTTATGTTAAACCTTTAATCTCCAAGCTTTTTTTTTCAAAACCCAAAGATCCTTGTATGATTAGTGGCGAATCTTGAAAATTTCCAAAGAGGGGTCGGAAGTCACTGGACCTAAAAGTTCTATATAAGTAATTTTTTTATAAAACCATACAAAACGTACATACAAAATGAGCGAAAAGTTTGGGGAATCAGACGCCCGGCCCCTTGAAAGCTGTGATGCTTCTCTCGTAATGTTCTGGATCCTCTTCAGCAGCCGTAGGGTTCTTTATGCGATGTCTCCTCAGAAATAAACACCCCTCATAAATAATAATCGACCCCCCTCCATTAGTCTTAAGTTTTTTTTTTTGAACGGCGGCTATTTTATTCGAATATAAAATAGAAACAAAGGGGCCAACAAGAAGCTGGGAGTCCCGAAAAAAACAAATTACAAGATAATATCTCGGACGTTAAAGTCCCGCCACCTCTCCCAATCTAACCCGCTGAATTTAGATCTACACTTTATCCACAAATACGAGTCCTCCTTAATCGCTTCCACCACTCTAGTGACGTTGAACTGCACCTCATCAAAGATTAGCGCGTTACGCGCCTTCCATATCCTCCATAAGGTGGCATGAAAAATGACCTCAATTACCTTCTTCCAGCAAGCCGACCCTTTCATATTTTTTAAGCCATTCGCCATCTCCTGAACTAACAAAGGCTGGGTAAAAGACGGGACCTTGACCCACATGCAAACATGCCACCAAACCGCTCTTGCAAAGACACAAGACACGGCTAGGTGGTCAATGGTTTCCTCCTCGCGGCCACACATTCTGCAACTCAGATTTGAGATAGGCACCCCGCGTTGCGCAAGTGCAGTTTTGACAGCAATACTCCCCAATCTGAGCTTCCAAATGAAGTATAAAACTTTGCACGGGGTCCACACATTCCAATTAAAACCATCCGACATAACCCGATTGTTCAGAATTTCAGCCACCTTCCAGCGAAACTGAGCCACTGAATAGGATCCATCCAACTCAACAATACCCAGCGATTCAGCTCCAGGAATTCCAGCTTTGTCGATGTCTTTTGTGACCATTAAAATGTCCTTCCAATTCCCTGCAATATTAGTTATAAGTGGACTGTCTTGCACACCATCAGATCTGTTGTGAATAGCTTTTATAACATTGGACCAAAGGTGATTCGGATACTGCTTAAATCTCCACTTCCATTTAAGAAGTAAGGCCCAGTTTAGGGTGCGAATTTCACCCACCCCGAGGCCGCCCAACCTCATATGAGCTTGAACTTTACTCCAAGCCACCCACCTCATCTTGCACCTCGAACCCATGTGACCCCAAACAAAATCCCGACGAATACCTTCTAAGGTTTTGATAACCTTTAGCGGGGCTTTAAAAATTGAGAGGTAGTAGGACGGTAAGTTATCAAGCACCGCCTTGGCAAGGGTAATTCTACCCCCCATCGACAATGTCTTTGATTTCCATCTAGAGAGTTTTTTTGCAAATTTGTCAATAATAGGTCGCCACGGCTTAAACGCGCTTCATATTCTCACCAATAGGAAGGCCTAAGAACATAAATGGAATGTCGCCTTTTTTGCATCTAAGATTGTTAGCCATAGCAAGAATAGTATCGTTATCCACTCCCACCCCCATTATGCTACTTTTGGCTAAATTCACCTTTAAACCTGACACTAGGTAAAGGCACCTTAGGATTCTTTTGAGATTCATCACATTCTTTTCCGACCATCTACCCAAAAAAATGACGTCATCCGCATAACACAAGTGTGTTAAGACAGGTCCACCATTCGGAAGTTGAACTCCCTCGAAAAGGCCCAATCTAACCGCTCTCTTCATGAACACTTCAAGAACTTCCAACACTAAAATAAATAGAAACGGGGATAACGGGTCACCTTGCCGGAGTCCCCGTTTAAGGTAAAACTCTTTCGACGGGGATCCGTTCACAAGAACAGACGCCTTACTAGAGGAGAGGCAAGCATTCACCCACCTTCGCCATCTATTAGTCTTAAGTGTTATAATTTTAGTCCAATACAACTTGTTTCTCAACATGGGCTTCTAACGAATCTTTATAGGATGTTGGGCCAAGCCTAGCAAATAATAATAATGATGATGATGATGATGATGATGATGATGAAGAACACCATGTCATGTAGTTGTAATTTTAGGATTTCTTAAGGATTTAATGGTCTTTTTGCATTCTTATTCTTGTTTTACGTGTCATGAGAACAAACACTTCTTTCAATTCATGTATAGTATACTCCATATCATCATAATGGTTCTGATTATTGTTGTTTAACACCTACACAAATGAATAAAAACAAATCATTAATGCCGAATTTAATTGCATTAATACCTCTTTTTATTATTCAACATTAGACCATACCGTTATGGGGCGGGGGTTGGGTACAAACGCCCAACTCACCATCCCGGGTGGGCTTGGGTTTCGGCGTGGCCCCTTGGGCGGGGGTTTCAGCCCGGGCGTTGGGCGGGCCTAGCGGTCTTCCGTGGCCGGCTCTCATTGGCTGGGTTGGCTAGGCTATAGGTGGCTAGGATTTAAATTTATAATAATTGTAAAAAAAAATTATAACACGTGGCCAACCCACGCGGGCTAGCCACGCCCCGCCATACCGACCCAACATACAACTGACCAGCGGTGCCCCTCGAAGTCCACGTGTCAACCCATGTCCCAAGCCCCCGCCCCATCATACCCCACGGTCTTAGCAGTTAGATAATTTTTTGAAAAAAGCAGTTAGATAATTAACTTTATATTTCAATTACCAACGAAAATTCAAGTTTTTGTTCTATTTCTTTTTGTTTAGACCAAGAATAATAATATATGAGATTTGCTCGCATATTAACCTTTTTGGTTCGTTTTCATTTAAAACTAATAAAATCCAAATATGAACAAAATATGAGTAGACTTTAATGTAAATAACCCTAAAGTCAATCAAAAGTATAGGAATATTTATATAAAAATGTGTATATTTTAGAACACATCAAAATATCCCTACACTTAACCTTTTACTTGTCTCTAAGAAAAATCGTTAACAAAAATTTTCGACAAAGCACTTAACAAAAACGATAGCATCAAACAGGGACAAAAGCAATCTACGTAATAAAAAAAACACAACGGTTTCACAAGACTTACATCATTAAAAAGGTCGACTAGTCAAGATAATACAATTTTAAAAACAAGGGCCAACTTATCAAGTCTCACTTACTTTCAAACAATCAAATATGCAATGCCAGCACCCCTCAAAATATCACTCATCTCTCGGTTAAATATATATATATTTGGGGTGACTCTTTCAGAACTGAACTATGAAGCAAAATTATTATACGCTTATGCGTCAATCAAATCTCCACATAATTTATCATAACCGAACTATGAAGCAAAATTATCATATGCTTCCACTGGGTCAATGAGGCGAAAGCCGCCTTCCAAAAAATGAAAAAACTGATGTTTACCTACCAACCCTAGCCACTCCGATTCCAGGAGAAGACCTGATACTATACTTATCTACATCTAATACAACTGTTAGCATGGTGATGGTGGTGGAAAGAGAAAGGTCTCAGGTACCGATATACTTTATAAGCAAGTCCCTCAAATGTAACAATCCTCAATAAAACCGACACCCTCATAATATTTTTCCGACACCCTAATATATTTTAAAATATCCCTATATGTATTTAATTATACCCCGTATGTGAAAACCGAGCCCGAAATACAATATAGCATTAAAAATAAATTAAAAATTCTGAATTTTAAGTTGAGGCGGGCCGCGTAAAGCCTCACCCAACCCTTACGCGGGCCGCGAGAACTTAAAAACCTGGCGCAGCCCGGTGCCGCCACGTGGCCCAACACCCGGCGAACCTACCTGATGACCAAGCTAAGCTACGACATTGACCAATGTTGACGCGGGCCGCGTAAGCCCTTATCAACATTTACGCGGGCCGCGTAAAAGCTGGCCCCATATAAGAAAGCATCGGGTTTTCGTTTTCCGTCGTTCATTTCTTTCTTTCTTAAACGAATTTCTGAGTAGTAGAAGTAATCTACGGGTATTATACCCCCTAAATAGCGAAGTTCTGCTCCGTTGTAAGTATCATAACCCCTGGATACGTATTAGATACGCTGCCCGATTGATCTAGGGTTCCGTAACGGCTGTCGTGGTTCTGCCCGACGTAGTCGTTGGAATGCCGTCTCGGGGAGAGTATTACTAATGTTAAAATGGGTTTACTAACGCGTGTGCATTTGTGTAAATTTTAGATTGTCACCAGGAAACCCTTACAGAAAATCTAAGACAGCAATGTGAGTTGATCCACTTTTTGTAAACCTATTTTGTGAACTGTTTATACAAAACCTTAAATATTTTTTCATGCGAATGACAGTTACTGAGTATTTGTAAGAATACAATTATCATGAGTATGTTGGGGTTTTGTATACAAAATTTGTTACTACATTGTGAGGAGTAACATGACCACAAGTCGGGTTCGACAGTACCATGGATGTTAATTGTTATAACTTGGAAACAAATGTAATTGCGGGATCGCCCTCAATACTGTACACTGTGAATTGATTTTTATTTAAACTTGATTAAACTGGATTCACTCACCAGTATTTCCCACTGACAAATGTTTTTAAAACGCGTTTCAGGTAACAAAATGTGAAAGCCAAATAGAAGCCAGCTGGACAGCACTGAAGGCTTGGAAAAGTGGCAATAAAGTTACCTAAAATAAAATAGATGTTTTTATTAAATAAAATAGGATTTATTCCTATGAAAACGTGTGTACTATGAACTTGGGTTTTATCCCATTTGTTTAATATTATGAAAATGTGGTATTTTACTCTGATCAAATATTTCCTAACTACGGTCCTGATGAAAAATTCCGCTGCCAAATTAGACAATCATGCGATACCACCGAAACTGGCTCGCGGCCGCCCGTTCCCGGGGATCAGGGATCGGGGGTTGCGACATCAAAGGTCTAAAAGAACGATATTTGCCCATGGAGAATCTGACCCTAGCATTGCTATACGGGTCCCGATGCCGCAGAAGGTACTTTCAGGCCCACAAGATCGTGGTGCTAACGGACCAACCATTATAAAAAAGTCTTGAGGACCTTTGTAAGAAAGTTTACATCTTAAAAGGAAGTTACAAACTGGCACTTTTATCCAAAACACACTTCAACCAAGTAAGATAAATATAAAATATACTAAAAGGTAAAAAATACCAAAAAAATGATGCAAAATGTATTCATTAATCACAACCCACAATAGGCAAAGTTTTACAACTTGACAAAAAGTTACAAACGAACAAGTAGAGACACAATGCAGCGACTTCTAAAAAATGTCAGGTACTCCCCCAAGTCCAGCAATTGTATGAACTTTGCATAAAGAGAATGATTTCACATGCACAACAAAGAGCAAACAACAAGACAACAATGGGACAATAGATAAGGATCAACATACATAACTAATCAATCGATAGTGTCAAGCCGATCAAAATCAGGACCCAAGGTCCTAAAAAACAAACATCACAGGGACCCCAACACAAATGTCCTGGCACAACATTATCAAAAGTTAATATTGTATGAATTACAACCTCATCGAACTACTTGTCCAAATTAGTATTGTTCAAAAGACAATAAGCATAAGAAGCTTCAAAGAGAAGGCATCTGGTCAGAAGGTCCTGAGGCTGGAAGAAGGAACAAGGCTTCGAGTTAAAGACGAGACACATCAGAATTAGCAGATAATTGCTCCAATACAGGAGGGACCCATTTGTTCAACTCCTCTTGAACTTTGAGGAGTCATTTCTTAAACTTCGAATCGTATCTCAGGGTTGTCTTCTTGCTAAGACCATGGGAAAAAATAAGTGTACCCATCCTTCAAACCCTCCAGATACCCGCCAACCTTACAAACCTTATACGCTTTGGTTAGCAAGTCAGAGTATTCCTGACTTCCCTTAAGATAAGCAATCAACCGACCAAAGCCTTGAGACACCAACCAATGCCTCTCTGCAGCAAGCTTTTGATTGTCCTATTGGAACATCACCATCTCTGCTTGAAGATCTTCAAGGTCACAAGAAGCTTCCGTGGCACAAACTTGATAATACTTAAGATCCTCCTCCAACTTCTCCCGGTAGTGAATCTTGAACACTAAAGCTTCTCTCGGTAGTGTATCTTAATCAAAACATCTGTTGAAGACATTCAAAGATCTGTTTAGAGCCTTGGAACCACTGTTGAAGAAGAAGAAGAAACCACTTATCAATGGCCAAAGCCCTATTGAAGCAAAGCACTGATCACGAAGACCAAACATGTGTTTTGGCCAAATAGATGTTTGAAACAAAGCAATGGAGGTTTGAAGAACAGAGGTTTATTCAATGTAACAATATTTAGCCTAGAACAAAGTTTGTATGTAATAGGTCAGATGTTAGATTCCCGCAGATATTTGCTAACATATGTGGAATCTTTTCTGTTAGGAATATTAGATGTCACTATCAAGGTGACGTCAGCTGATGGCCAACAGAGCCTTAGTTTGTATAAATAGATCTCACCTATTAGAGATCTATTTTATCACATCACTTACATTCCTTTTGTACGAACATCAAAGTTGAGTGATCAGTCTGAGGAGGAGTCAGTATAATTTTTGTGTATTTTTAACCATTTTGATTATCAATGGAAAACAGTTTTATATAACTTTCCACTCTAGTATGCTCGTTTAATTCCGCAATTTTCATTGTTTCTATAAAATTCATTCATACTTGTTCAGCAAAGCATACTAAGAGCATATCAGATCCTAACAATTGGTATCAGAGCTTGGTCACATTAAACTTGATTTCACAATCAGTTTAATATACAAAGACCAGCTCACAAAGGTATCTAATTTGTTCGTTGTATCTGAAATCAGAGTTTAAAGTGTAAAATTCAAAAAAGTTTTTATGCATACTCTATTTTCACAAAATATCAAAAGGAATGGCACAAAACAATCATGATCCCCATAACACCGGTTTTGGCAACAAGTCTCCAATGCGTGTCAGATCAGAATACAATATCTAGCAATGTCGGATGGCACATGTGGTAACTCAACAGGCATTTTTTGCAGTGATAGATATTACAAATTTGAGACTGATAAATTAGTCCCTGATAATTTAGTCTCTAATGGTCACTTTTCTTATAGTGTTCCCTCTTTCACACTTCATCATTGCCACCTACACAACCCACCACCGCCACTTACATAACCCACCACCGAGCCTACCATCGTTGCCACCGCCACCAATTTTATTCCTTCGTTTTTTCTGCTTAGCAAGCAACACAAAGTAATGATTCATTCCATTCTCACATAGTAACCAAACAAGACCAATGGAATTGTAATGATTCATTTACCCCTGGGGTTTAAGCCAATTGGCACCCTGACCCCCTCCCTGGAAATAATTGCAATTCCCCCCCCCCCCCCCCACATTGAGTTTATGTCGCAATATTACTCCCTCCGTCCACCCAACGTTATTATGACCGTTAGTCCGTGTTGAAATGTCCATTTAAGAAACCTAGCTCCTCATTTTGCCCCAATTCAATCGCTGTTCAAAACCCTTCTTCAATCCTGCTCCCCCAATTATTCAATCGCCCCCCAAATCTGCAATCCATCTTTAATCCCTTGTTGCTGAAAATGTCTAGCTCTTCTTCCTCTGTGCTTCGATCGAAGGAAACAATGGCGAAAACTCAACCCTCAGACATTATCTGTCCTTGTGGTGGGCAAACGGTTTACAAACAATCAGAAACGAAGGCTAATCCTAGAAGATGGTATCTTCGATGTGTAAGTGAATTCTGTTTTATGCTTATTGAAAGTACTTGTATGATTATTACTGAGTTGTGGTGTTGCTAATGATGTCCGATTATAGGTTGGAGGATGTGGATTCCTCAGATGGGCTGATGTTGGTGAAGTACAGGGATGTCCGATTTTTCGAGAGGTAATGCCTGCTTTAATTTAAAGCATCAAAGATAAGGACGAGTTGGCTAAGTGCAAAGACCAGTTGGCTCAGTACAAGAATGACGATGTGTTCAAATTGAAGATGTACTTAGGGATTACTTGGGTCTTGATTGTTCTAGTTTATTTGCTTAAGTAGTTAAATGTAGAGCAATTAGATTAGTTTGTGAATATTGACCCTAATTGTATTTGAGTTTTGAGTTTTCCAGTTATTGCAATGGTCCTTTTCAAGTTCTTACTGTATCTTTGTTTTGGTAGCCTGTTTATGATGTTGTAGCTATTGCTGAGAATGAGAAAGATATTGTTGAGAATGAGAAAGATATTGCTAAGGATGAAGGCGTCGTTACAGCTGAAGAACCAGACAGTTATGTATACTTTGAGGATCAAGACTCTGAGATACTCAGACCTTACTTGGAGCAACAAACAGATAATGAAAAGATATTCGAAGATCCGACAAAGGATTATGACCCTGAAGTGCTAGAACATGCAAGGGATTACACCTATTAGGATGAAGAGGATGATTGGTACCACAATCCATATGAAGGGGAGCATGGTTCTGATTCAGATTGGTCTTGTTTGGATGATTGTCACTGGAAATAGGGTAGAAACCAGCATCTAGATTTGTTGTATTTTGGACCACTAAATTAAGGAATTTGTACTAAATGTTGCAATGTAATCAAATCACTTTCTGCCAAAATTATGTTTGAACACAAATGTGAATTTTCTGAAATGCAGCCATATGCAAACAACCAAACATCTTCATGACAACATAATAAAGTTACAAACATAGTCTAAAGTTACAAACCATAGTTATACGTGCAGAAATGAAAACAAACATTGTCTTTAACAAACTCGGCAAACAACCATACAACTACAAACCATAAAAAACTTTCGTCACTCATTAAGATTGTCAATTGGTGCACCTTGAGTGGCAGTGTGTGATTCCTGTGAAGCAGTGGATTGTTCACCCCCTTGTCCTTTGCAGCTCCTGACATTGTGACCTAGGTTTCCACATTTACCACACTTGATGGTGGTTCCCTTTCTGGTCATTTTACCTCCTTTGTCGAACTCCTTCTCAAGCTCTTTTTCACCAAATGTCTTCTTTCGTTTCTTCTTTGGCCTTCAAACTTGTGTATGATGCTTTGGTGGGATGAGTGTTGTTGGACACTATGAAGGAGTCCACATCTCCGGCCCATTGATTGGCTCTATCACATTCTCATAAACTTTCTTCCATGTTGACAGCCAATACACATCAGAAACCCGTTCTTCTGGTATGCCAACATCAATGCTATTCCTTGACATATCCCATATGGCTGCAACTGCATGTTTGCAAGGCATCCCTGTCAAATCCCACTTCCTGCATGCACAAGTTTTATGTTTAACATTCACAACACACTGTGATCTCGGACCTGTTACTTGATACTTGTCTGTATCAACCATTAAAACAGACATTTCAGATGACTGTTTCTTGATCTCATCGAAGACCTCAGTGGCATGAGGTGTCAGTGGCCCCATACACTTTGCTTGCAATTTCTTTACATTCACTATCCTCTTGGTCATGTACTCCTTAATGAATTCTAAGCATGTGATAATCGGCTTGTCCCTTGCTCCTATGATTTGTCTGTTAAAAACCTCACATATGTTGTTTAGCAACATATCACATTTAGCACTTCCAGAAAAATATGCTCTTGACCAAGCGGTGTTTGGGATCTCATTCAGCCAGTCATACATAGCTCGTTCTGTTGTCTTAATTTCTTCCATAGCTTTGTTAAAATATGGAATGGATGTCTTCCTTTCGGCTGACCAAAGCAAACTCTTGTAAACATCTCCACGCCACTTGGATTTCATGTTCTCATGGATGTGCCTCAAACAAAATCTATGCTTACCATTAGGAAAAACAGCTAGCATAGCTGGAATCAAACCCTGTAATACAAATTGCAATTATTCCTAAAATTTTGCAAGCAAAGTTAATTGAAAGTTATGAATTCACACTTAACAACGGATTACCTTTTGTCTGTCGCTGATGAAGGTGAAACATGACTCAGCCGTACACCCTAGGTTATCTCTTAACAGTTTCAAAAATCATTTCCAGCTTTGTGTTGTTTCTACCTCAACAAGGGCATAACAAACCGGATATATGCTATTGTTCCCATCTATACCAACAACACTCAAGATCTGTCCAGGAAATGGACCTTTCATGAAACAACCATCGACACCCAGCAACGGTCTTCCAATCATCTTAAATCATCTCATCATAGAGGCAAAACAGACATAAATCCTGCGAAACTGCCTTGTAGGACTACCTGGGTTCCCAATGGCTCCACATCAATTTTAATTGTACTACCTTGGTTGGCTTTGAGAAGTTCATCATAGTACGACCTTAGCAGACCATACTGTTCTTGGTAATCACCATAAATCATGGTAGTTGCTATCCTCTTGGCTCTGAAGACCTTATGTAGTGATATTTCTAGCTGATGCTTCCTAAGAAGTTGACTTTGAATTGCATGAATTGGCATGTCTGGATTGCTTTCAATCATAGGTTGGATCTCTCTGGCAATCGAACTCATTGTGTACAATGAAACGTCCCTTGTTGTCAAACAATTATGTTGATTATGAATTGTCTTCACACACCACTTCTCCTTAGCCGTATGCCTTGAGATGTGAACTGCCCAAGGGCAGGTGGGCTTTGTATGCCTTTTAAGGTGCTTGTATTTTTGCCCTACTTTTCTACTTTTACTATTTTTTCCCTCATCTCCTTTTTTTTCCAGCACCAAGTAGTGGTGGATTACTTCCAAAACATACTACCCTATACCTTAACAATTCGTTTTTTAGGACAAACACATCCCTCCTAGCCTTAAGAGAATAGTTTTTGGCCATCTGATTCATCTTATTCTTGTCATCAATAAGCTGACCAACAAAGAATGGCACATCATCTGCAGCCCTGTCTTTTACAGCAGCCTTCCTTTTCCTCCTTATCTTACGGGCAACCTTATCTCTAAGTGTTGTATTCTCATCAGACCCACTTTCAAAGTCCTCCAGGTCTACAGGCAGATGACCTTCTTCGCTGCTCTCATCATCATGATTCCCATCACTTGAACCATCCAATTCTTCCCTGTTAAATTCAACATTAGCCCCGAACCTCTGCATATCGACTTCTATTTCATAAACCATATTATCTTCCTCAATATACTCATAATCAGGATCACTTTCTTCACTCTCTTCATTATGATCTTCAATTTCTTCCTCATATTCATTCAGACTTTCATTCTCATTATTTATTAACGATGATGCTGGAACAATTTCTTTACATGGCCCTGATGCGTGTGAAGTGTTATATATTTTAGGTGTATATTTTAAGCCCCTTTAACACTTATTTTTAGCCAAGTTTTAAATTTATAAAACACGATATTTTACTAACACTAAACACACATATGGGCAAGTGCACCCATCGTGAGCGTAGTATAGTGTTGGCAAGATACCGAGGTCGTCCAAGGACACAAGAGCTTTTAGTACCGGTTTATCCTCAACGTCTAATCAAAATAAAAAGTTTAGAAAAATGTTTTTAACTAAGAAAAATAAAAACTAACTAAATTGCTGAAAATAAAAATAAAAGAAAAAACAGATAGACAAGATGAATCACTTGGTTCCGACTCGTATCTAGTGTAACCTTTGATTATTTCCGCACTTTTGCACATAATTAAGATATTATCTTAGTTATTGTAGTAGGCCCCTCTTTTGAAGGTGACGTTACCCTCACCCCAGTAGTTTGAATCAGCAAGGATACAATCCTAAAAGGGTGGATTATTGGAAGATAATTAATTAAGTTATTAATGCAAATTATGGTAGGCCCCTCTTTTGGAGGTGACGTTACCCTCGACTAAGTAGTCTGAGTCAGCAGGGATACAGTCCTAAATAGCCGGGTTATAGTATTAATAGTAGTTAACTTATGAGGGGATCAAAGAGTTTGGACCCCCGCCATCCAATACCGTTAAGTATTGAAGGAGGTCCTACTAAATTTGACCCAGGTCCATTGCAAGACCTCTAAACGCTGAACAATGGCAAGACCTTTACCAAACCGTTCCCTTAACCCCCGACCAGGTAGCCAACATACCTCCATATAGACCGTGGAGATATGAATGGTGAAAATCTTTTATTTTATATAGACAGTAAAATAATGCCAAGACACCACGGACAAACGATAAGGAAAGATCACCTTCAACATAAGCAACTAGTTATTAAAGTCATTAATACAAAACCAAATAAAAAGTGCAAAAGATTAGAAATAAAAAGTATTACACTAGACACTTTGTCTTCACCAAGTGATGTAAGAGACTTAGGCAAACATGGCCTTGATTGTCAAGAACTCTTACGATCAATCTTGGATCCCGAGACGACTCACACACTCTATGATGGACAATGGATGATGGTGGTGGATGATGGTGTTATGGTGGTGGTGGGTGGTGGGTGAAGTGTGAGAGAGGTGGTGTGCCAAGGGATGGTTTGAGCTTGAGCCAAGCACTCCTATTTATAGGCTGAACAGAAGCTCGGGCACGGCCCCGTGTCTAGTGGGCACGGCCCCGTGTCCACATCCTCTCTTTCTTCATTAAATGCAGCTTTGTCTTATTAGTTGACCACGCCCCCGTGTCCACTGAGCACGACCCCGTGTGCAGAAGAATCTTTGTACTATGAAGATTTGCCTGGATTGTGCGAATCTTATAGTTGACCACGGCCCCGTGTCCGCTGAGCACGGCCCCGTGGTGGGCAATAGAAGCTTCTACCACTTTGTCTTTTCTGCTAACACTTGGGCATGCCCCCGGCTGGCTGAGCACGGGGCGTGTTCAGGCTTCTGATCTCTTGTTTTGCTTGGGAAGATGATGTCGTGGGGTCGGGCATGCCACGTCTTGTTCCTTTTCTTGTATTTATGTTAGATTTTGATGTCTTTTTGCTTCTTTTGTTAATTTGAGCTCATTTAATCCTGAAAATACAAAAGGAAGACAAAAGCACACTTTTTCCAACATTAATACTAAAAAAGGGTTAGTTTTATGCCTCATTTGATGAAATTTATATGTTACATTTTGAACACATCAAATACCCCCACACTTGAATCTTTGCTTGTCCTCAAGCAAAACTCTTTAATATGTGGCTATTTACACTCCCAAATGGAATGGGTAGAAAAGAAGGTTTCGGGCTTGTCATAGAGTGTCGGGATTTCCAAGATTCTTTATTTAGTTTTATTTTTATTTATTTACAATCCTATTCGTCATGATTTATTTAAAACTTTTCATAAGATAAATTACTTATTAGGGCATAACATGCCTCTTTAAAATTCTATTTATATACAAGTTCACATACCTCACGGGGATCACTCAACACTCGGCCGAAGATGTATTTTAGTGAATCACTCGAGAGCGGCATGGAACTTACTCCTACCATAGGCTTGCCAAGCTATCAATCCTCCTCCTTTTTAACTTATATACCTTTGTAAATATCAAGAGGACTTTGTGGGTTAAGGGTTAGGCTTGGGTTAAAGGTAGGTGGTTGGGTTGGTGGTTAGTGGTTAGTAGAAAAAGGGCGAAAAGCGTAACAAGTTTCGGTTTTCGTAAGACTTTCTATTTTTGTAACTTTTCTTGTGATGAAGCTATTTATTCAAACAAAGTTATTTTTGATGAACTTGTTTGTTTATTTTCTTTTGCTTCATCATCAACACAAAATATATATATATATATATATATATATATTTTTTTTTTGAAAAGTCATACGAAAAATCGAACTTTTTACTAAAACAAAGGGGTAAAAATGAGAAAAAAAAAGTTTTGGTGGGTAAAAAGGGTGTTTGGTTTGGGTTATGAAATGAAAAGATTTAGGCTCAAAGGGGCTAACTAGGGGGATTTTGGGTAAGTGGTAAAAAAAAAGAAAAATAATGGTGTAGAAATAAAAAGGGTTAGTCCTAATGCCTCCATTATTTACTTACTCGGGTTTAAGTTGGTAAGGATTGGGAATGTATCGTCATGGCAAGTTCTAGAGTCGTAAGAACCAAGCGGCTATTCACACAAGAAACGAAAATGAGCATTTAGTAAAATGATATGTAAGTGTTTGCTCAATAAAGACTCAAAACTCACTTTTGTGGGAATGGGTTTTTATGTGATCAAGTATATATGATTAAATTTTAACTAAGCTTGTCATGCCTTTTCATAATTTTCTTATGTTGGTTCTTTTTATCATGACGCTATCGATTGTAAATTTGTAAAAATATAACCTTTTTAGAACTTGAAATTCCCAACTTAAACTTAGACAAGTAAAAAAATGAAAAATTTTTGAAAAAAATTGGGGTGATTAGCGGTTCCAATAGAGTTTTGTGTAAGGCTTGTATTTAGGACTTGCAAGATTCAAGGTTTTAGCATCCCCACCACACTTAAATTACACATTGTCCTCAATGTGTCCCAAAAATAAGTTTTTTGGTTGATTAAAATGTGTAAAAGTGGGTTAAAAACAAGATTTTATGGTACTGGGTAGCTGAACACGGGGTGGTGTTGGCTGAGCACGGCCCAGTGTCCAGACTGCCAGTACCAAAAGTAAACAGAAGGCTGGGCACAGGGGCGTGTTCAGTGAGCACGGTCCCGTGTCCAGGTACCTGAACTGGGCATTTTCTACAGAACCTCGGGCACGGGGCGTGTTGGGGTGAGCACGGCCCCGTGCTGAACTTGCTGTAATGAAGAAAAAATGTCGGGAGGCTATGTTTTTATGCATGGGTTGTTGGTTCAAGCTTCCCTTAGTATCCTTCACCATCCCGAGTGTGTTTTATTCCTGGAAATTAAAACTAAACTAGAAAATATAAAAGTTAATCTAAATTAAACTAAGGATAGTTCCGCGGAATGCCTCCGTGGTGCGCCACGTTTATAAGGGTCCTTGGCTAGACCCTCCTTATCGGGTGGTTCTGGCTCATCTTCAATTAGGGGGTCATTATTGCCGAATGGATATTTCATTGACCGCTCAAGATCGACACTCTTTTTAAATGCCCCTAATTGAATAGATAGATTATTGTACTTCCGGTTTTTCAAAGCTTCGTGAGTTTTTACAAATGGTCGTCCCAACATTAGGGGAGCGTCATCGAGGATGACAAAGTCGGTGGGAACTACCATTTGATTAGTTTGAACCAATATAGCTTCAACTACACCGATTGATTTTATTACTTTCCGATTGGATAGAAAAATGGGTATTTGAAGTGGAGAAAAATCACTAATACTTAATTTTTCGAAAATATAGTTAGGCATTATGTTAACACAAAGATCTTTATCGATTGTGACATTACTAATAAATGAATTTTGAAAGAAACATGGAACCGGTGTAATGTTAAATTCAAATGGGTCTTCTTTTATTAGCGAAGTTTGATCATTAGTTAACTTAACGCTTACTGTTTCGTCAATTTTAGTGTTAGTGTTTAACTCTTTTAAAAACTTAGCATGAGTGGGTACTAAACAATGATTTTCAAAAGAATGTGACAAGAGATTAATTTCTTCAAAATTAGACTCTTCTTCAATTTTAACTTTGTCGGACTCACCTTTTTCGTTGTTTAACTCATGTGTCGGTTTTTCACTTATTTGTTCTTCCATTTTTACATTTTCAGTTATCTCTTAATTTTTTAATTCTTCTCTTGCGCGGGACTCCTCTTCCCTTGCGCGAGATTCTTTTATACAACGATCGATAACTCTAATGTGTTCTAATATCCTATCGGTTACTTCGGTTAAAGAAAAAGAATCGGGATTTTCAAAGCTTGAGTCCGGTTGTTCGATCCTTTGTTCCTCATAATACCCATGTGAAGTAGATGGTTCGCACTATTGTTCTTCATTGTAAGTATATGATGGATAAGGTTCGTAATTTTGTTCTTCATAATACTCATATGAGGTGGGTTGTTCACGCCATGGTTCCTCATAGTAAGCATATGAAGGTGGTGGCTCATATCTTGGTTCCTCAAAGTATGAGTATGAAGGCTCATACCTTGGTTCATCAAAATATGAGTATGGGGGAGGAGGTTCATACCTTTGGTCTTCATAGGATGTGTATGATGTTGATGGCTCGTACCTGGGCTCCTCATAGTAGGTGTATGAATTGGATGGTTGATATGAGTGATTATTTTGAACCGAGCGTGAGTTACGACAATTAGTGCAATAATTACCCCTATAATCATCCTCCTCATAGGTGTAGTTGTAACCTCCTGAGTATTGATCCATAAGAATCACTCAGCAGACCACAACCGAGTCTCGAGATCAGAAAACAAAAATAAAAACGGAAACAGAGGCTGGACACGGCCCCGTGTTCAGTGAACACGGCCCCGTGTTCAGGAACTGTATCTGGGCGTTTTAATTAAATTTACTAATTTCGTTGAGCATGGGGCGTGTTCAGTGAGCACGGCCCGTGTTCAAGCTACTGTTACTGGGTGTTTTTGTGAAAATGTGCAGCACGGCCCCGTGTTCAGTGAACACGGCCCCGTGTACAGGCTACTGTAAATGCAAATCTAAACTAAAATGCAGAAAAATGTGCGCGCGTTTAAAAAGGTTTTGAAAAACTGATTAGGCCGTCGATTTTAAGCTTTCTTAAAATCCTTGTGTCCCCGGCAGCGGCGCCAAAAACTTGATGCGTGTGAAGTGTTATATATTTTAGGTGTATATTTTAAGCCCCTTTAACACTTATTTTTAGCCAAGTTTTAAAATTATAAAACACGATATTTTACTAACACTAAACACACATATGGGCAAATGCACCCATCGTGAGCGTAGTATAGTGTTGGCAAGATACCGAGGTCGTCCAAGGACACAAGAGCTTTTAGTACCGGTTTATCCTCAACGTCTAATCAAAATAAAAAGTTTAGAAAAATGTTTTTAACTAAGAAAAATAAAAACTAACTAAATTGCTGAAAATAAAAATAAAAATAAAAATAAAAGAAAAAACAGATAGACAAGATGAATCACTTGGTTCCGACTCGTATCTAGTGTAACCTTTGATTATTTCCGCACTTTTGCACATAATTAAGAGATTATCTTAGTTATTGTAGTAGGCCCCTCTTTTGAAGGTGACGTTACCCTCACCCCAGTAGTTTGAGTCAGCAAGGATACAATCCTAAAAGGGTGGATTATTGGAAGATAATTAATTAAGTTATTAATGCAAATTATGGTAGGCCCCTCTTTTGGAGGTGACGTTACCCTCGACTAAGTAGTCTGAGTCAGCAAGGATACAGTCCTAAATAGCCGGGTTATAGTATTAATAGTAGTTAACTTATGAGGGGATCAAAGAGTTTGGACCCCCGCCATCCAATACCGTTAAGTATTGAAAGAGGTCCTACTAAATTTGACCCAGGTCCATTGCAGGACCTCTAAACGCTGAACAATGGCAAGACCTTTACCAAACCGTTCCTTTAACCCCCGACCAGGTAGCCAACATACCTCCATATAGACCGTGGAGATATGAATGGTGAAAATCTTTTATTTTATATAGACAGTAAAATAATGCCAAGACACCACGGACAAACGATAAGGAAAGATCACCTTCAACATAAGCAACTAGTTATTAAAGTCATTAATACAAAACCAAATAAAAAGTGCAAAAGATTAGAAATAAAAAGTATTACACTAGACACTTTGTCTTCACCAAGTGATGTAAGAGACTTAGGCAAACATGGCCTTGATTGTCAAGAACTCTTACGATCAATCTTGGATCCCGAGACGACTCACACACTCTATGATGGACAATGGATGATGGTGGTGGATGATGGTGTTATGGTGGTGGTGGGTGGTGGGTGAAGTGTGAGAGAGATGGTGTGCCAAGGGATGGTTTGAGCTTGAGCCAAGCACTCCTATTTATAGGCTGAACAGAAGCTCGGGCACGGCCCCGTGTCCAGTGGGCACGGCCCCGTGTCCACATCCTCTCTTTCTTCATTAAATGCAGCTTTGTCTTATTAGTTGACCACGCCCCCGTGTCCACTGAGCACGACCCCGTGTGCAGAAGAATCTTTGTACTATGAAGATTTGCCTGGATTGTGCGAATCTTATAGTTGACCATGGCCCCGTGTCCGCTGAGCACGGCCCCGTGGTGGGCAATAGAAGCTTCTACCACTTTGTCTTTTCTGCTCACACTTGGGCACGCCCCCGTGCTGGCTGAGCACGGGGCGTGTTCAGGCTTCTGATCTCTTGTTTTGCTTGGGAAGATGCTGTCGTGGGGTTGGGCATGCCACGTCTTGTTCCTTTTCTTGTATTTATGTTAGATTTTGATGTCTTTTTGCTTCTTTTGTTAATTTGAGTTCATTTAATTCAGAAAATACAAAAGGAAGACAAAAGCACACTTTTTCCAACATTAGTACTAAAAAAGGGTTAGTTTTATGCCTCATTTGATGAAATTTATATGTTCCATTTTGAACACATCAGCCCTACAGGAACTTCATTGGACTCCATCAAGATTGTTGACCTCCGATGTTCAACATACATGTTTATCATGTGGACTCCTTGACGCACATGATCAAACATAAGTTCTAAGTCAACATCACATTTTAGTGTCCTAAGACCAAAATCCAAAGAACAGTAGGGTTCCTTGTAATGAATGCAGAAAAAGACACCATCATTGTAGCCTATTTTCTTAACCATCTCCTCTAAAACATCCGTAGTCAACACTCGAAAATCTACATGATCAATGTAGTTCATCTTCCCACCAAAGTATTCCCTATTTGGGTTTTCTACAAAATTACCTCCATGGTGTAATTTAATGGTAAATTGACTCTAGGTTTCACCTGTAAACAAACATCAACAACAAATTAACACAACAAAAGGTTCAAATTTTACCTAAATCAGACCCTGTGAGCTTGCATGTCACTTACGGTACATTTCGTCTGGTTCGAAATACTGATCTTCAGCTCTAGCCTTCCATAATCGAAGATCCATGCTCGTAACAGAGTGCCAATCGATTGTAATTGTTCAAGTGTGCAGGATCGCCATGTACAGACTCGTGAATTTAGAACTAGGTTAAGTTGAGGGTTTCATAGTGATGAAATGTGAAATATAAGAGGATGCAGGTAACGATTAGGGTCAAATTACCATTCTGCCCTTTGACCGTTTAAAGAAAACGTTGGAAACTGACGAAAACATGTGCCAGGGGGTAATATTGCGACATAAATTCAATGTTGGGGGGAAATTGCATTTATTTCCAGGGAGGGGATCAGAGTGCCAATTGGCTTAAACCCCAGGGGTTAAAATTGCAGTTTACTCTTTATTTATTTATTTCATTCTCTTGTCCATACCAAATTGTAACGCCCTAACACGTTTTAACCCAAGATTCGCAGCGGAAAACACATAATTAAAATTTCTTTAATGATATTCTTTCTTTCACTTAAATACATTAATCCCTTTTTATAAATTAATTAAAAACTAACATACTTATATAAAATTAATTGACCACATTCACACCCACGTACAATCCATGCATTGACTCGATCTTCAACCGCGTACACTTCTTGATGAAACATCCATAAACCTGTACAACCTGCAGACACCGCATTCAATCACATCATTAGTAACCGGTGACATAATACAAAATCTTAACACATGTATAAATAGGCATCAACATATCATGCTTTCTCTTATACTAGCCCCTTCATCCATCCATTCGATCACTCGCATCGGATTGCGGAGTCAACCTTCACTTCCATTGTTAACATGCCTATACTTCACATTAATTCTCAATAGAAAAATGGTTAGTATCATTAGCTTCTCTTCATATGAACATGTCATCGAATACACATAACTCATCTTATTCATTCAAGCATATAATTAAATACTCACTCAAGCATGTATTCACTTTCTATTCGTACACGTATTTACAACTTACATCCTACATGTATAACTCCTTAATTCATCTTTATGCATAATTCAATATGTAAGTTCCCTTTTCTTACCCAAACTTAATCGAATCTCCTTCTTAACCACTTCCGACCCATTTCCACTAAAACTTAACTTAGTAATCAGATCGATTCATATCTTCTCACATTACATTCAATAATTACCATATATCATAAATACATTACCAAACAAAAGGGTAAGTTCGGAGTTCACTTACCTCGTGCGTCCGAGTTCGAGCATAGCTTCCGTATTTATCCTTGGCCCGTTGCCCTTCCACGCTTGTGTCCATGTTGACATGACTCCTATCCATACATGTCATCACATTTATCATAACATGATTAGCATACATGAGCATACATACCTTTTAATGAAGGTTCTTGCCATATCATCTTATCAAACTAATTTCTCACTTGTAATCCATTCAAAACACATTCCTTATACAATTCTATTATTTTAATACATCATCATCACATTCTACATACATTTATTCATTATTAGCATACAATCTCACTTATCATTTTCTCCTAAGCATTTCATCAAACACTTGGTGTGCATATCACTTTCTAAGCATAATGTACAAGTGCTTTAAGCATGTTCTTCCCTATTTCATCTTATGAACCATCACATTCAATCAAAATCTCATAATCATAAATTCCACATCAAGTCTATCTATCTCAGTCTATCATATAACACCTTATACATCACAAGATCACACTATAACATCTATAAGTTCATCATGATCATCATCTTCACACTCATGCAATGGGTTTCATTCTAAATCACCCAATAACTTGAAATTAATCATAACACAAGTTCTATTTGGTGTTTCTAACACCTCTACATGCTTAATTTCATACAAATTCATGGATTGATCATAACCCACTTCAAACAAGATCATCAAATCTAAGTTTTAAGACATACCTTATGATCCCCTTGTGAAGGTGATCGTTAATTCACGTTCGGTTGTGAATTTGGGCTTCGTTTAGCCTTTCAATTTGGAGAAGTTGTGAAGTTTAGGGTTTTGGCTCCAAGGGAGCCTTCCCTGCTCGTTGATGAACACACACACACGATGTGTGTTTGTGTGTGTGTTGTTTTTTTTTTTTTTTTTTAATAAAACAACTTTCAAGTTGTTTACTTAGGTCCCTCATGTTTCGTTTTAGTTAAATAAGGTTACAACCCTTCGTTTAATGCCAACGATACTAATATTCAACTAGGTTAATTATTCCTAGTTAATATTCATTTACGGGTTCACTTTTACCCTTAACAGTATTTTTACCCGTTCCTTTGTATTAACCGGGTTTAAATTACCAAACCCATTTTTGGGGTGTTACACAAATAGACCCTAATTGTATGTTTGTTTCTATTCCTTTAAGGAACGAAAAAAACACCCTTTCCTAAGACTGGAATATACTTGAAATAGAAGGAATCACATTCATTATAGAATGATCCACCAGTGGCGGATCCAGGAATTTTTCCATGAGGTGCGGAACATTTTTAAAAATTTTAGGCCCCAAGGTATATAAGTAAAAAATCGGTTCGTATCGGGTCGGGTTGGGTCATGTAAAACAAAAGAACATCGAACTAAATTTATACAATCATCAAAAATATGTCAAACCTTGTTACAAACATAATTAAAACGTCACCCTATGGGTTTTCATTTTTTGAAATCCATCCAAAACATGGCTCCATAACATATTACATAATATATCAACTATTCAAGCCCTAGAAATCATAATGTAAATAACCCTAAAAATCATCTAAACAACATATACACCATAAAAAGACAAAGCCAAACATTCTTCACTAACAAATATAACCCACCAGATCTACTGTGTGGTGTATGCGGCTATAAAAAAGGCAAAATATCATCACTAACAAAATATAACCCACCATATAACATAATGAAAAACAAAACGAAGCACATGTCTACTGTCATGGTTAGTATGCGGCTAATATTAACCAAAAAATCAACCAAACTTCATAAAAAATAACAAAGAAATTTACCCGTGTTCGATCGGCGGTGGTATGGTGGCTGATTACGGTGGTATGCGGGTGCTGACTGTTCACTGTTGTCGCTGATGTTCTGATCGCTGGCGTGCAGGGAGGATAGAGAGAGCGGAAGAGAATATGTAAGGGTTTTGGGCTTGTTTATTTTATTTTAGTTTGAAATATTGTTGATTTGTTGGGTTTGTTTATTGGGCTAAGACTTAGTAGTGGGCTAGTTAAATGTATTAGGTATTTGGGTTTAGTTATTTAGGTATTAAAAGTTATATAATTTAGGTAGTATTAAAAAAAATAAGAGTTTACTAAAAAAATTTAAAATATAAATTGATAACACTTTTTACCTAAGGGGTGCAGACGAAAAATTCCAAGAGGTGCGGACGGAAAATTTCAAGGGGTGCGGACGAAAAATTCCAAAGGATGCGGACGGAATTTTCGACGAAACTTAGCACTAAATTTTTTTTTCCCGGGGATGCGCCCGCCCACCATGACTTTGTATTAAGTCCGCCCTTGTGATCCACTCCATTTATGCATGATAAGCAAACATGTTTTTATTCATTCCATTCACCAAATATAATTTTATAGATGTAAACATCACCGTTTATAATAAATATAGAAATTTTACATGTAAGTTTATAATAAATATAGAAATTATCACGTTTTTGTCGTATTTCCCCTCGAATAATTTCAAATAAAGTTGTAATATGTATGTAATCTGTTAGTGTCTAAATCATAAAATCTTCGTCAATTTATCCTATTAAGATGTCGGCTAAAATTACGTTTTATGTCAAAGTCAAACCAAACAAAGTATTTAACACATGTAGTGTTGGGTGTTTTTGTCAACGACGCAAAATGTTTTCGATACGTGCATTTTATATTTTTAAAAGTATCTTCAAAATCAAACCAACTAGTAGGTTTTTACTCGCGCGTTGTGACAGGGACGCCACAAAATTCTGATCGTCATAAGTTTTTTCGTTACATCAAACCAAGTAGTAGGTTTTTACTCGCGCGTTGTGACAGGGACGCGACAGAATTCTGATCGCCATAAGTTTTTTCGTTACAGTAATGTCACTCACTATAGTAAGCGAAATAGAATATATAACCAACAAACAAAGTTGTAATATGACCGTACACGTGTTCGATTCGTTACAACAGTTACATTATGCGCTCGTAAATAAAAATTCATATTACCTTGTAATTAGAACTTGTCCATATCATATTTCTTTCAGTTTATATTTGTAAATAATGAAAAACTTAACCAAAAAAAAAAAAAAAAAAACCGATAAAAATGAGAGAAAAACTAAGCAAAAGTAAAACGGATGAAAATGTATGAAAGAAAATACAAAGTGGAACATAGATCTTTATTTTAATAGAAACAAGCCTCACACCTGTCGTAGAGGACGGGAGTGGACTAATGTACTTGGGCACTTAGTCAATGATGATAGATATTGACGCAGGGCACTCAAACATGACTTAAGTCAGTAGTCGATATGGTAACGAGTCTAGTGGTTTACAACATGGGGTAGCCCCCACGGTATGTGGTTATGGGAATAAGGAACTGGATAACTTTTGGTTTTCGAAACAACTTATGGTTTTTGGAACAACTTTAAAACAGACAACGAACTGTGAACTCGCCAACCTTTTTGTTGACACGTTACCACATGCTTTGCAGGTCGTTAGGTACAGTGATGAAGCTTGCGCGCGGGGTGAGCGTTGTGGCTAGGAATCCACAGCTGGATCCCTACTAATGAACTTTATACTTTATAAACTGTTTTATGGGTTTTGATACTTATGCTTCCGCTAACTTTTAAATTTGGTTTTGGACTTTGATTTGGAAAACATTAAATGTTTGGTTTTACTTTACCTTAAATATTTGTTCAGTATGATTGGTGGTATTATAACAACCCTCCTAAAATATTTCCGACACCCCTAACATATTTAGAATATCCCTAAAACGTCCTAAATTGCACCCCGTATACGAGATTTGACCCTATATACCTTTAATTTTACAAAAATAAAATAAAAACAAAATCTGAGTGTCGCTCGCGGGCCCCGAAGGTTTTGTCTTCGGGTTACGCGGGGCGCGACAGATCAACCACCAGGCCGCACCCTGAGGTGCCACGTGTCGTGACGCGTGTGGAAGCTAGGATCGACTCAGCCAAGCTAGGGCCTACCCTAGCTGGCCTCGCGGGCCGCGAAGACCCCCATTAAAACTCTCGCGGGGCGCGAGAGACTGGTCGACCAGCCCTATAAAAGGAGGCCATCAGCCTTCAGTTTCCGCCGCTCATTTCTTTTGATTCTCTCTCAAATTCTAAAGTGTAGAAGTAATACTCTGGCATTATACCCCCCTAAATAACGAAGTTTTGCCTCATTGTAAGTATCATAATCCCCGGTTACGTATTAGATACGTTGCCCGATTGATCTAGTGCTCCGTAACGGCTGCCAAGGCTCTGCCCGACGTAGTCGTTGGAGTTCTGTCTCGGGAAGGGTATAACTAATGTAAATATTGGGTTATTATACTAACGCGTGTGCATTGTTTAATTAATAGATAATAACCAGGAAAACACAAAGGAAAACCCTAAAGTAGCAAAGTGAGTAATCTCCTTTTTGTGAACCTTTTTGCAAACTGTTTTTACAAAACCTCAAATGTTTTACATTATATTAAACAGTGATTGAGTATTTGTATTCTACAATTATCGTCGGTATGTTGGGGTTTTGTATACAAAATTTGTTACTACACTGTGAGTAGTAACATGACCACAAGTCGGGTTGACAGTACCGTTGGTGGTAATTAAAGTAGAAAAATAAACAAATGTAATTGCGAGATCGCCCTCAATAACTGTAAACTGATAAAACCTGTCTTGATTAAATTGGGATTCACTCACCAGTATTTCCCACTGACAAAATGTTTTTAAACGCGTTTCAGGTAACAAAATGTGAAAGCCAAATAGAAGCCAGTTGGACAGCACTGAAGGCTTGGAAAAGTGGCTATATAAAGTTACCTAAATAAAGAAGATGTTTTTATTTAAATAAAATAGGGTTTACCCCTATAAACATGTTTGTAATAGAAACTTGGGAATTTCCCATGTGTTTAATATAATGAAAATGTGGTATTTTACTCTGATAAAATATTTCATAACTACGGTCCTTATGTAAATTCCGCTGCCAAAATTGATAAACACCGATGCCACTCAAACTGGCTCGCGGCCGCCCGTTCCCGGGTAGATAGGGGACGGGGGTTGCGACAGGTATGATCTTGGTCAGTCTCACTCCCTGCGGTGATACTCCGCTTGTGGATGTTGGGGGTGTGACAATATAAGGGGTCAAAGTTGCAAAAGATGAAAAGATTTGGGTTAAAAGTAAAAAAAATCAAAGTGGTTAAATCGTAAAAGATAGAGATTTTTGAATTAGAAGTAAGTTCGAATTCAAATTAAACAAAGGGGTGAAATTGTATAAGATGAAAACTTTTGAATTAGAAGTGAAAAATTAAATTAATCAAAGGGGTTAAATTACCAAAGATTAAAACTTTAAACTTAAATTGTAAAAAATTGATACTTTATGGTTAAAAAGGAAAATTCTAATTTTTTTTTTGGAAAACTCCCAAAAGTTAAAGTACAACACATGTGTGCATAAAGAAGTTGCTAATTTATAGGTTTATAATATAATATAATTTATAATATAATTACATTTCCAATTGAACGGACTTGAAACATTACTAAAGTTAATACGGGTTGCCACCTTGTCAAAACATAAAACAATACGTGCCTTGAATGGTAGTACATAAGCAATAGGCGTTTGTACAAAATTGAATTGAATGAATAGTAATGCAGTGAGTGACAAGAAATTTGTTAACTAACTAGTTGATTCTTCGCTCGCGTTGCGAGGCGATGGTCGAATAATTCTCAATCAATTAAAAAAACACTACTATAATTTTGTTAGGAAAAAAACTAAAACGATGATAAGACCGTATTTTTCTGCTCAGGGCAAAACTGTAATTTTTCAGGACTAATAAGCGAGTGTTAGGCAGCTCCTTGACACGGAAAAAATTAAATCGAGTCAACCAATTAAAAAAAAACTTTTATACTTTTACAAAAAAAAAACTAAAACGATGGGAAAAAATGTAATTTTGAACTGAGGGCGAAATCATAAATTTTTTTAGGGGATAAAATCGTAAATTAAATGGACCAATGGGGGAGTGCCAGGCAGCTGCCGACATGACTGTAATTTTACACTGGGGGCAAAATTATAATTTAACCAGGAGAACAAACAAAAACGATGGAGAAAATGTAAATTTAATTTGAGGGAAAAATCGTAACTTGGCTGTGAAAAACTAATGACAAAACTGTAAATTTAAACGGGGCAAAATCCTAATTTTGCACCAAGGGCAAAATTAAAATTTTTAGCTGGGAGCAAAAGCGTAAATTTATTTTTAAGTCGGGGTAAAAGCATAACTTTGAAGTGATGGCAAAATCCTAATTATAATGGGAAAAAAACTAATGGTAAAACTGTAAATTTAAACGGGGCAAAGACGTAATTTTGAACCCAGGGCAAAATTGAAATTTTTAGCTGAGAGCAAAAGCGTAAATATGTTTTTAAGTGGAGGTAAAAACATAATTTTGAACTGATGACAAATGCCTGACACTGTTTCCTTGCCGCCCATGTCACCCAATAAAAGGTAAGACCTATTCCCGACGACACTCTTCTTTGTAGTTGTTGAAAATATATGGTAAGGATAACGTCAAATACAAAGGCTCCTAATTGTAAGAAGGGTACAAAGGCTGCTAAAAAAAGCCACTACAAAAAAAAAAAAAAACCTTAAACATCCAACACCACCCAAAAACCTAAACCCCCACCCACCCCCTCCCCTATCACCCACCCAATTTTTTTTTTTTTTTTTTTGCCGAGGGGGTGGGGGTTTAGGTTTTTGGGTGGTGGTGGGGTAGGGGTGGGTGTTTAGTTTTTTGTTAGATTTTCTTTAGGTTTTTGTGGGGGGGGGGGGGGGGGGGTTAGGTTTTTGGGTGGTGGTGGGGTGGGATGTTTAGGTTTTGGGTGGTGATGTAGTGGGTTTAATTTTAGGTTATTGGACACTTGTCACTCTATAAATCCTTCTTACACTTCTTACAATTAGGAGATTTTGTAGAATAACTTGACTCTATATGGTAAATTACATGAACAAAAACTAACTAAATATTTTTAAGAGAAAAGTGTTTGGATAATCCACGTGGTTTGCCCAGATTTCATCTATAGTCCATACATTTTTAAAATTACAGCTATAGTCCCCAAGTTTTACAAATTCGTTCTCGAATAGCCCCTAGCGTGGATGAGAGTTAGTTTGTCCAGCTAAGTGGGTGTGAAATGACTAAAATGTCATTTCCCTCCCCTTTCTCACTATCTTCATGTAAGCACACCTTCACACCACCACACCTCACACCATCCCCAAATCCAAACCATCATAACCAAATCCTGTCGTCGCCGAAACACGAACCATCAAACCACCGGCACTTCATCACCCCTACCCAGCCCGCCCACCAATACCCTCACCGGAAAAAAAAAACGAATCACCAAACTAGGTTATTTTTTAGTTAAGAGAACTAGCTATTTGCAACTTTGATATTTCACTTTTTTTAGTCGAACTCCATATAATATATCCATAATTCACCTAAGAAAAGGAGAAAAAATAGGTAGGTAAAACTAGTTAACTTCTCTCAAAAGATACAAACCATGTTTTAATCAACGTGGAATTGTGATTAATTTGTGGATGAACTACAGTACAGATCATATTTCCATGAAAACTACATAGTTTTCAAAGTAAGATGTTTAATAATAAGAGACGGACTTACTCATAGTCGTGGGCGGGTAGACGTACCCGTTGAAAAAGTAAATTTAGTGTATATTTTAGGCAAAAAAATATGGTTGAACGTCCCATCGGCATTCAGCAAATAATTTCAGGGTCCGACACTATTAATAATTAAAACATTATTATTCACATGATTCACATGTAAATAATAGAGACATATATTTTAATATTATAAATTCCTTCTAAACTCGAACTTAAAAATATTAATAATGCTTGGACTATATAACACCACGTCACAATTTACTTCTAAACTCGAATTCAATATTAAAAATTAAAAAAACAAATGGTTGGAATAACATCACGTCACAAACTTACAATATATTCTCAACGTATCCTATATATATATATATATATCCATATGCATGATGTGCACAATATCGAAAATGACCACAGGAGTATTCTTCAAAGAAGTAAAACTACCTGAGCAAAAACCTTATGATAAGGGGGTTCTCTTCCCTGCAGTGTTATCACCAAACACTAACACTGAAGAAGCGAATTTGTGTGCCTTTGAACATGCTATCAGAGCGGAAAAGTCGTGGCTGGAATCTAACCTACAGCGAAGAGGCGTTATTCTTTTCCGAGGCTTCCATGTTACCTCCCCTTCCGACTTCAATCGCGTTGTTGAAGCTTTTGGCTACCCTGAACTCGTCTACGCTGGTGGCCGAGCAACTCGAACCAAAGTCGTTGGCAGGGTTTACACCGCCAATGAAAGTCCCCCCGAGATGAAAATTCCGTTCCATCACGAGATGTCTTACGTATGTAAAAAGAAAAAAAGAGTTCATTACGTTTTTCGTCCCAGTGGTTTGTCAAAAAACACTATTTCAGTCTAATTGTTTAAAAATTGCGTTTTCAGTCCATATGGTTTCAATTTCGTAACTATTTCAGTCCACTCACATAACACTGTCTAATTTACTCTGTTAGTCAGCCCACGTGCTTTTCACGTGCTGGGTTTTAAAAAGTGCGCCTGAGGCTCGAGGCGCACTAAGGCGCATGCCCCAGGACCTCAGGGCACCTGAGGCGCGTTTTTTCCACAAAGCGCAAGAAAAACACGTTTTTTTTGGGTTTTAGAGGTCTGAGGCGAGCACCTTATGTATTTTGGGTGTTTTTATGTTGTTTTTATGCATGAAAGTGTTGGACAATAGGTTTTTTGGCTTGTACATGTAGGTAAATCATATATAAACCTTAGTTATAATACATTTTGGATAAGGGATGCTAAAAACCCATGGGATATATATAAAAATTTATATGATCTTCTTTTACCTCGGGTACAAAAAGCCCAACGCTTTTGCGCCTCATTTTTAGACCTTGTCGCTTTTGTGCGCCTCTCGCTTTTTAAAACCAAGGTCACGTGCAAGGCAATTTCATCATTTCTATTCAAATAAAAAAGTGAGCGTACTGAAATAGTTACAAAATTGAAACCACAAAGACTGGAATCATAAATTTTAAATTAATGGACTGAAATAATGATTTTTGACAAACCACAAATCTAATTAACTTAAGAAAAAAAAAAACAAATTAGACATTTTGACCAAGTAAAACACCAAAATGGACGTTGATAAAAGTGTCTAGTTTGGTGATTTTTCATTTTTGAAATATTTTACTTTTTTGAATTGTGGTCATATCTTTTGGTTGTGTGGGTCAATAACGGGCCATCGATGATACCTATTTGTCCATAAATTTTAGGACCACATGTGACTTCTTTTGATCTAATTTCACTTGTGAAATGAACAGCTTCCTGACTTCCCGTCGAAGTTATTTTTCTTCTGTGAAGAAGAACCGGAAAGCGGGGGAGAAACGCCTGTAGTTTTGAGTCATATCGTGTATGAACAAATGAACGAAAAGCAACCCGAGTTCGTTGCTAAAGTGGAGGAGCATGGGTTAAAATTTATAACTGTAACGGGAGATGACGACCAATCATCATCCATCGGTGGCAGAGGTTGGAAGTCTACATACATGACAGATGACAAGAAAGTTGCTAATGAAAGGTTCAATCTTATTAATTTTACTCCATTAATTAGGTCATATGTAGTTATAACCCTCCTAACCCTTTCATCCAACATAACCCTCCATAACATATGTATGTAGTGGTTAAACCACATAACCCCACCACATACCCCACAAAACACATTTCCAAATCCACCTTCACTCACGTAACCCCTTCTCCCGTTATGGTCATCATGGCCATCCCAAAATTTCAGCCTATAGCGCCACAGGGCGGTGTTCCCGGGCACTATGGGGTCAGGGCCGGCTCAGCGTTTTGAGAGGCCTAAAGCGAACTCAAATGCGGGGCCCTTTTCAGTATTTTACTAATACTAGGTGTAGTACCCGTGTAACCACACGGGTAGGTTTAGTAATGAAGTATACGGTGGTATTCTTATATATTATAGTGTTGTTTTATAAAAAGAAACTAGATTATGATGATATTATTATATGAATTATTATTTTATTTTCAAGGCATTTATGTTTACTGAAAAATTTAAAAGTTAGTAAATAAATCATGAAAATAAAAGTTAATATAACTATTTCTAGGAATAGAAAATTAATCGCTAATGCAAACATATGAAAAGAGAAAACAATAGAAAATAAGAGAAATAGTATGTAGTTGGAATCTCAAAAAGAAAAATAAAAAAATCATTTATCTTTATTGACTTAAAACTCCTTTGCCTATTCATTCTCTCTAAACCAATAACAAAATAATAGCATACGATTTTTACTCAATTTGGGGCCTTTGAATAGTGGTGGCCTAAAGCAAAGGTTTTAGTTGCCTTACTCTTCAGCCGGCTCTGTATGGGGTGCCATGCCCATCTTCACCCTATATAACGCTCGAGTACACATGGGCTTAACTAAACCTAATAACTTGCAACACAAGAGAAGTTAATAAAAGATCGTTTATTACAACAATGAAATTGAGTATATTTTTATAATATTATATATAGAGAGAGAGAGAACGAACCAGAGGGGGTCAAGTCTGCTGACCTAGGGGCGGATCTAGGCCACTTTTGTGGGTTCCCAGGAACTCATTCGGTTTGGAAAAAATGAAAAACATTAATGAGAACCTCTTATGGTTTAAAAAAAATAGTGAGAATTTACCAAAATGAACCCAATGAAAAAAGTTCTTAGATCTACCACTACGCTGACCACCGGGCATCGGAATTTAATGGAATTTTTAAATATAAATTCTAAACATTTTTAACACAAACATGGGTAACGGAACCCCCTTATTGTAACCAGGGCCGGCCCAAGCCCAAGTCAAATGAGGCTTGGGCCTTGGGCCACCAAAACTATAGGGCCTACAATTTGTAACCTATAAAGAAAAAATGAACTTATGATGACCCCGAATAAAATGCTCTGGTTTCGTTATTGAACAAAGCTATTATCATGTAGTCTTTGTGTTTTGTTTGTTTTTTCGTAAAGGTTGTTGACAACGTTTGATTGGCAGGGCAGAAAAGTTGGGAACAAAGTTGGAATGGATGGAGAATGGAGTAAGAATAATAACAGGACCGGTCTCGGCCATCGGATTCAACAAGGAAACGGGACAGAAAACATGGTTCAATAACCTTGCGACATGTAACACGGGTCCAACAACAAAAGGTGAAATAGAAGATCGTGACGCATATGTTGAGCTCGGGAATGGTGATCTTGTGCCTGACGATGCGTTCAAAGACTTGTTGAAAATCATGGAAAAAGAGTGTGTTGCAATACCTTGGAAGAAAGGTGATGTTGTGCTTATTAATAATTTGACAGTCCTTCATGGTCGACGACCAGTACTAAAGCCGCCTCGCCGCATACTGGCGTCCCTTTGCAAGTGATGGTCAGAAACTAGAAGTACGAAATGCCAAAGATTGTCTTTAAAATGTAAACCTGGAAAATAGCATAATTATGCCTTTAAACTACAACATGGTAAATGGATACACATGATTGATCTTTGAACTGTTTGAATGGGTATTCAGATTCTTTGAACTAAAATTGGGAATTATTGTTTAAATATGTGTGGGTGCTCGGAGAGCAAAAGTGAGAGTACACTAATTTTAACGTTATTTTACTAATTTCGTGAAAATAATGTTAAAAGAGGGGGATGGTTAATCATGCATCATGTGGTGGCGTTGATAACCGAAATACAAAGGAGTACATGCACTAATTGGCCTTTGTTTTAATTGCCGAGTGTTATGTGCCTTATGTCCAAGGTTTGATGCAAAACTACCATCGAGCCGGAGGTCTCACTGGAAGCAGCCTCTCTATTCTACGGGATAGAGGTAATGATGATGATAAAATTCATGTGGGCTGCATTAAAACTCAATTGGGCTTAGCTTAATTTGTTGAGCTACCCACCGAATGAAGAAAACCATAGAAGGAAAAAAAGGAATTAGAAAAGGGAAATTGAGACCAAGAAAATAAAGGGATTCACACCCTTCCTCTCTCTTTCTTTCTTTCTTTCTTTCTTTCTTTCTTTATATATACATAAATATATAGTAAGAGATATAGAGTGAAAAAGGATGTGAGAATAAGATACAGGGGTGTGGGAATAGTAAGAGCCAAAATGGGATCAACAAGCTGTCGGAAAAGTAAATCAATCAATCAATACATGTTATGTTTATGTAACTAATCAGATACTTAAATCAATCGATTAAATATGTGACGTTTATGTGTTCGTTATATTTACATCATTATCCTAGTAAATGACTACTTTGCCAACAAATTTAGTAAAAAAAGTTGCAATATTAAAACTTGTGGGCATAGTAGAACACTAGGTCCTATTTAGTAAATTATATGAAAAGAAATTTTAGTATCAAACTCGATTACATATACACAACTGGATTCTATTACACAATTCAAGACCCGGTTTAAAACTAAGTTTTATCAAGTAATATATTACATATTTGTAAATAAGAACCACACACCATATTCTGTTACATTTATCGGAATACACCCATTGATTCCGATTTACGAATCACTTGTTTTTTTTTTTTTTGGAACAAGCTATTTAGGTTATGATTGATGAGGCAAAACTTGTTAAGGATAACTATTAAGATGGATAAATCAAGGTATTATGAAAGAAACATTTGGATCGTGAAAAGAACTGAAGTTGAAACTAGAAGAAATGATATCAAGTGCCATGTGCATGATTATTGTACACCATTGTGCCTTGCCATGTGTGAGTAAGTTATTTTAGTTGTACAAACCTACATTGGGTGGTTGTGAGAGAAATTTTTATATTTTGAAAACTTACTGTAGATGGTTCTGATTAGAGAAGAGAGAAATGTTACTGTTCATCTATAAATTTGAGGGGACACTGTTCACGTTCTATAATTTTTTAATATATTTTGAAAGTGGTTGTGAGTGGAGGAGAGAGAAAAAAATAATGATAAAAATATAAAAAAATTATTATTTAATTAAAATGAGAGAAATATAGTTGTTTTTAGTGAAATTATAGGGTAAAAAAGATGGAAGCGATCTGAATGCTCTAACAAGTCATTTTAGGAATCCTTATCTACGTATGTAATTGTTAGACTATCCACATCAAGGATGTTTGTAGGTGACATGAAGGGTGTTCATTCCTATGTGGAGGGCATTTGTGAGAGGGATGGATTAGTGGGTGTTGTAGAGGATGACATGGAGGGTGTTCATTCTTCACAATTCTTGGGGAAGAATGGTGAAGAATGACCTAATGGTGGGTCCTTTTTTTTTTTTTTTATAAGGTTGTTTGTGGGAAGGATATATATGTTATTGTTGTGGGTAAAAAGTGTTTGTGGGAAGAATAAGTGAAAAGCTGATGTGGCATGCTGATTAGGCTGTTTGTAGAAAGGATAGCATTTCACTAATGCGGATAGTCTTATACACTATTGGGTCTTGATATTTGCACAAACTACATTACAATTTCACATTTCACAAATATCCTACATTACATTTGCACATCTTACAACAAACAACATTACGTTTTCACATCTTACAAATAAATCATATTCATTTTGAACATCTTACAAATAAACTACCTTTAACAGGGTGCCCTGTGGCCTAATGGCTAGACACAAACAACACAAAAGAACTCTCTTTATATGTGCGCTCACGGGTCCTCATCGCTCGGCGAAGGAAACATATACAAATAAACTATCTTTATACATGTACACATGAGAAACCAACTCTCAGTGCTAGCGTGCCTCCAAAATCACACAAGTTGGGAAATATGATCGACTTATCACATCGATTCCAAGCTTTGTTTTAGGATTTCGTTTAGAGTTAGGCTAATGCGGGTGCTAATGTCAGATTACTTAAAAAGTTATCAGATTCCTTAGGTAATTATATATATATATTAAACCCATTAAGTCTAACCGTTTTTCAAATCATTTCTGGCCCTTAGATCTTGCTAAGATTAAATCCTGTCCGTTTAAACTAGCATAAATAACCGCTACAAGCGGCGGTTCAGAGAAGTTACCGTGTGGTTTGGTTGCATACATTTCGGCCCCATGATCTGGTGGTTTTGCTGCATTTATTTCTGCCCCATTATCTACCTGCAACCGATAAATGTGGAGAAATTTCAAAATAACAAAAGCCACGATAAATGTGGAAGTTATTTTCAGCAAGTCACTTTTTTGTTTAGCTGGAAGTTACCTCCGAATTCTCTGTTATTAATGGTTTTTATTCAGTTTTTATGTTTCCTAAAAAAATGGCCATGTTCTCCACCTTCCTATATTTTAGTTCCTTTGCAGTTATACCTGCGTTTATAAATATTGAAACCTGACCGGTCATTAGTACATCCTGCTTTATTTCTTTACTTTCTGTCGCTCTGTTTATGTTGCTGAACATGGAACAGGATCCTGCGTTTATGTCACTGAACATGGAGCAGTAGATTGAAGATGCAACAATGAATAAAGTTGTTAAAGTAAGCTTCAGTCATACCTGTTTATTGCGGCTGGTTGTAAACTCCACCCTTTTTTTTTCAGGTTGCATCAATGGACAATACCTTCCTTCGCCCAATCGTGTGTAAACCTACAAATGAATAAGATAAGGTAAGTATGAGCTTTATAATCAATTTAATAGCTTTATAACTATGATTTTATTGTTATAATTTATCATACAAGTCATATATTATTGTGTAAAAAACAGGAAATTGATGATGTGGAGTTTGAGGCATTGAATGGTGCTCACAAAGACATTCCATCCAGTATCGTGGATAGCCAACAAGCAATCATCTCTGAACCTTTCTATGAGTTGGCAAAAGTATAGACATTTTACTAATTTTAATTTTGTACACGTATGAATATACTATTATTCTCATGATTTATATGTGTTTTTAGGTTTGCAAGTTTAAGAGAATCAACAAAAGGGTAAATGCTTTAAAGACTTGGAAGTGGGATGAAGTGATAGAAATTGATAGTGAAACCGAAGATGAAGAAGAGGATGCTACACCTGTCATAAAAAGAGCTAAGCATGGTTATGTTGTTGAATCAAATGTTGTTGGGTAGAAACGGAAATGTTTTTAGGGGTCTTGTAGTGGTGTTAGAAATTGTAGGTTGTAATTTTTGTGTTTTTCCTTTGCTAGGCTGGACCATGTGGCTGTATCTTTTATTGTATTCAATGAAATGGGTTTCTTTTGATGTTTAAATCATTTACGGTTTTATTGGCTGATACTTACATGAAGATGATGTGTTTTTCATCCATTGTTGATCTGCTGCAAGTAAATCTTTAACGGCTTTAGTGATAACCATTCTTTGTGTTTGTCCATGTATGTTCAAAGCTTCATTATAGGAAGGTTTAGTTGATTCTTCTACTTCCTGCCAAAATCAATGGTATATGTTAACAACAAAATGATGCAACTATTCAGGATCTTTAAGTTAAAAATAAGTTTAACATAAAGCTTTGGTCCGATTGGTTTTTTAGGTAACCAACATATTCTTGTCAAAAGAACAACCAGAGTTTAAAGAACTGAGAATATGCAGTTCAACTTACAAAAGTTTTAATCTAATGCTATCTAATCTACTAGCAGTTTGTTTCTTACTGGTCCTTTGTGGACTTCCAGTTTCTTACTAGCCCTTTGTTCTATTGGAATTACATATGAAGAAATAAAATGGCCAAATTACAAAAAAATAGCAAATTCTAAAAAATTCTTATTAGTTTATTTCCCTTCCATCAGAGTTTAAAGAACTGAGAATATGCAATTCTTCCATCAGAGTTTAAAGAACTGAGAATATGCAACCCAGCTTCCAAAAGTTTTAAGCTTATGTTATCTAATATACTACCAGTTTGTTTTTTACTGGCCCTTTGTGGACTTCCAGTTTATTACTAGCCCTTTGTTCTATTTTTAGCTACTGTTAAAAAAAAATAATCCAATTGTAGACCTTCGATCTGGCAATTTTGGCCCAAATGTCTAATTTGGGTTGACTTGGACTTTACAAAGAAACTCATGGGCTGTTTTGGTAAACATTGTTATTTTCATATAAGATAAACGACTAACCAACCATCACTCCACTAACCCAATTACTTCGCTAACTACAGGGTAGTTGATAACCTAAGTCATGTTTTGATTAAGCAGTTATGTTTTTTAAAGATAACCGATAAACCAACCCATCACTCCACTAACCCCATGACTCCAGTAACTACAGGGTAGTTTACAACACAAGACATGTTTTCATTGCAATTTACTACAAGCAGTTTGTCTTTCAGCCTATATAATAGGGATTCCCTTCACAACCCAAAAAATTAAAAATACGTTTGATTAAAAGTATGGACGAAAACACAAATAAAATAAGTGATCGATCTGTCAATGTAATATGCATCTAATACTTATCTTGCTTTTACTTTAATGTTTGTGTCGTCTATTTACATGAAATAGTTTGGGTCTACCATTACTAATTCTCTCTTTTAGGTAGTGAAAACTATCTCTGTCGTTGAGGACCTGGAGCAGAAGTTGATTCCCCAGCCAAATGAACAAGCAAAGGTTTATTTCAATTATTTTATCAGTTTTTACTTATTATAGTCAAATTAATTTATTATTTTTTTCTTCTTAATTTCAGTCATGTAGTGACAGTGTTGAGATTATTTCATTCGGTCCATTTAGTCCTTTCAAATCACATTTAGCTCGTGAGTTCAGTGCCGAGGTAATACATGATGAATACATAATTATTTTTAGTTTAATTTCTCCTGTTAGAGTATTAGCACTGCTACATTCAAGCTATTTCGGTTATTCAGATGCGAGAGTTTGAGAAGCAGCGAAAACGAGATCGAGACTTGCTAGATTGGAAATGGGATGACGTTGTAGAAATTAGCAGCTCTAAAGAAGAAATTGAGTTTTTTGATATGACTAGCAATGTTGATGGGAATGAGGTTTCCACTCCGTATGATGATGAGTATGCTGAGCCTGAAGGTGAATTTGATGATACTGCTGATTCGCTAGAAACTTTCCATAAGAATTTGAAGATTCCAACAGTTAAAATTCACAGTCGCTCTCGGGTTGTTCGTCTTTGAATTTATTGTTTTTTTTTGTTTTTTCGTGTTTTGTTTACTATGTTTGTCTGTGCATCTTTAGTGTGTTTTCTTTCATCATAATTTGTGGATTATGTCTATTTAAAAGTTTTGGTTTATGTCTATTTAGTTTCAGTTCCCAAACGCATAATGTCATGTGTGGAGTTATGTGGGATGTATCAAAATGAAGATAATGGTAAAAACAACCCGATTTTATTACTACTGATATACTTGGTGTTGTCATGTTCGATATACAAATACAGAGTTTCTCCATTCAATTTCATGTCAAGCCTATCAGTTACTACAAATGTTTGAGCCACGTGACAATCCATATAATCTAAGTTATTGGTTACGCTTCATAAATTGTTAACAATACTTCTCATACTTTTAGTTTTTAAGAGTTTTGGCCTATATGATATGGTTTAATTCTAGACGAATACACACAGGCCCGATCAATTTGAAACACTATATATTATCTGTACAAGTGGAACAAAAAACATACCATTATTTTTTCAATCTTCGAAAATTAAAAATAGTGGTTAGTTTGAAAATATAAAAAATAAAATTATAAATTAGTGGAATTTAAAATGTGGTGATGCTACCTAGGTGTTTTGAGCCAACATGGGTTAGCTTATGGAGCCCCAATTGATCAGATTATGTTGTATGCGTGTTTTCTTTGCCCCTAACCCACTGCTATCGGTAACTACCCGATTCCACTTTTTATTTTAACGATTTTCAAAAGATTTAGATTTCAAAATTTTATACCTTCTTCTCCATCAAGATTACCCACCTGTCCATAATCTCTCCTGCTAACTTACCCACCTCCCATAATCTTTCCTCATAACCTACCCACCTCCCCACAACCTCTCATCATAACCTACCCACCTTCCCACAATCTCTCTTCATAACCTACAGTTATTAACTATACCCTATTCTATTGTTTATACCTCTTTCATCATCTAAAAAATTTCAATCTCAATGTCAATGTATACCAAGTTACACAATTTACTAGCAAACACAAGATATAAACGATTTTGATACTTAAATATGCTCATAAAGGCGTACAACAGGAACAAATATCAAATCTAAGAATCGTATTAACACTTTTTCAAACTTTAAACTGTGATCTACATACAAAAAATAATAGTAATAATAAGCATAAAAAGGAAAAAAAGAAAGAAACCCCAAGAAACAAGTTTCTCTCTGTGTATTGAAGAACCCAGATCAACAAAAACAAAATTAAATGAAGGTCCATTGTTTTTTCTGATCACAACCCAACCACGAAACCCTAATTATGCCATATACGAATCTGACCTTTGCAGCTTTCCTCACTTTAGCAGTTGAAGATGTGCACTTGCCAGAGTGGTCTCGCCGATCGGAAGTTCACCGGCTTCTCTGTGTCGTAATTTCTATGTTTCTTCTCTCTCTCTATCTCTGTTTTGATCTGATGGGTTGAGGGAGACTTGATGTGTATCGAGAAAAGGAAGTGGTGGGTGGGTGCTATAAAAGTCTGTTGAGGTGTATCGAGAAAAGGAAGTGGTGGGTAGGTTGTTATAAATGGCTGAGGTTGATGTTTACCAATAAGGGTAAATTGTATTTTTGTATATAAATTAAAAAATGGTGATTTTGTTTATAATATTCTTTAGACTGGGCATGAGCAAATGGTATAAAATATTGATCTCATCCCGATCCTGATACCGATAATCCTGATCCTGACATGTTTCGGTATCGGAAATGGTATCCACAGTTTGGTTTTTTCGGTATCGGTACGGTGTGGTATCGGTAAAATACCGACTTTTTCCCTCAAAATACTGATACCGTACCGAACCGACATGTTTCGGTATTGATATCATGTATTCATGAAATTTCGGGATGGGGATTATCGGTGTCGGGCCGGGATCGGGCCGGGATCGGTATTCGCTCATCCCCACTTTAGTTTTGTATTCACTTAATGTGTGAGTTTGTGATTGTTTATTTTGAGCTGCTTTTAAGTTTTTGACTTCTTAAAATTTAATATGTCATTTTTGTAGTGTTTGGATAATGTTTTTTCAAAATACGTTTCACCGGTTTTAAAAGAAAAAAAAGAAAAGTTCGATGGTTGTAGTATTTTCAAATAGGAGATGGAAAAGAGGAAAAGGAGAAGGAAACCGAAACACCATCAATATACATTGTCTTTGTCTGTTACCTTAGCGTAACCCGTCCAACGGACGGGTATTAAACTAGTTATAGATAGATAGCAGCCATTAGCAACGAGATACTCGTTTATTTAGTACGGATATACAATTTAAAGATAAGTGATTCTATGAAAGGGTTGACCACAATTTATTAAATGTAACGACAAATAAAACCTTATAATGATTGATAAGAGCTTAAAAAACGTTTTACTAAAAGAAATAAAAGTTTCTAAATACCTTAAATAATGTGACTTACTAAAAGAAATAAAAGTTTCTAAATACTAATGTGACATATCTTGGTGGACTTTGATCTAAAGTTTCTCATTTTTTAGATTTGTGGATGGTATATATAGCCAGCCACATACCATTCAAATTGTTGAGTTGAATGTTGGAAAATAAGCATAACTAGTACACACGGCAAAATAGGAGCTCGTACAAAACACACAACCAAGAGTACAACACACTTAAGCATGAAACACCATTTATACTAAACGTACAACTCATAATGCAACACTATACAACAGACTCAAGCATCAAACACCATTTATACTAAACGTACAACTCGTAATGCAACACTATACAACAGACTCAAGCATCAAACACCATTTATACTAAACATACAACTCGTAATGCAACACTATGTTGCTAATTTATACTATATAAATATGGCGTATTTTCTATATTTTTTTACTAATAGTAGGTAACATACTTTGAATAGAGCGACATTTTAATTTCTAAATTTATTTTTTGCACATCGACCGAAACCATAAAACGAATACCAGTAATTGTTCTGATAGTACCAGCGCTGATGTTTTTGGTCGACGGCATAAGTTCATTTCGTCACGATACAGGTACCGTACTGACACTCACTATGGCTTACGGTAAAAAGTAATCTATTGCGAATGCAACTTAGTTTTCAAAGAAATTTATATGTGCATTGCGAATGCAACTTAGTTTTCAAAGAAATTATATGTGCATAAAAATAAGTACAGTAAAATCTCTATAAATTAATACTGATAAAATTAATAATTTGTCCGGTCCCAACTTTGGACCAGTACAAAATTGGACCCCAATCAATATAATAATAAGATAATAACTTTTTTTGAAATCCCAATGTATATATATTGGTCTCAATGAAACTACAAATTAATAATTACTAAAAGATTCCAAATTCTAATATTGTATAGTAAAAAATGAATCTATTTGTTTTTTGTTGAACATCAAATCTATGTTAAGTTCATCTTTAAATCTCTTCATTGCACATAAGAGTTGGGACATTATCTTCTCGTATTATAACAAAAAATTGTGAAGAGTTGTTGCCGCTTGCAATGCACTTAATAAATGTTTATTGAGACTTGTTTTTGTAATTTATTTTTTGGTACCATGAATTAACTTTTTGTAATAAAAAACAATGAACTTGACAGATTCAATTAATTTGTGAATGTACATTGGACTTAGAAATTTAAAGGTCACACGTAATACCACACTAAATTAATAAATTATTAATTTATAGATATAATAATATCTCGCTAAATTAATAAAATATCTCAGTCCCAACATTATTAATTTATAGAGGTTTTACTGTACGTCACAGCGATATATTCAGAACTTTATAAAACATTATATTATATTATTACAATAACAAAAGTGGTAAACGGCGCTAATTTATTATATAAAAAAAAACTAATTGTGAGGTCATTTTGATGGCATTTGCATTTGTGCTTTGATTACTTGTATATTACTACTCACAACACGGTTTCGGGGAAAACCTATACCGGGATGCATATAGAAATAGGCACATCACAACGACATAAAACATCGTATATTAAAAAAAGGAAAAAAAAGCAAAAGCAAAAAAAATTGTAAGTCTACGAGGCGGAAATTCGGTCGGTATCAGTTCAGTTCGTAACTGTACTAGCACTCACTATAACAACCGAAAGATAAACAAAGAAACGGGGTATGAAAAAAGGATATCGAGACACGTTTTACTTCCATCGAAAACAATAAAAACAAATACTAGTAACATAACAACGTTGTTCGGTCGATATCGATCCAATTCGTTTCATTACCTGTAGAATAACGGCAATCCGTAAAATTAACGAAACTAAATTATTTAAGGTATAAGAGTGCAAATCAAGTTATATAAAGTATAAAGGTGCGATTGAAACTTAAAAAAACCTAAAATATTAAAAAAAAAAAATACTATAAGATTACAGTGAATTTTGAATGGTGTTTTTAATAGAACTAGTTAAATTCCACCCGCGCGTTGCGGCGGGGACCCAATGACTGCAAAACGCGTGTCAGTAACGGCAAACAGATAACGTATACCGAATATCAAAACATAAATAAAAATGTCGTGAAAAGGATACTCAATCCGTCCTAAAAGAAGCGATTTTAAATAACCTAATATATAATAATAGGACCCACACGTCCTACACGTTGGAAAGTCGGTTGTTTTCAGTTCAGTTGTTACGGTGCTAACACGTTAAAATATGGATGAGCTCGGTACCGGTAACGGCACCGAAAGTACCGTTCCAGAAAATCATCGAAATTAGGTACCGGCACCGAAAATGCTCGGTACAATACGGTATGGTATTTGAAGGTAAAAATCAATAAATATAGGTATGGTGCTAGACTGGTGTCGAATCGAAAGTAACGATTCTGAAAATGTCAAAAGGTGGGTACCAAATTGGTACAAAAATGATTTGGTATAGTAAATTTGGTACCGATACTATAGCGGTTTGATTACAGGATTTGATACAATTTGCTCATCAATAATCTAAATATCCAAGTTAATTTTACATGCTACAATTCATTCATTACGTAAAAAGACAAAAAATAAAGCAAAATAAGTTGTTGTGTATATAAAACCTCATTCAAACGAAATACAGTTTACTTACCGTGTGTATGAAAAGTAATCTAAACTGTGCAATTACTTGCATTGCTACGTTGCTACAGGATTTGATGAGCTCGGTACCAACCGGTACCGAAAATACCGTTACCGAAATCCCCAAAAGTGGGTACCGGTACCGAATATAACTGGTACAGTACGGCTTGATACGGTCGGTACTGGTACGACACCGGTATTTGAGGGTAAAACCCGATGAATACCGGTGCCGAACGGCTACCGAAAATACACTCAGTTTGGTAAATTTGATACCGGTACCGGTACCCGATACTATTCATTCATTTCTATTTTTATTAATGTTAATAATTCATTTGTCTTACTATTCATTTACTTCGATTTTTAATATATAGGGAAATTTATAATTAATGAGTTTGGACTTTTAAATATAGTATAAAAACATTACTAAAGACTTAGATAGTTTAAAAATAACCATTATAGTTAATTAGTTTAAAATTTTCTAAAATAGACCATATAGTTTCACTTTTGTAACAATTATAGTCCACTCTCACTAACATCATCCAGTTATTCTGTTAGTTTATTTGAAATGACCATAATACCCATACTACTAAAACTACAATATAAATAAATAAAGAATTAATTACGCTTTTCGTCCCTGGGGTTTGTTGAAAATAACTATTACAGTCCATTAGATTAACAATTGCCAAAACAGTACTAGTACTTTCACAACTTCCACATTCAACTCACCAACAATGCCTGTTAACAATTTCATCGATCTACTATCCTTCACTATATTCTTAACTCTCTTTGCTTCTTCAGATCCAGTAGGAACATCATCTGCTCCGGCTCCACACCCTCTCCACTTCATCCATCTTCAACATCTCCTATCACCATACACACAAACCTAAACGGTAACCACCTCCACCACCCATTCTGACTACCACCGTTATCAAACTACCAGCTACCCATACCCCCACATCCTATGACCATTCTCTTCAAACAAATCATCGGCAAACTCCTTTTTCTACCGATGAATTCTACCAATTCTGACCACTACATGTCACACCCCAACCAATGTCGAAAACATCGGAGTGAGACGAAAACGAGATTGCAAGAGACTTCATAACACTATTTTGCGACAAATATTTAATAAATAATATTGCATTTCATTTCATTTCTGAAATCAAATACATCGTTTGTAAACAAAGTACAACAACATAAGCAAAGAAAACAAAATACAACATAAGTTCTAAATTAAAAAAATGGGTTTCTAGTTCATCCTACTAGATTCTGTTCATCATTATCGTCATCAAATTCCTGCAACACGTATTAAAGTATAGTTCAACACAAAAGTTTTGGCGAGTATACAAGTTTGATTACTAGCATAAGTATAAAAGTTTATACAATCACATTCGTTGATGTGATCGTTACTTTTTCTCAATAAAATTTTATTGACAATATCTACTTGAATGGTCACCCCCATTCAAGTTTCTAAACCTGAATTCTTTTATTGTCTTGTTATTCACGATTGTGAATAATACGTATTTCTACTTAATTTCCCTTGGAAACATCATCCTGGATAGGTATCTTATCCAGGTTTTCTAAGTTTTATATTCCGTATGCAACAGTCCATCTCTACGTATTTGTTGCATATTACTATTTGTACAATAAATTTAAAACGTGCACCTGGTAGATACTCGCCCTAATGGGCTATCATTGCCGTTTGACCTTTATTCGATATCGTTACACGATTTAGGTCCTTGGTGAGCATACTCTACTTGTCATGCTTCAGACCGTTCCATCTTCATATCCGTAAATCATTAAGCTCTAACCATCTCCAGATGCGAGTGTCTTTCACCTAAAACATTCACAAAATATTAGTAACGTTGAAACTAATAAGCACATGTACTAGAATACAAGGTTTTCTACGATACTTGTTAACACAAGTAATTCACAATTTATACCGGTCTTTTACCAATTTATTTGAGGTAACGTGGGTTCACACGATAGCCCCATGTGTTGTTTACAACACTTGTAGCCATTCAAGACCGTTAATATTCGTAATAGCTTACCAGATATCTTGATCAAGCCTTGAACAGAACACACATAGTCTTTAACCTTGAGCTCTGATTACCAACTTGTAACACCCTTAATTAATAAATCGAAATTCTAAGAATATTTCGAATATAAAAGAATTTATATGTGATTACACCTTCGTACGATAAAATGAGTTTATTAAAAGTTTATAAAAATTAAACAATTCCAACGTGTTATCATTGATTCGTTTCGTAATAACAAAATAAAGTGCGGAAGCTTTAACTTGGTCGTGTTTGATTCTTCGTTGAGCTTGATCTCCATCCGTGACTTCAAAATCATTACCTAGATTTCATAAATCATCAAATACGTTAGTTATAAGGAGTTTATAACATAACAAATTGAACCCGAAGGCCCAAAACAACAAAATCAACATTTTGCCAAATAGCCCGCCGTAAGCTACGGTTGAGTGGCCGTAGTTTACGGCCAAACTAATCACACGAAATAGTCAATGCCTGCCGTAGCCTACGACTGGCATACCAACAGGGTGGGATGAACGTCTGGGTTGTGACAATTCATCTGGGTTATGTCGTCACGACTGATAACCCAGATGACTAGTGTAAGACCCTTCCTTTTTATATACTATTTCCTATAATATATACTGCATATTAAACGTCATCTATCAAAAATATTTATAAAACAACGATTACATAACGTTCAACCCTTCAAACGATATTTACAAAGTTTAACATATCCCAAAAGAAAAGATGGTTATAATAGTGTTACTTAATTCAACAACAACAACAACAACCATACACAGTAAATCCCACAAATAGTGTTACTTAATTATGGTTACAAAAGAGAATAGTAAAGTAGCGGAAGCTTTGTTAGTTTGTGTGTTCAGTCCTTGTTTACGCTTGACCTTCATCTGACAAGTGTTATCCATAACCTATAACCAAAAATCATCAAAACATTAGTTATCGAAGTTTATAATGTGATTTAACAAGTTTTAACGTCAAAACACATCAAACAACAAAGTTTTCCAGATCATGGAGGTTGTCGCGTGCCGCGACCGAGAAGACTCAAGCTCTCGCGGCCCGCGAGAGCTGTCGCGTGTCGCGACGGTAACCTTTGTCGTTGTCACGTGGCGCGAAAGACAACTTTTTCCAGCGAGTTTGTTATCAGATTTGCATTATTCCCAGCTATACTAGTATTTACTAAAATGGACATAACTTGTCCGATATTGATCCGAAATGGGTCACGTTTCTTCCTACGTGATCGTAATTCGATCCTCTATAACATAGAATCAAAATCCAATATCATGATTTACAAATTTCTTAACTTTAGGCTATCGGAGTTATAATTATTTACAATTTATTTGACCCGTTCAGAACTATGAACCATAAACTTGATTTATGACTTCAAAACTTCTATAACAATGATACATGTCAACATATCTATATTTACGGCACATTATACGTGAAGTTTATGCGCCGTTATCGAATTGCATATCACCAATTTGACTCGTTTAACTATAGATAGTTAAACGAACATAACCAGAATTTATTCTAAAGGGTTTCACATATTTTAGTCATACTCACTCCTAAGTTTTGACTTAAAATTAGCGTTTCCATTTCTCGGTCAACGCTTATAATGAATGTAAATTCATAACCCGGCATCATCTCGAAGTATTTAATTATGCAACCTTTCCGATTTACATAAGAATACCGATTTGACCCGTTTAACTTACTTAGCGACATCCATCGCCTTATTTCACCAAAGTTTATTACTTCGGTGGTTTTTACCCGTTTGGTTTCGTTAGAGAAATCTATCGCTTTCTATAACCAAGCATGTATTATGCGAGTCATTTTGACCCATTTGAACATTATAGTGGAATCCACCACTTTTACGTTTGTATTATCGCTATTCTCAATTTATCCCATTCGGTTAATACATACGGAATCCACCGTATTAGTCATAACCAAAATTCATAACGATTCAATTATCATTCAAGTAACTAAACATAAATTACTAGCAAAATATTACGAAGCGTATAGCCGCGTACCCTTAAAGATTTCCTTTCAACCGATTATCTGTCACACCCCGATATTTCCACGTATTACCGGTGGGCCCGGTGGGGAGTATCGTGACGTAGTTGATATCATCATAGTCAAACAAGACAAATTTAAATGCACATCGGAAGCAAAAGATAGATTTATTTCAACTGAATAAATTGTAATATTAAGTATCACAAAATAGTTGAAACAGATCCACAGGCGGATCGAAAGAAAAAAAGAAATTGTTCAACAGACTTTAACATCTAGACCTTGCGAGACTTGATTATTGATGCCTGGAGTAGCCAGCCTATTACGTATAGTACCTGCACTTAGCCTTTTTGGAAAATACGTCAGTTTACACTGGTAAATACAACTTAACTGACTCATTTTGAAAAGAGTTTGAAAATTAATTTGAATGCACTTAGGAAAAAATATCTTTTATAACTTGGGACAATTATTTAAAAATAATCTTGTATACAGTTTTACTTATTTGTCGTCCATTAGGGCCGGGTTGTAGGGCCGGACAAGATTAACTGACACGCCACAGGTATAATGCCCACAAGGTTGATTCCTTTAAGTGGATTACCAGTTTTTACATAATGCAACTGTCAGGTGTACGCCTACACCCCGTGCTTAGGTCGTGGCCATTTCTTTGAATGATGCCAAGGATATCCGGGACATGGTCATTTAACCCCCAAAGGCCATACACCAAATAATACAGAATAAAACGAGTTATGTAAATACAATAATCACAATCCGATTTAAATGACTACATACCCGACCAAGCGGTATTATTATAATACCGTATCCCAAGCCCGTATAGGGAAAATAAGTTAAGAGTATTCACCTGAGAAAAGTATAAATCAAATACAGCAAGTGCTCGTAGCTTTTACTGGGCTCCTAATCTGGAACAAAGGTTTTTAATAACCTATTAGAATCCTAACGGGTCTTTAATTAAGCTTAGACTTAGACCGGTTAGTTTTCAAAAGGAAGATACGGTTCAAACGCATGATAAGGCGAAGACCGGTTTAGAATGTGGTTTTGACCCGACAAGCTTGTATGCTTGTTTAATATGGGTAACTTAAACACATTCTGGATTTTGAGATGAAAACGATATGGTTTGAACCGTTTCGGCTAAATTATGCAAACTAGTTACATAAGCCGATCCGAACGCGAAAAGTGCGTAACGGGTAACCATATGAGTCATATACAAGTTTCTTAAGTTAATATGCCTTAAATATGTTGTGACATCAGTAAGATATCTTCTATTATGCCCAAAACGGATTTAAACTCAAATTACTCCCCGTAGGGGTATTTTGGTCATTTTAAAGGTTATAAAAGAGTTTAAATATAAATATGAGTTTCGGGTCTGATGTAATCAGTAAAAATACTTAATTTACTAAGTTATATCAGTAGGGTATAACCTATATGTGAAATTTATCATTTCTAACCATACTATGCACCGAAGGAGCATTTTGGTAATTTCACCTAAGGTTTAAAGGTCAAATCTGGAAATCTGAGTTTACAACTTTTGCTTACTGCTAAAGTATAAAAATTTATTTAAAACATCAGTAGGTATCAAGTCTTATATATCTAAAATGGTTTTAATACATACTATGCGCTTGAAACGCGTAAAAAGGCGATTTTAAGCGATTTTCGGGTTTTATAAGAAAAGCTGATATTTTTATCATTCCAGAAGGCTTAAAATATTTTATTTATCATATTGGATCAGTAGAAAAAGGTTTGGTATCAAAAGGATTGGTAAAACTCATTTTATAGCCTAAAAGGGCAAAACCGACAATTACCGGATCAAGCTTAGAAATCTATGTTATGCTTAGCCTAAAAATAAATAAAAATCTCCAAAAATCCCAAAATATTATTTTATATCGGTGGGTAAAAATTTTGGTATAAAAATCGGGTTTAGATAGGCTATACGCTAATTACACCGTTTAATTACGGTAATGAGCATTACGGTAATGAGCATAACAGATCGTCGATCCTGGGCGATGGATATCTATTATTGATAGTAACCTTGTTGAGCTCGCGGTAATCGATGCACAGACGCATCGATCCATCCTTCTTTTTTTACAAATAAGATTGGCGCTCCCCATGGAGACAAACTAGGTCTAATAAAACCTTTGGCTAGCAAATCATCTAGTTGTGTCCTAATTCCTTCATCTCTGTTGGTGCCAACCTATAAGGCGCTCTCGCAACAGGTGCTGCTCCAGAGATGATGTCAATTCTGAATTCTACTTGCCTATCTGGTGGTAAACCAGGTAGTTCTTCCGGGAAAACTTCAGGGTACTCAGAGATGACGGGAATATCTTCAACCTTGGGCTTCTGCTCATCAATAGTCACATGTACCATATAAATGACACCACCCTTCTTCAAACATCTAGATTCCTTGAGCATAGACACTTGCTCAGGCAGTCCATACTGGGTATCTCCCTGAATGGTAAGTGGCTCACCAGAAGGGGTCTTGATCACCACTTGCTTCTTATTGCTGACGATTTGGGCTTGGTTATGAGATAACCAATCCATGCCTATAACTATATCGAAACCGACTAACTTCAAAGGAAGTAAGGACAATGGAAAACAGTGGTTCCTAATGGATATAACACATCCATCTAACACGGTTGATGTGGTTTCTCTAGTTCCATCGGCTAATTCCACCTCATATTTTACACTTAAGGTTTTAACAGGCAATTTCAACAATTCACAAAACTTATTATCTACGAACGACTTATCAGCGCCTGAATCAAAAAGTACTCTTGCATAGACATCATTTATGAGGAAGGTACCTGTTATCACATTGTCGTCCTGAACAGCTTCCTTTGCATCCATTCGAAAGACCCTTGCATTGGTCTTCTTGGCTTCCTCGGGCTTTTTGGCATATTTAGGGCAGTTGGTCTTGATATGCCCTTTCTCATTGCAGTTGTAGCACGTGGCATCTTTAATCTTCTTGCAATCCACTGTCTTGTGCTCTTTAGACTTGCATAACCCACATGCAGCTGGTCCTGACTGAGACTTGGACTCAAGTCTGCATTTTCCAAAGTGGCGTTTTTGGCAAGTATTGCACTTTGGATTTTCCTCTGTTTGCTGATTACCTTTGTTGGACCCAGACTCCTTCTTGTGGTCCGTATTACCTTTGTGCTTCTTGTCAGATCTTCGTGAGGTATCATCCTCACGCTTCCTCTTACCCTCTTTAGAGTTCTTGAGCGATCTTAGCCTGACCGCATCTAAAGTGAGGGACAAAGATAGATCAGCTGTCGACCTAAAAGTAGTAGGTCTTGAAGCCTTAACACTGGCTTTGATTTCTGGGGCTAAATCCCCAATGAAGCGAGCAATCCTTTTGGGTTCCGGGGTTACCAGATATGGAACCAGTCTAGACAGGGTATTGAAACCGGTGAGGTAAGCTTGACAATCTAAATTCTTCATCACCAACGATAAAAAGTCTGATTCAATCCTCTCAACCTCGTTTTGAGGGCAGTAATTCTCCTTAATGAGAGCAACAAACTGATCCCATGTCAGATTGTATAGTGGGATCTTTCCAGCAGCCTGAATGAGAGACTTCCACCATTCTAATGCCTCTCCTTTGAATGATTGGGATACATACTTCACTACATCCCTTTCAGCACAACCGCTGATATCGACCACTGTGTCCATTTCATCCAACCAGGTCATACAATCAATTGCTCCTTTCTCCCCAGTAAAATCCCTAGGTTTGCAGGAGACAAAGTATTTATAAGTACAGGACTTGGCACGTGGTTCCTTGTCAATTACCATTCTCTTAGATGGAACACTGTGTTGATTTGAGGAGTGTTGAACATCCTCATTCTTTGGTTCATCTTTCTTAGAGGGTGGCTTGCTATGAGCCTCTGAATGGGTCTTAGGCTTGGAATGCGGTGTGGATAGGGTCCTACTTCGAGTCCCACTAGATTCATTATACTGCTGCCCTATAGCTTTTGTAACAGCATTATCTATTAATGCTTGCAGCTCCGCACCGGTCACATGTATCTTAGCATTTTCATGGTTTTCCACTGGATGACTGTTTACCTCTTCTGACCTAGTCATGTAGCTTTAATTGCTACATAAAAGAAAATAAGGACAAGGTTTATTTGGAAGTCTATACAATACTATCGTTCTTGAAGATTTATTAACCATGGTTTTAATAACTCTTTTTGGTCAATTTGCTAAATATTTTCATATTCAGGATCTTTATTACAATCCCTAGTTATAATTTAATAATATCACTAAAGCCTAGTCACATGGACAGATTTAATTTATAAACCATGATTTTTTTTTTCAGAATCGAGGTATTAAGGTTTGAATCAAAGTTCATTACATTTTCTTGACAGGGAGTTGTAGGCCACCACTGTCTTTAGTCCCAAAGGACGTTAATTATAGCCCGTAGGCACTTTATCCATAAGGAATGTTTATATAAATAAGGGGGAGTTGGAAAATCCCAATTTAAGAATGACTTATGTGATTTTATCGAATCACGTTTTTGCCACCAATGTTAACATGTCTTCAGATGTTAACAAGGATTTGAATCTTTTGAATAGGTTTTACCATCTTGGCCATGTCTGCAATGACATTTAGGCTAGGTTTTACCTTTAAGATTCTTTTTAATATTTAACGCAGAACAATCCTAAATTGAGATGTTAATATGGATCTGAATCTAATTGTGGAACTACCATCTTGGCCCTGTCTTAAGGTAACACATGGCTAGGTCTTGTCCTTTTTAGATTTTGTCATTTTATTATAATGGTAGATCTTGATAGGAATGTTATTTTAAATCTAACCGTTCCATTAAAATTTAAACAATTACATGGTTGCCCTAAACGGGACTTCTAACTGAAATGACTTGCCCATGCAGGGGCTAATCAGAAAATAACAAAGGAAACAAATAAGGACAAAATAAAACGAATTAGGATTAGTCCTATGTTCTTTGTCTAGACTCGAGAATGTGCAACTGTGTAACTGAGATTAAACACAAAAGGCTAGTGTTTAATTCACTCAGTGTTGGCTCTGATACCAACCTGTCACACCCCGATATTTCCACGTATTATCGGTGGGCCCGGTGGGGAGTATCGTGACGTAGTTGATATCATCATAATCAAACAACACAAATTTAAATGCACAGCGGAAGCAAAAGATAGATTTATTTCAACTGAATAAATTGTAATATTAAGTATCACAAAATAGTTGAAACAGATCCACAGGCGGATCGAAAGAAAAAAAGAAATTGTTCAACAGACTTTAACATCTAGACCTTGCGAGACTTGATTATTGATGCCTGGAGTAGCCAGCCTATTACGTATAGTACATGCACTTAGCCTTTTTGGAAAATACGTCAGTTTACACTGGTAAATACAACTTAACTGACTCATTTTGAAAAGAGTTTGAAAATTAATTTGAATGCACTTAGGCAAAAATATGTTTTATAACTTGGGACAATTATTTAAAAATAATCTTGTATACAATTTTACTTATTTGTCGTCCATTAGGGCCGGTTTGTAGGGCCGGGCAAGATTAACTGACACGCCACAGGTATAATTTCCACAAGGTTGATTCCTTTAAGTGGATTACCAGTTTTTACATAATGCAACTGTCAGGTGTACGCCTACACCCCGTGCTTAGGTCATGGCCATTTCTTTAAATGATGGCAAGGATATCCGGGACATGGTCATTTAACCCCCAAAGGCCATACACCAAATAATACAGAATAAAACGAGTTATGTAAATACATTAATCACAATCCGATTTAAATGACTACATACCTGACCAAGCGGTATTATTATAATACCGTATCCCAAGCCCGTATAGGGAAAATAAGTTAAGAGTATTTACCTGAGCAAAGTATAAATCAAATACAGCAAGTGCTCGTAGCTTTTACTGGGCTCCTAATCTGGAACGAAGGTTTTTAATAACCTATTAGAATCCTAAGGGGTCTTTAATTAACCTTAGACTTAGACCGGTTAGTTTTCAAAAGGAAGATACGGTTCAAATGCATGATAACGCGAAGAGCGGTTTAGAATGTGGTTTTGACCCGGCAAGCTTGTATGCTTGTTTAATATGGGTAACTTAAACACATTCTGAATTTTGAGATGAAAACGATATGGTTTGACTCGTTTCGGCTAAATTATGCAAACTAGTTACATAAGCCGATCCGAACGCGAAAAGTGCATAACGGGTAACCATATGAGTCATAAACAAGTTTCTTAAGTTAATATGCCTTAAATATGTTGTGACATCAGTAAGATATCTTCTATTATGCCCAAAACGAATTTAAACTCAAATTACGCCCCGTACGGGTATTTTGGTCATTTTAAAGGTTATAAAAGAGTTTAAATATAAATATGAGTTTCGGGTCTGATGTAATCAGTAAAAATACTTAATTTACTAAGTTATATTAGTAGGGTATAACCTATATGTGAAATTTATCATTTCTAACCATACTATGCACCGAAGGGGCATTTTGGTAATTTCACCTAAGGTTTAAAGGTCAAATCTGGAAATCTGAGTTTACAACTTTTGCTTACTGCTAAAGTATAAAAATATATTTAAAACATCAGTAGGTATCAAGTCTTATATATCTAAAATGGTTTTAATACATACTATGCGCTTGAAACGCGTAAAAAGGCGATTTTAAGCGATTTTCGGGTTTTATAAGAAAAGCTGATATTTTTATCATTCCAGAAGGCTTAAAATATTTTATTTATCATATTGGATCAGTAGAAAAAGGTTTGGTATCAAAAGGATTGGTAAAACTCATTTTATAGCCTAAAAGTTCAAAACCGACAATTACGGGATCAAGCTTTGAAATCTATGTTATGCTTAGCCTAAAAATAAATAAAAATCTCCAAAAATCCCAAAATATTATTTTATATCGGTGGGTAAAAATTTTTGTATCAAAAATCGGGTTTAGATAGGCTATACGGTAATTACACTGTTTAATTACGGTAATGAGCATAACTCTTAATCTAGACCTCAAACTGATGTCAAATTTTAGGTACAAGTTTATAAATCAGTAACTAAGGTTTCTAATCTTTTACATTTTCAAAATTCATGTTTTAAGGTCATATGGGCATAATAGTCAACATTTAGGCATTTAAGGGAAATATGCATATGAATCGGATAACTAATGAACCAAGTTGTATAATCTCATAGGGTTATACTTATAGGTAACTTGGTCCTAATAAAGCTCTAAGGCATTCCTAAACTATGCTCTAATGGGTCAGAACTGAAAGTCAAAGCAAAAGTCTACTTTTGCGACTTTCGGCTCCGAACCGAGCTTAAATTGAAAATTGTCGGGTTGAGCATGTTTAGACATGTTCTTACATTAATTACCAAGTTATATTAGTGATAAAACAGGTTGCATAGGTTCTTCATTGTTAATTATGCTTTAATTTGAAAATAAACTTTCTGTTGACTTTTTATAATTACCTTTGACCCGACAATTGACCTAGTTAGAGTGGGAATCAGAGGGTGCCCTTTTAAGGGTTTATTGCCCACATAATTACCAACTCATAGGTACTTTCAATTTGAAATTTGACTGGAAAAATTAAGGGGCTGTTTGGTAGCCTCTTAATGACCATTCAGATGCTACCTCTTAATGGTTTAAAACCTCTGAATGAATAAGAGGTAACCTGAAGTCTGAATGGTTAAGAGGTAACATCTGAAATCATGCCAAAAGTTTGAAGTAAATCGAGTATCCATGTCAAACACGATGGATACCGGTACTCCATGGCGAGATATAATTTCATTCGTGTATACTTCCGACATCTTCTCAGAAGTGTATGTCTCGCGAATCGGAATAAAATGAGCACTCTTGGTCAATCTATCAACTACTACCCATATGGCATCAAATCCACGTGTTGTTCTTGGTAGTTTAGTTAATAGATCCATATTGATGTGCTCCCATTTCCACACCGGAATGTCTAACGGCTGAAGTTTACCGTAAGATTTCTGGTGTTCTGCTTTTACTTGTAAACAAGTTAAGCATTTTTCAACATACTTAATTATGTCTCGCTTCATTCCGGGCCACCAATAGTTTTGTTTCAAATCTTGGTACATTTTGGTAGCTCCCAGATGAATAGAATATCGGGACTTGTGGGCTTCATCAAGAAGAAGAGTTTTAACATTACACGTGTTTGGAACCCAGATTCGATCGAAACGGGTTTTCAATCCATTACTACTATCTTTCAAGTCTTTGAGCTGGCCCACAATTCTTTCCTTTTTCAGATTCTCTTCTTTTACAGCTTCAATTTGTGCCTCTTTGATTCGTTCAAGTAAACCCGAGGTCACTACTAATTGCATTGACTGCACCCACATGGGTGAATATTCTTCTTTTCGGCTTAATGCATCTGCAACGATATTGGATTTTCCGGGATGATAGTGAATTTCACAATCATAATCTTTCACCGTCTCTAACCAACATCTTTGTCTCATATTCAACTCCTTTTGGTCAAAGAAGTACTTGAGACTTTTATGGTCAATGAAAATAGTACATTTCACACCATACATGTAATGTCTCCATATCTTTAAGGTAAAAACCACTGCCGCCAGTTCAAGGTCATGTATCAAATACTTCTTTTCATGGATCTTTAATTGTCTTGAAGCATACGCGATCACTTTTCCTCTTTGCAAAAGTACACACTCAAGACCAAGCTGGGATGCGTCAGAATAGATGACCATGTCTTCAGTCCCATTTGGTAATGTTAATACCGGAGCACTGGTCAACTTTTCTTTAAGTATTCGAAAGGCATCTTCTTGTGCGCTTCCCCATACAAATTTCTCATCTTTACGGGTCAACTTGGTTAATGGCGTTGCAATTTTGGAGAAATCTTGTATAAATCTCTGATAGTAACCCGCAAGACCTAGGAAACTCCTAATCTCTGATGGATTCTTCGGAGGTTTCCATTTAGACACAACTTTTATTTTGGACGGATCCACCGACACTCCATCGGCACTGATAACATGTCCTAGAAACTGTACCTCACGTAGCCAAATGGCACATTTCGAAAACTTCGCGTAAAGTCTTTCACGCCTAAGCGTTTCAAGTACTTCACGAAAATAACACTCATGATCCATTTTGCTCTTCGAATACACAAGAATATGGTCGATGAATACTATCACCAACTTGTCTAGCATCGGTTTGCAGACGTGATTCATGAGGTCCATGAAAGTCCCAGGTGCATTGGTTAATCCGAAAGACATTACCAAGAATTCGTAATGTCCATAACGTGTTCTGAACGCCGTTTTCGGTATGTCTTATTCCTTTACCTTCAACCGGTGATAACCCGACCTTAAGTCGATCTTTGAAAACCAACTCGCGCCTTGCAGCTGATCGAACAAGTCGTCGATCCTAGGAAGCGGGTATTGATTCTTTACCGTGAGTTTATTTAACTCCCGGTAATCAATACACCTCCGCATGCTTCCGTCTTTGTTAGGATCTGAGTTTGATATGATTGTGTTTATTTAACTAAAATGAAGATGAAATAGAAACAGTTGCAGCGGAAATAGATGAATAAACTTTCAACACAATCAAAGAGAGAACAATTTTAAGCAAACATGTTTAACATAGAATCGAATGATTGTATTTGATTACAATACTCAAAACTAATGCATGCATGCACAAAGTCTCCCCCTCAGCTTGAGCTCACAGTGATTGTTCGTACAGAATGACTTGGTGATAAAGAGAGCTAATAGAACAGTACAGGGTACTGTTCTATTTTTAGTACAGAACAAACCACTGAGTCATCTTTGCCGACGTCACCATGAAAGTGACATCTAACCTCCTAACAACCTAAAACCACCAATCTATATAAACACTGCTTACTAAACTACTGATTACAAATAATACAAACTACAATGTAAACTACTGCTTCTCATTCCACTGTTATAGCCCCAGCAGTGCTTTGTGTCTTCAGCAGTACTTGACCCATATCAGTAGATTGAGCATCAGTGCTTAGTCTTCAACAGTCTTTGAGTGTTCCACAGTTGTTGTAGATCATCAGTTGTTGTAGAAGAGAAGTAGTTAGAGGATATCAGATGTTAGGCCACATTCAAGGGGAAAGACTGATGCAAACAACTGCTTATTATGAATCCACTGATCTGATCCAGTTTTGGCTTTATCAACTGTTCCTTTAGTAGGGTTCAATCCTAACAATCTCCCCCTGGAACAGATGATGCCAAAACTCTTCATTATTCTGGATTTTTATTTCCTCATCAGGAGTTCCCTAACTTGACCTTTGAATTAAAGTTCAAAGTTCATAGAGTCTTCATCATTTTCATCCCTGCACAGTGGAAGCTCAAGGAGATCTTGTAAATCTTCAACTCCCAGGCCAAGTGCTTCTTCCCTTGATATGTACCTCACTTCACCATTGGATTTGAGCAGAGTCAATATGTGGGTCTTTTGATCAGACTTCCACTTTAGTATCTTTGAATCCAATGGGTTTCTTGGGAGAGTTTTTATTGCTGATGAGTTTGGAGATTGAGGCCTGGTGATGACAACTTTGGCAGGGTCTTGAGATTGTGCCGAGTCTTGTTTCTCTGCCATAAGTGTCTGAAGAACCATCTTCATAATGTATTCTTCTTGAGCCTTATCTTCTTTTGTTAGTGCATCCATCTGCTTTTGTTTCCTTCTTTAATAAAGGATGGTAGCATGTGGAGCAGTGGGTCTCCTGATTGGTAACTTTTGTTTGACTGGAACCAATGCTTCTGGATAATCAGGCTTTTTAGGAGCAGTGGGATCTTTCTTCCTCAACTCTTCCAACTTTTTGTAGGTAGCTAACACCTTGTCTTCTGACCATCTTGTAACCTGGTTCCTTGACCCATAATCAGCAGTTATCAGCTCTTCTTTCATTCTTTTCAGTTTCAAGGCCCTTTTCTGGTACATTTTTCTTGTAATTGGCCCAGACTGGAAGAGTTTGCTTTACCTTGTCTTGAATCATCTTTTGAATTCCGGCTATCTCCTCTTGTAGTTCACTGATTTTCCATTCTTTGTATTGATACTTTTTTGCCCTGTACATCTTGTATGCCATGATGTATTCAAGGTAGTCATTTCTCATGCTTTCATCATCTTTTCCTGATAATTTCTGACAAAGGTCTTTTGAGAACTGCTCTAAAGTTCTAACTTTGGTGAGCAGGTATTGCAAATTTCTTTGAATTTCTTTATCAGACTTTCCCTCTGTGTCTCTTTTAGATATATCCTCTGCTTGTTGGGCCTTTATTTTGAGATAGTCTTCTATATTTCTTGGCAAAGGATAACCTTGAACAGATGGGAGATTCCTCTTTTTAGGGTCATCTTCAGAGTAGAAGGATTTGATTTCCTCCCTGACTGCTAGAAGATCTAGAGGATATTGTACTCTTGCAGGGACAATGGCAGTGTTTTGATTGAAGGCTTGAACTGAAGATATTGGAATAGGGTTTGGAATGGTGACAGGGGTCAGTGGTTGTGTAGATGTTGGAGTTGGAGAAGTGTCATCTTTCAGTACAATGTTTGTTACCCTCCTTTTGTGCCTTGGAGAAGTTGGTGGTGTATTTGTGGGTTTAGTGGTGGTGATTGAAGTGGTAAGTGTCTGACTAACAGCTGTTGAAACAACTGGTGTTTCAACCACTGTTGTCACTACAATAGTTGATGTGTCAACTGTTGTCTTCTGCTTTTTGGCAGGTGGTTTTTGTGGTGATGAGGTTGTTTTTGGTATGGCAGTGGATTAAGTGTGGGTTGATGTAGTAGTGATGGCAGTTGTTGGGATAACATCTGTTGAAACCACTGAAGTACCAACAACTGTTGATACAACAGGTGTCTTAACATCTATTGGTTTGGAGGTTTGATGAGAGGAACTTTTGGGGATTTGAGGAGTTTGTTTAGTGGTTTTGGAAGGTGTGGTTTTGGGTTGGCTTACTTTTCTGGTAGGCTGTCTTCTTTTAGGTTTAGAAGTACCCTGCTCTTCCTTTTCCATCAAGACTTTCTTCTCCTGAGCAAACCTTTTTGACCCTTTTATTTCCATTGACTCTTTCATGTTTGCTTTTAATTCAGTAAATGCATTTTGAGTCTCATCAACCTTTTTGGAACCATCTGGCCTTGGGATTTCTACAACCAGTTTAGACATTGGATCTGGTTTAATGTATAGACCATCTTTTTCCTTTTTACCCTTCTCCCCCTTTTTGGCATCATTAGGGTTTTCAACATAAATGATTGAAGGAGGAGCAGTGCCAGTGGTTTGAAGCAGATGAGCTTTTATGGCTTTGATATCTGCTTGAGTATATTTGTACTTAGCTTCCATGACATTTCTGACCATTTGAAGTTGAACTTCATGCTGTTGATCTGCATACTGTCTTTGTTTGTGAAGCAGAGGTTGAAACAGATGCCATAGCTCAACAGGGGATGGAGCAGATGTTGCAGCAGTGGGTGTAGCCTTTTGAGCTTGTAACAATTGTTGCAGCATATTTTTTATTTCTGCAACAGATGTGTCAAGTTTATCAACCCTCTCCGTCAATTCTTTGTATTTTAAACCATCACCCAACTTAATGGGATCATCAGATTTCCCACCAGTGGTGGTTGTATCAGTGGTTGACTTAGGAAAAGTTTTCCAAAAATAATCTACTGTATTGTTCTCGGTACTGGGGACTTATTTCTTCAGCAGAGGTTACCATTTTAAGGTCACCAGTGTATAATGGTAACACACCAGTGGACACTATGGTTCCCAAAGAAGAAACTGCCTTCAAGGGAGTCTCACTTATGAAGCTACTGTCCAGGTGTAAACCAGTGGGTTCAACACCTGTAGTAGCTACTCCACTTGAACTACTGACAGGAATTACTTGTAATTCCTGCAGTGTAACCTCCTCAACTGTTGGTGGGTTAGCAATGATAGAGACACCAGACTCAGTCACTTGTTGTGGTATATTCTCATTGACAGGTGATTGAGAAGAATTGATTTGTGTCTGGGCTATATCAAGTGCATCCAACAGGGGCATCATTGATGGTGGAAGTTGTGCAGCGAGGATAGGGGTAGAAAGAGAATTTGCCCCGGGAGGAGGGCTGTAGAAGATGGAATCAAGTGATTCCAGAGCTTCATAATGTGGTGTCCCTGTGGATACAACCTGATCCTTTTGAGAGGATGCAGGAGGAGTTTTAGGCTCAGGTTGAGATCTTTCTTCCATCTGCTGTGAGGAAGTAGCAGGAGTTGTTATTGGTGACTTTTGTGTTGTCACAACTATAATCTCTGGGATCTCATCTTCCAGAGTTACCTTTTCGGTGGGTTTGGGGGGCTTTTGGGATTTTTTCTTGGTTGTCTTTTTGGTGGGTTTTGTTGTGGGTTTCACAACAGTGGTGGTGCTACTATGATCACCAAGAGCAGTGGGCTCAACAGTAGAGGCCTGAGGAGCAGTTGTTGCTGTTAAATTCTGCTTTTGTATTTTTGAAGGTTTTGACAGCCTTGTGAATGTTTTAGAAGTTAGGCTGTTTATTTGAAAAGGATTTACTTGGATAAGCACATGTGCATTATCCTTTGAAAATTTCTTTTGTAGATAAAAGCTTAAAAACCTTGGAAATAATAAAAATGATTTTTTATTAACATTTTTGACCATATCATTGAAAATATCTTGGGAGTAATTAAAAGTTTCTTCTGTCAAAATAGCATAGCCCAAGTATTGGATTTTCAATGGAATTTCATTAAAAGCTGTTGTTTTATTTGACACACACATGAGGAGGGTATAGAATAAAAACCTCATGGCAGGTGGAAAACTGCCCTTTTGCAAAGTGTCCTTTTTCATTTCTTCTTCATACCCTCTCTCAATGAAATCAGTTTGGTACTCTGTTTTTGGGAAAGAGCTTTTACCTGTAAGATCATTGATTTCAAAAACCTCTAAAATGGTTTGAGGTGTGATGGTAACTGGAATTCCCTTTATTGATGAAGTAATAGTTAAGGGCTTTTTGTCCTTAGTTTCAAGCTTTGCATTTTTCCAGAACTCTTGTTGGGTATCCAGGTAAATAGGAGCATTACAGGTCAACAAAGTTTTGTACTTTGAAGACGAAAGTGCATCAATCACATAGTTGAAGGTTGTGTTTTGACTTGGTTTTTCAAGTATACACAGGTAGTTATGAGGGGTTTTAAACGGGAGAGCCATGGTGAATCGAAGGTGGTTGAGAGTGAATGAAGAAGATGAATGATTTGAGAGAAATTGATGGAAGCTGCTTTTTGAAAGGAATTTTGAATTCGATTCGACAGTGAAAACCCGGTTCGGGATTTTGATTAGGGTTTTATAGGATGAAAAAGTGTATGCTGACGTGGCAGCGGTTACAAAAGATCTGACGGCTAAGTACTGTCCACGTGACAACCTCTGATGAATAATGGATGACAGTTGTTAGGAAACCACTGATGGAAGAATATCAGTGGTTTACAGTGGTGAAAATGAAAATAGTGGCTGACTATAACTATCAGTGGATAGCCTATCAGTGGATAGCCTATCAGTGGATTAAAACACTAAGGTTTAGCAACAGTGATTTACAAAGGAAATGAGAGAACAGAGGTTGACTTTCAGCAGTGGACAACATTCAGCAGAACAGATGTTTGAACCAAACAGTGGTTATGGCATACTTTTAAGGATTAATGAAAATTTTCATTTTTAGCTATTTTTAAGGATGAATTTTAGATTTTCTGAAAACATTTTAATGCTTTTATTCATAGAAAAACAGGATTTTTCATGTTAGTCCATGTTCAGCATGCCAATCATAGAGATCAAGCTTTCAAAGGTGGATGTGTCTAAAGCCTTTGTTAGCACATCTGCCAGCTGATCTTTAGTTGGAACATGGTGTAGAGAAATCAAACCTTTTTCATAGCAATCCCTCACAAAGTGATGTCTGATATCAATGTGCTTGGTGGTTGAATGTGAAACTGGATTTTTGATGATATTTTCTGCAGCCTGACTGTCCAACATGAGAGGTGCCTTTAATGCAGTGATACCAAAATCCAGCAGTTGATTTTGAACCCATAGCAGTTGGGCTGTACAGCTTGCAGCAGCTATATACTCTGCCTCAGCAGTGGATGTTGAAAAAACTGCTTGCTTTTTGCTTTGCCAAGACACTAAGCAATTGCCTAGGAATTGGCACCCTCCGGAAGTGGACTTCCTTGTTGTATTGCATCCAGCAAAGTTACTGTCTGAGAAACCTGAAAGCTTAATATTTCCATGTAACACCTCGTAAAATCATGTCCAATGATATGTTGACACGTGTACTAAACCTTAATAAAGTCAAATGTTGACTATGAGGGACTAATTTTGTGAAAAATCAAAAACTTTGATTATGGAAGGACTGGAAGTGTTAACATGCTTAAAACAAGTTTCTGAATAACCTCTTACGGTATTCATATTCACAAATGAGCCGCTTGTTGATCGAGAGTAGCCGTTTGCATAATTAATTGAAAGATTGCGCGACGAAGGGTTAAAAGCATCAACATGTTAATTCTTACCTCTGAGTGACTTTTTTAACAAACCGAGAGCTTCATGATATTTGATTATACTCTCAGGAATGCCAATTATTGGCTTTCTAAGGCTTTTATGCCTTTAATTGACGTTACGCGCAACTTTGCAAGTTTAAGGGGTTAAAAGAGTCAATATGTTTAATTACACCTCTGAATGACCTTTTTACGAACCCGAAGCATCGTGATGTTTAATAATACTCTCAAGAATGCCTAATATGGATTAGATAAGGCTTCGATGCTATTAAACGATGATATGCGCAAGTTTGCGCATTAGAGGGACTATTTGCGTCAAACTGCAAAAGTATACCGAATCGAATGGTAGCGAACATTCCGGAACTTGACCATAAGTTAAACATACCATAAATACCCTTTACATAGCTTAGAAATAGGCTTTGAGGGGTTCGGTGTGCAAAAATAAACTTTTAAGTCAAACAGGGACTAAAAGCGTCAAAAAGTGCATAAGTTTGCATTATCGCGCATATCTTACGTTCTGAATATATCCGGACATCCAAAAATTTATGTAATCATTAAAATATTTTATTTTAGGGTTTGGCATGATAAATTTCCATTCGTCGTGTAATTTGGATCGTTTTTCGCGTCCGTTCGTGTTTCTCCGTAATTAACAGAATAACGTGATCATACGACCAAACGAACCGACATCCGACATATTTTTAAGCATATTTCATATCCCTTATGCTTAGGCATCGTTGTAGAGCCTTGAAAATGGCTTAACGGGCCTTAAATGTGTCAGTAATGGCATTTAACATGTGAAAGGGCTGAATCTGTAAAATTAACCTGGCTCGTACGCGGGGCGCGAGAGCCCCCAGACCTGCAAAAACCAGTTTATTCAATCAGCTGCTGGTTTATTGTTTTGCACATAGTTTCTTTCAATCTATGGGCTTGTTTTGGGCACCCATAGATTACCAAAACAGTGGGTGATACTGGTACGGACTAGATTGAAGCTCGTTTATCGAGGAACGATCTTAACGGTCTTGAGAAATCTATAAATACTCACCCCCACTTTCATTTCAACTCATACTTCCATCAAATCTGCTCTTGCTCTCATTCTAAGAGTATCCTGATCATCTTGGGAACCTCCTTCAGTCCTAAGGACCACTCGTAAGTGTTCCTTTCGTGCTTAGTTAAATTGTTTGGCTCTTAAAGCCGAAAAGTCAAGCGTTCGCGATAAACGCTTTGACTTTTAAAAGGTCGAGCCATTGTTCGCAACGAACATGGCTACGTAATCGTAATTAGGTAGGTATTAAACCCTTAAAAGGGCACCTCCTAATTACCACGTTTGCTTAGTTAATTGTCGGGTCAAAGTAATTAAAATAAAAGTCAAACGAGTCGGTTTTTAAATAAAATTCATAACTAATGATGTAAAGGCAATAAATCAGTTTTGTCACTTTAATAAGTTGGTAAATATTAATTGAACATGTCTAGGCATGTTCAACCCGACAATTCTGAGTTTAGGCTCGGTTCGCAACCGAAAGTCGCAAAAGTTGACTTTTGCTTTGACTTTCAGTTCTGACCCTATTTAGCTTAGTTTAGTTATGCCTTAGGATTCCTTTAGGACCATATTATAGGTTAGTATAACCCTCTGAGGTTATACAACTTGGTTCCATAGAAATCCTAGTTCATCGCATGTTTCCGTTAAATGCTTAAAAGTTGACCATTATGCCCTTTTGATATTAAAACGAGATTTTTGAAAATGTGAGAGGACAAACCTTTATTACTGATATTTAAGTATGTCCTAAAAATTTGACATCAGTTTATGGTTTAAATTAGGAGTTATGCTCGATATCGTAAATTGAAGTCTTTTTATTAATTAAATGGCATTTTTAGTATGAATCACATTCAAACCCAATTTTTGTCACCAAATTTTATACAAACTGATATAATATAATATTTTGGGATTTTTGGAAATTTTTTCCAACTTTTAAACTGATTATATTACAGAGTTTTAATGTAAATTCGGTATTGCCGAAATTACCCTTTTCTTTGATAAAATGAGTTTTACATAACATTTTGATACCAAACCTTTTTCTACTGATTTCATATGTTAAATAAAATATTTTAAGCTTTATAAATTGATCAAAAACTCAGATTTCCTTAAATAACCCGAAAATCGCCAAATACCGACTTTAACGTTTTTTAAACGCATAGTATGGGTTAAAACTATATTTGACACTTAGGACTCATTACCTACTGATATTTTAAGTAAATTTTTATACTTTAACAGTAAATAAAATTTTTGAAATAAGATTTCCAAATTTGACCCTTAAAGCTTATGTGAAATGACCAAAATGCCCCTACGGTGCATAGTTTGGCCATAAATAATAAATTTCACATATATACAATATCTTACTGATATAACTTGCAAAAATAAATATTTTACTAATCATTTTAGACCAGAACCTCAGATTGCTATTTAACCTCTTTTATAAATCTTTAAAATGACCAAAATACCCCTACGGGGCTTAAATTGATTTTAAATTCGTTTTGGGCATAATGGAAGGTATCCTACTGATATCACAACATATTTAAGGCATATTAACTTGTGAAACATGTTCATGACTCATTTGGTTACCCGTTATGCATTTTTTGGCGTTCGGTACGGTTTATGTAACTAGTTTGCATAAATTAACCGAAACGGGTCAAACCTTATCATTTTTGCTTCAAAATTCAGAATGTGTTTAGTTTACCCATATTATACAAGTCTCCATACTTGTCGGGTCTAAATCACATTCTAATCCGGTCTTCGCTTAATCTTGCGTTCTGAACCGTAAACCTTTCCTTAAAACTAACCGGTCTAAGTTACAACTTAAATAAGACCCGTTAGGAATCTAATAGGTTAATAAAACCTTCGTTCCAGATTGAGAGCCCTAGTAAAGGTACCTGTGCTTGCTGATTTGAATATACGGCTGAGAATAAAATTACATTTTAGCTCAGGTAAATACTTTTAACTTATTTCCGTTATACGGGCTTGGGATACGGTATTGTAATAATACCGCTTGGTCGGGTGTAGAAACATTTTAATCGGAGATGATTAAATTGCATAATCCTATTTTAATCAGTATTGCTTGATAACAAATAACATTGGGGGTTAATGACCGTGTCCTGGATATCTTTGGCTCATTTAAAAAGCATAAATGGCCACAACTTAAGCACATGCTGTAGGCATACACCTGCCTGTTGCGTATGTAAAAGATATACTCACTCGTGAGGTAACTTCTTGTGAGTTTATATTTGTGGTGTGTCGATTAATCTTGATCGGTTTGTTTAAACACCGGCCCTAAATGTTGGACAAACATGTAAATCTGATACAAGATTGTTATTAATATAACTGTCCCAAGTTATAAAAGAATATTTATGCCTTGTGCATTTAAATCAATTTTCATAAACACTTTTCAAAAGAGTCAGTTAATTGTATTTACCAGTGTAAACTTACGTATTTTCCAAAAAGATTAAGTGACAGGTACTGTACGTAATTGGCTGGGAGCTCGGGGCGTTAATAAGGAATCTTGCAAGTTCTAAACGTCTAAAGTCTGTTAAACAATGTTTAAATTTCTGTTTTAAGATCCGCCTGTGGATCCATATACAACCGTTGTGTAATATTTTATTATACTTTCAAATCGGTTTGTATTATTATTACTTTAGACTTCCGTTGTGCATTGAACTGTGATTATTTGACTATGATCATATCAACTACGTCACGATACTCCCCACCGGGCCCACCGGTAATACGTGAAAATATCGGGGTGTGACATTCCATCATCTGGATACCAGATACCAAGTGTGGGAGCACCTTTGACAGGTTGGTATAAGAGCCAACATTGAGTGAATTAAACACTAGCCTTTTGTGTTTAATCTCAATGACACAGTAGCACCTTCCTTGACTTCCGTGTCTAGACATGAACTAGGAATGATCTCATCCCTGTTATATGTATACATTGTTTTTGATATTTATGCATCTCAGGATCGTGTCACCGAGCAAAGCTGCCATTAGTGGAAGCTCTCCAAACCCGAAGTCTAAGAATGCTAAGCTTTGTACCACAGCTCGAATTAGCATACGACCAGTATGGAGAAAGGACCTTTTGAACCCATTAACCATATTTCAAATTCTGTACCCAAGACTTTTGAAACTTCAAATGAGAAGCCAACGTCGGAGGAGTTCATACCAGATGTCCCTAAAGCTCCCGCTCCAAAGATAATACCTATGGACCCAAAGGACTCATATTTCTTACCTCCAAGTCTTAGAATCCCAAACTTGGATTATACCTGTCCAGACCTTGTTCATTGTTCATATTATTCATTAACCATAAAATCCTTGGATTCCACTTTTTTAAAGATTCCTAATATAGAAGATTTCGACTACCCACAAAAAACCTTCTGTACCCGTACCGAACTCAGGGAACCAAGGAGAAAACTTTCAGAAATAGAATGAAGAAGGAACTTCCTTGTTATATTTCATTTCTATAGTAGTCCCTATAAGGACATATATATATATTAAGTCCCTGCGTGGGCAAATTTCCTTGTTTAAAGACCTGTTTAGGGCAATTATTGTGATTCTTTAGGACTTTCTATGAAAAGTTTCCTTTTTGAAATTTACTTTGGTATTATACAGTATACGTGTGTATTATGTCTTAAATCAGAACGTCATTTCAATTTATGATTGCTCTGCCATTATATCTCAAAGAAAAATCTTAAAGGTATAACCTAGCCTATATGTCATTTTCGACATAGCTAAAATGGTAAAGCCGTTTTAAGATAATAAATCATTGTTAACACCTAAGAACGTGTTAGCACTCCTGACAAGTGTGGTTCGAGAAAATCACACCAGTCATCCTTATATTGGATTCTTCCAATTTCCTGATTCCGCCTAATGATCTAGAAATCATGGCTTATATCATCCAATAAGATGATCATATTAGAAACATCCATTAGTGATGAAATGCCTACGGGCTATACCTATTGTCCTAAAAGACAAAAGACAGTTGTAGTCTTTGACTCCCTGTCAAGAAAGGTAATGAACTGTGTTCAAACCTTAATGCCTCGATCCTATAAGATCATGGCTTATAAATTCAAATCTGTCCTCGTGACAAGGCCATTTGTGCCATTTCAATATCCTTAATAGTTTATAACTGGATAATTATAATGAAAAGTTTAAAATAAACCTGATTATCAAATTAACCCAATATGGTCTATTTATACCATGGTTAATGAATCATCGAAGATGTTGATACCAAAATAGACTTCTAAACAAAATTATTGACAATTGTTTTATAGAAGACAAGCTTCAGCATGCCAGAATCAGAGGAGGTTAACAGTCATTCCATTATGAGGAATGACAATACAAGGATGAATGTAACGGCTGCAGATTTACAGACAATGATAGATAATGCTGTCACTCGAGCCATTGACAGACAGTTCAAAGAATCAAGTGGTACTCTCAGTAGGACCCAATCTATGCCTCATACAAGACCACCTTCTAAGACACACACGTCTTATAAGAACGATTCTCATCATTCTTCAAATCAGAGAAGTGTTCCATCCAGACAAATTATACTCAACCAGGAGCCACATGTTAAGACCTGCTCTTATAAATACTTTGTCTCTTGCAAACCAAGGGACTTCACAGGAGAAAAAGGAGCCATCGATTGTATGACATGGCTGGATGGGATGGACACAGTAGTAGACATCAGTGGTTGTGAAGAGCAGGATATTGTGAAGTTTGTTTCGCAATCGTTCAAAGGAGAAGCTTTGGCTTGGTAGAGGTCTCTAATCCAAGCCACTAGGAAGATCCTATTGTATAACTTGTCTTGGGATCAATTTGTTGCACTGATCAAGGAAAACTTCTGTCCTCAGCATGAGGTAGAAAAGATAGAAACAGACTTCTTGACTCTGGTCATGAAGAATTTAGATTGTCAGGCATATGTGACAAGTTTCAACACCATGTCCCGCCTGGTTCCCTATTTAGTCACCCCTGAACCTAAACGCATAGCACGTTTTATTGGAGGCCTAGCACCAGAAATTAAGGGAAATGTTAAAGCATCTAGGCCTACCACATATAGGTCCGTGGTGGACTTATCCTTATCTCTCACGTTAGATGCAATCAGGAATAAGTCTGTTAAGACTTCTAACGAGGGAAAAAGGAAAAGAGAAGAGGAGAACTCTCACCGATCTGACAAGAAGAAAAAGGGAAGTTCTGAGCACAGGAAAGATTCTGAGTTTAGGAAAAACTCGAGTCAGTCTAATAACAGGCCCAAATGCAGTAACTGCAAAAAGCGACATTCAGGAAAATATACGCTCGACCCACATGCTAAACTGTGTGGAATTTGCAAGACCTGGGTCACAAGACTTTAGATTGCAAGGAGTTGAAGAACGCACTTGTTACAACTATAACGAGGAAGGGCACATCAAAACCAACTGCCCAAAACTTATAAAGAAGCCTGAAGAGGCCAAGGAAACAAACGCGTGAGTCTTCTAGATGAACACCCAGGAGGCAGTACAGAATGATAACATCATAACTGGTACCTTTCCTTATCAATGATGTTTATGCGGGAATTTGTTTGATTCTGGCGCAAATAAGTCTATTGTGGACAATAAATGTTGTAAATTGTTGTATCCGCCTGTTAGGACTCTAGACATATAACGCGAGGTAGAATTGGCCGATGATACTTTAGAGACCGCTTCAACAATCTTAGATGGATGCTTTATATCCATTAGGAATCACTCTTCTCAAATATCCTTATGGCGAGCTTTCAAGCTATCCAAAATCATCAATATGATAAAGACAGATGTGACATTTTGATCCCCTGTCAAAAAGGTGATGGACTAGGTCCAAACCTTAAATGCTATTGATGGTCTTTTTATGGCCTAGGCTAAGTATAATTGAAATATATTTAAATAACATTCATTAGGAATGTCCGTACTATATTAGCCTGTATGGTTTAATGATACCATGGTTAGTATATGTTAGGTCATCAGGATGATGAATAGCGGTTGTTGTATTGCAACTAAGTAAATTGTTTCATTGGTGTTAGGGACCAAGTCTCGAGTATGACAAACTCGGATAAGGCAACCGTCAATCGCGCCATTGATGATGTGACACATGCTAATGATGCTACAATTGTGTACCTCAAAATTAACAAAGATGTTCTCCAAGCTATGATAGACGCAGCTGTTGGAAAAGCTGTGAGAAAGGTCATGAAAAAGTTCAAAGAGCCCAATGCTACTTGCTCCAAATCTCATTTAAGACTACACTCCTTTACTCACGAGAAGGATCTTGTACATGCCTCGGATGCAAAGAATGAACTAAAAAGGAAAATGGAGGAAGATAACTCCCAGACTTCTAAGAAAAAGGGTAAGCTTGAGCTCAATAAGAACCAACAAAAGTCCAAGAAGAAACCTGTATGCAAGACCTGCTGTAAAAGACATTGGGGGCAGTGTCGATTGGATCGAAAGCCAAGACCGTGTGGCATCTGCAAAGGCACTGGCCATCCGTCTCATGAATGCAAGGACATAAAGGATGTAGTCTGCTTCGGCTGTAACAAGAAAGGCCACATCAAGACTACATGCCCTAAATCTGTCAAGGGAAGTGCGGCTAAGGATAGAAAGCCTAAGAATGAAAGCGATTAAACTCTCCTGATGGATGCTAGAGGTAGTTCATATCAATAATGACATCAGGTACATTCCTTATCATTTATCGGTAATAAAAATTCTAGGAGTTCTATTTTGATTCGGGTACCAATAAATCCTTCATAAATTGTAAGTATAGCAAAATTTTAAAATCTTCCATAAGAACCCCAGAGATTAAGTGTAAGGTAAAACTTACAGACGAAAATCATAGGAACCATTTCTTATGTTCCTATCAGACATCTTCATTCGTAAAGTTCTAGAGTACTCTCTCTCCAGATGGAGTACGCAGTATATGTTAGTATTGTTATCCCATTGATTTCTATCAACTGCGAATACCTTGTATGATAAAAGCGCCATATGAGGATTGGTGTATCTTGATATGATCCATAGATTGCTTCCATGCCTGATCAGTATGGAGGTTTAATGCATGGAACCACTGAGATATCCCAATGGTTATGTGGTACTAAAGTCAGCTAATGGTATTCAAAGAAGATATCCAGAATGGAATTGTCCAAGTAAGTGTCTCTGAATAAGGAATCCGTGGACTCGTAAAGAAAATGTGTCATTTATCTGACACAGGAAATGATAGATGAACCGAAGCTTGAGATTTGGAAAAATCTCTGTAATCTCCTTGCGTCTTCACTATCTTCTCCAAAGAAGTACCCTGTTTACCTCCGAAGACTAGTAGAGTTAAGATTAACATCCCGCATAGGGCTGCATTATTGTGAAATCTCCATGACGATTAGTACCATCATTATTAGAAGAATAGAAACTCTAATTAAGTGAGTTTTAAGATAAAGGTTCATAAAGCCTAATTCGTAATTCTAAGAGCTCCGATATTATTAATTAAGAAAGACGATTCATTATGCTTATGCACTGATTACCGCAACCCTATTTAGGCAACAATTAAGAATCGCCATCAGCCGCCCAGGATCGTCGAGTTGTTCGACTAACTGTAAGGATTAGCTATTCCTTAAGATTGGTTTAAGCAGTAGTTGGAATAACCATCTCACCTTAGATAAGCTTTTCTATAATAGTTGTTATATAAGTATCAAGGCTGCTCCTTTGGAGACCTTGTATTGATGGAATGTCGAACGTCCATTTTTATGGACATGATAGTGGTAAATCCAATATTCAGGATCTGAAAGTCACCCTAGAGACGACGGATAAAACCATATAAATTAGGATCGTTTGGAAACGGCCAGTAATCAGTGGAAAATCAATAATTGATGAAAGTCGCAAACCTCTGAAGTTCTTGTTAAGGAATAAGATTCCACCGAAAGTATCACCCTTGAAGGGTGTGCTGGAATTTTAATACAACAGACTAGTTAAGCTCTGGATATATAGGATCATTCGAGAAAATCGAATACGTCAAGATCAGCAGCTTATAAGCTAAAACCTATTTAAGGAGTTTGGTGGAACTCGCAATGTGTTCCCCACTTGTGATTTAAAGATGTGGCTAGATAATAGGTCAAGAGCATTATCACATAATGATGTACGGATTAATAAAAACTTATAGTTTGTGGTGAATTAGCATCAATTGGGGATCGATGAGATTAGAAGCTCCAAAAGGATACATGTACCTATTATAAAGGTCATCTTGGGTGCCTGGAGAGGCCCCAGATATGCTGTGGAAGATTAAGTCCATTATAAGAAAGAAAGTACTTCTATCGTTTGAGCAAATCTCGAGGTCAAGATTTCTTTTAAGGGGGTGAGGATGTAACACCTCGTAAATTCATGTCCAAAGATATGTTGACACGTGTACTAAACCTTAATAAAGTCAAATGTTGACTATGAGGGACTAATTTTGTGAAAAATCAAAAACTTTGATTATGGAAGGACTGGAAGTGTTAACATGCTTAAAATAAGTTTCTGAATAACCTCTTACGGTATTCATATTCACAAATGAGCCGTTTATTGATCGAGAGTAGCCGTTTGCATAATTAATTGAAAGATTGCGCGACGAAGGGTTAAAAGCGTCAACATGTTAATTCTTACCTCTGAGTAACCTTTTTAACAAACCGAGAGCTTCATGATATTTGATTATACTCTCGGGAATGCCAATTATTGGCCGTCTAAGGCTTTTATGCCTTTAAGTGACGTTACGCGGAACTTTGCAAGTTTAAGGGGTTAAAAGCGTCAATATGTTTAATTATACCTCTGAATGAACTTTTTACGAACCCGAAGCATCGTGATGTTTAATAATACTCTCAAGAATGCCTAATATGGATTAGATAAGGCTTCGATGCTATTAAACGATGATATGCGCAAGTTTGCGCATTAGAGGGACTATTTGCGTCAAACTGCAAAAGTATACCGAATCGAATGGTAGCAAACATTCCAAAACTTGAACATAAGTTAAACATACCATAAATACCCTTTACATAGCTTAGAAATAGGCTTTGAGGGGTTCAGTGTGCAAAAATAAACTTTTAAGTCAAACAGGGACTAAAAGCGTCAAAAAGTGCATAAGTTAGTATTATCGCGCATATATTACGTTCTGAATATATCCGGACATCCAAAAATTTATGTAATCATTAAAATATTTTATTTTAGTGTTTAGCATGATAAATTTCCATTCGTCGTGTAATTTGGATCGTTTTTCGCGCCCGTTCGTGTTTCGTCATAATTAACCGAATAACGTGATCATACGACCAAACGAACCGACATCCGACATATTTTTAAGCATATTTCATATCCCTTATGCTTAGGCATCATTGTAGAGCCCTGAAAATGGCTTAACGGGCCTTAAATGTGTCATAAATGGCATTTAATATGTGCAGGGGTTGAATCTGTAATTCAGCAAACTTGTTTCTGAAATGCTGGCGGTCGCGGGCCGCGTAATATTAACCTGGCTTGTACACGGGGCGCGAGAGCCCCCAGACCTGCAAAAACCAGTTTATTCAATTCAACTACTGGTTTATTGTTTTGCATATAGTTTCTTTCAATCTATGGGCTTGTTTTGGGCACCCATAGATTACCAAAACAGTGGGTGATACTTGTAAGGACCAGATTGAAGCTCGTTTATCGAGGAACAATCTTAATGGCCTTGAGAAATCTATAAATACCCACCCCTACTTTCATTTCAACTCACACTTCCATCAAATCTGCTCTTGCTCTCATTCTAAGAGGATCCTGATCATCTTGGGAACCTCCTTCAGTCCTAAGGACCACTCGTAAGTGTTCCTTTCGTGCTTAGTTAAATTGTTTGGCTCTTAAAGCCGAAAAGTCAAGTGTTCGCGATAAACGCCTTGACTTTTAAACGGTCGAGCCATTGTTCGCAACGAACATGGCTACGTGATCGTAATTAGGTAGGTATTAAACCCTCAAAAGGGCACCTCCTAATTACCACATTTGCTTAGTTAATTGTCGGGTCAAAGTAATTAAAATAAAACTCATACGAGTCGGTTTTTAAATAAAATTCATAACTAATGATGTAAAGGCAATAAAATCAGTTTTGTCACTTTAATAACTTGGTAAATATTAATTGAACATGTCTAGGCATGTTCAACCCGACAATTCTAAGTTTAGGCTCGATTCGCAACCGAAAGTCGCAAAAGTTGACTTTTGCTTTGACTTTCAGTTCTGACCCGATTTAGCTTAGTTTATTTATGCCTTAGGATTCCTTTAGGACCATATTATAGGTTAGTATAACCCTCTGAGGTTATACAACTTGGTTCCATAGAAATCCTAGTTCATCGCATGTTTCCGTTAAATGCTTAAAAGTTGACCATTATGCCCTTTTGTTATTAAAACGAGATTTTTGAAAATGTGTGAGGACAAAAACCTTTATTACTGATATTTAAGTGTGTCCTAAAAATTTGACATCAGTTTATGATTTAAATTAGGAGTTATGCTCGATATCGTAAATTGAAGTCTTTTTATTAATTAAATGGCATTTTTAGTATGAATCACATTCAAACCCAATTTTTGTCACCAAACTTTATACCTACTAATATAATATAATATTTAGGGATTTTTGGAAATTTTTGCCAAATTTTAAACTGATTATATTATAGAGTTTTAATTTTAATGTAAATTCGGTATTGACGAAATTACCCTTTTCTTTGATAAAATGAGTTTTGCATAACATATTGATACCAAAACTTTTTCTATTGATTTCATATGTTAAATAAAATATTTTAAGCTTTATAAATTGATCAAAAACTCAGATTTCCTTAAATAACCCGAAAATCGCCAAATACCGACTTTAACGCTTTTTAAACGCATAGTATGGGTTAAAACTATATTTGAAACTTAGGACTCATTATCTACTGATATTTTAAGTAAATTTTTATACTTTAACAGTAAGTAAAAGTTTTGAAATCAGATTTCCAAATTTGACCCTTAAAGCTTATATGAAATGACCAAATTGCCCCTACGGTGCATAGTTTGGCCATAAATAATAAATTTCTCATATATACAATATCTTACTGATATAACTTTCAAAAATAAATATTTTACTGATCATTTTATACCAGAACCTCAGATTTCTATTTAACCTCTTTTATAAATCTTTAAAATGACCAAAATACCCCTACGGGGCTTAAATTGATTCTAAATTCGTTTTGGGCATAATGGAAGGTATCCTACTGATATCACAACATATTTAAGGCATATTAACTTGTGAAACATGTTCATGACTCATTTGGTTACCCGTTATACATTTTTTTCGCGTTCGGTACGGTTTATGTAACTAGTTTGCATAAATTAACCGAAACGGGTCAAACCTTATCATTTTTGCTTCAAAATTCAGAATGTGTTTAGTTTACCCATATTATACAAGTCTCCATACTTGTCGGGTCTAAATCACATTCTAATCCAGTCTTCACTTTATCTTGCGTTCTGAACCGTAAACCTTTCCTTAAAACTAACCGGTATAAGTTAGTTTGGTTACCCGTTATACATTTTTTTCGCGTTCGGTACGGTTTATGTAACTAGTTTGCATAAATTAACCGAAACGGGTCAAACCTTATCATTTTTGCTTCAAAATTCAGAATGTGTTTAGTTTACCCATATTATACAAGTCTCCATACTTGTCGGGTCTAAATCACATTCTAATCCAGTCTTCACTTTATCTTGCGTTCTGAACCGTAAACCTTTCCTTAAAACTAACCGGTATAAGTTACAACTTAAATAAGACCCGTTAGGAATCTAATAGGTTAATAAAACCTTCGTTCCAGATTGAGAGCCCCAGTAAAGGTACTTGTGCCTGCTGATTTGAATATACGGCTGAGAATAAAATTACATTTTAGCTCAGGTAAATACTTTTAACTTATTTCCGTTATACGGGCTTGGGATACGGTATTGTAATAATACCGCTTGGTCGGGTGTAGAAACCTTTTAATCGGAGATGATTAAATTGCATAATCCTATTTTAATCAGTATTGCTTGATAATAAATAACATTGGGGGTTAATGACTGTGTCCTGGATATCCTTGGCTCATTTAAAAAGCGTAAATGGCCACAACTTAAGCACAGGCTGTAGGCATACACCTGCCTGTTGCGTATGTAAAAGACATACTCACTCGTGAGGTAACTTCTTGTGAGTTTATATTTGTGGTGTGTCGATTAATCTTGATCGGTTTGTTTAAACACCGGCCCTAAATGTTGGACAAAGATGTAAATCTGATACAAGATTGTTATTAATATAATTGTCCCAAGTTATAAAAGAATATTTGTGCCTTGTGCATTTAAATCAATTTTCATAAACACTTTTCAAAAGAGTCAGTTAATTGTATTTACCAGTGTAAACTTACGTATTTTCCAAAAAGATTAAGTGATAGGTATTGTACGTAATTGGCTGGGAGCTCGGGGCGTTAATAAGGAATCTTGCAAGTTCTAAACGTCTAAAGTCTGTTAAACAATGTTTAAATTTCTGTTTTAAGATCCGCCTGTGGATCCATATACAACCGTTGTGTAATATTTTATTATACTTTCGAATCGGTTTGTATTATTATTACTTTAGACTTCTGCTGTGCATTGAACTGTGATTATTTGACTATGATCATATCAACTACGTCACGATACTCCCCACCGGTAATAGGTGAAAATATCGGGGTGTGACATTCCATCATCTGGATACCAGATACCAAGTGTGGGAGCACCTTTGAGATATCCGAATATCCTTTTTACAGCAATAGGGTTTGACTTTCTTGGGGCTGATTGGGATCTTGCACAAACACATGTTGCAAACATGATGTCTGGCCTAGATGCAGTTAGGTACAATAAAGACCCAATCATGCTTCTATAAAGAGTTTGATCAACCAAATCATCCTTTTCATCAGACATGACTAACTTGGTCGTTGCTATGGGTGTACTACATGGTTTGCAGTCATTCATATCAAATTTTGTTAAAAGTTCTTTGGCATATTTGCCTTGATGAATGAAAGTACCATTTTGCAGTTGCTTTATTTGGAGACCAAGAAAGCACTATAGTTCACCCATTGCACTCATCTCAAACTCAACTGTCATGAGTTGTCTGAACTCTTCACACATTTTAGAACATGTGCTTCCAAAGATGATGTCATCCACATAAATATGGACAATTATCAAATCTTTCCCTCTCCATTTTAGAAACAAAGTTTTATCAATTTTACTGTAAGGACCTGCACGAAAATATCCTAAAAAACGCTCCGTAAGTGATAACTCGGACCCTTAAAACCCTAACTTTTATTAAAAATCAAGAAAATCAAATTTTAGGGATCGCTCGCGGGCCGCGAAAGACCAAGCTAAGGTCTTCGCGTGGCAGACCTAGGCTGTGACACGACAGCCCTAGCCATAGCTAGGGTGTCCCTTGTGGGGCGCGTAGGACGGCCTTAAGGCCTTCGCGGGCCGCGATAAACTCAAAAATCTGCTATAAATAGGTCGTGCATGGGCAGTTCATCTGTGCTCGCAAAATTCCTTCAAAAATGTTACAATCTGCTCAAAATAGTGTGGTTAAGTGTCGAGACGCTGCTACGATTACAGGGTAATAACTCGATCACTGCTACGATACAATGTCCGATCGATTGAAACCGATCCGATGGATGTTTAAGTGCTGCCTGAATTTGGGCTATACTTTGTCATTCGTTGTGAGGGTTTTGATTTCGTGAAATTATCATAAATGTTGTATTAAGTTACTAACCTAGTTTCGTTTGCATTATTTAACTAGGTTACCAGGCTTAATCAGTAGGCAGACTCTGTCAGTTTAAACTTGCAATGTGAATCATTCTCTTTTTATCAAATTGTTTCCAAAACCCTATTTATTTTCAAAGTTATAATTACAGGGATTAAGTCTTTGTAATCTTCAATTACTGCCGGTATGTGGGGTTTTGTATACATTACTTGATAACCGTCACCATTGGACAACGGGTTAGCCAATGGGTGATATGACCATAGTCACATATACGGTCGAGTGACAATTACCAATTTGGGGTAATTGGTTGATATATAAACATTGTAATCGCTCTTAATACTGTAGATTATAACAATGTGTCGTTTTGTACAAATTGAATGACTCGCCAGTATTTCCCCGCTGATAAAATCTTTTTAAACATGTTTCAGGTGATTTACTGTGAACAAGGAAAAGTGCCTCGTAGCACCCCAGCTTGAATGAAGTGGCTCCGTAAATAAATAAACATGTTTTTGTAACTTGGGAATTTTCCCAGTAAAATTCCTTTATTGTAAATTACGGGGTTGTCCCAAAACTTGAAATAAAATAAAATGGGTACTTTCAGTTTAAACGACCCTGTTAAAATTTCCGCTGCCAAATTAAACACCAATACCATGGGTTTCTGTCCCGCGACTTCTGAACCGGGTAAAACCGGGTCGAGGGCCGTGCATTTACCTCTTGTGAAACCAATGGAAAGAAGAAAGGTGGAAAGAGTTTCATACCAGGCTCTAGGTGCTTGTTTCAAGCCATACAAAGCCTTATTTGGCTTGTAGACATGATTTGGATAAAATGGATCCTCAAAGCCAGGAGGTTGACAAACATATACCTCTTCTTGAATTTTACCATAGAGGAAGGCACATTTGATATCCATTTGAAACACCTTGATGTTGTGGTTGACAGCAAAGGCCAAGAACAGTCTGATAGCTTCCAGTCTTGCTACAGGGGCAAAAGTTTCATCATAATCAATGCCCTCTTCCTGTCTGAAACCTTGAACCACTAGCCTTGCTTTATTCTTGACAACAATGCCCCTTTCATCAGTTTTATTTTTAAAGACCCACTTTGTGCCAATAGGACTCACACCCTCTGGCAGTGGTACAAGCTCCCATACTTGTTGTCTTTTAAACTATTGGAGCTCTTCCTGCATGGCCTCTACCCAGCTGTTGTCTTTTAGTGCCTCTTGGTACTTGACTGGCTGATGGAGGGATATAAAGCCAGCAAAAAGACAGATGTTTTAGGATTGGCTTCTTGTGAGCACCGCTTCACTGATGTTGCCAATGATTTGGTCAGGTGGATGAGACTTCAAGAAGATCAGATCTCCTTTGTATGGAACAATGGCATTTAAAGGGTGAGGGCTGCAGATGTGAATCATCTGAGCTAACAACTGTTGGTGACTTTGATGATTGAACAGTGTCTTAAAATGGAGGTGGAGGAATAGGTGGAAGTGGTGTGGAAAAATGTTGACTTTTATCCATTGTTTGAAGATTTTTATCAACAGTGTTTGATGAAGTGGAAGCAGGGGTTTTAGGGCTACTTTGGTCAACAACTATTGATGTAGCAGTGGTTGAGCTTTGACAGTTGTTTTGAACTTCTGCTGCTCTGGCAATGGATTTGAAGTTTTGTTGTGGAATGATCACTTCATAGCCATTGTCTGATGGAGGATTTTGAGATGGAGCTGCACTGTTAGTCTTGACAGAAACATTTTCAAAAGTTAATTTATCAAGATCAAATAACTCTGTAGGGTTTGCAGGGATTTTCATTGAAGAAAGTTCATTGAACTTTACATTTAAAGTCTCTTCCACTGTCTTAGTCCTAGTGTTAAACACTTTGTAGGCCTTAGCAGTGGTTGAGTATCCCAAATGATATCCACTGTCTACTTTGGCTGCAAATTTTGAAATAGAGTCTTTTAAGTTCAAAATAAAACATGGGCAGCCAAATACTTTAAAGTATGAGATCAGTGGTTTGATTTTATACAGAATTTCATAGGCGGTCTTTTGATGCCTGGGGTTGACTAAAAATCTGTTCTGGACATAGCAAGAAGTGTTTACTGCCTCTGCCCAGAAAGTTAATGGCAAACCTGAATCAACAAGTATGGTTCTGGCAGCCTCAATCAGTGTCCTGTTCTTTCTCTCAACAACCCCATTTTGCTCTGGTGTCCTTGGAATGTTGTACTGCCTTACAATTCCTTTTGACACACAAAACTAATCCAACTCCCTATTTCTGAATTATGTGCCATTGTCACTCCTAAAGACTTTTACTGGTAAGTCAAACTTCTTTTCAACCTGTTTGGCAAAGTCTTGCAGAATGCCTGCAGTCTCATCTTTAGAATGTAAAAAATAAGTCCATGTAAACCTAGAAAAGTCATCTACAATTACCAAACAATATCTTTTCTTTTTCAGACTCATGACTTTTACTGGGCCAAACAGATCCATGTGCAGCATTTGCAAGCACTTAGTTGTTTTGGACTCTTCAATGGACTTAAATGAGCTTTTATGTTGTTTTCCTTTTAAGCAAGAAACACAATGCTCAGGACAGGTGAACAGTTTTTGAGGAAGACCTCTGACTAAACCCTGTTTTGACAAAGCAGTGGTTGTCTTGAGATTTGTGTGCCCCAATCTCCTATGCTAAAGTTTTGTCTCTTTGTTAGAGGCAGCTGAGAACAGACAGGCATCAGTCTTTGGGCTCTCTTTTGACAAGTCAACTACATAAACATTGCCACTCCTTAGAGCAACAAGTTGAGTTTTTCCATTTTTTTATTATTTCATCAATCTTTTTGACCATTTCTGTTCCAACAATCCTACAACAATCCTTAGTAAAGAATGACCCATACCCTTTGTCACTCATTTGTGAAACACTAAGGAAAACACTAAGGAGGTTGAATTTTAGATTATCTATCAGATTGACATTTTCAAACCTAACATTTCCAGACTGTACTGTACCAGAACCCATCACCTTCCCTTTACTATTATTGCCAAAGGATATATCACCCACTTCATGATTTTTGAATTCCTTGAGTAGGGCTCTACATCCAGTCAAGTGCATGGAGCCTCCACTATCTACATACCAAAGACTATCTAGGCATGCATAAGCTCCCTGCACATCAAGTAAAAGGTTAGTTCAGGAGGGTCTCCAAAGCCAATAAGGCTTTAGATGGAGTCTCAACAGTGTCTGTGTTAAGTTCAGGTGGATGGACAGTGGTTAGCTCAGGGGTTTGGACAGTTTTTGAAACATTTTTCTCTAACCACTGCTGGGGGTCATTTCCCATTAACTGTTGATAACCAAAGGGATGCCTGTTCACTCTTGGTTTAGAAGGCTTTTTGTAAACCTCATAAACGTGTGGGACCCTTGGGTATGGTGGTTGACCTTTACCTCTTTTGTATTGGTTAGCAGGGGGTGCATCAGTCACCTGAACTTCTCTTTTAACAGAGGTTTGGTTCAGCTGTTTTGTAACAGCTATTTAAACTGGCACAAACAGTGGTTGTTTCTTGACTTGTGGTTTTGATGAACTCATTGGTGTTTTTGAAATGTACTCTTCCTTTTTGACCTCAAAGGATTTCAGGTACACACACTGCTGAGTAGAATGGTTTGTTTTAGCACAGATGGTACAGCTCTTTGAAGGCACAATGGTACTTGTTTTGTTAAGATCATAAGCTTTTAAGTGAAAACAATCTTTGGTCAAATGATTTTTCTTTTCACAAAAGTCACAAAACAAGTGTTTAATCTTTTCTTTTCTTCTTTTCAGACTCCTTTGCAACAGAGTTTTGAACCACTGTTGGGATGTCCTTAAGAGGAATTACCTTGGCCTTAGGAGCTTTGACACCATCCACAGTTGTGAAGTCCATGGGTTTGAAATTTTCAAGGATGTCACACTCATCAAACCATGTGGGTTTGAATTGGTATTTCTCAATCTCCTCAAAAGTTGAGGACCCTACAGATCTTTCCAGAGTGATTTTGTTACCAAGTTTATCAGTTATTTTAACTTCTTGGCCATCCTTGTTGGTGGTATGATTTCAACAGAACCAGTTTGATTTTCAGCAGTGTTTTCAACTTGGTCATTTTTCCTAAACCCTATGCCAAATTTTACATTGCTTTCAAGCTGTTTTTCAAGCATAATCTCATAACCTTTGCAGGATTCCACCCATTTTTCACAAGTGATTTGTGTGGATTCCAACTCCTTTTTACAGACTTGATATTTTTCTATCATGGTCTGGAGTTAGTCCTTGGTTATGCTATGCTCTTGTTTGAGGCTGCGGATCTCATTATCTTTTTCTGACAATTTTTTTTCAATTCTTTTAAAGATTTTTCAAATTGTACTTCATCATTTAACAATCTATCTCTAAGGTTTTCATTCACCTCCTTAATGTTTGCAAATGCTATGATGCATTTGTCTGAACAAAGGTTTTTAAGAACCTGGGGTGATACCTTAGTTGCAGCCATCATGGCACAATCACAGACATGTTCACTTTCTTCTGGCTCTTTCTCTTCTTTTTCACCTTGTTTCTTCTCATCTTCTTCAACAGACCACGGGTCAGACAATGGTTCCAACAGGGGTTCTGATTTTTCTCCCAACAGTATTTCACCAGCAACAGCAGTAACCACTGCTTCAGCAATTTCATCCACTGTTTCTTCATTTGACTGTCCTTCTTCAGTTTCCAGCCCTTCTGGTATTAACTCCAATGCTACAAAACAGTAATCATCATTAGAAGCATCATTGGTAGCATAGAGTGCAAAATTTTCATCACCTAGCTTATCAGGTAAGCTACTCCAGTCAACAAAGCCTTGGGTGAAAAAGCTTTGCTGATCTGGTAGAGCCACTGCTGGTGCAGCTTGTTGAGGTGCAACTGGTTGCACTTGAACCTGAGGGACAGGGGCTTGGACATACTGAATTTGAGGAACAATGGCTTGGACATAATGCACAGGAATAGGGGTTGCAGGGTGTGCATAATGAGCAGTGTTTACAAGGGCAACAAGGGCATATTGGGAATACTGCACAGTGTTTTGGTTATTTTGTGGTCTAGGGCTAGGGTGTGTGATAATTGGTCCACTGTTTTGACTCCTACACTCTCTAGCAAAGTCACCTAACCTGTTGCACTTGTAGCATTTGATTTTTGATTTATCCAACCCTACTTTTAGATTCCCATGCAACCCTGGAAATTTTATCCCTGTCCTTTTGTAAAACTTGCTGGTTCTAACACTCAGCAGTGCAAGTTGGTGTAATATGTCCATTTCCTCTAAATCAGTTGGATCAAAATGATGGAGATCATTGAGTTCAAAGCATAGATTGTCAGAATTCTGGTTTTCTCCATTAGCTGTAAAAGCATAATTGGATGAATAAGAATCAGAGTCATTAAAAGCTCCACCAGCTGTTATGTCACTGTAATGGTCATAACCCTGATCCTTACTACTACCAGATTCTTCTTGACCCAAAAGAGCTATGCTGCCAAATGAATAGTCATCTGCAACTTTTCCAGACTCTTGTAACTTATTTTTCTGGTTCAACTCCCTTTCATAGGTCAGGAGTCTACCATGAAGCTGGGTTAGGGTCAGATCTTTGAACCCAACTGAATTGCTGGTTACAAAAACAATTGTGTCCCGTTTATCAGGAAGTGACCTGAGGAACCTGCTATTTTGTGTTGCATTAGGAAATTCAACCTTAACAAGTTTTAGTTCACTTATGAGATAGCTAAATCGCTCAAACTATTGTGTTAATGATTCACCCTTAATGTGACAAAAGGTTTCATACTGTTGGTTTAAAATTTCCCTGTTATTTTCAATTACTTCTTCAGTCCCCCCAAACTGTTCCTTAAGTGCATCCCACAATTCCTTGGCACTGTTACAGTGTAACAGTCCAGCATAGATCTCATTTGGTAGTGCAGATGCAACGATGCTAAATGCCTTGGCATCCAATTCAATTTTCTGAAAATATTGTTCAGTATAGTTCTCAATTTTCTTAGGAACCATGACCTTTAGATCTTCAGCACTCGGCACCATTGGAACATGTGGTCCAAAGATAACCGACTTCCAACATCCGGTATTCTGTTGAGCTAGGATGTGACCCATCCTTCGCTCCCAGATGTTGTATTCAGATCTCTTCAACATAGGTGGTTTGAAGAGTGAACCAATGTTATTATTGACATCCTGTGATTGTGACGTCATTCTGGTTGTTTTTCAGGCACGGAATAATCAACTTTGTACGTGATTATACCTTACTCTATTTTACAACAAAAACGAACAATTAAAAGTATCAACGATTTTGAGCTGAACTTTTATGTCAAAATGATTGTTAGATCAAATTTGACTGTCCAAGCTCTGATACCAATTGTTAGGATCTGAGTTTGATATGATTGTGTTTGTTTAACTAAAATGAAGATGAAATAGAAACAGTTGCAGTGGAAATAGATGAATAAACTTTCAACACAATCAAAGAGAGAACAATTTTAAGCAAACATGTTTAACATAGAATCGAATGATTGTATTTGATTACAATACTCAAAACTAATGCATGCATGCACAAAGTCTCCCCCTCATCCTGAGCTCACAGTGATTGTTCGTACAGAATGACTTGGTGATGAAGAGAGTTAATAGAACAGTACAGGGTACTGTTCTATTTATAGTACAGAACAAACCACTGAGGCATCTTTGCTGACGTCACCATGAAAGTGACATCTAACCTCCTAACAACCTATAACCACTGATCTATACAAACACTGGTTACTAAACTACTGAATACAAATAATACAAACTACAATGTAAACTTCTGCTTCTCATTCCACTGTTATAGCCCTAGCAGTGCTTTGTGTCTTCAGCTGTACTTGACCCGTATCAGTAGATTGAGCATCAGTGCTTAGTCTTCAACAGTCATTGAGTGTTCAACAGTTGTTGTAGATCATCATTTTTTGTAGAAGAGCAGTAGTTAGAGGATATCAGATGTTAGGCCACATTCAAGGGGAAAGACTGATGCAAACAACTGCTTTATTATGAATCCACTGATCTGATCCAGTTTTGGCTTTATCAACTATTCCTTTAGTAGGGTTCAATCCCAACAGTCTTTCTTCTTTAGGAATAATACCGGTGCTCCCTACGGAGAAACGCTTGGCCAAATAAATCCTTTATCGAGAAGGTCTTGCAATTGTGATAACAATTCTTGTAGTTCTGATGGCGCTAATTGTGACAACTGTGCTCTGTAATCGACGAACAATGTAAAACAATGTTAACTATTAATAAAACAATGTTCTTTGGTGTTATTATATGTGTTTTATGTGTGTATTTGTGTTTAGTGATTTTACAATTTGATTCGATTCGATTTCAAGCTTTAAATCGCTTTCTTGAAAGTTATACGCAAACTGGTGCGTAAATGCAGTCAGTTTAACGCGACAAACACTCCAAGATAGTGAAATAGGCTTAAAATACCTTAAATAACCTTCACATAACTTAGAAATAAGTTTTGGATGGTTTGGTGTGTTGAAATCAAGTTTGTTCGATCGTAGGGACTATTTGTGCCAAACTGCGAAACTATACCGATTTGTATAGTAACGGAGATTCCAGAACTTGATCATAAGTTAAACATACCATAAATATACTTTACATAGCTTAGAAATAGTCTTTGAGGGGTTCGGTATGCTGTTAAACTTTATTGATCAATAAGGGACTACAAGCGTCAAAAAGTGCACAAGTTTACATTTTCGCGCATATCTTACGTTCTGAATATATCCGGACACCCAAAAATTTATGTAATCATTAAAATATTTTATTTTAGTGATTTTCATGATAAAATTTCATTCGTCGCTTAATTTGGATCGATTTTGCGTTCGTTACGACTTCCGTCGTAATTAACCGAACAACGCGATCGTACGACAAAACGAACCAACATCCGAGATGTTTTTTAGCATGTTTTGAGTTCCCAATACTTTAACTTCATTTTAGAACCTTGAAATGAGGTTAACGGGGTTTAAACGTGTCAAAAAATGAGCCGAAATGCAAGTTTTACAAGTTCAGGGGCTAAAACTGTCATTCTGCCAAAGTGTCCCAGGCGGCCCGCGTAAGCCTGGCCTTACCTTTACGCGGCCTGTGTCAGTGTTACAGCTCAGAAACATTGAATCTAGTCATTTAGCTTGAATTTGATGGTTTTCAATGCTATGGGCTGGTTTTTGTCGAGAACAAGTCCCCCAATCAGTCTTTAACAATTGTATGGCCTAGATAATTCCCTCCTTGCCAAGAAATGATCCTAACGGTTTGCGAAAAACTATATAAGGCCATGTCTCTCATTCATTTTCCTCACATTTGGTCTGAGATTTCTCTAAATGGTTACTACTTACCTGAGAATACTTAGAACCAAATCTATTTGGACCCTTTGTAAGTCCTCTTTCATTCTTTTATTGCTTTCTTAGCTTAAAAGTCAAACAGTGTTTGAATTTCAGCTTTGACCAGTCAATGGTCAACGAGAAGTTCGTTTGAACTTCGCAACGTGAGCGTAATCACGATGGTTATAGTCCCTAGTGACTATACCTACTGATTACCACGTTGACTAGGCATAGTAACGAGTCGTAGTTTCGGTCAAAATGCGCATTTAAGCGTATTTTGCAACCAAACTACTCTGGGTATCAAAACACTTGGTTTTGATATCAAAACTTGTTTTCTAAATTAGTTAAGCATGTTTCAACATGCTTAGCTCGTCACTTTTAGTTTAGTGCTTGTTTAGAGTCGTAAGTCAAGCGGTCTAAACCACCGCTTAGACTTTCGAACTCGACCCGTTTGGTCGATCATTAGGATCCGACCAAGCATGTATAGTGACCATAGTTGCATAGGGAATAACCTTCCGAGGTTATACCTTATGGTCACCTAGTTTAAGTAGTTGTATGATAGGTAGTTTATATGCCTTAGGTAATTTACCAAAATACCCTTTTCATGCATAATTGGTAATTAAACATATGTAACCTAAACTTTTGTCACGTAACTGATTATGCAACATAATTAAACATGTTTAGGCATATAATACTTTTCATAGGACTAGTTAGACGTCTCGAACGCGTTTTACGCGAACGTCGCGTTAAAGTAGCGTAAGCTACCTAAACGGGTCGTAACGGGTTGAAAGCACTTAGGTTAGGTTCCGATTTAGGATGTAGGCTTTGTTAAACCATATCACATGAGTTCCAACCCTCATTTGGTTTACAAGACCTCATTCTGTCCGATCTTCCGATTTAGGTGTCGATTTATTTACTAGTGATCCGATTACTAGGTACTACTTGAATTTCCTTGGTTTGCCTGAGCTTCGCTAAGTTCTTTAGATCAAGGATACCTTTCCATTCAATGTGAGTACATAGTTCCCCTATTTTACTGTTTTCAATTGTTTTGGGGTGATTCATATGTATTAAAACGATTTCGATATTTAAACGATGGTTTCAAAAACGATAAAGATGGTTTATATTAAACTAATAACGATTTCGATAATGTGAACGAACTTGTTGGTTGTAGTTACATAACGCATGCCATTCATTAATTTTGGCCGAACCGACCAGTATTAGGTTATGGTACCATAGGATCTGACAAATCCCGTTATCAGACTACACACATGGTTATGTGTGGGGGTTATGTAGGTAACGACCGAATCTGTGATTGTTAACTTACCCTTTGGTGGTTTGTTAATACGAGAAACAAGGTAGTCGAGTCACGAAGGTTTGAATGTTATTAGCGAGACGACCATAAGTAGTTTCACAATTAAAACGAATACGATTTTGGGACGAGTTAAAACGATTTGGGATGACTTAAATAAGATAAATGATTTAGATAAACGATTGGTTTTGAGTAGTGATTAGATAATGGGATGGGTGTAACATGATAGAAGCATGGTAGATACGCCGCTGGTACATCTTATATATAAGTGCTTTTATCATATTACATTTCATGTCATTATTTAGTTCACTTGGGAAACGATTTGAAACGATGTCACACAACGAGGTTTTCGAAATGATATAAACCATACGAGTTTTATTAACGAGTTTTAACGAGATGTTTTACGAATTGGTTTACTAAAACAAAAGTCTTTGAGTTAAGAATCATGGCTACGAGATTTTATAAATTATAACCATCTTGATTTGAGTTGGTTAATCATGTTGCAATATTATATACTTTTCAAAACAAGGTTTTCGATGTATTGCAATATATATAAACGAGCCATGATTCCGATACTCTTATAAAACCTATGTGCTCGCCAGCATTTCTTTGCTGACTTTATTTTTACATATGTTTCAGGTGGTATTGCTTGATGTTGCTTGCTAAGAAGCTTGTGTCACATAGGACCTGGACGAGGCCTTAGTGACTTAAAAATAGTTATAAACAATGTGTATTTTGTTTGTTTTGGTTTAAAGACAATGTACATTACTTGATAAATCAATAAAACGAAACTTTTAATTACCATCGTTGTGAAACGATGATTCTGTTACAACACTCCCCGACGTTTCCGCCGTAGTTTCGTTGTTTTAACGCGGTCGGGGTGTGACAGAAGAGTTGGTATCAGAGCCAACGGTTATAGGGAATTAGGTTATTAGTAATGCTTTGACCTAGACTATAACTTTCTAGGACCCTAACGCAAGTATTCTTGTGTTTAGATTTTAAAACAATGTCGTTACCTATCCTTAGGTGATAACCACAACCAGAACACAATAACAAATCCGCTTCGATAATTAATCATCTATCCTTGGATGATTGATTGTAAGGTTTTGAACCCTTCCAGTTTGATTCATTTTCAACTTTATGCACTCTGAATTTTCAAAATCTCGTCAAGGTTTGGGTCTAAATAATGAGAACATATGTAAACTGGAAGAGTGAATGCCTGTACCCTGAGTTTTCTGTCTAAGGCTAGAGTGTTCGTACAAATTCGCAGTATCAGACCAGTAGCTCTTACCTGGGAACTCTTGGGTGAGTGTTCACTTATAGGCGAGCATGTCTTCAGTGATACATTATATTGACCCATTTACTTTCAAGAATTTCAATTCTGCGAAGCCGCTTAAGTTTTCTGGGTCGCAAGGAGCAACTGTGCTCCAGCAGTGGTTCGAGAGTATCGAGAGTACATTCAGACATGTGCAATGTCCGAATGCGCGTAAGGTTGAATTTGCATCAAGCGTATTCGAGAAGCGAGCTCTTACATGGTGGAATGGAGTGATGCGTGATAGGGGTGCCGAAGTGGCATTAGCACAAACTTGGGAAGAGCCCCGAGCTCTCATGATGAGAGAGTTCTGTCCCCGTCATGAGATTCGAGCTTTGGAACGAGAATTCGATGATTTGAAACAAGACGAGGGAGAACACCATGCTTATACGGATCGATTTGAAGAGCTCAGTTTGTTGTGTCCTACGATGGTTACCCCACTGGAAAAAGCAATCAAGAAGTATATCGATGGTTTACCCGATTCCATTCAGGATATTGTGACCGGTGTTAATCCTACTACCGTTCGTCACGTGATCGAGTTGTCTGCTACCCTGACTGAGTCACAAGTCAGGAAGGGTAAACTTACCCGCAAGGGTGATAAGAAGAAGACGATCGATTCTATCGAGGAAAAGGGTAAGGGAAAGAAGCAGGGTGAGTCTTCTAAAAAGTCAAGGAAGCGCAAGGCTTCCCAAAACTTTGCTGTTACAGCACAGACTGCTCAGAACCCACCGACTCAACCTCCTGCAAAGAAAGCATATGCTGGTACCGCACCTCACTGTGCTCGATGTAATGGTCACCATGTTGCCCAACAGGCCTATAAACAGAGTGCTACGTGTGGTAGGCTTGGGCAATTGGCCAACATTTATCGTTTTGGTCAAAATCAAGCTGCTCAAGTTCCAACACAAGCTCAAGGGAATGCTGTGAGATTCCCACCTGGTTCGTGTTTCAATTGTGGAGAAATGGGTCATTTCCGCAACAACTGCCCGAGATTGGTAAATGCAAATGCAAATCCGAACACAATCACGAATGTAAATCCTGCTCGTGGACGAGCATTTAATCTGAACGAGAATGAGGCGAGGGAAGACAACGAGGTTGTTAACGGTACGTTCCTTGTTAACAATCAACTTGCATCTGTTCTTTTCGATTCTGGTGCCGATAGGAGTTTTGTTTCGTTATCCTTTGAGCCTTTACTTGCGATACCTAGAACTAAACTGAGGAAACCCTTATCTGTCGAGGTTGCTACTGGTAAAGCCCTCGTACTCGATTCTGTTCTTCATGGTTGTCAATTGAACCTCGATAACCATCTTTTTCCTATCGACCTCACGCCAATGCAACTTGGGAGTTTCGACATTATCGTGGGAATGGATTGGTTAACCAAACATCATGCTGAGGTGATTTGTTTCGATAAGATCATTCGTATTCCTCTTTTGTCTTGTGATGTCCTAGAGGTTCGTGGTGAGAAACCATCTGGTGGATTGAAACTTATGTCGTGCACGAAAGCCCAAAGTTATCTACGAAAAGGATATGTTGCTTTTCTGGCACATGTCACCGAGGAGAAAGGCAAGAACAAGAGAATTCAGGATATTCCGATTGTTCGGGATTATCCAGAGGTGTTTCCTGATGAGCTGCCTGGTTTGCCTCCAGTTCGTCAAGTCGAGTTTCATATTGACCTTGTACCCAATGCCAACCCAATTGCGAAAGTACCTTATCGTCTTGCACCATCTGAGATGCAAGAGTTATCGAAACAGCTTCAAGAGTTGTCGGATAAAGGATTCATCCATCCGAGTTATTCACCTTGGGGTGCTCCTATCCTCTTTGTGAAAAAGAAAGATGGATCTTTTCGTATGTGTATCGATTATCGTGATCTTAACAAGCTTACCATCAAGAATCGATATCCCCTACCTCGAATTCATGATCTTTTCGACCAGCTGCAAGGTGTTTCATGCTTTTCCAAGATCGATCAGCGTTCTGGGTATCATCAGCTTCGTGTTCTCGAAGAAGATATTCCCAAAACTGCTTTCCGCACGAGATATGGGCATTATGAGTTCACAGTCATGCCTTTTGGTTTGACAAATGCTCCAGCTATCTTTATGGACTTAATGAATAGGGTCTGCAAACCTTATTTAGACAAGTTCATCATTGTGTTTATCGACGATATTCTCATTTATTCAAAGTCTCGAGCCGATCACGAGCAACACCTTCGTTTGACTTTGGAACTCCTGAAGAAGGAACAACTTTTTGCTAAATTCTCCAAGTGTGAATTCTGGCTTAAAGAAGTTTAGTTTTTGGGACATATTGTCAACGAGCAAGGTATTCATGTGGATCCATCCAAAATAGCAGCTATTAAAGATTGGAATACACCATCGACACCGACAGAGATTCGATGTTTTCTTGGTCTTGCTGGTTATTATCGTCGTTTCATTTCGAACTTCTCAAAGATTGCGGTTCCACTCACTGCGTTGACTCAGAAGAATAAGCCTTTTGAGTGGGGACCCAAACAAGAAGAATCGTTCCAAACGCTGAAACAAAAGCCATGTGACGCTCCTGTTCTATCTCTGCCCGAGGGAAACGATGATTTCGTTTTCTACTGTGATGCGTCCAACTTAGGCCTTGGTTGTGTTCTTATGCAACGAGGCAAAGTTATAGCATATGCGTCTCGACAATTGAAAGTTCACGAGAAGAACTACACGACTCACGATCTTGAGTTAGGCGCAGTGGTTTTCGCACTCAAAATCTGGAGACACTATCTTTATGGCACGAAGTGTGTGGTTTTCACAGACCACAAAAGTCTCCAGCACATTCTTAATCAGAATGAGTCTAATATGAGGCAACGACGTTGGGTTGAACTCTTAAAGGATTACGATTGCGAAATTCGCTACCATCCTGGTAAGGCGAATGTCGTAGCCGATGCGCTTAGTCGAAAAGAGCGAGTCAAGCTTCATTCTGTTCGAACTCTATCTGATATTCAAACTCGTGTTCATCAAGCTCAACAATTTTGTGTTTCACAAGATTTGATAGGTAAGGAATTACCACAACAGCTTTAGCTTAAGCTCGAAGCGAAGGACGATGGTTTGCTCTATTTCAAGGATCGTTTATGGATTCCGAAACAAGACGATCTCCGCACTTTAGTGATGGACGAATCTCACAAATCTCGATATTCTATCCATCCTGGTGCTGATAAAATGTACAAGGATCTTCGTACTAAGATCTGGTGGCCTGGTATGAAGAAAGATGTTGCCTTGTATGTATCGAAATACCTAACTTGTCTCAAAGTCAAGGCAGAACATCAACGACCTTCTGGTTTGCTTGTACAACCAGAGATACCGGTTTGGAAGTGGGAGAACATTGCGATGGATCTCATCACCAAATTACCGCGTACATCCAAAGGTCACGATGCTATTTGGGTTGTCATCGATCGATTAACGAAGTCAGCTCATTTTATTCCGATTCGCGAGGATCTATCTGCTAATAAACTTGTAAAGACTTATGTTGATGAGATTGTATCACGACATGGTATTCCTTTGGATATCATTTCCTATCGTGATGCTCGATTTTCATCTCATTTCTGGAAGACCAGGCAATCTGCTATCGGAACCCAACTAAATCTAAGCACTGCTTATCATCCCTAAACAGATGGACAATCTGAGAGAACGATTCAAACTTTGGAGGATATGCTTAGAGCATGCGTGATAAACTTTTGTGGTAATTGGGATTCTCATCTGCCATTGATCGAGTTCTCTTACAACAATAGTTATCATGCTAGTATTAATATGGCACCATTCGAAGTTCTTTACGGTCGAAAATGTCATTCACCTGTCTGTTGGAATGAGATCGGTGAAGCTCAGCATACCGGACCTGAGCTCATTCTGGAAACAACAGACAAAATCAAGAAAATTCGTGATAATCTTGTGACAGCTAGATGCCGTCAAAAGAGTTTTGCGGATATGCGACGCAAGCCCTTAGAATTTCAAGCCGGAGACCATGTCCTACTCAAGGTGTCACCTTGGAAGGGAGTAGTGAGATTTGGAAAAAAAAAAAGGAAAACTTGCACCATGATATGTTGGACCATTTAAGATTGTTGAAAGAGTTTGACAGGTTGCCTATCGACTAGAGCTACCTCCAGAGCTTGGAAATATCCATCCGACTTTTTACGTGACCAATTTACGAAAGTGTTTAGCTGACGGTGATCTTCACATTCCACTCGACGAAATCCAAATCGATTAAACGATGCACTTTGTCGAGAAACCTGTGGAAATAGTGAACCGTACATACAAACAGTTGAAGAACAAACGAATTCATTTGGTCAAGGTTCACTAGGAATCCAAACGTGGCCCATAATTTACTTGGGAACGTGAGGACCAAATGAAGGCGAAATATCCACAATTGTTCTCACAAGTTTCCTCTACTTAAAATTTCGGGACGAAATTTCCTAAACTAGAGGAGACTGTGACAACTGTGCTCTGTAATCGATGAACAATGTAAAACAATGTTAACTATTAATAAAACAATGTGCTTTGGTGTTATTATATGTGTTTTATGTGTGTATTTGTGTTTGGTGATTTTACAATTTGATTCGATTCGATTTCAAGCTTTAAATCGCTTTCTAGAAAGTTATACGTAAACTGGTGCGTAAACGCAGTCAGTTTAACGCGAAAAACACTCCAAGATAGTGAAATAAGCTTAACATACCTTAAATAACCTTCACATAACTTAGAAATAAGTTTTGGATGGTTTGGTGTGTTGAAATCAAGTTTGTTCGATCGCAGGGACTATTTGTGCCAAACTGCGAAACTATACCGATTTGTATAGTAACGAACATTCTTGAACTTGATCATAAGTTAAACATACCATAAATATCCTTTACATAGCTTAGAAATAGGCTTTGAGGGGTTCGGTATGCTAAAATAAATTTTATTGATCAATAAGGGACTAAAAGCGTCAAAAAGTGCACAAGTTTGTATTTTCGCGCATATCTTACGTTTTGAATATATCCGGACACCCAAAAATTTATGTAATCATTAAAATATTTTATTTTAGTGATTTGCATGATAAAATTTCATTCGTCGCTTAATTTGGATCGATTTTGCATTCGTTACGACTTCCATCGTAATTAACCGAACAACGCGATCGTACGACCAAACGAACCGACATCCGAGATGTTTTTGAGCATATTTTGAGTTCCCAATACTTTAACTTCATTTTAGAGCCTTGAAATGAGGTTAACGGGGCTAAAACGTGTCAAAAATGAGCCGAAATGCAAGTTTTACAAGTTCAGGGGCTAAAACTGTCATTCTGCCAAAGTGTCCCAGGCGGCCCGCGTAAGCCTGGCCTTACCTTTACACGGACCGTGTCAGTGTTACTGCTAAAAAACATTGAATCTGGTCATTTAGCACGAATTTGATGGTTTTGATCAATGGTTTTCAATGCTATGGGCTGGTTTGTGTGGAGAACAAGTCCCCCAATCAGTCTTTAACAATTGTATGGCCTAGATCATTCCCACCTTGCCAAGAAATGATCCTAACGGTTTGCGAAAAACTATATAAGGCCATGTCTCTCATTCATTTTCCTCACATTTGGTCTGAGATTTCTCTAAGTGGTTGTGATTATTCACTACCTACCTGAGAATACTTAGAACCAAATCTATTTGGACCCTTTGTAAGTCTTCTTTCATTCTTTTATTGCTTTCTTAGCTTTAAATTCAAACAGTGTTTGACTTTCAGCTTTGACCAGTCAATGGTCAACGAGAAGTTCGTTTGAACTTCGCAACGTGAGCGTAATCACGATGGTTATAGTCCCTAGTGACTATACCTACTGATTACCACGTTGACTTGGCATAGTGACGAGTCGTAGTTTCGGTCAAAATGCGCATTTAAGCATATTTTGCAACAAAACTACTCTTGGTATCAAAACACTTTTTTTAATATCAAAACTTGTTTTCTAAATTAGTTAAGCATGTTTCAACAGGCTTAGCTCGTCACTTTTAGTTTAGTGCTTGTTTAGAGTCGTAAGTCAAGCGGTCTAAACCACCGCTTAGACTTTCGAACTCGGCCCGTTTGGTCGATCATTAGGATCCGACCAAGCATGTATAGTGACCATAGTTGCATAGGGAATAACCTTCCGAGGTTATACCTTATGGTCACCTAGTTTAAGTAGTTGTATGATAGGTAGTTTATATGCCTTAGGTAATTTACCAAAATACCCTTTTCATACATAATTGGTAATTAAACATATGTAACCTAAACTTTTTTCACGTAACTGATTATGCAACATAATTAAACATGTTTAGGCATATAATACTTGTCATATGACTAGTTAGACGTCTCGAACGCGTTTTACGCGAACGACGCGTTAAAGTAGCGTAAGCTACCTAAACGGGTCGTAACAGGTCGAAAACACTTAGGTTAGGTTCCGATTTAGGATGTAGGCTTTGTTAAACCATATCACATGAGTTCCAACACTCATTTGGTTTACAATACCTCATTCTGTCCGATCTTCCGATTTAGGTGTCGATTTATTTACTAGTGATCCGATTACTAGGTACTACTTGAATTTCCTTGGTTTGCCTGAGCTTCGCTAGGTTCTTTAGATCAAGGATACCTTTCCATTCAATGTGAGTACATAGTTCCCCTATTTTACTGTTTTCAATTGTTTTGGGGTGATTCATATGTATTAAAACGATTTCGATATTTAAACGATGGTTTCAAAAACGATAAAGATGGTTTATATTAAACTAATAACGATTTCGATAATGTGAACGAACTTGTTGGTTGTAGTTACATAACGAATGAATTTCATTAATTTTGGCCGAACCGACCAGTATTTGGTTATGGTACCATAGGATCTGACAAATCCCGTTATCAGACTACACCCATGGTTATGTGTGGGGGTTATGTAGGTAACGACCGAATCTGTGATTGTTAACTTACCCTTTGGTGGTTTGTTAATACGAGAAACGAGGTAGTCGAGTCACGAAGGTTTTTATGTTATTAGCGAGACGACCATAAGTAGTTTCACAATTAAAACGAATACGATTTTGGGACGAGTTAAAACGATTTGGGACGACTTAAACAAGATAAATGATTTGGATAAACGATTGGTTTTGAGTGGTGATTAGATAATGGGACGGGTGTAACATGATAGAAACATGGTAGATACGCCGCTGGTACATCTTATATATAAGTGCTTTTATCATATTACATTTCATGTCATTATTTAGTTCACTTGGGAAACGATTTGAAACGATGTCACACAACGAGGTTTTCGAAATGATATAAACCATACGAGTTTTATTAACGAGTTTTAACGAGATGTTTTACGAATTGGTTTACTAAAACAAAAGTCTTTGAGTTAAGAATCATGGCTACGAGATTTTATAAATTATAACCATCTTGATTTGAGTTGGTTAATCATGTTGCAATATTATATACTTTTCAAAACAAGGTTTTCGAGGTATTGCAATATATATAAACGAGCCATGATTCCGATACTCTTATAAAACCTATGTGCTCGCCAGCATTTCTTTGCTGACTTTATTTTTACATATGTTTCAGGTGGTATTGCTTGATGTTGCTTGCTAAGAAGCTTGTGTCACATAGGACCTGGACGAGGCCTTAGAAACCTAAAAATAGTTATAAACAATGTGTATTTTGTTTGTTTTGGTTTAAAGACAATGTACATTACTTGATAAATCAATAAAACAAAACTTTTAATTACCATGGTTGTGAAACGATGATCCTGTTACAACACTCCCCGACGTTTTCGCCACGGTTTCATTTTTTTAACGCGATCGGGGTGTGACACTAATCGATACGGAGATTTGGCTATCAGTTTTGCGCCTGGAACTAATTCGATACTTAACTCCACCTCGCGGTCAGGTGGTATCCCCAGTAGATCTTCCGGGAAAACATCTTCAAACTCCCGTACGACTGGTACGTCTTTAATTTCTAGAGACTCTTTAGTCGAATCATGTATGTAAGCCATATACGCCTTACATCCATGTTGAATAAGCTTATAAGCTTCAATAAACGAGCAGATTATGGGGGTGTAACTTTTCTCCCCATAGATAGTAACATGTTTCCCGCTTGGAGACATTAGTTGTATCTCCTTACGGTTGCATATTACTTTCGCGTGATATCAAGCTAGCCAATCCATCTCGATTACCACTTGAAATTCTCCCATTGACATGGGAATTAGATCGACAAAATTTTCTTCATCGTCAATGCTCAATTTGTAGTTCCAGCACATATCATAAACAATAAAACTTTTATTATTACCTATTTCTACTTCTAGAGGCATAGGTAATTTCGTTAACATGAATGTAGGGTGTTGAATAAATCGATGTGAAACAAAAGACCTATTCGCACCCGTATCAAATAAAATTCGTGCTGGAATTGAATTTACAAGAAATAAACCTGAAATGACATCAGGTTCAGCTTTAGCCTCAACGGCTGTCATGTGGAACGACCTTGCCCTCGCTTTCTTAGCATCAGACTTTGTGTCAGTTGTTTCTTTGGTTCCAACCAGCTCCAAACATTCAGACTTCTTATGTCCTAGCTTATAGCATTTATAACATACTGACACTTTTCCCGGGCAATTTGCAACCACATGTCCCACTTTTCCGCAGGTAGGACATGGTTTGTTTTTAAAATAACATCCGCCCTTGTAAGTCTTTCCACATATTTTGCATTGAGATAATCCTCCTTTTGCAACTCCTTTCTTAGGAGCTTCATTCGGCTTTGATTTCTTTCCAGGGCTTGGGTTCACATCAAACACCCTCCTTTCACCCCTTTCGATCTCTTTCTTCAGCTCGATCTCTCTTTCACGTGTGGCGTTTACTATCTCTGTAAGATGCCCGTATTTCGAAGGAGTCATAAACTCCTGATATTCCGCACTTAACATGTTGTAGTAATAGTAAATCTTCTGTTCTTCATTCTGAACCAGCTCATCAAAAAACCTGATCTTGTCACGAAACACTCCCGTGATTTTTTCTATTTACTCACCACTATGCCTTAGCTAAATACACTCTTCTTTAATCCTGTTGATCACAGCTTTCGGGCTATGGTGTATAAGGAACGGTGTCTTGAATTCCTCCCACGTCATAGTTCTCGTGGCCTCAATTCCCTGTTCCTTTTTCAGATTATCCCACCAATCCTTAGCTTGGCCTCTTAACTGACCGGTTCCGTATGCCACGAAATCGGTCTCATCACAATGGGTTCTTTCGAGTACCCCTTCCATGTCGCTAATCCATCGTTGACAAACGACCGGATCATCTTCGCCATTATAGACCGGGGGTTTGCATGGCATAAATTTATTATATGGACATGCTTCGATTTACCCGTATCTCTTTCTTTCATTTCGTTCATCTTATCATCCATTATCGATAAGAGTGTGGTTTGTAGTCTATCGATAAAATGCAGTAGACTAGCTTCTAAAGCCTTTCCGACTTCCTCGGAAATTGTAGCTTTCATCTCTTCAGTTAAGTAAGATGCTGAATCACTTCCGGTTGCACTGGACATTTCTTTAACTGAAATGTTCAAAATAGTTAATCAATAACTATTCAATTTATTTCCATTTCGTTACACGGAAATTTATATCACACACTTAATCATAAGTGACATGTTATTCTTTTTTCGGTTTGGTCAAGTTTATAACTTGCCTTACCTTTCTTACTTAGTGTATTTCCCGGGTTCAAATGTATTTATACACTCCTCCCATACACTTTTTACATCATTTACTTCATTTAAATCTTTAAATCTACACTTGTTTGTAATAAATTCTTACCGGGTGTCTTGATCAAGCTTGGAGCCGAACACACTTTGTCTTCACGAGGCTCTGATTACCAACTTGTATGACCCTTACTTTTTATATACTATTTCCTATAATATATAATGAATATTAAATGTCATTTATCAAAAATATATATAAAACAACGATTACATAACGTTCAACCCTTCAAACGATATTTACAAAGTTTAACACATCCCAAAAGATGGTTATAATAGTGTTACTTAAGTATGGTTACAAAAGAGAATAGTAAAGTAGCGGAAGCTTTGTCAGTTTATGTGTTCGGACCTTGTTTACGCTTGATCTTCATCCGACAAGTGGTATCCATAACCTATAACCAAAAATCATCAAAACATTAGTTATCGAAGTTTATAATGTGATTTAACAAGTTCTAACGTCAAAACACACCAAACAACAAAGTTTTCCCGGTCTGGGAGGTTGTCGCGTGCCGCGACCGAGAAGACTCAAGCTCTCGCGGCCCACGAGAGGTGTCGCGTGTCGCGACGGTAACCTTTGTCGCTGTTCGTGGCGCGAAAGACAACTTTTTCCAGCGAGTTTGTTATCAGGTCTGCATTATTCCCAACTATACTAGTATTTACTAAAATGGACATAACTTGTCCGATATTGAACCGAAATGGGTCACGTTTCTTCCTACGTGATCATAATTCGATCCTCTATAACATAGAATCAAAATCCAATATCATGATTTACAAATTTCTTAACTTTAGGCTACCGGAGTTATAATTATTTACAATTTATTTGACCCGTTCATAACTATTAACCATAAACTTGATTTATGACTTCAAAACTTCTATAACAATGATACATGTCAATATATCTATATTTACGGCGCATTATATGTGAAGTTTATGCGCCGTTATCGAACTGCATATCACCAATTTGACCCGTTTAACTATAGATAGTTAAACGAACATAACTAGAATTTATTCTAAAGAGTTTTACATATTTTAGTCATACTCACTCCTGAGTTTTGACATAAAATTAGCGTTTCCATTTCTCGGTCAACGCTTATAATGAATGTAAATTCATAACCCGGCATCATCTCGAAGTATTTAATTATGCAACCTTTCCGGTTTACATAAGAACATCGATTTGACCCATTTAGCTTACTTAGCGACATCCATCGCCTTATTTCACCAAAGTTTATTACTTTGGTGGTTTTGACCTGTTTGGTTTCGTTAGCGAAATCCATCGCTTTCAATAACCAAACATGTATTATGCGAGTCATTTTGACCCATTTGAACATTATAGTTGAATCCACCACTTTTACTTTTGTATTATCGCTATTCTCTATTTATCCCATTCGGTTAATACATACGGAATCCCCCGTATTAGTAAAAACCAAAATTCATAACGATTCAATTATCATTCAAGTAACTAAACATAAATTACTAGCAAAATATTACGAAGCATATAGCCGCGTACCTTTAAAGCTTTCCTTTCAACTGATTATCCGCTCCTCCTTGATTACTAGACGATCCACCCAAATTGCCTATAAAATCCAATTCGGACATATCGCTTAGAATTCAGATTTCATATTCAACATCCAATGCTTTCAACTAGTCAAATAATTGATTCTTTCATAATTCTCACTTATTTCAAGTTCATTCAAGCATTTTATCAAACATATTGTGTGCAAAATCATTACAACAACATTACCATGTTCATAAGTAACTAGTTAACCATATCAAAGCATCCTTTTCATATTCATATGACAAGAATACCATGACCAACACTTGAACTTGCATCATAACAATCAAATAACATCCATTATCCTAATGATTCAAGTGTTTATCACAAAACCCATATAACCCACATATGATAACTCATCAATTCAATAGGTTATGACACAATTTCACTAAATTCTCATCTAGGGCTTGTTCATAGACTTGAAATCATCTTAATTTAATCAAAATATCAATCAATCTTTCAAGTACTTCAATCATGAAAAGTCATAACACATCTAAGTTTCACCAAAGATCAAAAATTAAGCATACCGTGTGATCTCCTAAGGTTGGTGATCACGATTTTAGCTTAGGATTGATTCCTAATCGAATTCCTTCTTTGATTTTTGAGAGTATAGAGTGAATTTAGGGTTGAGATGAAGAACTCTGTTTTCCGTGTGGTTTGGATCGAATACAAGACACACACCAGTGTGTGTGTTTTGTAGTTATCTTGTGTTTTAAAACAAGTTTTCATTTTGTCAAATTTGGTCCCTCTAGTTGTAAGGTTTAAAAATAAGATTAAATTCCCTTGTTTCTTTATCATAGATATTTAACTAAGTTAAATACCCTAGTTTTATTTTTCACTATCTTTAATATTAATAATATTAATTATACATGTTTACACACATATATAGTTTAATATTTTTAGGGGTGTTACAACTAGGTAACTCGTCTGGGTTATACCTCAAAAATTAACTGATAACCCAGACATAGATTTAACAAGTCTGGGTTACAGAAGTTGACCATTTTTCCCTTTTTAGTAAAACCAGCGTAACTTCTCTGATATTTATCCGTTTAGCTTGAAACTTGTTTCTAATTGACCGTAATACATTTTCCTTCATTATTAACCCAAAATCCTCAAAAATTCATAACTTTTATGAATTATGCAACCATTACCCGGTTTGTGCGCATTTTCATTTTGACCCATTATGGATTTAATCCCTTAAGCTTAAATTATTCGCATCTCTTCATATCTCCTATTCCCACTTTATGACCTTCATTCATCTATCATCACAACTCCAATTGTGATGGGTTATGATTGGATAATCATTATACTACTATTCTACCCTCGAATTTGACATTTTTACGAAAATGACCCATTACACATACCTGGCTCGGGTCAAAGCATTGGCCCATTTTAATACCTTGTGTGACACACGGCTTTTCAGGCTGTACTGTACGATAGTAATATGTGTAGTGAAGATATAAAAAGGTTGTATGTGACTGATTATGATATTTATGTATGATATTTAATGTGTTGGTAAATCCAAACGTTTATAAAAATTATGTTGGCAACGATAAAATAAACGCTTATCGCGTAACGATTAAAATGCGAAACGAACGTCGGTGACCACCCGATCAGTGTTAAAATCCTAAAAATAGTCTGTTATGATTAGAATAGTGATTTTAATCATATCCGTGAGGAAAAATAAATTAAAACACTAAGAAACTCTATTTTTGGAGTTTGAGCACGTACCGCGCGATACTGCGCGTATTAGGCAAAATACTGTCAACGCAGCCAGTCAAGGCAATTGGTAATTATTTCAATAATAATGTTATGTGATTATTTTTATAGAATGATAAAAAATAATTTAAAACGCACTAAAACGGGATTAAAACGCTAGATAAAATATCCGGTATTCAGCAAAATACCTGTTTTTAACTCAAATTTACATATATAAGTGTATGTATATAAAATGTATGTGAGAGGGGAGGTATGTGGCGGCACATAGGGCTGCCAAAATTCTCTTGATTCTTGCAAATAGGACACTTGTAACATCTAGAAAAATGAGGTGATGATTATACTTGTATATACTTCCATATTCTTACATAATTCCAAGAAACACATTCAAAAATCATTCTCTCTCTCTCCCTTGAACATTCTCGGCCGAACACCCCCCTATCACACTACCATTTTCATTTTCAAACTCAAATCTTGAAGAATCATGTCCATTCCGAACTGATTTCAAGCTTACATGAAGGATTAGAAGTAATTTCAAGGAGGTTTGAGCAAGAACAAGGCTTCACATCATCATAAATCTTAAAACCCACTAAGAATCTTGAAGGTATAACATATTTTCTTTTAAATCTTGTTCTTGATTCATGGTGATGAAGCTGATAGTGAATGTTTCTCTTGTTCTTGAATCTAAACACTAACTTAAAACTAAAAACAAATGGGTTTTTGAATAAAATAAAAATCGGTGTATGCATATATGTATGTATTGCTGCGAGTGTGTGTGTGTGTGTATATGTTGTATTTTGATTTTTGTTGAAAGATTTCTTGATTTATTTGATTTCTTGAAAAGTAGGATGAATGAAGGAATTTTTATGTGTCATACAAGAATGTTCTAAAATGATTTAAGATTTCAAGGTGATATGTTGAAAAGTAAACTTTTGGAAGTATATGTATGTATGCATTTCGTATATATGTATGCATATATGTATGCATGCATATAAAAGTTGTCATATAATCTTAAATGTGAAAGATATAAGCATGAATGAATATGAATGATCATGATGATGTGTGTAAAGTTTGTAAGAACATGATGTTAGTGAGTTCTAGAGTATGATTAGATCATAAGTGATTATAGTGATGTTGTACGAGTGCATTAGATGCACATATGTGAACTTACATGATGATGTGAAGGAATGAAATGATCATATGAGTATGATTTAATAAAAATCAGTTTTAATCAGATTATAAACACTAAAATAAAGTTATTTTAAAGTGTTTAGTGACATATAACTTTGTCATGATGTTTACTAGTCTTGCATGTTGTACTTGGTGCTTTAGGAGTTGTAAAATACGTGAAATCGCATGATTTATGTGACTTATACAAAAACTGCACTAATATGATTATAACCACTATTTTAATCAGTAAATAAAATGTATTGTCTTAAAATATCAAGTCATTCCGAGTTGAGATGATTATAGTAACGTTTAACGCAAAACTATGCGTTAAAACGGTCAAAAATCGGCTTTTCAAATGATTTTTATAAAACTGATTTAGATCTGTAAGTAAACTGATATTTTTATTTTAAGAACAAGTATTTTAACTAATTTTAAGTTTACTTGGTGTTTGGTTAGTCATACGTGACTTCCGACGCCCGAAAACGTTACCGAATCGCTAAAATACGCATTTTTCAATGAACACTAGTATGGGTAAATTTTGGGTGAACCTTATGTGTTAAGATGTGTTATGTGATTTAAACATGTGAATATGAAAATATGTTAAGTTTTAACATGATATTGGAAATTTAGATTATGCATGTATACTTGTGCGTTTTAGGCGATAAAAACGGTAAAAAAATCGCGTTAAATGTGTAACTTGTTTGTCGAGCATGAAAATTGGTACATATAAGATATTTTATGTATACTTGCCTTAAAAATGATAAAATAGATAAGTTAACGAAATTACACGTGTTTCGATAATAATTTATGTGAACGTTTATGTATATATATTACTACGCGCAAATCGTAGATATATTACGTATAAACGGGAGTGATAATGGATTTACATGATAACGGTCACCAATAAAATCGTTCAAGTCGCAAAACCTTAAAATAAAATCGTTCAAGTCGCAAAACCTTAAAATAAAATCGTTCAAGTCGCCAAACCTTAAAATATATATATATATATATATATATATATATATATATATATATATATATATATATGGACTCATATATATATTAACGTGCCAACATAATAAAAAACGATAACTTTTCGAGAAAATCTCAAAGTTATGTGACAATTCTAAGAAACGGAGAAACTTAGGATTATTATGATATATATTGATTTAAAAATCGTTCCTACATATAATAGGACGTGTAGAAATCAATCTGTGGTATTGCGCTATTTAAAAATACGCACTCAAAGGTGAGTGTCACTAAACCTCTCTTTTTACTATTTTGTATATGTTTTGGGGGTAGAAGACGCCAAAAAGGGTTTAATAATGTTTTTGGATTAAAACATACCTTTTTAATATAAATTATATATTTTCGTTGAAAATATATGGAGTTTGATAAATTATACGTTTCGAGATAAAACATTTTTTATTAATATATGTTTGGGGGAAAACAACCGTATAGTTGGAACGAATTTGCTTGATCTCAAGAGAGTAAGTAACATCATAGGCTTACATTTCGGTGGGGATTTCAAGGGATTCATACAACATCGTATATTAAATTTTTCATATTAGTAGGATATATATATATTGTACGTGAGGCAGACATCATATATGGTCTCAATATGGACCCTGCGCCAATGATGTCTTTTAATCGATTAAGTATTGCACGCGATGAGTTGTTGGTAGATCTTTCGGGTTGACAACCCCGTCGTGATCGGTCGCCCCGTGTCAAGTTAAACAACGAATTTAAATTCTGGTTATTGTCTAGCATTGATTATCCCTGCATGGTAAATATATAGTTCGTATTGTCTAGCTAACATACGAGTCCGAACGTTGACACTATGAATTTAATACATAAAACTTGGGAAAATGCCTTGATGTCGGGTTTACAAACTTACGACGGATGACCCATGGATTTTATTAAGGAAATAAATGGACTTTCTAAAAATTATATGGATGTTTTACAATAAACACATAATTAGAAAGTTTTTCCTTAGGATCAAATTGTTTAAATTTGAATATGTGAACTCACCTTCCTTTGTGTTGACACTTGATTTTAAACGTGTTCTACAGGTACTTGAGTTCGGCTTCGGGAATCATGGCGTATCTTGTGTTTGATGATGCATGTTGTGTTACTTAAAAATGTTGGACTAACTTTTTAAACTTTCTGGGACGAATGTAATAAGATCCGCGAGGATCAAAGACAACTTAACTTATGTGGTTGTGTCGTGTTTTAAAATGTAATGTTTAATAACTTATGTTTTAAATAAGTCAATATGTCCAACAATTAAGTGCATCGTTTAACAAGATGTAAATGGGCACCAACTTCCATCACCACTACGTTTTAAATTCCGCTGCGACATTTTTGGGGTGTGACAGAAGTTGGTATCAGAGCCAATGGTTGTTAGTGAACTAGATGTTTTCGAGAGAAAACACTAGACTTCAACCGAAGAATTTTGAGATATAAAGTCCAAAATTCTCGAAGCCAAAATTTTTAAATAAACATAGAAAATTTTATCATGTATGAAAACCATTATGTGTTTATGTGCGTACGTGATTTTCTGTTTATTTGGCCTTATGTGTTACTATTCATTTTGATCACGCACTTACTTGTACGGTTATATGTGTGTCACAGATGTCGCATGAACACGAGGTCATCGAGATCCACGACTCAGATTACGAGCCAGATTTCAAGACTTCACCCAGATCTATTCTACCAGAGATACCTGTCATGACTCCACAGATGGTTGGTACTACCGAGCTTACCTCATCTTTCCACATTGAACATGCTGCCTTTGCCAGCCAGGTAGACCCCCATTACGCTTTCACTAGCAACGGGTGGATAGATGATGACGATGAGGTTCCTTGCTCAATCCATGAGGCGGGACGATCATCTGGCATTGTACTAGTTGTCGGTGACGTGATTAGAGGTGTCCCTATTGCCGGAGGATCTCTCAGTATCGCACCAGTGGTGGACGCCACTATTGTCATGGCTCGACCGTTAGAGCCATCAGTCGTCCCACTTTCTGTTGTGATCGAGCCTGTTGCTGAGATCCCTCCACCTATTTTGTCTGAGTCTTCTTTACCTGTCTTAGAGTCACGCGCTCCTACTACGCCGCTATTAGTCTATTATCGTCGTAGGAAGAGGACTAGGCCTGCTGGGGATATCGCATCTACGTCATGCGCTGGTATGGCATCTGCTTCCAAGAAGCAGAAAGGAGATATGGTAGACTGATATTGCCACTGCGATCAACAGCTAGCCGCACTGCGCAGAGATCTGGACTCAGCCAAGGGTAAGGCGAAGGACCTCGAGGGACAGATGGATGGACACGAGGAATTGAAGGTTTTAGACGATATTGCGAGAGACCAGATGCATTGGAGGATAATGGATCTAGAGAAACTTGTCAAAGAGATGTTAGAGTTCTTAGGTTTGAAGCGGTGATGTCATTTGTAGTTTGTTTTGATGGGTTGTATTGTTAGACATTTTTTATACTCTTTTGTTTGGGGCCTGCGTGACAGATTCATTTTTGGATATTATGTGGGAATTTTGTGTGAACTTGTTATGGGTGTCAATGTAGACATGCCAAGGATAGTTGATTTAGACTAAAAACAAGTTTAATTAATTTCTATAATGAATATCGATGATTTACTTTTGGTTTAAAAGTTGTTCTCATTAATATGTGGATATTATACATGCGCAATGTTTGATCCACTAACATTTAATGATTGAATTATTTTTGGTTATCGTCTTATGTGAATATTATTGTTGTAATAATAGAAACGACGAAATGCCGCCAAAAGCAACACAGGGTTCTGGATTACCTACCACACCGGAAGAATTGACTCAACTCATAGCCCAACACGTTAATACTGCAATGGAACAGCTCAATGCTAACCCAAATAATGGTCAGGGACGTGGACGTGGTGCACACAGGCAAGGTTTTGGTGGGGCACATATTGGAAACCCTCTAGGTAAAATATGATCGGAAAGTTTTAGTAGTTCATGTATTACGATATCATTGGAACGTATTCCTGGTTTTCATTAACGTTATTGAACAGTGCACGGATGTACATATAAAACATTCCACGGTTGTAACCCACGATTATTTACCAGTGCCAAAGGACCCTTAGATATCACCCGATGGATTGAGAAGATGGAATCTGTCATGGCAATCAGTGGTTGTGCTGCTGATCAATGGGTGAGATATGCTTCTTGTTCTTTTCTTGATGAAGCGTTGTCCTGGTGGAACTCGCAAGTTCAAATTTTGGGTGAAGACGCTGCCTACGGTCTAACCTGGAACGAACTTAAAGAGATGCTCCTGAAAGAATACTGCCCGCGCAGCGAAATTCAGAAAATCAAGACCGACTTCTGGAACCTAACCATGGAAGGTCTGAATGTCAGAGCTTACACTTCTCGTTTTAACGACTTGGCGAGGTTAGTTCCATGAATGGTTACTCTTGAATACATAAAGGTAGAGAGGTATATCTGGGGATTGTCGCCACGAATTCGCAGCATGGTTACATCCGCGAAACCTACCACCTACCTAGAGGCTACTACATTGGCAAAATCGTTAGCCGACGACGCTGTACGCAAAAGTGGTCTTGATAAAAAGGAGGAATCCGGGAAGTCATCGGGCAAGGCCAAAGCAGACGCGAAATCTGAACGGTCGAGGCGTCCTGAGACTAAGACAGAAGATTTGAAAAAGCGCAAGTCTGAGAGCTCGAGGAAGGAAACTGGTGAGAAACGCTATAGGAAACGCAGTTCGTGGAAGGCATATGTAGCCAGTTCTAGCAACTCTAGAAAGGATAACGCCAGAGATAGCCGAAGTGGTTCCGAGAGAAAGACTCACGAGGATGAGCAGAAGAAGTGTCGCAGATGCAGACGAAATGGACATGTTGCCCGCGAGTGCTATGCCAAAAGTACTCTGGAAGGAACGAAGCTTGAGGGATGCTTTCAGTGTGGGGAACAGGGACATTTCAAGAAGGATTGTCCTAAGGCGAAGGGTCAGAATGCCAGGGGTAGAGCGTTCGATCTAAACGTTGGGAAGGCACGTGACGATCCTGCTGTTGTCACTGGTATGTTTTTTTATCAATAACCATTCTGCGTTCGTACTCTTTGATACCGGAGCTGACTTGAGTTTTGTCTCGAAAAACTTTGAACCATTTTTGTGTTCACCTACAAGTAAGCTAAGTAAGAAGTACTCGATAGAACTAGCAAATGGTAAACTGATAGAAACTAGCGAAGTCGTTCGCGACTATAGTATTCAGTTGGATGATCACAGTTTTGGTATCGATTTTTTACCAATGGAGTTGGGAAGCTTTGACGTAGTTGTGGGAATGGATTGGCTGTCCAACAAAAAAGCGGAGATTATTTGCTCGGAGAAGCAAGTGCGGATACCTCATCCTGGTGGTGGCGAAGCGATAGTTGTCCACGGAGATCGATCAAGTCGAGTGTCGTCAGTGTTATGAAGATGCTCAAGATGTTGCGAAAAGGTTATCCTGCGTTCTTGATTAACGTGGTGGATATGAAGGCCGAATGTAGGAAGATCAAAGAGATTCCTATTGTTCGTGATTATCCAGAAGTTTTTCCTGAAGACTTACCTGGATTACCCCCTGCAAGACAGATCGAGTTCCGAATCGATCTGGTACCTAGTGCTGCACCGATTGCAAAATCTCCTTATAGATTGGCACCATCTGAAATGAAAGAAATGTCGAATCAGCTTCAAGAGCTACTAGACAAAGTTTTCATTCGACCAATCTTTTCGCCTTGGGGTGCACCTGTTTTGTTCGTGAAGAATAAGGACGGATCCTTCAGGATGTGTATTGATTACAGAGAGCTGAACAAGTTGACTATCAAGAATCGGTACCCTTTACGAGGATTGATGATTTGTTCGACCAGCTACAAGGATCCAGCTACTACTCGAAGATTGATCTGCGTTCAGGGTATCATCAGTTGAAGGTTGCTGACGAAGATATTCCGAAGACAGCTTTTCGAACACGATATGGCCATTACGAGTTCCTAGTCATGCCTTTTAGCCTAACTAATGCGCCAGCTGTGTTCATGGATCTCATGAACAGGGTATGCAAACCCTACTTGGATAAATTCGTGATAGTATTCTTCGACGATATACTTATCTATTCGCGAACCAAAGAAGATCATGAGCATCATTTGAAGTTGATTTTGGAATTGTTGAAGGAAGAGAAGTTGTATGCCAACTTCTCTAAATGTGAATTCTAGATTCGGGAAGTTCATTTTCTCGGACATGTCATAAATGAGAAAGGTATACATGTGGATCCGTCTAAGATCGAAGCGATTAAGAATTGGGAAGCGCTAAAGACTCCGTCGGAGGTGCGACAATTCTTAGGGCTTGCTGGGTACTACCGGAGATTCATTGAGAATTTCTCCAGAATAGCGCAGCCATTGACGCTATTAACCCAGAAAGAGAGGAAGTTTGATTGGACGGAGAAGCAAGAGGAAGCTTTTCAGACGTTGAAGAAAAAGCTCTGCAGTGCACCTATTTTTTCCCTTCCTGAGGGAAGTAATGATTTCATTGTATACTGTGATGCTTCACGTTTGGGCCTTGGATGCGTTCTAATGCAAAGAGACAAAGTGATAGCCTATGCATCCAGACAATTGAAAGTGCACGAGAAGAACTACATAACACATGATTTGGAGCTTGGAGCTGTTGTGTTTGCCCTGAAGATCCGGAGACACTACTTGTATGGCACGAAATGTACGATATACACGAACCATAAGAGCCTCCAGCACATCCTCGATCAGAAGGAGCTCAACATGCGTCAACGACGTTGGGTAGAGTTACTCAACGATTACGAGTGTGATAGCCGTTATCACCCAGGGAAAGCAAACGTTGTTGCAGATGCGCTCAGCAGGAAGGAATGGGAAAAGCCTCTACGTGTGCGCGCTTTGGGTTTGACCATACAGACGAGTTTGACCGATCGAATTCGTAATCCACAACGAGAAGCTTTGAAGGATGAAGGTCTGAGAAGAGAAGGTTTGAAGGGTTTGGAATGTAAACTTATACCAAAAGCGGATGAAGTAATGTACTTCATGAACGAGTCTGGGTTCCGCTTAGAGGTAACCTCCGTGAATTGGTTATGAACGAAGCTTATAAATCCAAGTATTCCATTCACCTAGGTTCTACCAAAATGTATCAGGATATTAAGGAGTTTTACTGGTGGCCGAAGATGAAGAGAGATATTGCGATCTACGTGAGTAAATGTCTGACGTGCTCTAAGGTTAAGGCTGAGCATCAGAAGCCGTCTGGGCTTCTGCAGCAACCAGAGATTCCTAAGTGGAAATGGGAACATCTTACGATGGACTTTATCACCAAGTTACCCCGTACGTCGCGTGGACACAATATGATCTGGGTAATAGTGGATCGATTGACAAAGTCTGCTCATTTCTTGGCGCTTAAGGAAAGTGACAGTACAGAGAAGATATCGCAGTTATACCTTAACGAGATTGTAGCCCGTCATGGAGTACCAGTGTCAATCATTTCGGATAGAGACGGACGATTTGACTCCAGGTTTTGGCGATCTCTCCAAGAATCGTTGGGTTCTCGTTTGGATATGAGTACTGCATATCATCCTTAAAGGGATGGTCAGAACGAGAGGACCATTCAGACGTTGGAGGATATGTTAAGAGCGTGTGCGATTGATTTCGGTGGAAGTTGGGATACTCACTTGCCTTTGGCAGAGTTTTCTTACAACAATAGTTACCACGCTAGTATTAAGGCCACTAGTTTGAAGCCTTGTATGGAAGGAAGTTTCGATAACCACTTTGTTGGGCTGAATTCGGCGAGAAGCATTTGACCGGACCTGAGCTTATCCAGGAGACCACGGACAAATTCATCCAGATTAGGAATAGGCTGAAGGTTGTCGCGGATCGACAAAAAAGTTATGTAGATAACCGAAGGAAGCCGCTGGAGTTTCAAGTCGGTGATCGAGTCATGTTGAAGGTATCGCCATGGAAGGGCATTGTGAGATTTGGGAAAGGGGGAAAGTTGAGCCCGCGTTATATAGGTCCTTTCGAAATCGCATCTCGAGTTGGACCAGTCGCGTATAGGCTTAAGCTGCCACAGGAACTGAGTGGAGTTCATGATGTATTTCATGTCTCCAACCTAAAAAAGTGTCTGTCCGATGAGACACTAATTATACCCCCTGGAGAGGTCCGAGTGGACGATAAACTGAGGTTTATCGAGGAACCGGTGGAGGTTCTAGATTGGAAAACCCAGAAACTCAGGAGGAGTAGGATTAAGTTGGTCAAGGTCCACTGGGATTCTAAACGCGGACCCGAATTCACTTGGAAACGACAGGACCAAATGCAACAGAAATATCCTCATCTCTTCCCCCCGAGTGCAAAAACGAAATATGTGAAGTAGAATTTCAGGGACGAAATTCCCTAAACAGGGGGAGACTGTGACACCCGGCTTTTCAGGCCGTACCGTACGATAGTAATATGTGTAGTGAAGATATAAAAAGGTTGTATGTGACTGATTATGATATTTATGTATGATATTTAATGTGTTGGTAAATCCAAACGTTTATAAAAATTATGTTGGCAACGATAAAATAAACGCTTATCGCGTAACGATTAAAATGTGAAACGAACGTCGGTGACCACCTGATCAGTGTTAAAATCCTAAAAATAGTCTGTTATGATTAGAATAGTAATTTTAATCATATCCGTGAGGAAAAATAAATTAAAACGCTAAGAAACTCTATTTTTCGAGTTTGAGCGCGTACCAAGCGATACTGCGCCTATTAGGCAAAATACTGTCAACGCAGCCAGTCAAGGCAATTGGTAATTATTTCAGTAATAATTTTATGTGATTATTTTTATAGAATGATAAAAATAATTTAAAACATACTAAAACGGGATTAAAACGCTAGATAAAATCCCCGGTATTCAGTAAAATACCTGTTTTTATCTCAAATTTACATATATAAGTGTATGTATATAAAATGTATGTGAGAGGGGAGGTATGTGGCGGCACATACGGCTGCCAAAATTCTCTTGATTCTTGAAAATAGGACACTTGTAACATCTAGAAAAATGAGGTGATGATTATACTTGTATATGCTTCCATATTCTTGCATAATTCCAAGAAACACATTCAAAAATCATTCTCTCTCTCTCCCTTGAACATTCTTGGCCGAACACCCCCTATCACACTTCCATTTTCATTTTCAAACTCAAATCTTGAAGAATCATGTCCATTCCAAAGTGATTTCAAGCTTACATGAAGGATTAGAAGTAATATCAAGGAGGTTTGAGCAAGAACAAGGCTTCACATCATCATAAATCTTAAAACCCACTAAGAATCTTGAAGGTATAACATATTTTTTTTTAAATCTTGTTCTTGATTCATGGTGATGAAGATGATAGTGAAAGTTTCTCTTGTTCTTGAATCTAAACACTAACTTAAAACTAAAAACAAATGGATTTTTAATAAAATAAAAATGGGTGTATGCATATATGTATGTATGTATGGCCGTGAGTGTGTGTGTGTGTGTGTGTGTGTATGTTGTATTTTGATTTTTGTTGAAAGATTTCTTGATTTATTTGATTTCTTGAAAAGTAGGATGCATGAAGGAATTTTTATGTGTCATACAAGAATGTTCTAAAATAATTTAAGATTTGAAGGTGATATGTTGAAAAGTAAACTTTTGAAAGTATATGTATGTATGTATTTCGTATATATGTATGTATGTACATATGTATGCATGCATATAAAAGTTGTCATGTAATCTTAAATGTGAAAGATATAAGCATGAATGAATATGAATGATTTGAATGATCATGATGATGTGTGTAAAGTTTGTAAGAACATGATGTTAGTGAGTTCTAGAGTATGATTAGATCTTAAGTGATGATAGTGATGTTGTATGAGTGCATTATCAGATGCACATATGTGAACTTACATGATGATGTGAAGGCATGAAATGATCATATGAGTATGATTTAATAAAAATCAGTTTTAATCAGATTATAAACACTAAAATAAAGTTATTTTAAAGTGTTTAGTGACATATAACTTTGTCATGATGTTTACTAGTCTTGCATGTTGTACTTGGTGCTTTAGGAGTTGTAAAATACGTGAAATCGCATGATTTATGTGACTTACACAAAAACTGCACTAATCTGATTATAACCACTATTTTAATCAGTAAATAACATGTATTGTGTTAAAATATCAAGTCATTCCAAGTTGGGATGATTATGGTAACGTTTAACGCAAAACTATGCGTTAAAACGGTCAAAAATCGGCTTTTCAAATGATTTTTATAAAACTGATTTAGATCAGTAAGTAAACTGATATTTTTAGTTTAAAAACAAGTATTTTAACTAATTTTAAGTTTACTTGGTGTTTGGTTAGTCATACGTGACTTCCGACGCCCGAAAGCGTTACCGAATCGCTAAAATACGCATTTTTCAATGAACACTAGTATGGGTAAATTTTGGGTGAACCTTATGTGTTAAGATGTGTTATGTGATTTAAACATGTGAATATGAAAATATTTCAAGTTTTAACATGATATTGGAAATTTAGATTATGCATGTATACTTGTGCGTTTTAGACGATAGAAACGGTAAAAAAATCGCGTTAAATGTGTAACTTGTTTGTCGAGCATGAAAATTTGTACATATAAGATATTTTATGTATACTTGCCTTAAAAATTACAAAATAGATAAGTTAACAAAATTACGCGTGTTTCGATAATAATTTATGTGAACGTTTATGTGTATATATTACGACGCTCAAATCGTATATATATTACGTATAAACGGGAGTGATAATGGATTTACATGATAACAGTCACCAATAAAATCGTTCAAGTCGCAAAACCTTAAATATATATATATATATGGACTCATATATATTAACGTACCAACGTAATAAAAAATGATAACTTTTCGATAAAATCTCAAAGTTATGTGACAATTCTAAGAAATGGAGAAACTTAGGATTATTGTGATATATATTGATTTAAAAATCGTTCCTACATATAATAGGACGTGTAGAAATCAATCTGTGGGATTGCGCTATCTAAAAATACGCACCCAAAGGTGAGTGTCACTAAACCCCTCTTTTTACTATTTTGTATATGTTTTGGGGGTAGAACACGCCAAAAAGGGTTTAATAATTTTTTAGATTAAAACATACCTTTTAATATAAATTATATATTTTCGTTGAAAATATATGGAGTTTGATAAATTATACGTTTCGAGATAAAACGTTTTTGATTAATATATGTTTGGGGGAAAACAACCGTATAGTTGGAACGAATTTGCTTGATCTCAAGAGAGTAAGTAACAGCATAGGCTTACATTTCGGTGGGGATTTCAGGGGATTCATACAACATCGTATATTAAATTTTTCATATTAGTAGGATATATATATTGTACGTGAGGCAGACATCATATACGGTCTCAATATGGACCCTGCGCCAACGATGTCATTTAATCGATTAAGTATTGCACGCGATGAGTTGTTGGTAGATCTATCGGGTTGACAACCCCGTCGTGACCGGTCGCCCCGTGTCAAGTCAAACGACGAATTTAAATTCTGGTTATTGTCTATCATTGATTATCCCTGCATGGTAAATATATAGTTCGTATTGTCTAACTAACATACGAGTCCGAACATTGACACTTTGAATTTAATATATAAAACTTGGGAAAATGCCTTGATGTCGGGTTTACAAACTTACGACGGATGACCCATGGATTTTATTAAGGAAATAAATGGACTTTCTAAATATTATATGGATGTTTTACAATAAACACATAATTAGAAAGTTTTTCCTTAGGATCAAATTGTTTAAATTTGAATATGTGAACTCACCTTCCTTTGTGTTGACACTTGATTTTAAACGTGTTCTACAGGTACTTGAGTTCGGCTTCAGGAATCATGTTGTATCTTGTGTTTGATGATGCATGTTGTGTTACTTAAAAATGTTGGACTAACTTTTTAAACTTTCTGGGACGAATGTAATAAGATCCGCGAGGATCAAAGACAACTTAACTTATGTGGTTGTGTCGTGTTTTAAAATGTAATGTTTAATAACTTATGTTTTAAATAAGTCAATATGTCCAACAATTAAGTGCATCGTTCAACAAGATGTAAATGGGCACCAACTTCCGTCACCACTACGTTTTAAATTCCGCTGCGACGTTTTTGGGGTGTGACACATTGCATTATTAGTTGCTAATTAAAAGCAATACAAGCCATACGCTATTTTTCCTGTGAGCACAAAACTAGACAAGCAACCATTTGACCCGTTTGCTCTAACTGACCATTTTTCCCACCTCTTGACTTACTCTTATTGCGTTAGGATGACCAAACATTATGTATTGTGAGATGGTATTTATTTACCATCTCACCCATTTGGCTCGTTACGGTTTACACCATGGGATCATGTTATTTTAAAAGTCATTTCTCTATTCGTTTGACCCATTATGGCTTACGCCATAGGGTGTCTTTTCAAAACTCGTTATTTATCTGTCAACACGTGACCAGCTTACCATTTTACCCATTATGGCTTACACTATAAGGTAACTTTTCAAAACTCATTGTTTATTCGTCAACACGTGACCAAATTACTGTTTTACCCTTTTTACCATCAAATATGGTTTCTTACCATTTTTACTTGTTCCGACCCGTATTGGTTCGCGTCGGAACGTCATATTTCAAAGACTCATTTCAAATACTAGATCACTTTGTTATTAACCAATACATAAGTAGATGTTCTACTTAAAAGATGTAAGCTTTACTTACCTTGCATCTGATTATATTTTTCCCACGTATTTAATCTTCTTGACCCGCTTCTTCCTAAGCTTCTGCCTAGCTTGTCAAGTGTCAAACTACCATTTATCATTCGCAAGATGGTTAGATTAGTCATCATTTATGACGACTATTGCACCTTACGGACATGATATCAAAATTACCATTTTATCCTATTATAGGTCAGTTTGACTTTGAAAAGTTAACTGCCTATTAACATATGCAAATGCACAATTAAGTTCAACAAACTCATTTAGGCATTTCATCAAATACTTGGTAGGCATTATTTTTAGGCCACCATTTTAACTAAATTCCCAACCAAGTTCGTATCATTTCTTTCACTTTAACAAGTTCATGTAATAGTTAACATCAAGTTAACTTAGCTTTCAATTATCAATACTAGTTCATCCATTTATCATGCTAGAACTAAGGGATTTCATCTCTATGTAAAAACCCATTTCATCATATTACTAGACATTCATCCAAACACCTAATAAAATCAAATTCTCCATACAAACTAGTAGACATGATGATTTCAAGCACCTATTAAGATCAATAATACATAAATTTCATCATTTCATACAAAACCCATTTCATGTCATGTATGAACACTTAACAAATTATCTAAATTGTTCATGTATTTCACTCATACAAGCAAGCATGGTGGTTATGAACATTATTACACTATCAATTTCATCATATCATTGAAACCCACTTCATGTCATATATGAACACTTGACCTAGTCTCAAATTTATTCAACTATTTCGCAAATACTAACTAGTATGATGATCATAAACATAAATACCTCATCAATTTCATCATGCTACTTAAAATATTGAACTCAAAGTTATCACCTTCAAGTTCATCCATATACTCATCATCACCTATCACACCCCGACCGCGTAAAACAATCAATCGCGGCGGAATCGTCGGGGAGTGTTGTAACAGAATCATTGTTTCAAAACACACGGAAATTGAAGTTTCATTTTATTAAACATTGAATATTTACATCGTCTGGAAATCTAAATAAACAATTTAAACATAGTCTATAATTGTTATTAAGTCACTAAGGCCTCGTCCAGTCCTATGTGAGCATGCATCCTAGCAATCAACATCATTTAATAACACCTGAAACATATGTGAAAACAAAGTCAGCAAAGAAATGCTGGCGAGTACATAGGTTTTTGAGAGTGTCGGATTCATGGCTAGTTTACATGTTGCAATACTTAATTAAAAACCTTGTTTTGAAAAGTGTAGTATTGCGACATAATTAACCAACTCAAATCAAGTTGGTTATAATTTGTAAACTCTCGTAGCCATGATTCTTAACTCGAAAACATTTTGTTTTAGAAAACCAATTTGTAAAACATCTCGTATTAAATCGTTAATAAAACTCGTTAATAAATCTCGTTAATAAAACTCGTTAATAAATCTCGTTAATAAAACTCGTTAATAAATCTCGCTAATAAAACTCGTTAATAAATCTCGTTAATAAAACTCGTTAATAAATCTCGTTAATAAAACTCGTTAATAAATCTCGTTAATAAAACTCGTTAATAAATCTCGTTAATAAAACTTGTTAATAAATCTCGTTAATAAAACTCGTATGGTTTATATCATTTCGAAAACCTCGTTTGTGTGACATTGTTTCAAAATCGTTTACCCAAGTGAACTAAATAACGTCACGGTATTTAATACGATGAAAACACTTATATATAGGAAGTACCAGTGGCGTATCTACCATGCTTTCATCACATTACACCCGTCCCGTTATCTAAACACTAACCGAAAACCAATCCTTTATCAGATAACTCTTGAAGTTGTTTCGATAATTCTTGCATCTCAGATGGTGCAAGACGATAAGGTGCTTTCGCAATTGGGTTGGGATTGGGTACAAGGTCAATATGAAACTCAAATTGACGAACTGGAGACAAGCCAGGCAGTTCATCAGGAAACACCTCTGGATAATCCCGAACAATCGGAATATCCTGAATACTCTTGCTATTGCCTTTCTCCTCGGTGACATGTGCCAGAAAAGCAACATATCCTTTTTGTAAATAACTTTGGGCCTTCGTACACGACATGAGCTTCAATCCACCAGAAGGTTTCTTGCCACGAACTTCCAGAACATCGCCAGACGAAAGAGGAATGCGAACTATCTTATTGAAACAAATCACCTCAGCATGATGTTTAGCTAACCAATCCATCCCTATGATAATGTCGAAACTCCCAAGTTGCATTGGCGTGAGGTCAATAGGAAAAAAAAAGTGATTATCAAAGTTAAATTGACAGTCGCAAATAACAGAATTGAGAACAAGAGGTTTACCAAGAGCAACTTTGACAGATAAGGGTTTCCTTAGTTATCTAACCAAGGAATTAAAGTGATTACTCAAATTGTCACTTCGTTTCTTAGAATGAAGCGAGCACTTAGAATTTTCAAGGAATTCATGAGCGATCATATGAACGAGAGAACTACAAATACGGTTCTTTGGTGTAGGTATCGTAGGGGTATACAATACACACATGCAACTATATTTGTACATTAGAATTGCAAATAAAGATTTATTTATAAACAAAATCGATTGTTTCCGAGTTCAAAGGAAAACACTAGAAACATAAACATAAGATTCGGATTATTCAAAGTAGCAGCTTCTTCTAATCTGCCAAATGCTCATCCGTGGGTCGGATTTGCATTGAAAATCTTTGGGTATATGTCCCTGACATAACCCGTCTCGCCATTGGTGTAGCAAATACCAGGAGGAAAACAAGCATGTGCTGGATCTGCTTGAAATTGAACGGGGTTCTGAAAAGCTTTGTTTAGCACAGTGACTGAACGACAGTCTCGTGCCAAATGACCAACGAGTCCACAGTTGAAACATTTCCGACATTTGACACTGCCATAGTGGTGGAGGTTACACTGATTGCACAGAGGAGCAGTTCCTAAGTACGGCTTCTTGGCTGGTGGTGCTGCCACCTGGCTAGGTTATGCTTGATTTGGTGTAACGGCTACGGGACCCGTTGGAGCTTTACGCTTCTTTGACTTTTTCGAAGGCTCGGCTTCTACTTCTTTCGATGCTTCTTGGGTGGCTTCATTATTGAGACGAGACATGGCGATACCTAAATCCACAGTCTTCAGGATTACTTCGCCTATTCGCTGGGCAAATTTGGCAGTTTGCTCGGACATTTGAGTGTCGTTGCGATGAAGAGACATTCTAGAGGAATGAAAGACATAGGAGAAAACAAGTGAAATGTTATCGGATAATTAAAACAGAACAACAACGCATAGAAATTGCGATCATTTATTTGTTACCTAAGGCAAACAAATGAGACGGTGATTAATCAAAGTAAACAGGTCATATTAATGTATCACTGAAGACATGCTCGCCTATAAGTGAATACTCACCCCAAGAGTTCCCAGGTAAGAGTGACTGGTCAGATACTGCGGATTTGTACGAACACTCTAGCCTTAGACAGAAAACTCAGGGTACAGGCATTCACCCTTCCAGTTTGCATGTGTTCACATTATAAGACCCAAACTTTGACGAGATTTCAAAAACTTAGAGGGTTCAAAACCTAGTAATCAATCATCCTAGACAAATGATTGGTTTTTGAAGCGGATTCGGAATTTGTGTTCTTGTTGTGGTTGTCACCTAAGGATACGTGACGGTATTGTTTTAAGATCTAAACACAAGAATCTTGTGTTAGGGTCCTAGGAAGGTTATAGACTAGGTCAAAGCATTACTAATAACCTAATTCCCTATAACCATGAGCTCTGATACCAACTTTTCTGTTACACCCCGACCGCGTAAAACAATCAATCACGGCGGAATCATCGGGGAGTGTTGTAACAGAATCATTGTTTCAAAACACACGGAAATTGAAGTTTTGTTTTATTAAACATTGAATATTTACATCGTCTGGAAATATAAATAAACAATTTAAACATAGTCTATCATTGTTATTAAGTCACTAAGGCCTCGTCCAGTCCTATGTGAGCATGCATCCTAGCAATCAACATCATTCAATAACACCTGAAACATATGTGAAAACAAAGTCAGCAAAGAAATGCTGGCGAGTACATAGGTTTTTGAGAGTGTCGGATTCATGGCTAGTTTACATGTTGCAATACTTAATTAAAACCTTGTTTTGAAAAGTGTAGTATTGCGATATAATTAACCAACTCAAATCAAGTTGGTTATAATTTGTAAAATCGAAAAAGGATAATGCACGGTACCCCTGACCGCGGAGGGGATAACCCCTCCCAGGCCGCCACCCGTCAAGCCTGAGCCTGGCAGTAAATACCCTTGCCGAGCCGACCCTTGGGAAAGAGGGTACTTTTGCGCCCAAGGTTCGAACCCGGTACCTCTTGGTTAGAGGTGGGTGTCGGTGGCCAACTGGGCTACCCCAGTTGGTTATAATTTGTAAAATCTCGTAGCCATGATTCTTAACTCGAAAACATTTTGTTTTAGAAAACCAATTTGTAAAACATCTCGTTAATAAAACTCGTTAATAAATCTCGTTAATAAAACTCGTTAGTAAATCTCGTTAATAAAACTCGTTAATAAATCTCGTTAATAAAACTCGTTAATAAATCTCGTTAATAAAACTCGTTAATAAATCTCGTTAATAAAACTCATTAATAAATCTCGTTAATAAAACTCGTTAATAAATCTCGTTAATAAAACTCATTAATAAATCTCGTTAATAAAACTCGCATGGTTTATATCATTTCAAAAACCTCGTTTGTGTGACATCGTTTCAAAATCGTTTACCCAAGTGAACTAAATAACGCCACGGTATGTAATACGATGAAAACACTTATATATAGGAAGTGCCAGCGGCGTATCCACCATGCTTTCATCACATTACACCAGTCCCGTTATCTAAACACTAACCGAAAACCAATCGTTTACCCAAACCGTTTAATTCGTTAAAAATCGCTTTAGTCGTTTAAATCATTATCGTCTTAAATCGTGAAAACTACTTTTGATTGTCTCGCTAATAACATCCAAACCTTCGTGACTCGACTATCTCGCCTATCGCTTCTCGCATTAATAAACTACCAAAGGGTAAATTAACAATCACAGATTCAGTCGTTACCCACCTAACCCACACATAACCATGGGTGCAGTCTGATAACGGGATTTGTCAGATCCTATGGTACCATAACCTAATACTGGTCGGTTCGGCCAAAACTAATGGATATTATTCGTTATGTAAATACAACCAACAAGTTTGTTTACTATATCAAATCGTTATTAATTTAATATAAACCATTTTAATCGTTTTTGAAACCATTGTTATAATATCGAAAATCGTTTTGAAAACCATCGTTAAAACCTTGAAAACATTTAGCACATATGAATCACCCCAAAACAATTGAAAACAGTAAAATAGGGGAACTATGTACTCACCTGAGAATGCTTAGAGGTCTTGAACAACAGCCAATCAAAGCTAGAGGGAGCACGGAATCAATCGACAACCTAATAACTATATAAATAAACCGGACCTAAGTCGGAAGATCGGATAGGATGAGGTTTTGTAAACCAAATGAGTATTGGAACTCATATGACATGGTTTAACAAAGCCTACATTCTAAATCGAAACCTAGCCTAAGTGCTTTCGACCCATTGTGACTCATTAAGGTAGCTTAAGCTACTTTAACGTGTCGTTCGCGCAAAAGCGCGTTCGAGACGTCTAACTAGTCCTATGACAAGTATTATATGCCTAAACATGATTAAATATGTTGTATAATCAATTAAGTGACAAAAGTTTGTGTTACATATGCTTAATTACTAATTATGCATGAAAAGGGCATTTTGGTCATTTACCTAAGGCATATAAACTACCTATCATACAACTAATTAAACCTAAGTGACCATAAGGTATAACCTCATAAGGTTATTCCCTATGCAACTATGGTCACTAAACATGTTTGGTCGGATCCTAATGATCGACCAAACGGGTCGTGTTCGAAAGTCTAAGCGGGTGTTTAGTCCGCTTGACTTACGACTCTACACAAGCACTAATCTAAAAAGTGACAAGTTAAACATGTTAAAACATGTTTAACGAATTTAGAAAATATATTTGGTATCAAAACAAAAGGTTTTGATACCTATAAGTAGTTTGGTTACAAAACACGCAAGAATGCGCATTTTGGCCGAAACTACGACTCGTCACTACACCTAGATAGCGTGGTAATCAGTAGGTATAGTCACTAGGGACTATAACCATCGTGATTACGCTCACGTTATAAAGTTCAAATGAACTTCGCATTGACCATAAACTGGTCAATGCAGAAAGTCAAACGCAGTCTGACTTTCAGACTCGAAAAGCGATAAAAGAACGAAAGAATACTTACAAAAGGTCCCCGCAAGCTTTGATCCGATTTACTCTCAGGTATGAAGCATAAACTTCAACTTAGAGAGCCAAAATTAGATCAATGTGGGTTTTGCAAGTGAAAGGGGATAGCTATTTATAGGAAAACTAGAGCCGTTAGGATCGTTCATCGTAAAACGAGCTTCGATCTCATCCGTACAGATGTGCCCATGGTTTTGTGAAACCATGGGAGCCCATAGTTTCATTAAAACCATGTGCAAATGAGGGGAACAGCTGGAACAAGCTGGAATTTATATTTTTCATTTTGGTCCCTTCCTAAGATAACTATGGCAGAATGATAATTTTGGTCCCTGCACTTCAGAATCTTGCATTTCGGCTCATTTTTGACACGTTTAAGCCTCGTTAACCTCATTTCAAGGCTCTAAAATGAAGTTAAAGTATAGGGAACTCAAAACATGCTCAAAAATATCTCGGATGTCGGTTCGTTTGGTCGTACGGTTGCGTTGTTCGGTTAATTACGACGGAAGTCGTAACGAACGCAAAAACGATCCAAATTACGCGACGAATGGAATTTTATCATGCCAATCAATAAAATAAAATATTTTAATGATTACATAAAGTTTTGGATGTCCGGATGTATTCAGAACGTAAGATATGCGCGAAAATGCAAACTTATGCACTTTTGACGCTTTTAGTCCCTGAATGACCAAAAAGTGTATTTTAGCACACCGAACCCCTCAAAGCCTATTTCTAAGCTATGTAAAGGATATTTAGGGTATGTTTAACTTATGGTCATGTTCCAGAATTTTCGTTACAGTACAAATCGGCATGCTTTCACAGTTTGTCGAAATTAGTCCCTGTAAGCGAATAAACTTGATTTCACCACGCCAAACCCTCCAAAACTTATTTCTAAGTTATGTAAAGGTTATTTAAGGTACGTTAAGCCTATGTCACTGTCCCGGAGTGTTTGTTGCATTAAACAGGTTATAGTTACGCATCAGTGCGCGTATAACCTTCCAGAAAGCGATTTAGAGCCCGAAATCGAACAAGAGTTGATATGTGCAAATGATACACATATTTATACAAATACCAAGTATGAAACACAACATTTCATTGATTTGGTATTTGTTCGATGGCCGTGGAGGCACAGATGTCACATCACCAAAGCATAAATTACAACATAACTTATGATCTCCAAGCTTAGATGATCACGAATTTATGTTCATGCATGTGATTTGGCCCTAATTCATCCTCCAATTTGATGTATTAAGGTTGAGCAAGGGTTTGTTCCTTGTTCTTCTTCTCTGATCGTTGCTCTCACACACACTTAATGTGTGTTATGTTTTATTATGTTTATTAATAAACCTAAGTTTCACTCCTTTTCTTTTTTGGCCCCTCTAGTTTGTGACTTTATTTATATAGGGCTACAACTCATCGTTTTATTACTTATTTACATGTTACTAACTAGGTTAATTTGTTCCTAGTTATTTTGTTTACGGGTTAACTTTTACCACTAACGGTACTTTACCCGCTCTTTAATCTTAGCGTGGTTTGATTATCAAAACCCGTTTTTGGGGTGTTACAGCACGTATAATGAGTGTCGATTTGCAAGTAATTATATTTAAATGATTGATTGTATGAATAACAAGTATGTATAAAATTTGAACTTCATTATGATCAAAGTCTCGAATTACAAAACTGGAAGTGGAATACGAACATGATACGAATATAAGTTTCCATAAATAGAAATACGATTACACTTTCTAAATAAGGGAAGTAAAAAATGCGAAGCGTTACACTACACAGGGCATCGCGCAGACTTCATCTCCTCCCCTCAAGTTTTTTGGGTATGCCTCAACTTTTCCCACCGACGTCGATTGTTATGGGGGAAATTAGGTGGTCGGCGATTTCCATTGTAATGGGGAGAGTTAGGTGGTTAGCGATTTTGATACTTGTGTAACCTGTTGACAGAGACGGATCTGATCGTCGGTGGAGGTGACGGAGGAGATCCGGTTGACGGTGATACGGCGGAGGAGTGCAGTGGTGAAACTGAATCGTCGAAATAGAGTTGTGGAGCTGGAGTAAGTGATGTTCTGGCATGATCTAAAGAAACAGGGAGAGTGAAAAGTAAAGTGAAGGATGCTGGTACTATTTTGGCAAATTTTAAAAATGGATTGTAATGGTTGTTTTCAACAAACCACAATGACAAAAAACGTAACTAACTCTATCTTTTTTTAATTTTAATAACAGCGAAATTACGGTCATTTCAAATAAACGAACAGAATAACTGGATGACGTTAGTGAGAGTGGACTGTAACTGTTAAAAAAGCGAAAGTACATGGACTGTTTTAGCAATTTTAAATTAATGGACTGTAGTGGTTATTTTCAACAAACCATAAGAACGGAAAAGGTTAGGTTCTAAGTTTTAACTTGTGTGTTTTAGGTGAACTAATTATGCATGAATGATAGTATAAGATGAAATTGTTGTGGAATTATATGGACACACAAATTTGAAAAGATATTGAACTTGTATTAATGATTATAATCAAAAGATTACAAGAATGATTTTACACTCCCCCCAGCCTGATCACTCATAATCTATTTATACAAAAGGAATGTATGTAATGTGATAAAATAGATCTCTAACATGTGAGATCTATTTATACAAAGTACAAACATATGTTCGCAATCAGTGTTGACATCACCCTGGTATCAACTTCTAACATTCCTAACAGAAAAGATTTCACAGATGTTAGAAACATCTGATGGAACTAACAACTGATTAAATATACTAAACATCTGTTTTGACTAACACTGTTACATTAATAAAATTTGTTCTTTAAACCTCTGTTGACTAGTTCCAAATATTTGTTTAGGCCTAACAAATGTTTGGTCTTCACCATCGGTGCTTTGTCTTCAACAGGGCTTTGGCCTTTAAACAAATTTTCTTCTTTTCCAACAATGCTTTCCAATCTTCAACAGAGCTTTGTACTCTTCAACAATATGTTATGTTAGTGTTCAAGATTCACTATCTTAGGGATAGTTGTAGATCATTACTTGTTTATTTCTTTATCAGAGTAGTATGTTTTGGCTTTTGATAACATTTGTTCTTTTGTAGATCTAACAATCTCCCCTAGAACAGATGATGCCCCTAGAACAGATGATGCTAAAACTCAGCTTTATTGATCAACTTTTATTCCTCATCAACTTCTCTCTGATTTACCCTTTGAAATTGAGTTCAAACTTCAGAGAGTAGTTATCTTTTGGGTCCCTTTCAAGTTCAAGACCCAATAGGTCTTGTAGATCTTCGTTTTTTAGCCCAAAAGTAATGTTCATGGAGATATTTTCAACTTCTCCATTAGCCCTGAGTAATGTCAATTCATGGCTTGTCTTGTCAGACTTCCATTTTAGAATTTTGAGGCTAGATGGATTTCCTAGGCCAAAAGTTATTGGTGATGAAGGTCTACCCAAGATTTTTCCGATGAGATCTTCAAGATTTATGTCTGGGTGACCATAAATGAACTCATTCCTGATCCTCTCCTTCCTATATTTATCTTGATATTTCTTTATGTCTTTTGCTGACATCTCCTTTTGTCTTTTTAGATAGCTTCTTGCAGCTGAGGAGATGTTCTTTGTAGTAGGAAGTTCTGAGGGACCAACAAGAGTCTTAATAGGGAAATCCACTTGATCATAGTCTAGCTTTATTGGGACTAAGAGATCTTTTTCTCTTAGATTTTCTAGCTTTTTTGTAGTTGTTCATGATTGTTGGCTCATCCCATTTTTCCATAGATCTAAGTGACTCAAAATTTGTTGCAACCATTTATTCCTTCATCCTTCTCAACTGCAAGGCCCCTTTATCATTAGGCTTTTTTCCTGCTCTTCAATTGGGAGGTGTAGGTTTGAGCTCTGGATTCAATTTCAACTTTTCAATCCTTAAAATTTGATCTAATAAAGGCTTCAGTTGACCATTCTGAGAATTGACGATTGGTTGCTTTGTATGGCATGTTTTTCATGATAGGGGCCAGATAATATTCTCTCAATGTCTTTTTAAGGTCAGGATAAGTGATTGGAGCATGTGATAGTTGATTATACAAGTCTTTTGCATAGTCTTCCAATGCATTCACCTTCCTAAGTTCTTCAGGCATGATGAATTTTATTTGCTTGTCATCCTTCCCTTTACATTTCTCTAGAACTATCCTTTCAGCCTGCTTCATTTTGAGCTCCAAATATTCTTTGACACTTGTTGGTTTTGGAAAGTTTTACAGAGATAGGAAGATGAGTTGGCTGACATCAGATGTGGAGTAGAAGGACCGTATTTCTTGTGATACAATGGTCAACTCCAGTGGATGTGCAAAAGTGGTTATAGCAGTTGTGGTTGAAGTGATTGATATAGGTAGTGATGTGGAAATGGATGTGGAAGTGATGGTGAGATGGTTGGTTGGTGGTAGACGGTAGTGATAATGTGCTTTTGATGTGAGAGGTTTCAGGAGTTTCTTCATCAACATCTTGGATAATAAATTTTGTTTTTGTAGTCCTAGTTTGTGGTGTGGGTGTTTTTGTTGGTGGTAATGAGATTTTTTTGGCAATTTTCTTTTTGTGATAAGAAGACCAGCAGGGGCCTTTTTGGAAATAGGCTTAACTGGTATTGTGGTAAATGTTGTTGTGGATGTAACATCTGTTTGCATTTTTGTGATGCCAACGGATGTTTGGTTGTGGTTTGGCTGGATGGAATGATGGTTGTAGAGACAGAGCTTTGAGGAACAGATGTTGTAACAGTCCTTTTTACTTGTCTTGTAGGTTGTCTTCTTGTTGGAACTTCTATTAAAGAGTCCAAGTTTTGTTCAATTCTCTATTTTTCAAGTGTTTCTTGGACTGCTAGTGCATCCTTTGCTTCCCTTGTATCTCTTCTTTTCTCTTTTTCAATGGCAGCTTCTTTGGCCTTTTTGGAAACAGATAGATCATGCCTCTTCTGTGCTCTCTTGATCTAAGGGGGTAGTTTTCTCATCCCTTCTGCATTCTCCCCCTTTTTAGCATCATCTTCCTGATAACTGGGTTTAGGAGTAGAGCAAGTTGTTTGAAGGAGATGATCTTTAATGGCTTTGATCTCAGCTTGGGTATCTTTGTACTTGGCATCTACTATATTTCTGATTAATTTCATGTGTATGTTGTGGGTGGCATCTACAAATTGCTTTTGAAGTTGTAGGTACATTTGTGTATGAATCCACGTTTCTTTTGCAATTTCTGCATTTGAAGGTGGAGTTCTTGAGTTTTGAACCAGGTTCTTTAGCATATCTTTTATCTCATCCACTAAAAACTCTATCTCGGTTACTATCTCCGTCAATTCTTGGCATCTCATCAACTAAAGACTCTATTCCAGGGATCATGATTTTTTGCACTTTCTTCATCAACCTTCTTACAAACAAGTGTATGTAATTGATTGACTGCTCCCTCAATGTCAACAGTCTAATCTTCATTATTAGTCAAATTTTCATTAAGTTTACTTTCCTCATGCTGATGATCTCATCCTGTTGGTTGAGAGTTTTACATGTGTCATTAATCACATCCTCTGTTTTACTGAATTTTTTTCTTCTAGGCATCCCACAACTTTTTTTGCACTATTACAGTGTAACAAATCAGCATAGATTTCTTTTGGTAGAGTTGTAGCAATAATACTGAATGCTTTTGCATCTATCTCAAACTTTTGAAAATCCTGCTCATAGTAGTATTTTGGTTTCTTTGACTCTTGAATATTTGGATTTTGAGTACTTGATACCATCGGAACATATGGTCCGGATGTAACGGATCTCCAATATCCAGTGTTCTCTTAAGCTAGCAAATGAACCATTCGACGTTGCTAGGTATTGTATTCTAATCTGACAAGCATCGGAGGCTTATTGCTGAAACCAGTGTTATGAGAGTTGTGATTGTTTTGTGTCATTCCTTTTGATCTTTGTGAAAAACAGAGTATGTACAAAAACTTTTTGAATATGATACTTTAAACTCTATAATTCGATACAACGAACAGTTGGTTATCAATTATGTGAGCTGATCGTTTTCTATGAATGATAATATAAGATGAAATTGGTGTGGAATTATATGGACACACAAATTTGGAAAGATGTCAAATTTGTATTAATGATTATAATCAAAAGATTACAATAATGCTTTTACACTCTCCCTCAGCCTGATCATTCATAATCTGTTCGTACAAAAGGAATGTATGTGATGTGACAAAATAGATCTCTAACATGTGAGATCTATTTATGCTAAGTACAAACATCTATTCGCAATCAGTGTTGGCATCACCCTGATAGTGACATCTAACATTCCTAACAGAAAAGATTCCACGGATGTTAGAAATATCTGATGGAGCTAACAACTGATTAAATACACTAAACATTTGTTTTGACTAACATTGTTACATTAATAAAGTTTGTTCTTTAAACCTCTGTTGACTAGTTCCAAATATCTGTTTAGGCCTAACAGATGTTTGGTCTTCACCATCGGTTCTTTGTCTTCAACAGAGCTTTGTAATATTCAAACAGATGTTTTTTAGTGTTTAAGATTCACTATCTTTGTAGAGAGTTGTAGATCATTTACTTGTTTATTTCTTGATCAGAGTACTATGTTTTGACTTGTAATATCATCTGTTCTTTTGTAGGTCCAACAAAAAATGTAATTCAATAAATAGCATAACTATATAGTTGTAAAACTCTTGATATGTAGTTCTAAAATGTACAAATACATACACATAGAATATTCATCAAGTTAACTTTTTAAATAATCTGAACAATTATATATTCTATTTATTATAAAAAGATGTTATCTATTAATTTGCACCTAATAAATGCAAAATTAAACACCCGTAATTATATTTAGTTTCACGATTCTACCATATGTCAATCAAATAACACGTCTGATCGACCATACATTTGTCATCATCGTACGCCAACTCTCTTGTCTCGCCCTCCCTTCTTCATATGCCATGTCACCCTATTCTACCAACAAAATTATATATTTAAACCAAATTACTAATCGATGCCCACATTTTTACTATCACAACACATTTTAGGCATGGAAGCTAACCTTAAAATGGCATGCTTCATATGCAACAAATCTTGCAAAGACCAAAAGATGTTGAAAGATCATATGGACCTCCACATGATTGTTAGATTCAACCGATCTAAGATTCGAAGTGACCCACCACCTTTCACCATTGATCTGTTCCCTGATCCACTAGCGTTGAGGCTTGCTCTACCGTCTGGGCCACCACTATCGACTGAACTTACTTTGGCATCGGGAATCTATCGAGCTTTGGCTAGACCACCCAAACATCGTGACTATATAGAAGATCAAGAGGAAAATGAGGTTTCAACGGCACTTAGTTTGAGTCGGCCTTCTAATTGATGTTTTTCTATTTTGATAGTAAATTTACCATCTATTTTCGTGTTTAAGAATAATTATCAATATTACATCTTAATTATCCTTTTCGATAGTATAATATTTAGTTTTCTTTATCTTTTTTCTAGTATATATAATGCAAATGGTTGAGATGCAAAGATACAAAGATATGTCGTTACATATCATGACAAAAAATCGAATACAAATAAAGTTAACGTACTAAACGTACGAATAACATGAAAAAGACAAAAAAACGTGGTGGTATTTTTGTAATTATCAGTAAATATCAAAATTACTCTACAAATGATCCTGTAGAGTAATTTTGATCTTTGTAGATTAATTTTGTAAAATGTTCTTGTAGAGTAATTTTGATCTTGTAGAATAATTATAATTTTGATAAATTTTGATCTTATAGGGTAATTATCAAAATTACTCTACAGGTGTATCAAAATTACTCTGCATCAAAATTACTTTTACAAATGAATCAAAATTACTCTACAAATGATCCTGTAGAGTAATTATTTTAGCATTTAGTTATGGGGTTTAGCTTTATGCTTTAGTTTTTAGCATTTAGTTTGAGGGGGGGGGGGGGGTTAGGTTTTTGCTGGGTGGGGGTGGTTAGGTTTTTTTAGGTTTTTGAGGGGTGGGGGGTTAGGTTTTTTGGGGTTTTTTTTGCTTAGGTATAGTTTTTTGATCAAAATTACTCTATAAGACCAAAATTACTCTACAAGAACATTTTACAAAATTACTCTACATGATCAAATTTACTCTACAGTATCATTTGTAGAGTAATTCTGATAATTACCCTACTAGCAGATAATTACAAAGATGCCACCACATGTTTTTGTCTTTTTCATATTATTCGTACGTTAACTTTGTTTGTAGAGAAACTTTCCCTTACATATCATAAAATTAAGGAGTCATATGAATATAATATTAGATCATTTTATTCTTTAATTTGTGGGGCCACATCGTTAGTAAACCATATTGCTTATAGAATAGTGGTATTTAAGTGTGGACGTGACTCAGCCTTTCTGAAAGCCCAAAGTGAATTCACATATCATAACCCTTTTCCATTAAAAAATATTTTTTGCTTAAAACCCGCACACATGGAAATATGGACACGGTAAATGGCTATGAGTGGAGGAAAGAGAAAAAGTTATTGTTTATCAGTAAATTTGAAGGAGATATTGTTCACCTCTATAATTTTTCAATTTAATTGAAAATGAGAGAGAAAAGATTGTGTTTTTTTAATGTAATTATAGAGATAGAGAAGAAGACTCAACTGCTCTTACACTCACATTAATTTGGGGGATCCATTGTGAATGTTATTAGCTTACTAATGCAAATTTAATACTCAAGCCTTGTGATAAACAAATGTGTAGATTTAAGAGTTGAAATGGAAGGGTGTTTGAGATTGCTTATTTAACTTCAAAAGTGCTTTTTAACAAAAATGATTATTTACTTATAACATTTCAAAAGGAATTTTTGAAAAAGTGTTTTGATTAGCTTATAAATCAATAAGTTGTTTTTCATAAAGTATTTGGCTTAACTTATTCATGTAAAATGATAAAAAGGACATTCTTATGTATTTAAAACCATTTACTACTTTTACATAAAATATTATACTTAACAATTTTTTAGACAAATGTTAAAATTTTGAAAAAATTACAAAATATATAATATAAATTTCTTTTACAAATTTTATAATTTATTGATTAGATCATAATAATATTACATTCATACAAATTATAAATAACTAATTTATTGATTAGATCGTAATAATATTACATTCATACAAATTATAAATAACTAGTATTAAGGCTTCCCGCGTTGCGGTGGGGGCGTAAACCCGTGCTAATTATACCGAAACATAAAACAAAGAAAATAATAACGAAGTCGATTTAGGACTCACGCATTGCGACGAACCTGTTAAACGGGAAAAAAATAGATAACATAAAAGGGTTAACCCACACAAGCACGTTGCGCCGTGTTAACTCGCAAAATTTCGAATGAAACATAAAAACGCTGAACCACACACGCACGTTGCGCTGTGTTAACTCACAAAATTTATAATGAAACATAAAACAAAAAGATTGCGAAATGTGAAAAGTATAGGGGAACAAAGTTAAAAAAAACCATGAAAACCTGTCTTTTTAAACAACTTATGTGAAACGGTTAAAAAGTTATTTTTCAAAATTCACGATAACCTGATTTTTTAAACAAATCTTGGTTTTTTAAACACAAATTTACCAATCTACTCCTAATTAAAAAACACAAGATTATTAAACCAACATTTAAAAAACCAAAGTTGTTTAAAAAGCCAGATTTTTCCCAAAAACAAAAATAAAAAAGCACAACTATAAATGTCAAACACTTTTTGACTTGAGCAATTAATCATTTCCAAACTCTATCCCAAAGTAAATCGATAAAAAAAAACCATAACTATGTAAAAAAATCATATGATTGTCATGAAAAAGGATGTTAACGCACCCCAAAATACGGAATTATTTCTAGATATCTTTATTCTTTTATTTTTGAGTCACACATTATTCATTTGTCATCATTTTAGTTATATAGTTTGGAATAGGTCCTGAGTTCGATTCCTATAATGAGGGTTTTCCTATATTTATTGGGTTTTCTCCTGAATTGGTGTATAGGCATTATGCCTAGTGGAGATGGATATGATCGGGTGATTCCGCTGGTAGCACGATGACACTACAGTAATCTAAATTTGTCGGTAAAAAAAAAGTTTGGAATCATCCATACATATTAACTTTTTTGTCTTTTTTTCCCACACTTTATAAATATTAGACGGCTATTTCGTCCTAATAGGGATTATTTTTTAATAATGAATTAAATTCGGGTAAAATAATTTATGTATGTGTTTATTTAGGTCAATCAACGGTGGATGGTTTAGGATTTTCGTGAGGAAGGAATCTTGGGTTAAGTTATACAACTTAACAAGGGATGTTAAATCGTGTATTAGCGGGTTTAACAGGTCTCTAGCGATGCGAACAAAACAAGTTCTAAACATGAATACGCCTTGTTTAACTACTTTTGTATCCGATGTCTATGACACAGTTGTATGCAGTGGCGGAGCTTGACCAAAAGTTTCGCGGAGGCGGAAAGTCATGGGATTTTTAGGCGAAATAATTGGCAGGGTGGACCTATATAATTTTAAAATTTTCGGACGAAAAATCTAAAATATTATACTTCTAACCGAAACATCGGCCTGAGAGGTCGTCCCCCTTGGTTTTTTTCAATGATTGATATACTAAGGTGCTGTTTGTTTTTTCATAAAACCTCTGCGCAGGCTCTTCTGTCTGCGCTGCGCAGACCACGCGCAGACTGTTTGTTTTTCCAAAGACATTTCATTAAAAATTGTCTGCGTGAGGTCTTCTTGGTGCAGACTTGGTTCAGCCACTTCTAAGATCTTCTAAGGTCCGTAGAGGGTTAAACACCACCACCCACCACCGCGGACCACCACCACCGACCACCACCGTCCATGACCACCACCACCTATTTCCGTCCATCACCACCATCCACCACCCACAACCCACCACCGTCCATCACCACCACCACCACCACCGTCCATCACCACCACCACCATCCACCGCCCACCACTGTCCACTACCTAGCATCGTTCATCATCACCACCACCATCCACCACCCACTACCGTCCGTCACCACCACCACCACCACCGGCCACCACCCACCAACGTCCACCACCCACCACTGTCCTCCAACACCCACCACCGTCCACCACCACCACCACCGTCCACCACCCACCACCGTCCATCTCCACCACCACTACCACCGTCCACCACCCACCACTGTCCTCCAACACCCACCACCCTCCACCACCACCGTCCACCACCCACCACCGTCCATCTCCACCACCACCACCATCCACCACCTACCACCACCATCCGTACACCACCACCAGTTTATTTTAGAAGCCTGCAGAAGTTAAAAAACAAACAGTATTCTTCTTGTAGACTCCAGACATTTGGTCCACCTCTTCTGCTACAGATGTGGTCCGCAGACTGCAGGCATTTTACCTCTTAAAAAACAAACATCACCTAAATAGCATAATCATAAAATTGATTATTTTTCAATGTCACTTAATTTTTTTCACAACCATTACTATTATTATTATTACTATATATATTAAACTACATCACTAGCTACAAGGAAGTTTTTGAATTTTTATTTTGACCATGAAAGTTTTGGATTTTTATTTTGACCACGCAAGTTTTTGGATTTTTATTTTGACCACGTTTGTATTGATTTTCATTTTTTATTATTGTTACGTTTTTAAACCAATTTACATTCTTACCCCTGAATTTTAATAAATTTATCACATGTTCTATGAACTTTAATAAGTTATTTTTACTCTTTTAAAACTGCATTACACTACAACCCCCAAACTTTAAAAAAGTTATCGCTTTAGATTTTAAACGAATTTTTGTTATGATGTCATGATTTTTTTTACATGTTTCCTCTTTTTATATATAGCTTCAAATAATACTAATTTATGTTATTGTACTGGAAATTTGTAACTCAAACATAAACCGTTATCGTAGTATTACTATATATATATATATATAGTGCAAGTGTAAAATACAATATCCCTTAACGTACAATACGTACGATATTGTGAAATCACACGTTATAAAAAACACATGTTGGAAATCGCATATTGGTTTTTTTGATGAAATCGCATGTTGGTTTTTTGTAGCAATTTCGCATGTTGGTAAATATGATGAAATCGCATGTTGGTATATAAAGCAATTTCGCATGTTGGTTTTTCAGCACAAATCACATGTTCAAAAGTGAATTCGCACCAGATCGGACGGCTGAGATTAGCGCGTACATATTGTACGATAAGGGCTATTGTACGTTAACCTAACCATATATATATATATATATATATATATATATATATATATATATATATATATATATATATGGGGCCGCTAGAATGAGAACCACCACGAGTTATGAGAACCGCGAGAACCAAGTGCCACGGAGGGCCGTTGACCACGAAATTTTTTTTACACCTAGATCCGTATATTTTAGGACCGGGTGTAAATTTTGGGTTCAAACGGCGCGCCCGAGGGGGTAGTTTTTTACGCCCAAAGTTTGGGTTTTTTTAATTTTTCTTTTTTTTTAACCAAACTTTGGGCGTAAAAAACTACCCCCTCGGGCGCGCCGTTTGAACCCAAAATTTACACCCGGTCTTAAAATATACGGATCTAGGTGTAAAAAAAATTTCGTGGTCAACGGCCCTCCGTGGCACTTGGTTCTCGCGGTTCTCATAACTCGTGGTGGTTCTCATTCTAGCGGCTCCCTATATATATATATATTAAACTACATCATTAGCTACAAGGAAGTTTTTTGATTTTTATTTTGACCACGTTTGTATTGATTTTCATTTTATTATTATTGTTAAGGTTTTTAAACCAGTTTACATTCTTACCCTTAGTTTTAATAAATTTATCACATGTTCTATGAACTTTAATAAGTTATTTTTACTCTTTTAAAACCGCATTACACTAAAACCTCCGAACTTTAAAAAAGTTATCGCTTTAAATTTCAAACGAATTTTCGTTATGATATCATGATTTTTTACATGTTTCATCATTTTTATATAGTTTCAAATAATATTAATTTATGTTATTGTATTGGAGATTTGTAACGCAAACATAAATCGTTATCGTAGTAACTCAACTTTTAATTACTATTGTTATTTTTGTTTTCCAAAAAAAGTTGGTTCCCACCGCAATGCGTGGGTGGGAACAACCTAGTTAATATTAAGTGACAAAACTTGGACGTTTTTACATTAGCCTTTATGTTAACATTTAAAGTTTGACGCAAACAAAAGTACTTTTACCCCTTTACTAAAATCCGGGTTGGTTTTGCATCATTCAACCGTCTAATTTGATTTTGATACTTTTATTAAAGTGGATAATTTTTTTTATTTCAGTGACTAAAAAGTTAAAAACTAATTATGTTAAACAATAAAACAATTATATGAGGTTTTTTATTAGTTAGTTTTTTTTTCTAAATTTATATGTTCTATCAAAAAGTGATAAAATCTTGAAAATTACAAATTGGCTCATTATAACCTTATAGACCATAGTTTTAACGATTTTTTTTTGAAAATAAAAATTATATATTGTACATATAAATTAGTTAACTAATTTAAGATTCTAAAAATCGATGTATAAATTTATAGCTTTATACAATATAACCTACTCGGGTTTTGATAGCAACTCTTTCTCGAATGGTTATGTTTTCATTTAAGCTCGATATGATTCGTTTAGCAATTTAACAAATTTCATATTTAAGAATGATAATATGGTTTAGGATTTGACAATTTCTTCGAATTGAAGTTCTTTCGTTGATCATTGACTGATCTTCTTCTTATTATCTTGCAAACATCTCTTGCATGCATGTCACCTTGAATTTACACACATGAATTTAATTCTAGTGTTAATCAGTTCTATTTAAACATGATGGAAAACATAAATAACATACATGTTACAGCAGACAGGGCAGTGGAGAATCCAGTCAGAGATGCAGCCATTGAGTTCGACATTTGTCAGGATGATCTGGTTCCTTCTTAGGGTGCAAACTAATGATGGTGATGATGAAAACCGAATAGGGAGTTCAGTTATGGAGAGGAGGCCGATTTTGATGTTATGATAATTAGGTTATGTGTGTAACCTTAGAACCTCTACATAAGTCTCCTTATATATGCACCCAAGAGGAAACCTAATTAGTTAATAAGGGTAATATGATTCATCAACAATTACCAACTAATTATTTACTAGGTTATTATATATTTTTATCTATATTATGTAAATGATTATAATGGCTACTAGATTAAATATTATATCATAACATATTTAATCTTACATTCTCCCACTTAGCCGAGTAATCATTTATTATGAGTATTAGATAAGCCTGATTAGGAGTTAACACTCATTTTAGCCTTAAACCAAGAACTATAGCAGAGAAATACAGCCGTTGAATCATCATGCGACTCAGGACCCCCATTAGTCATACTATAGCCTCAATTTAAAACCTAATCGTCATGATCAAAATACGCATAAGCCCTTTGTTTGATTTGTAATTTTTATTTGCCTATATGCCATTATACCGGTTGAACATATTCTTAGAGACATACAAAAATCAAACTGAGGAAATTTCATTAACATAAAACATAAGCTAGTACAATATGCTAAATAAGGTCTTTACTAAATCCCATATTCCGAACATGTTCTTCGTAAACTTTAGGAGGGAGACCTTTAGTCATCGGATCCGCAAGCATATCTTTAGTACTAATATACTCAATACAAAGATTATTTTCCTCAACACGTTCACGTACGAACATATATTTTGTATCGAGATATAAACCAGCTCCAGTCGAACTGTTACTGTTCGAGAAACTAACGGCAACTGAGTTATCACAGTAAAGCTTCAATGGTCTAGAAATGGAATTAACGATTTTGAGTACGGTGATCAGATTTCTAAGAAACATTCCATGACAGGTTGCGTTATAAACAACAATGCACTTTGCCATCATTGTGGAAGTTGTGGTCAACTGTTGTTTATGACTCTTCCATGAAATGGGTCCCCCTGCTAACATAAAGATATAGCTAGAAGTGGATTTCTTGTCATCTTTGCATTTGGCAAAGTCAGAATTAGAATAGCCTACCACTTCTAAATGATCACTTATTCTATAAGTCAGTTTATAGTCTTTCGTCCCTTGCAGATATCGAAGTACCTTCTTAGCTGCTTTCCAGTGATCTAGGCCAGGATTAGTCTGATAACGGCTTAGCATTCCAGCAATATAAGCGATATCTGGGCGAGTACAAACTTGAGCATACATCAGTCTCCCGACTACTGACGCATAAGGTATCTGGCTCATTTGCTCATTCTCAACCTCTGTTGTCGGACGCTGGAATGAACTGAAAACATCTCCCTTAACTACTGGAGCGACAAAGGGTTTGCACTGTTGCATGTTGTAATGTGTAAGGACACGATCTATGTAAGCCTTTTGAGACAATCCTAAGATCCCTTTGTGTCTATCTTGGTGAATTTCGATGCTAATGACGTAATAAGCATCTCCGAGATCCTTCATGTCGAAGTTATGCAAGAGTAACCGCTTCGGCTCATGCAACATGTCTAAACTATTACTTTCCAATAGAATATCATCTACGTAAAGGACAAGTATAGTAAAGTTGCTCCCACTCATCTTGAGGTAGGTGCATTGATCCACTTGATTCTTCATAAAACCTTGTTTCTTCATGACTTCATCTAACTTGAGGTACCATTGACGTGATGCTTGTTTTAACCCGTAAATGGATTTCTTTAACTTACAGACTAGATGTTCCTGACCTTCAGGTTTAAAGCCTTCAGGTTGTTTCATGTAAACATCTTCGTCTAAGTCTCCGTTAAGGAAGGCGGTTTTAACGTCCATCTGATGCAACTCTAAATCAAAATGAGCTACTAAGGCCATGACGATCCTTAATGAATCTTTACGAGAGATAGGTGAAAACGTCTCTTGATAATCAATTCCCTCTTTCTGATTGTAGCCCTTTGCAACCAATCTTGCTTTGTAGCGTTCAACGTTACCATTCGGATCCAGTTTTGTTTTGAACACCCATTTACATCCTACGGGTTTGACACCGTTGGGTAATTCTACCAAATCCCAAACGTCATTTTTCTTCATGGATTCGAGCTCATCAATCATTGCTTTATTCCATTCAGAAGACTGATCACTGCTAATGGCTTCATTGTAAGAGATAGGATCATTGAGCTTTCCGGGATCCATTTCAGTCAGGTATGTAACATAATCATCTCAATTAGTAGGCCTTATGAGCCTAGATGACCTCCTGAGTTGATTATCGGGTTCAGCATTGTCTTGGTTTTGAGCGTTTGATGTGCCTTCGTCATGAGGTATAACGGGTTCTGATTGTAGAGGTAAATTTGGAGTTGGTGCAATAGCTTCAGGTACAGTAGTTGCATTGGGTACAAGAGGAGTAATCAGAGTAATGGTAAGTGACGAGTCCCCCCCCCCCGCGCGTCTTGTACTTCTTGCAATTCTTCGTAAGGGTTGGTACTGCTTCCACTGACCTTGAAATCCTCCAGGAACGAAGCACGCTTGGTTTCAACAATACGGGTGACATGGGAAGGACAATAGAAACGATAACCCTTAGAGTTATCAGGATACCCGATAAAGAAACAGGTAACTGTTTTAGGGTCAAGTTTCCTTAGGAAAGGATTGTAAAGTTTTGCTTCAACAATGCAGCCCCATACTTTCATATATTTAAGACTCAGTTTCCTTCCTGTCCAGAGTTCATAAGGAGTTTTAGGGACAGACTTAGAAGGAACTCTATTGAGTATATGAACAACTACTTTTAATGCTTCAATCCAGAGGAATAATGGTAAATTAGTGTTGGCTAACATACTGCGCACCATGTTCATAAAGGTACAGTTTCTTCGTTCAGCGACACCGTTCTGCTGAGGTGTAACAGGCATGGTGTATTGGTTCACAATCCCCTGGCCTTTACAAAACTCATAAAATGGATCAGGAGCTTGACCCACATCAGTATATCTTCCATAATATTCACCGCCTTATCTGATCTCACAACTTTAATCTGACGATCTAATTAATTTTCAACTTCAGCTTTATAATCTTTAAAAGTTGTAAGAGATTCAGACTTTTCCTTAATAAGATACAAGTACATGTACGAGAATAATCATCAATGAAAGTGATAAATGAAGTATGTCCTATTATGTCAGCGATTTGGTAGGGACCACTAATGTCAGTATGAATGAGTTCTAATAAATTAGAGCTCCTAGTGGCACCTTTCTTATTTGCTAATGTCATTTTATCTTTAAGACATTTGACACATGTTCCAAAATCATAGGAATCGAGAGGAGGTAAGACTTCATCCTTTACGAGACGATTTAATCGTTCTCTTGAGATGTGGCCTAAACATTGATGCCACAACATGGATGAAGTCTCTAAGTCTCGTTTCTCTTTCATCTTTGTGAGTGATTCATTAATGTTATATGACAACAAAGATTTGGAAAAGTCATCATCTAGTTCTAATCTATAGACACCACCATCCAGAATACCAGTACCATAAAGAACAGAATCATAGAGGATAGAGAGTTTGCGATGACCATGGGAAACAATAAAACCATCCATGTCTAACTTTGGTCCTGATACTAGGTTTCGAGTTACCTTAGGAACATATAAGGTATCATAAAGTTTAATACATAAACCAGTTTTCATAAATAATTGTAATGTTCCAATGGCCTTCACTTCTAATTCTCGATCATCCCCAACCTTAAGCAGTCTTTGGTTTCTTTCCAGCTTCCGGATTGTAAGGAATCCCTGAGTTGAATTGGTAACATGAACCATAGAACCATAATCAAACCACCAAGAATTAGCAGGAACATTTAAATTATAGGACTCAAGTATCATAAAATAATCGTTACCTTTCTTAGCCAGCCACTCCTTAAAGTCAAGGCATTCCTTATGCATATGTCATGTCTTTTTACAGAACTTGCAGTGGATTTTTCCTAAGGAGTTCTTAGAGCTGGAAGGTGCACTTGTATTAGGATTGGACCTTTGGACTTTGGAAGCATCCTTTCTCTGATGATTGTTCTTCCTTTTCTTAGAGTTGGAGGTGGTGAAGTTAGTAACATCAGTAGTGCGATCCATCCTCATACGCTCTTCCTCCTGTATGCACATAGCGACCAGCTCACTCATCGTCCATTTGTCCTTCTGAGTGTTGTAATTGATCTTGAATGCTTCAAAGGACGAAGGAAGCGAAGTAATGATGAAATGAACAAGGAAACAATCACTGATTTCCATTTCTAGCCCCTTCAGCTTATTGGCCATGTCATTCATCATCATGATGTGCTCGCGAATGCCGCTCCTCCCATCATACTTAGTTGTCACCAGCTTGAGGATAAGAGTACTAGCGTGTGCTTTAGACGTCCCCTTGAATTGTGCCTCCACATAAGCCAAGTAGGTTTTAGCATCTTCAGAATCAGGAATGGCTCCTCTGATTGCATTGCTTATAGACTGCTTCATAAACATGAGAGACATGCGGTTACACCTAGTCCACTTTTCATGAGTCAACTGCTCAGCAGCAGTACTTTGAGGAGTAAGGTCCGCCGGCTGATTCTTTCTTAGAGCATAATCAAAATCAAGCAATCCAAGCGTAAGCATGAGAGCATCCTTCCATGCAGCAAAGTTATCACCAGTCAAAGGTGGAATCCCGCAATTGGGTGCTGATAGTGGTAATAAGATGAGCAAGTTATGATACTAAGAAAGAAGTCTTAACGTGATCTAAGGGCATGTTATACTAAGGCAGGCATAAATAATGACCATTTAAATTATGAAGCTGTGATATTGTCTATTACTAACATCAAAATAATAGACTTAGTTAAAATTCTACTTAAACGAAGACAAATCAGCTTTGGCCAGAAGTGTAATCATTTAAGCATGTGTGCAAAGTGGTTTTGACAAATCAGCTTTGGCCAGAAATGAAACAATCACTTTAGTTATGTACTTGTTAAGTATGCTATACATGAATGAATTAAATCAGCTTTGGCCAGATATTAAGACATTCACGTTTGTAATGCACACTCAACATAGCTTTCGTAATACTTGAACGATAAATAGATGTACCAAATCAACTTTGGCCAGAAATGGTACATCAGAAGCTCATTCAAGTTAAGCCATTTTTGTTTTGTAAAACATTATCTGATTCTAATTAATTAACTAAGTATTTACAAAATCAATTATTTAATAGCAAACCACCTGTTAGCGAGGATCGAATTGCTTAATAAAGTAATGGGATTTCGAATAAGTCTTGACATTTTATGAACACTCATGATTTCGGATGAATTATGTCTTGGATTCATCCGAGATGAATGATTTCGAATTATCTCGGACTATCCGAGATGGATGAGTTCGAATGATCTCGGATGTGTCCAAGACGCGTAAGTCGAATGATCTCGGATTCATCCGAGATGGTAATGTTTAGTTCGAGATTATCCGAGATACTTAGTTCGAGATGATCCTAGATGATCAAGTAGTTATTCATCTGTGATGGACGAACATATGTTCATCCGAGATGACCAGTTCTAGATGATCTCGGATTCATCCGAGACGCGTTCCTCAAGCTTCGAAATCCTTAATTTAGGCAGTTAATAATTGATAAGATTGAAAATCCGAAATTTTAGGGATTATGGGATTAAGTTTCCTGTTTAAATGTTAATTATATTTATCTGTTTATTTCGAAAATTATATCCATTAATAGAAAAACAGATTTTCGAAACGTTTAAGTAGATAAAATAGATCAAAACAGGACCAAACATGCAATAATCCGAATTCATTCCAAAACTAAGGGAATTTTCTAATTTTGTCATGCACATGTGATGAACCCTAAAATAAAACATTCAATCATTATATTTGAAATCTGGAAGTCAATACACATTTAAACAGATTTCTGAACACATGTTGATTTCGGAACAATAACTATGGATAAACATATGATCCGAGACATATCCGAGATGCACGATTCAAGATGATCCGGGATGGTATCTCGGATGGAAAAAACGAATTTTATTAGGGTTTTTCAAATTCTGTTTTCCAGATTTATTCCAGATTTATGGATAAAACAGAACTGATTTATCAACATATGCTCTGATACCACATGTTGATCAGTTTTGTTTAAACATGATGGAAAACATAAATAACATATATGTTACAGCAGACATGGCAGTGGAGAATCCAGTCAGAGATGCAGCCATTGAGTTCGACATTTGTCAGGATGATCTGGTTCCTCCTTAGGGTGCAAACTAATGATTGTGATGATGAAAACCGAATAGGGAGTTCGGTTATGGAGAGGAGGCCGATTTTGATGTTATGATAATTAGGTTATGTGTGTAACCTTAGAACCTCTACATAAGTTTCCTTATATATGCACCCAAGAAGAAACCTAATTAGTTAAATAAGGGTAATATGGTCTATCAACAATTACCAACTAATTATTTAATAGGTTATTATATATTTTGATCTATATTATGTAAATGATTATAATGGCTACTAGATTAAATATTATATCATAACATATTTAATCTTACATCCAGGCCTTAATAATTGCTATGAATTGAAGTTTTTTTTTTTCAGTGAATCTCTTCTGATTTTTTCGCCAGTTTTGTTTTATGTTGCATATATACATGATTTTATGATCCATTTGCCAATAATACAACTAAAGTAGTATCAATACTCAAAATCATTTAATTATGTGTTTTCCTTTTCCATTTATTTTGCAAGCTATGTTTTCTATAATTATGAATCATAAAATTCTGACATAACATGAAGATAATCCGGTTTTGTGTTGCATTGTCTAATTTTTAAAAAAATCCTGTTTGGATTGATACATTTAATCCATTTAATTAAACATGCCAACTTGTCACCCTTTTAAAACTAATAAAATATTTATTTTTTCATAAGATTGACCCGCTTAACCAATTATTATAACCTGTGCAAAAACTCACTAACCCGTTTATGATTTTGTTTAACCTGTCCACAATATGATTACCACCCATTTAGAGCTCGTTACCTGCTTATAACCCGTCAACCCATTTAAATCACGTCAACTTGTTTATGTACACAGTTCGTGTTTGGTTTACACAATTTAAGTTTTCGTGTTAGAGTTAATGTCTTTAACACGAAATTATATTATTCGTATACGAGTTATTTTTTCAGCCTCTCAACCCAACACAATTTTGATCCTACCTAGAACATATGTTAATCATCTTCTTGTAGCCTCTTTGGTTCAAAAGAGCAAGATGTGCTACAACCATAAATGTACATAGTACAAATCAAGGCAAACCTCTCTTTTTGTCTCTAAATTTAGTCCAATGGTTTGCCACATGCATGCTAACATATGTCCCAGTTTTCCTCCCATCTTGTTTCTCTCAAATTTTCCATTTCTCCCCTTCTTTTATCTATCTATTCTAATTCTAATAATACTAATAATTAATTCTCCTCCACACTCGCAAGATTTATTCAACTTTTGAACATCTTTTTGGGGTCAAATTGACCCCAATATTATGGGCACCAAGGTGAAAGGCCTCATAAGAGGCATAAAGAACATCTCCTCACAGATATTTGGTCAGTAAATCTATCTTCATTTATTCAAAAATTCAAAAAATTCATAGATTTCATGTTTTCGATCATTCGATCGATGAAATTTAGGTTTTTGTGTGTGCAGAAGATGAAAAAGAACAAGAATTTCAAATCGGGCAGCCGACGGATGTGAAGCATGTCGCGCATATAGGAGGTGATGGACCAGCGGTTGAATCTCCAAGCTGGGTATTTGTCAATGTTATGTTTAATGTGATCTTGATAAAGGTTTGGTTTTTTTTTCATGTTTTTAAATGTTTAGTAATTTCCTGGGGACGCAGATGAAGGGGTTTGATGGAAAAGATTCTCAATCTGGACCATTGGACAAGACTGGAGGCAAGGTAGAGACTCCTGAAGTCAAATGGGTCTCCGAAGGTTCGTGTAATATATGATTTTTTGCCAATATTCTCATAATCGGATCGGAAACTGCGATATAACCCGTCTTGTTAAATTTTTTGGTACCACTAGGGATGAGATTGATACCGTATCGATAGTGAACCGGTATCGTACCGATTTATTATGATTTTTTTTCCGAATTCTTGTTTACTGGTTTATTTCCACTTTAGCCTTCCTATATCATTTTAGTCCTTTTTTCTGTTAATATTGCAAATAGTACTTTCATGTTTTGTTTTAAATATAAGTTATATATAATATTTTAGAACATAAGTTATTCTGAGAAAACACACAAAACAAAATAAGTACTTCATTTATTTTTTAATATTAAAAGGAAACGAGATAACTGTGATTTTATTGTTTCACTATGAAATCCAAAACAACTATGGATAACTTAGTTTGTGTTTCATTTATGCGTATAACCTATATATTTTTTAACGACAAATTTGGATCACTTACAGACCACTGGAGTATCATTATGCCACCAACGAAACCATCCGATTATATCCATTTTCACTAGGCAATAATTCATATACACCAATTCAAGAGGAAAACCCAATAAATATGAGAAAAACCCCCTCTTGTAAGAAGCGAACTATATATACATGTGTATGTCTTGTATATCTCATGTGTCGGTTATGTTAGCAACACATATTTAGGATTTTAATAAATACATGAACAAATTAGTTTTATTGTTTATTTATATACGTAATTTACATGCTACGCATGTGTATGTAATAAAAATATTATTTAAAAAACCTAAAACATTGATAAAGGGATTTAGAATGATCCCTTTTGTAATAATTTAGTGTTCTGTAATAATTTTTAAACTACTTATAACATTTTCTGCTTTTAATCTAGTGCTGTTGATCGGATCAACGGACCGATAGACGGTCGGTTCAATAACACCCATATGTGATAAAATTAACCTAAATGGACAATTTATCATCTCTTGCAGATTCAACCCGTAGGAAAACCCGAAAAGATGATTCATGCCACAGGAGTACTCGTAGCGTGGAAACATCTAAAGAGCTTGCATTGTTACCAAGATCAACAAAGAACAACCGTCGTCGATCAATGGATAATAACATGGCTTCCGAGACTCTAAGTAAAGACTCATCATCATCTCAATCCCGACATGCAAGAAGATCCCACAGGGGATCACGACGTTCTCTAGATCAAAACACGAGTGATGATTCAAAGCCAGACGTCCCAAAAAGGTCTTCACGACGTATTAGAAAGCCAAAGGAGGAATCTTTAGGTGACGGGCCAACACGGTTATCAACTAAATCGACCACAGATGATTCAGAATTTGGATCGGATGATCAATGATGATGTATCGGGAGGATTGTAGATTGAGAAGTTTTGTAACGAGTGCAATGAGGGAAGGGAAATAGACGATATGACACGATGTGAAGTTTGGTTTCTTGTTTTGAATTTTGTATAGCTTTTGTATATTACCCACATGGAAACAACCATATTGTTACAAACTAACATTCTTTAAAGACTCCTAACTATTTTTTTCCGGTTCGGATATAACCCCAACTTTTTCGGTTAGTTTTGGGGCTTGCTTAAAGGAAACATTTATAAATATTCGTAGGTGGTGAACACATCATTGATATTTATTTTGTATATCTTTTTCTCTTTATAAAACTGATCTATATAAAAAACTGGAAATTAATTTTTGTCTTAATTTATAAAATTTAAAACATCTTTCACTTTAACAGAAAAAATAAACTGAGTTATTGGTTTGGATGAAAATTTATAAAAATTATGTGACAAAACTATTATTTTTTTAATAAACTGTGTATATTATGTTTTAAATATACGTGAAAATTTTAATTAAGAGTTAATTGCCATTTTAGTCCCTGTGGTTTGGACCATTTTGCCAGTTTAGTCCAAATGTTTCATTTTTAACATCTGGATCCAAAAAGGTTTCATCGTTGCCATTTTGGTTCAACTGACTTAACCCCATCCATGCTCCTCAGTTAGTCAAGGGGCATTTTTGTCATTTCCCCTATTATTTTAATTAAGGTTTTTATTAAAGTGCCATTTTAGGGTTTTGTTGTTTATTACCCTGTTCTATCATCATCATCATCTTCATCATATAAAGTTCAAATGCCGTTCGTCTTCTTCGTTTAACACCTGGAACCAAAACCCTATTTCCTCAGCCGCTGGAGATGAAGATAATCGATGGACGTTGTGAACACTGTTTCGGATTTCGATGATGGCCGGAGAAGAAATTGTGCGGTGATACGGTGGTCGGAGATAGTAGCTCGAAGATGGTTGCGAGGGTGATGATTGTTACTGAACGGAGGTGTGGAGGAGACAGGTAACCGGAGACGTTCAGGTTAAAAAAATGATCAGTGGCAGGTGTGGTGATTGGAGGTGTTACGGTGTAGCACGTCGGAGAAGAAGATGCGACGGAGGAGGCGGACAGAGGTGATTAATGAAGATGGTGATGTCGTGGAAGGTTCACGGTGAACGGCGTTGAAAGTTGTAACCGGAACGGGAACGTAGCAGGTTGGTTGATGTTCGATGATGACGATGATGGTTGTGTGATTATAGTGGTCGGAGATGGTTTAGGAAACCCGAATTCGAACTTGATACCGAAACGGAGAAGGTGATGGTGTCGTGATCGGAGGTGGTGATTCGACGGAATCTGCCTGAGACGATGAAGATAATCGGAGTTGAGTGACGGTTCCGGTGTGCGGTTAAGTGTGTGGAACGACGATGATCGACGGTGTGCGAGGTGATGGTTATGACGAAAGACGGCGAACGAAGATGAAAGATGAGTGGGTTCGGTGTGCCGTTCCGGAATCATGTATGGGGACTGTTTGCAGTGGAGGTGGTGTTATATGATGATGATGATAACGATAGAACAGAGTAATAAACAACAAAACCCAAAAATGGCACTTTAATAAAAACCTTAATTAAAATAATAGAGGAAATGACAAAAATGGCCCTTGACTGACTGAGAAGCATGGATGGGGTTAAGTCAGTTGGACCAAAATGGCAACGATGAAACCTTTTTGAATTCAGATGTTAAAAATGAAACCTTTGGACTAAACTGGCAAAATGGCCCAAACCACAGGGACTAAAATGGCAATTAACTCTTTAATTAAATACTATAAATTAAAAACAGCTTGAGTAAATTGCCAAAATCATCCATGTAGTTTTATATTTGTCAGTTTCATCCAAATATCTTTCAACTTAACAGAAAAAGTAAACTAAGTTAATGGTTTGAATGAAAATGACAAAAAATGCCAAAGGTGAAAGGATGTTTGGCACAAAAAAATCATTTTGGATGAAACTGGCAAACATGCCTAAACTCAGGGACGATTTTTGCAATTTACTCAAAATACAATATAAGATTTAAGGTTAAATAGGTTGTGTTCACATCAACTCCAAAAACTCGTGTTATCTTTGGGTTTACACGTCTTAACATAATTTTTGAGCTCATATCGTGTTCGTGTTCATGTCAAATTTTCAGTTTGTGTCATGTTTGTCTCACAAACCAAACCGGCAAACATAATCCATTAACACCACTAATAAATACAAACTAAAAGACATTTAGGGTCTTAAAGAAAAAGTAAGGATTGATACACATTTTATCCTTACAAATGATCATGAATGGTTTTGAAAAATCTCTTGGTAGTTTGGAGTTTTAAACATTCATTTCATATACAAAAGTGTATACATCCGTAAGAGCATTCACATTCTATCCACCAAATCTTGAGAGATGGGTTTTTAAATTATAAAAAGTGGTTTAAGTGGTTGTGAGTGGAGGAGAGAGAAAATGTTACTGTTCATCTGTATATTTGGGGGGACACTGTTCACCCTGTATAATTTTTTAATATATTTTGAAAGTGGTTGTGAGTAGAGGAGAGAGAAAATGTAATATATATTGAAAAGGAGAGAGAAAAAGTATTTGTTTATAGTGAAAATATATTGATATAGGAGTTGTTTTTTAGTGGAATGTATGTATATTTTTAGTGAATTGGATGTGAATGCTCTAAGAACCTAATTACATATTTGCACTTGAAGTGGCAAACCCTACTCCCTAAATAAAGAAAAACCAAACAAACATCACTAGTAAAGATGGAACTTGATAACCAATTGATCTTGAGCTACTACTAACATGAGGAAGGGCAAATTTGGGAACTTCAACCCTCTTGCAAACCTTCAAGTGCCCCAAATCACTATTAATCTTGGAAAATGACCCAAATACCCTTTTATCCAAACACAACTCAGGGTTCCCTTGCACCCCAAGCTTCCTCCCAATTCTTGAAACAAACTTAGCTGAAAATGGTAATCTCCCACTCAAACTATTGTTCTTCAAATTCAACTCACTCAACATTTTTAACCTTTCAAACTCCAAAGGCACACTCCCTGTTAACTTATTATTATCAAGAGCTAAATAACTCAAATTTGACAAAAACACCCCTATAGAAGATGGAATATCACCAACCAACCCTAACCCTGAAAACCCAATCCCATTCACACCCCTCAACTTCCCCCAAATGTCAGGAATCACCCCTCCTAATTCATTCCCACTCAAAAACAACCCCTTAAGTTCCCTCATCTCTTCAAACACCAAAGGAATCCCACAATTTGAAAACTTATTATAACTCAAATCCAAAAGCTCCAAACACTTCAAACCCTTCATACTCGCCGGAAACCCACCGGAAAAAATATTCAAACTCAAATCAAGTTTTATCAAACTCTTCAACTCCCCAATACCCGCCGGAATATTCCCTTCAAACCCATTCCGGCTAAGATCAAGAATCTTCAGTTTCTTTAGCTTTGACACATTTTCCGGCAAACTTCCGGCGAGTTTGTTGCCGGAAAGTGTAACTTCTTCAAGATTGTTTAACAAACCAAACCCATCTGGGATTTCACCGGAAATATTAGTTCCGGTGATCACCAACCTCTTTAAGTTAGTCAAGTTAGTTACCGATTCTGAAAAAGACCCGAAAAGACTCGGGTTTTGTATAAAAACAAGCTCTTCAAGACCCGACCCGAGTTCAAAAAAGGGTTGTAGAGAAACGGGTTGATGGGTAAAACAGTTGTAGAAGAAGAGTTTACGAAGGTATGGGAATGAGGAGAGGATTAGCGGGTCGAAGGTGGAGTTCGGGTCGCATGGCGGGTTCGGGTTGTGGTCGGAAACGTACCCGAAACTGAGTTCGAGGATGTTTACGGTTCCCGGGTCGGATTCGGTGGGTAAAGTGGTGTAGCCGCAAACGACGCCGTGTGGAGCGGAGGAGCAGAGGTCGTCTGGGAAGAGTGACCGCCATGGGATGGCTGAGTTGAGTGAGTCCAGGACTCGGTAGACTGAGTCTTGCTCGACCGAGTTGAGAAATGGTTGTGAGTTGGTAATGGTGATTTTGTTTATGAATAAAAAGATGAAGAGAGTGAAAACATATGTTAAAGTTGCCATTGAAAGATTTAAATGTTGAGAAAATGAATGGGATTTTATGGTTTATATAAATTGTAGAGAGAGAAGGGGAGGGGTATATTTGTCATTTACTAAAATGATGGGGGGAGAGGATCACTGTACAAAGGTGGTGGCAGAGATTTTCTCTCTGAATAAATCACAACTGAAATCTTTTGGAATTGACCAAATTGGCCTTGTGTGGGACAGGGAAGGGGTAATTTGGTCAACTTGCACGTATAAGGTTAAGGATGCCAAAAGGACAGATTTACACCTCCCACAGTCCTACTCTATATATTCCGGCCATAACGACCAACGGCTTTAAACATAATGGTAGTTATAGTTTAGGCCCCTTTAGTTTAACATTTGCACTTTAATGTCATATATTTCACTCCTAGAGATGTTTTAATAACATTGTCATTCGATTATTAAATCGTGTGGCATCTTAAACAAACGTATATAGTAAAATTTTATTCATAACAAAAGTTCTTTGCGGGTCTCAAATCTCAAATCTTATTTATTGTACTGTACTCCTTTGTGCTAAAAGTTATTTTCATTGCATTTAAAAAACACGTAGAAAAGAAAATATATTATTATTCAAATAAGAAGGGTTCTAATTAACTTTTTTAATAAGATTAACATTCGATGAAGGACCTACTTTAAAAGGTGACGAACCTAAGAGGTAACAAGTTAGTTTTACAAGAGAACAGTTATGACAATTGTTTTGACAACTTGATGGTTCATTCGGAAAGCTAAGAATTACAAGTTGTTCAATAAGATGTCAAAGTACACATTTTATAAAAAAAGATAAAGTAATTTTTAAATCATTTGAATTTACATCGAGATAATTGGTAAACGGACAAAAAGCTGCGCTGCGACCCCTTTTTGAATAGCAAAACTAAGCCTTTTAAAAATTACGTTCATTGATCTTGGGGTCATAACATTACTATGTATGACCCTTTGAACTCGATTAAGTAGGTCCACAGCCTCTGGCTCCAGAAAACCAAAAGTATTAAAAGAAATGTGGGATAAACACGTGCTGGTTGTCAAGGCAGCCTGACCCACCGTGAAAGCACTACCCTCTAAGCCAACAAGTGGGGAAACCCCTGTTAGATCCCATGGCCGGCCCTAAGGGTGGGCGGGGAGGACCACCGGCCAGGGCCCAATATTTCGAGGGGCACGTTTTTATGAAAAAACCTGATATATATATGTAAAATATTTTTTTAATATGGTACACTCATACAAACACCAACATAGGCCTCTTTACAAAACTATTCTTATGGTTTAGATTATTTATTAACCCTTTGGCATTAGGTTTAGACCTTTAGTGAGCCTAATACCCAATTTCGTTAAGGCCTACGGGCACATTTTTTCGAGCTCGAACAGGGTACACGAATTCTCAGGGTCGGCTTTGTTAGATGTATACAGGCATGTTTTACTCCTACACATCCAAATACCAGAATGTCGGCTGGTCGAATGGTAGATCTCCCTTCCAACGGGTCAGTTAAGAAATTAACGGGTGCCTCTTTCTTAGCAGAAATACTAGCGCGCTTGATAAGTTTGAAAAGGTTTTCGAAAACACAACAACAAATACTTTCATTTGGTTTAAATATTAAACAGAACTCCATCTTTTAAAATGGGATTGATTTTGTAATTTTAATGTTGGAACTAGGGCTGCAAACGAACCGAACAAACACGAACAATTCGTGTTTGTTTGTTATGAAATATATGTGTTCACGAACTGTTCATGAACGCTTATTGAACAGGATTTTATGTTCGTGTTTGTTTGTTAAGAAAATGAACTTGTTCATGTTCGTTTGTGTTTGTTTGTTAATTTAAGCAACGAATGAAAACGAACAATAATGAACACAAATTTGCTCCAACTAATGTTCATGAACATAAATACTAACAAACGAACACAAACAAACGTTCATGAACAGAATATATAATACATTGACACTTTTTTTATTTTTTATTTGTCGGAATTTTGAAGTATATAAATAAAATATAAAAGCTAAAAACCTAATGAACTATCGAACACAAACGAACACGTTACCGAACGTTCACCAACATAAATAAACGAACGCGCTCTCTGTTCATGTTTGTTCATTTAACTAAACGAACGAAATTTCTTGTTTGTGTTTGTTTGTTTAATAAACAAACGAACACAACCGAACTTTCCGTCGAACAGTTCACGAACTGTTCGCTGAACGTTTGGTTTATTTGCAGCCCTAGTTGGAACTGTTAAAACTGTTTTAATTCGATGAATTTATTCTTGTTGCCGGTAACAAAAATAGAACGTGAGGAGTAGTCAATTAATTACAAGGGCAAAATTTGGTACAATTGTTGTGGTAAAAGGTGAAAGTGAAAGAGTACAGGGGGGTGAAGTGAAAGTATATGGGTGCTGGCGGCGAGGGGACAATGGGACACGAAAGCATAAAGACAGGACCAACAAGGCCCGCCGACGCCGCCGACCTGGGGCATTCTGGTAATTAAGGCCTACGAGGTACAGTACCTTTCGAAAACAACCTTTCATTAAGGTAATAATGTGCCCCCAATTCGATTCTTACTTTTTTGCTATTTGTTGTTTTCACGTATACCATTATTTTTTGCTTTTGCCATTAATTTTAGATGTAATAAATAAAGTATTAATAATAAGCCAGTAGATTTAAGTTACATCTATTAATGCTAAACTTTTTTTAAGTAAAATTTTCCATCTTCTCGTAAAAAAATAAAAACTTGTCAAGTTACATCAAAATACAAGGTAGACGGATAACAAGCTACGCCGTCACCCCTTTCTGAATTGCAAACCCTAACCTTCCAAATACAAACCCCTGCCCCCCCGGGGTTGAACAATTGTTGCGGATGACCCGTTGGACCCTGGTCAAGAAGTGGATAGCATCTGGCGCTAGGGAGCCAAATGTATCAAAGGCAAAAGAGACAAAGAAATTCAGATTCTCTACATAAGCTTTAGCGTGCTTATCCACTTTCTTTGATTCTGCCTTTCTTGATGCTTGTCCAACTACAAACCTGTTTTCCCTTAAATCAACCAAAAGTGAAACTCCCGTGAGGCCCACACAAGCATGTTTCCCCCAGCCCAGCCAAAGACGTGCAGATCCGCTGGTCGCAGAGTAGATCTCCCTTCTATAGGGTCCGTGAGAAAATTGACAAGAGCCTCTTTCTTAACAGAAATCCCAGCTCTTCTTAGGATGTCCCACAAAACATCCTGAACCCAGTCGTGCCGATATTTGAAACCAGGGAGATCTTTACAATGAACTGCGTGCTCCCCGTATTTATCCATACAAGTTTACGGCATATCGGGCAGGTTTCATGTCACGGCCCCCGACCCGGTTTGACCCGTTTCAGGAGCCGCGAGACAGAAATCCCGTGGTATTTATTTAATTGAGTTTAACAGCGGAAGTTTATCATCAGGATCTTTTTAAAGCTAAAATTTTCCCGATTATTTTATTTCACAATTTGGGATAAAACCCCGGTAATTTACAATCATTTGATTTCACTAAGAAACCTTTATTTTACAAAACATATTTCTTTATTTTATAATGAGCCACTTCCTTAAGCTTGCAATGCTTCACAGCACTTTTTCTGAATTACAACAGATCACCTGAAACATGTTTGAAAAAGGTTTTGTCAGTGGGAAATACTGAGTGAATCATTCTATTTATTAAAATGACACATTTGTTATAATTTACAGTATTAAGGAAAATTACAATGTTTCTGATATCAAACCAAATACCCACAGTACTTTATCACTCGACCCATTGGCCCATTCGTCCAATGGTGTCTGTGATTATGGTCATATCACCCCTTGGCTGCCCCAATGGTGAAGATTATCAAGTAATGTATACAAAACCCCACATACCGGCTGTAACTTGGTGATTACATAAACTTAATCACTGTAATTATAACTTTTGATAATAAACATGATTTCAAAAGTAATTTGATAAAAAGAGAATGACTCACATTGTTGATTTAACACGGATAGAGTTTACTCTATGGATTAGCCTTGTTAACCTACTTTAAATAATAATGCACACAAAACTGGGTTAGTAACCAATACAGCAATTACGATAACTCACGAGATCAAATTCTCACAACGAACGACAAGGTGCAATACTTAAACATCCATCGAATTAACGACGAATGACAAAGTATAACCCTAATGTGGGCGGCACTTAAACATCCATTGGATATATTGATCGTCGGAAAATGAATCGTAGCAGCGATCGAGTTATTACCCTGTTTTGCGGCGTCGATTTGTGAACTGTGTGTGTTTTTTGTAGTATTTCGAACGTAACTCGCAGTGTATAAGGAATTTTTTCGTCGTTTTAATTCTTGAATTCAAGTCCCAAGGCCCTCTATTTATAGGTGAATTTTGACCTTTACGCGGCCCGCGTAAGATCTAAGCTAACCTTACGCGGCCCGCGTAAGACCTATTTTTAGGCATAGGGTTGCCACGGTTGGGACTAGCCTTGCTGACTTGACAGTTTTCGTAAATTCAGTTTCTACAGCACACAATTTAGATAATCGTTACTAGGGTTTTACCCCCCCCCCCCTGAGTTTTAGGGGCCCTAATCCTGATTCCAAATGTTCTGAAAATTTTAGGGTTTGTTCAGAATCACTTGGGTGTCTCAATTAGGGTTTCCTATTGGACAAATTAATTTAATAATTATGACTTTTGATAAGAGTTGTTACATTCTCCCCACCTTAATAAAAATCTCGTCCTCGAGATTTATTGGAATAATTGAGGATACTTTCTCTTCATTTCTGATTCCAGCTCCCAAGTGTATTCAGGTCCTCTCCTTGAATCCCACTTTACTTTAACTAGCACTAGTCATTTGTGCTTGAGAAACTTCACTTTTCTGTCTTCTATCTGAAGAGGTTTCTCAACAAATTTTAACTTTTCGTTTACCTCTATATCTTGAAGAGGTACTACCAGAGATTCGTCTGCTAAACATTTCTTGAGATTGGATACATGAAATACATCATGTACTCCAACTAACTCTTCTGGTAGTTGTAAACGATAAGCAACTGGTCCTATACGTTGGATCACTGGAAATGGTCCTACGTACCTTGGACTTAGCTTTCCTTTCTTACCGAATCTAACAATTCCTTTCCAAGGGGAAACTTTCAATAGTACTCTGTCTCCAACTTGGAATTCTAACGGCTTGCATCTATTGTCTGCATAACTCTTCTGGCGATCTCGAGCAGTCTTCAGCCTTTCCTTGATTTGAGTAATCTTATCAGTCGTCTCTTGCACTATTTCAGGTCCTGACAATTGATTTTCTCCTATTTCTGCCCAACAAACTGGAGTTCTGCACTTTCTTCCATACAGTGCCTCGAATGGGGCAGTTTCAATACTTGAATGATAACTATTGTTATAGGAGAATTCGATCAGAGGTAAATGATCATCCCAATTTCCACCAAAATCTATCACACATGCTCGGAGCATGTCTTCAAGAGTTTGGATTGTCCTTTCACTTTGCCCGTCTGTTTGTGGATGATATGCAGTGCTTAGGTTTAGTCGAGTTCCCATTGCTTGCTGGAAACTTTTCCAGAAATGAGAAGTGAAACGACTATCCCTATCTGATACAATGGAGAGTGGAACTCCATGTAGAGATACGACTTCATCTACATACAACTTTGCCAGTCTTTCCATGCTAAAGGTTTCTTTCATTGGTAGAAAGTGAGCCGATTTGGTTAATCGATCCACAATTACCCAAATCGCATCATTACCTTTTCTGGTTTTGGGTAACTTAGTAACAAAATCCATTGTTATAAGTTCCCATTTCCATACTGGCATTTCTAATTGTTGTAGTAGACCTGAAGGTTTCTGATGTTCTGCCTTAACTTGTGAACAAGTAAGACACTTTGATACATATCTAGCTATATCCTTCTTCATGCCTATCCACCAGAAATTATTTCTTAAATCTTGGTATATCTTATTATTTCCAGGGTGTATTGTATACCTAGATTTATGAGCTTCTTCTAGAATTTTATTTCTTAATTCTCCTTGCTTAGGTACCTAAATTCTGCTTTTGTGGAATCTCCAAATTCCATCAGCTCCTTGTTCTAATTCTTTTATTTGTCCTTTCATTCCTTCAGCAACATCCTCTATTGATATTTCTTGAAAATGCTTCAGTTGTTCCATTAAATCTAACTGTAGATTTAATCTAAGAGCACGAACTCGTCGTTGTTTCTCATGGTACTTACGACTTAAGGCATCCGCAACTACATTTGCCTTTCCTTCGTGGTACTGAATATCACAGTCGTAGTCACTTAGGATTTCCATCCATCTCCTTTGCCTCATGTTTAACTCTTTTTGCCCAAATATATATTTTAAACTTTTATGATCTGTATAGACAGTAAACTTACTTCCGTACAGATAATGTCTCCAAATCTTAAGGGCAAAAATTACAGCTCCTATTTCTAAGTCATGAGTCGTATAATTTTCCTCGTGCTTTTTCAATTGCCTTGATACATACGCAATTACCTTCTTGCGTTGCATAAGCACACATCCAAATCCTAATTTTGAAGCATCACAATATACTTCAAAATCTTCAGTTCCTTCTGGTAAGGCTAAGATTGGAGCATTTGTTAATTTCTGTTTCAAAATCCTAAAGGCTTCTTGTTGTTTAGGTCCCCATTCAAACTTAACGGCTTTACAAGTTAGCTTAGTTAATGGTACGGCTATTTTGGAAAAATCCTTAATAAACCGTCTATAATACCCAGCTAAACCTATAAAACTTCTAATTTCCATTGCTGTTTGCGGAACCTTCCAATTGGTAATTGCCTCTATCTTAGCAGGATCTACATGAATACCTTCATAATTCACCATGTGTCCTAAGAATTGCACTTCTTGTAACCAAAATTCACACTTCGAGAATTTGGCATAAAGCTTTTCTTTTCTTAACAAAGTTAAGAGTGCATGCAAGTGCTCACAATGTTCCGTTTGACTTTTGGAATAAATAAGTATATCGTCTATAAAAAAAATTACAAATTTATCCAAATACGGTTTACAGATTCTATTCATCATGTCCATGAATGCTGCAGGTGCATTTGTTAACCCGAAGGGCATGACTGTAAACTCGTAATGACCATACCTAGTCCTGAAAGCAGTTTTAGGTATGTCTTCTTCTTGTACCTTCAATTGATGATATCCAGAACGTAAATCTATCTTAGAGAAGTATCTAGCTCCCTGAAGTTGATCGAAAAGATCATCAATCCTAGGTAATGGGTATCGATTTTTAATTGTAACTTTATTTACTTCTCTATAATCAATACACATTCTCATCGAACCATCCTTTTTCTTTACAAACAACACTGGAGCTCCCCAAGGGGATGAGCTAGGTTGTATGAATCCTTTACTTAGTAATTCATCTAATTGCTTCTTTAGTTCTAACATTTCGGTAGGAGCTAACCGATAAGGTGCCTTAGCTATCGGTGTAGTTCCAGGAATTAGATGAATCCTAAATTCTACTTCCCTATCTGGTGGTAATCCTGGTAACTCTTCTGGAAATATATCCGGGTATTCTGAGACTACAGGGATCTCCTTAAATTCTTTGTTCTTAGTATTAATGATTACCGAAATCATATATACCATTCCTTGCTTTCGTTCATAACTAGCAATTTTCATTACTGATATGAATTTCATGGGCTTACGAGGTTTATCTCCTGTAATCATGATTACTTCTCTGGTTGGTGTTTGCATTTCTATGGAATTCTTATCACAAAGAATTCGAGCATGGTTGGCTATTAACCAATCCATTCCTAACACAACATCAAATTCAGCTAATTTCATAGGTAACAGGTTTGCAGCAAATTTATGACCTGAAAGTTCTATTTCTACTTTTTGCAAAACCTGATCTATTTTAACTGAATTCCCATCTGCGGTTTCAACTGTAAAAATCTGCCTAATGTTGGTTAAAGGTAACTTAAGAGCTTGACAGAATAAAGTAATTATAAAACTTTGGTTTGCACCAGAGTCAAATAATACTTTTGCGTATACATTGTGAACTAAGAACGTACCAGCTATTACATCTGGGATGAGTTCTGCTTCTTGAGTAGTTAGCTGGAATGCTCTGACATTCTTTTTATTAGCTCCTTCGGTTGCCTTGGGTTTGTTGTCTACTGGTTTGATCAATTTAGGACATTCTGTTTTTTAATGTCCCGCTTCTCCACAGTTAAAACAGATTATGGTTTTCTTTCTGCAGTTTTCTTCACGATGTCCTATACCTTTGCAAAGGTTGCAGGTTACATTACATTTTCCATAATGTTTCCTTTTGCAATTTCTACAGAAAGGTGGATTTGAAGATTGCCCTGCTCCTTTTCTCTTGAAATTATTACTATTACCCACCCGAAATCCTTGGGTAATTTTCTGAGCTAGTTCCTTTTTCCTGTTTTCGTCTTGCGTACGTACCAATTCATCAGTTAGGGTGTTGGCTAGTTCCACGGCATCGTCAATAGTGCGAGGTCTCGCAGCTTTAACGATATTGCGGATTTCGCTAATTAATCCCCAAATATAGCGAGAAATGAGTACCGGTTCTGGCGAAGCCAGCGTTGGTACCACTCTAGCATATTCAAAGAATGTCGAAGTATAACCGCGACAATCCACATTCACCATCCGATGGTTTAGGAACGTATTTTCCATTTGATCTTTTTCATATTCAGGACAGAATTTTCTTTCTACCATAATCTTAAATTCTTCCCAACTCATAGCATAAGCCCTATTTCTTCCTTTAGCTTGTAACACAGTGTTCCACCATTCGAGTGCTCCCTCCTTGAAAAGATTTGACGCGTACATGACCTGATCATCTTTAGCACATTTACTTATTGTAATCACTACTTCGGTTTTCTCTAACCAACGCAGTGATGCAGTTGCTCCTTCATTGCCTGCAAATTCAGTGGGTTTACAGGCAAGGAATTCTTTGAAAGTGCAACCAGGTGTTGCAGCTTTCAGTTTCTTAGGCACATGCTGTGGTTCATTATCATGATTAACATGATCATTGCCTCTGTTTACACTATTACTGAAGTTATCTTCAGAAATATGTTTACTAGGAACGATTTGTTGCGGTTCGATTGGATTCTTTACAGCAGCAACGATTGCTGGAATAGCATTGGCTATTCCTTGAGCAACAATATTTTCGATATCTTGCCTAGTCATATATTGATCCCCTGGATGTTGCTCAGACTCATTAACCTCATTTACCGGTTCATTACCAATGTTTGCCATCTGATAATATATATAATTTTTTATTAGTATCTGATAAATAACAATTATACATAAAAACAATCAGAAAATTTTATAATACATGTATAGTCAAAACTATCGATTTCTTGATTCCATTATATATATTTTATAGTATGCATCATTACACACCAATATCTTACAGAGTTTTATTCGTAGTTATTTTACAGACTAATTTCACTATTTACTTTTACTATTACACAACCACAATTTTACCATCCTACTATCTCTCGTCACTTGTTGTCCTAAAAACGAAGCTCCCTTTCATCATACTTCCAGGCAATTTGTCCCCCTATTTCCCTAATTCTATTTCCCGCATCCATCAGCTCTTCACCAAAATGGCGAAGTTCAGCCATATTTTCGTTACTCATTGGTGGATTAGGTAGGGGTTCTGGATCGAATTGTGGAAGAAAGGAAAAAGGATCGTTGACAATATTTTGAAATTGCCAATCATTCGTCCACCATTCGTCTATTTCTAAAGGTTGGGGGTGGACTATTGGTTCTGGGATTGCTGGTTCAAAATTCATAGGGAGTGGATTTTCAATAGGATAGGTAAAAATATTAGCATGGACAGGCTGAATCGTCTCACAGCTTGCCAATAGAAAATCTATCTCCTCCTGAAAAGTCCTTCCCTGGTTTTGTTTGGAGCTCTCTCCAATTTCCATTGGTCTAGAACCTTGTCCAATTTCCATTTCTATATCTTTAGAATATTCTTCAAATTGCATTTCCATTTGCTTAGAATCTTTCTCGACTTCAGTTTTCATCTCTTGGAGTCTAGAACTTTTCCTGGTTACAATTTCTTTTCCTTTTTCTAAAGGATTGTTTATTTCAGGAAGTTTCGTAACTGGCTTTTTCCTACGTATACGACTTCCCCACACGTAATTCTTTCTTTTCTTTCGTTTTGGCTTGTTCAACGGTGGAGCCTTGAATTCTACCGGTTGTTCTACATCGGGAAAGTATCCAGTAAATTCTTTGGAGACTTCTATATTCACCGGGTAAAGATTGAGGTTCTGAAAGGCTTCAGATATCCCACTCATACTGATGTAGCATATATGCAAAATGCATAAAATACTAAGTTAAAATTTTATAATAAATTTCATAAATAACTTTTAAAATTTATTGCACACTGCGTACTAATTTATTACAAAGATAACTGGAAAACATCCTAAGGTTTATTGTAAATTTATTTATTTACTGCATAAGGTTTCGGAATTTGTAGGGGATACGGTGCTAAAACTTAAATTAAGCTATTTAGAGATTTGCATTTTCTGCTACTGTGGCTAACATATACAAATTTGCCCATTTCTCATCTAGATTGTCTTCCCAAGGTGATTTATTGATTAATTCCTGGGTTTCTCGTTTAATCTTCTTTTCTCGAATTTGCTCTTTACTTTTCTTAATAATCATACTCCTTTTTCTAGGAGAAAGTGGTTCCTCATATTGTGCTTTTCGCACAAATATTCCTTCTTCAGGAATTGTAGGGAGTTTTGAGGATTTGGTTTGGGATGTACTACCCTTCTTGTTGGATGATCTATCTAATTTAAGATAGATACTTGACAGCTTTTGCTTACCCATACTGTAACGAACAAATAGTCAGTTAATAAAACACATAATCACATAATAGCAATCAGGGAAAAAATTAAGTATTTCTAAATACTTAATTAGCTTAACTCAGTGGCTCTGATACCACCTTTTTCTGTCACGGCCCCGACCCGGTTTGACCCGTTTCAGGAGCCGCGAGACAGAAATCCCGTGGTATTTATTTAATTGAGTTTAACAGCGGAAGTTTATCATCAGGATCTTTTTAAAGCTAAAATTTTCCCGATTATTTTATTTCACAATTTGGGATAAAACCCCGGTAATTTACAATCATTTGATTTCACTAAGAAACCTTTATTTTACAAAACATATTTCTTTATTTTATAATGAGCCACTTCCTTAAGCTTGCAATGCTTCACAGCACTTTTTCTGAATTACAAGAGATCACCTGAAACATGTTTGAAAAAGGTTTTGTCAGCGGGAAATTCTGAGTGAATCATTCTATTTATTAAAATGACACATTTGTTATAATTTACAGTATTAAGGAAAATTACAATGTTTCTGATATCAAACCAAATACCCACAGTACTTTATCACTCGACCCATTGGCCCATTCGTCCAATGGTGTCTGTGATTATGGTCATATCACCCCTTGGCTGCCCCAATGGTGAAGATTATCAAGTAATGTATACAAAACCCCACATACCGGCTGTAACTTGGTGATTACATAAACTTAATCACTGTAATTATAACTTTTGATAATAAACATGATTTCAAAAGTAATTTGATAAAAAGAGAATGACTCACATTGTTGATTTAACACGGATAGAGTTTACTCTATGGATTAGCCTTGTTAACCTACTTTAAATAATAATGCACACAAAACTGGGTTAGTAACCAATACAGCAATTACGATAACTCACGAGATCAAATTCTCACAACGAACGACAAGGTTCAATACTTAAACATCCATCGAATTAACGACGAATGACAAAGTATAACCCTAATGTGGGCGGCACTTAAACATCCATTGGATATATTGATCGTCGGAAAATGAATCGTAGCAGCGATCGAGTTATTACCCTGTTTTGCGGCGTCGATTTGTGAACTGTGTGTGTTTTTTGTAGTATTTCGAACGTAACTCGCAGTGTATAAGGAATTTTTTCGTCGTTTTAATTCTTGAATTCAAGTCCCAAGGCCCTCTATTTATAGGTGAATTTTGACCTTTACGCGGCCCGCGTAAGATCTAAGCTAACCTTACGCGGCCCGCGTAAGACCTATTTTTAGGCATAGGGTTGCCACGGTTGGGACTAGCCTTGCTGACTTGACAGTTTTCGTAAATTCAGTTTCTACAGCACACAATTTAGATAATCGTTACTAGGGTTTTACCCCCCCTGAGTTTTAGGGGCCCTAATCCTGATTCCAAATGTTCTGAAAATTTTAGGGTTTGTTCAGAATCACTTGGGTGTCTCAATTAGGGTTTCCTATTGGACAAATTAATTTAATAATTATGACTTTTGATAAGAGTTGTTACATTTCATCTTCTGGGTACATAGAGATCATCAACCGGTATTTGAGAATGGCTCTGTATACTACTACAGACATGCATTGTCCCAACCCCTTAATCGGGATAACAGTCAAAAATCCTGAGCATGGGGACCCTTCAGGCACTCAAACACCGCCTTCCAGCGGGATAACAAATCAAAAACTTCTCTCAGGCTTTGAGCGATTTTGCTAAACAGAGCATTCGCCAAAGTTTTTGTCACACCCCGATATTTCCACGTATTACCGGTGAGCCCGGTGGGGAGTATCGTGACGTAGTTGATATCATCATAGTCAAACAACACAAATTTAAATGCACAGCGGAAGGAAAAGATAGATTTATTTCAACTGAATAAATTGTAATATTAAGTATCACAAAATAGTTTAAACAGATCCACAGGCGGATCGAAAGAAAAGGAAATTGTTCAACAGACTTTAACATCTAAAGCTTGCGAGACTTGATTATTGATGCCTGGAGTAGCCAGCCTATTACGTATAGTACCTGCACTTAGCCTTTTTGGAAAATACGTCAGTTTACTTTACAGTGGTAAATACAATTTAACTGACTCATTTTGAAAAATGTTTAAAAATTGATTTGAATGCACTTAGGCAAAAATATCTTTTATAACTTGGGACAATTATTTAAAAATAATCTTGTATACAGTTTTACTTATTTGTCGTCCATTAGGGCCGGTTTGTAGGGCCGGACAAGATTAACTGACACGCCACAGGTATAATGCCCACAAGGTTGATTCCTTTAAGTGGATTACCAGTTTTTACATAATGCAACTGTCAGGTGTACGCCTACACCCCGTGCTTAGGTCGTGGCCATTTCTTTGAATGATGCCAAGGATATTCGGGACATGGTCATTTAACCCCCATAGGCCATACACCAAATAATACAGATTAAAACAGGTTATGTAAATACATCAATCACATAACCTGACCAAGCGGTATTATTATAATACCGTATCCCAAGCCCGTATAGGGAAAATAAGTTAAGAGTATTTACCTGAGCAATGTATAAATCAAAAACAGCAAGTGCACGTAGCTTTTACTGGGCTCCTAATCTGGAACGAAGGTTTTTAATAACCTATTAGAATCCTAACGGGTCTTTAATTAAGCTTAGACTTAGACCGATTAGTTTTCAAAAGGAAGATACGGTTCAAACGCATGATAAAGCGAAGACCGGTTTAAAATGTGGTTTTGACCCGAAAATCTTGGACACTTGTTTAATATGGGTAAACTAAACACATTCTGGATTTTGAGATGAAAACGATATGGTTTGACCCGTTTCGGCTAATATATGCAAACTAGTTACATACGCCAATCCGAACGCGAAAAGTGCGTAACGGGTAACCAAAAGAGTCATATACAAGTTTCCTAAGTTAATATTCCTTAAATATGTTGTGACATCAGTAAGATATCTTCTATTATGCCCAAAACGGATTTAAACTCAAATTACGCCCCGTAGGGGTATTTTGGTCAATTTAAAGGTTATAAAAGAGTTTAAATATAAATCTGAGTTTCGGATCTGATGTAATCATTAAAAATACTTAATTTACTAGGTTATATCAGTAGGGTATAACCTATGTGTGAAATTTATCATTTCTAACCATACTATGCACCTAAGGGGCATTTTGGTAATTTCACCTAAGGTTTAAAGGTCGAATCTGGAATTCTGAGTTTAAAACTTTTGCTTACTGCTAAAGTTTAAAAATTTATTTAAAACATCAGTAGGTATCAAGTCTTTTATATCTAAAATGGTTTTAATACATACTATGTGCTTAAAACGCGTAAAAAGACGATTTTAAGCGATTTTCAGGTTTTATAAGAAAAGCTGATATTTTTATTATTCCAGAAGGCTTAAAATATTCTATCTATCATATTGGATCAAAAGAAAAAGGTTTGGTATCAAAAGGATTGGTAAAACTCATTTTATAGCTTAAAAGGGCAAAACCGACAATTACCGGATCAAGCTTAGAACTCTATGTTATGCTTAGCCTAAAAATAAATAAAAATCTCCAAAAATCCCAAAATATTATTTTATATCAGTGGGTAAAAAGTTTGCTATAAAAAATCGGGTTTAGATAGGCTATACGCTAATTACACCATTTAATTACTAAAAAGCTTTTTAATTACGCTAATGAGCATAACTCTTAATCTAGACCTCAAACTGATGTCAAATTTTAGGTACAAGTTTATAAATCAATAACTAAGGTTTCTACTCTTTTACATTTTCAAAATTCATGTTTTAAGGTCATATGGGCATAATAGTCAACATTTAGGCATTTAACGGAAATATGCATATGAATCGGATTAACTAATGAACCAAGTTATATAATCTTAAAGGGTTATACTTATAGGTAACTTGGTCCTAATAAAGCTCTAAGGCATTCCTAAACTATGCTCTAATGGGTTAGAACTGAAAGTCAAAGCAAAAGTCTACTTTTGCGACTTTCGGCTCCGAACCGAGCTTAAATTGAAAATTGTCGGGTTGAACATGTTTAGACATGTTCTTACATTGATTACCAAGTTATATGAGTGATAAAACAGGTTTCATAGCTTCTACATCGTTAATTATGTGTTTATGCGAAAATTAGCTTCATGTTGACTTTTTAAAATTAACTTTGACCTGACAATTGACCTAGTTAGAGTGGGAATCAGAGGGTGCCCTTTTAAGGGTTTATTGCCCACATAATTACCAACTCATAGGTACTTTCAATTTGAAATTTGACTGGACAAATTAAGATTAATGACGAAGTCAAATCTTAATTACGACGGTTTGACTTTAAGCTAATAAACTAATTAAAACTGAATTAAGAAAGGTTAGGGACACTTACTGAAGTCCTATGCAAGACTAAGGATGCTTAGGAAGTGGCCTTGAGCTCCAGGAATCTCCAGAAATTGAGTTTGAATGGTTTTCAAAGTGTATGCCAAAGTGTTGCAACAATGGGTTCTTATAGAGTGAGTTTAATTCATCAAGATCATGCCACAATAGCCTATAGATGTTCCTTGATCACTTCCAGGTGTCCCTAGGCATGGAAATACCATCAAACAAGCCCCTTGAATCGAATACAAGGTTTCTAAGTCGGTTTAACTTGCTGAACTCGCACCTGTACATGAATTCTGAACAGCTAAGGCCGTCGCGTAGCGCGACGGCAGAGGGGGTTGTTGGTGGCGCTACGCCAGCACCTCAGTCACCAGCCACACAAGTTTCAGCTATTTACATTTCAGCCCCTGGTCCTTTCAAACGTGGTTTTAAGTTTATTTCTTGCACTTTTGGTCCTCTAACTTTACTTTTAAGGGCTCCAAGACATAATTAAACATTGTTAAGTCCTTGGTTAACTTTATGATCACCCGTAAAGCCTTGAATTTCAACGTTGACGCTTTTAACCCCTCGTATACGAATATTATCATAACTTTCTCATACTTTATCGAAACCTTGTGAAATTTTTATCACTTATTCTAGTGAGTATAATTTATCGTTACAAAGCTTCGGGTTCGCTAAAAGGTCACTCAGAGGTGTACTTTAAACATGTTGACACATTTAACCCCTGTAGTTTGTAATCTCTCACTTTCTTTCACAATTAGCTTCGTATGATCCATGATTCATTCGTTTAAGGGTATAAACATCGTGTAGGGTTATTTAAAGGTACATTTATCCATTGTTGACATTTTGAACCCTTTTACACACATAGATTCCTTGTTTGTCAACTTTAGTCCCTCTAAGTAATTCTTTACACGTTTTAAAGTCCATGACACGTGTCGATACATTATTGGACATAAATTTTCGAGGTGTTACATCCTCACTCCCTTAAAAGAAATCTCGACCTCGAGATTTACTGAAGTAAATGAGGGTTCTTTTCTTTCATTGTGGACTCTACCTCCCACGTATACTCGGGACCTCTTCGGGCATCCCATTTAACTTTCACAATTGGCACATGCTTCCTTCGACGCTTCTTAACCTGTCGGTCCTTGATCGATAAAGGTTTTTCCACAAATTTCAAGCTCTCATCTATGTGCACATCCGTATGTGGTATGACTAGCGACTCGTCAGCTAGACATTTCTTTAGATTGCAGATGTGGAATACATTGTGAATACCACTGAGCTCTTCAGGTAAGTTTAACTTATAAGCCACTGCTCCTACACATTCGATGATCTCGAATGGTCCTATATACCTTGGGCTTAACTTACCTTTCTTACCAAATCGCATCACTCCCTTCCAGGGTGATACTTTAAGCAGAACCTTATCACCAACCTCAAACTTTAGAGATTTTCGCCTTTTATCAGCATAACTTTTCTGCCTATCCCTGGCAGCTTTCAGGCGGTCACGAATTTGGAAAATCTTGTCCGTTGTTTCAAGGACTATATCAGTTCCTGATAACTGAGCTTCTCCTACTTCTGCCCAACAAATAGGTGTTCTGCATTTCCTACCATATAATGCCTCAAAAGGCGCAGCCTGAATGCTTGTATGGTAGCTATTGTTATAGGAGAACTCGATCAATGGCAGGTGGTTATCCCAACTACCACCTAAATCAATAACACATGCACGAAGCATGTCTTCCAACGTTTGAATTGTACGCTCACTCTGTCCGTCCGTCTGAGGATGGTAAGCCGTAATAAATTTAAGCGCGTACCCAAAGATTGTTGGAAACTTTTCCAAAAATGTGATGCGTATTTGGTATCTCTGTTAGAGATAATTGACATTGGTACGCCATGCAGAGATACAATCTTATCTACGTACAATTGGGCTAATATGTCGGAGCTATAAGTCTCCTTGATGGGTAGGAAATGTGCTGACTTAGTCAGTCTATCTACTATCACCCAAATAGTATCATTCCCTTTCTTTGTCTTTGGCAACTTGGTGATAAAATCCATTGTCACCATCTCCCACTTCCACGTGGGAAGTTCAGGCTGTTGTAGCAGACCTGACGGCTTCTGATGTTCAGCTTTGACTTGCGCACACGTCAAACATTTAGCTACATAGGCAGCTATAGACTTCTTAAAGCCTATCCACCAATAGTTTGCCTTCAGATCCTGGTACATCTTATCAGCTTCAGGATGAACGGAATATTTGGAACTGTGGGCTTCCTGGAGGATAACATCCCGAAGTCCTCCATAAACTAGAACCCAAATTCGTCCATTTAATCTCAGGATTCCGTCCTTTCCATAGGATAACTGTTCTTCAGTTACTCCTAGCTTTTCATCAGGATAGTTAGCTTCCAAGATAGCTTCCTTCTGCGCAGCTAACAACCTTTCATTCAAACTATTCTTTAATTCAATGCTCTTGGCATTGATTCTTATAGGCTTCACTCTTTCCTTTCTACTTAAGTGTCACACCCCGATATTTCCACGTATTACCGGTGGGCCCGGTGGGGAGTATCGTGACGTAGTTGAGATCATCATAGTCAAACAACACAATATATATATAAGTGCACAGCGGAAGCAAAAGATAAATATATTATAATCCGAATATAAAGTAATATCAAAGTATTACAACGGAAAGTAAAGGATCCACATGCGGATCAAATAAAAGGAAAAACTGTTCAACAGACTTTGGATGCCTAGAACTTGCAAGATTCCTTATTAACGCCCTGAGCTTCCAGCCAATTACGTTCAGTACCTGTCACTTAACCTTTTTGGAAAATACGTCAGTTTACACTTGTAAATACAATTAACCGACTCATTTTAAAAGAGTTTAAGAAAATTGATTTAGATGCGCCAGGCATAAAAATATCTTTTATAACTTGGGACAATTATATAAATAATCTTGTATACAGATTTACAGGTTCGTTATATGTTCAGGGCCCGATGTAGAAACCGAGATAAGATTAACAGACACGCCACAAGTATAGGCCCACAAGAAAGTGAGATACCGTTTCCCTTATGCACTGTCAGGTGTATGCCTACACCCCGTGCATAAGACGTGGCCATTTTATAATATAATGATGTCAAGGATATCCGGGACATGGTCATTAACCCCTAAAGGCTTTTATTTCAAACAATACAGATTAAAGCGGGTTACCTTAATAATTTAATCACAATACGACTAAACATTCAATACCCGACCAAGCGGTATTATTATAATACCGTATCCCAAGCCCGTATAGGGAAAATAAGTTAAGAGTATTTACCTGAGCTAGCAAATGCAATTTATACTCAGCCGTATATTCTAATCAGCAAGCACAAGTACTTCTACTGGGGCTCTCAATCTGGAACGAAGGTTTTATTAACCTATTAGATTCCTAACGGGTCTTATTTAAGTCGTAACTTAGGCCGGTTAGTTTTAAGGAAAGGTTTACGGTTCAAACGCATGATTAAGTGAAGACCGGAATAGAATGTGATTTAAACCCGACAAGTTTGGAGACTTGTATAATATGGGTAAACTAAACACATTCTGGATTTTGAAAAGAAAATGATAAGGTTTGACCCGTTTCGGTTAATTTATGCAAACCAGTTACATAAACCGATCCGAACGCGAAACATGCGTAACGGGTAACCATAAGAGTCATATACATGTTTCCTAAGTTAATATGCCTTAAATATATTGTGATATCAGTAGGATACCTTCCATTATGCCCGAAACGAGTTTAATCTCAATTTAAGCCCCGTAGGGGTATTTTGGTCATTTAAAGATTATAAAAGAGATTAATTTTAATTCTGGGACTCGGGTCTGAAATAATCAGTAAAACAACTTAACTTAATAGGTTATATCAGTTGGTGATAAGTCTTATATGCCAAAATGGTTTTAAACCCATACTAGGTGTTTAATACGCGAAAAAAACCGTTTTAAGGGATTTCCGGGTTATACAAGAAATCTGAGTTTTCTGATCAGGTTATAAAGTTCAAAATACTTCATTTATTATATAAAATCAGTAGCAATTGGATTGGTGTCAAAATACTATGTAGAACTCATTTTAGGAACAAAAAGGGTATAATCGGTAATAACCGAATCAAGGCGATAACCCCATGTTATGATCAGTTTAAAAATGATTAAAAATCTTCAAAAATCCCAAAATATTATATTACATCAGTGGGTAAAAGGTTTGGTGTCAAAAATTGGGTTTAGATAGGCTTTACGCTAATGACGCCGTTTAATTAATAAAAACGTTCTAATTACGTCATTGAGCATAACTCCTAATCTAGACCTCAAACTGATGTGAAAATTTAGGGACATGTTTATAAATAAGTAATAAAGATTTTTGTCCTTTCACATTTCCAAAATTCTTGTTTTATGGTCAAAAGGGCATTATGGTCAACTTTAAGCAATTAACGGAAACGTGTAAACGAATCAGACAAACAACTAACCAACCACAGCGGGTCAAACTATCATGTAACCTGGTCCTAAGGAAGTTATAAGGCATTTCTAAACCCATCTAAATCGGGTCAGAACTGAAGTCAAAGCAAAAGTCAAAGTTTTGCGACTTTCGGTTCCGAACCTGGTCTAAACAGAAAATTGTCGGATCAAACAAGCTTAGACCAGTTCTTATACTTATTACCAAGTTATATGAGTGATAAAATAGGTTACACGTCATCTACATTGCTAATTACATGTTAATTCGCAAATTAAGTTTCTGTTGACTTTTTAATACAAACTTTGACCCGACATTTGATTTAGTTAGAGCGGGAATCAGCGGGTGCCATTTTAAGGGTTTATTGCCCACATAAATACCAACTTATAACTACTTTCAATTTGGTAAATCACTGAACCATTAGTGATTAATCGATAAGTCAAACCTTAATTACGACGGTTTGACTTTTAAGCTAATAACTAAGCAAAACTCAATTAAGGAATGTCAAGGATACTTACCAAGGTCCTATGAACAACTAAGGATCACAAGGAAGGTGCTTGAGCTCCAGGGGACTCCAAGAAGTGAGGATGGAATGAATGATCAAAAATTGGAAAAATGTGGGTTCTTATATAGTGATCTTGATTGATCAAGATCATGCCAAACAACTCTAGGGATGTTATGGGATCATTCCAAGTGTCCCTAAGCCCCCCTAAATCAATAAACAACTCCCTAGAATCAGGAAAAGGCGATTTGAGGCGGTGTAACAAGCTGGAACAGGCAACTGACTGTTTTCCACATCTGGGACATGCTTATGGACCGTAAGGTCCATAGCATACGGTCCGTAAGGACCTGGTCTGCACATGCACACTTTCGTTTGTTGACAGTTTTAGCCCCTGCACTTCCAAATGCCATTTCCGACTCATCTAAGGCCCGTTAAACCATTTTTTAAGGATCTACAATGATGCCTAAGCATAGAGAACATGAAACATGCTCAAAAACATGCCGGATGTCGATTCGTTTGGTCGTACGGTCACGTTGTTCGGCTAATTACGACGAAACACGGACGGACGCGAAAAACGATCCAAACGACACGACGAATGGTATTTTATCAAGCCAAACACTAAAATAAAATATTTTAGTTCTTACATAAATTTTTGGGTGTCCGGGGGTATTCAGAATGTAAGATATGCGCGTAAACGCAAACTTGTGTGTTTTTTGACACTTTTAGTCCCTGCATGACTTAAAAGCTTATTTTTGCGCACCAAACACCTCTAAGCCTATATCTAAGCTATATTAAGGATAAATAGGGTATGTTTATCTCATGGTCATATTCCGGAAGGTCCGATAACATACGAATCGGTATACTTTAGTAGTTTGACGCTTTAGGTCCCTCTAATGCGCAAACTTGCGTAAATCATCATTTAATAACATTGAAGCCTCATCTAATCCATATTAGGCATTCTTGAAAGTATTATTAAACATCATAATGCTTCGGGCTCGATAAAAGGTTATTCAGAGGTATAATTAAACATATTGACTCTTTTAGTCCCTTATACTTGCAAGGTTGCGCGTAGCTTCACTTTTAGGCATAAAAGCCTTGGATGGCCAATGATTGGCATTCCCGAGAGTATAATTAAATATCATGAGATTCTCGGTTTGTTAAAAGGTCACTCAGAGGTAAGAATTAACATGTTGACGCTTTTAACCCTTTATTGCGCAAACTTTCAATTAATTACGCACACGGCTACACTTGATCAACAAGTGGCTCATTTGTGAATATAAAACTGTAGAAGGTTATTTAGAAACTTATTTTTGGTATGATAACACTTCCAGTCCTTTCATAATCAAAGTTTTCGATTTTTCGAAAAATTAGTCCCTTAAATTCAACGTTTGACTTCATTAGGGTTTATTACACGTGTTAATACTTCATTGGACGTGATTTTACGAGGTGTTACATCCTCACCCCCTTAAAAGAAATCTAGACCTCGAGATTTTCTTAAAGTAAAGGAAGTACTTTCTGTCTTATATTGAACTTAGCCTTCCTCAGTACATTTGGGCCTCTAAGGCACCCCAGTTGACCTCTATAATAGGTCATGTATCCTTTTGGAGTTTCTTAACCTGCCGATCCTAAATTGATACGGGTTTCTCATCCAATCATAAATCTGCATATCACTATGTGATAATGCTTCTTGACTTATTGGCGAAACACATCCTTAAATCATTAGTATATAACGCATTGCGAGCTCCACTAAGCTCCTTATATAGGTTTTAGCTCATAGGCTATTGACCTTTGTTGCATTTGATTTCCCGAAGGTTCCTATATATATATCCAGGGCTTAACTTACCCTGAGGAATTAAATTTTAGCACACCCTTCTTAGGGTGATACCTTTGATTGAACCTTATCCCTTATTAAGGACTTAAGAAGGTTGCTACTAATTATTAATCCTTGATTTTCTGCCAAATACTGGCGCCTTACTTATGACTATGGACTTGCATAATCTTATTTGTTGTCTCCCAGGCAACTTTCAGGCCCTGATAATTGGACTTACCAATCCTTTGTCTAACATTAGATGCTTAACATTCCATCCATATAAGGTCTCCCAAGGAGCAGCCTTAATAATTATATAATATCTATTATAGGAAGGCTTATTTTAAGGTGAGATGGTTATTCCAACCACTGCTTGAAACTAATCTTAAGGAATAGCTAATCCTTGTCGTTAGTCGAACAACTCGACGATGCTGGGCAGCTGATGGCAATTCTTAATTGTTGCCTAAATAGGGTTGCGGTAATTAATGCATAAGCAAAATGAACCGTCTTTCTTAATTAACTATACCGAATTCTCAGAATATTGAGTTAGGCTATATGAATCCTTTATTTTAAAATTTAATTAATCAAGGTGTCGATTCTTCCAATGATGGTACTAGCCGTCTTGGAGATTTCATAATAATACAGCCCTAAATGAGATATAAATCTTAACTCTACTTGCCTCTCGGGAGGTAAACAGGGTAGTCTTAGGAGAAGATAATCAAGATACAAGGAGGTTACAGAGATTTTCCAAATCTCAGGCTCCAGTTCATCCATCCTTGCTTGTGTCAAATGAGTGACACATTTATGCTATGAGTCCACAGATTCCTTTACCAGGAATATTTACTTGGATAATTCCATTCTAGATGTCTTCTTTGAATACCATTAGTTGACTTTAGTACCATATGACCATTGGAATATCCTTGCGGTTCCATGCATTAAACCTCCATACTGATCAGGCATGGAAGCAATCTATGGAACACATTAAGATACACCAATCCTCATATGGCACTTTTGTCATACCATTTGGTATTCAAAATCAATGGAGATCAAAGAGATATCAATTTCATATGATAATGTACTTTATCTGGAGAGAGGGTGGTACATTAGGACTTTATGATTGGAGATTTCTGACAGGAATAGTAGAAATAGTTCCTATAAATTTTCTATCTGTAAGTTTTACCTTACACTTAATATATATAGGGTTCTTATGAAAGGTTTTAAAAGCTTGTTATACTTATAGTTTATGAAGGATTTATTGGTATCCGAACCAAAAAAAAAACTCTTAGTATTTAAATCACTGATAAATGTCAAGGAATGTACCTGAGGCCATTATTTATGAACTGGCTCAGGTATTTTAGGCGCTTTCATTCTTAGGCTTTCCTTCCTTAGCCGCATTTCCCTTGACAGATTTAGGGCATGTGGTCTTGATGTGGCCTTTCTCATTACAGCCGAAGCAGACTGCATTCTTCATGTCCTTGCAGTCCAACGTTTTATGTTCCCTTGATTTGCAGATCCCACAAGCCCTTGGCTGCGATTGGGATTTTGGTTCAAACCTGCACTTCCCATAATGGCGCTTCTTGCAGGTCTTGCATACTGGTTTCTGGTTGGACTTTTGTTTGTTCTTCTTCTTAGAGCTCTAGGAGTTATCTTCCTCCCTTTTCCTTTTTAGCTCATCTTTTGTATTTGAGGCATGAACAAGATCCTCCTTATGAGTAAGGAAATGTGGTCCTAGATAAAATTTGGAGCGAGTAGCATGGGGCTCCTTGAACTTTTTCACAGCCTTCTTCACAGCCTTCCCAACACCTGCGTCTATCATAGTTTGAAGAACATCTTCGGAAATTCTAAGGCTCACAATTGTAGCATCATTGGCATGTGTCACATCATTCATAACATGATCAACGGATGTCTTATCTGAGTTTGCCATACTCGATATTGGTTCCTAACACCAATAAAACAATTTCTTAGTTGTAATCCAACAACTGCTATTCCTCATCCTGATGGCCTTAACATATACTAACCATGGTATCAATAGACCATACAGGCTAATATAGTACTAACATTCTTAATGAATGTTATTTAATATATATTCATTATGTTTAGCCTAGGTCACGAAAGACCATCAATGGCATTTAAGGTTTGGACCTAATCCATCATATTTTTGACAAGGGATCAAAATGTCACATCTGTCTTTATAATATTGATGAATTTTGGATAGCTTGAAAGCTTGTCATATGGGTATCAGAAAAGAGTGATTCCTATAAAATATCAATCTAAGATTTGTTGGAGCGTTTTCTCAAGTATCATCGGCCAATTTCTACCTCGCATTAAATGACCGGAGTCCTAATCAGGCGGAGACAACAGTTCTCAACATTTATCATTCATTATAGAATCATATGTGCCAGCATCAAATAAATTTCTGCATAAACTGTTTGATAAGGAAAGGTACCTGCTATATAGTTATCATTCTGCACCATCTCCTGGGCGTTCATCTGGAAGACTCATGCGTTTGTTTTCTTGGCCTCTTCGGGCTTCTTCTGATTCCTAGGGCAGTTGGTCTTGATATGCCCCTTCTCGTTGCAACCATAACAGGTTGCGTCTTTCAACTTCTTACAATCCAAGGTTTTATGTTCCTTAGACTTGCAAATCCCACAAGGTAGAGGCTGAGATTCAAATCTGCATTTCCCTAGGTGGTATTTCCGACAGGTTTTGCACCTGGTCTTCTCACCCGACTGCTGGCTTTCTTCCCTAAGCCCGGAACTCTTCTTTTCCTCAGAGTTCCTCTTTGTCTTCCTATCGGAGCAATGAGAATTCTCATCCTCCCTTTTACGCTTTCCATTTTCAGAGGCTTTGGCAGCCTTGTTTCTGACCACATCGAGTGTGAGAGATAGCGACAGATCTGCCGCTGACCTGAATGTAGTAGGCCTCGATGCTTTCACACTTGCCTTTATTTCTGGGGCTAGACCCCCAATAATGCGAGCTATTCGCTTTGGTTCCGGTGTGATCAAGTAAGGAACTAATCGAGACATGGTATTGAAACTTGTAAGGTATGCTTGACAATCTAAGTTCTCCATGACTAATGTCAAGAATTCAGTCTCAATTTTCTCAACTTCATGTTGAGGACAGTAATTTTCTTTGATAAGAGCAACGAACTGATCCCAAGTCATGTTGTACAAAGGGATCTTCCCCGTAGCTTGGATCAGTGACCTCCACCAAGCTAGAGCTTTTCCTTTAAGAGATTGTGAAACAAACTTCACAATGTCTTTCTCTGCACATCCACTGATGTCAACAACGGTGTCCATCTCATCGAGCCATGTCATGCAATCGATGGCCCCTTTTTCTCCTGTAAAGTCTCTGGGCTTGCAGGAGACAAAATATTTATACGAGCAGGTCTTAACTGGTGCCTCTTGATGAAGCACCACCTGTCAAGACGGAACACTCCTTTGATTTGACAAGTTACGAACATCGTCTTCCTTTGACTCGTGTGATTTAGAAGGGGGCTTACTACGAGCCACAGATAGAGTCTTAGAGTGTGTACCACTTGATTCATCATACTGTCTGTCGAGAGCTCGTGTGACGGCATTATCTATTAATGCCTGCAGTTCCGCACCAGTTATATGAACTCTAGTAGCATCATTATTTTCCCTCGGGTGGCTGTTGACCTCATCCGATCCAGCCATGTAGCTTGATTGCTACATAATTATTGACGATGATTCATTCAAAGGTTATTATGGATTCAATCACTTTTGACGATTCATCAACCATGGTAATATAAACCATATTGTTTAATTTGTTAGTGATATTTAATTAGTATTTTCATTATAATTTATCCTAGTTATAAAACATTAAGGATATTAAAATGGCGCAAAAGGCCTAGTCACAAGGACAGTTTTAAATTTACAAGCCATGATTTCAGAGAATCGAGGCATTAAGGTTTGGACATGTTTCATTACCTTTTCTTGATAGAGAGTCAAAGACTTCAACTGTCTTTTGTCCCATTAGGACAATAAGTATGGCCCGTAGGCATTTCATCACTAATGGATGTTTATAATATGATCATCTTATCTGATGATTTTAGTCATGATTTCTAAATCACTAGGCTAGATAAGGGGTTGGAAAATCCCAATATAAAGATGACAAGTGTGATTTTATCGCATCACTGTTGTCAGGAGTGTTAACATGTTTTCAGATGTTAACAAGAATCTGAATCTTTTTTAAACATGTTTTTACCATCATAGCTAGGTCTTTAATGACATTCTAGCTAGGTTATACCCTTTAAGATTCTTTTCATTATACATATTGGCAGATCAATTACAAAAGGAATTATATTTTGATTTATTTCATATGTTATATTCATATAAAATGATAAAATGGAATTTAGATTAAATATCCAAATGTTTTTTTTAAAGGAGTATATAATTGCCCTAAACGGGACTTGAAAGGAATGACGTTGTCCATGAAGGGACTGAAAGATAAATATGTCCTTATAAGGACTACTAAGGAAACAAACTTCAGCAAAAGGAGTTTTCTTCTTTACTTTTCTTCTGAATGCTTTCTCCTTGGTTGCACGTTGTACCCTAGCCGCAGTACGAAGCTCGGCAATTCAAGGCTACGGATGTGGAGAATTTCCATTTCGGCTTCCTTGATTTGAGACATATTCAAAATATATAAATTCGGAAGCAATAGTTTTCAGATTAGGGTTGAGAGTATTCCTATGTTAAGTCTAGACTCATAAGGTCAAGGAATGTGCTACTGTGTCATTGAGATTAAACACAGAAAGGCTAGTGTTTAATTCACTCAATGTTGGCTCTGATACCAACCTGTCACACCCCGATATTTCCACGTATTACCGGTGGGCCCGGTGGGGAGTATCGTGACGTAGTTGAGATCATCATAGTCAAACAACACAATATATATATAAGTGCACAGCGGAAGCAAAAGATAAATATATTACAATCCGAATATAAAGTAATATCAAAGTATTACAATGGAAAGTCAAGGATCCACAGGCGGATCAAATAAAAGGAAAAACTGTTCAACAGACTTTGGATGCCTAGAACTTGCAAGATTCCTTATTAACGCCCTGAGCTTCCAGCCAATTACGTTCAGTACCTGTCACTTAACCTTTTTGGAAAATACGTCAGTTTACACTTGTAAATACAATTAACCGACTCATTTTAAAAGAGTTTAAGAAAATTGATTTAGATGCGCCAGGCATAAAAATATCTTTTATAACTTGGGACAATTATATAAATAATCTTGTATACAGATTTACATGTTCGTTATACGTTCAGGGCCCGATGTAGAAACCGAGTCAAGATTAACAGACACGCCACAAGTATAGGCCCACAAGAAAGTGAGATACCGTTTCCCTTATGCACTGTCAGGTGTATGCCTACACCCCGTGCATAAGACGTGGCCATTTTATAATATAATGATGTCAAGGATATCCGGGACATGGTCATTAACCCCTAAAGGCTTTTATTTCAAACAATACAGATTAAAGCGGGTTATCTCAATAATTTAATCACAATACGACTAAACATTCAATACCCGACCAAGCGGTATTATTATAATACCGTATCCCAAGCCCGTATAGGGAAAATAAGTTAAGAGTATTTACCTGAGCTAGCAAATGCAATTTATACTCAGCCGTATATTCTAATCAGCAAGCACAAGTACTTCTACTGGGGCTCTCAATCTGGAACGAAGGTTTTATTAACCTATTAGATTCCTAACGGGTCTTATTTAAGTCGTAACTTAGACCGGTTAGTTTTAAGGAAAGGTTTACGGTTCAAACGCTTGATTAAGCGAAGACTGGAATAGAATGTGATTTAGACCGGACAAGTTTGGAGACTTGTATAATATGGGTAAACTAAACACATTCTGGATTTTGAAAAGAAAATGATAAGGTTTGACCCGTTTCGGTTAATTTATGCAAACTAGTTACATAAACCGATCCGAACGCGAAACATGCGTAACGGGTAACCATAAGAGTCATATACATGTTTCCTAAGTTAATATGCCTTAAATATGTTGTGATATCAGTAGGATACCTTCCATTATGCCCGAAACGAGTTTAATCTCAATTTAAGCCCCGTAGGGGTATTTTGGTCATTTAAAGATTATAAAAGAGATTAATTTTAATTCTGGGACTCGGGTCTGAAATAATCAGTAAAACAACTTAACTTAATAGGTTACATCAGTTGGTGATAAGTCTTATATGCCAAAATGGTTTTAAACCCATACTAGGTGTTTAATACGCGAAAAAAACCGTTTTAAGCGATTTCTAGGTTATACAGGAAATCTGAGTTTTCTGATCAGGTTATAAAGTTCAAAATACTTCATTTATTATATAAAATCAGTAGCAATTGGATTGGTGTCAAAATACTATGTAGAACTCATTTTATGAACAAAAAGGGTATAATCGGTAATAACCGAATCAAGGCGATAACCCCATGTTATGATCAGTTTAAAAATGATTAAAAATCTTCAGAAATCCCAAAATATTATATTACATCAGTGGGTAAAAGGTTTGGTGTCAAAAATTGGGTTTAGATAGGCTTTACGCTAATGACGCCGTTTAATTAATAAAAACGTTCTAATTACGCCATTGAGCATAACTCCTAATCTAGACCTCAAACTGATGTGAAAATTTAGGGACATGTTTGTAAATAAGTAAATAAGTAATTTTAAGGGTTTATTGCCCACATAAATACCAACTTATATGTCACACCCCAACCGATGGCGGAATCATCGGGGCATGGCACTGAGCGAAACAGATTGTCCAGAAGTTTCCATAACAACTATCATTACCATTCAATTTAAGTTAACATGTCCCATACCATGTCTCAAATAGCAAACAAGTTATTACAGACAAAACTAAACAATTATTCTGTTCCGACAACTCAGATTTAACATAACTAGTTTATTCGTTGGTTTCTAGACTCCGGTTCCTAGCTTCGAGTTCATCACAGCCCGAGAAGCATATAAACAACCTAGGCACCTGTCACATACGTTAAAATAAAGTCAATACATAAAATGTAAGGGTGAGCATACAAGTTTGATAATAGCATATAGAGTTCGAATTCGTTTACGCATAACCAGCACGTACACATAGTGAAATGAAGCACGTTAGTTATCGACATAGATCCATCGATACCAATGACTGCGGGTTGACTGCCCGAGGCAGTTCGCAATACATGATTACCACCGTAATCAATGCAAGTAAAAGATCCTTAACAACCCCCGTGTGAACGGGTGCTGAGTCCAAACTATAGTACTATCGTTGCTAAGGCAGGTAGACAGCATTCCATGTGTAAACATAACAACAAGCATTCATAAGCCACGTATAACATGCATAAACGGTTTAGCGTTAAAATAGCTTGAGTAGTATGATTGTTGTAGTTTGAATATTCGTAACGTATGTAACACCCAAAAGTGCTAAAGCAAAAAGGGTTCGAGTATACTCACTGCGATTATGGATTGAAGGGAGCGCTTTACAGCGAGTACGATTAGCCTGAATAGATTCGATAACGTAACGATAAGTGACGCGTAAAACAGTACAAAGTGAGGGTGGTTAGGATGGCTGATCGTGCGGATCAGCTATCCGTGAGAGGGAGTCATCCGTGCGCATGACCTATCAGTGCGGATGGTGATGCGTGCGGATGGTGATCCATCCGGATAAGCTATCCGTGCGTGCGACTGTCCGTGCGGGTGGTAACCCGTGCGGATTAGTTGTGCGTGCGGATGACTTATCCGTACGGACAAGTTGTTAGTGTGGATAAACTTTCAAGTGGATTGTTTCTTCCTAAGTGTGAGATGTGTTTGTGTATGATGGCTTGTGCTTTGGAGTTTTCGTTGTAGCATTTAGAAAACACATAAGTGTTTCTACCTTTCAAGCCGGTCGCGCGGACGACCATCCGTGCGTATGGTAGTCCGTGCGGACAGTGGTGATCCGTGCGGACAGTCTGTGCACGCGGGCAGGGACCATCCGTCCGGATAGTCTGTCCGTGCGTACGACTTGGCCGTGCGGATGATCATTGTTTGAATTTTTAGTTGAAGGTCTTAGTATCTCATGATCCGAAGAGTAATCCTTTCAGAGGTCGTCCGTCCGGATTGCTCATCCGTCGATACTCAAACCTTGTTTGGAAAGTGGGTCCCAAGGGTAGCTCGTCCGGGTGACAACCCGTCCGTATGGCCTGTGCGTGCGGACAGCTTGTCCGTGCGGACAGCTTGTCCGTGCGGATAGCTGGTCCGTGCGGACAGCCTCTGGTCTGATTGTTCCATTCGTCTACTCTGGGTTTCTGTTGTCGTTTATCGAGACGTTCTGATTTCGTGGCAACCACTTGGAATTGTGTTCTCACCCGCTTGGCTAGACCGGCCAGGAACCACCCTAACTCGGCCTGTCGGCGACTCAGAACGGTCATTCTGGTTGACCCCGAAATCAGGTGTCTGCTGGGTAAAATCCAGATCTATGACTAGTGCATCACTATTGACGAGTAGAACACTAAACCGATCAGATTCGTACCGATTTCAAGGGTAAAAGAAGGAGAGAGCTTAGGTTTATTTCTTTCAACTCTTTTATCCTTAGAAAAGTTTAGATTTAGGTGAGGTTCTTGTGAAAACTTGTAGAAATTGTTTAGATCTGAGTTATTCTTGGTGGAATGAGATCAAGCTTGAAGTTCATAAGAACTTCATGATGACGTCACCCGAGAATACCTCAAATCCGGATGATTTCATGGTTAAAAGTGAAGATTTGAAAGATGGAAATGTGTAGAATTGTGTAGTGATCAAGAATGTACAAGAATTAGTGCAAGATCTTACCTGGATTGAGAGAAATCTGAGGAAAAGTGAAGAATGCGTGCGGTTCGGACGTCACTTGCCAAAAGTGGAAAAGTTGGAGAGTAACCAGTGTATTTATAGGATGCCAAAAAGGGAAAGGGGTGAGCCGTGCGCATGGCACGTACCCGGATAGGCTATCCGCGCGGATAGGTCATCCGTGCGGATGCCGCCTGCTTTGGTGCGTTCGGTGCGATGTTGCTTCGGTTTCGATTTGCGAGCGGTTTGATAGGGTTTCCTAGTCAAATTACTTTCAGTCCCAACTACTTCTTATATGATTCGACTCGGAATTCGGGTTCGCTTACATTCGAGTTAGACTTCGAGTTCGATTGAGTTCGCTTGATTGTCACAACATAACATAAAATAAAATAAACATGCGCAGGTAACACGTAAGGCACACACACACACGTATAATCAACAAGTAAAATACACAGTTCGAGTTCGATTCGATGTCGTTTTGATTAGCATAGCTTGATTAACTTTATCGCATTGTTACTTCCTATCCTTCACAGTCGTAGGTCGATTGAAATATAGTAAACACGAGTCGATTATTGCAATGTACGACATTTACTCCACATAATCTAAATAAAATAAAAACATTTCTACGAGTCAAGTCGCGCGAAATCGGTCGTTGACTTTGACCTTGACTTTGACTTTCACTCGTGAAAACACGGGGTGTTACAGCCTCCCCTTGTTTAGGAAATTTCGTCCCGAAATTAAGCTGAAAGCTGTAACTAAGTCGTGAATCACGTGTGAGAATTGCTGATTTTTGGATATGACGTGCGAAAATTATCTGATCGAAAGGCCTATAGAGTTTCAAATCATAACTCTAAGTCATTTGGGAGAAATTTGAATATTGTAGGTCCGGATTTATCTCCGATTCGATTGCGTAACAACACGTTCGACGTGCGGAATCCGTGAACGTGCTGGACTCAACATAATCGAAACGGTGTCAAGACCGATCCTACAAGTGGTATCTGAGCAGGTGATCGGTTGCGAGGATCAAACACACATCAGATTCGATAAATTTCTTCATCTTTCATCTCTGTCACGTTTTTCTCTGAAAATTGCTAAATTAAACGTATACAATAACCGTGATTCTATTGATTATGATGACATATACAAAGCCGAGAATCACGTTTGGCCTTTCTTTTTCTCTCTACTTTCTCTTTCTAACCCTAAGGGTTCCATTTATAGGCACAAGGTTATAAGGAGACTCTCCTTATTTACAAGTATGCCACCTTGCCTTTCTTAACCGGACATTACTCATTCGTTAAACAACTGTGGATACTTTGCCTTCATGTCGCTTTCGAGTTCCCACGTGAACTCCGCGCCTCGTTTGCCTTCCCATCGGACTTTCACAATAGGAATGCGTGAGCGCCTGAGTTCTTTGGTTTGGCGATCCATGATTTCGACAGGCTTTTCCACGAAGTGTAATGTTTCGTTCACTTGTAGATCATCTAGAGGAACATGTAAGTCGTGGTCGGCGATGCACTTTCGGAGGTTTGACACGTGGAAAGTCGGATGGACATTGCTAAGTTCCTCCAGTAATTCGAGTCTGTAGGCGACTTTCCCGATCCTTTCCAGAATCTTAAAAGGTCCCACATATCGAGGCGCGAGTTTCCCCTTCTTGCCGAATCGGACTACACCCTTCCAAGGTGATACCTTTAGGAGTACGTAGTCACCAACGCCATATTCACGGGGCTTGCGCTTTTTATCGGCGTAAACTTTCTGTCGATCCCGAGCTTTCTCTAGGTTGTCTCGAATTTGGAAAATTTTGTCCGTCGTTTCTTGTAGCAGCTCCGGACCGGTTAGTTGCGAGTGACCGATCTCGTGCCACACAATAGGCGATCGACATCTTCTTCCGTACAAAGCCTCGAAAGGTGCCATCTGGATGCTAGCCTGGTAGCTGTTGTTATACGAGAATTCGACTAACGGAAGGTGGCTATCCCAATTACCACCGAAGTCTAGGACACACGAACGGAGCATGTCTTCAAGCGTACGAATCGTTCTTTCAGTCTGACCGTCGGTTTGTGGGTGGAACGCAGTACTTAGATTAAGCGTTGTACCGAGTGCCGTTTGAAACGTTTCCCACAATCGTGAAGTGAATCGAGCATCACGATCAGAGATGATGTCACGAGGCGTCCCATGTCGACAAATGATCTCGTCGGTGTAGATTCGGGCTAATCGTTCTACCTTGTAGTCTTCCCGTATTGGCAGAAAGTGAGCTGATTTGGTCAAACGGTCAATAACAACCCATATGTTGTCGTGACCTGACGACGTGGTTGGAAGTTTGGTTACGAAATCCATAGCTATGCTCTCCCACTTCCACATGGGAATTGGTGGTTGTTCGAGCAAGCCAGAGGGTCTTTGATGTTCAGCCTTGATTCTAGCACAGGTTTGGCATTTTCCGACGTAGAGAGCGATATCCCGTTTCATACCCGGCCACCAGTACCTATAGCGAAGGTCATGGTACATTTTGTCAGCACCGGGATGGATAGAGTATCAGGATTTGTGGGCTTCATCCATGATAATCTGTCGCAAGTTAGTTCGCTTGGGAATCCAAATTCGGTCTAAGAAGTGGAATATCCCATTTGATTTGCTCACGAGTTGGGCTCCATCGTGGTAGATTCTTTCTTTCTTCAAAGTGCGTTCGTTGAAACATGCATGCTGGGCGTCGCGAATGAGAGCTTCGAGATTGTGCTGGGCTTGAACATTACGAGTGCTAAGCAGATAGCTCCGTCTGCTAAGTGCGTCGGCAACAACATTTGCTTTGCCTGGGTGATAACGAATCTCACAGTCGTAATCATTGAGAAGTTCTACCCATCGGCGTTGACGCATATTTAGTTCCCTCTGATTAAAGATGTGTTGTAGGCTCTTATGATCGGTGAAGATTGTACACTTTGTACCATACAGGTAGTGTCGCCAAATCTTTAATGCAAAAACAACTGCGCCTAGCTCGAGATCATGGGTTGTATAGTTCTTCTCGTGGATTTTGAGCTGACGAGATGCGTAAGCTATGACCTTGTCCCGTTGCATTAGGACACAACCGAGACCAAGGTTGGAAGCATCACAGTAGACAATGAAATTATCGTTCCCGTCGGGTAGTGTGAGTACAGGAGCATTGCAAAGCATGTATTTGAGGGTTCGAAAGGCAGTCTCTTGTTTGGTTCCCCAGACAAAAGGCTGGTCCTTATGCGTGAGAGAGGTAAGTGGTACAGCAATCTTCGAGAATCCTTCGATGAATCGTCGATAATAGCCCGCTAGCCCGAGAAAGGAGCGGACTTCAGTCGGGTTCTTAGGCGTAACCCAGCTCTTAACAGCTTCGATCATCGCAGGATCGACGTGAATACCCTGACTATTTACGATGTGACCCAGAAATTGAACCTCCCCTAACCAAAACTCGCACTTGGAGAATTTGGCGTAGAGTTGGTTCCCCTGGAGTAACTCGAGAACCAAACGTAGATGTTGCGCGTGTTCGGCTCTCGTTTTGGAATAGATCAAGACATCGTCGATGAACACGATGACGAAACGGTCGAGATATGGTTTACACACTCGATTCATCAGGTCCATGAAAACTGCTGGTGCGTTGGTTAGGCCAAATGGCATGACAACAAATTCGTAATGGCCGTAACGAGTACGAAATGCGGTTTTGGGTATATCCTCCTCTTGTATACGCAGCTGGTGATATCCTGAACGCAGATCGATCTTCGAGAAACACGTAGCGCCTTGTAGTTGATCAAAAAAATCGTCGATTCGAGGCAGAGGATAGCGGTTCTTGATAGTCAACTTATTCAATTCCCTGTAGTCGATGCACATCCGGAACGACCCGTCCTTCTTTTTGATGAAAAGGACTGGTGCGCCCCAAGGAGAGGTGCTCGGGCGAATAAAGCCTTTCTCAAGTAATTCCTGGAGTTGGGTTGAGAGTTCACGCATTTCGGACGGCGCGAGTCGATAAGGAGCTCTGGCGATGGGATTAGCTCCAGGAATGAGATCAATGCGAAAATCAATATCGCGCTTGGGAGGTAATCCGGGAAGGTCCTCTGGAAAAACTTGAGGAAATTCTCGAACCACAGGAACATCTTTCACTTCCTTCTTCTCTTTCTTTTCCTTCTCCGCTGCTACAACGTTAGCCAAGAAAGCCTTGTATTCCTTGCGGAGATACTTGCTAGCTTGTAGGCATGACATAAGCTTGAGACCCTTCGAAGTAGTATCACCATAAACACATAACGAATCACCGTTTGCGAGCGAAAAACGAATCATCTTATCGAAGCACACAACTTCGGCATGATTTTCGCGAAGAAAGTCCATGCCTACTATGACGTCGAAACTTCCGAGTTGCATCGGAATGATATTAATTGGGAAGATGTGATTGTTGAGCTCGAGAGTGCAATCACGAATAACAGAGTTTACAGCGACAGTTCTTTCGGTAGCAACTTCAACATCGAATGCAGAGGAGAGTCGGGAACGTTTACGACTAAGGAGTTTCTCAAATTCGAGTGACACAAAGCAATTATCAGCTCCAGTATCAAACAAACATGAAGCATAAATACCATTCACAAGGAACGTACCATTGACCATGTTGTTGTCGGCCTGGGCTTGACGCACATTGAGATTGAAAGTTCTGGCGCGTGCTGCCTGTTGTTGCTGTTGCTACTGCTGCGGCGGCTATTGTTGCGGTTCTTGTTTCACTACTCTGTTTGGGCACATGTTGGCGAAATGATTTGGGTCGCCACACGTGAAGCATGCTCTGGCCTTGACTGCGGGTGCCGGAGGAGCTTGTTGACCCTGTGGGGCATCGAGTAGAGCTTGATTGGCAGGAGCTTGACATATACGACAGTTGGCAGTAAAGTGGCCGTAGACGTTGCAGTGGCTTGATGCAGATGCTTGGAGGTCTTGTCCCACACCCCAGCCTTAACCCTTTTGTCATTGATTTCAGCGGCCAGCAGATAGGTTTCCTCGATCGTGGTAGTCTTAGCCGCTTGCACGAAATCAGCAACGCAGTCGGGCAAAGCTCGGATGTACTTCTTGATGGTCATCTCAGGAGTCTTGACCTAGTCGGGACAGATAATGCTGAGCTGTTTGAAGCGAGCAGTAAGACCAGCATTGTCTCCATCCTTCTGATGTATGTGCCAAAATTCATCTTCAAGCTTTTGACGCTCGTGAGGAGGGCAAAATTCCTCTAGCATGACTTCCTTGAGCTCGTCCCACGACAAACCGTAAGCTGCATCATTCCCTCTCTTGTTCCTCTCGGCCGTCCACCAGTCCAAAGCACGGGACTGAAAGACGCCGGTAGCGTTCAGAGTTCGAAGGTCATCAGGGCAACCACTTTGTCGCAGAGTAACCTCGATAGAGTCAAACCAGTGGAATAGTGCAGTAGGACCTCCTTCGCCTGTGAATTCTTTCGGCCCACATGACTTGAATTGTTTGAAACTGAAAGGTCTTGCGACAGCTCTAGGACCTTCAGTCCTTGATTCCTCGGATGATTTGCTGGCATTCTCATAGGCATCGCTTACCGCCTTTGCTACAGCTTTTGCGACGATGGAAGCAAGGCGTCTGTCCTTCTTTTCCTGGCGAGAGAGTGGATGACGGGATCCAGACGACATTGTCTGCAATAGACATCGCAATGGAACTCAACACATGTATTCGAATCTCACCTCACACGTCTACTACTTACTAAAGCTCAGTAACACGTACCACGAAAATGCATATAGTCACCCAAAATCACAGAATTTCACAAAATCACATAAGCACATAATCACAATATTCCTAAACACGTAAGCATAACAGCAAGAAACACGTATAGCTTAATCACTAAAAGCAGTCCGGAAACAGAAACCTAGTATTCAGAGTTTGCGAGTGTTCGAAAGCAGTGTAGCGCGAGCGCTTTGTCAATGTCGTGTCGTGTGAGTTTTGTGTTTTTAGCAGAAGCAATAGTGTTGGGTCGAAACCAATAGTACCTCAAAACTTAAACAAATAACAGAAAAACACATAAAATCCTCATAAGGGTCGATAAATCAGAAGTAGATTGTCTGCGGCTAACAGACTTCGACTAACCAAAGTGGCTCGACTATTCGCAAGGATCTTGTGTGCACAATTACCTCCAGGACTATGCCTTTGCCTCGGTTCTTGGGCCTTGGCGCAATTCCCATTGGTTACATTGTGTCTTTAGATCGTTGGAGTCCATCGAACTTTGGTGAGAGTTTTGTATAATAGCAGGAAGAGTCGTCAAGGTTAGGGTTTCACCCCTATCTTGCAACTTCCGTCCTTGTTTTTTTTTTGATAAAAATTGAGGAGATTATTCATCAAAATATGGATTTCACTCCTAATTTGGTATGATTCTCCTCGTTTGTAGCTAAAACGCAAGCTGATTAGGCAACTTTAGTCGAGAGTTTGCGGTTTTCACACCTATTCTCAGCCTCATTGCCTGTTCACAACTTGAAAATTTCGTGTGCAGTGATAGAAAAGAGTGAGTGGTAGTGGCGAGTTTACGCATACGCGTGAGTCGGTCTGTTGGTTCTTAACTATAGACTAGGTCTCTAAGACTTCGACCCGGACTAGGTCGAGTCTTGCCTAATTCCCATAGTTATGGCTCTAATACCAATCTGTCACACCCCAACCGATGGCGGAATCATCGGGGCATGGCACTGAGCGAAACAGATTGTCCAGAAGTTTCCATAACAACTATCATTACCATTCAATTTAAGTTAACATGTCCCATACCATGTCTCAAATAGCAAACAAGTTATTACAGACAAAACTAAACAATTATTCTGTTCCGACAACTCAGATTTAACATAACTAGTTTATTCGTTGGTTTCTAGACTCCGGTTCCTAGCTTCGAGTTCATCACAGCCCGAGAAGCATATAAACAACCTAGGCACCTGTCACATACGTTAAAATAAAGTCAATACATAAAATGTAAGGGTGAGCATACAAGTTTGATAATAGCATATAGAGTTCGAATTCGTTTACGCATAACCAGCACGTACACATAGTGAAATGAAGCACGTTAGTTATCGACATAGATCCATCGATACCAATGACTGCGGGTTAACTGCCCGAGGCAGTTCGCAATACATGATTACCACCGTAATCAATGCAAGTAAAAGATCCTTAACAACCCCCGTGTGAACGGGTGCTGAGTCCAAACTATAGTACTATCGTTGCTAAGGCAGGTAGACAGCATTCCATGTGTAAACATAACAACAAGCATTCATAAGCCACGTATAACATGCATAAACGGTTTAGCGTTAAAATAGCTTGAGTAGTGTGATTGTTGTAGTTTGAATATTCGTAACGTATGTAACACCCAAAAGTGCTAAAGCAAAAAGGGTTCGAATATACTCACTGCGATTATGGATTGAAGGGAGCGCTTTACAGCGAGTACGATTAGCCTGAATAGATTCGATAACGTAACGATAAGTGACGCGTAAAACAGTACAAAGTGAGGGTGGTTAGGATGGCTGATCGTGCGGATCAGCTATCCGTGAGAGGGAGTCATCCGTGCGCATGACCTATCCGTGCGGATGGTGATGCGTGCGGATGGTGATCCATCCAGATAAGTTATCCGTGCGTGCGACTGTCCGTGCGGGTGGTAACCCGTGCGGATTAGTTGTGCGTGCGGATGACTTATCCGTACGGACAAGTTGTTAGTGTGGATAAACTTTCAAGTGGATTGTTTCTTCCTAAGTGTGAGATGTGTTTGTGTATGCTGGCTTGTGCTTTGGAGTTTTCGTTGTAGCATTTAGAAAACACATAAGTGTTTCTACCTTTCAAGCCGGTCGCGCGGACGACCATCCGTGCGTATGGTAGTCCGTGTGGACAGTGGTGATCCGTGCGGACAGTCTGTGCGCGCGGGCAGGGACCATCCGTCTGGATAGTCTGTCCGTGCGTACGACTTGGCCGTGCGGATGATCATTATTTGAATTTTTAGTTGAAGGTCTTAGTATCTCATGATCCGAAGAGTAATCCTTTCAGAGGTCGTCCGTCCGGATTGCTCATCCGTCGATACTCAAACCTTGTTTGGAAAGTGGGTCCCAAGGGTAGCTCGTCCGGGTGACAACCCGTCCGTATGGCCTGTGCGTGCGGACAGCTTGTCCGTGCGGACAGCTTGTCCGTGCGGATAGCTGGTTCGTGCGGACAGCCTCTGGTCTGATTGTTCCGTTCGTCTACTCTGGGTTTCTGTTGTCGTTTATTGAAACGTTCTGATTTTGTGGTAACCACTTGGAATTGTGTTCTCACCCGCTTGGCTAGACCGGCCAGGAACCACCCTAACTCGGCCTGTCGGCGACTCAGAACGGTCATTCTGGTTGACCCCGAAATCAGGTGTCTGCTGGGTAAAATCCAGATCTATGACTAGTGCATCACTATTGACAAGTAGAACACTAAACCGATCAGATTCGTACCGATTTCAAGGGTAAAAGAAGGAGAGAGCTTAGGTTTATTTCTTTCAACTCTTTTATCCTTAGAAAAGTTTAGATTTAGGTGAGGTTCTTGTGAAAACTTGTAGAAATTGTTTAGATCTGAGTTATTCTTGGTGGAATGAGATCAAGCTTGAAGTTCATAAGAACTTCATGATGACGTCACCCGAGAATACCTCAAATCCTGATGATTTCATGGTTAAAAGTGAAGATTTGAAAGATGGAAATGTGTAGAATTGTGTAGTGATCAAGAATGTACAAGAATTAGTGCAAGATCTTACCTAGATTGAGAGAAATCTGAGGAAAAGTGAAGAATGCGTGCGGTTCGGACGTCACTTGCCAAAAGTGGAAAAGTTGGAGAGTGACCAGTGTATTTATAGGATGCCAAAAAGGGAAAGGGGTGAGCCGTGCGCATGGCACGTACCCGGATAGGCTATCCGCACGGATAGGTCATCCGTGCGGATTGGCAATCCGTGCGGATGGCAATCCGTGCGGATTGGCCATCCGTGCGGATGCCGCCTGCTTTGGTGCGTTCGGTGCGATGTTGCTTCGGTTTCGATTTGCGAGCGGTTTGATAGGGTTTCCTAGTCAAATTACTTTCAGTCCCAACTACTTCTTATATGATTCGACTCGGAATTCGGGTTCGGGTTCGCTTACATTCGAGTTAGACTTCGAGTTCGATTGAGTTCGCTTGATTGTCACAACATAACATAAAATAAAATAAACATGCGCAGGTAACACGTAAGGCACACACACACGTATAATCAACAAGTAAAATACACAGTTCGAGTTCGATTCGATGTCGTTTTGATTAGCATAGCTTGATTAACTTTATCGCATTGTTACTTCCTATCCTTCACAGTCGTAGGTCGATTGAAATATAGTAAACACGAGTCGATTATTGCAATGTACGACATTTACTCCACATAATCTAAATAAAATAAAAACATTTCTACGAGTCAAGTCGCGCGAAATCGGTCGTTGACTTTGACCTTGACTTTGACTTTCACTCGTGGAAACACGGGGTGTTACATTATAACTACTTTCAATTTGGTAAATCACTGAACCATTAGTGATTAATCGATAAGTCAAACCTTAATTACGATGGTTTGACTTTTAAGCTAATAACTAAGCAAAACTTAATTAAGGAAGGTCAAGGATACTTACCAAGGTCCTATGAACGACTAAGGATCACATGGAAGGTGCTTGAGCTCCAGGGGACTCCAAGAAGTGAGGATGGAATGAATGATCAAAAATTGGAAAAATGTGGGTTCTTATATAGTGATCTTGATTGATCAAGATCTTGCCAAACAACTCTAGGGATGTTATGGGATCATTCCAAGTGTCCCTAAGCCCCCCTAAATCAATAAACAACTCCCTAGAATCAGGAAAAGGGGATTTGAGGCGGTGTAACAAGCTGGAACAGGCAACTGACTGTTTTCCACATCTGGGACATTCTTACGGACCATAAGGTCCACAGCATACGGTCCGTAAGGACCTGGTCTGCACATGCACACTTTCGTTTGTTGACAGTTTTAGCCCCTGCACTTCCAAATGCCATTTCTGACTCATCTAAGGCCCGTTAAACCATTTTTAAGGATCTACAATGATGCCTAAGCATAGATAACATGAAACATGCTCAAAAACATGTCGGATTTCGATTCGTTTGGTCGTACGGTCACGTTGTTCGGCTAATTACGACGAAACACGGACGGACGCGAAAAACGATCCAAACGACACGACGAATGGAATTTTATCAAGCCAAACACTAAAATAAAATATTTTAGTGCTTACATAAATTTTTGGGTGTCCGGGGGTATTCAGAATGTAAGATATGCGCGTAAACGCAAACTTGTGCGTTTTTTGACACTTTTAGTCCCTGCATGACTTAAAAGCTTATTTTTGCGAACCAAACACCTCTAAGCCTATATCTAAGCTATATTAAGGATAAATAGGGTATGTTTATCTCATGGTCATATTCCGGAAGGTCCGATAACATACGAATCGGTATACTTTAGTAGTTTGACGCTTTAGGTCCCTCTAATGCGCAAACTTGCGTAAATCATCATTTAATAGCATTGAAGCCTCATCTAATCCATATTAGGCATTCTTGAAAGTATTATTAAACATCATAATGCTTCGGGCTCGATAAAAGGTTATTCAGAGGTATAATTAAACATATTGACACTTTTAGTCCCTTATACTTGCAAGGTTGCGCGTAGCTTCACTTTTAGGCATAAAAGCCTTGGATGGCCAATGATTGGCATTCCCGAGAGTATAATTAAATATCATGAGATTCTCGGTTTGTTAAAAGATCACTCAGAGGTAAGAATTAACATGTTGACGATTTTAACCCTTTATTGCGCAAACTTTCAATTAATTACGCACACGGCTACACTTGATTAACAAGTGGCTCATTTGTGAATATAAAACCATAGAAGGTTATTTAGAAACTTATTTTTGGTATGATAACACTTCCAGTCCTTTCATAATCAAAGTTTTTGATTTTTCGAAAAATTAGTCCCTTAAATTCAACGTTTGACTTCATTAGGGTTTATTACACGTGTCAATACTTCATTGGATGTGATTTTACGAGGTGTTACATTAAGGCATCGGCAACCACATTTGCCTTGCCTGGATGGTATCTTATCTCACAGTCATAATCATTCAAAGTTTCCATCCATCGTCGCTGCCTCATGTTCAAATCCTTCTGATTGAATAGATGTTGAAGGCTTTTGTGATCAGAGTAGATCACACACTTAGTTCCATACAAATAATGCCTCCACAGTTTTAGTGCAAATACCACGGCACCCAACTCCAAGTCATGGGTGGTGTAATTCTTCTCATGCACTTTTAATTGTCGAGAAGCGTAGGAAATGACCTTGCCTTTCTGCATAAGCACACAACCCATACCTGTGTGCGATGCATCACAATATACTACAAATTCCTCTATTCCATCAGGCAATGTTAACACAGGTGCATTGCTCAACTTTTTCTTAAGGATATCAAAGGATTCCTGGTGCTTAGGGCCCCAGTCAAACTTAAGATTCTTACGCGTCAACGAAGTTAGGGGCGCAGCAATCCTTGAGAAGTTTTCAATAGATCGCCTATAATATCCTGATAAACCTAGAAAGCTACGAATCTCTGTAGGCATCTTTGGCCCTTGCCAATTCATAACAGCTTCAACCTTAGTGGGATCTACTTGGATACCACGCTCACTAACCACATGTCCAAGGAATTGGACTTCGTGAAGCCAAAATTCACACTTTGAAAACTTGGCGTAGAGCTTCTCCTGCTGAAGCAGTTCCAGAATGCATCGAAGATGCTTCTCATGGTCAGCTTGATTCTTTGAATAAATGAGAATGTCATCGATGAAGACGATGACGAATTTATCTAGGTAGAGCTTGCAGACGCAATTCATGAGGTCCATGAATGCTGCAGGTGCATTAGTGAGCCCAAAAGGCATCACTAAGAACTCGTAATGACCGTAGCGAGTCCTAAATGCAGTTTTGTGTACATCTTCATCTTTAACCTTCAGTTGATGATAGCCTGACCTCAAATCGATCTTAGAAAAGTAGCTTGCCCCTTGCAATTGATCAAACAGATCGTCGATCCTGGGCAAAGGATACCTATTTTTAATAGTAACCTTATTAAGCTCACGGTAATCGATGCACAGACGCATCGACCCATCCTTCTTCTTGACAAATAGGATTGGCGCTCCCCAAGGAGACGAACTAGGTCTAATAAAACCTTTGGCTAGCAAATCATCTAGTTGTGTCCTCAATTCCTTCATCTCTGTTGGTGCCAATCTATAAGGCGCCCTTGCGACAGGTGCTGCTCCAGGGATGATGTCAATTCTGAATTCTACTTGCCTATCTGGTGGTAAACCAGGTAGTTCTTCCGGGAAAACTTCAGGGTACTCAGAGATGACGGGAATATCTTCAACCTTGGGCTTCTGCTCATCAATAGTCACCTGTTCCATATAAATGACACAACCCTTCTTCAAACATCTAGATGCCTTGAGCATAGACACTTGCTCAGGCAGTCCATACTGGGTATCTCCCTGAATGGTAAGTGGCTCACCAGAAGGGGTCTTGATCACCACTTGCTTCTTATTGCAGACGATTTGGGCTTGGTTATGAGATAACCAATCCATGCCTATAACTATATCGAAACCGGCTAACTTCAAAGGAAGTAAGGACAATGGAAAAGAGTGGTTCCTAATGGATATAACACATCCATCTAACACGGTTGATGCAGTTTCTCTAGTTCCATCGGCTAATTCCACATCATATTTCACACTTAAGGTTTTAACAGGCAATTTCAACAATTCACAAAACTTATTATCTACGAACGACTTATCAGCACCTGAATCAAAAAGTACTCTTGCATAGACATCATTTATGAGGAATGTACCTGTGATCACATTGTCGTTCTGAATCGCCTCCTGTGCGTTCATCTGGAAGAACCTAACATTGGTCTTCTTGGCTTCCTCAGGCTTTTTAGCGTATTTAGGACAGTTGGTTTTGATGTGCCCTTTCTCATTGCAGTTGTAGCACGTGGCATCCTTAATTTTCTTGCATTCCACAGTCTTGTGCTCTTTAGACTTGCATAACCCACATACAGCTGGTCCTGACTGAAACTTGGACTCAAGTCTGCATATTCCAAAGTGGCGTTTTTGGCAGTTCGTGCACTTTGGCTTCACCTCTGTTCGTTGACTACTCTTTCCAGACCCAAACTTCTTGGAATCAGTGTTTCCCTTAAACTTCTTCTCAGATTGTCGTGAGTTGTCGTCCTCGCATTTTCTCTTACTATCTTCCGAGTTCTTAAGCGATTTTAGCCTAACCGCATCCAAAGTAAGAGATAGAGATAGATCAGCTGCCAACCTAAAAGTAGCAGGTCTAGATGCCTTAACACTGGCCTTGATCTCTGGGGCTAAACCCCCAATGAAGCGAGCAATTCGCTTGGGTTCCGGTGTTACCAGATACGGAACCAGCCTAGACAGGGTATTGAAACTGGTGAGGTAAGCTTGACAATCTAAATTCTTCATCACCAATGATAAGAAATCTGACTCAATCCTTTCCACCTCATGCTGAGGGCAGTAATTCTCCTTAATGAGAGCAACAAACTGATCCCATGTCAGATTGTAGAGTGGGATATTTCTAGCAGCCTGAATGAGAGACTTCCACCATGCTAGTGCCTCTCCCTTGAATGATTGGGATACATACTTCACTACATCCCTTTCAGCACAACCGCTGATATCGACCACGGTGTCCATTTCATCTAACCAAGTCATACAGTCAATTACCCCTTTCTCCCCAGTGAAATCCCGGGGTTTGCAGGAAACAAAGTACTTATAAGTACAGGACTTGGTACGCGGTTCATTATCGAACACTATCCTCTTGGATGGAGCACTGTGTTGATTAGATGAATGTCGATCATCATCTTTCTTAGAGGGTGGCTTGCTGTGAGCCTCTGAATGAGTCTTAGGCTTGGAATGCGGTGCGGATAGGGTCCTACTTCGAGTCCCGCTAGATTCATTATACTGCCGCTCTATAGCTTTTGTAACAGCATTATCTATTAATGCTTGCAGCTCCGCACCGGTCACATATATCTTAGCATTTTCATGGTTTTCCACCGGATGACTGTTTACCTCTTCTGACCTAGTCATGTAGCTTTAATTGCTACATAAAAGAAACTAAGGACAAGGTTTATTTGGAAGTCTATACAGTACTATCGTTCTTGACGATTTATTAACCATGGTTTTAATAACTATTTTTGGTCAATTTGCTAAATTTATTCATATTCAGGATCTTTATTACAATCCCTAATTATAATTTAATAATAGCACAAAAAGGTCTAGTCATGTAGACAAGTTTAATTTATAAGCCCAGATTTTATGGAATCAAGGCATTAAGGTTTGAATCAAAGTTCGTTACATTTTCTTGACAGGGAGTTGTAGGCTACCACTGTCTTTAGTCTCAGAGGACGTTAATTATAGCCCGTAGGCACTTCATCTTTAGAGGGATGATTATTTTAATAAGGAAAATTGGAGTAATCCAATTTATGAATGACTTATGCGATTTTATCGAATCACATTTTGTCAAGAATGCTAACATGCTTTCAGATGTTAACAAGGATTGGAATCTTTTGAATAGGTTTTACCATCTTGGCCATGTCTGCAACGACATATAGACTAGGTTTTTCCTTTAAGATTCTTTTTAATATTTAACGCAGAACAATCCTAAATTGAGATGTAAACAAGGATCTGAATCTAATTGAGGAACTACCATCTTGGCCCTGTCTTAAGGTGACACATGGCTAGGTCTTGTCCTTTTTAGATTTTGCCATTTTATTATAATGGTAGATCTTATAATAGGAATGCTATTTTAAATCTAATCGTTCCATTAAAATTTAAACAAATACATGGTTGCCCTAAACGGGACTTCTAACTGAAATGACTTTCCCATGCAGGGGCTAATCAGAAAAATAACAAAGGAAACAAATAAGGACAAAATAAAAGGAATTAGGATTTGTCCTAAGTTCTTTGTCTAGACTCGAGAATCAAAGAATGTGCAATTGTGTAACTGAGATTAAACACAAAAGGTTAGTATTTAATTCACTCAGTGTTGGCTCTGATACCAACCTGTCACACCCCGATATTTCCACGTATTACCGGTGGGCCCGGTGGGGAGTATCGTGACGTAGTTGATATCATCATAGTCAAACAACACAAATTTAAATGCACAGCGGAAGCAAAAGATAGATTTATTTCAACTGAATAAATTGTAATATTAAGTATCACAAAATAGTTGAAACAGATCCACAGGCGGATAGAAAGAAAAGGAAATTGTTCAACAGACTTTAACATCTAGAGCTTGCGAGACGTGATTATTGATGCCTGGAGTAGGCAGCCTATTACGTATAGTACCTGCACTTAGCCTTTTTGGAAAATACGTCAGTTTACAGTGGTAAATACAACTTAACTGACTCATTTTGAAAAATGTTTAAAAATTGATTTGAATGCACTTAGGCAAAAATATCTTTTATAACTTGGGACAATTATTTAAAAATAATCTTGTATACAGTTTTACTTATTTGTCGTCCATTAGGGCCGGTTTGTAGGGCCGGACAAGATTAACTGACACGCCACAGGTATAATGCCCACAAGGTTGATTCCTTTTAGTGGATTACCAGTTTTTACATAATGCAACTGTCAGGTGTACGCCTACACCCCATGCTTAGGTCGTGGCCATTTCTTTGAATGATGCCAAGGATATCCGGGACATGGTCATTTAACCCCCATACGCCATACACCAAATAATACAGATTAAAACAGGTTATGTAAATACATCAATCACAATCCGATTTAAATGACTACATACCCGACCAAGCGGTATTATTATTGTTGGACCGTGTGCGTGACCCTAAAAGTCAGTTAAGGTAGTTCATCTTCAAATACGAAGGCGGAATCAACGTATATAAAGTCATAACAGCTTTGTTCCTTTCAATTCTTCCTCTATTAATCGATTCTGAGTCTTTACAATCAGTTTCTAACAAAATTTCGGCAGCACCTTGACTCACACACAAACACCATACATGTTTAGCTTCAAATGACACACACCTATATATAGACCTAGAGGTTTAGCTTGAACATGACAAACAAACAGGTTTCGCTTGAACATGTACAACAACAGTTTCAAGCTAACCCTGATCAATAGGTTTCCCTTGAACTTGCCTTGAAACCCCTTCAAGCTAAACACCCTAGATAAACATGTAAAACCCTAATTTCTAATCTATTGTGTGCTCAATCATTCTATCTAGACAAAAGACTTGTTTAAGATGTAATCAGCAGACATTCAGTGCACCAACAGACTCCCCCTTGGATGTTGATGAAGTCTTTGGCTTCAAGTCTTTAGTCTTTGTCTTTTTCAACTTTGTCTCCTCATTGCAAAAACTCTTTCTTCACAGGTTCAGAAACTCAAACTAGCTCCATCTTCAAACTCCCCTTTGACTGTTGATCCAGAATACTGACTCCCCCTTTCACAGACTCCCCCTTTCGAAATGCTGGGACTTGAAATTCTAGTTCAAACTATGACTTTATCATTGCCATGGGGATTCCTGAAACCTGCATATACTCTACCCAAATATAAGATATATGATAAAAATAGTTTCAAATCAAAACTTACCATTTACCCTTCAGTGTTAGAAATCCACTTAAGTATTCAGGTTCAAGTTAATGACCCTGATTACTCAATTAATCTACCAAGTCCAATTTAATGACCTTGGTTGATCTGAGACAAATCACACTGACATTTTGAAAACAAATAAGTTCAAACATTTCTGAAAATTACAAGTTTCAAATTAATGAACTTGCTTTAACTTTTCAACTTCTCAAACTTATCAAGATTAGCTCACGACTCATCCTCCAGTCCAGAACTCTCCTGCATCTGCTTTCAATCTTTCGAATCCGAAGATCAACTCTCCACTTTGGTTTGTCAAAAATAAAGCAGAAATGTAAAATCTTTTTGGATTTTTTTTAATAAAGCTTCTAAACTAGGAATGAAATACAGAACTAAAATGCAGTAAAAGTAAACTATTTATAAACATATTTATGATGAGCGTGTTAGGGAATCATATCAGCTATCCGACAAATCACAAGTACCGTTAAGCTTCAATTACATACTCAGAATTAAACAATTCGCTTAGATTGTCGATATACTGATCCACTTAAATTTTCACACAAATTTCAATCTGTCCAGGATACGGAATTAATGTTTTAGAGACTTAAACTTATACGTGTTTTCCCACCTCTTGAATATACTCCCGTATCCAGATCCCAATATTCAGTCTTACAGGTAATTATAACACAAATGATATCTGTAAGGGGTTAATAATTTATGAAGAATCATGAGAGCTCATGTCAGAACTACCGTTCAGCAGAGAGATCATGACTCAACTTTTTGGTGTGTCCCCTTTAGAGGATCTTTTTTACAACAGCATTGCTAAGCAATTTTATTGTCTTATCATATATGCTGAGGGTGATGCTATGTTTCAAGCATTGCGGAAAGTATTATTCAAGGACTAGGTCAGAACTTCCATTCAGCAGAAGTCCCGGAATAATACCCCAGATATCACTGAGTATAAAAACCTAGTATATCAGAAAAAGGAATCTTTCAAACGAGATTTCAGGGGTTACCTATATATCCAAGTAGTGTTCCCCACGAAATAAGTAAGTAAGATTTAGATTTATATCCCGAACAAACCTACTAAATGTGTAAAAACCTATTGGCATATCATCAGCGAGACTGTTTATCCTTTTAAACATTCCATTTCTTTAGCATACCGTGACTGTCAAGCTGATGTACTATCATTTTCCCTTTTTACACAAGCTCTTTTTCTGGTTTTCTATTGTTTTTGGATTTTGAAAATATCTCATGTTTTTGTATTTTTATCATTTTTTATTGTTTTTGTATTTTCTGAAAAATTACCCTATACTCCCCCTAAATACCAAAACAAGTAAAAAAATCGACAAACCATTGCAGATTGCTTCTCAACATCATCTACAATGTCTCCTTCATCAACACCAATAATTTCCTCCAACACCGATAAAAGCTTCATACCATTTAATTTTAGCAAATACTGAAAACGTGTTTTACCAAATGCTTTGGTATGTAAATCAGCTTTTTGTTCATCAGTGTGGATTTTCTCAATTCGTATCAACTTCTTCTCGAAACAATCGCGAATGAAGTGATGACGAATCTCAATGTGTTTCATTTTAGCGTGATGTACGGGATTTTTCGTAATGTTAATCGCTGCCTCATTATCAACAAAGATAGGGGTGTTTAGAAATTGCAAACCGTAGTCGCGCATCTGTTGCTGGATCCACAAGATCTGTGAGCAGCAACTGCTAGCAGATACATACTCCGCTTCACATGTGGATAAAGCCACAGAGGTTTGCTTTTTGCATTGCCAAGTGACCAATCGTGATCCAAAGAACTGACACCCTGCTGTTGTTGATTTCGCATTAACTTTGCAGCATCCGAAATCAGAATCGGAATACCCTTCGAGCGTAAAATCGCCTTCTCTTGGATACCACAACCCCAATGATGGAGTTCCTTTCAGGTAGCGTAATATCCTTTTCACAATAACCATATGCGATGCTCTTGGGTTAGATTGAAATCTTGCTGCGAGGCAGGTTGGGTACATGATATCGGGTCTTGAAGTTGTCAAATACATCAGCGAACCGATCATGGAACGATACATCGTTTCATCTACCTTCTCTCCGGTGAGATCAGGGTTTATCCCATGATTCGTTGCTAATGGGGTGGCTGCTGGAGTAGAACCTGACATCCCGAATTTCTCCAAGATATCATGAACGTACTTCATTTGATGTATAAAAATTCCTTTGGGTAGTTGTTCGACCTGCAATCCCAAAAAGAATTTCATCTCACCCATCGATGACATTTTGAATTTCTGCTTCATAACTCGTTCAAAATCTTTGCATAGATCCTCATTTGTTGACCCAAATATAATGTCGTCCACGTATATCTGAACAATCAGAAGATGTCCATCGACCTCTTTGGTGAAGAGAGTTGCATCCACTTTTCCACGAATGAAACTGTTGGCTAGTAGGTGTTGAGACAATGTCTCGTACCAAGCTCTCGGGGCCTGGTGTAAACCATACAGCGCTGTGTCTAGCAAGTAGACCTTGTCTTTGTGAAGTGGATCGGTAAAGCCCGGTGGCTGACCGACATAAACCTCCTATTTTACCTTCCCGTAAAGAAAAGCCGATTTAACATCTAACTGATAAACTTTTTAATTTTTCCAAGACGCAAATGCCAGGAAGATTCTGATCGCTTCAAGTCTAGCAACTGGAGCATACACTTCAGTGAAATCTATATCCTCCTGCTGACTGAAACCCTGGACAACGAGTCGAGCTTTGTTGCGAACCACAACTCCTCTATCGTCTCTCTTACACTTGAACACCCACTTGGTGTTTATCTTCCTTTGACCATCTGGTAAATCCACTAACTTCCACACTCCCAACTTTTCGAATTGGCTCAGTTCCTCCTGCATTGCATTGACCCAAGAATCTTCAGTAAGCGCCTCTTTGTAAGTCCTTGGTTCAACCTGCGAGATAAAACAACTCAATGAGAATTCAGTTTGCAAAGGAGCAACTTTTGTATAAAAACATGTAAGCCCTTTATCAATCTGTCTTCGAGTGCGGACGCCTGTCTGCAGTTCTCCAATGATCAATTCCTCTGGATGATATGAAAGAGTTCGTGGCATTACTTCGCCTGAAACATCTACATCACCTTCCAGATTAGTAACATTCTGATTTGCACCTTGTTCACTGACTGGGTTTGTTTGACTTGAGATCTGAATTTGCTCCCCCTCAGAATCTGAATCACCACGATCAAATACTGGCATGTTCTCAGATTCTTGATTATCATTCTGTGCCGACTGATTATCTTGAGCAACTTCATTTTGTTGGACATCATCATGTTCACCAGCATTGCTTGGACCTGCTTCATCGTCATTTGATGCTCGTTGCGGTCATCTTGAATACTCAACTGGGAACCTTTCCAGAGATGACTCATACTCCCTCAAAATATCCAACTCATCAAAGAAATCTTCTTCTTCTTGTTCTTCCATCATGTCAAACGAATCCCACAACTTGTCATAATGATAACGCCATGAATCTCCAGGATTCTGCGGCGGCATTGTATACCCTTGACATTCAACATTAGGAGCTTCAATAATCCGCTTCAGACTTGGAACGAAGACTCGTCGTAACGGACTTGCATAACCAATGAATATCCCTTCAATACTCTTCGGACCAAACTTTCCAAAAGGCTCTAGAACAGTACAGGGTGACCCAAACGGTTCTAAAAACTTTAGATTCGGTTTGCGGTTATTGATCAACTCAAAGCATGTTTTGTTGAATTTCTTGACAGTGAGAACTCTGTTGAGTGTATAGCATGCGGTAGAAACTGCTTCTGCCCAAAAATTTATCGGTAGCTTTGAATCAGCAAGCATTGTTCTAGCCGTTTCGATTAGCGTCCTGTTCTTGCGTTCTGCGACTCCATTCTGCTGCGGAGTGTACGGAGCACTAAACTCATGCAATATACCTTTTTCATCACAATATTCTTCCATCTTGTTGTTCTTGAATTCAGTACCATTATCACTTCTGATTCTTCTGATACGCCTTTGGTACAGATTTTCAATCTTTCTGAACAACGCCATCAAACTGTCAAACGTTTCGTCTTTCGACTTCAAGAATGATACCCATGAAAATCTGGAATAATCATCAGTAACCACAAGACAGTAGAGATCCCCTGTAATACTTTTGACGTTTACTGGACCAAACAGATCCATACGTAGTCTCTCTAACGGTCTGGAAACTGAATTGACTTGCTTTTTAGGGTGTGACTTTTTCTTCTGCTTGCCTTTGACACAACTAATGCACTCCCCTTCCATATGAAAACCTTTGATATTAACTCCAAGAACCAAATCATTGTGTACCAAGTGATTCATTTTTCTAAGATGTATATGCCCCATCTTCCGGTGCCACAACTTCGATTCTTTCTCTGTTGCTCTGGAAACAAAACAATGTGCCTGACCTGTTGTTGTAGTCGCTACACTCATGTCCAACACATATAAATCATTCACTCTAGGTGCCCGCATGATAATCCATTCTTCAGGGATAACAAATCCTGGTTTCAAGATCAAACATTCTTTGTCTGTGAAGTGAGTGGTATACATATTGTCACAAATCTGCGAAATACTCAGCAGATTATTCTCCAGCTCAGTAATGTAGTTAACTCTCTCAAACGTTACAATCCCATTGGATAACGTTCCTTCACCAATAATTCGACCACCTTCGTGTCCAGCAAATCCCACATAACCACCATTAATATTTCTAACATCATACAACAATGTAGTCTTTCCTGTCATATGTCGAGACGCCCCACTATCCATGATCCATCTTGAAATAGCTCTTGGAAGTTCCTGCACATATCACAAACAATTCAATAAAGATACCGATTCATGCTTCACAATTACCAACTAGGAAGCTCCGGCAAGTCCAAAATCTTTAGTGAGATTTTGATGCCACCCAAGCTTCTTTGGACTCATGTAACTTGACTTTAATGTGAGTTTTAGCAGTGTAAAGTGGTGGAAAATTTTTATCATTCATTTTCAAACTTTCATCTGATCCAACCTCAACCTTTTTGTATAAGAAAAACTCATCTATCTTAAGTTGACTGGTTGGTTGATTTTTCTGTTCAACATTCTTCTTCTCTGATGGAGTAGAAGATTGTTTCTCCAACTTTTCATAATAATCCAAAGGAACATCCATCTTTACCGGTGTGGTAGAAGACGATTGTTTTTCCAACACTGAAACCTTTGGTTTATCAACAACTTTTGGCTTCCATGTTTGTTGAGATGATGCAACCCGTTTGTAAAATTTGTCATTTTTAGTTACCACGTTCTTAACAGGTTCAATTTTGACTTTTGTTTTCTCATTTTTCAAAAATTTCTCAACAACCAATGGAGCTTTGCCTTTCGCATCAACCTTCTTCTTTTGTTTCTCAACAACGTCAGTCTTAGGCTTGAAATTGGTGCAATTTATTGCAATGTGACCAACTTTGTTGCATCTAAAACATGTACGAGTATCAACTACCCGACTTGTGCCTTCAGACTGATGTTGTGAGGCCCTCTTCTCAAAGAATTCTTCATTTGATTTCGAAAAAATTTCATTTTCCTCATCAGAAAGTGAACTTGAACTGTTCACAAACACCTTCTTTTCAACAAACCTTTTGTTTTGAACATTTCTCCTTTGATAATTCTTACCACCCTGATATCCACCCGACCAATTGTTTCGATTGTTGTTATAAAAACGTGGTGAAACTACAGGTTTCTTGTAGTAAGCTTTATCTTTCTCAAAATTCATTTGCCTTTTTGTTTGTTTTAAACTCTTTACTTCAGACAAATCAATTTCAACCATCTTGAACACATTTGTCAATTTTGAAACATCTACATTCTCCAGAGGAAACTCAGAATCCGAATACAACTTATCAGATCCAACCATCTTGTACATCACAAGACCCGGTTCATCACCTAAGTTGTTTTTGGATTTTGGTTTCTGAATGTACTTATCTAGAAAACATTTTTCATCCTCAGCTGAATCACTATCCAAAACACTTTCAGCCATGCCTTTAACAATCTCAGTTTGAACACTATCATCAGATGATGATGACGAAAATGTAACATCAATTGAATCAGGAAGTTTCACTTCATTTTCTTCCTCAAGATTAACCAACCCAGATTGCTTATTCGAATAATTTTCAAGAACTGGTGGTGGAACTTGATGAAACCCAACCCCAGTTCCATCACAGTATACATCTTCGCCTGCTTTGTCTTTCCCGATGGGTTTGGGAATAATGTGTTGCAAAACAAAGCTTGCAGAGCTGTAACTGTTCAGTTTCAAATTGATTCGTTCATTCTCTATCTTGGCTTCTTCAAACTGAAGTTTCAATTTAGCAATCTCATCCAATTGTGTGTTTATTAATTCTTCTTTGATTCTCAAAACACATTGCAATTGGCAATTTTCTTTGTAAGTTTTACCATTTCTATCATCATTATCTTTAATCGTGCTTTTAAGCTTCTCAAATTTTTCAGTGATCTGACGATTTTCAAGAACTAACCTCTCATTTTCTTTCCTAACCTTTTCTTGATCAATTTTATCAGTTTCAATTTTGTTAGTTAATTCTTTTAATCGTTCAGTTAAAGCTTTCAGCATTTTGTCACGATCAAGGATTTGATCCTCAACACTTCTGACTTTAGCAGTCAGATCCTCAATCTTCTTACCTTTGAGATAAGTGTTTGTACTACAAACCTTGCACTCTTTGATGCAATTTTTGCAGTCAACATCACCACTGACCTTCTTACCTGACTCAGTGTTTGACGCGTTTGAACTGACTTGGCTTTTAGACTCAGAAACGGATTTAGAATCTACCTCAAGTGCATTAGCAGCCAGCACCTTGTTAGCCATCTTTCCCATGTTTTCAACATTCAACTCCTGTGTCGTGTTAATGATTCCAGTGTCAATCTTCTTTATCTCTTCTTCTTTCTCTTTCTCTGCCTCTTCTCCGCTTCCCCACCATTTTCTTTGCCAATAATCATCTTCCTCTTTCATTTCTTTGATTATGGTTTCCATATCAAGAGTTTTATGATCTATAGCAATGTTTCCCTCGGGGTCAAGATAACACTCTCGGTCTGGATCCCATCTCCTCGCTCTTTTCGCTTCATCATAGATAGCAGATATTCTGACCATTCTTTGTTGTGCTACCAACTTTCTGTAAGCATGCCTCTTTTCTTCAGTTCTGTTGTCTTTCCAAGGAACAGGTTCAGATTTTGCCATGAATGCATATCCAACTGCATCCTCCTCAGGTAACAACTCACTCCAATCGTAACCTTCATCGTCGTGAATCACTGCAAGAGCTCTAAACTTCTCTTTATTCTCCTCTAGCTGCTTCATTCTTGGCGGCTCCGATTTATTCTGATGATAAATTTCCTTCTTGTAGTAATCTTCTCTGAACGGGTTTTCAGACTCATTAGCATATGCGTTTCGGCATTCACGCTTAAAGTGACCTTTCTGCTTGCACTTGAAGCATGTCACCTTAGACTTATCAAAGCCCAACTTGGTAGATGGTCCACCAATTGACTTTCTTCCGGTAATCTCCATGAAGCGCTGTGCCCTACGAACTGCACTGGCCATACACCACCTTATGTCGATTAGTTCCATTTCCTCAGGATCTATTTGGTCATAATCTTCCTTCGTCGGGTTGGTGTTGCCAATCTTCCCTGCTACAAGGCTTTCATACGATTCCAGCACTGACGCCAAGAAAACCATCTGCTGTTTTGCCGACTCTTCGCTGAAGTTCTGAGCGTTCTTTAAGTCTACAGCAATGTTGCATTGAAATAAGTTCTTTGCATCAGACTGGTTTGAATGTGATGAGGAACCACTGTGAAATCCACTGCTTTGACTTTCTTTGTTTGTTGTGGAGATATTCTCAGCAGAAAATGCAGTCTTGGGAGAAGTATTCTTTGGCATCATGCTCTTTGGATAATACAAATCCAAGTTCTGCTGATAAGACGTGTGATTTACTTTGTGTGGCTTCTTTAACTCCAACTCGTGACTCTCGAGTCTCTCAATCAGCAAATCTACAGTCAACACTTCTGGTGGTTTGATAGTATTTTTCAGCATCAACGCATAATATTGCCAATCCATCTCATATGGCAACGCATCAAATAATTTGTCGACTAGCTCTTCTTGTGAATAAACGATTTCATGTCTCGCCAATTCCAACTTCAGGTGCCCAAACCTCTCAATCATTTTAGAAACTGATTCATTCTTTAAACATCCAAACATATCAAACTCTTTCCTAAGTAGTTTCTTTTTGTTTTTCACAATTTCTTTACTTCCTAAACATTTGTTTTTCAACTTATCCCAAAGATCTTTAGCACTCGTGTATTCAATTAAAGATATTATATCTTCTCGGACGGACTGAAATAGCAGTGCAATGCATTTTTGCTCGGCGACAAACAAGTCTATTTCTTCATTTGTTGTCAAAGTTTCACCCTTTTTGCCTTCATTAGCGTATCCATTCTTTAGACTTTTCCAGCTAGGATAAGCAAAAGCCATCAACCAATCATCAAACTTCTTAGCCCACCGACTGTATTCCTCGATAGCTATCAACTTCGGGGGTTTATTGTAGGTTTCGAAAGCACTTTCAACTTCCAAGGCATCCGATAACTTTTTCTTTGAATTCGTTGTGTTCTCATTGTTGTTACTTGAAGAAGTATCATTTCCACCGTCTCCAGCAAATGCAAAAACATCATAAAACGGATTGAAATCATCCATTTTGTACCTGAAACGAAATCAGCAAACACTTAGAATTTTCTTGGTTTTGAAAAACTCAAATTCAAACGAAACCACTTGAAACAGAATGGTTTCAAGCGAAAGCTACACAAGTTTGAACAGTTCAAGCGAAAGCCCTGATTACTTTCAAACTAAACCTGATTATATGAACTTTTCAAGCTAAAGCTGTATTTTAAAGAGGTTTAGCTTGAATTTTTCAAGCGAAAGCCAGATTTGAACAGTTCAAGCTAAAGCCCTGATTACTTTCAAACGAAAGCTGAATTATATGTACTGTTCAAGCGAAAGCTGTATAATATAGAGGTTTAGCTTGAGTTTTTCAAGCGAAAGTGTGATTTTCAAGAGAAAGCTCGAAGAACAATTTCAAACTAAACCCAGTTTTATGCCATTTTTTATCAGTTTTAAACCGAATTACGATCTGATTCTTTGTAGGATTTGTTAAAACTATGTTTTACACAATATACTCAAAAATCAGTCCATTCCGACCGTTGAAACTAGTTCAGTTCATAAAAGTATGAGAAGAAGTGAGTAGAAGCAAGAGAATCTGATAGAATCAAGCTGCTATGGTATGAACTCCTTGTCCTGAGCTCTGATACCACTTGTTGGACCGTGTGCGTGACCCTAAACGTCAGTTAAGGTAGTTCATCTTCAAATACGAAGGCAGAATCAACGTATATAAAGTCATAACAGCTTTGTTCCTTTCAATTCTTCCTCTATTAATCGATTCTGAGTCTTTACAATCAGTTTCTAACAAAATTTCGGCAGCACCTTGACTCACACACAAACACCATACATGTTTAGCTTCAAATGACACACACCTATATATAGACCTAGAGGTTTAGCTTGAACATGACAAACAAACAGGTTTCGCTTGAACATGTACAACAACAGTTTCAAGCTAACCCTGATCAATAGGTTTCCCTTGAACTTGCCTTGAAACCCCTTCAAGCTAAACACCCTAGATAAACATGTAAAACCCTAATTTCTAATCTATTGTGTGCTCAATCATTCTATCTAGACAAAAGACTTGTTTAAGATGTAATCAGCAGACATTCAGTGCACCAACAATTATAATACCGTATCCCAAGCCCGTATAGGGAAAATAAGTTAAGACTATTTACCTGAGCAATGTATAAATCAAAAACAGCAAGTGCACGTAGCTTTTACTGGGATCCTAATCTGGAACGAAGGTTTTTAATAACCTATTAGAATCCTAACGGGTCTTTAATTAAGCTTAGACTTAGACCGATTAGTTTTCAAAAGGAAGATACGGTTCAAACGCATGATAAAGCGAAGACCGGTTTAAAATGTGGTTTTGACCCGACAATCTTGGACACTTGTTTAATATGGGTAAACTAAACACATTCTGGATTTTGAGATGAAAACGATATGGTTTGACCCGTTTCGGCTAATATATGCAAACTAGTTACACACGCCGATCCGAACGCGAAAAGTGCGTAACGGGTAACCAAAAGAGTCATATACAAGTTTCCTAAGTTAATATGCCTTAAATATGCTGTGACATCAGTAATACATCTTCTATTATGCCCAAAACGGATTTAAACTCAAATTACGCCCCGTAGGGGTATTTTGGTCAATTTAAAGGTTATAAAAGAGTTTAAATATAAATCTGAGTTTCGGATCTGATGTAATCATTAAAAAAACTTAATTTACTAGGTTATATCAGTAGGGTATAACCTATGTGTGAAATTTATCATTTCTAACCATACTATGCACCGAAGGGGCATTTTGGTAATTTCACCTAAGGTTTAAAGGTCGAATCTGGAATTCTGAGTTTAAAACTTTTGCTTACTACTAAAGTATAAAAAATTATTTAAAACATCAGTAGGTATCAAGTCTTTTATATCTAAAATGGTTTTAATACATACTATGCGCTTAAAACGCGTAAACAGGCGATTTTAAGCGATTTTCGGGTTTTATAAGAAAAGCTGATATTTTTATTATTCCAGAAGGAATAAAATATTATATCTATCATATTGGATCAGAAGAAAAAGGTTTGGTATCAAAAGGATTGGTAAAACTCATTTTATAGCTTAAAAGGGCAAAACCGACAATTACCGGATCAAGCTTAGAACTCTATGTTATGCTTAGCCTAAAAATAAATAAAAATCTCCAAAAATCCCAAAATATTATTTTATATTAGTGGGTAAAAATTTTGGTATCAAAAATCGGGTTTAGATAGGCTATACGCTAATTACACCGTTTAATTACTAAAGAGCTTTTTAATTACGCTAATGAGCATAACTCTTAATCTAGACCTCAAACTGATGTCAAATTTTAGGTACAAGTTTATAAATCAGTAACTAAGGTTTCTACTCTTTTACATTTTCAAAATTCATGTTTTAAGGTCATATGGGCATAATAGTCAACATTTAGGCATTTAACGGAAATATGCATATGAATCGGATTAACTAATGAACCAAGTTGTATAATCTCAGAGGGTTATACTTATAGGTAACTTGGTCCTAATAAAGCTCTAAGGCATTCCTAAACTATGCTCTAATGGGTCAGAACTGAAAGTCAAAGCAAAAGTCTACTTTTGCGACTTTCGGCTCCGAACCGAGCTTAAATTGAAAATTGTCGGGTTGAACATGTTTAGACATGTTCTTACATTGATTACCAAGTTATATGAGTGATAAAACAGGTTTCATAGCTTCTACATCGTTAATTATGTGTTTATGCGAAAATTAGCTTTCTGTTGACTTTTTAAAATTAACTTTGACCTGACAATTGACCTAGTTAGAGTGGGAATCAGAGGGTGCCCTTTTAAGGGTTTATTGCCCACATAATTACCAACTCATAGGTACTTTCAATTTGAAATTTGACTGGACAAATTAAGATTAATGACGAAGTCAAATCTTAATTACGATGGTTTGACTTTAAGCTAATAAACTAATTAAAACTGAATTAAGAAAGGTTAGGGACACTTACTGAAGTCCTATGCACGACTAAGGATGCTTGGGAAGTGGCCTTGAGCTCCAGGAATCTCCAGAAATTGAGTTTGAATGGTTTTCAAAGTGTATGTCAAAGTGTTGGAACAATGGGTTCTTATATAGTGAGTTTAATTCATCAAGATCATGCCACAATAGCCTATAGATGTTCCTTGATCACTTCCAGGTGTCCCTAGGCATGGAAATACCATCAAACAAGCCCCTTGAATCGAATACAAGGTTTCTAAGTCGGTTTAACTTGCTGAACTCGCACCTGTACATGAATTCTGATCAGCTAAGGTCGTCGCGTAGCTCGACGGCAGAGGGGGTTGTTGGTGGCGCTACGCCAGCACCTCAGTCACCAGCCACACAAGTTTTAGCTATTTACATTTCAGCCCCTGGTCCTTTCAAACGTGGTTTTAAGTTTATTTCTTGCACTTTTGGTCCTCTAACTTTACTTTTAAGGGCTCCAAGACATAATTAAACATTGTTAAGTCCTTGGTTAACTTTATGATCACCCGTAAAGCCTTGAATTTCAATGTTGACGCTTTTAACCCCTCGTATACGAATATTATCATAACTTTCTCATACTTTATCGAAACCTTGTGAAATTTTTATCACTTATTCTAGTGAGTATAATTTATCGTTACAAAGCTTCGGGTTCGCTAAAAGGTCACTCAGAGGTGTACTTTAAACATGTTGACACATTTAACCCCTGTAGTTTGTAATCTCTCACTTTCTTTCACAATTAGCTTCGTATGATCCATGATTCATTCGTTTAAGGGTATAAACATCGTGTAGGGTTATTTAAAGGTACATTTATCCATTGTTGACATTTTGAACCCTTTTACACACATAGATTCCTTGTTTATCAACTTTAGTCCCTCTAAGTAATTCTTTACACGTTTTAAAGTCCATGACACTTGTCGATACATTATTGGACATAAATTTTTGAGGTGTTACAGTTTTTTGTGGCTTCGAGGGGGCGGTGACCTTATTAGAGAAACCGCTAATATCTAAGTCTGGGAGAGAGACATTTAAGCGTTCGAGCGCCTGCTAATAGTCTGGGTCAAGCAAGACGACCCTACTATTTTGAAGGATATGATCATGTAGTTCCCAAACCGAGCTCTAGGCGCTACAAAGACATAAGCCCCAACATCTCGAGCTGAAAGGATTCCCAAACCACCGAGATGCATTGGCAGAGATGCCAGACGCCACTTGAGGTCACCAAATAAGGGGCCACCACCCACAACTATGTCTTTTATAACCTCCCTGAGGCCATCATTGAACCGAGATATCGCATCATCTATCAAATGGGGTTGACAAGTGCGCATCCCAAAGTGTAACTTAGCAACCCCCATGCACGACCTTAGCAGAAGGAGTTCACATTGGGGATCCCTAAGGCATGTCAAGATTTTCATGAGCTCAACCGCCCCCGGGGCTCGCCGCCCTACCAACTCCTCAATAAAGCTAGGATCACGGCTAACAGCTCCACCAAGGAGCTTAACCCCCCTCTCTGGTCTACAAATCCCTATTGGGAAAAGCCCGTCCTGACCTTTCTGCCCATCGCATTTTGGCCAAAAAACCTTTATTTTCTTAGTGTTGAGATAAATCCCCAGAGATGGCCCCTCCTTGTTGATGATGTCTAAGGCCTTAGCAACCTCAAACGCGTTGCCGATAATCGTCCCATCATCCAAGTACCAAGCATGAAACGGGAAGTTGTAGCGGTCCTGAACCCGGAGAATAAGAGGGTGTAAGGCAAGTGCAAAGAGAAGGGTCCCAAGGGATCTCCTTGTTGCACTCCGGTAGTAGCCCCAATACACTCGTTACCAACATACAACCTAACAGGCTGGGCGTAAAGAAATTGGACCCACCAATAGATTGACGGGCAACGCTGATGAACCTCTTCGAGGAAGGCTGTGCGGTCGACCGTGTTGAAAACATTAGAGAAGTCCACAGTAAGCAAAGACAAGGAACCATCTGCATGAAATGAGTTGAGAAATTTGTTCCCACTGTGAAGCACCGCCTTTGTCCCATTTGGCATACCCACCCCAAATTGAAAGTCCCCCAAGTACTGGGCCATGTCTTTCCCGACCTTCTTCATCGCCACCTTGGAAACCAACTTTCGCCAAATACCCCCCACAGCAATAGGCCGAATTCATTTATCAGGCTTCAATAAAGGGTTGAGGGGGGTCGAAGCAACAAACTCAGCAAGTACCTTAGGCAGGATTCACCAAGCCATAAGTTTACAACTTTAGTAATGCTCGTAAGCAAACCTGAGAAAGTCATTGAGCCATCACCACCAATGGCATCTAGCAAGTGTTAGGCCCACATCCCGTCCCTACCATAAGACGTCCCTTTAGGAAAGGATCGGATACATTTGAGCACATACTCCCCATCAATAACAAGAGTGGGTTGGGCCAAAGGGTTGGAAGGCAAGGATGGGGGCGCCACCACAGGGTGTTTATCAATAAGAGCTTTCAAGTTTGAATCACCTAGAGGGGCAACTGCACTAGAGCATAGGATCTTAACCGCAGCCGTGAAATGTCCATCCCTGACTTTCCGAAGACATTACGGTCCCTTTCTTTGTCTTCCTTTCTCCTGCATTCTTCCTTAGGAGTCCTCACTTCCCCCACGCTATCCAATAGGGAAGAGACCAAATCATTAAACCCAGACCCATCTTTCCAAACTGCAAGCATGTGCAAGATGTTATTACACTGCAGATTTCCTGTTCCATGATCACCGCTCTTGTCTGGAGGATGGTCTGACCACCCGCAAAGTGCAACGCGGTAGCAAAAGCAATTGGACCCAGTTGTCGACCGATCCTTGCGATGCCACTACTTTACGCAAAGCACCTGTTAAAACTTGAGCAAACACCAACCGATAATTGGGGGGAATGCTTTTAACAGTCTGAATAGGGAGGGAAAAAACATGCTCGAGGAGGTTAACATCACCCCCAAGCCCTGCTGGGTGACGTGGGTTTGTGTCAACCACCACCTGACATGGTTTTCGAATCCTAACAATGAAATCTCAACATCCCCCGAGACCATGGCAAACGACACGACCTCATCATCATGCTTGCACCCCCTACTGAGTGCATGCATCACCATGAACCTTCCACATATCCATTTATCCCCTGCCCTAAGAGCTTCCCCAACATCTAAAAAAAGGTCCAAGTCCTTGGAGATAGCCTCCTTCGAAGATAGCCTTCGGTTTTCTGTCTTAAGGTGGGTGCTTTGGATGTGTTCAAGTAGGCGGAAAAAAACCCCCTGACCCCGGTTTGCCATCTTTACATTCGTGGAAAAATTTGAAAGGACAGGTCCTTAAACCACAAGTCGAGAGATTTTGATAGAGATCAAGTCGAGAGGTTTTAGGTGGTTAAAGAATAGATCTTCATATAAATATATTGGATGGAAGGAGTGGTGTAAATATCTTATGTATAAGTTGTAATTTTGTCCTTTGCCCGTTTGGGTCGGGGTTCTGTTTTGTATTGGCATTTTGCCCTTTTGGGGTCGGGGGTTTGTTTTGAATGAAGTTTTCTTTTAAAAAAACAGTTAATTGTTTTTAATAAAATGGTCATTTTAAACTAAATCAACGGGTTTTTAACATGTGTGAGTGATAAGAAGAGGAACGAAGATGAGTTGGTGAAAAAATAGATGAACTGATACTATTCATTTAAATATCGAGAGGGGATACGTTTAACTAGATTTTGGTGTCAATGTGTGATATGTTCTATGCGGACCATTGTCTAACTAGCAAGCTTGTAGCTATGTTTACAAGATAATTAGTCCAAGGCCATTACAAGGGATGGCTCTTTTATTGAAGCAAGGTGGAGATCTAGACCTACTAGATTTTTAGGTTGTAGAGACTAGAGAAGGGAATCGCGGTGTCGCATAAGGGTTTATCTATTTTTTTTAACGGTGATTTTCTTTTTAAGTGACCCAATGTCACACCATTTAAACGGTGGCCCTAGCTAAGATCTGCCCATACTACGTTGTCTTAACCGGGCTCGCGCTGGGTTGGTCAGACTTGGTTACGTTGTTCCCCCGAAAACCGTACTACCTTCACACGAGTTGCCTCGCTGAAGTAACAGTCGGATGAAAACCGGGGTGCAGCTCAGGATCGAACCCCCTATGTGGGTTTGTCACCATCATTGCCCAACCACTGAGTATATGCACATGGTTAAGGGTGTATCTATATAACATTTGACATCGTAGAATGTGGCCAGTGATCTAAGATGTGTGGTGGAATGGTTGGCAATTGGTCGTTTTTGGGTCTTGGGATGGTGTTTGATATATACATTTTAGGTAAAAGGTAAAACAACTTTTTAATGTATTTAATTAATAGATTTATAATCTCTTGAACCAAATTTGTTACGATTTTACAAACAATGACGACCAAATTTGTAATATGTAAAACAACTAGTAAATTCCACTGCGCGTTGTCGCGGCTTTCCGAAAAAAATTACGTCGTAAATCAATCGAAAACGTACATAAAAAATAAACACGAAAACGTATTATATTTGACCGGACTCATTTCTGTAAAAAAAAAAAATAACATTTACGTTAGAACATAGATCAACCAAAAACGTACATAATAATAAGCATAAAACATATTATATTTGACCCACTCATTTTCAGGGAAAATTTACGTCGAAACTAAATCAACTTGAATTTATACTCACACGTACAAAAAATAAACACGTAACACGCGATTACAAAGTATTTAAAAAGTAAAGGAATTATAAGTGTTAATACTAAAAGTTGAAAGGTAAAAGTATAAAAAAACCCCTCAAATTCACTATTCACAAAAGTTGGTAATTATAATATATAATATATAATGAGATAAAGTCAAGGTCATTCTCTAATGACGTATATATAATTAAGTCAAGGAATATTTACTCCAACTAATGAGTAAGAGCATTAAATTACACGGTGTGGGAGGGCTTGAAGGAGGTATGGTGCGACACGTGACTGTCACGTCAGCATAGGGGGCAAGCCCAAAAAAACACGAGATGAAAGGATCTTGAAAATGCAATTTTTTTAAAGACGACCGATTAAAATAAAGTCAAACAACAACCAACCACATCGCGCAACATCACTTTACCTTTTGCCCCCACACCGATGAAAATCCTCACGCCACCCCAAGGGGCGATGTGCGGCGTGAAGGGAGCCCCACACCATCAACATCGCCAACCATACCATTTAGTCTTTAAGGTCGCGTAGTAACTCACTTTTACTCATTTGAAGTTACATGTTGCGTCCATGGATGGAGGTGGCAATAAATGGTTATGACTGATGTATTTCAGACATTCCACACTAGTCAGGAATGTGTAACACTAATATGGAAAAGTTTAAAAGCCTTTCATAGGTTGTAGACTGTAAAAGGTGTAAAATACTCATGTAAATATCAAATTATTATTATTATTATTATTATTATTATTATTATTATTATTATTATTATTATTATTATTATTATTATTATTGTGTTAGATTTAAATACACAATCTCCTAAAAATAGGAGCTCATAGGAAAGGTGTCAAACAGACTTCAATTAACCTTATAATTGTCAAATTTGTTTCAGTGATTTCTGTTATATAAAAAAAAATTAACCTTATTTAAACGGCATTGAAACCGTCTCATGTAAATATCAAATTATTGTTATTATTGGATTAAAATCAAATACACAGTCTTCTAAAAATAAGAACTCGTAGGAAGGGTGCCAAACGAACTCCAATTAACCCTATTCGAGCGGCATTGGAATCGTCTCATTGAATTCGACGATATGAGATTTTATGTTTTCGCTTTTGGATTTTTATCTTGTAGATATTTTAGTTTTTGTTTAGATTATTATGTCTTTTTATTTAGCGTTGTGTCTTTTCTATATTTGCGTCATTTTGTCTTTTTTGCGACTTATTGTTTATTTTTCCACAATATTGTATTATATTTCTTGGCATGGTGTTATATTTTGATCAACATGTAACACCCCAAAAGGTTTAAATATGCAAATGTGTTTAAAATAACTAGAAACATAACCTAGTTAGAATGTATGTGAAAACGTTGGCCTAAGAATAAATAATGTCCAATTAGAAATAAACATTTAAAATGGAAGGACCAAACATGGACAATGAGAAAGTAAGATTATTAAAATAAAACATACAACACAAACACACACGTCTATGTGTGTGTGGATTGACCTAAGCAAGACAAAGAAGGGAAAAACCCCTTTGATCTGAAATCAGTAAAATTGGAAGGGAGAATCAAGGTTAAACTTGTGCATGAAGACTAATTTGTGATCATCTAAGCTTGTTTATCAAGTGGTAAGTCGAATTTCATAATTTGATCATTTTGTAGAAAGTGAATTTCAACCCATCCACGAGTTCATATGAAAGTTTGTGTAATTGTGAGTTAGGATCACACTATAGAACAAGAAATATGCTTGAAATTGCTCATCTTGGCGATTAAAAATGAAAACTCACTTATAGTGTAGCATGATGAAGTATGAGGACTATGTAGATGCAACAATAGATGTAATGTTAATATATAAACTTGTATGAAATAGAGTATTACTACATAAATTGTTGTAGAATGAGAATTTTGTGAATTTGATTGATTATGATGATCTATGTTATGAACTAGTAAGAATATGCTTTGAATACTTGTACATTATGCTTTTTTGGTGGTACGCACACCAAGTGTTTGATGAAATGCCTTAGTTAAGAGTTCTGCAATTTGACTTCGGACCCTATATAATGATCATGATTTGAGTACGTAAATGACACATGTGTTAAGTTAAGGATATCCTTGGATAAGGCATCATAAAACTTAACACATGTGTCATTTACGTACTCAAATCATGATCATTATATAGGGTCCGTAGTCCAATTGCAGAATTCTTAACTAAGGCATTTCATCAAACACTTGGTGTGCGTACCACCAACAAAGCATAATATACAAGTATTCAAAGCATATTCTTACTAGTTCATAACATAGATCATCATAATCAATCAAATTCACAAAATTCTCATTCTACAACAATTTATCTAGTAATACTCTATTTCATACAAGTTTATATATTAACATTACATCTATTGTTGCATCTACATAGTCATCATACTTCATCATGCTACCACTACAAGTGGGTTTTCATTTTTAATCACCAATATGAGCAATTTCAAGCATATTTCTTGTTCTATAATGTGATCCTAACTCACAATTACACAAATTTTCATATGAACTTGTGGATGGGTTGAAACCCACTTTCTACAAAATGATCAAATTATGAAATTCGACTTACCACTTGATAAGCAAGCTTAGATGATCACAAATTAGGGTTCATGCACAAGTTTAACCTTGATTCTCCCTTCCAGTTTTACTTATTTCAGATCAAAGGGGGGTTTCCCTTCTTTCTCCTGCTTAGGTCGATCCACACACATGTATGTTTTGTTTTAATAATCTTACTTTCTCATTGTCCATGTTTGGTCCTTCCATTTTAAGTGTTTATTTCTAATTGGACATTATTCATTCTTAGGCCAACATTTTCACATACATTCTAACTAGGTTATGTTTCTAGTTATTTTAAACACATTTGCATATTTAAACTTTTTGGGGTGTTACAATTTAATTCTAGATTTAGGGAAACATCCGATCTGATACCACATGTTGATCAGTTATGTATTTACATAATGAAAAACATATTAAAGGATGTGTACTTGTCACAACAGAGAGACCAGGAACTGTAGCAAAAAAAAACAGATGTAAACGTCATCTTCGTCAGATTAGTCGAGTTCCCGTTTGGGATGTATATTTATGATGGCGATTATGAGTTTTTGGTGAACTCGTTTGATAGAGAGAGAGAAAGAGAGAGGGAGAGAGAGGAGAGTGGCGAATTTAGGGTGTTGATGATGTTAATGTGAGTAACCCTTTATCTCTCTAATAATCCCCCTTATATAATACACCAAAAGGAAACCCTTATTAGTTAAGAAGGGTAATTATGTCCGTCAAACAATTACCAATTAATCTAATAACATATAATTAATTATTTTGATCTAATTATTATATAAATGATCATGATTACCATATAAATATATAATTAATATATATTTAGTCTTACAATTCATTCGGTCATTTAATGTTTGTCAACGTCGACTATATCCGAGAGTTATCATGGTTTATTGTATCAAGGTAGGTGAGACTACCGTCCTGGGAAATACTTGATATCTTTTAGCATGTCCATAAATGAGAAAACAATGCAACCACATTGTGGGATGAAGTGGGTTATTTGGGACCGTGTGTATCAAGATCCATAATGGATCAAACAACAAACTCGTGGTTGTGGTTTTACTATTAAAACTTAAATAACTAAATATTTAATTAAGTTAAATGTCCAATAAAATTAATGCATTATCCATTAAAATACTTATGGGTACTGTTTTGATTAAAAATTGACTAGAGTGTTTTGATAACCAAATTGAGAAAGTGATAGTGAGATGCTTGTGAAAAGGTTTGGTTTGTTGTTTAGGATCCTGGATAAACTGCCAGGATCCTTAGTGTAGGAAACAATTTAAAAGGCAATTTAACTTGTAAGACCCACACTAATACTTAAAGATAAGTAACATTATTCAAAATGTAAATATAAAAAAAAACCTTTGAATTACATTCATTAAATTCCTAACAAAAACCGAAATAATATCTTTTACGTTAAATAAACAAAATGGAAGCAAGTGTCGACTTTATGTTCGGTTCTTTGATATGCTTGATCTTCATCCGGAACGCAACTTTGATATACCTATAACATGTTAATCAATCAAATTATTAGAATACGCAAGAAATAAACGTGTTAAACGAACCCACATAGTCAAAACCATTAGAGTAACCCATTACGAGGATAGAAACAAGTCAAGAACAAGCATGGACGTAGCCATACTTTCATAGGCGTATCCCTATTCTCACTCCATTTTGGTTTTTGGGCGTATTTGGGGCATATTCCAGCAGAGAACATAGTTTTTGAAATGCAGCCAGAGTCCCAGTACGCCCACCAGAGTATCAATACGCCCAACTTGCAATTACCAACATTTTTAGGCGGTTCTAGGAAGAGTTTTAATGCCGAAAATCGCATCATTCAACATCTAGGAGAGGGATTCACACCTTAATACATATCCAAGCCTTAACCCACTACCCGGATCCATAATTCATATAATTTACGCTCCCGTTACCTGGTTTGCGTTTACGTTTATTTTACCCGTTTTGCTGATCAAGCACCTAAGCTCAAATCATCCACAACTTTTTAGTGGGATTATTTTTCCACGGTTATACCCATTACCCGGGCTTAATAATTTCGTGTTCCACGCTCCCAATACCTGGTTTGCGAGAACACATATTCGACCCGTTTGATGTTCAAGTTCATAAACTTGAATCATTCACATTCCTTTCATAGAATTATTCATTTTTCAACTACAACCCATTTACCCGGGTTCGTCACTATGTGCTCCATGCTCCCGTTACCCGGTTTGCGTTTACACTTAACTTCACCCAATACCCGGGTTCACTAAAAATCAACATTTTACGCTCCCATTGCCCGGTTTGCACTTTATTTTGACCCGTTTGGTTTGCTCTTGTGAATACCATCACTTATCAACAAACCGATTTCACTTATAACATATTTACAATCATTCAATCGGATCAACTATATTAACAATAATGAAAATAACGAGGCATATAGCCACGTACCTTAAAGTTTCCCTTTTAAACGTGTGTCCGTTCCGGCTTGAGCTCCCGGAGTTTCACTTGAGTTGCCTATATGGTACAACCCAATTATCATTAGGAATATGTGGCTTATTTCATGTCATATTAACTTGCCATTAATCAATCACAAGGTTCTCATCATGGTTTTTCCATATTTATTAACACTTAACTTTCACTTAAGCATTTTCTCAAACACCTTGTGGGCATGGTTTTTATACTACTTCTAACAAGTCTACTGAACATAAAAACCATGTATTTACAATTCATCAAATCAATATGGTCGATATACTTAATTTAGCACTTAGAATTCAATTTATCATTCATCATTTACATAATTTACCCATCAAAATTTCATATATTCATATTGTTGCTAAAACCCACATACACATACATGGCTATTAGTTCAAACAAATAATTCATAGCATTTTATTTACTATTTTTCAACAAAGGCTTGTCTCTAATCATGTAGGCACTACCAATTTCATCATAAATTCCATAATCCATTCTTGAATTGTAAATCATAGTGTTCATCAAGAATTCTCTACTTCATCAAACACTAAATTTTGACATACCTTATGATGAGATGATGTAGTAGACTCTAAATCATCAAACATGCACCAAGATCACTTCAATTTTCAGTTGGATTAGAAGGATTTGAGGTCAATTATCAAGAATTAGGGCTCCCATTCTCTCTCTCTCTCTCTCTCTCTCTCTCTACGTTCACACACACACACATATGTGTGCATGTTTGATTTTTAATTTTTGTTTTTAATAAACTGGTTTCAAATGCCCCATTTTAGTCCCTCGTGTATGGTTTTCTTTTTTAATGGGACCGCCATCTATTATTTCACTAATCATCAACTTAATACTAACTAGGTTAATTGTTCCTAGTTATTTTACTTAGCATTTTTATAAGGGTATATATATATATACACACACATATTTATATAATTTGATATTTTTGGGGTGTTACATAACTTGGTAAAACTATTGTGCTATAGTAAGCAAGTGTTAATATGATGAACAAATAATATGAAGAGAAGCGATATGTTACGGGGAAAAAGCCTGGAGTCCATCTTTACGGCTTAGACGGATGTGGTTTAAAAGTGTAAAACCAGACCGCTTGTGTTGTGAACATGCCTTAGCAAATCATATATAAGTACATGTGTGGTAGTGATTGTTTTAACAAACAGTTGGGTTTATGTTATATGTGGAATGGGATTCTAAAGGATAAATACATTCTTTTGAAAATATATTTATTAAAGGAAAATTGGATTTAAATAATCCCAAGTTTCTCAATTTGGCCGATAATAATTCCAACTCAGTTATTTGCCGATAATAATCCGAACTGGTCCACTTTTGGCCGATAATAGTCCGTCATTAAAAATAGCTTAACGGAGTTAAGCTTTCTTCCGAATTACAAATCGATGTTTTATGGATTTTGATCAGAACGAGGATACAATTCGATTTATGTAAAACTTACCTCGAAATGGTGCTTCAAACAACTTGATTTTTGTTAATTGGAAGTTTAAACACCCGAATTGAAACACCGTTTTCATCGTTTGGGGCAGTGTTTCGAGGTAAATTTTACATCAATTAACTCGTATCCTCGTTCTAATCAAAAGGCCTAAAACATCAGTTTGTAATTCGAAAAAACTTAACTCCGTTAAGCTATATTTAACGCAGACTATTATCGGCCAAAAGTGGACCAGTTCGGATTATTATTGGCAAATTACTGAGTTAGGATTATTATCGGCCAAATTGAGAAAGTTGGGATTATTTAAATCCAATTTGCCTTTATTAAATGGTTAAGACTTGTGTCGATACGGGTTTTTAAACAAGGTTTCGGGATGGGTCCCCGTGTTTGTGAAATTATATGTTATTATATATATATTGTGTGTGATAATATATATAATGGAAAACTTGGATAAATAATCGCTGATGTGTGTAAAATGCAACATATAAATTACATCAAATGAGGCATAAAACTAACCCTTTTTTAGTACTAATATTGGAAAAAGGGTGTTTTTGTTTTCCTTTTCTATTTTCAGGATTAAATGAGCTCAAAAACGTAAAAGAAGCAAAAAGACAGCTAAATCCAACATAAATACAAGAAAAGGAACATTAGTGGACTGCCCGAACCCTCAACGGCACCTTCCAAAGCAAAATAGAGAAAACAGAAGGCTGAACACGCCCCGTGCTCAGCCAGCACGGGGTCGTGCCCAAGAAGCAGCAGAAAAGACAAACCTATAGAAGCTTCTATTGCCCATCACGGGGCCGTGCTCAGCGGACACGGGGGCGTGTCGAAAGTACAGCAGGCGCATTTATTGTAATTGCGAATTACAATTAATGAGGAGAGAGAGTGTCAGACGGACACGGGGCCGTGCCCAGCGGACACGGGGCCGTGTCCAGCTCTCTGTTCAGCCTATAAATAGGAGTGCTTGGATTCATTTCATCTCATCCCTTGGCACACCACCTCTCTCACACTTCATCCACCACCCACCACCATCACAACACCATCATCCACCACCATCATCCATTGTCCATCGTAGAGTGTGTGAGTCGTCTCGGGATCCAAGATTGATCGTAAGAGTTCTTGACAATCAAGGCCATGTTTGCCTAAGTCTCTTACATCACTTGGTGAAGACAAAGTGTCTAGTATAATACTTTTTATTTCTAATCTTTTGCACTTTTTATTTGGTTTTGTATTAATGACTTTAATAACTAGTTACTTATGTTGAAGGTGATCTTTCCTTATCGTTTGTCCGTGGTGTCTTGGCATTATTTTACTGTCTATATAAAATAAAGGATTTTCACCATTCATATCTCCACGGTCTATATGGAGGTATGTTGGCTACCTGGTAGGGGGTTAAGGGAACGGTTTGGTAAAGGTCTTGCCATTGTTCAGCGTTTAGAGGTCCTGCAATGGACCTGGGTCAAATTTAGTAGGACCTCCTTCAATACTTCACGGTATTGGATGGCGGGGGTCCAAACTCTTTGATCCCCTCATAAGTTAACTACTATTAATACTATAACCCGGCTATTTAGGACTGTATCCCTGCTGACTCAGACTACTTAGCCGAGGGTAACGTCACCGCCAAAAGCGGGGCCTACCACAATACTGCATTAATAACTTAATTCATTATCTTCCAATAATCCACCCCTTTAGGATTGTATCCCTGCTGACTCAAACTACTGGGGTGAGGGTAACGTCACCTTCAAAAGAGGGGCCTACTACAATAACTAAGATAATCTCTTAATTATGTGCAAAAGTGCGGAAATAATCAAAGGTTATACTAGATACGAGTCGGAACCAAGTGATTCATCTTGTCTATCTGTTTTTATTTTATTTTGATTTTCAGCATTTTAGTTAGTTTTATTTTTCTTAGTTTAAAACATTTTTCTAAACTTTTGTTTTGGTTAGACGTTGAGGATAAACCGGTACTAAAAGCTCTTGTGTCCTTGGACGACCTCGGTATCTTACCAACGCTATACTACACTCAACGATGGGTGCACTTGCCCATATGTGTGTTTAGTGTTAGTGAAATATCGTGTTTTATAAATTTAAAACTTGGCTAAAATAAGTGTTAAAAAGGGCTTAAAATACACACCTAATATATATAACACTTTATCGCACATCAATCGCCAACGGGTCGTCTAATCAAACGCTTTGTTTAAATGGTTAAGATCTCATTCGGTCTAAACAAGTTGGGTGAACAACTTGCTGGGTAGACATGACTTTAGACATTAGTATGTTATATGGTTTGGGGCACTTGTAAATCGGGTTTCGTTTTGTCCGACTATTATTTGCTAGCTTGCTTGCACAGATTACTAGGTGAGTTTCACGACCTCGTTTTCGTTTCAACGTTGTATACTTGGTGGAATTGCATGCTTGGTTACATAGTATGGTAGTTTGGGTTTGAAATTTATCGTATCAATTATGAGCGCATAAGTTTATCATGGGTTGTGAGCTCGGGAAGTCCTTGTGTAATTTGGAGCTATAACCACTAGTCTGTCAACATCGCAGATGTATATCTATTGGGGTTGACACTCCTTGCTTTTGGTTGGTCGCTCCAACCCTGTAAAGACAAAAGAGCGCAAGGCAAAGTTCGTTGTCTGAGAGGGGTAGAGTAAAGTTAAAAGTAAAGCTCTCAACTAACATATACTTATTATTCTAGTTAATTATCTTTGTAATTATTATGTCAAAATATAAATTAATTTTAGATGACAATTTTGTAACCATCATTTTGTTTGTTACATATTTTAAATAATTAAATCAATAACCTTGCAAAAAAAATAAAAAAAAATCTATAACGGGACTTTAATCTTCACTATTTTAGGAGAGTGCAAAAAATAAAAATAAAAAAAAATCTATAACGGGACTTTAATCTTCACCATTTTAGGAGAGGAAGGTTTTTCCGGCTACTACTATTATTATTATTATACAAATCTTTTGAATAAAACGGCAATTTACGTGCGATATTAAGACGCGATATGAAGTCGATTTTAAGATGCGAGATATTAGACAACATATTACCAAGTACTTAGCTTATTTGTATATCAACCATGTACACTAACACATAATTTCATTAACATTGTTTTATAAAGATATGTAACTAAATGCAAAGAATTTAAATAATATATTATAATATGTTTTTTAGTATTTGCTTCCGATCGTTATTAAAACAAACCCGTGTGTTCACACGGGTGTACACCTAGTTGAGTTATAAAGTGAAAGCTTGAAATTTAACACGATACTAAGACATGATATATTAAGACGATACGATATATTGGTTATAGAATGAAAGTTTGAAAATTTTAATTATCCATCATTCTAACTGGAGAAACACTAGATAAATGGCCGGAACCGAGATATCTAGGGGGTTTGAATCCGCATAAAAAGGTTAGTTTCCTCTCGATTGATTCAGGTACAGCTGATCTCCTTCTCCAATGATTCTGCAAAAAAGAGCACCGTTAGCCTCGCCAAGGGGAGAAGAGGGTTCTCTCCTTGACCCGACTCCAGTGTGAGAATAAGTATGGGTAATGAAGAAGAAGATGTATTTGAGAAGTGTGTGTAACTTGCCTTCATACCTGGGTTGCTTCTCATATTTATAGCCGGGAGTCGTTTAGGCGGGAAAACCCGTTAGTGAAAAGTTGACGGAAGATGCTAACCCCGTAAGCGGTTATGTTTCCTTCCGTCAAGCTCCTTGATCTGACGTGATAGCACATGGATCGTGGTTTAGATCAAAGGCTGGGGATTAGCCACGTGTAAAGTGATCAAGTGGAGATTACTCTCCACTTACATGCTTTCGTTGTGAATTCAGGGATGACTGAGATAGTGACACGTGTCCAGACGGTTATAACCGTCTTAGTGGTGCACGATTGTATTTCTTCTGGAAGATTACTGCTGTAATCTGGTGTGGCACCTTATCGTGTGGAGACAGCTGAACAAATAAATCCCAAGTCCGAGTAGATAATATCCAGGTCTGGATATTTAGGCGGAAGTATTTATTTTAGGATTTTCATCCTTTATTAATGGGAGAAGGCGCAAGGATTTATGATTTCTTTTGAGCGCGCGATTGAAGACTGTTGACTGTTTCTTCCCTTTGTAAGACCAGTGCGCGGCCGCGCAAGGTTAAAGGGTTGAAAAGCAAAGTTGTGGTCAAGTACTTGTTATGGGGTTTTTGGGACCTTACCCCTTCAAGTCCCCCCAGTCTAGTGTTGTATTTATGCAAATAAGTGGAGCACTAGACTTATGTGAAGGAAATGCTTTTGGGCGTGAAAAATAGAGAATCTTCTATGAGAAGATTTAATTTTATTAAAAAAGAGTTTTTAAGGGAAATTGTAATCATACCTTGACGTGTGATGACGTCAGTTGGCAGTAAGAGTGGGTATTTTTCCTCTTTGTTTTGGGATTCGTAGTGGCGCTTGTCAGACCTTATTTATGAGGATATGACGCTTGCTCCTGTAGCACCGTTTGGAAAAGACACCTGACAGGTAATGATGCCTTTCCCGTTTCCGGGGTTATGTGCCTATATATATATATGGGTGTTACTTTCCTTGTCTTTGTTTGTGTATGAAGATGAGGATCCGTCGTTCCCCTCGTACCCGATGCCTATTGGATGTTTTGGATATGTTTGAGGCTGCTGAAAGTCTCTTGCTTCTTGCTAACTCACCATCGCCAACAGTTACCGGAACCGGTAAGCTGACGTCTTCTGTTTATCCCCTTTCAGGGGTTAGTTCTGAGCCTCGCCTATCGGAAACTAGGGAAGAAGCCGGTGTGTTGTCTGTTGAAGCTTTGATGGCTCGTTTCCCAACTCTTCAACCTGGTAGGTGTGAGTTAGTGTATCGTCGTCGACGGAAGCGTCGAGTTGGTCATGCTCTGATTGTTGATTAAGATGCTACTGTTGAATAGGGTAGGTTTTGGGAACCGTGTATTCCTCCCTTTTTTGTGATGTTTATCTTGGTAAAGATTGTTTTTTGGTGATCATTACCATGATCTTGTTTTGAAGTGTTTATGCTACACTTGATGATATGTATTTTGATGTACTGTTGTACTTTGCAGATTTTGTATGTTTTTTACAATACGTTGCATGTGTTTAATTGCTTTTGGGTAGGTGGGGCGAATGAGAAATGGTATTGTGCTCATGTATGAACGTTTGTCTAAAAAGCGTGCTAGTTTGCCCTGTTTTAGACTGTTCATGAGGTGTACAATGTTTACCATATTGTTTTCGCGCAAACCAAAGGAATTTCATGCAATTTGTAATAAACAGTAACAAGTATGAGAACCGTGCTTGTATTAATAAAGCGCGAAGCTTGTAACACAAATGTAAATAGGAAATACATTGCCTGTGAATGATTTGTCCTATATGTAACACCTGCGCAGCTGCTGCGCGTTTCATGTGCGGGGAACTAGAGTCCCGTCAATTCTTTTTAGGGTATATGCCCCTTTGCCTAGGACCTCATTGATGATGTATGCTCCTTCCCATTTTGGTGCTAATTTGCCCGGTTTTTCAGCGTTTGACGCTTCATTGTCGCGCAAGACGAAATCACCGGGGACAAAGGTACATACGCGTACGCGCGTATTATAATATTTCTCGAGTTTGGATTTGTACCTTGCTTCTGTGATGGCGGCGTTCTCGTGCCTTTCTTCAAGAAGGTCTAAATCCATTCTTCGTTCTTGCTCATTGTTCTGTTTTTCCATGGCTATCATGCGCGGTGACGGTAGGCCGATTTCGGCTGGGATCACGGCTTCAGACCCATAGACTAGACTGAATGGGGTTTCTCCCGTGCTAGTCTTTGGCATTGTTCGATGTGCCCATAGGATGCTGGGGAGTTCGTCAACCCATCCTCGGCGTGCTGTCCCAAGTCGCGCTTTTATGCCGTCGACGATTTGCTTGTTTATACTTTCTACCTGACCGTTCGCTTGCGGATGCGCGACGGAGGCAAAATTATGCTCAATCTTCATTTCTTTGAACCATTTTTGAAGATCTTCTGAGGCGAAGTTTGTGCCATTATCAGAGATAATGCGCAATGGTAATCCAAATCTGCAAATGATATGTTCCCATATAAATTTGCGGATTACCATTGCTGTGGTTGAGGCCAAAGCTTTAGCTTCCACCCATTTGGTGAAGTAATCGACCGCCACAATGATGAATTTTATCGCGCCTGGCGCGTCAGGAAATGGGCCAACAAGATCGATGCCCCATTGTTGAAATGGCCAGGCGGACGTGACAGGTACTAGCGGATTTTTTGGTCGGAGCGTCTTCGGCGCGTGGCGCTGGCATGCTGCGCATTTCCTTAATATTTCTACCGAGTCTACGTGCATTCCCGGCCAATAATATCCTGCGCTCATTATTTTGGCTACTACCATTCGTGGACCGGCATGTATCCCGCACAAGCCTTCATGGATTTCTCTGATCAGGTATTGCGCGTCTGTCTTGTCAACGCATCTGAGTAATGGTCCCATGAATGACTTTCTGTATAGAATGTCGTCCGCCATTTCGTAGTTTATTGCTTTATTCTGAATTTTCCTGGCTTCTGCTTTTTCTTCTGGGAGTTTTCCATGCTGTAAGTATAAGATGATCGGGGACATCCAGGACGGACTACCGATCTCTATGATGTTGACTTGTTTGAGAGGAACAGAAGGATTGGACAGTACCTCTATGCGCACTTCTTTTGCCAAGTGCTTGAAACTAGTAGCGGCCAATTTGCTTAGCGCATCTGCGTGTTTGTTCTCGCTTCTGTTTATATGGTTAACTTTGAACGTCTGGAATTGGCCGATTAGCATCCGCGCTTGTTCAAGGTACAATGCCATAGCTTCTCCTTTTGCATCATAGTGGCCATTAACTTGCTCGGCCACCAGTTTTGAATCGACGTTGGCTTCAAGGTTTCTTGCCCCCATTTTGAGCGCTAAACGGAGACCTGCCAAGAATGCTTCGTATTCAGCTTCGTTGTTCGTGCTTCGGAAATCCAAGCGTATGGCATAAGTAAGTTCGTGCTCATCGGGGCTGACTAGTCGGAGGCCTGCGCCGGCTCCGTCGTCATTGGAGGCTCCATCTGTGTGTAGAGTCCAAACTCTATCATCGAAAACGGGTATAGGGTTTTGGATTGCCTCGCACTCTTGAACTTTGTCGATGGGAACTTCGGTGGAAAAGTCTGCTAGAACTTGCCCTTTGATTGCTGGTCTTGGCCTATAGAAGATATTGTATCCTCCCAGCTCAATGGCCCACTTAGCCAATCTTCCCGCCACATCGGGTTTGGATACGATTTGGCCTAAATGATAATTTGTGAGGACCGTGATGACGTGGCCCAAAAAATATCGACGTAAGCGTCGTGATGCATGTATTAGTGCTAGGACCAGTTTTTCTATCATTGAGTAACGAGTTTCCGGACCGGTGAGCATCTTGCTGAAATAGTAGATTGGAGTCTGAACGTTTTCTCGCTCCACCATTAATACTGCTCCAACTGCTACTTCCGCAGCAGATAAATATAAGATCAATGGTTCCTTTTCTCGTGGTGCTGTTAGCGTTGGCAACTGAATTAGGCATTCCTTCATTTGTTTGAAGGCTGCTTCTGCTTCAGGTGTCCACTGAAAATGGGTTTTCTTCGTGCAGTTTCGCAGCGTGCTGATGAATGGATAAGACTTTGCCGCATGATTAGCCAAGAATCTGTTCAAGGCTGCTAAGCGCCCGGCGAGTCTTTGCATTTCTTTAAGTGTTGCAGGTGATGGCATTAGTTGGATGGCCTGCACTTTTTCTGGATTTACTTTAAAACCGTCTCTCATGACTATAAAGCCCAAAAATTTTCCCTCCTCCATGCCAAAGGAGCACTTTGTTGGATTGAGTTTCAAGTTTACGCTGCGTAAAGAGTCAAATGTGTGCTGAATGTTGTTGAGCATCGTGCCTTCCTCGTGGCTCATGATGACGAGGTCGTCCATGTATACCTCAACTGTCTTGCCAATGTCACCACTGAAGACTGTGTCCATCAGGCGTTGGTAAGTTGCGCCTGCATTGCGCAGGCCGAAGGGCATTTTAGTATAGCAGAATATGCCTTTATCTGTGCGGAATGCAGTTTTGTCTTCGTCTTCTTCCTTCATCTGGACCTGATGATAACCTTTGTAACAGTCGAGAAAACACTTCCATCTGAATGATGCTAGAGAGTCGACTTTTTTGTCTATCTCCGGAAGCGCGTAGCAATCCTTTGGGCATGCTTTATTCAGGTCTTTGAAGTCGACTCACATTCTCCATCCGCCACTATGTTTCTGTACCATTACTGGATTGGCAACCCATGTATGGTATTTTACTTCGCGCAAGATTCCCGCATTGAGTAGCTCTGTCACTTGCTCGTCCATAGCTTTTGCTTTTTCTTCGCTAAAGCTGCGCCTTCCCTGAGCAACTGGTTCTGCTGTTGGCTTGATATTCAGGCAATGTTGCGCTATGTCGCGTGGCACCCCAGTCATGTCTGCTGGGCACCAAGCAAATATATCTTTGTTGTTGGACAACAACTCTTTTAATTGTATTCGTGTTGTCGGTGAAATGGCATGTCCTAGCAGGATAGTCTGCTCTGGATATTCGTTGTTCAGGACCCACTTCTCCGGTTCATTTGCTACTGAAGGTTTGACCACCTTTGCTGGTGGCTCGTCGTCTACGTACATGACTTCTTTGCTTGAGTATAGAATTGCAACCCCGGTTTCCGTTGGAAATCCGCATGCAGCGTGAGGGATAGAAGTGATCATGCTGAATTCTCTTTGTGATCTTCTTCCGAGCAGGACATCATGGCGTGATGTTGCCGGTATGACCATGAAATTGACTGTGACTGTTCGTGAATGCTCACCATCAGATAGAGTCACAGGGAAAGCTATTTGCCCTAATGGGAATACAGCTTCATTGCAGAATCTGGTGAGAGGAAAATCAACCGGTTCTAGACGTGCTTTATCTTCTGGGTCAAGCTGTTTGAAGCATTGCTCGTATATGATGTCCATCGAGCTCCCTGGATCTATAAACATGTAATCCGTCCGGTAATAACCGAAGATGCCAGTAATAATTACTGGTCGTTCTTCCTGAGGGCCCCCAGGAACAACAGGAAACACAACTTGCTGTTCCCTCCAATGTTGATCATGGTTTCGTTTATTTGGCCTTCGTGACGGACCTCCTTGAACCATGTTTATTTGGTTTGATTTAGCTCTCTGATAGCTGCTACTTCTGGATATATCAATATTATGACTAGATTGGATGTCCCCCCGACAGGGTGTTGGTGGTTCCAATGCTACAGTGTCAATTCCTTCACCAGATCTGATGTTTGAGAAATCGGATCTGCTAATTTGCAGGATGATTGTGTTTAAAGCAATCTGGCACCTGTTAACCCAATACTCCGGGGATCTCGCTATGATTGGATCTGAGGAATTCTGTTTGTCTAGACGACTGTTATTTTCGTTTGTTCCCATGATTCTGTCGATCTGGGTATGTTGGGTTGTAGAACCCTCGAACTCAGATCGAGGACCTGATGGGTGAAACAATGAATTCTCTGCCATGAGAAAACAGAGAATGAAGAGAACTGAATCGAAACGAGATGAAAACTGATAAAACAGAGTGATCGGTGGGCGCCAATGAAGAAACACTAGATAAATGGCCGGAACCGAGATATCTAGGGAGTTTGAATCCGCATAAAAAGGTTAGTTTCCTCTCGATTGATTCAGGTACAGCTGATCTCCTTCTCCAATGATTCTGCAAAAAAGAGCACCGTTAGCCTCGCCAAGGGGAGAAGAGGGTTCTCTCCTTGACCCGACTCCGGTGTGAGAATAAGTATGGGTAATGAAGAAGAAGATGTATTTGAGAAGTGTGTGTAACTTGCCTTCATACCTAGGTTGCTTCTCATATTTATAGCCGGGAGTCGTTTAGGCGGGAAAACCCGTTAGTGAAAAGTTGACGGTAGATGCTAACCCCGTAAGCGGTTATGTTTCCTTCCGTCAAGCTCCTTGATCCGACGTGATAGCACACGGATCGTGGTTTAGATCAAAGGCTGGGGATTAGCCACGTGTAAAGTGATCAAGTGGAGATTACTCTCCACTTACATGCTTTCGGTGTGAATTCAGGGATGACTGAGATAGTGACACGTGTCCAGACGGTTATAACCGTCTTAGTGGTGCACGATTTTATTTCTTCTGGAAGATTACTGCTGTAATCTGGTGTGGCACCTTATCGTGTGGAGACAGCTGAACAAATAAATCCCAAGTCCGAGTAGATAATATCCAGGTCTGGATATTTAGGCGGAAGTATTTATTTTAGGATTTTCATCCTTTATTAATGGGAGAAGGCGCAAGGATTTATGATTTCTTTTGAGCGCGCGATTGAAGACTGTTGACTGTTTCTTCCCTTTGTAAGACCAGTGCGCGGCCGCGCAAGGTTAAAGGGTTGAAAAGCAAAGTTGTGGTCAAGTACTTGTTATGGGGTTTTTGGGACCTTACCCCTTCACTAACCTAACCGATCACCTCCTTCTCTTCAATGTAGCGGCTGTTTCACCTTCTAATAACCGACATCTTCATCTTTTTTTTTTCATTTTTAAATTTTTTTTTTTTCAAAGCAATCCTTCTTTAAATTTTTGCATTATATATAAGGCCAAACAAATTACACCAAGATAGCCGGTAAGCGGGCAACAAGCTGCGCCGCTACCCCCTTTTGAATAGCGAAACTTAACCTAGTAAAAACGAAACCCCGATCTCTAGGAGACGAAATGTTGCTGTGAACAACCCGTTGGACCCGTTCAAGAAATCTGATGGCTTCTGGGGCTAGCGAGCCAAAGGTATCAAAGGCAAAAGGGATAAAGGAATGTTGATTATCCTCACAGGCTTTTGCATGTTTGTCCATTTTCTTTGCTGCCGCCCTTGCAATCGCCTGACCAGGGACAAAACCTGTATCCCGAAAGCCTACAAGGGGGGAAACCCCGGTAAGATCAACACAAGCGTGTTTACCTGCATCCCACCCGAAAACTAAAACGTCCGCGGGGCGCAATGTGGATCTTCCTTCCCTCGGATCTGTCAAAAAGTTTACGGGGGCTTCTTTCTTCACCGAGATCCCCGCCCGTTTGAGGATGTCCCCCAAGACATCCCGCACCCAGTCGTGCCTATACTTAAAACCTGGCAGTTCTTTACAGTGCAGAGCATGCTCCCCAAATTGGTCTAAGCAAGCTTTCCGGCAAATCGGGCATTGCTCATCATCAGGGAACATAGGAATCATGAGCCGATATTTTAAGATAGCACGATATTCAACGGCTGACATCTTTTGGCCTAAGCCCTCGATGGGGATGACCGATAGAAAATCTTGGGCGTGGGGGCCCCGCAAGCATTCTAGGACGGCGTTCTGACGAGGGGTCGTACAGAAATCTGATCCAATATTCTGAGCGATACGACAAAACAGAGCACTCGCCAAAGTCTTCTGGGTCTTCGGTGGGGCGGTGTCCCTGTTAGCGAAACCGCCAATATCCAAATCCGGGAGGTGTCTATGCAACTCCCCCAGAGCCATGTCATAATCCCCATCCATTCCAACAACCCCACTCTCGCGCAAGATGTGATCTTGCAGCCCCCATGATTGAGCTCGCGAGGCAACAAAACCGTAAATGGAGACATCCATGGCCGATAGAAGCCCCAGCCCCCCCATCTTACAGGGCAGAGAAGCAACCCGCCACTGAAAATCCCCAAAAAAACGGACCCCCGCACACCACAATGTCCTCTATAGCCCCCCGTAGCCCTTTATCGAATAAGGATACCGCCTCCTTTACAAACACAGGTTGACAAGTTCGCAGACCAAAAAGGAGCTTGGCGACACCCATGCAAGAGCGCAGCAGGAGAAGCTCACTTTGCGGGTCTCGGAGTTGCGAAAGGCTACTCATAAGGTCCACTGCCCGGGAAGCTCGCCGCGCAGCCAAAGCACTAATGAAACTGGGGTCCCGGCTCACAGCTCCCCCAAGGAGTCTCACGCCCCCCGTGAAAGGTATTATTGTAGTGATATTGACCACTTCACCGCATCGTGAAAGGTTCCCTCCACTATATTATGATATGATGTAATACGATTGTAACATGATGTAATCTAATGTGTAGACAATACACCAATCCCTCTCGTATATTATGATATGGTGTGATGCAATATGACTGTAACAGCTGTGATCTAATGCCTATACAATACACCAATACGGCATCATATTGACATTACACAATAACTAACCAGAGGTATAACTTACAAATTATAAATATAATTCAGCTTTTAGGTAATTTGTATATAAATAAATTCACATACTTTTACCGTGTTAATATTACATTTTTTTTCCAAATAAACGTAAAATATCACAATTATACAAACGCCATCACATACTTTTACCGTGTTAATATTACACTTTTTCCAAATAAACGTAAAATATCACAATTATACAAACGCCAAACATGATAACTATATCCATCAAAACTGAGTGTTTTAAAATCTTTTTTTTATTTCAGCACACTTCCACAATAACTACCAGATGTAATAATAATAATACAACAAAACTGAGCGGGTTTTACCTCACCGCATTGCCGTGCCTTCGGGCGAGTGTTCACGGGCTTCGACCATAGGTGAGGGGTTTTCCCTGGTTCGGAGGCGAATGTATCCCGATGTGGTGAATTTCATCAGTAGCCCATTTGGAGGATTCGTTGGTCGTTCAAAAAAGATACAACAAAACTGATTGGATAAAAGCACAGCAAACATTGAAATTGATTGTGAATACATGGCAAGTTCAATTGTGCATGAAATTAATAAATATAGTAGCCTAGATCAAGCCGATTCTGACTGCTATTCCTTTTATATTTATTCCCAAAAATGAAAAACAAAAATTGAAATTTGAGGAATACAATTTATGTTGATTTGAGTGCTTTAACTGCTTTCTCAGCTGCATCATCCAGATCTTCTGCTGTAATCAATGTCATCCCACTCTCCTGTGTCATTGAACATAAACATCTTTTTATGTATCTGAACCCTTTTATTTAAATAACTTTAATCATCACTTCTATTATTTATAACAAAATGACAAAGCGCTACTGTGTCAACCACACCTGGCTCGTTTCAACTTTCAAGTTTCAACACGCTTTAAAGATACCTTTTTGACCCAAACCCATTTTACCCGTTACACAAACTGCCTGTTTTGAGATGATAACAATCGATTTACCTTGAGAATCCTCTTTCCTTGGTCGACATTTGTGCCTTCAAGACGAACGACCACAGGTACTTTCAATGAAACCTGAGAACAAAGTTTAATCAAAACTTGATGTTAACACTAATATAAATGTGAATAATTATGTTGAGCTACTAACTATTAACGGGATGAGTAAAGTACATGGATGGTCCCTGTGGTTAACCAAGAACAAGATTTTGGATTTAATACCTAGTTTTTCAAAAGTACACGGATGGTCCCTGTGGTTTGAACTTTTTAACGCATTTAGTCCCAAACGTATAGTGACTAAATGCGTTACAAAGTGCATACCACAGGGACCATTCATGTACTTTTGGCAAAAGTTGGGAACTAAATACGTTAAAAAGTGCAAACCACTGAGACCATCCGTGTACTTTAAAAAGTTGGGGACTAAATCCAAAATTTTGGTTAACCATAGAGACCATCCGTATATTTTACTCTAAAGGGATATTATCAAAATGGAAGAGGATGCTAATAGACTTACATGTTTAGCAGCATTAACAATCCCACTAGCAATGACATCACATTTCATAATCCCACCAAAAATATTGACCAAAATTGCTTTGACTTTATCATCTGAAGTCAAGATCTTGAAAGCTTCCACGACCTATTTCACTTACTTCTGTTTAGTATTTACAAATCATACAGACTCGTCAATTAACAAAAATTAAAAAATTTAAAATTAATAATACTCGCCTGTCCTTCAGAAGCATTCCCGCCAACATCCAGAAAATTGGCCGGGGTTCCACCGTGTAATTTTATGATATCCATGGTGGCCATTGCCAACCCCGCACCGTTCACCATGCATCCGATTTCCCCATCCAAACCAATGTAATTTAAATCTGCTTTAGCAGCTGCCACCTGTCACAAACAATTAATTCATTTCAGTTGGACATGCGATCGTTTGGCGAAAATAAGTGTCAAATTGGGTTTTCTTTGTCAATCTTTTGGGTTCGTTTGAGCGTATCAAAATGAGCTACAACTAAAAAAAAAGTTTAAAGAATATACGGGTCAAAAAGAGTAGGATCGAGTTGTTTTGTCCAGCAGGAGTATTATAATAATTATCTACTTTTGTTGAAACAAGCGGTAAAACCACTTAATACTTTCGAGTTTTGAACCATCACATCACTAATGTAATTAGCTCATCAACTTCTGATATCACAACTTGATACTTTCTAGAAACAAATAATGGTAACAATTTATTATAATAAATAAATGAGTAAAATGTCATTTTCGTCCCTGAGGTTTGGCCAGTTTTGCGAATTTTGTCTAAAGGTGTGTTTTTCCGCATCTGGATCCAAAAGGTTTGAAATCTTGCCATTTTCATCTGGCTCGTTAACTCCATCCATTTTTCTTAGTTAAGTCAAGGGTATTTTCGTCTTTTTTGTTAACGTAAAGGGCAATTCGGTCTTTTCACTTTAAGTACAAGCATTTAGCATAATGTACAAATATTCAAAACCCTTTAAGTTAACAAAAAAGACGGAAATACCCCTGACTTAGAAGAGAAAATGGATGGAGTTAACGAGCCAGATGGAAATGGCAAGATTTTAAACCTTTTGGATCCATATGCGCCTATGCGGAAAAACAAAGCTTTGAACGAAAGTTGCAAAAGTGGCCAAACCTCATGGATGAAAATGGCACTTTGTTATGAAACTCGAATAAAGGCGATAAAGTGAGTCAATCAGATCTGACCCAGATCCGTTTTTTTACAGTGTCCCGCTTTGATGACCCGTTACCCAACCCACCCATTTTTCCACTTCTAGTTATACCTCACGAGGGTCCTCTTGTGTTGGATCACGAAGAGCAAATATTTCTTTCTGACGGTAAGCAGCATTATCATCAAAATTTAACTTAGCATCAGCAGCAATCAATTTGTTATCGGAAGTCTCTGCAATGGGATTGATCTGAAGAAGAGCGGTACTTGAAATTAACAACGAAGCACGAGAACGCAAAAAACTCTAAAAACGAGACGAGTCACGAATGAATTTTTTTGAGTAAATTTAATGCTGACCTCCAGTTGTGTGCAATCGGATTCACGGAAAAGATTATACAACTTTTTTACTTGTTCAATAGACGCTTGTTTGTCAGCTACTTTAGGAGCAAGACCTTCTACAACCTTAGCAGCATCTTCGTCCGTAATTCCTTTGAAGACATCAATAGGCACCTGCAAATATAAAGTGTAATGAATACGTCTATATGACAGGAAACATAGATATTAAGATTTGGAATAAAGGTATACTTTTATGATCATATCAGGGTATTTCTCTGCAAGGTCTTCAATGCTAGTTCCTCCCTCTCGGCAGGCAATTATAAGCTGAACAATAACGTGTTAATACTACTACAAATAACAATAATAATATATTAATAATGATAATAAGAGGCTTACGGGACCAGCAGTTGTACGATCAAGAGTGATTGCGAAGTACATCTCATTGACAAGTGACACCTTTTCACACAAGTAAACCTGCATAAACGAAGCTATACATTCATTCTTTTGTCTACATTGCAGCTCGTCAATAACATTTGATTAAAGCACACAAAAGCAGCCAATGTGCTAACATACGAGCATGATAAAAATAAGAATAAAAGTAATGTTAACCTTGCTGACGACTTTTCCTTGTGGGCCAGTTTGTTTAGTGACAAGAGTCTGTCCAAGCATCTTCCCTACAATAACATCATATAGATAATAAGATCAAACAACCTAAAAACGTTATCAATTCTCAAAAATATCAACATGTGTATCATGTAATGATTGCTTAACTAGTTAAATACATCTGATTCGAAACGAGTAAAAGTGATAAAAATTCATACCAGCTATCTCTTCGGCCTGTTCAGCTTTGACAATGTGAACTCCACCTTGAAGACCGCTTGTGAACTTCCCTAAACCCCTTCCACCAGCAAGAATTTGGCTCTTCACCACCAACTGAACCAAATAAAACAGTGTAAGCTATTTAAATTTTCGATTTACTTTTAATTTACAACAAATTACCTCCTTCTCATTTGGGAATGTTGTTTGTATAGCTTTTCGGACTTCTTCAACAGAAGAAACAGCAACGCCTTTTGGCACATTGATACCAAACTTGCCCATTAACTCAGCTCCCTGATATTAAAACCGTTCGTCAGTAACCAATTACAGATGAAAAGATATGACAATTCAAGAACAAAACAACATAAGCTCACCATCTTACAAAACAAAGTCAATGTAAACATTGGTATGTAAGTCAGTAAGTGTTTACATAAAGTCATAAACAGTAACAACACAAATTAAATACAGTCTAGTGATCATTCACTAACTCACAACTGTCAAAATTATGACAAATTTCAACTAAATGAACCATACTTATTGCATTATATGGACAAGAGGTGTATAACAATAACTGATTTAAACATACAAAAGTCAATATCATGAACCTCTGATACCATAACTAAACCAAACATGCATCTCATTCCTAAAAGCAACAATTAATTTCAGCAAACAAAGATCACGTCCTACATCAATACGTGTTATACGATGCAACGATTCTACAAAACAAATTCAATCTACACATTAGTGTTTAAGTGTTTACAATAACAGTAACAACACAAATTAAATACAATGTCAAGATCATTCACTAACTCACAACTGTCCAAATTATAACAGATTTTAACTAAATGGCTACCAGAGATATACAACAATATTTAGTTTCCAGAAACAATATTTAACTTAGACAAACAAAAGTCAAAATCATGAATCTCTGATACCATAACTAAACCAGACATATATCTCATTCCTAAAAACCAACAATTAAGTTCAGCATACAAATGTCACAATCACATCCTACATCTATATGTGTTATATCATATATGATGCAATAATTTTACAAATACACTCTAATTAGGTCAAAATCAGAGGCTACAAACGAGAAAAACGGATCAGGACCTGATATTCATGAATATTGAGACGACGGAGCTGCTGTTGTTGCCATTTTCCGGCGACTTTGAGCGATTTCGAAGCGAGCTTGTTGAACAATCCTCCAACCATTATTGTGATTGATGTATTGATTGAGATCTGGTAGAGAAAAAGATCAAGAGTTAGAAATAGATCGAATTGATTGTTTATATAACGGAAATCGCCAAACGGAAACCCTAGGGCAGATGGGCGGCCGGTGGCGGAGAGACGACTGACCTGTTGTGCACCGTAACAGACTTGTTTGCGTTTAATTTTCTTTGCTTTTATTTTTTTCCTTTTTATTTGGAACTTTATATGGAAAATTGTTTTAATTCCTTTTTTCATGATATTCTCATTCTCACTTGATTTTTTTTTAAATACTCCCTTGTTTGTTTTATACACGGGTCGCATAAATTTAATTTTATATAATATACAATATAATTGTATCTTTAAAATACCTTGTATATTGCACGAGTTAAATAAATATAATGTAATCGATTAACACATACGGTCGTCAAAATATATATTTAAACCATAAATTCGATGTACTATTTACTTATTAAAATTTTAATTTATTTTTTCTTTATTAGTAGGTTAGAAACATGTGTATTACATGCGGTAAAACCAATTAAATATTAGATGATTATTAATAAGCAAAAAAATAGTAAATAAATAAAAGAGATCCATGAAGTTTGTGATTTAATATAATAATTTTCTTATTTTTTGTATCCTATTAAGTAATAAATAATAATAGTATTAAAAAAATAATTAACTAAATCTAATTTAAATGAGAGTAAAATTTATATATTTACAAAGAAAAAGAAATAAAACTTCTCCGATCTCCTACCGAAAAGAAGAAAATACAAATTATATATTATTATTAGTTCAAAGTTTGATAAAAAATTATTATCCTTATCTAAATTATATTTAGTTAAACTATTGTGTAATATGAAAAAAATTGAAAAATAAGATAAGAAGGCACTAGAGATTTACACTTGTCAAAAAAAAAATCATTTATTAGTATAGAAAAACTAATAAAAATTTATGACATCAGTATGTGTCAACCTCTTTCCTATCTCTTCGAATGCTTCTTGGCGTAGTGACATTATGTGGTTATTCTCGTTAAAGTGGTGCAGGTTTAAATTCTACTATCGATAATTGGTGAATCATAAGAATAAATTTAGAGGGTGTATACGTGTGTTTGTCATTCATAAAAAAACATATTTTCTTTGTATAGGGTTGGTTAAGATGTAAATTAGAGGGTGTATATGTGTGTTTGTCATTCGTAAAAAAAAACATATTTTCTTTGTATAGGATTGGTTAAGCTGTAAAAAAAAGTAGGTAATGGAATAAGAACTAGTTAAATTGAGAAACCAATGGTCTAAATTAGTTGAATCAATCTTTAGGAGAATGGAATGGACGAGTGAATGCAATGGATCATTACCATTCTGTCACACCTCGATTTTTGGTGGGCCCGGATGGTTAGGGTTTAAGCGTGACGATTGGATAACAGTATCACAATTTAATATGCAGCGACAGTATTAGAGTAAAAATATTCATTTAATAAAAGTCTGAATATAAATATAAATAAAAGTTATACAAGTATTCGAGTACAAGCCCACATGCGGGATCTAATAGAAAAGAGCTTTAGACATTATAGGCCTTAAGCTAGGAGTTGCAAATTCCATAGCCTTTATCATAGCCGACCCGGATTCCCAGCCTAATATCAAGGTTTGATACCTGCAGTTCAATCTTCTGAAAATACGTCAACTTTCGTTGGTAAATACAATTAACTGGCTCATTTTGAAAAATAATTTTTCAAAAGGATTTTTATACATAGAGAAAACCCGTAGGTAATCATTTAATATTTCTTATGATTTTATCTTGTCACCAGATTTACATACTTGTCATACAATGGAAACCAGAGATCAAAGCCGGTCATTTTCAGTGCTATAATGTAACGCCCAAAATTTTCTTTTTAAATTATTTAAATAACAACGTACTTTTTCTAACGAAATTTGGGCATGACCCATTCGTAAAAGGAGCGGTCCCCTGTTTTTCACATTCAAAATATATGTTTAACACGACACCTTTTCAAAGGACATAATATTTACCATCTAACAACTTCGACCCACATACGAAATTTTCTAAGTTCAAAATACATAACAAGAACTAAGTTTTTAACTACTAGATATAGGCAAGGCGACCAAAATATTAAGCGTCGTCTTCTTTACAAAAGTAGCGGAACATGAGGCGGGTCTTGAAGTGTGTTCGAACCGGGCGAAGCTGGATAGCTAGTCATGAGATTTACCTACATCGCCACAACAAAATAAACTTATTAGCATTAAAATTCTTTCCTCTAAATCAAGAATTCAACTTACCGACTTGTAACCATTTTGACATCCGCAAACTTGTAAAATTATTACATACTTTCATTCCTTCGCACAATTATGTTCCAAATGGAACTTCATACCATACTTTCTATTCTTGCCTTCTCACTCTTCGACCCATTCATAAAAGGGCCCACACAATACTACTTTCATACATGATACAATTCGACACATTTAATGTTAAACACAACAACATAATAAAATCATGAATTGTACAAGTAGCGTACCTCAGTCTTGATTCCCTTGTTGCTTCGCTTGACTTGAACTTTCTTCCTTAACACCTATACATAACCATTCATTCTTTTAATTTATGTCTCATACTCAATTACACACACCAATTGATAAAACATCATACAATTTACTCATACTTCATAAACACATTCAATTCACATAAAGTTTATGACTTACAAGACTAACATCTTTATTGAGGCATTTTGTCAAACCCTTGGTGTGCATAACATGAATGAAGCATAAGGTACAAGCGTTCAAAGCATGGTTCTACTAGTTCATTCTTAGATCATTAAAAACAACCCAAATTTCCCACAATGATCATTCCAAATCAGTTTTTAACTATCACTAATCTATCAATAACAACTCTCATACTTCCCATTACAATAATTTGCATATGATTTCATTCATGTTCTTCATCATCTCTCTAATTCAAGTGGGTTTATGCTTTAAATCATCCAACTATCTAGAATCAAACGTATTCCTTGTTCTATTGTGAAATCCTAACTCATAACTACATAATTATTCACATTTACTTCAAGATTAGGTTGAAACCCACTTTCTACAAAACATCAAAACAGAAATTTCGACTTACCAAAGGTTGAACAAGCTTAGATTACTCGATTTAGGGTTCATGCATCCATTAGAACTCTTAATTTTCCTTCTGATTTTGAGAACTTGTGAAGTTAGGGTTTTCTCTTGGCCCTCCTTGGCTCTGGTCGATTCCCAGAGAACACACACAGTGTGTTCTATGTTTTAATTTCCTAATTAATAATTTCCATTCATTATTTACAAGATCAGCCCTTCTAATTCTAATTGTTTTATATTAACATACTAACTTCCATTCTTTCTAGACTAACATCACATTATTCTAACTTAGTTAATTTTACAAAATTAGACATTTAAGGTAGTTTAAATAAGTTGCATATTTTGGGGTGTTACAAGTCTACCCCCCTTAAAAGAGGTTTCGTCCCCGAAACCTTAACACGTACCAAATAATATCGGGTAGCGCTTCCTCATTTCATCCTCTAACTCCCATGTAAGATCCGATCCCTTCCGATGTTGCCATTGCACCAAGACTTGCTTTATAGTTTTGTTCCGAAGGTGCGTTACCTTGGAATCCTTGATAGCTATCGGTCTTTCAATGTAATTCAATCTTTCGTCCAATTCAATATCGTCAAGGGGCACGTATGCCGTCTCATCCGCTAAGCACTTCCTCAATTGTGACACATGGAATGTGTCATGTATTCCATCTAAAGTTGGCGGTAATTCCAACCGATATGCTACCTTCCCAACCCGGGCCAAAATCTTGAAAGCTCCTATGTAACGGGGACCTAGCTTTCCTCGCTTACGGAAACGGATTATACATTTCCATGGGGAAACCTTTAATAACACATGATCACCTATCTGAAACTCGATAGGTCGTCTCCTTCGATCTGCGTAGGCCTTTTGTCAATCTTGAGCCGCTTTTAAACGGGCTCGCACAAGATCGATCTTTTCGTTAGTTTTAGCTGCTACATCATTGGGCGCAATTTCTCTTTGCCCCACATCTCCCCAACAGATTGGAGTTCTACACTTCCTTCCATACAACATTTCATACGGTGCCATTTGAATGCTGTTATGGTAGCTATTATTGTATGAAAATTCCACCAATGGCAAGTGGTCATCCCAGCTTCCCCCGAAATCTATCACACATGCTCGCAGCATGTCAATGAGTGTTTGAATGGTTCGCTCAGATTGACCATCCGTTTGGGGGTGGTAGGCGGTGCTAAAATGTAATTTTGTCCCCATACTCTCATGGAAACCTTGCCAATAACGAGATGTGAATCGGGTATCTCGATCCGACACGATAGATACAGGAACTCCGTGTCGAGATATTATCTCGTTAACAAAAATCTCCGCCATCCTTTCAGAAGAGAAAGTCTCCCGAATGGGTAAGAAGTGCGCGCTCTTGGTGAGGCGGTCTACGATCACCCATATAGCATCGTGACCTTTCCTTGTCTTAGGAAGCTTGGTTACTAGGTCCATCGTCACTTCTTCCCATTTCCATACCGGAATCTCTAACGGTTGTAACTTCCCATATGGTTTCTGATGTTCAGCCTTTACCTACAAACAGGTCAAACATTTTGCAACATACTTGACAATATCACGTTTCATACCGGGCCACCAATAACTTTTCTTCAAATCCAAATACATTTTTGTAGCTCCGGGATGAACCGAAAATCGGGATTTGTGAGCTTCTTCGAGTAACACGTCTTTTGCTTCACTAAACCGAGGTATCCATATCCGGCCATACATAGTTTTAATTCCACCGGATCTTTCTTCTAATTTATTCACAAACCCCTTTGTTCTTTCCTTTCTTGAATCCATTTCGCTCAGCGACTTGATTTGGGCTTCCTTAATCATTTCGAGAAATCGAGGTGTAACCACCATCTTCATGGACTTCACTTGAATTGGAGGCGGATAATCCTTTCGGCTCAGGGCATCGGCCACTACATTTGCCTTGCCCGGATGATAAAGGATTTCACAATCATAATCCTTAAGAAGTTCTAGCCACCTTCGTTGCTTCATATTTAAATCTTTTTGCTCGAAAAAGTATTTAAGGCTTTTGTGGTCAGAATATATTGCGCTTTTTGTACCGTATAAATAATGCCTCCATATCTTCAAAGCAAACACTACCGCTGCTAACTCCAAGTCATGGGTTGGGTAATTACTTTCGTGTGATTTCAATTGCCTTGAAGCATAGGCAATGACTCTACCCCTTTGCATCAAAACACATCCCAACCCTTGGTGTGATGCATCCGTAAACACTACCAAGTCTTCCGTTCCTTCAGGTAAGGTTAGTACCGGGGAGCTCAACAGCTTTTCCTTCAAAGTTTGAAACGCCTTTTCTTGATCTGTACCCCATGCAAACTTCTCACTCTTCTTGGTTAACTTGGTTAACGGCAGGGCCAATTTAGAAAAGTCTTGAATAAACCTCCTATAATAGCCTGCTAAACCCAAAAAGCTTCTCACTTCACTTGGGTTCTTTGGAGGTACCCAGTTCATAACAGCTTCCACTTTTGACGGATCCACTAAGATACCATCCGCATTAATCACATGACCGAGAAATTGTACTTCTCTAAGCCAGAAAGCACATTTAGAGTATTTCGCGTACAATTTCTCCTTACGGAGCACTTCAAGAATCTCGCGCAAATGACATGCATGTTCGGCCTTACTTCGGGAATAAACTAAGATATCGTCAATAAAAACTATAACGAATTTGTCTAACATGGCCCGACAAACTCGATTCATACGGTCCATGAACGCGGCGGGTGCGTTCGTTAACCCAAAGGACATTACTAAGAACTCGTAATGTCCATATCGCGTTCTAAATGCCGTCTTCTCCACATCCTCATCCCGTACCCTTAACTGGTGGTATTCGGATCATAAATCAATTTTTGAAAACCAACTTGCCCCTTGTAACTGATCAAAGAGATCATCGATTCGGGGCAACGGGTATCGGTTTTTCACCGTCAGCTTATTCAACTCTCGGTAGTCGATGCACATGCGCATCGAACCATCTTTCTTTTTGACAAAAAGTACAGGCGCACCCCAGGGCGATACGCTCGGGCGTATAAATCCCTTGTCAAGCAATTCTTGTATTTGAACCATTAACTCCCGCATCTCAGTTGGGGCCAATCTATAAGGAGCTTTGGCTACAGGTTTGGCATCGGGATACAATTCAATCTTAAAATCCACCTCACGTTCTGGTGGAAGCCCCGACAAATCTTCCGGAAATACATTAAGAAACTCGTTCACAACTTCAACCTCTTCTATCTTAGGGGTATTCTGCTTAGTATCCACTACATAAGCTAGAAATGCTTTGCTTCCATTTCGCACATACTTGAATGCTTGGACTATAGAACAAAGCTTCGAATTAATATTCCTTTCCCCTTGTATACTTACTCGTTTTCCTCCCGGTGTTAACACATGAATCACCTTCTTCTCACATTGAATTTCGGCATGATGTTTAGCTAGCCAATCTATGCCAACTATAACCTTAAATTCCCCCAATACCATGGGAATAAGGTCAATGGAAAACTTCTCGTCTTCAATGATAATTTCACAATTTCTACAAACTTCGTGCAACAAATAACTTTTACTATCAGCTATCTCTACTTCTAATGGCACATGCATTCTTTCGATTCTAAAAGAGGGGTGTGACACTAATTCACTTGATACAAACGATCTACTGGCTCCAGTATCAAATAACACGTACATAGGCATCAAGTTCAATGAGAATATACCTGATACAACATTCGGGTGGTCCCTTGCTTCTTCAGTCGTGATCTGAAACATCCTCCCCTTAGCTCTTAGGGCTTCCTCCTTTCTTGCTTCCTTATCGGTTTTCTGTTGAAGCTTGGGACATTCAGCCTTAATATGACCCGGTTGGAAACAGTTGTAGCACGTTCTGGAAGGATTAGGACACCTATAGTATGGATGTCCCTCTTGACCACAATTGTAACAGCCCTTCTTCCCTTTCAAGCACTCCCCCGTGTGTAACTTTCCACAAGTTTTGCATTTTGGAATACTACCCTTCGCCTTATCCTTCTTGCCCTGATCTTGAAATTTCTGTTTCTTTGACGGACTCGAGCTGGGAACATTCTCAGACACTCTCTTCTCGCCTCTCTCCGCCTATCTTCTTAGCTCAATTTCCCTATCTCAGGCCAAGTTGATGAGCTCATTCAAGGTTTCACATTTAGCGGGAATTATGAACTCCCGATACTCAGCCTTCAACATACCATGATAGCGGTTTATCTTCATTCTTTCCGTTCCCGCTATTTCTTTACAGAATTTCAGCTTGTCGAGAAAAGTGTTGGTGATTTCATCAATGGTTTCGTCTTTCTGTCGGAGATGTAGGAAATCTTCTTGGATTCTGTCAATGGCAGATTGCGGACCGTGGTATTTTAGAAAAGGTTCCTTGAACTCTTGCCACGTCAAGATTTGAACTTTGTCTTCCCCAATCTCTTTACTATAAGCATCCCAAAAGTCTTTAGCTTGGAATTGTAACAACCCGGTGGCAAACATCACTTGATCCTCTTTTTCACAATGACTCCTTACGAACACCGCCTCAGTACTTGCAATCCACCTTTGACATGCTATAGGATCAATTTCTCCTTTGAAAGGTAATGGGTTGCACGCCATAAATTCTTTGTAAGTGCATTTGCGAGTTCCTTTCTTTCCTTGCATTTCTCCGATCATTCCCTTCAACTCGTCCATCTTACTTGCCATCATCGTTTCCACCACTTCCAACACATGACTTTCCACTTCTTGGGCTAAATGGGGAATACTTGCCTGCATTGCCTTTCCAATCTCTTCCGAAATCATAGTTTTCAGTTGTTCTTGTTGTGTTGCTTCATTCTCATTCGTATCCGCCATCTACACATAAACATCATTCTTTATTTCAAGCACTCATTCGTTCTTTCCATCACATAATCATACTAGTAATACATAACTTCCTTTGAAGGCTCAACATTCATACATAATATCATTCTTTAGAGTCTTATTATTACATTTCCAGTACTTCCCGGGTGATAAAAACATCAAACAAAACGACATACTTGAAATTGGCTGAAAAATGGTCCCCACCGTAAGCTACAGTGGCTACCGTAGCTTACGGTGGCGTCTTTTTCTTTACGCCACAAGGCTACTGCCTTACGGTGGCCAAATGTCTCCAGGGGCTACCGTAAGCTACGGTAGCCACCGTAGCTTACGGTGACGCCCAACATGCTATGGTCAATTTTTATATTTTGCAGCCATTTTCCGACCCGTTTCATCCCACACCCTTCCACATCATCCCGTAACAATTCCATAACATCCCATAACTAAATTATTCATAATGCAAAATTTCAAAATTACTTACTTGCTTCGCGCCGCGGAACGAACACATACTTCACACGAGCTTTCGGTTTGAGTTCAAGCATTTGATGCTTAAATCCCTCAAACCTAGGCTCTGATACCAACTTGTAACGCCCAAAATTTTCTTTTTAAATTATTTAAATAACAACGTACTTTTTCTAACGAAATTTGGGCATGACCCATTCGTAAAAGGAGCGGTCCCCTGTTTTTCACATTCAAAATATATGTTTAACACGACACCTTTTCAAAGGACATAATATTTACCATCTAACAACTTCGACCCACATACGAAATTTTCTAAGTTCAAAATACATAACAAGAACTAAGTTTTTAACTACTAGATATAGGCAAGGCGACCAAAATATTAAGCGTCGTCTTCTTTACAAAAGTAGCGGAACATGAGGCGGGTCTTGAAGTGTGTTCGAACCGGGCGAAGCTGGATAGCTAGTCATGAGATTTACCTACATCGCCACAACAAAGTAAACTTATTAGCATTAAAATTCTTTCCTCTAAATCAAGAATTCAACTTACCGACTTGTAACCATTTTGACATCCGCAAACTTGTAAAATTATTACATACCTTCATTCCTTCGCACAATTATGTTCCAAATGGAACTTCATACCATACTTTCTATTCTTGCCTTCTCACACTTCGACCCATTCATAAAAGGGCCCACACAATACTACTTTCATACATGATACAATTCGACACATTTAATGTTAAACACAACAACATAATAAAATCATGAATTGTACAAGTAGCGTACCTCGGTCTTGATTCCCTTGTTGCTTCGCTTGACTTGAACTCTCTTCCTTAACACCTATACATAACCATTCATTCTTTTAATTTATGTCTCATACTCAATTACACCCACCAATTGATAAAACATCATACAATTTACTCATACTTCATAAACACATTCAATTCACATAAAGTTTATGACTTACAAGACTAACATCTTTATTGAGGCATTTTGTCAAACACTTGGTGTGCATAACATGAATGAAGCATAAGGTACAAGCGTTCAAAGCATGGTTCTACTAGTTCATTCTTAGATCATTAAAAACAACCCAAATTTCCCACAATGATCATTCCAAATCAGTTTTTAACTATCACTAATCTATCAATAACAACTCTCATACTTCCCATTACAATAATTTGCATATAATTTCATTCATGTTCTTCATCATCTCTCTAATTCAAGTGGGTTTATGCTTTAAATCATCCAACTATCTAGAATCAAACGTATTCCTTGTTCTATTGTGCAATCCTAACTCATAACTACATAATTATTCACATTTACTTCAAGATTAGGTTGAAACCCACTTTCTACAAAACATCAAAACAGAAATTTCGACTTACCAAAGGTTGAACAAGCTTAGATTACTCGATTTAGGGTTCATGCATCCATTAGAACTCTTAATTTTCCTTTAGATTCACGCACTTATTACTATCTCATCTTGTAAATTTTCATCCTTATTAAAACATGTGAATATTGTTATATTTTTCACTTTAGATTCACGCACTTATTACTATCTCATCTACTCTCTTTATTCGACCCTAAACGACAACCTTGATTTTTCACACTTCATTGTCTCAAAACCAACCCAAAGAAACTTTTCTCTCCCTAAATTAGTGTTTTTCCATACATTATTGCATCGAATACTCTACCCTATTATGTATCTTTAACCCCATAATTTTAAACTACCCAATTAAGCTAGTCTCTTATGAAAATCGTATGTAGATCTAATACATAAGCATAACGTTGTATTAGCTAAACCTAAAATTCTTGTAAGCATCTTCACCTAATATGATTAAATTACGTGATTGCATCAATCGTACTTATAATCATTCAAAAATGCTCTCATTGTTTGTTTTTCATTCATCTATTCATTTTGATCTTATTTTTAATGCTTCAAATATTTGGTTATATAAGTAGAATGATATCTAAAAGTTAAATTTCATACAGTATTGGAATTGTTTTGATTTTATAGTTGTTGACTTTGAATACTTTGGATGCCATTTGTGAATTATACGAAATCGTTTATGTTTGATTTTGATTATTTATGATATTTTTTATTATAATTAAATTATAAAATGTACATATGTGGAATGAAATTGGTGATAGAGTTGATGTAATCTATAGCAACCATGAACTATTCATGTAGACAGACGCAGTATGTGGAGTCACATATGCGACAAGGGAGAGATGAAGAGTTTGACTTCTTGATGTCGTCTGCAACAATAAGACTTATAAGACCATCAACAAAAATAAGACCATCATTACCAAAGATTGTCCAGCGAACGCCAAAACCTATTCGTTCTCAAGCCATGGCTACAACTATGTCACCCAAGGCAATTACACCTCCACCGGGGTTTTCTTCTCGTTGAGCCATTGCTCAAGAATGGCTAGAACCGGAGCAAAATTCGAGCATGTTTGCGCTACTCAAGAGTGGGAAAGTGTTAACCCATCACATCCTACTTGTTTCTTGAATCTTGATCCCAAAAGCAAATTTGTAACGGATTTGAATATGTTTAAAATTTTCAAATAGAGTGTTGTTTGAAATGTTGGAACATTGTTATAACATAGATAACGATATTACTTTCTTTTAATCCAATCAAATGGTTACGAATCATAACCATTTGATAGAATTAAAAGAAATTAACGTCGTTATCAATGTTATAACCATCTTCCAACATTTCAACAATACTTTATTTCCTACATATACATTCACCAAATGGGGGAATAGTGTCAGACAGCTGCCAGGCACTCCCATATTGGACCAACCAGTTTATTGTTTTACATCCATTTTAAAATTACGTTTTATTACCGTTTTGCCCCCCAGCTCAAAATAAAATTACGTTTTTTTCCCCATCTCAAAATTACAATTCCCCCCTCAGTTCAAAATTACGATTTTGCCTGACACTCCCGCATTGGACCAACCAGTTTATTATTTTATATCCATTTTAAAATTACGTTTTTGCCCCTCTTTAAAATTACGCTTTGGTCCCCAGCTCAAAATTACGATTTTCCCCTCGCTTCAAAATAAACAAAATAAGTTAAGAGTATTTACATTTTTGCTAGCTTCCAGCCGATAACGGTTTTAATATAGCAAAAGCCGTAAGTCAAAGTATTAAAACTCAAGTCCGAATATATGGGGGGTTCTATAGTCCGGAGTGAGCAGAATTAGTTATGTTAGAATGTATACGGGTCATAGGTTAGTTCCTTAGACACGACCCGATATTTAAGAATAGGATCGGTTTGCTAAATTAAGCGTAGACCGGGTGGAATGTGGTTTATACCTATCCGAGTGTAAGTACCCATTGGATAAAGGTTCATTAAACCAACAATCTGATTTTGAAAGGTTTTGAGAGATTTTAACCCGTTATGCCTAGTTTATGCAAACTAAGTTCGCATAACTAGTTATATGCGTAAAGGCGGGTTCGGAAGGTCGGATGGGTTTATGACAAGTCCAAGTATTAAAATATATTTTTCATTGATATATATTTTGTTCTAAAGTCAAGTTGTAGCTTAGTTTAGATTAAAACCATTTAATTAGCTAATTTGACCACATAAGGGCATTGTGGTCATTTTTAACGATATTATCAAGACTTGCCATTTGACCTATCAAACGAAATGACCATGTGGTATAAATTCAGAGAGTTAGACTCAACAATAATATGGTCTCAAAAAAGTTTAAAGCAGGTATTAACATTGACCAAACGGGTCAGAATCAAAACTCAAAATAGAAGTCATATTGCTTGACTTTTGACATAGAATGAGGTTCTAAACTGAATTGGATGAATTGGGCATGCTAATATCGGTTTATATAAGTTGTATAACTTGTTTATGTGTCAAAACAGTTGAGTTATAAGTTATAAAAACCATTTACATCATTTATGAAGTTTAATAAAAAGTTTGACTTTTACATAGCATGCTTGTCTCATCAATTCAACTAGTAAACGTGATGATTTGAGGGTATGATCACAGAGGGATCATACCATCGTTATTACGATCACGTATGAAAGTTCATATTGAACTTTACCTTGACTAATTTGGTCAGAAGCTAAAGTCAAACAGAAAGTCAACTGTTTGACTTTAACTTAAAATAAATATGAAAGAGCTAGTAGGAACACTTACTTGGAAGTGTTAGAGCAAAGACAACTGAGAATGGGAGTTCTCTTGTCCAGAGGAGTACTCCAAGAAGTGTTTAGATTAGAAAGTAAAGGTGTGAGTTGAGTTATGAAGATGGGTTGCTATTTATAGCCAATGGAGGTGAATGTGAGTGTGCCAAGTGTTCCCAGAAGTCTCTAGCAGTTGCCAAGTGTTCTAGGACATGTAAGAAGGGCAGAGAAAGTGGCAAGAAAGGCCACGAGGTGGCATAACAGCAGCAATAACTACCAACTGTTTTCTGCTGTCTACAGGTCCCTTACGGACCGTAAGCCTCAAGCCTTACGGTCCGTAAGGACCTAAGGCTGTGTATTTGCCTTGTTCAGCACACAATCTTACGAACCGTATGCCATAGTGCCTTGCGGTTCGTAAGACCTCCTAGCGCGCAACAATTTAAATGCCTTACGGTCTGTAAGCCAAGGTGTCTTATGGTCCGTAAGGACTTCCAGAATACAATGTTTGCACATTTGATCCCTTGGATCAACCAATTATCATTATATACCATATTAGTCCCTATCCTTCCGCACAGTGGGGATTAGTTGGATATCCGGGATGCGTTTCAGTTAACGCACAATAACAGTCCATCTCCTTCCCAGAGTCGGGATCAGTTGGAGATTCGGGACTCGTTTCAGTTAACGCACAATAACAGTCCATCTCCTTCCCAGAGTCGGGATCAGTTGGAGATTCGGGACTCGTTTCAGTGAACGCACAGTGTGGGTCCTTCCCCCTTGCATGTAGACTCTCTCCTCATAATCTAGATTAGTTAGAAAATTGGACACGTGTCGTCACGTAATTAGACGAAAATTTTCAGGGTGTTACACATTCCATGTCTTGTTTGGTTATCATATGGGAATGGAATGAATTATTGTTGGGTATTGTTTGATAGGCAAGAAAAAGCCAGAGGAATAAAATTGGCGGTGAGTGGTAGTGGTGGGTGGCGGCGACAGCGGTGGGTGGCGGTGACGGTGGTGGTCATCGGTGATGGTGGAGGAGGCGGTGGGTGGGTGGCAACGGCAGCAACGACAGTAGTTGGTGGCGATGAAGGTAGTGGCGGGTTGTGGGTGGTGGTGGCGGCGGTAGGTAGCGGTGAGTGGTGGCGGCGACGATGATGGCCGTCGATGGTTGTTGGTGGCGGCGAAGCGACGGTGTGTGGGTGGCAATAGTGGCGGATGGGTAGCTGCGGTGGTGGTGGCCGCCGGGGTGGTGGCGCCAGGGGAGGCGAGTGGCAGCGGTGGTGGATGGCGATGACTGGTGGGTGGTGGCATCGGGGCGGGTACATTGCAAACGTCGAATGGATTAGTTAAATGCATAATTAATTTAACAGGTTTTCATAAATAACTACTAATAAGATTCGTGCGCGTTACGGCGCGGGTACATTGCAAACGTCGAATGGATTAGTTAAAACGTTATATAATACGTCACCCATGTAAAAACATGTGTTTCGACGTATCTAATATAACTCAATGTAACCTATATAAGCATTACAGTTGGATAAAAAAGTAAGGTAAATCGTATTTATGTCGTATTAAACTATCGCCGTGGAGATGCTAATATAGTTTACGGTTACTTGCAATCATTTGAGTTTGTGCTTGTTCTTCACTTGATGAAAGAAGTAATGGGAAGAATTGATACACTTTGTCAAGCATTACAAAAGAAATCCTAAGACATCCTTATTGCAATGGAGTTAGTTTATGCAACAAAGGTTAGTCTAACTAATTTTAGAAACAATGGATGAGATTCTTTATTTGAAAAAGTTCATTTTTTTTGTAAAAGGCATGAAATAGATAGGCTTGATATGAGTGCTCCATATACTTCTACTCGGTATTGTCCTCATAAAAAAGATATTCATGTTACATTTGAACATTATTATCGGGTAGATTTGTTTACAGGGACATTGGACAAACAACTACATGAGCTGGATAGTAGATTCAATGAGCAAGCGATAGAGTTGTTATCTCTTTGTAATATTGATCAGATTGTTCTTCTTGTTGAGAAATATTATCCTAAAGATTTTACAGAGCAAGAGATGAATCAATTACGTGGTCAATTGGAGACTTTTAAAGTTGAAAGGATAAATAATGCCAAGTTAAGTGGGGTATCAACTCTTTCTGATCTTTACAAAACTCTTGTGGAATATCAGAAAAATAACATGTACAAATTGGTTGAAAGAGTGTGTCGGCTAATCTTGACACTTCCAGTTTCAACTGCAACAACGGAAAGAGAATTTTCAGCAATGAAAATATTTAATAATCGCCTTCGCAATAGCAAACAGTATGGTGATTTACATAGAAAAGGAAATTGCTGAGAAATTTGATTCGGAGTCCATAATTGAAAAAATAAAAAATCTTAAAAGAAGACGGGCAGAACTATAATTCTTCATCCAACTGAACCGGGTACTCACCTTCCTCTCCTTTTTAATGTTTTGGTGTCTTTGTTCAGTTGTTTCGTAAACAATGTTTACTTTTTAATGTTTGAGAACGTTTTTTATTTGATATTAATGTTTGACCCGACCAGACCCGAATCGAATCACCGACGTCCGACCCAAACATATCACCTCGGAACAAAGAGATAGAAAAAAAAAATTAGGTCCGATGATTTCCGAACCCCCTGTGAAATTTTTTAAGTTTCGCCACCGTATAAAATGTTGTTTGAAATGTTGGTAAAATGGTTATGATATTGATATGGTGTTAGTTTAGTTTATTCCTAATAAATGGTTATTATATTGATTATGGTATCAATGTTTATTTTAATCCTATTAAAGATTGACAATAAATCACAAATTATAGTTAATTATATAGTTAGTTCATGTGGTTTGCACAAAGTAACATACTTAAACACTAATAGTTTAAAATCACATTCTAGAGTATTAACTTTTCATTTTGTAATGTTTGGAGGTATTAACTTCTAGGGTGTTAACATAGTTAGTCCCTTTGGATGATAAAATACCTTAAAATACCCTTCGTTAACAACATAACCCACCACCACCACCGATGCCACCACCCACCAGTCATCGCCATCCACCACCGCTGCCACTCGCCTCCCCTGGCGCCACCACCCCGGCGGCCACCACCACCGCAGCTACCCATCCGCCACTATTGCCACCCACACACCGTCGCTTCGCCGCCACCAACAACCATCGACGGCCATCATCGTCGCCGCCACCACTCACCGCTACCTACCGCCGCCACCACCACCCACAACCCGCCACTACCTTCATCACCACCAACTACTGTCGTCGCTGCCGTTGCCACCCACCCACCGCCTCCTCCACCACCACCGATGACCACCACCGTCACCGCCACCCACCGCTGTCGCCGCCACCCACCACCACCACTCACCGCCAATTTTATTCCTCTGGCTTTTTCTTGCCTATCAAACAATACCCGACAATAATTCATTCCATTCCCATATGATAACCAAACAAGACATGGAATGTGTAACACCCTGAAAATTTTCGTCTAATTACGTGACGACACGTGTCCAATTTTCTAACTAATCTAGATTATGAGGAGAGAGTCTACATGCAAGGGGGAAGGACCCACACTGTGCGTTCACTGAAACGAGTCCCGAATCTCCAACTGATCCCGACTTTGGGAAGGAGATGGACTGTTATTGTGCGTTAACTGAAACGAGTCCCGAATCTCCAACTGATCCCGACTCTGGGAAGGAGATGGACTGTTATTGTGCGTTAACTGAAACGCATCCCGGATATCCAACTAATCCCCACTGTGCGGAAGGTTAGGGACTAATATGGTATATAATGATAATTGGTTGATCCAAGGGATCAAATGTGCAAACATTGTATTCTGGAAGTCCTTACGGACCATAAGACACCTTGGCTTACAGACCGTAAGGCATTTAAATTGTTGCGCGCTAGGAGGTCTTACGAACCGCAAGGCACTATGGCATACGGTTCGTAAGATTGTGTGCTGAACAAGGCAAATACACAGCCTTAGGTCCTTACGGACCGTAAGGCTTGAGGCTTACGGTCCGTAAGGGACCTGTAGACAGCAGAAAACAGTTGGTAGTTATTGCTGCTGTTATGCCACCTCGTGGCCTTTCTTGCCACTTTCTCTGCCCTTCTTACATGTCCTAGAACACTTGGCAACTGCTAGAGACTTCTGGGAACACTTGGCACACTCACATTCACCTCCATTGGCTATAAATAGCAACCCATCTTCATAACTCAACTCACACCTTTACTTTCTAATCTAAAACACTTCTTGGAGTACTCCTCTGGACAAGAGAACTCCCATTCTCAGTTGTCTTTGCTCTAACACTTCCAAGTAAGTGTTCCTACTAGCTCTTTCATATTTATTTTAAGTTAAAGTCAAACAGTTGACTTTCTGTTTGACTTTAGCTTCTGACCAAATTAGTCAAGGTAAAGTTCAATATGAACTTTCATACGTGATCGTAATAACGATGGTATGATCCCTCTGTGATCATACCCTCAAATCATCACGTTTACTAGTTGAATTGATGAGACAAGCATGCTATGTAAAAGTCAAACTTTTTATTAAACTTCATAAATGATGTAAATGGTTTTTATAACTTATAACTCAACTGTTTTGACACATAAACAAGTTATACAACTTATATAAACCGATATTAGCATGCCCAATTCATCCAATTCAGTTTAGAACCTCATTCTATGTCAAAAGTCAAGCAATATGACTTCTATTTTGAGTTTTGATTCTGACCCGTTTGGTCAATGTTAATACCTGCTTTAAACTTTTTTGAGACCATATTATTGTTGAGTCTAACTCTCTGAATTTATACCACATGGTCATTTCGTTTGATAGGTCAAATGGCAAGTCTTGATAATATCGTTAAAAATGACCACAATGCCCTTATGTGGTCAAATTAGCTAATTAAATGGTTTTAATCTAAACTAAGCTACAACTTGACTTTAGAACAAAATATATATCAATGAAAAATATATTTTAATACTTGGACTTGTCATAAACCCATCCGACCTTCCGAACCCGCCTTTACGCATATAACTAGTTATGCGAACTTAGTTTGCATAAACTAGGCATAACGGGTTAAAATCTCTCAAAACCTTTCAAAATCAGATTGTTGGTTTAATGAACCTTTATCCAATGGGTACTTACACTCGGATAGGTATAAACCACATTCCACCCGGTCTACGCTTAATTTAGCAAACCGATCCTATTCTTAAATATCGGGTCGTGTCTAAGGAACTAACCTATGACCCGTATACATTCTAACATAACTAATTCTGCTCACTCCGGACTATAGAACCCCCCATATATTCGGACTTGAGTTTTAATACTTTGACTTACGGCTTTTGCTATATTAAAACCGTTATCGGCTGGAAGCTAGCAAAAATGTAAATACTCTTAACTTATTTTGTTTATTTTGAAGCGAGGGGAAAATCGTAATTTTGAGCTGGGGACCAAAGCGTAATTTTAAAGAGGGGCAAAAACGTAATTTTAAAATGGATATAAAATAATAAACTGGTTGGTCCAATGCGGGAGTGTCAGGCAAAATCGTAATTTTGAACTGAGGGGGGAATTGTAATTTTGAGATGGGGAAAAAAACGTAATTTTATTTTGAGCTGGGGGGCAAAACGGTAATAAAACGTAATTTTAAAATGGATGTAAAACAATAAACTGGTTGGTCCAATATGGGAGTGCCTGGCAGCTGTCTGACACTATTCCCCCATTTGGTGAATGTATATGTAGGAAATAAAGTATTGTTGAAATGTTGGAAGATGGTTATAACATTGATAACGACGTTAATTTCTTTTAATTCTATCAAATGGTTATGATTCGTAACCATTTGATTGGATTAAAAGAAAGTAATATCGTTATCTATGTTATAACAATGTTCCAACATTTCAAACAACACTCTATTTGAAAATTTTAAACATATTCAAATCCGTTACAAATTTGCTTTTGGGATCAAGATTCAAGAAACAAGTAGGATGTGATGGGTTAACACTTTCCCACTCTTGAGTAGCGCAAACATGCTCGAATTTTGCTCCGGTTCTAGCCATTCTTGAGCAATGGCTCAACGAGAAGAAAACCCCGGTGGAGGTGTAATTGCCTTGGGTGACATAGTTGTAGCCATGGCTTGAGAACGAATAGGTTTTGGCGTTCGCTGGACAATCTTTGGTAATGATGGTCTTATTTTTGTTGATGGTCTTATAAGTCTTATTGTTGACATCAAGAAGTCAAACTCTTCATCTCTCCCTTGTCGCATATGTGACTCCACATACTGCGTCTGTCTACATGAATAGTTCATGGTTGCTATAGATTACATCAACTCTATCACCAATTTCATTCCACATATATACATTTTATAATTTAATTATAATAAAAAATATCATAAATAATCAAAATCAAACATAAACGATTTCGTATAATTCACAAATGGCATCCAAAGTATTCAAAGTCAACAACTATAAAATCAAAACAATTCCAATACTGTATGAAATTTAACTTTTAGATATCATTCTACTTATATAACCAAATATTTGAAGCATTAAAAATAAGATCAAAATGAATAGATGAATGAAAAACAAACAATGAGAGCATTTTTGAATGATTATAAGTACGATTGATGCAATCACGTAATTTAATCATATTAGGTGAAGATGCTTACAAGAATTTTAGGTTTAGCTAATACAACGTTATGCTTATGTATTAGATCTACATACGATTTTCATAAGAGACTAGCTTAATTGGGTAGTTTAAAATTATGGGGTTAAAGATACATAATAGGGTAGAGTATTCGATGCAATAATGTATGGAAAAACACTAATTTAGGGAGAGAAAAGTTTCTTTGGGTTGGTTTTGAGACAATGAAGTGTGAAAAATCAAGGTTGTCGTTTAGGGTCGAATAAAGAGAGTAGATGAGATAGTAATAAGTGCGTGAATCTAAAGTGAAAAATATAACAATATTCACATGTTTTAATAAGGATGAAAATTTACAAATATGAGTATTGTAATATGCATTTTTTTATATTAAATTCGTTGTATTTTATATATTCCAGCTAATTAAACATCCTCAATAGTTTCAAAAATAAAAGAATAAAAAATTATATTTTATAACACTCCATATTGATACATACATGCATACATACATATAGTATTTTACACACCAACTGATTACAATCCATGATCAATGTTATAGACACTTGTTTTTTTTTTCAAGAAAAAGAAAAGCTTAAACACTATGGTTATTACTTAATTTATGATTTAATGACAATCTTTAATAGGATTAAAATAAACACTGATACCATAATCAATATAATAACCATTTGTTATGAATAAACTAAACTAAGCTTAAACACTATGGTTATTACTTAATTTATGGAGTTAATTACATAGTTAGTCCCTTTGGTTTGCACAAAATAACATACTTAGACACTAATAGTTTAAAATCACCTTCTAGGGTATTAACTTTTCATTTTGTAACGTTTGGAGGTATTAACTTCTAGGGTGTTAACATAGTTAGTCCCTTTGGTTTGTACAAAATAACATACTTAGGTACTAATAGTTTAACAAACAATTAACGTTAATACCTCCAAACATTACAAAATGAAAAGTTAATACTCTAGAATGTGATTTTAAACTATTAGTATCTAAGTATGTTACTTTGTGCAAACCACAGGAACTAACTATATAATTAACTATAATTTGTGATTTATTGTCAATCTTTAATAGGATTAAAATAAACATTGATACCATAATCAATATAATAACCATTTGTTAGGAATAAACTAAACTAACACCATATCAATATCATAACCATTTTACCAACATTTCAAACAACATTTTATACGGTGGCGAAACTTAAAAAATTTCACAGGGGGTTCGGAAATCATCGGACCTAATTTTTTTTTTCTATCTCTTTGTTCCGAGGTGATATGTTTGGGTCGGACGTCGGTGATTCGATTCGGGTCTGGTCGGGTCAAACATTAATATCAAATAAAAAACGTTCTCAAACATTAAAAAGTAAACATTGTTTACGAAACAACTGAACAAAGACACCAAACATTAAAAAGGAGAGGAAGGTGAGTACCCGGTTCAGTTGGATGAAGAATTATAGTTCTGCCCGTCTTCTTTTAAGATTTTTTATTTTTTCAATTATGGACTCCGAATCAAATTTCTCAGCAATTTCCTTTTCTATGTAAATCACCATACTGTTTGCTATTGCGAAGGCGATTATTAAATATTTTCATTGCTGAAAATTCTCTTTCCGTTGTTGCAGTTGAAACTGGAAGTGTCAAGATTAGCCGACACACTCTTTCAACCAATTTGTACATGTTATTTTTCTGATATTCCACAAGAGTTTTGTAAAGATCAGAAAGAGTTGATACCCCACTTAACTTGGCATTATTTATCCTTTCAACTTTAAAAGTCTCCAATTGACCACGTAATTGATTCATCTCTTGCTCTGTAAAATCTTTAGGATAATATTTCTCAACAAGAAGAACAATCTGATCAATATTACAAAGAGATAACAACTCTATCGCTTGCTCATTGAATCTACTATCCAGCTCATGTAGTTGTTTGTCCAATGTCCCTGTAAACAAATCTACCCGATAATAATGTTCAAATGTAACATGAATATCTTTTTTATGAGGACAATACCGAGTAGAAGTATATGGAGCACTCATATCAAGACTATCTATTTCATGCCTTTTACAAAAAAAATGAACTTTTTCAAATAAAGAATCTCATCCATTGTTTCTAAAATTAGTTAGACTAACCTTTGTTACATAAACTAACTCCATTGCAATAAAGATGTCTTAGGATTTCTTTTGTAATGCTTGACAAAGTGTATCAATTCTTCCCATTACTTCTTTCATCAAGTGAAGAACAAGCACAAACTCAAATGATTGCAAGTAACCGTAAACTATATTAGCATCTCCACGGCGATAATTTAATACGACATAAATACGATTTACCTTACTTTTTTATCCAACTGTAATGCTTATATAGGTTACATTGAGTTATATTAGATACGTCGAAACACGTGTTTTTACATGGGTGACGTATTACATAACGTTTTAACTAATCCATTCGACGTTTGCAATGTACCCGCGCCGTAACGCGCACGAATCTTATTAGTAGTTATTTATGAAAACCTGTTAAATTAATTATGTATTGTTGAACCTCCTAAATTCTTATTAAGAAATAAGGTTCAACAATAGATATCGCACTGGAAGGGTGTGCTAAATTGTTAAAGTTTACAGGCTAGTTAAGCTCTGAATATAAAGAATCATTCGAAGGAAATCGAATGTATCAAGATTAAGTAGCCTTTAAGCTAAAACCGATTTAAAGAGCTTGGCGGAGCTCACAATACATTACACACTAATGATTTCGCGACATGTTTCGCCAATAAGTCAAGAAGCATTATCACATAATGATATGCAGATTTATAATATGATGAGCAACCTGTGTCGATTAAGGACCGACAGGATTAGAAGCTCCAAAAAGATACATGTACCTATTAAAAAGGTCAATTGTAGTACCTTAGAGGCTCAAAGGTACTGGGGGGAAGATTAAGCCCAATTTAAGGCAGAAAATACTTCCTTTACTTTAACATATCTCGAGGTCGAGATTTCTTTTAAGGGGGTGAGGATGTAACACCTCGAAAATTCACGTCCTATAATGTGTAGACACGTGTCATAAGTATGAACGTGTGAAGGAATATTATAGAAGGACTAAAGTTGACAAACTTGAAAAGTATATGAAAATACGAGTTCTAAATGTCAACAGTGAATAAATATACTTCATAATAACCCTACATGATGTTTATAACATCAAACGAATAAATCATGGATCATACGAAACAAAAAGTGAGAGATTACAAACTACAGGGGTTAAATGTGTCAACATGTTTAAAGATATACCTCTGAGTGACCTTTTGACAAACCCGAAGCTTTGTAAATGATAATCATGCTCACTAGAATGCATGATTAAAATTTCATAAAGTTTCGTTATCGTATGAGAAAGTTACGACCAAATTCGTGTGCGAGGGGTTAAAGTGCAAACAATGAAAGTTAAGACTTTTCGGGTTAACCGGAAGTGTTCAAGGACTTGGCAAAGTGGGTATAAGTCCTAAAGTCCTTGTGGGTAAATATAAGGGGGTCAAAATGCAAGAAATAACCCTAGTTGCCCCTTCGTGAAGCCAAAGGTCAAGTTGCAAAACAAAAGAAAAATAAAAATCTGTAATTAAGGGCCAGGCGGCCCGCTTCAGCATTAGTTAAAACTAATGCGGGCCGCGTCAGGCGCCCAGAACCAGAAAAACAGGCAGCAGCCTGTTATGCGCGATTTTGACCATTCTAGCCGGTTTTTCTCAATCTTGGGCGACCCCTAAAACGTTTTTAGGGTACTAGGGACACTTGTAAACAACTCATGGTTAGTTATAGCCTTAGTTATCAACAAATTGTGGTGTCTTGATCACTATATAAGGAGCTCCTAAGTGCAACATTGATCATTCATTCTTGCATTCAATCCTGATCAATTGTGGAGCTTCCAAGCAGATCACAAGCCTTCCTTAATCATCATTAGACACTAGTAAGTTTGCTAAACCTTCTCTAATCATGTTTTTATTAGTTTTAAGCTTAAAAGTCAAACCGTCGTAACTATGGTTTGACTTATCGTTAGAGCATTATTAAATCAGTGTTTAGACAAATCAAAAGTAGTTATAGGTTGGTATTTATGTGGGCTTTAAACCCTTAAAAGGACACCCTCTGATTCCCGCTCTAACTAGGTCGTTTGTCGGGTCAAACTTGAACCGAAAAAGTCAACGGAAACGGATTTTCCAAATAAACGCATAATTAGCAATACGGAAGGCGTGTAACCTGTTTTGACACTTATACAACTTGGTAATTAGTATAAGAACATGTCTAAGCATGCTCGGTCCGACAAATTTCAGTTTAAGACCGATTCGGAACCGAAAGTCGCGTATGTTGACCATTGCTTTGACTTTCAGTTCTGACCCGTTTTAGTTTGATTTGGATATGCCTTAGAGCTTCATTAAGACCGGGTTACATGATAGTATAAGCCTCTGTACCTGTTTCGTTGATTACCCGATTCATTCGCGCGTTTCCGTTAAGTGCTTAAAATTGACCGTAATGCCCTTTCGATCATAAAACGAGATTTTTGATAAAATGAGTGGACAAGAACATTGCCCACTGATTTATAAACATGTACTCAAAATTTGGTATCAATTCGAGGTTTAGATTAGGAGTTATGCGCATTAGCGTAATTAGAACGCCTTTTATTAATTAAACGGCGCGATTAGCGCATAGCCTATCTAAACCCGATTTTTGGCACCAAACCTTTAACCCACTGATGTTAAATAATATTTTAGGATTTTTGAAGATTTTTAATTATTTTTAAACTGATCATAACCAAAGGTTATTGCCTTGATTCGGTTAATACCGATTATACCCTTTTCGTCATAAAATGAGTTTTTCATAACATTTAGGCACCGAACCTTTGGCTACTGATCATATATGTTAAATGAAGTATTTTGAACTTTAAAACCTGATTAGAAACCTCAGATTTCCGGTATAACCCGGAAATCGCTTAAAATGACTTTCTAAGCGCGTTAAACGCATAGTTTGGGTTTGAAACCATTTTGTCACACAAGACTTAACACCAACTGATATACCATGTTAAAATAACTTATTTTACTGAATTAATCAGACCCGGATCACAGAAGCTTAATTGATCCCTCTTATAATCTTTAAAATGACCAAAATACCCTACGGGGCATAACTAAGGATTAAACTCGTTTTGGGCATTATGGAAGGTATCATACTGATATCACATCATAATTAAAGCATATTAACTAAGGAAACCTGTTCGCGACCCATTCGGTTACCCGTTATGCGTTATTCGCGTTCGGTTCGGTTTATGTAACTAGTTTGCATAAACTAGCCGAAACGGGTCAAACATTATCGTTTTTATCTCAAAATCCAGAATGTGTTTAGTTTACCCATATTATACAAGTCTCCAAACTTGTCGGGTCTAAATCACATCCTATTCCGGTCTTCGCTTAATCATGCGTTTTGAACCGTAAACCTTTCCTTAAAACTAACCGGTCTAAGTTACGACTTAAATAAGACCCGTTAGGAATTTAATAGGTTAATAAAACCTTCGTTCCAGATTGAGAGCCCCAGTAGAAGTACTTGTGCTTGCTGATTAGAACATACGGCTGAGTATAAATTGCATTGCTAGCTCAGGTAAATACTTTTAACTTATTTTCCCTTATACGGGCTTGGGATACGGTATTATAAAAATACCGCTTGGTCGGGTGTAGAAACCTTTTAATCGGAGATGATTAAATTGCATAATCCCGTTTTAATCTGTATTGATTGATAACAAATAACATTGGGGGTTAATGACCGTGTCCTGGATATCCTTGGCTCATTTTAAAAAGTGAATGACCACGACGTAAGCACAAGGTGTAGGCAAAACACCTCCTGTTGCATATGTATAACGTATACTCACTCGTAAGGGTATCTTCTTGTGAGATTATATTTGTGGTGTGTCGATTAATCTTGTCCGGCTTGTATTGTATAATCACTGGCCCTAAATGTTGGACAACCATGTAAATCGGATACAAGATTTTTATTAATAAAATTGTCCCAAGTTATAAAAGATTAAATTTGCCTCTGTGCATTTTAATCAATGTGTCAAGATATTTTGTGCCGTTTGCACTCGAATCACTTTTCAACTCTTTTTCCAAAATGAGTCGGTTAATTGTATTTACCAGTGAAAACTGACGTATTTTCCAAAAAGGTTAAGTGGCAGGTATTGAACGTAATTGGCTGGAAGCTCAGGACGCTAATAAGGAAATCTTGGAAATTCTAGGCGTCTAAAGTCTGTTGAACAATGTTTATGTTATTTGATCCGCTTGTGAATCTTTTACTTTCCGTTGTAATACTCTGATATTACTTTATATTCGGATTGTAATATTTTTATCTTTTGCTTCCGCTGTGCATTTATATATTGTGTTGTTTGACTATGATGTTGCCAACCACGTCACGATACTCCCCACCGGGCCCACCGGCGACACGTGGAAATTCGGGGTGTGACAGAAACCCCCACATTCCCCTCTTAACGAGTAACGGTGTTCTGTTTTGCAGGATTAGACGATCATTACGAAGCTCAGGAAAGCCATTAGAAGATTAACCACCATGGTAGGAACATAAACCAAACTGATTAACCCCATAATCAGATCCGTGTTTCTTTATTGGCGCCCACCGGTTTTCTATAAATCACTTTTATCTTCTTGTTTCTGAGTTTTCGTTGTTTTTTCCTTCGATCATGGCTGGTCAAGGAATCATTCCGGAGTTTGGTTTTGGAGCAAACTCTAATGCAGTGTTAGGGGAGGACAATCAAAACGTCCAAGTCCAACATGTAGAAGAAATTGGTGAAGTCGAAGTAACCAACACTGGCGGACCTCGCGGGAGCATCACCCGCATCACTCAGATGGTAACCCCAGGAAACAATGGCGCTGGACCTTCAAACCCAGCCCCACCTCAGAACATTTCGGCGCTGTTAGGGCTACCAGAGGGCGAGACTGTAGCCTCGTGGTACGCCAAGCAGATTGCCACCATCAATGCGGCGTATCAATCTTTGAGCGCACAGCAAGCAGTCTTAACGGCAGAACCGTCCTTGGCTACACCTCAAGGACAGAGTCTGGGGGCGCGCCAGATACCCCCACAGCAAAACATCCAAGGAAGAGCTAACAGACCTCCCCCTGCGAGAAGGCTAAGTGTGCATGACACGCGCGATACAAGGGGAGAAACAGAAAGCTATTATGACTATCCGTCACACGTCCAACGGGGTCCAGTTCATAGCCGGCTCACGTCGCGCAACATGAACAATGAATGGGAGGATACTGACCCGAATGACCCAACTTGGCAAGATGATGAGGGATCGTCAGTCTTCAATCGCCTGCCGAAGAACCACGAATACTACAAACCAAGATAACATGTCGGGTACACTGAAGAGGCAGAGCGAGACTTTCGCCTCGCTTATCGACCAGCTGAAGCTGCAGAACATTCAAAGTTCATCCCAAAGATCGCTCTTGCGCCGCTATCAAGAGAGAAATTACCTCCGACGGTTGGAAAGTTTAATGGATTGACTGATCCTGATGATCACGTCAGAGTTTTCACAAGCGTTGGTTGCATGGGAGGATGGAATATGCCCATGTGGTGCCACCTGTTTATTCAAACTCTTACAGGGGCTGCTCGCGCCTGGTTCGACAGCCTTCCTCCGGGAAAGATCAAGTCATGGGTGGATTTCAATACGCAGTTTTTGAATCACTTCAGTCAACAGAGACGTTACCAGTGCGACACAGCCGAGGTAGAGGACATATGGCGCAGAGATAACGAGGGTCTGGAAGATTTCATCACTCGCTTCAATAAGGAGTGCTTGGAAATCGGTGGCGTAAGCGAACAACTCATGCGTTGCCACTTCAAGAAAGCCATTCGCTGCGATAGTCTCATCAGAACTATCACTGGGAAAGATTGAATGCCCAAAGAATGGGATAAGCTCATGGAAGCCGCGAAAATAGTCGTGCAAACTGAAGAGTCACTCGCCGGAAACAAGAATTATTATACTGAAGATCGATTTTCCAAGGGAAACTCGCGCGATCACAACAAGCGCAACAAGTACAAAAGTAACGATTGGAAATCCGGAAGATCAAGGGGCCATGAAGAGAGGCCGCGCTATAAAGAAGATGCGCGTGACACAATTGATAGAATCGCCTATCGAAAAGCAGTCAGGGATGATAACCGAGAAAAGCACTGGACTCCGCTCATAAAAACACCAAAAGAGGTGCTGATGACGGAGAATCATGATTTCAAGGCTCCAAGGCCCATGACAAACAAGAAAGGGCAAGACCCCAACCTGTACTGCGACTTCCACAAAGATACAGGGCACCTGACGGATGACTGTATCAGTTTACGTCAAGAGATTGAGAGAGCGCTAAAAAGCGGGAAGCTAAGCCACCTGGTGAAAAACGTGCGCAAAGAAACTCGACAGATCCAACGCCATGATGAGGGGAATCACAAGAAAGTCCGACGCCTAGAAACCCATATGGTCAATGGACCAAGATACAGCGCAAAGGAGAAAGGCAAGCGCCCTTACGAACCCTCATGGCAAGAGCAACAGGTCATTTTCCCGGTAGTGCGCGGCGGCCCTCGCGCCACTCGACCCGTCGTCATTACCGGTATTATCGGTCATTATGAAACGGAGTATGTCTTCATTGACCCAGGACGTACGGCCGATATCATCTATGAGCAATGTTTTAATCAGTTTGATGAGGATGATAAAGCGAGACTTGAGCCAGTTGATTATCCACTGTCTGGATTCTGCAACGAAATGGTCTTCCTGCTAGGCCAAATCAGCTTCCCCGTCACGCTCTCTGACGGGAAGCATTCAAGAACAACAAATGTAAACTTCATGGTGATGCCTGTCAAATCAAGGCATGATGTGTTGATTGGGAGAGAGACCCAAGGCGAACTGAACATGGTAACTTCCACGCCCCACGCAGCGATAGGGTTTCCAACCAAGACGGGGGGTGGCGATTATCTATGCCAAGAAAGAAGTAATGTCGACAGAAGAGATGCGCCCAACAAAAGCGGCGAAGGTTTCAACAACCGAGCCAGAGAAATGGGTGTTAAACCGCAAGTACCCGGAGCAAACGGTGACGATAGGCCACGCAATCTCACCAAACATCAGAACGCGTCTCAAGCAACTCCTGTTCAAGAATATGGATATCTTCGCCTGGACTCCGGCCGACATGACCGGTGTCCCGCGCGACATTACCGAGCATTGTTTAAACACCTACCCCTCTGTTGAGCCGAAGGTCCAAAGACGGCGCAGCTTAGGGGTAGACAAAACCAAAGCAATGAATGAGCAAGTATGCGAACTACTCAAAGCTGGAATCTTGCGAGAAGTACGTTATCAAAGTTGGGTCGCGAACCCAGTGATGGTGGAGAAGTCTAGTGGAGGATGGAGAATGTGCGTTGATTATACAGATCTCAACAAGGCATGCCCTAAAGATTGCTACTCTTTGCCTGAGATCGACAAAAAGATAGACTCTCTCGCACCATACAGATGGAAATGCTTCCTAGATTGCTACAAGGGATACCATCAGGTTCAAATGAAGCTTGAGGACGAAGACAAGACAGCTTTTCGTACCTATCTCGGGATCTTCTGTTATACAAAGATGCCATTCGGCCTCAAAAACGCTGGCGCCACATACCAGCGCCTGATGGATAAGACCTTCGCGGGAGATATCGGGAAGCATATCGAGGTTTATATTGATGATCTGGTGGTCAAAAGTCCTGAAGAGGACCAAATGTTGAAAGACATCGAGAAAACATTAAACTCATTGAGAAGCGTGAATATGAAATTGAATCCAGCCAAATGCTCCTTTGGCATGGAGGAAGGAAAATTCTTAGGCTTCATAGTCACTAATGGCAGATTTAAAGTCAATCCGGAAAAGGTCCAGGCAATAGAGCGAATGCCATCACCACGAACAATCAAAGAGATGCAAAGGTTGGCCGGCCGCCTAGTCGCGCTTAACCGTTTTCTGTCAAACCATGCCGTGAAGTCATATCCTTTTATCAGCACTTTGCGCAATTGTGTGAAGAAGCAAGAATTCAGATGGACGCCTGAAGCAGAGGCTGCTTTTCAACAAATGAAGGAGTGTTTGATCGAACTCCCTACCCAGACCGCGCCGTTCGAAAAAGAACCACTCGTACTGTACTTATCTTCTTCGGATAAGGCAGTAGGGTCGGTATTACTTGTGGAGAGAAACGGAGTACAGACTCCAATTTATTACGTCAGTAGGGTGCTTACTGATCCAGAAACAAGATACTCCACAATGGAGAAATTGGTGCTTGCGCTGCTACACGCCTCTCGAAGGCTGCGCAGATACTTTACAGGGCATGTGATAACAGTACTCACAAACTTTCACATCGGCACTATTTTACAAAGGCCAGAAACGTCAGGGCGTTTAGCAAAGTGGGCGATCGAACTGGGGGGCTACAGCATTTTATACAGGCCGCGCCCAGCCATCAAGGGTCAGGTCCTTGCGGATTTCATCGCAGAGGTCCCAGCAGAAAAAATCAAGGATTGCGAGATTGTGGAAACCCTCGTGAAAGACACATCTAATGAGTTGTGGCTGCTGTACACTGATGGGGCCTCGAACGAAGATGGTGTAGGAGCTGGATTGCGCCTGGTGAGCCCCAAAAAGCATGAATTTACTTACGCCATCAAGTTGGAATTCAAGAATACCAACAACGAGGCAGAGTACGAGGCATTTCTGGCAGGCTTACGCCTCGCCATAAAAATGGGCGCTAAAAATTTACAAGCACACGTTGATTCACTCTTGATCGCCAGTCAAATTAACGGTATATACGATGCAAAGGGCGAAGTTATGGCCCTGTATTTAGATCAAGCAAAAGAGTTGCTTCAACAGTTCAAATCTTACAAGGTAATCCACATCAACCGCTCCGAAAACAAACCAGCAGACGCCTTGAGTAAGCTTGCTTCAACCACTTTTCAACATCTCGCCAAAGATGTTAGGATTGAGGTACTAAAAAATCCATCAGTCCTGCTACGCCAGGTAAATGTGATCGAAGTAGGGCAGCCATCTTGGATGACCCCTATAATTCAGTATTTGCAAGAAGGAACACTCCCTGAGAGCAAAGCAGAGGCAAGGAAGATTCAGAACAAAGCTCTGCATTACGAGATGAATAGTGGTATCTTATACCGCAAGTCCTTCTTGGGGCCACTGTTGCGCTGCGTGGACCCCCAAGATGCGAATTACTTAATCAGGGAGATTCACGAAGGGATCTGTGGCATCCATGCAGGACCACGCATGGTTGTCGCGAAGATTATGAACGCTGGATATTATTGGCCAGGGATGCACGTCGACGCCCTGAAGGAGCTGCGCAAATGCGACTCCTGTCAGCAACATTCTCCAAAAACCCTGCGCCCAAAGAACGATCTTATCCCTGTATCCACTGCTTGGCCTTTCCAACAGTGGGGAATTGATATGGTGGGACCCTTCCCAGAAGCTCCTGGCGCCGTCAAGTTCATAATCGTGGCCGTTGATTATTTTACTAAGTGGGTGGAGGCCAAAGCTCTTGCCTCAACCACTGCAATGATGGTGCTCAAGTTTATTTGGGAGCACATCATCTGCAGATTTGGTCTTCCACTCAAAATCGTCACAGACAACGGTACCAATTTTGCTTCTGAGGACCTCCAAAAGTGGATGAAAGAGATGAAAATTGAACACACCTTCTCTTCCGTTGCGCATCCTCAAGGCAACGGTCAAGTGGAAAGTGTTAACAAAAGTATCGTCGAGAGGATAAAAGCCCGACTGGGCACAAAGAGAAGAGGTTGGGTAGATGAGCTCCCAAGCATCTTGTGGGCTCACAGAACCATGCCGAAGACAAGCACCGGCGAAACTCCTTTTAGCCTAGTATACGGCTCGGAGGCAGTTATCCCGGCGGAAGTTGGACTCCCCTCACCGCGCTTGACAGCAGTTAACACGGTGGATAATGAAGCAGAGCGCCGTCTCGACTTGGATCTACTGGAAGAAAGACGCGAGATTGCTCCTATTAAATAAGCAAAGTACAAGACACAACTGGAACGGTACTACAATGCGAGAGTCCGCATTTGTACCTTCACTCCAGGAGAATACGTTTTCCGAGACAACGAAGCTTCAAACACTGAATGCCCAGGAAAACTAGCACCCAAATGGGAAGGCCCGTACTTGGTTCACGAAGTGCTAGGAAAAGGGGTATACAAATTGTAACTATTCTAGGCCATGCGCCTTGATGGACACATCATCCCGCGCACATGGAATGCGCAACAACTGCACAAGTGCTATATGTAACTATTCTAGGCCATGCGCCTTTTCTCACCAATGTTGGCCGTGCGCCTTTTTAATTTCCTATGTTGGCTAAACGCCCCTTATGTTACTTATACGCAATGAATGTTGGCCTAAGCGCCTGTTTATCAATCAATGAAAGCATACGACATGCTTTCTTTACCAAGACGACTCTTTACGTTACAAATGCATGTTAAACTTTTGATTAGCACGAAAACACTCCAGTGAATTACGAGCTCTTGAGTTACTCCTCCAAGGTACTCCGCGAACATAGCGCGAGACTGGGCAGTTACACTCGCACAAGAGCCACACTTACATTTATTCGAGCTAATTTAACCAAAGTTTCTAACAACAGTGCAATAATTGTAACCGGACAGAATAAGCAAAATTATCATATTTAACTAGCGCAACTGCGTAATAGTGACATCAAAACAAGCGCGACCGCGCAACAGGTTACATTCAAAACCTAAAGATAAAAATTACAAGGCACAAAGCCTGTCAACACTACCTATTCAAAGCCGTCACCGCCGGCATCATCATCGTCATGCTTATCACCATCACCAGCGCCTTCACCATCGCCATCATTGCCCGCCGCTGTCTCCTCATCAGATAAAGTAACCATCTCTGGTGGATCCAGAATAGCCTTAAGACGATGGCACCAGTCATCATGCTCTAAAGCTTTTGCGACCAAGTCCATCACGGGCAGCGCTAGGTGATCGTATGCATTTTCAGCACGAGCCAACTCCGCATTAGCTTCGTCAGTCACTGAACAATGACTTGTATCGAACTCTTGCCCAAATACATCCTCGACATGCTGCGCACATTCTAGATAACCTCCCCGATGTCCGACAGCGCGCGAGGCATCTATGAGAGCAGCAACAGTCCCGTCCAGTTCTCCAGCATTCAAAATCGAGTTGGCCATCTACACCAAAACGAGCAAATGAGGAACTGACTTAGTAAATAAAACCCAAGTTAAAAAGAGATAAATACCAGAACTATTCCCCTGCCGCGCAGCCATTCAATATCTGAAGACAGCGTGTCAACAATACCCTGGACCTCAGCATAATTATTTTACGCCACATTCAAGGCAGAAGAGCTTATGGCTCGCGCCTCCTTGGCCTTTTGCCTGGCTTCCTCAGCTGAGGCAGCCTTCGACTTTTCGGCCTCCAGATCGATCTCCATGGACTCACTTTTGTCAACCTGCTCTTGCAGGCGGCGCTTCAGCTCGGCAATCTCGGCATCCTTGGCAGCCAAACCCTTATCCTTACCGGATACCTGCGCTTTAAATTTGGCCTACACAAGACAAAAGAAAAAGAATTAGAAGCCTAAACGAAACCCAAAGCAGAAAAGAAAAGAGAGCTTGTTGTTAAACCTTAGTGCGCTCCTTCTCAGCGGCAAGATCCTCGACCTTCTTTGACAGTATGGCATTTTGAGCCTCTAGGTCGGTAATCTTATTGCGAGCTGTGAACGCGCGTTGGTTATCCTTCTCGCATAACCTCTTAAACTCAGCTTTCTCCTTTGCTAAGAGGTCTTCAGCAGCGCGAAGTTTGCCCTTAAGGCCTTCACGGCCCCACTCCTCCGATTTCCTGTCAGCTTCGAATTTTGCCTTCTCTTCATCAAAGGCAGCTTTCGACCTTTCGAAGTCATTAACACGCCTTAATATCCGCTCGCGGTATTTCTCCCAATCCTCCCTCTCCCTAACCATGGTTCGCCACTCGCGAACAATTTGATGATTAGCAGCACGGGTGTTGGCCTCACCAACAACATAGGCGTGATACAACCATTGTGGGTTCGCGCCCTTTGACGGTCAACCTCACCAGGAGGAATGGAATTCAGAAATCAGTCGCGGCAAGGCGCGAACTCAAGGAAAGTGTCTTTTTGCTTTAAACCCCATGGCGGTTGGTGCGGAGCGTCACCACGGCTATCCTCTGTATAAGACTTATAATAAATATCTCTCAGGGTATCCCGGGGGCCTATTGGAGAACGTGGCGGTGCGCCTTGTTTTCCCACACCAGCCTGGCCAGCTGCAAAACCAGCACTCGCGCCTCCTGCAGCAGCATATTTGTCTTGATGAGCACCAGAGCCCGATCCCCCAGCAGTAGAAATAAGGCCTCTGAAGAAGCTAAGCGTTAAAAGAGAAAGCAACAAGAAATAAAGAAACCAAAGAAATAAGGAAGCGTTAAACTAACCAGGAGAAAATTTGTAAAGGGAGCGCAGGTTACTCTTTTTCCCAATCAAGGGAACACCTCCAGCCTGCGGCGCAGTAGACACGCCAGCTGTGGTCTCACTTCTACTCCTCTTCCTGCTGATTAACTTTGCAGCAGCCTCCTCCTCCTCTTCATCATGCGCAACAGAGGACGGAGTCGCCCCAGCATCCGGGTTGCGAGAGCCCGCGCTACCTGAACTCTTGGAACCACCCCCTCCTACTTTCCTCTCGCCTACGCGCGATAAACCTTCAAGTGAGTCACTGATAATCACATAATCTTCCAAGTTACTCTGGCGAAAGCGAAGAGTACCTTTGTCAGCAACACCAGAGGTCGCGCGGCTAGGTCCACCCTTCTTGCTAGTCACTTCAGGTTCAAGGTTGATCACCTTCTTCTTCCTAGAAGGTTTCTTCTTCTTCTTCTTCTCTTCAGGGTCGATACCCAGGTCGCGCAACACACCTGCAAAGATGTTAGACCACGAACTTAGCTCCCCATTGGGAATACGCGCACCTTCATTTGCGGTTGGAGGATTGGCAAAAGCCCCAGCGACAGGATACAAGAAGCGCGGCCTGATCCTGTCATACCAATACTGTTCTCCCGATTGCAGCGGGCGCACACCCATGGACCCACCAAACGTGGGGAAAGCAGCTTGATAAAGATGTGCTTCTACATTTAAAATTCAAAGAGTTAAATAAAGCGAAAATAAGCAGAAAACTAAGGAAACAACTAACCTTTATCCTCAAACTTCAACACCGGCACCTCTTCGCTATCATGCGGCCACTGATCACTCATTTGCGCCGCAACCAGAACATTTTCTCCAAACACTCGGTTTGGAGTGGCAGTTAGTTTCACATACCAATCTTCCTTCTTTGGTATCGCCAGTTCTTCCTTCTCGATTGGATCGGACCAGGGGCGGAATATCATGGCGATCGGTATCACCTCTTCGCGAATAAAGAAGAACTTCTGTTTCCTGTCATGGAAACTCTTAGGAGGATTAAGGAGTATCTTTTTAGCAGCCCCTCGACTAGCAAATGAGTAGAAGCCTATAGTCCTGATCAGTTGGTAGAAGGCCCTGAACCACTCGACCGTTGGGTCAACACCATGAGATCGGCATAGGAATTCGAAATATCGAACCCTAACCATCCCAGGAGGGCTCAGTTATGAGATATGAAACCCATAGAACTGGAGTATATGAGCCAAGAATTCTGTAGCCGGCAATTGAAAGTTGCCCTGATGAAAGAAATCTTCAAATAACGTAATGTACCCCGGCGGTGCATCAGCGGCCGTCTGATTCTGACCGGGATACCTGGCATCCCATTCCGGTGGAAACCAGAAGCTCCGAACAATCTGCTCGAACAAACCTAAATCCCAGCTGAGGACGGGAACAGGACCTTCTTCAACGGGATGTTCTTCTTGATGTTCTTCAGCCATTGATGATAAAACAGAAAGTTTGAATATCTTCTCAAGAAACTTGAAGTTTGGCTACTATGTTCTGCAAAGGTTTGAAGATTCAAATTGAATTCGAGAGCAAATAGAAGAGAAAGATGACAACAGAAGATGAAAAGTGATTTGCTCTCATCCCTCATCGGATATATATACCCATCGCATTTAATGCGATGGGTAAACGTGCCGAGTTTGCCGCGCACGTGACCAATCAGAAAACGACACGTCAGGCGAGAATCCCGGAGTGACGGTTACCACGCGCGCGTGGAGCTCACTCTCCTGACGAAAAAACAAACCGTCAGAAACCACTTGATGACAGCCGTGTAAGTGGTCAACTCAAACGTCACCATCAACGACGTTTTCCACCAACTTGTCAGATCCAAATTTCGAGGATTTTCCCGCCCAAAATTATTACAAACTTAATGCAGAAGTTACCCAGGTCACGCAGTATGCATGGTTACCCAAGGCATCCGCGCGCTATCCACACAAAACAAAGAATCATCACCTACCAGATATGTAGTCGCGCCGTAACAACTGTCAAAACATTTGCACGCGCGCGCCTACCAATAAAAAAACAAGCATTTTCTACAACTTTATTTTTCTAAGTCCAGAGCTCCAACCACTTGCCTCGCGCATGGTGCAGCACTGGACTGGGGGGACTTGAAGGGGTATGGTCCCAAAAAAGCCGCGCAAGCCTCCGTCAAGGTTGCGCGCAGGACCATACTCCTTATTCAACAATTTTCTTATTGCTAACCTCGCGCGGGCTACTTCAACATTCTTTGATACGGCGCGAGGTCTGAGCAATAGGGAGCTCCGCTTTCAACACTTAGTATTCTGAATGAGCGTGCAGTAACCAATACTCCTGCGCGGGGTGGTTACGTGCTCAGCAAGAATCGCGCGTGACTACGGCGCAAGACTGTTTCGGATAGTACACAAGGTACAAGTGGCACAAGAAAAGAGCCAATCAGCGTCCTTCTGGCCCTGCTCAATCGTGCTCCACGATCGTCTGACATGCAGGAGACAAAAAGTACTTAAGGACGCCTACGTGGCACCAATCACAGGGAAGAGACAACTGCCCCACGATCTCCACTTACCTGCTGATGGCAGAAGGGCGGCCGGGCCGACAACCTTGACACGTGGCTCCAATCACGGTGCGCCAGCACCAACGAACTCCCAGAAGCCACTAACGGTTGACACCAGTGAGACAAAGAGCATATCCTCTAAGTTGTCGCCTTCTGGCCCAAGGCCCATCAGCCCACACCCTCTTACACCTCTCCGGCTATAAATAGAGACCTCAGTCCACAGGTTAAACATTTCATTCCCTCTACTCTCACTCTTAATACTCAATTATCTCCCCAAAGCAGTCGCTTATTCTCACGCCGGAGCCCGGTTAAGAGGGAAACCTCCACATTCCCCTCTTAACGACTAACGGTGTTCTGTTTTGCAGGATTAGACGATCATTACGAAGCTCAGGAAAGCCATTAGAAGATTAACCACCATGGTAGGAACATAAACCAAACTGATTAACCCCATAATCAGATCCGTGTTTCTTCAGGTCTTAACCATTCAGACTTAGTATAGTGCTTATCCATTCAGAGGCAAATGTCTGAACCATTCAAACATTTGCTCGCGAAACAAACAGTCTGATCCATTAAGTGTTGAAACAGTAAGAGGTCCATTAAAAGGTAAACAAACGGCCCCATGTTGATTTGAATTGACTTGAACAGTTAAGATTGATTTCACAATTTAAGAACACCTCTATTTTACCGTAAAAACAAGCATATACTCTTACACGACGTAGTTTTTGAATGTGTTTTGCAATTTCATGATTTGAACACTCACCTTTTCTAAGAAAATAAAATACAATAATAAATTATTTGTTACTTAATATACAATATTTAGTGGTATTTTCTGAAAGGATTATAAAAAAGAAATAATACCATTATCAATATCATAACCAAACCAATTGATTGGATTCAAAGAAACTAATCAAAAACATTTTTTTTTTGTTTTTTTAGTAAATAATAACTAGAGATTCTCATTAAAATGCCAAAACAACATGTTACAAGCAAATGACAGGTAAATGGGCAACAAGCTGCGCCACAACCCATTTTTGAATTGCAAAACCAATTGATAGGATTCAAAGAAACTAATATCATTATCAATATTATAATTATAATTAAGTTATATCATTTCAAACAACATTTTATTTAAATAACTTAAACATAATTAAACTTAGGACGGAATTTCATTTTCTTGGGTTCAAGATTCAAGAAACGGGAAAGTTGTGATGGGTTATTAATTATGTTTAACTTAAACATAATTAAGCTTAAGTAGCTGAGACACTTCATAGTATCTCAGCTCCTTAACTCGAGCTTCAAGCTTCAAGCTTGCCCGAATTTTGTTCCGGTTATGGATCTGGCTCAATAGCCTTTCCCCTTTCCCTTATCCTTGTTATCATATCCACAACTCATCTCCTTCACTTCCTTTGAATTGTTTGAAGAAGTTTGTAGATTATTGGCTCGATTTGGATCATACACCTCGCCGAATAATGTGCCTTTGTTTAAGAACTCATGGGCCAAGTACCCGGCTAGGAGTATGTTATTACAAGCGGATGGAGGATGGAGGGCTTTGGCTTTGGATGGAGCATTGGTTCGAGGCAAGACAGAGACACGAGCTGGTGGAGGGGCTTTTGATGGCCCTTTTTGAGCCATGGCTTGATGAGAACGAATGGGTTTTGGCGTCCGCTCGACCATCTTTGGTGGTGGTGGTCTTATTGGTGGCGACGACCTCAAGAAGTCATACTCTTCATCTCTTCCTTGTCGCTTGCGTGGCTTAACTGGTGTCGATTGTCTTCGTGAATGGTCCATGGTAGCCTGCATGAGAATCATCCATGTTAGCATCTAAGTCATATTATTCCATAAATGCTCTTAGATAGTTAAATTACAAATAGGATTAAAAATGGTAATAAGCTTCATAAATAATCAATTATCAAATACCAATATGCATATATTATTTTAAAATAACATCGAAAGCCTCCAAAGTAAACAATCATACAAGATATAAAACTTAACTTTTAAGTATCATTCCACTTATATTAAAATATAAGCTCAAATGACACATAACTGAATCGATGAATTAAAACAGACAAATCGAACATTTTTTTGAATGATCCTTACCTTAAAGAAAATCTCACACAAGGAAATGATCTAGATACGATATTCAAAGGAGACTATCTTGATCGGTAGGTTAAAAACTGCGGGGTTGAACATATTGAAGAGTCAGAGTATTCGATGAAATATAGTAGTAAAAAGTACCAATTTGCGGAAAGAAAAGTTAATTCGGTTTGGATTTTAGATAATGAAAGTGTGAAAAATCCGGGTTGCCGTATAGAGTTCAATATAAAGGAGTCGGTAAGATAGTACTAAGCGCATGAATTTAAGGCAAAAGATATTACACCCTTTACACGTTTTAATAAGTACGATAAATAAAAATAAGAATAATATAATATGTTTTTTTTGGAATTTATGCAATATTCTTTTCATTTTTCTATTTATTGAAAAGAAACCTAAAATCTTCATATACTAATAAATAAAAATATGTTTGTTAACTTTGATCTTGCAAAAGAAAGAGGTGGCGGCTGCTACCTGATGTGGGTATGCGGTAGTGGCGGAGCTAGCCTGTTAACTTAGAGGTTTCTAAAAAAAAATTTACCATGCAATTATACAATGGGTTATTGGATTTTAATAATCCTAAGTTTCACCAGTTGGCCGATAATAATCCCAACTTTAAAAATTCTCTCCAATAATCCCAACTTGTAAAAGTTTGGCCGTCATTGATCCTTTTCTAACATAGGTGCACTTAAATCAATTAATGAGTCTCTAGGTGTAATTGAATCTATTGAGGAGACCAAATTCTTATATGTTTGAAAAGGATCAATGGCGGCCAAACTTTTACAAGTTAGGATTATTGGAGGGAATTTTTAAAATTGGGATTATTATCGGGCAACTGGTGAAACTTAGGATTATTAAAATCCAATAACCCTTATACAATAATAATTAAAAAACCCTAATAAATAAAGTAAAACAAATACCTAACATATTCGTCCTCTAAATGTTTTCATAGCTTGAAATCGTTCCATCATATCGTCGTCTTTTACTTTATTGAAAGTTTCTTTTTCGATCACACAAACCATAGCATTGTTTAAATATTCCGTGCCCATTCGAGATTGTTTTTTAGATTGTGATTTGATCTTCACCTAAAGGAATCAACCTTCAACTTCAAAGAATTCAAGTACCTAGTTTAACAAGAAAACTAGAAAACTATAACTGTTTATAAAACCATAGTATTGTTCAAATATTTTGTGCCCATGCGAGATTGTTTTTTAGATTATGATTTGATCTTCACCTAAAGGAATCAACCTTAACTTTAAAGAATTATAAAGTACCTACTTTAACATGAAAACTAGAAAACTATAACTTTTTGTAAAATTTAACTTATCTAAACACTAAACCCTAACAAATTTACAAACAACAATGCTACATAAACAATAACAACAAACAAAAAATTTATGTATAATTTTACACACAGACACATATAATGTTTATTTTAAAAGTATAAATTTACAAGTTTATGGACCAAATAAAAACCAGTGAAGATGGGGGAGTTATATGTTAAAAAACCTAATGAGTGAGTAATGTGGCCAAATCCGGGCGGCAAAGCTCCAATGAGTGAGTAATTGCCGCCTAGGCACAATTTTGTAGCACTATTTTTAACCATTACAAGAACTCACATACCTATATACAAACTTGATATGACTATTTTTAGTCTGAAGAGAAATTTATTGTATGATTACGAAGTGCTATTTAGATACCATTTACTTAATAGTTAATATAATAATTTTCTTTTCGTTGGTTATTTTGAATAGAAAAAAAAAACATATAAAAGCAATGAAATATATAAATCGAGCTAAACTCGATTTTGCTCTCTATTTTAGACAAAAACATCTATTTTCCTTCAAAAAGAATTGGAAATATCGTTTTAACTTCAAAAGTGTCCTAAGTTGTTTTAATTTTATACACACATCTAAGACCGTCCATTTTCTCATTAAGATTAACCAATGTGTTTGTTATGTTATGAGTATACTGGTAATTTCCTTACTAAACTCAAGAAACCCTTCCAACTTTTATCCCAAGGAAAAAGAACAACAATAAAAGATGGAAACGTCAGGTTTTTTTAAGGTTTTTTTTAGTTTAGTTGGGAAAATTACCAACATACATGATGATGGGGTAGCCCAAGACCAAATATAAATGACATAAATACGTGAATGCTCATAAGGCAAAATGGTTCAAAGGTTAAAAACCTGGGGAGTTGAGATAAAGCAATGCGGGAACAGTAAAATGTCATGTCTCTGGATTGCTTCACCAACTCACCAGCCGCAAAAGCAATGCAGGTCCACAGAGCACACTCTATTATCCGCGGGTCAAAAGGCTTCAACCCCCGAAAGGGTAAGTCCCCCACTGCAAGCATGTTCACTAGTCAAACTCATTCCTCTTCGAGTGATGTCCTCTCCTATAAACTAGACACTCCGATCAGCTCTGATTCTTGGAGAATCTCTGATCATTGCTCTCAAGTACTTGCTTTATGCGAGTCACTTGCTTTCACATTCAACACACACATTCCTTTTGCTTACACATCCGAATCTGAACACACTTCAGAGGAGGATCTTTAGCAAACAACAAAACAAATCTAGTGAACCTCTCTCCACATCTTGCAAACGTGGGGGGACCCCACGACCTGCGTTAGGCAAAGTTGAACCCTTCAACCCTTTTGCCCGACCATCCCAGCTACTATCCTTGGTCTATTATTTGTTGCATCAACAAGTTGGCGCCCACCGTGGGGCTACGCCACTATTTTTCCTCAAAAGACCTAGTAGTGTAGCTCATTTCTCTTGAAACTACCATGTCAGAAAGTGGATCCCCGGGAGAAGTAAATCAGGTTCCAAACACCTCTACCCCGGGTACTAGCCAAACTCATGTGGCTATACCAACTTCTTTCTCAACTCCGGGGAGCACTCCCGAGTTTCTCACTTTCAACACTCCAACTCCGTCCAGATCCGGAGTCCCTTCCCCTAATGTTGGTGTCTCTGGCACCCCGCCACGTGTTGAACTTACCCCTGAAGGGGTTGCCAACAATATCCTTGAGTTGAGGTCTCTCCTCAACCAATACGTGAGTAGGGAAAGGGACAAGGGAGCGAGGATTCGTTTAGACTATGATGAGCCAGAACCAACACTATCTCCTGGACCTCCTATCCCTCCTTTTGTATCTAGGGATGAGGCTGGTCCCAGTAATCCTCCAAACCCTAACCCGTATCTGTCCGCAAGGCCGAATCCTACAGCATATCCTCTCTTCTCATCTCAACCAGCTACGAGTGGTGCTCCTCTGGGCCATGAGCAGACCCTAGACCAGCTCCTACAATCCCCAGTGACAAGCCTTCCACCTTCTACAACAACTTCATGGGAACAAGCTTTGTCCGTTCTCCCCTTGGCACGAAGTGCTGTTATGAGCACCCCCTTTGGAGTTAGTTGCCCAGTTGCACCCGGAAGCCTTCAAGGCTTTAACCCTATGCCCCAGATGATGGCCCAAATGATGGCCAGCTTCCCGTGGCATCACTTTATTAATCAGGTGCTGGCCACTCAGGGGAACAGCAACAATGGCAACAACACGGATGCAAGGGCTGAAGAAGATTTGGCCAAACCTTACAAGCCGAGTAACCTCTCATGCTTTTCACAGCAAATAGCCGATTATGATTTTCAAACGAAGATCAAGATGCCATCCCACATCAGAACATATGATGGGACTGAAGATCCTGAGGACCATCTTCAGATCTTCACTGGTGCAGCAAGGATTGAGAAATGGTCAAACGCTGAATGTTGTCTAATGTTCATGCAAACTCTTGTCGGATCAGCCAGAATTTGGTTCAATGATTTACCTGCTCGAAGCATTCGAAGCTTCGACGACCTCAGCAAGGGATTCCTGGCCAATTTCTCCCAACAAAGGCGATATGTCAAAGATGCAACAGTGATCTTTCAGATAAAACAACGTGATGATGAAAGTCTTCGAGAGTTTATCGAACGATACAAGAATGAAGGTCTAACATATGTAGGGGCAGACGAAAAAATGAGGGTGGGTGGTTTTATGAATGCTGTCACCTCAAAATATCTCACAAGAGATTTCAACAAATCCCTGCCCAAGACCTTGGAAGAAGCTCTCGAAAGAGCTGAAGCCCATATCTGGGGAGAGGAGGAAGTAGATATTAAAGAGCAAAGGAAAAGAGGATCCGGTTGGCGAAGCAACAGCCCAACCAGAAAAAGGGGGAACTTTAGCTCCTATGACAGACGTCAAAAGGGTTCAGACCATCGAAGGCTTGAAGGTCGAAACCCTTCCACCAGGGAGAAAGGCATAAGTTTCACACCCCTCACAAAGACTCCTCAAGAAATCCTTGCAACGGAAGAAGTCAAGCAGAACTTTCGACCTCCAAGACCTCTCCCCAAAAGCAGAAAAAATGAAAATTCCACACAATACTGTGAATTTCATGAAGAAAAGGGACACCATACCAATGATTGCTTCCAACTTAAAAAGAGGATCGAAGAAGCCGTCAAGTCCGGGGAACTCGCTCACTTGGTAAAGGGAGTAAGGGACAAAATGGCTGAAGGAAAAGGCAAGGAAGTCAATATGGTAGATTTCGATGGAAGGGTTCCACACAAAAGGCAGCGGTTGGAAGCTTGGGAGCTTCAGTGTGTTTGCTTCCCCCCAACTGAGAAGGACCCTCTTTCAAGCCCTTTTGTGGTTGAGGCTACTGTGGGAACATTGCAAACAAGTAAAGCTTACATAGACACTGGTGCTGCCACCGAAATCATGTTTGAGAAGTTCTTTAACCGTCTAAGCAATGAAGAACGTTCAAGGCTTCAACCCTCCGGAACCTCTATAAAAGGTATTGCCGATATACCCCTCAAGCCTTTAGGGCAACTGACACTTGATGTTCGTTTCAGCAAAGGTCAGAAGGAGAGACTCCAACCACTCACTTTTGTGGTTATCAATATACCTTCAAGCTATGACGTGATCATTGGAAGGCCGGGACAGTGTGCATTTTATATAGCTGTGTCCGTTGGCCATGGCACTGTCAAATTTCCCACCGAGAGGGGACTAGCAACCCTTCAACCTTCTCAGGAGGCCTACATGATTGAAGGTGAAAGTTCCAAAACTGAAGAAGACAAACAAAGGCTAATCATAAATCCCAAGTACCCTGAGCAGAGAATAAGGGTCAATCCAAGCCTTTCACAAGAGACCCTCTCGTATCTTGAAAAGTTGTTAACACATTACAGTGATGTCTTTGCTTGGTGCCCGGTAGATATGACAGGTATCCCTCGAAGCATTGCTGAACATGAATTGAAGATACCACCCAATGCCAAGCCTGTCGTCCAGAAGAAACGAAGTCTAGCACCCGAAAGAAGCTTGGCTGCATGCCAAGAGGTTGAAAAGCTTGTGTCAGCTGGCATTCTCCGCGAGGTCAAGTATCAATCCTGGGTTGCAAACCCGGTGATGGTCCGAAAGCCAGACAATTCGTGGAGAATGTGCATAGACTTCAAGGACCTTAACAAGGCTTGTCCCAAAGACTGCTACCCATTACCTGAAATTGATCTCAAGGTTGACTCCCTCACCGGTTACCCGTTCAAATGTTTTCTTGACGCCTACAAAGGTTATCATCAAATCCTCATGAAGGAGGATGATGAAGAAAAGACCGCTTTTCACACGGACAAAGGGATCTTTTGTTATCAAAAGATGCCTTTTGGCCTCAAAAACGCTGGAGCCACCTACCAACGCCTAGTAGACAAGGCCTTTTCAAGTCAAATTGGTAGAAACATGGAGGCATATGTCAACGACTTGGTGATTAAAAGCAAGACGGAGTATCAAATGCTCGATGACATCCAAGAAACCTTCAAGAACCTAAGGAAGGTCAACATGAAACTCAACCCCGAAAAATGCTCTTTTGGGTTTGAGGAAGGTAAATTCCTTGGGCATATTGTGGGAAAACAAAGCATTAAAGCCAATCCGAATAAGGTGAAAGCTGTTCTTGAAACCAAACCACCGAGAAGCAAGAAGGAGGTTGAGAGCTTAAATGGGAAGCTTGCAGCCTTGAAGCGTTTTACCTCCAAGTTGGCTGAAAGGTCTTTACCCTTTTACAAAACGCTCAAAAGCTGCTCTGATAAGAAGGACTTCAAATGGACTGAGGAGGCTGAAGAAGCCTTCAACCAGATGAAAGAACATCTAGCTTCCCTACCTGACATTGCAGCCCCAGAAACGGGAGAGTTAATCTCGGTGTACCTTCGGTTGCTGAAGATGCCATAAGCGCGGTCCTCACCATTGAGCGAGACAAGGTTCAGGTACCCGTTTATTTCTTCAGCAAAACTCTAAAATTGGCTGAAACCAAATATCCTCCTCTTGAAAAACTTGCCCTAGCCCTAGTTCAAACAGCTAGAAGGCTTCGAATGTATTTTCAAGCACACCCTGTACAAGTGGTCACCGACCAACCTATTAAGAGTGTGCTTGCAAAACCAGAAAACTCAGGACGATTAGCCAAATGGGCAGTGGAACTAGGTGAGCATAACATCACCTATGTCCCAAGAAAAGCTATCAAAGCCCAAGTATTGGCTGATTTCATTGTAGAAGTCCCAAAGCAAACAATCACTGAAGTAAACACCGCTGCCACTGAACCCTCAGACCTCGAAGCCTGGAAACTTTTCACCGATGGGGCTTCAAGCGTTGAAGGGTCAGGGGCTGGGCTCATTTTGATTAACCCAGAAGGGTTGGAGTTCACGTATGCTCTCCGTTTTGAATTTCAGACCACTAACAACGAGGCTGAATACGAGGCACTGATCCCCGGCTTAAGACTGGCTAAAGAAATGAAGGTCCAAAAGCTTGAAGTATTCACAGATTCGTTGCTGGTCTCGAGCCAAGTGAATGATAGCTACGTTGCAAAGGAGCCCAACATGAAAAGATACAAAGAAAAATCCAAGGAGCTGATGAATACCTTCCAAACATGCAACATCAAGCAAATTCCCAGGTCCCAAAACAAAAAAGCGGATGCCTTGAGTAAGCTTGCATCTCTCACTTTTGCCCACCTTACCAAGAAGGTGTTGGTAGAAGTCTTAAAGGCTCCATCAATTGATGAGTTGGAAGTTCAAGATGTAGTCACCGAGGAAGATCCAAATTGGATGACTCCAATCAAGAAATTCCTTAAAAACGGTGAATTGCCAAGTGATCAAATAGAAGCTGAAAGGGTTAAGATCAAGGCAAGGCAGTATATACTACAAGGTGAAACCCTTTACAAAAAGGGTTATCTTGCTCTCTTGCTAAGATGTGTGGGTCCCGAGCAAAGTCAGTAATTGATCAAAGAAATTCACGAAGGTATATGCGGAGCTCATTTTGGAGCTAGGTCGGTGGTTGCAAAACTTATGAACCTTGGGTATTTTTGGCCCTCAATGCACCGGGATACCGCCGAGCAATTAAGGAAATGTGATGCCTGCCAAATTCATGCACCAATCCCAAAAAGTCCCAAGCATGATCTGGTCCCAATAACCTCAGCATGGCCATTCTATAAATGGCGGATGGACATTGTCGGTCCGTTTCCCCCAAGCAAAGGTGGAGTGAAGTTCTTGTTGGTAGCCATAGATTATTTCACCAAGTGGCCCGAGGTTAAACCACTTGCAAAGATCACGGGCAAACATGTCATTGACTTTGTTTGGGAGAACATTATTTGCCGTTATGGATTGCCGGGAGTACTTGTCACTGACAATGGAAAGCAATTTGCTGAGAAGTCTTTCAGCGTTTGGTGCAAAGAATACAGAATCAACCAGGTTTTCAGCTCAGTGGCTTACCCACAATCAAACGGTCAGGTTGAAAGGACGAATCGAAGCATAGTGGAAGGTATCAAAACCAGGCTGGGAAGATACGAAAGCAACTGGCTTGAAGAATTGCCGAGTGTTCTATGGGCCATAAGAACAACCGAAAAAACAAGTCACAAAAGAACACCCTATAGCTTGGTATTTGGATCCGAAGCCGTGATCCCAGCTGAAGTAGGAGTTGTAACACAACGAATTGTCAACATGGATCCCGAAACAAACAAAAAAGAAACCATGTTGAACTTACAACTCCTAGAGGAAGCACGAGACCAAGCTGCAATTCAAGAAGCCAAGTACAAGCAACGAATGGAAGCCTACTACAACAAGAGAGTCAAGAACGAACGCTTCAAGCCAGGAGACCTGGTCCTTAGAAACAATAAAGCTAGCAAAAAAGAGAGTCAAGGAAAGCTTGGTCCAAAATGGGAAGGCCCGTACACCATCCTTGAAGCACATAAGGGTGGATCTTTCAAGCTAGCAGACTCAGAGGGTAAAAGGCTTCCAAGGCATTGGAATGGAAAAACCTTGAAAAGGTTCCATGTCTGAACAAGAAAGATTGGTTTGTATTTCACAAGTTGTATTCCGAGAGTAGCACTATGATTACCTTTTGTAAAAACAAGTATCTCTTGAATGAATGAAGTTGTTTTAACAAATTTGTCTTTCTATCCTAAGATCAGGATGAGAACCTAGCAAAAAACTCCATGGCAAGGGCCATGTAAGGGGATGAGCTCCTAGGCCACATGGAATGCGCAACAACTGCGCAAGTGCTATATGTAACTATTCTAGGCCATGCGCCTTTTCTCACCAATGTTGGCCGTGCGCCTTTTTAATTTCCTATGTTGGCTAAACGCCCCTTATGTTACTTATACGGAATGAATGTTGGCCTAAGCGCCTGTTTATCAATCAATGAAAGCATACGACATGCTTTCTTTACCAAGACGACTCTTTACGTTACAAATGCATGTTAAACTTTTGATTAGCACGAAAACACTCCAGTGAATTACGAGCTCTTGAGTTACTCCTCCAAGGTACTCCACGAACATAGCGCGAGACTGGGCAGTTACACTCGCACAAGAGCCACACTTACATTTATTCGAGCTAATTTAACCAAAGTTTCTAACAACAGTGCAATAATTGTAACCGGACAGAATAAGCAAAATTATCATATTTAACTAGCGCAACTGCGCAATAGTGACATCAAAACAAGCGCGACCGCGCAACAGGTTACATTCAAAACCTAAAGATAAAAATTACAAGGCACAAAGCCTGTCAACACTACCTATTCAAAGCCGTCATCGCCGGCATCATCATCGTCATGCTTATCACCATCACCAGCGCCTTCACCATCGCCATCATTGCCCGCCGCTGTCTCCTCATCAGATAAAGTAACCATCTCTGGTGGATCCAGAATAGCCTTAATACGATGGCACCAGTCATCATGCTCTAAAGCTTTTGCGACCAAGTCCATCACGGGCAGCGCTAGGTGATCGTATGCATTTTCAGCACGAGCCAACTCCGCATTAGCTTCGTCAGTCACTGAACAATGACTTGTGTCTAACTCTTGCCCAAATACCTCCTCGACATGCTGCGCACATTCTAGATAACCTCCCCGATGTCCGACAGCGCGCGAGGCATCTATGAGAGCAGCAACAGTCCCGTCCAGTTCTCCAGCATTCAAAATCGAGTTGGCCATCTACACCAAAACGAGCAAATGAGGAACTGACTTAGTAAATAAAACCCAAGTTAAAAAGAGATAAATACCAGAACTATTCCCCTGCCGCGCAGCCATTCAATATCTGAAGACAGCGTGTCAACAATACCCTGGACCTCAGCATAATTATTTTGCGCCACATTCAAGGCTGAAGAGCTTATGGCTCGCGCCTCCTCGGCCTTTTGCCTGGCTTCCTCAGCTGAGGCAGCCTTCGACTTTTCGGCCTCCAGATCGATCTCCAAGGACTCACTTTTGTCAACCTGCTCTTGCAGGCGGCGCTTCAGCTCGGCAATCTCGGCATCCTTGGCAGCCAAACCCTTATCCTTACCGGATACCTGCGCTTTAAATTCGGCCTACACAAGACAAAAGAAAAAGACTTAGAAGCCTAAACGAAACCCAAAGCAGAAAAGAAAAGAGAGCTTGTGGTTAAACCTTAGTGCGCTCCTTCTCAGCGGCAAGATCCTCGACCTTCTTTGACAGTGTGGCATTTTGAGCCTCTAGGTCGGTAATCTTATTGCGAGCTGCGAACGCGCGTTGGTTATCCTTCTCGCATAACCTCTTAAACTCAGCTTTCTCCTTTGCTAAGAGGTCTTCAGCAGCGCGAAGTTTGCCCTTAAGGCCTTCACGGCCCCACTCCTCCGATTTCCTGTCAGCTTCGAATTTTGCCTTCTCTTCATCAAAGGCAGCTTTCGACCTTTCGAAGTCATTAACACGCCTTAATATCCGCTCGCGGTATTTCTCCCAATCCTCCCTCTCCCTAACCATGGTTCGCCACTCGCGAACAATTTGATGATTAGCAGCACGGGTGTTGGCCTCACCAACAACATAGGCGTGATACAACCCATTGTGGGTTCGCGCCCTTTGACGGTCAACCTCACCAGGAGGAATGGAATTCAGAAACCAGTCGCGGCAAGGCGCGAACTCAAGGAAAGTGTCTTTTTGCTTTAAACCCCATGGCGGTTGGTGCGGAGCGTCACCACGGCTATCCTCTGTATAAGACTTATAATAAATATCTCCCAGGGTATCCCGGGGGCCTATTGGAGAACGTGGCGGTGCGCCTTGTTTTCCCACACCAGCCTGGCCAGCTGCAAAACCAGCACTCGCGCCTCCTGCAGCAGCAGATTTGTCTTGATGAGCACTAGAGCCCGATCCCCCAGCAGTAGAAGTTATTTTAACAGCCTGAAGGGAAGGATAAGGCTCCGGACCCTACGGTTTATCATGCACGATTGTAGCAGCGATGTCGGTGCCCTTCGGCTCACCCCCGACAGGCTTGTCGGCAGCCGTTTTTTCCTTCTCCTTCTCCTTATTCTTCTCTCTCTCTTTCTCTCTTTCTGCAGCTCTCTTCCTCTTCTCATCCTCAGCCTTCTTCCTCTTCGCTTCCTCAGCAGCTTTTGCTTTCTCCCCCTCAGCAACCTGTTTATCCTTCTCAGATTCTATTTCAGCAGTCTTGAGAGGTTTGATAGTAACCTTGGGCCTTTTCTGCGCCGGCTCTGAGGGATCCGTAAACACGACACCCTTCTTCTCAGGGGTCTTCTTCTTGGCCTCTGAAGAAGCTAAGCGTTAAAAGAGAAAGCAACAAGAAATAAAGAAACCAAATAAATAAGGAAGCGTTAAACTAACCAGGAGAAAATTTGTAAAGGGAGCGCAAGTTACTCTTTTTCCCAATCAAGGGAACACCTCCATCCTGCGGCGCAGTAGACACGCCAGCTGTGGTCTCACTTCTACTCCTCTTCCTGCTGATTAACTTTGCAGCAGCCTCCGCATCCTCTTCCTCCTCCTCCTCTTCATCATGCGCAACAGAGGACGGAGTCGCCCCAGCATCCGGGTTGCGAGAGCCCGCGCTACCTGAACTCTTGGAACCACCCCCTCCTACTTTCTTCTCGCCTGCGCGCGATAAACCTTCAAGTGAGTCACTGATAATCACATAATCTTCCAAGTTACTCTGGCGAAAGCGAAGAGTACCTTTGTCAGCAACACCAGAGGTCGCGCGGCTAGGTCCACCCTTCTTGCTAGTCACTTCAGGTTCAAGGTTGATCACCTTCTTCTTCCTAGAAGGTTTCTTCTTCTTCTCTTCAGGGTCGATACCCAGGTCGCGCAACACACCTGCAAAGATGTTAGACCACGAACTTAGCTCCCCATTAGAAGACCCTACAGACTCCTCGTTGGAAAGATAAAGAATCTCTTTCCTAGCGGAGGTCACAGATCGCAAGGGTCGAGGATTGGGAATACGCGCACCTTCAGTTGCGGTTGGAGGATTGGCAAAAGCCCCAGCGACAGGATACAATAAGCGTGGCCTGATCCTGTCATACCAATACTGTTCCCCCGATTGCAGCGGGCGCACACCCATGGACCCACCAAACGTGGGGAAAGCAGCTTGATAAAGATGTGCTTCTACATTTAAAATTCAAAGTGTTAAATAAAGCGAAAATAAGCAGAAAACTAAGGAAACAACTAACCTTTATCCTCAAACTTCAACACCGGCACCTCTTCGCTATCATGCGGCCACTGATCACTCATCTGCGCCGCAACCAGAACATTTTCTCCAAACACTCGGTTTGGAGTGGCAGTTAGTTTCACATACTAATCTTCCTTCTTTGGTATCGCCAGTTCTTCCTTCTCGATTGGATCGGACCAGGGGCGGAATATCATGGCGATCGGTATCACCTCTTCGCGAATAAAGAAGAACTTCTGTTTCCAGTCATGGAAACTCTTAGGAGGATTAAGGAGTATCTTTTTAGCAGCCCCTCGACTGGCAAACGAGTAGAAGCCTATAGTCCTGATCAGTTGGTAGAAGGCCCTGAACCTCTCGACCGTTGGGTCAACATCATGAGATCGGCATAGGAATTCGAAATGTCGAACCCTAACCATCCCTGGAGGGCTCAGTTGTGAGATATGAAACCCATAGAACTGGAGTATATGAGCCAAGAATTATGTAGCCGGCAATCGAAAGTTGCCCTGATGAAAGAAATCTGCAAATAACGTAATGTACCCCGGCGGTGCATCAGCGGCCGTCTGATTCTGACCGGGATACCTGGCATCCCATTCCGGTGGAAACCGGAAGCTCCGAACAATCTGCTCAAACAGCCCTAAATCCCACCTGAGGACGGGAACAGGACCTTCTTCAACGGGATGTTCTTCTTGATGTTCTTCAGCCATTGATGATAAAACAGAAAGTTTGAATATCTTCTCAAAAAACTTGAAGATTTGCTACTATGTTCTGCAAAGGTTTGAAGGTTCAAAGTGAATTCGAGAGCAAATAGAAGAGAAAGATGACAACAGAAGATGAAAAGTGATTTGCTCTCATCCCTCATCGGATATATATACCCATCGCATTTAATGCGATGGGTAAACGTGTCGAGTTTGCCGCGCACGTGACCAATCAGAAAATGACACGTCAGGCGAGAATCCCGGAGTGACGGTTACCACGCGCGCGTGGAGCTCACTCTCCTGACGAAAAACCAAACCGTCAGAAACCACTTGATGACAGCCGTGTAAGTGGTCAACTCAGACGTCACCATCAACGACGTTTTCCACCAACTTGTCAGGTTCAAATTTCGAGGATTTTCCCGCCCAAAATTATTACAAACTTAATGCAGAAGTTACCCAGGTCACGCAGTATGCATGGTTACCCAAGGCATCCGCGCGCTATCCACACAAAACAAAGAATCATCACCTACCAGATATGTAGTCGCGCCGTAACAACTGTCAAAACATTTGCACGCGCGCGCCTACCAATAAAAAAACAAGCATTTTCTACAACTTTATTTTTCTAAGTCCAGAGCTCCAACCACTTGCCTCGCGCATGGTGCAGCACTGGACTGGGGGGACTTGAAGGGGTATGGTCCCAAAAAGCCACGCAAGCCTCCGTCAAGGTTGCGCGCAGGACCATACTCCTTATTCAACAATTTTCTTATTGCTAACCTCGCGCGGGCTACTTCAACATTCTTTGATACGGCGCGAGGTCTGAGCAATAGGGAGCTCCGCTTTCAACACTTAGTATTCTGAATGAGCGTGCAGTAACCAATACTCCTGCGCGGGGTGGTTACGTGCTCAGCAAGAATCGCGCGTGACTACGGCGCAAGACTGTTTCGGATAGTACACAAGGTACAAGTGGCACAAGAAAAGAGCCAATCAGCGTCCTTCTGGCCCTGCTCAATCGTGCTCCACGATCGTCTGACATGCAGGAGACAAAAAGTACTTAAGGACGCCTACGTGGCACCAATCACAGGGAAGAGACAACTGCCCCACGATCTCCACTTACCTGCTGATGGCAGAAGGGCGGCCGGGCCGACAACCTTGACACGTGGCTCCAATCACGGTGCGCCAGCACCAACGAACTCCCAGAAGCCACTAACGGTTGACACCAGTGAGACAAAGAGCATATCCTCTAAGTTGTCGCCTTCTGGCCCAAGGCCCATCAGCCCACACCCTCTTACACCTCTCCGGCTATAAATAGAGACCTCAGTCCACAGGTTAAACATTTCATTCCCTCTACTCTCACTCTTAATACTCAATTATCTCCCCAAAGCAGTCGCTTATTCTCACGCCGGAGCCCGGTTAAGAGGGAAACCTCCACATTCCCCTCTTAACGAATAACGGTGTTCTGTTTTGCAGGATTAGACGATCATTACGAAGCTCAGGAAAGCCATTAGAAGATTAACCACCATGGTAGGAACATAAACCAAACTGATTAACCCCATAATCAGATCTGTGTTTCTTCAGGTCTTAACCATTCAGACTTAGTATAGTGCTTATCCATTTAGAGGCAAATGTCTGAACCATTCAAACATTTGCTCGCGAAACAAACAGTCTGATCCATTAAGTGTTGAAACAGTAAGAGGTCCATTAAAAGGTAAACAAACGGCCCCATGTTGATTTGAATTGACTTGAACAGTTAAGATTGATTTCACAATTTAAGAACACCTCTATTTTACCGTAAAAACAAGCATATACTCTTACACGACGTAGTTTTTGAATGTGTTTTGCAATTTCATGATTTGAACACTCACCTTTTCTAAGAAAATAAAATACAATAATAAATTATTTGTTACTTAATATACAATATTTAGTGGTATTTTCTGAAAGGATTATAAAAAAGAAATAATACCATTATCAATATCATAACCAAACCAATTGATTGGATTCAAAGAAACTAATCAAAAACATTTTTTTTTTGTTTTTTTAGTAAATAATAACTAGAGATTCTCATTAAAATGCCAAAACAACATGTTACAAGCAAATGACAGGTAAATGGGCAACAAGCTGCGCCACAACCCATTTTTGAATTGCAAAACCAATTGATAGGATTCAAAGAAACTAATATCATTATCAATATTATAATTATAATTAAGTTATATCATTTCAAACAACATTTTATTTAAATAACTTAAACATAATTAAACTTAGGACGGAATTTCATTTTCTTGGGTTCAAGATTCAAGAAACGGGAAAGTTGTGATGGGTTATTAATTATGTTTAACTTAAACATAATTAAGCTTAAGTAGCTGAGACACTTCATAGTATCTCAGCTCCTTAACTCGAGCTTCAAGCTTCAAGCTTGCCCGAATTTTGTTCCGGTTATGGATCTGGCTCAATAGCCTTTCCCCTTTCCCTTATCCTTGTTATCATATCCACAACTCATCTCCTTCACTTCCTTTGAATTGTTTGAAGAAGTTTGTAGATTATTGGCTCGATTTGGATCATACACCTCGCCGAATAATGTGCCTTTGTTTAAGAACTCATGGGCCAAGTACCCGGCTAGGAGTATGTTATTACAAGCGGATGGAGGATGGAGGGCTTTGGCTTTGGATGGAGCATTGGTTCGAGGCGAGACAGAGACACGAGCTGGTGGAGGGGCTTTTGATGGCCCTTTTTGAGCCATGGCTTGATGAGAACGAATGGGTTTTGGCGTCCGCTCGACCATCTTTGGTGGTGGTGGTCTTATTGGTGGCGACGACCTCAAGAAGTCATACTCTTCATCTCTTCCTTGTCGCTTGCGTGGCTTAACTGGTGTCGATTGTCTTCGTGAATGGTCCATGGTAGCCTGCATGAGAATCATCCATGTTAGCATCTAAGTCATATTATTCCATAAATGCTCTTAGATAGTTAAATTACAAATAGGATTAAAAATGGTAATAAGCTTCATAAATAATCAATTATCAAATACCAATATGCATATATTATTTTAAAATAACATCGAAAGCCTCCAAAGTAAACAATCATACAAGATATAAAACTTAACTTTTAAGTATCATTCCACTTATATTAAAATATAAGCTCAAATGACACATAACTGAATCGATGAATTAAAACAGACAAATCGAACATTTTTTTGAATGATCCTTACCTTAAAGAAAATCTCACACAAGGAAATGATCTAGATACGATATTCAAAGGAGACTATCTTGATCGGTAGGTTAAAAACTGCGGGGTTGAACATATTGAAGAGTCAGAGTATTCGATGAAATATAGTAGTAAAAAGTACCAATTTGCGGAAAGAGAAGTTAATTCGGTTTGGATTTTAGATAATGAAAGTGTGAAAAATCCGGGTTGCCGTATAGAGTTCAATATAAAGGAGTCGGTAAGATAGTACTAAGCGCATGAATTTAAGGCAAAAGATATTACACCCTTTACACGTTTTAATAAGTACGATAAATAAAAATAAGAATAATATAATATGTTTTTTTTGGAATTTATGCAATATTCTTTTCATTTTTCTATTTATTGAAAAGAAACCTAAAATCTTCATATACTAATAAATAAAAATATGTTTGTTAACTTTGATCTTGCAAAAGAAAGAGGTGGCGGCTGCTACCTGATGTGGGTATGCGGTAGTGGCGGAGCTAGCCTGTTAACTTAGAGGTTTCTAAAAAAAAATTTACTATGCAATTATACAATGGGTTATTGGATTTTAATAATCCTAAGTTTCACCAGTTAGCCGATAATAATCCCAACTTTAAAAATTCTCTCCAATAATCCCAACTTGTAAAAGTTTGGCCGTCATTGATCCTTTTCTAACATATGTGCACTTAAATCAATTAATGAGTCTCTAGGTGTAATTGAATCTATTGAGGAGACCAAATTCTTATATGTTTGAAAAGGATCAATGGCGGCCAAACTTTTACAAGTTAGGATTATTGGAGGGAATTTTTAAAATTGGGATTATTATCGGGCAACTGGTGAAACTTAGAATTATTAAAATCCAATAACCCTTATACAATAATAATTAAAAAACCCTAATAAATAAAGTAAAACAAATACCTAACATATTCGTCCTCTAAATGTTTTCATAGCTTGAAATCGTTCCATCATATCGTCGTCTTTTACTTTATTGAAAGTTTCTTTTTCGATCACACAAACCATAGCATTGTTTAAATATTCCGTGCCCATTCGAGATTGTTTTTTAGATTGTGATTTGATCTTCACCTAAAGGAATCAACCTTCAACTTCAAAGAATTCAAGTACCTAGTTTAACAAGAAAACTAGAAAACTATAACTGTTTATAAAACCATAGTATTGTTCAAATATTTTGTGCCCATGCGAGATTGTTTTTTAGATTATGATTTGATCTTCACCTAAAGGAATCAACCTTAACTTTAAAGAATTATAAAGTACCTACTTTAACATGAAAACTAGAAAACTATAACTTTTTGTAAAATTTAACTTATCTAAACACTAAACCCTAACAAATTTACAAACAACAATACTACATAAACAATAACAACAAACAAAAAATTTATGTATAATTTTACACACAGACACATAATGTTTATTTTAAAAGTATAAATTTACAAGTTTATGGACCAAATAAAAACCAGTGAAGATGGGGGAGTTATATGTTAAAAAACCTAATGAGTGAGTAATGTGGCCAAATCCGGGCGGCAAAGCTCCAATGAGTGAGTAATTGCCGCCTAGGCACAATTTTGTAGCACTATTTTTAACCATTACAAGAACTCACATACCTATATACAAACTTGATATGACTATTTTTAGTCTGAAGAGAAATTTATTGTATGATTACGAAGTGCTATTTAGATACCATTTACTTAATAGTTAATATAATAATTTTCTTTTCGTTGGTTATTTTGAATAGAAAAAAAAAAACATATAAAAGCAATGAAATATATAAATCGAGCTAAACTCGATTTTGCTCTCTATTTTTGACAAAAACATCTATTTTCCTTCAAAAAGAATTGGAAATATCGTTTTAACTTCAAAAGTGTCCTAAGTTGTTTTAATTTTATACACACATCTAAGACCGTCCATTTTCTCATTAAGATTAACCAATGTGTTTGTTATGTTATGAGTATACTGGTAATTTCCTTACTAAACTCAAGAAACCCTTCCAACTTTTATCCCAAGGAAAAAGAACAACAATAAAAGATGGAAACGTCAGGTTTTTTTAAGGTTTTTTTTTTAGTTTAGTTGGGAAAATTACCAACATACATGATGATGGGGGTAGCCCAAGACCAAATATAAATGACATAAATACGTGAATGCTCATAAGGCAAAATGGTTCAAAGGTTAAAAACCTGGGGAGTTGAGATAAAGCAATGCGGGAACAGTAAAAGGTCATGTCTCTGGATTGCTTCACCAACTCACCAGCCGCAAAAGCAATGCAGGTCCACAGAGCACACTCTATTATCCGCGGGTCAAAAGGCTTCAACCCCCGAAAGGGTAAGTCCCCCACTGCAAGCATGTTCACTAGTCAAACTCATTCCTCTTCGAGTGATGTCCTCTCCTATAAACTAGACACTCCGATCAGCTCTGATTCTTGGAGAATCTCTGATCATTGCTCTCAAGTACTTGCTTTATGCGAGTCACTTGCTTTCACATTCAACACACACATTCCTTTTGCTTACACATCCGAATCTGAACACACTTCAGAGGAGGATCTTTAGCAAACAACAAAACAAATCTAGTGAACCTCTCTCCACATCTTGCAAACGTGGGGGGACCCCACGACCTGCGTTAGGCAAAGTTGAACCCTTCAACCCATTTGCCCGACCATCCCAGCTACTATCCTTGGTCTATTATTTGTTGCATCAACAAGTTGGCGCCCACCGTGGGGCTACGCCACTATTTTTCCTCAAAAGACCTAGTAGTGTAGCTCCTTTCTCTTGAAACTACCATGTCAGAAAGTGGATCCCCGGGAGAAGTAAATCAGGTTCCAAACACCTCTACCCCGGGTACTAGCCAAGCTCATGTGGCTATACCAACTTCTTTCTCAACTCCGGGGAGCACTCCCGAGTTTCTCACTTTCAACACTCCAACTCCGTCCAGATCCGGAGTCCCTTCCCCTAATGTTGGTGTCTCTGGCACCCCACCACGTGTTGAACTTACCCCTGAAGGGGTTGCCAACAATATCCTTGAGTTGAGGTCTCTCCTCAACCAATACGTGAGTAGGGAAAGGGACAAGGGAGCGAGGATTCGTTTAGACTATGATTAGCCAGAACCAACACTATCTCCTGGACCTCCTATCCCTCCTTTTGTATCTAGGGATGAGGCTGGTCCCAGTAATCCTCCAAACCCTAACCCGTATCTGTCCGCAAGGCCGAATCCTACAGCATATCCTCTCTTCTCATCTCAACCAGCTACGAGTGGTGCTCCTCTGGGCCATGAGCTGACCCTAGACCAGCTCCTACAATCCCCAGTGACAAGCCTTCCACCTTCTACAAACTCTTGTCGGATCAGCCAGAATTTGGTTCAATGATTTACCTGCTCGAAGCATTCGAAGCTTCGACGACCTCAGCAAGGGATTCCTGGCCAATTTCTCCCAACAAAGGCGATATGTCAAAGATGCAACAGTGATCTTTCAGATAAAACAACGTGATGATGAAAGTCTTCGAGAGTTTATCGAACGATACAAGAATGAAGGTCTAACATATGTAGGGGCAGACGAAAAAATGAGGGTGGGTGGTTTTATGAATGCTGTCACCTCAAAATATCTCACAAGAGATTTCAACAAATCCCTGCCCAAGACCTTGGAAGAAGCTCTCGAAAGAGCCGAAGCCCATATCCGGGGAGAGGAGGAAGTAGATATTAAAGAGCAAAGGAAAAGAGGATCCGGTTGGCGAAGCAACAGCCCAACCAGAAAAAGGGGGAACTTTAGCTCCTATGACAGACGTCAAAAGGGTTCAGACCATCGAAGGCTTGAAGGTCGAAACCCTTCCACCAGGGAGAAAGGCATAAGTTTCACACCCCTCACAAAGACTCCTCAAGAAATCCTTGCAACGGAAGAAGTCAAGCAGAACTTTCGACCTCCAAGACCTCTCCCCAAAAGCAGAAAAAACAAAAATTCCACACAATACTGTGAATTTCATGAAGAAAAGGGACACCATACCAATGATTGCTTCCAACTTAAAAAGAGGATCGAAGAAGCCGTCAAGTCCGGGGAACTCGCTCACTTGGTAAAGGGAGTAAGGGACAAAATGGCTGAAGGAAAAGGCAAGGAAGTCAATATGGTAGATTTCGATGGAAGGGTTCCACACAAAAGGCAGCGGTTGGAAGCTTGGGAGCTTCAGTGTGTTTGCTTCCCCCCAACTGAGAAGGACCCTCTTTCAAGCCCTCTTGTGGTTGAGGCTACTGTGGGAACATTGCAAACAAGTAAAGCTTACATAGACACTGGTGCTGCCACCGAAATCATGTTTGAGAAGTTCTTTAACCGTCTAAGCAATGAAGAACGTTCAAGGCTTCAACCCTCCGGAACCTCTATAAAAGGTATTGCCGATATACCCCTCAAGCCTTTAGGGCAACTGACACTTGATGTTCGTTTCAGCAAAGGTCAGAAGGAGAGAGTCCAGCCACTCACTTTTGTGGTTATCAATATACCTTCAAGCTATGACGTGATCATTGGAAGGCCGGGACAGTGTGCATTTTATATGGCTGTGTCCGTTGGCCATGGCACTGTCAAATTTCCCACCAAGAGGGGAATAGCAACCCTTCAACCTTCTCAGGAGGCCTACATGATTGAAGGTGAAAGTTCCAAAAGTGAAGAAGACAAACAAAGGCTAATCATAAATCCCAAGTACCCTGAGCAGAGGATAAGGGTCAATCCAAGCCTTTCACAAGAGACCCTCTCGTATCTTGAAAAGTTGTTAACACATTACAGTGATGTCTTTGCTTGGTGCCCGGTAGATATGACAGGTATCCCTCGAAGCATTGCTGAACATGAATTGAAGATACCACCCAATGCCAAGCCTGTCGTCCAGAAGAAACGAAGTCTAGCACCCGAAAGAAGCTTGGCTGCATACCAAGAGGTTGAAAAGCTTGTGTCAGCTGGCATTCTCCGCGAGGTCAAGTATCAATCCTGGGTTGCAATCCCAGTGATGGTCCGAAAGCCAGACAATTCATGGAGAATGTGCATAGACTTCAAGGACCTTAACAAGGCTTGTCCCAAAGACTGCTACCCATTACCTGAAATTGATCTCAAGGTTGACTCCCTCACCGGTTACCCGTTCAAATGTTTTCTTGACGCCTACAAAGGTTATCATCAAATCCTCATGAAGGAGGAGGATGAGGAAAAGACCGCTTTTCACACGGACAAAGGGATCTTTTGTTATCAAAAGATGCCTTTTGGCCTCAAAAACGCTGGAGCCACCTACCAACGCCTAGTAGACAAGGCCTTTTCAAGTCAAATTGGTAGAAACATGGAGGCATATGTCGACGACTTGGTGATTAAAAGCAAGACGGAGTATCAAATGCTCGATGACATCCAAGAAACCTTCAAGAACCTAAGGAAGGTCAACATGAAACTCAACCCCGAAAAATGCTCTTTTGGGTTTGAGGAAGGTAAATTCCTTGGGCATATTGTGGGAAAACAAAGCATTAAAGCCAATCCGAATAAGGTGAAAGCTGTTCTTGAAACCAAACCACCGAGAAGCAAGAAGGAGGTTGAGAGCTTAAATGGGAAGCTTGCAGCCTTGAAGCGTTTTACCTCCAAGTTGGCTGAAAGGTCTTTACCCTTTTACAAAACGCTCAAAAGCTGCTCTGATAAGAAGGACTTCAAATGGACTGAGGAGGCTGAAGAAGCCTTCAACCAGATGAAAGAACATCTAGCTTCCCTACCTGACATTGCAGCCCCAGAAACGGGAGAGTTAATCTCGGTGTACCTTTCGGTTGCCGAAGAGGCCATAAGCGCGGTCCTCACCATTGAGCGAGACAAGGTTCAGGTACCCGTTTATTTCTTCAGCAAAACTCTAAAATTGGCTGAAACAAAATATCCTCCTCTTGAAAAACTTGCCCTAGCCCTAGTTCAAACAGCTAGAAGGCTTCGAAGGTATTTTCAAGCACACCCTATACAAGTGGTCACCGACCAACCTATTAAGAGTGTGCTTGCAAAACCAGAAAACTCAGGACGATTAGCCAAATGGGCAGTGGAACTAGGTGAGCATAACATCACCTATGTCCCAAGAAAAGCTATCAAAGCCCAAGTATTGGCTGATTTCATTGTAGAAGTCCCAAAGCAAACAATCACTGAAGTAAACACCGCTGCCACTGAACCCTCAGACCTCGAAGCCTGGAAACTTTTCACCGATGGGGCTTCAAGCGTTGAAGGGTCAGGGGCTGGGCTCATTTTGATTAACCCAGAAGGGTTGGAGTTCACGTATGCTCTCCGTTTTGAATTTCAGACCACTAACAACGAGGCTGAATACGAGGCACTGATCCCCGGCTTAAGACTGGCTAAAGAAATGAAGGTCCAAAAGCTTGAAGTATTCACAGATTCGTTGCTGGTCTCGAGCCAAGTGAATGATAGCTACGTTGCAAAGGAGCCCAACATGAAAAGATACAAAGAAAAATCCAAGGAGCTGATGAATACCTTCCAAACATGCAACATCAAGCAAATTCCCAGGTCCCAAAACAAAAAAGCGGATGCCTTGAGTAAGCTTGCATCTCTCACTTTTGCCCACCTTACCAAGAAGGTGTTGGTAGAAGTGTTAAAGGCTCCATCAATTGATGAGTTGGAAGTTCAAGATGTAGTCACCGAGGAAGATCCAAATTGGATGACTCAAATCAAGAAATTCCTTAAAAACGGCGAATTGCCAAGTGATCAAATAGAAGCTGAAAGGGTTAAGATCAAGGCAAGGCAGTATATACTACAAGGTGAAACCCTTTACAAAAAGGGTTATCTTGCTCTCTTGCTAAGATGTGTGGGTCCCGAGCAAAGTCAGTATTTGATCAAAGAAATTCACGAAGGTATATGCGGAGCTCATTTTGGAGCTAGGTCGGTGGTTGCAAAACTTATGAACCTTGGGTATTTTTGGCGCTCAATGCACCGGGATACCGCTGAGCAATTAAGGAAATGTGATGCCTGCCAAATTCATGCACCAATCCCAAAAAGTCCCAAGCATGATCTGGTCCCAATAACCTCAGCATGGCCATTCTATAAATGGCGGATGGACATTGTCGGTCCGTTTCCCCCAAGCAAAGGTGGAGTGAAGTTCTTGTTGGTAGCCATAGATTATTTCACCAAGTGGCCCGAGGTTAAACCACTTGCAAAGGTCACGGGAAAACAGGTCATTGACTTTGTTTGGGAGAACATTATTTGCCGTTATGGATTTCCGGGAGTACTTGTCACTGACAATGGAAAGCAATTTGCTGAGAAGCCTTTCAGCGTTTGGTGCAAAGAATACAGAATCAACCAGGTTTTCAGCTCAGTGGCTTACCCACAATCAAACGGTCAGGTTGAAAGGACGAATCGAAGCATAGTGGAAGGTATCAAAACCAGGCTGGGAAGATACGAAAGCAACTGGCTTGAAGAATTGCCGAGTGTTCTATGGGCCATAAGAACAACCAAAAAAACAAGTCACAAAAGAACACCCTATAGCTTGGTATTTGGATCCGAAGCCGTGATCCCAGCTGAAGTAGGAGTTGTAACACAACGAATTGTCAACATGGATCCCGAAACAAACCAAAAAGAGACCATGTTGAACTTACAACTCCTAGAGGAAGCACGAGACCAAGCTGCAATTCAAGAAGCCAAGTACAAGCAACGAATGGAAGCCTACTACAACAAGAGAGTCAAGAACGAACGCTTCAAGCCAGGAGACCTGGTCCTTAGAAACAATGAAGCTAGAAAAAAAGAGAATCAAGGAAAGCTTGGTCCAAAATGGGAAGGCCCGTACACCATCCTTGAAGCACATAAGGGTGGATCTTACAAGCTAGCAGACTCAGAGGGTAAAAGTCTTCCAAGGCATTGGAATGGAAAAACCTTGAAAAGGTTCCATGTCTGAACAAGAAAGATTGGTTTGTATTTCACAAGTTGTATTCCGAGAGTAGCACTATGATTACCTTTTGTAAAAACAAGTATCTCTTGAATGAATGAAGTTGTTTTAACAAATTTGTCTTTCTATCCTAAGATCAGGATGAGAACCTAGCAAAAAACTCCATGGCAAGGGCCATGTAAGGGGATGAGCTCCCAGGCCACATCGCTCAATAGGTTCAAGGGTTGAATGAACCTATATAAGGGGTGAGTTCCTAAATCAATACAACTCCATGAGACTTATTATTGAAAACAAAGTTGTCTCATAGACGGGTTTGAACAGCCTACACCAAATGTTCCTTAAGCCTTAGAAAAATAATCAAGAAACAGGCTTACGAAATCAAATGAAAACAAGAAAATAAATAGGATAGGTGTTATGTCTTCTTGTTAAAAATACCAAGGCTAAGTGACTGCAGCACTGAACCCTTTAAGGTATAAAAAACATAAAGACAACACAAACTTGACAAAGACAAAGCTACAAGAAAAAGAAAAAAAATAACCCGAGGAACAATGCAACAACTTGAACAAAAAGTTATAGAAACTCAAAGATACAAACCAAGCAAAGACACAAACCCAAGAAGCCTTGAAGGCTTCAAGCTATATACAAGCCTTAAAGGCTTCAACCTACATACGAGATCGCCAAAAAGCTTAAAGGCTTGAAGCCAACCAAGCTGCCTTAACAAAATAAGCATAAGTATAAAAAACACAACACAAAGAAAATAGTTAAACATAGTGGCATAGCAAAGAAAGCCTTGAAAGACTTTCAACAATCCAAACACAAGTTAAAACAAGTCCTAGTGACTTGTAAGTTCAGAAATTGTTCAAATGGCCATACAGGCCTAAAACACAACCACATAACAGGAACCTTAAGGGTTCCTGCAAAACCTAATATTGTTTGAAGCTAACATTACAAACCACAAATTGTTTTAAAAAGTGCTAAGAAAGCTACGAATATCATGCATCAATAGAAGGCTTAGAGGCCCCAGAACTGTTACCTTTAGCCTTCTTAGTCTTCTTGATCTTCTTAGCCTTTGGGCCCTCATCACCAACAGCTGAACCCTCCAAACTGGCATCCTTAGGAGCATCAGGTTCTCCAGGAAAGGTATCTTCGCTATCTCCTGAATAGGAACGTTTCCTTGAAAGTGAGCTAAGCACTTCGACGCATACCTTTTCATTTAGACCATCCGGCTTTAGTTCCTGCAAGACGGAGAGATGCTTACCATAGCAAGAAGCAACCTGGCTCACATATGGGTATGTTAACCTCTCCATTTGCTCAACGGAACTCTTGAAGATATCAGAAGCCTCGGGACGGTACAATGGAGATTTTTCTAAAGGATGGCCAGACTCGTGAAGCTTATAACCCGCAATAAGACCTTGATGTTTTCCCAGATTGAGCAGTTTAGTGTAAACTTCACCAAGAGCAGAATTAAACTCTTTAGAGTGAAGAAGATAGGTAACAACCTAATGAAAACCCTGCTCAATAAGCCACTGGTTATCCCCAGTGGCTTGGGCAACCAAAGTCTTCAAACCATCTTTTTCCTCATCAAAAGCCTTCTGTTGAACAACCAAGGCCTCTCTATCAGATTTCAGCTTCAATCGGTCAGCTTCGAAACCCTTTTTGAGATCACTCATCTCAATCTCGTGTCTCCTCGTCAACTCACTCACTTTCTTGGCCAAAGCCAGCTCCTTTTCAGAAAAGCTATCAATCTCTTTCTTCATAGAGGCAATCGAAGCCTTCATTTTTTCCTTCTTCTTAGAGGCCTCCTCATATTCCTGCATGCCTGGGAAAACCGAGTAACACCTTCAGCCAACAGGGCTGAAATGTTGCAGGAACTCAGCATCATCCTAGAAATAAGATGATCAGCCTCCATCTCCGAAATAGCGCTTCGAACACCAGGAGGAGCAAAATGAGCCAAGGCTTCAGCACAAACAGCCGGGTCTTTAAAACTATCCCCAACTTTAACCCCCCAGTTGGGCACATAAACCTCTTGACCCTCTGAACCTTCGAAGCTCTCAACGTTTTTGACCGACGAACCTTGAATGACAGGAGTGGTACCTTTCTTAATTAACTTCTTCTTTTTGCTTGAAACAATTAACTCCTTCTCCTTACCCTTGCTGACATCAATAGCCTGGTCTGCCGATACTTCAATATCATCACTAACATCAACAGCCTCCGAATCAGATGGCTGATCAACACCTTTCAGATAGCGCTGGGAACGACGAGTGGAAACCTTGGAAGCAATAGTCTTGGTAAAACCCTTAACATTTGGGACATTTACATAACCAGAACCCTCAAACCTATAATCAGAACCCCTAACAACCGCATCCTCACCCGGGGTAGCAGCAACATTATCAAAGGCAACATCGGAGGTATCATCACTTTTGATAAAGTCAAGTGCAGACATAACTGCAAAACAAACATAAAAACACATGAGCAAACAAAGAAATAGGAACACAAGAACACGAGAAGAATAAATGCATACCCTTCCCATCTCTCATGAGCACCGGGTCTCGATCACGTTTTTCCCACAACTTACTAAGACCCAATAACACCAATAAATGCTCGGGAAAGGGACGAAGCCTTGAAGAACACTCCCTAAGAGTTTCTAAAAACCGAGTATTTATATCAGACGCAGAAGGCTCAGGTTCGTTCAAAACAGCATCCGGGTGTCTCCAAACAAGTTTAAAAGGAACAATTTCCTCTGACACCCAGAAAAAACGGTCTTTCCAAACCCCAAGGGTAGAAACCATAGACGAAATCAAACAGGTGTCAACTTGAGTGGTCTCGAAGGTAAACCAATCACCGTTCTTAGCCAATCGGAAAAAAACGGCGGAATGACAAAAGAGTGGGATCATACCCGGAAGCCCGACACAAAATTTCAAAATGCAAAACCCTAGCCATTCCAAGGGGGTGAACTTGACCAAAAGATATGCGATAATATTCCAAGATGTTCAAAACAAAGTTTGAAAATGGATGACGAAGATTTGAAAACTCAAAATGTCGACAATACAAAGCAATCGAACCAGGGGGACATTGATCGATAGACTTATCACAAGCCGGTGCAACCGGTTTAAACTTCGTCCCTATTCCCCATTCCATACAAAACAAATCAACTTCCTCTTGAGTCATTCGAGAAAACGACTTTGCCAAATACTTACGAGCACCCATGATATGAGAAATTAAACAGAAAATAAGCAAAGGAAACTAACCTGTTTTGATAAAGGGGGAAAACTTGAGAAAAAAGAGGGCAAGTAATGTTCTTCTGATAAAATATGTGTAAATTAATGAGATAAAAGTAATATAATTAAGTGATAGAATTAAAACCGCCGCCTGACAAACTGCCACAAGTCATGACAACTGTCTTGTCAAAATTCGAAATTCAAAAACCTCAACCGTTTTCAACCTTCCAACCTTTGAACCCTTGAAGCCTTTAGGCAGTAAAATACACGTATAAAAGTCAGAAGTCTTTGAGCTCATCTCCCAAAAACCTCTGACTTGGGGGGCTGATGATGGGGGTAGCCCAAGACCAAATATAAATGACTTAAATACGTGAATGCTCATAAGGCAAAATGGTTCAAAGGTTAAAAACCTAGGGAGTTGAGATAAAGTAATGCGGGAACATTAAAAGGTCATGTCTCTGGATTGCTTCACCAACTCACCAGCCGCAAAAGCAATGCAGGTCCACAGAGCACACTCTATTATCCGCGGGTCAAAAGGCTTCAACCCCCGAAAGGGTAAGTCCCCCACTGCAAGCATGTTCACTAGTCAAACTCATTCCTCTTCGCGTGATGCCCTCTCCTATAAATTAGACACTCCGATCAGCTCTGATTCTTGGAGAATCTCTGATCATTGCTCTCTAGTACTTGCTTTATGCGAGTCACTTGCTTTCACATTCAACACACACATTCCTTTTGCTTACACATCCGAATCTGAACACACTTCAGAGGAGGATCTTTAGCAAACAACAAAACAAATCTAGTGAACCTCTCTCCACGTCTTGCAAACGTGGGGGGACCCCACGACCTGCGTTAGGCAAAGTTGAACCCTTCAACCCTTTTGCCCGACCATCCCAGCTACTATCCTTGGTCTATTATTTGTTGCATCAACTATACACATCACATGATAAGAATATCGGTGAAACTTAACAATAAAATGAAAGGTGTTAAGGGTGTGGATGAAGTTGAAACAACTAAGGAAACTATTGGAGTAAAACAATAATTTTTAATCTTTTAGAGGAAAATATTTTTTTTTATCAAACCTTAGGGAGCAAAGTCGAATTAACTCTAAAAAGTAAACATAAGATACAACTAGAGTTAAGGCATACCGGTACCGTACCAAATCCGTACTGAAAACTAGGGGTGTGCAATAATTGAACCGTTAACCGAAACCGAACCGAAAACCGACAAAACCGAACCGAAATTAACCGAAACCGAATTAACCAAAAGTCGGTTAACGGATATTTTTTACCATCGGTTAACCGAAATTAACCAAACCGAACCGAACCGAATCATTTATTTTTTTTATATATTTCTAGCTTTTATACCTCTATTTCATGTTTTATACTTTCATTTCATGTAATAATACCTCTATTTCATTTATTTATGCCTTCATTTCATTTATTTATATTTTCATTTCATGTAATAATACCTCTATTTCATTTATTTATACCTTCATTTCATATATTTATACCTCCATTTTTTGTATTTAAATATCTATTAATGCATTTATACTTCTATTTCATTTATTTATACATCCATTTCATGTATTTATACCTCTATTTCATGTATTTATACCTCCATTACATGTATTTCTAAGCAAAAAAAAATAGCCCTTGTTTGAATTGATTATTAACCGAAAATTAACCGAACCGAACCGAAAACTGAGAAATTAACCTAATTAACCGAACCGATTAACCGATGACTTCGGTTACGGTTACGGATAATACTAATAACCGAACCGAACCGTGCAAACCCCTACTGAAAACGCCAAAAAGTAGGTACCGTATCGGTACCGAAAAAAATATGTACGGGGATTTGGTACTGGTACCATGTCCCATATGTTCATCCCTACAACCCAATGTACCACAATCCGCATCCCGCATCGATGTTGGTTGAGCCGCAGTCTTTGCGTGTATTACGCAAGGCAGAAAAATCTGGAAAAATGGTTATATTTGTTTTTTTGTTGTCTCACATGTGCATACAGAAGTGGAAGAGTTCTGTCCTGTTTTTCTCAAAAGCCAAATGGATAGCTGTATATCGGTCACCTTAAGGAATCAACCTTCAACTTCAAAGAATTCAAGTACCTAGTTTAACAAGAATACTAGAAAACTAAAACTTTTTTGTAAAATTTAACATATCTAAACACTAACCTTAACAAATCTACAAACAACAATACTGCATAAACAATAACAACAAACAAAAAATCATAGGACAAAAAACTCTCACCAAACACGCAGGTCGACCGCCGGTTAACGGAGCAACAGCAGGGATGATGATGGGATGATCGCAATTCGCTGCGACTTTATTTTTCCATCTTTGCTGCCGAATTGTTTTGGGGCTTGGGCTAAGTTTATCAATTGGGTCTCTTTCAATTATATTTTACCTAATTTGGGTTAACTCTATCATTTGAGCTTAATTATTATACAAGTTTGGTGTTGTAAAAGGTTTGGGCTTATAAGAATTTGGAATTTTAATAAGTTAAATATCCTATTCTTGTTACGGGTATCCCCGTATTTATTCGGGGTATCCTTTATATAAAATCAAAAAAAAATAAAAAAATTACACTACGAAGACGGGGTTGAACCGTAGCCTGTGCTACACCTCCTTACACTTTACCTCTGCCCCTGGTTTGCGGATGTGATGATACTTTTGGCACCAAACCAATTTGGAATATCATTTTAATTTTTGCCTTTACTTTTACTAATGTCCTTGATACATTTTCTAACACTTATTTCAATATCTCTAATCTTTTATCAGCTAATTCTTATTTATATAGTTGCTTATCCTCATTTTGCTTATTTATATCGGAAGCAACATAAATAAAATAGGGTTATTGGATTTTAATAATCCTAAGTTTCACCTATTGGCCAATAATAATCTCAACTTTAAAAATTCCCTCCAACGATCCCAACTTGTAAGAATTTGCCACCCATTAATCCTTTTCTAACATATAAAAATTCGGCATCCTCAATAGATTCAAGTGCACCTGCAAACTCCTTATATGATTTAAGTGCACCTATGTTGTAAAAGGATCAATGGAGGCCAAATTCTTACAAGTTGGGATCATTAGAGGGAAATTTTAAAGTTTGAATTATTATCGGCCAAAAGGTGAAACTTAGGATTATTAAAATCCAATAACCCAATAAGATATAACAAGTTCGTAACAGTTGGGTGAGTATGAAGAATTACCAGCTTAGTTTAAAAGTCATGGCTAGGTTACTGTGAACAATTCAACCATCTATGCTAATCTATGCTTTTCTGTTACATAAGGTATATAAGGATAAATTTGACCATAACGTTGCAGCCTCAAACAATTGTTATTAAGGGTGAGGATCAAATATGAAGTTTATTTTGGCTAGGAAGGATAGCAAGCAATAGGATTAGGACATGTGGCAAAATTTAAAATAAAGAGGAATGGTATTTTAGTCAATTTTATCCTTTTCGTCTTCCTTTTTCTTCCCAGTAACATCAAAACCCACAATTTTCAAAACCCACCATCTTCAACTATTTCTTCACTTTCTATCTCAATAATCACTACATTATAGTGTGATTTTCGTCACCAATCAATGATTCAAACACCGATCAACGTGTTCTTCAGCTTTTTTTTTTGAAGAAAACCCAGTTTAATTTCATTCAAAATCTCGTTTTTATCCCGTGATTTTGAAGATAATCACTCGAACCGTTCGATTCGATCGCTGATAAGTGTTTCTATCATTCAAATTTCGTCAATCGTTGAAGAAATCGGCTTCGATCCATGTAAGAAATTCTTTAATTTCATTTTTACGATCTGGGTTTTTGATTTAGTCATTGCGTTTTACGATCTTGGCGGGGGTCCGGGGGCAGCGCCCCTGGTAGCAGGGTCCAAGGGGCGGCAGCCCCTGGCGGGGTCCAAGGGGCAGAGCCCCTGGTTGGGGTCGAGCTAAGAAATTTTTTTTTCGATTAAATTGCTTTAATAAACATGCATCAGAAAATTTAATTTTCCAGAAATTTGCTCATTTCGAAGACAGTAATTCGTAGACAATTCAGACAATTTTTGATTTGCTACTCTCTGGTTCAGACAGTTCACAGACAGTTTTATTTGTCCATTGCGTTTTAGAAATAAGAGAGTTTTATGTGTTTTCTGGCCATTGCGTTTTCGAAAAAACACATTTTTTAAGTGTTTTTAGTTATTGCGTTTTAGGTAAAACACATTTTTGAAGTGTTTTTAGTCATTGCGTTTTAGGTAAAACACATTTTTAGGTGTTTTCAGTCCATTGTGTTTTAGAGAGAACACTTTCTTTTGTTTTTTAGGCCATTGCGTTTTAGAAATGAGACATTTTTAAGTGTTTTCTGGCCATTGTGTTTTATAAATAAGACATTTCTTTGTGTTTTTTGTGCATTGCGTTTTAGGTAAAACAAATTTTTATGTGTTTTTAGTCCATTGCGTTTTAGAAAACAGACATTTTAAGTGTTTTCTGGCCATTGCGTTTTAGAAATAAGACATTTGTTTGTGTTTTTTGTGCATTGCGTTTTAGGTAAAACACATTTTTATGTGTTTTCAGTCCATTGCGTTTTAGAAAGTACAATTTCTTTTGTGTTTTTAGGCTATTGCGTTTTAGAAATAAGATATTTATTTGTGTTTTCTGGCCATTGCGTTTTACAAATAAGACATTTCTTTGTGTTTTGGTGCATTGTGTTTAACAAAAATGTCATTTTTAGGTTTTTTTTTTCATTGCGTTTTACGCAACTGGGTTTTTTCTATTGCGTTTTACGCAACTGGGTTTTTGAAAAAAAAAATCGAAAATATAGCAATAGTATACTCGTTTTAAAGATAAAAAACGCTCGTTTTTTGGTGCAATTTTTATAAAAAAATAATGTCGTATGAAAGAGTTATTAACGTTTAAAAAATGGGGGGGGGGGGGGAATTGGAGGAGAGAGAAACTATTGGCTTGGATTGACTAGAATGCCCCTAAACAAACCCACACGCCTTTTTTTTTCCTTCATTTTCACTCATTTGATCTTAGCCCTTGATTAAATAAATGGATGATTAAGATTACTTCCTACGCTTCCTACCCAAATAAACTTCCTATTATATCTTAACCCTTGTTATTAAAACAACAAATACGCTCCTAACACAAGTTTCTACGAGCCCACAACGTTTTATTACATTTTTTTTCAGGTTTGCAAATATATTTCCAATAAGAAACCAGGGGATTGTCACAATTGTTGGAAATAGATTTGCAAATATATATTTCCGACTTTTTGAGATGGAAATGGCAGTACTTGGGGTATTATTTGGAAGAGACTAGTTGAAGAAACACCAAGTCAATCCGAAGAGGTTAACTTGAGGGGTCGGTCTCATTCACATAGGTGAATCTTCTTTCTTTCCTCGCCAAGCTGTTAAATGCTTTGAATCTGGTCCTGCATAACAACACAACAACATGAAGCTCGTTACAAGGAGGAGAGGTTGGGGGTTCTCCTTGTAACCACCCTTCGGTGTAAGAATAAGAACTTGCTTTGAGGACAATAAATGTGTGTATGTAAGGCTAGAGAGCAAGAGAGCAATCCTTAAACCTGTAGTGAAGTTCTCTTTTATAGTCGATGGGTTATAAAGGATGGTAGGAGCCAGCTGTTAATTCTGGAGAATATCCATTTGGTATCCTCTGGCAGGACAGGACCGTTAATCAGGGCTAAGGTTGACTTGGCACGGTTTTATTCGTTCCACTTCAGCGTCTCCCACAGGGCCGTCTCCGAAAATCCCAAAAAAATTTTTGGCCCTGTTCGAGATAAAAAATTTGGGCCATATTCGCAAATCTTCATATAACATAAACTCATCAATCATTCAATTATATAACTAAAAATTCATAATACTACAATCATTCATTATTCATAACAGTTTAATCAATCTAATTATCTAAATAAACAACAGTAAACTAGAAATCAGACTCGAAATCAGGATATGAAAACACTTAGCGACTCGTAAACTCGAAATCAGACTCGAAACAACAGTAAGATCATTAACCTGAATTCTGATGATGATCATTAATCTGAATGTTTTTCGATAAACAAATAAATAATCTGTATGTTTTTCGACAAACAAATAAATAAACAAACTTGGAACATGTGGATGTAACATCAATCAACAAACAAAACTCAAAAGACAACCAACAAATACCTCTCCTGAAATCTGAATCGCGATTCTCGAATCTGCGGATGTCCAGTGGCCTGGTGCAGCGTTTGATGACTTTGAATTTGATCAGAAATCCTGCAGCGTTTGATGACTTTGATCAGAAATCCCTGGTGGCCTGGTGCAAAGCAAAGAACCACGCACGCGACTTTTGATTTCCCTGCGGATGTCAGCGACCGATTGTATTTTGACAAAGGTTTGGGCCTATAATCAGTTAAGGGATTGGGTTTGTTACCAAACTTTGGGGCCTGTAAAAAATTTGGGCTATATATATAAAGAAAACATAAAAAATTTTGGGCCCTTTAATTATTTGGGCCCTGTTCTCAAGCACACTTTGCACTTGCTTATAACCGGCCCTGGTCTCCCAGTACTTCCTGTCGGGTTGTGGCTAGCTATCCCTTGAGGATTATGCAGCATGATCCGGGGACTAATGATTGGTGACACGTGTCATCCTTTTTCCTTAGCTGTCTCATGTACTCCCCCTCTCACTGTCGGGGGTGACCCACGTTTTTCGCCAGCTCTGTTTGCCGGCGTTCATGCTCTACTTGGACGACGTTTCTTCAATGATATGGTCCCTCAAGTTGCGCGTCCGCACATGCTCTTTGGGACCATACCCCTTCACTAATAAAGGGAGAAAATATCTTGATGGTATTTCGATTAACTGTTGAAATTTAATATGTGATACTGATATTTGTAAAACACATGTATTTATCATATGTAATTTGTATAATTTAATTAGTTCTAGAGTCTTTTTTATTAGTTTTTAGCTTCTATTTGATTAGTTCGTGTATTTGTAAGTCTCAGTGCGAAAAAATATTAAAAATGAGCTTTAATGGAGGATAAACGAAGAACCGGGAGTTAATAAATTCGAGGGACCAAAACTGTCATATTTGGAAAGCTTAAAAAAGGCATATCACAAATTGTTATTTAAAGTTGGAGGGCCATAGTGCATTTGTTGAAAAGTAAAAAATTAAATGTGAATTATTATTAAAAGCGAGGGACCATTATTGTACAAATGGTGAAAGTTGTAAATTAATTCCACAAAAAGGATTCTAGTCCTGGTACTGTAGCTGCCATCAACAAATTCGGTTGACCAAAAAGAAAACAAGTTGACCGATATTTTTGTCTCTAGTTGAATTAGTATTGTTCGATTAAGGCCCTGTTTGCTAGGCTCTTAATAGCCTCTTAATATATCATGTTTGACCAAGTCAGATTTAGGGGCTGTTTGTTTCATCCATCTTAATACCCCATACCTCTTACCTCTTATTTATCTGTTACCCGGTCATACATTACAAGGAGTCTGACCAAATACCCTCTTCATTCTTCTCCTCCACAGCCAACATCATCTTTCTCCTCAATACACAGACGTCATCCTTCTCCTCCACAGCCAACATCATCTTTCTCCTAACAGCCGCCATCATCTCCTCCTCTCATCGACAACTCCGCCGCCCTCCATCCACGTCGCAATAGTCTTCCATCGCAGCGCCCTTACAGCCTCCGTTCTCCTCCGCCGCCCTCCACCACTCCGCCGCCCTCTATCTCCACCGGCTCCTCCCTCCACCGGCCTCCTCCCTCCACCGATGCTTCGTTCATAGAGAAAGGCCTTAATATTGTCGGCTGGGTATGTTATTTGATGTATTGCAACCTAATCCATAACATCTGCTATCAATCTAATCTTAACAGCCCCTTTGTCTTGTTTACTCAAATGTAGCAAGAGAATCTGCTGGGTTTTTGTTGAATCTTGGGGAAGTGGAGAGGGATTCAGGGGATTATGTGGCAAACTCTTCATATTTACTTCTGGGTATTTGATCTTGGCAACAAGTTCCAACTATTATCCGTTGTAATTTCCTTGTAATTTTTTATAGATTTTGTATGTTGTTTGTAGTTTCGTTGTAATTTTTTACAGATTGTTAATTGTTTGGTTAGATTGGTATATTGATTTTTACAAAGTAGTTCAGAGGGGTAAAAATGTCATTTACACCGTCATTCAGAGGTGCAACTAAACATCAGTTTACTGGTTCAGCACTTATTGGTTCAGAGCCTCTTACCCATTCAGACCTCTTATTCATTCAGCACTTTTTGATTCAGATGTTGCCAAACAGCCCCTAAGATTGTATTTGGTGTGGTATTTAAGTATGGGATATCTCAAAAAATAAGCAACCTGTTACGGTAATAAATAGTGTAGGAACTATATTGTAATTGTTAGATAGTACAAGGGGTCTATATGTATTAATTGTAAGTACATAAACAGATCCGGGAATGAGAATCAACAGCGAATGATTTTGAGACTTTCTTCCTCTTTTGATTCTTTCTCTTCTATCTCTCACTCACACGCTTGATCACCATTTTTACACGTAACAATGGTATCAGAGCTTCCTTTCCTTTCGACCGTGGGTTAGGGTTCGGATTTCTACAGTAACAATCAATCGAAGTTAGGGTAACAACGGCTTCCTTTTTGCAACAAATTGAAGCAACGATCAAGAAATATACTGGTGATTCAATAGTAGGCGATTCAAGGTGGTGATTTCAGTTGACGATTCAAGGGTTGTATTTGAGAAATTAGGGCAGCAACAGATCAAGGTTAGGCAACTACAAATCAAATTCAATTCAGCAAATACCATGGAAGATGCTTTGGACCTGATTATGTCCTCAATGCAAGAAAGTACGGTTAGCAAGTATTGCGATGAATTCCAAATTATGTTCGATCAGGTAAAAAATTCTGAAGAAATCAGTGAATACTATGCAATTTATCTCTTTATTGATGGTCTTGAACCAAAAATTAGAGATGTTTTTATAACATGGCATCAATATAGTCTTCACACATTGAAAGATACCATTTCTTTAGCTTTGAAATTGGATGCAAATGAATTAAAAGATTCATTTTCTCCATATGATCCAAATTCTTCTTTATACGACGCTTTCAAGGTATTTGATATTAATGATTCAATGGGAAATGGAAGGGTAATTGATAAGGATGTTTTAGGAGAAAATGAAATAGATAATAAGATTGCACCCAAGGTGTTTGATGAAATGCCTAGTAGGTTTGGAAATGAGATTCAGGAAACCATTTATGACGCGGAGTTAGAAATCCAAAATGAATCAATGGTTAATGTTCAAGATTCAGTAGATGTAGAGAATGATGATATTATAGAATCAAAAAATGAAATCAACACAGTTGAGATAAACGAGATGATTGTGATAATGGTTAAAGATTTAAAGGAAATTAGAACAGATGTAGGGACAAATACGGATGGGGAATTGGAGTGTCTAGATGGTTTGGATGAAGTAGTCTCACTAGTTGATAATGGTGATTTAAGAAAAGTTGATCATGTGATAACAGAAAACGAATCGCTTAATGTGATTCTACCAGGTATAATAGGCATAGCTCAAGGAAAAGTCAATGATATTGGGACTGTTATGATCAAAGATAGAAAAAAGTGGCAGTTTAGTAATAATTTGATAGTTGTGGAGAGTTTTGAATGGAAACCTGGTGGGTTGTTCTATTTGGTTGAATTTTTAAATCAGGGGATCGTCAAAGACGATTTGTTGCTTGTATCGAAAAATATAAGCTCATACTGGCATAATAAAGATGATTTGGAAAACAAAGACATCAAGCAACTTGATTGTGGAAGTGACCAAAATGGATTTCAAGTTCAAGTGTTGATGACGCTAGTGCATTTATGGCACAAATGGAAAATTAAACCAAGATGGCTCAAAATTAGTTCGACATGTGCTTGCATCTATGTGGGTTTGGATAATAAAGATTGCATATGGTTGACTAAAAAGAATAGGAAACAATCTATGACGTTAGAAATTCGAGCACAGTTTGATGCATTGGGGTTGAAAGTTGGAAAAGTAACATCAAATAGCACATGGGTTGGAAATAGGAATGATGGTCTAACCAGATCTGTTGATGAAGACCAACAACTATTGAGTCAGCATTTGCACACAAAGAAACATGAACTAGTTGTTGTAGTTCATGAGAATGAATTTGATCAGATCATACACAAAGTTATAAAAGATAGCATGGGTTCTATAAATGATTTTTGTATAATATACTTGGATGTACTTTTTGAAAATGGTGCTACTAACTGGCTGGGAATTTTGGCTTTCAAGCATAAAACTGAAACTGTGAAGAGATGGCTAGTTAAATGGAAATGGAAGAGCAATATCATATGTGACAAGACTGAAGATAGTAAAATACCAAACAAAGTTGAAATTGAGATAGGTGAAGGCGAATTAAAAGTCAATGTTTCAACAACAGGGAATGCAAAAAAGTAGATTTGAGTTTCCATTCTTCAAAAGCTTGATTCTTGAGGTCAAGAATCTTTTATGGGGGAAGTATTGTTACGGTAATAAATAGTGTAGGGACTATATTGTAATTGTTAGATAGTACAAGGGGTCTATATGTATTAATTGTAAGTACATAAACAGATCTGGGAATGAGAATCAGCAGCGAATGATTTTGAGACTTTCTTCCTCTTTTGATTCTTTCTCTTCTATCTCTCGCTCACACGCTTGATCACCATTTTTACACGTAACACAACCATTCTGCATAAAATTTTGAGGGACGATTCTGGGAGGTACAAGAGGAGGCAAGGCAAGGAAGTTTCGGTTCTGAAGATCCAAGTTCGTAGACGCGTATTGAAGAGTGCAACCCGTAAGGCTTCGGTTTTGATTTTTATCCGTTTTTTCTGTTTTGAACAAGATGTTTCTGCGTTTGAACTTTGTTTTGATTATATAAACATGTTTAGAGGCTAAACTTCTGTAACCGCCTAGGTTTGATAAACTAATTCGCGTGTTTAGACTTTGTTTGGTTCGACTTTTTACCAAGTTCATGTGTTTGATTTAAAATAGTTTTTATTGTTGCTGAATATGATCATGTGTACTATTATTTGCTGATATTAGTTGATTGGTTTTCATTATTGATGTGTTTGTAAAGAATAAATTCACCATAGACACGTTAAAATCATTAGTTAATTCGTTAATCTGGCCAATTCTCGTTTTAACCCTATTATTAGAAATAATATAGGTAACTTAACCAATTAAAATCAGTAGAAGTAAGTAGGCATCCAATTCCATTGAATAGAAATATAATTTGGGATTGCTAGGATTTGTTTATTCATTGTTTGGTAGTTTTAGGCACTCGATAGCTCGGGGTATTTCTATTTATTCGTGTCTAAAGGATTCTAGGTATTCGGTGTATCAATTTAAAACTAGTTTCACAATTAAAAGGTGTTAAAGTGAGTTGCTTTTTCATGTCTCTGGTTGTGTGATTCGGTTTCGATAGGTCGAGTAGTATCAATCTAGCACTTCATTCACTACCTGATTGTGCGTCATAGATCAGTTCTTAGGCTTTTGTGTGTGGGAGACATTCATCTTGTCTAATTACTATTAGATTTTTTTCTCTAATGAGAGGGTTGTCGGTCTAAAATCAGAAAACTTGGTAATTGTCAACTGTAGAAGTCTTGCATCTGGTTAGGAATTCTTGCCTAGGTGGTTTGTTCATCAACACTGGTTACACTCGTGCTCGATATTTTCTCTCGTTTTCGTCTTAGTTCTCGTTAGTTAATTTAGTTTATTAGTTAGTTAGTTAATTAAAATATATAATAAAAAATCCAAATTAATTTTAGCTAGTAATTCGGTTTAGATTGAGTTTTAGAGTTTGCCACATCTAGTCCCTAGGTTCGATCCTCGGTCTTACTTCCTATACTGTACATGTCCGGTATACTTGCCATTTGTGTGTAGTTTTTAGGTAATTCTGTAATTAAAACTTGGTCATAAATTGAGTAAACATTCACACACATTAAGTTTTTGGCGTCGTTGCCGGGGACTTGTTTTTGGCACTTTATTTGCAATATCTAAACTGTTTTTCTAGTTTTTTACTGCATTCTAGAATTGTTTGCGCTTAGGTATATTTTGCTTGCTTGATTGCATTTTGTGCCTCTAGGTTAGTGATTATTGTGTTTCATTATTTAGTGTATGCCACGTACTCGTTCGCAAGGATCACCAGTATTTACAGCTTCTTCAGAGCCCGAGCGAGAGCTTCACGAGCGCTTGTCACAACACAAGGAGTGCGTGAGCAAATTCATCGATAAAAAGGTACACATTTCGATATGGCAGAGCCTAGACAGACGATTCACCAGCATGCCAGTGCCGGTTTCATTGGGGGCCGAAACCCTATCACTGCACCCACCATCACTTCCACCCAAAACTGGTAGATTCCATCTCATGTTATGACCACTATCTTAAGCACTGCTCAGTTTTACGGATTAGAGGACGAGGACGCGCCAAGGCACATCACCCGTTTTAGTCGTATCTGCAACACCTTTAACATTCAAAATGCTACCGCCGAGGCAGTCTACTTACGCCTTTTCCCATTCTCACTCACTAGTCGAGCAGCCATCTGGCTTGACACTCTGCCCCAGGATTCCATTACTACATGGGATGACCTGAAGGCCAAATTTCTAGAAAAGTATTACCCGCCCTCCAAGGCCGCTCGACTCAGGGACCAAATCCACTTTTTCCGCATGGACCCTAACGAGCCATACCACATGGCTTGGGAGCGTTTCCAAACCCTACTTGCTAGATGCCCCCAACATAGACTTTCGGACTGGGCAGTCGTTGAAAAGTTCTTTAACGGACTGACTTTTGAGACTCAGTAGAGGTTCAACACTGCTGCTGGAGGAAACTGTATGAAGAAGAAAGATGTTAGTGAATGTGAGGATTTGTTCGAGAGCTTTGCTCAGGCAGAGCAGCCATCTGCAGTTAGGAATTCCATTCCTACAACCAGGTCAACCGCATCTGCACGCGGTATCCATCAGGTTACTCCTGATACTAGTATGATGGCAGCCATTGATGCCTTGACTAAGGAGATACAGGATGTGAAGATGAGGTTGAATAGGTGTGAGTTATGTCATGGGGGTCACGAGACCGGAGATTGTCCTACTCTTCTGAGCGAGCCTTCTGAACTGGTTGGTTTCGTTGCTAACCAAAACCGGTTCCAAAATGCTACTTTCAACAATTCTAATCCGGGTTGGAGAAATCAACAATCAAACTATAGTTGGGGAAACGGTAACTCGAACCCGCCTGGGTATCAACTGTGACCCCAACAAAATTCTTTTCCCGCTCAATCTAGTGGTCAGCAAAGTGGTGGAGATCTTAAGGAGTTGAAGGAGATCATGTTGCAGTAGTATCAGCAGATGACTCAATTTGTGGCGGATAATCAGGCACGTTGCCAACAGAGTTAGCAGATGATTAGGAGTCAAGATGCGACCATTCAGAACTTAGTGAACCGTAGGAGAGTTGGCAAATAAGCTAAATTTGTGCCAAGTTGGTAGCCTTCCTAGCAATACCATCAGAAACCGAAACTCTAATAATTCTTACCTACAACATCAGGCTAAAGTGGTGACTACTCGGAGTGTTAGAGGAGCGACTGAGGATCAACCGATAGTAGAGGAAGAGCCGGTTGATGTGGAGATAGAAATGGAGACTCCCACTAGCGACGTGCAACCGAGGCTAGTCCCAACAAGTACAACATGACCCAGTGAGTCTTAGCAGCAAAAGAAGAAGGAGCCCGTTAGAGATTTTTCTGTTCCCATTCCATACCCTGGCAGATTGAGGAGAGATAAGGAGGCCGAGCAGTTCCATAGGTTCTTAGAGATCATTAGGCAACTTCATGTGAACATTCTATTCGTAGATGCTCGAAGGCAAATGCCTAAATACGCTAAGTTCTTAAAGGACAAACAAGAAGAAGCTTGAAGAGCTCTCCCACGTTTCCTTATGTGAGGAGTGCTCAGCTGTCTTGCAAAACCTGCTTCCAAAGAAGAGGACCGATCCGGGTAGCTTCACTATCCCGTGCTTGATCGGAAATCGTTCTGTTAGTAATGCATTGGCAGACTTGGGTGGTTGCATAAACTTAATGTCCTATTTAGTATTTACTAAGCTTAACCTCGGGAAGCCTGCCCCTACACGCATGAGTATCTAACTCACAGACAGGACGGTGAAGTATCCACGAGGGATTGTCGAGAACCTCTTAGTGAAAGTCGACAAGTTTGTTTTCCCTGTTGACTTTGTTATTTTGGACATGGATGAGGATGAGCATGTACCATTGATATCGGGTCGACCATTCTTAGCTACTGCGAGAGCATTGATCAATGTTTTTGATGGTAAGCTCACGCTTCGCGTAGATGATGACACGGTCACCTTTGATGTTAAAAGGTCGATGGCACATGCGAGAGAGCACGATGACACATGCTATTTCATTGACACTATTATGACGCATGTAGGTCGTTGTTTAGAGAGTTTTTGTAGGAGTGATTCAACTGACACACAGTTGTTAGAGAGAGATTTAGAGGAGATAGAGTTAGTGAATTTAGGCTATGGAGAGTTTAGGAGTTGTGAGGAAGTTTTTTGAGATTGTTGAGAAGAATGAGCCTGAAGAGAAACCTTCTGTAGAGAGTCCCCTATCCTTAGAGCTTAAGGAATTGCTATCTCAACTGGAGTATGCATTCTTAAATGAGGGATCCTAGTTACCTGTCATTATATCTGCTGAGTTGACAGAGGATGAAAAGATGAAGGTGATGGGTGTGTTGAAGGAATACAGCTTGCTATTGCATGGAAGCTCATGGATATCATGGGTATTAACCCATCTTTTTGTACGCAAAAGATTCTGATGGAGGACGAGTATATACCAGTAGTTCAGCCTCAACGCCGACTAAACCCTAACATGCAAGAGGTTGTGAAGAAGGAGGTAATCAAACTACTCGATGCCGGTTTTGATTTATCCCATATCTGATTCTGCATGGGTTAGTCCAGTCCAAGTGGTACCAAAGATGGGGGGAATGACAGTCATTCAGAATGAGAAGAACGAGTTGATACCCACTAGGACTGTTACAGGCTGGAGAGTTTGCATCGACTATCGCAGACTCAACGATGCCATGATGAAAGTCCATTTTCCTCTTCTTTTCATTGATCAGATGTTGGAGCGACTGTCGGGTCAACAGTTTTACCGTTTTCTTGATGTTTTCTCGGGTTATTTCCAGATCCCTATCGCACCAGAGGATCAGGAGAAAATCACATTTACATGCTCGTACGGTACTTTTGCATATCGCCGCATGCCGTTTGGGTTATGTAACGCTCCAGCTACATTCCAGTGTTGTATGGTAGCTATCTTTCATGATATGATCGAGGACTCTATGGAGGTATTCATGGATGATTTTTCTGTATTCGGGAGTTCGTTTGATCATTGTTAGTGAAATCTAGATCGTATGTTGGTTAGGTGTGAAAAAGACGAATTTGAATTTGAACTGGGAGAAATGCCACTTTATGGTGAAGGAGGGCATAGTGTTAGGACATAAGATTTCACAGGCGGGGATTGAGGTTGATAAGGCGAAAATTGAAACCATCTCCAAACTCCCGCCACCTACTTCTTTGAAATCTATTCGGAGTTTTTTGGGCCACGCGGGCTTCTGTCTACGTTTTATTTGTGATTTCTCTAAGATCGCGAGCCCCATGACTCGATTATTGGAGAGGGATTGTAACACCCTTGTTATTATTTTACGGTTTTCGTATAGTTTACGGAAACAAACATGTAATTTTGATAAATAAGGTTAGTTAAAACTTTTACAATTTAAAAGAATATACAACTTAATGTAATTGAATTCGTCGTTTAAAAGATATGACGAAACGCCGCGCGGAAGCTTGTATTTTATCGTGTTCGGTTCCTCATCGAGCTTGATCTTCATCAGGGCACTCTTGACATTCACCTATGATCAAAACCAACTTAAAAGTTAGTTTTGATAGTTAAATAACAAGTTTAAACAAGTTATGTGGGTCAAACAAACAAAATTAAACAATTTTGGGATTCAGGGGGGGCTAGACGCCCCACCTAGCCCCTTTTTTGACAGCAAGTTCCTTTATTGTTGCTGCACTTGCCCAGCTACGAAAATTCACCAAATATTAACTTAGAACTTGCATACTTTCACTATCCAAGTCCGTTTTACGCGATTCTTTTTCCTACGCGTTCGTAATTAAATTCTCCATCATATGGAGTTAAAATCCAACATCCGGATTAACAAAAATTAAGACTTTTAAGTCTTCGGCTTATTACCCTTTTTACCAAAATTTTGACCCGTTTGTGATTTTATCAAACAAACATGTTTGTTCGATCCTTATTTCACATGCACTTCTTCAATTTAGTATTATCTACCATGTTAGGTTCTAATCACAGGTTTCTTACACAATTTAAACCCGTTTTCGCTCGTATGCTTATTTTGACCCGCTAAGGGTATTTAAGTATATTTTAAACATGATTCGCTTTCATTTGTATCTAGCTTTATATTTTCACATTTCTTACCAAGTAATCCTCCACCAGAACTATATTTGTGGTGGATTTAATGTGGAGATATATATATATATTCCGAGTTTTATCCCTCGGACTATCATTTTACGGCAAAGACCCATATAGAGTCATTTGACCCAAGATTTACCCCTTTCACTTTTTATACTTATTCAAGGTATTTGCTTGATCATATAACTTTTTTTTAAACAACTCTTAAGATTCGTTTGCTCGATTTAGCTTACGAGGGCGTTTTGGTCATCTTAAATCCTTTCTTTATAACAAAAGACTTTTAGTGTCGTAATTGACCAAAATTCCACTTTTACACTAGGATCTTGTTTAAATAGCCATTACGTTTTCAAAACACAATGACTATAACTTAAATCATTCGGTTTACTTAAAAGATAACCCAATGTCCATTTTAACTTGTTTAGCCCTCATTGAACTTCAAGTTCTAATGATAAATTGACCAATTATACATACCTGGCCCGAATCAATATATTGACCCGTTTTGATACCTTGCCTTAGTAGCCGCTAAGTAATAGCGATGTCAACATTCAATCGATATTTATTCCTATAATCATACAACTCGACAAAACATTAGCCGATATTGTCAAAGGGTGATATTTTCACCTTTTGACCCATTTGGTCTAAATGACCGTTTACTTTTGCGAGATGGATTTATTATCATCTCGTCTACATGAATTGTACCGGTTTACACCGTACGGTCAATTTACTTATAAATCTATTTCTTGATTATTTTGACCCCTTTATATCTTACGCCATAAAGTGTCCTTCAAAACTAACGGTTATCGTCGACGAGTGACCACATTACCGTTTTACCCTTATTAATTGTATTGATTTACCTTATAAGATAAATCATTCAAAACTCGTTATTTATTAGTCATTGCATGACTAAATGACCTTATTAGCTCTTTTTAACTCAACATGGTTTATCATTATTGTCTTTTGTTCCGAACCGCGCATGTCGGGTCGAAACATCATAAGTCAAATGTGACTTTTGATTATTCATAATCTATAAAACCAATAGAAATTAAATAAAAGGTGTAAGCTTTAACTTACCTCGCATCCCGAATACGCCTTTCTTCTCATGCTTGATTCGTTTGACCGCTTCTTTCCCAAGCCTCCACCTAGCTCGTTAGGCGTCAAACTATTGTCAACATTTACGAGGTGGTTAAATTAGTCATTAAAAATCACGACTATTCCACCTCACTTATTTTCTATGTCGAAACTTCTATTCGACTTCTTCATTAGTTAACTTAACTTATCAAAAGTTAACTACTTTTGATCATTTACACAATTAAGTCTAGATTAACTTTATGCTTTGAATCCTTATCGGTTCATACTTCGCATAATTTGTCATATTATTCAAATATGTGTTTCACCCGAAATTTCCACATTTTAGCATTCATTTAGGCATTTTATCAAACACCTAATGGGCATACTTTTACACATTTACAAACTAGTTCATAACTAGTTATTTTTACCAAGGTTAACATCAAAATTCAAACCTCCATGTCTAGTGTTCATGAACTACACCTAGTACTAGTATCACAACATCAATTTAACACTCTAATTCAAGTGTTCATCTTCTTGTCATAAAACCCACTTAGCACACATATGGGTAATCATCAAATCCCTAGTTTTTAACACTAATTCATCAAGTTTTCAACTAGGGTTTGTTTCTAAACATGAATTTCATCACAACTATGTTCATAGATTCATCATTCATTCCAGAATTTCGATTATGATTGTTCATCATAATTTTAGAGTATCACAAAATGACAAAATTCAACATACCTTGTGATCCCCATGACTAGGTGATCATGAATTTGTGTTCATGCATTGATTTGGGCCTTGATTTGAGCTTCAATTTGGAGCATTTGTTGAAATTAGGGTTAGAGCTCCATGGGAGCTTCCCCTGGTCGATCTCTACGCACACACTGTGTGTGTATATTTTTTTTTGTTTTGTTTTATTAATTAACTTTTCAAGTTATCCCACATTGGCCCCTCTTGTTTGGTTAATTTATTTAGTAGGCTACAACCTACTTATTTCTAATAATATTTCGTCTTGTTAACTGGGTTAAACACTCCTAGTTAACTTAGTGGGTTCGAGTAGATTATAACTCGTTTTATTTTAAGTCCCGTCAACTCGGGCTTGTTATAGTTTGTTTTCTCAAAGCATTTATTTTCCTTTCTAATTAATATTAGGATTATTGTTTAAGTCCTAATATACACCGGGTTAAATTTTACCACTAACGGTATTTTACCCGTCTCTTAGTATTAACGGGGTTTGATTACCAAACCCGTTTTCGGGATGTTACAGGGATGTCCCGTTTGAGTTTGATGAGGAGTGCATGAAAGCGTTTGATTTTTCAGAAGGAGAAGTTAGTGAGTGCCCCGATATTGATAGCACCCGATTGGAGCCTTCCATTCGAGTTGATGTAAGCTTTTTTTTTTTAAACGAGTCAGGTCAAACTTAATACCTTTTTCGTGTTTATTATATGTACATTTCCACCTAGTCCACATGTCTGTGTAAAATTTGTTCTGAAGCGAGGGTGGTCAAATATAATACGTTTAATTCGGCGATATAAATTAAAGTTACTCTACTTTTTGACCCTACCGCAACGCGCGACAGGTAAAATTAATACTATTTATATTATATATCTATACTAGAAACCAAAGTCTTGGTCTTTACACCTTTTGACATTGCAAAACACTCATGTTTTACCCAATGTGTTTTCTTTTGTCATTTGGTGGTTTTTTTTTCAAAACTCTAATTAATTACTTTCTATTACACATGTCAACTTTTCCTTTATGCATGTTTTATGCTTTTTTTGTACGTTTACTATGTATGAGTTGGGTCACATATAATACGTTATGATTGTACAGTATAATTATTTACTTTACGTTTTGATCCAACCGCAATGCTTATATAGGTTACATTGAGTTAGAGCGAATACGTTGAAACGTGCATTTTTATATGGTTAATGTATCACAAAACGCTTGGACTAATCTATTCGGTGTTTAAAGCGGGCATGCGGCGCATAACGTGCAAGTCATATCACTAGGTAATCAAATATTTTCATGTGGTATGTAAAATGCTATGGTATATTTTATGTAATTAATGTAATATGATGTTGTGGTGTCATTATGTAATTAAGGTAACATGATGTATTATAATGTAATGTGATATAATATAATATGGTATATAATGTAATGTGATATAATATAATACGATATAATACATTAGAATATGATACGATACTTATATAAAAAGATAAAATACAATTTGTAAATTGCAACATTAATAAATAGTTATTTTTGCAAATGGAATTTAAATCAATTTGATGGAGTTTTTTTTTTTTTTTTTAAAACCACATCAATTTTATAATTTCCAGATTAAAATTCATTGTAATCAAATATCCCCATTAGTTTCGAAAATACAAAAATGAAAAAACAAACACTCTCTATTGGTACATATAGTTACCCCTTTCTACAAACTGATTACTGATGGACTTATTAGGATATGAATGGTTCGAATGATTTCACAATTTATAAATACTTCTACTTTAATTATTAAATAAATACAACTCAGGTATAATTTCTCATTGTGTTGCCAAGTGAACACTTTACCTTTTCAAGAAAATAAAATACTTTTAACTTTATTCTTAATTTATAATTTAACGGCAATCTTTGAAAAGATCATAAGAAAATACAAGTGCCATTGTCAATATCATATCTATTTACTTGGACTAAAAGAAACTAATGAAATTATCACAATCATAATCACTTGACATTAATAAAAGAAACTAATATCATTATCAATCAATGTCATAACCATGTTCCAACATTTCAAACAACACTTTATTTAAATAACTTAAACATGATAAAACCCTTTATAAAACTTCATTTATTCTAGGCTCAATCCTTCGCTTCCCTTGAATTGTTTGAAGAACTCGGTGGAGCATTGGCTTGAGCCGGATCAAACACCTCGCCGAACAATGTGCCCTTGGTCAAGAACTCATGAGCCAAATACCCGGCTAGGAGTATGTTATTGTGAGCGGGTGGATATTCAAGGGCTTTGGATGGAGCATTGGTTTGACGTGAGTCAGGGGCTGGTGGAGGATCAACGGGAGTAACCGTTGTAGACGGCTTATTAGGAGAAAACGCTTCCATTGGAGGTGGAATTGAACGGAATGGGTTATCCGAAGACATTGGCTCAGGATGAGAAGGTGCCATATGACTCGTATCTAAATGAGTGGAGGCTTTGGATGGGCTATTTTGATCCATGGCTAGAGGAGAATAAATTATTGGTGGAGTTGTAGCTACCTTGGGTGGCCTATTTATAGCCATGGCTTGAGGAGCATTTGCCTTGGGTGACTTGGCTAGTTGTAGCCATGGCTTGAGGTGTATGTGCATTGGGTGACCTAGTTGTAGCCATGGCTTAGGAATGAACATCTTTTGGCATTTTTTTTTTGAACGGCAAATTTGGATCACTGAAGGACCACTGGAGTATCATCGTGCCACCAGCGGAACCACCCGATCATATCCATCTCCACTAGGCATAATGCCTATACACCAATTCAGGAGGAAACCCAATAAATATGGGAAGACCCCCCTTGTGGGAATCGAACCCAGGGCCTATTAGACCCAAAGTCTTATCCCACCCACAGAATGCCACTAGGCTATAAAGCTTAACTAACTATGGTTGTGACGGTCTTATTGTTGTTGACACCTTCAAAAATAAAATGAGGCCATGAGGGGTGAGTAAAATGGTAATAAAATTTCATAAATAATCACATATAAAATATCAATATTAACTAAAATATACACATATTAAATTACTTGAGGATGTTTTTTTTAATGGTAAATTTGGATCACTGACGGATCAACGGAGAATCATCGTGCCACCAGCGGAACCACCCAATCATATTCATCTCCACTAGGCTATAATACCTATACACCAATTCAGGAACAAACCCAATAAATTTGGGAAAACCCCTATTGTGGGAATTAAACTCGGGACCTAATGATCCCTAAATCTTATCTCACCCCAAGAGGCCACAAGCCTATAATGCCATGGGCACTTGAGGATGTTAATATAAAAAAATATATTATAGTAATAAAAAAAATATTTAATATACATATTAGTTAAAACTTTATCGCTTAGTAGGTCAATAAAACCCAATGTTTTAAAAACCGGTTCAAGCCGGTCGGTAGTACCGGTTGTACCGTCCGGTAGAACCGGTTAAACCGTCCGGTACCCCTGGTTGAAATTCGGTTTTTATACTGTATCGGATTGGGCTCAGAAACGGTTTAACCGGTTATACCGATACTACCGGCCGGTTTGAACCAGTTTTTAAAACACTGATACAAAGTATAAATTTAGTGTTTATAATATGAGTTTGGAGCAGACATATTTTGATACAATATGATTTTAAAACCATATCGAAAATTTTCTACCAGTCATAAACTTCCTAATCATTTTAAAAGCCGTTTAAATTTAACCTTTTAGTTCCCATTCTATTTATACCGTCTGCTATTTCAAACGTTAGTACTAAGCTTAAACGAAAAATAATTGAATAGATGAATGAAAAATTAGTTCTAAACTAATCAAACAATTTTTATAATCTTAAAGCACAAATCATACAATGAATGATTTAATCATACTTGATGATGATCTATGAAGGCACGTATAGGAATCGAAGGCGTAGATACAACGTTGCTCATACCATCTAACTGTAAAAGTATTTTCCTCAAGAAAATCTCGTACAAAGAAAGGATCTAGATACGATATCTGATGAGGGTTGCTTGATTGGGTTGATTGAAATCACGGGGATAAATATATAGAAGAGGGTGGAGTATTCGGTGACGGTTATTAAAAAAGTATCAATTTTGCCGAAAGAAAGAAATTTGTTTGGCTTGATTTCATGGCATATGAAAGTGTGAGTAATCAGATTGCGGTTTAGCGTCCAATAAAAGGAGTTGATGAGATATTACTAAGCGCGTAAATGTAACGTGAAAGATATCACATGCGTTCACACGTTTTAATAACTAAGGAAAATTACAATTATGAATAATGTAATATGCATTTAAAAAAAATAATTAAGCAACAATCTATATGATAATGTAATATGCATTTAAAAAAATAATAATTAGGTAACAATATATAAATTTATATATTTGAATTGATAACATACGTAAACTATTCTAATCTAATCGTGCTCTAATCTAATATAAAAAAAGAGTAAACAGCAATTTTATCGCATGTGGTTTGGGGCGCTGACACTCTTACCTTCTATTTAAAAAAAATGTTGTCTTACCCCCGCGTGTGCCTGATTGCTTCAATGTTCACCCCTTAACGTGTTAAAAGACGTTTTGCCCCTAATAATAAAAAAAGAATTAAAGTAAACGACACATTTACACCATGTGCTTTACCTCCGTTAACACGTTTACACCCTGTTTACTTAAACTTTACACTTTCAGCGATATTCCGTTGACCGGAGCAAAACCTACAACTCGTCTTCTCCAGTAACCACCTATTGGTATCATCCCCACCTAATCATCCCACTCCAAACACCGTTAAACATCGTAACGTAATCTCCAAATCAAGCGTAACATAATCACCGGATCAAGCATGATTCTTGTTCCTTTTAAGTTCGAAATTCAGCCAACAAATCTTACCCACACGAATACACCTTCAAATTGTTGTTGCTTCCTCGTTTCTGTGCCATCGGACATCATCGAAACAAGCTCGCCGGTTCCGGCGGGAGTTTGAAACCCGACTCCTTTATATTTTTTAGAGTAAACTGCCATTTTGGTCCCTGTGGTTTGGGTAGTTTTGTCATTTTAGTCCAAATCTCAAACTTTTTAAATCTGAGTTCCTGTGGTTTCACTTTTGTTGCCATTTTAGTCCAAATCTCAAAAACTCTCATTTTTTACTGTTCCAACATGCATTTTTTTATCTTTTTGTGCAGGGGTAGTTTTGTCCAAGTACATTTCATTAAAACATTTTCTTAATTTAAAAACCCTCAAATAAATACCCTCCTAAATAAATCAGTTGTCATCTTCCCCAAATGCAAAATGCAGAGTAAAAACCCAAACCCTAATTCCACAAATGCAGAGATCTCCACCACCGCCACCTCCTCCTCCCTTCTCACCACCGCCACCACTACCTCCTCACCACAGCCGCTACCACCACCTCCTTCTCACCATAGCCACCATCTCCTTCTCAACACAACCACCACCGCCTCCAACCAGAACTGCCACAGAACCACAACGTCACCGTCACCGTCTCCATCACTCTCTCTTTCTCTTCCGATCTCTCTCTCTCTCTCTCGATTGAAGGGACATGTGGATATCAACCATACCTGCGTTCAAATGGGTGGTCGATTGTTACCTGGTGAAAGACCGAACCTGCGTATAAAGGGGTGAGATCAGAACAACTCTCGTCGGAACTGCAGTGGCTCATCGGAACAGAAGTAGCAGTGACGGTGATTAAAAAAAACGATTCTTTGAGCTGTGTTACAGGTCTCACAGATTTGGTAACAGTAGCAGCGACGGCGATTAACCACCACCGCTGCAAAATCCAACAAACAAACAACCCATGCCACCATCTCAGATATGCACCATCTGTCTCTACCTTTCTTTCAGATCGGTGGTGGTAGGTTTAGGGTTTTCGAGTGGCGACGGTGGTGGCATTTAATGGGTACAGTGACGGTTGTGGTTGTTGACGGTGACGGTGGTGGGTGTGACTAACGGGGGTGATGATGGTGGTTGTTGATGATGTTGCGGTGATTATAGAGGAGATTGATGGTGGTTGTGGATGTCAAGACTTAGGTTTAGAGATATGAGAGAGAGAGAGAGCTGAGATGGTGCATATCTGGGAGAGAGAGATGGGGATGGTTGACTGGTAGGTCTGTATTTATTTATAAAATGTAAATGACCATTTTGCCCCTAAGGATAAAGACAAAATAACCAGTTTTTAATAGTCAAATAGGAGGTAATTTGAATTTTGGACTAAAATGGCAATAAAAGTGAAATCACAGGGACCCAGATTTAAAAAGTTTGAGATTTGGACTAAAATGGCAAAAGAGCCTAAACCATAGGGACCAAAATGGCAGTTTACTCTATTTTTTATTTAACCTGTTGATGTTTTGAATTCTTTCTTTTTAATAAATCTAACCTGTTCACAAAAAATTATGAATATCGTCGGCGAGAATCGAGTATTTTAATGGTTATTTCTTTCATGTGAATATAATCTGTTTTGAATTCCTAGCCCATGTAAATCGAGCATTTTATAAGCTTCATATGCTGATTAACACTGGAGAAGACTATTTTTTTCTCCGGTGGTCGGAATATCGCTCGTGAAGACGAGTTTAAGAAAACAGGTGTAAACGTGTTAGTGGAGTAAAGCACACTGTGTATAACTAAAGTTTACTCTAAATATAGGTAAGATTACGAAAATGCTCTTTGTTAAAATTACAGATTTCCCCCAGAGGGGTGAAAATTGTTGCAATCAGGCAGACGCGGGGGATAAGCCAACAATTATTTGAAAATAATAATAAGGGTGCCAGCACCCTCAAGCTAAATGGGGTAAAATTGTAGTTTACTCTAAAAACGAGATTACATGTTTTAAATATTAGAAGACACTGTATATATATAGGCTTATCATATGACTTATGCTAATACACATTGAAGAGAAACATATTAAGCAACTAAGTCTCTATTAACTAACTAAATAGCATTAGTCAATGTGGGGCTAGCCCACTTAGTTGGGGCATATGCCTTTTCGAGAGAAGGTTTCAAGTTCAAACCTGGACATAGATAAATATTTTAAAATAATTTATGTAATAGATTATGAGCAAGCATTGCCATTAAAAAATAATAAAAAAACTAAATAGCATCAACTCTAACATCCCGTCTATCTAAACATCGGCTTTGATGTTTGTCTCAAAACAAATAAAGCTAAGATGATAGCGTGCTCGACACGTGGCGAGGGTGGGAGGGGCTTGGGTTGGGGGCATTGCTCGACACGTGGTGAGGGTGGGAGGGGCTTGGGTTGGGGGCATTGCTCGACCGTAAGAGAGTTGGCAAATAAGCTAAATATGTGCCAAGTTGGTAGCTTTCCTAGAAATACCATTTCAAACCCAAACTCTAATAATTCTTACCCACAACATCAGGCTAAAGTAGTGACTACTCGGAGTGTTAGAGGAGCGACTGAGGATCAACTGGTAATAGAGGAAGAGCCGGTTGATGAGGAGATAGAGATGGAGACTCCCATTGGCGAAGTGCAACCGAGGCTAGTCCTAACAAGTACAACACGACCCAGTGAGTCTTAGTAGCAAAAGAAGAGAGAGCCCGTTAGAAATTTTTCTGTTCTCATTCCATACCTGGGCAGATTGAGGAGAGAGAAGAAGGCCGAGCAGTTCCATAGGTTCTTTGAGATCTTTAGGCAACTTCATGTGAACATTCTATTCGTAGATGCTCTAAGGCAAATGCCTAAATATGCTAAGTTCTTGAAGGATCTTCTGACAAACAAGAAGAAGCTTGAAGAGCACTCCCACATTTCCTTAGGTGAGGAGTGCTCGGCTGTCTTGCAAAACCAGTTTCCAAAGAAGAGGGCCGATCCGGGTAGCTTCACTATCCCGTGCTTGATCGGAAATCTTTCTGTTAGTAATGCATTGGCAGACTTGGGTGCTAGCATAAACTTAATGCCCTATTCAGTGTTTGCCTAGCTTAACCTCGGGAAGCCTTCCCCTACACTCATGAGTATCCAGCTCGCGGAGAGGATGGTGAAGTATCCGCGAGGGATTGTCGAGAACCTCTTAGTGAAAGTCGACAAGTTTGTTTTCCCTGTTGACTTTGTTATTTTGGAGTTTGGACATGGATGAGGATGAGGATGAGCATGTACCTTTGATATTGGGTCGACCATTCTTAGCTACTGCGAGAGCATTGATCGATGTTTTTGATGGTAAGCTCACGCTTCGCGTAGATGATGACACGGTCACCGTTGATGTTAAAAGGTCGATGGCACATGCGAGAAAGCACGATGACACATGCTATTTCATTTACACTATTATGACGCATGTAGGCCGTTGTTTAGAGAGTTTTTGTAGGAGTGATTCAACTGACACACAGTTGTTAGAAAGAGATGTTGGACCCAGTATGGCCTTAACAACTTCTTTTCACGTAATATGGCAAGTGATTTCAGTAGATGTGAAAAAGATGTGCAGAAATGGAAATCAGACTTTCAGAAACAAGACCTACAGAATTATCAAGTTTATATCACTTTGAAACAAAATGGTTTACAAGGTGATTGTAAGATTATTATCTAGTACAAATGAATCTTGAATTCTGTGGGTGAGAGGGCAATGGAGTTTTGATGTATGTGTGAATGCTAAGCTTCAAACTCAATTGTCTTCTGCTGGTTGGGCCTTCTATTTATAGAAGGCTGGGTGCATGAATAAACAATAGTTTATTCATGCAATAAGTCCTGCAAAAAGTGGCCAATTGACATATTCATTGAATCCAACGTTCAAGTTGCCTTTTTCATCATGATATCCAATAATGTCAACTTGCTTCGGTAATTGTGGCAGGATAGAGCTGATTTCAAACAAGTGGGATATTTCATCAGAATTTCTGATAAACCACTTCATCAGAAATTCTGGTGAACAAATCATCAGAAAAATCCTGATGATCAGAATCGTCAGAAACTATCATCAGATCCATCAGAAATGACCTTCTCTGATAATCCAATTCAGCTCTTGATCAACTTGTGATTCTTTGAAGTAGATGCTGTGCATTTCAGTTCTCCTATCTGATCTTCTTTTTCTTGTTGTGATCTTCAGGACTGTGATCTCTTCATAGATCCAGTTGATTGTGATTTTCTTCAATACTTACAAATAAAGTTTCCTAACAGTTTCCCCCTAAGTATTGTAAGAAAATGAACTATCTCTATATCTAATATAAACAACTTTCTTGAAAGAAAAATTTGAAAACAACTAAGTTCAGAAATATAGAACATAGTCAAACCAACCATAAATCTGACAAAAATAAAATATTGTTCAAAAACAGAAATTTAATCTCATTAAATTCATTAATTGATTTTCACTCCACTTTTGTATTTGTCTCCAGGTTTCAGCCTTTTCTTGTGATCAATTGCCTTTTGAGTTTCTTTGTACCATCCTCTTGATTCCATCCAGTTTTCAATGCATTCTTCAATTGTTTTTCTCAGCTGTTCATTGTTCTTTCCCTTCTTCTTGAGCTGCTCTTGTTTTTCATTCATGCAGTTCCTTATATATTTAAGAGTTTGATTAGAATACCTGCATATTTCACTGATTCTGAACAGAGCTTTCTCATTATTTGCATCTTTGAAGACTACACACATTTCTGGTTTGTCAAAGATTGCTCCAATTCTCACAAGTTTAGAAGGAATTTCAGCTGGAATTGAAGTGTTGGGAGGAGGTATTAGTACCTTGTTGCTGTACTCAAAATTGATACATAGATCAAAGTCTGCCAGTGCATCCCTTTTGTATAACTTTGCTCCTGCACTTTTGAGACTGTCGAGGGCTCTTCTGACCACAACTGAATTACATTTCTCTTCATTAATGATATTCTTCATTTTGACTATTCCCATTGGGTGAATATCATCAGCAAGATTTGCATCAGTAACCTTTTGTTCACTGTTATCTTTTCTGATCAGGGTATACTTGTTTTGTGCTTCATAACCTAAGATACCTCCTCCAGTGGTCAAAGTATCAATTCTTTCAATAGATACTATTGGATTTGTCATGTGTTTGTGCAAAATTACCCAACCTCCATTGTTTCTGTTTTCAACAATACCTTTACTTAATGGAGAGAGTGGTCTCTTTGGGTTGTCTTCTGGACCTTTCCAGTAGTAATGCTTTAGATGTTCTTCAGGGTACATAATTGTGTGTAAATCACCTTTTAGCACATCCATTTCTCTGATGTTCCCTTCTGAAACTTCTATCATTTCTTTTCTTGGCTTTTTTGAGGAAGTCACTTCATGTTCCATTCTTCTCTTTTATATCCATCTTTATGCTGAACTCTGTTTCTCCTGTGATGGCTGTAGAAGATGACTGAACTGAAACATGTTCTTTCTGCTGAACCCTTGATGTGTCGGGCTTTGGGACATTTGGTGGAGGACCCATGAGTAACTTTTGTTTATCTGGAGGTGGACCCATGGGCTGCTTCTGTTTTTGAGCTGTTGAAGTTTCTGTTTGTTTGGTTTGGTCTTGTTGAATGGTTTCTGGTTGTTGTTGAGGAGTTTATGATCCTCTTGCTTGTCTTCTTTGTGGAATTGGGGCTTTCAGTTCATGAAGATCAACTTTTGTTAATCTAGCAACATTATACTGCAATCTCTCTACTAACAAATGAACATTAGTGAGAATTTGAGTATTTGCTTCTTCTTGTTTCTTCATGTTCTGAAACTCCTGGTTTTCTTGATTTCTTTGTGCAGTCAATTCCATCAACAGTTTCTCAAAAGCCTCAGCCATGCTGCTGTTGTTGGCTCTAAGGAACTGTATTTCTTCAAGAATCTTCCCTGAACTTGAGCTTTCTCCTGCAGTTGCAACCTCAGCCATATTTTTCTTGATATCATGCAGTTCCTTGAGAGCCTTTTCTAATTCTGATGAGCTCTCTCTGTTTTCTGATGACTTTTGCAGTTTGTTGAGAGCTGCAGCATTGTCTTCTGTTTGCTTCTGCACAGCTTTGACGGTTTCTGATAAACCTTGATATCTGACTTTTGATTTCTGATTTCTTTCAGTATCAGATCAAGTTTTCCTTCTGTGGCTGTTTTCACAGTAGCAGTTGTGTCTTCAAGTTCCTTGTGAAGTTGTTTAGGGGACATAGATTGATGTCCTTGGGAAATAGGATAAACAACAGATGTTCCCCTTCTAACACCAACAGAAAACACATTCTCTGCTGTTCTGAGGTTAAGAGGATTGGAAGATTCCAAATTCTCTGTATCCTCACCAGAAAATTGAAACACATTCAAGTTCTGGTTTTCCTCATATCCTTGAACCTTTTCAGGTTCTCCATGAGTTGTTGAGAAATTCTTAGTTTTCTCATCTAGGTTTCCTTGATCAGTAAACTGATATCCACCTGTTGCCACCACATTTTCCTCCTCAGAATCTGATTCAGAAAATGGGTCCTTGTTTTTACTCACATTTTGTTTTGCAGAAATGGTGCCTCTATGTAAAATTTCATGTTTTCCTTGAATTGATTCATCAGAATCACTCTCAGAGAAATGAAATATGTTTAGTTTGGAGTGTTGTGCACCTGTTTCTCCCATATGTGAGATTTCAGCATGATGTTCTTCTGCCACATGACTCATATTCACATCTTCATCAGCTGGATGAGGATCAGATTCACCCTGCTGTTCCATTCTTGGTGTGCTTGACTCTTGTGCATCATGCTCCATGGGGGACACAATTCCAAAAACTTCTTTGTTTTCTGGCCTTTTGTTTAACATCTTCAGATATTCTGCTCTGTATGGTGAATCTTCTGGTATCAGATTCATCATTCTTTCTGATAGAGCAGGCACATCATAATCTGACTTCCAAGATCCTACAGCAGTCCAAGGTCTCATAATTTCTGTTTTCCACATATTTTCTGATGCTGGAATTTCTAAGTTCCTTTCAGAAAAAGCATCAGAAATTATGATTGACAGAAATATGGGAAAGGGTAGATGTGAATCTAGCCTTCCAGTGTTAGTCAGAATTGATCTTCTGATCAGAATAAATATTTCTGTTCCAAAATCAATGTTCAACCCATTAATGAGACTGAACATGATTGTTAGAATATTCTTATTTATCTGATCTGTACCTCCAATCTTTGAAGATAGACACTTGTTCAGAATTTCCATTAGAACTTGCCAGAAGGCAGGTATCTTGTTTCTCTTGAATTCATTGATTTTTGAAATCTTTGTCTTGTAGCCCATTACAGCATCAAGTTGTGAGAACATATCTTCTTTTTCTTGTTGTGATCTTCAGGACTGTGATCTCTTCATAGATCCAGTTGATTGTGATTTTCTTCAATACTTACAAATAAAGTTTCCTAACAGTTTCCCCCTAAGTATTGTAAGAAAATGAACTATCTTATGAACAGAAAATTTCCAAACAGTGGAAATATAATACTTGCAAATTTAAACCAGTTACTGATGTTTTTGAAAAACAAATTACATAAAAGAGAAAAATTCAAATGAACAGGTTCTTCAATTCAGCTTCACTCTCTTGTGCACGTCTCCTTTCTTTAACTGCTTTTTGTAGGAGATATACTTGTTGCAGTTGACATACATGTCTTTGTACCATTCTCTTGCTTGGATCCATTCTTCAATCATTTGCTTAATTTCTTTCCTGTCTCCCTCCAAGTTCTTTCCTATCTTCTGAAGATGTTCTTGTCTTTTGTTCATGGTTTTCAAGATATACTTTAGAGTTTGATTTGAGTACTTACAGATGTCAACACTTCTGAACAGAGCTTTGTTATTATCATGATCTCTGAAGATTACACCATAGTTATGTTCTTCATTTTTACTTGTCGGCATAATGATGTCTCCAGATCTTGCATCTTCCAATATATCTGAGGGAACTTTTGTCTTTGGTGATCTGACATACACCTTTTTGTTGTGCACATGTTCATAGTTGATGCATAGATCAAAGTCTGAAAAAGCCATTCTTTCAAATAGCAATATTCCAGCCTTTGATATGCCATTTAATGCCCTTCTGACTTCTTGGTTATTTTTCTTTTCCTTTTCATAGTGATCCTTCATAAACAGAATGTCTAAAGGATGCAACTGGTCAGTTATTTCTTCATCAGTCACCTTTTGTTCTTCCCCATTTTCTCACTGACGTGTGTATCTATTTTGCACATGAGTTCCTCCAACATCATCGGTTGTAACTTTCACTTCATCCACCTTTAAAATTCTCCTTACTGGATTCTCATTCTGTTTATGAATGCTACCTGACCCTCTTTTTATCTTTTCTTCTCTTAAACCCAGTCTGGTGGGAGACAGTGGTCTTGGTTGTTCATCTTCTTTTGTTAAATAATAACTCACCAGATTGTACTCAGGGAATATCATTACATCCCTGGCAATCTCTTTAACCATGGCAGACTTGGTTTCAGAGATTTTTCTCTTAACAATCTTTGATTTTGTTGATGAATCACCTTCTTGTTCCCATTCATTCATTGTTTTTATATTCATGTATTTACTTATGGCTGAGTCATCAGACAATGTTGGATTTGGGACAGATGCTAGCAATTTCAAATTTGTAATAACTTGAGGTTTTGCAATTGCTAACCTTTTCAGCATTTCATCTCTTGGGACATTTGGAGGTGGACCCATCATTGTGGTTCCAGCTTTGGTGATTGGTGTGGTTGATGATTGTTGAGGAGTTGACTTTGGAGCTTCTTGATGTGAGCTTTCAGCAGGAATTTCTTTCATGAGTTCTTGAGGATCCACTTTGGCCAATCTTGCAATGTTGAATTGCATCTTCTCCATTAGTTGTTGCACCTCTTTTACCTGTTTTGAGTTGCTGGTTATGTTTTTCTGAACTTTGGTGAATTCAGTTTGAGCTTTCGTCTGAATTACAGCCCATTCTTTTGACAGCTTCTCAAGGGCATCTGTGACACTGTTATTGCTTGCCCTTAGCATGGTAACTTCCTCCAAAACTCTGTTTGTACTTTCTCTTTTCCTTGATTCTACCGCATTTGCAATTTGTGTCTTGATCTTTTCTATTTCTGTTAGAATCTTCTGGATTTCTGATGCAGAGATGTTGGATTCTGGTGCCTTTTCTTTCATCTTTTGAAGAGACTTTAGTGCTTCAGTGTTTTCTTCAGTTTGTTTCTTTATTGCCTCCACTGATTCTGACAAAGTCTTCATATCAGCCCTTTGACCTTGTATTTCTGACAGCAACATGTCAAGTTTTTCTTCAACTGGATTTCTTTTGCAGACTTTGTAAACATTTTCCAGCACTGTATCTAAATTTTCTTGGTTCATGGGTGTTTCAGGAATATTGGGAACAACATATGTTCCTTGTAACATTCCAGCTGCAAACACATTTGCTGTTGTTTTGGAAATGATAGGGTCACTTTTGGCTTTACCAGATTTTGGTGCAGCTTTAAGTTTACCAGAATCATCTCCACCAGTGATGAAAAACTCATTTTCACCCTGGATTTCCTTATGTACTTGAACCATATCAACATAAAATTCTCCACAAGTTTTTGAGGTAAACGGATTACCTTTAGCCAGATTTCCTTGATCAGTTTCCTGATCTCTATCTGTTGGGATCTCATCATCTTCCTCATTTCTGATTCAGAGTTGAGATTAATGTAACTAGTAACCTCCTCATCAACCTTAGTTGTTCTGTATTCTATCTTGTAAGATACATTAACTGAACTTTTTTATTTTGTTTCTTCTGCGTGAGACTCAACTAAAACAGTATTTAAAAGAGATGTACCAGCAATGTGAGATTCATCATAATGTATGACTTCAGTGGCTTTAATTGCAGCAGCATGACTGTGAGTTTCTTCATAATGTTGTTTTTCAGCATTTTCATGAGTTCCTCCAGCAATATGTGATTCTGCATAGTGTTCTTGATGAATTTCAAATTCATGATGAGTTCCTGCTTCATGAATCTGTTGACTTTCAGCATGTTCTTTCTTGTTTTCTGGTGAGTTAGCTATCTCCAGAATTTTTTTTTCCTCCTGCACCCTCCTTTTCTGACGGCGAGGACTTCTCATCATCTCCTTTTTCTGTTGATGAAGAACAGTTTACAACTTCTCTGCTGGGTTCTTCTGTTGGAGAATCTAATTTGGTCAGAAGTTCTTCATGTTGTATTCTGTATTGTGAGTCTGGTGCAATGAGGCATAACATGCTTTCTGGCAACACAGGGATATCTTTGTCTGATTCCCATCCATGATTAGAACTCCAGGCCTTCATGGTATTTGAACTCCAGACATCTTCCAAAATTGGAATTTCTACGTTTCTTGTAGCAAATGTTTCAGAGATAAAAATAAAGATTAACCTTGGATATGGCAGATGTGAGGTTATTCTCCCATTTCTGGTGATGATTGACCTTTTGAGTAGGTTGAAAATTTATGATCCATAATCAATTTTGAACCCAGTTATGAGTCCATACATGATTGTCAGAATGGCTTGACTGATTTGATCAGTTCCTCCTATCTTTGAGGTGAGACATTTGTTTAGTACTTCCATCATCACTTTCCAGATGGCTGACAATTCACTTCTTCTAATTGCTCCAATTTTGTTGATATCCTTTTTCTTGTAACCAAGCCCAATGATGAAGCTTATTAATTCTTCTCTGCTTGGAGCTTCAATGTAACTATCAAGAATAGGCAGTTCAAGCCATTCTCTTACTCTTGCAGGGGTTAATGTTACAAAAACACTTCCCCATACATGAGCAGAGACCTGATTTTCTTCAACTTCATTAAAAGTGTGAACAAATTGCTGTAGAAGCCTTTCTGGTACCTCTCTTCCTTTTGTTAGTGCTCCTGAGATTGGACATTTTGTGAGATATTCTACCAGAAGTTGACATCTTATATCATACTCCGAGTGCTCTGTATTCATCAGCAGATTGTTATCCTTCATTGGTAGAAATTCTGCTTCTTCAACAAAAGGTACTTCATGTTGAGCAATTGGGATGATGAGGTTTACTTCAGCCATTGTTGATCTCTGTGAGTTAGGGTTTGAAATTTAGGGAATTTTTGAATTGTGAGTGAGAAACAGGGGATTTTCATGGTTGAAGTTTTTGTGAGGGAGGTGAGTGATTTTTGAATTTCTGCTAAGTGTGTGTTATATAGGAGTGTTTCAGCAGAGTATTGTGGGTGTATGGAGTTTGAAAGGGTATGAAACGTGGCATGTAATGGTGGTTAAGGGATCATTAAATGTCTTTATAACCGTTAGATCGTGTGACGTGAGTTATTGGTTCAGAATGTAACCGTTGGATCGTGGGTATCAAGACATTAATGAGATAGTTTATCATGTAATCGTGGTTATGCCCTTTCAACTTGTTCCTTCAATTTGTAGTTTCTTCAATCATTCCTTCACGAAACTGTTATACTGATTTTTGATTGGAGAAAGCTATCGGTTCTATGACACCTTTTCATCTTTGTGGACCCCATTGTATAAGAGGTCCAATCACCTTTCTTCATACGCATCCTCTTTTCTTTGTAAGTCAAAGTCTCATTCTGATGATGTCATCAGAAATTCAACATAAATTTTGTTGAAAATATATATTACCTTTTGATCTGTCTTATGTTGACCTTTTTAGATGTGGTCAACAGAAGTCAACAATTTTCAACAGAATTTCTTGGTTGAGTGTTCCCCCTAAACTTGTGATCCTCTTCAACAGATTTTTTTTGTTTTGTTTTGTTTTTTTAAGATGAGAGGGAATGAGATAGGATCAGAAGACTCACATTTGTTTTTCTGGTGGTGTCCATGTCTCTTGGCGTTTTCTGATATTTTCTAAAGCATTTTATTATTGAAGTTTTACCAGAAAAAATTTAGATCCATTTTTGAATTACCAGATTTTGTCTCCTGTCATCAGAAACTTAGAGTTTTGAGTCAGAATTTTGATTTCTGATGATCATTTCACATTTACCCATTTCCCAAAAATATAAACCATAAACTAGATAACAGAGCAATAAAGCAAGCACATAATATTAACATATTAACAAAGAAAATCTTGCACAAGCAAAACAAACAAAACCTAATCAATATCTATGCCTTCTCCGTGCTCCATCTCTAGGAGAAACAACAGGTCAGTTATCAACCCATAGTTCTGGTTGGTGGGTACAAGCATGCTGAGACCCATGTTTTCTTGAAGTCTCATATCTGCTCTTGGATAACTTGCAGGGATACCTGCAAAGTCTAGCTGGCTCGTGATTATCTTCGTCAGAAAACGAGGATACATCAAGAACGGCTTGCCAACCCACATGTTGCTTGCAAAATCTCTCATTAGATAATAAGAGAAGTTGTAAGGTACTTTGAGTACAAGTGCACGTATAGGCTCCATCAATCTCAGAGATATTTCATGATGATTGATGACTTTCTTTGAAAAACATGCACCCATCTGTGTGACCAGATATTGCCATGGTTTGATAAAGCCATGTTTGTTGATTGCTCTTTGTTGGGTTTGCGTATGGTAACCCATTTGCCTCAGGACATCATCCTTTTGAGGCCTTGAGAACATCAGGACATCATTATCATCATCGAGTTGAAGAGCCGTCCTGATGGTGGCTTCATTTAACAGAATTTTTTGATTTAGCACCATACTCTCGATGGCCATTTGTTCTCTGTTCTCATACTCAGATAATGTTGCATTTTTTCAGAAGATTTGAAGAATCTCTGGATGAACAGTTATATGAGCAGTGAGGGCTTAGCTCAAGTTACTACTCATGAGCATTTTGAGCATAACTTGACACCCTTCCCATTGAGGACCTTCCAGATTGGTCCTCAATCTTAGATTGTGATATGGATGAAGAACAAGTGGGAAGCATTCATCTTTGATGGTGTTCATTTTGTGTGTGTGGGAGAGTATGAGGTGAAGGTGAAGAAGAAGGTTTAGAGTGCCCTTTCTTTTTGTGTGTGTGAGGATGACATATTTTCAACACAAAGTGGTGAATATTTATAGTAGACTTAATATTTGCCATAAATGGAATGTACATACTCGTAGATTTTCTTCACCGCAATCTCTGTTTATTTAATTGATTACCAGGGGACAGAAAATATAACAGAGATAAGCTTCTTCTCCACTTCACTTGCATTAAATGTTTTAGGCGGCCAATTTCTGGTAATGAATCATGATAGCCTACCAATATGTCACTTCAACCTTCTTAATACATGATGGGGTGTAATTAATGAAGGAGAGAGAAAGTTCCATATTAACGAGTTCCCAGAAATTTTCTGTTAGATGACGTTACCAGCACTAGAAAAAAAATTATTATACATTTTTTTACAAAAAATTGCCAATGTGCAATTTATGAATATGCTTGTTAAGAGATATGAACAAGGATGATGACATGCAAGAATTTGTTTTAATGATCTATGATAATTCTGATTTTCCAAAAAAAAATTTGATGATTCACCAGAATTTCTGATGATTTATCAGGTGTTCTGATGTTGTATCAGATTTTCTGATGTTTACATTAGATTTTCTGATAACTTATCAGATTTTATGGTAATTTATCAGATATATGATGAAAATTTTTTGATTACCACTAAAGCAATTTATCAAGCATTTTTCTGGTGATAAGATTATCTGAGAGATTTTTACCACAGAACTGACCATATCTTAGCAGATTATACGTTAAGCCTTCAACATAGGCTACTTTCTCTATGGTCAAACATTCATACCTTATGCATCCATATCCCATGATCCTCCCTTTCACTCCATTTCCAAAATTTACCATTCTACCCAGCTTTGAAACAAAGTTGCTGAGTAAGCTCCTGTCCCCAGTCATGTGCTTGGAGCTTCCTGAATCGCAGTACCAGATCTGCTGCACATGATGGTCCTGAAATGGAATGATTAGAGGGTTTTTGGTACCCAGGCATGCTTGGGTACTGTTTCTGATGGAATCCTAATCAATTTATTTTTTCTTCTTGGTTTTGCATCAGAAATTCTGTTATATGCTGAGCCATAAACAGATTTTACATTTTTCTTTTGAAGATGGTGTTGAACAAGCTTCAGTATGTCAACACACATACAAGATTTATCAGAATTTTCTGATATTTCTTCTTGTGATGGAATGAGTGGATAATTTTGAAAAGATGAGTGAACTGCTTCTGGAGTCTTTACAGATTCTTGACTGCATTCACTTATGTTTGTTTTGAAGTTTGGTTTTTCAAAAGAGTATTCAGAACAGGTTGTCTTGCAAGATTCAGATTCAGATTCTGATGAAAATTTATCAAAAATCTGATGAGTTGCTTTTACAAAGACAGTGGGTTTATTTCCATTTGATCTTGTATAACCTAAACCCTCTCCTTTGTTCTTTGGTGTGGACTCAATGAAATTTATGAATTCTTTGGCTTGTTGAAAACCTCTTACATTGATTTCTTTGTCATTGATTTTCTTGTAAAGATCTTTTCTTTCATTTTCATAAAACTCAATTTTAGCTTTTTGATCTAAACTTTCCTCTATAAGTAGTTGGTTTTCAAGAATGATTTTATTGAAGGTCCTTTGCAACTCATCAGATTTTCTAATATCTGATTGATGTTTTTCTTGCAGATTTAGAAAATCTGACATGAGCTTGTTTAGCTTGTGTTCAAGATCAAGATTGTCTAAACTTACCTTGTGTTCTGAAGTTTCTGGTAGACCTTCAGAAAGTGCCATGAGGCAGAAATTTGCCAATTCTTCTTCTTCTTCATCATCAGAAGAATCATCAGATAACCATGTATCTGTTCCTGCAATTAAGCTGACTTGTTGCTGCTTCTTTGCTTCTTCAAGCTTTTTCTCATAGTAAGCAACATCTTTGAGCTTCTTGGTCTTGCATTCTGATGCATAGTGACCTCTCTGCTTGCACTTGTAACACACAACTTCAGCCTTCCCTTTATCCTTAGATCTAACTTCCTCTTTAGATCTCCCATCCATCCTTCCTTTGTCACTTCTCTGGTATCTCTGGCTTCCTCCCCTCAACCTCTGCTCAAGTGTTTTGGTGAGCAGTGCTATTGCTTCAGCAAAAGCAGAAAAATCTGTTGAAGTATCAGAAATTTCACAACTTTGGCTGTTTGATGGCTGTGGATCATTGGTAGGTATGGTTCTTTGTGAGTTTGAGATAAGAGCTAAAGATCCCCCTCTTTGAATGGTTTCTTCAAATATTTCTTCCTCTCTAGGGACCAAGATGTTGTATAAGTCATGAAGACTCATGTTTCCTAGTTCTAAGGTTGAGGACAAAGTCATGGTTAGACTTCTCCATTCTCTAGGAAGGGCATCAAGAAATTTTATGTTTCTTTCATCATTTGACTTTGTTATTCCAAATTTCTTTAGCTCGTTTAAAAGTTTTGTAAATCTTTGATATGTGTCATTTAATCTTTCATTTGGCAAACTTTTAAACCTTTCATAAGATGAGACATTGTTTGTTCTTTTGTTTCTTCTCATCCTTTCTCCTCCTTCACAAAGATTTTCCAACTGATCCCATATTTCCTTGGCTGATGCACATCCATCAACTTGTGAAAATATGTCATTGGGGATGGCCATTATTAAAAGTGACTTTGCCCTTTCATCCCCAGCCACCTTTTCCTTGTCTTCCTCACTCCAAAGTATTTCACTTTTGGGAGCTTGGGAGGCAGGGATAGCAGGTGATTGGTCAGTTGCTGGAATAGCTGGTATTACAGTCATTGGTATATGTGGACCCCTTTCAATGGATTGAAACAGAGCTCGGTCATGACCATTAAGGAAATTGACCATCCTGATTTTCCATTGGGGGTATTCCTCTTTGACCAGAGTCGGAGGTTTGGACATAGAACCAATGTTAAAAGCATTATTCCAGGATTGAAAGCTGGCCATATTTAGAGAAAAGAAGATGAGCGATTGATCGTTTGAAAATAATTTATTCAATCTGCTCTGATACCAATTGTTGGACCCAGTATGGCCTTAACAACTTCTTTTCACGTAATATGGCAAGTGATTTCAGTAGATGTGAAAAAGATGTGCGGAAATGGAAATCAGACTTTCAGAAACAAGACCTACAGAATTATCAAGTTTATATCACTTTGAAACAAAATGGTTTACCAGGTGATTGTAAGATTATTATCTAGTACAAATGAATCTTGAATTCTGTGGGTGAGAGGGCAATGGAGTTTTGATGTATGTGTGAATGCTAAGCTTCAAACTCAATTGTCTTCTGCTGTTGTGCCTTCTATTTATAGAAGGCTGGGTGCATGAATAAACAATAGTTTATTCATGCAATAAGTCCTGCAAAAAGTGGCCAATTGACATATTCATTGAATCCAACGTTCAAGTTGCCTTTTTCATCATGATATCCAATAATGTCAACTTGCTTCGGTAATTGTGGCAGGATAGAGCTGATTTCAGACAAGTGGGATATTTCATCAGAAAAATCCTGATGATCAGAATCGTCAGAAACTGATGATATTTCATCAGAAATATCATCAGATCCATCAGAAATGACCTTCTCTGATAATCCAATTCAGCTCTTGATCAACTTGTGATTCTTTGAAGTAGATGCTGTGCATTTCAGTTGTCCTATCTGATCTTCTTTTTCTTGTTGTGATCTTCAGGACTGTGATCTCTTCATAGATCCAGTTGATTGTGATTTTCTTCAATACTTACAAATAAAGTTTCCTAACAAGAGATTTAGAGGAGATAGAGTTAGTGAATTTAGGCTATGGAGAGTTTAGGAGTTGTGGGGAGGTTTTTTGAGATTGTTGAGAAGAATGAGCCTGAAGAGAAACCTTCTGTAGAGAGTCCCCTGTCCTTAGAGCTTAAGGAATTGCTATCTCAACTAGAGTATGCATTCTTAAGTGAGGGATCCTAGTTACCTGTCATTATATCTGCAGAGTTGACAGATGAGGAGGAGGAGGAGAAGATGAAGTTGATGGTTTGTGTTGAAGGCACACAAGCTTGCTATTGCATGGAAGCTCATGGGTATTAACCCATCTTTTTATACGCATAAGATTCTGATGGAGAACGAGTATAGACCAGTAGTTCAGCCTCAACGCTGACTAAACCCCAACATGCAAGAGGTTGTGAAGAAGGAGGTAATCAAACTACTCGATGCCGGTTTCGATTTATCCTATATCTGATTCTGAATGGGTTAGTCTAGTCCAAGTGGTACCAAAGAAGGGAGGAATGATAGTCGTTCAGAATGAGAAGAAAGAGCCGATACCCACTAAGACTGTTAAAGGCCGGAGAGTTTGCATCTACTATCGCAGACTCAACGACGCCACGAGGAAAGACCATTTTCCTCTTCCTTTCATTGGTCAGATGTTGGAGCGATTGTCGGGTCAACAGTTTTACTGTTTTCTTGATGGTTTCTCGGGTTATTTCTAGATCCCTATCGCACCATAGGATCAGGAGAAAATCACATTTACATGCCCGTACGGTACTTTAGCATATCGCCGAATGCCGTTTGGCTTATGTAACGCTCTAGCTACATTCCAGCGTTGTATGATAGCTATCTTTCATGATATGATCGAGGACTCGATGGAGGTATTCAATGATGATTTTTTCTTTATTTTTGTATTCGGGAGTTCGTTCGATCATTGTTTGTGAAATCTAGATCGTATGTTGGCTAGGTGTGAAAAGGATGAATTTGAAGCTGAACCGGGAGAAATGTCACTTTATGGTGAAGGAGGGCATAGTGTTAGGACATAAGATTTCACAGGCGGGGATTGAGGTTGATAAGGCGAAAATTGAAACCATCTCCAAACTCTCGCCGCCTACTTCTGTGAAATCTATTCAGAGTTTTCTGGGCCATGCAGATTTCTGTCTACGTTTTATTTGTGATTTCTCTAAGATCGCGAGCCCCATGACTCGATTGTTGGAGAGGAATGTCGAGTTTGAGTTTGATGAGGAGTGCATGAAAGCGTTTGATTTTTCTGAAGGAGAAGTTAGTGAGTGCCCCGATATTGATAGCACCCAATTAGAGCCTTCCATTCGAGTTGATGTAAGTTTTTTCTTTAAACGAGTCAGGTCAAATATAATATTTTTTTCGTGTTTATTATATGTATATTTCCACCTAGTCCACATGTCTGCGTAAAATTTGTTCTGAAGCGAGTGTGGTCAAATATAATACGTTTAATTCGACGATATAAATTAAAGTTACTCTACTTTTTGACCCTATCGCAACGCGCGACATGTAAAATTAATACTATTTATATTATATATCTATACTAGAAACCAAATTCTTGGTCTTTACACCTTTTGATATTGCAAAACACTCATGTTTTACACAATATGTTTTCTTTTGTCATTTTGTGGGTTTGTTCTTTTTTTTCAAAACTTTAATTAATTACTTTCGATTACACATGTCAACTTTTCCTTTATGCATGTTTTATGCTTTTTTTATACGTTTACTATGTATTATTTGGGTCACATATAATACGTTATGATTCTACAGTATAATTATTTACTTTACGTTTTGATCCAACCGCAATGCTTATATAGGTTACATTGAGTTATGGCGAATACGTTGAAACGTGCATTTTCATATGGTTAATGTATCACAAAACGCTTGGACTAATCTATTCGATATTTAAAGTGGGACGCGGCGCATAACGTGCGAGTCATATTATAGGGCAATCAAATATTTTCATGTGGTATGTAAAATGTTATGGTATATTTTATGTAATTAATGTAAATATGATGTTGTGGTGTCATTATGTAATTAAGGTAACATGATGTATTATAATGTAATGTGATATAATATAATATAATATAATATAATATAATATAATATATAATGTAATGTGATATAATAAAATACAATATAATACATTAGAATATGATACGATACTTATATAAAAAGATAAAATACAATTTGTAATTTGCAACATTAATAAATAGTTCATTTTGCAAATGGAATTTGAATCAATTTGATGGAGTTCTTTTTTTTTTAAACCACATCAATTTTATAATTTCCAGATTAAAATTCATTGTAATCAAATATCCCCATTAGTTTAAAAAATACAAAAATGAAAAAACAAACACTCTCTATTGGTACATAAAGTTATCACTTTCTACAAACTGATTACTGATGGACTTATTAGATATGAATGGTTCGAATGATTTCACAATTTATAAACACTTCTACTTTAATTACTAAATAAATACAACTCATATACGGTATAATTTCTCATTGTGTTGCCAAGTGAACACTTTACTTTTTAGAGAAAATAAAATACTTTACCTCTGTGATTATTCTTAATTTATAATTTAATGGCATTCTTTTAAAGGATTATAAGAAAATATAAGTGTCATTGTCAATATCATATTTATTTATTTGGACTAAAAGAAACTAATGAAATTATCAAAATCATAATCACTTGACATTAATAAAAGAAACAAATATCATTATCAATCAATGTTATAAACATGTTACATGTTCCAACCTTTCAAACAACACTTTATTTAAACAACTTAAACATGATAAAACCCTTTACAAAACTTCATTTATTCTAGGCTCAATCCTTCGCTTCCCTAGAATTGTTTGTAGAAATCGGTGGAGCATTGGCTTGAGCCGGATCAAACACCTCGCCGAACAATGTGCCCTTGGTCAAGAACTCATGAGCCAAATACCCGGCTAGGAGTATGTTATTGTGAGCGGGTGGATATTCAAGGGCTTTGGATGGAGCGTTGGTTTGATGTGAGTCAGCGGCAGGTGAAGGAACAACGAGAGTAATCGTTGTAGACGGCTTATTAGGAGAAAACGCTTCCATTGGAGGTGGAATTGAACGGAATGGGTTATCCGAGGACATTGGCTCTGGATGAGAAGGTACCATATGACTCGTCTCTAAACGAGGGGAGGCTTTGGATGGGCTATTTTGATCCATGGCTAGAGGAGAATAAATTATTGGTGGAGTTGTAGCTACCTTGGGTGGCCTATTTATAGCCATGGCTTGAGTAGCATTTGCCTTGGGTGACTTAGCTAATTGTAGCCATGGCTTGATGTGTATGTGCATTGGGTAACCTAGGTGTAGCCATGGCTTGAGAACGAACATCTTTTGGCATTGGCTTAACTAACTTTGGTTGTGGCAGTCTTATTGCTGTTGACACCTTCAAGAATAAAATGAGGGGTGAGTAAAATGGTAACAAAATATCATAAATAATCACATATAAAAGAACAATATTAACTAAAATATACACATATTAAATTACTTGAGGATGTTAGTATGAAAAAAATATTATAGTAATAGAAAATATTTAATATACATATTAGTAAAAACTTTAGTCAGTCAGAAGGTCAATAAAACCTTACCTGATTTTGTTTATGTATTATGTAATTTTATATAATATACATACAAAGTATAAATTTAGTGTTTAAAGTAGGGTGATTCTATCCCCACACCCCCTAAATCTTATTCACACATACTTTTCACTTTATCTCTCTCAATATATCTATGTATATATAGAGAAAGATAAAGGGAAGGGATGTGAGAATATTAACACCCTTAAAATATGAGTTTGGAGCAGACATATTTTGATACTATATGATTCTAAAACCATATCGGAATTTTTCTACCAGTCATAAACCTCGTAATATTTCAAAAGCCGTTTAAATTTAACTTTTTAGATCTCATTCTTTTTATACTGCCTGCTATTTCAAGCGTTAGTACTAAGCTTAAAAGACAAATAATTGAATAGACGAATGAAAAATAAACAGATCAGACAGTTTTTATAATCTTAAAGCACAAATCAAACAATCAATGATTTTACCATACTTGATGATGATCTATGAAGGTACATATAGGAATCGAAGGTGTAAATACATTGTTGCTCATACCATCTAACGGTAAAAGTATTTTCCTTAAGAAAATCTCACACAAAGAAAGGATCTAGATACGATATCTGAAGAGGGTTGCTTGGTTGGGTTGATTGAAATCACGGGGATGAATATATAGAAGAGGGTGGAGTATTCGGTGACATACGGTTATTAAAAAGGTATCAATTTTGCCGAAAGAAAGAAATTTGTTTGGCTTGATTTCGCGGCATATGAAAGTGTGAGAAATCAAATTGTTGTTTAGCGTCCAATAAAAGGAGTTGATGATATATTACTAAGCACATAAATGTAATGTGAAAGATATCACATGCGTTCACACGTTTAATAAATACGGGAAATTACAATTATGAATAATGTAACGTGCATTTTCTTATCCTCTATTTTAAAAAATTGTTGTCTTACCCCCGCGTCTGCCTAATTGATTTAATGTTCACCCCTTAACATGTTAAAAGACGTTTTTGCCCCTAATAATAAAAAAAGAATTAAAGTAAACGACACATGCCATTTAGGCTATAGCTTAGTAGTCAAGAGAAATAATCTCTTGTGGGGAGACAAGTTTCAATTCTTGGGAGGTCTAAGTATTTAAGGGAAAAAAATTAGTCGTTCAAAAAAAGAAAAAAAAAAGTAAACGACACATTTACACCATGTGCTTTACCTCCGCTAACACGTTTACACTCAGTTTACTTAAACTTTACACTTTCAGCGATATTCCGTTGACCGGAGCAAAACCTACAACTCGTCTTCTCTGGTAACCACCTATTGCTATCATCCCCACCTAATCATCCCACTCCGAACACCGTTAAACATCGTAACGTAATCACCAAATCAAGCATAACATAATCACCAGATTAAGCATGATTCTTGTTCCTTTTAAGTTCGAAATTCAACCAACAAATCTTACCTGCACGAATACACCTTCAAATCGTTGCTGCTTCCTCGTTTCCGTGCCATCGGACATCATCGGAACAAGCTCGCCGATTCCGGCGGGAGTTTGAAACCCGACTCCTTTATATTTTTTTAACCTGTTGATGTTTTGAATTCTTTCTTTTTAATAAATATAATCTGTTCACATAAAATTATGAATATCGCCGGCTAGAATCGAGTATTTTAATGGTTATTTCTTTCATGTGAATATAATCTGTTCAAAATATAATATGTTTTGAATTCTTAGCTCATGTAAATCAAGCATTTTATAAGCTTCATGTGCTAATTATCGCCGGAGAAGACGATTTTTTCTCCTGTGGTCCGAATATCGCTCGAGAAGACAAGTTTAAGAAAACAGGTGTAAACGTGTCAGTGGAGGTAAAGCATAAGGTGTATAACTGAAGTTTACTCTATAAATATGGGTAAGATACGAAAATGCGCTTTGTTAAGATTACAGATTTACCCCCAGAGGGGTGAAAATTGTTGCAATCAGGCAGACGCGGGGGATAAGCCAACAATTTTTTGAAAATAATGATAAACATGCCAGCGCCCTCAAACTACATGGAGTAACATAGCAGTTTACTCTAAAAAAAGATTACGTGTTTTAATATTAGAAGACACTCGTATACATATAGGCTTATCATATGACTTATGCTAATACACATTGAAGACAAACATATTAAGCAACTAAGTCTATTATAACTAAATAGCATTAGTCAATGTGGGCCAGTCCATTTAGTAGGGGCATATGTCTTTTCGAGAGGAGGTTTCAAGTTCAAACCTGGACATAGATAAATATTTTAAAATAATTTGTGTAATAGAGTATGAGTGTTATTAAAAATATAATAATAAAAAACTAAATAGCATCAACTCTAATCCGAACATCGGCTTTGATGTTTGTCTTGAAACAAATTAAAGCTAAGATGATAGCCTGCTTTACTAACACGAACGATGATTGTGAAGGCCATATTAGGCCCAACTTGAAGGCCCATGGCTGCCTGATCTATGAACAATGATTGTGAAGACCGAATTTTATTAGGCCCAACTTGAAGACCCATAGCTGCCTGATCTATGAACAATGATTGTGAAGGCCGAATTATATTAGGCCCAACTTATTCTAAAAGAAGATACATCATACCAGGGAAGAAGTACATGTTTCATAACCATAAAACAAACATAAACTTAGCTAGTAGTAATCAAGTCATATAACTTAATATATTTATGTAGACAAGTTTAATGAGTCGTTGTCATCATCATCATACTCAGTATATCCCACCAATAACAAAACTAAGGTAGAGTCTGAGAAAGGTAATATGTAGACAGCCTTACCTCTCCCAGTAAGAATAGAGAGATTGTTTCCAGTGAGACCCCCGGCTCGATAGTAGTTTTGTATCAAGCCTTGGACATAAGGCACGTAACACTCAGCAATTGAGACAAACGCCGATTAGTGCATGTACCCATTGTCTTTCGGCTATCAACGCCACCACATGATTCATGATTAACCATCCCATCTTTTAACGTTATTTTCACGAAATTAGTAAAATAATGTTAAAATTAGAGCACTTTCACTTTTGCCCTCGAGCGCCCACACATATATACATTATATGAGCATACCGCAAGCGGGGAGTTAGACAAGTTTAATGAGTAAAATTAGCAAAAAAAAAATTATATGTTTTATGACTATAAGAATACAAGAATTGTAACATCTGGTCTCTTGAATTACCAATATTGTTCGCTTTCTCTACAAGGAGCTCGTTGAATTGTTTTTGGTTGCCCAACTGAGAACATCTTATAGGGTCACCTATCCTCATACTATGAAGTTTTCCTCTCATTCATTAGGCTTAAGCCCAAAACGCGTTGGTGATTCAAAAGGCGTGACATTTCTTATGAACCAATAATCTTTCATGTCTACGGCAGATGTGAAATTTGCCTAAGGTGTTACAAGAATGTTATTAATAATTTATTTTTCTGAATCTAGTTATAATTTGCAAAAATTATTAAAGACTGAGTAGGCTAAAAATATTAATATGGTTTTGTTGAAGGTTGGGTCGGTTATTAGTTTTTAATAGTGGACTGGTTTTTACAAATTAGCAAATTAAAATTGGTCAAAGTTAGGTGACATATATCAGGAAAAAAACTGGTGCTAAAAAAAGCTAAAATCGACATACCACCAAATTATAAGCTTTTCCTTTAGATTTGGTTTTTAAATTGACTTAAAGATTAGCAATTAACAAAATAATGACATAAACATAGGAAAAATATTAGGGCTGCAAACGAACCAAATGTTTAACAAACAGTTCGTGAACCGTTTGATAGGAAGTTCGTTTGTGTTCGTTCGTTTATTAACCTATTGTGCTTCAAACTAAATTTATATAATCTGTTTTGAACTTGTGTTGCATCAACTTTCAATGTAGAACATAGTCTTGGTCGATGCTCAATTTCATGCATTTTTCCGGTATTAATCTTGTTGTGTTTCAAATTTATGAATAATCTTTTGTGTTATAATTTAAGCAACTTGCATTTTTGTTATGCGAATGAACACATATAAAGAATTAAAGAACTAAAGAACTAAAAAAAGGTTATTTATTTGAAACCATCTCCAAACTCCCGCCGCCTACTTCTGTAATATCTATTCGGAGTTTTCTGGGCTATGCGGGTTTCTGTCTACATTTTATTCGTGATTTCTCTAAGATCGCGAGCCCCATGACTCGATTGTTGGAGAGGGATGTACCGTTTGAGTTAGATGAGGAGTGCATGAAAGAATTTGATTTTTCTGAAGGAGAAGTTAGTGAGTGCCCCGATATTGATAGCACCCGATTGGAGCCTTCCATTCGAGTTGATGTAAGCTTTTTTTTTTTAAACGAGTCAGGTCAAATATAATACATTTTTCGTGTTTATTATTTGTACGTTTCCACCTAGTCCACATGTCTGCATAAAATTTGTTCTGAAGCGAGTGTGATCAAATATAATACGTTTAATTCGGCGAAATAAATTAAAGTTACTCTACCTTTTGACCCTACCGCAACGTGCGACAGGTAAAATTAATACTATTTATATTATATATCTATACTAGAAACCAAAGTCTTGGTCTTTACACCTTTTGACATTGCAAAACACTCATGTTTTACCCAATGTGTTTTCTTTTGTCATTTTGTGGTTTTATTCTTTTTTTCAAAACTCTAATTAATTACTTTCGATTACACATGTCAACTTTTCCTTTATGCATGTTTTATGTTTTTTTGTACGTTTACTATGTATGAGTTGGGTCACATATAATACGTTATGATTGTACAGTATAATTATTTACTTTACGTTTTGATCCAACCGCAATGCTTATATAGGTTACATTGAGTTAGAACGAATACGTTGAAACGTGCATTTTCATATGGTTAATGTATCACAAAATGCTTGGACTAATCTATTCGATGTTTAAAGCGGGCCTGCGGCTCATAACGTGCGAGTCATATTACTAGGTAATCAAATATTTTCGTGTGGTATGTAAAATGTTATGGTATATTTTATGTAATTATTGTAATATGAAGTTGTGGTGTCATTACGTAATTAAGGTAACATGATGTATTATAATGTAATGTGATATAACATAATATGGTATATAATGTAATGTAATGTAATATAATATAATACTATATAATACATTAAAATATGATACGATACTTATATAAAAAGATAAAATACAATTTGTAAATTGCAACATTTATAAATAGTTCATTTTTGCAAATGGAATTTGAATCAATTTGATGGAGTTTGTTTTTTTTTTTTTTTTTTTTTAACCCACATCAATTTTATAATTTTCAGATTAAAATTCATTGTAATCAAATATCTCCATTAGTTTCAAAAATACAAAATGAAAAAACAAACACTCTCTATTGGTACATATAGTTATCCCCTTCTACTAACTGATTACTGATGGACTTAGGGGCTGTTTGTTTACCTCTTAATGAGGCTCTTAATGGTTCAGACCTCTTACCGGTTCTTCATTTAATGATTCAAACTGTTTGTTTCACGAGCAGATGTCTGAATGGTTCAGACATTTGCCTCTGAATGGTTAAGATTTATACAGAGTCTGGATGATTAAGACCTCTAATCTGAATTAGTCAGACATTTGCCTCTAAACGGTTAAGCTTTATAAATGTTCTTAATGGTTCAGACATCTTACTAATTCAGCACTTAATGGTTCAGACCTCTTACTAGTTCAACACTTAGGGGCTGTTTGGTAGCCTCTTAATCCATTCAGAGGCTGTCTCTTAATGAAATCATTTGTGGCCCTTATGTCTGAATGAATAAGAGGTAACCTTATGTCTGACTGGATAAGAGGCAACATCTGAATGGTAAACCATCAAATGTCACATTCTTCTACATTATCTTTGTTAATCTCTTAAATGATTTCATTAAGAGGTAGCCTCTTAATGTCATTCAGATGCTACCAAACAGCCCCTTAATCATTCAGATGTTGCCAAACAGCCCCTTATTAGGATTTGAATGGTTCGAATGATTTCACAATTTATAAATACTTCTACTTTAATTACTAAATAAATACAACTCATATACGGTATAATTTCTCATTGTGTTGCCAAGTGAACACTTTACTTTTTCAAGAAAATAAAATACTTTAACTTTATTCTTAATTTATAACTAGTTTTTTCAGACGTCGCGCGTTACGGCGAAACCAAACAAATGATAATGTAAACAAACGTGATTTGAAAATAAAGCATGTTGTTTAGAAAACAAAACTATTACGGTTTAGTTTATCATCGTACCATTTTATAAAACCAAATAAATACCTTATTTTGAGTACAGCTTCGCTTTTAACAAAACTGAATGCCAGGAAAAAATAAGCACAACTACGTACTTACGTTTTTAGAAAAAAAAAAAGTTATAAACGTAGATTTCTAAAGAAGTATCAAATTAATCGATAAATTAATATATGTTCTAAAAAAGAAAATAAAGAATTATTAAAAAATGGTAAAGGAAATATATTGTTTTAAAAAAAAAGAAAAAAAATTAAAATATGTTATTAAAATTAAGAGTAAAAGTAAATATAATAATAAAGTATTATAATATATTAAATAAAACAATAATAAAAAACTATATATTATTATAAAAATAAAGTTACTATTTAACGTTCTTGATAACAGTATATATAATTTAACGGCAATCTTTGAAAGGATCATAAGAAAATACAAGTGCCATTGTCTATATCATATCTATTTATTTGGACTAAAAGAAACTAATTAAAGGGAGATGATCAAATAGAAAGTTTATTTTGTTTAGAAATGATAGGAAGCAATAATATTATAACATGTGGTAAAATTTAAAATAAAGAGTAAGAGTATTTTAGTCAATTTTATCCAATCTTCTTCCTTTTTCTCCCACAATAACTTCAAAACCCACCATTTTCAAAACCCACCATCTTCAACATTTTCTTCACTATCTATCTCAATAATCACTACATTATAGTGCGATTTTCGTCACCAATTAATGATTCAAACAACCAATCAACGTTTTCTTCAACTTTTTTAAAGAAACCCAGTTTAACTTCATACAATATCTCATTTTCCCGTGATTTTGAAGCGAATCACTCGATCCGTTCGATTCGATCGTTGATAAGTGTTTCTATCATTCAAATTTCGTCAATCGTTGAAGAAATCGGCTTCGATCCATGTAAGAAATTCTTGAATTGCATTTTTATGATCTGGGTTTTTGAATTGAGTCATTGCGTTCTACGGGGTTTCCAAGGGGGCAACGGCCCCTTGGCGGGGGTCCGGGGGCAGCGCCCCTGGGTGCAGGGTCCAAGGGGCAGAGCCCCTGGCTGGGGTCGAGCTGAAAATTGCCTCATTTCGTAGACAAAAATTCGTAGACAGTTTTGAGAGAACACTAGTTCAGTGCGTTTTAGTGAGAACACTTTCTTTTGTGTTTTTAGGCCATTGCGTTTTAGAAAAAAGACATTTTTAAGTGTTTTTTGGTCCATTGCGTTTTAGAAAAACACATTTTGAAGTGTTTTTAGTCCATTGCATTTTAGGTAAACACATTTTGAAGTGTTTTTAGTCCATTGCGTTTTAGAAAGAATATCTTCTTTTGTGTTTTTAGGCCATTGCGTTTTAGAAATAAGACATTTTTATGTATTTTCTGGCCATTGCGTTTTAGAAAAACACATTCTTGAAGTGTTTTTAGTCCATTGCGTTTTAGGTAAACACATTTTTATGTGTTTTCAGTCCATTGCGTTTTAGAAAGAACATTTTCTTTTGTGTTTTAAGCTATTGCATTTTAGAAAAAAGACATTTTAAGTGTTTTTAGGTCCATTGCGTTTTAGAAAAACACATTTTGAAGTGTTTTTAGTCCATTGCGTTTTAGGTAAAACACATTTTTATGTGTTTTCAGTCCATTGCATTTTAAAAAAGAACACTTTCTTTTGTGTTTTCTGGCCATTGCGTTTTAGGTTAAACACTTTCTTTTGTGTTTTTAGGCCATTGCGTTTTAGAAATAAGACATTTCTTTGTGTATTCTGGCCATTGCGTTTAGAAATAAGACATTGTTGGACCCAGTATGGCCTGAACAACTTCTTTTCACGTAATATGGCAAGTGATTTCAGCAGATGTGAAAAAGATGTGCGGAAATGGATATCAGACTTTCAGAAACAAGACCTACAGAATTATCAAGTTTATATCACTTTTAAATAAAATGGTTTACAAGGTGATTGTAAGATTATTATCTAATACAAATGAATCTTGAATTCTGTGGGTGAGAGGGCAATGGAGTTTTGTAGTATTTGTGAATGCTAAGCTTCAAACTCAATTGTCTTCTGCTGGTTGAGCCTTCTATTTATAGAAGGCTGGGTGCATGAATAAACAATAGTTTATTCATGCAATAAGTCCTGCAAAAAGTAGCCATTTGACATATTCATTGAATCCAACGTTCAAGTTGCCTTTTTCATCATGATATCCAATAATGTCAACTTGCTTCGGTAAGTGTGGCAGGATAGAGCTGATTTCAGACAAGTGGGGTTTTCATCAGAATTTTTGATAAACCACTTCATCAGAAATTCTGGTGAACAAATCATCAGAAATTCCTGATGATCAGAATCGTCAGAAACTGATGATATTTCATCAGATCCATCAGAAATGACCTTCTCTGATAATCCAATTCAGCTATTGATCAACTTGTGATTCTTTGAAGTAGATGCTGTGCATTTCGGTTGTCCTATCCGATCTTCTTCTTCTTGTTGTGATCTTCAGGACTGTTATCTCTTCATAGATCCAGTTGATTGTGATTTTCTTCAATACTTACAAATAAAGTTTCATAACAGTTTCACCCTAAGTATTGTAAGAAAATGAACTACCTTATGAATAGAAAATTTCCAAACACTGGAAACATAACTCTTGCAAATTTAAACCAGTTACTGATGTTTTTGAAAAACAAATTACATAAAGATGAAAATTCAAATAAACAAGTTCTTCAATTCAGCTTCACTCTCTTGTGCACGTCTCCTTTCTTTAACTGCTTTTTGTAGGAGATATACTTGTTGCAGCTGACATACATGTCTTTGTACCATTCTCTTGCTTGGATCCATTCTTCAATCATTTGCTCAATTTCTTTCCTGTGTCCCTCCAAGTTCTTTTCTATCTTCTGAAGATGTTCTTGTCTTTTGTTCATGGTTTTCATGATATACTTTAGAGTTTGATTTGAGTACTTGCAGATATAAACACTTCTGAACAGAGCTTTGTTATTATCATGATCTCTGAAGATTACACCATAGTTGTGACTGTTAGTTTTGCTTGTTAATTCAATGATGTCTCCAGATCTTGCATCTTCCAATATTTCTGAGGGAACTTTTGTCTTTGGTGATCTGACATACACCTTTTTGTTGTGCACATGTTCATAGTTGATGCATAGATCAAAGTCTGAAAAAGCCATTATTTCAAATAGCAATATTCCAGCCTTTGATATGCCATTTAACGCCCTTCTGACTTCTTGATTATTTTTCTTTTCCTTTTCATAATGATCCTTCATAAACAGAATGCCTATAGGATCCAATTGGTCAGCTATTTCTTCATCAGTCACCTTTTGTTCTTCCCCATTTTTTCTCAGAAGTGTGTATCTGTTTTGCACACGAGTTCCTCCAACATCATCGGTTGCAACTTTCACTTCATCCACCTTTAAAACTCTCTTTACTGGATTCTCATTCTTGGAGTGAATGCTACCTGAACCTCTTTTTATCCTTTCATCTCTTAAAGCAACTCTTACAGGAGACAGTGATCTTGGTGGTTCATCTTCTTTTGTTAAATAATAACTCACCAGATTGTACTCGGGGAATATCATTACATCCCTGACAATCTCTTTAACCATGACAGACTTAGTTTCAGAGATTTTTCGTTTAACAATCTTTGATTTTCTTGATGAATCACCTTCTTGTTCTCATTCATTCATTGTTTGCATATTCATAAATTTACTTATGGCTGAGTCATCAGACAATGTTGGCTTTGGGACAGATGCTAGCAATTTCAAATTTGTAATAACTTGAGGTTTTGCAGTTGCTAACTGATGCGTGTGAAGTGTTATATATATTAGGTGTATATTTTAAGCCCTTTAACACTTTTTAGCCAAGTTTTAAATTTATAAAACACGATATTTACCAACACTAAACACACATATGGGCAAGTGCACCCATCGTGAGCGTAGTATAGTGTTGGTAAGATACCGAGGTCGTCCAAGGACACAAGAGCTTTTAGTACCGGTTTATCCTCAACGTCTAATCAAATCAAAAGTTTAGAAAAATGTTTTAAACTAAGAAAATAAAAGCTAACTAAAATGCTAAAAAATAAAAATAAAAGAAAAACAGATAGACAAGATGAATCACTTGGCTCCGACTCGTGTTTAGTGTAACCTTTGATTATTTCCGCACTTTTGCACTATTTAAGAGATTATCTTAGTTATTGTAGTAGGCCCCTCTTTTGGAGGTGACGTTACCCTCAACCCAGTAGTTTGAGTCAGCAAGGATACAATCCTAAAGGGTCGGATTATTGAAAGATAATTAATTAAGTTATTAATGCATAATGTGGTAGGCCCCTCTTTTGAAGGTGACGTTACCCTCGGCTAAGTAGTCTGAGTCAGCAGGGATACAGTCCTAAGTAGTCGGGTTAAAGTATTAATAGTAGTTTAACTTATGAGGGGATCAAAGAGTTTGGACCCCCGCCATCAATACCGTAAAGTATTGAAGGAGGTCCTACTAAATTTGACCCAGGTCCTTTGCAGGATCTATACACTGAACAATGGCAAGACTCTTACCAAACCGTTCCCTTAACCCCCGACCAGGTAGCCAACATACCTCCATATAGACCGTGGAGATATGAATGGTGAAAATCTTTTATTTTATATAGACAGTAAAATAATGCCAAGACACCACGGACAAACGATAAGGAAGAATCACCTTCAACATAAGAAACTAGTTATTAAAGTCATTAATACATAACCAATTAAAAAGTGGGAAAAGATTAAAAATAAAAAGTATTACACTAGACACTTTGTCTTCACCAAGTGATATAAGAGACTTAGGCAAACATGACCTTGATTGTCAAGAACTCTTACGATCAATCTTGGATCCCGAGATGACTCACACACTCTATGATGGACAATGGATGATGGTGGTGGATGATGGTGTTATGGTGGTGGTGGGTGGTGGGTGAAGTGTGAGAGAGGTGGTGTGCCAAGGGATGGTTTGAGCTTGAACCAAGCACTCCTATTTATAGGCTGAACAGAAGCTCGGGCACGGCCCCGTGTCCAGTGGGCACGGCCCCGTGTCCACATCCTTCTCTTTCTTCATTAATTGCTCTTGTCTTTATTAGTTGACCACGACCCCGTGTCCGCTGGGCACGACCCCGTGTGTAGAAGCATATCTGTACTATCAAGATTTGCCAGGATTCTGCGAATCTTATAGTTGACCACGACCCCGTGTCCGCTGAGCACGGACCCGTGGTGGGCGATGGAAGCTTCTACAACTTTGTCTTTTATGCTGACACTTGGGCACGCCCCCGTGCTCACTGAGCATGGGGCGTGTTCAGCCTTCTGCTCTCTTGTTTTGCTTGGGAAGATGCTTTCGGGGAGGTCGGGCATGCCACGTTTATTCCTTTTATTGTATTTATGTTAGATTTAGCTGCCTTTTGCTTCTTTTGTTAATTTGAGCTCATTTAATCCTGAAAATACAAAAGGAAGACAAAAACACACTTTTTCCAACATTAGTACTAAAAAAAGGTTAGTTTTATGCCACAATTGATGTAATTTATATGTTGCATTTTGCACACATCAAATACCCCCACACTTGAATCTTTGCTTGTCCTCAAGCAAAACTCTTTATAATATGGCTTTACACTCCCAAATGGGTAGAAGAGAAGGTTTTTGGGCTTGTCATAGAGTGTCGGGATTTCCAAGATTTTTTATTTCGTTTTATTTTTATTTATTTACAATCCTATTCGTCATGATTTATTTAAAACTTTTCATAAGATAAATTACTTATTAGGGCATAACATACCTCTTTAAAATTCTATTTATATACAAGTTCACATACCTCACGGGGGATCACTCAACACTCGGCCGAAGATGTATTTTAGTGAATCACTCGAGAGCGGCATGGAACTTACTCCTACCATAGGCTTGCCAAGTAATCAATCCTCCTCATTTTTAACTATATACCTTTGTAAATATCAAGAGGACTTTTGGGTGAAGGGTTAGGCTTGGGTTAAAGGTAGGTGGTTGGGTTAGTGGTTAGTAGAAAATGGCGAAAAGCGTAAAAAGCATTGGTTTTCGTAAGACTTTTATTTTTGCAGTTTTTATTTTGATGAAGCCATAATTCAAACAAAGTTATTTTTGATGAACTTGCTTGTTTATTTCTTTTGCTTCATCATATATTTTTTTTTAGTCATACGAAAAACCGAGCTTTTTACTAAAACAAAGGGTTAAAAATAAAAAGGTTTTGGTGGGTGAAAGGGTGTTTGGTTTGGGTTAAGAAATGAAAAGGTTTAGGCTCAAAGGGGTTAACTAGGGGGATTTTGGGTAGGTGGTAAAAAAAAATGGTGTAGAAATAAAAAGGGTTAGTCCTAATGCCTCCATCATTTACTTACTCGGGTTTAAGTTGGTAAGGACCGGGAATGTATCGTCGTGGCAAGTTCTAGAGTTGTAAGAACCAAGCGGCTATTCACACAAGAAACGAAAAATGAGCATTTAATTTAAAGATATATATTTGTATGCTCAATAAAGGCTCAAAACTCACTTTTGTGGGAATGAGTTTTTATGTGATCAAGTATATATAATCAAATTTTAACTAAGTTTGTCATGCCTTTTCATAATTTTCTTATGTTGGTTCTTTTTATCACGACGCTATCGGTTGTAAATTTGTAAAAATATAACCTTTTTAGAATTTTGAAATTCCCAAGTTAAACCTAGACAAGTAAAAAAAATGAAAATTTTCGAAAAAATTTGGGGTGATTAGCGGTTCCAATAGAGTTTTGTGTAAGGCTTGTTATTAGGACTTGCAAGATTCAAGGTTTTAGCATCCCCCCCCCCCCCACACTTAAATTACACATTGTCCTCAATGTGTCCCAAAAATAAGTTTTTAGGTTGATTGAATGTGTAAAAGGTGTGAAAAAGCAAAATTTTGTTGTTACTGGGCGCTGGACACGGCCCCGTGTTGTCCGGGCACGGCCCCGTGTTCAAGTGCCAGTAACAAAAGTTAAGCAAAAGAAACAGAAGCCTGGACACGGGGGCGTGTTGGGTGAACACGGCCCGTGTCCAGTTTACCTAAACTGGGTCAATTCTGCAGATTGTGCAGCACGGGGCCGTGTTGGGTGGACACGGCCCGTGCTGAGCTTGCTGTAATGAAGAAAGTTTGTCGGATGGCCCTGTTTTCCTGCATGGGGTGCTGGTTCAAGTTTTCCCTTGTATCCTTTGCCATCCCGAGTGTATTTTATTTATTTTAACACCATCCAAACACCAAGTTAACTAAAACCATCATTCATTAAGTCATAGAGAGAATTACATAGTAGTCCTAAAAATTAAAATACTAGATAGTTAGGTCAAAGAAACACAAGAAATCTAAACCAAGAAGTTCTAGCCTACTACTTATTCTATTAGCAAAATTTCCGAAAAGGTAAACCCTTCGGTTAGATGTGGCTTGAAAAACTTCTTTTTCCGGGCATGGGTTCCTCACACGTCAGCGAGCCATTCTTCTATCTCCCTAGGGAGAAGAAAGGCGGGCTCATTGGCATGGGTTTGAGGAGGTGCAACCTCCACCGGGCCTTCTTGTAGTTCTTCAAGAGGAGGTTCCGCCGGAATGTCGTCCCAACCGGTAGGATTGTTGATTCCAAGTGCTAGGTTCCAATCCTCTTGAGGGAGGATTGGTTCCATGGGAGGTGTTACAAGAATGTTTAACCTCTGGTGCAAGAGGTTTATTTCTTGAAAACTGTTTTCCAACCCCACCGAAAGATAATTTATACGGTCTATTAGGACCTCCTCTACCGAAGTCATCTCGTCAAGAGCTTCACATAATGCCATTACGTAACGTACGAGAGTCGCTTCGATTGATGACCTTCTCTCCCTTCGACTGTTTCTGGAGTGCGCAGAAGAGGTTCCACTGTTTTGACTAGACATTCTACGAAAACAAACCAAAAATAGTTCATTTTAATGAAACAGTACCACGGACACGGACACGGCCCCGTGCTCAATGAACACGGCCCCGTGTTCACCTTTCTGCAGTTTTTTTAGAACAAGGAATCTTGGAGTTTCAAATTATTTTCTCAACTTATGAAGCATTTTTGAACAGAAATAACTTAAAACAATGTTGTGTAACTTATTTTTAACAAGATTCCTTGAACAAAAGTTGAACAAGCATCACAATAAAGCTTGGAATCAAGCTTCAATGGAGGTGTTGTTGCAAGAAAGATGAAGAAGAAGGCAATGGATAAAAGAGGTAAGGACAAGATGTTTGTTAGAACCTTCTTTTAGAACATACCTAGGATGGTAAGTTAGAAAATCCTTTCAAATCTTTGTCCCTGGATGGTCCAAATGTGCAGGATTCTTGGCTGCATTTATAGAAAACGACAGCAGGCTGGACACGGCCCCGTGTCGGCTGGACACAGCCCCGTGTGCAGGCAAGATCCTGACACGTTTTGTCCGTATTCTGACAAAAAGTCAGAAGGGAATCTTTTGGTGGACACGGGGGCGTGTTGACCTGGGCACGGCCCCGTGTCGAAAGACTGTTTATGAAGTTTTGTCTATTTTCAAGGAGCTTTTTCCGGATCGGGCGGTTCCTTACTGGATGGAACAACCCCAAAGTGCCTAAGATACCTAAATTGTTCTAGATTAATACGAGAACGCAAGAGGTTGTCGGTGAGGGTGATTCCTATTTTATATGTAGGTGGACAAGTCCAACCCTTTCCCGGGCTCTCGTTAAAGAAGGTGTATGCCGAATCGCTCAGGTCTATGTATGCATCGAACGAAGTCGATGGGGAGTCCTTCACGGCACAATCGGCACAGGGACGACTATCGCTCAAGTCCTCATTGGAGTTGGAAGTATCGTCGGGGACAACGAAGTTGTTTGAATGCGATTCCAACACTTCTTCTTGGTTATCATCTTGAGATAAATTATTGAAATCTATCCTAAGTTCTTTTAACCAATTAAGAATTAGATCTTCTAATTGAAATAGTTCATCAAGAAGCATTTCTCCTAGAAAATCTGGTTGGGAGCATTCGAGGGAGAGATAGGGATTATTTTTACTTTCGCTCCTCTTAAGGATACAAGAAAACGATGGGTCTATATAGTGGGGCTTATAATTTAGAAAATAACATTCTAATTCCTTATGGGAACCACCACATATTTGACACCACGTACCATAAGAGTGCCGAAAGTAAAAAATATCAGTATCACTCATGTTTGTGTCAGAAATTACCAACTGTCGGGATCTTACGGTTCTGTTTTCAGTAACTGAATCTTGGGCACGGGGGCGTGTTGAGTGGGCACGGCCCCGTGTTCAGCTTACTGTCTGACTTAAAACAGGATTGTCAGTTCCAATGATTGGGCACGGGGCGTGTTCAGCGGGCACGACCCGTGCTGAGTTCTGCAGAAGCTGAAAAACTAAAAAAAAAATAGAAAAATAAGAAAAACGATTAGGCCGCTGATTCCTAACTTTCTTAAAATCCTTGTGTCCCCGGCAACGGCGCCAAAAAAACTTGATGCGTGTGAAGTGTTATATATATTAGGTGTATATTTTAAGCCCTTTAACACTTTTTAGCCAAGTTTTAAATTTATAAAACACGATATTTACCAACACTAAACACACATATGGGCAAGTGCACCCATCGTGAGCGTAGTATAGTGTTGGTAAGATACCGAGGTCGTCCAAGGACACAAGAATTTTTAGTACCGGTTTATCCTCAACGTCTAATCAAATCAAAAGTTTAGAAAAATGTTTTAAACTAAGAAAATAAAAGCTAACTAAAATGCTAAAAAATAAAAATAAAAGAAAAACAGATAGACAAGATGAATCACTTGGCTCCGACTCGTGTTTAGTGTAACCTTTGATTATTTCCGCACTTTTGCACTATTTAAGAGATTATCTTAGTTATTGTAGTAGGCCCCTCTTTTGGAGGTGACGTTACCCTCAACCCAGTAGTTTGAGTCAGCAAGGATACAATCCTAAAGGGTCGGATTATTGAAAGATAATTAATTAAGTTATTAATGCATAATGTGGTAGGCCCCTCTTTTGAAGGTGACGTTACCCTCGGCTAAGTAGTCTGAGTCAGCAGGGATACAGTCCTAAGTAGCCGGGTTAAAGTATTAATAGTAGTTTAACTTATGAGGGGATCAAAGAGTTTGGATCCCCGCCATCCAATACCGTTAAGTATTGAAGGAGGTCCTACTAAATTTGACCCAGGTCCTTTGCAGGATCTATACACTGAATAATGGCAAGACTCTTACCAAACCGTTCCCTTAACCCCCGACCAGGTAGCCAACATACCTCCATATAGACCGTGGAGATATGAATGGTGAAAATCTTTTATTTTATATAGACAGTAAAATAATGCCAAGACACCACGGACAAACGATAAGGAAGAATCACCTTCAACATAAGAAACTAGTTATTAAAGTCCTTAATACATAACCAATTAAAAAGTTCGAAAAGATTAAAAATAAAAAGTATTACACTAGACACTTTGTCTTCACCAAGTGATGTAAGAGACTTAGGCAAACATGACCTTGATTGTCAAGAACTCTTACGATCAATCTTGGATCCCGAGATGACTCACACACTCTATGATGGACAATGGATGATGGTGGTGGATGATGGTGTTATGGTGGTGGTGGGTGAAGTGTGAGAGAGGTGGTGTGCCAAGGGATGGTTTGAGCTTGAACCAAGCACTCCTATTTATAGGCTGAACAGAAGCTCGGGCACGGCCCCGTGTCCAGTGGGCACGGCCCCGTGTCCACATCCTTCTCTTTCTTCATTAATTGCTCTTGTCTTTATTAGTTGACCATGGCCCCGTGTCCGCTGGGCACGACCCCGTGTGCAGAAGCATATCTGTACTATCAAGATTTGCCAGGATTCTGCGAATCTTATAGTTGACCACGACCCCGTGTCCGCTGAGCACGGACCCGTGGTGGGCGATGGAAGCTTCTACAACTTTGTCTTTTATGCTGACACTTGGGCACGCCCCCGTGCTCACTGAGCACGGTGCGTGTTCAGCCTTCTGCTCTCTTGTTTTGCTTGGGAAAATGCTTTCGGGGAGGTCGGGCATGCCACGTTTATTCCTTTTATTGTATTTATGTTAGATTTAGCTGCCTTTTTGCTTCTTTTGTTAATTTGAGCTCATTTAGTCCTGAAAATATAAAAGGAAGACAAAAACACACTTTTTCCAACATTAGTACTAAAAAAAGGTTAGTTTTATGCCACAATTGATGTAATTTATATGTTGCATTTTGCACACATCACTAACCTTTTCAGCATTTCATCTCTTGGGACACTTGGAGGTGGACCCATTAGTATGGTTCCAGCTTTGATGCTTGGTGTAGCTGATGATTGCTGTTGGGTTGACTTTGGAGCTTCTTGGTGTGAGCTTTCAGCAGGTATTTCTTTCATGAGTTCTTTGGGATCCACTTTGGCCAATCTTGCAATGTTGAATTGCATCTTCTCCATCAATTTTTGCACATCTCTTACCTGTTTTGTGTTGCTGGTTATGTTTTTCTGAACTTTGGTGAATTCAGTTTGAGCTTTCGTCTGAATTACAACCCATTCTTTTGACAGCTTCTCAAGGGCATCTGTGATACTGTTGTTGCTTGCCCTTAATATGGTAACTTCCTCCAAAACTCTGTTTGTACTGCTTGACTGCCTTGATTCCACTGCATTTGCAACTTGTGCCTTGATCTTTTCTATTTCTGTGAGAATCATCTGGATTTCTGATGCAGAGATGTTGGATTCTGATGCCTTTTCTTTCATCTTTTGAAGAGACTTTAGTGCTTCATTGTTTTCTTCAGTTTGTTTCTTTATTACCTCCACTAATTCTGACAAAGTCTTCATATCAGCCCTTTGACCTTGTATTTCTGACAGCAACATATCAAGTTTTTCTTCTACTGGATTTCTTTTGCAGACTTTGTAAACATTTTCTAGCACTGTTTCTAAATTCTCTTGGTTCATGGGTGTTTCAGGGATATTTGGAACAACAGATGTTCCTTGTATCATTCCAGCTTTTGGTGCAGCCTTAAGTTTACCAGATTTTGCTGCTGTTTTGGAAATGATAGGGTCACTTTTGGCTATACCAGATTTTGGTGCAGCCTTAAGTTTACCAGAATCATCTCCACCAGTGATGAAAAACTCATTTTCATCCTGGATTTCCTTATGTCCTTGAACCATATCAACATATGATTCTCCATAAGTTTTTGAGGTAAACAGATTACCTTTTGCCAGATTTCCTTGATCAGTTTCCTGATCTCTATCTGTTGGGATCTCATCCGCTTCCTCATTTTCTGATTCAGAGTTGAGATTAATGGAACTAGTAACCTCCTCATCAACATTAGTTGTTCTGTATTCTAACTTGTAAGAAACATTAACTGAACTTTCTGATTTTGTTTCTTTTGTGTGAGAGTCAACTAAAATAGTGTTTAAAAGAGATGTACCAGCAATCTGAGATTCATCATAGTGTATGACTTTAGTGGCTTCAATTGCAGCAGCATCAAAGTGAGTTTCTTCATAATGTTGTTTTTCAGCATCTTTATGAATTCCTCCAGCAATATGTGATTCTGCATAATGTTCATGTACTTCTTTTTGATGAGTTTCAAATTCATGATGAATTCCTGCTCCATGAATCTGTTGACTTTCAGCATGTTCTGTCTTGTTTTCTGGTGAGTTAGCTATCTCCAGAATTCTTTCTCCTCCTGCACCCTATGTTTCTGATGGCGAGGACTTCTCATCATCTCCTTCTTCTGTTGATGAAGAACAGTTCACAACTTCTCTGCTGGGCTCTTCTGTTGGAGAATCTGATTTGGTCAGAAGTTCTTCATGTTGTATTCTGTATTGTGAGTCTGGTGCAATGAGGCATAACATGCTTTCTGGCAACACAGGGATATCTTTGTCTGATTCCCATCCATGATTGGAACTCCAGGCCTTCATGGTATTTGAACTCCAAACATCTTCCAAAATTGGAATTTCTATATTCCTTGCAGCAAATGTTTCAGAGATGAAAATAGAGATTAACCTTGGATATGGTAGATGTGAGGTTATTCTTCCATTTCTGGTGATGATTGACCTTTTGAGTAGGTTGAAAATTTCTGACCCATAATCAATTTTGAACCCAGTTATGAGTCCATACATGATTGTCAGAATAGCTTAACTGATTTGATCAGTTCCTCCTATCTTTGAGGTGAGACATTTGTTTAGCACTTCCATCATCACTTGCCAGATGCCTGGCAATTCACTTCTTCTAATTGCTCCAATTTTGTTGATATCCTTTTTCTTGTAACCAAGCCCAATGATGAAGCTTATTAATTCTTCTCTGCTTGGAGCTTCAATGTAACTATCAAGAATAGGCAGTTCAAGCCATTCTCTTACTCTTGTAGGGGTTAATGTTACAAAAACACTTCCCCATACATGAGCAGAGACCTGATTTTCTTCAACTTCATTAAAAGTCTGAACAAATTGCTGTAGTAGCCTTTATGGTACCTCTCTTCCTTTTGTTAGTGCTCCTGAGATTGGACATTTTGTGAGATATTCTACCAGAAGTTGACATCTTACATCATACTCCGAATGCTCTGTATTCATCAGCAGATTGTTTTCCTTCATTGGTAGAAATTCTGCTTCTTCAACAAAAGGTACTTCATGTTGAACAATTGGGATGTTGAGGTTTACTTCTGCCATTGTTGATATTTGTGAATTAGGGTTTGCAATTTAGGGATTTTTGGATTATGAGTGAGAAACAGGGTATTTTCAGGGTTGAAGTTTTTGTGAGGAAGGTAAGTGATTTTTGAATTTCTGCTAAGTGTGTGTTATATAGGAGTGTTTCAGCAGAGGATTGTGGGTGTATGGAGTTGAAGGGGTATAGAACGTGGCATGTAATGGTGGTTAAGAGATCATTAATTGTCTTTATAACCGTTAGATCGTGTAACGTGAGTTTTTGGTTCAGAATGTAACCGTTGGATCGTGGGTATCAAGACATTAATGAAGTGGTTTATCATGTAATCATGGTTATGCCCTTTCAACTTGACCCTTCAATTTGTAGTTTCTTCAATCATTCATTCACGAAAGTGTTGCACTGATTTTTGATTGGAGAAAGCTATCAGTTCTATGACACCTTTTCATCTTTGTGGACCCCATTAGATAAGAGGTCCAATCACCTTCCTTCATATGCATCCTCTTTTCTTTGTAAGTCAAAGTCCCATTTTGATGATGTCATCAGAAATTCAACATAAATTCTGTTGAAAATATGTATTGCCTTTTGTTATGTCTTCTATTGACTTTTTAGATGTGGTCAACAGAATTCAACAATTTTCAACAGAATTTCTTGGTTGAGTTTCCCCCTAAACTTGTGATCCTCTTCAACAGAATTTGAAGTTTTCTTTTTGACAGATTGTTTTTTTTTTTCGAGATGAGAGGGAATGAGATAAGATCAGAAGACTCACATTTGTTTTCTGGTGGAATCCATGTCTCTTGGCTTTTTCTGATATTTTCTAAAACATTTTATTATTGAAGTTTTACCAGAAAAAACAATTTTAGATCTATTTTTGAATTACCAGATTTTGTCTCCTGTCATCAGAAACTTAGAGTTTTGTGTCAAATTTTTTATTTCTGATGATCATGTTTCACATTTACTTTACTCATTTCCCAAACCATAAACCATAAGCCAGATAACAAAGCAATAAAGGAAGCACATAATATAAACATATTAACATGCAAAAATTTTTTTTTTACACAAACAAGATTTAAACAAAGAAAAACCTAATCAATATCTATGCCTTCTCCGTGTTCCATCTAAAGGAGCAACAACAGATCAGTTATCAGCCCAAAGTTCTGGTTGGTGGGAACAAGCATGCTGAGACCCATGTTTTCTTGAAGTCTCATATCTGCTCTTGGATAACTTGCAGGAATACCTGCAAAGTCTAGCTGGCTCGTGATTATCTTCGTCAGAAAACGAGGATAAATCAAGAACGGCTTGCCAACCCACATGTTACTTGCAAAATCTCTCGTTAGATAATAAGAGAAGTTGTAAGGTACTTTGAGTACAAATGCTCGTATAGGCTCCATCAATCTAAGAGATACTTCATGATGATTGATGACCTTCTTTGAAAAGCATGCACCAATCTGTGTGACCAGATATTGCCATGGCTGGATAAAGCCATGTTTGTTGATTGCTCATTTTTGGGTTTCCGTATGGTAACCCATTTTCCTCAAGACATCATCCTTTTGAGCCCTTGAGAACATCAGGACATCATTATCATCATCGAGTTGAAGAGCCATCCTGATGGTGGCTTCATTTAACAGAATTTTTTGATTTAGCACCACACTCTCGATGGCCATCTGTTCTCTGTTATCATACTCAGATAATGTTGCATTTTTCCAGAAGATTTGAAGAATCTCTAGATGAACATTTATATGAGCAGTGAGGGCATAGTTCAAGTTACTACTCATGAGCATTTTAAGCACAACTTGACATCCTTCCCATTGAGGACCTTCCAGATTGGTCCTCAATCTGAGATTGTGATATGGATGAAGAACTAGTGGGAAGCATTCAGCTTTGATGGTATTCATTTTGTGTGTGTGTCAGAGTATGAGGTGAAGGAGAAGATGAAGTATTAGAGTGCTTTTTTTTGTGTGAGGATGACAGTTTTCAACTCAAAGTGGTGATCATTTATAGTAAACTTAATATTTGCCATAAATGGAATCTACCTACTTATAGATTTTCTTCACCGCAATCTCTGTTATTTAATTGATTATCAGAGGACAGAACGTATAACAGAGATAAGCTTCTTCTCCACTTCACTTGTATTAAATGGTTAGGCGGCCATTTTCTGGTAGTGTATCATGATTGCCTACCAATATGTCACTTCAATCTCCTTAATACTTGATGGGGTGTCATTAATGAAGGAGAGAGAAAGTTTCATATTAACGAGTTCCCAGAAATTTTCTGTTAAATGACGTTATTAGCACTAAGAAGAGAAAAAAAAAATAAAAATGAAAGCAAAAAAAATGCCAATGTACAGTTTATGAATGTGCTGTCAAGAGATATGAATAAGGATGATGATATGCAGGAATTTGTTTTAATGATCTATGATAATTTTGATTATCCAACATATTTTTCTGATGATTCACCATAATTTCTGATGATTTATCAGGTGTTCTGATGTTGTATCAGATTTTCTGATGATTACATCAGATTTTCTGATAACTTATCAGATTTTCTGGTGATTTATCAGATATATGATTTTTCTTTGATTATCACTAAAACAATTTATCAAGCATTTTTCTGGTGATAAGGTTATCTGAGAGATTTTTATCATAGAAGTGACCATAACTTAGCAGATTATACTTTAAGCCTTCAACATAGGCTACTTTCTATATGGTCAAACATCCATACCTTATGCATCCATATCCCATGATCCTCCCTTTTACTCCATTTCCAAAATTTACCATTCTACCCAGCTTTGGAACAAAGTTGCTGAGTAAGCTCCTGTCCCCAGTCATGTGCTTGGAGCTTCCTGAATCGCAGTACCAGATCTGCTACACATGATGGTCCTGAAATGGAATGATTAGAGGGTTTTTGGTACCCAGGCATGCTTGGGTACTTTTTCTGATGAGATTCTAATCAGATTATTTTTTCTTCTTGGTTTTTCATCAGAAATTCTGTTATATGTTGAGCCATAAACATATTTTACATTTTTCTTTTGAAGATGGTGTTGAACAAGCTTCAGTATGTCAACACACATACAAGATTTATCAGAATTTTCTGATATTTTTTCTTGTGATGGAATGAGTGGATAATTTTGAAAAGATGAGTGAACTGCTTCTGGAGTCTTTAAAGATTCTTGACTGCATTCACTTATTTTTGCTTTGAAGTTTGGTTTTTCAAAAGAGTATTCAGAACAGGTTGATTTGCAAGATTCAGAATCAGATTCTGATGAAAATTTATCAGAAATCTGATGAGTTGCTTTTACAAAGACATTGGGTTTATTTCCTTTTGATTTTTTATATATCCTAAGCCCTCTCCTTTGTTCTTTGGTGTGGACTCAATGAAATTTATAAATTCCTTGGCTTGTTGAAAACCTCTTACATTAATTTCTTTATCATTGATTTTTCTTGTAAAGATCTTTTCTTTCATTTTCATAGAACTCAATTTTAGCTCTGTGATCTAAACTTTCTTCTATGAGTAATTGGTTTTCAAGAATGATTTTATTCATCATCCTTTGCAACTCATCAGATTTTCTAATATCTTATTGATGCTTTTCTTGCAGATTTAGAAAATCTGACATGAGCTTGTTTAGCTTATGTTCAAGATCAAGATTGTCTAAATTTACCTTTTGTTCTGAAGTTTCTGGTAGACCTTCAGAAAGTGCCATGAGGCAGAAATTTGCCAATTCTTCTTCTTCATCATCAGAAGAATCATCAGATAACCATGTATCTGTTCCTGCAATTAAGCTAACTTGTTGTTGCTTCTTTGCTTCTTCAAGCTTTTTCTCATAATAAGCAACATCCTTGAGCTTCTTGGTCTTGCATTCTGCTGCATAGTGACCTCTCTGCTTGCACTTGTAACACACAACTTCAGCCTTCCCTTTATCCTTAGATCTAACTTCCTCTTTAGATCTTCCATCCATCCTTCCTCTGTCACTTCTCTGGTATCTCTGGCTTCCTCCCCTCAACCTCTGCTCAAATGTTTTGGTGAGCAGTGCTATTGCTTCAGCAAAAGCTGAAAAATCTGATGAAGTATCAGAAATTTCACAACTTTGGCTGTTTGATGATTGTTGATCATTGGTAGGTATTGATCTTTGTGAGTTTGAGATAAGAGCTAAAGATCCCCCTCTTTGAATGGTTTCTTCAAATATTTCTTCCTCTCTGGGGATCAAGATGCTGTATAAGTCATGGAGACTCATGTTTCCTAGTTCTAAGGTTGAGGACAAAGTCATGGTTAGACTTCTCCATTCTCTAGGAAGGGCATCAAGAAATTTTATGTTTCTTTCACCATTTGACTTTGTTATTCCAAATTTCTTTAGCTCATTTAATTTTTTTGTGAATCTTAGATATGTATCATTTAATCTTTCATTTGGCAAACTTTTAAACCTCTCATAAGATGAGACATTGTTTGTTCTTTTGTTTCTTCTCATCCTTTCTCCTCCTTCACAAAGATTTTCCAACTGATCCCATATTTCCTTGGCTGATGCATGTCGCAACCCCCGATCCCTAACCCCCGGGAGCAGGCGGCCGCGAGCCAGTTTCGGTGGTATCGCGTGTTTGTCTAATTTGGTAGCGGAATTTTCATCAGGACCGTAGTTAGGAAATATTTAATCAGAGTAAAATACCACATTTTCATAATATTAAACATATGGGATAAACCCAAGTTCGCAGTACACACGTTTTCATAGGAATAAATCCTATTTTATTTAATAAAAACATCTATTTTATTTTAGGTAACTTTATTGCCACTTTTCCAAGCCTTCAGTGCTGTCCAGCTGGCTTCTATTTGGCTTTCACAGTTTGTTACCTGAAACGCGTTTTAAAAACATTTGTCAGTGGGAAATACTGGTGAGTGAATCCCAGTTTAATCAAGTTTAAGTAAAATCCATTGTACAGTATTGAGGGCGATCTCGCAATTACATTTGTTTCCAAGTTATAACAATTAACATCCATGGTACTGTCAGACCCGACTTGTGGAAATGTTACTCCTTGACCAGGTGGTAACAAATTTTGTATACAAAACCCCAACATACTCATGATAATTGTATTCTTACAAATACTCAATAACTGCCTTAATATACAATTAATTGTATGAGGTTTTGTAAAAACAGTTAACAAAAGGTTTACAAAAAGCGGATCAACTCACATTGATGTCTTAGATTATCCTTTAAGGTTTCTTGGTGACAATCTATAATTTACACAAATGCACACGCGTTAGTATAATAACCCATTTTAACATTAGTAATACCCTCCCCGAGACGGCATTCCAACAACTACGTCGGGCAGAACCACGACAGCCGTTACGGAACCCTTGATTAATCGGGCAGCGTATCTGATACGTATCCATGGGTTATAATACTTACAACAGAGCAGAACTTCGCTATTTAGGGGGGTATAATACCCGTATATTATGCCTACAATTCAGAATTTAGAGAAAGATTTCGATTTTGAACGATTCTCGACTGAAGGTTGATGCCTCCTTTATATAGGGCCTCACTTTGGGTTCTACGCGGCCCGCGTAAGAGAAGACAAGGGCCTACGCGGCCCGCGTCAACTCTGGTCAACGTTGTAGCTTGTCTGGATCATCGCCTAGACCCGCCACGATGATGACACGTGTCATCACCGGGCTGCGCCACCTTTATGATCTCTAGCGGCCCGCGTAAGATCCTTAAGAGGCTTACGCGGCCCGCGACAAACTTAAAAACCTGATTTTTAATTATTTTTGATAATATTCAGGGTATTCGGGGCCCGTTTTCGCGTATGGGGTGTATTTTGGGACATATTGGGATATTTTAAAATATATTAGGGTGTTGGAAAAATTCGAGGGTGTCGGTTTTCTTGAGGATTGTTATATCCTCCCCACCTTGTTTTAGAGCTCGTCCTCGAGATCTACTGGAACAAGTGTGGATATTTTCTTTGCATTTCAGATTCAAGCTCCCATGTGTACTCAGGTCCTCTTTTGGAGTCCCACTTCACTTTGACCAGAACCAATCTCTTGTGCTTGAGATTTTTGACTTTCCTGTCTTCAATCTGTAGAGGCCTTTCTACAAACTTGAGTTGTTCATTTACCTCTATATCCTTAAGAGGTACCATCAGCGATTCATTGGCTAAGCATTTCTTGAGATTAGATACATGAAATACATCATTTATTCCTGCCATTTCTTCTGGCAGTTGTAGCTGATAGGCTACAGGTCCTATTCTTCTAATAATCTTAAAAGGTCCAATATACCTGGGACTTAGCTTTCCTCTTTTGATGAATCTTACTACTCCTTTCCAATGAGAGACTTTCAATAATACTTTGTCTCCTACTTGAAATTCCAATGGTTTTCGTCTGTTATCAGCATAGCTCTTCTGTCGATCACGTGCTGCTTTCAGTCGTTCCTTGACTTGAATAATCTTGTCAGTTGTTTCTTGTACTATCTCAGGTCCAGATAGTTGCTTTTCCCCAATTTCTGCCCAACAGACTGGGGTTCGGCACTTTCATCCATAAAGTGCTTCGAATGGTGCAGCATTTATACTTGTGTGATAACTATTATTATAAGAAAATTCTATTAAAGGTAAGTGATCGTCCCAATTACCTCCAAAATAAATTACACAAGCTCTAAGCATGTCTTCCATTGTTTGAATCGTCCTTTCGCTTTGTCCGTCCGTTTGAGGATGATAAGCTGTGCTTAGATTCAACTTGGTTCCCATGGCTTTTTGGAAACTTGACCAAAAATGAGAGGTAAAGTGGCTATCTCTATCAGAAACAATTGATAAAGGAATTCCATGTAAAGAAACTATTTCATTTACATATAATTTAGCTAGCTGTTCCATACTGAAAGTTTCCTTCATTGGTAGGAAATGAGCTGACTTGGTTAGCCTATCTACAATCACCCAGATTGTATCATTACCTTTTCTTGTTTTGGGAAATTTGGTAACAAAATCCATTGTTATCAATTCCCATTTCCACACTGGCATTTCTAACTGTTGCAACAATCCTGAGGGTTTCTGGTGTTCAGCTTTAACTTGGGAACAAGTTAAACATTTAGAAACATAGGCTGCTATGTCCTTTTTCATTCATATCCACCAGAAATTCTTTCTTAAATCCTGATACATTTTATCATTTCCAGGATGCATCATATACTTGGATTTATGGGCTTCTTCTAATATACGATGACGTAGGTTTCCTAGTTTAGGTATCCACATTCTCTTTTCATGAAATCTCCAAATTCCATCTGGTCCTTGTTTTAATTGCTTAATCATACCTTTTAGTTTTTCAGTATCATCCTTGATTACTGATTCTTGTGCTTTTCTAATTTGATCATTTAAATCTACTTGTAGATTTAATTTAAGAGAACGTACCATTTTTGGCTTTTCATGATACTTTCGGCTTAAAGCATCTGCCACTACATTCGCTTTTCCTTCATGATACTGGATATCACAATCATAATCACTAAGCATCTCCATCCAGCGTCTTTGTCTCATATTCAACTCCTTTTGCCCGAAAACATACCTTAAACTTTTATGATCAGTGAATATGGTAAACTTACTACCATAAAGGTAATGTCTCCAAATCTTAAGGGCAAAAATTATATCTCCTAATTCTAGGTCATGGGTTGAATAATTCTCTTCATGATTCTTAAGTTGTTTAGACGCATAAGCTATAACCTTTTGGCGTTGCATTAACACACATCCATAACCTAACTTAGAAGCGTCACAATAGACTACAAAGTCTTCAGTTCCTTCTGGTAACGCTAGTATGGGTTAATCTTTGCTTAAGAATTCTAAATGCTTCTTCTTGTTTTGGTCCTCATTCAAACTTAATGGATTTACAGGTTAACTTAGTTAAAGGAATGGCTATTCTAGAAAAATCTTGAATAAATCTTCTATAATAACCGGCCAATCCTAAGAAACTTCTAACCTCGGTTGGTGACTCAGGGGTTTTCCATTTGGTAATCGCCTCGATCTTTGTTGGATCCACATGAATTCCTTCATGGTTTACTAAATGTCCAAGAAATTGTACCTGCTCTAACCAAAACTCGCACTTTGAAAATTTAGCATAGAGCTTTTCCTTTCTTAATAGACTTAGAAGTGCGTGCAAATGCTTTGCATGATTCTCTTTATTCTTAGAGTAAATTAGAATATCATCTATAAAAACAATTATGAATTTATCCAAATATGGCTTACATATTCGGTTCATCATGTCCATAAATGCGGCTGGGGCATTGGTTAAACCAAATGGCATGACAGTAAATTCATAATGGCCATACCTTGTTCTAAACACAGTTTTAGGAATATCCTCTTCCTGTACCTTTAATTGATGATATCCTGATTTTAAATCGATTTTAGAGAAAAATCGAGCTCCTTGCAGTTGATCGAACAGATCATCGATTCTTGGTAATGGGTACCGATTCTTAATCGTGACCTTGTTCAATTCACGGTAGTCAATGCACATACGCATTGATCCGTCCTTCTTTTTGACGAATAAAATCGGTGCTCCCCACGGCGACGAGCTTGGCTGTATGAATCATTTCTCTAATAATTCATCTAATTGTTTATTTAATTCTTGCATTTCGGCGGGTGCCAAAAGGTAAGGTGCTTTAGCAATTGGTGCTGTTCCAGGTAGTAGATGGATTCTGAATTCGACTTCTCTGTCTGGTGGTAGTCCTGGTAATTCTTCTGGAAACACATCTGAAAACTGAGATACTACTGGAATGTCTTTTATTTCCTTTCATTTAGTGTTAGTGATTATAGAAATCAAATACACTATAGACCCTTTTCTTATATAGCTTGCAGTTTTCATCACAGAGATGAATTTCGTGGATCTATAAGGTTTATCTCCTTTAATTGTGATATTTTCACCCTTTGGTGAATTTACTTGAATTGATTTTTGATCACATAAAATATTAGCTTTATTGGCTATTAACCAATCCATTCCTAATACAATATCAAATCCTGCCAAATCCATAGGATAAAGGTTTGCCATAAACTTTTGGTTTAAAAATTCTATTCTTGCTCCCTGCAAGATTTCAGAAATCCTAACAGTTTCTCCATTAGCTGCCTCTACGAGACATTCTTGTGGTAGTTTAGTTAATGACTGATTTAGAAGTTTGCAAAATGAAGTATTAATAAAACTTTGGTTTGCACCAGAGTCAAATAATACTTTAGCAAAAACATCATTAACTAAAAACGTACCAGCTATCACGTCTGGAATCATCTTGGCTTCATCTGCAGTCAGAACAAATGCTCTAGCATTTTTAGTGTTCTTATTGTTCGCGGCTGGAGCTAGTTTTGGACAGTTCGGCTTGATGTGACCTTTTTCTCCACAGTTGAAGCATAGTCCATTACTGGATTTTCTCCTGCAATCTTCTTCCTTATGTCCTGGCATCTTGCAGAAATTGCAAAGAGTGGAGCATTTTCCTGAATGCTTTTTCTTGCAGACCTTGTAGAATGGTGCAGAGGTAGAACCCATATTCCTACGATTGTAATTCCCAGAACGGAATTCTTGGGTAAGCCTTTGGGTTAGGTTTCTCCTTTGGTCTTCTTCTCTAGTATGGATTAATTCATCTGTCAAGGTGTTTGCTAGTTCTACAGCTTCTTCTATAGTTTGGGGTCTAGCTGCCTTGACTACATGTCTAATCTCTCCAATTAATCCCCAAATGTAACGGGAGATTAACACTGGTTCAGGTGATGCAAGGGTTGGTACTATTCTAGCATATTCAAAGAATGTAGTAGTATAACCCTTACTATCTACCCCGATCATCCTAAGGTTCAGAAATTTATTTTCTATTTGTTCCTTTTCATTGGGAGGGCAGAATTTCCTTGCTACCATATTCTTAAATTCCTCCCATTCCATATTGTATATCCTATCACTTTCTTTTGATTGGAGGATAGTGTTCCACCATTCTAAGGCTGAGTTCTTAAACAGATTAGAAGCAAACATTATCTTATCTTCTTCAGCACACTTGCTTATTTTTAAAACAGCTTCAGTCTTTTCTATCCAGCGTAGAGCTGCAATGGGTCCTTCATTGCCCGAGAATTCTATTGGTTTGCAGGAACAGAATTTTTTATAAGAACAACCATAAGGCATGGTTCTTCTTCTTTTGGGAATGGGCACTTGAAGTACAGGTCCATTGTTCACGCTGTTTTCTGGTTCAATTGGTCGCTTACTGCTATGTTTACTTTTATTATTCGCTTCCTGAACCGTTTGAATAATAAATGGCATTGCATCTATAATTCCTTGTGCCACTATGTGTTGAATGGCACTATTATCCATTTGGTTTCCATTGTTATTGATGCTTGGATTCTCATTAACCAAGTTAATGTTACTCTGGTTATCATTATTCAGATTTTCTTGATTTCCTTCGTCGGCCATCTGAATTTTAAACAATTACCCCGTATTAATATCACAAAATAATATTTAATATAGTCAATCACATGACACGCAATTTAGCCAAAAGCGTCGATCATTGCGACTTACTCTATTCATATAGTATGCATCTATTACACACCAGTACTGAAATAAAAATTACAATACCAACTGAAATAAAGTTATACTAATAATAGTAGGCATCCGTACACACATATTTTATTTTATTATTATTACTATTACCGTTCCCATCATCACATTCATGGATATGGATTCATTCAGAAATCCATATTGCGCTCGTCATACTTCCAGATGAGTCGCTCTCCCACCTGTCTCATTCGTTCACTACTCTCTAAAATTTCCTCACCAAATGTCCTAAGTTCTTGTACATTATCTGCACTCATTGGGGGTGCAGGTTCTAGGACTGGGTTCGGAATCTGGGGTGCGGGTTCTTGATATGGGGGTGTAGGGGCCTGGAATCGGTAAGGATCTTCTAAAATCTCCCTAATGTATTCATCGTGGTAATAGGGATCTAAAGGATCCAAACCTGGGTAGGCTCCTATGTTTGGCATGGGCATGTCTTCATGTATCGGGTAACGTTGCACATAGTCCCTATTGTTGTCCCACCAGGGGTCGTAATTTGGGTCTAGGGGGTTTGGTGCTGGTACCCTAGGTATTTCTTCCGGATTGAAGTCATGCATTTCTACTTGATTTTCAGGGTTTTTCTATCTCCATGGGTTGGTCAGGGATTGGTAGTTGTGGTTGGGGTGCTATTATTTGCTCCAGGTTAGGGTCAGCTGCAGTGGTTGCTAAGATGTGGATATTGGCTATACCCCTATTAATCATATCCTGGGCATAGGCATCGGTTTCCCTTTTGGCCGATGCTAGTACTCTCTGTTCTTGTAACTTTTTCATATGCTTCCTACGCTCGTGTGCCCCTCGACTGAACCATCCCCTCTTTTTATGAGGAAATGGCTCTTCTGACTGAGCCTTAAACACAAAGATTCATTCTTCCATATCAGCAGAGTACCCTGAAAGGGCAGGCTGAGAAGAGGAGGTGCCTTCGCTTCTAGGCGAACCAGACAATTGACGATACGCGTCAGATGGTCCTTGGTCGCTCATACTGTAAACTAACAAATAGTCAAATAACACATAACAATAAAATACAATTATGCACGTATTCCCGTAATTTATTTCCTAACAAATTGAATTTTGATGTCAGCAGAACACTTATGTGGCTGAATCAGTGGCTTAGCTGTGATACCACCTTCTGTCGCAACCCCCGATCCCTAATCCCCGGGAGCGGGCGGCCGCGAGCCAGTTTCGGTGGTATCGCGTGTTTGTGTAATTTGGCAGCGGAATTTTCATCAGGACCGTAGTTAGAAAATATTTGATCAGAGTAAAATACCACATTTTCATAATATTAAACATATGGGATAAACCCAAGTTCGCAGTACACACGTTTTCATAGGAATAAATCCTATTTTATTTAATAAAAACATCTATTTTATTTTAGGTAACTTTATTGCCACTTTTCCAAGCCTTCAGTGCTGTCCAGCTGGCTTCTATTTGGCTTTCACAGTTTGTTACCTGAAACGCGTTTTAAAAACATTTGTCAGTGGGAAATACTGGTGAGTGAATCCCAGTTTAATCAAGTTTAAGTAAAATCCATTGTACAGTATTGAGGGCGATCTCGCAATTACATTTGTTTCCAAGTTATAACAATTAACATCCATGATACTGTCAGACCCGACTTGTGGAAATGTTACTCCTTGACCAGGTGGTAATAAATTTTGTATACAAAACCCCAACATACTCATGATAATTGTATTCTTACAAATACTCAATAACTGCTTTAATATACATTTAATTGTATGAGGTTTTGTAAAAACAGTTAACAAAAGGTTTACAAAAAGCGGATCAACTCACATTGCTGTCTTAGATTATCCTTTAGGGTTTCCTGGTGACAATCTATAATTTACACAAATGCACACGCGTTAGTATAATAACCCATTTTAACATTAGTAATACCCTCCCCGAGACGGCATTCCAACGACTACGTCGGGCAGAACCACGACAGCCGTTACGGAACCCTAGATCACTCGGGCAGCGTATCTAATACGTAGCCAGGGGTTATAATACTTACAACGGAGCATAACTTCGCTATTTAGGGGGGTATAATACCCGTATATTATGCCTACAATTCAGAATTTAGAGAAAGATTTCGATTTTGAACGATTCTCGACTGAAGGCCGATGCCTCCTTTATATAGGGCCTCACTTTGGGTTCTACGCGGCCCGCGTAAGAGAAGACAAGGGCCTACGCGGCCCGCGTCAACTCTGGTCAACGCTGTAGCTTGTCCGGATCATCGCCTAGACCCGCCACGATGATGACACGTGTCATCACCGGGCTGCGCCACCTTTATGATCTCTAGCGGACCGCGTAAGATCCTTAAGAGGCTTACGCGGCCCGCGACAAACTTAAAAACCTGATTTTTAATTATTTTTGATAATATTTAGGGTATTCGGGGCCCGTTTTCGTGTATGGGGATGTATTTTGGGACATATTGGGATATTTTAAAATATATTAGGGTGTCGGAAAAATTCGAGGGTGTTGGTTTTCTTGAGGATTGTTATAATGCACATGCATCAACTTGTGAAAATATGTCATTGGGGATGGCCATTATTAAAAGTGACTTTGCCCTTTCATCCCCAGCCACCTTTTCCTTGTCTTCCTCACTCCAAAGTATTTCACTTTTGGGAGCTTGGGATAGCAGGTGATTGGTCAGTTGCTGGAATAGCTGGTATTTCAGTCATTGGTATATGTGGACCCCTTTCAATTGATTGAAACAGAGCTCGGTCATGACCATTAAGGAAATTGACCATCCGGATTTTCCATTGGGGGTATTCCTCTCTGACCAGAGTCGGAGGTTTGGACATAGAACCAATGTTAAAAGCATTATTCCAGGATTGAAAGCTGACCATATTTAGAGAAAAGAAGATGAGCGATTGATCGTTTGAAAATAATTTATTCAATCTGCTCTGATACCAATTGTTGGACCCAGTATGGCCTGAACAACTTCTTTTCACGTAATATGGCAAGTGATTTCAGTAGATGTGAAAAAGATGTGCGGAAATGGAAATCAGACTTTCAGAAACAAGACCTACAGAATTATCAAGTTTATATCACTTTGAAACAAAATGGTTTACAAGGTGATTGTAAGATTATTATCTAATACAAATGAATCTTGAATTCTGTGGGTGAGAGGACAATGGAGTTTTGTAGTATTTGTGAATGCTAAGCTTCAAACTCAATTGTCTTCTGCTGGTTGAGCCTTCTATTTATAGAAGGCTGGGTGCATGAATAAAAAATAGTTTATTCATGCAATAAGTCCTGCAAAAAGTAGCCATTTGACATATTCATTGAATCCAACGTTCAAGTTGCCTTTTTCATCATGATATCCAATAATGTCAACTTGCTTCGGTAAGTGTGGCAGGATAGAGCAGATTTCAGACAAGTGGGGTTTTCATCAGAATTTCTGATAAACCAATTCATCAGAAATTCTGGTGAACAAATCATCAGAAAATCCTGATGATCAGAATCGTCAGAAACTGATGATATTTCATCAGAAATATCATCAGATCCATCAGAAATGACCTTCTCTGATAATCCAATTCAGCTATTGATCAACTTGTGATTCTTTGAAGTAGATGCTGTGCATTTCGGTTGTCCTATCCGATCTTCTTCTTCTTGTTGTGATCTTTAGGACTGTTATCTCTTCATAGATCCAGTTGATTGTGATTTTCTTCAATACTTACAAATAAAGTTTCCTAACAGACATTTCTTTGTGTTTTTGGTGCACTGCGTTTTAGAAAAAAAGTCATTTTTTTACGTTTTTTGTCCATTGCGTTTTACGCAACTGGGTTTTCGATTTTTTTTTGTTGAAAATATAGCAATAATATACTCGTTTTTTGGTGCAATTTTTATAAAAAAAAATAGTGTTGTATGAAAAAGTTATTAACATTTAAAAAATGGGGGGGGGGGAATTGGAGGAGAGAGAAACTATTGTCCTGGATTGAGTAGAATGCCCTTACACAAACCCACACGCCTCTTTTTTTCCCTTCAATTTCCCTCATTTAGTCTTAGCCCTTGATTAAATCAATTGATGGTCAAGATTACTTCCTAGCCTTCCTAGCAAAAAAAATTTCCTTTTATATCATAACCCACTAATGAAATTATTAAAATCTTAATCACTTGACATTAATAAAAGAAACTAATATCATTATCAATCAATGTTATAACCATATTCCAACATTTCAAACAACACTTTATTTAAATAACTTAAATATGATAAAACCCTTTACAAAACTCCATTTATTCTAGACTCAATCCTTCGCTTCCCTAGAATTGTTTGAAGAACTCGGTGGAGCATTGGCTTGAGCCGGATCAAACACCTCGCCAAACAATGTGCCCTTGGTCAAGAACTCATGAGCCAAATACCCGACTAGGAGTATGTTATTGTGAGCGGGTGGATATTCAAGGGCTTTGGATGGAGCACTGGTTTGAGGTGAGTCAACGGCTGGTGGAGGATCAATGGGAGTAACCATTGTAGACGGCTTATTAGGAGAAAACGCTTTCATTGGAGGTGGAACTGAACGAAACGGGTTATCCGAAGAGATTGGCTCAGGATGAGAAGGTACCATATGACTCATATCTAAATGAGGGGAGGCTTTGGATAGACTATTTTGATCCATGGCTAGAGGAGAATAAATTATTGGTGGAGTTAGCTACCTTGGGTGGCCTACTTGTAGCCATGGCTTGAGTATCATTTGCCTTGGGTGACTTAGCTGATTGTAGCCATGGCTTAAGGTATATGTGCATTGGGTGACCTAGGTATAGCCATGGCTTGAGAACGAACATCTTTTGGCATTGGCTTAACTAACTTTGGTTGTGGTGGTCTTATTGTTGTTGACACCTTCAAGAATAAAATGAAGGGCGAGTAAAATGGTAATTGTTAGAGATGGATTTTCTAAACATAAGGATCACGGATCCTCAAGTGCAGCCAGGATCACGGATCCTCAATTCGGTTTGAATTAAGGATCCTCAGAAGATGTTGCAGGTTTAAGGATTCAGATCCTCATTATTATCCTTACACTAACAGTTGTTTCCACTATGTTTGAACTTGTTTTGCAGGAGTATTCGAATGGGACTTGGTCTTGCCGAGATTCCAGGGGAATATGCTCCATTATTCTGCACGTGCATGGCTTGTATAACCGTTATAGAAGTCGTGGGAAGCTAGCACCTTTTGCGGATTGTTTGTTAGTTAGATTATTTCCATTTTTATAAGGGGATAACAAGCTTGATTAGATAGAACGATTAGCAACACACACACTCTCGAGAACTCTCTGCAACTTATTGGCGATTACACACTTTTTACACACTAGTGATCCTTGTAACAAGCTTGTTATCATCCCGATTTGTAACCTTTACTTGTTCAATATAGTTGGTGATCGGTAGTTTCCATCACCCGAGGTTTTTTATGTCGGAGATCTTCTAAAGATCAAGGGCTTTTTCCTCGTATAAATCCTTGTGTCCCACATTCATTTTATACATACATTGTTCATACATTTGTCCATTAATTCAAGCATCACACCACACAAAATCGGATTTGGTTGTATTATCCTTGTGTGATTTTTGACCAAAACAGTAATAAAATTTCATAAATAATCACATATAAAAGATCAATATTATCTAAAATATACATATATTAAATTACCTGAGGATGTTTTTTTTTTGAACGACAAATTTGGATCACTGACGGACTAACGGAGAATCATCATGTCACCAGTAGAACCACCCGATCATATTCATCTCCACTAGGCTATAATACATACACACCAATTCAGGAACAAATCCAATAAATTTGGGAAAACCCCTTTTGTAGGAATCAAACTCGGGACCTAATGATCCCTAAGTCTTATCTCACCCCAAAAGGCCACAAGGCCAATATAAAAAATATTATAGTAGTAAAAAGATATTTAATATACATATTAGTTAAAACTTTATCGCTCAGCAGGTCAATAAAACCCAATGTTTTAAAAACCGGTTCAAGCCGGTCGGTAGTACTGGCTGCATCGTCCGGTAGAACCGGTTAAACTGCAGGGTACACCTGGTTGAAATTCGGTTTTTATACCGTACCGGATTGGGCTCAGAAACGGTTTAACCGGTTATACCGATACTACCGGCTGGTTTGAACCGGTTTTTAAAACATTGATACAAAGCATAAATTTAGTGTTTATAATCTGAGTTTGGAGCAGACATATTTTGTTACAATATGATCTTAAAACCATATCGAAATTTTCTACAATCATAAACTTCGCAATCATTTTAAAAGCCGTTTAAATTTAACTTTTTAGATCCCATTCTATTTATACCTTCTGCTATTGTTAACTGTAAAACCTAAAATCTAGGGGAACCAACTTCTCTCTTATTGATTTAAACTCCGTTTATCGTTAGTAATTCTAGATAACCAATCAAACCACAAACTGAGTTTTAATTTCTTGTCATAGATTTCTTAAAAAAAAATAAGTGGCCATCTCAGCATGACACGTAATAAAAAACCAGCCACATCATAAAAACTGGCCACGTAGGATAAAAAAACTAACTGAGTTAGTTTTTGGAGTAAACTGCTATTTTGGTCCCTGAAGTTTGGGCAGTTTTGCCACTTTAGTCCAAATCTCAAACCTTTTGTATCTCGGTCCCTGTGGTTTCAGTTTTGTTGCCATTTTGGTCCAAAAGTGAAATCAGGCCATATTCCCCAAATTAAACCCTGATGTTTTGTCCTTTTCCTCAGGGGTATTTTAGTCATTATAATTTTATTATAACTCATTATTAATTAAAAATAATCAAACTAAATAAATCAATTTTGACCCTATAAAAGCACATCATCTTCCCCAAATGCAGAGCAAATACCCTAACCCAAACCCTAATTCCTCTGTTCAATTTCTACAAGGTTAGTTCTCAATTTCCTATCTTAAACTCTGCCGCAGTCTCTCCGGTTTCCATTGCAATATTTTTTCCGGCGACTGTTCCACGTTTGCCCACATCTGTGAATTCACTAGTGTTTTCTGCAGTATATTGACTTCTTTGAGTTGCGCCATAATTGTTCTTTTTTGACTGGTCACCAGCTTGTAGTGCACCTTTATGATATGCTTTTGTTTGGGTTGCACCATAATAGTTCTTTCTGGCTTGGTCACTATTTTGTTGTTGTGCACCCTTTTGCTGCCTCTGGCCTTGGGTCTTATATCTCCGTGTTCTACTTTGATCGTGTATGCCACCACCAGCTGTGCCATACATGGTTTCTTCGACACGGTGGACTACGGCGGCGGAACCCGGTTGCCCACCTGGTTCCTGCATGACGGTGAGTGATTCAAAGTGAGCTACTTGTGGGACCTAACCTTGCTCGACTTGATCATGAGCCTTGTTATTGTTATTCCTCCTGATCAGCTGCTGTGAAGCCATGGTTGAACAGAGGAATTAGGGTTTGGGTTAGGGTATTTGCTCTGCATTTGGGGAAGATGATGTGCTTTTATAGGGTCAAAATTGATTTATTTAGTTTTATTATTTTTAATTAATAATGAGTTATAATAAAACTATAATGACTAAAATACCCCTGAGAAAAAGGACAAAACATCAGGGTTTAATTTGGGGAATCTTGTCTGATTTCACTTTTGGACCAAAATGGCAACAAAACGGAAACCACAGGGACCCAGATACAAAAGGTTTGAGATTTGGACTAAAGTGGCAAAACTGCCCAAACCTCAGGGACCAAAATGGCAGTTTACTCTAGTTTTTGGTTAATGATGTGGTGCCAGCACAAACGAAATGTCAAGTTGGAGGTGACGGGCGTCAAAGTGTTAGTTGGGGGTGGCAACGGCCAAAGGCCGATAGTTAGGGGTGATAAAACCCAATAACCCCAAAAAAAGGGTAATGTTGATCATAAACTTCTAATACCCAAAAATTTGATCAACATTACCCTTTTACACTACTATAATTTACATCAAGGCCAGACCGACTTCCGCTTCAGCGCCGGGCAAAACAGAGCTCAACCCGGAAATCCCTCCTGGTCCTCAAAAGGACCCGGTATTGGATCCGAACGAACCGACGGGTCACCTGGACCCGAAATCCGACTACATTTGAACAAAAAGATAACCCACATTTCAGATTTTAATCAACTAAAACAAGGTTTGTATGTGAAAAAAACAAGTAAGATTTCGTACCCACGACGTGGAAGGTGATGAGTATCACTGCGTATTGCCGCATATTCGCTGATCGGACTATAGTGGAGTTGAATCACCGGTGTTTGAGCTCGCCGGAAGTGGAGGGGGTGTTTGGGGGAGAAGAGGGATTGATTTGTAGCTTACTAAAGAAGTTCAAGGATTGAAAAAGCAGGTGACATATGATAGTTTTGTGAAATGACGATCTTACCCTCCATGGAGTTAAGTAAAGTAACGGTTAACTAACAGAAATTTGGTCAAGGCCCTTAATTGTGAGCAATTGGATACCTGGGGAACTGAAGTGTTGAGTTTTTCAAAATAGGGACTGAAATTGCGAACGGGTGTAAACCACAGGGACTAAAAGTGTACTTTACTCAAAAACTAATTACCCCTACGATTTTTAAACAGACATAACATTTTTGTACGTTAATATTTAAAAAAAATACACCATAAAAACGAGTATTTTATTCTCTTTAATTTGAGTCTAGTATTGCAATAGTTTTTTTTAATTAAAAAAATTGATATGTTACGTGATTAACTGTGTCTAAGGATGAGCAATAGCTATTCATATTTGCATATGCATCTAACAATTTTATGTATTTCTAAGCAAAAGTTCTAGCTCAAGTTTGGATTTGGCTATTAATCGAAATTAAACTAATGAAAACAAAAACCGTCAATTTAACCGAATAAACCAAACAAGTTATCAAAAAACGACTAGTTAATAAAATAGATTAACCGTTAACTTCGGTTTTTATTGAGAATAATAATCGGTTTTTATTGAGGATAATAATCGAATCAACCGAACAATACAAACCCACCCTGACACTATCTTTGTTTCCACATGGATAGGCGGGCACTCTATCAAGCGAAATAAACATGTGCAAGTTAATAAATGGAAGAAACCAACAACAAGTAGGAGAAATGTTACATAATACTCATATCATTTTTGTCTTAATTAGATAACTTAACATTCAAATCGTGTCATGTCTTTTTTTCCATGTGTCAGGAAAAAATGGAGCATAAGATACCGTGGTCGGATTATTTTAATATATAAAATTAAATTTATTAAAAATAAAAACATTTTAATTACATTAAAAATTAAAAAAACAAGTTACAGTCATCACTCGACGTTAGCATCAAATAAAAGAGAAAAAAGAAACAAAAATCTAAATCACCACGGTTACCTATAAAATGGATGAAAAAACCCTTAACTTTAATGAAAAATGAATGTTGATTGACCTGATTGGAACACATTTGAAACTTGAGTGATTTAATTAGAACACTTTAAAAATTTGGTTACTATTCTACAAAGTTACCCTCGAGATTATTTTCTTATTTCAAAAAAGGGCGAAAGGGATTTAAAAATTTAGGGTTTTGGTGATGAAGAAAATATTTGTATAATCGTGTCAATTACCGGTGAGTGTGGTTAGATTTGGAGCTCTGTTTGGTGGCGTACAGAAATGGGTCAATCGGAATATATCGATGGCAAGTTCGTTGTTGTCCGTCCGAAAGTATGTACGCACGCTGTGTTTACTACATTATTATTTTTGCAAGTACATGCTTCTGTGTTAGTGTATATATAAGTACTCATAACAGTTGTTAAGTTTGTTAATATATTCAGTTAGGCAGGTTAGTTAGTCAGTTAGTTTTTAGTCATTTGCAAACAAGAGTCTTGCAGTTTGTTGTAAAAACTTTGGTCCCAATCATTATTGTGATTGTTTATGTGTCTGATTGTTTTATAATTTGTGTATGCTTTGAATGTGATATCTGCATGCATTCTGATTACATTTTGTTTTGTTTTGTTTTGTTTTGTTTTGGGTAAAAATTATAAGGATAAAGAAAGATTCATCTGCCGGGTAGGCTTAAAGGTGGAAATATCTTTAGAGGATGAACGCTTCCGTGACGTTTGGTTCCCTGCAACTATTGTCCAAGATCTGGGCAACAATTGGTTCTTGGTTGAATACAAAGAGCTTCAAAGAGTTAGTGTAGATCATCTTCACATTCGCCCCTTGAGACCTGTTTTTCGGGATCACCAATTTCATTTGTTAAGAGAAGTGGAGGCTTTTTATGAGTTTGGGTGGTGGAGTGGAGTAGTTACGAAAGAACTTGCTGACAGTAGATACATTGTGTATTTTAAACACACAAATAAGGTGAAAGAATTTAGTCTTCCGGAATTAAGAACACAGCTGAAATGGCATTGGGAAAAGGAAATTTGGTTCTTTCCTCCTAAGGCTATACGGTATGGGGATCGGCTTTGGACCGTCCCCATCCGTCGCCGATCCTACCTCGATGCCGCCCCCCCATCGTCTCGTCGTCTCCGTCGTATTCTCGACGTCCAGGACGGAGCAAAACAAGTGGGCCCCCTATTCTTTGTTTGTTTGTTTGTTTGTGAATAAGATTTGTACATTAGGCATGGATACTTGTACATAGTGGGATGGGGTAGGACCATCCTCCCATACCCTCTAGTTTTGGAGGATGGACCATCCTTGGGAGGACTATGACGTGGCGCCTACGTGGCGGATCATCCTCCAAGGATGGACCATCACCATACCCACTAGCCTAAGGTATCTCTAGTAAGTAGAGTGATCTGATTGTCATTAACTTTTTAATTATTATTATTATTATTATTATTATTATTATTATTAGGGGGTGTTTGAGATTTACTTTTTGTAACTGCTTATTGCTTTTTGAAAGATATCAAACCCTGGGATTGCTTCTCCTGGTCTGAGAGTATCAAACAACAACAACAACACCAGCGGCAGCAGCTCTGTTGATCTTCAAGAGTCTGCAGGTAGTTTCGGTTTATTCTGTTTTTATTTTTTATTAAAATCCATGACTTTCTAAGGCAAGCTGCACAAAATAGGAGCAAGTTTTACGTTTTTTCATGATTTTAGCAACTGACATTAAATAGGCAGCGGCAGCAGCAGCAGCTGCTCTGACAGCTCTGTTGATCTTCAAGATTCTGCACAAATAGTAAATGGAACTTCTAATAGTGTGGAGAAATCACTCGGCTCAGTGTCTGAAGGTAGTTATCTGTGTATTCTTTGAGTTTGTATGGTATTCATTTTTGGTTAAAAAATCTGCGACTTCTTAACTGCAAATAGATTGTATAAACTAATTTGCATTATACACACACATATATATCTCTTGACTAAAAAAACAAACTTACTATTATGTTTGCAGTAAGTAATCAAAATGGAGATGGCAGTGTTAAGAAGTTGTCAAGTAGAAGTAGAAGTGGGGCAGAGTTAACTTCGCAAAAGGAAAAGTACAACACACCAACGAAAGGAAAACGAGGAAGAAGTACTTTTAGTTTAATCCTCGAGTCAGAAGAACTAGGTGCACAGTCACTTTATTTGTAGATTATTAGATAATATTATGATTAATATAATATCAACTTAAAAGATCTATCTTCCTCATATTACTCATTGCGTTTTCTGTAGATTATCTATATTCTGTTGCACAAATAGGAAATGGAACTTCTGATATTGTTGAGAAATCACTCGACTCCACATCTGAGAATCTACCTCTTCCAAGGTGGTTTTTAGGTTCTCTCGAGTCTGCAGGTAGTTCGGTTTATTCTGTTTTTATTTTTTATTAAAATCCATGACTTTCTAAGGCAAGCTGCACAAAATAGGAGCAAGTTTTACGTTTTTTCATGATTTTAGCAACTGACATCAAACATTTTGAATCGATTTTAGAGGCCAAATTTATTTTTAAAAAGTATCGATGACGTGGCACGTGATTGCCTCATTATAGGGTATATGTATGTCATGTGACATGACATTTGATTTGAATTAAAAAAAATTAGATACAATTTTTCGAAAAAAACGTTTTTAAACTTATTACACGAGATTTTTTTTCACATATGTACCATCTGATGTGGCGGCTGTCGTGACATTGATCGACGATCGGTGCAGCGTAATATACCTGTAAAATCACAGGTAAAGTCAGTTGAAATGATGCTTGTTGCTAAAATCCACAATAGATTTTATATCTGTTCTGTTTTATGTTTATACTTTTCTCCATTTGCAGGTCAAACACCGTCTGTAAATTTTGATATTCCACCCTCTATCACAATCGGCAATGATCAAAAGCCGAGTTTTGAAAAACGGAGCTCATTTTGGGAGACCAGCAAGTCAATGGAAGCATTCCGTTTATTTCCACAGAATCCGCATTTTCGCCCACTTGATAAAATTAACGAATGTGCCCGTGAACGCCATGCAATCCACAAAATGGTTGACTTCGTAGGCGTTTTCGAGGACATGTGCCGTTTACGGCGTGATCATCCAAGAAGCGAAATCAAAGATCAACTGCAGACCCTTTTGGAACTGGAAACCCACGGGTTTGATGTCGATTCTTTAAGAGACCGTTTGATGGAAATGCTTTCTTGGAAGGACAAACGGGAGGCACTTGAAACTGGGTCAAAAAAACCTGAAGGTAATCTTGAGATAGAGCGTGTGAAAGTTCAAGAACGCAACAAAGACGTTGTGTTGATTGATAGTCAGATTGATGAATTGCGTGATAAACGTGAACGGCTTGTGAAAGAAAACGAGGAGAGTACGCTGAATATAGTTGCTTGGGAAAAAGAAATTGAAGACATTGAAGAAGCTAAGTGCGAATGTGATCGCAAATTCTATGAATTTGCGACTGCCCGTTCTAAATTATCAAGATCAGTTTGTTAGAGATGCTGAGAAGAGTTTTTGGATGATTAGTTTATAGTAGTTATCTTAAGGTTATCAAGTACTTGAAGGCCTGACATGATTAGTTTATATAATCGTGGTCAAATCTAATATAAAGAAAGAGTAAACTGCAATTGTATAGCATGTGGTTTGAGGGTGCTGACACTCTTACCCTCTATTTTAAAAGATTGTTGTCTTAACCCCGCGTCTACGTGATTGCTTCAATGTTCACCCCTTAACGTGTTAAAAGACGTTTTTGCCCCTAATAATAGAAAAAGAATTAAAGTAAATGACACATTTACACCATGTGTTTTACCTTCGCTAACATGTTTACACCCTGTTTACTTAAACTTTACACTTTCAGCGATACTTCGTTGACCGGAGCAAAACCTACAACTCGTCTTCTTCGGTAACCACCTACTGCTATCATCCCCACCAAATCATCCCACTCCAAACACCGTTAAACATCGTAACGTAATCACCAAATCAAGCGTAACATAATCACCAGATCGAGCATGATTCTTGTTCCTTTTAGGTTCGAAATTCAGCCAACAAATCTTACCCGCACGAATACACCTTCAAATCGTTGCTGCTTCCTCGTTTCTGTGCCATCGGACATCGTCGAAACAAGCTCGCCGGTTTCGGCGGGAGTTCGAAACCCGACTCCTTTATATTTTTTATTTAACTTGTTGATGTTTTGAATTCTTTCTTTTTAATAAATATAATATGTTCACATAAAATTATGAATATCGTCGACAAGAATCGAGTATTTTAATGGTTATTGACTTATTTCTTTCACGTGAATATAATATGTTCAAAATATAATCTGTTTTGAATTCTTAGCCCATGTAAATCGAGCATTTTATAAGCTTCATGTGCTGATTAACGCCGGAGAAGACGATTTTTTCTCCGGAGGTCGGAATATCTCTCGAGATGACGAGGTTAAGAAAACAAGTGTAAACTGAAGTTTACTCTATAAATATAGGTAAGATTACGAAAATGCTCTTTGTTAAGGTTACAGATTTACCCCCAGAGGGGTGAAAATTGTTGCATTCAAACAGACACGGGGATAAGATAAGGGTGTCAACGCCCTTAAGCTACATGGGGTAACATTTGCAGTTTACTCTAAAAACGAGATTACATGTTTTAAATATTAGAAGACACTGTATACATATAGGCTTATCATATGACTTATGCTAATACACATTTAAGAGAAACATATTAAGCAACTAAGTCTCTATTTACTAACTAAATAGCATTAGTTAATGTGGGGCTAGCCCACTTAGTAGGGGCATATGCATTTTTGAAAGAAGGTTCCAAATTTAAACCTAGACATAGATAAATATTTTAAAATAATTTATATAATAGAGTATGAGCAAGAGTTGTTATTAAAAAAATAATAAAAAAAAACTAAATAGCATTAACTCTAACATCCCGTCTATCTGAACATCGGCTTTGATGTTTGTCTTGAAACAAATAAAACTAAGATGATAGCTTGCTCGACACGTGGCGAGGGTGGGAGGGGCTTGGGTTGGGGGCATTGCTCGACACGTGGTGAAAATAGGATCCACAAGCTAATACTAAAAAACTAGGGGTGTGGTGGGGCGTCGCTTAGATGGGCGTGGCCAGCCATGTGGAATTTTGTAAAAAACTACAAAGAAAATTAAAAAAAAAACTACATTGAACCAGCTGTAACACCTCGAAAATTCACGTACTATAATGTGTAGACATGTGTCAAACGTTTAAACGTGTGAAAGAAATATTATAGAAGGACTAAAGTTGACAATCATGGAAAGTATGTGGATATACGGATTCTAAATGTCAACGGTGAATAAATATATTGTATATTAACCCTACAAGTTGCTCATACCTTCAAACGAATAAATCATGGATCATACGGAGCTAAAAGTGAGAGATTTCAAACTACAGGGACTAAATGTGTCAACATGTTTAAATTATACCTCTGAGTGACCTTTTGACAAACCCGAAGCTTTGTAACTGATAATTATGCTCACTAGAATGCACGATATAAATTTCATAAAGTTTTGTTATCGTATGAGAAAGTTATGATCAAATTCGTGTACGAAGGGTTAAAGCATAAACGTTGAAAGTTAGGACTTTTCGGGTAACAATAAAGTTACCCGGGGACTTAACAAAGTGGGTATATGTTTTAAAGCCCTTATAGATCAATATTGAGGGTTTATAATGCAAGAAAACAAGTGCCTAATCAATTTTTGAAGAGCCAAGGATCAAAATGAAATAAATCACAAAATCTGATCAGACGAGGCCTAGCGCGACGCGAGGGGGGGTGGCGTCGCGCGAGGGGTGCCCAGCTCCGAGAAATTTGGGTTTTTGCCTGCCATTGCCTTTGTGCGCGACCTTTACCCGATTTTCAACATCTCTTGGCCCCTAAAGCACCCCCTAAGCATCTAGGACACATGTGGGAAGGTTGTGGTGTGTGCTAGACCTTGTTGCCAACACTTTGTGGTGATTGAAAACACTATAAAAGGCCATGATCTTGCAAACAATTCCTCACACCTTCATCTGCATTTGTGGATCACTTCTGGAGCTCAAACTTCCTCTCAAGTGTTCTCTAATCAAGCTTAGGACTTCAGTAAGTGTTCTAATCCTTTCTAAATTGAGTTTAGCTTAGTTATTAGCTAAAAGTTAAACCGTCGTAATTACGGTTTGACTTCGAGATTAGGCAGCAATGGCTCAGTCATATCTCGAATTAAAAGTAGATATAAGTTGGTATTTATGTGGGTAATAAACCCTCAAAAGGGTTCCCCCTGATTACCACTCTAACCAGGTCAAAAGTCGGGTCAAACTTGCTAAGAAAAAGTCAACAGGATACTTAAATTACAATTTATGCATAATTAGCAATGTAGATCATATACAACCTGTTTGATCATTGTTATAACTTGGTAATAAGTATAAGAACATGTCTAAACATGTTCAACCCGACAAATTCCTGTAAATACCCGGTTCGGAACCGAAAGTCACATAGTTTGACTTTCACTTTGACTTTCAGTTCTGACCCGTTAAGGCATGTTTTAGAAATGCCTCAGAGCTTTAATTGGACTAGGTTACATGTTAGTACAACCCTCTGTGATTATACACCTTGGTTCATTAGTTATCCAATTAATATGCATGTTTCCGTTAATTGTTCATATGTTGACCGTTATGCCCTTATTACCTTAAAACGTGATTTTTGGAAATGTAAAAGAGTAGAAACCTTACATACTGATATATAAACTTGTATGCAAAATTTGAGATCAGTTTGAGGTGTAGATTGAGAGTTATGCTCATTATCGCAAAATTAATGCTTTATGTTAATAAAACGGCGTAATTAGCGTATAGCCTAGTTAAGCCTACTTTTTGGTATCAAACTTAATACCCACTGATGTAATATATTATTTTGGGATTTTTAAATATTTTTAATTAATTTTAGGCTGAGCATAACTAGTAGTCGTAGGCTTAATCCGGTAATTGTCGGTTTTGCCCTTACGGGCCATAAAATGAGTTTTACATATCTAAACGACTTCAAACCTTTTGCTACTGATCACATATGATAAATAGATTATTTAAGCCTTCTGGAAATATAAAAATATCAGATTTAAGTATCGAACCCGGAAATGGCCTTTAATCGCCTTATTAAGCGTTTTTAACGCAAAGTATGTATCAAAATTATATTGGACATACCCGGGTTGATACCTACTGATATAAGAGGCAAATTATAATATTTTAACAGTAAGCAAAGGTTGATAAACTCAGACTCCAGTTTTGAGCTTTTCGGCTTATGTGAAATTACCAAAATACCCCTACGGGGCATAGTCTGGTTAAATTTGATAAATTTCACATATATGCTTTAACCTACTGATATAACTTAGCAAATTATGTATTATTGCTGATTACATCAGACCTGTAACTCAGGTAGTTACTTAAACTCTTTTATAAACTTTTAAATGACCAAACTACCCCTACGGGGCCTAGTTTGTGTTTAAAAACGTTTCGGGCATAATGAAAGACATCTTACTGATGTCACAACATATTTGAGGCATAATTAACTTAGGAAACCTGTATATAGCTCTCACGAATACCCGTCACGCTTATTACGCGCACGGTTCGGTTTATGTAACAAGTTTACATAAATTAGCCGAGACGGGTCAAACCTTAACGGTTTATCTCAAAATCCAGAATGTGAATAATAAACCCATATTAAACAAGTCTCTGAACTTGCCGGGTCTGAATCACATTCTATCCGGTCTTCGCTTAATCGTGCGTACGAACCGTATCTTTGAAACTAGCCGGTCTAAGCTTAAGCTTAATTAAAGACCCGTTAGGATTCTAATAGGTTATTATAAAACCTTCGTTCCAGATTAGGAGTACCAGTAAAAGCTACGTGCATTTGCTTATTGTGATTTATACATTGCTCAGGTAAATACTTTTAACTTATTTTCCCTATACGGGCTTGAGTTACGGTATATAGCATACCGCTTGATCAAGCATCAAATCTCCACAGTTGAGTGGGTAGTTGACTAATTTGATCGGCTCGTTTAAACAGTCTTGATTACTTAAAGCCTTTGGGGGGGTTAATGACCATGTCCCGGATATCCTTGGCATCATCTTACGAGATGGCCACGACCTGAGCACGGGGTGTAGGCGTACACCTGTCAGTGTATAACTCTATGATGTGGTGTGTCTATTGATCTTTAACCCGGACAAGATCCGGACTACTGAACGCACAAGTAACATGTAATTCGTTCACAAGATTATAATATTAAATAATTCTCCCAAGTTATAAAAAGGTTAATTTTGCCTCTGTGCATTTTAATCAAATTATAAAAGATATTTTGTGCCACGTGCATCCAAACCAATTTTCTTAAACCATTTTCAAAATGAGTCAGTTAATTGTATTTACCAGTGTAAACTGACGTATTTTCCAAAAAGGCTAAATGCAGGTACTATACGTAATTGGCTGGATATTTCTCCTTAGCATCAATAGAAGTCTCGCAAGCTTAAGATGCCTAAAAGTCTGTTGAACTATTGTTTCCATTTTATGTTCGATCCTTCTGTGGATAAACTTCCGAATATTGTGACATTTGATATTACAATAATAAATTCGGTTGTATTATATTTTCAATTGCTTCCGCTGTGCATATTAAATATTGTGTTGTTTGACTATTATGTTGTCAACCACGTCACGATACTCCCCCATCGGGCCCACCGGTGACACGTGGAAAACGGGGTGTGACACCAGCCAACCACAGCCTGCCATGTCACCCAGCCCACGCCAGGCAGAATCTCCACACCAAACAGGCAACGCCAACCAAAACGTCAACCCGGGATGGAGCACCCGACGTTAAAGGGCCAAAACGCCCACACTCCAACACCTACACCACCGGTCTAACACGAACAATGATTGTGAAGGGCCATGGATGCCTGATCTATGAACAAGAACAATGATTGTGAAGGCCGAATTATATTAGGCCCAACTTATTCTAAAAGAAGATACATCAGTCATGTAGAGGAATATATTTATTTAGGCAAGTTTAATGAGTAAAATTAGCAAAAAAAAAAAAAAAATTATATGTTTTATGACTATAAGAATACACGAATTGTAACATCTCTTGAATTATCAATATTGTTCGCTTTCTTTACAAGGAGCTCGTTGATTTGTTTTTGGTTGTCCAGAACATCTTATAGGGTCACCTATTCTCATATCATGCTTAACTATGAAGTTCTCATCTCATCCATTAGGATTAAGCCCAAAACGCGTTGGTGATTCAAAAGGCGTGACATTTCTTATGAACCAATAATCTCTCAAGTCAGACGGCATATGTGAAATTTGCAAAAGGTGTTACAAGAATTTTTAATTAATAATTTATTTATCTGAATCTAGTGATAATTTGCAAAAATTATTAAAGACTGAGTAGGCTAAAAATATTAATATGGTTTTGTTAAAGGTTGGGTCGGTTATTAGTTTTTAATAGTGGACTGGTTTTTTACACATTAGCAAATTAAAATCGGTCAAAGTTTGGTGACATATATCTGGAAAAAAAAATGGTGTTAAAAAAAAGGCTAAAATCGACATACCACCAAATTATAAGCAATTGACTTAAGATTAGCAATTAACAAAATAATGACATAAACATAGGAAAAATATTAGGGCTGCAAACCAAACAAACGTTTAACGAACAGTTCATGAACCGTTCGATAGGAAGTTCGTTTGTGTTCGTTCGTTTATTAAACAAATGAACACGAACAAGAAATTTCGTTCGTTTAGTTAAATGAATGAACATGAACATGAACAGATGTCGCGTTTGTTCATTTATGTTCGTGAACGTTCGGTAACGTGTTCGTTTGTGTTAGATTGTATAATATACACACATATTTTTATCTTTTATTATATGAATAATGTAACAACCCTCGGTAAAACCAACACCCTTATAATAATTCCGACACTCCAGTATATTATAGAATGTCTCATTATGTCTTTAATTACACCACGTATGTGAAAACCGAGCCCGAAATACGTTATAGTTTATAAAAATAAAATAAAAACCTGAATTATGAGATGAGGCGGGCCGCGTAGGACCTCACCTCAAGCTCACGCGGGCCGCGCAGACTCATAAAATGCTGATACACCAGATGCCGACACGTGTCGACATCGTGGCAAGTCTACAAGCTGACCAGGCCAAGCTATAGTGTTGACCAAGGTTGACGCGGGCCGCGTAACCTTGGCCTGTGTCTCACGCGGGCCGCGACAGAACTCAATATCACAACTATAAATAGCAGGCATCAGTTTTCGTTTTCCGTCGCTCACTTCTCAAATTCTAAATCTCACTTTCCGTAGTAGAGGCATTATAGTCGGGTATTATACCCCTAATTAGCGAGGTTCTGCTCCGTTGTAAGTATTATAACCCCAGTTTCGTAATAGTTACGCTGCCCGATTGATTTAGGGTTCCGTAACAACTGTCGTGGTTCTGCCCGACGTAGTTGTTGGAATGCCGTCTCGGGGAGGGTATCATTAATAATTTCAAAGGGTTATGATACTAACCAATGTACATTTGTATAAATTATAGATTATACCCAGAAAACTCTTACAAGAAGCCTAAGATAGCAAAGTGAGTAATCTCCTTTTTGTTAACAGTTTTTACAAAACTTTAATTATTTTACAATATGATTAAGCGGTGATTGAGTCTTTGTAGTCTTCAATTACTGCCGGTATGTTGGGGTTTTGTATACAAAATTTACTACACTGTGAGTAGTAAGTCGAGGATGACAGTACGTTACCATTGGGACAATGAGTTAGCCAATGTGTAATATGACCCACAAGTCAGTGGATTGATAGTACCAAATGGAGTAATTGTGTAGACATAAGCATTGTAATCGTCCTCGATACTGTTTTAATCAATAAAATGTTTCTTGATTAAACTGGGATTCACTCACCAGTATTTCCGACTGACAAATGTTTTTAAAACGCGTTTCAGGTAACCCAATGTGACAGCCAACTAGTAGAAAGCCAGCTGGAGAGCACTAAAGGCTTGGGGATAATGTGGCTATAAAAGTTACCTAATAAACGATGTTTTAAATTCAATAAGATAGGGTTTATCCCTATAAATATATTGTAATAAGAAACTTGGATTTTATCCATGGGATTATTAATATAAAATATGGTGGTTTTACTCTGATAAACATTTCCTAACTACGGTCCTGATGAAAATTCCGCTGCGAGATTAAATAACCTGATACCACCACAACTGAGATCGCGTCCGCCCGTTCCCGGGAATAAGGGATCGGGGGTTGCGACAGGAGATGGTATTAGAGCCTAGCCACTAGGCTGAGCCAAAGAAGTGTTCTGATGACACTTAAATTCTATATTTTGTGTTAGGAAATAATCTACGGAAATACGTGCATAACTGTAATTATTTGTTATGTGTTATTTGACTATCTGTTAGTTTTCAGTATGAGTGATCAAGGACCATCAGACGTGAATCGTCAGTTAGCTGATTCACCTAGGAGTGAAGGTACATCATCACAGCCTGCCCTTTCAGGGTATTCTGCTGATTAGGAGGAGGGAATATTTGCTTTTAGAGCCAAATCTGAAGAGCCATTTCCTAATAAGAAACGAGGATGGTTCAGTAAAGAAGCTTTTGCTCGTAGGAAGAGAATGCGAAAATTGCAACAGCAAAGGGCTTTAGCAGCCATTAAGCGAAAAACAGATGCCCATACTCAGGATATGCTTAATAGAAGCCTAGCTAATTTCCATATCCTAGCTACAACTGCTGCTGACCCAACTCTGGAACAATTAGTAGCCCCACAACCACAAAACCCAGAACAACCCATGGAGATAGAAAATCAGGAAAACCAGGTGGAGATGCATGACTTTAATCCAGAAGAAATCCCTAGGGTGCCTGCACCAAATCCCCTAGACCCGAATTACGACCCCTGGTGGGACAACAATAGGGACTTTGTACAACGTTACCCTATTCAGGAATATCCACCCATACATAACATAGAAGCTTACCCAGGTATGGACCCTTTAGATCCCTATTACCATGATAACTATATTAGGGAGATATTAGAGGATCCTTACCAATTTCAGGAACTGTCACCCCCATATCAGGAAACCGCACCCCAGATTCCAAACCCAGTCCGAGAACCTGCACCCCCAATGAGTGTAGAAAACGTGCAAGAACTTAGGACTTTTGGGGAGGAAATTTTAGAAAGCAGTGAGAGAATGCGTCAAGTGGGAGAACGTCTCGTATGGAAATACGATGAACGTAATATGGATTTTTGGATAAATCCATATCCGTGAATGAAATGGAGAAAATGGTAGTAGTAATAATAAAAATAATAATAATAATAATAATAATAATAATAAAATAAAATAAAATATGTGTGTATGGATGCAAAGTACTATTAGTGTAATTTTCTTTTTGTTGGTATTGTAATCTTTATTTCTGTACTAGTGTGTAATAGAAACATAGTATATGAAAATAGAGTACAAGTCGCAATGATCGACGATTTTGGTTAAATTGCGTGTTATGTGATTTACTATATTACCTATTATTTGTGATATTAATACGGGGTAAATGTTTAAAATTCAGATGGCCGACGAAAAAAATCAAGGAAATCTAAATAACGATAATCAGAGTAACATTAACGTGGTTAATGAAAACCCAAGCATCAATAACAATGGAAATCAGATGGATAATAGTGCTATCCAACATATAGTGGCACAAGGAATTATAGACGCAATGCCATTTATTCTTCAAATGGTTCAAGAAGCGAATAATAAAAGTAAACATAGCAGTAAGCGACCTATTGAACCAGAACATAGCGTGAACAATGGACCTATACTTCAAATGCCCATTCCCAAAAGAAGAAGAACCGTGCCTTACGGTTGTTCATACAAAGAATTCTGGTCCTGTAAACCAATAGAATTCTCGGGCAATGAAGAACCTATTGCAGCTCTACGCTGGATAGAAAAGACTGAGGCTGTTCTGAAAATAAGTAAATGTGTGGAAGAAGACAAGATAATGTTTGCTTCCAATTTATTTAAAAATGTAGCCTTAGAATGGTGGAACACTATCCTTCAATCTAGAGGAAGTGATAGGGTTTATAGTATGGATTTGGAAGAATTTAGGAATATGGTAGAAAGGAAATTCTGCCCTCCAAATGAAAAGGAGCAGATAGCAAACAAATTCCTAAACCTTAGGATGACTGGTGTGGATAGTAAGGGGTACACGAAGTTATTCTTTGAATATGCTAGAATAGTACCAACTCTTGCTTCACCAGAACCAGTGTTAATTTCCCGTTATATTTGGGGATTAATTGGAGAGATTAGACATGTAGTCAAGGCAGCTAGACCTCAAACTATAGAAGAAACAGTAGAACTAGCCAATACCTTGACAGATGAGTTAGTCCGTACTAGAGAAGAAGACCAGAGGAGAAACCTAACCCAAAGGCTTACTCAAGAATTTCGTTCTGGAAATTTAAATCGTAGGAATATGAGTTCTACCTCTGCACCATACTGCAAAGTTTGCAAGAAAAAGCACTCGGGAAAATGCTCAAATCTCTGCAATTAATGCAAGATGCCAAGACACAAGGAAGAAAATTGCAAGAGGAAATCCAGTAATGGATTATGCTACAACTGTGGAGAAAAAAGTCATATCATGCTAAACTGTCCAAAATTGGCCCCAACTGCAAACAACAAGAATACTAAAAATGCAAGAGCATTTGTTCTAACTGCAGATGAAGCCAAGATGATCCCAGACGTTATAGCTGGTACGTTTTTAGTTAATGATATATTTGCTAAAGTATTATTTGACTCTGGTGCAAACCAAAGTTTTATTAATACTTCGTTTTGCAAAATTCTAACTCAGTCATTAACTAAACTACCACAAGAATGTCTAGTAGAGACAGCCAATGGAGAAACCGTTAGAATTTCTGAAATCTTGCAGGGAGCAAGTATAGAAATTTCAAATCAGAAATTTATTGCAAATCTTTATCCCATGAATCTGACAGGATTCGATGTTGTTTTAGGAATGGATTGGTTAATAGCCAATAAAGCCAATATTTTGTGTGATCAAAAGATAATTCAAGTAAATTCACAAAAAGGTAAAACGATCACAATTAAAGGAGATAAGTCGTTTAGATCCACTAAATTAATTTCTGTGATGAAAACTGCAAGTTGTATAAGAAAAGGTTCTATAGTGTATTTGATTTCTATAATCACTAACACTAAAGGAAAAGAACTAAAAGATATTCCAGTAGTATCTCAGTTTTCAGATGTCTTTCCAGAAGAATTACCAGGACTACCTCCAGACAGAGAAGTTGAATTCAGAATTCACCTGCTACCAGGAACATCACCAATTGTCAAATCACCTTATCGATTGGCACCTGCAGAAATGCAAGAATTAAAGAAACAATTAGATGAATTATTAGAGAAATGATTCATACAACCAAGTTCGTCGCCATGGGGAGCGCCGATACTGTTTGTTAAAAAGAAGGACGGATCAATGCGTATGTGCATTGACTACCGTGAATTAAACAAAGTCACGATTAAGAATCGGTACCCATTACCAAGAATCGATGATCTGTTTGATCAACTACAAGGAGCTCGATTTTTCTCTAAAATCGATTTAAGGTCAGGATATCATTAATTAAAGGTACAGGAAGAGGACATTCCTAAGACCGCATTTAGAACAAGGTATGGTCATTATGAATTTACTGTCATGCCATTTGGTTTAACCAATGCCCCAGCTGCATTTATGGACATGATGAACCGAATATGTAAGCCATATTTGGATAAATTCATAATTGTATTCATAGATGATATTCTAATTTATTCTAAGAATAAAGAAGATCATGCAAGGCATTTGCAAACACTTTTAAGTCTATTAAGAAAGGAAAAGCTTTATGCTAAGTTTTCTAAGTGCGAATTTTGGTTAGAACAGGTACAATTCCTTAGACACCTAGTCAATCATGAAGGAATTCATGTAGATCCAACAAAAATCGAGGCAATTACTAAATGGAAAACCCCTGAGTCACCAACTGAGGTTAGAAGTTTCTTAGGATTGGCCGGTTATTATAGAAGATTTATTCAAGATTTTTCTAGAATAGCCATTCCCTTAACTAAGTTAACCTGTAAATCTGTTAAGTTTGAATGGGGAGTAAAACAAGAAGAAGCTTTTAGAATTCTTAAGAAAAGATTGACCCATACACCCATATTAGCATTACCAGAAGGAACTGAAGACTTTATAGTCTACTGTGATGCTTCTAAATTAGGTTATGGATGTGTATTAATGCAACGTCAGAAAGTTATAGCTTACGCATCTAGACAACTTAAGAATCATGAAGAGAATTATTCAACCCATGATTTAGAGTTAGGAGCTATAATTTTTGCTCTTAAGATTTGGAGACATTACCTTTATGGTAGTAAGTTTACCATATTTGCTGATCATAAGAGTTTAAGGTATATCTTCAAGCAAAAGGAGTTGAATATGAGACAAAGACGTTGGATGGAGATGCTTAGTGATTATGATTGTGATATCCAGTATCATGAAGGAAAAGCAAATGTAGTGGCAGATGCTTTAAGCCGAAAATATCATGAAAAACCAAGAAGAGTATGTTCTCTTAAATTAAATCTGCAAGTAGATTTAAATAATCAAATAAGAGAAGCACAAGAGTCAGTAATCAAGGAAGATACTAAAAAGTTAAAAGGTATGTTAAAAGAATTAAAACAAGGAACATATGGAATTTGGAGATTCCATGAAAAGAGAATGTGGATACCTAAATTAGGAAATCTACGCCATCGTATATTAGAAGAAGCTCATAAGTCCAAGTATACGATGCATCCAGGAAGTGACAAAATGTACCAGGATTTAAGGAAAAATTTCTGGTGGATAGGAATGAAAAAGGATATAGCAACTTATGTTTCTAAATGCTTAACTTGTTCACAAGTTAAAGCTGAACATCAGAAACCTTCAGGTTTGTTACAGCAATTAGAAATGCCAGTTTGGAAATGGGAATTAATAACCATGGATTTTGTTACTAAATTACCCAAAACTAAGAAAGGAAATGATACAATCTGGGTGATTGTAGATAGACTAACCAAATCAGCTCATTTCTTACCAATGAAGGAAACAATTAGTATGGAACAATTATCTAAATTGTATGTAAATGAAATTGTTTCTTTACATGGCATTCCTTTATCAATTGTTTCTGATAGAGATAGTCGCTTTACATCTCATTTTTGGTCAAGTTTCCAACAGGCAATGGGAACCAAGTTAAGGTTAAGCACAGCTTATCATCCTCAAACAAATGGACAAAGTGAAAGAACAATTCAGACAATGGAGGACATGCTTAGAGCTTGTGTAATTGATTTTGGAGGTAATTGGGATGATCACTTACCTTTAATAGAATTTTCTTATAATAATAGTTATCATACAAGTATCAATGCTGCACCATTTGAAGCACTTTATGGAAGAAAGTGTCGAACCCCAGTCTGTTGGGCAGAAATTGGGGAAAAGCAACTATCTGGACCTGAGATAGTGCAAGAAACAACTGACAAGATTATTCAAGTCAAGGAACGACTGAAAGTCGCACGTGATCGACAAAAGAGTTATGCCAATAACCGACGCAAGCCATTCGAGTTTCAGGTAGGGGATAAAGTATTGTTGAAAGTCTCTCCTTGGAAAGGAGTAGTAAGATTCATAAAAAGGGGAAAGCTAAGTCCCAGGTATGTTGGACCTTTTAAGATTATTAGAAAAATAGGACCTGTAGCCTATCAGCTACAACTGCCAGAAGAAATGGCCGGAATACATGATGTGTTTCATGTATCAAATCTTAAAAAATGTTTAGCTGATGAATCATTGATAGTACCTCTTAAGGATATAGAGGTAAATGAACAACTCAAGTTTGTAGAAAGGCCTTTACAGATTGAAGACAGGAAAGTCAAGAATCTCAAACATAAGAGACTAGTTCTAGTCAAAGTGAAGTGGGACTCTAAAAGAGGACCTGAATACACATGGGAGCTTGAATCAGAAATGAAAAGAAAATATCCGCACCTGTTTCAGTAGATCTCGAGGACGAGCTCTAAAACAAGGTGGGGAGAATGTAACAACCCTCGGTAAAACCAACACCCTTATAATAATTCCGACACTCCAGTATATTATAGAATGTCTCATTATGTCTTTAATTACACCCCGTATGTGAAAACCGAGCCCGAAATACGTTATAGTTTATAAAAATAAAATAAAAACCTGAATTATGAGATGAGGCGGGCCGCGTAGGACCTCATCTCAAGCTCTCGCGGGCCGCGCAGACTCATAAAACGCGGATACACCAGATGCCGACACGTGTCGACATCGTGGCAAGTCTACAAGCTGACCAGGCCAAGCTATAGTGTTGACCAAGGTTGACGCGGGCCGCGTAACCTTGGCCTGTGTCTCACGCGGGCCGCGACAGAACTCAATATCACAACTATAAATAGCAGGCATCAGTTTTCGTTTTCCGTCGCTCACTTCTCAAATTCTAAATCTCACTTTCCGTAGTAGAGGCATTATAGTCGGGTATTATACCCCTAATTAGCGTGGTTCTGCTCCGTTGTAAGTATTATAACCCCAGTTTCGTAATAGTTACGCTGCCCGATTGATTTAGGGTTCCGTAACAACTGTCGTGGTTCTGCCCGACGTAGTTGTTGGAATGCTGTCTCGGGGAGGGTATCATTAATAATTTCAAAGGGTTATGATACTAACCAATGTACATTTGTATAAATTATAGATTATACCCAGAAAACCCTTACAAGAAGCCTAAGATAGCAAAGTGAGTAATCTCCTTTTTGTTAACAGTTTTTACAAAACTTTAATTATTTTACAATATGATTAAGCGGTGATTGAGTCTTTGTAGTCTTTAATTACAGCCGGTATGTTGGGGTTTTGTATACAAAATTTACTACACTGTGAGTAGTAAGTCGAGGATGACAGTACGTTACCATTGGGACAATGAGTTAGCCAATGTGTAATATGACCCACAAGTCAGTGGATTGAGAGTACCAAATGGAGTAATTGTGTAGACATAAACATTGTAATCGTCCTCGATACTGTTTTAATCAATAAAATGTTTCTTGATTAAACTGGGATTCACTCACCAGTATTTCCGACTGACAAATGTTTTTAAAACGCGTTTCAGGTAACCCAATGTGACAGCCAACTAGTAGAAAGCCAGCTGGAGAGCACTAAAGGCTTGGGGATAATGTGGCTATAAAAGTTACCTAATAAACGATGTTTTAAATTCAATAAGATAGGGTTTATCCCTATAAATATATTGTAATAAGAAACTTGGATTTTATCCATGGGATTATTAATATAAAATATGGTGGTTTTACTCTGATAAACATTTCCTAACTACGGTCCTGATGAAAATTCCGCTGCGAGATTAAATAACCTGATACCACCACAACTGAGATCGCGTCCGCCCGTTCCCGGGAATAAGGGATCGGGGGTTGCGACAAATAAAATTACATAACCCAGTTGAATTCATTATTAGAAGAAGAGATATAAGTTAGATCTTATAATAGATTAGATATATTATATGCTTAGTATTATTTCGTAATTACGTAACATATATCATAGGTAGCGACGGTTATGAGGATCTCATCATAACTCATATATATATATATATATATATATCTTGCATTATCACACATTTGTATTTACCAATTCTAGTTAAGAACAAGTATATTCATTCTCTTTCAATATCAAAACCCTATAACAAATCATATCGATTCCAACAAGTGGTATCAGAGCCATCACCGATCCACATTCGATATCCGTTCAAATCATTCAAGTAATCATACAATCTCTAAATACAGAAGATACAAAATTTGGCATCAAATGGTGGAATACAGACTCAAATTCCAAAATTACTGGGAGAGAATTATTTTCACTGGCATATACATATGAAAGTTTTATTAGAATCACAAGATCTGTGGTCAATCGTCGAAGAGGGATACACTCAACCGGCATCTGGGGCATCCGAAAGAGATCAGAACACATACAGAGAGAACGCTAAGAAGATAGAAAGGCACTGCATATTATCTTTCAGGCGGCAAGTGATATGGTGTTTGAACGAATTGCAACATGTTTAACATCCAAGGAAGCATGGAACGTTTTACACAAAGCATACAGAGGAGAACAAAGAGTAAAAATGGTAAAACTTCAAACCCTAAGATGTGAATTTGATGCCCTGCGTATGAAAGAAAATGAATCAGTAGAAGATTTCGTTAATAGAACGACAATCATAGTGAATCAATTACGTCAAAATGAAGAGAACGTAAGTGAACAACGAATCGTAGAGAAAATCCTAAGAACCCTGACACGAAAATATGAATCAGTAGTTGTTGCCATCGAAGAATCTAAAGATTTAAACAATATGTCCATTGAAGAACTACTCGGTATTCTTCAATCACATGAATTACGTTTAAAACAATATGATGATGTGCCGATGGAACAAGCGTTTCAAGTACAGAGTAATAATTATGAACGTGCGAGACAATTCAGATCAGAAAATGCAGGAAGAGGACGTGGCAGATGAATAGGAAGGTTTAATGGTCAGATTAGATGCTACAATTGTCAGAAACTAGGGCACACTGCACGTTTCTGCAATCAAAGAAAAGATGAAAATGATAAAACGGGTAATGCACTCCTACACGAAGAAGAAGAAGAAGAAGAAGAAGAAGAAGCAAGTGACAGAAATGATGATACAATGTTTATGATCTTCAATATAGAAGAAGTAACGAAGAATGATTGCTGGTATTTAGACAGCGGTTGCAACAATCATATGACAGGAGACAAAAGTCTGTTTATTACTCTCAATGAGTCCGAGAGAAGAGAAGTGAGAACTGGGGATAACAAAAAACTCGAAGTACTGGGATGTGGTGATGTAGCCATATCAATAAAGGGAACCGAGAAGAAGGTTCCAAATGTGTTTTACGTGGAAGGACTGAAGCATAACTTACTGAGTGTAGGACAACTAGTTCAGAAAGGATACGAAGTGAAGTTCAGTAACCGAGAATGCAGGATCAAAGACTCAACAGAAGAAACTATAGGTGTTGTTAAAATGACAGGAAACAAGATGTTTCCATTAAATCTGAGTCAAGATATGATACCTCGAGCATATAGTATGATCACACAAGATATGTCTATATTGTGGCATCGCAGATATGGACATATTAATTTTGATACACTATATGATATGGGAACAAACAAAGTGTTCAAAGGGTTACCCAAGTTACCGAAGCAACAACACAAACTGTGTGAAGGTTGCATGCTCGACAAGCATGCAAGAAAGCCGTTTCCAAAAATGTCTACATGGCATGTGTTAGTGCATACATCTGTCGACTTCGTCTTGTATCGAGTCTTGTGCTAGATATGTTAGACCAGGGCACGATGTTCGAGAAAATAGGAAGGTTTAAGATGTATTTTATGTTATTTCGCTTGAAGGAGGTAAGTTCGCTTGAAAGAAGAGTTATACAGTTTCAAGCGAAATCACATGTAGTGATTTTGCTTGAACTGGATCCGGTCACTCTCAAGCGAAACCCCTAGTCTATAAATAGGCTTCAAGCGGATTCATTTAAAAACAGTTCTTGAAATTCATACCGAGGTGCTGCCGGGTTGATTCTTGGGGTGTAATCAGTGTAATATCAATCAAAACAGTGTTTAAAGTGAATTGCAAGCTGTTTCTATCTTTGTTTCTTGTTTTCCGCACCTGAAACAAAGTAAAACTTCTCTGAACGACTCATTCGGGTCTTCACATGATCCTACAATTGGTATCAGAGCTCAGGAGGAGGAGTTCTGTACGATTCAGCTTGAAAATTTTTGTTTTTCTACACTTTCTTTCGAAATTTCAAGAATTAATGGTTAAAGTTAGACAAATTTTTCACAGAATGTGTAAAAGTGCATTTTAACAAACCCTTGAGAGTTTCAAATTAAAATTCAGACTAAAAATGGGTAAAATTGATCTTCGAAGTGGTTCCGCTTGAACGGTTCATTGGTGTTTCCGCTTGAGAACAACTTATTTCGCTTGAAAAATTGTGTACATTTCAAGCGAACTAAGTCATTTCGCTTGAAATAGAAGGTATCGCTTGAAAAATCATATTTCGCTTGAAATTCAAGCGAAATCAAATGATTTAGCTTGAAAGACTTATCTCGCTTGAAGTTGTTTGCAGGTTGTTTTCGCTTGAACAGGTTATATTTCGCTTGAAAGTGGTATCTCGCTTGAAAGTGTTGTTTTGTGAAAAAGTTTCCGAATCATGAGTGAAGAATTTTACAACGCGTTTGCAACATCTCCAACTGCTCCAGCTTCAATTGCTCAAAACATGAATCTGGAAAATGAAACCGGAACTACTCAAAAATCCCCGAAGCTAATGAGCATTGAAGAATATTACGGATGGAAAGATCGCTTCGAAAACTGGGTTCAAGCCAATCATCTTAGATCATGGGAGTGTATTCTGAAGAGATATGTACTACCTCGTACTGAATTGCAAACTGAAAAACAAATCTCAGAATTTAATGACCAAGAACGGGAAATGTACCAAGCTGAAAAGATGATGATAAGTTTGCTTCAGCAAGCCATTAAAGAAGACATTTTTATCTTGCTTCAACATGATAAGACCTCAAAGTCAATCTGGGATGCTCTTAAAGTCAAGTTTGAGGGTAGTGAGAATATGATTAAGAGTAAAAAGGCATTGCTTAAGAAAGAATTTGATCTATTCACTAGTTTGCCCGGGGAAGATACAAAGAAGCTAATTGAACGATATTGCCACTTAGTGCGATCCATGTCAATGCTAAGCATAACCAAGGATCGTGAAGAATGGGTCGACAAGTTAGCTGATGCTTTACCGCAAAAGGAGTGGGGAACTTACTTGATGATTCTGAAGAACACTGGTGTTTATGATGGGTTGACAATTTCTCAGTTCATTGAAAAGATAGAAAGTCAAGATCTGGAACAGCAGAAGATTGCTAGGATGAACAATCCAAGTAGTCAACAAGACGTGAAAATGTACTACAAAGGAAGTATTCTAGAAATTGAAAGAAGTCCGAAGATTCAAACTGCTTTTAGTGCTGGAGACTTATCTGAAAAAGCTGATCAAAGTTCAAACAAAAGTAGTGGATTCTCTTCATATCCAAGTGTTAATCCAAAAGAAACAACATCAAGTTTTCAGCATCAAAGTTCAAAAACGGGAAATGGTTGTGTAATACAATGCAATATTGCTCTAAATCTTCCTGATGGTCAAAGTTTTTCTGAAGAAGTAGCGAAAGATCATATGGCATTACTTGGTTCTGTGCTACTATCCTATGAAGGTTTGGTTGCAGGGAGGATCGGAAATCCTATGCTAACAAAGGAGGATTACGATCAGATAGATGCTGAAGAAATGGAACTAATGGACATCAAGTGGTGTCTAGCTAGTGTCCTGAGAATAGCCAGTTCAAACTAATTACTGGAAGAAATGACTTTCTTGATGCACATGTTTCAACTTTGGGTTTTGATAAATCTAAAGTTATTTGTTTTCGATGCAGGGAGAAAGGTCATTTCAAGAGGGAATGCAAGAATAAAGAGGTAAATGATGCAAAGAATCCATTTGGAAAGGATGATTACTACCAGAAAGCCATATATCAACAAGTTGGTCAACAACAACAACAAGAACCACAAGTGGCTCATGGTAGAAGAGTGATAGAGGATTCAAAGAGAGCATGTTTGGTGAATCAAGAAGATTTTAGTTGGAACAAATACATTTCATCGGACAGCAAAACATGCCTAATCAATCAAGATGATGAAAGGTTACCTGAAGGATTCAGCTGGGATATGTTTGCGGATGAGAATGGGAATTTTAAAGCATTCATTGCAAAGATAGTTCAAGAACCAGATATGTTTACCGAGTGGATGAAATCTATTGGTGTTAGTGTGAAGAATGAAGAAGAAAAATCTGTTTCATCAGATGAAAGCTCACAAAGTTCAGAAAGAGAAACTGTTTTTGATCAAACACCATCTGATTCTAGTTCTTCAGATGATATTTCTGATAAATCAATTGAGTTTGATCAATCACCAACTGATGACAGTAGTGATGATGAAGAAGAAAAACATATTAATATTGCAAAATCTCATCTTTCTCCTGAAAGTTTTCATTTTTATTTTGCAGATCGCTTGGAGAAGCTGAAGGAGAAACGAGCAGCAAAAGAACAAAAGCAAATGAAGTCTGAAAGTGAAAAGGATAAGATAGTTCCAAAGGAAGAAGTTAAAATTGTTGCTGAGGAAGTTGTTGAAACAGAAAAGGTAACTGAAGCAGAAAAAATGGCTGAGGTGGTGAAAACAATTGAAGTAGAAAAGATGGTGGAAGTCATCAAGCCTTGCTCAAAGTGTTTAGAACCATGCAAGGAATGTGCAACAAAAGACGAGAAGTTAGCTGAGTTTGAGAAGATGAAAGAACAATTACTGTTCAATCTCAACTATGTAAAGAAGTCTTATGATGTTTTGAACAGAACAGTAACCGGTCTTCAAAAGACAAACTCTGAAAGAGAAAATGCTTTGACGATGATGAATGCAACGATGATGACGAAGCAGAAAGCTATTAACTTTTACATCGAAGAAAGTGCAAAGTGGAAGCAAGAGTTGGAAACTGAGAAGATTGAAAATGAGAGAACCAGACGTTTATTACAGAGTTATTCTAGTTCTGATTATCTCATTGATCGAATTTATCCAACTGTTGCAGGTTTTGAATCATTTAAGGATGATGAAAAGCCAAAGAAGAAGGACACTGGTAAGAAACAAAGTATTAGTTATAACAAGTGTCCGCCTCCAATTTGGGAAGGGTATTCGCCTAGAAAACCGAATGAGGAGCAAGTCGAAAAAGCGATCAATATAAAGTTATAGTCTGACATAACCGATGAATTACCAGAAAACATTGATGTTGCCTTTACATCGTCTGACACTGATCATGAGTCTGAGTTAATTAAAAAGGTGGTCGATTAGGTGTTGGATACTGATGAGGAGTCTGAGTCAAAGTCTGAGTCTGGAGGTTCAAGTTCGTCAGTCAACAGTTCAAAACCGATGGTTAAAAGGGCTTATAGTAAAGAGTTTTTATTATCAAAAGCAAATTTGAATGATGAAACGTTCGAAGTAGCATGTACTTTGAATGATTCTGACAAATTATATTCTGACAAAGAGTTTCCAATAAGAAGTGTTAGAACTGAAATGATTAAAAAGGTTTTCAAAATGACATATTAATATTTCTGAAATAAAAGATTTAAATCTTACTGAAAAACCTAAAAAATATACTTCAAGGGTTCAACAACGATTAAACAAGAAAAAGGGTTACAATTCTGGTTCTGGTTTTCAAAAGAAACCAAACCATAATGGTAGCTACAAAAAGAAAGGATTGGGTTTTATTCCACCTAAAAATTACAAAAATGATAAAATTTCTAAAACAAGTACAAAATTTGTTTCGGGTGGAAATGCAGAAGAAGAACAGAAAAAACCGTTCTGGAAACAATCAAACCAGGAGTTTCTTGCTGAACAAAAGAGAAAAGGAACTGGAGTTTTTCACAGGAAGGATACTCGAACCTATTTCAAATGCAATGAAGCTGGTCATATTGCATCAGTTTGTTCTCAAACGGCAAAACCAAAACAGGGAGTATCTGAAAAACTGAAAGAAAAAGTTGTTGATATTGAACCACCAACTGAAAGATTCAAAATTTTTGAAAATTCGATTTATGAAGTTGGTGAGAGTTCAAAGAAAAATTTTTACAAAAAGAAAGCAAAAGATAACTAAATGTGGGTTGTCAAGAAGGGTGATGTAAAAGTAGGCGATGAACCTGATTCCACAAAATCAGTGGAGCCACAAGTTGAAGATGATGTTAAAATTCCATCTTCAACGTTTGAAAAAATTAAGCAAAAGGTTGGTAAGGTTGAGATCTCAAATCAATTCTTTTCTGATAAAAAGGAATTTGATGTTGAGAAAGCATTCAATGGGAATGTTAAGAAAATTTTTGGGAAAATGATTGATGGGAAAGTAAAAGGGGTTAAAGGTTTTTATGCTACAAAGAAAGCAACTTATAACCCTACTGAAAAAGAGTTAAAAACACCCAAGGTTGGTAAGACTTGGGTGGAAATTCTCTTTCCTTGAAAAATCTGGAATTGCCGGAGATCCCAAGTTTGTAATCGTGGATCAGGAATCGGCATCATTCTTGATAATTGATGATTATGAATGAATCTGATAAAGGTTAAATTTTTATAGGATAAGTGTGAATTATCGGAGCTTCCAGGTTGGTAAGTGTGAAGCAGGAATCGACATTTTTATTGGTAAAATGATTTTGTGTAGATGTGGTATTCCTACAAGTGGTTGATGAAGGTTTTGACTTACAAGTGGTAAATCAGGGACATTAAGTTGTATCTGATTTTCTACACATGATTGAGAAACAATATGATGAACCCATAATTTAAAAGTGGTAACCCCAACAAAACTTATTTTCCGGAAAAATCATTTTGGTTAAAACAAACTTAAGTGTTTTGAAATCATTATGAGAAAATAGTTTGTTGAAAGGGGGAGTTCTGATTGTTTATGCCAAGTGGATGGCGATTTGAAGCGATTTGATATCAATTGTCAATTTACTTGTACAGTTTGTTTTCAAATTTCTTTAAATGTGTTTGAATTTTAGGGGGAGTAAGAATTTCTGAAAATCCAAAAACATTAGAAAAATTGAAATTGTCAAAAACATGATAAAAAACAAAAATGAGTTTGTTGTGAAGAAGAGGAAATGATAGTACATCAGTAGACAGTTACAGTATGCTAAAGAAATGTAATGTTTAAATAGCGTTAAACGGTCTCACTGATGATATGCCGATAGGTTTTTACATATTTAGTAAGCTTTTTCGGGATATAAACTTAAATTCAAACTTGCTTATTTTGTGGGGAACACTACTTGGATATATAGGTAACCCCTGAAATCTTGTTTGAAGGATCCCTCTTTCTGAGATACTAGGTCTTTATGCTCAGTGATATCTGGGGTATTATCCCGGGACTTCTGATTTTGCGGAAGCAATGGCCTAGTCCCCGGAGAATACCTTTTGCTTGCTTGAAATATAGCGCCGCCCTCAGCATAAAATGATGAAACAATTAAATTGATAATCATTGCTGTTGTAACAAAAGATCCTCTAAAGGAGACACACCAAAAGTCGAGCCGTCATCTCTCTGCTGAACGGAAGTTCTGACCTGAGCTCTCACGGTTTCGTACTATAATTTATTCCCTTACAGATATCATCTGTGGTATACTCACCTGTAAGACTGAATATTGGGATCTGGATACGGGAGTGTATTCAAGAGGTGGGACACATGAATGAGTTTAAGTTCTTAATACACCTAATTCATATCCTGGATAAGTTGAAATTTGTGTGAGAATTTAAGTGGATCAGTATATCGGCAATCTAAGTGAATTGTTTAATACTTAATGTGTAACTGAGCTCAACGGTACTGGTGACTTGTCAAAAACTGATATGATCCTCTTGCACAAACTCACAAAAATATTGTTTGTAAATATTTTTTTACTACATTTCATTTCTGTTTTAAAAAAAAAACCAAAAAGATTTTCGGTGTGTTTTAGCATAAACTTTGAAAAATCCAAAAAGATTTTAGACAACTGATGTTGAAAAGCTGATTTTCAAAATTCCAAGTGCTAAACATGACGAATAGGTTTGGGAAAGAGTGTTTGAAAAGGTTAAGCATTTTGAAAGGGGGAGTCAATGTTGAAATGGAAAAAGTTTTATGAAATCAATTCTGCAAGTGGTTCATCAAAAACTAGATGTTAAATCATTCTAAGATTTGCTCTACAAGTGGTCATCAGAAAATTTACTTTTGGGTAGAGAATGTGCAGGTTTAGCCAGGTTTCGATACTTAAGGACTCTGAGTGTTAAAAGAGCCAGGTTTCGATCCTTAACCTGTGGATAGTGTGAGCCAGATCATGATCTTGGATTTGCTGATGCTGATGAACTTAAGGAATCAAGAGATTTGATCAAGAGAATTAGAAAGCTCAAGAGCCAGGTGGAGATCCTGGAAGGAAGCCCAAAGACTGATAAAGACTGAAGATGCGAAGACTCGACACTTTAAGACTCGTCAACATCTGAGGGGGAGTCTGTTAGTGCATACATCTGTCGACTTCGTCTTGTATCGAGTCTTGTGCTAGATATGTTAGACCAGGGCACGATGTTCGAGAAAATAGGAAGGTTTAAGATTTATTTTATGTTATTTCGCTTGAAGGAGGTAAGTTCGCTTGAAAGAAGAGTTATACAGTTTCAAGCGAAATCGCATGTAGTAATTTCGCTTGAACTGGATCCGGTCACTCTCAAGCGAAACCCCTAGTCTATAAATAGGCTTCAAGCGGATTCATTTAAAAACAGTTCTTGAAATTCATACCGAGGTGCTGCCGGGTTGATTCTTGGGTGTAATCAGTGTAATATCTCAAAACAGTGTTTAAAGTGAATTGCAAGCTGTGTCTATCTTTGTTTCTTGTTTCTTGTTTTCCGCACCTGAAACAAAGTAAAACTGCTCTGAACGACTCATTCGGGTCTTCACACGATCCTACAGCATGCCATCAAACCGCTGCAACTCATACACTCAGACATCTGCGACCCCATGAAGACATTATCAATTGGAGGGTGTAGGTACTTTATCACTTTCATAGACGATTTTTCAAGGAAAACATGGGTATACTTCTTAAAACTCAAGTCCGAAGCACTAAATTACTTCAAAACATTCAAAAGATTTGCTGAAAATCAAACGGACCATAAAATAAATTGCTTAAGAACATATAGGGGAGGTGAATATTGTAGTAATGAATTTCAAGAATTCCTCAAAGAAAGTGGGATCCAACATCAACTCACTACAAGTTATACCCCCCAACAAAATGGGGTAGCCGAACGAAAAAATAGAACAATTATGGAACTTGGGAGAAGTATGATGAAAATGATGAATATATCCAATGATCTATGGGCCGAAGCAATAGCATGTGCAACCTATCTTTTAAACCGAACAGTAACAAAGAAAATTCCAAACATAACACCCGAAGAAACGTGGAGTGGAAAGAAACCAAACATAGGTCCACTCAGAATATTCGGGTGCACTGCATATGCCCAAATTCCAAAACAACGACGCAACAAGTTAGATAACAAGACTGAAAAAACAATCTTCGTTGGGTACAGTGAACATAGTAAGGCTTACAAGATTTATAATCTAGTAACGAACAAAGTTATTATTAGTAGAGATGTTATATTTGATGAGAATCAAGTATGGAATGGAAGCGAGTCATACGAACATGGAACATACATTCAGTTGAATGATGCAGATCATGTTAGTCTAGATGAGTCGAGACATAATAATGTAAACAGCACCCGAAAATAGCAGTCAAACAAATATTACAAACAACGATGCAACTGTCAATGAACGAGGAGATGAAGAGTACACATCTTCATCAGAAAATGAAGAGTTAAGAACTAGAAGTGTTGCAGATATCTATCAGGAATCACAACCATTTACAAAAGCACAAGTAGACGATCTATATGAAAGAAATCAAGCATTGTATAACAATAGTGTTGCAAATTTCGTCCTTTATGCAGATGCCGACCCTACTACCTACGATAAAGCATGCAAGGACATGAAGTGGAAAGATGCAATGGACAAGGAAATCGAATCCATAAAGAAAAATGAGACCTGGGTTTTAGTAGAACCTCCAAAAGATCAAAAGCCTATTGGAGTAAAATGGATTTTTAAAACTAAATACGATGAACATGGAAATGTAAGCAAGTACAAAGCACGTTTAGTAGCGAAAGGATATAATCAAAAGTATGGAATCGATTATCAAGATGTGTTCGCTCCTGTGGTTAGGTTTGATACTGTAAGGCTTGTACTTGCTCTAGCAGCTAATTTCAGATGGCACTTACATCAAATGGATGTAAAGACTGCCTTCCTGAATGGAAAACTAAATGAGAATGTGTATACAGAATAGCCAAAAGGATATATCAAAAGGGGAGAAGAACATAAGGTATGTCAACTTAAGAAAGCATTATATGGATTAAAACAAGCCCCAAGGGCATGGTATAGTAGGATAGACGGGTATTTCATGTCACATGGCTATGATAAGTGTGTGTATAAACATACACTGTACTTCAAACACTCCAAGAATACAAGAATTATAATATGCTTATATGTGGATGACCTTGTCATAGCAAGTGACTCGCTAGATCAAATCAGACAATTAAAGGAGTCAATGAAAAATGAGTTTGAGATGACAGACATTGGAGTGTTACACTACTTCTTGGGAATGGAAGTCAATTATAACGAAGGAAACATTACATTACCTTATCTCAGCAAAAGTATGCAAGAAATTTACTGGACAAGTTCAATATGGAAAATTGCAATGCAATCTCAACACCTATGGAATATGGATTACGTCTAACAAAGGAGGACCCAGAAGAAGATGTTGATCAAAATCTGTATAGAAGTCTGGTTGGGTGTCTAATGTATCTAACAAACACAAGACCAGATATCATGTTTGCTGTTAGCAAGATAAGTCGCTTTATGGAAAGACCCAAGAGAAGTCACTGGGAAGCAAGGAAAAGAATTCTGAGATACGTGAAAGGGACAGTGGATCATGGAATAACATACTCAAAAGGAAGCAAAGGGAAACTTACAGGTTATAGTGATAGTGATTATGCAGGTGATATAGATGATAGCAAGAGTACATCTGGTTATGTATTTCATCTGGGATCGGGTGCAATTGCATGGCAATCAAAGAAGCAAAAATGTGGTAGCATTGTCATCAACGGAAGCATAATACATTGCTTTGTCAATGGCGGGATGTCAAGCTCTATGGTTAAAGGGAATTCTTAATGATCTTCAAATAAACATGGATTGTCCACCAACAATTCATTGTAACAACAAATCAACCATATGTTTAGCGAAGGACCCAGTCTATCACGGAAAGAGCAAGCACATACGAGTAAAGTACCACTTCATACGTGATCTACTCAAGAACGATGAAGTTGAAATACGTTTCTGCTCAACAAAGGAATAGGCAGCAGACATCCTTACTAAAGCCTTGCAGCCCAAAGATTTCATACGGATAAAGAACCTAATGAATGTTGGGGAGATCTAACTTTAAGGGAGGGTATTAGAAGAAGAGAAATAAGTTAGATCTTATAATAGATTAGATATATTATATGCTTAGTATTATTTCGTAATTATGTAACATATATCATAGGTAGCGACGGTTACGAGGATCTCATCATAACTCATATATATATATATATATATCCTGTATTATCACACATTTGTATTTACCAATTCTAATTAAGAACAAGTATATTCATTCTCTTTCAATATCAAAACCCTAAAACAAATCATATCGATTCCAACATTCATTTGATAAGCATCTTATTTGGATGTTGTTCATTTTCGATATAAAACACAATTCGTGGTTGTGTTTCAAACTAAACTTATATAATCTGTTGTGTTGCATCAATATTCGATGTAGAACATAGTCTTGCTCTATGCTCAATTTCATGCATTTTTCCGGTATTAATCTTGTTGTGTTTCAAATTTATGAATAATCTTTTGTGTTATAATTTAAGCAACTTGCATTTTTGTTACGGGAATGAACAAATATAAAGAATTAAAGAACTAAAAAAAGGTTAAAAAATTAAATAATATATTGATTGAATAGAAAATTTTAAAAAGAAGTTTAAGATGTTGGTTAAAAAACAGAAAGATAATACAATATATGAGAAACACCATTTTAGTAAATAGTTTGTAAGTCTGATGGATTATGTAATTTCGTTCATATAATAAAAGCACCAATGTAATTTCGTTTATATAATAAAAGATAAAAATAATGTGTGTGTATTATATTTGAGATAATATGCATGAGTTTGATATTTATCATATTTCTTTTTTGAATTAGTTATATAAAAATTTAATTAAAAAAACTAAACATTGTCCGTGCTACAGTGTTTTCCCTCTATTAGACGTTTGGTAATTATATGTGTATTAACTTTAGGAATATAATAATTAAATATTTTTATCTAACATATCTTATATTTTTTTTTGTACAAATATAATGAGTTTTAATATTTTTTAGAGTTAATTACACATATAGTTTTTGTATTTTATTAAAAGTAACACCTTAGAGTACTATCAAAAAATATATAAGGGTATTTTAGTCATTGTACACCAATTTAACTGAAAATTTAATGACGGTTAGACTTAATACTCAAAGGTGTTACAAAATCGAAACAATAAAACTTGAACCTATTACGAAAATTTTTTATTACTCAGAGAGGTGTTACTTTTAATAAACTTCAAGCAGTGGCGGACCCATGAATTTTTCCATGGGGGTGCGGAATAATTTTAAAAATTTTAGGCCGCCTAGATATATAAATAAGAAATTCGGTTCGGGTCGGTTCGGGTCATGTAAAACAAAAAAACATCAAACTAAAATTTATATAATCATCAAAAACACGTCAAACGTTGTTACAAACATATTTAAAATGTCGCCTTACGGGTTTTCATTTTTTAAAATCTATCCAAAACATCATCTAGAGTTAATTTCTTAAGCAAGTCCTTCTCTATATAACATATACAACTATCACTTAAATTCTCAACGCTAATCCGATTACACAAGTTGATCTTCACATTCTTCATTGCCGAAAAACATCTTTCAACGGTTGCGGAGTCGCACAAAGCTGGCAGTCGATTGGGTTTTTTTTGTAAACTGGACTGATTTTGTTTAATTAAAGATGCATTTGGGTTGGGCTTGAATTTTATTTACTTATTGGGCTTGATGGAATGAATTCAAGTTTTATAAAAGAGTTAGTGGGCTAATTTGTTTACAAAATTGGATCGGGTTTCAATCCGTGTTCACAATTTTTTTTATATAAATTCCTAACATTTTTTTCTAAGGGGTGCGGATGAAAATTTTCAAAGGGTGCGGTCGGGAATTTCCGCGGAAAATACCACTAATTTTTTTTTTCAAGGGGTGCGGCCGCCCACCCACGCCATAGGGTAGGTCCGCCCCTGACTTCAAGGAGTATCCGTTTAATTAACTCTTGTGAAAGTTTATAATATGTATGGTACTATTAAACATTTTACCACTTATTCATGTTGTCCGAGCCCATCATAAACTAGAGTGTAGTACACGATAGAACTATCTATCTACTATAATAAAAATAATAAAAGAAACTAAGTTTTGGACACGTGTCATTCATTGAAGTCATATATTTTTATAGATAATTAATATCAATTAAAAGATAATTATACAATTAAATTTAATATAAATTTAAACAATTCATATAGGAGATAATATATATAATATTTTAAAATAGAGTAAATTACAAAAATCGTTCTTTATGTATGTCACTTATTGCAAACTGTGTCATTTGTCTTCAATAATTACAGAAAACGTACTCGATGTTTGCAAACCCTTGCAAGTTATGTCCTTTAGCCCTAACTCAGTTAATTTAAATGATTTATTTATTTTATTAAACTAAAATAGTTAAGGGTAGAACCTATTCCAAAAATGTTTAAAATGTGTTTATTGGTTCTATACTTATATTTTCGTATTCAATTCTCAACTCAAATACGGTAATCACTATGTTTACGTGACATTTATAAGAACAATCACCGCAATCACCCCATCCATCGTATATCGAGTATATCCGTTAGTTTTTTTTAAGATAGAAATTTTTATTAGATTCATTCAACCCGTATAATAAACGAGGTTTTTTAAAGATATAACTTTTTTATTTTTTACTATACAAAATTACATTTATGCAACTCGTGTCATACTCGGGGTTTTAAAAATATAATTTTTTTATTATGTAGTATATAAAATTAGATTTATTCAATACATATAATACATAAGATTTATAAAGATATAACTTTTTATTGTTTGGTATATAAAATTACATATGTTCAACCCGTATAACACAGCCTCTCACTTTAGTCTCCCTTACGGTCGAACTTAGTCTCGCTCCTCAGCTCGACGAGGTTCTTAAAAATGTAACTTTTTTATTATTTAATATATAAAATTAAATTTACTCAACCCGTACAATACACGGGGTTCTTAAAGATATAACTTTTTTTTATTATTTAATATATAAAATTACATTTATTCAACCAATGTAATAAACGAGATTTTTAAATATATATATATTGTTTTATTATTTGGTATATAAAATGGCATTTATTCAACCCATGTAATAAATGAGATTTTTAAATGTATATTTTTTATTATTTGGTATATAAAATTGCATTTATTCAACCCGTGTAATACACGGGGTGAATAACCTAGTTATCTATTATGAGAAATTCAAATCCGAAATTTCTTGTTAAATTGATAAGAACGTGCAAGTTAAGTTGAAACCGAACCGAATAAACTAAATTACCTTTTACTTTTACAAGAGTTTAATAATGCTCATAGTCATACAAAATGATACCGTTTTGTAAATCGATTTTTTTTTTTTGAACGGCCAACAAAAACTTTATTCGATTTCTAGCAAGGTGCTAGCGCCAAACTTACATCCACCAGATACATTTGCTGCACTAAAACGGAAAGAAATACACCCAAAACAGAAAAAACAAAGGCTAACAGTTAGCCGAACCCAGCCAAAAAACTTCAACCATAATCTCTAAATATATCAAATTTGCACCAATCTTCCCAAGTCAGCGTTTGGTCTTGGCCCTTGTTTCATCCAGAGGAAACTCATGCTTTCGATATGATGATACTTTCTTGGTTTGACCAAAAAAGTGTAGTTCGTGACATTGAGATATGATTGCGGTTAATGGTTGAATGACCTAAATCATAACTTTTTATAAAGGAACCAAGCAAGTAGAACCACCATCATTTAAATGTCTAGTTTGTGTGGGTGATAGAATTCACTTTTTCACCAAATTTGTTATTTTCGCATTTAGGAAAAACAAATTTATGAAAATGATATCAAGATACACACATATAAATCATTCATTTTTACATTGGAAATTTTTAGAATATAAAAATATGATTGTAAGGGAAAAAATCAAATAGGAAGATTAATTTCGCTAGTAAGGATAAGAAGCAATAAGAGGATGACATGTGGCAACATTTAAAATAAAGAAAAGGGTATTTTAGTCAATCCAACCCTTTCTTCTTCCTTTTTCAAAACCCAGTAACTTCAAAACCCACCATATTCAATCATTTCTTCACTTTCTATCTCAATAATCACTACATTATAGTGCGATTTTCATCACCAATCAATGATTCAAAACCCCGATCAACGTGTTCTTCAGTTTTTTTGAAGAAAACCCAGTTTAATTTCATACAAAAACTCGTTTTTTCCGGTGATTTTGAAGATAATCACTCGATTTGTTCGATTCAATCACTGATAAGTGTTTCTATCATTTCAAATTTCGTCAATTGATGAAGAAACCGGCTTCGATCCATGTAAGAAATTCTTTAATTTCATTTTCACGATCTGGGTTTTTATTTAGTCATTGCGTTTTACGATCTTGGCAGCAGTCCGGGGGCGGCAGCCCCCGGTAGCGGGGTCCCAGGGGCGGCAGCCCCCGGTAGCGGGGTCCCAGGGGCGGCAGCCCCTGGAGGGGTCCAAGGGCAGCTCGGATTTTTTTTTCCGAATAAATTGCTGTACTAAAAACGCATCAGAAAAATTAATTTTCCAGAAATTGGCTCATTTCGAAGACAGTAATTCGTAGACAATTCAGACAGTTCACAGACAATTCACAAACAGTTCAGAAACAGCTTTTTGTGTCCATTGCGTTTTAGAAATAAGAGAGTTTTATGTGTTTTCTGACTATTGCGTTTTAGAAAAAACACATTTTTAAGTATCTTTAGTCATTGCGTTTTAGGTAAAACACATTTTTGAAGTGTTTTTAGTCATTGCGTTTTAGGTAAAACACATTTTTAGGTGTTTTCAGTCCATTGCGTTTTACAGAGAACACTTTCTTTTGTTTTTTTAGGTCATTGCGTTTTAGAAATGAGACATTTTTAAGTATTTTCTGGCCATTGCGTTTTACAAATAAAACATTTCTTTGTGTTTTCTGGCCATTGCGTTTTACAAATAAGACATTTCTTTGTGTTTTTTGTGCATTGCGGTTTAGGTAAAACACTTTTTTATGTGTTTTCAGTCTATTGCGTTTTAGAAATAAGACATTTCTTTGTGTTTTCTGGCCATTGCATTTTACAAATAAGTCATTTCTTTGTGTTTTTGGTGCATTGCGTTTTAGAAAAATGTCATTATTTAGGTTTTTTTTTTCATTGCGTTTTACGTAACTGGTGGTTTTTCTATTGCGTTTTACACAACTGGGTTTATTTTTTTTTTTAAATATAGCAATAGTATACTCGTTTTAAAGATAAAAAAACGCTCGTTTTTTGGGTGCATTTTTTATAAAAAAATAATGTCGTATGAAAGAGTTATTAACGTTTAAAAAATGGGGGGGAATTGGATGAGAAAGAAACTATTGGCTTGCATTGACTAGAATGCCCTTGAACAAACTCACGCGCCTCTTTTCTTCTTTTCAATTTCCCTGATTTAATCTTAGCCCTTGATTAACTAAATTGATGGTCAAGATCACTTCCTAGCCTTCCTAGCCAAATTAACTTCCTATTGTATCTCCACCCATGATTGTAATGTAATGTTTAATCATCTATTCTAGTTTCTAAATATATATATATATATATATATTGTTGATGCAACAAATACAAGACCAACGGTAGTAGCTAGGCTGGTTAGGCAAAAGGGTTGAAGGGTTCAACTTTGCCTAACGCAGGTCGTGGGGTCCCCCCACGTTTGCAAAACGCGGAAGGAGGTTCACTAGCTTGTTTTTGTTATTTGCTGGAGATCCTTCTCTGAATTGTATCCAGATTTGGATGTGGGAGCAAATAGAATGTGTGTGGTATGTGTGAAAAGGAGTGACTCGCTTGTAAACAAGTACTCAATGTGAATGACCAGAGATTGGAGAATCAGAGCTGGCCAGGAGATGTTTCTTGAAGTAAATGAAGTGTCAATTTATAGGAGAAGACATTTCCCGAAGTAGAATTCATTTGACTAGTGATCCTTCTTGCAGTGAGGGGCTTACCCTTTCGGGGGTTGAAGCCTTTTGTCCCCCGGATAATAGCGTGCATTCCTGCAGACCTGCATTGCTTTTGCGGCTGTGGGTTGGTGAAGCAATCCCTGGATGTGACTGGCTACTGTTTCCGTGTTGCTTTTCCCTTCCTCACAGCTTTTTAAGCCTTGAACCCTTTAACCCTTTAAGCATTTACGCAATTAGCCATTTTATTCCATCTTGGGCTACCCCCGTCATCAGCCCCCCAAGTCAGAGGTTTTTGGGGGATGAGCTCAAAGACGTCTGACTTTTATACGCGTGTTTTACTGCCTAAAAGTTTCAAGGGTTCGATGCTTGAAGGCTTGAAGGGTTGTGATCAGTTAATATTTGAATTTTAAATAACTGACAGTTGATGTGATTGATGTATGGCGGTTCGTAGGGTGGCAGTTACTATTTGCCATTATTACCCCTATTGTAGGTTATTTTATATTTTCATATTTCATTTATTTATACAATTTACTTTGGATAAACATCACTTTCCTTCCCTTTTTCTCTCAAGTTTCCCCCTTTTCATTCGAAAATCAGGTCAGTTCCATTTCTCTTATTCTCTCTTTAATTGTTCATAGTTATGGGTGCTCGGAAGGATATGGCAAAATCCTTTTCTCGACTGACCCAAGAGGAAGTCGATTTATTTTGTGTGGAATGGGGAATAGGGACAAAGTATAGACCGGTTGCACCGGCTTGCGATAAATCTGTCAATGCTTGTCCTTCTGGTATGATTGCCTTGTATTGTCGTCATTTTGAGTTCTCAAATCTCCGTTATCCGTTTTCAAACTTTGTGTTGAATGTATTGGAATATTATCGAGTGTCTTTTGGTCAAGTCCATCCCCTAGGTATGGCTAGGGTTTTGCATTTCGAAATTCTCTGCCGGGCTTGTGGGTATGATCCCACTCTTTTAGCATTCCGTCGTTTTTTCCGACTTGCTAAAAATGGTGATTGGTTCACCTTCGAAAACAGTCAAGTTGATACTTGTTTGATTTCGTCCATGGTTTCTACACTTGGGGTTTGGAAAGATCGGTTTTTCTGGGTGTCGGAGGAAATTGTTCCTTTCAAACTTGTTTGGAGACACCCGGATGCTGTTCTGAATGAGCCGGAGCCCTCTGATTCCGAGATAAATACCCGTTTTTTAGAAATTCTTAGGGAGTGCCCTTCGAGGCTTCGTCCCTTCCCTGAGCATCTGTTGGTGTTATTGGGTATAAGTAAACTGTGGGAAAATGCTAACCGGGGCCCGGTGCTTATTAGAGATGGGAAGGGTATGCCTTTATTCCTTTCTTGCTTTTTATTTCTTTTTATTTGTCTGCTTATGTCCTTTTATATTTTGTATTGTAGTTATGTCTGCCTTGGATTTTATTAAGAGTGATGATACCTCTGACGTTGTTTTTGATGATGCTGCTGCTACCACTGGTGAGAATGCGGTTGTTAAGGGGGCTGACTATAGGTTTGAGGGTTCTGGTTATGTCAATGTTCCGAATGTCAAAGGGTTCACCAAGGTTACTGCGTCCAAAGGTTCTACTCGTCGTTCTCAACGTCATCTGAAGGGTGTTGAGCAGCCTTCTGGCTCAGAGCCTATTGACGTTAGTGATGATATCGAGGCATCAGAGGATCAAGCTGTGGATGTTGGTAAAGGCAAGGAAAAGGAGTTGATTGTTTCGAGCAAGAAGAAGAAATTGGTTAAGAGGGGTCTATTTCTGCTATTGAAGGTTCGTCGGCCAAAAGTGTTGAAAGCTTCGAGGGTTCAGAGGACATTTATGTGCCCAATTGGAAGGTTAAGGTTGGTGACAATTTTAAGGATCCTACTGTGTGTGCTGAAGCTTTGGCTCATTTTGCTCCTCCCGGTGTTCGAGATGCCATATCTGAGATGGAGGGTGATCATCTTATCTCTACGATGATGCTCAGTTCCTGCAACCTTTCTGCCCTTTTGGCTGAAGGTGTCACCCGCTTTGCTAAAGGGATGCGGGAATATGAAGAGACTTCCAAGAAGAAGGAGAAAATGAAGGCTTCCATTGGTGCCATGAAGAAAGAAATTGAGAGCTTTTCTGAGAAGGAGTTGGCTTGGAACAAGAAGATTGAGGAGTTAACTAAGAGGCACGATATTGAGATGGGTGATCTTAGGAAAAGCTTTGAAGCTAACTTATTGAAACTGAAGGCTGACCGGGAGACCTTGGCTGTGCAAAAGAAAGCCTTTGATAAGGAGAAGGATGGTTTGAAAGCTTTGGTTGCCCAAACTACCGGGGATAACCAATGGCTCATTGAACATGGTTTTCATCAGGTGGTTACCTATCTCTTGCACTCTAAGGAATTTAACTCCGCTCTTGGTGATGTCTACACTAAGCTGCTCAATCTTGGAAAACACCAAGGCCTTATTGCAGGTTATAAGCTTCATGAGTCTGGCAACCCTTTGGAGAAATCTCCTCTGTACCGTCCCGAAGCTTCTGACGTCTTTAAGAGTTCCGTGGAGCAAATGGAGAGGTTATCCTACCCGTATGTAAGTCAAGTTGCCTCTTGTTATGGTAAGCCTCTCTCTGCTTTACAGGAACTGAAGCCGGATGGTTTGAATGAAAAGTTATGTGCTGAACTGCTTGGCTCCCCTTCGAGGAAACGTTCCTTTTCGGGGGATAGTGAGGATACTTTTCCTGGGGAGACCGATGCTCCGAAGGATGCTAGTTTGGAAGTTTCGGCTGTTGATGATCAAGGTCCGAAGGTTAAGAAGACTAAGAAGGCCAAGGGTAGCATTTCTGGGGCTACTAAGCCTTCTGTTGATGCCTAAAATTCGTAGCTTTCTTAGCACTTTGTTAAAACAATTCATGGTTTGTAACCCTTAAACAATATTAGGTTTTCAGGGACCCTTAAGGTTCCTTTTGGTTATGTTGAAGGCCTGTACGGCCGTTTGGACAATGATTAGACTTGCAAGTTACTAGGACTTGCCTTAACTTATGTTTGGAAGTCTTTTAGGACTTTCTTTGACATGATGTTTTAACTTTCTACTTTATGTTATGTTTTTAGACTTGTGCCTGCTTTTGTTAAGGTAGTCCGTTTGGCTTTAACCTTCCAAGCCTTTTGGCTGTTTGTTAATAGGTTGAAGCCTTTAGGGTTTCGAGTTGTTATTCGGGTGGCTTGAAGCCTTGAAGGCTTCTAGGTCTTGTGCCCTGACTTGGTTTGTATCTTTGTGGTTTTTGTCCAAGTGACTTTGTTCTTTTAGATTTGCTTTGTTCTTTTGTAACTTCGTCTTTGTTGGGTTTGTGCTGCCCTTATCTTTTTTATACCTAAAAGGGTTCAGTGCTGCAGACACTTAGCCTTGGCATTTTTAACAAGAGGAGATAGCACCTATCCTTTTTATTATTTCTTTGGTTTTCACTTGACTTTTTCAAGCCTGTTTGCGGATTATATTTTTAAGGCTTAAGGAACATTTGGTGTGGGCTGTTCACACCCGTCTATGAGACAATTTTATGTTTTCTTAACAAGTCTCATGGAGTTGTATTGATTTAGGAACTCACCCCTTATGTAGGTTCTTTTTAACCCTTGAACCTATTGAGCGATGTGGCCTGGGAGCTCATCCCCTTACATGGCCCTTGCCATGGAGTTTTTTGCTAGGTTCTCAACCTGGTCTTAGGATAGAAAGACAAGTTTGATAAAACAACTTCATTCATTCAAGCAATACTTGCTTTTTACAAAAGGTATTCATAGTGTTGTTCAAAATACATTTTGCTACAAACCAAACTTTTTTAAACATGGAACCTTTTTAGGGTTTTGCCGTTCCAATGCCTTGGCAGCCTTTTGCCTTCTGAATCTGCCAACTTGTAGGATCCACCCTTTCGGATCCGAATACCATACTATAAGGTGTTTTCTTATGGCTTGTTTTTTCGGTTGTTCTAATTGCCCATAGGACACTAGGCAATTCTTCAAGCCAGTTGCTTTCGTATCTTCCCAATCTTGTCTTGATGCCTTCTACTATGCTTCTATTTGTTCTTTCAACCTGACCTTTTGATTGCGGGTAAGCCACTGAGCTAAAAACCTGATCGATTTTGTATTCTTTGCACCAAACGCTGAAAGGCTTCTCAGCAAATTGCCTTCCGTTGTCGGTAACAAGTACCCCCGGCAATCCATAACGGCAAATGATGTTCTCCCAGATAAAGTCAATGACTTGCTTTCCTGTGATCTTAGCAAGTGGTTTGACCTCAGACCACTTGGTGAAATAATCTACTGCCACCAACAAGAATTTTACCCCTCCTTTGCTTGGGGGGAATGGACCAACAATGTCCATTCCCCATTTATGGAATGGCCATGCCGAGGTTATCGGGACTAAATCATGCTTGGGACTTTTTGGGATCGGTGCATGGATCTGGCAAGCATCACATTTCTTCAATTCTTCGGCTGTATTGCGATGCATTGAAGGCCAGAAATATCCGAGGTTCGTGAGCTTTGCAACCACTGACCTAGCTCCAAAGTGAGCTCCGCATACACCTTCATAAATTTCCTTGATCAAATACTTACTTTGCTCGGGACCGACACATCTTAGCAAGGGAGCAAGGTAACCCTTTTTGTAAAGAGTTTCTCCTTGTAGTATGTATTGCCTTGCTTTGATTTCAACCCTTTTAGCTTCCATTTGATCATTGGGTAATTCACCATTTTTGAGGAACTTTTTTATGGGAGTCATCCAGTTTGGATCTTCTTCGGTAACCACATCTTGAACCTCCAATTCATTAATGGATGGGGCCTTCAACACTTCTACCAGTACCTTCTTGGTGAGGTGGGCAAAAGTGAGAGATGCAAGCTTACTTAGGGCATCGGCTTTTTTGTTTTGAGATCGGGGGATCTGTTTGATGTTACACGCTTGGAAGGTACTCATCAGTTCCTTGGATTTTTCTCTGTGTTTTTTCATGTTGGGCTCTTTAGCTATGTAGCTGTCATTCACTTGGCTTGAGACCAGCAACGAATCCGTGAACACTTCAAGCTTTTCAACCTTCATTTCTTTGGCCAGCCTTAGGCCGGCTATTAGTGCTTCGTATTCAGCCTCGTTATTGGTGGTCTGAAAATCAAAGCGGAGAGCATATGTGAATTCCAGACCTTTTGGGTTGATCAAAATTAACCCAGCCCCTGACCCTTCAACGCTTGAAGCCCCGTCGGTAAAAAGCTTCCAGGCTTCAGGGTTGGAAGGTTCAGTGGTGGTAGTGTTTACTTCAGTGGCTGTTTGGTTTGGGACTTCCACAATGAAATCAGCCAAGACTTGGGCCTTGATAGCTTTTCTTGGGACATAGGTGATGTTATGTTCACCCAGTTCTATGGCCCATTTGTCTAATCGTCCCGAGTTTTCAGGTTTTTCAAGCACACTCTTAATAGGTTGGTCGGTGACCACTTGTATGGGGTGTGCTTGGAAGTACCTTCGAAGCCTCCTAGCTGTTTGAACTAGGGCTAGGGCAAGTTTTTCAAGGGGAGGATATTTTGTTTCAGCTAATTTTAAAGTTTTGCTGAAAAAATAAACGGGTACCTGGGCCTTGTCTCGCTCAATGGTGAGGACTGCACTGATGGCCTCGTCCGTGATTGAGAGGTACACCGATATTAACTCCCCGGTTTTTTGTGCTGCAATGTCTGGTAGGGAAGCTAGATGTTGCTTCATCTGGTTGAAAGCTTCTTCAGCTTCTTTAGTCCATTTGAAATCCTTCTTATCTGATCAGTTCTTGAGCGTTTTGTAGAAGGGCAGAGATCTTTCGGCCAACTTTGAGGTAAAACGCTTCAAGGCTGCAAGCTTCCCGTTCAAGCTTTCAACCTCCTTCTTGGTCTTCGGTGGCTTGGTTTCAAGGACGACTTTCACTTTGTTAGGGTTGGCCTTGATGCTTTGTTTTCCAACAATGTGACCCAAGAATTTTCCTTCCTCGAATCCAAATGAACACTTTTTTGGATTAAGCTTCATGTTAACCTTTCTGAGGTTCTTGAAAGTTTCTTGAATATCATCGAGCATTTGATATTCCGTCTTGCTTTTAATAACCAAGTCATCGACATATGCCTCCATGTTTTTGCCAATTTGGCTTTCGAAGGCTTTGTCAACGAGCCGTTGATAGGTTGCTCCGGCATTTTTGAGGCCGAAAAGCATCTTTTGATAACAAAAGATCCCTTTGTCCGTGTGAAAGGCTGTCTTTTCCTCATCCTCTTTCTTCATGAGGATTTGGTGATAACCTTTGTATGCATCAAGAAAGCATTTGAACGAGTAACCTGTGAGGGAGTCAACCTTGAGGTCAATTTCCGGTAGTGGATAGCAATCCTTAGGACAAGCTTTGTTAAGATCCTTAAAGTCTATGCACATCCTCCAAGAGTTGTCGGGCTTCTTGACCATAACCGGGTTTGCAACCCATGACTGGTACTTGACTTCTCGGAGAATACCGGCCGACACAAGCTTTTCAACCTCTTGGCAGGCTGCCAGACTTCTTTCAGGTGCCAAGCTTCTTTTCTTTTGGACCACAGGCTTAACATCCGGTGGTATTCTCAACTCGTGCTCGGGAATGTCCCGAGGGATCCCGGTCATATCTTCTGGACACCAAGAGAATACATCGTTGTAGTGTGTTAGCAATTTTTCAAGGTATGAAAGGGTCTCTTGAGAAAGGTCTGGATTGACCCTTATTCTTTGTTCAGGGTACTTAGGGTTTATGACCAACCTTTGCCTGTCTTCTTCACTGTTTGAGCTTTCACCTTCAACCATGTAGGCTTCCTGAGAGGGTTAAAGGGTTGCTATGCCCCTCTCGGTAGGAAATTTGACTGTGCCATGGCCCACAGACACGGCCATGTAAAATGCACACTGTCCTGGTCTTCCAATGATCACATCATAGCTTGAGGGGATGTTGATAACCACAAAGGTGAGTGGTTGGGTTCTTTCTTTTAAACCTTCACTGAAACGAACATTAAGTGTCAGTTGCCCTAAAGGCTTGAGGGGTATGTCGGCGATACCTTTTATAGAGGTTCCAGAGGGTTGAAGCCTTGAACGTTCTTCATTGCTCAAACGGTTGAAGAATTTTTCGAACATGATTTCAGTGGCTGCCCCCGTGTCTATGTATGCCCTATATGTTTGCAATGTTCCCACGGTAGCTTCTACCACAAGAGGGTTAGAGAGAGGGTCTTTCTCCGTTGGGGGGAAGCAAACACACTGAAGCTCCCAAGCTTCCAACCGCTGTCTTTTATGAGGAACCCTTCCATCGAAATCCGCCATATTGACTTCCTTACCCTTTCCTTCAGCCATTTTGTCCCGGACTCCCTTTACCAAATGAGCAAGTTCTCCGGACTTAACAGCCTCTTCTATTCTTTTCTTGAGTTGGAAGGAATCATTGGTGTGGTGACCTTTTTCCTCGTGAAACTCGCAGTATTGGGTGGAGTTCTCGTTCTTCCTGCTCTTGGGGAGAGGCCTAGGAGGCCGAAAGTTTTGTTTAACTTCTTCTGTTGCAAGGATTTCTTGAGGGGTCTTTGTGAGGGGTGTGAAACTTATGCCTTTTTCCCTGCTTGAAGGGTTCCGACCTTCAGACCTTCGAGGGTCTGAACCCTTTGACCGCCTGTCATAGGAGTTGAAGTTCCCCCTTTTTCTAGCTGGGCTACTGCTTCGCCAGCCGGATCCCCTTTTTCTTTGTTCTTTAATGTCTACTGCCTCCTCTCCCCGGATGTGAGCTTCAGCCCTTTCGAGAGCTTCTTCCAGGGTCTTGGGCAGGGATTTGTTGAAATCTCTTGTGAGATATTTAGAGGTGATGGCGTTCATGAAACCGGCCACTCTCATTTTCTCGTCTGCCCCTACATAAGTCAGACCTTCCTTCTTGTATCGTTCAATGAACGCACGAAGGCTTTCATCATCACGCTGTTTTATTTGGAAAATCACTGTTGCGTCTTTGACATATCGCCTTTGTTGGGAGAAATTGGCCAGGAAACCCTTGCTAAGGTCGTCAAAGCTTCGAACGCTTTGAGCAGGTAAGTCGTTGAACCAGATCCTGGCGGATCCAACAAGAGTTTGCATGAACATTAGACAACATTCAGCGTTTGACCATTTCTCTATCCGGGCTGCACCGGTGAAGATCTGAAGATGGTCCTCAGGATCTTCGGTCCCATCATACGTCCTGATGTGGGACGGCATCTTAATCTTTGATTGGAAATCATAATCGGCGATCTGCCTTAAAAAGCACGAAAGGTTACTGGGCTTGTATGGTTTAGCCAAGTCTTCTTCAGCCCTTGCATCCATATTGTTGCCATTGCCGTCATTTCCCTGGGTGGCTAGCACTTGATTAATGAAGTGTTGCCACGGGAAGTTGGCCATCATCTGGGTCATCATATTGGGCATGAGGTTGAAACCTTGAAGGCTTCCTGGGCCAACTGAGCAGTTTATTCCGAGGGGAGCGTTCATAACAGCACTTCGTGCTAAAGGAAGCATGGACAGAGCTTGCTCCCACGTGGTTGTTATAGATGTCGGATAGCTTGTTACTGGGGACTGTAGGAGCTGGTCAAGGGTTAGCTCATGTCCCAAAGGAGCACCACTAGTAATTGGTTGGGAAGAGAAGATAGGATGCACCGTAGGATTTGTCATAGTGGACAGATAAGGGTGAGGGTTTGAAGGATTACTGGGACCAGCCTCACTTCTTGTCGTAAAAGGAGGGGGAGGTGGTCCGGGAGACAACGTCGGTTCAGGTTCATCATAGTCTAAACGAATCCTCACTCCTTTTTCTCTTTCTCTACTCACGTGTTGGTTGAGAAGGGACCTTAACTCAAGGAAGTTGTTGGCAACCCCTTCGGGGGTGAGTTCAACACGTGCTGGGGCGTCAGAGACACCGATATTGGGAGATGGAACCCCGGATCTGGACAGGGTTGGTGTGTTGAAGGTGAGGAACTCGGGTGTGCTCCCCGGAGTTGAGAAAGAAGTTGGTATAGCCACGTGAGCTTGGCTACTACCCGGAGTAGAAGTTTTTGGAATCTGATTTACTTCTTCCGGGGATCCACTTTCAGACATGGTGGTTTTAAGTGAAGAGAGCTACACTACTAGGTCTTTTTGAGAAGAAATAGCGGCGTGGCCCCACGGTGGGCGCCAACTTGTTGATGCAACAAATACAAGACCAACGGTAGTAGCTGGGCTGGTTAGGCAAAAGGGTTGAAGGGTTCAACTTTGCCTAACGCAGGTCGTGGGGTCCCCCCACGTTTGCAAAACGCGGAAGGAGGTTCACTAGCTTGTTTTTGTTATTTGCTGGAGATCCTTCTCTGAATTGTATCCAGATTCGGATGTGGGAGCAAATAGAATGTGTGTGGTATATGTGAAAAGGAGTGACTCGCTTGTAAACAAGTACTCAATGTGAATGACCAGAGATTGGAGAATCAGAGCTGGCCAGGAGATGTTTCTTGAAGTAAATGAAGTGTCAATTTATAGGAGAAGACATTTCCCGAAGTAGAATTCATTTGACTAGTGATCCTTCTTGCAGTGAGGGGCTTACCCTTTCGGGGGTTGAAGCCTTTTGTCCCCCGGATAATAGCGTGCATTCCTGCAGACCTGCATTGCTTTTGCGGCTGTGGGTTGGTGAAGCAATCCCTGGATGTGACTGGCTACTGTTTCCGTGTTGCTTTTCCCTTCCTCACAGCTTTTTAAGCCTTGAACCCTTTAACCCTTTAAGCATTTACGCAATTAGCCATTTTATTCCATCTTGGGCTACCCCCGTCATCATATATATATATAAGTAAAATATGTTTATATGTAGACTAGGTTATAACCCCGTGTATTACACGGGTCGAATAAATGAATTTTATATACTAAATAATAAAACAATATATCTTTAAAAACCTCTTTTATTGCACGGGTTGAATAAATATAATTTTATATATTAAATAATAAAAAATTATATCTATAAGAAACATATTGTACGGGTTGAATAAATATAATTTTATATCCCAAATAAAAAAGTTATATCTTTAAAACCGCTTGTTTTACACGAGTTGAATAAATGTAATATTGTTTACCAAATAATAAAATAATACATTTTTAAGAAACCTCATTTATTACATGGGTTGAATAAATGTAATTTTATATACCAAATAATAAAAAAGTAAAATCTATTTGATACCAAACTAAACAAAACGTTCAAATATATAGTTAATATCAAGAGTAAATTACGATTTTGGCCCATGTGGTGATATCACTTTTATCCTTTTAGCAAAAAAAAAAACGAATCTTTTAACATCTGAGCCTACAACGTCTTTTTTTCTAACCCTTTTAGCCCCTACCAAAAGGGTTAGAAAAAGACGTTGAGGTCCAAAAGGGTTAGAAAAAAAGACGTTGAGGGCTCAAATGTTAAAAAATTCATTTTTGGGCTAAAAAGGTAAAAGTGATATAACCACATGGGCCAAAATCGTAATTTACTCTAATATCAAGTTGAGTAAATGTAATATTGTTTACCAAATAATAAAATAATACATTTTTAAGAAACCTCATTTATTACATGGGTTGAATAAATGTAATTTTATATACCAAATAATAAAAAAGTAAAATCTATTTGATACCAAACTAAACAAAACGTTCAAATATATAGTTAATATCAAGAGTAAATTACGATTTTGGCCCATGTGATGATATCACTTTTATCCTTTTAGCCAAAAAACGAATATTTTAACATCTGAGCCCACAACGTCTTTTTTTCTAACCCTTTTGGCCCCTATCAAATATATAGTTAATATCAAGAGTAAATTACGATTTTGGCCCATGTGATGATATCACTTTTATCCTTTTAGCCAAAAAACGAATATTTTAACATCTGAGCCCACAACGTCTTTTTTTCTAACCCTTTTGGCCCCTACCAAAAGGGTTAGAAAAAAAGACGTTGAGGTCCAAAAGGGTTAGAAAAAAAGACGTTGAGGGCTCAAATGTTAAAAAATTCCTTTTTGGGCTAAAAGGGTAAAAGTACATGGGCCAAAATCGTAATTTACTCTAATATCAAATTAGATAACTAAGTTTGAATTTGAATTAAATAGATAAATATAAAAGTAATAATTAAACTAAATAATATTTAGTAGAAGGATTATCTATAATTAATTAGAAAAGATTAAATTATAATTATCCATAAGACATGGCCTAATATGATGACAAGTGTCCTTAAAGTGGTTTCTTTTATTATATGTATAGATAGATTCTATATATGCGTAAATTACGTATAGATATATTTTCTTCACATAATTTGCGCATGTGTAAATAAACATTTATAAATGAAGAAAAATATATAAACAAATTAGTTATGTCAGAATAATTTTTAAAACCATTTATAAAAGAAAATCTTAATACTGTTAGTCTCGGCACATTGCAATACAATGAGATTTCTCTTTGTGACCAAGCTCCAACATAACTACATATTCGTTTGTAAAAGATCATGTGACAATAGCGTGTTAGTGTGTTATGAGTATCTATAGTCTTAACATTTTTCCTTTGGTGAAAATGAGTTTCTATACTTATTTCCAATAACGATGTGGCTTTACTGGCATTTATGGTGTAAATACCAAACCATGACATGTAACTGCCACCTCACATTTTTAGTGGCCGGCCTTCGACCTAACCACGTTTTCCATGACTTAAATGGTTACATGTAGCATTACTTATACTTCATAAAGTGGCGGAGCTAGACCTTAAAACCAGGGGTATCCCAAAAAAAATCATTAACTTTGAGGGGTATCCTTTATATAAAATCGAAAAAAAATCAAAAAATTAACACTGCGAACACGACTTTGAGCCGTAGCCCGTGCTACGGCTGGTTCTTAGCTGTCTCCGCCCCTGACCTCATAAATGTTCTTTCGAACTTGTGGTGTGGGTTAGTTGGTCCATGTACCTATCATTTTAATACTTATGCCGAACCTAGATCAATGCTCTTTTGAATCAGATTAGGGGTGAGCAAAAGAAAAAACCCGACCCGACCATTACCCGACCCGACCCGAGAACCGATCAAACATAATATACAGAACCGATTCACTACCCTAAATATAGGGTCGGTTCCGGTCCATAGGTCCAAGTCGGGTTTCATCATTAAAAGAACCGAGAACCGACCCGACCCTATTTTATATGAAAAATTGGAACCGATCTAAATACCTAGGTACTTGGGTTCCGGTCGGGTTGGGTATATTTTCGGTTCGGTTCTCGGTTATTTTCGGTCCGGACCTAAACTTGCTCACCCCTAAATCAGATCATGATAAAATTGGTATGTTATTCTTCAATCTTAATTTAACGCACACAAATACATATACATGGGTGGGGTTCGGCTACAAAGTCTATTTTTTCTTACAAAGTGTACAAATTCATAAAACACCACAATTTCAGCCATAAAACACACTTAAAACATACAAATAATAGAGTGAAGATCACTAAAACACAATATACAAACCCTAACAGTCCATAAAAACTTCAAACACGTCATTGTAGAACTATGAATATAAAACACAAAAGAGTAAATTACAAGTTTTGTCCTTTATGTATGTACCAAATTGCAGGCGGTGTCCTTTAACTTCAAAATTGACTGGTTTTGTCCTTAACGTTTCAAAATCATGCACGTTATGTCCTTTAACCCTAACTCAGTCAGATTTTTTGGTTAAATATGGTCATGTGCCTTGCACATGAGGGCATTCTTGTCATTTCACCTTCTTAAGAGGTATTGTGTAAAAAACTTTTTATGAGGGACTGTTTTGTACAAAACCAAAAAATAAAAAATAAAAAGATTTATATAAACTATCCCTCTTCCCATTCTCTCTCTCTTTGATCTGCCACCGAACCACTCTATCTCTACTTCTCTCCACCACCACTGCCACGACCACCCACACCACCTGCCCCCGCCCTTCATCATCTATAACCACCATAACAACTCCTGTTGTTTCCACCACCACTGTTCATGATCATATCGTCTTCCATTGTATCAACTATGTTATGTAGAATGACTGTAAACAAAAAATTACCTGTTTTTTCCTAAGAACCAAATCTGAGTTGTGACAAACGTCAGATTTCCGCACCAAAAGTTTGTAGCTGAAAGTATCAAACACCAAAAGTTAAACGATAATACATGTCACCAACATCAAGCAGAAGAATGAAAAAAAATCAACTTCTGTCATACGGTTATACCCCAATTCATCATTTTGGATCAAAATTTTCTCCAATCCAGTAGAACCCACTTCAGATCTTCCCACATAATCACAACCAATTTGGTTTTCAACAATTTTTTTTCATCTCAGAACCATTTCAAGTTGGCTTTTTACCCTCAACTTTAGTCAACCTAACAAAAGCAGAGGACTTGCAGTGATCAAATGATTCAATCTCATGATACCACTGCCCCTCATCTCTAGAAAGCAACATCAAACACATAGCAATCTCAGATTCTTTATCTTGTTCAATTTCAGACACAACACTTGTTCAATTTCAAACACAAAAGCAGAGGACTTGCAGTGGCTTTTTACCCTAACCCTAAGACAGAGATAGGGGGTTTGTTTAATAAATATCATTTTATAGTTACAAAACAGTCATTGTATATAACTTATTTACACAATAACCCCTAAAAAGGTGAAAAGACAGGGATACCCTCATGTGCAAGGCACATGACCATACTTAGCCAAAAAGTCTAACTGGATTAGGGCTAAAGGACATAACGTGCATCATTTTGAAACGTTAAGGACAAAACTCGTCAAATTTAAAGACAAAGGACACCGCCTGCAATTTGGTACAAGCATAAAGGACAAAACTTATAATTTACTCAACACAAAATGATAATCAACATAAAACACACTAGTGTTAGCCATTCGATAATCAAAGTCTTATCATCCAAAACACAGCACAAAACCCACAAATATGACATTTTAGTAATCTTCAGTTATTTGTGGGTTTTAAGTGTGTTTTATGATTGACATTATGATGTTTTATGACTTTTTAAACTTTGTAGGAAAAACGGACTTTGTAGCCAACTCCCACCCACATATACGTATAATATACATATATACATACACTAGCTTAATTATCTACTATAACAAATTGTAACGCCTCGCAAAATCATGTCCAATATTGTATCGGCACGTGTCATGGACTTTAAACGTGTAACGGATTGATTATGAGGGACTAAAGCTGACAAACAAAGAAAGTATGTGTATATAAGGATTCAAAGTGTCAACATTTGATAATTTTTCCTTTCAACACCCTACACGATGTTTATACCCTTAAACGAATGAATCATGAAGCGTATGAAACCGTTTGTGAAAGGAAGTAAAAGTTTACAAGACACGAGGGTTAAATGTGTCAACATGTTTAATTAATACCTCTGAGTGACCTTTTAACAAACCTGGAGCTTTGTAACGATTAATTATACTCCCAAGAATAAGTGATAAAAATTTCACAAGGTTTCGATATCGTATGAGGAAAATACGTTAACTTTCGTAATTAAGGGGTTAAAAGCATCAACGAGGTAAAACTTGTGTTTTCGGTTATCATTTAATGAAACCGAACCTAACAGTGTTTGGTTATATCTCATGGATCCTAAAAATATAAATTTCATGGGTTAAATGTGCTTAAAATGAAAGATATTGCGTTTTAAAAGGTTCAGGGGGTGAAAATGTCATTCTTGAAACTTGCTGATCAGGTGACCCACATGGTGGCACCACGCCACCACCAACAGCTTCTAACGTCGCGCGACGCGACGGCCTGATCTGGACAGAACCCTTGCACAGCTGCAAGTTTCAGCAAGTCACCTTCTCCAATTCAGCTTTAACTTGATTCTATGGGTTCTTTGATGGTTTTAAAAACCACTAGACACCTGTATGATCAAGATTACACTTGGGGGACACTTGCTTTGATCTTAGAACATCCGAAAACCTATATAAAGGGGCAAGTTTGGCAGCCATTTGCACTCACAAGTTCAAAATTCATACTCTCAAACTTGCTCTCAAGCTTTGGAGTGTTTGAACTCATTCTCTGGAGCATCCTACTTTGGAAGGAAGCTCTCTTAGTCTTAATCTTCATGCTAAAGACTCTTGTAAGTGTGCTTATGTAACACCTCGTAAAATCACGTCCAATAGTAGACTGACACGTGTAATAAGCCCTAATGACGTCAAATGTTGAATTTAAGGGACTAATTTTTCGAAAAATCAAAAACGTTGATAATGAAAGGACTGGAAGTGTTAGCATACCTAAAATAAGTTTCTTAATAACCTCTCACGATGATTATATTCACAAATGAGCCACTTGTCGATCGAGTGTAGCCGTTTGCGTAATTAATTAAAAGTTTGCGCAATGAAGGGTTAAAAGCGTCAACATGTTAATTCTTACCTCTGAGTGACCTTTTAACAAATCGGGAGCTTCATGATATTCTATTATACTCTCGGGAATGCCAACTATTGGCCGTCTAAGGTTTTTATGCCTATAAGTAAAGTTACGGGCAACTTTGCAAGTTAGAGGGACTAAAAGTGTCAATATGTTTAATTATACCTCTAAATGACCTTTTAGCGAACCCGAAGCATCGTGATGTTTAATAATACTTTCAAGAATGTCTAATATGGATTATATGAGGCTTCAATGCTATTAAATGATGAGATGCGCAAGTTTGCGCAATAGAGGGACCTAAAGTGTCAACTTTTGAATCTACGCCTTTTGGTGACCATTTAAGCGATCAAGAGCATAGAAATAATTAAGTATATGCTTGGGAATGTCCATTATGGGCCATGAAAGGCTTGGATGTCATTAAACGACATTCCGCGCTACTTTGCGTAATTAAAGGACTAATTGCGTCAAACTGCTAAAGTATGCCGATTCATATGGTAACGGACCTTCCGGAATATGACCATGAGTTAAACATGCCCTAATTATCCTTTACGTAGCTTAGATATAGACTTAGAGGTGTTTCGTGCGCAAAAATAAACTTTTATGTCATGCAGGGACTAAAAGTGTCAAAAAGTGCACAAGTTTGCATTTTCGCGTATATCTCACATTCTGAATATATCCGGACACCCAAAAATTTATGTAAGCACTAAAATATTTTATTTTAGTGTTTGGCTTGATAAAATTCCATTCGTCGCGTAGTTTGGATCGTTTTTAGCGTCCGTTCGTGTTTCGTCGTAATTAGACGAACAACGTGACCGTACGGCCAAACGAACCGACATCCGAAATGTTTTTGAGCATGTTTCATGTCCCCTATGTTTAGGCATCATAATAGAGCCTTGAAATGAGGTTAACGGGCCTTAGATGTGTCAAAAAGGGCCTTATATGCAAACAGGGACCAAAACTGCCATTTCTGAAACTTATATACTGACCAGACATCTCAGACGGGGCTCGTAAGCCCACCTTGGGTCTTACGCGGGGCGTGTGAACCTGCCAGATGTGCAGAATGTGATTTACAGCCTTGTACAGCCTGTTCCAGCTTGATCCAGCACTTGCAAATGGTATTTCTTCAATCCTTGGGCACCCATAGTATTAGAAATCAGGGGGTGTGAAGTGTATGGTCCAGATCAAGGCTCGGTTATCGAGGAACGATCTTAATGGTTCTCAAAAACCTATAAATACCCCACTTCATTCTTGCCAAACCCACACTTGATTTCTGAATTCTCTAAGTTGGAGACCTTGCTCTTCATACCTGAGAATTTAGGATCAAAACCTCCTTGCTTGGACCCTTTGTAAGTGTCCTTTCGTGCTTAGTTTATTTGTTTAGCGTTTATAGCCGAAAAGTCAAGCGTTTTGATAAACGCTTTGATTTTAAACGGTTGAGCCATTGTTCGTAACGAACATGGCTACGTGACCGTAATTAGGTAGGTGTTAAACCCTCAAAATGGCACCTCCTAATTACCACGTTTACTTAGTTAAATTGTCGGGTCAAATAAAAGTCAAACGAGTTAGTTTTAAATAAAATTTATAACTATTAATATAGAAGCCATAAAAATCAGTTTTCTCACTTTAATAACTTGGTAAATATTAGTTGAACATGTTTAAGCATGTTCAACCCGACAATTCTAAGTTTAGGCTCGGTTCGGAACCGAAAGTCGCAAAAGTTGACTTTTGCTTTGACTTTCAGTTCTGACCCGATTTAGCTTAGTTTAGATATGCCTTAGGATTCCTTTAGGACCAGGTTATAGGTTAGTGTAACCCTCTGAGGTTATACAACTTGGATCCTTAATTATCCTATTCATTGCATGTTTCCGTTATATGCTTAAATGTTGACCATTATGCCCTTTTGACCCTAAAACGAGAATTTTGAAAATATGAGAGGACAATAATGTTTATTACTGAATTATAAACTTGTCCCTAAAATTTGACATCAGTTTGAGGTCTAGATTAGGAGTTATGCTCATTAGCGTAAATGAAAAGCTTTTTATTAATTAAACGGCATAATTAGCATAAAGCCTATCTAAACCCAATTTTTGATACCAAACTTTTTACCTACTGATATAAAATAATATTTTGGGATTTTTGAAGATTTTTATTTAATTTTAGGCTGAGCATAACATAGGGTTATAGCTTTGATTCAGTAATTGTCGATTTTGCCATTTTGGCCTATAAAAGGAGTTTTACAAATCATTTTGATTCCAAACCTTTTTCTACTGATCCTATATGAGAAATAAGATATTTTAAGCCTTCTGGAATAATAAAAATATCAGCTTTTCTTATAAAACCCGAAAATCACTTGAAACCGTCTTTTTACGCATTTTAAACGCATAGTATGTATTAAAACTATTTTAAATATATAAGGTTTGATACCTACTGATGTTTTAAGTAATTTTCATAATTAAACAGTAGGCAAAAGTTTTAAACTCAGAATTCTAATTTTGACCTTTAAAGCTTAAGTGAAATTACCAAAATGCCCCTAAGGTGCATAGTTTGGTTATAAATGATAAATTTCACATATATGTAATACTCTACTGTTATAACTTATTAAATTTAGTATTTTTACTGATTATATCTGACCTGGAACTCAGAATACTATTTAATCTCTCTTATAACCTTTAAAATGACCAAAATACCCCTTCGGGGCATAAATTGGTTTTAAATTCGTTTTGGGCATAATGGAAGGTATCCTACTGATATCACAACATATTTAAGGCATATTAACTTAGGAAACCTGTGTATGACTCATTTGGTTACCCGTTACGCACTTTTCGCGTTCGGATCGACTTATGTAACTAGTTTGCATATATTAGCCGAAACGGGTCAAACCTTATCATTGTTATCTCAAAATCCAGAATGTGTTTAGTTTACCCTTATTAAACAAGTATACAAGATTGTCGGGTCTAAACCACATTCTAATCCGGTTCTCGCTTAACCATGCGTTTTGAACTGTATCCTCCTTTAAAACTAACCGATCTAAGCATATGCTTAATTAAAGACCGTTAGGAATCTAATAGGTTGTTAAAAACCTTCGTTCTAGATTTAGGAGCCCAGTAAAAGCTATCTGTACTTGCTGTTTTGATATACGGCTGGGATTGAATTTATATTTAGCTCAGGTAAATATTTTTAACTTATTTTCCCTATACGGGCTTGGGGTACGGTATATAAAATACCGCTTGGTCGGGCATTGAATTTTTGATCGTATGAAGGTTAATTTATTGAAATGTCCCATTTAAATTGTTTTGTTTGCTTAAAGCCTTTGGGGGGTTAATGAGCATGTCCCGGATATCCTTGGCATCATTTTACGAAATGGCCACAACCTAAGCACACGGGTGTAGGCGTACACCCGTTAGTGCATATATAAATAATAAGGTATAACCGCCGGTTTCGGGAATAACCTGCCGCGGGACTATATCATGTGGTGTGTCTATTAAGCTCTAACTGTAACACCCCGAAAATATAAAACTTTATATTGTAACTATAAAGTATAAATAGACGAGAAATTATTAACTAGGAACTTTTAACCTAGTTAATTACAAGACTAGAAATAGCCTATAATAGGGTTAAAAACTACTAAATAATATGTTGAAGAAAGTTGAGGGACCTTAGTTGTTAAATGTGTAACTAAAATAGATAAAAAAAAATAATAAACCAAACACCCCATTTGAGGAGTGCTGGTCGACCAAGAAGGAGCAGGGGGCGACACCCCCATATTCAAAACCCTAAAACTTCCTAAAATCTGCAAATTGAAGTCTCAATTTGAGTTGAAATCGGAATTAGAACCTAGAATTGTGATCCTCATTGCAAGAGGATTCTAAGGTATGTAAAATTTGATGAAATCTCTTTACTTGAATTTCTCATGATTTTGGAAAATCTGAAGATTTATGTTGCATGTGTGTTATGTGGTTAGATTAGAATTGATATGGTGATTAAAAGTAAAACCTAGCCAATTTCATGCGAAATCATGACCAAATTCAGGAAATTTCCATGAACACCTTGAAGGTGGGTTGTGGGTTTTACATGATGATGATGAACACTAGGGTTAGAGTGATTATTCTAATGCAATTCTATTTTAGAAGGTGATTTCAGAAAAGTATGATGTTGAAATGCTATATGATGACTTTATTGAAGTTAAGTTAACTAATTAGCAAACTATAAACATGAATATTAATGATGTAGAAATTCTGCCCTCATAGTGTTTGTAGAAATGCTTCAAAGAAGGCTTAAAAATAGAAATTCAGAGCTTTAACGCATAAGTATGATGTTTCGGTATATTATGCAAAATGAGGTCTAAAAAGAGTTCTAAACATGTCTTGAATTGAACTCTATAGGACAAGATACCGGAACGTCGAGTGGACAAGCCGGTGGTGATTCGCGGTTGAAGGGCGTGCGTTAAGGTATGTAACTTGACCCGTTACATTTGGTAGATTGGAGGTTTATATAATGTGTACTTGAATTTTTATATGAGAGTTGTTTTGAATTAAGCGATGAAGTCGCTACATTGAATGATTGATAAAACTTGGTTTGAACTCGTTGGTAGTTGTCATACAGGAGGATTCCTTAGACGAGCCAAACGGGTCGGATAACCAAGTAAAGTATGGTTAATGCTTCGGAATATGGTTGATTGTTCTTTGATATTGGTTAATATATAACATGTTTGAACTACTAGAATTTGATATAGTGTTTGTTAGAAAAGTAAATTCCAAGAGTTGGGTTTGAGTGAAATGTACGAAACAAACAAGACATGGATTTCCAGGTACTACCGTAAATTACGGTAGTACCGTAATTTACGGTAAAGGTCTGATATGTTACGGCGTGGATCTCCTGGTTTACGGTGACCAAACATTTCCAGGACTCACCGTATATTACGATGATACCGTAATTTACGGTGGATCCAGAATAGCTTTTATATTTTTGTTATTTCCAATGTGATGTTAAACCTTGTGATTATATTATATAACAACGTCAAAACTAATGTTTTTAACGGTTTTGATCATAGGTAAATTGGTGGATCTTACGGGTGGCGATCAAGTGATTAATGAAGAACCGAACACTACATTTTGAAGCTTCCGCAAATGTTTTTATCATACTTAGATTTTGTTCATGGGTTGTAAACAATTAATTAAACAAATGTTGAAATTTCCAACCCAGTCATTAGATGACTAAGGTTTATGTCTCTTATTAAACTTATGTTAATCTTTTATCTTTTGGTATAAATTAATGATTAATTCAAGTATAAAATTAAGGGTGTTACAAGTTGGTAATCAGAGCTCAAGGTTGTCAATAAGTGTTCGGTTCAAGCTTGATCGATCGTCCGGTAAGAATTAACTTATTTTATTAATAAATTATGTACTACGTAAAGAATGAGAAATGAACAATATGCATGAAAAGAGTGTGTAAGCTCACTCAAAAACAAGAAATGCATGAAACAAGAATGATTAAATCAAGTTATGAACTTGATTGAATTGAAACAAGAATGATTAAATCAAGTTACGAACTTGATTGAATTGAAACAAGAATGATTAAATCAAGTTACGAACTTGATTGAATTGAAACAAGAATGATTAAATCAAGTTACGAACTTGATTGAATTAAAGCAAGAATGATTAAATCAAGTTACGGACTTGATTGAATTGAAACAAGAATGATTAAATCAAGTTATGAACTTGATTAAATCAAAACAAGTAAAGCATGTGTTATAAATGGAATGTTTAACAATCTATGTAAACATTTCAGAAATAGAGATGGCTGAAGGAGGTAATGATAATGCGGTGCCAAGAGTCACCGAACAAATGAGGGAAGTGATTGCCGAAGAGGTTGGAAAGGCGATCGAAAACAGTTTGTCGGGCTTTATTGATAAAATTCAAAACATAGTTTTATCAATAGTAGAAGAGAGAATCAAGAAATTGGAAGATGATTCCAATTCAGCAAAGGAAAAGCATGGTGGACGAAGGCCTTGTTCATACAAGGAATTCATGGCCTGTAAACCACCAATATATAATGGAGAGGTTGATCCAATTGTGTGCCAACGATGGCTAAGTGATATCGAAGGAGTATTCGAGAGAACTCGTTGTGATGAAAACGACTACGTAGCTTATGGTACGGGTCAATTAAGAGGTCAAGCGAAAGACTGGTGGGATAACAAAAAGAAGGAGATTGGAGGTGAAGCGGCTAAGGCCATGACATGGGAGGAGTTTAAGACGCCGTTTATTAAACACCATAGTCCCAAAGCGGTCATAAATAGAATCAAGGAAGAGTTCATGCAACTCAGACACAAGGGTGAATCCATAGACAAGATCACGGGGATGTTTATGGACAAGATAAAATTATGTGATGATTTGGTGACAAACGAAGAACAAAAGGTCTATTACTACCATAACATGCTAAGTGCGGAGTATAGAGAGTTCATAACCCCTTCAAAATACGAGACCCTTACCGAGATTGTCAATGCTGCTCGGGAAAGGGAGATCGAATTGAAAAAGAGCATAGAACGGGGTGAACGAAGGGCACAAGATGTGAATCCAAGCCCTACTAAGAAGGCACGAACAAATGAAAGCGCAAAGAAATCTGATACGAAAGGCGGGTCGCCAAGTTGCAGAATCTGCGGGAAGGGTCATAAAGGCGAATCCCGTTACAAGGATAAGCCTTGTCCCATATGCAAGAAAACGGGACATATGGCTATATCATGCCCGGAGAAAGTGACGGTTTGTTACAATTGTTATCGAACGGGTCACAAGAAGTCGGAATGCCCGGAACTGGTTGGAAAGAAGGATGGGCAGGAACCGAAAGGTGAAGCCCCGAAAGCAAAGGCAAGATCTTTTCAACTAACCGCCGCAGAAGCAAAGGTTGAACCTGACGTGGTCTCAGGTATATTTGCTGTAAATTCAATTCCTGCACACGTGTTATTTGATACGGGTGCGAATAAATCCTTTGTTTCATATGGACTTATTTGACATCCTTCATTTATTCTAACAAAATTACATGTGCCTTTAGAAGTAGAGATAGGTAATAACAAAAGCTTTATTGTTTGTGATGTATGTGAAAATTGTAAACTGAGCATCGACGATGAAGAATATTTGATAAATCTAATCCCGATGTCGATAGGAGAATTTCAAGTAGTCGTTGGGATGGATTGGCTATCTCGACACCATGCAAAGGTCGTGTGCTTCCGTAAAGAGATAAAACTAACATCTCCGAGCGGGAAACACGTCACCATTTATGGCGAAAAGGAGGCAACCCCATAGTATGCTCAATGTTGAAAGCTCACAAGCTAATGAAGCGAGGATGCAAGGCATTCATAATATACACTAATGAGCCCGAGAAAGAATCACGAAAGATTGGAGATGTACCGGTAGTACGAGATTATGAAGATGTTTTTCCGGAAGATTTACCGGGGATACCGCCTGAACGGGAAGTAGAGTTTGGGATCGAATTGATTCCGGGCGCGAAACCCGTAGCAAAAGCCCCGTACCGACTTGCACCGTCGGAATTACAAGAGTTGATGTCCCAAATCCAAGACCTGCTTGACAAGGGATTCATAAGGCCGAGTGTGTCTCCTTGGGGCGCACCGGTATTGTTCGTGAGAAAGAAAGACGGGAGCATGCGCATGTGTATTGATTACCGGGAGTTAAACAAACTCACGGTAAAGAACCGATACCCGCTCCCGAGGATAGATGATTTATTCGACCAACTACAAGGTGCGAATTGGTTTTCCAAAATTGACCTTAGATCGGGGTATTACCAACTAAAGGTCAAAGAAGAAGATGTGCCGAAGACGGCTTTCCGCACGAGATACGGACATTACGAATTCCTCGTGATGTCATTTGGGCTAACAAACGCACCCGCGGCTTTCATGGATCTCATGAACCGGGTTTGCAAGCCAATGCTGGATAAGTCGGTCATCGTGTTTATCGATGATATATTGGTGTATTCGAAAAATGAAGCTGAACACGCACATCACTTACAAGAAGTGTTAGAGACCCTTAGACGAGAGAAGCTATACGCAAAATTCTCTAAATGTGCCTTTTGGTTACGAGAGGTACAATTTCTTGGCCATGTCATAAGTGCCGACGGAGTATTGGTGGATCCGTCAAAGATAGAGGCTGTGTCAAGATGGAATCCTCCAAAGAACCCTTCTGAAATTAGAAGCTTTTGGGGACTTGCGGGATACTATAGGAGATTCATCCAAGATTTCTCCAAGATTGCGTCACCGCTAACAAAGCTAACCCAAAAGAAAGCAAAGTTTATTTGGGGAATCGATCAAGAAAAAGCGTTTCAAACGCTAAAAGAAAAGCTAACTCAAGCTCCGGTACTGACATTGCCGGACGGAGTCGAAGACATGGAGGTTTATTCGGATGCTTCACTATCGGGACTCGGTTGCGTGCTGATGCAACGGGGCAGGGTAATAGCCTATGCCTCGAGACAATTGAAGATACACGAGAAGAAATATCCCACACACGATCTCGAGTTGGCGGCGGTAGTGTTTGCATTAAAAATATGGAGGCACTATTTGTATGGGGTAAAGTGCACCATATTCACCGACCACAAGAGTTTGAAATACTTCTTCGATCAGAAGGAGTTAAATATGCGACAAAGGCGATGGCTGGAAACGGTGAAAGACTACGATTGCGAAATACGTTATCACCCAGGAAAGGCTAATGCAGTGGCGGATGCTTTGAGCAGAAAAACGGATTATGTCCCGATACGAGTAAGATCGATGCAACTCGTGGTAACCTCGGGTATACTTGAACGTATTCGAGAGGCGCAATTAGAAGCAGTAAAAGAAGAGAATTGGAAGAAAGAAAGAATAATTGGTCAGTTGAAAGATTTGTCGGACGGGAATCACGGGTTAAAGACTCGATCCGGAAGGATATGGGTCCCACATACCTGTGGAGTGAAGGCGCTTCTACTTAATGAAGCTCATAAATCCCGTTATTCAATTCATCCGGGTGCGACCAAGATGTACAACGATTTGAAACAAAATTATTGGTGGCCCGGAATGAAGAGAGATGTGGCGAAGTACGTGGAAAATGCTTGACATGTTTACAAGTCAAGGCGGAGCATCAGAAACCATACGGCAAACTCCAACCGTTAGAAATTCCGGTTTGGAAATGGGAACATATCACAATGGACCTACTAACCAAGTTGCCGAAAACGAGTCGTGGTTTCGATGCCATATGGGTAGTGGTAGATAGATTGACGAAAAGTGCTCACTTCATTCCGATACGTGAGACTTATACGTCAGAAAAGATGTCAGAGGTTTACACGAATGAAATAATAGCACGTCATGGGGTGCCGGTGTCTATCGTGTCTGATAGGGATACCCGGTTTACTTCGAATTTCTGGAGAGATTTCCAAGAACAAATGGGGACCAAATTGTTCATTAGCACTGCGTACCATCCTCAAACGGATGGACAAAGTGAAAGAACGATACAAACATTGGGGGACATGCTACGGGCGTGTATAATCGACTTTGGAGGCAGTTGGGATGTTCACTTACCGTTAGTCGAGTTTTCGTATAACAACAGTTACCAATCTAGTATTAAGATGGCACCATACGAAATGCTTTACGGTAGGAAGTGTCGAACCCCGGTATGTTGGGGTGAAGTGGGTCCACGTGAACTCGCCCACCAAGATATAGTACGAGCCACGAATGAAAAGATCGATAAAGTTCGGGCACACTTGAAAGCGGCTCAAGACAGGCAAAAGGCGTATGCTGATAAAAGGAAAAGGCCGATTGAATTCCAAGTTGGTGACATGGTCATGCTAAAAGTCTCCCCATGGAAAGGTGTTATTAGATTCAGAAAAAAGGGGGAAGCTAAGCCCAAGGTTTATTGGACCATTTAAAATTATCGGGAGAGTTGGCAAGGTAGCTTACCGCCTTGAATTACCGGAGGAGCTAAGTGGAATCCATGGCACGTTCCACGTGTCGCAATTAAGAAAGTGCCTAGCAGACGAAACGGCCTATATCCATTACGATGATATCGAAGTGGATAATAGTCTGAATTACGCGGTAAGACCGGTGGAGATTTTAGACAGAAAGGTCAAACATTTACGAAATAAACAAATTGACCAAGTCAAAGTCAAATGGGAGCATAGGAAAGGTTCGAACACTACATGGGAGTCCGAAGAGGAGATGCGACGTCTTCACCCTACAGTATTTGGTACGTACTTCGGTTTCGGGGACGAAACCCTTTTAAGGGGGGTGGACTTGTAACACCCCGAAAATATAAAACTTTATATTGTAACTATAAAGTATAAATAGACGAGAAATTATTAACTAGGAACTTTTAACCTAGTTAATTACAAGACTAGAAATAGCCTATAATAGGGTTAAAAACTACTAAATAATATGTTGAAGAAAGTTGAGGGACCTTAGTTGTTAAATGTGTAACTAAAATAGATAAAAAAAAAAATAATAAACCAAACACCCCATTTGAGGAGTGCTGGTCGACCAAGAAGGATCAGGGGGCGACACCCCCATATTCAAAACCCTAAAACTTCCTAAAATCTGCAAATTGAAGTCTCAATTTGAGTTGAAATCGGAATTAGAACCTAGAATTGTGATCCTCATTGCAAGAGGATTCTAAGGTATGTAAAATTTGATGAAATCTCTTTACTTGAATTTCTCATGATTTTGGAAAATCTGAAGATTTATGTTGCATGTGTGTTATGTGGTTAGATTAGAATTGATATGGTGATTAAAAGTAAAACCTAGCCAATTTCATGCGAAATCATGACCAAATTCAGGAAATTTCCATGAACACCTTGAAGGTGGGTTGTGGGTTTTACATGATGATGATGAACACTAGGGTTAGAGTGATTATTCTAATGCAATTCGATTTTAGAAGGTGATTTCAGAAAAGTATGATGTTGAAATGCTATATGATGACTTTATTGAAGTTAAGTTAAATAATTAGCAAACTATAAACATGAATATTAATGATGTAGAAATTCTGCCCTCATAGTGTTTGTAGAAATGCTTCAAAAAAAGGCTTAAAAATAGAAATTCAGAGCTTTAACGCATAAGTATGATGTTTCTATATATTATGCAAAATGAGGTCTAAAGAGAGTTCTAAACATGTCTTGAATTGAACTCTATAGGACAAGATACCTGAACGTCGAGTGGACAAGCCGGTGGTGATTCGCGGTTGAAGGGCGTGCGTTAAGGTATGTAACTTGACCCGTTACATTTGGTAGATTGGAGGTTTATATAATGTGTACTTGAATTTTTATATGAGAGTTGTTTTGAATTAAGCGATGAAGTCGCTACATTGAATGATTGATAAAACTTGGTTTGAACTCCTTGGTAGTTGTCATACAGGAGGATTCCTTAGACGAGCCAAACGGGTCGGATAACCAAGTAAAGTATGGTTAATGCTTCGGAATATGGTTGATTGTTCTTTGATATTGGTTAATATATAACATGTTTGAACTACTAGAATTTGATATAGTGGTTTGTTAGAAAAGTAAATTCCAAGAGTTGGGTTTGAGTGAAATGTACAAAACAAACAAGACATGGATTTCCAGGTACTACCGTAAATTACGGTAGTACCGTAATTTACGGTAAAGGTCTGATATGTTACGGCGTGGATCTCCTGGTTTACGGTGACCAAACATTTCCAGGACTCACCGTAAATTACGGTGATACCGTAATTTACGGTGGATCCAGAATAGCTTTTATATTTTTGTTATTTTCAATGTGATGTTAAACCTTGTGATTATATTATATAACAACGTCAAAACTAATGTTTTTAACGGTTTTGATCATAGGTAAATTGGTGGATCTTACGGGTGGCGATCAAGTGATTAATGAAGAACCGAACACTACATTTTGAAGCTTCCGCAAATGTTTTTATCATACTTAGATTTTGTTCATGGGTTGTAAACAATTAATTAAACAAATGTTGAAATTTCCAACCCAGTCATTAGATGACTAAGGTTTATGTCACTTATTAAACTTATGTTAATCTTTTATCTTTTGGTATAAATTAATGATTAATTCAAGTATAAAATTAAGGGTGTTACACTAACCCGGTGTCAACCCGGGCTACTGAACGCATAAGGAACATGTAATTCTTTTACAAGTTTATATACAAATAATTATCCCAAGTTATAAAAAGTTTTGTGCCATGTGCATTCAAATCAATTTTCATAAATGTTTTCAAAATGAGTCAGTTAATTGTATTTACCAGTGTAAACTGACGTATTTTCCCAAAAAGGTTAAGTGCAGGTATTAAGTGTAATAGGCTGGCCTCTCCTTAGCATCATTAAGAGTCTCGCAAGCTTGGATGCATTTAAGTCTGATGAACTATGTTTCCTTTTTATTTGATCCGCCTGTGGATCTGTTTCAACTATTTTGTGATACTTAATATTACAATTTATTCGGTTGAAATAAATCTATCTTTTGCTTCCGCTGTGCATTTAAATTGTGTTGTTTGACTACGATGATATCAACTACGTCACGATACTCCCCACCGGGCCCACCGGTAATACGTGGAAATATCGGGGTGTGACAGGTTGGTATCAGAGCCAACATTGAGTGAATTAAACACTAGTCTTTTGTGTTTAATCTCAGTGACACAGTAGCACATTCCTTGACTTTCCGAGTCTAGACTTAACATAGGAATACTCTCATCTCTATTCGGAGAATTATTGCCTTCAATTCTATATATTTTAATTTGTTGCCAAGCAAAGAAGCCATAATGGAAATTCTCCCTATTTGAAGCCTAGGGAAGGCCGAGCTTCGTACTGCAACTAGGATTAACGTGCAACCAAGGAGTAAGCGTCCAGAAATAAAATGAAGAAGAAACTCCTTTTGCTAAAGTTCGTTTCCTTAATAGTCCTTATAAGGACATATTTATCTTTCAGTCCCTTCGAGGACAACATTATTCCTTCCAAGTCCTGTTCAGGGCAATTCTATACCTCCTTTGGAATCATTGGAATGTTTTATCTAAAATTTATTTATATCATTATATATGAACATAATAATAACATTCCTTTTATGAGATCTACCATTATAATAAAATGGCGAAATCTAAAAAGGGCAAGACCTAGCCCATGTGTCATTATAAGACAGGGCCAAGATGGTAGTTCCTCAACTAGATTCAGATCCTTATTAACATCTCAATTTAGGATTGCTCTGCGTTAAATATTAAAAGAATCTTAAAGGTAAACCTAGCCTATATGTCATTTCAGACAAGGCCAAGATGGTAGAACCTATTTAAAAGATTCAAATCCCTGTTGGTAATAAACCCTTATAAGGGCACCCACTGATTATCACTCTAACTTGGTCAATTGTCGGGTCAAACTTAATATTAAAAAGTCAACAGAAAGCTATTTTTGCAAATAAATCCAAAACTAGTAATGTAGAAGTTATGGAACATGTTTTAACACTAAAATAACTTGGTAATTAAAATAAGAACATGTTTGGACATGTTCAACCCGACAATTCCGAGTTTAGGCTCGGTTCGGCACCGAAAGTCGCAAAAGTAGACTTTTGCTTCGACTTTCAGTTCTGACCCAATTTAGTTTGTTTTAGATATGCCTTAAGGTTTATTTAGGACCATATTGTAAGTTAGTAAAACCATCTGAGGTTATGCTACATGGTTCCTTAATTATCCGATTCATTTGCATGTTTCCATTAAATGCCTAATTGTTGACCATTATGCCCTTTTGATATAAAAACGTGACTTCTGGAAATGTGAGAGGACAAAAACCTTTATTACTAATATTTAAGTATGTCCTAAAAGTTTGACATCATTTTATGGTCTAAAATGAGAGTTATGCTCAATATCGTAAATGAATGCCTTTTTATTAATTAAACGGCATATTTGATATAAATCCTATTTAAACTCAAATTTTGACATCAAACCTTTTACCTACTGATGTAACATAATATTTTGGAATTTTAGGAAATTTTTATAAATTTTTAAACTAATCATAACATAGAGTTCTCGCATAGGCTCGGTAATTGACGATAATGCCCTTTTTACTAATAAAATGAGTTTTACACATCCTTTACATATCAAACCTTTTTCTATTGATTTTATATAATAGATAAGTTATTTTAAACTGTAAAGGCTGATCAAAATCTCAGATTTCCTTATTTAACCCGAATATCGTCAAATACCGACTTTTATGCGATTTAGGTGCATAGTATGGTTTAAAAACCATATTTGACACCTAAAGCTTGTTACCTACTGATGTTATGAATAAATTTTTATACTTTAACAGTAAGTAAAGGTTTTGAACTCAGATTTCCAAATTTAACCCTTAAAGCATATGTGAAATTACCAAAATGCCCCTTCGGTGCATAGTTTGGTCATAAATGATAAATTTCACATATGTACAATATCCTACTGATATAACTTATTAAATTAAATATTTTTACTGATCATTTTAGACCAGAACCTTAGATTATTATTTAATCTCTTTTATAATCTTTAAAATGACCAAAATACCCCTACGGGGCTTAAATTGAGTTTAAATTCGTTTTGGGCATAATGGAAGGTATCCTACTGATATCACAACATATTTAAGGCATATTAACTTAGGAAACCTGTTCATGACTCATTTGGTTACCCGCTATCCATTTTTCGCGTTCGGTGCGGTTTATGTAACTAGTTTGCATAAATTGACCGAAACGGGTCAAACCTCATCATTTTTGCTTCAAAATCCAGAATGTGTTTAGTATACCCATATTATACAAGTCTTCATACTTTTCGGGTCTAAATCACATTCTAATCCGGTCTTCGCTTAATCTTGCGTTTTGAACCGTAAACCTTTCATTAAAACTAACCGGTCTAAGTTTAAACTTAAGTAAGACCCGTTAGGGATCTAATAGGTTATTAAAACCTTCGTTCCAGATTTAGGAGCTCAATAAAAGATATTTTCACTTGCTGATTGTATACGGCTGGGATGAATTTGTATAATTTGCTTAGGTAAATACTTTTAACTTATTTTCCGTTATACGGGCTTGGGATACGATATTATAATAATACCGCTTGGTCGGGTGTGTAGTTATTTAAATCGGATTGTGATTAATATATTTACATAACCTATTTTAATCTGTTTTGTTTGGAATATGGCCTTTGGGGGGTTAATGACCATGTCCTGGATATCCTCGGCACATTCATTGAAATGGCCACGACTTAAGCACGGGGTGTAGGCATACACCTGACAGTTGCGTATGTATAAATGGTAATCCACAATAAGGAGTTCTCCTTGTGGGCATTATACCTGTGGCGTGTCAGCTAATCTTGTCCGGCTCTTCTAACCGGCCCTGACGGACGGCAAACATTTAAATCTGTATACAAGACTATTTTTAAATAATTATCCCAAGTTAAAAAGGATATTTGTGCCTTGTGCATTTAAATCAATTTTCATAAATGTTTTCAAAAGAGTCAGTTAATTGTATTTACCAGTGTAAACTGACATATTTTCCAAAAAAAGATTAAGTGACAGGTACTGTACGTAATTTCCTGGGAGCTCAGGGCGTTAATAGGGAATCTTGCAAGTTCTAGACGTCTAAAGTATGTTGAACAGTGTTTATCTTTCTGTTTTAAGATCCGCCTGTGGATCCATCTTACAATCCGTTTGTAATATTGATGTTACTCTTGAATCAGTTTGTAATATATTTACTTTAGACTTCCGCTGTGCATTGAATTGTGATTATTTGACTATGATGATATCAACTACGTCACGATACTCCCCACCGGGCCCACCGGTAATATGTGGAAATATCGGGGTGTGACTGGTTGGTATCAGAGCCAATGTTTGAGTGAATTAAACACTAGCCCTTAGTGTTTAATCTCAAATGACACAATAGCACATTCCTTAGACCTTCTGAGTCTAGACTTAACATAGGAATGCTCTCATCCCTATTAAGTAAAATATTGTTTTCGATTTTATGTATTTTTGGAATATGTCGTCAATCAAAGAAGCCGTGGATGGAGATTCTTCCCGTCAGAAGCCAAGAAATGCTAAGTTTCATACCACGACTAGGATAAGCGTGCGACTGGTTGAAGGAGAGACATTTATGGACCTATTCCCAAAACCAAACTTGTTTAAACCCTTATCCAGACTACGAAGTACATACCAGAAGGTCCTTGAGGTTCCCATATTGAGGATGATACATATGGATGTTATTAAATCCCTATTTCTTACCTTCGAATTTTGAGACTTCAGACTTAGATTATACTAGTCAAAACCTATTCCGTGATCCATGTTGTTTCTTAAATCATTGAATCCTTGGATTCTACTTCTGCAATGGATCCTGAATTGAAATAATTCTTTATTCACTAAAATCTTCGGAGTTGCTACTGCGTACGATATATAGAGATGAAGAAACAATTAGAATAAAGAGAGGAAGACATTAAAAGATCCTCCTTTATCATACTTCTTTTCATCAAAGTCCCTGTTTGGGCGTTTGATTATTGTAGTCCTTTGTGGACATAGTATTTTATCATAGTCCTTGTGGACCTACGTCTCCTGATAAGACTTGGTATATACGTATGTTTATTATAGTCCCTGCATGGGCAAACTGTTTTAATATAGTCCCTATACGGAGTTATGATAATTTTATAGTCCCTATACGGACATATGATATTTTTATGGTCCCTATACGGACTTATAATTTCTTTTTAAGTCCTCTGTGGACAAATAAGATACTAAAAGTCCTGTTTAAGGCATTATGGTAAATTTCCTAATGATTTATGGAGAGTTTTGAAGATTTTATATAGGTACTCATATCGTCCTTTATCAACCATTAGTATGAATTGATTCGAACCTTATCGATCTGCTAGATAATTTCAAAAGATCTTCTTGATGGTTTACCCCTACCAAGTGGCAAGTCCACATAAATTGGCCAAAACCTTCGGTAGTTAAGGATAATTATTCCTTCTACCATGATAGTTAAGGGAGATACCCATTCTATCCAGAGGTGGTGAACTATGTTCAAGCCTCCAAACCTATATGATCAATGCGATCATGGTAATATTGTGTAACCATTAAGACAAATTAATCTTTTTTAACATCTGAGAACGTGTTAACACTCCTGGCAGTGTGACTTGAGAAACCACACCAGCCATCAAGATAATTGGACTGCGTCCAAGCCTTAAAGCCTATATGATCGAATTTGATCATGGCAAGTATCATCAATGTGATGATCAAAATATAAACATCCATTTGTGATGAAGTGCCTACGGGCTAAACTTGTTGTCCAATAAGACAACACGACAGTTGTGGTCTACGACTCCCTGTCTAAAAAAAAATATTGGACTAGGTCCAAACATAATAGTCTATATGATCAATGCGATCATGACTAATATCATCTAATATGATGATCATGTTATTTAACATCCCTTAGTGATGATTTGCCTACAGGCTATAATATATTGTCCATTAGTGACATTGACATTGTGATCCTTATGATCCCCTGTTCAAGGTAGTGAGCTATGCTCAAGCCTAATAGTCTATATGATCAATGAGATCATGACTAAAAATCATCAATATGATGATTAAATTTAACATCCTTAATAATGTTTTGCCTACGGGCTATATTATATTGTCCAATCGTGACAAGGCAATTGTAAATTTTTTTTATTCCTTGCCCAAGGGGGGGGGGGGTGCTATGCTCAAATCCCATAGTCTATATGATCAATGCGATCCTGACTAGTATCATCAGTATGATGATCATAATATTAACATCCCTAGTGATGAAATGCCTACGGGCTATAATTTATTCTATTAGAGATAAGACAAAGTTAGTGGTGGTCTTTATAATCCCCTGTTCAAAGTGGTGGGTTATACCCAACCCTAACAGTCTATATGATCAGTGCGATCATGACTAATATCATCTGATACGATGATCATATTATTTTATAAGATATTTGAAGTACAGTCTTAGGTCTTCCTATCTTCATAGTGAGATTTCGAGAAGTACTTTCCGACTCGATGATTATGATTTATGTGTATCTCGATGGTGATTTAGATAACGAAACTAGAGTAATACAATAAACACATGGTGGATACGCCGCTGGTACTTCCTATATAAGTGTGTTTATTATATTACCCTTCGTGGCGTTATCCTGAATCACCAATAGGATCTATCTCGCCTACGGGTTATATACTATATTGTCCATTAGAGACATTGTCAAATGTGACCGTTATGGTACATCGTCGAAGGTAATGGGCAATGCCCAAGCCTTATGGTATATAAGATCGATAAGATCATGACTAATATACTCAATGACGATAATTATATATATATATATATATATATATATATATATACATATATGTATATATGTAAGCATCCATTAATGATGTCCTATGATTTACCTATGTGCCAAAATAAATCGTCTTTCAAGACGATGACAATGGTAGTCTATGACTCCCTGTCCAACGGTGAAGAACTAGATTCAAATCTTAAAACCCCTAATCTAATAAGATTGCGGCTTATAAATTAATGTCCTCCGTGACAGGCGTTTGTTGCCATATCTTATAACGTCCTCTGCGACAAGGCCTTCGTGCCATATGATTATTTATGTCCTTCCTGACGGACTCATGTTTCCTATTTTAGAAAGCCATTATGACAAGCCTTCGAACTATCTAAAATCATCAATATGACAAAGACGGTTATGACATTTTGATCCCCTGTCAAAAGGGTAATGGACTCGGTCCAAACCCTAAAGGCCATTGATGGTCCTTTTGTGACCTAGGCTGAATGTAATTAATGTACATTCAAGTAACATTCATTAGGAATGTTCATACTCTATTAGCTTATATGGTTTAATAATACCATGGTTAATGTATGTTAGGTCGTCAGGGTGATGACTCGCTATAGAAATGCAATTAAGCAATTGTTTAATTTTGGCGTTTAGTGTCAAGCTTCAAGTATGACAAACTTGAATGAGACAAAAAAAACAGTTGCGATACTGATGATGCGACAAATGCTAATGATGCAACAAATGTGAACCTCAAGGTTAATGTGATTGACGCATCTGTTAGAAAGGCTATGAGAAAGGTAATGAAAAGGTTCAAAGAGCATAATGCTACTCGCTCTAGATCATATTCCCTCTGATCATGAAAAAGAGCTTTGTTCATACTTCGAATGCAAAAAAAAAAAAAAGAACTAAATAAGATGATATATAGTGAGGAGCCCCATTCCTCTAAAGGATGTACTTAAAAGTACTTCGTCTCTTGCAAATCAAGAGACTTCAATGGCGAAAAAGGGGCCATTGATTGCATGAAATTGTTGGATGAAATAGAAACCATTATGGATCAGCGGTTGTGCTGAGAGAGACATTGTGAGATATGTAACACACTCTTTCAAGGGCAGTGCCCTTAATTGGTGGAACACTTTAATAAGATTACAGGAAGAATACTCTTACACAAATTGGGATGATCCAGGTTCATGGACTAATTAGAAAAACCGGTTGTCTGCAACACGGAATGGAAAAGGTAGAATAAGAATTTTCTGATTCTCACCATGATGGATCTAGACTGTAAACAGAACGTTATAGACTTTAGCTAATTGTCTAGGATAGTACCCTATTCAGTAAACCCAGAGTCTAAGCATAATGCACTATATATATATTGGTGGTTTAGTATCAGAAATAAGAGGGCATGTTAAGACGTCAAAGTCTGATTCTTATAAATCCATTATGGATCTATCTCTGCCACTCACATTAGATGGGTTAGGAAGTAAATCAGTCAAATCTGAGACTACCAAGAAAGGAAAAAGGGAGATCTGAGGAGCCTGTATGCATGACCTGCAACAAAAGGCACTAGGACAGTGTCTAACAGACTGAAGGTCAAAGCAGTGTGGCATCTGTAGTTCCCTGAATATAGAAACATAAGGAATGCAGTCTGTTTCGGCTGTGGCATTAAGGGCCACATCAGAGCTAACTGCCCTAAAACTGTCAAAGATTTTATAGCTAAGTATAGAAGAATTAAGAATGGAGGCACCTAAACCCTCCTGATGAATGTTAGAGGCAGTTCATATCAAGGATGACACCAGATAAACCTCTTATTATGATCTTATTGCTAAGAATTACGTTTGGATTCAGGTGCTACTGAGTCTCTCATAAGACCATAAGCTTAGCAAACTCTTAGAAATCCCCCATAAGAACTCCAGACATTAAGTGTAAGGTAAAACTTACCAACAAGAATCATAAGAGACCCTTACTTCTATTTTCGTCCTATAATCTTCATTCATTAAAATCTAAAGTACTCTTTCTCCAGATCGAGTACGATGACATATGTTATTTTATTTTGTTATATCATTGATTCCTATCAACTGCGAATGCTAGACTATGCTCGATAAAGGAGCCATATGAGGATTGGCGTATCCTAGTGCGTTCCATAGATTGCTTCCATGCCGGATCAGTATGGAGGTTTAATGTATGGAACCACTGAGATATCCTGATGGTCATATGGTACTAGAGTCGGCTAGTGGTATTCAAAGAAGATATCCAATGTAGGAATTGTCCAAGTACGTGTCTCTGATTAAGGAATCCGTGGACTTATAAAGAAAATGTGTCATTTATCTGACACAGGCAATGATAGTAGAACCGGGGGCTTGAGATTTGGGAAATCTCTGTAATCTCCTTGCGTCTTGACTATCTTCTCCAAAGAAGTACCCTGTTTACCTCCGAAGACAAGTAGAGTTAAGATTTACATCCCGCATAGGGCTGCATTATCATGAAATCTCCATGACGATTAGTGCCATCATTATTGGAAGAATCGAAACCCTAATTAGATGAATTTAAGATAAAGGTTCTTAAAGCCTAATTCAAATTCTGAATGTTCGGTATAATTAATTAAGAAAGACGGTTCATTTTGCTTATGCATTGATTACCGCAACCCTATTTAAGCAACAAGTAAGAATCGCCATCAGCTGCCCAGGATCGTCGGTTTGTTCGACTAACTGTAAGGATTAGCTATTCCTTAAGATTGGTTTTAAGCAGTGGTTGGATTGACCATCTCACCTTAAATGAGCTTTTCTATAATAATTGTTATATAAGTATCAAGGCTGCTCCTTTGGAGACCTTGTATAGATAGAATGTCAAACGTCCGTTTGATGGACGGGAGTTTGGTAAATCCAAATTAGCAGGACTTGAAATTACCTTGGAAATAACAAATAAGATCATACAAATTCGTAACCGTCTGAAAGTTTCCAGTAATCAACGGAAAATCAAGGATTGATGAAAGTCGCAACCCTCTTGAGTCCTTAATAAGGAATAAGGTTCAATTGAAGGTGTCAACCTGAGAAGGGTGTGCTAAATTTTAATTTATCGGGCTAGTTAAGCTCTGATATATATAATCATTCAAGGAAATCGAATATATCAAGATTGGTAAACTATAAGCTAAAACTTACCTGAGGAACTTGATGGAAATCAATGTGTCCCACACTAGTGATTTAAGGATATGTTTCGTCGATAAGACGAGAAGCATTATCACACAATGATATGCAGACCAATGAAAATTTATGGGTGGATGAGAAACCTGTATAGATTAAGGATCGACAGGTTAAGAAGCTCTGAAAGGGAGTATGTACCTATTGTATAGATCAATTGAGATGCCCTCAGAGGCCCAGATATGCTGTGGAAGATTAAGTCCATTATAAGACAGAAAGTACTTCCATCGTTTGAGTAAATCTCGAGGTCGAGATTTCTTTTAAAGGGGTGAGGATGTAACACCTCGCAAAATCATGTCCAATATTGTATCGACACGTGTCATGGACTTTAAACGTGTAACGGATTGATTATGAGGGACTAAAGTTGACAAACGAAGAAAGTATGTGTATATAAGGATTCAAAGTATCAACATTTGATAATTTTTCCTTTCAACAACCCTACACGATGTGTATACCCTTAAACGAATGAATCATGAAGCGTATGAAACCGTTTGTGGAAGGAAGTAAAAGTTTACAAGACGCTAGGGTTAAATGTGTCAACATGTTTAATTAATACCTCTGATTGACCTTTTAACAAACCCGGAGCTTTGTAACGATTAATTATACTCCCAAGAATAAGTGATAAAAATTTCATAAGGTTTCGATATCGTATGAGGAAAATACGTAAACTTTCGTAATTAAGGGGTTAAAAGCGTCAATGAGGCAAAACTTGTGTTTTCGGTTATCATTTAATGAAACCGGACCTAATGGTGTTTGGTTATATCTCATGGATCCTAAAAATATAAATTTCATGGGTTAAATGTGCTTAAAATGAAAGATATTGCGTTTTAAAAGGTTCAGGGGGTGAAAATGTCATTCTTGAAACTTGCTGATCAGGTGACCCACATGGTGGCGCCACGCCACCACCAACAGCTTCTGCCGTCGCGCTACGCGACGGCCTGATCTGGACAGAACTCTTGCACAGCTGCAAGTTTCAGCAAGTCACCTTCTCCAATTCAGCTTTAACTTGATTCTATGGGTTCTTTGATGGTTTTAAAAACCACTAGACACCTGTATGATCAAGATTACACTTGGGGGACACTTGCTTTGATCTTAGAACATCCAAAAACCTATATAAAGGGGCAAGTTTGGCAGCCATTTGCACTCACAAGTTCAAAATTCATACTCTCAAACTTGCTCTCAAGCTTTGGAGTGTTTGAACTCATTCTCTGAAGCATCCTACTTTGGAAGGAAGCTCTCTTAGTCTTAATCTTCGTGCTAAGGACTCTTGTAAGTGTGCTTAGCCTCTGTAATTAAGTTTTCATTAGTATAAAGACCGAAAGTCAAAGATATCGTAAATACGCTTTGACTTTGTGATTAATCACTAACGGTCCAGCCATTAGTTGAATTGAAAATGGCTATGAGTTGGTAAATATGTGGGTAATAAACCCTTAAAAGGGCATCCACTGATTATCACTCTAACTTGGTCAATTGTCGGGTCAAACTTAATATTAAAAAGTCATCAGAAAGCTATTTTTGCAAATAAATCCATAACTAGTAATGTAGAAGTTATGGAACATGTTTTAACACTAAAATAACTTGGTAATTAATATAAGAACATGTTTGGACATGTTCAACCCAACAATTCCGAGTTTAGGCTCGGTTCGGAACCGAAAGTCGCAAAAGTAGACTTTTGCTTCAACTTTCAGTTCTGACCCGATTTAGTTTGTTTTGGATATGCCTTAAGGTTTCTTTAGGACCATATTATAAGTTAGTAAAACCCTCTGAGGTTATGCTACATGGTTCCTTAATTATCCGATTCATTTGCATGTTTCCGTTAAATGTCTAATTGTTGACCATTATGCCCTTTTGATATAAAAACGAGACTTTTGGAAATGTGAGAGGAAAAAAACCTTTATTACTAATATTTAAGTATGTCCTAAAAGTTTGACATCAGTCTATGGTCTAAAATGAAAGTTATGCTCAATATCGTAAATGAAGGCCTTTTTATTAATTAAACGGCATATTTGATATAAATCCTATTTAAACTCAAATTTTGACATCAAACCTTTTACCTACTGATGTAACATAATATTTTGGACTTTTTGGAAATTTTTATAAATTTTTAAACTAATCATAACATAGAGTTCTCGCATAGGCTCGGTAATTGACGATAATACCCTTTTTACTAATAAAATGAGTTTTACACATCCTTTACATATCAAACCTTTTTCTACTGATTTTATATAATAGATAAGTTATTTTAAACTATAAAGGCTGATCAAAATCTCAGATTTGCTTATTTAACCCGAATATGGTCAAATACCGACTTTTATTCGATTTAGGCGCATAGTATGGTTTAAAAACCATATTTGACACCTAAAGCTTGTTACCTACTGATGTTATGAATAAATTTTTATACTTTAACAGTAAGTAAAGGTTTTGAACTCAGATTTCCAAATTTAACCCTTAAAGCATATGTGAAATGACCAAAATGCCCCATTCGGTGCATAGTTTGGTCATAAATGATAAATTTCACATATGTACGATATCTTACTGATATAACTTATTAAATTTAATATTTTACTGATCATTTTAGACCAGAACCTCAGAATATTATTTAATCTCTTTTATAATCTTTAAAATGACCAAAATACCCATACGGGGCTTAAATTGAGTTTAAATTTCGTTTTGGGCATAATGGAAGGTATCCTACTGATATCACAACATATTTAAGGCATATTAACTTAGGAAACCTGTTCATGACTCATTTGGTTACCCGTTATGCATTTTTCGCGTTCGGTGCGGTTTATGTAACTAGTTTGCATAAATTGACCGAAACGGGTCATACCTCATCATTTTTGCTTCAAAATCCAGAATGTCTTTAGTATACCCATATTATACAAGTCTTCATACTTGTCGGGTCTAAATCACATTCTAATCCGATCTTCGCTTAATCTTGCGTTTTGAACTGTAAACCTTTCATTAAAACTAACCGGTCTAAGTTTAAACTTAAGTAAGACCCGTTAGGAATCTAATAGGTTATTAAAACCTTCGTTCCAGATTTAGGAGCCCAGTAAAAGATATTTGCACTTGCTGATTGTATACGGCTGGGATAAATTTGTATAATTTGCTCAGGTAAATACTTTTAACTTATTTTCCGTTATACGGGCTTAGGATACGGTATTATAATAATACCGCTTCGTCGGGTGTGTAGTTATTTAAATTGGATTCTGATTGATATATTTACATAACCCGTTTTAATCTGTTTTGTTTGGTATATGGCCTTTGGGGGGTTAATGATCATGTCCTTGATATCCTCGGCACATTCATTGAAATGGCCACGACTTAAGCACGGGGTGTAGGCATACACCTGACAGTTGCGTATGTATAAATGGTAATCCACAATAAGGAGTTATCCTTGTGGGCATTATACCTGTGGCGTGTCAGTTAATCTTGTCCGGCTCTTCTAACCGGCCCTGACGGACGGCAAACATTTAAATTTGTATACAAGATTATTTTTAAATAATTATCCCAAGTTAAAAAAGATATTTGTGCCTTGTGCATTTAAATCAATTTTCATAAATGTTTTTAAAAGAGTCAGTTAATTGTATTTACCAGTGTAAACTAACGTATTTTCCAAAAAGATTAAGTGACAGGTACTGTACGTAATTGGCTGGGAGCTCAGGGCGTTAATAGGGAATCTTGCAAGTTCTAGACGTCTAAAGTCTGTTGAATAGTGTTTATCTTTCTGTTTTACGATCCGCCTGTGGATCCATCTTACAATCCGTTTGTAATATTGATGTTACTTTTGAATCGGTTTGTAATATATTTACTTTAGACTTCCGTTGTGCATTGAACTGTGATTATTTGACTATGATGGTATCAACTACGTCACGATACTCCCCACCGGTAATATGTGAAAATATCGGGGTGTGACACAAATACCATGGGCGGCAATAGTATTTTGATTGGATTAGGTGAGGTGGGCGGCCACATGCCACCCACAATTGGTTTTTTTTTTTTTTTTTTTTTTTTTTTTTTTACCAAATTACGATTTTCCCCGTTTATATTTATAGTCATGCATGACACTTCCCTATTGGTCCAACAAAATTTACGATTTTATCCCGTTTTAAAATTACGATTTTACCATCAGTTCAAAATTATGCTTTTACCCTCACTTGAAAATAAATTTACGCTTTTGCTCCCATCTAAAAATTTCCAATTTTGCCCTCGATTCAGCATTACGAATTTTGCCCCGTTTAAATTTACAGTTTTGCCATTACGTTTTTTTCCTTACCAAAACGATTTTGCCATCTATTCAAAATTATGTTTTTACCCCCATTTAAAAATAAATTTACCCTTTTGCTCCCAGCTAAAAAATTCAATTTTGCCCTCGGTTCAAAATTACGATTTTGCCCCGTTTAAATTTACAGTTTTGCCATTAGTTTTTTTACTCACATAGCCAAGTTACGATTTTCCCCTCAACCCCATTGGTCCATTTAATTTACGATTTAATCCCTGAAACAAAATTATGATTTACCCCTCAGTTCAAAGTTACGTTTTCTCCATCATTTTAATTTTTCTAACAAAACTATAAAAGTTTTTTGTTTTAATTGGTTGACTCGATTTTATTTTTTTTCGTCTATGGGAGTTGCCTAACACTCGCTCATCAGTCCTGAAAAATTATTATCGTTTTAGTTTTTTTCATTTTAATTTACCAACTCGGTTCCGCACAGGTCTTATTATTGTTTTAGTTTTTTTTCCTAGCAAAATTATAGTTGTTTTTCTTAATTGATTGAGAATTATTCGGCTATCGTCCCGCAACGCGGGCGGGGCATAAACTAGTTAGTCACAAATTTTAGTGACTCATACAATCATAGAGAACATTATCTCAAATAAAATTCATTTTTTTGTATATATGTGAGCGTGTATTTAATTAATTAAATCCACTTGTCAACATATGAGCCCGAATGTGACCATGACAGTTGATCTCATAAACTCCATTAGCCTTGCTATTTTCATTATTTTATTTTTAACATTTATTTTCCCCATACCAGTTGCCTTTATCTAATTACTAACTCCCAACTGCATTTATTTCACAAAAAAAATATATTAATATTAAATTAAATTAAAATAATAATAAACAAAAATACAAATATAGCTTCAATCTCACGGTTCACGATTCTTCAATATCCCCTTATTTCCAGCTTTAATTCGTGTTCTCTAGAGATTCAATTCAATTCAATTTTTCAACTAAAGCAAAGAATACACTCTGTTTTTGAATATTTTTATTAGTTTCTCGATAAAGAAAAGGAAAAGAGGAAAAAGATTGAAACTTTATTTGATTCTTTGTTGATCAAAAGTTTCTTGAATGAAGTTCTGATTGTAACTCAAGATGGGTTCTGATTTTCATGTGCAGTTGTTCCTCAATTTCAGTTTCCATAAAGAAAGGTAATCACAGTTTTCTGGGTATTGATTGAATCAATATTATTTGTTCTTAAAACTTTGATTTACAATTTTAAGATTTTTATGTTAAGAAATTGTTTTAGGATTTTGCAGGGTTTTTAATTAGGGTTCTTAAATTTTGAAGATTTTTTAGTTTTCTTGATGCAAAATTGAGAATTTGTAATTGGGTATCTGTCTATTTGATCTTTTTAGTTGCAAGTCAACTTTTTTATATATTTTTGTGTTAATTTTGCAAGAATTTGACTTGAAAGATTGAATTTTTGTAACTAGTTTTGTGGGTTAATGATTGCTTGATATTAGGTGTTGTTGTAACTTCAAGTTGAAGATTTTTTTATTAACTAGTTTTAGGCTTTTGATGGGTTTTAAATCAGAGCAGATTCTATTATTTCTTGAATTAAAATTAGTAATTTTTAATAGGGTTTTTGATCTTTTTAGTTGCAAGTAAAATTTTATATATTTAAGTGTTAGTTTGCAACAATTTGACTTGAAACATTGAAGTTCATATCTGGTTTTGTGGGTTAAAGATATCTCAGGGGTGGAAATACGATATGAGGATCAAGAACCGGAATCATAAGACAGGAGAGCAAAACATCAGTAGATCAAGTCGACGGTTTGGAAAGATCTTGCAGTGCCTGTGCTCTGGTGGCGATCAATCACGAACCGCAAATGAGATGATCCCTTCATCAGAATCAGTAGCGACCAACGGTTCTTCTTCACAAGTGGTCTCTTCACAAGTGGTTGGTGAACACGATAAGAAACCGGATACTGGTAGTATCGAAGAAGCAGAATTATCACTTCGTGAAAGTGGCTCCATCAATTATGAGGTCCATTTTTCGAACCCTTTTGTTCATTTTTTTATTATAGTTTATAATTTATAGAGATTTTAAGATCTTAACATGTTGTATCATTCAAGTTATGGATCTTGTAGCTGTTCCATGTGCATTATCAATGATTTACAACTTGTGTATTTTAAAAGCTATGTTAATATTTTATAGATTACATAATTGTTTATATATTAATAATAATAATAATAACAATAATAATTAGTTTATAGTGTTTGGATAAAGTGACTATGATTCTGATTATGCTGATTATGAAACTTCAATATAAATGCATATCTAATCACTTTCCTTAATTAGCAATTTAGTACCTTTTTTATTTCTTTTTCTTTTATCTCTTTTTTTCTTTTTAAATTAGAAAAATGTGATTGTTGTTATTCAGGAAGCAAGAGCATTGCTAGGAAGATACGAGTATCAAAAGGGAAACATAGAAGCCGCTCTTCATGTATTCGAAGGAATCGATATATCTTCAGTTACTCCGAAGATCAAAATTAGTCTCGCTAAAACAGGGGAGACTCGCAAAAGACGTTCACATAATTACACCAGTCCGCCACTATCAGCACACGCTCTTAGTTTACTTCTTGAAGCAATTTACTTAAAGTCGAAATCGTTGCAAATTCTCGGGCGGTATAAAGGTAATCACTTTGTTCCATAATCTGATTTTAAGTCTCTTCATATCTGTGTCTAGGGCTGCAAACGAACAAAACGTTCAGCGAACAATTCATGAACTGTTCGGTGGGAAGTTCGTTTGTTTTCGTTCGTTTAATAAATGAATGAACACGAACAAGAAATTTCGTTTGTTTAACGAGCATGAACAAATGTCGCGTTTGTTAACAAACGAACACGAACACGCTCATTTCCTTAACGAGCAAACACGAACAGAAAATTCCGTTCGGTTCGTGTTCATAACAGTTCGTGAAGCCATATATTTCCTTAACAAAGGTCTTGTTCGTGTTCGTTCGGTTCATTTGCAGTCCTATCTGTATCAACTCTTAAATCCCCAAGTAATTTTGCAGAAGCTGCTAAATCATGCAAAGTCATACTCGACATTGTCGAATCGTCTTTTCCCGAAGGCTTACCCGAAAACTTCGGTGCCGAGGGTAAGCTACAGGAAACGTTAAACAACGCGGTTGAGTTGCTTCCCGAGTTATGGCAACTCGCCGAGTCACCCCAGGAAGCAATCTCGTCATTCAGAGGGGCCCTACTCCGTAACTGGAACCTTAACGAAGAAACAACAGCGAAAATCGAAAAAGATTTTGCGGTTTTTCTTCTTTATAGCGGAAGCAAAGAGGCGGCCCCACCTAATCTACGATCCCAAATGGATACTTCGTTTGTACCAAGAAATAACGTCGAAGAAGCTATTCTACTTCTAATGATCTTACTAAAAAAAGTTAATTTAAAGAAAATCGAGTGGGACCCATCTGTGATTGATCATCTTATTTACGCATTGTCGATTTGCAACGGGCTCGGGCCTCTCAGTAAGCAATTGGAAGAACTGCTTCCGTCGGTTATCGACAAGAAAGAACGATGTCTCCTTCTATCTCTTTGTTGCTATGGACAAGGTGATGGTTTATCCGCGTTAACGTTATTGAAAAATATATATAAATACGACGATCCAGATTGTGTGCCGGCTTTACTAATGGCATCAAAAATTTGTGGAGAGACTCCCGATTTTGTTGAAGAAGGTGCGCTTCTTGCTAAGAGAGCGGTTAATGTTTCGGAAAATAAGTGTGATGAAATAGCGGGTGTTGGTTATTCTTTATTGGGGATTTCACTTTCGGGCCAATCTAAACTGGGTTTGACCGATTCGGAAAGGGTCAAACTTCAATCTGAAGCAATTCAGTCTTTAGAGACTGCAAACAGGTTGACTGAAATGAAAGATTCGAGGATTGTTTACGATCTTTGTTTAGAATATGCTGACCAGAGGAAATTGGATTCGGCTCTCGGTCAGGCGAAACATTTGATTAAACTGGAATCCGGGTCCCGCATTGAAAGTTGGTTGCTATTGGCTAGAATATTATCGGGTCAGAAACGGTTCTTGGATGGTGAAGTAATTATTAATGCTGCGTTAGAACAAACGGGAAAATGGGATCAGGGAGAATTGTTAAGAACAAAAGCGAAGTTACAAATTGCACAGGGTGGGTTAAAGAATGCGATCGAGACGTATACGCAACTTCTTGCAGTTCTTCAAGTTCAGAATAAAAGTTTTCCAACACAAAAGAAGAATCTTGAGGTACCTAAAATTAAATTTCTTCATATATAGCCCGAAAAGGCACAATAAAATGTTGGTTATTGCAGTTTGCCATCTTTTGTCGATTATATTGCGGATGTCATTTCTTGATGTGTTTCGGTGTTTTATTTTTGTTAAGGTTGGTGGAAAACATTATAGAAATTTGGAATTAGAAACATGGCATGATTTAGCTATGGTGTATATAAGTTTATCTCAATGGCGCGATGTCGAAGCTTGTCTTTCAAGATCCGAGGCCATCAATTACTATTCGTCTTCGCGTTGGCACATCACTGGTATGTTCTTGCAATTCTTTAATCTTTATTGGAATTTAAAAGGATTGCGAGTAGGGCAACAAATGAACCAAACGTTCAGCGAACAGTTCGTCAACCGTTCGACGTGAAGTTCGTTTGTGTTCGTTTTTTTATTAAACAAACGTACACAAACACGAAATTCGTTTGCTTGGTTAAATGAACGAACATGAACAGAGGCTGCGTTCGTTCATTTATGTTCATGAACGTTCGGTAACGTGTTCGTTTATGTTCGTTAGTGTTTTTAGTTTTTATATTTTATTTAAATACTTCAAAATTCCGACAAATAAAATATTTAATGAGTATTGGTATATATTCTGTTCATGAACGCTTGTTTGTGTTCGTTTGTTTCCATTTGTGTTCATAAACGTTAGTTTGTGTTCATCAATGTTCGTTTTTTGTTTGTTGCCTAAAATTAACAAACAAACACAAACACGTTCATTTCCTTAACAAACGAACACAAACATAAAATCTCGTTCGGTTCGTTTACAACCCAAATTACAATTATATTATTATTTTTGTTACAGGTTTGTTGTATGAAGCAAAAGGTCTCGATAAAGAAGCTTTAAAAGCATATGAAATTGCTCTAGACATCGACCCTGGTCATGTGCAAAGTCTTGTTTCCATGGCCAAGATTTTAAGACGGCTTGGTGGCAGGTCTGGACCAGCGATCAGAAGTTTCTTGACCGAAGCATTGCGGTTAGACCGGATGAACTCGTGGGCTTGGTATAATCTGGGCCAGTTTTACAAAGATGAGGGCCCGATGTTCATAAAGGAAGCTGTGGACTGTTTCGAGGCCGCGAGTATACTTAAGGAAACGGAACCCATTGAGCCATTTAGATGACGGTAACTTGTTTGTCGATGTAAGTATATACAACGGGTTTAACTTCAGAAAAATAATTGAATTTGTTCCGCAAAATGTTATTACAGGAGAACAAAATGATATCTGATTGGCTTTTTGTTATCAGTAACACATTCTGGTCCATCAAGTCTAAGTCAGTTTTGGGTAAAACCCAACAACATTTTATGTCACGACTTAAAAACATGTGATATTGGCCTCTAATAATCCCTACAAGGGTCATTGACAGTCCCACATTTTTTTTATTCCCCCCCAGCCAGTCCCACCTTTCAACTAATTTTTTTTTCAACTATTTTTTTTTTGTTTTTTTTTTCTGAATTATAAACTGAAGTTTTAGGGCTTTTGATCAGAACGAGAATACGAGTCTATTGATGTAAAACTTAACTCGAAACGGTGCTCCAAACGACTTGATTTTTGTTAATTGGAAGTTTAAACACCCGAATTGAAGCACCGTTTTCGTTGTTTGGAGCACAATTTCAAGGTAAATTTTACATCATTTGACTCGTATCCTCGTTCTGATCAAAAGCCCTAAAACGTCAGTTTGTAATTCTGAAAAAAACTTAACTCGGTTAAGATTTTTTAACCGAGGACCAGTAGAGGAAAATAGTTGAAAGGTGACACTGTCAGGGGGGATAAAAAAAGGCGGGACTGCCAATGACCAATGACGTCTAGTAGGGATTATTAGAGGCCAATATCCCTAAAAACATTTAGTGACTTATATCAACTTTTATAAGATATACAAGAAATAATTAGAAATTTATAGTTTAAAAATAAAAATTTTAAATACTTTCTTCTTACTGGTTTATGTTGATATGAGGTCATGTTCTGTTCGGGTTTATAAGAACAACTGGGTATTTTAAACCAAACTTTTGAAGGTAAATAACAATCAGTCATCTGATGTTACCACTTAAATGTAGTTATTTTATGAACCTTATTTTTGTTTTTAACTTGTAGTTTTAAAATTTCAAAATAATGTTACAGAACTAAATCATTTTCACCCATGGGTCCTATTGTTTACACCCTGATTTTTTACCATTTGCACACATTAATAATTCATATTTATGTTTTTTTCTTTTATAACTTCCGATATATAATGTTTTCTTTAAAAAAGAGTATGGTTTTGTGATGTATTTATTTTTATCTACGATTTGATATAAATTTTATAAAAAAACGGAGTCGTTTCAAATATAACGTTTTATTAATCGTTATGAAATTATATATCTCTTTTTTATAAATTTTATAAAAAACCGGAGCCGTTTCAAATATAACGTTTTATTAACCATTATGAAATTATATATATCTTTTTTATAAAATTTATATCAAAACGTATATAAAAATAACCACATCGTAAAACCATATCTATACTATATTATAATGCATGAGAGAGTGACATTTTAAGATACCAAAAAAATAAGAACTTTTTCACTTTTAATTTATAAATACACCTAAAAATGAGGGTAAATTAGTCCTTTAAACAATAATTATATTTTAGCCTTTCATCTTATTACACTTAAATCCCTAAGTTTTAACATAATTATGGGTAATTATTACACTTTTCTTTCTCCACAACAAACTTTTAATTCTTTTACATATTCTTGTCATGTCTTATAAACTATAATATTTTAAAAAAAAATCCAAAACTATCATGACGACATACTCTGTCGACGTTTCGATAGTTGTCTTGGTCAGTATTGACGTGTGGATTAAAAGATACAAGTAGATGATGCCTTAGTATAAAAGTGATTAAAGCTCAACGTACTTAGTTATTATCCCAAAATGTTTAATAGCTACAGAATATTAAGTGATTAAACCCTCATCTTTAACAAAGTTACGGATAACTAGTTAGTAGTTACACTTTATCCTCTTATAAACTACCACCCATCCGATTTTTAAATTACACCGAATAAACCGAAGTGATTAACCGAAAACCGATTAGTTAATAAAATAGACTAACCGATGACTTTGGTTTCAGCTTCGGCTAAGGATAATAACCGAACCTATCGAACCATGCACAACACAATGAAATGGATTACCCGATTACTTCGCTTTTGATGTATATCTATCACAATAATGCTACAATAAATATTATATAAATAAGAAAACTACAAAAAACGAGTATCGCAATGCGATTTGTCGCTCCCGCCGCATCACTCGGGCATCTTGCTAGTTTTAATAAAACATTGTATTCCAAAAGTTATAAATGAAAAAACACAAATATAAATTTATTAATGTCACATCACTTGATGTAAATAACAAAATGCTGGGAATAAATAGAATCACCCTTCACCTAGTGGTTTAGAATCACCCATCACCCAATTGTATGAGTAAACTTTGCTCTTGTTGCTCCCTGTGGTTTGGTCATTTTAACGCTTCCGTCTCAATGGTTTAAAAATTGCCATTTACCTCCCTGGTCTTATCAACTTTTACCATTTTGCTCCCAGCCCCTAACTCTGTTTAAATTGCCTGTTAAAAGTAAGGGTATTTGGGTAATTTTACTGATACGGATTTAATTTGGGTGGGGTTAAATATTTGGGTAAAAACATGCATATTCAAGTGCATTACAATGTTTTAAGGAAGAACAATATGACATAAAATTATGAAGCAAGTCTATATTTTCCCAATTCATCTACCTTTTCATTTTTTCTGTCCCATTATAGAATAATATATCATAAACTTTGTTAGCAGTAGCAAATCTAGGGTTCTTAACGTGCCTAAAATGAGAGCACAAGAATATACGACGAAAATTAAGTGCTGTTTTATATGAAACGACTGTTTCGACCCGAATGAACAACAGTTAAAAATGTAATAAAGAAGAATCTAACCTGCAAACTGCTCCAAATATTTACCCTAAACACTAAGGCCGTGGGGTATGGTGGGGCTTGGGTTGGGGCATTTGTTGACACGTGGAATGGGAGCCCCCCCACCGCCTAGTGACGTGTCCGCGGGGTATGGCGGGGCGTGGGTTGGGTGCACCGCGTGGCAGATTATTAAAAAAAAAAATTACAAAAAATGGTCAGCGAATAGAAGGCAGCCAGCTAGGATGTCACCCCCGCCCCACTTGAAACCCAAGCCCCAAGGGCCACGCCCCAACCCAAGCCCACCCGAGGTGGTGGCTTGGGCGTTTTCCCCCAACCCACGCCCAAACCCCCGCCCCATACCCCACAGCCTAAAAATACATAAACAAAATGATTTGAAAACATTAACAAGGAACATAGCTACCTACCTGAAGCATTTAAATGAAAAATGTCTATTATTGCATGAAAGCTAAATTTATTTTGACATAAACCACAAGGAGTAATTTGAAACACAAAGTGCGTAACCACAAGAACGTGGGGTATGGTGGGGCGTGGGTTGGAGGCATGGTGCGACACGTGGAGTATGAGGCACCCAAGACCAAAAGCCAATTTTAAAGGGGTATGGTGGGGCGTGGCTGGGGTGGTGTGGCCAAGCCACATCATAAGGGGGGAGGGGGTCGTGCGTTATACCATCACGGAAACCATTTTCAACGCGTGATAGGATGTTTTTTCCACCCCCACAACAAAGTTCCACGCGTTATATTTTCCACGAAATCGATTTTCGTTATTTTCTTCACGCGTTATTGTTTTGTTTTGTGAGTGTAATTGTTGGTTGGGTGTGGTGGTGAGTGATGACCACCCCCACTAAAAAAGGTTGTGAGTGATGGAAAAATGGTTGCTGACATGGCGGAACATGATTGGATATTGTGAGTGATGGAAAAATGGTCACTAGTGACCACCCCCCTCCCCTAATGAGGTTCCGCCATGTCTAGTGCTCTTGACCAATGAGGTTCCGCCATTGTCATGTGGGTAGCCCCACCCAACGCCCGGGTTGAATCACACGCCAAACGGGCCACGCCGAAACCCACGCCCACCCGGGGTGGTGACTTGGGCGTTTGTACCCAACCCACGCCCCATACTCCATAGTCTAATAACAAGGAAAAATTACAAGTTTTGTCCTTTATCTTTATACCACTTTTCAGACGGTGTCATTTTTAACGAATGTTGACAGGCGGTGTCCTTTACTAGGTATTTTGTTGCAAGTTTAGTCCTTTACACCCAACCCAGTTAAAAAACCTTGTTAATTGTTGGTTGTAAAGGACTAAACTTGCAACAAAATACCTAGATAAAGGACTAAACTTGCAACAAAATACCTAGTAAAGGACACTTTCTGTCGACAATTAACAGGGTTTTTTAACTGGGTTGGATGTAAAAGATTAAACTTGCAACAAAATACCTAGTAAAGGACATCGCTTGTCAATATTCGTTAAAAAGGACACCGCCTAAAAAGTGGTATGACAAAACTTGTAATTTTTCCTAATAACAACCCATAACTTGTTAAAGTCTTGATGACATAAACCACAACGAGTAATTTGAAATACGAAGTGTGTAACCATAATAACAACCCATAATAAAAGTCTTCGAACACCCACACACCAAGATCCATGCCAAACTGCCACACGAGACCATTAGCGTTTTCCCCTGAAATACAGGGCAAACCTTAGGCAAATTGTAAAATAAAATGATAAATTTAGAAATGAAGAGTTAGTTACCATGGTATCTTCTTGACAAGCTTTTGGTATGGTGTTGGCAGCACCCCACCAGAAGAGCGTAACTCTGCAGGGGTGTAATCGGAGAATTGGTTGAGTCCGACCCTGGAAGAAGAATGGGGGGAGTTGTTGTGGTTTTCAACCCACCGGAAACATTCTCTAAAAAGCAAAAACCTCCGCTCCTTCTCTTCAAGGGTTTTGTAAACTTTGCCATATCTAATAGCCCATCCCTCGAAAGCAGCCTTCACCTCATCACAGTAGTCTGCGAGGGAGGGAATAAATTATTATTATTATTATTATTATTATTATTATTATTATTATTATTATTATTATTATTATTATTATTAAGTTGGAATAAAATAGATTAGAATAGAACAGAATACAATACAAGGACAACTACCTCTTGACTGATGATTAATCCACAATAATCGACCGTCGCAGGGGAGGAACTGATTTCTTCCATAGCAGGGCCATCCTCGCCGTACAAAGTTAACCCTCAATACTCTGCATACAACCAGGATTAGTAAAACCCAATTAGTAAATAATTGCCATTTTAGTACTTGAGTTTGCTCTAAATTGTCATTTTAGTTCAAATATTTTATTTTATTTTACTGGGTCTCCGAGTTTTACGTTTTATTGTCATTTTGATCTAACACCCTAACTCAGTTAGTTTGTAAATAACAGGTATGCTCCCTATGGTTTGTCATTTTGTTACTCGGATAGTCCCCTGACATCTACTCAGGGAATTATTATCCGAGTAACAAAATAACAAACCATAGGAAGCATACCTACTATTTTCAAAAGGTGGGGACTAAACGTGAAACCACAGGGACCATCCGAGCAATCAACTCTATTAAAAAAGTAAAAGAAAAAAATTAATGTTATAAAAACACACACATATTTATTTATAGAATAAATTGCCAGAATCGTCCATAAGGTTTGTGAATGTTTGTCATTTTCATCCAAACATCTAATTTGCTTTATTTTTTTCTATCAAACATTTGGATGAAAATGACAAAAAATCTCAAATCTCAGATATGATTTTGGCAAAAAAAAAAAAGTCAGAAATTTGAATGAAAATGGCAAAAAATCTCAAAAGTGAAGTACTATATGGTACAAAAAAAGTTGTTTTGGATGAAAATGGCAAACATGCCCAAACCTTAGGGACGATTTTGACAATTTACTCTTATTTATATATAAATAACTAGGCTATCACCCGGGAACATCCCGGGTTAGGAGAACTTAGATTTCAATTATAAAAAGTACACAAACAACATATTGAAAATCGTTAGTATGTTTTTTTTTATCCTGACAATAATTTGTTTTTTTTCGCTTCATAAGTATTCTAATTTTGTTTACATGTGTAATCATATTTTTCGTGTAAAACTTATTACCTTTTCATTCTTATGGACATCTGAATTAAAAGTTGTTTCGTAAACCGATACCTTTTATATTATTTATAACATATTAAAAAAACATATAACGATCAAATAACCACATCAAACATACTAAAAAATTGAAAATACCATTGTTCAAAACGTAAAAATCATAACAACTGATTAAATTAATAGAAATATAAGCAAAGTTTATTTCTTTCTAACTTTATCCAAATCCTTCAAACTACTTGAAGTTCAACTCTTGTAGACGTCAGCCAATCTACGTTTCTTGATTTTATTGGTATCACAACTGGTGTTAGCGTCATCATCCTTAACACTTGGATCGTGAATATTCTTTTTTATAAATTCTTTATCATTTACCTAAAACAAATGTTAAAATTAATTAAATAATAGTATAATTAAATATAATATAAATATTAATGTATTAATATGAATCATGTATTGAAATAAAAAATACCTCAGTAATCTTCATCTTTTCTTTGAGCTCATTGATAATTGACTCATCATCAGTCATGTTTGTCACAACATACATCTCATCAAAGTTAGTAAGATTATAAGTTGTTATCTCAATTTTAAAAGCAAACATCTTTCCAATGAGCTTGTTTAAATCCACGGGAAACATTACTTCTTCAACATCCTATAAATAAAAATATTTTATGATAATATTAATATATTTTTTTAAATATAATGTTTAAAAAATATATGAGAAGTAAAAAATATTGATACATACAGGTGATGTATGTTCTTCAAACAATTGTTCAGCCGACTTGAGAACAACTTTTTGGATGATTTCATCAACCAGAGGATGAAATAATATTAGTGGAACATCATCACTATTGTCTTCAACTTGAACTTTTATTTTGAATCTAATTAATTTAAATACAATCATACATATATTAAAATCGATTATTTTACAAAACATATAAATATTAAAAAATAGATAAAAAACGATCATATTACCTTGGAACTGGATATATAACACTTTCATCACAATTAGGGTTCTTGCACACATGGAACAAATGTTCCTCCAAACTCACGCAGTCTATAAAATCTGTACCCGCCTCCTTTAAACATTTAGGACACTCCATATAGTGCCATCCAAAATGCTTATCTATAGCGTTAATAGTACCAAGTATGATAACAGATTGAGGCTGTACAAATTTAAATCCAAACGAAAATCATTAATTTAACCAAAAAAAAAATACTTTTAGCATGATACAAATAATTACAAACCTTCATAATTTGCCAAAGATCATATATGTTTCTCAAAGGAGTGTTTATGATAAATTCATGAGTTAACATCTACACAAAAATTTAAACGAAAATTATAACTTTATGAACAAAAAAAAAGTAAAATTTAAAATTAATAAATCAACAGAATTCTTATACATTAGACTTAAAAAATATAAATTCATACCTTGTCAAGTTCAACCAAAAATACAGATTTTTGTCTTCTAATGTATGAATTTTTAACAACTTTGAAGATGTATTTATAATAAAGTTTTAATTTAGGAAGTTGTTTAATTTAAATTGATATATTAGGATATTTTACCTAAAATAAACATTAAGATGATTGTATTTATTTTTGAATTTATAAAATGTATATTAAATATATACATTTTTTTATAAATACTTTGACAATTCTTGTTTTTTAATTAATCCAAGCCTCGAGAATTAATACAGTTAATATACAAATGTTAAACATATTTAAAGTATATTTTATTATTTTTTTTTAAATTTAAAAATTATATTATAATAATTAACAAATGTTAAGTCAATATTTTTATATAGTTCATAATTATTAAGTTAAATTTACAAACTTCATAATATAATTAAAAACACAAAAATTACATTTTATTTTAATTAAATTTACGGCTGGAATTAACTTTTATGATATCGCAAAAATACGATACATAAAATAAATACTAATATGAATGTATTTATGTTTGGATTTCGAAAATTTATATTAAATATATTTTTTTAGAAATAATATTACAATTCTGTTAACATACGTATTAAATATATTATATTATAATAATTAACAAATTACAAGTCAATATTTTATAATACTTAATAATTTATAACTTATATTCTATTATATATTTAAATAAATAAAGTAAAGTTTGAATTTTGGAAGTTATTTAATTTAAATTGATATTTTAGGATATGATACATAAAATAAACAGTAATATGAATGTATTTATGTTTAGATTTCGAAAATTTATATTAAATATATATTTTTTTTAGAAATAGTATTATAATTCTGTTAAATATATACTAAATTTGTGGCCGGAAACTTACTATTATGTTATCGGAAAAATATATCTACTCATATTTAACAAAAACTTATAATGGGATTATGTAATTAATTGGCTTTTTTTTCTTTCTAAATATGGTCCCCGTTTATTCTTATGCTCAATAAGTTCTTTAAGCTTGATTGTATAACTGATTTAATAAAATTAATCGGTTGACTAATTTGTTTTGAATGATTTCTTGAAAGATATATGATAAATGTTTGTGTTGAATACAAAAAACATAAACACTAAAGTTATTATTCAAAGAAAGCAAACACTTATTATTCAAAACAAACAATCCATAACTGAAATGTTCGAAAATACTAATTGTCTTTAATTTCAGGAGGAAAGTCTTCTTCATAAACTATATCATCCAACGACGGGCTATCCTCCAATAGTTTTTCCTACGGTCATAAAAGATAAGTTATCTTGGATTAATAAGAATAATGTTTGATAAAAAGTATTTTAAATTAAAGATAACAAAAAAAAACACAATAATACTATATTACCAGATAATTTTCGGAATAGTATCGCCACACAAAGTCCCATGATGATAGCCCCTGACGCCATTCTCTACATACACATCTACAGCGATCAATAGATCTATCATTCAGTTTGATTAAAATTTCAAAAAGTATAATATCAATAGGAAGAAAAACCATTATGTAAAAAAGTTTAAACCAATAATTTCATATGCTATATACTTATTTATATAGAAGATCAAATTGGGCTTATTTGAAGAAATATAAAAAACCCAATTCAATATTAAATATGGTAAATCTTTTATAAATGTTAATGTGTATTTGTATATATTTTGTATTTTGTAATTAAACTTTGAAATAAGTAATTACAAAAAAGGAAGTTGTAATATTGGTTTAGTAAAGGAATGTTTATTGTATTTTTAGGATTTGATTTTTTTAAGTAATTAAATCTCTAACTAATAGCCATAAAAAACATTTTAATAAGGAAATAGAAAATCGATTTAATAATACAGACGGATATCAATTTCTCGCGGATCCATATTTTTATTATACCAAACCCGAAACCAATGGATACTATATAATTGTTTTATTATTTTTTAACCAAATCTTCATCATTTGTCTTCTCTATCTTCAAAGATACTCTCCCACTTCCCAATAACCTCCATCGTCTTCATCATCAATTACACCGACTTCTTCAAGTAATGTTGCAATCCATTGTTACTTTTGAAGTTTGTTTACTCTGTTTTTCGTAAATCTTGCAATCTATTGTTAATTTTGAGGTTGTCTTCTTGCCTTTGTAGATTTTGTTTTCTATTGATGTTTGCAAATCTATTTATCATAGTCGGCTGTTTGTTTATGTCTTTGGTTCAACGATTTGTGTTATTCTGATGTATTACATGCAACATATAATAATATAGATGTTAAAAGTATGATTCAAGAATCCATTTGTTGATTTTCTTTTGGTTCTTCATATTGAAGCGGAAGTTATATTTTTAAATCCATTTATTATTGGCAACTGTATTTTCTATGTGTTATTTTGAATAATTTTTCTTATTTCATGTCTTACAGTAACCGATTACTTTTTATTCTTCATATGGAAGATGTTATGTTGTTAAGTTTATGTTAGATTTGTTTTATTATATATTGTATTGTTATGGTATTATGATTGTTGTTTTACATAATTTTGTTATCTGAATGTTTTATTTGGATTACGGTCATTACATTGATTATGTTCTTTATTCACTGGAGATCCTAATCTAATTACTACATGTTTTGTAAAACGCAGATAAGTATGACGTCTTTTTATAAAATATTTTCCTCCGACTCTTCCCAATATATGGTAAGTTTATCAATGTTATAAGTACAACATTTTTTAGTCATTTATTTATTTTAATATACATTTTTTTTTTCAAGGAAATACCATATCATTATAGCAACAAATTCCTCATGAATGCTGAACCAAACACTCAAGCTGTTATCAAATGTGTGAACGGTAAGGAATTTGAAGTTGTTTTGACTAAACATAAAGGTGCGTTTGTGTTCATGGATGGTTGGAAAGATATTGTAGCTAGACTATCATTTACGGAGGGTTGTTTTCTAATGTTTAAGCAAATTGACTTATATTCGTATTTGTTAACACCCTTTAAGAAGATGCAACCCCATCCGATCTTCGGATCTAATGTTCCTTTATTTACATCCATGTCTACGGAGAAAAACATAAGCAATGTCGAGTACTTCTGCCAACGCTTCACAGAAGAGTCCAATGATAATTTGGTGAGTATACGAAGTTTACTTTTTAATGCTTTTGAATAACAAATTTAAATTATATGACCAGGATGAATATTATACGCAGATTATTCCTGCTGATTTCGTTGAAGAAACAATACGTTTACCATCTATTCGCAAGTTAACATTCAAGATCCATGTTAATTTGTGGGATAGTTTTGATGTGATGATTGAGAAAGACCCGTATACTAAGGTGTATTTTGTTTACGATTCATGGGACAATGTTGTTTCTTACGTACCTATATACCCTGACTATTACGTGGTGATGAGGTACATTTTTAAACAAAATTTCCAGTTGATTGTTTATGACTTGAATGGTTGTGAGGTTCTTGTGCCAAAGGGTGTATACACGGTTGCTGCTGTAAACATACCTAAACCAGATACTTTAAATATTGAATTACAAGACACCGATGATAAAACAGATCATCAAAACGATGAGGATGAATCTGATCCAGATTATAATGAATCCATGGATGATGATTCTGTTGATGTTTCTTCCATTTTAACAAACTCTGATAGCGATGGAATGTATGATGAGGAAGACGTTGAAGTTTCAGATTCTGAAGAAGATAAGAAGATTGACCCGGACTACAATCCTATTGAGTTTGAATGGAAGTACAACAGGCATTTTGTAAGTTGAATTAATATTCGTATCTATATATATATAATAGTATAAAAAGCATAATTTGTTTTTAGTATATAGTTTTGCCATGTTATATAGGTCATAATCTAATATTTTGGTTTAATTATTTATCGTAGCGTCTTAACGTCAATGTTGCTGAAGCATCGAGAATTGACATGACTATGGAGATGTACGTCCAGAACTTGGCTGGAGTGGATACGTTGATTTCATTTCGTGCTGATAAACACGGTAATGGTTTTCGCTATGAAGCTTTGGAATGGCGTACGAAATTTACGAAACCAAATGCTATCAATTCTGCTGCTAAATGCACGTTTGTTTATTGCCCAGTTCAAAACAAATTGATTCTGAAGAAGGTTGTCAAATAGTTCCTTTCAAACTTTTTAAACAATATAACTATAATTTAGGTTTGTGTTAATTTTGTTGGTTGGCTACTCTCTAAACATCATTTTGCATCTTTATCCTATAATGTTTTTTGAATATATTACCATTATCTGATGTAATACGTGATTTTATAATTCTAAATGGTATATAACTTAACTTAAGATGTATCAGTTATATGTTTAATGTTTAAGTTTTAATATTTACAGTTGAAAATGAAAATATGAATTACTGTATATTTACACAACAGTGATTTAAGATTTTTACCTATACATCCACTATAAATTCAAATGTGCTTATACGAATTTAAACATGAGTTACAACAATGTAATATTTTGCAATAAAAGAAGAAGAAAACATATCATTTCTCCAACATTATATGAAAATACTTTAAATACAATCCACATGTATATCTAGATTTATCCATTTCGAGGTTAAATGAAGTGTTTAAAAATAAGTAATTGTAAAAGATGACTAATAGATAACGAATATATGATTTAATGATTAGTTTCACTAAATTAAGATATGAAAAATTAATAAACAAATTAAATAATTAAACTATATTATCTATATATATACAAAAATCAATCAATAAATCAAGTTATATTAAAGTAATTAAAATACAGATTTAAATGAAAGACATATCAAAGGTGTGTGAACACTTCTTTATAAACAACATTGGTTGTTGTATTAGTAGGTTTCCCATCCTTATCGAGAATTAATATCTTCACCCCTTCTCTTGATTTAACTCTTGATAATGCTACATATAACTGACCATGTGTGAAAACTGGTTCTTTTAAAAAAAGACCAACCTTCGACAAAGACTGGCCTTGACTCTTGTTGATTGTCATAGCAAAACACACCGCAACAGGAAACTGTCGTCTTTGAAAAGCAAAAGGTATTTTTTTGTCGGATGGAATCATGCTAATTCTTGGAATGAACGTTCTAGTTCCAACATTAGCACCTGATATAATTTCACCTTCCATAACCCTCTTTCCAAGATATGTAACTTTTAACCTTGTGCCATTACATAATCCATTCTGCTGGTCAATGTTCCTAAGAAGCATAATTGGAACACCAACTTTTAGAACCAGACGATGATTTGGTAAACCAGATATCTTTAAACCATTCAATACATCAGGTGAATACAACTCTTGCTGGAACGAATCAATACCTTTTTCCGTTTGACATATACTATCAGAGCTTAGGTACTCTACTGGTTCACCAGGAAACAATTCTAACAATCGATCGTTTATCTCATGTACGACCTCATTTTTTGGTGTCAGAATTGCTCTTTCAGAAAAATAATCTAGATCCATATATCTTTCTAAAACAGATGGATATACAAATTGAATCAAACTTTCAATGGGATCCGAAGAATCTGTAATTAGAAGATCAGAAGGTATTTCTACAATTGCCACACCATCGTTGTCACCTCCAACTTTACCCTCGCCAATATCAAGAAGCCATTTGGCAAATTTCTCAGTTTCCTCCATTCTGGATTGTAAAGCACCGATAGTCAATCTCATGTTTTTCGTCAATGTAAGTAACTTACAGTGGGACCATATATAAGATGAACTCAATGAAGCGTTAACAATTTCTTGCCTACTTCCGTTTGGAATAACAGGAAGAATTTGTCTAAAATCACCACCAAACACAATTACTTTTCCTCCAAACAAAGCATCCGAATGACAATTGCTTTTATCAACCAAAACATCTTTAAATGTTCTGTCTAAAGCTTCGAACGCATGTCTGTGTACCATGGGTGCTTCATCCCATATAATCAACCTAGTGTGCTTAAGCAAGTAGGCTACATCACCATCAGCCCTTATGTGACACATAGAACTCTCATCTAAATTTATGGGAATGTGAAATCTAGAATGTGCCGTTCTACCTCTTGACATTAGCAAAGAAGCAATACCGCTGGAAGCAACATTTAGAACAATCTGCTCTCTAGACCGAACGGATAAAGCTAACGTCTTCCACAAAAATGTCTTACCTGTTCCACCATATCCGTAAACAAAAAACACACCTCCTTTTCCACCTTCAACGACTGTCATAATTTGATTATAAATGGACAGTTGTTCATCAGTCAACGAAGATTTAAGAGTAACTAACTCACTCTGAAGCTGCGGAATATCAAAAGATAGTTCTTCGTCAACCAAACGATTGTTTCCAACAGAAAAGGAATCATAATCAGGATAAGGAATTGTCGACCATCGTGTCAAAGAGGAACCATTTCGAATCAAGTATTTTTCAATCTCCACCAATGTCTGGTTCTTCAATCTCTCATCAGATATTACAAGTTCTGTAAAGAAAAAAAAATAAATATAAAGAATGTTGTTCAAACTATCGGAATAATGTTATGGATAATATATTGAAAATGAACCTTTGTTCTTTGTTGCTTTTCTTCTGTTGTATAAGATGTCATCACCCAATAATTTCCATGTTTGTTCAAATACATATTCGGTCTTGACAATGTGTTTGACAACAACAAAGTAACAAAAAGTGCACGAGTATAACGACCATCACCCGCAAAACTGGCTTCCTTAATAGCTTCAATGTACTCCATGTCATCATCTAACAACCCCATAGCGTAACACGCATCCCTGAAAGTTGGAAACAACTGACCATCAACAGTTCTAATTTCTTCAAATGATTTTGGTCCTTTTACTTTGTTTAAAAGAATTCTAAGAAAATACGGTTCACCAACAGCAGGGGAAACAGAATGAATGCGTCCGATCTGTAACAGTTTTCGTTTACGGGGTGCCCATTCTCTATCTTTTAATTTCCAACAGAATTTAGTAGGAAATTCAACATAGGTAAGTTTCCGTGCTTCTTCATTATTTCTGTTCATCTCAAACCACTTTAAAAAAATTGAAGAAGACACTGGTGGCTTATCCAAAACTTCTTCTATATCGTCGTCGGCACCAAACACAACATTTTGTTGACCTTCAAGATGAAAAGGAAGTCTCATAACTGGAGGAAACCTAAAGTGAACTTCATTTGCAAATATCCTCCAAGAAGCTTCACAGGCGGAAACGTACCTACAATCATAATAGGCTTTGATCTCATCCTTTGCTGTTTGTTCATTTTCTGTACCATCTCGGTTTGACACTACAAGAGAAGCTCTATCTGCACCTTTATTAATGTACTTGAAAAGATATTTGATAGAACCAGCTTGATTACACCATTCAACATTAATGTGAGCTTGGTATCTTTTCAACAGAACCGGACTATAAGGAACAACACTTTTGTTGTCTAATTGAACTTTGGACTTTATAATAGTGTTTCCATTGTCTCTTCTTCTATATACAGGGAAACCGTCAGCATCAGTGGTTGTTTCAGGGTTGAATTTTTTCGGATAGTTTTTTGAACATCTATTATCAACCATACAAGGACAATTCGGATTTGCATTTCCACATGGACCATGAATCATAAAGTCGGACACAAGTGCATATAGGCTGGGATCTTCATTCTTATCCGGTATCTCGGCAGAAACGAAATTGTCTAGATTATCAACGGACATAATTTTGGATTCCGGTTTCACAAATATGCAAATGTGAGCATGAGGCAATCCACGCTTTTGAAATTCCACAGTATAAACGGCTACAATAAAAAATGATATTGAGTAAATGGTTAAAAAAACATTAGTAATATTTATGCTATGATAAAAATAATATAAAAACTATAATTATACCTGCACTTAGTTCTCCAAAATTTTTTTTGTCCTTCAGATCCTTTGTAATTGAATCAAGCTTTATTTTAAACAATCTACACAAAATGTCTGGCCTGTCCTCAGGGTTAATTGAAGTATCCCGAAGGTATCGTTTAATCTCTGGCCACTTCGGATTACATGTAACGGTAATGAAAAAATCAGGATATTCAAACCATTTACATATAGCCATAGCATCCAGATAGTTTTGCTGCATATAGCGAGATCCACCGGTAAAAGAAGATGGTAATAAAACCCGTATACCAGTATTAGATAGATCATCTTTTCCTTCATTTTTAAAGTTTTGAAGATTTGCATATGTTTCAGACCTAAGATGTTTCTGTTGAAAACGAATATAATTAAGCCTTTCACTCTCAATCATGGTATATGCATCTACCAAAAATTGTTGGAACAATCTCCGAGCATTTAAAATTAGAGAAAACGAAGTTGATCGATCCTGAATTCTATAAGCAAAGAATTCTCTCATTGTACACTTGGGTCGATTTTTCTTTAGAGTACGTATACCATCCCTATGAGGAATGTCTATTCTATATCCGTCATCACCATTAGGAAACAGGATTGGATACTGAAGTGCCAGATAAGATGGATGAAGTTCACTGATTCGTTGAAGACCTTCAGTGTGAGACTCAACAACAATATCACGATGATCAATAATTTTATGGAGATCACCAACAATCAATGCAGCAACTTCTGAAGTTGAGGGCAAGTTATAAGTACGACCATCAAGATCTCTTTTGTAAATGAGACGAAGCTTAAAATTTTCATTAGGATTCTCATTTAAGTGGTTTCTTGCAATTCTATAACTTTTAACCAACTCATTATTATGATCCAGGAAGTCTTTTAAAAACTTAATGAGATGAATATCTAACTGCTTTAAATGCAAGTCAGTCTTATTTGTAGAGTCACTGAAAAAATATAAACGTAGAAAGTAAATATGTGATAATAAGTAACATCAAAAAATTGTATATTAAAAATACGAAATGCATATAAACTTTAGTGTGATATTACCTGAACAATCTTTTCCGATTTGAAACTTCATTATCGGTATCATAAATATAAAGCTGGGAGAACTTTGGATCTTTTCCAGGTGCAGGTACCAAACCACCTAATGTATGAAAATTCTGTCCACTAATACGAAATACATATGGTGCCTTACCACTGTTGATGCTCGAATCTACCTTTCCACCCATTGATGTGAAGGAGAACATAGAATTGTATCGACGGATATTCTTTAAAAAGTACTTGCTGTTTTCATTAGAATTTCCAAATAGATCCTTGTATACTGAAGTAGGCTCCTTCAAATCTGGAAGCTCCACTTTGCCATAACCACAACATAAACTATAAGTTAACTTACCCAATGTAATTCTCCCTTTACCACCTTCGTCAGACCATAATAATGATTCACACATCTCACATCTAAGGCTTTGATTACCATGATCCAAGTAATCTGAAAATATAAGATTCATTGTCCAATTTAGATTAAGAATAAATTAATAAATAAATATTTGTGGATCTAAAAATATGTAACATTATTATTACCTGTGGATACACCTTTAAAAGGGTCTTGAATGGAATGTAACTCTTCATTTTCATCATCATAAGTAAGATCTACCATTGGAATAGGTTCGATAACGCGTTTTTTAGGTAAAACCTTTTGTTTACCAGATTTAAGCTTCGTAAACGTAGACGAAGATCGAAGAATACTGTTACTGTTTTGTGTAACAATGTTTGAAACAATAGAAAACTGAGAACTGCTACATGTAGGTGTTAATTGATTATTAGTACCTGTGGAAGTAACAAATAAAAGTTAGTAAAATAAACTTTTGATTATAAGTGTACATTAAATTCCATATATATATAGATTTGCTTATAAATTTTTATGAGATTACGTACCAGTAGTGATGCCACTTAAGGGTGTTGTTGTGGTTACAGATTTTAAGTTATGCACTGTGTGAAAACTATTAGATGAAGAAGGAATATTCGGATTATAATTTTCTTGGTCGATGAACTGAGAGTTGTTAACAATTTTAGAGGATCCTCTACCACATGGAGCACTACTTTTTTTATTTGAATTTCTTCGCCTATTATCAAGAACAATCTTGCGCATTTTTCTTCTCTGAGCAGCAAGTAATACTGAAATGTTGATATTAATAATTTTTTTAATAAAAATAAAACAATTTATATATAAAATTAAAATAACAAAAAACAATGTATCAACTATTTTCAGTTGAAAAACGTTACATTAACATATGACATACCGTTTGAGTTATAAACTAATGGAACTGTATCGTTTGTACCTAAAAAAATACGTATTTAAACATATGTAAATACAATTAATCATGCCAGATAGATGTTAGAGGTGTAATCATCAAAAATAAAATAATAGAAATACATTTTCACAGTACAATAAAAAAAATTAAAGCAAAATGCTATAATCAGACTTATACGATGTAAAAGTTTACCATTGGTAATGTTCGACAATGGTGTTCTTCCAATTGTACCTAAATAAATATATCATAAAATAAGCGAAAAAATAGATATTTACTGAAAAATTAAAATATATTTAACCGTTGACGAAAAAGATAATGTTCTGAAAAAACTTACTGTTAAATGATTCCCCAACTAAACCAACATCACTCAACGGGGTATTTTCTAATCTTCTCTTATTTGCCATTACCTATTATTATTATATAAATCAAAAGATATAAGAATTAATTATAATAAAAAAAAAAAAACAATAATCATGATAGCCGATTATGTACACAAACCGTCACCTCAATATCTTCTTTCAAAAAAACAAATCATTATTACCATCCATACACTCCTATTCTAAAAAACTATACCCAAAAAAAATATCATCATCTTCAACAGCTAGGGTTATGAAGAACCTTTCTACAACACTTCAAAGATAATCAAAGGGTGTGGAAGATACCTTCTCGGATAAGTTTAAACAAAAAGGTAAGATTCTTACCATCGATTACACTAATTAGTGAGTATTATTTGAATCATATATGTCGAAAATAGATATGTACCATTAATTCTGATGTACAAAGAACATGGTAACATTTTGAAACCAAAAATCAGTAGGTTGCATGTTATGAGTATCAATGGTTTAGTAGGGTGCTGAACTTTATAGATGATCTAAATCAAAAGAGGCTTAAATATATGTTTAAATGAGGTTCAAATTGGTTAAAGTTATTCATTTTGGCTACAAGTAGGTGCCCGAATCGGAGATTAAGATACAAAATACATTTCTGTATGACATAACTTAATAGTGAATGTGTATAAATAAATACTTAATCTCTTCAATAAATCATGATTAAGTTTTATTTGTCCTAAACATTTTGATGAAATAATTTGATTTCTAAGTAAGTAATGTTTAATAATTAAATGTAAATAATATAAATAATTTTGAATTTTAGTCACAATATGATATTTATTTGAAATAAGCTAAAGTTATGTGTTCTTCATGTTCTAGAATAATTTTATAATAACAAAACTAACATTAAAAATTATGAATATGAAATAATATGTGTGCTGCATAACAGTTTAGAAGATGGTTTCATCATTTGTTCAACTGATGGAAGAACCTAAAGATCTTTCATTGGTATGTGTACTTCCCATGTATAATTTGATTCAATTAAACACTGTATAGAATATGTAATATTGACATACGTATTTTTTTTTTGTATAATATAACAATGTTAATGCAGCTGATACCTGTTGAATTTGTTATAAAAAAATGGGGAAAAGATTGGGAACACATGAACATAGAAGTTCATCATGAAGACGGTAGACATTGGACTGTACGACTTAGACACATGAATAAGCTACCAGTGTTAACAGATGGTTGGAGGTCTGTTGTTAACAATCTTAATTTGTTAAAAAACACTTGGCTGCTCTTTAGAAGCATAGGGGACAAAGAGTTGAAGGTTTATCCTTTCCTAAACAACGTATGTGGTGAATCGTACATAACAATGAACAACTACACAAAGTTGGGTCTTACGGTAAGCAAACTGTTTCATAATTAATTGGCTGTCAAACTTTGTAAAGAATTGATTTGAAATAGATATGTTAACAATAATATTTATATACCTATTTTAATAACTTGCAGGTAATTCCAGCTGAGTTTGTTAGCATGTTTTACAAAAACCATGATCTAAACGGCATTTACCAAGTATATGCAGGTGGTAAGTATTGGGATGTGATGGCATGCAAGGTTCATGTTACCTATGCTTTTACGGATGGATGGCCGAAACTGTGTGAGAGGTTGGAAATTATGGATGGTGACACAATGATCTTTGAGAAGATTGATAATGTTGTATTTCAATTGAGGGTATTCAGGAATGGTGTTGAAGTTGTATTGGGTTTTGACGAAACAACAGAAGATAGCGATGTTTGTGAAATAATATCTAAAACAACATTCCAAGAAAGTGTTTGTTCTGTAAGTATTTTATTCTTACAAACAATATATAAAATAATTAAGGTTACTTATATTTCATTTTTTTTCTAATAGAAGTTTGTTGAATCTGAACATGAAAGAGATACAAGTGGAGATACAGTCATGAATGAGGTAATGTAATATATTTTACATGTTAATAATATATTGATTAATGAAGTATCATATAATTGTTTCATTTTTTTGGTATATAAATGAAATTGAACACACTTTAACTATCAGGATAACATTATTGGAAATGAAAATGAGCAGATGTTGAATACCACACATGGCAATCTAAATTGTGAGCAGTTGACACCACAAAAAATGAAAACTTCAACTTCAGATGTTAATGTCAAAGATGAGGTAATAAACATATAATTTACATTACTATGACATTACATATGATTAGTATGTATATGATTCATACTTTTCATATCTATAATTGTATATTTAATAGGTTTACAAGAAAGACAAGGACGTTGTAAAAGTGATTGGATCAATATCAAAAAAAGGAAAGGAGATTGACAAAACTCCAGAAGTTGCAACACCAGAAGTTCCAAACTATCGTCGATCATCAATCAAAAGAGAGGTAATCATTATTATATTTACATGTATAATACACTTATAAGTGATTATTGAATAGCACCAAGATAACAAATTTCATTAATATTGAAAATGAAAGGTTATAAACTACAATGAAAAGGTATCAAAAATTAGACAAGAAACGAAAAGGAAGCGTAATAATGGAACACGATTGAAGGCTGAAGTTGATCCTGAAAATTATGACTTTACTCGAAAAGGAGAAAACAGATTGGTATGAAAATTTAATTTCTAAAGCATACGAAATTTAAGTATTTTATATGGTACACTATATTAATGCTATGTAACATATTCTATGTAGCGACTTCCTGTCGAGGTTGCCAGGAGATCAGGCCTTACTCAAGAACTTCATGAATTGAAGATTAAGACTTTGGAAGGAACAGTGATGGTTAATGAAGTAGAAACAGAAAAAAATGGTGAAGCACTGCGTTACAAAATGGTGGATTGGGGTAAATTTATGTCTGCAAATACTTTGAACAAAGGTGACATTCTACATTTCAACTTTGTTACTTCAAAACAGGTTCTAGAATTAAGAAGTGTGGATCGGAAATAGTAATGTGTGAAAGGATGGTAGTAGTGTTCTATTTTAATGGTTTATGGGTTGTTAATGTTTAGGGTTTTTTGGGATATGCATTAACATGGGTATGAAGACGTTGGTGGTAGTTTTTTTGCTATATGAATATGTAGCATGTAGGTCTATGGATTATGTTAACTTAGTTGAACAGTATATAAGAATATATATGTATGTTAATCATTTTGTTTATGTGTTGGATTAAACTAACGAAAAAATTGTACTTAAATCAGAAAATGTAAGAAACCATTGTCTATAACATGAGCATGTAAGATAAAAATAGTGGTAAACATACCTGAGAATAAATAATAAGGAGAAGGATTGATATGATAAGTAAATCAAGAGTCAAACAATAGGCATATGCATGTGAACTTCTTGTTAACAGGATTCAGAAGAAAAAACACACAATAAAAATGATTGATGACACAGTCTTATACACAAGTACTCGATTATTTATAGAAAGTCGACAAATTAGCCAATCTATATAAATAATAGCACATAATTTGAGTAAATAATTAATTGATACTAATTATGATTACGTAAGTTTTTAATAACTTATATTTGTTACTATAAGCTGATATTTTATAATTGTATACTTAAGGAATATATTTAATAGTAGATTTTAAGAAATATGTATAAGTTGTTAGGGTTACATTGTGTAGTAAGTTGTCAAATAAAAACACAAGTCTCTATTAGTAACAACCATAATAAGAATGATAAATAGCCGAAAACAAAATTATTTTAAGAGTACAAAGTTCCTAATTGTCATCATCATATACTTGACAAGCAGTACGTTCGCCACGTGAATTTATAACAATATAATGTTTACATACATTAACACTTTTTCGTTAACTACTTAATAAATTGTTTATTAATAAATATTTTGTAAAATAAAACAAACAATGATTATTCGAAATGAAAACCCAAAAACCACAGTGCACGGAACAACTAAAACTCAAAACAAAGGTAGGATCACTTCTTCAATAAATATGTTCATCATCTTCAAAGTAGTATTTGTCTGTTAGTCCAGAAGGCCAAAATTCATTCAAAATGTTATCCGAAATACAAACGCCTTTGTCTCGAATAGATTCCTTAAAAAAACAACAAAAAAACAATGAACTTAATAAGAAGAATGTTGTTGAAATACTAAACAATTTAAATGTAAGAATTAGAAAAAAATAATATATTACCAGATAATTTTCAACATAAATAGAATGATGCAAACCAAATTCAAATGATGATAGGCCGTCTTGCCATTCTCTAGAAACACATTTAAAGCGATGAATTGATATAGCATCTAGCTTGGTTAAAATCTCAAATAGTAGCATTTCAAAAGGAATATAAATCATTGTATCACAATCGAAAACTATAAAGAGCTGTTGAATAAAACATATAGTTTATACGTTAACAACCTAATTTATATAAGTGATATTAAAATGGGCCTACAACAGGAAATAAAAAAAAAAGCCCATATACATCAAATAAAATCATGTTCAGATTTGCAAAAGGTATATTACGAAAATTATTTAATGTTAGTAAGGTAATTTATGGAGGTTCATTATGACATTGATCACGATTTATGATTGAAATTATATAAAAAAAAATTGTAGGTAAATCGTTTAAACCTATTTGTTTATTTTAGGACATAATAAATGTTGATTGAAATATTATAGAAAAGGATTATATCTGTTATATATATAGATTATTATATACAACTCTTTTAGTATAATAGTATTTTTTAAACGTTATTAATTAATTGAAAATAGAAAAAACAAAAATAAATATTAAATTGAAATACGGGTAAAGCTTTAACTGGTATTTTGTAAAGATTGGGGTATTTTTGGAAACAGTTATATTAATTGTGTATAATTCTTTGAAATTACTAATACAAATAATAAATTAATAAGGAAACTTGTGTAAACCCATATAAGTAAATTTGAATAATATATATTTTTAATGACATATGGTATTATAGTAATACAAAATGTAAATATAGCAGGTTTATTTAAAACCAAATTACCTTTACATGAAAAGATCAAACACATCAAATTTATACTCACATTTACATCACAAATTACACACAATCTTCTTGTAAAATAAGTTAGATGTCGATGGAGATATTTTATTTTTAGATTTAATAATCATGTATATTATTTAATCTATAGCGGGTTATTTAAAATAGATATGTGATTACATTCTTAATTCACAATGTGAATGTTAACGTATGTAATTTACTGCATACATTTATTGGACATAACAAAAAATGAAACATAATACGAAATTATTTTATTATTAAACTAAGAAAAGGATAAAATTTCAGATACTTAAAACAAATTAGATAGTTCGAGAAACAAAACATGACATAGTATCAAATCAAATCATCATTTCTAATCGAAAGGCGAAACGATTGTCTCCAAAAATAAGGCACCTTTCGGTCCGTTGTAGCTGTCAACATGTTGGATGTAGTTAAAAGAATCATTGCACAGGACAACTTCAACAGTATCTCCCCAAATACTTGTTATCAACCACTTGTTATCTTGGATTATATTGGTCCTTTGCTGCGTCTCCAGATAATGAACTATGCGAGCATTATTGAAAGAAAAGACCTTGATCCAGTCATCATGTTCATATTTGACCAAATCTGCAATTAGTTCACCAGCATATCGAACGACAATCACATGCAGCTTGTTCGAAATTGTTAGAAAATGACCTTGGCAAGGATTGACTTCCATACGATCCGGAAAACGAAGTATACTGAAAGATTCAGAAATAACATCGAAAGCAACTATGTTCCTTTCACCTGGTGGAATCCAGTAATTGGAAACCATGAAATATATTGTTTTGCCGGAATAAATTCCAGGAGACCATGAATAAAAATTTGAAGCAAATTGAGATCCGTTCAAGAAATTTAATTTTGTCCATGAGTGACGACGTCGTGAATATACACGAGCAGTAAGGATGTTACTGAAACAATTAATGTGAAGCACTTTTAAATCGTTGGACTCGTCATAGTACATCCCACCTGTATCGTCGTTTCGACCAAAATGACGCATAGAGTAGTTGTCGGATATCGACTTAAAACGCCTCGTTGTTGGATTCCAAAGGACGAGCTCACTGTAACTCCTTTTAATGCAAACTAAAATCAGTCCATTAAACGAAGATAGAATGCGTAAAAAGGAAGGATGGACATCGTATGGAAAAGTTATAGTTCTGGTTGTATCGATTTCTAAGTTGCCAGATACTATGTCGTCAACGACAATGGACTTTTCTTTCAAGGAGAGCAGCTTCTTTTGTAGTGAATTTCCAACTCGCCGAGCATGGATGAAAGCAAACTTTGGTGTAGATAATTCATAACACCATAGTTTAGAAACACATTTGAAACGACAAACAACCTTTGCAGGTAGTCTCGATAAGATCTCTTCAAATATCATGTCATCCCCAACACGTTCCATGATTCGTAATAATCTGAAAATAAATAAAAAAAACGATTGTATAAGCTTTTTCAAGATTATTAATTTTGATGTAGTTGTAACAGGAAATGTTGTAATATAAAATACAAAAAAAAATTAATTATCATACTGTGATTTACAATAAAATAGTTAAGCTTAAACTTTTTGTAAGTAATATAAATTGAATCATAAAGCCTCATATAAATAAAAGAGCTTATTGATATCAAAACTTCAACATTATCAATGGAACATTGAACATTTATAATATAGTATACTGTAACTAACCGTGTAAGTGGAGGTGTTATGTATAAGACTTGAAGAATGACAAACAATTACAAGAAATATGGGTATTTATAGGAGCTCATATCCTATAGTGGAAATCTATTATTATTAAAAAAGATATGTCAATTATAAGTTATTAAATAAGGTTTTCGATTATTTCCATAAAGTGTATCAATTACATATTATATAACTTCATCCATATTTAGATCCTTTCCATACACATAAAGTCAAACGTATATTTAATAATGTTTAACAAATATTTGAGGAAAATTAAAGGCAATTGAAAATGTATTTATATAGTGATGTTATATATTTTTAATCAAATAATGCATAAATTATGTAAGAATTTTCGATTTGATTTTTTAAAATTTGTATTAATAATTTTATGTCAAAATTTATTGCAAATCGATTGCAAGATTGACTAAAATTGATTTGGTGATATATTAATATATATAGAGAATGAAAATAAAATGTTGCTATTAAATGGCCAAAGATTGAAAAATCTTTTGGAATGATTATACGGAATAATGGCTTGTTATCTTTGATATAAAAATTTGTTCGAATTGTTATTATTTTGAAAAGCCTTTAGTGCGGAAAGTTTAAAAAATTAAGATTGCATAATGGGTAAATTAAATTGGTTGGTCAATGTGTTTATTTTTTATTCTATTGGATCAAATGGGTGCATTTACATACCTTGGGCTACAATTGAATAATTTTAAACATTTTAAATGCAAAAACAGTGTTTTCATAATGGCCCAAATTCCTTTTGACACACACAAAAATTGTTATGCATTATTTCTTAGTTTCTGATAATTATTTATTATTGAAATAACTTTACACAACAAATACAAACATAAAAAAAAATCGTTTATGGTAATAAATTGTTGAAATAAAAAAAATAATACACAAATCAATACTAATAAGACAATTAACAGGTTTGACTGATACATAAGAATTATAATCAAAGATTCACCAAATATGATTTAAATCACATTATAAAAACGGTTTCGAAACATAAATTTTCATTATAATACAAAACCAAGCCTCAAAAGCATACTTATGAATTATTAGGTATATTGTTTAGTTTTTAATTTATTTTAGTAACTGATACAATATGAATGAATATATTTTGCCTGATATATAAAAATTATAAGCAAAGCTTCACCAAATATAAGTTAAATCGCATTATAAAAACCGTTTCAAAACATAAATTTTCTTTCTAATAGAAAACCAAGCATCAAAAGTTTACTTCTTATTAGGTATTTTTTTTACTTATAAAGTTATTTTAGGAACTGATACAATATGAATAAATATATTTTTGGTGCGATGATAAATAATACTTTAAAATGTTTGACTAATAAAAAAAAGTTTTTAATACAAAATTCAGCACAAAGAAAATCAAATGCAAATATAAAAAACCTCAGTTCATTCCAAAAATATCCATTCAAATAAAAAACAATGTTTCAATAGCATATAATGCCTTATTCCAAAACATAAACTTAAAAATATCTAAAATTGAAATTCATTTCGAGACCATGGACATATTCCTTCATTTCTCTATCTTTGGGGTGATGACGTCCAACTTCATAGAATTGTTTACTTCAACATTCCCAGGACTGTTACGACGTTTAGTAGAAGAGCTATCAACAGCATCAACATCATAAACTTCTTGAAGATTACGTTTAACGTTTTCGAACTTTGACGGATCTTTATCATTAACATCAACCGGATCTGGAGTAACACTGTCACCCATAACAGATTGAGATTCCTGTAACTTTTTGAAACAAAACTATCAGTTTACTAATAAAAGTTATTTTTTAGTGTAAAAAAATGTAAATCACAACAAATAACCAAGTTACCTTTGATAAACATTTATCATTTCCAACTGAATCAGACAAACTTTGAACATTTGACTCAGACACATCACACTACATGAATTCAAAAAAAACTGTAATATTTGAAAATAGAGATGTAAATAGAATAAATGAATTATTACTATGTTTGGAAGAAAATAATAACCTCATTAATTTTCCATTTTTTCTCCAGAGCATAAAGTAGATCCTCATCAGAAGATAACATTGAAATTCCATAGTTTTCAATCTGGTTGGAAATGTTAAAACTGGAAATTTTGATTTGAAAGGCAAACTTTTTGTTCATCAACACATCAAACTCAGATGGAAGTGACTGAAACGATCCTTCGGTGGAAGTATCAACCTGTATAATGGGATGAAATTTAGTAAAAAATACATATATATTCTTTATTAAAAAACTAATAACATTTTTCAGAATCAAAAGTAGTTGTACCTTTGAGTAAATATCAAGTAGTTCTTTTGACGTTTTCTTCAGAAGCTTAATAGCTTCATAATCAAACAACGTACAGGAAACGGTTCCCGTCGAATCCTGAACCCTTAGAGGTATCTTGTAGCTATCATTTGATAAATTGTTTATAAGTTGAAACAAAAAAAAGAAAAATATATGAAATTATATTTAACATTTAAAAGTAACTTTAAAAAATGTATACAATACCGATGAACAGGAACAATGTCAACAGCGTCACAATCCGGGTTTATACACTCATAAGACTTGTCATCCAATACGTCAAAGCTGCCATCATCTTTCTCAACCAACTCAGATTTCTCTTCAATTTTCTTCTTACAATGATTGCATGATAAATAATACCAAGGCTTATCATTTGAAATTGCTATAACAGTACCAAGAATGATAACCTTTTTCTCCTAATCAGTTGATTGAGTAATAGTGAGGAAATAATTTGATAAAAAATAAAAAGAACATACAATAAAGATTGGGTATTATATAATTTTTTTAAAAGTATACCACATCAATTGAAGCAATAAAAGCGGTCAACACAAAGTCTTCAGCATTTAGAAACTCATCTTCTGCATTTGATATAACTTGAGAGCATGACTGTTTACTAGAAGATGATGTAGATAACTCCTTCTCAAGATACCTATAAAAGTATAATATATTAAAAATAATAATTAAATTTAAACGACTAAGCAAAATAATAAAGATGTACCTGTCTTTGAATTCTTTTATCTCATCAATATCAGAATTTATGAAGACACGACTTGCTTCGAACATGTTAGTAAGGCCAACTTTACCTGAATATAACGGACATGTTTATTAAATTATACATATAAAAGGTTATAATAATGTACACATATTATCAAAAGATATAGATACATACATATTGTTAAATGACGTTGTTCAAATACTTTTCTAAAATATAATTAATACCTTGATAAATATTCACTGTTCCAAAATGCACAAGTATAACAACATGAGCAGGGCGGTTTTTATCATTCATGTAGTTTGACAAAGTGATTGCATAATTTTCCCATAACGTTACACCAATCTTCTGATCTCTGTATAAAGAATATTTCTAAATTTAATATCAAAATAATAGATTAATACAGATATAAATCTATATATAAATATATAATAGTGTTGTATATAAAATCATTACTCGAGATCCTTTAGGGTTATGTTCATTCGTTTGGTTTTAGATCCATCCTTCCTATTTGCATCTTCAATAGGATATGAGACAACCACATAACCGATAAAATCTGTATAATAAAACAAAATGATAATATATAAACAATTGAACTTATTCAATAATTAAAAGAAATTTACTTTAAAAGTAGTTACCTATTGGTGTATTCACTTCAACTTTTTTACTCAACATAGATTTAAAATCAGTGAATTTAAAAAAGTACCGAGGACCAGACCAGTTATCAGTTTTCAGAACAGATGTGAAAGCATACAAAGATAGCTTCTGATCTTTTCCAGTAACCTTAATCTTGGTTGTATCTTTGGCTAGAGATGGTTTGTGAAACAATAAACAGTCATCAACAACCAAAAATTTAAGGAACCGTTTGAAAAGCTTATGTAAACAGCTACATTGAAGGAAGGAACCCTGAAATATAATTATATATAGTGTGTTTTATATCATGAACATGTAAAACTATAGTTAAAATACGATATTAACAAATAGATAAGAACAATAAAATTTGTTACCTCTTCATCCATCAACAACATGTCAACTCGATATATCTGGTTATCATAACCATTCATTTTTTTATTCCACATGGATATGATCTTAGCTTTGATGGTATAGTTGGTGGAATGAGGAGTAAGTGACCGGAACATAGTAATCTGATTGTTCTCCATTTCACTGGCAAACAAAGAAAATATTAGTACATGATTTTCATTCTGTTTTCCATGATAATGAAGAAAAAAATTAGAAAACAGAGCAAATGTTGTACCTACTATGTGATAAACCAAAGCACAAGAAAGCCAAAGAATTGAATGTGAATACAACAAAATAACTTCATGTCTAATTTATAGAATTCAAAATGAGTAACTTATGGAATAATTGAAACATATTTTTGGAATTTTAAATCATTTACAAAAATTGAAACATATTTTTGGAAGTTATAAATCATTTGGACAAATTTAAAAGTTGACAAACAGTATTTTCGTTAACAGTATTGCTTTCCTAATATATTAGTATTTATTTAATAAAAATTTGTATCACTACAAACATAAAACATATCGAAAAAATAAATATACATAGCACAAAAATCATGCTATGATTTAAAGAAATATATGCATTCATATTTATTAACAAAATGAATACGAAAATCTTTGTGGACATTGACAAACTGAATGATCAAATAAACCACAAAACATATATTTTAATCAATAGTGCAGCATTTCAATGTTCCATGTAACTCCCCCAAATCCTGAATGTACTCATGTATACATTTTTTGGGGTTTTGAAAAACCACAAATCCTTAATGTACCCAGTCATCAATTTCAATATTACATTTTAGTGAATTCAGAGTTAAAAGCAAAATTCTACATACAAAGAGATTTCAAAACTACATCTGTACTAATATGACATTTGCTCATTTAATTGTAAAAATTCTACATACAAAGATATTTCAAAACTACATCTGTAATTATATGACATTTGCTCATTTCATTGTAAACAAATCCGGTGACAAAATACCAAATCGGAGAATGAAATGTAGAGACAAACAATTTTAGTAATCTATGTAAAGACGGTAGAATCTTTTATTTACAAAGATACGTGCATCTTTTGACTATGATCTTTATGTATGAAGGAAACATAACTTAAAGCCTAATTTCATAAACATATGAACAATATTCCAAACAAATATAAATTACAGAGGATTAAGCAAATAATGTCAGAAAATAAAGCGCACAATTACTTATTTTCTTATTTGATTAACATAAAAACATTCAAAACCGATGGAATATAAAGATTAACATTGGTAAAACCTAATAACATCAAATAAATGAAGAATTTTCAAAAAAGATTGAAAGTTAAAGAATGCTAATTCAGTATGTTTAACTCCTGCGACGATCTTTTAAGTTCAGACGGTGGATCTCAACATCATTCTTCGGCTGAGAAGAGGACCGATTGAAAGAAGATTGAAAGAATTAGGGTTTCTAACTGTGGAATGAGGAGAGTCAATGATTTACGTTTATTAAGTACCTTATATACCCGGGTCATAACAACCGGGTATGGTTAACAAATTCCGGACCCCGTGCGGAAACTTAAGGTTTATCCTAATTTTCCCGCCAAAAATCTAATTTGGTTGCACAATAACTTGCCACGTGTCCCACACTTTGTTCATATATTATATATATAGACTAGGTTATCACCTGTGATTGCTTCCCGGGCTAAAGAAAGTTACTTATACGATTATTAATTTTTGTTAATGCGTAAAGTTGACAGTAAGGGTTTTTAAATCAACTAAATTTGACTAATTAATTCTTTAATTGTATAGGCCCAAGTGGTATTCTTAATCACATACACTGTAAGAAAACCTTTTTTGAGATGACTATACATCGTTAAAATATTTTAAAGTGCCTAAAATAATAATTAAAAAATAAACTCTGATAAAATAGGAAAACACTTGTAACGGTATAATATAAACCTACGAACAAACAATTACAAAAACCAAGGTTTTCAAACAACTAATTTGAAATCGAAAAGTCTACATCACAAGCTACCAAAAAGCTCTTTGTAAACGACATTATAAGTCTTATTTATTGGTTTTCCATCGGCGTCAAATATCAATATTTTTACACCATCTCTGGTCTTGACCCTTGATAAGGCAACATACAACTGACCATGAGTGAAGACAGGGTCTTTCAAATAAAGACCAACTTTCGATAAGGATTGTCCTTGACTATTGTTAATGGTCATGGCAAAACAAACTGATAAAGGAAATTGTCTTCGTTGGAATTCAAAAGGTATTTTTTTGTCAGATGGGACCATATTAATCCTTGGAATGAAAACTCTTGTGCCGATACTACTGCCAGATATTACTTCAGCTTCTATTACTCGTTTACCAAGAAAAGTAATTTGAATCCTTGTACCGTTACATAACCCTTTCTGTTGATCGATGTTTCGAAGAAGCTCCACAGGAACACCAACTTTAAGAACTAATCTATGATTAGGCAACCCAGAAATCTTAAGAGCATTCAAATTTTCTAGTTGAATATAAACCATCTCGAAAAGAATCAAGCACTTGTTCAGTTTGACATATACTATCCGAACTCAAATACTCTTTGGCTTCACCAGGAAATAACGATAGCAATCGATCGTTGATTTCATGAACTACCTCATTCTTTGGTGCTAAAGTTGCTCTTTCAGAAAAAAAATCCAGGAATCCTAAATTGTTGCATAATTGAAGGGTATATCGGTGATTAATAGATCATCTGGTAACTCTATAGTTGCTTGACCATCATTATCATCTCCAACATTTCCTTCACCAATATCATGCAGCCATTTTGCAAAATTCCTGATAGACTCCATGTCAGAACTTTGAGCTCCAATAGTTAGGCGCATGTTTTTTGTCAACCTTAACAGTTTGCATTTTGACCATATATAAGAAGAGCTTAAAGATGCATTGACAATTTGTTGTCTAGTACCATTCGGAATTACTGGTAGGATTTGTCTAAAGTCACCACCGAATACAATAACTTTACCTCCAAAAGGAATATCTGAACGAATACTCTTACCGGATGATTTTTTTTTCATAGACCTATCTAAAGCTTCAAAGGCATGTTTGTGGACCAACGGTGCTTCGCCCCATATGATTAATTGTGTTTCCTTTAATAATTTGGCGATATCACTATTTGGCTTGATATGGCACATTGAGTCCTCTGTGAGATTAATGGGGATATGGAACCACGAATGAGCCGTCCTTCCACGGGAAAGTAATAAGGAAGCAATTTGAAGCCACGTTTAAAACAATTTCACCTTTAGATCGAACTGTTGAAGCCAAAGTCTTCCATAAGAAGGTTTTCCATGTTCCACCGTAACCATAGATAAAAAAGCGCTCCTTTACGTCCTACAACTGCATCCATTATCTCGTCAAAAACTGCTCGTTGTTCATCTGCAAGAGATTGATACAACTTATTAAACTCACTTTGTACTTCATCTATATCATGTGATAGCTCTTCATTTATTAGACGACTAGTAGCATCACGTAAGGAATCGTCATTAGGGTAAGGCATGGTTCCAAATCTTTTTAATGATGATCCATTGGAGATTAAATAGTTTTCAATTTTCAACAATGTAAGGTTCATAATCTGATGTTCAGGAAGCACAAGACCTAAGAAATCAACAAAATTAACATCAGTAATAAAAAAATGTAATTGTGCTTTGTCAAGTAAAAAAGATAGATCATAACCTCAAATATTTGTTTCTTTTTTACGTATATAAAGAACATCATCAGCCAAGTATTTCCAAGTGTTCTCACAAACGAATTCAGGACGTGAAAGTGTATTTGACAAAAGCATATGGCAAATAACGCTAGAAGATAGCTAGCATGTCCTTCAAAACTTGCTTCTTTAATGGCCTCAACGTATTAATTGTCATCATCTAACAGTCTCATTGCATAGCAGACATCTCTAAAAGTCGGGAACAATTGATCGTTAACGGTACGTAGCTCCTCGAAGGATCTGGGACCTCTAACTTTATTGAGAAGTATCATCAAAAAATAAGGTTCGCCTAACGTAGGAGAAACAAGTAAATGACCAAAATAACCTTTAGGATTTAAAATAATAGTGTACAAGTGGCATGATCTGATTGGTGGAGAGTGGTTCTCACGGTTCTCGCAACTGGGGATGGTTTTCATTTTAGCGCCCCCTATATATAACTGAACAAAAGAAAAAAATGGTTTTTGGATGAAAATGACAACTACTAAACTATTTAGTGTGAGTTAACTGACATTTTAATAAAGTTAGTGGGTTGGACTAAAATAACAAAAAAATGGAAAACTCAGGGTCCTAGAGAAGAACAAAAAAAACTATTTGGACTAAAGTGGTAATTTGAGACAAACCTCAGAAACTAAAATGGCAATTTATCTAAAAAGAAGGAAGCAAGAAAATAAGGTTTAAATTCATTGTGATTAGGATTTAAGCAGCTTCATGTCATTATCTTTGTGGTAAGTTACTACAATAAGACTTAATTTGTTTATATAATTAATAATTTTATGAAATAAGTATCAACAAGTCTAGATTAATTTATTTGAAGAATTTATACTTTATTTCTATTTACAACCAATTTCATAATCCTATCACTTGTTTGTAATTTCAAAAGTGGATAAATAATTTTGCTGATATAAATTCTTCTCATGACCTGATTCAATCGTTAGCTAGTAAACGTGTATGATTTTAAATAAAAATAGTTAATATTTGGGACTTAATCTTACAATTTTAATAATTTGTAAGTCAAATGAAAATTGAACGGACTGACCATGAATGAAAATTTGGGACTTAATCTTACATGTGCCGATAACGTTGTAACACCCCGTGTTACGAAAGTCAAAGTCAAAGTCAAGATTAAAGTCAAAGGAAGAAAAGATTGCTAATTGCGATCTGTCACTCCTTGCTTAATTACTGATTTGACTTCTTTGACTTGTAATCGAATCTTTATTTTGTTTGCTTTAGTTGTATTATGTGGAGTATCTGTGAATAATCGAGGTTTTATCGATGTTTATCGCATGTTTTGTCGCTTATTCACTAATCCCATCGCAATCGCATTCGCAACACGATTTATGCGTTCTGGATATTGTTTTACGTGCGTGTGCTATTTATGTGTTACTTGTGCATGTTTACTTTATTTTTGTGGTGATTAATCGAAACGCAATCGCAATTGAATCGCAAACGCTAAACGCAAGTTATTTATGATGATTGTATGTTAGTTATAGCAAGGGTTGGTTAAGTTATTTGTAATACTATCACATCGCATGCTCGCTTAAACGCATCACAACGTCCAACGCACGAAACGAAACGCCAAAAAGAAAACTCGTCGAAGCCACTCGATCGAGTGACCGCTCGATCGGATGGCCAACCGATCGGATTGCCATCCGATCGGAGTGTCATCCGATCGATGACATCCTATCCGACACTTACCCTCCTTTCCCTTTTTAGCAACCTATAAATACCCCTCCTGTCACATCAAGGCCTTCTTTCTCTCGATTTCTCGCGATTCTTGTAAGTTTTCAACTCAAATCTTGTACTTCAATGATCTACACACATTTCTTCATCTTTTTCACCTTTGAATCTTAACTTTTAACCGTGAAATCAGTGGATTTGAGGTGTTCTAGGATGATGCCATCATGGAGTTCTTATGAACTTCAAGATTCGGCTTCATTCCACCAAGAACAACTTAGATCTGAAATATTTCCACATGAATACACAATGATTTCGCATAGATCTAAGCATTTTCAAGGTATAAGGATTGAAAGAAGCTTTTTCAACTTTCTTTCAACTCTTTTACACTCAATGCACTCAAAACCGATAGAATCGGAGCTTGTTCTAATATTCTACTCGTCCTTAGTGAAGTGTTGGTTCAAGATCTGATTTCTATCTAAGAGACAACTGATTCCGGGTTAAACATGAACAACAGTCATGAACAGTTAACTGATCGGACTAGGGTGATTCCTGTTCGATCGGATCATTGGTGTCTTGATAGGGTTCTGTTGTTTAATGTGTTATCATATCGTCTCGAGCAAACCGCAAAACCTTCAAAAGTTAACAACTTTCAAGTTTGCAAAAAGATCAAATCGCGGGACGGATCGCCGTCCGATCGGATTGCCATCCGATCGGATTGCCATCTGATCGAACTGCAATCCGATCGGATTGCACTTGAGGTTCAACACTTAAAAAATTTTCAACATGTTCAATGTATAGTCAGTTCTAACGGATTGCCACCCGATCGGTAGACCATCCGATTGGATGATGATCCTGCTGTGAACTTGCTCTCTGAGAAATACCTCGCCAGACAGATCGCCAACCGATCGAACCACCGTTCGATCGAACGACCTGAAAGGTAGAGATACTTCTCTATTTTCAAAATGCTACAACGAAAACTTCAAAGCCATCATACACAAACACATCCTTACCAAACGAATGTCAATCCGACTATAACAACCCGCAGTTTTGTGCGTTGTTACTACTCGTTATACTCGTTACACCTAGCACCAGAGATTCAGATCATAATGTAACTATATCGTATATATCGCTATTCGAAGGATAATCGCATAGTTTCGAAATACAATATCACTATACTACACTATTATCACACTAACACTCACGGAGGCATTGAGTGAGGACCTATTCTACCCTCCTCAGTGGCCGTGATGTGTCGAACGTAAACAATTAATGCTAACAAGGACCCTCGGGTGAGTGCTGTAGCTCCGGTCGTCATGACGATGACGACAATACGAGTAGACGGTACCCCGTCAGTCTTTGTGGCACTACACGAAATAACGTTCGCGACGACATCAAGAAAGGACCTATACTACCCTCGTTGATGGCCGTGAAGCGTCGCTAACAATCGCATACTCGAATCGAAACCGGTGGTTAATTATCGAAACTTTGGATTATGGATACGTAAATACGACCCCTAGTGATATATATATATATATATAATAATAATAATAACAATATAATGATAATATAAGTTAATTATGGAATGCACGCATGGGCCATCCGCACGGATGGGCTATCCAGGCCAGAACACTTCCCCTCTCCTCTGTTGCCTATAAATACCATGTCACATCACTTGAACAGTGATGTGACAGCTCCTATTCAACCAAACGCGCACCAAGACCCTTTTCTCTCGATTTCCTCGCGATTCCGGTAAGATTTCAACCTAAAACTTGTACTTCTACAATCTACACTCGATTCTACATCATTCTATCTTTTAAAACTCCAATTCAAACCGTGAAATCTGCGGATTTGAGGCGTTTTGAGGTGATGTCACCAAGAGTTCTTATGAACTTCAAGTTGGGGTCTCATTTCACTATAAACGACTCAGATCCGGGTGATTTCCACATGTTTTAATGACAATTCTCACCTAAATCTGTGCGATTTCGGGTTAACCGTGAAGGACCATCACGAACGGCCAGATCTGATGGAACGGGGTGATTCCCGGCTGTTAGAACGAGTCGGAATTGACGGAACTTCAAGTGTTAGTGCGAAATTACACTACCCTAGTAAAAACGAACGTATTCCCTCCGTTAAACACTCGGAAACAGTGTTCAGAGTGCGAAACAGACATGGCAATCCGCACGGATGACATGTCACCCGCACGGATGACATGTCACCCGCACGCACCACTCATCCGCACGCACAGCAAAGTCAGTCCGCACGCATCACCTTCATCCGCACGTACCACCTTCATCCGCACGGATCACCTGTATCCGAACGGATAACATGCCATCCGGACGGATGACTTGTCATCCGGACGGATAACATGTCTATCCGCACGGATGAGAACAATTCAACCTAATGAGTAACTTTTCAAGGCTAATCTCGCTTAACCGTATATCGTTTACTCTATTCTTCAAGGATCAATACAGACATACTCGCAACCGACTCAATCAAGTTGTAATCTCGCTAAATACGCACTGTGAGTATACTTGACCCCTTTTTAATCGAATTTTGGGTGTAACATACGTTTCTATCAAATCAAACGCATCAAGCAAAATATTCAATCAATCGAATTATCACTTGCGAATAACTGTTATGCATAGATATACGTGATGCTAGTTGCATATGTGCTAGGGCTTATACTCGCGACGTCCCACCACGACTAGTATAGTACTATTGCGCCCGACGGGGTCTAGTTATGCCATCGTACATTCGAGCATCGAGGACTTAGTTGGTAGTATCAGTTTTGTGAGTATATATGTCGTGTATTACGTTTATGCATGTGGAAATTCGCAGCACTTTTAATCTATTATGCTATACTTATCAAACCTGTATACTCGCCAATACTTTTGTATTGACAAATATTTTAACGTATGTTGCAGGTTAGGTCGCAGACTATATCAAATCAAGCTAGGGAGTCTAGAAACTCAACAAAAATCTAGGTTGTCGGATTTGTATTGTTCGAGAGGACAAGAAATCTGTGATAACTTATGTGATTGTATTATTTGTTAGTATGGGATAATGAATGTATTAAATATTATCGCAATATAGTTGTTATAGATTCTCTTGAGCAATCTGATTCGCCTAGTGCCGCGCCCCGATGATTCCGCCATCAGTTGGGGTGTGACAGATTGATATCAGAGCCATAACTGTAGGGAATTAGGTCAGACTAGACCTAGTCCGGGTCGACGTCTTAGAAATTGACCTAGTCTATAGTCTAAGTACCAACAGGCCGACTCATATAAAACCGGTGGGGTTTGTATTGGGCTACTTGATACTCTCGATCGAAATTGCTAAAAGATACAACTTTGTGTGAACCCCGCGTACTACAACTTCACACGAAGAAGCCTTTCCTAAGGCTGAAAAACTACTTAGCCTTTCCTAAGGCCGACACAATACACACGTTTTCGAAAATACTCGCATATCGAAACCGAGAGATTCAGTCGAGATCAGGTGTGAAAACCAAGAACTCTCGATAGGATTGCTCACTCAGCGCATTTTTTTAGCACGAGAACTTTTCATCGAGTTAGGAGTGACATCCACATCTCGACAAAAGTCTCCATTTCTAAATCTAGTGGAACTCACGAATTTATTCGAGGAGCATACCACAATTAGGAACGAAACTGTTAAGCCAGGGGTGAAACCCGTACCTTAATAAGTCGTCCCATTCTCTATAAACTGGTTTTCAAAAGCTCTCACCAAGGACTCGACTATCACGATAACTCGAGCCACGCGATGACTAGGAAGACGAATGCCATGAGCTGCATCCCAGTGGAAGCATGAAGTCCTTCAGGACAACGCGCATGCTCGAACTTGTTAGATATAGTTGGGTTACCTTGGGTAGTCCGCGCCTAAAACACCCAAGGCACTCTATCATGCGACCCCCAATTTTACAATGATTGGAACTTATTTACGTTTTGAAACTTTACGCTTTATCGATTTCTCGATGTAACGATTTTCACTCCCTACTTTATAAACACACAATTCACACAGCCATCGCAATCTAAAACAAAATCCGAATGTTCGCAACAAAACTAATGCATAATCTATCGCATTCGCTCTCGTTTTCTCACTTCGACGCGACCTCGCTTATTCTAAATCGACCTGTATGAGCCTGATTTCGAATTACATCTATATAAATATATATATATATATATATACGTATAAACAAACAAGTCTTTGTGTGAGAACTTAGGAATTTCGTGTTTCCTATGTAGGCTCCTATGTGATTCGTATTACTACTATACTATCGCACCAAGTTTGAACGCGCTCAATCGCAATGCAAAACTCAAAAATCATTATGATCGAATCTCACTCCAAGTCTCTTCCTGTCTAGATGCCTTCCAACAACTCTACCTCGAGACGAGTAGCTAGGAGGAAAGCCAAACGAAGTGTCAATAAGAGAATTGCAACACTTGTGACTAAGGAAGTGAGTAAGCTTAGTTCTCAAATTGCCGCTCGAGTGCACTCTCTCAGCCAACCTCGAGCTTCGGAAGACGTTAAGACAGGAGAGCCGCAATCTACTTTTCTCTACAAGCACTTCAAAGCCTGTGACCCGATGGAATTCACGGGTGAAGGAGGTGCGACCCAACTACTCCAGTGGTTCGATTCTATCGAAGTTACCCTTCGTCAAAGTGGGTGTCCCGGTAGTCTCCGTACTACTTGCGCCACCGGAGTATTTCAATCGCGAGCACTCGACTGGTGGACCGCCGAACGTAACAAACGTGGGATCTCCGCAGCTTACGCTCTCTCTTGGAATGAGCTGAAAGAACTCATGGAGAAGGAGTACTGTCCTCCTCACGAGATTCAGAAGCTGGAAAACGAATTTTGGGAAATCAAGGAAACCGAAGGTGACAATGCTAGCTACACCGCAAGGTTCAAACAGCTTAGCATAATCTGCCCAAGTCAAGTCAACACTCCAGGGAAGGCCATCGCGAAGTACATTCGTGGCTTGCCTGAGTGTGTGGGTGATTTTGTCGAAGCTGCAAGGCCTGCTACCATCGAAGAAACCTACCGCTTAGCCACAGAAATCAACAACAAACGACTCGTGGAAGGGTTATTCTCAAGAAATCCTGTCAAGCAAGCTCATCAAGCAATCGCCAGTAATCCTTCAGACGAACATGTTGACGAATCTTCTGATGAATCAACTGACGAAACTTCTGACAAATCTGCTGGCGATTCTTCTAATGAATCAGCTAACGATTCTTCTGACGAATCCGCTAACGATTCTTCGGACGGATCTGCTGCCGATTCTTCTGAAAAATCTGCCGATGGATCTTCCGACAAATCAGCCAAAGACTCCGCAAGCGAGTCTTCAGACGAATCCTCCAACGACGACATCTCTTCGCAAGACACCGACAAACCCAGCCGCAAGCGAAAGACTTCAAGCCCGAACTCATCAACAACCGAACTGCTGCAACCGGAACCCCTTCGAACAGTTCCGATGTTTCCAAGACGAGCCTACACTGGAGCTCATCCTCAGTGTTACTCGTGTACCTAACATCATCCAGTTGGGGCTGACTGTCGCTATTGCAATAACTGCAACCGTTACGGTCACTTCACCCGCAACTGCCGCATCGAACCGTGAACTTGAGTACAACAACAACAGCTCCAGCAAAAGTCTTCAAGCATCAGACATCTAGCAAGCGTAGGATAAAGTTGTAATGATACGATTCTCAACGTTAATTTCTAAGTTTTGAACCTACTCTCTTATTCGAAGTTACCACTATGTGTAACATTAACTCTCGTTTTCGTTTTCTCTTCCGCTCTCTAATCGTCGCACTTAGACTAGATTCACACACATACTACATACTATATACTATATCACGAAATAATGTGTTTTACCCTCACTGCACTTTTAGAACGAGGTACGATAAACGTGCAAGGAACGATTAATCGCGGGTGCACACGGGAATTACTTGGGTCAGTGCACGGAGATCGTAGTGAATTCTAAGGTGCCATAGCGTTTTGACAAAAGGTGACACCAAAACACGGGATGAAAGTAGTAGGGGTCGGGCAAGGTGTGCCTTATCATACTACCGAAGTTCCGTGAAGAAAGTGCCACGTGGAGTTGAACGTTATTAGACCTATATACTATTGTGATTATTTTCAACACACTACACTCAATCGCAAGGCGTAACAACTGAAATTGCATCATCGCAAGACTTGTCGTAAGTCTGCAAACGCAATGCAATCGCCTCATCGATGGACTCTGGGGAGTCTACCTCGCAGGACAATTGCATCAACGCAAGACTGGTCGTAAGTCTATAGCGAGCAATCTCATCAAACACACTAACACTCACGATATTATCGGGTGAGGACCTATTCTACCCTCCTCGATAACCGTGATGCATCGCAACGTAACGATAAGCTTACTCGAATCAAAACTCGACTAATCGCAATCATTTATTATGTGAACCTCGAAATCTCTATCGCTTATTATGTGAATCTATATCGCCTGCCGTGTGTCAATCTATCGCTATACCGTTATCAGTGATACTTGTGCTAAGTTAGAACGCATGACCTCGCCTCACGAGAGGGAGCTCATATGGTTAAAACAAGGTGTTTTAGTTATATCGGCGGCCTTTCGCGGAAACAGGCCATGTAGGGTCTGATGTTAGCTAAATTCTGTGGTATTAATCAATCCAACCAAACCGCGTAAATCGAACCGCATACCTCCATCGTTTGCAACGCAACAACTACCGATTATCGTAATTCGTTTATCATCACCGTCATCACAAGTGTTTCGTGTTTATTTGTTTAATCACCCAATCGCTGATCGCCTATCGTGTATAATCTACCGCCCATCTCTCTTATGGTATTAAGTACACATGACACCGCTTCACGAGGCAAAGCTAACCTGGTTAAGCACAGTGTTTCGTCATGTTAGTAAACCCCCGTGGAAACGTGCCATGTGGGTGTAATGTGGAATCTAATCGAAAACGCGTTATTCGCTTCTCGCTTATCAACTCGCCGGATTAATCTATTCGACCCTATCCTATGCTCGGTCCGACCTTCTATCGATTGGGCCGTGTAAACACAATTCTATCCGAGTCATATCGGCACACCTGACACTGCCTCACGAAACGGAAGTAATATGGGCAAAGCATGGTGGATACGCCGCTGGTAATTCCTATATATAAGTGTTTTAAACATATTAACGAACTTCCATGGGAAGGTGCCAAGTGGGGCGTGATGTTAAATCATTCTTTTCGAAAGGTTAAAACTGATTTTTATAAAACTTTTATTAAAACCATGGAACGAGTGAAATTTCTCACAATGTGGAGGTAACATCGAATCAGCTTAACTCCATATTCAAAGGGAGCTTCATGAGTTCAATTTTTCTTTCCTTAAAACCTTTGCAAAGACCAAAAACAAGATTTTCTTGAGATGTTGGTTCAACATCGAGTCAACTGGAACCCATATCATAGGAGAGTTTACGTAACCCTTATTTTCATTTTCGAATTCCTTAAAATGTTAGAAACTTAAACTTCCTTGCAACATCGATTGACATCGATTCTGTTGACCGCACGTTAAAAGGAAAATTTTCAAAAGATTTTCGTCCTAAATCCCTTTTTAATATCTAAAACGAACGCTTCTTGTAACGTTGGTTAACGATCGACTCAGTTAACTCTACGACATGAGAAACCCTTCAAATTGCAATCGCATCGAACTAACGAATTCTACACAAGACAAGGTACTTTGGAATGCCAACTCGTGAAATTAATACCTTCGTCTTTACGTCGCCTTCTCGCTAATCGCAGTCGATCCCTCTTATTCGAAACGTTCTCGCTGTCAACCTACGATTAAATCACTCGCTGTATCGCTACTTATACAAGATCAACTCTTAGAAGTCTACCTATTGGATTAATTTCGGGACGAAATTTCCTAAAGTAGGGGAGACTGTAACAACCCGCACTTTTGTGCATTGTTACTACTCGTTATACTCGTTACGCCTAGCACCAGAGATTCGGATCATAATGTAACTATATCGTATATATCGCTATTCGAAGGATAATCGCATATTTTCGAAATACAATATCACTATACTACACTATTATCACACTAACACTCACGGAGGCATTGAGTGAGGACCTATTCTACCCTCCTCAGTGGCCGTGATGTGTCGAACGTAAACAATTAACGCTAACAAGGACCCTCTAGTGAGTGCTGTAGCTCCGGTCGTCATGACGATGACGACAATACGAGTAGACGGTACCCCGTCAGTCTTTGTGGCACTACACGAAATAACGTTCGCGACGACATCAAGAAAGGACCTATACTACCCTCGTTGATGGCCGTGAAGCGTCGCTAACAATCGCATACTCGAATCGAAACCGGTGGTTAATTATCGAAACTTTGGATTATGGATACGTAAATACGACCCCTAGTGATATATATATATATATATATATATATATATATATATATATATATATAATAACAATATAATGATAATATAAGTTAATTATGGAATGTACGCGCTTCGAAAACTATCAAAACGATCAAAAACGGAGAAGTCCAACGCGTCAGGATAGCTATCCGGACGGATGGGCATGCGCACGGATGGCCATCCGCACGCATGGGCCATCCGCACGCATGGGCTATCCGGGCCAGAACACTTCCCCTCTCCTCTGTTGCCTATAAATACCATGTCGCATCACTTGAACAGTGATGTGACAGCTCCTATTCAACCAAACGCGCACCAAGACCCTTTTCTCTCGATTTCCTCGCGATTCCGGTAAGATTTCAACCTAAAACTTGTACTTCTACAATCTACACTCGATTCTACATCATTCTATCTTTCAAAACTCAAATTCTAACCGTGAAATCTGCGGATTTGAGGCGTTTTGAGGTGATGTCACCAAGAGTTCTTATGAACTTCAAGTTGGGGTCTCATTTCACTATAAACGACTCAGATCCGGGTGATTTCCACATGTTTTAATGACAATTCTCACCTAAATCTGTGCGATTTCGGGTTAACCATGAAGGACCATCACGAACGGCCAGATCTGATGGAACGGGGTGATTCCCGGCTGTTAGAACGAGTCGGAATTGACGGAACTTCAAGTGTTAGTGCGAAATTACACTACCCTAGTAAAAACGAACGTATTCCCTCCGTTAAACACTCGGAAACAGTGTTCAGAGTGCGAAACAGACATGGCAATCCGCACGGATGACATGTCAGTCCGCACGGATGACATGTCAGTCCGCACGGATGACATGTCAGTCCGCAGGGATGGCACATGTCCGCACGGATGACATGTCACCCGCACGGATGACATGTCACCCGCACGCACCACTCATCCGCACGCACAGCAAAGTCAGTCCGCACGTATCACCTTCATCCGCACGTACCACCTTCATCCGCACGGATCACCTGTATCCGAACGGATAACATGCCATCCGGACGGATGACTTGTCATCCGGACGGATAACATGTCTATCCGCACGGATGAGAACAATTCAACCTAATGAGTAACTTTTCAAGGCTAATCTCGCTTAACCGTATATCGTTTACTCTATTCTTCAAGGATCAATACAGACATACTCGCAACCGACTCAATCAAGTTGTAATCTCGCTAAATACGCACTGTGAGTATACTTGACCCCTTTTTAATCGAATTTTGGGTGTAACATACGTTTCTATCAAATCAAACGCATCAAGCGAAATATTCAATCAATCGAATTATCACTTGCGAATAACTGTTATGCATAGATATACGTGATGCTAGTTGCATATGTGCTAGGGCTTATACTCGCGACGTCCCACCACGACTAGTATAGTACTATTGCGCCCGACGGGGTCTAGTTATGCCATCGTACATTCGAGCATCGAGGACTTAGTTAGTAGTATCAGTTTTGTGAGTATATATGTCGTGTATTACGTATATGCATGTGGAAATTCGCAGCACTTTTAATCTATTATGCTATACTTATCAAACCTGTATACTCGCCAATACTTTTGTATTGACAAATATTTTAACGTATGTTGCAGGTTAGGTCGCAGACTATATCAAATCAAGCTAGGGAGTCTAGAAACTCAACAAAAATCTAGGTTGTCGAATTTGTATTGTTCGAGAGGACAAGAAATCTGTGATAACTTATGTGATTGTATTATTTGTTAGTATGGGATAACGAATGTATTAAATATTATCGAAATATAGTTGTTATGGATTCTCTTGAGCAATCTGATTCGCCTAGTGCCGCGCCCCGATGATTCCGCCATCGGTTGGGGTGTGACACCGACCGAATGGCCATCCGATCGAATGACCATCTGAACGGATTAACATCCGATCGAATGGACAACCGATCGGATTGCCATCCGATCGGATTACCGTTCGACACTTGGTTCTTTTGCACCGTTTTATGCGCTATTCTTCGCTTATGTTATCCTTAACTGTTCAGGCTAATCTTCTCAGCGATCCCTTCAATCCAAGAGAGTGTTTACTTGTTAAACGCTATCTGTGAGTATACTCGATCCCTTTTTGCTTTACGCACTTTTGGGTGTTACATACGTTATTTATATTCAAATCACATCGATCATACAACGCAAAAACTATTTATACGCTGACCGTTATTGCATGTTATGTGTTATTCGATGAATGCCTGTATGTTATGTTAACACGGTGATTGTTGCCTGACACCTTAGCAATGATAGTACTATAGTTTGGACTCAGCACCTGTCGTGGACAGGGGTTGTTAAGGGCTTTACTTCACGTGTCCCAGTGGGGATATGTGTTTCGCATTCTACAACTCGCAGTCACGTCTGTGCATATTTCTCTATCGATGACCTACTAGCCTTCACTTTGTTACATGTTACATGCTGGTTATGCGTAAACGATTTCGAACTCTATTATACTATTAAACTTGTATGCTCACCTTTAAGCTATGTGTATTGACCTTTATTTTAACGTATGTGGCAGGTGTTTGAGATGCTAGGATGTTGCTTGCTTTCATGGAATCGAGTAGGAGAGTCTAGAAACAAAGACACTTTATTTATTTAAATCTGAGTTGTCGGAACATGTTTTGTTTTGAGGATATCTATGTCTGTAATAATTAACTGCTTGATAGGTTATGGTATGGGACATAATATTAACTATCCGGTAATTTAGTTGTTATGGAATTTCTCTTGACAATCTGTTTCGCTCAGTGCCATGCCCCGATGATTCCGCCATCGGTTGGGGTGTGATAAACGTGACGAGCCAAACCAATTCCAACCAAACTATGTATCAATGTGTCATATAGCATGTATATAATGTTCTTGAAAGACTACTAATATAGCAACTCGATCCAAGTACCAAAAAGTATATACTCACGTGCTACAAGGTAGGTGTTTTTATTGAAGCACCGTTTCGAGATAAGTTTTACATCAATCGAATCGTCTCATCGTTCTGACCAAATGCTCTAAAACATGAGTTTGTAATTCAGCAAAAAACGTAACTATGATAAGTTTTTTTAACGGATGACCGGTGGAGGAAAAAATAGGTAAAACGTTGGACTGGCAGGGCGAATATTAAAAACTTTGGAACTTGCCAATAACATCTACAAAGGATTATTACATGCCATTTTCCCTTTTCTAAATAATGTATCCTAAAACTTTTGTAAAGAGTGTTCTAGACTAAGAACACTCTAGATAGCCAACAACTAGTATAAATAGGGAGGATAGGGTCTCATTTGAGACATCCCTAAGCACTTGTAAACTTACAACACTCTTGTAAGCTCTCTATGTTAATACAAAGCCTTTTACTTGTATGCTTGTGTTCAAGTATTACAAGCACCTTTTTGCGATCCAACGTTCCCTTTAGCAACTTTTGTTACTAAAACCCAACGGCGCTATGTCGGCAAGGCGTACTTAGACATTGATCTAAGGCCGCACCCGGGTTTGGAAACTAACTACTTGAAAATATACTCAATACTTAGGCATTTGAAGTGGTGGTGGTTGTGTCTGCGGATGGCTTGTGACAATGTCATCACCAACTTCATTCTTTCCAGCAACTTTTAGCTTTTCTGTTTCTTTTTGTGTAGCACCCGTAATTAACCATGTTCTCGCCTTACCAACCACTCCCTGCATCCATACGGTATGCGATGATAAACGAATATCATTACCAGTACAATACCGTATTGTATTGTATTTACACTTACCATGCACTACATCAAGTTATTTGGTCAAAGCAGACCAAGTCAGATTTAACAAATCAATCTTTTAAACACAAACTAACATGTGATTAATTTTTTTTTGCAGCTAATCCTTATCCAGCCTGATCCGCTACCCGTTGACCCGTGATTAACCTAACACATATGCATGCATATTAGGGATGGCCATTTTTTTCCAAAGACCCATACCCGTACTCGTACCTATTTTAGGTAGTCGGTACATGTATTGGTACCAGTTTTATTGATTTTGGTATTCGCTACTTTCGATATTGGTACGAGTACGGGTAAAAATGGTACTGGTACCGATTTTTTATAGAACTTTTAAAAGTTTTTCTATATTATGGTTTGTTTGATATTATGTTAGCTATGGTACTCGTAATGATTTTACCTATTTGGTACTCATCGTATTGGTACTCGTACCAATTTTACATATTTGGTACTTGTACTATATTGGTATTCATGTTGATTTTACCTATATAGTACTCGTACGAATGCTCAAAAACTAACATAAAAACAAAGTGGTACCAAAGCGGGTATCGTACTGAAATACCCATACCCATACCAATATATTCGGTACGGTATTTGGTACCCAGTTTTGTTCAAATTCGGTACCGGTACGGGTAATGTACCAATCCCATCCCTAATGCATATGTAAAACATCATTTTATCTCAACTTGTATTAAATATTTAACAAGCGTATTTCATAAACGTTTAAGAACTTTTCTTTGATATTTACTAAAATTTCAAACATACTTTGACTAAAAAAAAAGATACACGGATGAAGACATGAGATTACAAAAAAAATAAAAAATTTGTTAACCTTTGACTTCACATGCTACAACCTTAAAATCACATTTAGCTCCTCGATCTGATTTCTTGGTATGTTCATAAAAAGCCGGAGAGTATAGGCCTTTTCTCAAGGCATTTGCTAACTTTGGGGGATTCAACCCTCTCATCAGAGGTATATAAGCTTTCTCAGCAATCTCACTGAATGGAGACAACGTGTAGCTTTATCAAGGGGGTGATCACCCATAAAATATACCTCATCATTTTGTTAATCATAAACATGATCAATAACAATCTCAACCACAACCGTTGACTTTTTACAGCCAACATAAGAGCATACTCATCGTTTGGCACCTGTATAAAGGTACAAAGATTTTATTGTAATCGGTTAAATTCCATTGAAGTGATTGAAAGCGAGAATGCTTGTAATAACCTGGAGGTACCTGCGCACTAAAGGGTCGACAATCCATGCATCATCTAGAGTCTTAGGTGACCCTAATATTCCAGAGTAAGGATAATCCCTAGCTAATGAAATCTTTTGTTTAGCTGTCAGATATTGGAAGGTTTGTGTGGGAAACCATCCTAAATGTTCAATCATATATTTGTTCACAGAACTTGATCACATTCCCTATAATGAGTTTGTACCCAGCCTCAACACTTGCCAAAGGCCCAACAAAAGGGGGCACACCTTTGGTCTTGAACAAATGATAGTAAATCACAATTTCGAAAATCAGGTTTCACTTTTTTATTCTTTTTGCGTGCAATGGAGCTGGCATACAATTTAAACAACTTCTCATTATTCAAATTTAGGTATGTTCTACAATTGATAAGTTGAAGCTATGGTAATTATCCAGATTTATTGCATCACAAGAAGCAAACACACTAACAACACACACAATCAACCACATCAAGCATTGAATTTGATGAATGTCACATAACTTGGATTTATCAACAGTATATATATATGTGTGTGTATGTGTGTATGCTATTTTGACTGTTTTGCATCACATAATAAAGGAGACTCTTTTGTAAGATTAATGTTCTATGAACAATCAAACAACTTCCATGAATATAATAGAAACAGTAACACTAACACTGATGACATACAAACAAATAAGCAATTAATTCCCCAACATGGCACACCTACACTCAGATCATACCAAACACATATGTTTATACTCTTCTCATCAATATGTATACATGATTGAATATGAAAGCTACAATCAACATCAAACAGATAAACAAGTCATTGTCTGCTACAGTAATGAAATTCACCTTTGAAACCCTATAGATTAAACAAGTAAAACCCTATATATCTGCAGAATCTCTTTAGAAAAACCCTAAATCATTTGACGGTTGAAATCACGATACGGAGAAAACAAATGAACTAAACTGAACTAGATAGAAAATTAACACACCTAGGGTTTCAATTAAACATGCACTTGTTAATGTACAACGTTACGTCCAAAATGTAACTTCACATTTCTAATTCCATTTCATAAGATCCAAAAGATGCAAAGTGATCGGTCTTAATTGCAACAATCAATTACCTAACTATCTTATATGAAATCAGTCACAACTCACAAATAATCCAAACCTAAAAACTCATAATTACCATAAATAATTAAACAAATGAACTAAACTAAATAGGATAAACGATCGAAAGCTAGGGTTTCAGTTAATCTTCAAATGTAGCGTTTGATGTTAATCGTTAAGTATAATGAGGTATAAAGATGTATAATAGTATAACATCCACCTATTTGCATTCGAACATAGCCAATCTGCCTAAATGCTCGCGAGACCTAGTCTAGAATTTGCGAATTTCATGATTTAATGATCTTAACAGAAACGAAGGACATAATCAATCAGATTCGAGTAGCGATAGATTGCGATCATCAGTAGTAGCATATAATCCATAGATTAGACATTCTTATACAGAAATAGGAATCGAGAGAAGAAACTTGGAGAAAAATAATGAGATCAAACTTGCACTTGTTAATGAACAACATTACATACAAAATGTTACTTCAAATTTATGTTTCGCAAGATCTACAAGATGCAAAGCAGGCCTTAATTGCAACAATCAGTTACCTAACTATCTTATATGAAATCACAAACAATCCAAACTGAACCAGATGAACTATACTAAATTGGATATATGATTAAAACGACTAGGGTTTCAATTAAATTAACAATTGTTGATGAACAACATTACATCCATAATGTAACTTCACATATTCAATTTTATTTCGCAAGATCCATAAGCTTCAAAGCCATCAGGCCTTAACTGCAACAATCAATTACCTAACTATCTTATATGAACTTAGTCACAAACAATCCAAACCTAGAAGCTCATCATTACCATAAACAGTAAAATAGATTAACTAAACTAGACTTGATAAACGATTGAATCACCTACGGGTACAGTTAATCTTCAAATGCAGCGATTGATGTTAATCATTAACAATAATGAGGTATAAACATGTATATTTGTATAACATCCACCTATTTGCAGGGGCAGGATTTGTAGAAAAAGTCTAAAAGTGTGAAAACGGTGAGAACGATTTGGTGTTGACATGTGGCGTTGATGCTAACTTACACTAAGGTTAATATTGTCAAAAAAACCCATGCACATGCCACTCACATACCAAAGATCATGCACATGCAAGTCACATGCTTATTCCACCATTTTTTTTAACTCTCGTAACTTTTCTATACGTGATTTTTTTTTTTAAATTACACCATAAAATCGAGTGTTTTAATATCTTTCTAATGAGTATAGTATTGTTTTACTTTTGAAATTAAAAAAAATGACGTGAACTAGGTGTTCAAATAAAAACGCCATAAAAACACCTAATTCAGAAAAAACGCCATGAAAACCCAGTTGAAAACGCCATAAAACACCCGGTTCAGAAAAAGACCATGAAAAACTCAGTTGAAAACGCCATAAAAACACACAGTTCAGAAAAAAAACGCCACGAAAATACTTCGTTAAAAACGCCATAAAACACCCAGTTCAGAAAAAGATCATGAAAAACTCAGTTGAAAACGCCATAAAAACACATAGTTCAGAAGAAAAAAAAAACACCATGAAAATACTTAGTTAAAAACGCCATAAAACACACAGTTCATTAAAACATTATGAAAAAACCTAGTTAAAAACGCCATAAAATACTCAATTCAGAAAAATGCCATAAAAAACAAAGTTCAAAACGCCATAAAAAACCCAGTTCATTTTTTTCGAAAAATATATCAATAGCATACTCGTTGGAAAGATAAAAAAACGCTGAATTTTATGGTGTAATTTTTTAAAAAAATAATCACGTATAAAAAAGTTATTGGCGTTTAAATATGATGTGGGAAAATAACATGTGATTAGCATGTTCATCCTTGTTTGAATCGTCCCAATTTACCCCTCATAGTAGTTGTAAGGTTCCCAATATTTACAAAAACGTCACCGCATCAATCTCAGCCACAAATCACAAAGATCTTGTGGCTGAAAATCGTTCTCACTATTTTCACACTTCCAACCGTTTTCTCTTGATCCCATTCGAACAGAGCCAAAAATGCCTAAAGCTCGCAAGATCTAGTCTATAAGTTGCGATTTTCATGATTTAACAACGAAGCATGTAATCAATCAGATTCGAGTAGCGACAGATTGCAATAATCAGCAGTAACATATAATCGATAGATTAGAAGTTGTTATACAGAAATCGGAATCGAGAGAAGAAACATGGAGAGTCTTCGTGACTATGTAGTTCGTTTGTCTAATTTGGCGCTAGAATGCTTGAACCAGTAAGCTTTCATAGTTCTTCAACTCTTTTTTATGATTTAGATTTTTAGAAAAGGAAAATTATAAAAGGTAGCCATTTTTCTCCGAAATATAATATTTGTATTTCATATGAAAGCAAATTTACATGTATGTTTTATGAGTTATCTTTGGTGTAACTAGATTGTTAGAAATATAATAATAACTGCTATAAAGTATAAACTCTTAGTAAAATGATTATTCCCAGTCTTCTCCCCTAATAACTCTCTCTTGACAAAATGTTTTACAAACAAGGTGTGTAAACTAGTACCATTATGTATTATTATATTGTTAATGTTAATATTTGGGAATTGATATGCAATAATCCCAACTACACGTAATTGGTCATTGTCAGTTTCACTTTTAAATATTCCCCATGTCAGTCCCACTTTTCACCTATTTTTCCTCCACCGATCCTCAGTTAAAAAAACTTAACAGAATTAAGTTTTTTTTTTCCGAATTACAGACTGGCGTATTAGGGCTTTTGATCAGAACGATGATACGAGTCTCTTGATGTAAAACTTACCTCGAAACGGTGCTCCAAACGACTTGATTTTTGTTAATTGAAAGTTTAAACACCCGAATTGAAGCACCGTTTTCATTGCTTGAAGCACAATTTCAAGATAAATTTTACATCATTCGACTCGTATCCTCGTTTTGATCAAAAGTCCTAAAACGTCAGCTTGTAATTTAGAAAAAAAAAAAAAAACTTAACGCATTGACTGAGTACCGGTGGAGGAAAAATAAGTGAAAGGTGAGACTGACATGGGGAATATTCAAATGTGAGACTGACAATGACTAATATCGTCAAATTGAGATTATTAAAAGTCAATTCCCCTTAATTATAAGATCAAAAACAACTTGTAGACAATGTCAACCTCATAAAAGGCAAGAACGTATAGCATCAACAACAAAACATTGAAAATACACAAACCATGATCACAGAGTGCAAGCACAACGTTTGACCACTGTTCTATATCGTCTATTTTATATGTTATCTCTGAATGGAACGGGATCTTAGACAAATTTAAGACAACATCTAGTCACGAGTCTCATCTTCTCTCTTATCTATGTATAATACTATGGTTAAGTCATTGATAGGTCTATATACCTATGGGATGCTTGGATAATATATCGTCCTTGATAAAATACCACTTATGCATATTAGGTCACATGTAGTCATAAAGCCTTTTGTGGGACGTTATGCGACAAGTGACGAAACATGTAAGAGGGGGACTTTATGAGGCTTTATATAACTTGAGTCTGTACTTGAGATATATATGTATGGAACTTTATATATGTATGTATATATATGTGTCTGTGAGTGGGGAATAATGGAAAACGCCGTGAAAATTTTCGTGAGGAGGAGCTCATTTCAACACATGGCGCCCCCGTAATGGTGTTTAGGGGGGCCATGGGGCGGTATAGTGGGAATTGGCATGATATGGCGCTCCATTACAGGTAGTCTTATCTCTCTGTTTGTATGTGTTTAGATGAGTTATGGATTGATGTTTAGATGTTTCAAAATTTCAGTCATTAATTAAAGGAATAATAGATTTCAATAATCCCAACTATTGTCCGTTGGCCGGCAACGGTCCCAACTTTAAAAATTCTCACTAGCGGTCCCATCTTTTCACATATTAGCCTTGAATGGGCCCCAGACTAACAAAACCCTAACACCGTTCGTCTCCTGAAAAATGTTTTTGGTCGGAAAAAGGTTCCTAAAGGTCTGATTTATGGTTACAAACAGGTTAGGGACGAAAACTTTGATTTTTCCGACCACAAAGAAGTTTTCCGACGAAAAAAGAGTTTTTCCGGCGACTTTAATAATTGGGGTTTTTACTAGAAAATGTTCCTAATGGTGCGTAATAAGGTTTCAAAGAGGTTTGTGACGAAAAGGTTGAGTTTTCCGGCCAAAAAGGAGTTTTCCGGCCAAAAACGTTTTTCCGACAACCGCAAACTAACGGCGTTAGGGTTCTGTTAGTTAGGGTCCATTGAAGACCAATATGTGAAAAGATGGACCGCCAGTGGAAATTTTTAAAGTTGGGACTGTTGCCGGCCAACGGATAATAGTTGAGATTATTAAAATTCATTATTCCTTAATTAAACATGAATACTAATAGCCAAAACGACGCTACACGAGTCTTTCACGAATATATTGAAATTTATCAGCTATACATACACCTTCTTGACAATACTCGAACAAAAGTTGATACATGAGTTGTTACTCATATGACATGATTATAATCAGCGTTGTATGTTTTCTCTAATGACAAAAGATCAAATGCAAATAATTTAACGTACAAAACGTGCGAACTAAAGGTTTTGTTGATAAAACGCGCCCCAATTGCACACCTGTGCATGTCCTACGACGCCGGTAATGATCATGTAGAGTAATTTTGATCTTTGTAGAGTAATTTTGTAAAATGTTCTTGTAGAGTAATTTTGATCTTGTAGGTTAATTATTAAAATTACTCTATAAGTGTATCAAAATTGCTCTACAAGTGAATCAAAATTACCCTGTAATACACTTCAAAATTACTCTACAAATGATCCTGTAGAGTAATTTTGTCAAATGATCATGTAGGGTAATTTCGATCTTGTAGAGTAATTTTGTAAAATATTATTGTAGAGTAATTTTGTAACTTTTTTTAGCATTTAGTTATAGAGTTTAGATTTATGGTTTAGTTTTTAGCATTTAGTTTGGGTGGGGGAGGGGGGAGGTTAGGTTTTTTGGGGGTATTTTTGGTAAGATATAGTTTTTTTAATCAAAATTACTCTACAATAATATTTTACAAAATTACTCTACAAGATCAAAATTACTCTACAAGAACATTTTACAAAATTACTCCACATGATCATTTGTATAGTAATTTTGATAATTACCCTAGGAGCAAATGATTACGGAAATGTTATCGCGTTTTTTTGTCTTTTTTATGCTATTGATACATTTAGTACGTTAAAGTTATTTGTACATTTAGTACGTTAAACAGAAGGCTTTTAGGCTTTTAGGCTTTTAGCGATTATCACATATCCATTGAAGTATGTATCTTTCGGGATTACGTAGATAAATGTGGTCCCCATTGATAATCCATTGGTGATGCTTTATCGGAAAATATAACATGGGTAAACAGATTTTACCAACAGTTTACCAAAATATTTTCGATATGGAATAATGCTATGGACTTATGGGAAAAGATCAAATAGGAAGATTATTTTGGCTAGGAAGTCTAGGAAGCAATAGGATTAGGACATGTGGCAACATTTAAATTAAAGAAAAAGGGTATTTTAGTCAATCCAACCCTTTCTTCTTCCTTTTCAAAACCCAGTAACTTCAAAACCCACCATTTTCAAAACCCACCATCTTCAACCATTTCTTCACTTTCTATCTCAATAATCACTACATTATAGTGCGATTTTCATCAACAATCAATGATTCAAACACCCGATCAACGTGTTCTTCAGCTTTTTTGAAGAAAACCCAGTTTAATTTCATACAAAATCTCATTTTTTCCGGTGATTTTGAAGATAATCACTCGATCCGTTCGATTCGAGCGCTAATAAGTGTTTCAATCATTAAAAATCATCAATTGTTGAAGAAATCACTTCGATCCATGTAAGAAATTCTTTAATTTCATTTTTACGATCTGGGTTTTTGATTTACTCATTGTGTTTTACGATCATGGCGGGGGTCCGGGGGCAGCGCCCCTGGTAGCGGGGTCCCAGGGGCGGCAGCCCCTAGCGGGGTCCAAGGGGCAGAGCCCCTGGCTAGGGTTGAGCTCGGAAAAAAAAAATTTGGATTAAATTGTTGTAACAAAAATGCATCAGAAAAATTAATTTTCTGTAAATTGCCTCTGGAAACTGCATTGGTCCAGACAGTTCACAGCACAGTCAATGCGTTTTAGAAAGAACACTTTCTTTGGTGTTTTTTGGCCATTGCGTTTTAGAAAAACACATTCTTGAAGTGTTTTTGGTGCATTGCGTTTTAGGTAAAACACTTTTTTAGGTGTTTTCAGTCCATTGCGTTTTACAGAGAACACTTTCTTTTGTTTTTTAGGCAATTGCATTTTAGAATGAGTCATTTTTAAGTGTTTTATGGCCATTGCGTTTTACAAATAAGACATTTCTTTGTGTTTTTTGTGCATTGCGTTTTAGGTAAAATATTTTTTTATGTGTTTTTAGTCCATTGCGTTTTAGAAAGTACATTTTCTTTTGAGTTTTTAGGCTATTGCGTTTTAGAAATAAGACATTTCTTTGTGTTTTCTGGCCATTGCGTTTTACAAATAAGTCATTTATTTGTGTTTTTTGTGCATTTCGTTTTAGAAAAATGTCATTTTTTAGGGTTTTTTTTTCATTGCGTTTTACGTAACTGGGGGTTTTTCTATTGCGTTTTACGCAACTGGGTTTAAATTTTTTTTTAAATATAGCAATAGTATACTCGTTTTAAAGATAAAAAAACGCTCGTTTTTTTGATACAATTTTTATAAAAAAAAATAATGTCGTATGAAAGAATTATTAACGTTTAAAAAATGGGGGGAATTGGAGGAGAGAGAAACTATTGGCTTGAATTGACTAGAATGTCCCTAAACAAACTCACGCGCCTCTTTTCTTTTCTTTCAATTTCCCTGATTTAATCTTAGCTCTTAATTAACTAAATAGATGGTCAAGATCACTTCCTAGCCTTCCTAGCCAAATAAACTTCCTATTGTATCTCCACCCATGGACTTATAAGTAACTATTTTACGCACTTTATTTGGTTTTAACTAGTGAGTCAAAAATAAAATTTCATATTAAATCATGAACACTCAAATCTCATGTTTTCTGTCAATTGTATTTTTTTTACATTTACAGCTTTATATAATATCCTATTCTAAACCCTCGTACACAGTGGCGGACCCAAGATTTTTGGACAATGGGGTCCCATTTTTTCGGTGTTCAAATTTTTTGGATCGGTCGTTATTCGGGTCGGGTCGAGAAACATAATAGAAAACAATATCATAACTAAACTACAAGTTTCATTTACTACACATTCAGCTGTTAGAATACCCATTTTTAAAGCCAAGTTTAAAAAAAACACAAAAAAAATGAAAGAAACAGGTATTGAACCCGGGATCTTTTGTGTGTAAACAAGGGGTTTTACCAATGCACCAGCTCACTCTTATTGTTATGGGGTCCAAATAAATTTTATGGGGTCCATAGAAAATTTTATATACCGTTTCTACTACTTTTTATAAAAAGATTGGGGTCCGGGGACCTCGTTCCGCTTAACGTGGGTCCGCCCCTGCTCATACATCTAACCTAGAGCCTTATTAAGGGGCTGTTTGGAAATATCTGAATGGTTGAGTGTTGAACCAGTAAGAGGTCTGAACCATTAAGTGTTAAACTAGTAAGAGGTCTGAACCATTAATAGCCTGTATAATGCTTAACCGTTCAGATGCAAATGTCTGACCAAATCATATTAGATGTCCATTCAGACTATGTATAAATCTTAACAATTCAGATGCAAATGTCTGAACCATTCAGATATCTGCTCATGAAACAAACACTATGAACCATTAAGTGTTGAACGAGTAAGAGGTCTGATATTCATTAAGGCTGTGTTCCAGAGATCCACTTAACAGGGGGAGGGGAGGGGAGAGGAGGGAAAATTGTTTTTTTTTTGCCTGAAAATAGTCTTTCCAATTTGGAAAGACATGGAGGGGAGGGGAGGGATGGGGAGTGATTTTTAACTCGGGAACACACCGTAAGAGGTAAACAAACAACCCCTAAGTAGGGGTGCTGTTTGGGTTTTCTTGTTCAAATTATGCAGGGTTTTATATCGGAATACTTATGCATGTTTTTAATCGTAACACAATTCTTACATGTTTACCAACTCCAAATAAGATTCAGGTATATCTGGTATGGGTTATTCAATTTCAGGTTACTCAACCAAAACCATAGTTGTTAAAAGTCATCACCTTTAACGCATAAGCCCATTTTCGAGGCAAGGCAATTGCGCTTTAAGTCAAGAGTGGGTGGTGGTTTAGACACATATTCCAGTGAGATTCCTAGACTGAGTTTCCAACCAAATTCTCTAAATTCCGGAAAAACTCAACTAGATTTATACTTTTATTTAAGAAAAACTACATTTTTACGCTAATACACTAATATTTTAGAACTTTTGGTATAATAGTTTTAGTTTATTTTATTTGAAGAAGGGTATATTTTCTAATACTACTTTTAATTTTTTTCGTTTTTTTTTTAAACGTGAACTTCATTAAAAACAGCCGAACCCGCAAACCTGGACGGGTAAAACAAACAAAACTACATATTTACAAATTTACACCAGTCTCCCCAGTCTAACAAACCTTTCTTCTCCCTATGCTTAAACCAAAAAAAACTAACCGTCCTAACCTCGGTAAAGATGTCATCGACACTACTCCTCTTGTCGTTAAATCTGAGACAGTTTCTAGCCTTCCATAGACACCAACATGCCAAAATCACAATACCTTGAATAGCCTTTCTTTCCACCGACCCCCTATCTCCAAAGGAATGAACCGTAAGCAAATCTCTAAACGAGAAGACGGAAAAATTCCTAATCCGGCACCAGAAACTAATTTTTTCCGACACTCCCAAAGCCACAGGACACGTAGTAAAAATATGCAACACAGAATTAGGACCGAACCCACAAAAGCTACATTCTTCACCAGCCACCACCACACCCCTAGCTGCAAGCGCCTCCACAGTCGGAATCCTATCCATCTCCGCCCGCCACGCCAAAATATTACATTTTAACGGGACCCATTTACACCAATCCATCACGAATCTATTGCTATAATCCCTTTTTGCCTCAATAAACTTCTTCACAGCCGCAACCGAAAAACCCTCCGAGCCAGACCCAACCCACCTCCAACGATCAAGAGAATTAGACAAACACACCGAGCTCAGAGCCGAAACCAAATCATGCCATTCCGCCACTTCTACCTCAGAGTCTGGGTCATGTCTCCACAACCAAAGACCCTCTCCGAGAACCCGATCACGAACACAACAATTTTTGTAACGCCCCGCGTTTTCATAACTTTCCATATTTAGAAACCATTGTTCATATTCCTATTTTCGGAAACTTTGTATCCTAGCATTCGTCGTTTCGTTAATTCAATTAATTGATCGTCGAAAAATCTTTACCTTTAATTCAAGTCATTATGAATATGGTTATTTACCCATTGTTTAAATTAATTAATTTTGCTATTTAAAAGTCTATTTTTATAATAATCTAGTTAGACTCGTTAGATTTTAAAGTTAGTAAACTAACCTAGTTAGTTTGGTCAACTATGTTATATCACTTAAACCAAGTTAAGTTAACTATTTAGGTAACCCTTAAAGTTGAGTGACTACTGGTGTATCTGCTTGAAGTTATAAAATACCCATTTTTGCAAATTGCAAACCCTAACATCACTCTTCATTTCACCAGCCGTTTACACTTCTTCTTCTTTTCCCACTTATTTCCTTCCCTGCAGACCTTCATCCCCACAAACAAACCTGCATCTCCTCAAATAAATTGCACACACCTTCAATTAAAAGAAACTGACCTCTTACCTCTCCTTCTCGATCTATACAGACGACCACAACACCCCCCCCCCCCCTTTTCGTTCTTTCTTTTCCCCTTCGTTTTCGTTTCAGGGAGGCTTGAGTGTGTCTCCGGTCGGTGCGGCGCTGATGGACGGCGTCGGTGTTGGTGGTGGCCGACGGCTGGAGAAGCGGTGGTGGTCACATCTACGGGTTCCAGGTTGGGTTAACTCCGGTTTGGGTTTGCCTTGTCTCGGTTCACTTTTGGTTATCAGTCGACTCAGCGGGTTCGTGTTTCGGGTTAGTTGGTTCATAATCAGTTTTGGTTCAGCTCGGTTCTTAGTTTGGTTCAAGTTCTAGTTGGTTTCTATCGGGTCATGGCTCCAGTTTTCAGTTCAAGATTCGATTCGGGTTCGGGTGCTACGGGTCAGACTCAAGCTTCGGTTCAGCAGGCTCGGGTCCGGTTGAGTCTATGTCGAGTCAACGGGTCAGACGGTTCGGATTAGAGACGGACAACGAGTCGGGCCAACTCGGTCAGATGACACCGGAGCCGTACGGAGATCACTACGGGAATCCTCTCATTTTGTTCGGTATACCCTTCTTTGTTACTTTGTTCCTTCACTGTTGAACTTTGTATAACATTCAAAACTAACAGAAGCAAGAAAAGAACAATAGATATATACATATACATAATTGGGTTTACGTCTGTAGGTTATTTTGAAGAAAATGACAAACTGAGTTATGTTCATATAAGATGAAAACCCACCAACTTATGTCTAATCTAGCTAAATGTCATTTATATTTAAATACTATCATCATTTCTGTATTTTAGGTTTCTTTACTTATACTTGTACATTGGTTACTTAATTTTATAACTAATGAATAAAATTGTTATTTTAATCCGCATAGCACGCGTAATGTCTCTGTAATACGAGGTGCTTATTTCCTTTTATATTAAAACGATGACAGCTAGTATATAAATACAATTAAAAGCCGATTATGGAACGGGGTAGACACACAGCCTAGTTGGTCGGGCTGCGTGCACGCAAATGAAATGTCATAAGTTTGAGTCCCGCTATGGCCGGTTTGGTCCGAATGTTGAGTATTTATTATTATTATTATTATTTTTTTTTTACTGTTTTATTTTTTTAAAGTATTGTTTTTCTTTACTTTTAAATTCTTTTCTCTCGTTTTTATTAATACTTTTAAATTCTTTTTAACCTAAACAACTAACAAGTTATTTTAACCCATTTTATAACATTAAATGTTAACATGAGATAAGGTCTAATATCTAATTAATTTATAAAATAAATATTAGGATTATTTATTTTTAACCTAATAAATGATAACGAGTTCGCGATATTCTAAACATCTAGGATAAACACTCACGTTCGTTCTCTTGGACTCCCTTTTTCTCATGCACCATCGTTTCCCATATAGGGTGACCTCGGTGTTCCATCCTCCAAATCTCTTACACTCGTCAACACTCGGATAATCGGAAGACTTAGCAATTATGTGAGTATACTCGTATTTTTCCCCCTTTTACTTTTATCACTTTTGGGGTGTAACATGTTTACTTATCAACAAACTTGCACATGAACATTTTGCTTAAACACATGAACATTTCTATTAGCATACTTGTATACGTGATTGCTTGATACATAAATTTGGGTGAGACTTATGTGTAGAACTTATCATTAACTTCGTACGAGCCAAACCTTGACATATGTAGCGCTATAGGATTAACGACCCGCCCGAAACTTGGGGTAATGTCATGAGCATATTGCGTTTTCTTGGTTTGATATGTTAGACACATGCCATATTTAGTGGATATCTTGGATCACATGCTTGCTATGAGAAATTGTTCAAAACATATCTTTTGCTATGTAGGTACCAAACTTGTATACTCGCCTTTGCTTTTGCATTGACCCCTTATTTTAAACATGTTACAGGTTGATGACGATGATATGAAAAGAAGTAGCGTGATGCCTAGATACACATTTAGACGTTAGGTTTAATATGTTGTATCAATTTTGATTATGTCGTTAGTATTTCTTTTGAACTTGTTGTTATTTGAGATTATGTAATGTTGAAAATTTGAAGTCATGAAATGAAATGGGAATTATTTAAATATTGCCACAAATAGCGTTATGATGTCTCTAGCAATCTTCACACTCGTCTCATCCCGATGTTTCCGCCATTGGTTGGGGTGTGACAATTTTTCACAACCTCCAAATGAAAAAGGGAAGGGAACATATCTTTCAACGGAACATCAAATAACCATGGGTCCAACCAAAACATAATGCCATCACCCCTACCCACCACTCCTTTAAACAAGTTCCGAATAGCCACATTATCCACTACCGGCTTGTTCAACACCGAAACAATATTGCACCAAACACCACCATGCGCTTTTTTTGCTGGAAAAAAATCCCACTTGGATCCACCCGCGTGTACGCCTCAATCACCTTAACCCAAAAGCTCTCCTTCTCATTTTTAAATCTCCATCCCCATTTAGCTAACAGGGCAATGTTAATGTTGACATCCTTCAGTTTGTGGATCCCCAAACCCCCCACCTTCTTCGGTGACGCGACTCTATCCCAGGCGATCCAGTGTAATCTCTTAACCTCCGAAGAGCCTCCCCAAAGAAATCTCCTAATCAAAGCCTCCAAGTCAGCTAACACCTTAATTGGAGCCCGATAAAGAGAAAGAAAATAAGTAGGAAGACTCTCCAAAACCGACCGAATCAAAGTGACTCTACCACCTATGAACAGAAAAGAAGCTTTCCAAAGAGCAAGGCGTTTCTCAAAGATTTCATAAACAGGTCTCCAGTTTGAAATACGATTCATATTGGCCCCGACAGTCCAACCCAAGTATTTAAAAGGAAGGGAAGCAACTTTGCAACCCACCAATTCAGCCATATCGTCAATCTTCCCTCTATTCAACCCAAGCCCGAAAAGATTTGACTTATAAAAATTAATCTGAAGGCCAGAACACGCGTGAAAGCACCTTAGAATTCTCACAACGTTCAGAATATTATCTCGACTCCAATCCCCCATAATAATAGCATCGTCAACATAAAAAAGATGAGAAACGGTAGGGCCATCATTAGGGAGAGAAACACCTTTCAACAGACCCGAAGCACAAGCCCTATCAATCATATACGATAACACTTCCATAACTATGACAAAAATAAAAGGCGAAATAGGATCCCATTGATGCATACCTTTATGGCATTTAAACTCAAAGGTAGGAGCACCATTAACCAAAACAGACGCCCTCGCCGACTCCAAAATACCTTTAATCCATAAACACCATCTAAAGGAGAAGCCCATTTGAGCTAAGATATCCACCACGAAATTCCAATTTACATTATCATATGCTTTCTCAAAATCATTCTTAAGGATAAAAACTTTTTTGTTGACTCTTTTGGACCAATTATGTATGTCGTTAATGATTAGCGGGCCATCCAGAATATACCTCCCACAAACAAATGCCGACTGGGAAGGCGAAATGATAGAGTCCAACACCGTCTTAAGCCTACTAGCCAAGGTTTTCGAAATCACCTTGTTAATGACTCCCACTAAACTAGTTGGCCGATAGTCCTTCAACCCTTGCGGGTCTTTGACTTTGGGAATCAGCGCAATAAAAGAAGAACCACACCCCAAATTAATCTTCCCATAATCGAAAAAATCCGACAAGATGTTAAAAAAAATCATCTTCTAATAGGTGCCAATAGCGCTTAACAAAATGAAAATTAATACCGTCTGGGCCTGGCGCCCTGTCGTCGCCACAAGAAAAAACAGCACTTTTAATCTCATCTCGAGAGAATCGGGCCTCCAAACATTTAGTTTCATTATCCGAAATTTTCTTAAAGTCTTCACAAACGAGCCGAGGTCGATCCTCACAATCTTCGGTGAACTGATTCTAAAAAACTTTAAAATTTCTTTTTTGATCAAAGACGGCTTCGTCACCCACACCCCATCCACGTTCAAACCTTGAATGATATTGCTGGCCTTCCTGCAATTAATCATGGTATGGAAAAACTTAGAATTTTCATCACCCTCCTTCGCCCATTTAATCCTCGATCTTTGCTTTAAATCTTTGATTTTTCCTGCTTCTTCATCTTTAAGAATCTTTTTGCTTTCCAGCAAAACCCACACCTCTTCTTCAGTCAAATCCCTCTCCTCCATCACAGATTCGATATTCTCAAGATCCGTCATAGCCACAGCCACCTCCTCAGAGCTTTCCTTTAACATCTTGTCCCTCCACTCTTTTAATTTAACTCTAAGAACACCCAACTTCTTCGAAAGCGCAACGTCATGAGGACCGTGGGGACAAGAAGGCCCACTCAAAGAACTGACAACGACATCGTCAAACCCCTGTTTCCCGAACCAAGAGTCAAAAATCCGAAAAGGCCTAGCCCCAAAGTTAGCCGCTACAGACTTCAAAATAATCGGGCAATGATCAGACAAATAACACGAAAGAGCCACCACACTCGCTTCCGGCCACGCGTTGAAAAAATCCGAGCAAACCAAGAATCTATCCAATTTGCTAAGTTTCCTCCTATTATTCGACGCACAAGTGAATTTCCTGCCAGACATATTATATTCGACCAACCCACCTTCGTAAATGAAGGAATTAAAATTATTAGCACAAGCTTGCTTAAACGCACAATTCCTCTTTTCCTCCCAGTGCCGAACATCGTTAAAATCACCTGTGACTACCCAAAAACCATCGGTCTCAGCGATCACCCGTGCCAGCTCATCCGATAGAGATTTTTTAGCATGGACACTTTGAGGTGCATAAACGTTCAAAACGTTCAGCACAACTCCACTTCCCACAATAGAGCCCCTAATAAGCAGAAAATTCCTGTTTTTGGAAACCGGTGACTGTTTAAACATAGAATTATCCCACAAGCAAACTAACCCACCTGAAAATCCAACAGAATCAACAATAGCAAAATCAAAATTCCTATTCCCCCAATAACCAGATAAATCCCCGATCGACACTGAACTCTTTTTCGATTCCTGTAACGCCATAAAATTGATACCATTTTTTGCTCTCAAGCTTCTAACCCAACCCTGCTTCTCCTCACCCCGAGACAGCGGACATTGAAAGATAAAAAATTCATTGGACCACCCCATTGATACCTGATTTGCCGACAATATCTTCGACCAATTTCGACTGCGACCTGAGGTCCACACCCACCCAAGCTCCAACCTCAATAGTTGCTGAAACTTCAACCTCGAACTCAGCTCTCGTATTCCTATCGCCCGTGCTAGCAACCTTGCTGGAGGGACCCACAGTGGAATGCTCCCCATCGAATGCCTCAGGTGAAGAGGCCCTGATATTCAGATCTAGGGGATCATTCTAACATCGAGTCTGGTCCAGAACAGCGCCATAACATCGGACAGGGAACGGATAACAAAAACCTTCCTCGTCAGATTTCCTTAGCCTTTTGTTTGGCCTCAAAATCTCAGGAGAACGGGCCATGGACTTTTCCTGACGCAAGTGGGCTGAATCTTGGGCGTCCATGATCCAACTTTACTTTTAGTACCCACCCCCATAATAAAACCTTTCTGAGCGACCCCCCCCCCATAATCGGACCCACCTGTTACTTTTGAACCACCAATAAAAACAAATCATCCTCTGAACCACCTCCATCATTTACCTCATCCCCAACGTGCATGGGAAGAACCCCATCATAGATATGAGTGCAAGAAACATGCACATTAGCCGCACCCGAATCCCCACACTCTCTTGGACACTGAACCGCCTCATCATCTTCTTTGTAAAACTCTTCGACTACCGGAACAGTAGATTCCAATGGGACCTTCGGACTACCTCCATTACCGGCGTCCAAATCCACTGACGGCTTCCCCGGCGGAACACCCGTAGCAGCCGGTGATTCCGATCTAACCCAATCCATATCTCTCAGCTCCGTCTCCGACCCTTCCTCCCAGGCACCCACATTACTGATACAATCTGGCACCCAATCATCTGTTTCTTCGTGAACCTAGACCACGAATCTCCTGTCTTTCCACTTCAACATAACCGAATCGTTAATCCTTCCTCCATCCCCAACAAGGACACCAACCAAATCGTATGAAAGATCAGAGATTCATAAGAAAGAGAAGAAGCGTGAACCACTTTACCGAACAATCTTCCCACAGAGTCTAACACTTCGTTGTCCAGCAGTTGGATCGGGATGCCTGAGATCTTTAGCCAAGCAATACATTCGAACGGAAGAACTTGGCCCTCCCAAACTTCCATCCACGAGAACCACACCTTCAAATTCGGCTCCGAGTCTTTGAATGAAACCATCTCCTCCTTGCTATCGAACACAAATAACAAATACAATCCACCGACATATTTTAATATAGCATTGGAACCGATTGACTTCTCCAAAATTTTATCCATCTTCACGAGAGTAGGCAAGTCGGTGGTCCTAACAATAACACTTCTTCCAAACCACGAATCCAATGGTTTCACGAAACTAGAAACTTCAACAACCTTCTCTTCTAACCTGATATTCTTCGAGCTACCAACCAGAATATCTATGTATGCCGAGCCCAAAGGGTTAGCAGCAACAAGCCTCGCGAGATGTGGCTGGCCACCGAAGAACTGACCATTACCAACTCCCTGATAAGGACGAGGGCCATACTCCTTCGAACCATACTCCTTCGACCGAGGATCAACAGAGTTTTCCAAAGCAAATCTAGCAATATTGGTCCTGAGCTTGTAATTCCCCATCCGCACACTTTTTAAACTTTCTACCAAATCCGACTTATTTCTGGCTCCTGAAAAGGACACAAACCCAAACCTATTACCCTCCTTGTCTCGCTTCCTCGCAACGTACACCCCTACAACCTCCCCAAACGCACTGAAGAAATCACCAATCTCTTTAGAGCTGCACTTATTCGGTAAGTTTGAAACGAAGAACTTATCCGGTAATTTTTTTCGTTGTGAATTTTTTTTCTCAGGTGCAAATGCCTTGACTGCACCTATCGGCTATCGCTGTGGTACCCGCGGGAAATCCACAGTCATCCTGAGTTAACGTCTTGCTGTTTTGTATTACTTGTCAAATTTCGGGACGAAATTTCTTTCAAGTTGGGGATGATGTGACAACCCGAGTTTCGAGGTTCTTACTTGATACGTTACTCGTTTCGCAAAGTGTTTTCTTAACTCGTGTGCATTATAACTTGTTTGATATATGTGATATATGTTGGTATTTTGCATCCTTGTGGTTGATTAATGTAGTGACAGTTGACAATCACAAGCACATGTTCAATATGATTACCACATAATAATCTAATTATTAGAATACCATCTCATTTATTACTCATGCAACCCCTCAATTATTCTATAATCATTACATCTAGATATGTAACACTGATCACAAATAAACACACAATCATAAGTATGGAACAATGACCTACACAAAGAAACTCATAGACAAAACTCGAGGCTTTCGCCACTATCTCTTCTCGACGAAACACTTGGCAAAACACTTGAGTTTCGTCACACTTTGGGCCGATGAAACCTTGGAGATTCGTCGTTAAAGGGGTTTCGGCCCATGATGGGTTAGGGCCCATATTGTAGTGACTTATAAACTGTTACGTGAAACGCTCAAAACCCTAGAGTCCTTCTTCTCATTTGTGGGCGATGACAACGCTATCCTCTCTTTTCAAAGTCTTCTTGCATTCTCGAGATTATCTTGTCGAACGGTTAGCACTTCATCACGCATGATGTTATATAATGTTGATCTGTAGATGATTACTTGAAATACATTAGGGTTTCGTTTGTGTCTTTGTGCACTTGAATGAATGAATGATTTGGAGTTTATTCATGTGTTAGTGAGTAGAAAACTCTACGAGCCTATATGTGATTCTGTGTTGTGTTTCATTAATGAATGGTTGCTTTACGATCGTATAACAAATAATGGCTATGGTTGCATGATAATCAACTGCAAATTGTTATGATTAGGGTGCAAGGTTAACGCACAATGATTATCTGATACGTTGGTTATGCGTGTTGATTCGTAATTAAAATGCACGATTATCGTCTAAGCTGTGATTAGATCTATTGAAGTATTGACGAATTAGATAGCATACGTTTTGACTGAATGAAAGAATCTGTAACTGCTTGTTTGGATTGATGATGAAACTCTGGGCCTTTCGTCACCTCCATTCTTGACGAAACTCTGGGCCTTTCGCCGCCTATATTATTGACGAAACCCTGGATGTTTCGTGATCCCCACCTTGACGAAACATGTGTGTTTCGTCGTGAAAAGCTTGTGAGCTGAACATGAACAGTAGGTGACTACAAATGATAATTGTTGGTGAAACTCTATTAATTGCATGTCAATTATGATTGATACTGACAGAGAAAACATGAATGGGTTGTCAGGAGTAATACGTTGACTGTTATATGTTGATCTGAAACATACATGTGAACTGGATTGCATGGGTGTACGTAAATGATAAGTGATATTTGAAAATCACAGTGTGAAATGTATACTGTCAATTATATGTGAACATTGTGAGTGTAAACTGACATTGCATACATGAATACCGTAGGCTATGACTGTTTAAGTGTGAACAAGTAATTAACCAAACCGAGCAAATCAAGGTGAGTTCACTGCTCTTTTTCCAAGCATGCATCCCGGGGAGGGATATCGGGTAACATTCCGGGGAGGAATGTCAGGTTAGAAACTTAGCTTCTCACGTTGCCATAGATTCTCTGGAAGAAAGCAATTGTATTGGGATGTTTGTTATTACACTCATTTTTTATCATATAAGACCCCTTACATCTACCGATAGTTGCCGAGGAGGCAACGAGGTTATTAGTTGATAGCGCTATTAGGTTTGGCACCCTCACACCGTACCGGGGAGGACGGGCGTGAACTAATTACCTTAAAGCATGACCAATGTTTTGATAGAGACATTGGGGTTGGGCAAATACATCTTGTAGCCATTGCGGTAATCGAGTTAATAACAACATCAAATCAAATCGTTGAACTGTTTTATACACATATCTGGTAATTAAACTCGTTAACAAAACTTTGAACTCACCAGCGTCGTCTGACACACTTGTCTGCATGCTTGCAGGTCGTTAGATTTCTGATTATGGACTTGCTATCAGGGAGTGCTGGAGCGGTCATGGATCGAGACTCTTGGATAATTGATACATTGGTTTTGAACACTTATTTTGAAACAGTTGTTTAACAATTTACTTTATGCTTCCGCTGAACGTTTTCCTTGGTTTAAACTTATGACTTGGATTTATCTTATGCAACGAATCGAATGTTTTATTTAAATAATTATTATTGGTTCAATGTGATTGTTGGCTTGGATCCTGGTACGTCACACGACCTGTGGTGAATCCGCATATGGTATTTTGGGGGTGTGACAATCGCGTTGACCAAAACATTACAAAATAGGCCTTACTATTGCGTATTTTTTTTCTATATGTATAAACTAGTTCTTTTACCAACCGCGCGTTGCGGCAGCGCCACCGTACGCGACGTAAACCGATTCGTTTTCTAATTTAATTTACGTTGAAACGTAGAGTAATCCGAATTCAAACCGTTGAATGAAAATGTGTTATATATTTGACCCGACTTGTTTCTAAACAAAATTTACGTCAAAATCTAGACCAACTCAAAACGTACATAAATAAACATGTGTGGCAGCACCGTACGCGGAGTGATAAAATATGTAGGCTACAATTGACCCGACTTGTTTCCAAACTAAATTTATGTCGAAACGTATTTTAACTCAAACTTATACCGTTGAATAACAACGTATTATTTTTGACCCGATTTGTTGCCAAAAATTTACGTCAGAACGTAGTCCAACTCAAAACATACATAAAAATAAACACATCTTATAAATGACCCGACTCGTTTCCAAACAATTATCATGTTAAAGCTTAGATGAACTCGAATTTATACTGACACGTACTTACAAATAAACACATAAGAAATTAGTTTACAAAGCAGAGGGTTAATTTTGACATTATACCAAAATAGGAGGTAGTATAAGTCGTTTACAGAGTACAAGTTTATTTTTGACATTATACTATAGTTCAATGTTTTAAAAACCAGTAAATAACGGCCGGTTATACTGGTATTACCGTTTCCAGATGTAAATTCGGTACGAAACACCCCGGTAAATAAGTGAAACGGCATAAGGTTTGTACCAGCGGTAAAATCCGGTATACCGGTTTGAAACGTAATACAGGTACCAGCCTAAGGTTATTTTAGTTTGGGTTGTTACTTATTTTTATTATATATGTTAGTTATCTTACGTCATTTTTGTATGTTATGATTATTCGTAACTAAAAGTTCTTATTTAATATTGTATGAAACGACAATAGTTGATGTATTCAACACTTAAATGGCTTAAACATATCTTAAAGTTTCATTTAAAAGAGCTTATTGGAAAACTAAATGTTTTTTTAGATTATTTTTTATTATGGATTTACTTTTAGATCATCTTTTAATATGTCATGCATTTTTGAATTAACTTTTGAGTTGATGTTTTAATTTATGAAATTTTAGAGTTAGCTAGTCAACCCTGTTGAAGCGCTCGATACAACCTGGTTCAATCAGTTGAACCATTTTTTAGCCTAATCCGGTTTAATTTAAAACCGGTTTTTAAAACATTGCTATAGTTGGAGGATAGAATGGTTGGATGGCAAAAGCCACCCACCATTATATATATATATATATATATATATATTGTTGACGAGAGTTGATGAATAGTAACTTTATTTTTATAATAATATATAGCTTTTTATTATTTTATTATTTAATATATTATAATAGTTTATTTTTATATTTACTTTTAATAACATATTTTTAATTTTTTTTAAAAAATATATATTTTCTTTACCATTTTTAATAATTTTTTCTTTTTTTAAAACATATATTAATTTATCAATTAATTTGATACTTCTTTAATAATTTACGTTATAACTTTTTTCTAAAAACTTAAGTACATAGTTGTGCTTAATTTTTTACCTGACATTCTGTTATAAGTTTTGTTAAAAACGAAATTGTACTCAAAATAAAATATTTATTTGGTATCATAAAACGATACCAAATCGTTTATAAGCTTTCTAAACAACATACTTTATTTTCAAATCACGTGTGTTTTACATTATCATTTACTCGGTTTCGCCACAACACGCGAAAAAAAAAACTAGTTGATTTTAAAGTTATAGTAATGACATATTTTAGGTAAATTCAGGTTAGCAGATCAAAACATTTAACCTTTTTAACATAATTACTGAACCAACTACCACATTCTGAATTCTGATACCAGGTTCCATATTAAACTGGATCAGGTTGTTCACATCATGGTGGGGCGGGAGAGATTAGAGAACAATCAAACCCTCGAACTTTTCACTCGCACAATAGTGGGGCGCGAAAGGACGGCCTAACCCTCAAACATTTCCGCTCAGTAGTGGAGAGTATTTAGTTTTTGTATAGAAAATTTTGGATATATACGTTTTTTACCCCCAGTTTTATATAAATTTTTTAGTACATCTATTTTCAACCCCGAGTCAAAAATCTCAAGCTTCACCACTTATTCAAATTCGGCTACATTGCGTTCTAATTCATGCCAGGTTCGGCATTCAGGTTAAAACAACACCCCTAAATTGGTACACAACACGAGCTTTGTTATCGGTATCAAAACCATCAGTATTCAAGACCAAAAACACAAAAAAAACAAACAGGCGAAATAAAGATATGTTTCAGCCCGAATGAACTGGTAATCCCATGAAAGTGAAACTCCAGAACAGTTAAAGACTGATGAAATTTATGTAAGTCCATTAGCATTCAAAGCTGTTCATCGCCTGACGGCTCTACGGCTTTGCCAAGATGGACTAAAAACAAAACATAACATCATCAAATTAATTTAAGGATTGTTTCAGCCCGAATGACTTGGAACATTCATAATAATTGAAAGCCCAGAACAGTAAAAGACTGATAAATTTTGTATAAGTCCATTAGCATTCAAAACACTTCATAGAGGAACTGCTTTGCCAAGATGGACTAACAAGATAGATTATTACAAATTCAAAGAAGATCTGAAGAAATTTTGAATGCTTCTACATGGAACGGATCTGCGGCTGCCATGGGTGAAATGCAGATAGATTAGGGTCTGTATTTATAGGTGTGTGGTAAGGGTTTGCTGCCTTCATATTGGGCCTTTAATCACCGGCCCACTTCACTTGGGTTTAAAATAGTTGGATACCTACATACCACAAAAATAATATATAAGTTTTTTTTTATTGTTATATCTAGAGATGTTTATGGTCTTGTTTTTATAGTTTTTAACCATTTACATTTTATTCTTTATCCAAATCCATATAATTACACTAAAATTCAGTGTTTTTTTTCTCTCTCATTTTCAATTAAATAATATTTTTTATATCTTTATCCGTACTTTTTCTTTCTTCTCCACTCATAGTTACCTTTAAAAAAAAATTATGATGGGTGAACAGTGTTTCTCATATATTTACATATGAACAGTAACATTCTCATAATTTTTTCTCTCATCCACTCATAATAATTCTTTATAATATAAGTAACTAGAGACGGCAATTCTTGACACGATCCACCAACCCGACCCGAACCCGACACGAAAAAAACAGGTTTAGGTCAACTAACACGATCTGTTTAAAAATATAGGCCGGGTTCGGGTTGACACGTATAAAAACGGGTTGACCCATTAACTAACCCGTTTAACTATTTAGAGGTGTGTAGGTTTGTAGTTTGGTAGTGTAGGTTTGTAGTTTGGTAGTGTGAATGTTTTTGAGTTGTGAGAAAATTAAAATGTGAAAATTGTAATAAATAAGAAAACAAATTAATTTTTTATGGTTAACGGCATTATACTCGTTGAGATGTTGCAACGGTCAAAAAACAAGCGGTGACTACTCATCGAGCTATCTCACTCACCGAACAAAAGGGAGGGCCAACAGCAGTGTGCCTGCGTGAGGACTTTCTTCACCGCACAACCTCCTCGCTTACACCCCGTCTCCCCTAAGAGATCCATTGTGAATACTCTTAGGTTAAATCTTGAGCCAAACTATTAGTAATGGTATTTTATGCTAAAAACTAAAACTAAACCGTTAGAAAAATTAAAACCAAACCAAAATATTTGAGGAATATGTTGAAACAGAAACATAAAATAGGTTGAAACAAAAACAAAAAAAATGGATTTGAGGAATATGTTCAAAGAAAGCCGAACTAGCCCAGATTATTTAAAATGCTAATAGAAGAGAAGAGATCACTCAACTCATGTGTTTTCATTTAAGCAAATGTAAATAGCTATATTTAACTAATGTACTATATATAAAAAAAATCGAAAATATATTTTAATCCAACGGTCAAGTCCGGTTTTTTATGGACGGCTATCATTGTAAATCCTGAACCAACCGTTCACTACAGTTTGAAAATTTGAAAACGAGCGACAAAAAAAAAAAAAAAAAAAAAACGATCGTGAAACCAAACTGATGACCGGTTTACGTTGTTCACTGTTTTAAACCAACCCATGAACAACCCTAGTCATATCTAACATGTTTCATATGTTGATCAGTTCTGTTTAAACATAATGGAAAACATGAAATAACATACCTTTGATTGCATCAGTAGAGAATCCAGTCAGATACGCAGCAACGGAGTTCGACATGGTTGTCAGTTTGATCTGGTTCCTCCTTAGGGTGTAAAGTGATGATGGTGATGAACCGAGACTAGGGCAGAATCGGTTGAGGGAGAGAGAGGGACGAATTTGATGTTAGTGTTATTAGGTTGTGTGTCTAACATTTTACCTCTCTAATAATCTCCTTATATATACACCCAAGAGGAAACCCAATTAGTTAATAAGGGTAATATGGTCCATCAACAATTACCAACTAATTATTAATAGGTTATTAATATATTTTGATCTATATTATATAAATGATAATGATGGCTACAAGATTAAATATAAATAAATAAATATTTAATCTTACATTCTCCCACTTAGCCGAATAATCATTTATTATGAGTATTAGATAAGTCTGATCAGAAGTTAATACTCATTTTAGCCTTAAACAAGTACTATAGCAGAGAAATACAGCCGTTGAATCATTATGCGACTCAGGACCCCCATTAGTCATACTATAGCCTTAATTTAAAACCTAACAGTTATGATCAAAATATGTAAACCCTTTAACGTTTGATTTGTATTTATAGTTGTCTATATGTCATTACACCGGCAGAACATATGTAAGAGACATACAAAATCAAACTGATGAGGAAAATTAATTAATAGTTTAGTCATTCATAGTACGATATGCAGTTGTACATGGTCATCAATTAAAACCCTTCTCTTTTATGTGCACTCTTAATAAGATTTATGGGTAATAGACCTTTAGTTATAGGATCCTTAAGCATATCACGAATGTATTCGATACAAAGATTTAGTTTCCTCAATCCGTTCATAAACGAATAATTAATTGTGTATCGAAATTTAATGCAGCACCTCTCGAACTGTTACTGTTCAAGGAGACATGGTAGCTGACTTTATCACAATAAGTCTTCAAAATATTAATTATATGGAGTTAATAAACTCATGAGTCCACTGATAAATTTCCAACAACTTTTAGTGACTATATTATGTCGTTATAACTTATGTTGTTGATATCAGTCCATTATGACTCCTCCATGAGATAGGTTTTGTCTGCTGACATAAAGATATACCCAAAATTACATTTTGTCATCTTTGAATATTACAAAGTTAGAGTAATAATAAACCGGTTTGAGTTCTCACTTCTTCTTTAAATTATAGCCTCTCGTTTATTTTAAAGATATTGTAATACTCTATTAAATGCTTCACATTAATCTAGACATATCTAGTGTGTTGCAATGTGAGTAATATCTAAACGAGTATAGACTTAAACTTACATAAGGCTTCTAATTAATGAAGCGTAAGAAATAATCTCATTTATCCTATTATCCTCTAAAGGAGAGCAGTATTGTTTGTTACATATGTAAGGACCAATTTAATGTTAAACTTATGGAACGGAAGTAATGTTCCATTTGGTCTATCTCAACATGTTATGATGTCTACTATGTAAGAGATATCTCTGAGATCTATTATATCAAAGTTTGTGTTAACAATGCTTTGACTTATGTAACATCTACTTGTCAAAAGAATATCATCTATATAGACAAGTTTATCTTAGTTGCTCCCACTCATCTTGAGGTAGGTACATTATTCCACTTGGTTGTTGATGAAAATAATTTCGTTAAGATTTCATCACATTATGACGTTTGCATTAACCCATACATGGATTTTATTGGCTTATAGATAAACTGTTCTTTAACCTTCAGTTTGGAACTTTCAGGTTGTTTTATGAACATGTAAATATGCCAGCCATTTGTTAGGGAAAATTGTTTTAATGTTCATCTAATGTAGCTCAAAACTTTTATAAGCTACTAGAACAGTGATGATCCTAAAAGAAATCTTTTGTTAGATATGTAATAAAGATTCTTTAATAATATATCTCTTCTTGAGTATAACCTTTGACAATCAATCATGCTTCTTTGTGTCTTAACGTTTATATATTAGGATTTGTTTTAGTTATGAACACTCTTAAGTAATTCAATCAAATCCCAAACGTTATGCGAACACATAAAATCAGTTTTACTAGAAAACTATTTTATTCAATTCAGAAGATTGATTGACACTAATGGCTTAATTAGAAGAGATAGGATCAGTAAACTTTTCCAAAATCCATTTCAACTCCAATTAGGGAGGTTATGTAATCATCAAAGTTAGTAGGTTTTAAACCTAGATGACCTCCTGAGTTGATTATAGGGTTTGTTAGAAGTTTCAGTTTTATGGATTAGCTCTTGATTAGGTTGCTATCATTTTCAGGATTCTAAGTTTGTAAGAGTTGGTGCAGTATGGTGTACAAGAGGTGTAATCGGAATAAATTCGGAGTGAAATTTAATGACACTCTTCCCCCCGCCTCTTGTATTCCTTGCAAGTCATGATAAGGACTTTGACTGCTCCCACTGACCTTAGAAAATTTTAGGAACTCAGCATGCTTAGGGTCAATATTTAACGACCAAACAAATTCTAATAGAGAAAACATATAATTAGAGAAAACATATTAGTGACGTTAGTCATTGTAGTTTCTCTTGTTGAGGATTATGTTGGTTTAGGTCAGAAATCTAAGCGTGCCCACAATTAAGCAACAATGAAACTTTTGTAATAGTAGCATTAGATTTTAAGGAGACAAGTTTTGATGGAACAGTGTCGTGATGGAGCGGTGTCTTGTACAAGAGGTGCAAATTGAGGTAATGTAAAATTTTCACTCCCCCACCTCTTGCAACTATTGCAAGTTGTTCTAAAACACTTAATGCTCCCACTGATCTTTTAATATCTCTAGAATGCTACAAGAGAAGTTTCAATTAGGTATGTGACGTGGGAACCTATCATATATATATATATGTTAGACTTGACTTGATTTCCTTAATGTCCAAATGTCATAAAAACTTAGGGACATATTTAATAGAAATCATGTTAATCACATATATGAGTAGATTTCTTTAAGACCATGGGCCATATGCGACAAAATTTTAGATACAAGTTGATAGTCTTTTAAATGATAAATGAATTATGTCTGAATATTCCAATTGGAATAAGTTCCACTAATGTCAGTGAATGACTTAAGATGGACCCAAACTTATTCCTTAAGTAAAGTCATACTTAGGGCTTTAACGTCATGATGTAAATTCACTTAGAATGAGATTAGTTTAATAAATCATCCTCATTAACCATGTCATGATTTCTCATGAATTTTGGTTATGATGGATGAAATTTATAAGTCTCATTTTCCTTTTGTCAAATTCTCATTTTCATGATGACAAAAGTTGTGAAAGTGTAAGGTATCATCTAGTTTTATCTTAATAATGTTTCAATCCAGATATTTAGAACAAATAAAATGAGAGTTTAAGGTAAGTGTGACTTTATGTTAACTATGCAAACCTCACAACCTTCATAACATTGCTTAGTTATGATACAATATTCTGATTAATTTTCAGAATATATAAGGTATCGAAAGGCGTTGTTAGAAGACTGATTATTATGGTTTTTATAGCCTTAACATTTAATTTTGTCACTAACTCTCATGTTAGTTATTTGTAGAATTCTGGTAATGAAACGTATAGAACTAGAGTCAACTAATCATGTGTTAGTTGGAATATTATAATTAGTAGACTTAAATATCTTTAATAAGTGACTATCTAATTAATTCATCCAACTGTTCTTTAGAATAATGGATAGTCTCGTTGCTTATGTCTAGTCGAATGACATAATGATGCATTGAGATTTTCCCTTTAAGAACCTTAGAGGTGGAATTAACAGTTGTAATTTGTCTATAGACCTTAGAACAATCCTCTTTTTAAGGTTTTAAGTGGTTGTAAGGTGAGTGACAACTTATTTTCCAGCTTTAAACATTTATTTCTTTGTACATATGTTGCTTATCAACACACTCATTATACTTTGGTATTTTTTAGTGTTATAGTTGATTTATAAGGCATCAAATTGTACAAGTGAAAATCTTAATATGTAATGTACTGGAAAATGTACTTATTTCCATGCGTAAGCCCTTAACTTAATGGGTCATGGTATTGTACATTACAATGTATTCACATATACCACTTAACTTTATAGTTTAGAATTTTTAAAAGAAGGCATGCATCTTAGGAGTTCTAGTGATTATTCCATATATAAGAGATTAGCCTTAGGAAAGACTTAATCTGAAATAACTTTAGTGATAGCATTATGTTAGAGAGTTCTTGATTATCATAAGAGACATCATGTTCGATTTGTCCTAATCATCATGCTCTAATTTTCTTCTTTATAATCTTTATCAGAAGAGAGCAATAGGATTATCGTGTCTTAAGAAATAATCAAGGATTTAATTTAAGAGCTAATTCTAATAGAAACTTTAAATAAAGCAAACATTTTAGGTTTAGGAATCAAAGTGGATGAGATATATGTAGAAGTAAATTACAGTGAGTAAAAATTATGGGTACTAAAAAATAAGACAGACGAAATGATCATAAAATTAATTAAGGATCATTAATATAAGGATCATTGATAGGTCTATATACCTATGGGATGCTTGGATAATATATCGTCCTTGATAAAATACCACTTATGCATATTAGGTCACATGTAGTCATAAAGCCTTTTGTGGGACGTTATGCGACAAGTGACGAAACATGTAAGAGGGGGACTTTATGAGGCTTTATATAACTTGAGTCTGTACTGGAGATATATATGTATGGAACTTTATATATGTATGTATATATATGTGTCTGTGAGTGGGGAATAATGGAAAACGCCGTGAAAATTTTCGTGAGGAGGAGCTCATTTCAACACATGGCGCCCCCGTAATGGTGTTTAGGGGGGCCATGGGGCGGTATAGTGGGAATTGGCATGATATGGCGCTCCATTACAGGTAGTCTTATCTCTCTGTTTGTATGTGTTTAGATGAGTTATGGATTGATGTTTAGATGTTTCAAAATTTCAGTCATTAATTAAAGGAATAATAGATTTCAATAATCCCAACTATTGTCCGTTGGCCGGCAACGGTCCCAACTTTAAAAATTCTCACTAGCGGTCCCATCTTTTCACATATTAGCCTTGAATGGGCCCCAGACTAACAAAACCCTAACACCGTTCGTCTCCTGAAAAATGTTTTTGGTCGGAAAAAGGTTCCTAAAGGTCTGATTTATGGTTACAAACAGGTTAGGGACGAAAACTTTGATTTTTCCGACCACAAAGAAGTTTTCCGACGAAAAAAGAGTTTTTCCGGCGACTTTAATAATTGGGGTTTTTACTAGAAAATGTTCCTAATGGTGCGTAATAAGGTTTCAAAGAGGTTTGTGATGAAAAGGTTGAGTTTTCCGGCCAAAAAGGAGTTTTCCGGCCAAAAACGTTTTTCCGACAACCGCAAACTAACGGCGTTAGGGTTCTGTTAGTTAGGGTCCATTGAAGACCAATATGTGAAAAGATGGACCGCCAGTGGAAATTTTTAAAGTTGGGACTGTTGCCGGCCAACGGATAATAGTTGAGATTATTAAAATTCATTATTCCTTAATTAAACATGAATACTAATAGCCAAAACGACGCTACACGAGTCTTTCACGAATATATTGAAATTTATCAGCTATACATACACCTTCTTGACAATACTCGAACAAAAGTTGATACATGAGTTGTTACTCATATGACATGATTATAATCAGCGTTGTATGTTTTCTCTAATGACAAAAGATCAAATGCAAATAATTTAACGTACAAAACGTGCGAACTAAAGGTTTTGTTGATAAAACGCGCCCCAATTGCACACCTGTGCATGTCCTACGACGCCGGTAATGATCATGTAGAGTAATTTTGATCTTTGTAGAGTAATTTTGTAAAATGTTCTTGTAGAGTAATTTTGATCTTGTAGGTTAATTATTAAAATTACTCTATAAGTGTATCAAAATTGCTCTACAAGTGAATCAAAATTACCCTGTAATACACTTCAAAATTACTCTACAAATGATCCTGTAGAGTAATTTTGTCAAATGATCATGTAGGGTAATTTCGATCTTGTAGAGTAATTTTGTAAAATATTATTGTAGAGTAATTTTGTAACTTTTTTTAGCATTTAGTTATAGAGTTTAGATTTATGGTTTAGTTTTTAGCATTTAGTTTGGGTGGGGGAGGGGGGAGGTTAGGTTTTTTGGGGGTATTTTTGGTAAGATATAGTTTTTTTAATCAAAATTACTCTACAATAATATTTTACAAAATTACTCTACAAGATCAAAATTACTCTACAAGAACATTTTACAAAATTACTCCACATGATCATTTGTATAGTAATTTTGATAATTACCCTAGGAGCAAATGATTACGGAAATGTTATCGCGTTTTTTTGTCTTTTTTATGCTATTGATACATTTAGTACGTTAAAGTTATTTGTACATTTAGTACGTTAAACAGAAGGCTTTTAGGCTTTTAGGCTTTTAGCGATTATCACATATCCATTGAAGTATGTATCTTTCGGGATTACGTAGATAAATGTGGTCCCCATTGATAATCCATTGGTGATGCTTTATCGGAAAATATAACATGGGTAAACAGATTTTACCAACAGTTTACCAAAATATTTTCGATATGGAATAATGCTATGGACTTATGGGAAAAGATCAAATAGGAAGATTATTTTGGCTAGGAAGTCTAGGAAGCAATAGGATTAGGACATGTGGCAACATTTAAATTAAAGAAAAAGGGTATTTTAGTCAATCCAACCCTTTCTTCTTCCTTTTCAAAACCCAGTAACTTCAAAACCCACCATTTTCAAAACCCACCATCTTCAACCATTTCTTCACTTTCTATCTCAATAATCACTACATTATAGTGCGATTTTCATCAACAATCAATGATTCAAACACCCGATCAACGTGTTCTTCAGCTTTTTTGAAGAAAACCCAGTTTAATTTCATACAAAATCTCATTTTTTCCGGTGATTTTGAAGATAATCACTCGATCCGTTCGATTCGAGCGCTAATAAGTGTTTCAATCATTAAAAATCATCAATTGTTGAAGAAATCACTTCGATCCATGTAAGAAATTCTTTAATTTCATTTTTACGATCTGGGTTTTTGATTTACTCATTGTGTTTTACGATCATGGCGGGGGTCCGGGGGCAGCGCCCCTGGTAGCGGGGTCCCAGGGGCGGCAGCCCCTGGCGGGGTCCAAGGGGCAGAGCCCCTGGCTAGGGTTGAGCTCGGAAAAAAAATTTTTGGATTAAATTGTTGTAACAAAAATGCATCAGAAAAATTAATTTTCTGTAAATTGCCTCTGGAAACTGCATTGGTCCAGACAGTTCACAGCACAGTCAATGCGTTTTAGAAAGAACACTTTCTTTGGTGTTTTTTGGCCATTGCGTTTTAGAAAAACACATTCTTGAAGTGTTTTTGGTGCATTGCGTTTTAGGTAAAACACTTTTTTAGGTGTTTTCAGTCCATTGCGTTTTACAGAGAACACTTTCTTTTGTTTTTTAGGCAATTGCATTTTAGAATGAGTCATTTTTAAGTGTTTTATGGCCATTGCGTTTTACAAATAAGACATTTCTTTGTGTTTTTTGTGCATTGCGTTTTAGGTAAAATATTTTTTTATGTGTTTTTAGTCCATTGCGTTTTAGAAAGTACATTTTCTTTTGAGTTTTTAGGCTATTGCGTTTTAGAAATAAGACATTTCTTTGTGTTTTCTGGCCATTGCGTTTTACAAATAAGTCATTTATTTGTGTTTTTTGTGCATTTCGTTTTAGAAAAATGTCATTTTTTAGGGTTTTTTTTTCATTGCGTTTTACGTAACTGGGGGTTTTTCTATTGCGTTTTACGCAACTGGGTTTAAATTTTTTTTTAAATATAGCAATAGTATACTCGTTTTAAAGATAAAAAAACGCTCGTTTTTTTGATACAATTTTTATAAAAAAAAATAATGTCGTATGAAAGAATTATTAACGTTTAAAAAATGGGGGGAATTGGAGGAGAGAGAAACTATTGGCTTGAATTGACTAGAATGTCCCTAAACAAACTCACGCGCCTCTTTTCTTTTCTTTCAATTTCCCTGATTTAATCTTAGCTCTTAATTAACTAAATAGATGGTCAAGATCACTTCCTAGCCTTCCTAGCCAAATAAACTTCCTATTGTATCTCCACCCATGGACTTATAAGTAACTATTTTACGCACTTTATTTGGTTTTAACTAGTGAGTCAAAAATAAAATTTCATATTAAATCATGAACACTCAAATCTCATGTTTTCTGTCAATTGTATTTTTTTTACATTTACAGCTTTATATAATATCCTATTCTAAACCCTCGTACACAGTGGCGGACCCAAGATTTTTGGACAATGGGGTCCCATTTTTTCGGTGTTCAAATTTTTTGGATCGGTCGTTATTCGGGTCGGGTCGAGAAACATAATAGAAAACAATATCATAACTAAACTACAAGTTTCATTTACTACACATTCAGCTGTTAGAATACCCATTTTTAAAGCCAAGTTTAAAAAAAACACAAAAAAAATGAAAGAAACAGGTATTGAACCCGGGATCTTTTGTGTGTAAACAAGGGGTTTTACCAATGCACCAGCTCACTCTTATTGTTATGGGGTCCAAATAAATTTTATGGGGTCCATAGAAAATTTTATATACCGTTTCTACTACTTTTTATAAAAAGATTGGGGTCCGGGGACCTCGTTCCGCTTAACGTGGGTCCGCCCCTGCTCATACATCTAACCTAGAGCCTTATTAAGGGGCTGTTTGGAAATATCTGAATGGTTGAGTGTTGAACCAGTAAGAGGTCTGAACCATTAAGTGTTAAACTAGTAAGAGGTCTGAACCATTAATAGCCTGTATAATGCTTAACCGTTCAGATGCAAATGTCTGACCAAATCATATTAGATGTCCATTCAGACTATGTATAAATCTTAACAATTCAGATGCAAATGTCTGAACCATTCAGATATCTGCTCATGAAACAAACACTATGAACCATTAAGTGTTGAACGAGTAAGAGGTCTGATATTCATTAAGGCTGTGTTCCAGAGATCCACTTAACAGGGGGAGGGGAGGGGAGAGGAGGGAAAATTGTTTTTTTTTTTGCCTGAAAATAGTCTTTCCAATTTGGAAAGACATGGAGGGGAGGGGAGGGATGGGGAGTGATTTTTAACTCGGGAACACACCGTAAGAGGTAAACAAACAGCCCCTAAGTAGGGGTGCTGTTTGGGTTTTCTTGTTCAAATTATGCAGGGTTTTATATCGGAATACTTATGCATGTTTTTAATCGTAACACAATTCTTACATGTTTACCAACTCCAAATAAGATTCAGGTATATCTGGTATGGGTTATTCAATTTCAGGTTACTCAACCAAAACCATAGTTGTTAAAAGTCATCACCTTTAACGCATAAGCCCATTTTCGAGGCAAGGCAATTGCGCTTTAAGTCAAGAGTGGGTGGTGGTTTAGACACATATTCCAGTGAGATTCCTAGACTGAGTTTCCAACCAAATTCTCTAAATTCCGGAAAAACTCAACTAGATTTATACTTTTATTTAAGAAAAACTACATTTTTACGCTAATACACTAATATTTTAGAACTTTTGGTATAATAGTTTTAGTTTATTTTATTTGAAGAAGGGTATATTTTCTAATACTACTTTTAATTTTTTTCGTTTTTTTTTTAAACGTGAACTTCATTAAAAACAGCCGAACCCGCAAACCTGGACGGGTAAAACAAACAAAACTACATATTTACAAATTTACACCAGTCTCCCCAGTCTAACAAACCTTTCTTCTCCCTATGCTTAAACCAAAAAAAACTAACCGTCCTAACCTCGGTAAAGATGTCATCGACACTACTCCTCTTGTCGTTAAATCTGAGACAGTTTCTAGCCTTCCATAGACACCAACATGCCAAAATCACAATACCTTGAATAGCCTTTCTTTCCACCGACCCCCTATCTCCAAAGGAATGAACCGTAAGCAAATCTCTAAACGAGAAGACGGAAAAATTCCTAATCCGGCACCAGAAACTAATTTTTTCCGACACTCCCAAAGCCACAGGACACGTAGTAAAAATATGCAACACAGAATTAGGACCGAACCCACAAAAGCTACATTCTTCACCAGCCACCACCACACCCCTAGCTGCAAGCGCCTCCACAGTCGGAATCCTATCCATCTCCGCCCGCCACGCCAAAATATTACATTTTAACGGGACCCATTTACACCAATCCATCACGAATCTATTGCTATAATCCCTTTTTGCCTCAATAAACTTCTTCACAGCCGCAACCGAAAAACCCTCCGAGCCAGACCCAACCCACCTCCAACGATCAAGAGAATTAGACAAACACACCGAGCTCAGAGCCGAAACCAAATCATGCCATTCCGCCACTTCTACCTCAGAGTCTGGGTCATGTCTCCACAACCAAAGACCCTCTCCGAGAACCCGATCACGAACACAACAATTTTTGTAACGCCCCGCGTTTTCATAACTTTCCATATTTAGAAACCATTGTTCATATTCCTATTTTCGGAAACTTTGTATCCTAGCATTCGTCGTTTCGTTAATTCAATTAATTGATCGTCGAAAAATCTTTACCTTTAATTCAAGTCATTATGAATATGGTTATTTACCCATTGTTTAAATTAATTAATTTTGCTATTTAAAAGTCTATTTTTATAATAATCTAGTTAGACTCGTTAGATTTTAAAGTTAGTAAACTAACCTAGTTAGTTTGGTCAACTATGTTATATCACTTAAACCAAGTTAAGTTAACTATTTAGGTAACCCTTAAAGTTGAGTGACTACTGGTGTATCTGCTTGAAGTTATAAAATACCCATTTTTGCAAATTGCAAACCCTAACATCACTCTTCATTTCACCAGCCGTTTACACTTCTTCTTCTTTTCCCACTTATTTCCTTCCCTGCAGACCTTCATCCCCACAAACAAACCTGCATCTCCTCAAATAAATTGCACACACCTTCAATTAAAAGAAACTGACCTCTTACCTCTCCTTCTCGATCTATACAGACGACCACAACACCCCCCCCCCCCTTTTCGTTCTTTCTTTTCCCCTTCGTTTTCGTTTCAGGGAGGCTTGAGTGTGTCTCCGGTCGGTGCGGCGCTGATGGACGGCGTCGGTGTTGGTGGTGGCCGACGGCTGGAGAAGCGGTGGTGGTCACATCTACGGGTTCCAGGTTGGGTTAACTCCGGTTTGGGTTTGCCTTGTCTCGGTTCACTTTTGGTTATCAGTCGACTCAGCGGGTTCGTGTTTCGGGTTAGTTGGTTCATAATCAGTTTTGGTTCAGCTCGGTTCTTAGTTTGGTTCAAGTTCTAGTTGGTTTCTATCGGGTCATGGCTCCAGTTTTCAGTTCAAGATTCGATTCGGGTTCGGGTGCTACGGGTCAGACTCAAGCTTCGGTTCAGCAGGCTCGGGTCCGGTTGAGTCTATGTCGAGTCAACGGGTCAGACGGTTCGGATTAGAGACGGACAACGAGTCGGGCCAACTCGGTCAGATGACACCGGAGCCGTACGGAGATCACTACGGGAATCCTCTCATTTTGTTCGGTATACCCTTCTTTGTTACTTTGTTCCTTCACTGTTGAACTTTGTATAACATTCAAAACTAACAGAAGCAAGAAAAGAACAATAGATATATACATATACATAATTGGGTTTACGTCTGTAGGTTATTTTGAAGAAAATGACAAACTGAGTTATGTTCATATAAGATGAAAACCCACCAACTTATGTCTAATCTAGCTAAATGTCATTTATATTTAAATACTATCATCATTTCTGTATTTTAGGTTTCTTTACTTATACTTGTACATTGGTTACTTAATTTTATAACTAATGAATAAAATTGTTATTTTAATCCGCATAGCACGCGTAATGTCTCTGTAATACGAGGTGCTTATTTCCTTTTATATTAAAACGATGACAGCTAGTATATAAATACAATTAAAAGCCGATTATGGAACGGGGTAGACACACAGCCTAGTTGGTCGGGCTGCGTGCACGCAAATGAAATGTCATAAGTTTGAGTCCCGCTATGGCCGGTTTGGTCCGAATGTTGAGTATTTATTATTATTATTATTATTTTTTTTTTACTGTTTTATTTTTTTAAAGTATTGTTTTTCTTTACTTTTAAATTCTTTTCTCTCGTTTTTATTAATACTTTTAAATTCTTTTTAACCTAAACAACTAACAAGTTATTTTAACCCATTTTATAACATTAAATGTTAACATGAGATAAGGTCTAATATCTAATTAATTTATAAAATAAATATTAGGATTATTTATTTTTAACCTAATAAATGATAACGAGTTCGCGATATTCTAAACATCTAGGATAAACACTCACGTTCGTTCTCTTGGACTCCCTTTTTCTCATGCACCATCGTTTCCCATATAGGGTGACCTCGGTGTTCCATCCTCCAAATCTCTTACACTCGTCAACACTCGGATAATCGGAAGACTTAGCAATTATGTGAGTATACTCGTATTTTTCCCCCTTTTACTTTTATCACTTTTGGGGTGTAACATGTTTACTTGTCAACAAACTTGCACATGAACATTTTGCTTAAACACATGAACATTTCTATTAGCATACTTGTATACGTGATTGCTTGATACATAAATTTGGGTGAGACTTATGTGTAGAACTTATCATTAACTTCGTACGAGCCAAACCTTGACATATGTAGCGCTATAGGATTAACGACCCGCCCGAAACTTGGGGTAATGTCATGAGCATATTGCGTTTTCTTGGTTTGATATGTTAGACACATGCCATATTTAGTGGATATCTTGGATCACATGCTTGCTATGAGAAATTGTTCAAAACATATCTTTTGCTATGTAGGTACCAAACTTGTATACTCGCCTTTGCTTTTGCATTGACCCCTTATTTTAAACATGTTACAGGTTGATGACGATGATATGAAAAGAAGTAGCGTGATGCCTAGATACACATTTAGACGTTAGGTTTAATATGTTGTATCAATTTTGATTATGTCGTTAGTATTTCTTTTGAACTTGTTGTTATTTGAGATTATGTAATGTTGAAAATTTGAAGTCATGAAATGAAATGGGAATTATTTAAATATTGCCACAAATAGCGTTATGATGTCTCTAGCAATCTTCACACTCGTCTCATCCCGATGTTTCCGCCATTGGTTGGGGTGTGACAATTTTTCACAACCTCCAAATGAAAAAGGGAAGGGAACATATCTTTCAACGGAACATCAAATAACCATGGGTCCAACCAAAACATAATGCCATCACCCCTACCCACCACTCCTTTAAACAAGTTCCGAATAGCCACATTATCCACTACCGGCTTGTTCAACACCGAAACAATATTGCACCAAACACCACCATGCGCTTTTTTTGCTGGAAAAAAATCCCACTTGGATCCACCCGCGTGTACGCCTCAATCACCTTAACCCAAAAGCTCTCCTTCTCATTTTTAAATCTCCATCCCCATTTAGCTAACAGGGCAATGTTAATGTTGACATCCTTCAGTTTGTGGATCCCCAAACCCCCCACCTTCTTCGGTGACGCGACTCTATCCCAGGCGATCCAGTGTAATCTCTTAACCTCCGAAGAGCCTCCCCAAAGAAATCTCCTAATCAAAGCCTCCAAGTCAGCTAACACCTTAATTGGAGCCCGATAAAGAGAAAGAAAATAAGTAGGAAGACTCTCCAAAACCGACCGAATCAAAGTGACTCTACCACCTATGAACAGAAAAGAAGCTTTCCAAAGAGCAAGGCGTTTCTCAAAGATTTCATAAACAGGTCTCCAGTTTGAAATACGATTCATATTGGCCCCGACAGTCCAACCCAAGTATTTAAAAGGAAGGGAAGCAGCTTTGCAACCCACCAATTCAGCCATATCGTCAATCTTCCCTCTATTCAACCCAAGCCCGAAAAGATTTGACTTATAAAAATTAATCTGAAGGCCAGAACACGCGTGAAAGCACCTTAGAATTCTCACAACGTTCAGAATATTATCTCGACTCCAATCCCCCATAATAATAGCATCGTCAACATAAAAAAGATGAGAAACGGTAGGGCCATCATTAGGGAGAGAAACACCTTTCAACAGACCCGAAGCACAAGCCCTATCAATCATATACGATAACACTTCCATAACTATGACAAAAATAAAAGGCGAAATAGGATCCCATTGATGCATACCTTTATGGCATTTAAACTCAAAGGTAGGAGCACCATTAACCAAAACAGACGCCCTCGCCGACTCCAAAATACCTTTAATCCATAAACACCATCTAAAGGAGAAGCCCATTTGAGCTAAGATATCCACCACGAAATTCCAATTTACATTATCATATGCTTTCTCAAAATCATTCTTAAGGATAAAAACTTTTTTGTTGACTCTTTTGGACCAATTATGTATGTCGTTAATGATTAGCGGGCCATCCAGAATATACCTCCCACAAACAAATGCCGACTGGGAAGGCGAAATGATAGAGTCCAACACCGTCTTAAGCCTACTAGCCAAGGTTTTCGAAATCACCTTGTTAATGACTCCCACTAAACTAGTTGGCCGATAGTCCTTCAACCCTTGCGGGTCTTTGACTTTGGGAATCAGCGCAATAAAAGAAGAACCACACCCCAAATTAATCTTCCCATAATCGAAAAAATCCGACAAGATGTTAAAAAAAATCATCTTCTAATAGGTGCCAATAGCGCTTAACAAAATGAAAATTAATACCGTCTGGGCCTGGCGCCCTGTCGTCGCCACAAGAAAAAACAGCACTTTTAATCTCATCTCGAGAGAATCGGGCCTCCAAACATTTAGTTTCATTATCCGAAATTTTCTTAAAGTCTTCACAAACGAGCCGAGGTCGATCCTCACAATCTTCGGTGAACTGATTCTAAAAAACTTTAAAATTTCTTTTTTGATCAAAGACGGCTTCGTCACCCACACCCCATCCACGTTCAAACCTTGAATGATATTGCTGGCCTTCCTGCAATTAATCATGGTATGGAAAAACTTAGAATTTTCATCACCCTCCTTCGCCCATTTAATCCTCGATCTTTGCTTTAAATCTTTGATTTTTCCTGCTTCTTCATCTTTAAGAATCTTTTTGCTTTCCAGCAAAACCCACACCTCTTCTTCAGTCAAATCCCTCTCCTCCATCACAGATTCGATATTCTCAAGATCCGTCATAGCCACAGCCACCTCCTCAGAGCTTTCCTTTAACATCTTGTCCCTCCACTCTTTTAATTTAACTCTAAGAACACCCAACTTCTTCGAAAGCGCAACGTCATGAGGACCGTGGGGACAAGAAGGCCCACTCAAAGAACTGACAACGACATCGTCAAACCCCTGTTTCCCGAACCAAGAGTCAAAAATCCGAAAAGGCCTAGCCCCAAAGTTAGCCGCTACAGACTTCAAAATAATCGGGCAATGATCAGACAAATAACACGAAAGAGCCACCACACTCGCTTCCGGCCACGCGTTGAAAAAATCCGAGCAAACCAAGAATCTATCCAATTTGCTAAGTTTCCTCCTATTATTCGACGCACAAGTGAATTTCCTGCCAGACATATTATATTCGACCAACCCACCTTCGTAAATGAAGGAATTAAAATTATTAGCACAAGCTTGCTTAAACGCACAATTCCTCTTTTCCTCCCGGTGCCGAACATCGTTAAAATCACCTGTGACTACCCAAAAACCATCGGTCTCAGCGATCACCCGTGCCAGCTCATCCGATAGAGATTTTTTAGCATGGACACTTTGAGGTGCATAAACGTTCAAAACGTTCAGCACAACTCCACTTCCCACAATAGAGCCCCTAATAAGCAGAAAATTCCTGTTTTTGGAAACCGGTGACTGTTTAAACATAGAATTATCCCACAAGCAAACTAACCCACCTGAAAATCCAACAGAATCAACAATAGCAAAATCAAAATTCCTATTCCCCCAATAACCAGATAAATCCCCGATCGACACTGAACTCTTTTTCGATTCCTGTAACGCCATAAAATTGATACCATTTTTTGCTCTCAAGCTTCTAACCCAACCCTGCTTCTCCTCACCCCGAGACAGCGGACATTGAAAGATAAAAAATTCATTGGACCACCCCATTGATACCTGATTTGCCGACAATATCTTCGACCAATTTCGACTGCGACCTGAGGTCCACACCCACCCAAGCTCCAACCTCAATAGTTGCTGAAACTTCAACCTCGAACTCAGCTCTCGTATTCCTATCGCCCGTGCTAGCAACCTTGCTGGAGGGACCCACAGTGGAATGCTCCCCATCGAATGCCTCAGGTGAAGAGGCCCTGATATTCAGATCTAGGGGATCATTCTAACATCGAGTCTGGTCCAGAACAGCGCCATAACATCGGACAGGGAACGGATAACAAAAACCTTCCTCGTCAGATTTCCTTAGCCTTTTGTTTGGCCTCAAAATCTCAGGAGAACGGGCCATGGACTTTTCCTGACGCAAGTGGGCTGAATCTTGGGCGTCCATGATCCAACTTTACTTTTAGTACCCACCCCCATAATAAAACCTTTCTGAGCGACCCCCCCCATAATCGGACCCACCTGTTACTTTTGAACCACCAATAAAAACAAATCATCCTCTGAACCACCTCCATCATTTACCTCATCCCCAACGTGCATGGGAAGAACCCCATCATAGATATGAGTGCAAGAAACATGCACATTAGCCGCACCCGAATCCCCACACTCTCTTGGACACTGAACCGCCTCATCATCTTCTTTGTAAAACTCTTCGACTACCGGAACAGTAGATTCCAATGGGACCTTCGGACTACCTCCATTACCGGCGTCCAAATCCACTGACGGCTTCCCCGGCGGAACACCCGTAGCAGCCGGTGATTCCGATCTAACCCAATCCATATCTCTCAGCTCCGTCTCCGACCCTTCCTCCCAGGCACCCACATTACTGATACAATCTGGCACCCAATCATCTGTTTCTTCGTGAACCTAGACCACGAATCTCCTGTCTTTCCACTTCAACATAACCGAATCGTTAATCCTTCCTCCATCCCCAACAAGGACACCAACCAAATCGTATGAAAGATCAGAGATTCATAAGAAAGAGAAGAAGCGTGAACCACTTTACCGAACAATCTTCCCACAGAGTCTAACACTTCGTTGTCCAGCAGTTGGATCGGGATGCCTGAGATCTTTAGCCAAGCAATACATTCGAACGGAAGAACTTGGCCCTCCCAAACTTCCATCCACGAGAACCACACCTTCAAATTCGGCTCCGAGTCTTTGAATGAAACCATCTCCTCCTTGCTATCGAACACAAATAACAAATACAATCCACCGACATATTTTAATATAGCATTGGAACCGATTGACTTCTCCAAAATTTTATCCATCTTCACGAGAGTAGGCAAGTCGGTGGTCCTAACAATAACACTTCTTCCAAACCACGAATCCAATGGTTTCACGAAACTAGAAACTTCAACAACCTTCTCTTCTAACCTGATATTCTTCGAGCTACCAACCAGAATATCTATGTATGCCGAGCCCAAAGGGTTAGCAGCAACAAGCCTCGCGAGATGTGGCTGGCCACCGAAGAACTGACCATTACCAACTCCCTGATAAGGACGAGGGCCATACTCCTTCGAACCATACTCCTTCGACCGAGGATCAACAGAGTTTTCCAAAGCAAATCTAGCAATATTGGTCCTGAGCTTGTAATTCCCCATCCGCACACTTTTTAAACTTTCTACCAAATCCGACTTATTTCTGGCTCCTGAAAAGGACACAAACCCAAACCTATTACCCTCCTTGTCTCGCTTCCTCGCAACGTACACCCCTACAACCTCCCCAAACGCACTGAAGAAATCACCAATCTCTTTAGAGCTGCACTTATTCGGTAAGTTTGAAACGAAGAACTTATCCGGTAATTTTTTTCGTTGTGAATTTTTTTTCTCAGGTGCAAATGCCTTGACTGCACCTATCGGCTATCGCTGTGGTACCCGCGGGAAATCCACAGTCATCCTGAGTTAACGTCTTGCTGTTTTGTATTACTTGTCAAATTTCGGGACGAAATTTCTTTCAAGTTGGGGATGATGTGACAACCCGAGTTTCGAGGTTCTTACTTGATACGTTACTCGTTTCGCAAAGTGTTTTCTTAACTCGTGTGCATTATAACTTGTTTGATATATGTGATATATGTTGGTATTTTGCATCCTTGTGGTTGATTAATGTAGTGACAGTTGACAATCACAAGCACATGTTCAATATGATTACCACATAATAATCTAATTATTAGAATACCATCTCATTTATTACTCATGCAACCCCTCAATTATTCTATAATCATTACATCTAGATATGTAACACTGATCACAAATAAACACACAATCATAAGTATGGAACAATGACCTACACAAAGAAACTCATAGACAAAACTCGAGGCTTTCGCCACTATCTCTTCTCGACGAAACACTTGGCAAAACACTTGAGTTTCGTCACACTTTGGGCCGATGAAACCTTGGAGATTCGTCGTTAAAGGGGTTTCGGCCCATGATGGGTTAGGGCCCATATTGTAGTGACTTATAAACTGTTACGTGAAACGCTCAAAACCCTAGAGTCCTTCTTCTCATTTGTGGGCGATGACAACGCTATCCTCTCTTTTCAAAGTCTTCTTGCATTCTCGAGATTATCTTGTCGAACGGTTAGCACTTCATCACGCATGATGTTATATAATGTTGATCTGTAGATGATTACTTGAAATACATTAGGGTTTCGTTTGTGTCTTTGTGCACTTGAATGAATGAATGATTTGGAGTTTATTCATGTGTTAGTGAGTAGAAAACTCTACGAGCCTATATGTGATTCTGTGTTGTGTTTCATTAATGAATGGTTGCTTTACGATCGTATAACAAATAATGGCTATGGTTGCATGATAATCAACTGCAAATTGTTATGATTAGGGTGCAAGGTTAACGCACAATGATTATCTGATACGTTGGTTATGCGTGTTGATTCGTAATTAAAATGCACGATTATCGTCTAAGCTGTGATTAGATCTATTGAAGTATTGACGAATTAGATAGCATACGTTTTGACTGAATGAAAGAATCTGTAACTGCTTGTTTGGATTGATGATGAAACTCTGGGCCTTTCGTCACCTCCATTCTTGACGAAACTCTGGGCCTTTCGCCGCCTATATTATTGACGAAACCCTGGATGTTTCGTGATCCCCACCTTGACGAAACATGTGTGTTTCGTCGTGAAAAGCTTGTGAGCTGAACATGAACAGTAGGTGACTACAAATGATAATTGTTGGTGAAACTCTATTAATTGCATGTCAATTATGATTGATACTGACAGAGAAAACATGAATGGGTTGTCAGGAGTAATACGTTGACTGTTATATGTTGATCTGAAACATACATGTGAACTGGATTGCATGGGTGTACGTAAATGATAAGTGATATTTGAAAATCACAGTGTGAAATGTATACTGTCAATTATATGTGAACATTGTGAGTGTAAACTGACATTGCATACATGAATACCGTAGGCTATGACTGTTTAAGTGTGAACAAGTAATTAACCAAACCGAGCAAATCAAGGTGAGTTCACTGCTCTTTTTCCAAGCATGCATCCCGGGGAGGGATATCGGGTAACATTCCGGGGAGGAATGTCAGGTTAGAAACTTAGCTTCTCACGTTGCCATAGATTCTCTGGAAGAAAGCAATTGTATTGGGATGTTTGTTATTACACTCATTTTTTATCATATAAGACCCCTTACATCTACCGATAGTTGCCGAGGAGGCAACGAGGTTATTAGTTGATAGCGCTATTAGGTTTGGCACCCTCACACCGTACCGGGGAGGACGGGCGTGAACTAATTACCTTAAAGCATGACCAATGTTTTGATAGAGACATTGGGGTTGGGCAAATACATCTTGTAGCCATTGCGGTAATCGAGTTAATAACAACATCAAATCAAATCGTTGAACTGTTTTATACACATATCTGGTAATTAAACTCGTTAACAAAACTTTGAACTCACCAGCGTCGTCTGACACACTTGTCTGCATGCTTGCAGGTCGTTAGATTTCTGATTATGGACTTGCTATCAGGGAGTGCTGGAGCGGTCATGGATCGAGACTCTTGGATAATTGATACATTGGTTTTGAACACTTATTTTGAAACAGTTGTTTAACAATTTACTTTATGCTTCCGCTGAACGTTTTCCTTGGTTTAAACTTATGACTTGGATTTATCTTATGCAACGAATCGAATGTTTTATTTAAATAATTATTATTGGTTCAATGTGATTGTTGGCTTGGATCCTGGTACGTCACACGACCTGTGGTGAATCCGCATATGGTATTTTGGGGGTGTGACAATCGCGTTGACCAAAACATTACAAAATAGGCCTTACTATTGCGTATTTTTTTTCTATATGTATAAACTAGTTCTTTTACCAACCGCGCGTTGCGGCAGCGCCACCGTACGCGACGTAAACCGATTCGTTTTCTAATTTAATTTACGTTGAAACGTAGAGTAATCCGAATTCAAACCGTTGAATGAAAATGTGTTATATATTTGACCCGACTTGTTTCTAAACAAAATTTACGTCAAAATCTAGACCAACTCAAAACGTACATAAATAAACATGTGTGGCAGCACCGTACGCGGAGTGATAAAATATGTAGGCTACAATTGACCCGACTTGTTTCCAAACTAAATTTATGTCGAAACGTATTTTAACTCAAACTTATACCGTTGAATAACAACGTATTATTTTTGACCCGATTTGTTGCCAAAAATTTACGTCAGAACGTAGTCCAACTCAAAACATACATAAAAATAAACACATCTTATAAATGACCCGACTCGTTTCCAAACAATTATCATGTTAAAGCTTAGATGAACTCGAATTTATACTGACACGTACTTACAAATAAACACATAAGAAATTAGTTTACAAAGCAGAGGGTTAATTTTGACATTATACCAAAATAGGAGGTAGTATAAGTCGTTTACAGAGTACAAGTTTATTTTTGACATTATACTATAGTTCAATGTTTTAAAAACCAGTAAATAACGGCCGGTTATACTGGTATTACCGTTTCCAGATGTAAATTCGGTACGAAACACCCCGGTAAATAAGTGAAACGGCATAAGGTTTGTACCAGCGGTAAAATCCGGTATACCGGTTTGAAACGTAATACAGGTACCAGCCTAAGGTTATTTTAGTTTGGGTTGTTACTTATTTTTATTATATATGTTAGTTATCTTACGTCATTTTTGTATATTATGATTATTCGTAACTAAAAGTTCTTATTTAATATTGTATGAAACGACAATAGTTGATGTATTCAACACTTAAATGGCTTAAACATATCTTAAAGTTTCATTTAAAAGAGCTTATTGGAAAACTAAATGTTTTTTTAGATTATTTTTTATTATGGATTTACTTTTAGATCATCTTTTAATATGTCATGCATTTTTGAATTAACTTTTGAGTTGATGTTTTAATTTATGAAATTTTAGAGTTAGCTAGTCAACCCTGTTGAAGCGCTCGATACAACCTGGTTCAATCAGTTGAACCATTTTTTAGCCTAATCCGGTTTAATTTAAAACCGGTTTTTAAAACATTGCTATAGTTGGAGGATAGAATGGTTGGATGGCAAAAGCCACCCACCATTATATATATATATATATATATATATATATATTGTTGACGAGAGTTGATGAATAGTAACTTTATTTTTATAATAATATATAGCTTTTTATTATTTTATTATTTAATATATTATAATAGTTTATTTTTATATTTACTTTTAATAACATATTTTTAATTTTTTTTAAAAAATATATATTTTCTTTACCATTTTTAATAATTTTTTCTTTTTTTAAAACATATATTAATTTATCAATTAATTTGATACTTCTTTAATAATTTACGTTATAACTTTTTTCTAAAAACTTAAGTACATAGTTGTGCTTAATTTTTTACCTGACATTCTGTTATAAGTTTTGTTAAAAACGAAATTGTACTCAAAATAAAATATTTATTTGGTATCATAAAACGATACCAAATCGTTTATAAGCTTTCTAAACAACATACTTTATTTTCAAATCACGTGTGTTTTACATTATCATTTACTCGGTTTCGCCACAACACGCGAAAAAAAAAAACTAGTTGATTTTAAAGTTATAGTAATGACATATTTTAGGTAAATTCAGGTTAGCAGATCAAAACATTTAACCTTTTTAACATAATTACTGAACCAACTACCACATTCTGAATTCTGATACCAGGTTCCATATTAAACTGGATCAGGTTGTTCACATCATGGTGGGGCGGGAGAGATTAGAGAACAATCAAACCCTCGAACTTTTCACTCGCACAATAGTGGGGCGCGAAAGGACGGCCTAACCCTCAAACATTTCCGCTCAGTAGTGGAGAGTATTTAGTTTTTGTATAGAAAATTTTGGATATATACGTTTTTTACCCCCAGTTTTATATAAATTTTTTAGTACATCTATTTTCAACCCCGAGTCAAAAATCTCAAGCTTCACCACTTATTCAAATTCGGCTACATTGCGTTCTAATTCATGCCAGGTTCGGCATTCAGGTTAAAACAACACCCCTAAATTGGTACACAACACGAGCTTTGTTATCGGTATCAAAACCATCAGTATTCAAGACCAAAAACACAAAAAAAACAAACAGGCGAAATAAAGATATGTTTCAGCCCGAATGAACTGGTAATCCCATGAAAGTGAAACTCCAGAACAGTTAAAGACTGATGAAATTTATGTAAGTCCATTAGCATTCAAAGCTGTTCATCGCCTGACGGCTCTACGGCTTTGCCAAGATGGACTAAAAACAAAACATAACATCATCAAATTAATTTAAGGATTGTTTCAGCCCGAATGACTTGGAACATTCATAATAATTGAAAGCCCAGAACAGTAAAAGACTGATAAATTTTGTATAAGTCCATTAGCATTCAAAACACTTCATAGAGGAACTGCTTTGCCAAGATGGACTAACAAGATAGATTATTACAAATTCAAAGAAGATCTGAAGAAATTTTGAATGCTTCTACATGGAACGGATCTGCGGCTGCCATGGGAGAAATGCAGATAGATTAGGGTCTGTATTTATAGGCGTGTGGTAAGGGTTTGGTGCTTCATATTGGGCCTTTAATCACCGGCCCACTTCACTTGGGTTTAAAATAGTTGGATACCTACGTAACACAAAAATAATACAAGTTTTTTTTATTGTTATATCTAGAGATGTTTATGTTCTTGCTTTTATAGTTTTTAAGCATTTACGATTCTTTATTCATATTCATATAATTACAGTAAAATTTACTATTTTTTCTCTCACATTTTTAATTAAATAATATTTTTATACCTTTATTAGTATTTTTTTCTTTCTTCTCTACTCACAGTCACCTTTAGAAAAAAAAAAAAAAAAAACGTTATGATGGGTGAACAGTGTTTCTCATATTTTTTACTCGAGTAAATTGCCATTTTAGTCCCTGAGTTTTTATCCAAATTGTCATTTTAGTCCAAATAGTTTTTTTTTCTCCTCTGTGTCTCTGACTTTTCCTTTTTCTTGCCATTTTGATTACACTGTCTGACTTAGTCTAAAAACCACGTTATAATCAGGGGTATTTTGGCATTAAATTATTATGAGGTTTATAAATTATATCTTTACCCAAAAAAAAAGGTTTATAAATTATATTGTAAACTATCCCTGGTACACAATAGTTATGCCAACAATATCCCTGGTTATAACCAGATTTTTAAACTGAGTTAGGCAATGTGATCAAAATGACAAGAAAATAGAAAAGTCAGGGACCCAGAGTAGAAAAAAAAACTATTTGGACTAAAATAGCAATTTAAACCAAACCTCAGGGACTAAAATGACAATTTACTCTTTTTTCTCTCATCCACTCACAATAATTCCTTATAATATAAGTAACTAGGGGAGGCAATTCTTGACACGATCCGCCAACCCGACACGAAAAAAACAGGTTTGGGTCGACTAACACGACCCGTTTAAAAATATAGGTCGGGTTCGGGTTGACACGTATAAAAACGGGTTGACCCATTAACCCGTTTAACTATTTAGAAAAAAATCTTTTATATGTTTGTTTTTGTTTTTTCCGTTTCTATTTTACACGGTTAGTTATAGTAATGTTAGGTTTGGCACAATATATTTTGTATTTGTCACACTCATACTAATCATTAAACATGTTATCGATTCTTAAAACCAAACAACTAGCTTATAAATCGTCAAGTTGTATGACTTATTTAAAAATATGGGTTGAACGGGTCGGGTCCGGTTTGACCCGAATTTACATGGGTCGGGTTAGGGTTGAAATCTTTGACCCAAATAATAATATGGATCAGGTTCGGGTTGAACCGAATTTACATGGGCTGCACGGTTAAGTATACATGTCTAAATATAAAAGTTAGATTTAATTATAAAGATAAGAAAATAAATAATTCATAAATAATTAAATGTATAACAAAATAAGAGATAAAAGAAAAATATAAGAAAAGGAAAAAATTGACTAAATTATAAGGGGTGTAAGTAAATATAAAAATTTATGGATTCTAGTATAAAAGTAAATATTAGTTGTATTTTAAATAATTAGTAAATATTATATGATGGTGTAAAGAAAGAGTAAGGTGGTGTTTGTTTTTTTAGATGCAAAATGTCTGTAGTCAGCGGATCACATCAGCAAACGTCTGCACGAGAAGAAGTGGACCAAACCTTTGCAGTCTGCAAGAAGAAGATTGTTTGTTTTTTCATCTTCAAGATTTCAGCTCAAATCATTCAAATATGACCAACTAAACTCCTCAATTTGAACAACAAGATTGAAGGTTTTCTAGCAGGCTATTATAGATATTAAATTGATAATACATACCTAAATTTTATCAACAAGATTTAGGATTCCTCAATTTAACCAACAAAAACTACTAAAGATAAACCCTAATTTCATCAACAAATTTGGGGCTTTCAAGCAACCTATTAAAAATCTAAATTTGATAATAAATACCCAACTATAAAAACAAAAAAAAATAAGTTCAGAAACCTTAAAGAGACTCACCTTATCCGGATACTAAAAATTCACAACCGGTTGAGCTGCGGTAGCTTGTTTAGACTCGTGTACCCGATATTTGGAAAGAAGGATGACAAGATTCAAGTTGGAGAAGTTGTTGTGACGGCGGCGACGTGGTGGTGGCGGAGATGTGGTGGTGGCGGCTGAGAGGAGGAAGGGGTGGGGAAGAAGAAGATGTTAGGGTTGAGGATTTGTGTTATGAAATGAGAGGAGAGGAGAAAAGATGGGAGTCCACATCTGCCCCAAGAAGAAGTCTCGCAAACCTTTTTTAATGAAAGGTCTTCGAGAAAACAAACATACTGCATACTCAAACATCTGCACGTGGTCTGTGTGGAGCAGGCATAAGAGGTTCTGAAGAGCTTTTTACAAAAAAACAAACACCCCTCTAAGAGAAAGAATAGGGGTTGGACCAATGAAAACAATCTAAATTGAATAGTAATCATGTGTGTGAAAGAAAGTTAAATATAAACTAAAAAATAAAAATAAAAGCAATGTTATAGAAAATATTTTATAAAGTTAAAAAATAAAAATTATACCGCTTGATGCCAAAGCCGTTGAAGTAGTTCAACTTCCTCAACATAGGGAGCCATTTTGAACGTACTCGATAAACGTTCAAGTACTTCCGTTGACCGCCATGTTGTAATGCTCTAGAATTTTTCTCCAAAAACCGTTCGATTTTTGTTGATTGCCTTTTTGCTTATTTTAAAAACATAAACCCATGCCTTGGTTAAGGGCTCTTCTTGTTTTTTTTTGTCCAACATTGACGCTCCATCTTTCCTCCATTGCCTTTCGGTTCACCTGCTTCACCAACATCTTCGTCTTCATCTTCCATTTCATATTCTTCTTCGTCGTCGTCTTCGCCAATATCTTCATCCAAATTTTGTGTTTCGGGAAGAACATCTACATCTTGGTCTTCATTGTCATCGCAGATTGGAAGCGAGCGCTCAACATTTTCTCTTGATGATTGAATTGGTGGGCTCTTATATGCAAACGGGTTGAATGAGTTTTTCGCTTCCATGGAATATTCGTATAGGCTGGGGGTGACCATTGTTGGACCGTGTGGGTGTGAAAATAATTGTGGAGGAAAATTAGGTTGGGGTTGGGTGTTGTAAGCTTGGGAGTAAAAAAGTTGAGGTTGAGAGTGTGTTGAATATCCGTGTGGGGTTTGAAATGGTGCACTCGGACCGCTAGAACCGGCTCGCCTCATTTGCAAGATGCGTCCCTTTTTTGTTTATCCAGGGTGTGTAGGTTTGTAGTTTGGTAGTGTAGGTTTGTAGTTTGGTAGTGTGAATGTTTTTGAGTTGTGAGAAAATTGAAATGTGAAAGTGGGGTTTAATAAATAAGAAAACAAATTAATTTTTTTATGGATAACGGTATTATACTCGTTGAGATGTTGCAACGGTCAAAAAAACAAGCGGTGACTACTCACTGAGCTATCTCATTCACCGAACAAAAGGGAGGGCCGACGGCAGTGTGCCCGCGCGAGGCCTCTCTTCACCGCACGACCTCCCCGCTTACACGCCGTCTCCCCTAAGAGATCCATTATGAATACTCTTAGGTTAAATCTTGAGCCAAACTATTAGTAATGGCAGGGCCGTCTCCGAGAATGATAAAAAAAATTGAGCCTCGGGCGAGACAAAAAGTTGGGCCCACTCCGTACAATATAAACTTATCAATTATATATCAAGAAACCATAATAAGACGATAATAATTGTAATAAAATAAAAAAAAGTAGTGTAACAAAATAATTGAACTTGTTTAAGCGAATTGTGCGGCTCTCATTAACGTTTTTGAATATGTAGCAAGATTTACTAATTTCACAAATAAGAATCAACATATGAGCATAAAACTCTAGTATTAATTTAGGAGTAACTTAAATTTAGTGTGTAAAAGATAGAATTTAAAAAGCTGCATCACAAAAAAAAGTTTATGAAACAAGGAAAGATAAACAAAAAAGTCAAAGGCCAACCGGCCAGCCAAACAAATAAAAAACAAAGGTTGAAATAAAGGGAAAACAAAGAATTGAACACAAAACCAATTATAGGAAACTCACATACCACTAGCTGGAATACTCGTTTTTATTCTATACTAGTAGTAAGACTCGTGTGAGCACACGGGTAGGTTTAATAACGATCGAAATCAAATACTAAAAAACATATTATAATATATCATTTAAATTTTTTGTGTTTAGTTACATATCTTTATAAAACAATGTTAAAGACAGTATGTGTTAGTATGTGTTAGTTACATATTTTTGCGTTTAGTTACATATCTTTGTGTATACAATTTTTCGGGTCAACCAAACCAGACCCATTTTAGCCCATATTTTCCACCCCTAATTTTGATAGGTACTAAACACAATAATCAATTTAACGCTCATAAAATAACCAAAGTTTTGAATTTATACTTAAAGAAACCTCAAAACATACTCCACATTTATCACATGGTATTTAATACCATTAGGAATAGGAATACTATTATATCGATAAGGGCCAAGCCCATTAAACAATATTTATTCATCAGGAGATCCAAAATCAACACCACTTTCAATATTCTTTCTAAGGGCAAGTTCAAAAATTCAAACACGTCTTTGTTACAAACTATCTCCTAACTATTTCAGCAACACCTTCATTCAGAAGCATTTGATTGAAGTGCTAAACACCTGAAATTTGAATAAATTTACCGTTTAGTAATACAAAATAATGGTATCTTAAATCACATAGGATCAGAATTCCAAACACTTGAGATTCAAAACACAGAGTTGTTATTTTTAACAAGGGTGGTGGTTTTGACCCATTAACTTATGGGGAATTGGCCTGTAATAATCCCACCTAGACCTTATTGGCCATTAATAATCCCACCACAAACAGATTTTTAGGGCTTTTGATCAGAACGACGATACGAGTCCATTGATATAAAACTTACTTCGAAATGGTGCTCCAAGTGACTTGATTTCTGTTAATTGGAAATTTAAACACCCGAATTGAAGCGTCGTTTTCATCGTTTGGAGCACCGTTTCGATGTAAGTTTTACATCAATTGACTCGTATCGTCGTTCTGATCAAAAGCCCTAAAAAATCTATTTGTAATTTGGAAAAACGCTTAAATACGTTAAGTTTTTTTAACGGGGAACCATTGTAGGAAACATAGATGAAAGGTGGGACTGGTGGGGGGAATATTCTGAGGTGGGATTATTAATGGCCAATAAGGTCTATGTGGGATTATTACAGGCCAATTTCCCTTAACTTATTAGTAGGTTGATTGGGATTATACTTTAAACCAGTCAACTTTGCTTGGTATCCACTTACACCCTTCCGGAATGTAAACGTTACATTGTTCTAAATTATGAAACAAAAAATAGAAAAGGCATTAATGATATAGCTTAACATGTTCATCTAGTATTAAGGATTTGGTATCCACGTGTCATTATCCAACTATTAAGGATTTAGTAAATTCAATATCAGGTACAACTTGGCATTTGTGGTGATCCGGTTTCCTTAGCAGGATCTTCTAGCCCTACAAAAAAGTAAATAATAAATACAAGAAAACACAATTAAATTCTGAAAACAGGAGAAAAACAGAGGTGACAGTTTTGACCCATTTACTTATATGTTTTAGCTTAGGCGGGTCAAATAAAAAATAGATAAATGAATTTGATTATAATTGTAATAAAATTAAGTCGGGTTTAAACATATTCTAAGTACATAATTCTTAACCTGCATCACAAAAGTATTTTTCTTAGCTTTTGAAAGATTTGATTTCCTGATGCTTCATGCCCTCATGGTCTTCTTCATATTACTTATGCCCTCATCTGCAGATTTTAGAATACCAAAGCCATGGTTAAAATAGTCTTTTGGTTTCTCCATAGTCTTTTGTTTACTTATGTATACTTATATATTTTATAGGTAAGTGCTTATAACCAATGTTTTAAAATCCGGTTTTTATACCGTACCGGATTAGACTCAAAAAGAGTTTAACCGGGTGTATCAAGCAATTCAACCGGGTGTACCGGGAGGTAGTACCGGTTCTACCAGAAGATTCAACCAGTACTACCGGCCGGTTTGAACCGGCTTTAAAACATTGCTTATAACATTGGAACTTACATGCATTTGGGAGTGTCACTTTTTATATGTATATTTTCATTTTGAAAGTTGGTTCTCAAAAAGAGCTATTAATTAAAAATGCAGCATACAGCCAAGAGTTTATATTCTCGTCCCATCATAAAAAAGACTCCAAGCATAATTGCCCATATAGTAAACTTATAGCATAAATTTGGACATGAACATTAATCAATATTTTCTTTGCAATTCTATGCTTTAACTAAAATTGTAGTTAGATCGAGTTCCGACCGTTCTTTTTGGAGTAAAGATGCTAGAGTTGTTCTGTATAATTATCAATACAGTAACTATTCATAAGTGAATCTATAAAATTACCAAAAACCAATTAAAATCTTATACATGACCCACACGTATACACGGCAACAACAACAAAATATTCAAAAAACATACCATTGATGCTGGGTTCTAAAAAAAACCCAAGTATGCACATTTTATTTGATAAAAAACACTAAAAACTGGCTTTGGCATTTTATCAAACACATAATAGGCATGTTAAAAACACTTACTCAAAACACTACCGGGTGTCCGTGTGGCAGTAGCTTTCATGGGCTGAATGCTATATGCATGAGACTTCCTGCATAATCAACAAACCAAGCAAATCATTTCCTGGAGTATAATATTATCATCAATTAAAAACCCATAAACAGAAATAAAAACCAACTGTAAAAATGAAGATTTCCTATTAAAGGCTGCACCAAACACAGTGGATTCGAATGCCGTATTGGATCCAAATTACCCTTGAGAAATGGAACAAATAACAATTTATTTAGAGTTCCACCCTATGCCTCTTTTGAGTAGAAGCTTAGAGCAAGTGTGATTAAACTTTCTAAAAACCAAAGAAGCAAGAGCAACAATGGTCTTAGCAGCTACTTCTGTACCAGTCAAGAGTCCAAATCTAGATTACAACAAAACAATACATAAATATGAAGTCATAAAATCACTAAGCAGATAACAAATCATCAAATCTAGAGCACAGCAGCTACTTCATACATAAATATGAAGTCGCCAATCTTTAATAACTGTTGTTATGTCGTTTTCATCGTGTGATAGATAATCAAACGCTATAGTGTTTTTTTAAAAACAATTTTAATTCATAGGTTTGATGTAAGGAAATATTATAAAATAAAAACATAATATATTTACGACTCGTTACGGACTCGACGCTAGTCACTGACTACGCTCGTCACGGACGACTCGGACGATAAAATAAAATATTATACATTTACGACTGGTTACAGATTCGACGCTAGTTACGGACGATGCTCGTTACGGAGGACTCGGAATATAAAATAAAAATATTATATATTTACGCTCGTTACGGACGATGCTAGTTACGAACCGCAGCTGTAACACATGAGTTCGCCACCTGTTTTGAAAAGAATTAAATTATTAGAAAGAACAAAATGAAAAGAACTTAAAAGTTGTAAATAAACTTGATCATATTACATACCTCTATTTTATCAGTAGACTAAAAAGTTTTCTACTGGAACAAAGTTATTGGGAACAACCATCAATTACAGTGAGGACTTCAATAGCCCGAAGAAGCGTATCAAGAACACAGTACCTAATAAATAACAAAAATAGTTATATAACACAATGCATATTAGTTTATTGTATTATTAACATGGTATTAGACAAGAAAATGTTTACGACTCGTTACGGACTTGACGCCAGTTACGGACGTACGCTCGTTACGGACGACTCAAATCATAAAATAAAAATATTATATATTTACGCTCGTTACGGAGTCGTCGCTAGTTACAGACGACGCTCGTTACGGATGACTCGGACGATAAAACAAAAATATTATATGTTTACGACTCATTACAGAGTCGATGCTAGTTACGGACGATGCTCGTTACGGACGACTCGGACGGTAAAATAAAAATATTTTAACACACACAAATGTTTTTACTAATGGGTTAAAATTAGAAAAAAGGTAGCTTAAAAGGAGATCTGTTGAGAGTCACTCGAAATGTATTTCTACTGCATACAACCTCCAGAATCAACTTGTTGCAATAATGAGATTATTGGTGTAACAAAAAGATTGACTAACAATGCTTGTGACCTGACCCGACCCAACCCGACCCACAACAAAATTTACCCGTACACAACGCGCCCGATATGCTACCTTGTCACCTCTAGAATAAAAAATATACATGGTACCTCTAAATCATCAATCCCTACTGAACATTGCATACATAGTAGTTTTGTTGAAATTGCGCAAATAAATAGCCTTTCCCTTTTTAATTTTTCAACAGTTGATAAACATTTTTGGTTGGTGAAAAGTATTCATGATACCTTACAAATGACCAATCTAACTCCATTGAGTTGGTGAATGCTTAACTTCATTTGAGATCTAAACAACTATAGGGTATGTGGCCAATTTTCTGGTATCATTCAATCGCTGCACCCACAATAGCCGGCCTCTAAAATGTGGCCATGTAAGCAGCCTTTCAAAACCAACAAACCAACTACAAACACCCTCTCCTCACTCGATGAGAAAACTCATCTGAACCTATTGTTGATGCACTTAGTCATCCATAAGTAGACTTATGGAAGATCACACTAAACTTAGTTCTCATTTATTTTAATTTATTCTTTTAATAATTTATTGAAATCAAACCTCATCAACCAAAAGTAAAAAAAAAAGATCACATATATGTGATCCATCAAAATACATTTATACGCTCTCAAAACTTAGAATATTAAAAGGATTCTAACCATGATATGGAAGACGCAGATATGATGATCCATCATATTCCCAGTAACCATGAGAAATGGTGAGCAGGGAGCAACAAAATTGTCCTTTCAAAATTATGCACACAAAAACTCTGCCAATGAAACAACCTAAGATTCATGAACAGAAAAAATGGAGATGTTATAGTTCATTGTAGAGACAGACTAAACCTGGAGATGTTTTTCGGGAAATAATCGTCTATCCACCTGTGTGTATAACACCTTCTACCTTCCAGTAGCAATAAAATAAGTTTTCTCTGAAGGCAACTGTAAAAAATAATATATATATATATATATATATATATTATAAGTGGCAAAATGTGACACCTGTGTCACTGTGACCATCAAACAAATACCAAACCAATGAAATATTGTATTTCATACTTGGGATTTGTATAAATATGTGTATCTTTTTCACATATCAATTCTTGTTCGATTTCAAACTTTAAATCGCTTTCTAGAAGGTTATACGCGTATTGATGCGTAAATATAACCAGTTTAATGCAACGAACACTCCGGAATAGTGAAACATATGCTTAACATACCTTAAATAACCTTTACATAACTTAGAAATAAGTTTTGAAGGCTTTGGTATGGCAAAATCTAGTTTAATCGCTTGCAGGGACTAAATTCGACAAACAGCGAAAGTATGACGATTCGTACTGGAACAGACATTCCAGAACATGACCATAAGTTAAAACATACCATAAATATCCTTTGCATAGCTTAGAAATAGGCTTTGAGGAGTTCGGTATACTAAAATAAACTTTTGGGTCATTCAGGGACTAAAAGCGTCAAAAAGTGCACAAGTTTGCATTTTCGCGCATAACTTACGTTCTGAATACATCCAGACATCCAAAAATTTATATAAGCACTAAAATATTTCATTTTAGTGTTTGGCATAAGAGAAATCCATTCGTCGCTTGATTTGGATCGTTTTTGCGTCCGTTACGACTTCCGTCGTAATTTACCGAACAACGCAACCGTACAACCAAACGAGCCAACATCCGAGATATTTTTTAGCACATTTTAAGTTCCCTATACTTTAACTTCATTTTAGAGCTTTGAAATGGGGTTAAAGGGGCTTAAACGTGTAAAAAATGCATCGAAAACCAAGTTTGGGGCTTTAGGGGCTAAAACTGTCATTTCTGAAAGTTGCTGGTCTGCAGGTCCCTTACGGACCGTATGGAGACTTGCTTATGGTCTGTAAGCAGGTTCCAGAACATTAGAAAGTGTTTTCCAGCTTGATCCAGCTGTTACCCACCTTTAATCTCACTTGCACATGGTTTTGGGCAATACTAGGGGCTCTAATGGTTTCATAAAACCATGGGCTTGATGTGTACGGCCTAGATTGAAGCTCGGATAACGAGAAACGATCCTAACGGTCTTGCATTTCCTATAAATACCCAACCCCCACTTCTTGCAAACCCACATTTGATCTGAGTTTTTCTCTAAGTGGTTGTGATTATTCACTTCCTACCTGAGATTACTTGGAATCAAATCTTGCGGGGAGCCTTTGTAAGTCTTCTTTCGTTCTTTTATTCGTTTTGTCATGAAAGTCAAACTTTGTTTGACTTTCTGCATTAACCAGATTATGGTCAATGCGAAGTTCGTTTGAACTTCATAACGTGAGCGTAATCACGATGGTTATAGTCCCTTGTGACTATACCTACTGATTGCCACGTTATCTAGGCTCAGTGACGAGTCGTAGTTTCGGCCAAAATGCGTATTCTTGCGTATTTTGTAACCAAACCTGTTTTCTAACCTCGTTAAACATGTTCTAACATGTTTAACTCGTCACTTTTAGTTTAGTGCTTATATAGGGTCGTAAGGTAAGCTATCTAAACAATCGCTTATACTTTCGAACCCGACCCGTTTGGTCGATCTTTAGGATCCGACCAAATGCATTAGGTGACCATAGTTGTATAGGGAATAACCTTCCGAGGTTATACCTTATGGTCACAACATTTAGTTAGTTGTATGATAGGTAGTTTATATGCCTTAGGTAAATTACCAAAATGCCCTTTTACGCCCAAAATTCATTTTAAGCTTATGTAACAAAATTTTTGATATCTAAACTGTTTTGGCAACAATATTAGACATGTTAAGGCATATTTTACTTATCATAGGACTAGTTAGGCGTTCTGAACGCGTTTTACGCGAACGACGCGTTAAAGTAGCATAAGCTACCTAAACGGGTCGTAATCGTTCGTAAGCACTTAGGTTAGGTTTCATTTTAGTATGTAGGCTTTGTTAAACCATACTATATGAGTTTCCCATACTCGTTTGGTTTACGAACCCTCATGCTACCCGATCCTCTGAATAGGTCCGGTTTTTTAACATAGTTACCTATATTAGGTGCCGTTTGATTTCCGTGATCTCTAGCATTGCTTGGTTGTTACTCAAGAACTCCTAGGCAATCTCAAGTGAGTACATAGACCCCTCTTTTACTGTTTTCAAACTGTTTTGTGGTGAAACACATGTGCCTACTTGTTACTTTCGTGCTTTCCTGTTCTCACATCATATACTTGCTATGTTCGCTAGTACATTTATAGTACATGATTTACATTACATTGTTTTGCTATGTATGTTTACTTAGCATACTTAGTACATTGTTTTACTTTACATTTCTGCTATGTATGTTGACTGAGCATGCTAGCACATTGATTTACATGACTTTTCTGCTTTGTATGTTAACTTAGCATACTTAGTACATTGTTTTACATTACAATTTGTTGCATATGCTCATCCAGTATATGAACACATTATATACATTTTGAACCGTTTGTAACTATTTGACTATGTGAACCGTTGTAACCATTTGATTATGTGAACCGTTTGTAACTGTTGAACCGTGTGAACCGTATTTGACCATACATAACCATTTCTACAATTGTTAAACATTACATTTTGGTGGTTGTTTGGGTAAGTGATTTAAGTAACGAGGCGACGTGTAATACGATAAAAACATGGTGGATACACCGCTGGTACTTCCTATATATAAGTGCTTTTATGGTATTACATACCGTAGCGTTATTTAAACCATTTCAGTTTAGACATATTACATCTACAATACAATCTTCACATAAACATCGTTTTACTAATAACTTAACTTATACAAACTCATTTTTACTTGGTTATTCGCTTAACCATACATTATTCTTTTATACATATATATCATTTGGTTTATTCATCACTTTTCAAATGATTTATGAAGGGAAACATTCAACAAGATTCATGACTACTTTTTATTAAACAGTTTCTTTAAACTCAAGTCATGAATCCTATTTTCACAAAACCTATGTATCTCACAGGCATTTTTATGCTGACGTACCTATTTTCACATGTGTTTTCAGGAGCTGTTGCATAGGATGATCGAGACACACTTAGGCGGACCTGTGCCTTAGTGACTTAAAACGAAGCAAGAACTAGTTAATTTATGTTATGTACTCTTTGTTTCTTGTTTGAGACAATGTAACTCTCTTGTTTGATAAATAAAACGTAACTTTAATTTCCATGGTGGTGAAACAATTAATTCTGTTACAACACTCCCCGACGTTTCCGCCACGTTTCGTTGTTTTACGTGGTCGGGGTGTGACAGAAAAGTTGGTATCAGAGCCAATGGTTATAGGGAATTAGGTTATTAGTAATTCTTTGACCTAGACTATAACCTTTCTAGGACCCCCAACACAAGTTATCTTGTGTTTAGATCTTAAAACATGCACGTCACCTATCCTTAGGTGATAACCACGACGAGAACATCAATTTCGAATCCGCTTTGAAAACTAATCATCTGTTTTTGGATGATTGATTACTAGGTTTTGAACCCTCTATTGTAAGGTTTTGAACCCTCTGTTATAAGGTTTTGAACCCCTTTGAGTTTTCAAAATCTCGTCAAAGTTTTGGGTCCTAAATAGTGTGAACACGTGCAAACTGGAAGAGTGAATGCCTGTACCCTGGGTTTTCTGTCTAAGGCTAGAGTGTTCGTACAAATCCACATAATCGGACCTGTCACTCTTACCTGGGAACTCTTGGGGTGAGTGTTCACTTATAGGCGAGCATGTCTTCGCGATACATTATAAGGACCTACTTGCTTTGATTCAGCCTTAGTGTGTTGTTTGTTTGTTTCGTGGTTCAAACAAATGACCATCACCCATGATTTTGGTCGGTAGTTATAACATCCTATTCTTACCCAATGCCATTTCATTTGTTTTCTCTCTTATTTCCCCTTTTAGAATGCCTCCTCGACGCGACAATCAGATAGCGAATGCCGAACTGGCAGAAATCATCGCGCAGCAAATGGCTGCTGCTTTCCCAAATCTTATTGCTCAACTGAACCAAGCCAACAACAACAATAATGCTCCATGCAATTTCAAGAGTTTCAATTCGGCTAAGCCACTCAAGTTTAGTGGTACTGAAGGAGCAACTGGGCTCCTACAATGGTTCGAGAGCACTGAGAGTACATTTCGTCACGTTCAGTGTCCTGATAATCGCAAGGTCGAGTTTGCTTCCAGTTGATCGGAGTGTCGCGCTCCGGTCAAAGATAAAATTTATATGCCCTAATTACCCTTAACAAATAGCTAGTGGTAGTGAGGGGTCGAACCACGAAGAGTATGTGGTTTGTGTATGGATTCGAATGAATTAGAACAAATGTCACGATTTATGAAGCTTACTAGAATGTTTTTGTGTTTTTGTTTAATTGAGAGAAGTGAGTTTAAACTAAGTGAATTGATTAAAATGCTTAACAACTACTAATTAACGATTGCAAGAAATTTGGATACTAGAACAATAATAATAAAAAGGAATCACACCCGGTTTCGGTAATTGTTAACCTAGGATTTCTACAAGTTTTAGTTTCAACTCAAATGCATTCGATTAACGGATTTAGTGTACCGTGACTTAGGTGCTACTAGCTATCAACGCCCCGAAGAACGGACAAAAAGACACTTTGTAATCAACACAAGTAAATCCTAACAATGATAATGCACAATTACATATCACCATTTCGCAACGTCATAACTTTTAACATCGCTCGACAAATCACGAATTCGCAACAAATGTAATACTATTATCAAGAGTTTCAAAAACCAAATACAAATTGTCACTAAGTTGAAACAAGAACAATTTGAAACCCTAAAATTAACAACTACCCACACCGAGGTGAAACCGAGATGATTAGCCGCTCATGGTTGAAGAAGCTTGATCACCGGATGAATTGAACGCGAATGAAACCATCTTGAAACTTGGTGGATGAAGGAATGATGGAAGATTAGGGTTTATGGATGATGATGGTGAGATGGATGATGGATTGGATGAATTAGGGTTTGTATGATTGATTGTGTGATGGATGATGATGATTCGGATGTTGTGGATGTTCTTGATGTTGGAGATGGAATGGTAGGTGAATAGTAATGAGTTTAGGCTCCAAGATGAGGATTCAAACTCCCAAGAGTGTGTAACTGTCGAAATCAAAGCCAAAGAGCCAATAACAATCGAGTTCAACCCCCAAATCAACAAAGCTCTCGTTTCAGAAAATTACTACCCGTCGCCGACGGGCTCCCAAAAACTGAAATTTGGCAGACGGCTTAAATGACTGGTTACGGTTGTTGTGTGCCGACGGGACTTTCTGGGGCCCGTCCGGGACGGGTATAGCCCCGTCGCCGACGGCCTCTAGGGTACCGATTCTCTGAAATTTGATCCTTGCACTCCCGGTTGATCCGTAACGCGTCCTGGTGCTCCGGTTTTCAACCCGGTGACTTGTAACGCTCCCGAAAAGCCCTTAAACTCCATCAAACCTGCATAAACACAAATCTAATTAAAAGTAGGCCGTTCAAGATTAAAACTCATATAAAAACATAAAGTTATACGGTTACGAGCACCGGTTTTCAACCACGTATCACATCCCCACACTTGTCTTTTGCTTGCCCTCAAGCAAATCTATTTTTCACTTTCACGTGGGTCGAACAACAAATACACATCCCATTCCCGAGACAAAGGTTAAGGTCTATTGTCATGCAAAAGTTCATATTCTTTACAATTTCCACATATTTACCGGTAAAGTGAATAATCACATATAATAATGGTTATCCAAGATTAACCCGCCCTTAAAACTACCATCTCATGCATATCCCTCACAATGTGCTCTCCACTCGGCTTAAAATTGGCTAACGTGTATAATGCATTAGCACTTCAACAATTAATCGCTCAAAACCGATTAGAACACGTACCCGCATAGGTTTGCAACTCAATCATTCTCCACCACCGATCACGAATACTAAGCACAAGTCATAAGGTCTTTGTAAGGGTTGTAACGGGGCTAGGCTAAGGGTAGGAATTAGGATATTTTAAAGTAGCTAAGGCGATGAAAATTCAATTTTTATTACAAACCACTAAATTAAACAAAACTAAAATATAAACATCAATTGTGGGCAATAATCTTTCACCCTTTTATTTAACAACTACTAACACTTCTTTTTGTGTTTTTCTTCAACAATTTTCAATTCTTTTTCATAATATTTTCTGTTTTTTTTTTAACTTAAATGCAAACAATCAAGAATAACTATACAAATACGACTCCTATAATCGAATTTCCATCACACTGGTTCAAAAGAAAAAGGTTTTAAGGTTATTGGCTAAAGGGTGATCAAACGAAGGGATTAGGCTCAAAATTGGCTACTAGGGGATAATTTTTGGGTAAGGATATAAAAATGGTGTAAAAGGAAAAGGTTTACCTAATGCCTTAATCATTCTCGTGCTTATATTCGGTCTATGGTCTCAAACGTATCAAAAGTTGCAAGTTCTACAATACGCGACTAATGGTCCACTCAAACAAAGAAACATGTAAATGTAAATCTATGATAGAAAAGTGGCCCAAACCTCACGTATAAGGGTATGATATGTGATATGCATAAATTGCTAGTTCCTTAGGCGAATTATTCCCAAATAACCACCCGCTAAATACCCGTTATGCTTATTAATTTGAACTTGACCATGACAAAAGACCAAATGGGTTGTGACATCCCTCGTTGACTTTGTTACTTGTGCTTTTAAGATCGCTTTCTAAACAAGAAATTTTGAAAATTTTTTGAAATTTTCCCCCATCCCCACACTTGAGGTAAACATTGTCCTCAATGTATAGAATTTAAATGAACGGGTCAAAATCTAAAACTTTTACTACTCCCCCATCCCCACACTTGAGGTAAACATTGTCCTCAATGTGCAAGAACTACAGTTTTAAAACGCACAAGGGATGTGACACGTCTAACCTTCCCAAAATCTCACCCCGGAAAATAAAATACAATGTACAATCCACTTATTCTTAACTAAGAATCAAAGTAAAAGGAAACACATGCACCTGATTTGTGTCGCTTGATACTCATATCTCCTTCGCCTCTTCATAAAAACGGTTGTCCCGCGAACATGTTGTACCTACAAATTCTAATTCTTGTGTAGAAGCATGCTTCTCACAACCATCAAAATTTGTTAGTTACCTAGTTCTACCCTTTTGATGAAACATATTACCAAGCCATGTGTTATTTCACTTCGATTTATGTGGAAAATAATTTACAACAACAATAAACCTAACTCACTTTCGTAGGAATCACGGTTGCATTTAGCTTATGCAACAAGCCCTTTTAAACCCCCCAATAGCTTGGGAGGACGAGAGGTCTCGTGAGGGTTATATAGGGAACACACACACAACGTTCATTTAACTAGGCGAAAATAAATAACAACGACACAGAAATAAAGAACAAAATATACAACAACAACAACATAAAATATACCATACCTCTACCGCTGATATCGCTCATTTGGATTCACTGGCGGGTTGGGCTGGTATTGATAACCAGTGAGGGTCTCGAACATCTCCCTATAGTTATCGAGGGGACTCTGCTCCCCTTGAGGCGGCGGTTGGTACGGAATCGGGATAAAGCTAGAACCGACTGCCTCGGGCCAATGAGGAGTGGGATCGGATGGGCCTAGTGGATGAGGAAGATTGGGGTAATCTGTCCACCCCGAGTGTTCGGCGTACGGGAGACCGGCTTGAAGGTCTCTTTGATGGCGCTCCTGATCGTGGAGTATCTTGGTGTTGTTAATCGCCATTTGGTGAGAGACAGCCAAAGCACTCCAACGGCGTCGGTTCAATTCTCTTTCTTCATTTTGACGCCTAACCTCATCTTCTTCCCATGCCTGTCTTCGGGCTGCCTCATCCTCTTGCCTCTTCGCCAACTGTTCCATGTGTGACCTCTGCATTGCTTAGAACAGTTGTTGCTCTTCCATAAACTTATCCATTCTCTCCCGATGGGCTGCTTGAACTGCCCAAAACTCCTACATTTGAGGTCCCTATGCCTCCTCATAGGCTTCCCTCCTTCGGTTATACTCTCGGCCTTCACCTATACATGCAGAGACATTGTCATATATCTCTTGCTGTCCCCGATCAAAATTTTTGTAGGAGGGCACCCGTCTAATGTTCACAAAGCCCGCCACATCTGCATTAATTTCTCTATGCGGCCTCATGTATTTTTGTCTTGGTCTTTGTGAACCGGAGGGTTCAACTTCCTCCTATTCATCACCCATCTCTTCATCTTCTTCCGATTCCGGTGGTGCCCCTGAAGTAAGGAACTCGTACTTATGACCCAACATGTCGGTCACAACATACTTGTTCCCCGAGAGTTTAACTTCTATATTCCAGTTCTTCTTCATGGAGGCCTTGTTAATCTCCTCCAACGGTTTAGTTACCCATAGTAATTCCGAAGGTAAGCAATTTTGTTGAACAATCATGGCACTAATGAGGCGCGTGTATGGAATAAAACGCCTCTGGGACGACTCCCGAGTAGCCCACGTATTCATCATCACTATATGTCTCCATGACAATGTAGGGGTCCCGTATAGCAAAGAATGCACCACCCTACAGTCACCCGCTCTAACACCTCCACGATCACCAAACCTCACCAAAATGTTCTCAACATTAATCCCTTGGAGAATCTTTCCCTCAATCGTCATTTGCTTTCTCTTTGCCTCTCCCCCATCACTGTATGGAAAAATAGCCGCGGTCATCTGATCCGGGTCACCCTCATTCATATGATTATCCAAAAATTGTTGCATAGTTGGATAGTCATAAGCTTGCACCCCCATAGAATCAAAGCGTGCAATGCAATTGATTGTCTCGAAAGACATCGTCATTACCCCCGGCTTATTTTACCAATCAATTTCCACTCAGCAGGAGGACTATCTTTATTCTCAAACCTCAATGTCGACAACCACTCGCACACATCCATCAAATACACCCGCGAAGTGTTATCTTCACACCAATCAAGCACCCTTTCCCAACCTTGGCGTTCAAACATTTGTGTTATTCCGATTTGTTTAAACTATTCGACATTCACCACTCTTTCACATAAACTCCTTTCCGGAACTGAGGTACTCACTTTGTTAACCATTTTCCATTTCCAAAGCTTGGCCTCTAACTCCCTATCTTGGTACACAGATAAGGATTTGTTCTTCTCATCATCCCATATCTTTGCGTTTTGACTATCCCTAAACTTTGCCCACTCCCAATCTTGTCTGTACAATCTTGCATCCCCCTCTGCGATGGAGCTTAATTGCTCCCACTTCCTCGGTATTAAACCGGAAGAAGAACCGACTCCTGATGATGAAGCTTGCCCTGTAGTCTTTTGTCTTTTACCACCGGCCATAACTACAGTCACAAACAAGCAAAACACCAATATAAACCCAAACCTTTACTAAACTCTCAACTTTTGAACATGATGTGTGATGTTGAAATTTTTAATTAACAAGTGAATGTAAAATCGCCTTTTTAAACTTCCAAAGTCGCTCACTTTATCATAAACTTATCAATTTCTTGTTAATCTTACAATTTCTTATAATTTCAACAATATATTCAACATCACCTTCATATTCAATCATGTTCATAACAAGTGTAATCACTTCACTATGGTTATAACATGCTCAAATTCCATCCAAAGTAACTAATCTTACTCAAAATCATGCTAGAACAACATACATTGTCTAAACAACCTACTCTTAAACTAACAAGTTTAAAATTTCGGAAGAAAAACAACTAAACATATGATAATCAAGCATAAATTTAAGGAGAATCCATACCTTTGATGTTGTTAGACAAGAAGAACTAAGAAAAGATGGAAAGCAAGCAACTTGATGAACACCCTTTCAAAAACCCTAAATTACACGCCCAGAAATCTTGCAAACTAGAAAGAATTGATGAAAACCGTGTTGGGGGTTTTGTTCCTCTCGAAAAATCACGCAAGATGGACCAAAAAATCAGGTGATTTGGTGGAGAATTGAGAGAGTTATGAGAGCTTGAAGGTTTAGGGTTTTGTGGCTTTTGGTGAAGAAGATGAAGTTGAAAGGTGAGTTAGAAGAGAGAGAGAGCTGGGATTTTGAGTGTATGAATGGTATGAGGGTATGGTGGGTCGAATAAGTGGTCAATAATGAGTTTAGGAGGTGTTTGGTGAGATGTAGTGGTGATTAGGTTCGGATTTATGGTGCAAAAACGACTCAGCCGCCGAGGTGAAACAAGAGCCCGTCGCCGATGGCTAGCAGCCCGTCGCCGACGAGTTGTGGTTTGAAGGAAATCCTCCGACGGCTTAAACTCCTAGTTACGGGGTTTCTTGGCCGACGCTCATTTTGGTAGCCCGTCGCCAACGGCTAGAAGCCCGTCGCCGACGGCTTGTAATTTTTTTAGTTTTAAATTTTTTTTTTTAAACTAGGAGAAAAATTATGACTTTTTAATAAAGGGACTATGTACACTAAAAATCCTAAAAATTATTAAAAATCTTTTTGTGAATTTTTATAAGTTAAATTTTAAAAACGCGGAAACCGTTAACGGCCCTACCACCCCCCGAAAAGTCGTGTATTGTCCCTAATACACACAAATAAGTCTTAAAACATACCTTTTTGTCTTCATGACCCGTTCGGAATGTCCGGACTTCACACAATCAAGAGAGATTAGTATGGAACGAAAACGATTAACATAAAAACACACAAACAAATAAATAATTGTACATAACTTTACACAAAATGTTACCGGTCCTTATCACTCGACCTCATAAATCGGGATGCTTACCACGAAGCTCACCGATTCCTTGCTTTCATCTACGTTCTCGTTACCATCGAGAAACGGTTTTAGTCGATGACCATTTACCGTTTGCCGTACCCCATCCTTCGGGTCTTCGATAGTAACATCACCCAATTGTCCGACCCGGGTGATAACATAGGGTCCCATCCATTTGCTCCGGAGCTTTCCAGGAAAGAACTTGAGCTTCGAATTGTAAAGCCACACCTTTTGGCCCACCTCGAACTCTTTCTTTCTCAACTTGGCATCATGCGCTTTCTTCATCCCATCTTTGTACTTAGATGCGCATTCATATGCCATTTCCCTTAGCTCCTCCAACTCGCACAACTTGAGCTTCCTTTCCTTACCTGCGTCATCATATTGAACATTAACCTCTTTAATAGCCCATAACGATTTGTGAACAAGTTCAACCGGTAAATGACAATTTTTACCGTAGACCAACCGGTAAGGTGTGGTGCCTATGGGTGTCTTATGTGCCGTACGGTAGGCCCATAAAGCATCATTCAACTTAATTGACCAATCCTTACGGTCCGCCCGCACGGTCTTTTGCAAAATCTCTTTGATTTGCCTATTTGACACCTCGACTTGCCCGCTTGTTTGCGGGTGATAGGGGGTAGCAATCCTATGGTCAACACCAAACCGTTTAAGAAGTTTCCCAAACCGAAATTTTTTAAAATGAGATCCTCCATCACTTATGATGACACGAGGAATCCCAAACCTTGAGAAAATATTGTTTTGAACAAAATTACACACTACGGAATGGTCGTTCGTCTTGGTGGCTATTGCTTCGACCCACTTTGACACATAGTCAACGGCCACCAAGATGTACAAGTTGCCATAAGAATTGGGGAATGGGCCCATGAAATCAATACCCCACACATCGAAAACATCGACTACAAGGATTGGTTGCATGGGCATCTCATCCCTTTTTGAAATACCCCCTATTTTCTGGCACTCTATGCAATTCTTTGAAAACTCATTAGCATCTTTAAAAATAGTAGGCCAATAAAGACCACTATTTAACACTTTATGACCCGTTTTGTGGCCACTAAAATGGCCACCACACGCAAATGAATGTAGATGCTGCAACACGCTTGGAATTTCCTCATCATCTATGCATCTTCTTATCACTTGGTCCACACACTCCTTCCACAAGTGCGGTTCTTCCAACCGGTAATACTTGATTTGAGACATGAAGTGTTGCCTCTTCCGTCTATCCCAATGTGCCGGTAAGTCACCTGTAACAAGATAGTTCACAATGTTAGCATACCAAGGTAACTTATCTAATCTCATAATGTGCTCATCAGGAAACGACTCATTGATCTCTACAGTTGTAGGATCCTCTTCAACCATCAACCGGGACAAATGGTCCGCCACAACATTCTCGGTACCCTTTTTGTCCCGTATCTCCAAATCGAACTCTTGTAACAAAAGAACCCATCGGATTAATCTCGGCTTTGCATCCTTCTTGTCCATGAGATACCTAACTGCAAAATGGTCAGAATAAACAATGACCTTAGTACCCCATATATAAGCACGAAATTTATCCAACGCATATACCACCGCAAGTAGCTCTTTCTCAGTAGTTGTATAATTTAATTGTGCATCCGAAAGAGTCTTACTTGCGTAGTAAATGGCAACCGGTTTCTTATCTACCCTTTGACCCAATACGGCCCCCACCGCGTAATCACTTGCATCACACATAATTTCGAATGGTAAAGACCAATTCGGTGATTGCAATATTGGAGCCTCAACTAACTTTTTCTTCAAAATATTAAAGGCGTTTTGGCAATTTTTATCAAAGTCAAATGTTTTATCTTTTAACAACAAATTGCATACGGGTTTTGTTATATCACTAAAGCTTTTTATGAACCTCCTATAAAACCCCGCGTGTCCCAAAAACGACCGAACACCCTTAACACTTGTAGGATAAGGCAAAGTGGATATGACTTGCACCTTTGCTCTATCCACCTCAATCTCCCGACTCGAAACAACATGCCCTAACACAATCCCTTCTTGAACCATAAAATGGCTCTTTTCCCAACTCAAAACCAAATTTTTCTCAACACATCTTTGCAAAACTTTTTCGAGTTGGCCAAGGCATTCATCAAATGATGACCCAAATATCGAGAAATCATCCATGAAGATTTCTAAAGACTCCCCCACCATATCTGAAAAGATGCTCGTCATACACCTTTGAAAGGTGGCAGGGGCATTACAAAGTCCAAAGGGCATTCGCCTAAATGCGAAGGTACCGTATGGACAAGTAAAAGTAGTCTTTGCTTGGTCTTCCGGATGTATAGCAATTTGATTGTATCCGGAATAACCATCCAGAAAACAATAAAATTTTTGTCCGGCTAATTTCTCAACAATTTGGTCAATAAATGGTAAAGGGAAATGATCTTTGGAAGTTGCAGCATTTAACTTCCTATAGTCAATACAAATACGCCACCCGGTTACCGGCCGAGTGGCGACCTCTTCACCTGCGTCATTTGTGACGACCTGAATACCCGCCTTCTTCGGAACTGTTTGTGTCGGGCTCACCCATTGGCTATCCGAGATAGGGTATATAATACCCGCATCTAGCCACTTTAATACCTCCTTCTTGACAACTTCTCGCATATTCGGATTTAATCTTCTTTGTGTGTCGCAAGAAGGATTCATACCATCTTCCGTGATGATCTTGTGCATCACCACCGAGGGACTAATTCCCTTCAAATCCGCAATGGTCCACCCGATAGCGGCTCTATGGATGACCAATACTTTCATCAACTTCTCTTCTTGCTCCCTGGTTAAGTTTGATGCGATAATAACCGGAAGCGTGCTACCTTCACCCACATAAGCATATTTAAGATGCTTAGGTAGCACCTTCAACTCCAACACCGGAAGCTCTTCCAATGACGGCTTCAACTTTGTGTCGATGCTTTCCGGAAGACTTTCCACTTGATGTGTCCAAGTGGGCCTTCCTTCTTTTGCCGCCATAACTTCCAACTTTCTCACCTCTTCATCCATGCTTCGATTCATTTCTCCTTGTAACCTATCAAACATGAAACATTCCTCTATTGTGTTTTCCTCTTCGACACTAATGTCGCATAGAGGTATACACTCGTCAACAATGTCCGCCATATAGCATTCATCACTGACTAGAGGATCCGTTAATCCCGAAAAGACATTCAACCGCAACCGTCAGTTACCAAAAGCCATGTCGACCGTGCCCGATTTGCAATTAATTTGGGCATTCGATGTTGCCAAGAATGGTCGACCGAGGATCACCGTTGGTTGCTTGGTTCGGTCCAAAGAGACATAATCTAATACAAGAAAGTCCACCGGATAGTAAAAGTCCTCGACCTTGACTATTACATCCGTGACTATCCCACGGGGTAGTTTAGGGGTCAAGTCGGCTAACACCACGGTGGTGTTCGACACTTGAAGTGGACCAAAATCATATTGATCATATAAACTACCTGGCAGGATACTCACACTTGCCCCAAGATCCAAAAGTGCCCGTGTCATTTTGAATTCCCCAACTTGTATTGAAATAATGGGCGCCCCCGGATCTTGGAGTTTTGGTGGAAGTGCACCCGAAAGAATCGAACTCACATTTTCGGTTAAATCAAGTTTCTTAGGAAACTTGTGAGTTCGCTTTTGGGTGCATAAATCTTTCAAGTATTTAGCATATGAAGGTACTTGCTTAATTGCATCTAAGAGCGGTAAATTGATTTTTACTTGTTTAAAAATTTCCCACATCTCTTCTTGTTGTGGGCCTCGTTTGTTTACCACTTTCTTAGATGGTCCCAACAAAGCTTCGGGATAAGGGGCGGTATTAACCTCCACACCCTTTTCCTTAGCCTTTGGGACGGGAACGGTCACAACGGGTGTAGTATCATTTTTCTTTTGACCCGTTTGACCGTTTTTACCTTCATCATCACTCACATCTTCCACCACCCCTTCAACAAACTAGGGTGGTGGTGGCTCAACACCATTATCTATGACTCGACCACTACGTAAAGAAATTTTATTTATTGGTACCTCACGTGTATTTTTCGAGTTCGACCCTTGATGCTTAGGGTTCACCGTGGTATCGCTTGGAAGTCCTCCTCCACTTCCACGAATTTGAGCCATCTCTTGAGCAAGTTGCCCCACTTGCTTCTCCAACGCTTTATGAGATTTATCCCGCACTTCAAATTCTTTCCTTACTTCGGTTGTAAGGGTGTTCATAGCATTCATGAGAGCGTCCATTTTAGAATTGAACGGGTCGTCACCTTGAGAGTTAGAAGAATTGCCCCCATTTCCACTTTGGTTGTAACCACGTTGGTAATTACCTTCACGATTTGATAGCCTTGGTTACCACCTTGGTTGTAATTCCTTTGGTAACCACCTTGATTACCACCTTGTCGATTGTTATACGAAGATCCTCCTTGACCACCTAGATTCCCCGATTGAAAATTCGGGTTCATTTGATTTGAGGCATTACCATATCGGAAATTAGGGTGATTTCTCAACCCCGGATGGTAAGTGTTGGAGTTCATATCATATTGCTTCCTATCTCCATACACTTGGTTGACTTCTTCGGTGTAGCCACTCGATCCCGTTGGACATTGCTCGGTGGTATGCCCAATATCCCCACAACCTTCACATACCTCGAATTGAACCGCATTTACTTCCTTTTTCTTCATTCGAGCCATTTCCCGCTCTAAGGTGGAAATCCGATCTTTAGAGTCAAGATCGGGAAGTGACCGTGAAATGGGATGCTTCTTATCTCGATCGGCCGATTCTTTCTCTTTCGAACGTTTACTCATCCGTTCCAAGAATTCCCAATCATCATCTTCATGGTTGCTTAGAAGGGTCCCATTGCTCGTTGATTCAAGTCGGTTCCACGTGTTGTCATCTAAACCCCGTACAAAGCACTTAACCAACTCCCACTTCTCGATTTGATGATGTGGGCATCTTCGCATCATTTCTTTAAATCTTGTAAAGGCTTCATGCAACGGCTCGCCTGATAATTGGCGAAAAGACCTAATTTCATCACGAGCATCATCGGTCTTCGCCATAGAATAGTATTCATCTAGAAAAGCTTGTTGCATTTCTCCCCATGTGCGGATGCTATTGGCCGGGAGTGTAAGGAACCATTGCTTCGCGTTGTCTTTCAATGAGAATTGGAACAACCAAAGTTTAACCTCATCTAGTGCAAAGTTATGCCCCCCAATGGTACTACAAATGGAAGAAAACTCTGTCAAATGTGTGTACGGTTCGTCGTTAGATCTTCCATTAAAATGAGGAAGTATGTTGATGTAATGTGGTTTACAATCAAACATCCTCCTCTCACAAACGATTGGTGAGTCGTTCTCGGTGACAACCGGCCTAAAACGATCATTCACTCCCCGTGGAGGTCGTTGACGACGATGGGGACCGTTAACTTCTTGATCGACCGGTCTTCTATTATCCCGTCTTTCACCTCTTCGATCATCTCTTCGATCATCTCTTCGATCATCTCTTCGATCCTCTCTTCTATTATCCCTTGGGTTACCACCTCCCACGAAACGAGGAATCCGGTTAGGGTTTGCATTGTTGTTGTTGTTGTTATAAAACCCATCATTCCGGTTCCGTTGGTCATTATTTCGTGGTTGACGGTTGTTCCCATAACCATTATTTCTTCCACATCCGTAACCATATTCGTCTTCCCCAACGTAATTGGCATTTTGGTAGCCAAATTCCTCATCATTATACCTTCTAGCGTTGTAGACGTTTCCCCTATTTACGTAGCCCCAATCTTCATCATCGTTAGCCCTATCATCATAGTATCCCCCGTCATCCGAATTTTCCGTATGAACACTCACATGTTCCGGCGATTGATACCCGGGAACACTATACGGTTCATCATCGGGGATTGCATTCCTCAAATCATCGATGTTGAAGAATGGGTCTTCATTTGCGGGATTGCCGCGATCACGATTACCTCGACGGTCGGAATTGACATTCCAGTCATCTAGGTTGATGGGTAAAGAGGTTTGTCGATGAAGGTTTTGTTGTTGAGGTGTTCTTTGATGGTGGTTGGGATTTTGGTTTTGGAAAGGTGGTGTAGGTGGTCCGGTATTGTTGTTATTACCACCCGGTCGCTCGGGAGGTATAGGTTGCATATTTGGAGCGGGATTGAAGTTGCTTCGGTATTGGAATTGGTTCGGGTTTTGGTTTTGGTTGAAGTTTTGGTTAGAGTTTTGGTTCGCCATTGAATCGGTTTCAATGGACGGTGTGTGTTGTGGTGTTTGGTTGGTTTGATTAGAAGCAAGTGTTGCTTCTAACCGGCTTGCTAGGTTTCTTCTTGCTACCCTTTCGATTTCCGGTTCGTAGACTAAAGGTGAAGTCCTCCCGGAGTTCCGCGTATGCATGCACTACCTGTAACCTGCACAAGTAACACACCCGCGTAACAAGGAAAAAGACAAAGTGCAAAAAGAAAGCTAAACAATTTACACAGATAATCACGCAAATTCAAGCAATAATCCAAACACAAAGCGCACGCACTCCCCGGCAACGGCGCCAAAATTTGATCGGAGTGTCGCGCTCCGGTCAAAGATAAAATTTATATGCCCTAATTACCCTTAACAAATAGCTAGTGGTAGTGAGGGGTCGAACCACGAAGAGTATGTGGTTTGTGTATGGATTCGAATGAATTAGAACAAATGTCACGATTTATGAAGCTTACTAGAATATTTTTGTGTTTTTGTTTAATTGAGAGACGTGAGTTTAAACTAAGTGAATTGATTAAAATGCTTAACAACTACTAATTAACGATTGCAAGAAATTTGGATACTAGAACAATAATAATAATAAAAAGGAATCACACCCGGTTTCGGTAATTGTTAACCTAGGATTTCTACAAGTTTTAGTTTCAACTCAAATGCATTCGATTAACGGATTTAGTGTACCGTGACTTAGGTGCTACTAGCTATCAACGCCCCGAAGAACGGACAAAAAGACACTTTGTAATCAACACAAGTAAATCCTAACAATGATAATGCACAATTACATATCACCATTTCGCAACGTCATAACTTTTAACATCGCTCGACAAATCACGAATTCGCAACAAATGTAATACTATTATCAAGAGTTTCAAAAACCAAATACAAATTGTCACTAAGTTGAAACAAGAACAATTCGAAACCCTAAAATTAATAACTACCTACACCGAGGTGAAACCGAGATGATTAGCCGCTCATGGTTGAAGAAGCTTGATCACCGGATGAATTGAACGCGAATGAAACCATCTTGAAACTTGGTGGATGAAGGAATGATGGAAGATTAGGGTTTATGGATGATGATGGTGAGATGGATGATGGATTGGATGAATTAGGGTTTGTATGATTGATTGTGTGATGGATGATGATGATTCGGATGTTGTGGATGTTCTTGATGTTGGAGATGGAATGGTAGGTGAATAGTAATGAGTTTAGGCTCCAAGATGAGGATTCAAACTCCCAAGAGTGTGTAACTGTCGAAATCAAAGCCAAAGAGCCAATAACAATCGAGTTCAACCCCCAAATCAACAAAACTCTCGTTTCAGAAAATTACTACCCGTCGCCGACGGGTCCCACCCCGTCGCCGACGGGCTCCCAAAAACTGAAATTTGGCAGACGGCTTAAATGACTGGTTACGGTTGTTGTGTGCCGATGGGACTTTTTGGGGCCCGTCCGGGACGGGTATAGCCCCGTCGCCGACGGCCTCTTGGGTACCGATTCTCTGAAATTTGATCCTTGCACTCCCGGTTGATCCGTAACGCGTCCTGGTGCTCCGGTTTTCAACTCGGTGATTTGTAACGCTCCCGAAAAGCCCTTAAACTCCATCAAACCTGCATAAAGACAAATCTAATTAAAAGTAGGCCGTTCAAGATTAAAACTCATATAAAAACATAAAGTTATACGGTTACGAGCACCGGTTTTCAACCACGTATCACCAGTGTGTTTCAGAAGAGGGCTCTTACATGGTGGAACGGGGTTATGAGAGACCGTGGTGCTGAGGTTGCTTTAGCACAGACTTGGGCCGAACTTAGGGCCCTTATGATGAAGGAGTTCTGTCCTCATCATGAACTGAGGGCCTTGGAAAGGGAATTTGACGATCTTAAGCAAGATAGCGGTGAGCATCGAGCCTACACGGACCGTTATGAGGAGTTAAGTCTGTTATGCCCAAATATGGTCACGCCTTTGGATAAGGCAATCGAAAATTACATTGATGGCCTCCCTGACTCAGTACAAGACATTGTGACTGGTAGCAACCCTACTATAGTTAGACAGGCCATTGAGCTATCTGCAACCCTGACTGAATCTCAGATCAGGAAAGGTAAACTTTTCCGAAAAAGTGACAAGAAAACAATCGAGGAATCAAAGACCATGGATGAACAGACTGGATCCCCTAAGAAGTCAAAGAAGCGAAAGGCTTCTCAGAACTTCGCCGTGGTCGCTCATAGTGGTCAAGCCGTCCCCAACCAACCAGCTCAACCCCCTGCTAGAAAGCCATACAACGGAACAGCACCCTTGTGCAATCAATGTAACCTTCATCAACATGCTGGTGTGAAGTGCCGCACATGCCAAGTTTGTGGACTTATAGGTCATACAGCGAGGGTTTGCCCAACAGCAGCTGCACCAAACCAAGTTAACAACAATCTTGCTCAAGGTTGTTTTCCACCAGGTTCTTGCTTCAACTGTGGCGAGATGGGCCATTTCCGAAGAAACTGCCCAAAGCTTGCTAATGCGAATTCAGCACTGGGATGAGCATCTGACCGAATGGAAGACAACGCTGTTTAGAAATAATCACGTCTTATGTATTATTTTCTTTTGTTGTCAAGGTCCATGAAACAGTTGTTATCATTGTTTATAAATAAATCTTTTATTTACTTTGCAATATGTTTATGTGGTTGCATGTATAAAACAACATATCCCTACATTACTGTCACGGCCCCCGACCCGGTTTGACCCGGTTCAGGAGCCGCGGGACAGAAAATCCAGTGGTATTTATTTAATTGAGTTAACAGCGGAAGATTTTAACAGGATCTTTTTAAAAGCTAAAATTTCCCGATTATTTCATTTCACAATTCGGGATAAACCCCGGTAGTTTACAATCATATGATTTTACTGAGAAATCTTTATTTTACAAAACATGTTTCTTTATTTTATATTGAGCCACTTCCTTAAGCTTGTAGTGCTTAGCAGCACTTTTTCCTGGATCACAGATCACCTGAAACATGTTTGAAAAAGGTTTTGTCAGCGGGAAATACTGGTGAATCATTCTATTTATTAAAACGACACGTTTTTTATAATTTACAGTATTAAGAGCGATTACAATGTTTCCAGATATCACCAACTACCCACGGTATTTGTCACTCGACTCATTTCTGTGACTATGGTCATATCACCCATTGGCTACCCCTTGGACCAATGGTGAAGATTATCAAGTAATGTATACAAAACCCCACATACCGGCTGTAATTTGGTGATTACAAAGACTTAATCCCTGTAATTATAACTTTGAAAATATTTAAGAATTTATAAAACACTTTGATAAAAAGAGAATGACTCACATTGCAGATTTAATATGGACAGAGCTTAGCCTACTGATTAGCCTTTTGACCTAAATTAAATAACATGCACACGAACTAGGTTAGTAACTAATACAGCATTTACGATAACTCACGAGATTAAACCTTCACAACGAATGACAAAGTGCGATACTTAAACATCCATCGATTTAACGACGAATGACAAAGCATAAACCCTAATGTGGGCAGCACTTAAACATCCATTGGATAGTTTAATCAATCGGACATTGAATCGTAGCAGCGATCGAGTTATTACCCTGTTTTGTGGCAGCAATTCGTGATCGTGTGTGTTTTAGGACTGTTTCTCCTATATCTCAGTGTATATAACGAATTTCTTCGTCGTTCAAGTGTCAAAATTCAAGTCCCAAACCCCACTATTTATAGTTAAAATTTGACCCCCTCGCGTGACGCGAGGGGTACCCCCCTTGGGCGTCGCGTGGCGCGAGGGGTCACTACCTACCATAGGGTAGCCCCGTGTGTTTGTAGCTCAGGTGAGTCAGCGGATTTTTAAAATTCGATATTGACAATGAGTTATGTGGATAATCGTAAATAGGGAATACCCCCCCTGAGTTTTAGGGGCCCTGATCCTGATTCTGATTGTTCTGAAAATTTCAGGGTTTGTGCAGAATCACTTGGGTGTCTTAATTAGGGTTTCCTATTGAACTAAATATAATAATAAATAATAGTTTTGGTGAGAGTTGTTACATCCTCCCCACCTTAATAAAAATCTCGTCCTCGAGATTTATTGGAACAAGTGAGGATACTTTCGCTTCATTTCCGATTCCAGCTCCCAAGTGTATTCAGGTCCTCTCTTTGAATCCCACTTGACTTTGACTAGAATTAGTCGCTTGTGTTTGAGAAACTTGATCTTTCGATCCTCGATTTGAAGAGGTTTTTCAATAAATTTCAATTTCTCATTTACCTCTATATCTTGAAGATGTACTACCAGGGACTCGTCAGATAGACATTTCTTGAGATTGGACACATGAAATACATCACGTACTCCAGCTAACTCTTCTGGTAGTTGTAAATGATAAGCAACTGGTCCAATACGTTGGATTACTGGAAAAGGTCCTACGTACCTTGGACTTAGCTTTCCTTTCTTACCGAATCTAACAACTCCTTTCCAAGCAGAAACTTTTAATAGTACTTTGTCTCCAATTTGGAATTCCAACGGCTTCCGTCTATTGTCTGCATAACTCTTATGACGATCTCGAGCCGTCTTCAATCTTTCCTTGATTTGAGTGATCTTGTCTGTAGTTTCTTGTACTATCTCTGGTCCTGATAATTGACTTTCTCCTATTTCTGCCCAACATACTGGAGTTCTGCACTTACGTCCGTATAGTGCTTCGAATGGGGCAGATTCGATACTTGAATGATAACTATTGTTATAGGAGAATTCAATTAAGGGTAGGTGATCATCCCAGTTTCCACCAAAATCTATCACACATGCTCGGAGCATGTCTTCTAGGGTTTGTATCATCCTTTCACTTTGCCCGTCTGTTTGTGGATGATATGCAGTGCTCAAGTTTAGTTTAGTTCCCATGGCTTCTTGGAAACTTGTCCAGAAATGGGAAGTGAAACGACTATCCCTATATGATACAATGGAGAGTGGAACTCCATGTAAGGATACTACTTCATCTACATACAACTTTGCCAACCTTTCCATGCTAAAGGTTTCTTTCATAGGTAGAAAGTGAGCTGATTTGGTTAATCGATCCACAATTACCCAAATCGCATCATTACCTTTTCTGGTTTTGGGCAACTTAGTAACAAAATCCATTGTTATGAGTTCCCATTTCCATACTGGCATTTCTAATTGTTGTAGTAGACCTGAAGGTTTCTGGTGTTCTGCCTTAACTTGTGAACAAGTAAGACACTTAGAAACATATCTAGCTATATCCTTTTTCATGCCTATCCACCAGAAATTATTTCTTAAATCTTGGTACATTTTATTATTTCCAGGGTGCATGGTATATCTAGATTTATGGGCTTCTTCTAAAATTTTATCTCTTAATTCTCCTTGCTTAGGTACCCAAATCCTTTTCTTATGGAATCTCCAAATTCCATCAGCTCCTTGTTCTAATTCTTTTATTCGTCCTTTCATTCCTTCAGCATTATCTTTGATTGCTGTTTCTTGAAAATGCTTTAGTTGTTCCATTAAATCTAACTGTAGATTTAATTTAAGAGCACGAACCCGTCGTTGGTTCTCATGATACTTACGACTTAAGGCATCTGCAACTACATTGGCCTTTCCTTCGTGATACTGAATATCACAGTCGTAATCACTTAGGATTTCCATCCATCTCCTTTGTCTCATGTTCAACTCTTTTTGCCCAAATATGTACCTTAAACTTTTATGATCCGTATAGACAGTAAATTTACTTCCATACAGATAATGTCTCCAAATTTTAAGGGCACAAATTATGGCTCCTAATTCTAAATCATGAGTTGTATAATTTTCCTCGTGCTTTTTCAATTGCCTTGAAGCATACGCAATTACCTTCTTGCGTTACATTAACACCCATCCTAATCCAAGTTTTGAAGCATCACAGTAAACTTCAAAATCTTCAGTCCCTTCTGGTAAAGCTAGGATTGGGGTATTGGTTAACTTTTGCTTTAAAATCTTAAAAGCTTCTTCTTGTTTAGGTCCCCATTCAAACTTAACTGCTTAACAGGTTAGCCTAGTTAATGGTACAACTATCTTAGAAAAATCCGTAATAAACCGTCTATAGTATCCGGCTAAACCTATAAAACTTCTAATTTCCATTGCGGATTGCGGAACCTTCCATTTGGTAATTGCCTCTATTTTAGAGGGATCTACGTGAATACCTTCGTGATTCACCATGTGACCTAGAAATTGTACTTCCTTTAACCAAAATTCACATTTCGAGAATTTGGCATAAAGCTTTTCTTTTCTTAACAAAGTTAAGAGTGCATGCAAGTGCTTATAATGCTCTTCCTGGCTTTTGGAATAAATAAGTATATCGTCTATGAAGACAATTACAAATTTATCCAAATACGGTTTACAGATCCTATTCATCATGTCCATGAATGCGGCAGGTGCATTCGTTAATTCGAAGGGCATGACTGTAAACTCGTAATGACCATACCTAGTTCTGAAAGCAGTTTTAGGTATGTCTTCTTCTTGTACCTTCAATTGATGATATCCAGAGCGTAAATCGATTTTAGAAAAATATCTAGCTCCTTGAAGTTGATCGAATAGATCATCAATCCTAGGTAATGGGTATCGATTCTTAATTGTAACCTTGTTCAGTTCTCTATAATCAATACACATTCTCATGGAACCGTCCTTTTTCTTTACAAACAACACTGGTGCTCCCCATGGGGATGAACTAGGTTGTATGAATCCTTTACTTAGCAATTCATCTAATTGCTTTTTCAATTCTAACATTTCAGTAGGAGCTAACCGATAAGGTGCCTTGGCTATCGGTGTAGTTCCAGGAATTAGATGGATTCTAAATTCTACTTCCCTATCGGGTGGTAATCCTGGTAACTCTTCTGGGAATACATCTGGGTATTCTGAGACTACAGGAATCTCCTTAAGTTCTTTATCCTTAGTACTAATGATTACTGAAATCATATATACTATTCCTTGCTTTCGTTCATAACTAGCAACTTTCATTACTGATATGAACTTCATGGGTTTACGTGGTTTATCTCCTGTAATCATGATTATTTCTCCGGTGGTTGCCTAAATTTCTATGGAATTCTGATCACTAAGAATTCGAGCATGGTTGGCTACTAACCAATCCATTCCTAACACAACATCGAATTCAGCTAATTTCATAGGTAATAGGTTTGCAGAGAATTTATAACTTGAAAGTTCTATTTCTACATTTTGCAAAACCTTATCTATTTTAACTGAATTCCCATCCGCCGTTTCGACTGTAAAAATCTGCCTAAGGTTGGTTAAGGGTAAATTAAGAGCTTGGCAGAATAAAGTATTGATAAAACTTTGGTTTGCACCAGAGTCAAATAATACTTTAGCGTAAACGTTGTGAACTAAGAACGTACCAACTTTCACATCTGGAATGAGCTCTGCTTCTTGAGTGGTCAGCTGGAATGCTCTGGCATTCTTCTTAGTAACTCCGTCGGCCGTCTTGGTTTTGTTGTCTGCTGGTTTGGCCAATTTAGGATATTCTGTTTTAAAATGCCCCGCTTCTCCACAGTTAAAGCAGATTATGGTTTTCTTTCTGCAGTTTTCTTCACGATGTCCTACAGCTTTGCAAAAGTTGCAGGTTATATTGCATCTTCCATAATGTTTCTTTTTGCAATTTCTGCAGAACTGAGGAGTTGAGGATTGCCATGTTCCTCTTTTCTTGAAGTTACTACTATTACCCACACGAAATCCTTGGGTAATTTTCTGAGCCAATTCCTTTCTATTTTCATCTCTTGTGCGTACCAGTTCGTCAGTTAGGGTAATAGCTAATTCTACCGCATCGTCAATAGTGCGAGGTCTCGCAGCTTTAACGATATTACGGATTTCGCTAATTAATCCCCAAATATAGCGAGAAATGAGTACCGGTTCTGGCGAAGCCAGCGTTGGTACCACTCTAGCATATTCGAAGAATGTCGAAGTATATCCTCGACAGTCTACACCCATCATCCGATGGTTTAGGAATTGATTTGCCATTTGATCTTTTTCATACTCGGGACAGAATTTTCTTTCCACAAGATTCTTAAATTCTTCCCAGTTCATGGCATAAGCCACACTTCTTCCTTTGGATTGAAGTACTGTGTTCCACCATTCTAGCGCCCCTTCTTTAAACAGATTTGACGCGTACATGACCTGATCTTCCTTGGCACATTTACTTATTGTAATTACTGCCTCAGTTTTCTCTAACCAACGCAGTGCTGCAGTCGCCCCTTCATTACCTGCGAACTCAGTAGGTTTACAGGCAAGAAATTCTTTGTAAGTGCAACCATGTTTTGCAGCTTTCATTTTCTTAGGGAGCGGAGCTTGCAGTTCATCATTGTTGTTATTAATATGGTTACCGCCTCCGTTTATACTATTACTAAAATTGTCGCCTTGTGTACGTTAATAGGAATGATTGATTGAGGTTCAATGGGTTTCTGGGCAGCAGCAATTATTGCTGGAATAGCATTGGCTATCCCTTGAGCAACGATATTTTCTATATCTTGCCTAGTCATAAAGTGATCCTCCTGATGTTGCTCAGATTGGTTTACCTCGTTAACTGGTTCATTATTAGTGTTTTCCATCTGATAATTAATATATATAACTTATTAGTATGGAATAAGAAATAAAATATAACAATTAATCTCACATAATCACGTAAACAATTATATACCCAACATTGTAAATTTCTAAATTTTTATTTGTTTATATATTATAATATGCTTCCGTACACACTTTTATCTTACAACCGTTTTATTGTTTATTTTACACATACTGATTTTTTTATTACTATTATTATTATTACAGATTCACAACCTACTTCTCCCTTGTCAACTTGCATTTTAAAAACGATGTTCCCTCTCATCATATTTCCATGAGATTTGTCCTCCTATCTCTCGGATCCTATTCCCAGCATCCATCAGCTCTTCGCCAAAATGGCGAAGTTCAGCCATATTCTCATTACTTATCGGTGGATTTGGTATAGGTTCTGGGTCAAACTGAGGGAAAAACGTATAAGGATTGTTGAGAAGCTTTTGGAACTGCCAATCATTAGTCCACCACTCGTCCAATCCTATAGGTTGGGTGTGGATTATAGGTTCTGGGATTGCTGGTTCCAAATTCATTGGAAGTTGGGTTTCAATAGGATAAGTAAAAACATTTTCATTGATGGGCTTAATAGTATCACAGCTTGCCAATATAAAATCTAGCTCCTCCTGCAATGTCATTTCCTAGGTTTGCTTAGAGCTTTCTCCAATTTCCATCTTTGTCTGCCTAGAATCTTCCTCAACCTCCAATTCCATATGTCTAGAACTTTCCCCCATTTCAATTTCCTTTCCTTTTTCTAAGGGATTGTTTATTTTAGGAATCTTTCTAGTGGCGGGTTTCCTTCTACGCACACACCTCCATCCTACCAATCTTCTCCTCTTCTTAGGCTTGGGTTTCTCCAGAGGTGGAGCGTCGAATTCTATAGGTTGTTCCACATCAGCAAAGTAACCAGTAAACTCTTTAGAAACTTCTATGTTTACAGGGTAGAGGTTAAGATTCTCTAGGGCTCCAGATAACTCATTCATGCTGTTTAGCATATATGTAAAAATAATAAGTTAAAATTTTATAACAAATTTCACAGATAACCTTCAAATATTATTGCATACCGTGTGACTTTAATTTAATACAAAAGACAAATAAAATTAAACATACTAGGTTTTATTGTAACTTTATTTATTTACTGGGTAACGTTTCTGGCTTGTAAGTGATAAGGTTGTTAATACTGGGTCATTGTATTTTTATAGATTTTCATTTACTGCTACAGTGGCTAGCATATAAAGATCCGCCCATTTTTCATCTAACTTGTCTTCCCATGGTGGGTTACTGCTAGTTTCTGGATTTCCTGATTAACTCTCATTTCTTTTGATTGAGATTTCTTTATTTTCTCCTGACTTTTCTTAATAATCAGACTTCTTTTATTAGGAGAAAGTGGTTCCTCATAATGGGCTTTACGAACAAATATTCCCTCCTCAGTATCTACTGAGTATCTTCAGGATTTGGATGAACTTCCTTTCTCTTTTGGCAAACTATCTAATTTAAGATAGATGTTCGAAAGCTTTTGCTTACCCATACTGTAACTAACAAATAGTCAGTTAATAAAACACATAATCACATAATGGTAATCAGGAAAATTAAGTATTTCTAAATACTTAATTAGCTTAACTCAGTGGCTCTGATACCACCTTTTTCTGTCACGACCCCCGACCCGGTTTGACCCGGTTCAGGAGCCGCGGGATAGAAAATCCTGTGGTATTTATTTAATTGAGTTAACAGCGGAAGATTTTAACAGGATCTTTTTGTTTTGGTCAAAAATTACCGAAGCAATTTAGTGATCAAATTAGTTAAGTGAGGTATTGTGCTAAAAAGTGTGTTGGAAATATGCTAGTTATATTGTTTGTGAAAACAGGTTTCAGGATACGGCTCAGGATATTGAGCTGTATCGATGATCAAACTATGAGCAAAAAGTAAAGGAAATGTCACGGGATGTACGAGGAAAGCCCTTGATCAATCTAGATCGTCGGCATAAAACCTCGGGAGCTGACAATCGCAGCTGCCTAGTTCTTCTTATTGCTTCAAATGTCAGGATACAGTGCAGGATATCGACCAGATCGCTAAGTGTTACAATGCTTTGTGTGAAAGTAAAAATTGCGAGAGAACAAGTGTGAGTGTAGCTGTGATGTCCTATTCGATATGATATACCCACCTATTCGATATGACACAGTGGAGGAGCTCATGTTTGATCATGAGGCCATTGTGGACAATGTGGCAAAAAGTTTTGGAAACAGAAAACTGATTAACGATTTTACAAAGATTTTTAGTAAAGATAGCACCACTTGCCCCACGGTGGGCGCCAAATTGTTTTGGTCAAAAATTACTGAAGCAATTTAGTGATCAAATTAGTTAAGTGAGGTAGTGTGCTAAAAAAATGTGTTGGAAATATGCTAGTTATATTGTTTGTGAAAACAGGTTTCAGGATACGGCTCAGGATATTGAGCTGTATCGATGATCAAACTATGAGAAAAAAGTAAAGGAAATGACACGGGATGTACGAGGAAAGCCCTTGATCAATCTAGATCGCCGGCATAAAACCTCGGGAGCTAACAATCGTAGCTGCCTAGTTCTTCTTATTGCTTCAAATGTCAGGATACAGTGCAGGATATCGACCAGATCGCTAAGTGTTACAATGCTTTGTGTGAAAGTAAAAATTGCGAGAGAACAAGTGTGAGGGTGTAGTGAGTGTAGCTGTGATGTCCTATTCGATCTTATATACCCACCTATTTATAGTAACGAAATATAAACAAAAATCCCTACAAATATGGGATGCTCCGAATATTCCATTGTGAACGTTGTAGACCGAGTAATGCGGCTTCAACGTCTTCATTTGAACGACTTGGACCGAGTCTCCCGGAGAAAGGGTCTTCGTGAACGTTGCTCCATCTGGACGCGTACTCCTGCACACAACCCGTTAGTAATCCTGAGGATACCATTCAGGATGTTACCAATATCCTGAATGAGCATCCCGGATATGAGCAGATATCACACAATCAAGATGTAACTCAAGATATTTCCCAGGATATGGGCTCAGAATTTTACCCATAACAATTGTCCCCAAAAAATGTTACCGTTTAGTATCCTGGCACTAACGGTTATATTTTTTCCGGAGACCGAGGCAATTTAAGAGATTAGACTCATGATGTGACCGTTTGCAACTACTCAGCCTATATTTACTCATCACCACCCTATAACTTCTCATTCTTATCCCATTTATTCTTGACCGAAGTGAAAAAAGGTAAAAAGCTCTCTCTCTCTTTTCCATCTTCTTCTCTCTGTCGGTTCAGCATTCCGGCGATAATATGACAAGGCAAACAAGATCGAGTCCCGGAGACTCCGCCCCCACATTCATACAACAGAATCTTCTCCAAGATCCGGAAAAAGAAATATGTACCTTTGACAGCGCCCATTTGTCGGCCCTGAAATCCTCCGGTATCTTCCCGGAAGGGACGGTATTCCGGCCGTTTGACCGGGAAATCCGGTCGGACATGGTTTCTGAGGAATGGTTGTGCTTTAGTGCCTTTCCCTTCACCTTAGGGTTACGGTTCCCCTTTCCAGACTTTATCACTGAATTTTTCAACATCACAAAAATCTCTTTTAGCCAAACAATGCCGATGCTTTGGCGTGTTTTGTCCGTTCTTGACCAGATCAAGAAAAATCACATTCCCGAGCTTTCTGTTCATGACCTCCCCCTAGCTTACCGGCTTAGATGCCACAGATCCTGTAGATTTCTGTTTTACTCCACCTCCAGCGAGCCGTTGATACTTCGTGCCACCAGGAACGAGGAGAAATGACAATCCAAGTTTTTCTTTGTAAAAAGAGACTCAAACCCTGGTGGAACGGAATATCCGGTGAAATGGTTGAAAAGGGGTAGGACTTAGGGTTTAAGGATGATCCTGCCTCTTATCCTGTTCCATATCCTGAACTGACCAATTTTCTGTTTATTGTTTTGTATACAGCTGATTTTAGGAAGCTTGCACCTCCCCTTGCTGATTCACAGAAAAGGATTGACGCTATTAGACTCCTTCCAGAGGCTGAAAGAAGTTTTAACCCGTCTCCACCATCTCCAAGCCCTCTTTCCAGTGCAAACATGTCTGGTAAGGATCCTGCACATTATCCTGCATACATGTTTTTATTTGGCATATTTAGGAAGAAATTCAACTCCCTGTATGCAGACTCCAGCAAAGTCCCAATCCTCCTCGATCTCGATGAGCTTGACAGTTACCCTACTCCAGTCATGGTCAAGAAAGAGACCCCTGCTGCCACCAGCTCCAAGCCACTCCTAGCTCCCAAAGCTAATCCAAGGACTCGTGCTTCCACCTCAAAGAAGAGGAAGAACTCTGAAGTTAGTGCTCTAGGCTCTGAAGGATTTTCTTATGACGAGCTCAGCTTCACTGATTCCTTAGAACCGATGACATCCTTCCTTAACAAGGTAATATCCTGACCCTACATCCTGCACATATATTCTGATAGAATATCCTGACAGGATATCCATGTTAGCGAATATTGATTCATACCTGAATTGCTTACTTACAGGGCCTCCAGCATCTGCTCCACCTTTACAATGATGCCTGTGGTACTGCTGCACTCTATGATGCCAGGATTAAACAGCTTGAAACTACTGTTGCCGACCAAGGTGCCATTGCTGAAGCGAAGACTCGGCATTATGAGGACAAGCTGAAGAAAGTGACCCAGGATGCTGAAATCAAGTTGGCCACTGTCCAAATGGAACATGAACAGGCCATGGTTGCTTTCTGGGAAGGAATCAAAGCTTCTGCCATTGTCTCCCTGCTACAAGCTCGTATAAAGATGGCCTATGAGGCCAAGGGAACGGGCCTTGAGTGCCCATCTTGGCCGGTTGAATCCTGGGTGGCAAAGCTGAAGGAGCTTGGAGTCAAGGCTGTGCCCCTTCCTACTGAAGCTGGTGAATCCTCAAAGTCGGCAGAGGTGGCAGACAAGGCTGGAGACAAGAAGGATGCTGGAGCGGATGCTGGGATGGATGCTGGCGAGGATGCTGCTCAGGATGCTGAAGCTGAGAAGGCAGAGAAGGTCGGAGAAGATGCCGCTGTGTGAGGGCATTCAAGTGGGCAATGATGGATATACGTGCCAAGACCGGAGCCCACTTTTTTAAATTTGATCGTTGGTCTGTAACCCTAAAACAATTTACCTTTTCTGCACTTTACTTTCCTGCAACTAGACAATATGATGGCCAAAGGTGGGGGATCCTGAGTTTCAGGTCGAAGCCCTTGGTCATAAATGTTAGTATGTTTTGCTTTTTGAACAATATAACAGTTGGAGGTGGATGGGTCTCAGTTTGGGACAAAACCTTCAACTGTTAGGAAAATATGGTAAGGAACTAATTGTGCTCTTGGTGGATGGTCCTTGGTTTGAGGTGAAACCAAGAGCATAACTTTTGGTACGTTAATAATATAACCATTTTCTAGCTTTATTTCTGTTGTCATATTTTCACTTTATGAATTTTACTTGTAAAAATAATTTCGTCTGAACATTCTTGGGAACACATTGTAAATGTATCCTGAAAGATATCCTGATCAGGATACTGACACACAATCTATGAGTTATCCAAATAAAAAGGAGAGATCATACCAGGAATTCCCTAAGGAATCACTTCCAATTTTCCACCATAGGAATGTCCCCAGTACACACTTACAAACTTGGATCCATCCTTTAAATTATATGATATGTGTCCCCTTTGTTTAACATAGATACAATCATACTTTAGCTTTACTAGATAGATCCTGAATATCCAGGGGTAAACCCTCTACATCATGGGCATTAACCCTTAATATGCTGGGGATAGACCCTTAATATGCTGGGGATAAACCCTGATTTTCATGCGCTACAGGCGAGAGTGTATAAACTCCAAGTCTTAGAAAGGTGAAAACCTTTAAACCTTAGAGGGTATGAAAATACCCTTTCGTGAGAGAGGGTGATCAATCCTCATATACCTTTAGAATCCAGGATATAGCCAATAGTAACGAAATTGTCAGCCACTTTTACATGAACTGGTCCCGTTACCTTGAACTATCCCCAGATGACTTGCGCTCCAGGCGGGGTGTTCAAACCCAACTCTAAAGAAAGGTGAATACCTTTAAACCTTTTGAAGGGATCAGGATCCCTTAAACGTGAGAGAGGGGGCCAATCCTCTAATCTTCCGAAATATCCTGAGCGTATATCCTGGAGTTATATCCTGACATATATTCTGCAAAACAACCTTAAACTAAGGTGGGTGTTAGCTTGGCTAACACCCCTCCGATGCCTAAGTCAGTATTGGGTTCAAGATAATAAACGAATTCAAATATATTTAAGAGAGATAGAACACATACCATTCTGGGATAGAAATTAAATTCAATTCTTACTTGAAATAGAGCTTTAAGTGTATAGCATTCCAGGATCTTGGTAGCATTTCCCCTTCCATGCTCCTGAGTCGGTATGCTCCTTTTCCTGATTCTGATTCAACCTCATATGGTCCTTCCCATTTCGGAGCTAGTTTTCCATCGGCAGGATTAGTGGTATTTTGAAAAGCCTTTCTTAACACCCAATCTCCAACTTTGAACCTTCTAGTCCTTATATTCTTGTTGTATGCTCTGGATATCCTTTGTTGATATGCTGCCATCCTTAATCTTGCTGCATCTCTTGTCTCATCTATGGTGTCCAAATCCTGGCACAAAGTCTCAGGATTCTGCTCAGGATCCTGCAGGATAGATCTCGCAGTAGGTATCACCATCTCCGTTGGGATCACTGCTTCCGCTCCGAACACCAAAGAGAATGGTGTCTGACCAGTTGCATTCTTTACCGTTGTTCTATCGGCCCACAAAACAAAGGGTAGTTCTTCTGCCCATCTTCCTTTTTTGGCTCCTAATCTCTTCTTCAAGTTGTTAACAATTATCTTGTTTGAAGACTCAGCTTGTCCGTTTGCTTGAGGATGTACCGGGGTGGATGTGATCATCTTGATTCCCCAACTCTTGCAAAAGTCAGTAGTTCTCTTGCTTATAATCTGAGAACCATTGTCACAGATTATTTCGGCTGGTACTCCAAATCTGGTCAGGATATTCCTCTTTATGAATGATACTACTTCTTGGTCTCTGACTTGAACAAATGCTTCAGCCTCCACCCACTTAGAGAAATAATCAGTCATTGCCAACATAAAAACTTTTTCCTCCTGAAGCTTTTGGTAATTTCCCTACTATGTCCATCCCCCATTTCATGAACGACCAAGGGGATACTATAGGATATAATGATTCAGCTGGTTGGTGTAGTATGTTACTGTGCCTTTGGCATGCATCACATCTTCGAGCATATTCTGTAGCATCTTTCCTCATCGTTGGCCAATAGTATCCTGTTCTCAACACCTTTGAGAACAGTGACCTGCCCCCAGTATGGTACCACAATCCCCATTATGTATATCCTGAAGTACCTCTTTAGTTTCGGGATCCTCCAAGCACCTTAGATATGGTCCTGCAAGAGATTTCTTATACAAAATATTATTTATAATGGTGAATCGTGATACCTTCATCCTAAATGCCTTAGGATTTTCGTCTCTAGGGATGTGTCCTTCTTTGAGATATCTTACGATTGGAGCCGTCCAGGATTTAGGATCCTCCTCAGGATATTCAGCAATAGGATCCTGGATACTTATTACTTCTTTATCCTGAGGATTCGTTGCAGGATACAAGATATGTAGTACTGGTATTTGGGTTCCTTCCGGTATCCTGACCGACGATTCCAGGTTTGCTAAGGCATCTGCTTCAGCATTATCTTCCCTTGGTACCTGTTCAAGTGTAAAAACATCGAAATATCCTGCTAACTTTTTGAGAATATTGAGGTATTTGATTAATTTCTCACCCCTTAACTGCATAGGATCCATTAAAATGATTAGTAATTAACAAGGAATCAACATATACTTGCAAATTCTTGATATTCATATTTTTAGCTAGTTCTAATCCTGCAATTAAAGCCTCATACTCTGCTTCATTATTAGTAGCAGGAAATTCACATCTAATAGCCTGGGGTAATATGCCCCCCTGTGGCGATTTTAGTAGTATTCCCAATCCTACTCCTCTAACGTTAGATGCTCCATCAGTGTACAATGTCCAGGATCCTGAGGATTCTCCTAATTGTTGCACTTCTAGGTCTACCTCATCCTGAATGTCACTACTGAAATCAGCCACAAAGTCAGCTAGAGCTTGTGATTTTATGGCATTTCTAGGTTCGTATACTAAGTCGTAAGCACTTAACTTTATTGACCACTTGGCCATCCTGCCTGACATCTCGGGTTTCCTAATTCTTAACAGGATAATTGGTCTTAACATGAATTTTGTGTGTTTCAAAGTAATGTCTAAGCTTTGTTGATGCCATAACTAGTGCTAGTATCAATTTTTCTAAATGAGAATATCTAGTTTCTGCATCTAACAAACTTTTACTAACATAATAAACAAGATATTGCCGACCTTTATGATCCTTTACAAGGACGGCACTTACAGCATTCCCTGATACTGCGAGGTATAGGGACAGTGGTTCACCATTCTCAGGCTTCATTAACAGGGGTGCAGTCGAAAGATATTGCTTCAAATCCTGCAGAGCTGCTTCATGCTTCTCACCCCATTCAAACTTCTTGTTCTTCTTCAGGATATCATAAAACTCTTTGCATTTCTTCAAGGATCTCGAGATAAATCTGTTCAATGCTGCAACTCGTCCTGTTAACCATTGAACATCCTTCATGTTTGAGGGTGATTTGATATCCAAGATAGCTTTAATCTGCTCCGGGCTCGCCTCTATTCCTCTTTTGGTCACCATATATCCTAGAAACTTTCCTACCCCCACTCCGAAATGGCACTTAGCAGGATTTAGCTTCATGTTATATTGATCCAGGATATCAAATGCTCCCTTAATATCCTGGAGGTGATCCTCAGCCTTTTTAGATTTTACCACCATATCGTCGATGTATACCTCCATTGTGTCCCCCAGCTTATCTTTGAACATCATGTTCACCAATCTCTGGTATGTCGCACCTGCATTTTTCAAACCAAAAGGCATAGCAGTATAACAATAAATACCTGTTGGTGTCATGAAGGCAGTATCCTCTTGGTCCGAAGGATCCATTTGAATCTGCTGAAATCCTGAGGATACATCCATGAAGGTTAACATCTCGTGCCCGGCGGTAGCATCTACCATTGCATCAATATGAGGAAGAGGAAATGGGTCTTTTGGACAAGCCATGTTCAAGTCTGTGTAATCTACACAAACTCTCCATTTCCCATTCTTCTTTTGAACCACGACCACATTTGCTAGCCACTTGGGAAATTTGACTTCTCTGATCATCTTGGACTTCAATAATCTCTCAACTTCTTCTTGGATAATTGCATTTCATTCAGGAGCGAACTTCCTTCTCTTTTGTTGTACAGGCTTGAACGACCTGTCAATTCCAAGCTTGTGAGTGATAATGTCTTTGGATATACCTATCATATCCTCATGCTTCCATGCAAATGTTGACATCCTGCACTTTAAAAAGTTAGTTAATTGTTCTTCAATATCCTGAGGGATATTGGTTCCCACGAGCACCGAGGTATCTGGATTATCCTGATCCAGGATAATTTTCTTCATATCCTGCTCTGAAGCCTCCACGATATCCTGGGCCCGCATCTTTAATTGCTATGCTGCACTAGGTTTGGTTGAGGATTTCATCGAGGATGAGTAACATTCTTTCACCTCCTGCTGATCACTATCAACCTTGACGACCCCCCAAGGGGTAGGAATCTTGATGCATTGATGATAAGTTGATGGAACAGCCTTCATATCATGGATCCATGGCCTGCCCAGTATGATGTTATAGCAGGATAGGGAGTCCATCACACAGAAACGTTGTATCGAGTTGACCCCTTCAACATATACTGGTAACTTTATTTCTCCCACCGTGTTCCTAGCTTCTCCACTGAAACCAACGAGCACAGTGGACTTCGAAGTAATGTCCATCGGAGATACATTCATCCTCTTCAATCTTTCCAGCTGAATTATATTGACAGAGCTACCGTTGTCCACCAATACCCTGCGTACAAAATGGTTAGCAACATACAATGTTATTACGAGGGCATCATGGTGAGGATCCTGCATAGTATCCCGGTCATCACTGTCAAAAGTGATCACTTTGTCAGTTGTAAGGGTTGTCATCCTGGATGGTTTATCTCCCCTTTCAGTCTTAGCCTCCTTTGCATGCCTCTTGGCCGCAGAATACGAAGTCCCACAAATGTCCGATCCTCCTGAAATAAAATTACTTATCTTGGCATCTGCAGGAGGTGATACCGCTCGTTCAGGATCCTTCTCAGTATCCTGACCCTTATTCTTCTTTCTTCCTAGGAGATCCTTCAGATATCCTTTGCTCAGAAGATAACTTATCTCTTTTCTTAGAGCAATGCAATCCTCAGTCACATGACCAAAATCTTCGTGGAAGGCACACCATTTGGATTTATCCTTCCAATCAACTTTTTGTTGATTCTTTCGAGGCCACCTAGCTTTTTCTCCTAAACCCTGCATAGCATACATTAATTCAGGAATGTTAACAGAAAAGCAATATTCAGATAATTCAGGATATTCTTCAGGATCCTCATCTTCAACAGCATTCACTTTCTTGTTGTCATTTCTACCATATGGCTTAGAGCGATATGGTTTAAATGAGGATTCTGACTTCCTATTAGTTGATTCGTAGGTAGTGGATGAGTTCATCCTTTCTTGCATCTTCTTATCATCCTCCAGTCTGATATATCTCAAGGCCCTGTTTCGAGCCTCGTCCAAATTCCTGCAAGGATTCATCACAAGATCCTGATAAAATTTGGAATCCTTTTGTAGCCCCATCTTGAATGCTTGGACCGGTGTGGCAACATCAAGGTATGGGATATCCAAGGATTCCCTGCTGAATTTGTTCACATAATCCCTTAGGGATTCCTAAGGTCCTTGAGTTATCATGTAGAGATCACTTGTTAGTTTTTCAAAACTCCGACTACAAGAAAATTGACTATTAAATAAATTCACTAGGTGAGCAAAAGATGTAATCGAATGTGGAGGAACATTTAAAAGCCATTTCAAGGCTGATCCTGTTAAAGTAGAACCAAAGCCTTTGCACAAGCATGCTTCCTTGAGCTATGGAGGGATAGGATTAATCTCCATTCTTTCCCTATACTGGGCAATATGCTCTTCAGGATCTGTAGTCTTGTCGTAGAGTTTCATGTTGGGGGTTTGAAATCTTTTCGGAATTTCAGCATCACAGATAGGATATGCGAAACGAGATATCCTATGGCTGTCTTGGGACACTTCCGGAATTGGCTGGACCACTCCAGGTACACTGGATATCATGTCCTTCAATTTCTGAAGCTCCCTAGTAAATGTTGACGTCATACCTGCATCCCGCAAAGATCCACTATTGTTAGTAGCAAGATTATTATTATTTGACACGTTACCAGTCTGAGGATTCTGGCCATATCCTGAAGCATATCCTGAGCTCCTCACAGTTGACATCCTGATCAAGGAGGGTATTTCAGGAGTATGATTCTGGGAATGACCAGGCACAATATTCCCCCTATTATCCTCAGTATACACAGCCGAACTGAAGTTCAAAGTTCTGGGTTGTAAAGGAGTAACAATATCCTCAGCGGATCTGCTTGAGCTAGCTTTTAAGAGTTGTATTTCTCTTAACAGCATTTGGTTAGTTTCCTGTTGCTGCCTCATTTGTTCCTGCACACATCCAAATAAGGTTAGAATTTCATCATTAGAGGCTAAAACGGGAGCAGATCCCTGAATACTCCGAGTAGGGATAATATCCTGAGGTTGTGAAGAAGCTGGCATCCTTGGAGGAGGTGGTGGAAGCACCGAACCAGTAGTAGCAGAAGTTGTAGCAGACACAGTGGAGGAGCTCATGTTTAATCTTGAGGCCATTGTGGACAATGTGGCAAAAATTTTTGAAAACAGAAAACCGATTAACGATTTTACAAAGATTTTTAGTAAAGATAGCACCACTTGCCCCACGGTGGGCGCCAAATTGTTTTGGTCAAAAATTACTGAAGCAATTTAGTGATCAAATTAGTTAAGTGAGGTAGTGTGCTAAAAAGTGTGTTGGAAATATGCTAGTTATATTGTTTGTGAAAACAGGTTTCAGGATACGGCTCAGGATATTGAGCTGTATCGATGATCAAACTATGAGCAAAAAGTAAAGGAAATGACACAGGATGTACGAGGAAAGCCCTTGATCAATCTAGATCGCCGGCATAAAATCTCGGGAGCTAACAATCGCAGCTGCCTAGTTCTTCTTATTGCTTCAAATGTCAGGATACAGTGCAGGATATCGACCAGATCGCTAAGTGTTACAATGCTTTGTGTGAAAGTAAAAATTGCGAGAGAACAAGTGTGAGGGTGTAGTGAGTGTAGCTGTGATGTCCTATTCGATCTGATATACCCACCTATTTATAGTAACGAAATATAAACAAAAATCCCTACAAATATGGGATGCTCCGAATATTCCATTGTGAACGTTGTAGACCGAGTAATGCGGCTTCAACGTCTTCATTTGAACGACTTGGACCGAGTCTCCCGGAGAAAGGGTCTTCGTGAACGTTGCTCCATCTGGACGCGTACTCCTGCACACAACCCGTTCGTAATCCTGAGGATACCATTCAGGATGTTACCAATATCCTGAATGAGCATCCCGGATATGAGTAGATATCACACAATCAAGATATAACTCAAGATATTTCCCAGGATATGGGCTCAGAATTTTACCCATAACACTTTTTAAAAGCTAAAATTTCCCGATTATTTCATTTCACAATTCGGGATAAACCCCGGTAGTTTACAATCATATGATTTTTCTGAGAAATCTTTATTTTACAAAACATATTTCTTTATTTTATATTGAGCCACTTCCTTAAGCTTGTAGTGCTTAGCAGCACTTTTTCCTGGATCACAACAGATCACCTGAAACATGTTTGAAAAAGGTTTTGTCAGCGGGAAATACTGGTGAATTATTCTATTTATTAAAACGACACGTTTGTTATAATTTACAGTATTAAGAGCGATTACAATGTTTCCAGATATCAACCAACTACCCACGGTATTTGTCACTCGACTCGTTTCTGTGACTATGGTCATATCACCCATTGGCTACCCCTTGGACCAATGGTGAAGATTATCAAGTAATGTATACAAAACCCCACATACCGGCTGTAATTTGGTGATTACAAAGACTTAATCCCTGTAATTATAACTTTGAAAATATTTAAGAATTTATAAAGCACTTTGATAAAAAGAGAATGACTCACATTGCAGATTTAATATGGACAGAGCTTAGCCTACTGATTAGCCTTTTGACCTAAATTAAATAACATGCACACGAACTAGGTTAGTAACTAATACAGCATTTACGATAACTCACGAGATTAAACCTTCACAACGAATGACAAAGTGCGATACTTAAACATCCATCAATTTAACGTCGAATGACAAAGCATAAACCCTAATGTGGGCAGCACTTAAACATCCATTGGATAGTTTAATCAATCGGACATTGAATCGTAGCAGCGATCGAGTTATTACCCTGTTTTGCGGCAGCAATTCGTGATCGTGTGTGTTTTAGGACTGTTTCTGCTATATCTCAGTGTATATAACAAATTTCTTCGTCGTTCAAGTGTCAAAATTCAAGTCCCAAACCCCACTATTTATAGTTAAAATTTGACCCCCTCGCGTGACGCGAGGGGTACCCCCCTTGGGCGTCGCGTGGCGCGAGGGGTCACTACCTACCATAGGGTAGCCCCGTGTGTTTGTAGCTCAGGTGAGTCAGTGGATTTTTAAAATTCGATATTGACAACGAGTTATGTGGATAATTGTAAATAGGGAATACCCCCCCCCCCCTGAGTTTTAGGGGCCCTGATCCTGATTCTGATTGTTCTGAAAATTTCAGGGTTTGTGCAGAATCACTTGGGTGTCTTAATTAGGGTTTCCTATTGAACTAAATATAATAATAAATAATAGTTTTGGTGAGAGTTGTTACAATTACCGACAATCAAGGAGCCGTATTCCTTGAAGAACAGACTACCCCCAAAATTCTTCCACTTTATGATCTCCTGCGTTTTCCACGAAAATCCTAAGTACCCGTTTCTTCCAAGGAAAACGAAGTCCAAGGCGCAAGTTACAACTCTGGACGAATACCCACTCCTTAATGGGGTACCTTAGGATATTCCCGTAAGTCCTTAATTGTTGTATACCTTAATTCGAATGTGGTGATTCCTTGTAATCAAAAATCGAATTTTTAGAAGATCATCCTATCTTTTCAGATAGATGCTTGAGGATGTTGAAGTCCATCAACTGGGTTCCTGGTATGCCTTGAATACCCATGTTCAAATCGGCGCCAAGTTAATAGCAATCTATAACAAGATAATAACAATTAATAACCAAGAAAACAATTATGTGATTATGTGCTTACGTGCTCCCTTTTATGTTTTGTGTGATCCAAATTATGTTATCCAAATCCTCATAGAATCTTCCATATCTTCGTATAAGGGATTCATAGTAGGATACCCAAAGGTACTACCTAAAATCCTTAATGGACTTCTACATTATAGTTAAGTCCCTTTGATTATAAAGTACTACTCCATAATTAGACCCCTTGAGTGGTCTAGTTAAACAGATTGATCCAAAAATCTGGTTAGGAATATCATGTGATGATATAGCTGAAAGGAATCCTTGGTGGCCTAATTAAAAAGATCATCTGTCGATCTAATTAAAAGGACCCTATGGTAGTCTAGTCACCCTCATCACAGGTTTGATTTTCTTCCCCTAAACTGTAACATTCCTATTTTTATATAAGAATTATAGGTTTGGTTAAATTTATTAACCGCTAGTAACTAGTAACTAATTTATTTTTAATATAAATGTTCAACCCAAATAGTTTTAAACACTATTTTATATAGTTGGTTGAAATAATATAACTAATTGGCTTGTATAGGGTTGACTTTTCTAAATAAAATAAAAGTATCTAAAAACTTATATTATTAGACGAGTAGATTACGGGTAAGTTAAAGATTAGAAATATGAAGTATTTAGACAGGCCCAGGAACCGTTTAATAAATAAAATATAAAAATACATTGTATTTTGAACCTACTCCATTTTTAATGAAACTTGGTTCAAAATGTAGACAAAAATATTCTCGTTCTGATGATATAATTATTATTTTATAAAACGTTGTATTTTAGAAGTTATACGCGTCAAATAAGTAAAGCAGTTAAATTAAATAAAATAAATATATAAACAATAAAAAGTTTACGTTTATAATAAAATAAAAAAATAAATAAATTTGATTTCTTTGAAAATTTTGGATGCACACAAACAGATAAGACCAAAACATAAAATAATATTTAGTTGTTAAAATTCTACATGGGACGAGTGGCATCAAGAATTTTAGTAAAGCTGCAAGTGGCTATGAGGTGTACACTTCAAACCATTTTTCACATAGTATAAATAGAAGACCATATCACCTTTTTAGTTGTTCAGAAACTTTCACTCTAAATCGCCCCTCTATAGAAATCTACTCTTTATTATTTTTAATAATAATAAATAAAGCCCTGTTTTGTTTTAAGTGTTTTAACTCCAGATCACCGCTACCCTTTCCGATTGATCTGAGCCTCATAACGTATGTCAGGGCTTTGCCCGACTAAGTTGTTGAGATTCGGTCTCGGGACATCGGGACAAGGTTGAATTAGGGGTACTATACTTAACACAATTACAATTATATATAGCTCGGAAGTTATACCCAAAATTCTACCAGGAGGTTTTCTAGTTGAACCCTAAAGTTACAAAGAGGGTCTATTCTATTTTCTCACCATTTTATTCCTTTTTATCCCAAACCATAACAACTCTCACCAAAACTATTATATTTTTATTATTATTATTATTTATATTTTGTCTAAAAAGAAACCCTAATTGAGACACCCAAGTACTTCTGCATAAACCCTAAAATTTTCATAACAATCAGAATCAGGATCAGGGCCCTTAAAACTCAGGGGGGGGTATTCCCTACTCGACGATTATCCACATATCTCGCTGTCTAAATCGAATTTTGAGAGACCGTCGACTCACACAAGCTAGTTGGACACGTGGCAACTCTATGGTGAAAGTTGGACCTTCGCGTCACGCAAAGCTCCCAGGGTGACCCCTCGCGTCACGCGAGGGGGTCAAAAGTTCAGTATAAATAGAGGATGTTGGGACTTGCAATTTCGCGTTGGAACGACGTTAAAACTCAATTCGTGCACTGAGTTATGGTCTAATTACTACCAAACACACACATAAGCTCGAATTCCGCTACGATACAGGGTATTAACTCGATCGTTGTTACGATTCAATGTCCGATTGATTTAAACTATCCGACCGGATGTTTAAGCGCTATCCTTTGTCATTAGTCGTGATTCCGACAGGATATTTGAGTACCACCCGAACTCGGGGAATACTCTGTCATTCATTGTGAATCCGATGGATGTTTAAGTGATTGCACTTTGTCATTCGTTGTAAAGGTTTTAATCTCGTGAGTTATCGTAAATGCTGTATTAAGTTACCTACCTAGTTCATGTGCACTAGGTTACAAGGCTAAATCAATAGGCTAAGCTCTGCCTGTATAAATCTGCAATATCAAGGCTAATCAGTAGACTAAACTCTGCCCGTATAAATCTGCATGCTTATAATGTGAGTCATTCTCTTTTTATCAAATTATTTTTCAAAACCCTATTTATTTCAAAGTTATAGTTACAGGGATTAAGTCTTGTTATCTGAAATTACTGCCAGTATGTGGGGGGATGTGCACATAGCTACTAATTATTTATCACTTGTGGGTGAAAGGACCCAGCAAGTGATATGTCCACAGTCACAAGTCCGGTCAAGTGATAACTGGGTCACTTAATTCAAAAGATAGAGACATTGTAATCGCTCTTAATACTGTAAATTATAACAAATGTGTCGTTTTAGCAAAATGAATGAACTCACTCAGTATTTCCCGCTGACAAAACCTTTTTAACACGTGTTTCAGGTAATTACAGTAGATTGGAGTAAGAGATGAATACGGCACTGAAAGGCTTCAAGAAGTGGCTTATTTTATTAATTAAATCAAATTAAGAAATATTGTTTTATGTAATTGGGTTTATCCTTTATTAAAGCTACCATTGTAAAACATTGGTTTATCCCATCTATTTAATAAATAAAATCCGGTGTTTTCTAAACTCTGATATTTTTCCTAACTCACGGTCCTAATGAAATTTCCGCTGCAATATTTTTCAAAAATAATCACCGGTACCACTGGGCTGTTCGCGGCTACCGATTCCGTCCAGGGTGGGGTCGGGGGTCGTGACAGAAGGTGGTATCAGAGCCACTGATTTAAGCCTTTAGGTGTTGTGACAATAATACCTAAGTTTGTATAAAAGAGTTAGGAGATTGCTGTTAACTGGTAGCACACATGATAGCATTTAGACTTGAACTTAAGAAAAGATGCCTTAGTATAAGCTTCGAGATAAGCTAAATACTTGTGTAAAAAAAGTATAATGGATTTTGGTATGTCGTAAGAATGACGATTAGAACATTACAGGCAATAGCACTTAATTGCTATTAATTTTTTTTTTGTTTATTGATATTACTTGGTGTAGAATAAGATATGTTATGGGAATACAAATTTCCTTGATTCTGGATAAAAACCCTAATAAAAGAGGCACTTTTAAAATCTTGAAAAGATACTATTGATGGGAAATAGAAAATTTTCTCCGGCAAGATTGGGTATGGAGTAGCAAGACTCTCCAGTTTGTCCGGATATACTAAGGTTACCTCTCCGGCGAGAACCGGATAAGACGGGGTATATAATATGTCAAACAAGTGACAAGATTTCCCTAAATAGTATCATGACCTGATGTCTGACTTGTTTTTGGAAATAAGGATCTGTTAAATACATTGACCTTATGAAGGGTATGTATATTACAGTATGTGAAATATATGATTATATAGATATGTATATCTATAAGAAATTCCAAAAGTCAATTAAGAATAAAGCACAAGCATATGTGTCAATAATAAATCTAGATTTATTTATCAGGAATCTCTTGCATATATATTTATAATTCCGATATCAAACATTATTTCGTTTGATTATCTACCTCGTAACTCGAGCGACAATAATAACAATAGAAACCCATTAAGTTGGGATATCATCAAAATTATAAGAAATTCCAATGCGTTACTATAGACTATTAACGCAAGTAAGAAACATGTAAAGTTGTGCTAGTGCACAAGAAAACATATAAAACTTAAATTATACGTCCACAGACGTCAAAGTATATCACACATAACTTTCAAGGCAAGACTTTTGAAAAATATAAATTGGGCACGATGACACCAATGTTAATTCCTTCAGTATAAGAACTACTAATAAAAAAGAAGCACTTTGCCACGCGATCCTACAAACGACATGAATATCGCTAAGGTACGCTAGAACAAGATTTCACAACCATCGGTGCACAGTCTAATCAGAGTTATAATTATTAGCACTGCAAAAGGAGTCGTATACTTTTGCAAATTTCCTATTTCATTTTATTCGACATTCCCTGGTAATATCACTTAACAACGGTTATCACACGAAATTCCAGATAAAGTTCTTATATTTCTTCATTGAAATTTTGACTTCTGCATATAATGATTTGACTTTCGTGTTTCTACTTCCCCTAATGGTCATCATACCATGAGGATTTCTTTCATAGTAGCGAATATTGATCTGTTTCATTTCTTGGTAAATCCACACGTTACACATGCACTGTTTGTTGTGCATGTGGTTCGTTTGATTTATGAAGACCACTGGAGGGCTTCATTCCGATTTGTTATTTTATCAAAACTCAAATATCATTTCGCTATACTTGATTTTTGGTACTGTGAACCGCATTATTGCAAAACAGTGACTCTTTGATATCGAGTCAATAAATTTCTTAAATTTTGTTAAACCATTAAGGTGAAGAATTTATATTTTTATTTAAGATATACTCTCATTTAAGTTTATGTTTAAGTTATTTATTATTAATAATTTTATTATTAGTAATAAATTAATAACAGTAGTGTTAGTATTTACTAAGGTTATTGTCAAGGGCAAGTATTGGATAACCTAGCCTTAGTTAGGCATGGACTGGTCACCTATGCTTAAACAAGGCAGCACTAACCAATATCCAACCATGATAATGACTAATTAATGTATATAATCATACTTATTAAGTAAAATTTAATTATATATATATAAATATTTTACTTTGTACTGTAAGGAGAAGACATATTTTCATAAAACAATACAAGAATTAGAGGGACGAATAAAATAATTGTCTATCACATGTTTTGTGGTAACTATGTACAGTAACGCTCTGGCAAGAAAATGACCATATAAGAATAATATGATAGTCATCAACTACGTTGGGTTAAGAAAACATTATAATATATAAAAATAATCCCCGTTTTCACTTATTTACAACATTTGTAAATACATTCACAACGTTATATGGTTTCAAAATAAAAAATAAGTAATCACATAGAATCGACCCATTAAGTGTTATATATTTACAAATTATTTTACAAATACTTTTGTACAATAAATATTTTTACACCTTTTACAACTTTCATTTAACATTATAAATAATAGTGATTTCTTTTACAAAATATTAATACTAAAATATTTTGTAATAACTTTATTACGGTGTTTTGTAATATATATTACATAGTAAATATAAGTTATTTTACATAGTATAGTAAAATACTAAAATAATATTTATTTAAAAGTGGTGACCATTTACATATAGTAAAAATGCGTAACAAATAAAATATATTACATATTATTTATATTTGATATGTAAGATATGGTTCAGACAACATTTGTTTTACAAATATAATATAATGATTGGTCATGCCAAAACAACTTGTTCTTATTATATTTCAATCTCTAGGACATAGTATGAAAAATATGGTTACTAATAGTGTACTATCACATTGTTTCACAATTAAAATAATTTGAAACTCTAAACAATGATACACTAACTCTATTGTCTTTTGGTGTATATTTTCAATTCACTCATCTCAGCACATTGATTTTCTCATATCATAATTTAATATTTGACAAATCATTTTTCATGCTTTTATTTCATTCTGAACCTGTCGATTCTAAGTCTTCCTCAAATTGCCAAATCAAAGTAAGCTTTCTTTTGACAAAGAATTTTTATTAAATTCTAAAAGTCCTTCACATTCATTCTAAGTATCTATTGATCATATATCTTTTGACTTAAACCTAGTCACCTTGGAAATTATATCATTTCATCTCATTCGATTGTCATCAATTTCTTGAACTAATTCAGTTGAATCATTGAATCCTACCTATTGTACAACTTGTATTCACAAAATTCGATATTTTATTTCTGTATCATCTACCTAAAAATTGTTTTATTGACTAAAATATGACATAAGTCTAAAAGAAATATTGTAACCCAAATCTCGAGGACGAGATTTAAAACAAGGTGGGGAGAATGTAACATTCCTATTCTTATATAAGAATTATAGGTTTGGTTAAATTTATTAACCACTAGTAACTAGTAACTAATTTATTTTTAATATAAATGTTCAACCCAAATAGTTTTAAACACTATTTTATATAGTTGGTTGAAATAATATAACTAATTGGCTTGTATAGGGTTGACTTTTCTAAATAAAATAAAAGTATCTAAAAACTTATATTATTAGACGAGTAGATTACGGGTAAGTTAAAGATTAGAAATATGAAGTATTTAGACGGGCCCAGGAACCGTTTAATAAATAAAATATAAAAATACATTGTATTTTGAACCTACTCCATTTTTAATGAAACTTGGTTCAAAATGTAGACAAAAATATTCTCGTTCTGATGATATAATTATTATTTTATAAAACGTTGTATTTTAGAAGTTATACGCGTCAAATAAGCAAAGCAGTTAAATTAAATAAAATATATATATAAACAATAAAAAGTATACGTTTATAATAAAATAAAAAATAAATAAATTTGATTTCTTTGAAAATTTTGGATGCACACAAACAGATAAGACCAAAACATAAAATAATATTTAGTTGTTAAAATTCTACATGGGACGAGTGGCATCAAGAATTTTAGTAAAGCTGCAAGTGGCTATGAGGTGTACACTTCAAACCATTTTTCACATAGTATAAATAGAAGACCATATCACCTTTTTAGTTGTTCAGAAACTTTCACTCTAAATCGCCCCTCTATAGAAATCTACTCTTTATTATTTTTAATAATAATAAATAAAGCCCTGTTTCGTTTTAAGTGTTTTAACTCCAGATCACCGCTACCCTTTCCGATTGATCTGAGCCTCATAACGTATGTCAGGGCTCGGCCCGACTAAGTTGTTGAGATTCGGTCTCGGGACATCGGGACAAGGTTGAATTAGGGGTACTATACTTAACACAATTACAAATATATATAGCTCAGAAGTTATACGCAAAATTCTACCAGGAGGTTTTCTAGTTGAACCCTAAAGTTACAAAGAGGGTCTATTCTATTTTCTCACCATTTTATTCCTTTTTATCCCAAACCATAACAACTCTCACCAAAACTATTATATTTTTATTATTATTATTTATATTTTGTCTAAAAAGAAACCCTAATTGAGACACCCAAGTACTTCTGCATAAACCCTAAAATTTTCATAACAATCAGAATCAGGATCAGGGCCCTTAAAACTCAGGGGGGGGGTATTCCCTACTCGACGATTATCCACATATCTCGCTGTCTAAATCGAATTTTGAGAAACCGTCGACTCACACAAGCTAGTTGGACACGTGGCAACTGTATGGTGAAAGTTGGACCTTCGCGTCACGCAAAGCTCCCAGGGTGACCCCTCGCGTCACGCGAGGGGGTCAAAAGTTCAGTATAAATAGAGGATGTTGGGACTTGCAATTTCGCGTTGGAACGACGTTAAAACTCAATTCGTGCACTGAGTTATGGTCTAATTACTACCAAACACACACATAAGCTCGAATTCCACTACGATACAGGGTATTAACTCGATCGTTGTTACGATTCAATGTCCGATTGATTTAAACTATCCGACTGGATGTTTAAGCGCTATCCTTTGTCATTAGTCGTGATTCCGACAGGATATTTGAGTACCACCCGAACTCGGGGAATACTCTGTCATTCGTTGTGAATCCGATGGATGTTTAAGTGATTGCACTTTGTCATTCGTTGTGAAGGTTTTAATCTCGTGAGTTATCGTAAATGTTGTATTAAGTTACCTACCTAGTTCGTGTGCACTAGGTTACAAGGCTAAATCAATAGGCTAAGCTCTGCCTGTATAAATCTGCAATATCAAGGCTAATCAGTAGACTAAACTCTGCCCGTATAAATCTGCATGCTTATAATGTGAGTCATTCTCTTTTTATCAAATTATTTTTCAAAACCCTATTTATTTCAAAGTTATAGTTACAGGGATTAAGTCTTGTTATCTGAAATTACTGCCAGTAGGTGGGGGGATGTGCACATAACTACTAATTATTTATCACTTGTGGGTGAAAGGACCCAGCAAGTGATATGTCCACAGTCACAAGTCCGGTCAAGTGACAACTGGGTCAGTTAATTTAAAAGATAGAGTCATTGTAATCGCTCTTAATACTGTAAATTATAACAAACGTGTCGTTTTAGCAAAATGAATGAACTCACTCAGTATTTCCCGCTGACAAAACCTTTTTAACACGTGTTTCAGGTAATTACAGTAGATTGGAGTAAGAGATGAATACTGCACTGAAAGGCTTCAAGAAGTGGCTTATTTTATTAATTAAATCAAATTAAGAAATATTGTTTTATGTAATTGGGTTTATCCTTTATTAAAGCTACCATTGTAAAACATGGGTTTATCCCATCTATTTAATAAATAAAATCCGGTGTTTTCTAAACTCTGATATTTTTCCTAACTCACGGTCCTGATGAAATTTCCGCTGCAATATTTTTCAAAAATAATCACCGGTACCACTGGGCTGTTCGCGGCTCCCGATTCCGTCCAGGGTGGGGTCGGGGGTCGTGACATAAACAATTACAAAACAAACTGTGCGGACTGTGCTAGGAATTACGTAATTATGGATGCATACATAAATATGGAATTTAGTGCACAGGAATCACAGCAAGTTATGTCATGTATCTAGAGTTAACCCAATTCATTTCCAACTCTGATGAAGCAACCGTTGAAAATGACTCCGTCTGTTCATTTTTGTTTCTGAAGATTATCCGTTGAGGAAATGAATATCCGTTTGTTTAATCCTTCATTTCCAACTCTGATGAAGCAACTGTTGAAAATGACCCCGTCTGTTCATTTTCGTTTCTGAAGATTATCCATTGAGGAAATGAATATCCGTTTGTTTAATCCTTCATTTCCAACTCTGATGAAGCAACCGTTGAAAATGACTCCGTTTGTTCATTTTCGTTTCTGAAGATTATCCATTGAGGAAATGAATATCCGTTTGTTTAATCCTTCATTTCCAACTCTGATGAAGCAACCGTTGAAAATGACTCTGTCAGTTCATTTTCGTTTCTGAAGATTACCCGTTGAGGAAATGAATATCCGTTTGTTTAATCTTTCATTTCCAACTCTGATGAAGCAACCGTTGAAAATGACTCCGTCTGTTCATTTTCGTTTCTGAAGATTATCCGTTGAGGAAATGAATATCCGTTTGTTTAATCCTTCATTTCCAACTCTGATGAAGCAACCGTTGAAAATGACTATGTCAGTTCATTTTCGTTTCTGAAGATTGCCTGTTGAGGAAATGAATATCCGTTTGTTTATCCTTTTCATTTCCGTTTCTGAGGAAGCAACCGTTGAAGATGACTCCGTCTGTTCATTTTCGTTTCTAAAGACTGTCCGTTGAGGAAATGAATATCCGTTTTTTAATCCTTCATTTCCGCTTCTGAAGAATACTCGTTGAGGAAAATGACTCCGTCCGTTCATTTTCATTTCTGAAGAATGTCCGTTAAGGAAATGACAGGATTATGCCTTGCATATCTCTGGTGGATTATTTGACACAAAGTCACAGACAGACTCCTACGAATAAATTTCGAGACGAAATTTCCTAAAGTAGGGGAGACTGTGACACCTGTGTCACTGTGACCATCAAACAAATACCAAACCAATGAAATATAGTATTTCATACTTGGGATTTGTATAAATATGTGTATCTTTTTCACATATCAATTCTTGTTCGATTTCAAACTTTAAATCACTTTCTGGAAGGTTATACGCGCACTGATGCGTAAATATAACCAGTTTAATGCAACGAACACTCCGGAATAGTGAAACATATGCTTAACATACCTTAAATAACCTTTACAAAAATTAGAAATAAGTTTTGAAGGCTTTGGTATGGCAAAATCTAGTTTAATCGCTTGCAGGGACTAAATTCGACAAACTGCGAAAGTACGACGATTCGTACTGGAACAGACATTTCGGAACATGACCATAAGTTAAAAATTACCATAAATATCCTTTGCATAGCTTAGAAATAGGCTTTGAGGAGTTCGGTGTGCTAAAATAAACTTTTGGGTCATTCAGGGACTAAAAGCGTCAAAAAGTGCACAAGTTTGCATTTTCGCGCATAACTTACGTTCTGAATACATCCGGACATCCAAAAATTTATGTAAGCACTAAAATATTTTATTTTAGTGTTTGGCGTAAGAGAAATCCATTCGTCGCTTGATTAGGATCGTTTTTGCGTCCGTTACGACTTCCGTCATAATTTACCGAACAACGCAACCGTACGACCAAACGAGCCGACATCCGAGATATTTTTGAGCACATTTTAAGTTCCCTATACTTTAACTTCATTTTAGAGCTTTGAAATGGGGTTAACGGGGCTTAAACTTGTCAAAAATGCATCGAAAACCAAGTTTGGGGCTTCAGGGGCTAAAACTGTCATTTCTGAAAGTTGCTGGTCTGCTGGTCCCTTAAGGACCGTATGGAGACTTGCTTACGGTCCGTAAGCAGGTGCCAGAACATCAGAAAGTGTTTTCCAGCTTGATCCAGCTGTTGTCGCAACCCCCGATCCCTTATCTGTCCCGGGAACGGGCGGACGCGAGCTCAGAGTTTGGTGGTATCAGTTGTTTAAATCTTGCAGCGGAATTTACATCAGGACCGTAGTTAGGAAATGTTTATCAGAGTAAAACCACCATATTTGATATTAATAATAACATGGGCAAAACCAAAGTTTCTTATTACAATACATTTATAGGGACAAACCCTATTTTATTGAATTTAAAACATCGTTTATTAGGTAACTTTTATAGCCACATTTTCCCAAGCCTTCAGTGCTCTCCAGCTGGCTATTCACTAATTGGCTGTTCACATTGTGTTACCTGTAACGCGTTTTAAAAACATTTGTCAGTCGGAAATACTGGTGAGTGAATCCCAGTTTAATCAAGAAAGATTTTATCAATTAAAACAGTATTGAGAGCGATCACATTGTTTATGTCTACACAATTACTCATTCAGTATTTGCCACTCGACCGGATCTATGGCTATGGTCAAATTACCCATTGGCTAACTCGTCGTCCAATGGTAATGAACTGTCATTCCGACTTACTACTACTCGTAGTAATAAATTTTGTATACAAAACCCCATAATACCGGCAGTAATTGAAGAACTACAAAGACTCAATCACCGCTTAATCACATTGTAAACAATTAAGGTTTTGTAAAACATTCCAAAAACGTTAACAAAAAGAGGATAAACTCACATTGCTATCTTAGGCTTCTTGTAAGGGTTTCCTGGATATAATCTATAATTTAAACAAATGTACATTGATTAGTATCATAACCCTTTGAAAATATTAATGATACCCTCCCCGAGATGGCATTCCAACAACTACGTCGGGCAGAACCACGACAGTTGTTACGGAACCCTAACCACGACAGTTGTTACGGAACCCTAAATCAACCGGGCAGCGTAACTGTTACGAAACTAGGGTTATAATACTTACAACGGAGCAGAACCTCGCTAATTAGGGGGATATAATACCCGACTATAATGTCTACTACTTTAGAATTTGAGATTGAGAATGAATTGTGAGCGACGGAAAACGAAAACTGATGGCCTTCTTATATAGGGCTGAAATCTGACTCTCACGCTGCCCGCGTAAGAGTAGCCATAAGGCTATGCGGCCCGCGTCAACATGTGGTCAACGTGTAGCTTGTCCCGGTCACCAAGTAGACCCGCCACGATGTCGACACGTGTCAGCTCAGGATGTATCCGCGTTTAATGATCTCCCGTGGCCCGCGTCAATGTAAGCTTAAGCTTACGCGGCTCGCTTGAACTAAAGAATTCAGCGGAGTCAAGTTCCAGACTTGATACCGCCCGCGTAAGAGATAGGGGTGGGTCTACGCGGCCCGCCTCAACTTACTGTTTTCAGATTTTTATTTATTATATATATATATTATACTTCGGGCTTGGTTTTCACATATGGGGTGTAGAATAAGATATATTGAGACATTCTATAATATACTAGAGTGTCAGAATATTTATAAGAGTGTTGGTTTTACCGAGAGTTGTTACATTCTCCCCACCTTGTTTTAGAGCTCGTCCTCGAGATCTATTGAAACAAATGCGGGTATTTCTTATGCGTTTCTGATTCAAGCTCCCATGTGTACTCTGGTCCTCTTTTGGAGTCCCACTTCACTTTGACTAGAACTAATCTCTTATGCTTGAGATTCTTGACTTTCCTGTCTTCAATTTGTAGAGGCCTTTCTACAAACTTGAGTTGTTCATTTACCTCTATATCCTTAAGAGGTACTATCAAAGATTCATTGGCTAAACATTTCTTGAGATTAGATACATGAAACACATCATGTATTCCTGCCATTTCCTCTGGCAGTTGTAGTTGATAAGCTACAGGTCCTATTCTTCTAATAATCTTAAAAAGTCTAACATACCTGAGACTTAGCTTTCCCCGTTTGATGAATCTTACTACTCCTTTCCAAGGAGAGACTTTCAATAATACTTTATCTCCTACTTGAAATTCCAATGGCTTGCGTCGGTTATCGGCATAACTCTTTTGTCGATCACGTGCTGCTTTCAGTCGTTCCTTGACTTGAATAATCTTGTCAGTTGTTTCTTGCACTATCTCAGGTCCAGATAGTTGCTTTTCCCCAATTTCTGCCCAACAGACTGGGGTTCGACACTTTCGTCCATAAAGTGCTTCGAATGGTGCAGCATTGATACTTGTGTGATAACTATTATTATAAGAAAATTCTATTAAAGGTAAGTGATCATCCCAATTACCTCCAAAATCAATTACACAAGCTCTAAGCATATCTTCCATTGTCTGAATTGTCCTTTCGCTTTGTCCGTCCGTTTGAGGATGATAAGCTGTACTTAATTTTAACTTGGTTCCCATTGCCTTTTGGAAACTTGACCAAAAATGAGAGGTAAATCTGCTATCTCTATCAGAAACAATTGATAAAGGAATGCCATGTAAAGAAACAATTTCATTTACATATAATTTAGCCAATTGTTCCATACTGAAAGTTTCCTTCATTGGTAGGAAATGAGCTGACTTAGTTAGCCTATCTACAATCACCCAGGTTGTATCATTTCCTTTCTTTGTTTTGGGTAATTTAGTAACAAAATCCGTTGTTATCAATTCTCATTTCCACACTGGCATTTCTAATTGTTGTAGAAATCCTGAGGGTTTCTGGTATTCAGCTTTAACTTGTGAACAAGTTAAACATTTAGAAACATAGGTTGCTATGTCCCTTTTCATTCCTATCCACCAGAAATTTTTCCTTAAATCCTGGTACATTTTGTCATTTCCTGGATGCATCGTATATTTAGACTTATGGGCCTCTTCTAGTATACGATGACGTAGGTTTCCTAATTTAGGTATCCACATTCTCTTTTTATGGAATCTCCAAATTTCATCTGTTCCTTGTCTTAATTCCTTTAACATACCTTTTAATTTTTCAGAATCATCCTTGATTACTGATTCTTGTGCTTCTCTTATTTGATCATTTAAATCTACTTGCAGATTTAACTTAAGAGAACGTACCATTTTTGGCTTTTCATGATACTTTCGGCTTAAAGCATCTGCCACTACATTGGCTTTTCCTTCATGATACTGGATATCACAATCGTAGTCACTAAGCATCTCCATCCAGCGTCTTTGTCTCATGTTCAACTCTTTTTGCTTGAAGATATACCTTAAACTCTTATGATCAGTAAATATGGTAAACTTACTACCATAAAGGTAATGTCTCCAAATCTTAAGAGCAAAAATTATAGCTCCTAATTCTAAATCATGGGTGGAATAATTCTCTTCATGATTCTTAAGTTGTCTTGATGCGTAAGCTATAACTTTTTGTCGTTGCATTAATACACATCCATAACCTAATTTAGAAGCATCGCAATAGACTACAAAGTCTTCAGCTCCTTCTGGTAATGCTAATATGGGTGTATGGGTTAATCTTTGCTTAAGGATTCTAAAGGCTTCTTCTTGTTTTAATCCCCATTCAAACTTAACAGACTTACAGGTTAACTTAGTTAAGGGAATAGCTATTCTAGAAAAATCTTGAATAAATCTTCTATAATAACCGGCTAATCCTAAGAAACTTCTAACCTCGGTTGGTAACTCAGGGGTTTTCCATTTAGTAATTGCCTCGATTTTTGTTGGATCTACATGAATTCCTTCATGATTAACTAAATGTCCGAGGGATTGTACCTGTTCTAACCAAAATTCGCACTTAGTGAATTTAGCATAAAGCTTTTCCTTTCTTAACAAACTTAAAAGTGCGTGCAAATGCTTTGCATGATCCTCTTTACTCTTAGAGTAAATTAGAATATCATCTATAAAAACAATTATGAATTTATCCAAATATGGCTTACATATTCGGTTCATCATGTCCATAAATGCAGCTGGGGAATTGGTTAAACCAAATGGCATGGCAGTAAATTCATAATGGCCATACCTTGTTCTGAAAGCGGTTTTAAGAATGTCCTCTTCCTGTACTTTTAATTGATGATATCCTGACCTTAAATCGATTTTAGAGAAAAATCGAGCTCCTTGCAGTTGATCAAACAAATCATCGATTCTCGGTAATGGGTACCGATTCTTAATCGTGACTTTGTTTAATTCACGGTAATCAATACACATACGCATTGATCCGTCCTTCTTTTTAACAAACAGTATCGGCGCTCCCCATGGCGATGAACTTGGTTTTATAAATCCTTTCTCTAACAATTCATTTAATTGTTTCTTCAATTCTTACATTTATGCAGGTGCCAAACGGTAAGGTGCTTTGGCAATCAGTGATGTTCCTGGTATTAAATGGATTCTAAATTCAACTTCTCTATCTGGAGGTTGCCCTGACAATTCTTCTGGAAAGACATCTGAAAACTGAGATACTACTGGAATATCTTTTAAATCTTTTCCTTTAGTGTTAGTGATTATAGAAATCAAATACACTATGGAACCTTTTCTTATATAGCTTGCAGTTTTCATCACAGAGATGAATTTAGTGGACCTAGAGATTTTATCTCCTTTAACTGTGATCGTTTTACCTTTTTGTGAATTTACTTGTATTAACTTTTGATCACATAAAATATTGGCTTTATTGGCTATTAACCAATCCAATCCTAAAACAACATCGAATCCTTCCAGATTCATGGGATATAGGTTTGCTATAAATTTCTGATTTAAAATTTCTATTCTTGCTCCCTGCAAGATTTCAGAAATCCTAACGGTTTCTCCATTGGCTGTCTCTACTAAGCATTCTTGTGGTAGTTTAGTTAATGACTGATTTAGAAATTTGCAAAATGCTGTATTAATAAAACTTTGGTTTGCACCAGAGTCAAATCATACTTTAGCAAAAACATCATTAACTAAAAATGTACCAGCTATGACATCTGGAATCATCTTGGCTTCATCTGCAGTTAGAACAAATGCTCTAGCATTTTTAGTATTCTTGTTGTCTGGAGCTGGAGCTAATTTTGGACAATTTAGCTTGATATGACCTTGTTCTCCGCAATTGTAACATACCCTGCTGTTAGCTTTCTTTCTGCAGTTTTCTTCATTGTGTCCCGATATTTTGCAAAAGTTACAATATATGGAGCATCTTCCGGAATGCTTTCTTTTGCAATACCTACAGTAGGGTGCAGAGGTAGAACCTATATTTTTCCCACGATTAGAATTTCCAGAACGAAATTCTTGAGTTAACTTTTGGGTTAGGTTCCTCCTTTGATTCTCTTCTTGGGTACGGACTAACTCATCAGTCAAGGTTTTTCCTAGTTTTACTGCTTCTTCTATAGTTTGAGGTCTAGCTGCCTTGACTACGTGTCTTATCTCTCCAATTAATCCCCAAATATAACGGGAGATTAACACTGGTTCTGGTGAAGCAAGAGTTGGCACTATTCTGGCATATTCAAAGAATATTTTAGTGTATCCCTTACTATCCACACCAGTCATCCTAAGGTTTAGGAATTTGTTTGCTATTTGTTCCTTTTCATTAGGTGGGCAGAATTTTCTTTCTACCTTGTCCTTAAATTCTTCCCATTCCATATTGTAGGTTCTATCACTTCCTTTTGTTTGGAGGATAGTATTCCACCATTCTAGTGCTGAATTCTTAAACAGAATAGAAGCAAACAGTATCTTATCTTCTTCAGCACACTTGCTTATCCTTAAGACTGCCTCAGTCTTCTCTATCCAACGTAAGGTTGCAATGGCCCCTTCGTTGCCCGAGAATTCCATTGGTTTACAAGACCAGAATTCTTTATAAGAACAACCATAAGGCATGATTCTTCTTCTTTTGGGAATGGGCATTTGAAGAACAGGTCCATTGTTCACGCTGTTTTCTGGTTCATACTGCTATGCTTACTTTTATTATCAGCATCCATAACAGTTTGAAGAATAAATGGCATTGCATCTATAATTCCTTGTGCTACTATGTGTTGGATAGCACTATTATCCATTTGATTGTTATTGTTATTGATGCTTGGATTCTCATTAACCACGTTAATGTTACTCTGGTTATCATTATTTAGATTTCCTTGATTTCCTTCGTCGGCCATCTGAATTTTAAACAATTATCCCGTATTAATATCACAAGATAATAGATAGTATCGTAATTCACATGACACTTAATCTATCTAAAAACGTCGATCATTGCGACTTGTACTCTATTTTCATATACTATGCGTCTATTACACACTAGTACTGAAATAAAGATTACAATACCAACAGAAAGAAAATTACACTAATAGTACTATGCATACACACATAATTTTATTTTATTATATTATTATTATTATTATTATTATTACTACTATCATTTCACCATTCTCACATTCATGGATATGGATTTATCCAAAAATCCATATTACGTTCATCGTATTTCCATACGAGACGTTCTCCCACCTGACGCATTCTCTCACTGCTTTCTAAAATTTCATCCCCAAAAGTCCTAAGTTCTTGCATGTTTTCTGCAGTCATTGGGGGTGCAGGTTCTCGGACTTGGTTTGTAATCTGGGGTGCGGGTTCCTTATATGGGGGTGAAAGTTCCTGAAATCGGTAAGGATCTTCTAAAATTTCCCTAATGTGGTTATCATGGTAATAGGGATCTAAAGGGTCCATACCTGGGTAGGTTTCTATGTTATGTATGGGTGGGTATTCCTGGATAGGGTAACGTTGCACAAAGTCCCTATTTTCATCCCACCAGGGGTCGTAATTTGGATCTAGGGGGTTTGGTGCAGGTACCCTAGGGATTTCTTCTGGGTTAAAGTCATGGATCTCCACATGGTTTTCAGGAATTTCTATCTCCATGGGTTGTTCTGGGTTTTGTGGTTGTGGGGCTACTAGTTGTTCCAGACTCGGGTCAGCAGCAGTTGTAGCTAGGATATGGAAATTAGCTAAGCTTCTATTAAGCATATCCTGTGTATGGGCATCAGTCTTTCGCTTAGTAGCTGCTAGAACTCTTTGCTGTTGCAACTTTTGCATTCTCTTCCTACGAGCAAAGGCTTCCTTAGTGAACCATCCTCGTTTCTTATGAGGGAATGGCTCTTCTGACTGAGCTCTAAAAGCAAACACTCTTTCTTCCTGATCAGCAGAATACCCAGAAAGGGCAGGCTGTGAAGAGGTACCTTCACTTCTAGGTTATTCAGACAACTGACGACTCATGTCTGAGGATCCTTGATCACTCATACTGTAAACTAACAAATAGTCAAATAACACATAACAAATAAATACAGTTATGCATGTATTTCCATTATTTCATAACACAAAATTTACATTTTAAGTGTCAGCAGAACACTTCTTTGGCTCAGACCAGTGGCTAGGCTTTGATACCACCTCCTGTCGCAACCCCCGATCCCTTATCTGTCCCGGGAATGGGCGGACGCGAGCTCAGAGTTTGGTGGTATCAGTTGTTTAAATCTTGCAGCGGAATTTACATCAGGACTGTAGTTAGGAAATGTTTATCAGAGTAAAACCACCATATTTGATATTAATAATAACATGGGCAAAACCCAAGTTTCTTATTACAATACATTTATAGGGACAAACCCTATTTTATTGAATTTAAAACATCGTTTATTAGGTAACTTTTATAGCCACATTTTTCCCAAGCCTTCAGTGCTCTCCAGCTGGCTTTTCACTAATTGGTTGTTCACATTGTGTTACCTGTAACGCGTTTTAAAAACATTTGTCAGTCGGAAATACTAGTGAGTGAATCCCAGTTTAATCAAGAAACATTTTATCAATTAAAACAGTATTGAGAGCGATCACATTGTTTATGTCTACACAATTACTCATTCAGTATTTGCCACTCGACCGGATCTATGGCTATGGTCAAATTACCCATTGGCTAACTCGTCGTCCAATGGTAATGAACTGTCATTCCGACTTACTACTACTCGTAGTAATAAATTTTGTATACAAAACCCCATAATACCGGCAGTATTTGAAGAACTACAAAGACTCAATCACCGCTTAATCACATTGTAAACAATTAAGGTTTTGTAAAACATTCCAAAAACGTTAACAAAAAGAGGATAAACTCACATTGCTATCTTAGGCTTCTTGTAAGGGTTTCCTGGATATAATCTATAATTTATACAAATGTACATTGATTAGTATCATAACCCTTTGAAAATATTAATGATACCCTCCCGAGATGGCATTCCAACAACTACGTCGGGCAGAACCACGACAGTTGTTACGAAACCCTAAATCAATCGAGCAGCGTAACTGTTACGAAACTGGGGTTATAATACTTACAACGGAGCAGAACCTCGCTAATTAGGGGGATATAATACCCGACTACAATGTCTACTACTTCAGAATTTGAGATTGAGAATGAATTGTGAGCGACGGAAAACGAAAACTGATGGCCTTCTTATATAGGGCTGAAATCTGTCTCTCACGCGTCCGGCGTCAACGTGTAGCTTGTCCCGGTCACCAAGTAGACCCGCCATGATGTCGACACGTGTCAGCTCAGGATGTATCCGCGTTTAATGATCTCTCGCGGCCCGCGTCAATGTAAGCTTAAGCTTACGCGGCCTGCTTGAACTAAAGAATTCAGCGGAGTCAAGTTCCACCCTTGATACCGCCCGCGTAAAAGATTGGGGTGGGTCTACGCGGCCCGCCTCAACTTACTGTTTTCAGATTTTTATTTATTATATATATATATATATATATTATACTTCGGGCTCGGTTTTCACATATGGGGTGTAGAATAAGATATATTGAGACATTCTATAATATACTAGAGTGTCAGAATATTTATAAGAGTGTTGGTTTTACCGAGAGTTGTTACAACTGTTACCCACCTTTAATCTCACTTGCACATGGTTTTGGGCAATACTAGGGGCTCTAATGGTTTCATAAAACCATGGGCTTGATGTGTACGGCCTAGAATGAAGCTCGGATAACGAGAAACGATCCTAACGGTCTTGCATTTCCTATAAATACCCAATCCCCACTTCTTGCAAACCCACATTTGATCTGAGTTTTTCTCTAAGTGGTTGTGATTATTCACTTCCTACCTGAGATTACTTGGAATCAAATCTTGCGGGGACCCTTTGTAAGTCTTCTTTCGTTCTTTTATTCGTTTTGTCGTGAAAGTCAAACTTTGTTTGATTTTCTGCATTAACCAGATTATGGTCAATGCGAAGTTCGTTTGAACTTCATAACGTGAGCGTAATCACGATGGTTATAGTCCCTTGTGACTATACCTACTGATTACCACGTTATTTAGGCTCAGTGACGAGTCGTAGTTTCGGCCAAAATGCGTATTCTTGCGTATTTTGTAACCAAACTACTATTAGGTATCAAAACCATTTGTTTTGATACCAAACCTGTTTTCTAACCTCGTTAAACATGTTCTAACATGTTTAACTCGTCACTTTTAGTTTAGTGCTTATATAGGGTCGTAAGGTAAGTGATCTAAACAATCGCTTATACTTTCGAACCCGACCCGTTTGGTCGATCTTTAGGATCCGACCAAATGCATTAGGTGACCATAGTTGTATAGGGAATAACCTTCTGAGGTTATACCTTATGGTCACAACGTTTAGTTAGTTGTATGATAGGTAGTTTATATGCCTTAGATAAATTACCAAAATGCCCTTTTACGCCCAAAATTCATTTTAAGCTTATGTAACAAAATTTTTGATATCTAAACTGTTTTGGCAACAATATTAGACATGTTAAGGCATATTTTACTTATCATAGGACTAGTTAGGCGTTCTGAACGCGTTTTACGCGAACGACGCGTTAAAGTAGCATAAGCTACCTAAACGGGTCGTAATGGTTCGTAAGCACTTAGGTTAGGTTTCATTTTAGTATGTAGGATTTATTAAACCATACTATATGAGTTTCCCATACTCATTTGGTTTACGAACCCTCATGCTACCCGATCCTCCGAATATGTCCGGTTTTTTAACATAGTTACCTATATTAGGTGCCGTTTGATTTCCGTGATCTCTAGCATTGCTTGGTTGTTACTCAAGGACTCCTAGGCAATCTCAAGTGAGTACATAGACCCCTTTTTTAGTGTTTTCAAACTGTTTTGGGGTGAAACACATGTGCCTACTTGTTACTTTCGTGCTTTCCTGTTTTCACATCATATACTTGCTATGTTCGCTAGTACATTTATAGTACATGATTTACATTACATTGTTTTGCTATGTATGTTTACTTAGCATACTTAGTACATTGTTTTACTTTACATTTCTGCTATGTATGTTGACTGAGCATGCTAGCACATTGATTTACATGACTTTTCTGCTTTGTATGTTAACTTAGCATACTTAGTACATTGTTTTACATTACAATTTGTTGCATATGCTCATCCAGCATATGAACACATTATATACATTTTGAACCGTTTGTAACTATTTGACTATGTGAACCGTTGTAACCATTTGATTATGTGAACCGTTTGTAACTGTTGAACCGTGTGAACCGTATTTGACCATACATAACCATTTATACAATTGTTAAACATTACATTTTGGTGGTTGTTTGGGTAAGTGATCTAAGTAACGAGGCGACGTGTAATACGATAAAAACATGGTGGATACGCCCCTGGTACTTCCTATATATAAGTGCTTTTATGGTATTACATACCGTAGCGTTATTTAAACCATTTCAGTTTAGACATATTACATCTACAATACAATCTTCACATAAACATCGTTTTACAAATAACTTAACTTATACAAACTCATTTTTACTTGGTTATTCGCTTAACCATACATTATTCTTTTATACATATATATCATTTGGTTTATTCATCACTTTTCAAATGATTTATGAAGGGAAACATTCAACAAGATTCATGACTACTTTTTATTAAACAGTTTCTTTAAACTCAAGTCATGAATCCTATTTTCACAAAACCTATGTATCTCACAGACATTTTTATGCCGACGTACCTATTTTCACATGTGTTTTCAGGAGCTGTTGCATAGGATGATCGAGACACACTTAGGCGGACTTGTGCCTTAGTGACTTAAAACAAAGCAAGAACTAGTTAATTTATGTTATGTACTCTTTGTTTCTTGTTTGAGACAATGTAACTCTCTTGTTTGATAAATAAAACGTAACTTTAATTTCCATGGTGGTGAAACAATTAATTCTGTTACAACACTCCCCGACGTTTCCGCCACGTTTCGTTGTTTTACGTGGTCGGGGTGTGACACAAAAGGATACCCAATCCTTAAAACACATAGCAAGGAAAAAAGCCACATTCAATTTCCATCAAACATGCAACTATACGCGATCAAATAATCAACAATACTGAAACAAATATCAAAATAAGCATCATCAAAAAATTAATTACCATACAACAGTTCCATGTCCACTCGGTTAGATCTCGAAATCCCCCAATAACTCGAAACCGCAGCCTGATCACAGTTCCGATATCGGCCTATTTCACCAACCAGGCCTTCAGCACCGACTCCCGCGGCAGAGCTCATCATCATTTGAGCGATTGAAAATACAAACATATAAATTAGACACAAAACAATAAAATTAAAGGTTACAATAGAGAATCAGTAAGACAATGTTTAGAATGAACCTGGATTCTAGAAAAGGGCAATTTAGGGTTTTGCGAAGGGAAGAGGATCTTGCTTACAGCCTGGCCAAAACCATGTTTCTGAATTCATCAAAACCTGCAATTATTTGAACATTTTTTGTAGGATCTGAAGCACCAAAACATGATTCTTCGATACACACAAAAACTCTGCCAATGAAACAACCTAAGATTCATGAACAGAAAAAATGTGTAATATTTTTTTTTTTTTGGTAAAACATGATAATGGTCATTTCATATAAAAACTTTAAGGACAAATGTGTAACGAAATATAAAAAAGTTAATTAACTTCTACACAAACGACAAGGAGGAACATAGCAAACAACACATCGAACTTACATAACAACCAAATCGGTCAGCGGACAACTCATCGGAGCTCTGTAACACAAAAATTAGTTTAAACGGAAACAATGAAAACCGATCTAACTGAAAAAGAAACATACAATAGAAGCTAGGCTTACAAAAATTCTTGCCGGTGTTAAACAGGTACCACGCGCCGCCTCCATCTTCTTACTGTAAGCATACCCACCATCACGAAATCAACAACAATTCCAACTACTGTTCCTAATGAACACTATGATTAGGGTAAACATACCTGTTGGAGCCCTAATAGCCTGAAAAAAAAACCATCGTCTGGCTTGTGGTGTTGTAGTGTTAGGTCGTCGACGTCGATTTGGGGCAGAACGATGGTGAGAGAGGTGTTGAAGGATATTACCTTATGTAGATGAAAGCGGCAGATGAATGTGACACTTATTAATCGCAAATGTTGAAGGATCTTACCTTAGAGTTTGTTGTCAACACCATCTAGTGAGAGAGGTGTGAAGATGACTATGGCTGAGTGAGTGAACCTTACCTTCCCTGCGAATGAAAGAAGATCTGTCGGATGTTAGGGTTTGAATTTTGAATTTTCAGTTGAAGAGAGAGAGAGAGAGGTGTGAAGATGACTATGGTTTGAATTTTGAAAATGAAGCAGTACTATATTTGAGATGAGAGAGGAGGAGGAGGATTAAAATTATGATTTGAATTTTGAAATTGATTTTGAAATTTCCTCCTTAAAAAATCCTATTATATACAATATATTTTTCATAATAATAAAATATTGAAAACGGAATTATGACATCAGCAGGGACAAGTGGCATACCTTAATGGTTGACATATAGGCAGATTTACTTCAGCCAAAAGTCTCTTATTATAGATAGTACAGATGGTACAATCCCTTATTTTCCCTATATTAATTAGCAAATTACTCTCCTCTCACATATTTACTGTTCAATTTTTTTCCATCCCATTTGTCCATTTGTCAGTCTCATATGCTGTAAACTATTTTCAAAACTTGAACACATTGTACAACCAATCAAAGAAAATAGTACAACCTCATTGAAAAACCAAAACCCCCAGCACCACAGTTGATTAATTATGGTGAAAATAGAGTTGAAAAGGATGAACAAAGATGAGAGAGCGACCCGAGGTAAGGGTTTTGCAGTGGTCAGTGGTGACGGCGGGTTGGGTGGCAACGGTTGACGAGAAGATCGGTGATGGTGGATAGAGGAGAAAAGAGTAGAGAGGAAGATGTGATGGGTTAGAGTTGGAGAGATGTTGTAAAGTTTATGGCAAGGCAAACTATGGTTGAAGGTGGGTTACAAACGGTGGGAGCTAAGGGGTGGGGCGACGACGGTGGGGTTGCTGTTGGTGGTTGTGTTGGGTGGTGGGGTTTCCGGTGTCAGATCCGATCGGAGGGAGTCATGGTTGTTGAGAAATTTGCAAAACCAGAAAACATCTTCAACAGAAGACGAATAAATCTTCTGGCTTCAAAACCAGTTATGGTAGTTGAGAGATCTGCAAATCCAGAAATTTTTGTCGCATAAGAACAAGAACCGAGCTTTCCATTCTTTTACACCTTACCAGATCACCAATCCAAGTCAATTCAAGGCCTGACTAGGATGAAACACCTACAGTTTATGTCATATTTCTTTTTTTGGTCAGCCAAATATTTAATTATATGGTTGTTGAGACTTGAGAAAGTGTAGAGAGATGAAGCACAGTGTAGAAGAGGGTTGTAGAGTTTTTTAGGATTTCACATATATTTTCCTTTTCTTCTCTTCCACTACATGTGTTTAGGTGAAAGACGATGGGTAAAGAATTTGATGGTTTTCTAAACCACCTAATGGTTTTCTTCTTTAAATAAAATAATAATAGTAATTAACTTAATGCTTTAAATATAGTTGTATTAGAAGTAAACTTATAAAATGCCTACATAGGGCATGTTTGGCTTTCCTTCTTTTCAACTTCTTGAAAAGGACTTTTGCAAAAAAAAAGTCAGAAATCCTGACTTCTGGAAACTTAAAAGGACTTTTGCCATGAAAAACGGAAAGCCAAACACTTCTAAAAGTCCTTTTCCTTCAAAAATAAGTCAGAAGTTGATAAAAAAAGGAAAGCCAAACACCCACATAAAATGTAATTATATAGTTGAAAAAACTCCAAGAGTTTTTATTATTGGATATTTGAAATATTTGTTTATAGCTCCTTTTTCCCAGAGTTTTATTATTGGATCTTCAAAATATTTGTTTTAGCTTATTTTAACAACCATGAAAATAATTATATGTTTAAAAGAAAACCAGGTAAAAAAACTAATTATATAATGAAAACTTTTGTATTATAAGGTTATATTATTAATTGAAACACACGCTATTTACAAAACTACTTTATACCAACATAGTTATTTTTTTATATAATAAATAATTATGTTTTGGTTTAAAGTTGGCCAGTTAACACCTTACAACGCATATGCATGATTCAACACTTTTACGTTTGTTCTGTTTAACGGTCTCGTCGCAACGCGCGGGTCATAAAACCTCGTTATTCCTATAATGTATACAAACAAAATTCTAAATTTTGGGCCCTTTTTGGTTTTGGGCCTCGGCTATCGCCCAGGCTGTCCAGCCTAATAACCGGGCCTGAGTAATGGTTTTTTATGATAAAAACTAAAACTAAACCGTTGAAAAATTAAAACGAAACCAAACCGTCACTAACGGTTTGGTTTCACAGTTTTGAAATATGGTCAAAACACAAAAAGTATAAACATTGCAATTATAATAAATTTGACTAGTGTATCTCTAATTCTCTACCATTTAGCAACCAAGTGTAGGGTATGTGGTGGGATTGTCGTAATGGTAAATGGAAGGAACAAAAATCAAAAGGCATGGAAAGAATTAACACAAGTCAAGAACTCAAAGTAAGTTGAAGCAGCAACATAAAATAGGTTGAAACAAAAACAAAAAAAATGGATTTGAGGAATATGTTCAAAGAAAGCCGAACTAGCCCAGATTATTTAAAATGCTAATAAAAGAGAAGAGATCATGTGTTTTCATTTAAGCATATGTAAATAACTATATTTAACTAAAGTACTAAATATATTTTAATCCAACGGTCAAGTCCGGTTTTTTATGGACGGCTGTCATTGTAAATCATAAATCAACCGTTCACTACAGTTTGAAAATTAAAAAACGAGCGAAAAAAAACGATCGTGAAACCAAACCGATGACCGGTTTACGCCGTTCACTGTTTTAAACCAACCCATGAACAACCCTAGTCATATCTAACATGTTTCATAAACAAGTTGTGCCTTGGTTAACTAGTTTAAAGCGTTTATTGAAAACGGTTGACTCACTAACTTGTATAATTAAGCAAATCAACTTGCTAATCCGCTTAACCCATTGTGTATAACCCACCAACTCGATTAACATTTTACAACTTGGTTACAATCAATCAACCAGTTTGAATAAAACGAAAATGACTCCCGCTATATAGCCGGCCTTTTCTAGTGCATACAAGTTGTTTGATTAAATTGGAACTCAATTGTGGACAATGTTGAATATGGGTTTTTGAAGATGTGTCCCTAAAGAATTATCATTCAACTCAATTGTGGTATTGTTGAATATGGGTTTTGATCATTTTTCTAGTGCATACAAGTTGTTTGATTAAATTCCAACGAGATGGAAACTACATCAATAAAAACACTAGCTAAGATTTTGCATTCTTCATGTCTTTCTTTGTTCTTTACTTAAGAATTCTACAATATGTTGTGTGAAAGCTCTCCATCCATGGTTGTACCTTAGCAAAGTCTTGATCATGCATGATCAACACCTTTTTCTGCTTTGTACTTAAAGTTTTTCGCGGCTATAAGAAAGAAAATGAAGTTCAAAAGGCACAAACCCGTGAAAAATAGATAATAATAATCTAGGCGAGATTCGTTTAGGTTGTCTAGGATCCAACCTTTATGTCCATTCCTTTGTGAAACATTAGCCACAGTAGATAAGATGAAACTACTAAGAAAATACCCGACACCAAGACCAGTTGTAAAATACGCTGTACCAAGACTTTTCATTCCTTCGGGTGCTTGATCATAGAAAAATTCAAGTTTCCCGACTTCTAAGAAGTTATCAGCGACGCCCATTAAGATAAACTGAGGGAGGAGAATGAATATACTTAATGGCACTATTTTCCCTTTCTCAAATATACCATGATCTTTAGCGACATTTGGTCGCCGCCTTTCTACCAAACTGGCAATGATCATGATGATGACATGGAGGGCTAAGCCAATTCCCATTCGTTGTAACAAAGTGATGCCTCTAGGGTTGTTTGTGTATCTTTTAATCAATGGTACGAAGTAACGATCGTATATAACAATGGTGATAAGCATGGAGATTGTTATGAATGCAGCTAGACAAGCCGGTGGGATCTCAAAATGTGGTCCCATGGACCGAACCAATGTGGTACCTTGTTTGATGAATAATGTGTGGGTTTGGGCCAGTAATGTGCTAGGAATGAATGTTGTGAACAAGATTGGGACCATTTTGAGCATTTGCTTTGTTTGCTCTACTTGAGTCACCGGACATAGATTCCATTTAGAAACCGGTTCTCTAATCTTCACTGCGGCTTTGTCGAGGAACCTATATGCAAAAAAAGAAAAATATTGTGTGATGCATCGGATACTAGTAGTCACACCGAAAGTGTGTAATAGTATATAATGAAGAACACATCACGGGGCTAGAACATTTTGAAGTGTTCTATGAAAATAAGTATATTGACAAAATGTGAAAGAGGTTATACAACTACCTTAATGACGAGGAATGGTCAATTCTATGCTTCCGAGAACCACAATACTCATCCAAAGTTAACTCATAAAGTTCTTCAGGGTCAACAGGCACAACTACATTCCTCTTTCTTGCAGCAGCAACTAGTACCTTTGCCATATTAGTAAACGGGCTTTCTGTCGTTGGCTTGTGCCTATAAATCGGTGTCCCGATTATAAACATTATTATGGCCACAAAAAGAGCCAATGTAGAGATAACATACCCTAAAGCCCAACCCACATTATCTTGAATGTACACTAGGAATGTATTTGAGAAAAGGGTGCCAAAAAAGATGCTAAACATCCACCAATTGAAGAAAGTGAGCTTTTGGGCTTTCTCATTGGGCTCAAAATCATCGAATTGATCTGCACCCATTGTTGAGATATTCGGCTTGGTCCCACCCGTCCCAACTGCAATGATGTAGAGTGCGCAATAGAATATACCAACTTGAAACGATGAGGCCCGTTTATCGCAATCTAAGTAGGTCACATGTTTTCCACATGATGGTGGCTTTAGGGATGGTAGTGAAACCACAAGAGTCAATAAGCACATACCCTGTTTGGAAGAAGCCTCATTTAAGAACTTTATTAATAAGTTAATCTATCAACTAGTTTACGACATGTTTAACCCGTTTTTACATCTCGATTAAAAGCTTTACAACTTCATTACAACCTGTTTGACTCATATAAATAAATTGGCTAAACATGTCGTGTTCGGGTTACATGATTTTAACTACATACGGATTAGGGTTTTTTTTTTCTCTTTGACACGAATAAACGAAGGGGCAGGGTGTTCAACGATTCAACCTGCCACACCGCCACGTTTACACCCTATCTACTATCTAGAATCATATATTTACCATGAGATAAATAATTGAAGAATTCATGAAAGTCCAGTATCGGCCCAAATATGTGTCTGCAATATACGCACCAAAAATAGGTGTCAGCCACACGGTCCCGGCCCAATTTGTGACATTGTTTGATGATTTCACAGTGCCTTGATGTAGTTCCCTTGTCAAGTACAACACCAAATTCGTCGCTATGCCATAATATGCCATTCTTTCACACACTTCATACCCTACAAATTAAGTTATACAAATGTTCTATCATAAATCAACTCATGTAACAAATGAACCATGAACCATGAACCATATAGTGTGTATAGAGTTATTCTTATCAATTATTGTAAATAGGTTCTGTCCATTAGGATTGGGCTCGATCTCTATAGATAGTCGTATATATTATGCTACTGAGACACACCGAAATATACAATCCTAAAAATTATTACACTCACCGAGCATGAAGTAACAAGCTCTCCATTTCCCCGTATTTGATCTTAAAACGGGTTTACCCTTGAGAGTTCTAGTCCCATCTTGTGTAAAGTCTTCTCCAACTCTCTTCCCATCTTCGACCAACTCCATCATGCAAAAAAACACGAGTAAATAAAGTATGCACTTCGTATGGACGTTAGAGCCCGTCTTCTTATAAATGCCTGTCTCCATCGAACTGTACCAAACTATACCGAAACAGTTTGGTATAAACAAACCACGATTGAATCTACGCCTTCCATCGCTTTCAGTCCCTTTTGTTTGTACAATACATGCCTAATCTTTCTGTCATTTTCAGTCCATTGGTTTCTTTTAGTTAGTATTTCCTAAAATGTCTTGGGCTTTTTATATATATTGACTTATGGGCTTGGGGGTAACATATACATTTTTAGGATCAGGGCCTAAAATTTCTAACAGTTCTTATGCATTGTTTGTCTTTTAATGTTTAAAATTAACATTTAAGCAATGGAAAGGAGTTTATCAACACATTCATGGTCACAACTTGATACATGGTTACTTAATTCAAGGTTCATAATTTGACAGTGGTTAATACAATAATGTGTCGATCGACAAAGTGTTATATATAAATGATACTAGTAAGTAGTGTTATATATCGACAAAGTGTTATATATAAAATGATATCTTTTATTAGCATTCTTCAAATTCGGAACAAATGTTCTAATTGAGACAAAAACGATACGAGTGGACCTAATTAGAACACTTTTAAAACTTGGTTACTATTATGTGACATTTTCCCTATGTAAAGCCCAAAATATAATTGATATTTAATATAATAACAATACTATCTAATTCTAGTTAAATACAAAAAGTCATGACTAAAACTTAAAAGCAATATTTATGATTAACGGTATAACGAAAAAAAACGAAAGCAAACAAGCAAATATACAAAATCCCATATACTGGCATTGGCTCAAACTAAAGCCATTTTACCCGGAAACATAACTTTGTTCTGTGATCTTTCCAATATCTTCTTTCGACTCTTGCTCAACATGGGTGACTTCGGCATTGTATTTAAAGTTTTTCGCCACGAAAAGGAAGAAAAGGAAGTTCACGGAGCTCAAAACTGCATAAAACGCGTAATAATAATCTAGGCGAGACGCGTTAAGGTTGTTTAGGATCCAACCGTGGTGTCCATGCTTCTTTGTAACATCAGCAACAGTTGATAAGATGAAACTGCTAAGAAAATACCCGACACCAAGACTAGTCGTGAAATAAGCCGTCCCGAGACTTTTCATTCCTTCGGGCGCTTGATCATAGAAGAACTCGAGTTTTGCAACTTCCAAGAAACAATCAGCAACGCCCAACAACGCGAATTGCGGAATGAGAATGTAAATTTTTAGAGGCACAATCTGCTTCATTGTTAATATACCATGCTCTTTAACTACGCTTAGTCGATGTCGTTCTACACGACTAGCAACAATCATGGTGACAATATGGATGATTAACCCAACGGTCATTCGTTGCAACATAGTGATACCTCTTGGGTTCTTTGTGTACTTTCGAACGAAGGGTACAAAGAGGCGGTCATAAACCGCAAGGCTAATAAGCATCGAGATTGTCACGAAAACAGATAAAGAAGCAGGCGGGATTTCAAAATCCCCTATGTGCCGATTCAATGTGGTACCTTGTTTGATGAAAAGTGTGTGGGTTTGGGCCATTAGCGTGCTAGGAATGAATGCTGCACACAAGATCGGGATCATTTTGATCATTTGCTTCGTTTGCTCGACTTGTGTCACCGGGCATAGGTCCCATCCGGAAGCCGGTCCATCAACCTTCACCGCGGCTTTGTCGAGAAAACTATATGTTACAATGTTCAAAGAGGTTATGCATTTAGAAAATAAATGTATAAATACAAATGGTCACATGGGCTTACCTTAATGAAGATGAATGGTCAATTCTATATTTCCCTGGACTAGCGTACGCGTCCAAAGTCAACTCATAAAGCTCTTTCGGGTCAGCAGGTACACTTGTATTCCACTTTCTTGTAGTCGCGACTAGTACCTTAGCCATTCGAGTAAACGGGCTTTCCCCTCTTGGTTTGTGTCTATAAAGTGGTGTTCCAAAAACAAATGTTATTATGGCCACAAGTAGCATGATTGTTGGGATACCGTACCCTATCCCCCAACCCGAAGTATCTTGAAGGTACACCAGGAACGTGTTTGCGAAAAGAGTACCAAAGAAAATGCTAAACATCCACCAATTAAAGAAAGTGAGCTTATGGGCCCTTTCCTTGGGCTCAAAATCGTCAAACTGATCCGCACCCATTGTGGAGATATTGGGCTTGGTTCCACCGGTCCCTATTGCAATAATGTAGAGTGCACAATAGAAGACACCAATTTGGAGCGAGGAGGCCCTTTTGTCACAGTCTAGGTAACTCACATTTTTACCACATGTTGGTGGCTTAAGGGATGGTAGTGAAACAACTAGAGTCAAGAAACATATACCCTGTCAAATAAAGAAAAAGTCAAAGAGTATAAGATGACAATTACCAAGCCCATTATTCTATGCAGGTCTTAAGCCCAAAAATATAAGAAAATGATTGGGCTTAACAACTATAACCTAAAGATTGGTAACTATAAATAAGTAATACATTTTACAAGAATAAATGACAAAAGACCATGTGTAGGCCTATGTCTATTATTGAGCCAATAATAGTGACACCGGCACAATACTTTAGTCCCAGTAAGACTATCCGTATTGGGGCAGTATTTAGGCGTTTTTTGCCTCAAAAACGCCTTACCATTCCCGCACACCACCCCGGGGGCGTTTTTTTTTTTTTTGCCCAAAATGCTTTTGGCGTGCTTTTTTTCCACGGCAAGCTTCATTCCTTTGGCCCAATCACCTTCATCTTCCTTTTATAAAACCAATAAGATTTTTTGATTTTTTGATTTAATTTTATTACAAACATAATGCCCCACAATGCCCACATCCCAACTACGCCCATTTTAGAAAAAAACCCCATAACGCCTCATTGCTGACTGGGCTGCCACATGGCGCAAAACACCCAAGGGTAGGAGTATTACCACTACACATGGTCTAACAAAATACAAAACAAATAAACATACTCATTAAAATATCAAACAATTGATAGGGTCTAGGAAGATTTGGATGAGGGCACACCTTGTCTCTATTACGAAAGCTAGAGAAGGCTCCCGTTAAGAATCCCAACTCCAAAAAGATATTAGTCCCATGACATTATAAATATATATAGGGGATGATTATCTTGAGAACGCTAAGTATTACGAAAACCGTGAGAACGAATCAAAACCAATTTTTTTAATACAACCCTCATTGTAATTAAAATATAACATCAAAAAAAGAATTTACAAAATCAGATAATTCATTTTCCTCTCAAAATCACTCGTATTAGATTTTTAACACATGTGTAAATATAACAAATTTACACATGTAAATTACATTTCTAACATTATATTCGAATAATAATAATAAATGTAAAAAAATTGAATTTGCATTGAATTTACCACAAGATAAATGAGTGAAGCAATCATGAAAGTCCAGTATCGGCCCAAATATGTGTCAGCAATAAAAGCACCTAAAATAGGTGTCATCCACACTGTCCCAACCCAATTTGTGACATTGTTTGACGATTTAACAGTGCCTTCATGTAATTCTGTTGTCAAGTACACCACCAAATTTGTTGATATTCCATAGTATGCCAATCTTTCACAAATTTCATACCCTGCAATTTAATTTCCATCAACCCAAATAGGAATACATTCCTACTTTCATAACATTCAAGTTCTAGATTCTACACTATTTATCAGTTTTGTCGCAAATAAAAATAAAATAATAGGGTGTAAACGAGCTAGGGTTTTTAGGAGCTACTCAAGATCAACTCGTTAAAAGCTAATTTAATAAACAAGCTCAAGACGAAGCTTCATATAGCGAACTTAACTAATCTTGCGAGCCTACATGAAGCTTTATTGATATAAAAATATAGTTCATAATATAATAAAAATATATAATTATTAAGTAACTAACATCGTTATACATATAATTAGGACAGAGTTAACTAATTATACATAAATAGTATATGTTATGTTATACATGTAAAATCTAAATTTAATTAATACGTCGTATCTGATTGCACCACGTGTCACAATTCTTTGAGCCCAATATATTTTTTCTTGTTTCTCTTATTTCACTTGTTCAGATTATATTTCCTAATTTAAAATAAAATATTAATATTGTTTTATTATTCAGAAATATGCGTTGCTATATTTTATTTATTCTGCCCGTGTAATACATAAATTTCTAACCTAGTCATATCTATAAATATATATACACAAATAATTAAATAATGAAAACATGAGCTATGTTAAAGCTTAAATTACTACAAACATAACTATCTCAAGTTTTAAATATGTATTTTCGGTCATATACACATACATAGAGTGTTATGATCAAATACAAATAGATTTAATGTAGCAGGCGAACAAATAACTAGAGTAATGATTATTACTTTAAAGTATTTAAATCATAGTAATTATTATTACTCTATTTTCATTTTTGTGGTGTAAAGTTGTGATTACTTTACTCCAAACTATAGAGTAATAATTACTCTAGTTATTTGTACGTATAGTAGGTTAATTTTATTTGTACAGTATCTTACATATATATGTTTTAACATATAAGGAAAGGGATAAAGTTTTAACATATCGAGGGTTGTTTGTGTGTTTGATTCACTTGTGAAACGATCTCTAGTTTAACAAATGACGTCATTAAATTTTAATATAAACTTGTTAAAAAGTTGCACAATAGTTTTATTAACGTATTGGATACTAAACCAACATAGCTAACAACAACCAAAACGTATCTTGTATATTTTATGATATATAAAGATGTTACGACACTTACCCAGCATGTAATAACACGCTCTCCATCTCCCAGTGGTTGATCTTAGGACACGTTTGCCCTTAAGATCGGTAGTCCCATCTTCTGTAAAGTTCTTTTCGATTCCCTTCTCGTATTCCATGGATCCCATCGCAAGAAAAAAGCAAGAACGAAAATCCTACGTGTGTATGCTAATGCATTGTCGGGTTTTTATAAACGTTTATGCTCTTGGAACTTTGCCAAATCATATCCAAACAAATTATTTCTTGTTCTTAACTTATTTTTTAGTCATTTTCTCTTGTCAGCTGCCTTCCTCTTATACATCACAAGGGCAACTATAGTATCTTTTTCATTTGTTTGTTTTAGTTGGAATTTACTAAATTGTCCCTCAAGCCACCCTTTGTGTTTGGATCATGAGCCATGTGCTGATTACTAACATCAAATTCGGCAACATTTGATTCCCTTGGTTTGCTAATAAATGTGAACTATAACTTAGATGTGACAATTTTGATGAAATTATTATTTATTAATGTGTCAATTTAGGCTACAATTTATTTAACATATAAGATATAGTAATAAGCTAAAGAGTTAAATACCATTTTAGTCTATGTGGTTTGAGTCATTTTATCATTTTAGTTTAAAGGTTTCATTTTTCCTCTGTGGGTCCAAAAAGGTTTCATCGTTGCCATTTTAATCCAATAGTTAACTTCATCCATTTTTTATGTTAACGAGAAAGGCAATTCGGCCATATAAAATGACCGAATTGCCCTTCTCGTTAACAGAAAAAATGGATGAAGTTAATCCAGTGGACTAAAATGACAACGGTGAAACCTTTTTGGACCCACAGACGAAAAATGAAACCTTTAGACTAAACTGATAAAATGACTCAAACCACACAAACTAAAATGACATTTAACTCTAAGCTAAAATAAAACAGGTCATACAAGTAAGGAAGTCATCGAAAGTGTCTATAGATAATATCAAATTATTATTATCTTAATAGATGCTATAACAAATTATTTATATATAGATCATTCTAACATTAGATGCTATAACAAATTATTTATATATAGATTATTCTAATTCTAACATTAAAATGTAGAAAATGAACAATAGTATTTTCGCGTCCAACCAGTTATCTTGACTGGCCGTTTACATACACATTTAAGAATATTCATTACCTCACCGGTATGACGCAATGATCTTGTCATCTACTCATCTCTACCCACAAAACTAGTTGTGTTTTTATGTGTTATATCTCTATAGTTATGTTAGAAATTAATGAGGTACATAGCTATAGTGGTATATACTTTTACTTGTGTAGGTATCATATCTCACACGAGCCCAACTCATGTATCCACTCTTCACTCGTGTATTACCAATTACCATTACGTGCATGTTCAACTAACAAAATTTAATATATTGTTTTTTTTTTCTTTGCATAGGGGTTGATATCGAAAGCATGAAGTTTAGACAATCCTATTACTAATTTATAATTGTATTTAAACAGCGTCGAAGCTTGAAAATTTCCACCGGAGGGTCGGAAGTCACCGGACCTAATATTTGGGGGGTCGAAAATGTATATACTTAAAAAAATTCTATATGAAACGTACATACATAACACTACTGAGCGAAAAGTTTGAAGGGTCGGGCGCCCCCATCTGAAAGTTGCGCCCTTGTATTTAAACACATAAAAAGAAAACGCCCATATGTGGGGTTTTCCCTGTTAGACCATGCTTAGTGGTAAGGTTTTTGGGCATTTTACCCTTGAAAAACGCCCCTAAAAGCCAATCAACCGCCCCCGGGGAGTTTTGTTCGAATATTTGCTCCAAGGCGTCCCCTTTTCCATGCCGAAGAAGGGGATGAAGTGGCCAATCACAGTTAATCTCCTTTTTTTAGTCAATATGATTTTTTTGATGGTTTTTTTATTTATTTAATTGTTTAACACCCCTTTTAACATAATGCACCACATTCTCACTACACCCATTTTAGAAAACGCCCCATAATGTTTCATTACTGACTGGGTTGTCATATGGCGCAAAACGACCAAAAATAGGAGCATTACCACTACACATGTTCTTACGGTGACCCAAACATTAACAGGTTTTTTAATCATAGCATCAATCATTCAATTGCAATCCACAATTATGTGAATGGTACTGGCATGAAAAGGCGGGTGACAAGATAATAAATTATTCACAATTATGTGTATTTATACACAGACGTAAATTAATACATATATCACAATTTCATAAATTATTGAGACAAATGACATCAAAAAATATTACTTTACTTTCATAATTTCTTTACAAATATCGTGTGACGTATGAAAAGTTCACTTTTATCATGTTGCTTACTGACCCATCAACTTTTGCGTGAATATATTATCTTTTCTCCATTAAATTATACTTTGATTACGACCTACAACCGTAACAAAAATAAAAAATAAAAAACTAAAAGATACTTGACAAAGCCTAGAATCTAGTCATCCACATAAATCATCGCCACGACTCTTCAATTTTTGTTTACGCTTGATTGAAATTTTCATATATAATAAAGGCATAATTACAAAAAAAAAAAAAAAAATATAGTCATTGGTGTTCAAAATGTTTCCAATATATTTCAAAGTAATTAATCTCGTTTTCACTAATCAATAGATGCCATGTTAGTTTCGTCAGCTGAGACGGTTAGAATTTTGCCTATACCTTAAACATGACGGCTAAGACGACTATAATTTAGGCTACAACTTTTTCAAGACGACTGAATGACTAAGCTTTGATGACTGCCGTTAGGGTCAATCAAAAACCTAAATAAACTATATAGATAGTGTAAGTAGTATATCGTATCCACGGGGAATTTGTGGTTAATGTTCAGTTTTAACTATGATCTAATCTATTCTAAATTTGGGGGTTTTAGTGATTGTCTGAAAGAACATGGAAATTGTTGAGAAAAGTGTTATCAATAAGAGAAAAAGTAACCTCCATCCGGAATCTCAATTACCCATTTTTAACACAAACACCTGTTTACTGATTCAAAACAACCATATAGACATGGCCTTGGATTAATGATTTTGATTAATTGTTATGGATAGTTTTTAAGATTCAACGAACAAATCGACTTACGATACATAAACAAAAATTAAACAATTGGGCCCCCTCTTGAAAATGGGCAATGTGCAATCACCCACTTCACAACCCACATGGACGGGCCTATTCAAGTTCTCTTAGAATTAATAGTAGACATTTATTTCTACAAGTGAAGATATTAAAGTGAAATCCATAGATTTTTTCCGGTTCTTTTAGACTGAAATACATGCAATTAGACTTTTTAAAGTACAATTACATGTTCAGTTGCTTTGTGTGTGTTTGAACTTAAAAGTGATATGTTATAAAACAGCCATTTATTGTGAATATTTTGGTCTTCTTGTAAGAGAGTAAGACTTAGAATAAATAACGGATATATCAAAATGTGTTAATGAGTAGTGATCACGTCAGATATGCTAGTAAACACATCACCCTGTGCTAGGGAACGTGTGAAAACCGCAAAAAAATGCGTAATAATCAAGGAATAAAAAGAAGTTCACGAAGCTCAAAACCGCAAATAATGCGCATAATAATCAACAAATAATGCGCATAATAATCAAGGTGGGACATGTTAAGGTTGTTTAGGATCCAACCTTGGTGTCCATTCCTCTTTGTAATATTAGCTACGATAGATAAGATAAATCTGCTAAGAAAATATCCTATGCCAAAAACTGGTCGTGAGGTAAGCCGCCTTAAGACTTTTCATTCCTTCGCGCGCTTGATTGTAGAAAAACTCGAATTTTGCTACTTCCACAAAACAATCACCAACACCCATCAACACGAATTGGGGGAGGAGAATGTATATTCTTAGAGGCACAAATTTCCCGGGTTTATATATACCATGATCTTTAGCGACGCTTAGTCGATATCTTTCTACAAGACAAATGACAATCATGGTGATGATATGGATTATTAACCCAACTATCATTTGTTGTAACATAGTGATACCTCTCGGGTTCTTTGTGTACTTTCGAACAAAGGGAACAAAGAGGCGGTCATAAATCGCAAGGCTAATAAGCATGGAGATTGTAAGAAAAACAGATAAAGAAGCTGGTGGGATTTCCAAATTCGGGCCCACGGACCAAACCAACATGGTGCCTTGTTTGATGAAAGCGTGTTAGTTTGGGCTAGTAGTGTGCTAGGAATGAATGTTGGGCACAAGAACGGGATCATTTTGATCATTTGCTTTGTCTGCTCGACTTGTGTTACCGGACATAGCTTCTGACGAGGTATGACCCGAATCGGACAATCCGACCTGGTCATTACCTATTATTTTATTATAAATAAATAGTTATAGACATTTGTTCCAGAACATTCCATCCTGCATGGATAGGTCACGCAACCGAATCTCCAACTTTTTGGGAAGATCATGTAAATCCCTAACTTATCGGAGCCCATCCTAAGTTAGGGGAAACCCTAATGATAAACTATAAATAGAGGTAAACGTATAAGGTATAGATCATCTTATTCTCATACAACTTTCTTCTCCATATCTTCTCTTATACTCCCAAAACCGAGACTTATTCTCACGCCGGAGGGTGGTTACAGGAATAACCCCATTCCTGTAACGACTCCTAACGGTGTTTCTGTATTGCAGCTAACTGTTCGGGTCACTGAGAGTTGAAGCCCTAGTTGAATATTACCGTAAAGGTCAGTGTTTCTTCATTGGCGCCATCCGTGGGACCTTTTCGGTAACAGTTAGATAGAACCCCATGGCAAGTGACCAGAACGTAGCAGTTACCCCAAACCAAACAATGACAGACAACAATCCGGTGTCGGGGGTAAACCTTGGCACTACCACGACGGCCTCGCCGGCTGTCACCATCACGCCAGCCTCGCCGGCTGTCCCCAGGTCGCTTGATCTATAGTTTGAGGCGGAAGGACCACCACCGGGTTTCACAGGCATTATCACCGTCTCCTCTGGGACCACGGGGGCAGATTGGTTTCCATACACATCTCTACGGTTACAGTCGGTGGAACCAAGTATAACTGGTGGTAACATGTTCACCCCGGTGGCAACCACTAGTGCGCAGATCTCGCGCCTTAACTCTATACCAGTTATTACATCGGCAAACCCAAGCACTATTATACCACAGGCAAGCATGCCTCAGTATTACCAACCCTCAGTCACTTATGCCATGCCGCCCTTGTATTCTGCAGCACTAACAGCGGCATTGTCAACACCACCTCACCAACCAGTAAGCATGCCAGCAGGGATTATGAATGCTCCGGTTACGCCGGGAAATCAGGCTTATTTCCCCGGGTACTATTATGCACCCCCGTACGGTAATTCAATGTGCACACCCCAGGGAGCCACACAAGGCCCTACTCAATCGCCATACGCGGCCTACATGCCGCCTTGGTGGACCTATCCAACGTCACAACCGGTTTACACTCAAACCCCGCCAGCGGCGGAACCTGTTTATGACAGAGGAAATGCATCCAGATCTAGATTCTCTCCGGGGGGAGGCCCCAGTTCCTTGCTAAACGTCACTTCGGCTCAACCCTCAGCCACTCAAGGTATAAGCTAGAGCGGAATCGTTCCTCCAGTACAACCCATCAACGTAGAAGAAGACGAACTCACCAGACCTTACAAGCCAGTGGATGCAACCTTCAAATCCAAGTTCACCAGAAGAATAGCGGAAGCTCCTATCAAGGAAAAACCCAAGATGCCTCAAACTGTAGGCAAATACGATGGTCTATGGGATCCTGATGACCATCTTAACCTATTCAAAAGTGCAGGGGAGGTAGCCTGTTGGCCTATGCCCCTGTGGTGTGAAATGTTTGTGCAACGCGTCTCGGGTCTGGTGGGACAGTCTGCCCATTGGGGAGATTGACAGTTTCAAAGATCTAGAGTCCAAATTCATCTTGCAGTTCAGCCAGCAGCGCAGGCATACGAAGGATAGGAACGAGCTCCTCCATATCCGTCGGCGAGACAACGAAACGGTGGAAAACTTTATTGTTAGATTCAACAAAGAAAGCCTGGCAATCCCGGGTGTAACAAACGATCTAGCGTGTGGAGCTTTCCTACAAGGAGTAAACGACTACGAGTTGTTGAGAACGCTACATGGAAGGGATGGCGTACCTCCCACCATCGATGAAATACTGCGGATAGCTAAAGTTTATGTCATACAGGAAAAGGCAGTAGCCGCCAGTCACGCGGCCAATAGGAAGAAGGAGGCTCTGAAAAACCAAGAAGACAGGGAATAGAGAGGTTCTAAAGGTAGGGGTAGAGGAGACCGATATCAGAGGAATGATAAGACGGACTCGCGGTATGATAGACCCAGAGGCACCTATCCAAGGAATGAATCCTCAAAACCTCGATCTGACCACCCCAACCTAAGCAAGACACCAGCAGAGATCCTAGCCTCAGAGAACCTCAAGTTTAATCCCCCAAAGCCGCTGAAGGACAACCCCAATAAAGACACAAGTAAATATTGTGAGTACCACAAAGGGAGCGGCCACGATACGAACGACTGCTTTCAACTAAAGAAGCAGATTGAATACTTCGTGAAAGCCGGTAAACTGGCACATCTAGTGAGAGATATCAAGCAGGGCCCGCTCCCGGTTAAGGAAGAAAATGACAAGGCGGAGGGTAAGAGGCCGCGAGAGCTGAATATGGTATACGCGGACAAAGGAAAAGGGGCAAAACGGAGTTTCTCCACGCTCGAACCCTGGATGTTAGCAACCATGACCATTGAGCCTCGCATGGAAGATTTACACCTCACTACGGATGCTTTGATCATATCCGCCGCAGTAGGAGATTATCACATGAGAAGAATCTTGGTAGATACTGGGAGTTCAGAAGACATTATTTACGAACACTGTTTCAACAGAATGGAACCAGAGGACAAAAGGCTGCTGGAATCAGTACACGCCCCCATTAAAGGTTTCACAGGGGAAAAGGTGGACCCCATTGGTCAGATTACCTTCCCGGTCACATTCGGACAAGAGCCTCGGGAAAGAACCATACTCCTAACATTCCTTGTGGTACATGCCGAATCGTACCACAATGTGATCATCGGAAGGTTTACTCTGGGTAAATTGGACGCTATAGTCTCTACGGCGCGAGGTTTTATGAAGTTCCCTACCCCGTGGGGTATCGCGAAAGTGTTTCGGGACAAACTAGGGGAGGTATTAAACACCAAAAGATGTCGCCAGGGCCCTACCGGAGCCGTTGGTCCAGAAAGATGGGTATTAAGCACACGCCATCCAGACCAGACAGTTACAATCGGAGACAGCCTCTTTCCCGAGGTTAAAAACGATTTGAAACAGCTGCTGAGAAGGAATGTAGATATCTTTGCCTTCGAACATTCTGACATGACGGGAATACCCCGCGATAAGGCAGAACACAAGTTAGCAACACTCCCAGGCATTAAGCCAGTCGCACAGGGTAAACGCAGTATGGCTCCGGATAGAAATGCAGCAGTAGTTAGAGAGGTACGAAAGTTGGTGGAAGCCGGAACCCTCAGAGAAACACAGTACCATACGTGGGTATCAAACCCGGTAATGGTGAAGAAGCCAGACGGCACATGGCGGATGTGCATCGATTTCAAAGATCTAAATAAAGCATGCCCCAAGGACGCGTACCCACTGCCTGAGATGGACTTCAAAGTTGATTCCCTGGTCCCCTACAGGTATAAGTGTTTTTTAGACGCGTATAAAGGATACCACCAGATTAAAATGTCCAAGGAAGACGAAGAAAAAACGGCGTTTCACACTGATGTTGGCATCTTTTGCTACACAAAGATGCCTTTCAGCCTACGAAATGCCGGGGCCACTTACCAGCGACTCATGGACAAAGCTTTCGAAACACAAATTGGCAGAAATTTGGAAGTATACGTCGATGATCTTGTGATCAAAAGCAGGGAAGAGAAACAAATCCTGGAAGACATTGAGGAAACTTTCCAAAAGCTTAGGGAATACAACATCAAACTCAACCCCAAGAAATGCTCTTTTGGGGTTGAGGAGGGAAAGTTCTTAGGCGTAATAGTCACCCGGGACGGCTTTAAAGCTAACCCGAAAAAGGTATCCGCTATAACGCGGATGCCCTCCCCAAGAACCTTGAAAGAAGCGCAAGCGTTAAATGGGCGTTTAGTGGCGATCAACAGATTCTTGGCAAGACATGCTGAAAAATCTTTGCCATTTATTAAGACGTTAAAAGACTGCCTTAACAAAAAGAATTTCAAATGGACCGGTGAAGCGGAAGAAGCCCTGCAAGACATGAAACGTTTCATCGAGAAATTACCCATGCTGACAGCGCCATCCCCTAATGAAGTGCTTAAAATGTATTTGGCAGCAGCCCATAACGCGGTAAGCGCGGTGTTGATGCAACAAATAATAGACCAAGGCCTGTAGCGATATCTCTGGGGTAAAAGGGTTCAGGGGTTCGATTAGCCTAACGCAGGTCGTGGGGTCCCCCCACGTTTGCAAGACGTGGAGAGAGATTCAATAGTATTGTTTTTATCTTCCTTAGATCTTGAGCTGATTAGAAATCAGCCCAGAAAGCAATCGTTGGAGAAGATGAATTATTTAGTGTGAAGAAGAGAAGCAAGCATGAAGCTAGTTCTCAAGAGGGAGAAGGAGAATCAGAGAGTTAGAGTGACATCTGTTGATCCTGGAGTGAATGGCATGGTGGAATGGCCTGCATTTTATAGGGAAATGTGTTTCTCAAAGGAGAAACCCGTGACTAGTGAATCTGTGCTTGCAGTGAGGGGTTTGCCCATTTTGGGGGTTGAAGGGTTTGGACCTGCGGACAAAAGGGTGTGCTCTCCCACATGTTCTGGTTGCGGCTGGGCAGAAGGTTTCACACGTTAAGTGTTGATGTGACCGGACACTATGCTTGTCCTTTTTACTGTTCATGACCGTTGGACCATTTCCGAACCTTTTAACCTTTTAACCTTTTAAGCTGTTGTGTCTCTAATCAGTTTATTAAGGTTTGAGCTACCCCCGTCATCAGCCCCCCAAGTCAGAGGTATTTGGGGTGTAAGCTCAAATGCTTCTGACTTTTATACACGATTTTTATTGCTTAAAGGCTTCAAGGCTTGAAAGGTTATCAGGCGTCTAAGTTTTTTGGATTTGAATTTTGAAATGACAGTTAATGTGATGGATGGCGGTTTTTTTTTTTGCCTTTTGCGTAATAATAACTGCCTATACTTCACTTTCTTTTTTCGTTTGATCGCCTCTCCTGGGTGCTAGCAAAGATCTGTATGTGAGTTATTCTTGTGTCACTAGATAGGAAGTTGAGGCTTTTTGTAAATAATGGGGGATCGATCTAAAGTTTAATCCGGTGGCTCCGGGTTTTAGATAAATCGATCGATCAGTGTCCCGCTGTTTCGATTGCTCTTTATTGCTGTCATTTCGAGTTTTGCAACTTGTGTCATTCGTTTTTGGTCTTTGTTCTGAATATTTTAGAGTATTATCGTGTGTCGCTTGGTTAGTTGCGTCCTCAAGGTCTTGCTGGGACTTTACACTTTGAGGTCTTGTGATATGGCATGACCCATCGTTGTTATTTCGATGTTTCTTACGGTTGACCAAGAACGACGATTGGGTCACGTTTGAGACATCCCAAGTTGATGTTTGTTTGACTTCCTTAATGGTTACTACCGTTTGTTCTTGGAAGGACCGAATTTTCTGGATTTCTGAGTCCATTGTTTTCTTCAAGCTTGTTTGGAGGCACCCTGATGCTATGTTAAACAAGCTTAAGACATTTGAGTCTGAACTAGATTGTTTAAAAGCCATTAGGAAGTGTCCTTCAAGGCTTCGTCCCTTTCCTGAACACTTTTTAGTGTTGATGGGTGTGAGCACCTTGTGGGACAGGCCGGATCGTGACCCTGTGCTCATGAGGTATGATCAGGGTATGATGTTTTGCCTTATGCTTTATCAAGAGTGATGATACCTCTGATGTTGTGTTTGGGGATGCTGAGGCCATCCCCGGTGAAGATGCTGTTGCCAGAGGTGCTGAACACAGGTTCGAGGGTTCAGGTTATGTGAACCTTCCAAATGTCAAAGGTTTCACCAAAGTTGTTGCTTCCAAAGTCTCTACTAGTCGTTCGAGCTGTTGTTTGATAAAGACTGCTGACCAACCATCGGCTTCTGAGCCGGTGGAACTAAGTAATGACATAGAGGCTTCAGATGATTTAGAAGTTGGGGTTGGGGAAAATAAAAAAGGACAAGGGACGGCCCTTGGTGGTTTGGCGGGTAAAAAGGTTGTGAGCTTGAAGGGTTCCGGGAAGGGTGGTGAAGGTTCCACCAATGTTAATCCAGGGGAGGTTTATGTGCCGGATTGGAAGGTCACAGTTGGTGACAGCTTCAAGCCTTCATTCGTTTGTGAGGATGTTCTTACCCACTTTGATTCTCCTATTGTTCGAGGTTCTTGCTCATCTATGGATGATGACCTGATGATTTTGAAAAATGGTAATGGGTGCTTATAACCTTGTTGCCTTGCTTCCAGAGGGTTTATCCCGATTTCGCAAGAGGATGTGAGAATATGATGTCTTCTCGAAGAAGAGGGATGAGATGAATGCTTCACTAGCTACTCTAAAGAAGGAGGCAGAGGGTTATGCTGGGAGGGAGAAAAGATGATGTTGATGATTGATGAGCTTTCTTCCCAGCACAAGACTGATATGGTTGAGTTGGAAAAACGCTTGGAGGCTGACAAGGTTTAAGTCAGGGTCGATAAGGCTGCCTTGGAGGTTTAGAAAAAGAGCCTTCTTAGAGGAGAAAGAAGGGTTAAAGGCTTCATTTGCCCAGGAAACTAGTGATAATAAATGGCTCATTGAGGATGGATTCCAGCAAGTGGTTACTTATCTTCTCCATTCGTTAGAGTTCAAAAAAGTCTTGGGTGATGTGTACATCGAGCTTCTTGTTCATGGGAGACACCAAGGTTTGTTTGCTGGTTACAAATATTTGTGAACCTAGGAAGCCTTAGAAAAAATCTTCTCTTTTTCAACACAAAGCCTTCAAAGTATTATGGGAACAGTTTTTAAGATAGAGCATTTGATTTACTCTTATGTGGGTGAAGTCTCCGAGTGTTTTGGTAAACCTTTGCCTGTCTTGCAGGAGCTAAAACCCAAGGGCCTTAATGAGGCTGTTTGTAACGAAGTGTTGAAGTCCCTCTCGAAGAAACGTCCTTGCTTCGGAGATAGCGAGGAAACGTGTTCTGAAGTTGGTGAGGGCTCAAAGGGTTCAAGCCTTGAAGCCTCCGAGGCAACGGGTGCAGCAGGGAGGAAAAAGAGGAAGGCTAAAAAGACCCCAGATGATGGAGGTTCGAAGAAGGATGATGCAGCAAAGTCTACCATCCCTGACGTTGCTAAGTGAAGAAGAGGCCTTAATTCATAGCTTTCTTAGCATGTCGAACAATGTTACGGGTTGTTTGTTTGAACATCTTTTTATTTTAAAGGAACCGTCTAGATCCCTTGGTGGTTAAAGCCTTGGAGGCTTGTGGACAATGTTTTATGTTTGATGGCCAGTATGGCCCTTGCTATTTTTAACTTATCTTGCTATGTTGTTCTATTTATTCCCTTGCGTTTTCATTGATTTTGCATGTTGTCTTTGTTTTGGGTGGTGCATCTTATGTTATTTATACCTTAAAGGGTTCAGTGCTGCAGTCACTTAGCCTTAGGGTATTTTTAACAAGAAGATACAACCTCTATCCTATGTATGATATTCACTTAGAGTATTTTTGGTTCGTAAGCCAATGTTAGGGCTTAAGGAACATTTGGTATAGGCTGTTCAAGCCCGTCTATGAGACATGCTTTTTAAGATTTCTATGAGTCTCATGGAGTTGTATTGATTTAGGAACTCACCCCTTATATAGGTCCATTCAACCCTTGAACCTATTGAGCGATGTGGCCTGGGAGCTCATCCCCTTACATGGCCCTTGCCATGGAGTTTCTTGCTAGGTTCTCAACCTGATTATAGGATAGAAAGACCAATTTTGATTCATCGTTCATTCATTTCAAAGTACTTTGATTACTAGGGGAATAGAACAACTTTTGGGAACTATTTGTAATACGTTTTGGTTAAACATGGAACCTTTTAAGGTTTTTGCCATTCCAATGGCGGGGAAGCTTTTTGCCTTGCGGACCTGCCAGCTTGTATGATCCCCCTTTGTGGGCTTTAAGGATAGCGTATGGCCCTTCCTACTTAGGGCCGAGCTTTCCTTGGCTTTCTTTCTTGCAGGCCTCATTATTTCGAAGCACAAGGTCCCCAGGCTTGAAGCGTTCATGCTTCACCCATGTATTGTAATACAATTCCATGTTTTGCTTGTACCTTGCTTTTTGTATGGCTGCTTGATCACGAGCCTATTCGAGTTGTTCCAAATTCAACATCGTCTCTTTCTTATTTGGCTCGAGGTCGATGTTAAATGTTCTTTGTGTTGTTACTCCGATTTCAGCTAGGATTACAGCCTCTGATCCAAACACTAGGCTGTAGGGTGTTTTCTTGTGGCTCGTTTTCTTGGTTGTTCGAATTTCCAATAGCACATTGGGAAGCTATTCAAGCCAGTTGTTGTCGTATCTTTCCAATCGAGATTTAATCCTTTCAACAATGTTGTTGTTTGTCCTATTAACTTGGCCGTTGGATTGTGGGTGAGCTACCGAGCTGAATACTTGGGTTATTTTGAACTCCTTACACCAGGAGCTAGAAGGCTTCTCGGCAAACTACTTCCCGTTATTCGTGACTAGTACCCCTGGAGCCCAAAACGACAGATTATGTTTTCGTAAACGAAATCAATGAACTGTTTCCCTGAGATTTTTGCCAATAGTTTTACTTTTGGCCACTTGGTGAAGTAGTTCACGGCTACCAATAAGAGCTTGACTCCTCATTTGGCTAGTGGGGATGGACCAACGATGTTGATTCCTTACTTGTGAAATAGCCAAGCCGAGGAGATGGGAACGGGGTCATGTTTGAGGCTTTTGGGTACCGGAGCATGTAACTGACAAGCTTCATACTTTCGCAATTGTTTGGAGGTATCTCGATGCATGGAAGGCCAAAAGTGTTCGAGGTTCATCAACTTTGACACTACCGATTTTGGGCCACAATGAGCTCCACATATCCCTTCGTGAACCTCTTTGATCAGATATTGGCTTTGTTCTGGGCCAACGCATCGAAGTAGTGGTGCAAGGTATCCTTTTTGTAAAGGATATCTCCTTGTAACACATATTGCCTTGACTTGATACGAACCCTTTTAGCCTTAGTCTGGTCATTAGGTAATTCACCATTTTGAGGAACCTTTCAATGAGAGTCATCCAATTTAGCCCTTTTTTAGTGATCACATCTTGAACCTCAAGTCTTTGGATGGATGAGGTTTTTAACACCTCAATTAGTACCTTCTTGGTGAGGTGGGCAAACGTAGGAGATACAAGTTTGCTTAGTGCATTAGTTCTCTTGTTTTGAGATCTTGGAACTTTTTTGATGGAAAATGTTTGAAATGTGTTCATCAATTCCTTTGATTTCTCTCGGTACTAATACATGTTGGGTTCTATTGCTATGTAGCTGTTATTGTCTTAGCTTGAGAGAGTCTGTAAGGACTTGAAGCTTTTTAACCCCCATTTCTTTGGCTATGTAGTTGTCACTTATTTGGTTTGAAACAAGCAACGAGTCTGTGAAGACTTGAAGCCTTTTGACACCCATATTTTGCAAGCTTGAGCCCAGCAATCAATGCTTCATACTCAGCTTTGTTGTTTGTAGTCTGAAATTCAAGACGAAGGGTATACGTGAATTACAATTCGTTAGGATCAATTAGAACTAGCCCTGCTCCTGACCCTTCAATGCTGGAAGCTTCGTCGGTAAAGAGCTTCCAGGTATCAGGGTTGGAGGGTTCAGCTGCAGTTGTATTAACTTCTATTATGGCTTCTTTAGGGAGTTACAAGATGAAGTCAGCCAAGATTTGAGCTTTGACAACTTTTCTCAGGACATAGGTGATTTTGTGTTCACCTAGTTTCACAACTCATTTGGCTAATCGTCCGAAAGTTTCTTGTTTTTCAAGCACATTCTTAATTGGTTAGTCAATGATCACTTGTATCGGGTGTGACTGAAAGTACCTTCGAAGCCTTCTAGCTGTTTGGGCTAGGGCTAGAGCAAGTTTTTTTTTTCAAAGAAGAATATTTGATTTCTGCTAATTTTGAAGTTTTGAAAAAGTAAACGGGTATCTGAACTTTGTTTCGTTCAATGATTAGAGCCGTACTTATGGTATTTTCAGCAATCGAAAGGTAGATAGAGGCCGTTTCTCCTGTTTCTGGAGCTGAAATGGCTGGGAGTGAAGCTAAGTGTTGCTTCATTTGGTTGAAGGCTTCCTTTTGAGGTAAAACGCTTCAAAGCTGTAAGCTTTCCATTGAAAGTCTTTCTTGTTAGCACATCCTTTGAGGGTTGGCTTTTATGCTTTGTTTCCCCATGATGTGCCCTAGAAACGAGCACTTGACTGGATTAAGCTTTCATGTTTATCTTTCTCGAGGTTTGGAAGGTTTCTTGTATGTCATTGAGCATTTGGTATTCCGTTTTGCTCTTGATCATCAAATCTTCAACATAAGCTTCTATGTTCTTGCCAGTTTGTTCGGTAAACGCTTTGTCAACCAGGCGTTGATAAGTGGCACCTGCGTTTCTTAAAACAAAAGGCATTTTTTGGTAGAAAAATATACCTTTATCAGTGTGTAATGCGGTTTTTTATTCGTCTTCTTCTTTCATTAGGATCTGATGGTAACCCTTTTAGGTGTCAAGAAAACACGAGAAGCCCGTGAGTGAGTTAACCTTGAGGTCTATCCAGGGCAGCGGGTAGCGATCCTTTGGGCGTGCTTTGTTCAAGTCTTTAAAATCGATATACATCCTCCAAGACTTGTCGGGTTTTTAAACCATTATCGGATTGGCCACCCATGATTGATACTTGACCTCTCGAAGGGTTCCGGCTAGAACAAGCTTTTCCATCTTTTGGCATTCTGCAAGGCTTCTTTTAGGGGATTGAATCCGTTTCTTTTGTATAATGGGCTTAATATCAGGTGGGATCCATAACTCATGTTTCAACAATGCTACGAGGGATGCCGGTCATATCTTCGGGGCATCAAGCAAATACATAGTGCAAGAGCAGCTTTTCAAGGTATGAGAGGGTTTCATTGTAAAGGTTAGTGTTTACCCTTATCCCCTGTTGACGATATTTTGGGTTTATGTTCAACCCTTGTTCATCGTCTTCGTCCTTTCTTGAGCTTTCCCCTTTAACCACAAAAGCTTCTTGGGTAGGTTGAAGGGTTGCGATCCCTTTTTCAGTGGGAAATTTCACAGTGCCTTGACCAACTAAAACTGCCATTCCGAACACACCTTGCCCTGGCCTTCCTATGATGATATCATAGTTGGAAGGGATATTGATCACCGCAAAAGTGAGTTGTTCGGTTCGTCACTTTGTTCTTTCGTTGAACAAACATAATGGGTTATTTGGCCTAAAGGCTTGATAGGTATGTCTGCGATACCTTCAGACTGTTGAAGCTTTGAACGCTCATCGTCGCTGAGAGGATTAAAGCGTTTCAAGCTTTTCATCAGCTGAGAGGGTTAAAGCATTTCTCAAGCATGATTTGGGAGGATTCAGACTGTTGAAGCTTTGAACGCTCATCATCGCTGAGAGGGTTAAAGCGTTTCAAGCTTTTCATCAGCTGAGAGGGTTAAAGCATTTCTTAAGCATGATTTTGGAGGATTAAGACTGTTGAAGCTTTGAACGCTCATCGTCGCTGAGAGGGTTAAAGCGTTTCAAGCTTTTCATCAGCTGAGAGGGTTAAAGCTTTGTTTTCAAGGTCGACCATGTTCACTTCCTACTTTTATTCTTCAACCATTTTGTCCTTGACCCCTTTAACCAAGTGAGCCTGTTCGGACTTGACGGCTTCTTCAATCCTTTTTTTTTTGGTTGGAAGAAATCATTGATATGGTGACCTTTCTATTCTTGAAACTTACCATATTGGCTTGATTTTTTCGATCTTTTGTTTTTTGGCAAAGGTTGAGGAGGGTGGAAGCTGTGTTTTACCTCTTCGGTTGCCAAGATCTCTTGCGGAGTCTTGGTTAAGGCTGTAAAGTTTATGGTTTTTTCTCGACTTGGAGGGTTCCGGCCTTCAAGCCTTCAGGAATCTGAACCTTTGAACCATTTGTCATAAGAGCCATACTGTAAGCTCCAGTTAAGAGTTCTCTCTCTTTTTTCTTTGATGTCTTTAGCTTATTCTCCTCGAATGTGGGCTTCAGCCCTTTTGAGTGTTTCTTCAAGGGTTTTGGGCAGGCATTTATTGAAGTCTCTTGTGAGATATTTGGAATTTATAGCATTCATGAACCCTGCAACCCTAACCTTTTCATCGGCGTAAGTTAAACCTTCCTTCTTGTAACTTTCGATGAAGTCTCTGAGACTTTCACCATCGTGTTGTTTGATCTGGAAGATTATCATGGCGTCCTTGACATACCTATGTTTTTATAGGGAACTTTTGCTAAGATCGTCAAAGGTCTGAACGCTTCGTCCAGAAAGGTCATTGAACCATATGCGCGAAGACCCTTCAAGGGTTTACCTGAACATGAGACAACATTTGGAGTTGGGTCATTTTTTTATTCTTGTAGTCCCGGCGAAGATTTGGAAGTAGTCTTCAGTACCGTGATAGCATCTTTATCTGGGTTTGAAACTCGTACTCCACAATTTGTTGGGAGAAGCAAGACAAGTTGTTGGGCTTGTAAGGTTTTGAGAGGTATTTTACTACCCTTGAAGCTGGGTTACCGCTTGAGGTACCCTGGTGAGTGTTTGGCACTTGGTTGATGAAATTAAGGTTAAAGCCTTGAAGGCTTTCTGTGTCATTATCCAGCTTTCACGTGCTGCAAAGGAAATTGTGCCATCATCTGTGTCATCGGCTAGGGCATAAGGTTAAATCCTTAAAGGCTTTCTGAAGCCATTATCTGTGTCATAAGGTTAAAGCCTTAAAGGCTTACTGTATAAGGCATTCCCATGGATGTGCTCATGACCGCACCTTCGAGCCAAAGGCAGGGTGGCCATAGCTTATTTTCACGAAGTAGCGATGGGAGGGGGAACACTTGAAGCTGGTGACTGCCATAATTGATCAAGAGTGGTTTTATGCCCCATAGGTGCACCGGTTGTAACGGGTTGGGAGGTAAATAAGGGAAAAACGGTTGGACTTGGCCTCCCCAAAAGCTAAAGGGCTTGAGTGGTTGGTCTGTCACACTAGGACCAGCTTCAAGGTAAGATGTGGCTGAACGTGAGCTGCTAAAAGGAAGAGATGGACGGCCAGGTGATAATGAGGGTTTAGACTCCTCATAATTTAGTCTTAAGCTCACATGCTAGTTGAGAAGAAATCTCAGTTGTAAGAAATTTCTAGCTAGTCACTCGGGTGTTAGATCTATGCGTTCCGGTGTATGCATTACATCGATTTGAGTATGTGTAACCCCTGACCGAGATGGGGTTGGTGTTTGAAAAGAAGTGAACTCCGGGAACATATCCCGGTGGAGTACTTCCGGGAGTAGAAAGAGGTGTAGATAGGATCGGTAAGATCCGACCCGAATTTGGTGTTAAATCGGTGTTGTTAGGCACCTGATTTACCTGACCGAGAGACTCGCTTTCAGACATGATGTAAAGAGAAAATGGAGCTACACAACTGGTCTTTAAGATAAAGTAAGCGGCGTAGCCCCACGGTGGGCGCCAACTTGTTGATGCAATAAATAATAGACCAAGGCCTGTAGCGATATCTCTGGGGTAAAAGGGTTCAGGGGTTCGATTAGCCTAACACAGGTCGTGGGGTCCCCCCACGTTTGCAAGACGTGGAGAGAGATTCACTAGTATTGTTTTTATCTTCCTTAGATCTTGAGCTGATTAGAAATCAGCCCAGAAAGCAATCATTGGAGAAGATGAATTATTTATTGTGAAGAAGAGAAGCAAGCATGAAGCTAGTTCTCAAGAGGGAGAAGGAGAATCAGAGAGTTAGAGTGACATCTGCTGATCCTGGAGTGAATGGCATGGTGGAATGGCCTGCATTTTATAGGGGAAGGTGTTTCTCAAAGGAGAAACCCGTGACTAGTGAATCTGTGCTTGCAGTGAGGGGTTTGCCCATTTTGGGGGTTGAAGGGTTTGGACCTGCGGACAAAAGGGTGTGCTCTCCCACATGTTCTGGTTGCGGCTGGGCAGAAGGTTTCACACGTTAAGTGTTGATGTGACCGGACACTGTGCTTGTCCTTTTTACTGTTCATGACCGTTGGACCATTTCCGAACCTTTTAACCTTTTAAGCTGTTGTGTCTCTAATCAGTTTATTAAGGTTTGAGCTACCCCCGTCATCACGCGGTACTAATGGTGGAAAGAGATGGGAAGCAGACACCCATATATTACATCAGCCGAGTATTGTCGGGACCCGAAACGCGGTATCCAACCCTTGAAAAACTGGTCCTTGCACTAGTTCACGCCACTCGGCGATTAAGAAGATATTTTCAAGCGCACTGCGTACAGGTCTTGACGAATTACCCGTTACAGCAAATTTTGCACAAGCCAGAAATTTCCGGGAGACTGGCCAAATGGGCGATTGAATTGGGCGCTTTGGACATTGAATATCGAAAACGAACAGCAGTCAAAGGGCAGGTAATCGCCGACTTCTTAGCTGAGATCCCAGAAGGAGAAACTACAGTGGACCCCGCCATCCGGGACATCCCGGAATCCAGCACTGCTCGATAGACCTGGAAACTTTATACTGACGGGTCATCAAGTGGAAGAGGATCTGGGGCGGGCTTAATGTTGATAAGCTCAGACGAGATAAGACTGATGTACGCTTTACGCTTCGATTTTGAATGTTCCAACAACGAAGCAGAATATGAAGCGCTACTCGCGGGTTTAAGAATGGCCCAATCTATGGGAGCTACACGGGTCGACGCATATGTCGATTCCTTACTGGTTAATAATCAAGTAAATAAGACATATGAATCCAAAGATGAGTCAATGGCAAGATACTTAGCAAAAACAATGGAACTCATGGCTTCCTTCGATAATGTCACACTCAACCACGTACACAGGGGAAAAAACCAAATAACAGATGCTTTGAGCAAACTTGCTACTTCGGGCACGGAAAAAGAAGTAAAGGTGGAAACATTACAAACGCCCTCAATTGAACCCCGGAACGTCTCCGCCGTCACAGTGGAGGAACCGTGTTGGTACACCCCGATATTAAAGTTCCTTACTAAGGGGGAGTTACCCCCCGCTAGGGGCGACGCTCAGAAAATACAAACAAAGGCATTGCAATATGAAGTAAACAGTGGCGTTCTATATCGAAAGTCGTACTTGGGACCCCTCCTGCGGTGTGTCTCCCCGGGGGAGGCTAAGTACCTGATCCAGGAAATTCACGCAGGCATATGCGGCATCCACGCCGGACCCCGGGCAATCGTAGCTAAAATCCATAATGCCAGGTACTATTGGCCCGGGATGCACCAAGACGCGGTGCAAGAACTCAGAATATGCCGTAGCTGTCAGAAATTCGCCCCTCAAACACTCAGGCCCAAAAACAACTTAATCCCGGTTACAGCAGCTTGGCCTTTTCAAAAATGGGCGGTGGATATCGTTGGACCATTCCCGCTGGCTCCCGGAAGGCTAAAATACTTAATTGTGGCGATCGACTACTTTACCAAGTGGGTTGAGTCCAAACCTTTGGCTAAAATCACAGCAGAAAATGCAAAAAAGTTCCTTTGGGAACACATAGTATGTCAGTTCGGATTACCGCTATACCTGGTGAGCGACAATGGAACACAGTTCACCGACAAAGTTCTGCAAGAATGGTGCGCCGATCTACAGATCCAGCAAATCTTCACATATGTAGCGCATCCCCAGGGAAACGGCCAGGTAGAGCGGGCGAATAGGAGTTTGCTAGATGGCATGAAAAGAAGGTTAGATTATGAAGGAAGTTCTTGGGTGGAAGAATTGCCAAATGTCCTATGGGCACACCGGACGATGCCCAAAACAAGCAATAACGAAACCCCTTTTAGCCTAACCTATGGTGCGGAAGCAATGATACCCGCGGAAGCGGGATTGCCATCATTACGTCGCCATACTACCGGCGATGATAATGATAGGCTGTTAAGGGAAGGTTTGGATATACTCGAAGAAAGGCGTGAAGCTACCGCTTGTCCAGACTAGATGGCACCGCTGTACCGCACAGCTGGAACATAGCTCAACTGAAAAAATGTTACCTGTAATGCCTTGCTCCTAACAGCAAGAGCAAACTTTTCTTTTTTCAATAAACAAGTGTAATCCATCCACAGCGATGTCGCTTCCGTTCATCTAAGTTTGGAGTTTAATAAAAGTTATTTCCTTTTGTTTTCTCTCATTACTTAAACATACAATAAAATTTACCATCGCAAACAAACTGCACATAACGGTAAACAACAAAAGTACCCTTAAACACGAAATATTTTCATATATATAAGTCATAGGGTCAAAATATACAGCGCTGAAAGCGGGTATATTGGTAATAGATACGCTAACCGCTACAAAAAGATAGGTATTTTGGTAATAAATACATACGAACTATCTTACACAAACCAAGTACTTGTCCCTGTTGATAAAAACCAACATGGGGGAACCAAAAAAGAACATGTTCTAACACCTACTTGTGGGAACAGGTCGCCATCACCTCTGCAGGGGTATGCAGCACCTTACCATAGCTCAGCACATAAGGATCAGCGGCCAAGTCATCGGTCGATCCTCCAATCACCGGTGGAGCTACCATACCCGGGTCATCAACAGAATCCTTCACAGCACAACCACCCCTGCGACGCTCATACACCAAATGGCAACGTTGAACACTATCAGCCGGGATGATTTTCATCAGACTATCAGCTGATAGTGATGCCATATTAGCATCAGCTGACAAAGGATCTTTATAAACAACACTCTTGCACGACCGGTTCGCCCAGGATGGAACAACATTAGAAGGTGGTCTTCTTCTCCGAATCATCGACTTCGTTACCGGAGTTTGCAGTTGAACCAGACCATCGGCGGCATCCAAACGCCGGAAAATATCGGAAAGTCTCTGCCTATAACTTCTCCGACTCATCCTTTCGGGTTACCAAATTTGGAAAGAGAACCACAATTTATAGAAGGGTAAACAGTTTAACAGTAATGACGATAGCAACATTAATGGTAAATAATCATTACAGGTCAAGTCGCCACATTTCAGAAGAATGGCGGCGGTATACATCATTACATTAGCATTAAATGTCTGACAAGCCATTCAGATATTTTCCCAAAAACCAAGTTAAACAGTGTCATTACAAACGGCATGAGGAAGTAAGATACATAAATAAAACAAATTACTTATTCCTCCTCTGTCTCTTCCGCGAGGTCCAGCATCAAACGCAAAGACTCGATGCCCTCTTCATTCACCTTGTCCATCAGGTCAGCATACCCAGGCAATGGCTCGTTGTACGCTGCCTCCAAGGCATCTGCCATGCCACCCTCAAACTTGCCCCTCGCCACATGGAAGTCCGAAGCCATTTTTTCCGACTGATGACAGTCGAAGTATCCTTTGTAAACGCCATCATGATGACCGGATTGGTATGCAACAGCGGAGAGGCGGTCTATCAGTGCGGAAAAAGGCGCTGATTGGCGAAGGTATTCAAACGCCCCTACCAACCCGTTCGTTATCAACCAATTCCTGTCACCCCGTATAGCAGCCAGTTGGCTAGTTAAGCTATCCACCTCAGCATTCGCTTGTTCCAGGGCACTTTCCACCTCCTCCAGGCGTGCAGCAGAGGATTGGGTAAGTGTATTTCTTTCAGAAAGGAGGGAATCACAATGCTGTTGGAGTTCCCTAAGTTTCCCTTCCCGCTCCTCTAGCTCCACTTGCTTTGCCTGGGCTTTAGCATTCGAAGTTTCCACCTCAACGGTCAAAGCTTGATAGAGCTCCTGCACCTGAGACACAAAGTCAGCGTCAATTCGGAATTTTTCCACAAGAGCAGTCATCTCAGATCTCACCTTCTGAGCCTCACTAACAACTTTACGCTCTAGCTCTTCCTGTACGCTTTTAGCGTGAGCAAGAACCCGGTCCTTCTCTGCCATATCGCGAGCTCCTCAGCAAGGTGGGCGGTTACCCTCTTCAAGTCATCCTCAGCCTTGTTTTTCTCTGACAAAAAACGACTCTCCCTCAACCCAGCGGCCTGGAGCTGACTCTCCAGGCGGTATTTCTCATCTTTGAGCTCTTCAATAGTGGCTCGTGCCCGGTGGAGCTCATTATTGTCATGCATCCACCTGCGCCGGATTTCTGAAAGCCTCCGCGGCTGACATGCAAAATGAACAATTGCAGAATTCATCAAATTCTCGTTATTCAGTCCCTCAACATACGCCGCCTCTGCTGGAGGGTAAGCCCGTTCAACCCAGTGCTGAACCACTTGGGGAAAAATCAACCTAGAAGACTTCGTAATTTTCCACTGGGGCTGGTAGCGTTTATCCCGAGTGTTGGGATCCCAATTGATGGTAGGCAAATAAAGATCGTCACCCAAGCGGGCCCCATCGTCAGCAATACCACTGCTGGACCCCCCAGTATCGCCAGCGGCGTGTCTCCAGCACCCGTCGCCTCGTGAGCAAGAGATACGGCAGGCATCTCTTTCCCGGTAGCGGAAAATATACTCAATGGAGAATCAAACAGAGTGGAAGGAACGACACTGGAGGTCAGGGGCGTGGAAACTGGACTAGCTGTTACAGTCACGGCAGCGGTAAGCGTAGGCGACAACATGGCACAACTAACAGCAGCGGTAACATTCGCCGAAGGTATAAGCTCTGAGAGGCTGCTAGCAACAGGAAGTATCGCTTCCACAGATGATAAGGGCGTGGGTGTCACATTTTCAGTCTGGACCTCGGCAGCAGTACCTGTATCAAAGACAAGCTTTAGTGACACGAAGCTCATAATTCACAATGACACTGGAAGACATAAAACGCATACCAAACGGCAGGGCATAGGCGGCTTGCATAGCCTCAAACGCAGTTAGCGTAGGAGTAACAAACGTCTTTCGTTTCTTCGCCACATGGATGGGGCTTGTCATTTCAGCAGTAGTAGTGATATCACCTTTGGCGAGTCCCGCCCCACCAGCGGAAGATGTGGCCGTCCCAGCTGCCATATATTTCCTCCCGGTAACCTTTATCCGGGTCGGTTTCTTCTCTGGAAGGATAACGTTACTACCCCCGCTGAGGGTAAGGGGGGAAATGTAGGCAACAGGATCAACAGGCAGAGCAGGTAATAAAAACTGCTCAAGGTTCACTTTCAATACATCAGGTTCTTGTTCATCGAGCACGCGGTCCGCGGCCCTCAACGCCAGATGCCGCGGAGGGTCCACAAATTCAAACAAGCTCCATTCCCCTGAAAGATACATATATGTTATTTTCAAAAATGGCAGAATATATAACTAGCAAAACATGGGAGTACCTTCGTCATCCCTTCGAAATGAGGGATACTGCTTGATATCGTGCCACAGTAGACTCATCCTCGCCATTACCAGGGCCCCTTCTGGGATTACTGTGCACTCGAAAGGGCGACCACACAGTCTTGTATACAGGGCGTTTGAAATATAAGCATCTTCAGAAGGACTATCATCCTTAACCTCGTCTTTTGGGCCCATATTTCTCCAATGCATCTCGCCGGGAATCACACATGCATCGATATAGAAAAATTTCTTTTTCCAATCCTTGTCCCTAGAACTGGTAGGAATGTCCCTCAAACAAGACGCATCGGTATCTCTCCAGTCAAAAGTGAAAAAGGGGGATTTCCACACAAGCACAAAGAAAGCCCTAAAAACAATAAGTTCCAGAATGTGCCCTAAAGCCGCACAAGCAAATTCAAACTGTCGAAGCTTCACTAGTCCTAATGGATGCAGTTGGGATATGTGAACACGGTAATGGTCAAGAACCAATTTGCAAAACTTGGTAATAGGCAGCCGGAAATTGCAAAATTTGAAGAAATCACTAAACAACGTGATTTTACCTTCCTTCAACGGGAATGCTGTGTCCATTCTTGATGGCAACACAGGATTCCACTCAGCCCCGATCCCATAATCTTGCATAAGGTTGTTATAAGACACGACTCCCCATTTGCAGAACAGGGCATCAGAACTGGCTGAGGCAGAGGAGGAAGATTCAGCGGTCTTAGAGGCCATTTGTTCGAAAGAAGGGAAGTGAAAGAAGGTGTTTTGAGAAAATGTAGTTCAAATCTCGCAAACAGGGATACTATTTATACAGGAAGGTAACTTTTTCGAAAAGATGAAGGGACGGAAATACGCGTCAGAGCAGGGTAAACACAGTTGTCATCCCAATGATGACTTAACTGTCATATCCTATCATCGCCGCCATTTTCTCATAACACATAGAGGCACTTCAATTAATAATTTTTGCCCCAAATAGGGTATGTGGACTTTTCTTTCTTCTAGTCCGATCTCATGAATTTCATTTCATAACTTCGGACTGGGGGGACATGATGAGGTATGACCCGAATCGGACAATCCGACCCGGTCATTACCTATTATTTTATTATAAATAAATAGTTATAGACATTTGTTCTAGAACATTCCATCCTGCATGGATAGGTCACGCAACCGAATCTCCAACTTTTTGGGAAGATCATGTAAATCCCTAACTTATCGGAGCCCATCCTAAGTTAGGGGAAACCCTAATGATAAACTATAAATAGAGGTAAACGTATAAGGTATAGATCATCTTATTCTCATACAACTTTCTTCTCCATATCTTCTCTTATACTCCCAAAACCGAGACTTATTCTCACGCCGGAGGGTGGTTACAGGAATAACCCCATTCCTGTAACGAGTCCTAACGGTGTTTCTGTTTTGCAGCTAACTGTTCGGGTCACTGAGAGTTGAAGCCCTAGTTGAATATTACCGTAAAGGTCAGTGTTTCTTCAACTTCCATTCAGAGTTCTTCAACTCTGACCGTGGCTTTGTCGAGAAACATATATTATAAAGAGATTAGCATATTAATCAAGATACATATAAATACTAGATGATCAATATGGCCTTACCTTAACAGAAGATGAGTGGTCAATTCTATAGTTTAGAGGACTAGCATAATGGTCTAAAGACAACTCATAAAGCTCATTTGGGTCAATGGGTACACTTGTGTTCCACTTTATTGCAGTCGTGACTAGTACCTTCACCATTCGAGTAAGCGGGCTTTCGACTCTTGGTTTGTGTATATAAATCAGTGTTCCAAACATAAATGCTATTATGGCCACAAGTAGAGTGAGTGTAAGGATACCGTACCCTAACAGCCAATCCACGGTATCTTGAATGTACACTAGGAACGTATCTGAGAAAAGGGTGCCAAAGAAAATACTAAACACCCGCCAATTGAAGAAAGTGAGCTTATGGGTCCTTTCCTTGGGCTCAAAATCGCATAACTGATCTGCACTCATTGTGGAGATATTGGGCTTGGTTCCACCTGTCCCTAATGCAACATTGTATAGTGCACAATAGAATATACCAACTTGGAACGAAGAGGCCCTTTTTGTCACAGTCTAGGTAACTCACATTTTTACCACATGTTGGTGTCTTTAGGGATGGTAATGAAACCACTAGAGTCAAGAGGCCCATACCTTGATAAATAAGAAGACAAAATACTAAGCCCATTATTCTACATAGTCCTTATGCCCAATAAATGAAAAAGGATTTGGGCTTACATACTATCACAAAAAGATTGCTAATTATAAGTGTAGACGCTATCACAAAAAGGTTGCTAATTATACGTGTAGAGTAGGAGCGAACTTTGTCATTAAACAAATGTGTAGAATGCTAGAATGGTAAATTGTTTAATAATAATTGACGGTTTTAGGTTGACGGGTTAAATTGTTAAGCCCGGACACAACTCATTAATTATTGGTGTTAGATACGGCTAACTTGGCCCGCACACAATTAAAATATCATAAACCGGACACGGACTTTTATCTAAACATTAGATAATAATCAAGTTGTAGATGTGTTAATCGGATTGGTGAGTTGTAAATAATGGATTATGCGGGTCATTAACAAGTACTAAACAGGTTAAAAATTAAAAATTTATAAACGGGGTTTTAAAACATAAATAGCCTTATTATTGTGAAAGACTGAGGTTGATTAGACATATTAAAATGGTAGACTGGATGTGCATGCAATGTTAATAACATATGTGATTTTGGACATGTAATGCAATATGGTTTGGGTGTGGGGTTTAATTAAATGTTATAAATCCATACGTGTGTATTGACATATGTAAGCTGCATGTAGGGCTGTAGGATGTATTGTTATGATGCTGTGTGTGAATGGTTATGAAGTTATGTTATTTAGAAAAAAGAAAGTTATATAAATAGATCTTATAGATAAGTTTATGTGAATAGGTTATAAGAGTGGCCGGGTTTGTGTGAATAGATAGATCTATGTAGATATGCTTATATAATCAAGTCTATGTAAGTAACTTCACATGATTGAATTCGTATAATTTTATTTATATAAATAAGTTTATATAATCAGATTTAGGTATACCATCCATCTCTTCATTTTTGTGAATTCAGTGATATGGTTTCGGTTGAAGAGGTTCATGATTAACAAAGAATAGGCACGTTTTAAAATCTCTGGTTGTTTTCTTGATTGTGAATGAATTGATAGTTATGATTTGAGTAAGAATGGTAGGGGTTCGTAGGGTTCGCGACAATTGCCGATGCAAATTGGTTAATAGTTGTTCGGGGTAGAATCAAATAAAAAGTTGATTTTGCCTAAATAGAGTAAGAAGTAATCTTAACCTTTTATTTCTATCAGAATCAGAAGTGACTAGTGAAATCTATGGATCTTATATCTTGTTTTAGTTGAAATGCATGCAATTAAATGTTTTATACAATGCATCTTTAATTGATTTGTTGTGCTTGAAGTGATTTTTTTATAAAGCTTAACCGCTTATGTGAATGCTTCGGGCTACTTGTAAGCGAGTAAGCCTTCGAGTAAATAATGGACATATCAAAAAGTGCTAGTTGATGATCATGTCAAAGTATGATGATGAACACATTATATCGCAGTGTGCCAGGAGCACCTCAAAAGTTGCAGTAAAACAATTATACTGTCAGTGAACACGAACACGTAAAAGTGTACAATAAAAGGAATTTCCATACAACGTGTGTTGGTGTGTGTATGAACACATCAAAGTGTTCCAACTAAGGAAAAAATGATACCATGAATGTAAATGTTTTGAACAAAATTCAATTGAGATGTTGTTTTTATTAATGATTTATATTATTTAAATTTCATACACACCAACGCTAGTTAAAATATGTGTAATTGTGATTGATAGATAACTTCACTAATAATAAAATGGGCGTTAATTAAGGGTATCAACTAAGATATAAGATCTTATAGATTTTTTTTTCTAAACATGACAACTAAAATGGCTCGGATAGGGAAGGCTTGGTAGGACATCGTCGACAAATGAAGAGGAAGACAAAGAAATAGAGCGGGGGAGAAATAGGGAGGATACAACATCACCAAGTTCTACGTCTCTAATCTACGAGAGATAACGAAGGTTTTCAAGGGTTACAATGAAGTGACATGGGTATATGTGGCTCAGAAGAAAGATAAAGGTGGAAGCAACTTTGGTTTCATAAGCTTTAAGGATGTCAAGGATAGGAGGTAACTTGAAGGAAGGATGAAAAACGTCAAGATGGGGGAATGCAAGCTGAAGATCAACGTGGCCAGATTCTCAAAGGAAAACGGGGAGAATGGTCTGTTTCAGGGAAACAGGCCAGATCAAGAAAATGTGGAGGATAACACAAAGGGCGAAGCGCAGAAGGGGGAAATTTATAGGGGGACACATTCTTTTAAAGATGCTCTGGTGGGGAAGACGGGAGAGGAAGGAGATAGAGATATCCAACTTTGAGGAAGCTTTCAAAGATTTTTATGGAAGAGCGTTGGTGGGGTGGGCAGCGAACCTACTGACGCTAAGTAAGATAAACGTTTTAGCATGAAACGAAGGTGTGGTCGATGTTAAGATCAAGTATATAGGGGGTTGTACGTTCTATTGGTTTTTGGTAGTGAAAAAGAAGCAAGGAAATTCAAAGAGCACACGGTAGTAGGTAGAATCTGGTTCACCACTTTGGATGTATGGAACGGTCAATCTTCCCCTCAAGATACACGGAGTTCCACTTCACTTAACGTATAATGAAGTTAATTCCATTGGAAGACAATTCTGAAAAATAATACACTTGTCCTAGATACACCAGGAGGATGTGGATCTATCTTATGACTGTGTTGGGGTTCTGGTTAGGGAGGGCAGAAGGATAAACGAAGAGATTGCTATAGTTTGGGATAAGAGGAGATTCTGGATGTGGACTTACGAAGAGCAAGTAGAGTTGTTACCTGACTGCCTTGATGGCAATGAAGATGGCATAGGTGACCGATTCCGATCGGAATCGTCTTATGGTGTCGAAGAAGGAGAAACCAATCACCAAAGTTGAACAATGACACCGACGTTGGAGAATCTGGAAAGGTGGACAAAGGGGGGCTTGACAAACGTTACCTATTAATGTTAATGTGGAGGAGGTTCTAATGAATGGGGCGGCGATTGAGAAACCTAGGATGTTATAGAATGTTGTTGAGGTGAGCATGGAAGGATCTGATTGTCTTTCCAACATGTCAGGTGGACCCCAGGTGTTCTTTTTTAATATTTAAAAGGCTAAAGAGCCCAAAGAAAAATGTTGATAATAAGAAATAGGCCTAACATGATGACAGTGAGGATTCATGCTGGCCCAAAGCGAGAAAGAGACATAGAATGGATGACCCATTTGATCTAAATGATTTGTTGAGCCTAGTTAGGAGTCAAGAAACCAAATCGAATAGTCAGGAGAATGAAAACGAATTGGAGAAACGGATTTTAGACCTCAATGTCTATGCAATCGAGAGAGAAGACTCAAGGTTTATGAAATACAAGAAAAATAAGGATGGCTTGGAAGAGGATACAGGAGAAAAACACTATGGAAGAGTGCAAACTGAATACGAAATGGATATCGAAATTGGAGTAACCGTGGATCTAGGGGATCTGGTCGGGGCCAACCTCCAAAATCACAGAGATTTGGATTGCGAATCTATAGTGGAGAAAGGTGTTCCATCTGGTCTGAATTTTATTTCTTTCAACATAAAGGGTTTGGGGATGAGGATAAGGCAAACTAGATTAAGGAAATTAAGAAGGTGCAAGTGGTTTCTTTTCTTGCTTTTCAAGAAACTCAATTCAGGGTTTTTGGAGGATTTTGATATCTCAAAATATTAGGGTGGGTCAAACCTCAGTATGTACCATGTCGATGCAAATGGGAGGTCGGGTGGGGTTTTTTTATGTGGTACCTGATAGTTTTCTGCCATCAAGAGTCAGTAAAATAGGATAATTTTATTTTGATTAACGGGGTGCTTAAAGGGTATAATATGGAGGTCAACGTTTTAAATATTTACGCGCCTAAAAATGCTGTCCAAAAATGGAATCTCTAGAACTAAACCATGACGTTAAAGTATAGCAAATCGGGGTTGTGGGTGGTAATGGGCGACTTTAACTCGGTTAGATATCTAGAGGAAAAAAGGATCTCAGTTTTTAAACCTAGAAATGCCAGGGATTTTAATCGGTTCATTTTTTATGCTAGTCTCTTAGAGTACACCATGAGAGGGAAAAAAATTACTTTTCTTTAATATCATGGTAATAAATTAAGATATACAGAGTTTTGGTGTGCCAAGATTTCTTCAATAAAATAAATGGCTGGAGGTGTGCCTTAGGGCTATTTCTAAGATGTACCCAAAGCATTGTTCGTTACTCTCAACACTAATTGAAAACAATTTCAGGGAGAAACCTTTGAGATTCTATAATCCTTGGCTCAATGGGCAGGGTCCTTGGTTTTAAAAAGCGAGAGGCGCACAAAAGCGATGAGAGGCGCAAAGCGCAAAAGCGGTGGGCTTTTCGTACTCGAGGCGCAAGAAGATTATATAAATTTTTATATATATCCCATAGGTTTTTAGCATCCTTATCCAAAATATAGTTATAACTAAGGTTTATTTATGATTTTACCTATATGTACAAGCCAAAAAACCTATTGTCCAACACTTTCATGTAGGGTTGTCCAAACTGCTCGATGATCGCTCGAAAAATGCCCGAAAAATGCTCGTCCGATTCCCGCTCAGTTTGTAAATGAGCCGCTCGGCTCGGTTCAATTTGAAAACGAGCCAAGCATGAGCAAAGGTCCGCTCGCTCATCGATCATTCGGTTTCGCTCGAATTATTTTTATTAAATTTTATATATATATATATATATATATATATATATATATATATATATATAGTTATACATATAAGTATCCCAAGAAAAAATAAGAGCCTCAAGAAACATACTAGCCCAACTCAATACCTAAACCTAACCCTAATTCCTTAAAATTCACCAGCACCTGATCTCCTGCTACATACGTCCTGCTAGTCTGCTACATACCTCACCGCTGCTGCTCAAGTTCAAGTGTTCAACTCATACGGATACGGTACAATCGCCGCTGCTGCTTAAGTTCAAGTTCGATTGTTGAGGATCTAAATGATTTTTTTTGCTTGCCTCAATTCAAGAACCATTTCGATTTAAATAAAATCTAAACTTGAGGAGTATTTGGATGAGCCGAACCTAAAATGTATGGATCCAAAATTTGATGTGTTGAAGTGGTGGAGTAAATATTGTAGCAAGTTTCCGGTTTTGAGTAAGATGGCGAAAGACATTTTTGGCATCCCGATCACTACCGTGGCTTCCGAATCAGCCTTTATTGTTGGAAGGCGTATATTGGATGACTACCGGAGCTCTTTTTCAAAGGATATGGTGGAACTTCTTGTTTGTGGAAGTTAGGATTTGTTTTTGTTCAATGCAGCCTTGTAATAGTCTTGATTTCAGTTTTTTTTTTGTTGCTACACATGTTTTAATTTCGGTGCTGAGCAAAACCGAGCGAAAATGAGCCGCTCGATTCAAATTCAATCCAGCACGAGCATCACTTTTGTGCTCGGTTTTGCAAATTCGATCCGATTGGATCGGATCGGATCGGTTGTAATTTAATCCGAGCACGAGCAGACCTTGCTCGGATCGGATCGGCTCATGAACACCCCTACTTTCATGCATAAAAACAACATAAAAACACCCAAAATACATAAGGCGCGCGTCTCAGACCTCAAAAAACACAAAAAAATGTGCTTTTCTTGGGCTTAGTGGAAAAAGTGTGCCTTAGGGTACCTGAGGCGCTGAGACCTCCACCTTAGTGTGCCTCGCGCCTAGGCGCGCCTCAGGCGCGCTTTTTAAAACCCAGGCATGATCTAGAGAAGGTGGTGCTTGACACCTTGGAAGCTTCCTGGTTTGCGAGTCTCCCGGATGAGATCCTTTGTAAGAAATTTAAATTGTTTCGGGCTCGGATCAGGAAGTGAAAAGAGGAGGTCATGACTAAAGAGGGGGAGAAAGAAGCTATTTTGAGGGCGGGAACGGAAGGGCTGGGTAAATTTTTTGAATCTAGGGAACTTACCAAAGAGGAAAATCGGGTCAAAATAGAGTGTAAAAAATGGATTGACGAGCTGAACTTAAAAAAAAAAGATTTAAAACAATGGTCCAGAGTTAGGTGGGCTATGGATGGGACAATAACTCGGCTTTCTTTCATAGTTTTATAAACAAAAAGAAGGCGGAAACCGTGGTCCTTGGTTTGATGGTTGAGGGAATGGATTACTAAACAAACACAGTTTAAAAAAAAGGTTTTCTGTTTCTTCAAAGATCACTTTAGGGAGAAATATAAAAGTAGACCTACTCTTGCATGGCCGTATTTGAAACGGTTACCACCAGATGTGTCAGATAGTCTTGTGACTCCTGTCTCGGGGATGGAAATCAAAGAGGCTATTTTTGAGTGTGGTATGGATCGGGCATCCGTACCGGATGGTTTTAATTTCGGATTTTTAAGAAGATTTTGGGGCTTCTTTGAAAATGATTTTAACCACATCATGGCCCTTTTTCATGAATATGGTGAGATTTCAAGGGTGTAGCTCTTCCTTTATTACTCAAATCCCTAAATCTAAACAACTAGTTGGAATGAAAGATTATAGACCTATAAATCTCATTGGCATTGTTAGTGTAACACCTCGTAAAAATCATACCCAATAAAATAAGGACACGTGTCATGTAATACAAACGTGTTATGAAAAACGGATCCAGATAAAGAGGTACGGTAGGATTTAAAGCGTCGATATGTTAATTTATACCTCTGAACGACCTATTAATAAATCCCTAACCATGATATACTTAATCAACATCTAAATGATGTAAATAAATCTGGTTGTCCTAAATAATAAATTGATTATAACCTAAAACATGGATCCAATGTGAATTCTCGGTATTTTCGACATTTTAAAACCTCCCACAAGATCCAAAATGTGTAAGTGCATGCAAAGTCTGAGCACTTGGTCCCTCTACTGAAAAGGAAAGCATAAGATTCGGACTTGTAAGAAATGCATGGTCAAAGCTTGGAAGTTTACAAATTTTTGGATTCTGGTCATCGGATACGGACCGTATGGCCTTAGGCTTACGGTCCGCAAGCCCTGCAACTGGGCGATTTAAGCAAGGGTCGGTTACGGACCGCATCCGTTTAAGCATACGGTCCGCAAGAGGAGCATACGGACCGCAAGGACTTCTGCTTAGGGTCCGTAAGCCAGTCGCTGGTAGCAGAAATTGGACAGCTGCCTGTTCAGCAGGTTGCACCGCCTTATAAGAGTGGTATTCGAAAATCAGGGGCCCTATAACTGGTTTTTAGCATCATAGGGACACCTGGGAACATCTTACAACAATTGTAGACTGATTTGGAGTGATCTTGATGCATCAAACTTGCTATATAAGAGAACCTCTTGTTGCAACATTTGGTCTTTCATTTACAACTCACTTCAAGCTGGTCTCTGGAGCTTCTCTGGTCAGCAAGCAAGTTCCCTTAAGTTTCAAATCATACTTAGGACCTTTGTAAGTGTCCTTAATCCTTTTTAATTCAGTTTAGCTTAGTTAATTAGCTAAAAGTCAAACCTTCGTAATTAAGGTTTGACTTCGAGATTAATCAATAATTGTTCAGTCAAATCTCAAATTAAAAATACCTATGAGTTGGTAATTATGTGGTTAATAAACCCTTAAAAGGGTACTCTCTGATTTCCACTCTAACTATGTCAATTGTCGGGTCAAAGTTAACTTTAAAAAGTCAACATAAAGCATATTTTCAAATTAATGCATAATTAGCAATGTAGGATCCGTGCAACCTGTTTTATCATTAATATAACTTAGTAATTAATGTAAGAACAGGTCTAAACATGTTCAACCCGACAATTTTCAGTTTAGGCTCGGTTCGGAACCGAAAGTCGTATAGTTTGACTTTCGCTTTGACTTTCAGTTCTGACCCAATGTAGCATGTTTTAGAAATGCCTTAGAGCCTTATTTAGACCAGGTTTCATGTTAGTATAACCCTCTATGATTATACAACTTGGTCCAATAGTTATCCAATTCATATGCAAGTTTTCGTTAAATGCTTAAATGTTGACTATTATGCCCATATGACCTTAAAATATGAATTTTGAAAATGTAAAAGAATAGAAACCCTAGTTACTGATTATTAGACTTGTCCCTAAAATTTGACATCAATTTGAGGTCTAGATTAGGAGTTATGCTCATTAGCGTAATTAGAAAGCTTTTTAGTAATTCAATGGCGTAATTAGCATATAGCCCATCTAAACCCGATTGTTGATACCAAACTTTTTACCCACTGATATAAAATAATATTTTGGGACTTTGGAGATTTTTATTTATTTTAGGCTGAACATAACCTAGAGTTCTAAGCTTAATTCAGTAGTTGCCGGTTTTACCCTTTTAGGCTATAAAATGAGTTTTACAAATTCTTTTGACCCCAAACCTTTTGCTACTGATTCTAAATGATAAATAGAATATTTTAAGCCTTCTGGAAATATAAAAATATCAGCTTTCCTTTAAAAACCCGGAAATAGCTCAAAATCGCCTTTTAAGCATTTTTAACACATAGTAGGTATTAGAACTATTTTAAACATGTAAGGTTTGATACCTACTGATATTTTAAGAAAATTATTATATTTTTACAGTAAGTAAAAGTTTTTAAACTCAGGTTTCCAGTTTTGACCTTTTAGGCTTAGGCGAAATTACCAAAATGCCCTTCCGGTGCATAGTATGGTTAGAAATGATAAATTTCACATATAGGTTATACCCTACTGATATAACTTAGTAAATTAAGTATTTTACTGATTACATCAGACCCGAAACTCAGATTTATATTAAATCTCTTTTATAACCTTTTAAATGACCAAAATACCCCTACGGGGAATAATTTGAGTTTAAATCCATTTCGGGCATAATAGAAGATATCTTACTGATGTCACAACATATTTAAAGCACAATAACTTAGGAAACTTGTATATGACTCTTATGATTACCCGTTACGCATCCTGCGTGTTCGGTTCGGTTTATGTAACTAGTTTACATAAATTGACCGAAACGGGTCAAACCTTATCATTTTCATCTCAAAATCCAGAATGTGTTTAGTTTACCCATATTATACAAGTCTTCAAACTTGTCGGGTCTAAATCACATTCTATTCCGGTCTTCGCTTAATCGTGCGTTGGAACCGTATCTTCCTTTAAAGACTAACCGGTCTAAGTTTAGGCTTAATTAAAGACCCGTTAGGATTTTAATAGGTTATTATAAACCTTTGTTCCAGACTAGGAGACCCGGTAAAAGCTACACGCACTTGCTATTTGAGATTAATACTTGCAAAGGTAAATACTTTTAACTTATTTTCCCTATACGGGCTTGGGGTACGGTATATATAAAATACCGTTTGGTCGGGCATTGAATTTTTAATTGTATGAAGGTTAAATCATTGAAATGCCCCGTTTGAAAATGTTTGTTTGCTTAAAGCCTTTGGGGGGTTAATGACCATGTCCCGGATATCCTTGGCATCATTCAAAGAAATGGCCACGACCTTAACACACGGGTGTAGGCGTACACCCGTTAGTGTATTTATAAATAATAAGGTATAACCGCTGGTTTCGGGAATAACCCGCCGCGGGACTATATCATGTGGTGTGTCAATTAATCTTTAACCCGGTATTCAATCCGAGCTACTGAACGTATAAGAAACATGTAATCCTTTTACAAGATTATATATATATATATATATATATATAAATAATTATCCCAAGTTATAAAAGTTTTGTGCCACGTGCATTCAAATCAATTTTAGTAAACCTTTTCAAAATGAGTCAGTTAATTGTATTTACCAGTGTAAACTGACGTATTTTCCCAAAAAGATTAAATGCAGGTACTAAGCGTAATTGGTTGGCCTCTCCTTAGCATCATTAAGAGTCTCGCAAGCTTGGATGCATTAAGTCTGATGAACTATGTTTTTCTTTTTATTTGATCCGCCTGTGGATCTGTTTCAACTACATTGTGATACTTATTATTACAATTTTATTCAGTTGAAATAAATCTATCTTTTGCTTCCGCTGTGCATTTAAAATTGTGTTGTTTGACTATGATGATATCAACTACGTCACGATACTCCCCCACCGGGCCCACCGGTAATACGAGGAAATATCGGGGTGTGACAGTTAGCAAAGTGATTTCGAAGGTTTTGACAAATAGAATCATGAAAGTTATAGTGTTGGTGATTCCGGAAACACAATAGACTTTCCTCAAAGAAAGGTATATTTTCGACGGCTCGTTGATGCTTAATGAGATCTTAGCTTGGATTAGAAAGGAAAAAAGAAAAGCATTCTTATTGAAGATTGATTTCGAAAAGGCTTACGACAACGTGAATTGGGAATCCCCCAAATCTATTATGTTTCAAATTGGGTTTCCTTCATGTTTGGTGTAAATGGGTTAAAGGTATTCTTGGGTTGGCTAGGTCTTCAATGCTAGTCAAGGAGAGCCCTACTTATGAATTCCAATACTACAATGGTATAAGACAAGGAGATCTTCTTTTCCTTTTTCTTATTCTTATAGTGGTTGAAGCCTTATCTAGTATATTTGATTTGTGGGGTCTGTATCTCAATACCCACAGGAAAACACCATTTTCATATTTAGGTATCACAGTAGGAGCTAATATGAATAGGGATAAGAATTGGGTTCCGATTTTCGATGTGTTTGAATCTAGGCTTGCAGCATAGAAGGCACATACTCTTTCTATTGGGGGTAGAGTTACATTAGTTAAATGTGACATTAAAAGCCTCCCTAAATAAAGCCCTGGTCGCGGTAATTGATTGTTTAGAATCTATCATGAAAAGATTTTTATGGGTCGAGTCAAACGAGATCAAGAAAGTGCATTGGGTTGCTTAGGATCGGGTGGAGTTCCGAGAAAAGTGGGGGGTATTAAAAGGCTCAAAGATGTCAATTATTCGCTTCAAGCCAAGTGGGTATTGAGATACAACAGCCTATGGAAAAGGGTTGTGAATGCATGTTATGGATGAAAGAAAAGATGGTCCTTACTGCCCTCAAAGAAGGGAATGGCGGGCTGCTTGAATGCTATAGCCATGTTAGAATCTTATTTAAAAATTTTAGGTTTAAAACTTCACATATTTATTAAAGTTAAAGTGGGAAACGGGGAATGCATCAGATTCTGGGTGGGCCCTTGGGAGTCTAATACGACACTAAAAGAAACATGGATAAATCTATTCATGCTAGATAAAAAGTAAGGATGCACGATCAGCGAGGGTGTGGATTCATCTCAACATAACACAGTTTTTTTTTTTGTTTTTTTTTAGAATTATCTGACATTTGATACGACATCATCAATAATGTACTAAATGCGCTTTACATAAATATCGCAGGTAAGCGAGCAACAAGCTGCGCCGCTACCCCTTTCTAGATAGCAAACCCTAGCCTATTAAAGACAAACCCCTGCCCCCCTGTTGATGAGCCACTGCTGTGGACAACCTGTTGGACCCTAGTCAGCAAACGGATAGCTTCTGGAGCTAGGGATCCAAAGGTGTCGAAGGCGAAGGGGACAAATGCATGTTGGTTATTAGCACATGCTTTAGCGTGTTTATCCACCTTTTTAGATTCTGCTTTCTTTACCGCTTGTCCTGCTACAAACCCGTTTTCCCTTAAACCAGCTAAGGGGGAGACTCCTGTGAGATCCACACAAGCATGTTTCCCTCCCGCCTAGCCAAAGACGAGCAGGTCCGCTGGTCTCAATGTAGATCTCCCTTCCATGGGGTCTGTTAGGAAATTCACAGGGGCCTCCTTCTTGGCAGAAATCCCCGCTCTCCTCAAAATGTCCCCCAAAACATCCCTCACCCAGTCATGCCGGTATTTGAAACCAGGGAGCTCCTTGCAATGAACAGCATGCTCCCCGTATTTATCCATGCAGGCTTTACGGCAGATTGGGCAGGTTTCGTCTTCTGGATACATAGGGATCATCAGCCGGTATTTGAGGATAGCCCTGTACTCAACAGCCGACATGCATTGCCCCAGCCCCTCGATCGGGATAACAGTAAAAAAGTCTTGCGCATGGGGGCCTTTCAAGCACTCAATCACCGCCTTCTGGCGGGGAGACAGATCAAGTGTTTCTCCCAGATTCTGAGCGATTTTCTCAAATAGAGCATTCGCCAAAGTTTTTTGTGGCTTTGGGGGGGCGGTGTCCATATTAGAGAAACCGCCAATGTCAAAGTCTGGAAGAGAGACACTTAAATACTCGAGGGCCTGTTGGTAGTCTACGTCAAGCTTAACAACCCCACTATTCCGAAGGATGTGGTCTTGCAATACACACGACTGAGCTCTAGACGCCACAAAAGCATAAACTCCAACATCCCGAGCTGAGAGGAGGCCCAAACCACCCAGGCGCATCGGCAAAGATGCCAAACGCCACTGAAGTTCACCAAAGTAGGGCCCCCCGCAAACAACAATGTCTTCAATAGCCTTTCGGAGACCATCGTCAAAACAGGATACCGCATTTGCCATCAAGTGAGGTTGGCAGGTCCGCAGCCCAAACAGTAACTTAGCAACCCCCATGCATGACCTTAAAAGAAGAAGCTCGCACTGGGGGTCCTGTAAGCAGGGCAAGAGTTTCATAAGGTCAACCGCTGTCGATGCCCGCCGCCCTGCTAATTCCCCAATAAAACTAGAGTCTCGACTAACCGCCCCCCCAAGGAGCTTAACCCCCCTCACAGGTCTACCTATCCCTCTCGGGAAAAGGCCGTCCTGCACCTTGAGACCGTCACACGATGGCCAGTACACTTCCGTTTTCTTGATATTGAGATGGAGCCCTATGGATGGTCCCTCCGTGTTGATGATGTCCAAGGCTTTAGCAACTTCCATTGCATTACCTATGATCGTACCATCATCCAAATACCAAGCATGAAAGGGGAGGTTACAGTGCTCCTGCACACGGAGAATAAGGGGGTGTTAGGCTAGGGCAAAGAGGAGGGGCCCCAAGGGATCTCCCTGTTGGACTCCAGTGGTGGCCCCAATACACTCGCTGCCAACATACAACCGAGCGGGTTGGGTGTACAGGAACTGGACCCACCGATAGATAGATGGGCAACGTTGGTGGACCTGTTGGAGGAACGTTGAGCGGTCAACCATGTTGAAAGCATTGGAACCTGTTCGCACTATGAAGCACCGCCTCCGCCCCATTTGGTGTACCAACCCCGAATTGAAAATCCCCCAAATACTGGGCCATGTCCTTCCCAACCTTCTTCATAGCTACCTTAGAGACCAACCTACGCCAGATGCAACCCACGGAGATAGGCCTAATACCATTATCAGGTTTCAATAAGGGGGTGAGGGGGGCTGAGGCCACAAACTCTGCCAACTCCTTAGGGCAAAGCCCTTCAAGCCATAGGTTGACGACTCCAGTAATAGCTGTGAGCAGACCTGAGGAACTTACCGACCCCTCGCAACCAATAGTGTCCAACAAGTGTTGGGCCCGCATCCCATCTCTGCCACAAGATGTCCCTCTAGGGATTGGATACATTTAAGCACGCAATCCTCTGCTGTAATAATAGCGGGTTGGACAATGGGGTTGGAAGGCAGTGATGGGGGTGGCATCACCGGGTGTTTATCAATAAGAGCTTTCATGGTTGATTCTCCAAAGGGGGCAACCCCACTGGAACATAAAACTTTGACAGCCGCCGTAAAATGCCCATCCCTGACCTTCCGTAGGCATTGCTTGACATTGGGATCCTTTTTATTGTCTTCGCCCCTTCCGGAAACCCTCCTAGGCACCTCAGAGTCCCCCCTACTGCTCAAAAGAGAAGAGACCAGATCTGTAAAACCAGACCCATCTTTCCACAATGCAAGCGCCTGCAAGATGCTGCTGCACTGCAGGGATTTTCTATTTCCTGATCTCCGCTCTTACCTGGAAGAAGGCCTGACAACCCTCAGTGTACAACATGGCAACAAAAGCAACTGAACCCAATTTTCAACCGAGCCTGGAGACGCCACCACTTTACGTAAGGCACCCGTTAAAACCTGAGCGAATGCCATTCGACAACTTGGGGGGATGCATTTAACGGTTTGAAAACGGATTGAAAAAACACGCCCGAGAAGGGCAACATCGGTTACCACCCCTTCCGGGGAGAGTGTAAGAGGGTCGACAACCACTTGACATGGCTTCCTAATCCCAACAATGAAATCGTCCACGTCTCCTGAGATTTGAGTAAAAGACACCATCTCATCACCATGTTTGCACCCCCTACTAAGGGCATGCAAAACCATGCACTCCCCACATAACCATTTGTCTCCTGCCCTTAGGACTTCCCCCACATCCAGAAAAAGGTCCAAATCCTTAGCGATAGCCTCCTTCACATAGGTCTTCCTGTTTTCAGTCTTAAGGTGGGTGCTTTGCATGTGTTCAAGAAGGCGAAAAAACCCACTAGACCCCGGTTTACCATCCTTGCATTCGTGGAAATGCTTTAGGGGGCAAGCCCTTAACCCACTATCACATGCTGACGCCAGCCCAACAGTCTTGACGTTTCTACCTCTACGCGCGGGGGCCATGTACAAAGTCAAACGCAAACAGAAAAGTAACACAATAAACCGCTAACTCGAGGGGAGTTAGTGGTAAAAGAAAAAGAAACAGAGGGAGCAAAAGAAAAGACCCTCTATACGTCGGGGGAGGGTAGCAACCCCAAATTGGCCACCCTCAAAAGCGCCCCTGCACAAACGTGTCACCCCATAACCAAATCAAAAAGGTGTAATCTCAACACAGTTTGGATATGGAGATGGAAAAGAGATCCTACATCGGCTAAAGAGATCAAAGAAAGGAATAAATGTATGGATTTGATGGCGTTTGCGGCTATTTTGTAGTCAAAAGATAAATGAGAGTGGCTTGGTGATAAATCTGGTACCTTTACAGTTGGCTCAGTGAAATGAATTATGGTTAACAATTAGGATTACAGAATCAATTATGTGATGGTTGGTGCAAATGGGTTCGGCTAAGTGCAATATTTTTGTGTGGCGGGCGACCCTAAACAAGCTTCCGACTATAGAGGCATTAAGGAGAAGAAACATATATGTTGATGTGGACTCTTACGCTTTGTGGAACGAAGAACCGGAAATGGTGGATTATGTTTTCACGGCATGAGGGACGACAAACAGTGGTTTGGTAGTTTGTAAGCACATGGTGCAAATTGCCTCCCATCTGTGCATTTAATTTCAAAGACCTTATGGAAATACATGAGGTGCAGTTTTTGAGTAAGGATAAGGCTAGAGTTGTGCATACCATTATGGTGATTGCGGCGTGGAGTACATGGAAAGCCATAAATGATTTGGTTTTCTCGAGGAAAGGAGGTGATGTGGTTCCAACGGGTTAATCGTTGGCCAAAGAAAATAGAAAGAAAACTGAATAGAAATTTAGAGAGAAATACTAATTCTTTTCATTCCTACCAATTAATTAAACTAAACATGGCTTATATAGCCTTACAATCAAACTAACTACTGACCCACTAAAACCACTACTCCATTAAAGTATTAAACCACTACTCCACTATCTCTATCCATTTCCTAATTTTATGGAAAAAACGTTACGAATGGGCATCCCCATATTCCACATTCAAATAAAAACTAATAATAAATATAAGACTAATAAATGGATTATAAAATAGATATAAGCACGTGGGAAGGCTTCGACCCATAACAGGAGGCAAGGTCGGAGATATTGTGGGATCTATTAAAGCTAATGGATATTTGTGGTTTAAAAACAGGTTAAAATGTATAGATCTAGATTGGAAAATTGTGTCTGTTTGATGGCTGCCTTCCTGCTGTTTTTATGCAGGTTGGTGTCTCTCCTGCTTGAATGAAAGTAACCCTTCAAAAAAAAAAAATTGAGTTACTTTTTTTTGCCTTCTTATGTTAAGGTTTATTTTTACTTTCAAGAATTTACTTAGTCTATCTGTTTGGTTAAAAAGTTAAAAGTAAAACATAATCATGAGATCTTCGAACGGACCTTGATATTCAACGAACCTTCATCGGAAACAAAAGTTATTTTTTTTAAAAACATATAGCATTTAATGAAGGTTTTATAAAAATACCATATAAAGCCCGAATTTTATATACATATAATCAAATATTTAATTCTTAGTTAAATACAAAAGGCCATGACTAAAACTTAAAAACAATATTTGTGATTAATGGTATAACGGAAAAAAAGCAAATAAACAAATGTGCATAATCCCATCAGCATTGGCTCATAAGAACCATATTACCCAACAACGTAACTTTGTTCTGTGATCTTTCCAATATCTTCTTTTGACTCTTGCTCAACATCGGTGACTTCGACGTTGTATTTAAAGTTTTTTGCAACGAAAAGGAAGAAAAGGAAGTTCACAGAGCTCAAAACTGCGTAAAACGCGTAATAATAATCTAGGCGAGACACGTTAAGGTTGTCTAGGATCCAACCTTCATGTCCATGCCTCTTTGTAACATCAGCAACAATAAATAAGATGAAACTGCTAAGAAAATACCCAAAACCTTGACTAGTTGTGAAATAAGCCATCCCAAGACTTTTCATTCCTTCAGGCGCTTGATCATAGAAAAACTCGAGTTTTGCTACTTCTAAGAAACAATCAGAAACACCCAACAATGCGAATTGCGGAATGAGAATGTAAATTTTTAGAGGCACGATCTGCTTCATTGTAAAAATGCCATGATCTTTAGCGACACTTAGTCGATGTCGTTCTACAAAACTAGCGATAATCATGGTCACGATATGGATGATTAACCCAACTGTCATTCGTTGCAACAACGTGATACCTCTCGGGTTCTTTGTGTACTTCCGAACAAAGGGAACAAAGAGGCGGTCGTAAACCACAAGGCTAATAAGCATCGAGATCGTCATGAAAACAGATAAAGAAGCCGGTGGGATTTCAAAATCCCCTAGGTGCCGATTTAATGTGGTGCCTTGTTTGATGAAAAGTGTTTGGGTCTGGGCCATTAGCGTGCTAGGAATGAATGTTGCACACAAGATCGGGATCATTTTGATCATTTGCTTCGTCTGTTCGACGTGTGTCACCGGACAAAGGTCCCATCCGGAAGCCGGTCCATCAACCTTCACCGCGGCTTTGTCGAGAAACCTTTATGTTACAATGTTCAAAGAGGTTATTCATTTAGATAAAAAATGGATAAATACAAAATGGTCAAAAGGGCTTACCTTAATGAAGATGAATGGTCAATTCTATACTTCCCAGGACTAGAATACTCGTCCAAAGACAACTCATAAAGCTCTTTCGGGTCAACAGGTACACTTGTATTCCGCTTTCTTGAAGTCGCGATTATTACCTTGGCCATTTGAGTAAACGGGCTTTCCCCTCTTGGTTTGTGTCTATAAACTGGTGTTCCGAAAACAAATGCTATTATGGACATAAGTAGCATCAGTGTAGGGATACCGTACCCAATCTCCCAACCCGAAGTATCTTGAAGGTACACCAGGACCGTGTTTGCGAAAATAGTGCCAAAGAAAATGCAAAACACATACCAATTGAAGAAACTAAGTTTATGGGCCCTTTCCTTGGGCTCAAAATCGTCAAACTGATCCGCTCCCATTGTGGAGATATTTGGCTTGGTTCCACCCGTCCCTATTGTAATAATGTACAATGCACAATAGAAGATACCAATTTGGAACGAAGAAGCCCTTTTGTGACAGTCTAGGTAACTTACATCTTTACCACATGTTGGTGGCTTTAGGGAAGGTATTGAAACCACTAGAGTCAAGAAACACATACCCTGTGAAATAAAGAAAAAATCATAACCAAGATGACAATTATCAAGCCTATTATTCTGTGTAGGCCTTATGCCTAAAAGTAAAAAAAAAAAAAAAAAGATTTGGTCTTAACAATTATAACCCAAGGATTGGTAATTAGGGCATAGGGTGTGGTTCCCCACCATCCTCATCCCCACATCCTTCACATCAGCTTATTGTCACCACATTCCCCCGTCCCATCAAGGGGGCGGTGTTCCCCATCCTTCCCCTTCATGTCCAATCAAGATTCGACGTTCGAAATCAATCAAGGGAGACAGGTAAGTTTCCCTGAATGCACCGAAGGGAGGTTCAATTCCTTCCCATGCCACATCATCATCCCCGGCCCCATACCCTTTATGCTTATAAGAATGGCACATCTTTCAAAAACAAATGACAAAAGACCATGTGTAAACGCATGTTTGTTATTGAGCCAATAATAATGACATTGTAATATTACTTTAAATTAGTCATGTAACAATATACAGACAAAAAAAACATACATAGTTAAATATCACTTATAGCTGTAAGCTATTAGTATGGTCCGGGAAGGATTGGATGAGGGCAAACTTTTCCTCTATACCGGAAAATAGAGAGACTGCTCCTATTAAGAACCCCAACTTCAAACAAATATTAGTTCCATAACAATATAACATAAGTAAATCACACGAAGACAAGTTTATTCACAAACTAATAACAAGGGTTTATTTTTTGGGCAATGTTTCTAGTTGGGTCAGATATCCAAAATAATAACAAGATTTTGGACCTTATTACAAAACTAACAATAGTCACGTAGAGCTTGATTATGTAGATTTAATGGAGAAAATAATAACAAAGATAGAGTTGAAAAGATACATTTGGATTTGATGTTTTAATAATATATTGCCTTTTGCCGTTAAAAAAATACATAGAGAAAATTATATAGGGTTTTACCACAAGATAAATGAGTGAAGCAATCAAGAAAGTCCAGTATCGGCCCAAATATGTGTCTGCAATATACGCACCAAAAATAGGTGTCATCCACGCGGTCCCAACCCAATTTGTGACATTGTTTGACGCTTTAACAGTGCCTTGATGTAATTCTCTTGTCAAGTACAACACCAGATTTGTTGATAGTCCATAGTATGCCAATCTTTCACAAACTTCAAACCCTGCAAATTAACATCCATCAACCCAAATTGGAATATATATTATGTCATAACATTCGAGTTCTTGGTTGGATACTATTTATCAGATGTTCCAAATACAACACAATAACAGGGTGTAAATGAGCCATGCTTTTCAGGAGCTACTTAGATCGGCTCATTAAAAACTTAAATCGATCCAAGGTTAGCTCATTTAATAAACGACCTAACATATAGCAAGCTTAACCAAGCTTGCGAGACTATTTAAGGTTGTTATTTATATTGATATAATAGTTTTAAAACTAATAAAAAATAAGAACGTATTTATAACATAACAAATATCATTATATAATTATGAAAAAGTTAACTAAATATACATAAATAGTATATGCTATGTTATGCATGTAAAATTATCTTTATATATAAGATTATAATCTCAACCATAAAACACAGAAAAAACCACAAAAATATAATGAATATTACTAAAACACAATATACGTGAGTTTTGTTTTATGTTTTGGATGATAAAGCTCTGGTTAATTATTGAATGACTAACATTATCGTGTTTTATGTTGATTATCATGTTGTGTTTTATACTCTAGGTCTACGATGACGTGTTTGAAGTTTTTATAGAATATTATGATTAGAATATTGTGTTTTGTAATCTTCACTATATTATTTGTGTGTTTTGGGTGTGTTATATCACTGAAATTATGGTGTTTAATGACTTTGTATACTTTTAGGAATTTTGGACTTTGTAACCGAACCCCACCCTATATATATACGGAAAGGATAATAAGAAAACCCTATTCATCAAAAAAATCTATGGTTGAGATTGAATGTTAAATAAAGCAACTTTTCTGACCATGTAACGGACTGACAAAAAGTACACGTAACAAGTTTTTACTTTTTCCCTTTTCTGACTGATACGTAACAAGTTTGTCTGTTACACTATTTAAAAAAAACATGTAACATGTTTTTATATGCACTACACATTGAAAACTCGTAAAATTTAAGTTCGAAATTGTTACACTTCGTAAAACTTGCAAAATTTTCTATTGAAAACATCTACATAAATGAGCGAAAGAGATGTAACATATCAATTTTCTCTCTCCTGACAAAGTTGTTACATGTCAGAAAACTGAAAAGGGTGCAACACTTGGGAACATGTGGTCCATTCATTGAATTTCTTGAGTTTTTTAAACTCAAATGGGGTTTTTCCTCTATACTTGACCTATATATATGGTTGGATTCAACGGGGAACACTAAAAAAGTGGAGAACCGAGGGGAACGAGTCAAACAAACTCTGATTGTACGCATTTCAGCGGTAATGGATCTGGCTCGTCAAACCTTAACTAGGTACTCTAAACCCTAAAGCTAAACCATAAGACTAAAACCTAAGCTACACTATAAAATCCAAACTATAAACTCTAAAAGCAAAAATCTAAAGCTAAACCTTAAATCCTAATGATAACCCCTAAAACTAAACCCTAGAGCTAAACCCTAATATAAAACCCTAAAAGCCAAACCCTAAATCCTAAAAGCTACACCCTAATCCTAAAAGCTAAACCCTAAAAATATATTATAGGGTTCGAGAAGTCGGTTCCAATGTCGCTAGAATGAGTCCAATCGGAGTTCGTTTGAGTCGGTTCTCCATTGAACCTCCCAGTAGACACACACACACACAAAGGGTTAGGATTATGTTACAATCACTAGGATGGCAATCATAATGGTGCCCTTATATATTTGTAAGTGAGTTACTTATATTATAAGGAATAGTTATGAGTGGAGGAAAGAGAAAATATTACTGTTCATTTGTAAATATACGGGAAACACTGTTCACCTTTATAAATTTTTTAATATTTTTGAAAGTGGTTGTGAGTAGATGAGAGATGAATGATAGTGATAATGGTATAAGAAAATATTATTTAATTAAAAGGAGAGAGAAAAAATAGTGATTTTAGTGTAATTATAAGAATGGGGATTAGGAATTCAATGTAAATGCTCTAATTGAGAACTGAGAGAACAATTTTGGACCACACATTTTTCCTGAAAAAATGCAAAACATATGTATTTTTTTTGTGTGGAAAAATCGTAGCTTTTTCTTTAAGTTTTTTTTTTATATATATATACACACATGTGTAATTTGTCAATTTTTAAACATATATATATGTATATACGTGTACAAAAAAAATGAAATATAAGTAGTGTACATCGATGTTTGATAGTGTAGATATATGTACAAATGTGTATAAATGATTGTACATATATGTATATAAAAGAAGATTATAGTTCTAAACATGTTTTTTTTCTAGTGCACATATGTGTAAATATGTGTTTAAAGTTAAAAAAAGCATCATACATATATTTCTCATAATATACATATATGTATAAGTTATAGATTAATACAAATGTGTATGATTAAAATTGACAATATACACATGTATATATAAACTTCTTAAAAACGTGCAATTAAAAGTAAAAAAAAAAAAATTGATTTAGAGAAAATGTGTGGTGCATAATGTTTTTACGGTTTTTAATTAGCATGTGTTTCTCTTAAGATCACTGCCTTACACATAAATAATTAAATATTGGATTTATGAATCGAACTAAAGCATTACAATACTACTAATATATGTATTTTCGGTCTCACACATATATGGAAAGTGATAAAGTTTTAATATTTCTTGAAAAATGAAATCAAAATGATGTCATGAAATAGTTGATATACACTCGTAAAAGAATACACAATAGTTAAATGAATGTAGTGGTATACTAAACCAACATAACTAACAACCTAAACACATCATTTATAATACAAAGATATTACGACAGTTACCTAGCATGTAATAACACGCTCTCCATCTCCCGGTGGTTGATCTTAGAACACGTCTACCCTTAAGATCGGTAGTCCCATCTTCCGTAAAGTTTTGTTCGACTCCCTTCTCATATTCCATGGATCCCATCGCACGAAAAGAACAAGAATGGAAATCCTAAGTGTGTATGCTAATGCATGTTCGGGTTTTTATAAACGTGAACATTGCCAAATCTTATCTAAACAAATAATTTCTTGTTTTTCACAATTTATTTTAGTCATTTTCTCGTCGACCTTCCTCTTATACATCACAAGGTAACGATAATATCGTTTGCGTTTGTTTTCTTTTAGTTGGAATTTACTATAGGGTGCCTCATGCGTACGGCGTACCTCTTTGTTTTTGGATGATGAGCCATATGGAAGACAGCATGCTGCTGATTACCAACACCAAAGTAGGTAACATTAAGATTCCCTTGGTTTGCTATAACTTAGATGTGACAATTTTGATGAATTAATTTATAAATGTTGGAAAAAGATCAAAGAAAAAGTTTGTTTTGGCTAAAAAGGTAGGAAACAATAATAAATTGACATATGGCAAAGATAAAAAAATATATAGAGGGGTATTTTAGTGAAACACTAATTAGTCCCATCTAACCAATAACCCTAAATCTAAAAAAACCCAGATCATATTTCATCCCGCCTCCACACCACCTCCACCCCACCACCACCCTCTTCGCCACTGGGAGCAGCGTAACGACCACCTGCTGTCGTATCTCCGTATGTCGCAACCCCCGATCCCAAGCCAGGTGTGGGAGCCGCGAGCACAGTCCGGTGGTATCGGTGTTTATTAATTTGGCAGCAGAAATGAGACATCAGAATCGTAGTTAGGAAATAAATTTCAGAGTTTCAAAACACCACCTTTTATATTAAACAACTAGGATAAAACCCATGTTTCCTTTATAATATTTTTATAGGGATGAACCCTAGTTGCTGAAAACATAAACTTCTTTGTTTTAGTCAGGTAATTTAAAGCCAATTTCTTTAAGCCTTCAGTGCTTCATAGCTGGCTTCTTATAGCTTCACATTAAGTTACCTGAAACGTGTTTTAAAAATATTTTATCAGCAAGAAATACTGCCGAGTACATTCCAATTTATAAAAACATCAGTTGTTATAACTTTACAATATTAAGAGCGATTACAATGTTTATATCTACCAAATTACTCGTTCAGTACTTGTCACTCGACGGATCTGTGACTATGGTCATATCACACATTGGATACCTGTGCCCAATTGTGAAGGTTATCGAGTACTGTATACAAACCCCATAATACTAATAGCAGTTGTAGAATACAAAGACTTAATCACTGTAATTATAACTGATAAACATTTAGAGTTTTGGAAAACGTTTGAAATAACGGCTCAAAAACTGTGAGAAAAAGAGAATGACTCACGTTATAAACTTATGTTTTTCTACAGGCTTCCTGGTGATATCTCCTGATTATTTTCTTGAGCTTCTATTAAAAACATACAATGTACGCGTGTTAGTAAAATAACTCAAATCACATTATGTTGGTATATTTATGTGTCTGTAACTTTGTCTTGTTTACGTTGTATGTTATTTAGTCTTTTGTTATCGAGTCTGTAAGTTCCGTCAAGTCTACCTAGTCGGATATCCTCCTATCCTACTTGGTATGATGTTTGTCTCTGTATTTGTAATGTATGTTAAACACATGCTTGCGTGCATTGTGTTTAACTATAGTTAGTCTTACTTTATGTCTTCTGTTAAACTTAGCATATATTCTGTCCATGTTTCATGTTTGACGAAGAGTCAATCTTCGTCGAACCCATGCTTGGCGAACCTTCAATCTTCGTCTAAGTTTGTGTGTGACGAAGGTTCTATCTTCGTCACACATGAATCTTCGTCAATCAAGGTTTGTCGGAGGACAGTATATATAGCTTGGTGTGTTTAACAGTTAAGGCATGACAGCATAGAGAGACTACTGAGAGTTTATCGTTCAAGCATTGTGTGTATATGTTTGATGTTGTTCTCGTCCTTTTAATCTAAAGTGAATCTTTGGTTATCTGTTGTGTTTCTCGCATTACATTGTTTGGTTTGCACCGTCACGTGGATTCCGCACTCGTGACCGTGTTTGTGATAAACAGGATTAGGTTTCGTAATAGATCCTCTGAGAAAAACGGACCTACAAGTGGTATCAGAGCTATGGCTCTTATCCTTGTTTAAAACCAAACATTGTTGTGTTTTTAAAACAAGTTATTTTAACTGTTTTCAGATTGTTGTTCTTGAAAAATTACATTTTCTGAAAAAGTCTTTAAAATCAGTGAAAATCTTCATCTTTTGCTATAAGTTTTATCAGAAACCTTGTCACATTGCATGTCTACATGATAAAAATGGGGTTTTCTTGAAAAGTTTAAGCAAAATTTGTGTTTCAGAATATTCAAGTTTTTCTTGATATTCAAAGTGTTCTTCAAAGTGTTCTTGAGCTATTCATAACATTCTTGAGATTTGATCTAGATTTGTGTTTGGATAAATTGTTTATGATTAAAATATATTTATTTGACAAATTGATACATGTAATGATGGTCTGATCAATCAACTTCTGTCACAGCAACTTGTTTAGCTTTGAAAAATTGTCACCAACTTGTCTATAAACATTTAATTCGTTTTGCAAAAATATCTTATCCTCTGTCAACGAAGATTGCCTTAGACGAACTATCGAAGTTTCATCAAAAAATGTTTCAGATGAAGTTTCAAACACTCTCCATTCTTCGTCAAAAGATGTGTTAGCCGAAGAATCAAACTTCGTCATTCATTCTTCGTCACTGATACTTCGTCGTCCATACTTCGTCATTTCATACTTCGTCGTTTTAAGTGTCTTTTATTTAACAGAAGCTTTGCAAAACTGTTTTAACCGTTTCTTTTCAAGTGTTTGATCAGGTACACCCATACACACATCAATCATGAGTACTAGTCCCTGGGATTGGAGCAGTAGCTCAAGTACTGCTCAAGATCCGACCTCCGCAGCGACTTGGATCAAGAATATGATGCCTCAACAACAAACAGTTTCTGCAAGTCAGTGGGCATGCATAGCAAATCAAAATCAAAGTATTCAAAATTTGCTAATGAGTGAAAGTGAAACGGGTAGCAACAATCGACCGCCAAAGCTGAATCATATGAATGAATATCCATCTTGGAAAGGCCGATTTCATACTTTTGTTCTAGGGCAAAATACCGAGCTATGTATATGTTTCACTACACCCTACAACACCGCTCTTGAAGAAGAAGGTTCAAATCCAGCAACATTGGCAGTTATGACTGAAGCAGAAAAGAAAGCATACGATCTTGAAAAGAAGGTGTTTGCTATCTTGACGCAAGCTCTCCACAAAGACATATATCATCAATTCGCTTATTGTAATACAACAAAAGCATTGTGGGACATCCTAGTTACAAGAGGAGAAGGGAATGCAGCGACAAGGAAGACTCGACACGATTTGTTGAAAAAGGAGTTTGATGCATTTTTGTTTATAGAAAACGAAACTTTAAATGAAATGGCAACTCGTTTTTATCATTTGATAAGTGAAATGTTTTCTTACGAGGTTACTGCAACTCCACAGGAAATGGTGTCAAAGTTTGCTGATGCTCTACCACCAAAGTGGAGCCCCTTTATTGAGCTATTAAAGCATACAAGTGTATTAGATACTATCGGTATCTATGAATTCGTTCAAAAGCTGGAAAATAAAAAATGAAGAAGAAATCCGAAAGGCGAAACGAATTTCAGTTCCTCAGAATCCAGAAATGTACTTTGGAGGGATTAACCCTGTTGCATGCTCAAGTCAGCAACCAAAACTTCAAACGATGTTCATGTCCAATTCAAGCCCGTTTCCTCAAGTTACTAATGTAAATCCCTTTGGATTTGTACCAGAGCAACCTCAATCTAAACCTCATTTTGATCCTAGTGTTCCCTAAACCACAAGCTGTTACCCCCCACCTCAACCACAATTTGATTCGAGTGCCTGGTTCCCTCAACCTCAACCTCAAGTTACTCAACCTCAATCTCAACCTCAATTTGACCCTAGCGCTTGCTTCCTGAAACCACAAGTTGTTACCCCTTCACCTCAACCTCAACAAGCATTCTATGGTAACAATTTCACTCAACCGCAAAATTCCAATACAACCAGACTTGATACTTCTAACCTTCCCAAAGTCAATGTAGAAGTTGCCAAGGAACACATGGAACTTCTTAGCACAATGGTCAATGCTTATTGTGGGTTGGTTGCAGGTCAGATTGGAAACATAAATCTGACCAATGGAGATTATCAACAGATTGATAGGGATGAAATGGAGTTAATGGATATCAAGTGGGCTTTTGCAAGCGCGGTTAGACGAGCTAAAGATTACATGAGCAGAACTGGGAAGACTACTTTAGAAAGCAAAAGGGATACAAAGTACGGGTTCGACAAAGATGCTGTCACCTGCTTTAACTGCGGAGAAAAAGGGTCACTTCAAGCGTGAGTGCACTCGTCCGAGCAGACAAACAAGTCAAAATCCCTTCAGAAATCAAACAAGTACTTCCAATCAGAATCAAGCTAACCAGGAAAGAAGGATAGTAGCTATCAACAACCAGACTAACACCACCAACGCAAACCAATCGGGTCCTTCTAACACCAACCGTGCATTAGTTGTTCAAGCTGATGAAAGTTGTGATTGGTCCGTACAGTTTGGAGGTGGCGATCAAGGAGGAACCGCATGCTATGCTAAGATCATCAATCATATCAAGCATGTGCATAAGGAAGAATTCTCAGAAAGCGATGATAGCTCGGGTTATACTGGTAGTTCAGATGAGGAAAGCTCGAACATTGGAGATTATTGTTCAGAATCGGATGTAAATGAGGGAAGTGATTCTGATATTGATAGTTTGTTGATGAAAGCTGAGGAGTTAAAGTGTCAGAAATCTGTTCTGATCAAGAAGGCTGATGTTGCATCGAAAGAGATGGAAAAGTTCTTTTCTGAAGACGGATCTTTCTCTTATCAGACTGCCTTTATGGTTAATGTCGCAGCCTCTTCGAGTCTGGTAAATTCTGATACTCCTACTCCTAGCATATGTAGTAATTATGCAGATCTTAAAAATGAATGCTCTAAATTGAAATTTGAATATGAAACGGTTCATGGTCACAACCAGAGTTTAGTTATTGAACTGTCAAAATGCAAAGAGGCAAACATGGCCTTGGCTCGCAATGAAAAGGATTTCAAATCAGTCATTGAAACTTTAAAGAAAAGTGTTTCCGAAGTGTCTAAAACTGTTCTTAACAAACAAATTGGTTTTAATAACTACATTAATATTATTGAGGAAACAAAGAAAGAGCTAGCAGTGGCTAAATGTGAGTATGAAGCAATCAAGCTCAAATTGGATAGTTATTCTAACTCCCGATATGTGCTTGATCACATCATTGAAGTTCAACAACTGAAAGGAAACGTGAAAGGCATTGGGTATAAGTCGTGTCCACCTCCTTTGAGACACAATTATACCAAGATGCCCGATGAGGAGGAAATGCTTCGGTTTGAACCAAGTGTACCTCTTGATTATAAGGAAGTAACTACAGGATTAGGGTTCAAATCGGACAGTTCCTCAGAGGGCTCATCTGAAACAAAGGAAAATTCAACATCCACGGAACAAAGTGCTCCAACTGTTGAGGACTATGAATCGTCGGATGATGAATCGGATGTGAGTGATCAGGATACATCTGTTGATGATAAGAAAGGAGTAGACATTCCTATTGAGAATCACATTCTGTGTGATCCTCCTACTCCTGCTGTGCACTCTACTGTCAAGCAAGAGATGGATCCTATCACTGAGATAGTGTCTGCTGTTAAAAGTGATAACATGTTGTATACTTTGGTCGGGGATAGTAAAATATATTCAAACAAAGATTTTCCAATTAAAAACATCAACCAATCTCTGATTGATAAAGTGTTTGAAGATACTACCAGTAAGTTTTTGGGAAAAGCGATCCCGAGAGTTTCTGTAACTCAGTGCGATCCTATTCCAAAAGCTGAAGTTAGGAAACACAACGATTCCCGACAAAGCGACAACCTATCCCTTTTAAAGGCAAACAGAAGGAACAGCGAGCTTCAAAACCTAAGGTCTCACAACCAAAGGTAGAACCAAAGGGAACTCGTTTCAAAAAGAAGGACAATGATGTCAAATTCGTAGCATCTAAGGGTACTGACAAGGTGGAAACTTTTGAAAATAAATCAAACACCGATTTTGTTCAAAATGTTAGAATTTTAAAACGTAATGATCAAAATAATTACACCCAACACACAAACGGGTGTGATGAAGGCACAAGTACCTCTGATTATACAAGTTCGACATCGAGTCGTCAAGATGGATCTCCTAAGTTTGTTGAAAGGAGATCCTGTTTCAAATGTGGGGAGTTTGGACATATCATCAAAAATTGTACAAACTCGCCCAAAGCAAAATTTTTTGAGACAACCCCTCCTAAAAAGGATCACCCTCAACGTTGTTTAGTTTCCCCAAAACAAGATAAACGAACTATTAAAGAACAAGAAACGAAAAAACGACGCAAAAATATAAAGGTGATCGAAAGGGCTTTAAAACCAGATGTAAAATCTGTTAAACGGGAACCAAGTTCATCTCAAACAATAAAACCAGAAATTTCAAAAACTGTTAATATGACACAATCTGGTAAACGAAAAACTTGGAAACCTAAGACAGGTGAGGTTTCAGGGGGAGGCTTACAATTTCAAAACCATCAAGAAATTGAAATTACATTTCTTGATTCTCAGGGAAGACCCAAGACCACTAAGGCTTGGGTCCCCAACTCCAACTGATCCTTAAATGCATTGTGCAGGGTGTTCCAGGAGGAACTATTAATAGTCATTGATTGTTGATAGTGGAGCATCTAGGCACAAGACTGGCGACTTACGAATTTTGTATGATGTGAAAAACATTAGAGGAGGTTATGTCGCGTTTGTTGGAGACAAGGGCGGATACATCACCGGAGAGGGAATGATCTCCAATGGTGTTGTATGTTTTGATAAGATCAATTATGTTCGACAAATTGATCACAATCTTCTGAGTGTTTCGCAAATCTGCGATAAGAAGTTCACCATGCATTTTGATGATGCCGATTGTTATGTGCTGAAGCCTGGATTTAAAATTCCAAAAGAATGGATTCTCTTGAAGGCTCCAAGGATTAATGATCTTTATATTCATGTTATGAGCCAGGCGACTTCTGCACAAGTCACTTGTTTTGTTTCAAAAGCCACAGAAAAGGAGTCAATATCTTGGCACAGACGAATGGGGCACATTCACCTGTGAAAAATGAACCATTTGGTGAAGAACAATCTGGTGAATGGTGTGCCTGTCAAAAATTTCCATCTACAAGATGTCTGTGTTTCGTGCCAGAAAGGGAAGCAAACGTAGAAATCCCACCTGATTAAGAAAGTCAACACTGTTAGCGTACCTTTAGAACGTCTTCATATGGACCTTTTTGGACCTATGAAACACAAGACGACCTTTGGAGATGCTTATTGTCTGGTAGTTACTGATGACTACTCTAGATTTTCTTGGGTAGCGGTTATGGCACACAAGAGTGAAACTCCTGGAATTCTCAAGAATCTTCTTACTCTTTTTGAAAATCTCTATACTTTGAAAGTGAAGAGGATCCGCAGTGACAATGGGACCGAGTTTAAGAATCGTGTTATGGATGAGTTCTGTACGTCAAAGGGAATTCTTCAAGAGTACAGTTCTCGTTACACTCCACAACAGAATGGTGTCGCGGAGAGGAAGAATCGGACGATAATAGAGACTGCGAGAACGATGTTGGTAGAGTTGGAGCTTCCTGTTCAGTTCTGGGGGGAGGCTGTGGCTACTGCATGCTATACATTAAACAGAGTTCTTATAGTCAAAAGGCATGACAAAACATGTTTTGAACTACTACACAAAAGGAAACCAGACGTTTCTTACTTAGAACCTTTTGGAGGCCCATGTACTATGATTGATCCAGACGGTAAATTTGGCGATAAGGCTATCGAGGGATTCTTCCTTGGATATGCTACTCTGAATTTTCGCGTGTGGAATTTGACAACCAAAAAGATTGAGCTATGGGGTGAAGTTAGGGTTCAAAGGTATACTAATTCTGTGAGAGCTCCGGGTGATCCTTGGATGTTCGATTATGATGGACTATTCGAGTCCTTTAATCTGCCAACCTTTGATGAAGCATCTGCAGCTGCTCAAATGTTATTAGAAAGTGATAATGCAGTTGACTCGTCTTTGGTTCGACCAATTGTTGTTAGCCCTCAAGCTTCTACTTCGGTTAACAATATTGCTCAAAATAAAGAAGTTGAAGGTGCCGCTGATTACGATGTGTCGTCGGAAGATGATGTAAATGATACAGCTGAAGGCTCTTTGGCTCCAGCTGTTCCTGTTCAAGGTACTTTTGAAGCAACTTCTCATGTGCAGAATGAAGACACTGCTGAAGGGAATGCATCTACATCTACGTCTATGCCAGGCATGGATTTGGTTGTCGATCTCAATCTCAACAATTTAGGTATCAACGCTCGTGTTTCTGATAATCCTGAAACGAGAATTCATGATACTCACCCACAGCAGAACATTATAGGAGATGTCCAAACTGGAGTGCAGACGCGTAATCAGCTGAGAAATAACCAGAATCTTGGTATATATTCAGCTATCAGAGAATCGGGACAACAAAATGATTGGCCCTTCGCATGTTATTTTCACAAGAAGAACCAAAATCTTGGAAAGAAGCTTTAAAGGAAAATTCTTGGGTGGAGGCGATGCAAGAAGAACTTTATCAATTCCAGAAACTGGGTGTCTGGAGACTTGTTGAAAAACCCAACGACTACAAGAAAATCGGTACTCGTTGACTACAATGAGGTTTATGCACCTGTTACACGTCTGGAGGCTATTCGGATCTTTCTAGCTTATGCTTCTTTCAAAGGATTCAAAGTCTATCAGATAGACGTCAAAAGCGCATTCCTTCATGGTATCGTTGAAGAAGAAGTGTATGTCGAACAACCTCCTGGTTTCAAAGATCCTATCCATCCCGATCGGGTTTGGTTGCTCAACAAAGCTCTCTTTGGTTTACATCAAGCACCGAGAGCTTGGTACGCAACCTTATCTACTTATCTGCTGGAGAATGGTTTTCGACGAGGTCTTATCGACTGTACTCTTTTCATCAAGGAAACAGATAGAGATCTTCTGCTGGTACAGGTATACGTTGATGATATCATTTTTGGTTCAACTAACGATGATTTGTGCTGGCAATTCGAGCGCGTTATGCAAGAAAAATTCGAAATGAGCGCAATGGGGGAGATGAATTTCTTTTTGGGTCTACAAGTTCAACAAACTAAGTCTGGGATATTCATCCATCAGACTAAGTATGTCGGTGACATCTTGAGCCGGTTCCAGATGTCAGAAGCGACGCCCATTGGTACCCCACTTCCGACTAATCACAGGATTACTCCGGACTTGAAGGGTGAAAGTGTCAACTCTTCTTATTATCGCGCTATGATCGGATCTTTAATGTATCTCACTGCTTCGAGGCCTGATATAATGTATCCAACGTGCCTGCTCGCAAGATATCAAGCCAACCCGAAGGCATCTCATCTGGCTGCTGTTAAAAGGATCTTTCGCTATTTGAAGGGTTGCCCGGACACCGGTCTCTGGTACCCTAGGGATGATAGTTTTGACTTGGTTGCATTCAGTGATTCTGATTTTGGTGGATGTAAAATCGATGGCAAATCAACAACTGCTGGTTGTCAGTTCTTAGGAAATCGCCTGGTCACATGGCAATGCAAGAAGCAAACTTGTGTAGCTACATCAACTTGTGAGGCTGAATACATTGCTGCCTCAAGCTGTTGCTCTCAAGTTCTGTGGATTCAACAACAAATGCGTGACTACGGTTTTGAATTCCTATCTACTTCTATTTTTGTTGATAATAATGCTGCTTTACAGATTACTAGAAATCCTGTGCAACACTCCAAGACCAAACACATCGAAATTAAGTATCACTTCATACGTGATTGTTTTGACAAAAGACTTATCGATGTTGTAAAGATCCACACCGATGAACAACGAGCAGACCTTTTTGTAAAAGCTTTTGACAAATCTCGTTTTGACTATCTTTTGTTGGTTAATGGGATTAAGGTGAAACAAGAGTAAAACTTCTTTCGGCAGATCTGATTTCGTAAATATTTTCTTTAAAAACTCAAAAATACAAAAAGATTTTCAGTTTATTTATTTTTTCGCATTTTAGGGGGAGAAATTTCAGAAAATACAAAAACATGTAAAAAATTCAAAAAAAATATATCTTTACTTTATGTTTTTAAGTTTGAAAATTTTGAAAAAATTCAAAAACAATAGAAAATCAAAAATGAGTTTCTTGGATAAAAGAAGGGAAAGTGATGATATACACTGTTTGGTCTGTCAATATGGTCAAAAACAAAAACAAAAATTGAAAAATGATAAGTAGCTCTACTAACAATGTATCGGTAGGCTCACAATCAGACTAAAATGTGCAGGATGATATAAACCTAACAGACTTCAAGTCAGGTGGGAACCATTCATTGGAATATGGTCTTAGTACCGAAATTTCGTTTGAGAGATTGCCGAGGTTCTGAGATATGCGGTCTTTATGCTGTCTTATCATCTAGGTATCATGGTTGTTTCTTTTACCGAAAAACAAACGGAGACGAAGTCTAGATCTTCCATGATACTATATATAATTGCACATATTGCATACGACCTCAATAAGTGATCAACAATCACATGTCCAAACAAAATAAGTGATAATTTATCACAAATTCTTTGCGGGAGTCAAGTTCGTCTCTTTGCTGTACGTTAGTACTGACCTGTTCACAGACTTGCTCCTGTGCCCTCATGCATCTGAATCAAGTTCCTCATCAATAAGTGATTCTATCACATAGGGCTTGTTTTCAATCAAAATAAGTGAGTTTCTCACATCTTTTATACGGTCAAACGGATGATAAGCGGTATACTCACCGGTAAGATGAACTCTCGTGCATACCTTGATATGGGAATGTGTCGTGAGTGGATGAACACCAACAAGTAAGTATAATTCTACCGTAAATCAAATCTCCTAATTATGATTACATCTGATAAGTTGAGTTTATGTGGATAACAATACCGATAATTGTGGTAGGATACTTATCTAAAAGCTTTAAACAGAAATCACAAACCATTTTGACAAAGACCGTAAGCTGGTAATGATTCTCTTACCTTGAAACTCGTAAAAATTCTGCTTCTGTACAGTGTCTTTATGCTTATTATTGCTTCTCGTTAGTTTACCTCATTTTAAATTCTGTTTTAGTGTATTTTGTAAAGTTCATTTTAGATTGGCCGAAGTTGAAACTCGAAGTTTTCTACCGAAAAGCCCGAAACCGACGTGTTGGTGATTTCACTACTTCATAAAAATGTCATTTTGCATTTGGTAAATCTAACACAAGGCAAAATCTTATTCAAACTTGATAAAATTGTTTCAAAATGTTCAAAATCAAACATTTATGCTTCTGTGTTGACTGGTCAACGAAGATTCATTAAGGTCTTCGACGAACTTCCATGGTCGACGAAGTTTCAATCTTCATCAAAGATCAAAACCCAAACCAATCTTCGTCGAGCCCAAACCAACTTCAATCTTCATCGATATCAGAGGTCGGCTAATTCACCTTGGCCCAACAACAATCTTCGCCGGGACCACGTGAAACTTCGTCGTTGTTAAAAGTTCGCCGTGGGGTTAGGGTATATAAAGGGTCCAAAAGTGCATTAGTGTCATCACACTCAAGATTTCACTTTTCAAAAACCCAGCACTGTTCATCTTTCTTCTTCGCAAAACCCCCCCACCGACTCAGAACTTTTGTTAAAACCCTGTTTACTTTAGCAAATCCAAGGTACCAAAGTACACTAAAATCATGATATAACCTCTTAAAGCCCACTGATTTTGTCCGGATGCTTATGAAATCCTTTGAGACTCGATTATACTTGATGTTTCATTCATATATCTGCTTATGTCTTTCATTTCTCTTTTACACATGTGTTGAAATGTTTAGACTGAAATAGGATTTATGTGTGGATTTTGATTATATGTCTGGGTTTTGATTTGGTTATCATAGTGTTGAACAGGGTATTGGGTTTTGATGATTATTTAGTTTTGTTTGATGGTTTGGCCTTGATGTTTGTTCGGATATGTTCAGAATACACCTGTGGTTTCCCTTGAAATGTTTAAACGGTTTGAAACAGGGGTGTTTGGGATTATTGATGTTTTGTTTGTAATTTGGGAGTTTTGGTTATTTGGATGTTGATTGATGTTGAATCAACTGTAATTCAACCTGTTTCGGCGAAGAATCCCTAATGACGAAAACCCGAAATTGAATTTTGGAATGGCGAACCCTAAATTGACGAACTTTAAAATGACGAACCTTAAAAATGACGAAGTTTCAATCTTCGTCATAATAGATTGACTTTAATTGATTTTTGCTGACCAATGAATCTTCGTCATTAAGGAATCAATCTTCATCAAAGTGACCATTCTTCGTCTGTTCAACACTTAGAAAATTTTCATGTGTGACCATGTTTAACACTTTATACAGTATGTATATTTATACATAATTAATGTTCACAATGTACATTAAAGGTGTATACATGTATGTATTCTATAAGTGTTATGTATTTTTGTCTTATTGCAGTTATTTGTCGTATGCAGAATGGCTCCGAAAGAACAAAAACGTAAACCTGCCACCAAGAAAACCAATAAAACGGAAGAAGAAATCATGTCCGAACCTCGACACAATATGGTAGCGTTCTTAGATCCTGAAGGTAAGCTTGATGATTACAAGGAAATTACTCAATGGCTATGGGAATTAAGGATAAACAAAGCAGTTACATTCTCAACACCGGTATACAAGTCGTTGATTAAGGGCTTCTGGGAAACTGCTAATATCATAGAAGTTGACGGAAAGGAGCTGATTCGAGGGCAGGTTAATCAATTGAACGTAGATGTGTCTCCAGGGATTTTAAACTCTATTTTGGAACTTCAAGATGATGCAAACGCTCCAGATGCTATTCCGATCATGTGCACGCGTGGATGTCTACTTAGAATTAAGTGCACCAGTGATATCTTCACCAGTCAGATTAACAAAGCTTGTTTGCCACTGCGATACAAGTTCTTACTTCACGTACTTGTTTAATGTTTAAGCAAAAGCCGTGCTGGATATGATATGGCTGGGAATGATCTCGTTGGTTTGATGGTCGCGTTAGTTTTAAACAAGCCGTTCAGCATTTCAAAGTTCATCTTCGCAAACATGAAAGAAAACTTAAGAAGAACAGGTTCTCGTACCTCAGGCAACAAATTCTGGATGTATCCCAGATTCATGCAGATGATTATGAATGTTCAACATCCAGGGCTTCCGAAGGCAGATAATGATATTCTCAAAATTGATGCTATGTTCGAAAAATCTTTACGGATATTCAAGGGTTTTTTCTGAAAAGAGATACACAGAATCTAATCCTCCAAGGAAGATGTTTGGAGCCTTATACAACACAAATTACGTCGCTCCTGCAAACAATAAATGGCGTCACGACGACAGCTAATCGGACGACGAAGAACCAAAGTTGAAAAAGATGATGGAAGATAAGTTTGGACGGAAGAAGTTGGATTCTTCTGAAAGCGATAGTGACAGTGATGATGAAGGTGGTGATGGTGGAGATGCTGGTGCTACAGCAGCTAGTGCACCTGGTACTACTAGTGCATCTGCTGCTGGTATAACTGGTGCTAGTTCAGCTGGAGGTAATACATAGAGTCCGGATTCTGACGATGATCAGCCAGAGCCATGATATGAGTTCTATCTTGATGATCGTGGTGTAAGGCAAGTAAGAAAGATTAGACAGGAGGAGGATGCTGAGTATGTTCCGTCTGATACTGAGGCTGAACGTTTAAAGAAAAAGGAAAATGCTACTCGAAGGAAGAGAAATAGAAGAAAGTATATTGGTACTTCATCTGTACAGCTGACTGTATCACAACAAGAAACTGCTCACGAAGCAGAAATGGATCCAAATCTTGGTCTCACGGGCGAAGAAGCTACCGCTTTGATATCTTCTCCTCCACGATCAACTGAACCACCTCCTATGGTTTCTTCAGCTTTTGAAACGCCAATTGTCACTCCACAAGCCGGTCCTGCACACAATATGGCATCCACCATTCGAGCAACTACATCTCAGCATACTTCAGAACGCAGACACAGAAGATTTTCTGAAATGCAACCAGACGAAAAGGTAGATTTCTTATTCTCTCAATTACAAGCTGCTGCAGGTCAGATCGATAGGCAATCGGCGTTCATGAACATTACAAAGAGCGACGTTATCAAGCAACAGTTGGAGATATATACGGTAAGTCCACTGTTCAGCGTCAACAAGCTGAGATTACGTGCCAACAAGCTAAGATTGAGCTACTTAAAGCTGAGAATGCACGCTTGAAGGATGCTGATGAAGAAAGGGAATTTCAATTACAGCAGATGCGAGCTGCTGATAATGCTCGTGGTATTGAGCTGAATCGTTTGAAAGAAAGAAGCACTGCTGTTCAAAGGTTGGCCGAAGCTCTTAAAGCAAAGCATGAAGATATGAGAGAGTGGTATAACAGTCGCAATACCAAGATAACGGATGGGGTTAAGAAAATCACTGATGGTTTTGAGATCGTCAGAAAGCGTGTTAACATTTTGTCGGGGGGGGGGGGACCGATGCAAACAACAGGAAATCTTGAAGAAATGTGATCATGATTCTGAAGATCCGGGTAACCCAGACCCTTCTGCAACATCTGAGCAACCGCCAACAACTGCATCTACACAGATTGTTCCCTTTGAGCCTCCATAGATTGAGTCTACTAAACGAACCTCCGGTGGAGCTGTAGAAGAAATACACCAGCTAGAGAGCAGCTCTTACGTTGAAGGCTCCTTGGCTGGTACATCCTCTGTTCTTAGCTCTGCTGACCTTGCTTTACAGGTCGTACATCATGTGACTGGAGAAATTCTGGAGGAAGGAGAGTTTGTTGCTGAACTCTCGAATGAGCAGTTTCAAGCATTGAATGAAATGAAAGCAATCGATGATGCTGCTATTGATAATATTCCAAGTGAACCTGAAACGGAAGACATAGAAAATCTTGATGAAATCGTTTTTGAAGGCGAATCAAGGAAGTCGACTTATATACATGAAGATGGAACAGAGTTCAGTCCATTTGATGAAGACTGGTTGAAAGATCATTTAGACGATATCGACGAAAAACTAAAGAATCGTGATTCAACCGATGATGCAACAGACTCATTCAAAGAATGGAGAAGACAGTTCATTTCCAAGGTTGCAACGCCTACACCTCCTGAAGCACATGTTGATTATATGAAGTTTGAAAAGGTTAAGCCTCATGGGAAGATATTGAGCTGGAGTTTCGTGAAAGAAATTCACTGTGTAGCAATCAAGCGCGAACACGGAATCCAGTATTTCAACTTGTTGTTGAGTATTCTATCTCTTCCGTTCTATGATATGGCAACACTATCAAAGTTGGAGCTGATCAATTTTTCAAAATATGAAGGAGTAATTCTGTTTGCTCGTAAGATAAAGATAAATCGGAGGATAGGGTGGAAAGACGAGTTGTACAAGCCACAGTTTCCGATGTATCAGCAGATCAAGTATACTTTGGATCCATCGACCAACACGATAAGATACAAGCTTGTTTATCAGTCGACAAAGGTTATGGATAAAATCCCTTTGATGCCGATGAAGCAAAATTTCTTGGAAAACATGGCGTTATGGTGTTACGACTCGGATACGCACGAGGCCATTATTGTGTTCAAAGAAGATCAAGAGAATTTCCGCATGCTAGATCTGATGTGGATGGTGAATATGTCTGCAGTCGACATTAACAAGTTATTTCGACATGATATCTTTTATGAAGATAAGGACGCACATCAAGCGTTACAATTTCAACGCGTCGCTTGTTTCTGTTTTTATCGAGGGATACACGCCGGAAGCACCTGGTCGGCACAACACTGAAGATTGAAGACTCAAAGATCGAAGACCAAGTAACAGACAGGGGGGAGTTTGTTGGTACATTTATGTGTCTGTAACTTTGTCTTGTTTACGTTGTATGTTATTTAGTCTTTTGTTATTGAGTCTGTAAGTTCCGTCAAGTCTACCTAGTCGGATATCCTCCTATCCTACTTGGTATGATGTTTGTCTCTGTATTTGTAATATATGTTAAACACATGCTTACGTGCATTGTGTTTAACTATAGTTAGTCTTACTTTATGTCTTCTGTTAAACTTAGCATATATTCTGTCCATGTTTCATGTTTGACGAAGAGTCAATCTTCGTCGAACCCATACTTGGCGAACCTTCAATCTTCGTCTAAGTTTGTGTGTGACGAAGGTTCTATCTTCGTCACATATGAATCTTCGTCAATCAAGGTTCGTCGGAGGACAGTACATATAGCTTGGTGTGTTTAACAGTTAAGGTATGAGAGAATAGAGAGACTACTGAGTGTTTATCGTTCAAGCATTGTGTGTATATGTTTGATGTTGTTCTCATCCTTTTAATCTAAAGTGAATCTTTGGTTATCTGTTGTGTTTCTCGCATTACATTGTTTGGTTTGCACCGTCACGTGGATTCCGCACTCGTGACCGTGTTTGTGATAAACAGGATTAGGTTTCGTAATAGATCCTCTGAGAAAAACGGACCTACACATTAGCCATACAACACGTGACAGAACCCCAACGGACTTAGTCAGACAGAGCCTAGACATGCGTTGTTGGGTCCTAGATCAATCGGGTAGGGTAACGAATTAGTGATCGGGGGTTAAAATACTTACAACGTGGCAGAGCTTCGGGTTTTAGAGGGTATTTTGACTCCTATTTTCGAGCTATAATAGAGACAGAGAGAAAGAAGAAGTTGAACGATTGAGAAATGTAGACTGAGGCTTCTTATATAGTTTTTTCGGACGTCTCTCGCGCCGCGCGACCCGCCTAGGGGTTTCTCTCGCGCCCCGCGATGGCACCCTAGCTACGGCTAGGGTTGCTGAGTCACACCACTAGACCCAACACGTAGCTGACACGTGGCGTAATGGGTGTCTGGCAAGCATGGGGCCGTCGCGCCCCGCGACCGACCATCCTCAAGCCTGTCGCGGCCCGCGAGCCACTTAAATTTAATATTTTATTTGTTTTTAATTAAAAATAAGGTTATACGGGTTCGGTTACGGACATACGGTTTAATTTTTAGGGCGTTTTCGAGGGTTGTTATATCCTCCAATGTTGTAGAAGGCGCTAGGCGCTAGTCGGGCGGTGAGGTACCGCTTAGGGATTAATCGGGATTAATCGGATTGGCCTTTTTATGTATAATTTTACAAAATTGTATATATATAATGTTAATTTTATACTTCTTTTACACATTAATTTACAATATATTCATTAAAACCTTTATGTATAACATTAAAAGCTATACATACAATCAAAAGTAGCATTTTTATTCTTTTATCTCAAAATTAGAGACCAAGTGTAAATTAGTAAAAGTTGAGGGGGTTAAATGTTAAAATTACAAACTTAATAAAACCTAAATATGCTTCTTCTTCCCTCCTTTTTCTAAACGGAGCACGCAGGAAAAAGGTGAGGAAAAAACCCTAGTTCTAATTCCACCAGTGGATCGAAGCAAGAACTCTTTCCAGGTATTTTTTTGGCCGATTTGACACGACTTTTATCGACTTAACCCGATTTTAACCGAATGCACCCGATTTTGACCAAGTCCAATTTTTTGGTCCCATTTTGCAAAATCCGGGTGATGGGGTTCCGATTAGCGCATAGGCGCCAATTAATCGGCCGCCTAGGCCGATTTTTACAACATTGATATCCTCCTCACCTTGTTTTAAATCTCATCCTCGAGATTCACTGGAATATGTATGGATATTTCCTTCTCATTTCTGATTCTAGTTCCCATGTGTACTCGGGCCCTCTTTTCGACTCCCATTTCACTTTGACCAAAACTAATATCTTGTGCTTGAGATTCTTGATCTTTCTATCTTCTATATGAATGAGATTTTCTACAAACTTAAGCTTTCCATTTACCTCTATATTATGAAGAGGTATCACTAATGATTCATCAGCTAAGCACTTCTTGAGGTTACATACACGAAATACATCGTATATTCCTGTCATTTCTTCTGGCAATTGTAGCTGATAAGCTACTGGTCCTATTCTTTTGATCATTTCAAAAGGTCCAACATACCTTGGGCTTAGCTTTCCTTTCTTACCGAATCTTAGAACTCCTTTCCATGGAGAAACTTTTAATAATACCTTGTCTCCAACTTGAAATTCCAACGGTTTCCGTCTGTTATCTGCATAACTCTTTTGACGATCTCTTGCTGCTTTCAGTCTTTCCTTGACTTGAATATTTTTGTTAGTTGTTTCTTGTACAATCTTAGGTCCTGACAATTGCTTTTCTCCAATTTCTGCCCAACATACTAGTGTTCGGCATTTTCGTCCATAAAGTGCTTCAAACGGAGCAGTATTGATGCTGATATGATAGCTGTTGTTATAAGAAAATTCTATGAGAGACAAGTGGTCTTCCTAATTTCCTCCAAAGTCTATCACACAAGCTCTAAGCATATTTTCCATTGTCTAAATTGTCCTTTCACCTTGTCCGTCCGTTTCAGGATGATAAGTTGTACTTAGATTTAATCTGGTTCCCATTGCTTTTTGGAAACTTGTCCAAAAATGAGAAGTGAAACGACTGTCTCTATCAGACACAATAAATAGAGGAATCCCATGTAATGAAACTATTTCATTTACATATAACTTGGCTAACTGTTCCATACTGAAAGTTTCTTTCATTGGTAAGAAATGGGCAAATTTGGTTAATCTGTCTACAATCACCCAGATTGTATCATTACCTTTTCGTGTCTTGGGTAATTTGGTAACAAAGTCCATTGTTATCAATTCTCATTTCCAAATTGCCATTTCTAATTGCTGCAGTAATCCTGAAGGCTTCTGATGTTCAGCTTTAACTTGTGAACAAGTTAAACATTTAGCAACATAATTTGCTATATCCTTCTTCATTCCTACCCACCAGAAATTCTTTCTTAAGTCTTGATACATCTTATCACTTCCACGATGTATCGTATACGTAGACTTATAAGCTTCTTCTAAAATTTGGTTCTGTAAGCTTCCTTGAATAGGTATCCAAATTCTTTCCTTATGGAATATTCAAATTCCATCTGATCCTTGTTCTAATTCCTTAATCATTCCTTTCAAGCCTTTAGCCTCGTCCTCGATGGCTGTTTCTTGTATCTTTTTAATTTGCTCATTTAAATCTATTTGCAGGTTTAACCTGAGAGCACGTACCCTTTTTGGCTTCTCATGGTATTTCCTACTTAAAGCATTAGCTACTACATTAGCTTTTCCTGCATGATACTTGATATTACAATCATAATCACAAAGAATTTCCATCCAACGTCTTTGCCTCATGTTTAATTTCTTTTGTCCGAAGACATATCTTAAACTCTTATGATATGTGAAGACAACAAACTTACTACCATAAAGATATTGTCTCAAAATATTAAGGGCTAAAATTATCGCTCCTAACTCTAGATCATGTGTTGTGTAATTCTCTTCATGCTTCTTAAGCTGTCTAGAGGCATAAGCAATTACCTTTTGACGTTGCATTAACACACATCCAAATCCTAATTTAGAGGCATCACAGTAGACTACAAAATCTTCAGTTCCTTCTAGCAAAGCGAGTATTGGTGCGTTGGTTAATCTTTGCTTCAAAATCCTGAATGCTTCCTCTTGTTTTGGTCCCCATTCAAACTTAACTGTATTGCAAGTCAGTTTGGTTAATGGAATGGCTATTCTAGAAAAATCTCGAATAAAACGTCTATAATATCCTGCCAATCCAAGAAAACTCCTCACTTCTGTAGGTGATTCAGGGACTTTCCATTTGGTAATTGCCTCGATCTTTGTGGGATCCACATGAATTCCTTCATGATTAACCAGATGTCCAAGGAATTGCATTTCTTGCAACCAAAACTCACATTTTGAGAATTTAGCATAAAGCTTTTCTTTTCTCAACAATGTTAGAAGTATATGCAAATGCTCCGCATGTTCCTCTTTACTCTTAGAGTAAATTAGAATATCATCTATAAAGACAATTATGAATTTATCCAGGTATGGTTTACATATCCTGTTCATCATGTCCATAAATGCAGCTGGGGCATTGGTTAAATCCTGAGCGTAAATCGATCTTAGAAAAGAATCGGGCTCCTTGAAGTTGATCGAATAGATCATCGATTCTCGGTAGTGGGTACCGATTTTTAATCGTAACCTTATTCAACTCTCGATAATCAATGCACATACGCATCGATCCATCCTTCTTCTTGACAAACGATGAGCTAGGTTGTATGAAACATTTATCTAGCAATTCATCTAGCTGTTTCTTCAATTCCTGCATCTCTGTTGGCGCTAGGTGATAAGGTGCTTTGGCAATCGGTGTCGTTCCTGGTATCAAGTGAATTCTGAATTCAACCTTCTGATCTGGCGGTAATCCAGGTAATTCTTCGTGAAAGACATCTGAGAATTTAGATATTACAGGAATATCTTTTAATTATTTTCCTTTAGGGTTAATGTTTACTGAAATCATATACACCATTCCTCATTTCCATGCGTAACTTGCATCTTTAATCGCAGAGATGAATTTTGTTGTTTTCGTTGGCTTATCTCCTTTAGTTGTGATCTTTTTGCCAGTTGGCGTACTTACTTGTACAAACTTTTGATCACATAATATACGTGCATGATTGGCTACCAACCAATCCATTCCTAACACGACATCGAATCCGGCTAGATTCATTGGAAAAAGGTTAGCAATAAATCTATGATTTAAAATTTCTATCCTTGCTTCCTGCAGGATTTCGCTTATCTTGATAGAATCTCTATTTGCCGTTTCCACCAGGCAGTTTTAGGGAAGTTTAGTTAATGGTTGATTGAGAAGTTTGCAAAAAAAAAGTATTTATGAAACTTTGGTTTGCACCAGAGTCAAATAATACTTTAGCATAAACATCATTAACTAAAAACATACCGGCAATCACATTAGGTATCATCTTGGCTTCTTCGGCTGTCAGGACGAATGCTCTGGCATTCTTCTTGGGTCCTTCTGTTGCCTTTGCCTTGTTGGTTGTCACTAGAGCTAGTTTCGGACAGTTAGGCTTGATATGGCCAGCTTCTCCACAGTTGTAGCATATTCGGGCACTAGCTTTCTTCCTACAACCTTCTTCCTTATGTCCGGGAAACTTGCAAAAGTTGCAGGACACAACATACTTTCTTGAGTGCTTCTTTTTACAAAACTTGCGGTAAGGCGAAGAGGAAGAACCTGTTCCTTTACCGCGATAGGAATTACCATAGCGTAGTTCTTGGGTAATCCTTTGAGCTAGGTTCTTTTTCTGATTTTCCTCTTGTGTTCATACCAATTCATCTGTCAGAGTGTTGGCAAGTTCCACTTCTTCTTCTATGGTTTGTGGTCTAGTTGCCTTGACTACATGTCTGATTTCACTTATTAATCCCCAGATGTAACGGGAGATTAACCCTGGTTCTGGTGAGGCTAAGGTTGGTACTATCCTTGCATATTCAAAGAATATGGTAGTATATTCCCTGCAATCTACTCCAATCATTCTGTGATTTAGAAACTTATTAGCAATTTGTTCCTTTTCATGAGGATGATAGAATTTCCTTTCAACTATTTCCTTAAAGTTGTTCCATTCCATATTGTAAACCCTGTCACTTCCTCTTGATTGGAGAATGGTATTCCACCACTCTAAGGCTGCATTCTTAAAAAGATTAGAAGCATACATAATCTTATCCTCATCTGAACACTTACTAATTTTTAAGACTGCTTCTTTTTTTTCTATCCAATGCAAGGCATCTATGATTCCTTTTAACAGTGTTGATAATATACGGCATGGCATCTATGATTCCTTGAGCTACTATGTGTTCGATAACAATTTTATCCACTTGGTTTCCGTTATTATTGTTATTTTAGATTTCCTGATTTACTTCGTTTGACATCTGCATTGTAAACATTATCAGGTATTAATATCACAGCATAAAATTAATACACACAAACACTCAAGCAGATTGAACCAAAATCGTCGATCATTGCGACTTTTACTTTATATATATATATATATGTAGGGTAAGGTTCATGCGAGAACCACCTTTATTGCGAGAACCAATGTGAACACAACCAAAAATAGTTAAAAAAACCTAACCCCCCCCCCCAAAAAAAAACCTACCCCCCTCCCAAAACCTAATCCCCCCAAGCTAAATCCTAAAAACTAACCCCCCCCCCCCCAAAAAAAAAAAAAAAACCTACCCCCCCAAAAAAAAACCTAACCCCCCCAAACTAAATCCTAAAAACGGCTCACTAGATGGAGCGAAGGATGGTACAGTAAATGGTGCAACAGTGGGATGAGAAATCTGAGGTACAAACTGGTCTCCTCCTGACACAAAAGGTGAATGACCAAACGGGTGACGTGACGAACCCTCCCCAGGACGTGGCAGAGGAATGTCCTGGAGATAAGTGATCGGGAGATCTGTGCGGTGAGTATCTGTGGTGTGTGTGGGAAGCAAGGGTACATCAACGGGAGCTGAAACAGGAGCTGAAACTGGGGCAACAGGTGGTGTAACAGGCACCACGAAAGGTGGGAAATCATCGTCATCATCTATCCACCCGTTGTGGGTGTGAGCGTATCGTGGATCAATATGGGTCGCGAAAGGTGCACGGTCGAACATCACCGGCATAGGGTCAGGAAGTGGTGCAACAATAGGATCCTCTAACAAAAGTGGAGCATCAATATGAACATCAACAGCATGATCATCCACCAACTGTGGAATAACAACAGGATGATCATCAACAGGTATATCATCAATCAAAGGGGCAACTGCAGGTGCATCGGCATGAACAGGGTCGTGCTCAAATGCCGGGTCAGGAGCAACGCCTGGCTCAGGGGCCACAGCAGGCTCCGGATCAACAAACTCCATCTCAAAATCAGCTGGATCAACAAACATGGGGTCAACAGGGGCTACAGGATCCTCCAAGTGCTGGTCTAAGTGTATGAACTCAATGTCCTGGTCTGGATCAAAACCAGGTGGAAAAATAGGATCTGAATCATCATCGACATCATGATCAAACTCAAAGTCATGTGCGGGTGCAGCTGATGACGCCATGTCAGGGTCGGCGTCGTGTGAGTGGTGCTGCACTCCCTGTGTGTGCGAAGGTGCAGACGCAACAGACTCAAATGAGTCTGGGACAGGTGAATGAGCATGAGCATCCTCTGCAGGAGCGTCAACAATGAGTGGAATATCATCAGCAGCAATCTGGGCCTCGCCCTCAAGTGGGTCCTCCTCTAATAGATCGACATCGTCGTCTGAGACAACGTCGAGGGGCATATCAACAACGGGATAAGCGACAAGGGGCACAGGAGCAGGGATTACCACGAGTGGCAAATCCCCAACAAGATGGCCATCAGCAGGCTCAGCTACGACATCAGGCAGCGCAAAGGGCTGGAAATCATCATCGTCTGTGCTGGTAGTATCGGAAGTGTACACCTCGTGCTCTGATGAAACTATGTCGTCTGATACTATGGCCATGGGATCTATAGTGTCCGACTCTCCAGTATCTGATGAAGGCATGTCGTTTGTATCACAAACACACCTCGTGCTCAAGGCTAGGAAGAATCTAGGCGAAAGCAAGGTGGTTAATAGCGATGTAGAGAGGTCCTTGTGATTCCGTAAGCACCGAGCTTCCTCGTATGAACTCTAGCACCTTGGGTTGTATGTAAAATGGCAAGATCAAAATTTGAAAGTGGGTGGATGTGTGTGGATGCTCTCGGCCGTAGGTATCAAAGAGAGGGAAAGAAAACAATTTTTTTTGTTAAGTGACTTGTTGAATGAAAGTGTGACCTTGTGTGTAATTATATAACCCATTAATCTCTATTATCCACTATATAATTTGTCATGGAGATATTTAGCAACATGGAATATAATAATAAAAAAAATTGATGGTGTGTGTTCCCTAGGGGAAATCCGATCGGTTGGGGGTGGGGTATTATGGTTGGATTTTAACCATTTAGTTAGGCAATAGTTTGTTTAATTAGGTGTTTAAATAGTTTACTAGTGTGTTATTAAATATAACGGGTGTTAGGGTATTCGGGGACCCTAACTGGCTCAGAAAAAGAAAAATAGTGTCATTGACAATATTTTTAGGTTCCGGGTAAAGTCCGGTCGTTCGGTTGGATATTAATCCGTTAAAGTGCTAAGTAAGCATTTAAAGTGTCGTTAATATTATTTTTAGTGACACAATAAATTCCCGACACTTTGGAAAGTGTCTAGTATTATTTTCCCCTGTTTTTGCACTTTACTAGTTAATTTAAATGCTGAATTTTTATTTAAAGTGCAAAATTTTGTACTTAAAGTACGTTTTAGGCACATCCGGTCACTATAACTATCACCTAGTGACGCCGTTTAACAATCCTCACCTCCCTACACTCACTACTAGTGTAGTAATCTATTCCCGGCTCATAATGGCCTCAGAGACAGTAACTGTCTGATGCTGGGTATGTCAGCATGTTTACTGGGTTATCCGTTCATTGTGCTACTGTGCTTTTGTGCATCAAGGTTGTCACTATAGTTTTGTGTAAATAATGGAGTGACAGAAATAAAGTATGATGCATGAACATGTATGTATCAGAAATCAAGTATGATGCATGAACATGTATGTATCATAAATCAAGTAGCAGTTTAACCACAATTGTAAGCAAGCACAGTAATTTAGCATTAATTAAATATTAATTAATTCGTACGGATACCTGGTTTGGTGAGGGTTGTCACATTCTCCCCCCGTTAAAGAAATTTCGTCCCGAAATTTAAGCTCTGCTTCTATTTGCAGGGGTCTTAGGAAACAAATGGGGGTACTTCTCCTTCATACGGTCCTCACGTTCCCACGTGAATTCAGGTCCATGCCTAGCATTCCAACGAACTTTGACGAGTTTGGCACTGCTCGTGCGAGTTTTATTAACTTTCCAATCCGTAACATCGACGGGTTCTTCGGTAAAGTGGAGCGTGTCGTCGATATGAACTTCGTCAGCAGGAATGATCACTGTTTCTTGTGTTGGACTCTTCCTTAGATTTGATACATGGAATGTATCGTGAACACCATTGAGTTCGGCAGGTAGGTCCAACTTGTAGGCTACAAGCCCGATCCTTTGCAGGATTCTGAAAGGGCCAATGTAACGCGGATTCAACTTTCCACGCTTCCCGAAGCATGCCACACCCTTCCAGGGTGAAACTTTCAATAAAACCATATCCCCAACTTGGAATTCCAAAGGTTTCCATTTTGGATCTGCATAGGCTTTCTGTCTTTCGCGAGCTGCCTCGATGCGTTTTCGAATCTGCGCAATCTTGTCCGTTGTCTCTTGGACTATTTCGGGACCAACAAGCTGCCTATCACCTGCATCAGCCCAGCATAGTGGTGATCGACACTTGCGTCCGTAAAGAGCTTCAAATGGCGGCTCCAATACTGGTGTGGTAGTTGTTGTTGTACGAAAACTCGACCAACGGTAAATGATTATCCCAGCTACCACCCAAATCCATTACACATGCTCTCAGCATATCCTCCAAAGTCTGAATTGTTCGTTCACTTTGGCCGTCAGTTTGCGGATGAAATGCAGTGCTCAGGTTCAACTGCGAGCCAAAGGCTTCTTGGAAGGATTGCCAAATCCTTGATATGAAGCGTCCATCTCTATCAGAGATAATCGAGAAAGGCACTCCATGACGTGCGACAATCTCTCTCATGTATATTTCCGCAAGTTTACTAGTGTTATCCTTTTCTCTGATCGGCAGGAAGTGTGCGGACTTGGTCAGACGGTTAACTATTACCCAAATAGTATCATGACCTCTGGGCGTCTTTGGCAATTTAGTTATGAAGTCCATGGAAATTTGTTCCCATTTCCACTTGGGAATTTCAGGTTGTTGCAGAAGTCCTGAAGGCTTCTGGTATTCAGCTTTCACTTTGGCGCACGTTAAACACTTGCTAACATAAACAGCAACATCGCCTTTCATCCTAGGCCACCAATAATAATCCTTAAGATCTTGGTACATCTTATCCGCTCCGGGATGAATTGAGTACCGTGACCGGTGAGCTTCATCAAAAATAATCTTTCTCAAACCACCAACCAGAGGAACCCAAATCCTTTTCATGAAGCATAGCGTTCCTTCCTCGTTTGGCACTAACTGCTTCTCCATCCCATGGAGATATTCATCTTTAATATTTCTTTCTTTCAAGGCTTCTCTTTGTGCGGCACGAATGCGTAAAGAGAGGTCTGTCTGGACAATCATTTCCAAAGCCCTAACCCTTATGGGCTTGATCCTTTCTTTTCGACTCAGGGCATCAGCGACCACATTCGCTTTCCCTGGGTGGTATTTGATCTCGCAGTCGTAGTCGTTCAACAATTCGACCCAACGTCTTTGTCTCATATTCAGCTCTTTCTGGTTGAATATGTGCTGCAGACTTTTATGATCCGTAAAGATTGTACACTTTGTACCATACAAATAATGTCTCCAGATTTTCAGCGCAAATACCACTGCGCCTAGCTCCAAATCATGCGTGGTATAGTTCTTTTCATGAACTTTCAATTGGCGTGAAGCGTAAGCTATAACTTTCTGGCGTTGCATCAACACACAACCCAATCCTTGACGCGAAGCGTCACAATATACCACGAAATCATCAGTCCCTTCTGGTAGCGCTAAGATCGGCACATCACAAAGTTTGTTCTTTAACAACTGAAATGCTTCTTCCTGTTTGATTCCCCAATCAAACTTCTTAGCTTTCTGTATGAGCGCGGTCAGAGGTTGAGCGATTTTGGAGAAATCCTCAATGAATCTTCGATAGTAGCCAGCCAAACCTAAGAATTATCGGATCTCGGTTGGCGTCTTTGGAGTCTCCCAGCTCTTGATCGCCTCAATCTTTCTGGGATCAACATGGATTCCATTTCCATTAACCACGTGTCCAAGAAACTGGACTTCGCATAGCCAAAACTCGCACTTCGAGAACTTGGCGTATAATTTCTCCTTTTTCAGCAATTCCAAAATAGCTCTTAGATGCTGTTCGTGTTCATTCTTCGTCTTTGAATAAATCAAGATATCGTCTATGAACACAATCACAAACTTGTCCAAGTACGGCTTACAAACTCTATTCATCAAATCCATAAAAACAGCTAGCGTGTTTGTCAACCCAAACGGCATCACCAGAAACTCGTAGTGTCCATAGCGAGTTCTAAAAGCTGTCTTCGGGATACTTTCCTCTTGTATCCTAAGTTGATGGTATCCAGATCGAAGATCGATCTTTGAATAAAAGCTTGAGCCTTGCAACTGGTCAAATAGATCATCGATTCTCGGCAAAGGGTATCTGTTCTTGATAGTCAACTTATTCAACTCCCGGTAGTCAATGCACATACGGAAACTACCGTCTTTCTTCTTAACGAACAGTACTGGAGCTCCCCAAGGTGAGAAGCTTGGTCTGATGAATCCTTTATCCAATAGCTCCTGGAGTTGTGTCGACAACTCCTGCATCTCTGAAGGTGCAAGTCTGTAGGGTGCCTTGGCTACAGGCGCGGCACCTGGAACCAAGTCAATGTGGAACTCGACTTGCCTTTGAGGCGGTAATCCTGGCAAGTCTTCTGGAAAGACCTCCGGATATTCCTTGACGACTGGAATGTCTGCGATCTTTGGTTCAACAGCTTTCTTATCCACGATGTGTGCCAAGAATGCAACACATCCCTTCTTCAAGCACTTTCTAGCTTTTAGGCAGCTAATAATTTTCAGCGGCATGTCATGCTTCTCCCCGTGCACTATGATCATTTCTTCATCCGTCAGTGGGATGCGGATGGTCTTCTCATGGCAAACGATCTCGGCTTTGTTACTCGATAGCCAATCCATTCCCACTACCACATCAAAGCTTCCCAACTCGACAGGTAGTAAGTCTAGCGTAAACTAGTGCCCTCCTAGTTCAATCACACATCCTCGGACAACTTCACTGGTCTCAACTAATTTCCCATTTGCTAATTCGATGGAGTACGGCACGTCTAACTTACTAGGCGTCAACCCAAGTATATTCTTAAATTCTAATGACACGAAGCTATAATCGGCACCAGTATCAAACAGAATAGATGCAAAGCGTTGGTTCACAGGGAACGTACCAGTAACAACATTGGGATCCTGGCGCGCTTCCCTCGCCTCCATGTTAAACACTCTTCCGCGGGCTTGATTCAACCCTGGGCAGTTCCTCTTAAAATGCCCAATGTCGCCACAGTTAAAACAACCCAATTTTTTACCATTACCACCTCCATTCCCAGCTTGATTGTTATTTTGATTCGCGTCCCCAGCTTGATTTGCATTGTTCCCTCGATTTCCATTACCCCCATTATTCCCTTGTACACGATTTCCATTGCCACCTCGATTATTGTTCTGATTACCAAAACCTCCTTGGCCTCCCCGGCCAGCACTAGCCCAGCAAGAATCCTTCAAGTGGCCAACTTTTCCACAAGCTTCACATACTTTTGGCCCACATCGGCCAGAATGATGACGTTGGCAGGAGTTACACTTGGGGTGAGTACCCATATAACCCTTTCCTTTCCTCCCAGCACCGGTTGTAGCTTGGACCGGTGTGCTTGATTCTCCTTTCTTGCCAACACTGCTTGTACCCTGTTTGAAGTTTGAAAACTTTCGCTTGTTTTCACCAGATGACTCAGCATGTGTTTCTTTCTTCTTTGACTCAACATTCGAAAACTTGTTCAGGCGGATGGCTTCCTCAGTAAGAGACACGCTCAGATCGATAGCCTCTGTGATTGTTGCAGGCTTGGAAGTAGTGACCATACTCATGATCTGTGGAGCTAAACGCCAAATAAATCTCTCGATCCGTTTGAATTCCGGTGTGACCATGTACGGCACAACGTGGGATAAATCATGAAATCTTTGGACGTACTCTGCGATATTGGGACCATCCATCCTTAAGTGCCAGAACTCAGTTTCCAACCTTTGTATCTCAGCATGAGAGCAATACTTCTTTCGCATTAACTCTTTTAACTCAGCCCAGGTCAACGCGTAAGCAGCGGCTTCACCAAGAGTTTGCACTTGTAAGTTCCACCAGGATAGGGCTCCGTCCAAAAATAGCCCAGAAATGTAAGTCACTTGTTGGTCTGGAGCGCACTTGCTCATTCGAAGAACATAGTTTGTTTTCTCGGCCCATCTTACAAAAGCAACAGCACCTCCAGTGCCGTCGAAGTTCACAGGCTTGCAGTCTAGGAACTGCTTGTAAGTGCACCCTGCACATACGTTAGAATATACAAATGGCATTAGCGAATGTGCTAAAAATATTCAAATGTATCGTAGTTTGTCTTAACGACTTAACATTACCATGTGGTGGATTGCTATTGCCGTTATTGTTCGAATTGCTTCCGCTGGTTCCTCCGTTTGAGGCTGCATACTGCGCAATGGCGGCAGCAATGATTCCTTGAAGTTCTGCCTCGTTGGCAGGCATACGCGTCTCACGTCTTGGTGGCATCTTCTAAAAGATGGTTCACGTTGGTCAGGTCATGGTAAGTAAAGTGTACGTATATATTCAACAATATCAACACATAACATCTCATGTTATAAATAATTCAACCACATAACATCTCATGCTATAAAACATAAACAATCAATAATCGACCCAACATATAATGAGAATACTGCGATTGCGCTGTCATAAATCAAGACCACAATGTAAGGTTTACAAGTTCATAACTGTATCATACATCATCAATGACTAAGGGCCACATCGCCCTAGTCCAAACTATCTAGTCAGTGACAACAGCGACAAATATACAAATCACCAAAAGTCACAATCATCAAAATGTGGTCTCCAAAAGCTGTGTAGTCTGCACAATCGCGGTCGTCTCACCAAAAGTCTACCCGTGTCATACAATATGGCCTAATCTGATGGCGGTGGAGGAGGGGGAAAACGAGAAAAGAGTAAACGTCGCATATGAAGCCAGTCCTCCTCCATAGCGCGATAAGCGCACAATAAGTATGCTATCTGCTGCTCAGGAGTCCAAAAGCGAGCGGCATAATCGGGTGAAAGTGGTCGTGGAGGGTGCGGTGCTGCAAATGGTGTCTGACAATGACACAGTGGGTGTGGAGCTGACTCCAAAGTCTGTATACGACGCGTCAATGTGTCCTGCTGTATCATCAAAGAAACGAGGGTATCCTCAGTAGAAGACCCAACGTGGTATGGGTGGTAAGGATCCGACAGTGGCATAATGGGGGGCGTAGTCCAAAGGAACGGCTCACTAGATGGAGCGAAGGATGGTACAGTAAATGGTGCAACAGTGGGAACAACAGTGGGATGACAAATCTGAGGTACAAACTGGTATCCTCCTGACACAAAAGGTGTATGACCAAACGGGTGACGTGACGAACCCTCCCCAGGACGTGGCAGAGGAATGTCCTGGAGATAAGTGATCGGGAGATCTGTGCGGTGAGTATCTGTGGTGTGTATGGGAAGCAAGGGTACATCAATGGGAGCTGAAACAGGAGCTGAAACTGGGGCAACAGGTGGTGTAACAGGCACCACGAAAGGTGGGAAATCATCGTCATCATCTATCCACCCGTTGTGGGTGTGAGCGTATCGTGGATCAATATGGGTCGCGAAAGGTGCACGGTCGAACATCACCGGCATAGGGTCTGGAAGTGGTGTAACAACAGGATCCTCTAACAAAAGTGGAGCATCAAATGAACATCAACAGCATGATCATCCACCAACTGTGGAATAACAACAGGATGATCATCAACAGGTATATCATCAATCAAAGGGGCAACTGCAGGTGCATCGGCATGAACAAGGTCGTGCTCAAATGCCGGGTCAGGAGCAACGCCTGGCTCAAGGGCCACAGCCGGCTCCGGATCATAAAACTCCATCTCAAAATCAGCTGGATCAACAAACATGGGGTCAACAGGGGCTACAGGATCCTCCAAGTGCTGGTCTAAGTGTATGAACTCAATGTCCTGGTCTGGATCAAAACCAGGTGGAAAAATAGGATCTGAATCATCATCGACATCATGATCAAACTCAAAGTCATGTGCGGGTGCAGCTGATGACGCCATGTCAGGGTCGGCGTCGTGTGAGTGGTGCTGCACTCCCTGTGTATGCGAAGGTGCAGACGCCACAGACTCAAATGAGTCTGGGACAGGTGAATGAGCATGAGCATCCTCTGCAGGAGCGTCAACAATGAGTGGAATATCATCAGCAGTAATCTGGGCCTCGCCCTCAAGTGGGTCCTCCTCTAATAGATCGACATCGTCGTCTGAGACAACGTCGAGGGGCATATCAACAACGGGATAATCGGCAAGGGGCACAGGAGCAGGGATTACCGCGAGTGGCAAATCCCCAACAAGATGGCCATCAGCAGGCTCAGCTACGACGTCAGGCAGCGCAAAGGGCTGGAAATCATCATCGTCTGTGCTGGTAGTATCGGAAGTGTACACCTCGTGCTCTGATGAAACTATGTCGTCTGATACTATGGCCATGGGATCTATAGTGTCCGACTCTCCAGTATCTGATGAAGGCATGTCGTCTGTATCACAAACACACATACGTACAAATAATCAATCATATAATCAATTAAACATGTTAGTTACCAATAAGCAATCAAGTATTCATCCTAGTCTACCCTAGACTATCCTCTCAGTCTCCCCGACTGAACTTCCTAGTCTCTCAGACTACTCTCTCAGTCTCTCAGACTGGTCCTCCTAGTCCCAGTAGACTACTCCCTCAGCCTCTCAGACTGAGCCTCCTAGTCCCACTAGACTACTCCCTCAGCCTCTCAGACTGAGCCTCCTAGTCCCACTAGACTACTATCTCAGCCTCTCAGACCGAGCCATAACTTTTAAAAATATTTTGCACTCTGGATCTGGACGTAGTGTATGCAATGTAAAAATGTTTTCGTGAGAGCCCTAGTGATCATAGTCTAGACTCGAGAAGGAATCCTAGTTCGCTATGATCAAGGCTCTGATACCAAGCTGTCACACCCTGGCTTTGCGGAAGCGTGGGTTTATTTTGGTGTGACTTCTTAATACCATAGCTTAATCACAACAAGCTATATGAAAGTAAAACCATGATGTTCATCCATTACTTCAAGTTTTAAAAGTAAAATACGACAACATTGTTTTAGAGTTGACACATGCAACGAGTTTACAACACAACATAACCTTGTTCATACGACACAACCACGAAATATGAAATAAACACAGTTTAAGACTTGTGACTCGTCCAGGTAAAAGTCACAATCCCTAAACTTGGATGACATCACTTCTCCTACGCAGCGTAACGACAGTGCATACTTTGCCAGATCCGTTAATTTCCTGAAATACATGTAAGTTGAAAAATCAACATAAAGTTGAGCGAGTTCATGTGAAAGTGAGTATGTAAAACCTTTGTAAGTATAAAATCCGTGGTATGTAGCAAATAAGGAAATAAAGAGATCACCAATGGTTTGCAAGGCCATTGATATGTGTGAAGTGCCGTAGGAAGACTCAAACCTAGCGGATTTTGCGTCGGGCTCAAAGTCACCCCGAGGTCCGTACTGTTGGGCCTGGGGCTGGGCTCGCTACACCCAGATAGATCTACCGCTTACGACCCTCGGTCCTACAATGAGGATTAATGGCCTCCAGTTCCCGCCTACCCACACACATGATCTAAGTAGTAACCCTCCTTACGCTAACCATACCATGTAAAAAGTACTCGTAATCATAGTAACATGTATTTCACCCCCGAGGTTATAAAACTGAAAACAGTTAAGAGAAAAGGGGGAGCATGAACTCACTGAAGTGCATCTCGAAATAGTCCGTCCCAAAATAACCTACTGCGTGACGACCTACACGTACTAACTTCTATTAGACGGACGGCCGTGCCTTGGCTTAAGGTTTATCGTTTTTGGGAAATAGTTAGACAACTATTTCGTGTTAACACTTCTTAATTAATTAATGATTATATTCCTTCCCAAGGATGGGGGTTTTAATACATGTGCGTTTTGTAACTCTAAAAATATATTATTAAGTCTCACTTAAATAAATATATTTTTATTCATTTGTCTAAAATATTCTATCTCTAAAATATACATATTTTTCCAAAAAATATTATATTTTACTTCATACAATTTCCAAAATAATACTTTGTCAAAATACACATTTAAGAGTATTTTCCAAAAATACGTAAGTTACATTTAAAGTTCGTGGTAATAATAACACCGGTGTAACTTAAATATTTATTTGTGATAGCGTTGGTATTATTTTGGAGTCGTGCTTTCACAATGTATTCCAGTTATATTATTTTTACTCTAAAAATAATATACATATAGTTCACAAAATAATCATAAAATCGCGTAAGCGTTTTACTACGAAATATATATTCTCAATATATATTTAACAAGTTTTATTTAAGAAAATCCACCTCCGAATACTTGGTTATTTCACAATAAAAATCATGGCGAAGTTTGTTTGGAAAACAAGTCGAAAATATGTTCATAACACTTGTCACAAAAATATTTCTAAGTGTTATTTTCTGGAAAATTTTCGCCAGAGTTTCCTCTGTAACTGGAGGTGGCCACGCTTACTAGCGTATCATTTTCTTTTAAAATTTCAATCAACAATTTTCCAATCATCAATATTCAATGTTCAATCGTCAAACTAGTCAAAATAAGCATAAATCGCAAACACATGAACTTGTAAGTTGTGTAAAAATGTGTAGTAACTCTTCCAACATTTTTAGTAGATCTTTCTATCTCTAAAAATAAAACCAGTTTCCTGAAACTTTATTTTTAAAGAATATGTAACTTTACAACTTATAGTCAAAAATTACGAAAATATTTCTTTGTTAAATCTTTTTGTTACACAAGTGTTTACCCACTTGTTTGTTCACAAAAACACCTTTAGTTTATGAAAGATCCGGCTTTAAAATAAGACTTGTATATTATACTTGGTTCTTCGAAAATACCACTTGTAAATCTTTAGATCTACTAGTTTAGAACTCCATTTTACAAGAAAAACTATTATTACACAAGTTCATGTTTATGCATGAAAGGGTTCGTCATCTTGTAACTTTCCTACTTAACATAATACTAGTTCATGTTACATGAACATGATCTAGCGTGGTTAGATGACGATCCGTTCCACTACTAGCAACCAACAACATAAAATAATCATTTCTAAACATGATTCATAAGATTTACACCATTATTTACTCTTTAACCAACAAGTTCGTCATTCTTACTAGACTTTTAGTTTTGATCTTTAGTGTTCATGATTTTTATCTGTTAAATCTCTTATTAACCACTTTAAACATGAACAAGAAGATGTTTAGAATCACTTACAACTAGCTCAAGGCTAGGGAAGAATCTAGGCGAAAGCAAGGTGGTTAATAGCGATGTAGAGAGGTCCTTGTGATTCCGTAAGCACCGGGCTTCCTCGTATGAACTCTAGCACCTTGGGTTGTATGTAAAATGGCAAGATCAAAATTTGAAAGTGGGTGGATGTGTGTGGATGCTCTCGGCCGTAGGTATCAAAGAGAGGGAAAGAAAACAACTTTTTTGTTAAGTGACTTGTTGAATGAAAGTGTGACCTTGTGTGTAATTATATAACCCATTAAGCTCTATTATCCACTATATAATATGTCATGGAGATATTTAGCAACATGGAATATAATAATAAAAAAAATTGATGGTGTGTGTTCCCTAGGGGAAATCCGATCGGTTGGGGGTGGGGTATTATGGTTGGATTTTAACCATTTAGTTAGGCAATAGTTTGTTTAATTAGGTGTTTAAATAGTTTACTAGTGTGTTATTAAATATAACGGGTGTTAGGGTATTCGGGGACCCTAACTGGCTCAGAAAAAGAAAAATAGTGTCATTGACAATATTTTTAGGTTCCGGGTAAAGTCCGGTCGTTCGGTTGGATATTAATCCGTTAAAGTGCTAAGTAAGCATTTAAAGTGTCGTTAATATTATTTTTAGTGACACAATAAATTCCCGACACTTTGGAAAGTGTCTAGTATTATTTTCCCCTGTTTTTGCACTTTACTAGTTAATTTAAATGCTGAATTTTTATTTAAAGTGCAGAATTTTGTACTTAAAGTACGTTTTAGGCACATCCGGTCACTATAACTATCACCTAGTGACGCCGTTTAACAATCCTCACCTCCCTACACTCACTACTAGTGTAGTAATCTATTCCCGGCTCATAATGGCCCCAGAGACAGTAACTGTCTGATGCTGGCTATGTCAGCATGTTTACTGGGTTATCCGTTCATTGTGCTACTGTGCTTTTGTGCATCAAGGTTGTCACTATAGTTCTGTGTAAATAATGGAGTGACAGAAATAAAGTATGATGCATGAACATGTATGTATCAGAAATCAAGTAGCAGTTTAACCACAATTGTAAGCAAGCACAGTAATTTAGCATTAATTAAATATTAATTAATTCGTACGGATACCTGGTTTGGTGAGGGTTATCACATTTATAGCGTTTTTAACTGGGTATTTTCATGGAGTTTTTTTGAATTGGGTGTTTTTATGGTGTTTTATTTGAACACCCAGTTCATGTGAGTGGGGTTTTTTTTTGACAATATTACCTCTTAGTGTAATTTAGTATCAATGCCATATGTCACCACCAAAATCGTTCTTACGGTTCTCACACTTTTCACCGTTCTCTCTAAATCCTAACCCTATATATATAGGGTTAGGTTCATGAGTGAACAACATACTTGTTTGTGAACAGAGTGAACTAATCTCAGCCATCCATTTGTTTTTTTGATTAAAAGGATAGGATTGTAATTTGAACTTTAATTTTCATAAATTAGATTTAACTCATTTTGTTTTAATTCTTGATTTCAGTTACATGTTTCCTATTTTGTAGAGATTATACATTTTCTCATGACATAATTACATTTTTGCATTTTCCAACTTCCTTGGATGATGATTCTCTTATTAATAATTACTAGTGCATGCGGAGTTTGGAAAAAAGCAACAATTTTTTTTTATTTTGTCCCAGTGGCCTCTCAAGTAAATATGAGAAGTAAGGTAAAATAATCTTTAACACTAGATCTTCTCTTCTAATAAGAATATAAAAAAAATTCGCATCAATAGCATTCGTAATTTTTTTATTATATAGCTTATAATACAAGGGGTAAATGATAGCTATTCACTTTTGATAGTTTATTTATATTTATATTTATAGGACTTCTTGAGATTGAACTGAGTGAACTAATCTTTGTCCTTGATCATTTTTTAGATTAAAAGGGTAAGATTGACATTAGCCAAGTATTTTTAATTAAAATCTTATAATTTTCTCATCCCTTAATTCTCTCTCTCTCTCTCATTTTAATTATTTTTTCATTATTTTAATTATAAAAGATTGAAGGGCTAATTTTTTTTAAATAAACTATTATGTTCTTTTTAAAATTAAATATTAAACATAATTAAATTATGTTTTTTAACATATGTGTATACATGTCAGTATATACAAGACTTATACACTTGTGTATTATTAAATCTTGTTCCCACAGGTCGGTATACACTAGAGTTATACATATGCGTATACAGGTCGATATATACCAAACGTATACACCTGTGTATTATTCAAGTATATAGTGTATACAGGCGGTATATACCAGACTTATACACTTGTGTATTATTACATATTGTTTCCACTAAGCATCTTTTCACCAAACATTGATCTAATACATATATGTATAGAGAATGTAATTAAATATTTTTAATCGTGTTCTAGATGGAACAATATTTTATAATGTTTGTATTTTTTTTTAAATTATCAAATATTAAGCTAGGTAATTTGTGAGAGAGAAAAGTATAGAGAATGTAATTAAATATTCTTTTAATTGGAAATAGAAATTAGGAGAGAGAAAAAATCAATTAATTAAATGAAGAAAAAAAATACAATTATACCCTTGTGTTTATTAAAATACATGTAAGTTACAAAAAAATAATTACAATCTTGCCACTAAAGAAAAAAAATCCAAATCTACAAAATCAATGGTCATGATAAGTTCATTTTGTTCATAAATACATCATTGTTCACTCATCAACCCTACCCTATATATATATATATCGATGCATAATTACTAACGTTTAGATTTCAATCATAGTTGTAATAGATGCATATATATATATAAATTTTTTTTCTAAGTAACATAAAACACACACACACACACACACACACACATATATATATATATTAGGTGACTGTTTTCTTAGTACTGCATCTCCCTCTCGTCATATTTCCAGACGAGATTTTCCCCTATTTGGCATATCCGTTTTCCTTCCTCAACCAACTCTTCACCATATCGGTGAAGTTCTTCTATGTTCTCCTGTCTCATTGGTGGCATTGGGGCTGGTACGGGTTCAGGGTAAGCTGGTACTGGTTCTCCGTAAGGATATGGGTTATTTAGTACTTCCTGGAATGCCCAGTCGTTATTCCACCACTGTTCTAAAGGATTTGGGGCTGGTATCCTAGGTATCTCATTAGGATCAAAGGCTGGGATTGGAAGTTAGTTCTCCTGATTTTGTTCTAGGTTCATAGGTTGGTTAGGGAATAGAGGTAGAAGTTGTGGGTCGGTTGAGATCAATTTCTGCTTCTACATTTCTAAACATGTGAAAATCAGCTAGTTGCCTATCCAATTCCTCTTCCCATAAAGGTCTAGCTTCTGGATTTTGGGTATTTCTTTCAGCTCTATTCGCTATTGCTCGTTGTTGGGCTTTTCTCATTCTTTTCCTTCTTTCTACTTTGGCTCTACTAAACCACCCTCGTTTCTTAGGGGGAAAGGTTCTTCGAATTGGGCCTTAAAAACAAAGATTCCCTCGGAATCAGCTGCGTATCCTGAGGTTGGTTGGGATGTTTCTTCATCCATGGGAGAATGAGATAGGTGACAATAAGCGTCAGAAGTACCCTGATCACTGATACTGTAAACTAAGAAATTTGTCAAAATAATATAAAATAATAATATGCACATTTACACAGAATAACACATAAGTTATTTCCTATCATAATTGGTTAAAATTTAGGTATTTAAAAGAACACCTAAATGGCTTAAACCAGTAGCTCTGATACCACCTTCTGTCGCAACCCCGACCCCACCCCGGGGGCGGGAGTCGCGAGCACATTCCGGTGGCATCGGTGTTTATTAATTTGGCAACGGAAATGAGACATCAGGATCGTAGTTAGGAAATAAATTTTAGAGTTTCAAAACACCAAATTTTATATTAAACAAATGGGATAAAACCCATGTTTCATTTATAATATTTTTATAGGGATGAACCCTAGTTGCTGAAAGCATAAACTTCTTTGTTTTAGTCAGGTAATTTAAAGCCACTTTCTTTAAGCCTTCAGTGCTCCATAGCTGGCTTCTTATAGCTTCACATTAAGTTACCTGAAACGAATTTAAAAAATATTTTATCAGCAAGAAATACTGGCGAGTACATTCCAATTTATAAAAACATTTACAATATTAAGAGCGATTACAATGTTTATATCTACCCAATTACTCGTTTAGTACTTGTCACTCGACGAATATGTGACTATGGTCATATCACACATTGGATACCCGTGCCCAATTGTGAAGGTTATCAAGTAATGTATACAAACTCCATAATATTGGCAGCAATTGTAGAATACAAAGACTTAATCACTATAATTATAACCGATAAACATTTAGAGTTTTGGAAAACATTTAAAATAATGGCTCACAAACTGTGAGAAGAAGAGAATGACTCAAATTATAAACGTATGTTTTTCTACGGGCTTCCTGGTGATATATCCTGATTATTTTCTTGAGCTTCTATTAAAAACATACAATGCACGCGTGTTAGTAAAATAGCTCAAATCACATTAGCCATACAACACGAGACAGAACCCCAACGGACTTAGTCTGACAGAGCCTAGACATGCGTTGTTGGGTCCTAGATTAATCGGGTAGGGTAACGAATTAGTGATCGGTGGTTAAAATACTTACAACGTGCTTCGGGTTTTAGAGGGTATTTTGACTGCTATTTTCTAGCTATAATAGAGACAGAGAGAAAGAAGAAGTTGAACGATTGAGAAATGTAGACTGAGGCTCCTTATATAGTTTTTTCGGACGTCTCTAGCGCCCCGCGACCCGCCTAGGGGTTTCTCTCGCGCCCCTCGAGCGCACCCTAGCTACGGCTAGGGTTGCTGAGTCACACCACTAGACCCAACACATAGCTGACACGTGGCGTCATGGGTGTCTTGCAAGCATGGGGCCATCGCGTCCCGCGACCGACCATCCTCAAGCCTGTCGCAGCCCGCGAGCCACTTAAATTAAATATTTTATTTGTTTTTAAATAAAAATAAGGTTATAGGGTTCGGTTACGGAATACGGTTTAATTTTTAGGGCGTTTTCGAGGGTTATTATACCGTACCACCACCTGTAGCTGATATTTACTTCGTACACTGTCTTCATTTTTGCAGCCTGAAACAATATGGGTGCCATTATTGGAGCTTAAGATTGCTGTAAAAATAAAAGTCAAGATTTGAAAAGGTGAACATGGATAGGATGATGCTTATTAGATGAATGGTTAGTTACTTTAATAATTTTGTTTGTTTGTTATTTGGGAAATTTGTTTTTAATTTAATGATTTGTATATTCTATCTAATTTTAAAACACACATTCTCAGATGGATATCAATCTATTTTTTATTTGTTATTTGTAATGCGTTTTTGGATTTTCTCCATTGCGTTATACAAATGAAAAGAACACATTTTTTGTAATGCTTTTTGAAACACACTTTTTTGAATGTTTTTTTTTTCCATTGCGTTATAGAAAAGAATGAAATAATACATTTTTATGTGTTTTTTTATCTATTGTGTTTTAGAAGAAAAAAAACACTTTCTTTTGTGTTTTTTTCTATTGCGTTTTAGGAAAAACACATTTTTATGTGTTTTTTGGTCCAATGCGTTTTAGAAAAACACATTTTGAAATGTTTCTAGTCCAACGCGTTTTAGGTAAAACACATTTTTATGGGTAAAACACATTTTTATGTGTTTTTAGTCCATTGCGTTTTAGAAAAAAAAAACCATTCTTTTGTGTTTTTTTGCCCATTGCGTTTTAGAAAAAAAAAACATTTTTTTTGTGTTTTTGGTCCATTTCGTTTTAGAAAAACAAATTTTGAAGTGATTTTAATCTATTGCGTTTTAGGTAAAAACACATTTTTATGTGTTTTTAGTCCATTGCGTTTTAGAAAAAAACACTTCTTTTGTGTTTTTTGTCTATTGCGTTTTAGGAAAAAACACATTTTTATGTGTTTTTTGGTCCCTTGCGTTTTAGAAAACACACATTTTGAAGTGTTTTTAGTCCATTGCGATTAGGGGTGTTCATGGAATCGAATATCGAATTTCCGAATTATTCGAATAATTTTTAATCTTCCTTGAATTCGAATTCAATTCGTATTCGATTAAAACCTACCTAATTCGATTCGAATTCTTATTCGAATAAAAACCCAATTCGTATTCGATTCGTATTCGTATTCGGTTAAAAATTCGAATTCGAATCGAATTCGAATAAATTCGATTTCATTCATTTCTTTTAAAACATGTAAATAACTATTAAAATGAAACATAAGTTTTAAAGCAACCATAAAACATTCCAAATAAAGTACCATAAGTTTAACATTCAAAACAAGAATTCAGGAATAACCACTACAAGTTAGTATTGTTAGGGTTAGAAATCTATTGGTATATTTGCTACTTAGGTTTTAGTTATGGGTCATGTAGTGGGTTTGGTAATGGGTAATTTTAATACTTGGAATAAATTTTGCAAATAATTTATAGTATAGCCCAATAAAAGTTATATATGTATTATATATAAAAATAATAAATAAAATGTATAATTTTTATTCGAATTTCGAATCGAATCGAATTTGAAATTATAAATTCGTATTCGATTCGTATTTGATTTACTTGACTCGAATTGAATCGAATTCGAATTCTTATAATCGAAACAAATTCCTGATAATCGAATCAAATTAATCGAATTTTGAATTTTTCGAATTCGAAACGAATTCTGAACACCCCTAATTGCGATTTAAGTAAAACACATTTTTATGTGTTTTTAGTCCTTGCGTTTTAGAAAGAACACTTTCTTTTATGTTTTTAGGCCATTGCGTTTTAGAAAAAAGACATTTCTTTGTGTTTTTTAGCCATTGCATTTTAAAAATAAGACATTTCTCTGTGTTTTCTAGCTATTGCGTTTTAAAAATAAGACATTTCTCTGTGTTTTCTGGCCATTGCGTTTTAGAAATATGACATTTTTTTGTGTTTTTTTTGTCCATTGCGTTTTAGAAAAAAGTCACTTTTCCGCTTTTTATCCATTGCGTTTTACACAACTGGGTTTTCGAAAAAAATCAAAAATATAACAATAGTATACTCGTTTTAAAGATAAAAAAACGCTCGTTTTTTGATGCAATTTTTATAAAAAAAAATAATGTCGTATGAAAGAGTTATTAACGTTTAAAAAATATGGGGGAATAGAGAAACTATTGTCTTGAATTGACTAGAATGCCCCTAGACAAATATACGCGCCTCTTTTTTTTATTCAATTTCAATCATTTAATCTTAGCAATTGATTAATAAATAGATGGCCAATATTACTTCCTAGCCTTACTACCCAAATTAACTTCCTAGTATATCCTGACCCTATAAATTTGTTAATTTAGGAGCTGTTTGTTTTTGCAGACATAAACTGTCTGCAAGCTGATTTGATCTGTTTTCATGTCTGCAACTGAAGATGTGGTCTGAAGCTATGCAAGCTGAAAGTATAAGACTGTTTGTTTTTATAAGTTGATACTGTCTGCATAAATTGAAAATATGTAACTGTCAATGTCGCAGCCCCCGACCCCTGCCCCGGGAGCGGGCGGCCGCGGCGTTACGCACAGAGCGAGTGGTATCGATGTTTATTAATTTGGCAGCGGAAATGAGACACCAGGACCGTAATTAAGAAATGTTTATCAGAGTTTAAAACACCAAACTTTTATAAATAAACAAATGGGATAAAACAAAGTTTCCATTACAATACATTTCGTTGCGATAAACCCTAATTTATTGAAAAGAAAATCTCCTTTTTATTTAGGTAACTTTTATAGCCACTTTTCTAAGCCTTCAGTGCTCTCCAGCTGGCTTCACTTTAAGTTACCTGAAACGTGGTTTAAAAAGGTTTTATCAGCAAGAAATACTGGCGAGTGCATCCCAGATTAATCAAAACAGTTTTATAACTTTACAGTATTGAGAGCGATTGCAATGTTTGTATCTACACAGTTACTCATTCAGTACTGTCAACACCTGACTTGTGGGTCATGTTACTCATTGGCTAACTCTTTGTCCAATAGTAACGGATTTCAAATAATGTATACAAAACCCCAACATACCGGCAGTAATTGTAGAATACATAGACTCAATCACTGATAATTATTATTGAAAACATTTGAGGTTTAGTAAAAACAGTTGGTAATAAAAGAGAATGACTCACATTGTTTACTTAGGTAAAACTAAAGCTTCCTGGGGAATCTTCTGGTTATTATCTATTAAAAATTAAACAATGCACAAGTGTTAGTAAGATAACCCAAATCACATTAACCGTATAACTCGAGACAGAAATCCAATGACCGAGTCAGGTAGAGCCTTGACAGGCATTACGGAGTCCTAGATCAATCGGGTGTAACACAAGACAGAACTCCAACGACTGAGTCAGGCAGAGCCTTGACATGCGTTACGGAGCCCTACATCGATCGGGTAGGGTAACAAATATGTGATCCGGAGTTATAATACTTACAACGAGGCAGAGCTTCGCTTTATAGGGGTATTATTTCCCGAGAGTTTTAGCTAACAAAAATTGAGAGAGAATATCAGAAATTGAACAAGGAACAAATGAGCCTCGACCTCCCTATTTATAGGCTGACGGAAGGCGGCTCGCGGCCCGCGACCAACTCAGGGTCGGCCTTCGCGGCCCGCGACGAAGGTAGGTTAGACCGTAGGCTTGTCCAGTCAGCGAATATAGCCTTGCCACGTGTTGGTACATGGCGGCATGGGTGTCCGACAAGCAATCAGGTGTCGCGGCCCGCGACAGACCTAGCTTGACCGGGTCGCGCCCCGAGAGGGCTTAGTATTTTTGTTTTTATTTGATTTTTGTAAATATAAAGGTATTTCGGGCTCGTTTCTCATATACGGGGTATATAAGGAACGTTTAGGGGTGTCTAAGTGTGTTTTAGGAGGGTTGTTATAGTCAAACTATGTATATAACATGTTCAATAACATCTACTTTGTGTTCAACATTCAAGAACCTTAAGTTCAACAAATCCAACATTAATGTAATTATCTTCTATGAAATATAAACACCAATGAAATATTAATATTCAAGAACTTTAACACCAATATTTTGTATATATCAAGAAGCAAAATTAGGTCTAAAAGGGCTAACAAACGAGAAGCAAAAAAGAAGCTAAATCAAGAAGCAAAAATTAGGTCTAAGAAGCTAAATCAAGAAGCAAAAAAGAAGTACCTGGTCGAAGGAGAAGAATGAGGTCATTGGACGGCGAGGAGAAGAGGGAGGTCGCCGGAAAACTGGTCGGAGGAGGAGGAGGAGGGCGGCGTCTAGGAGGGGCGATGTGGGAGGGGCTGATGTTTTAAGCGTATATGAGGGAGGAGTATATTAGGGTTTTTGTGAAGATGTTTTAAGAAGGGGGTCCATAGCTTATTTTTTAAGATGAAAAAAGCTGAGTTCAGATCTGTTTAAAAAAAAAAAACAAACAGTCTTCAAGGGTAACGTCTGCGCGTCTGCAGACATCAGCTCCCTTGAAGATGTTTGAAGAAAAAACAAACACCTCCTAAGGCTACGAGTACACACCCCTCTTCTCTATCTTTCTCTATATATACATATACATATATAGTGTGAGGTTCATTGGGGAACACTAAAAAAGTGGGGAACCGGGGAACACTTTTAAAAATTTAACTTAACATGTTAAAAATTAATTTTTTAAACATCTTTTTCGACGCTTCTCCTTATATATACTTGTAGAAGCATTTTTAATAAAAAAAAAATCAAAAACTAAAAATATTAAAAAAAAACAATTAAAAAAAGGCTAAAAAATGTTTTTTTTAGAAAAATTATTTTTTTACTCGACTAGTTTCTCCTCCTTTTTATAAAGAAAAGCGCTGAATTTAAAAAAAAAATATTTTTAACATGTTAAATTAATTCTATAAGATATAACTGTTTTTTAAACATTTTTTTATATTTTTAGTTTTTGATTTTTTATCAAAAATGTTTCTACTTGTATTTATAAGAAAAAGCGCCGAAAAAAAATTAGAAAAATATTTTTTTTAACATGTTAAGTATAATTTTTAAAAGTGTTCCCCCGTTCCCCACTTTTTTAGTGTTCCCCAATGAACTCTCCCCTACATATATATAGGGTGGAAAGGGTGTGGGAATAAGATTTTAGGGATGTGAGAATAAAATGAGCCTTTATTTAACATATAAGATATAATAATAAGCTAAAATAAAACAGGCTATACAAGTAAGGAAGTCTTCCAAAATGTATATAGATAATATCAAATTATTATCTTAGGGGCTGTTTGTTTACCTCTTAATGGACTCTTAATGGTTCAGACCTCTTACTGGTTCAACACTTAATGGTTCAGACTGTTTGTTTCGCGAGCAGATGTCTGAATGGTTCAGACATTTTCCTTGGAATGGTTAAGAATTATACTGAGTCTGAATGGTTAAGACCTCTAATCTGAATTGGTCAGGCATTTGCCTTTGAATGGTTAAACATTATACTGGCCCTTAATGGTTCAGACCTTTTACTGGTTCAGCACTTAAATGTTCAGACCTCTTAGGGGCTGTTTGGCAACTTCTGAATCATTAAGTGTTGAACCAGTAAGAGGTCTGAACCATTAACAGCTGAACCAGTAAGAGGTCTGAACCATTAAGAGCCAGTATAATGCTTAACCCTTCAGAGGCAAATGTCTGACCAATTCAGATTAGAGGTCTTAATCATTTAGACTCTGTATAATACTTAACCATTCAGAGGCAAATGTCTGAATCATTCAGACATCTGCTCACGAAACAAACAATCTGAACAAGTAAGAGGTCTGAACCATTAAGTGTTTTCTTTTCTTTTTTTTAAAGGCAACCCAAATCCGTAAGTCTTATCCCACCTCAAATATGCTACTAGACTATAATGTCATGGTGTGTTTTCTATGTGTTATATAATTTTATCTCTATAACTATGTTAGAGATTAGTAGGTATATATACATACTTGAATACATGAAGTCATAGTTGATAGTTGTGTATCTACGTTTACTTATCTAAAGGACTTAAATCTCGATAGCTGAAGCGAAAACTCATATCATACACGAGCACCACTCACGTATCCTGATATTCTTCACTTGTATGTTTTGGTGACATAATTTAAGACATCGTTTTTTTTTTCTATTTGCATAGGGGTTGATATCTAAAGCATAACGTTTAGAGAACCCTGTTACTAATTTACAATTTTGTTCAAACATGAAATATAGATAACGTCTATCTATGGGTTTTTTTGATGCCCCAAACGTAACATAGATCTTTTTTATAATAATAACTGTTATGGGCCATTTTCTGAGTATATATATCCTGACTAATATTCTGCTTTTGGTTGTTTACTTGTGATCAGGATACTGGATTAGGATATCGGTATCATCCTGGGCCATATCCTGGTGTTAACTAAATTAATCACGTGCAGGTAAGAGGCTGTGGGTTACTAACGGTCAGATAGACTTCTTCTCCTCAAGACTCGGGCGTATCTGTTATGTGAGAGACGTTGAACCCGAAAGACCAGGTCTACAACGTTTGAATGGGGAATATTCGCTGGACCCCGGTTTATTAGGATAGTTTGTTGCATTTCTTTTACTATAAATAGATGGGGGCGGATCAGATTAAGGCACGCAACTTTCACACACACTTTCGAACACTTTTGCTCTCTAGCTTTCAGTAGTCACTACACACAAACACTTGTAATCGAATTACATTGTAACACCTAGTTGATCCGCATCACATCCTGCACTGTATCCTGAGATTTAAAGCAATAGAAGAACAAGGCAGCTGCGATTGTCAGCTCCCGAGGTTTTGTGCCGGCGATCTAGATTGATCAAGGGCTTTCCTCGTACATCACGTGTCAACCTTTACTTTTTTGCTCATTGTTTGATCATAGATACAGCTCAATATCCTGAGCCATATCCTGAAACTGTGTTTGCAATTAACTTGATTAACATATTTTCGATACTCATTTCTAGCACACTACCTCACTTAACTAATTTGATCACTTAATTGCTTCGGTAATTTTTGACCAAAACAATTTGGCGCCCACCGTGGGGCAAGTGGTGCTATTTTTACTAAAAACTTTAGTAAAATCATTACTCGTTTTCTATTGTCAAAACTTTTTGCTACATTGTTTTCAATGGCCTCGAGATCAAACATGAGCTCTTCCACCATGTCTGCTACAACCTCTGCAACAATTGGTTCGGTGCTTCCACCTCCTCCTCCACGAATGCAAACTTCTTCACACGAAACTGAAAGTCATGTGGCTTGGGATGTTATCCCCGCTCCCAGTACTCAGGGATCTGGTCCTGTTTTGGCTTCTAATGATGAAATTCTGAATTTGTTTGGTAGTGTACAGGAACAGATGAGGCAGCAGCAGGAAACTAATCGGATGCTGATGAGAGAGATACAACTCTTGAAATCCGGCCCAAGTAGACATGCTGAAGAAACTGTCACTCCTTTGCAGCCTAGAGCTTTGAACTTCAGTTCTGCAGTTTACACTGAAGATAACCGGGGGAATATCGTGCCAAGCCATTCTCAGAATCATACTCCTGAGATACCCTCCTCGGTCAGGATGTCAACTGTGACGAGCTCAGGATATGCTTCAGGATATGGCCAGAATCCTCAGACCGGTAATGCGTCAAATAATAATATTCTTGCTACTAACAACAATGGGTCTTTGCAGGATGCAGGTATGACGTCAACATTTACTAGGGAGCTTCAGAAATTGAAGGACATGATATCCAGTGTACCTGGAGTGGTCCAGCCAATTCCGGAAGTGTCCCAAGACAGCCACAAGATATCCCGCTTTGCATATCCTATCTGTGATGCTGAAATCCCAAAGAGATTTCAAACCCCCAACATGAAGCTCTATGATGGGACTACGGATCCTGAAGAGCATATTGCTCAGTATAGGGAAAGAATGGAGATTAACCCTATCCCTCCGGAGCTCAAGGAAGCATGCTTGTGCAAGGGATTCGGATCTACCCTGACAGGATCAGCCTTAAAATGGCTGTTAAATGTTCCTCCTCACTCAATTACTTCGTTTGCTCATTTGGTTAATTTATTTAATAGTCAGTTTTCTTGCAGCCGGAGTTTTGAGAAACTAACCAGTGATCTTTACAGGATAACTCAAGGACCTCAGGAATCCTTGAGGGATTATGTGAACAAATTTAGTCGGGAATCCTTGGATATCCCACATCTTGATGTTGCAACAGCTGTGCAGGCTTTTAAGATGGGGTTACAAAAGGATTCTCAGTTTTATCAAGATCTTGTAATGAATCCCTGCAGGAATCTCGACGAAGCTCGTAACAGGGCCTTGAGATATATCCGCTTGGAAGATGACAAAAAGATGCAAGAGAGGATGAATTCTACCTCAACCTACGAACCAACCAACAGAAAATCAGAATCCTCGTATAAACCGTATCGCTCCAAGCCATATGGCAGAAATGACAACAAGAAAGTGAATGATGTTGAAGACGAGGATCCTGAAGAATATCCTGAATTATCTGAATATTGGTTTTCTGTTAATATACCTGAGTTAATGTATGCTATGCAGGGTTTAGGAGACAAAGCCAGGTGGCCTCGAAAGAATCAACAAAAAGCTGATTGGAAGGATAAATCCAAATGGTGTGCCTTCCATGAAGATTTCGGACATGTGACTGAGGATTGCATTGCTCTAAGAAAAGAAATAAGCTACCTATTGAGCAAGGGATATCTGAAGGATTTGCTGGGAAGAAAGAAGAATAAAGGGCAGGATCCTGAGAAGGATCCTGAATGAGCAGCATCACCCCCAGCAGATGCCAAAATAATTAACTTTATTTCAGGAGGATCCAACATTTGTGGGACTTCGTATTCTGCGGCCAAGAGACATGCGAAGGAGGCTAAGACTGAAAGGGGAGACAAACCAGCCAGGATGACAACCCTTACAACTGATAAAGTGATCACTTTCGACAGTGACGACATGGATACTATGCAGGATCCTCACCATGATGCCCTTGTAATTACATTATATGTTGCTAACCATTTTGTACGCAGGATATTAGTGGACAATGGTAGCTCTGTCAACATAGTTCAGCTGGAAACGTTGAAGAGGATGAATGTATCTCCGATGGACATTACTTCGAAGTCCACTGTCGTTGGTTTCAGTGGAGAGGCTAGGAATACCATAGGGGAGATAAAGTTGCCAGTATATGTTGAAGGGGTCAACTCGATACAACGCTTCTGTGTGATGGATTCCCTATCCTGCTATAACATCATACTAGGCAGGCCATGGATCCGTGACATGAAGGCTGTGCCATCGACTTATCACCAGTGCATCAAGATCCCTACCCCTTGGGGGGTCGTCAAAGTTGATAGTGATCAGCAGGAGGCGAAGGAATGCTACTCATCCTCAATGAAATCCTCAACCAAGCCTAATGCAGCATAGCAATTAAAGATGCGGGCCCAGGATATCATGGAGGCTTCGGAACAGGATGTGAAGAAAGTTATTCTGGATCAGGATAATCCGGATATCTCGGTGCTCGTAGGAACCAATATCCCTCAGGATATTGAAAATCAATTGACTAACTTTTTGAAATGCAGGATGTCAACATTCGCGTGGATGCACGAGGATATGACAGGTATATCCAAGGATATTATAACACATAAGCTTGGTATTGACAGGTCATTCAAGCCGGTCCAACAAAAGAGAAGAAAATTTGCTCCGGAGCGAAATGTGATCATCCAAGAGGAAGTTGAAAGACTATTAAGGAGCAAGATGATTAGAGAAGTGAAGTTTCCTAGATGGCTTGCGAACGTAGTCGTGGTACAAAAGAAAAATGGGAAATGGAGAGTTTGTGTAGATTACACAGACTTAAACAAAGCATGTCCCAAAGACCCGTTTCCTCTACCTCATATTGATTCAATGGTAGATGCTACCGCCGGCCACGAGATGTTAACCTTCATGGATGCCTCTTCGGGAATTCAGCAAATCCAAATGGAACCCTCTGATCAGGAGGATACTGCTTTCATGACACCCACAGGTATTTATTGTTATACTGCTATGCCCTTTGGTTTGAAAAATGCAGGTGCAACATACCAGAGGTTAGTAAACATGATGTTTAAAGACAAGCTGGGGGACACCATGGAGGTTTATATTGATGATATGGTGGTGAAATCTAAAAAGGCGGAGGATCATCTCCAGGATATTAAGGGAGCATTTGATATCCTGGATCAGTATAACATGAAACTGAATCCTGCTAAGTGCCATTTCGGGGTGGGGGCAGGAAAGTTTCTAGGATATATGGTGACCAAAAGAGGCATAGAGGCGAGCCCGGAGCAGATTAGAGCTATCCTGGATATAAAATCACCTTCGAATATGAAGGATGTTCAACGGCTAACAGGCCGAGTAGCAGCATTGAACAGATTTATTTCAAGATCCTCGGAAAAATGCAAGGAATTTTATGATATCCTCAAGAAGAATAAGAAGTTCGAATGGGGAGCAAAACATGAAGCAACCTTGCAGGATTTGAAGCGATATCTCTCAACTGCACCTCTATTGATGAAGCCTGAAAATGGTGAACCACTATCCCTATACCTCGCTGTATCAGGGAATGCTGTAAGTGTCGTTCTTATAAAGGACCATGAAGGTCAGCAATATCCTGTCTATTATGTTAGTAAAAGTTTACTAGATGCTGAAACTAGATATTCTCATCTAGAGAAATTGATATTAGGCCTAGTTATGGCATCAACAAAACTTAGACATTATTTTGAGACACATAGGATTCATGTTAAAACCAATTATCCTGTTAAAAACGTGCTTAGGAAACCCGAGATGTCGGGTAGGATGGCTAAGTGGTCAGTAAAACTGAGTGCTTATGACTTAGTGTATGAGCCTAGAAATGCCATAAAGTCTCAGGCTTTAGCTGACTTTGTGGCTGATTTCAGTAGTGACATTCAAAATGAAGTAGACTTAGAAGTACAGCAGCTAGGAGAAAACTTAGAATGCTGGACATTGTATACTGATGGTGCATCTAAGGTAAGAGGTGTAGGTCTAGGTATACTACTAAAATCGCCACAGGGGGACATATTACCCCAGGCTATTAGGTGTGAATTTCCTGCCACTAATAATGAAGCTGAATATGAGGCTTTGATCGCAGGATTAGAATTGGCTAGAAACATGAATATTAAGAATTTGCAAGTATATGTTGATTCCTTGTTAATTACTAATCATTTTAACGAATCCTATGCAGTTAAAGGTGAGAAGTTAATCGAGTATCTCGATATTCTCAAAAAATGTAACACCTGTGTCATTTCAACCATCAAACAAATGCCCAACCAATGAAATATTGTATTTCATACTTTGGACTTGTATAAATATGTGTATCGTTTACACATATCAATTCTTGTTCGATTTCAAGTTCTAAATCGCTTTCTGGAAGGTTATACGCGCACTAATGCGTAAATATAACCAGTTTAAATGCAACGAACACTCCGGAATAGTGAGATAGGCTTAACATACCTTAAATAACCTTTACATAACTTAGATATAAGTTTTGGAAGGTTTGGTGTGGTGAAATCAAAGTTTAATCGCTTACAGGGACTAAATATGACAAACTGCGAAAGTATGCCAATTTGAACTGTAACAGACATTCCGGAACATGACCATAAGTTAAACATACCATAAATATCCTTTACATAGCTTAGAAATAGGCTTTGAGGGGTTCGGTGTGCAAAAATAAACTTTTGGGACATTCAGGGACTAAAAGTGTCAAAAAGTGCACAAGTTTGCATTTTCGCGCATAACTTACGTTCTGAATACATCCGGACATCCAAAAATTTATGGAAGCATGACTATATTTTATTTTAGTGTTCGCCTTAAGAAAAATCCATTCGTCGCGTCATTTGGATCGTTTTTCGCGCTTATGCGCATTCCGTCGTACTTAAGCGAACATCGCGTTCGTACGACCAAACGAACCATCATCCGGCATATTTTTGAACATGTTTTGAGTTCCCTATACTTTAACTTCATTTTAGAGCCTTGAAATGAGGTTAACGGGGTTCAAACGCATCGAAAATCGCTTAAACAAGGTGCAGGGACCATTTCTACAAAATCTGCCAAAACAGGGGCCTAGCGTGACGCGACGGGCCTTAGCGTCACGCGAGCCCCCATCTGGACCAGATTCAGTGTTTTAAATGCAAGTTGCAACCAATTAATCCACAACCACATGTTTGCAACTTGCTTAATCACTAAGATAAGGAGCATATGTGGCTCCATAACCTTTGTGACAAGTGTACGGCTCGGATCGTGGCACGATATTCAAGAAACGATCCTAGCGGCTCTACTTTATCTATAAATACCCACCCCCCTTTGGCTTAAAAACCCACAAATCTGATTGAAAAGACTCTAAGTTGGAACCTTCGTTTCATACCTGAGCTATTTTGATCTAGGTTAGCATTCGGGGACCCTTCGTAAGTATTCTTTCGTTCTTTTCCTTATTTTTACTGCTTTTCGAGTCAGAAAGTCAAACTTTGTTTGACTTTCAGCGTTGGCCAGTAATGGTCAATGCGAAGTTCGTTAGAACTTCGCAACGTGATTGTAATCACGATGGTTATAGTCCCTTGGGACTATGCCTACTGATTACCACATTGTCTAGGGTCGTAGGGTAAGCGATCTGATAAATCGCTTATACCTCGAACCCGACCCAGTTTGGTCGATCATTAGGATCCGACCAAACACAGTAGGTGACCATAGTAGGTAGGGAATAACCTTCCGAGGTTATACCCTATGGTCACATCGTTTAAGTAGTTGTATGATAGGTAGTTTATATGCCTTAGGTAAATTACCAGAATACCCTTTTCATACAAAATTGGTAATTAAGCATATGTAACCTAAACTTTTGTCATGTAACTGATTATTTAACATGTTTAGGCATATAATACTTGTCATAGGACTAGTTAGGCGGTCCGAACGCGTTTCACGCGCACGACACGTTAAAGTAGCATAAGCTTCCTAAACGGGTCGTAATGGGTCGTAAACAATTATGTTAAGTTTCATTTAGCATGTAGGCTTTGTTAAACCATATCACGTGAGTTCCGACACTCATTTGGTTTACAAACCCTAATGCTACCCAGTCTTCCGAGATAGGTCCGGTTTATTAACATAGTTACCTATACTAGGTGCCGTTTGATTCCGAGATCTCTTGCATTGCTTGGTGGTTATCTTTATAAAACTGAGCAATCTCAAGTGAGTACATAGACCCCTCTTTTTTTGTTTTCCAAACTGTTTTGGGGTGGAACACATGTGCCTACTTGTTACTTTCATGCTTTCCTGTTTTAACATCATATACTGCTATGTTCGTTAGTACATTATAGTACATGATTTTATGACATTTCATGCTAGGTGTGCTCAATTGTGTGCATTACTTAGTACATCGTTTTACGTGACATTTTGACATAGACATTTGACATAGACATTTCGGCATAGACATTTTAACATGATTGACATTTGATCATGCATTTCCCACAAAACATAACTTTGATTTAAAACCAAGTTTTACTTCAATACTTTGTTTCTGTGCATATGGCTTAGTTGAGACATTTCACTTGCCATACATGACATCTTGACATAGACATTTGACATGGATATTTGACATAGACATTTGACATGGATATTTGACATAGACATTTTGATATGATTTACATCTTGACATGAACACTTTGACATATTACCCAATACATTTGACAATTGATTTAAACATAGACTTCTTACATTGATTGGTTTGGTTTGATTAAGTGATTAAGTAACGATGCGTGTGTAATATGATACAAGCATGGTGGATACGCCGCTGGTACTTCCTATATATAAGTGTTTGTATGGTATTACATATATCGTAGCGTTATTTGAATCATTTCAGTTTGATACATATAACATTTTATACAAATAACATACTTTTCACAAGACATTGTTTTACAAACAACTTATCTTATACATTATTCATTTATTTATACATATCACCTGATCTTATCGTTTTTCAAATGATTTAAAGGACAAAGCAAATAACAAGGTTCATGACTAAACATTTTTCTCAAACATAAGTCATGAATCTTATTTTCACAAAACCTATGTATCTCACAGGCATTTTTATGCTGACGTACCTATTTTCACATGTGTTTTTCAGGAGCTGTTGCATAAGATGTTCAAGATACACATAGACAGACTTGGGCTTTAGTGACAATAAAAGATGCAAGACTAGTTAATTTTGTTGTATTTCCTTGATTGATTAGACATTGTAACACTTTTTATCAATAAAACAAAACTTCAATTGCCATGGATTTGAGACAATTAATTCTGTTACAACACTCCCCGATGTTTCCGCCACGTTTCGTATGTTCTACGTGGTCGGGGTGTGACAGAAAAGATGGTATCAGAGCCAATGGTTATAGGGAATTAGGTTATTAGTAATGCTTTGACCTAATCTATAACCTTCTTAGGACCCTAACGCGAGTTTACTTGCGTTTAGTCATAAAACAATACCGTCACCTATCCTTAGGCGACTATCACAATAAGAACATAAATTTCAAAACCGCTTTGAAAACTAATCATCTGTTCTAGGATGATTAATTACTAGGTTTTGAACCCTTTGTTATAAGGTTTTGAACCCTTTTGAGTTTTCAAAATCTCGTCAAGGTTCTGGGTTTTAAATAATGTGAACACGTGCAAACTGGAAGGGTGAATGCCTGTATTCTGGGTTTTCTGTCTAGGCAAGCACTTCGTATACATCTCATCAGACGCGAGACCAGTTGTGCTTACCTGGGAATTCTTGGGATGAGTGTTCACTTATAGGCGAGCATGTCTTCATTATACATTATTTTTGATCCATTTACTTTGATTAGTCACTGTGAGTCGTTTGTTTGCTTTGTGATACGGACGAATGACCACCATCTTTGCTTTTGCTGATTTTGTTTCATCTCATTCTTTTCATCCAATCATCTCACTCGTTCCTTTACATGTTTTCCTCTTTTAGAATGCCTCCTCGACGCGAAAATCCGATAGCAACTGCCGAACTGGCAGAAATCATTTCAGAGCAGATGGCTGCTCAATTTCCAAATCTCTTTGCTCTGTGGAACCAGGCCAACAACAACAACAATGTTCCATGCAAATACAAGGATTTTAACCAGGCCAAACCACTCAAGTTTAGTGGTTCTGAGGGAGCGACCGGGCTTCTTCAGTGGTTCGAGAGCATAGAGAATACTTTTCGCCATGTGCAGTGTCCGGATAATCGCAAGGTCGAGTTCTCCTCGAGTGTATTTCAGAAGAGGGCTTTGACATGGTGGAACGGGGTTATGAGGGACCAAGGTGCTGAAGTCGCTCTCGCACAGACATGGGCTGAACTTAGAGCCCTTATGATGAGGGAATTCTGTCCTCGCCATGAACAGCGAGCATTGGAGAAGGAGTTTGATGTTTTGAAGCAAGATAGTGGTGAGCACAGGGCTTATACTGATCGGTTTGAAGAGTTGAGTCTGCTTTGCCCAACAATGGTCACCCCACTCGACAAGGCTATCGAGAGATACATCGATGGCCTACCTGACACAGTTCAAGACATTGTTACTGGTAGTAACCCCACTACGGTTAGGCAGGCCATTGAGCTATCTGCAACGTTGACTGAATCTCAGATCAGGAAACGTAAGCTTTTCCGAAAGGGTGACAAGAAACCGGTCGAGGAATCGAAACCAATCGAGGAATCAAAGACCATGGATGAACAGACTGGATCCCTTGAGCGGTCAAAGAAGCAAAAGGCTTCTCAGAACTTCGCCATGATCGCTCACAATGATCAAGCCGCCCCCAACCAACCAGCTAAACCCCGTACTAGGAAGCCATACAATGGAACTTCACCTTTGTGCAACCGATGTAACCTTTATCATCATGTAAATGTAAAGTGCCGCGAATGCCAAATTTGTGGACGTAAAGGTCATACAGCAAAAGTTTGCGTAGCAACAGTTGCACTAAATCAAGCTGACAACAAACCTGCTCGAGCTCGCTTTCCTCCAGGTTCTTGCTACAAGTGTGGCGAGATGGGACATTTCCGAAGAAATTGCCCAAAGCTTGCTAATGCTAATCCAGCACAGAGATGAGCATCTGATCGACTAGAAGACAACACTCTTTAGAAATAATCACATCTTATGTATTATTTTCTTTTGTTGTCAAGGTCCATGAAACAGTTGTTATCATTGTTTATAAATAAATCTTTTATTTACATTGCAGTGTACTTATGTGATTGTATGTGTAAACAACATATCCCTTACAATACCGACAACCAAGGAATAGTATTCCTTGAAAAACAAACTACTCCCAAAATTCTTCCATTTTACAATCTCTTGCGTTTTCCACAAGGATCCTAAGTACCCGTCTCTTGCAAAGAAACGAAGTACAAGGTGCAAGTTATAATTCCGTACGAATACCCCAAGTACCACTATAAATTCTTAATAGGGTACCTAAGGGTATTTCCGTATGTCCTAAATTATTGTGTACCTTAATTCGAATATTGCGTTTTCCTGAAAACGAAAATCGAATTTTTGGTAGATCATCCTATCTTCATGGATGGATTCTTGAAAGGATTAAAGTGCCAAATGAAATCCACGAATTGGATTCCTGGTGTGCTTTAAGTGTCCGCGTCCAAAGATAACAAATTAATAAACAAGTTAAACAACTATGTGATTATGTGCTTATGTGTTTCCTTTTATGTTTTTGTGTAATCCAAGTTTTTGTTATCCAAATCCTCGAAGAATCTTCCATATCTTTGTATAAGAAATTCGTAGTAGGATATCCAAAGGTACTATATTAAATCCTCAATGGGCTTGTACGTGATAGTAAAGACCCTTGGATTATATTGTACTATTCCATAATTTGACCCCTGAGTGGTCTAGGTAAACAGATTGATCCAAAAATCTGGTTAGGAATATCATGTGATGATATAGCTGAAAGGACTCCTTGGCGGCCTAATTAAAAGGATCATTTGTGGATCTAATTAAAAGGACCCTATGGTAGTCTAGTCACACTCATCACGGGTTTGATTTTCCTCCCTTAAAACATTTCAAGACAAACTGTGCGGACTATGCAAGGAATTACGTAATTATGGATGCATACATAATTATGGAATTCAGTGCACGGAAACCACAGCTAGTTTGGTCATGTGTCTGAAAAATGACTCTTTTCGTTCATTTTTGGTTTCTGAAGAAATGGTGAAAAATGACTCTTGTCGTTCATTTTTGGTTTCTGAAGAAATGGTGAAAAAAATGACTCTTGTCGTTCATTTTTGGTTTCTGAAGAAATGGTGAAAAATGACTCTTGTCGTTCATTTTTGGTTTCTGAAGAAATGGTGAAAAATGACTCTTATCGTTCATTTTTGGTTTCTGAAGAAATGGTGAAAAATGACTCTTGTCGTTCATTTTTGGTTTATGAAGAAATGGTGAAAAATGACTCTTATCGTTCATTTTTGGTTTCTGAAGAAATGGTGAAAAATGACTCTTGTCGTTCATTTTTGGTTTCTGAAGAAATGGTGAAAAAATGACTCTTGTCGTTCATTTTTGGTTTCTGAAGAAATGGTGAAAAATGACTCTTGTCGTTCATTTTTGGTTTCTGAAGAAATGGTGAAAAATGACTCTTGTCGTTCATTTTTGGTTTCTGAAGAAATGGTGAAAAATGACTCTTTTCGTTCATTTTTGGTTTCTGAAGAAATGGTGAAAAATGACTCTTGTCGTTCATTTTTGGTTTCTGAAGAAATGGTGAAAAATGACTCTTGTCGTTCATTTTTGGTTTCTGAAGAAATGGTGAAAAATGACTCTTGTCGTTCATTTTTGGTTTCTGAAGAAATGGTGAAAATGACTCTTGTCGTTCATTTTTGGTTTCTAAAGAAATAGTGAAAAAAATGACTCCTTTCGTTCATTTTCGGTTCTGAAGAATGTCCGTCAAGGAAATGTGAGGATTATGCCTTTTATATCTTTGGTGGTTATTTGACACAAAGCCACAGATAGACTCCTACGAATGAATTTCGGGACGAAATTTCCTAAAGTAGGGGAGACTGTAACACCTGTGTCATTTCAACCATCAAACAAATGCCCAACCAATGAAATATTGTATTTCATACTTTGGACTTGTATAAATATGTGTATCGTTTACACATATCAATTCTTGTTCGATTTCAAGTTCTAAATCGCTTTCTGGAAGGTTATACGCGCACTAATGCGTAAATATAACCAGTTTAAATGCAACGAACACTCCGGAATAGTGAGATAGGCTTAACATACCTTAAATAACCTTTACATAACTTAGATATAAGTTTTGGAAGGTTTGGTGTGGTGAAATCAAAGTTTAATCGCTTACAGGGACTAAATATGACAAACTGCGAAAGTATGCCAATTTGAACTGTAACAGACATTCCGGAACATGACCATAAGTTAAACATACCATAAATATCCTTTACATAGCTTAGAAATAGGCTTTGAGGGGTTCGGTGTGCAAAAATAAACTTTTGGGACATTCAGGGACTAAAAGTGTCAAAAAGTGCACAAGTTTGCATTTTCGCGCATAACTTACGTTCTGAATACATCCGGACATCCAAAAATTTATGGAAGCATGACTATATTTTATTTTAGTGTTCGCCTTAAGAAAAATCCATTCGTCGCGTCATTTGGATCGTTTTTCGCGCTTATGCGCATTCCGTCGTACTTAAGCGAACATCGCGTTCGTACGACCAAACGAACCATCATCCGGCATATTTTTGAACATGTTTTGAGTTCCCTATACTTTAACTTCATTTTAGAGCCTTGAAATGAGGTTAACGGGGTTCAAACGCATCGAAAATCGCTTAAACAAGGTGCAGGGACCATTTCTACAAAATCTGCCAAAACAGGGGCCTAGCGTGACGCGACGGGCCTTAGCGTCACGCGAGCCCCCATCTGGACCAGATTCAGTGTTTTAAATGCAAGTTGCAACCAATTAATCCACAACCACATGTTTGCAACTTGCTTAATCACTAAGATAAGGAGCATATGTGGCTCCATAACCTTTGTGACAAGTGTACGGCTCGGATCGTGGCACGATATTCAAGAAACGATCCTAGCGGCTCTACTTTATCTATAAATACCCACCCCCCTTTGGCTTAAAAACCCACAAATCTGATTGAAAAGACTCTAAGTTGGAACCTTCGTTTCATACCTGAGCTATTTTGATCTAGGTTAGCATTCGGGGACCCTTCGTAAGTATTCTTTCGTTCTTTTCCTTATTTTTACTGCTTTTCGAGTCAGAAAGTCAAACTTTGTTTGACTTTCAGCGTTGGCCAGTAATGGTCAATGCGAAGTTCGTTAGAACTTCGCAACGTGATTGTAATCACGATGGTTATAGTCCCTTGGGACTATGCCTACTGATTACCACATTGTCTAGGGTCGTAGGGTAAGCGATCTGATAAATCGCTTATACCTCGAACCCGACCCAGTTTGGTCGATCATTAGGATCCGACCAAACACAGTAGGTGACCATAGTAGGTAGGGAATAACCTTCCGAGGTTATACCCTATGGTCACATCGTTTAAGTAGTTGTATGATAGGTAGTTTATATGCCTTAGGTAAATTACCAGAATACCCTTTTCATACAAAATTGGTAATTAAGCATATGTAACCTAAACTTTTGTCATGTAACTGATTATTTAACATGTTTAGGCATATAATACTTGTCATAGGACTAGTTAGGCGGTCCGAACGCGTTTCACGCGCACGACACGTTAAAGTAGCATAAGCTTCCTAAACGGGTCGTAATGGGTCGTAAACAATTATGTTAAGTTTCATTTAGCATGTAGGCTTTGTTAAACCATATCACGTGAGTTCCGACACTCATTTGGTTTACAAACCCTAATGCTACCCAGTCTTCCGAGATAGGTCCGGTTTATTAACATAGTTACCTATACTAGGTGCCGTTTGATTCCGAGATCTCTTGCATTGCTTGGTGGTTATCTTTATACAACTGAGCAATCTCAAGTGAGTACATAGACCCCTCTTTTTTTGTTTTCCAAACTGTTTTGGGGTGGAACACATGTGCCTACTTGTTACTTTCATGCTTTCCTGTTTTAACATCATATACTGCTATGTTCGTTAGTACATTATAGTACATGATTTTATGACATTTCATGCTAGGTGTGCTCAATTGTGTGCATTACTTAGTACATCGTTTTACGTGACATTTTGACATAGACATTTGACATAGACATTTCGGCATAGACATTTTAACATGATTGACATTTGATCATGCATTTCCCACAAAACATAACTTTGATTTAAAACCAAGTTTTACTTCAATACTTTGTTTCTGTGCATATGGCTTAGTTGAGACATTTCACTTGCCATACATGACATCTTGACATAGACATTTGACATGGATATTTGACATAGACATTTGACATGGATATTTGACATAGACATTTTGATATGATTTACATCTTGACATGAACACTTTGACATATTACCCAATACATTTGACAATTGATTTAAACATAGACTTCTTACATTGATTGGTTTGGTTTGATTAAGTGATTAAGTAACGATGCGTGTGTAATATGATACAAGCATGGTGGATACGCCGCTGGTACTTCCTATATATAAGTGTTTGTATGGTATTACATATATCGTAGCGTTATTTGAATCATTTCAGTTTGATACATATAACATTTTATACAAATAACATACTTTTCACAAGACATTGTTTTACAAACAACTTATCTTATACAAATCCATTTTACTATGGTTAATCATTTAACCATACATTATTCATTTATTTATACATATCACCTGATCTTATCGTTTTTCAAATGATTTAAAGGACAAAGCAAATAACAAGGTTCATGACTAAACATTTTTCTCAAACATAAGTCATGAATCTTATTTTCACAAAACCTATGTATCTCACAGGCATTTTTATGCTGACGTACCTATTTTCACATGTGTTTTTCAGGAGCTGTTGCATAAGATGTTCAAGATACACATAGACAGACTTGGGCTTTAGTGACAATAAAAGATGCAAGACTAGTTAATTTTGTTGTATTTCCTTGATTGATTAGACATTGTAACACTTTTTATCAATAAAACAAAACTTCAATTGCCATGGATTTGAGACAATTAATTCTGTTACAACACTCCCCGATGTTTCCGCCACGTTTCGTATGTTCTACGTGGTCGGGGTGTGACAAAAAATTAGCAGGATATTTTGATGTTTTTACACTTGAACAGGTACCAAGAGAGGAAAATGCTGAAGCTGATGCCCTGGCAAATCTGGGATCATCGGTCAGGATACCGGAGGGAACCCGAATACCAATATTACATATCTTATATCCTGCGACGAATCCTCAGGATAAGGAAGTAATAAGTATTCAGGATCCTGATGATGAGTATCCCGAGGAGGATCCTAAGTCCTGGACGGCTCCAATCATGAGATATCTCAAGGAAGGACACATCCCAAAGAATGAGAATCCTAAGGCCTTTAGAATGAAGGTATCGTGATTCACTATTATAAATAATGTTTTGTATAAGAAATCCCTTGCAGGACCATATCTGAGGTGCTTGGTGTTAGGGGAGGATTTTCCAATGATCAGTGATCCTTAATTACTGTTGGGCTTAGTGATCCTCAATTCTGTTTGAATTAGTGATCCTCAGGAAGTATCGTAGGATCAGGGTCATGGATCATTATAAGGATCCTTACACTAATGATTATCTGCTTTGAATATGATGTTGTTTTGCAGGAGTACAAGCTTGGACTTGGTCTTGGCGATATTCCTGGAGCATATTCCATATTTATTCCGCACGTGCTTAACTGAAGTGGACGTTATGCGGATAGTTAGTTGCTTTAGATATTTTCCATTTTTAAAAGGGGATATCGAGCTTTATTAGAACACTTGGCTATTTTTAGCTTAACACACACACTCGTAACTGCTCTGATCAGCTCTCGACAATTCACTTGGCGATTACACACTTTTTTGCACATTACACTATAGTGATCCTTGTAACTAGCTCGCTATCATCCAAAGTTGTAATACCTTTTTTGTTTAATCTGAGTTGGTGATCGATAGTTTCCATCACCCAAGGTTTTTTATGCCGGAGATCAACTCTTGATCAAGGGCTTTTTCCTCGTATAAATCATTGTGTCACTTGTTCATTACATTTTTTAGTGATCCTTAGCATTGTTCATCGATTCAAGCATCACACCTCACAACAGAAAGTTTGGTTGCATTATCATTGCTTGATTTTTGACCAAAACAGTTTGGCGCCCACCGTGGGGCAATTGGTGCTTCATTCCTAAGAAGATTCATATTTTTGTGGTCATTTCGGTTCGTTACAACCAAGCAGATGGCTTCCTCAACAAAGAACACTTCAAGTTCAATGCCGGCAATGAGTTCTTCACAAGGCGTTCCACCTTTGCCTCCACCACCTTCTGGATCCCAGAAGAATGCTGAAAATGCCGCGAAGAGACAAACCCCCATTTTCTCAAAACCACCAACTTCTTCTGTTTCCTCTAATCCTACTACTAATGATCTTTTTAATCTGATTTTGCAGATGAGGGATCGCATGCAAGAGCAGGACAAAACCAATGAACGGATCCTCCAAGAGATTGGTGATATCAAGAAACAGAAGAAATCAGTGGAGGATCACTCTCCTCTGATACCAAGGTCATTGAATTTTGACACTCCAGTTGTAACTACCGTACAATCGGCAGTTCCGGGCATCCAGTATCAAAGTGGTCCATCAGAAAGGCGTTATGGAACAACAACAATGAGTCAAGCATTTGGCTCTCACTCCCAGCCTCAGGGATCCTATTTTCAGCCATCGGGATCCTCTTATCAGCATCAGGGATCCTTCGTCAGCTCAGGAGGATATTTGGGAATGCACACAGTTCAAGGATCCTCCCAGGTCCAAGGATCCTCCCAGGTCCAAGGATCATCCCAGGTCCAAGGATCCTCCAAGGTCCAAGGATCCTCCCAGGTCCAAGGATCCTCCCAGATCTAAGGATCCTCCCAGGTCCAAGGATCCTTTATGGTTCCAGGATCCTTTCAGGTTCAAGGATTATCTCAGCCTCAAGGATCCAACATCTTTCAGGACCAAGGATTCTTAAGAAGTATGCAGCCTCCAAGCTCAGATGTTCATCAAGGAGACTTCATACCAATGCAGACCATTGCTTCCTCTGGTCCTTCAATCATACCCGAGTCCCGCCAATATGGATTCACATCTGGAATTCCAAACATGAATCCTCTGGGAGGTAACACTTTCAATAATTCGTATAACACTAACCATGGCTCTATGCAGGATACAGGTATCAATCAGGCTATGGCCAGGGAGTTATAGAAGCTTAAGGATATGATATCCAGCGTACCAGGAGTGGTTAAACCCATTCCTGAAATTGCAGATGGTAGCCATAGGATATCTCGCTTTGCACCACCTATATGTGATGCTGAGATACCCAAGAGGTTCCAAATACCAACTATGAAGCTATATGATGGTTCAACGGATCCAGAGGAACATGTAGCTCAATACAGGGAGAGGATGGAGATCAATCCAATTCCTGAGAGGTTAAAAGAAGCATGTCTATGCAAGGGTTTTGGATCCACACTTACAGGATCTGCTCTTAAATGGCTGCTAAGTCTTCCCCCTACTCTATTACTTCATTTGCTAATCTAGTTAATTTGTTTAACAGTCAATTCTCTTGTAGTAGAAAGTTTGAACGATTAACTAGTGATCTGTATAGGGTAACACAAGGTCAAAATGAATCACTTAGAGATTACATCACTAAATTTAGTAAAGAATCCTTAGATATCCCTAACCTGGATATAGCTACGGCTGTAGAAGCCTTTAAAATGGGATTGCTTAGGGATTCCTTATTCTATGATGATCTTGTTATGACCCCATGCAGGAATCTTGATCAAGTAAGAACTAGGGCCCTTAGGTTCATCCGTCTAGAGGATGACAAAAGGATCTAGGAGAGATTGACAGGATCCTCAAAACAGGAAAAGAAAGGATCCTACTTCAGGAACAACAAATCAAAGTCCTACAACAAGTCTGATAACCAGAATGTGCATGCAGTGGAACAGGAAGAGGATGATAAGGATTATCCTCCCATTTCTGAATACTGTTTTTCCGTTGATAACAATGAACTAATTCTTGCAATGCAGAATCTAGGTGAGAAAGCTAGGTGGCCAAGAAAAAGTGATAAACCAGCTGCTACAAAGTATAAGTCCAAGTGGTGTGCATATCATGAGGATTTCGGGCATCTCACTGAAGAGTGTATTGCACTTAGAAAGGAAATTGGTTACTTGTTAAGCAATGGGCATTTGAAAGAGCTTTTGGGACGAAAGAAGTCGAGGAACCAGGATCCTGAAAGGATCCCAGAAAAGGCTCCTGCTCCTCCAGCAGATGCACAAGTTATAAACTTTATATCCGGTGGATCAGACATTTGTGGTACTTCCTTTTCAGCAGCCAAAAGACATGCCAAGGAAACCAAGATGGATAATTGACGGGTGGTCCATAGGATAACCCTTAAGTGTGTTAAAAGACGAGTTAATCCCGCATTTGATCACGTAATTGTCTAGAATTAGATAACTACGGTTGTTTGTGTTTCAGGTACAAATGGAGCTTAAAATCGAAGGAATGCGGAGAATAAATGAAAAAATCAATTATTGGAATTGAAGAATTATGATGATGACATGATAGAGGATGAAATTACGAGAACGTAGGCGAAAACGGTGAAGAAAACGGAGTTGAAACGAAAAAGTTATGAAGAAAACAAAATTGTGTGCTGAAGGCTACCGTAATTTACGGCAGCTACCGTAAATTACGGTAGTCCCCAGCATTTTTCTTCCACCATAAGGCAGTAGAGACCTACCGTAAGCCATTTTAAGCCACCGTAAGCTACGGTGGCCACCGTAGCTTACGGTGGAGCCTGCGAAAAAAGTGTAACTCCCCACTTTTAAGGTGTTTTATGGTGTCTTTTCATTGGTAATCACTGTGGACGGTTTTGGAGCAGTTTAGGGGCGATTTTTGGCTATCTTCTTGTGTTCTTGAGTGGTCTAAACATGAGGACTTTGTTTTGGATTCGAATGAACAAAGGTTTGATTGTGATGATGATTCACCACACTATGAGCGGCTAGGTTTGCTTGGTGATCATCCCGAATGTAAGGTTTACTTGTGACAATTATGTTTTGTTCTTTAATTTCTGGAATAATAGACTTTGCATGTGTTGTTTAGTTTATTATGGTGTTTGAATGATTGTTTGTAAATTGTTAATGTGTGTTTGATCATAGTTCTAAACCATACGTTCTTGGTGCCGTTGGCAATCGAGATATCATGGGAGGGATTAGGGTTGGATATATGTTGATTGGTCATCGGGTAACAACCTCGCGTTCTAGGAATCCGAGTACTTAGTTCCCTTTCATCACAAACAATTGATCTTACATGAACCATGTCTATGTGGTTCTTTCCAGTTGAACATGAACATTGGTTGTCACTTAAAACCTGAAACTTAGGATGATCAATACCCTCTTATCTTGTTACAAAACTTAACCTTGATTTGTAATCTAATTTAGTTTAATTTAGTTAATTAAAACCAAACAACCAACTCTTGAATTTTACTTTCATTGCATTTAGTTTAATTTAGTTAATTTAGATAAACCTTGAAATAACACATATTCCACAAACTCCCTGTGTTCGATACCCACTTACCGCTAGCTATTTAGTAGTAATTGGATTAAATTTGATTGTGACCACGACATCACGTCAAATTTTGGCGCCGTTGCCGGGGAGTAGTGCGCAACGTGTGTTATCTTGTGTATTAGTTTGAAAAAAAAATTTAATTAAAAAAAAAAAAAACCAAAAAGATTTCTTTTATGTTCATGATTTACACTTGGTAGTTGAGTTGTGTTGTGCAGGATGACAGGGCATTACACAAATTTCAGCTTATTTACGTGTAGATTATGCGGGGGTCCACGACATCCATGTATTGGTTGCCACGAGGCTCACTACAGGAGGGCGCATGGAAAACCGGTGTCTTATGTTTCACAGCTTCCACCTCCATCATACGTTGACGATTATGAATCAGAAATGGAGGATGACTATTATTCATATGGATACGATCGGGATGAGGAAGTTTATTATGAGGCAAGGATGGATGGTCTATGTTTTTGTTGCGGTCGCGATCACACTTATGATTATGATGTGTGCACGGTGTATTCGGAAAACCCGAAGTATTGGGATAAAAAGATGATGGATGCGCGCATCTATAGACCGTATCAGGGATATCGACAATATCATCCCGAAGAATATTCTGAGCCCGAGGGTGTTTATGTTTATTAGACCGAGGAGGAGAAAGAGCTTGCTGTATTGGAAGTAACTTTGTCCAAACTCGAGCAATATTTAGCAACACCCAACCTGTCCGATGAAGACCGAATCAGCTGCTTAGTTTCTAAGTGTCATACTTTAAAATTGAAGATAGAGATAGAAGAATGCCTCTCACCATTACCTGACGATATTAGAGATTGTTCTCACATGAAGGAGGAGGTTGTGGAGGACAATACCACACCAATGAGTCCTTTATCTGATGAAGAGTCACTTGTAGATCAGATGATGTGTGCGGATTATGAGGTAGAGCAGGCTGATGAGATGGATATGTGTACCGAACCTCTTCCCATATCAATGATTCAAATTAACAAGTGTGGTGAAGAGGGTTCGAGGAACAAGATGAGAAGGGTGAAACTACCAGACATTAAGGTATATGTCATGAAGTGGACTAGCAAAGCCCGCAGTGTGACAACTCGAAATTTAGAACCTTTCGTTGTACGTTGAACACTAAATGACTAACTAATTTGATGATTTAATGAATGATAAGTGAACCTTTATATGATTTTGTGTTATGTTACATGTATGCTTGTGTGTATGTATTCGAGTATGTATATGAGCCGAAAGCCATGAACCCGACTCGAGACCATGTGGTCTCGAGTGAACTAGTGTGACATATGGGCCGGTTGGGCCGTGCACCTCATCCGAGTCCATTAGGGTGCACTACTTAGGACTAGTATATAATCCTCATGTTAGCCATACTTGTCATTTTTGGGCAACAACACTCATACTCTCCTCTACACACATACTCTCCACTCTCACTAAAACCCTAGACACCAAGCATCACACTCTCCTCCTTCTTCTCGGATCCAACCAACCGACCACAAAAGGATTCTCGGATTTTGCTTGTTCACACCAAACAAAGCTCCATCCTTCACCACTATTCCTCTAACCGGTTAGTGATTCCCATTGTGTGTTTAGATTTCGGTTGTTGTTGATGATGATGATGTGATATTTTGTTAATGATGATATATCTTGTGTGACTTGGTAATATGTTGGTTTGTTAGATTTATACATGATGATGTTAATAAACTATCATACTTAGATTCCGGATTGATTGCATGATGAGTTAATGATGTTTGTGATTTAATGTGATTTAAACCATAAATGGTTGGTGTTCATGAAATCGGTGTGTATAATGCTCATATTATTCGGATTTGTTGTTGGAATGCTCGATTGTTATTCATGTTATGAAATCGGATTGCATGCTCTTAGGTTACAAATCAAAATGCTTGTTAAATGGCTGCACTTATGTGGTAATCGGATTAGTTGTTTGAATATTTCGGATTGTTGTTTCAAGTTATGATATGATGAACTACTTGGATATTGATGAACATGATGAATGTGTGAAGAACAACTTGAATATCATATGAGCATGCTTGAATATTTGAAATCTGATATGTTTGATCCATTTAGGGTAAAAGTTAGACAAACAAACATGTTTAAGTGGATAGTACAAACCATTTTCTGAAATCAAATTCTCATTGGATAGTACACTGTTCCGGATCAGCAGTTGTCCAACCGAAACCATCAGTTGCGACTCGAAACCACTGCTTAATGAGTCGAAATCCCCGGTTGCGACATCAGTTGCGAGTCGCAAACACCTAGTTGCGACACGAAACCACACATGATCAGCACACCAACCTTGTGACTCGAAACCACGGTTGCGAGTCCAGTTGCGACTCGTAACCAAACCAACACGAACCGAAACCATGATTGCGACTCAGGTTGCGAGTCGCAAACGCCTAGTTGCGACTCGAGACTCTACACAGATACACGCTGTTTGGGCTTGCAATTCACTTTCGGACTTAATTGTTTGGGCCGGACTCTTGGGCCCAATGTGCAGACCTTATATGTTACCGTTGGATGTGAATGTTGATGAACTGCCATGATTAAACATGTAACCCATACGTGCACTACTTGAATACGAACCTGATTGTATGATACAACTATGATAGGACGTGAGTAGCCACAACATTGCTTGTTTGACTTTTCTGTGTTTCTACCGAGCAAACCAAGGTGAGTTCACACCCTCTACAAAGCATGGGATTCCCTGGGTCGGGAATTGGGGTTAAGGAACATGGGTTCCTCGTCCTCCTTGGGTAGGACAGCAATGGTTCAGGAATGTAATTCCTCGTCCTCACGGACAGATAACTCGTACTAGACCAAAACTCTATCACGAAGTCCCTCATCTTTGTATCGACTTAATCGCCGAGGCCAATGGCGAGCGGGTCATTAGTTAGATAGCGCTATTTAGGTTTGACAAACCTCACACCGTGCCGCAGAGGACGGGCGTGAACTAATGGACTACTGGCACGTCAATGATGATAGACATTGACAGTTCAGGGCACATAAACATGACTACAGTCAGCAGTCGATATGGTAACGAGTCTAGTAGATACATGGGGTAGCCCCCACGGCCGAAATGCCAGATAACTAACACGGGGTAGCCCCCACGGCTGGATTGCCAGAGTAACCGGGAACAAACAAGTCACGTTTTTAACTATGGGGTAACCCCCACGGCAGGATGCCAGCTAAAGGAAACTGTTTTCGAAACAACTTAAAACGAACACCCAACCGTGAACTCACTCAACTTGTTGTTGACTCGTTACTACATGCTTTGCAGGTCCTTAGGTTCTTAGCTGGAGCTTGCATGGAGGAGGATCGTTGTGGGACATGGACGGCTGTGTGCCATGTTAAACTTTGAAACTATTAAACTTATGTTTTGATTTAAGACTTATGCTTCCGCTTGCAACTTAACTATGTTTTGTTTGAACACCAATTGTATTGGTTGGATTTTATAACTACTTATATGCTTGTTCAATATGATTGGTGGCTGGATCCTGGTCAGTCACGCCTCCAAGCGGTGGAACTCCGCAGGTGGATTTTGGGGGTGTGACACGCAGGAGCAGCTTTAACATGCCAAATATACTGACAAATCTATGGAGATGGCATGTAAATTTCCGGGCATTTGTTGGAAATGCTGCGGGTAAGTGTGCATTAAGACCACCATAACGCATATCAGGTATGGTCTGGCTGAAGACCTTTAAACTTAGCGCTCTCGGGAGGCAGCCCGAGGATGTAGAGTATTGTATTTGTGTTTTGTTTTGTTTTGTTTTGCTTTGTTTGGTTTTGTTTTGGTGTTGTGTTTGTGTGTTGGCAGGTTATTACGTTTCAACCCTCGCGGATGCAATGATTCAAGTGTGGGGATGTTTGGCAACATCCCTGTTGAGATATCGGCGAATCTAAGAGATGTTGTTGAACCGGTTCGATTACCGCAGCTGCATCACTACCAACACTGCTGATTTACTAATCAAGTCGTGTCTTGTTCTCATCTTGTGCACCTTTGTATATATTCATGTTTAAGTTTTTGGTTGGGCGGTTGGGTGGTGTATGATTGTGTTGTTTTGTTTGGGTTGGTGCGAGTTGGTGGTGTCATGTTTTAAAAAGAAGAAAAACATAAAAAAATATAAAATGAAAAAAAAAATCCAAAAAGAAATTTGTGGTTTGAGTTGAAGAGCTTTCAGTTGATGTGAAAGAGTTTTAAGCAATCAAAGCCTCCTAAAACCATACATTGGGGTCAATGTATCCCAAGTGTGGGGATGGGGGGAAATTTTTGAAGATTTTGGAAAAATTTTAAATCAAGCGAAATGATGTGAGAATTTGAACACCTTGGAATACACCTGAGTAACACACCGGCAACCCTTAATATCCTTTGTTCTTGGTGAGAGTTGAAGCTACACTTGTATATAAATAATGCTTGTCTTTAATGAGAGTGGCAACGGGTGGGGGTGCATTAGAACTTGTGCTTGAATACGGTTCGAGGCCTTAGTTGAGCATGAATGTAGAAAGGATAAGGGCATTTAGGAAAGCCTCGTCATAGTGTGTGCGAGTGTGGGATTTGGGGGGTTGGACCTCATTATTTATATATATGAGCTTGGTAGTGAGAGGGGCGGGGGTTTGGACATTTAGTTGCCCATTTTGTGCCTAAAGCCGATCATTTGTTACCCCTTATCTAGTTCCCCAAAAATTTACCCGATTTAACCCGGTCTTATAGTTTTAGTAGTTGTTATAGTGTGTTTAGATATGTTATGTCAATCGTTCTTTATGTTTGCTATGTTAAAAAAAAAAGTGGAAAAGCAATGAAAAAGAAAAAAATAATATAAAAAAAAGAGAGAAAAAGAAGAAAAAAAAAAGAAAAAAAAGTTATGTTTGAGTTATCTTGTATATAGTAGTTTATATCTTGTTTATTGTTTTTTTCATTGTGTAATAAAAGACCGGGTTAAGTCATTCGCTACTACATATATATTCCATTTCCTACCCGTACACCTAGCCACGTTACAACCTTAAAGCCCCTTTGATTTGCATTCATGTTTGGCACTTTTGAGGAGGAGGACCGATTTAGGTACAAGCATATAGTTGTGAAATCACCCGGTTGCCTTTTGTGTGTCTAGCTATCTTTGCTAGTGCTTACTTGTTGCCGAGAGGAGAGATATAGTGAGGGGTGTGTTGTTCGGGGTGGTAGGAAAGGGTTAGTAAAAGGATAACATGTTTACGCTTGATTTATGTTGATCGCTTGTGCACTTGAAAATGGTTTTTGATGGGTTGCTTGGGGCAAGCAACGGTTAAGTGTGGGGATGTGACGGGTGGTCCATAGGACAACCCTTAAGTGTGTTAAAAGACGAGTTAATCCCGCATTTGATCACGTAATTGTCTAGAATTAGATAACTACGGTTGTTTGTGTTTCAGGTACAAATGGAGCTTAAAATCGAAGGAATACGGAGAATAAATGAAAAAATCAATTATTGGAATTGAAGAATTAAGATGATGACATGATAGAGGATGAAATTACGAGAACGTAGGCGAAAACGGTGAAGAAAACGGAGTTGAAACGAAAAAGTTATGAAGAAAACAAAATTGCGTGCTGAAGGCTACCGTAATTTACGGTAGCTACCGTAAATTACGGTAGTCCCCAGCATTTTTCTTCCACCGTAAGGCAGTAGAGACCTACCGTAAGCCATTTTAAGCCACCGTAAGCTACGGTGGCCACCGTAGCTTACGGTGGAGCCTGCGAAAAAAGTTTAACTCCCACTTTTAAGGTGTTTTATGGTGTCTTTTCATTGGCAATCATTGTGGACGGTTTTGGAGCAGTTTAGGGGCGATTTTTGGCTATCTTCTTGTGTTCTTGAGTGGTCTAAACATGAGGACTTTGTTTTGGATTCGAATGAACAAAGGTTTGATTGTGATGATGATTCACCACACTATGAGCGGCTAGGTTTGCTTGGTGATCATCCCGAATGTAAGGTTTACTTGTGACAATTGTGTTTTGTTCTTTAATTTCTGGAATAATAGACTTTGCATGTGTTGTTTAGTTTATTATGGTGTTTGAATGATTGTTTGTAAATTGTTAATGTGTGTTTGATCATAGTTCTAAACCATACGTTCTTGGTGTCGTTGGCAATCGAGATATCATGGGAGGGATTAGGGTTGGATATATGTTGATTGGTCATCGGGTAACAACCTCGCGTTCTAGGAATCCGAGTACTTAGTTCCCTTTCATCACAAACAATTGATCTTACATGAACCATGTCTATGTGGTTCTTTCCAGTTGAACATGAACATTGGTTGTCACTTAAAACCTGAAACTTGGGATGATCACTACCCTCTTATCTTGTTACAAAACTTAACCTTGATTTGTAATCTAATTTAGTTTAATTTAGTTAATTAAAACCAAACAACCAACTCTTGAATTTTACTTTCATTGCATTTAGTTTAATTTAGTTAATTTAGATAAACCTTGAAATAACACATATTCCACAAACTCCCTGTGTTCGATACCCACTTACCGCTAGCTATTTAGTAGTAATTGGATTAAATTTGATTGTGACCACGACATCACGTCAAATTTTGGCGCCGTTGCCGGGGAGTAGTGCGCAACGTGTGTTATCTTGTGTATTAGTTTGAAAAAAAAAATTTAATTAAAAAAAAAAAACCAAAAAGATTTCTTTTATGTTCATGATTTACACTTGGTAGTTGAGTTGTGTTGTGCAGGATGACAGGGCATTACACAAATTTCAGCTTATTTACGTGTAGATTATGCGGGGGTCCACGACATCCATGTATTGGTTGCCACGAGGCTCACTACAGGAGGGCGCATGGAAAACCGGTGTCTTATGTTTCACAGCTTCCACCTCCATCATACGTTGACGATTATGAATCAGAAATGGAGGATGACTATTATTCATATGGATACGATCGGGATGAGGAAGTTTATTATGAGGCAAGGATGGATGGTCTATGTTTTTGTTGCGGTCGCGATCACACTTATGATTATGATGTGTGCACGGTGTATTCGGAAAACCCGAAGTATTGGGATAAAAAGATGATGGATGCGCGCATCTATAGACCGTATCAGGGATATCGACAATATCATCCCGAAGAATATTCTGAGCCCGAGGGTGTTTATGTTTATTAGACCGAGGAGGAGAAAGAGCTTGCTGTATTGGAAGTAACTTTGTCCAAACTCGAGCAATATTTAGCAACACCCAACCTGTCCGATGAAGACCGAATCAGCTGCTTAGTTTCTAAGTGTCATACTTTAAAATTGAAGATAGAGATAGAAGAATGCCTCTCACCATTACCTGACGATATTAGAGATTGTTCTCACATGAAGGAGGAGGTTGTGGAGGACAATACCACACCAATGAGTCCTTTATCTGATGAAGAGTCACTTGTAGATCAGATGATGTGTGCGGATTATGAGGTAGAGCAGGCTGATGAGATGGATATGTGTACCGAACCTCTTCCCATATCAATGATTCAAATTAACAAGTGTGGTGAAGAGGGTTCGAGGAACAAGATGAGAAGGGTGAAACTACCAGACATTAAGGTATATGTCATGAAGTGGACTAGCAAAGCCCGCAGTGTGACAACTCGAAATTTAGAACCTTTCGTTGTACGTTGAACACTAAATGACTAACTAATTTGATGATTTAATGAATGATAAGTGAACCTTTATATGATTTTGTGTTATGTTACATGTATGCTTGTGTGTATGTATTCGAGTATGTATATGAGCCGAAAGCCATGAACCCGACTCGAGACCATGTGGTCTCGAGTGAACTAGTGTGACATATGGGCCGGTTGGGCCGTGCACCTCATCCGAGTCCATTAGGGTGCACTACTTAGGACTAGTATATAATCCTCATGTTAGCCATACTTGTCATTTTTGGGCAACAACACTCATACTCTCCTCTACACACATACTCTCCACTCTCACTAAAACCCTAGACACCAAGCATCACACTCTCCTCCTTCTTCTCGGATCCAACCAACCGACCACAAAAGGATTCTCGGATTTTGCTTGTTCACACCAAACAAAGCTCCATCCTTCACCACTATTCCTCTAACCGGTTAGTGATTCCCATTGTGTGTTTAGATTTCGGTTGTTGTTGATGATGATGATGTGATATTTTGTTAATGATGATATATCTTGTGTGACTTGGTAATATGTTGGTTTGTTAGATTTATACATGATGATGTTAATAAACTATCATACTTAGATTCCGGATTGATTGCATGATGAGTTAATGATGTTTGTGATTTAATGTGATTTAAACCATAAATGGTTGGTGTTCATGAAATCGGTGTGTATAATGCTCATATTATTCGGATTTGTTGTTGGAATGCTCGATTGTTATTCATGTTATGAAATCGGATTGCATGCTCTTAGGTTACAAATCAAAATGCTTGTTAAATGGCTGCACTTATGTGGTAATCGGATTAGTTGTTTGAATATTTCGGATTGTTGTTTCAAGTTATGATATGATGAACTACTTGGATATTGATGAACATGATGAATGTGTGAAGAACAACTTGAATATCATATGAGCATGCTTGAATATTTGAAATCTGATATGTTTGATCCATTTAGGGTAAAAGTTAGACAAACAAACATGTTTAAGTGGATAGTACAAACCATTTTCTGAAATCAAATTCTCATTGGATAGTACACTGTTCCGGATCAGCAGTTGTCCAACCGAAACCATCAGTTGCGACTCGAAACCACTGCTTAATGAGTCGAAATCCCCGGTTGCGACATCAGTTGCGAGTCGCAAACACCTAGTTGCGACACGAAACCACACATGATCAGCACACCAACCTTGTGACTCGAAACCACGGTTGCGAGTCCAGTTGCGACTCGTAACCAAACCAACACGAACCGAAACCATGATTGCGACTCAGGTTGCGAGTCGCAAACGCCTAGTTGCGACTCGAGACTCTACACAGATACACGCTGTTTGGGCTTGCAATTCACTTTCGGACTTAATTGTTTGGGCCGGACTCTTGGGCCCAATGTGCAGACCTTATATGTTACCGTTGGATGTGAATGTTGATGAACTGCCATGATTAAACATGTAACCCATACGTGCACTACTTGAATACGAACCTGATTGTATGATACAACTATGATAGGACGTGAGTAGCCACAACATTGCTTGTTTGACTTTTCTGTGTTTCTACCGAGCAAACCAAGGTGAGTTCACACCCTCTACAAAGCATGGGATTCCCTGGGTCGGGAATTGGGGTTAAGGAACATGGGTTCCTCGTCCTCCTTGGGTAGGACAGCAATGGTTCAGGAATGTAATTCCTCGTCCTCACGGACAGATAACTCGTACTAGACCAAAACTCTATCACGAAGTCCCTCATCTTTGTATCGACTTAATCGCCGAGGCCAATGGCGAGCGGGTCATTAGTTAGATAGCGCTATTTAGGTTTGACAAACCTCACACCGTGCCGCAGAGGACGGGCGTGAACTAATGGACTACTGGCACATCAATGATGATAGACATTGACAGTTCAGGGCACATAAACATGACTACAGTCAGCAGTCGATATGGTAACGAGTCTAGTAGATACATGGGGTAGCCCCCACGGCCGAAATGCCAGATAACTAACACGGGGTAGCCCCCACGGCTGGATTGCCAGAGTAACCGGGAACAAACAAGTCACGTTTTTAACTATGGGGTAACCCCCACGGCAGGATGCCAGCTAAAGGAAACTGTTTTCGAAACAACTTAAAACGAACACCCAACCGTGAACTCACTCAACTTGTTGTTGACTCGTTACTACATGCTTTGCAGGTCCTTAGGTTCTTAGCTGGAGCTTGCATGGAGGAGGATCGTTGTGGGACATGGACGGCTGTGTGCCATGTTAAACTTTGAAACTATTGAACTTATGTTTTGATTTAAGACTTATGCTTCCGCTTGCAACTTAACTATGTTTTGTTTGAACACCAATTGTATTGGTTGGATTTTATAACTACTTATATGCTTGTTCAATATGATTGGTGGCTGGATCCTGGTCAGTCACGCCTCCAAGCGGTGGAACTCCGCAGGTGGATTTTGGGGGTGTGACAGATTGGTATCAGAGCCATTGGTTATAGAGAACTTGGTTTTAATAAAGGGAAAAACGTTTTTGTTAAAACCAGACTATAACCTGTACAGTGCTCAACGGTCCACAACGATGCTTCACTCCACATGCAAGGCTCGACATTCTAGGTGATATGATCTGTGTATATATTACCTACTTGTTAGATACATAGTACATTGTTCATGGTATGCTTGGTTAGTATAACTACTGTTGCTTGAACACGTGCGTGCTTACTCTATTTTATCGTCGTACTTTCGCAAACCCCTCTCACTCACGTTCTTCTTGATATGAAGATCATGTCTGGACGCGTTAACCTGACACAAGCCCAGTTGACGGCTCTGATTAACGAACGAGTTGCCGCAGCACTTGCAGCTGCACACGCAGGAGGTATATCCTGCAGTCCGAACTCACTCTAGGATCTTTAGGATCCCACTCTCGTGAACCAACCTTTGTGTTAAACTCTGTCTTTTCTTTCACCCACGATAGGTCAACACGTTCAGCCACCCGTGTGCACTTTTAAGACTTTCATGGACTGCCGACCAACTACGTTTAGCGGCACTGAAGGAGCAGTAGGTCTCCTACACTGGTTTGAGAAACTAGAATCGGTCTTCGAAATGTGCGAATGCCCTGAGGCGCGCAGGGTGAAGTATGCTACTGGTACTCTCGAGGGTTTAGCCCTCACATGGTGGAACGCTCAGGTTCAAATGCTAGGGTTGGTTGCCGCCAACGCCACCCCATGGGAAACTTTTAAGGAAATGATCAAAGAAGAATACTGCAGTCGTGATGAGATTCACAAACTCGAGGTGGAGTTCTTCAACCTCAAGATGACGGGGTCCGAAATTGAAGCTTACGTGAAAAGGTCGAACGAACTGGCAATTCTGTGCCCTACTATGGTGGATCCTCCCATCAAACGCATCGAACTGTTTCTTCAGGGCTTAGTGCCAGAAATCCAAAGTCATGTGACTTCAGCGAACCTCGCCACCTACCAGCAAACCGTTCAGTTGGCTCACCGTCTCACGGATCAGGCGGTGGAGCAGAACAAGTTACCAAAACGCATAGGTACTGCAACTACTACTGGTACCTCTAGTGACAACAAACGAAAATGGGATGGAACTTCGAGTAAGGGTTCGACTTCTGTTCAGTCCCAGTCTCAGCAGAGGAAGACTGATGACTACAAGAGCCCTAATCAGCAATCGTCTGGTGGTGGGTACAAAGGAAATCACCCCAAATGCAATCGCTGCAGCCTGCACCACAGCGGACCATGCACCAGGGGCAACTGTCATCGGTGCAACAAGCCTGGTCACGCTGCAAAGGATTGCAGGAGCTTATACCCCGCCAATCAGAATCGTCAGTAAGCTCAACAGAACCAGCGCCAACAGCAGCAGCAAGGTGATAACAAAGGGTGCTTTCAGTGTGGAGCTGAAGGCCACTTCAAGAGAGACTGTCCCCAACTGAACAGGGGCCAGAACAATAACAACAACAATAACAACAATCAGGGGAATGGTAACAATGGGAACAACAACAACAATGGCGCCAGGGGGCGGGTGTTTGTGATCGGCCAAGGTGAAGCAAGGAATGACCCCAATGTTGTGGCGGGTAAGTTCCTTCTCGACGACTTTTATGTTTCAGTTTTATTTGATTCGGGTGCCGATACTAGCTACATGTCACTAGAAGTTAGTCGAATGCTTAAGCGAATTCCAACACCTTTGAACAACAAGCACACCGTAGAGCTAGCAAATGGTAAGAGTTTAGAAGCCACACACATAGTCAAGGGTTGTAAACTTATTCTCGCTGACCAGACCTTCTCTATCGACCTCATTCCTATTGTCTTGGGTAGTTTCGACGTTGTCATTGGGATGGATTGGTTGTCCCAACACCGAGCAGAGATTCTTTGCAACGAGAAGGTTGTCCGTATTCCAGGTCCTGATGGTGAACCTCTCATGATTCATGGCGACAAGAGGAGTGCTGTTGAGAACGTCATTTCTCTCCTTAAGGCCCAAAAGTGCTTGCGAAAGGGCCACACTGCCATTTTGGCTCTCGTTACTGACACCTCAGAAAAAGAAAAGAAGATAGAAGATTTTCTAGTTGTACGCGATTATCCAGAGGTATTTCCTGAGGAATTACCTGGTCTTCCGCCTCATCGCCAAGTCGAGTTTCAGATCGAACTAGCTCCTAGAGCTGCGCCCATAGCTCGTGCACCTTATCGTTTAGCCCCATCAGAGTTGAAAGAACTCTCCACGCAACTACAAGAACTCTTGGATAAGGGTTTTATTCGTCCTAGCTCATCGCCCTGGGGAGCTCCAGTGTTATTTGTAAAGAAGAAGGACGGTACTTTCAGAATGTGCATCGACTACCGGGAACTCAACAAGGTGACGGTGAAGAATCGTTATCCTCTACCGCGGATCGACGACTTGTTCGACCAGCTGCAAGGGTCGAGCTACTATTCGAAGATTGATTTGAGATCGGGTTATCACCAGCTGAGAGTCCGGGAAGAGGACGTCTCCAAGACAGCTTTTAGAACACGTTACGGACACTATGAGTTTTTGGTCATGCCTTTTGGGATGACAAATGCACCTGCGGTTTTCATGGACTTGATGAACCGAGTGTGCAAGCCTTACCTGGACAAGTTCGTTATAGTCTTCATCGACGACATCCTGATCTATTCTAAGAGTCGGGAGGAACACGAGCAACATCTACGACTTATTTTGGAACTCCTTCGAACAGAACAGCTTTATGCAAAGTTCTCGAAATGCGACTTCTGGCTTCGAGAAGTCCATTTCCTAGGCCACGTGGTAAACGAGGATGGGATTCATGTTGATCCCTCCAAGATAGACTCGATTAAGAACTGGCCTGCACCTCGTACACCAAAGGAAATTCGCCAATTCTTGGGTTTGGCAGGATACTACCGGAGATTCATAAAGGATTTTTCAAAGATTGCACAGCCTCTCACCTCACTAACGCAGAAGGGCGTTGTTTATCGCTGGGGAAACGCACAGGAGTTGGCATTTCAGCACCTAAAGGATAGACCTTGTAGCGCACCTATCCTTTCCTTGCCAGAAGGCACAGACGACTTTGTGGTCTACTGCGACGCATCCATTCAGGGTCTTGGTTGTGTATTGATGCAACGAGATAAGGTTATAGCCTACGCCTCACGCCAACTTAAGGTTCATGAAAAGAACTACACGACGCACGACTTGGAGCTGGGAGCTGTTGTTTTTGCACTTAAGTTATGGCGGCATTACCTGTACGGTACCAAGTGCGCCATCTACACTGACCACAGGAGCCTCGAGCATATCTTCAAACAGAAGGAACTAAATATGCGACAACGACGATGGGTCGAGCTACTGAATGACTACGAGTGCTCAATCAGGTATCACCCGGGCAAAGCCAATGTTGTGGCTGACGCCCTCAGTCGGAAGGACACTGCGCCTAAGCGCGTGCGATCTTTACAACTCACGATCCACTCTAGTCTCCCTTCCCAAATACGAGCTGCTCAGATAGAAGCATTGAAACCAGAAAACGTCAGGGCTGAAGCCCTACGCGGATCGAGGCAACGCTTAGAACAGAAGGAAGATGGTGCTTACTACGTAACGGGACGCGTTTGGGTCCCACTCTATGGCAACCTACGAGAGCTTGTGATGGATGAAGCACACAAGTCTCGCTACTCAGTACACCCTGGATCAGATAAGATGTATCATGATATCAAAACTACGTACTGGTGGCCTAGCATGAAGGCCCACGTAGCAACTTACGTCAGCAAGTGTTTGACTTGTGCAAGAGTCAAGTCTGAACACCAGAAACCCTCAGGCCTACTCCAACAACCAGAGATACCTCAATGGAAATGGGAGCAAATTTCCATGGATTTTGTCACTGGCCTACCTAGATCCCAGCGCGGGAACGATACAATTTGGGTGATCGTGGATCGACTCACAAAATCTGCACACTTCTTGGCTATCAAGGAGACGGATAAGTTCTCCACTCTTGCAGAAATATACATCAAGGAAATTGTTTCGAGGCACGGGGTGCCCACCTCCATCATCTCGGATCGAGATGCACGATTTACTTCAGAGCTGTGGCAAGCAATGCACAAATCCTTCGGCTCACGACTAGATATGAGCACAGCGTATCACCCTCAGACGGACGGGCAGTCCGAGCGCACTATTCAAACCTTAGAAGACATGCTTCGTGCATGTGTAATCGACTTTGGCAACCGCTGGGAAAAGCATCTGCCACTTGTGGAATTCTCGTACAATAACAGCTACTACACCAGCATTGGAGCTGCTCCGTTTGAGGCATCGTACGGACGTAAATGCCGGTCTCCTCTTTGCTGGGCAGAGGTGGGAGATAGTCAGATCACTGGTCCAGAATATGTGGTAGATACAACCGAGCAGATCGCTCAGATCCGAAAACGCATGACGGCAGCCCGTGAACGTCAGAAAGTTTACGCCGACATGGGCAGGAAGCCACTTGAGCTCCAGGTTGGGGAGCGGGTACTACTCAAAGTTTCACCCTGGAAGGGTGTGGTTCGTTTTGGTAAACGCGGTAAACTTAACCCACAATACGTTGGACCTTTCGAAGTCATTGAGAAAATAGGCAGGGTGGCCTACAGATTAAACTTACCAGCGGAACTCGGTGCAGTTCACAACGTTTTTCACGTGTCGAATCTGAAGAAGTGTCCGTCAGATGAGACCCACGTAGTTCCTTTGAAGGAACTCACTATCGACGAGCAGTTACGATTCGTCGAGGAACCAGTCGAGATCACGGACCGGGATGTTAAGGTCCTCAAGAGCACTAGAATACCTCTCGTTCGAGTTCGTTGGAACTCACGTCGCGGCCCAGAGTTCACCTGGGAGCGCGAAGATCAGATGAAACAAAAGTATCCCCAACTGTTCGCAAACAGTACACCCACTACTGAGGCCGAAGCTACGGAATTTCGGGACGAAATTCCAGATCAACGGGGGGTGGATGTGACACCCCAGGAAAACCAGGAAAACCATACAACTTAACTAGCTTCCTCAGTGAGTGCCTACCAAATTTCGGGACGAAATTTCTTTCAACTTGGGGATGATGTGACAACTCGAAATTTAGAACCTTTCGTTGTACGTTGAACACTAAATGACTAACTAATTTGATGATTTAATGAATGATAAGTGAACCTTTATATGATTTTGTGTTATGTTACATGTATGCTTGTGTGTATGTATTCGAGTATGTATATGAGCCGAAAGCCATGAACCCGACTCGAGACCATGTGGTCTCGAGTGAACTAGTGTGACATATGGGCCGGTTGGGCCGTGCACCTCATCCGAGTCCATTAGGGTGCACTACTTAGGACTAGTATATAATCCTCATGTTAGCCATACTTGTCATTTTTGGGCAACAACACTCATACTCTCCTCTACACACATACTCTCCACTCTCACTAAAACCCTAGACACCAAGCATCACACTCTCCTCCTTCTTCTCGGATCCAACCAACCGACCACAAAAGGATTCTCGGATTTTGCTTGTTCACACCAAACAAAGCTCCATCCTTCACCACTATTCCTCTAACCGGTTAGTGATTCCCATTGTGTGTTTAGATTTCGGTTGTTGTTGATGATGATGATGTGATATTTTGTTAATGATGATATATCTTGTGTGACTTGGTAATATGTTGGTTTGTTAGATTTATACATGATGATGTTAATAAACTATCATACTTAGATTCCGGATTGATTGCATGATGAGTTAATGATGTTTGTGATTTAATGTGATTTAAACCATAAATGGTTGGTGTTCATGAAATCGGTGTGTATAATGCTCATATTATTCGGATTTGTTGTTGGAATGCTCGATTGTTATTCATGTTATGAAATCGGATTGCATGCTCTTAGGTTACAAATCAAAATGCTTGTTAAATGGCTGCACTTATGTGGTAATCGGATTAGTTGTTTGAATATTTCGGATTGTTGTTTCAAGTTATGATATGATGAACTACTTGGATATTGATGAACATGATGAATGTGTGAAGAACAACTTGAATATCATATGAGCATGCTTGAATATTTGAAATCTGATATGTTTGATCCATTTAGGGTAAAAGTTAGACAAACAAACATGTTTAAGTGGATAGTACAAACCATTTTCTGAAATCAAATTCTCATTGGATAGTACACTGTTCCGGATCAGCAGTTTTCCAACCGAAACCATCAGTTGCGACTCGAAACCACTGCTTAATGAGTCGAAATCCCCGGTTGCGACATCAGTTGCGAGTCGCAAACACCTAGTTGCGACTCGAAACCACACATGATCAGCACACCAACCTTGTGACTCGAAACCACGGTTGCGAGTCCAGTTGCGACTCGTAACCAAACCAACACGAACCGAAACCATGATTGCGACTCAGGTTGCGAGTCGCAAACGCCTAGTTGCGACTCGAGACTCTACACAGATACACGCTGTTTGGGCTTGCAATTCACTTTCGGACTTAATTGTTTGGGCCGGACTCTTGGGCCCAATGTGCAGACCTTATATGTTACCGTTGGATGTGAATGTTGATGAACTGCCATGATTAAACATGTAACCCATACGTGCACTACTTGAATACGAACCTGATTGTATGATACAACTATGATAGGACGTGAGTAGCCACAACATTGCTTGTTTGACTTTTCTGTGTTTCTACCGAGCAAACCAAGGTGAGTTCACACCCTCTACAAAGCATGGGATTCCCTGGGTCGGGAATTGGGGTTAAGGAACATGGGTTCCTCGTCCTCCATGGGTAGGACAGCAATGGTTCAGGAATGTAATTCCTCGTCCTCACGGACAGATAACTCGTACTAGACCAAAACTCTATCACGAAGTCCCTCATCTTTGTATCGACTTAATCGCCGAGGCCAATGGCGAGCGGGTCATTAGTTAGATAGCGCTATTTAGGTTTGACAAACCTCACACCGTGCCGCAGAGGACGGGCGTGAACTAATGGACTACTGGCACGTCAATGATGATAGACATTGACAGTTCAGGGCACATAAACATGACTACAGTCAGCAGTCGATATGGTAACGAGTCTAGTAGATACATGGGGTAGCCCCCACGGCCGAAATGCCAGATAACTAACACGGGGTAGCCCCCACGGCTGGATTGCCAGAGTAACCGGGAACAAACAAGTCACGTTTTTAACTATGGGGTAACCCCCACGGCAGGATGCCAGCTAAAGGAAACTGTTTTCGAAACAACTTAAAACGAACACCCAACCGTGAACTCACTCAACTTGTTGTTGACTCGTTACTACATGCTTTGCAGGTCCTTAGGTTCTTAGCTGGAGCTTGCATGGAGGAGGATCGTTGTGGGACATGGACGGCTGTGTGCCATGTTAAACTTTGAAACTATTAAACTTATGTTTTGATTTAAGACTTATGCTTCCGCTTGCAACTTAACTATGTTTTGTTTGAACACCAATTGTATTGGTTGGATTTTATAACTACTTATATGCTTGTTCAATATGATTGGTGGCTGGATCCTGGTCAGTCACGCCTCCAAGCGGTGGAACTCCGCAGGTGGATTTTGGGGGTGTGACACGCAGGAGCAGCTTTAACATGCCAAATATACTGACAAATCTATGGAGATGGCATGTAAATTTCCGGGCATTTGTTGGAAATGCTGCGGGTAAGTGTGCATTAAGACCACCATAACGCATATCAGGTATGGTCTGGCTGAAGACCTTTAAACTTAGCGCTCTCGGGAGGCAGCCCGAGGATGTAGAGTATTGTATTTGTGTTTTGTTTTGTTTTGTTTTGCTTTGTTTGGTTTTGTTTTGGTGTTGTGTTTGTGTGTTGGCAGGTTATTACGTTTCAACCCTCGCGGATGCAATGATTCAAGTGTGGGGATGTTTGGCAACATCCCTGTTGAGATATCGGCGAATCTAAGAGATGTTGTTGAACCGGTTCGATTACCGCAGCTGCATCACTACCAACACTGCTGATTTACTAATCAAGTCGTGTCTTGTTCTCATCTTGTGCACCTTTGTATATATTCATGTTTAAGTTTTTGGTTGGGCGGTTGGGTGGTGTATGATTGTGTTGTTTTGTTTGGGTTGGTGCGAGTTGGTGGTGTCATGTTTTAAAAAGAAGAAAAACATAAAAAAATATAAAATGAAAAAAAAAATCCAAAAAGAAATTTGTGGTTTGAGTTGAAGAGCTTTCAGTTGATGTGAAAGAGTTTTAAGCAATCAAAGCCTCCTAAAACCATACATTGGGGTCAATGTATCCCAAGTGTGGGGATGGGGGGAAATTTTTGAAGATTTTGGAAAAATTTTAAATCAAGCGAAATGATGTGAGAATTTGAACACCTTGGAATACACCTGAGTAACACACCGGCAACCCTTAATATCCTTTGTTCTTGGTGAGAGTTGAAGCTACACTTGTATATAAATAATGCTTGTCTTTAATGAGAGTGGCAACGGGTGGGGGTGCATTAGAACTTGTGCTTGAATACGGTTCGAGGCCTTAGTTGAGCATGAATGTAGAAAGGATAAGGGCATTTAGGAAAGCCTCGTCATAGTGTGTGCGAGTGTGGGATTTGGGGGGTTGGACCTCATTATTTATATATATGAGCTTGGTAGTGAGAGGGGCGGGGGTTTGGACATTTAGTTGCCCATTTTGTGCCTAAAGCCGATCATTTGTTACCCCTTATCTAGTTCCCCAAAAATTTACCCGATTTAACCCGGTCTTATAGTTTTAGTAGTTGTTATAGTGTGTTTAGATATGTTATGTCAATCGTTCTTTATGTTTGCTATGTTAAAAAAAAAAGTGGAAAAGCAATGAAAAAGAAAAAAATAATATAAAAAAAAGAGAGAAAAAGAAGAAAAAAAAAAGAAAAAAAAGTTATGTTTGAGTTATCTTGTATATAGTAGTTTATATCTTGTTTATTGTTTTTTTCATTGTGTAATAAAAGACCGGGTTAAGTCATTCGCTACTACATATATATTCCATTTCCTACCCGTACACCTAGCCACGTTACAACCTTAAAGCCCCTTTGATTTGCATTCATGTTTGGCACTTTTGAGGAGGAGGACCGATTTAGGTACAAGCATATAGTTGTGAAATCACCCGGTTGCCTTTTGTGTGTCTAGCTATCTTTGCTAGTGCTTACTTGTTGCCGAGAGGAGAGATATAGTGAGGGGTGTGTTGTTCGGGGTGGTAGGAAAGGGTTAGTAAAAGGATAACATGTTTACGCTTGATTTATGTTGATCGCTTGTGCACTTGAAAATGGTTTTTGATGGGTTGCTTGGGGCAAGCAACGGTTAAGTGTGGGGATGTGACGGGTGGTCCATAGGACAACCCTTAAGTGTGTTAAAAGACGAGTTAATCCCGCATTTGATCACGTAATTGTCTAGAATTAGATAACTACGGTTGTTTGTGTTTCAGGTACAAATGGAGCTTAAAATCGAAGGAATACGGAGAATAAATGAAAAAATCAATTATTGGAATTGAAGAATTAAGATGATGACATGATAGAGGATGAAATTACGAGAACGTAGGCGAAAACGGTGAAGAAAACGGAGTTGAAACGAAAAAGTTATGAAGAAAACAAAATTGCGTGCTGAAGGCTACCGTAATTTACGGTAGCTACCGTAAATTACGGTAGTCCCCAGCATTTTTCTTCCACCGTAAGGCAGTAGAGACCTACCGTAAGCCATTTTAAGCCACCGTAAGCTACGGTGGCCACCGTAGCTTACGGTGGAGCCTGCGAAAAAAGTTTAACTCCCACTTTTAAGGTGTTTTATGGTGTCTTTTCATTGGCAATCATTGTGGACGGTTTTGGAGCAGTTTAGGGGCGATTTTTGGCTATCTTCTTGTGTTCTTGAGTGGTCTAAACATGAGGACTTTGTTTTGGATTCGAATGAACAAAGGTTTGATTGTGATGATGATTCACCACACTATGAGCGGCTAGGTTTGCTTGGTGATCATCCCGAATGTAAGGTTTACTTGTGACAATTGTGTTTTGTTCTTTAATTTCTGGAATAATAGACTTTGCATGTGTTGTTTAGTTTATTATGGTGTTTGAATGATTGTTTGTAAATTGTTAATGTGTGTTTGATCATAGTTCTAAACCATACGTTCTTGGTGTCGTTGGCAATCGAGATATCATGGGAGGGATTAGGGTTGGATATATGTTGATTGGTCATCGGGTAACAACCTCGCGTTCTAGGAATCCGAGTACTTAGTTCCCTTTCATCACAAACAATTGATCTTACATGAACCATGTCTATGTGGTTCTTTCCAGTTGAACATGAACATTGGTTGTCACTTAAAACCTGAAACTTGGGATGATCACTACCCTCTTATCTTGTTACAAAACTTAACCTTGATTTGTAATCTAATTTAGTTTAATTTAGTTAATTAAAACCAAACAACCAACTCTTGAATTTTACTTTCATTGCATTTAGTTTAATTTAGTTAATTTAGATAAACCTTGAAATAACACATATTCCACAAACTCCCTGTGTTCGATACCCACTTACCGCTAGCTATTTAGTAGTAATTGGATTAAATTTGATTGTGACCACGACATCACGTCAAATTTTGGCGCCGTTGCCGGGGAGTAGTGCGCAACGTGTGTTATCTTGTGTATTAGTTTGAAAAAAAAAATTTAATTAAAAAAAAAAACCAAAAAGATTTCTTTTATGTTCATGATTTACACTTGGTAGTTGAGTTGTGTTGTGCAGGATGACAGGGCATTACACAAATTTCAGCTTATTTACGTGTAGATTGTGCGGGGGTCCACGACATCCATGTATTGGTTGCCACGAGGCTCACTACAGGAGGGCGCATGGAAAACCGGTGTCTTATGTTTCACAGCTTCCACCTCCATCATACGTTGACGATTATGAATCAGAAATGGAGGATGACTATTATTCATATGGATACGATCGGGATGAGGAAGTTTATTATGAGGCAAGGATGGATGGTCTATGTTTTTGTTGCGGTCGCGATCACACTTATGATTATGATGTGTGCACGGTGTATTCGGAAAACCCGAAGTATTGGGATAAAAAGATGATGGATGCGCGCATCTATAGACCGTATCAGGGATATCGACAATATCATCCCGAAGAATATTCTGAGCCCGAGGGTGTTTATGTTTATTAGACCGAGGAGGAGAAAGAGCTTGTTGTATTGGAAGTAACTTTGTCCAAACTCGAGCAATATTTAGCAACACCCAACCTGTCCGATGAAGACCGAATCAGCTGCTTAGTTTCTAAGTGTCATACTTTAAAATTGAAGATAGAGATAGAAGAATGCCTCTCACCATTACCTGACGATATTAGAGATTGTTCTCACATGAAGGAGGAGGTTGTGGAGGATAATACCACACCAATGAGTCCTTTATCTGATGAAGAGTCACTTGTAGATCAGATGATGTGTGCGGATTATGAGGTAGAGCAGGCTGATGAGATGGATATGTGTACCGAACCTCTTCCCATATCAATGATTCAAATTAACAAGTGTGGTGAAGAGGGTTCGAGGAACAAGATGAGAAGGGTGAAACTACCAGACATTAAGGTATATGTCATGAAGTGGACTAGCAAAGCCCGCAGGAGCAGCTTTAACATGCCAAATATACTGACAAATCTATGGAGATGGCATGTAAATTTCCGGGCATTTGTTGGAAATGCTGCGGGTAAGTGTGCATTAAGACCACCATAACGCATATCAGGTATGGTCTGGCTGAAGACCTTTAAACTTAGCGCTCTCGGGAGGCAGCCCGAGGATGTAGAGTATTGTATTTGTGTTTTGTTTTGTTTTGCTTTGTTTGGTTTTGTTTTGGTGTTGTGTTTGTGTGTTGGCAGGTTATTACGTTTCAACCCTCGCGGATGCAATGATTCAAGTGTGGGGATGTTTGGCAACATCCCTGTTGAGATATCGGCGAATCTAAGAGATGTTGTTGAACCGGTTCGATTACCGCAGCTGCATCACTACCAACACTGCTGATTTACTAATCAAGTCGTGTCTTGTTCTCATCTTGTGCACCTTTGTATATATTCATGTTTAAGTTTTTGGTTGGGCGGTTGGGTGGTGTATGATTGTGTTGTTTTGTTTGGGTTGGTGCGAGTTGGTGGTGTCATGTTTTAAAAAGAAGAAAAACATAAAAAAATATAAAATGAAAAAAAAAATCCAAAAAGAAATTTGTGGTTTGAGTTGAAGAGCTTTCAGTTGATGTGAAAGAGTTTTAAGCAATCAAAGCCTCCTAAAACCATACATTGGGGTCAATGTATCCCAAGTGTGAGGATGGGGGGAAATTTTTGAAGATTTTGGAAAAATTTTAAATCAAGCGAAATGATGTGAGAATTTGAACACCTTGGAATACACCTGAGTAACACACCGACAACCCTTAATATCCTTTGTTCTTGGTGAGAGTTGAAGCTACACTTGTATATAAATAATGCTTGTCTTTAATGAGAGTGGCAACGGGTGGGGGTGCATTAGAACTTGTGCTTGAATACGGTTCGAGGCCTTAGTTGAGCATGAATGTAGAAAGGATAAGGGCATTTAGGAAAGCCTCGTCATAGTGTGTGCGAGTGTGGGATTTGGGGGGTTGGACCTCATTATTTATATATATGAGCTTGGTAATGAGAGGGGCGGGGGTTTGGACATTTAGTTGCCCATTTTGTGCCTAAAGCCGATCATTTGTTACCCCTTATCTAGTTCCCCAAAAATTTACCCGATTTAACCCGGTCTTATAGTTTTAGTAGTTGTTATAGTGTGTTTAGATATGTTATGTCAATCGTTCTTTATGTTTGCTATGTTAAAAAAAAAAGTGGAAAAGCAATGAAAAAGAAAAAAATAATATAAAAAAAAAAGAGAGAAAAAGAAGAAAAAAAAAAGAAAAAAAAGTTATGTTTGAGTTATCTTGTATATAGTAGTTTATATCTTGTTTATTGTTTTTTTCATTGTGTAATAAAAGACCGGGTTAAGTCATTCGCTACTACATATATATTCCATTTCCTACCCGTACACCTAGCCACGTTACAACCTTAAAGCCCCTTTGATTTGCATTCATGTTTGGCACTTTTGAGGAGGAGGACCGATTTAGGTACAAGCATATAGTTGTGAAATCACCCGGTTGCCTTTTGTGTGTCTAGCTATCTTTGCTAGTGCTTACTTGTTGCCGAGAGGAGAGATATAGTGAGGGGTGTGTTGTTCGGGGTGGTAGGAAAGGGTTAGTAAAAGGATAACATGTTTACGCTTGATTTATGTTGATCGCTTGTGCACTTGAAAATGGTTTTTGATGGGTTGCTTGGGGCAAGCAACGGTTAAGTGTGGGGATGTGACGGGTGGTCCATAGGACAACCCTTAAGTGTGTTAAAAGACGAGTTAATCCCGCATTTGATCACGTAATTGTCTAGAATTAGATAACTACGGTTGTTTGTGTTTCAGGTACAAATGGAGCTTAAAATCGAAGGAATACGGAGAATAAATGAAAAAATCAATTATTGGAATTGAAGAATTAAGATGATGACATGATAGAGGATGAAATTACGAGAACGTAGGCGAAAACGGTGAAGAAAACGGAGTTGAAACGAAAAAGTTATGAAGAAAACAAAATTGCGTGCTGAAGGCTACCGTAATTTACGGTAGCTACCGTAAATTACGGTAGTCCCCAGCATTTTTCTTCCACCGTAAGGCAGTAGAGACCTACCGTAAGCCATTTTAAGCCACCGTAAGCTACGGTGGCCACCGTAGCTTACGGTGGAGCCTGCGAAAAAAGTTTAACTCCCACTTTTAAGGTGTTTTATGGTGTCTTTTCATTGGCAATCATTGTGGACGGTTTTGGAGCAGTTTAGGGGCGATTTTTGGCTATCTTCTTGTGTTCTTGAGTGGTCTAAACATGAGGACTTTGTTTTGGATTCGAATGAACAAAGGTTTGATTGTGATGATGATTCACCACACTATGAGCGGCTAGGTTTGCTTGGTGATCATCCCGAATGTAAGGTTTACTTGTGACAATTATGTTTTGTTCTTTAATTTCTGGAATAATAGACTTTGCATGTGTTGTTTAGTTTATTATGGTGTTTGAATGATTGTTTGTAAATTGTTAATGTGTGTTTGATCATAGTTCTAAACCATACGTTCTTGGTGTCGTTGGCAATCGAGATATCATGGGAGGGATTAGGGTTGGATATATGTTGATTGGTCATCGGGTAACAACCTCGCGTTCTAGGAATCCGAGTACTTAGTTCCCTTTCATCACAAACAATTGATCTTACATGAACCATGTCTATGTGGTTCTTTCCAGTTGAACATGAACATTGGTTGTCACTTAAAACCTGAAACTTGGGATGATCACTACCCTCTTATCTTGTTACAAAACTTAACCTTGATTTGTAATCTAATTTAGTTTAATTTAGTTAATTAAAACCAAACAACCAACTCTTGAATTTTACTTTCATTGCATTTAGTTTAATTTAGTTAATTTAGATAAACCTTGAAATAACACATATTCCACAAACTCCCTGTGTTCGATACCCACTTACCGCTAGCTATTTAGTAGTAATTGGATTAAATTTGATTGTGACCACGACATCACGTCAAATTTTGGCGCCGTTGCCGGGGAGTAGTGCGCAACGTGTGTTATCTTGTGTATTAGTTTGAAAAAAAAAATTTAATTAAAAAAAAAAAACCAAAAAGATTTCTTTTATGTTCATGATTTACACTTGGTAGTTGAGTTGTGTTGTGCAGGATGACAGGGCATTACACAAATTTCAGCTTATTTACGTGTAGATTGTGCGGGGGTCCACGACATCCATGTATTGGTTGCCACGAGGCTCACTACAGGAGGGCGCATGGAAAACCGGTGTCTTATGTTTCACAGCTTCCACCTCCATCATACGTTGACGATTATGAATCAGAAATGGAGGATGACTATTATTCATATGGATACGATCGGGATGAGGAAGTTTATTATGAGGCAAGGATGGATGGTCTATGTTTTTGTTGCGGTCGCGATCACACTTATGATTATGATGTGTGCACGGTGTATTCGGAAAACCCGAAGTATTGGGATAAAAAGATGATGGATGCGCGCATCTATAGACCGTATCAGGGATATCGACAATATCATCCCGAAGAATATTCTGAGCCCGAGGGTGTTTATGTTTATTAGACCGAGGAGGAGAAAGAGCTTGTTGTATTGGAAGTAACTTTGTCCAAACTCGAGCAATATTTAGCAACACCCAACCTGTCCGATGAAGACCGAATCAGCTGCTTAGTTTCTAAGTGTCATACTTTAAAATTGAAGATAGAGATAGAAGAATGCCTCTCACCATTACCTGACGATATTAGAGATTGTTCTCACATGAAGGAGGAGGTTGTGGAGGATAATACCACACCAATGAGTCCTTTATCTGATGAAGAGTCACTTGTAGATCAGATGATGTGTGCGGATTATGAGGTAGAGCAGGCTGATGAGATGGATATGTGTACCGAACCTCTTCCCATATCAATGATTCAAATTAGCAAGTGTGGTGAAGAGGGTTCGAGGAACAAGATGAGAAGGGTGAAACTACCAGACATTAAGGTATATGTCATGAAGTGGACTAGCAAAGCCCGCAGGAGCAGCTTTAACATGCCAAATATACTGACAAATCTATGGAGATGGCATGTAAATTTCCGGGCATTTGTTGGAAATGCTGCGGGTAAGTGTGCATTAAGACCACCATAACGCATATCAGGTATGGTCTGGCTGAAGACCTTTAAACTTAGCGCTCTCGGGAGGCAGCCCGAGGATGTAGAGTATTGTATTTGTGTTTTGTTTTGTTTTGCTTTGTTTGGTTTTGTTTTGGTGTTGTGTTTGTGTGTTGGCAGGTTATTACGTTTCAACCCTCGCGGATGCAATGATTCAAGTGTGGGGATGTTTGGCAACATCCCTGTTGAGATATCGGCGAATCTAAGAGATGTTGTTGAACCGGTTCGATTACCGCAGCTGCATCACTACCAACACTGCTGATTTACTAATCAAGTCGTGTCTTGTTCTCATCTTGTGCACCTTTGTATATATTCATGTTTAAGTTTTTGGTTGGGCGGTTGGGTGGTGTATGATTGTGTTGTTTTGTTTGGGTTGGTGCGAGTTGGTGGTGTCATGTTTTAAAAAGAAGAAAAACATAAAAAAATATAAAATGAAAAAAAAAATCCAAAAAGAAATTTGTGGTTTGAGTTGAAGAGCTTTCAGTTGATGTGAAAGAGTTTTAAGCAATCAAAGCCTCCTAAAACCATACATTGGGGTCAATGTATCCCAAGTGTGAGGATGGGGGGAAATTTTTGAAGATTTTGGAAAAATTTTAAATCAAGCGAAATGATGTGAGAATTTGAACACCTTGGAATACACCTGAGTAACACACCGGCAACCCTTAATATCCTTTGTTCTTGGTGAGAGTTGAAGCTACACTTGTATATAAATAATGCTTGTCTTTAATGAGAGTGGCAACGGGTGGGGGTGCATTAGAACTTGTGCTTGAATACGGTTCGAGGCCTTAGTTGAGCATGAATGTAGAAAGGATAAGGGCATTTAGGAAAGCCTCGTCATAGTGTGTGCGAGTGTGGGATTTGGGGTGTTGGACCTCATTAATTATATATATGAGCTTGGTAGTGAGAGGGGCGGGGGTTTGGACATTTAGTTGCCCATTTTGTGCCTAAAGCCGATCATTTGTTACCCCTTATCTAGTTCCCCAAAAATTTACCCGATTTAACCCGGTCTTATAGTGTTAGTAGTTGTTATAGTGTGTTTAGATATGTTATGTCAATCGTTCTTTATGTTTGCTATGTTAAAAAAAAAAGTGGAAAAGCAATGAAAAAGAAAAAAATAATATAAAAAAAAGAGAGAAAAAGAAGAAAAAAAAAGAAAAAAAAAGTTATGTTTGAGTTATCTTGTATATAGTAGTTTATGTCTTGTTTATTGTTTTTTTCATTGTGTAATAAAAGACCGGGTTAAGTCATTCGCTACTACATATATATTCCATTTCCTACCCGTACACCTAGCCACGTTACAACCTTAAAGCCCCTTTGATTTGCATTCATGTTTGGCACTTTTGAGGAGGAGGACCGATTTAGGTACAAGCATATAGTTGTGAAATCACCCGGTTGCCTTTTGTGTGTCTAGCTATCTTTGCTAGTGCTTACTTGTTGCCGAGAGGAGAGATATAGTGAGGGGTGTGTTGTTCGGGGTGGTAGGAAAGGGTTAGTAAAAGGATAACATGTTTACGCTTGATTTATGTTGATCGCTTGTGCACTTGAAAATGGTTTTTGATGGGTTGCTTGGGGCAAGCAACGGTTAAGTGTGGGGATGTGACGGGTGGTCCATAGGACAACCCTTAAGTGTGTTAAAAGACGAGTTAATCCCGCATTTGATCACGTAATTGTCTAGAATTAGATAACTACGGTTGTTTGTGTTTCAGGTACAAATGGAGCTTAAAATCGAAGGAATACGGAGAATAAATGAAAAAATCAATTATTGGAATTGAAGAATTAAGATGATGACATGATAGAGGATGAAATTACGAGAACGTAGGCGAAAACGGTGAAGAAAACGGAGTTGAAACGAAAAAGTTATGAAGAAAACAAAATTGCGTGCTGAAGGCTACCGTAATTTACGGTAGCTACCGTAAATTACGGTAGTCCCCAGCATTTTTCTTCCACCGTAAGGCAGTAGAGACCTACCGTAAGCCATTTTAAGCCACCGTAAGCTACGGTGGCCACCGTAGCTTACGGTGGAGCCTGCGAAAAAAGTTTAACTCCCACTTTTAAGGTGTTTTATGGTGTCTTTTCATTGGCAATCATTGTGGACGGTTTTGGAGCAGTTTAGGGGCGATTTTTGGCTATCTTCTTGTGTTCTTGAGTGGTCTAAACATGAGGACTTTGTTTTGGATTCGAATGAACAAAGGTTTGATTGTGATGATGATTCACCACACTATGAGCGGCTAGGTTTGCTTGGTGATCATCCCGAATGTAAGGTTTACTTGTGACAATTATGTTTTGTTCTTTAATTTCTGGAATAATAGACTTTGCATGTGTTGTTTAGTTTATTATGGTGTTTGAATGATTGTTTGTAAATTGTTAATGTGTGTTTGATCATAGTTCTAAACCATACGTTCTTGGTGTCGTTGGCAATCGAGATATCATGGGAGGGATTAGGGTTGGATATATGTTGATTGGTCATCGGGTAACAACCTCGCGTTCTAGGAATCCGAGTACTTAGTTCCCTTTCATCACAAACAATTGATCTTACATGAACCATGTCTATGTGGTTCTTTCCAGTTGAACATGAACATTGGTTGTCACTTAAAACCTGAAACTTGGGATGATCACTACCCTCTTATCTTGTTACAAAACTTAACCTTGATTTGTAATCTAATTTAGTTTAATTTAGTTAATTAAAACCAAACAACCAACTCTTGAATTTTACTTTCATTGCATTTAGTTTAATTTAGTTAATTTAGATAAACCTTGAAATAACACATATTCCACAAACTCCCTGTGTTCGATACCCACTTACCGCTAGCTATTTAGTAGTAATTGGATTAAATTTGATTGTGACCACGACATCACGTCAAATTTTGGCGCCGTTGCCGGGGAGTAGTGCGCAACGTGTGTTATCTTGTGTATTAGTTTGAAAAAAAAAATTTAATTAAAAAAAAAAAACCAAAAAGATTTCTTTTATGTTCATGATTTACACTTGGTAGTTGAGTTGTGTTGTGCAGGATGACAGGGCATTACACAAATTTCAGCTTATTTACGTGTAGATTGTGCGGGGGTCCACGACATCCATGTATTGGTTGCCACGAGGCTCACTACAGGAGGGCGCATGGAAAACCGGTGTCTTATGTTTCACAGCTTCCACCTCCATCATACGTTGACGATTATGAATCAGAAATGGAGGATGACTATTATTCATATGGATACGATCGGGATGAGGAAGTTTATTATGAGGCAAGGATGGATGGTCTATGTTTTTGTTGCGGTCGCGATCACACTTATGATTATGATGTGTGCACGGTGTATTCGGAAAACCCGAAGTATTGGGATAAAAAGATGATGGATGCGCGCATCTATAGACCGTATCAGGGATATCGACAATATCATCCCGAAGAATATTCTGAGCCCGAGGGTGTTTATGTTTATTAGACCGAGGAGGAGAAAGAGCTTGTTGTATTGGAAGTAACTTTGTCCAAACTCGAGCAATATTTAGCAACACCCAACCTGTCCGATGAAGACCGAATCAGCTGCTTAGTTTCTAAGTGTCATACTTTAAAATTGAAGATAGAGATAGAAGAATGCCTCTCACCATTACCTGACGATATTAGAGATTGTTCTCACATGAAGGAGGAGGTTGTGGAGGATAATACCACACCAATGAGTCCTTTATCTGATGAAGAGTCACTTGTAGATCAGATGATGTGTGCGGATTATGAGGTAGAGCAGGCTGATGAGATGGATATGTGTACCGAACCTCTTCCCATATCAATGATTCAAATTAACAAGTGTGGTGAAGAGGGTTCGAGGAACAAGATGAGAAGGGTGAAACTACCAGACATTAAGGTATATGTCATGAAGTGGACTAGCAAAGCCCGCAGGAGCAGCTTTAACATGCCAAATATACTGACAAATCTATGGAGATGGCATGTAAATTTCCGGGCATTTGTTGGAAATGCTGCGGGTAAGTGTGCATTAAGACCACCATAACGCATATCAGGTATGGTCTGGCTGAAGACCTTTAAACTTAGCGCTCTCGGGAGGCAGCCCGAGGATGTAGAGTATTGTATTTGTGTTTTGTTTTGTTTTGCTTTGTTTGGTTTTGTTTTGGTGTTGTGTTTGTGTGTTGGCAGGTTATTACGTTTCAACCCTCGCGGATGCAATGATTCAAGTGTGGGGATGTTTGGCAACATCCCTGTTGAGATATCGGCGAATCTAAGAGATGTTGTTGAACCGGTTCGATTACCGCAGCTGCATCACTACCAACACTGCTGATTTACTAATCAAGTCGTGTCTTGTTCTCATCTTGTGCACCTTTGTATATATTCATGTTTAAGTTTTTGGTTGGGCGGTTGGGTGGTGTATGATTGTGTTGTTTTGTTTGGGTTGGTGCGAGTTGGTGGTGTCATGTTTTAAAAAGAAGAAAAACATAAAAAAATATAAAATGAAAAAAAAAATCCAAAAAGAAATTTGTGGTTTGAGTTGAAGAGCTTTCAGTTGATGTGAAAGAGTTTTAAGCAATCAAAGCATCCTAAAACCATACATTGGGGTCAATGTATCCCAAGTGTGAGGATGGGGGGAAATTTTTGAAGATTTTGGAAAAATTTTAAATCAAGCGAAATGATGTGAGAATTTGAACACCTTGGAATACACCTGAGTAACACACCGGCAACCCTTAATATCCTTTGTTCTTGGTGAGAGTTGAAGCTACACTTGTATATAAATAATGCTTGTCTTTAATGAGAGTGGCAACGGGTGGGGGTGCATTAGAACTTGTGCTTGAATACGGTTCGAGGCCTTAGTTGAGCATGAATGTAGAAAGGATAAGGGCATTTAGGAAAGCCTCGTCATAGTGTGTGCGAGTGTGGGATTTGGGGGGTTGGACCTCATTATTTATATATATGAGCTTGGTAATGAGAGGGGCGGGGGTTTGGACATTTAGTTGCCCATTTTGTGCCTAAAGCCGATCATTTGTTACCCCTTATCTAATTCCCCAAAAATTTACCCGATTTAACCCGGTCTTATAGTTTTAGTAGTTGTTATAGTGTGTTTAGATATGTTATGTCAATCGTTCTTTATGTTTGCTATGTTAAAAAAAAAAGTGGAAAAGCAATGAAAAAGAAAAAAATAATATAAAAAAAAAGAGAGAAAAAGAAGAAAAAAAAAAGAAAAAAAAGTTATGTTTGAGTTATCTTGTATATAGTAGTTTATATCTTGTTTATTGTTTTTTTCATTGTGTAATAAAAGACCGGGTTAAGTCATTCGCTACTACATATATATTCCATTTCCTACCCGTACACCTAGCCACGTTACAACCTTAAAGCCCCTTTGATTTGCATTCATGTTTGGCACTTTTGAGGAGGAGGACCGATTTAGGTACAAGCATATAGTTGTGAAATCACCCGGTTGCCTTTTGTGTGTCTAGCTATCTTTGCTAGTGCTTACTTGTTGCCGAGAGGAGAGATATAGTGAGGGGTGTGTTGTTCGGGGTGGTAGGAAAGGGTTAGTAAAAGGATAACATGTTTACGCTTGATTTATGTTGATCGCTTGTGCACTTGAAAATGGTTTTTGATGGGTTGCTTGGGGCAAGCAACGGTTAAGTGTGGGGATGTGACGGGTGGTCCATAGGACAACCCTTAAGTGTGTTAAAAGACGAGTTAATCCCGCATTTGATCACGTAATTGTCTAGAATTAGATAACTACGGTTGTTTGTGTTTCAGGTACAAATGGAGCTTAAAATCGAAGGAATACGGAGAATAAATGAAAAAATCAATTATTGGAATTGAAGAAATAAGATGATGACATGATAGAGGATGAAATTACGAGAACGTAGGCGAAAACGGTGAAGAAAACGGAGTTGAAACGAAAAAGTTATGAAGAAAACAAAATTGCGTGCTGAAGGCTACCGTAATTTACGGTAGCTACCGTAAATTACGGTAGTCCCCAGCATTTTTCTTCCACTGTAAGGCAGTAGAGACCTACCGTAAGCCATTTTAAGCCACCGTAAGCTACGGTGGCCACCGTAGCTTACGGTGGAGCCTGCGAAAAAAGTTTAACTCCCACTTTTAAGGTGTTTTATGGTGTCTTTTCATTGGCAATCATTGTGGACGGTTTTGGAGCAGTTTAGGGGCGATTTTTGGCTATCTTCTTGTGTTCTTGAGTGGTCTAAACATGAGGACTTTGTTTTGGATTCGAATGAACAAAGGTTTGATTGTGATGATGATTCACCACACTATGAGCGGCTAGGTTTGCTTGGTGATCATCCCGAATGTAAGGTTTACTTGTGACAATTATGTTTTGTTCTTTAATTTCTGGAATAATAGACTTTGCATGTGTTGTTTAGTTTATTATGGTGTTTGAATGATTGTTTGTAAATTGTTAATGTGTGTTTGATCATAGTTCTAAACCATACGTTCTTGGTGTCGTTGGCAATCGAGATATCATGGGAGGGATTAGGGTTGGATATATGTTGATTGGTCATCGGGTAACAACCTCGCGTTCTAGGAATCCGAGTACTTAGTTCCCTTTCATCACAAACAATTGATCTTACATGAACCATGTCTATGTGGTTCTTTCCAGTTGAACATGAACATTGGTTGTCACTTAAAACCTGAAACTTGGGATGATCACTACCCTCTTATCTTGTTACAAAACTTAACCTTGATTTGTAATCTAATTTAGTTTAATTTAGTTAATTAAAACCAAACAACCAACTCTTGAATTTTACTTTCATTGCATTTAGTTTAATTTAGTTAATTTAGATAAACCTTGAAATAACACATATTCCACAAACTCCCTGTGTTCGATACCCACTTACCGCTAGCTATTTAGTAGTAATTGGATTAAATTTGATTGTGACCACGACATCACGTCAAATTTTGGCGCCGTTGCCGGGGAGTAGTGCGCAACGTGTGTTATCTTGTGTATTAGTTTGAAAAAAAAAATTTAATTAAAAAAAAAACCAAAAAGATTTCTTTTATGTTCATGATTTACACTTGGTAGTTGAGTTGTGTTGTGCAGGATGACAGGGCATTACACAAATTTCAGCTTATTTACGTGTAGATTGTGCGGGGGTCCACGACATCCATGTATTGGTTGCCACGAGGCTCACTACAGGAGGGCGCATGGAAAACCGGTGTCTTATGTTTCACAGCTTCCACCTCCATCATACGTTGACGATTATGAATCAGAAATGGAGGATGACTATTATTCATATGGATACGATCGGGATGAGGAAGTTTATTATGAGGCAAGGATGGATGGTCTATGTTTTTGTTGCGGTCGCGATCACACTTATGATTATGATGTGTGCACGGTGTATTCGGAAAACCCGAAGTATTGGGATAAAAAGATGATGGATGCGCGCATCTATAGACCGTATCAGGGATATCGACAATATCATCCCGAAGAATATTCTGAGCCCGAGGGTGTTTATGTTTATTAGACCGAGGAGGAGAAAGAGCTTGCTGTATTGGAAGTAACTTTGTCCAAACTCGAGCAATATTTAGCAACACCCAACCTGTCCGATGAAGACCGAATCAGCTGCTTAGTTTCTAAGTGTCATACTTTAAAATTGAAGATAGAGATAGAAGAATGCCTCTCACCATTACCTGACGATATTAGAGATTGTTCTCACATGAAGGAGGAGGTTGTGGAGGATAATACCACACCAATGAGTCCTTTATCTGATGAAGAGTCACTTGTAGATCAGATGATGTGTGCGGATTATGAGGTAGAGCAGGCTGATGAGATGGATATGTGTACCGAACCTCTTCCCATATCAATGATTCAAATTAACAAGTGTGGTGAAGAGGGTTCGAGGAACAAGATGAGAAGGGTGAAACTACCAGACATTAAGGTATATGTCATGAAGTGGACTAGCAAAGCCCGCAGGAGCAGCTTTAACATGCCAAATATACTGACAAATCTATGGAGATGGCATGTAAATTTCCGGGCATTTGTTGGAAATGCTGCGGGTAAGTGTGCATTAAGACCACCATAACGCATATCAGGTATGGTCTGGCTGAAGACCTTTAAACTTAGCGCTCTCGGGAGGCAGCCCGAGGATGTAGAGTATTGTATTTGTGTTTTGTTTTGTTTTGCTTTGTTTGGTTTTGTTTTGGTGTTGTGTTTGTGTGTTGGCAGGTTATTACGTTTCAACCCTCGCGGATGCAATGATTCAAGTGTGGGGATGTTTGGCAACATCCCTGTTGAGATATCGGCGAATCTAAGAGATGTTGTTGAACCGGTTCGATTACCGCAGCTGCATCACTACCAACACTGCTGATTTACTAATCAAGTCGTGTCTTGTTCTCATCTTGTGCACCTTTGTATATATTCATGTTTAAGTTTTTGGTTGGGCGGTTGGGTGGTGTATGATTGTGTTGTTTTGTTTGGGTTGGTGCGAGTTGGTGGTGTCATGTTTTAAAAAGAAGAAAAACATAAAAAAATATAAAATGAAAAAAAAATCCAAAAAGAAATTTGTGGTTTGAGTTGAAGAGCTTTCAGTTGATGTGAAAGAGTTTTAAGCGATCAAAGCCTCCTAAAACCATACATTGGGGTCAATGTATCCCAAGTGTGGGGATGGGGGGAAATTTTTGAAGATTTTGGAAAAATTTTAAATCAAGCGAAATGATGTGAGAATTTGAACACCTTGGAATACACCTGAGTAACACACCGGCAACCCTTAAAATCCTTTGTTCTTGGTGAGAGTTGAAGCTACACTTGTATATAAATAATGCTTGTCTTTAATGAGAGTGGCAACGGGTGGGGGTGCATTAGAACTTGTGCTTGAATACGGTTCGAGGCCTTAGTTGAGCATGAATGTAGAAAGGATAAGGGCATTTAGGAAAGCCTCGTCATAGTGTGTGCGAGTGTGGGATTTGGGGTGTTGGACCTCATTAATTATATATATGAGCTTGGTAGTGAGAGGGGCGGGGGTTTGGACATTTAGTTGCCCATTTTGTGCCTAAAGCCGATCATTTGTTACCCCTTATCTAGTTCCCCAAAAATTTACCCGATTTAACCCGGTCTTATAGTGTTAGTAGTTGTTATAGTGTGTTTAGATATGTTATGTCAATCGTTCTTTATGTTTGCTATGTTAAAAAAAAAAAGTGGAAAAGCAATGTAAAAGAAAAAAATAATATAAAAAAAGAGAGAAAAGGAAGAAAAAGAAAAAAAAAGTTATGTTTGAGTTATCTTGTATATAGTAGTTTATATCTTGTTTATTGTTTTTTTTCATTGTGTAATAAAAGACCGGGTTAAGTCATTCGCTACTACATATATATTCCATTTCCTACCCGTACACCTAGCCACGTTACAACCTTAAAGCCCCTTTGATTTGCATTCATGTTTGGCACTTTTGAGGAGGAGGACCGATTTAGGTACAAGCATATAGTTGTGAAATCACCCGGTTGCCTTTTGTGTGTCTAGCTATCTTTGCTAGTGCTTACTTGTTGCCGATAGGAGAGATATAGTGAGGGGTGTGTTGTTCGGGGTGGTAGGAAAGGGTTAGTAAAAGGATAACATGTTTACGCTTGATTTATGTTGATCGCTTGTGCACTTGAAAATGGTTTTTGATGGGTTGCTTGGGGCAAGCAACGGTTAAGTGTGGGGATGTGACGGGTGGTCCATAGGACAACCCTTAAGTGTGTTAAAAGACGAGTTAATCCCGTATTTGATCACGTAATTGTCTAGAATTAGATAACTACGGTTGTTTGTGTTTCAGGTACAAATGGAGCTTAAAATCGAAGGAATACGGAGAATAAATGAAAAAATCAATTATTGGAATTGAAGAATTAAGATGATGACATGATAGAGGATGAAATTACGAGAACGTAGGCGAAAACGGTGAAGAAAACGGAGTTGAAACGAAAAAGTTATGAAGAAAACAAAATTGCGTGCTGAAGGCTACCGTAATTTACGGTAGCTACCGTAAATTACGGTAGTCCCCAGCATTTTTCTTCCACCGTAAGGCAGTAGAGACCTACCGTAAGCCATTTTAAGCCACCGTAAGCTACGGTGGCCACCGTAGCTTACGGTGGAGCCTGCGAAAAAAGTGTAACTCCCCACTTTTAAGGTGTTTTATGGTGTCTTTTCATTGGCAATCATTGTGGACGGTTTTGGAGCAGTTTAGGGGAGATTTTTGGCTATCTTCTTGTGTTCTTGAGTGGTCTAAACATGAGGACTTTGTTTTGGATTCGAATGAACAAAGGTTTGATTGTGATGATGATTCACCACACTATGAGCGGCTAGGTTTGCTTGGTGATCATCCCGAATGTAAGGTTTACTTGTGACAATTATGTTTTGTTCTTTAATTTCTGGAATAATAGACTTTGCATGTGTTGTTTAGTTTATTATGGTGTTTGAATGATTGTTTGTAAATTGTTAATGTGTGTTTGATCATAGTTCTAAACCATACGTTCTTGGTGTCGTTGGCAATCGAGATATCATGGGAGGGATTAGGGTTGGATATATGTTGATTGGTCATCGGGTAATAACCTCGCGTTCTAGGAATCCGAGTACTTAGTTCCCTTTCATCACAAACAATTGATCTTATATGAACCATGTCTATGTGGTTCTTTCCAGTTGAACATGAACATTGGTTGTCACTTAAAACCTGAAACTTGGGATGATCACTACCCTCTTATCTTGTTACAAAACTTAACCTTGATTTGTAATCTAATTTAGTTTAATTTAGTTAATTAAAACCAAACAACCAACTCTTGAATTTTACTTTCATTGCATTTAGTTTAATTTAGTTAATTTAGATAAACCTTGAAATAACACATATTCCACAAACTCCCTGTGTTCGATACCCACTTACCGCTAGCTATTTAGTAGTAATTGGATTAAATTTGATTGTGACCACGACATCACGTCAAATTTTGGCGCCGTTGCCGGGGAGTAGTGCGCAACGTGTGTTATCTTGTGTATTAGTTTGAAAAAAAAAAATTAATTAAAAAAAAAAAAAACCAAAAAGATTTCTTTTATGTTCATGATTTACACTTGGTAGTTGAGTTGTGTTATGCAGGATGACAGGGCATTACACAAATTTCAGCTTATTTACGTGTAGATTGTGCGGGGGTCCACGACATCCATGTATTGGTTGCCACGAGGCTCACTACAGGAGGGCGCATGGAAAACCGGTGTCTTATGTTTCACAGCTTCCACCTCCATCATACGTTGACGATTATGAATCAGAAATGGAGGATGACTATTATTCATATGGATACGATCGGGATGAGGAAGTTTATTATGAGGCAAGGATGGATGGTCTATGTTTTTGTTGCGGTCGCGATCACACTTATGATTATGATGTGTGCACGGTGTATTCGGAAAACCCGAAGTATTGGGATAAAAAGATGATGGATGCGCGCATCTATAGACCGTATCAGGGATATCGACAATATCATCCCGAAGAATATTCTGAGCCCGAGGGTGTTTATGTTTATTAGACCGAGGAGGAGAAAGAGCTTGCTGTATTGGAAGTAACTTTGTCCAAACTCGAGCAATATTTAGCAACACCCAACCTGTCCGATGAAGACCGAATCAGCTGCTTAGTTTCTAAGTGTCATACTTTAAAATTGAAGATAGAGATAGAAGAATGCCTCTCACCATTACCTGACGATATTAGAGATTGTTCTCACATGAAGGAGGAGGTTGTGGAGGATAATACCACACCAATGAGTCCTTTATCTGATGAAGAGTCACTTGTAGATCAGATGATGTGTGCGGATTATGAGGTAGAGCAGGCTGATGAGATGGATATGTGTACCGAACCTCTTCCCATATCAATGATTCAAATTAACAAGTGTGGTGAAGAGGGTTCGAGGAACAAGATGAGAAGGGTGAAACTACCAGACATTAAGGTATATGTCATGAAGTGGACTAGCAAAGCCCGCAGGAGCAGCTTTAACATGCCAAATATACTGACAAATCTATGGAGATGGCATGTAAATTTCCGGGCATTTGTTGGAAATGCTGCGGGTAAGTGTGCATTAAGACCACCATAACGCATATCAGGTATGGTCTGGCTGAAGACCTTTAAACTTAGCGCTCTCGGGAGGCATCCCGAGGATGTAGAGTATTGTATTTGTGTTTTGTTTTGTTTTGCTTTGTTTGGTTTTGTTTTGGTGTTGTGTTTGTGTGTTGGCAGGTTATTACGTTTCAACCCTCGAGGATGCAATGATTCAAGTGTGGGGATGTTTGGCAACATCCCTGTTGAGATATCGGCGAATCTAAGAGATGTTGTTGAACCGGTTCGATTACCGCAGCTGCATCACTACCAACACTGCTGATTTACTAATCAAGTCGTGTCTTGTTCTCATCTTGTGCACCTTTGTATATATTCATGTTTAAGTTTTTGGTTGGGCGGTTGGGTGGTGTATGATTGTGTTGTTTTGTTTGGGTTGGTGCGAGTTGGTGGTGTCATGTTTTAAAAAGAAGAAAAACATAAAAAAATATAAAATGAAAAAAAAATCCAAAAAGAAATTTGTGGTTTGAGTTGAAGAGCTTTCAGTTGATGTGAAAGAGTTTTAAGCGATCAAAGCCTCCTAAAACCATACATTGGGGTCAATGTATCCCAAGTGTGGGGATGGGGGGAAATTTTTGAAGATTTTGGAAAAATTTTAAATCAAGCGAAATGATGTGAGAATTTGAACACCTTGGAATACACCTGAGTAACACACCGGCAACCCTTAATATCCTTTGTTCTTGGTGAGAGTTGAAGCTACACTTGTATATAAATAATGCTTGTCTTTAATGAGAGTGGCAACGGGTGGGGGTGCATTAGAACTTGTGCTTGAATACGGTTCGAGGCCTTAGTTGAGCATGAATGTAGAAAGGATAAGGGCATTTAGGAAAGCCTCGTCATAGTGTGTGCGAGTGTGGTATTTGGGGGGTTGGACCTCATTAATTATATATATGAGCTTGGTAGTGAGAGGGGCGGGGGTTTGGACATTTAGTTGCCCATTTTGTGCCTAAAGCCGATCATTTGTTACCCCTTATCTAGTTCCCCAAAAATTTACCCGATTTAACCCGGTCTTATAGTGTTAGTAGTTGTTATAGTGTGTTTAGATATGTTATGTCAATCGTTCTTTATGTTTGCTATGTTAAAAAAAAAAGTGGAAAAGCAATGAAAAAGAAAAAAATAATATAAAAAAAAGAGAGAAAAAGAAGAAAAAAAAAGAAAAAAAAAGTTATGTTTGAGTTATCTTGTATATAGTAGTTTATGTCTTGTTTATTGTTTTTTTCATTGTGTAATAAAAGACCGGGTTAAGTCATTCGCTACTACATATATATTCCATTTCCTACCCGTACACCTAGCCACGTTACAACCTTAAAGCCCCTTTGATTTGCATTCATGTTTGGCACTTTTGAGGAGGAGGACCGATTTAGGTACAAGCATATAGTTGTGAAATCACCCGGTTGCCTTTTGTGTGTCTAGCTATCTTTGCTAGTGCTTACTTGTTGCCGAGAGGAGAGATATAGTGAGGGGTGTGTTGTTCGGGGTGGTAGGAAAGGGTTAGTAAAAGGATAACATGTTTACGCTTGATTTATGTTGATCGCTTGTGCACTTGAAAATGGTTTTTGATGGGTTGCTTGGGGCAAGCAACGGTTAAGTGTGGGGATGTGACGGGTGGTCCATAGGACAACCCTTAAGTGTGTTAAAAGACGAGTTAATCCCGCATTTGATCACGTAATTGTCTAGAATTAGATAACTACGGTTGTTTGTGTTTCAGGTACAAATGGAGCTTAAAATCGAAGGAATACGGAGAATAAATGAAAAAATCAATTATTGGAATTGAAGAATTAAGATGATGACATGATAGAGGATGAAATTACGAGAACGTAGGCGAAAACGGTGAAGAAAACGAAGTTGAAACGAAAAAGTTATGAAGAAAACAAAATTGCGTGCTGAAGGCTACCGTAATTTACGGTAGCTACCGTAAATTACGGTAGTCCCCAGCATTTTTCTTCCACCGTAAGGCAGTAGAGACCTACCGTAAGCCATTTTAAGCCACCGTAAGCTACGGTGGCCATCGTAGCTTACGGTGGAGCCTGCGAAAAAAGTGTAACTCCCCACTTTTAAGGTGTTTTATGGTGTCTTTTCATTGGCAATCATTGTGGACGGCTTTGGAGCAGTTTAGGGGCGATTTTTGGCTATCTTCTTGTGTTCTTGAGTGGTCTAAACATGAGGACTTTGTTTTGGATTCGAATGAACAAAGGTTTGATTGTGATGATGATTCACCACACTATGAGCGGCTAGGTTTGCTTGGTGATCATCCCGAATGTAAGGTTTACTTGTGACAATTATGTTTTGTTCTTTAATTTCTGGAATAATAGACTTTGCATGTGTTGTTTAGTTTATTATGGTGTTTGAATGATTGTTTGTAAATTGTTAATGTGTATTTGATCATAGTTCTAAACCATACGTTCTTGGTGCCGTTGGAAATCGAGATATCATGGGAGGGATTAGGGTTGGATATATGTTGATTGGTCATCGGGTAACAACCTCGCGTTCTAGGAATCCGAGTACTTAGTTCCCTTTCATCACAAACAATTGATCTTACATGAACCATGTCTATGTGGTTCTTTCCAGTTGAACATGAACATTGGTTGTCACTTAAAACCTGAAACTTGGGACGATCACTACCCTTTTATCTTGTTACAAAACTTAACCTTGATTTGTAATCTAATTTAGTTTAATTTAGTTAATTAAAACCAAACAACCAACTCTTGAATTTTACTTTCATTGCATTTAGTTTAATTTAGTTAATTTAGATAAACCTTGAAAAAACACATATTCCACAAACTCCATGTGTTCGATACCCACTTACCGCTAGCTATTTAGTAGTAATTGGATTAAATTTGATTGTGACCACGACATCACGTCAATAATGGAGACAGACCCATCCGGACGTCCACTGTCACCGAGGATAAGATCATAACTTTTGATGAGGATGATCGTCTTGATGTTCAGGATCCTCATCATGATGGTCTTTTTATTACCCTGTTTATTTCTAATCATTTTGTTCGCAAGATCCTTATAGATGGAGGAAGCTCTGTGAACATCATTTAGCTTGATGTCCTCAAGAAGATGAATATTCTGGAGTCTGATATTATCCCAAGATCCTCAGTCCTTGTGGGATTCAGTGGGGAAACCAAGAACACAATGGGGGACATCAAACTCCCTATCTATATTGAAGGACTCCATTCTTATCAGAAATTTTGTGTTATAGATTGCTTATCTTGTTGTAATGTTATCCTTGGCAGGCCATGGATACATGACATGAAAGCAGTCCCATCTACCTATCATCAATGTGTAAAGCTTCCTAGTCCGTGGGGAGTGGTGAAAATTGAGAGTGATCAACAAGAAGCTAAGAATTGCTATACCTCATCAATGAAGCCAGCCTCAAGACCAAAGGAGCAATAGCAATTAAAGTATCCTTCAAGAGATATCTTGGAGGCAAGAGAGTAGGATGTAAAAGAAATTCTCATGGATCCCCATGATCCTGAATCCAGGATCTTCATAGGATCAGAGATCCTTAGTGACATTGAACAGGATCTAGTATCCTTCCTTAAAAGAAGGAAAACTACCTTTGCCTGGAAGCATGAAGACATGATAGGTATATCAAAGGATATAATTACTCATAAGCTTGGCATTGACAGGTCATTCAAGCCTATACATCAGAAGAGGAGGAAGTTTGCACCTGAAAGGAATGCTATTATCCAGGAGGAGGTATATAAACTACTTTGGGCAGGTATGATAAGAGAGGTTAAGTATCCAAGGTTGTTAGCCAATGTTGTTGTTGTTCAAAAGAAAAATGGAAAGTGGAGGGTATGTGTCGATTTTACTGATTTAAACAAGGCATGTCCCAAGGATCCTTTCCCATTACCCCACATTGACTCCATGGTGGATGCTACCACGGGTCATGAATTGTTGACTTTTATGGATGCTTCATCTGGATTTCAACAAATTCAGATGGAACCATCTGATCAAGAGGATACAGCATTTCTGACCCCGACTGGTATATATTGTTATATTGCTATGCCATTTGGACTAAGGAATGCAGGTGCTACTTATCAAAGGCTAGTCAATATGATGTTCAAGGAGCAAATTGGACACACTATGGAAGTCTATATAGATGACATGGTGGTTAAGTCCTAGAAAGCTGAGGATCACCTTAAAGACTTGGAGGAAGCATTCAATATCCTTCATAAATTTAATATGAAACTAAATCTTTCCAAGTGTCATTTTGGTGTTAAAGAAGGTAAATTCATAGGCTATATGGTGACAAAGAGGGGCATTGAAGCAAGTCCAGAGCAAATCAAGGCTATTGTGAATATCAAATCTCCTGCCAATGCTAAGGATGTGCAAAGATTGACAGGCAGGATCGCAGCCTTGAACAGGTTCATATCCAAATCCTCAGAAAAGTGCAAGGAATTCTATGACATTCTGAGGAAGAAAAACAAATTTGAATGGACTGAGAAACATGAAAGTGTCCTCAAAGCTCTCAAGGATTACCTATCCTCAGCCCCCGCCTTGATGAAACCAGAAAAGGGTGATATATTATCCTTATACTTAGCGGTATCCTCAAAAGCAGTAAGTGCGGTCCTTGTTAAGGATCACCAAGGTACACAACATCCTGTTTATTATGTAAGTAAGAGTTTACTTGATGCTGAATCCAGGTATTCACACTTAGAGAAACTTATCCTTGCATTAATTATGGCATCTACTAAATTAAGACATTATTTTGAGACTCATGCCATTATTGTTAAGACTAATTTTCCAATTAAGAATGTTCTCAGGAAACCTGAAATGTCAGGAAGGATGGCTAAGTGGGCAGTGAAGCTTAGTGCATATGATATAAGATATGAACCAAGGACTGCCATCAAATCCCAAGCCTTAGCTGACTTTGTGGCAGATTTTAGTAGTGACTTGCAAAAGGAAGCTGAATTAGAAGTCCAACAGCTAGAAGAAACTAAGGATCCTTGGATACTTTTCACTGATGGAGCTTCTAATGTTAAAGGAACAGGGCTTGGAATACTACTAAAATCGCCACAGGGGGACATAATACCCCACTCCATAGCTTGTGAATTTCAAACTACCAACAATGAGGCTGAATATGAAGCCTTGATAGCTGGTTTGTAAATTGCTAAGCATATGAGGATCAGGTATCTTGAGGTACATGTAGATTCATTATTAATCACTAATCACTTTAATGGATCCTATGCTGTTAAAGGTGAAAAGCTAATCAAATATTTAGAGATAGTCAAAGAATTGGCACTCTCTTTTGTTTCCTTTAGTTTGACACAGGTACCAAGGGAAGAGAATGCAGAGGCTGATGCATTGGCCAATCTAGGATCATCCTTGAAGGTCCCGGATGATATCAAGATACGTATTATCCATATCCTGACCCCTGCTATCGAGGATCATGTAGCTATGGAGATAGGAGAGGATTCTGCAATCATCCCTAGTGATGATACTCAATCTCATTCAGGATTATGGATCCTTCCAATCATGAGATACATACAACATGGAGAGATTCCTACAGGAGAAAACCCCAGGGCTTTCAAAATCAAGGTATCTCAATTTACAATATTGAATAATATGTTGTATAAACGATCTCTTGCAGGTCCATATCTAAGATGCATTGAGGATCCTGAAATCCAAGAAGTCCTAAAGGATTTCCATGAAGGAGATTGTGGAAACCACACTGGGGGCAGAGCATTGTTCTCAAGGATCCTGAGGACAGGATATTATTGGCCTACTATGAAGAAGGATGCTATGGAATATGCCAAGAAATGTGATCCTTGTCAGAGACACAATAATATCCTTCACCAACCAGCAGAACTTTTGCATCCTATATCCTCTTCTTGACCATTTATGAGATGGGGAATGGATATAGTTGGTAAGCTTCCTAAGGCACCTGGTGGAAAAGTATTCATGCTTGCTATGACTGACTACTTCTCCAAGTGGATAGAGGCTGAAGCCTTTGCTCAAGTCAGAGAAAAAGAAGTGATATCCTTTATCAAGAGAAACATTATTACTAGATTTGGTACCCCTTCTGAAATTGTTTGTGATAATGGATCCCAATTTATTGGGAGTAGAACTACTAACTTTTGTGACAGCTGGGGGATTAAGATGATGACATCAACACCAGTCCACCCACAAACTAATGGTCAGGCAGAATCATCCAACAAGATCATCATCAACAATTTAAAGAAAAAGCTTGTATCCAAGAAAGGAAAGTGGGCAGAAGAACTACCTTATGTACTATGGGCTGATATGACAACTCCCAAGATTGCCACGGGCCAAACTCCATTTTCTTTGGTATTTGGGGCAGAATCAGTGATCCCTACAGAGATGGTGGTTCCTACTGCAAGAACAAGCATTCGTGATCCTGAAGGAAATGCTGAAAACTTGGTTCAAGATCTGGATACTATAGAAGAACTCAGGGATTTGGCAAGGATAAGGATGGCCAGTTATCAACAAAGGATGGCTGGAACCTACAACAAGAATGTCAGGATCAGGAAATTCCAAGTTGGTGATATGGTATTAAGAAAAGCATTTCAGAATACCACCAATCCTGTTGATGGAAAGTTGGCACCAAAGTGGGAAGGCCCTTACTTGATTGAAGCCGGGGCAGGAAAGGGGGCATATCGATTGCTAACAATGGAAGGTGATTTGCTACCAAGAGCTTGGAATGCTGTCCACTTGAAGAAATACTTCATGTAACAAGTATCCTTGAAGGATCCTTATAGGACAAATGATCCTCATTTTGGTAATATTCTAATTTCAAACTATTTCATTCTTTTATTATCTTATATAAGGATAAGGATCCTGCATCCTTTATCCTCCTTTCACTTGATTCTGAGTTTTGAAGGTTCAGGTATCCTTAACAAAGGGTTGAGTATCCACAGAAGTATCCAGTTATTTGGGCTTGACCCCAGTTATTTGGGCTTGACCCCAGTTATTTGGGCTTGACCCCAGTTTGGGCCTGTCCCCAGTTTCGCCAGTAGCGCACGATGATCCTGGTACAGTTCATGGCAATGGGACTAGTACTCGCTTTAGGGGCTGACAATTTCATTGTACTGGCTGTATCCGGGATCCTACGTATAATGGTAGACGTACCATACATCCGTTCCTAAGGTTTCTAACGTTTTCACGTTAGCTAAGGTTTTGGCATTTTCATGTCACTAAGTTTGGATAGTCGCCAGTGAGGGCCATACTCCAGTTTACACACGATCCTTTGGGCTTGTCCCCAGTTATCCTTTGGGCTTGTCCTCAGTTATCCTTTGGGCTTGTCCCCAGTTATCCTTTGGGCTTGTCCCCAGTATATTGGGCTTGTCCCCAGAATTATTGGGCTAGTCCCCAGTTACTAACTTTTATCTTATATAGGCTTAGTCCCAAGTTGTATCCTATTTCAGGTTTTCGAAGCTAAATGACCAAGGATCCTTGATCCTTACCTTCTGTTAAGGTTTGTCTTTTGGTTATCCTGATTATAAGTGTTAAAGGTTAGGATCCTAACTTGGATTCTCAGGTATGATCCTTAATTACTTTGATTTTATTTATTATTTACATAAGTGACCCTTATCCTTTGACAACTGAACTTATGATCCTTAAACTACACTACTTTTCAGAACTTGTCAACTATAGGATATTTGATCCTTGATCATATCCTAAACTTTTTGAGGATATTTATTAAATTTTTTCTTTACTTGATAAGTTTAGACAAAATGAATATCACAACAATTGAAAAGTAAAGTACTAACAAGGATAGCAACACGGGAGATAGCCAAAAAGTTAAAGTTATTTTATTCACAAAACATTAAACCCTTTAAGGTTGTCAAAATTGCCAACCCACGTTTCTACCAGCAAAACGTGGCCCGTCCACAGGGGTTGGCAAAGGGTGTCCATTGTTTACGGGTCTTTGTAGTGCAGGAAATAAAAGACGGAAGGATAACAAGTGGCTTCATCCCCCAAACAGAGGATCCATCCACCACCCATTATCCTGCCTATTGTCCAAGGATCCATGATCCTTCACCCTAGAAACTATTGTCTAAAGTTATTACAACCCAAGATTGTTTCACAACACCATAACCAAAATAAAACTACCAAATTCTAAAAAATGGGCTCCGGCTACGTCTAGAAATGTCCATCATCGCCCATTCCTGCAGCCTACACCTTTGCTGCATCACCATCACCTTCACCAGCTCCTCTAGCTCCAGCATCACCCGCATGATCCTTCATCCCACTGCTGCCAGCCTTAATTGCTAAGACCTCTTCTTCATCGTCCAGCTCAGCCAATCTAGCCTTCCAGCCCTCTACGTCCCAGCTGCTCTTGTCAAAGTCAGGATCCAGAGCTTCTTGGGCCATCTGCAACTGGGTTTTGTACATAGCAATGGCAGCGGAGACTTTGGCATCATTGGTGATATCATTCTTCTCTTGGTCAGCAGTGATGTGAGCCAGGACGAGTTCCCTCTTTACCAGATTGACGTCGTTTTCAAGGGAGGCGATCTTCTGATCCTTGGCCAGCATGATCCTTTGGAGGTCCACACATTTTTGCTCAGCCTCTTCAACACTGCCTACATAGTCCTCGATTTCAGCAAATTTATGCAAAAAGACAATGTAAAGTTTAGGATCACATGATCCTCAAGTGGGCAGGATAACTAAGCTAAGTCAATGATCCTTACATCAGCAAAGTACTCAAGGAACTGGTGGCGGATTAAAGGCAGGCCTTCTAGATTGTCAGCCTCAAAGGCTTTCCTCTTCTTTCCCTTAGAAGCAGTAGGCTTGGGGATGGCAGTACTTGGGCTAGCAGCAGCCTTCTTCCTCCCGGACCTGGGACCAACAGTGGTGAGATCGGTGACACTGAAACGGGTAGCAGACTTCGATGATTTTCCAGCACCTACACATCCAAAACAGATAAGTATCCTTATTTCATTTTTATTTAAATATTTAGTTATGCACAAAATGGGATACTTACTTGACATTGTGACAGAACCTGAGGATACCTCTTGAGAATACTGGGTATTTGCTTTAAATGATCTTATTTCAGGATCAATTCTCCGAAAAGCAGCAAGCCTCTCCTTCGTTGCAGGTGTGACAGGGGTAAAACCCAAAATATACTGGAGATAAATCCTTTGTATCCTGGGGAAAATCCCAAATTTTCGTGCGCTACAGGCGGGAGTGTATAAACTCCAAGACTTAGAAAGGTGAAAACCTTTAAACCTTAGAGAGTATGAAAATACCCTTTCGTGAGAGAGGGTGATCAATCCTCATATACCTTAAGGATTCAGGATATAGCCAATAGTAACGAAATTGTCAGCCACTTTTACATGAACTGGTCAGCCACCTTAGACACTAGTTCCAATTGTATAGACAATTTTTTGTGTTACAGGGGTAAAACCCAAAATATACTGGAGATAAATCCTTTGTATCCTGGGGAAAATCCCAAATTTTCGTGCGCTACAGGCGGGAGTGTATAAACTCAAAGACTTAGAAAGGTGAAAACCTTTAAACCTTAGAGAGTATGAAAATACCCTTTCGTGAGAGAGGGTGATCAATCCTCATATACCTTAAGGATTCAGGATATAGCCAATAGTAACGAAATTGTCAGCCACTTTTACATGAACTGGTCCCGCCACCTTTAACTATTCCCGAATAACTTGCGCTCCAGGCGGGGTGTTTAAACCAAATTCGGAAGAAAGGTGAATACCTTTAAACCTTAGAGGATTGGCCCCCTCTCTCACGTCTAAGGTTTAAAGGTATTCACCTTTCTTCCGAATTTGGTTTAAACACCTGCAACGAAGGAGAGGCTTGCAATGAAGGAGAGGCTTGCTGCTTTTCGGAGGCTTGATCCTGAAATAAGATCATTTAAAGTAAATACCCAGGATTCTCAAGAGGTATCCTCAGGTTCTGTCACAATGTCAAGTAAGTATCCCATTTTGTGCATAACTAAATATATAAATAAAAATGAAATAAGGATACTTATCTGTTTTGGATGTGTAGGTGCTGGAAAATCATCGAAATCTGCTACCCGTTTCAGTGTCACCGACCTCACCACTGTTGGTCCCAAATCTGGGAGGAAGAAGGCTGCTGCTAGCCCAAGTACTGCCATCCCCAAGCCTACCACCTCCAAGGGAAAGAAGAGGAAAGCCTCTGAGGCTGAAAATCTAGAAGGCCTGCCTCTAATCCGCCACCAGTTCCTTGAATACTTTGCTGACGTAAGGATCACTGACTTAGCTTAGTTATCCTGCCCACTTGAGGATCATGTGATCCTAAACTTTACATTGTCTTTTTGCATAAATTTGCTGAAATCAAGGACTATGTAGGCAGTATTGAAGAGGCTGAGCAAAAATGTGTGGACCTCCAAAGGATCATGCTGGCCAAGGATCAGAAAATTGCCTCCCTCGAAAATGATGTCAATCTGGTAAAGAGGGAACTCGTCCTGGCTCACATCACTGCTGACCAAGAGAAGGCTGAAATCACCAATGATACCAAAGTCTCCGCTGCCATTGCTATGTATAAGACCCAGTTGCAGATGGCCCAAGAAGCTCTGGATCCTGACTATGACAAGAGCAGCTGGGATGTAGAGGGCTGGAAGGCAAGGTTAGCTGAGCTAGATGATGAAGAAGAGGCTGATGAGGTCCTAGCAATCCAGGCTGGCGGCAGTGGGATGAAGGATCATGCGGGTGACGCTGGAGCTGGAGGAGCTGGTAAAGGTGATGGTGATGCAGCAAAGGTGTAGGCTGCAGGAATGGGCGATGAAGGATATTTCTAGACGTAGCCGGAGCCCATTTTTTAGAATTTTGTAGTTTTATTTTGGTTATGGTGTTTTGAAACAATCTTGGGTTGTAATAACTTTAGACAATAGTTTCTAGGGTGAAGGATCATGGATCCTTGGACAATAGGCAGGATAATGGGTGGTGGATGGATCCTCTGTTTGGGGGATGAAGCCACTCGTTATCCTTCCGTTTTTTTTATTTCCTGCACTATAAAGACCCGTAAACAATGGACACCCTTTGCCAACACATGTGGACGGGCCACGTTTTGCTGGTAGAAACGTGGGTTGGCAATTTTGACAACCTTAATGGGTTTAATGTTTTGTGAATGAAATAACTTTAACTTTTTGGCTATTTCTCGTGTTGTTATCCTTGTGAATACTTTACTTTTCAATTGTTGTGATATACATTTTGTCTGAATTTATCAAGTAAAGAAGAAAAAATTTAATACATATCCTCAAAAGTTTAGGATATGATCAAGGATCACATATCCTATAGTCGACAAGTTCTGAAAAGTAGTGTAGTTTAAGGATCATAAGTTCAGTTGTCAAAGGATAAGGGTCACTTAAATAATAAATAAAATCAAAGTAATTAAGGATCATACCTGAGAATCCAAGTTAGGATCCTAACCTTTAACACTTATAATCAGGATAACCGAAAGACAAACCTTAACAAAAGGTAAGGATCAAGGATCCTTGGTCATTTAGCTTCGAAAACCTGAAATAGGATACAACTTGGGACTAAGCCAATATAAGATAAAAGTTAGTAACTGGGGACTAGCCCAACAATTCTGGGGACAAGCCCAATATACTGGGGACAAGCCCAAAGGATAACTGGGGACAAGCCCAAAGGATAACTGGGGACAAGCCCAAAGGATCGTGTGTAAACTAGAGTATGGCCCTCACTGGCGACTATCCAAACTTAGTGACATGAAAATGCCAAAACCTTAGCTAACGTGAAAACGTTAGAAACCTTAGGAACGGATGTATGGTACGTCTACCATTATACGTAGGATCCCGGATACAGCCAGTACAATGAAATTGTCAGCCCCTAAAGCGAGTACTGGTCCCATTGCCATGAACTGTACCAGGATCATCGTGCGCTACTGGCGAAACTGGGGACAGGCCCAAACTGGGGTCAAGCCCAAAAAGCTGGGGTCAAGCCCAAATAACTGGATACTTCTGTGGATACTCAATCCTTTGTTAAAGATACCTGAACCTTCAAAACTCATAATCAAGTGAAAGGAGGATAAAGGATGCAGGATCCTTATCCTTATATAAGATAATAAAAGAATGAAATAGTTTGAGATTAGAATATTACCAAAATGTGGATCATCTGTCCTGTAAGGATCCTTCAAGGATACTCGTTAGCTAAGGATCACGGATCCTTGTTACATGAAGTATTTCTTCAAGTGGACAGCATTCCAAGCTCTTGGTAGCAAATCAACTTCCATTGTTAGCAATCGATATGCCCCCTTTCCTGCCTCGGCTTCAATCAAGTAAGGGCCTTCCCGCTTTGGTGCCAACTTTCCATCAGCAGGATTGGTGGTATTCTGAAATGCTTTTCTTAATACCATATCACCAACTTAGAATTTCCTGATCCTGACATTCTTGTTGTAAGCTCCAGCCATCCTTTGTTGATAACTGGCCATCCTTATCCTTGCCAAATCCCTAAGTTCTTCTATAGTATCCAGATCTTGAACCAAGTTTTCGGCATTTTCTTCAGGATCACAAATGCTTGTTCTTGTAGGAACCACCATCTCTGTAGGGATCACTGATTCTGCCCCAAATACCAAAGAAAATGGAGTTTGGCCTGTGGCATTCTTGGGAGTTGTCCTATCAGCCCATAGTACATAAGGTAGTTCTTCTACCCAATTTCCTCTTTTGGATCCAAGCTTTTTCTTCAAGTTGTTGATGATGATCTTGTTGGATGATTCTACCTGACCATTAGCTTGTGGGTGGACTGGTGTTGATGTTATCATCTTAATCCCCCAGCTGTCATAAAAGTTAGTAGTTCTACTCCCAATAAATTGGGATCCATTATCACAAACAATTTCAGAAGGGATACCAAATCTAGTAATAATGTTTCTCTTGATAAAGGATATCACTTCCTTTTCTCTGACTTGAGCAAAGGCTTCAGCCTCTATCCACTTGGAGAAGTAGTCAGTCATAGCAAGCATGAATACTTTTCCACCAGGTGCCTTAGGAAGCTTACCAACTATATCCATTTCCCATCTCATAAATGGCCAAGAAGAGGATATAGGATGCAAAAGTTCTGCTGGTTGGTGAAGGATATTACTGTGTCTCTGACAAGGATCACATTTCTTGGCATATTCCACAGCATCCTTCTTCATAGTAGGCCAATAGTATCCTGTCCTTAGGATCCTTAAGAACAATGCTCTGCCCCCAGTGTGGTTTCCACAATCTCCTTCATGAAAATCCTTTAGGACTTCATGGATTTCAGGATCCTCAATGCATATTAGATATGGTCCTGCAAGAGATCGTTTATACAACATATTATTCAATATTGTAAATTGAGATACCTTGATTTTGAAAGCCCTGGGGTTTTCTCCTGTAGGAATCTCTCCATGTTGTATGTATCTCATAATTGGAAGGATCCATGATCCTGAATAGGATTGTGTATCATCAGTAGGGACAATAGCAGAATCCTCTCCTATCTCCATGGCTACATGATCCTCGATAGCAGGGGTCAGGATATGGATAATAGGGATCTTGATATCCTCCGGGATCTTCAAGGATGATCCTAGATTGGCTAATGCATCAGCCTCTGCATTCTCTTCCCTTGGTACCTGTGTCAAACTAAAGGAAACAAAAGAGAGTGCCAATTCTTTGACTATCTCTAAATATTTGATTAGCTTTTCACCTTTAACAGCATAGGATCCATTAAAGTGATTAGTGATTAATAACGAGTCTACATGTACCTCAAGATACCTGATCCTCATATGCTTAGCAATTTGCAAACCAGCTATCAAGGCTTAATATTCAGCCTCATTGTTGGTAGTTTGAAATTCACAAACTATGGAGTGGGGTATTATGTCCCCCTGTGGAGATTTTAGTAGTATTCCAAGCCATGTTCCTTTAACATTAGAAGCTCCATCAGTGAAAAGTATCCAAGGATCCTTAGTTTCTTCAAGCTGTTGGACTTCTAATTCAGCTTCCTTTTGCAAGTCACTACTAAAATCTGCCACAAAGTCAGCTAAGGCTTGGGATTTGATGGCAGTCATTGGTTCATATCTTATATCATATGCACTAAGCTTCACTGCCCACTTAGCCATCCTTCCTGACATTTCAGGTTTCCTGAGAACATTCTTAATTGGAAAATTAGTCTTAACAATAATGGCATGAGTCTCAAAATAATGTCTTAATTTAGTAGATGCCATAATTAATGCAAGGATAAGTTTCTCTAAGTGTGAATACCTGGATTCAGCATCAAGTAAACTCTTACTTACATAATAAACTGGATGTTATGTACCTTGGTGATCCTTAACAAGGACCGCACTTACTGCTTTTGAGGATACCGCTAAGTATAAGGATAATATAACACCCTTTTCTGGTTTCATCAAGGCGGGGGCTGAGGATAGGTAATCCTTGAGAGCTTTGAGGGCACTTTCATGTTTCTCAGTCCATTCAAATTTCTTGTTCTTGCTCAGGATGTCATAGAATTCCTTGCACTTTTCTGGGGATTTGGATATGAACCTGTTCAAGGTTGCGATCCTGCCTGTCAATCTTTGCACATCCTTAGCATTGGCAGGAGATTTGATATTCACAATAGCCTTGATTTGCTCTGCACTTGCTTCAATGCCCCTCTTTGTCACCATATAGCCTAAGAATTTACCTGCTTTAACACCAAAATGACACTTGGAAGGATTTAGTTTCATATTAAATTTATCAAGGATATTGAATGCTTCCTCCAAGTCTTTAAGGTGATCCTCAGCTTTCTTGGACTTAACCACCATGTCATCTATATAGACTTCCATAGTGTGTCCAATTTGTTCCTTGAACATCATATTGACTAGCCTTTGATAAGTAGCACCTGCATTCCTTAGTCAAAATGGCATAGCAATATAACAATATATACCAGTTGGGGTCATAAAGGTTGTATCCTCTTGATCAGATGGTTTCATCTGAATTTGTTGAAATCCAGATGAAGCATCCATAAAAGTCAACAACTCATGACCCGCGGTAGCATCCACCATGGAGTCAATGTGGGGTAATGGGAAAGGATCCTTGGGACATGCCTTGTTTAAATCAGTAAAATCGACACATACCCTCCACTTTCCATTTTTCTTTTGAACAACAACCACATTGGCTAACCATCTTGGATACTTAACCTCTTTTATCATACCTGCCTGAAGTAGTTTATCTACCTCTTCCTGGATAATAGCATTCCTTTCAGGTGCAAACTTCCTCCTCTTCTGATGTATAGGCTTGAATGACCTGTCAATGCCAAGCTTATAAGTAATTATATCCTTAGATATACCTGTCATGTCTTCATGCTTCCAGGCAAAGGTAGTTTTCCTTCTTTTAAGGAAGGATACTAGATCCTGTTCAATGTCACTAAGGATCCTTGATCCTATGAAGATCCTGGATTCAGGATCATGGGGATCCATGAGGATTTCTTTTACATCCTGCTCTCTTGCCTCCAAGACATCTCTTGAAGGATACTTTAATTGCTATTGCTCCATAGGTCTTGAGGTTGGCTTCATTGATGAGGTATAGCAATTCTTAGCTTCTTGTTGATCACTCTCAATTTTCACCACTCCCTACGGACTAGGAAGCTTCACGCACTGATGATAAGTAGATGGGACTGCCTTCATGTCATGTATCCATAGCCTGCCAAGGATAACATTACAACAGGATAAGCAATCTATAACACAAAATTTCTGATAAGAATGGAGTCCTTTAATATAGATAGGGAGTTTGATGTCCCCCAATGTGTTCTTGGTTTCCCCACTGAATCCCACAAGGACTGAGGATCTTGGGACAATATCAGACTCCGGAATATTCATCTTCTTGAGGACATCAAGCTGAATGATGTTCACAGAGCTTCCTCCATCTATAAGGATCCTGCGAACAAAATGATTAGAAATAAACAGGGTAATAACAAGACCATCATGATGAGGATCCTGAACATCAAGACGATCATCCTCATCAAAAGTTATGATCTTATCCTCGGTGACAGTGGACGTCCGGATGGGTCTGTCTCCATTATCCATCTTGGTTTCCTTGGCATGTCTTTTGGCTGCTGAAAAGGAAGTACCACAAATGTCTGTTCCACCGGATATAAAGTTTATAGCTTGTGCATCTGCTGGAGGAGCAGGAGCCTTTTCGGGGATCCTTGACTTCTTTCGTCCCAAAAGCTCTTTCAAATGCCCCATGCTTAACAAATAACCAATGTCCTTTCTAAGTGCAATACACTCTTCAGTTAGATGCCTGAAATCCTCATGATATGCACACCACTTGGACTTATCCTTTGTAGCAGCTGGTTTATCACTTTTTCTCGGCCACCTAGCTTTCTCACCTAAATTCTGCATTGCAAGAATTAGTTCATTGTTATCAACAGAGAAACAGTATTCAGAAATGGGAGGATAATCCTCATCATCTTCTTCCTGTTCCACTGGATGCACATTCTGGTTATCAGATTTATTGTAAGATTTTGATTTGTTGTTCCTGAAGTAGGATCCTTGCTTTTCCTGTTTTGAGGATCCTGTCAGTCTTTCCTGGATCCTTTTATCATCCTCTAATCGGATGAACCGGAGGGCCCTGGTTCTTACTTCATCAAGATTCCTGCAAGGGGTCATGACAAGATCATCATAGAACAATGAATCCCTAAGCAAACCCATTTTAAAGGCTTCTATAGCCGTAGCTATATCCAGGTTAGGGATATCTAAGGATTCTTTACTAAACTTAGTGATGTAATCTCTAAGTGATTCATTTTGACCTTGTGTTACCCTATATAGATCACTAGTTAATCGTTCAAATTTTCTACTACAAGAAAATTGACTATTAAACAAATTAACTAGATTAGCAAATGAAGTAATAGAGTAGGGGGGAAGACTTAGCAGCCATTTAAGAGCAGATCCTGTAAGTGTGGATCCAAAACCCTTGCATAGACATGCTTCTTTTAACCTCTCAGGAATTGGATTGATTTCCATCCTCTCCCTGTATTGAGCTACATGTTCCTCTGGATCCGTTGAACCATCATATAGCTTCATAGTTGGTATTTGGAACCTCTTGGGTATCTCAGCATCACATATAGGTGGTGCAAAGCGAGATATCCTATGGCTACCATCTGCAATTTCAGGAATGGGTTTAACCACTCCTGGTACGCTGGATATCATATCCTTAAGCTTCTGTAACTCCCTGGCCATAGCCTGATTGATACCTGTATCCTGCATAGAGCCATGGTTAGTGTTATATGAATTATTAAAAGTGTTACCTCCCAGAGGATTCATGTTTGGAATTCCAGATGTGAATCCATATTGACGGGACTCGGGTATGATTGAAGGACCAGAGGAAGCAATGGTCTGCATTGGTATGAAGTCTTCTTGATGAACATCTGAGCTTGGAGGCTGCATACTTCTTAAGAATCCTTGATCCTGAAAGATGTTGGATCCTTGAGGCTGAGATGATCCTTGAACCTGAAAGGATCCTGGAACCATAAAGGATCCTTGGATCTGGGAGGATCCTTGGACCTGGGAGGATCCTTGGACCTGGGAGGATCCTTGGATCTGGGAGGATCCTTGGACCTGGGAGGATCCTTGAACTGTGTGCATTCCCAAATATCCTCCTGAGCTGACGAAGGATCCCTGATGCTGATAAGAGGATCCCGATGGCTGAGAGTAGGATCCCTGAGGCTGAGAGTGAGAGCCAAATATTTGACTCATAGTTGCTGTTCCATAACGCCTTTCTGATGGACCACTTTGATACTGAATATCCGGAACTGCCGATTATAGGGTAGTTACAACTGGAGTGTCAAAATTCAACGACCTTGGTATCAGAGGAGAGTGATCCTCCACTGATTTCTTCTGTTTCTTGATATCACCAATCTCTTGGAGGATCCGTTCATTGGTTTTGTCCTGCTCTTGCATGCGATCCCTCATCTACAAAATCAGATTAAAAAGATCATTAGTAGTAGGATTAGAGGAAACAGAAGAAGTTGGTGGTTTTGAGAAAATGGGGGTTTGTCTCTTCGCGGCATTTTCAGCATTCTTCTGGGATCCAGAAGGTGGTGGAGGCAAAGGTGGAACGCCTTGTGAAGAACTCATTGCCGGCATTGAACTTGAAGTGTTCTTTGTTGAGGAAGCCATCTGCTTGGTTGTAACGAACCAAAATTACCACAAAAATATGAATCTTCTTAGGAATGAAGCACCAATTGCCCCACGGTGGGCGCCAAACTGTTTTGGTCAAAAATCAAGCAATGATAATGCAACCAAACTTTCTGTTGTGAGGTGTGATGCTTGAATCAATGAACAATGCTAAGGATCACTCAGAAATGTAATGAACAAGTGACACAATGATTTATACGAGGAAAAAGCCCTTGATCAAGAGTTGATCTCCGGCATAAAAAACCTCGGGTGATGGAAACTACCGATCACCAACTCAGATTAAACAAAAAATGTGTTACAACTTCGGATGATAGCGAGCTAGTTACAAGGATCACTATAGTGTAATGTGCAAAAAAGTGTGTAATCGCCAAGTGAATTGTCGAGAGCTGATCAGAGCAGTTACGAGTGTGTGTGTTAAGCTAAAAATAGCCAAGTGTTCTAATAAAGCTCCCTATCCCCTTTTAAAAATGGAAAATATCTAAGCTAACTAACTATCCGCATTTCGTGCAAGTCCTCCACGACCTCCATAACGTCCATTTCAGTCAAGCACGTGCAGAATAAAAAGGGAATATGCTCCAGGAATATCGCCAAGACCAAGTCCAAGCTCGTACTCCTGCAAAACAACATCATATTCAAAGCAGACAATCGTTAGTATAAGGATCCTTATGATGATCCATGATCCTGATCCTACAATACTTTCTGAGGATCACTAATTCAGACAGAATTAAGGATCCTTAAGCCCAACAGTAATTGAGGATCACTGATCATTGGAAAATCCTCCCCTAACATGAAGCACAAAGGATCAAAGTTGAGCTAAGTGTCTCGAACTGGGGACATCTTAGTAGGAGAAGTCACAAAAGGGGTTGGAATTTAATACTAGGCCTACACTCGATTCCTGGTATGATCTTTCCTTTGTGAACCTTAAATGAATTGTTTAACTTTGATTAAGGATATATCTATAGGATATGTCTTTTGAGTAGTATTTTTGGAATACGTTTCGGGATATCTGATTGAAATATTTAGGAAATGATACTTGGATTGAAAATAAAAACTCTGATCAAACAAATATTATCAAAACAGGTTTCAGAAAAGGGACTATCTTTTATTCTTTAGAAGTTTTGTCTAAAATTAATTGAATTTTTAGAAATTCTATTTGAAAAAGGTTTTCATAGTATATCACTGAGTATATTGATCAGGATATGAGAGCAATAGCAAGCCAATTGAAAGATGAAATTATTTGAAATAAGCAATATCAGTTGATAACCGAAGGTTTCATCCTAAAACCTAGGACCCATCCACCTTCGGCTATCAAGTTGTTTTAATACAGAAATAAAAACTGTTCATAGGACAAGAAATAAAAATTGTTCAAACATAAGCATAACTCTCAAATATAAAGAAAACAAATTTTAGGAGGCAGCGCCCTCTTCGTTCATGGTATTTTCAGCAGCATTCGTCTCCAGTTGGTGTTTCGATTGCTTTTGAAGATCCTTCAGCTGCAGGTTTGGTAGAAGTGCCGCCGAGACTCCTTAGCTTTGTTTCCCAGGCACTGACGTCCCAAGAAGGGCATTCGAAGCCCAGTGTTTTGGCTTCATGGGCCATCTTTAGCCTGGCCTGGAGGAGGGAAGTGACGACGGAACTTTTAAGGCTTTCCCGGTAGCTGACCATATCCCGTTCATGTTGAGCATGGGCAGCATCAAGATCGGCTTGGGCCTGGAGAGTGGCTTTGTTGAGAGCAGTCTGGTGTTCTTGGATCATAGCCTTGAACTTCTCCTCGTAGTGCCGAGATTTGGCGGCTGCAATCATGCCCTGATCGGAGATGGTAACCTCGGCTTTCTTCAATTTGGATTCAAGCGTCTTGTTGAGCCCACAGGATTCTTGATATAGATGAACCAGACGTTCAAGACCCTGCAAAAATAAGAAGACAGGTATTGGTTTTAATACTTATAAGTGGTATAAGCTGCAGGATATGGCTCAAGGATACTAACCTGGTTGAGAAAAGAAGTCATAAATCCGCTTGCTTCGATGAACCCGTGATTCTCATAGGGAAATGTATCAGAGATAACGGGGGAATCGGGCTCTTTCCTTTTACGAGAGCTTGAACTCCGGGGCTTGGTAGCTGGCGAAGGTTTGGGAATGACGATGGCCTTGGAACTGCTGGGCTTGGATGAGGCCGTGGCCTTGGGACTAGGTTCCTTCTTGATCTGGACCTGATCGGAATAACTGTCCAGCTCGTCAAGGTCAAAGACTTCAGGGATCTTGGCCGGTGCTGCGTAAAGGGAAGAAGTCTTACGTATTTATTACCCTTCATTATATTATATTGCGCTAGTTAATTATTTCAAAAGTAATCCTTACCAGACATTTCAGATGATGAGTATTGACTGGAACTCGAGATATGTGTGGTAAAACTCCTGTCACTTGCAGGTAATTGGCAAACAGTTTTGATTCTTTTTTCTGATTCCGCAGTAGGGGGAGCTACTTCCTTAAAATTCACTGCAAAAGGATCAAATAAGAGGATATTAGCAAAAGATAAAAGTCTAAAGGTACATGGGAACATTCATGATCCTACCGGTGGTTAACCACTCCACCGGAAGGCTAGCACCCTCATCAATGGAGTCTCGTTTGACAAAGAAGAACTTGCGTTGCCATCCGTCTTCGGTTTTTGTGGCTTTAAGAATAAGGGGTTTATTGGAAGTCGAAAAAAGCAAAAACCGGCCGGAACCGTGGGATCGGAGGCGGTAAGCGATTGGCAGTTCTTCGATACAAAGGTCGGGACAGTGAAGATTTTTAATTTGGTTGAGTACGATTAATACCCTCCAGACCATGGGCATGGTTTGGGCAAAGGAGATACCGGTGGTCCGGAAGAATTGCATCATAAATTCGGGAAAAGGGTACCGAAGACCTAGCGAGAAAGGGTATGCCGGGAAGCAAACCCAATCAGCAGAAGAAACGTCCGATCGAATTGACCGATCAAATGGTCTAAAGACCGTGCCATCGGGGAAAGCACCGGAAGCTCTCAAAGCCACAATGTCTGCGTTGTCAAAAGCACAGACCTCCTTCTCGGGATTTTTGAGAAGATTCTGTTGAATGAAGGTCTCGGATGATTCACCGGTTTGGGAATAAGTTCTGGCAGCCATTGCAAGTAAAGGTAAAGAGATTGACAGGAAATGAATGAGAAGTAGGGAATTACCTGGAGACTCCGTTGAAGATATCCGCTTTTCAAACAAGAAGAGAGAAGATATAGGAGCATTGTAGATCTCCATCGAGTTAAAAACGCATTGGAAGTTATGGTGTAATCTTGACCGTTGTCTCGATTTAATTGCCTTGATTTACGAGATAGAATTTTTAAAATATATCCGTTGGATTGGTATACCAACAGATATATTTGGGGACAATTGTTATAGGCCATTTTCTGAGTATATATATCCTGACTAATATCCTGCTTTTGGTTGTTTACTTATGATCAGGATACTGGATTAGGATATTGGTATCATCCTGGGCCATATCCTGGTGTTTACTAAATTAACCACGTGCAGGTAAGAGGCTGTGGGTTACTAACGGTCAGATAGACTTCTTCTCCTCAAGACTCGGGCGTATCTGTTATGTGAGAGACGTTGAACCCGAAAGACCAGATCTACAACGTTCGAATGGGGAATATTCGTTGGATCCCGGTTTATTAGGATAGTTTGTTGCATTTCTTTTACTATAAATAGATGGGGGCAGATCAGATTAAGGCACGCAACTTTCACACACACTTTCGAACACTTTTGCTCTCTAGCTTTCAGCAGTCACTACACACAAACACTTGTAATCGAATTACATTGTAACACCTAGTTGATCCGCATCACATCCTGCACTATATCCTGAGATTTAAAGCAATAGAAGAACAAGGCAGCTGCGATTGTCAGCTCCCGAGGTTTTTTGCCGGCGATCTAGATTGATCAAGGGCTTTCCTCGTACATCACGTGTCAACCTTTACTTTTTTGCTCATTGTTTGATCATAGATACAGCTCAATATCCTGAGCCGTATCCTGAAACTGTTTTTGCAATTAACTTGATTAACATATTTTCGATACTCATTTCTAGCACACTACCTCACTTAACTAATTTGATCACTTAATTGCTTCGGTAATTTTTGACCAAAACAATAACATCAATCGCAATACGCGATTACGTGAATGGTTCAACACGTTTTCAACTTAACATGATGTAAGTGCACCACTGGTATAAAAAAGGGTTGAGCATACCAACAATGTTGTGCTTGTATTAGGGTGGTTGAGTTTGACTGACCTTTTGTATTTATCGATGGTCAAACATCGTCATCATGTTATCACTATGGAGAAAACACATGAATCTAATGTTGTCGACGTATCAAAAGGCCAAAGTATGATCGGTTCCATATCGCAAAGGGGGCAAACCCCGGAACCAATATCAATTCCCCTTTTCCGATGCGCATCGGCAGTAGGAATTCTCTTCATTTCCGCTCTCCATACAAAGATGTTACACTTCGACGGGACCCACTTTCACCAGTCAAGCATAAACCGATCTGGATCCATGATACCTCGGTTAAGAAGAGTTTTTACCGATTTAACCGTAAAAGAACCCGAAGAGTCGCCCAGCCATCTCCATTTGTCTCTACCAGGAATGAGAGAAACCGTAGATAACTTACCCGAAAGCGAAGCAAGCTCCCCAAGCTCCAAATCCGTTTCTGGGTCATGTCTCCACAACCACAAACCACCATCTTCCAATCTGTCCTTAACCGAGCATAATTTCACAACTTCCAAACTAAACAACTCGGGATAAACTTCTTTCGAAGGAACATCCTCCAGCCACGGATCGAACCAAAAAAGGATATTACTCCCCGACCCGACCTAACCTCGAAAAAAGCACCGAATAGGCTTATTCTCAATAACTGGTTTATTGAGACAATTGCAAATATTCAGCCAAGTTCCCCTGATAGTTCTATTACCCGGTAAAAACGACCACCCCGAACTACTTGAGTGAATGGCTTTAATCACTTTAACCCATAAATTATCAATCTCACACTTAAACCTCCAACCCCATTTTGCTAAGAAGAGCCAAATTGGAATCCGAGAGTTTACAAAGGCCCAAACCCCCAGCTTTCTTGGGAGTAGACACCCTATCCCAAGCCACCCAATGAGTCTTCCTAACGTCACTCGAACCACCCCAAAGAAACTTTTTAATGATACTTTCCAGATCTTTGATAACCTTAACCGGGGCTTTGTAGAGAGACAAGAAGTAATTGGGAAGACTTTGAAGAACGGATCGGATTAGCGTCACCCTCCCCCTATAGATAAAACCGAAGCCTTCCAGAGAGTGAGCCTATTTTCGAAGACATCATAAACTGGTCTCCAATTGGAAATGCGGTTCATATTTGTTCCCACCGTCAAACCAAGATAATGAAAAGGGGTTGATTCATCCTTACAACCAATCCAGTTAGCCATCTCCCCCACTTCTGAACTAGAAACACAAAAACCGAAAAAACTAGACTTGGCGAGATTAATTTTCAGGCCCGAACAAGCGTGGAAGCATCTCAAAACTCTAATTACATTGGCAACATTTTCTTTACTCCACTTCCCCATGATAACTGCGTCATCGGCATAAAAAAGATGCGAAAGGCAAGGGCCTTCGTTCGGGAGTTGAATACCTTTAAACACTTCGTTCGGGTGTCATTAGCTAGCTAAAGGTCTTTATGACACATGATAGATAAAAAAATGGTAGTTTTTGTACCCCATTTAATAATATTTTAAAAAATTATTTTCATATCACATAGAGTCGAGCCTTCTTCACATCTTAATACATTCATAACTATATGATATGGAGAAAGGGCGTATAGAAGAAAAAAATTGAAACTTCTCAAATTGTTTTAATTTGATTAGCCATTCATATTATTTAATCAATAAGTTAAGAAATTTTCGTTAAGAATATATAGAAGAAAAGGTGTATCAAAAGATAACAAATAGAGTGGATTGTACTTTCTATTATTTATTTATACAACAAAAATTTCAGGTTATGTTTTTGAACTAAGTTAAATACATTGGATGTTCTTTGTGTTTGTACTAGGTTAGAACCTATGTATTACACGGGTTAAATAAACGCAATTTTATATATTAAATAATAAAAAGTTATATCTTTATGAACCCCGTATGTTGTACGGGTTAAATAAATGTAATTTTATATATCAAATAATAAAAAAAAGTTATATCTTTAAAAACCATGTGTATTACACAGATTAAATAAGTGTAATTTTGTATACTAAATACTAAAAACGTCGTAACTCTAAAAAACCCGTCTATAATCTGGTTGAATAAATCTACCAAATAATAAAAAAAATTACATCCTTAAAAACTCGTATATTACACGTGTTGAATAGATCTAAAAAAGAGTTATATCTTTAAAAACCATTTGTATTACACAGATTAAATAAATGTAATTTTGTATATTAAATACTAAAAACGTTGTATCTTTAAAAAAAACCCGTGCATAGTCAGGTTGAAAAATCTACCAAATAATAAAAAATTATATCCTTAAAAAATCTCGTGTATTACACGTGTTGAATAAATCTAATTTTACATAGCAAATGATAAAAAGTTATATATTTAAAAACTTCGTGTATTACACGGGTTATATAAATGTAACTTTGTATAGTAAATAATAAAAATATATATTTTTTTTTAAAAACCTTGCGTTTTGCACGAGTTGAATAAATATAATTTTGTATACCAAATAACAAAAAAGTTATATTTTTAATAAATTAGATAACATTTAATATTAATTTATTATTTATATATTTAATATAAGATAAGTAGGAAAGATGGGTATTTGTTTTAAAAATATATTAAATCAACAATTTAGATTTGAGGATAATATTTTATTAAAGTATGATAAGATTTAATATTAATTTATTATTTATTTAGTTAATATAAGATAAGTATAAATTTGAGGATACCTAAAATGAATGACACGTGTTCAAAAGCTGGTTTCTTTTATTATAGTGCATACATTTCTATATATGTTTTATCTTTTAGACCAGATGTTAACATTGAACCCACCTAAATATCACTCATGTAAGGACACTGTTGGTGCACTGATGTCTGTTAACTTCGTCTTTATCAAGTCTTGTATTGTATTAGATAGATTAGGGTACGGATATTGTGAAAACAGTATTTTAAGGTAATTCCGCTTGAAAGGTGCATAATGTTATTTCAAACGGAATTAGGGAGTTCAAGCGAAATTAACTAATTCCACACGGAATTAGGTAATTCCGTTTGTATGATGATTTCGTTTGAAGACTGTTTCAAGCGGAATTAGATGCTTATAAATACCTGATCTGATCTGTCATTTTGAAATGGAATTAGTGTGTGAGAGCTGAGGTGCTGCCGAATTTTTGTCAGAATTGTATTGTAAAAGCTCAGAATTAATCAATAAGAAGATAATTAGAAAGGAACAAGTTGTATTACGTCAATTACATTGATTCCGCCTTTGTATTTGATGTTGAACTCATCGGATTGACTCGTTAGGGTCACACGACGATCCAACAAGTGGTATCAGAGCTCAGGACGAGGAGTTCATACCAATTCAGCTTGATTTCAGCTGATTCTCTTACTTCTACTCATTCTTTTCTGATTTGAACGAGATTTAACGGACAAATTGACTTGATTTTCACATATCATAGGCGAAATACACTTTTAACAAACCCTTGAAAGTTTCAGATCAAAATTCGAAGTAAAAGTGACAAAAATGGGCATAAAAGTTAATTCCGCTTGAACAAACGTATAATTTCGTTTGAAAAAGATTGTTGTCATTCCGCACGGAATTACAATTTTTCACTAATTTCGCTTGAAAGTGCATAATCCTGTTTGAACCAGATCCTAATTCCGCACGGAATTAGATTCTGTTGGTAATTTCGCTTGAAAAGTGAACAAGTAATTTCATTCGAGAGTTATTCCGTTTGAAAAGTTGTAATTCCGTTTGAAGTTCACAATTCCGTGTGAACTGATTCCGCTTGAAATTTCTGTGTTAAAAATCAAAAAAAATTCTAAGTGTTTGTTGATCGTTTCAGGTACTTGAAAATGGATGATCTATTCATGAATCCATTTTGCGATGTGTTTGCTTATACCGGTGGTTTGGGAGATGATACAACGAAAAATAAGAATAACACCACACCAACATCGAATGCTAAGAAGATGTTTTCCGATGCGATGAGTGTAGAGAGTGCTTATGGGACTTACAACAAACCTCCTAAACTGTTAGCGATTGAAGATTACAACAGGTGGGCTACGAGATTTGAGGAGTGGCTTAAAGCATTCGCATACCCAAGCTGGAAAAGTTTAAAGAACGGTTACACTTCGGGAGATCGTAGTGGTCAAAGTTTAGTAGAACCTGATGATATAGAAAGATATGTCGCTGAACAAAAATGCATAGCATTGATTCATCAGTCAGTTAGAGATGATATAATTTCATTGATCGAGTAAAAAATTCGACAGATCTTTGGGAGAAACTGAGGGTAAAGTGTGTAGGTAGTGCTGAGATTGTAAAAAACAAAAAGAAACTGTTACGTAAAGAGTTTGATTTATTTGGTTGTATGAAGAATGAATCTGTTTGTAAAATGATTCAAAGATTTGGGCATCTGAAGATGGAGCTGGCTAGACATGGAATCACTTATACTCAAGAAGAGTTGATTGACAAATTGTTTAACTCATTGCCGAATGAGAAAGACTGACAATATTTTGCTTTAATGTTGAAGAACACCATCAAGCCGCCAGAAGTTTTGACAGTAGATCTGCTCATTGAAAGACTGGAAAGCCATGAGTTAGAGATTAAGAAATCTAAAGTCAACAACTCAGCTTATCAGCAGAATGTGGAGCTGTATTACAGAGGAAATCTACCAAAGACTGGTTCTCCAAGAACAGCATTTTCTGCAGAGAGCTCAAACTCTGTGAACCAAGAAAGTCCTCACAGTGGTTTTCACAGTGGATCTTCTTCAACAACTTCAAACCAATCTACATCAAAGAATCTATTCCAATGTAACATTATTGTGGATCTGAAGAACGCTCAAAATTTCAGTGAAGAGTCAGCAAAACAGCAAATGGTATTCTTAGCGTCTGTGCTTGAATCGTACGAGAGCCTCGTGGCGGGCAAGATTGGAAACACCAACCTGACAAAGGAGGACTATGATCAGATAGATCCTGAAGAGATGGAACTGATCGATATCAGGTGGTGTATGGCCAGTGCAGTCCGTAGAGCACAACGTTTTATGGAAATCACGGGAAGACATTCAATTGGAGGACCTTCCACCAAACTTGGCTTTGACAAGTCAAAGGTCACTTGTTTCAGGTGTAAACAAAAGGGACATTTCAAGCGTGAATGTCGAAATGCACCTGCTGATGATACTGCTAATCCGTTCAGAGAAGATTACTACAAGAGAGCAATTTATCATCAGAACAAGGCTGAACCCCCCAGAATGAAACAACTTGAAGATAATCCTAAAGAAAAATCAAGAGCTCTAGCTGTTATTCACGATGACGAAGGCTTTGATTGGAGTGATATACTGCCTGAGGAAGATGCAGTAGGTTATGCTTTTGCAGCAACAACAGAAATTACTCCTTACAAAGACGAAAGAACAGCAGAAGAAAAATTAAATGACAGACAACAGAGAGCTCAATACAAGATGATCAGAATTTCTCGTGTTTACAGTGAAGCTAAGAGAGCGAAGCGATGGGATGCTGATAGAGAATGTTACCTTGATCCTGAAGGAAACATTGCTATTAATCCAAAGACTCTTAGTCTTGAAGCTTTCACTGAGGAATTTGCTGAACAAGAAGAATCTCAACAGAGAAAATGGTGGGGAGATGGTGAAGAGAAAGAAAAGGAGAAGGAGCCGAAGCCAAAGAAGATCGATGACGGGATTATTGATACATCACAAGAGTTGAACGCCGAAAACTTGATGAAGATGGCTGACAAGGTGCTGGCTGCAAAGGAACTTGAGGTAGACTCTAAGCCTGAAACTGAGTCTAAAAGCCAGGTCAGTTCAAATGCGTCAACTAGTGAGTCAGGTAAGAAAGTCAAAGGTGACAGTGACTGCAAAAATTGCATGAAAAACTACAAAGTTTGTAGTACACTCGCTTACCTCAATGGTACGAAGGTTGATGATCTGACAAAAAGAGTCAGAAAGGTTGAAGATCAGGTTCTTGACCGTGACAAAATGCTCAAATTTTCAAATGATCAAGTTAAAAGGTTAACTGAGAAAATTGACAATGATAAAATTGAAGTAGAAAGAATTAAGAAAGAAAATGAAAAATTGATTCATGAAAATCGTCAACTCTCAGAAAATTTTAACAAATTAAAACAAACGGTAAAGGATTCTGATGAACGAAACAGTAAAACCAGAAAAGAAAATGAGCATTTAACTGGAGTTCTTAGATACAAAGAAGAACAAATCAACAAGCAACTGGATGAGATTGCTAAGTTGAAGCTTGAGTTTGAAGAAGCAAAGATTGAGAATGAGCGCATCAATCTGAAATTAACCAGTTACAACTCCGCAAGCTTTGTTTTGCAACACATTGTTCCCAAACCCATCGGGAAAAACAAAGCAGGCGAAGATGTATACTCGGATGGGACTGGGGTTGGGTATCATCAGGTTCCACCGCCAGTGTTAAACAATTTTTCAAAGAAAAAATCCGGGTTGGTTAATGACGATGAGGATGTTAATGAGATAAAACTTCCAGAGTCAATTGATGTTATATTTTCTTCATCATCATCTGATGATAGTGTTCAGTCTGAGATTGTTAAAAGCACAGCTGAAAATGTTTTGAAGTCGGATAGTGATTCAGCTGAAGATGATGAGTGTTTTCTGAACAACTACATTCCGAAACCAAAATCCAAAAACAACTTAAATGAAGAACCTACTCTTGTCATGTACAAGATGTTGGGATCGGATAAGTTGTATTCGGATTCTGAGTTTCCTCTGGAGAATGTTAATGTTGCTAAATTGACAAATGTGTTCAAATTAGTTGAAATTGATGTGTCTGAAGTAGAGGGTTTTAATCAGACAAAGAGGCAAATGAACTTTGAGAAAGATAAGGCTTACTATAAAAAACCTGTTGTTCCACCTCGTTTTTACAACAAAAATCAAAACAGATGGTCGGGTGGTTATCAGGGTGGTAAGTATTATCAAAAGAGGAATGTTCAAAACAAGAAGTTTGCTGAGAAAAAGGTGTTTGTGAATAGCTTAAGTTCACTTTCTGATGAGGAATCTAAAATCTTTTCAAAATCAAACGAAGAGTTCTTTAAGAAGAAAGCTTCACAGCCTCAGTCTGAAGGCACAAGTCGAGTAGTTGACACTCGAACATGCTTCAAATGCAATCAAGTTGGACATATTGCACGAAAGTGTACCAACTTGAAGCCTAAGACTGAAGTTGTGATGAATTCAAGAAAGAAAAATGATGTGAAGGGAAAAGCTCCAATGTTTGTTGAGCAAAAAGTTTTGAAAAGGGATAACACCAAAATCAAAACTGAACTGGTAAAGAATGTGGTAACTTAAAATGACAAGTTTTACAAACGGGTGGCATCGTCTCAACAAACATGGAAGCCAAAAACAGAGAAACAAACTTCAACTCCACAAGAGAAGAAGATTGTTCCTAAAAAGATCCTTCAAAATGAAACCAGAAAAGAGAAAGTTCCAATCTGTTATGAGGATTTTACCAAAAAGAATGTGTCTTCAAAAGTTGTTGAGAAAACTGACATAAAAGAGAACATTGAAAATAAATTGGAAATTAATGATGAGAATTTTTCGCCTCTTTAATCAGTTGTAAAGTGTATTGATGAGATTAAGTTACCTGAGTCTGATTAGGCTTGGGCAGCTTATTTCAGCTAAATCAATTTGTGATATGTGCAGGAGCTTTCAAGATCCGTTTCACGTTGGATTATGGATAGTGGAGCTTCTCGGCACATGACGGGGAAGAAAACCCTGCTGTACGATGTTAGAGGGTTCAATGGAGGTTATTTTGGATTCGCAGGCAACCAAGGTGGTAGAATAATTGGTGAAGGAACGTTATCCAATGGGATTGTTACATTTGAAAGAGTGAATTACATTCCTGAGCTTGAGAATAATCTTCTGAGCATCTCGCAGATCTGTGACAGGATGTATACCACTCATTTCACTGACAAAGAATGTTTGATCTTGAAACCAGGATTTTGTTAGGGGAGGATTTTCCAAAGATCAGTGATCCTCAATTACTGTTGGGCTTAGGGATCCTCAATTCAGTTTGAATTAGTGATCCTCAGAGAGTATTGTAGGATCAGGATCCAGGATCATCATAGTGATCCTTACACTAACGATTGTCTGCTTTGAATATGATGTTGTTTTGCAGGAATACGTGCTTGGACTTGGTCTTGGCGATATTCCTGGAGCATATTCCCTTTTTATTCCGCACGTGCTTGACTAATATGGACGTTCTGGAGTTCGTGGAAGACTTGCATGAAATGCGGATAGTTAGTTAGCTTAGATGTTTTCCAAATTTAAACGGGGATAGCGAGCTAAATTAGAACACTTGGCTATTTTTGGCTAAACACACACACTCGTAACTGCTCTTATCAGCTCTCAACAGTTTACTTGGCGTTTACACACTTTTTGCACATTACACTCTAGTGATCCTTGTAACAAGCTCGCTATCATCCAAAGTTGTAATACATTTTTTGTTTAATCTGAGTTGGTGATCGGTAGTTTCCATCACCCGAGGTTTTTTATGCCGGAGATCAACTCTTGATCAAGGGCTTTTTCCTCGTATAAATCATCGTGTCACTTGTTCATTACATTTCTGAGTGATCCTTAATATTGTTCATTGACTCAAGCATCACACCTCACAACAGAAAGTTTGGTTGCATTATCTTTGCTTGATTTTTGACCAAAACAGTTTGGCGCCCACCGTGGGGCAATTGGTGCTTCGTTCTTGAGAAATCATCGTTCTTGTGATCATTTTGGTTCAATACAACCAAGCAGATGGCTTCTTCAACAACGAATACATCAAGTTCTATGCCGGCAATCAGTTCTTCACAAGGCGTTCCTCCTTTGCCTCCACCACCTTCTGGATCCCAGAAGAATGCTGAGAATGCTGCGAAGAGACAAACCCCCATTTTTCCAAAACCACCAACTTCTTCTGTTTCCTCTAATCCTACTACTAATTATCTTTTTACTCTGATTTTGCAGATGAGAGATCGCATGCAAGAGCAGGACAAAACCAATGAAAGGATCCTCCAGGAGATTGGTGACATCAAGAAACAGAAGAAATCAGTGGAGGATCACTCTCCTCTGATACCAAGGTCATTGGATTTCGATACTCCAATTGTAACTACCTTACAATCGGCAGTTCCGGGCATCCAGTATCAAAGTGGTCCATCAGAAAGGCGTTATGGAATAGCAACTATGAGTCAAGCATTTGGCTCTCACTTTCAACCTCCAGGATCCTGTTTTCAGCCTTCAGGATCCTCCTTCCAGCCTCAGGGACCCTTTGTCAGCTCAGGAGGATATTTGGGAATGCATACAATTCAAGGATCCTCCCAGGTTCAAGGATCCTCCCAGATTCAAGGATCCTCCCAGGTTCAAGGATCCTCCCAGGTTCAAGGATCCTCCCATGTTCAAGGATCCTCCCAGGTTCAAGGATCCTCCCAGGTTCAAGGGTCCTCCATGGTTCCAGGATCCTTTCAGGTTCAAGGATCCTCTCAGCTTCAAGGATCCAACATCTTTCAGGATCAAGGATCCTGAAGAAGTATGCAGCCTACAAGCTCGGATGTTCATCAAGGAGACTTCATACCAATGCAGACCATTGCTTCCTCTGGTCCTTCAATCATACCAGAAACCCGTCAATATGGATTCACATCGGCGATTCCAAACTTGAATCCCATGGGAGGTAACACTTTTAAAATTCATATAACACTAACCATGGCTCTATGCAGGATACAGGTATCAATCAGGCTATGGCTAGGGAGTTACAGAAGCTTAAGGATATGATATCCAGCGTACCAGGAGTGGTTAAACCCATTCCTGAAATTGCAGATGGTAGCCATAGGATTTCTCGCTTTGCACCACCCATTTGTGATGCTGAGATACCCAAGAGGTTCTAAATACCAACCATGAAGCTATATGATGGTTCAACGGATCCAGAGGAGCATGTAGCTCAATACAGGGAAAGGATGGAGATCAATCCAATTCCTGAGAGGTTAAAGGAAGCATGTCTATGCAAGGGTTTTGGATCCACACTCATAGGATCTGCTCTTAAATGGCTGCTAAGTCTTCCCCCTTACTCTATTACTTCGTTTGCTAATCTAGTTAACTTGTTTAATAGTCAATTCTCTTGTAGTAGAAAATTTGAACGATTAACTAGTGATCTATATAGGGTAACACAAGGTCAAAATGAATCACTTAGAGATTACATCACTAAGTTTAGTAAAGAATCCTTAGATATCCCTAACCTGGATATAGCTACGGCTGTAGAAGCCTTTAAAATGGGTTTGCTTAGGGATTCATTGTTCTATGATGATCTTGTTATGACACCATGCAGGAATCTTGATGAAGTAAGAACCAGGGCCCTTAGGTTCATCCGCCTAGAGGATGATAAAAGGATCCAGGAGAGATTTACAGGATCCTCAAAACAGGAGAAGCAAGGATCCTACTTTAAGAATAACAAGTTCAAATCCTACAACAAGTCTGACAACCAGAATGTGCATGCAGTGGAGCAAGAAGAGGATGATGAGGATTTTCCTCCAATTTCTGAATACTGTTTTTTTGTTGATAAGAATGAGCTAATTCTTGCAATGCAGAATCTAGGTGAGAAAGCTAGGTGGCCAAGAAAAAGTGATAAACCAGCTGCTGCAAAGGAGAAGTCCAAATGGTGTGCATATCATGAGGATTTCGGGCATCTCACTGAAGAGTGTATTGCACTTAGAAAAGAAATTGGCTACTTGTTAAGCAAGGGGCACTTGAAAGAGCTTTTGGGACGAAAGATGTCAAGGATCCAGGATCCTGAAAGGATACCGGAAAAGGCTCCTGCTCCTCCAGCAGATGCACAAGTTATAAACTTCATATCCGGTGGATCAGACATTTGTGGTACTTCCTTTTCAGCAGCCAAAAGACATGCCAAGGAAACCAAGATGGATAATGGAGACAGACCCATCCAGACCTCCACTGTCACCAAGGATAAGATAATAACTTTTGATGCGGATGATCGTCTTGATGTTCAGGATACTCATCATGATGGTCTTGTTATTACCCTGTTTATTTCTAATCATTTTGTTCGCAGGATCCTTATAGATGGAGGAAGCTCAGTGAATATCATTCAGCTTGATGTCCTCAAGAAGATGAACATTCCTGAATCAGACATTGTCCCAAGATCCTCAGTACTTGTGGGATTTAGCGGGGAAACCAAAAATACATTGGGGGAAATCAAACTCCCTATCTATATTGAAGGACTCCATTCTTATCAAAAGTTTTGTGTCATAGATTGCTTATCTTGTTGCAATGTTATCCTTGGCAGGCCATGGATACACGACATGAAGGCAGTCCCATCTATTTATCATCAGTGCGTGAAGCTTCCTAGTCCATGGGGGGTGGTGAAAATTGAAAGTGACCAGCAAGAAGCTAAGAATTGCTACAAATCATCAATGAAACCAGCCTCGAGACCAAGGGAGCAATAGAAATTAAAGTATCCTTCAAGAGATGTCTTGGAGGCAAGAGAGCAGGATGTAAAAGAAATCCTCATGGATCCTCATGATCCTGAATCCAAGATCTTCATAGGATCAGGGATCCTTAGCGACATTGAACAGGATCTAGTATCCTTCCTTAAAAGAAGGAAAACTACATTTGCCTGGAAGCACGAAGACATGACAGGTATATCTAAGGATATAATTACTCACAAGCTTGGCATTGACAGGTCATTCAAGCCTATACATCAGAAGAGGAGGAAGTTTGCACCTGAAAGGAATGCTATTATCCAGGAAGAGGTAGACAAACTACTACGAGCAGGTATGATAAGAGAGGTCAAGTATCCAAGATGGTTAGCCAATGTGGTTGTTGTTCAAAAGAAAAATGGAAAGTGGAGGGTATGTGTCGATTTTACTTATTTAAACAAGGCATGTCCCAAGGATCCTTTCCCATTACCCCACATTGACTCCATGGTGGATGCTACCGCGGGTCATGAGTTGTTGACTTTTATGGATGCTTCATCTGGATTTCAACAAATTCAAATGGATCCATCTGATCAAGAGGATACAGCCTTTATGACCCCAACTGGTATATATTGTTATATTGTTATGCCATTTGGACTAAGGAATGCATGTGCTACTTATCAAAGGCTAGTCAATATGATGTTCAAGGAACAGATTGGACACACTATGGAAGTCTATATAGATGACATGGTGGTTAAGTCCAAGAAAGCTGAGGATCACCTTAAAGACTTGGAGGAAGCATTCAATATCCTTGATAAATTTAATATGAAACTGAATCCTTCCAAGTGTCACTTTGGTGTTAAAGCAGGTAAATTCCTAGGCTATATGGTGACAAAAAGAGGCATTGAAGCAAGTCCAGAGCAAATTAAGGCTATTGTGAATATCAAATCTCCTGCCAATGCCAAGGATGTGCAAAGATTGATGGGCAGGATCGCAGCCTTGAACAGGTTCATATCCAAATCCTCATAAAAGTGCAAGGAATTCTATGACATCCTGAGGAAGAACAAAAAATTTGAATGGACTGAGAAGCATGAAAGTGCCTTTAAAGCTCTTAAGGATTACCTATCCTCAGCCCCCACCTTGACGAAACCAGAAAAGGGGGATATATTATCCTTATACCTAGCAGTATCCTCAAAAGCAGTAAGTGCGGTCCTTGTTAAGGATCACCAAGGTGCACAACTTCCTGTTTATTATGTAAGTAAGAGTTTACTTGATGCTGAATCCAGGTATTCACACTTAGAGAAACTTATCCTTGCATTAATTATGGCATCTACTAAATTAAGACATTATTTTGAGACTCATGCCATTATTGTTAAGACTAATTTTCCAATTAAGAATGTTCTCAGGAAACCTGAAATGTCAGGAAGGATGGCTAAGTGGGCAGTGAAGCTTAGTGCATATGATATAAGATATGAACCAAGGACTGCCATCAAATCCCAAGCCTTAGCTGACTTTGTGGCAGATTTTAGTAGTGATTTGCAAAAGGAAGCTGAGTTAGAAGTCCAACAGCTTGAAGAAACTAAGGATCCCTGGATACTCTTCACTGATGGAGCCTCTAATGTCAAAGGAACAGGACTCGGGATACTACTAAAATCGCCACAGGGGGACATAATACCCCACTCCATAGCTTGTGAATTTCAAACTACTAATAATGAGGCTGAATATGAAGCCTTGATAGCTGGTTTGCAAATTGCTAAGCATATGAGGATCAGGTATCTTGAGAGATAGTCAAAGAATTGGCACTCTCTTTTGTTTCCTTTAGTTTGACACAGGTACCAAGGGTAGAGAATGCAGAGGCTGATGCATTAGCCAATCTAGGATCATCCTTGAAGATCCCGGAGGATATCAAGATCCCTATTATCCACATCCTGACCCCTGCTATCAAGGATCATGTAGCCATGGAGATAGGAGAGGATTCTGCAATCATCCCTAGTGATGATACTCAATCTCATTCAGGATCATGGATCCTTCCAATCATGAAATACATAAAACATGGAGAGATTCCTACAGGAGAAAACCCTAGGGCTTTCAAAATCAAGGTATCTCAATTTACAATATTGAATAATATGTTGTATAAACGATCTCTTGCAGGACCATATCTAAGATGCATTGAGGATCCTGAAATCTAAGAAGTCCTAAAGGATTTCCATGAAGGAGATTGTGGAAACCACACTGGGGGCAGGGCATTATTCTCAAGGATCCTGAGGACAGGATACTATTGGCCTACTATGAAGAAGGATGATGTGGAATACGCCAAGAAGTGTGATCCTTGTCAAAGACATAGTAATATCCTTCTCCAACCAGCAGAAATTTTGCATCCTATATCCTCTTCTTGGCCATTTATGAGATGGGGAATGTTAGGGGAAGATTTTCCAAAGATCAGTGATCCTCAATTCTGTTTGAGTTAGTGATCCTTGGAGAGTATTGCAGGATCAGGATCCAGGATCATCATGAGGATCCTTACACTAACAATTGTCTTCTTTGAATATGATGTTGTTTTGCAGGAGTACGAGCTTGGACATGGTCTTGGCGATATTCCTGCAGCATATTCCCTTTTTATTCCGCACGTGCTTGACCAATATGGACGTTATGGAGTTCGTGGAAGACTTGCATGAAATGCGGATAGTTAGTTAGCTTAGATATTTTCTAAATTTATAAGGGGATAGCGAGCTAAATTAGAACACTGGGCTATTTTTAGCTTAACACACACACTCGTAACTGCTCTCATCAGCTCTCGACAGTTTACTTAGCGATTACACACTTTTTTGCACTTTACACTCTAGTGATCCTTGTAACTAGCTCGCTATCATCCAAAGTTGTAATACCTTTTTTGTTTAATCTGAGTTGGTGATCGGTAGTTTCCATCACCCGAGGTTTTTTATGCCGGAGATCAACTCTTGATCAAGGGCTTTTTCCTCGTATAAATCATTGTGTCACTTGTTCATTACATTTCCGAGTGATCCTTAGCATTGTTCATTTATTCAAGCATCACACCTCACAACAGAAAGTTTGGTTGCATTATCATTGCTTGATTTTTGACCAAAACAGTTTGGCGCCCACCGTGGGGCAATTGGTGCTTCATTCCTAAGAAGATTTATATTTTTGTGATCATTTCGGTTTGTTACAACCAAGCAGGTGGCTTCTTCAGCGAAGAACACATCAAGCTCTATGCCTGCAATCAGTTCTTCACAAGGCGTTCCACCTTTGCCTCTACCACCTTCTGGATCCCAGAAGAATGCTGAAAATGCTACGAAGAGACAAACCCCCATTTTCTCAAAACCACCAACTTCTTTTGTTTCCTCTAATCCTACTACTAATGATCTTTTTAATATGATTTTGCAGATGAGGGATCGTATGCAAGAGCAGGACAAAACTAATGAACGGATCCTCCAAAAGATTGGTGATATCAAGAAACAGAAGAAATCAGTGGAGGATCACTCTCCTCTGATGCCAAGATCATTGAATTTTGACACTCCAATTGTAACTACTCTACAATCGGCGGTTTCGGGCATCCAGTATCAAAGTGGTCCATCAGAAAGGCGTTATGGAACAGCAACTATGAGTCAAGCATTTGGCTCTCACTCCCAGCCTCAGGGATCCTATTTTCAGCCATTGGGATCCTCTTTTCAGCATCAGGGATCCTTCGTTAGCTCAGGAGGATATTTGGGAATGCACACAGTTCAAGGATCCTCCCAGGTCCAAGGATCCTCCCAGGTCCAAGGATCCTCCCAGGTCCAAGGATCCTCCCGGGTCCAAGAATCCTCCCAGGTCCAAGGATCCTCCCGGGTCCAAAGATCCTCCCGGGTCCAAGGATCCTCCCAGGTCCAAGGATCCTTTATGGTTCTAGGATCCTTTCAGGTTCAAGGATCATCTCAGCCTCAAGGATCCAACATCTTTCAGGATCAAGGATTCTTAAGAAGTATGCAGCCTCCAAGCTCGGATATTCATCAAGGACACTTCATACCAATGCAGACCATTGCTTCATCTGGTCCTTCAATCATACCAGAGTCCCGTCAATATGGATTCACATCTGGAATTCCAAACACGAATCCTCTGGGAGGTAACATTTTTAACAATTCATATAACACTAACCATGGCTCTATGCAGGATACAGGTATCAATCAGGCTATGGCCAGGGAGTTACAGAAGCTTAAGGATATGATATCCAGCGTACCAGGAGTGGTTAAACCCATTCCTGAAATTGCAGATGGTAGCCATAGGATATCTCGCTTTGCACCACCCATTTGTGATGCTGAGATACCCAAGAGGTTCTAAATACCAACCATGAAGCTATATGATGGTTCAACGGATCCAGAGGAGCATGTAGCTCAATACAGGGAGAGGATGGAGATCAATCCAATTCCTGAGAGGTTAAAGGAAGCATGTCTATGCAAGGGTTTTGGATCCACACTCATAGGATCTGCTCTTAAATGGCTGCTAAGTCTTCCCCCTTACTCTATTACTTTGTTTGCTAATCTAGTTAACTTGTTTAATAGTCAATTCTCTTGTAGTAGAAAATTTGAACGATTAACTAGTGATCTATATAGGGTAACACAAGGTCAAAATGAATCACTTAGAGATTACATCACTAAGTTTAGTAAAGAATCCTTAGATATCCCTAACCTGGATATAGCTACGGCTGTAGAAGCCTTTAAAATGGGTTTGCTTAGGGATTCATTGTTCTATGATGATCTTGTTATGACACCATGCAGGAATCTTGATGAAGTAAGAACCAGGGCCCTTAGGTTCATCCGCCTAGAGGATGACAAAAGGATCCAGGATAGATTGACAGGATCCTCAAAACAGGAGAAGCAAGGATCCTACTTCAGGAACAACAAATCAAAATCCTACAACAAATCTGATAACCAGAACGTGCATGCAGTGGAACAAGAAGAGGATGATGAGGATTATCCTCCTATTTCTGAATACTGTTTTTCTGTTGATAACAATGAAGTAATCCTTGCATTGCAGAATCTAGGTGAGAAAGCTAGGTGGCCAAGAAAAAGTGATAAAACAGCTGCTGCAAAAGATAAGTCCAAGTGGTGTGCATATCATGAGGATTTCGGGCATCTCACTTAAGAGTGTATTGCACTTAGAAAGGAAATTGGTTACTTGTTAAGAAAGGGGCACTTGAAAGAGCTTTTGGGACGAAAGAAGTCAAGGATCCAGGATCCTGAAAGGATCCCGGAAAAGGCTGCTGCACCTCCAGCAGATGCACAAGTTATAAACTTTATATCCGGTGGATCAGACATTTGTGGTACCTCCTTTTCAGCAGCCAAAAGACATGCCAAGGAAACCAAGATGGATAATGGAGACAGACCCATCCGGACGTCCACTGTCACCAAGGATAAGATCATAACTTTTGATGAGGATGATCGTCTTGATGTTCAGGATCCTCATCATGATGGTCTTGTTATTACCTTCTTTATTTCTAATCATTTTGTTCGCAGGATCCTTATAGATGGAGGAAGCTCTGTGAACATCATTCAGCTTGATGTCCTCAAGAAGATGAATATCCCGGAGTCTGATATTGTCCCAAGATCCTCAGTACTTGTGGGATTTAGCGGGGAAACCAAAAACACATTGGGGGACATCAAACTCCCTATCTATATTGAAGGACTCCTTTTTATCAAAAGTTTTGTGTTATAGATTGCTTATCTCGTTGTAATGTTATCCTTGGCAGGCCATGGATACATGACATGAAGGCAGTCCCATCTACTTATCAAAATTGAGAGTGATCAACAAGAGGCTAAGAATTGCTATACCTCATCAATGAAGACAGCCTCAAGACCAAGGGAGCAATAGCAATTAAAGTATCCTTCAAGAGATGTCTTGGAGGCAAGAGAGCAGGATGTAAAAGAAATCCTCATGGATCCCCATGATCCTGAATCCAGGATCTTCATAGGATCAGGGATCCTTAGTGACATTGAACAGGATCTAGTATCCTTCCTTAAAAGAAGGAAAACTACCTTTGCCTAGAAGCATGGAGACATGACAGGTATATCTAAGGATATAATTATTCATAAGCTTGGCATTGACAGGTCATTCAAGCCTATACATCAGAAGAGGAGGAAGTTTGCACCTGAAAGGAATGCTATTATCCAGGAAGAGGTAGACAAACTACTTCGGGCAGGTATGATAAGAGACGTCAAGTATCCAAGGTGGTTAGCCAATGTGGTTGTTGTTCAAAAGAAAAATGGAAAGTGGAGGGTATGTGTCGATTTTACCGATTTAAACAAGGCATGTCCCAAGGATCCTTTCCCATTACCCCACATTGACTCCATGGTGGATGCTACCACGGGTCATGAGTTGTTGACTTTTATGGATGCTTCATCTGGATTTCAACAAATTCAGATGGAACCATCTGATCAAGAGGATACAGCCTTTATGACCCCAACTGGTATATATTGTTATATTGCTATGCCATTTGGACTAAGGAATGCAGGTGCTACTTATCAAAGGCTAGTCAATATGATGTTCAAGGAACAAATTGGACGCACTATGGAAGTCTATATAGATGACATGGTGGTTAAGTCCAAGAAAGCTGAGGATCACCTTAAAGACTTGGAGGAAGCATTCAATATCCTTGATAAATTTAATATGAAACTAAATCCTTCCAAGTGTCATTTTGGTGTTAAGGCAGGTAAATTCTTAGGCTATATGGTGACAAAGAGGGGCATTGAAGCAAGTCCAGAGCAAATCAAGGCTATCGTGAATATCAAATATCATGCCAATGCTAAGGATGTGCAAAGATTGACAGGCAGGATCGCAGCCTTGAACAGGTTCATATCCAAATCCTCAGAAAAGTGCAAAGAATTCTATGATATCCTGAGGAAGAACAAGAAATTCGAATGGACTGAGAAGCATGAAAGTGCCCTTAAAGCTCTTAAGGATTACCTATCCTCAGCCCCCGCCTTGATGAAACCAGAAAAGGGGGATATATTATCCTTATACCTAGCAGTATCCTCAAAAGCAGTAAGTGCGGTCCTTGTTAAGGATCACCAAGGTACACAACATCCTGTTTATTATATAAGTAAGAGTTTGCTTGATGCTGAATCCAGGTATTCACATTTAGAAAAACTTATCCTTGCATTAATTATGGCATCTACTAAATTGAGACATTATTTTGAGACTCATGCCATTATTGTTAAGACTAATTTTCCAATTAAGAATGTTCTCAGGAAACCTGAAATGTCAGGAAGGATGGCTAAGTGGGCAGTGAAGCTTAGTGCATATGATATAAGATATGAACCAAGGACTGCCATCAAATCCCAAGCCTTAGCTGACTTTGTGGCAGATTTTAGTAGTGACTTGCAAAAGGAAGCTGAGTTGGAAGTCCAACAGATAGAAGAAACTAAGGATCCTTGGATACTCTTCACTGATGGTGCTTCTAATGTCAAAGGAACAGGACTTGGAATACTACTAAAATCGCCACAGGGGGACATAATACCCCACTCCATAGCTTGTGAATTTCAAACTACCAACAATGAGGCTGAATATGAAGCCTTGATAGCTGGTTTGCAAATTGCTAAGCATTTGAGGATCAGGTATCTTGAGGTACATGTAGATTCATTATTAATCACTAATCACTTTAATGGATCCTATGCTGTTAAAGGTGAAAAGCTAATCAAATATTTAGAGATAGTCAAAGAATTGACACTCTCTTTTGTTTCCTTTAGTTTGACACAGGTACCAAGGGAAAAGAATGCCGAGGCTGATGCATTAGCCAATCTAGGATCATCCTTGAAGATCCCGGAGGATATCAGGATCCCTATTATCCATATCCTGACCCCTGCTATCGAGGATCATGTAGCTATGGAGATAGGAGAGGATTCTGCAATCATCCCTAGTGATGATACTCAATCTCATTCAAGATCATGGATCCTTCCAATCATGAGATACATACAACATGGAGAGATTCCTACAGGAGAAAACCCTATGGCCTTCAAAATCAAGGTATCTCAATTTACAATATTGAATAACATGTTGTATAAACGATCTCTTGCAGGTCCATATCTAAGATGCATTGAGGATCCTGAAATCCAAGAAGTCCTAAAGGATTTCCATGAAGGTGATTGTTGAAACCACACTGGGGGCAGAGCATTGTTCTCAAGGATCCTGAGGACAGGATACTATTGGCCTACTATGAAGAAGGATGTTGTGGAATATGCCAAGAAATGTGATCCTTGTCAGAGACACAGTAATATCCTTCACCAACCAGCAGAACTTTTGCATCCTATATCCTCTTCTTGGCCATTTATGAGATGGGGAATGGATATAGTTGGTAAGCTTCCTAAAGCACCTGGTGGAAAAGTATTCATGCTTGCTATGACTGATTACTTCTCCAAGTGGATAGAGGCTGAAGCCTTTGCTCAAGTCAGAGAAAAGGAAGTGATATCCTTTATTAAGAGAAACATTATTACTAGATTTGCTATCCCTTCTGAAATTGTTTGTGATAATGGATCCCAATTTATTGGGAGTAGAACTACTAACTTTTGTGACAGCTGGGGGATTAAGATGATAACATCAACACCAGTCCACCCACAAGCTAATGGTCAGGCAGAAGAACTACCTTATGTACTATGGGCTGATAAGACAACTCCCAAGAATTCTACTGGCAAAACTCCATTTTCTTTGGTATTTGGGGCAGAATCAGTGATCCCTACAGAAATGGTGGTTCCTACTGCAAGAACAAGCATTCGTGATCCTGAAGAAAATGTTGAAAACTTGGTTCAAGATCTGGATACTATAGAAGAACTCAGGGATTTGGCAAGGATAAGGATGGCCAGTTATCAACAAAGGATGGCTGGAGCTTACAACAAAAATGTCAGGATCAGAAAATTCCAAGTTGGTGATATGGTGTTAAGGAAAGCATTTTAGAATACCACCAATCCGGCTGATGGGAAGTTAGCACCAAAGTGGGAAGGCCCCTATTTGATTGAAGCTGAAGCAGGAAAGGGGGCATATCGATTGCTAACAATGGAAGGTGATTTGCTACCAAGAGCTTAGAATGTTGTCCACTTGAAGAAATACTTCATGTAACAAGGATCCATGATCCTTAGCTAACGAGTATCCTTGAAGGATCATTACAGGACAGATGATCCTCATTTTGGTAATATTCTAATCTCAAACTATTTCATTCTTTAATTATCTTATATAAGGATAAGGATCATGCATCCTTTATCCTCCTTTCACTTGATTCTGAGTTTTGAAGGTTCAGGTATCCTTAACAAAGGATTGAGTATCCACAGAAGTATCCAGTTATTTGGGCTTGACCCACCCCAGTTATTTGGGCTTGACCCCAGTTATTTGGGCTTGACCCCAGTTTGGGCCTGTCCCCAGTATCGCCAGCTGCGCACGATGATCCTGGTACAGTTCATGGCAATGGGACCAGTACTCGCTTTAGGGACTGACAATTTCATTGTAGTGGCTGTATCCGGGATCCTACGTATAATGGTAGACGTACCATACATCCGTTCCTAAGGTTTCTAACGTTTTCACGTTAGCTAAGGTTTTGGCATTTTCATGTCACTAAGTTTGGATAGTCGCAAGTGAGGGCCATACTCCAGTTTACACACGATCCTTTGGGCTTGTCCCCAGTTATCCTTTGGGCTTGTCCCCAGTATATTGGGCTTGTCCCCAGAATTGTTGAGCTTGTCCCCAGTTACTAACTTTTATCTTATATTGGCTTAGTCCCAAGTTGTATCCTATTTCAGGTTTTCGAAGCTAAATGACCAAGGATCCTTGATCCTTACCTTCTACTAAGGTTTGTCTTTTGGTTATCCTGATTATAAGTGTTAGAGATTAGGATCCTAACTTGGATTCTCAGGTATGATCCTAAAACACTTTAATTTTATTCTTTATTTATAAGTGACCCTTATCCTTTGACAACTGAACTTATGATCCTTAAACTACACTACTTTTCAGAACTTGTTGACTATAGGATGTGTGATCCTTGATCATATCCTAAACTTTTTGAGGATATTTGTTAAATTTTCCTTCTTTACTTAATAAATTCAGACAAAATATATATCACAACAATTGAAAAGTAAAGTATTCATAAGGATAACAACACGGAAGATAGCCAAAAAGTTAAGATTTTATTTATTCACAAAACGTTAAACCCTTTAAGGTTGTCAAAATTGCCAACCCACGTTTCTACCAGCAAAACGTGGCCCGTCCACATGGGTTGGCAAAGGGTGTCCATTGTTCATAGGTCTTTGTAGTGCAGGAATTAAAAGATGGCAGGATAACAAGTGGTTTCATCCCCCAAACAGAGGATCCATCCACCACCCATTATCCTACCTATTATCTTAGGATCCATGATCCATAACCCTAAAAACTATTGTTCAGATACAACCCAAGATTGTTTCAAAATATCATAACCAAATTAAAACTACCACCAAGTCCTAAAAAATGGGCTCCGGCCACGTCTAGAAATATCCATCATCGCCCATTCCTGCAGCCTACACCTTTGCTGCATCACCATCACCTTCACCAGCTCTTGCATCACCCGCATGATCCTTAAGCCCACTGCTGCCAGCCTCGATTGCCAGGACCTCACCAGCCTCTTCTTCGTCGTCCAGCTCAGCCAACCTTGCCTTCCAGCCCTCTATGTCCCAGTTGCTCTTGTCAAAGTCAGGATCCTGAGCTTCTTGGGCCATCTGCAACTTGGTCTTGTACATAGCAATGGCAGCGGAGACTTTAGCATCATTGGTGATTTCATTCTTCTCCTGATCAGCAGTGATATGAGCCAGGACAAGTTCCCTCTTCACCAGATTGATTTCGTTTTCAGGAGAGGCAATCTTCTGATCCTTGGCCAGCATGATCTTTTGGAGGTCCACACACTTTTGTTCAACCTCTTCAATACTCCCTACGTAGTCTTGGATTTCAGCAAATTTCTGCAAAAGAAAGGATACAAGTCAGGATCCCTTACCCTCAATATGGAAGGATCATGTATAAGAATCACATTTGAGGATCAGTCATTCTCACCTCAGCAAGGTATTCTTCGAACTGGTGCTGGATCAGAGGCAGACCTTCAAGGGTATCAGCGGTCTTCCTTTTCTTTCCGCCCCTTCTCTTAGAAGTGGTGGCTTTGGGGATCGTGACGGATGGACTAGCAGCAGGCTTCTTCAAATATCCATCATCGCCCATTTCAGCAGCTTACACCTTTGCTGCATCACCATCACCAGCTCCGGCATCACCCGCATGATCCTTAGCCCCACTGCTGCCAGCCTCGATTGCCAAGACCTCACCAGCCTCTTCTTCGTCATCCAGCTCAGCCAACCTAGCCTTCCAGCCCTCTATGTCCCAGTTGCTCTTGTCAAAGTCAGGATCCTGAGCTTCTTGGGCCATCTGCAACTTGGTTTTGTACATAGCAATGGCAGCGGAGACTTTAGCATCATTTGTGATTTCGTTCTTCTCCTGATCAGCAGTGATATGAGCCAGGACAAGTTCCCTCTTCACCAGATTGACATCATTTTCGAGGGAGGCAATCTTCTGATCCTTGGCCAACATGATCTTTTGGAAGTCCAAACATTTGAGCTCAACCTCTTCAATACTCCCTACGTAGTCTTGGATTTCAGCAAATTTCTGCAAAAGAAAGGATACAAGTCAGGATCCCTTACCCTCAATATGGAAGGATCATGTATAAGAATCACATTTGAGGATCAGTCATTCTCACCTCAGCAAGGTATTCTTCGAACTGGTGCTGGATCAGAGGCAGACCTTCAAGGGTATCAGCGGTCTTCCTTTTCTTTCCGCCCCTTCTCTTAGAAGTGGTGGCTTTGGGGATCGTGACGGATGGACTAGCAGCAGGCTTCTTCTTTGAGGATCGGACAGCGTCAAGGTCAGTGACACTGAAACGGGTAGTAGACTTTGATGATTTTCCAGCACCTACACATCCAAAACAGATAAGTATCCTTATTTCATTTTAATTTAAACATTTAGTTATGCATAAAATGGGATACTTACTTGACATCGTAACAGAACCTAAGGATACCTCTTGATAATCCTGGGTATTTGCTTGGAATGATCTTATTGCAGGATCAAGCCTCCGAAAAGCAGCAAGCCTTTCCTTCGTTGCAGGTGTTGTAATAAGGTGTGAAACAGTAATAGCTAGACAAAAGAAACAAAAGGATGTTAATGATCCTCAGCAGAAACAAGGTCATCTGGTGATCCTTCTCAGGATCCTCTATCCTACCATGAGTGGTCCATTTTCTAGCCAGATCCTTTCCATCAGGGATAGAATCCCTTCTGACAAAGAAGAATCGCCGTTTCCAGTTGGTGTCATTCTTAGTGGCTTTGAAGATGGGGTGTTCTTCACCAGGTTTATGTTTGAATAGGTACCGATGAGATCCATGGCTCACAAGGTCATACATCTCTGCTAACTCCGACATTCCCAGATTAATACCTTCATGCACAATGATTCTTTCAAGGGTATACAAGACCCTCCATATCATTGGCATTGCTTGGATGTAGGAGATGCCAGTGAGAGAGAAGAAAGATTGTGTGAAATCGGGGAAAGGATATGAGTATCCTATCATGAATGGGGTGACAGGAAAGGCTACCCAGGTTTCAGAAACAAAGTCGCTTAGGACGGTGGGATCAAAAGCTTTAAAAACATTGTTCGCCGGAAAACAATGGCGGATCCTATCTATCTGTGGATCAGTAAAGCAGCATCTTTCTTTCGCAGAGTCTTTGATGATCCCTTGGGTCTTCAAGGGACTGTCCTTTTTATGATCCTTAACCGGTGAAGACCTCAGCATCATCTTGGTCATGAAGATGGTGAAGAAGAAGAAACAGAATTGAGAAGATGAAGAGAGAAAGGAAAGAGAAATACCTGATCAAGTCTTCGAATGAAGATTTAAAGGATGAAACGCACGGATTTAAATGCCTCCTAACCCTTATCTCTAACTTCAATTTATAATCATGATTTTGCAGGATAGTCACTTCAGTGACGTCAGGATGCAACGGCTAGTCAGGAATCAATGGCTATATATCCGTTGGTTTGTTACGGATAAGAATGAGAAAATATAACTCGTTTATTTACACTTTACTCCTTATATTTTGGGGGCAATTGTTAGGGGAAGATTTTCCAAAGATCATTGATCCTCAATTCTGTTTGAGTTAGTGATCCTTGGAGAGTATTGCAGGATCAGGATCCAAGATCATCACGAGGATCCTTACACTAACAATTGTCTTTTTTGAATATGATGTTGTTTTGCAGGAGTATGAGCTTGGACTTGGTCTTGGCGATATTCCTGGAGCATATTCCCTTTTTATTCCGCACGTGCTTGACCAATATGGACGTTATGGAGTTCGTGGAAGACTTGCATGAAATGCGGATAGTTAGTTAGCTTAGATATTTTCTAAATTTATAAGGGGATAGCGAGCTAAATTAGAACACTGGGCTATTTTTAGCTTAACACACACACTCGTAACTGCTCTCATCAGCTCTCGACAGTTTACTTAGCGATTACACACTTTTTTGCACATTACACTCTAGTGATCCTTGTAACTAGCTCGCTATCATCCAAAGTTGTAATACCTTTTTTGTTTAATCTGAGTTGGTGATCGGTAGTTTCCATCACCCGAGGTTTTTTATGCCGGAGATCAACTCTGGATCAAGGGCTTTTTCCTCGTATAAATCATTGTGTCACTTGTTCATTACATTTCCGAGTGATCCTTAGCATTGTTCATTTATTCAAGCATCACACCTCACAACAGAAAGTTTGGTTGCATTATCATTGCTTGATTTTTGACCAAAACAGGGAATGGATATAGTTGGTAAGCTTCCTAAGGCACCTGGTGGAAAAGTATTCATGCTTGCTATGACTGATTACTTCTCCAAGTGGATAGAGGCTGAAGCCTTTGCTCAAGTCAGAGAAAAGGAAGTAATATCCTTTATTAAAAGAAACATTATTACTAGATTTGGTATCACTTCTGAAATTGTCTGTGATAATGGATCCCAATTTATTGGGAATAGAACTACTAACTTTTGTGACAGCTGGGGGATTAAGATGATAACATCAACACCAGTCCACCCACAAGCCAATGGTCAAGCAGAATCATCCAACAAGATCATCATCAACAATTTGAAGAAAAAGCTTGGATCCAAGAAAGGAAAGTGGGCAGAAGAACTACCCTATGTACTATGGGTGGATAGGACAACTCCCAAGAATGCCACTGGCCAAACTCCATTTTCTTTGGTATTTGGGGCAGAATCAGTGATCCCTACAGAGATGGTGGTTCCTACTGCAAGAACAAGCATTCGTGATCCTGAAGAAAATGGTGAAAACTTGGTTCAAGATTTGGATACTATAGAAGAACTTAGGGATTTTGCAAGGATAAGGATGGCTAGTTATCAACAAAGGATGGCTGGAGCCTACAACAAGAATGTCAGGATCAGGAAATTCCAAGTTGGTGATATGGTGTTAAGGAAAGCATTTCAGAATACCACCAATCCTGCTGATGGAAAGTTGGCACCAAAGTGGGAAGGTCCTTACTTTATTGAAGCCGAAGCAGGAAAGGGGGCATATCAATTGCTAACAATGGAAGGTGATTTGCTACCAAGAGCCTGGAATGTTGTTCACTTGAAGAAATACTTCATGTAATAAGGATCCATGATCCCTATCTGACAAGTATCCTTACAGGACAGATGATCCTCATTTTGGTAATATTCTAATCTCAAACTATTTCATTCTTTAATTATCTTATATAAGGATAAGGATCCTGCATCCTTTATCCTCCTTTCACTTGATTCTGAGTTTTGAAGGTTAAGGTATCCTTAACAAAGGATCAAGTATCCACAGAAGTATCCAGTTATTTGGGCTTGACCCCAGTTATTTGGGCTTGACCCCAGTTTGGGCCTGTCCCCAGTTTCGCCAGTAGCGCACGATGATCCTGGTACAGTTCATGGCAATGGGACCAGTACTCGCTTTAGGGGCTGACAATTTCATTGTACTCGCTGTATCCGGGATCCTACATGTAATGGTAGACGTACCATACATCCGTTCCTAAGGTTTCTAAGGTTTTCACGTTAGCTAAGGTTTTGGCATTTTCATGCCACTAAGTTTGGATAGTCGCCAGTAAGGGCCATACTCCAGTTTACACGCGATCCTTGGGCTTGTCCCCGGTTATCCTTGGGCTTGTCCCCAGTTATCCTTGGGCTTGTCCCCAGCTATCCTTTGGGCTTTTCCCCAGTATATTGGGCTTGTCCCCAGAATTGTTGGGCTTGTCCCCACTTACTAACTTTTATCTTATATTGACTTAGTCCCCAGTTGTATCCTATTGCAGGTTTTTGAAGCTAAACGACCAAGGATCCTTGATCCTTACCTTCTACTAAGGTTTGTCTTTTGATTATCCTAATTATAAGTGTTAAAGGTTAGGATCCTAACTTGGATTCTCAGGTATGATCCTTAATTATTTTAATTTTATTCATTATGCATCTAATTGATCCTTATCCTTTGACAACTGAACTTATGATCCTTAAACTAAACTACTTTTCAGAACTTGTTGACTATAGGATATGTGATCCTTGATCATATCCTAAACTTTTTGAGGATATTTATTAAATTTTTTCTTCTTTACTTAATAAATTCAGACAAAATGTATATCACAACAATTGAAAAGTAAAGTATTCATAAGGATAACAACACGGGAAATAGACAAAAAGTTAAGGTTATTTTATTCACAAAACATTAAACCCTTTGAGGTTGTCAAAATTGCCAACCCACGTTTCTACCAGCAAAACGTGGCCCGTCCACATGGGTTGGAAAAGGGTGTCCATAGTTAACGGGTCTTAAAAGTGCAGGAAATAAAAGATGGCAGGATAACAAGTGGCTTCATCCCCCAAACAGAGGATCCATCCACCACCCATTATCCTACCTATTGTCTAAGGATCCATGGTCCATAATCCTAGAAACTATTGTTCAAAGTACAACCCAAGATTGTTTCAAAACACCATAACCAAAAAACTATTACCAAGTCCTAAAAAATGGGCTCCGGCCATGTCTAGAAATATCCATCATCGCCCATTTCAGCAGCTTACACCTTTGCTGCATCACCATCACCAGCTCCGGCATCACCCGCATGATCCTTAGCCCCACTGCTGCCAGCCTCGATTGCCAAGACCTCACCAGCCTCTTCTTCGTCATCCAGCTCAGCCAACCTAGCCTTCCAGCCCTCTATGTCCCAGTTGCTCTTGTCAAAGTCAGGATCCTGAGCTTCTTGGGCCATCTGCAACTTGGTTTTGTACATAGCAATGGCAGCGGAGACTTTAGCATCATTTGTGATTTCGTTCTTCTCCTGATCAGCAGTGATATGAGCCAGGACAAGTTCCCTCTTCACCAGATTGACATCATTTTCGAGGGAGGCAATCTTCTGATCCTTGGCCAACATGATCTTTTGGAAGTCCAAACATTTGAGCTCAACCTCTTCAATACTCCCTACGTAGTCTTGGATTTCAGCAAATTTCTGCAAAAGAAAGGATACAAGTCAGGATCCCTTACCCTCAATATGGAAGGATCATGTATAAGAATCACATTTGAGGATCAGTCATTCTCACCTCAGCAACGTATTCTTCGAACTGGTGCTGGATCAGAGGCAGACCTTCAAGGGTATCAGCGGTCTTCCTTTTCTTTCCGCCCCTTCTCTTAGAAGTGGTTGCCTTGGGAATCATGACGGATGGACTAGGAGCAGGCTTTTTCTTTGAGGATCGGACAGCATCAAGATCGGTAACACTGAAACGAGTAGCAGACTTCGATGATTTTCCAGCACCTACACATCCAAAACAGATAAGTATCCTTATTTCATTTTTATTTAAACATTTAGTTACGTACAAAATGGGATACTTACTTGACATCGTAACAGAACCTGAGGATACTTCTTGAGAATCATGGGTATTTGCTTGAAATGATCTTATTATAGGATCAAGCCTCCGGAAAGCAGCAAGCCTTTCCTTCGTTGCAGGTGTTGTAATAAGGTGTGAAACAGTAATAGCTGCACAAAAGAAACAAAAGGATGTTAGTGATCCTCAGCAGAAACATGGTCATCTTGTGATCCTTCTAAGTATCCTCTATCCTACCATGAGTGGTCCATTTTCTTGGCAGATCCTTTCCATCAGGGATAGAATCCCTTCTGACAAAGAAGAATCGCCTTTTCCAGTTGGTATCATTCTTAGTGGCTTTGAAGATGGGATGTTCTTCACCAGGTTTATGTTTGAATAGATATCGATGAGATCCATGGCTCACAAGGTCGTACATCTCTGCTAACTCCGACATTCCCAGATCAATACCTTCATGCTCAATGATTCTTTCAAGGGTATACAAGACCCTCCATATCATTGGCATTGCTTGGATGTAGGAGATGGCGGTGAGAGAGAAGAAAGATTGGGTGAAATCAGGAAAAGGATACGAGTATCCTATCGTAAATGGGGTGACCGGAAAAGCTACCCAGGTTTCAGAAACAAAGTCGCTTAGGACGGTGGGGTCAAAAGCTTTAAAAACGGTGTTCGCCAGAAAACAATGGCGGATCCTGTCTATCTGCGGATCATTAAAGCAACATCTTTCCTTTGCAAAGCCTTCGATGATCCCTTGGCTCTTCAAAGGGCTGTCCTTTCTGTGATCCTTAGCCGGTGAGGATCTTAACATCATCTTGGTCATGATGATGGCGAGGAAGAAGAAGCAGAATGAGAATATGAAGAGAGAAAGGAAAGAAAAGTACCTGATCAGATCTTCAAATGAGGATTTAAAGGATGAAACGCATGAATTTAAATGCTTCCTAACCCTTATCTCTAACTTCAATTTATAATCTTGATTTTGCAGGATAGTCACCTCAATGACGTCAGATTGGCAACGGCTAGTCAGGAAGTAATGGCTATATATCTATTGGTTTGTTACGGATAAGAACGATAAAATATAACTCGTTTATTTACACATTACTCCTTATATTTTGGGGGCAATTGTTAGGGGAGGATTTTCCAAAGATCAGTGATCCTCAATTACTGTTGGGCTTAGGGATCCTCAATTCAGTTTGAATTAGTGATCCTCAGAGAGTATTGTAGGATCAGGATCCAGGATCATCATAGTGATCCTTACACTAACGATTGTCTGCTTTGAATATGATGTTGTTTTGCAGGAATACGTGCTTGGACTTGGTCTTGGCGATATTCCTGGAGCATATTCCCTTTTTATTCCGCACGTGCTTGACTAATATGGACGTTGTGAAGTTCGTGGAAGACTTGCATGAAATGCGGATAGTTAGTTAGCTTAGATGTTTTCCAAATTTAAACGGGGATAGCAAGCTAAATTAGAACACTTGGCTATTTTTGGCTAAACACACACACTCGTAACCGCTCTTATCAGCTCTCAACAGTTTACTTGGCGTTTACACACTTTTTTACACATTACACTCTAGTGATCCTTGTAACAAGCTCGCTATCATCCAAAGTTGTAATACATTTTTTGTTTAATCTGAGTTGGTGATCAGTAGTTTCCATCACCCGAGGTTTTTTATGCCGGAGATCAACCCTTGATCAAGGGCTTTTTCCTCGTATAAATCATCGTGTCACTTGTTCATTACATTTCTGAGTGATCCTTAATATTGTTCATTGACTCAAGCATCACACCTCACAACAGAAAGTTTGGTTGCATTATCTTTGCTTGATTTTTAACCAAAACAGATTTGTTATCCCTGAAGAATGGATTATCATGAGAGCACCAAGAGTAAATGATCTGTACGTGTTGGACATGAGTGTAGCAACTACAACCACGGGTCAGGCTCATTGTTTTGTGTCAAAATCAACTGAGAAGGAATCACAATTATGGCACAGAAAGATGGGACATATTCACTTACGAAAAATGAACTACTTGGTACACAATGATTTAGTAGAAGGAGTTCATCTAAAAGGTTTTCATCTAGAAGGAGAATGCATTAGTTGTATTAAAGGAAAGCAGAAAAACAAATCTCACCCTAGAAAGAAAATGAATTCTATCTCGAAGCCGTTAGAAAGACTTCACATGGATCTTTTTGGTCCAGTGAATGTTAAAAGTGTGACTGGTGATCTTTATTGTCTAGTTGTCACAGACGACTTTTTGAGATTTTCTTGGGTATCTTTTCTGAAAACAAAGGATGAGACGTTTGAAAGTTTGATGGGGTTGTTCAGAAAAATTGAAAATTTGTACCAAACTCGTATTAGAAGAATCAAAAGTGATAACGGTACTGAGTTTAAGAACAACCAAATGGAAGAATTTTGTGATGAGAGAGGTATTTTGCATGAATTTAGTGCTCCTTACACTCCGCAACAAAATGGAGTAGCTGAAAGAAAGAACATGATGCTAATTGAAACGGCTAGGACGATGCTTGCTGATTCAAAACTTCCAATCAATTTTTGGGCAGAAGCAGTGTCAGCCGCATGCTATACACTCAACCGGGTTCTTACAGTGAAGAAATTCAACAAGACATATTTCGAGCTGATTAACAAACGCAAACCGAACCTGAAGTATCTAGAACCGTTTGGGTCTCCCTGTACGGTTATAGAACCTCGTGGTAAATTTGGTCCAAAGAGCATTGAAGGAATTTTTGTGGGATATGCAAGCCTAATGAAACGAGTCTTTGTTCCAGATTACAAGAAGATTATCGAAGCATATAATGTTGAGTGTCAAGGTTATAATATGTTACCTCATTATCTTGGTGAAAGATTGCGATATGATTATGATACATTGTGGAAGTCATTCGATGAGGAAGAAGATTCAGATTTCTTTGATGAGTTGGATATTCTAAGAGAGTATGAATCATCGCAAGAAAGGTTTCCAGCTGAGTATTCAAGTCGACCACGACAAACTTCAAATGATGATGAAGCAGGTCCAAGCAATGCTGGAGAACATGTGATATTCAACAAAATGAAGTTGCTCATGATAATCAGACGACAGACAATGATAATCAAGAATCTGATAGCATGCCAGTATTCGATTGTGGTGATTTAGATTCTGAGGGGGAGCAAATTCAGATCTTAAGTCAAACAAATCCAGTAAGTGAACAAGGTGCAAATCAGAATGTTACTAATCTGGAAGGCGAAGTAGATGTTTCAGGCGAGGTGATGCCTAGAACTCTTTCATATCATCCAGAAGAGCTGATCATTGGAGAATTATAATCAGGCGTCCGCACAAGACGACAAATTGATCAAGGCCTTACTTGTTTTTATTCAACGGTTGCTCCTTTACAAACTGAGTTTTCACATAGTTGTTTTATTTCGCAGATTGAACCGAGAACTTATAAGGAGGCGCTTACTGAAGATTCTTGGGTCAATGCGATGCAAGAAGAGCTGAGTCAGTTTGAGAAGTTGGGAGTGTGGAAATTAGTAGACTTTCCTGATTGACAGAGGAAGATAAACACCAAGTGGGTGTTCAAGTGTAAAAGAGATGACAGTTCGACTTTAGGTGTGTCCCCTTTAGAGGATCTTTTTTTTTTCAACAGCACATGATTAGCATTTTTCAATGTTTCATCATTTTTTATGCTGAGGACGAGCTTTATTTCAAGCAATGCAGAAAGTATTATTCGGGGACTAGGTCATTGCTTCCGCATTATCAGAAGTCCCGGAATAATACCCCAGATATCACTGAGTATAAAGACCTAGTATCACAGAAAGAGGGATCTTTCAAACGAGATTTCAGGGGTTACCTATATATCCAAGTAGTGTTCCCCACAAAATAAGCAAGTTTGAATTTTTATGTTTATATCCCGAACAAACCTACTAAATGTGTAAAAAACCTATCGGCACATCATCAGCGAGACTGTTTAACGCTTTATACTTTACAAATCTTTAGCGTACCGTAACTGTCAAGCCGATGTACTATCATTTTCCCTTTTTACACAAGCTCTTTTTTAGTTTTCTATTGTTTTTGGATTTTGAAAACTTCTCATGTTTTTGGATTTTTTAATTTTTTACTGTTTTTGTATTTTCTGAAAATAACCTACCTAGAAGCGATTAGAATCGAGGGGTTATTATTCGAAATAAAGCTCAACTCGTAGTCCAGGGTTTCAATCAGCAGGAGGGTATAGATTTCACTGAAGTGTATGCTCCAGTTGCTAGACTAGAAGCGATCAGAATCTTCCTAGCATTTGCATCTTGGAAAAATTTTAAAGTTTATCAGCTAGATGTTAAATTGGCGTTTCTCTATGGGAAGGTAAAAGAGGAGGTATATGTCGGACAGCCACCGGGCTTCTCCGATCCAATCCACAAAGACAAGGTCTACTTGCTAGACAAAGCGCTGTATGGTTTACACCAGGCCCCGAGAGCTTGGTACGAGACATTGTCTCAACACCTGCTAGCCAACAGCTTTATTCGTGGAAAAGTGGATGCCACTCTCTTCACCAAAGAAGTCGACGGACATCTTCTGGTAGTTCAGATATATGTGGACGACATCATATTTGGGTCTACAAATGAAAATTTGTGCAAAGATTTTGAAAAAGTTATGAAGCAGAAATTCGAAATGTCATCGATGGGTGAGATGAAATTCTTCTTGGGACTCCAGGTTGATCAACTGCCTAAGGCAATTTTCATACATCAGATGAAGTATGTTCATGATATCTTAGAGAAATTTGGGATGTCAGGTTCTACTCCAGCTTCCACCCCATTAGCGACGAATCATGGGATAAACCCTGATCTCACCGGAGAGAAGGTAGATGAAACATTGTATCGTTCCATGATCGGATCGTTGATGTATTTGACAGCTTCAAGACCCGATATCATGTATCCGACCTGCCTCGCAGCAAGATTTCAATCTAATCCGAGAGCTTCGCATATGGTGATTGTGAAAAGGATATTACGCTACCTGAAAGGAACTCCATCATTGGGGTTGTGGTATCCAAGAGAAGGCGATTTCACGCCCGAAGGGTATTCTGATTCCGATTTCGGATGCTGCAAAGTTAACGCTAAATCAACAACAGCGGGGTGCCAGTTTTTCGGACAACGATTGGTTACCTGGCAATGCAAGAAGCAGACCTCTGTGGCTTTATCCACATGTGAAGCGGAGTATGTATCTGCTAGCAGTTGCTGCTCTCAGATCTTGTGGATCCAGCAACAGATGCGCGACTACGGTTTGCAATTTCTTAACACCCCTATCTTTGTTGATAATGAGGCAGCGATTAACATTACGAAAAATCCAGTACATCACTCTAAAACTAAACACATAGAAATTCGTCATCACTTCATTCGTGATTGTTTCGAAAAGAAGTTGATACGAATTGAGAAAATCCATACAGACAATCAGAAAGCTGATTTACATACCAAAGCTTTTGATAAAACACGTTTTAAATATCTTTTAAAATTGAATGGTATGAAGATTTTATCGGTGTCGGATGGAATCATTGGCGTTGATGAAGGTACTGTTGTGGATGACGATGAGAAACAATCTGCAATGGTTTGTTGATTTTTTACTTGTTTTGGTATTTAGGGGGAGTAGGTAGGTTATTTTCAGAAAATACAAAACCAGTAAAAAATTAAAAAATCTAAAAACATGAGAAATTTTCAAAATCCAAAAACAATAGAAAACTGAAAAAGAGCTTGTGTAAAAAGGGAAAATGATAGTACATCGGCTTGACAGTTACGGTACGCTAAAGATTTGTAAAGTATAAAGCGTTAAACAGTCTCGCTGATGATGTGCCGATAGGTTTTTACACATTTAGTAGGTTTGTTCGGGATATAAACATAAAAATTCAAACTTGCTTATTTCGTGGGGAACACTACTTGGATATATAGGTAACCCCTGAAATCTCGTTTGAAAGATCCCTCTTTCTGAGATACTAGGTCTTTATACTCAGTGATATCTGGGGTATTATTCCGGGACTTCTGATAATGCGGAAGCAATGGCCTAGTCCCCGAATAATACTTTCTGCATTGCTTGAAATAAAGCTCGTCCTCAGCATAAAAAATGATGAAACATTGAAAAATGTTAATCATGTGCTGTTGAAAAAAAAAGATCCTCTAAAGGGGACACACCTAAAGTCGAACCGTCATCTCTTTGCTGAACGGAAGTTCTGACCTGAGCTCTCACGGTGTCACATCTAACCCCTTAGAGATATCATCTATGGTATACTCACCTGTAAGACTGAATATTGAGATCTGGATACGGGAGTATATTCAAGAGGTGGGACACATGAATGAGTTTAAGTTCTTAATTCACCTAATTTGTATCCTGGATAGATTGAAAATTGTGTGAGAATTTAAGTGGATCAGTATATCGACAATCTAAGTGAATTGTTTAATTCTGAGTATGAAATTAAAGCTTAACGGTACTTGTGACTTGTCGAATAGCTGATATGATTTCCTAACACGCTCACCAAAAATATGTTTGTAAATAGTTTACTTTTATTACATTTTATTTCTGTAATTCATTTCTAGTTTAGAAACTTTATTAAAAATCCAAAAAGATTTTACACTTCTGCTTTATTTTCCGACAAATCAAAGTGGAAAGCTGATCTTCAGATTCAAATTGAAGCAGATGCAGGAAGTTTCTGAGCTGGAGGATGAGTTTGGAGCTTAACATGATAAACTTGTAAAGTTGAAAAGTTAAAGCAAGTTCATTAATTTGATACTTGTAAATTTCAGAAAAATTGTTTGAAAAAGTTGAACAAATGTCAGTGTGAATTATCTCAGATCAACCAAGGTCATTAAGTTGGACTTGGTTGACTAATTGAGTAATCAGGGTCATTAATTTGGATCTGAAAACTTAAGTGGATTTCTAATTCTGACAAAAACAACAATTAAGTTGAATGGCAAGTTTGAATTGAAACTGTTATTGTCATATATCTTATATTTAGGTAGAGAGTGTGCAGGTAACAGGTATGAGTTTATGAAAGCAGCTAAGCAAAATCCCAGTCTACTAATAGGGAGAGTCTGAAGAGTTAAAAGTCAGATGCAGTTCCTGGATCAACATTCAAGGGGGAGCTTGAAGGTTACTAAAGATTCAGATTGTGTGATTCATGCTAGCTGTTGATTGAAGAAGATAAAGTTTGAAGGAGGCTTTTACAATGTCAAGACAATTTAGGGCAGAGAGCGATATATCAAGACTAAAGACTGAAGACAGGATGCTAAAGACTTCGTCAACATCCAAGGGGGAGTCTGTTGGTGCACTGATGTCTGTTAACTTCGTCTTTATCAAGTCTTGTATTGTATTAGATAGATTAGGGTACGGATATTGTGAAAACAATATTTTAAGGTAATTCCGCTTGAAAGGTGCATAATGTTATTTCAAACGGAATTAGGGAGTTCAAGCGAAATTAACTAATTCCACACGGAATTAGGTAATTCCGTTTGTATGATGATTTCGTTTGAAGACTGTTTCAAGTGGAATTAGATGCTTATAAATACCTGATCTGATCGGTCATTTTGAAACGGAATTAGTGTGTGAGAGCTGAGGTGCTGCCGAATTTTTGTCAGAATTGTATTGTAAAAGCTCAAAATTAATCAATAAGAAGATAATTAGAAAAGAACAAGCTGTATTACGTCAATTACATTGATTCCGCCTTTGTATTTGATGCTGAACTCATCGGATTGACTCGTTAGGGTCACACGACGATCCAACAGACACTCTAGTCTTTCTCTGGCCAACCCTACTACATCACTATCTTGTGCATCCCGCTCAATAGTCACTCATTGGCCACCATCACCATCCAACATGTAAAAATGGTATGAACAATACAGAACTAACACTAATCAACAATAACAACACCAGAAATAGTGACAAAACATGACGTAAAATTTTTATTACTTAACCAACCCAGAAAACACCCAAACCACCCAAGGTGTTTGTTATGGGTCATTTTCTGAGTATACATATCCTGACTAATATCCCGCTTTTAATTGTTTATTTGTGACCAGGATACTGGACGGGGATATTGCTAACATCCTGGGCGATATCCTAAGGTTGAGTGAATTAAACACGTGCAGGTTAATGGCTGTAAGTTACTAACGGTCATCAGGACTTCTTCTCCTCAAGACTCGGGCGTATTTGTTATGAGGAAGCCGTTGAACCCGAAAGACTTGGTCCTCAACATTCGAGTGGGAATATTCGCTGGATCCCGGAAGTTTAGGATAGTTTGTTACATTATCTTTACTATAAATAGATGGGGGCGGATCAGATTAAGGCACACAATTTTACACACTTTCAAACACTTTCTCTCTAGTTCATCGCAAACACTACACACAACACTTGTACTCAAATTACATTGTAACACATAGTCGATCCGCACCACATCCTGCACTGTATCCCGATATTTGAAGCAATAGAAGAACAAGGCAGCTGCGATTGTCAGCTCCCGAGGTTTTATGCCGGCGATCTAGATTGATCAAGGGCTTTCCTCGTACATCACGTGTCAACCTTTACTTTTTTGCTCATTGTTTGATCATAGATACAGCTTTATATCCTGAGCTGTATCCTGAAACTGTTTTCATATCTAACTTGGTTAGCATATTTTTTACACATAATTTTAGCACACTACCTCACTTAACTAATTTGATCACTTAATTGCTTAGGTAATTTTTGACCAAAACAATTTGGCGCCCACCGTGGGGCAAGTGGTGCTACTTTTACTAAAAATCTTTGTAAAATCATTAATCGGTTTTCTATTTTCAAAACTTTTTGCCACATTGTTTACAATGGCCTCAAGATCAAACATGAGCTCTTCCACTATGTCTGCTACAACCTTTGCTACTACTGGTTCGGTGCTTCCACCACCTCCTCCAAGGATGCCGTTTTCTTCACAATCTCAAGATGTTATCCCTACTCGGAGTGTCTAGGGATCTGCTCCCGTTTTAGCCTCTAACGATGAAATTTTGACTTTATTTGGAAGTGTGCAGGAACAAATGAGGCAGCAACAGGAGACTAACCAAATGCTGTTAAGAGAAATACAACTCTTAAAAGCTAGCTCGAGTAGACCCGCTGAAGAAACTGTCACTCCTATACAGCCCAGGGCTTTGAACTTCAGTTCCGGAGTTTACACTGAGGATAATAGGGGGAATATCGTCCCAAGCCATTCTCAGAATCATACCCCTGAGATACCCTCTTCGGTCAGGATATCGACTGTGAGAAGTTCAGGATATGCTTCAGGATATGGCCAAAATCCTCAGAACGGTAATATGTCAAATAATAATATTCTTGCTACTAATAATAATGGCTCTTTGCAGGATGCAGGTATGACGTCAACATTTACCAGGGAGCTCCAAAAATTGAAGGACATGATATCCAGTGTACCTGGAGTGGTCCAGCCGATTCCGGAAGTATCCCAAGACAGCCACAGGATATCTCGCTTTGCATATCCTATCTGTGATGCTGAAATACCAAAAAGATTCCAGACTCCCAACATGAAACTATATGACGGGACTACGGATCCTGAGGAGCATATTGCCCAGTATAGGGAACGGATGGAAATCAATCCTATCCCTCCAGATCTCAAGGAAGCATGCTTATGCAAGGGATTTGGTTCTACCCTGACAGGATCAGCCTTAAAATGGCTGTTAAACGTTCCTCCTCACTCGATTACTTCGTTTGCTCAATTGGTTAATTTATTTAACAGTCAATTTTCTTGTAGTCGGAGTTTTGAGAAACTAACCAGTGACCTTTACAGGATTACTCAATGGCCTCAGGAATCCTTGAGGGATTATGTGAACAAATTCAGTCGAGAATCCTTGGATGTCCCACATCTTGATGTTGCAACAGCTGTGCAAGCTTTTAAGATGGGATTACAAAAGGATTCTCAGTTTTATCAGGATCTTGTAATGAATCCCTGCAGGAATCTCGACGAAGCTCGTAACAGGGCTTTGAGATATATCCGTCTGGAAGATGACAAGAAGATGCAGGAGAGGATGAATTCTACCTCAACCTATGAATCAACTAACAGGAAATCAGAAACCTCATATAAGCCATATCGCTCCAGGCCATATGGCAGAAATGATAACAAGAAAGTGAACGCTGTTGAAGACGAGGATCCTGAAGAATATCCTGATTTATCTGAATACTGCTTTTCTGTTAATATACCTGAATTAATGTATGCTATGCAGGGCTTAGGGGACAAAGCTAGGTGGCCTCGAAAGAACCAGCAGAAAGTTGATTGGAAGGATAAATCCAAATGGTGTGCCTTCCATGAAGACTTCGGACATATGACCGAGGATTGCACTGCTTTAAGGAAGGAGATAAGTTACCTGTTAAGCAAGGGGTATCTGAAGGACTTGCTAGGAAAAAAGAAGAATAAAGGGCAGGATCCCGAGAAGGATCCTGAACGAGCAGCATCACCCCCAGCAGATGCCAAGATAATTAACTTTATTTCAGGAGGATCCGACATTTGTGGGACTTCGTATTCGGCGGCCAAGAGACATGCAAAGGAGGCTAAGAGCGAGAGGGAAGACAGACCAGTCAGAATGACTACCCTCACAACTGATAAAGTGATCACTTTCGATAGTGATGACAGGGATACTGTTCAGGATCCTCACCATGATGCTTTAGTAATAACATTATATGTGGCTAACCATTTTGTACGCAGGATACTGGTAGACAACGGTAGTTCTGTCAATATAATTCAGCTGGAAACATTGAAGAGGATGAATGTATCTCTGATGGATATCACTTCGAAGTCCACTGTGCTCGTTGGTTTCAGTGGAGAAGCTAGGAATACCGTAGGGGAGATAAAGTTACCAGTATATGTTGAAGGGGTCAACTCAATACAATGCTTCTGTGTGATGGACTCCTTATCCTGCTATAACATCATACTGGGAAGACCTTGGATTCACGATATGAAGGCTGTGCCATCAACATATCACCAATGCATCAAGATCCCTACCCCTTGGGGGGTTGTCAAGGTGGAAAGTGATCAACAGGAAGCGAAAGAATGCTACTCATCCTCGATGAAATCCTCAACTAAGCCTAGTACAGCATAGCAATTAAAGATGCGGGCCCAGGATATCGAGGAGGATTCGGAGCAGGATGTGAAGAAAATTATCCTGGATCAGGATAATCCTGATATCTCGGTGCTCGTAGGAACCAATATCCCTCAGGATATTGAAGAACAGTTAACTAACTTTTTGAAATGCAGGATGTCAACGTTTTCATGGAAGCATGAGGATATGACAGGCATATCCAAAGACATTATCACTCACAAGCTTGGAATTGACAAATCATTCAAGCCTGTTCAGCAAAAAAGAAGAAAATTCGCTCCTGAGCGGAATGCGATTATCCAAGAGGAAGTTGAAAGATTGTTGAAGTCCAGGATGATCAGAGAAGTCAAGTTTCCAAGATGGCTAGCAAACGTAGTTGTGGTACAGAAGAAAGACGGGAAATGGAGAGTCTGTGTAGATTACACGGACTTGAACAAGGCTTGTCCTAAAGATCCATTTCCTCTCCCTCATATCGATGCAATTGTAGATGCTACTGCCGGACATGAAATGTTAACATTCATGGACGCATCCTCAGGATTTCAGCAGATTCAAATGGAGCCTTCGGATCAGGAGGATACTGCTTTCATGACACCAACAGGTATATATTGCTATACTGCTATGCCTTTCGGTTTGAAAAATGCAGGTGCAACGTACCAGAGATTGGTAAACATGATGTTCAAAGATAAGCTGGGGGACACCATGGAGGTATATATTGACGATATGGTGGTAAAATCTAAAAGAGCTGAGGATCACCAACAGGATATCAAGGGAGCATTTGATATCCTGGATCAATACAACATGAAGCTGAATCCTGCTAAGTGCCATTTCGGAGTGGGGGCAGGAAAGTTTCTTGGATATATGGTGACAAAAAGGGGGATAGAAGCAAGCCCAGAGCAGATCAAAGCTATCCTGGATATAAAATCACCCTCAAATATGAAGGACGTACAAAGGTTCACAGGCCGAGTAGCAGCTTTGAATAGATTTATTTCAAGATCCTCAGAAAAATGCAAGGAATTCTATGATATCCTCAAAAAGAATAAGAAATTTGAATGGGGAGCAAAGCATGAAGCAGCCTTGCAGGATTTGAAACGATATCTCTCAACCGCACCTCTATTGATGAAGCCTGAAAATGGTGAACCACTATCCCTATACCTCGCTGTATCAAGGAATGCTGTAAGTGCCGTTCTTATAAAAGACCATGAAGGTCAGCAATATCCTGTATATTATGTTAGTAAAAGTTTGTTAGATGCTGAAACTAGGTATTCTCATTTAGAAAAATTGATATTAGCTCTAGTCATGGCATCGACAAAGCTTAGACATTATTTTGAGACACATAGGATCCATGTTAAAACAAATTATCCTGTCAAAAATGTGCTTAGGAAACCAGAGATGTCAGGCAGGATGGCCAAGTGGTTAGTGAATTTAAGTGCTTATGATTTAGTATATGAACCTAGAAATGCCATAAAGTCTCAGGCTTTAGCTGACTTTGTGGCTGATTTCAGTAGTGACATTCAGGATGAGGTAGACCTAGAAGTTCAACAGTTAGGAGAATCTTCAGGATCCTGGACATTATATACTGATGGTGCATCCAATATAAGAGGTGTAGGTTTAGGTATACTACTAAAATCGCCACAGGGGGACATATTACCCCAGGCCATTAGGTGTGAATTTCCTGCTACTAATAATGAGGCAGAATATGAAGCTTTAATTGCAGGATTAGAATTGGCTAAGAGTATGAGTATCAAGAATTTGTGAGTATATATTGACTCCTTGTTAATTACTAACCATTTTAATGGATCCTATGCAGTTAAGGGTGAGAAATTAATCGAATACCTCGATATTCTCAAAAAATTAGCAGAATATTTCGATGTTTTTACACTTGAACAGGTACCAAGAGAGGATAACGCTGAGGCAGATGCCTTAGCAAATCTGGGATCATCGATCAGGATACCAGAAGGAACCCAAATACCAATATTACATGTCTTGTATCCTGCAACGAATCCTCGGGATAAAGAAGTAGCGGGTATTCAGGATCCTGGAGCAGAGTATCCTGAAGAGGATCCTAAATCTTGGACGGCTCCAATAATGAGATATCTCAAGGAAGGACACATCCCCGAAAATGAAAATCCTAAGGCATTTAGGATGAAGGTATCACGATTCACTATTATAAATAATGTTTTATACAAGAAATCTCTTGCAGGACCGTATTTGAGGTGCTTGGAGGATCCTGAAGCCAAAGAAGTACTTCAGGATATACATGAAGGGGATTGTGGTAACCATACTGGGGGCAAGTCATTATTCTCAAAAGCATTAAGGACAGGATATTATTGGCCAACAATGAGAAAAGATGCCGCAGAATATGCTCGAAGATGTGATGCATGTCAAAGACATAGTAACATATTACATCAGCCTGCTGAACCGCTGTATCCTATTGTTTCCCCTTGGCCGTTTATGAAGTGGGGTATGGATATAGGGGGAAAGCTTCCAAAAGCTCCAGGAGGAAAGGTTTTCATGTTGGCAATGACGGATTATTTCTCCAAGTGGGTTGAAGCAGAAGCAATGATTCCAACGGAAATGACAATACCTACTGCAAGGTTTACCCTAAGTGATCCTGGACAGAATCCTGAAGCCTTGTGTCAGGATTTGGATACTATAGATGAAAAGAGAGACGCAGCAAGGCTAAGGATGGCAGCATATCAACAAAGAATATCCAGAGCATATAACAAGAATATTAGGACCAGAAGATTTAAGGTTGGAGATTGGGTGTTGAGAAAGGCTTTTCAGAATACTACTAATCCTGCCGATGGCAAGTTAGCTCCAAAATGGGAAGGACCATATGAAGTTGAATTAGAAGCAGGAAAAGGAGCATATAGACTCAAGAATATGGAAGGGGATATGCTACCGAGATCTTGGAATGCTATACACCTTAAGCTTTATTTCAAGTGAGTTTAGAATTTAATTTCTAACTCAGGATGGTATGAATCCTATCTTTTTTAAATATGTTTGGTTTAATTTATTCTTTGAAACCCAATACTAACTTAAGCATCGGAGGGGTGTTAGCCAAGCTAACACCCACCTTAGTTTAAGGATGTTTTGCAGTATATGCTCCAGGATATAGCTCCAGGATGCTCATTCAAGATACTTCGGAAGATTAGAGGATTGGCCCCCTCTCTCACGTATAAGGGATCCTGATCCCTTCACAGGTTTAAAGGTATTCACCTTTCTTCCGAATTGGGTTTAAACACTCCGCCTGGAGCACAAGTTATTCAGGGATAGTTCAAGGTGGCGGGACCAGTTCATGTAAAAGTGGCTGACAATTTCGTTATTGTTGGCTATATCCAGAATCCTAAAGGTATATGAGGATTGATCACCCTCTCTCACGAAAGGGTATTTTCATACTCTCTAAGGTTTAAAGGTTTTCACCTTTCTAAGTCTTGGAGTTTATACACTCCCGCCTGTAGCGCATGAAAATTTGGGATTTTCCCCAGGATACAAGGAATTTATCTCCAAGACATTTTTGGGTTTTACCCCTGTGACATGAAAAATTGATTATACAATGGAAATTGATATTCAGAAGATTTCTAAGAAGACATTGTACACAGGGGACATTCCTATCGAGGCAATGGTATAAAGCTAAAAGGATAAGGCTCGGAACTAATGCACTAAGTGTCTCAGACAGGGGACATTTCCATTGGAAGAGTTGCAAAGGGATTGAAGTTTGGTAATAGGTCTATACCCTATTCTTGGTATGATCTTTCCTTTATAAACAATGTTTAAATTTTTAATACTATGTTTGGTAAAGGAATAAATATCCTGATATATTCTCAAAATATGTTTTTAAATACTTTTCGGGATATTTGGTTAAGATATTTGAAACTAATACTAGTTTGAAATTAAAACATTGATCAAACAAGTATTGTCAAAACAGTTTTTAGAAGATGGACTATCTTTTATTCCTTTAGAAGTTTTCTCTAAAGTTGATTGAATTTTTAGAAATTATATTTATTAAAAGTTTTCATAATATATCACTGAGTATATTTATCAGGATATTTTCAAAAGATAGTTGTACTAAATTTTGCAAAGCTAAGATCTATGCTAAGAAAGACGGAAGATAATAACAAGAAAGATAAAAGATGAAATTATTTGAAACAATCAGTACTGGTTGATAACCGAAGGTTTCATCCTGAAACCCAGGACCCATCCACCTTCGGCTATCAAATTGTTTTGATGCAGAAATAAAAATTGTTCATAGGACATAAAATTGTTCAAACAATTTAAAGGAAATAAGCTTTAGGGGGTAGTGCCTTCTTCGTCCATAATGATTTCAGCAGCATTCGTCTTGGGATCCGCCTCAGCATCCTTCTCAGCATCGGTTGCTTTTTCAACTGCTTTGGAAGATTCTTCGATAGCTGATTTGGAAGAAGTGCCGCCGAGGTTCTTTAGCTTGGTCTCCCAGGCACCAACATCCCAAGAAGGGCATTCAAAACCTAATGTATTGGCTTCATGGGCCATCTTCAACCTGGCTTGGAGGAGAGAAATGACGACGGAACTTTTGAGGCTTTCTCGATAGCTGACCATATCCCGTTCATGTTGCACATGGGCAGCTTCAAGATCGGCCTGGGCTTGAAGAGTAGCTTTATTGAGAGCAGTTTGGTGTTCTTGGATCATAGCTTTGAATTTCTCCTCGTAATGACGAGATTTGGCGGCTGCAATCATGCCTTGGTCGGAGATTGTGATTTCTGCTTCCTTTAGCTTAGATTCAAGGGTCTTGTTAAGCTTGCAGGATTCTTGATATAGGTGAACCAGACGCTCAAGACCCTACGAAGGTAAGAGGACAGGTATTAATATTGATAAATCTTTGTAAATGATGTAAACCGCAGGATATGATATGAGAATACTAACCTGGTTAAGAAAGGAAGTCATAAACCCGCTAGCTTCAATGAACCCGTGCTTCTCATAAGGAAATGTGTCAGAGATGACAGGAGAATCAGGCTCCTTCCTTTTGCGGGAACTTGAACTCCGGGGCTTGGTAGCCGGTGAAGGTTTGGGAATAATGATGGCTTTGGAACTGCTGGGTCTGGATGAGGCTGTGGCCTTGGGACTAGGTTCCTTCTTGACCTGAATCTGATCAAAATAACTGTCCAATTCGTCGAGGTCAAAGACTTCAGGGATCTTGGCCGGTGCTGCATAAAGGGAAAAGTTTCACATCATTATTACTCTTTATTTTATTATACTGTTTTAATTTTGAAAGTAATTCTTACCAGACATTTCAGATGACGAGTATTGACTGGAACTCGGGACGTGTGTGGTGAAAGTCCTGTCTATTGCAGGTAATCGGTAAACAGTGTTGATTCTTTCTTCTGATTCAGCGGTAGGGGGAGCTACTTCCTTGAAGTTCACTGCATAAGGATCAGAAAGAGGGATATTAGTGGGAGATAAAAACCAAACGGTCCATGAAAATATTTATAACCCTACCGGTGGTTAACCACTCCACCGGAAGGTTGGAACCCTCAGCAATGGAGTCTCGTTTGACAAAGAAAAACTTGCGTTGCCATCCGTCTTCGTTTTTGGTGGCTTTAAGAATAAGGGGCTTGCTAGAGGTCGAGAAAAGTAAGAACCGGCTGGAGCCGTGAGATCGGAGGCGATAAGCAATAGGCAAATCCTCGATGCAGAGGTCGGGGAAATGGAGGTTTTTGATTTGGTTAAGTACAATTAATACTCTCCAAACCATGGGCATGGTTTGAGCAAAAGAGATGCCGGTGGTTCGGAAGAATTGCATCATGAATTCAGGAAAAGGGTATCGAAGACCTAGCGAAAAAGGATATGCTGGAAAGCAAACCCACTCAGCGGAAGAAACATCCGATCGAATTGACCGATCGAACGGTCTAAAGACCGTGTTGTCAGGGAAAGCGCCGGAAGCCCTCAAAGCCGCAATGTCTGCGTTGTCAAAAGCACAGACCTCCTTTTCGGGATTTTTGAGGAGATTCTGCTGGGTGAAGGTCTCGGCATCCATTACGAAGAAGGCAAGGAAAATTGATAGAAAGTAAATGAGAAATGGAGAATTACCTGAAAGCTCTGTTGAAGATATCTGCTTTTCAAACAAGAAGAGAGAAGATATAGGGGCATTATGGATCTCCATTGAGCAAAAAGCGCATTGGAGGTTACGATGTGATCTCGACCGTCGCTTCGTTTTAAATGCCTTGAGTTATGGGATAAGACTTTTGAAATATATCCGTTGGATTGGTATACCAACCGATATATTTGGGGACAATTGTTATGGGTCATTTTCTGAGTATACATATCCTGACTAATATCCCGCTTTTAATTGTTTATTTGTGACCAGGATACTGGACGGGGATATTGCTAACATCCTGGGCAATATCCTAAGGTTGAGTGAATTAAACACGTGCAGGTTAATGGCTGGAAGTTACTAACGGTCATCAGGACTTCTTCTCCTCAAGACTCGGGCGTATTTGTTATGAGGAAGCCGTTGAACCCGAAAGACTTGGTCCTCAACGTTCGAGTGGGAATATTCGCTGGATCCCGGAAGTTTAGGATAGTTTGTTACATTATCTTTACTATAAATAGATGGGGGGGGATCAGATTAAGGCACGCAATTTTACACACTTTCAAACACTTTCTCTCTAGTTCATCGCAAACACTACACACAACACTTGTACTCAAATTACATTGTAACACATAGTCGATCCGCACCACATCCTGCACTGTATCCCGATATTTGAAGCAATAGAAGAACAAGGCAGCTGCGATTGTCAGCTCCCGAGGTTTTATGCCGGCGATCTAGATTGATCAAGGGCTTTCCTCGTACATCACGTGTCAACCTTTACTTTTTTGCTCATTGTTTGATCATAGATACAGCTTTATATCCTGAGCTGTATCCTGAAACTGTTTTCATATCTAACTTGGTTAGCATATTTTTTACACATAATTTTAGCACACTACCTCACTTAACTAATTTGATCACTTAATTGCTTAGGTAATTTTTGACCAAAACAGTCTTACAAACTGTAAGATCATAAATCAATCAATACAAAGTATATAATCAACTGATAACAATCAGTTGATTAATTGAAACAATACAACCTGATATATGATGATCCACAGGATCTGCAATACAAAACGAAACAAACGAAGAATCTAATCTTCAATAGATCTTCAACATAACACCAGCAGACTGAACGAATACAAACTAGAACAAGTGAGACTGATGCAGAACGGACAATCCTCAACCGGAGACTGAAAGCGTGCACAACAAGATGAGTGAAAGTTCTAGAATACGAAGATTCACAGGATCCTCAATAATACAGAATAAATAACTCAACAAGAACTTCAACAGTTCTTCAATCTAATATGCGTAAAAGAGAGAGAGGGAGAGAATTGTAAGAGTGAATTTTGGGGGAATTGATGAAACCCTTCTGCACATCACTGCCTTTTATATTCTCTAACACCCAAAGTTACACATGGATCCAAAACTATGCCAAGAGATGATCGAGGTCCTTCCAAATTTACATAATAACCCCTCAAACTTCCAGTTGTATTAATAAACTCACAACAACCATAAAACGGTTATAACAAACAAGTATCCAATATAAACTGATATCCCATAAGCCTAATATATCATAACACAAGCCCAAATACAAACAGAACATAACATGCCCAGATAAATAAAACATATGGATGGGAATATTAATTCTCTTGTTGGGATTGAACCCTATCAGAGGAACAGATAATAAAAGCCAAAACCAGATCGCAACAGTGGATTCATAATAAACAGCTGTTTACATTAGACTTTCCCCTTGAAAGTAATTATAACATCTGATGCCCTCTATCCACTGTCGGTATACAACAGCTGCTGCCCTTCAAACTGCTGATGAAGTCCTAACAACTGTTAAGAAGCAAACACTGCTGGCTCAATCTACTAATGACCAAAGGACTTATCAACCTTGGTGAAAGCACTGATGAAAGGAGAAAGCAGTAGTTTAGTGTGTCTTTTGTATTGTATAGAATCAGTGGTTAGGATAACAGTGTTTGTATAAGAACAGTGGTTACAGGTTGTTAGGCTGTTAGATGTCACTTTCATGGTGATGTCAGCTGAGATGCTTCAGTGGTTTGGTTTGCCTATAAATGGAGCAGTACCCTGTACTGTTACATTTGATTGACTGAGTGAGTTCTTCTCCTCTAGTCCAATCCTTTCATCTTGTATGCAATCAACCATGGAGTATCAGGCTGAGGGGGAGTTTAGTTTGTAAGCTTGCTTTGTAATCTTTTGATTTGCTTTGTAACCTTTCGACTGATGAAAAACATATGTTTATCAAAACTATTTTCCTCTTTGATTGTGTTTACAAAATTTTGTGTTCATTTCCGCTGCATATCTCAATGAATCATGTTTATTAATTGTTCATTTATTACAAACAAACACAATCATGAGAGCCTCCGATCCTAACAATTGGTATCAGAGCTTGGACAGTCAAATTCGATCTAACAATCAATTTGACATAGCAGTTCAGCTCAAAAATCATTGATACTAAGGATTGATTGTATTTAGTTGGAAAAACAGAGTAACGAGAAATCATGTTCAAAATGACTACTCAATAGCTCTGTAAAACAACCAAGATGTCATAGGACACACAAGCTTCACATAACAAGTGATATCATACATAAACCACCTACAGTTTTTAGATCTGAAAATATATCTGATAACTATGGTAAAATTATTTACGAAAATTGATTTCAATTGTTGTTTATGAAGTTTTTGTTGTTTCCATCATGTTCGCTGCTAAGGTATGAACCTCAGGTCAACAAAAACCTATGTTCATAAAAACATTAGTGTTTTTGTTTACACAAAAAGAGGGAAATTAAAACTTTAGTCATTTAGATCTTATGTATTGAAAAACAGGTTGAGAATCCTTCAAGAGGACCAAAATCAATTTTGTTAAGAATACATTAAGAAAATTAGCAAGTAAAAAATGTCCAGATCATGGGTAATGTGAAATTTGGCATAAGTATGTGCAGAAATGACCAAATCTCTCAAAACATTGCTGCAACATGATTCTGGAATAAGGACGAGTTCAAAAAAAAAAAACCTCCCAGTGAGTATTTCATTACTTATGGATGGGATGGGTAAAAAGGGAAAAAGAAAATTCACAAGTACTCAATAAGTGTGTTTATCTCAAAACTTTTGATGTCAAAAGAAAAGAGCATAAATGTAAAACACTTAAGAGTCAAAATTGGGGGTAACAATGGTCATCAAGCACAAGCAACTGTGTGCATTCACTGGTTCAGGGAAGTTCAGGTAACAATAGTATCTCCAGTGATTAAACTTACAAAGAGGACTAGACAAGTTTTTTAGAATCATCACATGGTAACAAAGTTTATAACATGACTTTCAAAACACATGTGAACATGTCTCCTCAGTTTACAATCAATTAAACAAGAAAATGGTCTCAAACAGTGCTTCTTACCACTGTTGTCAAACCACTGACCATTTTCATAAACTTGAGAATGATATGATTATGAGTTTTATTGGAAAATATACCAGATCCTTTTGGTGCTGTTTTCAGAAAATCCTTTAATTATTTTTTCTGGTAAAGGAATTTCTCAAATAAAGTAGGATATATTATTCTTTATTTTTCTTTAAGAATAATATATTTTGTACTTTTACTGGTTTTTGATAGTAAAAGTTTCAATCTCCTGTCAGGATATAGAACCTTTATTTTTTTGGTGATATTATCCTCGAAAATTGATCAAAAGGAAATGGTGTATGTGTCAAGGTCAAGGTCATGTCAAGCTCAAGTTTGGTTTTAACACAGATCAAAGATTGATTGTTAACAAATTTTAAAACACTGGGATACTAAACCACTGTCAGGAATCTATAAAAGTTTCAAAACCTGTAATTGACATGTGGCAAAACCTTGAATGAAAATCTCTGTAAAAGCTGCTGACAAATTGAACTTGACAATTTGCATCTAAAATGTATTTTGTTAAGGATAGCAATCTTGCAGATATTTCAGAATCACCATCAACAGATGTTAGATATGATATTGTGATTTCACAAGATAAAATAATTCCTTTCATCAGAACAGCGGATGCTCAAAATATTTGTCAAAAGCTTATCCACTGGTGCACTAACAGTTGTTGATATACTAGTCTTCAAATCCTTACCATTACCTTACCCCTAATCACTGTTTTGTTCAAACATCTGCTTTCTAACTACTGTCCACTGCTGAAAGTCAACCTCTGTTCTCTCATTTTTCTGATAAGCACTGATGCTCGAAATCAGTGTTTTATCCACTGATGTGCTATCTACTGATAGTGAAAATCACCCACTGCTCTCATATTGTTACCGTTGTAACCACTGATACTTGCTTCATCAGTGGTTCTCCAAAACAACTATCCTCCGTTATGCATCTTTTCATCAGAGGTTGGCACGTGGTCAGTTATTAGCCATCAGATCCTTGTAAACCGCTGCCACGTCAGCTTTCACTTTTTCCCTTATAAAACCCTGATCAAAACCCCAAACAGGGTTTTACACTGTTGAATTGAATTCCAAAATTCTCTTCTCAAAGTAGTTTCCAACTTTCATCTCAAATCATTATTCGCTCCTCTTCATCAAAATGACGAAATCAAAATCAAAACCATCATCATCTCCCAAAGAGGACAATCAAATGGCTGTTGAACCCATTGAAATCCCATACAAATCCCCGCACAACTACTTGGGTCTACTCACAAAACCCACCAACAATCACACCTTCGATTACATCATCGACATTATGTCTGCGTCTAAGTACAAAACTTTGCTTACAGCAGATGCTCCAATTTATCAACAAACCCAGAGAGAGTTTTGGAAAAAGGCTACGCTTGAAAAACAAGATGATAAAGTCATAGCCATCAACTCTTCCATACAGGGTAAAACGATTCAAATTACTCCACAATCCATTTCAGAAGTCTTTAAACTCGATGATCAGCAAGGTAAAACTTCTTTTCTTAAAAACGAGTTGAAACTGATTTTCTGAAGAGGGGGTATGCAGAACAAACAAAAAGAGATACCTTACAAAAAGGTTTCTTTCCTTCTGCACCTAGGTTTTTATTCCACACACTTTTGATGTGTGTTTCAAATAAAACAACTGCTTTTAACGAAATACCATTAAAGATCCAATGTCTGGGTTATGCTATTTTAAATAATGAAAATTATAACTATTCCCAGGAGATCTTTGATGACATGGTGAAAAATGTTGATAGCAAAGCATTTTTACTTTTTCCAAGGTTTCTAAGCTACTATTTTAAACAAAAATTTGGAAAGGAAAATGAAAATCTGCTCAAACAAGGTGTTTATTTTCAAATAAAAGGTTTAACACCTGAAACATTCACTAGAATGTTAGCACCTTTAAAAACAAAAGCAGAGATGCCTGAGCAAAATTTAGCAGCTACCACTGCTCCTCAGACATCTGCTGCTGAGCCCACTGCTCAAGGTGATTATAGCAGCACAACCACTGCTTTGAAACCCACACCTGCCATCACCAAAAAGGCCAAAAAGAAATCATCCAGAAAGCCCTCCAAACCTTCTAAAAAGGCAACTCTGGAAGATGAGATCCCAGAGCTAATGCCAGTGACAACACAAATGTCACCACAAACCACTGCTGATACTTCCTCACAGCAGATGGAAGAAAGATCTCCACCATTGCCTCAAACTCCTCCTGCATCCGCACAAAAGGATCAGGTTGTAAGCACAGGGACCCCACATTATGAAGCTCTGGATTCAATTGGATCCATCTTCCTCAGTCCTGATCCCAAGGACATGTCTCTTTCAACACCCATATCTTCACCCCTCACACTACCATAATCTAAAATACCCTTGTTGCATGCAGTTGCTATAGCTCAGACACAAACCAGTTCCACTCAATCACCTATCACTGAGAGTACACTACTACAAGTGACTGGGTCTGATGATTATACCTCTGCTATCCCAGCAACATTTGAGGAGGTTACACTGCAGGAATTACAAGTAATTCCTGACAGTAGTTCAAGTGGAGCAGCAACTACAAGTGTTGGATCAACAGATCTACACTTGGCCAGTTGTTTCATCAATCAGACTCCCTTGAAGGCAATTTCTTCTATAGCACCTCTGGTAACCACTAGTGAGTTTGTTTTGACCACTGGTACCCTCAAAAGGTTATCAAGTGTTGAAGAAAGAAGACCCCAGAACCAAGAACAAGGGGCATCAATGAGTGATTTTAGGGATTCATTTCCCAAGTCACACATTGATACAACCACTGCTGGTGGGGATTCAGATGATCCCATTAAATTGGGTGATGATTCAAAATATCAGGAATTGACAGATAGACTCGAAAATCTTGAGACATCTGTTGCTGAAATAAAAGATATGATGCAACAGTTGTTGAAAGCTCAAAAAGTCTCAACCACTGCTGTCCCAGCTCAAGCTCCTGCACAATCTGCATCTACTGCAAATGAGTTGTGGAATTTGTTTCAACCCCTGCTCCAACAACAACGAGAAATGGCTGATTAGCAGCATGCTATACATGTTCAAGAGCTGAGAAACATGATGGAGTCAAGGTTTAGAGATACTCAAGCAGATATCAAGGCTATAAGGGCCCACATCCTGAACACTACTGGTAAAGTCCCTCCCACTGTTCTCTTCATTGATAAACTTCCTTCAGATAATGCCAAAAAGGGGGAGAAAATCAAAGAGTGGAAGAAGAAGGGTATAGAAGATGGTCTCTATATTGAACCAGAAAAAGAAAACATGACCAAAAACATTCATTTGCCAGATGGTAGTAAGAAAATTGATACTACCACAAATGCACTTGCAGAAGCAAAAGTAAGTGTTAAAAGAGATAGAGAGGCTAAGGATAAAGCCAGGAGGGAAAAGGAGAAAAGAGCATATATGGAGCTGAATGCACAGGGTACTTCTGAGACTAAGAATGATGAAAATCCTAAGGATGAAAAGAAGAAGCCCACTAGACAAGTGAGGCAACCCAAATCCATACCATCCAGACCCACAAAGCTTACCTCCAAACCACCTCTCAAAGGCTCCAAACCTCAAACCACAAAATCTCAAACTCCCACCCAAACAGTTGTTGTAACACCTGTTGTATCAACATATGCTGATACCTCAGTAGTTTCAACAACTTCCAACCAAACACCTGCCATCTCTTCAACACACACCACAACCACTGCCCTACCACCACCACCTAAGTTCATTACTTCAACTACATCACCACCCACCAAATCACCACTAAAAACAACCTCATCACCATCACCACCTGCCAAAAAGCAGAAGACATCAGATGTTACAACATCTGTTGTAATGGCAACAGTGGTTGAAACACCAGTTGTTTCAACAACTGTTAGTCAGCCACCATCCACCACTGCCCTCACCATTATCACATCACAATCAAAATCAAAATCACCTTCACCTAAAAGGCTCTATACAAGGAAAAGGAAATCTCAAAAGAATAATGATGATATACCAGCACCTATTCCTTTATCCTCCACACCTTACAATGTTATTGAGCCACAACCATTCACTCCACCAACTCTTGTCAAACCAATAAACCCTGCTAACCTTGTATCCATTGCTGAAAACTATCCACTGGAATTGGAAGTTGTAAAGGATGAGATGAAACAATTCTATACAGAAGATGATCCTTTAAAAAGAAGATTTCCTTCTCTCAAGGGCTTCAGGAACCCAGAAAATATGGATGCATATCTAAAAATCAAAGCCAGGCAAGCATATATAAGAGCAAGAATTGAATACAGGAAACAAGGTGACAAAGCCATTTCTGAAAAAATGGAATTTTATGTCACTAAGGTTAAACAAATGGAAGATTATGCAAAAGACATGAGCAAAGATATGTCAAATATACCACCTGATGCTGCCTTACAAAAGGTAATGAGAAAGGAATATCTTGAAGTCATAATGAAAGAAAAATTTTATCCAGCCAAGGAAGAACAATTCAGTGAATGGCCACTCATTGCACTAAAGCATGAGGTAAATAGAATCAAGGGAATCAAGGATGATCCAAGTAAGAAAAGAACAGCTCAAAATTGGAGCAAATACAAACAGACTATTGATAAGCTTACCTTGGAGTACAAACAGAAGAAACAAGAGTTGGTGGACGCAAAGGTGGGAACTGCTAAAGCCATAGCAAAATGGACAAAGCAGTATACAGATGAGGCTTATGAGAGGCTAAAGAAAAGAAAGACGACAGATTCAAACACACCAAAGAAGCCTGATCACATAAAGCCAGAACATCAGATTAAAACTTCTGAACCAATTCTCACATCAACAGACATCTCGGACATTGAGTTAAATCAAAGAAAGAGACAAGAGCTAATTGATAAAGAGACAGCAGAAGATATACCTGCAGCAAATGAGATCATAAACAGGGCTTTCAAGTAAATGGCAGTTGAAAATCCTGAACTGGTAAAAGTTCAGGATACTACTCAGAACACTGCTCAAATTATCACAAGGCTAGCATCACCAAACTCATCAGTAAATAAACCTCTCCCAAGAAACCCATTGGGTTCAAAAATACTAAAGTGAATGTCTGATCAAAAGACCCATGTATTGACCCTGTTCAGATCCAATGGAGAAGTGAAGTACATATCAAGGAAACAAGCACTAAGCCTTGGTGTTGAAGATCTACAAGATCTCCTTGAACTTACACTGTGCAGGGATGAGGATGACTCAAGTTCCAAGGACTTTGAAGAAGAATTTAAAAGACAAGCTAAGGAACTTCTGATGAGAAAATAAAGATCCAGAATAATGAAGGGTTTTGGCATTATCTGTTCCAGGGGGAGATTGTTGGGATTGAACCCTATCAGAGGAACAGATAATAAAAGCCAAAACCGGATCGCAACAATGGATTCATAATAAACAGCTGTTTACATTAGACTTTCCCCTTGAAAGTAATTATAACATCTGATGCCCTCTATCCACTGTCCGTATACAACAGCTGCTGCCCTTCAAACTGCTGATGAAGTCCTAACAACTGTTAAGAAGCAAACACTGCTGGCTCAATCTACTGATGACCAAAGGACTTATCAACCTTGGTGAAAGCACTGATGAAAGGAGAAAGCAGTAGTTTAGTGTGTCTTTTGTATTGTATAGAATCAGTGGTTAGGATAACAGTGTTTGTATAAGAACAGTGGTTACAGGTTGTTAGGCTGTTAGATGTCACTTTCATGGTGACGTCAGCTGAGATGCTTCAGTGGTTTGGTTTGCCTATAAATGGAGCAGTACCCTGTACTGTTACATTTGATTGACTGAGTGAGTTCTTCTCCTCTAGTCCAATCCTTTCATCTTGTATGCAATCAACCATGGAGTATCAGGCTGAGGGGGAGTTTAGTTTGTAAGCTTGCTTTGTAATCTTTTGATTTGCTTTGTAACCTTTCGACTGATGAAAAGCATATGTTTATCAAAACTATTTTCCTCTTTGATTGTGTTTACAAAAGTTTGTGTTCATTTCCGCTGCATATCTCAATGAATCATGTTTATTAATTGTTCATTTATTACAAACAAACACAATCATGAGAGCCTCCGATCCTAACATCTCTTCTTTTTAACACAACAAGCCAACGAATGGCGAACGAAGATGGGCAAAAAGGCGGCGGATTCGAGTTTGGTTATCAGATATTTGGTGAGGGTGGTCGGAGTACGATTGGTTTTAGGTCGGACTACTAGGTTTAAGTTGGTCAATGAAAAGATAAGTAAGAGAGAGAGAGAAAGAGAGAGAGAGATAGACAGAGAAAGTAGAGTTTAAACAAAAAGAGAGGAATCTTCTTTTTCATACAATATATAGTTTAGGTTAATACATTTTTTAAATTAAAAAAAATAATATTTAGCAATTCTCATGTAATATTTTTATTTAATGTACATATAAAAAGATTATTAAGCCTATTTTTAAATGAAAAAAAAATAATATTCAGCTATTCTTATGTAATATTTTTATTTAATGTACATATAAAAAAGATTATTATGCCTAAAGACTATTAGGCCCTCACATGTGTGATATAAGAGTGAAATTAGCTTTTATTACTAAGTAGGTTTGGTCTAAAGGATACAATATACATATAGGGTTAGGATCAAATACAAATGATAAAATAAATAAGAAGGGTAAGAAGGATTCTAGTCCATTGATCTTAGATTTGAAGGGTTGAGATTAGTTGTAGGGAAAAGAAGATAATAGAAGGGCATAAAGGGAATCCTATATTTATGGATTTTCTCTCTCCACGTGCAAGGCACATGCCAATTCCCCCATCGATTTAAAACGTTCATAACTTTTTCATACGACATTTTTTTTGAAAAAAAAAATTCACCATAATAACGAGCGTTTTTTTATCTTTAATATGAGTACCATATTATCATATAAAAAAAAATAAAAATTTTCATTTTTACTGGGTTTTTTTGCATTGTGTTAAAGGTTCAGGTCATTGTGTCTTTTAACTGGGTTTTGGTCAGTAGAGTTTCTATACATTGTGTTATTATCAAAACCTATAACACAATGTTAATTTGGGTTCTATCCATTGCGTTTTTATAAGAACCTATAACACAATAAATGACACAATGAAGATGGTGTTATATCTGGGATTCTATAAATTGTGTTATTAGTTCAGGTCATTGTGTTTAATATGTTATTCATTGTGTTTTAATATGTTGTCCATTGTGTTTTAATAATTTGTTCAGTTTTTTTATTATCTTTGTTCATTGTGTTTTAGTTTGTTGTGTATTGTGTTTTTAGTTTGTTTTCCATTGTGTCTTCATCTGCTCTCCATTGTGTCTTTTATCTGTTGTCATTAATTGTGTCTTTTATCTGTTGTCATCAATTGTGTTTTTATTTAATCTGATACTTATTGTGTTATATGTTACCGCCATTGTGTTATACGTTATTGTCATTGTGTTTTAGTATGTTGTCCATTGTGTCTTTATCTGTTGTCATTGATTATGTTTTTGATCTACTTTACATTGTGTTTTACATCATGTCCATTGTGTTATTATCAAAACCTATAACACAATGTTGATTTGGGTTCTATCCATTGCGTTTTTATAAGAACCTATAACACAATATATGACACAATGAAAATGGTGTTATATCTGGGTTTTCTATAAATTGTGTTATTAGTTCAGGTCATTGTGTTTAATATGTTATTCATTGTGTTTTAATATGTTGTCCATTGTGTTTTAATAATTTGTTCAATTTTTTATTATCTTTGTTCATTGTGTTTTAGTTTGTTGTGTATTGTGTTTTTAGTTTGTTTTCCATTGTGTCTTCATCTGCTCTCCATTGTGTCTTTTATCTGCTGTCATTAATTGTGTCTTTTATCTGTTGTCATCAATTGTGTTTTTATTTAGTCTGATACTTATTGTGTTATATGTTATCACCATTGTGTTATACGTTATTGTCATTGTGTTTTAGTATGTTGTCCATTGTGTCTTTATCTGTTGTCATTGATTGTGTTTTTTATCTACTTTACATTGTGTTTTACATCATGTCCATTGTGTAATATGCAACTGGGTTTTTGAAAATTTTTTTGAAAAATATAACAATATGGTACTCATATTAAAGATAAAAAAACGCTCGATTTTATGGTCTAATTTTTTTTTAAAACAAATCATGTATAAAAAAGTTACGGACGTTTAAAAATTGGGGGGGGGGGGGATAACATGTGACTTGCATGTGCATATTCTCTTTCCTATTGTAGACAAAATTACCCTTTCCATTTCATTCCTCCTAGGACACTTGTCACTATCTGGTGGCTTCTTACCCTTCTTATTTTTAAATATTTTGTATTATAACTCAACCATACATATAAATGTAAAAACAAAGTCAATCTAAAATATTTTTCTTTGGAACAGTGACTTTTTTGTATTAGGCTACCGCACTTCCAGATTGGAGCGCCTCGTTGTCCCGCTATGACCAAACTATGTTGTTTTAACCGGGCCTATGCTGACTTCAGAGTTTGGCTCGAGCGTTCCCCTGGGAAATCATACTACTGTCTGCCACGTGACAGACGTTATGCCATCACAAGAGCTAAACACTCTCTAGGGTAACACACGATGGAACGAAAACCCAGATGGGTCAGGATAGAACCTGGCACCTCTGCAAGGAGGATAGGCTCTATCCATCATTGTCTAATCCACCAAAGAGTAGTAACCGGTAGCGAAAATCCCTAAAATGAGCATTGGTACAGTACCAGTATTTAAGGGTAAATACCGGTGCCGAACCGGTACCTAAAATATTAAAAGTCGGTATCGAAAATGTTTCAGCTCGGTAAATTCGATACCGCTACCCGGTACCATTTGCTCATTCCTAGACACAAGTGAAGATTGAACTTGAGTCTCCGTTAAAGAACCCAAATTTCCTTACCTCTAGGCCAAGTGGTGGATCAATCTAATATAATTATTAGATTAGTTTAAAGACAAACTTAAAATTTGCTTTATATATAAAGTACGGGCCAATGATCCTTTGGTGGAGTGGTGGAAGAGACTTAGGCCTTGTGAGAGGTCTCAAGTTCGATCCCCACTCCAAGCAAAGAGGAGGTGAGAGGGTTTACCCGCTTCGGTGGGGTTCCCGCTCGGGGGGCTGGAGTTTCGACCGGTACGGAAGGCGCTTAACTGCGGGCCGTGCAGGACTCGAACCCAGGTAGGCTGGCAACTCGCCAGCCGTGCTCGACCAACTGGTCTGCAACCGTTCAAAAAAAAAAAAAAAAAATATATATAAAGTACGGAAAGTGCATTTCACGAAAGTCAATCTTATATAATTATATTACTTTAAGAACAAAACTTTAAATTTGTTTTACATATATAAAGGACGGGAAGCGCATTTGTCAAAACTCAGCGATTGAACAAACAGAAATATGATTTATTGCTTAATCTTAGATCAAACAAAAATGAATGATGAACCAACCATCATAAATTGATTGGTGAATTAGATGATTATGAACTCAGTGATTCAAACAAGAACAAGAACCTTCAACTCTTACGAATGTACTTGTGAGGATGAAGGTGAAAGATGAACAAAAGAGGGACTGGTTGCAAGAGAATGAGAAGGTTCGAATAATGCCTTGCCTCTGGACTCTTCTCTTAGTTATATAGCACCAACCCTAGACAGCTACGAGCCAGCTGTAAAGAGCCCAATCTAGAAGCAGCTACAAGCCCAGGACCAATATAAGAAATAAGCAGCCCAACCCATACCTCGCAAATAAGAGGAAAAAGGAAATAATTAAAACAGTTATAATAAAGGAAATATAAATATAAAAGCACATTTATACTGGTATATGTTTGCTTTAGAGAATTTGGTGATGTTTGCTTTAGAGAATTTGGTGATAGGGTTTTGCACTGGACTACCTTTAATGAAGCTAATATATTTGCTATGGGTGGTTATGATCTGGGTTTCTCACCACCTGGACGATGTTCGTACCCATTTGGGGGAATTAACTGTACTAACGGTGGTGACTCTACATCTGAACCATACATTGTCGCTCACCATTTGTTGTTAGCACATGCATCAATTGTAAGGTTGTACCGAAAAAAATACAAGGTAAATTTCCATGATCTTCAACGATTTGATATGGGTTGAAGATGAAGAACCGATGAAGATGATGATTATTGATATGGGTTGTTTGATTTGGGATGATTTATTGCCTTCTGTACATACACCTCATTTTGTATGTTGATTTATAGAAATTAGTTTTGGGATGAAGATGATATAGAATTTGTATGTTGGATTTTGTAGAATGATATAGAAATTAAATTTAGGTTTTGTTTTTTTTATTTGTTCTTGTTCATGAACTTGGAGATGAACTTTGAATGTAATGATATGAACATCTTGAATGTTTGAAGATGTAAACTGATATGAACATAGTCCCAGATCTTCAAAATGATGAAATTAGAATTTAGGATTTGTTATTGGTTTTTTTTTTTAATATTGTCAAAAATAGTCCACGTAGGATGCCAGCTAGCTAGGATGGAAGACTAACTCAGTTACTCATTTTTTAACTGAGTGATGAAATGACAAACAAAATTAAAAGTTTAGGGTGTCACAGATCAAAGTGTTAGTTGCGGGTGTTATCGGCCAATTCTTCAAAGTTTGAGGTGTTAAAATCCAATTGCCCTGTTTTAACAACATTTCACTCTAACAAATACGAAACAATGTTACAACAAAAAATTTAGCTACGTGAATGAAATGGGATATGTGACTATGTGAGAGTATATTTGCGTACGATATTATAGATAGTGCAATTAATTTATAGAAATCATGTATTCCAATGACCAATTATATATATATATATATATATATATATAGGGCAAGGATAAATTGAAAACCCGGTTGAGTTGACTAAACCCTGAAAACCCATTAATCACCATTGATCAAACTAAATGAATGGTTGAGATTCACTTTGAGCCATCAGTTTGTTTTGTTCCCCTTTTTCTCTATTTTTTAATACATTTATTGTACCTTAAGGGTAATATGGGAAAGATTAATTCAATCTCTTACCAGACAATCAGTACATCACTTTTCATTATTTCAAAACATCAAAAGACATTCTCTCTCTTCCAAAATCTTCATCAACCCTTCTTCATCTATACCCAAATCACCATAGATGTTCATCTACACCCACAATCACCGGAGAAAAATCGCTTAAGATATTCAAAATCGCCGGAGAAAATCAACGATCGCCGAAGATCTTCAACAGTCACCGGAGAATTTCAACGATCCCCGCCGGAGATAATCAGCCTAAAAACGAGGGAATTTCAGGTGCGTCGGTTCTTTGTTGACTAAAATTATCAACTTTCTTTTAGCTATACAGATTTAGGGTGTATTAAATAGAGATTATAGGGTTTTAAAGACTTTTCAAATTGCTCGATTCCTTTATACCCATTTGGATTTTCTTAATGGCAGGTACCGTTAGGGTTTTTTGTTTGTTTTGAATAGTCTCACTTGTTAAAAGAAAGTTGATAATTTTAGCTAATATGGATGAATAGCGTTCTTTGTTGACGAAAATTATGAATTTTCTTTTAGCTATACAGATTTGGGATGTGTGAAAATAGAGACTATAGGGTTTTAAACAGTTTTGAAAGTGCTCGGTTCCTTCATACACATCTTGCTTCATACACATTTGGGATGTATGTTTTTTTTATGTATAGAAGTTTCTTGGTTACATTTTTTTTAAATCTAATATTTTTGTACATGAACTCTCTAAAACATTCTAAGTTGACGGCGATGCGGGCGGGCCAGCAACACATACTACAGGAGGTACAGAACTGTTTTAGACGTGGTCTTTAGGAATCTAAATAATATATGTTTCGATACTTTAATGCTAATTGTTAATCTTTCTAAATAGTGACATCGGATGCTAACACGGGCGGTCCAGCAACGCGAACAAGAGGAGGTAAAAAAGGTGTTTATGTGGGCCAACCACAACCCGTGGGAGAGTGAGCTTAGCCCAGAACCACTCAGCACTGAAATCGAGTATAGCACTCCAATATCGTTTCTTGACTAAAAAGTGGTGTTTATGTGAAGTTACTAGTATGTGTGTGAAAAAAGAATGTGCCCCCATTTTCCCTATCTCATGCAATATAGGGGATACTTTCCTTATCCTATGTTGTTTACCATATCTAGTGTGAACGTTATTATGTACTCAACTATTGTATTAAATCTATGTTTTTCCAATCTATGTTATTAAAAAATCGTGTCGTTATTATATGTTTTCAACAAATACTGACTTCTAACATAACGAAAAACTAAAAAAATAGTTGATATCTTAAAAAAAGCTTACATAAGATACACGCTTTAGGAAAAAAAAAAAAAAAAAAAGAGTCACATCATCAAACACAAATACAAAAAATCTAAAAAAACGTACAGCATTCTCATGAAAAAAAAAGATTCAAGCAACCATCAACAAAAGCACATGATCAAACACACATAGAGCAAAAATGTACAAAAATCTCAGGGGAAAAAAATGTAACACGGTACGTAAGCACATCAAACACAGATACAACAAAAATGTACAAAAATCTCAGGGGAAAAAAATGTAACATGGTAAAAACAAAACCAAAAAAATCCATAACATAGTAAATTCTCAGATTCAACACAGCAAAAATGTACAAAAATCTCAGGGGAAAAAATGTAACATGGTAAAAACAAAACCAAAAAATCCATAACATAGAAAATTCTCAGGTTCAACCAAACATCAACAAGTACATACTACTGAAAATGTCATTAGCATACTAACAAGGATAATCCAACTAAGTACCACCTATTTCTTAATCTCAACAAACAATGGCAAAAACCTCAACAAACAATGCTAACAAGTAAGCTGCCAAATCACTAAAGCTAATATCAATAACCATATAACCCTCTTCTTCTTCCGAATTTCTTGCTCACGGGCAAACAGTTTAGCTTGCAGGTTGTTGATGTCCCTCAAAAGACCTGGTATGATCCTAGTTGACCGTAGGCACATCGGTGGGTCGACCCACCCAATGAAAGGGCAGTTGCTGGGCTACATTAAAATAATGGGGATAAAACACGATTAGAACATACATTTACTTATTAAAACAGGGTTCGAAATTTTTACCTTACACGAACATGAATAGAACCTTCTTCATGGGTTGTCATCTGTCCATGATGTCCGGATGGTAGCAATCCTCCCACATAAACACCTTTTCATCTTTTTTTAGAGGTAGATGAATTGTAAAGAAAAAAGAGAGATAAGAAGATCATATATTTGAATATAGCTGGAGATAGTTGGAAGCCTATAGTTGGAATGATGTATCTAACATGATGCATTTTACTGTATTGTCAATACAAGTTTAACACGTTTTGCTACAATGCAAACAAAACATGGTGGTACATTTTTTTGATGTCACCAAAAAGTGTACATGTTGGTGCATTTTTTTTATGTGATCCAAAAATGTAATCTCGAATGTTTTTTCCTTCCAAAAAATATAAAAACTTAATACAAGTGTAACCACACATGTTTTTACCTTCTACAAAATATAAAAGCTTGTTTCATAAAAATAAAAAAATAAAAATGTTTACCACATTTTCAACCAAATTAACCAACACATCATCTGTTTTTTTTTTTCCACCTCTACAAACAAAAAAAAAACTAATAATAACAAACTACAAACATTAAAACTAGGGGTGTTACAATAACCCTATAGAAAAAAATTCATGCTTTCACATAAACAAATGACCTGTGGATAGCAGCTGTGTAAAAGTACAATTCTGAACACCATCCTCATCATCATTTGTGCCATTTTGATTCAGATCTAAGGCTAAACATAAAAAAATACCAAAAACCAAAAAATATATATATATATATATCAAGAAGAATCCAAAGAAAATCTAAACAAGAAAACCTTAATTTACACAACTACTTGTATGCATTTAAAGTTGTACATTTAATAAATGAGATGTGAGATATGGATATGTATATAAAACAAAAGTGAAGATATGTGAGAGAGGTCAGATATACAAAAACCTTCAGCCTCTCTTCGAGATCTGATTCTTCATCACCAAAGTTTAGTTCTGAACCTCAAACGAACCCCAAGTGCACCGGCAAAACCACCCCATATCAGCAAACGAGATAGATCTGGTAAACCCCCAGTGAAAATCTAAACAAGAAAAGTTTAATTTACACAACTACTCTATGCATTTAAAGATGTACATTTAATAAAACTGAAAAAAAAAAAGTTATCACTCACCTGCAAACTCTGAAGAAATAGGTTTAGGATCTTCAACAACTCTACTCTCACCCAATGCATCTTCATCTTCATTAAATGCAAAATCAGGTAAAAGATTATGTGGGAGGTTGTTGGCTGTTAAAATCAGCCATGTTAAATGTAAAAAGTCTTCAATGGTGGTGAGTATGGTTATTTCTTTCTCTCTAATTTCTGGTTGGAATAAATGATATGTGAGATATGGAGATGGATATGTGAAAGAGGAGAGAGATTATACAAGTACAAGTATTAAATGTGAGAAAGTTGAAAAGAAGAAAAGTCTGCACACGCAGACTTACACATGTGAAGGAAGAAAAGATTAAAACAAATGGACAATTATGCCCTTGTCTCCTCTCAAACTAACAAGCAACGTGGATCAATCTTAGCCACATGTGAGAGTTTTCAGGGTTTAGTCAACTGGAGTGGGTTTTCTCCTTATAATTAGCCTATATATATATATATATATATATAGAGAGAGAGAGAGAGTGGGGTTCCTGCCCAAAGTGTGTTTTTCTTACAAAGTGTAGAAAGCGATCCTGGCCATTGGATGAGTGTGTTTAATGGCTGAGATCAAGTTGATGGCATTTTTGTAATATTTGTGTGTCACTAATTAATTGTTATAATAGGTTAGGAGTAGGCTGGTCATTTACCATGTTTTAAATCAATCACTGCTAAAAATAACACACCTCCTATAATGTTGCATATTTCCTTCTCTCTATCTAAAACCCACTATCAATAACCATTTTACATACTAAAATTAGCTAGAATTATGGATCAAGATTACAAATTCAGTATGAAATACAAGCGTAAGAGATGATCATAATACTATGTTTTATTGCACTTGATGTTGGATACTAGATGTGTTCATAGTAGTATGTTTTAGTGATAAAACACAATGTGACGAACAAGTGACTAACTTGGTAAAAGTGTTGTTTTTTACATTGATATTGTTTTAAGAATTGATGTGTTAAAGCTACATTGTGATTAGATCATGCATATATATCTATTTAGTGTGTTTTGTTAAAGAAAGTGTGTTTTTTAAAGTTTGATCATAGTACTGTGTTTTTACTGCAGTTGATGTTGGATACCAGATGTGTTCATAGTAGTGTGTTTTAGTGATAAAACACAATGTGGCGAACAAAGTGACTAACTTGGTAAAGGTGTTGTTTTTTACATTGATATTGTTTTAAGGATTGATGTGTTAAAGCTACATTGTGATTAGATCCTGTATATACATGTATTCAGTGTGTTTTGTTGAAGAAAACGTTTTTTTTTTTAAGTTTGATCATAGTACTGTGTTTTACTGCACTTGATGTTGGATACTAGGTGTGTTCATAGTAATGTGTTTTAGTGATAAAACACAATGACGAACCAGTTACTGACTGATAAAACATAACGTGAGGAATCAGTTACTGACTGCTACATAGATGTGTTCATAGCAGTGTGTTTTAGTGATAAAACACACTGTAATGCCATGGTTTTTTTTTTCAGCGAACCACTTTAGAAGAAGAAGAAGAAGAAGAATTGCGACTTGAATGATAAATAATGAAATGCTCCTATTATAACCGTGAATTGATTTTAATGTGATATTTGATTTCCTTAAATTTCTCATGAGTTAGTTATAATAAATATATACCATAAATAGAATAAATATCAAATTACATTCTTGCCCTTTTCATTAAAAAACTACTTGCCACATGTCATTATGTGATGGCTTTCTACACTTTGTAAGAAAAATTGGCTTTGTAGCCAACTCCTACTCTCTCTCTCTATATATATATATACACACACACAGTTAGTAACTTGGGGAGTTGGGGTACCATCTAAGGTTATACTCCTTCATAAGCAATAACTTCCAATAATTAAACGTTGCGACTTGAATCCCTTCGTTAGGGTTGGCAATCACGAATATTATATATATATATAATTAGTAACTTGGGGTACCATCTAGGGTTATACTCCTTCATAAGCAATAACTTCCAATAATTAAGCGTTGCGACTTGAATCCCTTCGTAAAGGTGAAAGGGGTGCACCCCTCACGAATTTGGGGGGGGGGGGGGATTTCCACCCACCCAATCATGATGTGCCATGTCAATTCCCCTCTCATACATCACTCTTGCTTAGAAAACATAAGGGGTGGTTTCACCCAAACCATTTTTTATAAAAATATGATTGATTGAAAGGGAGTGGGGCCCGCCATTACCCACTCTTCCTCATCTTCCCCGCATGCAGCAACTCTTCCCCACAAAACACCTTCACCGTGCGGCAAACCTCATCCCCGCATGCACCCCGCTTAGGCTAAGGGTTGCCAATCATGAATAAATCACATAAATACTCTATTCATTAACCAATTATTAATTGGAGAATTGGCTTGTAATAATCCCAACTAGAGATCATTGGCCATTGACAGTCCCACATTTGAATATGCCCTCCACCAGTCCCACCTTTCACCTGTTTTTCCTACACCGGTCCCCCGTTAAAAAAACACTTAACGGAGTTACGCTTTTTTCCATATTACAAACAAATTTTTAGGGCTTTTGATCAGAACGACGATACAAGTCCATTGATGGAAAACTTACCTCGAAATGGTGCTCCAAATGACTTGATTTTTGTAAATTGGAAATTTAAACACCCGAATTGAAGCGTTGTTTTCATCGTTTGGAGCACCGTTCAGAGGTAAGTTTTACATCAATGGACTTGTATCTCCGTTCTGATCAAAAGCCGTAAAAAGAATTGTTTGTAATTTGGAAAAAAAACATAACTCCGTTAAGTTTTTATAATGGGAGACCGATGTAGGAAAAATAGGTGAAATGTGGGACTGGTGGGGGGAATATTTAAAGGTGGGACTGTCAATGGCCAAAGATCTCTAGTTGAGATTATTACAGGCCAATTCCCCTTATTAATTAACTAGTAGGGTGCTCGCGCGATGCGGCGGGGACAACAATTTACAACGCGCCACTTGTTTTCTATTAGTCGAACGAAGTATTAAAACGCGACACGACAACATTTACAACATGACTCCACAACATGTGGCTCATGAAATCTGCCAAACAACAAATTCAGATTAAACAATTATCAAAGGAAAATTGGATTTAAATAATCCCAACTCACTGTTATTGGCCAATAATAATCCCAACTCATTTAATCACCAATAATAATCCGAACTATTCACTTTTGTTTGTAAAATACTCCCAGTTAAAAAAACACTAACTAGGTTAAAAAAGTGCTGATGTGGCATCTGATGTGGCCCTTTTAGCTGATGTGTCATATGATGTGGCAGTTGATGTGGCATTTTTGATGACGTGGCAGCTGACGTGGCAGTTGATGTGGCATTTTTCGATGACGTGGCAGCTGATGTGGCAGTCTACGTGGCATTTTTCGATTACATGGCAACTGATGTGGCAGGTGACGTGGCAAGCCACATCAGCAATTTTTTAACCTAGTTAGTGTTTTTTTAACTGTGAGTATTTTACAAACAAAAGTGAATAGTTCGGATTATTATTGGTGATTAAATGAGTTGGGATTATTATTGGCCAATAACAGTGAGGTGGGATTATTTAAATCCAATTTGCCATTATCAAATAAATTATTAAAGCAATTAACAACCTTTGGTACGTCTTTAGGTGCATCAGGAGCGATGAGCTCTTGCCTCCGTGCAGTGACAGTTAGAGCAGGAGGATGGCTGTGGAAAAATTGTTCCTCATTACCTGTCAGACCTTTGAAAGAAAAACCGGTAGGTTTCGTGATTCCAATCTGATTTTAAGAAAAAAAAATAGAAGAATTGGGGCTTAGATATGTGAATTTCAAAGCAACCACAAATCATATAAAATTTAATAATGATGTAGGCCTTCAACAAAACGTTTAGGAGGACTTGCGCATTTAAAACAGTTTGGGATCCTTTTCACTCATTTCTATTTTCACATATTTTTTAACTTTATCCGTTCGACCCGTTATAGATAAAACCAAACTTGACTAAACCCATTCGTAGATAAATAATAAATTTGATAGGTCAAACTATCTATAATTCGAAGATAAATCAAGATTAATCTATAAGAAATAATAAATATAATTACCTTAAGAAGGCTCAAACAATTAACCGGATGACTCTGCCTTCCAAAGAAGTCTAGCAAGCTGCCCGGTAGCTTTGTCAACAGCTTCCAACTTTAACAACAATTGCTTTATCATGACCTGCATGGTCTATTGCCTGCATTGTGCAAATTCATGAATTAAATAATTTTCATTTGGGTAAAATGCCAATGCTTAAATACAATGAGCACCACTACCTAACATACATGAATATTGATCACTTCCTAAATTACAAGAAGCTACATAAATGTATATAGTCTAATAGTGTGAACCGTTTAGTGTTGTGTAGTGCCAATTTCATCCCATATACTAAAATTTTGATCTTGTGGTCCATAGGCCTTGTGACAGAGGCGGCTTAACCATTTTAACGGCTCAAAACAAAGTACAAATTCAGGACCGTAGTTTTTTTTCTTTTTGAGCTACCTAAACAATCAAGATCCCTTTTCATCCCTTAAGAAAGTTTGTTACTTTAAGGAGCGCATGTTATCTATATTAGAGTTATACGAGAGTTGGTTTACCAAAGTTTCTCAAGAACTTAAAAAAAGCGATTTGTAGTGGTTTCTATTAGTAGATTCTAGCAAAGTATTCAAGAACAAAACAAATTTAGATGTTTATCAAAATAGCAATCAGATTCAACTGAAAATAGTTCCAGCAAAACGGTCAAGTGCAAAGAAGATTCAGTTGCTAATAATACTCTAAAGCTTTCAATGTAACCAAAGTTTCCTGGCATCAAAAATTAATTCGAAAAGTCGAGAACTAATCAAGTTGACCAACTCGATGCAGGTCCAATGTGTTATGACTCTTTCTCTTTGACATAACAGACTAACACAGTTTTGTAGTTGTGCTTGTTCATTATTAGATCTACAAATACATACAAATCAAGATTCCATTTTAAATTCTTGATACAGGAACTAAGTTCAACAGTATTTTGACTTTTTTTCTCATTTTACATCAGATATATAAAATCCTATGGAATGAAACTGTTCGAGAAACAATTTATTAGTCTCATATTGAGCACCAACACTGATGATCTAAGGAACCGAACCTACAAATGGTGTATATGATTTATAGAACATCAATGAATTTCTAAACAAAACTTCACTGAGGGAATTTATCAAACACCTGGTGGGCAATGTAAAGAAAACCGAAACCCCAAATGATAGATACCAATACAAAACCATAAGCATGCAACGTAGTTAATGGAGTCTTGAACGAATGTAACTTCATGATAAAGAAAATAATTAGATGAGCATGTGCTATTTTTTTTGAACGGCAAAACACTTTATATATATATATAAAGAGCCAGCAAGAAACTGGAGAAACAAACTACAAAAACAAAAAAGAAAACACGAAACAGGAGCAAACAATTACATCGAATCCAAAATATTAAAATCTAACCAGTTCCCCCATTTCACCGATTTCAGCTTTGACCGGAAAGAAACCCAGGAAAAGGCGTCTTCTTTAATCGAATCCACAGTTGAAGAAATCGGGATAAACTTGCCGTAAAAAATTTTGGTGACACAACTCGAATTGGATGGATGACCTCCTTTAGAAACTGATTCTCAAACAAGAGTAACCATAGACCACCATTATAAGGAACCCAATTTGTAAACTTGTTATTGGCAACATTCCTAAATCATTAGCAAAAACAAAAAAAAATAATAGAGAGTAAATGACCAAATCAAATGAAAATAAAAGTCGACTGAAACAAAAACTAACAGGTTTTTAAGGGGAAGATTGGCAAGGGCATCAATGGTGCCTGTCACTGCCACTGGTTGTTTTATAAATACCTACACAAATCGAATCTGAAAAATGAGAATAGATTCGTATTTTAACACCGAGAAGCAAGAAAACGAGGAAATATAGATGATACCATACCAAAATCGAAGCTGAAGTCTACGATTGATGAGAATATATTGATAATTGTCCATTCTCCAGTTGATGGTTGTCGATTAATGTACGTCGTTTAGATATAGAAGTATAGATTTACAAGATAAAATTTAGTACTAGAATTAAGAGTTTAAATTAAAAAAAAAAAACTCCCGCTTGGATAATTACATAATTTTGTTACTCCTTTAAAGTAGGAAGTTTGTTACTCCTTTAAAGTAGGAAGTTTAGTTTATATTTACTAATAAAGTGTTACAAAAATTTAATTAATTATTTAATAACAGTTTTAGTTTTAAAAATATAGTGCTTTTAGCTTTTAATCTATATTTGATTTCTGATGATGACTAAAAGTATGTCGGGTCTTAATCCCCACCCATACGTTGGGTTTTAATCACTTGATGACTAAGGTATTATTTATGTATACATTTTAATCCGCGCGTCGATACCGAACAAGACAACTATCGAAATGTTGACAAAAATGTGTAGGTCATCATGCTGTCTTTGGGTTTTTTTTAAACATTATAGTTTATAAGATATGACAATAATACGTAAAAGAATTATAAGTTTGTTGTGGATGGGAAAAAAGTGTAACTAATTATCTATAATTTTGTTAAAACTCGGGGATTTAAATGTAATAAGTTTAGAGGCTAAAAAATAAATAATGTTTAAAAGACCAAATTACCTTCATTTTAAGAGTCTATCTATAAATTAAGAGAGAAAAAATTCTTATTTTTTGGGTATGTTAAAATACCCCTACCTTATCTATTTAAGAGAGAAAAAATTATAATATAGTATACAGTATAGATTAAATTACAACTAGTGGAATCACTCTGCGCGTTGCGGCGAGTAGTTTCGGTGAACCAACGGTAGAAGCTCGGCGGGTAGTTTTGGTAAAACCAACTGTAGAAGGTTGATCGTTTTCGGTGAACCAACGAAATAGAAAGCTAAAAAGTTATATTCATTTAAAGTTATGTTTAAAGAATATCGATGAAATATATCTAAAAGGGGTACTCACACGTACATTGTTGTTAAATACGTTTCAAAAATTATTAGTTTTAAGTTAAATAGAAAAAACTTCTATGAAATATCAAACGTTTACTAAGTTGAATAAAAACTACAATATAATCAATAAAAGGCAACATTTAAATACAAATAATCAACTTATATTAATAGACAATAAATATACTATATTTTCATTACATTGTTTAGTTATATTATTTTTTTTATTTAGTGTATTTTCTACATGTGTGTATTAAAAAAAGTTGAAAAAAACTAATAATGAAGAAACCGAGAATCCTTCTCTCTCTAATTTTTTTTTAATCTTCTTTCTACCTAACCCCAACACAAAACCATCTTCACAAACCGTCAACACAACAAAACCACCACCAGAAACCTCAACTCAACAAAAACCACCACAACTTAACCGTCGCCGTCTCCGGAACTGTCTTCCTCCAACTAACCAGCCCCCTGTTGGGATCTGAGTAGTTTCAACAGATCTCCGGTCAAAAGGGTTTAGCTGTGAGGGTGATAAAGTCACACAAAAAAAGGCGTTGATGGTAAAGGCGCACCACCTAACCAATGTTGTTTCCTGTAGGTAAGACTTTGAATCAAAAACTTCTGATCTAAAACTCGTCGAAGAAGTTGAAAATAGCCGTTTGATGTCGTTCAGATCCTTCTTCATCATCTCTGTCACCCTCTCCATCACCATCTAATGTCGTCGTCGTACACCGAGAAACCAAATTCTTGTTACCAAGACATTTTTCCTTCTATCTCTCTCCTCCTCTCTAAACAGTATCTCTTTCTGCCTCTGCCTCTGTCTCTCTCTAAATGTAGGATGAAGGGTGATATAGTGTTTTAAATGGAGGGTGCTACATAAGTACAATGAATTTCAAGTTCTCATTTCAAGAAAACCCCATCACTACCATGTTTCTGGTAGTGGCACGATCTTATTATCAAATGTTGTAGGTGTTGACATCGTCGAAAGGGACCTAACGTTTCCTTTCTCTGGTCGCTCACTCTCTATTTTAACCGAGATGAACATTAGGTTTAAAGGTTAAACACTTAAAAGAAACGTGATTCGTGGCAAAAATGAGAAGCTGGCTCTTGAGGTGTAAATGTTAAAAAAGTGTCGGAAGGAAAAGCCTCAAGTCTTTTACATCTAATAGTAACCCGCTAGATCAATATTGGACATCCAGATTTTAAAAGGGTGGAGATATTTGGACACCCTCTGCGCCTATTTGGACACCCTTTGCCTCGTATAGGCCTCGTATAGGCCTATACGAGGCGTATAGGGTTACATCAAAATCAGTGCCTGACTCATGTCACTTCTGGTTTGACCCCTTCAAGACGCCTCGTATAGGCCTATACTGGGCGTATAGGACCCTTCGTATAGGCCTCATATACGACCCTTTGCCCCTTATATGCCTCGTATAGCCCTATACTGGGCGTCTTGAAGGGTTTTTTTTTTTTTTTTTTTTTTTAACAAACATTTTATACAATATTAATCGTTTTAGCAAACTTTTATACAAAAACAAGTTTTTTTATTTTAAATAATTAATATTAGGACCCCCTCGTTGGTTTTTTTTAGTTGAAAAATAGATGTTTTGGTAGGGTAATTTGATTGTTTTTTGAGGGTGATGTTTTTTGAGTAAAAAAATGGGTGTTTTGGTGGGGTAATTTGAGTTGTTTTTTAAGAAAAGTTTTATTTTTTTATAAAAATATTTTACCGTTTTCAAGATCGGCCTTTAAAAAATATTCGATCGTAGAAATATTACATTGTTTTTAACATATAGTGTAGTATAGGTCTCGTATAGGTCCCTTATAGGTCTTGTATAGGCCTATCGACGTATACGGGCGTTGTATCATATCCTATAGTATCGTATCGTATTGTATTGTATTGTATCGTATAGTGTAGTATAAGTCTCGTATAGCTCTCGTATAGACCTATACGATACCATACTATACGATACAATACAATACGATACAATACGATACTATCGTATCATATAGTGTAGTATAGGTCCCTTATAGGTCTTGTATAGGCCTATCGACGTATACGGGTGTCGTATCGTATCGTATAGTGTATAGTATAAGTCTAGTATAGGTCCCATATAGGTCTTGTATAAGCCTATAGGCCTAAACGGGACCTAAACCACACCTATAGTCCTATACGAGTGTTGTATCTTATCCAATAGTCTAATATCGTATTGTATTGTATCGTATCGTATCGTAACGTAACGTATCGTATCGTATAGTGTAGTATAAATCTCGTATAGGCATTGTATGGGCCTATGGATGTGGTATCGTATCCTATAGTATCGTGTTGTATCGCATCGTATCGTATCGTATAATATAGTGTAGTATAAGTCTCGTATAGGTCTTGTATAAGCCTATAGGCCTAAACGGGACCTAAACCACACCTATAGTCCTATACGAGTGTTGTATCGTAACGTATCGTATCCAATAGTCTAATATCGTATTGTATCGTAACGTATCGTATCGTATAGTGTAGTATAAATCTCGTATAGGCATTGTATGGGCCTATGGATGTGGTATCGTATCCTATAGTATCGTGTTGTATCGCATCGTATCGTATCGTATAATATAGTGTAGTATAAGTCTCGTATAGGTCTTGTATAAGCCTATCGTGTTGTATCGTATAGTATAGTATAAGTCTCGTATAGGTCTCGTATAGGCATCGTATAATTAATATTAGTGTTATTATAATTAATATGAGTTTTTTATAGTTAATATTAGTGTTATTATAATTAATATGAGTTTTTTATACTTAATATTAGTGTTATTATAATTAATATGAGTTTTTTATAGTTAATATTAGTGTTATTATAATTAATATGAGTTTTTTATAGTTAATATTAGTGTTATTATAATTAATATGAGTTTTTTATAATTAATATTAGTGTTATTATAATTAATATGAGTTTTTTATAATTAATATTAGTGTTATTATAATTAATATGAGTTTTTTTATAATTAATATGAGTTTATTATAATTAATATGAGTTTTTATAGTTAATATTAGTGTTATTATAATTAATATGAGTTTTTTATAATTAATATTAGTGTTATTATAATTAATATGAGTTTTTTTATAATTAATATGAGTTTATTATAATTAATATGAGTTTTTATAGTTAATATTAGTGTTATTATAATTAATATGAGTTTTTTTATAATTAATATGAGTTTATTATAATTAATATGAGTTTTTATAGTTAATATTAGTGTTATTATAATTAATATGAGTTTTTTTATAATTAATATGAGTTTATTATAATTAATATGAGTTTTTATAGTTAATATTAGTGTTATTGGTATTTAAAAAGAGAAAAAAAAAAAAAAAAAAACCCTTCAAGACGCCCAGTATAGGGCTATACTGGGCGTCTATGTGGGCCAAAAGACCATTAAACCCCTGAATTAGGCCTATACTGGGGGCAAAACAGGGTTATTATGGTCTTTTGGACCCCTCGTATAGGCCCAGTATAGCCCTATACTGGGCGTCTATTATTTTTTTTTTGTTTTCTTTTTTTAAATATTAAAAAGAGAAAACAAAAAAAAATAAAAATAGACGCCCAGTATAGGGCTATACTGGGCGTATACGAGGGGTCCAAAAGACCATTATAGCCCTGTTTTGCCCCCAGTATAGGCCTAATTCAGGGGTTTAATGGTCTTTTGCCCCTTATATGCCTCGTATAGGCCTATACTGGGCGTCTTTAAAGGGTTTTTTTTTTTTTTTTAACAAACATTTTATACAATATTAATCGTTTTAGCAAACTTTTATACAAAAACAAGTTTTTTTATTTTAAATAATTAATATTAGGACCCCTCGTTGGTTTTTTTGATACGTTTATTTTTTTATAAAAATATTTTACCGAATGTAATATTTCTACGATCGAATATTTTTAAAGGCCGATCTTGAAAACGGTAAAATATTTTTATAAAAAAATAAAACTTTTCTTAAAAAACAACTCAAATTACCCCACCAAAATACCCATTTTTTTACTCAAAAAACATCACCCTTCAAAAACAATTAAATTACGCTACCAAAACATCCATTTTTCAACTAAAAAAAAACCAACGAGGGGTCCTAATATTAATTATTTAAAATAAAAAAACTTGTTTTTGTATAAAAGTTTGCTAAAACGATTAATATTGTATAAAATGTTAGTTAAAAAAAAAAAAAAAAAAAAAAAAAAAAACCGTTATATACGCCTAGTATAGGCCTATACTAGGCATATAAGAGAGGCAAAAAAGACCAATTTACCCCCAGTATAGGCCTAAATCAGGGGCTAAATGGTCTTTTTCGCCTAGACGCCCAGTATAGGCCTATACGAGGCGTATACGTGGCAAATAAGACAAAATATGACATAATCAGAGATTCTCTTGGAAATTGAAAAAGGCTATACGCCTCGTATAGACCCTCGTATAGGTCTATACGAGGCGTCTTGAAGGGTGTCCAAATAGGCAATAGGGTGTGTAAATATGTAGACCCTTTTAAAAACACTATTCATTTAACTTTTATTATTCATATATAGGGATTGCATTGACATAATCGCACAAACCGGCGCGCCTTTAATTCATAGGAGTGGGTCCCATTCCAAATAAATAGCATATACACTATATTAATATTAAATAACTAAATTACAATTAGAATTGAGATAGTGAATTTATTAATCATACCATATCAATTAAATAAATTACAATCATAATTCCACCACTCGAATCCCTTCTACCGTTTCAATTTACATTTATATTTTCAGAAGACGGTTGCGCCGGTGATATGTATACGATTTAGCGATAACAAACCGACACGAACCATGGGAAGAGTTGTAGGCCTATGAAGAGTAAATTACGATTTTGGCCTTTGTGGTTATATCACGTTTACCCTATTAGCCCAAAATAAAAAATTTTAACATCTGTGCCCTCATGGTCTCTATAACTAACTATTTTAGCCCCTGATCTAATTCAACCCATTACCCTGGTTAATTATTTATCACATGCAACTCACATAATGTGTATATTTGTAAATTCACATCCCTTTTATTGACACCTATTAAATTGTCTTTAATATATATTAAACAAATATCTTAAAAGAAAAAAAAAATATATATATATATTAACACATCTTCTTCTCTCTCACTAAATAAACTCACTTTCTCTCTCTACTCCATCTCTCTTGTAAGACCCTTAGTCCATTTTATACTATTTTCATATAAATTCCAACTATAATAGTGTAGTTATGTTTAAACATACACTTAAAATACGAGTTTGTTAAAACATTTTAATAAATAAAACATTTTAACATTTTGTATGTAAATTCGCCATTTAAAATGTGATGACGAAAACTAACGTGGAGGCTTGAATTCTTGATCGTGTTCGGTTTCTCGATGAGCTTGATCGTCCTCCGGCACTTTACATAATACCTACATTTCATAAAACATGAAATGAGTTAGTTATATGGCGTTTAAAACGTGTTTAAACGAAATCGCAAGACAAAACAGTCAGCGGCAACACTTTGCCAGTTATAGTGGCCCTCGCGGGCCGCGACCCACTTAAGGGATCCTTTCGCGGGGCGCTAAAGTCGTCGTGCTACGCGACTCCATCACCCCTTCCTCGTCACGTGGCGCGAGGATGTGATTTTGGTAGAAAGTTTGCAGCCAAGTGCTGCATATCCTCAGCAAACCAATTTTTTACGAAAACGAGCATAACTTGCTCATTTTTTATCCGATTTGACTCACGTTTCTTCCTACGTGGTCGTAATTTAATTCTCCATCATATGGAGTTAGCATCCGACATCCAGATTAACAAAAATTTAGACTTTTAAGCCTTCGGCTTAAAAATGTAATTATGAACTTTTGACCCGTTCGTGTATTAATCAAACAAACATGTGTGTTTGATCCGAATTTCTTATGAACTTCACAAGTTCAATATTTTCTATCTTATTAGGTTTAAATCACGGATTTCATAAGTATTTTAAACCTGTTTTCGCTCATATGCTTATTTTGACCCGTTAAGGGGATTTTAAGCATATTTTAAACACGAATCGCTTTCATTCGTTTCTAGCATTATATTACCACATTTCTTATCACATAATCTTCCTCCACAACTATATTTGTGGCGGATTTAATGTGGAAATTTATAAATTCTGAGTTTTACCCCTCGGATCATTATTTTACGGCAAAGACTCCTATAGAATCATTTGACCAAAGATTTACATCTTTCTCTTTTTATACTTATTCTAAGTATTTATTTAATCATAAAACTCGTTTCCAAACTACCTTTAGAGGTCGTTTGCTCAATTTAGCTTACAAGGGCGTTTTGGTCCATTTTAGCCTTTCATTTTCGATGAAGGACTTTTGAAAGCATGTTTGACCCAAAATCCCTCTTTTTAGTTATATTTTTTTTAAAAGTCATTATGTTTTCAATCACAATGACCATCATTTGAATCATTCGGTTTACTTATTAAAGTAACCAAATGTCTAGTTTGACTTCATTTAACTCTCAATGAACCTTTCATTCAAAATGAGTATTTAACCTATTACATATACCTGGCTTGGATCAATATATTGACCCGTTTTAATACCTTGCTTTAATAATCGCTACTTAATAGCGATGCAATTTATCCTTCCTCTATTCACTCCTGTGAACATAAGACTCGACAATATTCATTAGTTGATATTTTCAAATGGTGATATTTTCACCAATTGACCCGTTTGGTCTAAGTGACCGTTTATCTTTGCGAGATGGTAATTATTATAATCTTGTCTACATGACTTGCTCTGGTTTACACCGTACAGTCATTTTACTTATAAACCATTTCTTAATTCTTTTGACCCCTTTATTTCTTATGCCATAAAGTGTCTTTCAAAAACTAACGGTTATCGTCAACGAGTGACCGAATTAGCATTTTACCCTTATTATTTGTATTGGTTTACCTTATAAGGTAACCATTTAAAACCCGCTATCTATTAGTCATTGCATGACTAAATAATTGTATTAGCTCTTTTTAACCATTAAACATGGTTTATCATTATTGTCTTTTGTTCCGAACCGCACATGTCGTGTCGAAACATCTTAATTCAAACATGATTTTCTAATATTCATAGCCTATAAACCAATAGGTATTCAATAATTAGAGTGTAAGCTTTACTTACCTAGCACCCAGATTATGTTTTTCCTTCATTCTTGATTCGTTTGACCCGCTTCCTTCCCAAGCTTTCACCTAGCTTGTCAAGCGTCAAACTATCATTGTAATTTGTAAGATGGTTAGACTAGTCATAATCATTCACGACTATTCCATCCTACGATCTTTATGTCAAAATTATCATTCGATCATATAAAAGGTCATTTTGACTTTAAAAAGTGAAACTGCCTATTGACAAAAGTAATTACACGATGTAGCTTAACTATTCGTTTTATTACTTTGCCACTATACGGTAAGCATCCTTATTATGCTACCGTTTTAACTACTTATGAAATCAAGTTATTGTAATCGAATTTCATTCAATTAACACATGATGATATCAAACCTCATTTTGATCATAATATATCATCATTTTCATTTTATCATGCTAATCCAATTTCTAGCAAGTATGATCATGTACTCAAACACAAAATTTGTTCAAGTATTTCCTGATTACTATCAGATATGATGATTCTAATCATAATTATATCATCAAATTTATCATATGATTAATACCCACTTATCCTAGTGTGGTAATTCATCAAATCATTCAATTTATAGCATTATATGTACAATTTTCACTTAGGGTTTTGTTCCTAAGCAAGTATACATCACTAATTCAATCATAGCTTCAATAATTCATTCATAATTCGCGATTATGATGATTAATCAAATTTCACAACTTCACAAATCATCAAAATTTGACATACCTTATGATCCCCTAGCTTGGGTTATCGTTAATTCACGTTCAATTGTGAATTTGCAAGTCATTTGGCCCTTCAATTTGATGATTATGTGGGAATTAGGGTTTGAAGCTCCTGGGAGCTTCCTGATGTCGATCCCAGAACACACACTAAGTGTGTGTGTTTTGTTTTAAGTTTCTTTTATAATTAAACTTTCAAGTTATTCAAATTTAGCCCCTCTTGTTTGGTTAGTTATTAAGTAGGACACGCCCTACTTATTTCTAACAATATTCTCACTTATTAACTAGGTTAAACATTCCTAGTTAATTTAGTGAGTTCAGGGAGATTACGACTAAGTTTATTTTAAGTCCCGTTAACTCGGGCCTTTTACAATCTTTCTTTCTCAAAAGCTTTCTTTAAGCTTTTATTTAATATTAGGCTTATTTATTTAAAATCCAAATATTCACCGGGTTACTTTTAAAACAGATCTGAAGATCTGAGGATAGAACGAGACGTGATCAACAAATGTATAGCATATACTCGGTGGGTGCCAATGTTGAAACACGGAATCACCGCCGGGATGATTAGACCGCTTTCTCTGAGAGGATGGAGAATCACACCTTGTTCTTCCTCTTGAACTGAAGGTCCCCTTGATTCGTATGGATCGTCACAGAATTGTATATCTAACCTAGAGTGCGGAATCCTCTAAATCAGATTTGTTATAGAAACGAGTAGAAACAGAATTCACAATCAAACGGGTCTTCTATTGATTATCCAAACTAGAAGTTTTACAATCAATTCAAGACCTCACAACCTCACAGCCTATCTCTGTGATCTTGCTCTAAACCTAATTTCGAAATTCCTCACACACTGACAAATTTCGAATTCTCTTGTTCTGACTCACTAAAACCCTAATCACAAAACATGTTTATATACCACATGTTTGTGAACTGGACTTCTTACTGGGCTAGGCCATTTTCCAAGCCTAATACAACAATTAAACTCCCTAACCATTAAGCTAAGCCCAATACAAAATATCCAAAGACTAAATAATCAAACTATTAAGTTGTTGTCACCGAATATGCACCAACAGACTCCCCCTTGACAATAGCTTCATAGTGTAACTTTGTCTTCAAACATCTTGTGTTCTTTTGGTCTTTGGATAGCGTCAGCTACACAGTTTCTGACATCAACAGACTCCCCCTTAGCTGATGCTTCCAATCTCCAAAACTTTCATTCGTTGTAGATCAGTTAGCTAGCAATCCTTGGTTAAGCAAGTAAGCTCCAACTTTTCCATATCTTTCTCTTTGCATTGTAGTAGAAGGATCCTACCATGCATCTTCACACGTTCTTTACTTCACTCTCAATCTGCACTTTACTTGTATTCTGCACTTCATTTTGATAACTGCATCAATCTGTTTAGCAACACAAGCAAGTATCTCGAAAAACCATTAGTCCTTTTCACATTTAAAGATAAACCAATATTTTATCTTAGTTTGCAAAAACAACTACCTGTCAGTTCAAAATGGAAGTCTTTTAAAAAAAATCTTTTTGGTATTTTTGATTTTTTTTAAACAAACTAACAAACTAAACTAAACTCAAAAATATTTACAATTTCATCTTTTTGTGAGAATCATGTGCAAGAAGATCATATCAACAAAATCAAACTGTTTTAACACTATTAGACAATTCTTATATATTTTTTCGTGAAAAGCAGTCCAAGACGATTACCAGTATGTTTGTCCACTTAAACAAAATGCATGAACATTTCAAGTACCATTACTGTATGATACATTAAGGTAATTTTATTTCTGATATATTAGTGTGTCCCACTTCAGGATATACCCCCGCGATCAAGGTATGCACAAAGATTCATCGTAGTAGGTGAGTATACTGAATTCATCCGTTTTGTTTTTCAACGTTTAGATAATTGGTGATCAGGTCAGTACTTCCGTACAGCAAAGAGACCAAAATATCTAACGAGGGCTAAGACAAATACCATTTTCGGTACGATTTATGCATTTTGCACATTTTGAATGACTCTCTAGGAGAGCTTCTTCATTTTCAGGGTTTTGGCATTTTTAGCTCTTTTAAGATATCCTGGTTGTGCCTAGGTCAGCATGTATCTGGATGCAGCAGAAGGACAACCCTGATATCCCCGGATGAAATAACAGTATAAAGACCCAAAACCTCAGATTTTGGCAATCTATCAACGCAAGATTTAAGGTCATTAAAACATACACCACTGATGTGTTCCCCACTCATACACAATTCATTTAGGTTTATATCACATTGGTAAGTTGATTATTTCATGCTTTTGCCTACTGGTACATCATATGATGAAGCTGCTATCACACTTAAGCAATTTAATTCAGTTTGAGTGTGACAGTCTAATTCGCTGATGTGCTATCATTTCTTCTTTTTCACACAATGATAACTCATTTTTTTAATTTTTAATTTTTTTATGTTTTTCATTTTTCAATGTTTTTGTATTTTTTTAATTGTTAATTTATAACTTACTCCCCCTAAACACACGCACTAACTAAACTCTTTTTGGCTTAGGGAAAATTTCTCCCCCTAAATTTTTGTTTTTATGGAGCAAGTTTTAAAAACACAAATTTACAAACACAAACAGACTCCCACTTCAATCTGACAACAAGTTTTTCACTTTTAAAGTTTTAGAATAATCATAATAATCACTAAAGTAAATAGTTCGTTACCAAGGTTAACCTACTATTCACCTCAGATTCTTTACAGGAACAACCATTGTCGAACACATCAACAGTCCTTCTTGGTCATCCTGCACATTCTCAACAACTCAGTTAGACTTAACAACCCAAACCTGACCGGTTTTGGGTTGACCACGTAAATCCATATACGATGCTTCTAACCAATATCCATCACACCTTTCTGGTGTCTTGGATGTTTTCCCCGTTGTTGAACAAGATTTATAACTTCCACTAGGTCTTTGATCTCGAGAGTTCCAATAAAATCTCGGATTTTCTGACCTTTGAAAATTATTATCTTGATACCTTCTTTTCCCATTATTATACCATGAATTTTGAAAAAATTTGGATTTTGTTGAACATTTGAGTTGCTAAAACCCCTATGTTCGTTTCTTCTTTGAAAATTTCGATTACCAAAATTCTGGTATCGATTTTGATATCCAAAATTTCTATTTTGACTTTGAAACCAATTTGATTTACCATTATAATGACTAAATTATGTAGGATTGCTTCTTGGCCAATCAAATCTTCTTGATGTTGAAGTTTTAGACTGAAAACTTGGTTGATTATATTGACAATGTTGTTGAACATTATTATTCAAACCAACCCTATTCCCTTCCTTAACTTCATCAACTTTTTGCTTATTTTTCTTCAAATGACAACAACTCGCCACGTGCCCTTTGTTGTGACATTTAAAACAAGATTTTGTCTTATAAATTCTCTTTTTCTGAAATCTCTTTTTAAATGTTTTCTTCTTTTCCTTTTCAGTATCCTCATCCGATTTATGAGGTGTACTGTTAGACTCAACAGATTCTTGCAAAGATTCTGGACTACTTGGCAAGTCCACAGCTATCGGATCCACTACAGCTGGTGTAGTAGGCGCAAAAACAATTAACTCATTCTCTTCAGGTAAAAAAGAGTAATCTTGATCCTTAGAAGATGAAGCTTTACTAAACCTCACTCCCGTTCTATCATTACTCATTTTCAGCCCTTTTTGAATGTGAGTCCTAACTAATGAAGAATTTCCAAATTTGTCTAACTTTCCTTTTAGTTCAACAATTTGGTCTTGTGCAATGGCCAATTTCCTGCACTTATCAGAAAATTCATTAGTTTTATCTTTCACAGTTTCACGAGCCAAATCACTGACCTGTAACAGTTCATTGACTTTGCTTGTTAAACTGCTAATTTCCTGTTCATTTGATTTGAGTGTGTTTAAACAATTTGACTCTCGTTTAATCAAAAGAACATTTGACTCTTTCAATTTTTCCAATTCAGCTAACAAGATTTTGTTTTGCTCCGATAGTCTGTTAACTTTACCTTGTAGTTCAGTGCAATTATGACACGTATGACTTACAGGTTCTGATGTTACCTTCACCTCTGTTGTAAGTTCAATCACACCATTCATGCACTTTGAAACTTCTGCAGCCTTCTTCTCAACAGATTTCTTCTTCTCTTCTACCACAACATCTGCATTTCCCTGATATCGCTTTTCTAATGCATCCCACATATCCTTTGAATTAGTGTACTTCGTAAAGGTATGCTTGATGCCATCAGGTAAGGATATTTTTATTGCAGCTAAAGCTTTCTTCTCAGCTTCAACCACAAGTTTCTCAGATTCATCCATCATCTCATAAGAAATCACCATAACCCTTCCTTCAACACGACGCGTAGGAGCAACATATCCATCTATCATACAATACCACATTCTGGTATCTTCACTCTTCACAACCGATTCAAACTCCTCCTTCCAGGCAGCATATTGTTTAACGTTTATCAACTTTGGCCACCTTTTAACTTTCTCACCAACATTGTCCACTTTAACCATCTTTAAACACGTTTTACCGTAACCGTACTGATAGAACCGTACAATATTTTTCCGAAAACTGTTTTTACCAAATTATACCGTTAGAATCGCCTCGAAATTACGAATCCAATGATATATATATATATATATATATATATATATATATATATATATAGGGGACCGCTAAAATGAGAACCACCTCGAGTTGTAAGAACCGTAAGAACTACACCGTACGGGGCGAGGTGGACCAAATTTTTTTTTCATAAATGTAGATGCGTGTATTATAAGCATATTTGTAAAAAAAAAATGTCGTGTGTGTAGTTTTGAGCACCACAAGTTTGTGTTTACGGGTACCGTAAATCCTACCGGAAAATTTACGGTACCCGTAAATACACACTTGTGGTGCTCAAAAACTATTTTTTTTGAATTTTTTTACAAGTGTGTTTATAATACACGCATCTACGTTTGTGAAAAAAAAATTGGTCCACCTCGCCCCGTACGGTGTAGTTCTCACGGTTCTTACAACTCGAGGTGGTTCTCATTTTAGCGTGATCCTATATATATATATATATATATATATAGGGAGAAGATCATGCGAGAACCACCTCTTATTACGAGAACCGCGAGAACCAATGTGAACACAACCAAAAATGCCTAAAAATAACTAAAAATCACACAATTTTTTTTTTTAATATTTTTTATATAAAAATCGCTACTTTTCGAAGCCAAAAATAAAAAATAAAAAAATAATTTTTTTTTTGCCACTAAAAGTAGCGATTTGAGCATAAAAAATATTAAAAAAAAAATTTAGATTTTTTTTTTGATTTTTTTAGGTTTTTTGGGGGTTTAGTTTTTAGCATTTTAGCTTGGGGGGGGGGGGGGGTTTAGGTTTTTGGGGGGTGGGGGAGGGGGGTTTAGGTTTTGGGGGGGGGGGGGGTTAGGTTTTTTTTTTTTTTTGGGGGGGGGGGGGGTTTAGGTTTTTGGGAGGGGGGGTGGGGGTTAGGTTTTTTTTTAGCTATTTTAGGTTGTGTTCACATTGGTTCTCGCAATAAATGGAGTTCTCGCATGAGCCCCTCCCTATATATATATATAGGGAGAAGATCATGCGAGAACCACCTCTTATTGCGAGAACCGCGAGAACCAATGTGAACACAACAAAAAAAGCCTAAAAATAGCTAAAAATCACACAAAATTTTTTTTTAATATTTTTTATATAAAAATCGCTACTTTTCGAAGCCAAAAAAAAAATTAATTTTTTTTTTTTTTGCCACTAAAAGTAGCGATTTGAGCATAAAAATATTAAAAAAAAAATTTAGATTTTTTTTTAATTTTTTTTTGGATTTTTTTAGGTTTTTTGGGGGTTTAGTTTTTAGCATTTTAGCTTGGGGGTGGGGGTGGGGGGGGGGGGTTTAGGTTTTTGGGTGGTGGGGGAGGGGGGTTAGGTTTTTTGGGGGTTTTAGTTTTTAGCATTTAGCTTGGGGGGGTAGGTTTTTTTTTTTGGGGGGGGGGGGGGGGGTAAGTTTTTGGGGGGTGGGGGTTAGGTTTTTTTTAGCTATTTTAGGTTGTGTTCACATTGGTTCTCGCGGTTCTCACAATAAGGGTGGTTCTCGCATGAGCCCCTCCCTATATATATATTGTCCTAAAAATGCAAGGAATTCAACAGTGCAGACGGTTTAGCCAGATGAGCTATGGATCGTTTTTTATTTACGAAAACGTTAATTTTTTCTTCCGTTTGCCAAAAAATATTCCACCCCTCAAATTATGCTAATTTCGCTGGGTTAAATTCGCTAGTCAGTTCAAGTTCAATTTCGCTAATCAGTTTAAGGTAATTTCGCTGGTCTAGTTCGCTGAAAGGTCAAATTCGCTGGTCAAGTTCGCTGGTCAAGTTCGCTGCCAAATTCGCTGCTTAATTTCGCTAATACGACGACTGGTAAAGTCGCCGAAACCGTGATAATTTCGTTGTGGAAAATTATACGGTTACCAAAGTCGCCTTTGGATTTAATTTCGCCGATAATTTCGCAGGTCAGTTAAATTCGCAGGTCCAGATCAGTTTATTAATTTCGCAAGATCTGATCAAATCTTTTCTGAATTCAGCAGATTTTTCCTGATTTCGTATAAATTTCCTGCAAAGTCGAAATAGCAAACTATCAGTAATTTTCAAGAAACAACGAAGAACTGTATGAAGAACACGAAGAACAAATCTTCAAATCTTCAAGTTTTTCTTCAAATCTTCAAGTTTTTCTTCAAAATCTTCAACTTTCCTGCAACCAAAACACTAAAAACAGCAAAATTAAATACGCAATAAGATCAAAATACCCAAAAATTTTGAACATCCCAAGAACAAAACTAAAAAATTTCGAAATTTTTGCAAAACCCTAGTTTTCAGATTTAAATTTTCGAAAATTCCACCCAAATCTGCAGACACAATTCTGAACCGAGCTTCTTCAAGAGCCTAATGGCTCTGATACCAATTGTAGGTCCCCTTGATTCGTATGGATCGTCACAGAATTGTATATCTAACCTAGAGTGCGGAATCCTCTAGATCAGATTTGTTATAGAAACGAGTAGAAACAGAATTCACAATCAAACGGGTCTTCTATTGATTATCCAAACTAGAAGTTTTACAATCAATTCAAGACCTCACAGCCTATCTCTGTGATCTTGCTCTAAACCTAATTTCGAAATTCCTCACACACTGACAAATTTCGAATTCTCTTGTTCTGACTCACTAAAACCCTAATCACAAAACATGTTTATATACCACATGTTTGTGAACTGGACTTCTTACTGGGCTAGGCCATTTTCCAAGCCCAATACAACAATTAAACTCCCTAACCAATAAGCTAAGCCCAATACAAAATATCCAAAGACTAAATAATCAAACTATTAAGGTGTTGTCACCGAATATGCACCAACATGAACCTAGATCTGCAATGGAGAAGAGAGAAACATGGGGATGTAGAAATGGCCGGTAAGGGAAGAATCCCCTATTTCCAGCTACAAAAACTGTGGCGGCTCCATATCTTCTGCCCTAATAATGAGGTGAACACCTCTTTATATAGGAGATATGGGCCTCCCCTAACCTGTCACACCCCGATATTTCCACGTATTACCGGTGGGCCTGGTGGGGAGTATCGTGACGTAGTTGATATCATCATAGACAATTAATCACAGTTTAAATGCACAGCGGAAGTCTGAAAGTAAATTATATTACAAACCGATTGAAAGTACAATAAAATATTATACAACGGATTGTAAGATGGATCCACAGGCGGATCTAAAACAAAGAGAAATATTGTTCAACAAATTTAAAGTGATAAAAGCTTGCAAGACTCTTTATTTAATCACTCAGGAGTTTCCAGCCCATTACGCTTAGTACCTGCACTTAACCTTTTAAAAATACGTCAGTTTACACTGGTAAATACAATTAACTGACTCTTTTGAAAAGTGTTTATTAAAATTGGTTTAAATGCACAAGGCACAAATTTTCTTTTATAACTTGGGACAATTATTAAAATAATTTTGTATACAGATTTATATGTTTGTTGTACATTCAGGGCCCGATATAGAAACCGAGACAAGATTAATAGACACACCACTAATATAGTCCCACAAGGAGTTATCCTCCCGTGTGGTTATACCTTATACATACGCAACTGTCAGGTGTATGCCTACACCCCGTGCTTAAGTCGTGGCCATTTAGCATTTAATGATGCCAAGGATATCCAGGACACGGTCATTAACCCCCAAAGGCTTTGTTTCAAACAAAACAGATTAAAACGGGTTATCTCAATGATTTAACCACTAATCGATTAAATATTCAATACCCGGCCAAGCGGTAATAATTTACTGTATCCCAAGCCCGTATAGGGAAAATAAGTTAAAAGTATTTACCTGAGCTAAAATATAATTTTAATCCCAGCCGTATATCAAATCAGCAAGTACAAGTATCTTTTACTGGGCTCCTTAATCTGGAATGAAGGTTTTAATAACCTATTAGATTCCTAACGGGTCTTATTTAAATTATAACTTAGACCGGTTAGTTTTGAAGAAAGGTTTACGGTTCAAAACGCAAGATTAAGCGAAGACCGGATTAGAATGTGATTTAGACCCAACAAGTATGAAGACTATAAAGTGGGTAAACTAAACACATTCTGGATTTTGAGGTAAAAAAATGATAAGGTTTGACCCGTTTCGGTTAATTTATGCAAACTTGTTACATAAACCGTTCCGAACGCGAATATGCATAACGGGTGACTAAATGAATCATGTACAGGTTCCATAAGTTAATATGCTTTAAATATGTTATGATATCAGTAGGATATCTTCCATTATGCCCAAAATGAATTTAAAACCAATTTATGCCCCGTAGGGGTATTTTGGTCATTTTAAGGTTTATAAAAGAGTTAAAATAGAAATCTGAGGTTCTGGTCTAAAATAATCAGTAAAAATATTTATTTTAATAAGTTATATCAGTAAGATATCTTATATATCTGAAATTTATCATTTATGGCCAAACTATGCACCGTAGGGGCATTTTGGTCATTTCACATATGCTATAAAGGTCAAATTTGGAAATCTGAGTTCAAAACTTTATCTTACTGTAAAAGTATAAAAAATTATTCATAACATCAGTAGGTAATGAGCCTTAGGTGCCAAATATGGTTTTAAACCATACTACGCGCCTAAATCGCATAAAAGTCGGTATTTGACGATATTCGGGTTATTTAAGGAAATATGAGATTTTGATCAGCCTTTACAGTTTAAAATATCTTATTTAATGTATAAAATCAGTAGAAAAAGGTTTGACATGTAAAGGATGTGCAAAACTCATTTTATTAGCGAAAAAGGCATTATCGTCAATTACCGAGCTTATGCAAGAACTCTATGTTATGATTAGTTTAAAATTAAATAAAAATTTCCAAAAATCCCTAAATATTATATTTCATCAGTGGGTAGAAAGTTTGGTGTCAAAATTTGGGCTTAAATAGGATTTATGTTGAAAATGTCATTTAATTAATAAAAAGGCCTTCATTTACGATATCGCGCATAACTTTCAATTTAGACCATGAACTGATGTCAAATTTTAAGGACATGCTTATAAATCAGTAATAAAGGTTTTTGTCCACACTCATTTTAAAAAATCTCGTTTTAATATCAAAATGGCATAATGGTCAATATTTAAGCATTTACCGGAACATGTAATGAAACTAGGATTTCTAAGGAACCATGTTGTATAACCTCAGAGGGTTATACTGACATATAATATGGTCCTAAAGGAACCCTAAGGAAATACTAAACTAAGCTAAATCGGGTCAGAACTGAAAGTCAAAGCAAAAGTCTACTTTTGCGACTTTCGGTTGCGAACTGAGCCTAAACCCAGAATTGTCGGGTTGAACATGCCTAAACATGTTCTTATATTATTTACCAAGTTATTTTAGTGTTAAAACATGTTCCATAACCTCTGCATTATCAGTTATGAATTTATTTGTAAAAACTGATTCTGTTGACTTTTTATTAATAAGTTTGACCCGACAATTGACCAAGTTAGAGTGAAAATCAGTAGGTGCCCTTTTAAGGGTTTAATACCTACATAACTACCAACTCATAGCCACTTTCAATTCGAATAATGGCTGGACCACTAGTGATTGATCACCAAGTCAAAGCTTAATTACGATAGCTTTGACTTTCGGCCATTAAGCTGATAAAACTTAAACTAGAGAGGCTAAGAATGCTTACTAGAGCTCTTAGCACGAATTAGGAACAGGGAAAATCTTTCTTGAACTCCAGGAAGCTCCAGAGAAAGAGTTTTGAAGTGAAATATTCAAGTGTGCAAATGAACAAGTGCAAACAAAGGGCCTTATATAGGATTTTTAGAGCTCCAAGATCATTCCATCTGCAAATCTATAGTAACCAGATGATCCCATGTGTCCCTAGTGCATGAAAAACTGTTGGGTCAGACCCTGGTATCGAAAAATTACATGCAAAGGCGGTGTAACAGGCTGAAACATGCAGCTGTCCTATTATGCTGTCACTGGTACTCTTACGCGGCCCGCGTAAGAGTTGGAGTCAGGTTACGCGGCCTGCGACAATGGGTAAAATCCAGTAAACAATTTCCAAACTTTGCAGTTTCAGTCCCTGGTCCATTTTTAATTTAAATAACTTTCGTTTATTGGACTTATGACCCCCATAGTTAACTTTTAAGGGCCTTGGGTCATTATTTAACTCCGTTAAGCTCCCGGTTAGTTGCGAGATCACCCGAAATGATTTGTTTTCTTTGAAACTTCATGAAATTAATATCCAATATTCTTGAGAGCAAAATATTTAATCATTACAATTTTTTTTTTGGATCGTTAAAAGGTCACTCAGAGGTAACATTTAACATGTTGACACTTTTAACCCCTATGCTTCGTAGAATCCTTAATTTAGGCACAAACGACTTTTTGTGTTCGACAATTTATTAATTAAAGAATCTGAACGTCGTATGAGGTCATTCAGAGGCACAAGTTTTGCATGTTGACACTTTGGATCCTTATACTTACATATTTACATTGCTTGACAAATTTTAGTCCCTCCAGATCAATCTTATTACACGTTTAAAGTCCATGACACGTGTCTTTATAATACTGGTCGTGATTTTACGAGGTGTTACATCCCTAACCTCAATGGGCCAGGCCCAGTTAGGGGTTATCTCTACAAGCCCACAACCTAGTGTAGTGTAAACTACAACGCGCTAGGCTTCGCGGGTTAGTACGCAATAATAATAAATATTATAATGAAAGGCGATAAATAATGGATATGTCCGGTCGTTCGGGTTGGGTCTAATACCATACCCCATCACCCTTCTTTTAGTATTAACGTGATTTGATTACCAAACCCGTTTTCGGGGTGTTACATCTCTCTCCTACCACTACCTACTTCCACCACCGCCACCAACCATTATCATATCCCCCACCAACCGCCACCGCCACAACCCCTCACACGCCACCACCACAGCTCCCCACAGTCCCCACACGCAATAGCCACAACCCACACATCTAAATAAGAAGTCGATGCAGTCGGATTAGATCCCACCAGAGCAACTTTTAAAAGAATCTAGAAGTTCCACTGATCTTAATTTGGGTGCACCAGTCATTGACCCACTAGGAAATGTGTTAGTGCATTACGTCTATTGACTTCGTCTTGTATCATGTTATGTTATAGGATAGGTTAGAATAACCAGTGCACAAGGTTCGAGAATCGAAGTTTAGAAGTTAAGTGTGTGATTTCGCTTATATGGACACTTGGTCATAAAAGCGAAATCATAAGCTACTGATTTCGCTCATATGGCATGTCCATATAAGCGAAATCACTACTACTATAAATAGGTGCAATGTTGATTCATTTGGTACGGTTCTGAAAATTGTAACGAAGTGCTTCCAAGTTGTTCTCAGGTTGTAATCGGTGTTAAATCAATCCAAGAGACATTATAATTAGTTTGAGTGTCTGATTCATTGTTTCCGCCTTTGAATTGGATAGAAAACTCTTCTGATTGACTCATTCGGGTCCAACAACGATCCTACAAGTGGTATCAGAGCTCAGGAGGAAGAGTTTAGCTCAATTGGATCTGTTTTCTGTCTTCTACACCTTCTTTTTCAATCTGAACAAGTTTCCACTGTTAAAATCGGCCAAATTTTTCACAGAATGTGTATTAGTGGATAATAACTAACCCTTGAAAGTTTCATATCAAAATTCGGATTAAAAATGGACCAAATTACCTTCGGATGTGATTTCGCTTATTCGGACATTGTATGGTTTCGCTTTTAGGACCACATGGTTTCGCTCCAATGGACAAGAACATGAGTGATTTCGCTTATGTGTCAGTATAGTTTCGCTCATAGGTCACAATCTGGTTTCGCTCATATAGACATTAAGTGGTTTCGCTCATCCGGTCATTAACTAGTTTCGCTTTTATGAACAATTATGTGGTTTCGCTCAAACGGTCCAATGAAATAAAGAAATCATCTGAAGTTGTCGGATCTTTAATTGATGTTATCGACCACTTGTGGTTGCATGTGATTAAAAAATTAAAGGCCCAATCATACTTGTTAGATATATCGGCTGCATGTGATTTAATTAGATAAGGCCCAATTTCAGATATTGCATGTGAACAAATAAGTTTTGTCAGAATTTGTGTTTTTAAAATCATTTGATCTCGGTTATTGCATGTGAAGTTCACGGCCCAATCTTATAACGGATTAGTGGATTGTTTGGCCCAATCAGCTGACATTTACAGCAACTTAGGTTTCGCTCTTGTGACAATTCAAGGTTTCGCTTATACAGACATTATAGTTTCGTTTATCAGTCCAAAGCAGTTTCGCTCATAAGTCCAAGATAGTTTCGCTTATTTGATCATTCTGGTTTCTCTCATGTGAACAAATTCTAAGGGATTTCGCTCATCAAGTCATCAAAGGGTTTTGCTTATTAGTCATCAAGTGTGTTCGGTTTTGTGTCACAAAGAAACTTGATTTCGCTCAAAGTGTACCTTGTGTGCTATTTCGTTCATAGTGTCATATTTCGATCGATAGTGAACTTTTTCGAGTCAATATTATTTCACGACAATCGAGTGTCAGTGTATTTCAGATTACTTGATATTGTTTAAGCTGATTGAGTTTGTTTGTTTGTTCTCAGGTGATTGAAGATGTCAAGCAACGGTGAAGAATTTTACAACACATTCTACAATGCATTTACTTCCGAATCGACAGATAGAAGATATGAGATGAGAGAGATTTCGGAGAATTTGAAGTTTGAGAACATGTATGGAAGCCAACAGAAGCCACCGAAGCTAATGAAAGTTGAAGATTATAACTGGTGGAAAAACAGATTTGAGGGTTGGGTAAAAGCTTTCGCTCCTGAAAGCTGGTTAAAACTGACAAATGGATACACTGAACCAGTAAAAGAGGGAGGAGAGATAATAAATGCAAAAGATTTCTCTGACATAGATATAAAAAATGTTGTGGTTGAATATAAGATGATCACATTAATCAAACAGTCAGTGAGATAGGATATTATCTCGTTACTTGAACAAGAGAAAACTTCAAAGAGTTTGTGGGAAGCGTTAGGAAGAAAGTGTGTAGGAAGTAATGAAATTGTTAAAAATAAAAAGAAATTGTTGCGTAAAGAGTTTGATTTATTCAGTTGTATGAAAAATGAATATGTTTGTAAAATGATCGAGAGATTTGGACATCTGAAAATGGAGCTGACCAGACATGAAATCACATATTCTGAAGAGGAGCTGGTGGATAAATTGTTTGATTCATTGCCAAATGATCAAGAGTGGCAATACTTTGCTCTAATGTTGAAAAATACAATCAAGCCTGAAGATTTAAAAGTGGATTTGCTGATTGAAAGGCTTGAAAGCCATGAGTTGGAGATAAAAAGATCTAAAGTCAACAATCCAGCTTATCAGCAGAATGTAGAACTTTACTACCGAGGAAATGCACCACAGGTTGGATCTCCAAAAACAACATTTTCTGCAGAAAGTTCAAATTCAGTGAACAATGAAAGTCTTCAAAGTGGTTTTCACAGTGGATCTTCTTCAAACACTTCAAGTCAATCTGCTTCCAAGAATTTGTTTCAGTGTAACATCGCAGTGGATCTGAAGAATGGGCAGAATTTCAGCGAAGAATCAGCAAAACAACAGATGGTTTTCTTGGCATCTGTACTTGAATCGTATGAAAGCCTCGTTGCAGGGAAGATCGGCAACACCAACTTGACAAAAGAAGATTATGATCAATTAGACCCCGAGGAGATGGAACTAATGGATATAAGATGGTGCATGGCCAGTGCTGTTCGTCGGGCACAGCGGTTCATGGAGATCACGGGGAGAAAGTCAATTGGTGGACCATCTACCAAACTGGGATTTGATAAATCTAAGGTGACATGCTTCAAATGCAAACAAAGAGGTCACTTTAAGCGCAAGTGCAGAAATGCGTATGCTGTTGATGATTCTGCAAGCCCGTTCAACGAAGATTATTACAAGAAAGCGATTTACCATCAGAACAAGTCTGAGCCACCAAGATTGAAACAGCCTGAAGAAAAATCAAGGGCTCTTGCAGTTATATATGACGATGAAGGTTATGACTGGAGTCAGGTTTGCCCTGAAGAAGATGCAGTTGGATATGCATTTGTGGCTGATGCTGATCTTGATAGATGGTGGAAAGCAGATTATGCAATATGGGAAATTGGAAAATTAAACGAACCATTCAAAGAAGCCTAGAGAGCAAAAAGATGGAATGAAGAGTTGGAATGTTACATGGATCCACGGGGTAATCCAGTTGCTGACCCATCAAAAGTGGATTTCGAAGCTGTAACAAATTTGATTCCAAGGCAAGCTACTTTCAACACACGAAGGTTATCTGATAAAGCATATTTGCCTGATTTGGAGAAGAAAATTAGAGAGGTTTGTGAAGCAAGTCTACCGAAGGTGGTAGAGATGAAAAAGAGAAAAGAAGAAGAATTGAAGAAGATGATTGAGGAAGTGAAAACTGTCGCGAAGCTTGATGTTGAAGAAGAACAGAAGATAGAAGATGTACAGAAAGAAGAAAAAGAGGAGAACAAAGAGCAAGATCAGAAAGCTGAAACAGAAGAATCGGTGCTGAAAGAGACTGAGGTAAATGAATCTTCTGACTTGTCGAATGTTGAAATTGTTGATAAAAATGAGAACAAATGTAGGAATTGCATAGAAATGTGCAAAGCCTATATTGAAAAAGATGAATTGATAAAAACAAAAGATAATGAATTAAGCAAACTTGAAAATGGTTTCACAATAAAATGTAAAGATATGATTGAAAAAGAAGAAATTTTGAAACTAAAAGTTGAAAATTTGACACAGAAATGTCAAGGTCTTGAAAAGGATAATGATGTTTATAGACAAATGTGTTCTACAAAATGTGTCGCTTGTGTTGAAAAAGAATCTAAATTTCAAGATTTACAAAAACAGTATGATTCTTTAAAGTGGTCGAGTCAGAAAGTACAAGAAGCTTATGATACTTTGAAGAGCCAAGTCAAAAGTTTTGATCAAAGATTATCTGAAACTTTAGTCACTAAAGAAATGTATGAAAGAAAGTTTAAAGAAAAGCAAATTGAATTGAACAAGTGTGTTGATAAAATTGCTAATCTTAAACAAATCTTGGCTGAAAAAGAAAAGATTGTTACAAAACTTCAAAGTTATCATAACTCTTCGTACATTCTCGAACGCATTTTCAACATCACACCAGATGACAAAGATACTGACAATTGCAAAAAGGGTATTGGTTCAGAATTTCATCAGGTACCACCACCATTGAGAAACAATTATACCTTTTATGATGAGGAAAAGGTGGCAAAGGGTTTGAACATAGCTGACCAGTTACCTGAAAGTATCGATGTGACTTACTCCAAATCTGATGATGCTAATGATTCAGAGGTGGTAAGTAAGGTTGTTGAAAGCGTTTTGAAAGATGAGTCTACAAAAGGTAAGTCTGAATCACAGGATGAAGATGAAGGAAATTTTCATGATGGTTATCTGAAAAACACAAAATCCGAGAAAAATTTGGATGATGATTCAAAGGGATTGGTCTATACCATGATTGGATCGGACAAACTATTCTTGGATGTTGTATTCCCGATTCAGAATGTGATTTCAGAGAAGGTCGATAAAGTTTTCAAAATGGTTGAGATTGAGAAGTCGGAAATTTCAAAGTTTGCTGGTAAAGGTCATAAATCTTTTTATAACAAACCTGGTTTTAAGAAGAAAAACATGAAGGCTGGTTTGGGTTATAAAAAGAAACAAAATTGGAAGAAAAATGTTCAGGTTAAAACAAGTTTTGTTCAAGGAAAAAGTTTAGCAGAAGAAGAAAAACTCAAAATTGGACAACAGTCTAATGAGGAGTTTGATGCTATGAAAAAGAAACAACAACAGGCCAAGGATGTTTCAAAGAAAGTGTGTTTTAAATGTGATCAGATTGGACATGTTGCACGAAAGTGTCCAAATCCAAAGCCTGTTGATGTTGAAAAACAGAAATCTGAGGATGTGAAACCTAGGTCAACCAGATTTGATTCGAAACAAACTTGGAGGTACAATACAAACAAGTTTGCTTCAAATCAAAGTTGGAAATCAAACCTGAATAGGTTCGATTCAAGACAGACCTGGAATTCTCACACACCCAGATTGAGAAAAACACAGAGTTGGAGAACATTTGTTGATATGACAAAACCTCAAGAGTTTTGGAAACCTAAAAATGTTGTTCAAGATCAAAAGGTTCAAAAAGAGACAAATTTTTACAAAAGAGGTACTCCGAAAGGTCAAGTGTGGAGTGCTAAGAAACAAGTGACGTCAGAAAAAGATGAGAAAGTTGAAGTCAAAATTGAAAACGTTTTAAGTGACAAAGAGTTTCCAAAATTGAATGAAAATTATTGTGTTGAAATGCCTAAGGTCCAACAGACCTGGGCTAAATTGTTCAAATAATTGATAAAGTTTGAATGTGCAGGTGCTCAACGAAGCTGAAGATTGTGAGAATGGTAGTTGGGGCAGCCTGGCACAGGAAGAGGTTGCAGGACCCTGGTTTGGTTAAACAGGGAGTTTATCAATTTCTGTACATAAATAAACAATATTTTCAAAATCATAAAAATTGAAAATTTGAAAAACCAAAAATATGTTGTCTTTAATATTGTTTTGAATGTATGTTGATTGAATACGCCGAAACCCTCACGGCTGAACAAACATGATTACTTTCATCAGATTGAAAAACGGTTTTCAAACTGTTAAGATCAATGTGTTGTAAATCATGGGGGTATGTATATTTTCTGCAAATCAGAGCACTTTAAGCAGAAAATGGATGGCGAGACAAAGCTATCAGTATTGTGTTGTCAAATTTTTAATGATTTTGCATTTTAGGGGGAGAAAAATTGTCATTAGAAAATACAAAAACATTTGAAAATTTGAAAAAGCCAAAAACATGATAAAAATTAAAAAAAAAATTGAGTTTTTGTGTAAAAAGAGGAAATGATAGTACATCAGTAGACAGTTACAGTATGATAAAGAATTGTAATGACTATATAGCATTAAACAGTCTCACTGATGATATGTCGATAGGTTTTTATACATTTAGTAAACTGTTTCGGGATATAAACTATAAATTCAAACTTGCTTATTTCGTGGGGAACACTACTTGGATATATAGGTAACCCCTGAAATCTTGTTTGAAAGATTCCTTTTTCTGATATACTAGGTCTTTATACTCAGTGATATCTGGGGTATTATTCCGGGACTTCTGCTGAATGGAAGTTCTGACCTAGTCCTTGAATAATACTTTCCGCATTGCTTGAAACATAGCGCAGCCCTCAGCTAAAAAATGATGAAACATTGAAAAATGCTAATCATGGCTGTTGTAAAAAAAAATCCTCTAAAGGGGACACACCCAAAGTCGAACCGTCATCTCTCTGCTGAACGGAAGTTCTGACCTGAGCTCTCACGGTCTCGTACTATAATTTATTCCCCTTACAGATATCATCTAGGTATACTCACCTGTAAGACTGAATATTGGGATCTGGATACGGGAGTATATTCAAGAGGTGGGACACACGTATAAGTTTAAGTTCTTAAAATACCTAATTCGTATCCTGAATCAGTTGAAATTTGTATGAAAATTTAAGTGGACAAGTATATCGACAATCTAAGTGAATTGTTTAATTCTTAAAGTGAAATTAAGCTCAACGGTACTTGTGACGTGTCAAAACTGATATGATCCTCTGACGCATACTCAAACAAAAATATTGTCTGTAAATATGTTTGTACATATTTCTTTACTGCTTTATATTTTCAGAAAATTCAAAAAGATTTTGATTTCTGCTTTATTTTCGACAACCGATATCTAAGTGCTGAGTTTCAAAATCTAAGTAAGCTGATCGTGTTTCTGAAAATAAAACAAGTTCATTAATTTGAAACTTGAAGTTTTAAAATCAAAAATTCAAAAACAGTTTGTGATATCTCCAAGGTCATTAAGTTGGACTTGGATGATTAACTGTGGGGGATTTGGATGCTTATATTGTTATAGAGCTAGTTTCCGATACGATTCGATGAAACTGCCAAATTCATGAGAAGTGATTTTGAGGAGATTGAATTGTCAGATTACGATATCTGGAAGTTTAAAATGTTGTTACTTATAGTTGTATGAGTGATTGCAGGAAAAGTCCAGACTACGATCCCGAGAGCAGAGTCTAAGGGGGAGTCTGAAGACAAGCTGAAAGTTAAGGAGAAGCTTGTAGATGGAAAAAGAGGTGTCGATCCCTAAAAGCACGGAAGCTTGACGAAAGGGGGAGCCTGCTGATGATAAAGCTGTTGATGATAGAGCTAGTGATGAGTTCCTGGTGTAAGAGTCAAAGTGTGAAGCTGATCAAGAGAGTGATGGGTGCTTACATTGTTACAATCTGAAAGAGAAGGCAAAATGATCAAGACTGAAGAGGTGTCATAACAGAGAATAGTCACTGAAGACTTCGTCAATATCCGAGGGGGAGTCTGTTAGTGCATTACGTCTATTGACTTCGTCTTGTATCATGTTATGTTATAGGATAGGTTAGAATAACCAGTGCACGAGGTTCGAGAATCAAAGTTTAGAAGTTAAGTGTGTGATTTCGCTTATATGGACACTTGGTCATAAAAGCGAAATCATAAGCTACTGATTTCGCTCATATGGCATGTCCATATAAGCGAAATCACTACTACTATAAATAGGTGCAATGTTGATTCATTTGGTACGGTTCTGAAAATTGTAACGAAGTGCTGCCAAGTTGTTCTCAGGTTGTAATCAGTGTTAAATCAATCCAAGAGACATTATAATTAGTTTGAGTGTCTGATTCATTGTTTCCGCCTTTGAATTGGATAGAAAACTCTTCTGATTGACTCATTCGGGGTCCAACAACGATCCTACAAAATGCTTCTCGAACTCAATCCGTTGCAATTAGATCTGACTGTTTCTTTCCCCATACCGTGCTTGTTGACCCGTTAATTGTTTGACCCGGGCCTTAATGGGTTACGCACATATCGTTTATTAAATTTGTCGCCTCACATTTAGGGCTGCAAACGAACCAAACGTTCGGCGAACAGTTCGCGAACTGTTCGGCGGGAAGTTCGTTTGTGTTCGTTCGTTTATTAAACAAACAAATACGAACAAGAAATTTCGTTCGTTTAGTTAAATGAACAAACATGAACAGATGTCATGTTCGTTCGTATATGTTCGTGAACGTTCGGTAACGTGTTCGATAGTTCATTATTGTTTTTAGTTTTTATATTTATTTAAATATTTCAAAATTCCGACAAATTAAATATCTAATAAGTGTCAGTGTATTATATATTTTGTTCATGAACAACGATTGTTTGTGTTCGTTTGCTTCCATTTGTGTTCATGAACATTAGTTTGTGCTCATTTGTGTTTGTCAACATTCATTTTTGTTCGTTGCCTAAAATTAACAAACAAACACGAACAAGTTCATTTCCTTAAAAAATGAACACGAACATAAAATCTCGTTCGATAAGTGTACGTGAACGGTTCGCGAACACATATATTTCTTAACAAACGAACACGAACAAGGTCTTCTTCGTGTTCGTTCGATTCGTTTACAGCCCTACTCACATTCTATACCCTCTCTAACACAGTTGAAAGATAAATTTGTGAAATTTGAATGATTTGAGATGAAGAAGGTGAAGCCAGGAGAGTTGAAGAAGAAGAAGATGATGCTGCTACTCTAATGGGTGCTGCCATTTTGATATGTAAGTATAGTATTGTGTGTATGTATGAATCAATGTGAACGATGAGATAATGATAAATTTGATGAGTTGTTTCCTGATTTTTAATTTGAGTGTTTGGATAATATCACATTTGATCTGCAAGCACTTTATATTTGAGTGTTTGGGTGTTTGTCAAATTGAGGGTGAAAAGGATCTGTATTTAGGGCTAACTGAAGAAGATTAAATTGGGATTGAATGATGTGCACGTGATAAGTGGGTATTAAATTGTCTTTAATAGGTATGGGGAGATGGATTTACAAATATACCCATCATGTGAGTTGCAGTGACAAATAATTAACCAGGATAATGGGTTGAGTTAGACTCAGAGGCCAAAATAGTTAGTTATAGAGACCATGGGGGCACAAATGCTAAAAAATTCTATTTTGGGCTAATAAGGTAAAAATGATATAATCACATGGGCCAAATCGTAATTTACTCGCGTATGAGTGAATAAGTGTATAGATAGTTGGAGAATGCAAAGTGGTGCAGAAATAAAAAAATGTTACGAAATGTAGAGTTTTCTTATTATGTATGCGGATGCAAGAAATCCATCATTATTTGATTGTTTCTAACTTAAATCAAGAACGCAAATGATCTTCTATATTGAAACCGTCGTCTACACCGAAACCCTGATTTCGGACGACGATTAAGACAACGATTTCAGACTTTGGTTCGTTTGATTTTGCTTCATTCGCTTTCGTTGTAGCGATGATTGGATGATTTCGGTGTAGACAAGGGTTTCGATCTTGGTTCCTTCGATGTGAAAGACATTCGACACCTCGATTTATTCAGGGTTTTATCTGTTCGATTTATTCAGGTTTTATATGTTCCTTTTTTATTTTGATTATATGATTATATGATGCTTTTTATTTAGATATGGTTTGCTAATGATGAAAAAAATCATCTGCAGAGAAATCACTATAACCAACTCTAAACTACGTCTTCATAGGGAAAAACTGTTTAAACTAATGAAGAAATAAGAATTGAATGAGACGGTTTTATTGGAATAGATCATAACCTGTTTTGTTTAATTTGAAGAAAAGCAATCAACATAACCTGTTTATATTATAATATTCTTTATTGGTATAATATTAGGGTTAATGGATTTAAACACCCCCAACTATGGCCATTTGGCCGATGGCACTCTCAACTTTGACTTTGGCTCACACCACTCCCAACTTAACACATTGATTGTCATGGCACCCCCTCGTTAAATATTCACTAACCAGGTTAGTAAATTTAGCCTATGTGGCAATTTTATCTGATGTGGCATATATGACGTGTCATTTAAATCTGATGTGGCAAATTATTTTTCTAAAGAAATCTATATAATAATTATTATATTTAATAATAGATATATATATTAGGGATTGAAGATTAGGCCAATTGTTTTTAGAGTATGATTTTGATCATATTCCTGCAAATCTCACCTCGAGTCTCTCACCATCAGCATCACAATTCACAATCAAACATCACCATTTTTCCGAATAGCAACTCTAGTTCTCCCCTTCTGTACATCTCCCTCTCCCTCTCTCCACCAACAACTGCCACCATCAACCATCACCGCCACCACTTCCTCACCTGCTAACATCCACCCCAGATCTGAAACAGCCACACTACAACCGCCCCATCAGCATGTATATAAGCTCCATGTCTGCTCAAGGGAGAAAGGGAGGTGGTAGTTGGGGTTCAATTTTTGGATCAGATTTGAAGGTGGAGCCTGATTTAGGGTTCAATTTTTGGATCAGATTAAAAAAAAATAATAATACACATCAGCATGTTATCTCATAAAAACAGGCCATGTCAGCATGCCACGTTGGACAAAATAGCCACGTCAGCAAAAATAACTAATCCAGTTAGTGTTTATTTAACGACGAGGTGACACAGCAACCCATGTGTTAAGTTGAGAGTGGTGTGAGCCAAAGTCAAAGTTGAGAGTGCCATCGGCCAAATGGCCATAGTTGGGGGTGTTTAAATCCATTAACCCATAATATTATAACATGGTTCTTTTTTATTTTATATTTAATTTGAACAATCATAACCTGTTTTCACATACGTGTTCGTCAACCGCCTTGATTCAAACAAAGTTTTATTTGATTATTGAATAAGGGGAATGTTAACGTACAATAGTCCTTAACATGTGATGTGTATGATATTAAACTGCGCATGTTGTAAAACTCAAACCTTAATCGGCATGAACAAAAAACCATAAACATGCATGAACGAAAACCATAATCACGCATGGTGATTGGTGACTATAATCACGCATGTGGTCACCAAAAAAACAACAAAATCATGCATGAGTAAACCCTAATCACGTACGTTATGCGTACATTTTACTTGCTGATCCAGCAACTTAGTAACAAAAATAAATATATTTACAAGATACTTGACAAAGCCTAGAATCCACAATTCCACAGAAATCATCGCCACGACTCTTCGATTTTTGCTTATGCTTGATTGAAGCTTTCATGTATAATTAACTTAATATATATAATTACTAGTTACTAGTTTAATATAAAAAAAAAATCTCAAATCATTATTATACTTTAATATATTATTAAAAATATGATTATAAATTTCATATAATTAAGAGGGGAAGGTTCCCTTAAAAAGTCTAAATTGCCTAAGAAGTAATCTCGGCCATTAATTTTGTTAATCAATAGTTGAGATCAAAGTGCAGGTGGAAAATGGATGAAGGGGTATTTTTGGAAAAGCCTCTTTTGTTGACTTTTTCTAAGTTCTCCTCACATTTTTTAAACGTGCATAACTTTTACGACATTATTTTTTGAAAAAAATTACACCATAAAAACGAGCATTTTTTTCTCTTTAATTTGAGTATACTATTGATTAGACCTGGCAATTTAAACCCACCCACTTAAAAATGGGTTTAAATGGACTTTTAATTTAAGGCCATGGGTTGTTTTGGGCTGTACATTATTTTCCAATGGGTCCAACTGGGTATGTTTATTAATTATAAAGGGAATTTCGTGGGTCAGGATGGGTTTGCTGAAACTTGAAGATGGGCCAGGATGGGTAATTAGTTAATTACCTAAAAAAACAAACAGGTCTTCAAGTTCAAAACTCCAACTTCATTTCAAACTTTTGTTAGGGATGGGTCATGAATCATGATGGGTAATTAGGTTCCTGTGCCTCATTCACAGAATCGTTTGGACTCATCAACGATTCGTTTCAAACTTCAGAATCGATTCATTTGTTCCGAAATAAGAACGCATCTTCATCTCCGAATAGGCTGATTGTTCAAAAATCATAACACGTATTCATCTCCAATTGTTCAGTTTCGTCTTCATCTCCATTGGTTTGCTTCGTCTACGTATCTGATTGAAGTATTCCACAGCCCTAATTACATCTCTAGAACATGGAAGTGGTAAGACTTATGTGTGTGTGATTTGGAAATTGAATTTTTATGTTCATTAAAGATGTTAATAATGAATGAGATTGGATCCTAGAATTCATGATAATCATTGTATAAACTTTCGATTTTGGTACTGAACTGAACAAATGGACACAAACTGTATCATGTTTGAATGTATGCATATCACCTGTTCGATGAAATGCATGTATGAAAATTACATGATTTTTTAAATGTAAAATTGGGTGAATTTGATTAACTGATGAAACATGTAGTGTTTTGTGTTCTTTTAATTGAATCATTATGTTCAAATCCGTTTGTGTCGGGTTAATTAACACTAGTATTTTTCACCTAACCCTTAGTAACATTGCAATTTAGTTTGCAAAATGAGTTGATATGCACCTCTTATGCATGGTCAGCTAGACTCCTACACTACAGGTGGAGGCCGAACGGGTTTTTGGAACCAATGCCAGATTGGGCCCGGGGACTTCTGTGGGGAGGAGCTGCTGACATGGGCGCTGGACACGTTCAACCGACATCCTACCATTGTCTACGCGGACAGTCACATCAGTTGCTGAGGCATACATTTTGGGTTCAAACTAGTGAACTTAAAGTATCTATATGGATCATCTAACAAATTAATCTTAAGGTTTCAAGTTGCAAACTGGATTCCCCCTTTCCAGTTGAGATCCTTGTATCTAAAATCTTGGAATTTTAGGATATTTTAGAATTTTTTTTATTTTTTTTATATTTTTTAGAATTTTTTTGATTTTTTAGAATTTTTAGAATTTTTTTGACTTTTTAGAATTTTTTTAGAATTTTTTTATTTTTTAGGATTTTTAAATTTTTTTTTATTTTTTTAGAATTTTTAAAATTTTTTTAGAATTTTTTGATTTTTTTAGAATTTTTATATTTTTTATTTTTTTATACTTTTTATTTTATTTTATTTTTTAATTATTTTTTCATCTCATCTTTACCCAAACCTATATTAACCTAAACCTATCCTAACCCAAACCCATCTTGACCCATTACCCATCCGACCTTTTTTTTTAAATACCCATCCTGACCTATACCCATCCTAACCCAAACCCATCTTGACCCATTACCCAAACCCATCCAACTTGCCCACTTTGCCACCACTACTATTGATATACAAAAAACGGCATTTTATAAAACGTACGAAAACTGTGTTGTATTTTGAATCCAGCACATTAAGAAGAACAAAATCCAGCACATTAAAAGAAGAAAAATCCAGCACACTAAGAAGAACAAAAAAACCCGCACATTAAGAAGAACAAAAAAACCCAGCACACTAAGAAGAACAAAAAAATCCAGCACGTTAAGAAGAACAAACAAATCCAGCACAGTACCAAAATCCAGCACATTGAGAACAAAAATATCCAACACAATACCAAAATCCAGCACATTAAAAAGAACAAAAAATCCAGCACAACACCAAAACCTAACTAATAGGAAGACAAAATTCGGCACATTAAAAACAAAAATCTACAGTTTTTGCTATTATATTCTTATTTATAAAGGATGCAACAAAATAAAGAAATAAAGGATAAGAACATGTTTTATACTCAAATATCCAACATCAGCTCATCACTACCTTAAATATAATACCAAACTCTAACATAATCATAAATCCAGCACAGGAAATGGTAGTTATACAAACCCTAAATGTGAGAATGGGATGCATTATTTATATTGACTTGTGACTCGAGTGGTGACGAAGTTGAAGGAGACATCGATTCATGAGATCTCACCTGAACAACTTCTTGTGTTGGATTTTCTTCCCAAATCATGTTGAACACTAACTTGATTTTAGTGTTGGAAGCTAAAATCGTGAACCTTAGCAATCGATTGGGACGGTAGAACAAGGCTGGCGGTGGTTGATTGTGGAGCATCGGTGGCGGTGGTGAATCTCAGATCTAGAGTGGAGCAGGGACGGCGGTGGAGCAAAGGCGGCGTTCGGTGGTGGAGCAAGGACGGTGGTGGAGTAAGGGTGGTTGATGGTGGAGCATGGGTGGCGATGGTGAAATCTCAGATCTAGGGTGGAACAGGGATGGCGGTGGAGCAAGGGTGGTGTTCGGTGGTGGAGCAAGGATGACAGTGGAGCAAGGAAGGCGATGGTTGCGGGTGGAGCTTGGGTCGCAGTAGTGAAATCTCAGATCTAAGGCCTACCATGGAATGTGCTGCAATTTTGATAAAAGGAGATGAGAGAAATAATAGAGGATGATAGTGTTTTTGACTAAAATGCCCTTTACCTAGTTAATTAGGAGTGCCACATGTCAAACCTACAATCCTTCTTATCCTACTTAGGGAAAACTCACTTTTTATTTGATCATTCCCCATAATTAAGATAGTGATGTAATAATCTTATAAATGCCAACACGATCAGTAGTTGTCACCGAATCAAGAACTAGTAGGTGGTAATTACAACTCATTTACTTTAAACAAGTTGATTTGGTTATGTTTAATTTATAATAGATCAAACATGTTAGAAACAACGCTAAAATGGAAAAGTGTCGTCGGAAAGTTTGGGATTTATTTTGTTATGAAGAAATGATCTCCGGTTGTGTTTATGTAGCCGTTGGATTGTTATTGTTTTGGCCAATGGAAAACCGTAGTATGATAACGGTAAGTGAGAGAGGTTGAGAAAGGGTAAAAAAGTAAATACAAATATTCTGATTTGGGGTTGTATCATATATGAGAGCAACGTGGCACTATCAAAAGAAGAGGTGTCCAGGTGTTAAGTTTTCAGAAAACTCATGACGTTTCAACATACGTGTAAGGATGGTTAAGTTGGGTTTTGTACTATTACAATAATAATATTTTCGCCGTTAAAGTTGGTTTTGTATATATAGTAGTGTTATGCCCGCGGGTTGCGAGGCTTTAAATCGACTATTTCTTTAGCGTATGTATTTAGGTTACTTATACATACTACTTATAATACGATTTCAAATAGGCAAAAAAAAAAAAACATCGAGGCAACCAGTTAAACCAAAACTCCACCATAGTTTCGCTAAAAAAAGTAAAACGATGACATATCTGTAATTTTGAGCTGCTAGTAAAATACTAATTTGTCAGAACCAATAAGCAAATACTTGACATAATAAAAGTTACAATGAGTCAAACAAGTAAAATAAAACACTACCATAGTTTTGCAAAAAAACTAAAACGATGGCAAGATCACAATTTTTAACCAAAGGAAAAAGCGTAATTTTTGAAATGGGGGCAAACGCGTAATTTTAAGCTGGGGCAAAATCATAATTTTATTTTGAACTGAGGGCAAAATCGTAATTTTGAGCTACGAAAAAAAAACATAATTTTATTTTGACTTGGGGACAAACCCGTAATTTTGAGCTGAGGGCAAAATCGTAATTTTGAACTGGGGGCAAAATTGTAATTCTGAGCTAGGGGTAAAAACATAATTTTATTTTGAACTGGGGGCAAGAACGTAATTTTGAACTGAGAGCGAAACCGTAATTTTAAACTGGGGATAAAATCGTAAATTGGTTGGACCAATAAGGAACTGGAACTATTGGCCGTCGCCCATTTTAACCAATGGCTTGAAATGAGGGCAAAAGTGTAATTTTAAGCTGGGGGCAAAATCTTAATTTTGAACTGAGGGCAAAATCGTAATTTTGAGCTACGGGGGAAAAACATAATTTTATTTTGATTTGGGGACAAAACCGTAATTTTGAGCTGAGTGCAAAATCGTAATTTTGAACTAGGGGTAAAAACATAATTTTATTTTGAACTGGGTGCTAGAATGTAATTTTGAACTGAGAGCGAAACCGTAATTTTAAACTTGGGATAAAATCGTAAATTGGTTGGACCAATAAGGAACCGGCACTATTGGCCGCCACCCATTTTAACCAATGGCTTGAAATGAGGGCAAAAGCGTAATTCTAAGTTGGGGCAAAATCATAATTTTGAACTGAGGGTAAAATTGTAATTTAGAGCTATGGGGAAAAACGTAATTTGATTTGGGGACAAAACCGTAATTTTGAGTTGAGGGCAAAATCGTAATTTTGAATTTACGGCAAAATCGTAATTTGAGCTAGGGGTAAAAACATACTTTTATTTTGGACCGGAGACAAGAACGTAATTTTGAACTGAGGGCTAAACCGTAATTTTAAACTGGGGATAAAATAGTAGATTGATTGAACTAATAAGGAACTGACACTATTGGCCGCCGCCCATTTTAACTGATGGCGAAGAAACGCTATTCACAGTCATGGTTTTTGTTGTAGTAAATAAATAAATAAATAAATTTCTAGCGAACGAAGTTTTTAATATAAATCAAAAGAAACTTTCTTCAATCGATTTGAGATGCGAAACCCTGTTTATAGGACTATTTTTAAGTAAAAACAAAAAATTCAACATGTTTTTATGTTTAATCGCTTTAGTTTTTTGTCTTTTTTATAGATGTTAACATTCATATATTTGTGATAGCAATCGGTTCGATAACGGCTAGGAAAATTAAAACTCTAAATAAAACGGATAGATTTAACGGTCTCTTGAGATACAGAAACACCATACAAGAAAACGATTAGGGCAAACTAAACGAGAATCAAGATACAGATACACCACTTGATTCTAATCTAGGTTCCAAGAACATCATTCAAGTTGCCACACTTGAACTAGCATGGAAGAATTAATTACTCTCAAAATCCATTAAGAAAATTAACACACAAATTTCAAACTCATAAAAACTGCCTCTTCTTTTAGCACATACGATTACATATAGGAAAGATAAAAATAACTAACAACCCATGTTCCTATATTAAAGCTACTAACTAAACACTTTCAAATAAAAATAATAACTGACGTAAATAAAATGCATTGAAAAGAAAATAAAATACTAGAAAATTAAAGTAAGCTAATCTAACATGTGAACTTGGGTGTTCGCATGGGTCTTCAACATGCTTTGTGCGCATCCATCCTAACCCAACTCACCCATTTTGACCGACTATTGGAACGCGGGTTTTGGTTAGATTGTACCTACGGCTAGCGGTTTCGAATAGCCGGTGGGTCGCCTATCAATTTGGCCTTTTTTTTTATTTCTTAGGAGGGAGATTTTATGTTATGAGATTATGTCAGGATCTAGATCTCTCTTTTTGTAATTTGAAAGTGTTCTATAGTTGTATATAAATATACCATGCCTTTTGGTTGATATGTATTTATTTATTGGTTTGTACATACATATACAGATGATACATTTGTTCTGATAGAGTAATTACTTTTATTGATAAAAAAAAGGTTTTCAACTAAAATTGTTTTATGACAAGGCTTTAAAATCATTTTAGGTTTTTAAATGGTTGATGTAACGAATTAAGAGAAGATGCTTTACATAGTTCCACCAATCAACATTTGATGAAGTATAAATGCAAATTTCATGCTCCACATATGTTCATTGGTTGTTTGATTGAATTCCACTTTTATTTTTTCATTACCTAAGTACTTTTTTAAAATTAATCTAATGATAAGAGAGAAGGTGAAGGCTTTGGTTTGTAAGTGGTCCATGATTATAAAGGTTTTAGTATCACTATTTGAATCACGCTTGGAATGACTTTAACCTAATTCACGCCTATGAGGGCGATCATACATGGTCTTACAATCAAAAGAATGTTTCGAAGTAAAAGTCTTTGGTGTGGATAGGTTAGATGTCAGGGAAATGAAAATACTGTTTTGCATTTTGCGCATCTTATATAGCGATACTAAAGGCATTCATAATCAACATCCCGCCACAACGCCTCATATAGTAATACTGAAACATTCATAATCGACATCTCGCCGCAACGTGCGGGTTGGCGTCAACTCGTTTATATATATAAACAAAATTTATTAATACGATGATAATTGTTTGACAAAAAACTAAACAAAATCAATGTAGCAAAACAACTTCTTTTTACATATAAGCTATAAGCTTTGAGTTACAATAAGGTGTCTTTTCTAAATGAGTTTTTAAAATTATCACATGATAAATATATAGCATTAACACAATTTCTTTCTTTTAAATTATTAATAGTAATTAGTGGGTGAAACCTGCGCATTGCAGTGGGGTTTTAAAAAATAACGTCGAAAAATAAATGTCATAAAAGAAGAAAACTTAAACATGTAGAAAAACAATATTGCGAAGATTATATGGAGGCATTTTATATTATGTTTAAATATTTCTAGTTTATCATCATTTCTGTTTTTTTTTTCGTGTGACTCACTAAAGTGAAATCCATAGATAATTTCCCGGTTCTTTTGGACTGAAATACATGTCCCGTGGCTACAAAAGCAAATACATAATTCATGATTAAAACTAAAAAGCAATATTTATGATTAACGGAATTATGCACAAAAACGAAATTACACAAGCAAATATACATAATAACTTATTACCCGGCAACATAACTTTGTTAGGTGATCTTTGCAATATCTTCTTTTAACTCTGGCTCAACTTCATTGACTTCCACATTGTAGTCAAAGTTTTTAGCGACAACAAGGAAGAAAAGGAAGTTCACGAAGCTCAAAACTGCAAAAAACGCGTAATAATAATCAAGGTGGGACACGTTAAGGTTGTTTAGGATCCAACCTTGGTGTCCATTCCTCTTTGTAACATTAGCTACGGTGGATAAGATGAAACTGCTAAGAAAATATCCTAGACCAAAACTGGTCGTGAAATAAGCTGTCCCAAGACTTTTCATTCCTTCGGGCGCTTGATCGTAGAAAAACTCGAATTTTGCTACTTCCACGAAACAATCAGCAACACCCATCAACATGAATTGGGGGAGGAGAATGTATATTCTTAGAGGCACAATTTGCCCGGGTTTATATATACCATGATCTTTAGCGACGCTTAGTCGATATCTTTCTATAAGAAAAGCGACAATCATGGTGATAATATGGATGATTATCCCAATTATCATTCGTTGTAACATAGTGATACCTCTCGGGTTCTTTGTGTACTTTCGAACGAAGGGAACAAAGAGGCGGTCATAAACCGCAAGGCTAATAAGCATGGAGATTGTAAGGAAAACAGATAGAGAAGCCGGTGGGATTTCAAAATGTGGGCCCATGGACCGAACCAACGTTGTGCCTTGTTTGATGAAAAGCGTGTTTGTTTGGGCTAGTAGTGTGCTAGGAATGAATGTTGCACACAAAACCGGGATCATTTTGACCATTTGCTTTGTCTGCTCGACTTGTGTCACCGGACATAGGTACCATTCAGAAGCCGGTTCTTTAACCCTCACCGCGGCTTTGTCGAGAAACCTATATGTTAAAGTGTGCATTCACATTAAGCAGGATAACAAATGTATAAATACGAAATGATCATATGTGCTTACCTTAATGAAGATGAATGGTCAATTCTATACTTTCCAGGACTAGCATATTGGTCTAAAGGCAACTCATAAAGCTCTTTCGGGTCAACGGGTACACTTGTGTTCCACTTTCTTGCCGCCGCGACTAGTACCTTGATCATTCGAGTAAGCGGGCTTTCGACTCTTGGTTTGTGTCTATAAACCGGTGTTCCAAACACAAATGCTATTATGGCCACAAGTAGAGTGAGTGTAGGGATTCCATACCCTAATCCCCAATCCACGGTATCTTGAATATACACTAGGAACGTATTTGAGAAAAGGGTGCCAAAGAAAACGCTAAAAACCCACCAATTGAAGAAAGTGAGCTTATGGGCCCTTTCCTTGGGCTCAAAGTCGTCGAACTGATCCGCACCCATTGTGGAGATATTGGGCTTGGTTCCACCCGTCCCTATTGCAATAATGTAGAGTGCACAATAGAAGATACCAATTTGGAACGAAGAAGCCCTTTTGTCACAGTCTAGGTAACTCACATTTTTACCACATGTTGGTGGCTTTAGGGATGGTAATGAAACCACTAGAGTCAAGAGGCCCATACCCTGATAATAAAGAAGACAAAATACTAAGCCCGTTATTCTACATAGGCCGTATGCCCAATAAATAAATAAAAAAGGATTTGGGCTTTTAGACTATCACAAAAAGTTGCTAATAATATGTGTAGAATGCTAGAATGATATATTGTTTTAGAATAAATGACAACAGATCATGTTTATGGGTTTTGGGTTGACAGGTTAAATTGTTAAGCCCAAACACAACCCATAAATTATTCGTGTTGGATATGTCAACCCTGATCCCCACATAACAAAAATCTTGTAAACCGAACACGAGCTTTTATCTAAACGTTCAAATTAGTTGATAGGTTATAATCAAGTTGTAGATGTGTTAATCGGATTGGTGAGTTTTAAAAAATGAATTATGTGTGTCATTAACAAGTACTAAACAAGTTAAAAATTATAAACAAGTTTTTAATACATAAATAACCATATTATTGTGAAACACTAAGGTTGATTAGACGTATTAAAATGGTGGACTGGATGTGCATGCAATGTTAGTAACTTATGTGATTTTGGACATGTAATGCAATATGGTTTGGGTGTGGAGTTTGGTTGAATATTATAAATCCATACGTGTGTATTGACATATGTAAGCTCCATGTAGGGCTGTAGGCTATCATGTTATGATGCTATGTGTGACTATTATGAAGTTATGTTATTTGGAAAATGATTATATAAATAAGATCTTATAGATAAGTTTATGTAGATATGTTTATAAGAAATTGTTATAAAGCATAGGCATTTGACGATACTAATTGGTTAATAGTGATTATATATACACCTGTTTTAAATGCATGTTGGTTTTGTATATACATAATTAGTTTTTGCCCCGCCCGCGTTGCGAGACACTAAGCCGGATATCTCTTTCTCATAACATGTAAGTCTGTGTTTCGGTTACTTGTACATACTACTCATCAGTGTTGCAGAAGTCGCTAGGCGGAACCTAGTCGGCCAACGAGGGAGTTGGGTGTACTCGGAGTACTCGGGGTGTACTCGGAGAGTACTCGGACATGGTAAATATCAAGAAAATTAATTGTTATATATTATTTATGTGTTAAAATAAACATAATTCATGTCAACTGGGTATAATTTAAAATGAAAAATGTTTAAAGTTCAAATATTCTGAATACAAGTCCGACTAGTTTGACTACAAGGCCGAGTAGTCCGAGTACAAGGCCGAGTAGGCCGATTTTGACCGAGTTTGACCGATTAAAAGTCAACAAACCACGTTGACCGCCTAGACCGACTAGGCGCCGACTAGGCCGACTAGGCGCCGACTAGGCCGACTATGCGCCGACTAGGCCGACTAGGCGCCGACTAGGACCGAGTACTCCCGAGGCCGACTAGTTGCGACCGCCTAGGAAGAAGTCGCCAAGGTGGAGGTCCGAGGACCGAGTACTCGCCGAGTACTCGGCCGAGGAATCCGACTTTTGCAACACTGCTACTCATAACACGATCTCAAAAAAATTACATCAAGTCAACCAATTAAAACAAAATACTATCATCCTTTTGTTAAAAAAACTAAAACGATGGAAATACAATAATTTTAAACTAGGGGAATATTTGTAATCTTTTAGGACAAATGAACGTGTGCCAGGTAGCCGCCTGACACGAATAAAAATTACGCCGGTTCAACTAATTAAAACAAAAAACTATCATAGTTTTGTAAAAAAAACTACCAAAGTTTTGTCAAATAAAAAAAACAACTAAAACGATGGCATGACTATAATTTTACACCGGGGGAAAAATCGTAGTTTGACAGAAAAGAAAACAAAAATGATGGCAAAACTGTAAATTTAAGCTGATGGCAAAATCATAATTTGGCAGAGAGAAATAAAAAAAAAACAAAACTAATAACGAAACTATAAATTTAAATGGTGCAGAATCATAATTTGGCTAGATAGTGTGAGGCAGTATTCCCCTCCATGAATGAGGTTTGCTGTGTATATAAATAAGTTTTGAATTTTGAGATAGATAAATAGTTGTTTTTATGAAGATTTTTCTTAAAGATTTTAAATTCTGACATATTTTAGTGCGTGTTTCAGGGTGAGTTTAGATAAATAGTGACATGGCATATCCGGGCTATCTAACAAGCAACTAATAGGACATCGGGCATCCTATAGTATGAATTTCACAATTTATAGTATTTAATATTCTAATGGAACTTTGTAATGAAATTTTTTTTTAACAACTAACTAAATCACTGGATAAGCATCCTGTGTTACTTTTAATCGAGGAAATGCACCCTCTCTTCTATTATGGTCAGAGTTGGATGCATACCCGAGCCACCAGTTTCGGAGAAAACCCGCCCGCCCGAAGGCCCACTGTGGTAAAACCTGGTTCAGCTCGGTTTCAAACTAGCGACCTCCAAAGAGGCCTAGTTCTAAACTTCATTGCCATCACCAATGTACTTCAAAGTGATGCTAGTGGAAGTTGAACCTGGGACCTCAATGAGAGAAAACCAAATGACTAATCACTAGACCAACTTGTCAGGACAACTTTGTAATGAATTTGTAAAGTCTTTTCGTTATGTATGATTATGTTGTGTGATGTGTAAACCCAATAAGTCGCGCTTGGGTTTCGAGGCGTTACTAACTAAATCTAAGGCTTTGGTCCAAAGCATATACAAAATCATATGCTTACCAGCAGATAAATGAGCGAAGCAACCATGAAAGTCCAGTATCGGCCCAAATATGTGTCGGCAATATAAGCACCCAAAATAGGAGTCATCCACACAGTTCCAACCCAATTTGTGACATTGTTTGATGATTTCACAGTGCCTTCATGTAAATTTGTTGTCAAGTACAACACCAAATTCGTTGCTATGCCATAATATGCAAATCTTTCACAAACTTCATACCCTACAAACCAAATCCTGTTATAATATTCGTTTAATATTGTTCATGTAAATAAAAAAGTGGTTCAACTCTAACCATTTGTGATATTTTTACCTTTAAATGTGTTACTTGTAAACTCTTAATTTGGCTTTCCTTTTTCTAAATGAAATACGCTCTACTCGATCGTGAAGTTATATGAGTTTGCAAATGGTTCCGGCTAGACCCAACATTCATTCAAAGGATTGCCTTCATTTAACTATGTGGTGCATTTCAAGTAGGCATGTGAAATTTTTACATTATACGAACCTTACACACAGTGGCGAAGCTTGAGATTTCTGACCGGGGGTCGAAAACGTATATACAAAAAATTTCTATAAAACCGGGGGGTCAAAAACGTATATACCCAAAAATTACTATACGAAAACAAAATACTCTCCACTAACGAGCGAAAAGTTCGGGGGTCGACCGCCCCCTCCCGCCCTCACAAAGCTACGCCCTTGCTTACACAAAAACTACGGATTCAGGTTTTGTCTATACGGGTTTAGGTAAAATTTCGGGTCAACTCCACGAACATGTTTAGCTAAACAAGTCGTTCGCAGGTGGACCGATTTGGTTCACGGGTTGAGTGGTTGAACCAAGTGACGGATCTAGCCAAAAGATTCAGATGTATCCCAAATTTCTTATGGATATGGGGTATCCTTTGTATAATGGAGATGGAGTTGAGGGGTATTCTTACACTACAGAGATGTGGTTGAGAGGTAGCCCGTGTTACCCCTGGTAACACACTGAATCCGCCCCTGGTTGAACCCGCAAATTCTAATTATATTTTCTCAAATATGTGTATTATGCATAACCTTTTATGACAAGATTTATATGATAAAAGAGAAATTAGTGTGTTTTTTAGTTTTCATGAAATTATTTTACATGCATTTTTAAAACTGGTTGTATGTTTTTAGTTTAAGAGTATTGGTATCCGAAAATTAAATAAACATTTGGATTAACAGGCTATATTCGAGTCAACCATCAAAAACTCATGATGTAAAGTTTGACCCGTTAACATGTGGCCCATTAAATGGCCCTAATTTCAAGAGGTGTCAAACTCGTCTATGGAGAAATGGGATAGTGGTATATCGATATACGATATGGAAAGAACCCGTGTAGGAAAATCAGGTCTGTGATCAAACACACACAAACACGAGATTGAACAGCCTGTTCGAATTTCTTTATTATTAAATCAAAGCACACCAATTGCAATAGACTTAGCCATCTATTTATACCAGATTCGTTCTAATCTTAACCCAACTCAAACGCTATTTTAGTAATAAAGCAAACCAACTAAATAAACATATCTAATAAACATATAACTCAAACTATTTAGATAAATAAACCAAACTATATTTATCTCGAATCCACTTGAATCACCTTTAACCCATTTAAACTTTATGGATAATCCACCAAAACCGAGTTATCTCTTCACCCCCTCGTAGAACACATTTTAATTTTGTTTTTGTGCTTCTGTTCAGTGTCAGTGTGTCACTAATTTTTTCAGTAGAAGCGTACATACAATGAGGTTTCGGTTGTTCTATATATGATAGTCGAGTATAATTGATAAGACATTCTAAACTAGTAATTTAAGCTCCTTAGAGAGATACAGGATACTTTGATCAACATATCATTATACTAAACCAATATAACATACACATGATGCTATAAAGATGTTACGACACTTACCTAGCATGTAATAACACGCTTTCCATCTTCCGGTCGTTGATCTTAGTGCACGTCTACCCTTAAGATCAGTAGTCCCATCCTGTGTAAAATTTTGTTCCGCTTCTCTATGGCATTCCATTGCGCAAAGAGCAAGAACGAATACGAGAAATATGTATGTATGCTTCTGCTTTTATATACATCTATGTTCATGTCACTTGGGAAAATTATATTAAAGCAAATATATTATAGTCTTTAAGAATTCATTTTAGTCTATGTTCATGTCACTTGGGAAAATTATATTAAAGCAAATATATTATAGTCTTTAAGAATTCATTTTAGTCCTTTTCCTTTATCTACCCTCCCTCTAGATTGTCATTTTTCGTTTGGTCTTACAGTTGGAATTTACTAAATTGTCCCCCATGCCTACATTTGGGAGATGCATTTGATTCCATTGGTCACTAACCCGACTTTAATAACATTTAGACTTAAATGTCATTTTAGTCCTTGTGGTTTGGGCCATTTAGTTAATTTAGTCCAAATGTTTCATTTTTCGCCTGCGTGTCTAAAAAGGTTTCACCGTTGCCATTTTAGTCCACTTGATTAACTTCATCCATTTTTTCTGTTAACGAGAAGAGCAATTCGGTCATCTCTTCTAGTTAACAAAATTATATATAAAATTACCAAATTGCCCTTCTCGTTAATAGAAAAAAAATGGATAAAGTTAACCCAGTGGACTAAAATGGCAATGGTGAAACCTTTTTGGACCCATAGACGAAGAATGAAACCTTTGGACTAAACTGACAAAATGTCCCAAACCAAAAGGACTAAAATGACATTTAACTTATACATTTAAAAAAAATTAAACAAAATAGTCAAAAAAAATTTAAACAAAATAGTCAAACATGTTAGTTGTTTTGTGTAAATAATAAATATTACTTTAATGTTTAACTTAGATATATTTCATGTTGTAAGACTAGGCAATTAAAAAATGACCAATAGTATTGCCAAAGTCAAACAACTAATTGACCGGCCGTTTGGAATACTCGTATGACGGAATAATTTTGTCATACTCATCTCTACTACTGTACTACACAGTGCCGGCCTTAAACGGTTGGCGAGCCGCACTTCTGACCGAGGCCCGTTTTTCCCGGAACTATATATATATACACACACATTAGTGTAACCACATGAAAAGAGAAAATTGGAATGTTACATGAAAAGAGAAACGTGAAATTTGACTGACCGGTTTTTTTTCAGCGTTGGAGGTCGTTGTTGAGCCGATTTTCCGAGTTTGATCCTCTAAAACATTGAATGTAGAACATAGAATAAGTAAAACAAGAAAAAAAAAGGAGTGAAAATAGAAATAAAGAAGAATAATGAAGAAGATGATGATTGATGGTGTCTTTTGAACACCAAACATAATACCATACATTATTTATATATCTTTCTTCTTTGTAGAAACCAGTGCAACGTGGACTTTACTAGGCCACTCGCTAGCCCACCACTATACCAAGTAACTTTTCCTTATTTTGTTTAGGCTAGATGGTGTGAGTTTTATCACGCTACGTTAGCGGAGGACTTCGAAGGACTTTATTGTTAACTACCATCCAGTGAGATCAAGCCCTATAAAGTCTATGTAACAATTAATTAAAGAAAAAGAAGATATTAGAGTGTATGTGTATATAGTTTGAATGTATAGAGGTGGTTGGTTAGTTGTGTTTGTTAGAGACGTTAGTTGTTGTCTAACCTCTATATATAGAGAGTTGTGTTCATTGGAAGAGAATAATAGAAAAATGAAATGAATACCTTACAACTTGATTTCTTTGATAGTATCAGAGCCTACCTGGCTCTTACTTACCTGGCTCTTACTTGAATTTATTACTTTTTCGGTCTCCAGCGATTATTCCGACCACTCATCTTCTCCGGCCAAATTCTTCTTGTTTGTTCCCGACCAAAATTTTCCTCTTGCTTTTCTATTTCTCTACTTCTTTTCTCTGCTCTTTCTGATTCTGTTACAATTCCGGTGAAGATTCTGGTCATCTTTCCGACAACACTCATCCTCTCCGGTGATTCTGAGTAAAGTTCTTCAATGGCTTTTGCTACATCAACAATCAATTGTTCATCATACTCAATCAACAAATTACCGAATGATATTGACTTCTGTTTCTTCTCATTCCTCTTTATATCCTCCTAGTATTCCTTATTAGTCATCTACTGTTATTTCCTCACCTGTTGTTTCTTCTTCTCTTTCTCCTCCTGTTCTGACTCACCTGATGGTTACATGATCCCGTGATCATACACGACAACCACGTTAGTTTCCTGATCATGTTCTTCTTCATGTTTCTACTACTCCCACCTCTGAGCCTTCCACACAGGCTCAGAAGTACTCTGTTTGGTGGCATGCAATACGTGCTGAGATTGATGCTCTTCATGCCAACTAGACTTGGGGTCTAGTTCAGGCTCCCACTAATGCCAATATTGTTGGTTGTAAGTGGGTTTACAGGATTAAGCATAATCTTGATGGATCAGTGAGTCGTTATAAAGTCCGGCTTGTTACCAAGGGCTTTCATCAGACCGAGGGTATTGACTACACTGAGACTTTTAGTCCTGTATTTTAGCCCACTACTATTCATCTTGTTCTTTTAGGTAACTTTTCTTGAGGATGGTCTATTCGTCAGGTTGATGTCAACAATGCGTTCTTACATGGGGATCTTTCTGAGACTGTTTATATGACACAACCCCGGGCTTTGTTGACGAATCTACACCACATTATGTTTGTCGTCTGCAGAAGGCTCTTTATGGTCTAAAGTAGGCTCCTAAAGCTTGGTTTTCCTAGCTATCCACCGCACTGCTTGCTGGTGGTTTTACCCAGTGTCTTTTAGATGTATCTCTCTTTAATTACAGTGGGGATTCGATACTCTGTTATATCTTGATGACATCATTATTACTGGGAGCTCTTCAGATTTTGTTAATGACTTGATTGGGCGCTTACATTCTCAGTTTGCGCTCAAGTATTTCCGGTAGTTGTCATACTTTCTTGGTATTCAGGGCACATATCTTTGAGGATGTTTTACACTTATCTCAGCATCACTACTTACTTGATTTACTATAGCGCACTGGTTTTGCTGACTGTCGACCATTATCTACTCATGTCTCTTCCGGTAGACAGCTTTCTCGACATACTGGTGATCCTTCGTCTGACCCTACTATGTATCGGAGCACTGTTGGTGCATTACAGTATCTTGTGTTGATACGCACTAATCGACAATGGGTTGTTTTCAAGCGGATTTTGCGGTATCGTAAGGGTACAATTTCACATGGGTTATGTATACGTCGGTTTACTTGTGTTGATTTACTTGCTTCTAGTGATGCTGACTGGGATGGATGTCTTGATGATCGACTTTCTTCCACATGTTATTGTGTCTTTCTGGTATTCGTTTTGACAGTATGCGGTCCAAGCTTCAAGTGGATGCTTCCTGCTCAGCTTGAGGGGGCATATTAGAGTGTATGTATATATAGTTTGAATGTATAAAGGTGGATAGTTATTTGTGTTTGTTAAAGAGGTTAGTTGTTGTCTAACCTCTATATATAGAGAGTCGTGTCCATTGTAAAAGAATAACAGAAAAATGAAATGAATATTTTAGAGCTTGATTTCTTTGAAGATAAAAATAAACAAACAAATATGATGGAGTTAACAACCCGAATGAAAATGACAAGATTTCAAACATTTTGGATCCAAATGCGAAAAAATAACTTTGGATGAAAGTCGTAAAACTTACCAAACCTGAGGGACGAAAATAGCATTTTACTCATAAATTTATTTCACCACACAAACCAAATGGATCCTAACTAGAATCTAAATTTATAGTAGCTTTAGTAATTTTACTAGTTTGTATTAGTTTGTATTATTTGTTTTAGTTTGTAATGCCATTTATAATTTAAAAATTATGCAATTTAAAGAGTAAAATGCATGGATGGTCCCTGTGGTTTTGTAAAATAACACTTATAGTCTTCAACTTTTGGAAATTACACCTGTGATCCCTGTTATTTGACAGTTCGTTACTCGGATAGTCCTTAGAGTGGATGGCAGTTAGTTTTCTCCGTTAAGTCCATTTTAAATTACAAAATTACCCTTTCTTTTATTAAAATATAAGAAAAATATTCACACACACATATATATAGCTACATGAACACACACACACACACACACACACACACACACTTACTCTCTCTAAAACACACACACGCACACACTATCTCTCTCTCTCTCTCTCTCTCAGGAAAACCCCACCACCACCAGCACCAGCACCACCTCCTACCACCACCACCCCACACCACCACCACCTACCACCTGCCACCCTACCCCACGTCTAGATAACACAAATCACCCCTTTCCCCTTTTCTCAAAAAGGCTCGTTGAAACTTCCATTCACATCAATCAACAATCACCTAAACCCTAAAAAATTCCATCAAAAAAACCCACAAACCCTCAATTCATCCACCCAATTCCACAATCCCACCAAAACCTATCACAAAATTCCTCAAAATTTCAACCAAATTGGTGATGGGTAGACCATACACAGACCCATCACACCCATCTGCACCATCATCATCATCCACAACGTCATCACCACCGGTGCTGACGACATCAATGTCAGTTACAGAAACAGAGAATGGAGAATAGAATTTCAAGATTTCGGGGGTATTCGTTATCAAAAGGGATAAGGTGAGGTGGTGCGGCGGTGGTGGGTTTAGGGTGGAGGTGGTGCGGCGGTCGGGGTTCAGGGATGAGGTGGTGCAGCGATGGTGGTGGTGCGGCGTCGTGATTGTGGTTGTTACAGTGGTTGATTGGTGGTGTTTGGTAGATGTGGTGTGGTATGGTAGTAGTGACAGGTGGTGGTAGTGGTGGCTTTGAAGAGGGATTCATAGATTTAGAGAGAGATGTGGGGTCAGTGGCGAATCCAGGAACTTCTTTCAGAGGGTTTGTTTTGGTAAATTCTCACTATTTTTTTCCAAATCATACAAAGTTCTTACTAATTTTTTCCAAACTGAGTGGGTTCATATGAACCCACAAAACAACGTTGGATCCGCCATTGGGTGGGGTGGGGTGGGGGTGGGGTGTTATATATTTGTATTTAAAAATTAATAATTAATTGTGGGGGTCCAATTGATATTTTAAATGATTAATTAGTTTTCTTATATTTTAATAAAAGCAAGGGGTAATTTTGTCATTTTACATAGAGTTAACGGAGAAAACTAACGGACATCCACTCCAGGGACTATCCGAGTAACAACTCGTCAAACCACAGGGAGCACCGGTGTAATTTTCAAAAGTTGGGGACTATATGTGTTATTTTACAAAACCACAGAGACTATCCAGGCATTTTACTCCAATTTAAATATTATGATTTTGTTTTTTATTTTTATTATTTCTAATTCTTAGTATTGTTATATTTTAAGAAATAACAAGATCATAGTGGAAAATGTAAAGATCTGTAAAGAGATTTATATGGTTGGAGGTGACTGGGGTTTTTAAGGATATATGATATTACAACTGACTAGACAGTTACGGGCGTCCAATGACACTTTTAGCATTGGAGATAGTCTGAATAGTCAAAATAATTTTTATTATTTAGTTTTTTATTTTATTAATTAATTTACTTAATAATATTTTATCCTTTTTTTTATTTTGTTTACCTTTATTTATTTGTTCTTTTACTTAATTTATTGCACAGAGTGTTCTAGTAAAACATAACTTTTGATGAAAACCGAAGAAAACACACGATGGTTTGACTAACATACGTTATTAAAAGGGAAAATTACCAAAATATTGGTTGACCAAGTGCCTTTCCAGTTTTGTCACCTTCATGCGTCCTTGGAACGTCCTCAAAGCCTCGGAAGCGTCCGCCTATCATGTTGAAGCGTCCGTTTCCTTTCAAGCCGACACGTGTCCGATGTTGAAGCGTCCGCCTGAGTTTGCTAACGCGCCCGTGAAGCGTCGGCCAAAGGTAAAAAAAATTTCGGGAAAGTTGTGCAAATACAGAATGATCAAATTTTTTTTATAACTTATAAACATGTTAACGGAGTCAAAATTTAACGATATAAACATGTTATTTTTTAGCTATTTTTTAACTTATAAATATGTTAATGGAGTCAAATTTTTTTATACTAAACACTATTAAACATTAAACATAAGATAATAAAAATAAAAACCAAAATAACAACACATAATATTCTAAAACCATATCCTAATAGCCTCCCACTCCGAGACAAGTTTGAATTCATCTCCCTCTTCATGACGGTAGTTGATGAGGGCCACGTCCCTCTGATCGTCCTCACCAAGGTCGGGCATTTCTGTCGCAACCCCCGATCCCATATCTGTCCCGGGAACGGGCGGACGCGAGCTCAGATTTTAGGTGGTATCAGCTATTTAATCTTGCAGCGGAAATTACATCAGGACCGTAGTTAGGAAATGTTTATCAGAGTAAAACCACCATATTTGATATTAATAATAACATGGACAAAACCCAAGTTTCTTATTACAATACATTTATAGGGACAACCCCTATTTTATTGAATTTAAATCATCATTTATTAGGTAACTTTTATAGCCACATTTTCCCAAGCCTTCAGTGCTCTCCAGCTGGCTTTTTATTAATTGGCTGTCACATTGTGTTACCTGAAACGTGTTTTAAAAACATTTGCCAGTCGGAAATACTGGTGAGTGAATCCCAGTTTAATCAAGTTTAAATAAAAAGTCACAGTGAACAGTATTGAGAGCGATCACATTGTTTATTTCTACACAATTACTCCATTAGTACTGTCAATCCTGACTTGTGGGTCATATTACCCATTGGCTAACTCATTGTCCAATGGTAACGTATTGTCATCCCCGACTTACTACTCACAAGTAGTAAATTTTGTATACAAAACCCCAACATACCGGCAGTAATTGAAGAACTACAAAGACTCAATCACTGCTTAATTTCATTGTAAAACATTTAAGGTTTGGTAAAACATTACCAAAAAGATTAACAAAAAGAGGATAAACTCACATTGCTATCTTAGACTTTGTGTAAGGGTTTCCTGGATATAATCTATAATTTATACAAATGTACATTGGTTAGTATCATAACCCTTTGAAAATATTAATGATACCCTCCCCGAGACGGCATTCCAACAACTACGTCGGGCAGAACCACGACAGTTATTACGGAACCCTAAATCAATCGGGCAGCGTATCTACTATGAAACCGGGGTTATAATACTTACAACGGAGTAGAACCTTGCTAATTAGGGGGATATAATACCCGCGTATTATAAGCCTACTACAGAAATTGTGATTTAGAATGAAAGGAATGAGCGACGGAAAACGAAAACCCGTTGCCTTCTTATATAGTGCTGAAATCTGGTCTCCACGCGGCCCGCGTAAAGAACAGACACGGGTTACGCGGCCCGCGTCAACCTTGGTCAACTGACTAGCTTGTCCCGGTCATGATCTAGACCCGCCACGATGTCGACACGTGTCAGCTCAGGGCTGCACCACCATTCAGATCTCACGCGGCCCACGTTAACTTAAACGGGGTCTTACGCGGCCCGTTTGAACTAAAGAAACTTAAAGGAATCCGGTATCCACCTAGATACCGCCCGCATAAAGTTGGGGTGGGATCCTACGCGGCCCGCCTCAACTTAATTATTATTGTTTTTAATTTATTTTATATGTTATAACATATTTCGGGCTCGGTTTTAACATACAGGGTGTATTTAAAGACACATGAGGGTCTTTTAAAATATACAGAGGTGTCGGAAATATTTATGAGAGTGTTAATTTTACCGAGGGTTGTTACATTCTCCCCACCTTGTTTTAGAGCTCGTCCGCGAGATCTATTGGAACAAATGCGGATATTTCCTTTGCATTTCAGATTCGAGTTCCCATGTGTACTCAGGTCCTCTTTTGGAGTCCCATTTCACTTTGACCAGAACTAATCTCTTATGCTTGAGATTCTTGATTTTCCTCTCTTCAATTTGTAGAGGCCTTTCTACAAACTTGAGCTGTTCATTTACTTCTATATCTTTAAGAGGTATTATTAGGGATTCATCAGCTAAACATTTCTTGAGATTAGAAACATGAAATACATCATGTATTCCTGCCATTTCCTCTGGCAGTTGTAGCTGATAGGCTACAGATCCAATTCTTCTAATAATCTCAAAAGGTCCAATATACCTGGGACTTAGTTTTCCTCGTTTGATGAATCTTACTACTCCTTTCCAAGGAAAGACTTTCAATAATACTTCATCTCCTACTTTAAACTCCAATGGTTTGCGTCGGTTATCAGCATAACTCTTCTGTCGATCACGTGCTGCTTTCAGTCGTTCCTTGACTTGAATAATCTTATCAGTTGTTTCTTGCACTATCTCAGGTCCAGATAGTTGTTTTTCCCCAATTTCTGCCCAACAGACTGGGGTTCGACACTTTCGTCCATAAAGTGCTTCGAATGGTGCAGCATTGATACTTGTGTGATAACTATTGTTATAGGAAAATTCTATTAAAGGTAAGTGATCGACCCAATTATCTCCAAAATTAATTACACAAGCTCTAAGCATGTCCTCCATTGTCTGAATTGTCCTTTCACTCTGTCCGTCCGTTTGAGGATGATAAGCTGTACTCAGTTTTAATTTAGTTCCCATTGCCTTTTGGAAACTTGACCAAAAATGAGAGGTAAATCGGCTATCCCTATCAGAAACAATTGATAAAGGAATGCCATGTAAAGAAACAATTTCATTTACATATAATTTAGCTAATTGTTCCATACTGAAAGTTTCTTTCATTGGTAAGAAATGAGCTGACTTAGTTAGTCTATCTACAATCACCCAGATTGTATCATTTCCTTTCATTGTTTTGGGTAATTTAGTAACAAAATCCATTGTTATTAATTCCCATTTCCACACTGGCATTTCTAATTGCTGTAACAAACCTGAGGGTTTCTGGTGTTCAGCTTTAACTTGTGAACAGGTTAAACATTTAGAAACATAGGCTGCTATGTCCTTTTTCATTCCTATCCACCAGAAAATGTTTTCCTTAAATCCTGGTACATTTTATCACTTCCTTGGTGCATCGTATACTTAGATTTATGGGCTTCTTCTAAAATACGATAACGTAGGTTCCCTAATTTAGGTATCCACATTCTCTTTTTATGGAATCTCCAAATTCCATCTGTTCCTTGTTCTAATTCTTTTAGCATACCTTTTAGCTTTTCAGTATCTTCCTTGATTACTGATACTTGTGCTTCTCTTATCTGATCATTTAAATCTACTTGTAGATTTAATTTAAGAGAACGTACCCTTTTTGGCTTTTCATGATACTTTCGACTTAAAGCATCTGCTACTACATTTGCTTTTCCTTCATGATACTGGATATCACAATCATAATCACTAAGTATTTCCATCCAGCGTCTTTGTCTCATATTCAACTCCTTTTGCTTGAAAATATACCTTAAACTCTTATGATCAGTGAATATGGTAAACTTACTACCATAAAGGTATTGTCTCCAAATCTTAAGAGCAAAAATTATAGCTCCTAATTCTAGATCATGGGTTGAATAATTCTCTTCATGATTCTTAAGTTGTCTAGATGCATAAGCTATAACTTTTTGTCGTTGCATCAATACACATCCATAACCTAATTTAGAAGCGTCACAATAAACTACAAAATCTTCAGTTCCTTCTGGTAACGCTAATATGGGTGTATGGGTTAATCTTTGTTTAAGAATTCTAAATGCTTCTTCTTGTTTTAATCCCCATTCAAACTTAACAGATTTACAGGTTAGCTTAGTTAAAGGAATGGCTATTCTAGAAAAATCTTAAATAAATCTTCTATAATAACCGGCCAATCCTAAGAAACTTCTAACCTCAGTTGGTGACTCAGGGGTTTTCCATTTAGTAATCGCCTCGATTTTTGTTGGATCTACATGAATTCCTTCATGATTGACTAGATGTCCGAGAAATTGTACTTGTTCTAACCAAAATTCGCATTTTGAAAACTTAGCATAAAGCTTTTCCTTTCTTAATCAACTTAAAAGTGCGTGCAAATGTTTAGCATGATCCTCTTTACTCTTAGAGTAAATTAGAATATCATTTATAAATACAATTATGAATTTATCCAAATATGGCTTACATATTCGGTTCATCATGTCCATAAATGCAGCTGGGGCATTGGTTAAACCAAATGGCATGACAGTAAATTCATAATGTCCATACCTTGTTCTGAATGCGGTTTTAGGAATATCCTCTTCCTGTACCTTTAATTAATGATATCCTGACCTTAAATCGATTTTAGAGAAAAATCGAGCTCCTTGTAGTTGATCAAACAGATCATCGATTCTCGGTAATGGGTACCGATTCTTAATCGTGACTTTGTTTAATTCACGGTAATCAATGCACATACGCATTGATCTGTCCTTCTTTTTAACGAATAGTATCGGCGCTCCCCATGGCGACGAACTCGGCTGTATGAATCCTTTCTCTAACAATTCATCTAATTGTTTCTTCAGCTCCTGCATTTCTGCCGGTGCCAAACGATAGGGTGCTTTGGCAATTGGTGATGTTCCTGGTATTAAATGGATTCTGAATTCGACTTCTCTATTTGGTGGCAATCCTGGTAATTCTTCTGGAAATACATCTGAAAACTGAGATACTACTGGAATATCTTTTAGATCCTTTCCTTTAGTGTTAGTGATTATAGAAATCAAATACACTATAGAACCTTTCCTTATATAACTTGCAGTTTTCATCATAGAGATGATTTTTATGGATCTATTTGTTTTATCTCCTTTAATTGTGATCATTTTACCTATTGGTGCATTTATTTGAATTGACTTTTGATCACATAAAATATTGGCTCTATTGGCTATTAACCAATCCATTCCTAAAACAACATCAAATCCTGCCAGTTTCATAGGATAAAGATTTGCAACAAATTTCTGATTTAAAATTTCTATTCTTGCTCCCTGCAAGATTTCAGAAATTCTAACGGTGTAACACCCGACTAAATAAATCAATATTTTATTAATAAAATACACATTTAAATGCTAAAATGTGACTTTACAAAAACTTTTCATAGTAACGTTTCCACATGTTAACAACATTTCAAAAATACAACTTAATGTAATTGGATTCGTCGTTTTAAAGATACGACGAAACGCCACGCGGAAGCTTGTATTTTATCGTGTTCGGTTCCTCATCGAGCTTGATCTTCATCCGGGCACTCTTGGCGATCACCTATGATCAAAACCAACTTAAAAGTTAGTTTTGATAGTCAAATATTAAGTTCAAACGAGTACAGGGGTTAAAATGACAAAATTTAACAATTTTCCGGAGTTAGGGGGCGTTGCGTGACGCCAAGGGCCTAGGCGTCACGCCTAGCCCTTGTTTTCACAGACTGTTGCCTTCAGCTGTTGCTGTACATTCCCAGCATGACCCGATTTCACGGAAACGAGCATAACTCTCTCGTTTTTAATCCGTTTTACCCGATTCTTTTTCCTACGCGTCCGTAATTTAATTCTCCATCATATGGAGTGAAAATCCAACATAATAAATTTTGAGACTTCTAAGCCTTCGACTCGTTACCCTTTTACCGAATTTTAACCCGTTTATGCATTTTATCAAACAAACATATTTGTTTGACCCCCATTTCTCACGAACCCTTTAATTCCAATATTACCTATCATATTAGGTTCCAATTACGGATTTCTACGCATTATTGACTCGTTTTTACTTAAAATCTTATTTTGACCCATTAAGGATATTTATGTCCTTTTAGGCATAAATCTCGCTCATTTACTTTTAGCACCATAATTTTCACATTAGTTTTTCAAATGGTCTTCCACCACAATTATATTTGTGGTGGATTTGATGTAGTAAACTATTTATGTCATATTTTACATCTCGGTTTGTCATTTTACGAAAAGACCCATTCTTAGGCATTTGACCCACAAAGGTTAATGCCTATAACCTTGATGCTTATCTAAGGATTACATGATTATAATACGTGATTCCCAAACCACCCATAAGGGCCGTTTGCCTGATTTACCCATCAAAGGCATATTTATCAACATTAGTCCCTCATTTACGACGAAGGACTTTCACTACTATTATGATCAAAATCGCACATTTAAAATGTAATCTCATTGATGCGTACCTGGCTCGGGTTAACAAATAGACCCGATTTATACCTCGCTTTTATTATCACATATTCTATGGCGACGCGATATTCCGAATCGCTAATCGCTCCTGTTAACACAAGGCTTGACAACCACATTAGTCGCTATTGTCAAATGGTGTTATCACCACCATTCGACCCGTTTGGACTATATGCCCAACGTTATCTATTTAATCAAAAACATCGTTTTTGATTTCCAATTCATACATCCATCCCATCCCGGATTTTATTATCATACCCCTTTTCTTTTAAACTCTTTTCTTACAAATTCAACCCATTTCGGCTTACGCCATGGGTATTCTTTTAACTTCGATTTACATTAGTCAACACTTGACCAATTTCCATTTTATCCTTTTTATCATTATTAGATTACACTACAAGGTAATCTTAACGGGAATTCATAATTTCTTAAATCATTACATGATTTATTTACCATTTTGCCCTTTTTGCCATAAACCAAGGTTTTTATCATCTTTATATGTTCCGACTCGTATCGATCGCGTCGAAAATTCATATTTTCTATATTATCGTTATCGCATTTATATCGTATAGAATAAACAAGTATTCTACATAATTGTGTAAGTTTCACTTACCTTGCATCCCGAATACGTTTTTCCTTTATGCTTGACTCGTTCGACCCGCTTCCTCCCCAAGCTTCACCTAGCTTGTTAAGCGCCAACTATCATTCATCATTCACAAGGTTGTTAGATTAGTCATTCTAAATCATGACTTTCACACCTTATGAATCTTTGACTACTTTTCTTATTGAACTAAATCATAAATCATGAGTTTAATTCTTGTGTCAAGACCCACTTCAAATCAAGTATGAACTCTTAACAATTCCCATTTTGTTCAAGTAGTTCATTCATACAAGTTAGTATGGTGTTTATAAACACCAATACAACATCAATTTCATTAAATCATCCAAAAACCCATTTTTCAAGTCATGTATGATCAACACTCAAACTTGGAAATTGTTCAAGTATCTTGCATCAACTATCAACTATGATGATTTCTAGCATAAACATATCATCATCTTCACTACACAATCAAAACCCACTTGTCTAAAAGTGGTAAATCATCAAATTATTCAAATCATAGAAATTTTACTTCAAATTTCTACTTAGGGTTTGTTCCTAAGCAATCACACTTCACTAATTCGGCCATAGCCTCTACGATTCATACATAGATTGCATCATGCAAAGTTAATCGATTTTCACAACTTCAAGAATGTTAGAAATTCGACATACCTTACGATCCCCTTGACTTGGTGACCGTTTCTATGTGTTCAAATCCGAATTTGGCCCTTGTTTGATCCTCCAATTTGAAGATCTTGTTGAAATTAGGGTTTGGCTCCATGGGAGCTTGCTCCTGTCGATTACAGAACACACACTTCAAGTGTGTGTTTTGTTTTGATTTTTCTTTTATTTTATAACTTGTTAAGTTATCCCAATTTAACCCCTCATGTTTGGTTCGTTATTAAGTAGGCGACAACCTACTTATTTTCCACAATATTCCCACTTATTAACTAGGTTAAATATTCCTAGTTAACTTAGCGGGTTTGGGAATATTTATTACTAAGTTTATTTTAGGTCCCGTTAACTCGGGCATGCTATCATTTTATTTCTTAAAAGCTTTTATTCACTTTTTATTTATTATTAGGATTAATTATTTAAATCCTAATATTTACCGGGTAAACTTTTTACCACTAATGGTATTTTACCCGTCAGTAATATTAACGTGGTTTGATTACCCAACCCGTTTTTTTTTGGGGTGTTACAAACGGTTTCTCCATTAGTTGTCTCTACTAGACATTCTTGTGGTAGTTTAGTTAATGACTGATTTAGAAATTTGCAAAATGATGTATTAATAAAACTTTGGTTCGCACCAGAGTCAAATAATACTTTAGCAAAAATATCATTAACTAAAAACGTACCAGCTATGACATCTGGAATCATCTTGGCTTCATCTGCAGTTAAAACAAATGCTCTAGCATTTTTGGTATTCTTGTTGTCCGCAACTGGAGCTAATTTCGGACAGTTTGTTCTGATATGACCTTTTTCTCCACAGTTGTAGCACAATCCATTACTGGATTTCTTCCTGCAATTTTCTTCCTTGTGTCCTGACATTTTGCAATAATTGCAAAGAGTGGAGCATTTTCCCGAATGCTTTTTCTTGCAGACCTTGCAGAAAGGTGCAGAGGTAGAACCTATATTTCTACGGTTGTAATTCCCAGAACAGAATTCTTGAGTAAGCTTTTGGGTTAGATTTCTCCTCTGTTCTTCTTATCGGGTACGGACTAATTCATCAGTCAAGGTATTGGCTAGTTCTACAGCTTCTTCTATGGTTTGAGGTCTAGCTGCTTTGACTACGTGTCTAATCTCTCTAATTAATCCCCAGATATAACGGGAAATTAACACTGGTTCTGGTGAAGCAAGAGTTGGCACTATTCTAGCATATTCAAAGAATATTTTTGTGTATCCCTTACTATCCACACCAGTCATCCGAAGATTTAGGAATTTGTTTGCTATCTGTTCCTTTTCATTGGGTGGGCAGAATTTCCTTTCTACCTTGTTCTTAAATTCTTCCCATTCCATAGTGTAAGTTCTATCACTTCCTCTTGATTGGAGGATAGTGTTCCACCATTCTAGCGCTGAATTTTTAAACAGATCAGAAGCAAACAATATCTTATCTTCTTCAGCACACTTACTTATCCTTAAGACTGCCTCAGTCTTTTCTATCCAGCGTAGGGTTGCAATGGCCCCTTCATTGCCCGAGAATTCCATTGGTTTACAAGACCAAAATTCTTTATAAGAACAACCGTAAGGCACGTTTCTTCTTCTTTTCGGAATAGGCATTTGAAGTACTGGTCCATTGTTCACGCTGTGTTCCGGTTCAATTGGTCGCTTACTACTATGTTTACTTTTATTATTCGCTTCTTGAACCGTTTGAAGAATAAATGGCATTGCATCTATAATTCCTTATGCCACTATGTGTTGGATAGCACTATTATCCACTTGATTTCCATTGTTATTGATACTTGGATTCTCATTAACCACGTTAATGTTACTTTGGTTATCGTTATTCAGATTTCCTTGATTTCCTTCGTCGTCCATCTGAATTTTAAACATTTACCCCGTTATTAATATCACAAGATAATAAGTAATATATTTAATCACATGACACGCAATTTAACAAAAAACGTCGATCATTGCGACTTATACTCTATTTCCATATACTATGCGTCTATTACACACTAGTACTGAAATAAAATTACAATACCAACAGAATAGAATCACACTAATAGTAATATGCATCAGTAGACACATATTTTATTTTATTTATATTATTATTATTATTACTACCATTTCCTCTATTCTCACATTCACGGATATGGATTTATCCAAAAATCCATATTGCGTTCCTCGTATTTCCATACGAGACGCTCTCCCACCTGACGCATTCTCTCACTGCTTTCTAAAATTTCCTCCCCAAAAGTCCTAAGTTCTTGAACGTTTTCTGCACTTATTGGGGGTGCAGGTTCTAGGACTGGGTTCGGAATCTGGGGTGCTGGTTCCTGATATGGGGGTGAAAGTGCCTGAAATCGGTAAGGATCTTCTAAGATCTCCCTAATATAATCATCTTGGTAATAGGGATCTAACACTATGTTCCCGAGTCATTTAACAGGGGGAGGTGAGGGGATGGGAGGGGAAGGAAAATTTTCTCTCCTAATCTCTCCAATTTGGGAGGATGAATATTTGGTCATATTTTCTTCCCTTTTCCCTCCCCTCCCCCTGTTAAATGAAACTCGAGAACATGGTTTTTCATATTTTCATCTCTTTTCCCTCCCCTCCCCCTGTTAAATGAGACTCGGGAACAGAGTGTAAAGGGTCCATACCTGGGTAGGCTTCTATGTTCTGTATAGGTGTGTCTTCCTGTATCGGGTAACGTTGCACAAAGTCCCTATTATCGTCCCACCAGGGGTCGTAATTTGGGTCTAGGGGTTTTGGTGCAGGTACCCTAGGGATTTCTTCTAGGTTAAAGTCATGCATCTCCACTTGGTTTTCAGAGTTTTCTATCTCCATAGGTTGTTCTAGAATTTGGGGTTGTGGGGCTACTAGTTGTTCCAGACTTGGGTCAGCAGCAGTTGTAGCTAGGATATGGAAATTGGCTAGGCTTCTATTAAGCATATCCTGAGTATGGGCATCTGTCTTTCGCTTAGCGGTTGCTAAAACTCTTTGCTGTTGCAACTTTCTCATTCTCTTCCTACGAGCAAAAGCTTCCTTACTGAACCATCCTCTCCTTTTGTGAGGGAATGGCTCTTCTGATTGAGCTTTAAAGGCAAACATTCCTTCTTCCTGATCAGCAGTATACCCAAAAATAGCAGGCTGTGACGAGGTACCTTCACTCCTAGGTGAATCAGACAACTGACGACTCATTTCTGAGGGTCCTTGATCACTCATACTGTAAACTAACAAATAGTCAAATAACACATAACAAATAAATACAGTTATGCACGTATTTCCATAATTTATTTCCTAACATAAAATTTTAAATTTTAAGTGTCAGCAAAACACTTCTTTGGCTCAGACCAGTGGCTAGGCTCTGATACCACCTCCTGTCGCAACCCTCGATCCCTTATCTGTCCCGGGAACGGGCGGACGCGAGCTCAGATTTTAGGTGGTATCAGCTATTTAATCTTGCAACGGAAATTACATTAGGACCGTAGTTAGGAAATGTTTATCAGAGTAAAACCACCATATTTGATATTAATAATAACATGGGCAAAACCCAAGTTTCTTATTACAATACATTTATAAGGACAACCCCTATTTTATTGAATTTAAAACATCATTTATTAGGTAACTTTTATAGCCACATTTTCCCAAGCCTTCAGTGCTCTCCAGCTGGCTTTTTATTAATTGGCTGTCACATTGTGTTACCTGAAACGTGTTTTAAAAACATTTGTCAGTCGGAAATACTGGTGAGTGAATCCCAGTTTAATCAAGTTTAAATAAAAAGTCACAGTGAACAGTATTGAGAGCGATCACATTGTTTATTTCTACACAATTACTCCATTAGTACTGTCAATCCTGACTTGTGGGTCATATTACCCATTGGCTAACTCATTGTCCAATGGTAACGTATTGTCATCCCCGACTTACTACTCACAAGTAGTAAATTTTGTATACAAAACCCCAACATACCGGCAGTAATTGAAGAACTACAAAGACTCAATCACTGCTTAATTTCATTGTAAAACATTTAAGGTTTGGTAAAACATTACCAAAAAGATTAACAAAAAGAGGATAAACTCACATTGCTATCTTAGACTTCATGTAAGGGTTTCCTGGATATAATCTATAATTTATACAAATGTACATTGGTTAGTATCATAACCCTTTGAAAATATTAATGATACCCTCCCCGAGACGGCATTCCAACAACTACGTCGGGCAGAACCACGACAGTTATTACGAAACCCTAAATCAATCGGGCAGCGTATCTACTATGAAACCGGGGTTATAATACTTACAACGGAGTAGAACCTTGCTAATTAGGGGGATATAATACCCGCGTATTATAAGCCTACTACAGAAATTGTGATTTAGAATGAAAGGAATGAGCGACGGAAAACGAAAACCCGTTGCCTTCTTATATAGTGCTGAAATCTGGTCTCCACGCGGCCCGCGTAAAGAACAGACACGGGTTACGCGGCCCGCGTCAACCTTGGTCAACTGACTAGCTTGTCCCGGTCATGATCTAGACCCGCCACGATGTCGACACGTGTCAGCTCAGGGCTGCACCACCATTCAGATCTCACGCGGCCCACGTTAACTTAAACGGGGTCTTACGCGGCCCGTTTGAACTAAAGAAACTTAAAGGAATCCGGTATCCACCTAGATACCGCCCGCATAAAGTTGGGGTGGGATCCTACGCGGCCCGCCTCAACTTAATTATTATTGTTTTTAATTTATTTTATATGTTATAACATATTTCGGGCTCGGTTTTAACATACAAGGTGTATTTAAAGACATATGAGGGTCTTTTAAAATATACAGAGGTGTCGGAAATATTTATGAGAGTGTTAATTTTACCGAGGGTTGTTACAATTTCTGTCTCCACTTTCTTGAAATATCGATTAAACCTCTCACATTCCAACCGTAGGACACAGAACCTGGAGGATAATGCGTCAACGGTCCGGTTGTGGTCCGGACCACGTAGTTGGGCGAAAATCTGTTGAACAAGAACCCAGAGCCCACCATGTCCTCGTCGTGGAGGATCGGTCATGGCCTCCTCCCATGCTTCGCACAGAGCAATATCTTCAACATCTGTCCAGGAGTTGGCCATTTTCTGGTCGTTGACGGCGTCAGAGTTATAGTGAAAAGGCTGAGAAATGTTTGCAAACTTTGAAACGACGGGTGGTGATAAGTAATAAGTGAACGGGGTGAGGGGTTTTATAGTGGGGTAAATGTGTGCAACGGTTAAAAAGTTAAACGGCTTTTGAGTTTCCCTTTTTTTTGTTCGTTAATTATTTAAGCGTCGGCCAAGCCTCGGGAAGCGTCGGCCAAGCCTCGGGAAGCGTCGGTCAAGCCTCGGAAGCGTCGGCCAAGCCTCGGAAACGTACACAGGGATGCATCAAAAAAGTTTTTGGTTATGATGCGTCGGTGACTGACGCATTTTGGTAACGGAAACGGACGCTTCAACATGTCGGACACGTGTCGGCTTGAAAGGAAACGGACGCTTCAACATGATAGTGGGACGCTTCCGAGGCTGTGAGGACGTTCCAAAGACGCAAGAAGGTGACAAAATTGCAAAGACTCTTGGTCAACCAACATTTTGGTAATTTCCCCTTATTAAAAAGAGAAAAACTGGGTTTATTCATCACAGATCTGTCAAATAGGTCTGTGTGCATATCTAACTGTGTCTTATCACAAATATTTGTCTCATGGATCTGTTTCTCTGGTGTGAAATCCTTCCTTACTGTCTGCCTTTAAACTTTCAACGTTTGCTCTTGATCACATCATCATCTTTGTCTAGTGTTTCCGCGCCAGTACCAAATTCATGTCTACCTACGCTTATCACAGGATCACCTTGTGTTTAGTGGTATTTCTTATTCCAGTCTCGAATACGTGCAACAAGTCGTCTCTATAGATTACCCTATAGAGGCGACATGTTGTTTCTATAAATTTGTCTATAGCAACGACTTATAGGGACGACTCTTTGAGCTATAGGGACGAGGCTATAGAGACAAAACCTAACAGAGACAACATAGTGTCTCTATAGGTGAAAAAGACCTATAGAGACAACATGTCCTCTCTATAAGCTGAAAAAATGTCGTCTCTATAAGGTATTTTTCTTGTAGCGGGATGATTGATCTTACAAACCAATCACAAAGAACGAGTGATCATGTTATAGTAAACACCTCAAATATGTTTAGATCCCTTGTAATAAAAAAAAAATACAAACCATGCACAATTTGTTGAATTTTATTAGCTAAAAATAGGTTTTAATGATGATACACAAGTAGTTATGACATGATTTATAGTCTGAAATAATTGGAATGAAGTCAGATATGTGAGAAAAGGTATATATGTGATCGAATTTAGTCATTTACATAATGATGTTATGAGTTATGACTGTATGCACAAATATGTATTTGTTCTTTAATATAACTATGCAACTATAACAGCCGTTCCAAAAAAGAAAACTATAACACATCTGAAAAAATGATTGGTTTTGTGATTTTCGGCAAAAGAAATTATTTGTTTCAACCTCAACCCGATCACGCTATGACCATTACAATTATTTATGTGATGTATGGAAAGTTTAAGTTTGTCCTTTTGCTTACTGATCCATCAACTTTTGTTTAAAATGATATCTTTGTCTATTTCATTATACTTTGATTATGACTACCCAGCTGTAGAGGTAACCACTATCTACACTGACAGTAACAAAAAATATATATTTACAAGATACTTGACAAGGCCCGGAAACTAAACAAATAACCACAACTCTTCATTATGTGTTTATAACCCCTATATATTTATTGATTTAATATAAAAAAATGGGCCATGTGCGGTCACCAGTGACGAATCCACAACATAAGCAACCTAAGCAGTTGCGAAGCTTGAGATTTCCGACCAGGGGTTGAAAACGTATATACCTAAAAAAATTATAAAACCGGAGGGTCGAAAACGTATATATCTAAAAAAATCTATATGAAAACTACATACCGGACACTACTGAGCGAAAAGTTTGAGGGGTCAGGCTCCCCCCGGCCCCTTCTATCCTGCGCCCATGAACCTAAGCCCAAGTTTCATTACCTTCTGCAGCAACCCAAGTGTGTACAAGTTTTTGAATGTGTCTTTTTCTGTGTGTCAAAGTTAGGGGTGGTTAATATATCTAAACTATACACTTTGAGTTACAATAAGGTGTCTTTTCTGAATGAGTTTTTAAATCATCACATGATAAATATATAGTATTAACCCAATTTTTTTTCTTTTAATTATTAATAGTAACTAGGGTTAAGACCCGCCCGCGTTGCGGCGCGGGTACATCGTAAACATTGAATGGATTAGTCTAAACGTTATATGAAGCATTAACCATATGAAAACACACATTTCGACGTATCTAGTTGAACTCAGTGTAACCTGTATAAGCATTGTGATTGGATCAAACGTAAAGTAAATAGAATACATATCGAACAATCATAACGTATTATATGTGACCCAACTTATACAAAGAAAACGTAACGGGTATGAAGGAAAATATGCACATGTAATCGAAATGGATTAATTAGAGCTTTCGAAAAAAGGGGAGAAAAAGAAACCATAATTTGACTCCACTCGGTTCGAAACAAACTTTACGAAACGTACATAAAATAAACACGAAAACATATTATATTTGACCTGAATCATTTCTCAAAAAAGTTTACGTCGAAACGTAGAACAACTTGAATTTATACGAAAACGTACATAGAAATATGCACGTAAAAATGGTTTCTTTAAACGAAAACGTATTATATTTGACATGACTCTTCTATAAAAAAAATTTACGTCGGAATGTAGAAGAAATCATATTTACACGTACCCGTACATAAAATATGCACGTAAAAAATAGTTTTTAGGTAAAGGAAGTATAGGGGTAAACCGAAACAAAAAATTAGTAAAAAATTTAATAGGTTAAAAACGTTCGTAAAACCGTGCCAAGTAGCACCAATGCCACAACCACATCGACTCTCAACATCGAAAAAATAAAATAGATAAAATGGTAAAAATTACACTGAACGAAAAGCAGAATAAAATCGTTGAACCACACACACCGTTACAGTGTCTTAATACGAAGAAATTAACCAGAAACGTAAAACGTAAAAAATAATAACTTAGTCGATCTACGACCCGCCCGTTGCGGCAAACTTTTCAAAAGGGGAAAAATGGACGCGTTGCGACAGGTCTGTCAAATATGAAAAATAGAGCAAAAACGTTGAACCTCACATGCACGCTACGACATGTTAACTCGCAAAATTTAGAACGAAACGTAAAACGAAAAACTTGCGAAAGATAAAAAGTATGGGGTACGAAAGTTGTAGATAATAAAGTGGTGTGTTAAATTATAAAAGATGAAAACTTTGGGTTAAAAGTAAAAAATGAAAAGGGGTTAAAATGTAAAAATATGAAATATTTGGGTTAGAAGTGAAAAATTAAGTTTTTTTTTTAAACACCCCCTAAGCATAAGTTACAAGTTATAATGCACATATAAGTTGCTTGTTAATATATGGAATAATTAGTGGGTGAAAGTGGGGGTGTTAAATTTTAAGATTGGGTTAGGACAATTTGTATATTGAAATTCATCTCGTGAAAAAAATTAACGTTGAAACGCAACTGTCGTAACGAGAAAACTCAAACAGGTAGTAAAACAATATAGCGAAGATTATATCGAGGTATGTTTATATTATATATAAGTATGGATTAGGATCAAATACAAAGGATCCTAATTGTAAGAAGTGTAAGAAGGATTTATAGAGTGACAAGTGTCCAATAACCTAAAATACCCACTACACAAAAAAACCCACTAAAAAAAAAAAAAAAAAAACCTTAAACATCCACCACCACCAACCCCCCCCCCCCCACCCACCCCGCCCCCCACCACCTCACCCACCAAAAAAAAAAAAATTTTTTTTTTTTTTTTTTTTTTTGCCGAGTTGGTGGGGGTTTAGGTTTTTGGGTGGTGGTGGGGGTGGGTGTTTAGTTTTTTTTATATTTTTTTTTTAGGTTTTTTGGGGGTGGGGGGGGGGGGTTAGGTTTTTTTAGGTTTTTTTTTTGGGGGGGGGGGGGAGTTAGGTTTTTTGGGGGTTTTTTTGGTGAGGTATAGTTTTTTTTTTGTTTTTTTTTTGGGGGGGGGGGGGGGTTTAGGTTTTTGGGTGGGGGGGGGGGGGGGGTTAGGTTTTTGGGTGGTGGTGGGGTGGGGGTGGGTGTTTAGGTTTTTGGTGGTGATGTAGTGGGTTTAGTTTTAGGTTATTGGACACTTGTCACTCTATAAATCCTTCTTACACTTCTTACAATTAGAAGTCTTTGTAGAATAACTTGACCCATATAAGTATTTAATGAACTGCGTTATTTTATCATCATTTCTCTTTTTTTTTCGTTTAGCTGATTTTTAGCCATTTATATTGTGTCCCCTGCGTAAAAAATATTATGTATTCACCGCTGGCGGTCACCCACCCGCCTGCAATGGCATGCTACAGTTATACAAGTTCCCTTAGACCTTGCGTAGTGGGGCTCCATATACCGCCCAAAGCACCGATAGCGCCCCAAAAACGCCGGGAACACCAAAACCATCGGCGCTATGTTTCAAAAATGGGGGGAGGGCGCGAGATTTTTCGCAGCGTTATTTTGTTTAAAGCTTTTGGTTTATACATGTTTGGTCCCTGCAAATCGGAGAGGAAGCATGTTTGGTCCCTGCAAATCGGACCTGAAGACCGAGAACAAGCCGGAATTTCAGCCGGAGAAGAAGACCTGAAGCCGGAGAAGAAGGCCGGAGAAGAAGACCTGAAGCCGGAGAAGAAGGCCGGAGAAGAAGACCTGCAAATCGGAACTTGGTTGCCGGAGAAGAAGACTGTTGCCGGAGAACTTGGTCCCTGCATTTTTTTTTTCTAGTTTGGCCGGAGAAGAAGGCGGAGAAGAAGGCCGGAGAAGAAGCCGGAGAAGAAGCCGGAGAAGAAGGCCGGAGAAGAAGCCGGAATTTCAGTGAGTAATGATTAGGCGGGGGCGTTATGACTACGGCCTCAAATTGCATAACGCCCCATAAAGCCCCTTGCTGACGTGTCACGCCACGTGTCGCATAACGCCCACAAAGGGGCGTTATGACTACGCATGGCCTTAGAATTAAAGATAAACATTTCTACAAGTGAAGCTATACGTGCAATTAAACTTTTTAAAGTACAAATACATGTTGAATTGCTTTGTGGGTTTGAACTTTAAAGTGATTTGCTATAAAACTTAACCATTTAAGTGAATATTTTGGCCTTCTTGTAAGCGAATAAGACTTTGAATTCCAAACAAAGAAAAGGACACGTCAAGGTGATAACAAATTGATAATAAAATCTATTTTTTTTTAATCTATTTTTATCTATTTTTTTAAGGTCTGATGATCCTAATCTATCTATACTATCCATTAAAGGAGAAATCCCAATGACATAAGAAAAGCTTATGTGGCAGCCATAGAGGCTGTCCAACAATTCTTTTCTTATGTCATCAACGATGAGGTGGCAGCCATAGAGAGAGCATAGTGACATCATAAATTCAAACCACTACCCACTTTAAAATTTCAAAGGTCTGGCTCACATTCACCTTTTCAAAGGTCTGCCCACATATAAATCGGCAAACCTCTGCCCTCATTTATAATTTAAAGCACTGATGTTCATTCAAAATTCAAAAAACCTATGCTCACATTCAAAATTCAAAATTGTGGCTCCACATCCTATCACATTCAAAATTCAAAATTGTGGCTCCACATATATAAGATAAATCATTCAGATAAATCATTCCTCCCCAATCAAAATTCAAACCAGGTCTCCCTCTATATAAATCTCGCGTTGGAGTTTGTATACAAATTCAGACGCCATTGAATCTTATCCCTTTAACGGAACAATAACCACATCATGTCTTCTTCACTGCCCACTTTGATTCTTTCTCTCTGATTCTATCTACAGATCAATTCATTTGGTGAGTTTCCTTTTTCCAATTTAGGGTTTTCTTCTTCCTGTTTATCCTATCTTTGTTTTTACATTTTTTGTTTAATAATCTTCATTTGGAGCTTCATTAGCGTATCATTATGTTTATATATTGTTGATTCCATACTTATGCGAAAACTGTGTTGCTCTGTTTTCACGCAGTTTGTGTGAGTAGAACGCGGTTAAAGAAACAAGTGAATTTATGAAGGAATCCGCCATTGATGTTCTAGAATATGTACTGTGTGTGTGGAGAAACAATGGGATGAATGGATGCGCCGTTGAATATGAATAATAATCAGAAAAATGGAAGCTGGAAAGGGCTCTGTTTACGATGAGCTTTTGAAGAAATGGAAGCTTCAAGAAGTTAGTTGCTCATGAGTTTTTTACAGGTGAGAGAGAATATATCAATATAAATTATAAAGTGTCGTCTCTACAAGATGTTAATAGAAATCGATTATTATTGTGCAGGCACACATGTGCAGCCAGTATTGAATGCACCCCTGATGTGCATGATAATTACGTTGAATGCCCTTTCCAATTGAAACCCTATTTTCATGGTCGTATCTCTTCCTCCTCCGGCGACATCAAACAAATTCAAGACCAGAATAAAATTGTCTCAGTAGGTAAATCGTCAAACAAATCTTCTTTATAATTTCATCAATTTAGCATATTGAGCTGAATTTCTTTAAAACATTTCCTAAATTGAACCATAATTTGATTCCCCATTTCAATTTGAATTCTCTTGTGCTGTAATGTTGTAATTAATTACTGGATGCATCACAGAGGTGAGGTGATCTGAAAATTAACTGTTGTTTATGCATGGATGTCTCTGCCCGGCATAACGACCAGCACCTGGTGTGCTTCAAAATATAATCAACTTTTCTCAAAGCCCCCTTCGAATTCACTTCTTTAATTATGGCTGGTTATCCAAAACATATTTGGTTGGTTTGATCTAAAACTGTAAAAAGTTATTGCCAGTATTGAGCTAACAGATTGTTTAAATTGCTTGTAACCACTTTGAGATTCAGAATCCCTTTTTTATTATCACAAACTATGGTGTTGTCCTTTCAGCTCTTTGTTTGAACAATTCTTACTTCTGTAACAAAAATAAATATGCATACAAGTTTATTAACCGTTTTACCTTTTCGGTTTTCCAATGCAATTCTAAATCCATATGGTTCTGGTTTAGCTATAGAAACACCTCAAATGGAAGCTCAGTTCTTTCGGTTTTTGAAGATAGTTGGAGTTGGTTTCAAAGCAAGAGCTGAATCCCAAGGGCGGCTTTTGTTTCTAAAATTGGGTTACAGTCATGAGGTTCAATTGACCCTTCCTCCTGCTGTTAGAGTATTTTGTTTCAAACCAAATATTGTGTGTTGCACTGGAATAGACAACCAAAGGGTGCACCAGTTTGCTGCTGCCGTTCGTAGCTATAAGCCCCCTGAAGTTTATAAAGGCAAAGGTATCATGTATGTTGACCAAGTCATAAAGAAGAAACAAGGAAAGAAATCAAAGTAGGTTGTCGTTTTAATTGATCATACTGTTATGTTCTTAGACCAATTATTGAATAATGATGATTTGATCCACTAAAATCATACAACAATTACTTGCCCCTAGCTTGGTAAGTGTTGTTGATTTTGTTTTAATCAGTTGTTAATAGAAATCGATTATTATTGTGCAGGCACACATGTGCAGCCAGTACCAATTTGTGCTCTAAAAAGCGCGCCTAGACATGTGTCAAAGCAGATCTTTTGTGCTTTACAGTGAGGCTTGCCTATATGCTTTTTTGCTCATCATGTATGTTAACAGCTGAGAAAATCTAAGTGTTGAAAACTTGAAGGTATATAAAACCCGTGTGTATTGACAGCTGAGATATAAGTTCATGTAGACTGGCCCGAGTAGCTACTTAATATGGGTTACTACTACCACCAACATAAAGATTCTATAATGACAGATCTTGAACACCGACAATCAATCAACAGGTTCCTTTTTCTCAAATCTGGATAGAACCAGCAGCATCATTGTGATATATAATCAGTATCTGTTGCTTATACAATCTCAGCTAGAGGTAGCTCTTGACGCTTTGGTGGACTCGTAAGTCGCTCTATATCAAAACAGACTTAAATGTTGCGTTACTGTATCCTACCATCATTTAAAACATGTCTGCTTTTGTTGTGTCCAGATATACCAGCTCAGTTTACGGTCCATTTTGAGAAGCTTTAGACTCGAATCCCCATTTTGGAGACAAGAAAACGCATGTAGTTACTGTAAATTAACCATAATGTCTATATACTTTTGTTGGTCTGGCAGCAACTTCCCACTAACCTAAAATTGCCAACACGAAGTTGATTAGTCTTTTTAATTTATTTCGGTAGTTTTTACATATCGTTGTTTGTGTGTCAGATGGTTGAGATTGTCACACCCTGACCACGTAAAACAACAAAGCGTGGCGGAAACGTCGGGGCGCGTTGCAACAGAATTATCGTTTCATAACCGTGGATACAAAAAGTGTTTCGTTTTATTGATAATAATAAACATTAACATTGTTTTAGCACATAACAAACATGTTTTATATCGACTATCATTGTTTTATGTCACTAAGGCCTCGTCCAGATCCTATGTGACTCATGCATCCTAGTAATCATCATCAAGCATCAACACCTGAAACATATGTGAAAACAAAGTCAGCAAAGAAATGCTGGCGAGTACATAGGTTTTATAGGAGTGTCGGATTCATGACTAGTTTAAATGTTGCAATACTTTATTAAAAACCTTGTTTTGAAAAGAGTATAATATTGCAATTTAATCAACCAACTCAAATCAAGCGGGTTATAGTTTATAAAACCTTGTAGCCTTGATTCTTAACCCAAAAACATTTGTTTTAGTAAAGCAAATTGTAAAACATCTCGTATTAAATCGTTAATAAAACTCGTTAATAAATCTCGTATGGTTTATATCATTTCGAAAACCTCGTTTGTGTAACATTGTTCCAAAATCGTTTACCCAAGTGAACTAAACAACGCCACGGTATGTAATACGATGAAAACACTTATATATAGGAAGTACCAGCGGCGTATCCACCATGCTTTCATCACATTACACCCGTCCCGTTATCTAAACACTTAACCAAAAACCAATGTGTACCCAAATTGTTTAAATCGTTAAAAATCGCTTTGAAACCATTCGTTTACCCAAATCGTTAATTCATTTAAATCGTTTAAATCGTCCTCGTTTTAAGTGTGAAAACTATTTGTGGTCGTCTCGCTAATAACATTCAACCTTCGTGACTCGACTACCTCGCTTTTCGCATTAATAAACCACCAAAGGGTAAATTAACAATTACAAATTCAGTCGTTACCCACAACACCCACACATAACCATGGGTGTAGTACAATAACGGGATTTGTCGGATCCTATGGTACCATAACCTAATACTGGTCGGCTTGATCAATGCTAATGAATGTCATTTGTTATGTAACTACAACCAACAAGTTTGTTCACATTATCGAAATCGTTATTAGTTTAGTATAAACCATCTTAATTGTTTTTGAAATCCTCGTTATAATAACGGAAATCGTTTTGAAAACCATCGTTAAAACCTTGAAAACATTTAGCACATATGAATCACCCAAAAACAATTGAAAACAGTAAAATAGGGGAACTATGTACTCACTTGGAGTGCAAAGTATCCTCAATCAATAGAACTTCAACAAACTCGAGTAAACCAGAGAAATCAAGCAGCACCTAGTAATTGAATCACTAGTCAAACAATAGACGCCTAAATCGGGAGATCGGACAGAATGAGGTCTTGTAAACCAAATGAGTGTTGGAACTCATGTGATATGGTTTAACAAAGCCTACATCCTAAATCGGAACCTATCCTAAGTGCTTTCGACCCGTTGCGACCCATTAAGGTAGCTTACGCTACTTTAACGCGTCGCGCGCAAAGCGCGTTCGAGACGTCTAACTAGTCCTATGACAAGTGTTATATGCCTAAACATGTTTAAATATGTTGCATAATCAGTTATGTGACAAAAGTTTATGTTACATACGCTTAATTACCAATTATGCATAAAAAGGGCATTTTGGTCATTTACCTAAGGCATATAAACTACTTATCATACAACTACCTAAACTAGGTGACCATAAGGTATAACCTCGAAGGGTTATTCCCTATGTTACTATGGTCACTAAACATGTTTGGTCGGATCCTAATGATCTACCAAACGGGTCGAGTTCGAAAGTCTAAGCGGGTGTTTAGTCCGCTTGACTTACGACTCTATACAAGCACTAAACTAAAAAGTGACGAGCTAAACATGCTTGAACATGTTTAGAAAATAGGTTTTGATATCAAAACAAACGGTTTTGATATCCTAGAGTAGTTTGGTTACAAAATACGCGTAAATGCGCATTTTGGCCGAAACTACGACTCGTCACTGAGACTAGATAACGTGGTAATCAGTAGGTATAGTCGCTAGGGACTATAACCATCGTGATTACGCTCACGTTATGAAGTTCAAACGAACTTTGCGTTGACCATAAATTGGTCAATGCAGAAAGTCAAACATAGTTTGACTTTCAGACTCGAAAAGCGATAAAAGAACGAAGGAACACTTACAAAGGGTCCCCGCAAGCTAATCTTGATCCAAGTAGCTCAGGTATGAAGCAATGGCTTCAACTTAGAGCTTTTTAGATCAGATTTGTGAGGAAGAAGTGAAATGGATGGTGGGTATTTATAGGAAATGGACCACCGTTAGGATCGTTTCTTGAAAACCATGATTTAATCTCATCCCTACACTTGTTGCAACACTAAGGTACATCAATTGGCCCCCCATTATCAGGAATCAACATGTGGAAGTGAGATTATGAGTGTGTAACAGCTGTTAACAGGTTGTTTAGAAGTTTATGAGGTTTTGGCATAAGCTTACGGACCGTATGGTCCTCAGCCTTACGGTCCGTAAGGACCTTGTAGACCAGAAAGTTTGAAAAATGGCAGAACAGGCCCCTGCAGCTCCAAACTTGGTTTTCGATGCATTTTTGACACGTTTAAGCCCCGTTAACCCCATTTCAAAGCTCTAAAATGAATTTAAAGTATAGGGAACTCAAAACATGCTCAAAAATATCTCGGATGTCAGTTCGTTTGGCCGTACGATTGCGTTGTTCGGTCAATTACGACGGAAGTCGTAACGGACGCAAAAACGGTCCAAATTGCGCGACGAAGGGATTTTTGACAAGCCAATCACTAAAAACATAATATTTTAATGATCACATAAATTTTTGGATGTCCAGATGTATTCAGAACGTAAGATATGCGCGAAAGTGCAAACTTGTGCACTTTTTGACGCTTTTAGTCCCTATTGATCAATAAAGTTTATTTTAGCATACTGAACCTCTCAAAGCCTATTTCTAAGCTATGTAAAGGATATTTAGGGTATGTTTAACTTATGATCAAGTTCCGGAATGTTCGTTACAGTACAAATCGGCATACTTTCGCAGTTTGTCAAAATAAGTCCCTGCGATCGAACAAACTTGATTTCAACACACCAAACCATCCAAAACTTATTTCTAAGTTATGTGGAGGTTATTTAAGGTATGTTAAGCCTATTTCACTATTCCAGAGTGTTTGTTGCATTAAACTGATTACGTTTACGCACCAGTTCGCGTATAACTTTCCAGAAAGCGATTTTAGAGCTCGAAATCGGACATGAATTTATATGTGCAAACGACACACATATTTATACAATTCCCAAGTATGAAACACAACATTTCATTGATTTGGTATTTGTTCGATGGCCGTGAAGGCACAGATGTCACAGTCTCCCCTACTTTAGGAAATTTCGTCCCGAAATTTAATTAGAGGAAACTTATGAGAGCTCAAAACATGATGTCGAAAAGATAAAACAACACTGGTTAGGGTTCTGAACTTCTAATAACTTTAAATAACATTATGTTTGCAATGTAAGAGGGACACTTATATACAAGTATATGAAGCGCCATTGGTGCGTCCACCGTACCTCCATTACATTGTTCACGTTTCGTTATTGTTGTCACTATTGGTTCTTACACATGAAAAATCTTACTGTGGTTTCCGTGCACTGAATTTTTTTATAATTATGTACGCGTCAATAATTACGTAATTCATTGCATAGTCCACACAGTGTATTTAATAATGTGTAGGGGAAAACCAAATGAACAAACCTGTGATGAGTGTGACTAGACCATCCTAGGGTCTTTTAATTAAATCAATAAATGATTTCTTTAAATAGACCACCAAGGAGTCTTTTCAGCTGTATCATCACATGCCATTCTTAACCAGATTTTGAATCAATCTTTAACTAGACCACTCAAGGGGTCTCTTTCGAATCATGGAATGGTACTATATAACCCAAGGGTCTTAACTACCACGTAGAAGCCCATTAGGGATTTAAAGTAGTACCTTTTGAATTTCCTACCATGAATCCCTCATATGAAGATATGGAAGATTCTATGAGGATTTGGATAACGAAAATCGGATCACACAAAAACATAGAGGAGAACACATAAACACATAATCACATAATCGCGCAATTGTTTAATTTAGCCTTTAATTTGTTATCTTTGGACACGGGTATTTAAAGCACACCAGGAATCCAATCCGTGGATTTCATTTGGCACTTTTAAATATTTTCAAGAATCTAACTATGAAGATAGGAAGATCTTAATAGGAATTCGGTTTGTCCTAATTGAGTTGTAATGTACATATTAAGGTGTACAAGGAATCCAATCAGGGCTCCGATTTGGGCGATAATCATCCACAAGGATTCTTAAAATAGAGCAACCCATCGCCCCTTTTTGTTTCGAGTTTAAGCTCGAGTTGAAGTGGTAGCTCATATTTCAATAAGCCTTCGTTTACACAAGATCGTTGTGTTCGAAGGACAAAAGATTTGAATATCAGATAGAGTTTGAACAGAATGAAGCTTGTCTCGCTCCTCTCGACCAAGCGCATCGGCTACGACATTCGCCCTACCAGGAAGGTAGCGAATCTCGAAATCGTAATCGTTCAAGAGCTCAACTCATAGTCGCTGCCTCATGTTCAGCTCCTTCTAATTAAGAATATGCTGGAGACTTTTGTGGTCTTGTGAACACCACATACTTCGTTCCATAGAGGTAGTGTCTCCAGATTTTGAGAGCAAATACCACATCACCTAAATCAACTTGACGAACTGGAGGCAAACCAGGCAGTTCATCAGGAAACACCTCTGGATAATCCCGAACAATCGGAATATCCTGAATACTCTTGCTCTTGCCTTTCTCCTCAGTGACATGTGCCAGAAAAGCAACATATCCTTTTCATAGATAACTTTGGGCCTTCGTACATGACATGAGCTTTAATCCACCAGAAGGTTTTTCGCCACGAACTTCCAGAACATCGCCAGACGAAAGAGGAATGCGAACAATCTCATCGAAACAAATCACCTCAGCATGATGTTTGGTTAACCAATCCATCCCTATGATAATGTCGAAACTCCCAAGTTGCATCAGTGTGAGGTCAAAAGGAAAAAGATGATTACTCAAATTGCCACTTCGTTTCTTAGAATGAAACGAGCACTTAGAATTTTTGAGAAAATCATGAGCGATCATATGAACGAGAGAACTACAAATACGGTTATTTGGTGTAGGTATCGTAGGGGTATGCCATACACACATGCAACTATATTTGTACATCAGAATTGTAAATAAAGATTTATTTATAAACAAAATCGATTGTTTCCGAGTTCAAAGGAAAATACTAGAAACATAAACATAAGATTCAGATTATTCAAAGCAGCAACTTCTTCTAATCGGCCAAATGCTCATCCGTGGGTCGGATTTGCATTGAAAATCTTTGGGCATTTGTTCCTGAAATGACCCATCTTGCCACAGTTGTAGCAAGTACCAGGCGGAAAACGAGCTCGTGCTGGATCTGCAACAGTTTTATTTTGGATCGCAAAACGGCATGTTTTGACCAAATGTCCCCATCGTCCACAGTGGGTACATTTGAAACATGGTGTTTGAACTGGATGATGACCTTTGCATCGATTGCACAAGAGAGCAGTTCCCAAGTACGGCTTCTTGGCTGGTGGTGCTGCTACCTGGCTAGGTTCTGCTTGATTTGGTGTAACGGCTACGGGATTCTTTGGAGCTTTACGCTTCTTTGACTTTTTCGAAGGCTCGGCTTCATTATTGAGACGAGACATGGCGATACCTAACTCCACAGTCTTAAGGATTACTTCGCCTATTCGCTGGGCAAATTTGGCAGTTTGCTCGGACATTTGAGTGTCGATGTGATGACGAGACATTCTAGAGGAATGAAAGATATAGGAGAAAACAAGTGAAATGTTATCGGATAATTAAAACAGAACAACAACGTATAGAAATTGCGATCATTTGTTTGTTTCCTAAGGCAAACAAGTGAGACGGTGATTAATCAAAGTAAACGGGTCATATTAACGTATCACTGAAGACATGCTCGCCTATAAGTGAACACTCACCCCAAGAGTTCCCAGGTAAGAGTGACTAGTCCGATACTGCGGATTTGTACGAACACTCTAGCCTTAGACAGAAAACTCAGGGTACAGGCATTCACTCTTCCAGTTTGCACGTGTTCACATTATTTAGACCAAAACTTTGACGAGATTTTGAAAACTTAGAGGGTTCAAAACCTTTAAATAGAGGGTTCAAAACCTAGTAATCAATCATCCTAGAACGGATGATTAATTTTTAAAGCGGATTCGAAAATTGTGTTCTCGTTGTGGTTATCACCTAAGGGTAGGTGACGGTTTTGTTTTAAAAATCTAAACACAAGTAAACTTGTGTTAGGGTCCTAAAGTTAGGGTGCGTTTGGTTCACATGAATTCAATGGAATTTAAGGGAATTGGAATTTGAATTCCATCTCTTAAGTTGTTTGGTTCACATAATTTGATGGAATTGGAATCCCAATTCCAATCTTCATGTGTTTGGTTAACAATTGAATTGGAATTGGAATTCCAATTTCATCAAATTCTGTGAACCAAAACTTAAGAGATGAAATTCAAATTCCAATTCCCTTAAATTCCATTGAATTCATGTGAACCAAACGCCCCCTTATAGTCTAGGTTAAAGCATTACTAATAACCTAATTCCCTATAACCATTGGCTCTGATACCAACTCTTCTGTCACACCCCGACCACGTAAAACAACAAAGCGTGGCGGAAACGTCGGGGCGCGTTGCAACAGAATTATCGTTTCATAACCGTGGATACAAAAAGTGTTTCGTTTTATTGATAATAATAAACATTAACATTGTTTTAGCACATAACAAACATGTTTTATATCGACTATCATTGTTTTATGTCACTAAGGCCTCGTCCAGATCCTATGTGACTCATGCATCCTAGTAATCATCATCAAGCATCAACACCTGAAACATATGTGAAAACAAAGTCAGCAAAGAAATGCTGGCGAGTACATAGGTTTTATAGGAGTGTCGGATTCATGACTAGTTTAAATGTTGCAATACTTTATTAAAAACCTTGTTTTGAAAAGAGTATAATATTGCAATTTAATCAACCAACTCAAATCAAGCGGGTTATAGTTTATAAAACCTTGTAGCCTTGATTCTTAACCCAAAAACATTTGTTTTAGTAAAGCAAATTGTAAAACATCTCGTATTAAATCGTTAATAAAACTCGTTAATAAATCTCGTATGGTTTATATCATTTCGAAAACCTCGTTTGTGTAACATTGTTCCAAAATCGTTTACCCAAGTGAACTAAACAACGCCACGGTATGTAATACGATGAAAACACTTATATATAGGAAGTACCAGCGGCGTATCCACCATGCTTTCATCACATTACACCCATCCCGTTATCTAAACACTTAACCAAAAACCAATGTGTACCCAAATTGTTTAAATCGTTAAAAATCGCTTTGAAACCATTCGTTTACCCAAATCGTTAATTCGTTTAAATCGTTTAAATCATCCTCGTTTTAAGTGTGAAAACTATTTGTGGTCGTCTCGCTAATAACATTCAAACCTTCGTGACTCGACTACCTCGCTTTTCGCATTAATAAACCACCAAAGGGTAAATTAACAATTACAGATTCAGTCGTTACCCACAACACCCACACATAACCATGGGTGTAGTACAATAACGGGATTTGTCGGATCCTATGGTACCATAACCTAATACTGGTCGGCTTGATCAATGCTAATGAATGTCATTTGTTATGTAACTACAACCAACAAGTTTGTTCACATTATCGAAATCGTTATTAGTTTAGTATAAACCATCTTAATCGTTTTTGAAATCCTCGTTATAATATCGGAAATCGTTTTAAAAACCATCGTTAAAACCTTGAAAACATTTAGCACATATTAATCACCCCAAAACAATTGAAAACAGTAAAATAGGGGAACTATGTACTCACTTGGAGTGCAAAGTATCCTCAATCAATAGAACTTCAACAAACTCGAGTAAACCAGAGAAATCAAGCAGCACCTAGTAATTGAATCACTAGTCAAACAATAGACGCCTAAATCGGGAGATCGGACAGAATGAGGTCTTGTAAACCAAATGAGTGTTGGAACTCATGTGATATGGTTTAACAAAGCATACATCCTAAATTGGAACCTATCCTAAGTGCTTTCGACCCGTTGCGACCCATTAAGGTAGCTTACGCTACGTTAACGCGTCGCGCGCAAAGCGCGTTTGAGACGTCTAACTAGTCCTATGACAAGTGTTATATGCCTAAACATGTTTAAATATGTTGCATAATCAGTTATGTGACAAAAGTTTATGTTACATACGCTTAATTACCAATTATGCATAAAAAGGGCATTTTGGTCATTTACCTAAGGCATATAAACTACTTATCATACAACTACCTAAACTAGGTGACCATAAGGTATAACCTCGAAGGGTTATTCCCTAAGTTACTATGGTCACTAAACATGTTTGGTCGGATCCTAATGATCGACCAAACGGTTCGAGTTCGAAACTCTAAGCGGGTGTTTAGTCCGCTTGACTTACGACTCTATACAAGCACTAAACTAAAAAGTGACGAGCTAAACATGCTAGAACATGTTTAGAAAATAGGTTTTGATATCAAAACAAACGGATTTGATATCCTAGAGTAGTTTGGTTACAAAATACGCGTAAATGCGCATTTTGGCCGAAACTACGACTCGTCACTGAGACTAGATAACGTGGAAATCAGTAGGTATAGTCGCTAAGGACTATAACCATCGTGATTACGCTCACGTTATGAAGTCCAAACTTGGTTTTCGATGCATTTTTGACACGTTTAAGCCCCGTTAACCCCATTTCAAAGCTCTAAAATGAAGTTAAAGTATAGGGAACTCAAAACATGCTCAAAAATATCTCGGATGTCAGTTCGTTTGGCCGTACGATTGCGTTGTTCGGTCAATTACGACGGAAGTCGTAACGGACGCAAAAACGGTCCAAATTGCGCGACGAAGGGATTTTTGACAAGCCAATCACTAAAAACATAATATTTTAATGATCACATAAATTTTTGGATGTCCGGATGTATTCAGAACGTAAGATATGCGCGAAAGTGCAAACTTGTGCACTTTTTGACGCTTTTAGTCCCTATTGATCAATAAAGTTTATTTTAGCATACCAAACCTCTCAAAGCCTATTTATAAGATATGTAAAGGATATTTAGGGTATGTTTAACTTATGATCAAGTTCCGGAATGTTCGTTACAGTACAAATTGGCATACTTTCGCAGTTTGTCAAAATTAGTCCCTGCGATCGAACAAACTTGATTTCAACACACCAAACCATCCAAAACTTATTTCTGAGTTATGTGGAGGTTATTTGAGGTATGTTAAGCCTATGTCACTATTCCGGAGTGTTTGTTGCATTAAACTGATTACGTTTACGCACCAGTTCGCGTATAACTTTCCAGTAAGCGATTTTAGAGCTCGAAATCGGACATGAATTTATATGTGCAACCGACACACATATTTATACAATTACCAAGTATGAAACACAACATTTCATTGATTTGGTATTTGTTCGATGGCCGTGAAGGCACAGATGTCACAGAGATGGTCAAGGATGGAGACGCATGTAGAGGAGAAAGGCGCCCGAGAAAGCCCTGACGGTCTGAGAGTGATAATCGAAAATTACTATGAAGTATGGATTTTTTATTGAGCATAAAACAAGCCAAGTTGGCAAATAATTCGCTGAGTTTTCATTGAATTTTGTTCAAAAAACGGATTTCTAAAGGTTGAAATTACTATGAATTTTCAGTTGTGAATTAAATAAGCCAATTTGGCAAAAGAAAGCATGATGATTCAGCTTTGGGAACTATATAAATAATCAGCATTTCAGAACCGTTGGATGCATGACCCGAGCTGCTTCAGCAACAATCCGGATGGTGTTTTTCAGAGCTTTGTAGAACCGATTGAAGTTTTTGGGGTAAGTTCAACTGATAATATCTTTACTACTATGATATGATGCATTCTTGAAAAAATGTAGCTTCCATATGTTTGTTAATTTGCTGCATATAAATGATCATATTGGAGAGTGATAATCGAACATTACATTCTTTAAAAAGATGGATGATTTTGCAAAAGATATGCCAACGTTTGACTAGCGTATACACTATTGGTTGTATTATTATAGATAAATGAACTGATTACGTTTTACTCCTGATAAATGAAATTAACTGATCATGTTCATTGGGATTTTTCAAGAAATGTGAAGCTATGATCCTTTGTTTAGGGTAACCTAAATATGATTTTACAATATGAAACAACTGATTTTTCGTCAAAATATGCACTCTTCGGTTAAAATAGTGTTTTGAAACCACCGTTGGGTTAAAACAGTGGTTAGTGGAGAAAAACAGTGGTTGAAACTGTCATGGCCCCCGACCCGGTTTTACCCGTTTCAGAAACCGCAGGACAGAAACCCGTGGTATCGGTGTTCAATTTGGCAGCGGAAATTTTAACAGGAACGTTTAAACTGAAAACACCCCATTTATTTTATTTCAAATTTCTGGTCAAACCCCGTAATTTACAACAGAGGAATTTCACTGGGAAATTCCTTAATTACAAAAACATGTTTATTTTATTTACTGAGACACTTTCTTCAAGCTGTAGTGCTACGCGGCTGAAGGGGTAAGGTCCCAAAAACCTCATATCAAGTACTTGGGACCATACCACAACCTCGTCTTTTAACCCTCTTTAGACCTTGCGCGGCCGCGCTCTGGTCCTACAAAGAGTTTAGAAGAAATACAAGCAAACAACACCTGTGCGCTAAAAGGAAATGCATAAGTCCTTGCGCCCAATTCTCCGTAATAAAGGGATAAAAATCCCAGCAAATACTCCCGCGTAAAATAATACCTAAACTTGAATATTATTTACTAAACTGGTACCACACGATAAGGAGTCACACCGGATTATGGCAATAATCTTCTAGAAGACTCAATCGTGCACCACCAGACGGTTATAACCGCCTAGGACACGTGTCATCATCCCAGGAGTCACGATGATAGCATGGAATGGGAGAGAAGCCACCACTGGCCCACTTTCCACGTGGCAACATCCCAGTCGTTGATCTAAGTAACGATCCGTGTGCTTTCATGTCAGATCAAGAAGATTAACGGAGAAAGGAATAACCGCTTACGGAGTTAGTATCTTCCGTTTACATTTCATTAACAGGTTTTCCCGCCCAAACTCCCGGCTATAAATATGAGAGTAATTCAGGTATGAACCTCAAGTTACATTCACTTCACTAATACTTCTTCTTCTTCATAAACACATACTTATTCTCACGCCGGAGTGTGGTCACGGAGAGAACCTCCCTTCTCCCCGTGGTGAGACTAACGGTGTTCTGTTTTGCAGTATTCGTAGGAGAAGAAGACCAGTCCCTTTGAATCAAACGAGAGAGAACCACCCTTTTTATGCAGAACCTAACCCCCTGGATGAATTGATTCCGATCATTTCGACCGATGTTTCTTCATTGGCGCCCACCGATTCCTCTGTTTTACCTATTGATGTGCACAAAATGCAACGTATAAATTACATCAATTATGGCATAAAACTAACCCTTTTTTAGTACTAATGTTGGAAAGAGTTTTTTTTTGTCTTCCTTTTGTATTTTCAGGATTAAATGAGCTCAATTTAACAAAAGAAGCAAAAAGGTAGCTATATCTAACATAAATACAAGAAAAGGAACAAACGTGGCATGCCCGACCCCCCGATAGCATCTTCCCAAGCAAAATCAAGAAGACAGAAGACTGAACACGCCCCGTGCCCAGTGAACACGGGGGCGTGCTCAGGTGTCAGCATAAAAGACAAAGTTGTAGAAGCTTCTATTGCCCACCACGGGGCCGTGCTCAGCGGACACGGGGCCGTGGTCAACTATAAGATTCGCAGAATCCAGGCAAATCTTGATAGTACAGATACGCTTCTGCACACGGGGTCGTGCCCAGCAGACACGGGGCCGTGGTCAACTAATGCAGACAAGAGCAATTAATGAAGACAGAGAAGAAGGATGGACACGGGGCCGTGCCCGCTGGACACGGGGCCATGCCTGAGCTACTGTTCAGCCTATAAATAGTGGTGCTTGGCTCATTTGCAAACCATCCCTTGGCACACCACCTCTCTCACACTTCACCCACCACCCACCACCACCATAACACCATCATCCACCACCATCATCCATTGTCCATCATAGAGGGTGTGAGTCATCTCGGGATCCAAGATTGATTGTAAGAGTTCTTGACAATCAAAGGACATGTTTGCCTAAGTCTCTTACATCACTTGGTGAAGACAAGTGTCTAGTGTAATACTTTTTATTTTTAATCTTTTCGCACTTTTTACTTGGTTATGTATTAATGACTTTAATAACTAGTTTCTTATGTTGAAGGTGATTCTTCCTTATCGTTTGTCCGTGGTGTCTTGGCATTATTTTACTGTCTATATAAAATAAAATATTTTCACCATTCATATCTCCATGGTCTATATGGAGATATGTTGGCTACCTGGTCGGGGGTTAAGGGAACGGTTTGGTAAGAGTCTTGCCTTGTTCAGTGTATAGATCCTGCAAGGACCTGGGTCAAATTTAGTAGGACCTCCTTCAATACCCACCGGTATTGGATGGCGGGGGTCCAAACTCTTTGATCCCCTCATATGTAAGCTACTATTAATACTTTAACCCGGCTACTTAGGACTGTATCCCTGCTGACTCAGACTACTTAGCTGAGGATAACGTCACCTTCAAAAGAGGGGCCTACCATAATATGCATTAATAACTTAATTAGTTATCTTTCAATAATCCGACCCTTTAGGATTGTATCCTTGCTGACTCAAACTACTGGGTTGAGGGTAACGTCACCTTCAAAAGATGGGCCTACTACAATAACTAAGATAATCTCTTAAAAAGTGCAAAAGTGCAGAAATAATCAAAGGTTACACTAAACCCGAGTCGGAGCCAAGTGATTCATCTTGTCTATCTGTTTTATTTTTATTTTTCAGCATTTTAGTTAGTTTTTATTTTTCTAGTTTAAAACCTTTTTCTAAACTTTTGATTTGATTAGACGTTGAGGATAAACCGGTACTAAAAGCTCTTGCGTCCTTGGACGACCTCGGTATCTTACCAACACTATACTATGCTCACGATGGGTGCACTTGCCCATATGTGTGTTTAGTGTTGGTAAATATCGTGTTTTATAAATTTAAAACTTGGCTAAAAAGTGTAAAAGGGCTTAAAATATACATTATAAACCATACACACTTCACACACATCAAGTTTTTGGCGCCGTTGCCGGGGACACAAGGATTTTAAGAAAGTTAGGAATCAACGGCCTAATCGTTTTTTTTTATTTTCCTGTTTTTTTAGGATTTTCGTAGTTTTTCAGCTTCTGCAGAACTCAGCACGGGCCGTGCCCGCTGAACACGCCCCGTGCCCAATCATTGGAACTGGCAATCCTGTTTTAAGTCAGACAGTAAGCTGAACACGGGGCCGTGCCCACTCATCACGCCCCATGCCCAAGATTCAGTTACTGAAAACAGAACCGTAAGATCCCGACGGTTGGTAATTTCTGACACAAACATGGGTGATACTGATATTTTTTACTTTCGGCACTCTTATGGTACGTGGTGTCAAATATGTGGTGGTTCCCATAAAGAATTAGAATGTTATTTTCTAAATTATAAGCCCCACTATATAGACCCATTGTTTTCCTGTAGCCTTAAGAGGGGCGAAAGTAAAAATAATCCCTATCTCTCCCTCGAATGCTCTCAACCGGATCTTCTAGGAGAAATGCTTCTTGATGAACTATTTCAAATGGAAGATCTAATTCTTAATTGGTTAGAAGAACTTAGGGTAGATTTCAATAATTTATCTCAAGACGATAACCAAGAAGAATTGTTGGGATCGCATTCAAATAAAAACAACTTCGTTGTTCCCGATGTTACCTCTAACTCTAGTGAGGACTTGAGCGATAGTCGTCCCTGTGTCGATTGTGCCGTGAAGGACTCCCCATCGACTTCGTTCGGTGCATACATAGACCTAAGCGATTCGGCATACACCTTCTTTAACGAGAGCCCGGGAAAGGGTTGGACTTGTCCACCTACATATAGCCTAGGAATCACCCTCACCGACAACCTCTTGCGTTCTCGTCTTAATCTAGAACAATTAAGGTATCTTAGGCACTTTGGGGTTGTTCCATCCAGTAAGGAACCACCCGATCCGGAAAAGTTCCTTAGAAATAGACGAACTTCATAAAACAGCCTTCCGACACGGGGCCGTGCCCAGGTCAACACGCCCCCGTGTCCACCAAAAGATTCCTTTCTGACTTTTTGTCAGAATACGGACAAAGTGTGTCAGGATCTTGCCTGCACACGGGGCCGTGTCCAGCCAACACGGGGCCGTGTCCAGCATGCTGTCGTTTTCTATAAATGCATCCAAGAATCCTGCACATTTGGACCATCCAGGGACAGAGATTTGAAAGGATCTTCTCACCTACCATCCTAGGTATGTTCTAAAAGAAGGTTCTAACAAACCATCTTGTCCTTTCCTCTTTTATCCATTGCCTTCTTCTTCATCTTTCTTGCTTCAACACTTCCATTGAAGCTTGAGATCACCATGATTCCAAGCTTTATTGTGATGTTTGTTAGGTTTTTGCTCAAGGAATCTTGTTGAAAATAAGTTGTACAACATGGTTTTAAGTTATTTCTGCTAAAAAATGCTTCATAAGTTGAAAAAATAATTTGAAACTCCAAGATTCCTTGTTCCAAAAATCTGCAGAAAGTTAAACACGAGGCCGTGCTCATTGAGCACGGGGCCGTGTCCGGAGATACTGTTCCATTAAAATGAATTATTGATGTGTTTTCATAGAATGTCTAGCCAAAACAGTGGAACCTCTTCTGCGCACTCCAGAAACAGTCGAAGGGAAAGAAGGTCGTCGATTGAGGCAACTCTCGTACGCTACGTAATGGCATTACGTGAGGCACTTGATGAAATGACGTCGGTAGAGGAGGTCCTAAGTGACCGTATAAATTATCTCTCGGTGGGGTTGGAAAGCAATTTTCAAGAAATTAATCTCTTGCACCAGAGGTTGAACATTCTTGTGACACCTCCCATGGAACCGATCCTCCCTCAAGAGGATTGGAACCTAGCACTTGGAGTCAACAATCCTACCGGATGGGATGACCTTCCAGCGGAGCCTCCTCTTGAAGATCTACAAGAAGTCCCGGTGGAGGTTGCACCCCCTCAACCCGATGCTAATGAGCCCGCCTTTCTTCTCCCAATGGAGATAGAGGAGTGGCTCGCCGACGTGTGAGGGACCCATGCCTGGTAAAGGAAGTTTTTCAAGCCGCACCCAACCGAGAGGATTATCTTCTCTGAAATTTTGCTATTAGAATAAGTATTAGGCTAGAACTTCTTGATTTAGATTTCTTGTGTTTCCTTGACCTTTTTATCTAGTATTTTAACTTTTTACAACTATTATGTAATTCTCTATGACTTAATGAATGATGGTTTTAGTAAATTGGTGTTTGGATGATGTTGTAATGAATAAAACACACTCGGGATGGTGAAGGATGACAAGGGAAAATTGAACCAGCACCCCATGCACGAAAACAGGGCTATCCGACGAATTTTCTTCATTACAGCAAGTTCAGCACGGGCCGTGCCCGCCCAACACGGCCCCGTGCTGCACAGTCTGCAGAAAATGCCCAGTTCAGGTAAACTGGACAGGGGCCGTGTTCACCCAACACGCCCCCGTGTCCAGGCTTCTGTTTCTTTTTACAACTTTTTGTTATTGGCGACTGAACACAGGGCCGTGCCCGGACACCACGGGGCCGTGTCCAGACGACCAGTAACATAAAATTTTGCTTTTTAACACCTTTTTACACATTCAATCAACCTAAAAACTTATTTTTGAGACACATTGAGGACAATGTGTAATTTAAGTGTGGGGGGGATGCTAAAACTTTGAATCTTGCAAGTCCTAATCACAAGCCTTACACAAAACTCTATTGGAACCGCTAATCACCCCAAATTTTTTTCAAAATTTTTCATTTTTTTTACTTGTCTAGGTTTAACTTGGGAATTTCAAATTCTAAAAAGGTTATATTTTTACAAATTTACAATCGATAGCGTCGTGATAAAAAGAACCAACATAAGAAAATTATGAAAAGGCATGACAAGCTTAGTTAAAATTTGATTATATATACTTGATCACATAAAAACCCATTCCCACAAAAGTGAGTTTTGAGCCTTTATTGAACATACAAATACATATCTTTAAACTAAATGCTCATTTTTCGTTTCTTGTGTGAATAGCCGCTTGGTTCTTATAACTCTAGAACTTGCCACAATAATACATTCCCGGTCCTTACCAACTTAAACCCGAGTTAGTAAATGATAGAGGCATTAGGACTAACCCTTTTTTTATTTCTACACCATTATTTTTTCTTTTTTTTACCACCTACCCAAAATCCCCCTAGTTAACCCCTTTGAGCCTAAACCTTTTCATTTCTTAACCCAAACCAAACACCCTTTCACCCACCAAAACCTTTTTATTTTTAACCCTTTCTTTTAGTAACAAGCTCGGTTCTTCGTATGACTTTTCAAAAAAAAAATTAAAAAAAAAATAAAAAATAAAAATATTTTGTTGATGATGAAGCAAAAAAGAGTAATAAACAAACAAGTTCATCCAAAATAACTTTGTTTGAATAAAGGCTTCATCAAAATAAAAATTGCAAAAAAATAAAAAGTCTTACGAAAACCGATGTTTTTTACGCTTTTCGCCCTTTTCTACTAACCACTAACCCAACCACCTACTTTTAACCCAAGCCTAACCCTTCATCCCCCAAAAGTCCTCTTGATATTTACAAAGGTTTATAGTTAAAAAGGAGGAGGATTGATTGCTTGACAAGCCTATGGTAGGAGTAAGTTCCATGCCGCTCTCGAGTGATTCACTAAAATACATCTTCGGCCGAGTGTTGAGTGATCCCCCGTGAGGTATGTGAACTTGTATATAAATGGAATTTTAAAGAGGCATGTTATGCCCTAATAAGTAATTTATCTTATGACATGTTTTAAATAAATCATGACGAATAGGATTGTAAATAAATAAAAATAAAACTTAATAAAGAATCTTGGAAATCCCGACACTTTATGACAAGCCCAAAAACCTTCTCTTCTACCCATTCCATTTGGGAGTGTAAAGCCACATTATAAAGAGTTTTGCTTGAGGACAAGCAAAGATTCAAGTGTGGGGGTATTTGATGTGCACAAAATGCAACATATAAATTACATCAATTGTGGCATAAAACTAACCCTTTTTTAGTACTAATGTTGGAAAAAGTATGTTTTTGTCTTCCTTTTGTATTTTCAGGATTAAATGAGCTCAAATTAACAAAAGAAGCAAAAAGTCAGCTAAATCTAACATAAATACAAGAAAAGGAACAAATGTGGCATGCCCGACCCCCCGACAGCATCTTCCCAAGCAAAATCAAGAAGACAGAAGACTGAACACTCCCCGTGCTCAGTGAACACGGGGACGTGCTCAGGTGTCAGCATAAAAGACAAAGTTGTAGAAGCATCTATTGCCCACCACGGGGTCGTGCTCAGCGGACACGGGGCCGTGGTCAACTATAAGATTCACAGAATCCAGGCAAATCTTGATAGTACAGATACGCTTCTGCACACGTGGTCGTGCCCAGCGGACACGGGGCCGTGGTCAACTAATGCACACAAGAGCAATTAATGAAGACAGAGAAGAAGGATGGACACGGGGCCGTGCCCACTGGACACGGGGCCGTGCCCAAGCTACTGTTCAGCCTATAAATAGGGGTGCTTGGCTCATTTGCAAACCATCCCTTGGCACACCACCTCTCTCACACTTCACCCACCACCCACCACCACCATAACACCATCATCCACCACCATCATCCATTGTCCATCATAAAGTGTGTGAGTCGTCTCGGGATCCAAGATTGATCGTAAGAGTTCTTGACAATCAAAGGCCATGTTTGCCTAAGTCTCTTACATCACTTGGTGAAGACAAGTGTCTAGTCACTAGTGTAATACTTTTTATTTTTAATCTTTTTGCACTTTTTACTTGGTTATGTATTAATGACTTTAATAACTAGTTTCTTATGTTGAAGGTGATTCTTCCTTATCGTTTGTCTGTGGTGTCTTGGCATTATTTTACTGTCTATATAAAATAAAAGATTTTCACCATTCATATCTCCACGGTCTATATGGAGATATGTTGGCTACCTGGTCGGGGGTTAAGGGAACGGTTTGGTAAGAGTCTTGCCTTGTTCAGTGTATAGATCCTGCAAGGACCTGGGTCAAATTTAGTAGGACCTCCTTCAATACCCACCGGTATTGGATGGCGGGGGTCCAAACTCTTTGATCCCCTCATATGTAAGCTACTATTAATACTTTAACCCGACTACTTAGGACTGTATCCCTGCCGACTCAGACTACTTAGCCGAGGGTAACGCCACCTTCAAAAGAGGGGCCTACCATAATATGCATTAATAACTTAATTAATTATCTTTCAATAATCCGACCCTTTAGGATTGTATCCTTGTTGACTCAAACTACTGGGTTGAGGGTAACGTCACCTTCAAAAGAGGGGCCTACTACAATAACTAAGATAATCTCTTAAAAAGTGCAAAAGTGCGGAAATAATCAAAGGTTACACTAAACACGAGTCGGAGCCAAGTGATTCATCTTGTCTATATGTTTTTATTTTTATTTTTTAGCATTTTAGTTAGTTTTTATTTTTCTATATTAAAACCTTTTTCTAAACTTTTGATTTGATTAGACGTTGAGGATAAACCGGTAGTAAAAGCTCTTGTGTCCTTGGACGACCTCGGTATCTTACCAACACTATACTACGCTCACGATGGGTGCACTTGCCCATATGTGTGTTTAGTGTTAGTAAATATCGTGTTTTAAAATTTAAAACTTGGCTAAAAAGTGTAAAAGGGCTTAAAATATACATTAAAAACCATACACACTTCACACGCATCACCTGTTTTTTCTCGTTTCGATTCACATTTCTCCACTCTCTGTTTCATATGGCAGAGAATTCACTACTTCACCCATCAAGTCCTCGATCCGAATTCAAGGGTTTCGAAACCCGAGATAACCAGATTGACGGAATCATGGGAATTAAAGGAAGCAACGACAGTCATTCAGAAGGAAATGACTCCTCGGAGATCCATAATCGTTCAGATCCACTCCTGGAAAGAACTCCGGAATACTGGTTCAACAGATTCCAGATCGCTAAGAACCAAATTTTCACACAGAACATCAGATCTGAGTTATTGAATGACAGATCTGATACTCGAAAAGAAGGTGAAGAGAAATTTGACACTACAGTATTGGACCCACAGACACCTAGTCAGTGGTACATCCAATCTGGTGGTCATGTCGAAATAACTCAAAAATCAGAAGATGCCAACTGTCAGAAGGCCGAACCAAAGCCAATATACATGGTGCAAGGAGGTCCCTCCCGAAGGACAAACAAATGAAGCCATAATCAACATTGGAGAGAGCAACAGGTCATATTTCCTGTCGTCCCCGGAGGTCCTCTGGAGGAACGACCAGTAATCATTACCGGCATTTTCGGCCACTATAGAACGGATTATATGTTCATAGATACAGGAAGCTCAATGGATATAATATATGAACAGTGTTTCAAACAACTTGAACCAGAGGATAAAGCTCGTTTAGAGCCGGTTGATTTTCCTCTCACCGGTTTCTGCAACGAAGCTGTGTTCCCATTAGGACAAATTGCATTTCCTGTGACTCTATCAGATGGCGAGAATTCACGCATAGTCACAGTAAATTTCATGGTCATGCCAGCAACATCGTGCCACGATGTCTTGCTAGGAAGAAGATCACTAAGAGAATTCAGCATGATCACTTCTATTCCACATGCTGCTTGCGGGTTTCCAACGGAAACCGGAGTAGCAATTATGTAATCAAGTAAAGTGGTCATGTACGTGGACGATGAACCACCAGCAAAAGTGGCCAAACCATCAACACCAAATGAGCCGGAAAAATGGGTCCTCAATCAAGAGTATCCATAGCAGACCATCTTACTAGGGCACGCCGTCTCACCGGCAGTACGAATACAATTAAAGGAATTACTTTCGAACAATAAGGACATATTCGCCTAGTGCCCAGCAGACATGACTGGGGTTCCGTGAGATATAGCGCAACACTGTTTGAACGTCCGGCCCTCAGCAGAACCTGTAGCGCAGGGAAGACGCAGTCTCAGCACAGAAAAAGCGGAAGCCTTGAACGAACAAGTAACAGAGTTACTCAACACCGGAATCTTGCACGAAGTTCAGTACCATACCTGGGTCGCCAACTCAGGAATGGTTCAGAAACACAGTTGCGGATGGCGAATGTGCGTTGACTTCAAAGACCTAAATAAAGCATGCCCGAAAGATTGCTATGCGCTTCCTGAGATAGACAAAAAAGTTAACTCTCTAGCATCTTTTCGCTGGAAGTGTTTTCTTGACTGTTATAAGGGCTATCATCAGGTTCAAATGAAAGAGGAGGACAAAGACAAGACTGCCTTTCGCACAGACAAGGGCATCTTCTGTGATACAAAAATGCCCTTTGGTCTCCGTAACGCAGGAGCTACTTACCAGCGCTTAATGGATACAGTCATCGGGGAAGACATTGGTAAAACAGTCGAGGTATATATGGATGACCTCGTCATCATGAGCCACGAAGAGGAAACAATGCTCGCAAATATTCAGCGCACGTTCGATTCTTTGCGCAGCGTGAACTTAAAACTTAACCCAACGAAGTGTTCCTTCGGAATGAAAGAAGGAAAATTTTTGGGTTTTATAGTAACAAGAGACGGTTTTAAAGTAAACCCGGAGAAACTACAAGCCATCCAGCTGATGCCGTCACCTGCAATAGTAAAAGAAATGCAAAGGCTCGCAGGACGATTAGCAGCCTTGAACAGATTCTTGGCAAATCATGCTGCAAAGTCTTATCCGTTCATTAGCACATTACGCAATTGCGCCAAGAAAACCCACTTCCAGTGGACACCAGAAGCGGAAGCAGCCTTCAAGCAAATGAAGGAATGTTTAATTCAGCTGCCAACACTGACAGTACCGCGAGAGAAAGAACCGCTGATCTTATATTTATCTGCTGCAGAAGTAGCGGTTGGTGCAGTGTTAATGGTGGAACGAGAGAGCATTCAGACTCCAATTTATTATATCAGCAAGATGCTCACTGGCCCGGAGACGCGCTACTCGATGATAGAAAAACTGGTCCTCGCTCTAGTACATGCATCACGACGCCTACGCCGGTATTTCTCTGGTCATGTTATCACAGTTCTCACCAATTACCACTTAGGGCAAATTCTATCCAAACCGGGAGATTAGCTAAGTGGGCTATCGAGCTGGGAGGATACAATATCCTATATAGACTGCGACCAGCAATCAAAGGGCAAGTTTTAGCAAACTTCGCCACTGAAGTTCCCATAGACAAAGTGCAGGAATGTGAAGCAATCCAAAACCCTGTGCCCGTTTTCGACGACAGGGTCTGGACTCTGCACACAGACGGGACTTCTAATGACGATGGAGCAGGCGCAGGCCTTCGATTGGTCAGCCCAGACGACCACGAACTTACATATGCGATACGCTTGGATTTCCAGAGCACAAACAACGAAGCAGAATACGAAGCGTTTCTAGCAGGCCTCCGTTTAGCGCTTAAAATGGGAGCGAAAAATCTTGAAGCTAATGTTGATTCAAAATTGGTAGCCGAGCAAGTTAATGGGCACTATGATGCGAAAGGTGAAGCTATGGCGTTATATCTGGAACAAGCGCAAATACTAATCAGCCAATTCCAAACATTCAAAATAAATCACATAAATAGAAGCGAGAATAAGCATGCAGATGCACTAAGCAAATTGGCCACCACTAGTTTCAGACATCTAGCAAAAGAGGTGCGCATTGAGGTATTATCCAATCCTTCCGTCCCTCTTAAGCAAGTAAACATCGTAGAAATCAGCAACCGATCCTGGATGTCCCCAATCATCATGTACCTGCAACACGGGAAACTCCCAGAGGGGAAAGCAGAAGCTAGGAAGATCCAAAACAAAGCAATAAATTACGAAAAGGCAGACGGCATTCTATACCGCAAGTCATTTATGGGACCACTCCTACGCTGTCTTGACAAAACAGACACGCAATACTTAGTCATGGAAATCCATGAAGGCTTATGTGGGATACACACTGGACCGCGCATGGTAGTGACAAAGATAATGGGCGCGGGCTACTATTGGCCGGGGATGCATGTGGACACGGTAGAATTATTACGAAAATGCGCAGCCTGTCAGCGCCACGCACCAAAAACCCTCCGTCCAAAGAATCCACTCGTACCGGTCACGTTCGCCTGGCCCTTCCAGCAATGGGGCATTGATCTTGTTGGCCTATTCCCTAACGTGCCTGGCGTAGTTAAGTTCATTATCGTAGCAGTAGACTATTTCACAAAGTGGGTCGAGGCCAAGGCATTAGCTTCAACCACAGCAATGGTGACCGTAAATTTATATGGGAACATATTATTTGCAGATTCGGCTTACCATTGCGCATTATCTCCGACAACGACACCAATTTCGCCTCGGAGGATCTTCAGAAGTGGTTCAAGGAAATGAAGATCGAGCACAACTTTGCCTCTATGGCGCACCCACAAACAAACGGCCAAGTCGAGAGCGTCAACAAACAAATAGTTGATGGCATAAAAGCGAGGCTTGGGACAGCACGCAAAGGATGGGTCGATGAGCTCCCCAGCATCTTATGAGCCCATCGTACCATGCCAAAGACCAGCACGGGAGAGACCCCATTCAGTCTTGTATACGGATCAGAGGCGGTAATCCCAGCTGAAATTGGCCTTCCATCACCGCGCATGCTTGCCATGGAAAAGTAAAACAATGAACAGGAACGAAGATTGGATTTAGACCTTCTCGAAGAAAGGCGCGAGAACGCCGCCATCGCTGAAGCAAGATACAAATCCAAACTGGAAAAGTACTACAACGTGTGTGTACGCCTATGTACTTTTGTCCCAGGAGACTTTGTCTTACGCGACAATGAAGCCTCCAATGCGGAAAAACCGGGCAAACTAGCGCCAAAGTGGGAAGGGCCGCACATTATCAACGAGGTCCTAGGCAAAGGGGCATACACCCTAAAAAGAATTGACGGAACGTCCGTCCCCCGCACCTGGAACGCGCAGCAGCTGCGCAGGTGTTATATATAGCTGAGCTACTCCACAAATCAGATTTATACAGGCAATGTATTTTTCTATTTTACTTTGTATTATTAGCTCGGCACCCTGTTAATGCAACAGTTATCGTTACACATGTTATTGTTTGTTACAAATTGCATATAATTCTTTTGGTCTATGCGAAAACAATATGGTGAACATTGTACGCCTCATGAACAGTCTAAATAAGCACAACCTCGCGCACATTCTAGACCTACGTTCACACATGAGCACAATACCATTCTCATTCGCTTTACCTACACAAAGTAATTAGGCATATGCAACATATTGTAATCCAAACACAAAACTTGTAAATAACCAAAGCAGATATACACAGCAGTGCATCAAAAAATATCATTAGTGCAACAAAAGCACTTTAAACAAGCCATTTACAAGAACACAGCAGTGTTTCTTCAAAAAGTACTACTTACAAAAAAAAGAGAAAGCAAAATTAAGAGAGTATATCTAACACAGCAAACGGAGTATGAAGAACTTCACCATACTCGGACAGAGGGCGAGGATCAACAATCCAAGGGTCAACATCTTCATCATCTCCAGACACCGCAACAAGAAGAACAACACGGGGACGTCGCCGGTAGACAATCGAATACCCCCCCTCCGGTCAGCCGGAAATAAGCGAGTCACCGTATGTGCAGACAGCCTGGTAACCCCACCATTGTTGTCATCTGCAAGACGAAGACGGATTCGATCCTCCAAAACACCCCGGCGGTTTGCATCATTAACACCTTCGTCTCTAACAATAAGATCAGTCAACGGATTAGAAAGCAGAAGCAGAGCGTCGGCAGCTTCAAGAACCTTCAAAACCTTAGAAAGTCTTCTCCACCGAATCGGTCGTTTATTCTTCATTTCCTCCAAAATTAGGAAAAGAATGTCACACCCAATGTGAATATATAGACCGGAAAAGAGTAGTGTCAACATCGAGAAGATAATTGTGATGATTAAGTATCAAATCAACTGACTTCACAACGACGTTGCCACTGCAAATGTCACATCCCATTTAAAACCCACTGACAGGGCCCACACGCATTCCCTGAATCTACAGTTAAACCAGAAGACGAAGGGTTAGCACAAGCTGTAGAAATGACGTAAGCAGTCGTCAGCTCATAATTACACAAACTCTTCACCCAAGATAACAACAGTTCAGAATAAAAAAAGGTATAAATATCTTTCCTCACAAACTTTCCATCTTTACCCAAAGTTAAAAAAAATTAAAACAACAGCATAATAAGCAAAGTGTATCTTCTCATAAAAGATTCCCCACTTTCGCGCCCAAAAAACCTACAAGCATTTCTCTCATATAGTCCAGTGCTCCACTTATTTGCATAAGAGCAACACCAGACTGGGGGAACTTGAAGGGGTTGTAACACCCTGTTTCTATTTAACGGTTTTACATGTAATTACCAATAATTAGATGTGTAGTTAAGGCTACACATACTCTAAAAATATGGATTTATTAAAACTTTTACAAATCATAAGTTGTTTGGCATAACATGATCAGATTCGTTATTTAAAATTTATGACGAGGCAAACTGCGGAAGCATGTTTCCTTTTCGTGTTCGGTTCTTCGTTGAGCTTGATCGTCTTTCGGCATCCAAAATGTACCTACATTTCATAAACATGAAATGCTTTAGTCATACGGGGATTAAAACGAGTCTAAACAAATCCGGTAATAATAATGGAAGGAAAAAGAATTCCAATGTTAAACTCTTGATCTCAAAACAAGGATTTCTAACTGGCCTCCACCGTAACTTACGGTGGCACCGTAAGTTACGGTGGCCCCTGGTGTGACATGCCCCTACCGTAAATCAGTAGGGAGCTGCCGTAAAGCCTTCAGATCCACCGTAACTTACGGTAGCACCGTAAGTTACGGTGGCCCCTGCATTCGACCTTTCCATTTTGCCGTTTATTGACACGAAAACTTTCGTATCTTTCAATCCGCTTATCCGTTTGACCTACCGTTTCTTCCTACATGATTGTAATTTGACCCTTCATCATATGGAGTCAAAATCCAACATCCGGATTAACAATATTTAAGACTTTTAAGTCTTCGGCTTATTACCATTTTTACCAAATTTTGACCCGTTCGCGATTTTATCAAACAAACATGTTTACTTGACCTATAAACTCATGAGAATCATAATTTCAATATTTCCTATCAAATTAATCATAAATCATGGGTTTCTTACTTAGTTAGAACCCGTTTACGCTCAAGTGCTTATTTTGACCCATTAAGGGTATTTAAGCACTTTAAAGCTTAAAAATCGCTTTCATTCATTTCTAGCGTTATTATACAACATTTCTTATCAAATCATCTTCCACCACAACTATATTTGTGGTGGACTTAATGAGGTGATCTATATAATCTGAGTTTTTCTCGTCTAATTGCTAATTTACGACAAAGACTCATATAGAGTCATTTGACTGAAGGTTTACATCTTTCGCTTCTTACACTTATTCCAATTATTTATTTGATCATAAATCTCGTTTCAAAACTACCTTTAAAGCTCGTTTGTCGAATTTAGCTTATAAGGGCGTTTTAGTCCATTTAGCCAATCATTTACGATGAAGGACTGTTGAAACTATATTTGACCCAAAACCCTCTTTTAACCTATGATTTTGTTTGAAAAGTCATTAAGCTTTCCAAACGCAATATTCATTATTTAAAACCTTCGGTTTACTTCTCAAGTAACTAAATGTTTATTTTGACTACTTTTTAACACTCATTGGACCACATGTTCCAAATGAGTGTTACCCTATGTCACGTACCTGGCGCGGATCAATATATTGACCCGTTTTAATACTTTGCTGTTATAACCGCTAATTCTTAGCGTTGCTGATACCCATTTGACATTTACTCCTGAAATAATATAACTCGACAATAATCATTAGTCATTATTGTCAAAAGGCGATACCTTCACCTTTTGATCCATTTGGTCTAAGTGACCGGTTTTGTTGGCGAGATGATATTTATTACCATCTCATCTACATGACTCGCTCCGGTTTACACCGTGCGGTCATTTCACTTATTAATCGTTTCTTAACGCTTTTTAGTCTATCATGGCTTACATCATATAGTGTCTTTCAAAACCAATAATTATGGTCAACGCATGACCAATTTACCGTTTTACCCTTATTGTTTGTTTTGGTTTACCCTATAAGGTAACCATCCCAAAACTTCATTTTCCATTTGTCATAAAATGATCGAATTACCAATTTAACTCCTTTTTAAACCATCAACATGGTTTCTTGTTATGCTCGATTATCTTGTTCCGAACGTCTACACGCCGGAACATCATACCTCGATTATGTATTCATCTTATTCATAACTAATACGATAAGAGAATATTCTAAAATATAAGACTAGTGTAAGCTATACTTACCTTACCTCCAAATTATGCTTTTCCGTCACTCTTGCTTCGTTTGACCCGCTTTGTTCCCAAGCTTTCACCTAGCTTGTCAATCGTCAAACTATCATTGTAAATTGTAAGATGGTTAGATTAGTCATAATTATTCACGACTATTCCATCTCACTTATTTCATAAGTCGAAACTACTATTCGACTTCACGATTAGTTAACTTGGCTTATTAAAGTTAACTACTTTCGATCACATGATTTACCACATTAGTTCAAATCAACATGATGATTAGAACTCTTCTTGTTTCATATTTCATATAACTTGCCATATTATTCAAATACACATTTTCACTCTAATTTCATCACCTTAGTTTTCATTTAGGCATTTTAACAAACACCTTAAGTGCATACATTTTTACACATTTACAACTAGTTCATAACTAGTTATTTTTACCAAGGTTAACATCAAAATTCACCACTATCACCTATGATCAAATACTCAAACTCGCAAATTGTTTAAGTATTTCCCGATTACTAACATGCATGATGATCCTAATCACAATCATGTCCTCAAATTCATCATATGATTAAAACCCACTTAACCTAGTGTGGTAAATCATTCAACCATTCAATCCATAACATGTTATGTATGATTTTCTCTTAGGGTTTTGTTCCTAAGCAAATATACATCACTAATCTAGCCATAGCTTCTCTAATCGATGCCTAATTCACGATTAGGATGATTACCCAATTTTTACAACTTTACCAAACATCAAGATTTTACATACCTTATGATCCCCTTGTTCAGGTGATCGTTACTTCATGCTCGGTTGTGAATTTGGGCTTCATTTGATCCTTCAATTTGATGGATTTGTTGAAGGTTAGGGTTTGGCTCCATGGGGAGCTTCCCCTGGTCGTACGCACACACACACACTCTTAGTGTGTGTGTTGTGTTTTATTAAATAACTTTGTTAAGTTATTTCATTTTAACCCCTCGTGTTTGGTTCGTTATTAAGTAGGCCACGACCTACTTATTTCTAACGATATTCCCCACTTATTAACTAGGTTAAACATTCCTATTTAAATTAGTGGGCTCGGGGAATCTATGACTAAGATTATTTTAAATCCTGTTACTCGGGCCTTCTATAAACTTTATTTCTACAAAAGCTTTCGTTAACTTTGTATTTAATATTAAGATCATTTGTTTAAATCCTAATATTTATCGGGTTACTCTCACCACTAATGGTATTTTACTCGTCTTTTAGTATTAACGGGGTTTGATTACCAAACCCGTTTTCGGGATGTTACAGGGGTAAGGTCCCAAAAACCTCATGTCAAGTACTTGGGACCATACCACAACCTCGTCTTTTAACCCTCTTTAGAACTTGCGCGGCCGCGCACTGGTCCTACAAAGAGTTTAGAAGAAATACAAGCAGACAACACCTGTGCGCTAAAAGGAAATGCATAAGTCCTTGCGCCCATTTCTCCGTAATAAAGGGATAAAAATCCCAGCAAATACTCCCGCGTAAAATAATACCCAAACTTGAATATTATTTACTAAACTGGTACCACACGATAAAGAGTCACACCGGATTATGGCAATAATCTTCTAGAAGACTCAATCGTGCACCACCAGACGGTTATAACCGTTTGGGACACGTGTCATCATCCTAGGAGTCACGATGATAGCATGGAATTGGAGAGAAACCTCCACTTGCCCACTTTCCACGTGGCAACACCCCAGCTGTTGATCTAAGTAACGATCCGTGTGCTTTCACGTCAGATCAAGAAGATTAACGGAGAAAGGAATAACCGCTTACGGAGTTAGTATCTTCCGTTAACATTTCATTAACAGGTTTTCCCGCCCAAACTCCCGGCTATAAATATGAGAGTAATTCAGGTATGAACCTCAAGTTACATTCACTTCACTAATACTTCTTCTTCTTCTTCATAAACACATACTTATTCTCACGCCGGAGTGTGGTCACGGAGAGAACCTCCCTTCTCCCCGTGGTGAGACTAACGGTGTTCTGTTTTGCAGTATTCGTAGGAGAAGAAGACCAGTCCCTTTGAATCAAACGAGAGAGAACCACCATTTTTATGCAGAACCTAACCCCCTGGATGAATTGATTCCGATCATTTCGACCAGTGTTTCTTCAGCGGCACTTTTCCTGGTTCACAGTAAATCACCTAAAACATGTTTAAAAAGATTTTATCAGCGGGGAAATACTTGCGAGTCATTCAATTTGCATAAAACGACACATTGTTATAGATTACAGTATTAAGAGCGATTACAATTGCCCCTATCTCATAATTAGCTGGTTCAGTTGTCACTCGACCGGATCTATGACTGTGGTCATACCACTATTGGGTCCGTTCACCCAATAGTGACGAGTACCACCATTTAGATCCTTTCACCTAAAAGTGATAAAACAGTAGTAATTGTGCACAATACCCCACTTACTTCCAGTAATTTAAGATAACAAAGACTTAATCCCTGTAAAATATAACTGGAAAACATTTAGGGCTTTTGTAAAGCAAGTTGATAAAAAGAGAATGACTCACATTGCAAGTTTAGTTGGACAGAGTTTTGCCTACTGATTAAGCTTGGTAACCTAGTTAAATAACAATGCACACGAAACTAGGTTAGTAACTTAATACAACATTTACGATAAGCTCACGAAATCAAAACCCTCATGACGAATGACAAAGTATAGCCCGAATTCGGGCAGCACTTAAACATCCATCGGATCGGTTTCAGTCGATCGGACATTGTATCGTAGCAGTGATCGAGTTATTACCCTGTAATCGTAGCAGCGTTTTGACACTTAAATATACGAATTTAAGCAGTTTAGAACGTCTTTGAAGTAAATTTTTCGAGCACAGACGAAATGCTCATGCATGTCCCTTTTATAGCTGAAAATTGAGTTTGTGGCGGCCCGCGTAAACTCAAAGAACATCTTAGGCGGCCCGCGAGGGCCACCCTAACTACGGCTAGGGCTACCGTGTCACGGCGTAGGTCTGCCACGTGTCTGACACGTGGCCTAAAGCTTATCCGGAGAACTTTCAAGATGTCGTGCCCCGCGTAAGTTTTCCTTAAGTCTTACGCGGCCCGCGACAGATCAACAAATTTTGAATTTCTTGATTTTTCACAAGGATTAGGGTTTTAGGGGTCCGGGTTTTCACTTACGGAGTATTGTGGGACATTTTTGCAGGTCCTTACATCCTCCCCACCTTATTTAAAATCTCGTCCTCGAGATTTACTGAAATAAGTGAGGATACTTTCGCTTCATTTCCGATTGCAACTCCCATGTATACTCAGGTCCTCTTTTCGAATCCCACTTTACCTTAACCATCACCAATCATTTGTGCTTGAGGAACTTGACCTTTCTGTCTTCTATTTGAAGAGGTTTCTCCACAAATTTCAACTTTTCATTTACCTCTATGTCTTAAAGAGGTACTACTAGGGATTCATCAGACAAACACTTCTTGAGATTAGATACATGAAACACATCATGTACCCCGGCTAACTCTTCTGGTAGTTGTAAGGGATAGGCAACTAGTCCTATTCGTTGGGTAACTGCGAACGATCCTATATACCTTGGACTTAGTTTTCCCTTCTTACCGAACCGAACTACTCCTTTTCAAGGAGAAACTTTCAGAAGTACCTTGTCTCCAACTTGAAATTCTAACGGCTTGCGTCGATTGTCTGCATAACTTTTCTGGCGATCTCGAGCCGTTTTCAGTCTTTCCTTGATTTGAGTTATCTTGTTGGTTGTTTCTTGTACAATCTCAGGACCTGGTAATTGGCTTTCTCCTATTTCTGCCCAACAAACTAAAGTTCGACACTTTCGTCCATATAGTGCTTCGAACGGAGCAGCATTGATGCTGGTGTGGTAACTATTGTTATAGGAGAATTCTATTAAGGGTAAATGATCATCCCAGTTTCCACTGAAGTCGATGACACATGCTCTGAGCATGTCTTCAAGGGTTTAGATCGTCCTTTCACTCTGCCCATCTGTTTGGGGATGGTATGCAGTGCTTAAATTTAATCGTGTCCCAATTGCTTTTTGGAAACTTTTCCAGAAATGCGAAGTGAAACGACTATCCCTATCTGACACAATGGAGAGTGGAACTCCATGAAAGGATACTACCTCGTCTACGTACAACTTAGCCAATCTTTCCATGCTAAAGGTTTCCTTCATTGGCAGGAAATGAGCTGATTTGGTTAATCGATCCACAATCACCTAGATTGCATCGTTACCTTTCCTGGTTTTGGGCAACTTAGTAACAAAGTCCATTGTTATTAGTTCCCATTTCCATACAGGCATCTCTAATTGTTGAAGTAACCCGAAAGGTTTCTGGTGCTCTGCCTTAACTTGTGAACAAGTTAGGCACTTAGAAATGTATCTGGCTATGTCCTTCTTCATTCCTATCCACCAGAAGTTATTTCTTAATTCTTGATACATCTTGTTATTACCAGGATGCATCATATACTTAGAATTATGGGCTTCCTCTAAAATCTTATTTCTTAAATCTCCTTGCCTAGGTACCCAAATCCTTTTCTTATGGAATCTCCAAATTCCACCAGTCCCTTGCTCTAATTCCTTTATCCTTCCTTTCATTCCTTCAGTATCATCCTTGATTGCTGTTTCCGGAACGTTCTTCAGTTGTTCCATTAAATCTAACTGTAGATTTAATCTAAGAGCACGAACTCGTCTTTGCTTCTCATGATACTTACGACTTAGGGCATCTGCTACTACATTTGCTTTTCCTTCGTGATATAGAATATCACAGTCGTAATCACTTAGAATTTCCATCCATCTTCTTTGCCTCATGTTTAATTCTTTTTACCCAAATATGTACCTTAAACTCTTATGATCTGTATAGACTGTAAACTTACTTCCGTATAGATAATGTCTCCAAATTTTAAGGGGAAAAATTATGACTCCTAATTCTAAGTCATGCGTCGTATAATTTTCCTCGTGCTTTTTCAATTGCCTTGGTGCATACGTAATTACCTTTTTGCATTGCATTGCATTAGCACACATCCTGACCCTAGCTTAGAAGCATCGCAGTAAACTTCAAAATCTTATGTTCCTTTTGGTAAGGCAAGAATTGGGGCATTGGTTAATCTTTGTTTTTAAAATCCTAAAGGCCTCTTCTTGCTTAGGTCCCCATTCAAACTTAACAGTTTTACATGTGAGCTTAGTTAATGGAACAGTTATCTTAGAGAAGTCTCTTATGAAGCGCCTGTAATACCCAGCTAATCCTAGAAAACTTCTAACTTCGGTCGCTGATTGCGGGACCTTCTAATTTGTGATTGCTTCTATTTTAGAGGGATCTACGTGAATACCTCCGTGATTCACCATGTGACCTAAAAATTGCACCTCCTGTAGCCAAAATTCACACTTTGAAAATTTGGCGTAAAGCTTTTCCTTTCTTAACAGAGTTAAGAGTACATGCAGGTGTTCACAATGTTCGTCCTGGCTTTTGGAATAAATAAGTATATCGTCGATGAAGACAATTACAAATTTATCCAAATACGTCTTACAGATCCTATTCATCATGTCCATGAATGATGCAGGAGCATTCGTTAGTCCAAATGGCATGACTGTAAACTCGTAGTGACCATACCTAGTCCTGAAAGCAGTTTTAGGTATGTCTTCTTCCTGTACCTTCAGCTGATGATATCTGGAGCGCAAGTCTATTTTGGAAAAATATCTAGCTCCTTGAAGTTGATCAAAAAGATCATCAATCCTAGGTAATGGGTATCGATTCTTAATTGTAACTTTATTCAGTTCCCTATAATCGATACACATTCGCATTGAACAATCCTTCTTTTTCACAAACAACACTGGTGCTCCCCAAGGGGATGAACTAGGTTGTATGAATCATTTGCTTAATAATTCATCTAACTGCTTTTTCAGTTCTAACATTTCTGTGGGTGCTAATTGATAAGGTGCCTTAGCTATTGGTGTAGTTCCAGGAATTAGATGAATTCTAAATTCCACCTCCCTATCGGGTGGTAATCTAGGTAGCTCTTCTGGAAAGACATCAGGGTATTCTGACACTACTGGGATTTCCTTAAGTTCCTTACCTTTAGTGTTAATGATTACCGAAATCATATACACTATTCCTTGTTTCCGTTCATAACTAGCAACTTTCATTACTGAAATGAACTTCATTGGTTTACGCGGCTTATCTCCTGTAACCGCAATTACTTCCCCTGCGGGTGTATGAATTTCTATGGAATTTTTATCACAGAGGATTCGAGCATGGTTGGCTACTAACCAATCCATTCCTAATACAATATCAAATCCAGCTAAATTCATAGGTAGCAGGTTTGCAGAAAATTTATGGCCAGAGAGTTCTATCTTTCCTTCTTGCAAAACCTTATCTTTGTTAACAGAATTACCATCTGTTGTTTCTACCGTATAAGTCTGCCTAAGTTTGGTTAATGGCTGCTTAAGAGCTTGGCAGAATGAAGTATTTATAAAACTTTGGTTTGCACCAGAGTCAAATTATACTTTTGCGTAAACATCGGGTACAAGAAACGTACCAGCTATTACATTGGGAATCAGTTCCGCTTCTTGCGTTGTCAGCTGGAAGGCTCTTGCATTCTTCTTATTAGATCCTTCGGCAGGTTGGCCTTATTGTCAGCTGGCTTGACCAGTTTTAGGCAATCGGGCCTGAAATGCCCTGTTTCTCCGCAATTATAACAGATCATGGTTTTCTTCCTGCAATTCTCCTCTTGGTTCCATGTTTCTCCGCAATTGATCGGACATTGTATCGTAGCAGTGATCGAGTTATTACCCTGTAATCATAGCAGCGTTTCGACACTTAAATATACGAATTTAAGCAGTTTAGAACGTCTTTGAAGTAAATTTTTCGAGCACGGACGAAATGCCCATGCACGTCCCTTTTATAGCTGAAAATTGAGTTTGTCGTGGCCCGCGTAAACTCGAAGAACATCTTACGCGGCCCGTGAGGGCCACCCTAGCTACGGCTAGGGTTGCCGTGTCACGGCGTAGGTCTGCCACGTGTCTGACACGTGGCCTAAAGCTTATCCGGAGAACTTTCAAGCTGTCGCGCCCCGCGTAAGTTTTCCTTAAGTCTTACGCGGCCCGCGACAGATCAACAAATTTTGAATTTCTTGATTTTTCACAAGGATTAGGGTTTTAGTCCGGGTTTTCACTTACGGAGTGTTGTGGGACATTTTTGCATGTCCTTACAGAAACCAATGTTGGCTTAAAACAGTGTTTTGTAGAGAAAACAGTGGTTGAAACCACTGTTGGGTTAAAACGGTGTTTTGTAGAGAAAATAGTGGTTGGTTTTTTTTAAAACAGTGGTTTCACTTTGGTCAAACAGACTTTGGTCAAACAGTGGGTTGATCGTGGTCAAAAAGTGGTTCAGTGGTTTGACCGAGGTCAAACAGTGGTTTGACCTTGGTCAAACAGATTTTGGTCAAAAACAGACTTTTGCTCAAAAAGGCTTTTCAGTGGTTTGACCTTGGTCAAACAGACTTTGGTCAAAAACAAACTTTTGCTCAAAAAGACTTTGGTCAAACAGTGGTTTGACTTCTAGATGTGTGAACTTATGATACTGTAATGTTTGGGATGTGACAGAGGATGATATATTGCATATTACACTGCAAAAAGGGATAAAGGTCAAACGTGGTCGTCTCCGATAGAAGGTCAAGGTCAACTTGACCCGTATGCTGCTGATCTTGAACAGAAGCGTCTCATGCTTTAAAGGTTTCGGGATGAGGTAAATACTTTGGCATGGATCGTTATTATCGTTATAGTTTATATATTAGTGAGATAACACATTTTATAAAAACGAGTTGTTATCAGGTCAGAAGGTTTTCGAATGGGACCAAACCCTAGATGAGGTGAATATGTACATCAATTTGCCCACTGGAGTCCCTGCCAAACAGTTTTACTTCAAAATTGAATACAAACGTGTTGAAGTTGGAATCAAAGGCAATCCTCTGTATAAGACTGTCGGTAACCCGTTCGATTTGTTTTAAAATGTTAACATATGTTATGTGTAACAACCCGCACTTTCGCGCGTTGTTACTACTCGATAAACTCGTTACGCCTAGCACCCGAGATTCGGATCATAATGTAACTATATCGCATACATCGCTATTCGAAGGATAATCGCATATTTTCGCAATACGTTAACGCTATACTACGCTATTATCACAAACACTAACACTCACGGAGGCATTGGGTGAGGACCTATTCTACCCTCCTCAGTGGCCGTGATGTGTCGAACGTAAACAATTAACGCTAACGAGGACTCTCGGGTGAGTGCTATAGCTCCAGTCGTCGTGACGATGATGACAATACGAGTGAACGGTACCCCGTCAGTCATTGTGGCACAACACACAATAACGTTCACGATGACATCGAGAAAGGACCTATACTACCCTCCTTGATGGCCGTGAAATGTCGCTAAAAATCACATACTCGAATCGAAAACCGTTTGTTATATCGAAACTGTGGAAAATGAATACGTATATACGACCCTTGGTGATTAATTATAATATATAATAATATAAATACATGAAAATGTGGCCAAACTATCGCAACGCACCAAAAAAGAGGATCGAAAGGCCTCCGTACGGATGGGCCAGCCGATCGGCTGGGCCAGCCGATCGGACAAGGCCAGCCGATCGGACAGCCAGCCGATCGGACAAGGCCAGCCGATCGGACAGCCATCCGATCGGACAGACCTGCACTTCCTTCCTTCCCTCTTTGCCTATAAATACCTCATTGTCACATCAAGCACACATGCTGTAACTGTTGCTGTTCGACCAGACGTTCCAACCCCTTTATCTCTCGATTTCTCGCGATTCTTGTAAGTTTCCAACTCAAACCTTCCTTGATCTATAACCAATTCTACACCTTTCTACCCGTTAAATCTTCACTTTTAACCGTGAAATCTCTGGATTTTGGGCATTCTAGGGTGATGACATCCCATGCAAGAACGACTCAGATCTGAGTGATTTCCATACGCTCTTACATAAACCAAGTCTAAATCTATGTCTTTCTAATCAAAGTGTGTGTGTTTTCGAGTTAAACACGGGAAAGGCCATCAAGAACGACCAGATCTGATGGAACGGGGTGGTTCCCGGCCGTTAGAACGGGTCGGATTTGATGGGGTTTCAGTAGTTTAACGCAAAGACACCCCATCTCAGTCAAATCACCTGAAATCTTTCCAAAACCCATCAAGTGTGACACGATCAGGACGATGGAACGAATTGCCGTCCGATCGGGCTGCTGTCCGATCGGACAGCAAACAAGATTCAACCAACCGATCGGCCAACATGCCAACCGATCGGCTAGCATGCCAACCGATCGGACAACATGCCAACCGATCGGCTAGCATGCCAACCGATCGGACAGCATGCCAACCGATCGGCCAACATACAAACCAATCGGCTAGCATGCCAACCGATCGGACAGCATGCCAACCGATCGGCTAGCACGTTAACCGACCGGACAACATGTCCAGCCGACCGAATAGGCCCAAGCATCAATGTCCGAACCAAACCTTGGTCTTTTCGCCACCATTTAACGCGCTATTCACCGCTAAACGATCTGTAACCAGGTTAACTCAGACGTACTCTCAAACGATCCAATTCAAGTTGTGTCTACTTGTCGATTACGCACTGTGAGTATACTTGAACCCTTTTTAATCGCATTTTGGGTGCAACATACGTTTCTAACAAATCGAACTTATCAAACGAATTATTCAATCAATCGAATTATCACTTGCGAATAACTGTTATGCATAGATATACGTGATGCTAGTTGCATATGTGCTAGGGCTTATACTCGCGACGTCCCACCATGAGTAGTATAGTACTATTGCGCCCGGCGGGGTCTAGTTTGCCATCGCATATTCGAGCATCGAGGACTTAGTTGGTAGTATCAGCTTTGTGAGTATATATGTCGTGTGTTACGTTTATGCATGTGGAAATTCACTGCACGTTTTATTCTATTATGCTACATATCAAACCTGTATACTCGCCAATACTTTTGTATTGACAAATATTTTAACGTATGTTGCAGGTTAGTTCGCAGGCTATATCAAATCAAGCTAGGAAGTCTAGAAACTCCACTAAAATCTAGGTTGTCGGATTTGTATTGTTCGAGAGGACAAGCAATCTGTGATAACTTATGTGATTGTATTATTTGTTAGTATGGGATAACGAATGTATTAAATATTATCGCAATATAGTTGTTATGGATTCTCTCGAGCAATCTGATTCGCCTAGTGCCGCGCCCCGATGATTCCGCCATCGGTTGGGGTGTGACAGATTGGTATCAGAGCCATAACTATAGGGAATTAGGTCAGACTCAACCTAGTCCGGGTCGACGTCTTAGAAATTGACCTAGTCTAGAGTCTAAGTACCAACAGGCCGACTCGTATGAACCCATTAGGGTTTGTATCGGGCCTACTTGATACTCTCGATCGAAATTGCTAAAAGCTACAACTTTGTGTGAACACCGCGTACTACAACTTCACACGAAGAAGCCTTTCCTAAGGCTGAAATACTACTTAGCCTTTCCTAAGGCCGACACAATACACATGTTTTCGAAAATACTCGCATGACGAAACCGAGCGATCCAGTCGAAATCAGGTGTGAAAACCAAGAACTCTCGACGAGATCGCTCACTCAGCGCATTTTTTCTAGCACGAGAACTTTTCATCGAGTTAGGAGTGACATCCACATCTCGACGAAAGTCTCCATTTCGAAATCTAGTGGAACTCACGAATTTATTCGAAGAGCATAACCACAAATTAGGAACGGAGCTGTTAAGTCAGGGGTGAAACCCGTACCTTAATAAGCCGTTCCACCCTCTAAATTGGTTTCCAAAAAGCTCTCACCAAGGACTCGACTATCACGATAACTCGGGTCACGCGATGACTAGGAAGACGAATGCCATGAGCTGCATCCCAGTGGAAGCATGAAGTTTTCTAGGTCAACGCGCGTGCACGAACTTGTTAAATATAGTTGGGCTACCTTGGGAAGTCAACGCCTAAACACCTAAGGCACTCTAACATACGACCCGCCAATTTTACAAATGATTGGAACTTAATTACGTTTTGAAACTTTACGCTTTATCGATTTCTCGATTCAACGATTTTCACTCCCTGCTTTATAAACGCACAAATCGCACAGCCATCGCAATCTAAAACGAAACCCGAATGTTCTCAACAAAACTAATGCATAATCTATCGCATTCGCTCTCGCTTTCTCACTTCAACGCGTCCTCGCTTATTCTAAATCGACTTGTGTATGTATGATTACAAACTACATCTATATAACTATCTATATATACGTATAAACAAACAAGTCATTGTGTGAGAACTTAGGAATTTCGTGTTTCCTATGTGGCTCCTATGTGATTCGCATTACTACTATACTATCGCACCAAGTTTTGAACGCGCTCAATCGCATCGCAAAACTCAAAAAAATCATTATGATCGAATCTCACTCCAAGTCTCTTTCTGCCTAGATGCCTTCCAACAACTCTACTTCGAGAATGCTAGCAAAGAGACGAGCCAAACGAAGGAGCGAAAAGAGGATTGCTTCACTTGTGACCAGGGAAGTGGTCAAAGTCATTCCTCAGATTGCCACACGAGTTCACTCTCTTATCAACTCTCGAACTTCGGAAGACGTTAAGACAAAAGAGCCGCAATCTACATTTCTCTACAAACACTTCAAGGCCTGTGACCCGATGGTTTTTACAGGTGAAGGAGGTGTTTCTCAACTACTCCAGTGGTTCAACTCTATCGAAGTTACCCTTCGTCAAAGTGGGTGTCCCGATAGTTTCCGTACTACTTGCGCTACCGGAGTATTTCAATCACGAGCACTCGACTGGTGGACCGCCGAACGCAACAAACGTGGGATCTCCGCAGCTTACGCTCTCTCTTGGGATGAGCTGAAAGAGCTCATGAAGAAGGAATATTGTCCTCCTCACGAAATCCAGAAGCTAGAAAACGAATTTTGGGAAATCAAGCAAACCAAAGGTGACAACGCTAGCTACACTGCAAGGTTCAAACAGCTTAGCATAATCTGCCCGAGCCAAGTCAACACTTCAGAAAAGGCCATCGTGAAATACATTCGTGGCTTGCCTGAGTGTGTGGGTGATTTTGTCGAAGCTGCAAGACCTGCTACTATCGAAGAAACCTACCGCTTAGCCGCAGAAATCAACAACAAGCGACTCATGGAAGGATTTTCCTCCAACAATCCTGTCAAGCAAGCTTATCAAGCGATCAACATTAGTCCCTCAGACGATCCTGTCAACGATTCTCCTGATGAATCTACTGACGATTCATCTGACGGATCTGCTAACGATTCTTCTGATGAATCTGCTGACGATTCATCTGACGAATCTGCTACCGATTCTTCTGGCAAATCTGCCGACAGTTCTTCCAACGACAAATCAGCTAAAGACTCTGCGAGTGAGTTTTCAGACGAATCCTCCAACGACGACACCTCATCGCAAGACACTGAAAAACCCAGCCGCAAGCGAAAGACTTCAAGCCCGAGCTCATCAACAACCGAACTACTGCAACCAAAACCTCTTCAAGTAGTTCCGATGTTTCCGAAACGAGCTTACACTGGAGCACATCCTCAGTGTTACTCGTGTACTTATCATCATCCAGTTGGGGCTGACTGTCGCTATTGCAATAACTGCAACCGTTACGGTCACTTCACCCGCAACTGCCGCATCGAACCGTGAACTTGAGTACAACAACAACAGCTCCAGCAAAAGTCTTCGGCATCAGACATCTAGCCAGCGTAGGATAAAGTTGTAACGATACGATTATTCGACGTTAATTTCTAAGTTTTGAACCTACTCTATTATTCTATTACTCGATGTTGCCACTATGCGTAACATTAACTCTCGTTCTCGTCTTCTCTATCACACTCTAGTCGTCGCACTTAGACTAGAATCACGCGCATACTATATACTATATCACGAAATGATGTGTTTTACCCTCACTACACTCTTAGAACGAGGTACAATAAACGTGCAAGGAACGATTAATCACGGGTGCACACGGGATTATTCGGGTCAGTGCATGGAGATCGTAGTGAATTCTAAGGTGCCATAAGCGTTTCGACGAAGTATGACACCAAATCACGGGATCTAAGTAGTAGGGGTCAAGCAAGGTGTGCTTTATCATACTACCAAAGTTCCGTGAAGAAAGTGCCATGTGGAGTTGAACGTTATTAGACCTATATACTATTGTGATTATTTTCAACACACTACACTCAATCGCAAGGCGTAACAACTGAAATTGCATCATCGCAAGACTTGTCGTAAGTCTGCAAACGCAATGCAATCGCCTCATCGATGGACTCTGGAGAGTCTACCTCGTAGGAAAATTGCATCAACGCAAGACTGGTCGTAAGTCTATAGCAATCAATCTCATCAAGCACATTAACGCTCACGATGTTGTCGGGTGAGGACTTATTCTACCCTCCTCGATAGCCGTGATGTGTCGCTATGTAACGGAAAGCTTATTCAAAACAAAACCCGACTAATCGCAATCGCTTGTCATGTGTGTCTCGCAATCTCTGTCGCCTAATATGTGAATCAATATCGCTTGCTGTGTATCAATCTATCGCTATCGCCTACCGTTATCTATGATATTCGTGTGAAGTTAGCACACATGACCTCGCTTCACGAGATGAAGCTCATATGGTTAAAACAAGGTGTTTTAGTCATATCGGCGACCTTTCGTGGAAAAAGGCCATGTGGGGTCTAACGTTAGTCAAACTCTGTGGTGTTAATCAATCAAAAAAAAATCGAACCGCATACCTTCATCGCTTGCAACGCAACAACTGCCGCTTATCGTAATTCGTTTATCGTCGCCGTCGTTACTAGTGTTGTGTTATGTTATTCGCTTAATAACCTAATCGATTATCGCTTGTCGTGTATAGTCTACCGCTTGTTCGCTCATTGGTGTTCGTTACAGTCTGTGTGGTATTAGTACGCATGACATCGCTTCACGAGGCAAAACTAACCTGGTTAAACATGGTGTTTCGCCATGTTAGCAAACACTCGTGGAAACGTGCCATGTGGGTTCAATAAGGAATCTAATCGAAAACGCGTTATTCAACTCGCCGGATTAACCTATACGATTCTATCTTATGCTCGGTCCGACTTTCTATCGATTGAATCGAGTAAACGCAATTCTATCCGTGTCATATCGGCACACCTGACACTGCCACACGATACAGAAGTAATATGGGCAAAGCATGGTGGATACGCCGCTGGTACTTCCTATATATAAGTGTTTTAAACATATTAACAAACTTTCGTGGGAAAGTGCCAAGTGGGGCTCGGTGATTAACTACCTTTTGTACTGATTTAAAACGTCTTTTTACAAGATTTTTGATTTAAAACCGGTGGACAAGTGAAATTTTCTCACGACGTGGAGTTAACATCGAATCAGCTTAACTCCATGTCCAAGAAAAGTTTCATAAGCCCAGTTTTCCCTAAACTTTTACAACGTCAAAACAAAATCCTTCTTAAGACATTGGTTCGACATCGAATTCAGCTAGAACCCATGTCATAGGAGAGTTTTCGTAACCCTTGTTTTCACCTTTGAATTCCTTAAAATGTTTAAAACTTAAACTTCCTTGCAACATCGGTTAACATCGACTCCGTTGACCTCACGTTAAAAAGGAAAATTTTCAAAAATTCCATCCAAAATTTCTTTTGAGTATCTAAAAACAAATGCTTCTTGTAACGTTGGTTAACGATCGACTCAGTTAATTCTACGTCATGAGAAACCTTTTCAAGTCCTTTAATATTGCAATCGCATCGAACTAACGAATTCTCCAAGACACGAGGTACTTTGGAACGCCAACTCGTGGGTTATTACTTTTCTCTTACGTCGCCTTCTCGCTATCGCAGTCGATCTCTCTTATTCGAAACGTTCTCGCTGTCAACTTACGGTCAAATCGCTCGCTGTATCGCTACTTATGCAGGAATCAACTCTCAAAAGTCTACCTGTTGGATTAATTTCGGGACGAAATTTCCTAAAGCAGGGGAGACTGTAACAACCCGCACTTTCACGCGTTGTTACTACTCGATAAACTCGTTACGCCTAGCACCCGAGATTCGGATCATAATGTAACTGTATCGCATACATCGCTATTCGAAGGATAATCGCATATTTTCGCAATACGTTAACGCTATACTACGCTATTATCACAAACACTAACACTCACGGAGGCATTGGGTGAGGACCTATTCTACCCTCCTCAGTGGCCGTGATGTGTCGAACGTAAACAATTAACGCTAACGAGGACTCTCGGGTGAGTGCTATAGCTCCAGTCGTCGTGACGATGATGACAATACGAGTGAACGGTACCCCGTCAGTCATTGTGGCACAACACACAATAACGTTCACGATGACATCGAGAAAGGACCTATACTACCCTCCTTGATGGCCGTGAAATGTCGTTAATAATCGCATACTCGAACCGAAAACCGTTTGTTATATCGAAACTGTGGAAAATGAATACGTATATACGACCCTTGGTGATTAATTATAATATATAATAATATAAATACATGAAAATGTGGCCAAACTATCGCAACGCACCAAAAAAGAGGATCGAAAGGCCTCCGTACGGATGGGCCAGCCGATCGGACAAGGCCAGCCGATCGGACAGCCAGCCGATCGGACAGCCATCCGATCGGACAGACCTGCACTTCCTTCCTTCCCTCTTTGCCTATAAATACCTCATTGTCACATCAAGCACACATGCTGTGACTGTTGCTGTTAGACCAGACGTTCCAACCCCTTTATCTCTCGATTTCTCGCGATTCTTGTAAGTTTCCAACTCAAACCTTGTACTTCCTTGATCTATAACCAATTCTACACCTTTCTACCCGTTAAATCTTCACTTTTAACCGTGAAATCTCTGGATTTTGGGCATTCTAGGGTGATGACATCCCATGCAAGAACGACTCAGATCTGAGTGATTTCCATACGCTCTTACATAAACCAAGTCTAAATCTATGTCTTTCTAATCAAAGTGTGTGTGTTTTCGAGTTAAACACGGGAAAGGCCATCAAGAACGGCCAGATCTGATGGAACGGGGTGGTTCTCGGCCGTTAGAACGGGTCGGATTTGCTGGGGTTTCAGTAGTTTAACGCAAAGACACCCCATCTCAGTCAAATCACCTGAAATCTTTCCAAAACCCATCAAGTGTGACACGATCAGGAGGATGGAACGAATTACCGTTCGATCAGGCTGCTATCCGATCGGACAGCAAACAAGATTCAACCAACCGATCGGCCAACATGCCAACCGATCGGCTAGCATGCCAACCGATCGGACAACATGCCAACCGATCGGCTAGCATGCCAACCGATCGGACAGCATGCCAACCGATCGGCCAACATACAAACCAATCGGCTAGCATGCCAACCGATCGGACAGCATGCCAACCGATCGGCTAGCACGTTAACCGACCGGACAACATGTCCAGCCGACCGAACAGGCCCAAGCATCAATGTCCGAACCAAACCTTGGTCTTTTCGCCACCATTTAACGCGCTATTCACCGCTAAACGATCTGTAACCAGGTTAACTCAGACGTACTCTCAATCGATCCAATTCAAGTTGTGTCTACTTGTCGATTACGCACTGTGAGTATACTTGAACCCTTTTTAATTGCATTTTGGGTGCAACATACGTTTCTAACAAATCGAACTTATCAAACGAATTATTCAATCAATCGAATTATCACTTGCGAATAACTGTTATGCATAGATATACGTGATGCTAGTTGCATATGTGCTAGGGCTTATACTCGCGACGTCCCACCATGACTAGTATAGTACTATTGCGCCCGACGGGGTCTAGTTTGCCATCGCATATTCGAGCATCGAGGACTTAGTTGGTAGTATCAGCTTTGTGAGTATATATGTCGTGTGTTACGTTTATGCATGTGGAAATTCGCTGCACGTTTTATTCTATTATGCTACATATCAAACCTGTATACTCGCCAATACTTTTGTATTGACAAATATTTTAACGTATGTTGCAGGTTAGTTCGCAGGCTATATCAAATCAAGCTAGGAAGTCTAGAAACTCCACTAAAATCTAGGTTGTCGGATTTGTATTGTTCGAGAGGACAAGCAATCTGTGATAACTTATGTGATTGTATTATTTGTTAGTATGGGATAACGAATGTATTAAATATTATCGCAATATAGTTGTTATGGATTCTCTCGAGCAATCTGATTCGCCTAGTGCCGCGCCCCGATGATTCCGCCATCGGTTGGGGTGTGACATTATGTAATATTGTAAACTTGTGTAAATGATATTTTGGTTGATTATATGCAGCATGATTTGTCTTCTCCTGTAAAGACGGATTCTTCGTTTGGGACTATCGGTACGCTGTTTTCGTTTTAGTTTATTTAAATTTTGACATGTAGACTGAACTTGTGAAGCTGTCTATGCAGTTAATGCGGTAAAATATCGGATATAGGTTATCTCGGTAAGATATTGGTAATTTAAATATAAGGCCGAATTTATATATATAGCAATTTAGCAGTTATAATTCAATGATATATCAGTTATATCGGTGATATATCGGTTATATCAGTCAATATAGCCGATAATATCGATACTGATATTCAGACCGATATTTTACCAGACATGATGAAATATCGAAAAACTCTAATTTTAATGACTTTTTTTGTAATAGAATTATAGTTATTAAACGTCTGGATTTTGTTAGAAACTACATAGCCTTGATACAATGAAGCTGACCCTGTTCTTTTTGAAAGATTTTGATGAAATTATGAAACTTTTTTCATGTGGGAATTTTGTTATATGTATGACCTGATACTATGACTCATAATAGATTCTGTTGGATGATGAATTATGGTTTTTTTCATGGGAATTTTGTTAAAGAATATCCCTTTTTAATGATTTTGATCAAATATTGGTTTTTTCATGTGGAATAATGTAATTATGAATTATTGGTTTTTTCATGTGGAATAATGTAATTATGAATTAAGGTGGTGTTGACCTTTGACAACCAAACCTCCAAAAAGTGACCCGCGAGATGAAAATGATGGAGGCTGCACTTTTAGGGGCTGCTCGACAAGCTCAGGTATTGGAAGTTGGAATTATTGGTTTATAAAGATTGGTATTTTTTATTAATGTTTTTTTATTAATGAAAGTAAGAATAAACATGGTGTTAGTTCGTATATTTGAATTGATGATGATGCACCAACGGTTTCAAGTTCACGTAGATTCTCATCTAATGATTCGGTACCTCAGCCTACTAAAAGTGCAACTCGTGTGAAACAAGTGAGAGTGGACAAGATAAGCCCCTTTTTAGCATTGCAAGAGAATTTAATCCTGTCGCAAGAGAATTTAATCCTGACATAACCAAAATCTCGGCAGGATTTGATGTAGGTCAGATCTACTAACTGTTAATGAGCATTACACACACGCATATATGTTTGTGATTTATCGTCCATGATTAAATGAAACTTTGAGTCGTATTCTTGAGCAGCCCTTGAAGATCCTCAACTTTGAGTCACTAGAGTAACACCTCAACTTCATGAAATTTAGCTTCAGCAATTGGGTATTTTCTTTCCACCACGTGGTTCCAGATTTATGTTTCACAAACAGAAGATGTATATGATGATGATGATGATCCAAATATATTATTAGAGGATTTTTAAAAGGATGTTACAGTACCACTTTTAAAACTGAAACTCAGTTCAAAAGGATCTAATTAGTAGAATATATGATGATGATGATGATGATCCAAATACATTATTAGAGTATTGGAAGTTGAATTAACATCATCAATTCAAATGAAAATTGGTATTTTTGATTCCTGGGAGGGATCTGTTACACGAAAATTGTATTTAGATTTTGCTTTATTGTTTTAAAATGGTTAAACATGTTGATGGTTATTTATTTGTCATTTAAAATATGTTCCCTTTATTTATAATTCATTTTCAATTAAACCTTAAAAAATGTATAGGGATTTGTTGTTTAATAAAATGTGTTATGCATGGTTTTCTAAGAAACCACCCGTGTTTGCACACGTGTCGTACCGCTAGTACTATATAATAAAAGAAACCAATGAGAGGACACATGTCATTCATTGAAGCCATCTATTTTTTATAGATAATTAATATCAATTAAAAGATAATTATAAAATTAAATCTAATATAAATTTAAACAATTCGTATAGGAGATAATATAATATTTTAAAATATTTATCAGATTTCAAAATTATTTATCCTGAAATTAACAAAAGATGTACACAAAATATAAATTAATATAATGTAAATGTTTATAAGGGGTAAACAAAAATACTAATAAATGTTTATTGGTTCTATACTTTTATTTTCGTGTTCAACTCTCAACTCAAATACGGTAATCATTATGTTTACGTGACATTTATAAAAACCATCGCCGCAATCACCCCATCCATCGTATATCGAGTATATCCGTTAGTTTTTTTAAAGATATAAATTTTTATTAGATTCAGCCAACCCGTATAATAAACGAGGTTTTTTTAAAGATATAACATTTTTTTTACTATACAAAATTACATTTATGCAACTCGTGTAATACGCGGGGTTTTAAAAAATAAAACTTTTTTATTATGTAGTATATAAAATTAGATTTATCCAATCCATATAATACATAGGGTTTATAAAGATATAACTTTTTATTGTTTGGTATCTAAAATTACATGTGCTCAACCCGTATAACACATAAGGTTCTTAAAAATGTAATTTTTTTCATTTTTAATCTATAAAATTAAATTTACTCAACCCGTACAATACGCTGGGTTCTTAAAAATACAATTTTTTTATTATTTAATATATAAAATTACATTTATTCAACCCATGTAATAAACGAGATTTTTAAATATATATTGTTTTATTATTTGGTATATAAAATTATATTTATTCAACCCGTGTAATACACGAGATTCTAATCTAGTGTACTCTATTAACCACCTGCAACTTACCACCCGGATGTCGAATGGAAACAATAATAATATCTAATTATCAGTTAACTATAGAGTTCATGGTTAAATTTAAAACTTAAAAGCAGTATTTATGATTAACAGAATTATGCGCATAAACGAAATTATACAATACATAATAATTTTAAGCTAATGATCCCTAATCCCATCGGCATTGGCTCAAACTAGAACCATATTACGGGCAACATGACTTTGTTCGGTGATCTTTCCAATATCTTCTTTTAACTCTGGCTCAACTTCATTGACTTCCACATTATAGTCAAAGTTTTTAGCGACGACAAGGAAGAAAAAGAAGTTCACCAAGCTCAAAATCGCAGAAAATGCGTAATAATAGTCGAGGTGGGACACGTTAAGGTTGTTTAGAATCCAACCATGGTGTCCATTCCTCTTTGTAACATTAGCCACGGTAGATAAAATGAAACTACTAAGAAAATATCCGATGCCAATACTGGTAGTGAAATAAGCTGTCCCAATGCTTTTCATTCCTTCGGGCGCTTGATCGTAGAAAAACTCGAATTTTGCTACTTCCAAGAAACAATCAGCAACACCCATCAATGCGAATTGGGGAAGGAGAATGTATATTCTTAGAGGCACAATTTGCCCGGGTTTATTTATTCCATGATCTTTAGCGACACTTAGTCGATATCTTTCTACAAGAAAAGCAATTGTCATAGTGATGATATGGATGATTATCCCAACTGTCATTCGTTGTAACATAGTGATACCTCTCGGGTTCTTTGTGTACTTTCGAACAAAGGGAACAAAGAGGCGGTCATAAACCACAAGGCTAATAAGCATTGAGATGGTAAAGAAAACAGATAAAGAAGCTGGCGGGATTTCAAAATTCGGGCCTATGGACCGAACCAATGTGGTGCCTTGTTTGATGAAAAGTGTGTTGGTTTGGGCTATTAGTGTGCTAGGAATGAATGTTGCACACAAAACCGGGATCATTTTGACCATTTGCTTTGTCTGCTCGACTTGTGTCACTGGACATAGGTACCATTCAGAAGCCGGTTCTTCAACCCTCACTGCGGCTTTGTCGAGAAACCTATATGTTATAGTGTTTAAAGAGGTTATGCATCCACATTAAGCAAGATAAAAAAAAATGTACAAATACAAAAATGACCATATGGGCTTACCTTAATGATGATGAATGGTCAATTCTATACTTTCCAGGACTAGCATAGTGGTCCAATGTCAACTCATAAAGCTCTTTCGAGTCAACGGGTACACTTGTATTCCACTTTCTTGCAGCCGTGACTAGTACCTTGGCCATTCGAGTAAACGGGCTTTCGACTCTTGGTTTGTGTCTATAAACCGGTGTTCCAAACACAAATGCTATTATGGCTACAAGTAGCGTGAGAGTAGGGATACCGTACCCTAACCCCCAATCCACGGTATCTTGAATGTACACCAGGAATGTATTTGAGAAAAGGGTGCCAAAGAAAATGCTAAACACCCACCAATTGAAGAAAGTGAGCTTATGGGCCCTTTCCTTGGGCTCAAAATCGTCAAACTGGTCCGCACCCATTGTGGAGATATTGGGCTTGGTTCCACCTGTCCCTATTGCAATAATGTAGAGTGCACAATAGAATATACCAACCTGGAATGAAGAGGCCCTTTTGTCACAGTCTAGGTAACTCACATTTTTACCACATGTTGGTGGCTTAAGGGATGGTAGTGAAACAACTAGAGTCAAGAGGCCCATACCCTGATAAATAAGAAGACAAAATACTAAGCCCATTTTTTCTAGATAGGCCTTATGCCCAACAAATACATAAATAAAAAGGATTTGGGTTTACTGACTATCACAAAAAGATTGCTAATTATAATTTATGTATAGAATGACAGAATGGTATATTGTTTAAAAATAAATGAAAAAAGATCATGTTTATGGGTTTTGGGTTGGCGGGTTAAATTGTTATTCCCGGACACAACCCATAAATTATTCGTGTTAGATGCATCAACCCTGGCCCGCACACAATTAAAATCCAATAAGTCGCGCTTGGGTTTCTAAGGTGTAACTAACTAAATCTAAGGCTTTGGTCTAAAGTGCGTACAAAACCATATGCTTACCAGCAGATAAATGAGCGAAGCAATCATGAAAGTCCAGTATCGGCCCAAATATGTGTCAGCAATATATGCACCTAAAAGAGGAGTCATCCAAACGGTTGTGCCGGTCGTGTCCGACGTTATGTCGGTAGCTTGCGAATGCTTCCGGCCAATATCGTGTTTGGTCGGGTTGTCGCCCCTTCATAGCGTCAACGACGCTTGTGACGAGAGCCAATTATTCTTCGTGGGTCCAAGATGCCATCTTCTTCGGGTTGGGGTAGCGAGTTCGTGGGATCAAGTGGGTTATGGTTGGGGTAGCCGGTGGGGTAGCGGTGGACAGCGATGGTTTGGGATGGGGTAGCCGGTGGGGTTTGGGGTTACATTTATAGGGGATGTTGAGGGTTGGGGTGACCGCTTGGCTTGGCCAAACGGTTGGAATTTAAAATTCAAACACCCGCTATGACATGGCGGTGGACAACGAATAGGAGGCCGCCACATCGGATCTCAAGCCCGCCCCACGCCCGGCTTCAAACCCAAGCCCCAAGGGCCACGCCCCAACCCAAGCCCCATAGTCTAATAAACACCCTAAATCTCATGTCGCCGGTTTGAAACACAACCCCCCCCCCCCCCCTCTAAGACCATGGGGTATGGTGGGGCTTGGGTTGGGCATTGGTTGACACGTGGACATTCAAAACTCAAGGCTTGAACCCACTTTTGAAGGGGGTATGGTGGGCGTGGCTTGGCTGGCATATATTTATAACCAAAAACTGCTAAACATACAACATAATTATTAAAATAAACATACAAAATAATTATCAAAATAAAAATCTATCATTCTTCGTCGTCTTCGTCGGTTTCGAACCCAGGAATCGTTGAAACATGTTCCACCAAATCAGCTCGAAGGTTGTGATGTATATCTCTTGACTTTATTAAAAATTCATTTGCCGCTTTATCTTCGTCTGTTGACTTTTACGTTACCTGGTTGGGGGTCATCATCATCATAGTAGGTTACGACCGCTCTACCTTCATCCTCCAAAATCATGTTGTGAAGAATGATACATGTGTACATCTCGTTTCCAATTTGATCCTTGTCCCATAGTCGACAAGGCATTGCCAATATTCGCCACCTATTCTTCAAAACACCGAATGCTCGCTCGACGTCTTTACGTGCAGCCATCTGGACCCTGTTAAACTTTAATCTCTTTGGATCTGTCGTACCGTGTTTTGTGAACGATTTTACAAAAGCCCCCCACTCTGGGTAAATCCCATCAACTAGGTAGTACCCATACACGTACTCAAGCCCGTTTACAAAGAAAGTTCCTTTGGGCCCTATACCATTTACCCGATCATTGAAAAGAGGCGAGTGGTTTATGATGGTAATATCAATATGTGAACCTGGCATACCGAAGAAAGCATGCCATATCCAAAGATCTTGGGACGCAACCGCTTCAAGCATGATGGCTGGCACCCCGTGAAATCCACTAGTGTGAGCGCCTTACCATTGGGTAGGACAAAGTTCCCAAGGCCATTTCATACAATCTAAACTATCTACCATCCCGGGTAGCCCATGATAATCTGAGTGATGTTCCAATATTTGTTGCATGTCACTGAAGGATGGCTTTCTCAAATATCTTTTCCTATAAAGTTCTAGAATACACGAACAAAGTTGTGAAGAGTTTCTCTAGCTACACGTGCAGACATTTTTAAATAGTCATCCATAATATCCGAACTATTGCCGTACGCTAACTACCTAAGTGCGGCCGTGACCTTTTGCCACGTACTAAATCCTAATTGCCCGGTCACATCAGGTTTTTGTTGGAAATAAACATATTTCTCCTCAAGATCTCTATCCTTAAAAATAAGTTTCTACTCATACGAAAACGACGCCTAAACATTTTTTCATCATACTTAGGTTCCGCTGAGAAGTAATCGCTTACCAACAAATCGTTAGCGGTGTGCCGTTCACGAGCGATGTACCTTCTCCTCCGTTTAGGTTGTTGAGTCTCTTCCTCATCGTCTTCGTCTTCCACGATAGCTTTCACCACCGCCGCGATCGTTTGTAGAAATATTTATGCACTATCGTCAGATGATGATGACGATTCACTATAACTTGAAGAACTCATGGCAATATTGTGTTTTATGTGTTTGATATTGTGTGAGAAAGATGTTAAATGTAGTAAGTATTTATAAAGGAATTTTTTTTTTTTTAAATATAGACCCCAACGGCTAGCCCAACGGCTAGTTTGAAAGGGCCATTCACAACCCGCCATGTCAGCTTGCTCCCCCGCCCCACGCCCGGCTTGAAAGCCAAGCCCCAAGGGCCACGCCCCAACCCAAGCCCACCCGGGATGGTGGCTTGGGCGTTTTCCCCCAACCCACGCCCCAACCCAAGCCCCATACCCCACGGCCTAAACGTGTTGTAACTTTGTGTTTGTGTAGTGTCACTAAATTTTTAGTTGAAGCACACATATTGAGGTTTCATAAATTAATATATGGTAGTTGAGTATAATTGACAACACATTTTTTCTTGATTTATATCACATCATATGGTAGTTGAGTATAACTGATAACACATTTTTTCTTGATTTATATCACATCATAAAATAGTAATTCAAGCTCATTTTAGAGATACATGATACTTTAAGGACAAAAATACACAAATAAAATTTTGGGTAAATTACTTTTTGAGTCCCTATGTTTTATAAGTTTTAACCACTTGAGTCCAAAAGCAAAAAGTTTAACGACCCGAGTCCCCATAAGCATTTTCTTTAACCATTTGAGTCCAAATTTCTAACTCCATCCACCAAGTCTGTTATTATAAGGGCAATTTGGTCATTTACACACAAAGTACAAGTCTTATATGTATATCAGTACAAGTCTCTTCTCTCTCTCTACACACCACTACACAGCCACCATCCCCACCACTGCCCCACCAGGCCACCATCATCTCCACCACTGCCACCATCATCGCACTACCGCCACCTCCAAACACCCACCACCACCGTCTCACCCCACCACCGTGAAGGAGTCCTCCATGGCCGTTATGTGTTGTACAAAAGAAACCGACTAGAACACGTAAGTACGTAACAAACCACGTTTATCCAACCGATTAGCCACAAACGCCTCCACAGAATAATACCCTTTCACTTTCAACCAATTCAACTCCACCCAATCCACTGACCCATCAACACCCCCTCTTCACCCCTCAAAAACTCCCCATTTGACATCCCATCCATAATTTCAACAAAAGCATCCACATTTCAACAAACTCACAACTAACTGTAACAGAATCCAAACAACCACAACAACCTTTACCCAAATTACCAAAATTCTCGCCTTCTTTCGAATCGAAAAACTGTAAGCTTTCACTTAAACGCTTCTCTGGGTCCGAACCCAAACTAACTCTGGTCAATAACCCATGAGATTTTCGGAAACAGAAGCTGGGGATATTAGGGTTTGATGAGGGTATATCAGGAAGAATAATAAACAAGCCATGGTCGTTGTGTTTGAGCTTGAATTGCAATTGAATTAACAGTTGTGTGAACGATTGATCAACGATTCTGAGGTGGGATTGCTGTTTGCGGACCGTTTGAGAATTGAAGATCTATGGTTAGGGTTTGATTGTGAAGAAGATGGTGAAATTGGTAAGTGGGAATTGTAGAGGGAGATGTGGGAAGTGAGGGAATCGATCAATTGGCAGAGAGATGTGGGAAGTGGGTTTGATTGTGAAGAGAGAGAAAGGAAGGCAAGAGAGATAAGGGTGAAGAAAGAGAGAGAGTTTTTTATTTTTTAAATATAAGGGTATTTTGGTCATTTAACAATACTTAACCAAAAAATTAACAGTGTTAGAAATTTGGACTCAAATGGTTAAAGAAAATGCTTATGGGGACTCAGGTCGTTAAACTTTGTTGCTTTTGGACTCAAGTGGTTAAAACCCATAAAACACAGGAACTCAAAAAGTAATTTACCATAAAATTTAAATATACTCAAATTTGCAACGTATGCCTTTCGTTTTAAAAAGCCCTACAATCAATCTTTTACTATAATTTTTGTTGCCCGAATCAACCTTTTGCATAAACTCATTTATATTCTTGGTTAAGTCAATTCACATGCAAAGCATGTGGGAGTATTTTGTTCTTTTTAAATCCTTATTTACTATATATTGTTAACTAGTAAATTGCCATGTGCGTTGTTGCATCGTTTCGTAAAAGTTTTAAGTCAAAACCAGAGCCGGCCCCTAAGGCTTATCAATCTAGGCTAAGGCCTAGGGCCACAAAAAAACAAGGGCCTCCAATTTGATTTCCTTTCATATATTAGACTTGTTTTTTTGACATTTAAACAACGTTTCTAGGCCCAAGATTTAGGATTTACACTAGGAGTCCGCATTGTCCACTCACGCAACACATCAACCCTCGTTACTTGCGGCGTCTTTTGAGTAACCAATGTGAAACTGATTGCGGATTGAGCGAAATTAGGGCCAAGATTAGGAAAAATCATCGCTATGATTATTCAATATCTCAAATCTCAATCTCAATTCCTTTATACCAATTCAATAGAGTCCTGACTTTTTAGTTCGTTTAGGGCCTCTAAAAACGTTGGAACGGCTCTGGTCAAAACGTAGAATAACTGAAAACGTACAAAAAATAAGCACGAAAACGTATTATATATGACCTGATTCATTTTCGGATTTACGTCAGAAACATAAATCAACTTAAATTTATGTCCACATCCACGTAAAACTCGATTACAAAATCTTTAAAAAGTTATAAGTGGCAATGCCAAAATTTGAGAATGTACAATAATAATAATAATAATAATAATAATAATAATAATAATAATAATAATAATAATAATAATAATAATAATAATAATAAATAAATAAATAAATAAAATACAAAAGGAAAAAAAGTCAAATCAGTATCCACAAAAGTTGGTAATTGTAACCCCTAATTTTGGTCACAGACTTCATTTAGTTTTCTTCACCAATTCTCAATCTACATCCACAAATTCTGCTAGAACACTTCAAAGAATACATCTCAGTTTCCCACAAGGCTAGACAGTCAACAATCCAGTGATTTACAATTGCCTCTTAAAAGGTGTTTATTCCAATCTTTATATGTAAATTTTACATGGGTTTGATTAAAAGTTTAATCTTTAGATGTTAAAATAAAATGGGTTTGATTAAAAATCCAATCTTTTTGTGTAAAATTAGCATGGGTTAATTAAAAATTCAATCTTCACATGTAAAATTAACATGGGTTTAATGAAACTCATTTCTGCAAGTGCAATATTTTAATGCTACAATGTTGGTGGATGTTAACATACACATGATACTATAAAGGTGTTATGGCACTTACCTAACATGTAATAACACGCTTTCCATCTTCCAGTCGTTGATCTCTGCGCACGTTTACCCTTAAGATCAGTAGTCCCGTCTTGTGTAAAATTTTGTTCCGCTCCTCTCTGGTACGCCATTGCGCAAAGAGCAAGAATGAATACCAGAAATATGTATGTATGGTTCGGTTTTTATATATACATCTATGTTCATGTCACTATAGAAAATTATATTGCAAGATATTATAGTACAATTAATTCTAGTCCTTTTCCCTTGTCTACCCTGTTAGGATATTTTAGTTGGCATTTACCAAATTGCCCTTCATGACCTACATGAGGGAAAGACATTTGATCCCATTGGTTACTAACACGACCTACAACATTTAAACATGAGGGAAAGACATTTGATCCCATTGGTTACTAACACGACCTACAACATTTAAAGAAATTAAACAAAATTAGTCAAACATATTGGTTGTTTTGTGTCAAATAATAAATATTACTTTAATGCTAGACTATGGGGTGTGGAGGGGCTTGGGTTGGGGGCGTTGATCGACATGTGATGAGTGTGATATCTATAAGGTAATATTTAAAAACAAGAGGTGTGGTGTGGCGTGGCCAACCATGTAGATTTTATTTTTTTAAACTATTTTAAATTTCATTTATAGAAAAATGCTCGGATTGTCCCTGTGGTTTGCCCATTTTTCACCTTTAGTCCCAAACTTTCTAAAATTACACCTATAGTCCCCAAATTTTTTAATTTCGTTCCCGCATAGCCCCTAGCGTGGATGGGGGTTTGTTTTTTGTGTTAGGTCCGTATGAAATGACAAAAATACCCTTAATGTCAAATTAATAATTAAAAAAGTTTAAAGAAATATAATAATATTTTACAATTTATGTGGGCCCACAACCATCCTACCCATTTCATCTTTCCCACTCCATACCACCACCACCACCACCATCTCCACCTTCAACCACCACCACCATCTACCCCACTTCACCCCCACCACAACCACTGCCGCCCTCATTACTGATTGATGTGAACAACAAATAAATTATCGATGTCCAAATCTGTTTTTTGTATGTAACCTGAATCTAATCCGATGAACAACAAGTCTACTTAAAAACCGTTCAAAATATTCTCAAATCACTTAAATTTCACTTACTTATTCAATCACACTATCTATATTCAACTGAATTTCCTCCACTTTTCTCTGAATCTATTTGAGTTTTCTGACGGAAGTGGCGGCGACAATGGCGTCGGAGGGTGAATCGTCGAATCCGACGGACACGGTGTTGTTCGTGGGGATGTCGTTGGTGTTGGTGTTGGGGATCGCATCGAGACATGTGCTAAGAGGAACTAGGGTTCCGTATACAGTTGCTCAGCTTGTTATTGGTATCGGCTTGGGATCATTAGGTATGTATGTGTGATTTGTCTTAATAACATTGATTTCATTATTTGGAACTGAATTATGAATGTTTTTTTTTATAATCATGATGAATTTAGTCATGCTTTCACCTTTTGGATACCAGGTCTGCAATCTGGTCTTGCAGTGAAGAACCGAATGTCAGTAGCGATTTTGGGGGTGGAGGTGGGTCAGAGTGTCGATGGTGTGGCAGTGCCGGCCAGATAGTACTGGTCTTGAGGGTCGATTGCGGTGGTGACGGGTGGTTGCGGGTGTCACCGGGTGTGACGGGTGGTTGCAGGTGTCGCCGGGTGTGACGGGTGGTTGCAGGTGGGTAGGTTTTGTAGGGTGGTTGCAGGTCTCGCCTGTGTTCCTTGGGTGTCTTCGAACTTTTGGTGGTGACCGGCGATACTGTTGGATGGTGGTGACTGGTTGTTGCAAAGAAGAAGGGGTGGGAATATGGTGGGAATGTGGGGTTGGTCGACAGATTATTAAAGTGGGCCACCTACACACATATATTTAATTTCATTTGTTTTATCATTAAGGGCATTTTACTAATTTCACAAGCACTTAACTAAGAAAACTAACTCCCATTCACGCCAAGGACTATCCGATAACGAATTTGCCAAAGTTAGGAACTATAGTTGTAATTTTAAAAATGTAGGGACTAAAGGTGAAATCGGAGCAAACCACAAGAACTATCCGAGCACTTTTCTCTTTCATTTAATTAAAATAACACACTAATTAAAATAGAAGATAAGATTACATATAATTTATACTTTCTATAAAAGGAGAAAACGCAGTGACATAAGAAAAGCTGAGGTGACAGCCATAGAGGCTGTCAAACAATGTCTTTTTTATATCATTATTGCATCATAAGTCTTAATATATAAAATCACTTTAAAATCTATTTAAAACTCTGCCATCAAACCTCTGCCCATATAGATGTATTCATACATACGAAATTCAAACCTCTGGTATCAAAATCTCTGCTTAGATTCAAAATTCAAAATTCTGGCTACAGATTCAAAATTCAAACCATACACATATACATATATAATATACATGATTTTGGCTCCACATTCAAATTTCAATTCATCTCTCTCACTCATATCCGTGAGCAATCACCCTCTCTCTCAAATGCAGAGCTTCCATATTCAGCCGGTTAATCTCCGATTACAGATCTTTGTACTTCACATAATTGTTCCAAGATTGTTGAAAGTAGTTTTTTTTTTTTTTTTATAATTTTGAATTTTAGATTTTGAAGTGATCTACTCTAATTTAAATTTTGAACTGATCTACTCTAATTCTGGTTTTATATTTCAGCCTAATAAGAGTTGTTTGAAATTCATATAATCATTTGCGGGTTATTTTAGGTTTGTGGATTTTTTTTAAACTGTTGATAATTTTTATTTTAAAGTTTTGATATATTTCAACTCTGTTTTCTTCGAGCGACCAGTGGTAGAAGCATCTGTGGAGCCAGAATGATTTTAGAATATGTTAATATGGATATTGATAGTATTAAATTAAATACAAAGAAAGATTAAACACTTAAATATACATAAAATACTACACGCTACAATTAACACTTGCTAGAATTTCGTAGACTCTGGCCTTCTTCACAGCAATTTCATTCTTTCTTTTGTTTTGCAGAACCCCTAGCATGTCGTAGATTTTCTGATCCTGTTTCAGCATCTGTGTGATAAACTCTTCTGCATTGTTCTTAAAGTCTGATGTAGGAGAGTGGAGGACTTCATCAAGCAATCCGATGCTGCTCCAGGTTTTCTTGTAATTATTATCACTGATGATGTCGATTTTTCTGTTTAGTTCTCCATCAGCTCTGTTTTCTTCCAGCGACCATCTAGAGAATTGTATTTTAACATCGTTTGTGTTCGACCAGTGGTAGAAGCATGTGTTTGCCATGTAGAGTATTGTTGGTGTTGCAGATTTTGATTTGTTTTTTTTTTTTTAAGAGAACAGGTTTTGAAAAGACAATTGTTAATGTTTTGAATCAAACTAATCATTAGTCTTTTATAGTGTTTAAAATGCATCTTTATGGTAAACGAAGAGGTTAATCGTAATTATGATAACTTGTTTTTTTTTGAAGGTTTAAAATCTGTCCTTTCGTTACTTGATATTTAATTTTATAGTTTTTCCATAAAAACTTATTTTTGAAAGGTTTTGCATTAAATGACTGTTGTTTTTAAATATGAATATATATGTTTATATTAAATGTACACGTTTTTCTCTCCTAGATTATTAAATGTACAGTGAAATTAAATCCGACCTTAGGGCTGTTAGATATTTCACTATATAATATCATTGTCAGTTCACCTGTTTTTCATCACGTTTTACTACGAACATATCCTTCTTTCACATCACTTGAGTAATATATAACTTCAAATGTCATCATACACTTCTGCAGACTCTGATGATTTAAAGCAGCGCTTTATCAAGCAAGTTGAGGATCAAGTATATGAGGAGAGGGCTACTCTTCAAGAGCTGAAGAGGTGTTTTGATGGACTGCATCTTGGTTTGTTCACGAGAGACCGGGTTTCCAGAAATCTGATGGCGATGCCTTCAACTTCCGTTCGTGACCTTTGTGTTGTCAGTAATATAGAGTGCGGTGATAGAGACGTGGAGTTCATGGCGATGCTCAAAGATATACATCTAGAGGTTCAGTACTCGATGGAGTTGAAGCTAAAATTTCTTAATTTTTGCTGTTAGATTCTTAAATTTCTTGGTGTTATTGTTAGATTTTTAAGTTTCGTTGTTCAGTAGTCGATGTAATTATTGATCTTTTAATGCCATAAATAAATTGTAATCCTATTAATCTTTGTGGAGCATTTTATTTTTACTAATTTTAGCATGCATAAGTATTATTATATAGTTTTTAATATCATCTGAGGATTGCAGATCGATATTGATGTAGATGTGAAATTGTCTCTGAGTTTGATTTAGATTATGTTGATGTTGATGTTGAATTGTGCTTGAACAGATGTTTGGTAAGTCAACAGAGGTTTAAATCTCTCAGGTTGGTTTAAGGCTGAATAGATGATTGCAAAGCAAAATATTCTAGAATATCTAATTGTTGAATAACAGTTTTTTGAAGAATGATCTCCTCCAAATTACAAAGAATCAATATCTGCTACTGTAAAGGTCTATCAAAGCTAAAGTCTGCCAAAAAAGAACATCTGCTTGAAATCATCGTCTGCTGATGAAGAAAGTCTGAAGAAGCAAAGGTCTGCTATGGGTCAAAAGATGTTAAAGAACAACAGATGATATTTAACATTTGCTGCTCAACAGAGGTTTTCATACTAACAGTGCTTAGGTTAATAGCAGATGTTGGGAGTTTGTTAGGCTAATAGAAGATGTTAGGAGTTTGTTAGGCTAATAGCAGTTTTTCATTGTAATTGCAAACTTCGTAAAAGCATGATGATGAAAGCATTAAAATGTCTTCAGAACATCAAAAGTCCATTCTTAAAAATAGCTATTTAAAAAAAAATCAAAAATCCTTAAAAGTCTGTTGAAAACAACTGTTTTTGAAACCTCTGTTTGGCTAAAAATTCATCCACTACTGAAAGGTATCGTCTGTTCTCATAAGTTCTGTTTATCCTAACGACTGTTGACTTACCATTGTTCCCAACATCTGTTGTTGCCCAACAGAGGTTTCTAAACAACTGTCATCCATTATCACAATAGAGATTCTGACGTGGACAGATGTTAGCCATCAGATCTTTGTAACTTCTACCACGTCAGCATTCACTTTTTCACTTTATAAAACCCTGTTTCATCCCCAAACAGAGCTTTTACCGTTGTCTCGAATTTAAAATTAATCAAAGCGGTTTCCACCTTCTTCTTCAACACTCCTTCGTCAACTTCTCGTAAGTTTCAATTCCGACCATGGCTCTGACAATCAAAAAACCCCAAAACTACCTGCCTATTTTTGAGAAAACCTAGAAAAATACTCTCTATCATTCAATGATTGATGTTCTTACTTCATCAAAATATAAGGCCATTCTTACTGCCGATGCACCCATTTACCAAGAAACACTCCGCGATTTCTGGGCAAATGCCAATATTGAAGAACAAAACAATAAGCCATTCAGTATAACTTCAAAAGTCAGAGGTGAATTGGTTGTTATTACCCCCACTACCATATCAACAACATATGGGATAAACGACTTAGCCGGTAAGATATATTTCCCAAAAAATGAGTTTCAAACAGAGCTGATTGAGAGGGGATATGATGGACAGTTGAATAAGGCAACTATGTATAAGCCAAATTTTCCACCATTAATGAAATTCCTATTCCATTCTCTCTTAACCTATCTCTCAAATAAAACCACTTCTTTTAATGAAATACCTTTGAAAATTCAGTACATGGGGTATGCTATTTTGACAAATACTGATTTTAACTACTCCCAAGCATTGTTTACTGACTTGGTTACAAATTTGAAAAACATTAAAAATGGGAAAAATGTTGTTTTTCTAATGTTTCCTAGACTATTAAGCTACTACCTGCAAAAACATGTTTCTCAAAAAGCTTTTGAACAAGGTACAACTTTTAAAATGAATAGTTTAACATCTGAAACTTTTACTCGCCTTATGGCCAAAGAGTCAAATGTTTCTAAAACACAAGTAAAGAGGAATGAGCAAATTTTAGATGAGTCCAAATCTGCTCCTCAAACCTCTGTTGCTGAGCCCGCCACTCTTGGGGATCACAGCACTACAACCACTACTGTGAAACCCCCACTAACAAAACCCAAAAAGACCAAAACAAAATCCAAAAAGCCCACCAAACCCACAAAAACAGGTCCTCTGGAAGATGAGATCCCATAGGTTAACCCTGTGACAACACAAATGTCACTAGAAACCACTGTTGCTACTTCCTCACAACATGTGAAAATATCTCAACCCTTAAACCAAACTCCTCATGATTCTTCACTAAAGGAACATGTTGTAATCACAGGGACACCACAATATGATGCCATACCTTCATATGAAAGTATGCTTAAAAGCCCTTCTCCCGTGGTAATGTCCGTTTCCACACCAATCCCTTCATCTCCTATTCCACCAACCTTTGTGTTGACACTATTTGAAGCTATTGACATTCAGACTCATAACAACCCCTCCCACCAACACATTACTGAGAGTTTAACTTCAACAATAGTTGTGTCTGAACCTGTTCAATTAGCTAACCCACAAACAGTTAAGGAGGATATACCTCTTAAATTTCACGAAATTCTTGATGGTATTTCAAGTGGAGCAGCTACTACAAATGCCAAATCCATTGATTTACATTTGGATAGTAGTTTCATTTCTAAGACTCCATTGAAGACAACCACTTCTGTGGCTACTACGGTAACCACTGATGCAGAGGGAAGTCCCCAGAACCAAGAAAAAGGGGCATCTGCTAATGATGATTTGGAGTCTACTCCTATCACAAAAGTATATACAACCACCTTTGGTAGGAATTCAGATGATCCTATTAAATTAGCTGATGAATTAAAATACAAGGATTTGACGGAGAGAATGTCATCCATTGAAACCATTGTTGGTGAAATGAAAGATCTGATGAAGTAGTTGGTGGATGCTTCCAAAAGTCAGCCTACTCATCAGCAACTATCCCAGGAGCTTTGGAATTCTGTGCAACCAATCTTAGCAGCTCAAAGGGAATTGGCTGAACTTCAACATAACTCACACATGGAATTGATCAGAGTTATGGTTGAAGCAAGGTACAAGGATACCCAGGCAGATATCAAGGGCATCAAAGAATCCCTTGCAAAGTTAACTGGCACCTTCCCTACTCCTGTGTTTGAAAAAGATGATCAAGATGATGATGCCAAAAAGGGGGAGAATGATTCTTTGAGGAAACTTGATGTTGACCCCAAAGCTAAACCAAAGGGTCAGCCAAAACAAAAGCCAGAATCTGCCAAAGACACTTCTGCAAAATCTTCTGTAAAGTCTGATGCTGGAAAGAAAAAGGGAATTGATGAGACCCTTAATAAACAGACAGATGATGAGTTTTGGCAAAGCAGAAGAGAAAAGACACTGCAGAAAGCAAAGCAGATGTTTGTAAGCAGGAACAGGAGAAAAAGATGAAATGGGAAAACAAAACACAAAACATTGGCACTTCTGATAGAAGAAAATCTTTCAGAAACAACAGACCACCACTTGCCACAATCCCCAAAAGAACTGCTTCTAAAAAGCCAACCACTGCTGCAATCAAACCTAAACCTTCACCTCAAAAACCACCTCAAAAGAAGTAGAAAATAGCTTCATCACCACCACCATCCTCCATCAAACTAACAGATGTTGATGTATCAAAAGCATCAACAGATGTTAAGGCAACAGCTGTTGAGACACCAGTGGTTTCAGCAGTTGTTAGTCAATCTACTGCTGCCATTCACTTTGATTCTCCACCATCAACACAATTACCACAAACACCCCAAAGATTCCCATCACAATCAACCTTTTCGCCTAAACCACCCTCTCCATGAAAAACTCATCCTCATCCTCCAAAGTTTGCCTATGCTAGATTAAGGAAGTTTGTGGTGCTTGAAGAAGAAAAAGAAGTAACAGCACCAATTCCTTTATCATCTGCTCCTGCTACATTATTCATTCCACCCTCATCACCAAAAACCAACCCAATCAAACAACCACCCACTAGTCACATCCCACTGATCATTGTTCAATCTGAAATGGAACAGTTCCACAAAATAGAGGATCCATCCAAAAGAACCTTTCGATCTCTGTATGGCCTCAGAACACCTCAAAATATAGATGAATACTTGAAATTGAAATCCAACCAAGCTCAAAGTATAACCAAAGAACAGAGTAATGGGTTAGGTGACAAGAGATACCAAAGTCTCTATCAACATGGGCTTAGCAAGGTCAGGAAACTGGAAGACTTTGCTAGAGACTTGAGTAAATCCATGTCTGAGTTGCCACCAATTGTTGATCTTCAAAAGGAACAAAGGATTGATTACTTGGATATCATCATGAAAGACAAGCCCTACAAAGCCAACAAGTCTCAATTCAAAGACTGGTCTCTAGAAGCTATCAAAGAAGAAGTAAACATAATTGAAATAATGAAAAAGGATCCTCAAATGAAAAAATCTGCACCCAACTGGAACAAATTCAAGAAGGTTGATGTAGATGATGCATTGAGATACAAAAGGAAGAGAGCAGAGCATGTTGCAGCTGGATATGGGCCTGCTAGATCAATTGTATGATGGTCTAAGCAGAATGTTGATGAGGCCTATAGAAGGTTAGAAGAACTCAGAAAGGCAGATCTAATTGTTCCTCAGAAACCAGCATACACTAAAACCACTGCTGATAGGCCTGAACAGACCCATGCCCATAAAAAGTAGTTCTCGTCATCTGTTTTACCCATTAGTTGTCACACCCCAACCGATGGCGGAATCATCAGGGCGCGGTACTAGGCGAATCAGATTTCATGTTCATTATCCCATACTAATAAACAAATATTTCACAAAAAGTCATACAGATTTCATGTCTCTTGAACAATACAAATCCGACAACCTAGATTTTAGGTGAGTTTCTAAAGTAGTCCTATCTTGATTCGAGATAATCTGCGTTTAACCTGCAACATACGTTAAAATAATGTCAATACAAAAATGTATTGGCAAGTATACAAGTTTGATATAGCATAAAGTAGATAAAAGCGTTGCAAATTTCCACATACATAAACATGATACACAACATATACGCTACAAGACAAAAACTACCAGCTAAGTCCCGAGATGACTGCGATGTGCGTTTGGGAGTGCGAGTTTATCTTAACTAGACCCCTTCAGGCGTGAGTCGAACTATAGTACTATACTAGTTAAGTTGGAACGTCATGCGCAAAAGTCCTAGCACATATGTATCAAGCATCACGTGTAAATATGTACGTCAGTCATTCGCATGTGATAATAGTTTAGATTGTGTACTGCGTTTTGATAAGTGTGTTTTCGATATAAACGTATGTTACACCCCAAAAGTATGTTTAAAGCGTTAAAAGGGGGTCAAGTATACTCACAGTGCGTGTCCAACAAATAAACACGATCTGGTTGGATGGTTGAGAGCGCCGGATCAGCCTGTGTATGGGAACAGATGCATAAGTATTCCTCAGGGCTGAGCGGTCGGAATCAACGTGTTGAATGGGGTAAGAGTGGGTTAAGTATTGTAGCAGTGCATCCGGACGGATGGTCATCCGGACGGATGGTCATCCGGACGGATGGCTATTCGAGTGAGTTGCAGACTGTAGTTTGAAGTTCTTGTAAAATTTTCCAAGTAAACATTTTCGAGTTAACGGAGATGGCGTGACGTCGTGTCAGACAACGGAAACACCAAGTCCATCTCATTCGGTCGAGTGGTCTCAGCCCATTCGACCAGACTCACTGTTCTTGATGAAGTTTCGTGTTTGACCCTTTAATCGGTCCATCTCTTCGGTGGAAATCCGTTTTTAACCCGGCTCTTGACTAAGAAACGAGTCAAGAGTCTGATTGAGTCCAGATTCCAACAGTTTTGTATAGAAAAGTTGAAGAAAAGTTGAAAGTAGATGAAGAAGTGTTGAAATCTTACATAACTTAGTTGAAAAAGTGTGAAATCCTTTAGATCTGGAACCAATCTTGATTAAATGATGTTCCACAACAGGTTGCAAGAGCAAAACAAGTGGAAAACACCTTCAAGGGGTCCGAATCAGTGATTTCAGGGAAAATGTTAGTGTTTGTGGGTGATTTTGATGGAGAAGATGATGTAGAAGTGATTAGTGATGATGGTTGTACAAGATTTAAGGAGAAATACTTAGGAAATAGCCTTGAATCGCGATTAGAAGTGACTGAGAGTGACTTGAGTGTGGGTGGTCGGATGGAGATGTCAAATTAGTAAAAAGGAGTGTACATGTACTATTTATAGAGGTGAGTGGAGAGTTAAGTCGGTGCAAGATGCAAGGTGTCGGATGGCTTGCCAGTCGAATGAGTTGCCCGGTCGAATGGCCATTCGGTCGGATGGCCATTCGGTCAGATGGCTCCATTCAGATGGTCATCCTGACGGATGGTCATCCTGACGGATGGTCATCCTGACGGATGGTCATCCTGACGGATGGTCATCCTGACGGATGGTCATCCTGTCGGAAGGTCATCCTGACGGATGAGCTCCATCCTAACGGATGAGCCCCATCCTGACGGATGAGTTAGTTTCCCAACTTTTTATTCGTTTGAATTAATTCATAAGGAAGACTGTGAGAATTGACTGATAGTGATAAAAGCGTTAGGATTAGCTGAGGATGAACGGGAATTCGATCGAGGATTGACAAGTGTGAGCGTCTTGGGTATGGGAAAATCGATTGCGATAGCGAGAAGCGACTTGTTTGACTAAAAGGTAGTATCCCACGAGTTAGCGTTCCAAAATGTTTTGATTTTTCGAAGAGTTTTGTTAGGTTGCTGCAAAAGAATTTAAGGAAAAATTTGAAAATTTTCTTATAATGTGGTGTTAAGCTGAGTCGATGTTAAACCAACGTCGTAAGAAGGATTTTGTTTAGACATTAAAAAGATTTGGAAGGAAAACTTGGTTTAAGAAACCTCTCTTATGACATGGTATTAAGCTGAGTTTGATGTTAAACCAACGTCTTAAGAAGAGTTTTGTTTAGGTTTTGCCAAAGGTTTAAAGAAAATCTGGACTTATGAAAACTTCCCTTGGAAGTGGAGTTAAGCTGAGTCGATGTTACCTCCATGTTGTGAGGAAATTTCATTCGCCCAACGGTTCAAATAAAAAAGTTTAGGAAAATTTTCCTTTTATTTTCAAAAGAAACAGTAACAATTAAGTCTTAACAGTATCAAAAAGTAATTAGCATCGAGCCCCTCATGGCATGTTTCCACAAAAGTTTGTTGATATGGCTAAAACACTTATATATAGGAAGTACTAGCGGCGTATCAACCATGTTTCGACCATATTACTTCTGTTTCGTGAAGCGATGTCATGCGTGCCGACATGACAAGGATAGATTTTCGTTTCCTCGGTCCAAGCGATAGAGGGTCGGACAGAGTTTGAGATAAAATGGAATAGATTAAGCGGTGAGATTGATAGCGTGTGCGAAACATCGAAGTAACGTGATTGTTAAGTGTGGCAAGCGACTAGCGATAAGTGGTAAGTGATAAGCGATACGCGATAAGCGATACGCGATAGGCGATAAACGATACGTGTTGAGAGAGAAAAGCGATGGGAGCATGCGCGAATAGTGCGATTTGATTAGTTTTAATAGTATCAGAAATCGAATTAGTATTGAGCCCCACATGGCATCTTTCCATGAAAGTTTGTTAATATGGCTAAAACACTTATATAGAGTAAGCACCAGCGGCGTATCCACCATGCTTTGGCCATATTACTTCCTTCTAGTGAAGAGATGTCATGCGTGCCAACATGATGCAGATAGATTGAATCAAATAGATTGATCGGTGAGATTGGTGGATGTGATAAGCGTTTGAGCGTTGAAGTGTTGAGAGGGAAAAGCGAGAGCGATGTGTAATAGATTCCAGCGAAGTTGCGATTGCGTTGCGTTGCGTTGTAGACTTACGAAAAAATCTAGCGTTGATGCGATTGCACTGCGTTGTAAACTTACGATAAGTCTAGCGATGAGGCGATTGCATTGCGCTGTATATTTACGAAAAGTCTATCGATGATGCGATTGAGATGTTACGCCTTGCGAAGGAGTTTAGCGTGTTGAAAATAACCACCATAACATTAGAGGTCTAATAACGTTCAACTCCACAGGGCATTTTCTTCACGAAACTTCGTTAGCATGGCGAAGCACTTATATATAGGAAGTACCAGCGGCGTATCCACCATGCTTTAACCACACCACTTACGTCCCGTGAATAGATATCACACTTTGTCAACATGGTTAAGACGCTTATATATAGGAAGTACCAGCGGCGTATCCACCACGCTTAACCATGCTTTTAACGTTATGGCACCATTAGAACTCACTACGATCTCCGTGCACTGACCAAAATAAGCCCGTGTGCACCTGTGATTAGTTTGTTCCTTGCACGTTTATCGTACCTTATTCTAAGCGCGCATAGTGGGGTAATAAAACATATTATATCGTGATATATTGTATATATATACATAGTGCTAGTAATAGACTCTGTGTATGCGCTTAGACTAAGTGCGAGTACGAGTGAGAGAGAGAGAGCGAGCGAGAGCGAGTGTGTCGACGTCGCATATCGAGATGACATCGAATGATAGAATAATTGTAGAATGTAAGTAACAGTGTCGCAGATTGTACCGTTAACTACGTCATTCTCGCCTGGTTGGTGTTGACGTTGAAGACTCTTGCGTGCACTGCGGTTGCTGTTGGAGCTTCTACGGCTGGTATGGCGACGTTTGGTGCTATCGGTGCTGCGGCTATGGGGTCTGCTGATTGCGTCGGCAGTTCTGGGAGTGCTAGCGTGCCTTGGTGTCGTGGTCCTGTGCGGCAGTGGCGGGTGAAGTGGCCGTAACAATTGAAATTGGTACAATAGCGACAACTTCCTCCTGCCTGATGATGATAAGTACACTTGTAACACAGGGGAAGAGTACCAGTGTAGGCGCGTCTTGAATGAAGTGGAACAGCTCAGAGGGGTTCGGATCGAGGTATTGTATTTGCTGAGCAATTTGGGCTCAATCTTTGTCTCTTGTGTCTACACTGAGCGTCATACGGTGGTACGTCGTCGTCAATGGATTCGTCGGAGGATTCGTCGGAGAGTTCGTCGGAGGATTCGACGATGATTGCTTGGTTAGCCTTCCTGGTGGGATCCTTGGAGAAGAACCCGGCCAAGACTCGCTTGTCATTGATTTCTGCGGCCAAGCGATAGGCTTCTTCGATGGTAGCAGGTTTCGCAGCTTCGAAAAAATCGCCCACACACTCTGGCAAGGCGCGAATGTATTTCTTGATAGCCTTATCGGGAGTGTCAACTTGGCTTGGGCAGATAATGCTAAGCTATTTGAACCTTGCTGTGAGGTCGTTGTTGTCACCTCCAACTTGCTTGATATCCCAAAATTCGTCTTCTAGCTTCCAAACTTCGTGGGGAGGTCAGTACTCTTCCTTCATGAGCTCCTTCAGCTCATCCCAGGAGAGCGAGTAGGCTGCATCGTTCCCACGTTTGTTACGCTCGACTGTCCACCAGTCGAGGGCTCTTGATTGAAATACTCCGGTAGCGCATGTGGTACGGAAATGCTCGGGGCACCCACTCTGACGAAGGGTAACCTCGATGGAATCGAACCACTGGAGCAATTGAGACTTACCTTCATCTCCTGTGAAGGTTAGTGGATCACAAGCTTTGAACTGCTTGTAGGAGAAAGTAGACCTTGGCGCGTTGGTCTTAGAGTCTCCTGAAGTTTGAGAGTTGCTGAGAGATTGAACTTGTGCAACGATTTGAGGAATAACCTTGGCCACCTCCTTGGCCACGAGTGAGGCGATCCTCTTATCGGTGTTTCGTCTAGCTCTTCTTTTGGTTGTACGTCACGAGGTAGAAGCATTCGAAGGCATCTAGACAAAGAGATTTGGAATGAGATTCGATCATAATGATTTTGTGTTGCGTTAGCGATTTAGCGCGTAAAACTTGTTGCTGTTGATATAGTAATACGTCTGCACATAGGTGCCACATAGGAGACACGAAATTCCTAGATTTCCACGTATTCACATAAGCGTATGCGATCGTACATCGTATATTAGACGCGTATATACTTATATGCCTGTATAGATAGCGCGAGGATGCGTTTAAGAGGGAGAGTTGTTAGAATTTTGTTTTGTTGCGAGTGTTAGCTCTTGTTTTAGATTGCAATGGCTGTACGAGTTGTGCATTCGTAAAGCGGGGTGACGAAAATCGGTAAGTCGAGAAATCGATAAAGCGTAAAATTTTCATTTGAAAACGTATAAACGTAATAAAACTCGATGATGCGTAAAAATCGGCGATTGCAGGCTTAGTATAAATAGAGCGCCCGGGGTTTTGAGGCGTCGACAAACCAAAGTGATTCAACTATTCCCAACGAGTTCGAGTACACGCTTTGGCCTATAGACTATGCCCTCACCGGGATGCGGCTACGGCATTCGTCCTTACAGTTACTACGTGACTCGAGTCATCGGAACAGTCGAGACTTTGCTGAGAGCTTTTGAAAACCATTTTAGGGAGTAGAACGGGTTATTAAGGTACGGGTTTCATCCCTGACTTAACAACTTCGCTCCTAGCTGTGGTTGTTTTCACCGAATAAATTCGGGAGTTCCACCAGATAAAGATGGAGATTTTCGTCGAGATATGGATGTCAATCCTGACTCAACGAAAGATTCTCGTGCTAAGAATAATGCGCCGAGTGAGCGATATTATCGAGAGTTCTTGGTTTTCACACCTAATCTTGACGCAATCGCTCGTTTGCGTTATGCGAGTACTTCAAACATGTATATTGTGTTAGCCTTAGGAAATGCAATATAGTATTTAGCCTTAGGAAAGGCTACCTTCGTATGAAGTTACCTTCGTATAAAGACGCAATATATATATATATATATATAAGTATTTTAAAGTTCATACAAAACAATTCGTTCATATGAAGCCATAGCATGGGAGTTCGTACGAAGCTAGAGTACGTGTGTTCGTATGAAGCGTCTGCTCGTGGGTTCGCACAAAGATGGTCAGTTTGGTACTTAGACTATAGACTAGGTCAGATCAGGAAATTCTACCTAATTCCCTATAGTTATGGCTCTGATACCAATCTGTCACACCCCAACCGATGGCGGAATCATCGGGGCGTGACACTAGGCGAATCAGATTGCTCAAACGAATCCATAACAACTAATTTAGCGACAATATTTAACAAGTTCATTATCCCATACTAATAAACAAATATTTCACATAAAGTCGTACAGATTTCATGTCTCTCGAACAATACAAATCCGACAACCTAGATTTAAGGTGAGTTTCTAAAGTAGTCCTATCTTGATTCGAGATAATCTGTGTTTAACCTGCAACATACGTTAAAATAATGTCAATACAAAAATGTATTGGCGAGTATACAAGTTTGATATAGCATAAAGTAGATAAAAGCGTTGCGAATTTCCACATACATAAACATGAGACACAACATATACGCAACAAGATAAAAACTACCAGCTAAGTCCTGAGATGACTGCGATGTGCGTTTGGGAGTGCGAGTTTATCTTAACTAGACCCCGTCGGGCGTGAGTCGAACTATATTCCTATTCTAGTTAAGTTGGAATATCACGAGTAAAAGTCCAACCACATATGTATCAAGCATCACGTGTAAATATGTACGTCAGTCATTCGCAGGTGATAATAGTTTAGATTGTGTGCTGCGTTTTGATAAGTGTGTTTTCGATATAAACGTATGTTACACCCCAAAAGTGCGCTTAAAGCGTTAAAAGGGGGTCAAGTATACTCACAGTGCGTGTCCAACAAATAAACACGATCTGGTTGGACGGTTGAGAGCGCTGGATCAGCCTGTGTATGGGAACAGATGCATAAGTATTCCTCAGGGCTGAACGGTCGGAATCAGCGTGTCGAATAGGGTAAGAGTGGGTTAAGTATTGTAGCAGTGCATCCGGACAGATGGGTTCCATCCAGACGGATGGTCATTCGATCGGATGGCTATTCGAGTGAGTTGCAGACTGTAGTTTGAAGTTTTTGTAAAATTTTCCAAGTAAACATTTTCGAGTTAACGGAGATGGCGTGACGTCGTGTCAGACAACAGAAACACCAAGACCAGCTCATTCGGTCGAGTCGTCTCAGCCCATTCGACCAGACTCACAGTTCTTGATGAAGTTTCATGTCTGACCCTTTAATTGGTCCATCTCTTCGGTGGAAATCCGCTTTCAACCTGGCTCTTGACTATGGAATGAGTCAAGAGTCTGATTGAGTCCAGATTCCAACAGTTTTGTATAGAAAAGTTGAAGAAAAGTTGAAAGTAGATGAAGAAGTATTGAAATCTTGCATAACTTAGTTGAAAAAGTGTGAAATCCTTTAGATCTGGAACCAATCTTGATTAAATGATGTTCCACAACAGGTTGCAAGAGCAAAACGAGTGGAAAACACCTTCAAGGCGTCCAAATCAGTGATTTCAGGGAAAATGTTAGTGTTTGTGGGTGATTTTGATGGAGAAGATGATGTAGAAGTGATTAGTGATGATGGTTGTACAAGATTTGAGGAGAAATACTTACAAAATAGCCTTGAATCGCGATTAGAAGTGACTGAGAGTGACTTGAGTGTGGGTGGTCGGATGGAGATGTCAAATCAGTGAAAAGGAGTGTACATGTACTATTTATAGAGGTGAGTGGAGAGTTAAGTCGGTGCAAGATGCAAGGTGTCAAATGGCTTGCCGGTCGAATGAGTTACCCGGTCGAATGGCCATTCGGTTGGATGGCACCATTCGGATGGACTATGTTCGGATGGTCATCCTGACGGATGGTCATCCTGTCGGATGGTCATCCTGTCGGATGGTCATCCTGTCGGATGGTCATCCTGACGGATGGTCATCCTGTCGGATGGTCATCCTGTCGGATGGTCATCCTGACGGATGAGCCCCATCCTGATGGATGAGTTAGTTTCCCAACTTTCTATTCATTTGATACGTTTTGTTGCTTAATTGTTGTAAGTACATTAAGCGTTTTAGCGATATAAGTAGTATCGTGTTACGTTGTGTTTCAGTGCGATAGTCGAATTGCGTGTGCCCGTGAGTGCGCGTTTCAACAAGTTTTAAATACCCAGATGTTTTTATATACATACTAGTAATATAATATACTTATAGGTCATAGCATAAGTAACTACGTTTCGAGTTTGCGTTGCATTGAGCGGTAGCGAATAGCGTAATAGTGTATGCGTTAGCGTTACAAGCGTATGCGTTGTGATATAGCGTGTGCGAAAATACGCGAAATAGCGTTGTAAGCATTATAGTTTACATTATGATCCGAATCTCTGGTGCTAGGCGTAACAAGAGTAACGAGAGTGATAAGCGGGTTGTTACATTAGTGCCTTGAATCAACTAAAAAGGCAGAAGCAAACAGATGAGGAAGATGAAGAGAGGTATACTGAACACAGAGAAAAGGCCATCAAAAATCAACTTCAATTTGGATTGGATGATGCTTCTCAACAACTTGCTGCATAAATATCTGAAACAATCAAAAAGTTGGGAAGCAGACCTCAATCCCCAAACTCATCTCAAATAAATCTTATCCCTAAAAAGCCATCAGATCCAAAAATACTAAAGTTGAAGTCTGACAAAGATACCCACATATTGACTCTGATAAGATCTGATGGTAGTGTTGAAAAGCTGTCAAGGAAGGCTGTATATGGTCTGAATGCAGGTGACCTTCAAGATTTATTGAACCTTCAACTGCATAGGGATGAAGAAGACACAAATTCTTTGGATTTGAACTCCAATTCAAAGGGCAAATCCGGGAACTGTTGATGAGGGAATAAAGATCAGAAGAATGAAAAGTTTTGGCATCATCTATTCTAGGGGGATATTGTTGGCTCATGTGATCCTTCCTGAAGAATAGATGATACAAAGCCAAAACTGGTTCTGCAACAACTGATCCTAATAACAGTGATTTGAACTATAAAGTCTGCTTATCTATAAAGACTGTTATACACAAAGATCTGTTGAAGTCTAAAGTCTGTTGAAGACCTATCATCTATTGAAGTCAAAGAGCTGCTAGAAGTCAAAGGCCTGATCAACCTTGATTGAGCTTTGGTGAAAATTGTTGAGGCAGGTGATCGTGTGTTCGTAGTTAATGTTTGTTGAAACTTAAGTTGTATTCAAATTCTATTAAGTTTGTAAGACATCTTCTATATGTACTTATGTCTATAAACAGTTTACATTGTCAATAGGTGGGTACTCCCTTTTTTGGATATGAGAATGGAAATAGTCGTATGTAACTGATATATTAACCGATGATCTATGTTTATAGTTGTCTATTAGCTATAATAGATAACACGTTTTGGTACAATATCTATATACTTATCTATACTTTCTGTTAAAATGTGTTATGCATTGTTTTCTAAAAACCACCCGTGTTTGCACACGGGTTTTACTACTAGTATTTTAAGAAACTACAAATAAAATTAAAAAAACTACATAAAATCAAAAAAAGCTACATATATTTAAAAAAAAATTAAAGGGTTGTTTAGGTCGTTGCTTCGGTTAAAAGGATGCATTGTATGATGTTGTGGGTTGATTTTATAAAAGATAAAGAGATGGTATAAGAAGTAGAGAAGTGGTAAAAAATGTTAAAAATTGGTGGGTATTTATATTGGTTTAATGTGTATTTTTTTTTAAATTAAAGTAGCCGTTTGGCAACGGCTATATTGGACCAGGCAACCAAAGCCAGCCATGTCACCTTCCCTCCCCTCCCCCCCCCCCCCCCGGCCGCCAGCGGGGCAACACCATGGCGAATACTAGCCCGATGTGGTTTAGCCAGCGTTGCTTGGCAACCGCCGCCCCAACCCACGCCATTTCTCTTGTAATAATGTATATATTATTAATTGTTGTAAGACTAGGCAATTAAATGAGGAATAATACTGGCCAAACAACTAATTTGACCGGCAGTTTGGGATATAGTTTTACAAACTTATAAAATATTCATAGGTCAATCATCTAAAATTAAGGCGGGATGCATGGAAGATAGTGCTTTGGAAAAAATAATAAATGAAGGAGGTGTGCATGTTTTTATTTTTAATGGTAAAAAATCTCATGTGTAAACTCACCCTACTCGAGGCTATGTCCAAGGTCGGCTCCTCGACCATCATAAGACCGCATCCTCCTACTGCACAAAAACCGGATGGAATTCGTAAACCCTCACCTAGTGAATGTTGTGGCCTCTTGCTCGCACCCCTCCTCTTCAGCTCATGCACTCGACTTTGCTCCAAGTCGATAGGAGCAGAGGTCAGGGTTGCACTAGCTGGAGTCTCCTATGTTGAAGCGCTCCCCGCACCTACGCCAGACTTGGTCTTCTTACTTCCCTTCCCACCTGCAAAATCGAGCCAAGAAAGTGTAGCAGACACTATAACATAATCATCTGAAGAAGCCTTTCGGGCACAGGTTGTATCATTCTTCGATCCAGCATCCGGAGCAACAACTGCCCACTTGGTTTTCTTCTTCTTAGAAAGACAGGTGGCGTTCATAGACTTCTTCCTTTAAGTTTTCTCAGCCTTGCCACCATCCGGACCAATGACTAGGTTGCGCAATCCACCTGCACATGAAGCATGATGGGGAAGAGTTAACCTATGTCTAGAAGAATCCACCGACTCCTAGATGGAAAGAATCGTAACTTCCTCCCCAGCCGGAGTCATAGCTCAACAAGGTCTATGATTGGGGGTCCACACACCTTCGCCTAGGGGTAAAGGCTCCATTAAAGCTTCCGCGTGAGGTAACATAAAGTTACCCACAATTTGGTCGGCCCAAGGTTGCTCGCCCGGTTTCAATGATCTAACTCCCATTCTTTCCTTGTGGACAATCATAAACAACACTAAAAAGAGGTTTCACTGTGCATGGAAAACAAATTAGTAAATCAGAAACAAAATAACTAGCCAAGGGAAAGCGCACACTTACCAATTTTATTCTCAAAGTACACCGGCACATGTGTGCAGCTTGGTTTCCATCAGGCATTCATCGCCGGATCAACAAGAGTCCGTTCACCCAATGACTTGCAAGGTAAGGGAAGAAAGTCCTTATACCAGTCCGCACTCGTGGTAATCGACAACTGCTCTTCGTCAATCTCTTCTGCTCCCCTGAAGGTCATGGCCACAGGTATCACCGTAGTCTTGATAAAGAAGAATTGTCCCCTCCAATCATGATAACTTTTTGGGGGCACAAGCAGAATTTTCTTCGCACCTCCGCGCATCAATAAAGAATAAAAACCCATTGTGCAATGAAACTAGTAGAACACCCGGAATCTTTCAAGAGTCGGTTCTACACCCTAGGAGCAATAGTAGAACTCGAAGTGAGGGATGTGCACCATCACCAACGGACTAAGTTAGGAAATATGAAATCGGTAAAGAAGATCCCCGAAAAATCGGGTAATCTGTAAATGGAAGTTACCGTCATGAAAGAACTCGGTGTAGAGAGTTATAAATCCGGCCAGCGCGTCGGATGCACTCTGACCAGGTACCGGGTATAATGCCCCCCCCCAAAGATCAGGAAACAACAAGCCATTCACCATATGCTCGAAAGACACTTCATTCCATTTCAACGGTGGTAGGCCCACCAGATTGTTCTTCAACTTATGGAACAACATCTTTCGGTTGTGTCGCAACCCCCGCCCCCTTTCTGTCCCGGGAACGGGCGGCCGCGAGATATCAGTTTTGGTGGTATCGGTGTTGATCATTTTGGCAGCGGAAATTAGATCAGGACCGTATTTAGGAAATATTTTATGAGAGTAAATACCACGCTTTTATAATATTAAACATATTGGGATAAAACCCAAGTTTTCATTACAAACTGATTTATAGAGATAATCTCTATTTTATTGAATAAAACATCTTCTTTATTTAGGTAACTTTTATAGCCACTTTTCCAAGCCTTCAGTGCTGTCCAGCTGGCTTCTAGTTGGCTTTCACATTTTGTTACCTGAAACGCGTTTAAAAACATTTTGTCAGTGGGAAATACTGGTGAGTGAATCCCAGTTTAATCAAGAAGAGTTATATCCTTTAACAGTATTGAGAGCGATTACAATATTTACATTTACACAATTACTCATTCAGTACTGTCAATCCTGACTGGTGGGTCATATTACCCATTGGCTAACTCTTTGTCCAATGGTAACGTGTTCCACATTTTGTATACAAAACCCCAACATACCGGCAGTAATTGAAGAATTACAAAGACTCAATCACTACTTAATCACATTGTAAAATATTTAAGATTTTGTAAAAATAGTTTACAAAAAGGAGATTACTCACATTGTTGTCTTAGGTTTTCTTTAAGGGTTTCCTGGTGATTATCTATAATTTACACAAATGCACACGTGTTAATATAATAACCCAATATTTACATTAGCAATACCCTCCCCGAGACGGCATTCCAACGACTAGGTCGGGCAGAACCACGACAGCCGTTACGGAACCCTGGATCAATCGGGGAGCGTATCTAATACATAACCGGGGTTATAATACTTAAAACGGGGCATAACTTCGTTAATTAGGGGGTATTATGCCCGGAAATAGCTTATACTATGTAAGAATTCGAGAGAGAAATAAAGTGTGTGAGCGACGAAAACTGAAGGCTGAGGGCTTTCTTATATAGGCGACCTTTCGCCTTCCCTTGCGGCCCACGTGAGACGTAGCCAAGGGCTATGCGGCCTGCATAATAGGGTAATAGGGCTAGGGTTGCTGATTCGTCGAGTTTAGCTTCGACACGATGATGACACGTGGCGGCACCGGGTGCGGCCCTGACTCCAAGCTGTCACGCCCCGCGTAGGAGACCCTAATGGTCTACTCGGCCCGCGAGCGACACATAAAACTTGATTTTATTTTATTTTTAATTATATAAGGGTATTTGGGCTCGGTTTTCACATACGGGGTGTATTTAAAGACGTGAAGGGACATTTTAATTATTTTTAGGGGTGCGAAAAATATTTTGAGGGTTGTTATATCCTCCCCACCTTGTTTTAGAGCTCGTCCTCGAGATCTACTGGAACAGGTGCGGGTATTTCCTTTGCATTTATGATTCAAGTTCACATGTGTATTCTGGTCCTCTTTTGGAGTCCCATTTCACTTTGACCAGAACTAATCTCTTGTGCTTGAGGTTCTTAACTTTCCTGTCTTCAATCTGTAGAGGCTTCTCTACAAACTTAAGTTGTTCATTTACCTCTATATCCTTAAGAGGTACTACTAGTGATTCATCAGCTAAGCATTTCTTGAGACTAGATACATGAAATACATCATGTATTCCTGCCATTTCCTCTGGCAGTTGTAGCTGATAGGCTACAGGTCCTATTCTTCTAATAATCTTAAAAGGTCCAACATACCTGGGGCTTAGCTTTCCTCTTTTGATGAATCTTACTACTCCTTTCCAAAAAGAGACTTTCAAAAACACTTTATCTCCTACCTGAAATTCCAACGGTTTTCGCCTGTTATCAGCATAACTCTTTTGTCTATCACGTGCTACTTGCAGTCGTTCCTTGACTTGAATGATCTTGTCTGTTGTTTCTTGTACTATCTCAGGTTCAGATAGTTGCTTTTCTCCAATTTATGCCCAACATACTGGAGTTCGGCACTTTCGTCCATAAAGTGCTTCGAATGGTGCAGCATTGATACTTGTGTGATAACTGTTATTATAAGAAAATTCTATCAATGGTAAATGATCATCTCAATTACCTCTGAAATTAATTACACAAGCTCTAAGCATGTCCTCCATTGTTTGAATTGTCCTTTCACTTTGTCCGTCCGTTTGAGGATGATAAGCGGTGCTTAGATTCAACTTGGTTCCCATTGCTTTTTGGAAACTTGTCCAAAAATGAGAGGTAAAACGACTATCTCTGTCAGAAACAATTGATAGAGGAATTCCATGTAAAGAAACTATTTCATTTACATATAATTTAGCTAACTGTTCCATACTAAAAGTTTCCTTCATGGGTAAGAAATGAGCTGACTTAGTTAGCCTGTCTACAATCACCCAGATTGTATCGTTACCTTTTCTTGTTTTGGGCAATTTGGTAACAAAATCCATTATTATCAATTCCCATTTCCAAACTGGCATTTCTAACTGTTGCAACAAACCTGAGGGTTTCTGATGTTCAGCTTTGACTTGTGAATAGGTTAAACACTTTGCAACATATGCTGTTGTATCCTTTTTCATTCCTATCCACCAAAAATTCTTTCTTAAGTCCTGATACATCTTATCACTTCCAGGATCCATTGTATACTTAGACTTATGGGCTTCTTCTTGTAACACCTCGAAAATTCGTGTTAAATAATAAAACGACACGTGTCATTGTAAGACAAAACGCGTTGTAAACCCGGATTTATTAAAGATGTTTGACAGGATTTAAAAGTGTCGTCATGTTAACTTTTGCACCTCTGAACGACCTCGTTATAAATCCCAAGACTCAAATCATATTAAAAACATCTAATATATGTTCAAAATTCAGTGAATTATAACAATGAATGATTCACAATTCAATTGGTGGACTCCTACGAAGAAATTCCTACGATAACCCTTTGTTTTCGGCACTTTAAAATGGATTCAAGTGAAACAATTCTTTATGGTAGGGTTTAGAACTGTTCAAGGCACAATTGGGAGGCCCCTTAACTGTAAAATAATGTCCCAAAGTCGGATTATAGGGTTGCCCTTTCAAAACACCAAAGAACAAACGATTTTTGTGTCTGACCAGAGGCTTACGGACCGTAAGCCAGACCTTTACGGTCCGTAAGCAAGTGCCAGCGACCAAAAAACTTGCTGCAGCCTGTTTTGCGCGATTGTGACCGATTCCACTGGTATTTCTCACTATTGGACGACCCCTAAAATGTTCCTAGACCCCAGGGACACTTGTGGGACAATTGTGGGCACTTGTAGCTTTAGTTGTCAACATCTTATGGTGAGTGCAACTAGTATATAAGAACTTCATGTTTACAAACATTCTCATTCACTTCTCCTGCATTCTTGGAGCACTTCTGGAACTCAAAGCCTTCTCCCAAGTGTTCTCTAATCAAGCTTAGGACCTTTGTAAGTTGTCTAACCTTCTTTAATTAGTTTTAGCTTAGTTGATTAGCTAAAAGTCAAACCGTCGTAATTACGGTTTGGCTTCGAGATTAGTCAACAATGGCTCAATCATATCTCGAATTAAAAGTAGTTATATGTTGGTATTTATGTGGGTAATAAAACCTCAAAAGGGTTTCCCCTGATCACCACTCTAACTAGTTCAAAAGTCGGGTCAAACCTATAATTAAAAAGTCAACAGGAAGCCTAAAATGCTATTTATGCATAATTAACATTGTAGAGCACATACAACCTGTTGGATCATTGTTATAACTTAGTAATAAGTGTAAGAACATGTCTAAACATGTTCAACCCGACAAATTCCTGTTTAGATCCGGTTCGGAACCGAAAGTCACATAGTTTGACTTTCACTTTGACTTTCAGTTCTGACCCGTTAAGGCATGTTTTAGAAATGCCTCAGAGCTTAAATTGGATTAGGTTACATGTTAGAATAAACCTCTGTGATTATGCACCTTGGTTCATTAGTCATCCAATTAATATGCACGTTTCCGTTAATTGCTCATAGGTTGACCATTATGCCCTTATTACCTTAAAACGTGATTTATGAAAATGTAAAAGTGTAGAAACCTTAAATAATGATATATAAACTTGTATGCAAAGTTTGACATCAGTTTGACTTGTAGATTAAGAGTTATGCTCAATATCGCAAATTTAAAGCTTTATGTTAATTAAACGGCATAATTAGCGTATAGCCTAGTTAAGCCTACTTTTTGACATCAAACTTAATACCCACTGATGTAATATATTATTTTGGGAATTTTAAAGATTTTTAATTAATTTTTGGCTGAGCATAACTCATGGTCGTAGGCTTAATCCGGTAATTGTCGGTTTTGCCCTTACGGGCCATAAAATGAGTTTTACCTATCTAAACGACTCCAAACCTTTTCCTACTGATCACATATGATAAATAAATTATTTTAAGCCTTCTGTAAATATAAAAACATCAGATTTAAGTATCGAACCCGGTAATGGCCTTTAATCGCCTTATTAAGCGTTTTTAACGCAAGGTATATATTAAAAGTATATTGGACATAGCCGGGTTGATACCTACTGATATATGAAGCAAATTATAACATTTTAACAGTAAGCTAAGGTTGATAAACTCAGACTTCAGTTTTAAGCTTTTCGGCTTATGTGAAATTACCAAAATACCCCTACGGGGCATAGTTTGGTTAAAAATGACAAATTTCACATATATGCTTTAACCTACTGATATGAATTAGCAAATTGAGTATACTTGCTGATCACATCAAACCTGTAATTCAGTTAAACACTTAAACTCTTTTACAACCTTTAAAATGACCAAACTATCCCTACGAGGCATAGTTTGTGTTTAAATCCGTTCCGGGCATAATAAAAGACATCTTACTGATGTCACAACATATTTGAAGCATATTAACTTAGGAAACCTGTATATGGCTCTTGCGGATACCCGTTACGCTTATTACGCGTTCGGTTCGGTTTATGTAACAAGTTTACATAAATTAGCCGAAACGGGTCAAACCTTAACGGTTTTATCTCAAAATCCAGAATGTGAATAATAAACCCATATTAAACAAGTCTTCAAACTTGTCGGGTCTAAATCACATTCTATTCGGTCTTCGCTTAAGCGTGCGTACGAACCGTATCTTTGAAACTAGCCGGTCTAAGCTTAAGCTTAATTAAAGACCCGTTAGGATTCTAATAGGTTATATTAAACCTTCGTTCTAGATTAGGAGAACCAGTAAAAGCTACGTGCATTTTGCTTGTTGTGATTAACACTTACTCAGGTAAATACTTTTAACTTATTTTCCCTATACGGGCTTGGGTTACGGTATATAGCATACCGCTTGATCGGGCATCAAATCTCCACTTTAAGTGGGTAGTTGAATAATTTGATCAGCTTGTTTAAACAGTCTTGTTTACTTTACAGCCTTTGGGGGGTTAATGACCATGTCCCGGATATCCTTGGCATCATCTTACGAGATAGCCACGACCTGAGCACGGGGTGTAGGCGTACACCTGTCAGTGTATAACTCTATATTGTGGTGTGTCTATTGATCTTTAACCCGGACAAGATCCGGGCGACTGAACGCACAAGTAACATGTAATTCGTTCACAAGATTATAATATTAAATAATTCTCCCAAGTTATAAAAATGTTTATGCCATGTGCATCCAAACCAATTTTAAATCATTTTTCAAAATGAGTCAGTTGATTGTATTTACCAGTGTAAACTGACGTATTTTCCCAAAAAGACTGAATGCAGGTACTAAACGAAATTGGCTGGATTGTCTCCTTAGCATCAATAAAAAGTCTCGCAAGCTTAGGATGCTTGAAGTCTGTTGAACCATTGTTTCTATTTTATTTCGATCCGTTCTGTGGATAAACTTCCGGATATTGTTACATTGATAAACAATATTAAATTCGGTTGTATCATATTTTAAATTTGCTTCCGCTGTGCATAATAATATTGTGTTGTTTGACTATTACGTTGCCAACCACGTCACGATACTCCCCCACCGGGCCCACCGGTGACACGTGGAAATCGGGGTGTGACAGGTTGGTATCAGAGCCAACTCTGAGTGAATTAAACACTAGCCTTTTGTGTTTAATCTCAGTACACAATAGCACATTCTAAACTTTCGAGTCTAGACATATAACATAGGACAAATTCTATTTTGTTCATTTTTGTCTTATGCTTTATTTTTATATCTTGTTGTTGTTATCTCATGAAATATTGACAGGAATAAAAAATGCCGCCAAGATTCTTTAGGAGACGAGGACGAGGCAAGGGGCCAGTCACCGCCCCCAATGATCATGAAGCTGGACCTTCGCAACGGCGAGCTCCATCCACCACCGAGAGTGACAACCCTCGGGAGAACCGGAGAAACCTGTTCGAGCCGGCCAGACGGTCGGTTTCGCATAGTTCAACACCTCCTGTTCTTAACCCTCATGAACCCAATAACCCTCAACCGTCCTACATACCACTTCAGCGATCCCTGTCTCATCATTCGTATGGTGACCCCACACCCATCTTTCGAGGCCAATTTAATCCGGCCAATTACTTACCAGAACCCGTGGGTTTCAACCCACTAGGGCCAGACGATCACTTCTCTGGCGATCACGCTGACGACATGGACGAGGATACTGACCCCGTCGAACCTGCTAGTGGCACTCCAAACCATCCGATCGAGATCTCCGACGGATCGTCTTTTCACGGGTCACCCTATGGTGGTCCAGACAGTTTCCAAGCCATGTTCACTCGGCACGAGTGGTACTACACACCTTCTCACCACTCGTCGCCTCACGAGCAGCAGCAGCAACAGCAGCATCATCAAGATTCCTCTGAGGATCACCGATTTGTGCCAGTTACGCCACCACCTCCACCGCCACCAGTTCAGCCGGCACCTCCTCAACCGCCAAGGCGTAGGAGAACCGGTGCCCGCATGTCGGCACGAGCAGGGGACTTCCATTTCAGTTCCCCACGTCAGTCAAGTGCTAGTCACTACCCGCCACATCAGGAGGACCCGCAAATGGGTGGACCTTCCAACCCCGCGATGCCGCAACCGCCGCCAATGGGTTTTGATAACCCAATCCCAGCGTATACGGGTTCCATGGCTTATAACCCGTTCGAGCCACCAGTCCACAACAACTACGGGTATGCAGAGGCCGACCCCTACTTGGTGGCAGCTAACTACAATGCCCTGCACTCGGAAGGACCATACGGAGCTCCATGGGGAGTTGGGTACCCAACACAAGGGTACCAGATACCACCTAGGCCTATCATACGAACTCAATCGCAGCCGCCTAGGTTCTCCCCACCTGAGCATGAGGAACTCCTTCAGAGGCTGGATCAGGTGGAACGGGAAGTGCACAGGGACCGTAGGGAGAGACAGACTTTCTTCCAAGGATTAGTAGGATTGATCAAAGGGAAGAACAAGAAGGATCATTGAATCCTCCCATTTTCTGTATAAGCCCCTGCGTGGGTGTAATTGGTTGTTAAGCCCCTATGTGGGTATGTGTGTTGGTATGTTTGCTTTGAGCCCCTGTGTGGGCCTATCTTTCCATAAACCCCTACAAGGGTATATTGTTTGTGTAAGTCCCTGCGTGGACAATTATGTTATTAAGCCCCAGCGTGGGCATGTGTGTTACTAAGCCCCTGCGTGGGTAAGTACTTGTTTGACCCCTGCGAGGGTAAGTTTGTTATTTGAAAAGACCCGTTTAGGGCAGTGTATAATATTCTGAATAAATCAATGGAATGTTTGTTTTATAAATTTCATGTTTGCCATTTTGCGCATAGATAATTTATAAATGAAATAAATAAATTAAAATCATTCCTTTTTAAATTAATCTGCCTATATAAGTCTTAAAGTGTGAAACCTAGCCTCGTGTCAAATATAAGACCGGGCCAAGATGGTAAGACCTGTTTAAAAGATTCAAATCCCTGTTAACATCTTAAAACATGTTAACACTCCTGGCAGAAGTGATTCGTTAAAATCACATGTCATTCTTATATGTACAAGGATTCTTTAGAAGATTCCAAACCCAATTATATGATCTCTGAATCATGGGTTAAGATCATCAATTAAGATGATCATATTTTACCATACGTGGTAATATGATGCCTACGGGCCCAGCTCACTTCCATATGAGCCAAAAGACAGAGGTAGCTATGACTCCCTGTCTGATAAGGGTAATGAACTAGGTTCAAACCTTAAAAGTCTTGATTCTCTGAAATCATAGCTTATAATTTAAATTGTCCATGTGACTAAGCCTTATGTGCTAATATATATTGTTATTGTTTATAATTAGGATAAATTTTAATTGAAATCCTAAATTAATACGATTAATAAGTTAACCAAATATGGTCTCTGTTTACCATGGTTAACGAGTTACCCTAAGGGGTAATTCCATAATAAACTCCCAAATAAAATATTGTCCTTGTTTTCTGCAACAGTTCAATTCAAATGGCTGACTCAAATGAAATAAATAGACATCCAGTGGAGCAAAATGAGAACGCCCAGATTACGTTAACGGGTGCTGAATTAAAAGCGATCATAGACGGCGCTGTTACACAGGCTCTGGAGCGGCAGTATGATGATTATAGTGGTACTCGAAGTAGGACCCAATCTGCACCGCATTCAAAGCCCAAGACACATTCTGAGGCTCATAGCAAGCCTCCTCCCAAAAAGGATATTCCCAAGAAAGATGGTGATGATCGCCAGTCCACCAACCATCAAAGTGTCCCATCTCAGCATATAGTGCTGAACCAAGAACCCCGTAACAAGGGTTGCTCCTATAAGTACTTCGTGTCTTGTAAGCCCAGGGATTTTACTGGGGAAAAAGGAGCCGTCGACTGTATGACTTGGATGGACGAGATGGACACGGTGGTAGATATCAGCGGGTGCGCTGAAAGGGATATAGTTAAGTTTGTGTCACAGTCCTTCAAGGGTGAAGCGTTGGCATGGTAGAGATCTTTGGTTCAAGCCACCGGAAAAATCCCATTGTACAATATGTCATGGGATCAATTTGTCGCCCTAATCAAGGAAAATTTATGCCCTCAACATGAGGTGGAGAAGATAGAATCTGACTTTCTATCGTTGGTAATGACGAACCTTGACTGTCAAGCTTACCTGACAAGCTTCAATACGCTGTCTCGGTTGGTTCCTTACCTGGTAACCCCGGAGCCAAAAAGAATCGCTCGCTTTATTGGTGGTTTAGCCCCGGAAATCAAGGCAAGCGTAAAAGCTTCTCGGCCAGCTACCTTCAGGTCTGTAGCTGACATTTCCTTATCCCTCACTCTGGATGCGGTCAGGCAGAGATCGCTGAGGAATAAGGAGGCCGAGAAGAGGAAGCGTGAAGATGATGGTTCACGAAAGTCGAACAAGAAGCACCGTGGGAGCGGTGACAACAAGAAAGGGTCGGAGACGAGGAAGGATGGGCATAATTCTGGGGAAAAGCCCAAGTGTAAAATTTGCAAGAAGCAGCACTATGGAAAGTGCAGACTGGAGTCGAACTCTCAGACTCAGTCAAAACCCTTTGCTTGTGGAATTTGCAAGTCCACGGATCACAAAACCCTGGATTGCAAGAAGATAAAAGACGCAACGTGCTACCGTTGCAATGAAAAGGGGCACATCAAGACCAACTGCCCAAAGTACAACAAGAAGCCTGAAGAGGCTAAGAAGACTAATGCCAGAGTCTTCAGAATGGACGCGAAAGAAGCTGTGCAAGACGATAATGTCATAACAGGTACTTTCCTTGTAAATTATTTCTTTGCAAGAGTACCTTTTGATTCAGGCGCAGATAAGTCTTTCGTAGATCATAAGTTTTGTAAATTGTTGAATTTACCTGTCAAAACCTTAAACGTAAACTATGAGGTAGAGTTAGCAGATGGTACCATAGAAACCGTCTCTACTGTGTTAGATGGATGTGTTATATCCATTAAGAACCATTCTTTTCCTCTATCTCTACTTCCCTTTAAGTTGGCCGGTTTTGACATAGTTCTGGGAATGGACTGGTTATCTCATAACCAGGCCCAAATTGTCTGTAACCAGAAACAAGTGGTAATAAAGACTCCGTCTGGTGAATCACTTACCATTCGGGGAGATACCCAGTATGGGCTGCCTGAGCAGGTAACTATGCTCAAGGCTTCTAAGTGTTTGAAGAAGGGATGTGTCATCTACATGGCGCAAGTGATTATTGATGAGCCTAAACCGAAGATAGAAGACATCCCTGTCATTTCTGAATACCCAGAAGTGTTTCCTGAAGATCTACCTGGTTTACCACCAGATAGACAAGTGGAATTCAGAATAGATATCATCCCCGGAGCAGCGCCTGTTGCTAGAGCACCATACAGATTGGCACCCACAGAAATGAAGGAGTTACGGACGCAGCTAGATGAATTACTGGCTAAAGGTTTCATTAGACCTAGTTCATCTCCTTGGGGAGCGCCAATCTTGTTTGTCAAGAAGAAGGATGGGTCGATGCGTCTGTGCATCGACTATCGCGAGCTTAATAAAGTCACGATCAAGAATAGGTACCCTTTGCCCTGAATCGACGATTTGTTCGATCAGCTTCAAGGGGCAAGTTACTTCTCGAAGATTGATTTGAGGTCAGGCTACCACCAGTTGAAGGTAAAAGATGAAGACGTTCACAAGACTGCATTTAGGACTCGTTACGTTCACTACGAGTTCCTAGTGATGCCTTTTGGGCTCACTAATGCACCAGCCGCGTTCATGGATCTCATGAATCGCGTCTGCAAGCCTTACTTGGATAAATTCGTCATCGTCTTCATCGACGACATTCTCATTTATTCTAAGAATCAAGCTGACCATGAGAAGCATCTTCGCTGCATTCTCAAACTTCTACATCAGGAGAAGCTCTATGCCAAATTCTCCAAGTGTGAATTTTGGCTACGGGAAGTCCAATTTCTTGGACACGTGGTTAGTGAGCGTGGTATCCAGGTGGATCCCGCTAAGGTTGAAGCCTTAATGAACTGGCAAGAGCCAAAGACGCCTACCGAGATTCGCAGCTTCCTGGGATTGGCAGGATATTACAGGCGTTTCATTGAAAATTTTTCAAGGATTGCTGCACCCCTAACCTCCTTAACTAAGAAGAAGGTTAAGTTTGTTTGGGGCCCTAAGCAGCAAGAATCCTTTGATATTCTGAAGCAAAAGTTGAGCAACGCCCCGGTACTGACACTGCCAGATGGAATTGAAGACTTTGTGGTTTATTGTGATGCTTCGCACACTGGCATGGGGTGTGTGCTTATGCAGAAAGGCAAAGTTATTGCCTATGCTTCAAGACAATTGAAAGTGCATGAAAAGAATTACACCACCCACGATTTGGAGCTGGGTGCCGTTGTATTCGCACTGAAGCTTTGGAGGCACTATCTTTATGGTGTCAAGTGTGTGATTTATTCTGATCACAAGAGCCTCCAACATCTGTTTAATCAGAAGGAATTAAACATGAGGCAACGCCGTTGGATGGAAACTTTAAATGATTATGATTGTGAAATCAAGTACCATCCCGACAAGGCGAATGTAGTCACCGATGCCTTGAGTCAGAAGGAAAGGGTGAAACCCATCCGAATCAATGCCAAGCGCATGGAAATAAAGAACAGTTTGATGGAAAGGTTGTTAGCTGCACAGAAGGAAGCTGTGTTGGAAGCTAACTATCCTAATGAAAAGTTAGGAGTAACTGAGGAGCAGTTAACTCTTAGCGGACTTCTGAAATTAAATGGACGAATATGGGTTCCAATTTATGGAGGTCTTCAAGATGTCATCCTCCAGGAAGCCCATAGTTCCAAATACTCCGTTCATCCTGGAGCTGATAAGATGTATCAGGATCTAAAGGCAAATTATTGGTGGATAGGCTTGAAAAAGTCTGTAGCCACCCATGTAGCTAAATGCTTGACATGTGCACAAGTCAAAGCCGAGCATCAGAAACCGTCAGGTTTGCTACAACAGCCTGAACTTCCTACGTGGAAGTGGGAAATGGTGACGATGGATTTTATTACCAAGTTACCCAGGACAAAGAAAGGAAATGATACGATATGGGTTATAGTTGACAGACTGACTAAGTCAGCACATTTCTTACCCATCAAGGAGACTTATAGCTCCGACATGTTAGCCCAGTTATACGTTGATAAGATTGTAGCCTTACATGGCATACCTGTGGCTATTATCTCTGATAGAGATACTAGGTACACGTCGCATTTTTGGAAGAGTTTCCAACAATCTTTGGGTACACGTTTGAATTTTAGTACGGCTTATCATCCTCAGACTGACGGTCAGAGTGAGCGTACTATTCAAACGTTGGAGGACATGCTACGTGCATGTGCGGTCGATTTGGGTGGTAGTTGGGATAAGAACCTACCATTAATCGAATTCTCCTACAACAATAGCTACCATACCAACATTAAGGCTGCGCCTTTTGAGGCATTATACGGTAGAAAGTGTAGATCGCCTATTTGTTGGGCGGAAGTTGGAGATGTCCAATTATCAGGACCAGAGATAGTGTTCGAAACAACGAACAAGATTGTCCAGATTCGAGACCGTCTCAAAGCTGCCCGGGATAGGCAGAAAAGTTACGCTGATCCTAAGCGTAAGGATTTTCACTTCGAAGTAGGTGACAAAGTCCTACTAAAAGTGTCACCCTGGAAGGGGGTGATGCGATTTGGTAAGAAAGGCAAACTAAGCCCGAGATACATAGGACCTTTCGAGGTTATCGAATGTGTCGGGTCAGTTGCCTATAAGTTAAACTTACCAGAAGAGCTCAGTGGAATTCACAATGTGTTCCACATTTGCAATCTGAAGAAGTGTTTCGCTGATGAATCACTGGTCATACCACATACAGATGTGCATATAGATGAGAGCTTAAGATTTGTTGAAAAACTTGTGTCGATTGAAGATCGACAGGTAAAGAAGCTTCGAAGAAAGCATATACCTATTGTGAAGGTCAAATGGGATGCCCGTAGAGGTCCCGAATATACGTGGGAGGTTGAATCCACTATGAAAGAAAAATACCCTCATTTGTTTCAGTAAATCTCGGGTCGAGATTTATTTTAAGGGGGTGAGGATGTAACACCTCGAAAATTCGTGTTAAATAATAAAACGACACGTGTCATTGTAAGACAAAACGCGTTGTAAACCCGGATTTAATAAAGATGTTTGACAGGATTTAAAAGTGTCGTCATGTTAACTTTTGCACCTCTGAACGACCTCGTTATAAATCCCAAGACTCAAATCATATTAAAAACATCTAATATATGTTCAAAATTCAGTGAATTATAACAATGAATGATTCACAATTCAATTGGTGGACTCCTACGAAGAAATTCCTACGGTAACCCTTTGTTTTCGGCACTTTAAAATGGATTCAAGTGAAACAATTCTTTATGGTAGGGTTTAGAACTGTTCAAGGCACAATTGGGAGGCCCCTTAACTGTAAAATAATGTCCCAAAGTCGGATTATAGGGTTGCCCTTTCAAAACACCAAAGAACAAACGATTTTTGTGTCTGACCAGAGGCTTACGGACCGTAAGCCAGACCTTTACGGTCCGTAAGCAAGTGCCAGCGACCAGAAAACTTGCTGCAGCCTGTTTTGCGCGATTGTGACCGATTCCACTGGTATTTCTCACTATTGGACGACCCCTAAAATGTTCCTAGACCCCAGGGACACTTGTGGGACAATTGTGGGCACTTGTAGCTTTAGTTGTCAACATCTTATGGTGAGTGCAACTAGTATATAAGAACTTCATGTTTACAAACATTCTCATTCACTTCTCCTGCATTCTTGGAGCACTTCTTGAACTCAAAGCTTTCTCCCAAGTGTTCTCTAATCAAGCTTAGGACCTTTGTAAGTTGTCTAACCTTCTCTAATTAGTTTTAGCTTAGTTAATTAGCTAAAAGTCAAACCGTCGTAATTACGGTTTGACTTCGAGATTAGTCAACAATGGCTCAATCATATCTCGAATTAAAAGTAGTTATATGTTGGTATTTATGTGGGTAATAAAACCTCAAAAGGGTTTCCCCTGATCACCACTCTAACTAGTTCAAAAGTCGGGTCAAACCTATAATTAAAAAGTCAACAGGAAGCCTAAAATGCTATTTATGCATAATTAACATTGTAGAGCACATACAACACGTTGGATCATTGTTAAACTTAGTAATAAGTGTAAGAATATGTCTAAACATGTTCAACCCGACAAATTCCTGTTTAGATCCGGTTCGGAACCGAAAGTCACATAGTTTGACTTTCACTTTGACTTTCAGTTCTGACCCGTTAAGGCATGTTTTAGAAATGACTCAGAGCTTAAATTGGATTAGGTTACATGTTAGAATAACTCTCAGTGATTATACACCTTGTTTCATTAGTCATCCAATTAATATGCACGTTTCTGTTAATTGCTCATAGGTTGACCATTATGCCCTTATTACCTTAACACGTGATTTATGAAAATGTAAAAGTGTAGAAACCTTAAATACTGATATATAAACTTGTATGCAAAGTTTGACATCAGTTTGACTTGTAGATTAAGAGTTATGCTCAATATCGCAAATTTAAAGCTTTATGTTAATTAAACGGCATAATTAGCGTATAGCCTAGTTAAGCCTACTTTTTTACATCAAAATTAATACCCACTGATGTAATATATTATTTTGGGAATTTTAAAGATTTTTAATTAATTTTTGGCTGAGCATAACTCATGGCCGTAGGCTTAATCCGGTAATTGTCGGTTTTGCCCTTACGGGCCATAAAATGAGTTTTACCTATCTAAACGACTCCAAACCTTTTCCTACTGATCAAATATGATAAATAAATTATTTTAAGCCTTCTGGAAATATAAAAACATCAGATTTAAGTATCGAACCCGGTAATGGCCTTTAATCGCCTTATTAAGCGTTTTTAACGCAATGTATATATTAAAAGTATATTGGACATACCCGGGTTGATACCTACTGATATATGAAGCAAATTATAACATTTTAACAGTAATCTAAGGTTGATAAACTCAGACTTCAGTTTTAAGCTTTTCGGCTTATGTGAAATTACCAAAATACCCCTACGGGGCATAGTTTGGTTAAAAATGATAAATTTCACATATATGCTTTAACCTACTGACATGACTTAGCAAATTGAGTATACTTGCTGATCACTTCAAACCTGTAATTCAGTTAAACACTTAAACTCTTTTACAACCTTTAAAATGACCAAACTACCCCTACGAGGCATAGTTTGTGTTTAAATCCGTTCCGGGCATAATAAAAGACATCTTACTGATGTCACAACATATTTGAAGCATATTAACTTAGGAAACCTGTATATGGCTCTTGCGGATACCCGTTACGCTTATTACGCGTTCGGTTCGGTTTATGTAACAAGTTTACATAAATTAGCCGAAACGGGTCAAACCTTAACGGTTTTATCTCAAAATCCAGAATGTGAATAATAAACCCATATTAAACAAGTCTTCAAACTTGTCGGGTCTAAATCACATTCTATTCGGTCTTCGCTTAAGCGTGCGTACGAACCGTATCTTTGAAACTAGCCGGTCTAAGCTTAAGCTTAATTAAAGACCCGTTAGGATTCTAATAGGCTATATTAAACCTTCGTTCCAGATTAGGAGAACCAGTAAAAGCTACGTGCATTTTGCTTGTTATGATTAATACTTACTCAGGTAAATACTTTTAACTTATTTTCCCTATACGGGCTTGGGTTACGGTATATAGCATACCGCTTGATCGGGCATCAAATCTCCACATTAAGTGGGTAGTTGAATAATTTGATCGGCTCGTTTAAACAGTCTTGTTTACTTTACATCCTTTGGGGGGTTAATGACCATGTCCCGGATATCCTTGGCATCATCTTACGAGATGGCCACGACCTGAGCACGGGGTGTAGGCGTACACCTGTCAGTGTATAACTCTATATTGTGGTGTGTCTATTGATCTTTAACCCGGACAAGATCCGGGCGACTGAACGCACAAGTAACATGTAATTCGTTCACAAGATTATAATATTAAATAATTCTCCCAAGTTATAAAAATGTTTATGCCATGTGCATCCAAACCAATTTTAAATCATTTTTCAAAATGAGTCAGTTGATTGTATTTACCAGTGTAAACTGACGTATTTTCCCAAAAAGACTGAATGCAGGTACTAAACGAAATTGGCTGGATTGTCTCCTTAGCATCAATAAAAAGTCTCGCAAGCTTAGGATGCCTGAAGTCTGTTGAACCATTGTTTCTATTTTATTTCGATCCGTTCTGTGGATAAACTTCCGGATATTGTTACATTGATAAAAAATATTAAATTCGGTTGTATCATATTTTAAATTTGCTTCCGCTGTGCATAATAATATTGTGTTGTTTGACTATTACGTTGCCAACCACGTCACGATACTCCCCCACCGGGCCCACCGGTGACACGTGGAAATCGGGGTGTGACACTTCTAATATACGGTGGCGTAGGTTTCCTAATTTAGGTATCCACATTCTTTTCTTATGGAATTTCCAAATTCCATCTATCCCTTGTTCTAATTCCTTAATCATTCCTTTCAATTTTTCAGTATTATCCTTGATTACTGATTCGTGTGCTTTCCTAATCTGTTCATTTAAATCTACTTGTATATTTAATTTAAGAGAACGTACTCTTTTTGGTTTTTCATGATACTTTCGACTTAAAGCGTCAGCCACTACATTTGCCTTTCCTGCATGGTACTGGATATTACAATCATAATCACTAAGTATTTCCATCCAGCGTCTTTGTCTCATATTCAATTCCTTTTGCCCGAAAACATACCTTACACTCTTATGGTCGGTGAAACTGGTAAACTTACTACCGTAAAGGTAATGTCTACAAATTTTAAGGGCAAAAATTATGGCTCTTAATTCTAAATCATGGATTGAATAATTCTCTTCATGATTCTTAAGTTGTCTAGAGGCGTAAGCTATAACCTTTTGACGTTACATTAGCACACATCCATAACCTAACTTAGAAGCGTCACAATAGATTATAAAATCTTCAGTTCCTTCTAGTAACACTAGTATGGGTGCGTTGGTTAGTCTTTGCTTAAGAGTTCTAAAGACTTCTTCTTGTTTTGGTTCCCATTCAAACTTAACAGATTTACAGGTTAGCTTGGTTAAAAGAATGGCTATTCTAGAAAAATCTCAAATAAATCTTCTATAATAACCGGCCAATCCTAAAAAACTTCTAATCTCGGTTGGTGACTCAGGGGTTTTCCATTTGGTAATCGCCTCGATCTTGGTAGGATCCACATGAATTCCTTCATGATTAACTAAATGTCCAAGAAACTGTACCAGTTCTAACCAAAATTCACAATTCGAAAACTTAGCATAAAGCTTTTCTTTTCTTAATAAACTTAGAAGTGCGTGCAAATGTTTTGCATGTTCCTCTTTACTCTTAGAGTAAATGAGAATATCATCTATAAAGACAATTATGAACTTATCCAAATATGGCTTACATATTCGGTTCATTATGTCCATAAATGCGGCTGGGGCATTGGTTAAACCAAATGGCATGACAGTAAATTCATAATGACCATACCTTGTTCTAAAAGTGGTCTTAGGAATGTCCTCTTCCTGTACCTTTAATTGATGATATCCTGATCGTAAATCGATATTAGAGAAAAATCGAGCTCCTTGTGCAAGGATCGAACAGATCATCTATTCTCGGTAATGGATACCGATTCTTAATCGTGACTTTGTTCAATTCACGGTAGTCAATGCACATACGCATTGATCCGTCCTTCTTTTTAACAAATAAAATCGTTGCTCCCCATGGCGATGAGCTTGGCTGTATGAATCCTTTTTCCAACAATTCATCTAACTGTTTCTTTAGTTCCTGCATTTATGCGGGTGCCAAACGGTAAGGTGCCTTGGCAATTGCTGTTGTCCCTGGTAGTAGATGAATTCTGAATTCAACTTCTCCGTCCGGAGGTTGCCCTGGTAATTCTTCTGGAAATACATCTGAAAACTGAGATACTACTGGAATATCTTTTAGTTCTTTTCCTTTAGTGTTAGTGATTATGGAAATCAAATACACTAATGATCCTTTCCTTATATAACTTGTTTTCATCACAGAGATGAATTTCGTGGATCTAGAGAGCTTATCTCCTTTAATTGTGATCTTTTCTCCCCTTGGTGAATTTACTTAGATTGACTTTTGATCATATAAAATACTGGCTTTATTAGCTATTAACCAATCCATTCCTAACATGACATCAAATCCTGCCAGATTCATTGGGTAAAGGTTTGCACTAAACTTTTGATTTAAAAATTCTATTCTTGCTTCCTACAAGATATCATAAATCTTAATGGTTTCCCCATTTGCGGTCTCTACTAGACATTCTTGTGGGAGTTTAGCTAATGATTGGTTAAGAAGTTAGCAAAATGAAGTATTAATAAAACTTTGGTTCGCACCAGAGTCAAATAATACTTTAGCAAAAACATCATTAACTAAAAACGTACCGGCTAAAACATCCGGGATCATCTTTGCTTCTTCTGCAGTCAGAACAAATGCTCTAGCATTTTTTGTATTCTTGTTGTTTGTAGCTGGAGCTATCTTTGGACAGTTTGGCTTGATATGACCTTGTTCTCCACAGTTGTAACATATCCTGTTGTTAGGTTTCTTCCTGCAGTCTTCTTCCTTGTGTCCAGATATTTTGCAGAAGTTGCAATATATGGAGCATCTTCCAAAATGCTTCCTTTTGCAATACTTGCAATAAGGTGCAGAGGTAGAACCTACACTTTCCCACGATTGGAATTTCCGAAGCGAAATTCTTGGGTAAGCCTTTGAGCTAGGTTCCTTCTCTGATCCTCCTCTCGTGTACGTACTAATTCATCAGTCAAGGTATTTGCTAGTTCTACAGCTTCTTCTATAGTTTGGGGTCTAGCTGCCTTGACTACATGTCTAATCTCACTGATTAATCCCCGGATGTAACGGGAGATCAATACAGGTTCAGGTGATGCAAGGATTTGCACTATTCTAGCATATTCAAAGAATAACGTAGTGTATCCCTTACTATCCACTCCAGTCATTCTAAGGTTTAGGAACTTATTTGCTATCTGTTCTTTTTCATAGGAGGACAGAATTTCCTTTCTACCATGTTCTTAAATTCCTCCCATTCCATATTGTAAACCCTGTCACTTCCCCTAGACTGGAGGATAGTGTTCTACCATTCTAAGGCTGAGTTCTTAAACAGAATGGAGGCAAACATTATCTTATCCTCTTCAGCACACTTGCTTCTTTTTAAGACAACCTCAGTCTTTTCTATCCAGCATAGAACTGCAACGACCCCTTCATTGCCCGAGAATTCCATTGGTTTACAAGACCAGAATTCTTTATAAGAACAACCATAAGGCATGGTTCTTCTTCTTTTGGGAATGGGTGCTTGAAGTATAGGTCCATTGTTTACGTTGTTTTCTGGTTCGGTGGGTCGTTTACTATCACGGTTACTTTTATTATCAGCTCCCCTAACTGTTTGAATAATATATGGCATTGCATCTATTATTCCTTGTGCCACTATGTGTTGGATGGCACTGTTATCCACTTGGTTTCCATTATTATCATTGTTCGGGTTATCGTTATTCTGGTTTTCCGGGTTATTATCCAGATTCTCTTGATTCACTTGGTCAGCCATCTGAATTTTAAACATTTATCACATATTAATATCACAAAATAATATTTAACACAACCAATCATATGACACGCATATTGATCAAAAGCGTCGATCATTGCGACTTACTCTTTCTTATACTATGCATCCATATATATTACAATACAACTGAAATTGAAATTACACTACTAGTAGGCATCCGTAGCTATGATTTAGATTTTTTTTTCAAACATACACACATATTATATATTATTATATTATTATTATTATTATTATTATTATTACTACTACTACTTCCACCGTTACCTTCACTGATATGGGTTCATCCAGAACTCCATATTTATTCTCGTCGTACTTCCAGACGAGTCGCTCTCCGACCTGCCTCATCCTCTCGCTACTTTCTAAAATCGCTTCTCCGAAGGTTCGGAGCTCTTGCACATTCTCTGCACTCATTGGGGGTACAGGTTCTGGTACTGGGTTTGGAAACTGGGGCATGGGTTCCTGATAAGGGTATGGATTCTCTAAAATTTCCCTGATGTACTAATCGCTATCATAGTAAGGATCTAGAGGGTCCAAACCAGGGTAGGCTGCTAAATTCGGCATGGGTGTGTCTTCTGGTGTTGGGTAGCGTTGCACATAATCCCTATGGTCGTCTAACCACGGGTCGTAGTCTGGGTCTAAGGGATTAGGTGCTGGTACCCTAGGTATCTCTTCTGGGTTAAAATCATGCATTTGAACTTGGTTTTCTGGGTTGTTCTCGATTTCCATTGGCTGTGTGGGGAATAGTGGTAATGGTTGGGGTGCTACGAGTTGCTCCAGGTTAGGGTCAACAACTGTGGTTGCTAGGATATGAAAGTTTGCTAAACTCCTATTAAGCATGTCTTGGGTGTAGGCATCGGTTTCTCTTTAAATGGATGCTAAAGCTCGCTGGTTTTGCAACTTTTTTATTCTCTTTCTATGCTCATGTGCTCCCCTACTGAACCATCCTCTTTTTTTCTGAGGGAATGGCTCTTCAGACTGAGCCTTAAACACGAATATCCCATCTTCATTGTCAGCTGAATACCCTGAGAGGGCAGGCTGTGAAGAGGTGCCTTTACTCCTAGGTGAGCTGGACAACTGACGATAAGCGTCGGAGGGTCCTTGATCACTCATACTGTAAACTAACAAATAGTCAAATAACACACAACAGTAAAATACAGATATGCTCGTATTTCCATAATTAATTTCCTAACAATTTGAATAATATCTTGGTGTCAGCAGAACACTTATGTGGCTGAATCAGTGGCTTAGCTCTGATACCACCTTCTGTCGCAACCCCCGCCCCCTATCTGTCCCGAGAACGGGCGGCCGCGAGATATCAGTTTTGGTGGTATCGGTGTTGATCATTTTGGCAGCGGAAATTACATCAGGACCGTAGTTAGGAAATATTTTATCAGAGTAAATACCACGCTTTTATAATATTAAACATATTGGGATAAAACCCAAGTTTTCATTACAAACTGATTTATAGAGATAATCTCTATTTTATTGAATAAAACATCTTCTTTATTTAGGTAACTTTTATAGCCACTTTTCCAAGCCTTCAGTGCTGTCCAGCTGGCTTTTAGTTGGCTTTCACATTTTGTTACCTGAAAAGCGTTTAAAAACATTTTGTCAGTAGGAAATACTGGTGAGTGAATCCCAGTTTAATCATGAAGAGTTTTATCCTTTAACAGTATTGAGAGCGATTACAATGTTTACATCTACACAATTACTCATTCAGTACTGTCAATCCTGACTGGTGGGTCATATTACCCATTGGCTAACTCTTTGTACAATGGTAACGTGTTCCATATTTTGTATACAAAACCCCAACATACCGGCAGTAATTGAAGAATTACAAAGACTCGATCACTGCTTAATCACATTGTAAAATATTTAAGATTTTGTAAAAATAGTTTACAAAAAGGAGATTACTCACATTGTTGTCTTAGGTTTTCTTTAAGGATTTCCTGGTGATTATCTATAATTTACACAATGCACTCGTGTTAGTATAATAACCCAATATTTACATTAGCGATACCCTCCCCGAGACGGCATTCCAACGACTACGTCGGGCAGAACCACGACAGCCGTTACGAAACCCTGGATCAATCGGGCAGCGTATCTAAAACGTAACCGGGGTTATAATACTTACAACGGGGCAGAACTTCGTTAATTAGGGGGGGTATTATGCCCGGAAATAGCTTATACTATGTGAGAATTCGAGAGAGAGAGAAAGTGTGTGAGCGACGGAAACTGAAGGTTGAGGGCCTTCTTATATAGGCGACCTTTCGCCTTCCCTCGCGGCCCGCGTAAGACGTAGCCAAGGGCTACGCGGCCCGCGTAATAGGGTAATAGGGCTAGGGTTGCTGATTCGTCAAGTTTAGCTTCGACACGATGATGACACGTGGCGGCACCAGATGCGGCCCTGACTCAGAGCTGTTGCGCCCCGCGTAGGAGACCCTAATGGTCTACGCGGCCCGCGAGCGACACATAAAACTTGATTTTATTTTATTTTTAATTATATAAGGGTATTTGGGCTCGGTTTTCACATACTGGGTGTATTTAAAGACGTGAGGGACACTTTAATTATTTTTAGGGGTGTCAAAAAATATTTTGTGGGTTGTTATAGGTTGTGACGACGTCAACATGTCAAGAATCTTTTTTTGAACGTTTCAGGAAAAATATGAATATCTTCAAGAACACACTTAAAGATTTGAAGACGGTAAAGAATAGTTGAAGATTGGAGAGAAAACAAGAAGAAATTTTGAAATAATGGTTTTAGAAACCCTAATCCTGCTACTTATACCCATCACATTTGATCTGATGGGTAACCGTGCCATCAACTTGTGGCGCAGGCCCAATTAGAGGATGACACGACAGGCAACAAATTCGGAATGACGTTTTTGCATGCGCGCATGGCCTTTACTCGCCTAACACAAAGACGAAAGGCGTCGCTGACACTGTGACGACATGCCTCACACAGTGTCTGGTGTCACATCAGCCCGTTTTTCCTCACCAAACATTATCTTCAAAGATTTCGTTTTCAAAATCAAATCTTCAACACGTGCGCAAATGAACTTTCTCCCCTCCAAGAAACTACAATATCACACGCATGAACTCAATATGCCACCAACCACCTCGTATAGCAAACATGAAGAATGGAAAGTTGGGTCGCGCCAGCTAACCCTAAAAGGAAGCAACACTTTTCTAGTCCAGAGGTCCACCCACTTGCCATCCGCGCATGAGAGCAACACTGGACTCGGGGACTTAAACGGGGTATGGTCCTGAATCCTGCGCAAGCCATGCGCGCAAATGACCATACCCAAACTTAATCAGCGCAACACTCAGTCATTTACAAGAGATCATGTGTGGGTCCCACCTGCCTACGCGCAAATATGGCAATTAATAATAGTACAATCAGTACAAATGGCAGGAGCCTGCAACAATTCAACGTGCGCCACGTTCTGCCCAAACACTTCCCACGATGATCAATCGTGCAGGAGACAAACAGTACAAAAGGACAGTGGCGTGTAGCCAATCAGCTTGCGTCATTCACTGCTCCATAATCTCCACTCACAACTTTTGATAGACTCGACAACAAGTACACTTGGCAGTACGTGGATCCAGTCAACGTGCATCAACGTCCCTCAACCTCTGCAAACACTATATGTCGTGCCATAGGGGACAAACCGAATATTCGTTGTTAGGGACGTCTGGCCCAAGGCTAGAGGTGTACAAAAACACCGGTTTTAGGACCGAAACCGGTTTTTTAACGAGTTTTTTAAAAATCGGTTTCAACCTGAACCAAATCAGCGGTTTGTAGACCGGTTAGTATGCTTGATCTTTGAAACTGATTTTAAAAAAATGGTTAAAAACCTGTGTTTTTTTTTGGCACAAACCGGTTTTAAACCGACCCGAATCGGTTGGACCAGTTACCATTTTATGTTTAAAAAACCGGTTATAAAAAAAACCAGTTTTTGTTTTTGATTAAAAAACGGTTCGCTTAAAAACCGGACCGGTTTAAAAAAAAAAACGCTTTGTACGCCTCTACCCAAGGCCCATCAGCCAATTTCCTTCTCCACACTCTTCGGCTATAAATAATAACATTCAACCACAGGTTTAAAGTTCTATGCTCTTACTCTCTCACAATTAACACACACTCGTTTACTCTCTCTAAATGAATACTTATTCTTACGCTAAAGTGTGGTTATGAGGAGAATCCCCCACCTCTTCTTCTCATAACGAGCTTCACAGTGTTCTTGTTTTGCAGATTTACTCTTAGAACAATACCAGTTGTTGATCAAGAAGAGATTAAAGATTAGCCATCGTATCGAGACTACCTCTTTGGTTCTAACCCTCACGGATTATAAACGGTGTTTCTTCAACACCCCTAGATCGGAGTCACCCGAGATATACTTTTTTGATGTATAAAACCTCTTAAATCATTTACAAAATCCATAAATGTAATTGTCCTTGTGACACTAAGGTGCTGTTTGTTTTTGCTTATAACATCTGCAAAATGCTTATGTCTGCAGGCGTGCAGACATAAGATGTTGAAGACTGTTTGTTTTTTTTTTAAACAGATCTACAAATAGCTTCTTTCATCTTAAAAAAAAAGCTCAGAACCTTTGCTTCAAACATCTTCACAAAACCTAATCCAAACACCTCACACCACAAAAACTTCTCCCCTGCCACCACCACCTCCGCCACCACCTCCGCCACCACCAAACCCATCACCACCAAACCCATCTGAGAGAGAGAGAGCGTAGAGAGAGAGACCTGTAGAGAAAGAGACATGTGGTAGAGAGAGAGAGACCTGTGTGAGAGAGAGAGATCTGTGAGAGAGAGAGAGAGACCTGTGAGAGAGAGAGTGTTCTGTGAGAGAGAGAGACCGTAGAGAGAGAGAGAGAGAGAGGCGATGGTGTGATGGCGGAGGTGGTGCGGTGGTGGTGGCAGAGGTGGTGCGGTGGTGGTGGTGGTGGTGGTGGTGGTGGTGGTTGTAGAGAGAGAGAGTTTTTCTAGAGAGAGAGAGAGAGCTTGTGTGTGTTGTGTGGTTGAAGTTGTTTTTGAAGAAAAAAAAAACAAACCCTCTTCTCCTTGCAAACTACAGACATTTGGGCCACATCTTCTTTTGCAGATGCCTGCAGATGTGGTTCGCAGACTACAGACATTTTACATCTGAAAAAACAAAACAGCACCTAATTGTTTACATAGTCTTCTAATAAAATTGGATGAAAGTGTTTTGGGTCGACTCTTACAAAAAATACATGCTTCTGACTTTTGACCCGATGCTCTAACCCGGTTCAAAAAACAAGTTTTAAACTTTGAACAATAAATTGACATGCCCATTTGGTCAAAACCCGAATTGTTGCAATACATGTCCAAGATTTACATTCTTGATCAGGTTTCATGCCTCTAATCTTCGTAACTTTGTTGCAATAGTTACTCCTCCAAAGGTAACCTAAACAATGGAGTTACTCGAACGAAAACTATGACAAGAATTGAGAACAAATCAACTAACACATAATTGAGTTAAGACACTACAAATTAAGCAAAGAAACTTATAATGCAAATACAACTACAAAAGATAAATACTACCAAAATAAACACTGAAACATGCTACCAAAGATTCAAGCAATCAAACAAGCTTTTCATTATCATCACGAAAACCTAACACTTTTCAAGAATCTGATCTCCAGCCGGCATTAGAGTAACCAGGCTGCCCATTATATGGGCCCGTCAAATGTCCTTGTTGATCTCCGCCACTTGTCGCCATGCTATTTGCAGCACCGCCTGGCCCAGGTCGGTTTCCAGCCGCTCCATATCCACCGGTATTTGTATTGTATCCATCGCTAGTACCATAACCGCCATACCCATAACCTTGGTTCCCATAGCTAGAACCACCACCAGGAGATTGACCGACCGGTGCAGGAACCGCACCACCACCACCACCACCACCGGAATTCCAAAGAACGTTAGCCGCCCCATAGCCTACATTTGCACCATAGCCCGCACCGCCATAGCCCGGAGTCTGACCAACCCATGGGTTTTTTAACGCATTAGGACTACTACCTACATTAGGATTCCCGTATGCTCCTGCAGGACCGCCATAACCACCAACACCATAACTTCCATAACCACCGTAACCCGCACCGGCATTCGGCGCACCATAACCATAACTCGGTTGACCATATCCCGTATACGCAGGGTAACCACCACCGCCTGAGTTTTGCTGCATGAATCTATTACCATCCATTTGACTATCGAACGATCCAGCATTGTTACCTTGATATCCTCCACCACGGCCGCCACCGCTGCCGCCTGGATTAGCATCTTTTGGAAGCGCTCGTTTAACCTCCACAAGCTTATTGTTCAGTTCATGGAAAGTCTTTTGAAGGACTCTATCGACAGCATCTTCTGTGTCAAAAGAAATGAAGCCAAATCCACGAGGTCTGTTGGTATTTTGGTCAAACATAATTACTACATCGGTTACGTCTCCGTAACTTTCAAAATATTGGCGGAATTGCTCTTCTGTTAATGAAGAAGGCAATCCACCGACAAATATTTTTTTCGTTCTGTAATTTCCTGATCCTCCAGAGCTTCTGTTAGCATTGTTTGCAGGCCTAGATGCTTGTTGTTCTTCTCTGGATAACGCCCTCTTAGCTTCGACCTGCAGATAAATTGCACATAAGCTTTTATTAATATTTTTTGGTCAAAAGTAAACAGAAAAGGCCTGCTAGTGAAGGATTCATAATTTGGTATAACGGATAATTGTATAAGGATTTACACGCAAAGCATGCAATCACCTAAGTTGACAATGATCGGTTCGATTAGGGAATACGGACCAAAACTAAACCTATAACCGATGTTCCGTTTTTTAGATTTTGACACGATTAGTTCATTTCCTGGCGTGCCAACTTCAGTTAACAAATCACATCATGTTCTGATCCATAACCGAACCACCGGTTTCTCAACTGATTCAGTTACTTCGGTTATGATTCGGCTATTCGGTTTTCTGCTCAACCATAAAAACTACATCTAAGGCAGTTGAATGTAACACATTAAACCCTAGGGACTATACAAATCCAAACTTCAAACCTACAACCACAAATTAACACCTAAAACCCTAATTTTAACCAACTATACAATATAAAATCGGTAAATTCTTACATTGCGGCCATCAATGGCGTGGCGATCTTGAAGAACAGAATCAAGAACAGAGGGATCTGAAAACACAACGAAACCGAATCCACGAGGACGACCGGTGATCTTATCGCGCATGATTACAGTCTCCGATACGACGCCGTATTTGGTGAAGTAATCGGCTAACCGTTCTTCGGTGGTTTCCCAAGCGATTCCGCCTAAGAAGAGCTTACCTTCGTCTGAATCCATTCGTTTTTGATTCACACACAAACAAGCAGAGCTCAATTTGAGCGAGTGTGTGTGTGTGTGTGTGATTTAGGAATCTAGGGTTTGTAAGGGGTTGAAGTGGTTGTTTGGGAATTTGGAATCGAATCGGAGAAACATACGTCATGGTTTTGACTGGGACGACGTCGTTTCGTTGTTCATGGGATCTGCGTGCTTATCAAAATAATTATTTTTTTTCCTAGGATGGATTAGAAAAGTAATTTTCATGATAATGATATATTTGTAGTGTTGTAAGTGATATAACGTAAAAGATAATGGGTTTAAAAATTTTGAAATGTTATAAAAGATTATGTGGAAAATGATATGATCGTTTTGTTAAAAAAAAATTAATATGCTAAAACCACACAGTGTAGGCGTGAAAATATGGCGTAGAAGCCCCTCTAAGTCGGGCACAACACCCGAGTATGACGTGGAGGGTGGCGTTGTGGGTGGAGCTTGAGGATCTCTACTGGCGTGGAGAGCAGTTTTGTTGGTGATATGACGTGAGTTGATTGATGGTTTGTGGTAGAAGGTTTATAATTGGTGTGTTTTTTTAACAAAAGGTAGGACTCTTTCTATGCCCAACACCACCCCGTATTATTTTTTACCATGTTCACACCCTCTTACTAATGTGCTACTACATGACACTCAATACCCCATCTTCATGCCTTCTCACACCGTTAACATAAAATTACAGTAGAAACTCTATAAAATAATACACTTGGGACCACCAAAATTTATTAATTAAAAGAGTTATTAATTAATCGATAAATTAATAATTATTAATTTATATATTAATTAATATTTTATTAATTTATAGTAGAATACTTAGTTTACAAACACCTTTCAAGCTTCCACTTAATAAGGACGGTTCGGAAAAACTTCCTTTATGGATTATTGGGAAATATGCTAAACCAAGGTGCTTCAAGAATTATTGAAGGATTACGAAATGTTGTATTATTTTTTTTGCCACCAAACACAACTTCAAAAATTCAACCTTGTGACGCGGGGATCATACGAGCTTTTAAGATGCATTATCGTCGTCGATTTTATAGAAGTCTTTTGGAGGGTTATGAATTAGGGGTTCCAAATCCAACAAAAATAAATGTATTAGATGCAATGAATCTTGCAATTTCAGCATGGACTATGGATGTTCGTGCAAATACAATTGCGAACTGCTTTCGTCATTGTAAACTTCGATCAACAGATAACATGACTTTTGAGAACTCAGATGAAGGTGGTGAAAGCACTCAAGAACTCCAGAATTTGATCAAAGATTTGGGTTATCGCAATGCAATGGATGTCGAAGATGTTCTGACTCACCCAGAAGAAAATGTAGTTGCACAGTTGTTGACTGATGAAGAAATTATTGAAAGCGTTATTGGAATTAATAAAGATGATATCGATGAAGAAGATGATGAAAGTTCTACAAAGGAGCCCCCTTCGCGAAACGAAGCTACTAAAGCGGCAATCACATTGAACAATTTCTTGTTGAGCTATGAGAAAACAACACCAGAAGTTCTTACCATGCTAAGGAAAATTAGAGACGAGATTCAAGGGGAAATTGATTTCAACAAAAAACAAAAGACAATTGAGTCATTTTTCAAGAAACCTTCATAAATCATTCATGTAATATGCTATATATAAGGAATTATTAATTTATATTTTATATGGGGTCTAAAGAAATTATCAAAAATGTATTATCTTATAATTTTAGCGAATTATTAATTTAGCACCCTATCCCCGAGTCGGGACCGGCAAAAAATATTATCTTAGAGAGTTTATTAAATAATCGAGTATTAATTTATCGAGTTTCTACTGTACATCTGATAGCTTTATTTGATTCTTCTCGTTTTTATATGTGTTAATCTATGCATAAAATTACATCAGATAGCTTTATTTGATTCTTCTTGTTTTTATAAAAGGCATATACTGAGGTATTGGAATATTTTATTTTCAGCTTTGATGACTTGATCTAAGAATATGGGGGTATGGAGGGGTTTGGGTTGGAGACATTGCTCGACACGTGGCAAGTGTGGACTCTACCAGTCCACACCCAAAAAGTGGGGTGTGAATAGGGCTGGCAATTTTGACACGAACACGATAACACGACACGAACCTACACGAAGTTAACAGGTTTCGTGTCTATAAGAGGTCGACATGCTAAGACCCGTTTAATTTCATGTCGTGTTCGTGTTTACCTATTTCGTGTTCGTGTCTTAACAGGTCGTGTTCATGTCTTAACGGGTTGTTTTCGTGTCTTAACAGGTCATGCCAAGCACGATATGACCTGTTGAGACCTGTTAAGACTTAAGACCATTATACAATACCTGTTAGGACATGTTAATGTCGTGTTCATGTCGTGTTCGTGTCTTAATAGGTTGTATGATACCTTGGTAAATTTTTCGTGTCTAAACAGGTCGTTTCGTGTAACCTGTTTATTATCAGGTTCGTGTTCATGTTTGAAAAATCTGACATGATAAGATTTCGTGTCGTGTTCGTGTTTATTTGTTTCGGGTTCGTGTCTTATCGTGTTCGGGTCTTAACAGGTCGGGTTGACACGATATGCCAGCCCTAGGTGTGAAAGGGGCGTGGCCAGGCCGGCGTTGGGGTGTCATGTGGCACCTAGCCAAACAGTCATCAACACCCAACCAACCATTGCCAGACATGTCACCCTAGGCCAGCGCCCCATGCCAAACGGGCAACGCCAACGCATGGTGGAGCACCCGGCGTTAAAGTTCCAAAACACCCACACTCCAACGCGCACACCCATCGGTCTAATAAAAGGTATTCCATAATTCTATTCTGAACAACTAAATTGCAAATGTGTTAGCTCATATTGGTAGTACTAACGATATTGGGTTATCTGTGTTAGGGTTTTACATTTCGTTTAGTGTCTAATCGTTTTATAAATTTTCACTACCCACTATCCATAAGAATAATATAATTTTTAAATAAGTTTAAAAAAATAATCTGATTGGTTGAAAAACATGACCACCAAACCTTTCCTCTCTCACGCCGTGGTCTGCCTCACGCCCCTTGGTGTGGTGTTTAACGCCCCTTCACATACCACCTTACCAGAGTGTGATACCATAACAAATAGTCTTAGTGTCCGTAGGCCGTAGTGGGCGTTGTCCCACCACACATCAGCCATACTTTGTATCTGTAACATCCGCAAAAAACAGATCTTAGAAAAACTGACTCCTTTTGAAAATCAGATTTGAACCGTAACAAATAAAAGATGCGAATTTTGATTATCTTCTATTAATTTTAATAATAATTTCATGTATTAATTACCAAAATCATGTTTGGGATTAAAATATTAATTTTATAAAATAAACATTAATATTATAACAGGATACGGTTAGTTCCGTTAGGATTATAAAGGAATAATGGGTTTTAATAATCCTAACTATTAGCCGTTGGCCGGTAAGTCCCAACTTAAAAAATAACCAGTGGTGGTCTCACCTTTTCGTATATTGTAAACTAATAGACCTTACTAAACTGAAAATGATAAGGGGACCAAAAGAAATTAAGGTTCTGTTAGTAAAGGTCCATTAGTTTACAATATGTGAAAAGGTGGGACCACCACTGGTTATTTTTTAAGTTGGGACCATTGCCGGCAGACAGCTAATAGTTTGGACTATTAAAATCCATTATTCCGATTATAAAATAGATTAACTAACCAGGTTAGAATGATAGATTATAAAAGTTAAAAACATCATTCCTTCCAAACGAGACCCTAACCATTCAAACGGCTTTGGTTTCAAACGATATCCCCAACCCCAAAAGACACCTACCTGTGGCGTCTTATTCAGTCAAATGCGAATTTGACCTGATCTGATTTGATTTGTTTCGCGACCAAACAACTTCCCATCAATTTCATCCAACTCATTTTAATGGAGAAATTTATCATGTACATTTAATCACTCCATTATGCCTTTCATTAATCGAATTAAAGTCAAATCAATGCACCATTTATTACATAGCAAGAACACAAACAAGTCTTGATCAAGTAGGTGATCTTGGTCTATAATAACGATACCACAGGTTTCTTATGGCTTTTTACACAATTTCCCAATAATAATTTCAAGTCTCATCAATCATATCTCTTGAATTTAAGTGAAGGACACAATTAGGGCTTGGAACTTTTTCTATCGATATCTTCTTGATTTCTCAACCCAATCAGGATTTGTAGAGCATGAGAAACTAATATGACTTTCAGATGTGGAGGCTCATGTTACCCCGTTTGTTGGGTCATTGTTAAGTATTCAATTAATACGATCTTATTCACCTCGGTGATAAGATTACGCTAGTGGAGACTTTGGATTGATTTTTAGCTTATGCATGCTAGTATGATTTATATAACTTAGTATACAATTAACATATGGATTTGAGACTTTGTTTATACTTATGCTATGTAGAAAAACTTATATGCTCACCGACATAATTTTTGTTGACGGGTATTTTATATACATGTTGCAGAAAATGTATAATGATGATATCACAAGAAATCTATATAGGATGGACTAGAAACTAACCAAGTTTTCTTTATGTACTTTCTTGTGTTCTAGTTGTGATATTTGCAAAATGTTGTACTTTCCTTTCGAAACAATGTATCGTATTATTTGAAATAATGGAAATAAAACCTTGAGTTTTATTATTGTCGCAATCTAATGTTATAATGCTTTTGAGCAATCTATTACGCCTCGCCTTGATGTTTCCAACATCGGTTGGGGTGTGACAATGAAATCAAACCAGAGCTAGACATCGTTAGCAATGGTTCGGTTTGATTTAGCTTCACTGTTGAATGGTTTAGGTTCTGACCTACATTGATAAAAACCATTACTAATGGTATGACTCGCGATTTGATATTAAGAGCATTAAAATTGGACTATGAACACACTAGGTTAATGCCCGCGTAATACGCGGGCTTCAACCAAAACCATATTATTTACTTTGAAATGAAATTTGTGTACAAAGACATACATTGGAAGAAAAAAACAGAAAACTATTCAAATGCTAGAAAATTTTTACATGCCGCTAAAGCCATGAAAACAATAAAAAATGATAAAAAAGAAAAAATAATATACTCACAAGTACAATAACATATGTTTGATGGTTGTAGGAATTAATACGGCTTTTAGCACAAGCGCCTTAGGCGCCTCATTGATGAACCTCTCTCCATTGATGATCTTAAGAAATACTTCCACTTTAATAAGGTGATAGGGTTAATGCCCGCGTTAAACGCGGTTTAACAAATGAAAATACTATAAAGCTTATGTGACAAATGATATAACAAATAATCTGTAATACTTCTTACAATAAATAATTACATATTATATGTAATAATGAAAAATGATAACTATTACAATTACAGTTTTCAAATCCCTATATATTTCTTTGTATACAATATTTGATGTTTTATTCGTAAGTTTACCATCCTTATCAACGATTTATTTTAATAAAGATATTTGTAGTTCAACTTATCCGAAAACTCTTGTCCCAGTGAAAAAAAATGATTCGAATTGCATTCCACTTTACGTTACTGCAGTAAAGTTGAGCACACTGATAGCACTTCCAGTTGCAATCTATATAAACAAAAAAAACAAAAATTATTTTTTGTAAACTCACACATAGAGTATCTCCAATTCCTAATAAATTTTTAAATAATCAATCAATATTATGCTAATGGTATAGATACCATCGTGCCACTGGCAATTATTTTTATAGTTGCAGATTGCAAAATTTAACTTCAGTAAAAATGATATTGGTGGAAGTCATTTCTAGGTGTAGTAAAAAACACATGCATATAAAAAGTATTGATTACACATGGAAATTAATTATGACCTGCTCTTCAACAAATGGATTGATTTGGGCAATGTTTGTTGGCTAAATGAGTTGATCTGGGTCTACTCGTATTACAAAAGCTCTCACTCTTATAAAACTTATTGAGTTAAATCGTCAAAAAAATGATTTTGACTTTATCTGGTTAAGCATGAGAGTTTGCCAATATTGATGGTGCTTTTTGGAGAGAAAAAAGATGAGAAAATATGAATTAATCGACTAACCGTTGTCATTGCTTCACAATGAGCTTTAGAGACTCCATTAACTGTGCGTGAACAAACAATGGACAAGTTCACCACTCAAATATTATGACAACTCAATTGCCAATATTACTATTAAAAGGTGGATTAGTATATTGAACCATATTAATAAACATTATCCAGATTTTGTATATACCTTTTAAAGCACCTCCTCATCAATAGACATTCGATACAGTCGTAAATAATCTTGTCGTATCTACTTTTTCAACTTCATAAACGCAAAGTTTGAGTTATATATAACCTGTAAGCGCATGTAAATATAAAGAACTATTAAATCAAAATAAATGTCTTCACGTCACCATTACTCTCCTAAACTCAAGCCCCACAATATGCATTTATACAGCCATGACCAGGAGAGTAAGAAAAAAAAAACAAAGCATTAAGTGAATTAAACCAAGTGGAAAACAGTTTAATAGGCCATATTTACCTTACTTAAAGCATCGTTGGTGTCTTCTTCAGCCCTCCACCGTTTTATTGACTACTCAAATGCTTTCTAATTTGATTTCTCAGCATCCTTAGTGGCATATTTGAGTCTATCCGAAGATGAAAGCCCTTGTGGCCGTTCCTTATAGAAGCATATGATATCCACAAATACTCTTTCTTCAACATAGCTTAATGTGGGTAAATACAAAACAATTGATACGGAAAGTTAGTACTAATGAATGGGTCAATTTGATTGTGATTTACCTTAGAGATGCCATATAAACTTATTTTAAGTAAAAGAGGAGTCGTTCATTCAGGTGCATACAGCTCATGCCCATGACAGTCTGCTCATGCCCTCACCTGCGTGTCAGTTAATAGTGCACTGTGAAGAACTGTTAAAGAAGATAACTTAAAAAGTAATTGACGACTGGCTGCAAAGGCATTACCATAGAACTCAACGAATTTGCCAACAACACCATGCTTTCTTAGCATCTGAGTCACAGTTAACACCAAATCAGTGGCTGTAACACCATTTTGCAACTTTCCAGACAACTTGAACCCAACTACACCAGGTAAAACCATGCTCATCGGCTGTCAATTTGAAAAAAAAACATCCAGTTAAAATAGTTGTACTGCAACTTTAAAAAACCATATAATTGGTTAATTTCAAATGACTTATACAATTATATTATATGCCTGTCCAAGCATTGTTACCTATGCTTCAATTCCTCCAACTCCCCAACCAGCTACTCCTAACCCGTCAATCATGGTTGTGTGGGAATCGGTTCCGACAACACTGTCGGGATATAGAATTCCAACAGTATTGAAAAGAACGTCATAATAGCAACCTGATAACTCCGTACTTTAAACGGTCGAAAGAAAAAGTATCAGTTTTAATAGAATCCTGATATGGATAAGCCACTAAAAACACATATATGATTTATCATTGTATCTTGTTATTATTTCAAAACAATGTACTCACTAAATTGACCAGTTATATATACCATTATATGAACATGAGGCTCAGTGTCAAAATAAACAAATTGGTTGTTGTGACTTATCTCAAATGGGTCAAATAGTTATTTTTTTTTTCAAAGACCAGTTAAAACTTAAAAGTCGCCCATAGTCTATTTCAGTAAGAACATGTTTCAACAAAAGCCTATTTTCACCCATTGCCCAACCGTGATAATAATAGCAATAATGTTTTCAGATCATAATTAACTAAATAACCATCACTAAAAACCTTTACAAGTATTTGGTGTCTGGCCTGACATCTATGAACTTTACTGAAAACGTTTTGACATATTACCATACTCATCGGTTCTCAACTCTAGTTTGAACTAAAAATTGAGTGGCCTGCCAAAAACTGTAAAACATACTAATATAACATTAAATATTAAATTCCATTTTAGAATCATTTTTCTCTAATATTGAAATTTATTAACTTTCAAGTTGGTAATAGAGCAAAGATAGATCTCTGTTAGTGGGTGTTTTATGGGAGTTGAAGAAATACAGAAGAGTAAAGTTTTGGTATGAATCTGTGTAAAGATGGTGGTGATGAAGTTGCTAATAGATTATCAACAAATACAAAAGGCATACCACTCTTTAAAGCTTGGCTGGCGATGGCTCTAAGACAACTCAAAAAAGACATACTATGTATAGATTGCTCAACAGATGTTGCTCACACTCTTCCAAACCTGTTGAATGAAAACACACACCTATATTAGATTAATTATAGATTTAAATTCAGAATGTAAATTCATGGAGGTTTTTACGTGTATGTACAACACCCGCCAAAATCGCAAAAATATCCATAATCGAATCACAAAAAAAATACTTTTTTTATATAAACAATAAAAAAAAAGTTAAGTGTAGAAATGGAAGTGATAGTTGTCGTGGCCTATGTCACCACCGACACAATAAATGAGTAATGGGACAAAATGGGCATTCGAGACTACAACTTAGGAACCCAAAGTTAGCCCTCAGTACAACAAAACCAAAATTTCACTTAAGAATTTAACAAAATGAGGCATGTTCGAGGGTTAAAACTTATTGATCTTACTTCTTCGCTTATCCATGGCTAAGGGATTAGAACCATCTTCCCATGGCCACATCTTAGTCGCTGCACCAAATAGGCCACCTCCTGTCCCACGAAAAGTGTGCCAAAAGGCAACACTAAATCACATCCAATCCTAACATGATCAAACAATAAATCATATCAATTAGCATAACCATTTATACATTTGACTACAAAGAGTATAACACTGTTATTTTTGGGACATTATGAGAAAATAATAGCTCCGAATAGTGCCTCCAAACTACAAGATCTTCCCAGCCTCCCTCCGCGTTAAACAACCCATTGCTGAAGGCGACTAACGGTTGTCTACTAAATCTGCAGCTGAACAATAGTATTGTTAGAGCCTCATACTAAAATTTGGATTTAATTATGTTTGTAGAAGAAGCATTCAAGAATCTAATTCTATATATTATATAATAATAGTAACCTAAACTTGAAATACAGTAATTATATTAATATTTCAAATGAAGTATAGATCTTTTATTTGTACAGAAAAGAAAAATGGTTTGTTGATTAATAAATTATTGAAATAAATTAATTATATTAATATTTGAAACTATTGAAATAAAGGAAATCTATGCCCAATAATTAATATAATGGAGAAAATTTACATTGTCACCAAGTGATGTTGAGTATCCGTAATCACTATTAGAGGTCTAATAATCCATCCCCAACTGAAATTTCCGGTGTGCCGAATTTTCAAAAGTTGCTCGAAAGTCCGAGAAGCAATCTTTCAACTTCAATAATACTTAATTCACTCCAGCCTACTTGTAACATCACCACTACAAACATTCGCCCCCTAAAAAACCCTAATCACAAAGCCCCAAAGGTAGAAACAATCAATCATAAAATTACACAAAAACCTAACAAAACTCTACAAATTTATTATGTTATGAGTTTAAAAAAATACCCAAATATAGATACCGAAATGGAAATTTCACACTTTTATTCTCAATAACTAAAGGGACAAACATTAAATTAAAGATTTATATATAGCAAAGAATTACAAAAATAAAAAACAAAATCAACGAAAAACCCCCAAATGAACACAATGACAACAAATCAACATGATTAAAGAAAACAAATGATAAATCAAGCAAAGAACATACCTTCGTTCATAAGGTTTTCAAGAACTCTAATTCAAGATTCATTAAATCTTCATAGGAGTACCTATTGAGAATAACTTAGATCAAAGAGAACCTTGAAGACACACAATATAGATAAAAAATATTCAAATATAAACACTGGTAGTATTTCATCATAGCTTCAATATCTTCGTCGTTAAGCAGAGCCACAACTTGCCGCATCGAGTCCGCAAGCTGATTCAGTTCTTCAATCGCATCCATTTGGATCTAAATATCTAATAACCGATAACGACAGATCTTTAAATAAGGGAAAACCCTAAGAAAAATAAACAATACTCAATACATAAGAAAACCGATTACGACAAACCATTCAAACAGAATCATAAAATAAGATGATCAAGGAATCAAACATTACCGTTGATTGTTGACTATTGGGTATTGAAGATGGATTGAGATATGGAGGCAGATGATTTTTCCTTTAGGGTTTTCGAAATAAGGCTAATGAAGATTGAGAGAGAGAGAGAGAGAGTCTTCAAAACTTCCCTAATACACCAAACTGAATTAATCGTTTCATTTAGATGGAGATTGAAGATTAAGAGAGAGAGGTTAAAGGAATTGAATGATGAGAGATGAGAGAGAATGAGAAAGAAACATATGAAAGAAGTCTTCTCCAATCCTTGCATATGAGCAAGGCCACATGTCCTATCATTAGAGTTTTGCCACATCATTGCTTAGGTGGATGCTTAGGTGGCTTGCACCATTGGGAGACATGTGTCCCCCAATGGTTTGCTTTATTAGAGATATAGATGTTCCAAAGGAAGCGCTTATGATGATTTAAACATATGTTTATCGTCCCATCCATATTAGAGATGTTGAGTCATAATGAACGCCAAACCTCAACTATCTTCAAGCGTGTTGACTATGGATAGAAAGAAAGCCATAGAGTGTAATATCCTTTGGGTGGTACAGTTTAAAAGAAACAAATCTATAAACTACTTTTATACAGAGTAGATTATGTATACAAGGAATACTGGATTTAAACAATCCAAATTATTCTTCATTGGTCGCCGCCGGTCCAAATTACAAAAATCACCACTAGCAGTCTCAACTATTAACATATTTGCCTCCAATGGACCAAGACAGACGGAACCCTAACGCTGTTAGTCATGGTCGCCGAAAAAACGTTTTTGGCCGAAAAACTCCTTTTTGCCGGAAAACTAAACCTTTTTCGTCCCCAACCTATTTGTAACCTTAGATTAGACCTATAGAAACATTTTTATAGTAAAAGCCCAATTATTAAGGTAGCCAAAAAGAAGTTTTTTTTTTTTTGCCGGAACACTCATTTTTTGCCAGAAAACTCAACATTAAACCTCTTTGTAACCTTAGATCAAACATTTAGAAACCTTTTTTTCTAATAAAAGTCCCAATTATGGAGGTCGTCGGAAAACTCATTTTTGGCCAGAAAACATAACGTTTTCGTCCCAAACCTCTTTGTAGCCTTAGATCGGACCTTTGGGAACCTTTCTCAACCAAAAACATTTTTTTCCAGCGACCGGTGACTATTGGCGTTAGGGTTCCGTTAGTTAGGGTCCATTGAAGATCAATATGTTAATAACTAGAGACTGCCATTGGTGATATTTATAGTTGGGGCCAGTGGCTGCCAATTAACAATAATTGAGATTATTTAAATTCATTATTCCTGTATATAACAATAACAATTAAGGTTGATGATTTTACTATAGTCAATGTCAAATAAAGCTACACTATTTTTTTATCTTTTTGTCTTTTTGTTTACTTTTGTCTTTTTGTGTATATCAACCACTCAATTTTCACAACATTGGTAGTTACATTCATTCAACTTTCTAAAAACTTTTTAAAATGTCATTTTGACTCCTTTGAGTTTTACTTGATTATGTTTATAGACGTGGGTTAAATATAATTGGGTTTTCATGCTTATTTAATATACTTGTTAGGTTGTTTTACGCTTTAATATAATTTTTTTTTCAGAAACGAGTCTCACCAAATATAATACGTTTTCACTAGGCAGTATAAATTCAAGTTAATTTATGTTTCGACGTCGTCACAACATGCGGTACCATTTGTTTAACTTAAAAATCCACTATTTTCTCACGTGCTTATTTTTAAGTACGTTTCGGTATAAATCCAACTTAGGTTACGTTTCAATGTAAATTTTTGTCAGTAATGAGCCATATTAAATTTAATATGTTTTCGTGCTTCTTTTTATGTGCGTGTCCAATTGGTTTACGTTTTGACATAAATTTTGTTCAAAAACAAGTCGGGTCAAATATTTGATGGTATAAATTTGAATTACTTTAAATTTTGAGAACGCCACAACGCGCGACGGGTAAAAAAACTAGTTATTATGATATGTATTTATAAACACAATAACTTTTATTTGAACGATGACTTTCTTATATGAGTGACCCAATGTCACACCGCCTAAACGGCGGCCCAAACCAAGATCTGCCCAGACTATGTTGTCTTAACTGGGCCCGCGCTGGATTGGTCAGACTTGGTTACGGCGTTCCCCCGGAAAACCATACTGCCTCCACACGAGATGTCTCGCTGAAGTAACAGCCGGATGGAAACCGAGGTGCGGCTCAGGATCGAACCCCCCTCGGTGAGTTTGTCACCATCATTGCCCAATATCCACCCCAATATGACACAAGTGGAAATTGAACTTGAGTCTCCATTGGAAAACTCAAGTCTCTTACCACCAGGCCACAAGTGGGGGGATTATAACTAACGTATGCTATTGTAAAATACACTTACAATTCCTCTAAACGAAAACGAATTCGTAAAAGTTTGAAAATCGACATGTATACTTATAGAGAAATTGGATTCTAATAATCCCACCTAAAGGTGATTGGCCACTAGCAGTCTCACCTTTGAATATTCCCACTAGCAGTCTCACATTTTAACTATTTTGTCTTCAACAGACCTTAGTTTAAAGAAACCTTAACAGAGTTAAGTTTTTTTTTTCCGAGTTACAAACTACAAACTAATGTTGTAGGTTTTTTTTTATCAAAACGAGGATACAATTCATTTGATGTAAAACTTACTTCGAAACGGTGCTCCAAACGACGAAAACAGTGCTTCAATTCGAGTGTTTAAAAGAGTAACATGAACCTTTATATCAAAACCAAGAGCATCTCCAACAATGGAGGTGAGTTTGTTTTCAGACCAGTCACTTGAGCACGTCATATTACTTGAGACCTTTATCTTAAAATTTTACCTTTTCCTTCAACCATAAACCTCTACCTCACACCCCATTTCTACATAAAACAAAAAAAATATTAATAAACAAATTGTATGTGTGTGGTCCCCAATTCTCGGTCCAGACGAGTCCGGAAGAACATACCTTACCACTCGGACTTGGGTCCTCCAACGATGTTGGGGGATTGAGACGGTGGTCCAGAATTTCGGACCTTGCCACATCACCCGTAAAGGGGATGCTCTAAGAATTGTGAGAATCACATAATGTGCCTTTACCTTTTGTTTTAAGCGTTATACCGAAGACCGTTATATAATCGCTTACCTCACTGTCTCATTAAATTACCAACGCACCGCATACAAATACTTGATGTGTTTCTTGTTGTTCCTAACATAATTTGTCCCCTGAGAGCATTCACATCACCTTCATAATTTTCTATCATACTTAAAAATATTTTTCATTTTAAAAATCTCTCATGTCTCATCCATTATTTTTATCTTCATCATAGTTACAAATATTTATTCTGTTATATTTCTTGTTTTTATACTCTTAAAATAATTTGATAGAAGATAAATAGTAACTTTAAGTTACTGTAACGATTTCAAAATATAATCATAAGGTAGAAAGTTAACATGTAATAGATGATATGTGGTGAGTTTTGAGTATTTTTTAATTAAAATAAGGATTTGAATGCTCAGAAAGAACTCCTAAAATCATTATTGTAAATTACAATGTATATATATATATATATATACGGTAAGGATAAATTGAAAACCCACTTGAGTTGAATAAACCCTGAAAACCCATTAATAACCATTGATCATAGTTAATAGATGGCTGAGATTGATTTTGAGCATTTAGTTGTTTTTGTTTCCCTTTTTCTCTATTTTTTATTTCATTTGATGTACGTTAAGGGTAATATAGGAAACATCAATACAATCTCTTACAAAGAGACAAAAGTCTGCATGGTGTAAGAACAATCACATGGGGCAATCATTACACTTACTACACATTACTCTTCATTATTTTCAAAACTTCAAAAACAAAATATACATTCTCTCTCTTCCAAAGTCTTCATCAACCCTTCTTCATCTAACCTAAATCACCGGACCTGTTCATGTATACCCAAAATCACCGGAGAAAAATCGCCTAATATATTCAAAATCACCGGAGAAAATCAACGATCACTAGACGACGGAGATATACCGCCGGAGAACAATCACCGAGGAATTTCAACCATCGACGCCAGAGATATACCGCCTAAAAACCGCCGGAGATATACCACCTAAAAACCGCCGGAGATATACCGCCTAAAAACGAGAGAATCTCAGGTGCGTCGGTTCTTAGTTGACAAAAATTATCAACTTTCTTTTAGCTATACAGGTTCGGTATGGGGAGAAAATGGGGTTTTGTGATTTTTTTGGGTTTTTTATAGTTATTACCAGTGTTGTGAGAATCGTTAAGCGCTAGTCGGGCGGTGAGGTACCGACTAGGGATTAATTGGGATTAATAGGGATTAATCGGAATTAATTGGATTGAGATTTTTATATGTAATTTTTAGTTATATATATACACACACATATTTATTTGTAGTTTTTTTTAAAAATAGACATGTTTTAATCCCTCATTGATCCATTTTTTTTTAAGTAATTGGAAGGTATTTTTAAAATATGGTAGAAATTTGCCGGCGTCTAGCCAAAATTTGGCCAAAATAGGACCGCCATTAACCGCCTAGCGACTAATCGGCCATTAATCGGTGAACCTCTGATTAGTGATTAATCGGCGACTAAACGGAGACTAGTCGGGATTTTTACAACCATGGTTATTACAGTTGAATAACAAATATGTAAAGGGTTTTTTATACTTATTAAAGTTGAATAACAGATGTTTTTAGGATTTAAAGGTGTTAACTATATTCTTGTAAAAACAATACTTGTTACCCCAAAAAACTTTCCATCTAAGAAAACTTTATATTTTAAACAAATTTAATCAGAAAGGTTGTAGGTTGGTTTTGTTTTGTTTATACAAATAATTATGATGAACAAATGTCTTTTGGTTTTGTTTTTAGGGGTTTTGGTTTTTAATAATGTTACATGGTTGGTTACATTTTTGTTCTATTGGAAAAAAATGTTACTTTTTATGTCGCATATTTCAACAAAGTGTATAATAAAGAAATTACATTTAAATGGGAAAATGTAAAAAAAGGGTTACATGTTGGTTTTAAAACAAAACAAAAGTTACATTTTTTTGTTATTTGGTTTTTTAGTTGAATTCCTTTTTACATAAAAAAGTTACATTCATATTTGATTCGTATAAAAAAAATGTACATGTGTGTTGCATTTTGAGATAATCCAAAAAAATGTACATTGTACATGAATACTTTACATTGTTGGATACCTGGAAAAAAGTGTAACTTGTTATTAATCTTCGTGCTTGTAGATAGTGAAGATAATTAACAAAACAGATAAAAATGACCACATGTGTTTATACATTCAAAAAAAAATTTTTTGCTTGGGTGTTCCCCATCTTCAAAAATGTTTCGTATTGCGAGGAATGTTGATGTTTTTTTAATTGAAATGCAGGGGGGGAATGCATCTACCACCAAATTGGAAAAAAAGGTGTTAAAGGGAAACTAATAAGTTTTTAATCTCAAATTATTATTACATTACTTTGTATAGTTTGTGTTTACGGATTTCTTTGTAACATTGTGGAAATGTTTTGTTTGATGTATGGTGCTATGATTATATATCTTATTACCTGGTTATATTAAAAAAACTTTTGGGCTTTATTTTTATTTATATGTACAAATGTGAAATGAGACAAAAAAATGTGTATGTTGTAGCATTAATGTGTATTTCTATGTAGGATAAAATATGAAAAAAAAAATGATTTTTGTAACATATGAATCGGTTTGGGTAGTATAAGAAAAAATGATTGAAGCCTAATTAACTAATGTTGATATGACTCGGTTTGTGTAACATATGAAAAAATAATTTTTGTGGATATAAATTAAAAAAACGTTAGATAAATGGATGTTGTATGGTTTTTTAAAAGGCTTTGGGTAAAAGTTTACACATTTTACATAAAAAAGTCAACCTACAAAGAGGTAAAAAAAATACCTAAATCTATAAATTCTATGGTATGGTATGTGACATTTTCTTGGAGATATATGTATTTCTACTTCTTTATTGTAAATAACTAAGATATGTAACATGGGGCCCTTGTAAAATATTTGTTAATTTATGTTTTTTGATTTATTGTTTTGATTGTTACCGTATAATTTAGTAAGAACTAAATTTCACTCATTAGTTTTATGTAAACAAATATTATATAAGTTGTGTGTACTTGAACAAAGGTAAAAAGTACAACACTTTTTAATCTAAAAAGTCAACCTACCTATAGAGCTAAAAAGTAAAAACATGCACATCACTTGGAAACATGTGACCTGTAAAAAATCCATCAAATCCATTCTCTTTCTTCATTTTCTCTCTCATCTTTCATTATTTTGTATATTAAAAATACTTTTATTTGGTCGTGTAACATTGACTGTATGTTACATCTTTTTAGGTATTAAAAAAAATATAACAGTGTCTTTCTTGCAACTCCATAAAAAAGCGTAAACATAAAAACATGTAAATGTTACATAAACATGAAAATGTAACATGGAAATGTTATACACAAAAATGTAACATGTAATACGTTACATAAATATGAAAACATACCATGTGTAACAATAACAAAAACCACTTTATGTAACACATTGTTTCTGTAAACATCTGTAACAAATAACACTTTGTTTCTATAACATGATAGGTAGATGTGTAACAACAACAAAACCCACTTTTTACATGATCAAAAAATGTAACATGCACCTTCACCACCATCTCCAACCACCTACAAAAACCCTTTTCTACTTCACTATGGCGGCAGCGGTCCTTCCACGTTTCATATACACAACCAACAACAGGCTTTAAAACAATAGGAACATTAGGACACCACATTCTAGTGCCATTGGGTGTGTGGTGAAGATAAAATTCCTCGTCCGCATGAATACCTACAAAAAAAGGTATTGTTTAATAAATTTTAACACGTTTAGGTTAAAAAAAATTACTTGTAACATGATACCTAACAAACTGATGCATTTTACTGTATTCTCAATACAAGTTTAACACGTTTTCCTAAAATGCAAACAAAACATGGTGGTACATTTTTTTGATCTCACCAAAAAGTGTAGATGCTGGTGCATTTTTTTTATGTAATCCAGAAATGTAATCTCGAATGTTTTCCCCTTCCAAAAAATATAAAAAATTAATACAAGTGTAACCACGTGTTTTTACCTTCTACAAAATATAAAAGCTTGTTTCATAAAAATAAAAAATAAAAATGGTTACACTTGTTTTTACCTTCTACAAGTTTACCACATTTTCAACCAAACTAACCAACACATCATATGTTTTTTTCCTCCTCTACCAACAAAATAATAATAATAATAATAATAATAATAATAACAACAACAAACTACAAACATTAAAACTAGGGGTGTTACAATAACCCTATAGAAAAAAATTCATGGTTTCACATAAACAATGACCTGTGGATAACAGCTGTATAAAAGTACAATTCTGACCACCATCCTCAACACCATTTGTGCCATTTTGATTCAGAACTGAGGCTACACATAAAAAAAATACCAAAAAACAAAAAAAAATCAAGAAGAATCCAATGAAAATCTAAACAAGAAAACCTTAATTTACACAACTACTCGTATGCATTTAAAGTTGTACATTTAAAAAAACTGAAAAAAAAGTATCACTCACCTGGAAACGAAACTCTGAAGAAATAGGTTCAGGATCTTCAACAACTCTACTCTCACCCAATGCATCTTCATCTTCATTAAATGCAAAATCAGGTAAAAGATTATGTGGGACAACATTTAATGGTGAACCCGGATGATCATTGACTGTCCGCGTACCACCGGCAACAGTCCGAGGTTGTTGGCTGTTCAAATCAGCCATGTTAAATGCAAAAACTCTTCAATGGTGAGTATGGTTTCTTTCTTTCACTCCACTTCTCTGGTTGGGATAAATGAGATGTGAGATATGGAGCATATGGATATGTAATAAAACAAAAGAGAAGATATGTGAGAGAGGTGAGAGATTATACAAGTACAAAGGTATTAAATGTGATAAAGATGAAAAGAAGAAGAAAAGTCTGCGTGTACAGACTTACACATTTCATACAATCAAAAGGATAAAAGAAAATGATGAAAATGCCCTTGTCTCCTATCAAACTAATATCAAACGTGGATCAATCCTAGCCACATGTGAGAGTTTCCTGGGTTTTCTCAACTGGAATGGGTTTTCTCATTATACTTAGCCTATATATATATATATATATATATATATATATATATATATATATATATATTATCGTTTCCTTCTAGACTCATTTAAGCATTAGACTGTAACACCCCAAAAAACGGTTGTAACAACTCGTATCAAAAGTCCTATTTATTTTATTAGTTTATCCAAAAGGAAACCCTAATTGAGACACCCAAGTGATTCTACACAAACCCTAAAATTTTCAGAATAATTGGAAATAGGATCAGGGCCCCTAAAACTCAAGGGGGGTAAAACCCTATTAATGATTATCTTTATAAAATGCTGTCGAAATAGAATTTTCATGCAACGTCGACTCATCAGGGCTAGATAGGTGACGAAGCAGGCCTACCCTACTTTGACACCCCAGGCGATGCGCGGCACGTACCGCGGATTCTTCCGTGACTAGCGGGAGGCGTCAATTTTGGGTATAAATAGAAGGGCCTGGCACTTGCATTCTGTTGTTCGTTCGACGATCAAATTACAAATATTCGTTGAGATATCATAGAAATACTATCAAAACACACACGGATCACTAATCGACGCCGCAATCAGGGTAATAACTCGATCGCTGATACGATTCAATGTACGATTGATTAAAATATCCAATGGACGTTTAAGTGCTGCCCACATTAGGGTTATGCTTTGTCATTCGTCATTAATTCGATGGATGTTTAAGTATCGCACTTTGTCATTCGTTGTGAGAGTTTGATCTCGTGAATTATAGTAAAAGCTGTATTAAGTTACTGACTGAATTGTGTGCCTGTTATTAATTTAGGTTAAAAGGCTAACCAGTAGGCTAAACTCTGCCCGTATAAATCTGCAATGTGAGTCATTCTCTTTTTATCAACTATTTTACAATACCTCAAATTATTTTCAAAAGTTATAATTACAGGGACTAAGTCATGGATATCTTGAATCACTGGCTAGTGGGGTATTGTGCACATTACTAATTTTCTCCCAGTTAGGTTCATTGACCTACTAGGGATAATCATCACTATTTAGGTTCATTGACCTAATAGTGGTATGACCATCGTCACCATTGTGGCACGGCGCCAGATAAAAATAAGATAGAAGCCATTGTAATCGCTCTTATGCTGTAATTAATAACTATGCATTATTTTATGTAAATAGAATGATTCACTCAGTATTTCCCGCTGATAAAACCTTTTTCAAACATGTTTCAGGTGATCTGTTATGATCCAGGAAAAGTGCCTTGAAGCACTACAAGCTTAAGGAAGTGGCTCATGATAAAATAAAGAAACATGTTTTGTAAAATAAAGATTTCTTCGTGAAATCAAATGATTGTAAATTACCAGGGTTTTATCCCGAGTTGTGAAATAAAATAATCGGGAAATATTTCAGTTTTAAAAAGATCCTGACGATAAAATTCCGCTGTTAAACTCAATTAATTAAATACCACGGGATTTCTGTCCCGCGACTCCTGAAACGGGTCAAACCGGGTCGGGGGCCGTGACAGAAAAAGGTGGTATCAGAGCCACTGATCGAGCCACTGATTTAAGCCAATTAAGTATTTAGAAAATACTTAATTTTTATTAATTTTTATTAATTTCTATTTTATGAATATGTGTTTTATTATCTGACTAATTGTGTACAGTATGGGCAGATCTTTATATGCTAGCCAATGTAGCAATTAATGCAAATCCTTAAATAATTTGACTCAAAATTTTAGCACATTTATTATCTACAGTCTAGAAACCTTATTCAGTAAATAAATAAATTTATAAATAAAACCTAGTGTGTTTTAATTATCAGTTGTTTTGTAGTTACACAGTCTGGAATAATATTTAAAGGTTTTCTATAAAAAAAATTTAATTAATAATTGTGTGTATTTTGCTAAACAGCATGAGTGACTTATCTGACGTCCTTCAGAATTTAAATCTCTATCCGGTAAGAATAGAGGTTTCCATAGATTTCAATAGGTATATACCAGACATAGAAGAACCTATAGAATTCAACGCTTTACCTCTCGAGAAACCCAAGCCTAAGAAAATGGAAATTGGGGAAAGCTCTAGACAAATTGAGGGGTTACCATCTCAGGAAGAGCTAGATTTTATATTGACAAGCTATAATACTATTAAGCCTGTTAATGAAAATGTTCTTATTCACTCTCTTGAAACACAACTACCAATAAACTTAGCTATTCCAATCCACTCGCAAATAGACAAATGGTTGACTAATGAAATACAGTTACAAAACAATCCCTATAAGCTTTTTCCTCAGTTAAATCCAGAACCTTTACCAAATCCACCAATGAGTAACGAGAATATGGCTGAACTCCATCATTTTGGTGAAGAACTAATGGATGCTGGGAATAGGATCCAAGAGATTGGGGGACAGATCTCCTGAAAATACGATCAGAGGGAACGCCGTTACTAGAATATCATCTGACAAAGGATAGGGGATTTATGAAACTGTGATTGTGTAATAGTAATAGTAAAATCAGTATGTGTAAAATAAATAATAAAACAGGTGTATATAGAAGCATGATATAATCTATAAAACAAATGAAATTTTAGAAAGTTACAATTTTGTTTGTATATTCGATTACGGGATTATGTGCAATTAATTGTGACATTGGATTATTTCTTTTATACTAATTATTTATCTATAAATTAGTTATCAGATGGAAAACGCTAATAATGAACCAGTTAATGAGGTTAATCAATCTGAGCAACAACCGGGGGATCAATATATGACCAGGCAGGATATAGAAAATATCGTTGCTCAAGGGATAGCCAACGCTATTCCAGCAATAGTTGCTCAAGGGATAGCCAACGCTATTCCAGCAATCGTTGCTGCTGTTAAAAATCCAATCGAACCGCAACAAATCGTTCCTAGCAAACGTATTTCTGAAGATAACTTCAGTAATAGTATAAACGGAGGCCATAATCATACTAATCATGAGAATGAACCACGGCAAGCTCCTCCTCCCAAGAAAATGAAAGCTGCAACGCCTGGTTGCACTTACAAAGAATTTCTTGCATGTAAACCCACTGAGTTTGCAGGCAATGAAGGAGCAACTGCGGCACTGCGTTGGTTAGAGAAAACCGAGGCAGTAATTGCCATAAGTAAATGTGCTCAGGATGATCAGGTCATGTACGCGTCAAACCTTTTCAAAGAAGGGGCGCTAGAATGGTGGAATACGGTGTTACAAGCAAAAGGAAGAAGGATGGCATATGCTATGAACTGGGAAGAATTTAAGAGCTTTGTAGAAAGAAAATTTTGTCCCGAGTATGAAAAGGAACAAATGACAAATAAGTTTCTAACCCACCGGATGGTGGATATAGATTGTCGAGGGTATACTTCAACATTCTTCGAGTATGCTCGAGTGGTACCAACCCTGGCTTCGCCAGAGCCGATACTTATTTCTCGTTATATTTGGGGATTGATTTCCGAAATTCGTAATATCGTCAAGGTTGCGAAACCTTGCACGATTGATGATGCGGTGGATTTAGCCAATACTCTGACTGACGAACTAGTACGGACAAGAGAAGAAAATAGAAGGAAGGAAGTAGCCCAAAAGATTACTCAAGGATTCCGTTCGGGTAGCCATAACAATTTCAAGAGAGGAGGAAATGGGCAATCTTCCACTAACCCATTTTGCAATTCTTGCAAAAGGAAGCATTTTGGAAGATGCAAAGGATATTTCAATTTTTGCAAAATTCCGGGGCATCAAGAAGAAGACTGCAGGAGGAAGAAATTTTCAGTCTGCTACAACTGTGGAGAAGCTGGACATCTTAGGCCAGATTGTCCAAAATTGAACAAACCATCTGACAATAAAGCCAAACCTACAGAATGAGCAAAAAGGAATGTAAGAGCCTTCCAACTAACTACTCAGGAAGCAGAGCTCATTCCAGATGTGGTAGCTGGTACGTTCTTAGTTCACAACGTTTACACAAAAGTATTATTTGACTCTGGTGCAAACCAAAGTTTTAGAAATACTTCATTATGCCAAACTCTTAACTTACCTTTAACCAGCATTAGGCAAATTTCTACAGTAGAAACGGCAGATGGGAATTCATTTAAAATAAATAAGGTTCTGCAAAACATAGAAATAGAACTTTTAAATCATAAATTTTCTGCAACCCTATTATCTATGAAATTAGTTGAATTCGATGTTGTGTTAGGAATGGATTGGTTAGTAAACAATCATGCTCGAATTATCTGTGATAAGAATTCCATAACCACTGGAGAAGTAATAATGATTACAGGAGATAAGCTAATTAAACCCATAAAGTTCATATCAGTAATAAAAGTTGCTAATTACGAACGAAAGCAAGGAATAGTATATATGATTTCAGTAATCATTAATACTAAAGAACTTAAGGAAATTTCTGTAGTTTCAGAATATCCAGAAGAATTACCAGGATTACCACCAGATAGGAAAGTAGAATTTAGGATTCATCTAATTCCAAGAACTATACCGATAGCCAAGGCATCTTATCGGTTAGCACCCACAGAAATATTAAAACTGAAAAAGCAATTAGATGAATTATTAAGTAAAGGTTTCATACAACCTAGTTTATCCTCGTGGGAGGCACCAGTGTTGTTTATTAAGAAAAAGGATGGTTCGATGAGAAAGTGTATTAATTATAGGGAATTAAATAAGGTTACAAATAAGAATCGATACCCATTACCTAGAATTGATGATCTATTTCGATCAATTCCAGGGAGATAGATATTTTCTAAGATCGACTTACGTTGCGGATATCATCAATTGAAAGTACAAGAGGAAGACATACCTAAAACTGTTTTCAGAACTAGGTATGGTCATTATGAGTTTACAGTCATGCCCTTCGGATTAACGAATGCACCTGCAGCATTCATGGACATGATGAATAAGATCTGTAAACCATATTTGGATAAATTTGTAATTGTCTTCATCGACGATATACTTATTTATTCCAAAAGTCAGGAAGAACATTGTCAGCACTTGCATGCACTCTTAACTTTGTTAAGAAAAGAGAAGCTTTACGCCAAACTCTCGAAGTGTGAATTTTGGATGTCAGAAGTGCAATTTCTATGTCATATGGTGAATCATGAAGGTATTCACGTAAATCTTGATAAGATAGCAGCAATTACCAAATGAAAGGTTCCGCAATCCGCAATGGAAATTAGGAGTTTTGTAGGTTTAGCTGGATACTATAGATGGTTTATTAAAAGATTTCTCCAAGATAGCTATACATTAACTAAGCTAACCTGTAAAATAGTTAAGTTTGAATGGGGACCTAAACAAGAAGAAGCCTTTAGGATCTTAAAGCATAAATTAACAAAATCCTAGCCTTACCAGAAGGAACAGAAGATTTTAAAGTATACGGTGATGCTTCAAAGCTAGGATTTGGATGTGTGTTAATGCAACGCAAAAAGGTAATGGCGTAAGCATCAAGGCAATTCAAAAAGCACGAAGAAAACTATACCACTCATGACTTAGAATTAGGAGTTATAATTTTTGCCCTTAAGATTTGGAGACATTATCTGTATGGAAGTAAGTTTACTGTCTATACGGATCATAAGAATTTAAGATATATATTTAGGCAAAAAGAATTAAACATGAGGCAAAAGAGATGGATGAAAATCCTAAGTGACTACGACTGTGATATTCAGTATCATGAAGGAAAGGCTGAAGACGGTTAGAGATCGCCAAAAGAGTTATACAGATAATAGACGAAAACCGTTGAAGTTTCAAGTTGGAGACAAAATGCTATTGAAAGTATCTCATTGGAAAGGAGTTGTAGATTCGGTAAGAAAGAAAAGCTAAGTCCAAGGTACGTAAGACCATTTCCATTGATCTAACGTATAGGACCAGTTGCTTATCGTTTTACAACTACCAGGAGAGTTAGCTGGAGTACATGATGTATTTCATGTATCCAATCTCAAGAAATGTCTATCAGACGAATCTTTGGTAGTACCTCTCCAAGATATAAAGGTAAACGAAAAATTTAAAATTTGTAGAGAAACCTCTTCAGATAGAAGATAGAAAGATCAAATTTCTCAAAACACAAACGACTAGTGCTAGTTAAAGTTAAGTGGGATTCGAAGAGAGGAGCTGAATACACTTGGGAGCTGGAATCAGAAATGAAGCGAAAGTATCCTCAATTATTCCAGTAAATCTCGAGGACGAGATTTTTATTAAGGTGGGGAGAATGTAACAACTCGTATCAAAAGTCCTATTTATTTTATTAGTTTATCCAAAAGGAAACCCTAATTGAGATACCCAAGTGATTCTACACAAACCCTAAAATTTTCAGAATAATTGGAAATAGGATCAGGGCCCCTAAAACTCAAGGGGGTAAAACCCTATTAACGATTATCTTTATAAAATGCTGTCGAAATAGAATTTTCATGCAACGTCGACTCATCAGGGCTAGATAGGTGACCAAGCAGGCCTACCCTACTTTGACACCCCAGGCGATACGCGGCACGTACCGCGGATTCTTTCGCGACTAGCGGGAGGCGTCAATTTTGGGTATAAATAGAAGGGCCTGGCACTTGCATTCTGTTGTTCGTTCGACGATCAAATTACAAATATTCGCTGAGATATCATAGAAATACTATCAAAACACACACGGATCACTAATCGACGCCGCAATCAGGGTAACAACTCGATCGTTGATACGATTCAATGTACGATTGATTAAAATATCCAATGGACGTTTAAGTGTTGCCCACATTAGGGTTATGCTTTGTCATTCGTCGTTAATTCGATGGATGTTTAAGTATCGCACTTTGTCATTCGTTGTGAGAGTTTGATCTCGTGAATTATAGTAAAAGCTGTATTAAGTTACTGACTGAATTGTGCGCCTGTTATTAATTTAGGTTAAAAGGCTAACCAGTAGGCTAAACTCTGCCCGTATAAATCTGCAATGTGAGTCATTCTCTTTTTATCAACTATTTTACAATACCTCAAATTATTTTCAAAAGTTATAATTACAGGGACTAAGTCATGGATATCTTGAATCACTGGCTAGTGGGGTATTGTGCACATTACTAATTTTCTCCCAGTTAGGTTCATTGACCTACTAGGGATAATCATCACTATTTAGGTTCATTGACCTAATAGTTGTATGACCATCGTCACCATTGTGACATGTCACCATTGTGGCACGGCGCCAGATAAAAATAAGATAGAAGCCATTGTAATCGCTCTTATGCTATAATTAATAACTATGCATTATTTTATGTAAATAGAATGATTCACTCAGTATTTCCCGCTGACAAAACCTTTTTCAAACATGTTTCAGGTGATCTGTTATGATCCAGGAAAAGTGCCTTGAAGTACTACAAGCTTAAGTAAATGGCTCATGATAAAATAAAGAAACATGTTTTGTAAAATAAAGATTTCTTCGTGAAATCAAATGATTGTAAATTACTGGGGTTTTATCCCGAGTTGTGAAATAAAATAATCGGGAAATATTTCAGTTTTAAAAAGATCCTGACGATAAACTTCCGCTGTTAAACTCAATTAATTAAATACCACGGGATTTCTGTCCCGCGGCTCCTGAAACGGGTCAAACCGGGTCGGGGGCCGTGACAACGGGTTTGGTAATTTAAACCCGGTTACTGTTAAGAAACGGGTAAGGTACCGTTAATGAGAAAAGTTAACCTGAAAATGAAGATTAACTATGAATAATTAACCTAGTTGATTAGGTCTCGTTAGTAGTAAACGAAGAGTTGTAGCCTTATTTAATTAAAACGAAACATGAGGGTAACTTGAAAGTTGTTTTATTAAATGAAAATAACACACACACACAATTCGTGTGTGTTCTGTACGTGATCAGGGGAAGGCTCTAGAGAGCCAAACCCTAGTTCATCATATATCATCCAATTGAAGGATGACTCGAGGCTCAAATTCAAGAAGGAACATGAATTAACGATCACCCAAGCTAGGGGATCATAAGGTATGTTGAATTTCGATGTTTAATGAAGTTGAGAAATCTTGATGAACATCACAAGTAGTGATTTATGTATGAATCGTTGAGGTTATGGCCAAATTGGCAATGTATGCTTGCTTAGGAACGAACCCTAAGTGAAGATTTTGAGTAAATTGCTATAAACTGAGTATTTTGATGAATTACTATACCTAGCTAAGTGGGTTTATGTTTAATCCATGAAAGGGTATGAAATTGATTGTGAATATGTGTAGTATGTGATGTGAACATGTATATAGATTGAGTATGGTATATAATTTGTATGATGATTACTTGTATTGATGAATGAAAGTGATAATTAGGAAGAAAAGCATGAAATACTTGTACATCATGCTTAGAAAGTAGTACGCACACCAAGTGTTTGATGAAATGTCTAAAAGACAATAATAAGTGAAATTGTATGCAAGTAATGGGTAAACAGATATAGTTCATGTGAAGATTATGTAGGGATGATGTCGAGTATGCTTTATGCTTGTTTGAATGGATTAATGATGTTGAGTATGCTTTATGTAGGTCGTATATGAGATGTGAATTTGATATGGTTGTTCATATGTATAAGCATATATGCTAATAAGAATGTGAATGTAATGACATGAGTGTATAGGAATCATGTCAAGATGGATGGGAGCGTGGAAGGCTAACGGGCTAAGAAGACTCAATCAAGTAAGCGAACGCAAATACGGACGCGCAAGGTAAGTGTATTCCGGACTTACCCTTTAGTTTCTAAAATGTACTGTAGTATGACGATTATCGTGAGTCATGTAAGAAAGTATGAATCAATGGAAGTATTAAGGTAAGTTTGGCGAAATGAGTCGAAAAGTGGTTAAGGGAAGAGTTTCTAACAAGTGCGGATAAGAGGGAACTTGCAAATTGGTATCATGCATTAAGAGAAGATAAGTAGTTACAAATGTGGATATGGGTTGATTGTATGTAAGTAGCTGAAACTAGTAGGAGAGCACGACTATGAACGCGTAAGATGTAGATTGTAAGTATGTGCGTACGGATAGAAAAGTATGTATGTATGAATGAATTGGTATTTAGCTAAATGCATGGGCGAATGAGGTTTGTTTATGTGTATACGTGAACCTATATATATGAATGAAGTCTAACGTTGCTAATCGATTTTCTGTTAAGAGTGTAATGGAAGTGCAGGAATACTAATAATGGAAGTAAAGATTCGGTATTGAAGTCCGATGAATGTGTTCGAATGGACGGGTTAATGGATTTATATAAATGAGATTAAGAGATGTTGACACTTCAATATACATGTTTTAAAATTTACGTATGATGTCACCGGTCGCTAACAATGTGATTGTATGTGGTGACTGTAGGTTATACAGGTTTATGGATTTCTCATCATTGAGTGTATGCGGTCGAAGATCGAGTTAAGACATGGATTGTACGTGTGGGTGCATGGTTACGTAATTTAGTATAAGCATGTCAGGTCTTAATTAATTATAGAAGGGATTAAAGTATTTAAGGTGAAAGAATGAATATAATGAAAGAAATTTTAAATATGCATTTTCCGCTGCGTGATATTTGGTTAAAACGTGTTAGGGCGTTACATAGACTAAATTACTCTTTTGGTCATGTGGTTTAGCCAATTTAACCTTTTCAGCATAAAAAGAAATCTTTTGACATATGAGACCCTTATGTTACATTTTATAACAGTTTTGACCCCTGACACTAACTTTGTTACTTTTTTGCAGTTAAGTGTAAGGATAATTAGGTCACATTATACCTTATGTGTAACACCCCATGTTTCCATAAGTCAAACTCAAAGTCAAGGTCAAAGTCAACGACCGACTGTGCGAATTTGACTTATAGTAATCTCCTTATTTTAATTGTATTATGTGGAGTAAATGTTGTTAATTGCTAAAATCGATGTGTGTTAATCGCTATCTAATCGACTTACGACTGTGAATTATAGGAAGTAACAATGCGATAAAGTTAACTAATCGATAATCAAGCTATGCTACTCGACATCGAATCGTGAAACGAACCGCAACTCGACTTAATTTGGTTGTTATACGTGTGTGTGTGCCTTATGTGTTACTTGTGCGTGTTATATATATATATGTTGTGGAAATCAATCGAACTCAATCGAAACTCGAAAAGCAACCGAACTCGAATCCGAATCGAAATCGAACTATGATAATTAGTGGTTAGGACTGAAAGTAATTTGACTAGAAAACCCTATCGTGACGAGCCGCTCGCAATCGAAATCGAAACACCAAAAATCATCGCGTCAAACAAACGAACCAAGTGCCATCCGGCCGGATAGCCATCCGACCGGATAGTCACTGCGCCACAGGTCAGGCGTCATTCGACCAGGATGTCATCCGACCGGATCGTCATCCGGGCGGTACGCCATCCGATCGGATAACCCTTTCCTCTTTTAGAATCCTATAAATACCCCTTTCATTGTCATTCTTTCCACTTTTGGAAACCCCCTGTCCGAACCATTCGTGCTCCTCACCTTTTCTTCGATTTCTCTCAATCCAGGTAAGATCTCGCCCTAAATCTGGTACTTTCTTGATCTACACGCACTCCTACACCTTTCTATCTTTTAAATCTTAACTTTTAACCGTGAAATCACTAGATTTCGGGTGTTCTAGGATGATGTCATCATGTGTTCTTCAAGAACTTCATGTTTTGGCCTCAATCCACCAAGAACAACTTAGATCTAACCGATTTCCACAAAGATCATGTAAAGATCTCGACACAAGGGTGATGAGAGAGGATTGAAAGATGGATTTTTACTTTCTTTCAACTCTTTTGCACTCAATGTACTCAAAGCCGATAGGATCCGACCCTGACTTAGTCTTCTACTCGATTGTAGTGTTGTACTAGCTCAAGATCCGGATTCTACCCACGAGACTATCGGTTTCGGGTTAGCCAAGACCAACCGTCTCGAGCCGGTAACCGACCGGACTAGGGTGATTCCTGGTCGGGTTGGTCATCTGGGTCGAACTAGGGGTACTGTTAGCTAACACGTTGTCAAAGTGTCTCGACATAATGACAAACCATCAAAACGACCAAGTGTAGGACGAACGGAACAACCGTAACGGATTGCTATCCGACCGGATTGCTATTCGATCGGATAGGTCATCCGATCGGATTGCCATCCGAACGGATCACACTTGGGTCCCACCTTTAAAACAATCTTAGCTGAAGTTTGAGTATCAAACGAATTGCAATCCGATCGGATGACCATCTGACTGGATTAATTACTCGTCGGATCATGAGATACTAAGACTTTAAAGACTTAAACAATTTTCAACATATTCATTACCAGAGTTGCCACCCCGATCGGATGGACATCCGATCGAGTGACACTTCTGCTTAGAGCTTGCCTTCACTAAGTAATCTCATGTCATGGCCCCCGACCCGGTTTGACCCGTTTCAGGAGCCGCGGGACAGAAATCCCGTGGTATTTAATTAACAGCGGAAGTTTTCTTCAGGATCTTTTTAAGACTGAAATATTTCCCGATTATTTTATTTCACAATTCGGGATAAAACCCCGGTAATTTACAATGATAAGATTTCACAGAGAAATCTTTTGTTTTACAAAACATGTTTCTTTATTTTATATTGAGCCACTTCCTTAAGCTTGTAGTGCTTCACGGCACTTTTCCTTGATCACAACAGATCACCTGAAACATGTTTGAAAAAAGTTTTGTCAGCGGGAAATACTGGTGAATCATTCTTTTTAATAAAATGACCCGTTCGTTATAATTTACAGTATTAAGGGAGATTACAATGTTTCAGATATCAACCAACTACCCACAGTATTTGTCACTCGACCGGATCTGTGACTATGGTCATATCACCATTGGCCACCCGTTTGTCCAATGGCAAAGATTATTAGGTAATGTATACAAAACCCCACATACTGGCTGTAATTTGGTGATTACATAAACTTAATCCATGTAATTATAACTTTGAAAATAAACATGATTTTGAAATCAAATTTGATAAAAAGAGAATGACTCACATTGCAGATTTAATTGAGCAGAGCCTAGCCTACTGATTAGCCTTTTAACCTAAATTAATAACATGCACACAACTCGGTTAGTAACTTAATACAGCATTTACGATAACTCACGAGATTAAACCCTCACATCGAATGACAAAGTGCGATACTTAAACATCCATTGAATTAACAACGAATGACAAAGCATAAACCCTAATGTGGGCAGCACTTAAACATCCATTGGATAGTTTAATCGATTGGACATTGAATTGTATCAGCGATCGAGTTATTACCCTGTATTGCGGCAACGATTTGTGATTCGTGTGTGTTTTGATAGTAAACAGAGCGTAACTCAGTGTATATAACGAATTTCTTCGTCGTTCAAGTGCCCAAATTCCAGTCCCAAACCCCACTATTTGTAGTCAAAATTTGACCCCCTCGCGTGACGCGAGGGGTACCCCTATGGGCTTCGCGTTGCGCGAAGGGTCACCACCTACCATAGGGTAGCCACGTCCCTAACTAGCCTTGCTGACTTGATGGATTCTTAAAATTCGATACTGACAACAAGTTATTTAGATAATCGTAACTAGGGTTTTACCCCCCCTGAGTTTTAGGGCCCTGATCCTGATTCTGAAAATTTTAGGGTTTGTGCAGAATTACTTGGGTGTCTCAATTAGAGTTTCCTATTGGATAATTAAAGTAATAAATAGGACTTTTTAATAAGAGTTGTTACATTCTCCCCACCTTAATAAAAATCTCGTCCTCGAGATTTACCGGAATAATTGAGGATACTTTCGCTTCATCTCTGATTCCAGCTCCCAAGTGTATTCAGCTCCTCTCTTTGAATCCCACTTTACTTTAACTAGCACTAGTCGTTTGTGCTTGAGAAACTTTACTTTTCTGTCTTCTATCTGAAGAGGTTTCTCTACAAATTTTAACTTTTTGTTTACCTCTATATCTTGGAGAGGTGCTACCAAAGATTCGTCTGATAGACATTTCTTGAGGTTGGATACATGAAATACATCATGTACTCCAACTAACTTTTCGGGTAGTTGTAAACGATAAGCAACTGGTCCTATACGTTGGATCACTGGAAATGGTCCTACGTATCTTGGACTCAGCTTCCCTTTCTTACCAAATCTAACAACTCCTTTCCAAGGAGAAACTTTCAACAGTACTCTGTCTCCAACTTGGAATTCTATTGGTTTGCGTCGATTATCAGCATAGCTCTTTTGACGATTTCGAGCTGTCTTCAGTCTTTCCTTGATTTGTGTAATCTTGTCTGTTGTCTCTTGTACTATTTCAGGACCTGACAATCGACTTTCTCCTATTTCTGCCCAACAAACTGGAGTTCTGCACTTTCTTCCATATAGTGCCTCAAATGGGGCAGTTTCAATACTTGAATGATAACTATTGTTATAGGAGAATTCAATTAATGGTAAGTGATCATCCCAATTCCCACCAAAATCTATCACACATGCTCTAAGCATGTCTTCTAGAGTTTGGATCGTCCTTTCACTTTGCCCGTCTGTTTGAGGATGATATGCAGTACACAGATTTAGTCGAGTTCCCATTGCTACTTGGAAACTTGTCCAGAAATGAGAAGTGAAACGACTATCTCTATCTGATACAATGGAGAGTGGAACTCCATGTAAGGATACTACTTCATCTACATACAACTTTGCCAACCTTTCCATACTAAAGGTTTCTTTCATAGGTAAAAAGTGAGCTGATTTGGTTAATCGATCCACAATTACCCAAATCGCTTCATTACCTTTTCTGGTTTTGGGCAACTTAGTAACAAAATCCATTGTTATGAGTTCCCATTTCCACACAGGCATTTCTAGCTGTTGTAGTAGACCTGAAGGTTTCTGATGTTCTGCCTTAACTAGTGAACAAGTAAGACATTTAGAAACATATCGAGCTATATCCTTTTTCATTCCTATCCACCAAAAATTATTTCTTAAATCTTGGTACATCTTATTGTTTCCAGGGTGCATAGTATACCTAGATTTATGGGCTTCTTCTAAAATCTTATTTCTTAATTCTCCCTGCTTAGGTATCCAAATTCTGCTTTTATGGAATCTCCAAATTCCACCAGCTCCTTGTTCTAATTCTTTTATCCGTCCCTTCATTCCTTTAGCATCATCCTTGATTGCTGTTTCTTGAATATTCTTCAATTGTTCCATTAAATCTAACTGTAGATTTAACCTAAGAGCACGAACTCGTCGTTATTTCTCATGGTACTTACGACTTAAGGCATCTGCAACTACATTTGCCTTTCCTTCATGATATTGAATATCACAGTCGTAGTCACTTAGGATTTCCATCCATCTCCTTTGCCTCATATTTAACTCTTGTTGCCCAAATATATATCTTAAACTTTTATGATCTGTATAGACAGTAAACTTACTTCCGTACAGATAATGTCTCCAGATTTTCAGGGCAAAAATTACGGCTCCTAATTCTAAGTCATGAGTCGTATAGTTTTCTTCATGCTTTTTCAATTGTCTTGAAGAATACGCAATTACCTTCTTGCGTTGCATTAGCACACATCCAAATCCTAGTTTTGAAGCATCACAATATACTTCAAAATCTTCAGTTCCTTCTGGTAAGGCTAAGATTGGAGCATTGGTTAATTTCTGTTTCAAGATCCTAAAGGCTTCTTCTTGTTTAGGTCCCCATTCAAACTTAATTGCTTTACATGTTAGCTTAGTTAATGGTACAGCTATCTTGGAAAAATCCTTAATAAACCGTCTATAATATCCGGCTAAACCTATAAAACTTCTAATTTCCATTGCGGATTGTGGAACCTTCCATTTGGTAATCGCCTCTATCTTAGCAGGATCTACATGAATACCTTCATGATTCACCATGTGTCCTAGGAATTGCACTTCTTGCAACCAAACTTCACACTTCGAGAATTTGGCGTACAAATTTTCTTTTCTTAACAAGGTTAAGAGTGCATGCAAGTGCTGGCAATGTTCATCCTGACTTTTGGAATAAATAAGTATATCGTCGATAAAGACAATTACAAATTTATCCAAATACGGTTTACAGATTCTATTCATCATGTCCATGAATGCGGCAAGTGCATTCGTTAACCCAAAGGGCATGACTGTAAACTCGTAATGACCATACCTAGTTCTGAAAGCAGTTTTAGGTATGTCTTCCTCTTGTACCTTCAATTGATGATATCCGGAACGTAAGTCAATCTTAGAAAAATATCTAGCTCCTTGAAGTTGATCGAAAAGATCATCAATCCTAGGTAATGGGTATCGATTCTTAATTGTAACCTTATTCAATTCTCTATAATCAATACACATTCTCATCGAACCATCTTTCTTCTTTACAAACAACACTGGTGCTCCCAACGGGGATGAACTAGGTTGTATGAAACCTTTACTTAGTAATTCATCTAATTGCTTTTTCAGTTCTAACATTTCTGTGGGTGCTAACCGATAAGGTGCCTTGGCTATCGGTATAGTTCCAGGAATTAAATGAATTCTAAATTCTACCTCCCTATCTGGTGGTAATCCTGGTAATTCTTCTGGAAATACATCTGGGTATTCTGAGACTACTGGTATTTCCTTATGTTCTTTACCCTTAGTGCTAATGATTACCGAAAGCATATACACTATTCCTTGCTTTCGTTCATAACTAGCAACTTTCATTACTGATATGAACTTCATGGGCTTACGTGGTTTATCTCCTGTAATCATAATTACTTCTCCGGTGGGTGCTTGAATTTCTATGGAATTTTGATCACAAAGAATTCGAGCATGGTTGGCTACTAACCAATCAATTCCTAACACAACATCAAATTCGGCTAATTTCATAGGTAATAGGTTTGCAAAGAATTTATGACCTGAGAGTTCCATATTTTCCTTTTGCAAAACTTTATCTATGCTAACAGAATTTCCGTCTGTCGTTTCGACTGTAAAAATCTGCCTAAGGTTGGTTAAAGGTAAATTAAGAGCTTGGCAGAATGAATTATTGATAAAACTTTGGTTTGCACCAGAGTCAAATAATACTTTTGCATACACGTTGTGAACTAGGAACGTACCAGCTATCACATCTGGGATTAGCTCGGCCTCCTGAGTTGTTAACTGAAAGGCTCGAACATTCTTCTTGGTAGCTCCGTCAGCTGTCTTGGCTTTGTGGTCTGCTGGTTTGACCAATTTAGGACATTCTGTTTTGAAATGCCCAGCTTCTCCACAGTTATAACAGATCCTGGTTTTCCTTCTGCAGTCTTCTTCACGATGTCCTATGGCTTTACAAAAGTTGCAGGTCACATTACATCTTCCATAATGTTTCTTTCTGCAATTCTTGCAGAAAGGTAGTTTTGAGGATTGCCATGTTCCTCTTTTCTTGAAGCTGTTATTATTACCCGTACGGAATCCTTGGGTAATTTTCTGAGCTAATTCCTTCTTCCTGTTTTCATCTCGTGTGCGTACCAGTTCGTCAGTTAGGGTATTAGCTAATTCCACTGCATCGTCAATAGTACGAGGTCTCGCAGCTTTAACGATGTTACGAATTTCACTAATTAGTCCCCAAATATAGCGAGAAATGAGTACCGGTTCTGGCGAAGCCAGTGTTGGTACCACTCTAGCATATTCAAAGAATGTCGAAGTATAACCGCGACAATCTACACCCATCATTCGATGGTTTAAGAACTTATTCGCCATTTGATCTTTTTCATATTCGGGACAGAATTTTCTTTCTACAAGACTCTTAAATTCTTCCCAATTCATAGCATACGCCATCATCCTTCTTTTTGCTTGTAACATCGTGTTCCACCATTCTAGCGCCCCTTCCTTAAAAAGATTTGACGCGTACATGACCTGATCATCCTGAGCACATTTACTTATTGTAATAACTGCCTCGGTTTTCTCTAACCAACGCAGTACCGCAGTTGCTCCTTCATTGCCTGCAAACTCAGATGGTTTACAAGCAAGAAATTCTTTGTAAGTGCAACCAGGTGTTGCAACTTTCATTTTCTTAGGGAGCGGAGCCTGTCGTGGATTATTATCGGGATTAATATGATTACCGCCTCCATTTATGCTATTACTGAAGTTATCTTCAGAAATACGTTTGCTAGGAATGATTTGTTGAGGTTCGATTGGATTTCTAACAGCAGCAACTATTGCTGGAATAGCGTTGGCTATCCCTTGAGCAACGATATTTTCTATATCCTGCCTATTTATATATTGATCCCCCGGTTGTTGCTCGGATTGATTAACCTCATTTACTGGTTCATTATTAGCGTTTTCCATCTGATAATTTAATATATAATTTATTAGTATCGAATAAATAAAAAAAATTTACACAAAACAATCATACAAAGTTCACAACACAAATTTAACCAAAATTATCGATTTCTCGATTCCATTTTTATATATTTATAATATGCGTCCATACACACCTTTATCTTACAAAGTTTTATTTTAAGTTATTATACAAGATTATATTATTATTGCTATTATACAACCATAGTCTTATAAACCCATTATCCATCGTCCATTGTTATTTCAGTAACGGCGTTCCCTCTCATCGTACTTCCAGGAGATCTGTTCTCCTACTTCCCTGATCCTATTTCCTGCATCCATTAACTCCTCACCAAAGTGGCGGAGTTCAGCTAAATTCTCATCGCTCATAGGTGGATTAGGTATTGGTTCAGGGTCAAACTAAGGGAGAAAGGAATAAGGACTGTTGAGCAGGTTTTGGAACTGCCAATCATTCGTCCACCACTCGTCCATTCCTAGAGGTTGGGTGTGAATTATAGGTTCTGGGATTGCTGGTTCCAAATTTATTGGAAGTTGAGTTTCAATAGGATGAGTAAAAACATTTGTATTGACAGGCTTAATAGTATCACAGCTTGCCAATATAAAATCTAACTCCTCCTGTAATGTCATTTCCTGAGTTTTCTTAGAGCTTTCTCCAATTTCTATCTGAGTTGGTTTAGAACCTCCTCCAATCTCCATTTCTATTTGCTTAGAATATTCTTCAAACTGTATTCCCATCTGCCTAGATTCTTCCCCGACTTCAATTCCCTTCCCTTTGTCTAAAGGATTTTCTATTTTAGGGATCTTCCTAGTTGTAGGCTTCCTCCTACGCACACGTCTCCATCCCACAAATCTCCTCCTTTTCTTGGGTTTAGGTTTCTCTGGAGGTGGAGCATTGAATTAAATAGGTTCTTCTATATCTGGTATATACCTATTGAAATCTCTGGAAACCTCTATTTTTACCGGATAGAGATTTAAATTCTGAAGGGCGTCGGACAAGTCACTCATGCTGTTTAGCAAAATACACACCATTACTAATTAAAATTTTATAACAAAATTTCATAGATAACCTTTAAATATTATTTCATACTGGGTAACTACAAAACAACTGAAGTTTAACATACTAGGTTTTACTATAAATTTATTTATTTACTGGATAAGGTTTCTGGACTGTAGGTGATAAGGGTGCTAATACTTGAGTCAGATTATTTAAAGATTTGTATTAACTGCTACGGTGGCTAGCATATAAAGATCCGCCCATTTTTCATCTAACTTGTCTTCCCAATGTGATTTACTGGTTAATTCCTGGGTTTCCTGTTTAACCTTCTTTTCTCGGAATTTCTTTATTTTCTCCTGACTTTTCCTAATAATTAAACTTCTTTTACTAGGAGAAAGTGGTTCCTTATATTGTGCCTTTCGCACAAATATTCCTTCTTCAGGAATTACAGAGTGATTTGAGGATTTGGTTTGGGATGAACTTCCCTTCTCGTTGGATGACCTATCTAATTTAAGATAGATGTTTGACAACTTTTGCTTACCCATACTGTACACAAATATTCAATTAATAAAACACATAATCATATAATTGGCAATCAGTAAGATTAAGTATTTCTAAATACTTAATTGGCTTAAATCAGTGGCTCTGATACCACCTTTTTCTGTCACGGCCCCCGACCCGGTTTGACCCGTTTCAGGAGCCGCGGGACAGAAATCCCGTGGTATTTAATTAACAGCGGAAGTTTTCTTCAGGATCTTTTTAAGACTGGAATATTTCCCGATTATTTTATTTCACAATTCGGGATAAAACCCCGGTAATTTACAATCATAAGATTTCACGGAGAAATCTTTTGTTTTACAAAACATGTTTCTTTATTTTATATTGAGCCACTTCCTTAAGCTTGTAGTGCTTCACGGCACTTTTCCTTGATCACAACAGATCACATGAAACATGTTTGAAAAAGGTTTTGTCAGCGGGAAATACTGGTGAATCATTCTTTTTAATAAAATGACCCGTTCGTTATAATTTACAGTATTAAGGGAGATTACAATGTTTCAGATATCAACCAACTACCCACAGTATTTGTCACTCGACCGGATCTGTGACTATGGTCATATCACCATTGGCCACCCGTTTGTCCAATGGCAAAGATTATTAAGTAATGTATACAAAACCCCACATACTGGCTGTAATTTGGTGATTACAAATACTTAATCACTGTAATTATAACTTTGAAAATATTTAAGAATTTATAAAGCACTTTGATAAAAAGAGAATGACTCACATTGCAGATTTAATTGAGCAGAGCCTAGCCTACTGATTAGCCTTTTAACCTAAATTAATAACATGCACACAACTCGGTTAGTAACTTAATACAGCATTTACGATAACTCACGAGATTAAACCCTCACATCGAATGACAAAGTGCGATACTTAATCATTCATTGAATTAACAACGAATGACAAAGCATAAACCCTAATGTGGGCAGCACTTAAACATCCATTGGATAGTTTAATCGATCGGACATTGAATCGTATCAGCGATCGAGTTATTACCCCGTATTGCGGCAACGATTTGTGATTCGTGTGTGTTTTGATAGTAAACAAAGCGTAACTCAGTGTATATAACGAATTTCTTCGTCGTTCAAGTGCCCAAATTCCAGTCCCAAACCCCACTATTTATAGTCAAAATTTGACCCCCTCGCGTGACGCGAGGGGTACCCCTATGGGCTTCGCGTGACGCGAAGGGTCACCACCTACCATAGGGTAGCCACGTCCCTAACTAGCCTTGCTGACTTGACGGATTCTTAAAATTCGATACTGACAAAAAGTTATTTAGATAATCGTAACTAGGGTTTTACCCCCCCTGAGTTTTAGGGGCCCTGATCCTGATTCTGATGATTCTGAAAATTTTAGGGTTTGTGCAGAATTACTTGGGTGTCTCAATTAGAGTTTCCTATTGGATAATTAAAGTAATAAATAGGACTTTTTAATAAGAGTTGTTACATCTCACCACCAAGTTGTCGTCCGACCGGACCACTGTCCGACCGGATGACCATCCGAACGGATTGTCATCCGCACGACTCACCATCCGATCGATCGACTTGATGGGTAGAGATACTTCAATGTTTTCAAAATGCTACAACGAAAACTTCAAAAGTCAAGCCATCATACACAAACGCATTCTTCTTATAGGAAGAAACAATCCACTCGAATCGTCATCCGACCGGACAACTGTCCGACCGGATGACCATCCGAACGGATTGTTATCCGCACAGATTACTGTCCGATCGGATTACCATCCGATCGAACCATTATCCGACCCATTTGCACTTCGCACCATTTGACGCGTAAAACGTCACTTATCGTTATACTATCGAATCTATTCAGGCTAACCTTACTCGCTAAGCACTCCCTTCAATCCATCAACCGTTGTGAGTATACTCGATCCCTTTTTTGCTTTACGCACTTTTGGGTGTTACATACGTTACGAATATTCAAACTACAACAATCACACTACTCAATACTATTTGAACGCTAACCGTTAATGCATGTTATACGTGGCTTATGAATGCTTGTTTGTTATGTTTACACATGGAATGCTGTCTACCTGCCTTAGCAACGATAGTACTATAGTTTGGACTCAGAACCCGTTCACACGGGGGTTGTTAAGGACCATTACTTGCATGGATTACGGTGGTAATCATGTATTGCGAACTGCCTCGAGCAGTCAACCCGCAGTCATTGGTATCGATGGATCTATGTCGATAACTAACGTGCTTCATTTCACTATGTGTACGTGATGGTTATGCGTAAACGAATTCGAACTCTATATGCTATTATCAAACTTGTATGCTCACCTTTACATTTTATGTATTGACATTATTTTAACGTATGTGACAGGTGCTTAGGATGCACACTTGGTAGGAATTTGAAGCTAGAATAACGCTTTAGAGTCCAACAAATAGTTGTTTGTAGTGGTCAAACTAAGGGTCTCTAGAAGCAGATAAACAATTGCTGTCTATTTAAATCTGAGTTGTCGGAACAGAATATTTGCCTGGATTTTTTTGTTTGTAATAATTATTTTGCTGTTTGAGATACGGTGTGGGACGTATTATTTAAATTGAATAGTATTGATAATTGTTATGGAAACTTCTGGACAATCTGTTTCGCTCAGTGCCATGCCCCGATGTTTCCGCCATCGGTTGGGGTGTGACAGATTGGTATCAGAGCCATAACTATAGGGAATTAGGCAAGACTCGAGCTAGTCCGGGTCGAAGTCTTAGATACCTAGACTATAGTTAAGAACCAATAGACCAACTTGTGCATGCCCGGTAGGGGTTATGTACGAGCTTACTTCCCGCTATTCTCACTTATGCTACACTATCACTACACTCAAATTTTCAACTATAAATAGGCAATAAGGTCGAGATTAGGTGTGAAAACCGCAAACTCCTGACTAAATTGCTTAATCGATGCTATTTTGTCAACTTATCAACGATATCTTCATTCTTTTTCAATAACGAACGCTTGTTCAGCGAGGAAATTATACCAAATCGGGGGTGAAACCCATATTTTGATGAATAATCTCCTCCATTTTTATCAAAAACATGGACGAAGTTGTCAAGCCAGGGGTAAAACCCTAACCTTGACGACCTGCTCCGCACATTTTACAAGACTCTCACCAAGGTCTTGACTGACTTCAACGACCTGAAATCTTGATATGACCAGCGGGATGTGTGCCAAACGCCCAAGAATCGAGGCAAAGGCACCGTCTGAAGGTCACACAAGAACGACAAGTCCTCAAGAATAGTTGAACCACCTTGGTTAGTCAAAGTCTACTAGCCGCAGACAATCTATCTCTCGATTTTTATGTGTTCAAATCCGAGACCGCTACTGCTGACTCTGATAATTTGTCGATTTTATGTGTTTTATGTGCTTTTACATGTCTATGTGCGAAATTTTGGGAGGATTAATCGATTTGTGCCTTCGCTTCGATCGATACACACGACTCACACTACAATTCTACCCCAAAACGTTAGCAAATCGTTGGATTATGGGCAACTTTATACTACGGTACACGCTTATACTACGCTATTCTTGAGCAATCGCAGACTTTGAATGATAGGTTTCTGTTTTCTGACTGCCTCTAGTGATTAAATGCGTATGTGGTTCCTTGCTTCTTTGCTCTACGTGCTTAGGTGTTATGTGATTATGTGCTCTACGTGCTTATGTGATTTTGTGCTCTATGTGTTAAGTATTTACGTGAATATGCGTGTTCCGAGCTTTAGTAAGTAGTAGACGTGTGAGGTGAGATTTGAATGCAATGTGTTGAGTCCTGTGACGATGTCTGTTGCAGACAATGTCATCTGGATCCCGTCACGCACTTTCTCGTCAAGAAAAGAGGGACAAGCGCCTTGCTGCCATCATCGCAAAAAGTGTGGCAAAGGCCGTGAGTGATGTTTACGAGAATGCCAGCAAATCATCTGAGGAGTCAAGGACCGAAGCTCCTAAAGCTACCACCAAGCCCTTCAATTTCAAGCAATTCAAGTCGTGTGGGCCAAAGGAATTCACTGGCGAGGGAGGTCCTACTGCACTATTCCAATGGTTTGATTCCATTGAGGTCACTCTGCGACAAAGTGGTTGCCCTGATGACCTTCGAACTCTGAATGCTACCGGCGTTTTCCAGTCCCGTGCACTAGACTGGTGGACGGCCGAGAGAAACAAGCGAGGGAACGATGCAGCCTACGGACTGTCGTGGGACGAACTCAAGGAAGTCATGCTAGAGGAATTCTGCCCTCCTCGTGAACGTCAGAAGCTAGAGGATGAATTTTGGCACATACAACAACATGAGGGCGACAATGCTGCTCTCACTGCTCGTTTTAAACAGCTCAACATCATCTGTCCCGATCAAGTCAAGACTCCGGAGATCACAATCAAGAAGTACATCCGAGCTTTGCCCGACTGCGTCGCATATTTCGTGGAAGCGGCTAAGACTAAGACGATCGAAGAGACTTACCTACTGGCCGCCGAAATCAACGACAAGAGGGTCAAGGCTGGGGTCTGGGATAAAACTCCAAAGCACCTGCATCAAGCTACAACCGCCACACCGACTGCTGAACCCACCACATCGAGCAACAAGAGGAGGAACAAGAGAAAGAACAGCTCCAGCAACAAGAACTGTGCAATCACTGCTGCACCGATTCAAGCTGTACCAGCCCAACAGCATCAAGTAGCGGCGCCTATGGCTAATGCACCGCCTGCAAAGCGTGCATACATTGGGCCACACCCGCTCTGCCCTACTTGTACCTACCACCACCCGACTGCCATTGCTTGCCTTTTTGTGCTCATTGCAATGTATACGGCCATTTTACTACTAACTGCCGTATTCGACAAGCTCCTACTCATCAAGCTCTACTCACAGCCCCTCAGGGTCAACAAGCTCCTCCGACACCCGCGGTCAAAGCCAGAGCCTGCTTCGCATGTGGTGACCCGAACCATTTCGCCAACATGTGCCCAAACATGGTCGTGAAACAAGAGCCCCAGCAACAGCAGCCACAGCAGCAACAACAGGCCGCACGCGCCAGAACTTTCAACATCAACGTGCGCCAAGCCCAGGCCGACAACAACGTGGTCAATGGTACGTTCCTTGTGAATGGTATTTATGCTTCATGTTTGTTTGATACTGGAGCCGATAATTACTTTGTGTCGTTCGAATTCGAGAAACTCCTTAGTCGTAAACGCTCCCAACTCTCCTCGACATTCGATGTTGAAGTCGCTACCGGAAGAACCGTCGCCGTCAATTCTGTTCTTCGTGATTGTACTTGTAATAACCCTAAATTTAAAAATCATTATTCTAGAAATAAAAGAATAATAAGTTATAATAAACTAAACATTTATCTTATAATCCATCTTTCGGTATATCAACCAAAACTATTATTATTATTTATAAATTACTCACTAGGAAACCCTAATTAAGACACCCAAGTAATTCTGTACAAACCCTAGAATTTTCAGAATTTTCAGAATCAGGATCAGGGCCCCTAAAACTCAGGGGGGGATATTCCCTATTGACGATTATCTAGTTATCTCGCTGTCTAAATTAAATATTCTCGAAATGTTGACTCAGCTAGGCTAGTCCCATGCGTGGCAACCCTATGATCAATATGTGACCCTTACGGACCGTAAGGGTTAAGTCTTACGGTCCGTAAGCAAGGGTAAAATTCGACTATAAATAGAGGACATTGGCACTTGAATCTGGGCGCTGAAACGACGAAAGAATTTGTATTATACTTCGAGTTATCGTCTGTTTACTTCAATTAACGCACACGAAACACTTATTAGTATCGCGGGGTGCTGCAGATCAGGGTATTAACTCAATCGATGATACAATTCAATGTCCGATTGATTGAAATCAATCCAATGAATGTTTAAGTGCTGCTCAAATTGGGTTTATGCTTTGTCATTAGTCGTGATTCCGATAGATGTTTAAGTAATTTCACTTTGTCATTAATTGTGATTCCGATGGATGTTTAAGTGTTTACACTTTGTCATTCGTTGTGAATCCGATGGATGTTTAAGTGATTTCACTTTGTCATTAATTGTGAATCCGATGGATGTTTAAGTATCGCACTTTGTCATTCGTTGTGAGGATTTTAATCTCGTGAGTTATCGTAAATGCTGTATTAAGTTACTAACCTAGTTTGTGTGCATATTATTTAAATTAGGTTAAAAGACTAATCAGTAGTCTAAACTCTGCCCGTATAAATCTGAAATATTATCACAAGGTAGCATCACTTTGGAATTATCAAGGTACGGATCCTTACCCCGCTCCTTGTTGTTTGATATTCAATTGTTATAAACCCGTTGAGTTCGTATATCTTTTCAACCTCATCACGTCTTTGATTATCGATTCATTTGACAGTCCGTTTGATTCCTATTCTATTCTAAACTTTGGATTTAGCTTTCATGTCATGCGATATTATTATGTTAGTTGTACTCATTATCGCATGTTCCAATATATGTTACGAAAAATATTTTGATAAGTTATGTGAATAAGACCATTTGTACTCTGATACCCTGAGTGTCGCTTCTCGTGGAGTGTCCCACGAGCATGTTGTTGCCGCATCGACATCATGTGCTCCATCCGTGACGGAGAGATCAGTTCACGGCGTCTCTTAAGTACAAGTGTGGTACATATGGCTATTAGGAGGCGTATGGATCGATCCTAGGATTTAAGTTAAGGAGGTGGATAGCGGGTATGCCAACTCGCCATCTCATGTGATAATTATGCAGGAGTAGCTACCTGTGTATTGTCACATTTTAAGTTTGGCTCATGGGTACATCCGTATGATTTATATTATGAAATTACGTTATTTGCATCATATCATTTTCGCATAAAGTTCCATCCGGATAACATTTCATATAAAGCGTTACTTGTTATTTGAGCCTATTATTCCGTACTGAGCATTTGGCTCATTCCGTAAACTTTTTGTATATACAGGTCAGCAGGTTACTTTGGGCGGGGAAAAGAGAGAAGAATAAAGCCTAGGAATAAATCTGAAGACGTTAGTTAATTAAGTCGAATGTCTCCGCTTGTATATTAACCTTAAGTTTAGTTGTCGTGTGGTTATATCCTTATCAAATAAATAAATAGAATTATGACTTTTGTTTATGATACTGTTATTGTGACACGTCAGCCCTTCTGGGTTGGGGTGTTACAGTACTCTTGAGCTCAACAATCACATCTTTCCAATCGACCATATTCCGATGCAACTCGGAAGTTTTGACGTCATAGTAGGCATGGACTTTCTTCGAGAAAACCATGCTGAAGTTGTGTGCTTCGACAAGATGATTCGATTTTCGCTCGCGAATGGTGACTCATTGTGTGTATACGGTGATACTACTTCAAAGGGTCTCAAGCTTATGTCATGTATGCAAGCTAGCAAGTATCTCCGCAAGGAATACATGGCTTTCTTGGCTAATATTGTAGTAGCGGAGAAGGAAAAGAAAGAGAAGAAGGAAGTGAAAGACGTTCCTGTGGTTCGAGAATTTCCAAACGTTTTTCCAGAGGATCTTCCCGGGCTACCGCCAAGTCGTGATATCGACTTTCGTATCGACCTCATTCCTGGAGCCAACCCTATTGCCAAAGCTCCCTACCGACTCGCGCCGTCCGAAATGCGCGAACTCTCAACCCAACTCCAGGAACTACTTGAGAAAGGCTTCATTCGCCCGAGCACCTCTCCTTGGGGCGCGCCAGTCCTTTTCGTCAAAAAGAAGGACGGGTTGTTCAGGATGTGCATCGACTACCGGTAATTGAATAAGTTGACTATCAAGGACCGCTATCCCTTACCTCGCATCGATGATTTGTTTGATCAACTACAAGGCGCTACGTGTTTCTCAAAGATCGACCTACGTTCAGGATATCACCAGCTACGTATTCAAGAGGAGGACATACCCAAAACCGCGTTTCGCACTCGTTACGGTCACTACGAATTCGTTGTCATGCCTTTTGGACTAACCAACGCACCAGCGGTTTTCATGGATCTGATGAATCGCGTGTGTAAACCATATCTCGACCGTTTCGTCATCGTCTTCATCGACGACGTCTTGATCTATTCCCAATCGAAAGCCGAACACGCGCAACATCTACGTTTGGTTCTCGAGTTACTCCAGGGGAACTAACTCTATGCCAAGTTCTCCAAGTGCGAATTTTGGTTATGTCATGTACAGCTTCCAGCTTAATTTCGGGACGAAATTCCCGAGTTACTCGAGTTCTCAAACGTGATTCTCGAGTTTGGTTCTCGAGTTACTCGAGTTACTCGAGTTCTCAAACGTGATTCACGGTGTTGTACAGCTTCCAAACTCGGGACGAAATTCCCGAGTTACTCGAGTTCTCAAACGTGATTCTCGAGTTTGGTTCTCGAGTTACTTGAGTTACTCAAGTTCTCCAAGTGCGAATTCTGGTTATGTCATGTACAGCTTCCAGCTTATGTCATCTACGTTTGGTTCTCGAGTTACTCGAGTTCTCAAACGTGATTCACGGTGTTGTACAGCTTCCAGCTTAATTTCGGGACGAAATTCCCTAAACAAGGGGAGGCTGTAACACCCCGTGTTTCCATAAGTCAAAGTCAAGGTCAAAGTCAGCGACCGATTGTGCGAATTTGACTTATAGTAATCTCCTTATTTTAATTGTATTATGTGGAGTAAGTGTTGTTAATTGCTAAAATCGATGTGTGTTAATCGCTATCTAATCGACTTACGACTGTGAATTATAGGAAGTAACAATGCGATAAAGTTAACTAATCGATAATCAAGCTATGCTACTCGACATCGAATCGTGATACGAACCGCAACTCGACTTAATTTGGTTGTTATACGTGTGTGTGTGCCTTATGTGTTACTTGTGCGTGTTATATATATGTTCTGGAAATCAATCGAACTCAATCGAAACTCGAAAAGCAACCGAACTCAAATCCGAATCGAAATCGAACTATGATAATTAGTGGTTAGGACTGAAAGTAATTTGACTAGGAAACCCTATCGTGACGAGCCGCTCGCAATCGAAATCGAAACACCAAATATCGTCGCGTCAAACAAACGAACCAAGTGCCATCCGGCCAGATAGCCATCCGACCGGATAGCCACTGCGCCACAGGTCAGGCGTCATTCGACCAGGATGTCATCCGACCGGATCGTCATCCGGGCGGTACGCCATCCGATCGGATAACCCTTTCCTCTTTTGGAATCCTATAAATACCCCTTTCATTGTCATTCTTTCCACTTTTGGAAACCCTCTGTCCGAACCATTCGTGCTCCTCACCTTTTCTTCGATTTCTCTCAATCCAGGTAAGATCTCGCCCTAAATCTTGTACTTTCCTGATCTACACGCACTCCTACACCTTTCTATCTTTTAAATCTTAACTTTTAACCGTGAAATCACTAGATTTCGGGTGTTCTAGGATGATGTCATCATGTGTTCTTCAATAAATTCATGTTTTGGCCTCAATCCACCAAGAACAACTTAGATCTAACCGATTTCCACAAAGATCATGTAAAGATCTCGACACAAGGGTGATGAGAGAGGATTGAAAGATGGATTTTAACTTTCTTTCAACTCTTTCGCACTCAATATACTCAAAGCCGATAGGATCCGACCCCGACTTAGTCTTCTACTCGATTGTAGTGTTGTACTAGCTCAAGATCCGGATTCTATCCACGAGACTATCGGTTTCGGGTTAGCCAAGACCAACCGTCTCGAGCCGGTAACCGACCGGACTAGGGTGATTCCTGGTCGGGTTGGTCATCTGGGTCGAACTAGGGGTTCTGTTGGCTAACACGTTGTCAAAGTGTCTCGACATAATGACAAACCATCAAAACGACCAAGTGTAGGACGAACGGAACAACCGTAACGGATTGCTATCCGACCGGATTGCTATCCGATCGGATAGGTCATCCGATCGGATTGCCATCCGAACGGATCACATTTGGGTCCCACATTTAAAACAATCTTAGCTGAAGTTTGAGTATCGAACGAATTTCAATCCGATCGGACGACCATCTGACTGGATTACTCGTCGGATCATGAGATACTAAGACTTTAAAGACTTAAGCAATTTTCAACATATTCATTACCAGAGTTGCCACCCGATCGGATGGACATCCGATCGAGTGACACTTCTGCTTAGAGCTTGCCTTCACTAAGTAATCTCACCACCAAGTTGTCGTCCGACCGGACCACTGTCCGACCGGATGACCATCCAAACGGATTGTCATCCACACGACTCACCATCCGATCGATCGACTTGATGGGTAGAAATACTTCAATGTTTTCAAAATGCTACAACGAAAACTTCAAAAGTCAAGCCATCATACACAAACACATTCTTCTTATTGGAAGAAACAATCCACTCGAATCGTCATCCGACCGGACAACTGTCCGACCGGATGACCATCCGAACGGATTGTTATCCGCACGGATTACTGTCCGATCGAACCATTATCCGACCCATTTGCACTTCGCACCATTTGACGCGTAAAACGTCACTTATCGTTATACTATCGAATCTATTCAGGCTAACCTTACTCGCTAAGCGCTCCCTTCAATCCATCAACCGCTGTGAGTATACTCGATCCATTTTTTGCTTTACACACTTTTGGGTGTTACATACGTTACGAATATTCAAACTACAACAATCACACTACTCAATACTATTTGAACGCTAACCGTTAATGCATGTTATACGTGGCTTATGAATGTTTGTTTGTTATGTTTACACATGGAATGCTGTCTACCTGCCTTAGCAACGATAGTACTATAGTTTGGACTCAGCACCCGTTCACACGGGGGTTGTTAAGGACCATTACTTGCATGGATTACGGTGGTAATCATGTATTGCGAACTGCCTCGGGCAGTCAACCCGCAGTCATTGGTATCGATGGATCTATGTCGATAACTAACGTGCTTCATTTCACTATGTGTACGTGTTGGTTATGCGTAAACGAATTCGAACTCTATATGCTATTATCAAACTTGTATGCTCACCTTTACATTTTATGTATTGACATTATTTTAACGTATGTGACAGGTGCTTAGGACGCACACTTGGTAGGAATTTGAAGCTAGAATAATGCTTTAGAGTCCAACAAATAGTTGTCTGTAGTGGTCAAACTAAGGGTCTCTAGAAGCAGATAAACAATTGCTGTCTATTTAAATCTGAGTTGTCGGAACAGAATATTTGCCTGGATTTTTTTGTCTGTAATAATTATTTTGCTGTTTGAGATACGGTGTGGGACGTATTATTTAAATTGAATAGTATTGATAATTGTTATGGAAACTTCTGGACAATCTGTTTCGCTCAGTGCCATGCCCCGATGTTTCCGCCATCGGTTGGGGTGTGACATTATGGGATGTTTTTTATAATTACAAAGTTCTTCAATATTTAAGAGATTATTAATGAAATTACTCAAAAAAAATTATTTCATATTTTCACGATTAAGAAAATACATTTTAAGTATACAAATAAATATGTATTTTCATTAACCGTTTGTTTTTATAAATGTCGTTTAAAAACTATCTTTTTAACCTTTTTTTAAACTGTCTATCATTTTTAAAATTGTTCATTTTTAAACTGTTTTCTTTTAATCTTTCTTTTTAAAGTCGTTTGTCTTTTAAAGTTTATTTAAACACTTCGTTTTATACCATCCTTTTTAAATCGTTTGTTTTTTTTAAACATTTTTAAACAATTCACGTTTTTTAAGTCGTTCATTTTAAAAATTTTACAAAATGTCGTGTATAAAAAACAAAAGAAATAGAAGATTTCAAAAAAAGATGAACCATTCTAATAAAAAGTTTTGCAAAAGATCATTCATTTTTCAAATAAAAAGAAAATTAGAATTGTTCATCTTTTTTCAAATCTTCTATTTTCTTTGGACCGTTTGTTTGTTTGTTTGTTCAGAATTCGTTATTTTTTTAACCTTTCGTTTATTAACTTTGTGCGCTTTTTTAAAACCTTACACTCGTTAATTTATTTTTTAAGGTTTCGTTTTTTTATAAATGACGTTTTTAAAATCTTCGTTTTTTAAACCACTCGTTCGTTTAAAATCGATCGTTTTTAAATTTCTTCTATTTTTGAAATCGTTCTTTTTTTTTATTTCTTTTTCCCTAACGACAATAAGCAAATTGAGTACAAAGTTTGAAAAATGAAAGATTTCAAAAACGGTTCTAAAAGTAACGGTTAAAAAGAAACGCATTTAAAATCAACGACTTGAAAAAATGATTCGTTTAAATAAGTTTTAAAAAATATTCTAAAAAGATCGGTATAAAATGAACTATTTAAAAAAAACTTTAAAAGACAAACGACTTTAAAAAGAACGATTTAAATGAATAAATGGTTTAAAAACGAACAATTTTGAAAATGATAGACGGTTTAAAAACAAATGATTTTAAAAATGACGTTTATAAAAAAAATGCTTAATGAAAATATATATTTATTTGTATATTTAAAACACATTTTGTTAAATAATAATCGTGAAAATAACGAAATAATAAAAAAAAACTTGAATAATTGCACTAATATTCTTTTAAATATTAAAAGAGTTTTGTAATTATCAAAGATAGCCTCTAAGGTATTTAATGATCTAATTACCCTTACACTTAACTATAAAACAGTAACATAGTTACTATTAGGGGCCAAAACAGTTATAAAATGCAACATCAGAGTCTGATATGTCAAAAAAATTCATATGTAGACTGAAAAGGTTAAACTAGCAAAAACACAAGGACCAAAATAGTAATTTACTCTAAGCATTAAAAGATTAATAAAAAAAATTCCCTCCTAATGAAATTCAAGAAATTTAATCATTAAAATAAGGATCAATAAAATAATAATTCCCTCTTAATGAAATTCAAGAAAAAGCAAGTCTATTACCACATCCCGGTGACGTTAGACCCCAAACCCAACGGTCATCTCCTTTCTGAATAACTCACCCCTAAATCTTTACAAAACTCGACCGTTTCCCCTTCTCTCTCTCTCTCTCTTCTTTCTCTCTCTAACAATGGAGATCGTCTAACATCTCAACCCCCAACACCCACTAGAAGAATCCTCAGTAAATCAACAACATTGAGACACTGATATTCACTTCTAATGGGTTGTTTTCTTGGTTGTTTCAATTCTTCAAAGGATCAGAAACCACGCAGAAAACATAAGTACAAGGCTATCCGTAGAGATCATGTAAGATTTCTTTGATTCTTTTTATGTTTGGTTTTACAGAAGTTGAAGAATTTTGGTTATTTGGTTGATTGTGTATTGTAGATTTGGGATTTTGACTTTTGACTTTGTGAAGGGTTAATTCTTGAATTTGTTAGCTAGTAAAGACAGCTTAAATATTTACTTTCTTGAATTTTTTGTATTTATAGTTTCAGGGTTTCTTCTTATGATGCATAAAAGAATGAAATTTAGATGAGAAATTGGGAGTGTTTGGATGTAGGATTTTAATAATCATAATGTGTATTGTTTATCCTTAAGGGGTGTATTTTAATTAGTTTGGCTAAATAAAACTGAATAACCAGTTTTTTTGTAATACATACAAACATGTAACTAATAATCTGAATTTGGTTATTTGATTATTATTTAGGGATTTTGGGTGTGCACTTGAAGTAACAGAATAATATTGAATAATCAAACTCAGATGATTAGTTGCATGTTTGGATGCATTGCAAAAACTGATTATTCAATTTTATCTAGCCAATACTAATTATAACCTTGATTTTGGGGTTAATTTGTGAATTTATGTTTCAGAATGCTAAAACTCAAAATCTTGTGCAATCTGAGGTGTCATTGGTACAAAGCATCAAAGATAAGCCCTGTGATTCACTTCCAGAGTTAAGGTAATTCAAGGTTTTTCTGTTTTTTTAGTTTGGTATCTGTTTTTTTTTGCTGCAAAATATTTTAATATATAATTTTTTTTGTAGAGGAAAGAATGAGGAGTCATTGAGTTTGAGTACCAGGAAAAAGGTGACATTTGATACAAATGTCACAACTTATGAGCATGTTGATGTGTACGACAGTACCGAATCTTTGTTAGAAAAGAACGAAAAAGGCGAAAGCTTTCCCAAGTCGCATTCCCATTCTGGTTCTCCGGATAGTGGATCCTATCCACCAAATTACCGGTATGGAAACTGTCTTGAAAGCGATGACGAATTTGAAGTTTCGGATTTTGAGGACGAAAATGACGGTTTAGACGACGAAGAAGATTATGATGATAATGTAGACGGAATCATATGTCAAGAAGTGTGGTGTGAGTCAATTCCAGTTCCCGATTCATCATCCGAATCAATAACCGAATCCTGTTTAAGTCCCGTGCTGAAACCTGTTGAGAATCTCTCACAGTGGAAGGCTTTAAAATCAAAACAAACAGTCACACTAACACAACCACCAAAGCCGTTGACTTTTGACCCGCAAAAGGAGAATTTTTCTTTTAACAATCAAGAAGCAGCAGTTGATGCTAGTTTGAATTGGATGGTTACTCCAGAAAAGAACTCACCGAATAACAAACGGGTCGGATACTGTAACCCTGATCTTGAGCCCGTTTCCTCTGGAAAAAGTTTCTCTCAAGAATCAACGGTGACTTCAGTAAAAAGCATAGAAGATAGACCGATTTTAGGGGCGTTGACCGCAGATGAGTTGAAACAGTTTTCAGGTTTGTCTTGTACACCACCAAGGAAGTCACCGGGCAAAAGCCCTGATGATATGCCGATAATCGGTAGTGTTGGTAGCTACTGGAGCCACACGAGCTCAGCCCAATCTTCGAGCCCTTGTTCAACGTATAAAGGCATACCGAATGCCACCAGCAAGTACAGAGAGGTATATATATAAATTTAAATTCTTTGTGATTAAAAGGTCTCATGTTTGAGTCTAACGGGCCCACTTTATATTTTTTTGTGTGAAATCTACAAATTACATAGGAGACTCGTCGGGTAATGGGTTAGAATTGGCTTGGATTGAAATTAGTCATTTTTGTTCAGTTCAAAACGGGTCGGTTCGGGCTGGGTTGCTCTGTAGCCTGCTTGTTTGTCCTTTTCTACAAAAAAAAGTTCTATGTATATACTTGCAACTATGATTTGATTACAAAAACAACTTTATTACAGTAATAGTCAAAACTTTTTGGACATAACAATTTAGAAAGTTCGGGTCAAACCACATCTGGGTTGAAACGGGTCCGTACGAATCAGAATGGGCCGAGTGACAGCCCAGCGGTTTCTTATTTTTTATTTTATTTTTATAAAATTGTAACTAATTAATGTATTCATTCTGACTAATATATGCATTATAAACCGCAACTTGAAACCTGTTTGACCCGTATCCCTTTTTTGCTATATTTTTACTTGGCCCGTTTGAGATAAACCACGACCCATATGACCCGTTTCATGAGTAAAATGGTTTATGCTACTGATTTGATGTGTGGTATCTGGTATACAGGATAAGAAGGTGAACTGGCAAAACATCCCATTTGAAACAAGATTGGAGAGAGCTTTGAGTGGAGATGCTGCTGAGTGTTGAAGCTTAGAAGTGTTTGCTCTATTTTCCATTATTTTTTTTTCTTTTTCATTATTTAAAATGTTTTGTGAGATTTATGGGTTGGTTTGTTATAATTCTTTATTGGTTTTTGGTGGTTATCAGTATAAGGATTGGGTTGATGTAAAAAAAAAAAAATTTTTGGCTAAATGAGTTGGATTGAGACGCAGGGGCATAGCTACATAAAAGGGTACGAGTTCAGCCGAACCAGTACCATTTTTTTTCCTGTAATATATATATGTGTGTGTATTTCCGACACCTCATCTGTAAAAATTTCGATATCAAACCCGTAGAAACCTTTTCAACAAACCCTTAGAAAACTTGACAACGAACCTTAGAAAATTTGACAATGAACCTTAACCAGCATTTCAGTGAATGACATGTTAAATAATACAAAAACTAATCTCTTCAAAAGCTTCTCCCATTGCAAGCCATGAGATAGACTTGTTTAACAATCATGAACACGGAGAAAGCAATTTTCAATGTGTAACCTTATAGAAACATAACTATGTTTGTCAAGTAACTGAAATAGATAGCTTACATGCTATTCAAGTAACTTTTATAGGATTAACACATAAAATAAACTTTAGTAACTTAATTAGAACAATATTTTTTTATCATCATCATCATCATCATACTCAGTATATCCCACCAATAGCAAAGCTAAGGTAGGGTCTGAGGAGGGTGGGATGTAGACAGCCTTACCTCTACCCCGTAGGAATAGAGAGGCTGCTTCCAATGAGACCCCCAGCTCGATTGTGGTTTTGCATCAAGCCTTGGACATAAGGCACATAACACTCAGCAATTGAGACAAACGCCAATTGGTGCATGTACCCTCTTGTCTTTCGGCTATCAACGCTACCACATGATGCATGATTAACCATCCCCTCTTTTAACGTTATTTTCACGAAATTAGTAAAATAACGTTAAAATTAGTGCACTTTTGCTTTTGCCCCCCGAGCGCCCACACATATATACATTATATGAGCATACCGCAAGCGGGGCTTAAGAACAATATTTTTTTATGAGTGACCTAATTAGAATCCTCACAAAACTTGGTTACTATTCTATGAAATATCCCCTATAATTATTTAGACCAATAATAAGCATCAATCAGCTACGAACAACTATATGTATAAGGTAAAAATAAAGTAAATTGAGGCAAGCTAGGCTGGCTCGGTTTTGTAAACGATCCGAACTAAACAGGCTCGTATCACAAACGAGTTGATTTCAAGCTATTTCAAATATTTGAACAGCGTAATCTTCTATCGTTGATTCATTTCCGTTCACTCTATAAACTCCTAAAGCATATATGACTTTTTCAATAGGAATAATGGATTTTAATAATCCTAACTATTAGTCGTTGGCCGACAACGGTCCCAACTTAAAAAATAACCAGTGGTGGTCCCACCTTTTCGTATATTGTAAACCACTGGACCTTTACTAAACCAAAAAGGATAAGGAGACAAAAATAAATTAAGATTTTGTAGTAAAAGTCCATTAGTTTACAATATGTAAAAAGGTGGGACCACCACCGGTTATTTTTTAAGTTGGGACCGTTGCCGATTAACGACTAATAGTTTGGATTATTAAAATCCATTATTCGTTTTCAATAAAGACTTTTTCAATTGTTTCTTTTGTAATTAAGTAGAATTGAAACCCGCCGCAATTGCGGCGGGGATTCTTTAGTTATAACTAAGTCGACCTAGGACCTGCACGTTATGTTAAACCTATCAAACGGGAAAAAATAGACAATGTAAAAACGTTTACCCATACATGCACGTTACGTCGTGTTAACTCGCAAAATTTAGAACGAAACGTAAAAATGTTAAACCAAAGACGCATGTTGCGATGTGTTAAGTCACAAAATTTAGAACCAAGCATAAAGCGGAAAATTTGCGGAAAATGAAAACTATAAAGGATCAAAGTTGAAAGTAAAAAAAGTTATGAGGATAGATTGCAAAAGATAAAAAGTTTTGGGTTAAAAGTAAAAAAACAAATAGTTTTGGGTTAAAAGTAATTTATGAAATACTTTTGGGTGAAAAGTAAAAAAAAATCAATTTCTTTTTTTGGAAAACCCCTAAAGCCAAGGTTACGACAACCATATGCATAACCATTTATTCTTTGGAAAACCCCCAAAGCACACCCCGCGTTGCGGCTGGGTGTAAAACGGTGTCAAATAGTACTAATGTCACACAACCGTGATCGACCACCAACACTGTCTCGAGCTAGGATCTGGATGTTGCGACGAACCTGTCAAACATGAAAAATAGAGGTAAAATCGTTGAACCACACATGCATGTTGCGCCGTGTGAAGTTGCAAAATTTGAAACAAAACATAAAAAAGTTGAACCACACTCGTACATTGTGTCGTATTAACTCGAAAAATTTAGAACTATACGTAACGAAACGTAAAAACGTTAAACCAAAGACGAAAAGCATAATTGACAAAAATTGTGAATTTAATTGCAAATAATGAAAAGTTTTGAGTTAAAGTTAAAAAACCAATTTTGTAAGGTTAAAATTGCAAAGGTAAAAACCTTTGGGTTAAAACAAAAAAATCAAGTTTTTTTTAAAAAAATCCTCAAAGCACAAGTTACAAGTGTTTATGCATGAAAAAGTTATTTATTTATATATGGAATAACTAGAATTGAGACCCGCCGCAATGCGGCGGGGATTCTTTAGTTATGACTAAGTCGATCTAGGACCCGCACATTATGGTAAACCTATCAAACGGGGAAAAATAGACGACGTAAAAACGTTCACCCACACACGCACGTTGCGTCATGTTAACTCGCAGTATTTAGGACCAAACGTAAAAAAAGTTAAACCAAAGACGCGTGTTGCGATGTGCTAAGTCACAAAATTTAGAACCAAGCATAAAGCGAAAAAGTTGCGGAACATGAAAACTGTAAAGGATCAAAGTTGAAAGTAAAAAAAGTTGTGAGGATAGATTGCAAAAGATAAAATTTTTTGGGTTAAAAGTAAAAAAAACAAATAGTTTTAGGATAAAAGTAATTTATGAAATACTTTTGGGTGAAAAGTAAAAAAATCAATTTTTTTTTTGAAACCCCCAAAGCCAAGGTTACGACAACCATATGTATAACGATTTTTTCTTTGGAAAACCTCCAAAGCACATGCCGCGTTGTGGCAGGGCATAAAACCGGTGTCAAATAGTACTAATGTCAAACAACCGTTATCGACCACCAACACTGACTCGACCTAGGGTCTGTGTGTTGCGACGAACCTGTCAAACATGAAAAAATAGAGGTAAAACGTTGAACCACACATGTACGTTGTGTCGTATTAACTTGCAAAATTTTGAACAAAACATAAAAAAGTTGAACCACACTTGTACGTTGCGTCGTATTAACTCGAAAAATTAAGAACTATACGTAAACCGAATATTTGCCAAAGATGAAAAGTATAAGTGACAAAAGTTGTGAAGTTAAATTGCAAATAATGAAAAGTTTTGGGTTAAAGTTAAAAAAACAAATTATGTAGGGTTAAAATTGCAAAAGGTAAAAACATTCGGGTTAAAAGTAATGAAAAGTTTGGGTTAAAGTTAAAAAAACAAATTATATAGGGTTAAAATTGCAAAAGGTAAAAACCTTTGGGTTAAAATTAAAAAATCATGTTTTTTTTTTTTTTGAAAAACTCTCAAAGCACATGTTACAAGTGGTTATGCACAAAAAGTTTGCTTATTTATATATGAAATAATATCCGCAAATAAAGACTTTTTCAATTGTTTCTTTTGTAATTAATATCCATAAATAAAGTCTTCTTGAATGCGAAAGTCCATTTGAATTTGTGCATGTAGTAATGTCTTTCAAAGGTACACATTTACTTCAGTCGTTAAATTTATCTATTTATTAATTATTATTATTACTAGCTTACAACCCCGTGTATTACACGGGTTGAATGACGAAAAATGTAAATTATAAACTTGTATATAATCCTTATTAATGAAATGACTTATTTATATAAATTAGTAAAACAAAAGAACAATTATATTTTCGTTACCTGTACATGTGATTTGATACTTTATTAGTAATTATTGTTTATATCCAAATAATATATTTTATCTTAACAAATATATATGCTTAGGGTAAAATGAAAACTTCTACGAGTTGTGAGAACTTAGAGAACTCAACCTTACAAAAGGTTTTTTGAATTTTTTACAGAGAGTGTGAATGAGCGGTTAAAGATTAAGGGAGTTAAACTTTTTGATTTTGGATTCAAATGGTTAAAATCACTAAAACATAGGTCTCAAAAAGTAATTTACTATTAATTAAAGGATAAATTACACTTTTCGTCCTTTATGTTTGTATCATATTGCAACGGATGACCTTTAACTTCCATAATTACAGTCACAGTCCTTTATTTGCAAAACTCATTACATCTTACGTCCTTTGCTCTAACCGGGTTAATTTTTTCAGTTAGATCTAGTCATGTGCATTGCACATGAGGATAAATTTGTATTTTCACCATCTTGGGGACTATTTTTTTATGTCATGTCACCAATATCCTTTGCTTTTTCATGTCTTGATTATTCTTGAATATTGTTTGATTCCAAAATCAAGAAAACAGAAAGTTTATTGTGATGATGAATAATTAAATACTTTTCTTGACACTCGATTTACTGCAAAACTTCAATTATATGGGCATGCTTGTTGTCGAGGGCACATACGATAAAATGGAAGCTCTTTTATGCCAAAATATTCACCCAGTTGACATTTTATTGATGATGGCCGCTCCGGAAGGCGATAAGCCCAAAATCGAGGAACTGTTGAAAGCAGGAGCCAATAACAACGTTAAATATTCAGATGGAAAAAAACGCACTTGATAGATGATGAATATTTTAAGTTATTCTGCTCAAAAAGCATGATTTTTTAATCTTGCAAACTCGAAATTTGTTGTATGTTATTTAGTTTTTAGTCAGATCTGAATCGAACCGTGACAAGCGCAGATCTGAATCGATGGTTAACAAGGCTTGCAAATTAAAAAAACTATGTGATAAGGGTCGATCTGAATCAAGGCTTAGGGGCAGATCTGAATCAAGGCTTAGGGGCGGTGGGTGTGACGTGGTGGTGGCCGACTGTGAACGGTGGCCGGAGTAGTGGTGGTAACGAGATTTGGTGGTGGCCGGCAGCTGAGTTGCAGATCTGTGAAGGATCCGACATAACAGCTGAGTTGCAGATTGTGACTTATTTTGTAAAGTGGTGGCGGGTGGTGGAGGCAAGATGTGGTGGTTAGGGTTTTAGGGTTAGGGAATTGGGGAAGATGATGTATATATGTAATTGTTTGGGTTTTATTTATTAAAAATATAAATAAAAGTATGAATTGACCAGAATACCCTTAGGTGAATAAATTTAACTAAAAATTTTAACCTGGTTAGAGCCAAAGGACGTAGGGTGTAATGAGTTTTGTAAATAAAGGACTGTGACTGTAATTATTGAAGTTAAGGGTCATCCGTTGCAATCCGATACAAACATAAAGGACGAAAAGTGTAATTTACCCTTAATTAAATTTGAAATTATACGTTTGATCTCTAACTATATTAAATAATATTATACATATTAAAAAATATTATACTTTTTATATTATTTGATACATTTATATTTGTTATAGATAATTATTAATTAAATTTGAATTTATACGTTTATCTCTAATTATATTAGTTAATTTATATTATATTTTGTGTATAAAAATTAATATGTAATATTATTATTAAAAGGGAGGAGGCACCAGAGAGTGACACGTGTACAAAAAGATTTTCATTTATTCGTATATAGGAAGATTATTATTATTATTATTATTATTATTATTTTAACGGCAAGTTTTAAAGTAATCAGTACAACACACATAATTACAATTGCTCTAGTAAAATAATAACATAAATATAAATAAAATGTTTACAATAATAACATAAATATAAATAAAATGTTTACAATTTCACTAATTTATGATTTAATTCCATGTTTGGCAATTATCGGTCCATTTGAGACCTTTTAATTCTATTAGATGGCTTGAGGGGAACATCCACTCTTGTTGATAGATACGCGAAAATTCTAAGCGCCCCATAAATTTTGCAATCACCTTTCTCAAACTTTTGAAATCAACCGTCATGAAATTAGAAACCGAGCCCTAAGAAAAACCAAATCAAAAAATTATAAAATTATGAATTTGATATAAACACTAATTATCTACATAACTTATATAATTACCAATATTCAAATGTTAAAACCATTGTAATTTAGACCTAAATTGGTTTAAATCTTATTAGTCCAGTGACCATAAGCTTAGACTCTATACCCTTAGGCATTAACTCATTAATTTAAAGGTTTAAACCTTATTGAAATATACCCTTAGGCATTAACTCACTAATTTAAAGGTTTAAACCTTATTGAAATAAAATTAAAATATTAAGCGGCAATTGCAAAGAAAAAGAATAGCGAGTAACGATAGACAAAGACCCACTACTAATCATCTTTCGTCGTTGTCAAATCCTTTCCCGGCCAGAATTCCTACTTTAGGTAAGTGATTAAGTGAATCACTCATTTGACGGTTACTTTTATTGTTTAATTTCTTTGGTTAGGCAATATGGATTGGGGTTTGAAAAATTATACAAGTTATGAACTTTATATTTAAAACATTGTTTGTGTGGATTAGAACATTGAATGTTGCTTATGAGTTATCATTAGATCCAAAAATGAAAACCCGTAGAGAACGACTTTAGATATATAATATTTTAAATTTTCATTACGCATTCGTAATGTTATTTGACGCACTTTTGTCGTCTATGTAATATTTTGTTTGATTATCTTTTTTTATATGATTCTACATGGACTCAAAAAAATTATTACTATAAATTTTCGCCTTTCATGAAAATTTGTTTTTGTGTACACCGCTATATGACCTTTCTTTTTTATAGGTGTGAGCATATAACTCAACAGTCTAAGACACAAAATTATTTATTTAATTTTATGAAATAACTTTTTTTCGGTATTAGATTTGAATCAGGAATTAATTTTATGAAATAACTTTTTTTCGGTATTAGATTTGAATCAGGAATAACATCCAGCTTGATCGGTTACAAACCAAACCAATACCCGACGTGTACCACAAGGCCAACGTGACATCTTAGTAAACCTCACATAATCACGTATTGTCAGCTGAAAAGATTGTTTTTTTTAACGGTGGAAGAGAGATTTTTTTTTATCAGGTAAAGATATACCGTGCTATAAATAATATCTCGTCTTAAAAGATAGTGATGTGTTTTGAACGTATTGATTGCGGTAGCAATGCATGAGTGGGGAAGAAGCAAATGTGGTTATGAAGTATGAGACCATGTGTAGTGGTTTACCCCAATAATGCCCTCACCATGGGGCGTTTTGCGACACGTGGCAGTCTAGTCAGCATGGGGCATTATTGGGGGTTATTGCAAAAGTGGCGTAGTGGGAATAATGTCCAATAACGCCCCTTCCAATTATTATTTTTTTAATTAAATTGGGGGTAGCTCAAAAGTTGTCAGACCATCCTCCAATATTATATTTAATTTATTGCAAAAGTGAGGGTTAGCTCAAAGTTGTCAGACCATGCTCAAAAGTGATTGGTGGTTCAAATATGTACATAGCGTTTTAATTAAAACGCCAAACCCTTTTTTTTTCAAAAAACACGCCCAATAACGCCCCATGTAATGGGGGTCCGGCGTTTTGGGGCGTTTTTTTTTCAATTTTTTTTTAAAAATACCGCCCCACTACGGGTGTTCTGATTGTATGAACAAAGGTGAGGACTCATATTCGTAATATGCACGTAAGATATGACACATATTTGCCGAGAAGCCAGGGAATGAGGAATTGTCAAACCTACTCCAGAAAGATCCCAAAACATAAACAAGTCAAGTCCATGTCAAGTATTTGACAATTGCCGCCACCTAGAAGCACCATGACATCAATCCTAATCGTTAGGGCCGTTCAAATCGCTCGCCGCTCGCTCGACGCTCGTTCGGAAGTTGCTCGGAAAATGCTCGTTCGATTTGACGCTCGGTTGTAAATGAGCCGCTCTGCTCGGTTCGGTTTGTAAATGAGCCAAGCATGAGCAAAAGTCCGCTCGGCTCGGTTCGGCTCGAATTATTATTTTAATTAGTATATGTATACATATACATATACACATACATCTATAAACATGTATATACACATATATATACACAAAAATATAAATTATATATATATACACACATACACCTATAGGGAGGAGCTCATGCGAGAACCACCTTTATTGTGAGAACCGCGAGAACCAATGTGAACACAACCTAAAATAGCTAAAAAAACCTACCCCCCCCCCCCCCCAAAAAAAACCTAACCCCCCCCCCCCCCCCCAAAAAAAAACCTAAACCCCCCTCCCCCACCCCCCAAAAACCTAAACACCCCCCCACCCCCCAAGCTAAAATGCTAAAAACTAAACCACCAAAAAACCTAAAAAAATCTAAAAAAAATCTAAAAAAATCTAAAAAAATTTTTTTGAATTTTTTAATATTTTTTATGTTAAAATCGCTACTTTTCGAAGCCAAAAAAAAATTAAAATTTTTTTTTTTTTTTGCTTCGATAAGTAGCGATTTTTTAAAAAAAATATTAAAAAATTCAAAAAAAAAATTTTTGTGTGATTTTTAGCTATTTTTAGGCATTTTTGGTTGTGTTCACATTGGTTCTCGCGGTTCTCGCAATAAGAGGTGGTTCTCGCATGATCTTCTCCCTACACCTATATATACTTAAATATAAACTAAATTTATAGTTTTATATGTACCAATCTATTAGATTTTGGTTAACTATATACAAATTTACAACTATATCTATACGTACTAGCCCGACGACGCCAATGAAAAATTAAAATCAAAACTAAAAGTTAAACCCTAAACCAATAAACGACAGTCTGTTCATCGCCTCAATGTTTCATGTCGTTACCCTAAGTCTGTCGTCTCCTGCTCTCAACGTAATTGTTCGTGCAATATGATCATCGCCTCGTCAGGCACAGCATTGTTATTCATAAGAAAAATATTATGCCATGAAATGTGCATGTTTTTAAAGACATAAAAACTTGAGACCCAACATTGTCACTATCTCTCTCAGCAAACTTAAATTGGGTGACACAGTTGTCCAAATCGCTCGAACTTCGCTCGACGCTCGCTCGGAATTTTTACTGCTCGAAAAATGCTCGCTTGATTTGATGCTCGGTTTTAAATGAGCCGCTCCGCTCGGTTCGGTTTGTAAACGAGCCAAGCACGAGCAAAGGTCCGCTCGGTTCGGCTCGGCTCGTGAACAGCCCTACTAATCGTAGCCAGAAATTTTTTTCCTACCGGTTTGAAAATTTTCCAGGGTTCAATTTAAAGGATTTTACGGGTTCGATGGCGAAATGTCTACAGGTACGATGTCAAAAACACCTAATATATAACACTAAAAATATTTTTTGGTACGGATTCGGCCGAACCCGTACCCTTCTATGTAGCTATACCCTTGAATCCGATGCGTCATTCACATATGATATTATCTTGCGATAACATGAGTTAGTTATTTGAGAACATTCATGACATATTGACATGGCCCGAAACAAGAAACTAATAACTAGATTTAAGTTTAGCTAATATAACCGGTTTATAAGTTTATTAAATGAATTCAACTCGAAGACAACTTGTTTAATAAACTGGTTTACTCAAACACGACTTGTTTTATAAACGGATTAGTTGTTAATACTTTTAAGTTTAAGGGTTTTTTTTTTTTCCTCAAACTTCATATTTAGATTTGAGTAAATTGTCATTTTAGTCCCTAAAGTTCGACTAAAATTGTCACTTTAGTCCAAATAGTTTTTTTCTTGCCATTTTAGTCTAAATAGTTTTGTTTTCTGCCATTTTAGTCCATGACTTTTGTTATTTTTTGTCATTTTCATTAACCACCACCACCACCTCCCATCACAACCTTCTATCATCTCCCACCACCTGCCTGCACCGTCACCACCCACCAACCCACCCCACCACCATCACCACCCACCATTTCCACCACCACCGGCCACTTTTCCACCACCCACGTCATCAACCAACACTCCCGCCATCATCTTAACACCAACAACCACCGCCATCATCTTCATTGTAAACCGGCACAAAACCATCCCCATACAATCACACCTGCAAAAAAAAAAAAAAAAAGTGGTTTGGCTAAAATTCACCTAAGTTAACTAATTTTTTTTAATAGAGTTAACGGGTGGATGAAAATGACAAAAGTAAGGAACTAAAATGGTAGAAAACAAAACTGTTTAGACTAAAATGGCAAAAAAAAGTATTTGGACTAAAATAACAATTTTGGTCAAACCTAAGAGATTAAAATGACAATTTACTCTTTAGATGTTAAAGAGTTATTAAAGGTGACGTTAACTTTAATTATTAATTTTTCTTGGAAGTACTCATTTTTCAGAAATGAAATTAACTATCGTCATTGAAATCTTTACCAACTATTTATTTTTAGCCAATTTATTCATCGATCGCAACTACAAGTTTTCACTTTCACATTGTCGTATCTTTTCTATCCGGTTTGTCTATACTCAAGATAATATATAAACCCAAATTTTGTTTTTTCTTTAAATAAGAATTACAAAACAGTTTTTTTAAACATCAGTTACACAAATAATAAGTTGATAAAGACACTGCTTAACGTTCTTGACACAGTGTTTTAAGTTTTAAGTATAGAATTCACTGCATTATGTCTTAAAATGTCATGTTTGGTGTTTTTCTTGCCAAAACATCGTGCCTAAGTTCAAAAGATGCCTACATGTCAAATTCTTATGTCTTCTTCCACTTTTCACGAAAAATGTTATTTTTACAAATACCTAAACCTATATATATACACACACAATTAGCAACTATAGAAAATATATTGTTCCTTTTTTAAGCATTATCTACAACTTCACAAAAAACGATGTCGATATTTGATTGGTGGGAGGACAAATTCCATCGGTTCCTCCCTAGTTGTTATATATTTAATTCCAACGAGGTGTTGGTCTATTTGCAAAAACAAAATCTTTAAACACCTGTATTTCTAAGAAAGGCTCAGACGACATGGATTAAAAAAAATTTAACAAAAAAAAAGTTGTGACATATTTACTGGATTTAGTTGGTATGAATAACTAAATTCCCCTATTCTTTCTTAAAATATTCTAAAACCACAAATAAAAAATAAATAAACTAACACGTCTCTTTTCTCTACTTCAGTTTTCTCCTTCCACCAAATATTATTTTCCTTTCAACCCTTTTCCATTCACACCCTTTATATATACTTTTGAAACTTTAAACCATCTTGTATTCAACATCAAAATACCAATGAAGCCACTCTTTCTTCTTTTTGCACTATTCTTTCCACCCATTCATACTCTTGCCTCAAAACAAGAAGCTGATTCTCTACTCAAATGGAAAACTAGCCTCATAAACCAAAACAACCCATTCTTATCCTCATGGTCACTTGACACAAACCGAACCGCGAGCACCGCACCATGCACTTGGTACGGTGTTCATTGCAACGATCACGGGAACGTGATCAAACTCAACCTATCCACTTCTAGACTAAACGGTACACTTCAAAAGTTCCCGTTTTCGACTTTCGCTAGTCTAACACATCTACAACTTAAACTAAATCATTTTTCCGGTCCCATCCCGGTTGATATCAGGTATCTTTCTAAACTAATGTTTCTTGATCTTTCGTGTAATCGTTTATCCGGAACTATTCCACCAGAAATAGGAACGTTAGCGGATCTCGAGACCCTTTCGTTGCATAGTAATATTCTTGAAGGTCATATTCCTGTTTCTTTAGGAAATCTAACCAACTTGGCCCATCTTGCTATCAATGATAATAAGTTATCGGGTCATATACCTCGCGAGCTAGGAAATCTAGCCCATCTCGTGACGGTTAATGTCTCGTTTAACTTTCTAACGGGTCACATCCCGTCTAGTCTAGGAAATCTTGGTAAACTATCCGAGTTGTACCTTTTCCAAAACAATCTAACGGGCTCGATCCCATTATCGTTAGGAAACTCGAGCTCGTTAAGGATTTTATATTTATACATGAACCAACTTTCGGGCCGGATTCCTAACGAACTAGGAAACATGAAGAGTTTGATCGCTTTACTTTTGGGACATAATCTGCTCACGGGTTCTGTCCCGGCTTCACTCGGAAACCTGAGCAAGTTAACGATCCTAGACGTTCACGAAAACTTACTTTCGGGTGTTGTCCCGCAAGAACTAGGAAAACTAGAGTCACTGATTCAGTTATCGTTTAGTCACAACGAGTTAAGCGGTCAGATCCCGGTTTCAGTTGGGAATCTAACAAAACTCGAGCAGTTGTACCTTAACGACAACCAATTTAACGGTTCTATTCCCGAAGAGTTGGGAAACTTGAACTCTCTAGTTGAAATGCTCTTGCTTATAAACCGGCTAACCGGTTCGATCCCAGATTCGTTCGGTAACCTTAGCAAGTTGGAACAGTTTGTGCTTCATGACAATAACCTTACAGGTTATTTTCCTGAAAGTATAACCAAATGTGAAAGATTAAGATACTTGACTTTAGGTAACAACTCGGTTACGGGCCGGGTCCCGGAATCAGTCTGCAACTTGAAATACTTGGAGATTCTTGATCTCGGGAGTAACCGGTTCAGTGGCCCGATTCCACAATGCGTGAGTCATTTCAGCCCGAAGCTCAAAGTGTTGGACCTGCGGTTGAACCGTTTCCATGGAAGCATTCCCACAACATATTTGGACCGGAATAATGATTTACGGAGAGTAAACATGAATGGGAATCGACTTGAAGGCTCGGTTCCTGAAAGTTTGATCAATTGTAGGAAACTTGAAGTTCTAGACTTGGGGAACAACATGCTAACCGGCGGATTCCCGCACTGGATTGACACGATTCCTGAGTTGCAAGTTCTTGTCTTGCGAGGTAATAAACTCAATGGCCCGTTACAGACATATTCCAACGCGAAAAGCCCGTTTCCAAAGCTGCGGATTCTTGATCTATCTAGCAATGAGTTTACGGGCCATTTGCCAGAAAACTACTTCAAGAACTTTAAAGCGATGATGAGCGGAAATAGATCTGCGTCGGAAGATCTGTACATGGTTCGACACTTCATGTATGAAGACACACTTGTGCTAGTTGTGAAAGGGATGCGCATGGAACTTCAGAGAATATTAGTCGTTTACACGACTATAGATCTTTCGGGTAATAACTTTGAAGGGGAGATTCCCGACACGATTGGACAGCTGAATTCGCTTCGGTTTCTCAATCTATCACATAACGGTCTCACTGGTGAGATCCCGAAACACCTGAGAAATCTCGCACTGCTTGAATCGTTAGATCTTTCTGCTAACAAGATGACCGGTGAAATTCCTGCACAGTTAGCAAGTTTGACATTCCTTGCAGTTGTAAATTTCTCAAAGAATCAGCTTCGAGGACTCATACCGCAAGGTGGACAGTTTAATACTTTTGAAAACAGTTCGTATCAAGGGAACGAAGGATTATGTGGATTCCCGTTGACGAAAACTTGTGGAGATGATGACGGGTCATCATCTCCAACACTTGAAGAAGATGAAGAAGATTCAAGTTTTTTTAATGGGCTTTCTTGGGAATCTGTTGTTATGGGATATGGATTCGGGATGTTAATCGGGTTGGTTATCGGATGGCTTACGTTTCATTTTGGAAGGCCCAGATGGGTTGTTAGGATGACTGAAAGAAAACTATTTAGACATGAAATAAAATCACGAAAAAACACGAGAGCTCGGGTTTCTCATGTTTCTGATGTTAATTCTGCAATGTCGTTTTAAATGTGTTTTTCTCAGTAAATTCAGTGTATAAAAGATGTTTTACAGCATTAATCCAAGTTCGAGATAGTTAGCATAAGATTATTTAGGATAGTCATTGTTAGATTCTTTAACCTATCCCTTAACGGGCCGGGTCACCAGTGAAACCCCGGTCAAAACATGCTTATCAAGTAAAAACCGCTTATCATTGCATTAGTTTCATTCTGATTCCATCTCACCACACCAAACATACAAAGTCGAGGTGCCGCATTGGCCAAAAAAACATAACACTTCAATACTTCACAGTTCTACCTGACTACATAATTCTAGGATACACCAAACTAACTAAAAACAATAAGTCTTACCTAATAAAATTTCATAATCGAAAAGCAGGCAATGGTACATATATTTACATTACAGTATGGTTACATTTCTTAAGACGATTCAGTTGATGACGACTCGTTTAATTTAGCACGTTTTGAGGGTTGTGATTCCGAGGGTTCACGTTCTTCCTCTTGCTTCTCTGATGATGGTGACATAACTTTAATCGGGCCGGGCTCTGTTTTGGTTCGGGCTGGAGAACTTGAGATCTCATTCGTCAACTCGGTTTCTGATTTCTCTAGGGTGGATGATGCGGGTTGGAATGCGTCGATGCCAAACTTGCATTGCTTCTCGAATATCATCTGGAGGTATCTCCCTTGTTCTTCTATTCTCATCTGTAGATTCTTTTGAATCTGCATAAAAGATGGATGTTCATGTAGTAATGTTTGACTTGACATATTGGTCAAATGCCCAAAAGTTAAACTTCTTGAAACTTACTATAAATAGATTATGTTGGAAATATTCGAGTAAAATGCCATTTGGGTCCCTGAGGTTTAGCCGGTTTTGCGACTTTTGTCCAAAGGTTTGTTTTTCCACATCTGAATCCAAAAGGTTTGAAATCTTGCCATTTTCATCCGGCTCGTTAACTCCATCCATTTTTCTCCTATAAGTCAGGGTTATTTTCTGTCTTTATTGTTAACTTAAAGGCCGATTCGGTCCTTTTCACTTTATGTAAAAAGACCGAATACCCCTGAAAAAGACTGAATTGCCCTTTAAGTTAACAAAAAAGACGTAAATACCCTCGACTTAATGGAGAAAAATAGATGGAGTTAACTGGTCAGATGAAAATGGCAAGATTTCAAACCTTTTGGATCAAGATGCAGAAAAAACAAACCTTTGGACTAAAGTTGCAAAACTGGCCAAACCTCAGGGACAAAAATGACATTTTACTCTAAATAAAAACTGAGAAAATTTGACCCGTTCACCCATTTCTTTGTAGCCAGTGTTTTTTTTTTACCTAATTGACTCTTAATAAATCACAACCTTAGTTGACCCATTTGTAACTAAATGGGTCACAATTACCAATTTGTCACCTCTAATTCAACTTACTGATTATTGACATGAAAAAAGGAAAACTGTAGTAAAAAAACAGTACCAGAAAGGAATCCCAAGTTATAAAAAAGTATACCTCAAGTTGCTCGTGTAGTCTTTTTTGAACTTCCACCTGTAGACGTAACGCTTCAGTGATCTCTGAACTCCTGTTGTATACGAAAGAGTGTTGACTTATAAGTTAATACAGTGATAAAAAAAAGTACTGTAATAAACTACCTAACATAGTACATTAATGAGAGTAATCCTCAATTTCATGTGAATACATAAAGGTAAAGAAAAAACTAACTTACGTTTTCAAATCCAATGAAGATAAATCCTGCGTTGGAGTCGGCTTTTTCTCGGAAGGTCCTGCAAGAAGTGATATATAAACTGTATCACTACATATCATTGATATATATTTCTTTTATCATATCATTTTCTGAAAATAAACTAAGATAAAAATTGAAGAAATATTTTGCTTACCTTCTGCAGAAGGTTCAGGTTTGTATCGAGCTGTCCGATATTTCTGCAGAAAAAACAGAAGCATATATATACTCTACATGAAATAAAACAACTTCCATTTAAGTATGTAACAGAAATACCAGAAATGCACCTGGAGATGACTTTTTACATGATATATGGTTAAGCCCTCAACCTTCATTAGCTTCAATACTCCCTTCGGGGTAGCTCCTATTGTTGAAAAAAAGTTAATTACAAAAAATATAGCAATGGAGAAATAAACAAAAAAACAAAAGTAAATATATATACTTTCACTTCCACCAAGCTTGTTGACCGCCTCCACGAAGGCTTCATGAAGCTCTGGTGTCCAACGCATGCGTGGCTTGCTTTGGGACCCACATGATGACGGTGTCACTGGGGTGCAAACTTCTCCAGGAGATGCAGGAACAAGTGAGTTTACTTGAAGTGACAGTGAGGTTCCCGACGATTTTCCCACATGATATTCCATCTAAAATAAACAAAACAAAACAAACATAAAAAACGGTCAATTTGTAAGATGACAAACACTATACGGAATCTAAACAGTCACTTCTAAGCAGCGTTGTAAGAATCGCTAGGCGCTAGTTGGCCGGTGGCATACAGACTAGCGATTAATCGTATTGGGATTTTATATGTAATTTTCAGTTTTATATCTATATGCACACATTTTTATATGTATTTCTTTAAGTAGACAAGTTTTAACACCTTATTCGACCCATATTTTCAAGTAGATAGGATTAATTGTTGGAATTTACAGGTTTTGGTCAAGAATCTGGCCTGAATTTGGCCAGAATCACTAGACTGCCACCGATTTTTGGCCAATTAGGACTGGATTTGACCATTGTTGACCACCTACTGATTAAATGGCTAGTTAGATAAAAATTACTCGGTGAACCTCCGACTAGCGATTAATCATCGGAGGCTAGTCGGGAATTTTACAACAATGCTTCTAAGATGACAAAGATTCTTGCTCATGATAAGTAGAATAAAAATTTCAGTGACACCTTTGGAGTTTGATCAGCAACAGCTGTGTCAACAAGAATCTCATTCCAATTCGGCGTTACACCATCATCCTCAGTAATTAGCTGATCGGCCCAATCTTGCCAATCATTCGGCTTGCCGACGTCTTCGGATGGCATAATTTGTACATTACTAGACTGGATAGGGATATTTTCGGGGTAATCAAGAAAATCAGACAGTGAATCAGTACACCAAGAAATAGTGTTGTTTTCTTTCATATAATCACGGTAAGCTGTAGCTCGAAGAACTCCGGATGATTGATTGACAAATGGGGCTTTTTTCGAACAAGTTTCTTCCGAAGAAATGTGGAGATTTGTAGATAATCCTGAAGATGAAGAAACTATGTGGCCAACTGTCCCGTTCGTTGAAGACATCGCTGGTAATTCAACAACTACAAAAAAACTGTTTCCTGCAAAAGATATTTGCCAGAATAAGCAAGAGTGCAGGATCACTAAATTTTCTCTTTTCACTAATATAAACATGGAATATTCTGGATGAACATGCAAAAATCAGGATTAGAAGAATAGTAATACCTCAAGTAGACAGAATGTTCAATTATGTGTTCAATTTTATATACAAATTGCATATTGTACTTCTTGTACTAACAAAGTGCACAGGATATGATTCTGATTCATGATTGGCAGGAATAAGCATAACTTTTAAGTTTGATGGCATAGTTTTGATTTTATCCTTGTTAGATTCATGCTAAATAAAGCCCTAAATCAAACACTCAAGTCTGAAACCATACTAAATCAACTAAATCCGTAGCAGAATCGTTTCGAATTCCAGCGAATATTCAACACTTTCCACCTTTCAATAGCCACCACTTAACAACTAACAAATAACATAAAATTCACACAAATTACCTGCACAACACAACACAGTTCAACTGCTGTAATGTACAAAAAGTCAAATGTAACACAAATTATCCTGACCGATAATCTGAATCATTCTCACAGCGTAATCCATCACTATAATGCAGTCGAAGTAACGAAACGATCTTAATCAAAAACCTAACCACAGACTCAAGTGTTTACAATAATTCTATCCTGATTTAAACACTCTAAATCATACCAAATCCTTTATAACCACCTAAATCAACTAAATCCGTAGCAGAATCGTTTCAAATTCCAAAAAATCTTCAACACTTTCCACCTTTTAACAACCATCACTTAACAACTAACAAATAACACAAGTTTTACACAAATCACTAGCAGAAACTCGATCTATAACACAACTCTGTTCAACTACTGTAATGCAGAAAAAGTCAAATCTAACACACATTATCCTAACTGAAAGAAGAAGTTGAATCATTCTCACAACCTAATTCATCACGATAAACAATTTTAACATAAACCTTACACAGAGTTGAGTGTTTACAATAATTCTATCCTAATTTAACCACCTAAATCTACTAAATCCGTAGCAGAATTCACACAAATGACTTACACAAACTCGTTCTATAAAACAGTTCAATTGCAGTAAATCTGTAATGCACAAAAAAAGTCAATTGTAACACAACTTATCCTAACTGAAAGAAGAACTTGAATCATCCTCACGACCTAACTCATCGTTATAATGCAGTCGAAATAACGAAACGAACTTAATTTAAAAAAAAACATACCTCAAATATTAAGCAAAAAAATCCGAATAACCGGAAAACGGAAACAGCTCCGATTACAGTGGCGAAATGTTAGTTTGTAACGAGACTGAATCGCTGCAAATCTGACGTTAAGTTTGTTGAAGAATAAGATGGTTGTGATATTAACGGTGATGATTGGATGACCTCATTGTTTCACTTGCCCTTTGATTTGTGTATGCAGCGAGACGATTTAGTGTTTGAAAGGTGTACTCGCGTGTGGTGGCGCGTGAATGTGAAGTGGCGGAGTATGGGGGTGAGGAGGGCGCTGGCCCCACAGGCTGACGTAATGTAATGTAAGTTGTAGCCGGTTGAGGATTGGGAGGTTTGGAGTGTAAGCGCGTGGGAGGGCAAGTTGGTTACTTTCCATATCAAGTTTTGGAAAATTATTTGACAACAAAAAATATCATAGATTATTATTATCCTACATGTAAAATTACAAGTTTGGGGAATAGTGTTTCCCTACTTGACCAACTGTTTTATTGTTTTATATTCGCTTTAAAATTACCGTTTCGTTCTTAAATATATAATTACAACTTAGGGGAATAGTGCTACGCAAATACAAGTTGGGGGAATAGTGTTTCCCTATTGGACCAACCGTTTTATTGTTTTATATTCGCTTTAAAATTACGGTTTCGTCCTTAATTTAAAATAAAATTACGTTCTTGCCCTCACTTCAAAATAAAATTATGTTTTTGTCCCTCGCTCAAAATTACTATTTTGCCCTCGGCTCAAAATTATGATTTTATCCCCAGATTACAATTACATTTTTTGCCCAAGTTCAAAATAAATTTTTGCTTTTACCCCAAACTAAAAATGACGATTTTGCGTTTTCGCCCCGTTTAAAAAATTATGATTTCGCCTTCGGTTTAAAATTATGTTTTTGCCCGGTTCAAAATAGAAGTATGCTTTTGCCCCCCAGTTCAAAATTACGATTTTCCCCTCAGTTCAAAATTTTGATTTTGCCACAATTCAAATTAAAAATATAGTTTTGTCCCCAGCTAAAAATTACGATTTTGTTCTTAGTGCAAAGTTATATTACGATTTTCTCTCTGGTTCAGATTTATAGTATTGCCATCACTTTAACTTTTGGCAAATTACGATTTTACCCAAGTCAAGAAATACAACTTTGCCCTCAGTTCAAATTAGAGTATTGCTATCGTTTTAGTTTTTTTTAGCAAAACTATAAAAGTGTTTTTTTAATTGGCTGACTGGATTTAATTTTTTCCATGTCAAGAAGCTGCCTAACACTCGATCATTAATCCTGACAAACTACAGTTTTGCCCTGAGCTCAGAACTACGGTCTTATCATTGTTTTAGTTTTTTTTCCTAAAAAAACTATAATAGTGTTTTTTTAATTGATTGAGAATTATTCGGCTATCGCCCTGCAACGCGGGCGGGGCATCAACTAGTTAAGTTAATATTAATGAACCAATAAATAAATTGGGATAAATCCTTTTTTTTTGGTGAATATTACGGTCGGGGTCGGAGAGGGTTTTATTGAAAACCACTAATTAGAGTGAAAACTAACTAAAAAAACCTAAAAACATACCAAAACTTTTTTTACAACTTTTTTATAAATTTTTGCTACTTTTTTTCAAAAAAAAAAAATTGTAGTGCACATGCGTAATAATACACATGCGTAGTACACATATAATGCTCATGTGCAGTACAAGTTTTTTTTATATATAAAAAGTAACGGAATTTGTAAAAAAAAATTGCATGTTTTTTAGGCTTTTTTATTTAGTTTTCAAGTTTTCATTCTAACTAGTGGTTTTTAATAAAACCTTCCCCTATTACGGTCACACTCATAAATCATCATCATCATCATTATTATTATTATTATTATTATTATTTTATCTTTTTAAGAATTTCGCCCCTCAACTTTGAATATTTATATATATAATAAATTAAGTTGTTAGCTACAGTAATTTGATTTTTTTTTTTATTAATCTCACCCCTCAACTTCTAATATTGACACTTAAACCCTATAAATATCTAAAAACTTTGTAACATGTCATTTTAACCCCCCTCGAGTTTTACGTGATTATCTTTATGTACACGTTGGATATAAATTCATGTTGTTTTATGTTTCAACGTAATTTTTATCGAAAATGAGTCATGACAAATATAATATGCTTTTGTGATTATTTTTATAGATGTTTTTAGTTGGTCTACATTTACACGTAAACTTTGTTCAGAAACGAATCGGGTCAATATAATACATTTTTGTTATACTTTATAAATTCGAGTTACTTTACATTTCATATGTCATGTCAAATATAATGTGCTTATTTTCATGAACGTTTTCCGTTGATCTACCCTTTAATCGTTAAGCAAATACAAAAAATAAAATCAATACGCTCAAATCGCGTTAATAAAACAACCCCGCAATATGGGGAATCAATTCTAGTTAATCATAATCAAACTCATTTCAAGATTGAAACCCTACTCTTCCTCTCAAGAGACAAGAGCTTCTACGTCAAAGCTTGATTAATTTATTTAATTAGTTTTTTAACAGCAAACCAACATACTCTAAAACACATATACATGTAGCTTACAGGTTTTGAACCATCAATCTCTATGGTTGATGGAAGACACAAGTTCATGAATAATTTATATAAATATTATGAATTTAATTTAAATTATTGTTTTAGCTTAATATATTTATAGAGACACTGATTTCAGGAATTAATTTTAGGATTGATATAAAATAAAATAAAATTACAAATTTCGTCAAATAAATAATTGAATATATGTTTTTGATTCTTAAAGCATGTATATTTCAAGTAGTGGTGAAACCATAAACTTTTTTCAGGGTTTTTCTCTGTGTATATTACATATTTACATATAAGCACTGCTTATTAAGCAACTAGTATTAAGCCCCTGCGTTGCAGCGGTTGTCATTCTACTGTTTTAAGTAGCAGTAATAATATACCATTGTCAGCGATCACCAACACCAAAAAAGCTCGTAAAAGAGTAAATTGTCAAAATCGTCCCTGAGGTTTGGGTATGTTTGACAATTTCAATCAAAACAACTTTTTGTACCATATTGCCCTTTACTTTTGGGATTTTTTGTCATTTTCATTCAAATACTTGAGAGAAAAAATAAAGCAAATTAGAATTTTGGATGAAAATAGCAAAAAAGTCTCAATTTTTGGCAAAAAAGTCTCAAAAAGTGAAGGACTATTTAGTACAAACAGTTGTTTTGGATGCAACAGGCAAACATACCAAAACCTCAGGGACGATTTTGGCAATTTACTCCTCGTAAAAAACAAAATAAATAAAAACGGGAGTAAAATAACGTCAAGCGAAAAGCAGACGTAAAATTTTTGAATCAAACGCACTCGTTGCTGAGAAATTAAACCGAAACGTAAAACATAGAAAAAAATAACTAAGTCCATCCAGGACCCGCATGTTGGACGAACTTGTCAAACGCAGAAAAATAAATGTGACGCAACGGGCCAATTAAATAGGAAAAAAATGTACGAAAAAAATGTTGAACCCCACACACACGTTGCGGTGCGTTAACTCACAAAATTTAGAACGAATGAAAAACTTGGGAAACATGAAGTATGGTGGACCAAATTTGAAAATAAAATAGAGTTAAGATTAAATTGTAAAAGATGAAAAGTTTTGGGTTAAAAGTGAAAAAACAAAGGGTCTAAATTGCGAAATTGAAGTTATTAATTAATTTTAGATAAAGATAAGGATAAAAATAAATGATAATTATATATTGGTTATTAATTAATATTAATATTAATATTAAAAGAAATTTATTAAATAAATATAAATAAATTTTATGAGATTGAATGAGAGAATGACATGTGTCATTATTTGGAGTCTTTTATTATAAGTTAGATTATCAAATAATACATGACGCTAAAATCGAAATTCTTCATGGGTATGACTTGACCCAGTTTCTAACATCTGGATCCGACCCGATGGATCGATGTAAGATTAAATATATTATTATTGTAATATTTAATTTTGTTGCCATTATAATCATTTATATTATATAGATCAAAATATATTAATAACCTATTAATAATTAGTTGGTAATTGTTGATGGACCATATTACCTTTATTAATAACCTATTAATATAATGAGATTATTAGAGAGATAAAAGGTTAGACAATTACACAAACCTAACAACCATAACATCATTATCGGCTCTCTCTCCCTAGTCGAAACCTCCCTAGTTTCGACTTCATCATCATCATAATCTTACACCCTAAGGAGGAACCAGATCATCCTGACAAGAATGTCTGCATCTCTGACTGGATTCTCTGCTAGTCTGTCTACTGTAACAGGTATGTTATTCATGTTTTCCATTATGTTTAAACATAACTAATCGAGTTAATTACTGTTTTCGTCCCTGTGGTTTGTCAAAAATCACTATTTCAGTCCATTAGTTTAAAAATTGCGATTTCAGTCCTTGTGGTTTTACTTTCGTAACTATTTCAGTCCACCTCGTAACCATTTCAGTCCCTGTACTTACAGAATAAATGGATTGAAATGGTTACGAAGGTGAAACCACAGGGACTGAAATCACAATTTTTAAACTAATGGACTGAAATAGTTATTTTTAACAAACCACGGGGACGAAAACAGTAATTAACTCTAACTAATCAACTTGATAGTATTAATTGTATTCATGGGGTTAACCGGTTAAAGTGGTTGACTAGTTTAATTGTAATATATACATTGGGTCAGGTTTGATGTTTGTATATTTAGAAAAAGTGTATCGTACAAAATGTCTTAATGTACGAGGCATACGCTATGACAAATTCGCATGTTATAACTCCAGAAAGAAAATCTCGCATGTTGAAAAAAAACAAAGATCGCATGTTAAAAAAATTCGCATGTGCTGAAAAAAACCAAAATCGCATGTTTAAAAAAATTGCATGTTGATACTGTATCTCGTACGTAGCGTACGTTAAGACAATTTGTACAATAACCAGCCTCGTGTATTTATTATTTGATAATGTTATGAGATGTGTAATCATGTATGTTTTGTTTTTAGTCCGATGGTACCATATATTGATTATGTTCCATCATGGTCATGGACGTCACTCCCACCGAGTTAGTATTTAATGATTAAGTGACCCCAATTAAGCATTTATATTATATAAATAAGAATAATTTGATTTTAATCAATCGTAAAAAATGTTACTAATATAAGTGACAATCGATTGCTGGTATGTATAAATTGTAGGTTTAATATTTCTAAAATGTCTTGAAAGATTTCGGCATCATGTGACACACTTTCAAATTTATTTTATGTGTATATGAAATCAATAAATTAGATGAGAAAAAATGTTTATGCAAAAAACGATGGTGTTCTCCTATGTAGAAAATGATTTTAAAAAGGGTGCTACTATACACACCCCCCCTCCCTCCTGATTACACCCCCTCCTCTCACAAAAATACTGGTGGGGCCTGCGTGATTATTGATTTCATATAGGAGAACACCATCGTTTTTTGCATAAACGATGGTGTTCTCCTATATGATAACTAAATGCCTTATCATCTAATTATGCTTATTTATGGATATGTAACAATCCCGTGACGTAACGCCTGCGGGTTAAATACTAGTTAAGTATATTTTTTGCTCTGAAATAATATTATATGATTATTTCAATTGGAAGGAGACTTTTTCATCCCTTTGTAGACAACTTGTGTAAACCTTTTTTGGTATGATATTTTTTTATTAAAAAGAAGTGAAAGTGACCATGTAATGACGACTTATGTTGAACACTGGCCTATCTACCAAAACATATGCCCCATCAATTTTCTATTCATGTCATCACAACTTGCACATAACCAATAATTATATATGCAACTAGGAACCACTCTTTTTCAAACCTTTGTTATTATTGTGGGTTAATCAGAGAAGAGACTAGTGCTTGAATATATACGTATCAGTGGCGGACCCAGGAATTATTTTTAGGGTGTGGATAAGGTGTTTAATCATATATTCAACGAGTGCGGTCGGATTTTTTGCCTAAAATATACACTAATTTTTTTTCAAGGGGTGCGGTCGGCCACCTTGGCCAAAGGATGGGTCCGCCCCTGTACATGATAAGAATGGTACGAAAGAACTCTGATAGTTTAAACTTGCTTTGTGTAGTGTGTATTTGTTGTGAATTCAAGGTATTTTACAACTCAGGTAGCACCTTAGACTAAAGGGTATGGTGAGGATGGGCTTGGAGGGGATGAGCCGCCACGTAGGCTCGGCTCGTGGGGGATGAACCCCTTTATATATATATATATGTATGTATGTATAGATGTATGTGTGTTAAGGAGAGAGGAGAGATGCCGGCTGAATCGGCTGTGGGGAGCCGTTTGGGCCTGAGAGGGGCGGTGTGGGGGACCGGCGCCGGTCCAAGCCGGGGCTAGCCGGCCCCCATACCCTTTAGTCTTATAGTCGAATCCTTAGTTTTATAGTTGAATCATAATATTCAACTCAAACAACATTAAACTTAGGAGTGAAACTAATACACTAAAATTTGTTTAATGTTTCCGATCAACGGTAACCTATGAGTAGTAGGATATTACACCAACAACAATATGCGACCTATAAGAACTTCTTGTTGTTGATCGCCATCAAGAGCAACTAGATGGTCAAAAGTAAATTGCATCAACAGCGGCTAGACGCTCGGTAGTAACAAACAGGGGCGGACCTACCTCTTTGGTAGGGGTAACCCCCGCTACCCCTTGGTCGGGAAAAAATTGAAAAAATTAGTGTAAATTTTGGAAAAATTTGACGTTTTTTCGATTTCGTTACGGCTTATTTATACCACGTTACCCCTTGGTTGGAATCCTAGATCCGCCACTGGTAACAAAAATCGTCAAGGAGTCAATAATAACACACATTAACAACAATGAGTCAACTGTAACTCGTACCTGCCCATCAGTAGTAACCAATCAACAGAACTATTATCGACACTTGCCAATCCTGTTGAATGGCGATGCTTTGAAGGGGCCGGGAGGGGCGCCCGACCCCCCGAACTTTTCGGCCAGTAGTGTTATATATGTAGTTTTCGTATAGAAATTTTTGAGTATATATGTTTTCGACCCCCCAGTTCAATAGAAATTTTTGGGTATATACGTTTTCGACCCCCTCGTAAAAAATTTCAAGCTTCGCCATTGCTGTTGATGACAACCCAACCTTGAAATATAAAGTCAGCTCTAAAGCAGCTCGTGTTGATGTGTTTGTGCAAAAGAGCGACATTTAAATGCCATATTACTATTTTCTTATATATTTTCCATTTCAAGCACACATCGTTGAGCATCAATATCTCCTTTATCTTAGCTTTGGAAATGATTTGATTCGCTACAAAACTCTCATTAAGAAGAAAACAAACTCACTAAATAACATTAACATATAGTTATTTATGTCTAGAGTTAATGAAGCATCATATTTTAGAGAGTTAATTGCCATTTTCGCCCTTGAGGTTTGGGCACATTTGTCATTTTCGTCCAAAATGACAGTTTGGTATTATTTAGCCCCCCACGTTTGTCACTTTTTGCCATTTTCATCCAAATGCCTAACCTAGTTACTTTATAACGTCAAATTGGGGTATTTTTGAAATTTGTTAATAATAAGGGGGTAACTTGTAATATATCACAACACATACATACACACAACACATACATACATACATACATACTGCACTCTCTAATCTCTCATCTCTTATTATACAAACACATTATCAGTAGACGAATCAGAAACTAAAAGAACAGGGCAACATCATCAGCAGACGAAGAACATCATCAGCAGACGAAGAACAGGGCAACACCCCCAAATCCGTCAGCCACTGCATCCCTCGAAGCTCCCAAAACCCTCGATTCCCACCTAAATCACCTCTCTCCGCCGATGATTCCGTCGATAACTTTTCAACATCATCTCCAACTAATCAAATTCAAACAAAATCCAATAAAACCCAAATCCCTTTACATCAGCTCCGCCAGTCACCAGCTCCGCCACCTCCACCATCACCCCAAGAACCATCACCCCAACAACCACTATCTCTAACTTCACCCCAACAGCCACCACCGCTGCCACAACAACTATCGGCACCACCATCACCCCACCTCCACCATCGCCTCCGCCATTACCCAAACAACAACAACTGCTGCACAACAACCATTGGCACCACCATCACCCCACCTCTACTATCACCCCAACCAACACCGCTACCCAGATTAGAGAGAAAGAGATACAGATCTAGAGACCGTCATTGATATTTGATTGTTTTTTGTTTAAAGATTGTTGTTTGTTGAAGAATCACATTACCTGAGATGAGAGAGAAGACAGAGAAGAGAGAGAGATGGAGATGGTGATCTGTGTGTATTTTTATATATATACATATATTTTATTTATTTATTTAAAAAGAACATGATTGTTTATTATATTTTATAGAGTAAATATAAAAAATTAAATTAAAAAAATTCCCATCTAACAGAACTTTTTAACTAGGTTAGAGATTTGGATGAAAATGGCAAAAATGGCCAAACGTGAGGGGCAAAATGGTACCAAACTGTCATTTTGGACGAAAATGGCAAATGTACCCAAACCTCAGGGGCGAAAATGGCAATTAACTCTATTTTAGAGCTCTTAGATTTTCCATTTTTATTATTTTTGTAACAAAGTTCGTTACCATTATATATAGAGCTTGCTATTGTAAAAAGTGGATTTTATATGCATTACATCTTGAGTGTCTTATACGTGAAATGTGTTATATATATATATATGCATTCATCAAATATCAAGTTTATGTGTGATGACTGTGTCGTTCCGATCATATAAAAACCCAATTAACCTAGGTAGCTAGGGTAAATCGGGTATCATATCCACAAAGAGCATGTGGTTAGTATTATAAGAGTTGTTTGGTTATCTAAACTATTTACGAAATAAATGTACTAAACAATTATGAAGTTTGCTATGATCTTTGATTAAATTTATTAATAACGTTATAATTAATAAATAGATCACAATTGGGGTTCATGTTCATAAGTAATTAGGGAAAACTTACACAAAAGGTTGTATTTTTAGTAAAACATAATTGAATTCTTCTGATTATTAATGTGAAAACCTAATTGAAGACATCAACCCTCGTCTATAATATGTAAATGGTGCAAGAAAACCTAATTGAAGACATCAACCCTAACATGATTCAAAACTAATAACAATTATCATCTCACAACGTCAAGGATACAAGAAAATCTTAACAATCATGAGTTCATAACAATATTAACAATCAATTATGCAATTTCAATCAAAAGATTACAATAATTATTAATTCAAACCAAGTGGGCAAGAAAGAACCCTAAAACTTACAACCCTACACCTAGGGATGATCTAGAAAAGATTATCCACGCATAATGGTTGACCGATCTTCAAAAACTTGAACTAATATTGAAAAATTGATTTGGATCCTCAATTGGTTGGATTGGAATCCCAAAAATCGCCCAGTGGGACCCCAAGAATTATCCTCCCCCAAAATATCTTGAATATGAAATGTTTCTTTTTAAAAACTTGGTTAACACCCTTAATTTGTGAACTGAAACCGATATGGTCGTAAGGTACAAACTCCAAGGCGTAAGGTAAGGCTGATCAGGATTTGGCTAGAAGCATAAGGCATCCTTAAAGAAATCAGATATAGGCGTAAGGTACTGCCGGTGTACGTTGGGTGTAGGTTACGATTGTTACAAAATTTTGCCATTTTCTGCTTTTCTTTAGCTTGAAATTTTAGGAAGTTCAATCCCGTGTTTTACACAACTTTCCCGCTACAATCTACAATAAAAAAAAAAACACATCGAAGTGACCAAAAACTTGGAAATAACAAGAATAAAATGGGCAATTTAGATCTATTAAACATGTGTATTTCACACAATCCCACATGTTTTATAAACAAGGGGTATTCTTTTGATGTTTTATAATGACACCACACAATCATACATGTTACCATGGGAGATTTGGAAACTTAGTTAGTTAGTTAGTTAGTTAGTTAACACATACAACATTCATACCATAATATTCCTTTGATGTTAACTATTATTTCAAAACTCCTCACCCAAAGGGTTAGGTTTGGGATCTAGTGTTGGAATTCAGCTAACATTGTGGCTTCGAGGAAATGAATGGTCCATGAAACAGAACACCATTAGTTTCATCGTCGACATAAGGGAGTTCTCCATGTGACCAACCTCTAACATAAGAATAAGTACACATTTATAAGAGTAAAAGTATTTTATGTGAAGGTTGAGAATGCCATGGATGTTACATGAGTTGTTTTACTTCTATTTACACTACTCATTTGTGTGAGCTCTCATTCTTACTAGTTGGAACTGTATTCTATTTTTAAAAACATGCAATTAACTATCTATGTGTGGATATCTATCCTTTATGGTGAAAAAGGTTTGCAAGTGTTATTAATGCTTATTATAAGTATAGTTGACTTAGTTGATATGTCTCATTGCCTACCGCCTAACTTAGGCGGGTCTCGAGTTGCTTTCATGTTCTAGGGGTTGATTTTCGTGTTTATCATTTTGTGGTATATGGTTGTTAGAACTCGACCAATGGTTAGGTTTTGTGGCGTGAACCCGAGATGGTCTTTTATGTCTTGGGGCTTGTGTCATGTCTCGAGCCTAATCATTTGTTCCATTGGTTATGACATGTTGTTTGGGAAACTATTCAATAAAACAACACATGTCACTATCAAGAGAGAATTTATTAGTATCTGAGTAATTTTTAGATATTTCAATTCCAAAAAGAACTAGATTGTGCCAAATATATGAAAAAATATACAATAATATGTATTTTCCTATCAAATACAATGGTCTAATAATCAAGCATTCTTACTAGTTAATAATTTTAGTATTTTACTATTAGTTGGGAATATTGTAAAGGGTTTATTTAAAAAGTTTTATTAATATCTAATTTATGTCGTGTGAACTTTGTTGTCACGTGAATTCTTAATTCAATAGTTGTAGGGAGGGATTTATGTCGCCATAAATAGATACTAAAACACATGTCGGGTTCAAATGGTGTTAAAGAAAGATTATAAGTTTAACTTATTATACTCCTAAATATGAAACAAAGGATACTGATATCCTAGAAGCATTATGAGTAACTCGTCAACCTGGAGCTACACCTAAAAAGGCAGGGGTTGCAATACCTGACGATCTTCTACCGGCACATGGACAACTATATGGGCCGATGGACTTACAAGCCATGAACGTTGGCTGATGCTATTCAATAGAGTGTGTTCCTATAGAAGATAATCAATATATTGCTTTATTGCTTGTGAAACTTTTTTAAAGAAGGTCATGTCATAGCGATCAGAGTGTCACGCTGTCGCAGCCCCCGCCCCCTATCTGTCCCGGGAACGGGCGGTCGCGAGATCAGTTGTGGTGGTATCATTTTGTCTATCATTATTATTATTTTGGCAGCGGAAATTTCATAAGGACCGTAGTTAGGAAATGTTTATCATAGTAAAACCACCATATTTTATATTAATAAACACATGAGTAAAACCCAAGTTTCTTATTACAACATGTTTATAGGGATAAACCCTATTTTATTGAATTTAAAACATCGTCTTTTAGGTAACTTTTATAGCCACATTTTTCCAAGCCGTCAGTGCTCTCCAGCTGGCTTTCTTCTAATTGGCTTTTACATTTTGTTACCTGAAACGCGTTTTAAAAACATTTGTCAGTGGTAAATACTGGTGAGTGAATCCCAGTTTAATCAAGAAACATTTTATCCTTTAATAGTATTGAGAGCTATCACATTGTTTATTTCTACACAATTACTCATTCAGTATTGTCAATCCTGACTGGTGGGTCATATTACACATTGGCTAACTCTTTGTCCAATGGTAACGTGTTCCACATTTTGTATACAAAACCCCAACATACCGGTAGTAATTAAAGAACTACAAAGACTCAATCACTGCTTAATCGCATTGTAAAACATTTAAGGTTTTGTAAAACAATTTACAAAACGGAGATTACTCACATTGCTGACTTAGGTTTCTTCTAGGTTTCCTGGATATTATCTATAATTTACACAATGTACACGGGTTAGTATAATAACCCTTTATATTTACATTAGTTATACCCTGCCCGAGATGGTATTCCAACGATTACGTCGGGCAGAACCCTGACAGCCGTTACGGAACCCTGGATCAATCGGGCAGCGTATCTAATACGTAACCGGGGTTATGATACTTACATCGGGGCAGAACTTCGTTAATTAGGGGGTATTATACCCGATTATAGTGTCTACTATCAGAAATTCGAGATTGAGAAAAGGAAATGAGTGAGTTTCAACTGAAGGCCCGATGCCTTCTTATATAGGGCCTGAAATTGGTTCCCTCGCGACCCGCGTAAGGTTAGACCTCGGGCTACGCGGCCCGCGTAGTAGGGGGTCTAGGTGTAGGTGATCCGGGTCACAACATAGGTTCAACACGCTTTTAACACGTGTCAACACCGGGTGCGACCTGATCCTATAGCTGTCGCGACCCGCGTAAGCTCAAGGGGTGGCTTACGCGGCCCGCCAGAACCCCATTTTTTTTATTTTTAATTTATTTTTAATGGTATTTCATAATTTGGGCTCGGTTTTCACATACGGGCTATATTTTAAGACATCTAGGGGTATTTTAAAATATAGTAGGGTGTCAAAAATATTTTTAGAGGGTTGTTATATCCTCCCCACCTTATTTTAGAGCTCGTCCTCGAGGTCTACCAGAAAAGGTGTGGGTATTTCCTTTGCATTTCCGATTCAAGCTCCCATGTGTATCCTGGTCCTCTTTTGGAGTCCCACTTCACTTTGACTAGAACTAGTCCCTTGTGCTTGAGATTCATAACTTTCTTGTCTTCAATCTATAGAGGCTTTTCTACAAACTTCAACTGTTCATTTACCTCTATATCCTTAAGAGGCACTACAAGCGATTCATCAGCTAAGGACTTTTTGAGATTAGATACATGAAATACATCATGTATTCCTGCCATTTCCTCTGGCAGTTGTAGCTGATAGGCTACATGTCCTATTCTTCTAATAATCTCAAAAGGTCCAACATACCTGGGCAGGGCTGCAAACGAACCAAACAAACACGAACAAGTCCTTGTTCGTGTTCGTTTGTTAAGAAATATATGTGTTCACGAACTGTTCATGAACGCTTACCGAACGAGATTTTATGTTCGTGTTTGTTTGTTAAGGAAATGAACTTGTTCGTGTTCGTTTGTGTTTGTTTATTAATTTTAGGCAACGAATGAAAACGAACGATTATGAACACAAATGAGCACAAACTAATGTTCATGAACACAAATGGTAACAAAAGGACACAAACAAACGTTAATGAACAATATATATAATACGTTGACACTTATTAAATATTTTATTTGTCGGAATTTTGAAGTATTTAAATAAAATATAAAATCTAAAAACACTAATGAATTATCGAACACAAACAAACATGTTACCGAACGTTCACGAACATAAATGAACGAACGCGCCCTCTGTTCATGTTTGTTCATTTAACTAAACGAACGAAATTTCTTGTTCGTGTTTGTTTGTTTAATAAACGAACGAACACAAACGAACTTCCCGCCGAACAGTTCACGAACTGTTCGCCAAACGTTTGGTTCGTTTGCAGCCCTATACCTGGGGCTTAGCTTTCCCCTTTTGATGAATCTTACCACTCCTTTCCAGGGAGAGACTTTCAATAACACCTTATCTCCTACTTGAAATTCCAATGGCTTTCGTCGGTTATCAGCATAACTCTTTTGTCTATCTCGTGCTGCTTTCAGTCGTTCCTTGACTTGAATGATCTTGTATGTTGTTTCTTGTACTATCTCAGGTCCAGATAGTTGCTTTTCTCCAATTTCTGCCCAACAGACTGGCGTTCGGCACTTTCGTCCATAAAGTGCTTTAAATGGTGCAGCATTGATACTTGTGTGATCACTGTTATTATAAGAAAATTCTATCAATGGTAAATGATCGTCCCAATTACCTCCGAAATCAATTACACAAGCTCTAAGCATGTCTTCCATTGTCTGAATTGTCCTTTCGCTTTGTATGTCCGTTTGTGGATGATAAGCGATGCTTAGATTCAACTTGGTTCCCATTGCTTTTTGGAAACTTGTCCAAAAATGAGAGGTAAACGACTATCTCTGTCAGAAACAATTGATAGAGGAATTCCATGTAATGAAACTATTTCATTTACATATAATTTAGCTAACTGTTCCATACTGAAAGTTTCTTTTATTGGTAGAAAATGAGCTGACATGGTTAGCCTATCTACAATCACCCATATTGTATCATTACCTTTCCTTGTTTTGGGTAATTTAGTAACAAAATCCATTGTTATTAATTCCCATTTCCAAACAGGCATTTCTAATTGTTGCAATAAACCTGAAGGTTTCTGATGTTCAGCTTTGACTTGTGAACAAGTTAAACACTTTGCAACATATGCTGCTATATCCTTTTTTCATTCCTATCCACCAGAAATTCTTCCTTAAGTCTTGATACATCTTATCACTTCCAGGATGCATCGTATACTTAGACTTATGGGCTTCTTCTAATATACGGTGACGTAGATTTCCAAATTTAGGTATCCACATTCTTTTCTTATGGAATCTCCAAATTCCATATGTTCCTTGTTCTAATTCCTTAATCATTCCTTTCAATTTTTCAGTATCATCCTTGATTACTGATTCTTGTGCTTTTCTAATCTGATCATTTAAATCTATTTGCAGATTTAACTTAAGAGAACGTACTCTTTTTGGCTTTTCATGATACTTTCGACTTAAAGCATCAGCAACTACATTTGCCTTTCCTGCATGATACTGGATATCACAATCATAATCACTAAGCATTTTCATCCAGCGTCTTTGTCTCATATTCAATTCCTTTTGCCTAAAAAATACCTTAAACTCTTATGGTTGGTGAATATGGTAAACTTACTACCGTAAAGGTAATGTCTCCAAATTTTATGGGCAAAAATTATAGCTCCTAACTCTAGATCATGGGTTGAATAATTCTCTTCATGATTCTTAAGTTGTCTAGAGGCGTAAGCTATAACCTTTTGGCGTTGCATTAATACACATCCATAACCTAACTTAGAAGTGTCACAAAAGATTACTAAATCTTCATTTCCTTCTGGTAACACTAGTATGGGTGCATGGGTTAATCTTTGCTTAAGAATTCTAAATGCTTCTTCTTGTTTTGGTCCCCATTCAAACTTAACGGATTTACAGGTTAACTTAGTTAAGGGAATGGCTATTTTAGAAAAATCTTGAATAAATCTTCTATAATAACCGGCCAATCCTAAGAAACTTCTAACCTCAGTTGGTGACTCAGGGGTTTTCCACTTGGTAATTGCCTCGATCTTGGTGGGATCTACATGAATTCCTTCATGATTGACTTGATGTCCAAGAAATTGTACATGTTCTAACCAAAACTCAAACTTCGAAAACTTAGCATAAAGCTTTTCTTTTCTCAATAAACTTAAAAGTGCGTGCAAATGCGCTGCATGTTCCTCTTTGTTTTTGGAATAAATAAGAATATCATCTATAAAGACAATTATGAATTTATCCAAATATGGCTTACATATTCGGTTCATCATGTCCATGAATGCAGCTGGGGCATTGGTTAAACCAAATGGCATGACATTAAATTCATAATGGCAATACCTTGTTCTGAAAGCGGTCTTAGGAATGTCCTCTTCCTGTACCTTTAATTGATGATATCCTGACCTTAAATCGATTTTTGAGAAAAATCGTGCTCCTTGCAACTGATCAAACAGATCATCCATTCTTGGTAATGGATACCGATTCTTAATCGTGACTTTGTTCAATTCGCGGTAGTCAATGCACATACGCATTGATCCGTCCTTCTTTTTAACGAATAAAATCGGTGCTCCCCAAGGTGATGAACTTGGTTGTATGAATCCTTTCTCCAACAATTCATCTAATTGTTTCTTTAGTTCTTGCATTTCTGCGGGTGCCAAACGGTAAGGTGCCTTGGCGATTGGTGCGGTTCCTGGTATTAAGTGGATTCCGAATTCTACTTCCCTGTCTGGAGGTTGTCCTGGTAACTCTTCTAGAAACACATATGAAAACTGGGATACTACTGGAATATCCTTTAATTCTTTTCCTTTGTAGGATCGCTGTGTGACCTGATTGAGTCGTTCAGAAGAGTTTGTATCCGAATCAAAGGCAGAATCAATGAAACGGACGCTCGATTCAATTTAAATGTCTCTAATATTGATATAACACTGATTTACAACCTGGAGACGATTCGGCAGAGCTTCGCTTGTCACACCCCCAAAATCCACACGCGGAGTATCACCGCTTGGAGGCGTGACTGACCAGGATCAAGCCACCAATCATATTGAACAAGCATGTAAGTAAACATAATTCAACCAAACAATATGAAAGGTGTTCAAAACCAAAGCATAGTTAAGTGTTTAGCGGAAGCATAATTGTAAAACCCATTGTAAGTATTAAGTACGAAATATAGTAATGTTTATAGCATGGCACACACCGATATATCTCAACGACCATTCCTCCCTGTGCAAGCTCCATGAGTACCTAATGACCTGCAAGGCATGTAGCAATGAATCAACAACAAAGTTGAGCGAGTTCACAGTAGGTTGTTTGGTTATAGTATTCATTTCGTAAATCGTATGTTCGTTTTGTGAACCATGTATCGTATTATTTCGTATCGTGGTCATCCTGACATGTTTGCGAATATTAGTGGGGGCTTCCCATGTGTAATTAGACCACGCGTATCGACTGCTACGAAAATGTAAGAGGTGCCCTAAGTTAATGTCTATCAGCATTAACCCTTTGCCCGTAGTCCATTAGTACATGCCCGTCCGACTGGCACGGTGTGAGGCTTGTTAAACCCTAATAGCGCTATCTACTAATGACCCGCTCGCCATAGGCCTCGGCGATTAAGTCGATAAATGAGGGACTTAAATTGATAGAGTTGATGGTCTTATGATCATGTACGTAGGTTTTACGTACGTGCCCTTCAATCCGAGGACAGTAGTAAGTATAAGTGTACGTAGGTTTTACGTACGTGCCCTTCAATCCGAGGACAGAAGTAAGTAGTTTAATAGTAATGGTTGTACGAGTAGTTATTCAATCCCATTCCCAGCCCACCGGGAATCCCATGCCTTGGAAGTGTGAACTCACCTTGGTTTGCTCGGCAGATACACAGAAAGGTCAATCGAGCTAGTTGAGGCTAACCACGTCCTAACATGGTTACCATACAAGTCAAGTTTTGGTTTCAAGTAGTGCACGTATGATTACACATAGTTTAACAGGTTATGAACACGTATTGATCATGGCAAACACATAATGCATATTAACACCTTAACAGTAGCATTCAAGTACCAACGCAACCAACTTGTGCGACCTGGAAGATAAAGCCTAATAACAGGCGGCCCAACATGTTGTGCGTTCAGCACAGCCTTGTGCGATCCACAATATGTTGTGCGATTCAGTTAAACACCCGGCCCAAATAACAAGCAGATCCAACATACATACGGCCCAAACAAGTAAACGAATAAACAGCTTGTGCGATCCAATACATCTTGTGCGACTGGAGACATCTTGTGCGACTGAAGATATCTTGTGCGATCAGATCAGGTCTTGTGCGACCTGATCTTGTGCGACTGAGGGGAGTCTTGTGCGATCCATATTACCATCCGAATTTTATGCCACTTAGTTACAAATAATTCAACAGTTTCCAAATTCCATTCAATCAATTCAATCATTACTAACAGTTTCCAAACCAACAATAATCGATCAAACAATGTTTTATCATCAAATCTCTATGAATCCTAATGAATACATATGAACAACAATCATAACCCTTAACCTTATTAACACCCTAAATCGTTCTATCAGGTCGCTGATTCGTATTTCTAGCATAACAACTCATTCGAACAATATGTATAACAGCCGATTTACATCTACAATACATGATTACCAGTTCTAAATAAATCAAAACATATTACACCTATGAGCTGATTGTATATAATCGATTTTAAGTCTAAATCATGCCATCCGAATCATATGAATATCATCATTCACACCTAATATGAATTTATTGTTTTGTTTCTACCAGCCCACTTGTTACTCACATGGATTGACATTGGCCCAATAGTTCTATTAATCCCCCACCATAGAACAATACCAAGTCTGTTCCACATATTAATATTGCTACATATTCATTATATGTTTGACAACTATAAAACACCCAAACCTACAATCAATCACTACCTACAAAAATCCACAATAGCCTGCCATTCTTTTCGGTGCTGAAATCCCTCACATGGCCCATTAATGTTCTGACAACAATCATTATTCCTCCTAATCTAAAACGATGTTAGGTCATCACATGACTACCGGTTTCGATAATAGATCCCACAATTATTTATACATACAATCTGATTTTATAACAATGCTCTACACTCTCACACACATCACAAAGCAACTAATCATAAATAACCGAGAGGAATCATGTTACACACATTAACACATAACAAAATAATCAAACAATAATAATCATAACATGCATTCACTAACCAAGTTTCTGGGTAACAGGATGCTATCTCGTGAGGGGGGGGGGGTCTGCTATGCCGTCGCACACACCAATGAGAAGTAGGGCTTTGTTAGGTTGTGTTTTGTTGTGATGCAATTTGTGAGGCATGTGAAGTATACGTATGCTTAATTATAGATTGAACAACATAAGTGGGCCGATTATCTATTAGTTTAATTAACATGCAAATGGGCCAAGCCCACTCTTGTTTTCGCCGACTTCATATTAGACAAAAATGCTTAGGGGTTTTCGTGAGGAGGGTGTTCGGTCAAAGTTCCATTTCTAATTACATATAACACCATATCAAACATAACAGAACATTAATCCTTAAGGTTCACATAATCACATAGTGTTCAAACATGCTACACTTAGCACAAAGATAGGTTCTGAAATACGAGTTGTCACATTATCCCCAAGTTGAAAGAAATTTCGTCCCGAAATTTAGCACGTACTCACTGAGGAAGCTAGTTAAGTTTCATGGTTTTCCTGGTTTTCCTGGGGTGTCACATCCTCCCCCCGTTGATCTGGAATTTCGTCCCGAAATTCCGTAGCTTCAGCCTCAGTAGTGGTTGTACTGTTTGCGAATAGTTGGGGATACTTTTGTTTCATTTGATCTTCGCGTTCCCAGGTGAACTCTGGGGCACGACGTGAGTTCCAACGAACTCGGACGAGAGGTATTCTAGTGCGCTTGAGGACCTTAACATCCCGGTCCGTGATTTCAACTGGTTCCTCGATGAATCGTAACTGTTCAACGATAGTGAGCTCCTTCAAAGGAACTACGAGAGTCTCATCTGACAGACACCTCTTCAGATTCGACACGTGGAAAACGTTGTGAACTGCACTGAGTTCTGCTGGTAGGTTCAGTTTGTAGGCCACCTTGCCTATTTTCTCGATGACTTCGAAAGGTCCGACGTATCGAGGGTTAAGTTTGCCTCGTTTACCAAAACGAGCCACACCCTTCCATGGTGAAACTTTGAGTAGCACTTGCTCCCCAACCTGGAGCTCGAGTGGTTTCCTGTCCTTATCGGCGTAGCTTTTCTGACGATCATGAGCTGCCACCATTCGTTGTCGTATTTGAGCAATTCGTTCTGTTGTGTCTACCACAAGTTATGGGCCAGTGATCTGACTATCCCCCACTTCTGCCCAACAAAGAGGTGACCGGCATTTACACCCGTACAATGCCTCAAACGGAGCAGCTTTAATGCTGGTGTGGTAGCTGTTATTGTACGAAAATTCCACAAGTGGCAGATGCTTTTCCCAGCCGTTGCCAAAGTCAATTACACATGCCCTAAGCATGTCTTCAAGGGTCTGGATGGTGCGTTCAGACTGCCCATCCGTTTGCGGGTGATAAGCTGTGCTCATATCTAAACGTGAGCCAAAGGACTTGTGCATTGCTTGCCACAGTTCTGAAGTAAAACGTGCATCACGATCCGAGATAATAGAGGTGGGCACCCCGTGCCTCGAGACAACTTCCTTAAGATATACATCTGCTAGAGTGGAGAACTTATCCGTTTCCTTGATAGCCAAGAAGTGAGCAGACTTTGTGAGTCGATCCACGATCACCCAAATAGTATCTTTACCACGTTGAGATCTAGGCAGGCCAGTAACAAAATCCATGGAAATTTGCTCCCATTTCCATTGTGGTATCTCTGGTTGTTGGAGTAGGCCTGAGGGTTACTGATATTCCGTCTTGACTCTCGCACAAGTCAAGCACTTGCTAACGTAAGTTGCTATGTGAGCTTTCATGCTAGGCCACCAATACGTAGTTTTGATATCGTGGTACATCTTATCCGAACCAGGATGTACTGAGTAGCGAGAGTTGTGTGCCTCATCCATCACAAGCTCTCGTAGGTTTCCATGGAGTGGGACCCAAATGCGTCCTGTTACGTAGTAGGCGTCGTCTTCCTTTTGTTCTAACCGTTGTCTTGAGCCACGTAGGGCTTCAGCCCTGATGTTTTCTGGTTTCAATGCTTCTACCTGAGCCTCTCGTATCTGGGAAGGAAGACTAGACTATATAGTGAGTTGTAAAGCTCGTACGCGCTTAGGCGTAGTGTCCTTTCGACTGAGGGCGTCAGCCACAACATTGGCTTTGCCCGGGTGGTACCTGATCGAGCATCCGTAGTCATTCAGTAGCTCGACACATCGTCGTTGTTGCATATTCAACTCCTTCTGTTTGAAGATGTGCTCGAGACTCCTGTAGTCGGTGTAAATGGCGCACTTTATACCGTACAGGTAGTGTCTCCATATCTTAAGCGCAAAAACAACAGCTCCCGGCTCTAGATCGTGCGTAGTGTAGTTTCTTTCATGAACTTTAAGTTGGCGAGAGGCGTAGGCTATAACTTTATCCCGCTGCATCAATACACAACCAAGACCCTGAATGGATGCGTCGCAGTAAACCACAAAGTCGTCTGTGCCCTCTGGCAATAAAAGGATAGGTGCACTGCAAAGTCTATCCTTTAAGTGCTGAAACGCTAATTCCTGTGCGTTTCCCCATCGATAAACAACGCCTTTCTGCGTTAGTGAGGTGAGAGGCTGTGCAATCTTGGAAAAATCCTTAATGAACCTTCTGTAGTAACCTGCCAAGCCCAAGAATTGGCAAATTTCCGTTGGTGTACGAGGTGCAGGCCAGTTCTTAATCGAGTCTACCTTGGATGGATCAACATGAATCCCATCCTTGTTCACCGCATGGCCTAGGAAATGGACTTCACGAAGCCAGAAGTCGCATTTCGAGAACTTTGCGTAAAGTTGTTCCGTTCGAAGGAGTTCCAAAATAAGTCGTAGATGCTGCTCGTGCTCCTCCTGACTCTTCGAATAGATCAGGATGTCGTCGATGAAAACTATGACGAACTTGTCCAGGTAAGGCTTGCACACTCTATTCATCAAATCCATGAAGACCGCAGGTGCGTTTGTCAGCCCAAAAGGCATGACCAAAAACTCATAGTGTCCAAATAGAGTTCTAAAGGCTGTTTTGGAGACGTCCTCTTCTCGGACTCTCAGCTGGTGATATCCTGATCTCAAATTGATCTTCGAGTAAAAGCTCGACCCTTGCAGCTGGTCGAATAGGTCGTCGATGCGTGGAAGAGGATAACGATTCTTCACCGTCACCTTGTTGAGCTCGCGATAGTCGATGCACATACGGAAGGTACCGTCTTTCTTCTTCACGAATAGCACTGGAGCTCCCCAGGGCGAAGAGCTAGGACGAATAAAACCCTTATCCAAGAGTTCTTATAGTTGCGTAGAGAGTTCTTCCAACTCTGATGGAGCTAGGCGATAAGGTGCACGAGCTATAGGCGCTGCACCAGGAGCTAGCTCGATTTGGAATTCGACTTGGCGATGAGGCGGAAGACCAGGTAATTCTTCAGGGAATACCTCAGGATAGTCGCGTACAATCAGAAAATCTTCTATCTTCTTCTCTTTCTTCGAGGTGTCAATAACGAGAGCCAGAATAGCAGTGTGGCCCTTTCTCAAACACTTCTGGGCCTTAAGGAAAGAGATGATGCTCACAACAGCACCACTCTTGTCGCCACGAATCATGAGTGGTTCATCACCTGGGCGAGGAATACGGACAATCTTTTCATTGCAAAGAATCTCTGCTCGATGTTGAGGTAACAATGTCGAAATCATCACAACGTTAGGGCCATTCCTAGCATCATCCTGACCAATCACGAACACTCGACCCCTGGCACCATTGCCATTGTTATTACCCCCATTGTTGTCTCCACTAATGTTCCCGTTTCCTCGGTATCAATCCTGCCCTTGACTACCAGAAGATTGCTGACCAGAACTCTGGTAGTCATCGATCTTTCACTGTTGTGCCTGCGACTGAACCGTAGTCGAACCCTTACTAGAGGTTCCATCCCACTTACGTTTGTTGTCACTGGAAGTAGCAGAAGTAGTAGTAGCAGCACCAATACGCTTAGGCAGCTTGTTCTATTCCACTGCCTGGTCTGTGAGACGATGAGCAAAACGAGTAACATCCTGAATGGTTGCAAGGTTAGCAGCAGTCACATGGCTTTGAATCTCTGGTACTAAGCCTTTGAGGTACAGCTCAATGCGCTTGATGGGAGGATCCACTAGTTGGACACCACACGGCCAGTTCGTTGGATCGTTTCGTACACGCTTCTATCTCTGACCCCGTCACCCTCAGGTTAAAGAACTCCACTTCCTTCTTGTGGATGTCATCACGACTACAGTATTCACGTTTGATCAGTTCCTTAAAATCATTCCATGGGGTGGCCTTAGCAGCCGCCAGCCCCAGCATCTGAACTTGCGCGTTCCACCAAGTTAGCGCGGTGCCTTCGAGAGTACCAGTGGCGTACCTCACCCTACGTGCCTCAGGGCATTCACACATCTCGAGGACATACTCGAGCTTTTCAAACCAATGGAGGAGTCCAACGGCTCCTTCAGTACCACTGAAAGTATTAGGACGACAGTCCATGAATGTCGTCCTAATATGCATACAGGTGGCTGAGCGTTCTGACCTTGTTGGGCGAGGAAGAAAAGACAGGGTTAAGCGCGAGAGTTGGGTCATGAGAGTAGGATCTAACATCCTAGGTTAGGTTCAGAATAGCAGGTTATACCTCCTTCCTGAGCGGCTGCGAGTGCTGCCGTAACCTGTTCGTTGATAATAGTCGTCAGCTGGCTTGAGTTAGGTTCACACGTTCCCTCATGATCTTCACATCGAAGGAAACACAAATAGGAATGGTGTCGCGGATGTGTGTAAGTGTGGAGTGACAGAAGGAAGCAAGCATACATGTGTTTTCAACTATAGTTGTTACGTTTATCTAAGCATACCATAAGCAATGTTCTATGTAATCTAACAAGTAGGCAATAAGACATAAACCACATCACCTAGAATATTGAGCCTTGCACGTGGAGTGAAGCGTCGTTGTGGATCGTAGAGCACTGTACATGTTATAGTCTGGTTTTAACAAAAACGTTTTCCCTTATTAAAACCAAGTTCTCTATAACCAATGGCTCTGATACCAATCTGTCACACCCCCAAAATCCACACGCGGAGTATCACCGCTTGGAGGTGTGACTGACCAGGATCAAGCCACCAATCATATTGAACAAGCATGTAAGTAAACATAATTCAACCAAACAATATAAAAGGTGTTCAAAACCAAAGCATAGTTAAGTGTTTAGCGGAAGCATAATTGTAAAACCCATTGTAAGTATTAAGTACGAAATAAAGTAATGTTTATAGCATGGCACACACTGCCATATCCCACAACGACCATTCCTCCCTGTGCAAGCTCCATGAGTACCTAATGACCTGCAAGGCATGTAGCAACGAATCAACAACAAATTTGAGCGAGTTCACAGTAGGTTGTTTGGTTATAGTATTCATTTCGTAAATCGTATGTTCGTTTTGTAAACCATGTATCATATTATTTCGTATCGCGGTCATCCTGACATGTTTGCGAAGATTAGTGGGGGCTTCCCATGTGTAATTAGACCACGCGTATCGACTGCTACGAAAATGTAAGAGGTGCCCTAAGTTAATGTCTATCAGCATTAACCCATTGCCCGTAGTCCATTAGTACACGCCCGTCCGACTGGCACGGTGTGAAGTTTGTTAAACCCTAATAGCGCTATCTACTAATGACCCGCTCGCCATAGGCCTCGGCGATTAAGTCGATAAATGAGGGACTTAAATTGATAGAGTTGATGGTCTTATGATCGTGTACATAGGTTTTACGTACGTGCCCTTCAATCCGAGGACAGTAGTAAGTATAAGTGTACGTAGGTTTTACGTACGTGCCCTTCAATCCGAGGACAGAAGTAAGTAGTTTAGTAGTAATGGTTGTACGAGTAGTTATTCAATCCCATTCCCAACCCACCGGGAATCCCATGCCTTGGAAGTGTGAACTCACCTTGGTTTGCTCGGCAGATACACAGAAAGGTCAATCGAGCTAGTTGAGGCTAACCACGTCCTAACATGGTTACCATACAAGTCAAGTTTTGGTTTCAATAGTTTAACAGGTTATGAACACGTATTGATCATGGCAAACACATAATGCATATTAACACCTTAATAGTAGCATTCAAGTACCAACGCAACCAACTTGTGAGACCCGAAAGATAAAGCCCAATAACAGGCGGCCCAACATGTTGTGCGTTCAGCACAGCCTTGTGCGATCCACAACATGTTGTGCGATTCAGTTAAACACCCGGCCCAAATAACAAGCAGATCCAACATACATACGGCCCAAACAAGTAAACGAATAAACAGCTTGTGCGATCTAATACATCTTGTGCGACTGGAGACATCTTGTGCGACTGAAGATATCTTGTGCGATCAGATCAGGTCTTGTGCGACCTGATCTTGTGCGACTGAGGGGAGTCTTGTGCGATCCATATTACCATCCGAATTTTATGCCACTTAGTTACAAATAATTCAACAGTTTCCAAATTCCATTCAATCAATTCAATCATTACTAACAGTTTCCAAACCAACAATAATCGATCAAACAATGTTTTATCATCAAATCTCTATGAATCCTAATGAATACATATGAACAACAATCATAACCCTTAACCTTATTAACACCCTAAATCGTACTATCAGGTCGATGATTCGTATTTCTAGCATAACAACTCATTTGAACAATATGTATAACAGCCGATTTACATCTACAATACATGATTACCAGTTCTAAATAAATCAAAACATATTACACCTATGAGCCGATTGTATATAATCGATTTTAAGTCTAAATCATGCCATCCGAATCATATGAATATCATCATTCACACCTAATATGAATTTATTGTTTTGTTTCTACCAGCCCACTTGTTACTCACATGGATTGACATTGGCCCAATAGTTCTATTAATCCCCCACCACAGAACAATACCAAGTCTGTTCCACATATTAATATTGCTACATATTCATTATATGTTTGACAACTATAAAACACCCAAACCTACAATCAATCACTACCTACAAAAATCCACAATAGCCTGCCATTCTTTTCGGTGCTGAAATCCCTCACATGGCCCATTAATGTTCTGACAACAATCATTATTCCTCCTAATCTAAAACGATGTTAGGTCATCACATGACTACCGGTTTCGATAATAGATCCCACAATTATTTATACATACAATCTGATTTTATAACAATGCTCTACACTCTCACACACATCACAAAGCAACTAATCATAAATAACCGAGAGGAATCATGTTACACACATTAACACATAACAAAATAATCAAACAATAATAATCATAGCATGCATTCACTAACCAAGTTTCTGGGTAACAGGATGCTATCTCGTGAGGGGGGGGGGGGTCTGCTATGCCGTCGCACACACCAATGAGAAGTAGGGTTTTATTAGGTTGTGTTTTGTTGTGATGCAATTTGTGAGGCATGTGAAGTATACGTATGCTTAATTATAGATTGAACAACATAAGTGGGCCGATTATCTATTAGTTTAATTAACATGCAAATGGGCCAAGCCCACTCTTGTTTTCGCCGGTTTCATATTAGACAAAAATGCTTAGGGGTTTTCGTGAGGAGGGTGTTCGGTCAAAGTTCCATTTCTAATTACACATAACACCATATCAAACATAACAGAACATTAATCCTTAAGGTTCACATAATCACATAGTGTTCAAACATGCTACACTTAGCACAAAGATAGGTTCTGAAATACGAGTTGTCACATCGCTACTCAGATCCGAAAGTTACAAATGACAAACCAAGTGCACCTATTTATAGTGATGTGATTTCTTTTGAAATGGTGAAGGACCATTTCAAGCGGAATTAACAATGTTAATTCCGTTTGAAATAGCCATTGGCTATTTCAAGCGAAATTACCAACAAACCTACAAATCTCATTTTCTAGCAACCGAGCACTAGTTTATCCTATCCTATCACATGACTCGATACAAGACGAAGTCCACAGACATAGTGTACTAACATCCTTTAGTGTTAGTGATTATAGAAATCAAATACACTAATGATCCTTTCCTTATATAACTTGCAGTTTTCATCATAGAGATGAATTTTGTGGATTTAGAGAACTTATTTCCTTTAATTGTGATCTTTTCACCCCTTGGTGAATTTACTTGAATTGACTTTTGATCACATAAAATACTGGCTTTATTGGCTATTAACCAATTCATTCCTAATACAACATCAAATCCAGCCAGATTCATGGGGTAAAGGTTTGCAATAAATTTCTGATTTAAAATTTCTATTCTTGCTCCCTGCAAGATTTCAAAAATCTTAATGGTTTCCCCGTTTGTTGTCTCTACTAGACATTCTTGTGGGAGTTTAGTTAATGATTGATTAAGAAGTTTGCAAAATGAAGTATTAATAAAACTTTGGTTCGCATCAGAGTCAAATAATACTTCAGCAAAAACATCATTAACTAAAAACGTACCAGTGATCACATCCGGGATCATCTTTGTTTCTTCTGCTGTCAGAACAAATGCTCTAGCATTTTTAGTATTCTTGGGGTTTGCGGCTGGAGCTAACTTTGGACAGTTAGGCTTGATATGACCTTGTTCTCCGCAGTTGTAGCATATCCTGTTGCTAATCTTTTTCCTACAGTCTTCCTCCTTGTGTCCAGATATTTTGCAAAAGTTACAGTATATGGAGCATCTTCCTGAATGCTTTCTTTTGCAATACTTACAGTAGGGTGCAGAGGTAGAACCTATATTTCTCCCACGGTTATAATTTCCATAATGAAATTCTTGAGTAAGCTTCTGGGTTAGGTTCCTCATTTGATCCTCTTCTCGCGTACGGACTAATTCATCTGTCAAGGTGTTGGCTAGTTCTACAGCTTCTTCTATGGTTTGAGGAGTAGCTGCCTTGACTACATGTCTAATCTCCCCAATTAATCCCCAGATGTAACGGGAGATTAAAACTGGTTCAGGTGAAGCAAGGGTTGGTACTATTCGGGCATATTCAAAGAATAATGTAGTATAACCCATACTATCTACTCCAATCATCCTAAGGTTTAGGAATTTGTTTGCTATCTGTTCTTTTTCATTAGGAGGGCATAATTTCCTTTCTACCATGTTTTTAAATTCCTCCCATCCCATATTGTAAGTTCTATCACTTCCCCTTGACTGGAGGATAGTGTTCTACCATTCTAGTGCTAAATTCTTAAACAGACTGGAAGCAAACATTATCTTATCCTCTTCAGCACATTTACTTATTCTTAAGATTGCCTCAGTCTTTTCTATCCAGCGTAGAGATGCAACGGCCCCTTCATTGCCCGAGAATTCCATTGGTTTACAAGACTATAATTCTTTATAAGAACAACCGTAAGACACGGTTCTTCTTCTTTTGGGAATGGGCATTTGAAGTACGGGTCCATTGTTCACGCTGTTTTCAGGTTCAGATGTCGCTTACTATCATGTTTACTTTTATTTTCAGTTTCTCTAACTGTTTTGATAATATATGGCATTGCATCTATTATCCCATGTGCCACTATATGCTGCATGGCACTATTATCCACTTGGTTTCCGTATTGTTGTTGTTCGGATTCCCATTAACCAAGTTAATGTTACTCTGGTTATCGTTATTCTGGTTTTCCTGGTTTACTTCGTCGTCCATCTGGATTTTAAACATTTACCAATTATTAATATCACAAAATAATTAATAATTTAAGTAACAACCACACAACACACATATTAACCAAAAGCGTCGAGCATTGCGACTTTACTCTTTCTATTATAGTATGCGTCAAATACACACTAAGACTGGAATTTAAATTACAATACTAATATGCATCTCTAACCACAAAGTGGTCTATACTACAACATATATTATTATTGTTATATATATATATATATATATATATATTATTACCAACTCCACCATCACATTACTGGTCTGGGTTCATCCAGTAATCCATATTGCGCTCGTCATACTTCCAGACGAGTCGCTCTCCTACCTGCCTCATCCTCTAACTATTCTTCAAGATCTCTTCTCCGAAAGTTCGGAGTTCATGCACATTATCTGCACTCATTGGGGGTGCAGGTGCTGGTACTGGGTCCGGGTACTGGGCATTGGATTCTCCTGAGGGTAAGGATTCTCTAAAATCTCCCTAATGTATTCATCGTTGTCGTAGTAGGGATCTAGAGGGTCCAGACCTGGATAGGCTACTAAGTTCGGCATGGGTTCGTCGTTTAGGTGGTAGCGCGGCACATAATCCCTATGATCATCGAACCATAGATCATAATCTGGGTCTAAGGGATTAGGGGTTGGTATCCTAGGTATCTCCTCAGGGTTGAAATCACGCATTTCTACTTGATTTTCAGGGTTATCCTCTATCTCCATCGGTTGAGTAGGGAATAAAGGTAAGGGTTGTGGGGCTATTAGTTATTCCAGGTTTGGGTCGGCAGCAGTTGTTGCTAGGATATGGAAATTAGCTAGGCTTCTATTAAGCATATCCTGTGTAAGGGCATCTGACTCTCGCTTAGCGGCTGCTAGGACTCTCTGCTGTTGCAACTTCCGCATTCTTTTCCTACGCTCAAATGCTCATTTACTGAACCATCCTCTCTTTTTCTGAGAGAATGGCTCTTCAGACTGAGCCTTAAAGACAAACATTCCTTCTTCATTATCAGCGGCATACCCAGAGAGTGCAGGCTGTGAAGAGGTACCTTCACTCCTAGGTGACTCGGACAATTGACGATACACGTCTGAGGGTCCTTGATCACTCATACTGAAAACTAACAAATAGTCAAATAACACACAACAGTAAAATACAGATATGCACGTATTTCCATGATAAATTTTCTAACAAATTGAAATATATTGATGTCAGCAGAACACTTCTGTGGCTGAATCAGTGGCTTACCTCTGATACCACCTTCTGTCGCAACCCCCGCCCCCTATCTGTCCCGGGAACGGGCGGTCGCGAGATCAGTTGCGGTGGTATCATTTTGTCTATCATTATTATTATTTTGGCTGCGGAAATTTCATCGGGACCGTAGTTAGGAAATGTTTATCAGAGTAAAACCACCATATTTTATATTAATAAACACATGGGTAAAACCCAAGTTTCTTATCACAACATGCTTATAGGGATAAACCCTATTTTATTGTTTTTAAAACATCGTCTTTTAGGTAACTTTTATAGCCACATTTTTCCAAGTCGTCAGTGCTCTCCAGCTGTCTTTCTTCTAATTGGCTTTTACATTTTGTTACCTGAAACGCGTTTTAAAAACATTTGTAAGTAGGAAATACTGGTGAGTGAATCCTAGTTTAATCAAGAAACATTTTATCCTTTAACAGTATTGATAGCTATCACATTGTTTATTTCTACACAATTACTCATTCAGTATTGTCAATCCTGACTGGTGGGTCATATTACACATTGGCTAACTCTTTGTCCAATGGTAACGTGTTCCACATTTTGTATACAAAACCCCAACATACCGGCAGTAATTGAAGAACTACAAAGACTCAATCCCTGCTTAATCGCATTGTAAAACATTTAAGGTTTTGTAAAACAATTTGCAAAAAGGAGATTACTCACATTGCTAACTTAGGTTTCTTCTAAGGTTTCCTAGAGATTATCTATAATTTACACAATGTACACGCGTTAGTATAATAACCCTTTATATTTACATTAGTTATACCCTCCCAGTGACGGTATTCCAACGACTACGTCGGGCAGAACCCTGACATCCGTTACGGAACCCTGGATCAATCGGGCAGCGTATCTAATTTCTAACCGGGGTTATGATACTTACATCGGGGCAGAACTTCGTTAATTAGGGGGGTATTATACCCGATTATAGTGTCTACTATCAGAAATTCGAGATTGAGAAAAGGAAATGAGCGAGTTTCAACTGAAGGCCCGATGCCTTCTTATATAGGGCCTGAAATTGGTTCCCTCGCGGCCTGCGTAAGGTTAGACCTCGGGCTACCCGGCCCGCGTAGTAGGGGGTCTAGGCGTAGGTGATCCGGGTCACAACATAGGTTCAACACGCGTTTGACACGTGTCAACACCGGGTGCGACCTGATCGTATAGCTGTCGCGGCCCGCGTAAGCTCAAGGGGTGGCTTACGCGGCCCGCCAGAACCCCATTTTTTATTTTTTATTTATTTTTAATGGTATTTCATAATTTGGGCTCGGTTTTCACATACGAGGTATATTTTAAGACATATATGGGTATTTTAAAATATAGTAGGGTGTCAAAAATATTTTTGGAGGGTTGTTATACACGCCCCGGTCAAAGATAATACTTATAATCTCAAATTAACTCAAACTTAGAGTTAGTGGTAGTAAGGGGTCGAACCACGAAGAGTTTGTGGTTTGTGTCCAGACTTGGTCAATTATCAAAAGTGGTGCAATTATGAAGCTTGCAATTTAATTTATTTCTTGTTTGTTGATTGGTTTGAAAAGATGTCGGAGAGTACCGATAACTTGGTATTGGCTATTGAACTAGGATTAACTAGATGTAACAACCCGCGTTTTGGAAGTCAAAGTACAAGTCAAAGTCAAAGGAAGAAAATATTTCTAATTGCGATATGTCACTCCTTGCCTAATTATTGATTGCACTTCATGACTTATGGGCAATTTCTTTAATTTGTGTACTTTAGTTGTATTATTTGGAGTATATGTAATAATCGTAGTTTAATCGCATGTTAATCGCTAATCTAATTTTCGCTTTATCGCTACTCGCATCGCAATCGCATCACAACCTGAATGGTAGGTTCTGTATGTTGTTTTATGTGTGTGTGCTATCTATGTGTTACTTGTGCATGCTCATTATATGTTGTGGTGAATAATCGAAAACGCAATCGCAACTCTATCGCAACGCGATCTCATCGCAAACTGGAAACGCAAGTTTATTTATGTTGTTATAGGTTGGTTATATTATTTGTGTGAGTATTAATTAAATCTATCGCATCGCTTAATCGACACTCGCCTAAACGCATTGCAACGCTCAACGCACGAAAAGACGAAAACCAACTCTCGGCAGCCCTTCGATCAAATAGCCATCCGATCGGACTGCCCTCTGATCCGTCACTCTGCACCGCCTTTCACTCTCCTTCACCTATAAATAGCACCTGTCACATCATGAACAGTGATGTGACAGCTCCCTCTCCGACCCTTCAACTTCTCAGGCCATTTTCTCTCGATTCCTCGAGAATTCTTGTAAGTTTCTACCTCAAATCTTGTACTTCTATCATCTACACACACATCTTCATCATTTTCACCATCAAATCTTCATTTTCACCATGAAATCGGCTGATTTGAGGTGTTCTAGGGTGATGTCATCATGGGTTCTCAAGAACTTCAAAGTGTGACCTCATTCCACCAAGAACAACTCAGATCTAATAGACTTCAACATGTTTAAGCAACTGATTTCGTAAATCTAAACATTTTCAAACTGATTTAAGTTTCTTTCAACTCTTTTACACTCTTACACTAAAACCGATAGAATTGGAGCTCATTCTGGCCTTCCACTCATTCTCTAAGTGAAGTGTTAGTCTGAGAACTGATTCCTATTAAAGATACAGCCGATTCACGGGTTGAACATGAACAACCGTCAAGAACAGTTAACTGGTCAGGCTGGGGTGATTCTCGTCCGATCGGATGACTTGGGCTTAATGGAGTTCCCGTTGTTTGACACGTTGTCATACCGTCTCGGTCAAACCGCAAACTTTTCAAACTTAGCAAAATAATTCAAGTTTCAAACAATCAGGTCACTGAACGGACTGCCGTCTGATCGGATGACCCATGGCCTCAAACACTTAACATTTTACAAGTTTTCAATAAATATCAAGACCCAAACGAATGGTCATCCAATCGGACGACCATCCGATCGAATAACCATCCTGCTGTGAACTTGTTCTCTATGAAATGTCTCACTTGGAACGGATCGCCTTCCGACCGGACGACCGTTCGATCGAACGACCTGAAAGGTAGAGATACTTCTCTGATTTTAAAATGCTACAATGAAAACTTCAAAGCCATCATACACAAACACATCCATCCCAAACGAATAACAATCCGACAGAATTGCCATCCGACCGGATGACCATTCGTCCGGATAGTCCGATCGAATGACCATCCGTCCGGATTGTCATCCGATCGAATGACCAATCGTCATTCAGCACACTCGTCTTCGTTTTAACGCACCGTTCATCACTTATGCTATCATTCTGTAATCAGGCTAACTTTCCAACGCTCCCTTCAATCCAATCCAAGACTGTGTTTATTTTAAACACGAACTGTGAGTATACTCGAACCCTTTTTGCTTTACGCAGTTTTGGGTGTTACATACGTTATCTATTTCAAATCACAATCAACACATAACGCAAACACTTTTATACGCTGACCGTTATTGCATGCTATACATGTTACTCGATGAATGCTTGTATGTTATGTTTACACAGTGATTGTTGCCTGACACCTTAGCAACGATAGTACTATAGTTTGGACTCAGCATCCGTCGTGGACAAGGGTTGTTAAGGGCTTTACTTCACGTGTCACAGTGGTGATATGTGTAGCGCATTCTATAACTCGCAGTCACGTCTGTGCATATTTCATTGTCGATAACCTACATTCTTCACTTTGCTACATGTTACATGTTGGTTATGCCTAAACAATTTTCGCCATCTATTATACTATTAAACTTGTATGCTCACCTTTACACTATGTGTATTGACCTCTATTTTAACGTATGTGACAGGTGTTTAGGATGCTTTGCTTGATTAGTTGCTATGGAATTGAGCTAGGAGAGTCTAGAAACAAACTAAATAAAATCTGAGTTGTCGGAATGGATATTTGTCTTTGAGAACAACATCTGTAATAACTGTTTTTATTTTATATGTTTGTGGTATGGGACATAAACCTTTAATATATTATAATTAATAGTTGTTATGGAATCTCCTGGACAATCTGTTTCGCTCAGTGCCTCACCCCGATGTTTCCGCCATCGGTTGGGGTGTGACACTAGAATTATGCAAAAACTTGATAACTTGATCAAAAACAATAATTTGATATAAGGTTCACAGCCGGTTCGATGATTGCAAGTCCTAGGGTTTCTACACGTTTTAAATTGATTTAAATGAGTTAAGTGATTAATGAATTTACATTGTGTTCCCGAGTCTCATTTAATAGGGGGGGGGGAAGAAAATGAATTAGGAGAGAAAAGGAAGGAAAAGATGTGATTTTTTTCGTGTTCCCGAGTTTAATGAAAAGTAAAGGAAAAGAGAAGAAATCAAGCATTTTATGTGTTCCCGAGTTAGGAGGAAAAGAAAAGAAAGGACAATTTTACAATTATACCCTTTAAACATAAAACATTTTAATTAGATATGAGGGCAATTTAGTAATTAATAAAATTTTCTCTCCTAATCTCTCCAATTTTGGAGGATACATATATTAACAAATTTTCTTCTGTTTTCCCCCCCTTTCCCCTCCCCTTCTATCCTTAAAAAATCTCAGGAACATGGTTTTTTCATATTTTCATCTCTTTTCTTTCCCCTCCCCTTGTTAAATGAGACTCGGGAACAAAGTGGTGTCACGTGGCTTAGGTGCGAAGCAGGGGTGTTCATCGAATCGAATATCGAATTTTCGAATTATTCGAATCGAATTGTTCGAATAAAAAACCCAATTCGTATTCGATTCGTATTCGATTAAAAATTCGAATTCGAATCGAATTCGAATAAATTCGATTTAATTCAGATTCTTTAAAAACATGTAAAAAAACTTTCAAAATGAAACACAAATTTTAAAGCCGCCATAAAGCACAATATCATATTAAAAAGTTCCAAATAAAGTACCATAAGTCTAAAATTCAAAACGAGAAGTCGGGAATAATCACTCCACATTACAAGTTAATATTTTTACGCTTGGAAATCTATTGATAGATTTGTTACTTAGGTTTTAGTTATGGGCCATGTAGTGGGTTTGATATTGGGTAATTTTAATACTTGGAAAAAAATTTGAACATAATTTACAGTATAGCCTAATAAAAGTTATATATGTATTATATATAAAAATAATAAATAAAATGTATAATTTTTATTCGAATTTCGAATCGAATCGAATTTGAAATCATAAATTCGTATTCGATTCGTATTCTATTTACTTGACTCGAATTGAATCGAATTCGAATTCGAATTCTTATAATCGAAACGAATTCTTGATAATCGAATCGAATTTAAACGAATTTCGAATTTTTCGAATTCGAAACGAATTCTGCACACCCCTAGTGCGAAGAGCTATCAACGTTACAATAACGGACCGTAGTGCACTCCTTTACCAAGAACATGTAAATTCTAACCTAAGACAACACATAATTGCACATAACCATTTCTCAAATTCAAATTTAATAATCACTCGACAATTCACGAATTCGAAACAAATGCAAGACAATTTTCAAAGGTTTCACATGCTTAAACACAACTTGTCACAAAATCAAATCAAACGCAGATGTTTAAACCCTACAATATCTTACGAAAATCTACACAAGAGTGAAACCCGATGAGACTAGCTGCTCATGGATGTGGAACATGATCACTGGATGATGAGGATGAACATTGAGCAATGATCTTGGTCTTAGAGAGAATGATGATTAAGGTTAGGGTTTGGGTGATTGTAATGGTGGTGGATGATAATGAAATGGTGATGATGAATGTTAGGTTTAAATGACTAATGATGATTGTGATGGAATATGATGATGGAGAAAGATTGTGAACGATAAGGATGATGAAAAGTGGCTCAAAGAGTGTCGAATTGTGTTTGAAATCCGTAACTCCTCATAATACCTTCAAACTTAGTAAAAAACTCGGTCAAACAACCCAATTAGCGAAACTCATCGTCTGAAGAATCAGACTCGCGTCGGCGACGCGATGTCTGGGGTGGCTTTGGCTCCGACGCACTCCGCTATTGCATATTGCTTCTTTTGGTTGACGCGACGCGGCTTTAGGCCGTCGCCTACGCACCCTTTAAATCTGGTTCTCAGTTTTCTTTGTTTCGCGTACCCGGTTGATCCCGATTGCTTCCCAATGTTCGTAAAGCTCCTGAATAGCTCTTTAAACTCCGTTAGACCTGCAAAACACAATTCCAATCAAAATAGGCTATTCGAAACTCAAATTCATGTTAAATATAAACTTTAAAACGACTAAACAACGTGCTTTCAACCACGTATCACATAGCATGTTTCCTTCCATTATAGGTAATGTATTTAGGTTCAAAGACATTCCTACTCCACGTCTAGAAGATTTGTGAATCCCTATTGCGTATGTTAAAACTTTCGACGATCTGCCTCATGGAATCCAAGTTCAGATAAATAAATGAATTATATATTTTAAAGGTGTTGGTTAGTCCATTAACAATAATGCGTACTTGAAATGAAAATTCATCAATAAATAAAGAAAAACTATCATGACATATTTATATAATATTAAAGACAAAGGTCGGTTTATATCCTCCATAAAAAGACAAAACAAATGTCAATTCATTTGCTTCAATGACTGAGTTCTTGAGTTTAGACTTTAGAGTTGCTAGACCTTGATTCCTTTGACTTTTTTTTTTACATTTTCATTTCTTTTCTTTAAAGTTTTGAACTAACAAAAAAGACATTTATACTTTCAAGTTTTTCCACTTTACACCCTTATTTTTGACATGAAATACTATTAATAGGGCTGTAAACGAACCGAACGTTCAGCGAGTAGTTCGTGAACCGTTCGGCGGGAAGTTCGTTTATGTTCGTTCGATTAGCTTAACGAACGAACACGAACAAAAAATTCCGTTCGGTTAGCTTAGCAAACGAACACGAACACAGGCCTCGTTCGTTCGACTGCGTTCGTGAACGTTCGGTAATATTTTCGGTTACGTTCGTTCATATTCGTTCGTCTTCGTTTGATTATATTAAAAAAATAATAAACCTTTTATCTATTGAAAACTTGAAACCCTATTTTTTCTAACTTAGCTAAACTTTGGACATTTTAAACCATTTTTTGGGATAATTATGTCTAAGTTAGTTAAATTTTATTCATTGTTTGATAGTGTAGTAGACTTCTTGTGTTTTGATTTATCATTTGATGCTTGTGTTTAACTACTTATATAATGTTTAAGGATATCAATGTTTTTATTTTTTATTTTCAAGTTAAATGTTCGTTTTCGTTCGTTTTTATTTGCTTGTGTTCGTTTGTGTTCGAGACCAGTGTTCATGAACTGTTCGTGAACAACTGAATTTCCTTAACGAACGAACACGAACATAAACTTATGTTCGGTATGTGTTCGTGAACAGTTCACGAACATGTTAATTTCCTTAACGAACGAACACGAACATGACCTTGTTCGTGTTCGTTCGGTTCGTTTACAGCCCTAACTATTAACCTTTATCTTTAAGTAAGTTGCACATTCACTTCTAACTTTCAGTAATTGACAGCTTTGACCTTCTTAACATTTTCTACTTAATAACTTGACACCTCCTTTGGTTTAAATGACTTTTACGACTTTACACCGCAACGTGGACAAATTATTATACTTTTTTTTATCTGTGTTATACTTATTTTGTGTACGTTCGTAAACTGTATTTGAAAACAAGTCGGGTCAAATATACTACGTTTTCATTCAATGACGATGTAATTTTTTTAAGTAAAGAGTCGGGTCAAATATACAGTATAAATACGAGTTACTTTAACTTTAGACGTCGCCGCAACGCGCGGCGAGTCAAAATCCTAGTAATATAATATAAATAAAGGCTAGTAATACTCAAGGATAAAGACAAATTTGATGAGCACATATAGACTTTTATTAATTTAACAAAGGAAAATTGGTATTTAATAAACCAACCTTTGCCCAGTTGGTAAATAATAATCCAACGTACAGAATTGGTATACAATAATCCTACCTATCAACATGTTGGCACTCAATGGACCTCCGTTAGTTTTTTTTAACTGAAGTTAGTTTTTAAGTTTTATTTATTACACAAACAGTCCCTGTAGTTGTAATTTACTATGAGTTAATAGCCAAAATGGTCCCTGAGGTTAATAGCCACAGCACCGCCACCACCACCACCACCGCACCGCCACCACCACCACCACCACCGCCACAGCACCGCCACCACCACCACCACCACCACCGCACCGCCACCACCACCACCATCGCCACAGCACCGCCACCACCACCACCACCGCCACCACCACCACCATCGCCACAGCACCGCCACCACCACCACCACCACCGCACCGCCACCACCACCACCATCAATCAATCAATCACATCTCCAAACAACCTGCTCGCCTCGGACCGAACATCACAGTCATCTCCTCCGATCATATCATCGTCATCACTACACCATATTCACCGGAGTACCACCTTTGGTGATTGTTCACGTCACTCCTCCACGGTCACCACCTTCACAACACCTCCTACTACTTCGTTCATCTCACCTCCGTTAACCTGCCACCACCACCGTCAGCGTTAGCCACCACTAACCACCTTCTCCGTTACCCACCTGCTACTACGTTCATCTCCACCGGTCATCGTCATTTTTATCCGTGACACTTTGAATCGTTGGGAAAGGTCTTGAGTGTGTGGTTGTGTATAACAAAGAAGAAGGAACATAATAACTTGGCGGCTGAAGTGTTGGTTTATCAAATTAGGGTTTTGGCTTTGGAAGTTCTGTTATAACGACGAAGAAGACAGACATTTGGTTTAAGGTTTTATTATATCAAATAATAATAATAATAATAATATATAATCATTAAGTCATCATTACTTTCCATGAATTCCTTCACAAAGTATTATTATTAGATGGTGGTGGTGGTGGTGGTGGCGGTGCGGTGGTGGTGGTGGTGGTGGCGGTGCTGTGGCGATGGTGGTGGTGGTGGCGGTGCGGTGGTGGTGGTGGCGGTGGCGGTGCTGTGGCGGTGGTGGTGGTGGCGGTGCTGTGGCTATTAACCTCAGGGACCATTTTGGCTATGAACTCATAGTAAATTACAACTACAGGGACTGTTTGTGTAATAAATAAAACTTAAAAACTAACTTCAGTTAAAAAAAACTAACGGATGTCCATTGAGTGCCAACATGTTGATAGGTAGGATTATTATATACCAATTCTGTACGTTGGGTTATTATTTACCAACTGGGCAAAGGTTGGTTTATTAAATACCAATTTTCCTTTAACAAAAAGTGTACATAATGTATTATAAACCTATCATTTCGTAAGGTCTATTATGTAATTTTCTGTCTTCTTTTGAACTATGTTCATATTTTATTAAATCATAGATAGTAGAACTCTCTTCTCTATCATCTTTCTTCTCTTATCAATATAGCACATATCAGGCATCAAACAAGTGAGTATTACAACTCAGATTGTTGGTTTAACGAAGAAAAATGGTTTCTTTCATGTTTTTATAATGTAATACACTTAAATGGAGAGATATGACTTATAACATGGACTTTAAAAGATTATAGATAAAACGATGTCATTAAAAAATTGTTTAAATAGAATTTTAAAAAATATATATACAAGTAGGAATTAAATCTGTCTTTATCTAGTACTAGTTAGCTATATAATCATTTATTGACATATTAAATCAATTCTCACTTAGATGGGGAATGGAACCCGCGCATATCGCAAGCAACACCATCTTGTGTCCCCTCCTGAATAAAAATTAGTATATTTTATAGGGAAAAATCCAGATCGCACCTCTTGAAAAGTTGGTTAAACCCCTCGCTCGCACCCTCAGAAAATATTTCTTGGGTCCGCTAGTGCCTGCATGGGTGAAATGTTGTTACTACTCGTCCTGATTCTCCATCTCATATTCCCACTTTCTTCTTTGAAGTATCTTCAATGTGGGGTGATAATCCCGCTTCGTATTGATTTCGCGATACCTAGATGCGGGGGCGATGTTCCTGCACGCTATCGCCTTGCCACCTCAGCCAACAACTGTTTGCCGTCCCTCTCGAAGTAATGCGGTCCCTCCACCCTTTAGTTATCATAGTTCAGTCAAGTGATAAGTATATAAGAATATAAAGATTCTTATAAAAAGAATATGCCACCTCCACTCCCATTGGCATAGATAGTGTTACCCATTTCACGTTTACTTGCCTAATTATTTCCTTTTGTACTTCTGTTTGTGTGTGCCTGGGCAATTTTTTTTTTTTTTCGGAAGCTAATACTTTGAGCCACAATTAAAAAGAGTTAATTATGTTTGGGGTTTAAATACTAAAGTTACATGTTCAAAGTTATGTAAATCTAGGGCCAAAATGGTATAGCCCAGTTGATCAGGGGAGTTTTCCGTAAGGTTTCTCCTCTGGGGAGGTCCCAGATTCGACTCCTACTGTGTACATATTGGGATTTCAGTATGGAGTTGGGCCTGGGCAGGGTTTAAGAGCCCGTCTCGCCCTGTGGGGTAGTGGGTCCTTTGGCCCCTACAATTGCCGTTTAAAAAAAATGTAAATCTAGGGTCTGATACTAACATATGTAAAATAATCTGTTAAGTACGTGTAAAATTAGTAAAATTAAAATGTTTGTTAATAGAGGCGAACTGCATATACTATCTGTGAAATAACATAAAGATATATAATCACATATTTATTAATGTTTAACTATTTCTAGTTAGTTAATTTAACTTCAAACCCATGTTATCGTTATCATTCAAATTAACCAGTGTGGTCTTTGGAATAAAATAAACCTTCATCTTCGGTAAGTTTTAAAATAAAATAGTTATAATACTATAAATTATAGCCAACTGGATTTAAATAATCCAATCTTTCAGGTATTGGTTAATAATAATCCCAAATGGATTTATTTCCGACAGTGGTCCAACCTTTTTCATTTTGTTGGTATAATGGTCCGCCGTTAAAAGAACATAACGGAGTAACGTATTTTTTTCGAATTACAATCTGATATTTTAAGGCTTTTGATCAAAACGAGAATACGAGTCGATTGATGTAAAACTTACCTTAAAAACAGTGCTCCAAACGACGAAAACGATGCTTTAATTCGGGTATTTAAACTTCCAATTAACAAAAATCAAGTCGTTTGGAGCACCGCTTCGAAGTAAGTCTTACAGCAGTCGACTCGTATTCTCGTTCTAATCAAAAGCCCTAAAACATCAGTTTGTAATTCGGGCGGACCATTATACAAACAAAATTAAAAAGGTTGGACTACTGTCAGGAGTAAATCCAGTTGAGATTATTATTGGTCAATAGCAGAAAGGTTGGATTATTTAAATCCCATTTGCCTAAATTATATTGTGTTTTTAAAAATAATAATATTATTTAAAACGATATTATTAATATCTGGAGATGATACAAAATACGTCCCGCTTGCGGTATGCGCATATAATGTATGTATGTGTGGGCGTTCGGGGGGCAAAAGTGAAAGTGCACTAATTTTAACGTTATTTTACTAATTTCATGAAAATAATGTTAAAAGAGGGGGATGGTTAATCATGCATCATGTGGTAGCGTTGATAGCCGAAAGACAATGGAGTACATGCACTAATTGGCCTGTCTTAATTGCCGAGTGATGTGTCTTATGTCCAAGGTTTGATGCAAAACTACCATCGAGCCGGGGGTCTCACTGGAAGCAACCTCTCTATTCCTACGGGGTAGAGGTAAGGCTGTCTACATCTTATCCTTCTCAGACCCTACCTTAGTTTTGCTATTGATGGAATTTACTGAGTATGATGATGATGATGGGGATGATACTGTTGAGTGTGAAGCCACTTTTGTGGTTTGTCAAGATTAGCTGCAGAAAACGGGTAGCAGCAGCAGCCATGTTAGGCAGCAGCCATGTTTTGCGGCATGTCAAAAGAAGTAGGCAGCAACCATTTTTGTTTGACAAAACTCTCGTTTAATCTCTATATAAGAGATCCATCTGTATTGTAATTTGTGTGCATCGCAATGAAAGAAATACCTTAGTTGCCCCGTGGACGTAGGTTGTAGTTGGCGACCGAACCACGTAAATTCTTGTGTCGTTCATTTTCTATTTCTGCGGTTGATTGTTCGTGAGTGTGTGTTGCTTCCGCGTGCGTATACCCCAACAACTGGTATCAAAGCTAAGGCTCGATTACACACAGTGGTTCTAAGAGATCAGTTCGTTTCTCCGGCAGGTGGCCGGTATCGGTATCGAAGATCTAATCGGACCAGAACAATCAGCAGAGAGGCAGGAGAAGGAGGTGTACAGGGAAGAGAAGATACTGACCTGTACTAGAGTTCTGATCAGAGACCGCCGCCGCTCAGGTGAATCACAGCCGTGATTCCGAAGCCGCCGCCGTCAGAACCGCCTCTGTTGCCGTCGATGTTTCTCCGAAGTGGGTTTTATGGTGTAGTCGGCAGTCGTAGCTGACACTATAACAGATAAAACCCTTGAATAGTCGCCGTTCTTGTTGCCTGAGTTTCTTGTGTTGTTCGTCGAGCAGAGGAAACAAAGAAAAGGTTTTTTCTTCGTTGTTTGCCTTGTGTTTGAAATGGCAGAATAAGCCATTCAAAGGAAGGAACTAGACAAACAAAATATATGTTCGGTGGAATATATGAAAAGCACATGTCCTTTTTTGGTCAAAAGTCACTCTTTTTGTGAAGATGTCCCCACGATCAAAAAAGAAAAGAAAAGATAAGAATAAAAAAAAGAGGGTTATTTTTTATTCTTGTGGGTCAACAACAATAGAAAATAAGAGGGGTATTTTTTTTGTTGTGGGACAAGATGATCAGTTGGTGATTCAGAGTTTGTGGTTGTTGATTAATTTTTTTTTAGTCGACTGGAGCTGGGTAAACTCTTGGAGATCACCAGATTATTTTTTCTTTTTGCGGACGAGGTGATGGGTGAGAACATGGAGAAAATGGAATCAACAAGGTTGTTGGTGTTGACACAAGTGAAAAAAAAAAGTCAATTGCAAGTCATGGAACTATTGTTTGTTGTGGAAAAGATCTTTCGGTTAGGGTTTGAGTTAACTGGTCGTGTGCACGGTCATAGAATCCTTGGTGCCGCTTGATTGCCTTGAAAGCTCTATTGTAGTTATAACCGTTTGCCGGTTAGCTGGTCTGGAATTGTGGATGGTATTCCTTGTTCAGTGGTGATCAGCTGTTTGACATTTGAGTGGATCTTTGTACTTGTACTGGGTGAAAGTTTTTTCACAGGATTAGTACGAGTGAAGGTTCGGCTCATGGAGTGTCGTTTGGCATGGGTTGGGATAACAGTGACAGTGGGAGCTGGGCATAGTTGACTTGTAGGTTGCATGGAGGTTCAGACATCTTTTGGAGTCGATGTCATGAATATTTGAATTCTGCTTCTGAGAATGCGTCTGGGTTTGATGCATTGGGACTCAGTGGAAGGCAGTGAAGACTCTTGGGTCAAGAATTCTGGTGCTTCATTTCACGCTACCCACAGCAGTGAAGCACTGCAGAATCTGAAAGTTAGAGACTTTGGAAAGGTAAGACTTGCGAACGAGGAATGTTTGCTGTATATGGTCAGATTACCGTCTGAGGGAGTGACCGTCCCAGTTCAGAAGAGAAACAAAGTCCGGTTCACAGAATCTCGTGGGTAGAAGAAGGTTTGTTTTGCAGGAGACAAACCCAGAGCCACAGGTCAGATTCAGGTTGAACGTGCTAGGAAAGGTTCAGAGAAACCAGTCAGGGGTTTTCGTGGCAGTGGGAGCACAGGTGGTGCTTCAGTTAGAGTTACCAGAAGACAGTGGGTTAAGAGAACCAGTAATCTAGCTGTAAAAGTCTCTCCAGTGAAATACCTGCTTATGATGGAGAGTGTTAGTTCTCAGGTTTTCTCAGAGTCCGGCAGTTCGTGTCAGTGGGAGCCGGAAGGGATAGAGAACGAGTCACAGGTTGTGACTGATGAGTTGAGGCTCAGTGGGAGCTTCAATGAGCCTTCAGGTTTGAAGAGAAGGCCAGGGTAACTAAGAAGGAATTACAGAAATACAGATGCACAGTTCAAGCACAGGTGAAGATTGTTCCGTGGCTTCAAGTGGGAGATTGTTGAGTGTGAAGCCACTTTTGTGGTTTGTCAAGATTAGCTGTAGAAAACGGGTAGCAGCAGCAGCCATGTTAGGCAGCAGCCATGTTTTGCGGCATGTCAAAAGAAGTAGGCAGCAACCATTTTTGTTTGACAAAACTCTCGTTTAATCTCTATATAAGAGATCCATCTGTATTGTAATTTGTGTGCAACGCAATGAAAGAAATACCTTAGTTGCCCCGTGGACGTAGGTTGTAGTTGGCGACCGAACCACGTAAATTCTTGTGTCGTTCATTTTCTATTTCTGCGGTTGATTGTTCGTGAGTGTGTGTTGCTTCCGCGTGCGTATACCCCAACAGATACAAAACCTGAGTCTGATGAGAAGACCTAAAATGTTTCGGAAGAGTATTCAGGTATAGAGATGAGTATCGTATCTCGGTATTATTTTCGCTGGGCGAGCGCACCCTATTCAACGGCTTCAATTCTGGAACTCATCCCATACACGTTTACCCATATCAATAGTGAATGCTATAGTTAGTGGCAATTCCATTAAAGGATTTCAGTCATAGTTAAGCGTCCCAAACAGTCAGCCCATGCTATAGTTAGTGATCGGTTTTATTTACTAAACGAGACAAACTGGTAGCCAATGTCTTTACTGGCCCGTTGTTCAAGCCTGTACCTAGCACCAGTCCAACTAGCTGCCAATAGCTTGAACAAACACGTTTTAAAATCAGGACAGGTAAATTATGTTGTAATAATTTTTAAAGGTAAGCTTGTATTCTAAGATACATATACAAAAAAAAAAAAAAAAAAAAAAGATAAATCGTTTTCATTCACAGCCTGGTTTTTTATATGGACCAATTATGAAAACAAAGTCTAATGCCTAAACAGTTTTCTGCTCATACGGCTTCATTCTAGTAAGCCACCGCAGTAGGTTCTTTTTCTGAAAACCAGTCTTTTTTTCCTTAGGCTAGTCGGTATGGGGGCGTCCTGTGGCGTCTGGGCCCTCAACACCATTTCTGATGGGGTGCCGTCTTTTTTTCCTTAGGCTAGTCAGTATGGGGGTGTCCTGGGCCCTCAACACCATTTCTGATGGGGCGCCGGCTAGTGGTGCACAAATTGGGTTTTCTAAATACCCGGTTCCGGGTATGTAACCGGGTTCGGGTACGGTCGGGTTCTACAAAATCGGATATTGACAATACCCGGGTCGGGTCCGGGTCCGGGTTTTATATAAAAAATGTTTACCCTATATACCCGGGTTCGGGTAGGGTTCGGGTTGGGTTTTCTAATACCCGGGTATTATAATACCCTATTTTCGGGTTCGAGTAGGGTCGAGTATGGATCGGGTTGGGTTCGGGTTTGGTTCAGGTATGCCTCGGGTATTCATTTTTTTTGGATAAATCATAGAAATATAAAATGCAAAACCTTTTTATTTATAAAACATATAAATACATGACACCTAAATAATCATTGAACCAGATCGAATAAGATGATGAACATAGATAGCTTCAAATAACTTAATCGTCTTCGTTTATTGTTCGTCATAAAAGACCCCTTTTATAGGGTATAGAGATACAATGTAAACCAAACAAATGATCATAATACACTTTCTAACGGCTATATAGCCGTTAACAAGGGACAAAACTCGAAAAAACCTGAACAGGGTATTGGGAAACCCGGACCGGGTATTGAAAAAACCCGGTTCCGGGTTCGGGTTGAAACCGGGTACTCGTAAAACTCGGGTTGAAAACGGGTATAGAAAAAACCGGTTCCGGGTTCGGGTTTTATAACAGAAATGCATACCCAACCCCTACCATATGGGTAGGGTCGGGTTCGGGGTCGGGTATAAAAACCCAGGTTTTATAATACCCGGTTCCGGGTTTTATTTTCGGGTCCGGGTTCGGGTTTTTTGTGCACCACTAGCGCCGGCGTCTTCAACGTCCTCCCCAAGACGTTCATGCCGGGCCTCCCCCTTCTCACACACATATACATACAACACACACACACACATATATAGCCCTATCCTCCATTTCCTTAGGTCAATCATTGGAGGGGCAAACTCCTTGGATGATGACGTGGCGCTGACGTAAAAGGCCATCCTCCATAGACCTCCTCCTCCCACACCGAGTAGTCATATGTTTATAGCTTGAGCTTTAACGTTAAATAGATCAAAGATTTACGTTAAATAGATCAAAGATTTCCGTGCCAAATCATCGATGTTTGTTCTCAACTTGATGAGCCAACCCAGTTATAAAAACGATCAGGTGAGTAACATTAAGGTGTTGTTTGTTTTTTCAGAGTTGAAATGTCTGCAGTCTGCGAACCACATCTGCAAACATCTGTAGCAGAAGAGGTGGACCAAACCTCTGCAGTCTGCAAGAAGAAGACTGTTTGCTTTTTAACTTCTGCAACTTGATGAAATAAATCGAAATCTAATAAACTGAACATAATAGGCACAAATAATAAAAATGATAAAGCATGATCAACTAACAAACTGCTCTAATCGCACGAATGTTAAGTTTGCCCTATCCAAATCCCTCCTTAATCTTCCATTCACCACAATGCCTATACCTAACCTCTCAAAAACCCCAACTGAACATTTTCAAAATTACAATTAACATGACCTTATTCGAACTAAATCAGCAATTAACCAACTCCAAAATAGCTAAACAAATCAACAATAATTGTGATTACCTCTGAAGAAGAATAAGTCGAATCGAGACCATTGGCGACTGGTGAAGCGGAACGACGGTGATTGTGCCAACTGTCCGGTGCAAGATATCTATGGAGAGGAGAGGTGGTGGCGGCGGCGGTTTGGGGGAGGAGTGGTGGTGGCGGTGGCAGGGAAGAAGGGGGGTGGAGGAGGGGGGGTTCTGTGTGTTTTGTGAAGAGGTTAGAAGAATTGAGAAGATGATAGTCCATGTCTACACCAAAAGTGGTCAGGCAGAGCTTTTTGAGTGATTTGTCTTCTAAAAAGAGCTTTTTGAGTGATTTGTCTTCAAAAAAACAAACACACTGCAGACCCATTCGTCTGCGTGACGAAGACAAAAGAGGTTGTGATGTACTTTTTTAAAAAAACAAATACCGCCTAAGTTGCTTGCCCACCCAAATACGGCTTGCATATTTTATCAAACTATAGATTATATGATTGAACACATAGAATGTTAACTTCATTGCACCAAAAACCAAAAAACACAGTTCACGTCTAGCAAAATTCTCAACACCACTGAAATTTAAAAATATGCAGTCAAAACAAAATAGATGCTACACCAGTAAACAAACACAAAAGTCCAGACCAGTCTTAAACAATTGCATTGGCAGCACTTGCAATTCTAGGCCATAGATCAGCACATTCCTTTCCAATTGGTCCAGTAATTGCAGATCCTGTAAAAAATTAAGAGTATACAGAGCAATGTCACGATTTAGAACAAAAATTAACAAGACAGAAACTTAATCGAATATTTAAAATAAAAAAGCTTAAAGCATTTGATTAGATTCATTTGAACTTTCATTGATAAAATTGAGTCAGCATCAACCACACTGCCGTGTTTCTGTTTTTGTCAAAAAGATTTTACCTTTCATTTCTCCCTTGGGATTGACAATAACTCCAGCATTGTCTGCACAAGATAGAATTTGAAAGTTTAAAAATGGTGTTGAAGTCTTGCAAGTAAAAAACTGACAAACAACATGAAATGACCGTCTCGCATAGAACAGATAACATAAAGCGAACCTTAGATGAATTTAGGAATCAAGTATACATGAACGCATGGTACAATAGCAACAAGCATGAAGTGAAAAACTATATTAATGTTTTAAAAACAGGTAAAACAAAAGTTTGAGATTTCTAATGTACATGACAGATAATATAACAAATGTCATTGTCATAAAGCTAAAAAATCATCAAAAATACTTGGAACAAAAATTCCAACAATGTCACAAAAAACTTGTATAAAAATTATAAATTTGGCAAACACAAAATCACTTTGTTGGTAAATGAAATGCATGTATTATATGCACTACATACTTCAAGACAACTACAATAGTCCACATAATAAACTCAAGCTTAAAACTTTCCAAAAGCACACCCTTTGGCGATGAAGTTAATATCAGTGCTAAATCAGTCCCCTAGTAAAATATCCGTGTCAAATATCGGTCAGAAAACAAGTACCAATATTATTGGCGATAATTGACCGATATAATCGATATATCACTTATATTTGACCGATATAACCGATATATCAATTAATTATTGGTGTTAAATTGCTATATATATAAATTCTGCATTATATTAAAATTACAGATATCCCACCAAGATAACCTATATCCCAAATACCAGTCTTTGATCGATAACCAATATTTTACGGCATTTTGGAATTCTTCATTCACCATAAGCTCCATTTTTTAACTAAACCTTGCTTCAAAGTTATAACAAACTCTTTAAAGTCAAAACTAAACTCTAATTCCCAATGTATAATACTTTTATAATTGCCAAACTATTAATACAAAAACATCAAAAAAACTTCTTTCAACAGTCACAAGTTTAAACACTACACAATCTAGAAAAGAAAAATGCAGGCTATTTCACATCTAAATCATAACAATTTAATAAAATTAAGCCATTAAATCACACATTAAAATCAATCTACTAAACACACTAACCAATAATCTAACAATCCTAAACCAAAAACTACAACAAAACAACAAACAAAATCAAAACTCATACCTTCAAAATACATGAACACACCATCCTTTCGGCGCCACGGCTTACGCTGCCTGACAATAACAGCGGGCATAACCTTCTTCCTAAGATCCGGTTTCCCCTTCTTAACAGTAGCCATAACCATATCTCCAACACAAGCCGACGGAAGCCGGTTAAGCCGTCCCTTGATCCCCTTCACGGAGATGATGTACAGGTTCTTCGCACCTGTATTGTCGGCGCAGTTCACCGTTGCAGCCACCGGCAGACCTAACGACATCCGAAACTTGTTCCCTGCGGAACCTCCGCGACCTGAACAACAACAATAATAAGAAACATGAAATTGAGATGTGTATTACTCAGATTATAGATAGAATTATGCAAGAAAAATGGATGTGATCGAACCTCGCTTCGACATGGCTGAAGTTGTGAATGGAGGCGGAGTGATTTGGGGATTAGGGTTTTATATAATTGTTGTAGGTTTGTTTTTAGGGTATGGTGGGTTTGGGCCGGGGTTGATAAGTGAGCTGGATGATGAGTTGGGCTTTTATGGTTAAATGACATTGTAATTTATAAGTTTGTAATAGTGTGTTATGTGTATGTTTAGTATTTTTGCTAGTTAGTAGGTATAATATAATTAATCTGAATATTTGATTTTGACTTTTTTTGTGTTGGACTCTGTATGCCCAAAACACATATTAAATTGATATGACTAGTTCTTTATGATTCAAGTCGAGTCATACCCAAATACAAGCTAGACAAACACTTATAATATTTATTTGTGATATGATCAAACAAATAAATATTAACACTTATAATATTTAGAAATTGGTTTTCTAAATAATTACACTAAAGAAACCAACAAATTACATGGATAATTTATTTTGAGATAATATTTTATTTTGTTATTTAATGGGTTAAATAACATTTTAAAAGTTGTATAAAGTCTTGTAAATATGTATTGTTATATTTATAAAAGTTATAAATATAAACCAAGACTTAAATTATTATAAAAGAAATTTGTTTTTTTATAAAAATAATAAGGTGCCCCCCCCCCCCCTATGTCTTCCCAAGACATAAATTTTGATCCAATGATGATACATGCATTTGCATGTGTAAGAAGGGTTTTCATTGGGTGATGTGGGTGGCCATGTCTCACACAAGTTTATATTGTTTTGTATGACAAAATTCTAACATATGAACTTAGAAGACTTGAGTATATATCTCTAAAATTTTCGGCCAACATATGGTTGTTCCAAGTTTTTCAAGTTTATTTCAAGTGTGTTAAATCCTAGCTACAATCAAGGTGTTTGTTGGAAAGTTTGGGGTATACAAGCTTTAGGTCTTCTACTCTTGAAGGCAACCGTTCAAGAAGTATCATCCCTTCCATCATCCTATTACTCCAAGAAGGTAGTTTTCTAAACATCCTATGGTTGTGTTTGATAGTATGCATTTTCATATATGGATCCGGGTTTTGGGATTTTGCATATAAATGATATTTATATCTTAAAAGTAACATGTTTTAAATATTATTTTCGCTGCGTTTTTATTTCGTATGGATGAAATTACTTTGATAAACATACTAAAATCTCAACAATGGCATCTAGAGCCGCTTATATGAGTGCATGCTTCAATAGATTAAAAATTTCGGGTTTGAATAAAACCCTATGGCCGAAAATTTTAACATGGTTATCCCTTTGTTTTTCAAGATTATTTTCTTACATGCATAAGGGAATCTTGAAAAATTATTTCATATGGATGATTTGTTTGTTTGGACAAAACTTACCTTTTCGGTTTTTAGTTCATAACCGAAAATGGTCATAAAAGGGAACCATTTTTTTATGTTTCTTGATTTAATGTATATATGTGGATATATATTTTGGTGCATATAACATAGCCATGACCTTGTGTTGAATGATTGTGTTGTGATTTATTTTATTAATTATTCAATGGGTTGTAATAATTATTATTTTGTTCTTCCATTTGTAAGATATGTAATTTATTTATTTTTCATTTGGCATGTAAAATAAATAGATTAGGTGCATTTTATTTTACTAGAAAAATGTATTAGGATATATTTTGTAAAAGAAGATGCACACAAAAAATGCGCTTTTGGTTTGGCCATATTCGGTCCAAAGAACTTCATGGTTCTAAACGGGATTTTAACCCGATAACCAAAACACATTTTTAAAGTCCAAAAGAGTTTGGAGCTAAATATAAAAGACATTTGGAAGCTCAAAGAAGGTGGAGAAATCACAACACAAGAAGGAGATTTGAAGCATTTGGATGCGGGATCAAGTGGGAGTTCAACGACACATTACTTGTGTCATTTTTCACCCCTTAGGAAGGACCTTTTGGCACACTTGTTTCGGCTAACAAGTGTTGTCAAAATAGTTGGCTATGGTTATGCACCTATTGTTATGTATGTTATGCTTGTGTGGTTGTTTATTTATATTGTTTTAATGATATGTCGATATGTATGACTTAACAAACTAATAATCAACAACAAGCATAAAATTGGTTCTTAACAAAATCATTAAAATGGTTAATAAAGGTTTTATTAAAAATTAATGAATTTATAATAAAATGGGTTTTATTAAAAAGAACCTTGAAATTTTGTTTTCACTAAAGTACCAAGGATTTGAATGCATGCAAATGAATGGTACATAATATTTTCTAAACTAGAATTTTGAAATATTAAAAACCCTTTTATAAAACAAGTCAAACACCATCCTTTTATACAACACTCGAAACACTTGGGAACTCTTATTGTGGGATAAAGGTCACCTAACCACATTTGAGGAAACTTGTATGTTCAAGGTGGGTTTACCATGTTTGTGGGATAAAGGTCACCTAACCACTTATGTGTATAAACCCACACGTGTGTGTAAGTTGGACGACTTGATTTGGAAACCATGTGCTTAGGGTCACCGAAGCATGGCGGACAAAGGTGTTGATGGGATTAAACATGCCAACTAAACATTAAGATGTTTAACCGATATGGCTAGAAATTGCAAAGAGTTGCAATTGTCAAACGTTGACTACCTTGTTAATTTAAATAGAGGGATAAAGGTCACCTAACCAATATTTAAATGTAACGTTGGATTCTAGATTTTAATTATTAATTGTCTTTAAGACACAAAAGGGTATTAATGATTAAAATATAATAATATCAAAAATACTAAAATTGAACTTGTTAAATTTTGTAGATGGCGGCTAACAATGCAAACCCGATTAACCAAACCGTCCGAAACCTATCACTAAGAACCATCCTTGAAAAGGATCGTCTCAACCATAACAACTTCATGGATTGGTTTCGAAACTTGAGAATCGTTCTCAAGCAAGAAAAGACATCCTATGTGTTGGACGATCATATTCCCGATGAACCTAACGTAGAAGATGTGGAAGCCTACAACGATTGGGTTAAGTATACCGAGGACTCCATGCAAGCCTCATGCCTCATGTTGGGAACTATGTTTCCCGAAATTCAAAAGGATTTTGAACATCACGGGGCATACGACATGATTACCCAGTTAAAGGAAATGTTCCTACAACAAGCAAGGGTAGAACGCTTCGAAACTGTTCGGGCGCTTCATGCATGTCGAATGGAGGAAACCCAATCGGTATCATCTTATGTACTTAAGATGAAAAGCCACATTGATCGCCTCGAAAGGCTAAATTGTCTCGTCTCTAAAGAGTTTGCTACGGATTTGATCCTCAATTCTTTGACAAAGAAATTTGAAAGCTTTGTAATGAATTACAACACGAATGGATGGGACAAGAGCATTGGTGAGCTTCATGCAATGCTCAAAACGGCCGAAGCAGGAATGGGCAAAAAGACTTTACCCGTCCTAGCGATCAATGAAGGAGGCAACAAGAAGAGGCCCCACCCCGATTCTAAAGCAAACTCTGCTAAAAGAAAGGGACACGTCAAGGGAAAGGGAAAAGCTAAAGCAGAACCCACCAAACCGAAAGAGAATAAGCAAAAGGTTGCTATAAATGACCCATGTTTTGGATGTGGTGAGATAGGACACTGGAAGAGAAATTGTCCAACCTATCTCAACGAGTTGAAAAACAAGAGGGATCAGGGCAAACCTCAGGTACTATCTTTATGATACATGTTGAGCTTAATGTTATTTCTTCTAACACATGGGTACTAGATACCGGATCTGGAACTCATATTTGCAATTCGTTGCAGGGGTTCAAAAGAAATAGACATTACAAGAAGGGAGACGCTAGTCTCTTTATGGGCAACGGAGCAAAAGTTGAAGTCGAAGCTCAAGGAGACTACGTTTTTAAGCTTCCAAGTGGTTTGGAAGTGATTTTGAAGAATGTTCTATATGCTCCTAGTTTGACTAGGAACATAATTTCTGTTTCCCTTTTAAAACAATCTAGTTTCAATTTCGAATTTGTTAACTATGACATTTATGTTTCTAAGAATGATGTGTTTTATTTTAAAGCTATGTCTTTAAATGGTATTTATGAATTAGATCATGATAACACATCATATGATAGCTCAATGTACCAAGTAACCAACAAGAAACTCAAAATGGATTTGAGTGATTCCTACCTTTGGCATTGTCGCCTTGGACATATAAGCAAGAATCGCATGCATACACTTCAGAAAAATGGTCTTTTGAATACAAATGAAGATAATTCATTTGATGTATGCGAATCTTGTTTACAAGGAAAAATGACAAAGACACCCTTTAGTGGAACTTTTGAAAGGGCTAAAGACTTACTAGGTATCATACATTCAGATGTATGTGGTCCTTTTAAGCCGATGACTAGGAATGGTGAAAGATACTTCATTACCTTTACCGATGACTATAGTCGTTATGGCTATGTGTATTTACTAAGACACAAGGATGAAGCATTTGAAATGTTCAAAGACTTCAAAAGTGAAGTAGAAAATCAACTCATGAAAACAATCAAAGTCCTTCGCATCGATAGAGGAGGTGAATACCTTAGTGATGCTTTTCAAGACCATCTTAGGAGTTGTGGGATTATCTCACAACTTACTCCACCTGGAACACCACAACATAATGGTGTGTCCGAAAGGAGAAATCGAACTCTATTAGATATGGTTCGATCTATGATGGCTAGAAGCACATTACCTCTATCGTTTTGGGGTTACGCTTTACTCTCCGCAGTTCGCATACTAAATATGGCCCCAACCAAGAAAGTGGAAAATACACTTTTTGAAATATGGCATGGAAACTCTCCATCATTATCATTCTTAAGGGTTTGGGGTTGTGAAGCTTATGTTAAGCAATACACCCCAAATAAATTGGAAGTCCGATCTACTAAGGGTATCTTTGTAGGATATCCTAAAGATGATATAGGATATTATTTCTACGACCCAACCGAGCAAAAGGTATTTGTTGCTCGAAAGGGTAAGTTCTTAGAAGCTAAGTTCCTTATGGAAGGAACTAGTGATAGAATAGTGGAACTTGAGGAGGATCAAGAACCACAAGACGATACACGTTTGGTTGATACTAGCGCTCAACAAGAGGTTGTTGAAAACGATCAAGAGGTTGATCAGAACACACAAAATGTTCGCAGATCTGGTAGAATTAGTAGTCCACCTGAAAGATATGGATTTTTCATGGATGGATGCTACGTGGTAGATTCAGATGAACCAACCACATACCATGATGCAATGTCAAAATCCAATTGTGACAAATGGCTTGAAGCCATGAACATTGTTGGGATTGAACCCTATCAAAGGAACAGATAATTAAAGCCAAAACTGGATCAGAGCAGTGGATCCAGAATAAGCAGATGTTTACATTCAAATCTCTCCCCTTGAAAGTGATTTCATATCTACTGACCTCCTATCTGCTGATCTTGCAAAGTACTGACCTACAACTGCTGCTCAAGTAAAAGACCTGATGAAAGACTGAAGCTCTGCTGATTCAATCTACTGCCTTGAGTCAAGTACTGCTGATCCGGATAAGCACTGCTGGGTTCACAGCAGTGGAAGGATGCAGCAGCTGTTTAAGTGTCTTTTATGTAATGAAATGTAATAGCAGTACTTAGTACAACAGTGTTTGTATAGATCAGATGTTAGAGTTTGTTAGGAGGTTAGATGTCACTTTCATGGTGACGTCAGCTAAAGATGCTCAGTGGTTTGCAAGTGCCTATAAATAGTTCAGTACTTTGTACTGTTCTATTAGCTCTTTTGCAACATCGTCTTCTTTGCACGAACAAACAACTGAGCTCTGACTGAGGGGGAGTTTGCATTCATTCATCAATCATTGTAATCGTTATTGAAACAAATTCAATCTTTCGATTCATTGTGAAAAGATGTTTGATTAAAGTATTACTCTCGTTTGATTGTATGCAAAGTTTGTTTTCATCATAATTCCGCTGCACAACTCTTTCATTTCTATCTTAATTTCAAACGAAAATACAATCAGAAACAAACTCAGATCCAATAATTGGTATCAGAGCTTGGACAGTCAAATTTGATTTAACAATCATTTTGACGTAAATAGTTCGGCTCATAACAGTTGATACTGATCGTTTGTTCGTCCGTTGAAAAACAGAGCAAGGATTAATCACCATTAAAGTTGATTTCTCAGTGTCTGTAAAACAACAAGAATGACGTCACAATCTCAGGATGATAAAAACAACATCGGCTCGCTTTTTAAACCACCTATGCTAAAAAGAAATGAGTACAACATCTGGCAGAGAAGGATGGGTCACATCCTTGCTCAACAAAGCACAGGTTGTTGGAGGTCTGTCACCTTTGGTCCCCATGTTCCTTCAGTGCCAAGCGCTGAAGATGCTAAAAAGTTCGTTCCAAAACCAGTTGAAAATTATACCGAAACCGACTTTCAAAAGATCGAACTAGATGCTAAAGCGTTTAGCATCATAGCATCAGCGCTGCCCCAATGAGATATATGCTGGACTGTTACACTTTAACAGTGCCAAAGAGTTATGGGACGCACTTAAGGAACAGTTTGGGGGAACCGACGAAGTCATAGAAAACAATAGGGAAATTCTGAACCAACAGTATGAAACATTTTGTTACGTTAAAGGTGAATCACTAACGCAACAATTTGAGCGTTTCAGTTGTCTCATCAGTGAACTGAGGCTTGTTAACACCACTTTTACAAACTCAACTCAAAATAGCAGGTTCCTCAGGTCATTGCCAGAAAAATGGGACACCATAGCTTTTGTCACCCGAAACTCACCTGAGTTCAAGGATCTGACCTTGACCCAACTCCACGGTCGACTCCTGACCTATGAAAGGGAGTTGAACCAGAAAAGGAGGTTACAAGAGTCAGGAAAAGTTACTGATGATTACACTTTCGGTAATACTGCTCTTCTGGGTCAAGAAGAATCTGGGAGCAGTGGTAAGGATCAGGGTTATGATCACTTCATTGACATAACTGCTGGTGCAAATTTTAACAACCCTGATCCTCACTCTACAAGTTATGCATTCACTGCAAACGAAAACCAGATGTCAGATAATTTAAGCTTTGAACTCAATGATTTGCAACATTTTGATCCCACTGACTTAGAAGAGATGGATATTCTGCACCAGTTGGCTTTGCTAAGTGTTAGAACTAGCAAATTCTATAAAAGAACAGGGAGAAAATTCCCAGGACTTCATGGGAATTTGAGGGTTGGGTTGGATAAATCGAAAATCAAGTGCTACAAGTGCAATAGGTTAGGGCACTTTGCTAGGGAATGCAGAAGTCAAAACACTAGACCAATAGTTACTCACCCTAGCACTAGCCCTAGACCACAAAGTCAAAACACTGTGCACTATTCCCAATACACCCCTGTAGCTCAAGTGAACACTGCTCACTATGCTGCTGCCCCTGTGCCAGTGCATTATGTCCAAACTACTGTTCCACAGATCCAATATGTTCAAACCCCTGTCCCCCAGGCACAAGTGCAGCCTGCACCTCAAACCACTGCTCCAGCAGCAGTACAACCAGATCAACAAAGTTTTTTCACTCAAGGGTTTGTTGACTGGAGCAGTATGCCTGAAGACCTTAGTGATGAAAATTTTGCACTCTATGCTTCTAATGATTCTTCTCATAATGAATTTTGTTTGATGGCATTAGAGTCAATACATGAGGGGGTTGAAACTGAGGAGGAACATCTGAGTATTGAAACAGTGGATAAGGTGACTGAAGCAGTGGTTACTGCAGTGGCTGGTGAACTACTGTTGGGAGAAAGTTCAGGTACCCTGATTGAACCAATGACAGATCCATGGTCCGAAGAGGACAAAGAAGAAGAGAAGGAAGAAAAGGCTGGTGAAAAGAAGGTGAAAGCTGATGATGAAGAAGATCATCAATGTGATTGTGTAATGATGGCAGCTGCCAAGGTATCTCCTCAAGTTCTTGAAAAACTGTGTTCTGACAATTGCATAATTGCTTTTGCTAACATCAAAGAGGTGAATGAAAACCTTCGGGATAAAATCTTGACTGATGAGGTTAAATTTGAAAAGTCTTTAAAAGAACTTAAAAACAAATTGACTGAAAAGGAAAAAGAGATCAGCTGTCTAAAAGAAGAGCAAAGCATAACCAAAACCCAACTTCAAACTATGGTAGAAAAATACCAAGTTTGCAAAAAGGAGTTGGAATCCACCCAGATTACTTGTGAAAGATGGGTGGAATCCTGCAGAGGATATGAGGTGATGCTTGCTAAACAGATTGAAAGCAATGTGAAATTTGGGGTTGGTTATAGAAAATATGATGATGAACATATTGCTTTTGAAAAATCTGTCCAAACCACTGATGAAGCTACTGAGCTCATCCCCACAAATAAGAATGGCCAAGAAGTGAAAATCACTGACAAACTTGGTAACAAAATCACACTTACCAGACCAATGGGAACCTCTACTTTTAAGGAGCTTGAAGATCATCAGTTTAAACCAAAATGGTCTGATGAGTGTGATATTCTTGAAAATTTCAAGCCAATGGACTTTACATCAACTGATGGTGTTAAAGCTCCAAAAGCTAAAGTCATACCTCTCAAGGACATCCCAGCAGTGGTTAAAACCTCTGCTGCAAAGGAGTCTGAAAAGAGAAAGAAGAAAGAAAAAATTGATAACTTGTTTTGTGAATTCTATGAGAAAAGGAATCATCTAACAAAAGATTGCTTCCACTTAAAAGCTTATGATTTAAACAGAACAAGTGTCATTGTTTCAGCTGAAAGTTGCATTGTTTGTGGAAAAACAAACCACAAAACTCAAGCATGTGTGTATCTCAAAAACTTTGATGTGAAAAAGAATGAGTACATTGCTAAAACATCCTTGAGTCCATCATCATCATCATCAACATCTGTCAAATTCACCAAGAAACAACCACTGTTTGTGCCAGTTCAAACAGCTGTTACAAAACAGCTGAACCAAACATCTGTCAAAAGAGATGTTCAGGTTACTGATGCACCCCCTGCCAATCAGTTCAGAAAAGGCAAGGAAAAACAGTCCTACCAAAGGATTCCACATGTTTATGAGGCCTACAAAAGGCCCTCTAAACCCAGAGTGAACAGGCATCCTTTTGGTTACCAGCAGGTGATTGGTCAGGACCCACAACAGTGGTTAGAAAAACACTGTCCTAAAACAGTCCAAACCCCTGACCTAACCACTGTCCATCATTCTGCATCCATCCCAGACACTGTTGAGACCCCATCCAAAGCCTTGTTGGCTTTGGAGACCTTAATGAACTAATCCTTTTACTTCATGTGCAGGGAGCTTCTGCATGTTTTGATAGTCTTTGGTATGTAGATAGTGGAGGCTCCAGGCACATGACAGGATGTAAAGCCCTCCTCAAAGACTTTAAAATCCATGGAGGGGGTGATATATCCTTTGGGAATAATAGTAAAGGGAAAGTTCTGGGGTCTGGTACAGTGCAATCTGGAAATGTAAAATTTGAAAATGTCAATCTAATAGACAATCTAAAATTCAACCTTCTGAGTGTGTCCCAAATGAGTGACAAGGGATTTGGGTCATTCTTCACAAAAGACTGTTGTAGGATTGTTGGACCAGAAATGGTCAAAAAGATTGAAGCAATAATCAAAACTGGTCAAACTAAACTTGTTGCTCAAAGAAGTGGCAATGTTTATGTTGTTGACATGTCAAAAGAGTGTCCCAGAGCTGATGCCTGTCTGTTCTCAGCTGCCTCTAACAAAGAGACAGAACTTTGGCACAGAAGGCTGGGGCACACAAATCTTAAGACAATCACTGAAATTTCAAAAAATGGTTTGGTGAGAGGCCTACCACAAAAATTGTTTTCATGTCCTGAACATTGCATTTCCTGTTTAAAAGGAAAACATCATAAAAGTTCTTTTAAGTCCATTGAAGAGTCCAAAACAACTCAGTGTTTGCAGATGCTACACATGGATTTGTTTGGCCCAGTTCAAGTCATGAGCCTAAAAAAGAAAAGATATTGTTTGGTTATTGTTGATGACTTTTCTAGGTTTACATGGACTTTCTTTTTACACTCAAAAGATGAGACTGCAGGCATTTTGCAAGACTTTGTAACACAGGTTGAAAAGCAATTTGACCTTCCAGTGAAAAGCTTCAGGAGTGACAATGGCACATAATTCAAAAATAGGGAGTTGGATGCCTTCTGTGTGAAGAAAGGGATTGTAAGGCAGTACAGCATCCCTAGAACACCAGAGCAAAATGGGGTAGTAGAAAGGAAGAACAGAACTTTGATTGAGGCTACCAGAACCATGCTTGCAGATTCAGGTTTGCCATTAACTTTCTGGGCAGAGGCAGTAAACACTGCTTGCTATGTTCAGAACAGAGTTTTAATAAACCCCAGGCACAAAAAGACTGCTTATGAAATTCTGTATAAAATTAAACCACTGATCTCATACTTCAAGGTGTTTGGCTGCCCATGCTTTATTTTGAACTTAAAAGATTCCATTTCAAAATTTGCAGCCAAAATTGATTGTGGTTATCATTTGGGATACTCAACCACTGCCAAGGCCTACAAAGTGTTCAATACACGGACCAAGGCAGTGGAGGAGACTTTGAATGTAAAGTTCAATGAACTTTCATCAATGAAAATCCCAGCAAATCCTGCAGATCTGTTTGATCTTGAAAAATTTACTTTTGAAAATACTGTTGTCAAGACTAACAGTGCAGGTCCATCAGAGGATACAACACCAGACTATAGGTATGAAATCATCATCCCTCAAAGGTCTGCCACAAAGGGAAAAGCACCAGCTGTTCAAAACAGTTGTCAAAGCTCAACCACTGCTACCTCAACAGTTGTTGACCAAAGTAGCCCATCAACCACTGCTTCCACATCCTCAAACACTGCTGACAAAAGTCCTCAAACAGTGGATAAAAGTCAGCAGTTGTCCACTTCATTACCTCCTATTCCACCACCTTTTGAAGCCACTGCTGGATCATCAAAGTCCCCAGTAGTGGTTAGCTCAGATGATACACATTTGCAGCCTTCACCAACAAATGTCATCATACCATACCAAGGAGATTTAATCTTCTTGAGATCTCATCCACCTGATCAAATCATTGGCAACATAAATGAAGGGGTGCTCACAAGAAGCCAAACCCAAAACATTTGTCTTTTTGCTGGTTTTCTATCACTCCATCAGCCAGTCAAGTATCAAGAGGCACTGAAAGACAACAGCTGGGTAGAAGCCATGCAAGAAGAGCTCTAACAGTTTAAAAGACAACAAGTATGGGAGCTTGTACCACAGCCAGAAGAAGTTAGTCCAATTGGCATAAAGTGGGTCTTTAAGAACAAAACTGATGAAAGGGGTATTGTTGTCAAGAATAAAGCCAGGCTTGTGGTTCAAGGTTACAGACAGGAAGAGGGGATTGATTATGATGAAATATTTGCCCTTGTTGCAAGATTGGAAGCCATTAGACTGTTCCTGGCCTTTGCTGTCAACCACAATATGAAGGTGTTTCAAATGGATATTAAAAGTGCTTTCCTCTATGGTACAATTCAAGAAGAGGTGTATGTTTGTCAACCTCCAGGTTTTGAGGATCCATTTTATCCAGATCATGTCTACAGGCTAAACAAAGCCTTGTATGGCTTGAAACAAGCACCAAGGGCCTGGTATGAAACTCTTTCCAACTTCCTACTCTCAAATGGTTTCAAAAGAGGTACCATTGATAAAACACTGTTTTTAAAAAGGAGAGGGAAGGATTTAATGATTGTCCAGATTTATGTGGATGACATTATTTTTGGAAGCACATGTAACTCAATGTGTGAAGAGTTTAGAGAACTCATGACAGCTGAGTTTGAAATTAGTGCAATGGGTGAGCTGCAATGCTTTCTTGGTCTCCAAGTACAGCAAATGCAAAATGGAACTTTCATTCATCAAAGCAAATATGCTAAAGAACTTTTAACCAAATTTGATATGAATGATTGTAAACCATGCAGCACACCCATGGCAACAAATAAGCTGGTCATGTCTGATGAAAAAGATGAGCTGATTGACCAAACACTTTATAGAAGCATGATTGGATCTTTATTGTACCTAACTGCATCTAGACCAGACATCATGTTTGCAACATGTGTCTGTGCAAGAAGTCAATCAGCTCCCAGAAAATCAAATCTCATTGCTGTAAAAAGGATCTTCAGATACATAAAAGGTGCTCCCACACTTGGTATCTGGTATCCAGCTAATGGGAACATCAAGCTTTCAGGTTTCTCAGACAGTGACTTTGCTGGATGTAACACTACAAGGAAGTCCACATCAGGAGGGTGCCAGTTTCTAGGTGATTGCTTAGTTTCCTGGCAAAGCAAAAAGCAAGCAGTTGTTTCAACATCCACTGCTGAAGCTGAATACATTGCTGCTGCAAGCTGTACAGCCCAACTCCTGTGGCTTCAAAATCAGTTACTGGATTTTGGTATCACTGCCTTAAAGACACCACTAATGTTGGACAGCCAGGCAGCAGAAAATATCATCAAAAATCCAATTTCTCACTCTACCACCAAACACATCGACATCAGACATCACTTTGTGAGGGATTGCTATGAAAAAGATTTGATTTCTCTGCATCATGTCCCAACTAAAGACCAGCTGGCAGATGTGCTCACAAAAGCACTTGATACAGCCACTTTTGAAAGCTTGGTCTCTAGGATTGGGATGCTGAACATGGAATAACAAGCAACATCTTGTTTTTCTATGAATAAAAGCAACAAAATGTTTTCAGAAAATCAAAAATCCATCCTTAAAAATAGCTAAAAATGAAATTTTCATTTAAATCCTTAAAAGTCTGCCATTAACCACTGATTGTTCAAAAGTCTGCTTTACTTCAAAAGCCTGTCCACTGTTGAAAGTCAACCCCTGTTTTCTCATTCCATTTGATAAACTCTGTTGTTCAAAAGAAGTGTCTTATCCACTGATATACTATCCACTGATAGTGAAAATCATCCACTGCTCTACTACCACTGCCTTCATCAGTCACTTTCATAAAAGTATTGTCCTTCACTTTCACCAGGGGTTGTCACGTGGACAGTACATATTGGTCAGACCTTTTGTAACGGCTGCCACGTCAGCATTCACTTCCTTCCCTATAAAATCCCCCACTCACCACCAAAACAGGGTTTTACTGTCGAATTGAATTCTTAAAAATTCTCTTCTCAAAGCAGTTTTTCATCTCATCTTTCACAAATTTCTTCGATCATTCATCTTCAAAATGACAAAATCGAAGTCATCTTCAAAACCCTCATCCAAATCATCATCAAAAACAGCCTCTCAAAAGGCAATCACCACTGAAATCCCATATAAACCATCTCACAATCTCCTCGGTCTTCTCACAAAACCAGGAACCACCAAAGTTTTCGATTTCATCATGGCAAAATCAAAGTACAAAACTTTGTTCACTGCCGATGCACCAATCTATTTGGCGACCCAAAGAGAGTTCTGGAAGAATGCAACCCTTGAAAAACAAGGAGACACTGCAACCACCATAACCTCTTCTATAAAGGGTAAAGCTGTCCAAATCACGCCACAATCCATTTCAGAGGTCTTTCAACTCGGTGATCAGGAAGGTAAAATTTCTTTCACTAAAAACGAGTTACAAACTGACTTCATTGAGAGAGGGTATGAAGCCACAATGATGAAGAAACTTACCTTACAAAAAGGTTATTTTCCTTCTGCAACCAGATTTTTATTTCATACCCTCCTACTATGTGTTTCAAACAAAACCACTTCTTTCAATGAAATCCCTTTAAAGATTCAAAATCTGGGATATGCAATTCTTCAAGGAGAAAATTTTAACTATTCTCGGGAAATTTTTAAAGATTTGGTTAATAATGTTGAAACAAAATCATTCTTACTGTTTCCAAGGTTTTTAAGTTACTATTTTGCAAAGAAATTCAGTAAGGATGATTTAGCTGTAATAAACCAAGGTGATTCTACTCAAATAAACAGTTTAACAACTGAAACTTTTTCAAGAATGCTAGCACCTTGCAAAACACAAGCAGAGGTGCATGAGCAGATTTTAGCAGTTACAACTGCTCCTCAGGTATCTGCTGCTGAGCCCACTGCTCAAGGTGATCAAAGCAGCAGCACAACTGCTTTGAAACCCACACCTAAAATCTCCAAAAAGCCAAAAAGAAAAACTCAAAAACCCCCAAAACCCATCAAAAAGGCAACTCTGGAGGATGAGATACCAGAGCCCCTGCCTGTGACAACACAAATGTCACAAGAAACCACTGCCGCTACTTCCTCACAGCAGTTGGTACAAATATCTCAACCCATAACCGAAACTCCTCCTGCTTCTTCACAAAAAGAACAGGTTGTACAAATAGGGTCTCCACATCATGATGCTCTGGAAACACTCGTTTCTATCATCCACAGCTCAATACCCAGGGCAAATCCACTTTCTACACCACCCTTCACATCCACAATTCCCCCACCAACTAAACTGCTGTTGGATGCAATTGATTTGAACCAGGCATTAACCAGTCCTTCTCAATCACCTATCAATGAGAATATACCTCAACAACTGACTGGGTCTGATGTATCAATCTTTGCTAACCCACCAACACAACCTGAGGAGGTTAGACCCCTTGAGTTACAAGTAACTCTTGGTGGTAGTCCAAGTGAAGCAGCCACTACAACTGTTGAACCCATTGGTTTACAGTTGGACAGTGGTTACATCAATAAGACTTCCTTGGAGGCAATTCCTTTTATAGCACCTCTGCCAACCACCAGTGGATTTATTTATCCTACTGGAAACATCAAAAGGTTGTCAAGTGTTGAAGGAAGAAGACCCCAGTACCAAGAAAAAGGGGCATCAGTGGTTAATGTTTGGAGTATACTCCCTACATCAACTACTGATAAAACCACTGTTAGTGGGAAATCAGATGATCCCATTAACTTGGGTGATGGTTTAAAGTACCAGAAATTGACGGATCGTATTGAAAAGCTTGATAACTCTGTTGCAGAACTCAAAGATATGCTACAACAGGTGTTACAAGTACAAAAGGTACAATCAATTGCTGTTCCATCTCAAGCACCTGCTCCACAAAGGGAACCTGCTACAAATGAGCTCTGGAATTTGTTTCAACCTTTTCTCCATCAACAAGCACAATTAGCAGATCAGCAACATGAAAAACATGTCCAACAGCTGAGAAATGCAATGGAGTCAAGGTTCAAGAACACTCAGGCTGATCTAAAAGTTCTCAAAACTCAGATCCTGCACACCACTGGCACTGCTCCTCCAACAGTACTTTTCATTGATCAACTCCCAGACGATAATGCCAAAAAGGGGGAGAAAATTCAGGAGTGGAAGAAGAAAGGAATAGATGATGGTCTCTACATTGAACCTGAAAAGGATGCTATGACCAGAAAAATTCATGTGCCAGATGGTAGTAAAAAGGTTGATGCAACTCAAGAAGCACTTGATGAAGGAGTAGCAAGTGTTAAAAGAGATAGAATGGCAAAGGATATTTCAAGATGGAATGAGGAGAAAAGAGCTTTTATGGAACTGTATGAGCAAGGTTGTTCTGGATCAAAGGATTCCAAAAATCCAAAGACAAAAAGGAAACCTAAGTCCATCCCATCCAGATTCCCAAAGCCTTCAAAACCTCCTTCCAAAAGCCATCTGCATCAAACCTCCACCCAAACAGCTGCTGAAACTCCTGTTGTATCAACTACTGATGGTACTTCAGTGGTTTCAACATCTGCTCCCACTTCAACACACACCACTTCAAAATACACCAAATCCACTGCTTTACCACCATTACCACCAAAAACAAAATCACCTCCTGCCAAAAAGCAGATGACAGTAGTTGTTACAACATCTGCTGTAATGACAACAGTGGTTGGAACACCAGTTGTTTCAACAACTGTTAGTCAATCACAAACCACTGCCACTACATACACCACCACTATTCCATCCAAAACATCATCAGCCCCTCCTCAAACAAAGAGGAGACGGCTAATTCTCAAAGATGATGACACTTCACCACCACAACCATCTTCAAAATCTTCAGCTCTTGTCATAATACCAAAACATGTTCCTCTCTCTTCAGTTCCAATGTACAAGCCCTTACCTCCTGTAGGAGTTCAATTTCCTCTTGAACTAGCAGCAGTTAGAGAAGAAATAAAATCTTTTTACTATGAGGATGACCCTGCCAAAAGGAGTTTGCCATCAATAAAAGGATATCCCTGGCCTAAAAATGTGGATGAATATTTGAAAATCAAGGCCAAGCAAGCAGAGGATATCTCAAAAAGAAACACACAAGGGAAATCTGACAGAGAAATTTCAAGGAACTATCAATATCTGCTCACACAGGTCAGATCCCTAGAACAATTTGCAAAAAATGTCAGTCAACAAATTTCAGAAAGAGCAGCTGAAACTTTGAAGAAAGACTACATTGAAAGCATCATGGCTCACAAGAAATACAAAGGAGAGAGATACATGTACAAAGAGTGGACTGTTCCTGAGCTTAAAGATGAAGCTGCAAGAATTCAAGACATGATCAAAAGGAAGGTCACTCACACTCCTCCTGACTGGGCAATGTTTAGAAAGAATGTACCTGACAAACAGGTAGAACTGAAAAGAATGAAAGAGGAACTGGTTGCTGCTGAATATGGTAACAAAAGACAAGTTGCTAGATGGAAAGAAGATGTGGTCAGGGCTACCTACAAGAAGTTAGAGGAACTTAGAAAGAAAGATCCAAGAGTTCCACAAAAGCCTGACTACTCCAAAGCAGAGGTCTCAAAAAGACCACCAAAGCTGCAAGCTAAAAGAACCACTGCTCCAGCTGGTGCTGCCATCTACAAAAGAAGGAGCAAAAACCAGTTGAGTACTGAAACAATTCAAGATCTATTAGCTGGAGATGCTATTGTAAAAGCAGGCATGAAAGTAATGATAAAAGAAGATCTTGAATTGGAACAATCTGCAAGTGCTGCTCAGCCAGTTATGAATAGGCCAGCCTCACCAAATACTTCTGCAAATAAACATCTCCCAAGAAACCCACCAGGCTCAAAAATACAAAAGTGGGAAACTGACAAACAGACCTACGTATTGACTTTGCTCAGGTCTGGTGGAGAAGTGGAGAAAATTTCAAGGGAACAAGCTCTTGGCCTGAGTCTTGAAGATTTGCAGGATCTCCTTGATCTTCCACTTGGCAGGGATGATGAAGACACAGATGCCCTAGACTTTGAACTACAATTTAAAGGTCAGATAAGGGAACTGTTGATGAGGCAATAAAGATTTCCACTAATAATGAAGAGTTTTGGCATTATCTGTTCTAGGGGGAGATTGTTGGGATTGAACCCTATCAAAGGAACAGATAATTAAAGCCAAAACTGGATCAGAGCAGTGGATCCAGAATAAGCAGATGTTTACATTCAAATCTCTCCCCTTGAAAGTGATTTCATATCTACTGACCTCCTATCTGCTGATCTTGCAAAGAACTGACCTACAACTGCTGCTCAAGTAAAAGACCTGATGAAAGACTGAAGCTCTGCTGATTCAATCTACTGCCTTGAGTCAAGTACTGCTGATCCGGATAAGCACTGCTGGGTTCACAGCAGTGGAAGGATGCAGCAGCTGTTTAAGTGTCTTTTATGTAATGAAATGTAATAGCAGTACTTAGTACAACAGTGTTTGTATAGATCAGAGGTTAGAGTTTGTTAGGAGGTTAGATGTCACTTTCATGGTGACGTCAGCTAAAGATGCTCAGTGGTTTGCAAGTGCCTATAAATAGTTCAGTACTTTGTACTGTTCTATTAGCTCTTTTGCAACATCGTCTTCTTTGCACGAACAAACAACTGAGCTCTGGCTGAGGGGGAGTTTGCATTCATTCATCAATCATTGTAATCGTTATTGAAACAAATTCAATCTTTCGATTCATTGTGAAAAGATGTTTGATTAAAGTATTACTCTCGTTTGATTGTATGCAAAGTTTGTTTTCATCATAATTCCGCTGCACAACTCTTTCATTTCCATCTTAATTTCAAACGAAAATACAATCAGAAACAAACTCAGATCCAACAAACATAGAGATGCAATCCATGTATGACAACCAAGTTTGGGAATTGGTTGTGCCACCACTTAACTCCAAAGTAGTTGGAAGTATGTGGGTTTTCAAGAAGAAAACTGATATGCATGGTAACTTGGATACGTATAAAGCAAGACTTGTAGCAAAAGATTTCACTCAAACTCAAGGGATTGATTATGATGAGACCTTCTCGCCTGTGGCGATGCTAAAGTCAATCAGGATATTATTTGTCATAGTTGCATATTATGACTATGAGATCTGGCAAATGGATGTCAAAATGGCTTTTCTTAATGGATATCTTGATGAAGATGTCTATATGGTTCAGCCTAAAGGTTTTGTCGATCCAAAACATCCTTACAAAGTATGCAAGTTAAAGAAATCAATCTATGGATTGAAACAAGCATCTAGAAGTTGGAATCACCGTTTTGATGAAGAAATTAAGAATTTTGGATTCATCAAGAACGGCGATGAAGCTTGTGTGTATAAGAAAGCTAGTGGGAGCATCATCACTTTCTTAGTACTATATGTCGATGACATTATACTATTTGGGAATGACATTCCAACCATGGAAGGTGTAAAAGCTTGGCTTGGAAGTTGTTTTTCCATTAAGGATCTTGGTGAAGTCGCCTACATTCTGGGAATAAAGATCTATAGGGATAGATCAAGGCGCTTGATAGGTTTAAACCAAAGTGCGTACATTGACAAAGTCTTGAATAGGTTCCAGATGGAGAACTCTAAGAGAGGTTTTGTACCTATTCAAAAGGGGACAATATTGAATACATCTCAATGTCTAAGCTCAAAGGATGAGCAAGAGAAAATGAAAGGAATCCCATATGCGTCAGCTATAGGATCCATCATGTATGCAATGATATGCACCAAACCGGACGTCTCATGCGCCTTGAGCATGACGAGTAGATACCAGGAAAATCCAGGTAACAGTCATTGGATGGCTGTTAAAAGCATATTGAAATACCTTAGGAGGACTAAGGATATGTTCTTAATATATGGATCTGGTGAAGTGGAACTCGTTGTAAAGGGTTACACGGACGCGAGTTTCCAAACCGATCGAAGTGATTCTCGATCGCAATCGGGGTATGTCTTCATTTTAAATGGTGGAGCCGTCTCTTGGAAGAGCTCAAAACAAGACGTGGTAGCATTGTCCACTACAGAATCAGAATACATCGCCGCTTCATTGGCAGCCCAAGAAGCTGCATGGTTGAAGAAATTCATAGCCGACCTAGGGGTGGTCCCTACCATTCAAGACCCCCTAGAGATCTTTTGTGATAACGAGGGTGCGATTGCTCAAATCAAGGAACCTCGTGCGCACCAAAAGACTAGACATATCCAGCGGAGATTCAACTACATAAGGGATGAAGTTGAAAAAGGAAAGATATGTATCCGCCAAGTTCACACCGATCAAAACATTGCGGATCCACTCACGAAGCTCCTTGACAGGGCAAAACATGAGGGTCATACATGTGCCTTAGGACTTCGATATTCTAGTGATTGGATTTGATCTATTTTGTATTTGGATATTGAAACAATTGTTATTTTAACTCTTTTATGGTATTTTGAGTTACGTTTCATATTAGCATGTTTAAATCCGTGAATAAGTTAATTATTCTAAATGTCCATAGTCGATCATAATTGTGGGAACAAATATGAATGTAAGACTATTATGAACTTGGATTGGTGGATATTCATTTAGTATGAATATAGAGCAAAGTGTTGCTGCCGAAGTTCATAGATATTTGTGGGATAAAAATATTGGACTGACTCGCTCTCAAATATTACTGCATGGAATCATTTGTGATTGATCATAAGTAAATTTGAGTAAAGGCGAATATCATAGTATCCTCTGACCTGAGATACATATTGGGTCTTGATATTTACCGAATATTATACCTTGACTTATTTCTTCGTTGTCAGTAATATGACAGTACACAAGGCTAAGCTCAGGTGTGATACAAGGTGATTGTGAGAGACGTATGTAGTCGAGAAGGGATTTGTTCCTCTTATTCGTTGAGAGTAAGATGTCTAAGGCCTGCTAAAGTCAAATCAACAGAGAGTGATCGCTCTATGTCTCTGGATTTAACATGACATCTGTAACGAAAGGATAAATGATAAATTCACCTAAATCACATTCAAGTAAGGGACTTGAAAGGGATGATGTTATTGAATGAAACATATAGTCATACGTATTAGGGGTAGTAAACCGTAGTTAGGCGTTATTTACTGCTTGCATCAATCTTCTATGTATATTGTGCAAGTGGGAGATTGTTGGACTCTGTATGCCCAAAACACATTAAATTGATGTGACTAGTACTTTATGATCCAAGTCGAGTCATACCCAAATACAAGCTAGACAAACACTTATAATATTTATTTGTGATATGATCAAATAAATAAATATTAACACTTATAATATTTAGAAATTGGTTTTCTAAATAATTACACTTGAGAAACCAATAAATTATATGGATAATTTATTTTGAGAGAATATTTTATTTTGTTATTTAATGGGTTAAATAACATTTTAAAAGTTGTATAAAGTCTTGTAAATATGTAGTGTTATATTTATAAAAGTTATAAATATAAACCAAGACTTAAATTATTATAAAATAAATTTGTTTTTTTATATAAAAATAATAAGGTCCCCCCCCCCCCCATATGTCTTCCCAAGACATAAATTTTGGTCCAATGATGATACATGCATTTGCATATGTAAGAAGGGTTTTCATTGGGTGATGTGGGTGGCCATGTCTCACATTAGTTTATATTGTTTTGTATGACAAAATTCTAACATATGAACTTAGAAGACTTGAGTATTTCTCTCTAAAAATTTCGGCCAACATAAGGTTGTTCCAACTTTTTCAAGTTTATTTCAAGTGTGTTAAATCCTAGCTACAATCAAGGTGTTTGTTGGAAAGTTTGGGGTATACAAGCTTGAGGTCTTCTACTCTTGAAGACAACCGTTCAAGAAGCATCATCCCTTCCATCATCCTATTACTCCAAGAAGGTAGTTTTCTAAACATCCTATGGTTGTGTTTGTTAGTATGCATGTTCATATATGGATCCGAGTTTTGGGATTTTGCATTTAAATGATATTTATATCTTAAAAGTAACATGTTTTAAATATTATTTCCGCTGCGTTTTTATTTCATATGGATGAAATTACTTTGATAAACATGTTAAAATCCCAACATTTTGGTATAATGAATATTTAATGGTTGAATAGTATAATAAATATATGATTATTTGGTTTTTAGGAATACGTTCCAGTCAATATTGTCATTGGTATTTAGTGTTTTTTTACTTGAAAGAATAGAAGATGTGGGTCTATGACATGACAGGAAATTTTTTATTGGCGAATTTGAAATAAATAATCTCATCTAACTCAATTTAGCCGATAATAATTTCAAGTCAGTTATTGGCCGATAATAATCTGAACTGGTCAATTTTTTTGTAAAATAGTCCGCCTTTAAAATAGTTTAACGGAGTTAAGTTTTTTTCCGAATTACAAACCGATGTTTTAGGGCTTTTGATCAGAATGAGAATACGAGTCGATTGATGTAAATCTTACCTCAAAATGGCTTGATTTTTGTTAATTGAAAGTTTAAACACCCAAATTGAAGCACCGTTTTCGTGGGTTGGGACAGTATTTCGAGGTAGGTTTTACATCAATCGACTCGTATCCTCGTTCTGATCAAAAGCCCTAAAACATCGGTTTGTAATTCGGAAAAAAGCTTAACTCCGTTAAGACGGCGGACTATTTTACAAAAAAAAAATGACCAGTTCGGATTATTATCGGCCAAATTGAGTTAGGTGAGATTATTTATTTCCAATTTGCCTTTTTTATTTATTAAATTAGATTAGATACGAGTCAAGCCATGTAGGAAGGGGTGAGTGAGTGAGTGAGCCGAGCCAAGCCAAAAGATAGTCGACAGCTGATCATAGGACACATGGACGGCTAAGATCAGCCATTTGGCCACGTGTCGTAAACGACTAAACTTGTCGGCTAAACAAGTTTGATGGCAGCTACAATCGGCCACGTGTCAAACATGTTTATTTCTGTGATTTTCCCCAATTATATTGGGTTGCTTTGGTTTGACCTTTTAAGGAAGTTTAGATAATCCGATTCCGTAATTTAAGTAGTACAATCAGTTGGTTTCTGGCTGTACCAAAACTAATTGTGGGCATACTCAAATTAATATTTGATAATTGGATTTTTAGGGTTGAGTATAGTTGTACATTTCTCAAAGATTAATTAGCTTATTAACGACCAATGGGGTGGTGGTCCATTGGCAAATGACTTATTTGAGTAATAAAAGTTCTCACAGAGATAGCTCAAACATCTAACACGCATCCATATTGATAAACCTCACACAGAGGAGTGCCGAGCTCATATGTAAGGTACGAAACTGAGAATCAAAGGTCCATCTTCAAGCCTTCAACACGACTCGTTACTTGTGTTTGGTTTGGTTGAGGATCGGGTTCAAGTTTGGGGACTCACACACACCACTCTCTTGATGATGGTGTGTGTAATATACTTTGACACACTTAATTTCTCACCGGTTTCTGTCACATTGTCTTTTAGTTTGTAAAGCGAAGCATATGCACTTGCTTCGCGAGTTGAAATTCTCTCCTAAAAGCTTATATTCACTAGATATATGGGGCGGTTCCTGTACAAAGCACAATATCCTTCTTGCAAAAATCGTAATCTTCTATCGTACTTGATACCCTCCTTGTATGGTAGCGATCTTCAAGAGTTTAAGCGGGAATGTTACTTTTTATAGAATGCAAGTCGGAGCGCTCATCCCGCTCATTGTAATTATTAACAAAATTAATCTATCAGCCAATGAGACGGTGGTATATATAGTTAAGCTTGCGAATTTTTAAACTAACTTATAATTAAGCTTCTAGCAAACCAGGTACAAGGAAATTGTAGAAGATGACATCCACTTTTATAAAACCGCTAATGCTATTAAAAGTTAAAACCACAACATATTCAAGGATCTTGTTGGTACCAAACATGACGGGCATACATAAATAACTTAACACACCCCGTCTTTTAACTTGTTAGTCATACTACAAACCTAAGATAGATACTAAATACGATACAGGTTTAAACTGAGCAACACCTGGCGCAGCCTCATGGTGGCTATAACCTTCGAAACAGATAGTGATATCATGTGTATCTTGTTTTTCTTGATCCTGTAATATAACAGATATAAAACCTTAATTATAACTTAATAAAAAAAATAGAAAAATAAGAGAGCAGGGGATAGAGTGCTTACTAGTTGGACGTTTGCTGTTTCTGCAAAACCTGCTACCACATTGGCACCTGAATGCCTTCACATGATGTTCTTCATCGTCAAAATCAATACCATAATCCTGTATGGAAGTCAGATATTTTAGCTTACCAATGATGATTCATATTGCATTATCGACACAAGCACAGTATTAATACATAATACAAATATATATATATATATATATATATAGGGAGAAGATCATGCGAGAACCACCTCTTATTGCGAGAACCAATGTGAACACAACCAAAAATGCCTAAAAATAGCTAAAAATCACACAAATTTTTTTTAAATATTTTTTATAAAAAAATCGCTACTTTTCGAAGCCAAAAAAAAAAAAAAACATTTTTTTTAAATTTTTTTTTTTTTTTTTTGCTTCTAAAAGTAGCGATTTTAACATAAAAAATATTAAAAAAAAAAAATTTTTTAGATTTTTTGGGGGTTTAGTTTTTAGCATTTTAGCTTGGGGGGGGGTTTAGGTTTTTTTAGCTATTTTAGGTTGTGTTCACATTGGTTCTCGCAATAATGGTGGTTCTCGCATGAGCTCCTCCCTATATATATAGAACTTAAAAAGCAGGACTGAAAACATAAACCTAGACCAAGGCCACAATTTTTTTCTTAATAGTTAACCGGTGTCACACAAGATTATAATGATTACATTCGTTCAAAATAACATCTTCTAATAAAATGATTTGAGTAAAGTACACGGATGGTCCCTGTGGTTAACCAAACTTTTGGATTTAGTCCCCAGCTTTTCTAAAGTACATGGATGGTCCCTTTTGGTTTGCACTTTGTAACGCATTTAGTCCTCAAGTTTTGTCAAAAGTACATGGATGGTCCATGTGGTATGCACTTTATAACGCATTTAGCCACTAAAAGTTGGGGACTAAATGCGTAACAAAGTGCAAACCACAGGGACCATCAATGTACTTTTGGCAAAGGTTGGGGACCAAATACGTTACAATGTGCAAACCACAAGGACCATCCGTGTACTTTTGAAAAACTAAGCACTAGATCCAAAATTTTGGTTAACCATAGGGACCTAGTACTTTACTAGAATGTATGCCAAATAGACACCATGGACGCATTTTGACCCGTTCGACCCATTTGACATGTTTGCGATTATCTACTTCTTTATTTAAAACCCACTTGACCTGCTGGAGATAATATACAATACAACCCAAATAGGACCCATTCATAAGTAGATGGGTCAAAACCTACATAAACCATACGAATGGTATTGGAAATTAAAAAAAGAAATCTGAAAACCTATACATATAACTCACCCATGTTAACTCTTCTAGTGCTTTCACCTTTCTTGTAGTGAAGAACGCAATCTGCACATAAGGACATATAAAAATTTTCTTAAACCCGTAAAAATTAAAAAAAAATTAAAAGGGTATCAAGTTACATACATGATAATAGTGATGATCAGGATTCTCAATTTCCACCGGAATCTCCACTAAATTCGAGTCAAAACACCTACCAAAAAAACAATAAAGAAAGTAGCTATAGTCAGAAAGTAATCAAATGATTGAAAATAAAATTTTGAGTAAAATGCCATTTTCATCCTTGAGGTTTGGCCAGTTTTGCAACTTTCGTCCAAGGGTTTATTTTTCCGCATCTAGATCCAAAATGTTTGAAATCTTGCCAATTTCATCCAGATCGTTAACTCCATCCATTTTTCTCCATTAAGCCAGGGGTATTTTCGTACATAAAGTGAAAAAGGCCGATTTGCCCTTTAACTGAATACTCGTACATTATGCTAAATGCTTGTACATAAAGTGAAAAAGACCGAATTGCCCTTTAAGTTAACAAAAAAAACGGAAATTCCCCTGACTTAACATAGAAAAATGAACCGAGTTAACGAGCTAGATGAAAATGGCAAGATTTCAGACCTTTTGGATCCAGATGCAAAAAAATTAACCTTTGGACGAAACTCGAAAGTCGCAAAACAGATCAAACCTCGGGGACGAAAATAGCATTTTACTCTAAAATCTAACTATACCAACTTACCTGTGATTGATAAATCTAGCCACATTTCCACAATAAGTGGCATCCAAACAAAGGGCTTCTTCGTCTTTTATTTCACTCTCCTCACCCCATTCGGCATCAAGCAATACTAAATAAGCATGCTCATCTTTGTTTGAATTCTTTGAAACTCGATCGTAATATTCTGCATTTGTTAATATTTCTCCCACGTATTCACAAACAAATGCACCTTTAGGCAAGTCCTCAAGGGTACGGAGGCCCCACCCTTTTCCTCCGGGTGTCATAAACACCTGTAAGGGAAGAGAGACCAAAAGATTCTTATTTTACAGATACCATGTAAAAAAAACATAAGCAAAAACATTCAAGTGACGGGCCCACTTCAAGTCTTCAACCTCTCATTTGTTAACAAATTGGTCGGTTCATGTTGTGTCTTCACCTTTAACAAGTCAAACAAGTAAGACCAAATGAAAAAGCTAAAAGGGAAATGGGAAATGGGACGAACGTTTCCTAAAGTGTGTTTTGATACACAAATCCTCTGTTCGAATTATGTACTTTTTTATTTATTAGTTAATATTCCATCAGTCCCAAAACACATATTTTTTATTTGTCCCAGATAATGATCCGCTTTCAACATTAATACATATAATATAGTAGTTTCCCGTTTTTACCCTCAAAGTCTTTGTTGTATTAGTTATTTACTTGAATATTGTGACATTAAAAAATCGGTAATTTTTTTGCATTTTCTTTGGTACCGATAAAAAAAGAAGTAAAAAGCACTAAAAAAGCAAAAATAAAAAAAAGAAGTAAAAACCGATTAAAATGCAGATTTGATATTTTTAATGTAATTTATATTTTTAAAAATAGGTAGTTTTGAAATATTTAAGTTTTAATAAAATAAATCAAGATGAGTAAATTTGATATTTTTAATGTAATTTATATTTTGGGTTGGGTATATATGTAATTTATGACGTTTGTAGGGGGATATATGTAATTGCCCCTTTATAAAAATGACAAAAAATGTTTCAGGTCAACCCAACCCACCCGCTTCAAGACGCACTTATTTTGACCCGTTACCCGACCCACCCAATTTAACACCTCTAGTCATGAGCAGGATTCTCTGCCCCAACCCAATAACCAAAGCAGAGATATATAATTTCTATTATGACAAAAATATATACTTTACCTGCAATTTACGTTGAATGCCACGTTGCACTACTCGATTACCACACTGTTTATTACACCCACATTTCAACCAGCATTCCTTAATAAAACTCCTATCCAGATGACCCTTACATGTCCCAACAGTCTCCTCATTCTTCGATCTTTCTAACGGACATTCCTTACAGTAAAGCAAACAATGTTTTTGCGGGTCCCGATTCATATTTACACACTCGTCTAAAAGCTCCTCTTTGACAAGACCCTCTTTCGTATACGCAAATTCACCTCCAGCTTGCAGTGCACAAACACAGGAAGATGCTGATGTCAGACAATCGCCAAAACAAGCGGAACAACAATTGTCGTCTCCGATTCGCGCAAGTGAAAAGTTAACAGAAGCGTTCTGGAAAACTGCGTTTCCAGGAATGTAGTGGAATGCAGGAAGACATTCGGTGTTGACTTCGTTGACCAACGAAATTATTACTGACTCTTGCCCTTTAGCTATGTCATTGATATCATGAACAGACTTTAAGTCATCAGTAGTTAACTGGTTAATCTGTTGGTAAACTGAGCCATTGGTACTAACATCGATTGCACCATTTTCCAATGGCTCGGCGGGTGGTGTGTAGTCAGGTTCGGGGTCGGTATCCAAAAGGGAATCACATATATCGTTCATAAGTTTCTTCAAGGAAAAGTTTGAGTCGAGGATTTTGTATGATTGAAGGCATTTATCTTCCATTTTTTTCAATAATGTATCCACGTTTGTAACAGATAAATTAGGGTTTTTTATGCAGGTTACAGAAATCTTGATTTCGCCTGAGGATGAAGACGCAACGTCTAAGTTTACTATTGATTCGTCTGGGATCGTTGCAAGTTCATGTCCACTTCTTTCGTTTGATGAAGCTGGAACAACACTGTTGTTTGAATTTTCGTTAGCTTCTGTAGGCGAATTGTTTTCAGTTGAAGAAACCCCGTTGATCGATGAGTCTGTTAAGTTTTTAAGAAAACAAAAACTACATAAGTACCAAAAAACGTGCAAATATAGAGGACAATGTTACACTTTAGGACAATGGTACATAAGCTACTAAACCTATTTGCTAAAAAGATGTTAAGATATACCACGGAATGTAATGTTGTATTGATTGTTGATGAGTAGGGTTTACAAGAGTGTGCTATATATAGAGGACAATGTTACACTTTAGTACCCTATACTCTTGTACGATATCCTTCTGAATATTAGACCAAGAATGATATTGTACTAGAGTACAGCCGTACAGGTTACTAAAGTGTAGCATTGTCCTCTACATATAGGACACTCTTGTAAACCGTAATTATCAACAATCAATACAGCATTACATTATGTGGTTTATCTTGTTATGATAATGAATTAGCCAACATGGCCATAAATGGGGTCACATGTTATTAGCAGGAAACAGAAAAAACTGAACCAAAATTTATGGTTCGGTTACAGTTTTGCATTTTTATGACAACCGGAAAAAAAACCCGAACCAAATAACCTAAAAGATCATTTTTTTAATGTTTGTTATATATTGATTTAAAAATTATTAGTATCATTCTTGAATGTTAAGTATTTATAATAAAAACATTAACATGTTTATTTATCTTTGAAATGATTTATCCATTGCCTACAAGAAATAACAAAAATTAACATAAAAATTAAATGATTTTCAAAGTATTATAAAAGAAATTGTCTTAATAAAAACTTTGAAGAAACAAAAAAATAGATTAGAAGTTAGGTTTATGTGAACGATAATAATAACTTAATTGTAAACATCTAAGAAAGATTATTAAATCTTGGATTATACTTTTTATTTTTGAATCTTACGTAATTTTGTTCCAAAACCGAACGGTTTTCCATAACCGAAAACCGAGCATTTCGGTCACGTTTCCGGTTTTACCATAAAACCGAACCGAACTATGCACACCCCTAGTTATTAGAGGTGGGATTTCAACCCATTTTGTTATGAACGGATCTATATGGGTTATGTTTTATCTTTAACTTTAAACTGGTAAAATGAAAAATAGTTAGTAAAATGAGTCAAAAGTCGTCCATTTTGTACTTGTAACGCGTACGCATAAAACCTTCTAGATCCTAATTGAGAAAATAAGATTGTCATTAAATAAAAATACAACCTTTGCAACCAATTTGACGAAGAGATTATTAAAACATATCTTTGGAACAATATTATTACTCATACCATATAGTAACCATTTTGACCTAACAAGTTATCAAAAAAAAAGAGTAAAATGTCATTTTCGCCCTTGAGGTTTGGCCAGTTTTCCGACTTTCGTACAAAGGTTTGTTTTTTCGAATCTGGGTCCAAAAGGTTTGAAATCTTTTCCATTTTCATCTGGCTCATCAACTCCATCCATTTTTTTCCGTTGAGTCAGTGATATTTTGTCTTTTCTGTTAACTCAAAGGGCAATTCCGTCTTTTGAATACTTGTACATTATGCTGAATGTTTGTACATAAAGTGAAAAAGACTGAATTGCCCTTTAAGTTAACAAAAAAGATGGAAATACCCCTTACTTAACGGATAAAAATGGATGATGTTAACGAGCCGGATGAAAATGGCAAGATTTCAAACCTTTTAGATCCAGATGCGAACAAACAAACCTTTGGACGAAAATCGCAAAACTAGCCAAACCTCAGGGACGAAAATGACATTTTACTCAAAAGAAAAAGGATACCTGGTCTAACAACTGAAAGAGGCGCCGAAGGAGGTAATGTGTCATCTGTAACGGGCTCATCTTTTGGTTTTATTAACGAAAGTGCGGTTTCTTTGGGCTTTGGCTCTTTGAACCGCACTCCATGTGATGGCCTATGAGAACTTGACCGTAACTCTCGATCGTCTGTCTGAGGTGAAATCGGTTCTTTCCCTTTGTTTCTCAGATGGCGTAAACGGAGACCCGATTCAGACAAAGATTCATTTGCGACATCAGGTTGAGTGTCAGCTAAAACAGGTTGTTTCTCCTTTGCAGCTTCAGCCCGTGCTTGAGACCGGGGTATCGCGTATGGAAGATCATCGATTTCCAGTTTCGGTTTTTTAAGTGCTGTTCCGTCTTGGTGCCGTAACCGTAGCCGCTTTAAGGGGCGTTCTGGTTCTTCGGGAATTTGTGTTTCTTCTTCAATAACCTTCATTCGCTGACGAATAAGAGCAGTGCCAAAAAAATTAAAAAGCAATTAAACAATGTGTCAAAAAACTTATTCTCGTAAATCAAAGAAATTACATACTTCAGCTTCCTCAAGTTTCTTTTTCTGTTCGGCTGCCTGAAAGTTGACACCAAAACAGGAAAGAAAGAAAAAAAAAACGTTAAATACACATGTTACAAACTATATTTCGCAGTTTCGACACATTTATTTACTAATGGGTCGATTTGGGTTGTGTTTTATCTCAAACGGGTCAGATAAAAAGATAGCTAAAAGAGAACGGATCTAGTGTAAAAGTCATACAAAGTGATACTTTAATGCATATAACCTCCTAAACTGTTTATATTTGAAGATTTAGATTACTACTGTAACAATATTGTATTTGTAGTCATGATAAACACATTAGTTATTTATAAAACACTTTAAAATAAGGAAAAAAATGCTTGTGGGTCAACCCAACCCGGACCCATTTTCACAAATTACTATTGATAATATCAACTTACTTCTGCTTCAGCATTATCATCCTTTTTCTTCGTTTCTGATGCCTGATAAATAATACTAGTCAGAAATATGAATATAATAGAGAAACGCGACGAATAGAAATAATGGTGATTTAAAGAAACAAATATTATACCTCTGCCTCCTCGCTGTCAAAAATAGCATCTGCAAGCGCTCTATAATTTTCTGCTTCAATAAGTTCCCAGTTTTTTTCATAGATTTTTAAAAGATTTTTTAACACTGGTTTTGTTTTCTCTTCCGGGATCCCAATATCTTTCATAGCTCGAAAGGCTTTCGCAACCCTTGGATTAGGAGCCATTAGTAAATTTGGGGGTTTTCTTGCAACAGATTCGGATTACTCAATTACTTGTACACCTGCAAAATATTAATAGACCTATGAATAGTTTCTGAAACAAAACAAAAGGGTAATGTGAGTTCACATTGCCAACTAGAATACAATCTGATCATATAATCCCGAAATTGTAAGCCGTTAAATATATATAAAAATAAAAGTAAATGTTTCACAAATGCAACATAACTCCTTTAGGCAACTATTATGACACTGAATGGATTTATATGATTACTGTTTAAAATTTTGTTAGTATTAAAATCCGTCACTTTAATTTCTTAACCTTGACTATTCTACATATTACTGTTGGTTTCTAATTAAATGAGCTCAACATTTCAACACAATAACACATCCGCCGAGCTATAAACAAATCCAACATTACCTAGACATTCTTTAGTTACAGATCATTAAAGTAACACACATTTTACCTCTATTCTACAGTTCCTCAGTTCCAATAGGTATCCAGTGAGGAATTACTTTGTAGCAGTCACCTTACTAAGTAAATCCCCTAGTATAATAACTGAGACCCATAAACCTGAAAAAACAGTTAAAAAATACTTTAACAAGCATGCAAGTAAAACTCAATTTCCAATCAATGGATAACAGTTTAGATCAACTACTCATGCAAGATTGCAACAGGTGATAGGTCTTATTAAATGAACTATCGCCCAATTCGTACTTTCGTAGATGATTTGCACTTGTAAAAGGTTAGTGGTAAAGAGGGTTGTGACAAAAGTGCAACATTGTTGTTCTAGAAACGGAAAATACTCACTCTGCTAGCGGTGTTAAGCCTTGTTATTTGTTAAAATAGGTCGGTATACGCACATAGTGACTATTTCTCATCCTTTTTCTCTCAAGATCATTCAACTTTCTAACAAAAACAGCCCTGTAGTGCACTTGTGCTTAGGGATGAGCATTTGGTACTGGGTACCGGTACCGTCCTGTACCGGTACGGTACCGATAAAATACCGAATTTTACCTTCAAATACCGGTCCCGTACCGATATCTTACCAAATATTTCGGTACCGGTACCCAGTTTTGACGAATTTCGGTATCGGTATTTTCGGTACCGGTACCACGCTCATCCCTACTTGTGCTGACAAGATTACAATGTATGTATGTATGTATGTTTCTAATGATGAGGAGAAAACATCAATTTCAACATAATAATAACCGTTGATTCTTCTTTTAATCAAGTTTGCATAATTAAAGTTGAAGAAGCCATAATTATTCTACTATAACATGTTCTAACAAACAAACAAACGGTTACTTTTGCATTTAATGTTTTAACCTAATTGAGGAACAAAACCCCCAAATTGCTCATGAAATCAAACCAGTAGCTCCGATTAGAGAAAAAAGAAGTGCGATTGAGCGATTTAAACAAGAATAACTTGATAATTGTTAAGATTGAGTGAAGCTACAAACAACACACAATTAATAGTAATTATCGCACATATAATAACTGCGATTAAACGGAAACTTGCAAAAGAAATCGAAGGATCAATGAAAAACAGATGAAAAGAAGCATTGTTGAATTCAATTAGGGTTTTACCAGTCGAGATGAGATGAATTTGGCATTTGTCGCGAGCGAGGAGAAAAGAGGAATGGAGAGTTGGAAACCCCAGTTCATCAAACATGTAATGTTTACACTTCTGCCCCTGACTTAGACTGCCCGTAGTGGGGCGTGATTTGTAAAAAAATTTCAAAAAAAACGCTGTAAAACGCTCCGGTCACCATTACATGGGGCGTCACTGAGCGTTTTTTTTCAAAAAAAACCAAGGTGGCGTTTTAATTAAAACGCTGAAAATTTGAATGGATCGAGAAATTAGACCGTTGGCAAACGGTCAAAATTGTTTATTTTTTTATTAAAAATTTACCCCATTATATATATCCACCCACTTTATCATATTTTTTATACAAAAACACCCACTTTCTCCTACTTTCTTCTATTTTTTATAAAAAAAACACCCACTTTCTCCTACTTTTTTATACAATCATGCATCCATACCGACCCCCTTTTGGTGTCCCCTCAAGACCCACGAACCCGAACACAACCCAACCGCAAAACCCGTATAACCTTCAAGACATGGACCCGAGCTTTTTACCGTTTAATCGGCTTACTTGACGGGCGCCACTCCGTTTGTACCTCCCACCTTCGGCTATGGTCAAGCCGGCGGGTCGCAACCGTCACAATCACAACCCGAATCCGAACCCGATGTCGATGTCGTGCCGGAGACGCAACCCGAACCGGTGCAAGACAAATCAAAACGCGGCAGAAGGTCGCATAAGAAGAAGGATAAGCACGAACCTCGACGTACAAAAACTATCATTAAATGGACGAAGGAGGATGAATTCACGTTGACTCGGGCGTGGCTCGACGTTTCGGAGGACGAAGAAACTGGTAACTCTTTTATTATTATTTTTTTTTACTTATTTTTTACTTTTATTTTTAACATACAACTTATATTTTTATTTTTTTTTAATTTGTAGCAAACTTTCAAACGGGTACCGTTTTTTGGGATAGGGTTCGTGCACTCTTTTTTAGCACGTGGGGTCAAGGCGAACATCGGGACAAAGATTCCATTTCTAGCAAATGGACCGACATCAACAACAAGTCTCATGCGTTCCAAGAAGTTTACCAACGTACCTACGATACTCGCCCGAGCGGTGAAAGTGACGTCGGGGTTTTAACGAGGACTTTGGAGGAGTTCGAGAGGACGAAATGCCCTTTCACGTACTATAAGTGTTGGGAGCTACTACGAAAAAGTCCAAAGTGGGCGCTAGTTAATCCAATGACGTCTAGTAGTAGACGTCGAGCTAAAAGGTCAAAAACATCATCCTCCGTTGACCCGTCAACTCCGACATCGGATGCCCGCAATGTTGATTTAAATGAGGCGGTGGACGTTGACGAGGAAATTCAAGAAGAATTGGTCCGACCCACCGGTAGAAGAAAGGGAACCGGGAAAAAAACGGTCGAGTCGTCTTCCGATCTCGAGTTAAAGGGAGATTTCTAGGAGATGAACCGTCGTCTCCAAGACATTCGCGACCTCGGCCACCAACGTTATGAGATTATGAAAGAACGAGTGGCCGAAACCAAAAAGTTTAACGAGATGCAAGAGGCGAGGCAAATGGAAAAAGGACATTGAGTTTTTGTCCAAACCGGTATTGTACTAGAAGAATTTCCCACAAATAACGAGAGTCTCGTTATTATTTATTTTATTAATATTTTTAATAAAAAGTGAACCTAGTTCCTACAATCTTAAAACAGACTTTCGTGAAGATTGTTGCTACAATCTTAAATCCCTTCTCTACGAGGATTTAGGTTCACGAAAGTTAAAATATTTAATGGGATTTTTGTTAAAATCTTGTAAATATTTTTTGGGGAAATATTTATTTAGTACAATGAGTCGGATTAATTTTATGATTGGAGTACAATCTTTAATCCGAATACCGGGTTGCAAAACGACTTTTTGATTCAAGTTTTGGAGTTCATGGTTTTGTTCGTGTTTAGATAAAACCGAACATATACAAAATAATATGTATTTCAATAGGTTTTTGAAATACTAAATTTTCTAATGAGCGTATTAGAAAATTTTATTTTGTAACCCCCTTACAAGTGTTTTGTAACGTTTAATATATTCTTAATAAGCTTTTAGTAACCATATTTGATATTAATGTTGGTTTTAAAAGTCTTGAAATATATTTATTTTCTAATAAGCATATTAGAAAGTAATTATTTTTTAAACAAGTTTTAATATTTTCTAACGAGCGTGTTAGAAACTTTGTTGGTGGAAGTATAACAAGATTAAACTTTTTATATCTCTAACGAGCGTGTTAGAATTTTTTTTAGAATAATAAGTTTAATATCATCTTTTATATCTAATGAGCGTGTTAGATACGATGATTGTGTAGAACTAACTTGTTAAAAAAAAAAAAACGATTACATTTTCTAACGAGCGTGCTAGAAAATATACGTTTAGATTTTCTAACAAGCGTGTTAGAAAATATTGTTATTTCAAATAATTACCGACGAGCGTGTTGGAGACAATTATTTTGGATAATAAACCTTGTAACGGTTTCGTCTAAACTATTAAATTTCTAACGAGCGAGTTAGAAACGGATTTTTTTCCACATATGTTTAAACGATTTTATTTGTTTATTTCTAATGAGCGTATTAGAAATAGTTTATATTTTTTTTTATAAACTTCGAAACAAATTTTGTAATCGATTATTTCTAACGAGCGTGTTAGAAACAATTTAAAGAGTTTGATAGTTGTTTATTTTCTAACGAGCGTGTTAGAAACGATTTAATGACTTGGTCAATTGTTTACTTCTAACAAGCGAGTTAGAAAACGTTTATTTTATATATACCAAAAACGGCTTATGGCAATAAATAATCGTCTAATTTTCTAATGGGCGTATTAGAATTAGTTTATCTTATAACCATCTATTTTAACGATTTGCAATCGTTAATTTCTAACGAGCGGGTTAGAACCGGGGTAACTATGATAAACTATTTAAGATGATTTGTAATCGTTTTATATATTTTCTAACGAGCGTGTTAGAAATCGTTCATTTAAACCAAAAGTGAATAATTGTATTCGTTTTATTTCTAACGAGCGCGTTAGAAGCGGTTTACTTTATAAAAACCAAATATTTTGAATGTTTGTTCAACATTTATATTCTAATTAGCATATTAGAATTGGTTATCATACAAACCACTCTTTTTAACGATTGATAATCGTTATTATCTAACAGCGGTTAGAAATGGTTTGAATATGATAAACCATTTATTAAAACGATGTGTATTCGTTTTATTTTCAAACGAGCGAGTTTGAAATTGTTTTATTTATTAAACTATTATAAGGTTTATTGTCTTGATTTGTAATCAAAACATAAATATATAGTTTAATATTAAAACACTTGCAAAAACGAGAAATGTTTTGAACGAATAAAACATGTCTTTGCAAAGTATAACGTCTTGAACCATATAATAGTCTTGGAGAGACTATTTTGTGAAAAACAACTCGATGTTGTTATAAATATAATAAGTTGCTCAACTACTTGCGAGTAGTTAATTGTAAACAACTTTATATTTGTGGACAACTTGTGATTATTCAAGTTTAGAGTTTCCAAGACAAAACGAGTTATACGTGTTCCATTGAGGGAGTACCTCAAAACATGACAGAACGATGTAATTGCGTTTATTTCGTTCTAAAGTGTTGAAAATAATAACACTTTGGGATTTGATGTTTAGATATCATTGATGTATCCATTATGTTGGACTACTAATAAGTTGTCAAAAGGATATACATTTTGATACAACGTGTAAAAACTAATTTACACGGACATAACGAGCGGGTTGTGATCATGACTTATGTAATAAGTTACAAATCAAACATCAAACGTATAACGACTTTGTGAGAAACATGGTGCATGGTTTGAGATGAAATGCAAGAAAACAAGATATGTCATCTAATGTTGAGAGCATCAACATGGAAATGCACATGTAAGTTTTCAAAGAATATAACATATGAAAGAAATATATGTTATTATTGTAAATGATTTTAATAAATTTAGCAAATTTATTAACGGAAATTTACAATAGTGATGGACTTGTAGATGTTTCTACCACCATCAATGTTGTTTAAACTATGTGGAGGCTTGGTCCTCAATTTGGGAGAGTATCCCAATACATGGTATTGATGAAACAACAACGTAAATGTATATATCACTATAGGCATACGTGAATGCTTTGTTGTTGAGAGTCAATCTAATTGGCTATATCTTAAGACTCAAGTGATTTTATACAAAGATTTTCATCAAAGTGACTTGGATTAAGACTTATGTTTAAGTCTTTAGGAAGTCAATGATGAAGCCTTGGAGATAAAAAGGCAAACGACTTATGATCCTAATGAATGAAGTTAACTATGGTTTTGAGGCCTTCCTAAAACCGATGGTTTTGGAATGGTGAAATAAAATTTTATTATTGTGTCTAAACTAAGAAACGAATGTTCGGAAGAGATAGTGCGTTCTTTTAAGGCTGTGAAGAATCAGAATGATGCATCTTCTGTTCACATGCTAGAGTATTGTGGTCTAAAGCATGCTAGACTAATACTTGTTAATTTATATGCTCGACGGAGATTAAATTAACTTTAAACATTCAAAATATGTGATGACACAAGAACGAATTTTGTGCTAAACAAAACTATAAATATAAATTCATTAAAATGCAAGCAATGTGGGGGGAGGAGGCCATTTAAGAAACAAACCCTTTAGGGTATGTGGAAATGGTAGTTGAGAAGTTTTCTCAAACTCGAAATGAAAGGGAGAACCTTTCATCACCCCATTTGGATGTTATCCAATTACACTTAAATGTGGGGGTGACTTGCATTGAATGTGGAAATGGGAGTTGAGAAGTTTTCTCAAACTCGAAATGAAAGGGAGAACCTTTCATCGCCCCATTTGGATGCTATCCAATTACACTTAAATGTGGGGATGACTTGCATATATTGCAAACGCTTGACCAAGTGGAGTACACAATGGTTATATGGAGTCAATCAAGTAGATTGGACTCGAATGCCAATTGGTTAGATTCAAAATCTAGTAAGATGTCAGTCATGACACACCAAAGGCATGGTGAAAACGTGTCTAGCCATGAATTGAGTTTCATGTCATTCTAAAGACAAGGTACATAACTGGATCCAGGTTGAGATCACGAGTTATAAGTCTTATGAATCGACTAAAGGCAAAAGTGACTAGCGAGTCAAGAAACACGTTAGAACAACTGATCTCAATTTAAATTGTCGTTGGTGACTTAACGAAGTCAAAGATAATTTTGGATCAAACAACCAGTGGGTTGATAAGAGATCAGGTTGTGGAATGGGACTAAAGCCATGGAAAAAGGGACATGAGGGAAACCTAACCTAGTTGACTGGAGATCCCAAGATCTAGGTTCAATAGGCCAACTTAATCATGAACCGAGTGGTAGTCACTGTGGGGGCATAGCTAATATATATGTTTATATATAAGCTAGTTTATATGTTCATATATCCTCCTAAAACTATAAAAGGGTGTTTAAAATACGTCCTAGTCCATTCCTATAATATCCAGTGACATTGTTGTGAGGCTAAGCATACTATGTGGTTAAATGATTCGTGTAAATCATAATTAACCATAATGCTTTTAAAGATTTAAAGGGAAATCACCTATGTTGGAGAGAAGTGTGGTCGCTTCGAATGGAATTAGGGCATAATTCCTAGAGCTCCCGCAGAACCAGGAAAGTGCTCCATGACCATTATTGGAGACATACATGAGGAGATGGCCCGGCTAGGGAAAATATTATGTGAATGTATATTGTCGTTTACACAAATGTGGGGTTGTTCAAGGACATCACGTCTACAAAACCCTAGTAGGCTAAGTATGCTTCACAAAGGAAGGTTCAAAGGCTACACCTACCTATCCTGCAATACTCGACTGTCGAGTTTTCATCGGGGAATTTTGTGTGTTTTAATCGATCTCCATTCATGTGGGGGATTGTTGGAAATTTTAGTGAAAATGAGTTTTTCACTAAATATTTTGGACATCAATAATATTTATATATGTGTTGTATAAATAATTATTTATGGTTTGTGCTCAAACTATGTCCAAATAGAGCTGAGATTAATGAGATATCGAAGCTTGAAGTTGTATGTTGGAACAAACAAAGATGAATAAAATGGATTAGTTTTGTCAACTTGTCCCACATAGGTGGGATGACAAAACTTAAAGTGGTTTATAAGGAGGAGCACTCCTTGTATATTGTTTCCTTAAAGGCAAACACTAGTGGGGATCCTAAAGGGTGCGGAGCACCCTTACTCGTGCACATATGCGCGCGTGCCGTGGGCTATAGGCACTATGTAGTGCACTTTGAACTTCGCACACCGCCTTTGTATTTTTGCCCATGAGCGCGTGGTCAGATACATGGCGGGTCCGCGTATGGCGCAACCTTGGGTGGCGTAGGCGGATGCTATGGCATGGCACATGTCGATGCGGTGCAAGCTCCTCAGGCGCTTGGTGCACGTCATTGGCTATGGCGAAGAATGCAAGGGGCGCACGAGTTTGGATGGTGCATGACCAGGTGGCGTCCTGGTATGCATAGTGGCATCCGTGTGGCGCGCGAGTATGGATGGCGCATGACCAGGTGGCGTCCTGGTATGCGTAGTCGCAACCGTGTGGTGCGCGACTCCATATGGCGTGGCATGAGATCCTTGAAGTGTGGCGCGCGGACTGGCGGATCAGTTCTAGCACGCGCGCAGGTTTGCAACAGTATAGAAGATCTAGTTGGACCTAGTCAAACTAGTTGTTTCAAACCATTCAATTCGTGTCATGATGAAAATGACCGTTTTTTACTAACCACTTAAGTCCATTTAATTAGAGATTAAAATCTGATTAATTGTCATGTTAATTACAAGATTTAATATCTTGTTTATTACAAATGAATGTCTTGTTTTAATACAAGATTAAATGACATTAATCTTGATGTGTGTATATATGAACATGGTAGTTCATAATCTTGGAAGAGAAAAAGATATACACGAAAGAGTTCTTTTTGTTCCATGAAAAATTTAGAGAGGAGTACTCTCTAAATTATTCTTTTCTCAACTTCACATTTTCCTAATTGCATAACACCAAATTATACCCGGTGTAATCTCGGGCGCGAGAGCCATCTCCAGCAGTACAACTACTGCTTCGGTTGTTGTATCCTGGAAACAGACCGTCTGAGAGGAGGCGCGAAATCTGTTTTAAGGGCCCCGTGTCTAACACGATCCTCAACCAAAACCGTCAACGACAGTTTGTTCATTCTTGCAGCGGAGGTTCATACAAGATGGTGCGGTTGAAGTTATTCCAAAGATGTTGGCTTGAATCAAGATTGGTACAATTAAATAGTATTCTATATTGGTTTATTTATTTTGTAGCCGGTATTGTACTAGAAGAATTTCCCACAAATAACGAGAGTCTCGTTATTATTTATTTTATTAATATTTTTAATAAAAAGTGAACCTAGTTCCTACAATCTTAAAACAGACTTTCGTGAAGATTGTTGCTACAATCTTAAATCCCTTCTCTACGAGAATTTAGGTTCACGAAGGTTAAAATATTTAATGGGATTTTTGTTAAAATCTTGTAAATATTTTTTGGGGAAATATTTATTTAGTACAATGAGTCAGATTAATTTTATGATTGGAGTACAATCTTTAATCCGAATACCGGGTTGCAAAACGACTTTTTGATTCAAGTTTTGGAGTTCATGGTTTTGTTCGTGTTTAGATAAAACCGAACATATACAAAATAATATGTATTTCAATAGGTTTTTGAAATACTAAATTTTCTAATGAGCGTATTAGAAAATTTTATTTTGTAATCCCCTTACAAGTGTTTTGTAACGTTTAATATATTCTTAATAAGCTTTTAGTAACCATATTTGATATTAATGTTGGTTTTAAAAGTCTTGAAATATATTTATTTTCTAATAAGCATATTAGAAAGTAATTATTTTTTAAACAAGTTTTAATATTTTCTAACGAGCGTGTTAGAAACTTTGTTGGTGGAAGTATAACAAGATTAAACTTTTTATATCTCTAACGAGCGTGTTAGAATTTTTTTTAGAATAATAAGTTTAATATCATCTTTTATATCTAATGAGCGTGTTAGATACGATGATTGTGTAGAACTAACTTGTTAAAAAAAAAAACGATTACATTTTCTAACGAGCGTGCTAGAAAATATACGTTTAGATTTTCTAACAAGCGTGTTAGAAAATATTGTTATTTCAAATAATTACCGACGAGCGTGTTGGAGACAATTATTTTGGATAATAAACCTTGTAACGGTTTCGTCTAAACTATTAAATTTCTAACGAGCGAGTTAGAAACGGATTTTTTTCCACATATGTTTAAACGATTTTATTTGTTTATTTCTAATGAGCGTATTAGAAATAGTTTATATTTTTTTTTATAAACTTCGAAACAAATTTTGTAATCGATTATTTCTAACGAGCGTGTTAGAAACGATTTAAAGAGTTTGATAGTTGTTTATTTTCTAACGAGCGTGTTAGAAACGATTTAATGACTTGGTCAATTGTTTACTTCTAACAAGCGAGTTAGAAAACGTTTATTTTATATATACCAAAAACGGCTTATGGCAATAAATAATCGTCTAATTTTCTAATGGGCGTATTAGAATTAGTTTATCTTATAACCATCTATTTTAACGATTTGCAATCGTTAATTTCTAACGAGCGGGTTAGAACCGGGGTAACTATGATAAACTATTTAAGATGATTTGTAATCGTTTTATATATTTTCTAACGAGCGTGTTAGAAAAGATTTGTGTTCATTTCTAACGAGCGTGTTAGAAATCGTTCATTTAAATCAAAAGTGAATAATTGTATTCGTTTTATTTCTAACGAGCGCGCTAGAAGCGGTTTACTTTATAAAAACCGAATATTTTGAATGTTTGTTCAACATTTATATTCTAATTAGCATATTAGAATTGGTTATCATACAAACCACTCTTTTTAACGATTGATAATCGTTATTATCTAACAGCGGTTAGAAATGGTTTGAATATGATAAACCATTTATTAAAACGATGTGTATTCGTTTTATTTTCAAACGAGCGAGTTTGAAATTGTTTTATTTATTAAACTATTATAAGGTTTATTGTCTTGATTTGTAATCAAAACATAAATATATAGTTTAATATTAAAACACTTGCAAAAACGAGAAATATTTTGAACGAATAAAACATGTCTTTGCAAAGTATAACGTCTTGAACCATATAATAGTCTTGGAGAGACTATTTTGTGAAAAACAACTCGATGTTGTTATAAATATAATAAGTTGCTCAACTACTTGCGAGTAGTTAATTGTAAACAACTTTATATTTGTGGACAACTTGTGATTATTCAAGTTTAGAGTTTCCAAGACAAAACGAGTTATACGTGTTCCATTGAGGGAGTACCTCAAAACATGACAGAACGATGTAATTGCGTTTATTTCGTTCTAAAGTGTTGAAAATAATAACACTTTGGGATTTGATGTTTAGATATCATTGATGTATCCATTATGTTGGACTACTAATAAGTTGTCAAAAGGATACACATTTTGATACAACGTGTAAAAACTAATTTACACGGACACAACGAGCGGGTTGTGATCATGACTTATGTAATAAGTTATAAATCAAACATCAAACGTATAATGACTTTGTGAGAAACATGGTGCATGGTTTGAGATGAAATGCAAGAAAACAAGATATGTCATCTAATGTTGAGAGCATCAACATGGAAATGCACATGTAAGTTTTCAAAGAATATAACATATGAAAGAAATATATGTTATTATTGTAAATGATTTTAATAAATTTAGCAAATTTATTAACGGAAATTTACAATAGTGATGGACTTGTAGATGCTTCTACCACCATCAATGTTGTTTAAACTATGTGGAGGCTTGGTCCTCAATTTGGGAGAGTATCCCAATACATGGTATTGATGAAACAACAACGTAAATGTATATATCACTATAGGCATACGTGAATGCTTTGTTGTTGAGAGTCAATCTAATTGGCTATATCTCAAGACTCAAGTGATTTTATACAAAGATTTTCATCAAAGTGACTTGGATTAAGACTTATGTTTAAGTCTTTAGGAAGTCAATGATGAAGCCTTGGAGATAAAAAGGCAAACGACTTATGATCCTAATGAATGAAGTTAACTATGGTTTTGAGGCCTTCCTAAAACCGATGGTTTTGGAATGGTGAAATAAAATTTTATTATTGTGTCTAAACTAAGAAACGAATGTTCGGAAGAGATAGTGCGTTCTCTTAAGGCTGTGAAGAATCAGAATGATGCATCTTCTGTTCACATGCTAGAGTATTGTGGTCTAAAGCATGCTAGACTAATACTTGTTAATTTATATGCTCGACGGAGATTAAATTAACTTTAAACATTCAAAATATGTGATGACACAAGAACGAATTTTGTGCTAAACAAAACTATAAATATAAATTCATTAAAATGCAAGCAATGTGGGGGGAGGAGGCCATTTAAGAAACAAACCCTTTAGGGTATGTGGAAATGGTAGTTGAGAAGTTTTCTCAAACTCGAAATGAAAGGGAGAACCTTTCATCACCCCATTTGGATGTTATCCAATTACACTTAAATGTGGGGGTGACTTGCATTGAATGTGGAAATGGGAGTTGAGAAGTTTTCTCAAACTCGAAATGAAAGGGAGAACCTTTCATCGCCCCATTTGGATGCTATCCAATTACACTTAAATGTGGGGATGACTTGCATATATTGCAAACGCTTGACCAAGTGGAGTACACAATGGTTATATGGAGTCAATCAAGTAGATTGGACTCGAATGCCAATTGGTTAGATTCAAAATCTAGTAAGATGTCAGTCATGACACACCAAAGGCATGGTGAAAACGTGTCTAGCCATGAATTGAGTTTCATGTCATTCTAAAGACAAGGTACATAACTGGATCCAGGTTGAGATCACGAGTTATAAGTCTTATGAATCGACTAAAGGCAAAAGTGACTAGCGAGTCAAGAAACACGTTAGAACAACTGATCTCAATTTAAATTGTCGTTGGTGACTTAACGAAGTCAAAGATAATTTTGGATCAAACAACCAGTGGGTTGATAAGAGATCAGGTTGTGGAATGGGACTAAAGCCATGGAAAAAGGGACATGAGGGAAACCTAACCTAGTTGACTGGAGATCCCAAGATCTAGGTTCAATAGGCCAACTTAATCATGAACCGAGTGGTAGTCACTGTGGGGGCATAGCTAATATATATGTTTATATATAAGCTAGTTTATATGTTCATATATCCTCCTAAAACTATAAAAGGGTGTTTAAAATACGTCCTAGTCCATTCCTATAATATCCAGTGACATTGTTGTGAGGCTAAGCATACTATGTGGTTAAATGATTCGTGTAAATCATAATTAACCATAATGCTTTTAAAGATTTAAAGGGAAATCACCTATGTTGGAGAGAAGTGTGGTCGCTTCGAATGGAATTAGGGCATAATTCCTAGAGCTCCCGCAGAACCAGGAAAGTGCTCCATGACCATTATTGGAGACATACATGAGGAGATGGCCCGGCTAGGGAAAATATTATGTGAATGTATATTGTCGTTTACACAAATGTGGGGTTGTTCAAGGACATCACGTCTACAAAACCCTAGTAGGCTAAGTATGCTTCACAAAGGAAGGTTCAAAGGCTACACCTACCTATCCTGCAATACTCGACTGTCGAGTTTTCATCGGGGAATTTTGTGTGTTTTAATCGATCTCCATTCATGTGGGGGATTGTTGGAAATTTTAGTGAAAATGAGTTTTTCACTAAATATTTTGGACATCAATAATATTTATATATGTGTTGTATAAATAATTATTTATGGTTTGTGCTCAAACTATGTCCAAATAGAGCTGAGATTAATGAGATATCGAAGCTTGAAGTTGTATGTTGGAACAAACAAAGATGAATAAAATGGATTAGTTTTGTCAACTTGTCCCACATAGGTGGGATGACAAAACTTAAAGTGGTTTATAAGGAGGAGCACTCCTTGTATATTGTTTCCTTAAAGGCAAACACTAGTGGGGATCCTAAAGGGTGCGGAGCACCCTTACTCGTGCACATATGCGCGCGTGCCGTGGGCTATAGGCACTATGTAGTGCACTTTGAACTTCGCACACCGCCTTTGTATTTTTGCCCATGAACGTGTGGTCAGATACATGGCGGGTCCGCGTATGGCGCAACCTTGGGTGGCGTAGGCGGATGCTATGGCATGGCACATGTCGATGCGGTGCAAGCTCCTCAGGCGCTTGGTGCACGTCATTGGCTATGGCGAAGAATGCAAGGGGCGCACGAGTTTGGATGGTGCATGACCAGGTGGCGTCCTGGTATGCATAGTGGCATCCGTGTGGCGCGCGAGTATGGATGGCGCATGACCAGGTGGCGTCCTGGTATGCGTAGTCGCAACCGTGTGGTGCGCGACTCCATATGGCGTGGCATGAGATCCTTGAAGTGTGGCGCGCGGACTGGCGGATCAGTTCTAGCACGCGCGCAGGTTTGCAACAGTATAGAAGATCTAGTTGGACCTAGTCAAACTAGTTGTTTCAAACCATTCAATTCGTGTCATGATGAAAATGACCGTTTTTTACTAACCACTTAAGTCCATTTAATTAGAGATTAAAATCTGATTAATTGTCATGTTAATTACAAGATTTAATATCTTGTTTATTACAAATGAATGTCTTGTTTTAATACAAGATTAAATGACATTAATCTTGATGTGTGTATATATGAACATGGTAGTTCATAATCTTGGAAGAGAAAAAGATATACACGAAAGAGTTCTTTTTGTTCCATGAAAAATTTAGAGAGGAGTACTCTCTAAATTATTCTTTTCTCAACTTCACATTTTCCTAATTGCATAACACCAAATTATACCCGGTGTAATCTCGGGCGCGAGAGCCATCTCCGGCAGTACAACTACTGCTTCGGTTGTTGTATCCTGGAAACAGACCGTCTGAGAGGAGGCGCGAAATCTGTTTTAAGGGCCCCGTGTCTAACACGATCCTCAACCAAAACCGTCAACGACAGTTTGTTCATTCTTGCAGCGGAGGTTCATACAAGATGGTGCGGTTGAAGTTATTCCAAAGATGTTGGCTTGAATCAAGATTGGTACAATTAAATAGTATTCTATATTGGTTTATTTATTTTGTAGCCGGTATTGTACTAGAATAATTTCCCACAAATAACGAGAGTCTCGTTATTATTTATTTTATTAATATTTTTAATAAAAAGTGAACCTAGTTCCTACATGTCATGCTTGTGGTTAATTCTAATTTAGGTTATTAAGTGATTTGAGTATATATGTTCATAATGTTTATAGTTGAAACTTTGGAGGATTAATTAAAGCAAGAGAGGATTTAACTTGTTCATATTGCTGAGTATATGATGATAACACTGCTAGAGACTGGTGACTATATGATTATAAGCTCTGCATCAACAGGCAGCCTCCACCTAGAAAGTATCTGGACCAGTCATTTGAGTCATTTGAGTCATTTGAGGTTGATAGAGTTGAGAAGATGGACTATCTTCATGAAGATCTGATTAGAAATGCAAGAACACAGTACAAGAGGCTCGAGATTGTATTTGTTGTCAATTGGTTGTTCATTTTGTATTTCTTTTGTAATTGAGCAAAAAATGTAATAGTCTATTTGGTTTGTGTATTATAATCATCATGTACTCTCTATCTATTGTTGATAATAAATTGAATTCTTTGTTGTTGAATAGTTGATATGGTTATTGAAAGTCTGGTATGGGTATGTTAGTGTGGATTGGTTTAAGGAAAATGATCAAAGATGTGGAATGTTTGGTTTAAAAGTGCAGCTGCTGTGAATGTTTGGCTTAAAAGTGCAGCCGCAGTTATGCACGAGAACATGATTCATGTTGGTGCAGCTGAGAACATGACCAACATGTATGCAGCTGCAGCACATATTTTGTAGTCTGATACCATTATAACCAAACAAAAGAAATAAAAAAATGCAGACACATATTTATTTATTTAGTCCGATACGTTGTTGTAGTCCGATACCTTTCATGTTTTTTTTATTTGAAAGATTTACTTGGCTTATACCTTTAGGTTCCTTGTGTTCACTAATATCATCACCAACTTTGCAAGCATCACCCATAACTATTACAGTGGGGTCTATTTAATTCTCTACAATCAAGAAATTTGCTCTAAATCTAAGTGGAACCAATGACTACTACAGTGGGGTCTGTTCAATACCCATTTCATTTAATTCACTATATTTTTACCCGTTTCATCTTAGTTCACTATATTTTGACCCGTTTAAGTTAATTCACTAGATTTTACCCGTTTAATTTTACTTCACTATATTTTGACCCGTTTCATTTTAGTTCATTATACTTTGACCCGTTTCATTTTAATTCACTATATTTTGACCCGTTTCATTTTAATTCACTATATTTTGACCCGTTTCATTTTAATTCACTATATTTTGACCCGTTTCGTTTTAGTTCACTATATTTTGACCCGTTTCATTTTACTTCACTACATTTTGACCCGTTTAAGTTAAATTCACTATATTTTTGGCCCATTTGACCTCAGTTGAATTCACTAAATATATATATTTGCTGCTAGTTTGATGTCATTAAATATCAAAACCATTGTAATAAAAATAGCAAAACTACGAAAATAAGTTTACTTTCTACAATACTAAAACAAGTGCCACCATAACAAATTTGCAAACTTGCTGATTCTTCAAGCCGGTTCACATTTCATCCTTCTCTTTCTAGTAACGACTCTTCCATCTGAAAAAAATTAATATAAGTATTATACTAACATCAATTAATTATAAATATATAGATGTTACCTTCTTTTTTGGACAACTGCTGATGTAATGATCCAGTTTCTTGCAGTGAGAACAAGCTCTCTTTTTTGGTGCTTCAAGGGATGATTTGATTCTAGTTGCACTTTTAGGTCGACCTTTAGTATTAGTATGGACTAGTGGATCCCGAATAGAAATTTGAGGTATCATGTTCACATGAGAGCTTCCTGCCATAGAATCTTGTGAAGCGGTCTCTAATTGTTTCGACCTTGTTCGAATACTTTGCTCTTCTAAAAACTTCAAAAGGATAATGTTTAGTTTCTTTATCTCAGTCGGGGAGTCTCTTGCTTGTTCGATCGCTTTTCTAAAATTTGATTGAACATACCATAAAGTTAACACACTTACTTCATTCTCATTGTCTGTGTCTTCGAGCCCAATCGTGCAATTATCCACCTTATACCTTGCATCTAGAGTCCACCTAGGTAAAATATAGTGATCAGGTAGAGTTTCAACATGTCTCTTCTTCAAGACATACAAGATATGCTTGCATAATATCCCATATGTTTCAAACTTTGCACATGAACATGTGACATCTATCTTATCTGAGACACGAAAGTTAACACTTCTCCAATATATTTTATCTATATCCACTTGTCCAACCTTATATATGATTTGTTCAGAAGTCTTGCTTATGGTCTCATGAGTTAAATTGAAGGTAGCTTCAATCCATTCTTTTTTGAATACATAAAAGAGTTTTCTTGTGTAACGTGAACTCGCTTTTGCCTCTATCAAATTAACAGAAGAAAGAGCTGGCTTGGAGTTCATGGTCTTGAAGTCTTCGTCTTCTTCGGCAGCCCTTCGAGCCTCAACAGCTTTATCATACTGTACTAGGAACTCATTCAACATGGTCTTGGAATTTACATATCCATAAAAAAAAGAGTGAATACTCTCACTTCTTCCGCTTGATGTCATGCCAGCAAAGAAACAATCTTTCAAGAAGGCTTTAGCCCAATATTTACGTTGGTTATACATCTCCGTTATCCAACTGCCGCTTTGAAAATTATATTTAGCACATAAAAATTCCCAACGACTTTCAAATTCTTCAATTGTATTACTCTTTACCCACTGCTTATGTAACTCTTCAAAGTCACTATAATGAACTTTTAGAGGTCGAAGATGCTCGGTCTCATGTTTCTTAATATGCCATGAACAATAACGATGTCGAGTGTTTGGAAAAACACTTTGTATTGCATTACAGATAGCTTTATCTTGATCTGTAATCATCGCTAAGGGATACTTATCAAACATGCACTTCAAGAAATTTTTAAATAACCATTCAAAAGTATCTTGCTTCTCATTCTCCAATAGGGCACCACCGAAAAGTATTGACTGGCAATGATGATTCACCCCGACAAAAGGAGCAAATGGCATCTTAAATTTGTTGGTCATGTATGTGACATCAAACACAACATCTCCAAACTTTATATATGCGTCTCTTGATCTCCCATCAGCCCAAAAAATATTTCTTGGAGATCCATCCTCAAATAAATCCACAACAAAATAGAGGTTTCAATTTTCTATTAGTTTATCTTGGAAATGCTTAATAAGCCCATAGAACTCCTTGCCTTTGTATTGTTTCCTTTCAACAGCTAAGATATCAGCACATTGCTTTGATGTGACATCATTTTCACATGGACTTTTCATGGTGTTTACGACCTTCCTGATTTAACTAGGTCTCAACCCGGATCGACTAAGTTCCGACATTAGAGATTTGCAAGCTTCTGCGCGGTGAAACTTCCCATGAGACCGGTGTTTCATAACTTTGGTCGGAGTAACAGTTAGTTCATGATTGTGTGAATCATTAAATTTATCTACTAGCCATTTTCCATCTTTACCTTTTGAAATCCTAAGAAATGCTTCACATCCGGTCCTTAATTCCCTACGACGTTTGACATCTCCTTTAGAACTATCACGCTTTAAATCTTTAAACCCCTCTTTGTTGCATACATATTTCCTTCTATATGGTTCATTTGTTGTCTTATCCTTAAAAGTCGAACGAATACGTATTCCAAACCCATGTACAAATGCATAGCGATTGTAGAAATCATATGCGTCACCAAGAGTATCAAAAACCTGCCCGATCACATCATCATTTACTTCTTTCTCAAACTCAAAATCCATGTCGAAGTCTTTTATATTGTCTACTTCAACATCGGAATCACTATGTACGACTAAATACCCATTTGCATCAATATCATCAATCAAATTCGATTCTAACGCTTCCTTCTCTGGTTGAACTCTTGAATCCATTAGCTTAGCTTCTGAATGTTCTGCATCAACAAAAGTACAAACATGTCGAAACCTATAAATCGATGAACAACCTGGGAAAAAAGCATTCTTAAATAGAGTTGGTTACATCTAATACATGCATATCTTCCCGGTGGTTATACGAATTATGGTGTTTACTATGTTTAATAGTCAAACAATCATCACCAGCAATCATTACTAGTACTAAATCCAATCTAAGGAAACTTTTGGAAAAACCTTATAGTATTTACTTACGGATCATGATGTTTAAGATACTTTTAGTCAAACAATCATTACTAGTACTAAATCCAATCTAAGGAAACTTTTAAAAAAACATGATACCATAGCAAATACCCAATCGATTAACTGAGAGTGGAGGTATTAGCAAATACCTAATTTCCCCAGTTACACAAGACTCCTCTGCGATTCTACCGATGAGGTATTCTTTTTGTTTGTAACAGAGGCACCAATTACACACAAGACTCCTCTGGCTTTCTGTAATTACAATGGCAGTTCATGCTATGATTATGCGATTTGGGGTGAATCACGTATTCTTTTTTGTTTCAGTTATTTAGGGATATGAACCAAGATTTGAGAAATAAAAGGTTTAATTTTATTTTTTAGGGATTTTAATCAAAACTACGTAGTTTTGATGTGTTTGGCGCGTAAGGTTATACGTCTAACAGCACCGTATTCACTTTCCCCTATATATATATATATATACCCGCATATCTATATTTCCACACAACAATTATTTCAACAAAATCACAACAGAACTGAAAAAACACTAATTCGAACACACCGAGTAGTACTTGATATATCAGTTTTAAACTTGTACCGTTTCGAATCGAACCGTTTCGACACGAGCCGTTTCGACCCTTACTGTTTCGACTCGAACCGTTTCGACGCGAATCGTTCAACCTGTACCGTTTGAATCGAACCGAACCAATTCAACCCGAACCGTTTCGTCGCGAGCCGTTTCGACCCGAACTGGTGGTTGTGGGTGCCGGGGTGATGGATTCCAATTCATTTGACAACCAAACACAAAAAAAATAGAATTGAGATTCCATTTCCAATAATTTCCAATTCCAATTGGAATGTTTAAATTCCAAATCCAATTTCTTCAAATTCTAATTTCTATACAAATTCCAAATCCAATTCTAAATCATTCCGCGAACCAAACGCCCCCTTAAAATAGATTTAAAAAGCTCGAGAAAGTTTGATTGAAAACAAAGGAAGAAAGTGATTTGAATTAAGTTAGTATGTCGGAAACAAAATCACTGGTGTTCTAAATAATAACCTCCTTTGAGGCTCATCAAATTTATTTCGACAGTGGTTTGAATTAAGTTAGTATGTCGGAAACAAAATCACTGTCACTACTTTTTTCCTTTTTAAATAGGAACTATAAGATGAAGAAATGTGAAGGCCAAGCCAAAAGTTTTGACCAACAACCAAATGAACAGAAGTAGGACTAATTGTAATATAAAACCAAAGTTAACTCAAATCAAATAGTGTTCACCCCTAAATCCTTGCTCCTTGTCATAAACGACTTTATTCTTTAATTGCTATACAAATCGGTACAAGAAAATATTATATGTTCCCTTCTAGACTTAAAAATATACTTTCTTTTTTCAAGGACATAACTCCTACAGTTTGTGTACTATGGAAATGTTAGGATAGTTAGGATATATTGCAATGATAAGAGATTCAAATAGTAAAATACAAGTAACTTTCTATTGGGTTTGTACAGATATTACAGGTTTTGTTGTTTCTTTTAAACAACAATTTATACTCCTAATTACCACTAATAAACTTAAACTAAATAGCCCCTATCAAAGAAAGTTCTTGCAATGCAAATACCATCTTTCATATTTTTTAAAAGACTATCCTTTTATCATCAATAATCGATTTTGAAAGTTTGCGGTGGGCGACCGCATAAGTGGAATTATTCTTCTCTAGGAACAATGCATTTTTAGCATCAAAACGACTCAAATGGTTTCAACGTTTAGCGTACATTAACGTTGGTGTTTACCCGTTCACGTCACTTTTTTTGATAGTTTATTGTTTTCTACCGGCGCTATCATTGTTATCGGATTAAACCTGCATACAACGGGGATACGTACCTGAAACCACTTCCTTCTTCTTCTCCTGCCTAAGATTACAACCCTAGGTTGATCATATTCATTGGAAAACCCTAACTTCAACAGAATTTGGGAGAATAAGTATACCTGGGGATGAATTGAGAGATCTGGGAAGGCGGTGGCGAGCTGTTGCTGTTGAGTATTGATCTCAAATGGTGAATCCATGACGAAGGACATAGGCCGTAGGATCTCCGACGACGCCGCCTTGTGTAGCATACAGAGTTGTCGGAACCCTAACCGGAAAACCCTTCCCAAAACCCTGCAGTTCCTCTCTTCTCGCATGGCCTTCTCTTTCCCTATCTAACGTCGCTGCGTTGCCGACGTCGATTGACGCCGGTTTGAGCCAGACCGGTGGTAGTAATGGGAGGCGCAGTGTCGATGTCGGTAGAGGCACGGTGGATGACGCGTGTTGTGGGGGAAAGGAGTGTGGAGTGATGTCCAGTGACCGGATTTGGTGGTGCTGGATGGTGGAAGGGCGACGGTGGGTTGATGTGAGGGGATTTGGTGGTGCTGGATGGTGGAAGGGAGACGGTGGGTTGATATGAGGGTTTTGGGATGAGAAAGGGATGATTGTGTATTAATATTGATGTTGTATTATTATAATAATAAATTTACTGTTCATTAACTTCGTTTATTAATATATGTATAATAACTAACCTTCCATGTTTTTCAGTAATTAAACTAATGTTCCCAGTTTCTACGTACGATACTCACGATCTTCCAACCTTTCATATTCCATCGTGAAGTTGATGCGTTTAACACTCTAATGTCATAATCCTATTGTACATTTTTAAATAATTGAAAAAAAAACTTTGTTGGAAAACTGAGTACTTTTGAATTATATTTTTTATGGATTACTTTTTTGATTATATTTTATTATGGAATCATATACTTTTAGATTATTTTTAATGGAATAAATGATTTAAATAATTCCAACTATTGTTAATTGACCTTCACCGGTCCCAACTACAAAAATCACCACTCGTACTCCAAACTATTAACATATTGGTCTCAAATGGACCCTGACTAACGGGACCCTAATGTCGTTAGTTGTCGGTTACTGAAAAACATTTTTGGCCGCAAAAAAGGTTCTTAAAGATCCGATCTAACGTTACAAAGAGGTTTTGGCCGAAAATGTTGAGTTTTCCGACAAAAAGGAGTTTTTCGGCGACCTCAATAACTGAGGCTTTTATTAGAAAAAGGTTCCGAAAGGTCTGATCTAACGTTACAAAGAGGTTTGGAACGAAAATGTTGAGTTTTCTGACAAAAAGGAGTGTTCCGACCAAAAAACGTTTTTCCGGTGACCTTAATAATTAGGGCTTTCGGTAGAGAAAAGGTTGCAAAAGTTCCAATCTAGGTTTACAAAGAGGCTTGGGACGAAAATGTTGAATTTTCCATCCAAAAACGTTTTTCGGACGACCGAGGACTAATGGCGTTACGGTTCTGTTAGTAGGGTCCATTGGAGGGCAATATGCTAATAGTTGGAACTGCTCGTGGTGATTTTTGTACTTAGGACCAGTGGCAGCCAATTAACAAAAGTTGGGATTATTTATATCTTATTTTCTGTCACAACCCCCGTCCCCTACAACCCGGGAACGGGCGGCCGCAGCCAGTTTCGGTGGTATCTTGTTTTTATCCATTTTGGAAGCAGAAATTTCATCAGGACCGTAGTTAGGAAATATTTTTATCAGAGTAAAATATCACACTATAATATTAAACACGTGGGAAAAATCCCAAGTTTTAAGTACACACATTTTCATAGGGATAAACCCTATTTTATTTAATAAAAACATCTCTTTATTTTAGGTAACTTTATAGCCACTTTTCCAAGCCTTCAGTGCTGTCCAGCTGGCTTCTATTCGGCTTTCACATTTTGTTACCTGAAACGCGTTTAAAAACATTTTGTCAATGAGAAATACTGGTGAGTGAATCCCAGTTAATCAAGTTTAGTAAAAACCATTGTACAGTATTGAGGGCGGTCGCGCAATTACATTTGTTTCCATCTACTTAATTACCACCCACGGTACTGTCAACCCGACTTGTGGTCATGTTACTCCTCGCAAGATAGTAACAAATTTTGTATACAAAACCCCCAACATACCGACGATAATTGTAGAATACAAATACTCAATCACTGTTTAATATATTATTAATCGTGTGAGGTTTTGTAAAAACAATTTGCAAAAAGGAGATTACTCACATTGCTGTCTTAGGTTTTCCTTTAGGGTTTCCTGGTGATTATCTATTAAACACACAAATGCACACGCGTTAGTACAATAACCCAATATTTACATTAGTAATACCCTCCCCGAGACGGCATTCCAACGACTACGTCGGGCAGAACCTCGACAGCCGTTACGGAACCCTGAATCAATCGGGCAGCGTATCTAATACGTAACCGGGGTTATGATACTTACAACGGAGCAGAACTTCGTTATTTAGGGGGTATTATGCCCGGAAATAGCTTATACTATGTGAGAATTCGAGGACCCTTATAAACGTGGCGCACCACGGAGGCATTTCGCGGAACTATCCTTAGTTTAATTTAGATTAATTTTTATGTTTTCTAGTTAGTTTTAATTTTCAGGAATAAAACACACTCATGGTGGTAAGGGATGAAAAGGGGAACGAGAAAAATGACCTCATGCACAAGAACACGGCAACCCGACAATTCTCTCCATTTCAGAAGGTTCAACACGGGCCGTGCCCAACCAACACGGCCCCGTGCTGAACCACCTGCAGAAAAAACGCCCAGTTCAGGTAACTGGACACGGGCCGTGTTCACCAGACACGCCCCCGTGTCCAGACTTCTGTTTCTCTTGTTTCAATTTTGTTACTGGCACTTGAACACGGGGCCGTGCCCGGACAACACGGGGCCGTGTTCAGCGCCCAGTAACAGAAAATTTTTGCTTTTTAAACACTATTTTACACATCTAATCAACCTAAAAATTTATTTTTGGGACACATTGAGGACAATGTGTAATTTAAGTGTGGGGGGGATGCTAAAACCTTGAATTTTGCAAGTCCTAAATACAAGCCTTACACAAAACTCTATTGGAACCGCTAATCACCCCAAATTTTTTCAAAAATTTCATATTTTTTTACTTGTCTAGGTTTAACTCGGGAGATTCAAGTTCTCAAAAAGGTTATATTTTTACGAATTTACAACCGATAGCGTAGTGATAAAAAGAACCAACATAAGAAAATTATGAAAAGGCATGGGAAACTTAGTTAAAATTTGATTATATATACTTGATCACATAAAAACCCATTCCCACAAAAGTGAGTTTTGAGCCTTTATTGAGCATACAATTACATATCATTAGACTAAATGCTCATTTTTCGTTTCTTGTGTGAATAGCCGCTTGGTTCTTACGACTCTAGAACTTGCCTTGACGATACATTCCCGGTCCTTATCAACTTAAACCCGAGTAAGTAAATGATGGAGGCATTAGGACTAACCCCTTTTTATTTCTACACCATTATTTTTCTTTTTCTTTTACCACCTACCCAAAAATCCCCCTAGTTAACCCCTTTGAGCCTAAACCTTTTCATTTCATCACCCAAACCAAAAACCCTTTTACCCACCAAAACCTTTTTATTTTTAACCCTTTGTTTTAGTAACAAGTTCGGTTTTTCGTGAAAAAAAAAATGTGTGTTGATGATGAAGCAAAAAGAAAATAAACAAACAAGTTCATCAAAAATAACTTTGTTTGAATAATAGCTTCATCAAAATAAGAGTTACAAAAAATAGAAAGTCCTACGAAAACCGGCACTTGTTACGCTTTTTCGCCCTTTTACCACTAACCACTAACCCAACCACCTACCTTTAACCCAAGCCTAACCCTTAACCCACAAAGTCCTCTTGATATTTACAAAGGTATAAAAGTTAAAAAGGAGGAGGATTGATTGCTTGGCAAGCTTATGGTAGGAATAAGTTCCACGCCGCTCTCGAGTGATTCACTAAAAATACACCTTCGGCCGAGTGTGAGTGATTTCTCCCGTGAGGTATGTGAACTTGTATATAAATGGAATTTAAAAAAAGGCATGTTATGCCCAAATAAGTAATTTCTCCTATGAAACGTTCTAAATAAATCATTACGAATAGGATTGTAAATAGATAAAAATAAAACCCAAAAGGATCTTGGATATCCCGACACTCTACGACAAGCCCAAAACCTTCTCTTCTACCCATTCCATTTGGGAGTGTAAGCCACATGTTAAAGAGTTTTGCTTGAGGACAAGCAATAGTTCAAGTGTGGGGGTATTTGATGTGTGTAAAATGCAACATATAAATTACATCAAATGAGGCATAAAACTAACCCTTTTTAAGTACTAATATTGGAAAAAGAGTGTTTTTGTCTTCCTTTTGTATTTTCAGGATTAAATGAGCTCAAAAACACAAAAGAAGCAAAAAGATAGCTAATTCCAACATAAATACAAGGAAAGGAACATTAGTGGACTGCCCGACCCCTCAATGGCATCTTCCCAAGCAAAATAGAGAAGGCAGAAGACTGAACACGGGCCGTGCTCAGCCAGCACGGGGCCGTGCCCAAGAAGCAGCAGAAAAGACAAACCTATAGAAGCTTCTATTGCCCACCACGGGCCGTGCCCAGCGGACACGGGGGCGTGTCGAAAGTACAGCAGGCGCATTTATTGTAATTGCGAATTACAATTAATGAGGAGAGAGAGTGTCAGACAGGCACGGGGCCGTGCCCAGCTCTCTGTTCAGCCTATAAATATGAGTGCTTGGATTCATTTCAACTCATCCCTTGGCACACCACCTCTCTCACACTTCATCCACCACCCACCACCATCACAACACCATCATCCACCACCATCATCCATTGTCCATCGTAGAGTGTGTGAGTCGTCTCGGGATCCAAGATTGATCGTAAGAGTTCTTGACAATCAAGGCCATGTTTGCCTAAGTCTCTTACATCACTTGGTGAAGACAAAGTGTCTAGTATAATACTTTTTATTTCTAATCTTTTGCACTTTTTATTTGGTTTTGTATTAATGACTTTAATAACTACTTACTTATGTTGAAGGTGATCTTTCCTTATCGTTTGTCCGTGGTGTCTTGGCATTATTTTACTGTTTATATAAAATAAAAGATTTTCACCATTCATATCTCCACGGTCTATATGGAGGTATGTTGGCTACCTGGTCGGGGGTTAAGGGAACGGTTTGGTAAAGGTCTTGCCATTGTTCAGCGTTTAGAGGTCCTGCAATGGACCTGGGTCAAATTTAGTAGGACCTCCTTCAATGCTTCACGGTATTGGATGGCGGGGGTCCAAACTCTTTGATCCCCTCATAAGTTAACTACTATTAATACTATAACCCGGCTATTTAGGACTGTATCCCTGCTGACTCAGACTACTTAGCCGAGGGTAACGTCACTGCCAAAAGCGGGGCCTACCACAATACTGCATTAATAACTTAATTCATTATCTTCCAATAATCCACCCTTTTAGGATTGTATCCTTGCTGACTCAAACTACTGGGGTGAGGGTAACGTCACCTTCAAAAGAGGGGCCTACTACAATAACTAAGATAATCTCTTAATTATGTGCAAAAGTGCGGAAATAATCAAAGGTTATACTAGATACGAGTCGGAACCAAGTGATTCATCTTGTCTATCTGTTTTTCTTTTTATTTTATTTTTCAGCATTTTAGTTAGTTTTTATTTTTCTTAGTTTAAAAACCTTTTTCTAAACTTTTTGTTTTGATTAGACGTTGAGGATAAACCGGTACTAAAAGCTCTTGTGTCCTTGGACGACCTCGGTATCTTACCAACGCTATACTACGCTCACGATGGGTGCACTTGCCCATATGTGTGTTTAGTGTTAGTAAAATATCGTGTTTTATAAATTTAAAACTTGGCTAAAATAAGTGTTAAAAAGGGCTTAAAATATACACCTAATATATATAACACTTCACACGCATCAAGGCCCTAGCCTGGCCCAGTCATCGAACTAGCTTTGCCACGAGCCCGACACGTGGCGGCACAGGGTTAAGCCTGGTGGCTCGACTGTCGTGGCCCGCGTAGGAGTTCAAGGGGGTCTACGCGCCCCGCGACGAACCCCATTTTCTTGTTTTTATTTTTATTTTATTAAATTAAAGATATTTGGGGCTCGTTTTCGCATACGGGGTGTATTTTAGGACATATTGGGGTACTCTAAATATATTAGGGGTGTCGAAAATATTTAGGAGGGTTGTTATATCCTCCCCACCTTGTTTTAGAGCTCGTCCTCGAGATCTACTGGAATAAGCGTGGATATTTCCTTTGCATTTCTGATTCATGCTCCCGTGTGTATTCTGGTCCTCTTTTGGAGTCCCATTTCACTTTGACCAGAACTAATCTCTTGTGCTTGAGGTTCTTAACTTTCCTGTCTTCAATCTGTAGGGGTCTTTCTACAAATTTAAGTTGTTCATTTACCTCTATATCCCTAAGAGATACTACCAGTGATTCATCGGCTAAGCATTTCTTGAGATTAGATACATGAAATACATCATGTATTCCTGCTATTTCCTCTGGTAATTGTAGTTGATAGGCTATAGGTCCTACTCTTCTAATAATCTCAAAAGGTCCAACATACCTGGGGCTTAGCTTTCCCCTTTTGATGAATCTTACCACTCCTTTCCAAGGAGAGACTTACAATAATACTTTATCTCCTACTTGAAATTCCAATGGTTTCCGTCTGTTATCAGCATAACTCTTTTGTCGGTCACGAACTGTTTTTAGTCGTTCCTTGACTTGAATGATCTTGTCGATTGTTTCTTGTACTATCTCAGGTCCGGATAGTTGCTTTTCCCCAATTTCTGCCCTACAGACTGGGGTTCGGCACTTTCGTCCATAAAGTGCTTCGAATGGTGCAGCATTGATACTTGTGTGATAATTGTTATTATAAGAAAATTCTATTAATGGTAAGTGATCGTCCAAATTACCTCCGAAATCAATTACACAAGCTCGAAGCATGTACTCCATTGTCTGAATTGTCCTTTCACTTTGTCCGTCTGTTTGAGGATGATAAGCTGTGCTTAGATTTAACTTGGTTCCCATTGCCTTTTGGAAGCTTGCCCAAAAATGAGAGGTAAAACGGCTATCTCTGTCAGAAACAATTGATAAAGGAATTCCATGTAATGAAACTATTTCATTTACATACAGCTTAGCTAACTGTTCCATACTGAAAGTTTCCTTCATTGGTGGAAAATGAGCTGACTTAGTTAATCTATCTACAATCACCCAGATTGTATCATGACCTTTTTCTTGTTTTGGGAAATTTGGTAACAAAATCCATTGTTATCAATTCCCATTTCCAAACTGGCATTTCTAACTGCTGCAATAACCCTGAGGGTTCTGGTGTTCAGCTTTAACTTGTGAACAGGTTAAACACTTAGAAACATAAGCTGCTATATCCTTTTTCATTCCTATCCACCAAAAATTCTTTCTTAAATCCTGATACATCTTATCACTTCCAGGATGCATCGTATACTTAGTCTTATGGGCTTCTTCTAGTATATGGTGGCGTAGGTTTCCAAATTTAGGTATCCACATTCTCTTCTTATGGAATCTCCAAATCTCATCTGTTCCTTGTTCTAATTCCTTAATCATTCCTTTTAACTTTTCAGTATCGTCCTTGATTACTGATTCTTGTGCTTTTCTAATCTGTTCATTTAAATCTATCTGTAGATTTAATTTAAGAGAACACACTCTTTTTGGCTTTTCATGATACTTTCGACTTAAAGCATCAGCCACCACATTGGCCTTTCCTGCATGATACTGGATATTACAATCATAATCACTAAGTATTTCCATCTAGCGTCTTTGTCTCATATTCAACTCTTTTTGCCCGAAGACATACCTTAAACTCTTATTATCGGTGAAAATGGTAAACTTACGACCATAAAGGTAATGTCTCCAAATCTTAAGGGCAAAAATTATGGCTCCTAACTCTAGATCATGGGTTGAATAATTCTCTTCATGATTCTTAAGTTGTCTAGACGCATAGGCTATAACCTTTTGGCGTTGCATCAATACACATCCATAACCTAACTTAGAAGCGTCACAATAGACTACAAAGTCTTCAGTTCCTTCTGGTAACGCTAATATAGATGCATGGGTTAGTCTTTGCTTAAGAATTCTAAAGGCTTCTTCCTGTTTTGGTCCCCATTCAAACTTAACAGATTTACAGGTTAGCTTAGTCAAGGGAATGGCTATTCTAGAAAAATCTTGAATGAATCTTCTATAGTAATCGGCCAATCCTAAGAAACTTCTAACCTCAGTTGGTGATTCAGGGGTTTTCCATTTGGTAATCGCCTCGATCTTAGTGGGATCCACATGAATTCCTTCATGATTGACTAAATGTCCAAGAAACTGTACCTGTTCTAACCAAAACTCGCACTTTGAAAACTTTGCATAAAGCTTTTCTTTCCTCAATAAACTTAGAAGTGCGTGTAAACCATGTAATGTGTAACCAAAAATGATATGTATGGCTAGTGAAATGCATCAACTAAACCATAGATGAAACGCACAAAACAAAGTATTGAAGTAAAACTTGGTTTAAATCAATACTATGTTCCATGGAAATGCATGATTAAATGTAAATCATGTCCAAATGTTTACCCAATCGTTAAACCATCTTGTTTTAATCGTTCAAATCGTTCTTGTTTTAATTGTTCAAATCGTTCTTGTTTTAATTGTGAAACTACTTAATGGTCGATTCTCTAATAACATTCAAACCTTCTTGACGCGTTCCTCGTTCCAACTCGCTCTCGCTCTCGTTCTTAACAAACCCTTACCAAAGGATAAATTAATAATCTCGTTCTTAACAAACCCTTACCAAAGGATTAATTAATAATCTCGTTCTTAACAAATCCTTAACAAAGGATAAATTAATAATCTCGTTCTTAACAAACCCTTACCAAAGGATAAATTAATAATCTCGTTCTTAACAAACCCTTACCAAAGGATAAATTAATAATCTCGTTCTTAACAAACCCTTACCAAAGGATAAATTAATAATCTCGTTCTTGAAACCATTGTTATTGTTCTTGAAACCACATTGTAATTGTTATTGTAATCGTTCTTGAAATCATTGTTAAAATATTTAGCACATATGAGTCACCCCAAAACAGTTTGGAAAACAGTAAAAGAGGGGAATAATGTACTCGCCTAAGAATGCTTAGAGGTCTTGAACAACAACCAAACAAAGCTTGAGGGAGCACGGAATCAGTCGGCAAATCTAAAACTATATAATTAAGCCGGACTTAAATCGGGAGATCGGATAGGATGAGGCTTGGTAAACCAAATGAGTATTGGAACTCATATGATATGGTTTAACAAGGCCTACATACTACAATGAAACCAAACCTAAGTGCTTTCGACCCATCGCGACCCATTAAGGTAGCTTATGCTACTTTAACGCGTCGTGCGCGTGAAACGCGTTCGGACCGTCTAACTAGTCCTATGACAAGTGTTATATGCCTAAACATGTTACAAAATCAGTTATGTGACAAAAGTTTAGGTTACATATGCTTAATTACCAATTATACATGAAAAGGGTATTCTGGTAATTTACCTAAGGCATATAAACTACCTATCATACAACTACTTAAACGAAGCGACCATAGGGTATAACCTCGGAAGGTTATTCCCTACCTACTATGGTCACCTAATGTATTTGGTCGGATCCTAATGATCGACCAAATGGGTCGGGTTCGAGGTATAAGCGATTTATTAGATCGCTTACCCTACGACCCTAGACAACGTGGTAATCAGTAGGCATAGTCCCAAGGGACTATAACAAACGTGATTACACTCACGTTGCGAAGTTCAAACGAACTTCGCATTGACCATTACTGGTCAACGCAGAAAGTCAAACAAAGTTTGACTTTCAGACTCGAAAGACTCGAAAAGCAATAAAAGAACGAAAGAATACTTACCCAGGGTCCCCGAATGCTAATCTCGATCCAAGAACTCAGGTATGAAACAATGGTTTCAACTTAGAGCTCTCAAATCAAGATTCTAGTGAGAAATGAAGTTGGGGATGGATGGGTATTTATAGTAAATGGTCCACCGTTAGGATCGTTTGATGGAAAACGTGCCATGATCCAAGGCGTACACTTGTCGGAAACTCATGGTGGCTAAAAGTGATCCTTATCAGCTGACTAAGCGAAAGAGAATGTGTGGTTGTGAACGAAACAGCTGGAAACTGCTGTTAGATTCGATTAATCTGGTCAGAAGGGGCCTCACGGGCCGCCTGAGGATGTAAGGATCCTGAGGCGGGCCGCCTAGCAGTCACAGATCAGACATAAGTTTCAGAAATGACAGTTTCATTCCCTGCACGTGTTTAAGGCCATTTCCGACACTTCTAAGGCCCGTAAAGCCAACTTTAAGGCCCTAAAATGTTGCCTAAACATTTTGGACATGAAACATGCTCAAAAATATGCCGGACATTGGTTCGTTTGGCCGTACGAACGCGATGTTCGCTTAATTACGACGGAATGCGCATAAGCGCGAAAAACGATCCAAATGACGTGACGAATGGATTTTTCTTATTCCGAACACTAAAATAAAATATTTTAGTGCTTACATAAATATTTGGATGTCCGGATGTATTCAGAACGTAAGTTATGCGCGAAAATGCAAACTTGTGCACTTTTTGACACTTTTAGTCCCTGAATGACACAAAAGTTTATTTTAGCACACCGAACCCCTCAAAGCCTATTTCTAAGCTATGTAAAGGATATTTATGGTATGTTTAACTTATGGCCATGTTCCGGAATGTCTGTTACAGTTCAAATTGGCATACTTTCGCAGTTTGTCAACTTTAGTCCCTGTAAGCGATTAAACTTTGATTTCACCACACCAAACCTTCCAAAACTTATATCTAAGTTATGTAAAGGTTATTTAAGGTATGTTAAGCCTATGTCACTATTCCGGAGTGTTTGTTGCATTAAACTGGTTATATTTACGCATCAGTGCGCGTATAACCTTCCAGAAAGCGATTTAGAGTTTGAAATTGAACAAGAATTGATATGTGCAAATGATACACATATTTTTACAAATCCCAAGTATGAAATATAATATTTCATTGGTTTGGTATTTGTTTGATGGCCGTGGAGGCACAGGTGTTACAGTCTCCCCTACTTTAGGAAATTTCGTCCCGAAATTTATTTAGAGGAAACTTGTGAGAGCTTGGAAATATGAAGTTGAAAAGATCGAACAACATTGGTTAGGGTTCTTGAACTTCTAGTAACCTTAATAACATTATGTTTGCAATGTAAGAGGGACACTTATATACAAGTATATGAAGCGTCATTGGTGCGTCCACCGTACCTCCATTACATCGTTCTCATTTCGTTATTTTTGTCACTATCGGTTCTTACACATAATAAATCTTACTAGGTTCCTATGCACTAAATTTCATAATTATGTACGCGTCCATAATTAGACAATTCCTTGCACAGTTCACACAGTCTATTTTATAATGTGTAGGGTAAAACCAAATGAACAAACCTGTGATGAGTGTAACTAGACCGCCATAGAGTCCTTTTAATTAAATCAATAAATGATCTAAATAGACTATCAAGGAGTCTGTTCAGCTACATCACTAGATGTCGTTCTTTAACCAAATTGTGAATCAATCTTTTAGACTAGACCACTCAAGGGTCTCTCATCGAATCATGGAATGGTACTATATAACCCAAGGGTCTTAACTACTACGTAGAAGCCCATAAGGATTTAAGGTAGTACTTTTTGAATACCCTACTATGAATCCCTCATATGAAGATATGAAAGATTCTATGAGGATTTGAAAAATCGTAACACACAAAAACATAGAGGAGAACACATAAACACATATCATATAACCACAAAATTGTTCGTTAATTTGTCTTGTAAATTGCGTACATGCATTTAAAGCACACTAGGAATCCATTCCGTGGGTTTCATTTGGTACTTTAAACGTTACCAAGAATCCAACTATAAAGATAGAAAGATTCAAAAAGAAAATTCGATTTCGATTATTAGGAACCGAAGTGTTCGAATTAAGGTACATAAGGAATCCAATTAAGGACTCTGATTTGAATGATAATCATCCACAAGGATCTAATTGTGAAGATAAAAAGATCCCATATGAATTTTAGAAGTTGAAGATGTTTTGAAACCTTGCACTGGATGTGCTTAGGTCAAAACATGTTGTAAAATGCTTATGAAGTTGAGATGCTTGATATGTCAAGACGACATATGAAGCAGAATTTTGAAGGTTAAATCAATGTATGAGGAAAAATATTTTTGAAAACTATGCATGGGGTTCTTTTAAGAAAAAATATGTTTAACGTTTTTGAAACCTTATATATAATACTTTTTGAAATCATAAAGTAGGTGTATTAGGTAGATATATTTACAAAAATGTTTTAAAAGCATGCGAGATGAATTTTGAAATTATGTATAAGGTTTTTGAAAGACATGAATGATGCTTTTCGAAATCATGCACTTGATCAGAAAATGTATTGTGTTAATATTGTCTTCAGACTATATGAAATATTTTGAAATTAGAAAGGTTGGTTTTGATAACATGGCCAATGTTTTTGAAATAACATAGACAATACATCTAGAAAAATTGTTTTCAAACTATATGAAATGTTTTGAGATCATGAAGATTGTTTTGAAATACTGGTACTGTGTATGTTGAAAAATCAAAACGTAATGGGTATGAGATTTGAAAATACCCTTAGTTATCTAACCAAGGATTTAAAGGCACAGATGTGCGAAAAGCACGATTACTCATAATGTCACTTAATTTTATGTACTTTGTTTCTTAGAGTGAAACGAGTACTTAAAATTTTCGAGGGAATCATGAGCAATTATTTGAAAGAGAGAAATCACAAGAGTAGTTTGTAAGGTACATAGTTCCTTGATGTAGGTATCATAGGAAAAGCCATACACACCTAGCAGGGGGTTGAGCTGGTTGGTTGGGGACTGCTTTACCATTGTGAGCGACCATGGCGAAGTTCTGAGAAGCCTTTCGCTTCTTTGACTTCTTAGGGGATCGTTCATCCATGGTCATTGATTCCTCGATTGGTTTATTGGCTGATGGTGTTGTTGCCTGACTAGGTCCTGCCTGTCTTGGTGACTCTTGAGTGGCTTCATCCTGGAGATGATACATGGCAGTAGCTAATTCAACAGTCTTCAGGACTACTTCGCCTATTCGCTGAGCGAATTTTGGCTGCTTGCTCAGATATCTGGGCGTCATCGTGATGAAGAGACATTCTTGAAGAAAAAGAAAGGCATAGGGAGAAACAGGTGAAAGATTATTGGACAATCAAAACAGAATGATAACGCATGAAGATTGCGATCATTTGTTTGTTACCTAAGGCAAACAAATGAGACGGTGACTGATCAAAGTAAATGGGTAAAAAATAATGTATCAGGAAGACATGCTCGCCTATAAGTGAACACTCATCCCAAGAATTCCCAGGTAAGCACAACTGGTCTCGCGTCTGATGAGATGTATACGAAGTGCTTGCCTAGACAGAAAACCCAGAATACAGGCATTCACCCTTCCAGTTTGCACGTGTTCACATTATTTAAAACCCAAAATCTTGACGAAGTTTTGAAAACTCAAAGGGGTTCAAAACCATAAAATAGAGAGTTCAAAACCTTACAATAGAGGGTTCAAAACCTAGTAATCAATCATCCTAGAACAGATGATTAGTTTTCAAAGCGGTTTTGAAATTTATGTTCTTGTTGTGGTCGTCGCCTAAGGATAGGTGACGGTATTGTTTTATGACTAAACGCAAGTAAACTCGCGTTAGGGTCCTAAGAAGGTTATAGACTAGGTCAAAGCATTACTAATAACCTAATTCCCTATAACCATTGGCTCTGATACCATCTTTTCTGTCACACCCCGACCGCGTAAAACAACAAATCGCGGCGGAAACATCGGGGCGTGTTGCAACAGAATTAATGTTTCATAACCATGGATACCAAAAAGTGTTTCGTTTTATTAAACATTGAATAATTACATCGTCTAGAAATCTAAATACACAAATTAAACATAGTCTATCATTGTTATTGAGTCACTAAGGCCTTGTCCAGTCCTATGTGAGCATGCATCTTATCAATCGATATCATTCAACAATACCTGAAACATATGTGAAAACGAGGTCAGCAAAGAAATGCTGGCGAGTACATAGGTTTTGTGAAAATAAGATTCATGACTTCTGTTTAAGAAAATGTTTAGTCATGAACCTTGTAATTTGCTTTGTCTTTGTAAATCATTTGAAAAATAATAAGTTCAGGTGATATGTATAATAAGAGAATAATGCATGATTAAATGAATAACCATGTAAAATGAGTTTATATAAGATAAGTTATTTGTAAATAAATGTCTTGTGAAAGGTATGTTACTTGTATAAAATGTTCTATGTCTCAAACTGAAATGATTCAAATAACGCTACAATATGTAATACCATACAAACACTTATATATAGGAAGTACCAGCGGCGTATCCACCATGCTTGTATCATATTACACACGCACCGTTACTCAAATCACTTACCTAAACAAACCACCAATGTAAGATGTCCATGTTTAAACAAATTGTCAAATGTATTGAATAATATAACAAAATGTTTATGTTAAGATGTAAATCATGTCATGTATTATCAATGTCAAAAGTGTTTGTGTCAAATGTAAACCATGTAATGTGTAACCAAAAATGATATGTATGGCTAGTGAAATGCATCAACTAAACCATAGATGAAACGCACAAAACAAAGTATTGAAGTAAAACTTGGTTTAAATCAATACTATGTTCCATGGAAATGCATGATTAAATGTAAATCATGTCCAAATGTTTACCCAATCGTTAAACCATCTTGTTTTAATCGTTCAAATCGTTCTTGTTTTAATTGTTCAAATCGTTCTTGTTTTAATTGTGAAACTACTTAATGGTCGATTCTCTAATAACATTCAAACCTTCTTGACGCGTTCCTCGTTCCAACTCGCTCTCGCTCTCGTTCTTAACAAACCCTTACCAAAGGATAAATTAATAATCTCGTTCTTAACAAACCCTTACCAAAGGATTAATTAATAATCTCGTTCTTAACAAATCCTTACCAAAGGATAAATTAATAATCTCATTCTTAACAAACCCTTACCAAAGGATAAATTAATAATCTCGTTCTTAACAAACCCTTACCAAAGGATAAATTAATAATCTCGTTCTTAACAAACCCTTACCAAAGGATAAATTAATAATCTCGTTCTTGAAACCATTGTTATTGTTCTTGAAACCACATTGTAATTGTTATTGTAATCGTTCTTGAAATCATTGTTAAAATATTTAGCACATATGAGTCACCCCAAAACAGTTTGGAAAACAGTAAAAGAGGGGAATAATGTACTCGCCTGAGAATGCTTAGAGGTCTTGAACAACAACCAAACAAAGCTTGAGGGAGCACGGAATCAGTCGGCAAATCTAAAACTATATAATTAAACCGGACTTAAATCGGGAGATCGGATAGGATGAGGCTTGGTAAACCAAATGAGTATTGGAACTCATATGATATGGTTTAACAAGGCCTACATACTACAATGAAACCAAACCTAAGTGCTTTCGACCCATCGCGACCCATTAAGGTAGCTTATGCTACTTTAACGCGTCGTGCGCGTGAAACGCGTTCGGACCGTCTAACTAGTCCTATGACAAGTGTTATATGCCTAAACATGTTACAAAATCAGTTATGTGACAAAAGTTTAGGTTACATATGCTTAATTACCAATTATACATGAAAAGGGTATTCTGGTAATTTACCTAAGGCATATAAACTACCTATCATACAACTACTTAAACGAAGCGACCATAGGGTATAACCTCGGAAGGTTATTCCCTACCTACTATGGTCACCTAATGTATTTGGTCGGATCCTAATGATCGACCAAATGGGTCGGGTTCGAGGTATAAGCGATTTATTAGATCGCTTACCCTACGACCCTAGACAACGTGGTAATCAGTAGGCATAGTCCCAATGGACTATAACCAACGTGATTACACTCACGTTGCGAAGTTCAAACGAACTTCGCATTGACCATTACTGGTCAACGCAGAAAGTCAAACAAAGTTTGACTTTCAGACTCGAAAGGCTCGAAAAGCAATAAAAGAACGAAAGAATACTTACCCAGGGTCCCCGAATGCTAATCTCGATCCAAGAACTCAGGTATGAAACAATGGTTTCAACTTAGAGCTCTCAAATCAAGATTCTAGTGAGAAATGAAGTTGGGGATGGATGGGTATTTATAGTAAATGGTCCACCGTTAGGATCGTTTGATGGAAAACGTGCCATGATCCAAGGCGTACACTTGTCGGAAACTCATGGTGGCTAAAAGTGATCCTTATCAGCTGACTAAGCGAAAGAGAATGTGTGGTTGTGAACGAAACAGCTGGAAACTGCTGTTAGATTCGATTAATCTGGTCAGAAGGGGCCTCACGGGCCGCCTGAGGATGTAAGGATCCTGAGGCGGGCCGCCTAGCAGTCACAGATCAGACATAAGTTTCAGAAATGACAGTTTCAGTCCCTGCACGTGTTTAAGGCCATTTCCGACACTTCTAAGGCCCGTAAAGCCAACTTTAAGGCCCTAAAATGTTGCCTAAACATTTTGGACATGAAACATGCTCAAAAATATGCCGGACATTGGTTCGTTTGGCCGTACGAGCGCGATGTTCGCTTAATTACGACGGAATGCGCATAAGCGCGAAAAACGATCCAAATGACGTGACGAATGGATTTTTCTTATTCCGAACACTAAAATAAAATATTTTAGTGCTTACATAAATATTTGGATGTCCGGATGTATTCAGAACGTAAGTTATGCGCGAAAATGCAAACTTGTGCACTTTTTGACACTTTTAGTCCCTGAATGACACAAAAGTTTATTTTAGCACACCGAACCCCTCAAAGCCTATTTCTAAGCTATGTAAAGGATATTTATGGTATGTTTAACTTATGGCCATGTTCCGGAATGTCTGTTACAGTTCAAATTGGCATACTTTCGCAGTTTGTCAACTTTAGTCCCTGTAAGCGATTAAACTTTGATTTCACCACACCAAACCTTCCAAAACTTATATCTAAGTTATGTAAAGGTTATTTAAGGTATGTTAAGCCTATGTCACTATTCCGGAGTGTTTGTTGCATTAAACTGGTTATATTTACGCATCAGTGCGCGTATAACCTTCCAGAAAGCGATTTAGAGTTTGAAATTGAACAAGAATTGATATGTGCAAATGATACACATATTTTTACAAATCCCAAGTATGAAATATAATATTTCATTGGTTTGGTATTTGTTTGATGGCCGTGGAGGCACAGGTTTAGTGTTAGTAAAATATCGTGTTTTATAAATTTAAAACTTGGCTAAAATAAGTGTTAAAAAAGGCTTAAAATATACACCTAATATATATAACACTTCACACGCATCAAGTTTTTGGCGCCATTGCCGGGGACACAAGGATTTTAAGAAAGTTAGGAATCAACGGCCTAATCATTTTTATTTCTTCTTTTTATTTTTTTAGGATTTTCTTAAGTTTTTCAGCTTCTGCAGAGCTCAGCACGGGCCGTGCCCGGTCAGACACGGGCCGTGCCCAGCATCATCACTGGCAGTTTTTATTTTCTGAGTTACAGAGAGCTGAACACGGGGCCGTGTCGGTGCAACACGGGGTCGTGTCCAACTCCCAGTAACTGGGAATCCAGAAAACAATTACTGTATCTCTGACCACGGGCCGTGTTCACTGAGCACGGGGCCGTGGTGAACTTTCTGACCAACGTTCTTTTCTGTTTTTATTGCAGGACTTGGAACCCAGGTGCCACATTTGACCCTCCTACGTAGTGCATGAGCTCCAGTTCTAGTAGAGACATAAAAGAACCCCTAGAAGAACCCGAACGCTTTCTCAGAAAAAGACTTAAAGCTAAAAATCAAGAGAAAGCTTCGGGGGACCCACTTCCAATGGCGGACCAACGTACCCTCATGGATTACCTACGGCCTACCGTAGGCAATCTTGGCGCCGCTATCAATGCACCAAATGTCGAGGCCAACAACTTCGAACTTCGGCCGCATTTGATACAAATGCTCCAAAACTCCGCAACCTTCCACGGGCTTGTGGACGAGGATCCCCATCTACATATTACTAACTTCTTAGAAATATGTGATACCTTTCGGATCAATGGAGCATCAAATGACGCCATCCGCCTTCGAATGTTTCCATTTTCACTAAAAGACCGAGCTAAGGCTTGGCTTAACACCCTCCCAGTTGGATCGGTAAACACCTGGGATGAACTTGCCCAAAAGTTTTTATATAAGTATTTCCCTCCTGCTAAAACGGCTAAATTAATGACTGAAATTAATACATACTCACAAGAGGATGGGGAATCCTTATATGAAACTTGGGAAAGGTTCAAGGAGCTTCTAAGAAAGTGTCCTCACCACGGTCTAGCGGTATGGCAACAAGTATCCACTTTCTACAATGGGTTGTTGCCACACACAAGACAAACACTTGATTCAAGCTCCGGGGGACTTTTAGGTAATCGTCGCCCAAATGAAATATATAACCAAATTGAGGAAATTGCTCAAACCAATTTTCAATGGCACACTCCCCGAGGTAATAAATCTATTGCCCCGGGCGCCCATAAGGTTGATGAAAGCACCTCTTTACAAGCCCAAATCGAGGCCCTCTCTTCAAAAATCAAAAAGCTAGAAATGACAAAGACGGCCTCGGTTATGGCTTGTGAAGGGTGTGGTGGGTCACATGAAAATTGGAGTTGTATGAAAGAATTAGATGAACAAACAGAAACGGTAAACTACATGGATAATAGACCTAGGCCGTCGGGTCCTCCAACGGGTACCTACAACCAAGGATGGCGTAACCACCCAAATCTTGGTTGGAGAGATCCCGGCAATAGTAGTAACCAACAAAACCAATGAACTAATTTTCAACAACCACAAAATTTCTCTCAACAACAAAGTGGAAGAGAAAGGCTTGAAGATACTGTATCTCGCCTCATCTCTGACACTGAAAAGAAAAACTCGGATCGATTTCAACAATTGGAATCGAATTTTAGAAATCAACAAGCTAGCATTCAAAACGTTGAAAAACAATTAAATCAACTAGCTCAAAATTTCTCCGAGAGACCACAAGGCGCGTTACCTAGTAATACCGAAACCAACCCGAAGGCACAAGTACATCTCATCACGTTAAGAAATCGAACCGTGGGTCCCGAGGATGCTCCATCGCCGCCAAATGAAAGAAGCCATTCTAGCCAGCCTGTGACTCCTCCTGTGCCAGAAAAGGCTTCTCTACCAACTCAAGAGCCCACCAAGACTCCTCCAATTCCGTACCCCGGTAGGTTAAATCGTCAAAAGACCGATGAGCAATTCGCTAAACTTGAAAATTTACTAAAACAATTGCATGTTAATATTCCTTTTATCGAGGTCCTAACCCAAATGCCTAAATACACAAAATTTATGAGGGATTTCCTCACAAACAAAAGGAAAATTGAATCATTGCAATTAGTTAACTTAGGCGAAGAATGCTCCGCCTTAGTGCTCAACAAACTTCCACAAAAGAAAATCGATCCCGGAAGCTTCACAATTCCTTGCTCGATTGGGGAATCTCCCGTTCGTAATGCATTAGCCGATCTTGGGGCTAGCATTAACCTCAGGCCCACATCAATGTTCAAACGACTCGGCCTAGGAACAACAAGCCCTACAAAGATGAGCATACAACTCGCCGACAGATCCGTCAAATTTCCACAAGGTGTCGCTGAGAATTTGTTGGTAAAAGTTGACAACTTCGTTTTCCCAACCGACTTTGTCATCCTAGACATGGAAGAAGACACCGATGTCCCTCTCATCCTCGGGAGGCCATTTCTAGCCACCGCCCAAGCGGTGGTAGACATGAATGACGGAACATTAACATTGAAGTTTGGGGATGAGGAGGTGAAGTTTGAATGTGGAAAAAGAATTGAGGACGAAGACCCGGTCAACTACATGCAGGTCATAGACTCAAGCTTGGATGATGCTCTCCGACGGTGTAACATGGGATGCAATACATCCCACTTGGGTGACATATGACCGGCTTTGGGTTTAGCCAAGGACCCTTATAAACGTGGCGCACCACGGAGGCATTCCGCGGAACTATCCTTAGTTTAATTTAGATTAATTTTTATGTTTTCTAGTTAGTTTTAATTTTCAGGAATAAAACACACTCATGGTGGTAAAGGATGAAAAGGGGAACGAGAAAAATGACCTCATGCACAAGAACAAGGCAACCCGACAATTCTCTCCATTTCAGAAGGTTCAACACGGGCCGTGCCCAACCAACACGGCCCCGTGCTGAACCACCTGCAGAAAAAACGCCCAGTTCAAGTAACTGGACACGGGCCGTGTTCACCAGACACGCCCCCGTGTCCAGACTTCTGTTTCTCTTGTTTCAATTTTGTTACTGGCACTTGAACACGGGGCCGTGCCCGGACAACACGGGGCCGTGTTCAGCGCCCAGTAACAGAAAATTTTTGCTTTTTAAACACTATTTTACACATCTAATCAACCTAAAAATTTATTTTTGGGACACATTGAGGACAATGTGTAATTTAAGTGTGGGGGGGATGCTAAAACCTTGAATTTTGCAAGTCCTAAATACAAGCCTTACACAAAACTCTATTGGAACCGCTAATCACCCCAAATTTTTTCAAAAATTTCATATTTTTTTTACTTGTCTAGGTTTAACTCGGGAGATTCAAGTTCTCAAAAAGGTTATATTTTTACGAATTTACAACCGATAGCGTAGTGATAAAAAGAACCAACATAAGAAAATTATGAAAAGGCATGGGAAACTTAGTTAAAATTTGATTATATATACTTGATCACATAAAAACCCATTCCCACAAAAGTGAGTTTTGAGCCTTTATTGAGCATACAATTACATATCATTAGACTAAATGCTCATTTTTCGTTTCTTGTGTGAATAGCCGCTTGGTTCTTACGACTCTAGAACTTGCCTTGACGATACATTCCCGGTCCTTATCAACTTAAACCCGAGTAAGTAAATGATGGAGGCATTAAGACTAACCCCTTTTTATTTCTACACCATTATTTTTCTTTTTCTTTTACCACCTACCCAAAAATCCCCCTAGTTAACCCCACTGAGCCTAAACCTTTTCATTTCATCACCCAAACCAAAAACCCTTTTACCCACCAAAACCTTTTTATTTTTAACCCTTTGTTTTAGTAACAAGTTCGGTTTTTCGTGAAAAAAAAATGTGTGTTGATGATGAAGCAAAAAGAAAATAAACAAACAAGTTCATCAAAAATAACTTTGTTTGAATAATAGCTTCATCAAAATAAGAGTTACAAAAAATAGAAAGTCCTACGAAAACCGACACTTGTTACGCTTTTTCGCCCTTTTACCACTAACCACTAACCCAACCACCTACCTTTAACCCAAGCCTAACCCTTAACCCACAAAGTCCTCTTGATATTTACAAAGGTATAAAAGTTAAAAAGGAGGAGGATTGATTGCTTGGCAAGCTTATGGTAGGAATAAGTTCCACGCCGCTCTCGAGTGATTCACTAAAAATACACCTTCAGCCGAGTGTGAGTGATTTCTCCTGTGAGGTATGTGAACTTGTATATAAATGGAATTTAAAAAAAGGCATGTTATGCCCAAATAAGTAATTTCTCCTATGAAACGTTCTAAATAAATCATTACGAATAGGATTGTAAATAGATAAAAATAAAACCCAAAAGGATCTTGGATATCTCGACACTCTACGACAAGCCCAAAACCTTCTCTTCTACCCATTCCATTTGGGAGTGTAAGCCACATGTTAAAGAGTTTTGCTTGAGGACAAGCAATAGTTCAAGTGTGGGGGTATTTGATGTGTGTAAAATGCAACATATAAATTACATCAAATGAGGCATAAAACTAACCCTTTTTAAGTACTAATATTGGAAAAAGAGTGTTTTTGTCTTCCTTTTGTATTTTCAGGATTAAATGAGCTCAAAAACACAAAAGAAGCAAAAAGATAGCTAATTCCAACATAAATACAAGGAAAGGAACATTAGTGGACTGCCCGACCCCTCAATGGCATCTTCCCAAGCAAAATAGAGAAGGCAGAAGACTGAACACGGGCCGTGCTCAGCCAGCACGGGGCCGTGCCCAAGAAGCAGCAGAAAAGACAAACCTATAGAAGCTTCTATTGCCCACCACGGGCCGTGCCCAGCGGACACGGGGGCGTGTCGAAAGTACAGCAGGCGCATTTATTGTAATTGCGAATTACAATTAATGAGGAGAGAGAGTGTCAGACAGGCACGGGGCCGTGCCCAGCTCTCTGTTCAGCCTATAAATAGGAGTGCTTGGATTCATTTCAACTCATCCCTTGGCACACCACCTCTCTCACACTTCATCCACCACCCACCACCATCACAACACCATCATCCACCACCATCATCCATTGTCCATCGTAGAGTGTGTGAGTTGTCTCGGGATCCAAGATTGATCGTAAGAGTTCTTGACAATCAAGGCCATGTTTGCCTAAGTCTCTTACATCACTTGGTGAAGACAAAGTGTCTAGTATAATACTTTTTATTTCTAATCTTTTGCACTTTTTATTTGGATTTGTATTAATGACTTTAATAACTAGTTACTTATGTTGAAGGTGATCTTTCCTTATCGTTTGTCCGTGGTGTCTTGGCATTATTTTACTGTCTATATAAAATAAAAGATTTTCACCATTCATATCTCCACGGTCTATATGGAGGTATGTTGGCTACCTGGTCGGGGGTTAAGGGAACGGTTTGGTAAAGGTCTTGCCATTGTTCAGTGTTTAGAGGTCCTGCAATGGACCTGGGTCAAATTTAGTAGGACCTCCTTCAATGCTTCACGGTATTGGATGGCGGGGGTCCAAACTCTTTGATCCCCTCATAAGTTAACTACTATTAATACTATAACCCGGCTATTTAGGACTGTATCCCTGCTGACTCAGACTACTTAGCCGAGGGTAACGTCACTGCCAAAAGCGGGGCCTACCACAATACTGCATTAATAACTTAATTCATTATCTTCCAATAATCCACCCTTTTAGGATTGTATCCTTGCTGACTCAAACTACTGGGGTGAGGGTAACGTCACCTTCAAAAGAGGGGCCTACTACAATAACTAAGATAATCTCTTAATTATGTGCAAAAGTGCGGAAATAATCAAAGGTTATACTAGATACGAGTCGGAACCAAGTGATTCATCTTGTCTATCTGTTTTTCTTTTTATTTTATTTTTCAGCATTTTAGTTAGTTTTTATTTTTCTTAGTTTAAAAACCTTTTTCTAAACTTTTTGTTTTGATTAGACGTTGAGGATAAACCGGTACTAAAAGCTCTTGTGTCCTTGGACGACCTCGGTATCTTACCAACGCTATACTACGCTCACGATGGGTGCACTTGCCCATATGTGTGTTTAGTGTTAGTAAAATATCGTGTTTTATAAATTTAAAACTTGGCTAAAATAAGTGTTAAAAAGGGCTTAAAATATACACCTAATATATATAACACTTCACACGCATCAAGGCCCTAGCCTGGCCCAGTCATCGAACTAGCTTTGCCACGAGCCCGACACGTGGCGGCACAGGGTTAAGCCTGGTGGCTCGACTGTCGCGGCCCGCGTAGGAGTTCAAGGGGGTCTACGCGCCCCGCGACGAACCCCATTTTCTTGTTTTTATTTTTATTTTATTAAATTAAAGATATTTGGGGCCCGTTTTCGCATACGGGGTGTATTTTAGGACATATTGGGGTACTCTAAATATATTAGGGGTGTCGAAAATATTTAGGAGGGTTGTTATATCCTCCCCACCTTGTTTTAGAGCTCGTCCTCGAGATCTACTGGAATAAGCGTGGATATTTCCTTTGCATTTCTGATTCATGCTCCCGTGTGTATTCTGGTCCTCTTTTGGAGTCCCATTTCACTTTGACCAGAACTAATCTCTTGTGCTTGAGGTTCTTAACTTTCATGTCTTCAATCTGTAGGGGTCTTTCTACAAATTTAAGCTGTTCATTTACCTCTATATCCCTAAGAGATACTACCAGTGATTCATCGGCTAAGCATTTCTTGAGATTAGATACATGAAATACATCATGTATTCCTGCTATTTCCTCTGGTAATTGTAGTTGATAGGCTATAGGTCCTACTCTTCTAATAATCTCAAAAGGTCCAACATACCTGGGGCTTAGCTTTCCCCTTTTGATGAATCTTACCACTCCTTTCCAAGGAGAGACTTACAATAATACTTTATCTCCTACTTGAAATTCCAATGGTTTCCGTCTGTTATCAGCATAACTCTTTTGTCGGTCACGAACTGTTTTTAGTCGTTCCTTGACTTGAATGATCTTGTCGATTGTTTCTTGTACTATCTCAGGTCCGGATAGTTGCTTTTCCCCAATTTCTGCCCTACAGACTGGGGTTCGGCACTTTCGTCCATAAAGTGCTTCGAATGGTGCAGCATTGATACTTGTGTGATAATTGTTATTATAAGAAAATTCTATTAATGGTAAGTGATCGTCCAAATTACCTCCGAAATCAATTACACAAGCTCGAAGCATGTACTCCATTGTCTGAATTGTCCTTTCACTTTGTCCGTCTGTTTGAGGATGATAAGCTGTGCTTAGATTTAACTTGGTTCCCATTGCCTTTTGGAAGCTTGCCCAAAAATGAGAGGTAAAACGGCTATCTCTGTCAGAAACAATTGATAAAGGAATTCCATGTAATGAAACTATTTCATTTACATACAGCTTAGCTAACTGTTCCATACTGAAAGTTTCCTTCATTGGTGGAAAATGAGCTGACTTAGTTAATCTATCTACAATCACCCAGATTGTATCATGACCTTTTTCTTGTTTTGGGAAATTTGGTAACAAAATCCATTGTTATCAATTCCCATTTCCAAACTGGCATTTCTAACTGCTGCAATAACCCTGAGGGTTCTGGTGTTCAGCTTTAACTTGTGAACAGGTTAAACACTTAGAAACATAAGCTGCTATATCCTTTTTCATTCCTATCCACCAAAAATTCTTTCTTAAATCCTGATACATCTTATCACTTCCAGGATGCATCGTATACTTAGTCTTATGGGCTTCTTCTAGTATATGGTGGCGTAGGTTTCCTAATTTAGGTATCCACATTCTCTTCTTATGGAATCTCCAAATCTCTTCTGTTCCTTGTTCTAATTCCTTAATCATTCCTTTTAACTTTTCAGTATCGTCCTTGATTACTGATTCTTGTGCTTTTCTAATCTGTTCATTTAAATCTATCTGTAGATTTAATTTAAGAGAACACACTCTTTTTGGCTTTTCATGATACTTTCGACTTAAAGCATCAGCCACCACATTGGCCTTTCCTGCATGATACTGGATATTACAATCATAATCACTAAGTATTTCCATCTAGCGTCTTTGTCTCATATTCAACTCTTTTTGCCCGAAGACATACCTTAAACTCTTATTATCGGTGAAAATGGTAAACTTACTACCATAAAGGTAATGTCTCCAAATCTTAAGGGCAAAAATTATGGCTCCTAACTCTAGATCATGGGTTGAATAATTCTCTTCATGATTCTTAAGTTGTCTAGACGCATAGGCTATAACCTTTTGGCGTTGCATCAATACACATCCATAACCTAACTTAGAAGCGTCACAATAGACTACAAAGTCTTCAGTTCCTTCTGGTAACGCTAATATAGATGCATGGGTTAGTCTTTGCTTAAGAATTCTAAAGGCTTCTTCCTGTTTTGGTCCCCATTCAAACTTAACAGATTTACAGGTTAGCTTAGTCAAGGGAATGGCTATTCTAGAAAAATCTTGAATGAATCTTCTATAGTAATCGGCCAATCCTAAGAAACTTCTAACCTCAGTTGGTGATTCAGGGGTTTTCCATTTGGTAATCGCCTCGATCTTAGTGGGATCCACATGAATTCCTTCATGATTGACTAAATGTCCAAGAAACTGTACCTGTTCTAACCAAAACTCGCACTTTGAAAACTTTGCATAAAGCTTTTCTTTCCTCAATAAACTTAGAAGTGCGTGCAAATGCTTTGCATGTTCCTCTTTACTCTTAGAGTAAATAAGAATATCATCTATAAAGACAATTATGGATTTATCCAAATATGGCTTACATATTCGGTTCATCATCTCCATAAATGCAGCTGGGGCATTGGTTAAACCAAATGGCATGACAGTAAATTCATAATGACCATACCTTGTTCTAAATGCGGTCTTAGGAATGTCCTCTTCTTGTACCTTTAATTGATGATATCCTGACCGTAAATCGATTTTAGAGAAAAATCGAGCTCCTTGCAATTGATCGAACAGATCATTTATTCTTGGTAATGGATACCGATTTTTAATCGTGACCTTGTTCAATTCACGGTAATCAATGCACATACGCATAGATCTGTCTTTCTTTTTAACGAATAAGATCGGTGCTCCCCATGGTGATGAACTTGGCTGTATGAATCCTTTTTCCAACAATTCGTCTAATTGTTTCTTTAATTCTTGCATTTCTGCGGGTGCCAAACGGTAAGGTGCTTTGGCAATTGGTGCTGTCCCTGGTAGCAGATGGATTCTGAATTCAACTTCCCTGTCTGGCGGTAGTCCTGGCAATTCTTCTGGAAATACATCTGGAAACTGGGATACTACTGGAATATCCTTCAGTTCTTTTCCTTTAGTGTTAGTGATTATGGAAATCAAATACACTAATGATCCTTTTCTTATATAACTTGATGTTTTCATCACAGAGATGAATTTGGTGGATCTAGATGGTTTATCTCCTTTAATTGTGATCTTTTCACCCTTTGGTGAATTTACTTTAATTGACTTTTGATCACATAAAATACTGGCTTTATTGGCTATTAACCAATCCATTCCTAATACAACATCAAATCCTGCCAGATTCATTAGGTAAAGGTTTGCAATAAACTTTTGATTTAAAAATTATATTCTTCCTCCCTGCAAGATTTCAGAAATTCTAACGGTTTCTCCATTTGCTGTCTCTAGTAGACATTCTTGTGGGAGTTTAGTTAATAGTTTGAGAAGTTTGCAAAATGAAGTATTAATAAAACTTTGGTTTGCACCAGAGTCAAATAATATTTTGGCAAAAACATCATTAACTAAAAACGTACCGGCAATCACGTCCGGAATCATCTTGGCTTCTTCTGCAGTCAGAACAAATGCTCTAGCATTTTTGGTAGTCTTATTGCCCATGGCTGGAACTAGTTTCGGACAATTCGGCTTGATGTGACCTTTTTCTCCACAGTTGAAGCACATCCCATTATTAGGTTTTCTCCTGCAATCTTCTTCCTTGTGTCCTGGTATCTTGCAGAAATTGCAGTAAGTGGAGCATTTTCCCGAATGCTTTTTCTTGCAAGCCTTGCAGTAGGGTGCAGAGGTAGAACCTACATTCCTACGGTTGGAATTACCATAGCGGAATTCCTGGGTAAGCCTTTGAGCTAGGTTCCTCCTTTGATCCTCTTCTCGCGTACGCACTAATTCATCTGTCAAGGTATTTGCTAGTTCTACAGCTTCCTCTATGGTATGGGGTCTAGCTGCCTTGACTAAATGCCTAATCTCCCCGATTAATCCCCAGATGTAACGGGAGATTAATACTGGTTCAGGTGATACAAGGGTTGGTACTATTCTAGCATATTCAAATAATAATCTAGTGTACCCTTTATTATCCACTCCAGTCATCCTAAGGTTTAGGAATTTATTTGCTATCTGTTCTTTTTCATTGGGAGGACAGAATTTTCTTTCCACCATGTTCTTAAATTCCTCCCATTCCATGTTGTAAATCCTATCACTTCCTTTTGACTGGAGGATAGTGTTCCACCATTCTAAAGCTAAGTTCTTAAATAGATTGGAAGCAAACATTATCTTATCCTCTTCCGCACATTTGCTTATTTTTAAGAATGCCTCAGTCTTTTCTATCCAGCGTAGGGTTGCAATGGGTCCTTCATTGCCCGAGAATTCTAGTGGTTTGCAGGACCATAATTCTTTGTAAGAACAACCATAAGACATGGTTCTTCTTCTTTTGGGAATGGGCACTTGAAGTACGGGTTCATTGTTTACACTGTGATCTGGTTCAGTTGGTCGCTTACTGCCCTTGTTACTTTTATTATCAGCTTCCTTAACAGTTTGAATAATAAATGGCATTGCATCTATTATCCCTTGTGCCACTATGTGTTGGATTGCACTGTTATCCACGTGGTTTCCATTGTTATTGTTGTTCGGGTTATCATTATTCGGGTTATTGTCGTTCTGGTTATTATCATTCTGGTTTTCCTGGTTCACTTCGTTGTCCATCTGGATTTTAAACATTTACCACGTATTAATATCACAAGATAATATTTAATACAACCAATCACACAACACGCATGTTGATAAAAAACGTCGAACATTGCGACTTGCTTTTTCTTATAATATGCATCTAATACAAACCGATACTGGAAATTAAAATTACAATATAGCTGAAATTGAAATTACACTACTAGTAAGCCTCTGTAACTATTGTCTAGATATATATATATTATTACTACCACCATCATCACGGATATGGGTTCATCCAGAACTCCATATTGCGCTCGTCGTACTTCCAGACGAGTCGCTCTCCGACCTGCCTCATTCTCTCGCTACTTTCTAAAATCTCTTCTCCGAAAGTTCGGAGCTCTTGCACATTTTCTGCACTCATTGGGGGTGCAGGTGCCTGTACTGGGTTTGGGATTTGGGGCATGGGTTCCTGGTACGGGTATGGATTCTCTAGAATTTCTCTAATGAATTCATCGTTATCATAGTAGGGATCTAGAGGGTCCAAACCTGGGTAGGCTGCTAAGTTCGGCATGGGTTCATCTTCTGGTATTGGGTAATGTGGCTGGTAATCCCTATGGTCATCGAACCACGGGTCGTAGTTTGGGTCTAAGGGATTGGGTGCTGGTATCCTACGTATCTCCTCTCGGTTAAAATCATGCATTTGGATTTGATTTTCTGGGTTGTTTTCTATTTCCATTGGCTGGGTAGGGAACAGTGGTAATGGTTGGGGTGCTATCAGTTGCTCCAGGTTAGGGTCTGCTGCTGTGGTTGCTAGAATATGGAAGTTTGCTAGACTCCTATTTAACATATCATGGACATGGGCATCTGTCTCTCTCTTGGTGGCTGCTAACACACGCTGCTGCTGTAACTTTTTTATTCTCTTCTTACGTTCATGCGCTCCCCTACTGAACCATCCTCTCTTTTTAGGAGGGAATGGCTCTTCAGACTGAGCCTTAAACACGAATATCCCTTCTTCATTGTCAGCTGAATACCCTGAGAGGGCAGGCTGTGAATAGGTGCCTTCGCTCCTAGGCGAGCTGGACAACTGACGATACGCGTCGGAAGATCCTTGGTCGCTCATACTGTAAACTAACAAATAGTCAAATAACACACAACAATAAAATATAATTATGCACGTATTTCCGTAATTTATTTCTTAACACTTTAGATAACTTTTTGGTGTCAGCAGAACACTTCTGTGGCTGAATCAGTGGCTTAGCTCTGATACCACCTTCTGTCACAACCCCCGTCCCCTACAACCCGGGAACGGGCGGCCGCGGCCAGTTTCGGTGGTATCTTGTTTTTATCCATTTTGGCAGCGGAAATTTCATCAGGACCGTAGTTAGGAAATATTTTATCAGAGTAAAATACCACACTATAATATTAAACACGTGGGAAAATCCCAAGTTTTAAGTACACACATTTTCATAGGGATAAACCCTATTTTATTTAATAAAAACATCTCCTTATTTTAGGTAACTTTATAGCCACTTTTCCAAGCCTTCAGTGTTGTCCAGCTGGCTTCTATTCGGCTTTCACATTTTGTTACATGAAACGCGTTTAAAAACATTTTGTCAGTGGGAAATACTGGTGAGTGAATCCCAGTTAATCAAGTTTAGTAAAAACCATTGTACAGTATTGAGGGCGGTCGCGCAATTACATTTATTTCAATCTACTTAATTACCACCCACGGTACTGTCAACCCGACTTGTGGTCATGTTACTCCTCGCAAGGTAGTAACAAATTTTGTATACAAAACCCCAACATACCGACGATAATTGTAGAATACAAATACTCAATCACTCTTTAATATATTATTAATCGTGTGAGGTTTTGTAAAAACAATTTGCAAAAAGGAGATTACTCACATTGTTGTCTTAGGTTTTCCTGGTGATTATCTATTAAATACACAAATGCACACACGTTAGTATAATAACCCAATATTTACATTGGTAATACCCTCCCCGAGACGGCATTCCAATGACTACGTCGGGCAGAACCTCGACAGCCATTACGGAACCCTGGATCAATCGGGCAGCGTATCTAATACGTAACCGGGGTTATGATACTTACAACGGAGCAGAACTTCGTTATTTAGGGGGTATTATGCCCGGAAATAGCTTATACTATGTGAGAATTCGAGAGAGAAAGAAAGAAATGAGCGAGTTCGACTGAAGGCTGATGGCCTCCTTATATAGGTGACCTTTCGACTTCTCTCGCGACCCGCGTAAGACGTAGCCAAAGGCTACGCGGCCCGCGTAGTAGGCTGGGTAGGCCCTAGCCTGGCCCAGTCATCGAACTAGCTTTGCCACGAGCCCGACACGTGGCGGCACCGGGTTAAGCCTGGTGGCCCGACTGTCGCGGCCCGCGTAGGAGTTCAAGGGGGTCTACACGCCCCGCGACGAACACTATTTTCTTGTTTTTATTTTATTAAATTAAAGATATTTGGGGCCCGTTTTCGCATACGGGGTGTATTTTAGGACATATTGGGGGTACTCTAAATATATTAGGGGTGTCGAAAATATTTAGGAGGGTTGTTATACTTTCAATTAGTATGAAATTGCAGGAGGAAGATAGGTTATAAGGGGGACTGTCACGAAACATTTATTAGTCAGGACTGTTACCGACCAAAAGTTAATAAGTGAGATTATTGAAATCCAACTTTCCTTTAGTTTTAGCCAGTGGATTCTCTTGCGCTAAGCCACCCGGTAATAATTCGGATTGTATGATTTGTTTCATTAGGTCAAATGTTTAAGTTGAAACCCCAATTTAAGTTGCGCTGCTACGAAAGGTCAAACGGTTACACTTTAGCCTTAACTTATGAAAAACAACATTTTCACATTTTAGTTTTAACTTGTAAGCATGGCTCGCGCGCTACAAGTTTACTTTATGTGGTGGTGGGTGAAGGTGGTGGTGGCTGATGGTAGTGGTGGTGGTGGGTGATGGTGAAGTGACTGCTAATGGTGGTGGTAGTGGTAGTTGAGATTATTAAAATCCAATAACTAAGTTTGTGTCACATCAGCCAATAACTAGGTTTGTGCCACGTAAGCTGTCACGTCAGCAAAAAACTAACCTAGTTAGAAAATGATCGATGTGGGCCAAATCCTTACAAGTTGGGATTGTCATAGGGAATTTTTGAAGTTGCGATTAATGTCCGCCAATGGGTGAAAGTTAGGCTTATTAAAATCCAATAACCCATTTAAAAATAACCTAAACAAATAAAAAGGCTTATTAGAATAATTAACAAAGTGGCCAGTTTCATTAACAAACTAATATATATCAGGTAAAATATCCGGATTTAAGATCAAGAAACACATAAACAAACCATTCAATAATTGGATCTCATAAAAGTTTCACATAAGTTTACGAATCAAAATCAAAGAAAACAAACCCTAGTGTCAGAATTAAATTGACTAGCCGCACATGACGACTAAATCAATCAGGTTAAATACGAAACAAAGCATAATCTAACAAACCAAAAGTTTTTAGTCTTCAAAAACTCTAATTGCTTCTTGCTTCAAAAATTGCAGCCGTCGAAAAGAAGTCCCAGCTTGTGCGTGTCGGTTGTTAGTTCTCTTTCAATTCTTTTCATACCTTCTGCCCACCAACTTCATCTAAAGCCCACCAAAATGTTGCTCATGGCCCATATTATTATACATATTAATACAAACACGCCATGAACAGTGTTTTTTGCCTTTTTTTAATATTGTTTTTTTCTAGGTTTTTATTATTATATTGTTTTATTAGCTTAATTGATTTAAACATTTTTTTTAATATTGTTTTTTCTAGGTTTTTATTATTATATTGTTTTATTAGTTTAATTGATTTAAACATATATTTTATTTAACTTTTAAGATACGATCAAAGTACCAGTTATCAAACAAGAAATCATAAAAATGAATGTGTACTGGTACTGATGTTGTTCAGTACGGTATGGTAGCGATACGATATTAATTAATCAAAAGCCAAAAAACACTAAAATAAATATTGATACGGATACAGACGTTATTCAATCGGTTTTGATTGAATATGGTATGATAGCGACACAATATCCGTTTAAAAAATATACATCGTAATGTTGAAATAAAAAGAGGGGATCAATTGTTTTTGATTTTTTTCAATATTGTTTTTTCTAAGGTTTTATTATTTTTATTGGTTTATTACTTTAATCGATTTTAGTATATTTTGTTCTCTCATATAACTTTTAAGATATGATCAAAGTACCTGTTATCAAACAGGAAACAATAAAACGGGATGTATACAGGTACCGATGATGTTCGGTACAATATGGTAGCGATACAGTATCAGTTTATTGAAAGAAAAAAAAAGCTAAAATAAGAAAATATTGGTACCGATACAAATGTTGTTCAATTGGTTTCGATTGGGCTCGGTACGATAGCGGAAGAATATCCGTTATCAAAAAAATATCGTAATTTTGAAATAAAATTAACATAAAATGCAAGCGAACCGAACAGATATCAACTGAACAACATATATGTGTTTTTTTTATCGATGTAATGCTTGCTCTTTCGATTACTATATCGAGTGCAAGTACTGTAACGAACCAAATTAATACCGACTTAATCCCCGCCGCTAGGGCTGTAAACGAACTGAACGTTCAGCGAACAGTTCGTGAACCGTTCGGCGGGAAGTTCGTTTATGTTAGTTCGTTTAATAAACGAACGAACATGAATAAGAAATTTCGTTCGATTAGTTAAATGAACGAACATGAACAGAGGTCTCGTTCGTTCGATTGTGTTCGTGAACGTTCGGTAAGGTGTTCGTGAACGTGCTCATGAACATTCGTTGATTTGCGTTCGTTTATGTTCGTATGCTTGTGTTTTAATTGAAGATCTTTGTACTTTTTATATTTTATTTGTACTTTTTATATTATTAAACTTTTATTTATTTTATTACCCTAACAATTAAACTAGGAAACCCACTTTCATCTTGTTTATGCATCATTTCCCTTTCATTTCTCATTATTTACATCGTCGAATACGATCGACCTCCGTTCCACAAGAAGGGATTCAAGTTCGAGTGCTACTCTCTGGGCCATCTATCTTTATCCTTCGTCGGTTTCGCCAAATTTATTTGTGTTCGTGAACCGTTCGCGAACACGCTCATTTCCTTAATGAATGAACACGAACATAAAATCTCGTTCGGTAAGTGTTCGTGAACCGTTCGTGAACACATTTATTCCCTTAACGAACGAACACGAACAAGGCCTTGTTCGTGTTCGTGTTCGTTCGGTTCGTTTACAGCCCTACCCGCCGCGAAGCGCGGGGAAATATCACTAGTTATTATTATATATATTAATACAAAGTCACCATGAATAGTGTTTTAAAATTATTTTAATATTGTTTATTTTTCCATTAAGTTTATTAATATATTTTTAATTGATTTTGCATGTTTTTTTTTTCTTTCATAACTATTAAGATACGATATTTTATATAATTTTTAGTATGTCGTCGCGACGTGCCTAAATTTTTCTCTGTATTGATACTTTTTTTTTTCCCGAAACTGAGTTGGGAGTGGTAAAGCTTAAGTAATCGAAGCACAAATATACATGTTATCAAACCTAACTCACATTTAGTTTTTTTACATATAAATTGACATTATTTTTTTACATTATTCTAATAGTTTAGTGTAATACTTTATAAAGTTTTGAATATGTGCGACATGTTTATTTTTGTGTTTGTTCTGCTAAAAGTTTTGTTCAAAATCAAACTGATCAATATAATTGATTTTTATTTGTTCTTTACCATGATCAACCGAATAAATGATTTTTATTTGTTCTTTACTGTGATCAACCGAACAATTGATTTTTATTTGTTCTTTACCATGATCAACTGAACAGATACCATACAAAACTTGGATAGCGGTATATAGTATCTTTTTATAATATAAACTATAGCGAGTATGAATACCGTACTGGTATCTTGACAAACCAAACTTATATCGTCTGTTCTTTACCATGACGGATTGAACTAACACTGTGCGAACAACTTCGATGGTAGTATATAGTTTTTTAATATCGTAAAATATAGCGAGTATTTGTACCACGTCAATTCCAATCGAACAACATCAATACCTATATCTGTACCATCGAAATGAATACTTATATTCATTCCGGAAGACATTACTGATATTCATTTTTATGGTTTTCGATTTATGTAAAATATGCGTCGATCCTTTTGGGCATATAATGACATTATTTTTGGTTGGGTTTTACCTTTCCATTGCTATAACGAGTTCCAGTATCGTACTGATATGTTGTTTAGTCAGTTTCAATTTGGTTTGGTACGATAGTACCACCCGCCGCAAAGCGCGGGGGAACCTCACTAGTTATACATATTAAAACATACTGCTCATGAACAGTATTCAACTATTATTATACTATTATATATACTTTTAGTTATTCTATTCTTTTATTACTTAATTGATTTCATTATTAATTAACTATTAATTATTATTAATTCTATAACATTTATGAAATTTGATTAACAATAGTTCATCTGATTTAGGCTAAATCAAATTACGATTTTATCCCCGCTTTAAAATTAATACTGCTCATGAACAGTATTCAACCATTATTATACTATTACTAGTGGGAATGCCCACGCGTTGCGGCGGGTGCATCTCTTTGTCGCCATCATCTAAATGGCTGAATAGGTTCCGTTTCGTTAAGTATACTCGCAACCTCAAAACAGTCCTAAGCTTCCTTTATGAACATCGGACCCTCCCCTTTGTAAGGCTCCTGAGATTATACCAAGCCCAAGAGTTCATCCAGACTAACCGCAATGCTTCGGTCAATAAACTTTTGATTGTTGGTCGAGACGCCAACTGAGTCGTTTTAAAACCATGGCCATGAAAACAAGACTTTGTACATGCCCAGGGTCGATGTCTAGAGCAAGTTCCTAGGCTTTCTTTATCAAGACCTTTTGTTTCATACAACATACTGCAACACAAATAATGGTCTAATTATAATTCTTTTTAAATTTCAATAAAGAATAAAGAATTGTATGAAAATGCCAGTGATACTGCCCATATTGACACCTTTAGTAATAAAATGTAGGTTTAATGTAATAAGACTGTCTCCAATGCATCGGCCTGCATTTACTACATGCATCCTAATCATCACTGCCACATCAGCTTTTTACCCATTCTTAACATATGCACTCTCTCTCCTCTTTTTAACTCCAACCCATCCTTCCCACATGCATCCGCTCTCCTCTATTTTTCTTTTTTTTTAGCTTAAAATTGATTTACTAATGAATGAGCCCATCTTCTCTCTCTGCACTTGGATGCACTTCCCCACATACGTGCGCCTCACTTTAATCTTCACTCCATTGCATCCTTTCCACATGCTCCCTCCACATCACCAAATGCACCCCTTCACTTGAAGCATTGGAGGCAGTCTAAATAACAGATGAGAACTCAAACCGACTTCAATATAGGAAGCTGCAACTTCTAAGTGCTTCTCATTAGTCCTTGCAATAAAAATGTCCCAACACAGACCACCATTCAAAAAGAAAGCAGCCCGGGGTGTCAATAGCTGCTGAAATTACACACCATTTAAAGTGTACGTTTTACTCTAAAAAGTCAAAGTGGATCTTAATTTTGACAACGGGAAGCGAGTCTAGAAGAATTTCTCCTAAAACAATCTTTTCGTACCACATTAAACAATTGACATGCTTCCACATGCAAAGATAAAAAATATAGCAAATGAATTCACAATTTGTTAATGGTGACAGAACACTTCCAGTTATAACAACTAAATATAGTATGAAATAAATTAAAGGGTAAATTACACTTTTCGTCCTTTATGTTTGTATAGGTTTGCAATGGATGCCCTTTAACTTCAATAATTACAGTCACAGTCCTTTTTTTGTAAAACTCATTACACCCTACGTCCTTTGATCCTAACTTGGTTAAAATTTTTAGTTAAGTATGACACATGCTTTGCATATGAGGGTATTTTCGTCTTTTTACTCCAATCTATTTAAATTAAAGAGTTAATTACTGTTTTCGTCCCTGAGGTTTGTCAAAAATAACGGTTTCAGTCCATTAGTTTAAAAATTGCGATTTCAGTCAATTAGTTTCATTTTCGTAACCATTTCAATCCACTAACTTAACTCCATCCATTTATTTTGTTAACTTTGAGTTAACTAACTAATTCAGAGACGGTTTGCGTCAGTTTTAGAAACACAGGGACTTAAGTGTAAACTCTAAAACATTAAAACAAAAAAAATAGTAAATTCCAAAAAATCTAAAAAAATCCAAAAAACCAAACAAATTCCAAAAAATAATAAAAATTCTAAAAAATCATAAAAAATCCGTTTCGGCGCGAACTGTTTCGAACCCGAACCGTTTCGAGCTGAACCGTTTAGACGCGAACCGTTTCGACCCGTACCGTTTCGACCCGAACCGTTTCGAGCTGAACCGTCCGTACCGTTTCGACCCGTCCGTTTCGAGCCGAATCGTTTCGACCCGTACCGTTTCGAGCCGTTTCGACCCGTACCGTTTCGAAGCCGAACCGTTTCGAGCTGAACCGTTTCGAACCGAACCGTTTCGAGCTGAACCGTTTCGAACCGAACCGTTTCGACCCTTACCGTTTCGAAGCCGAAACGTTTCAAGCCGTACCGTTTCGAACCGAACCGTGCCGTTTCGAACCGAACCCTTTCGAGCTGAACCGTTTCGAACCAAACCGTTTCAAGCTGAACCGTTTCGAACCGAACCGTTTCGAGCTGTACCGTTTCGACGCGAACCGTGCCGTATCGAACCGTGCCGTATCGAACCGAAACGGTTCGGCTTCGAAACGATTCGCGTCGAAACGGTTCGGGTCGAAACGGTTCGGGTCCAAAGGGTTCGGTTCGAAACGGTTCGCATCGAAACGGTACGGTTCGAAACGGTACAGCTCGAAACGGTTCGGTTCGAAACGGTTCAGCTCGAAACGGTTCGGTTCGATACGGCACGGTTCGGTTCGAAACGGTTCAGCTCGAAAGGGTTCGGTTCGAAACGGCACGGTTCGGTTCGAAACGGTACGGCTTGAAACGGTTCGGCTTCGAAACAGTACAGGTAGAAACGGTTCGGTTCGAAACGGTTCGGCTCGAAACGGTTCGGCTTCGAAACGGTACGGGTCGAAACGGTTCGGTTCGAAACGGTTCGGCTCGAAACGGTTCGGCTTCGAAACGGTACGGGTCGAAACGGTTCGGGTCGAAACGGTACGGACGGTTCAGCTCGAAACGGTACGGGTCGAAACGGTTCAGCTCGAAACGGTTCGGGTTCGAAACAGTTCGCGCCGAAACGGATTTTTTGGATTTTTTAGAATTTTTATGATTTTTTAGAATTTTTTGGAATTTGTTTGGTTTTTTGGAATTTTTTTGATTTTTTGGAATTTACTATTTTTTTTGTTTTAATGTTTTAGAGTTTACACTTAAGTCCCTGTGTTTCTAAAACTGACGCAAACCGTCCCTGAATTAGTTAGTTAACTCAAAGTTAACAAAATAAATGGATGGAGTTAAGTTAGTGGACTGAAATGGTTACGAAAATGAAACTAATGGACTGAAATCGTAATTTTTAAACTAATGGACTGAAACCGTTATTTTTTACAAACCTCAGGGACGAAAACAGTAATTAACTCTAAATTAAAAGTATAAATAAAAACATTAAAATACATCTCCAGCCCTTTATTTTTAACCCATCTTCAATCTTGGGACCCTAGACCTGCAAATCAATTGATCATCTTTTCCATAAAGCAAGTAAACGTGTGGCAGTAATAAATACCTCCACTATTTATCACATAATGCAAAAAAAAAAAAAAAAAACTTTTTTATGCAAAGTAAAAAAGAAAAGAAAAGAATGAGTGCTGAAAAAAAATCTTGTACATAAACCTATATATCTGCTATTTACGAGTGCAGTGCTTGTGCAGTTCTGCTTAAGGTCCAAGATGATTGTTCGACAATGGCTGCAACTTTTAACCCCATCCTCTTTCCGAACGGATCTGCGATTTCACAGATCTGATTCAAATGCGAGGTGAGGTGATTCAAATGCGATTTTACAGATCTGATTCAAACGCGATTTTGCAGATCTGATTCAAACGAAGGGTTCTAATGGTTATCGGTGAGGTGGAGCTTGGTGGCCGCCGGATCTGAGGTATCGTCCGGAGTAGTTTGATGGCTGCCGGATATGAGGAACCAGTAAGAGTCATTTCAGGTGGTGGTACCGTGGTGGTTTTAGGCGGTGGTGGAGATGACAAGATGGTGGTGGTTCATAGAAAGATAAAGTTCAAATAGAGAGATAGACAGAGAGCTTAAAGATGGGGTTTCTGAATGGGAGAGACAGAACCAAGATAGAGAGATAGAGGAAGAGAGGAACTGAGATCAGGTTCTTTATTTGCTTAAATATATTTTAAATATAATAATAGTAAAATTACTAACCTACCCTCATGTGCATGGCATATGCTATATTTAACCAGAAATTTTAACCCAGTTAGTACTAAAGGACGTGGGGTGTAATGAGTTTTACAAAAAAAGGACTGTGACTGTAATTATTGAAGTTAAAGGGCATCCATTGCAAACTCATACCAACATAAAGGACGAAAAGCGTAATTTATCCTAAATTAAAAATAAAAACTTCTTATCCCTCAAAGAAATTTGGAGATGCTTTATGTGAAAAATATAGTATTATATAAAACATCACCCCCATGTACCTGAAACTACATATAGATTTGATAAAAGCACATATATTCCTACATTATCAGGCTCCATCTGGAAAACCATCTCAATGGCTTTCTGCGCTAATTCAGTATAAATCTGCCGGCACCGAGTAAAGCACCTCATGTAGCAGCATCCTGTTCAAAAGGCATGTTTTTCATCAAATTAAGGGCATCATCTTGCCGCCCTGCTCGACCCAGTAGATCAATCATGCATTTATAGAGTTTTGAAACTTGCAAAACAGGTATCCTTCAGGAGATAAAAAACATTCTAATAACAAATAAATCCAGATATGTTAGCCGTGCATTACTACAAACAAACAATTCCTTCAACACTAAAATCTCACCTCACAAGGCAAATTGCACCTACCAAACCGTGTAATTTCATTTGAACTGATAAGAAAGCTTGACAAGCAAAGACACCTACATATAAATGAGTATTTAAATCTCATATCACATGTCCTATGGAGACTAAGGGTGTCCGGGGCACCCTCGGTGACCCCATGCGGGGACCGGTTTTACCGAGCGGGGAGGGTGCTGCCGAAGGCGGATGGAGGGCAATCGGGGAGGTGGGTCGGGGTGAAGTCACCGAAGAGGGAGAGATGAGATGGTGGGGCCAGCCTCATTTTCAACCAATCAAAACTTTTACTTTTTTTTTTTGGAATAAAAACACAATTCCCCTAAGAGGGGAGTGCCGCCATCAAATTGGGGTGCGAGGGGAGTTTAAGAGGGGAGTTGACGTGGCATAACCTGATTGGGTGTGCGTAAGAGAGGGGACTCCCCTAAGAGGGGAGTGCCGCTCTCACCCTAATATGACAATATTAGGACGTTATTTCTTTGAGGCATATTCACAAACAAGTGGCGTGCTAATATTTTAAGACAAAAATTCAAGGACTAAACCTTAGTGGGGTTTCTATGATCTATATCCTCTAACACAACCAAACACTATTCAAACTACTACACCTTTAATAACCTATAATCATAATCAGACATCCACACAAAACAACATATTCTACAAAATCGTGAATAAAATGTACCAGTACAGATCCAGTCGCCATTTCTCTCGGTAGCCAGCTTATGTAAAGAATATGGTAGAATGTAACACAACCATTGTTCATCATATAACATCACATCCTCCTTCTATACAATGGAATCGCGACCCTTGCCTACGCCATCATCTCACTTCATCTTCATCATAACCCTTGGTTGACCATGAATGCAAGATACCCACAACCCAAATCTAGCAAAAAGATCAAGATTACTGCAAAAACAAAATAAAAATCAAACTTTACAAAGATTTAAAAAACAAAAGAAAAAAAGAAAAAAAAGCTTACATTTTTTCAGCTTCCCAGTTAGCCTGAGACATTCTCGTTGGACCCGGAGCACTTGGAATCAAAGGTCAGTGGGTGTGTTGAAACTTGAGAGACAAAGCTCCTTTGTAACATCATAATGATAGGAATCAATTAGAGCATACGTAGTGGGGCGGTATGCCCTTTGATAGCGCCGGAATAGCGCCGTGAACACCAAAACCACCGGCGCCATGTTTCAGAAATTTGGGGGAGGCGCCATTATTATCGCGGCGTGAGGGAGGGAGGTTATCAAGCTTGGACCAATCAAAAAAAGGTTAATGTTTTTATAATTATTTAATAAAAACGAAAATTAATAATTAGATATTGATGGGTACGGGCTTTAGGACTACGGGCTTAAATGCATAACGCCCACCCGTACACGTGGCGCGCCACGTGTCGCATAACGCCCACAAAGGGGCGTTATGACTACGCATGGCCTTAGGGTTAAGGGCAACTGAAGTGTAACACCTCGAAAAAAAAATTCACGTCCTATAATGTATTGACACGTGTCATAAGCTTGAACGTGTGAAATAATACTTTAGAAGGACTGAAGTTGACAATCATGGAAAGTATGTGAATATACGAGTTCTAAATGTCAACGACGAATAAATATATTGTACATTAACCCTACATGATGCTCATACCTTCAAACGAATGAATCATGGATCATACGAAGCTAAAAGTGAGAGATTACAAACTACAGGGGTTAAATGTGTCAACATGTTTAAGTTATACCTCTGAGTGACCTTTTGACAAACCCGAAGCTTTGTAACTATTAATTATGCTCACTAGAATGTACATTATAAATTTCATAAAGTTTCGTTATCGTATGAGAAAGTTATGATCAAATTCGTATGCGAGGGGTTAAAGCGTTAACGTCGAAAGTTATGACTTTTCGGGTTAACCAGAAGTGTCCAGGGACTTGGCAAAGTGGGTACTAGTCTTAAAGCCCTTGTAGATAAATATGAAGGGGTCAAAATGCAAAGAATAAGCTTAGTTGACCTTTCGTGAAGCCAAGGGACAAGTTGCAAAAACAAAAAAATGAAAAATCTGATCAGAAGGCCCATGCGGCCCGCCTAAGCACCTCAAGCGGGCCGCGTCAGGCCCCCAGATGCAGAAAATCGTTTTTTTGTGGCTGTTCAGCCTTGGAACCAACTTTAATCACTTGTTTCACTTCATGGGCGACCCCTAAACACCTCCTAGACACTTAGGGACATGTGTTGATGAATTGTGGTCAATTGTAGGCTTGGGTGTCAACCTTTTGTGGTGATTAAACCACTATATAAAGGCTCCTAAGTTGCAAACATGATCATTCATTCTCATCTGCATTTCTTGAAGACCTCTGGAACTCAAGAGCCTTTTCTAAGCCTTCCTAGTCGACCATTAGACCTTGGTAAGTATGCCTAACCCTTCTTAATTAAGTTTTAGCTTAGTTTAAGCTTAAAAGTCAAACCGTCGTAATTAACGGTTGACTTTAAGATTAATCACTAATGGTCCAGAGATTAGTCAAATCAAAAGTAGTTATAAGTTGGTAATTATGTGGGTAATAAACCCTCAAAAGGGTTCCCCCTGATTCCCATCCTAACTAGGTCATTTGTCGAGTCAAAGATGATTAGAAAAAGTCAACAGAAATGTAATCTTTCGTTTAATGCATAATTAACGATGTAAAAGGTGTGTAACCTATTTTATCATTCATATAACTTGATAATAAGCATAAGAACTTGTCTAAGCTTGTTTGATTCGACAACTTTCTGTTTTGAACCGATTCGGAACCGAAAGTCGCAAAGCTTTGACTTTTGCTTTGACTTCAGTTCTGACCCGCTTTAGTATGATTTGGAGATGCCTTAGAGCTTCCTTAGGACCAGGCTACATGTTAGCATAACCCTCTGTGGTTGGTTCATTGATTGACCCATTCGTTTACGCGTTTCCGTTAATTGCTCATATGTTGACCATTATGCCCTTATTACCTTAAAACGTGATTTTTGGAAATGTAAAAGAGTAGAAACTTTAATTACTGATATATAAACTTGTATGCAAAGTTTGACATCAGTTTGAAGTGTAGATTGAGAGTTATGCTCATTAGCGCAAATCGAAAGCTTTTTGTTAATAAAATGGCGTAATTAGTATATAGCCTAGTTAAGCCTACTTTTTGATATCAAATCTTTACCCACTGATGTAATATATTATTTTGGGAATTTTAAATATTTTTAATTAATTTTAGGCTGAGCATAACTCATAGTCGTAGGCTTAATCCGGTAAATGTCGGTTTTGCCCTTACGGGCCATAAAATGAGTTTTACATATCTAAACGACTCCAAACCTTTTGCTACTGATCACATATGATAAATAAATTATTTTAAGCCTCCTGGAAATATACAAATATCAGATTTAAGTATCGAACCCGGAAATGGCCTTTAATCGTTTTTTTTAAGCGTGTTTAACGCATAGTATATACTAAAACTATTTTCAACATACAAGGGTTGATACCTACTGATATTTGAGACAAATTATAATATTTTAACAGTAAGCAAAGGTTGATAAACTCAGACTTCAGTTTTGAGCTTTACGGCTTATGTGAAATTACCAAAATGCCCCTCGGTGCATAGTTTGGCTATAATTGATAAATTTCACATATATACTTTATCCTACTGTTATAACTTATCAAAATAAGTATTTTCGCTGATTATACCATACCTGTAACTCAGGTAAATACTTAAACTCTTTTATAACCTCTTAAATGACCAAACTACCCCTACGAGGCCTAGTTTGTGTTTTAATACGTTTTGGGCATAATGAAAGACATCTTACTGATGTCACAACATATTTGAGGCATAATTAACTTAGGAAACCTGTATATGACTCTCATGATTACCCGTCATGCGTTATTCGCGTTCGGTTCGGTTTATGTAACTAGTTTGCATAAATTAGCCGAAACGGGTCAAACGTTATCGTTTTTATCTCAAAATCCAGAATGTGTTTAGTGTACCCATATTATACAAGTCTCCAAACTTGTCAGTTCTAAATCACATCCTATTCCAGTCCTCGCTTAATCATGCGTTTTGAACCGTAAACCTTTCCTTAAAACTAACCGGTCTAAGTTACGACTTAAATAAGACCCGTTAGGAATTTAATAGGTTAATAAAACCTTCGTTCCAGATTGAGAGCCCCAGTAGAAGTACTTGTGCTTGCTGATTAGAATATACGGCTGAGTATAAATTGCATTGCTAGCTCAGGTAAATACTCGTAACTTATTTTCCCTTATACGGGCTTGGGATACGGTATTATAAAAATACCGCTTGGTCGGGTGTAGAAACCTTTTAATCGGATATGATTAAATTGCATAATCCCGTTTTAATCTGTATTGATTGATAACAAATAACATTGGGGGTTAATGACCGTGTCCTGGATATCATTGGCTCATTTAAAAAGTGAATGGCCATAACTTAAGCACAAGGTGTAGGCATAACACCTCCTGTTGCGTATGTAAAAGATATACTCACTCGTAAGGATGTCTTCTTGTGAGTTATATTTATGGTGTGTCGATTAATCTTGACCGGCTTGTATTGTATAATCACCGGCCCTAAATGTTGGACAACCATGTAAATCGGATACAAGATCTTTATTAATAAAATTGTCCCAAGTATAAAAGATTAATTTTGCCTCGTGCATTTTAATCAAATTATAAAAGATATTTTGTGCCACGTGCATTCAAATCAATTTTCTTAAACTCTTTTCAAAATGAGTCAGTTAATTGTATTTACCAGTGTAAACTGACGTATTTTCCAAAAGGTTAAGTGACAGGTACTATGCGTAATTGGCTGGGAGCTCAGGGCGTCATTTGGGAATCTTGCAAGTTCTAGATGCCTAAAGTCTGTTGAACAGTTTCTTTTATTTGATCCGCCTGTGGATCCTTTACCTTCCGTTGTAATACTTTGACATTTCTTATATTCGGAATGTAATATATTTATCTTTTGCTTCCGCTGTGCATCTATATATTGTGTTGTTTGACTATGATGATCTCAACTACGTCACGATACTCCCCACCGGTGACACGTGGAAATCGGGGTGTGACATGAAGCAACCATGGTATTCTGGCATTTAAAGATGGTTCGTGAATGGTGAAGGGAAATTAAAGCGATTGGGGAAGATGATGAATACGATGAGAGCGACATAACTTTTCACATAACTGTCTGACTTTTAGTTTCATCGACATAAATGCAAGGTTTGGATGGAATTCCTGAATTGCCCTCAAAGTGTCTTAAAACTTTGGACAATGTTCAAGTTTTCCCCCTCTAAAATGACTTACTTTATTTGTACATGGTGCTACAAGATTTGTACCTAGGAAAAATTACAAAAAGGGTAGAAAACTCAGTTCTCTTAATATAGTATTATATATAACATTTATATAATACTATATATATACTTTTAGTTATTCTATTCTTTTATTACTTAATTGATTTCATTATTAATTAACTATTAATTAATTATTAATTCTATAACATTTATGAAATTTGATTAACAATAGTTCATCTGATTTAGTCTAAATCAAATTACGATTTTATCCCCGCTTTAAAATTACGATTTTGCCATCAGTTCAAAATTACGTTTTTACCCCCAATTCAAAATAAAATTATGCTTTTGCCCCCAACTAAAAATTACCATTTTGCCCTCGATTCAAAATTGCGATTTTGACCCGTTTAAATTTACAGTTTTGCCATTAATTTTGTTTTTTCCCCACCCAGCCAAATTACAATTTTGCCCTCAATCTAAATTTACATGTTTACCATCGTTTTCCTTTGCTTTCCTAATCAAATTACGATTTTGACCTCAGTGTAAAATTACAGTCATGCCATCGCTTTAGTTTTAGTTTTTTTTTTTTGACAACACTATAGTAGTGCTGTGTTTTAATTGTTTGACTCGGTGTAATTTTTATTTTTCCCTCAGTTTAAAATTATTGTTTTTCTATTGTCTTTGTTTTTTCTTAAGCAAAAGTATGATAATGTTTTAATTTAATTGTTGACTAAATGTAATTTTTTTGAGATCGTGTTATGAGTAGTATGTACAAGTAATCGAAACACAGACGGACATGTTACGAGAGAGAAATATTCGGCTTAGTACCCCGCAACGCGGGCGGGGCAAAATCTAGTTTGATTTAATTGTAACTCAATTGATAAAAATCAATTTAAGCCAACATTAATTCCTATTGGCCCACTAAAGATCCTTGATCCAACAAATATTACGTAGACTCTTATTTTTCTTTCATCTCAAATCTCATGTGCTCCTTCAATTGTCTTCATGACACTTTCTTCTTTATCATTTAGCTTGTTCTCATCTTGGAGCTTTTGTCTTCAAAATTTATTTCAATTCTTTCCATGCCCTATTGTGATCCTATCAACCAAAATCAAACCAAAGTAGATTCCATTCCAAAAAACAAGTGTTTTGCAAAATAATGAGGAATGACTATGAAATATGCATGATATGTGATGAAATTTCCATATTAATATGCTATAAAAACGTGCCTAAAAATGCAACTAACATTTGATTATAATACTAGTAGTGAAACTCGTGTGCAAACAGGTTTTGAGAATGAGGAATTCTAAGGTAAGGTCATACGGCGTTTAGGGAGTGGTTAGATTCGGGATTTAGAATTTAAGTACAAAAGTATGTATGCATAAAAGTAGTATCTAGTCTAAGTACTCGTTTTGACACTAAGTTGTATGTGATTTCATGAGTCCTAGTTTGCCCATTAGAATCAACAACGAGAGACTTAGAATCGTAGATAAAGTAGCCTAAGTTCGTGACGAAAAATCATAAATTGATTATCATCATAAATTCGGCTATGTTCATATATATATATATATATATATATAGTGGAGGGTTCAAATGAGAAGAAATTTTTGTAAGAATAAAAAAGAACAAACTTCAACCAATAAGAATGCTTCATTTTACTTCATTTAATTTTTGTATTTAATATGAGTGTAATGGTATATTGGTAAAATTAGATAGATCATTAATTGTTAGTCTTCCTTTTTAATAGCTAACTAAATTAAATTTGTAACTTATTTTCAAAAAGGTATATTTTCTCAAAGAAGAAAAAAAATTAATTTAAAGTGTAGGATAAATTATGAGGTGTGTAGGATGAATTACGAGTTGTGTAGGATAAAATTCAGTATGTGTAGGATAAATTTCAGTATGTGTAAGATAAATTTTGATGTGTCTAGGCAAAAATTTTAGTGTGGAGGATGATAGTCTTTATGACTAATTAATTAGTAAAAAATAATAATAAATGAGATGGGAGAAAAACTATTTAATGTTTTACAATTGTACCCTTTGTTCTTTTTATTTTCAATTTAATTTTCTTCTCAAATGAACCTCTCCCTATATATATAATAATAATAATCCTAAGCTAAGTTCATCATGAGTTTCATAGATTGTCATATAAGTCAAGCATGGAGGACTAACCTCATTGTATAATTCACCAATACACAAATCATCACAAGAATAATTCGGATTAGAGGTGGAAAAATGGATGGGTTGGATTGGATTGGTTGTTGGGTTAGGATGAGTTTGGGTTAGAATGGGTTTGGGTCAAGATAGGTAAAAGAAAGAAGAAGGTCAGGATGGGTTTGGGTTAGGATAGGTTGAGAATAAATCAATAATAATAAAAAATGAAAAAAAAACGAAAAAAATTAAATAAAATAAATAAAAAAACGGAAAAATTTAAAAAAATAAAAAAAACAAAATAAATTAAAAAAAAGTATGATGTCTTCTTGCTTGTTGTCTTTCAAGTGTTATTGTCCATTCATTAAATATACAATAATGCCACACACAAGCATCATGTTTCTCTCTGCAGCCTCATGAATTCAGTCAACATTACCTGTCTTTTTTTCATTTGTATTTACACCTGAAACAGAAATCGTAAATTGATATGCTAACTACAGCTTTGCTAGAAATTCCAAATGCAAACAAAAACACTAACCAGGATAATAGATTGTTTCCAACCACCATCTTGAAGGTTACATTTATCTAAAAAGTTATAGTTGTTATCCATGAACTGAACAAAATTAATAAAGGTATGTATGCTGCCTTCTTGCTTGTTGTCTTTCAAGTGTTATTGTCCATTCATTAAATAGTAAGTCGACTTGTTGCAGGTCTACGTTTTATCGAGTCGAATCTTGCTTCAACTACTGCTACTGACAAAAGTCACACATCTCCCTTTGGTTTTAACATCATATTTCCTGGCATGCTGGAGTATGCGGAACAATTGAACATAAACCTCCGTTCAAAACAAACAGATTTTACTTTAATGCTACATGAGAGAGATTTGGAGCTAGAAAGGTCATTTTTGTTACTGATTATTGCAAAGAAAATAACTTTGATTGTAATTAACTAATCGTAATCATATAGATGTCATCCAAATGCAATGAAAGCATACCTGGCATATAATTCAGAAGGACTTGGGAACTTATATGATTGGCATACGGTGAAAAAATATCAGATGAACATAATATTACTAAAATGGATATTGTAAGGGTTAATGGATTTAAACATCCCCAACTATTGCCATTTGGCCGTTGGCACTCTCAACTTTGACTTTGGCTCACACCACTCCCAACTTAACACTTGGGTTGCTGTGTCACCTCGTCGTTAAATAAACACTAACTGGGTTAGTTCTTTTGCTGACGTGGCCAATATTTGCTGACGTGGCATGGTGATGGATCCAAAAAACTATAAAATGGGACTAACAAGACTCGAACCCGCGTCCGTATAACCAAGAACCCATTAAATACACACTGACCACTTGAGCTAACTGTGATTTGATGATGTATTGTATTTTGTGATATACATATATCGTGAAACATTATAAGATTTGTTATAAATACCCACACACAGATTCAGCAACCCATTTATAATCATCATTCCCAACCAAGACCTAATCAATCTACACATTCAAATCACCAAAATCCAAGACTCTTAAATGCACACAATCCCGATTCCAACAACCCCAAACCCCCTCTGCTCTCTCGATTCTGACCAGCGACCAGAGTGACTCTGGCGCCCCTCCCACTCTGGCGGTCGCACATCAACCCTCACACCCTCACTCAACCCTCTCTCTCTAATTCAGGTCCGGTGACCCGACCGACGACCTATGTTTCTCCGGTCAAGCACACACCACACAACCACTCCTCCGGCGAAGATTACCGGCGCCGCCGCCGGTGATGTTGTTGAAGATGAGGTGAAGACGACGACGTTTGTGAAGGCAGCCGCCGAACTCCCTGGTAAGCCCCTCTGTTCACTCTTTCTTTTAGATCTTGTTGATCCACGCATGTTCCGACCGTTTTGTGTTGTTCAGGAAGTAACCGGGGGGGGGGGTGTTGATGGCGACAGTGATTGGTTTGGTTTTGGGAGGGTTGGGCTGTGACGGTGAGCCAGGTGGTGGTGGATATGGACGACAGAGACAAGCTCCGGCCGTCGAAAAAAGCGGCAACGGCGGTGAGGGGTTGGCTCAGTTTTGGAACGGAGCTTGGTTCAGTTTGGTTAAGGTTTCACATAGGTCGGAAAAACAGTTCCAGAGGTCGTCGGTCGGGTTTGGTTCAGGTTTCATAACTATTCGTTTACCGGAGAAACAGTTTGGTTCAGGTTACTTTCATAAATGAACAATCAAACTATTGGCCACGTCAGCATGCCACATCAGCATGTGTGTATATTGGATCCATCAGCATGCCACATCAGCAAATATTGGCGGCATCAGCAAAAAGAACTAACCCAGTTAGTGTTTATTTAACGACGGGGTGACATAACAACCCAAGTGTTAAGTTGGGAGTGGTGTGAGCCAAAGCCAAAGTTGAGAGTGCTAGCGGCCAAATGACAATAGTTAGGGGTGTTTAAATCCATTAACCCATATTGTAATGCTATATGAGAGAGATTTGGAGTTAACAAAATCAGGATCATGCAAAGGAAAAAAGATCATTCAAAACAAAATATAATACATAAACAGGAAACTTTAAAACTTACATAAGCGAGTACTTTTACAGCCACTAATTCATATATATGTATTAATTTCTAACATAATAAGAAATAGTAATGTTCTTTGCTTTTTGTTTTAGCCACAAAACTTTTTCAAACTCCTTTTGTGGTTCTTTACAAAATTAACTTTAGAGTTTTTTTAGTTTTGTAACAACACTTTTATTGTATTATATATTTGCCATAAAAGTTAAACGAGTTTAGTTTTTTTTATTAGTTTTTGTTCTATATCTTTTTGTGGATTTTTTTATCGTTTGGTTGCTACTTAGCACGATTTTTAGTGGTCGCATTTGTCCCCCAGGTTTTCTGTTCTTTCGTTCAATTACTATTTAGCACGCTGTTTGATAGTCACATTTAGTCCCTCGTTTTTTTTTACTCCATCGGCTTTTTCATATGTGTCGGTATAAATTCGAATTCGTCTACTTTGTACGTCACATGGTGTTAAAAAATTGTGTTTTATTTTACCTTTTTCCCCTGTTTTGATCATCGTTGGGTTGTTACTTAGCACGGTTTTACACCCCCTGCAACGCTGGGAGCATAAGACTAGTTAGTCATTAAAGGGTAAGAAAACTTACAGTAAGCTGTAAATAAACTGCCCTTTAATACACAAACACAAATGTTTAGGAGTCGAGGGCAAGGGCAAAAGGGTAAAATCTCACTCTTAAACTTACAGTAAGCTGTAAATAAACTGGCCTTTAGTACTAATAACAGTCACAATTACATCAGTACTATCAAATGAACAAACGTTTGACGCCTACAGAAGCACAACAATCACTGTGTTCGTTAATCTTAATCAAGCGTTAATATCTCTAAAATCATTGCATACAAGACATAAGGAACCACGAACATACCATATAACCAAACCATAAACACAAATATCCAAAATCATCACAACATAAGTCGGTCCATTCAACCTCACCATCAAGTTACGTAGTCCCTCGGCCCCTATAAATTACAACAATTTTAGAATTGGCAATATGTAAAACAAGTCCCAAAAATTATAACAATATAAGAATCAACAAATTGAGCTCGAGTTTTAGAAATAAAGTGAATATTACCTAAACTTGGCTACTTTCATACGTTGGATACAATGCTTCAATATCTTCTGCAAGTCCATCCTCCATATCATTCTCGTCTTCCTCTGGATATGCCAAAAAAGTAAAAGATGAGAATAATTCGTCTTCCTATATAAAGTTAAGTCACAAAGAGAATAATTTGATACCTTCTAAATCGAACAACCAATCACGAGCACATAACAAAGCCTCAACACTTGATGAAAGTAGTGAAGTTCGGTATTTACTTAGAACCCGTCCCCCAATACTAAAAGATGATTCTGAAGCAACAGTAGTGATTGGGATGCTCAATATATCACGAGCCATGAGAGACAATTGAGGATATCTACCTTGATTATCCTTCCAATATTGTAAGACGTCAAGTTCTTCTCTCCTATTAAGTTCAGGTTCCTCCAAATACATGTCTAATTGTGATTTTTCTCTCTCAACCTTTCTAAATTCGTTTGTAAATGACTCAAATCCATCCAAGTCGTCCAATGTGTTGACACTAATATTTGAACTCTCGACAGTTGAAGAACTTGTCGTTGAAAAGATACCATACTCCTTATCATATAGCTTATGCATACCCTTGAAAATAATGTCCAATTTCTCTTTACGCGCTTTGTCCGTCATATTAAGTTTTTTAAAACAAAACTCAACAACCTTGAACTTATATCGCGGATCTAGAACAACTGCAAAAGACAACACCATGCTATAATTTTCCCAATATTTATCAAACTTCTTTTTCATTTCTTTTGCCATGTCACTTATCACATTATCAGCATTGTTGATAGCGTCTTCAATACGCATCTGAATTCTCCACACGTTATGAAAATATAAGTTGGAAGTAGGATAAGAGCTACCAGAAAACAAAGTTGTGATGTTATAAAAAAGCTTCAATAATTCTGTGATTGTTTCCACCCTTGCCCAATCTTTTTCTGTTGGAAAACTCTTATAACTGGAATCAACTAGTGCTAACCGAGCATAAGCTTTACGATAAGCCAACGCACTATCGAGCATAAGATATGTAGAATTCCATCTTGTTATACTTTCTTGCACCACTTCCTCTAACAAACTTCACTGACTCTCGAACCTTCTCAATAGCTCCTTCAATTACCTTCAAGCCCTCTTGAGCAATAAGATTTAACACATGTGCAGAACAACGTACATGAGTAAAATCCCCATCACAAACTAACACATTATTCAAACGAAAGTGACTACTTAAACAATTTACCAAAACATCATCATATTTAGCGTTGTCTAATGTGATCGTAAAAACCTTTTTCTGAATGCCCCAATCTGCTAAAAATTTAATCATGTACTCTGCTAAAATTTTACCACTATGTGGAGGCGGTATAACTTTAAAGTTCAAGACTTTTTTTCTTAGAACCCAATTCTCATCAATGTAGTGAGCCGTTAGAGCCATATACCCATCTGTCGTGATAGAACTCCATAAATCAGTAGTCAAACATATTCTACCATTTACTTTTTGTAATTTTTCTTTAAGAATTGTCTTCTCTCTATCATATATTTTTAGGACATCCGCCTTCGCAGTGTTTCTTGTTATGGGCTTCACATCACGGTGTAAAAACTTGTGCAAATCTCTTGTTCCCTCATGTTCAACATAGCTGAAAGGGTAGTTGTGCTTGATGATAGAGTATGCTAATTTCTCCCTATACATTGCTTGATCTAATGGGGCACGCTTTTTTTGGTGGACCGGGTTCATTTAGATCAAAACACTTGGGAAGATGTCGTTTCATATTAGATGTTCCCGAATTGGCACTAAACATTTTTCCACAACCCGTACAACTAGCCTCCTGAGTTCCCCCGGGTCCAACTGGTAATTTATCAAAATAGCTCCAAACCATGGAAGAATGTTTGCCCGAACTAAATGAATTAACTTCATCTTCGTGATCATCGTTACCCGACATATTTAATTTAATCTACAATAAAGTGAGAAAACATAAATTAATAGTAACTAAAACGAATCCAAAAAATATTGTAACTAACAAAATGGGCCACCACAAACAAAAAAATTACCATGGTTAACCTGAAGTCTTCCCACTACGGAAAAAAAAATCACAACTGGAGCACAACTATAATCATGATTCACTTGATCAAATTCAAAAATCACAATTAGTGTATAACCATGTTCTTGGTTTAAATAACACAATCTTGTCAGTTGTTCTATTTAATTTCCATACATAAACAGAAAGCATTGATCTAATAGACTAATACAACCTTCTTCAACATTACCACACTCTTAATCAAATAAATACATATTAATCCAATATTAATACATAATTATGATAACCTAAATTAGGGAAAAGGAATGGCTTCAAAACCTTACCCAATAACTGAATTAACAGTGAAAACTAGAACAAAATTCAGACTGGAAGATCAACTCAATAGCACATAACAAATTTAAAAAGAAAAAAAAATCGCTTAAAGAAAAGAAAGAATCAAGAACAGAATATGCAGAATCCACAAAATTCTCAACAGAAACTCCAAAAATAATTCAAAATCTTTGATACCCATTTAACAAAACACAATTTTTAGAAACCCCAAATCGTTGGTTACAAAAACAAGCGGTTGAAATCAAAAGGGCACCTTAAAATCACGATAATCTTGATGAAATCAGTAATGGAAGCAGACCCAGATGAGAAATTGATGAGATCAGAGAATGCCAGCTGGAAATTCGAGTGAGATTTAAGGAGAAAAAAGAGTTCAAGAGAAGAACCCTAACTAAAGTAGCGAGAAACCAACAGAAGAGCGATTGTTGATTAGCGAGACAGAAACCCTAACTGAAGTAGCGAGACAGAAACCCTAACTGTGCGTTGAAGTAGTCTTACCCATCCTGACCCGTCTTGTGATTATGTTTAATGTACTTTGGCCCATCTAGACCTACTAGCAATTTACTTATTGCCCAAGATAACCCAAACTGTTATTTTAAATGCCCATCTTGACCCACAATTTAGTTAATGGGATTATTTTGCCACCTCTAATTCGGATGGTCATGAATGAAAGGAAATAAACAACTTACTTCTGCTTCAACATTATCATCCTTTTTCTTCGTTTTTGATGCCTGATAAATAATACTAGTCAGGGATATGAATATAATAGAGAAACGCGACGAATAGAAATAATGACGATTAAAAAAATGGTGATTTAAAGAACAAATAGCATACCTCTGCATCCTCGCTGTAAAAAATAACATCTGCAAGCACTTTATAATTTTCTGCTTCAATAAGTTCCCAGTTTTTTTCATATAATTTTAAAAGATATTTTAACACTGGTTTTGTTTTCTCTGCCGGGATCCCAATATCTTTCATAGCTCGAAAGGCTTTCGCAACCCTTGCATTAGGCCTTGGATTAGGAGCCATTAGTAAATTTGGGGGTTTTCTTACAACAGATTCGGATTATTCAATTACTTGTACACCTGCAAAATATTAATAGACTTGTGAATAGTTTCTGAAACAAAACAAAAGGGTAATGTGAGTTCACATTGCCAACTAGAATACAATCTGATCATATAAATCCCGAAATTGTAAGCCGTTAAATATATATAAAAATAAAAGTAAATGTTTCACAAATGCAACATAACTCCTTTAGGCAACTATTACGACACTGGATGGATTTATATGGATTACTGTTTAAAATTTTGTTAGTCTTAAAATCCGTCACTTTAACTTCTTAACCTTGACTATTCTAGCAGATTACTGTTGGTTTCTAATTAAATGAGCTCAACAACACAATAACACATCCACCGAGGTATAAACAAATCCAACATTATTCTTTAGTTACAGATCATTAAAGTAACACACATTTTACCTCTATTCTACAGTTCCTCAGTTCCAATAGGTATCCAGAGAGGAATTACTTTGTAGCAGTCACCTTACTAAGTAAATCCCCTAGTATAATAACTGAGACCCATAAACCTAAAAAACAGTTAAAAAATACTTTAACAAGCATGCAAGTAAAACTCAATTTCCAATGAATAACAGTTTAGATCAACTACTCATGCAAGATTGCAATAGGTGATAGGTCTTATTAAATGAACTACCGCCCAATTCCTAGACGATTTGCACTTGTAAAAGGTTAGTGGTAAAGAGGTTTGTGACAAAAGTGCAACTTTGTTGTTCTAGATACGGAAAATAATCACTCTGCTAGCGGTGTTAAACCTAGTTGTTCGTTAAAATAGGTCGGTATACGCACATAGTGACTATTTCTCATCCTTTTTCTCTTAAGTTCATTCAACTTTCTAACAAAAACAGCCCTGTAGTGCACTTGTGCTTAGGGATGAGCATTTGGTACTGGGTACCGGTGCTGTACCGGTTCGGTACGGTACCGGTAAAATACCGAATTTTACCTTCAAATACCGGTACCGTACCGAATATTTCGGTACCGGTAACCAGTTTTGATGAATTTCGGTATCGGTATTTTCGGTACCAGTACCACGCTCATCCCTACTTGTGCTGACAAGATTGCATTGTATGTATGTATGTATGTATGTATGTATGTATGTATGTATGTATGTATGTATGTTTCTAATGATGACGAGAAAACATCGATTTCAACATAATAATAACCGGTGATCAACATTTTTATTTCACGGTGTCACAGTTAAAGATCATATGATTCATATCCCCCAAAAATGAGTATACAGTGTCACAGTTAACAAACCTAATCGCTGATAAACATGATCTTCTTTTAATCAAGTTTGCATAATTAAAGTTGAAGAAGCCATAATTATTCTACTATAACATGTTCTAACAAACAAACGGTTACTTTTTTTTTTTTGAATTTAATGTTTTAACCTAATTGAGGAACAAAACCCCCCAAATTGCTCATGAAATCAAACCAGTAGCTCCGATTAGAGGAAAACGAAGTGCGATTGAGCGATTTAAACAAGAATAACCTGATAATTGTTAAGATTGAGTGAAGCTATAAACAACACACAGTTAATAGTAACTATCGCACATATAATACCTGCGATTAAACGGAAACTTGCAAAACAAAGCGAAGGATCAATGAAAAACACATGAAAAGAAGCATTGTTGAATTCAATTAGGGTTTTACCAGTCGAGATGAGATGAATTTGGCATTTGTGAGAGTGCGTTCTTGTAGTGGCAAACCAAGGAGGAATGGAGAGTTGGAAACCCCAGTTCAAGACTTTAAGGGCATGTTTGGCTAAGCTTACTAGAGTTAAAAAGGACTTGGAAAAGGACTTTTGGGAAAAGGACTTTTTGAGAAGGAGTTTTTAAAAAAAGTGTTTGGATTAGCTTATGGGGTGGGAAAAGCCAATAAGTCAATAAGTTGTTTTTTAAAAAGTGTTTGGCTTAGCTTATTGATGTAAAATGACTAAAATGGACATTCTTTCATAAGTCAATAAGTTGCTTTTCAAAATAGTGTTTGGCTTAGCTTTTTTGTTTTTTCTTCTCTTAATATAAAAATTTAATAAAAAAAACCTTTAGTAGATGGACCAAATAGGTAGGGCTGGCAAATCGTGTCTTAACAGGTTTAACAGGTATCTAATAACGCGAACAACAAAAATTTTAAACATGAATACGACTCGTTTAACTTCTTTATATCCAATGTTTATAAGACAGATCTATATTTTATGCACCTAGAAGGAGAAATAATGGATCCTAACTTTCAAATTTTGATTATTTTTAAAAACGTAAAAAATCACATGGTGTACTTTTCTGTTATCGTGTCTTAGCAGGTTACCTACAGGTTACCTATTGCCAGCCTTACAAATAGGTCAGATAGGCATCGGTCATGACCATATTGGAGCCATAGAGAACCTTCGGGCTAGAACTATTTGACCAATTCTAACAGTTCAGTAGATTGAAGCATCGAACCGTGGTTCATAGAAACAGACCTGACTGTTATACGTTTGTAGAGCACGCCTGCAATCCAAGACCACACCTTTTTATCAACGTCAAAGAGCAGACCTTTCCCTTGATTCCAAGACGTAAAACAGATCAAATTATCTTGTCCAAAACACTCGAATCTCTCCGCTGATAACCTGCAATCCAAGACCACACTTTTTTATCAACGCCGGAGAAGGAGAAGGAACCGCCGGAGAAGGAGAAGGAACCGCCGGAAGCGGAGAAGGAACAGATCTGTGTCGGCTTGCTGTTGTGTGTTTAGGAGAGAACGATGTGATGAATGTGCTGTGTCTGCTTGTGCTGTGTGTTTGAAGGAACAGATAGGGCGGACACAAATATAAGGGGTAAGTTAGTAATTTGTTTATTGAAAAGTCATATCTGGATCAAGAAGTCACAAATACTTGGCTTTTCAAAACCTCTGTTTCCTTCCTTCCAAAAAGCCATTTCACAAAAGGACTTTTGAGTTATCCAAACACAAAAACAGCTTATTGACTTATCCATAAGTCAATAAGCTAATAAGCTGGTTTGAGAAGCCAATCCAAACATGCCCTAAGTTGCACCAAACATGTAATGTTTACACTTCGGCCCCTGACTTATAGAAGACTGCATTTTCTTCTTCTACTTATTCTAGTTTTGAAAAATTGGAGTTAAATAATCACAACTACTGGTGACCGACCACAATCCTAACTAATAAAATGTTTTGTGACATACCTAACTTTTCATCTATTTTCTCCCAATGAGCTTTATAAAACTAACATTTAACTCCGTTAGTTTTTTGTTGACGTGGATTGCTTACGTGGCAAAAAAGTCAAAATTTTGATGACGTGAAGTGCTTATGTTGCAAAAAGTCTGCTTATGTAGCAATCCACATTAACAACTAATTGGGTTAACTTTAATTTATTTTAAATATCGGGATGTATCAGCGGTAAAATCGGTAATACTTGATACCTGACACGGGTACAGTACGAAAAAAGTTCGGTAAAACTAAAATACGGTATTTGTTATATATACCGCCTGTAAATCTGGTTCTACTGGTCCGAACCCCTGAGTCGGTTTGTAAAATCTTCAAACTTAATTTTTACATGTTATTAAATATGATATTAAGGTAATAACTAACCTTCCATGTTTTTCGGTAATTAAACTAATGTTCCCAGTTCCTACGTACGATACTCACAATCTTCCAATTTCCATATTCCATCGTGAACTTGATGCATTTAACGCTCTAATGTCATAAACCTATTGTACAATTTTAGTTTTTTAACTAATTAAAAAAACTTGAGTAAACTGCCAAAATGGTCCCTGAGGTTTGGTCACTTTTGCCACTTTAGTCCAAAACTCAAACCTTTTGAATCTCGGTCCCTGTGGTTTCAATTTTGTTGCCATTTTCATCCAAACGCAAAATCTGGTCAGATTTTTCAGTTAACATCCAGTTTTTTTTGTCTTTTTCTTCCCTTTTAATGAAGGGTAAAATGGTCAATTTTTTTAATTTGTTATAATAAAACATTAAAAGACCGTTTTAAAATTACTTATGTCTAGATATATCTTTTAAACCTACGACATGAAGTGTAATATTAACTTAATTATGTCCATGATTCATAATAACTAGAAAAGTGCCCCGCGCGCGTTGCGCTGTGGGAAACAAAGGAAAAAACATGGCCAAGATGCATTGTGTGAAAAGGTTGAGACGACTCCTATCGAGAGTTACCTCGAATGATCATCTGAACAAACGCGGTGAGTGTTGGTGCTGGCATGTAACGACCAGTTTAGTCTGGCGGAGTGGTGGTGGAGTGTTTGTGTTTTGTCTAGCATCTGAGCTTCTCTCAAGATCCATCCGTGAAGGGTAGAAATAATAACTCATTAGAGTTTGCTGACAATAAAGAAAGACGCTCGGTGGCCTCAAAGTGACAATAAAGAAAGACGCTCAGTGACCTCAACCAAAAGACATATTGTGTTTAACCTTGAATCTTGCCACCACTATTACAACAATGGATTTCATATCATCCAACTGACCAACACAATTCGCAACAATAGCAAATCTTTGTCTATACATAAGCCTGAAAAAGTAGCCGAGCTTAAAGAAGAAACAACTTTGGATAGAATTTTAATCTTTGACAGTAAGGCTTTTTAGCATAGCCTTCAACAACATAAGAAATAAGAAAATAAAAAATTCTAAATCAAACCTGATACAAAAAAAAAAACCTCAAAAATAAAAGGTAAAAACAAAATCAAAATGTAAAGCAAAAACTTAGGCTCAAAGTGTCGGAAAAACGTAGCGGCAAAGGGGTTTCGGGTTTAAACCTACCATCCACCATCCATGCCATAGCAACTTTCATGACTGTTCAAATAAAATTTTCCACTCATCATAGCCAGATTCATCTACACCAACGCAACAACTTGACCGGTTGTCACACCCTATATTTCCACATTTTACCGGTGGGCCCGGTAGGGGAGTATCGTGACGTAGTTGATATCATTACAGTCAAACAACACAATATTTAGATGCACAGCGGAAGCAAAAGATAGATTTATTTCAACCACATAATATTGTAATATCAAGTATCACAAATAGTTGAAAATAATCCACAGGTGGATCAAAATAAAATGGAAACATTGTTCAACAGTTTTGACATCCAAGCTTGCGAGACTTATTGTGAACGCTAGGAGAAAGCCAGCCTAGTTCGCGTAGTACCTGCACTTAACCTTTTTGGGAAAATACGTCAGTTTACACTGGTAAATACAATTAACTGACTTATTTGAAAAGGTTTAATAAAATTGATTTGAATGCACGTGGCACAAACTTTTTATAACTTGGGATAATTATTTGAATATAATCTTGTAAAAGAATTACATGTTCCTTATGCGTTCAGTAGCCCGATCCGTAGACCGGGTTAAAGATCAATAGACACACCACATAATTTATTTATGCACTGACGGGTGTACGCCTACACCCCGTGCTCAGGTCGTGGCCATCTCGTAAGATGATGCCAAGGATATCCGGGACATGGTCATTAACCCCCCAAAGGCTTTAAGCAAACACAACATTTCCAAACGGAGCATATCAATGGTTTAACCTCTATCCGATTAAAGATTCAATGACCGACCAAGCGGTATTTTATATACCATACCCCAAGCCCGTATAGGGAAAATAAGTTAAAAGTATTTACCTTTGCAAGTATCAATCACAAATAGCAAGTGCGTGTAGCTTTTACCGGGTCTCCTATTCTGGAACGAAGGTTTATAATAACCTATTAGAATCCTAACGGGTCTTTAATTAAGCCTAAACTTAGACCGGTTAGTTTTAAGGAAAGATACGGTTCAAACGCACGATTAAGCGAAGACCGGAATAGAATGTGATTTAGACACGACAAGTTTGAAGACTTGTATAATATGGGTAATCTAACCACATTCTGGATTTTGAGATAAAAACGATAAGGTTTGACCCGTTTCGGCAAATTTATGCAAACTAGTTACATAAACCGAACCGAACGCGCAAGAAGGGTAACGGGTAACCATAAGAGTCATATACAGGTTTCCTAAGTTAATATGCCTTAAATATGTTGTGATATCAGTAGGATACCTTCCATTATGCCCAAAACGAGTTTAATCTCAATTTAAGCCCCGTAGGGGTATTTTGGTCAATTAAAAGATTATAAAGGAGATAAATTTTAATTCTGAGACTCGGGTCTGAAATAATCAGTAAAACAACTTAACTTAATAGGTTATATCAGTTGGTGATAAGTCTTATATGCCAAAATGGTTTTAAACCCATACAAGGTGTTTAATACGCGTAAAAAGCCGTTTTAAGCGATTTCCGGGTTATACAGGAAATCTGAGTTTTATGATCAGGTTATAAAGTTCAAAATAATTCATTTATTATATGAAATCAGTAGCAATTGGATTGGTGTCAAAATACTATGTAGAACTCATTTTATAAACAAAATGGTATAATCGGTATTAACCGAATCAAGGCGATAACCCCATGTTATGATCAGTTTAAAAATAGTTAAAAATCTTCAAAAATCCCAAAATATTATATTACATCAGTGGGTAAAAGGTTTGGTGTCAAAATTTGGGTTTAGATAGGCTTTATGCTAATTACGCCGTTTAATTCATAAAAAGCGTTCTAATTACGCTATTAAGCATAACTCCTAATCTAGACCTCCAACTGATGTGAAAATTTAGGGACATGTTTATAAATCAGTAACAAAGATTATTGTCCACTCATATTTCCAAAATTCTCGTTTTATGGTCAAAAGGGCATATTGGTCAACATTAGGCATTTAACGGAAACATCGGACAATCAACGAGTCAAGTAGTATAAACGCAGAGGGTTATACTATCATACTAGCTGGTCCTAACGGAGTTCTAAGGCATTTCTAAATCCATCTAAATCGGGTCAGAACTGAAGTCAAAGCAAAAGTCAAAGTTTTGCGACTTTCGGTTCCGAACCGAGCCTAAACTGAAAATTGTCGGGTCGAACATGCTTAGACATGTTCTTACATTTATTACTAAGTTATATGAGTGATAAAATAGGTTACACGCCTTCTACATTGTTAATTATGCGTTAATTCGAAAATTATGTTTCTGTTGACTTTTTATAAACAACTTTGACCCGACAAATGATCTAGTTAGAGCGGGAATCAGAGAGTGCCCTTTTAAGGGTTTAATGCCCACATAATTACCAACTTATAACAACCTTAAGTTTGACTAATCACTGGACCATTAGTGATTAATCAATAAGTCAAACCTTAATTACGACGGTTTGACTTTTAAGCTAATAACTAAGCAAAACTCAATTAAGGAAGGTTAAGGATACTTACCAAGGTCCTATGCACGACCAGTAATGCTTAGAGAAGGCTCTTGAGCTCCAGAGATGATCAGAAGACTAGTAATCCTTTGAAGGAGCTCACTATCGACGATCAGTTGCGATTCGTCGAGGAACCAGTAGAGATTACTGACCGAGATGTGAAGATTCTCAAGCGTACTAGAAGTCCTCACGTTCGAGTTCGTTGGAACTCCCGTCGTGGCCCAGAGTTCACCTGGGAACGCGAAGATCAAATGAAACAAAAGTATCCCCAATTGTTCGCAAACAGTACAACCACTATTGAGGCTGAAGTTACTGCGGAATTTCGGGACGAAATTCCAGATCAACGGGGGGAGGATGTGACACCCCAGGAAAACCGGGAAAACCATGCAACTTAACTAGCTTCCTCAGTGAGTACGTACCAAATTTCGGGACGAAATTTCTTTCAACTTGGGGATAATGTGACAACTCGTATTTCAGAACCTATCTTTGTGTTAATGTAACGTTTGTGAACCTTATGTGATTATGTGAACTTTGATGACTAATGGAATGTTATGTTGTAATATGTGAATGTGTGTATGTATATAAATGTATGACCCGAGTCGCACAACAACAACCCAGCCGCACAACACTTGGCACACCGCCCAAGCTTTTGGGCTTTGGTCCTTGACTACTCTCGGCCCACTCCCCACTCGGAACACATGGGCAACCCATGATGGGTTCGGCCTACCTCTCATACGCATAACCTCATGAGGAGGTTAACACTTCTCATTATTTTGCAAATCACACAACACACGCAAAACCCTAGTGCTCTCCTCCCTCTCTCTAAGTCGACGACAGCCACATCTCTCCTCTATCGAAGACTTTCTATTCGGATCAATCCTCGTTCCATCCCTCTAATCGGTTAGTGTTTTATTGATGATTGCATGACGAATGATGGTATGATTTACATGATGATATACGATGATTTATGAATGATACATGATTAGTTATGAATGATGAGGTTTAGTGTTCATGGAATCGGCTCACATATGTGTATTTGATAATGTTCATATTAATCGAATTTGCATATTATTGTTCTAGAACCGAATGCTTGTTAATCGGCTGTATGTTCGTGTAATAGGATCCATTATATGATATAACATGAGGTGTTGTATGATGAATTGAAACTGATGATTTGATAAGTTATTGTTTATGCTTTGAATATGACTAGGGTTTATATGAATGAGATGATAAAAACCCTTGTTTGATCGATGATTGGCATGATCTAAAACTGTTAGTTGTTGATTGATTGTATGCAAACATGGAAACTGTTAAATTGGTCAAACGAATTGATTGAAATTAGTAACTGACTTGCATGATTTAAAGAGATATGCTACGAATCGCACAAACTGGTCGGTCGCACAAGATCAGAATCGCACAAGATCTGATCCAATCGAACAAGTTCTGGTCGCACAAGACAGTCGCACAAGAATAGTGCAACTGTTAATACACTATGTACAATCAGGATATGCATGATCGCACAAGACCTTGTGGATCGCACAAGGCAGTGCCGATCGCACAAGGCTTGGGCCACACACAACAGTTGGACTTCACTTATGTTGTTGGGCCGATTAGCCCAAAACACAATCGCACAAGCCATCCGGATCGCACAAGGTCATCCGGATCGCACAAGACCAATGTTTATTTGTTTGGGCCGTTTACATGCTGGACTGCTTATGTTTTGTTGGGCCGGGTATTTCTTGGGTTTCAATGGGTGAATCGCACAAGGCCGTTAGACTTGTGCGAGCCCAATCTTTTGAATCGTACAAGTATGAGTAGGTTATGTACTTGACTGTTAATGTGTTGCCATGATCAATACGTGTTCGTAACTTGTCAGCTTATGTGTAAACATATGTGCCTTACTTGAACCTAGACCTGACTTGTATGGTAACCATGTTAGGACGTGGTTGACCACTTATAGCTCAAGTAACCTTTTCGTGTATCTGCCGAGCTAATCTAAGGTGAGTTCACACTTTCTACAAAGCATGGGATTCCCAGGGGTTGGGAATGGGTTAAGGAATATGGATTCCTCGTCCTTCTTGGGTAGGACAGTATGGGTTCAGGAATATAATTCCTCGTCCTCTTGGACAGTTTAAATTTCACTAGACCAAAACTCTATCACGAAGTCCCTCCTTTTATATCGACTTAATCGCCGGGCCAATGGCGAGCGGGTAATTAGTTAGATAGCGCTATTTAGGTCTGACAAGCCTCACACCGTGCCGCAGAGGACGGGCATGAACTAATGGATATGGGCACGTCAATGATGATAGACATTGACGCTAAGGGCACATAAACATGACTAAAGTCAGTGGTCGATATGGTAAGGAGTCTAGTAGTATATACATGGGGTAGCCCCCACGGCCGGAGAGCCAGATAAATAAACATGGGGTAGCCCCCATGGCTGCATTGCCAGAGTAAACGGGATTAAACAAAACACGTTTTCAACTATGGGGTAACCCCCACGGCAAGGATGCCAGTTAAAGGAAACTATGTTTTTGGAACAACTTAAAACAAACACCCAACTGTGAACTCGCTCAACTTTGTTGTTGACTCGTTACTACATGCTTTGCAGGTCAATAGGTTCTTAGCTGGAGCTTGCATGGGGAAGAGTCGTTGTGGGACATGGACAGCTGTGTGCCATGTTAAACATTGAAACGTTTAAACTTATGTTTTGGTTTTAAACATCATGCTTCCGCTTGCAACTTAAACTATGTTTTGTTTGGACACCAATTGTATTGGTTGGATTTTATAATTACTTACATGCTTGTTCAATATGATTGGTGGCTGGATCCTGGTCAGTCACGCCTCCAAGTGGTGATACTCCGCAGGTGGATTTTGGGGGTGTGACAGATTGGTATCAGAGCCATTGGTTATAGTGAACTTGGTTTTAATAATGGAAAAAGTTTTTATTGAAACCAGACTATAACCTGTACAGTGCTCAACGGTCCACAACGACGCTTCACTCCACGTGTAAGGCTCAACACTATAGGTGATATGATTTATACTTATATTGCCTACTTGCTAGTTACATAGAACATTGCTCATGATATGCTTAGTTAGTATAACAACTGTCGCTTGAACCATGTGTTAGGACCGGTTTTCGACTCCGAAACGATTGTGTGTGACACGTTCGACGTGCGGAATCTGTGAACGTGGGTGACCGAACACACGAGACGTACTCAATCTGTGATTCTATAAAACGTATGAAAGATACAAGCACCTCGAATCACCTTTGCCTTTCTCTCTCTACTTTCTCTCTCTAGCCTCTAAGCTTCAAATCTCCAAAATGGCAAAAGTTCTAAACTCTAACCCTAACACATCTATTTATAGGCCAAGGCTTTAATGAGAAAACTCATTAATTACAATATTGCCACCTTGCCTTTCTTAACTAGATATTACAATATAAGGCTAGATTTAAAATGTTTCAGCTACGGTCTTGAGATGACGGAGGCGATAGACATACTGCACTAACAGACTCCCCCTTGGATATTGCCACAGTCAATCTCAATCATTGAGTCAAACTCGTAGCTTCTGGTCTTTCTCTCTCTCACTGAGTTCTTCTTGAAGCTTTAACACATTTTCAGCAACGAAGACTCCCTTTTGCTCGAACAGAATCCCGGTGGATCTGTCTTCAGCTCCAGCTCCCCCTTTCGGTGAACTCTTCAGGTTCCCCCTTTCGTCAAGCTTCCATGCTTTGGGATCGACACCTGGCTTTTCGGTTACAAGCTCTTCTGGGAAAGATACATGGCTCCTTTCACGCTTCCCTTGCGTTGAGCTCGTCTTCAGACTCCCCCTTAGACTCGGCTGTCGGGATCGTAGTCTGGAATCTGCAATCCTCAAACATTTATAAGTAAAACATTTTTAATTGTCCAGGTATCGTAACCTGGCTCTATCAAACTTTCTAAATCAAGATCCTGGCTCTAAAGATATAATAGTATGAATATATCCAGGATTACTTGATTCACTCCCTTTATCAACAATCTTCAAAGATTTGGCAGTATTAAGAGAACATGATTGGAAACTATCTCTTATACAACTGATTTTAACAATATAAGAATCCAAATCCCTCACAGATAATCATCCAAGTCCAAATTAATGACCTTGGAGATATCACAAACTGTTTTTGATTTTGATTTTTAATTCAAGTTTCAAATTAATGAACTTGTTTTATTTTCAGAAACACAATCAGCATACTCAGATTTTGAAACTCAGCACTCAGACATCGGTTGTCGAAAATAAAGCAGAATAAAAAATCTTTTTGTATTTTTCTGAAAATATAATGCAGTAAAGTAATATGTACAAACATATTTATAGACAATATTTTTGTTTGAGTTTGCGTCAGAGGATCATATCAGTTTTGACAAGTCACAAGTACCGTTGAGCTTAGTTACACATTAAGAATTAAACAATTCACTTAGATTGTCGATATACTGGTCCACTTAAATTTTCACACAAACTTCAACTGATTCAGGATACGAATTAGGTGTCTTCAGAACTTAAACTCATTCATGTGTCCCACCTCTTGAATATACTCCCGTATCCAGATCCCAATATTCAGTCTTACAGGTGAGTATACCTAGATGATATCTGTAAGGGGAATAAATTATAGTACGAAACCGTGAGAGCTCAGGTCAGAACTTCCGTTTAGTAGAGAGATGACAACTCGACTTTTGGTGTGTCCCCTTTAGAGGATCTTTTGTATTACAACAGCAATGACTATCAATTTTATTGTTTCATCAATTTGCTGAGGGCGGCGCTATATTTCAAGCAATGCAGAAAGTATTCTCCGGGGACTAGGCCATTGCTTCCGCAAAATCAAAAGTCCCGGGATAATACCCCAGATATCACTAAGCATAAAGACCTAGTATCTCAGAAAGAGGGGTCCTTCAAACGAGATTTCAGGGGTTACCTATATATCCAAGTAATGTTCCCCACGAAATAAGCAAGTTTGAATTTAGATTTATATCCGAAAAAGTTTACTAAATGTATAAAAACCTATCGGCATATCATCAGTGAGACTGTTTAATGCTATATAATCATTACATTTCTTTAGCATACTGTAACTGTCTACCGATGTACTATCATTTCCTCTTTTTACGCAAAAACTCAATTTTGAATTTTATCATGTTTTTGGCTTTTTCAAATTTTCTAATGTTTTTGGATTTTCTGACAATATTACTCCCCCTAAAATTCAAAACCATTTAAAGAAAATTTGACAACCAATACTGATAGCTTTGTCTCGCCATCCATTTTCTGCTTCTCATGCACTGATTTGCAGAAAAAGCAGTAAATACCCCCATGATTTACAACACATTGATATTTTATAGTTTGAAAACCGTTTTTCAATTTTGTGAAATTAATCATGTTTGTTCAGCCGTGAGGGTTTCGGCGTATTCAATCAACACATATTTTTTTATTTTTGAATATTTTTGACAAAATCAAAACATATTTTTGGTTTTTCAAAATTTTCAATTTTTAGGTTTTTTTTTTAAATATTGTTTATTTATGTACAGAAAACAACCAAACTTCCTGTTTCAATCAACACAGGATTCAGCAGCCTCCTCTGCTTGTTGTGCCAGGCTGCTCCGATTTCCATTCTCACAATCTTCAATTTTCTTCGGAAGCACCTGCACATTCAAATTACTCAATTACTTGAACAATTTAGCCAAGGTATGTTGGACCTTAGGCATTTCAACACAATATGCATCATTCAACTTCGGAAAATCTTTGTCATTCTGAACAAAGACTTTTTCAATCTTAACTTCAACTTTTTCATCTTTTGCCAAAGTCATTTGTCTCTTAACAGTCCATATTTGACCTTTTGGAGTCCCTCTTTTGTAAAAATGTGACTCTTTTTGAACATTTTGATTCTGAACAACAACTTTTGGTTTCCAAAACTGGTTTTGTTTTGTTTTATCAACTGTTGTTTTCCAACTTTGTGTTGTTCTAAGTCTGGGTGTCACAGGTTTCCATGTTTGTTGTGAGTCAGCCTTTGACATTTTCGGCTTCCAAGTTTGCTTTGAATCAAACTTGGTTGACTTCTTATTCACAACATCAGACTTCTTTTTCGTTTCAACATCAACAGGTTTCAGATTTGGACACTTACGAGCAAGATATCCTATTTGATCACATTTGAAACATGTTCTCTTGGACACATCTTTGACCTGTTGTTGTTGCTTTTTCTGAGCATAAAACTCTTCATTAGACTGTTGTTTAAATTGAATTTCTTCCTCTTCTTTCAAACTTTTCCCATTAACAAAATCCATTTTCTTTTGAAAATTCGATTGTTGATTTCCTTTCCAATTCTGTGTCTTTTTATAACCCAACCCTGCCTTCATATTTTTCTTCTTGTAACCGGGTTTGTTATAAAAAGTTTTCTTGCCTTTTCTAGCATACTTTGGAATTTCAGATTTTTGAATCTCAACCATTTTAAAAACTTTGTCAACCTTTTCTGAAATCACATTCTGAATCGGGAAAACAACATCTAAAAATAGTTTGTCCGATCCAATCATGGAGTAAACCAATCCTTTTGAATCATCATCCACAACTTTTTCAGATCTTGAGTGTTTAAGATAACTATCATGAAAATTTCCCTCATTTTCATCTTGTGATTCGGTTTTACCTGTATCAATAGACTCTTCTACTAAAACACTTTCAACAACTTTACCAACCACCTCTGAATCACTGATATCATCAGATTTGGTATAAATCACATCGATGTTGTCAGGTAACTGGTCAACCATGTTTATTGCTTTTTCCACTTTCTCGCCATCATAGAATGTATAATTATTCTCCAACGGTGGTGGAACTTGATGGTATTCAGACCCAACTCCCTTTATGTTCTTTTCTGACTCTTTTCCATCAGGTGTGATGTTGAAAATACGTTCCAAAATATATGATGATGAATGGTAACTTTGCAATTTATTGACCAACTTTTCTCTATCTGCCAATTCTTGTTTAAGCTTAGCAACATCATCAATATACTGATTTAAAACTCTTTGTTTATCTTTAAATCTAGCTTCAAGAAATTTAGTGTTTCTCTGACATGCACACAATCTATCATCTAGACTTTTGACTTTACTTTTTAAAACGTCATACGCTTCTTTTACAGTATGATATGATAATTTCATTCCATCATATTCCTTTTGCAACTCTTGGATTTTGTTATCTTTTGGAACACATTCGTTGCAAACAGCTGAACATTTTTCTTTCATTGTTTTATTTTCTTTTTCAAGATCATCACATTTTTGTTTTAACTTTTCATTTTCTTGTTTCAAAAACTTTTCATTTTCAAACATTTCATGACATTTATCTTTGAAAATCTTTTCTATTTTAGTGAATTCTATATCTCTTATTTTAAACTTTTCATCTTTTTCAGTACAAGCACTGCACGTTTCCATGCATTTCTTGCACTGTTGTTCAGCTTTTTGATCAGAAGAATCATTTTGAGTTGTTACCTCAGTGATTGGCACTGTGGCTTCTTTTGTTTGTTGAGTTTGATCTTCTTCAAACACCTGCTGTTTCTCTCCAATAGCTTCCTCAGCTTTCTCATCAGCTTTCTTCACCTCATTTACCAACTTCTCACTCTCATTCACAATCTCCTCAACTGTCTTCTTCTTCTTCTCCAGACTAGCAAATATCACCTTTCGAATGCCTTCTTCAACCTGCTCTTTATACCTTGGAATCTCTCTAAGGCCTTTGCACCAGACACTTACAATAGGTATAGCAGCAACTAATGCATCAAGGTCAACCTTTTTCGGATCAACCGTCGGGTTTCCCTGAGGATCAACATAGCATTCCTTTTCTTTGCTCCACCTGCCTGCGAGTGTTGCTTCTTTGTAAGCATCATACACATCATCCAATCTAAGACGTGCATGTCTTTCTTCACGAGTAAGTTTCACTTCTGCAACCATTGCTTTAGCTTTTTCAACATCTTTGTCATGTTGACTCCAATCATATCCTTCATCATCCTGTATTTTCCATTTCTCCTCTATCTCATCAACAAATTTGTTCCAATCAAAATTTTTATACACAGATGATTCAGATCTTTCATAGTCTAAATTATCTTCACTTTGGTCGCGAAGTGACAAAACAGCATGTCTCTTCTCTCTAGAAGATCCTTCTTCAATTTGCTTTCTGGTTGGCTGCTCGTTATTCTTGTGATAGATAGCCTTTTTGTAATAATCCTCATAAAAAGGATTCACGCTTTCATCGGCTCTGTTGCTTGTGCATTCTCTTTTGAAGTGCCCCTTTTGTTTACACTTGAAACAAGTGACTTTGTTCTTGTCAAAACCTAACTTCATTTCTGGGCCATCCAAACATCTTTTGCCAGTAATCTCCATGAATCTTTGAGCTCTTCGAATGACGCTCGCCATGCACCAGCGAATATCCATAAGTTCCATTTCTTCTGGATCCACTTGATCGTAATCCTCTTTTGTCATTTTTGGATTTCCGATCTTTCCTGCAATTAAACCTTCATACGATACCAGAATAGAAGCCAAAAAGCTCATGTGCTGTTGAGCAAACTCATTGTTCAGAAGTGGAGAATTTTTCCAATCAAAATTTGAATCTGATTTTGACGATCCTGATGCAGATGAGTGATATCCTGGATCATAACTTGAAGACGTGTTCTTTGATGAATCACCATTCTTTTCTGCACTAAAACCAATTTTGATCCTTGGAGATTCAATGTTTTGTAGCATCCCTCTGCGATAGTACAAACCAACATTCTGTTGATAATTCGAACTAGACACCTTGTTTTGTTTTTCAATCAATAGATCATGTCCCTCTATTTTTTCAATTAGAGTGTCTAACGTCATCGTATCAAATTTATCATCATTTTTCAACACTATCACATAAGTTTTCCAATCTTCTTCATGTGGTAATGCCTCAACTAGTTTATCCACCATTTCTTCTCTCCCTTTGTGGATTCCAAACCTTTCCATCTCAATCTTCAGATGACAGAATCGTTCTATCATTTGACGAACTGTTTCATTCTTCATGCAGCTAAACAAGTCAAACTCTTTCTTTAACAGCGATATCTTGTTTTTCTTGATATCTTTCCCACCTTCAGCTTTCAACTTTAACGCTTCCCAAATTGACTTAGAAGTTTCACCATACTGAAGTAGTGAGAAAATATCCTCTCTGATTGATTGTTGAAGTAAAGTTTTCATTCTCAGTTCAGCTGAATGTTCCTTTTTATCATCTGCTGTGAAATCTTTAAGTGTGATCAATTCACGTTTTTCATTTCTTGGTTTTTCATATCCTATGGTCAAACAAACCCAGCTATCATATGCATAAGCTTGCACCCAGTTTTCAAATCTTTCATACCACCAGTGATAATCTTCGATATTCATGAGCGTTGGTGGTCTCTGATGATTTCCGTACACTTTATCATGATTCAAACTCTCCGATATCACTTTTGTAGCTTTATTTGGAGTTATTGGAGTATCTTCTGATGTAAACGCATTATCGAACGTGTTATAAAACTCTTCACCAAAATCCGACATCTTCGAAATGCTTCTTGAATTTTTCGTTCCTTAGATTTTTGCTTCGTTTATCACTTCGAATCGTTTCGAATCACCTTCAAACAAATAAACAAACGATCAGTTCTAAAAATTATCAAACAACTTGAATCGGACGAATAACCGAACGAGTGAGTCAACACAAGTCAACATTGATAATGATCAGTGCTGTCCGATCGGGTGGGAAAGCTGTTCGATCGGACGGGAAAGCTGTTCGATCGGGCAGGGTGCTGATCAAGTGAGTCAACGAAAGTCAACTTGTTGTCCGATCGGCTGGGATTGCTGTCCGATCGGCTAGGATTCCTGAATCGGTTGGTTGTCCGTTCGACCCTCTGTTCGATCGGCTGACACTACACGACAAATATGCTGTCCGATCGGTTAGCTCAAGTGACTTGGAATCAGTTAACAACCCGTACGACCCTCTGTTCGATCGGTTGACACAAAACGACAAAAAATTATGCTGTTCGATCGGCTTGCATGTTGATGTTGTCTGATCGGCTAGCTTGTTCAACTGAAGGCATAAGACGACAAAAAGCTTGTCCGATCGGTTGGCACGTTGACTTCTTTGACCACAAAATGATACCAGCTGTTATGCAAACTGAATCACGTGAACACAAACTCAATTAAATTCCGACATTTATTAAATGCTCACATTAATCAAACAATCAAATTCAGTTGGCCACGTGATGAATCTGGCAATTAATATTGAATGTAAAAGAATGATAGTGCCTGACACAATTTTATGCCATGCACCGAAAGCAATTAATGATTCACATGTATCAACGATTTCTCATACAAGAACACATGCACTAATTAATGACCAACTGACATTATACAAACTTGATTGGGCTAAGAAACTTTAAGTCACATGTACACCGATTGCTTTTAGTATTTCACATGCATTACTGAAATTGAATTAATGAAGACCTAGAACAGTTGACTGAACAAATGCAGAATATGTTGACCTAATGACACGTATTGCCGACCATGTGGGTGGGATGCCAGCCGATCGGTTGGGACGCTAGCCGTTCGGACAGCTGTCCGTTCGGTTAGGTCAAACAAAGTCAATAGATTTTAATGAAATGCAGTGACGTGCAGAGGATCGGACAAGTGTCCGATCGGTTAGCCAGTCAACAAGTCAACAATTTTTAAATTGAGGTGCTTTGGAACGGACAGACGTTCGACCGGACTGCTGTCCGATCGGTCAGCAGTCAACAAAGTCAAACACTTTTTAATGAAATGTAGTGTAAAGTGTGGTACGACTTGCTGACCGTTCGGCCAAAGATGCTAGCCGATCGGCTGGCAAGTCAAAGTCAACAATTTAATGAATTTGCAATGAAGTGTTTTGGAACGGTTAGCTAGCCGATCGGTTAGCTAGCCGATCGGTTGGCATTCATTCTAAGCTCAACAATAACAGTATGCATGTTCATACTTTTTCGAACAGAAAATTCAAGATTTCTCTCAAACCGTTAGGAATTAGGATCTGGAAATTTGTAGGCTTTTAGATCAAAGGTTTTCGCATAACATATTCAAAAATCAGCAATTTTGAACCGTTAAAACCCGTTTAATTTGACGATTTACGGTCGAAAACGTGAAGAAATGTTAAGATGAAGAAATTTTGACAAATCTGTATGAATTTGACTCTGAATCTGCTGAATTCAAGTGCGTAATTGTGTGTTTGATCCGTGCAATCGAGCTCCTGCTCTGATACCACTTGTTAGGACCGGTTTTCGACTCCGAAACGATTGCGTGTGACACGTTCGACGTGCGGAATTTGTGAACGTGGGTGACCGAACACACGAGACGTACTCAATCTGTGATTCTATAAAACGTATGAAAGATACAAGCACCTCGAATCACCTTTTGCCTTTCTCTCTCTACTTTCTCTCTCTAGCCTCTAAGCTTCAAATCTCCAAAATGGCAAAAGTCCTAAACTCTAACCCTAACACATCTGTTTATAGGCCAAGGCTTTAATGAGAAAACTCATTAATTACAATATTGCCACCTTGCCTTTTACTCTAGATATTACAATATAAGGCTAGATTTAAACTGTTTCAGCTATGGTCTTGAGATGACGGAGGCGATAGACATACTGCACTAACACCATGTGTGCTTACTCTCTTCTGTCATCGCACTTTCGCGAACCCCTCTCACTCATGTTTCCCTTGATATGAAGATCATGGCTGGACGCGTTAACATGACACAAGCCCAGTTGACGACTCTGATTAACCAACAAGTTGCTGCGTCACTTGCAGCCGCACAAGCAGGAGGTATATCCTGCAGTCGAAACTCACTCTAGGATCCCTAGATCCTACTCTCGTGAACCAACCTTTGTGTTAAACTTTGTCCTTTCTTACTCTCACGACAGGTCAACCTGCACAGCCTCCTGTGTGCACTTTCAAGACCTTTATGGACTGTCGACCTAGTACCTTCAGTGGTACCGAAGGAGCGGTAGGTCTCCTCCACTGGTTTGAGAAGCTCGAATCTGTTTTCGAGATGTGTGAATGCACTGAGGCTCGCAGGGTTAAGTATGCTACTGATACTCTCGAGGGTGTAGCGCTCACGTGGTGGAACGCTCAGGTCCAAATGCTGGGGTTGGTTGCTGCTAACGCCACCCCATGGAACGATTTCAAGGAATTGATCAAGGAAGAATACTGTAGTCGTGACGACATTCACAAGCTGGATGTAGAGTTTTACAACTTGAAGATGACGGGGTTAGAAATTGAAGAATACACTAAAAGATCGAACGAGTTGGCTATTCTGTGTCCTACTATGGTAGACCCTCCCATCAAACGTATCGAACTGTATCGCAAGGGTTTAGTGCCAGAGATTCAAAGTCACGTGACCTCAGCAAACCTTGGCACCATTCAACAGATCATCAAGTTGGCTCATCGTCTCACGGATCAGGCGGTGGAGCAGAACAGGTTACCAAAGCGTGTTAGCGCTACTACTTCTGATACTCCCGGCGACAACAAGCGTAAGTGGGATGGAACTTCAAGCAAAGGTTCAACGTCTGTACAGTCTCAGTCTCAGCAGAGAAGGACTGACGACTACAAGAGCCCTAGTCAGCAATCAACTGGTAACCAAAGTCAAGGTGGGTACAAGGGAATTCACCCCAAATGCAATCGCTGTAACTTACACCACAGCGGGCCATGCACCAGGAGTAACTGTCATCGGTGCAACAAGCCAGGCCAAGCCGCAAAGGATTGCAGAAGTTTATACCCCGCAAACCAGAATCGTCAGCAACAACTAGTCCCACAAAATCAACGCCAGCAGCAAGGCATCAACAAAGGGTGTTTTCAGTGTGGAGCTGAAGGCCACTTCAAGAGAGATTGTCCCCAACTGAATCGGAACCAGAACAACAACAACAATAATAACAACCAGGGGAATGGAAACAACGGGGATAACAACGGCAATGGTGCCAGGGGTCGGGTGTTCGTTATTGGCCAAGGTGAAGCAAGTAACGATCCCAACGTCGTGACGGGTAAGTTCCTACTAGACGACTTTTATGTTACGGTCTTATTTGATTCGGGTGCCGATACTAGCTACGTGTCATTAAAAGTTAGTCAAATGTTTAAGCGTACCCCAACACTATTGAACACCAAGCACACTGTAGAGTTAGCTAATGGTAAGAGTTTAGAGGTCACACACGTAGTCAAGGGTTGTAACCTTGTTCTTGCTGGTCACACTTTCTCTATCGACCTCATTCCTATCGTTTTGGGTAGTTTCGACGTTGTCATTGGGATGGATTGGTTATCCCAACACCAAGCAGAGATTCTTTGTAACGATAAGATTGTCCGTATTCCTCGTTCAGGTGGTGAACCTCTCATGATTCTTGGCGACAAGAGTGGTGCTGTTGTGAGCATCATCTCTTTCCTTAAGGCCCAAAAGTGTTTGCGAAAGGGCCACACTGCTATTTTGGCTCTCGTTACTGACACCTCGAAGAAAGAAAAGAAGTTAGAAGATTTTCCCATCGTACGTGACTTTCCTGAGGTATTCCCTGAGGAATTACCTGGTCTCCCGCCTCATCGCCAAGCCGAGTTTCAAATCGAGCTAGCTCCTGGAGCAGCGCCCATAGCTCGTGCACCTTATCACCTAGCTCCATCAGAATTGGAAGAACTGTCCACACAACTACAAGAGCTCTTGAATAAGGGTTTTATTCATCCTAGCTCTTCGCCATAAGGAGCTCCAGTGCTATTTGTGAAGAAGAAAGACGGTACCTTCAGAATGTGTATTGACTACCGCGAACTCAACAAGGTGACGGTGAAGAATCATTATCCTCTTCCACGTATTGACGACTTATTCGACCAGTTGCAAGGGTCGAGTTTTTACTCAAAGATTGACCTAAGATCGGGATATCACCAACTGAGAGTCCGAGAAGAGGACGTCTCCAAAACAGCCTTTTGAACTCGTTATGGACACTACGAGTTTTTGGTCATGCCTTTCGGGCTGACAAACGCACCTGCGGTTTTCATGGACCTTATGAATCGAGTGTGCAAACCCTACCTAGATAAGTTCGTCATAGTTTTCATCGACGACATCCTGATCTATTCTAAGAGTCAGGAAGAACATGAGCAGCGCCTACGACTTATTTTGGAACTCCTCCGAACAGAACAACTTTATGCAAAGTTCTCGAAATGCGACTTCTGGCTTCGTGAAGTCCATTTCCTAGGCCACGTGGTAAACAAGGATGGGATTCATGTTGACCCATCCAAGGTAGACTCGATTAAGGACTGGCCTGCACCTAGAACACCAACAGAAATCCGCCAATTCTTGGGCTTGGCAGGTTACTACAGGAGGTTCATCAAGGATTTCTCCAAAATTGCGCAACCTCTTACCTCACTAACACAGAAAGGTGTCACCTACCGTTGGGGTGATGCACAAGAAACTGCGTTTCAACACTTAAAGGATAGACTTTGTAGCGCCCCTATCCTCTCATTGCCTGAAGGCACAGACGATTTTTTGGTTTATTGCGACGCATCCATTCAGGGACTTGGATGTGTGCTGATGCAACGTGACAAGGTCATTGCTTATGCGTCACGTCAACTTAAAGTTCACGAAAGGAACTACACTACACACGATTTGGAGCTGGGAGCTGTTGTTTTCGCACTCAAGATATGGAGACATTACCTGTACGGTACCAAGTGCACCATTTACACCGATCACAGGAGTCTCGAGCATATCTTCAAACAGAAGGAGTTAAACATGCGTCAACATTGATGGGTCGAGCTATTGAACAATTACGAATGCACGATCAAGTACCATCCAGGCAAAGCCAATGTTGTGGCTGACGCCCTCAGTCGAAAGGACACTACGCCTAAGCGCGTGCGAGCATTACAACTTACCATCCAGTCTAGTCTTCCTTCCCAGATACGAGATGCTCAGGTAGAAGCATTGAAACCAGAAAACGTCAGGGCTGAAGCCCTACGCGGCTCAAGGAAATGGTTAGAACAAAAGGAAGACGACACATACTATGTAACAGGACGCATTTGGGTCCCACTCTATGGCAACCTACGAGAGCTTGTGATGGGTGAGGCACACAAGTCTCGTTACTCAGTACATCCTGGTTCGGATAAGATGTAGCACGACTTGAAAACTACGTATTGGTGGCCTAGCATGAAAGCCCACATAGCAACCTACGTTAGTAAATGTTTGACTTGTGCGAGAGTTAAAGTTGAATATCAGAAACCCTCAGGCCTACTTCAACAACCAGAGATACCACAATGGAAATGGGAGCAAATTTCCATGGATTTCGTTACTCTCCTACCTAGATCTCAACGTGGAAATGATACTATTTGGGTGATCGTGGATCGACTCACAAAGTCTGCACACTTCTTGGCTATCAAGGAAACGGATAAGTCCTCCACTCTAGCAGACGTTTATCTTAAGGAAGTTGTCTCGAGGCACGGGGTGCCCACCTCTATTATCTCTGATCGTGATGCACGTTTTACTTCAGAGCTGTGGCAAGCAATGCACAAATCTTTTGGCTCTCGTTTAGATATGAGCACAACTTATCACCCGCAAACGGATGGGCAGTCTGAACGCACCATCCAGACCCTTGAAGACATGCTTAGGGCATGTGTGATTGATTTTGGCAACGGCTGGGAAAAACATCTACCATTAGTGGAATTCTCGTATAATAACAGTTACCACACCAGCATCTAGGCCGCTCCATTTGAGGCATTGTACGGGCGTAAATGCCGATCACCTCTTTGTTGGGCAGAGGTGGGGGATAGTCGGATCACTAGCCCAGAACTTGTGGTAGACACAACAGAACGAATTGCTCAAATACGACAACGAATGGCGGCAACTCGTGACCGTCAGAAAAGCTACGCTGATAAGGGCAGGAAACCACTCGAGTTCCAGGTTCGGGATCGAGTGCTACTCAAAGTCTCACCCTGGAAGGGTGTTGTTCGTTTTGGCAAACGAGGCAAACTTAACCCACGATATGTTGGACCATTCGACATCATAGAGAAAATAGGCAGAGTGGCCTACAAACTGAACCTGCCAGCAGAACTCAGTGGAGTTCACAACGTTTTCCACGTGTCGAATCTGAAGAAGTGTCTGTCAGATGAGACCCTCATAGTTCCTTTGAAGGAGCTCACTATCGATGATCAGTTGCGATTCGTCGAGGAACCAGTAGAGATTACTGACCGAGATGTGAAGATTCTAAAGCGTACTAGAAGTCCTCTCGTTCGAGTTCATTGGAACTCCCGTCGTGGCCCAGAGTACACCTGGGAACGCGAAGATCAAATTAAACAAAAGTATCCCCAATTGTTCGCAAACAATACAACCACTACTGAGGCTGAAGCTACTGCGGAATTTCGGGACGAAATTCCAGATCAACGGGGGGAGGATGTGACACCCCAGGAAAACCGGGAAAACCATGCAACTTAACTAGCTTCCTCAGTGAGTACGTACCAAATTTCGGGACGAAATTTCTTTCAACTTGGGGATAATGTGACAACTCGTATTTCAGAACCTATCTTTGTGTTAATGTAACGTTTGTGAACCTTATGTGATTATGTGAACTTTGATGACTAATGGAATGTTATGTTGTAATATGTGAATGTGTGTATGTATATAAATGTATGACCCGAGTCGCACAACAACAACCCAACCGCACAACACTTGGCACACCGCCCAAGCTTTTGGGCTTTGGTCCTTGACTACTCTCGGAACACATGGGCAGCCCATGATGGGTTCGGCCTACCTCTCATACGCATAACCTCATGAGGAGGTTAACACTTCTCATTATTTTTCAAATCACACAACACTCGCAAAACCCTAGTGCTCTCCTCCCTCTCTCTAAGTCGACGGCAGCCACATCTCTCCTCTATTGAAGACTTTCTATTCGGATCAATCCTCGTTCCATCCCTCTAATCGGTTAGTGTTTTATTGATGATTGCATGACGAATGATGGTATGATTTACATGATGATATACGATGATTTATGAATGATACATGATTAGTTATGAATGATGAGGTTTAGTGTTCATGGAATCGGCTCACATATGTGTATTTGATAATGTTCATATTAATCGGATTTGCATATTATTGTTCTAGAACCGAATGCTTGTTAATCGGCTGTATGTTCGTGTAATAGGATCCATTATATGATATAACATGAGGTGTTGTATGATGAATTGAAACTGATGATTTGATAAGTTATTGTTTATGCTTTGAATATGACTAGGGTTTATATGACTGAGATGATAAAACCCTTGTTTGATCGATGATTGGCATGATCTAAAACTGTTAGTTGTTGATTGATTGTATGCAAACATGGAAACTGTTAAATTGGTCAAACGAATTGATTGAAATTAGTAACTGAATTGCATGATTTAAGGAGATATGCTACGAATCGCACAAACTGGTCGGTCGCACAAGATCAGAATCGCACAAGATCTTATCCGATCGAACAAGTTCTGGTCGCACAAGACAGTCACACAAGAATAGTGCAACTGTTAATACACTATGTACAATCAGGATATGCATGATCGCACAAGACCTTGTGGATCGCACAAGGCAGTGCCGATCGCACAAGGCTTGGGCCACACACAACAGTTGGACTTCACTTATGCTGTTGAGCCGATTAGCCCAAAACACAATCGCACAAGCCATCCGGATCGCACAAGGTCATCCGGATCACACAAGACCAATGTTTATTTGTTTGGGCCGTTTACATGCTGGACTGCTTATGTTTTGTTGGGCCGGGTATTTCTTGGGTTTCAATGGGTGAATCGCACAAGGCCGTTAGACTTCTGAAAGCCCAATCTTTTGAATCGTACAAGTATGAGTAGGTTATGTACTTGACTGTTAATGTGTTGCCATGATCAATACGTGTTCGTAACTTGTCAGCTTATGTGTAAACATACGTGCCTTACTTGAACCTAGACCTGACTTGTATGGTAACCATGTTAGGACGTGGTTGACCACTTATAGCTCAAGTAACCTTTTCGTGTATCTGCCGAGCTAATCTAAGGTGAGTTCACACTTTCTACAAAGCATGGGATTCCCAGGGGTTGGGAATGGGTTAAGGAATATGGATTCCTCGTCCTTCTTGGGTAGGACAGTATGGGTTCAGGAATATAATTCCTCGTCCTCTTGGACAGTTTAAATTTCACTAGACCAAAACTCTATCACGAAGTCCCTCCTTTTATATCGACTTAATCGTCGGGCCAATGGCGAGCGGGTCATTAGTTAGATAGCGCTATTTAGGTCTGACAAGCCTCACACCGTGCCGCAGAGGACGGGCGTGAACTAATGGATCTGGGCACGTCAATGATGATAGACATTGACGCTAAGGGCACATAAACATGACTAAAGTCAGTGGTCGATATGGTAACGAGTCTAGTAGTATATACATGGGGTAGCCCCCACGGCCGGAGAGCCAGATAAATAAACATGGGGTAGCCCCCACGGCTGCATTGCCAGAGTAAACAGGATTAAACAAAACACGTTTTCAACTATGGGGTAACCCCCACGGCAAGGATGCCAGTTAAAGGAAACTATGTTTTTGGAACAACTTAAAACAAACACCCAACTGTGAACTCGCTCAACTTTGTTGTTGACTCGTTACTACATGCTTTGCAGGTCAATAGGTTCTTAGCTGGAGCTTGCATGGGGAAGAGTCGTTGTGGGACATGGACAGTTGTGTGCCATGTTAAACATTGAAACGTTTAAACTTATGTTTTGGTTTTAAACATTATGCTTCCGCTTGCAACTTAAACTATGTTTTGTTTGGACACCAATTGTATTGGTTGGATTTTATAATTACTTACATGCTTGTTCAATATGATTGGTGGCTGGATCCTGGTCAGTCACGCCTCCAAGCGGTGATACTCCGCAGGTGGATTTTGGGGGTGTGACAAAGGTCCTATGCATGACTAGTAATGCTTAGAGAAGGTTCTTGAGCTCCAGAGATGATCAGAAGATGAGTTGTGAGTGAATGATCAAAGTTGCAACAAAGTGGGGCTTTATATAGTGCTTTTGATTCCTTATGATCATGACAAACAACTCTACTATTGATCCCTGATCATTAACAAGTGTCCCTAAGCCTAAGAACCAGTAGGGGTCGCTCATGGAAGTAAAAATATCCATTTAAGTCGGTTATATCGTTTATAACAGACAACTGTCGAATTTTCTGTTACTGGGGAGGCCTTACGGACCGTAAGGCAGGACCTTTACGGTCCGTAAGCCTTTACCAGAAGGCAAAAAAATTTAACCTTTCAAGCTTCGAACAGGAAACTAATGTATTACGATTTTGGGTCATGAATTATCAGTATGGGACCTTTAGATCATGCTTGAACAGTTATGTCCACCCTACCGTGTTGTAATATTGTCTTGGACTTTATCAAAAAGGTCACGAATGAAGGTTTGATGCAAATAATCTCATAGGATCCCATTTCTTGCACTTTGAATCAAATATTACTAGTAATTACCGGATTTGAATGTATATCTGATGTTTATAATATAGATTAGGGTCTTGGGATTTATAATTAGGTCGTTCAGAGGTATTAATTAACATGTCAACACTTTTAAATCCTGCCATACATCTTTAACTAGATCCGGGTTTATAATACTTTTGTCTTACGTGACACGTGTCGTTATTTTATTGAACACAATTTTTCGAGGTGTTACATCCTCACCCCCTTAAAAGAAATCTCGACCTCGAGATTTACTGAAATAAATGAGGGTACTTTTCTTTCATTGTGGACTCAACCTCCCACCTGTACTCGGGACCTCTACGGGCGTCCCATTTAACTTTTACGATCGGTACATGCTTCCTTCGAAGCTTCTTAACCTGTCGATCCTCGATCGACACAGGTTTTTCAACAAACTTCAAGCTCTCTTCTATGTGCACATCTGTATGGGGTATGACTAGCGATTCATCAGCTAGACACTTCTTCAGATTGCAGATGTGGAATACATTATGAATACCACTGAGCTCTTCAGGTAATTTTAACTTATAAGCCACTGATCCGACACATTCGATGATCTCGAATGGTCCTATGTATCTGGGGCTTAACTTTCCTTTCTTGCCAAAACGCATTACCCCTTTCCAGGGTGATACCTTGAGTAGTACCTTGTCATCAACCTCAAACTTTAGAGGTTTACGCCTTAAGTTCGCGTAGCTTTTCTGCCTGTCCCTGGCAGCTTTGAGACGATCGCGTATCTGCACAATCTTATCTGTCGTCTACAGGACTATTTCAGGTCCTGACAGTTGGACATCTCCAACTTCCGCCCAACAAACGGGCGTTCTGCACTTTCTACCGTATAAGGCCTCGAAAGGCGCAGCCTTAATGCTCGTATGGTAGCTATTGTTATAGGAAAACTCGACTAATGGCAGGTGGTTATCCCAACTACCACCTAAGTCAATCACACATGCTCGAAGCATGTCTTCCAAGGTTTGGATTCTACGCTCACTTTGCCCGTCCGTCTGAGGGTGGTAAGCCGTACTAAAATTTAAGCGCGTGCCCAAAGATTGTTGGAAACTTTTCCAAAAATGTGATGTGTATCTAGTATCTCTGTCAGAGATAATAGACACATGTACGCCATGTAGAGATACAATCTTATCTACGTACAATTGGGCTAACATGTCGGAGCTATAGGTCTCCTTGATGGGTAGGAAATGTGCTGACTTAGTCAGTCTATCCACTATCACCCATATAGTATCATTGCCTTTCTTTGTCTTTGGAAACTTGGTGATGAAATCCATTGTCACCATTTCCCACTTCCACGTGGGAAGTTCAGGCTGTTGCAGCAAACCTGACGGCTTCTGGTGTTCAGCTTTGACCTGCGCACACGTCAAACATTTAGCTACATAGGTAGCTATAGACTTCTTCAAGCCTATCCACCAAAAATTTTCTTTCAGATCCTGGTACATCTTGTCCGCTCCAGGATGAACGGAGTATTTAGAACTGTGGGCTTCCTGGAGGATAACATCTCGAAGTCCTCCATAAACTGGAACCCATATTCGTCCATTCAATCTCAGAATTCCGTCCTTGCCATAGGATAACTGTTCTTCAGTTACTCCTAGCTTTTCATTTGGATAGTTAGCTTCCAGCACAGCTTCCTTCTGCGCAGCTAACAACCTTTCATTCAAACCGTTCTTTATCTCAATGCTCTTGGCATTGATTCTAATAGGCTTCACCCTTTCCTTTCTACTCAAGGCATCGTCGACTACATTAGCCTTGCCAGGATGGTATCTTATCTCACAATCATAATCATTCAAAGTTTCCATCCAACGTCGTTGCCTCATGTTCAAATCCTTTTGGTTAAACAGGTGCTGGAGGCTCTTGTGATCAGAATAGATCACACACTTGATACCGTATAAATAGTGTCTCCAAAGTTTTAGTGCAAATACAACGGAACCCAACTCCAAGTCATGGGTGGTGTAATTCTTTCCGTGCACCTTTAACTGTCGAGAAGCATAGGCAATAACCTTGCCTTTTTGCATAAGCATACATCCCATACCTGTGTGCGATGCATCACAATATACTACAAATTCTTCAGTCCCTTCAGGCAATGTCAACACAGGTGCATTGCTTAGCTTCTGCTTAAGGATATCAAAGGATTCTTGTTGCTTGGGTCCCCAGTTGAACTTAATATCCTTCCTAGTCAAAGAAGTTAGGGGTGCAGCAATCCTTGAAATTTTTTCAATAAAGCGCCTGTAATATCCTGCCAATCCCAAGAAGCTGCGAATTTCCGTGGGCGTCTTCGGCTCTTGCCAATTCATGACAGCTTCAACTTTAGCGGGATCTACCTGAATTCCGCGTTCACTAACCACGTGTCCAAGAAATTGGACTTCACGAAGCGAAAATTCACACTTAGAGAATTTGGCGTAGAGCTTTTCTCGATGAAGCAGTTTCAGAATGCAATGGAGGTGCTTCTCATGGTTAGTTCGACTCTTCGAGTAAATAAGAATATCATCGATGAAGATGATGACAAATTTATCCATGTAGGACTTGCAGATGCGGTTCACGAGATCCATGAATACGGCTGGTGCATTAGTGAGTCCAAAATGCATCACTAAGAACTCGTAATGACCGTAACGAGTCCTAAATGCAGTCTTATGTACATCTTCATCCTTGACCTTCAGTTGATGATATCCTGACCTTAAGTCGATCTTGGAAAAGTAACTCGCTCCTTGAAGCTGGTCGAACAAGTCGTCGATCCTGGGTAATGGATACCGATTCTTAACAGTAACTTTGTTAAGTTCTCGATAATTGATGCACAGACGCATCGAGCCATCGTTCTTCTTCACAAAAAGAATTGGTACTCCCCAAGGAGATGTGCTAGGTCTAATAAATCCTTTGGCTAACAAATCATCCAGTTGAGTTCTCAACTCTTTCATCTCCGTTGGTGCCAATCTGTAAGGTGCTCTTGCAACAGGTGCTGCTCCCGGAATAATGTCAATCCTGAACTCCACTTGCCTATCTGGGGGTAAACTAGGTAGTTCTTCAGGGAATACTTCGGGATATTCTGAGATAATGGGTATGTCTTCGATCTTAGGCTTTGGTTCGTCAATAGTTACTTGCGCCAAGTAGATAACACAACCCTTCGTCAAACACCTTGATGCCTTGGGCATGGACACTTGCTCAGGCATTCCGTACTTAGTATCTCCTTGGATTGTCAAAGGCTCGCCACGAGGAGTCCTGACAACTACTTGCTTTTTAGCGCAAACTATCTGGGCTTGGTTGCGAGACAACCAATCCATGCCTATTACTACATCGAAACCGGCTAATTTCAAAGGAAGTAAAGACAAAGGAAAAGAGTGGTTCCTAAAGGATATGAAACATCTATCTAACATGGTTGATGCGGTTTCTATGGTGCCATCGGCTAACTCCACTTCATATTTCACACTTAAAGTTTTAACAGGCAATTTCAACAATTCACAAAACTTATTATCTACAAAAGACTTATCAGCGCCTGAATCAAAAAGTACTCTTGCATAGACATCATTTATGAGGAAGGTACCTGTGATCACATTGTCGTCCTGGACAGCTTCCTTTGCATCCATCCTAAAGACCCTAGCATTGGTCTTTTTCCCATCCTCAGCTTTCTTAGCGATCTTTGGGCAATTGGATTTGATGTGCCCTTTTTCGTTGCAGCTGTAGCACGTAGCATCCTTGATTTTCTTACAGTCTAAGGTCTTGTGCTCTGAAGACTTGCAGATCCCACATGCTCTTGGCTGTGACTGGGATTTCGACTCAAGTCTGCACTTCCGAAATGGTGTTTCTTACAGATTTTACATTTGGGCTTATCACCCGACTGATGACCATCTTTCTTAGATCCAGAATTCTTTTTGTGGTCATCGTTTCCCCTATGTCTCTTATCCGATCGTCGTGAGTTATCATCCTCACGCTTCCTTTTCTCAGCGTCAGTGTTTCTTAGCGATCTCTGCCTGACCGCGTCCAGAGTAAGGGACAATGAGATATCAGCTGCAGACCGAAAAGTAGCTGGTCTAGAGGCCTTCACACTGGCCTTGATTTCTGGGGCTAAACCCCCGATGAAACGAGCTATCCTCTTGGGTTCAGGTGTCACCAGATAAGGAACCAACCTTGACATGGTATTGAAACTTGTAAGGTAGGCTTGGCAATCCAGGTTCTTCATAACCAAGGATAAGAAATCAGATTCAATCTTTTCTACCTCGTGCTGAGGGCAGTAGTTTTCTCTAATCAATGTCATAAACTGATCCCATGTCAAATTGTACAATGGGATTTTCCCCGTAGCCTGGATCAAAGATCTCCACCAAGCTAATGCCTCCCCCTTGAATGACTGAGACACGAACTTTACCACATCCTTATCAGCGCACCAGCTGATATCAACCACGGTGTCCATCTCATCCAACCATGTCATTCAATCTATAGCTCCTTTCTCCCCAGTGAAATCCCTGGGTTTGCATGAAAAAAAATACTTGTAGGAGCAACCCTTATCACGGGGTCCTTGGTTCAATACGGTCCTTTGAGAGGGAACACTCATTTGGTTTGATGAGTGTCGTTCATCATCTTTCTTTGGCTCGTCTTTCTTAGAGGGTGGTGGCTTGCTGTGAGCCTCAGAACGAGTCTTAGGCTTGGAATGCGGTGCGGATAGGGTCCTACTCCGAGTCCCGCTATATTCCTGATACTGCCGCTCTATGGCTTTCGTAACAGCATTGTCTATCAATGCTTGCAGTTCTGCACCCGCTATGTTAATTCGGGTATTGGCATGATCCTCTCTGGGGTGACTGTTGATCTCATCTGAGTCAGCCATGTAGTTAGAACTGTTACATAAGATATTGACAATGGTTTATTACGGAATTGTCTTTTATGGCAATTCATTAACCATGGTAAACACAGACCATATTTGGTTAATTGGTTAATCATATTTATTTAGGATTCTTATTATAATTTATCCTAATTATAAAACAATAACAGTGTTATTAGTAGCACAAAAGGCCTAGTCACAGGGACATTTTTAAATTATAAGTCATGATTTCAGAGAATCAAGGCATGAAGGTTCGAACATAGTCCTTTACCTTTTTCTGACAGGGAGTCATAGACTACTACTGTCTTTTTTCTTATATGACAATGAGTATGGCCCGTAGGCACTACATCACCAATGGATGTTTAATATATGATCATCTTAATTGATGATTTAAACCCATGATTTATAGATCATCAGGTTAGGATAGGAATCTTTTGTAGAATCCTATTATAAGAATGACGTGTGTGATTTTAACGAATCACGTCTGCCAGGAGCGTTAACATGTTTTTAGGTGTTAACAGGGATTTGAATCTTTTTAAACAGGTCTTACCATCTTGGCCAAGTCTTATAATGACATGCAGGCTAGGTTATACCTTTAAGATTCTTATTTAATATTTAATAGGCATATTATTTTTAAAAGGAATGATCTTTGATTTATTTATTTCATGTATAATATAATTATGCATGTATGACAAAATGAAATTTTCAAAACTTAACATTCCATTAAATATTAAAAAGAGTACACATTGCCCTAAACGAGACTTTTAACAGAACAACTTACCCACGCAGGGGCTAAAGCGAAATACAAGTCCACGCAGGGACCAATTACTAAAATAGATGTCCTCGCAGGGACTAAAAAGACAAGTCTACGCAGGGACTAAGTACAAAGATGAATGTCCACGCAGGGACTTGATTGAAATAAGGAAATACAACAATACATATAGGGATTTAATGATCCCTCTTCTTCTTCCCCTTTAACAAGCTTGCTAGGCCCTTGAGGAATCCTCTGTTGTTCCTGCGCACTTCTTGAAATTCATGTTCCACCCGACTTAGTCTTTGGAGGATTTCCTCCTGTTCCGGTGGGGAAAATCGTGGTGGCTGCGACTGTTTCCGAATCGGAGGTCGAGCAGGTATTTGATACCCATGAGTTGGATATCCTACTCCCCAAGGGGCTCCATAAGGTCCATCGGGATGAAGGGTGTTGTAGTTTGCCGCTACCAGGTACGGGTCGGCTTCAGCATAGTTATAATGAGTGTGAGTCGGCTGCTCAAACGGATTGTACGCTGTTGAACCAGCGTATGCAGGAATCGGGTTATCAAAGCCCAATGGTGGCAGCGGTGGTGCAACTTGTCACACCCCTTCCTGCGGCGGAAGCACGAGGTGTGATCATGAAAGGTTTTCATTGCATACGATTAGTAAACATTCTACATGCTCATAAAAAAACATCAAATACCATAATTTGAAAACATAAGTTTAGCGTTTACATCGCTCGATAACATAAAACATTGTCTTAAAAAGTTTACACTTTATTTAAAGATAAACATAAGCGACATCCAAGAGCATAAGCAAGACCGCGCGCACATCCAACCTAGTTACCTGAAATACATGTGAGTTTTGGAAAAAAACGTCAACATAATGTTGGTGTGAATTCATGCAGTTTTTGTATTTAACGCTTGTATACTTTGTAGGAAAAACATGGTATGTATTTTGTTTAAATCACGTATTCAAGTATAAATCATGTATTTCTATATGTATCAAGTGTTAATGGGTTGCAAAGCCATTAACATGTGACACGACATAGGAAGTCACCAAACCATAGGCATTTTTCTGTAGTCGATTCACGACTGAGACACAAAAACACTACTTGGTTCTAGTTGTCACCAAGAGTGGGGCTGCCCTGAAACCCATTAGATCTAACCTTTTGTTCTGCGGTCTAAGTATGTACACGATTAATGGTGCTTATGGTACCCTATTCGTGACACGATTTCTCGCATCAATTCTTGGCACTAGTTTTCACCAAGAGTACTTCTCGTTTTAGTACATATCATACCATTTTGTAAATACTGAAGTATTTGTAACATGTATTTCACCCCCGAATTGTAAACCAAAAACAGTTAAAGAAAAGGGGGTGCATAAACTCACAACTTTGCGTTCCTTGCGTCGTAAACTTCACCGGATTTGCTTATAGTGCGTTGTGACCTAAACGTGTTTTATTAAACGTTAGTCACTAGACTTGCGTCGCACAAGCACAGTCACTTTCTTTTGTATTTGTATTGTTGTGTTAAAAATATTTTATATTTTTAACTAAGTATCTCACTTATATAATTTTCTCAAAAATTAATATAAGTATCTTGTGTTTTGCACCCGAATTATGTATCTTGTATGTTGTATGTGTATTTTTGTGTTTATACCTCTCATGAGTATTTAGTGTATTTTTAAGTCTTAATACACTAGCACGTATAACACATACTATATACACTTAGCACAAAAGTTGGTGATCAAATAATATATATATTTTTCTCAAAATATATACATACTTAATATTCATTTTTATCCTTGAAGAAATCCTCATTTCTTATCACCAAAAATTAGGGAAACCTTGGTAATATTTTTAGATACATTTTTAGCGGATAAGTTTCTCAAAAACTTATATTTTTCTAAGTGTCAAAATTTATAAAAATTTTGACAGAGTTTCCCCTAAAAATGGAGGTTTCCCATGTTTTCAAAACATGTGTTTATTTTCTTTTAAATCAACAACAAATTTTTCAATAACAATCAACAACAATATATACCAATTTCTCTATGTCACACCCCGACTTTCCACGTATTACCGGTGGGGAGTATCGTGACGTGGTTGGCAACGTTACAGTCAAACAACACAATATTTAAATGCACAGCGGAAGCAAATGAAAAGATATATTTCAACCGAATAATATTGGAATATCATGTATCACAAACAGTTGAAAAATAATCCACAGAAGGATCAAAAATAAATAGGAAGCAGTAGTTCAACAGACGTTAGGCATCTTAAGCTTGCGAGACTCTTTATTGATGCTAAGGATAAATCCAGCCTATTACGAGTAGTACCTGCACTTAATCTTTTTGGGAAAATACGTCAGTTTACACTGGTAAATACAATTAACCGACTCATTTTAAAAATGATTAAAATTTGATTTGGATGCACGTGGCACAAACATTTTATAACTTGGGATAATTATTTAAATATATAAACTTGTAAAAGGATTACATGTTCCTTATGCGTTTAGTAGCCCGGTTCGTGCCGGGTTAAAGATCAATAGACACACCACATTATTTATTTATGCACTGACGGGTGTACGCCTACACCCCGCGCTTAGGTCGTGGCCATTTCGTAAAATGATGCCAAGGATATTCGGGACATGGTCATTAACCCCCCAAAGGCGTTAAGCAAACAAAACATATTTTTAAACGGGTCATCTCGATAATACTTAACCACCAAACGATTAAGGTCGAATGCCCAACTAAGCGGTATTTTATATACCGTACCCCAAGCCCGTATAAGGGAAAATAAGTTAAAAGTATTTACCTTTGCAAGTATAATTCACAAACAGCAAATGCAAGTAGCTTTTACTGGTCCTCCTATTCTGGAACGAAGGTTTATAATAACCTATTAGAATCCTAACGGGTCTTTAATTAAGCCTAAACTTAGACCGGTTAGTTTTAAAGATACGGTTCGTACGCACGATTAAGCGAAGACCGGAATAGAATGTGATTTAGACCCGACAAGTTTGAAAACTTGCCTTATATGGGTATATTATACACATTCTGGATTTTGAGATAAAACCGATAAGGTTTGACCCGTTTCGGCCAATTTATGCAAACTAGTTACATAAACCGAACCGAACGCGTAAGAGGCGTAACGGGTAATCATAAGAGCCATTTACAGGTTTCCTAAGTTAATATGCCTTAAATATGTTGTGACATCAGTAAAATATCTTTTATTATGCCCGAAATGAATTTAAACACAAACTACGCCCCGTAGGGGTACTTTGGTCAATTATAAGGTTATAAAAGAGATTAAGTATTATCCTGAGTTACAGGTCTGATATAATCAGCAAAAATACTCAATTTAATAAGTTATAACAGTAGGGTAAAGTATATATGTGAAATTTATCAATTATAACCAAACTATGCACCGTAGGGGCATTTCGGTAATTTCACATAAGCCGAAAAGCTCAAAACTGAAGTCTGAGTTAAACAACTTTTGCTTACTGTTAAAATATTATAATTTACCTAAAATATCAGTAGGTATCAACCCTTGTATGTTTAAAATAGTTTTAGTACATACTATGCGTTAAAAACCCTTAAAAAGGCGATTAGAAGCCGTTTTCGGGTTCTATATAGAAAGCTGATATTTTTTTATTATTCCAGAAGGCTTAAAATAATTTATTTATCATATGAAATCAGTAGCAAAAGGTTTGGGGTCAAAAAGATATGTAAAACTCATTTTATAGCCCAAAAGGCAAAACCGACAATTACCGAATTAAGCTTATAACCCCAAGTTATGCTCAGCCTAAAATTTATTAAAAATATTTAAAAATCCAAAAATAATATATTACATCAGTGGGGAAAGAGTTTTATATCAAAAAGTGGGTTTAAATAGGCTATACGTTAATTATGTCGTTTAATCGCTAAAAAGCTTTCTAATTACGCTAATGAGCATAACTCTCAATCTACACCTCAAACTGATGTCAAATTTTGGGTGTAAGTTTATAAATCAGTAACTAAGGTTTCTACTCTTTTATATTTTCAAAAATCACGTTTTATGGTGAAAAGGGCATAATGGTCAACATATAGGCAATTAACGGAATTATGCATATTAATTGGATAACTAATGAACCATGGTGTATAATCACAGAGGGTTATACTAGCATGTAACCTGGTCCAATTAGAGCTCTAAGGAATTTCTAAAACATGCTTAAACGGGTCAGAACTGAAAGTCAAAGCAAAAGTCAATTTATGCAACTTTCGGTTCCGAACCGGGTCTCTACTGAAAATTATCGGGTTGAACATGTTTAGACATGTTCTTATATTAATTACCAAGTTATATTAATGATCAAACAGGTTGTATGGGTTCTACATTGCTAATTATGCATAAATTGGAAATTAAGCATTCTTTTGACTTTTTAATAACAAGTTTGACCCGACATTTGACCTAGTTAGAGTGGGAATCAGAGGGTTCCCTTTTAAGGGTTTATTGCCCACATAATTACCAACTTATAACTACTTTCAATTCGACTAATCACTGGACCATCAATGATTAATCGCTAAGTCAAACGGTAATTACGACGGTTTGACTTTTAAGCTAAAACTAAGCAAAAACTTAACTAAGAAAGGTTAAGCATACTTACTGAAGTCCTATGCACGATTAGTGATCACTTGAGTCTGCTTTGGAGCTCCAGAAATGATCAGAAATGCAGATGGAAGGTGTGGTTACAAAGTTGCAACACAAGGCCCTTTTATAGTGCTTTAATCACCTTAGATCATTGACAAATCATGCTAGCAATGGCCATGGATTATCAACAGATGTCCCTAAGTGCCAAGGACTGTTTAGGGGTCGCCCATGTAGTGAAAATATCTGTTTTGGGTCGGTTATCGCATGAAAACAGGCTGCTGTCTAAAGTTTCTACATCTGGGCGTCTGACGCGGCCCGCGTAAAGTCTTGTTAAGCTTTACGCGGCCCGGCTGAATCCTGTCGTCAGATTTCAAATCTTTCCATTATTGTATCTTGGCTCTTGGCTCTTTCGAAGGGTCATGCACTATATAAATTGCATTTTGAGCCCTCCAAATTGACATACAAGGACTCCAAGACTTATACCTACTTTGTTAAGTCCTTGGTCACTTTGTTATTACCCGAAAAGTCATAATTTTCAACGTTTACGCTTTAACCCCCTTGTATACGAATTTGATCATAACTTTCTCAAATGATAACGAAACTTTATGAAATTTATATCGTGCATTCTAGTGAGCATAATTAATCGTTACAAAGCTTCGGGTTTGCTAAAAGGTCACTCAGAGGTATACTTTAAACATGTTGACACATTTAACCCCTGTAGTTTGTAATCTCTCACTTTCTTTCATATTTAGCTTCGTATGATCCATGATTTATTCGTTTGAAGGTATGAGCATCATGTAGGGTTATTTTAAAGTATATTTATCCCTTGTTGACAAATTGAACCCGTATATTCATATACTTTTCATGTTTGTCAACTTTAGTCCCTCTAGAGTATTCTTTCACACGTTCAAACTTATGACACGTGTCAACACATTATAGGACGTGAATTTTCGAGGTGTTACACTCTATTTCATGAACTTGAGAATTTACAAAAATGTGTAGTAACTTACTAGCACATTTAGTAAGTCTTGTTATCTTTAAAAATATGATTAGTTCCTTAAAAACTTTATTTTTAAAGAATATGAAGTTTCACAACTTCTAGTTAAGGTTCACAAAAATATTTCTTTGTTGAACTTCCTTGTTACCCAAGTGTTTACACACTTGTTTATTTACTAAAAATGCTTTTAGTTCGGATAAGATCCGGGTTTTAACAAAACTAATATTTTTGCCTGGTTCTTCTGAAAAACCACTTGTAGGTCTTTAGATCCACAAGTTTACAACTTCATTTTACAAGAAAAATTATGTTTATTCAAGTTCAAGACTTATGAATGGATGGATCCATCATCCTTCAATTTTCTAACTGTTACATCCTACTAGTTCATGCTCTCAAACATGGACTAGTATGTTTAGATGATGATCCATCTTGTTTCTTCTAACACAACATCAAATAATCACAACCATACAAGATTCACAAGATTTACACACATATCTTCTCTTTATCCATCATTAATCACTTATGTTCAAGACTTTATGTTATGTTTCTTAGTGTTCATAATTTTTAACCATTAAATCACCTATTAACCACCATAAACAAGATCAAGATGGTGTTTAGAGGCACTTACTACTAGCTCAAGGCTAGGGAAGAAACAAGACGTAAACGAGGTGGATAAAAGAAATCTAGAGAGGTTCTTGAGATTCCGAGAGCACCCGGCTTGTTTGTAGATCACCTTGCTCCCTTGGTTATGTAAGAAATGAGTGAACAAGATTTGGAAGTGGTGGTGGTGTGGTGGAGAGGGGGCGGCCGTGAGGATGGTGTGGAGGGAGAGAAGGTGTTGTTTGGTGAAGTGTTGATGAAAGATAATGGTTAACCCAAGTGCTTACTTATAGACCATGTCTTCCTAATACCCAATATGCAATGTGCCTACTAGATATCCAACCATAACAATATAATAATCAAGAAAAATGAAATGGGTCACCCCCTTGGGGAACCGTTCGAATGAGGGGGGGGGGGTAAAAGTTGATTTGTGATGGTATAGTTAGTGATTAGTTGAAATAAAATGGCACTTTGTTAGGATATTGATGTGTTTATTAATACATAGGGTGTTAGGGTGTTCGGGGACCCTAACTAGCTCAGATAAGTCAAAACAATGTCTTTGGCAATATTTTTATGTTCCGGGTAAAGTCCGGTTAGATACCGATTCGTTAAAAGTGCTAAATTACACTTTTTAGTGTCTTTTAAGTACCTTTTTGTAGCACTTTCAATTCCCGACACTTAGGGAAGTATTCTGGGTAATAAAACGTAATTTCTGCATAATATTTCAGTGCCAAAATGCTGATTATAGCTGAATTATATAAAATTATGCACTTAAAGTGTGTTTCGGGTGCTTTTTAGTGCGTAATTTAGCTTCTGTATGGTATATATGTAAACCCTTGTATATATTCTTGGGTTTTAATGTATTCTTGTCGTTGGACCTACACCTAGGCCTCAATTCTAATGTCTGACTGCTTTCTGCAGTTTTGTTGACACAAGGTGTCTTACCGGTGAGTTTACTAGTATTTCTGACGCAACGCTCTCGTTTATGCATAAAGCAATATTTTGTAGTATAAAACGTGCATGAATTCGCTTGTTTAGCATGTAATCAGTCAATGTTGACATTTAAGCACATAATTGCAGTCATTAAATAATAATTAAAGTGTACGGAAATTACCGGTTTGGTGCCAGTTGTCACAGTCTCCCCCCGTTAAAAGAATTTCGTCCCGAAATTCAGGCTGAACTAACTCTCGCTGGAGTCTTCTTGAATAGGTGGGGATACTTTTCTTTGAACTGGTCTTCACGTTCCCATGTGTACTCGGGTCCATGCTTAGAGCTCCAACGTACTTTGACAAGTTTAACAGTGTTCCTCCTGGTCTTGTTGACTTTCGAGTCGGTAACCTCAACGGGTTGTTCTGTAAATCGGAGGGCGTCATCAATATGCACTTCATCCACCAGGATGATCACGTTTTCTTGTGTTGGACTCTTCTTGAGATTGGATACATGAAACGTATCATGTACTCCATTAAGTTCTTTCGGTAATTCCAACTTGTATGCCACGGTACCAATTCTTTCTAGAATCTTGAATGGTCCGATGTATCGTGGATTCAGCTTTCCACGTTTTCCAAATCTTACTACGCCCTTCCAAGGTGAGACTTTTAACAACACTTTGTCTCCCACCTCGAATTCTACGGGTTTTCTCTTCAGATCAGCGTAGCTCTTTTGTCGATCTCGAGCCGCCTTAATGCGCTCTCGAATCTGCGCAATCTTTTCGGTTGTCTCTTGTACAAGTTCAGGACCAACCATACGTTTATCTCCAGCATCTGCCCAACACAAGGGCGATCGGCACTTGCGGCCATACAGAGCTTCGAACGGTGCGGCTTTTATGCTCGTATGATAACTGTTATTGTAGGAAAACTCAACGAAAGGTAGATGAGTATCCCAGCTGCCGCCTAGATCCATGACACATGCGCGAAGAATATCTTCTAACGTTTGTATAGTCCGTTCGCTCTGGCCGTCTGTTTGTGGATGGAATGCCGTGCTTAGATCTAACTGAGATCCAAAGGCTTCCTGAAAAGATTGCCAGATTCTTGAGACAAAGCGTCCATCTCTGTCTGAAATGATTGAGATAGGCACTCCATGTCGTGCCACAATTTCTCTTAAGTATATCTCTGCGAGCTTTCCAGTGCTGTCTTTTTCTCGGATCGGTAGGAAGTGCGCTGACTTTGTTAACCGATCGACTATCACCCATATCATATCGTGCCCTCTCGGGGTCCTGGGTAATTTTGTTATGAAGTCCATCGAGATTTGCTCCCATTTCCACACGGGTATCTCTGGTTGTTGTAGGAGGCCGGACGGCTTCTGATATTCAGCCTTAACCTTAGCACAGGTTAGGCATTTTCCCACATAAACAGCAACATCGCTCTTGAGTCTCGGCCACCAATAGTATTCTTTTAAGTCTTGATACATCTTGTCCGATCCTGGATGGATCGAGTATCTCGATTTGTGGGCTTCATCAAGGATGACTTCTCGTATGCCACCATAGAGTGGAACCCAAATATGCTTCTTGAAGTATAAGGCTCCCTCTTCGTTTGGCACCATGTATTTCAACATACCCCGGGGGTATTCAGCTTTACGGTTTTCTCCTTTAAGAGCTTCTTGTTGTGCATCACGAATGCGTGCAGTGAGGTTCGTTCGAATAGTTATTTCCAATGCTCGAACCCTTAGGGTCTTAACCCTTTCTTTTCGGCTTAATGCGTCTGCTACAACGTTTGCCTTTCCAGGATGGTACTTAATCTCACAGTCATAGTCATTCAGCAGCTCGACCCATCGCCGTTGTCGCATGTTTAATTCTTTCTGATCAAATTTGTGCTGCAGGCTTTTGTGGTCTGTGAAGATTGTACATCGAGTACCATATAGATAGTGTCGCCAGATCTTCAAGGCGAATACCACCGCTTCCAGCTCCAGGTCGTGAGTGGTGTAGTTTCTCTCATGCACCTTCAATTGCCTTGAAGCGTAAGCGATGACTTTCTGGCGTTGCATGAGCACGCAACCCAAGCCTTGTCGTGAAGCGTCACAGTAGACCACGAAGTCTTCAGTGCCTTCGGGTAATGATAGTATTGGTGCATCGCATAGCTTGTTTTTAAGTAACTGGAAGGCTTTTTCTTGTTTGTGACCCCAGTCGTATTTCTTGTCTTTTTTAGTAAGGGTCGTTAGCGGTTGAGCTATTTTTGAGAAGTTCTCGATGAATCGCCGGTAATAGCCCGCTAAGCCCAAAAATTGTCGAACTTCAGTTGGGGTATTGGGAGCTTCCCAATTCTTTATTGCTTCTATCTTGGACGGGTCTACATGAATGCCATTCTCATTCACAACGTGACTAAGAAATTGTACTTCGTGAATCCAGAATTCACATTTCGAGAACTTTGCATAAAGCTTCTCTTTCTTCAGTAGTTCCAGAATAGTTCTGAGGTGTTGCTCATGTTCTTCTTTCGTTCGCGAGTAAATCAGGATATCATCGATAAATACAATCACGAATTTATCGAGATATGGTTTGCATACGCGGTTCATCAGATCCATAAAGACCGCTGGTGCATTCGTCGGCCCGAATGGCATCACAAGAAATTCGTAATGCCCATATCGTGTTCTGAATGCAGTGTTTGGCACGCGTTCTTCTTGGATTCTTAGTTGATGGTATCCAGATCGAAGGTCGATCTTGGAATAGTAGCTTGATCCTTGTAGCTGATCAAATAAGTCATCAATCCTCGGTAATGGATACCGATTCTTGATAGTGAGCTTGTTCAGTTCTCTGTAATCGATACACATCCGCAGAGTTCCATCCTTTTTCTTCACGAACAATACTGGAGCTCCCAGGGTGAGAAGCTTGGCCTTATGAATCCTTTATCCAACAACTCCTAGAGTTGTATAGATAGTTCTTGCATTTCGGATGGCGCAAGTCGATAAGGAGCCTTGGCTACAGGAGCGGCTCCTGGAACCAAGTCTATATGGAATTCAACTTGTCGTTGCGGAGGTAATCCTGGCAGATCTTCGGGAAAAACATCAGGGAATTCCTTCACCACAGGAATGTCTTCGAGTTTCGGCTCCACAGCCTTCTTATCTACAACGTGTGCTAGGAAGGCAACACATCCTTTCCTTAAGCACTTCTGTGCCTTCATGCAACTGATGATTCGAAGGGGCGCGTCTCGTTTTTCTCCATGCACGATGAGAGTTTCACCATTCGCTAAAGGGATGCGAATGATTTTCTCATGACAAATAACTTCAGCTTTGTTCTTGGACAACCAGTCCATGCCGACTACCACATCGAAGCTACCCAATTGAATAGGTAAGAGGTCGATGCTAAAATTTCGTTCACCAAGTTCTAATGTGCAGCCTCTAACAACTTCGCCCGATTCAACAAGTTTACCATTGGCTAGTTCTATGGAATAAGGAATTTCTAATCTACTAGATTCTATTCCAAGTATGCGTTTAAATTCCACAGACATGAAGCTATAATCGGCGCCAGTGTCAAATAATATGGATGCAAAGTGATTGTTAATGAGGAACGTACCGTTGACCACGTTAGGGTCCTCGCGTGCGTCCCTTGCTCCAATTACAAATGCTCGGGCCTGAGCATTGTTTCCTCCTGGGCAATCCTTCATGAAATGATCTTTGCTTCCACAACTGAAGCAACCTTGGTTTCGCCCATTCCCGTTACCAGCACCATTTCCATTTCCACCATTGTTTCTATTACCAGCCTCATTACGATTTCCATTCCCGTTCTTATTTCCCTTACTCCAACAGTCTTCAGTGCGGTGACCCAACTTTCCACACTTGTCACACTTTGAGATGCGACAAACTCCCTCGTGATGACGTTTGCACCGATTGCATTTGGGCAAGGTGCCCAGGTATCCCTTTGCTGGAGCGTCGTTCATGGCTGCAAGAGATTTTGCCTCCTGAGGCGAGTTGGGGTCACGCTTCTTGTTGGAACTCTTGTTGTTACGAATTGCTTGATTCAGGTTTTCATGCTTCCTTTTCTTGTCCCCAGATGACTCAGCATGTGTTTCAGACTTTTCTGTTGGGTTCAGGGATAGCTTCTTCATACGAACACAATCTTCAGTAAGGCTGACAGCCAGAGTTACAGCCTCGGTGATTGTTTGTGGTTTGGCCGACGTCACCATGCCATGAAACTCTGGGGCCAGTCCCCAAATGTAGCATTCAACGCGCTTGAATTCGGGAGTTACCATGTAGGGAAGCACTCTAGACAGATCATGGAACCTTCGAGTATAACCATTAATGTCAGCACCTTCCATAGTCAAGTGCCAGAACTCCGTTTCCAGTCTTTGGAGTTCAGCACGAGAGCAATACTTCTCTCTCATTCTTTCCTTCAGTTCCTCCCAAGTTAGACCATAAGCGGCATCATCACCCAAAGTTTGGACTTGTAAGTTCCACCAAGTCAAAGCTTCATCGACAAACAACCCAGTAGCAAAAGTGACTTGCTGATCCGCGGTACACTTGATCATGCGGATAGTAGCTTCAGTCTTCTCCGTCCAGCGTACAAATGCTACTGCACCTCCTGTGCCGTCATAGTTCATCGGCTTACAGTCGAGGAACTGCTTGAAGGTGCAGCCAAGAATTGATTAAACCAATTCACATGTGAGCAATCGAAGAAATGATGAAACAAAGACCGTTCATAAATTTCTCCATGCTTAGCAAATTGTCTTAAGGTTACCTTGAGCTGCGTTGCCTCCAGATGAATCTCCGTTCCCATTGCGTCTAGCGTTGCTTGGTCCTCCACTGTCTTGAGTACGGTTTGCCTCGTACTGGGCGATAGCAGCGGAGATCCTTTCTTCCAGTAGAGCGTTCAGCTCTTCAGCAGTTCTTGGCAGTGGGGGAGGAGGAGGTTGATCGTCATTGCGAGCATTCACAGCTTTCCTGGGTGCCATGTTCTGACAGAACATAACACAACAAGGTTAAAACACTTGTTTGATATCGTCATACTAGACAGTAGTAGTATATATATTCACAAGTATATACCACATAAGTGACATCAAACAATTATTACTCTAGCAGAGTACTTAGTAGGCTTGCACTGAGGGAATCTATACGTGACAAGACTTGCTCTGATTTCTGTGCACTGAATTCCATAATTATGTATGCATCCATAATTACGTAACTCCTTGCCCAGTCCGCACAGTTCGTTTCATCCGCGTATTTCTTCCTTCAGATAGGCCATTGCTTTCAGGTAAAGTCACGTATACTTGTGACATTCTACTTCTAGTATATGCTAATTATCACACATAATTGCAATTAACTCTTAATCACAGACGAGTGCTACTCTCGTGCACACTAAGTCTCGTAGTGTCTTTTCTAGACTCATGTAATTAGTTTCAGGTAGTGGATGTCGCGGGACGTTTTATGCAATGAAAACTCTTTTGAAAAATTGTTTTCGTGAAAGGATCCTAGAGATTGTAGACTAGACTCGAGAAGGAATCCTGGTTCACTACAATCGCAGCTCTGATACCAATCTGTCACACCCCTTTTTTGCGGCGGAAGCACGAGGTATGATCATGAAAGGTTTTCATTGCATACGATTAGTAAACATTCTACATGCTCATAAAAAAACATCAAATACCATAATTTGAAAACATAAGTTTAGCGTTTACATCGCTCGATAACATAAAACATTGTCTTAAAAAGTTTACACTTTATTTAAAGATAAACATAAGCGACATCCAAGAGCATAAGCAAGACCGCGCGCACATCCAACCTAGTTACCTGAAATACATGTGAGTTTTGGAAAAAAACGTCAACATAATGTTGGTGTGAATTCATGCAGTTTTTGTATTTAACGCTTGTATACTTTGTAGGAAAAACATGGTATGTATTTTGTTTAAATCACGTTTTCAAGTATAAATCATGTATTTCTATATGTATCAAGTGTTAATGGGTTGCAAAGCCATTAACATGTGACACGACATAGGAAGTCACCAAACCATAGGCATTTTTCTGTAGTCGATTCACGACTGAGACACAAAAACACTACTTGGTTCTAGTTGTCACCAAGAGTGGGGCTGCCCTGAAGCCCATTAGATCTAACCTTTTGTTCTGCGGTCTAAGTATGTACACGATTAATGGTGCTTATGGTACCCTATTCGTGACACGATTTCTCGCATCAATTCTTGGCACTAGTTTTCACCAAGAGTACTTCTCGTTTTAGTACATATCATACCATTTTGTAAATACTGAAGTATTTGTAACATGTATTTCACCCCCGAATTGTAAACCAAAAACAGTTAAAGAAAAGGGGGAGCATGAACTCACAACTTTGCATTCCTTGCGTCGTAAACTTCACCGGATTTGCTTATAGTGCGTTGTGACCTAAACGTGTTTTATTAAACGTTAGTCACTAGACTTGCGTCGCACAAGCACAGTCACTTTCTTTTGTATTTGTATTGTTGTGTTAAAAATATTTTATATTTTTAACTAAGTATCTCACTTAAATAATTTTCTCAAAAATTAATATAAGTATCTTGTGTTTTGCACCCGAATTATGTATCTTGTATCTTGTATGTTGTATGTGTATTTTTGTGTTTATACCTCTCATGAGTATTTAGTGTATTTTTAAGTCTTAATACACTAGCACGTATAATACATACTATATACACTTAGCACAAAAGTTGGTGATCAAATAATATATATATTTTTCTCAAAATATATACATACTTAATATTCATTTTTATCCTTGAAGAAATCCTCATTTCTTATCACCAAAAATTAGGGAAACCTTGGTAATATTTTTAGATACATTTTTAGATACTTATATTTTTCTAAGTGTCAAAATTTATAAAAATTTTGACAGAGTTTCCCCTAAAAATGGAGGTTTCCCATGTTTTCAAAACATGTGTTTATTTTCTTTTAAATCAACAACAAATTTTTCAACAACAATCAACAAGAATATATACCAATTTCTCTATTTCATGAACTTGAGAATTTACAAAAATGTGTAGTAACTTACTAGCACATTTAGTAAGTCTTGTTATCTTTAAAAATATGATTAGTTCCTTAAAAACTTTATTTTTAAAGAATATGAAGTTTCACAACTTCTAGTCAAGGTTCACAAAAATATTTCTTTGTTGAACTTCCTTGTTACCCAAGTGTTTACACACTTGTTTATTTACTAAAAATGCTTTTAGTTCGGATAAGATCCGGGTTTTAACAAAACTAATATTCTTGCTTGGTTCTTTCGAAAAACCACTTGTAGGTCTTTAGATCCACAAGTTTACAACTTCATTTTACAAGAAAAATTATGTTTATTCAAGTTCAAGACTTATGAATGGATGGATCCATCATCCTTCAATTTTCTAACTTTTAAATCCTACTAGATCATGCTCTCAAACATGGACTAGTATGTTTAGATGATGATCCATCTTGTTTCTACTAACACAACATCAAATAATCACAACCATACAAGATTCACAAGATTTACACACATATCTTCTCTTTATCCATCATTAATCACCTATGTTCAAGACTTTATGTTATGTTTCTTAGTGTTCATAATTTTTAACCATTAAATCACCTATTAACCACCATAAACAAGATCAAGATGGTGTTTAGAGGCACTTACTACTAGCTCGAGGCTAGGGAAGAAACAAGACGTAAACGAGGTGGATAAAAGAAATCTAGAGAGGTTCTTGAGATTCCGAGAGCACCCTGCTTGTTTGTAGATCACCTTGCTCCCTTGGTTATGTAAGAAATGAGTGAACAAGATTTGGAAGTGGTGGCGGTGTGGTGGAGAGGGGGCGGCCGTGAGGATGGTGTGGGGGGAGAGAAGGTGTTGTTTGGTGAAGTGTTGATGAAAGATAATGGTTAACCCAAGTGCTTACTTATAGACCATGTCTTCCTAATACCCAATATGCAATGTGCCTACTAGATATCCAACCATAACAATATAATAATCAAGAAAAATGAAGTGGGTCACCCCCTTGGGGAACCGTTCGAATGAGGGGGGGGGGGGGGGGAAGAGTTGATTTGTGATGGTATAGTTAGTGATTAGTTGAAATCAAATGGCACTTTGTTAGGATATTGATGTGTTTATTAATACATAGGGTGTTAGGGTGTTCGGGGACCCTAACTAGCTCAGATAAGTCAAAACAATGTCTTTGGCAATATTTTTATGTTCCGGGTAAAGTCCGGTTGTTCGGTTAGATACCGATTCGTTAAAAGTGCTAAATTACACTTGTTAGTGTCTTTTAAGTACCTTTTTGTTGCACTTTCGATTCCCGACACTTAGGGAAGTATTCTGGGTAATAAAATGTAATTTCTACATAATATTTCAGTGCCAAAATGCTGATTATAGCTTAATTATATAAAATTATGCACTTAAAGTGCGTTTCGGGTGCTTTTTAGTGCGTAATTTAGCTTCCGTATGGTATATATGTAAACCCTTGTATATATTCTTGGGTTTTAATGTATTCTTGTCGTTGGACCTACACCTAGGCCTCAATTCTAATGTCTGACTGCTTTCTGCAGTTTTGTTGACACAAGGTGTCTTACCGGTGAGTTTACTAGTATTTCTGACGCAGCGCTCTCGTTTATGCATAAAGCAATATTTTGTAGTATAAAACGTGCATGAATTCTCTTGTTTAGCATGTAATCAGTTAATGTTGACATTTAAGCACATAATTGCAGTCATTAAATAATAATTAAAGTGTACGGAAATTACCGGTTTGGTGCCAGTTGTCACAGTCTCCCCCGTTAAAAGAATTTTGTCCCGAAATTCAGGCTGAACTAACTCTCGCTGGAGTCTTCTTGAATAGGTGGGGATACTTTTCTTTGAACTGGTCTTCACATTCCCATGTGTACTCGGGTCCGTGCTTAGAGCTCCAACGTACTTTGACAAGTTTAACAGTGCTCCTCCTGGTCTTGTTGAATTTCCAGTCGGTAACCTCAACGGGTTGTTCTGTAAATCGGAGGGCGTCATCAATATGCACTTCATCCACCGGGATGATCACGTTTTCTTGTGTTGGACTCTTCTTGAGATTGGATACATGAAACGTATCATGTACTCCATTAAGTTCTTCCGGTAATTCCAACTTGTATGCCACGGTACCAATTCTTTCTAGAATCTTGAATGGTCCGATGTATCGTGGATTCAGCTTTCCACGTTTTCCAAATCTTACTACGCCCTTCCAAGGTGAGACTTTTAACAACACTTTGTCCCCCACCTCGAATTCTACAGGTTTTCTCTTCAGATCAGCGTAGCTCTTTTGTCGATCTCGAGCCGCCTTAATGCGCTCTCAAATCTGCGCAATCTTGTCGGTTGTCTCTTGTACAAGTTCAGGACCAACCATACGTTTATCTCCAGCATCTGCCCAACACAAGGGCGATCGGCACTTGCGGCCATACAGAGCTTCGAACGGTGCGGCTTTTATGCTCGTATGATAACTGTTATTGTAGGAAAACTCAACTAAAGGTAGATGAGTATCCCAGCTGCCGCCTAGATGTAACATCCCGAAAAATACAAATTCTTAAATTTCGATTAAACCAGGAATGACACTAACCTAGTTAGTTTATCACTTATGAGTAGTTAAAGACATAGAAATAAAATAAAAGAAACTAGAGGGACCAAAAGTGTTAAACTTGAAAATAGTTTTAATAAAAACTATTTTATTAAAACACAAACCAAAAAAATTAGTATGGGGATCGACCAGAGCAAGGAGGGGGCGACCTGGGTTCTTTCAAAACCCTAGTTCATACTAAATCCCACAAATTGAAGATCAAATTCGCTCCCAAACCGAAATCTGAGTTAAGATTAGTAATCCCCATTACAAGGGGGTTGTAAGGTATGTAAAATTTGATGTTAATTCTCTGTTTGAAATTCTCATGAAATTGGGAAATCCCAAATTAGAGGTTGCATGTTTGTTATTTGGATAGAATAGGGATGATATAGTGTCTAGGGATAAAACCTAGACAATAACATGTGAAATCATGTCTAAATTCAGGAAATTTCATGAACTCATTGAAGGTGGTTCATGGGTTTTGTAAGATAATGATGAACACCAGGGTTTTGAGTATTATTCTAGTGTAATGTGGTTCATAGGAAGAGATTATTGAAATCTAAATGTTAAAACTTATATATGAAAGCTTGATTGATGGAAATTTAGGGTTATATGACAAGTTATGAGCTTGTTAATGAATTATTTAAAATTCTGCCCTTAAGGTGTTTGTAAAAATGCCTCAAAGAAGGCTTAAATCTGAAAATTTAAGTTATACAGCATGATTGTGATGTTTCGGAAAAAATATGCGAACTATGAATCGTAAAGAGTTCTAAACATGTTATGATTGAACTCTATAGGAAAGGACACCGGAGCGTCGAGTGGACAAGCTGGTGGCGACTTGCGTTTGAAGGGCGTAGTTTGAAGGTATGTAACTTGACCCGTTACATTAAACGAATTGTTGTTAAATTATGCGAAGTTTCGTTGTTAAATTTGCAACAAAATAGATGATAAGGACAAGGTTATAGACTTGGCCAAACCAAATAAAAACATGCAGAAACATCGTTCATATTGATAAACGATGAGGGTAAATTCCATACAACGACATGGAATGATAAAATGAAATGATTTCTATTATTGTTACCATAATATGGCGTCAACCATAGTTGGCGACAATACGGTATCCCTCATGACTGAGGAGATACGCGAAGAGATCTATGGGAAAGTCGGAAAGGTTACTGAAGTCGTTTAATCCAGAATAATGAAAAGGCTACAAGTCAAACAAGATAAATAAAAGAATAAACTATGAGATTGAATAAAGGCGATGGATTTCGCTAATACTACCAAATAAATCTAAATGAAGTCTAAATGCATGCCGAAGTGGTTGCTTTGATAATGGTGTCAGTAAAATGCCCGATGGATAGGTATGATTTCAGATATATGCATAAACAAAGAGACGGGAACGCGGATTAAAAAGACGAAAGACTCGAATTTAGAGTTGTGACTAAAAGACAATAAAATTTCCCAAAACATAAATTTTGAAAGCTATGTTCAACTATTTCAATGTTGATAGGGCTGAATAAAGTATAATACTTGATATTCCAAGTAAGCGCAAACCGAATAGTGAAAGTGCCCGAATAGTGAAAGTGCGAAATATTACTGAATCTATGTGATAGGTCGTAAAAGCGTATGGAAAGGAAAATGCAAACCAATGAATCCGAAGTATTAAAAATAGTAAGATAAAGACCCCGGGTAACGGGTTGAAAGGAAAGTAGGGGCACAAACCAAACAACGGAACGAGTGGGATAAACAGTCGTGAATACGACATAAGAAGTCAAAGAGTCGGAAAGATAATCCGAAAGAAAATGAGTGTAGCCTTAGACTATGGTTAAGGTCAAATGAATTTCAAAAGTGAAAATAAATTACTCTAAACATAAAAGGGGCGCCTTGACGCCATATGTATATATATATACAATTAAATAAAGACACAAGTAGAAAGTGATCTACGGGATCACTATAACCTTCGGGTCATAAACAATATAAAAGTCTACGGGATCAAAGTGACCCTAGTGTCACAAATACGAAGAAACAAACTATAGGGTCCCACCTTAAAAAGGTGAAGATTTAATAAAATAGACTACGTGACAAAGTGAAGGAATCTACGGGTCACTTGGGATTAAGCATGAGGACTGGTTACGATTCCCCGCACATTATAATAATGGTAAAGAATAAATTATTGTCGTCAATTCCTGGATATGAGTAATTGACATAAGTAAAATAGACAGACGTTAAACTAAAAATTCAGTTTTAGTAAGAAGTGGCGTTTAACAAATATGAATGTTATAGAGAAACTAGAACATAGCTAATATTAATGAATGTAGATCTCAACACCGATAGGTGTGAGATACTATGTTCGAAAGAAGATTCATGATAATGAAGAACTAATGAAAACTTAGACATGATGTGATCATAGTCACATAAGTGATATAGAAATACAGAATATAATCATGTCGTAACGCAAGTTACGGGATAGGAAATCAAAAACTCATGTGAGACCGAATATGACAATATGGAAGACCCGAATTATGGGGCATAAAATGACGGTGATTAATCAATCTAGCCGACAAGACCATCCAGAGTAAAAAATAGTGATGTGATCTACACAAGACACTTGTCAATATAAGATTAGTATGAGGCGAACATGTGATGAATTCATACTATTGAGTGGTCAATTGACAATTGGGTCAAATAGGTAACAAAATAAGAAATACAAGATAAAAGTTACAGTCCATGAGGACTTACTCGTGAAAGACACATGCGTATGATAACTTTTGACTAGAAGAAACAATGACTTAAAAATGAAACTAAGCTAGTTGGGTCCAAACCAAAGGACTACTTAAGGAAGGTTGTCAGAAGTATATACTAATGAAATAGTGGCGCGACACGGAGTACCGGTATCCATTGTGTCCGACAGAGATACTCGGTTTACTTCAGACTTTTGGCGCGAATTTTAAGAACAAATGGGAACTAAGTTGTTATTTAGCACCGCGTACCATCCACAAACGGATGGACAAAGCGAAAGAACGATACAGACGTTAGAAGATATGTTACGGGCATGCATTATCGATCTCGGAGGTAGTTGGGATGTCTATCTACCATGGGTCGAATTTTCATATAATAACAGTTACCATGTTAGTATTGGGATGGTACCGTACGAAATGCTCTGTGGTAGGAAATGCCGAACCCCGGTATGTTGGGGTGAAGTGGGCCCACGTAAATTCGCCCACCAAGATATAGTACGAGCCATTAATGAAAAGATTGATGTGGTTCGGGCACACTTGAAAGCGGCTCAAGATAGACAAAAGTCGTATGCCGATAAAAGACGAAGACCGATTGAATTTCAGATTTGTGACAGAGTTATATTAAAGGTTTCCCCATGGAAGGGAGTTATCAGGTTCAGAAAGAGAGGGAAACTAGGCCCGAAGTTATTGGGCCATTTAAAGTCAACGAACGGGTTGGCAAGGTAGCTTATCGCCTTGAACTACTGGAAGAATTAAATGGAATACATGGCACGTTCCATGTATCACAACTACGAAAATGTCTAGTGGAGGAAACAGCTTATGTCCATTACAACGATATTAAGGTGGATAATAGCCTGAATTATGCGGTAAGGTCACTAGAGATTTTGGATCGAAAGGTTAAGCACTTGCGAAACAAACAAATAGAACAAGTCAAGATCAAGTAGGAACATAGGAAAGGTTCGGACACTACGTAGGAGTCCGAAGAAGAGATGCGACGTCTCTACCCTACAGTATTCGGTACGTACTCTGGTTTCGGGGACGAAACCCTTTTAAGGGGGGTGGACTTGTAACATCCCGAAAAATACAAATTCTTAAATTTCGATTAAACCAGGAATGACACTAACCTAGTTAGTTTATCACTTATGAGTAGTTAAAGACATAGAAATAAAATAAAAGAACCTAGAGGGACCAAAAGTGTTAAACTTGAAAATAGTTTTAATAAAAACTATTTTATTAAAACACAAACCAAAAAAATTAGTATGGGGATCGACCAGAGCAAGGAGGGGGCGACCTGGGTTCTTTCAAAACCCTAGTTCATGCTAAATCCCACAAATTGAAGATCAAATTCGCTCCCAAATCGAAATCTGAGTTAAGATTAGTAATCCCCATTACAAGGGGGTTGTAAGGTATGTAAAATTTGATGTTAATTCTCTGTTTGAAATTCTCATGAAATTGGAAAATCCCAAATTAGAGGTTGCATGTTTGTTATTTGGATAGAATAGGGATGATATAGTGTCTAGGGATAAAACCTAGACAATAACATGTGAAATCATGTCTAAATTCAGGAAATTTCATGAACTCATTGAAGGTGGGTCATGGGTTTTGTAAGATAATGATGAACACCAGGGTTTTGAGTATTATTCTAGTGTAATGTGGTTCATAGGAAGAGATTATTGAAATCTAAATGTTAAACCTTATATATGAAAGCTTGATTGATGGAAATTTAGGGTTATATGACAAGTTATGAGCTTGTTAATGAATTATTTAAAATTCTGCCCTTAAGGTGTTTGTAAAAATGCCTCAAAGAAGGCTTAAATCTGAAAATTTAAGTTATACAGCATGATTGTGATGTTTCGGAAAAAATATGCGAACTATGAATCGAAAAGAGTTCTAAACATGTTATGATTGAACTCTATAGGAAAGGACACCGGAGCGTCGAGTGGACAAGTCGGTGGCGACTTGCGTTTGAAGGGCGTAGTTTGAAGGTATGTAACTTGACCCGTTACATTAAACGAATTGTTGTTAAATTATGCGAAGTTTCGTTGTAGGGTAGTTATGGTGTTAATTGTAGCGACCATGATCGTTACTTGAATTAATAGGCTTAGCGTGACAAGAAACCGTTTGGTAGTCATCATATTGGAGGATTCCACAAGATGAGCCAAACGGGTTGATTTGATGTGTAAATTATTGTACTAGTGTTTTAGAGAGTTGAAAAGGCGATAACAATCACAAGAGCATTAAGCCATGAGATTGGTAAAGAAATGCGGGTGATAATAAGCCCCGGATGTTGGGTATAAAATGCCATAAGCTTCCTAGTTAAATGATAGTGAAATGAGTAAAGTTAGGACGGGTCGAATAATCAATTTATGCGTGGCAAATGTTTCGTAATATAGCTAATTGGCCTTTGTTATAGTTGATAAAGGACATAATAGAATGCGAGAAATTAACATGTTGGTTTGATAGAACGAGAGATCCGAGAATTTGGTTTGGCCGAAACAAACAAAACAACCAAATCATGAACTTACAGGGAATACCGTAAGTTACGGTGGTACCGTAACTTACGGTAGACATAAAAAGGCTTACGTCAATCCTTTACTGCCTTACGGCAGATCTGGGTTTTCCAGCAACCACCGTAACTTACGGTGGTACCGTAAGTTACGGTAGATCCTAAACATTTTTGTCTAATTCTTTAATATCCTAGCTAATCGAATCCGTTTTTAAGCGTAGTTTCGATTAAGAAATATTTCTAAGAATTATAATGCTAAGATTTGTTTAAAATCTCCAGTTTCAGGTATTACAAGTAGGTGGACGATGATCAAGCATCTTTTGAAGAACCGAACACGAACTTTTGAAGCTTCCGCGTTAAACTTAACTTTGTCTAGACTATGGTTATGCTATAAATGAATTGTCATCCACGTTTTGTATGTTTTTTTTATTAATTAGTCGGTAGTTGACTAATGTTTGGTCTCTTTGGACTTATGTTTTAATCTAGACGCACTTTATATATAAAATCATATGTATTTGATTAAAGTCGAGTAGTAATTAGAAGGGTGTTACACTAGATCCATGACACATACGCGAAGCATATCTTCTAACGTTTGTAATAACCTATTAGAATCCTAACGGGTCTTTAATTAAGTCTAAACTTAGACCGGTTAGTTTTAAGGAAAGATACGGTTCAAACGCATGATTAAGCGAAGACCGGAATAGAATGTGATTTAGACCCGACAAGTTTGAAGACTTGTATAATATGGGTAATCTAACCACATTCTGGATTTTGAGATAAAACGAAAAGGTTTGACCCGTTTCGGTAAATTTATGCAAACTAGTTACATAAACCGAACCGAACGCGCAAGAAGCGTAACGGGTAACCATAATAGTCATATACAGGTTTCCTAAGTTAATATGCCTTAAATATGTTGTGATAATAGTAGGATACCTTCCATTATGCCCAAAACGAGTTTAATCTCAATTTAAGCCCCGTAGGGGTATTTTGGTCATTTAAAATATTATAAAGGAGATAAATTTTAATTCTGAGACTCGGGTCTGAAATAATCAGTAAAACAACTTAACTTAATAGGTTATATCAGTTGGTGATAAGTCTTATATGCCAAAATGGTTTTAAACCCATACAAGGTGTTTAATACGCGTAAAAAGCTGTTTTAAGCGATTTCCGGGTTATACAGGAAATCTGAGTTTTCTGATCAGGTTATAAAGTTCAAAATACTTCATTTATTATATGAAATCAGTAGCAATTGGATTGGTGTCAAAATACTATGTAGAACTCATTTTATAAACAAAATGGTATAATCGGTATTAACCGAATCAAGGCGATAACCCCATGTTATGATCAGTTTAAAAATAGTTAAAAATCTTCAAAAATCCCAAAATATTATATTACATCAGTGGGTAAAAGGTTTGGTGTCAAAATTTGGGTTTAGATAGGCTTTATGCTAATTACACCGTTTAATTCATAAAAAAAGCGTTCTAATTACGCTATTAAGCATAACTCCTAATCTAGACCTCCAACTGATGTGAAAATTTAGGGACATGTTTATAAATCAGTAACAAAGATTATTGTCCTCTCATATTTCCAAAATTCTTGTTTTATGGTCAAAAGGGCATATTGGTCAACATTAGGCATTTAACGGAAACATCGGACAATCAACGAGTCAAGTAGTATAAACGCAGAGGGTTATACTATCATACTAGCTGGTCCTAACGGAGTTCTAAGGCATTTCTAAATCCATCTAAATCGGGTCAGAATTGAAGTCAAAGCAAAAGTCTAAGTTTTGCGACTTTCGGTTCCGAACCGAGCCTAAACTGAAAATTGTCGGGTCGAACATGCTTAGACATGTTCTTACATTTATTACTAAGTTATATGAGTGATAAAATAGGTTACACGCCTTCTACATTGTTAATTATGCGTTAATTCAAAAATTATGTTTCTGTTGACTTTTTATAAACAACTTTGACCCGACAAATGATCTAGTTAGAGCGGGAAGCAGAGAGTGCCCTTTTAAGGGTTTAATGCCCACATAATTACCAACTTATAACAACCTTAAGTTTGACTAATCACTGGACCATTAGTGATTAATCAATAAGTCAAACCTTAATTACGATGGTTTGACTTTTAAGCTAATAACTAAGCAAAACTCAATTAAGGAAGGTTAAGGGTACTTACCAAGGTCCTATGCACGACTAGTAATGCTTAGAGAAGGCTCTTGAGCTCCAGAGATGATCAGAAGACGAGTTGTGAGTGAATGATCAAAGTTGCAACAAAGTGGGGCTTTATATAGTGCTTTTGATTCCTTATGATCATGACAAACAACTCTACTATTGATCCCTGATCATTAACAAGTGTCCCTAAGCCTAAGAACCAGTAGGGGTCGCTCATGGAAGTGAAAATATCCATTTAAGTCGGTTATATTGTTCATAACAAACAATTGTCGAATTTTCTGTTACTGGGGAGGCCTTACGGACCGTAAGGCAGGACCTTTACGGTCCGTAAGCCTTTACCAGAAGGAAAAAAATTTTAACCTTTCAAGCTTCGAACAGGCAACTAATGTATTACGATTTTGGGTCATGAAATATCAGTATGGGACCTTTAGATCATGCTTGAACAATTATGTCCACCCTACCATGTTGTAATATTGTCTTGGACTTTATCGAAAAGGTCACGAATGAAGGTTTGATGCAAATAATCTCATAGGATCCCATTTCTTGCACTTTGAATCAAATATTACTAGTAATTACCGGATTTGAATGTATATCAGATGTTTATAATATAGATTAGGGTCTTGGGATTTATAATTAGGTCGTTCAGAGGTATTAATTAACATGTCGACACTTTTAAATCCTGCCATACATCTTTAACTAGATCCGGGTTTATAATACTTTTGTCTTACGTGACACGTGTCGTTATTTTATTGAACACAAATTTTCGAGGTGTTACACCGGTACCTCAACATCATCAATCACAAAGCAATGAGCAAAAACGACAACACCAAATCAATATTAGCATCGTACAGTGTAATCATGTTGTTGCTTCAATGTATGCCTTAGGCTTTCAAAACAAAATTATATAGCCACATCAAAGCCACTGGTGGTGGCAAAGGCAAAGCCGTAGAAAAAGCCACCAACAACAATACCGGTGGCGGTGACGACAAATCCACCGGAAAAGTCACCCGCAAATCCACAAACAAAGAAATGGGTTTTAAAACCCATAGGTTGGTACAACCCATACAACTATGGGCACAACCCTCACATACTCATAACACATACAACCCATCATGTCCAAATAATGTCACTAGAAACTCTTAAAATGATTAAAATTAAAACAAATTTGAGATGTAATATATTTTAAAAGGCCTTTCAAATGTTTTTGTAGTTGCATCTTCAAGTTTTATCAAATCATATATTTATTAGGCATACTTTTTATTTTATTTTTGTATTTCAAAATTTAGGTCCTAAAACATTGGTTTCCTATGCATCTCTGTAACAAATTGTTTTGAAATGTTTATTCTCTTTTTACCTCTTTACCCTCTCTTCTATTTCTACATCACCACCACCTCCATAGCCCTCTAACGTCCATCACCACCCATCTGATCCAAGCACCATCATGTTCTTCATTGCCGACCATCGACACTATTTTAGGCGGGGACACGGTTCTTGAAGCATCGTCGACATAGGAGTTTTCCATGGTAGATTTGAGTAGATCTAGAAAAATTGGGGCATGATGAGGGGAAGCCAAAAGTTTTCACAACGTTTATCAACTTAGATCTACCAGGGTCGCCATATCCGCTAGGGAAGCCAGAAGTTTTCACAACGTTTATAAAGGCACAAACAAACCCACAGACAACCACAATCCGTCGCCGCCATAGACGGTCGTAGCCACCAACAACGACGGGGTAAAAACCATCGCACCTTCTAAATCCCCCGCCACAATAGAAGGTCAGAGCCGCCGGTAACGACGGAGCAACACCCATTGCACAATGTGCGTCCGCCGCCGCCATAGACGGCTGGAGCCGCCGGCAACGGCGGGGCAAACCCACTTCATTTTTTGTTTCTCTGTTTAGAATACCAACAGTAGAGAAAAATCGGATTTATCGCCACTGGCAACACGGACCCAATCACCACCGTCAAAGCTGAAATGCCCATTTTTTTTCACATCCGAAAGTACAAATAATGACATACTATTTTTAACGAAAATTGGGCATGACCCGTTCGTACTATATGCAATTTCCTGTTTTTAACAATCATCATTCAATACTAATTCTACGACATGTTCCAAAGAAAACATAAAAGTTATAACCATACAAGTGTTTTGACCCATTTACAAAAAAAAATGACTTTGACCAGAAGCGCATAAAAGGGCGGTATAGTGTGTTCGGTCCGAGCTCGCATCAACAAGAGTGGGACTTACCTGTCATACATAACACAAACATTCATTAGCATAAATTCCCAATTTTTTTTTTATCAAGTCTTCCATATACTTATTCTTATTCGACCCGTTAGCGAAACTTAACATTCATTTCTCATTTAACCAACATTCTTATTAAAATCATTCTTCCCATTCTAGCATAAATTCCTTTATGCTCTTTTACCCTTACCCTTCGAAACATTCAACATGTAAGCTTTTTGACTCACCCGTACATGATCAATACATACCATACACTTTCTACACATTTTCGCCATTTTGTCCCGTTTTATACTAGTTCTTACTTAAACATTACAACATCATACTTTCCAACATTTCGACCCACTTGAAACGGGTTAAAAAAAACACATCCATTAACTTCGCATTTCCTTATCCATTTCCAATTCTTGACTTAATACAATTTCTACCATGATCAATAGTAATAATTCAACACTAAGATTCAAATATCAAGATTTACATTCATAAATCTACATATAAAGATAGTGAAGTTCATATGAACTTACCGTGATCTTGCGTTCCTAATGCCTTCGATTGACTCGTTCCTTCTTCTTTCTTTGCTCCTATACATCACAACTTCATACACTTAGCTTTCATTACTTTCATAATTCTTTATCGTACGTTATGGTGTCTACTAATCACATACGTCATTATCATAAACATGTTACATCGACTTATCAAGTATTCATGTAAAACCATAACTAAACCAACTTAAGCATTTCGTCGAACACGTTGTGTGCGTATTGCTAGTTTAGCATAATGTACAAGCATCTTAAGCACAATTTCCATAGTTTACTCATTGATTAACATAAATGTCCCTAATTTCACAATTTACCATTCTAACTATGAACACATAGTTCTAAATCAATTACTCATAACAATTTCATCAACATATTGCTTCAATCATCAACATCAATCTAATTAGCATGTAGAACTTCACAAATTTTTAACCATCTTTTGACATACAAGTGGGTTTTACCCTAATTCATCATCATAGAGAAAATTCAAACATAATTTCAACTCCTACACGTTCATATCATCTTGCATTCATGTTTGATTCCATAAAAATTACAAATTTCACATAACCCAATCAATCAAACATTACCAAATCATGAAATTAGACTTACTTGATGTCAAGAACACTTACGGGATCATAATTCCTAACTCATGCACTGAAAATTTAGCCTTTTCCTCCTTTAATTTGCAGGATTTTTAAGAAGTAGGGTTTCCCCCTTGGCTCCCCTTCTTGATCGATCGTACATAGCCAGGAACAAAACACTGGCTCTTTTTTTTATCAAGTTTCATTTCAAATTTACACATTTAGCCCCTTTCTTTTTAAAAACATGTCATATCCTTTCTTTTCATATTAACTAGGTTACATTTTCTTTGGTTAACTTAGTTAGTTACATATATTTTAGTCTTATCATCATTTTCTTACGGTACCGATTAATAGTTACCGTTTTCTGTTATTTAGCATCACGAATATAATATTATTTTATAACATACGAAATTTTGGGGTGTTACAAGTCTACCCCCCTTAAAGAAGGTTTCGTCCCCGAAACCTGAACACATACATTCTGACAAGTTTATCTGTAACCCTTCATAATTACATACCTCGAACTTTGATAACATGCTTTCATTCGATCATTCCTCGTGATGAATCGGTCGTTACCTCTCTAAACTTGTCTAATACACTTGGTAATTCACCCAAGTATGAAACAAAGTGATCCTATTACATTATTTCATGATTATTGTTCAATTGTTCAAGTTGATTTCTTAAAACTTATCTGCCAGATTATTCATCCCCGCATACCTCTAACATCCACTTAGGGGAAAATAATTATCATAATATTCATACTGTTCATTCCTATTCATTCATATAAAATCACAAATCAAACATCCTTCAATAGTTTCTAACTATTTAGCTTCTACATACCCCCATCATTCCAGGGCTAAAATCACGCAAAATTTATTTCATGTCCCTTGCTTGATAGTTCTTTTCATACAATTTCTTGCAGTACCTACGTATAACCTTTACCCGAGACCAATATTTCTTTCACTGATGATCTATCATAACTGCATGGTTAACCACAACTTAACGTATACGTTATACAAATCGCGTACATACTGTCTTGCTCTAACTTGTTTACCGTCTATCCCTAGGTTACCAGGGTCAACATAAGTCTTTAATCACGCTATCAGTATGACCGTGTAATCAACACTTACATTTGGGTAACTCATATTACACTTGAGGTGTCACACTCAGCTATACTTGTCATCACATTCCATAGTTGTCATACATGTCATTCCTTCTAGCAATTGTATTACTAAGACAATTACCTAACATTGTACCTCAAAGGGTTAATTCTCATCTATATACTTACCTAGGTTTCTGCTACATACGATATTATAAGCTTATTACATATGCCACTCCATTTCACGTATAAGTTACATAAAACCTGGCACAACCATTCATTTGATAATTGAGATTACACTCTACCACGTAGGTTGTTTTTATAATACGAATCAAGAATCATGCGTATATAAACTTTAACTCTCGAACATTTCTTTAGAGGTTTATCTTCTAGTAATTCCTCACCTACGATAGGGAACTCGAAAGAGGGCAAAATTTGTTTAATATCCATTCAGATATTCATTATTTTACATTCCACTCAACCCCTTTTCATGTAACGTTCCACCTCTGATAGTTGCGCATTCTTATATTTTCATTCTAACTTCCTTTGACGTTAACCTTTCACATCTTCCATACAGTGCTTTCTAATTATTCTAAATTTGACATACTAAGTGTGCACCCTGCTTTCTTAGGAGTTCTTCACTTTTCTTCCCTTTCTACTATGCATTTTCTGATATGCGGTTCGACTCTTACCATCTTTCCATCATGACATTTCAAGACATCTAATAACCTTACTTTACAATAAACAAGAATTTAGGGTCGCCGTTATTTCCTGTATTGATATAAAGATTAACATTTATTTACTGGCATTATGAGTCATTTACTTATGCCTTCCAAGTCACTAACCGTACTTGTTCCTTCACTATGCCGTTAGAAACAATAATGCTCACCATGAGCCTACTACTTGATTCCTCTATTATTAATATCATCATTCTTCTTAGTCTCCCCCCTCTTGTGACGTACAAATCTTGACTACTAATGTATGTGTGTGTGTGTATATATACATATACATAGACTTGCCTCAACATTTAGTAACTCTATTACTATTAGTTGTTTGCTAATCCATTCCTATAGTATGGACTAATTCGCACATATGTACTTCCTTATTGATTTTAGACATACTTGTTATCATTTTACCATGTCTTACAAAAATCTCTATCCTCGTCGGTGCTTAAATCATCCATCTAGGTCTTAGCCCATTATTCATTTTAGTCCTCATAAGTCGATCATCACATGCTTAATACGCAACGTGTTCGGAGCATACTTCTTTCATCATAATCTTATTACCTCAACATCTTTCTATGTATATATATAATTATTTACACCATCACATGTTACCACATTTGTCATATGTTTTATTCTTACTCGTATATCCCGTTTAGGTCTACGATGATTAACTATCAACATATCCCTACTTATATTCCCACGACCAGCAGCAACATATCTCACATACGTTCACATACGCATCACTTATATATATATATATGTATGTGTTCTTTTAGTCCTACATTATGCTTGACCCACCAGGCTATATGTGCCACTTACTTGTTATGCTTATACTTATCTTTTAGTTAGGTGGAGAAAAAGCATCTCCTCATTTGCTTTCATACTTTCTTTCCCACCTAACGACTCTAACTTTCATCCGTCTCCAACCCTTTCTTAAGGCTCTATCCATGCTTACCACATAAATATATTCCTTTAAAATTTTAATTCTACTAACATTTACTTTGTTAGTTCGGATAAAAACATACTACTAATACAATTTTGGCTTTTTCCTCATTATTTGACCCATTACCGAGTCACTCCATCTTTACATCATTTCATTAGAATTTCTCACATGACAATTCCGCTTTAACGGATATCATGCCATTTAACTTCCATCACCATAAATCACCATATTTCATCTGACCCGTTCTCACGGATCATGCATATTCTTACCTTGTCGATTATTATACTCCACTAGTTTGACTTATAAAAGTCAACACCTAGTTATCTTAACTTCATAACAAATTCATTCTATTCTATCATCCTTTAATGTTTAATATTTTCTAAGCTTAATCGTAATTATCATTCCTACCTTTCATTACATTCTAGGACCATACCATCTCCTTCCGTAATCATTGATTTTATTCCTTTCTACCGTGTCATTTGTTATTGTTTGTATTTCCTTCGTCTGTCATCTACATTAAGCATTTTCTACATTCATTACTTCATACACTTTCCATGTCATCTCAAGTTACATTGATGTATTCATAACCATATTTCAATAACTTTCATTCCACTTGTACATCATCATCATCATCAACATCGGTCATGGTAGTCCACATCATGCATGCCTTTCGTTCATAGAGGAAATAGAATCCCTCATCCTTTTTACTTACTTTCTCGCACCATCCGCTACTCGGGACACATTTTATTAACAATTTCTTCGTTTTCGTCAGCCATCTACCTTATTATTCGAGATCGTTATTAAAATTTATTCTTTGGTCATGTTCATTGCATTCTAACATTTTGAATTTTATACTTTCCTTTCTTTCATACTAGGTGTTAACGGTCCTTTATGATCACACCACATATCTCTCATTATGGGGTTGATAAACCCAACTAGAACTTCATTCACAACCTTCCAATCATATACGTTCTTACTTCGAAACATTTCGACATGACCCAGTTGACATTTAGAGGATCCTAATTATCATAGGTTGCATTTTCAGAAACTTAACAAACTGTTGGATTTGCCTTAAGAAATATTCTACATCATAGTTTAGGAAATATGTTAATATGCCTAACGTATTTCAATGACTTTCATTCTCTTACTTATTATACATTCGATAAATTTATATACTTTTCACTTCGTTATATGTTACTTTATGTCATCACGCTTACGTCTTATTGACCTTTGTCCTTTTAATTATGGTCATCATGCTTTTATTTCATAATTCCGGGGGTTAATAGTCACTTAGTGACCATACCGCATTCCCTTCATCATCCTCGGTGTTAGCGGCTACTTCGTGCCCACACCGCATACCATTCATCATCCTCGGTGTTAACGGTCACTTCGTGACCACACCGTATACCATTCATCATTCTCGGCGTTAACGGTCATTTCGTGACCACGTCGCCTACCATTTATCATAGGGCATCATCTTTACCATCATTATTGGTAATATCATTATCATCATCATTTACATTCACTGCATCTGCCATCCACAATTACATATCTTTATTAGATACCGTATCATTATCATTTACGTTTACATTGTCCGCCATCTACATAAAACATTCATCTCATTCATTAGATTTCTTTTTATACTTCTCTTCATCATATTTGAACTCATGTTAACATACTACATTCAATTTACAATGCATACTTTATACATTATCGTCATTGACGATCATGTGGTATCGTGTAGATCATAATCTTTGTTCGAACACCATTCATATGTACCTTTCCTCATTATTCTTGATATCAAAATTTCTTTAAACATTGGTTATGAGGCCTTAGAAACTAATTAAAACAAGTCCCATAATCAAAACAGCAAATAAAAAAAAATTGCCAGCATCTTACGCTCTCGCGGGCCACGAGAGCTTGCCCCTTTGTTTGTCGCGGGCCGCGAGCACGGTCGCGTGACGCGACGATGATCATTTTCGACAGACTGCTTGGTTCATTATTGCTGCACTTGCCCAGCTCAAACTTTCTTTCAAAATTCTTACTTTAAAACCTTATAACTTCAGTTTTACTAGTCCGTTTTACTTAATTATTTTTCCTACGTGTCGGTAATTTAAATGCGGACTCGTTTAGCATCGTCGTTCGCCTTAAAACCCGGTTTATAGGCAATTAGTGTATAAATCCCTTTCCCATTTCTAACTATAAGCATAATCAAATTTCACAATTTACTTACTTGCATAGCGCTTCGGAACGAACACACCTTTATACGAGCTTTCGGTTTGAGTTGAAGCATTTTAACTCAAATGCTTGAATCCCTCAAACCTCGGCTCTGATACCAACTTGAAACGCCCATTTTTTTTCACATCCGAAAGTACAAATAACGACATACTATTTTTAACGAAAATTGGGCATGACCCGTTCGTACTATATGCAATTTCTTGTTTTTAACAATCATCATACAATACTAATTCTACGACATGTTCCAAAGAAAACATAAAAGTTATAACCATACAAGTGTTTTGACCCATTTACAAAAAAAATGACTTTGACCGGAAGCGCATAAAAGGGCGGTGTAGTGTGTTCGGTCCGAGCTCGCATCAACAAGAGTGGGACTTACCTGTCATACATAACACAAACATTCATTAGCATAAATTCCCAAAACATTTTTTTTATCAAGTCTTCCATATACTTATTCTTATTCGACCCGTTAGCGAAACTTAACATTCATTTCTCATTTAACCAACATTCTTATTAAAATCATTCTTCCCATTCTAGCATAAATTCCTTTATGCTCTTTTACCCTTACCCTTCGAAACATTCAACATGTAAGCTTTTCAACTCACCCGTACATGATCAATACATACCATACACTTTCTACACATTTTCGCCATTTTGTCCCGTTTTCTACTAGTTCTTACTTAAACATTACAACATCATACTTTCCAACATTTCGACCCACTTGAAGCGGGTTAAAAAAACACATCCATTAACTTCGCATTTCCTTATCCATTTCCAATTCTCGACTTAATACAATTCTACCATGATCAATAGTAATAATTCAACACTAAGATTCAAATATCAATATTTACATTCATAAATCTACATATAAAGAGAGTGAAGTTCATATGAACTTACCGTGATCTTGCGTTCCTAATGCCTTCGATTGACTCGTTCCTTCTTCTTTCTTTGCTCCTATACATCACAACTTCATACACTTAGCTTTCATTACTTTCATAATTCTTTATCGTACGTTATGGTATCTACTAATCACATACGTCATTATCATAAACATGTTACATCGACTTATCAAGTATTCATGTAAAACCATAACTAAACCAACTTAGGCATTTCGTCGAACACGTTGTGTGCCTATTGCTAGTTTAGCATAATGTACAAGCATCTTAAGTACAATTTCTATAGTTTACTCATTGATTAACATAAATGTCCCTAATTTCACAATTTACCATTCTAACTATGAACACATAGTTCTAAATCAATTACTCATAACAATTTCATCAACATATTGCTTCAATCATCAACATCAATCTAATTAGCATGTAGAACTTCACAAATTTTTAACCATCTTTTGACATACAAGTGGGTTTTACCCTAATTCATCATCATAGAGAAAATTCAAACATAATTTCAACTCCTACACGTTCATATCATCTTGCATTCATGTTTGATTCCATAAAAATTACAAATTTCACATAACCCAATCAATCAAACATTACCAAATCATGAAATTAGACTTACTTGATGTCAAGAACACTTAAGGGATCATAATTCCTAACTCATGCACTGAAAATTTAGCCTTTTCCTCCTTTAATTTGCAGGATTTTTAAGAAGTAGGGTTTCCCCCTTGGCTCCCCTTCTTGATCGATCGTAAATAGCCAGGAACAAAACACTGGCTCTTTTTTTTTAATCAAGTTTCATTTCAAATTTACACATTTAGCCCCTTTCTTTTTAAAAACATGTCATATCCTTTCTTTTCATATTAACTAGGTTACCTTTTCTTTGGTTAACTTAGTTACTTACATATATTTTTGTCTTATCATCATTTTCTTACAGTACCGATTAATAGTTACCGTTTTCTGTTATTTAGCATCACGAATATAATATTATTTTATAACATACGAAATTTTGGGGTGTTACAAAAGCGCTTCACCCGACGCCATCACAACCAACCGACGGAGTTAGGTTTACGGAGGTTAGTGTTATGTTGGTGGTTATGACGACGGATATGGGTGGTGTCACCAGAACAATGGCGCTGTAATTTTTAGAGAGAGAAATCAGGTGTGATTTCTTTGAGAAAAAAATTGATGTGAGAAGTGTGAAAACCAGGTTCTTAAACCCACAACAGAATACCGGCAAATGGTTTCACAAAATACCACCTTACAACTTCCTAATGCAACACATACAACAACCATATGCACATAAAGCAACGAAGCACATGGTACAACTCCTATGCACACAAATGTTGAAAATTAGAGTATTGTATAATATGTCTAGCTTGTCTTCAAATAGGACACAAAATTTAGATTCTACAAAATACAGGTTTCAATGATTATATATTTTGCACCTAATGTATAATTTAATATTGCAAAGATTATCATAGAATGAATTAATTTAAGAAAATATATAAAATTCCCCAATGATAACTTGCGTTTTTCACGGATGTTACACGGGTCGGTTTTCTAACTTCCGTTTTTTACGAGTGTTACACGGGTCGGGTCATGACCCGGTTCTTGGTCCGATCGGGTGAAGGTGGGAGGAAGACAGGTGCGTGGGAGATAGATTAGGGCAAGCGACGTTGACAGGCGCGTGGGCATGGCGCGTGGGAGAGCGGGGTTGGTTTGGGTTTTTGACAAGTTTGGCCCTTGTTCTTCCTAACTACATATAACAAATAAACTAAATTCGTTAATTGAATTCTTTTATACTAACTAACGGTACTAATTGACATACTTTATAAAATTATTATCTTTAACCTGAAATTATTTATACTAACTAAATTAATACACGCCATTGTTAAAAATAATAAACAGTAATACAAATTCGCATTTTCATTTATTTCGCTTAGGATCCGGTTTACAAAACGAGTCGGGTTTTCTAGGATCTGTTTTTTATAGATGTTGTATGAGAGGCCGGATGTTACACGTTTGATAAATTTTGCAAGTAAAATCAGGTAAAACATGGCGAAAAATAAGGGGAATAGATGTATTGAATGAAGCATATCACTTACTTATCAAGAAGTTAATGGTCGTATTCTTTATAAATTACATTGCAAGGATACATATCTCCAAACTTCGATTAGATCTTGTGAAGCATATTGCACGTACTCACATACTCACATACCGAAGCTCGATGATTGTGAGTGGTATTGTTTTGTTAGTTATTTTAAAAAGGGATATTGACCTCTATAACAACCCTAAAGAAAACTGATACCCTCATAAATTTTCCGACACCCTAATATATTTTAAAATATCCCAATATGTCCTAAAATACACCCCATACGCGAAAACGGACCCCGAATACCTTAAATATTATTAAAAATAATTAAAAATCAAATTTTTGGGTTTGAGGCGAGCCGCGTAAGCCACACCTCAAACCTTACGCAGGCCGCGAGCGGTCGAGAACACGGTGACACCCGGTGATGACACGTGTCATCATCGTGGCAAGTCTAGTCGATGACCCGGATCAGCTACACCTTTGACCAACGTTGACGCGGGCCGCGTAGGCCCTTGTCTTCCTTTACGCGGGCCGCGTAGAACCCGAACTCAGCCCCTATAAAGCTGGAGCTCGGGCCTTCAGTCGAATTCGCTCAAACTTTTCAATTCACTCTCAATTTCTACGTAGTATACTCTATACTCGGGTATAATACCCCCCTAATTAACGAAGTTCTGCTCCGTTGTAAGTATTATAACCCCTGGATACGTATTAGATACGCTGCCCGATTGATCTAGGGTTCCGTAACGGCTGTCGTGGTTCTGCCCGAAGTAGTCGTTGGAATGCCGTCTCGGGGAGGGTATTACTAATGTTAAAATGGGTTATTATACTAACACGTGTGCATTTGTGTAAATTATAGATAATTCTCAGGAAACCCTAAAGGATAATCTAAAACAGCAATGTGAGTAATCTCCTTTTTGTTAACTGTTTTTACAAAACCTTGCACGATTAAATTATATATTAAACAGTTATTGAGTATTTGTAAGGATACAATTATTGTCGGTATGTTGGGGTTTTGTATACAAAATTAGTTACTGCCTTGCGAGGAGTAACTTTCCACAAGTCGGGTTGACAGTATCGTGGGTGGTAATTAGTATGACTTGGAAACAAATGTAATTGCGAGACCGCCCTCAATACTGTACAATGGTTTTTATTTAAACTTGATTAAACTGGGATTCACTCACCAGTATTTCCCACTGACAAAATGTTTTCAAACGCGTTTCAGGTAACAAAATGTGAAAGCCAAATAGAAGCCAGCTGGACAGCACTGAAGGCTTGGAAAAGTGGCAATAAAGTTACCTAAAATCAATAGATGTTTTTATTAAATAAAAATAGGATTCATTCCTATGAAAATGTGTGTACTGAAAACTTGGGTTTTACCCCATGTATTCAATATTATGAAAGTGTGGTATTTTACTTTGATAAAATATTTCCTAACTACGGTCCTGATGTAAATTCCGCTGCCAAAATTGAATAAACACGTGATACCACCGAAACTGGCTCGCAGCCGGCCGTTCCCGGGAATTAGGGACTGGGGGTTGCGACAGAAGGTGGTATCAGAGCTAAGCCACTGATTCAGCCACAGAAGTGTTCTGCTGACATCAAAATTCAAATTGTTAGGAAATAAATTACAGAAATATGTGCATAAATGTATTTCTTGTTATGTGTTATTTGAGTATTTGTTAGTTTACAGTATGAGCGACCAAGGACCATCTGACGCGTATCATCAATTGTCTGGTTCGCCTAGAAGCGAAGGCACATCCTTTTCTCAGCTTGCCCTCTCGGGGTACTCTGCTGATAAGAAATAAGGAATATTCATGTTTAAGGCTCAGTCCGAGGAGCCATTCCCTCAGAAAAAGAGAGGATGGTTCAGTCGAGGGGCACACGAGCATAGAAAGCGTATGAAAAAGTTGCAAGACCAGAGAGCGCTAGCAGCAGCTAAAAGAGAAACCGATGCCTATACCCAGGAAATGATTAATAGGGGTATAGCTAACATTCACATCCTAGCAACCACTGCAGCTGACCCTAATCTGGAACAAATGATAGCACCCCAACCACAACTACCAATTCCCGACCAACCAATGGAAATAGAAAACCCTGAAAATCAAGTAGAAATGCATGACTTCAATCCGGAAGAAATACCTAGGGTACCTGCACCAAACCCCTTAGACCCAAATTACGAACCCTGGTGGGGCGATAATAGGGACTATGTGCAACGTTACCCGATGCATGAAGACATGCCCATGCCAAACATAGGAGCCTACCCAGGTTTGGATCCTTTAGATCCCTATTACCACGATGTATTCATTAGGGAGATTTTAGAGAATCCGTACCAATTTCAGGCCCCTACACCTCCGTACCAGGAACCCGCACCCCAGATTCCGAACCCAGTCCTAGAACCTGCACCCCCAATGAGTGCAGACAATGTACAAGAACTTAGGACATTTGGTGAGGAAATTTTAGAAAGTAGTGAACGAATGAGACAGGTGGGAGGGCGACTCATCTGGAAGTACGACGAGCGCAATATGGATTTCTGGATGAATCCATATCCATGAATATGATGGTGGGGATGGTAGTAATAATAATAATAAAATAATAATATAATATGTGTGTATGTGTATGAAAAAAAACTACGGATGCCTACTACTAGTAGTTTTAAATTTTAGTTGGTATTGTAATTTTAATTTCAGTACTGATGTGTAATAGATGCATATTATATGAATAGAGTAAAGTCGCAATGATCGACGCTTTTGACCAAAATGCGTGTCATGTGATTGGCTATATTAAATATTATTTTGTGATATTAATATGTAGTAAATGTTTAAAATTCAGATGGCCGATGAAGGGAATCAGGAAAATCTAAATAACGATAACCAGAGTAACACTAACTTGGTTAATGAGAATCCAAACAACAATAACAATGGAAACCAAGTGGATAATAGTGCAATCCAACACATAGTGGCACAAGGAATTATAGATGCAATGCCCTTTATTATTCAAACGGTTCAAGAAGCGAATAATAAAAGTAAGCACAACAGTAAGCGACCAACTGAACCAGAACACAGCGTAAACAATGGACCCGTATTTCAAGCGCCCATTCCCAAAAGAAGAATAACCATGCCTTATGGTTGTTCTTATAAAGAATTCCGGTCCTGCAAACCAATAGAATTCTCGGGCAATGAAGGACCCATTGCAACTCTACGCTAGATAGAAAAGACTGAGGCTGTTTTAAAAATAAGCAAGTGTGCTGAAGAAGACAAAATAATGTTTGCTTCTAATCTATTTAAGAACTCAGCCTTAGAATGGTGGAACACTATCCTCCAATCTAGAGGAAGTGATAGGATTTATAATATGGAATGGGAAGAATTTAAGAATATGGTAGAAAGGAAATTCTGCCCTCCCAATGAAAAGGAACAGATAGCAAATAAGTTTCTGAACCTTAGGATGACAGGGGTGGATAGTAAGGTTATACTACTATATTCTTTGAATATGCTAGAATAGTACCAACCCTTGCATCACCTGAACCAGTATTAATCTCCCGTTACATATGGGGATTAATCGGAGAAATTAGACATGTAGTCAAGGCAGCTAGACCGCAAACCATAGAAGAAGCTGTAGAACTAGCAAATACCTTGACAGATGAGTTAATCCGTACTAGAGAAGAAGACCAGAGGAGAAACCTAGCTCAGAGACTTACCCAAGAATTCCGTTCTGGGAATTTCAACCGTAAGAATATAGGTTCTACCTCTGCACCATACTGCAAAGTCTGCAAGAGGAAGCATTCGGGAAAATGCTCCACTCTCTGCAATTTCTGCAAAATGCCAGGACACAAGGAAGAAGATTGCAGGAGAAAACCTAATAATGGGATGTGCTTCAACTGTGGAGAAAAAGGCCACATCAAGCCGAACTGTCCGAAATTGGCTCCAGCTGCGAACAACAAGAACACTAAAAATGCTAGAGCATTCGTTCTGACTACAGATGAAGCCAAGATGATTCCAGACGTGATAGCCGGTACGTTTTTAGTTAATGATGTTTTTGCAAAAGTATTATTTGACTCTGGTGCAAACCAAAGTTTTATTAATACTTCATTTTGCAAACTTCTTAATCAACCATTAACTAAACTCTCGCAAGAATGTCTAGTCGAGACAGCAAATGGAGAAACGGTTAGGATTTCTGAAATCTTGCATGGAGCAAGAATATAATTTTTAAACCAAAAGTTTATGGCAAACCTTTATCCTATGGATCTAGCAGGATTTGATGTCGTTTTAGGAATGGATTGGTTAATAACCAATAAAGCCAGTATTTTATGTGATCAAAAGTCAATCCAAGTAAATTCACCAAAAGGTGAAAAGATCACAATTAAAGGAAATAAACCCTCTAGATCCACAAAATTCATCTCTGTGATGAAAACTGCAAGTTATATAAGAAAAGGGTCTATAGTGTATTTGATTTCTATAATTACTAACACTAAAGGAAAAGAATTAAAAGACATTCCAGTAGTGTCCCAGTTCCAGAAGAATTACCAGGACTACCGCCAGACAGAGAAGTCGAATTCAGAATCCATCTGTTACCCGGAACAACACCAATTGCCAAAGCACCTTACCTATTGGCACCAGCAGAGATGCAGGAACTGAAGAAACAGTTAGACGAATTATTGGAGAAAAGATTCATACAGCCAAGCTCACCGCCATGGGGAGCACCTATTTTGTTCGTTAAAAAGAAGGACGGATCAATGCGTATGTGCATTGACTACCGTGAATTGAACAAGGTCACGATTAAGAATCGGTACCCATTACCAAGAATCGATGATCTGTTTGATCAACTGCAAGGAGCTCAATTTTTCTCTAAAATCGATTTAAGGTCAGGATATCATCAATTAAAGGTACAGGAAGAGGATATTCCTAAGACCGCCTTCAGAACAAGGTATGGTCATTATGAATTTATTGTCATGCCATTTGGTTTAACCAATGCCCCAGCCGCATTTATGGACATGATGAACCGAATATATAAGCCACATTTGGATAAATTCATAATTGTTTTTATTGATGATATTCTCATCTATTCTAAAAGTAAGGAAGATCATGCAAAACATTTGCACATACTTTTAAGTCTATTAAGAAAAGAAAAGTTTTATGCTAAATTTTCAAAGTGCGAGTTTTGGTTAGAACAGGTACAGTTTCTTGGACACTTAGTGAACCATGAAGGAATTCATGTGGATCCCGCAAAAATCGAGGCGATAACCAAATGGAAAACCCCTGAGTCACCAACCAAGGTTAGAAGTTTCTTAGGATTGGCCGGTTATTATAGAAGATTTATTCGAGATTTCTCTAGAATAGTCATTCCTTTAACTAAGTTAACCTGTAAATCTATTAAGTTTGAATGGGGACCAAAACAAGAAGAAGCATTTAGAATTCTTAAGCAAAGATTAACCCATGCACCCATACTAGCATTACCAGAAGGAACTGAAGACTTTGTAGTCTATTGTGACGCTTCGAAGTTAGGTTATGGATGTGTGTTAATGCAACGCCAAAAGGTTATAGCATATGCGTCTCGACAACTTAAGAATCATGAAGAGAATTATTCAACCCATGATCTAGAGTTAGGAGCTATAATTTTTGCCCTTAAGATCTGGAGACATTACCTTTATGGTAGTAAGTTTATCATATTTACTGATCATAAGAGTTTAAAGTATGTTTTCGGGCAAAAGGAATTGAATATGAGACAGAGACGTTGGATGGAAATGCTTAGTGATTATGATTGTTGTTAGTGCATGCGTCTGTCGACTTCGTCTTGTATCGAGTCTTGTATTTAGAATGTTAGATCAGGGCACGTAGTTCGAGATATTAGTAATTTCGCTTGAACAAGGTAATTCCACTTGAAAGTGTTATATGTAATTCCGCGCGGAATTAAATTCCGCTTGGAATCTAATTTCATTTGGAACACCTTTCAAACGGAATTAGAAGTCTATAAATACATGTTCAAGCGAAATCATTTGTAACAATTCCTGTTTGAGCCACGAAGTGCTGCCGAAGTGTCGTCTCGCTGTAAATCGTTGTTAAATCAATCAAATCGACATTTAAAGTGATCTTCTTGCTGAATTGAACTCGATACGTCTGTTTCCGCCTTTCGTATTAAGAAAAACTCTTCTGATCGACTCGTTCGGGTTTGAAAACGATCCTACAAGTGGTATCAGAGCTCAGGAGGAAGAGTTCATACCAATTCAGCTGCAATTTCTGATTTCTACACCTTCTTTTTCAAAATAAAAAATTTTTCACGGTTAAAATCGGCTAATTTTCACACATTATGTGCGCATCAGTGTTTTAACAAATCCTTGAGAGTTTCAGACTTAAAATCGATCTAAAATTAGTAAAATTGGTAATTCCGTTTCAAAAACAGCTCGAGTTGATGATGTCAGCAGCATTTCATACGGAATTAGACGGTTAATTCCGCTTGAAAACGGTATTTCGTTTGAAAAATTGGTTGATTTCGTTTGGAATAGGTAATTCCGTTTGAGTGTTTCTGTTTGAAATTATTATTTCGCTTCAAAGTCCTTATTCCGTTTGATAATTCCGCACGGAATTACAATTCCGTTTGAAAGTGTGTTACCTCAAACGAAATTAGGGTAATTTCGTTTCAAGGTTAATCTCGTTTGAACTGTGTAATTCCTTTTGAAAGGAATCTCGTTTGGAAGTTAATTTCATTTGAACAGGACTGTTTTTAGAATTTCTTGAAAACCGAATCATGGAAGAAGAATTTTACAACGCATTTGCTACTCCGGTTACCCCGATTACTCTTGCACAGAACACAATGTTGGAAAATGAAACAGGGACTATGCAAAAACCGCCTAAGCTCATGAACATTGAGGAGTATAAAGGTTGGGAAGGACGGTTTGAAAACTGGGTTCAAGTAAATTATTTGGATGCTTGGGAATATGTCGAAACAAAATATGTTAGACCGACGAATGATGACGAAGAGGATATTGCTATCAAAGATATGAGTGCTTATGATAAAAAGATATCCAGTATCATGCAGGAAAGGCAAATGTAGTTGTTGATGCTTTAAGTCGAAAATATCATGAAAAGCCAAAAAGGGTACGTTCTCTTAAATTAAATCTACAAGTAGATTTAAATGATCAAATTAGAAAAGCACAAGAATCAGTAATCAAAGATGATACTGAAAAGCTAAAAGGTATGATTAAAGAATTAGAACAAGGAACAGATGGAATTTGGAGATTCCATAAGAAGAGAATGTGGATACCTAAATTAGGAAACCTACGCCATCGTATATCAGAAGAAGCCCATAAGTCCAAATATACGATGCACCCAGGAAATGATAAAATGTACCAGGATCTAAGAAAGAATTTCTGGTGGATAGGAATGAAAAAGGACATAGCAACCTATGTTTCTAAATGTTTAACTTGTTCACAAGTTAAAGCTGAACATCAGAAACCCTCAGGTTTGTTACAGCAGTTAGAAATGCCCGTATGGAAATGGGAATTGATTACAATGGATTTTGTTACCAAATTACCCAAAACAAGGAAAGGTAATGATACAATCTGGGTGATTGTAGATAGACTAACCAAGTCAGCTCATTTCCTACCAATGAAAGAAACTTTGAGTATGGAACAGTTAGCTAAATTGTATGTAAATGAAATAGTTTCATTACATGGAATTCCTTTATCAGTTGTGTCTGATAGGGATAGCCATTTTACCTCTCATTTTTTGTCAAGTTTCCAAAAAGCAATGGGAACCAAGTTAAATCTAAGCATAGCTTATCATCCTCAAACGGACGGACAAAGTGAAAGGACGATTCAGACAATGGAAGACATGCTTAGAGCTTGTGTAATTGATTTCGGAGGTAATTGGGACGATCACTTACCTTTAATAGAATTTTCTTATAATAACAGTTATCACACAAGTATAAATGCTGCACCATTCGAAGCACTTTATGGACGACAGTGCCGAACCCCAGTCTGTTGGGCAGAAATTGGGGAAAAGCAACTATCTGGACCTGAGATAGTGCAAGAGACAACCGACAAGATTATTCAAGTCAAGGAACGACTAAAAATAGCACGTGATCGACAAAAGAGCTATGCTGACAACCGATGCAAACCCTTGGAATTTCTAGTAGGAGATAAAGTATTGTTAAAGGTCTCTCCTTGGAAATGAGTGGTAAGATTCATCAAACGAGGAAAGCTAAGTTCCAGGTATGTTGGACCTTTTGAGATTATTAGAAGAATAGGGCCTGTAGCCTATCAGCTACAACTGCCAAAGGAAATGGCAGGAATACATGATGTATTTCATGTATCAAATCTCAAGAAATGCCTAGCCGATGAATCGCTGATGATACCTCTTAAGGATATAGAGGTAAATGAACAACTTAAGTTTATAGAAAGGCCTCTACAGATTAAAGACAGGAAAGTCAAGAACCTCAAGCACAAGAGATTAGTTCTGGTCAAAGTGAAATGGGACTCCAAAAGAGGACCTGAGTACACATGGGAACTTGAATCAGAAATGCTAAGGAAATATCCACCCTTGTTCCAGTAGATCTCGAGGACGAGCTCTAAAACAAGGTGGGAAGGATATAACAACCCTAAAGAAAACCGATACCCTCATAAATTTTCCGACACCCTAATATATTTTAAAATATCCCAATATGTCCTAAAATACACCCCATACGCGAAAACGGACCCCGAATACCTTAAATACTATTAAAAATAATTAAAAATCAAATTTTTGGGTTTGAGGCAGGCCGCGTAAGCCACACCTCAAACCTTACACGGGCCGCGAGCGGTCGAGAACACGGTGACACCCGATGATGACACGTGTCATCATCGTGGCAAGTCTAGTCGATGACCCGGATCAGCTACACCTTTGACCAACGTTGACGCGGGCCGCGTAGGCCCTTGTCTTCCTTTACGCGGGTCGGGTAGACCCCGAACTCAGCCCATATAAAGCTGGAGCTCGGGCCTTCAGTCGAATTCGCTCAAAATTTTCAATTCACTCTCAATTTCTACGTAGTATACTCTATACTCTGGTATAATACCCCCCTAATTAACAAAGTTCTGCTCCGTTGTAAGTATTATAACCCCTGGATACGTATTAGATACGCTGCCCGATTGATCTTGGGTTCCGTAACGGCTGTCGTGGTTCTGCCCGACTTAGTCGTTGGAATGTCGTCTCGGGGAGGGTATTACTAATGTTAAAATGGGTTATTATACTAACACGTGTGCATTTGTGTAAATTATAGATAATTCTCAGGAAACCCTAAAGGATAATCTAAAACAGCAATGTGAATAATCTCCTTTTTGTTAACTGTTTTTACAAAACCTTACATGATTAATTATATATTAAACAGTTAATGAGTATTTGTAAGGATACAATTATCGTCGGTATGTTGGGGTTTTGTATACAAAATTAGTTACTGCCTTGTGAGGAGTAACTTTCCACAAGTCGGGTTGACAGTACCGTGGGTGGTAATTAGTATGACTTGGAAACAAATGTAATTGCGAGACCGCCCTCAATACTGTACAATGGTTTTTATTTAAACTTGATTAAACTGGGATTCACTCACCAGTATTTCCCACTGACAAAATGTTTTCTAACGCGTTTCAGGTAACAAAATGAGAGACCCGAAGAAAGAATGGAGGTGCCGACCACCATACGTGGCGTTGGCCGGCGGTGACGGCGGTGGTGGTGCCCTTTTGGTCCGTCGAGTTCATAGTCTCGTGGTCAGTTTTGGTTTTGGGTTTCGTTTGTTCCCGGTTCAAGTTCCAGGTTTAATCTCGGCTCCTAGCTCGGTTCTTAGTTCGGAAACTTCACCGGGGATAAGAAGACGTCGACGGAATTCGCACCGTCGTCGGAGGATAACCGTTTCGTTCGTCCTTTTGGGTTTCGCAATCTTTACTCGTGCGTTATTTCAAGGGATTCTTATACGCAACCACTGTGAGCATACTCGACCCTTTTTACGCTTTCACGCATTTTTGGGTGCAACATGTATCAACTAACAAAATCCACTTTATACAATCAAACATAATCGACCACTCAATCCATCGAAAACGTTATTTGTTATGCTTAGGTTGTTTATGCGTGTTAGTTCCAATTTGCATATCCATGCTAATTGTTATGCTTAGGTTGTTTAAGCATGTTAGTTTCAACTTGTATATCCATGCTATTTGTTACGCTTAGGTTGTTCATGTATGCTAGATTCAACTTGAATATAAATTGCCACGTTGGATTGAGATAAACTTTTATACTTATACTTATATTTAAACTTGTATGCTCGCCAGTACTTTTTGTACTGATCCATGCTTTTATTACATGTTGCAGGATTTGATGATGTAAGGAATCTAGTAGGATTGCCTAGAAACGCATTAAACTTTAATATTTGTTGTATCGTATTATATTTTCAAACATGTTGTATTTTGTTTCCAAACCTTGTACTAAACCATTATTATTGAAATGAAAATTTATTTCTTTCATACTTGTCGTTATTCAAGTTTGTTATATTCTAGTTCAATCAATGTAAAAAGTAATTATTAAATACTCGACACATATAGCGTTATGAAGTCTCTTTCAATCTAGTTTTCGTCTCATCCCGATGTTTCCGCCATCGGTTGGGGTGTGACAGATTGGTATCAGAGCCATAACTATAGTGAATTAGGTAGAATTGCCATGTTCTACCTAGTCTATAGTCTAAGTACCAAAACTCGACCATTCCTGATTCTTGCTTAATATGTAATTCTTCCTATTTGCTTCTACCTCTCCTTTTGTCCATACAAACAATGTGTCTTTTCTAAGACATTTTACGCAATAAATAGCTTGAAGACACTCATATTCCACAATCGAAATAACTCATCAAAATAGGGGTGATACCCGCCTTTGGTGACGAATTTCAATCCACTTTACATGTTATTTTGCACGAAATTTCACCATCAAGTCAGGAGTGATATCCATATCTTGATGGGAATTTTCCATTTCATATTCTAGTGGATCCTTATTGACGACTCGAGATTTTATCTTGTTTCGTTCAATAAACCACATTTTGGGGACGAAATTGTCAAGCTAGGATTGATATCCACACCTCGATGACTGGTCCCACTCGTCGATTTTTAATCTAGCCAAAGTTTCGTATCTTCCATCAAATTAGGGACGTGTATTAACTGGAAGGGTAAAATACTGTTAATCGCCTGGCGACGAGAGTATTATACCTATTAGGCCAAAGCATGTCTCCCTAATTCGAAAGGACTTACGATTCACTTTGGAATAGTCGAAGTCTCTCAACCCGAAACGCTCCAATACTTACCAAGTCTCTCTTTTACGTTATCTTAATTTCTATACAATTTAACACTTACTACCATGTTCATAAAAAAAATCAACGTTATACTAGAATCGATTTTATGCACAACACACTTCGTAATTCCAAAATTCAAAATTTATTTCACAACAATTCGATACATGCATACTAATACGTTATACTTGGTTCGGGATTGCTGGGATATTCTTATGTGATAAACTGGTCATTAACTTCGTAAGAAGCCACACCTTAACATATATAGTGCTTGTGTAGCACTATATGAGTAACGTACCGCCACATGGATTTGTGGTAATATTAAGTCATTCATTCATACTAGCGGGAGTGATGGGTTGACAACTTGTCATTAACTTCATAAGAAGCCACACCTTAACATATATAGTGCTTGTGAAGCACTATAGGAGTAACGCACCGCCACATGGATTTGTGGTAATGTTAAGTCATTCATTCATACTAGCGAGAGCGATGGGTTGACAACTTGTCATTAACTTCGTAAGAAGCCACACCTTAACATGTATAGTGCTTGTGTAGCACTATAGGAGTAGCGCACCGCCACATGGATTTGTGGTCATCTTAAGTCATACATTCATACTAGCGGGACCGATGGTTTGACCTATTTATTCACATGCCAGCAATGCGTTAATCTTGTTAACTAAGTATGGCATGTGGTTTATTCAAAGATTTACTCATACCCATACTTAAACTCTATACTCTCATACTTAAATACAATCATGCATGCATACTTAAAATTATATACGCTATCATTATCACTCGTAATACGTTAATATACCCTGACCCGTACACTACTAGTACAAACTATGCGAACCATGCACAAACCAAAATAATCATGGATGCATACGGGATTGTAGTGGTAGATGCATGAAAACCATAGTAGGTTCTACTATGTATCATAACACGGAACGTAACATGACACCGAGTCGCGAAACGGACGTAACATGATACGAACATGGTGGATACGCTGCTAGTACTTCCTATATATAAGTGTTCCTACCATATTACCAACTTTCGTAAAAACATGCCATGAGAAATACGGGGTTTCCCCTATCAAATTGAATACACACTTTGATCACTCACAACCTATTTCTCGGTTATACCCAAACACACTTCGAAAATGCCATCTTTCCCCGAGGTCTTACTCTTGAATAAATTTCGGGACGAAATTTCCTAAAGTAGGGGAGACTGTAACGCCTCGTAATTTCGTTTTTTTTATATTTTTAGAAAAATTCAAACTCGTTTTCTATTTTTAGAAAATCAGATCGAAAAACGGAATAAAAATGTCAGACGACGCATTTTTACGCGCTTTTAACGCAACCGAAGGTCAAGCGCGACGACAACTACCACCGGTACTACTTTACATATTTTTAAAACTAAAATTATATATTATGACGTTCCGACGATTTCGGGTTTTGAAAATAGGTTCGTACGTGCGAGGGTTCACCTTAAACACGGGATTGGGCTCGTGGGCCTTGGGCCCAAGCCCAAGCCCATTAGAAGAAAAACCTAGTATTTAAAAAATGAAACCCTAATCTCAATCTCATTTCAACAGCCGACACCATCTACATATCCTGTTTCCCTCCCAAATCTCCCATCTCTTCTCTGCACTTTGGTTTTGAAGAAGCCCTAACTACCAAAAGACCTTTCTCGACCTATACTATAACAAACACACACATAAAACAACAACCACGCTCATCTCTCAATTACACACACACTTCCACAAGCCCAAACACCCACTCGGTCACCCCCCCTAGACAGAAGGTCGGCCGGCTGCTGGTGGTTTTTTTAGGCGAGACGGAGAGATTGAGAGGAATGAGAGACCGAAGAAAGAATGGAGGTGCCGACCACCATACGCGGCGGTGGCCGGCGGTGACGGCGGTGGTGGTGCCCTTTTGGTCCGTCGAGTTCACAGTCTCGTGGTCAGTTTTGGTTTCGGGTTTCGTTTGTTCCCGGTTCAAGTTCCAGGTTTGATCTTGGCTCCTAGCTCGGTTCTTAGTTCGGAAACTTCACTGGGGATAAGAAGACGTCGACAGAATTCGCACCGTCGGAGGAGGATAACCGTTTCGTTCGTCCTTTTGGGTTTCACAATCTTTACTCGTGCCTTATTTCAAGGGATTCTTATACGCAACCACTGTGAGCATACTCGACCCTTTTTACGCTTTCACGCATTTTTGGGTGCAACATGTATCAACTAACAAAATCCACTTTATACAATCAAACATAATCGACCACTCAATCCATCGAAAACGTTATTTGTTATGCTTAGGTTGTTTATGCGTGTTAGTTCCAATTTGCATATCCATGCTAATTGCTATGCTTACGTTGTTTAAGAATGTTAGTTTCAACTTGTAAATCCATGCTATTTGTTACGGTTAGGTTGTTCATGTATGCTAGATTCAACTTGAATATAAATTGCCACGTTGGATTGAGATAGAGTTTTATACTTATACTTATATTCAAACTTGTATGCTCGCCAGTACTTTTTGTACTGATCCATGCTTTTATTACATGTTGCAGGATTTGATGATGTAAGGAATCTAGTAGGAATGCCTAGAAATGCATTAAACTTTAATATTTGTTGTATCGTATTGTATTACATGTTGTATTTTGTTTCCAAACCTTGTACTAAACCATTATTATTGAAATGAAAATTTAGTTCTTTCATACTTGTCGTTATTCAAGTTTGTTATATTCTAGTTCAATCAATGTAAAAAGTAATTACTAAATACTCGACACAAATAGCGTTATGAAGTCTCTTGCAATCTAGTTTTCGTCTCATTCCGATGTTTCCGTCATCGGTTGGGGTGTGACAACCTGTCCTCAGTTAAAAAAACTTGACGGAGTTAAATTTTTCTCCGAATTACAAACTGACGTTTTAGGGCTTTTGATCAGAACGAGGATACGAGTCTATTGATATAAAACTTACCTCAAAACGGTGCTACAAATGACTTGATTTTTGTTAATTGGAAGTTTAAACACCTTAATTGAAACATAGTTTTCGTCGTTTGGAGCATATTTTCAAGGTAAGTTTTACATCATTCAACTCATATTCTCGTTCTGGTCAAAAGCTCTAATACGGCAGTTTGTAATTCTGAGGAACGGTGGAGAAAAAATAGTTGAAAGGTGGGACTGGTAAGGGGGAATAAAAAAAGGTCGGACTATCTAGGGGGAATAAAAAAGGTGAGATTGTCAATGACCAATAACGTCTAGTATGAATCATTAGACCATGTGTAGTGGTAGTGGGTTATAATGCCCCCACCATGGGGCATTATCCGACACGTGGCGTCCTAGTCAGCAATGGGGCATTATAGCAAAAGTGGCGTAGTGAGGCATTATTCTAATAATGCCACTTCCAATCAATAATAAAAAAAACAAAAAAAACTAACTATTTATCATTGGTCATGCCCCCACCTTGGACCCACTCTCATTTGCAACATGCAACTGTGTCAGAACCATGTCTGCTCCCATTGGCCACATACAAAACTGTCAGAAAAGTGATTGGCTAGAGTCCAATTTTTTCAAAGATGGGGCATTATTCAAAAGTTGCTTGAGCGTTTTAAATGAAACGCCGGAGTACAATTTTTTTCAAAAAAGTTCCAAAATAACGCCCCATGTAATGGTGTGTTGGGCGTTTTCGGGCGTTTTTTTTTAATTTAAAAAAAAAAAACGCCCCACTACACATGGTCTTAGAGGCCCATATCCCTTTTAAAAATTATGTTGGTTTTATTTTATGTCTTTTGAACTAAAATTGTTTCTTTGGTTTTTAAAGCTAATAATTATATTATTATTTTATAGATTAATTGTATTATTTTGATTTTGTTATTTAGAAAATGGACGTGGCAAGATAAGCAAAAGAAACAAATACATTTACTACGATCATTTAGCAAACCGATAAAAAAAAGTAATGAAATATAGCGTGACGCTAATATTGATTGGAGTGATGTTGTAGAAAGCGTGACATGGATGGCAAAGACACAAACACAATCCACCTAATGGTAGACATCTTATTCATCAAATCAAACTTGCCCATAACACAATCGAGTTTTTTATAGAGATAAAACATATATTAGAATAAACCCATCCAATGCCAATCACTCACTATCCATCGACTAAGGTTCAAACTCTCATCTTCTTCTTCTTTTTTTTTTTTTTTTTTTTTTTGAGAAAAATGCCCGGATAGTCCCTATGTTTTGTCCATTTTTCACCTTTAATCCATGACTTTCTAAAATTACAGCTATAGTCCCCAACTTTTACAATTTCGTTCCCGAATAGTCCATGGCGCGGATGAGGGTTAGTTTCTGGTGTTAAGTAGATGTGAAATTACTAAATTGCCCTTATTACAAAACAAAATAATAAAAATAATAAAACATTAATAAATTCAATAGGCCCCACCCAACCCCTCACCGAGTCATACTCCTTCAATCTTTCTTTGTGGGACCCACCATCTCCATCTTCAACCTATTCAACCTACCTTTGCACCCTCACCCTTCCGCCACCAAACTCCACCAGTACCACCATTGCCACCACAACATCACCCTCTCACCCCCACGACACCACATGATTAAGCAAACATCCAGAAAGAAAATATTAGAACTTGTATACAATTTGTAGAGGATGAACTAATAAATAACTAACTCGGGTACCAAATACTTAATCAGACGCAATAATTGCCTAATAAATAAAAAAACTCCCACATATAAAACCCTAATTTTACAAAGAACAAAAATCACTCGTCGGCAATTTCAGGTTTAAAATGAACAAGATGATCGAGAAACACTAAATCAACTCACGGGTTGCCCAACGCCCCAACCGACCCATATTTCAATATTTTTAGATTGTTTTAATTAACTAAACCGTAATTATTAAAGAAAATAATATAAGTATTTGTTTAAGGGTGGTGTCATGGTGGTGAGAGGGTGATGTTGTGGTGGCGATGGTGGTTCTGGTGGTGTGTGGTGGCAGGAGAGTGAGGCTGCAAAAGTGGATGGAGTAGGTTGAATATGGAGATGGTGGGTCTCATAAAGAAAGATTGGAGGGGTTTGATTGGGTGAGGGGTTGAGTAGGACCCATTGAATTTATAAATGTTTTATTGTTTTTATTATTTTGTTTTGTAGTAAGGGTCATTTCGCACACACTTAACACCACAAAATAACCTCCATCCACGTCAGGGACTATCCGGGAACGAAACTGCAAAAGTTGGGACTACAACTGTAATTTTAGAAAGTTAGGGACTAAAGTTGAAAAATGGACAACACACAGGGACTATCCAGGGACTTTTCTCTTTTTTTTTTGAACAATGACTTTCTTTTTGAGTGACCCAATGTCACACCGCCTAAACGACGGCCCTAGCCAAGATCTGCCTAGACTACGTTGTCTTAACATGGCCTATGCTGGATTGGTCAGACTTGATTACGACGTTCCCTCAAAAACCGTACTGCCTCCACCCGAGAGGCCTCGCCGAACACAAAATCATCATTAGAAACAAGATTTGAATATGAACACAAAATCAATTAAAAACAAGATTTGAATATGAACACAAAATCAACTACATCTATGACTCACACCACCACACCAACAACAATCCATTAAAAACACTCAAATCATACCACTCCACCACTCCCCCAAATTCTCAAAACTAACCATGTGTCCATCATCAAAATCACACATCTTCCTCCTCATTCTCTCCCTCTACTCTTCAACATCCTCATCATCATCAGTAGACCTCACTAAATTCATCTACAAAGGCTGTGCAAATCAAAAATTCCAAGACCCATCTGGAATCTCATCCCAAAACCTCCAATCCTTATACCAAACCCTCATCACCCAATCATCCTCCACCAATTTCTTCAACACCACCACCGGCAACAACCAGTTAACCACCTCCGTCACCGGTCTTTACCAGTGCAGAGGAGATTTACCCAACTCCGACTGCAACACCTGCGTCAAAAAAATCCCAGAAACCATCCAAAAAGTTTGCGGCGGAGATACCATCGCCGCCAGAGTCCAACTTGACGGCTGTTATTTAAGATACGAAGTTGTCGGGTTCCCGCCGGCGTCGCCGACGGATCTTTTGTTTAAACAGTGTGGGTCGGGTCGGGCGAGCGGGTCCGGGTTTGATGACAGGATAGAGTCTGCGTTGGGGCAGATTGTGAATGGGGTTGCGAGTGGAAAAGGGTATTATGCGGGTGAGTTTGAATCGGTTTATGTGTTGGGACAGTGTGAAGGTGATTTGGGGAGTGCGGATTGTGTGAGTTGTGTGAGATCCGCGGTGGAGAATGCGCGGAGTGCGTGCGGGAGTTCGATTTCGGGTCAGATTTATTTGCAGGAGTGTTATGTTAGTTATACGTATTACCCGAATGGAGTACCCGGATCAGGTAAGTTGATCCATCGATCGGTTTATTGTTATGTCATTACCATGTTTAAAAGTAGGGAAATTACTCCTAGGAGATGTCATTTGCCATTAGGTCTCACTTTTGAGTGTTCCACCTGCCAGTCTAACTTTTCATCTATTTTTCCTTCACCGATCCCTCGTTAAAAAGACTTAATGGAGTTATGTATTTTTTTTCTGAATTACAAACAGATGTTTTAGGGCTTTTATCAGAACGACGATACGTGTCCATTGATGTAAAACTTAACTCGAAACGGTGCTTCAAATGACTTGAGTTTTATTAATTGGAAGTTTAAACACCCGAATTGAAGCACTGTTTTCGTCGTTTGGAGCACCGTTTCGAGGTAAATTTTACATCAATAGACTCGTATCGTCGTTCTGATCAAAAGTCCCAAAACATTTGTTTGTAATTCGGAAGAAAAAGTTAACTGGGTTAGTTTATTTTAACGGGGGACCTGTGCAGGAAAAATAGGTGAAAGGTTGGACTGACAGGGGAGAATATTCAAAAGTGGGACTGTCAATGGCTAATGACATCTACTAGGGATTATTATAGGTCAATTTCCCTAAAAAATATGCCGGAATGTCGAGAAAAAAAATTAAACACACACTTATTCAACTTTTGTAAAAAAGTTAATAAAGACAAGTTATTAGAGAAAATCAAATTAAATGAGTTAAATCCTTGTATTATTTAAAATCGGAACTTAAAAAATTATTTTATGATAGATGATTAATAATACATAATATCGAATGCTTTTTCTTTTTAGCGGCATTGTCAATCTATTCAATTAAATAATCAAATATTAAAAGAAAGTTGTAGTTGTAGATGTAACCTTTTTAAAAGAAACGAGTGAAAAGCATCAATAATCACCTGATGCGTAAAGAATCAAAAGTGGGATTCAGGGTGGACATTTTGTTTTATTCTTGGAACTTTAAGCAAAAGTAACAACATGATTATGTGGGTTTGCTTTGTTGATAGGAACCGGTGGTGGTGGCGTGATACAAACGGGTGAGACGCAGACGGGTGGTGGGGATGGGCGACGCAATACACAGAAAACGGTTGCGATTATCATCGGTGGATTAGCGGGGTTGTTTTTGGCGATCGCTTTCTTGCTGGTTTTGAAGTCAGCTTTCAAGAAGAAAAAGGAGAAGCACTCTTATTATGGAGGTTGGTTCACTTCTTAGTTCTTCCTTGCTTTACTAGATGTTCCAAATAACATATGTAGTAGCGTTACTCGTGAATTACTCGAAATTTAACTCGCCAAAACTTAAATTAAACCAAACTTGATTAAGGTTAGGCTTTACACACATCATCATCATCATACTTAGTAAATCCCATCAATAGCAAAACTAAGGTAGGGTCTGAGGAGGGTAAGATGTAGACAGCCTTACCTCTACCCCGTAGGAATAGAGAGCCTGCTTCCAGTAAGACCCCCCGGCTCGAATAAAAGAATTGAAGATTATTATTTAATAAACGAGCACCAATGGGATGGTGGTCCATTGGTTAAGGCAAAGCCTATAAACACCTTGGTAGGGGGAGATCTTGAGTTCAACTCCTATAGACAGCGGGGAATAAAAGAAATTTGCCGTTCAAAAAAAAATAATAATAAACGAGCCTGATCTAAGTTTCACACATCAAAATTTACTATGCGACTTAAATCGTTAGATTTTCATCAAACTACCATTTTTTATGAGTTAGTTACATAGTTAGTCCCCGTGGTTTACACAAAGTAATAATCTAAGGCACTAATAGTTTAAAATCACTTCTTAGGGTACTAACTTTCCATTTTTTAACATGTGGGGTATTAACGTTAATTCCCTGGTTAACTATTAGTACCTTAGATTGTTAGTTTGTGTAAACCACAGAGACTAACTATGTAATTAACTGTGTAATTAATACCCCTACATGTTAAAAAATGGAAAGTTAGTACCTCAGGAGGAAGTGATTTTAAACTATTAGTACCTTAGATTGTTAGTTTGTGTAAACTATAAGGACTAACTATGTAATTAACTCATTTTTTTATTTAGTTCAATTTAAGTTAGTGCTTATATTAATTTGTTGTAATAAACTGAAATATATTTTTTGCTCGCTTTCTAGAAATAATTGTGTTTTTGGAAATATGCATTTTCAAAATCATGTGCTCGTGAATAAATTTGAACTTATATTTAATAGTAAATAAATATAATGATATCTCTAGACGTGATGGATTGAGTGCTAATTTTGATAAATAAATTTAATCATCATATGTTGGTAAATTAAATAATTGTAACCTTTCTGATTTATATATTTTTTACTTTTTATAAAAATAAAGTGTGAATAATATAATATGGCTTGTTGAATAATGCAGGTTATTGAAAAAGAAAACAATGGTGAGCTGTGTTTGGGGCTTTCTGAGTGGAGGATGTAAAGACAGACAAACGACACTTGCTTTTCTATTCTTTTTTCTTTTTGTACATTGCTTATTATTATTATTATTTAATTAAATTTTATTATATATACATATTCAATGTTTAAAAACCAGCTAGCCAATTCTAGTAGCTCGTTAATTTAATCAGTTCAGTCGGTCACTTTTGTAAACTTGTCTCTTTTACCGCATGATATCTGGTTTGAAACCAAGAAACATGACTCTTTCTTAGGTGCTGTTTGTTTTTTAAGAGGTAAAATGTTTGCAGTCTACGGATCACATCTGTAAACATCTGTTGAAAAAGAGATAGACCAAATGTCTGTAGTCTGCAAGAAAAACACTATTTGTTTTTTAACATATGTAGACTTCTAAAATAAACTGGTAGAGGTGTACAGACGGTGGTGGTGATGGGTGGTGGATGGTGGTGGTGATGGACGGTGGCGGGTGGTGGTTGGTGGTGGGTGGTGGCGGTGGTGATGGTGGGTGGCCGGTGGTGGTGGTGGCCGGTGGTGGTCGGTGGTGGTGGGTGGTGGTGGGTGGTGGCCGGTGGTGGCCGGTGGTGGTGGTGGGTGGTGGTGTTTAACCCTCTACAGACCTTAGAAGATCTTAGAAGTGGTTGGACCAAGACCAAGAAGACCTCGCGCATACCTTTTTTTAATGAAACGTATTCGAAAAAACAAATAGTCTGCGCGTGATAATATCTGTGCGTGGTCTGCGACGTTTTATCAAAAAACAATCAGCACCTTAAAATCAATTAACTATCTTCAAGAAGAATTGCTTTTACATTTGAAATCTCACTTTAAAAATATTATCACTAAAGTTGAATTTGTTAAATGACCCGTTGCAATGTGACCTCAGGCCAGCCGGTATCGATCACGTGGAAGGCCGGTGAAGCCCGACCCTGTCTAGGAACACCGCCCCGGATCTGGACTTTTTTTTTTTTAATCATGTTGGTGGTGGTTGGGGAGTGGACACCAATAAGCAGGGAATTTGTGGAGTTGTTTTTCGTAATTTTTTTTTTTCATTTTCCATTTATATATTATCTAAATATATTTTTTTTAAATATTTGATACTAAAGATCTTTTAATTATCTAAATATTAATTTGTTTTAAATGGTTACTGTTTTAATGGTTTTTTTTTTTTTTTTTCAAACGGTTATCGCTCCAACGACTATTTTTTTTAAAAGGATTACTGTTTTATCGATTTTTTTTTCAAACGGTTATTGTTCCAACAACTATTTTTTCAAATGTAACTATTCCAACATATAGTTTAAAACGACTATTTTTCAGTCCCTATAAATACAACATATTTCCCTCATTTACACATCTCACTTCACAATTCAATGCAAATGCCAAACTAATTCAAAGATATGGATGACGATTATAATCAAGGTGGCCCAGTCATTCCGTCGAACCTCAGGCGATCCTCTTGTCGACGTTCTAACGTTACTCCGTCAAACCTTCCACCTACAACAGTCTACCCTCCATCGGCAATAGTCTACCCTCCATTGGCACCAAGGCCTAGTCGATCACTCCGTTTAAATCTTCATCTCGCAAACCTTTCACCTGCGGCAGTCTAGTCTACCCTCCTCGACCTTTGAATCTACCACCCTGGAAAAGTTTGATGATCCAAATCCTCTAACAAACGAGGAGTTGAACTGGGTGTATGACTACACCATAACTCAACTACAGTTTGATCTTTTATGATGTGGGGGGAATCAAACAAACTTCAACACAAACCCTCCACCTACAAACCACCGTTCAACACAAGTCATACCCAGCTGGGCTAATGGGTACGAAACCGACCCAGGTGGGGGATACCGATCATTGGTGGACGATGAACCATACCTTCCATCTCCTGACTTCGGATGTTGTCGTCAAGACGCGAGGTCGGACAGTCGAGGCTTCTATAGTAATTTTAATTAGGTTTGCGTAGGAGTGTGTAATATTATAATTAGGTTTGTGGAATATTACCAGTGTGTAATATTATAATTTGGTGTGTGTAATTTTTATGTAAAATTTTATGTGTTTAATTAGAATTCATTTAAAAAAATAATTTGTTTTCAAGTTTAAATTAAAATAAAATTAATTTGGCTTTGGGGAAAACTGAGAAAATTAGAAAAGGCTGATGTGGCGCTTATATGTCACACAGGGAAATCTAGGCGACACCCTCCACCTTCATGATCTGTTTTTGTATAACTTCTTGATGAACTCCTAGTATCATGAATCTTGGAGGTTAGACACTTGAGAGTGACAAACTAAAAAATCAACCAATCAAAGTGCGCCACGTCAATCAGTGAAAAGTGTTTAAACTATGCTGAAAAGTGTTGGCAATGGTTAGACACTTGGTGAAGTGGTAAACTTTAAAAAAAAAGGAAAAATATGTGATTGATTGAGATTGGAATGGACCTCACCCCACACTACCCCCTCTCTCTCTCTCTCTCTCTCATTCATACCCTCCCTTCACCGAAGCGGCGTTTGAACCCCGAGCGACATTGAAACCGATCGGCAAAGGGGTCGCGGCGGTGTTGCCGCGCGGCAAACTCCCTTGCCGAACTCCTTTCCCGCACCACACCGTATACCCTAAAGTATGTTGGATAGCGGTAACGAGACTTGCAATGGCACGATGATTCATCACAACTTCGTCATCAGCTTCTGAACTTGAAGGTAGTTGATATAGATTCATAGTATTTTTTTTTAAAGAGAGTGGAAGATATGACATTTAATAAGGGTTTTATTATTATTATTATTATTATTATTATTATTATTTATTAAAATCAACGTTGTAACTAGGGCTGTTCAAACTGCTCGACGATCGAGGATCGATCGACGATCGCTCGAAAAATGCTCGTTCGATTCCCGCTCAGTTTGTAAATGAGCCACTCGGATCGGTTCGATTAAAATTCAATCCAAGCATGAGCAAAGGTCCGCTCGCTCGTCGATCGCTCGGTTCCGCTCGAATTATTTTTATTTTTATATATATATATATATATATATATATATATTATAGATTTTAAAGATTAAAAACCCAAAAAATATACTAGCCCAAAAAATTTAAAAGCCCAAAATATATAGTAGCCCAACTTAATAGTTAATATCAAAATCTAACCCTAAGTCCATAATTCCTAAAACAATACTCATAAACTGATTGTTCGAACTTCGAAGATCTGCATATCACCACTGCCAGTTGCCTTGCCACACACCAAAATCTAACCCTAAATTCGAAGATCAAGCCGTCGTCACTGCCTGGCTGCCACACAATCAAGCCATTTTCGCTACAGGCGGGTCTGATAATAAATGAGAGGTATTTTTCTAATTAACAAACCATAAAAGTTGTTATGTAATGTGTAGAACTTAATAGTTTTGTTTAATGCTTGTGTTTATAGGTTATATGTTGATTTAAAGTTGAATTTTGTGGATGGAGATTATTAACAAACTATAAAAGTTGTTAAAGAAGAAGTTTATGGCTTTTGAACTAAATGACAATTTGTATTTCGCACTTTATTTTGTGCTTCTTGATATTGTTAAGAACAATTTTAGAATCATGATGTAGTTATGTATTGCTTTTGTTAGTAAAGTGTTGGACATGTTTTAATTAAGTTAGGATTTCTTTTTGTTGAACGTGGCCTTATAATTCAATCGAGCGAAAACGATCCGCTCGATTTTAGTTAGGATTTGATAAAAACTGAGCGAAACCGAGCAAAAACGATCCGATCGATTCAAATTCAATCCGAGCATGAGCATGACTTTTGTGCTCGGTTTTGCAAATTCGATCGGATCGGATCGGTTGTAATTCAATCTGAGCATGAGCAGACCTTCGATCGGATCGGATCGGCTCATGAACACCCCTAGACCCTAGTTGTAACATCCAGGATATTTCATAATGTTTTGTCACCTAGATTATTTTCATTGTACCTGTATCCCTATCTTAATCAATAGAACACCGTGTATTTTCAATACTAAATATTATTCAGTGAAGTTTTATTATAAATATATTATTATTATTATTATTATTATTATTATTATTATTATTATTATTATTATTATTTAGAGAAAATTTACAACTTCGATGATTGGAACGTCTAATACACCATACGATTTTACCGATAGACTTTCATAAAACTACGCGATACGTCGTCTAACATCTAATATAATTATTGTTTGCTAAATTTTATAATATTTAGTGGGTGGTATTATTTTCTTTAGTAAATTAATGTAAAAACTCCCACCAAACTTGTATAAAATATAACAAGATTTATATAAAAATTGAGATTTATAAAAAAGGGGGATTAATCTTCTATGTGTAATATTAAATATATTATGGTTTAATATTTAATCATATAGCCATTATAATCATTTACATAATATAGATCAAAATATATAATAACCTATTAAATAATTAGTTGGTAATTGTTGATGGACCATATTACCCTTATTAACTAATTAGGTTTCCTCCTGGGTGCTTATATAAGAAGAATTATGTAGAGGTCAAAGGGTTACACACTTAATCAGATAACCTAATCCTAACATCATCATCATCGACCTCTCTCTCCCATAACCGATTCCCTTGTCGGTTTTCTTAGTCACCATCATTAGTCAGCATCCTAAGGAGGAACCAGATCACACTGACAATTATGTCGAACATGATGGGATCATATCTGACTGGATTCTCCACTGCACTGTCTGTTGTAACAGGTATGTTTTTTTTTTATGTTTTCCCTCATGTATAAACAGAACTGAACCAACATGTGGTATCAGAGCATATGTTGATTAGTCAGTTCTGTTTTGTATCAGAAATTCTGGATTAAATCTGGAAAACAGACTTGAAAACCATAACAGAATCCGTTTTCTGTCATCCGAAATATCATTCCGGATGCATCACGGATGAGGTTTTTCATATTACTGCATCCAAGATGCCATTCCGGATGAAATAGATGTCATTCCGGATCATCTCGGATCCATTACGGATCACACATTCATCCATTATAACTGTTCCGAAATCAAAAGTTCTGATTTCGGATGAATGTTTGAATTTTCTGATTTAGGGTTCATCATGAGTTCTTGATTAAGTTCGAAAAATTCCTTTAGTTTTGGAATGAATTCAGATTATTGGGTGTTTTTGTTCCTGTTTGATCCATTTTATCTACTTAAATTTTCGAAAATATGTTTTTCTATTAATGGATATAATTTTCGAAATAAACAGATAAATAACATTAATATTTAAACAGGAAACTTAATCCCATAATCCCTAATATTTCGGATTTAAATATTATCATTATTAACTGCCTAAATTAAGGATGTGACAGCTTGAGGAACACATTACGGATGATCATTTCGGACTAAGCGTCTATCACGGATCAACAACTAACTGTTCATTCCGGATGAACATTCCGGATGGACATTCCAGATGAGCGTCTGTTTTGTCCATTACGGATCAACATCTGCCTGATCATTACGGACCATCACAGATCATTTCGGACTAATCATTTCGGACTAAGCATTATCATCCGAAATCATCCAAAATGATCCGACTTACGCGTCTTGAACACATCCGAAATCATTCGAAATCACTCATCTCGGACAATCCGAGATCATTCGAAATCATTCATTTCGGATGCATACAAGACATAAACCATCCGAAATCATGAGTGTTCATAAAATTTCAAGACTTATTCAAAATCCTATTACTTTATTAAGCAGTTAATAAGAACTAATTTTGGCTCGGGGCTCCGCCCCGAACCCCGTGCGGGGGCACGCTGTCCCCCTGCAAACCCCAGCGAACTCACCGCGGAGTTCGATCCGCGCTAACGGGTGGTTTGCTATTAAGTAATTGGTTTTTGTAATTACTTAATTAGTTAATCAGAATCAGATAATGCTTTACAAAACCAAAATGGCTTAACTTGAATGAGCTTCTGATGTATCATTTCTGGCCAAAGCTGATTTGATACATCTACTTATCATTCAAGTATTACGAAAGCTATGTTAAGTGTGCATCATAAACATGAATGTCTTAATATCTGGCCAAAGTTGATTTAATTCTTTCATAAATGGCATACTTAACAAGTGCATAACTAAAGTGATTGTCTCAATTTCTGGCCAAAGCTGATTTGTTACAACCACTTTGCACATATGCTTAAATGATTACACTTCTGGCCAAAGCTGATTTGTCTTCGTATAAGTAGAATTTTAACTAAGTCTATTATTTTGATGTTAGTAATAGACGATATCACAGCTTCATAATGTAAAATGGTCATTATTTATGTCTGCCTTAGTTTAACATGCCCTTAGATCACATTAGAACTTCTTCCTAAGTATCATAACTTGCTCATCTTATTTCCACTATCACCACCAAATCAGGGGATTCCACCTTTGACTGGTGATAACTTTGCTGCATGGAAGGATGCCCTCATGCTTACACTTGGATTGCTGGACTTTGATTATGCTCTAAGAGAGAATAAACCAGCGGACCTTACCACTCAAAATACTGCTGCTGAGCAGATAGTTCATGAAAAATGGACTAGGTGTAACCGCATGTCTCTCATGTTCATGAAGCAGTCCATCAGTAATGCAATCAGAGGAGCTATTCCTGATTCTGAAGATGCTAAAACCTACTTGGAACATGTGGAGGCCCAGTTCAAAGGGACGTCTAAAGCACACGCTGGTACCCTTATCCTCAAGCGGGTGACAACTAAGTATGATGGGAGGAGCGGCATTCGCGAGCACATCTTGATGATGAATGACATGGCCAATAAGCTGAAGGGGCTGGAAATGGAGATCAGGGATGGTTTCCTTGTTCATTTTATCATCACTTCGCTTCCTTCATCCTTTGAAGCATTCAAGATCAATTATAACACTCAGAAGGACAAATGGACGATGAGTGAGCTGGTCGCTATGTGCGTATAGGAGGAAGAGTGTATGAGGATGGATCACCCTATTGATGTTGCAAACTTCACCACCTCCAACTCTAAGAAAAGGAAGAACAATCATCAGAGGAAGGATGCTTCAAAAGTCCAAAGGCCTAATCCTAATACAAGTGCACCCTCCAGCTCTAAGAACTCCTTAGGCATAATCCGCTGCAAGTTCTGTAAAAAGGCAGGACATATGCAGAAGGAATGCCCTGACTTTAAGGAGTGGCTGGCTAAGAAAGGTAACGATTATTTTATGATACTTGAGTCCTATAATTTAAGTGTTCCTGCTAATTCTTGGTGGTTTGATTCTGGTTCTATGGTTCATTTTACCAATTCAACTCAGGGATTCCTTTCAATCCGGAAGCTGGAAAGAAACCAAAGAACGCTTAAGGTTGGGGATGATCGAGAATTAGAAGTGAAGGCCATTGGAACATTACAATTAGTTATGAAAACTGGTTTATGTATTAAACTTTATGATACCTTATATGTTCCTGAGGTAACTTGGAACCTTATATCAGGACCAAAGTTAGACATGGATGGTTTTATTGTTTCCCATGGTCATTGCAAACTCTCTATCCTCTATGATTCTGTTCTTTATGGTATTGGTATTCTGGATGGTGGTCTCTATAGATTAGAACTAGATGATGGCTTTTCCAAATCTTTGTTGTCATATAACATTAATGAATCACTCACAAAGATGAAAGAGAAACGAGACTTAGAGACTTCATCCATGTTGTGGCATCAGCGTTTAGGCCACATTTCAAAAGAACGATTAAATCGTCTTGTAAAGGATGAAGTCTTACCTCCTCTCGATTTCTCCGATTTTGGAACATGTGTCAAATGTCTTAAAGGTAAAATGACATTAGCAAATAAGAAAGGTGCCACCAGGAGCTCTAATTTATTAGAACTCATTCATACTGACATTAGTGGTCCCTATCAAATCGCTGGCATAACATGACATACTTCATTTATCACTTTCATTGATGATTATTCTCGTTACATGTACTTGTATCTAATTAAGGAGAAATCGAATCTCTTACAACTTTTAAAGATTATAAGGCTGAAGTTGAAAAGCAATTAGATCGTCAGATTAAAGTTGTGAGATCAGATAGAGGAGGTGAATATTATGGAAGACATACTGATGTGGGTCAAGCTCCTGGTCCATTTTATGAGTTTTGTAAGGGCCAGGGGATTGTGAACCAATACACGATGCCTGGTACACCTCAGCAGAATGGTGTCGCTGAAAGAAGAAACCGTACACTTATGAACATGGTGCGCAGTATGTTAGCCAACACTAATTTACCATTATTTCTCTGGACTGAAGCGTTAAAAGCAGCTGTTCATATACTCAATAGAGTTCCTTCTAAGTCTGTCCCTAAAACTCCTTATGAACTTTGGACAGGAAGGAAACCGAGTCTTAAATATATGAAAGTATGGGGCTGCATTGCTGAAGCAAAACTTTATAATCCTTTCCTAAGGAAACTTGACCCTAAAACAGTTACCTGTTTCTTTATCGGGTATCCTGATAATTCAAAGGGTTATCGTTTCTATTGTCCTTCCCATGTCACCCGTATTGTTGAAACCAAGCGTGCTGCGTTCCTGGAGGATTTCAAGGTCAGTGGGAGCAGTACCAACCCTTACGAAGAATTGCAAGAAGTACAAGACGTGGGGGGGGGGAGACTCATCGCTTACCATTACTCCGATTACTCCTCTTGTACCCAATGCAACTACTGTACCTGAAGCTACTGCACCAACTGCAAATTCACCTCTACAATCAGAACCCATTATACCTCATGATGAAGGCACATCAAACGCTCAAAACCAAGACAACGCTGAACCCGATAATCCACTCAGGAGGTCATCTAGGTAAAGAAGGCCTACTAATTGGGATGATTATGTTACCTACCTGACTGAAATGGATCCCGGAAAGCTCAATGATCCTATCTCTTACAATGAAGCCATTAGCAGTGATCAGTCTTCTGAATGGAATAAAGCAATGATTGAAGAGCTTGAATCCATGAAGAAAAATGACGTTTGGGATTTGGTAGAATTACCCAACGGTGTCAAACCCGTAGGATGTAAATGGGTGTTCAAAACAAAACTGGATCCGAATGGGAACGTTGAACGCTATAAAGCGAGATTGGTTGCAAAGGGCTACACTCAGAAAGAGGAAATTGATTATCAAGAGACATTTTCACATGTCTCTCGTAAAGATTCATTAAGGATCGTCATGGCTCTAGTAGCTCATTTTGATTTAGAGTTACATCAGATGGACGTTAAAACCGCTTTCCTTAACGGAGATTTGGACGAAGATGTTTACATGAAACAACCTGAAGGCTTTAAACCTGAAGGTCAGGAGCATCTAGTCTGTAAGTTGAAGAAATCCATTTACGGGTTAAAACAAGCATCATGTCAATGGTACCTCAAGTTTGATGAAGTCATGAAGAAACAAGGTTTTATGAAGAATCAAGTGGATCAATGCACCTACCTCAAGATGAGTGGGAGCAACTTTACTATTCTTGTCCTTTACATAGATGATATTCTATTGGCAAGTAATAGTTTAGACATGTTGCATGAGTCAAAGCGGTTACTCTCGCATAACTTCGACATGAAGGATCTCGGAGATGCTTCTTACGTCATTGGCATCGAAATTCACCGAGATAGACACAAAGGGATCTTAGGATTGTCCCAAAAGGCTTACATAGATCGTGTCCTTACACGTTACAACATGCAACAGTGCAAACCCTCCGTCGCTCCAGTAGTTAAGGGAGATGTTTTCGGTTCATTCCAGTGTCCGACAACAGAGGTTGAGAAGGAGCAAATGAGCCAGATACCTTACGCGTTAGTAGTCGGGAGCTTGATGTATGCTCAAGTCTGTACTCGTCCAGATATCGCTTATATTGCTGGAATGCTAGGCCGTTATCAGACTAATCCTGGCCTAGATCACTGGAAAGCAGCTAACAAGGTACTTCGATATCTGCAAGGGACGAAAGACTATAAACTGACTTATAGAAGAAGTGATCATTTAGAAGTGGTGGGCTATTCTGATTCTGACTTTGCAAAATGCAAAGATGACAAGAAATCCACTTCGGGCTATATCTTTATGTTAGCAGGCGGCCCTATCTCATGGAAGAGTCATAAACAACAGTTGACCACAACTTCCACAATGATGGCAGAGTACATTGCTGTTTATAACGCAACATGTCATGGAATGTTGCTTAGAAATCTGATCACTGGACTCAAAATTGTTAATTCCATTTCTAGACCATTGAAGCTTTATTATGATAATTCAGCTGCCGTTAGTTTCTCGAACAGTAACAGTTCGACTGGAGCTGGTTTATATCTCGATACAAAATATCTGTTCGTACGTGAATGAGTTGAGGAAAATAATCTTTGTATCGAGTATATTAGTACTAAAGATATGCTTGCGGATCCGATGACTAAAGGTCTCCCTCCTAAGGTTTATGAAGAACATGTTCGGAATATGGGATTTAGTAAAGACCTTGTTTAGCATATTGTACTAACTTATGTTTTATGATTAATGAAATTTCCTCAGTTTGATTTTGTATGTCTCTTAGAATATGTTCAACCGGTATAATGGCATATAGACAAATAAAGTTACAAATCAAACAAAGGGCTTATGCGTATTTTGATCATAACGATTAGGTTTTAAATTAAGGCTATAGTATGACTAATGGGGGTCCTGAGTCGCATAATGATTCAACGGCTGTATTTCTCTGCTATAGTACTTGTTTAAGGCTAAAATGAGTGTTAACTCCTGATTAGGCTTATCTAATACTCATAGTAAATGATTACTCGGCTAAGTGGGAGAATGTAAGATTAAATATATTATGGTTTAATATTTAATCATATAGCCATTATAATCATTTACATAATATAGATCAAAATATATAATAACCTATTAAATAATTAGTTGGTAATTGTTGATGGACCATATTACCCTTATTAACTAATTAAGTTTCCTCCTGGGTGCTTATATAAGGAGAATTATGTAGAGGTCAAAGGGTTACACACTTAATCAGATAACCAAATCATAACATCATCATCATCATCATCGACCTCTGATGTGTGTAAAATGCAACATATAAATTACATCAAATGAGGCATAAAACTAACCCTTTTTAAGTACTAATGTTAGAAAAAGAGTGTTTTTGTCTTCCTTTTGTATTTTCAGGATTAAATGAGCTCAAATTCACAAAAGAAGCAAAAAGACAGCTAAATCCAACATAAATACAAGAAAAGGAACATAAGTGGATTGCCCGACTGTAACACCCGTTCTTGTAAACCAAGGTTTAACGTATATTTTGAAAGATAATCATGTAATTAATCACTATCATATACATCGGGAATACGGGTTTATTAAAAACTTTTGCAAATCATAAGTTATTCCACATAACGTGGTTGAATTCGTTGTTTAAAATTTACAATGTGTCAAAGTGCGGAAGCGTGTGTCTTTATCGTGTTCGGTTCTTCACTGAGCTTGATCGTCTTCCGGCGTCCTAAAGTACCTACATTTCAATAACATGAAATGATTTAGTCATACGGGGTTTAAATCATGTCCGAATGATGTCCGGGAAAACAATTGATTTTTCAATTGAAAAACAAAATATATAAAAAATATCTCCACCGTAAATTACGGTGGGACCGTAATTTACGGTGGCACCTGGGTTCAAGCTTTTCTACCGTAAAACAGTAGACCTTCACCGTAAACAAATCATCTCCACCGTAAATTACGGTGGGACCGTAATTTACGGTGGACCCTGGGTTCAGCCTTTCCATTTTGCCGTAATTTGACACGAAATCTTTCGTATCTTTCAAACCGCTTATCCGTTTGACCTACCGTTTCTTCCTACATGTTTGTAATTTAATTCTCCATCATATGGAGTTAAGATCTAACATCCGGATTAAATAAAATTGAGACTTTTAAGCCTTCGGCTTATTATCTTTTCAACAATTTTCGACCCGACTATGTGATTATCAAACAAACATGTTTGTTTGACCACCATTCATCATGAACCCTTAAATTCTAATATTGTCAATCATATTAAGTACTGAACACGGGTTTCTATGCAATTATTTACCCGTTTTTGTTTAAAATCTTATTTTGACCCGTTAAGGGTATTTACGACCATTTTAGCACGAACGGTGCTCATTTCTCATGTACCTCATAGTTCCACCAGTTTGTTATTAGCTAGTCTTCCACCACAACTATGAATGTGGTGGATTTAACGAAATGGACTATTTATTCCGAGTTTAATCCTACGGATGTGTTATTTTTGCGGCAACACACAATTTAAGCATTTAACTCTTGAAAGTTTATGTCTACAACTTTCATGCGCGTCTAAAGGTTACAAGATCGTAAGATAAGTTCCTAAACAACCTTTATAAGTTGTTTGCTCAATTTACCCTTCAAGGGCATTTTAGTCGACATTAGCCCCTCATTTACTACGAGGGGCTTTCACTACATATTTGACCAAGTTTGTATGTTAACTATAATCGTATGCATACGTACCTGGCTAGGGTCAACATATAGACCCAATTTATACCTCGCTTTTATTATCACATTTAGTGTGGGCGAAATTAACCGAATCGCTAACCGCTCCTGTTAACACAAGACTTGACAATCGCATTAGTCGATATTGTCAAATGGTGTTATCACCACCATTTGACCCGTTCGGCCTATATGCCCAACGTTGCCTATTAAATCAAAAACATGGTTTTTGACTTCTAATTCATACATCCATCCCGTCCCGGATTTCATTACCGAATCCCATTTTCTCTTAATTTCTTTTCTTGCAATTTCAACCCGTTTCGGCTTACGCCAAAAGTTTCCTTTAGGCTTCGGTTTACATTAGTCAATACTTGACCAATTTCCATTTTACCCTTTCTATCATTATTAGGTTATACTACAAGGTGACTTTGACGGAAATTCATAATTTCCTAGTCTTTACATAATTAATTTACCGTTTTGCCCTTTTTGCCATAAACCATGGTTTTTATCATCTTTATATGTTCCGACTCGTATCAATCACGTCGGAAATCCATATTTTCAATATTAGCATTATTGCATCTATAACGTATAGAATGAACAAGTAATCTACACAATTATGTAAGTTTCACTTACCTTGCATCCGAGCTACGCTTTTCTTCCATGCTTGACTTGTTTGACCCGCTTTCACTCCAAGCTTCCACCTAGCTTGTTACGCGTCAAACTATCATCATCGTTTTCAAGGTGGTTAGTTTAATCATACTCTAATACGATTATTCCACCTTATGCATTTCATATCAAAATTGCTATTTATCGTATTATAGGTCAGTTTGACCTTTTTAATAGTCAAATGCCCATTAGTATACTAATTTGCATTTTCGAGTTATCAACTAGTTTTAGCACTCTTTAATTACTCGGTAGGCGTTATCTTTAGACCTCCGTTTTAACCAAAGTTCTAATCGCGTTTAACACATTTAGAAATCTCTTTAATCACTTTTTGCATAATAGTCGAAACATCACAACTAGGTGTTTTAACTACAAAATTCTAGTTTCGAGCCTTCTTTGAGGCATTTCAACGAACACCTTAAGGGCAGAATTTTACATGTTTATTTATCATGTCTCTAGCTTATCTCTTACCCCAAATTTCACATAAATAAACCATCTTACAAAGTGGTTAACTTCTATAATTTCTGAATTCACTTCAAAATCGTCAATTTACACCAGATCAACAATCTATTTCCTAGTGTTCATCATATTAACATAAAACCCACTTAGCTTATCAATGGATCATCATGAATCTCATAGTTTTTCCAACAATCTAACATGTTATTGACTAGGGTTTACTCCTAGACATCATATTACTTCAAGATTCACTCATGCATGACATAATCAAGCTCAATTTCAGTTTCTTACAAATAACCTAGAATTTGAGATGGATCAAAACGTCACAATTTTACATACCTTGTGATCCTTTCAACTAGGTGTTCATGAATACGAGCTTGGATTTCGATTTGGGACTGATTTGGCCTCTCAATTTCTTGGATTTAGGCAAGTTAGGGTTGAACAAAGGAACTCCTTTGCTCCTGTGGAAGACATCGACCAGAACACACACTCAAGGTGTGTGTTTTGGTGTAGAGAGTTTTATTTAATTAAAACTTGTTTCTAGTTTGTCCCTTATGGCCCCTTTAATTCACCCAAGTTACATTGAGTGTATTTTAACCAATTTCTTTATTACTACAAGACTTGTAATTTAACTAGGTTATTTACTTCCTAGTTATTTTATCTTGTTCATAACCGATATTTAATATATATGTACGAAACCTATATATCTTTGGGGTGTTTCCCTATCCTTTATATTTCGAGTCTCGTCAACTCGGGCCTTTTATATACTTTGTTTTCCTCAAAGTATTTACCCTTCTTTTAATTAACATCAAGTTTATTTATTTAAATCCTAATATTCGTCGGGTAAATTTTACTACCAACGGTGCTTTACCCGTCTTTTAGTATTAACGCGATTTGATTACCAAACCCGTTTTCGGGGTGTTACAAGTCTACCCCCCTTAGAGAGGTTTCGTCCTCGAAACCTGTTCTTACATAATTCATTGAGTTTAAACTCAATGTATTTGAGCCGAGAGGTCTTTTAAACGTTACCTATACTTCTTAACCAATCGTTAGTATTACCCGAAAAGTACGGTAACATCTTTTGGTTACTAATTGTCTTCATATCTCATACGACATAGTGTAACTTCGAAATAACGTAATTCCGTTATTTCTACTAGTTTAGTTAACTTAGCGATTTCCATCGCTTTTATATATTATTGAATTCTTTATGAATCCGTTACTTTGACCCGTTTAAAGGTCTTTAGTGAAATCTTTCACTTTTAGCGACAATTTCCTCTGTTTTCAATTTTACTTATTCGATTAAGTCATACCGAACCTACCGCTTACAAGCAAACCAAATTTATTTAAATGACCTTGACCGGTCTCACTACTTAGACTTATTAGTCCAGTTACTTTTTACCGCTTGCTTGGTAATAATGTGATTCTACTTCACTTTACCTTTCTCGACCGTGATCGTGTTACATCATGTTTAATTTATATCCAAAATTTCCTTTCCGAAATATCACTTTTTGAATATAACGTCTTGCGCCTATCGGTGTCAAGACTTGAACCTTTCATGCTTAATATTAAATTTTCCTATCAGGATTCTCATTCGTAAAAACGTTATTTATTACTAAAACCAAGGTTTTAGTTTAGGATCTTCTCTTTATCTTTCGTCAATTATCCGTAGCAGGACACTGACAGTCTGTAATTTATTCTTTTACAGTCTTAGTTTTATGCTGGGATTTTTAACTGGTTCTCTCGCTTTGTTAAGTAACCCGTAGGTTCTTTCACGTAGCCTCGTAGGCTATTTCCTTAGATCTTCACCCCCCCCCCCCTTTTTTTTTTTTTTTTTTTACTGAAAACACTAAGGTGTATTTCCTTTTCTTTTCATGACCCAAGAGTCATTCTGGTCCCGTAGACCTTAACACTGTGTTTAATCCCGTAAGTTATGATGATCCCGTAAATCATCTTTTATTTGTATCTACATTCAAATGTATATATATATATTCATATATAGCTTCTAAGCATGTCTTGCTATGTTTAAAATCGTATATTTTCGCTTATGAGCTTTAGTTGACCTTGATCATAGTCTAAGGCTTCATTTGTTTATTTCCGGGCGAAATTTTCTGACTTTGTCCTTACGTTGGACGTTTTACACAAACGACCCGTTTAGCGACATATTCACACTTTCCGGGTTCGAGTGTAAGTCTACTCCCTCCCAATGCTTGTCTAAATCCTTTTACATGCTTGCGTTTTCTGGGTTCGAGTGTAAGTACACTCCCTCCCAATATTTGTCTAAACCCTTTTACATGCTTGCGTTTTCTGGGTTCGAGTGTAAGTACACTCCCTCCCAATACTTGTCTAAATCAATTTACATGCTTGCGTTTTCTGGGTTCGAGTGTAAGTACACTCCCTCCCAATACTTGTCTAAATCAATTTACATGCTTGCGTTTTCTGGGTTCGAGTGTAAGTACACTCCCTCCCAATACTTGTCTAAATCAATTTACATGCTTCTTTGTCCCTTCACTCGGGCTCATTATCCTAATGTAATACGCTTCCGTCACTCGGTTATGCGTTTACATTATTATCAAATATTTTGCTTATCTGATTCATTTGGGTACTTTTTAATTAGTCCCATTCACCCCGCCCTTACTACATCGGATGTAAACGTGTCCGCCATAAGAAGTTCATGGTATCATATGCCACTACTTACTTGGCCAGAGTAAGCGATTAACACATGACACGCATGACCTTTTTATAGTTTTCACATCACACCCTATGTAAGTAATGCCTCTACTTGTTTCTCTTGGAAACAATATCCGAACATATTTTCTATTCGGGTTTTTCCAAGTTTTTAATCTACATATGCAACTTTCAATTTCTTCATATTTGTTGCATATTACTATTTGTGCGATTATTTAAAATATGCACCTGGTAATGTTTGCCCCGACGGGCGTTCCTTGCCATTAACCTTGTTCGCGGTCGTTACGCGATTTAGTCCTTGGTGAGCATGCTCCTCTCGTCATACTTCGGACCGTTCCATCATCATATCCACAATTCATTTGACTCTCGTCGTCTTCAAACGCGAGTGTCCTTCAATTAAAACATTCACAAAAGTTAGTAACGTCAACTTCAATAATCGCCCGTATTATAATACAAGGCTTTTTTTTCTACTATACGCGTCAACGCGCGTATTTTCGTCAACTATTTCAATCATTTTAATTGGGGTAACGTGAATCACACGATAGCCTTATGTGTTGGTTACAACACTTTAGCATACACGTACTTACCGGATTTGCGATCAAGCCTCGAACCGAACACTATTCTTTATCAAGAGCATAAGGTTTAAGTTCAAGCATGGTTCCTCCCCACCATACTCGAATCTCTTAAACCAAGGCTCTGATACCAACTTGTAACACCCGTTCTTGTAAACCAAGGTTTAACGTATATTTTGAAAGATAATCATGTAATTAATCACTATCATATACATCGGGAATACGGGTTTATTAAAAACTTTTGCAAATCATAAGTTATTCCACATAACGTGGTTGAATTCGTTGTTTAAAATTTACAATGTGTCAAAGTGCGGAAGCGTGTGTCTTTATCGTGTTCGGTTCTTCACTGAGCTTGATCGTCTTCCGGCGTCCTAAAGTACCTACATTTCAATAACATGAAATGATTTAGTCATACGGGGTTTAAATCATGTCCGAATGATGTCCGGGAAAACAATTGATTTTTCAATTGAAAAACAAAATATATAAAAAATATCTCCACCGTAAATTACTGTGGGACCGTAATTCGTAATTTACGGTGGCACCTGGGTTCAAGCTTTTCTACCGTAAAACAGTAGACCTTCACCGTAAACAAATCATCTCCACCGTAAATTACGGTGGGACCGTAATTTACGGTGGACCCTGGGTTCAGCCTTTCCATTTTGCCGTAATTTGACACGAAATCTTTCGTATCTTTCAAACCACTTATCCGTTTGACCTACCGTTTCTTCCTACATGTTTGTAATTTAATTCTCCATCATATGGAGTTAAGATCTAACATCCGGATTAAATAAAATTGAGACTTTTAAGCCTTCGGCTTATTATCTTTTCAACAATTTTCGACCCGACTATGTGATTATCAAACAAACATGTTTGTTTGACCACCATTCATCATGAACCCTTAAATTCTAATATTGTCAATCATATTAAGTACTGAACACGGGTTTCTACGCAATTATTTACCCGTTTTTGTTTAAAATCTTATTTTGACCCGTTAAGGGTATTTACGACCATTTTAGCACGAACGGTGCTCATTTCTCATGTACCTCATAGTTCCACCAGTTTGTTATTAGCTAGTCTTCCACCACAACTATGAATGTGGTGGATTTAACGAAATGGACTATTTATTCCGAGTTTAATCCTACGGATGTGTTATTTTTGCGGCAACACACAATTTAAGCATTTAACTCTTGAAAGTTTATGTCTACAACTTTCATGCGCGTCTAAAGGTTACAAGATCGTAAGATAAGTTCCTAAACAACCTTTATAAGTTGTTTGCTCAATTTACCCTTCAAGGGCATTTTAGTCGACATTAGCCCCTCATTTACTACGAGGGGCTTTCACTACATATTTGACCAAGTTTGTATGTTAACTATAATCGTATGCATACGTACCTGGCTAGGGTCAACATATAGACCCAATTTATACCTCCCTTTTATTATCACATTTAGTGTGGGCGAAATTAACCGAATCGCTAACCGCTCCTGTTAACACAAGACTTGACAATCGCATTAGTCGATATTGTCAAATGGTGTTATCACCACCATTTGACCCGTTCGGCCTATATGCCCAACGTTGCCTATTAAATCAAAAACATGGTTTTTGACTTCTAATTCATACATCCATCCCGTCCCGGATTTCATTACCGAATCCCATTTTCTCTTAATTTCTTTTCTTGCAATTTCAACCCGTTTCGGCTTACGCCAAAAGTTTCCTTTAGGCTTCGGTTTACATTAGTCAATACTTGACCAATTTCCATTTTACCCTTTCTATCATTATTAGGTTATACTACAAGGTGACTTTGACGGAAATTCATAATTTCCTAGTCTTTACATAATTAATTTACCGTTTTGCCCTTTTTGCCATAAACCATGGTTTTTATCATCTTTATATGTTTCGACTCGTATCAATCACGTCGGAAATCCATATTTTCAATATTAGCATTATTGCATCTATAACGTATAGAATGAACAAGTAATCTACACAATTATGTAAGTTTCACTTACCTTGCATCCGAGCTACGCTTTTCTTCCATGCTTGACTTGTTTGACCCGCTTTCACTCCAAGCTTCCACCTAGCTTGTTACGCGTCAAACTATCATCATCGTTTTCAAGGTGGTTAGTTTAATCATACTCTAATACGATTATTCCACCTTATGCATTTCATATCAAAATTGCTATTTATCGTATTATAGGTCAGTTTGACCTTTTTAATAGTCAAATGCCCATTAGTATACTAATTTGCATTTTCGAGTTATCAACTAGTTTTAGCACTCTTTAATTACTCGGTAGGCGTTATCTTTAGACCTCCGTTTTAACCAAAGTTCTAATCGCGTTTAACACATTTAGAACTCTCTTTAATCACTTTTTGCATAATAGTCGAAACATCACAACTAGGTGTTTTAACTACAAAATTCTAGTTTCGAGCCTTCTTTGAGGCATTTCAACGAACACCTTAAGGGCAGAATTTTACATGTTTATTTATCATGTCTCTAGCTTATCTCTTACCCCAAATTTCACATAAATCAACCATCTTACAAAGTGGTTAACTTCTATAATTTCTGAATTCACTTCAAAATCGTCAATTTACACCAGATCAACAATCTATTTCCTAGTGTTCATCATATTAACATAAAACCCACTTAGCTTATCAATGGATCATCATGAATCTCATAGTTTTTCCAACAATCTAACATGTTATTGACTAGGGTTTACTCCTAGACATCATATTACTTCAAGATTCACTCATGCATGACATAATCAAGCTCAATTTCAGTTTCTTACAAATAACCTAGAATTTGAGATGGATCAAAACGTCACAATTTTACATACCTTGTGATCCTTTCAACTAGGTGTTCATGAATACGAGCTTGGATTTCGATTTGGGACTGATTTGGCCTCTCAATTTCTTGGATTTAGGCAAGTTAGGGTTGAACAAAGGAACTCCTTTGCTCCTGTGGAAGACATCGACCAGAACACACACTCAAGGTGTGTGTTTTGGTGTAGAGAGTTTTATTTAATTAAAACTTGTTTCTAGTTTGTCCCTTATGGCCCCTTTAATTCACCCAAGTTACATTGAGTGTATTTTAACCAATTTCTTTATTACTACAAGACTTGTAATTTAACTAGGTTATTTACTTCCTAGTTATTTTATCTTGTTCATAACCGATATTTAATATATATGTACGAAACCTATATATCTTTGGGGTGTTTCCCTATCCTTTATATTTCGAGTCCCGTCAACTCGGGCCTTTTATATACTTTGTTTTCCTCAAAGTATTTACCCTTCTTTTAATTAACATCAAGTTTATTTATTTAAATCCTAATATTCGTCGGGTAAATTTTACTACCAACGGTGCTTTACCCGTCTTTTAGTATTAACGCGATTTGATTACCAAACCCGTTTTCGGGGTGTTACAAGTCTACCCCCCTTAGAGAGGTTTCGTCCTCGAAACCTGTTCTTACATAATTCATTGAGTTTAAACTCAATGTATTTGAGCCGAGAGGTCTTTTAAACGTTACCTATACTTCTTAACCAATCGTTAGTATTACCCGAAAAGTACGGTAACATCTTTTGGTTACTAATTGTCTTCATATCTCATACGACATAGTGTAACTTCGAAATAACGTAATTCCGTTATTTCTACTAGTTTAGTTAACTTAGCGATTTCCATCGCTTTTATATATTATTGAATTCTTTATGAATCCGTTACTTTGACCCGTTTAAAGGTCTTTAGTGAAATCTTTCACTTTTAGCGACAATTTCCTCTGTTTTCAATTTTACTTATTCGATTAAGTCATACCGAACCTACCGCTTACAAGCAAACCAAATTTATTTAAATGACCTTGACCGGTCTCACTACTTAGACTTATTAGTCCAGTTACTTTTTACCGCTTGCTTGGTAATAATGTGATTCTACTTCACATTACCTTTCTCGACCGTGATCGTGTTACATCATGTTTAATTTATATCCAAAATTTCCTTTCCGAAATATCACTTTTTGAATATAACGTCTTGCGCCTATCGGTGTCAAGACTTGAACCTTTCATGCTTGACGGCATCTTCCCAAGCAAAATAGAGAAGGCAGAAGACTGAACACGCCCCGTGCTCAGCCAGCACGGGGCCGTGCCCAAGAAGCAGCAGAAAAGACAAACCTATAGAAGCTTCTATTGCCCACCACGGGCCGTGTCCAGCGAACACGGGGGCGTGTCGAAAGTACAGCAGGCGCATTAATTGTAATTGCGAATTACAATTAATGAAGAGAGAGATTGTCAGACAGGCACGGGGCCGTGCCCAGCGGACACGGGGCCGTGCCCAGCCTTCTGTTCAACCTATAAATAGGAGTCCTTGGTTTCATTTCAACTCATCCCTTGGCACACCACCTCTCTCACACTTCATCCACCACCCACCACCACCATAACACCATCATCCACCACCATCATCCATTGTCCATCGTAGAGTGTGCGAGTCGTCTCGGGATCCAAGATTGATCGTAAGAGTTCTTGACAATCAAGGCCATGTTTGCCTAAGTCTCTTACATCACTTAGTGAAGACAAAGTGTCTAGTATAATACTTTTTATTTCTAATCTTTTGCACTTTTTATTTGGTTTTGTATTAATGACTTTAATAACTAGTTACTTATGTTGAAGGTGATCTTTCCTTATCGTTTGTCCGTGGTGTCTTGGCATTATTTTACTGTCTATATAAAATAAAAGATTTTCACCATTCATATCTCCACGGTCTATATGGAGGTATGTTGGCTACCTGGTCGGGGGTTAAGGGAACGGTTTGGTAAAGGTCTTGCCATTGTTCAGCGTTTAGAGGTCCTGCAATGGACCTGGGTCAAATTTAGTAGGACCTCCTTCAATACTTCACGGTATTGGATGGCGGGGGTCCAAACTCTTTGATCCCCTCATAAGTTAACTACTATTAATACTATAACCCGGCTATTTAGGACTGTATCCCTGCTGACTCAGACTACTTAGTCGAGGGTAACGTCACCGCCAAAAGCGGGGCCTACCACAATACTGCATTAATAACTTAATTCATTATCTTCCAATAATCCACCCTTTTAGGATTGTATCCTTGCTGACTCAAACTACTGGGGTGAGGGTAACGTCACCTTCAAAAGAGGGGCCTACTACAATAACTAAGATAATCTCTTAATTATGTGCAAAAGTGCGGAAATAATCAAAGGTTATACTAGATACGAGTCGGAACCAAATGATTCATCTTGTCTATCTGTTTTTATTTTTATTTTATTTTCAGCATTTTAGTTAGTTTTTATTTTTCTTAGTTTAAAACATTTTTCTAAACTTTTTATTTTGATTAGACGTTGAGGATAAACCGGTACTAAAAGCTCTTGTGTCCTTGGACGACCTCGGTATCTTACCAACGTTATACTACGCTCACGATGGGTGCACTTGCCCATATGTGTGTTTAGTGTTAGTAAAATATCGTGTTTTATAAATTTAAAACTTGGCTAAAATAAGTGTTAAAGGGGCTTAAAATATACACCTAAAATATACGACACTTTACCGCACATCAAGTTTTTGGCGCCGTTGCCGGAGACACAAGGATTTTAAGAAAGTTAGGAATCAACGGCCTAATCATTTTTCCTTTTTCTTTTTAATTTTTTTAGGATTTTCTTAGTTTTTCAGCTTCTGCAGAGCTCAGCACGGGCCGTGCCCGTTGAACACGCCCCCGTGCTAAATCATTGGAACTGGCAATCCTGTTTTAAGTCAGACAGTAAGCTGAACACGGGGCCGTGCCCACTCAACACGCCCCCGTGCCCAAGTTTCAGTTACTGAAAATAGAACCGTTAGATCTCGGCGGTTGGTAATTTCTGACATAAACATGAGTGATAGTAATTGTTTTTACTTTCGGCACTCTTATGGTACGTGGTGTCAATTATGTGGAGGCGAACATAAAGAATTAAAATGTTACTTTCTAAATTATAGGCCCCACTACATAGACCCACCGATTCCTTATAACCTTAAGAGGGGCGAAAGTAAAAATAAGCACTATTTCTCCCTCGAGTGCGCCCAGCCAGATATTCTAGGAGAAATGCTCCTTGACGAGTTATTTCAATTAGAAGAGCTAGTTCTGAATTGGTTAGAAGAGCTTGGGAAGGACTTTATTGATCCACCCCAAGACGATAACCATGAAGAAATGTTGGAACCGCATTCCGACAACCTCGTTGCTCCCGAAAATACCTTCGTACCTAGCAAAGACCTGGACGATAGTCGTCCCTGTGTCGATTGTGCCGTGAAGGACTCTCCATCGACTTCGTTCGATGCATACATAGACCTGAGCGATTCGGCATACACCTTCTTTAACGAGAGCCCGGGAAAGGGTTGGACTTGTCCACCTAGAATAAAATAGGAATTACCCTCACCGACAACCTCTTGCGTTCTCGCCTTAGTCTAGGACAATTAAGGTATATTAGGCACTTTGGGGTTGTTCCAACCAGTAAGGAACCACCCGATATCGACGAGATCCTTAGAAGTAACAAAGCTCCATGAGACAGCCTCCAGACACGGGGCCGTGCCCAGGTCAACACGCCCCCGTGCTCACCAAAAAAGATTCTCTGCTGATTTTGTCAGAATACGAACAAAATGTGTCAGGATTTCCTCTGCACACGGGGCCGTGTCCAGTCAACACGGGGCCGTGTCCAGTGCGCTGTCGTTTTCTTTAAATGCAGCCTGATCCCTGCTCCTTTTTTGACCACTTCAATAGACAGAGATTCCTGGGATCTTCACTCATACCATCCTAGGTAAGTGCTAAAAGAAGGTTCTCAAGGACCATCTTGTCCCTTCCACTTTTATTCATTTCCTCTTCTTTCAAAAATTTTTCAACATTTCCTCCATGGAAGCTTGGAAATCCCATGATTCCAACTCTCTATGTGAAGTTTGTAAGATTATTTGCTAAGGATTCTTGTTCAAAGTTAGTTGTATAACTTTATTTTAAATTATCTAAGCTTAAAACCCAGATAAAAATCATGAAAATAATTTAAAACTCCAAGATTCCTTAGCCTAAAATCCTGCAGACAAATGGACACGGGGCCGTGCTCAGCGAACACGGGCCGTGTCCGAGGCACTGTTTTGTAAAAATTTAGCTTTCTTCGGTTTCTTTCACAGAAAATGGCAAGCAGAACAAGCGGATCATCTTCAAGAAGTAACCGACAAGGGAGGAGATCTTCAACAGCAGAAGACTCTCTTGTAAACTATGTTTACGCCCTAAGGGAGGCTATTGACGAAATGACAGGAGTGGAAGAAGCATTGGTCGACCGTATCAACCATCTTACGGTGGGGCTAGAGGGCTGTCTCCGAGAAGTAGACCTCTTGCACCAGAGGTTAAAACTTCTCGCTTCCCCGCCTTTGGTGCCTATAATAACCCAAAGGGCGTGGAACGTGGTGCCCGAAGTTGTCATTCCGGCCGAATGGTACGCCATGCACCAAGAACCTCCGCGGAGAGTGGTGCAAGGAGTCCCGGTGAATGTTCCCCCTCAGCCACCAGCTTCGGAGGAAAATGAAGCCGCATTCTTCCTTCCTAGGGAGATCGAAGAATGGCTTTAAACAACATTTAGGGAAGAAATCCTTCGGCTAAAAGTCCTACTGTATCGGGAAACTATTCTCGAAATTTTCTTAGAATAGTAGAACTCTCTATGATAACCTCGTGTACCTCCTGACCTATTTAGTTAAGTTTTTGTTTTATCTACTTTAATCTTAATTTAGGACTATGTAAGGTCTCTCTATGATGCAATGAAATGATGGTTTTTTAAAGTTTGGATGGTTTTTAATAAATAAAACACACTCATGGTGGTAAGGGATGAAAAGGGGAATGAGAAAAATGACCCCATGCACAAGAACAAGGCAACCCGACAGTTCTCTCCATTGCAGAAGGTTCAACACGGGCCGTGCCCAACCAACACGGCCCCGTGCTGAACCACCTGCAGGAAAACGCCCAGTTCAGGTAACTGGACACGAGCCGTGTTCACCCGACACGCCCCCGTGTCCAGACTTCTGCTTCTCTTGTTTTAATTTTGTTACTGGCACTTGAACACGCGGCCGTGCCCGGACAACACGGGGCCGTGTTCAGCGCCCAGCAACACAAAATTTTTGCTTTTTAACACCATTTTACACATCTAATCAACCTAAAAAATTATTTTTGGGACACATTGAGGACAATGTGTAATTTAAGTGTGGGGGGGGGGGGGATGCTAAAACCTTGAAATTTTGCAAGTCCTAAATACAAGCTTTACACAAAACTCTATTGGAATCGCTAATCACCCCAAATTTTTTTCAAAAATTTCATTTTTTTTACTTGTCTAGGTTTAACTCGGGAAATTCAAGTTCTCAAAAAGGTTATATTTTTACGAATTTACAACCGACAACGTAGTGATAAAAAGAACCAACATAAGAAAATTATGAAAAGGCATGACAAACTTAGTTAAAATTTGATTATATATACTTGATCACATAAAAACCCATTCCCACAAAAGTGAGTTTTGAGCCTTTATCAACACGGCCCCTTTATTGAGACTTAACAAGTGAAAAAGGGGTTCCGTTCCGTTATTTGGTCGACGTGAAACACAACAGTCTATAGGAGTCGTAGCAGTGATTGTCTCCTACTCGAACATGATCTTTTCACTCCTTTCTGAATCCTTACGAATCTCGATGCTATCGAGTATTACCTGAACACACATCTGAACGCCTAGCGAACTGTGTAGAATGTTAGGTGCTTGTACGGACATCCATGAGTTGGACGTCACAGCGTTGAATGATTGGCCTATACCTTCCTCACCTATCTTTGTTTGTTAGAACTTAGCGCGTTGACGTTTTAGACCCTGGAGTGCGATCACTTCTGCAACGCTCTGGAAACATAGCGTGTAATACTCAGTCAATTTGCAAGAACGATGGATAAGAGGATGAGCATAGTGCCGTACTAACCTCAGTATTAGAACGACCCTGATTAACAGCAACGAACTCCAGCAGATTGACCTCAACCGAATCCTTAACCCTAGTAAGTGACTTGTGGGAGTCGACTCTTATGAATCAATCGGGACATGGAATGTGTAACTTCCCACCCAGTGAGTAGTGTCTTAGGACGCGACACGGAATGGGACAAGATGGGCTTTGATGGTGAAAGATTGTAGGGCTTCGTTTCAAGCAACGGCATTGGAGGTAACGGTTACGGCAACAACAAGGTACTTGTAATCGTAGCCTACCGAATGGAACAAAGGTGACTTTGATGAGGATCGACTGTTATTAAGTCAAAATGTCAACAACCAAGGGAACGATGACAATATTGGGAATCCACATGACCGTAACAACACTGGTAGTGGTGCTCGTGGAAGGGCATTTAGGATTGGCATGAGCGACGCCAGGCATGATAGCAACATGGTAGCTAGTATAAGCATCTAATCGCTTCGTCTCTGTTCTGTTTAGCGCTGATGCTTCTGAAAACCAAACCTGTTGTGGAACCGACTGATGGAAAGTCAATGGAAACCTCCTATATTCGTTGGGATGCAAACTCGACCTTGTGGGACAAGTGTTTGACATCTACCCTTGATAGTTTTGTTGTAGTAGTTAGTGTGGATTGGTTATCCAGATAACGCGCGGATATACCTTGTGAGGAATCGTCGTCTGTCCTAAAGCATCATTGTGGTGTAAAGGTTAGTATCATTTCTGCAATGAAAGTCCAGAAGTGCCTATGGAGGGATTACCCCGCAATGTTAGCAACTGTTTCTGACGATAAGGCAAAGGAAAATAGGATCGGGAATCCACCAATTGTTCATGACTCCTCTCAGTGTGCTATTAGAGGAACTTTCAGGTTTACTTCCACAACTGTTAGTCGGAATCCCTGTGGATCTCACGCCAGTGGCAGCTCTGAATACTAGTACTTTTACCGTCTTGCACCAGGAGGGTTGCAAGAATTGTCTAATCAACTACAGAAACTGTTGGACAGGAGTTTATAGGACCTAGTTTTCACTTTGGGGAGCCACAGTTATATCTGTGAAGATACGCCTTTTCGTATGTGTACTGATTATCGAGAACTCATCAAGGTGGCAGTCAAGAACCGTTGGCCTCGATCATGTATTAACAACCTGTCAACCAGCTGCGAGGGTCAAGCCCCATTCAAGGATTGACTAACGAGTGAGCTATCACCAGATGGAAGTTCGAGGGGAGAATGTTCCTACAACAACATATCAAACGCAATGCGGCCAGTGCGACTTGGTATTCCATGATCGTTGGGTTAATCAACACACCAGCAGCTTAATGGATCACATGAATCGACCATGTTTTGATGATGTTTTAAATCGCTTCCAGGAGAAAGGAACAACATGGGTGGCATATGTATCTCGTTTTAGAGCTCCTGAGGGAGGAGCCACTCCGCGCGAAGTCTTGCTAAACGTGACATCCGGATTCGAGAGGTACACATTTTAGTCATATAAACAACGAAGTGGGAATACACGTGGATCTCGCTAAGACCCATTTTGTTAAAAACTGATCGACACCAAAGATTCATTCGGGGATGCAGCAATTCCTTGGTTATGCTAGACACTATCACAGATTCATCACGGGATTTTCAAAGATTGCGCTGATGTAATCTCTTTAGCACAGCGGGGTGCGGTGAATTCAGGGGAGACAAAACAGGAGGACGTCTTTTCAGCTTTTGAAACTCAACTCTACAATGCACTGAGTATTGTCTTTACCCGAGGGTACGGGTGATCTGGTGGTATACTATGATGATTCGAATCAGATTCTCAGTTACACGCCGATACAACACGAGAAAGTGATGGCTTACGTAGTGGAATTACAAGAAGAGTTGCACGAATCACAACCTACGATGGAAACCATGGTCTTTGGATTTAAGTTGGAGGCATTACTTGGACGGTACCAATTGCACTATTTAGACCGATCACAAGGGCCTCCCGTGTATCCTTGTTTTGAGAGAGCTAATCATGTGATGGCATCGCTGGATGGAACCTTTGATTGACTTCGACTGTGAAACCTAGAAGTGTACGAGCCTCGCAGCACACCATCGACTCTAACCTACCTGATCAGACTCGTTCAGTTCAAATTGAAGAACTAAAGGAAGAGAGTTCTCAAGATTGACCCATGCGGGGCATGGGGAAGCAACCTTTGGCAGGTCGGACGACATTTGTTACTTCATGGAATGAATATGGACCCCACTATACAGCAACCTTAGGGAACTGGTGCAGGAAAGGCACACCAACCTCAATATTCTATAAATCTTGTACTGGTGGTCGGGCATGAAGGCCCACCCGACAATGTATGTGAAGGAGGTTTGACTTGTGGAAGGTGGGATATTAGCAATCAGAAACACATGTATGGAAAATGAGAACAGACTGCCATGGATTTTGTCGCTAGTCTACCTAAAACTCGAAACGGAAACATTATCGTTATCACCTGGGTGATCGTCGATTGTCTCACGTAACCAGCACACTTCCTTGCAATCAAGGAAACTGACGAGTCTTCACAGCTTGTGAATATCCCTCTGAGAGGGGCGGTTTTAGGCATGAGGTGCCAACTTCTGTTACCTTTGATTTGGAGCTATACCTGATTTATGGCAGGCAATACACAACACCCTTGGCTCACATCTAGACATGAGCATTACTTATCACTGTAGGACAACCGGATGGAGTAACGAACCATCCTGACACACGAAGACATGTTGCGAGCATGTGCGTGATTGACTTTAGTAAACATTTGGATTAGACACTTGTCCCAGTGGAAGAAACGAATGCACGTAACTGAGAGCTCTCTTTGGGTGAGCTCTACTGCAGCCGTTACCGTTTTAGTATGCATACAGCTCTGTTTAAGGCATTGCGTGGATGATAATGCTAATCTCCTTATTGGATTAAGGTGGGTGACAACCTAATCACTGACTCAGGATTTGTATTCGAACCACTTGGGAAGATTGTTTAGATCGGAAATCGTTTGGCGGCAACGCGTGACCGTCAGGAAAGCTGATAATCTTAGGAAACACTGGGAGTTCGCTGTAGGCGGACGTATCATAATCGAAACTCTCACCCTGGGAGGGTGCGGTAGGCCTTGGGAAGCGTGGCAAGCTTAACTTACGTTATGTTCGGCCATTCAAAATTTTGGAAACGTGTTAGCAAGCGGTGTACAATACAAGCTTGAATTACCTGTCGAGTTGAGTAACGTGTGTGATATCACTTATGTCTCAAACCTAAGGCAGTGTTCGTCCGATGAGACACTTGTGATACTCTTATTAGAGTCGGAGGTTAATGACAGGTTGCAGTGGTTGAGAAATCTACTGAAATCTTGGACCAAGACGTCAAAATTCGTTAACATAGTCGAATTCTGATCATGAGAGTTTGTAGGAACTCAGTACGTGGACTGTAGTCCTTGTGGGAACGTAATAATCAGGGGGAGCTTTAATAGCTCCAGTTGTTCGCATGGTTGAATCAACTCCTGATATCATTGAGGAATTTCGGGACGAAATTCCCTTTCAAGTTGGGGATGATGTGGTACCCGAGGAAAATCCACAGTCATCCTGATCTGGCACTTCGCCGCTTTTGGATTACTTATCAAATTTCGGGACTGAATTTCTTTCAAGTTGGGGATGATGTGACAATCCGAACTTCCAAGGTTAACTTTGTAATCCTGATTCCTCGTTGCTCCTCTTTCTCATGCTTACTGCAATAAAATATAAAACGTAAACGTGTTTGGTTATGCTTGAGTGTGTTATTGGGCCGCACGCATTTACCTCGGCCTACATTCCCTGAAGCCCAACCCGAACTCTAATGCTTATGCAAACCCAAATAAGTTGGGGAGGCCATGTTGTTAACATAAGTGCACACACACACCTCCCTAGTTGCATGCTATTTTCATTAATTAACATCCTTACCCAAATTCGGCCCACATTCAAGTTTGGCTTCGGCCCACTGTCATGTGTTCATTTATTCGTATATTGGGTGTATACGTACACACAACAGGGATAGCAAAACCCTAGTGCGATCATTCTATTCTCTTCGACGAACAGCCCTTCCCTACCCTTTGAATCGAATATCTTGGTAAGTATAATATTAAAGATTTTAATCTATTTTGACTAGTGTTGATTTTATGAGAGGTGTATTGATATATATGTACGAAATTATGTGCTGTGGATATGTGAGTGTATATTATATAGGTTAAGCATGATCCTAGGATGAATACATGAATTGTATTATATTTGAGCATATATGTCTTTGTGATATTTGGATTCATAATTAAATTGATGTATCAGTAACGGTCCAATAGGGATTGCATGTAATGGGTTCATAAAGGGGATACTCTTGTATAAGGGAATTGGCGGCCATGTGGGTGTATTTGTAGTCCTCATCTAATCAAATCATGTGCACCTTTTAATGATGTTGTCAGAATAGTCAAAAGGTGCTTGTACATAGGTTACTAGTGGGAAAGACTTATGATTATAACCTTTGAGATTGACACATGAAAATTAAATAATGAAAAATTAATGATAGTCAACCTGATTTGAATGTAGCACATGATGATTGTGATATGTGAGAAGGTGATTGGACCGAATGTGTATATGCTCCTTGTCTTTTTGGTTTCTGCTTGATTATGTAGGATGAAAAGAATGAAGGGTTTGGCTGATCACACATTAAACAACCGGCCCCACACTCTCTTTATTTGAAACCTTTTTGTCGTACATACATAACTGGGAGATGTTTGTTATATGATTTAAAGAGTAAGATATATTGTGTAACATTGATCCTGATTAAATACTTACTGGTGATGTCGATGATGTATATGTGGGGCTGTAAATTGGTATGAACATGATTTATGAACTAGCAACATTTAGTTTATTATTTTGGGTTGGTTGCTGGGCCACGTAACAAGCTGGGATACATCGGGCCCAAACATAAGTTTCCTATTGGGCCGAGAGTTATAAAAGGGAATTGCAGGGATTTGGGCTTGCAAACCGGTGGACCTGATTTGTCTTAAAGGAGTTGCGTAGTTGGGTGGGTAGGACTAATTTAACATCAAGAATCCATTCGACTAGTACTTGTTATGCGTGTTTTTATTTAGTTAGGTTGATAGACTGAACTTGGGCCTAATGGACTATCCATACGCATGGAGGTAACTGCCAGTAACATGTTGCTTTTGTGAGCTCATTGTAGTTGCAATGTTGGCTAGGAAATGATGATATGATCAGAATGCGAGTAGTTGCAATGTGTTGAGTAGTGTTTGTGATTTATGCGTGTAACAGTATATATGACATGAATTGATAAATGCCTTTGTGGGACATGGATATTCTTGATTGACTGATACCACTTGCACAATCCGTTTAATACTAGTGCACTATCTGATGAATATATGTAAAACAATGCGCACTAAGCTTGTGTGTGAACTAACTGTTATGTGCAATTATCATAGGATTCGATTGATCATTTCTATTTAACGTATAATTAATCTTACCGAGCAAAGCGAAGGTGAGTTCACTGCTCTTTTCCAAGCATGCATCCCGGGAAGGGATATCGGGTAACGTTCCAGGGAGGAATGCAGGTTAATGGGATGTTTGTTATTACTTAGTTTCTATTATGTAAGACCCCCTACATCTACCGACAGTTGCCGAGGAGGCAACGAGGTTATTAGTTGATAGCGCTATTAGGTTTGGCACCCTCACACCGTGCCGAAAGGACGGGCGTGAACTAATTACCTTAAAGCATGACCAATGCCTAGATAGAGGCATTGGGGTTGGGCATTCACATCGTGTATATATAAGACCCCTTACATCTACTCGAGGTTGTTAGTTGAACTAATTACCTTGACCACATGACCAATGCCTAGATAGAGGCATTGGGGTTGGGCATTCACATCTAGTAGCCACATACGGTAATCGAGTTAATAACATCATCAAATCAAACTGTTGAACTGTTTTATACACACATCTGGTAACTAAACGCGTTAACAAAACTTTGAACTCACCAGCGTCGTCTGACACACTTGTCTGCATGCTTGCAGGTCTATAGGGTTATATCTTGTGGAACTTGCTGTCTGGAAGGCTGGAGTGGTCATGGGTCGTTATACTTGGAATCTCAATACGAGCTTAACGGTTTATGATACACTTAACAAATAAGATATGCTTCCGCTGTATATGATGAATGATATGTAACGTTTGTAACTCTTTATATTAATGAATGAAAGTTTTATTTAAACCTATCTAAGAGTTCAATGTGATTGGTGGCTTGGATCCTGGTACGTCACACGCCTCGCGGAGGTTTCCGCGTGTGGTATTTTGGGGGTGTGACAGTGTAAGCCACATATTAAAGAGTTTTGCTTGAGGACAAGCAAAAGTTCAAGTGTGGGGGTATTTGATGTGTGTAAAATGCAACATATAAATTACATCAAATGAGGCATAAAACTAACCCTTTTTAAGTACTAATGTTAGAAAAAGAGTGTTTTTGTCTTCCTTTTGTATTTTCAGGATTAAATGAGCTCAAATTCACAAAAGAAGCAAAAAGACAGCTAAATCCAACATAAATACAAGAAAAGGAACATAAGTGGATTGCCCGACCCCTCAACGGCATCTTCCCAAGCAAAATAGAGAAGGCAGAAGACTGAACACGCCCTGTGCTCAGCCAGCACGGGGCCGTGCCCAAGAAGCAGCAGAAAAGACAAACCTATAGAAGCTTCTATTGCCCACCACGGGCCGTGTCCAGCGAACACGGGGGCGTGTCGAAAGTACAGCAGGCGCATTAATTGTAATTGCGAATTACAATTAATGAAGAGAGAGATTGTCAGACAGGCACGGGGCCGTGCCCAGCGGACACGGGGCCGTGCCCAGCCTTCTGTTCAGCCTATAAATAGGAGTGCTTGGTTTCATTTCAACTCATCCCTTGGCACACCACCTCTCTCACACTTCATCCACCACCCACCACTACCATAACACCATCATCCACCACCATCATCCATTGTCCATCGTAGAGTGTGTGAGTCGTCTCGGGATCCAAGATTGATCGTAAGAGTTCTTGACAATCAAGGCCATGTTTGCCTAAGTCTCTTACATCACTTGGTGAAGACAAAGTGTCTAGTATAATACTTTTTATTTCTAATCTTTTGCACTTTTTATTTGGTTTTGTATTAATGACTTTAATAACTAGTTACTTATGTTGAAGGTGATCTTTCCTTATCGTTTGTCCGTGGTGTCTTGGCATTATTTTACTGTCTATATAAAATAAAAGATTTTCACCATTCATATCTCCACGGTCTATATGGAGGTATGTTGCCTACCTGGTCGGGGGTTAAGGGAACGGTTTGGTAAAGGTCTTGCCATTGTTCAGCGTTTAGAGGTCCTGCAATGGACCTGGGTCAAATTTAGTAGGACCTCCTTCAATACTTCACGGTATTGGATGGCGGGGGTCCAAACTCTTTGATCCCCTCATAAGTTAACTACTATTAATACTATAACCCGGCTATTTAGGACTGTATCCCTGCTGACTCAGACTACTTAGTCGAGGGTAACGTCACCGCCAAAAGCGGGGCCTACCACAATACTGCATTAATAACTTAATTCATTATCTTCCAATAATCCACCCTTTTAGGATTGTATCCTTGCTGACTCAAACTACTGGGGTGAGGGTAACGTCACCTTCAAAAGAGGGGCCTACTACAATAACTAAGATAATCTCTTAATTATGTGCAAAAGTGCGAAAATAATCAAAGGTTATACTAGATACGAGTCGGAACCAAGTGATTCATCTTGTCTATCTGTTTTTATTTTTATTTTATTTTCAGCATTTTAGTTAGTTTTTATTTTTCTTAGTTTAAAACATTTTTCTAAACTTTTTATTTTGATTAGACGTTGAGGATAAACCGGTACTAAAAGCTCTTGTGTCCTTGGACGACCTCGGTATCTTACCAACGCTATACTACGCTCACGATGGATGCACTTGCCCATATGTGTGTTTAGTGTTAGTAAAATATCGTGTTTTATAAATTTAAAACTTGGCTAAAATAAGTGTTAAAGGGGCTTAAAATATACACCTAAAATATACGACACTTTACCGCACATCAACCTCTCTCTCCCATAACCGATTCCCTTGTCGGTTTTCTTAGTCACCATCATTAGTCAGCATCCTAAGGAGGAACCAGATCACACTGACAATTATGTCGAACACGATGGGATCATCTCTGACTGGATTCTCCACTGCACTGTCTGCTGTAACAGGTATGTTTTTTTTATGTTTTCCCTCATGTATAAACAGAACTGAACCAACACTATGCCCACCTTTTTCATTTACCACTTGTTTAGGACATGGTTTTACAACAATCATCCAACAAATGTCCTTTATACTTACACTTGTCATTTCACCTCATGTTAACACCCCCACCCCCACCTCCCTTCCTCCCCCTATAAATACCAACCCTTTCCTTCACCATTTTCACACAAAACTCACGGGAAACTCTCAAAAATTCTTACGGTATTTTGTCCTCCATTGCCCTCTTTAATAAAGGAAATTTTGCTTCTAAGTAAGTTTTAGCAAATCTCCACTATTCTTTTTTTGCACTTTATTCTAACATATATTAATCTACTAGTCTAAGATCCCGCGAGTTTCGCGGGTGGCTTAACACAAACATTTTCTTATTTAATAGTGTTATAAATTTATTATGTTTATAATCTATAAAACAAAATTCAATTAAAATAATTGATTTATTAATTATGACATGGGTTTTATCCGACAGCAAGCCAGTTAATAATGGGCCCCTTGTGCAATTGGCGTTGACGTGGCGTGCTTATAATGTATAACCTTTAAGCTTAGGAACCTGTGTCTTACACGGGTTGATTAAAGATAATATCTCATTATCATCGCCGTTTACATAAAATGTTATGAATAAATACACGTGTTGAAACGGATCAGGTAACAACCTTTTATTAATCATCAATATACAGAAATCACAATTCGTTGAAAATCTCTTTATACACCTTTACATAAAATGTTATGAATAAATACACGGGCTGTATAAAGGAAATACTTCTTATAAATTTATCGATTTAATAAATTATACATAGATGTAGATGCTAATATACTCACAATTGGTTCCCGTGTTACGATTATTAACATATATTAACACCCCCAACTTATATAAAAAAACAAATATTGTTAAAAAACAGTTGTCAATAGACATATTTGCACACAAGCCGACAGCTCTTGGTAGAATAACGCCCTTCCTTAAAAGCTTGCAATGCATCCAGCAAATATCATGATAAACTTTAAGTCTTCATAAACAACCTAAGCAAAACTTATTTGTTACATTTTACATATGCAAAAAAGTTTCCCAAAGATAAAGTTCCAAGCCACTTTTTTCCAACCATTTGCTTCTGCTCATTTGTGAATGTGTTAAAGCTCACAAGAGCTATTAAAATAAGCAAGAAACTCATGCAATACAACATAGGATGAAGATTAAAAGGGTCTTCTCATGTTAGTAGTATACTGTTATCTAGTTTATAGGTCAAACAGCATTTGATTTGTTTATAGATTTTAGAGAAAAGCAAGTAGATGTATATGTCTTTAAAGGGAAAAAAATTAAACAAAAATATAATATAAAAAAAGATAGTGCACTAACAAAACTCATACATTTTAAAAAACGACCCATCTAGATGGTAACCATCCGATCGTAAACCCATGTTTGGTTAGAGTTTGTTTTAACCCGAACCAATATTAAGAAAGCAACCGTAACATATAACAAATCTCATGCCCATTTTAACCATTCTTCTAAACAACATATTTGTATTCAAAATAAAAGATAGAAAAGTACATCACCTTGAAAACCCGGTACGACTTAAAAACCGGTTTTTAAAACATTGGCTTTTTCCATTGTTTTTCTACATATATCAATTTCTACATGTTCAAATTGCTACCTGTTATGCATTAAATTTCTCTTAAAATCAAGCATACTTGAATGAATTATGATGATTTTTTTTTAAAGTAGTTTGTTTGACATTCAAAGTCAAGAGCAATATTTGTTTACTATGGTTGTTGACTTATTGTTAAATTTGCATGAGAGTGGAACCGAGATCAAGAAGCTTGTTGTGTTGGAAGGCATCTAGAGTTGTTCGTCGCAAGGTAATTTTAATATGGTTATTAACTTATTATTTGATGTCGTTCTTGACCAATTGAAAAAACAATCATCACCTAACGAAATATGTTCGGCTTCAATGATATCATGCCATCCAACAACAGCATACCTATTGTAAGAAAAATATATGAAGAAAATTTTGTTAGTAATATATGGAAATATGTTTAAAAATAAGGAAAAATAAAATTAATAAATAACATGAGTAATGCATTCACAAACCTTGTTTGACCATCAATACTCCGCGTAGAAAGACTCTTAACCCAAGTATTTCCTAACAACTTTAATCTTTATTTCAGAAAACCCATCTAAACCACCTAAGTGAGTAATTAATTTAGGAAGGATCTACATTTGATAACAACGATAAAATTTGTAAAGTTTATGAAAGAGAAACAATAATTAAAGATAATAAATTAAAGATATAGATGGATAGTATAATACCAATTCAGGTGTTACAGGCTATTGCTTTATATTCTGAATGTCTTAACAATGAGAACATATGTTATCAAATCCAAAACGTATACTTCTCTTCTTATAAAACCATATTAAACTTCTAGAAAAACTAAACTAACTATAAAAATACATCAAACACATTCCCAAGTTTCCTTCCTGTGGTAAAGGTACCTCGCTTTATTAAAAAAAAGGGTTCAGATCCTGCACGGTAAATATATAGGTGGTTAATAAAAGTAATAAATTGTCTCTAAATTAAAAATAAATCCAAAAAATCAACCAAAACAAACGGTCTATAAATGGTTTGTTGAATAAAAGTTCCAACGTTTACCGCACGTTTGCAATATACGAACACACTTTTGACATACGAACATACACTTTTGACGAACTCAACCGTGGAAAAGAATCTGAGATGGTTTTTACGAATTTAGTAAATGCAAGCATTCAGTAACAAAAACGGAAATGTTATAAGTTGTATATAGATGTGCAGCTCTTTGCTCTTAACCTTTTTGTTGATATTTTCTACATTCTTTGAATATTAATGTAATCGCTTCAACTAATCAGCACACTCGACCACATCTAACAGGAAAACAATCAACAACCATGAAAACTAAATCACCTATTTTTGGTTAAAGAATCAGCATCACCATCATTATTATATTATAACTGAAGAAATGGAAATTATTATAATTCGAAACCGAAGATAGACAGTATGGTACTCGATTTTGAACTTATTTTAAATCACCTTTTTTTTTAATTTTGTATGGTACTGGTTTGAGACTTTTAACGGTACCATACCAAACAGGTACCAACTGAACATATACGATATGGTATTCATTTTTAGTTTTAACTAAATTTAACTATTGGTATTATACAATACGGTACCGCTTCGGTAGGTATAATTGATTCTGACCCAACACTTATAAATGAAAAAGCTTAGAAATAAGTAAAAGCATGAACAAAAAACGTACCACTCCGTGTTTTAGTAAAAATTGATGGCACAATTGAACACTTAATTGAGAATCAAACAACAATTACCTATAACTAATGGATCAAAACTAATAAAAATATGTAAAGACTACTTCTCACCAGATGAAGAAGACTTCCACTATTCCCTATTCTCAGTCAGAGATTCCTGTAGCATCTCCTTGCACTGTTCTAGTCCGCGACATTCAATTTCACTTACTGGTTCCCTCCTCCAATGCCATGTCAAAGCTGGAACTTGGTCATGAGATGATACTCTCATGGCTACATAAGATAAAAATACTTTTAAATAAAAAAAACAGGTCTAGTAAAATAGCCTTTAACCCAAGCATGCCTATTCAACGTGGTTCTATAACAAACCATTACAACATGAACATGTTTCGACCCGCAATTCAACCTGACCCTGTAACTCATTTCAACAATGATAAATATATAATTATAGCTATTATTTTTTAGTTATTTAATACCTTTTAAAAGAACACATGACCCTATTGATTTTGGTTAAAAAAACCCGTTATAACACAAACCAAAATAACCATCTAATAAAACGACCTGCCGTCAACTAACCTATATGTGAAAAACCCCAACTTATACTTCTCAGATAGAAAAGATCAAATCAAGAAACTATTACATGTTATCAAACATCTAGAGTCACATTTAACAAAATAACCATTGAATCCATGCTTCTAGTTTCATTAAGCAAAAAAATAATAGAATACAACTGCAAAAAGAACATAAATCATACCAGTACCATGGCGTATTCCACCTCCAATGCTTCCCGATAAATAAAGAGAGAGTCCTAAATAGAGAAGCAAAATTATAGAGGTTGAAATTGAAAAGCACGGTTAGGAAAATTTGAGACCACATATACGGTTGTTGCTCACAATTCATATTCCTCTTCCCTATACGATAGGGATGACGACAAAATCATATAAACTAATTTTACTTGATGATTGTATATTTTTGTCCAACAAAACAATAAAATAAAGATTTCCAAAAATAATAGATGAATTGTCAATGGGTGTTGATGGAATGGTCTCAACTCTCAATAAGAGGTGATAACTTAGAAGCCTTATTTTCACCATTTGTTCGTTCTTAAAAACCAAATGATTTTTCAAGGATTCTTTTTGAAGATCAAACGCAAACTGCTTCTTGCTAAAGGCCTTGTCTAAAATGAACCACTTGTACTTCAAGCCTAATTGAACAACTTGTTCTTCAAGTCTAACAGCTTCTTCTTCCAAGACAACTTCTGCTAGAAATTCTAATGGCTACCAATTTTCATAATTAAAAACAATAAAAACCCAGGTTAAATAAATTACAAATAGTTTAGCATACAAAAAAAAAAGAAGAGAATACACTATTGTGATTAAAGAACTAACTGTAGGAGAGAGATAAGACGGTAATCAGTAAAGAGCTCCTAAAGGTCTAGTAAGTGCCCTTCGAAAGCTCTATGAGCAGTATCTTCATGTCTAAACCTTTTTGTTAGTTTGGCAACCTGCAACAAATAGAAAACTAAAAATAAAATTATAATATCAACAAATGAATACCCTTCCAAGAAACTACCATCAAAATAATCAAATAAAAAGTCAATAGTGATAGACCAATACATCTTATTGTAATATACTTGCAGCAAACAGGTATTATACCAAACAGGTACCAACTGAACATATACGATATGGTATTCATTTTTAGTTTTAACTAAATTTAACTATTGGTATTATACAATACGGTACCGCTTCGGTAGGTATAATTGATTCTGACCCAACACTTATAAATGAAAAAGCTTAGAAATAAGTAAAAGCATGAACAAAAAACGTACCACTCCGTGTTTTAGTAAAAATTGATGGCACAATTGAACACTTAATTGAGAATCAAACAACAATTACCTATAACTAATGGATCAAAACTAATAAAAATATGTAAAGACTACTTCTCACCAGATGAAGAAGACTTCCACTATTCCCTATTCTCAGTCAGAGATTCCTGTAGCATCTCCTTGCACTGTTCTAGTCCGCGACATTCAATTTCACTTACTGGTTCCCTCCTCCAATGCCATGTCAAAGCTGGAACTTGGTCATGAGATGATACTCTCATGGCTACATAAGATAAAAATACTTTACTCTTGGTTTAAAAACATATACCATATCATCTATAATTTAAAAATACTTTACTCTTGGTTTAAAAACATGGTTTAATCTATATACCATATCATCTATAATTTAAAAACATGGTTTAAATTTTATTACACATAAAAACACTAAAAACGACCAACGGGAATACATAAGTGTGACCCTCCCGTTTTGGATAGATTTTGTGTTGTAACTTTGGACAATCATAACTTGGTCAAAACTTAATCAAATCAAGTAAACTCGTACTTTATGATTAAATACATTAAAATACGATTTCAACGATATATAATACACTTAAAATCACTTTCGTTTGGACCCTTAACCATTTAAAACAAAACTGAAGCGTAAAACTGAACGATCTGTAAAGATCCACGATTTTGACCATTTTTCGGGTTTTTTAAATGAAAGTTGAAGAGCACATTCTAATTTAGTAGATCGGAAATTTTCGTAAGTTTTCAGTGTCGTTTACCATTTTTAAAACGTATAGCGAAAACAACACATAAAGCTGTTAACATTTATGCTTTCCAAAAAACTAAATGATTTACCATTAACGAAAAGTTCTTGTAGCCAATATCATCTACAAATACAAATTCAAAAACCTAATTAACCATCCTTAAATTATTGGGGTTTACTTGTAATTATTGAGAATGCGCAAACTCATCATCAATCATCAAGGTGAGTTCATAGTCCTCTTTTTACCTTTTGGGTGATACATGTGTTATAACTATTTTTCCTAATTACCTTATGCAATTCAATTACCCATGGCTTATATGATCGATATTTGCTTTTTGTGTGAAAACTTGTTTGGTTGACTAAACTTATGCATTCATTAACGGTGGCCATGTCGAACGATAGCATGTTATAGTGCTATAGGTGTGACAACCCATCCCCGCTTCCATTAGGTTTTGTTTGTTGTTGTGCTTTGGGAAGTAACCACGTGGGATGATAGAAACCGACAATCTTTTGTTTCAGGAAACCTTTGGGTTACCTACTTGTCAACTAAGGTTTGAATGTACCGCCAGTGACCATATCTTTTATGCAAATTGCTTAGTTTTCCATATATTGCCATATGAATTGTACAATAACCTTTGCTATGTGTTGTTACTATTAAACCTATGTTGTTCACCAACTTCTTTGAAGTTAACATTTGATTTTATACATGTTTCAGGGTATTGTTTAATGACTCCAAGACTTGTGATCACTTAGATTTTGCAGGTTTTTTTTGCCTTAGATTTAATTCTTAGCCTAAACTATTGTATGTTATGTTACCTGAACAAGTTGTATTGGTTGGTTGTTGAGCAATGTAAGTTGTTGAGTAATGTACTTTGAATAAATGTTATACTTAAATTCCAAATAGTTATCATGTCCTGTTGAACAATCTAGTGGCGTGACGCCTAGACGTTTCCGTCATCGATTGGGCTGTTACAAATGGCTAGTTATAAGGGGCCCACCCACAACATCTCTTTCCATCCTGTTACTTCTCTTGCCATTGAGAATGGTTCCTGGTTGCCTCCCTTACCGAACCCCCTTCCTGATAGGGACTGTGTATCCTTACACATCGATCATAATGAGGTGTGCAATTATCCCAAAAATGTTGTAGGATCGTGATCTGACCCGAATGAGTCGTTCAGAGGCGTTCAACTACGTTTCAGGTGCGGAATAACAAGAAACGAAGGTAGAGACAACTTGCAATTCACTTAATCTACTGATTTTATTGATTTGACAATGTTTACAGCTCGATCTTCACACCGGCAGCACCTCGGTATGGAATTCTAGAAAGTTACAAATGAGTTCGCTCATGTGGTATTTATAGTGTTGATAGGTTCCCACATATGGACATGTACACATAAGCAGACCTGACACATAAGCGGACCTCCTATGTCTATATAAGCGAACCTGACGAATAAGCGGACCTCCTATGTCCATATAAGCGGATCTATCAGTTTAGACCTATATGCTATCCTATTTTCTCGTAAAACGTGCCCTGATCTAACAATCTAAAACTAAGACTCGATACAAGACGAAGTCGACAGATGTAGTGCACCAACAGACTCCCCCTCAGATGTTGACGAGTCGACTATCGAGTCACGACAATGCTGTATCTTCACTTCTTCAGTCTTGATCAGTCTCTGGGCTTTTCTCTCTCTATCTTCGTCAACAGACTCCTCCTTAACAGTATCTGCTTGAATATCATCAGACTTCCCTTCTCGATTTGCTGGCATTTCTTTGTTCTTCAGCAACATCTACTTCAGGTTCTTTGTCTGACTTTCACAGCAATTCATTTCTAGAATCGAAACTTGGCTATTCCTGCACATACTTAACCCAGAAATGAATTTCTAAATTTAACAATTTAAATGCACCAACATTCTGATATAATCAGATGACTCCCTCTCATAAACATAAGCATCAACAATCACTCTCCCTCAGATCACAAACTCATGATGAACCACTTGTTGATTTAGAAAATACATTTTGACATTTTAAAACACACTCCCCCTCACAACTTTGAAAATCAGCTTTCCAACATCAGTTGTCGAAAATCTTTTTGACTTTTTCAAAAGTTTATGCTAAAACACACTCAAAATCTTTTTGAATTTTTACAAAGAAACAACAAAATGCAGTAAAGAAATATTTACAGACAATATTTTTGTGAGTTCGTGCAAGAGGATCATATCAGTTTTTAACAAGTCACAAGTACCGTTGAGCTTAGTTACACATTAAGAATTAAACAATTCACTTAGATTGCCAATATACTGATCCACTTAAATTTTCACACAAATTTCAACTGATTCAGGATATGAGTTAGGTGTTTTAAGAACTTAAACTCATTCATGTGTCCCACCTCTTGAATATACTCCCGTATCCAGATCCCAATATTCAGTCTTACAGGTGAGTATACCACAGATGATATCTGTAAGGGGTTAAATTGCGAGGGCCGTGAGAGCTCGGGTCAATTTTCGATACGCAGAGAGATGACGGCTTCGACTTTTGGTGTGTCCCCTTTAGAGGATCTTTTGCATTACAACAGCAATGACTATCAATTTTATTGTTTCATCAATTTGCTGAGGGCTGCATTATATTTCAAGCATGCGGAAAGTATTCTCCGGGGACTAGGTCAGAAATTCCTTTCAGCAGAAGTCCCGGGATAATACCCCAGATATCACTGAGCATAAAGACCTAGTATCTCAGAAAGAGGGACCTTTCAAACGAGATTTCAGGGGTTACCTATATATCCAAGTAGTGTTCCCCACGAAATAAGCAAGTTTGAAATTTAGTTTATATCCCGAAAAAGCTTACTAAATGTGTAAAAACCTATCGGCATATCATCAGTGAGACTGTTTAATGCTATTTAATCAATACATTTCTTTAGCATATTGTGACTGTCTACTGATGTACTATCATTTCCTCTTCTTTGACACAAAAACTCATTTTTGAATTTTTATCATGTTTTTGTCTTTTTCAAATTTTCAAATGTTTTTGGATTTTCAGAAATTTCTACTCCCCCTAAAATGCAAACACATTTTTAGAAAATTTGAAAACAAACTAAACTCACTTGAAACATAACATGAACTGTACAAAAACTTGACAACTGACATCGAATCACTTCAATTCGCCATCCACTTGGCATAAACAATCTGAACTCCCCCTATCACAAACCATTTTCTCATTTAGATCTCAAAACACTAAAGTTTGTTTTAATCAAAATGATTTTTTCCGGAAAATGAGTTTGTTTTAACCACTTGATAAATTTACCACTTGTAAAGTATGGGGATATGGTTCATCATCTTGTCAGTTTTTATCAAATGTAGTAAATCAAGTACAATTTAATGTCCCTGATTCACTGTTTGCAATCAAGCAACCTCTAAACCACTTGTAAGAATTACCACTTGTAGGATCACAAACAAAACCACTTGTAGGTATGACTAACCAATACCAACTGTAGGAATGTTACGTCTACATGCATCATTTTACCAAACAGGATGCCGATTCCTGCTTTGCACTTACCAACCTGGAAGCTCCGGCGTAGTCCTTTCACCTGTACAATTCAAACATTTTTCAAATCTTTTCAAACAAAAACTTTCAAACACTAGAAAGATGCCGATTCCTGATCCACGATATAAACTTGGGATCTCCGGTATAGTCCTAAGACTTCAAGGAAAACAGACTTCCATCCAAGTCTTTTCAGACTTGATGGCTTTCAACTCTTGCTCAGTAGGGTTGTATGTTGCCTTTTTAGTTGCATAAAAATCTTTAACCCCTTGTAGAATCGTTCGACTGATTCGAATGAGTCGATTAGAGAAGTTTTGATCTATTTCAGGTGCGGAAAACAAGAAATAGACTTAGTAACAGCTTGATCTTCACTTAATTCACTGATTGTATTGATTTGACGTTGTTTACAATCGATCTTCACACCGGCAGAGCTTCGGCATGGAATACATGGACTTCCTCTGAACTCTCTACTGATTTCGCTTATGTGTGCCTATATATAAGGTTGGTGATTTCGCTTATATGTCACAGGACCATATGAGCGAAATCCCATATGACCATATAAGCGAAATCCCAAAGTTCAAATAAGCGAAATCCCTAAAGTCCAAATAAGCGAAATCATACAATTTAACATTTAAACTATTTTGTCTTCTAGCTAACATGCAAACTGATTTCATTTAAGCATGTTATCTTCACGTGCATTTGTTTCCATGATGTAAGTGATGATGTCACTTTAATGATGTCATCTTTAAACATGATGACATCATGCTTGATCAACTTCACAACGAACCCGAGACTCGACATAAGACGAAGACGACAGATGAATGCACCAACAGACTCCCCCCTCAGATGTTGACGAGTCTTAAGTGTCGAGTCTTCGCATCTTCAGTCTTTATCAGTCTCTTTTCTTTCTTGGCATATACCAGGATCTTCTCTTTGGCTCTAACCTCGTCAGACTCCCCCTCTCATCATGATGGGATCGCCGTCTGGAATTAGCTATCACCTTGAGACCAATCCTTGGCTTTATCTCTGATCAGCTCATTTCCTGCACACATTTTCTCATCACAACATAAGTTTTTACTTAAATCAATAAGAAAAACTTACTAATAATAGTTCCATCAAGTTCAAATTAATGACCATGATTAACTAATATCAACTTCTTTCTCAAAATCAGTTTCTTCTTTTAAAACACACACTCCCAAACCAGTTCATCATGTTCAGCACTTGAAATTTTGAATATCAGCTATCCAACACCAGTTGTCGAAAATCTTTTTGACTTTTTCAAAAGTTTATGCTAAAACACACTCAAAATCTTTTTGGATTTTTCTGAAAGAAAGAAACGCAATAAAGAAATATTTACAGACAATATTTTTGAGAGTTTGTGTAAGAGGATCATATCAGTTTATGTGACCAATCACTAGCACCGTTAAGCTTTAAACATTTTAAGTTCTAAACGATTCACATGGATTGACGATATTGTTGTCCACTTAAACTCAATCTAAAAACTTTCAATCTGCTTACCGATACTTTAAGGTATATTAAGATAGCACTAAGTTCATATGGACCCCACGATCTCAGCATATCCCCTCATCATGCAATACACTAACTCAAATAATGCCTTTAAACTTTTATCAACTGTGATTTGTGCAAAAATAAAGCAGAATGTTTAAACATTAACAATCAGGTCGATACTTCCGTATACGCAGAGAAAGTCCAATGTTTAAACAAAATAAGAAAAATAAAACAAGTTGAAGTTGTTTAGGCTTTAACCACCAGGTCGATACTTCCGTATACGCAGAGGTGACCCAAAGCTTAAACGAAACACCAAAGAAAATAAAGCAGAACGTTTAGGCAACAACATCCAGGTCGATACTCACGTATACGCAGAGGATGTCCGATGCTTAAACAAAATAAAGAAATAAAACAAGTTTAAATCTTTGCAAAAATGAAATGCACAATCACAGCGACTTTTCTGCAAAGTTGTGAAAGTTCACAAACTTAACCAGTTTTATGTCTTTCGACAATCAGCGATTACTGAGTAGGCACACAATCAAGAAGGACAAAACTAAGTACTATGCTTTCGACCATGTTTCCCACTAGAACTAGGCTTTTTCATTTAGGTTTGTATCGTTATCGCAAATCTACTAATCTAGCTGAGCCTACCGTCACATCTTTATTGAGACCGTTTATCACATTTTAACTTTACATTTCTTTAGCATGCTGTGACAGTCCAACTGATCTACTATCATTTCCTCTTTTTACAAACAAAACTCATTTTGAATTTTTTAATGTTTTTGACATTTTCAAATTTTCTAATTTTTTTAAAATTTTTACTCCCCCTAAAATCAAAATATGTCTCAATTTTGATTTTCTGAGAAAATTTGAAAACAAGCTGTACAAACTTGACAACATGATGAGAATCACTTCAATTCTCCATCCACCTGGCGTAAACAATCAGAACTCCCCCTCAGAACAAACTATTTTCCCATAATGATTTCAAAACACTTAAGTTTGTTTTAATCAAAATGGTTTTTCCGGAAAATAAGTTTTGTGTGAATTTTCACAAATACAGGGATCTTTCATCACTTTGTTTTCTTCAATCACTTGTAAAAACTAACATTTTTAAGATCAATCCTCAAACATCACTTGTAGAAAATCAAGTACAACTTAATGTCCCTGATTTACCACTTGTAAGACGAAATCACTTTCGTGAATTTCTCAAGAAATGTGCCGATTCATGTTCCACGCTTACCAACCTGGGAACTCCGGCAAGTCAGGTTTTTCATTTAAACATATTCACCCAAGCCTGACTGTCCTTGGGTGATTTTGAATTCTTGTTCAACAATGGTGGAAAATTTGCATCATCCATTGTTAGACCAGAATTCTCAACTTTTACCTCAACACATGGCTCTTCTGGCTTTACCATACCAGAATCATTGCCTGATCGTGGCTTGTCTGACTTTAATGAATCAGATTCATCGCCGACATGTGGCTCCTTTGTTTCCGAAGAAACAAATTCATCGCCAATAACTTTCTTTTTCTTCTTTCCCTCTTTCGTCCTCAGATTTGTATCTGATGAATTCGTCTTTCTTGACTTTGCAATCGAGGAAGTCGATTCATCAGAACTCTTATTTTTACCAACAGATGAACCCGAAGACAATATCTTCTCTAGATACTCTCTAGCCTTCTTTCTCTTCTTCCTCAGTCTGTCTTTCTGCCCCTGAGAAAGTTTCACTTTCGTTTCTTGAACTTTAGGTTCTTGAACCTTCTGTTCTTTGGGCTTGACAGTGACTGATTTCTTTGCCATCTTCTGAGAATTAACCCTTAATCTTTCATTTGATCTCCTTGGGCAATCTCTGGCAATGTGACCTCTGATGTTGTAGTTAAAACATCTCCTCGTCTCATAACTCCAACCTTGGCAGTTAACAGCAATGTGTCCTTGATAACCACATCGGTAACACACTCTGTTATCGTACCAATCACCATTTTCAGCCCAAATGCTCAAATCAAAGCACTGTTTGGCTTGGTGATATTCCTTTTTCCTTTTGATTGCTAGATTTGACTTTTGAGCACTGTGGTCCGACCTGCACCACTTATTGCCAACAATTTTTGAATTTTCATTTTTTACTTTATGTAATTTTTTATTGCGATTGGATGATTGATCTGATGAACTTTTATTTTCTTTTTGAACATTTTTCAAAATTTTATCTTTTTGTTTTTGTTCCACTTTCTTCTTCAAAGGTTTTTGCTTAGAGCATTCTCCCTTTTCAGTTGATTGTGGAACAGTTTCTTGAAACTTTTCTTTTAACATCAAAAATAAATTCTTTTTCTTCAATTTTTCATTTTCATCATCAGATTTCTCATAACAATCTTCAACTTTGACTTTGTCAAAGTTTGTGACATTGTCACTTATTGGAACAGAATTTAAAGGTTTTGGGCAAGGAATAGTTGAAGTATTCACAAACACCTTCAACTTTTCTTCCCATTCATTGATTTTCTTTTGAGCACATTCTGCCTCTTTTTCAAGTCGAATAATCTTTTCAAGATGAGAATTGATTGCAATTTGTTTTTCAAGATTGTTTTTACCAAACATATCTCTCTCATCTTCTAAAATTTTTATTTGACTTTGAAAAACTTTTTCAATCTTCGATTTTTCATTTTCAAAACTTTTAATTTTTTCTTCAAAAGTTTTGTTTTCTGATGTCAAACTGTTCAAGTCATTTAACAATTTAACATTTTCAGATTTAAGCTTTTCACAATTTCCCTGCAACATAAGAATCTGATTAATATCAGCTTGCTTCTCATCCTTCAACTTTTTGACTTCCAATGTCAGACTTTCCGCATCCTTCAATAGTTTGTCATTGTTAGTCTTAAAGTTGTCACATTTGCAGCACACTGTTTCAGAACTTGAAAATCCATTCTTCACAGATTCTTCATTCTTTGAAACTTCTTTTTCTTCTATCTTGTATGTTCCTGCACAAAAATTTTTAACGAAATTAAGAGGATTCGCATTCTCATCAATGTAACAACCCCTCTTGTTATCGTATATCAAATTAGTTTTTGTAGCAAGACATACATTAATTCTTCTTTTTATTTCAAGAATCACATTCAAACCCATTTTCATCAAATTCTTTTCAATTTCATTTATCAACTCTTTCTTTTTCATGTCACTTTCAGATTTATACTTTTTAAGTTTGTTGATAAAATCTTTTAGATATAGCTTTGAAAAACTAGAATCCTTTTTTAGATTTTCCAAACAATCTTCCCACTCTATTGGTAATGCATCAGCAAACTTTGATACTTTTTCAGTATCTGACAGTCTTATCTCATGTTCTTTCAAATATTCAATTAAGACTATATATCGGTTTGCTAGATCATCCAAATTTTCATTTTTCAAACATACAAAGTATTTAAACCTTTTCTCCCAACCAACCTTCTTCACATTTCTATAACTATCATCTATAAACCCTCGATGCCAATCATTAAATTTCTCAAAATAATAGTTTTCTGTTTCGTCAAACATTTTTCGACTTGTTTCAAATACAACCTCGATCAATATTGATTATCTTTCAAAACAATGTGACCGACACTATCAAGTAACAAACTAATTTGATTGGGCCGCTTGGTTGATGTTGAAACTTGGGCCGATGACAAACCAAAATCACATGCAAACCTGGGCCTGACTTCTTGTTCACATGCAAACCAGTGACAACAACTTCTTTTGTTGTTGGATAAAGATTGGGCCACCTAAAAATATCACTTCACACAATCAGATTACAATTAAAATCACTATCACATGAATTCAAACATAATGGCCGACATTCTATTAATTTCTTTGCATGTAAACTTTAACTTTTATTGAATAACTACACAAGTCACATGCTAACTGATATTATTAAAAGCAATTGGCCGACAACTGTTTACAGCTCACGTTATCTTGATACTCACAAAATGAAATCACATGCAATCTGATTATTTCAATTTACTAGACCTTGAGCTTTTCAAACAAAATGATAATATCACATGCACCAATGATTTACTTATTCCCAGATCACATGTAAACTGTCCAATTTCGTAAAATATTTCACAATACACGATGCATTTTTCAACAGTTCACACTTTAAAGTTATTGGAGCAGAAACAGATTTGAGCACTATGAGCGGAATCAAATTGATCACATGAGCGGAATCAAATTGTTCACAAGAGCGAAATTAGGTTGTTCAAATAAGCGAAACCCCTGATTTGTGCATCTATGAGCGAAAACAGAGTGTCCAAATAAGCGAAATCACACAAATTCCGTATAAGCGAAACCTATTCGAATCCAATTTTAGTCCATTTCTAATTCGTATTTCAAAGTCAAACTCTCAGGGATTTATCTATGTCCAATTACGCACAATCTGTGAAATTTTGAGTTTATTTTGACCGGTAAAACTGTCTGAACTGAAGAAAGAAAGTGTAGAAGATAGAAATCTCGATGAAATAAAGCTGTAATCTGCAAAACTTCTCCAACTGGCTCTGATACCAATTGTAGAATCGTTCGACTGATCCGAATGAGTCGATTAGAGAAGTTTTGATCTATTTCAGGTGCGGAAAACAAGAAATAGACTTAGTAACAACTTGATCTTCACTTAATTCTCTGATTGTATTGATTTGACGTTGTTTACAATCGATCTTCACACCTGCAGAGCTTCGGCATGGAATACATGGACTGCCTCTGAACTCTCTACTGATTTCGCTTATGTGTGCCTATATATAAGGTTGGTGATTTCGCTTATATGTCACAGGACCATATGAGCGAAATCCCATATGACCATATAAGCGAAATCCCAAAGTTCAAATAAGCGAAATCCCTAAAGTCCAAATAAGCGAAATCATACAATTTAACATTTAAACTATTTTGTCTTCTAGCTAACATGCAAACTGATTTCATTTAAGCATGTTATCTTCACGTGCATTTGTTTCCATGATGTAAGTGATGATGTCACTTTGATGATGTCATCTTTAAACATGATGACATCATGCTTGATCAACTTCACAACGAACCCGAGACTCGACATAAGACGAAGACGACAGATGAATGCACCAACACCCCTTTACTTTCCCATTCAACATTTTCCCAAAAATTTTCTTAACACTCCCATTGAATGTTTTCTCGACATCAAACTTAGTATTCTCTTTGTAAAACTGATTCGAGATATCAACCTTACCAACTTTCTGTTTAACTTCTTCAAATTTCAGTGATGGAAACTCATCATCATTCACTGAAATTTTCATCTCAACCTGCGGCTCTTCTGGCTTTGTGGAACCAGATTCATTGCCGACTATCACATCAACTTTCTTAACAACCCACACTTGGTTGTCATTCTCTTTCTTTTTATAAAAATTCTTTTTAGAACACTCACCAACCTCATAAGTTGAATTTTCAAAAATTTTAAGTCTGTCGGTTGGTGGTTCAACATCAACAACCTTTTCTTTCAATTTCTGAGAAACTCCCTGTCTTGTTTTGGCATTTTTCTGACAGTTCCATGCAATGTGACCAGTTTCATTGCACTTGTAACAGGTACGAGTCTCTCTTTGATAAAACAATTCAGTTCCATTCTTCTTCTTTTCAGCAAGAAATTCTTGATTTGACTGTCTCCAGAATGGTTTCTTCTGTTCCTCTTCTGCACTTCCACCTGACACAAATTCTGTTTTTGTTTTAGAATTTTTCAAATTTTTATGATTTTCTGGTGGAATAAATCCTAATTAAGTATCTTGTTTTATTATCCTTTTTTTCGGAAAAATATGTTGAAAGTAGTTTAGAGCATATCAAGTGACATGATTTATAAGGGAAAATAACAGTATTAAATATTTGATTAAATATTCTTCACAAAATAACAAATTTATATACTCTTAAAATGAAATGTCGGTGACCCTATCAAATTACAATATTGCCCATTCTGTCGTTTTCTTCTTTTCTCTTTTAGGGTTAGAGAACAACCAGGACCGCATCCACATGCCACATGCCACAAGCCCTTCTCACCTTCTTTTGCGCAGAATAGAGAGAGCGAAGAAATACATCTTATGGTGGAGACCGGAGAGACGAAGGGACAGAGAGAAGAGAAAGAAGCAGAGCAAAAGGAACCCAGAGGTTCCAGCCACCGGTTCCGGCGTAGCGACGGCCACAGGTCCGGTGATGCTACATCGTGATCAACCACCTTCTTACGCGAATCTTAGATCTTCTTCCTAATCGAACAATTCTAACTTTCGTCATAGTAGCTCCGGTGTCAAAGTTAGGGATTCCGATGGACACAAGGTAACTAAAGCACTCTTCATATCTATTTCACCCCATTTGAACTTGCTTCACATGAAGTTACAGAATTTGCGATGTAATTGTTCTTTGATTTGATTATTATTCATTTTATTGTCAATTTGAGCTTTTAAAACAGGATCCAGGCTTATTTAGGTTAACTTTTAATTTGGGTCAATCATGTATATATTATTTAACTATATTGTTATCCAGCTTTTTCTTGATAAGTTCATATTTTTTATGTTCTTATCATTAATTCCATGTTTATTGTGAAATTTAGCTTATTTGGGGGAAATTTTAATTTGGATCAATCATAGCTTTGTGTTTTTTAACGTATTATTATATGCATTTTTTTCATGAATTAAGGATGGCCACAGGCTGCCTAGAAAATGATGGAAGATGGTGGTGTTTGGTGAAACACCTGATGTCCACCATAAAAGTAATTGAAGGCTGTGTGATTTATGCATTCAGTCCATCTCTTTGTGTACACTTTAAAAAAACCAGATGTGCATAATCAGTCTTTGGTTTGTGAAAATCAGCATCGGATCATGGAGATGGAGCGAATTACCAATTTTCCGATGAGTATTGCTCACATCGGACCGAGAAAACTACAGCGATTTGCCGAGACGTTGTTCATAAGGCATCTAAGGTATTAGATCTGTTTCGGCAGAGGCGGATCTTACGGCAGAAACTGTGGCGGGGGTGGAGGTTATGGTGGCGGCGGTGGTGGTGGAGGATACAGTGGTAATACACAAAATCAAGGTTAGTGCGTCACTAGAATTTCATCTCTAATTTTCATTTTTGAACAGTTGGTTGAGTTGGTCGAAACTTCCGGTATAACTTTGGGACGATGGGTTTCATCGGAGATCAGATCGATTCTTTGAAGTCGCTAAAAGTCAGACAAGCCTTAGAGCAAGTCATCACTCTGGGTACGATCATCTTTTAATCTCTATATATATATATATATATATATATATATATATTCACAATTCAATCCATTTATTTCATGAATCTTCAATCTTCCGTCTTCAAGCTTCTGATCATATGTTTGTGCTTCTTAATTTCTTGATCCAATGTAAGTTATTTAATTATGTTTCAGATTCGTAGGATTCATAGATGTAAACTGTTCATACCAATCTATCACTGATTTGGTTATTAGTTGCTAAATCACATCAACATAATTTGAAATTAGTAGTCAAATAGTTGTTTTTATTTCTTTGTTTGTTATTTTTTGGGGCTTTTCAAATTAAGTTTAGTTTGTATTATTGTGTATTGAATCAGCTTGCAAAGCTAGGATGGGATCGCAAGTGTCACTTCAAGGTATTTTTTGGTTTATTTGACGTGATGTCGCCGCCGCAACGCGCGACACGGGCAAAAATCTAGTGAATTCTTATATTCAAAGCATCAATTACAATAACACGAAAAACCAATCACAAAATGAGACATACTAAAATTTACATCACATGGTTCAACACATAATATTTACATCACATGGTTTAAAAGTGATAATAGTACTTTTATATATGTGTCTAGTTATGCAAAAATTACAATACTTTTGATTGATTCAATGTCTAGTGATTGATCCAAACACCCTCTGTCTCTAGATGATGTTTTGGATAGATTTTAAAAAATGAAAACCTGTAGGGCACAATTTTAAATACGTTTATATTGACGTTTGACATGTTTTTGATGATTATATAAATTTTTGTTTAATGTTGTTTTGTCTTACATGACCCGACCCGATCCGCTATAAACCGATTTGTTTTATATAGCTAGGAGTCTAAAATCTTTAGAAATATTCCGCACCCACAGTAAAAAAATCCTGGGTCCGTCACTGGTACCCAACCATGTCATCATAACCCAACGTCACCACGTAACTTACATAACCATACAGTTAATGACCACTACACCACGAGTGTAGTACTGACAAATCCCGCCGTAGCGGCACGTATAAGGGACCACAAATATCATGTGTATGTCATGCTCAGGTTATAACATGCGTACAACAGTCATGCCATATTATTACAGTTTAGGACACACATATTCACATTTGAAAAGCATTCATAAAACTCACCTTTGCTATATGGATGTTTTACTATAATCAATCCGAACTTAATTTCCTAATCAAGACCAGAATACTCTTGGTCACTAGTCATATGAGTGGGACACTGGCTAGCCATTATCTTGGCTATGACCCTTAACCCTACTCTTAGTAAATTATTATAATTAAGTTTATAAGTTAATTAATAATCCTAATAAAGATTCTAATATTAAAGTTAACAAGAAACTAATATTTAAACTAAATAGATACTAACCTGACTAAGCGCTCTATATACGAGAGAAGGTTCCAAGTGAAATACATTCTTAGACCGTCCGTAATGGGGCGTGATTTATAAAAAAATTCGATGAAAACGCCGAGAACCCATTACACCCCGGCGTGTTTCGGCGTGATTTTGGGCAAAAATGGTTTTGGCGTTCTTTCAAACACGCTCCGATGGTTGTTGACTGGCCAATCAAGAACTAGCAACGGCTAGTTAACGGCTACTTTGTTTTTTTTTAAAACTTTTTACCTACGATTGGAAGGAGCGTTATTGGGCATTATTCCCACTACGCCACTTTTGCAATAACCCCAATAATGCCCCCATGTTGACTGGACTGCCACGTGGCACAAAACGCCCAAGGGTGGGGACATTGTTGCTCAAACCACTACACATGGTCTTAGGGTGTAAGACCATGCGCAGTGGTTAAGCCAAATAATGCCCCCACCATGGGGCGTTTTGCGACACGTGGCAGTCCAGTCAGCATGGGACATTATTGGGCGTTTTTACAAAAAAGGGCGTAGTGGGATAATGCCCAATAATGCCCCGTCAATCATTACACAATTATTAATTTTTTTTTTAATTTCATTTAAATAAAAAACATTACATTCTTAAAAAAAATTAAAAGTTATCTCCATCTTTAAAACCATATCTAAACTACAGGGACCAAAGTTGTCAAAACCAAACCTTTTAAACCTCCTCTGCGTTCCATCTTCTTCTTCGTTTATTTGCAGGTTTTCCGGCACAATTTCCGGCTAACCACAAAGCCATTCCGACTCGATTTCGTCTTCTTCCGGCACAATTTCCAGGTGTCTCCATCTGATTGGCTGGTGAAACTTATTCAAAGCGTTGTTTAAAAAACGACTTTTTTTCGAAAATAACGCTAAAAAACGCCGGGTGTAATGGTCCCCGGGCGTTATTTGGCGTTTTTTTTTCATTTTTTTTAAAAATATCGCCCCACTACGGGTGGTCTAAGGAGTGGTTAAACACTTGAGTGTAGCAAACTAAAAAATCAACCAATGAGAGTGTGTCATGTCAAAGTGGTAAACTATGCTCAAAAGTATTGGCAATGGTTAGACACTTGGTGAAGTCGTAAACTATTTAAAAAAAAAAGAAAAAAAGTGTGATTGGTTGAGATTGGAATGGACCCCACCCCACCCCACACTACCCTCTCTCTCTCTCTCATACCCTCCCTTCACACTACCCTTTGCCACTCCCCTTTGCCGCACCACTCCGGACACCCTTATGAGCTAGTTCCCTATTTATAGTCTCTGTAGTGTTATAACTTCCTATACTTAGGGGCTGTTTGGCAACCCTCTTAATGAATCATTAAGAGGTTCCCCTCTTATTTGGACAGAGGTGTATTTGTTTGGTTGGCAAAAACACTAGCCTCTTAATGGCATCATTCAGTCTGTATCATACAGATTTCAGATGTTGCTGAATGAAAAAAAAGACTATTGTTACCCTCCTCCTCTAATCAGCCAAGAACTACACCTTTCACCTCTCATCAGCCAAGACCTCCGCCCCCACCCCTCTCCTCACCACCGAACAGCCGCCTCCTCCTCCCTCTCCTCACCACCTCCCGCCGCCTTCCTCCTCCCTCTCCTCACCACCGAACGCCTCCCGCCGCCCTCCTCCCGCCGCCCTCCTCCCTCTCCTCACCACCTCCCGCCTCCCGCCGCCCTCCTCCCTCTCCTCACCGCCGAACAGCACCCAGGTTCGTTTTCTTGGTTATTTTTTTTATTAAACTGATTTTTCATTTATTTATTTTACTCATTGAAGATCGTCTTGTTGTTGTTGAAGATCGGTGGTGGGTGTTGTGGTGGTGAAGCGGTGGGGATGGTTTAGGTAGAGAGAGAGAGAAAGTTCTGGAGGTGAGGGATGAGATGAGGAATTGAGGATGGAGAAAGTTCTGAGGAATTGAGGATGAACATGTAATGGTTTTTTTAATTAAAAGGGGTAAAAATGTCATTTTACACAGTCATTCAGATGTGCAACCAAACAGCACTTTACTGGTTCAGCACTTACTGGTTCAGAGCCTCTTACCCATTCAGACCTTTTATTCATTCAGCACTTATTGATTCAGATGTTGCCAAACAGCCCCTTAATGTTACTTCGTAACCAAGCTTCATCAACACACCTCATCAATACACATGTACGCTTCTCCTGTCTTGCTTGAATACTCTATACACGTATGTATGCACGTAGACACTTGTTATATAATTTGCTTACCGTTGTTCGTTGATATCTTCATGATGAAGATTTGTTATCACAATCACACACGTATACAAAAAAGAATGTCAAGTATTGAGTTTTATTATTATTTTATATAATATAATTAATAATTAATTCAACCGCATCACTCATTTTTCTCTACATTTTGACCCAAATTTTATTAAAAACAGAGTAAGGTCAATTATAATATATTTTATTATTAATATTAAACGGTCTCATATAATAGCCAAGGCTCGTCTAGATGTCTTATATTTCAACCAACCATTTTATTCGTTACTTAGTCGTTCAACAATATATAAATTATAAGCTTTAAATATAACCTTTTTGGTTCACCAAATAACACGCTGGGTCGATAGTTGTTGGGCCAATGAAATTTTCTGATGGGTTTTTTATTTAAATTCAATTTCAATGTGTAATCATTATAAGAGACATTTGTTTCATTTACCACTAGACTCATTTTTAACTTTAAGCACCATTGCTAACTAGGAGACGCGTGTCACTTCATGTCCAAGAGTGAGACATTTGTTTTTTAACTAAAGATTATTTAATATCTACATTATTTGACAAGTCACGACAAAAGTTTGGAAAAAGACCAAAGTTCATAGGACCGTTTTAGCCTTTTCCCAAACATTGAATACCAAACTAGCAAAACCTCAAAGTATAGGGACCAAAAATAATAATCCTTCAGCATGATCATCCACCTCATTCATTCAGCTTTTATCAGTACTAACAGTATTCCCTTGTTGTTTGTTTGTGGGTTTAACAAATTAGGGTTTTAATCGAGTTGTAGGTAATGGAGAGTTCATGCTCATCTTCGGTCACGGTCTCAAAGGTATTTGTTTTTCTGCTCCTTCGTTTAATCTCTAAAACATTGTACGATTGATTGATTCACAACATATCATGTTCGAATTTGCTTTTTTTGTTAGGTGGGTTCGAAGTTTGTGCAGCATTACTATGAGGTGCTTCAGCATCAGCCCCAACTTGCTCACCGGTTTTACACCGCTTCTAGTTCCATCATCCGAGTTGATGGCGAATCTACTGAGACCGCATCCGATATATCTGTATAATGAGACTCAATTTCTGTCTGAAATTTTGTTTTGCAAATGTTGTTTTACAAATCTGTCTTCTCACCAAAATTATTTCGTTTTTAACTGATTTGAAGATGCATTAATCATTGATTATGAACATGCTTCAACAAAAAAAAACCAAACAATTCATTGATCCATTCATTATATATGTGCAATTGCGAGTTTGGACCTAAATTATTCCCTTGCCCATGATTGAACATTTGGACCTCCCTTCTAAAAGACATGCAACCCACATTGGCGTTTGACTGATTTTATTTGAATATTGTTTGACCCTGGTACCAAACCTGGGTGGGGGGGGGGGGGGGGGGGGGGGGGGGGTGGATTCTTAACATGACTCGAACCCAACAAGAAAGAAATAGATTTTCAGTCGACTAACACAACCCGTCGGGTCGGGTTTTGGTTGACCCGTTATTATTATAACTCGCTTATAACTCGTCAACATGTATGGGTTAAATGGGTTATGTTTGGGTTGGCCCGGTTTTATTTGTGTGCGGGTTAGGGTTGAAATCTTTGACCCAAATACTAATATGGGTCGTGTTCGGGTTGCACATCTCAACCTGCCAACCCGCAACCTGTTAACCCACCAACCCGACACGATTGACTCCCCTACCAAACATGCCAAGGTTGACATATTTCTGCTTTTTTTTTTTTCCTATTTTTATTTGCTTTAAGCATCTAAAAAACAATTTTTTTTGGTGATCTCTTGCAGGAAATCCAGAAGCTTGTTGAGTCATTACACTTAAGTGGGGTTGAATTCAAGACCATAAACTCTGTTGAATCAGGGAGGAGAGGAATTACTGTGGTGGTGTCTGGTTCAGTCAAGTCAGATTGCTTCACTGGTTGCAGGAAATTTGTTGAGACATTTTTTCTTGCTCCCCATGAAAAGAAGGGTTACTTGGTTATTAATGATATCTTTCACTTTGTTAGTGAAAAACACTTATCTGGTATTTAATATTTATTGCATTTCTTATTCTTCAGTTTATGTTTAAACAATCAGAAAATCATAAACACTGGAAACTGATAATTAACTGTGACTTTAATTGTAGATATCATATGCACCAGAGATTCCGCGGAGTTGCTTTGTATCTGGAGAAACAACCGTGAATCCCTTGAAGACTTCTTGTTCCGATTCATCAGAGAAACAATGCGGTTCCCGGAAGCCATTGATCAATTGAAGATTGCGGGTTTCATCCAGGGAGTATGTGACGATAAGGTGGTCTTCCAACTAAGATATCCTAAGTTGACACAAAAATTCGAAACCTTGATACAACAAGTCGCAAATTTGGTGATGGTAGAGAGGCTATGCGCTTTTAATAAAGAAGACGAGATGCAACGCTCAGCGCGTCCCAATAACCGGAAGCGAAAGAAGTTCTCACCGTACCGTCCCAAATCATGGATGGAACAACCAATAACCTTTCCCGCGATTTATACGCATAACTACCAAGGTCCTTTTGTCATTACGGCTACCATAGCCGATTATCGCGTTCACAGGATCCATATAGATGAAGGAAGCGCCTCAGAGATCCTGTTTGAAAGTTTCTTCGATCAGATGGATGAAGAGATCCGTGAGAATCTGACCAAGGGCCCATGCCCGTTGGTCAGATTCTCTGGAGAGATGGTGAGACCACTAGGACAGATCCAGCTGCCCGTCATCATAGGCGAGGAAGGAAGATCCCGGACACTGGATATGACCTTTTCGGTTGTCCGGGCTGGTGTTTCACCAAACGTCATTATTGGACGTTCGGGGATCAGGGCCTTGCACGCGGTAGTGTCTACTATTCATGGAGCGATGAAGTTTCCTACTCCGAATGGGATCGCAACTATCTTGTCAGGTACACAAACAAATTTTTAACGTTAAAATCTCAAAAAAATCATATCTGGCATTATTTGACAAATGTTGCATTCGATATATATATAACACGTTATTTTAAAGGGTTTAGACATTTTAGCTTCATCTAGCGCTTTTGTAAAGTAATCTTTTCTTTTGCTTGAAAAGGTAATTAAAAAGGTTGAAGAAATGAAGTCCAGCACTCAAACCGTCTAGGCGTGGCATGGTTCTATTTTGTTGTTTGATGATTTCGTTCAAGTTCTATAGGTTGTAGTCGTTCTTGCATAGTGTCTTATTATCGATATATGTATCTTTTGAGGGCGGTGATGATGATCTTGATAAACTTACTTAAAAACGGAATGTTGGATAGTTTTTGTCATGAGCATATATATATTTTACGTGTTTTTTTAGATCAATCACTTGTGTTTTCTTAGATCCATTCACAAAACATTGAGGATATCGTTGCGTTAATCTTGTCACCATAACGTCGTCTTCTAAAGAGATGTGACATTTGACAAACACCACTTCATTACAAACCCTGTTTGTTTGTTTGGTTGGCACGTGATGGAATTGAAATCAACTTAGATTACCAAAAAGCCCCTCCCTATTACCATCGTCTTCTTCAGTTGACGTCAACATGGTTCTTTCTTTTATCGAGTCATTTGCCCCGTCGTGTTCACTTCACTGATTCTTTCGTTCCATTTGATTCTTCGGCGTTCCAAAACACCCCAGTGTGAGATCTTGTGTTGTGGAACGTTCCTTGACCGCTGATCAAACGCCAACAGGAGTCGGTGTTCTAAAACACCCTCACTTGATTTCTTCACCCTTTCAATCGCCCTTTATGTTATGATGTGCCAAATTATAGTTATGTTTTTTTTATAAAAAAAATTCGCTCAAATTGATTCACTTAAAATTACACCAAAATCAAAGGTGTTGACTTTTTATAAGTTATTCACAGTTTAGATGTCACTCATCTTAATTTCATTCAAGATCACAAAAGGCAAATTATTCAAACTTGTTTTATTCTATAAAACCAAAAATGAAAAACCCATGTTATTACATGGATTAAAATAAAACCCTTTCATTTTATCCATACACCCTATTAAATTTGCATGACTTTACATTGACTAGTAAGGGTCTTTGCGGTCTGGTTCGGTTAGCTTTGATGAAACTTTTGGACCGAAGCTCTCACTTCGGTTTTGGGAATATACAAACCGAACTACACAAGCCGAGTTTTGGCATCAAATATGTTTTCTTGTGTTTGTGTTTATCGAATATGGGCCAACAGTTTGAATGGTTTGGTTTAACGGTGTAAACGTATATATTTCACACCGGCAAAATTTCTTTGGGTTGACTGGTTCGATCCGTTTCGAGGGTTTATGAACACCACATTGCTCGCTGTTTGCTAAATTACCCCAAAACGGATTGCTGGGGTCCCACGGGTTTTGATTGTTGGGAAACATTGTGTGAGTATGATAAAAGTTTGAGTAAAATAGATGGAGAATGGATGGAGATTTGAGTAAAATAGATTGAATATATATAGTGTTAAATTTATAAATTAAAAGTTAATTTTTTTTAAGTTTGTTACCGTTGTAGACGGTCAAAAAGCACGGGGACCACCAAAACTAGCCGTTTGGCGTTCGTTACTGGGCTGGCGGACCATCAATGGCGCCCCCCTTTGGCGTTATTTTGGTTGATTTGACCGGGGGCGGTATACCACACCCCTTGGCCTAATAGGGCTTCTTAGGTTTTTATGTTTTGTCAACCTTTCTCGAAGACATGTCGTCGCTATAGTCCTGCTTTTTTTCGTTGCTAAAGGTCCAGATTCTTGTAGTGAGAACATAACTAATTTTGTCACTAGGTGGGATAATGGTAGGTGACAATCTATCAAAAGAATGTTACCATGACTAGTTTGGTTCACATAAAAATTAGTTTTATTAAAAGTCATGTTTAGTTGAAACATGATCGAAAAAAAAAAAAATAGAATTCGAAAGTTGTCATTAATCCATTCATTCACTCAATTAAAGGGCCTTCGTCATTCTTCTTCGACATCGTCTTCATAGCTTTTTGTGGACTATGACGTCGACATCAATCTTTAGTTCATCTACAAGGACTTAATTTCATATTAATCTTGACTTGTAATGATTTATCTGATTTTCATAAACTTCGTATCAATCTCGACCAACCTCCTCATGTTAGTGTCATGATATTCATAGATTGCCTTTTCCTTGTGGTAATTTGCAACACCCCAAAATTTATAAATAGATTTGGTTTTGAGTTAAATGTCATTTTAGTTCATGTGGTTTGGGTCATTTTGCCAGTTTAGTCTAAAGGTTTCATTTTTCACCTGTATGTCCAAAATGGTTTTTCATCGTTGCCATTTTAGTCCACTGGGTTAACTTCATCCATTATTTATGTTAACGAGAAGGGCGATTCGGTCATATACGAATCGCCCTTCTCGTTAACATAAATAATGGATGAAGTTAACCCAGTGAACTAAAATGGCAACGATGAAATCTTTTTGACACACAGACAAAAAATGAAAACGAATCGTCCTTCTCGTTAACATAAATAATGGATGAAGTTAACCCAGTGAACTAAAATGGCAACGATGAAATCTTTTTGACACACAGACAAAAAATGAAACATTTGGACTAAACTTACAAAATAGACCAAACCACATGACTTAAAATCACATTTAACTCTTTGGTTTTGGACCTAAAGCCGTGTTAGATGAAAAATATGGAAAATGGCCCATGAAGGGTAAATCAGTCATTGTGCCATAAACTTGAGGTTTTTTTTTTTTTTTTTTTTTTTTTTTGAGGTTTGAATGCAAATTGTTACAGTTTTAAGTGTAATTATTTAAACGTTAAGGGTAAATCAGTCATTGTGCCATAAACTTGAGGTTTGAATGCAAATTGTTACAGTTTTAAGTGCAATTATTTAAACGCTAGGGTGGAGGGTATAGTCAATCACCTTAGGGTGTTTGAGTGAAATCCTACCCAATAATATTATGCCATGTGTAACACCCCGAAAACGGCTTTGGTAATCAAACCACGTTAATAGTAAAGACGGGTAAAATACCTTTAGTGGTAAAAATTTACCCGGTAAATATTAGGATTTAAATAATTAATCCTAATAATAAATAAAAAGTGAATAAAAGCTTTTAAGAAATAAAAGCTTAGAAGGCCCGAGTTAACGGGACCTAAAATAAACTTAGTCATAAATATTCCCGAACCCGCTAAGTTAACTAGAAATGTAAAACCTAGTTAATAAGTGGGAATATTATTGAAAGTAATTTAGGTTGTAACCTAATTAATAACTAACCAAACACGAGGGACCAAAGCCGGGTAACTTGAAAATGAATTATAAACTTAAAAATAAAACACAAACACACACACAAGAGTGTGTGTGCGTGTGTGAGGATCGACCAGGAAGAGCTTTAGGGAGCTCAAACCCTAACTTCAACAAATCCATCAAATTGAAGGTCAAATCTGGCCCAAATCGGATGCATGAACACATATTAATGATCACCAAGTTGTGGGGATCACAAGGTATGTTGAATCTTATGATTTAGTGATACTTTGAAATTATGATGAACGATCATAATCAAAATTCTGGAATGAATGTTGAATCTATGAGTGTTATTGTGATGAAATCCATGTTTAGGAACAACCATAGTTAGTAATTTGATAAACTAGTGTTGAAAAATAGAAATTTGATGATTACCCATATGTGTGCTAAGTGGGTTTTATGACAAGAAGATGAACACTTGAATTAGAGTGTTAAATTGATGAATATTGATGTTATGATACTAGTACTAAGTGTAGTTCATGAACACTAGACATGAAAGTTTGAATCTTGATGTTAATCTTGGTAAAAAGGACTAATTATGAACTAGTTAGCAAATGTGTAGAATCATGCCCATTAGGTGTTTGTTAAAATGCCTAAATGAGAACTAAGTGTTGATAATGTGCCTAATTGAGTCTTGTGAACTTGATAGTGCAATCATATGTGTTAATTGGTGATTTGACTTTTAATGGTCAAACCGACCATTAATAAGATCGAATGGTATTTGTGATAGAAAATATGTAAGATGGAATAGTCATAATTAATGATGACTAATATAACCGTCTTACGAATTATGATGATAGTTTGACGCTTGACAAGCTAGGTGGAGGTTATTTTCAATTTCTTGTTTTTTTTAAAATAAAGTGTTTCCCGGATTGTTTGAATACGTTTTGGACCCCGTAAGACTAAAGCATTTCATGTTTAATGAAATGTAGGTACACTTTGGAATGCCGGAAGACGATCAAGCTCAACGAAGAACCGAACACGATAATGACACACGCTTCCGCATTTTGATACATTGTAAATTTTAAACGACGAACCCGATCACGTTATGTAAAATAACGTATGATTTGTAAAAGTTTTAATAAACCCGTATTTCCAAATGTTTATGTAATCTTAATTACATGATTGTTTTACGTAAAATTTACGTTAAACCTTGATTTATAAGAACGGGTGTTACAAGTTGGTATTAGAGCGCTGGTTTGAGAGATTCAAGTATGGTGGGAAAACTATGCTTGGACTTAAACCTTATGCTCTTAATAAAGATGGGTGTTCGGTTCGAGGCTTGATCGCAAATCCGGTAAGTACACGTATGCTAATAGTTTAGTATGCTAATTGTTGTAAATAACACATAGGGCTATCGTGTAACACACGTTACCCCAATTAAACGATTGATGTAGTTGACGAAAATACGCGCGTTGACGTGTATAGTAGAAAATGCCTTGTATTATAATACGGGCGATTATTGAAGTTGACTTTACTAACTTTTGTGAATGTTTTAAATGAAGGACACTCGCGTTTGAAGATGACGAGAGTCAAACGAATTATGGATATGATGATGGAACGGTCCGAGGTACGACAGGAAGAGCATACTCATTAAGGACCAAAATCGCGTAACGGTCGCGAACAAGACTAATGACAAGAGAAGCCCGTTAGGGCAAGCATCACCAGGTGCACACTTTTAAATTTAATCGCACGAGTTGTTATATGCAACAAACGCGTAAGTAATAACGGTTGCATACACATATGACAGAACTTGGAAAACCTGATTTCCAAGAGAAATTTAATAGGAAATGTGTTATTCACAATGATGAATAACAAATGAATAACAAGACTTGTTTATATAGAAACTTGGACGAGAGTGATCATCCAAGTAAGTATTCTCAATACAAATCCTATTGAGAAAATTAATGATCACATCAATGAATGTGAATAAATGTTTATAAAAAGGGACATTGTACATGTTCAAGGATAAACGATTAAAACTAATAATTGTTAACTAACAATTAAATAAAGTTTTACCAAATGAAACCATGAACATGAGGATAATTTGAGGAGTTACTTACATGGGACGTGATGTGGTAATTATAATAAGGTCACGCGTACCACGTGTTGATCGCTTACTCTGGCCAAGTAAGTAGTGAACACATGATAGCATGAGCTTCTTATAATGAGCGCAGTTATGTCCGATGTAGTAAGGGCGGGGTGAATGGGACTAAGTAAAAAGTACCCAAATGAATCAGACAAGCAAAATAATTGATAATAATGTAAACGCACAACCGAGTGACGGAAGCGTATTACATTAGGATAATGAGCCCGAGTGAAGGGACAAAGAAGCATGATTAAACAAGTATTGGGAGGGAGTGTACTTACACTCGAACCCAGAAAACGCAAGCATGTTAGACAAGTATTGGGAGGGAGTGTACTTACACTCGAACCCAGAAAACGCAAGCATGATTAGACAAGTATTGGGAGGGGGTGTACTTACGCTCGAACCCGGAAATTGCAAATGAGTCCCTTAACGGGTCGTTTTTGTAAAACGTCCAACTTAAAGACAAAGTCGGAATATAAAAATGAAGCGAGGTCTTAATGCATACCGGAAGGGTTGCAATAATAACGACTTCGGTAAAACACCCGGTTGATGGGTAAGGATTTAAACACATGCGTAAACCGAGAGACGAGAACATGAATTTAAAGTCAAAAGACTCGGATTATGAGTTATGACTAAAAGACCATAAAATTTCGTAAACAAAAATTTTGATAATTATATTCAACCATTTTGAGGTTAAACGGGTTGAATAAAGTATAAATGCTTAATGGCATAAGTAAGCGCAAGCCGGATAACGGTAAGCTTGAGACAAACTGACGCGTAAATAACGTCAGAAGTCATAAAGTCGGAGGATTAGCCCGGAAGTAAACAAATGAAGCCTTAGACTACGGTCAAGGTCAAATGAAGTTCAAGGGTGAAAACAAATGATTTTCAAACATAAAAAAAAGAGTGCTTTGACACCATATATATATTTCAATATAGACATGCGTAAAGAATGATCTACGGGATCAATATAACCCTTGGGGTTATAAACAATGGAAAAGTCTACGAGACTAATATGACCTACGGGTCACGACTAGAAAGAAATAGACTACAAGGACCTAGCCTTAAAGAGGTGAAAGTCTAATAAAATAGCCTATAGAGCAAAACGATAAAACTTACGGGGTTAATTAGACAAAGCGACGGATAAATTGAGAATCCCCGCATAAAACAAAGGTTGTAAAAGAATAAATTATGGACTGTCAATATCCCAGTATGGATGATTGACACAAGTTAAAGAAAAGATCCTAAAACTAAAACTTCGGTTTTAGTAAGAAATAATGTTTTTACAAACATAAATTCTGATAGGAATTTAAATAGTAAGCATGAAAGATATAAGTCTTGACACTGATAGGCGCAAAACGATATGTTCGAAAAGTGATATTTTCGAAAATGAAATTTGATATAAATTAAACATGATGTAACACAATCACGGTCAAGAAATGTAATGTGAAGTAGAATCACATCATAATCAAGCAAGCGGTAAAAAGTAACTGGACTAATAAGTCTAATTAGTGAGACCCGTCAAGGTCATTTAAATAAATTTGGTTTGCTTGTAAACGGTAGGTTCGGTATGACTGAACCGAAAAAAAAAAAAAAAATCTGAAAACAAAAGAAAGTATTGCTAAAAGTGAAACATTTCACTAAGGACCCTTAAACGGGTCGAGGTGACGAATGCACCAAGAGTTCGATAATATATAAAAGCGATGGAAATCGCTAAGTCAACTAAACTAGTAAAAAAAAAAATAACGGAATTTCGTTATTTCAAGTTACATTATGTCATATGAGATACGTAGAAGTTCTGTAACCAAAAAGACGTTACCATAGTTTTTTTCTGGTAATGCTAACAATTGGTTAAAGTATGAGTAATGCTTAAGAGATTACTCAAGTCAAACGCATTGAGTTTAGAAACTCAATGAACTATGTAAGCAAGGTTTCGAGGACGAAACCTCTTTAAGGGGGGTAGACTTGTAACACCCCGAAAACGGCTTTGGTAATCAAACCACGTTAATAGTAAAGACGGGTAAAATACCTTTAGTGGTAAAAATTTACCCGGTAAATATTAGGATTTAAATAATTAATCCTAATAATAAATAAAAAGTGAATAAAAGCTTTTAAGAAATAAAAGCTTAGAAGGCCCGAGTTAACGGGACCTAAAATAAACTTAGTCATAAATATTCCCGAACCCGCTAAGTTAACTAGAAATGTAAAACCTAGTTAATAAGTGGGAATATTATTGAAAGTAATTTAGGTTGTAACCTAATTAATAACTAACCAAACACGAGGGACCAAAGCCGGGTAACTTGAAAATGAATTATAAACTTAAAAATAAAACACAAACACACACAAGAGTGTGTGTGCGTGTGTGAGGATCGACCAGGAAGAGCTTTAGGGAGCTCAAACCCTAACTTCAACAAATCCATCAAATTGAAGGTCAAATCTGGCCCAAATTGGATGCATGAACACATATTAATGATCACCAAGTTGTGGGGATCACAAGGTATGTTGAATCTTATGATTTAGTGATACTTTGAAATTATGATGAACGATCATAATCAAAATTCTGGAATGAATGTTGAATCTATGAGTGTTATTGTGATGAAATCCATGTTTAGGAACAACCATAGTTAGTAATTTGATAAACTAGTGTTGAAAAATAGAAATTTGATGATTACCCATATGTGTGCTAAGTGGGTTTTATGACAAGAAGATGAACACTTGAATTAGAGTGTTAAATTGATGAATATTGATGTTATGATACTAGTACTAAGTGTAGTTCATGAACACTAGACATGAAAGTTTGAATCTTGATGTTAATCTTGGTAAAAAGGACTAATTATGAACTAGTTAGCAAATGTGTAGAATCATGCCCATTAGGTGTTTGTTAAAATGCCTAAATGAGAACTAAGTGTTGATAATGTGCCTAATTGAGTCTTGTGAACTTGATAGTGCAATCATATGTGTTAATTGGTGATTTGACTTTTAATGGTCAAACCGACCATTAATAAGATCGAATGGTATTTGTGATAGAAAATATGTAAGATGGAATAGTCATAATTAATGATGACTAATATAACCGTCTTACGAATTATGATGATAGTTTGACGCTTGACAAGCTAGGTGGAGGTTATTTTCAATTTCTTGTTTTTTTTAAAATAAAGTGTTTCCCGGATTGTTTGAATACGTTTTGGACCCCGTAAGACTAAAGCATTTCATGTTTAATGAAATGTAGGTACACTTTGGAATGCCGGAAGACGATCAAGCTCAACGAAGAACCGAACACGATAATGACACACGCTTCCGCATTTTGATACATTGTAAATTTTAAACGACGAACCCGATCACGTTATGTAAAATAACGTATGATTTGTAAAAGTTTTAATAAACCCGTATTTCCAAATGTTTATGTAATCTTAATTACATGATTGTTTTACGTAAAATTTACGTTAAACCTTGATTTATAAGAACGGGTGTTACACCATGTCAACTCCCCATTCCACTCCCCATTTTGTACTCAATCAGGGGGTATAGTCAATCACCCTAGGGTGTTTGAGTAGGTTAAAAAATAAAAAAATTGTGATTGGTTAAAAGGGGTTGGGACCCACCATTTTCTCAATCACTCTCTCTCACCCATTTTCGGTAAACACTCACCGAATTCCCCACCCTCTCTCCAACTCAAACACTCACCCACAATCACACGGTATAGTCACCGATTCGGTGACTCTACTCACCGACTTGTTTACCGATACTATACCCTCCACCCTTAGTTGGTTTAGTACATGTGTTTTTCCTTTCGTATTTTCTCATTTCTTTGATCGGTTTAAATTTAAGGGTTAAAAGAATACACATGATTCCATTTTTATATTAAACTAGTTGTTTAACATGCGCGCGCGTTGCGGCGCGCTAAACCAAATCGTTCTATAAGAATGACAAAACATGTAAAATTACAAAAAGTAGCTCGAACTAAAACGTCACGTATTTTCGGTACCGGTTCGGCACCGGTATTCACCTGTAACACCTCGAAAATTTACGTCCTATAAGGTGTTGACACGTGTCATAAGGTTTGAACGTGTGAAAGAATGTTCTTAAAGGACTAAAGTTGACAAACAATGAAACTATGTAAATATAAGGGTTCTGTGACAACTCGAGTTTCCGACATTCTTTATTCGCATTTAATGCACGTTGACTTTGACTATTTAGTTGTGATATGATAAAACGTAGTGTATTTGCATGGTTATGTGTAATATGATAGCTTGTATGCTGTTTGTAAAAACTTAAACTGTTAAACTATCAAAGAACTCGACGAAACATAAGTGAGATTCGCCAAGATCGATCTCGACGAAATAGATCAGTTTCGTCAACAACCTTCTCGACGAAACAGGCTGTTTCGCCGAGCCCAGTTTCGCCAAAAGCCCAGTTCGGGCCCAGCTTGTTATTTCGGGTTTTAAAACGTGTAACAGCCTCAGTTTCACACATTTATCATAACAACCGAAACCCTAGAGCCCTTCTCTCCTGTGTGACGGCAGTAGGAGCTTCTCGAAGATATCCCTAGCGATCGATTCGTATTTCTCATATATTTCTCATATCTCGGTTAGTATGTGTTTGTTAATCGATTCCATGTTTCTGAGATATCTCGATTCATGCTTGTGCTTATGGTCGATGTGTGTTATTTCTGTGACAAGAGTATGATGATGATGATATAGATTTCGATATGTATGATGTAGTAGGATATATATATACAATGCTATGCGAAACTTAATACAATCGAATGCTCGGTTCTGGATATTGTTATTATGTTCTGATTCTGAATATAAGTTAGCATCTTGATAGGGTTCAATGATATGATGTTGGATGTTAATTAATATGTTATACACATAAACTAGGGTTTATGCTAGACAATGATTCTTGGATGATTGAGTTATGATGATTCCACAGGCACATTGACCTTCATATGATTTCTGTTATTGATGACGGCTGCTAGAATGATTAGGGTTTATGTGTTATTCGCATCTGCTGTAACTGATGTCTGCGAAACTGAACTGTCCGACGAAACAGAACTCTCGGCGAAACAGAATGTGTTTCGCCAAGAGTCATCGACGAATTAGAAGTTCTGTTTCGCCGAAGGAGACTTCGACGAAACAAAAGTGTTTCGCCAAAATATGTGTTTCGTCAACATGTGTATTTCGTCAATATGTGTTTTGCCAATATCTGTGTTTCGCCAACTATTGTGTTTCGCCGAGCTGTACAGTAACTTGAGTTAATTCTGTTAAATGTTAACTGGAATATTTAACTGCTGTTAGACGTTTAACATGACTTGAATGATTGTGAATACGTGCTACATGTTTATACGTGAACAACTTGAACACAAACTGACTATGTATACGTGCATACTCTAGGACGTGATTGATTTACTTTGAGCACATACTTAGCATACCGAGCAAACCAAGGTGAGTTCACACTCTTACCAAGGCATGGGATTCCCCGGTGGGTTGGGAATGGGATTGAATGATTACTTGTACTTACATCACCACTAGACTACTTACCACGGTCCTCGGATTGGGAAGGATGCCTGTGCCAAACTCTACGTAAAGCCTACGTACCGTCCTCGGATTGGGAAGGACACCAGCACTAAACCTACGTAAAGCCTACGTACCGTCCTCGGATTGGGAAGGACACCAGCACTAAACCTACGTAAAGCCTACGTACCGTCCTCGATTGGGAAGGACACCAGCACTAAACCTACGTAAAACCTACGTACTACCGTCCTCGGATTGGGAAGGACGCCAGCGCTAAACCTACGTACTCGCTACGTACTGTCCTCGGTTGGGAAGGGCACTTACGTAAAACCTACGTAAACTTATACTTACTACTATCCTCGGATTGGAAGGATACTTATGGTTACGAATAGTCTAGTGGATATACAACTTGGGAAGCCCCCACCAATAGAACGTACTAGCGGCCCAGTAGAGCCACATGCTACATACGAACTTACTATTACGCATTTACTTCCTGTGAACTCGCTCAACTAGTTGTTGATCCTCTGTTACATGCCTTGCAGGACCTTAGGTACTTATGGAGCTTGCACGGGAGGCGCAGTCGTTGTGGACAAGGATCGTGAATACTTGATTAGACATTATGACATTTCATACTTTATTATGTTGGGTTTATTTATACGCTTCCGCTAAACAGTGATAACATATTATGTTTTGGAACACCTTTCATATGGATTGGCTTGGTTAAATTGCAATTACTTTACTTTATACATTGTTCTATATGATTGGTGGCTTGATCCTGGTCAGTCACGCCTCCAAGCGGTGATACTCCGCGTGTGGATTTTGGGGGTGTGACAGATTGGTATCAGAGCCATTGGTTATAGAGAACTCGGTTTTAATAAGGGGAAAACGTTTTTATTAAAACCAGACTATAACCAGTACAGTGCTCAACGATCCACAACGACGCCTCGCTCCACGTGCAAGACTCAACATCCTAGGTAATAAGGTTTATGTTTATTGCCTACATGCTAGAATTACATAGAACTTTGCTCGTGGTATGCTTAGATTACATTGCCTACTATTCGTTACTGCTTGAAAACGCTTATGTGCTCACTCTCTTCTGTCATCGCACTATTCGCGAACCTCTCTCACTCATGTTCTCCTTGATGTCAAGATCATGAGTGGACGCGTTAACCTAACTCAAGCCCAGTTGGCGGCTTCGATCAGTGAACAAGTTACTGCAGCACTCGCAGCTGCCCAGGCAGGAGGTGTAACCTGCCATCACCACTTAATCTAGGATCTTTAGATCCTACTCTCGTAACTCAACACTCGTGCTTAATTTTGATTACTCTTACGCACACGACAAGTCAACACTCTCAGCCATCTGTATGCACATACAAGACTTTTATGGACTGTCGTCCTACTACTTTCAGCGACACTGAAGGAGCTGTTGGACTCCTCCATTAGTTCGAGGAACTCGAATCGGTCTTCGAATGTGCGAATGACCTGAGGCTCGTAAGGTGAAATATGCCATTGATATTCTCGAAGGCACTGCGCAAACTTGGTGGAACGCGCAAGTTATGATGCTGGGGCTGGCGGCTGCTAATGCCACCCATGGAATGATTTTAAGGAACTGATCAAACGTGAATACTACAGTCGTGATGACATCCACAAGCTGGAAGTGGAGTCCTTTAGCATGAAGATGACGGGGTCAGGAGATAGAAGCGTACACGAAACGATCCAACAAACTGGCAATTTTGTGTCCAACTATGGTGGATCCTCCCATAAAGAGCTTTGAGCGGTACCTCAAAGGCTTAGTACCAGGAATTCAAAACTATGTGATGACGGCTAATCTTGCTACTATTCAAGATGTTACTCATCTTGCTCATCGTCTCACAGACCAGGCAGTGGAACAGAACAAGCTGCCTCAACGTATCAGCGATACTACTACCACTACTACTTCCACTACTTCTGCTACCCTAAGTGCAAACGATGTAACTCGCACCACAACGGGCAGTGCAACCGAAACTATTGTTAATGATGCGACAAGCTTGGTCATGGAGCCAAAGATGGTAGAAACTCACGTCCTGCAAGCCAGAACCAACAACAACAGACACAAGATCTTCAGAATCAGCAGCAACAACAGGGTAACAAGGGATGTTATCAGGGTGGTGCTGAAGGTCTCTTCAAGAGACACTGCCCACGGTTGAACCAGAACCGCAACCAAGGAAACGGGAGCCAGGGAAGACAACAACGGGGGTAATAACGACGGCAATGGTGCCAGGGGTCGAGTGTTCGTGATTGGTCAGGGTGATACTAGGAATGACCCCAGCGTTGCGATAGTTTCGACATCGTCATTAGTATGGATTGGTTATCCCAACAACAGGCAGAGATCCTATGCAAGGTGAAGATCATTCGTATTCCACGTTCTGGTAAAGAATCTCCCGAAGTTCAAGGCGACAAGAGTGGTGTCGTGAGTGGCATCATTTCATTCTTGAAGGCTCAGAAGTGTTTACGAAAGGGGCACACGGCTGTTTTAGCTCTCGTTACGGATACATCGAAGAAAGAGAAAAAGATTGAGGATATTCCTGTGGTACGCGATTTTCCTCAAGTGTTTCCAGAAGAGTTACCTGGGTTACCGCCTCATCGACAGGTCGAATTTCAGATCGAGCTCGCTCCAGGAGCTAGCACCTATAGCTCGAGCACCTTATCGCTTAACTCCGACGGAACTGGAAGAACTGTCTAAGCAATTGCAAGAACTGTTGGAAAATGGTTTCATACGTCCTAGCTCATCGCCCTGGGGAGCTCCAGTACTGTTTGTGAAGAAGAAAGACGGGTACTTTCCGCATGTGCATTGATTACCGCGAACTAAACAAGGTCACCGTGAAGAATCGCTATCCTCTTCCACGCATCGACGACTTATTCGACCAGTTGCAAGGGTCGAGCTACTACTCCAAGATAGACTTGAGGTCAGGTTACCATCAGCTGAGAATCCGGGATGAGGACGTCTCCAAGACAGCATTCAGGACACGCTACGGCCATTACGAGTTTCTGGTCATGCCTTTCGGGCTAACAAACGCACCTGCGGTTTTCATGGATCTTATGAACAGGGTGTGCAAACCTCATCTAGACAAGATTGTTACTATTTTCATCGACGACGTCCTGATCTATTCGAAGAGTCAGGAGGAACACGAGCAGCATTTAAGACTTATTTTGGAACTCCTTCGAACGAAACAGCTGTACGCCAAGTTTTCAAAATGCGACTTCTGGCTTCGTGAAGTCCACTTTCTAGGCCACGTGGTAAACAAGGATGGGATCCATGTCAATCCATCCAAGGTAGATTCGATCAAGAACTGGCCTGCACCTCGCACACCAACCGAAATACGCCAATTCTTGGGTTTGGCAGGTTATTACAGACGGTTCATTAAAGATTTCTCAAAGATTGCTCAGCCGCTTACACTACTGACGCAGAAAGGTGTTGTTTACCGTTGGGGGTAATACACAGGAATCAGCGTTTCAGCACTTAAAGGATAGACTCTGTAGCGCACCTATCCTCTCATTGCCTGAAGGCACGGAAGGTTTTGCAGTCTACTGCGATGCATCTATCCAGGGTCTTGGATGTGTGTTGATGCAGCGGGATAAAGTTATTGCTTATGCTTCGAGCCAACTTAAGGTTCACGAACGGAATTACACTACACACGATCTAGAGCTGGGAGCGGTTGTTTTTGCACTTAAGATATGGCGACACTACTTGTATGGTACCAAATGTGCTATCTACACTAACCACAGAAGCCTCGAACATATCTTCAAACAGAAGGAACTGAATATGCGACAACGACGATGGGTCGAACTGCTAAACGACTACGAATGCTCAATCAGGTACCACCCAGGCAAAGCCCAATGTTGTGGCTGACGCCTCAGTCGAAAGGACACCGCGCCTAAGCGCGTGCGAGCTTTACAACTCACCATACAGTCTAGTCTTCCTTCCCAGATACGAAATGCTCAGGTAGAAGCATTGAGACCAGAAAACGTCAGGGCAGAAGCCCTACGTGGCTCAAGGCAACGCTTAGAACAGAAGGAAGATGGTGCTTATTACGTAACAGGACGTATCTGGGTCCCGCTCTGTGGTAACTTACGCGAGCTTGTAATGGATGAAGCTCATAAGTCCCGTTACTCGGTACATCCAGGTGCAGATAAAATGTACCACGACATCAAAACTACATATTGGTGGCCTAACATGAAGGCCCACATAGCCACATACGTTAGCAAGTGCTTGACTTGTGCGAGAGTCAAAGCCGAATACCAGAAACCATCAGGTCCACTTCAACAACCTGAGATACCATAATGGAAATGGGAACAAATTTCCATGGATTTTGTTACTGGCCTAACTAGATCTCAGCGCGGAAATGATACTATTTGGGTGATCGTGGATCAACTCACAAAGTCTGCTCACTTCTTGGCTATCAAAGAAACAGACAAGTTCTCTACCTTAGCAGACATTTACTTAAAAGAAGTGGTCTCGAGGCACGGGGTGCCCACCTCCATCATCTCTGATCGTGACGCACGTTTTACTTCAGAACTGTGGCAAGCAATGCATAAATCTTTTGGCTCTCGTTTAGACATGAGCACAGCTTATCATCCTCAGACGGATGGGCAGTCTGAGCGCACTATTCAAACTCTAGAAGACATGCTTCGGGCGTGCGTAATAGACTTTGGCAATGGTTGGGAAAAACATCTGCCACTTGTGGAATTTTCGTATAACAACAGCTACCACACCAGCATTAAAGCTGCACCATTCGGGGCATTGTACGGGCGTAAATGCCGGTCACCTCTTTGTTGGGCAGAGGTGGGTGATAGTCAGATCACAGGTCCAGAAATGGTAATTGATACGACAGAAAAGATTGCACGAATACGACAACGCATGGCGGCAGCACGCGACCGTCAGAAAGCATACGCTGATTTAGACAGGAAACTACTCGAGTTCCAGGTTGGGGATCGAGTGCTACTCAAAGTTTCACCCTGGAAGGGGGTGGTTCGTTTTGGCAAACGAGGCAAGCTTAACCCGCGATATGTCGGACCATTCGAAGTTATTGAAAAGATAGGCAGGGTGGCCTACAGATTGAACTTACCAGCTGAACTCAGTGCAGTTCACAACGTCTTTCACGTGTCGAATCTGAAGAAGTGTCTGTCAGATGAGACCCACATAGTTCCTTTGAAGGAGCTCACTATCGACGAACAGTTGCGATTCGTCGAGGAACCAATTGAAATCACGGACCGGGATGTTACGGTCCTCAAGAACACGAGAATCCCTCTTGTACGAGTTCGTTGGAACTCCCGCCGCGGCCCAGAGTTCACCTGGGAGCGTGAAGATCAAATGGAACTCAAATATCCCCAGTTATTCGAAACCAATGCAACTACTACTGAGGCTGAAGCTACTACTGCAGAATTTCGGGACGAAATTCCAAATCAACGGGGGGATGATGTGACACCCCAAGAAAACCAGTAATCTTCGCAAACCTGCTCGGGGAGCCGCGATACAATACAGGTAAACAACGTCACACCATTAGCTTTCCTCAGTAACTGCATGCTAAATTTCGGGACGAAATTTCTTTCAAGTTGGGGATAATGTGACAACTCGAGTTTCCGACATTCTTTATTCGCATTTAATGCACGTTGACTTTGACTATTTAGTTGTGATATGATAAAACGTAGTGTATTTGCATGGTTATGTGTAATATGATAGCTTGTATGCTGTTTGTAAAAACTTAAACTGTTAAACTATCAAAGAACTCGACGAAACATAAGTGAGATTCGCCAAGATCGATCTCGACGAAATAGATCAGTTTCGTCAACAACCTTCTCGACGAAACAGGCTGTTTCGCCGAGCCCAGTTTCGCCAAAAGCCCAGTTCGGGCCCAGCTTGTTATTTCGGGTTTTAAAACGTGTAACAGCCTCAGTTTCACACATTTATCATAACAACCGAAACCCTAGAGCCCTTCTCTCCTGTGTGACGGCAGTAGGAGCTTCTCGAAGATATCCCTAGCGATCGATTCGTATTTCTCATATATTTCTCATATCTCGGTTAGTATGTGTTTGTTAATCGATTCCATGTTTCTGAGATATCTCGATTCATGCTTGTGCTTATGGTCGATGTGTGTTATTTCTGTGATAAGAGTATGATGATGATGATATAGATTTCGATATGTATGATGTAGTAGGATATATATATACAATGCTATGCGAAACTTAATACAATCGAATGCTCGGTTCTGGATATTGTTATTATGTTCTGATTCTGAATATAAGTTAGCATCTTGATAGGGTTCAATGATATGATGTTGGATGTTAATTAATATGTTATACACATAAACTAGGGTTTATGCTAGACAATGATTCTTGGATGATTGAGTTATGATGATTCCACAGGCACATTGACCTTCATATGATTTCTGTTATTGATGACGGCTGCTAGAATGATTAGGGTTTATGTGTTATTCGCATCTGCTGTAACTGATGTCTGCGAAACTGAACTGTCCGACGAAACAGAACTCTCGGCGAAACAGAATGTGTTTCGCCAAGAGTCATCGACGAATTAGAAGTTCTGTTTCGCCGAAGGAGACTTCGACGAAACAAAAGTGTTTCGCCAAAATATGTGTTTCGTCAACATGTGTATTTCGTCAATATGTGTTTTGCCAATATCTGTGTTTCGCCAACTATTGTGTTTCGCCGAGCTGTACAGTAACTTGAGTTAATTCTGTTAAATGTTAACTGGAATATTTAACTGTTGTTAGACGTTTAACATGACTTGAATGATTGTGAATACGTGCTACATGTTTATACGTGAACAACTTGAACACAAACTGACTATGTATACGTGCATACTCTAGGACGTGATTGATTTACTTTGAGCACATACTTAGCATACCGAGCAAACCAAGGTGAGTTCACACTCTTACCAAGGCATGGGATTCCCCGGTGGGTTGGGAATGGGATTGAATGATTACTTGTACTTACATCACCACTAGACTACTTACCACGGTCCTCGGATTGGGAAGGATGCCTGTGCCAAACTCTACGTAAAGCCTACGTACCGTCCTCGGATTGGGAAGGACACCAGCACTAAACCTACGTAAAGCCTACGTACCGTCCTCGGATTGGGAAGGACACCAGCACTAAACCTACGTAAAGCCTACGTACCGTCCTCGGATTGGGAAGGACACCAGCACTAAACCTACGTAAAACCTACGTACTACCGTCCTCGGATTGGGAAGGACGCCAGCGCTAAACCTACGTACTCGCTACGTACTGTCCTCGGTTGGGAAGGGCACTTACGTAAAACCTACGTAAACTTATACTTACTACTATCCTCGGATTGGGAAGGATACTTATGGTTACGAATAGTCTAGTGGATATACAACTTGGGAAGCCCCCACCAATAGAACGTACTAGCGACCCAGTAGAGCCACATGCTACATACGAACTTACTATTACGCATTTACTTCCTGTGAACTCGCTCAACTAGTTGTTGATCCTCTGTTACATGCCTTGCAGGACCTTAGGTACTTATGGAGCTTGCACGGGAGGCGCAGTCGTTGTGGACAAGGATCGTGAATACTTGATTAGACATTATGACATTTCATACTTTATTATGTTGGGTTTATTTATACGCTTCCGCTAAACAGTGATAACATATTATGTTTTGGAACACCTTTCATATGGATTGGCTTGGTTAAATTGCAATTACTTTTACTTTATACATTGTTCTATATGATTGGTGGCTTGATCCTGGTCAGTCACGCCTCCAAGCGGTGATACTCCGCGTGTGGATTTTGGGGGTGTGACAGATTGGTATCAGAGCCATTGGTTATAGAGAACTCGGTTTTAATAAGGGGAAAACGTTTTTATTAAAACCAGACTATAACCAGTACAGTGCTCAACGATCCACAACGACGCCTCGCTCCACGTGCAAGACTCAACATCCTAGGTAATAAGGTTTATGTTTATTGCCTACATGCTAGAATTACATAGAACTTTGCTCGTGGTATGCTTAGATTACATTGCCTACTATTCGTTACTGCTTGAAAACGCTTATGTGCTCACTCTCTTCTGTCATCGCACTATTCGCGAACCTCTCTCACTCATGTTCTCCTTGATGTCAAGATCATGAGTGGACGCGTTAACCTAACTCAAGCCCAGTTGGCGGCTTCGATCAGTGAACAAGTTACTGCAGCACTCGCAGCTGCCCAGGCAGGAGGTGTAACCTGCCATCACCACTTACTCTAGGATCTTTAGATCCTACTCTCGTAACTCAACACTCGTGCTTAATTTTGATTACTCTTACGCACACGACAAGTCAACACTCTCAGCCATCTGTATGCACATACAAGACTTTTATGGACTGTCGTCCTACTACTTTCAGCGACACTGAAGGAGCTGTTGGACTCCTCCATTAGTTCGAGGAACTCGAATCGGTCTTCGAATGTGCGAATGACCTGAGGCTCGTAAGGTGAAATATGCCATTGATATTCTCGAAGGCACTGCGCAAACTTGGTGGAACGCGCAAGTTATGATGCTGGGGCTGGCGGCTGCTAATGCCACCCCATGGAATGATTTTAAGGAACTGATCAAACGTGAATACTACAGTCGTGATGACATCCACAAGCTGGAAGTGGAGTCCTTTAGCATGAAGATGACGGGGTCAGAGATAGAAGCGTACACGAAACGATCCAACAAACTGGCAATTTTGTGTCCAACTATGGTGGATCCTCCCATAAAGAGCTTTGAGCGGTACCTCAAAGGCTTAGTACCAGGAATTCAAAACTATGTGATGACGGCTAATCTTGCTACTATTCAAGATGTTACTCATCTTGCTCATCGTCTCACAGACCAGGCAGTGGAACAGAACAAGCTGCCTCAACGTATCAGCGATACTACTACCACTACTACTTCCACTACTTCTGCTACCCTAAGTGCAAACGATGTAACTCGCACCACAACGGGCAGTGCAACCGAAACTATTGTTAATGATGCGACAAGCTTGGTCATGGAGCCAAAGATGGTAGAAACTCACGTCCTGCAAGCCAGAACCAACAACAACAGACACAAGATCTTCAGAATCAGCAGCAACAACAGGGTAACAAGGGATGTTATCAGGGTGGTGCTGAAGGTCTCTTCAAGAGACACTGCCCACGGTTGAACCAGAACCGCAACCAAGGAAACGGGAGCCAGGGAAGACAACAACGGGGGTAATAACGACGGCAATGGTGCCAGGGGTCGAGTGTTCGTGATTGGTCAGGGTGATACTAGGAATGACCCCAGCGTTGCGATAGTTTCGACATCGTCATTAGTATGGATTGGTTATCCCAACAACAGGCAGAGATCCTATGCAAGGTGAAGATCATTCGTATTCCACGTTCTGGTAAAGAATCTCCCGAAGTTCAAGGCGACAAGAGTGGTGTCGTGAGTGGCATCATTTCATTCTTGAAGGCTCAGAAGTGTTTACGAAAGGGGCACACGGCTGTTTTAGCTCTCGTTACGGATACATCGAAGAAAGAGAAAAAGATTGAGGATATTCCTGTGGTACGCGATTTTCCTCAAGTGTTTCCAGAAGAGTTACCTGGGTTACCGCCTCATCGACAGGTCGAATTTCAGATCGAGCTCGCTCCAGGAGCAGCACCTATAGCTCGAGCACCTTATCGCTTAACTCCGACGGAACTGGAAGAACTGTCTAAGCAATTGCAAGAACTGTTGGAAAATGGTTTCATACGTCCTAGCTCATCGCCCTGGGGAGCTCCAGTACTGTTTGTGAAGAAGAAAGACGGTACTTTCCGCATGTGCATTGATTACCGCGAACTAAACAAGGTCACCGTGAAGAATCGCTATCCTCTTCCACGCATCGACGACTTATTCGACCAGTTGCAAGGGTCGAGCTACTACTCCAAGATAGACTTGAGGTCAGGTTACCATCAGCTGAGAGTCCGGGATGAGGACGTCTCCAAGACAGCATTCAGGACACGCTACGGCCATTACGAGTTTCTGGTCATGCCTTTCGGGCTAACAAACGCACCTGCGGTTTTCATGGATCTTATGAACAGGGTGTGCAAACCTCATCTAGACAAGATTGTTACTATTTTCATCGACGACGTCCTGATCTATTCGAAGAGTCAGGAGGAACACGAGCAGCATTTAAGACTTATTTTGGAACTCCTTCGAACGAAACAGCTGTACGCCAAGTTTTCAAAATGCGACTTCTGGCTTCGTGAAGTCCACTTTCTAGGCCACGTGGTAAACAAGGATGGGATCCATGTCAATCCATCCAAGGTAGATTCGATCAAGAACTGGCCTGCACCTCGCACACCAACCGAAATACGCCAATTCTTGGGTTTGGCAGGTTATTACAGACGGTTCATTAAAGATTTCTCAAAGATTGCTCAGCCGCTTACACTACTGACGCAGAAAGGTGTTGTTTACCGTTGGGGGTAATACACAGGAATCAGCGTTTCAGCACTTAAAGGATAGACTCTGTAGCGCACCTATCCTCTCATTGCCTGAAGGCACGGAAGGTTTTGCAGTCTACTGCGATGCATCTATCCAGGGTCTTGGATGTGTGTTGATGCAGCGGGATAAAGTTATTGCTTATGCTTCGAGCCAACTTAAGGTTCACGAACGGAATTACACTACACACGATCTAGAGCTGGGAGCGGTTGTTTTTGCACTTAAGATATGGCGACACTACTTGTATGGTACCAAATGTGCTATCTACACTAACCACAGAAGCCTCGAACATATCTTCAAACAGAAGGAACTGAATATGCGACAACGACGATGGGTCGAACTGCTAAACGACTACGAATGCTCAATCAGGTACCACCCAGGCAAAGCCAATGTTGTGGCTGACGCCCTCAGTCGAAAGGACACCGCGCCTAAGCGCGTGCGAGCTTTACAACTCACCATACAGTCTAGTCTTCCTTCCCAGATACGAAATGCTCAGGTAGAAGCATTGAGACCAGAAAACGTCAGGGCAGAAGCCCTACGTGGCTCAAGGCAACGCTTAGAACAGAAGGAAGATGGTGCTTATTACGTAACAGGACGTATCTGGGTCCCGCTCTGTGGTAACTTACGCGAGCTTGTAATGGATGAAGCTCATAAGTCCCGTTACTCGGTACATCCAGGTGCAGATAAAATGTACCACGACATCAAAACTACATATTGGTGGCCTAGCATGAAGGCCCACATAGCCACATACGTTAGCAAGTGCTTGACTTGTGCGAGAGTCAAAGCCGAATACCAGAAACCATCAGGTCCACTTCAACAACCTGAGATACCATAATGGAAATGGGAACAAATTTCCATGGATTTTGTTACTGGCCTAACTAGATCTCAGCGCGGAAATGATACTATTTGGGTGATCGTGGATCAACTCACAAAGTCTGCTCACTTCTTGGCTATCAAAGAAACAGACAAGTTCTCTACCTTAGCAGACATTTACTTAAAAGAAGTGGTCTCGAGGCACGGGGTGCCCACCTCCATCATCTCTGATCGTGACGCACGTTTTACTTCAGAACTGTGGCAAGCAATGCATAAATCTTTTGGCTCTCGTTTAGACATGAGCACAGCTTATCATCCTCAGACGGATGGGCAGTCTGAGCGCACTATTCAAACTCTAGAAGACATGCTTCGGGCGTGCGTAATAGACTTTGGCAATGGTTGGGAAAAACATCTGCCACTTGTGGAATTTTCGTATAACAACAGCTACCACACCAGCATTAAAGCTGCACCATTCGGGGCATTGTACGGGCGTAAATGCCGGTCACCTCTTTGTTGGGCAGAGGTGGGTGATAGTCAGATCACAGGTCCAGAAATGGTAATTGATACGACAGAAAAGATTGCACGAATACGACAACGCATGGCGGCAGCACGCGACCGTCAGAAAGCATACGCTGATTTAGACAGGAAACTACTCGAGTTCCAGGTTGGGGATCGAGTGCTACTCAAAGTTTCACCCTGGAAGGGGGTGGTTCGTTTTGGCAAACGAGGCAAGCTTAACCCGCGATATGTCGGACCATTCGAAGTTATTGAAAAGATAGGCAGGGTGGCCTACAGATTGAACTTACCAGCTGAACTCAGTGCAGTTCACAACGTCTTTCACGTGTCGAATCTGAAGAAGTGTCTGTCAGATGAGACCCACATAGTTCCTTTGAAGGAGCTCACTATCGACGAACAGTTGCGATTCGTCGAGGAACCAATTGAAATCACGGACCGGGATGTTACGGTCCTCAAGAACACGAGAATCCCTCTTGTACGAGTTCGTTGGAACTCCCGCCGCGGCCCAGAGTTCACCTGGGAGCGTGAAGATCAAATGGAACTCAAATATCCCCAGTTATTCGAAACCAATGCAACTACTACTGAGGCTGAAGCTACTACTGCAGAATTTCGGGACGAAATTCCAAATCAACGGGGGGATGATGTGACACCCCAAGAAAACCAGTAATCTTCGCAAACCTGCTCGGGGAGCCGCGATACAATACAGGTAAACAACGTCACACCATTAGCTTTCCTCAGTAACTGCATGCTAAATTTCGGGACGAAATTTCTTTCAAGTTGGGGATAATGTGACAACTCGAGTTTCCGACATTCTTTATTCGCATTTAATGCACGTTGACTTTGACTATTTAGTTGTGATATGATAAAACGTAGTGTATTTGCATGGTTATGTGTAATATGATAGCTTGTATGCTGTTTGTAAAAACTTAAACTGTTAAACTATCAAAGAACTCGACGAAACATAAGTGAGATTCGCCAAGATCGATCTCGACGAAATAGATCAGTTTCGTCAACAACCTTCTCGACGAAACAGGCTGTTTCGCCGAGCCCAGTTTCGCCAAAAGCCCAGTTCGGGCCCAGCTTGTTATTTCGGGTTTTAAAACGTGTAACAGCCTCAGTTTCACACATTTATCATAACAACCGAAACCCTAGAGCCCTTCTCTCCTGTGTGACGGCAGTAGGAGCTTCTCGAAGATATCCCTAGCGATCGATTCGTATTTCTCATATATTTCTCATATCTCGGTTAGTATGTGTTTGTTAATCGATTCCATGTTTCTGAGATATCTCGATTCATGCTTGTGCTTATGGTCGATGTGTGTTATTTCTGTGATAAGAGTATGATGATGATGATATAGATTTCGATATGTATGATGTAGTAGGATATATATATACAATGCTATGCAAAACTTAATACAATCGAATGCTCGGTTCTGGATATTGTTATTATGTTCTGATTCTGAATATAAGTTAGCATCTTGATAGGGTTCAATGATATGATGTTGGATGTTAATTAATATGTTATACACATAAACTAGGGTTTATGCTAGACAATGATTCTTGGATGATTGAGTTATGATGATTCCACAGGCACATTGACCTTCATATGATTTCTGTTATTGATGACGGCTGCTAGAATGATTAGGGTTTATGTGTTATTCGCATCTGCTGTAACTGATGTCTGCGAAACTGAACTGTCCGACGAAACAGAACTCTCGGCGAAACAGAATGTGTTTCGCCAAGAGTCATCGACGAATTAGAAGTTCTGTTTCGCCGAAGGAGACTTCGACGAAACAAAAGTGTTTCGCCAAAATATGTGTTTCGTCAACATGTGTATTTCGTCAATATGTGTTTTGCCAATATCTGTGTTTCGCCAACTATTGTGTTTCGCCGAGCTGTACAGTAACTTGAGTTAATTCTGTTAAATGTTAACTGGAATATTTAACTGTTGTTAGACGTTTAACATGACTTGAATGATTGTGAATACGTGCTACATGTTTATACGTGAACAACTTGAACACAAACTGACTATGTATACGTGCATACTCTAGGACGTGATTGATTTACTTTGAGCACATACTTAGCATACCGAGCAAACCAAGGTGAGTTCACACTCTTACCAAGGCATGGGATTCCCCGGTGGGTTGGGAATGGGATTGAATGATTACTTGTACTTACATCACCACTAGACTACTTACCACGGTCCTCGGATTGGGAAGGATGCCTGTGCCAAACTCTACGTAAAGCCTACGTACCGTCCTCGGATTGGGAAGGACACCAGCACTAAACCTACGTAAAGCCTACGTACCGTCCTCGGATTGGGAAGGACACCAGCACTAAACCTACGTAAAGCCTACGTACCGTCCTCGGATTGGGAAGGACACCAGCACTAAACCTACGTAAAACCTACGTACTACCGTCCTCGGATTGGGAAGGACGCCAGCGCTAAACCTACGTACTCGCTACGTACTGTCCTCGGTTGGGAAGGGCACTTACGTAAAACCTACGTAAACTTATACTTACTACTATCCTCGGATTGGGAAGGATACTTATGGTTACGAATAGTCTAGTGGATATACAACTTGGGAAGCCCCCACCAATAGAACGTACTAGCGGCCCAGTAGAGCCACATGCTACATACGAACTTACTATTACGCATTTACTTCCTGTGAACTCGCTCAACTAGTTGTTGATCCTCTGTTACATGCCTTGCAGGACCTTAGGTACTTATGGAGCTTGCACGGGAGGCGCAGTCGTTGTGGACAAGGATCGTGAATACTTGATTAGACATTATGACATTTCATACTTTATTATGTTGGGTTTATTTATACGCTTCCGCTAAACAGTGATAACATATTATGTTTTGGAACACCTTTCATATGGATTGGCTTGGTTAAATTGCAATTACTTTTACTTTATACATTGTTCTATATGATTGGTGGCTTGATCCTGGTCAGTCACGCCTCCAAGCGGTGATACTCCGCGTGTGGATTTTGGGGGTGTGACAGATTGGTATCAGAGCCATTGGTTATAGAGAACTCGGTTTTAATAAGGGGAAAACGTTTTTATTAAAACCAGACTATAACCAGTAAAGTGCTCAACGATCCACAACGACGCCTCGCTCCACGTGCAAGACTCAACATCCTAGGTAATAAGGTTTATGTTTATTGCCTACATGCTAGAATTACATAGAACTTTGCTCGTGGTATGCTTAGATTACATTGCCTACTATTCGTTACTGCTTGAAAACGCTTATGTGCTCACTCTCTTCTGTCATCGCACTATTCGCGAACCTCTCTCACTCATGTTCTCCTTGATGTCAAGATCATGAGTGGACGCGTTAACCTAACTCAAGCCCAGTTGGCGGCTTCGATCAGTGAACAAGTTACTGCAGCACTCGCAGCTGCCCAGGCAGGAGGTGTAACCTGCCATCACCACTTACTCTAGGATCTTTAGATCCTACTCTCGTAACTCAACACTCGTGCTTAATTTTGATTACTCTTACGCACACGACAAGTCAACACTCTCAGCCATCTGTATGCACATACAAGACTTTTATGGACTGTCGTCCTACTACTTTCAGCGACACTGAAGGAGCTGTTGGACTCCTCCATTAGTTCGAGGAACTCGAATCGGTCTTCGAATGTGCGAATGACCTGAGGCTCGTAAGGTGAAATATGCCACTGATATTCTCGAAGGCACTGCGCAAACTTGGTGGAACGCGCAAGTTATGATGCTGGGGCTGGCGGCTGCTAATGCCACCCCATGGAATGATTTTAAGGAACTGATCAAACGTGAATACTACAGTCGTGATGACATCCACATGCTGGAAGTGGAGTCCTTTAGCATGAAGATGACGGGGTCAGAGATAGAAGCGTACACGAAACGATCCAACAAACTGGCAATTTTGTGTCCAACTATGGTGGATCCTCCCATAAAGAGCTTTGAGCGGTACCTCAAAGGCTTAGTACCAGGAATTCAAAACTATGTGATGACGGCTAATCTTGCTACTATTCAAGATGTTACTCATCTTGCTCATCGTCTCACAGACCAGGCAGTGGAACAGAACAAGCTGCCTCAACGTATCAGCGATACTACTACCACTACTACTTCCACTACTTCTGCTACCCTAAGTGCAAACGATGTAACTCGCACCACAACGGGCAGTGCAACCGAAACTATTGTTAATGATGCGACAAGCTTGGTCATGGAGCCAAAGATGGTAGAAACTCACGTCCTGCAAGCCAGAACCAACAACAACAGACACAAGATCTTCAGAATCAGCAGCAACAACAGGGTAACAAGGGATGTTATCAGGGTGGTGCTGAAGGTCTCTTCAAGAGACACTGCCCACGGTTGAACCAGAACCGCAACCAAGGAAACGGGAGCCAGGGAAGACAACAACGGGGGTAATAACGACGGCAATGGTGCCAGGGGTCGAGTGTTCGTGATTGGTCAGGGTGATACTAGGAATGACCCCAGCGTTGCGATAGTTTCGACATCTTCATTAGTATGGATTGGTTATCCCAACAACAGGCAGAGATCCTATGCAAGGTGAAGATCATTCGTATTCCACGTTCTGGTAAAGAATCTCCCGAAGTTCAAGGCGACAAGAGTGGTGTCGTGAGTGGCATCATTTCATTCTTGAAGGCTCAGAAGTGTTTACGAAAGGGGCACACGGCTATTTTAGCTCTCGTTACGGATACATCGAAGAAAGAGAAAAAGATTGAGGATATTCCTGTGGTACGCGATTTTCCTCAAGTGTTTCCAGAAGAGTTACCTGGGTTACCGCCTCATCGACAGGTCGAATTTCAGATCGAGCTCGCTCCAGGAGCAGCACCTATAGCTCGAGCACCTTATCGCTTAACTCCGACGGAACTGGAAGAACTGTCTAAGCAATTGCAAGAACTGTTGGAAAATGGTTTCATACGTCCTAGCTCATCACCCTGGGGAGCTCCAGTACTGTTTGTGAAGAAGAAAGACGGTACTTTCCGCATGTGCATTGATTACCGCGAACTAAACAAGGTCACCGTGAAGAATCGCTATCCTCTTCCACGCATCGACGACTTATTCGACCAGTTGCAAGGGTCGAGCTACTACTCCAAGATAAACTTGAGGTCAGGTTACCATCAGCTGAGAGTCCGGGATGAGGACGTCTCCAAGACAGCATTCAGGACACGCTACGGCCATTACGAGTTTCTGGTCATGCCTTTCGGGCTAACAAACGCACCTGCGGTTTTCATGGATCTTATGAACAGGGTGTGCAAACCTCATCTAGACAAGATTGTTACTATTTTCATCGACGACGTCCTGATCTATTCGAAGAGTCAGGAGGAACACGAGCAGCATTTAAGACTTATTTTGGAACTCCTTCGAACGAAACAGCTGTACGCCAAGTTTTCAAAATGCGACTTCTGGCTTCGTGAAGTCCACTTTCTAGGCCACGTGGTAAACAAGGATGGGATCCATGTCAATCCATCCAAGGTAGATTCGATCAAGAACTGGCCTGCACCTCGCACACCAACCGAAATACGCCAATTCTTGGGTTTGGCAGGTTATTACAGACGGTTCATTAAAGATTTCTCAAAGATTGCTCAGCCGCTTACACTACTGACGCAGAAAGGTGTTGTTTACCGTTGGGGGTAATACACAGGAATCAGCGTTTCAGCACTTAAAGGATAGACTCTGTAGCGCACCTATCCTCTCATTGCCTGAAGGCACGGAAGGTTTTGCAGTCTACTGCGATGCATCTATCCAGGGTCTTGGATGTGTGTTGATGCAGCGGGATAAAGTTATTGCTTATGCTTCGAGCCAACTTAAGGTTCACGAACGGAATTACACTACACACGATCTAGAGCTGGGAGCGGTTGTTTTTGCACTTAAGATATGGCGACACTACTTGTATGGTACCAAATGTGCTATCTACACTGACCACAGAAGCCTCGAACATATCTTCAAACAGAAGGAACTGAATATGCGACAACGACGATGGGTCGAACTGCTAAACGACTACGAATGCTCAATCAGGTACCACCCAGGCAAAGCCAATGTTGTGGCTGACGCCCTCAGTCGAAAGGACACCGCGCCTAAGCGCGTGCGAGCTTTACAACTCACCATACAGTCTAGTCTTCCTTCCCAGATACGAAATGCTCAGGTAGAAGCATTGAGACCAGAAAACGTCAGGGCAGAAGCCCTACGTGGCTCAAGGCAACGCTTAGAACAGAAGGAAGATGGTGCTTATTACGTAACAGGACGTATCTGGGTCCCGCTCTGTGGTAACTTACGCGAGCTTGTAATGGATGAAGCTCATAAGTCCCGTTACTCGGTACATCCAGGTGCAGATAAAATGTACCACGACATCAAAACTACATATTGGTGGCCTAGCATGAAGGCCCACATAGCCACATACGTTAGCAAGTGCTTGACTTGTGCGAGAGTCAAAGCCGAATACCAGAAACCATCAGGTCCACTTCAACAACCTGAGATACCATAATGGAAATGGGAACAAATTTCCATGGATTTTGTTACTGGCCTAACTAGATCTCAGCGCGGAAATGATACTATTTGGGTGATCGTGGATCAACTCACAAAGTCTGCTCACTTCTTGGCTATCAAAGAAACAGACAAGTTCTCTACCTTAGCAGACATTTACTTAAAAGAAGTGGTCTCGAGGCACGGGGTGCCCACCTCCATCATCTCTGATCGTGACGCACGTTTTACTTCAGAACTGTGGCAAGCAATGCATAAATCTTTTGGCTCTCGTTTAGACATGAGCACAGCTTATCATCCTCAGACGGATGGGCAGTCTGAGCGCACTATTCAAACTCTAGAAGACATGCTTCGGGCGTGCGTAATAGACTTTGGCAATGGTTGGGAAAAACATCTGCCACTTGTGGAATTTTCGTATAACAACAGCTACCACACCAGCATTAAAGCTGCACCATTTGGGGCATTGTACGGGCGTAAATGCCGGTCACCTCTTTGTTGGGCAGAGGTGGGTGATAGTCAGATCACAGGTCCAGAAATGGTAATTGATACGACAGAAAAGATTGCACGAATACGACAACGCATGGCGGCAGCACGCGACCGTCAGAAAGCATACGCTGATTTAGACAGGAAACTACTCGAGTTCCAGGTTGGGGATCGAGTGCTACTCAAAGTTTCACCCTGGAAGGGGGTGGTTCGTTTTGGCAAACGAGGCAAGCTTAACCCGCGATATGTCGGACCATTCGAAGTTATTGAAAAGATAGGCAGGGTGGCCTACAGATTGAACTTACCAGCTGAACTCAGTGCAGTTCACAACGTCTTTCACGTGTCGAATCTGAAGAAGTGTCTGTCAGATGAGACCCACATAGTTCCTTTGAAGGAGCTCACTATCGACGAACAGTTGCGATTCGTCGAGGAACCAATTGAAATCACGGACCGGGATGTTACGGTCCTCAAGAACACGAGAATCCCTCTTGTACGAGTTCGTTGGAACTCCCGCCGCGGCCCAGAGTTCACCTGGGAGCGTGAAGATCAAATGGAACTCAAATATCCCCAGTTATTCGAAACCAATGCAACTACTACTGAGGCTGAAGCTACTACTGCAGAATTTCGGGACGAAATTCCAAATCAACGGGGGGATGATGTGACACCCCAAGAAAACCAGTAATCTTCGCAAACCTGCTCGGGGAGCCGCGATACAATACAGGTAAACAACGTCACACCATTAGCTTTCCTCAGTAACTGCATGCTAAATTTCGGGACGAAATTTCTTTCAAGTTGGGGATAATGTGACAACTCGAGTTTCCGACATTCTTTATTCGCATTTAATGCACGTTGACTTTGACTATTTAGTTGTGATATGATAAAACGTAGTGTATTTGCATGGTTATGTGTAATATGATAGCTTGTATGCTGTTTGTAAAAACTTAAACTGTTAAACTATCAAAGAACTCGACGAAACATAAGTGAGATTCGCCAAGATCGATCTCGACGAAATAGATCAGTTTCGTCAACAACCTTCTCGACGAAACAGGCTGTTTCGCCAAGCCCAGTTTCGCCAAAAGCCCAGTTCGGGCCCAGCTTGTTATTTCGGGTTTTAAAACGTGTAACAGCCTCAGTTTCACACATTTATCATAACAACCGAAACCCTAGAGCCCTTCTCTCCTGTGTGACGGCAGTAGGAGCTTCTCGAAGATATCCCTAGCGATCGATTCGTATTTCTCATATATTTCTCATATCTCGGTTAGTATGTGTTTGTTAATCGATTCCATGTTTCTGAGATATCTCGATTCATGCTTGTGCTTATGGTCGATGTGTGTTATTTCTGTGATAAGAGTATGATGATGATGATATAGATTTCGATATGTATGATGTAGTAGGATATATATATACAATGCTATGCGAAACTTAATACAATCGAATGCTCGGTTCTGGATATTGTTATTATGTTCTGATTCTGAATATAAGTTAGCATCTTGATAGGGTTCAATGATATGATGTTGGATGTTAATTAATATGTTATACACATAAACTAGGGTTTATGCTAGACAATGATTCTTGGATGATTGAGTTATGATGATTCCACAGGCACATTGACCTTCATATGATTTCTGTTATTGATGACGGCTGCTAGAATGATTAGGGTTTATGTGTTATTCGCATCTGCTGTAACTGATGTCTGCGAAACTGAACTGTCCGACGAAACAGAACTCTCGGCGAAACAGAATGTGTTTCGCCAAGAGTCATCGACGAATTAGAAGTTCTGTTTCGCCGAAGGAGACTTCGACGAAACAAAAGTGTTTCGCCAAAATATGTGTTTCGTCAACATGTGTATTTCGTCAATATGTGTTTTGCCAATATCTGTGTTTCGCCAACTATTGTGTTTCGCCGAGCTGTACAGTAACTTGAGTTAATTCTGTTAAATGTTAACTGGAATATTTAACTGTTGTTAGACGTTTAACATGACTTGAATGATTGTGAATACGTGCTACATGTTTATACGTGAACAACTTGAACACAAACTGACTATGTATACGTGCATACTCTAGGACGTGATTGATTTACTTTGAGCACATACTTAGCATACCGAGCAAACCAAGGTGAGTTCACACTCTTACCAAGGCATGGGATTCCCCGGTGGGTTGGGAATGGGATTGAATGATTACTTGTACTTACATCACCACTAGACTACTTACCACGGTCCTCGGATTGGGAAGGATGCCTGTGCCAAACTCTACGTAAAGCCTACGTACCGTCCTCGGATTGGGAAGGACACCAGCACTAAACCTACGTAAAGCCTACATACCGTCCTCGGATTGGGAAGGACACCAGCACTAAACCTACGTAAAGCCTACGTACCGTCCTCGGATTGGGAAGGACACCAGCACTAAACCTACGTAAAACCTACGTACTACCGTCCTCGGATTGGGAAGGACGCCAGCGCTAAACCTACGTACTCGCTACGTACTGTCCTCGGTTGGGAAGGGCACTTACGTAAAACCTACGTAAACTTATACTTACTACTATCCTCGGATTGGGAAGGATACTTATGGTTACGAATAGTCTAGTGGATATACAACTTGGGAAGCCCCCACCAATAGAACGTACTATCGGCCCAGTAGAGCCACATGTTACATACGAACTTACTATTACGCATTTACTTCCTGTGAACTCGCTCAACTAGTTGTTGATCCTCTGTTACATGCCTTGCAGGACCTTAGGTACTTATGGAGCTTGCACGGGAGGCGCAGTCGTTGTGGACAAGGATCGTGAATACTTGATTAGACATTATGACATTTCATACTTTATTATGTTGGGTTTATTTATACGCTTCCGCTAAACAGTGATAACATATTATGTTTTGGAACACCTTTCATATGGATTGGCTTGGTTAAATTGCAATTACTTTTACTTTATACATTGTTCTATATGATTGGTGGCTTGATCCTGGTCAGTCACGCCTCCAAGCGGTGATACTCCGCGTGTGGATTTTGGGGGTGTGACAGGTTCAAAGTGTCAACAATGAATAAATATACTTTACAATAACCCTACATGATGTTTATAACCTTAAACGAATGGATCATGAATCATACGAAGCGAATTGTGAAAGAAAGTGAGAGATTACAAACTACAGGGGTTAAATGTGTCAACATGTTAAAGATATACCTCTGAGTGACCTTATAGCAAACCCGAAGCCTTGTAACGATTAATTATGCTCACTAGAATGCACCATAAAAATTTCACCAAGTTTCGTTACCGTATGAGAAAGTTATGATAGAATTCGTGTGTGAGGGTTAGAATCGTCAACATTGAAATTTAGGGCTTTTCGGGTGATCACAAAGTTACCCGAGGACTTGACAAAGTGGGTATAAGTATTAAAGCCCCCATATGTCAAATATAAAGCCTCTTAATGCAAGAAACAACTCGAAAACGACCTTTCGGGGGACCAAGGGCCAAAATGCAATTAAAGAAAAATGGGAAACCTGAACATAAGGCTCAGGCGGCCCGCGTGAGATTTAACAAAATGTGAGGCGGCCCGCGTGAGACTGCCAGAACCAGAAAACGTTGACAGGTGCCTGTTTCAGTCCCTTAACCGACTTAGATCGACCTTTGGCAATACAATGGGCTTCCTATACTGGTATTTAGTCTATAGGGGACACATGTATTGATCCTTGATCACTTGTAGACCTATTTGGCATCAATCTAGTAAGATCAAAGTTCATATATAAGTCACAAAGTTGCAACATGCAACCACCCTTCACTTCCTGATCATTTCTGGTGCATAACAGCCGATCCCAAGACCTTCCTAATCATCCTCAGACACGAGTAAGTATGCCTAACCTTCTCTAATTCATTTATACTTAGTTTATAGCCTAGAAATCAAACCGTCGTAACTACGGTTTGACTTCACGATAGATCACAATCGGTCCAGAGTATAGTCAAATCGAAAGTTGTTATAAGTTGGTATTTATATGGATAATAAACCCCTAAAAGGGCACTCACTGATTCGAATCCTAACTAGGTCGTTTATCGAGTCAAAGGTTGTCCGAAAAAGTCAACAGAATTAGTATTTTGGAATTAACGCGTAATTAGCAATATAAAAGGCGTGTAATCTGTTTTATCAGTCATATAACTTGAAAATAAGTATAAAAACTTGTCTACGCTTGTTTGATTCGACAACTTTATGTTTTGAACCGATTCGGAACCGAGAGACGCAAAAGTTTGACTTTTGCTTTGACCTCAGTTCTGACCCGATTTATATAGGTTTAGACATGCCTTAAAGTTCCATTAGGACCTAGTTGCATGTGTGTATAAGCCTCTGCGTTTATACCACTCGAATCCCTAATCGTCCGATGTTTCCGTTAAACGCCTAAATATTGACCGTAATGCCCTTATGACCATAAAACGAGATTTTTGGAAATGTGAAAGTGCCATAATCTTAGTTACTGATTTTTAGACTTATACCTAAAATTTCACATCAGTTGGACGTCTAGATAAGGAGTTATGCTTAATGACGTAATTTGAATGCTTTTAAGTAATTAAACGGCGTCATTAGCGAAAAGCCTATCTAAACCCAATTTTGGACACCCAACCTTTTACCCACTGATGTGATATAATATTTTGGGATTTTTGAAGATTTTTAATTATTTTTAAACTGATCATAAGCTAGGTTTATCGCCTCGATTCGGTTAATACCAAAAAATACCCTTTTCGGCCATAAAATGAGTTTTACAAATCCTTTTAACGCCAATCCAATTGCTATTGATTTTAAATAATAAATGGAGTATTTTGAGCCTATTTAATTGATCAGAAAACTCAGAATCGTATTTTAACCCGTACATCGCTTAAAACGACTTTATACGCGTATTTAACGCATAGTTTGGGTTTAAAACTATTTTAGTATCTAAGACTTATTACCAAAGGTTATAACCTGTTAAAATAAGCTATTTTACTGAACAACTCAGACCCGGATCACAGGTGTCTAATTAAACCCTTTTATAATCTTTAAAATGACCAAAATACCCCTACGGGGCTTATTAAGAGATTAAACTCGTTTTGGGCATCATGGGTGATATCCTACTGATATCACAACATATTTAAGGCATGTTAACTTAGGAAACCTGTTTAGGACTCTTATGGTTACCCGTTACGCTTCATACGCGTTCGGTTCGGTTTATGTAACTAGTTTACATAAATTAGCCGAAACGGGTCAAACCTTATCGTTATTATCTCAAAATCCAGAATGTGTATAATATACCCATATTATACAAGTCTCCGAACTTGTCGGGTCTAAAACACATTCTATTCCGGTCTTCGCTTAATCATGTGTTTGAACCGTATATTTCCTTAAGACTAACCGGTCTAAGCTTAGGCTTAATTAAAGACACGTTAGTATTCTAATTGGTTGTTTATACCATCATTCCAGACTAGAGCCTTCCGGTAAATTGTACCTACGCTTACTTAAGTGAATACGGCTGAGTTATTATAATTCTTGCTATTTAAGACAGGAGCTAGCTCAGGTAAATACTCTTAACTTATTTTCCCTATTACGGGCTTGGGATACGGTAATATAAATACCGCATGGTCAGGTATGGGATTCGAAGACCAATGAGTCGGGAAATACAAATAACCTGTTTTTAATTCGTATTGCTTGACTGAAACATTGGGGGTTAATGCGACCGTGTCCTGGATATCCTTGACTCATTAAATTGCAATGGCCACGACTTAAGCACGGGGTGTAGGCATACACCTGACAGATTCTATATGCTAATTAATTAATTATACCCAATAAGGGATTCCCAATAGGGGAATAGTGGTGTGTCGGTTAATCTTGAACCGGCATAGAACCGGGCCCCGTATGTAGAGCAAGTTATGTAAAACTGATAACATGAGATATAGTTTGTCCCAAGTATAAAAGATTAATATTGAATTGAGCATTTTAATCAAAGTGTCAATATATTTTCGTGCCTTGTGCACCTAAACCAATTTTCTTAAACCCTTTTCAAATGAGTCAGTTGAGTGTATTTACCAGTGAAAACTGACGTATTTTCCAAAGTCTAAGTGACAGGTACAAGTACATAATAGGCTGGAAGCTGCTCAGGACTTGTTAGATGAGGAATTTGCAACTCCTCCACATAAGCCATTAGTCTGATAATTTCTTTTGTTGTTTTAAGATCCGCCTGTGGATCCTTACTTCCGTTGTAATACTTTGATGTTACACTATTTCGGATTGTAATAATTATCTTTTGCTTCCGCTGTGCATTTATATATTGTGTTGTTTGACTATGATGTTGCCAACCACGTCACGATACTCCCCTACCGGGCCCACCGGTAACACGTGGAAATTTGGGGTGTGACAGGTTGGTATCAGAGCCAACATTGAGTGAATTAAACACTATCTTTTTGTGTTTAATCTCAATGACACATTAGCACATTCCTTGACCTTCTGAGTCTAGACTTAACATAGGAATATTCTAAACCCTTATCTGGAAATTCTGCTTCCAAATTTTTTTTATATATTGGATGCGTCGTCAAGGGAAGAAGCCGTAATAATAATTCTCCACACCCGGAGCTTTAAATTGCTGACCTTCGTACAACGGCCAGGATGAAACGTGCAACCAAGGAAAAAGCATTCAGAAATAAAATGAGGAAGAAACTCCTTTTGCTAAAAATCGTTTCCTTAATAGTCCTTATAAGGACATAATTACCTTTCAGTTCCTTTGAGGACAACACTATTCCTTTCAAGTCCCGTCTAGGGCATATCTGTTTTTTTTTTTTTTAATTTTATAGTGGAATAATTAACTTTAAATTTTTCATTCAAACATTCCTTTTATAAGATCTACCATTATTATAAAATGGCAAAATCTAGAAAGGACAAGACCTAGCCACGTGTCATTTTAAGACCGGGCCAAGATGGTAGTTCCATAATTAGATTCAGATCCATATTTAACACCTCAATTTAGGATTGTTCTGCGTTAAATATTAAGAAGAATCTTAAGAGTGAAACCTAGCCTTCGGGTCATTTTAAGGCCGGGCCATGATGGTAAGACCTGTTTAAAAGATTCGAATCCCTGTTAACATCTGTAAATATGTTAACACTCCTGACAGACGTGATTCATTAAAATCACACACGTCATTCTTATTAATGGATTCTTCAAAAGATTCCTAACCCAATGTAATGATCTCTGAACCATGGGTTTAGATCATCACTTGAGATGATCACATTTTGACCATACGTGGTAATATAGCGCCTACAGGCCCTGTTCATTTCCATATGAACCAAAAGACAGTGGTAGTGATGACTCCCTGCCAGGTAAAGGTAATGAACTAGGTTCAAACCTTCATGCTTTGATTCTCTGAAATCATAGCTTATAATTTATAAATGTCCTTGTGACTAGGCCTGTTGTGCCAGCAATACCTTCATGCTTTGATTCTCTGAAATCATGGCTTATAAATTAAACTTGTCTACGCGACTAGGCCATTTGTGCTATTACTAACTTATAAATTAGGATTCATGATAAAAATCCTGAATAAAATAAATATCATTCCTTTCCTGCCAATATAGATATTAAAAGAGAATCTTAAAATGTTTGACCTAGCTTGAATGTCATTGAAGACCTAGCTAAGATGGTAAAACCTGTTTAAAAAGAGATTCAGATCAATGTTAACATCTGAAAATGTGTTAACACTCCCGACAACCGTGATGCGATAAAAAATCACACTTGTCATCCTTATATTAGGAATTTTTCCAAATCCCTTATTTAGCTTAAATGATCAATAGGAATCATGGCTAGTAAACGTCGAACATGATGTACGCATCACAACATCCAATTGGGATGTATACCTTCGGGAAAAGGTGTATACATGAAAAGATAGTTTTATTTCATAACTTCTTGTCAAGCCAATGAACTATGAAATTTTCCGACCCAAAGGAATCATCGATTATGTTTTAAAATTTCCCTAGTGACAAGGCCTCTGGGCCATCATAAGTTCTTTGGAACAAGCCCTTGTGCTATATATAAAAGATGTCAGTATGACAATGGCAGTCGTGACTTATGTCCCCTGTCTAATAAAAATGAAGGATTATATTCCGCTTAAACGCCAAAGATGGTTATCTAAAAACCTAGGCCAAGCATAATCAAATAAATTTAATACTATCTATTGGTCTATATGGTTGAGCTACACCATGGCTAATTAATCATCAAAATTCGACGATTCCCTATAATTAAGCAAATTATTACTACTTGGATTAGTAGCCTTCAAAGCTTCACCACGGCTGACTCCTCTGAAGCTCACCGTTATCCGGTTAATCAGAATTATGTCCATTGACTAGCCTTTGTGGCAAAATAAATTACCTTCCAAAGAAATGACGGCTGTAGTCTTTGACTCTCTATCCAAAGGTGAAGAACTATGTTCGAACCTTAAGATCTCTAATCCGTTAAAATTGCGGCTTATATATATTAATGCCTTAAGTGCCATATTCTTATAAGTCCTTTGTGACAAGGCCTTCGTGCCTATGATTATTAATGTTCTTCGTGATAAGCCTTCCAAATATCTAAAGATTGTCGTTGTGACAAAGACAATTGTGACATTGAAATTCCCTGTCAAAAGGTAATGGACTTGGTCCAAACCTTAAACACAATTGATGGTCCTTTTGACCTAGGCTAAATATAATTGTCATACTTTCTAGTAGCAAACTATAAGGGAGTTATAAACCTAACAGCCATCATGATTTAATAATACCATGGTTTATAAATCATCCAGTACGATGATTCCATACTAGTTTGTATCTAAGCATATGTTATTTTAGTGTTTAGTACCAAAGCTCCAGAATGGAGGTTTCCGACGAAGCACACAGCAGTACTGCGGCTAAAAACAAGGATGCAAATATAAATATAAATGTTAATGTTAATGGCACTACTCTTCAAGCCTTGATTAGCACAGCAATTAGTGAAGTTGTGGATAAGATCCTTGAGAACAAAAAGGAACCGAGTGTCACTCACTCAAAGGTCCATACGGAAACACATACATCAGCTCGTAAGGAGAGCTCCGTTCACTCTTCTGATGAAAAGAGCGAACCTCAGGAGTTAGTACTCTATGATAAGCCCCGATCAATTGAAGGCGGGTTCACCTACAAATATTTCGTCTCATGTAAACCCAGAGATTTCAATGGCGAAAAAGGAGCAATTGATGCTATGGAATGGCTTGAGGAAATGGAAACGGTTGTGGACATCAGCGATTGTGCTGATAAGGACGTAGTAAAATTTGTTTCACAATCTTTCAAGGGAGAGGCTCTTATATGGTGGAGGGCCATGATGCAGTCCACAGGGAAAATTTCCCTATACCATATGGGATGGTCCAAGTTTGTGGACCTTATCAAAGAGAACTACTGTCCACAACACGAAGTGGAAAAGGTGGAGACAGATTTTCTGACTCTCACAATGAAAAACCTAAATTGTCAGCAATATGTTACCGACTTCAACTCCCTATCTAGACTGGTACCCTATTTAATTACCCCGGAACCAAAACGCATTGCGCGTTTCATCGGTGGTTTGGCACCAGAAATAAAAGGGAATGTTAAGGCTTCAAGGCCAATCAACTACAGATCAGCTGTAGATCTATCCTTGTCTCTCACTCTAGATATAGTGAGACAAAAGTCGATCAAGAATGAAACTAATGAGAAAAGACAAAGGGAGGAGGATAACTCTCAGAATCCTAAGAAGAGCAAATCCGAGTTCAACAATAACCAACAGGATTCCAACAAAAAGCCTACATGCAAAACCTGCAAAAGAAGACATTGGGGACAGTGTCGATTAAACCAAAAGATAAAGCAATGTGGCATCTGTAAAAGAGCTGGCCACCAGTCCCACGAATGTAGGGACATAAAAGATGCAAACTGTTTCAGCTGTGGCGAAAAGGGGCATATCAGTACTAATTGCCCTAAGGCTGCCAAGAGAGGAGCAGCTAAGTCTGGGAAGGATAAGAAAGGAAACGCCTGGACTACCGGTTGAATGCCAGAGGCAGTGCACATCGATAATAGCATTAGGTACGTCCCTTACCATTTAGCATTTATAGTTTCTGCTAAGTATTTTATATTAATGCAAGGGATAATAAACCTTTAGCAAACCATAAGCTTAGCAAACTCTTGAATTCATTCATAAGAACTCCAGATATTAAATATAAGGTATAACTTACCAATGGGAACTTTAATAACCATCTCTCCCATCCCCGAAGATAATCCTTTCATGAGAATCTGGAGTACTCTTCCCCAAAAAGAGTACGACAATATATATATATATATATATATATTATTTTAGTTATTTTCTCTTTGTTTTCTATCGCCTGCGAATGCCAAACTATGTTTGATAAAAGTGCCATATGAGAATTGGCGTATCCTAGTGTGTCCCATAGATTGCTTCCATGCCTGATCAGTATGGAGGTTTAATGCATGGAACCCCTGAGACATACCAATGGCCATATCGTACTAAAGTCGACTAGTAGTATTCAAAGAAGATATCCAATATAAAATGTCCCTATAAGTATCTCTACTTAGGGCACCCTTACATTTGTAAAGTGAATGTGTCATTTATCTGACACCGACATCGATAGATGAACCAAAGCCTGAGAACACGGACAACTATGACATCTCTATGTGTGCCATGATTATTTTCTTCATAGGAACTACCCTGTTTACCTTCTGAGAGGCAGGTAGAGTTAAGGTTTAAATTCCGTTTAAGGCTGTGTTATTATGAAATCTCCAAGACGGTTAGTACCATCATTGGAAGAATCGAAACCCTGATTAACTAAGTTTAAAATAGACATATAGCCTAACTCAATATCCTGGGAATCCGGTATAGTTAAGTATGAAAGACGGTTCATTTTGCTTATGCATTATCACCGTCACCCTAATTAGGTAACAATTAAGAATTTGCCATCAACTGCACAGGATCGTCGATCTGTTCGACTAACGGCAAGGATTAGCTATTCCCTAAACATTAGCTAAGCAGTGGTTGGAATAACCATCTCACCTTAAAAATAAAGCTTTTCTATAATAATGGATATGTAAGTATTAAGGCTACTCCTTTGGAGACCTTGTATAGATGGAATGTTAAATGTCTAGTGTTAGATAGAAAATTGGTAAGTCCAATTATCAAGATCTGAAAGTTGTCCGGGGAACAACAAATAAGATTATACAAATCCATAATCGATTGTAGGTTGCCAGTATATGGCAAGAAATCGAGGAGTTATGAAAATAGCGAACTTCCTAAGTTCTTGTTAAGGAATATGGTTTAACAAAAGATATCACCCAGGAAGGGTGTACCAAATTTGTGAAATTATCAGGCTAGTTAAGCTCTGAATATATGGAAATCATTCGAAGGAAATCGAATGTATCAAGATCAAGTAGCTTGTAAGCTAAAAACCTACTTAAGGAGTTTGACGGAGCTCGCAATACATTGCACACTAGTGATTGGAGGATGTGTTCCGCCAATAAGTCAAGAAGCACTATCACATAATGATATGCAGAATTATGATGTGATGAGCATCCTGTATCGATTGAAGATCGACAGGTCAAGAAGCTCCAAAAGGATACATACGCCTAATATAAGAGCCACTTTGGGAGCTTGGGAAGACTCCAGATATGCTATAAAAGTTAAGTCCCTCATGTGACAAAGAGTACTTCCAGCACTTTAACAAATCTCGAGGTCGAGATTTCTTTTAAGGGGGTAAGGATGTAACACCTCGAAAATTTACGTCCTATAAGGTGTTGACACGTGTCATAAGGTTTGAACGTGTGAAAGAATGTTCTTAAAGGACTAAAGTTGACAAACAATGAAACTATGTAAATATAAGGGTTCAAAGTGTCAACAATGAATAAATATACTTTACAATAACCCTACATGATGTTTATAACCTTAAACGAATGGATCATGAATTATACGAAGCGAATTGTGAAAGAAAGTGAGAGATTACAAACTACAGGGGTTAAATGTGTCAACATGTTAAAGATATACCTCTGAGTGACCTTATAGCAAACCCGAAGCCTTGTAACGATTAATTATGCTCACTAGAATGCACCATAAAAATTTCACCAAGTTTCGTTACCGTATGAGAAAGTTATGATAGAATTCGTGTGTGAGGGTTAGAATCGTCAACATTGAAATTTAGGGCTTTTCGGGTGATCACAAAGTTACCCGAGGACTTGAAAAAGTGGGTATAAGTATTAAAGCCCCCATATGTCAAATATAAAGCCTCTTAATGCAAGAAACAACTCGAAAACGACCTTTCGGGGGACCAAGGGCCAAAATGCAATTAAAGAAAAATGGGAAACCTGAACATAAGGCTCAGGCGGCCCGCGTGAGATTTAACAAAATGTGAGGCGGCCCGCGTGAGACTGCCAGAACCAGAAAACGTTGACAGGTGCCTGTTTCAGTCCCTTAACCGACTTAGATCGACCTTTGGCAATACAATGGGCTTCCTATACTGGTATTTAGTCTATAGGGGACACATGTATTGATCCTTGATCACTTGTAGACCTATTTGGCATCAATCTAGTAAGATCAAAGTTCATATATAAGTCACAAAGTTGCAACATGCAACCACCCTTCACTTCCTGATCATTTCTGGTGCATAACAGCCGATCCCAAGACCTTCCTAATCATCCTCAGACACGAGTAAGTATGCCTAACCTTCTCTAATTCATTTATACTTAGTTTATAGCCTAGAAATCAAACCGTCGTAACTACGGTTTGACTTCACGATAGATCACAATCGGTCCAGAGTATAGTCGAATCGAAAGTTGTTATAAGTTGGTATTTATATGGATAATAAACCCCTAAAAGGGCACTCACTGATTCGAATCCTAACTAGGTCGTTTATCGAGTCAAAGGTTGTCCGAAAAAGTCAACAGAATTAGTATTTTGGAATTAACGCGTAATTAGCAATATAAAAGGCGTGTAATCTGTTTTATCAGTCATATAACTTGAAAATAAGTATAAAAACTTGTCTACGCTTGTTTGATTCGACAACTTTATGTTTTGAACCGATTCGGAACCGAGAGACGCAAAAGTTTGACTTTTGCTTTGACCTCAGTTCTGACCCGATTTATATAGGTTTAGACATGCCTTAAAGTTCCATTAGGACCTAGTTGCATGTGTGTATAAGCCTCTGCGTTTATACCACTCGAATCCCTAATCGTCCGATGTTTCCGTTAAACGCCTAAATATTGACCGTAATGCCCTTATGACCATAAAACGAGATTTTTGGAAATGTGAAAGTGCCATAATCTTAGTTACTGATTTTTAGACTTATACCTAAAATTTCACATCAGTTGGACGTCTAGATAAGGAGTTATGCTTAATGACGTAATTTGAATGCTTTTAAGTAATTAAACGGCGTCATTAGCGAAAAGCCTATCTAAACCCAATTTTGGACACCAAACCTTTTACCCACTGATGTGATATAATATTTTGGGATTTTTGAAGATTTTTAATTATTTTTAAACTGATCATAAGCTAGGTTTATCGCCTCGATTCGGTTAATACCAAAAAATACCCTTTTCGGCCATAAAATGAGTTTTACAAATCCTTTTAACGCCAATCCAATTGCTATTGATTTTAAATAATAAATGGAGTATTTTGAGCCTATTTAATTGATCAGAAAACTCAGAATCGTATTTTAACCCGTACATCGCTTAAAACGACTTTATACGCGTATTTAACGCATAGTTTGGGTTTAAAACTATTTTAGTATCTAAGACTTATTACCAAAGGTTATAACCTGTTAAAATAAGCTATTTTACTGAACAACTCAGACCCGGATCACAGGTGTCTAATTAAACCCTTTTATAATCTTTAAAATGACCAAAATACCCCTACGGGGCTTATTAAGAGATTAAACTCGTTTTGGGCATCATGGGTGATATCCTACTGATATCACAACATATTTAAGGCATGTTAACTTAGGAAACCTGTTTAGGACTCTTATGGTTACCCGTTACGCTTCATACGCGTTCGGTTCGGTTTATGTAACTAGTTTACATAAATTAGCCGAAACGGGTCAAACCTTATCGTTATTATCTCAAAATCCAGAATGTGTATAATATACCCATATTATACAAGTCTCCGAACTTGTCGGGTCTAAAACACATTCTATTCCGGTCTTCGCTTAATCATGTGTTTGAACCGTATATTTCCTTAAGACTAACCGGTCTAAGCTTAGGCTTAATTAAAGACACGTTAGTATTCTAATTGGTTGTTTATACCATCATTCCAGACTAGAGCCTTCCGGTAAATTGTACCTACGCTTACTTAAGTGAATACGGCTGAGTTATTATAATTCTTGCTATTTAAGACAGGAGCTAGCTCAGGTAAATACTCTTAACTTATTTTCCCTATTACGGGCTTGGGATACGGTAATATAAATACCGCATGGTCAGGTATGGGATTCGAAGACCAATGAGTCGGGAAATCCAAATAACCTGTTTTTAATTCGTATTGCTTGACTGAAACATTGGGGGTTAATGCGACCGTGTCCTGGATATCCTTGACTCATTAAATTGCAATGGCCACGACTTAAGCACGGGGTGTAGGCATACACCTGACAGATTCTATATGCTAATTAATTAATTATACCCAATAAGGGATTCCCAATAGGGGAATAGTGGTGTGTCGGTTAATCTTGAACCGGCATAGAACCGGGCCCCGTATGTAGAGCAAGTTATGTAAAACTGATAACATGAGATATAGTTTGTCCCAAGTATAAAAGATTAATATTGACTTGAGCATTTTAATCAAAGTGTCAATATATTTTCGTGCCTTGTGCACCTAAACCAATTTTCTTAAACCCTTTTCAAATGAGTCAGTTGAGTGTATTTACCAGTGAAAACTGACGTATTTTCCAAAGTCTAAGTGACAGGTACAAGTACATAATAGGCTGGAAGCTGCTCAGGACTTGTTAGATGAGGAATTTGCAACTCCTCCACATAAGCCATTAGTCTGATAATTTCTTTTGTTGTTTTAAGATCCGCCTGTGGATCCTTACTTCCGTTGTAATACTTTGATGTTACACTATTTCGGATTGTAATAATTATCTTTTGCTTCCGCTGTGCATTTATATATTGTGTTGTTTGACTATGATGTTGCCAACCACGTCACGATACTCCCCTACCGGGCCCACCGGTAACACGTGGAAATTTGGGGTGTGACATCACCGATTTTTACCCTCAAATACCGGTGCTCTACCAGTACCAACCGGTACCGAACCGTACCGTACCAGGTATATTCGGTACCGGTACATACTTTTGGGGATTTTGGTACCGGTTGGTAACGAGCTCATAAAATCATGTAGCAACGTAGCAATGCAAGTAATTGCACAGTTTAGATTACCTTTTATACACACAGTAAGTAAACTGACCGACATCATTCTTCAAACGATTCGAGATAAACGATGCGTAACCAGTCATATCCGGCATCGTGGAGTGCATTAAAAAGGGAGCAATTGGACGATTGGATGCTGGGCTAGGTGTTTCTTGGAATGCCCACGGATTGTTCGGGTCAAAACCACGATTATGAGGATTCATTTTTTGTATTGTGGTTGGATGAGAATTTTTTTTGAAAATAAGATAGAGATCATTACAGAAGAGGTGGAGTAGTTGTGGTAAAAAATGATTAGAAGTGTGAGTATTTATAGTGAATAGATAATTTTTTTAAACACATTGCCGTTGGCCAACGGCTAGCCCAAACGGCTACTTGTCTTGGCCAATGAGATCCCGCCATGTCATCTTGATAGCCCCGCCCAACGTCCGGGCTGAAACCCCCGCCCAAGGGGCCACGCTGAAACCAAGCCCACCCGGGGTGGTGACTTGGGCGTTTGTACCCAACCCACGCCACAACCCCCGCCCCATACCCCATATTCTAATATTTCCTAGATCTTTTTTTTAAACACATAGCCGTTGGCCAACGGCTAGCCCAAACGGCTACTTGTCTTGGCCAATGAGATCCCGCCATGTTATCTTGATAGCCCCGCCCAACGCCCGGGCTGAAACCCCCGCCCAAGGGTCCACGCCGAAACCCAAGCCCACCCGGGGTGGTGACTTGGGCGTTTGTACCCAACCCACGCCACAACCCCCGCCCCATACCCCATATTCTAATATTTCCTAGATCTTTTTTTTTTTAAAACATAGTCGTTAGCAAACGGCTAGCCCAAACGGCTACTTGTCTTGGCCAATGAGATCCGGCCATGTCATCTTGATAGCCCCGCCCAACGCCCGGGCTGAAACCCCCGCCCAAGGGACCACGCCGAAACCCAAGCCCACCCGGGGTGGTGACCTGGGCGTTTGTACCCAACCCACGTCACAACCCCCGTCCCATACCCCATATTCTTATATTTCCTAGATCACTATTGATTTGTTTTAATTAATATATGTTCAAATCACTATTCATTTGTTTTAATTAATAAATGTTGAAATCACTATTCATTTAATTAATATATCTTGAAATCACTATTCATTCGGTTTCTTTTCTATTAGTATATAATATAATGTTATTTTATATGTATCTAAAGGTATATGAAAAAAAAGGAGTAAATTGCCATTTTAGTCCCTGAGTTTTGTCCAAATTTGCCAGTTTAGTCCAAATAGTTTTTTTTGTGCATCTGGGTCCCTGACTTTTACATTTTATTGCCATTTTGATCATTTTGTCTAACTCAATCCAAAAACCCAGTTTGTAACAGTTTGTACTTAATCACTAATGTTTTTCAGTTGCCATTTTGATCCAATTCCAAAAAATCAAAAAAATTCCAAAAAATTCAAAAGAATCTAAAAATCAAAAAAATTCTAAAAAATCCAAAAATCATTAAATGTTTCGGCACGAACCGTTTCGACCCGTACCGTATCGAACCGAACCGTTTCGACGCGAACCGTTTCGAACCCGTACCGTATCGAACCGTACCGTTTCGACCCGTATCGTTTCGAACCCGAACCGTTTCGAGCTGAACCGTTTCGACGCAAAGCGTTTCGAACCGTACCGTTTCGATACCGTACCGTATCGAACTGAACCGTTTCGACGCGAACCGTTTCGACACGAACCGTTTCGACCCGTACCGTTTCGAACCCGAACCGTTTCGACCCGTACCGTTTCGACGCGAAGCGTTTCGACCCGTACCATTTCGACGCGAACCGTTTCGGGTTCGAAACGGGTTCGGTTCGAAACGGTTCGCGTCGAAAGGGTTCGGGTTTGATACGGTACGGTTTCGAAACGGTTCGGGTTCGAAACGGTACGGTTCGAAACGGTTCGTGTCGAAACGGTACGGTTCGAAACGGTTCGGGTTCGAAACAGTACGGGTCGAAACGGTTCGTGTCGAAACGGTACGGTTCGGGTTCGAAACGGTACGGGTCGAAACGGTTCGCGTCGAAACGGTTCGGTTCGATACGGTACGGGTCGAAACGGTACGGGTCGAAACGGTACGGTTCGAAACGGTTCGCGTCGAAACGGTTCGATTCGATACGGTACGGGTCGAAACGGTACGGGTCGAAACGGTTCGTGCCGAAACATTTAATGATTTTTGGATTTTTTAGAATTTTTTTGATTTTTTAGAATTTTTATGATTTTTTAGAATTTTTTTGATTTTTAGATTTTTTTGGATTATTTAGAATTTTTATGATTTTTTAGATTTTTTTTTATTTTTTGATTTTTTTTGGAATTTCTTTGAGTTTTTGGAATTTTTTTGATTTTTTGGAATTGGATCAAAATGGCAACTGAAAACATTTTTTAAGGAAATCCCCAAAATGCCCCTGTTACAAACTAGGATTTTGGATGGAGTTAGGCATTGTGATCAAAATGGCAACAAAATGTAAAAGTCAGGGACCCAAATGCACAAAAAAAACTATTTGGACTAAACTGGCAAATTTGGACAAAACTCAGGGACTAAAATGGCAATTTACTCAAAAAAAAGAATAAAATTAAGTTTTAAATCTATACATATAATAAAAGAAACCACTTTGAGGACACTTGTCATCATATTAGGCCATGTCTTATGGATAATTATAATTTTAATTTAATCGTTTCTAATTAATTATAGATAATCCTTTTACTAAATATTATTTAGTTTAATTATTACTTTTATATTTATCTATTTACTTCAAATTCAAACTTAGTTATCTAATTTGATATTAGAGTAAATTACGATTTTGGCCCATGTGGTTATATCACTTTTACCCTTTTAGCCCAAAAAGAAATTTTTTTACATTTGAGCCCTTAACGTCTTTTTTTCTAACCCTTTTGGACCTCAACGTCTTTTTTTCTAACCCTTTTGGTATGGGCCAAAAGGGTTAGAAAAAAAGACGTTGTGGGCTCAGATGTTAAAAGATTAGTTTTTTGGCTAAAAGGATAAAAGTGATATCACCACATGGGACAAAATCGTAATTTACTCTTGATATTAACTATATATTTGAACGTTTTGTTTAGTTTGATATCAAATAGATTTTACTTTTTTATTTTTTGGTATATAAAATTACATTTATTCAACCCATGTAATAAATGAGGTTTCTTAAAAATGTATTATTTTATTGTTTGGTAAACAATATTACATTTATTCAACTCGTGTAAAACAAGCGGTTTTAAAGATATAACTTTTTTATTTGGTATATAAAATTATGTTTATTCAACCCGTACAATATGGTTCTTATAGATATAATTTTTTATTATTTAATATATAAAATTATATTTATTCAACCCGTGCAATAAAATAGGTTTTTAAAGATATATTGTTTTACCATTTAGTATATAAAATTCATTTATTCGACCCGTGTAATACACGGGGTTATAACCTAGTGAAATATATACGAACACATTATACATGTGCTATTGATGACATAAATTGGATAATCCACTACATAATGCATCTCTTTTAGAGCACCTCTAAAAACGGTGCATATGTAACATGGTCCGAAATTCCAAAGCACCAATTCAAGCCATGGTGTATGGGTTTAGAATTTCAAACCAGTTCTTCACCATAGAGTCTTTCAAACCAAGATGGTGGGATCACACACAAACAAATACTTTCTTTAAAATATACTAGTCTAAGTACTCGTGTGTTACACGGATGAGTCAAAGTAAATTATATCATTTAACACTGTTGACATAAACTTTGAAACAAAAGAAACATTCCACTAGTTATGTAAATGTTAAATTACAATGAACTAAAGATAAAGTAATAAAGAAAAAATCACAAGTGTCAAATCGCTAGACACTTTAATATGTCAATTAAAAAAAATGTTGACCTTTTTATAAGCCATATCATTGTCATCAAATTGATCTGCTGGACTAAGATACATACCTTGACTCCCCCGCTTGCTAGTGCCACCAGGTATAGTGATGTGAATACCTTAAAATACAAAAAACAAAAACAAAAAAAGATTTTAAAAGCTACAATATCACAAACATGATGAACAAATATCCTGAAAATACTTATTCACATATATTTTATATGAAGCATATGTACAAACTTGGCAAGCGAAGATAAAACAAAGCAACGACAATGAACCGGTCTAAACGCTAAGAAACCAACCTCCCCTTATTTATTATTTTTAAGTCTTTACATAGTTGTTTTGCAGCCCCTTTCTGGACCAAAAATCATTCCGCGCCAACTGCTGAAATAGTAGCAAAACAGTCCCGGAGTACTCTTGAGATGACAATTCCAACCCATTTTATAGCTAAGTGAATTGAAAACATATCGAAAAGATGAAACTTTTACAAGTCTTGAATAGTTGTTGAGAGAAAGTTTGAATAAAACCGTTTTAAACTTTGTTTTCAAACTCTGGGTACTTGTATTGGCAAAAACTTAAAGTGTATGGTCCAAATAGAAATATTATCTCACCATGATCAACATTAAATAAATCTACACCGTCCACCTCATCCAACTTCCTCCCCCCAAATTTCCTATTTCCATTTCACCACCATTTTCCCATTTCATTTGTCTGTTTGTCTGTCTGTAAATTCCTTCGTTGTCGTTTCTGGGTTTAGGGTTTAACGTGAAAATGGGGAGTTGGCACTCATCATTCGTCACCGCCTCAAAGGTAATGTTTTTCTACTCATTCCTATAATAATCTCCAAAACACTCATGTATTGTATGATTAACAACAAACATATCATGTTTTAATTACCTTTTTGTTTGATTATGTTAGGTTGGTTCGCAGTTTGTTCAGCAATACTATGACGTTCTTCAGCATCAACCAGAATTCACCCACCGGTTTTACAACGGTTCTAGCACCATGATCCGAGTTGACGGAGATTCTACTCAGACCGCTTCCGCTGTATCTGTCAGTTTTATTCACATTCCTAAAACTATATTTGTTTTGCATATGTTGTTTGTGAATCTTTATACATATGTTATCAACTTATGATCATACTTGATGAATGTATTTGAGCTATGTACTTAATATCTTGATATATTACCAATATATCAGTGATATATCGGTTATTAGTCCCCTGCCGAGATATCGGTATCGATAATATCAATGATATTGACCGATATTTGACCGGTATATCACCATTTTTCCCAATATCAATACCTTTCTTCTTATTTCTACTATTCGTCTTTCTTCTTATTGTTGCTATCTATGCTGTTAATGCCGAGTTCAATGGGTCATGCATAGTAATGTTATGACCCCGAAATCTATGGACGTAGTTTTTAAAAGGCTTAGTTTTGCTATTCAAAAAGGGGTAGCGGCTCAGCTTGTTGCCCTTTTACCAACTATCTCGATGTAAATTCAAAAAGTGATTAAATTTTATATAAAATTATCATAGTAACTACCAAAAAAAAAAAAAAAATTCGGTCAAGGACCGATATAATATTTGACATTTGAGATATAGGTTATCTCGGTGAGATACTGATGGGATATCGGTAATTTTAATATAATGCATAATTTATGTATATAGCAATTTAACACCAATAATTCAGTGATATATCGGGAATTCGTTTAGACGTTATATGGCTATGGTTATCGGGAAGTCGTTCAGACGTTTTTTCTTGCTCCCGATGGAATTCAGTCAAATATCGGTGATATATCGGTCAATATCGCCGATGATATCGGTACCGATAGGTTCTGACCGATGTTTGACACCGATATTTTACTAGGGGACCGATATAACCGATATATCACCGATATTAACTGCATAGGTTGCTATTAGTGTTTTAAGTCTTAGTCAGTTGCTACTTGTTACAATCGTTAATGTTTTGCAAGTTGCAAAAGCTTTGTTAATGGTAGGAGAGTATATTGAATTGTTAGTGTTAAATTGCTATATATACTAATTTAGCATGATATGAAAATTACCGATATCCCACCGCGATAACCGATATCTCAAATGTTGGTCCTTGACTGATATCCGACATTTTACCGCATTAACTACTTAGTATTTGAGAACGATTTATTGTCGGTTTTTAGGGATGAGCATGTACCGAGTACGGGTTGATATCAGTATCCATTGTAGGGGCTTTTGGTATACGGTACTAAGCGGGATCGGTACCGGTTTATTTCGGTATTCCCGACTTAAGAACCTAATGTATATGGAAATTTGATTAACATAAGCAAAAGTATGATTTTTCTGTATAATGGAAATTTAAATTTGCTGTATGATTAAATAAATGAGATTAATAGCTATTGTTACACATCTTATGTTCAATAGTTTGATTATAAATCTTAATGTCTTTGTATTTGTTTGTGTAGGGAGACGAAAATCCAAAAATCCGGTATCAAAGCGGTAAAATACCGAATATCCAGTACTGATACCGGTATCGAACCGATACATTCAATACGGTATTCAGTACCCACTTCTCCACAATTTCGGTATCGGTAATTTTCGTACCGGTACTGAACAGATACATCCAGTACAGAGTATTCGGTACCCACTTCTCAATTTCGATATCGGTATTTTCGTACCGGTATTGATCTCATTCCTAGTAGTTTTATCCAAAGACCCTATCAAATTTCCTTTACTTTACATTAGTGTAAAAACTGTTTTTATATGAATATTGTTTGACCCTGTACCAAACTTCTTCATTTTTACCATTTTTCTGCTCTTTTTTTCCTATTTTTTTGGGTATTAAAGTGTCTAAAAACCCATAATTTTTTTTAATTGATCTGTTGCAGCAAATCCATAAGCTTGTTCAGTCATTACCGTGCAGTCGGATCGAAATCAAGACCGTAAACTCCGTTGAATCACGGTTTGAAGGAATTATAGTGGCGGTGTCGGGTTCAGTCAAATCCGATTGCTTCAGTGGTTATCGGGAATTTGTTCAGACGTTTTTTCTCGCTCCCGATGAGAAAAAGAAGGATTACATGGCTATGGTTGATGTTTTTCACTTTGTTAGTCAGGAAGACTTATTGGGTATTGCATATAAGCATCTTTTTAAAATAGTAGCTTCTTCAATTCATGAATCATGAACACTGGAAACTGATAATTGTGACTTACAGGTTTCGTATACGCGAAAGATCCCATCGATATTCACTATATTAAAAGAGACGACAGTGAAAGCGTTGAAGACTTCTTGTTCCGGTTCACAAATGAAACCTCGCAGATTTTAGGAGCAGATGAGAAGATGAAGATATCGGGTTTTGTTCATGGAGTACGTGACGATGAGCTGGTCGAGAAACTACATGAAAACGTCCCGCAAACGGTCAAAGACTTTATAGATCGAGTAAAAGGTTTCGTTAGGGGAAAGAAGGCACGTGCTATCAAAAATGTCCGCTGTAACTTTTCAGCTTCGGTTCCCATGAACGACCCCAACCAGTACTGTGAATTCCATCAGGACGTTGGTCATTATACGGACGATTGTGTTCTTTTAAAGAAAGAAATTGAAGAAGCGGTGCAGACAGGAAACCTTGCTCGTTTAGTGGAGGAGATCAAGTACCGTAAAGGTGACTCGTTTGACCCAAATCAGAAGGAATCGGATGACGAACATCCAAAGAGGAAAAAGATTAGGATGGAAGAACCGATAACATCTCCCGACTGCATAGACACTCAGAGAACCAGTGGTGTTAAGGGAGGAACCGACTCATTCGAATCATCGATGGAACAACAACCGATAACCTCTCCCGCTAATCAGAATGATTCCCAAGAAGGTCCTTGATGTGTGCAGACCATCACCAAGCATACCATGCAAGTCAAGGCCACATAGAGGTTTCCTTTTAGTTGTTATTTTCTGTTGCTGCTTGTTTATTTCAGTTTTCTTATGTACTGAACTCATATGCTAGTGGTGGACTAGTGGGGGTTCCTAGAGTCTTTTGATTATTTATAAAAATACTTATTACAGAAATTATTTCCCAGTTTCCCTCACCCGGTGGCGGATCCAAGGGGTTCCTGGAGAAACCCCCTCAGTTTGGAAAAAAAAATGGAAAATTTTAGTGTAAACCTTGTACGATTTGGAAAAAAATAGTGAGAATTATTGAGAATCTAGCAAAAGGAACCCTCTGAACAAAATTCATGGATCCGCCACTACCCTCACAGGCACATATTGCACGTTTACAACACGTTCTAAATGTCCTAGCCTCCAGCAGCCTGCATGCCAAGGCGGCGACGCGCAAATTCGTTTGATCAAATTTAACAACCGGTCCAAGACATCAAGTCTCAAATATGGCGCAAACAAGTTCAGCCCACATTCAACAATCGTTAATGGTGTTAGTAGTTAAAGATTATTGCTAGTTATATTAACGGTGTTAAGTTGGTCTCAACTAATTTTGTGATCAAATGTTGTTGGGAATTCCGAACAATGAAACCGACATGGCATGCAAGGCTCAAAGAGGGTTTTAAGGAGTAGATAATTATAGATTATTAAATGTGATTATGATTTAAATAATTAGTTGTAATTATCATGCCCTAGTGAATTGATTAGATAATTATCTAGCATCCTAAACGAGTTAGGTTTGGATGTCTTTAGGAGAATTATGTGAAAAATCCTAGTTATAGTATAACGCGTTAGGTTAGGGATTTGTAATCAAGTTTTGAGCAGTTTTCTTGAATTAATAAAATTGATTTGAGTGTTTAGCCAATTTCATGTTTGCCGATTTACTGTGCGATTGATACCAATTACAATCTTGAAATGCAATGCTAGCACGACAGGATTGGTGACGTCCTTACCCCAACATAAATAACCGATAGCTTCCTTCAGCGAGGCATTAAAGGGGTGCTCACGTACTTGAAAGAATTGTTGGCTATCGAGAAGGCTATTCAGACGTGGCGTGTGTACCTACTCGATAAACCGTTTATTGTTTGTGTTGGAGCCAATTGGGTCGACCGCCTTTGGAAACTACGAACACAAGAGAAGAAAATCGGGAACTTCACAAACACATACTAAAAACGTGATCAAGAAGGAGATAGACGCAAAGTCCTCTTAATTTAATCAAAACCACACATTATGAATAGTAACCATACCCTTGTATTTGTACTAAACCTAAACAAACTTTGAATTCAACCAATAGCTTGAACTAGTTAATGCAAGTAATTATTTAGTTCTACATTGTAATGATATGAAACCTTTCACTTGGTTGTGATTAAAGATGTCTAGTCACACTTGTTGATTGTTACAAAACACGTTGAAAATTATAGTGAACAAAAAAACCCTTTTTTATTTTTCACTAAGATACACATATATATTATTTTGACAATTACATACCACATTTTTAATAGAATGAGTCAAAATTCCAAACTTCATACTTTTTTCAACTCTAAAGAATTAAGAATTTTAAAGAAACAAAGTCATATTAGACCACCCGTAGTGGTTACCCTTTTGGGCGTTTTTGGGGCTCAATCACGCCCATGTCGCCCACATCCCCACTACGCATGGGCGTGATTGGCGTTTTTTGGGGCTCAGGCGTTTTATAAATCACGCCAAAGGGGGGAGATCTTGTCCAATCAGATTTGAGCTTGCATTGTTTTGTCCAATAACATTTATTAAATTGTTTTTTATTTTATTACAAACATAATGCTCCACAATCCCCACATCCCCACTACACTCCTTTTGTAAAAACGCCCAATAATGCCTCATTGCTGACTGGGCGGCCACATGATGCAAAACGCCATAGAATAGGGCATTATTCACCCCAACAACTACGGATGGTCTTATACAAGCAAAATGAAAAGCCAATTTCAAATAATTTCACTTGTTTTATTTATAAAAGCAAAAATGAAAAACCCATCGGACAAAGGAAAGAATGGGTTTTAGATAGCCAATGTCCTTTCACCAATCCAATCCAACGGCTCTCATAAAATAAATTTGCTTTAAATTTATGATTACCCAACAATATAGGTTTCCCTCATTACACAAAGCTCTCACTATAGCAACAGGCCCCTAATTCCATCTGCAATTCTTATAAATTTAAATTCTTATAAATTTAAATTAGAGAAGTAACTTATCAATCAGAAAGTATTAGAGATGATGATCAAGGTCCATATCAATGCTCACGATGGAGTTCTATATATAATTTTCTTTTAAATCACTAGGTACGTTTATATTCGTTAGGGCTACTTAACGAACAAGCTAATCGAGATTTAACTTGGCCGCAAACTTGAAATTGAATGAGTCAACTTGACTCGAAACCTCTTAATGATCAAAAAATTGAGGTCGAGTTTGATTTTGATAAAGCTCGATCCAGCTCATGGCTTAGGGAGTGAACTCGTATATTTTGAAATTTGGAACGTTTTGAATTTCTTGGACATGGTTATGGATATAACAACAAAAAATAGCATTTCTTGCAAAGAAAAAAAAAAGGCTAATGAGTTTTTTTCGCTTATAAAAGTTGGGTCGGACAATTGGGCCAAACCGCCAATTGAAGCCCAAGTTATGCATGCTTAAACTTTGTGCCCGTTCTACCATGTTTCTCTTATCTAGCTTCATATGAGAATCCACCAACTCTTGTATCAACTCCACATCATTTAAGTTTTCGATAAAGATACAAACTGATGACAAATACTCGACTGTTTTAGCCATATGTTACATTAGGTAGAGGATCCTGTAAAAAGTGCTCAAAGTGTGAGAAGTGTATTATAACACTATATAACACCATATAAACACCGTATAACAATATGTAACACCATATAATACCATATAACACTATGTAACACTATATATCATTATATAACAAATATAACACTATACATCTATCATAGACATGCTATCAGACAACCTATAGTGTTATATTTGTTATATAATGATATATAGTGTTACATAGTGTTATATGGTATTATATGGTGTTACATATTGTTATACGGTGTTTATATGGTGTTATATAGTATTATATATAGTGTTATAATACACTTCTCACACTTTGAGCACTTTTTACAGGATCCTCTACCTAATGTAACATATGGCTAAAACAGTCGAGTATTTGTCATCAGTTTGTATCTTTATCGAAAACTTAAATGATGTGGAGTTGATACAAGAGTTGGTGGATTCTCATATGAAGCTAGATAAGAGAAACATGGTAGAACGGGCACAAAGTTTAAGCATGCATAACTTGGGCTTCAATTGGCGGTTTGGCCCAATTACCTATAGTGTTATATTTGTTATATAATGATATATAGTATTACATAGTGTTATATGGTATTATATGGTGTTACATATTGTTATACGGTGTTTATATGGTGTTATATAGTATTATATATAGTGTTATAATACACTTCTCACACTTTAGGCCCTTTTTACACTATCCTTACCCTGTTACATTATTCTTTTTTGTAACAAAAGTTATTTATTATACAATTTAAAAAAAAATCAGACAAAATCAACTGGATCAACCCAACCGGCATTATACAAAAGTTTCAATACCCTGTCTTAACATGTTATTTGTCCCCCTCACTTAATTTGTCACATTCACTGGTGATGCACATTGCATTGTTAGTTATAGGCATGCGTTTTTTGGCTAATACTTTCTTGTTGCAATGCAAATGATTGCTATTTGTTATACTTGTTAGAGATTATTTGTCTCTGTACATGGTGTATTGCTTAAAATAATGCACTTTCATATCTATACAATTTGGCTTTTGTGCCGTTACACTCACAGATAATAACCATTTGACCAAAGAGATACCTACTTGGATAGTTAAGTTGACTTGTTTTGACATAGAGAATGCACCCATAAGGATTCATATTAAGACCATTTGACCAAAGAGATGAATAAGAAGACTCTAAAAGAGGATTCTACTACCGAAGCACCCTCAAGGAGATTTAAATTAACTTGTGTTAGAAATACACAATGCACCCGTAATGATTCGTGGTACAAGTCCAACGTTTGTCGCATAGTACCCTCCAAAATAAAAGACTACACAATACTGTTCATTTCAAAGAATAAGACATGTATCACAAAACTAAAAATGATAGAGAGCAACTAACTAAAACACTTTTACGTGTTTTATTACAAACTAGTAAAATTCCCCCGCGATTCGCGACGGAAATTTTGTCGGTATCGGTCTATTTCGTAACAATATTGCTATGGTATCGACACTCGGTACAACAACAACCAAATGAGAAAATCTAAAAAGAAAAAGCCATGATATTCCTGAAATGATGCCTACATATGTTTTATGTGTCAAGATCGAAATTTATAAAAACAAATATTGGTGAGTTATAAATATACTACAACAAAGATACTATTTGTATATATACACACACGCATAACTTCAGTTTCGTTATAGATATGCTGTATAAAGAAAACCAAATAAAAAGGTATTTGATGTGTTTTACTTCTTTCAAGTTATTAAGTTGTTACAAAAAAATATAATATTAGGATGCGGGGAGTGGAGGGGCTTGGGTCGGGGGTATTGCTCGACACGTGGCGCGGGTGGGATCCACAAGCTTATGGTGAAAAAATGAGGGGTGTGGTGTGGCGTGACTTAGTTTGGCGTGACCAGCCATGTGAATTTTTTTTAATTAAAGTAGCCAACCAAAGCCAGCCATATTAAACCAGCCAACCAAAGCCAGCTAGGTCACCCTGCCCCCCGCCCCACACCAGGCTGAATACCCACCCCAAAGGGGCAACGCCAACCCAGGGTGGAACAACTGACGTTGTCCCCTGCCCCCAACCAACGCCCCCACTCCCTGCAACCTTATAATCATTAATTGTTTGACAATCATTTTCAAACAGCAACCAATGTATCTCAAGTCTCCTTTCTCCCTATTGGACCAAATAAACAATGACAGAAACGTCAATATGATTCAAAGTTTGGATAATTGTTTTTCGAGAATTATTTTAGTGTTGGTGTAATAATTTAGACAGACTTATATCTCATTCATCCGTTTCGCCCAATTTATTTCTTAGATCCGTAGAAAATAAAAGCCCCTCACCATTACATTATTTTAAAATGTATATAAAAACCCATATAACATACACATCTAGGGCTGCAAACGAACCAAACAAACACGAACAAGGCCTTGTTCGTGTTTGTTTGTTAAGGAAAATAGGTGTTCATGAACTGTTCACGAACACTTACCGAACGAGCTTTTTTGTTTGTGTTTGTTTGTTAAGGAAATGAACATGTTTGTGTTTGTTTGCGAATTTTAGGTGTTAGACAAATGCGAATGCAAATGAACACAAACGAACGTTCATGAAAGCAATCGAACACAAACAAACGTTCATGAACACTAATGAATGTAAACGAATACAAACAAGCATTCGTTAACAAAAACTAACACAAATCTTTCTTCATAAACATGGCATAGATCTGCCCAAGATATACTAACCAGTTATCCAAACATAATTGACATAAGATTGATACACAAAATTACCATAAAATAATGTTTCAAAAAATATCATATTAAACTTGAAGTCTTCATTTAATCCACCCAAAATAAACTCGAAGTCTTCATTTAATCCAACCAAAATAAACTCGAGCTCGTTGAACAATAATCAAGTAAGCTCAACACGTACGACATCATCATTTTTCTACAATATTAATAGGGTTTCATGTTTTAGATAATTGACATATCCAACACATTATCATTTATATTAAATATTTTATTTATTAAATAATATGCCAGTGCTAAATTTGATGTGTTAAGTAAAAATTAATTATTAATATCCCTAATAAACTAACGAACCCAAACAAACATAAACGAACATGTTACCGAACGTTCACAAACATAAATGAACGAACGCGACATTTGTTCATGTTTGTTTGTTTAACTAAACGAACGAAATTTCTTGTTCGTGTTCGTTCATTTATTAAACAAACAAACACAAACGAACTTCCCGCCGAACAGTTCACGAACTGTTCGACAAACGTTTGGTTCATTTGCAGCCCTATACACATCTGTTTAGACAAGTGAGATAAAAGTAAGAAAAAAGACAAAAGTTGGAAGGACCGTTTTAGCCTTTCCCCAAACATTGAATACCAAGCTAGCAAAACCTCAAAGTATAGGGACCAGAAAATAATAATCCTTCACCATGATCATCCACCTCATTCATTCAGCTTTTATCAGTACTAACAGCATTCGTATAGCACAGTTGTTCTTTGTTTGTGGGTTTAACAAATTAGGGTTTTAATCGGATTGTGGGTAATGGCGAGTTCATACTCATCTTCGGTCACCGTCTCGAAGGTATTTGTTTTTCTGCTCCTTCGTTTAATCTCTAAAACACTGTACGATTGATTCACAACATATCATGTTCGAATTTACTTTTTTTTTTGTTTGATTTTGTTAGGTTGGCTCGAAGTTTGTGCAGCATTACTATGAGGTGCTTCAGCGTCAGCCTGAACTTGCTCACCGGTTTTACACCGCTTCTAGTACCATCATCCGAGTTGATGGCGAGTCTACTCAGTCCGCATCGGATATATCTGTCAGTTTTATTTCGTTTTTTATAAACTGATTTGAAGGTTCTATTTATTTGGGGTGAAGAGCGAATACGGGTGGCGCCGGTTCGACTTGGGTGGGAGGCGAGGTTTTACCGATTATTCCACTATCGTGCATTCGGGTGGGTGGAGGTCGGGTTTCCGCGCACATCTGGGGAGAGCCAAGGGGCTGGCGGCGGTCGAGTAGTCGACCTTGGCCACAGTGCCCGGTGTCACGGTGATTGGCACTTCGTTCCTTTCCGTTCAAAAAAAAAATTATCATGACTTTGTTTAAGTTTTCCACAATTGTCGGTTTTGGGGTGTTTATAGTGATTTAAAAAAAATTTGGATGTTCGAAATATCCAAAAATTTTTTGAACTTTTTTTTTATATCCAAAAATATCTTAAAATATCCGAGATGTCCAGTTTAAAATAAATAAAAAATATATTAAATAACTGGATCTTCGGATATCGATTCATTATCTGATTGAACATCCGAAGTTTCGGATACGGGCTCAGATAGTGAAATGAGGTATCCGATAATTTCGGATATCTGGTTTTGAACACCCCTTGGTGGGTGTTCTTGTGAAAAACGCCCAAGAAGGGTGTTAAACTGTTAATCTCCAGATTTGCTTGTTTGATGTATTCAACAATGTTTTCAGTCTTTATGGTAAGCAGAGTCTGTGTCCTGCATCATCTTATTAACGGGTTCTTTTTTATCGCAGCAAATCCAAACGCTTGTTGAGTCATTACACTTGAGGGAGATTGAAATCAAGACTGTAAACTCTGTTGGATCATGGAGCGGAGGAATTACTGTGGTGGTGTCTGGTTCAGTCAAATCGGATAGCTTCAGTGGTCGGAGGAAGTTTGTTCAGACGTTTTCTCTTGCTCTTGTTCAGCCGTTTTCTCATGCTATTGTTATGAATGATATTTTTCACTATGTTAGCGAGGAAGACTTATCGGGTATGCATCTTCGTCTTCTTCTTACAGTAGCTTTTTTAAGTTATAAACATTCATAAACACTAAGAAACTGATTACTGTGACTTCAATTCTAGGTGTCATATACGAAAAAGATGTCAATGATATATTCAATATCAAGAGAAACGACAGTGAAACCGTTGAAGACTTCACGTCCCGGTTCACCAAAGAATCCTCACAGATCCCACAAGCTAGCGACGATATGAAGATATCGGCTTTTATTTATGGCGTGTGTAACGATCAACTGGTGAAGAATCTAAAGCTAAACTACCCAAAAACATTCAAAGACATGATACATCAAGTTAGAGGTTTTGTTAGGGGAGAGAAGGCGTGTGCGTTACTGAAAGATGCAGAAACGCAGAAGCCTGCACGCGCAATGCGCCCCAAAAAGCGGAAGCGGAATAGGGGCTCAAGGAGAGCAGCGTTGTTTCGAGGGTCCAGGCGAAACACTTTTTCACCGTACCACCCTATGAGACAAGACCACTCCTCGCAAATCATGGATGGAACAACCTTGCGAACGAATGATTTCCAGGAGGGCCCTCTTGTCGTTACGCTACAATGCCCGGTCATCGTCTCGTTCGACGTAAGAGACATGTCCATTGGCGGATAAAATCAACCAAGGTATCCTGTTGAACTAAGAATGACCAAACCTATTTTCCAACTAATATTTACATATGTAGAAAATTTTAACAACGTTTTGTGAGGTACACAAATAAATTTAAAAAAAAAAATTGTATTCAATACAACAGATTATTTTGAAAGACTAAATATATTTTATAGATATTTTAGCTTCATAAAACTATATGTCAAATTAGTAGCATTTTGTTAACTAATAACTTTTACCATATTTTATTTAGTAACTATGTAATATTGCCTCTTTTTGCTTGAACAATTTACCTTAGAACTTGAATTTGTCAATTTTGTTATGTAGCTTGAAGAGAATGAAGGCAGATCGATAGTCTAGGTGCAGGTGGCGATCAGGTTTTATGATATCAAGTTTGTTTAACTATAGGGTGTAGTCGTTCTACGTTTAGTTTTTGTTTAGTTTTTTTTATCAATTCGTATCTTTTGAGGACGCTGATGTGATGCCGATGATGGTGTTGAAACTTAAAAACGGAATGTTGGATAGTTTTTATCAAGAGCATGTATATATTCTTCATGTTTTTTAGATCATTTGCTTGTGTTTTTAGATTCATTTACAAAAGATATTGTTGCCTTGGTCTTATCACTCATAAGAGTGGATGGAGTGGGTGGTAGAGGTGTAAAAAAACCGGTTTTAGGACCAAAACCGTTTTTTTTTAAAACCGGTTTCAACCCAAATTGAACCGGCGGTTTGTATATCGGTTAGTACTCTTGATCTTTGACACTGGTTTAAAAACCGAAACCGGTTTTAATAAAACCAGTTAAAAACCGGTTTCCGAACTGAATCGATTAGTACTAGTTCGGGTTCCCAATGTTTAAAACCGGTTAAAAAAACCGAACCGGTTTTTTAAAACCGGTTTTTCTCTCACCAAAAAAACCGGTTCGGTTAAAACCCAGGCCGGCTTTTAGAAATAAAACTGATTTGTACACCTCTAGCGGGTGATGGTGATGGGCATCCCGCTCCTCTGGTCTCTAAGCTGGGGATGGTGTTCCCGCATCCGCTCCTCTCATCTCACTAGTGCATTTCCTTTGTGTTTTCTCTGGTTCCGGATGTTGTTCCTGCTACTGCCTCCTTTCTCCAATTCGGGATGGTACCGGAGCCTTGTCGGCTCTGGCTCCATACCGAAGCCACTTCATCCCCCTTAGGAAGTCTTCTAAAGAGATGTGACAACCGGTAAAAGAACTTTTTCGTGTTCATGTTTGGTTAAGATTAAATGGACGAATATGAAGACAACCAGCAAAAGAACTTCTTCGTGTGATTTAGTATCCATACTCAGCAAAATAAATAAGTTTAATAATTACTATTTACTAGTATCAAGATTCAAGGATCATCATCATCATCATCATCATACTCAGTTAATCCCACCAATAGCAAAGCAAAGGTAGGGTCTGAGGAGGGTAAGATGTAGACAGCCTTACCTCTACCCCGTAGGAATAGAGAGGCTGCTTCCAGTGAGACCCCCGGCTCGATAGTAGTTTTGCATCAAGCCTTGGACATAAGGCACATAACACTCAGCACTCGGGACAAAGACCGATTAGTGAATGTACCCTTTTGTCTCTCAGCTATCAACGCCACCACATGATGCAAAATTAACCGTCCTCAGCTTTTAACGTTATTTTCACGAAGTTAGTAAAATAACGTTAAAATTCGTGCACTTTCACTTTTGCCCCCCGATGGCCCACACATATATACATTATATGCGCATACCGCAAGTCAGTAGATCCCAAATCCACATGAAGACTGCCATAACTCACTGAACTTTTAACATACACTTTCTTCACCAAAGAATTGATCTAACCAGGGTTCTGTTACATTTGAGTATAAGATCAGAGAGACGAATACAAATGGGATTCACAAATTCTTCTATTAATTTTGTGTGAATGAATAAAATACATGACATATATAATATAGATACTAAAAACATTCTACTACTACTAGAACTCCTACTTTTACTCAAACTTCTCCCTAAACAATTAGAAACCTATCAGGTTCAATTTCTAAAATACCCTTAAATAAAAATAGTAATAACTATAATAAAAATGATAATAACAGGAGGGTTTATTTTTCGTCCATTTGTTACAGGCATCAGCACATATATGGATCATGTGATTTGATGCTTCTCTCTCACTCATTTCAGGACGAAATCTCTTAGCTAAATTACCAATTGGATCTCCTCTGCTAAACCTTGGTAATCCACTTTCTACCGTTATTACACAATGAGTAGTGGAAGACACAAATAATGCCCTCACCCTTGGGTCATTACACCATGTGTAGTGGAAGACACAAATAATGCCCCCACCCTTGGGCGTTTTGCGCCATGTGGCAGTCCAGTCAGCAATGGGGCATTATGGGGCGTTTTTCTAAAATGAGTGTAGTGGGGATGTTGGGATGTGGGCATTGTGGGACATTATATTAAAATGGGTGTAATAGAATTAAATAAAAAACCATCAAAAAATGTTATTGGACAAACCCCAGCGTGGAAACTGGTGATTGGCCAAAACCATTGAAGCAAGGCATGAAAAAAAGAACGGCAAAAGCATTTTTTTGAAAAAAATGCCCAGGGGGGCGATCTAGGGGGGTTTTGGGGGAAAAACGCCAAAAAACCCCACTACGGATGGTCTTAATACTGTGTTTATAATCCTGTTCATATGCCAGCGAGCATTAAGGTACCCCTTAACACATAACCATCCACGTTAGTTATAACCTCGAATCATAACTGCTGATTCAAATAAAGTATATTCAAAACCTTGCAATGTCTTACCTTTCAAAAAAATGCCACGTGTCACTTTCATGGCACCAGATGGATCAAGTAAGGCTATTGGGTGTGGAGGAGCCCCATCATTTGGGGACGGACCTCCACATAGGCGGACACGTCATCGAGGGGCCATCACCCCACCCAAACCCAAGTGATGGATAGGGTGTGGGTGATGAGCCTCCCTTTGTTTATTTTTTATTTTTTGTTATTTAAAATTCAACATTTTTTAAACATAACTTAAAAAAAACATTACATAACTTAAATGTTTAAAACATTACATAACTTTAAAAAAACTGAACTTCAAAAAGTACTAGATTACTTAAAATTAAAAATCCTACGAACTCCATTTTTTGCGATCTTTTCTTTCATTTTTTTTTGCAAAATGTGGCGGTGTTCTTCCGGATACGCGTTGATATTGGTTGTCATTATCTTCAATTCCTTTATTTGTGTCGCCTCTTCTTTCAACCTAAGCCGTTTGTCGACTTCACGTTTCTTTACCTTTACCTTTTTGGCTGCGACATCAGTGAATGCTTTGATTAGGCCTTTCAATCGTCCATTTTCGAACTGCTCCCTAATGTGGCTTGTTTTTTTTTGCAGTCGACACTCTTTTGGTTTTGTCCCTCCCTATGGAACATTCCTCCTTCGGAACTTCATTTACATCATCGTCAAATCCAGGCTTGTCATTTATATTTATTTGACAACGGCCGACCGAGCCTCCCACACGATGACTTCGAGACTTGGGTTGTTTGGGTTGTATGGATCAATGGCTTTATAAAAGTTGGAGAGGTTTTAAAAAAATGGTTGAGACTGAATAAAAGTAAGAGAGAGTTTGGTTGAGTTTGTGTAAAAAATGGTTGAGACAACAGTGCTTCTAGTGAAAATTTGGTGTTTCGGGTAGTGTCCGGTTGTTTGGTTGGTTACCGGTTTGTTAAGGTGCTAAACTATGCAGTTTGGTGTGCTTTATGTTGTCTTTTGTGACAGTTTCGATTCCCGACACTTAGGAAAGCATTCAGGACCATTTAACCATATTTCTGCATGATATAAGTGTGTTTAAATGCTGAATTTGCTGATTTTCTGCAGAATTCTGCAGTTTATGTGAGTTTTTGTCACTTTCCGGCACTTAAACTATCTCTAGGAAGGCAGTTTTGTGATCCTTACTTTCCTACACACTATACTAGTGTAATACTGGGTTTCTGGCTCATTCTGTGTCTCAACACATTGTCTGTCTATGTATGAACTCCGTCAGCATTTTCCCGGTTTGTCTGATAACTGTGCTAACTGTGTTTCGTGCATCATTTGAGTCAATAAAGTCCTCATGCAATAATGATATGACATTAAGCAATATGTGATGCACATGTATGTATATGGCAATAATCAGAAAGCAATGCAAGTCATTAATTGAAATTCAGCATAGTCATTAAGCACTAATCATGGTTTAATGGTTGTACAGATACCTGGAATTTTGACAGTTGTCACATTCTCCCCCTGTTAAGAAAATTTGTTCCTGAAATTTTAAGCTTTACTACTAGCTGCAGGGGAGTTGGGGAACAATTGCGGGCACTTAGCTTTCATACGGTCTTCACGCTCCCAAGTGAACTCTAGGCCGTGATGTGCGTTCCATTGAACCTTGACAAGTTTAACACTACTCCTCCGAGTCTTGTTAACCTTCCAATCTGTAACCTCAACGGGTTCTTCGGTAAAGTAGTGTGTGTCGTCTATGTGAACTTCATCAGCAGGGATAACCACTGTTTCTTGTGTTGGACTTTTCTTCAGATTAGATACATGAAATGTATCATGAACACCATTAAGTTCTGTTGGTAGCTCCAACTTGTACGCTACAGAACCAACCATTTCCAAAATTCTGAACGGTCCGATAAATCGTAGGTTTAACTTACCACGCTTCCCAAAGCGTGCTACACCTTTCCAAGGTGAAACTTTCAACAAAACCATATCACCCACTTCGAATTCCAAAGGTTTTCGTCTTTGGTCCGCATAACTCTTTGTCGATCACGAGCCGCCTTGATGTGCTCTCGGATCTGCATGATCTTATCAGTCGCTTCTTGGACCAGTTCGGGACCAACCAGTTGTCTATCACCTGCATCTGCCCAGCATAATGGTGATCGACACTTGCGTCCGTAGAGGGCCTCGAACGGTGCAGCTTGAATGCTTGTATGGTAGCTGTTGTTATAGGAAAACTCAACCAAAGGTAGGTGAGTGTCCCAACTGCCTCCTAAATCCATAACACAAGCACGTAGCATATCTTCAAGCGTCTGAATCGTTCTCTCACTTTAACCGTCCGTCTGTGGATGAAAGGCAGTACTCAGATTCAACTGAGAACCAAACGCTTCTTGGAAGGATTGCCAAATCCTTGACACAAATCTTCCATCTCTGTCTGATATAATCGAGATAGGCACTCCATGACATGCTACTATCTCCCTTAGGTACAGCTCAGCTAGCTTACCAGTGTTATCCTTTTCCCTGATCGGCAAGAAATGCGCACTTTGTCAGACGGTCCACGATTACCCAAATCGTATCATGACCTCTGGGAGTCTTGGGCAACTTCGTTATGAAATCCATTGAGATCTATTCCCATTTCCACATGGGTATTTCAGGTTGCTGTAGGAGACCTGAAGGCTTCTGATACCCGGCCTTCACTTTGGCGCAGGTCAAACACTTCCCAACATTAGTAGCCACATCGCCCTTAAGTCTTGGCCACCAGTAATAATCCTTCAAATCTTGGTACATCTTGTTCGATCCTGGATGGATCGAGTACCTCGATTTATGAGCTTTATCGAAAATAACATCTCTAAGACCACCAAAAAGCCGAACCCAAATTCGTCCCATAAAATACAAAGTTCCTTCCTCATTGGGTACCAACCCTTTCTCCATCCCACGGAGATATTCAGCCCTTAAGTTCTCTTTCTTAAGAGCTTCTCTTTGTGCAACATGAATACGCAACGAGAGGTTGGTCTGAATAATCATCTCTAAAGCCCTAACCCTTATGGGCTTGATCCTTTCTTTTCGACTCAAGGTGTCGGCCACCACATTCTCCTTTCTTGGATGGTATTTGATTTCACAATCATAATCATTTAACAACTCTACCCAACGTCGCTGTCTCATGTTAAGCTCTTTCTGATCGAATATGTGCTGTAGGCTCTTGTGATCTGTAAAGATCGTACATCGGGTGCCATACAAATAATGTCGCCAAATCTTCAAAGCAAACACCACTGCGCCTAATTCCAAATCGTGCGTGGTGTAGTTCTTCTCATGAACCTTTAACTGGCGTGAAGCATAAGCGATAACCTTTTGTCGCTGCATCAGCACAAAGCCCAATCCCTGACGCGAGGCGTCGCAGTATACCACGAAGTCGTTGATGCCTTCGGGTAGGGATAAAATAGGTGCATCGCAAAGCTTGTTTTTGAGCAACTGAAAAGCTTCTTCTTGTTTATCTCCCAATTCATACTTCTTATCCTTTTGAGTAAGGGAGGTCAGCGGTTGAGCGATTTTGGAAAAATCCTCAATGAATCTGCGATAGTACCCTACTAAACCCAGAAACTGTCGGATCTCGGTTGGCGTCTTCGGAGTTTCCCAATTCTTAATCGCCTCGATCTTGGTGGGATCCACATGAATTCCATCTTCGTTTACCACGTGACCGAGGAACTGCACTTCTCGTAACCAAAACTCGCACTTCGAGAACTTAGCATACAGTTTCTCCTTCTTTAGCAGCTCTAAGATGGCTCTAAGGTGTTGTTCATGCTCTTCCTCTGTCCGCGAATAAATCAAAATATCATCGATAAATAAAATCACGAATTTATCGAGATATGGCTTGGAAACTCGGTTCATCAAGTCCATAAATACTGCCGGCGCATTTGTCAAACCAAACGACATTACTAGAAACTCGTAATGTCCATAACGAGTTCTGAAGCACTAATCATGGTTTAATGGTTGTACGGATACCTGGAATTTTGACAGTTGTCACAGATACTTGGAAACTATGATTCTTGATACTTGATACTTGGAAACTATGATTCTTGATACTTGATACTTGGAAACTATGATTCTTGATACTTGATACTTTGGTGCTTGACTCTTGAGGCTCGTGAAACTTGAGACTTGGTTGAACAAGGGACTGGAGTCTTGTCACTGGCGGAAACTATGGAAACTATGGAAACCCTTGTGTTAATGATGTAATCTAATTATGTGATACTATTACCCAATAATACACAACGCAACGCTTAATCTAACTCCCAAATCGAATCAAAGACGGGAACACGGAAAGGATGGGATTGACCGTATGGCAATCCGATCGGATGACCATCCGATCGGATGACCAACCGATCGGATGACCAACCGATCGGATAGCCATTCGATTGAGCTGCCATCCGATCCGTGCACACCGCCTCACTCCCCCTCTCTGACACTATAAATAGGCCTGTCACATCATTCTCACTGATGTGACAGCCTCACTCGATCCAGACGCACGCACTCCCCTTTTCTTCCATTTCTCGGCAATTTCTGTATGTTTTACACTAGATTCTTGTACATCTTTGATCTACACGTCATTCTCTACACAATTCTTCTTGGAAACCTCACTTTTCACCGTGGAATCTCTAGATTTGAGCTCTTGAGAGGGTGACGTCATCATAATGGTTTGTACAAACTATGGGGTGATGTTATTCCTGCCAAGATCTAGCTTAGATCTGAGGAATTTCATGTGTTTGACTCTGAATCTTAACTAAATCTAGACTTTTTAACTAAAACTTATGTTTATCTTCATCTTTCTTGACTTTTCACTTAAAACGGTGGAATCCAGATCTGAACGGACTGAAGAGTTGATGATTAGTCATGAGTCAGCTTGGAAATGGATTGTTGCCGGAGGAGATGACCGGAGTACGGATTCCGACATAAACACCGCCAAGAACAGACGACTGGACTGACTAGGGTGATTCCCATCCGATCAGAATGGCTGTACATTGGTGTGTTTACCATTGTCTCAATACGTACCGTGTCGTCATCGTCAAACCAAGAACTTAGAAACTTTACAAGGTTGTGAATGGGACGAGGACAACTCAATCGAATGGCAATCCGATCAGATAGCTATCCGATCGAACTGCCATCCGATCAGGTGACAATTGTCTCGTAACCTTAAACAGTTTTAGAAACCTTGAATCTTGATCGTTGTATGGCAATCTGATCGGATAGCTATCCGATCTAACTGCCATCCGATCGAGGTGACAATGTGTCTTGGAATTCTTCAGCACTTAGAAAATTTTTCAGAAACTTGAACACTTGGTAACTATTTGGAATCTTGACACTTGGATCGAATGACCATTCGATCGAATGGCCATCCGGACGGATGACCATCCGATCGGATGGCAATCCATCCCTCACTCACAACAGTCACATCAATCGAATGGCAATCCGATCGGATAGCCATCCGATCGAACTGCCATCCGATCCAGTGACTGGTCCGTCACTTTGCGCAATCTCGTAATTCTGTCCGACACTTATCTGTTGTAATCTAATTAAGCTAAACCTAAAGAGCTCCCTTTGATCCAATAACAAATAATCTGTTAAGCAATCACTGTGAGTATACTCGATCCCTTTTTGTTTTAAACTTTGGGATGCAACATGTATTCTATTAAACTATGATACTTTAAACTTTTGGAATCTAAACTCTATCCTATGTGTATGTGAAACTTGTGATTCTTGATTCTTTGTGCTATGTGAACGTTTAATCCAGAGTGTGTCGTTCCGACTTAACAATAGTAGCGCTATAGGAGATGCACCTCCCCATTATTCTCGAGGGTATTGTTAGGAGGATTCTAGTTTTCCTTGATTCTTGGGAAAACACTAAAGCATCGGGACACTTGGGCTATCACTTGGACTGCGAACACTAGCACGGCTGAAACTATTTTGTTATCACTTACATTGTGGATATGAGTCTTTTGGATCTATTATGCTGTATATTCAAACTTGTATACTTGCCGGTACATTTTTGTACTGACTCTATTTTAATACATGTTGCAGGATGATAGATGCTGGAACTATGGAAAACAAGCTAGGGTTGATGCTTAGAAACTCGCCTAGTCTAAATTTTGAATTTGAACAATGGTTTTGTGGTTTTAATTGATACTTATGGCTGTGTTGACGTTTTAGACAAACTTTGCATGAAACTTATTTAATTTATATTGAAATTTTTAGTGTTATGGAATCTCATGAGCAATCTGAACTCTTAGTGCTCGCACCTTGATGTTTCCGCCATTGGTTGGGGTGTGACAGATTGGTATCAGAGCCATAACTATACGGAATTAGGATGAGTAGGAATACTTGCCCTAGTCTATAGTTCTCGGAATCTTGATTCTTATCTGTTGTTTAAGACTTATGCATTCTATCGTATTTGCTTCCTAGCAACACATTTTCCTGCTAAGCTTACATGCCTTTCCTAAGGCTGACACATTATACGCTTGATACTTTGAAACACTGCTAATCAGTGTTTGTATTTTTCACGGAATTTGTCCTCAAGTCAGGAGTGACATCCGAACCTTAATGGGAAATTTCCTTGTTATATTCTAGCAAGGTCTTATCTGTTGATAAGTACCGACGCTATTAGGGTACGAGGTTGTCAAGTTAGAGGTGAAACTCAGACCTTGATGACTAGTCCCACTCTTTGATTTTATGTCTCGCCAAAGTCTCGAAACTTCCATTCAATTAGGAACGTGGAAAGACCAAAAGGACGAATATCGTAGGCCTAACATCGATGACGTATTTGTCTAAGTAAGTCAAGACACATTGCCTCAATTCGAAAGGGGTTCGAATCACTTTGGTTAGTCACCGTTCCTCTACCCGGAACAATCCTATGTTTTATGAGCCTATCTTCTATGTTTAGAACAGGTACAGTTTCTTGGACATTTAGTCAATCATGAAGGAATTCATGTGGATCCCACCAAGATCGAGGCAATTACCAAATGGAAAACCCCTGAGTCACCAACCGAGGTTAGAAGTTTCTTAGGATTGGCCGGTTATTATAGAAGATTTATTCGAGATTTTTCAAGAATAGCCATTCCCTTAACTAAGCTGACCTGTAAATCTGTTAAGTTTGAATGGGGACCAAAACAAGAAGAAGCCTTTAGAATTCTTAAGCAAAGACTAACCAATGCACCCATACTAGCGTTACCAGAAGGAACTGAAGACTTTGTAGTCTATTGTGACGCTTCTAAGTTAGGTTATAGATGTGTGTTAATGCAACATCAAAAGGTTATAGCCTATGCATCTAGACAACTTAAGAATCATGAAGAGAATTATTCAACTCATGATTTAGAATTAGGAGCGATAATTTTTGCCCTAAAGATTTGGAGACATTACCTTTACGGTAGTAAGTTTACCATTTACACTTTAGTCAAGTTTTAAATTTATAAAACACGATATTTTACTAACACTAAACACACATATGGGCAAGTGCACCCATCGTGAGCATAATATAGTGTTGGTAAGATACCGAGGTCGTCCAAGGACACAAGAGCTTTTAGTATCGGGTTATCCTCAACGTCTAATCAAATCAAAAATTTAGAAAAAGGTTTTAAACTAGAAAATAAAAACTAAAAATGCTGAAAAATAAAAATAAAAATAAAAACAGATAGACAAGATGAATCACTTGGATCCGACTCGCCTTTAGTGTAACCTTTGATTATTTCCGCACTTTTGCACTTTTTAAGAGATTATCTTAGTTATAGTAGTAGACCCCTCTTTTGAAGGTGACGTTACCCTCAACCCAGTAGTTTGAGTCAGCAAGGATACAATCCTAAAGGCTTGGATTATTGAATGATAATTAATTAAGTTATTAATGCGTAATGTGGTAGGCTCCTCTTTTGAAGGTGACGTTACCCTCGGCTAAGTACTTTGAGTCAGCAGGGATACAATCCTAAATAGCCGGGTTAAAGTTTTAATAGTAGTTTACATATGAGGGGGTCAAGAAATTCGAATCCCCGCCATCCAATACCAGTGGGTATTGAAGGAGGTCCTACTAAGCTTGACCCAGGTCCTTGCAGGATCTATATACTGAACAAGGCAAGACTCTTACCAAACCATTCCCTTAACCCCCGACCAGGTAGCCAACATATCTCCATATAGACCGTGGAGATATGAATGGTGTAAATCTTTTTTTTATATTGACAGTAAAATAACGCCAAGACACCACGGACAAATGATAAGGAAGATTCACCTTCAACATAAGAAACTAGTTATTAAAGTCATTAACACATAACCAAATAAAAAGTGCGAAAAGATTAAAAATAAAAAGTATTACACTAAATGCTTGTCTTCACCAAGTGATGTAAGAGACTTAGGCAAGCATGGCCTTTGATTGTCAAGAACTCTTACGATCAATCTTGGATCCCGAGACTACTACACACACTCTATGATGGATAATGGATGATGGTGGTGGATGTGGGCTGTGATGGTGGTGGTGGGTGGGTGAAGTGTGAGAGAGGTGGTTTGTCAAGGGATGGTTTGCGAGTGAGCCAAACACCCCTATTTATAGCCTACACAGAAGCCCGGACACGGCCCCGTGTCCACCCATCTTCTATTTCTTCATTAATTGCAGTTTGTCTGCATTAGTTGACCACGCCCCCGTGTCCGCTGGGCACGACCTCGTGTGCAGAAGCGTATCTGTACTATCAAGATTTGCTTGGATTCTGCGAATCTTAGCGTTGACCACGACCCCGTTTTGAGCTGGGCACGCCCCCGTGTCGGGAATAGAAGCTTCTACAACTTTGTCTTTTCTGCAGACACCTGAACACGCCCCCGTGTCCGCTGGGCACGCCCCGTGTTGAGCTGGGCACAGCCCCATGCTCAGCTGGGCACAGCCCCATGCTCAGCTTTCTTCATGTTTTTTTTGCTTTGGGAGATGCTGTCGAGGGGTCGAGCATGCCACGTTTCTTCCTTTTCTTTGTATTTATGTTGGTTTTGGCTGTATATTTGTTCGTTTTGTTCATTTACGCTCATTTAATCATGAAAATACAGAAGGAAGACAAAAGCACACTTTTTCCAACATTAGTACTAAAAATGGTTAGTTTTATGCCTTATTTGATGTAATTTATATGTTGCATTTTACACACATCAAATACCCCCACACTTGAATCTTTGCTTGTCCTCAAGCAAAACTCTTTATAATGTGGCTTACACTCCCAAATGAAATGGGTAGAAGAGAAGTTTTGGGGCTTGTCTTGAGTGTCGGGAATCCAAGATCTTTATTAGGTTTTATTTTTATGCTATTTACAATCCTATTCGTTATAATTTATTTTGAACATTTCATAAGAGAAATTGCTTATTTGGGAATAACATGCCTCTTTAAAATTCTACTTATATACAAGTTCACATAACCCACGGAGATCACTCAACACTCGGCCGAAGATGTATTTTTGTGAAACACTCGAGACCGGCATGGAACTTACTTCTACCATATGCTTGCCAAGCAATCAATCATCCTCCTTTTTAACTATAAACCTTTGTAAATATCAAGAGGACTTTGGGAAGGGTTAGGCTTGGGTTAAAGGTAGGTGGTTTTGGGTTAGCGATTATTAAAAAGGGCTAAAAGCGTAAAAAGCGTCGGTTGTCGTGAATTTTTTTTTGACATTTATTCAAACTAAGCATATTAAAACAAGATTTTTGAGGAACTTGTTTGGTTATTGCAAAATGCTCTCTTTCTTTTTTTTTTTTGCACAAGATAATCGAGCTTTTTACTAAAACAAAAGGGGTTTGAAAAGAAAAAAGTTTTGATGGGGGTAAAGGGTGTTTGTTTTGTGGGATTTGAAATGAAAAGGTTTAGGCTCAAAGGGGTTAACTAGGGGGATTTTTGGTAGGTGATAAAAGAAAATAAAAAATAATGGTGTTGAAAGGAAAATGGGGGTTAGTCCTAATGCCTCCATCATTTACTTACTTGGGTTTAAGTTGGTAAGGACCGGGAATGTATCGTCATGGCAAGTTCTAGAGTCATAAGAAACCAAGCGGCCATTCACACAAGAAATGAAAGATGAGCATTTAGTTTTAAGATGTGATTTGTATGCTCAATAAAGGCTCAAAACTCACTTTTTGTGGGAATGAGTTTTTAATGTGATCAAGTATATATAATCAAATTTTAACTAGATTTGTCATGTCGTTTCATAATTTTCTTATGTTGGTTCTTTTTATCACGACGCTATCGGTTGTAAATTTGTAAAAATATAACCTTTTTCGAACTTCTTATTCCCAAATTAAACCAAGACAAGTAAAAAAATGAAAAGTTGTTGAAGAAATTTGGGGTGTTTAGCGGTTCCAATAGAGTTTTGTGTAAGGCTTGTAATTAGGACTTGCAAGATTCAAGGTTTTAGCATCCCCCCACACTTAAATTACACATTGTCCTCAATGTGTCTCAAAAAATAAGTTTTTAGGTTGATTGAATGTGTAAAAGTGGGTTAAAAACAAAATTTTATGTTACTGGGTAGCTGAACACGGGGTGTGGTGGGCTGAGCACGGCCCCGTGGTCAGACTGCCAGTATCAAATTTGAACAGAAGGCTGGGCACGGGGGTGAGTTCAGTGAGCACGGCCCCGTGTCCAGTTACCTGAACTGGGCATTTTCTGCAGAACCTCGGGCACGGGGGCGTATTGGGTTTATCGTTCAAGATCGACACATCTTTTGAATGCCCCTAATTGAATGGGTAGATTGTTATACTTCCGATTTTTCAAAGCTTCGTGAGTCTTTACAAAAGGTCGTCCCAACACTAGTGGAGCGTCATCAAGGATGACGAAGTCGGTTGAGATTACCATTTGATTGGTTTGGACCAACACATCCTCAACTATCCCTATTGATTTTATTGTTTTCCGATTAGATAGAAAAATGGGTATTTGAAGTGGAGAAAAATCACCAATACTTAATTTTTCGAAAATGTAGTTTGGCATTATATTAACACAAAGATCTTTATCAATTGTAATATTAATAATAAAGGAATTTTGAAAAAAACATGGAACCGGTATAATGTTAATTTCAAATGGATCTTCTTTTATTAGCGAAGTTTGATCATTTGTTAACTTAATGCTTACCATTTCGTTAATTTTAGTGTTAGTGTTTAACTCTTTTAAAAACTTAGCATGAGTGGGTACTAAACAATGATTTTCGAAAGAAGGTGATTAGAAATTAATTTTTTTCAAAATTAGACTCTTCTTGAATTTTAACGTTATCGGACTCACCTTTTTCATTGTTTAACTCATGTGTCGGCTTTTCACTTATTTATTCTTCCATTTTTACATTTCAACTATCTCTTCTTTATTACGAGTTAATTCTTCTCTTGCTCGGGACTCCTCTTCCCTTGCGCGAGATTCTTTTATGCATCGTTCGATAGTTTTAATGTGCTCTATTATCCTATCGGCTATGTCGGTGATAGAGTAAGGATCGGGATCCTCAAAGCTCGAATCCGGATGTTCGATCCTTTATTCCTCAAAATACTCATAGGAAGTAGATGGTTCACACCATTGTTCTTCATTGTAAGTATATGATGGATAAGGGTCGTAATTTAGTTCTACATAATACTCATATGAGGTGGGTTGTTCACGCCATGGTTCCTCATAATAAGCATATGAAGGTGGAGGCTCATATCTTGGTTCCTCAAAGTATGAGTAAGAAGGTTCATACCTTGGTTTATCAAAATATGAGTATGAGGAAGAAGGTTCATACCTTGGGTCTTCATAGGATGTGTATGAAGTTGATGGTTCGTACCTGGGCTCCTCATAGTAGGTGTATGAAGTGGATGGTTGAAATAAGTCACAATATTGTACCGAGTGAGGGTCACCACAAATGGTGCAATAGTCTTCCCTATAATCATCCTCCTCATAGGTGTAGTTGTAGCCTCCTGAGTATTGATCCATAAGATTCACTCAGCAGACCACAACTGAGTCTCGAGACCAAAAAACAAAAATAAAAATGGAAACAGAGGCTGGACACGACCCCGTGTTCAGTGAGCACAGCCCGTCTTCAGGTTCTATATCTGGGCGTTTGAATTAAAGTGACTGGTTTTGTGCAGCACGGGGGCGTGTTTAGTGAGCACGACCCCGTGTTCAGACTCTGTATCTGGGTGTTTGTGAAAAAAAAAAAGAATCACGGCCCCGTGTTCAGGCTACTGTAAATGCAAAAACTAACTAAAATGCAGAAAAATGTGCGCGCGTTTTAAAAAAAGGTTTTGAAAAACTGGTTAAGCCGTTGATTTTAAGCTTTCTTAAAATCCTTGTGTCCCCGGCAACGGCGCCAAAAACTTGATGTGCGTGCGATGGTATATATTTTTATGTATATTTTTAGCCCTTTTTACACTTTAGTCAAGTTTTAAATTTATAAAACACGATATTTTACTAACACCAAACACACATATGGGCAAGTGCACCCATCGTGAGCGTAGTATAGTGTTGGTAAGATACCGAGGTCGTCAAAGGACACAAGAGCTTTTAGTACCGGCTTATCCTCAACATCTAATCAAATCAAAAATTTAGAAAAATGTTTTAAACTAGTAAATAAAAACTAAAAATGCTGAAAAATAAAAATAAAAATAAAAACAGATAGACAAGATGAATCACTTGGATCCAACTCGCCTTTAGTGTAACCTTTGATTATTTCAACACTTTTGCACTTTTTAAGAGATTATCTTAGTTATAGTAGTAGACCCATCTTTTGAAGGTGAGGTTACCCTCAACCGAGTAGTTTGAGTCAGCAAGGATACAATCCTAAAGGGTTGGATTATTGAAATATAATTAATTAAGTTATTAATGCGTGATGTGGTAGGCCCCTCTTTTGAAGGTGACGTTACCCTCGGCTAAGTAGTTTGAGTCAGCAGGGATACGATCCTAAATAGCCGGGTTAAAGTTTTAATAGTAGTTTACATATGAGGGGGTCAAGAAATTCGAACCCCCGCCATCCAATACCAGTGGGTATTGAAGGAGGTCCTACTAAGCTTGACCCAGGTCCTTGCAGGATCTATACACTGAACAAGGCAAGACTCTTACCAAACCATTCCCTTAACCCCCGACCAGTTAGCCAACATATCTCCATATAGACCGTGGAGATATGAATGGTGAAAATCTTTTATTTTATATAGACAGTAAAATAACGCCAAGAGATCACAGACAAATGATAAGGAAGATTCACCTTCAACATAAGAAACTAATTATTAAAGTCATTAATACATAACCAAATAAAAAGTGCGAAAAGATTAAAAATAAAAAGTATTACACTAAATGCTTGTCTTCACCAAGTGATGTAAGAGACTTAGGCAAACATGGCCTTTGATTGTCAAGAACTCTTACGATCAATCTTGGATCCCGAGACTACTACACACACTCTATGATGGATGATGGATGATGGTGGTGGATGTGGGTTGTGATGGGGGTGGAGGGTGGGTGAAGTGTGAGAGAGGTGGTTTGTTAAGGGATGGTTTGCAAGTGAGCCAAGCATCCCTATTTATAGCCTGCACAGAAGCCCGGACACGGCCCCGTGTCCATTGAGTATGGCCCCGTGTCCACCCATCTTCTCTTTCTTCATTAATTGCAGTTTGTCTTCATTAGTTGACCACGCCCCCGTGTCCGCTGGGCATGACCCCGTGTGCAGAAGCGTATCTGTACTATCAAGATTTGCTTGGATTCTGCGAATCTTCGCGTTGACCACGGCCCCGTGTTGAGCTGAGCACGCCCCCGTATCGGGAATAGAAGCTTCTACAACTTTATCTTTTCTGCAGACACCTGAACACCCCCCCGTGTCCGCTGGGCACGGGGCCGTGTCCGCTGGGCACGCCCCGTGTCCGCTGTGCACGCCCCGTGCTCAGCTGGGCATAGCCCTATGCTCAGCTTTCTTCTTGTTTTTTGCTTTGGGAGATGCTGTCGAGGGGTCGGGCATGCCACGTTTCTTCCTTTTCTTTGTATTTATGTTGGTTTTGGCTGTATATTTGTTCCTTTTGTTCATTTACGCTCATTTAATCCTGAAAATACAAAAGGAAGACATTAGGACTAACCAACTTAAACCCGAGTAAGTAAATGATGGAGGCATTAGGACTAACCCTTTTTATTTCTACACCTTTTTTTTTTACCACCTACCCAAAATGCCCCTAGTTAGCCCCTTTGAGCCTAAAGCTTTTCATTTCATAGCCCAAACCAAACACAATTTCACCCACCAAAACCCTTTTTCATTTTTAACCCTTTGTTTTAGCGACTAGCTCGGTTTTTCGTATGACTTTTCAAAAAAAAATGTTGATGATGAAGCAAAAGAGAAATAAACAAACAAGTTTATCAAAAATAACTTTGTTTGAATAAAAGCTTCATCAAAATAAAAGTTGCAAAAATAAAAAGTCTTACGAAAACCGACGCATGTTACGCTTTTTGCCCTTTCACTAACCACTAACCCAACCACCTACCTTTAACCCAAGCCTAACCTTTCACCCAAAAGTCCTCTTGATATTTACAAAGGTATATAGTTAAAAAGGAGGAGGATTGATTGCTTGGCAAGCCTATGGTAGGAATAAGTTCCATGCCGCTCTCGAGTGATTCACTAAAATACATTTTCGGCCGAGTGTTGAGTGATCCCCGTAAGGTATGTGAACTTGTATATAAATGGAATTTTGAAGAGGCATGTTATGCCCTAATAAGTAATTTATCTTATGAACAGTTTTTAAATAAATCATGACGAATAGGATTGTAAATAAATAAAAATAAAATTTAATAAAGAATCTTGGAAATCCCGACACTCTATGACAAGCGCAAAAACCTTCTCTTCTACCCGTTCCATTTGGGAGTGTAAAGCCACATTATAAAGAGTTTTGCTTGAGGACAAGCAAAGATTCAAGTGTGGGGGTATTTGATGTGTGCAAAATGCAACATATAAATTACATTAATTGTGGCATAAAACCAACCCTTTTTTAGTACCAATATTGGAAAAAGTGTGCTTTTGTCTTCCTTTTGTATTTTCAGGATTAAATGAGCTCCAATTAACAAAAGAAGCAAAAAGACAGCTAAATCTAACATAAATACAAGAAAAGGAACAAACGTGACATGCCCGACCCCACGACAGCATCTTCCCAGGCAAAACAAGAGAACAGAAGACTGAACACGCCCCGTGCTCAGTGAACACGGGGGCGTGCCCATGTGACAACAGAAAAGACAAAGCTGTAGAAGCTTCTATCGCCCACCACGGGGCCATGCTCAGCGGACACGGGGCCGTGGTCAACTCTAAGATTCGCAAAATCTGGGGAAATCTTGATAGTACAGATTTGCTTCTGCACACGGGGGCGTGCCCAGTGGACACGGGGGCATGGTCAACTAATGCAGACAAACTGCAATTAATGAAGAAAGAGAAGGATGTGGACACAGGCCGTGCCCAATGGACACGGGGCCGTGCCCGAGCTTCTGTTCAGCCTATAAATAGAAGTGCTTGGCTCAAGTGCAAACCATCCCTTGGCACACCACCTCACTCACACTTCACACTTCACCCACCACCCACCACCACTTTAGTTAAGTTTTAAATTTATAAAACACGATATTTTACTAACACTAAACACACATATGGGCAAGTGCACCCATCGTGACCATAGTATAGTGTTGGTAAGATACCGAGGTCGTCCAAGGACCCAAGAGCTTTTAGTATCGGGTTATCCTCAACGTCTAATCAAATAAAAAATTTAGAAAAAGGTTTTAAAATAGAAAATAAAAACTAAAAATGCTGAAAAATAAAAATAAAAACAGATAGACAAGATGAATCACTTGGATCCGACTCGCCTTTAGTGTAACCTTTGATTATTTCCGCACTTTTTCACTTTTTAAGAGATTATCTTAGTGATGCGTGTGAAGTGTATATATAAGTTTAAGTATATTTTAAGCCCTTTTACACTTTTTTAGCCAAGTTTTAAATTTATAAAACACGATATTTACTAACACTAAACACACATATGGGCAAGTGCACCCATCGTGAGCGTAGTATAGTGTTGGTAAGATACCGAGGTCGTCCAAGGACACAAGAGCTTTTAGTACCGGTTTATCCTCAACGTCTAATCAAATAAAAAAGGTTAGAAAAATGTTTTAAACTAGAAAAATAAAAACTAACTAAAATGCTGAAAAAAAAAATAAAAATAAAAACAGATAGACAAGATGAATCACTTGGCTCCGACTCGTGTATAGTGTAACCTTTGATTATTTCCGCACTTTTGCACTTATTTAAGATATTATCTTAGTTATTGTAGTAGGCCCTTCTTTTGAAGGTGACGTTACCCTCAACCCAGTAGTTTGAGTCAGCAAGGATACAATCCTAAAGGGTCGAATTATTGAAAGATAATTAATTAAGTTATTAATGCAAATTATGGTAGGCCCCACTTTTGAAGGTGACGTTACCCTCGGCTAAGTAGTCTGAGTCAGCAAGGATACATTCCTAAGTAGCCGGGTTATAGTATTAATAGTAGTTTAACTTATGAGGGAATCAAAGAGTTTGGACCCCCGCCATCCAATACCGTTGAGTATTGAAGGAGGTCCTACTAAATTTGACCCAGGTCCCTTGCAGGATCTCTAAACGCTGAACAACGACAAGACTCTTACCAAACCGTTCCCTTAACCCCCGACCAGGTAGCCAACATACCTCCATATAGACCGTGGCGATATGAATGGTGAAAATCTTTTATTTTATATAGACAGTAAAATAATGCCAAGACACCACGGACAAACGATAAGGAAGAATCACCTTCAACATATTAAACTAGTTATTAAAGTCATTAATACATAACCAATTAAAAAGTGCGAAAAGATTAAAAATAAAAAGTGTTACACTAGACACTTGTCTTCACCAAGTGATGTAAGAGACTTAGGCAAACATGGCCTTGATTGTCAAGAACTCTTACGATCAATCTTGGATCCTGAGATGACTCACACACTCTATGATGGACAATGGATGATGGTGGTGGATGATGGTGTTATGGTGGTGGTGGGTGGTGGGTGAAGTGTTAGAGAGGTGGTATGCCAAGGGATGGTTTGAGCTTGAGCCAAGCACTCATATTTATAGGCTGAACAGAAGCTCGGGCACGGCCCCGTGTCTAGTGGGCACGGCCCCGTGTCCACATCCTTCACTTTCTTCATTTAATGCAGCTTGTCTGTATTAGTTGACCACGCCCCCGTGTCCGCTGAGCACGACCCCGTGTGCAGAAGCATATCTGTACTATGAAGATTTGCCTAGATTCTGCGAATCTTATAGTTGACCACGGCCCCGTGCCCGCTGAGCACGGCCCCGTGGTGGGCAATGGAAGCTTCTACCACTTTGTCTTTTCTGCTGACACTTGGGCACGCCCCCGTGCTGGCTGAGCACGGGGCGTGTTCAGTCTTCTGTCTTCTTGTTTTGCTTGGAAAGATGCTGTCGTGGGGTCGGACATGTCACGTTTGTTCCTTTTCTTGTATTTATATTAGATTTTGCTGTCTTTTTGCTTCTTTTGTTAATTTGAGCTCATTTAATCCTGAAAATACAAAAGGAAGACAAAAGCATACTTTTTCCAACATTAGTACTAAAAAAGGGTTAGTTTTATGCCATAATTGATGTAATTTATATGTTGCATTTTGCACACATCAAATACCCCCACACTTGAATCTTTGCTTGTCCTCAAGCAAAACTCTTTATAATGTGGCTTTACACTCCCAAATGGAATGGGTAGAAGAGAAAGTTTTTGGGCTTGTCATAGAGTGTCGGGATTTCCAAGATTCTTTATTAAGTTTTATTTTTATTTATTTACAATCCTATTCGTCATGATTTATTTAAAACTTTTCATAAGATAAATTACTTATTAGGGCATAACATGCCTCTTTAAAATTCTCTTTATATACAAGTTCACATACCTCACGGGGATCACTCAACACTCGGCCGAAAATGTATTTTAGTGGATCACTCTAGAGCGGCATGGAACTTACTCCTACCATAAGCTTGACAAGCAATCAATCCTCCTCCTTTTTAACTATATACCTTTCTAAATATCAAGAGGACTTTTTGGGTGAAGGGTTAGGCTTGGGTTAAAGGTAGGTGGTTGGGTTAGTGGTTAGTGAAAGGGCGAAAAGCGTAACAAGCGTTGGTTTTCGTATGACTTTTTATTTTTTTTGCAACTTTTATTTTGATGCAGCTTTTATTCAAACAAAGTTATTTTTGATAAACTTGTTTGTTTATTTTCTTTTGCTTCATCATCAACACATTTTTTTTGAAAAGTCATACGAAAAAATGAACTTGTTACTAAAACAAAAGGTTAGAAATAAAAAAGGTTTTGGTGGGTGAAAGGGTGTTTGGTTTGGGTTATGAAATGAAAAGGTTTAGGCTCAAAGGGGCTAACTAGGGAGATTTTGGGTAGGTGGTAAAAAAAAAACTAATGGTGTAGAAATAAAAAGGGTTAGTCCTAATGCCTCCATCATTTACTTACTCGGGTTTAAGTTGGTAAGGACCGGGAATGTATCGTCGTGGCAAGTTCTAGAGTCGTAAGAACCAAGCGGCTATTCACACAAGAAACGAAAAATGAGCATTTAGTTTAAAGATATGTATTTGTATGCTCAATAAAGGCTCAAAACTCACTTTTGTGGGAATGGATTTTTATGTGATCAAGTATATATAATCAAATTTTAACTAAGTTTGCCATGCCTTTTCATAATTTTCTTATGTTGGTTCTTTTTATCACGACGCTATCGGTTGTAAATTTGTAAAAATATAACCTTTTTAGAATTTGAAATCCCAAGTTAAACCTAGACAAGTAAAAAAATGATTTTTTTTTGAAAAAATTTGGGGTGATTAGCGGTTCCAATAGAGTTTTGTGTAAGGCTTGTATTTAGGACTTGCAAGATTCAAGGTTTTAGCATCCCCCCCACACTTAAATTACACATTGTCCTCAATGTGTTCCAAAAATAAGTTTTTAGGTTGATTGAATGTGTAAAAAGGTGTAAAAAAGCAAAAATTTTATGTTATTGGGCGCTGAACACGGCCCCGTGGTGTTCAGGCACGGCCCCGTGTTCAAGTGCCAGTAACAAAATTAAATCAAGAGAAACAGAAGCCTGGACACAGGGGCGTGTTGGGTGAGCACGACCCGTGTCCAGTTTACCTGAACTGGGTATTTCTGCAGACTGTGCAACACGGGGCCGTGTTGGGCGGACACGGCCCGTGCAGAACTTACTGTAATGAAGAAGTTTTGTCGGATGGTCCTGTTTTCCTGCATGGGGTGCTGGTTCAAGTTTCCCTTGTTTCCTTTGCCATCTCACGTGTGTTTTATTCATTTCAACACCATCCAAACACCAAATTAACTAAAACCATCATTCATTAAGTCATAGAGAGAATTACATAATAGTCCTAAAATTAAAATACTAGATAGTTAGGTCAAAGAAACACAAGAAATCTAAACCAAGAAGGTCTAGCCTACTACTTATTCTATTAGCAAAATTTTCGAAAAGGTAAATCCCTCGGTTAAATGTGGCTTGAAAAACTTCTTTCTCCGGTCATGGGTTCCTCACACGTCGGCGAGCCATTCTTCTATCTCCCTAGGGAGAAGAAAAGCGGGCTCATTGGTATTGGTTTGAGGAGGTGCAACTTCCACCGGGACTTCTTGGAGTTCTTCAAGAGGAGGTTCCGCCGGAATGTCGTCCCAACCGGTAGGATTTTGGATTCCAAGTGTTAGGTTCCAATCCTCTTGAGGGAGGATTGGTTCCATGGGAGGTGTTACAAGAATGTTTAACCTCTGGTGCAAGAGGTTTATTTCTTGAAATCTGTTTTTGAACCCCACCGAAAGTTAATTTAACGGTCTATTAGGACCTCCTCTACTGAAGTCATCTCGTCAAGAGCTTCACGTAACGCCATCACGTATCTTACGAGAGTTGCTTCAATTGATGGCCTCCTTTCCCTTCGACTGTTTCTGGAGTGCGCAGAAGAGGTTCCACTGTTTTGGCTAGACATTCTATGAAAACAAACCAAAAATAGTTCGTTTTAATGAAACAGTATCACGGACACGGCCCCGTGCTCAATGAGCACGGCCCCGTGTTCAACTTTCTGCAGTTTTTTAGAACAAGGAATCTTGGAGTTTCAAATTATTTTCCCAACTTATGAAGCATTTTTGAACTGAAATAACTTAAAACAATGTTGTGTAACTTATTTTTAGCAAGATTCCTTGAACAAAAATTCAACAAACATCACAATAAATCTTGAAATCAAGCTTTAATGGAGGTGTTGTTGCAAGAAAGATGAAGAAGAAGGTAATGGATAAAAGAGGAAAGGACAAGATGTTTGTTAGAACCTTCTTTTAGAACATACATAGGATGGTAAGTTAGAAAATCCTTTCAAATCTCTGTCCCTGGATGGTCCAAATGTGCAGGATTCTTGGCTGCATTTATAGAAAACGACAACATGCTGGACACAGCCCTGTGTGCAGGTAAGATCCTGACACGTTTTGTCCGTATTCTGACAGAAGTCAGAAGGGAATCTTTTGGTGGACACGGGGGCGTGTTGACCTGGGCACGGCCCCGTGTCGGAGGGCTGTTTATGAAGTTTGTCTATTTTTAAGGAACTTTTCCGGATCGGGCGGTTCCTTACTGGATGGAACAACCCGAAAGTGCCTAAGATACCTTAGTTGATCTAGATTAAGACGAGAACGCAAGAGGTTGTCGGTGAGGGTGATCCTATGCTGTATGTAGGTGGACAAGTCCAACCCTTTCCCGGGCTCTCGTTAAAGAAGGTGTATGTCGAATCGCTCAGGTCCATGTATGCATTGAACGAAGTCGATGGGGAGTCCTTCACGGCACAATCGACACAGGGACGACTATCGCTCAAGTCCTCACTAGAGTTAGAAGTATCGTCAGAAACAACGAAGTTGTTTGAATGCGAGACCAACCCTTTATCTTGGTTATCGTCTTGGGATAGATCATTGAAATCTTTCCTAAGTTCTTTTAACCAATTAAGAATTAGATCTTCTAATTGAAATAATTCATCGAGAAGCATTTCTCCTAGAAAATCCGGTTGAGAGCATTCGAGGGAGAGATAAGGATTATTTTTACTTTCGCCCCTCTTAAGGATACAAGGAAACGATGGGTCTATATAGTGGGGCTTATAATTTAGAAAATAACATTCTAATTCCTCATGGGTACCACCACATAATTGACACCACGTACCATAAGAGTGCCGAAAGTAAAAAGTATCAGTATCACTCATGTTTGTGTCAGAAATTACCAACCGTCGGGATCTTACGGTTATGTTTTCAGTAACTGAATCTTGGGCACGGGGGCGTGTTGAGTGGGCACGGCCCTATGTTCAGCTTACTGTCTGATTTAAAACGAGATTGCCAGTTCCAATGATTGGGCACGGGGCGTGTTCAGCGGGCACGACCTGTGCTGAGTTCTGCAGAAGCTGAAAAACTAAGAAAAATCCTAAAAAAATGAAAAATAAGAAAAAACGATTAGGCCGCTGATTCCTAACTTTCTTAAAATCCTTGTGTCCCCGGCAGCGGCGCCAAAAACTTGATGCGTGTGAAGTGTATATATAAGTTTAAGTATATTTTAAGCCCTTTTACACTTTTTTAGCCAAGTTTTAAATTTATAAAACACGATATTTACTAACACTAAACACACATATGGGCAAGTGCACCCACCGTGAGCGTAGTATAGTGTTGGTAAGATACCGAGGTCGTCCAAGGACACAAGAGCTTTTAGTACCGGTTTATCCTCAACGTCTAATCAAATCAAAAAGGTTAGAAAAAAGTTTTAAACTAGAAAAATAAAAACTAACTAAAATGCTGAAAATAAAAATAAAAATAGAAACAGATAGACAAGATGAATCACTTGGCTCCGACACGTGTATAGTGTAACCTTTGATTACTTCCGCACTTTTGCACTTATGTAAGAGATTATCTTAGTTATTGTAGTAGGCCCCTCTTTTGAAGGTGACGTTACCCTCAACCCAGTAGTTTGAGTCAGCAAGGATACAATCTTAAAGGGTTGGATTATTGAAAGATAATTAATTAAGTTATTAATGCAAATTATGGTAGGCCCCTCTTTTGAAGGTGACGTTACCCTCAGCTAAGTAGTCTGAGTCAGCAAGGATACAGTCCTAAGTAGCCGGGTTATAGTATTAATAGTAGTTTAACTTATGAGGGGATCAAAGAGTTTGGACCCCCGCCATCCAATACCGTTAAGTATTGAAGGAGGTCCCACTAAATTTGACCCAGGTCCCTTGCAGGATCTCTAAACGCTGAACAATGGCAAGACTCTTACCAAATCGTTCCCTTAACCCCCGACCAGGTAGCCAACATACCTCCATATAGACCGTGGAGATATGAATGGTGAAAATCTTTTATTTTATATAGACAGTAAAATAATGCCAAGACACCACGGACAAACGATAAGGAAGAATCACCTTCAACATAAGAAACTAGTTATTAAAGTCATTAATACATAACCAATTAAAAAGTGCGAAAAGATCAAAAATAAAAAGTATTACACTAGACACTTGTCTTCACCAAGTGATGTAAGAGACTTAGGCAAACATGGCCTTGATTGTCAAGAACTCTTACGATCAATCTTGGATCCCGATACGACTCACACACTCTATGATGGACAATGGATGATGGTGGTGGATGATGGTGTTATGGTGGTGGTGGGTGAAGTGTGAGAGAGGTGGTGTGCCAAGGGATGGTTTGAGCTTGAGCCAAGCACTCCTATTTATAGGCTGAACAGAAGCTCGGGCACGGACCCGTGTCCAGTGGGCACGGCCCCGTGTCCACATCCTTCTCTTTCTTCATTTAATGCAGCTTGTCTGTATTAGTTGACCACGCCCCCGTGTCCGCTGAGCACGACCCCGTGTACTGAAGCATATCTGTACTATGAAGATTTGCCTGGATTCTGCGAATCTTATAGTTGACCACGGCCCCGTGCCCGCTGAGCACGGCCCCGTGGTGGGCAATGGAAGTTTCTACCACTTTGTCTTTTCTGCTGAAACTTGGGCAAGCCCCCGTGCTGGCTGAGCACAGGGCGTGTTCAGTCTTCTGTCTTCTTGTTTTGCTTGGGAAGATGCTGTCGTGGGGTCGGGCATGTCACGTTTGTTCCTTTTCTTGTATTTATGTTAGATTTTGCTGTCTTTTTGCTTCTTTTGTTAATTTGAGCTCATTTAATCCTGAAAATACAAAAGGAAGACAAAAGCACACTTTTTCCAACATTAGTACTAAAAAAGGGTTAGTTTTATGCCACAATTGATGTAATTTATATGTTGCATTTTGCACACATCACTTAGTTATAGTAGTAGACCCCTCTTTTGAAGGTGACGTTACCCTAACCCAGTAGTTTGAGTCAGCAAGGATACAATCCTAAAGGCTTGGATTATTGAAAGATAATTAATTAAGTTATTAATGCGTAATGTGGTAGGCCCCTCTTTTGAAGGTGATGTTACCCACAGCTAAATAGTTTGAGTCAGCAGGGATACAATCCTAAATAGTCGGGTTAAAGTTTTAATAGTAGTTTACATATGAGGGGGTCAAGAAATTCGAACCCCCGCCATCCAATACCAGTGGGTATTGAAGGAGCTCCTAATAAGCTTGACCCAGGTCCTTCCAAGATCTATACACTGAACAAGACAAGACTCTTACCAAACCATTCCCTTAACCCCCGACCAGGTAGCTAACATATCTCCATATAGACCGTGGAGATATGAATGGTGTAAATCTTTTTTTTTATATAGACAGTAAAATAACGCCAAGACACCATGGACAAATGATAAGGAAGATTCACCTTCAACATAAGAAACTAGTTATTAAAGTCATTAACACATAACCAAATAAAAAGTGCGAAAAGATTAAAAATAAAAAGTATTACACTAAATGCTTGTCTTCACCAAGTGATGTAAGAGACTTAGGCAAGCATGGCCTTTGATTGTCAAGAACTCTTACGATCAATCTTGGATCCCGAGACTACTACACACACTCTATGATGGATAATGGATGATGGTGGTGGGTGGGTGAAGTGTGAGAGAGTTGGTTTGTCAAGGGATGGTTTGCAAGTGAGGCAAACACCCCTATTTATAGCCTGCACAGAAGCCCGGACACTGTCCCGTGTCCACCCATCTTCTATTTCTTCATTAATTGCAGTTTGTCTGCATTAGTTGACCACGCCCCCGTGTCCGCTGGGCACGACCCCGTGTGCAGAAGCATATCTGTACTATCAAGATTTGCTTGGATTCTGCGAATCTTAGCGTTGACCACGGCCCCGTGTTGAGCTGGGCACGCCTCTGTGTCTGGAATAGAAGCTTCTACAACTTTGTCTTTTCTGCAGACACCTGAACACGCCCCCGTGTCCGCTGGGCACGCCCCGTGTTGAGCTGGGCACAGCCCCATGCTCAGCTGGGCACAGCCCCATGCTCAGCTTTCTTCTTGTTTTTTGCTTTGGGAGATGCTGTCGAGGGGTCGGGCATGCCACATTTCTTCCTTTTCTTTGTATTTATGTTGGTTTTGGCTGTATATTTGTTCGTTTTGTTCATTTACGCTCATTTAATCCTGAAAATACAAAAGGAAGACAAAAGCACACTTTTTCCAACATTAGTACTAAAAAATGGTTAGTTTTATGCCTTATTTGATGTAATTTATATGTTGCATTTTACACACATCAAATACCCCCACACTTAAATCTTTGCTTGTCCTCAAGCAAAACTCTTTATAATGTGGCTTACACTCCCAAATGGAACGGGTAGAAGAGAAGTTTTGGGGCTTGTCTTGAGTGTCCGGAATCCAAGATCTTTATTAGGTTTTATTTTTATGCTATTTACAATCCTATTCGTTATAATTAATTTTGAACATATCATAAGAGAAATTGCTTATTTGGGCATAACATGCCTCTTTAAAATTCCATTTATATACAAGTTCACATAACCCACGGAGATCACTCAACACTCGGCCGAAGATGTATTTTTGTTAAACACTCGAAACCGGCATGGAACTTACTTCTACCATATGCTTGCCAAGCAATCAATCATCCTCCATTTTAACTATAAACCTTTGTAAATATCAAGAGGACTTTGGGAAGGGTTAGGCTTGGGTTAAAGGTAGGTGGTTTTGGGTTAGGGATTAGTAAAAAGGGCTAAAAGCGTAAAAAGCGTCGGTTGTCGTGATTTTTTTTTATGACATTTATTCAAACTAAGCATATTCAAACAAGATTTTTGAGGAACTTGTTTGGTTATTGCAAAATGCTCTCTTTTTTTTTTTTTTTTTGCACAAGATAACCAAGCTTTTTACTAAAACAAAAGGGGTTTGAAAAGAAAAAAGGTTTTGGTGGGTAAAGGGTGTTTGTTTTGTGGGTTTTGAAACGAAAAGGTTTAGTCTCAAAGGGGTTAACTAGGGAGATTTTGGGTAGGTGATAAAGAAAATAAAAAATAATGGTGTTGAAAGGAATATGGGGGTTAGTCCTAATGCCTCCATCATTTACTTACTTGGGTTTAAGTTGGTAAGGACCGGGAATGTATCGTCATGACAAGTTCTAGAGTCGTAAGAAACCAAACGGCCATTCACACAAGAATCGAAAAATGTGCATTTAGTTTTAAGATGTGATTTGTATGCTCAATAAAGGCTCAAAACTCACTTTTTGTGGGAATGAGTTTTTAATGTGATCAAGTATATATAATCAAATTTTAACTAGATTTGTCATGTCGTTTCATAATTTTCTTATGTTGATTCTTTATATCACGACGCTATCGGTTGTAAATTTGTAAAAATATAACCTTTTTAGAACTTGTTATTCCCAAATTAAACCAAGACAAGTAAAAAAATGAAAAGTTTTTAAAAAAAATTGGGGTGTTTAGCGGTTCCAATAGAGTTTTGTGTAAGGCTTGCAATTAAGACTTGCAAGATTCAAGGTTTTAGCATCCCCCCCCCCCACACTTAAATTACACATTGTCCTCAATGTGTCCCAAAAATAAGTTTTTAGGTTGATTGAATGTGTAAAAGTGGGTTAAAAACAAAATTTTATGTTACTGGGTAGCTGAACACGGGGTGTGGTGGGCTGAGCACGGCCCCGTGGTCAGACTGCCAGTATCAAATTTGAACAGAAGGCTGGGCACGGGGGTGAGTTCAGTGAGCACGGCCCCGTGTCCAGTTACCTGAACTGGGCATTTTCTGCAGAACCTCAGGCACGGGGGCGTGTTGGGTTGAGCACGGCCTCGTGCTGAACTTGCTGTAATGAAGAAAAATTATCGGGAGGCTCTGTTTTTGTGCATGGGGTGTGGGTTCAAGTTTCCCTTAGTAACCTTTATCATTTCGAGTGTGCTTTATTCCTGAAAATTAAAACTAAACTAGAAAACATAAAAGTTAAACTAATCTAAAACTAAGGATAGTTCCGCGGAATGCCTCCGTGGTGCGCCACGTTTATAAGGGTCCTTGGCTAGACCCATCTTATCGGGTGGTTCTGGCTCATCTTCAATTAGGGGGTCGTCATTGTCGATTGGATATTTCATTGATCGTTCAAGATCGACACATCTTTTGAATGCCCCTAATTGAATGGGTAGATTGTTATACTTCCGATTTTTCAAAGCTTCGTGGGTCTTTACAAAAGGTCGTCCCAACACTAGTGGAGCGTCATCAAGGATGACGAAGTCGGTTAAGATTACCATTTGATTGGTTTGGACCAACACATCCTCAACTATCCCTATTGATTTTATTGTTTTCCGATTAGATAGAAAAAATGGGTATTTGAAGTGGAGAAAAATCACCAATACTTAATTTTTCGAAAATGTAGTTTGGCATTATATTAACACAAAGATCTTTATCAATTGTAATATTAATAATAAAGGAATTTCGAAAAAAACATGGAACCGGTATAATGTTAATTTCAAATGGATCTTCTTTTATTAGCGAAGTTTGATCATTTGTTAACTTAATGCTTACCATTTCGTTAATTTTAGTGTTAGTGTTTAACTCTTTTAAAAACTTAGCATGAGTGGGTACTAAACAATGATTTTCGAAAGAAGGTGATAAGAAATTAATTTTTTCAAAATTAGACTCTTCTTGAATTTTAACGTTATCGGACTCACCTTTTTCATTGTTTAACTCATGTGTCGGCTTTTCACTTATTTATTCTTCCATTTTTACATTTCAACTATCTCTTCTTTATTACGAGTTAATTCTTCTCTTGCGCGGGACTCCTCTTCCCTTGCGCGAGATTCTTTTATGCATCGTTCAATAGTTTTAATGTGCTATATTATCCTATCGGCTATGTCGGTGATAGAGTAAGGATCGGGATCCTCAAAGCTCGAATCCGGATGTTTGATCCTTTGTTCCTCAAAATACTCATAGGAAGTAGATGGTTCACACCATTGTTTTTCATTGTAAGTATATGATGGATAAGGATCGTAATTTTGTTCTACATAATACTCATATAAGATGGGTTGTTCACGCCATGGTTCCTCATAATAAGCATATGAAGGTGGAGGCTCATATCTTGGTTCCTCAAAGTATGAGTATGAAGGTTCATACCTTGCTTCATCAAAATATGAGTATGAAGAAGAAGGTTCATACCTTGGGTCTTCATAGGACGTGTATGAAGTTGATGGTTCGTACCTGGGCTCCTCATAGTAGGTGTATGAAGTGGATGGTTGAAATAAGTCACAATATTGTACCCAGTGAGGGTCACCACAAATTGTGCAATAGTCTTCCCTATAATCATCCTCCTCATAGGTGTAGTTGTTGCCTCCTGAGTATTGATCCATAAGAATCACTCAGCAGACCACAACAGAGTCTCGAGACCAGAAAATAAAAATAAAAATGGAAACAGAGGCTGGACACGACCCCGTGTTCAGTGAGCACAACCCGTGTTCAGGTTCTATATCTGGGCGTTTGAATTAAAGTGACTGGTTTTGTGCAGCACGGGGGTGTGTTCAGTGAGCACGACCCCGTGTTCAGACTCTGTATCTGGGTGTTTGTGAAAAAAAAATGAATCACAGCCCCGTGTTCAGGCTACTGTAAAGGCAAAAACTAACTACAATGCAGAAAAATGTGCGCGCGTTTAAAAAAAAGGTTTTGAAAAACTGGTTAGGCCGTTGATTTTAAGCTTTCTTAAAATCCTTGTGTCCCCGGCAACGACGCCAAAAACTTGATGTGCGTGCGGTGGTATATATTTTATGTATATTTTTAGCCCTTTTTACACTTTAGTCAAGTTTTAAATTTATAAAACACGATATTTACTAACACCAAACACACATATAGGCAAATGCACCCATCGTGAGCGTAGTATAGTGTTGGTAAGATACCGAGGTCGTCCAAGGACACAAGAGCTTTTAGTACCGGCTTATCCTCAACATCTAATCAAATCAAAAATTTAGAAAAAGGTTTTAAACTAGAAAATAAAAACTAAAAATGCTGAAAAAAAAACAGATAGACAAGATGAATCACTTGGATCCGACTCGCCTTTAGTGTAACCTTTGATTATTTCCGCACTTTTGCACTTTTTAAGAGATTATCTTAGTTATAGTAGTAGACCCCTCTTTTGAATGTGAGGTTACCCTCAACCGAGTAGTTTGAGTCAGCAAGGATACAATCCTAAAGGGTTGGATTATTGAAATATAATTAATTAAGTTATTAATGCGTAATGTGGTAGGCCCCTCTTTTGAAGGTGACGTTACCCTCGGCTAAGTAGTTTGAGTCAGCAGGGATACAATCCTAAATAGCCGGGTTAAAGTTTTAATAGTAGTTTACATATGAGGGGGTCAAGAAATTCGAACCCCCGCCATCCAATACCAGTGGGTATTGAAGGAGGTCCTACTAAGCTTGACCCAGGTCCTTGCAGGATCTATACACTGAACAAGGCAAGACTCTTACCAAACCATTCCCTTAACCCCCGACCAAGTAGCCAACATATCTCCATATAGACCGTGGAGATATGAATAGTGTAAATCTTTTATTTTATATAGACAGTAAAATAACGCCAAGACATCACGGACAAATGATAAGGAAGATTCACCATCAACATAAGAAACTAATTATTAAAGTCATTAATACATAACCAAATAAAAAGTGCGAAAAGATTAAAAATAAAAAGTATTACACTAAATGCTTGTCTTCACCAAGTGATGTAAGAGACTTAGGCAAACATGGCCTTTGATTGTCAAGAACTCTTACGATCAATCTTGGATCCCGAGGCTACTACACACACTCTATGATGGATGATGGATGATGGTGGTGGATGTGGGTTGTGATGGTGGTGGTGGGTGGGTGAAGTGTGAGAGAGGTGGTTTGTCAAGTGATGGTTTACAAGTGAGCCAAGCACCCCTATTTATAGCCTGCACAGACTCCCGGACACGGCCCCGTGTCCACCCATCTTCTCTTTCTTCAGTAATTGCAGTTTGTCTTCATTAGTTGATCACGCCCCCGTGTCCGCTGGGCACGACCCCGTGTGCAGAAGCGTATCTGTACTATCAAGATTTGCTTGGATTCTGCGAATCTTAGTGTTGACCACGGCCCCGTGTTGAGCTAGGCACGCCCCCGTATCGGGAATAGAAGCTTCTACAACTTTGTCTTTTCTGCAGACACCTGAACACGCCCCCGTGTCTGCTGGGCACGGAGCCGTGTTCGCTGGGAACGCCCCGTGCTTAGCTGGGCACGCCCCATGCTCAGCTTTCTTCTTGTTTTTTGCTTTGGGAGATGCTGTCGAGGGGTCGGGCATGCCACGTTTCTTCCTTTTCTTTGTATTTATGTTGGTTTTGGCTGTATATTTGTTCCTTTTGTTCATTTACGCTCATTTAATCCTGAAAATACAAACGGAAGACATTAGGACTAACCAACTTAAACCCGAGTAAGTAAATGATGGAGGCATTAGGACTAACCCTTTTTATTTCTACACCATTTTTTTTTACCACCTACCCAAAATCCCTCTAGTTAACCCGTTTGGGCCTAAACCTTTTCATTTCATAGCCCAAACCAAACACCATTTCACCCACCAAAACCCTTTTTCATTTTTAACCCTTTGTTTTAATGACTAGCTCGGTTTTTAGTATGACTTTTAAAAAAAAAATGTTGATGATGAAGCAAAAGAGAAATAAACAAACAAGTTTATCAAAAATAACTTTGTTTGAATAAAAGCTTCATCAAAATAAAAGTTGCAAAAATAAAAAGTCTTACGAAAACCGACACATGTTACGCTTTTTGCCCTTTCACTAACCACTAACCCAACCACCTACCTTTAACCCAAGCCTAACCTTTCACCCAAAAGTCCTCTTTATATTTACAAAGGTATATAGTTAAAAAGGAAGAGGATTGATTGCTTGGCAAGCCTATGGTAGGAATAAGTTCCATGCCGCTCTCGAGTGATTCACTAAAATACATTTTCGGCCGAGTGTTGAGTGATCCCCGTAAGGTATGTGAACTTGTATATAAATGGAATTTTGAAGAGGCATGTTATGCCCTAATAAGTAATTTATCTTATGAACAGTTTTTAAATAAATCATGACGAATAGGATTGTAAATAAATAAAAATAAAATTTAACAAAGAATCTTGGAAATCCCGACACTCTATGACAAACCCAAAAACCTTCTCTTCTACCCATTCCATTTGGGAGTGTAAAGCCACATTATAAAGAGTTTTGCTTGAGGACAAGCAAAGATTCAAGTGTGGGGGTATTTGATGTGTGCAAAATGCAACATATAAATTACATCAATTGTGGCATAAAACCAACCCTTTTCTTAGTACTAATGTTGGAAAAAGTGTGCTTTTGTCTTCCTTTTGTATTTTCAGGATTAAATGAGCTCAAATTAACAAAAGAAGCAAATAGACAGCTAAATCTAACATAAATACAAGAAAAGGAACAAACGTGACATGCCCGACCCCACGACAGCATCTTCCCAGGCAAAACAAGTGAACAGAAGACTGAACACGCCCCGTGCTCAGTGAACATGGGGGCGTGCCCAAGTGCCAGCAGAAAAGACAAAGCTGTAGAAGCTTTTATCGCCCACCACGGGGCCATGCTCAGCGGACTCGGGGCCGTGGTCAACTCTAAGATTCGCAGAATCTGGGGAAATCTTGATAGTACAGATTTGCTTCTGCACACGGGGGCGTTCCCAGTGGACACGGGGGTGGCCAACTAATGTAGAGAAACTGCAATTAATGAAGAAAGAGAAGGATGTGGACACGGGCCGTGCCCGAGCTTCTGTTGAGCCTATAAATAGGAGTGCTTGGCTTAAGTGCAAACCATCCCTTGGACTCCACCTCTCTCACACTTCACGCACCACCCACCACCACTTTAGTCAAGTTTTAAATTTATAAAACACGATATTTTACTAACACTAAACACACATATGGGCAAGTGCACCCATCGTGAGCATAGTATAGTGTTGGTAAGATACCAAGGTCGTCCAAGGACACAAGAGCTTTTAGTATCGGGTTATCCTCAACGTCTAATCAAATAAAAAAATTAGAAAAAGGTTTTAAAATAGAAAATAAAAACTAAAAATGCTGAAAAATAAAAATAAAAATAAAAACAGATAGACATGATGAATCACTTGGATCCGACTCGCCTTTAGTGTAACCTTTGATTATTTCCGCACTTTTGCACTTTTTAAGAGATTATCTTAGTTATAGTAGTAGACCCCTCTTTTGAAGGTGACGTTACCCTCAACCCAGTAGTTTGAGTCAGCAAGGATACAATCCTAAAGGCTTGGATTATTGAAAGATAATTAATTAAGTTATTAATGCGTAATGTGGTAGGCCCCTCTTTTGAAGGTGACGTTACCCTCGGCTAAGTAGTTTGAGTCAGCAGGGATACAATCCTAAATAGTCGGGTTAAAGTTATAATAGTAGTTTACATATGAGGGGGTCAAGAAATTCGAACCCCCGCCATCCAATACCTGTGGGTATTGAAGGAGGTACTACTAAGCTTTACCCAGGTACTTGCAGGATCTATACACTGAACAAGGCAAGACTCTTACTAAACAATTCCCTTAACCCCCGACCAGGTAGCCAACATATCTCCATATAGACCGTGGAGATATGAATGGTGTAAATCTTTTTTTTATATAGACAGTAAAATAACGCCAAGACACCACGGACAAATGATAAGGAAGATTCACCTTCAACATAAGAAACTAGTTATTAAAGTCATTAACACATAACCAAATAAAAAGTGCGAAAAGATTAAAAATAAAAAAGTATTACACTAAATTCTTGTCTTCACCAAGTGATGTAAGAGACTTAGGCAAGCATGGCCATTGATTGTCAAGAACTCTTACGATCAATCTTGGATCCCGAGACTACTACACACACTCTATGATGGATAATGGATGATAGTGGTGGATGTGGGTTGTGATGGTGGTGGTGGGTGGGTGAAGTGTGAGAGAGGTGGTTTGTCAAGGGATGGTTTGCAAGTGAGCTAAACACCCCTATTTATAGCCTGCACAGAAGCCCGGACACGACCCCGTGTCCTCCCATCTTCTATTTCTTCATTAATTGCAGTTTGTCTGCATTAGTTGACCACCCCCCGTGTCCGCTGGGCACGACCCCGTGTGCAAAAGCGTATCTGTACTATCAAGATTTGCTTGGATTCTGTGAATCTGAGCGTTGACCATGGCCCCGTGTTGAGCTGGGCACGCCCCCGTGTCGGGAATAGAAGCTTCTACAAATTTGTCGTTTCTGCAGACACCTGAACACGCCCACGTGTCCGCTGGGCACGCCCCGTGTTGAGCTAGGCACAGCCCCATGCTCAGCTGGGCACAGCCCCATGCTCAGCTTTCTTCTTATTTTTTGCTTTGGGAGATGCTGTCGAGGGGTCGGGCATGCCACGTTTCTTCCTTTTCTTTGTATTTATGTTGGTTTTGGCTGTATATTTGTTCGTTTTGTTCATTTAGGCTCATTTAATCCTGAAAATACGAAAGGAAGACAAAAGCACACTTTTTCCAACATTAGTACTAAAAAATGGTTAGTTTTATGCCTTATTTGATGTAATTTATATGTTGCATTTTACACACATCAAATACCCCCACACTTGAATATTTGTTTGTTTTCAAGCAAAACTCTTTATAATGTGGCTTACACTCCCAAATGGAATGGGTAGAAGAGAAGTTTTGGGGCTTGTCTTGAGTGTCGGGAATCCAAGATCTTTATTAGGTTTTATTTTTATGCTATTTACAATCCTATTCGTTATAATTTATTTTGAACATTTCATAAGAGAAATTGCTTATTTGGGCATAACATGCCTCTTTAAAATTCCATTTATATACAAGTTCACATAACCCACGGAGATCACTCAACACTCGGCCGAAGATGTATTTTTGTGAAACACTTGAGACCGGCATGGAACTTACTTCTACCATATGCTTGCCAAGCAATCAATCATCTTCCTTTTTAACTCGAAACCTTTGTTAATATCAAGAGGACTTTGGGAAGGGTTAGGCTTGGGTTAAAGGTAGGTGGTTTTAGGTTAGGGATTAGTAAAAAGGGCTAAAAGCGTAAAAAGCGTCGGTTGTCGTGAATTTTTTTTTGACATTTATTCAAACTAAGCATATTCAAACAAGATTTTTGAGGAACTTGTTTGGCTATTGCAAAATGCTCTCTTTCTTCTTTTTTTTCACAAGATAACTGAGCTTTTTACTAAAACAAAAGGGGTTTGAAAAGAAAAAGGTTTTGGTGGGTAAAGGGTGTTTGTTTTGTGGGTTTTGAAACGAAAAGATTTAGGCTCAAAGGGGTTAACTAGGGGGATTTTGGGTAGGTGATAAAGAAAATAAAAAATAATGGTGTTGAAAGGAAAATGGGGGTTAGTCCTAATGCCTCCATCATTTACTTACTTGGGTTTAAGTTGGTAAGGACCGGGAATGTATCGTCATGGCAAGTTTTAGAGTTGTTAGAAACCTAGCGGCCATTCACACAAGAAACGAAAGATGAGCATTTAGTTTTAAGATGTGATTTGTATGCTTGGCGGGTGGTACGTAGGACATCCCTTAAAAGGCTTAATTATACGCACATTCCATGCTTGACTCAGTTAATTGCTTGAACATGATAACCACTAGATGATTTGATGTGCAGGTATTATAATGCTCAAGATGCAGGTTTTAGAAGATTGGATGGATGTCGGGAGTTGCTGGAAATAAAATGTGAAGGAACTAGTGACTTGATGAGGAAACAAGGAAGAAAACTTCACTGACCGCCGTAACCTACGGCTAGGGGCCGTAGGTTACGGCTCCCATCTTGGTCCGGGTGCACTGCCGTAAAACAGGAGAGAGGGGGCGTAAGGAACCAGTCTGAGCCGTAACCTACGGCTCCCAGACGTAGGTTATGGCGCCTATTGTTGACCCGGGATTCGTTGACCGCCGTAACCTACGGCTAGGGACCGTAGGTTACGGCACCGACTGGTGTTTCATGTAACCTCCTTATTTAATGCTGCTTTCAAGATGTTTTATGGAGACTTATGATTGTTTTCGGTTACAAACCTGCTAGTGGACATTTTTAGAGACTTGGAGCCAAAAGAACACTATCTTTGATCTATCTTTTATCTAGTTTTTGTTGTGGGTGATCTTGTTGAACGATATTATCTTTTATTTGCATTATGATGTCGCTTCAAGCCATGCGTGGCTAAACATTCTATGGTCATCTTAGGTTGAAGGTTTGTGGAAATTAGTGTGCTTGTTTTTATATTTCTAGAATGATGAATTGAACTTATGTTTTGTTTATCATGGTGTGTTCTTGTTTGTTAGTAAATTGTTGATGCTTATAATTATTCTTCTTTGAAACCATACGTTCTTGGTGCCGTTGGCAATCGAGATATCATGGGTAGAATTAGAATTGGGTAAGGGTCAATTGGTCATCGGGCAACAACCTCGCGTTCTAGGAATCTGAGTACTTAGTTCCCTTTTATCACAACAAGTAATTACACATGAACTATGTCTATGTAGTTCTTTCTAGTAAATGATAGCACAATTGTTGAAGCAAACCGGAAACTTAGGACGGTCATTTGTCTCTAAATTATCTACAACTCAATTCTCTTTTCGCAAATTAATTAGTAATCTTAGTTTTAACATAAACCAATCCAATCAAACCAACTCTTGAATTTTATTTTCTCACAATTAGTCTAATTTAGTTAATCTAGATAAATTCTCAAATAACACATATTCCACAAACTCCCTGTGTTCGATACCCACTTACCGTTATCTACTTAGTAGTAATTGGATTAAATTTGATTGTAACCACGACATCACGTCAAATTTTGGCGCCGTTGCCGGGGAGTAGTGTGCAACGTGTGTTATTTTGTGTATTAGTTTTGAAAATTAAAAAAAGTAAAAAAAACATAAATAATTAAAAACCTAAAAAGATTTCCTTTTATGTTCTTGATTTACACATGGTAGTTGAGTTGTGTTGTGCAGGATGACAGTGCATTACACAGATTTTAGCTTCTCTACGTGTAAATTGTGCGGGGGTCCACGTCATCCGTGTATCGGTTGCCATGAGGCCCACTACAGGAGGGCACATGGAAAACCGGTGTCTTATGTTTCACAGCTTCCACCTCCATCATACGTTGTTGATTATGAATCAGAAATGGAGGATGATTATTACTCGGATGGATATGATCGGGACGAGGATGTTTACTATGAGACAAGGACGGATAGTCTATGTTTTTATTGCGGTCGCGATCACACTTATGATTATGATGTGTGCACGGTGTATTCAGAAAACCCAAAGTATTGGAATAAAAAATGATGGATGCGCGCATCTTAAGACCGTATCAGGGATATCGACAATATCATCCCGAAGAGTATTCTGAGCCCGAAGGTGTTTATACTTATCAAACCGAGGAGGAGAAAGAGCTTGCTATATTGGAAGTGACTTTGTCCAAACTCGAGCAATATTTAGCAACACCCAACCTGTCCGATGAAGATCGAATCAGCTGTTTAGTTTCTAAGTGTCATAATTTAAAAATGAAGATAGAGATAGAACAACGCCTCTCACCATTACCTGATGATATTAGAGATTATTCTCACATGAAGGAGGAGGTTGTGGAGGATAACACCACACCAATGAGTCCTTTATCTGATGAAGAGTCACTGGTGGATCAGATGGTGTGTGCAGATGATGAGGCAGAACAGTCTGAGGAGATGAATATGTGTACCGAACCTCTTCCCATACCAATCATTCAAAATAACAAGTGTGGGGAAGAGGGTTCGAGGAAGAAGACGAGGAGGGTGAAACTACAAGACATGAGGGTACATATCATGAAGGGGATTAGCAAAGGCCGCAGGTGCAGTCTGAACATGCCAATTATACTGACAAACCTATGGAGATGGCATGTAAATTTTCGGGCATTCGTTGGAAATGTTTTGGGTAAGTGTGCATTGAGACCACCATAACACATATCTGGTATGGTCTGGCTGAAGACCTTTAAACTTAGCGCTCTCGGGAGGCAACCCGAGGATGTAGAGTATTGTATTCTTGTTTTGTGTTTTGTTTTGTTTTGTTTTGGTGTTGTGTTTGTGTTTTTGCAGGTTACTATGTTTCAATCCTCGCGGATGCAACGATTCAAGTGTGGGGATGTTTGGCAACATCCCCGTTGAGATATCAGCGAATCCAAGAGATGTTTATATTCCTGTGCGATTACTGCAGTTGCATCACTACCAACACTGATGATTTACTGATCAGGTCGTGTCTTGTTCTCATTTTGTGCACCTTTGTATATATTCATGTTTAAGTTTATGGTTGGGCGGTTGGGTGGTGTTTTAGTGTGTTTGTTTGATGGGTTGTGAAAGTTGGTGGTGTTTTAGTAAGCAAAATATTTATATATATAGAATAAAAAAATAAAAAGAAACTTGGGATTTGAGAGTATAAGCAAATGTTGGTGTTTTTGGTTAAAGCGATCTTTCCCTCAAAACCATACTTTGGGACAATGTATCCCAAGTGTGGGGATGGGGGAAATTTTTGAGAGTTTTAAAATTTTTGTAAATCCAAGCGAAAATTGTTAAAATTTGAAAACTTGATATTGTGCCATTTGACACACCGACACCCATTCCTAGTCTTTTCTTGGTGAGGATTTGAGCCACACATGATTGTTATTGATATTTCATTGTTTGAGTGGCGGTGTGTGTTGTGTGTTAATAGAACTTGTGTGTGAATTCTTGTTAAATCCTAGAGTTAGTATGCTTTGAAAATGATAAGGGATTTTTAGGAAGCCTCGTCTAGATGTGTGAGAGTGCGGGATTGGTGGGTTGGACCTCATACTTTACATATATGAGCTTGGTATTGTGAGGGGTGGGGGTTTGGTCCTTAGGAAGCCACGTTTGAGCCTTAAACCATTCGGTTGTAACCCAAGCCTACTTCCTACATAAATTTTACCTATTGAGATGACCCGGTTTAGGAAATTTAGTATGAAACGTTGATGTTCTTGCATAAATTGTTGAAGTTAAAAAAAAAATTAAATTACAAAAAAAAGAGAAAAATATGAAAAATGCAAAAAGAAGTGTTTAGTTGCAATAATAGTTTAGAAGTTGATGATGTCTTGTATATAGTTGATGTGCTCTGTTTAGTAGTCAAAATAAAATCGGGTCAAATCAATTAGCTCTTTCATATGTATTCCACCATTTTCCTACCTCTGCACCTAGCCCCGTTACAACCCGTAAGTTCCTTTGATTCAAAAGCATGCTAGATATTTGTTAGGAGGAAATTTGATTTTCATACAAGCTTATTGTCGCACACACACACATACACGCGTTGAGTGGTTTAGCATAACATGCTAATTTTTCTTGTCACCGAGAGTTTGTGTGAGGGGTGTGTCTTGCGCTATGATTGAAAGTTAGTAAAAGGAAGGCACTTTAGCTTGGTTTGCACGATTGATCGCTTGAGGGTGTGTTGGAACCTCAAGGTTTATACATTGAGAGATACTAAAGTTTAGGGTTGATCTTGTAATGTTTAACTAAGTTGTTTTGGGTTGGATATATGTATTGGGTTTTTGTGTGATCTCGAGTGGGCCTAGGTTGGTTTCGATCCATCATAGGTAGTATTTAAGTAAACCCTTGTAATGTTTAGAGGGTTGATCGCTTGGTAGAAAGTTAGAGGCCACTCGAGATCTTTTGAGGTGTCTTGTATCAGTCATCGTTCTGAGGTGAATGCAAGATAGTTTTTTCGATTTGCTTATTGTGTTTATTTTACTTTATTGTTTTCTTGAATCCGCTTGTGTTTGGATTCCGCACTTACACAAGTTAAACTTGATATCATTGAAAGATCCTCTCGGGTTTTACAATTGGTATCAGAGCCAAGAAACCAAGTCTTGGTTCGGTTTTGATATAATTGGATTCAAGAAGGCTTTAATCGTTACTGATCTTGTTTGCTAAGTGTTTTACAGAATTTCAGTATTATTATTGTGTTCGGATTCAAGCTGTTCTTCGCAAATATTGATTAAAGTTGCTGATTTTGGATTGTGATTCGTTGTCTAAGGTGTTTGCTGAATTAACGGAAGTTTGTTGAGGATAAAAGATTCAAAGATATCATATCTTTGAATTTTTGGAAGCTGCTGAAAATCAGGAATCTCAGTTACGTTTATCTCACAAGTTTGTTTTGCAGGGTCTCGACTCACATTCAGCTTAGTCTCGACTCAAGTTCATCCGTCTCGAGTGGAAATTGTGTTCTTGTCTCGACTCGCAACTGCTGTGGTCTCGAGTTGACATCTTTAACTCGAAACCATTCGTCTCGACCGGCTTCAAGTTTTAATTGTTCCTGATCTCGACTCGCAACATCGGTCTCGACTCAGAACTCAGTTTACTCGAAACAACTGTCTCGACTCAGGATTGTACACACTTACTGATTCAGTCTCGACTCCTGTCTCGACTCGCAACGACACTTGCAACGTCTTTCAGACTTTGGACTCTTGGACTCTTGAACTTAAATAATTAATTAATCACTAAATCAATTAATTGAGTAACAATGACTTCAAGTAATCAAAGTGTTGACCTGGCAGCTATGACTAAGCATCAAGAATTGGATTCCATCATTGGAACCACCACCCGTGTTCCCCGGTTGTTAGATGGAAATGAATTCCCTGAGTGGAAGTGGCGTTTCGAAAAACATGTTAAGGTCAAAGATGCAAAAATCTGGCGAAGTATTCTAAGAGGCCCAAGAGAAATTATGATGGATAGTCCTACTGATGATGGTGTGAAAGTGAAAAAGCCTGTTGATCGGTATACTGAAGAATATTTTAAAATTGTTGAGGAAGATGATATGGCATTTTCTTACCTGACCATGGCATTGGGACCAGACATTGCTATTGGTTTTCGCACTTGCAAATCTGCTAAGGAATTGTGGGAATCATTAATAGATGTCTATGAAGGCAATGAAGATATGAAAGAGAGTCGTAGAAATCTGCTGAGTCAAAGTTTCAACAATTTTAATCATATATATGGAGAGACTGTTGATAATCAAATTCAGAGATTCGTTAAGTTAGTTACTCAAATGCAGATGGAGGAAATGCATACGTCAAACGCTTCATCTAATGGACAGCTTCTAAATTCTTTACCAAAAAGTTGGGATCATCACGTCGCAATGATCAAGAAAACCAAGGATCTAGCAAGATGTAGCTTATCTGAAATGATCTCTCACATTAAGGCTTGCGAGCTAGATGATAAACAAAGAGAAACAAATTACAAGAATAGCATGTTGGCTGCTGGATTCACTGCAACACCCTCGACATCAAGCAATAATACTGCTTTTGTGTCTCACGCTGGTTTTCAAATGTTCAGCAACTCTGCTTCTGCTAAAGCTGCTCCTACCTCACCAAATGTTTACTACTCTGGAACTCCAGCACCTGCTGCTGCTGCTGCACCACCTTCTGCTAATGCTACTGCTGCTGCATCGTCAACTCCCACTGCTAAAAATGAGATGATTACTTTCTTCTCGCAATAGTCAAAGGAAAATCTTGATATAGCTGCTTCTGTCATAAATTGCTTAAATGCTTTTGCTGCTGGTAAACTTAATCCTCCTAAGTTTTCTATGGATGACTTAGATCAGATTCATCCTGAGGATGTAGAAGAAATGGATATAACTTGGCAGATGGCTATGGCAGCATTTAGAGCCAAAAATTTTGTGAATAAAACCGGGAGAAACAAATGGCAAGGTCTTACCTTTACTGGACCCACAAAAATGCCATTTGAGTTTCGTTGCTACAATTGTCATGAACCAGGTCATTTGGCAAGAAACTGTACCAAACCTAGGGTCAATAGTGAACAAACTCCAGCCCAACCTGCTACACCTGCTACACCTAATCGAGAGAGAGCTCTTGTGACCACATCGAATATGTTTGCTGATGCTGCTGCCAGTGGAAGTCCTCAACCTCTGGGATTAGCTCAAGCCTTGGTGGTTCAGCCTGATTCGCACTTTGATTGGAATTCGGAAATTGAGCGACTGAACATCTCAGCTCCAGAAAATCAAGCTGATTCAAGCAACATTGCTTTCATGGCCATAGATGATCAAGTTTCAGCGCCTGAGGATGAGACTTCAGCACCTGAGGAGGAGATTTCAGCTGAAAATCTTGCTTTCATGACTCAGATTCTTTCAGCTCCAGTCAAAGGTCTCACAAAAGAAGAGGTAATTTCTGTTTTCTGTACTCCTGAATGTAGAGAACGAGTTGAAGCCTATAGAATACACAACGCTGAGCTAATCGAAGACTATAATGACATTAAAAAGAAAAATTTCACTTTGGCTAATAATGAAAAACTTTTTAAGGAGAAAATCGAAGCTCAGCGAAAAGACATCATCCAACTCAAGGATGATGTTAGTGTAACAACAGCCCAACTCTTCATGGTTAAAGAAAAACTATGCGATGTGACTAAAGAACTGGAGGATATCAGAGATAGATATCAAATAAATGAGCTAAATATTAAAAAATTTGATTCTTTCAGCAAATTAGTCAAAAACCTGTGTAATCAACAGCTAGCATACCAGAAAAAGAAAGGGTTGGGATTGGGTTTTAATCAGGCTCCTCCTCCTTATAATGACAATTATACTTACTTACCTATGACTGAGGAGGAGGTGATGAATGAAAGCAAAATGACTTATGGTCCCAAAAAATGTGAGCCATCAGTAAATGTCAGACCTGTTGAAAAACAGGTGGTTAAACCAGTTTGTTTTGTGTCCAAGGGTACTTTTGATCCTAACGTTTCTTCATCATGTGCAGATGAAGTACCTGAAGTAAGATGGGGAGATATGTTTGGGAATGAACCACCTTTAGATTATGATGTTTCTAAACCTACTTTTGATAAAACTGATTCTGGTTGTGTGTTTGGACAATCGTTTTTGAACTCGTTTCATAGTTATGTTTCGTCTTCTTTTGGGCCTGATGTTTTGGGCAAAACTGTGAATGCTTGTGATGAAACTTTGAAGAATGTGCATGATGATGGATGTTTTTCAGTAGCTAAAAATTGTGATTCTAATGTTTCTAACTCTTCAGCTGATGACAACGTGACAGGTGAGGTCCCTCAGGACGCATTCAGTGAAACCACTGAAACTTCTTCTCAAGAGAATCAACCGTGTTCTGATTCTTCTTCTGAATCGGTCTCAGTGGAAGTCCCTAATGTTGAACCTAGTGGGACCCCATTGAAAACCGAGGATGAAAAGGAACCCTTATCAAACTCAGATGATACATGTGTTGATGAAATATGTGTTGATGAAGTTTCCACATCTTCCGAGATTAAAACTGAATCTGATTTTCAACAGGAAGAAGTGATTGTTTTGAATGAAAAATTACAAGAAAAGGTTTCTGAAAAGAAAATTAAAACTGAATCTGAAACATCTTTTCATAATGATACTGATAACGATAAATCTAATCCATCTGAATCTCATACTTGTGCCAGTGCTAAGTCTGATCAACAGGTACCTAAATGCTCAGAAAAAGCACAAGTTAACCAAGCAAGAAACATAAATCAAGCTCATTCTTATAAACCCAACATATACATGTCTGCTATGAAGCATCAAAACTTCCACAGATTGAAACGTCAAACATGTTTCAATTGTGGAGTTGCCGGACACATCGCCAGAAACTGTGTTCATCTCCCAAGTGTGCAGTCTAAAAATACATATGCACAAAATCAGAAAGTCAAGCCAAACCGATATCGTTATCCAGAGTCAGTGACGACTGAAAAGTCTAAGACAATGAGGAATGACTATCGTAAGGCTAAGCCTTCTGATCAAGATTGGAATGCAACCAAACGTAGAAATCAAAATCAACAAAAGGATTTTCGAAAAGATCAATATAAAGCGTTTGGTAACTACAATTCTCAATGGTCAAATAAGCATTGGAAACCTAAAGCTAAGGCCACGCATTCCAATTCGTCTCATACATCTCATCAAAATTATGCCGTTAAAAATCCTTCGAAATTTTTAAATAAAGACAATTTGGTATGGCAGAGAGTGACTTACTTTGATGCACAAGGGAAACCCAGATCCACTATGGGCTAGGTTCCTAAATCTAACTGATCCTGCTAATCGTGTAGGAACAGCTGTGGAGGACTACCGTGCGCTTCTGGTACATGGATAGTGGCTGTTCCAGGCATATGACGGGAGACTTGTCTCAACTGGTCAATGTAAAAGAATTTGACGGTGGATATATCTCTTTTGCGGGAGGAGAATCTGGAAGAATCACGTTGAAGGGAACAGTGAAAAACGGTGTTTTAAGCTTCGAAAATGTGAATTATGTCCCAGAACTGAAACACAATCTGCTGAGTATTTCACAAATTTGTGATCGAGGAAATTCAGTTCATTTTACAAAGAAAGGATGCTACGTATTGAAACCAGGGATTGTCATTCCTGAAGATTGGTTTTTGATGACAGCTGAGAGACGGGGAAATGCTTATGTCATTGATATGAACAAGAAGCCGTGTGAAGAAATTACTTGTCTATTTTCGAAGATATCAGAACATGATGGTTTATTGTGGCATCGTCACCTTGGACATGTGAATATGAAGAATTTGAATCGACTTGCCAAAGGTCAACTGGTCCGTGATCTACCAATCAAAGACTTTATGTTGGTAGAAAAGTGTGTTGCTTGTGCAAAGGGAAAAGCACATCGAAAGCCTCATAAACCTAAGTCTACACCCTGAACCAAAGCTGTGCTTGAATTACTTCACATGGATCTCTTTGGTCCGGTGAATGTGTTAAGTATTGGCAAGAAGGCTTATTGTCTATTGATAGTCGATGATTTCTCACGCTACACCTGGGTGTATTTTCTAAGTCACAAGAATGAGGCTGCGGGTTTGATCAAACAATTCATTACCCTGGTGGAAAATCAAGCCAGTACGAATGTAAAGGCTATTCGATCAGACAATGGGACAGAATTCAAAAATGTCACCATGGACACATTTTGTGCTGAAAAGGGAATTGAACAACAGTACAGTGCACCTCGAACTCCACAACAAAATGGAGTAGCAGAAAGACGAAATCGCACTATTATAGAGGCTGCGCGTACTATGCTGGCTGATTCGAAGCTTCCTAGTTTCTTTTGGGCTGAAGCTGTTAGCACGGCTTGTTACATCCAGAATCATGCTTTAGTAAACAAACGACATATGAAAACTCCTTATGAGATTCTGGAAGGACGTAAACCTTCGGTTTCACACTTTCGCATCTATGGTTGTCCATGTGTGTTACTACTTATAGACGCTAATAGAAAGTTTGAAGTCAAAGGGGACGAGTGTTACTTTGTTGGATATGCTAAAGGTTCAGCCTATAGAGTATACAACAAGGTAACTAAAAAGGTCGTCGAGTCGTGCAACATTGAATGGCTCGAAGAAAATGCTACGGACGCTAGAGTTGGACCAGATTGACTATATGATTATGCTGAATTATTTAAATCGTTTAACATTTTGTCAAGTGTCCCTACAGTTGCAGGTGTGTCTACTCCAAAACAACCGCTGACTTTTGGTGATACTGAAGAAGAAGAACAAGCTGAAGGAAGATCAAGAAATCATACCATTGACCCACCGGGAATGGTTTTCACTCGGCATTCTACGCCTCAGCAAATGTCCCATCCATCCCCTGAAGGTGCTTCATCAAGTGGTGCTGTATCTAGTGGTTCAGGATCTGCACTATTTCCTGAATCCATTCCTGAAGATTGCATCGTTACAACTCCAGTAGTTCATCATACTGCAGCATCTAATGAGGGGGAGTCTAGCAACACCACTGAAGACGAGACCGTACCTGACATGGCAATACCTACAAGTGTCCAACGAAATCACCCTATAGAGAATGTGATTGGTCCTGTAAATGCAGGAGTTTTAACCAGGAGCCAATCAGGAATCATCAATACATGTTTATATTCTTGCTACATCTCACAAATAGAACCAAAAACTGTTGATATAGCTTTGCAGGAACCAGGCTGGGTAGATGCTATGCATGAAGAGCTGAACCAGTTTGAGAAGCTTGGAGTATGGAAACTTGTCGAGTTACCAAAGGGAAAGCGCAAACTTTGAACTAGATGGGTGTTCAGAAACAAGCAAGACTCTGCAGGGGTTATTGTTCGAAATAAAGCAAGACTGGTGGTTCAGGGTTTTCGACAAATAGAGGGTCTGGATTATTATGAAGTATATGCTCCGATTGCCCGACTTGAAGCCATCCGGATCTTCTTAGCCTACGCGTCATATACGGGGTTCACTGTGTATCAGATGGATGGAAAGACAGCGTTTCTATATAGAGATGTGAAGGAAGAAATCTTTGTTGAGCAGCCACCGGGTTTTGTACATCCAGATCATCCAGAATATGCCTACAAGCTAGACAAGGCATTGTATGGATTACACCAAGCACCACGAGCTTGGTATGCTACACTAACTGAACATCTTTTGGATCATGGGTACACACGTGGCACGATAGACCAGACTCTGTTTATCAAGAAAGTGGGCAAGGATCAGATCTTGGTTCAAATTTATGTCGATGATATTATCTTCGGATCTAAATTTTGGATCATGGGTACCTCGGTTTGGTCTGTGGTATCCGAGGGATTCAAATTTTGACTTGTTTGCGTTTTCTGATAGCAACTTTGGAGGTACTGATATTGACAGGAAATCTACATCAGCCGGATGTCAATTTCTGGGTGACAGGCTCATTTCTTGGCAATGCAAGAAACAACAAACGGTGGCGATTTCTACAGCTGAAGCTGAGTACGTTGCCGCCTCTGCATCTTGCTCTCAAGTGGTGTGGATGCAACATCAATTGCAGGACTACGCTTTGACTTATCTCAATACTACTATTTACTGCGATAATGATGCTGCAATACAAATTGTTAAAAATCCTGTTTTTCACTCCAAAACCAAGCACATAGACATAAAAGTTCATTTCATTAGAGACTGCTTTGACAGAGGTCTTATTAAACTCAAGCAAATCGACACAGATGCAAATGCTGCCGATTTGTTTACCAAACCTGTCAGTAGCTCAAAATTCAAAGTGCTTGTTGATTTTCTGAAAATGATCCGGTATACTGACTGAGCATGGTTGTTTGTGTTTTAGTAAATTTGTTCATAAAGTTTTCTATTCTTAGGTAGTTTTTATTTATGCACAAATTTAGGGGGAGAAATTTTGAAAAATACAAAAACATTGAAAATTTTTAAAAAATACAAAAAAATTAAAAATTTAAAAATCCAAAAAGAAACATTGCATGACTGGGAAATGAAATGAATTTTCACATTATGGTCGAGGGCTGACTCATGTAAGACCAGTATTGAAATAGTTTGACTCTAGCATGATGTGTTGGTAGGCTCTATCCTTAAAGACTGGAAACATTGGCTGTGTCTGTTTAGAACTAAATTAGTACATGACCTCAGGAAAGAAAATCACCTGGAGGTGCTAGGCAATGTCAGCTTTTGCTGCATCCAGATACATGCTGACCTAGTTGTACGTTGTCGCTCTGTAGATCATTTATACACCCGAAAGAGGCCCTCAAGTGCCCAAAAGAAACCCAAGAAACCTATATCAAACTGAGAAAAACTCATTTGATCTGTATATTATACCATCTCTGTTTAAGATCTATTCTGTTCTCTTCTCAATCTATTCCCAGTTAAGGTTTCAGAGATTTGGATTGGACTTGTGAAATATGTGGTAGGGAAGCTACTTGCATGATAGAGTGTGCTGTTTATATTTCCGGGATTTAATTAGTACTTGTTTGGGTGTTCATTGTTAAGAAATTAAAACATGATAAAATTTGTTACAAGCAGTTATATGAAAAAGGTCTAGGGAGATGAGTTTAGGTGGACAAATATACTGGCAATCGTCTAGATCATTCAGTAGTAGATCAGTGTTGATAAGTGTAGTCAAGCCCGAAACCCGTGATTTGATCCCTGAGCAAATTATGATATTTCCTTATTTTATTTTTGTAAATAATATTTCGATATTATTTAATTTTATGTTTGTAGGTTTTGGTCTAATAAAACATGCTCAGGAAGTTGAAGGGTTGAATAAGAAAATATTGATTTTTAAATTGGATTGCTGAAATAATTGAAAAATATATTTATTTAATAAATCCAAGTTTCAAACTGATGAATGGTCTCGAATCGAGACTGTGGTCTCGGCCCATATCATAAAAGGCCCGGCCCACAAATTGGGATATTTAAAGGGATCTCGACTCGAGACCCCACTGTGCACTCGAAACAACTCACTTGTCACATTCAAAACTCTCTCACTCTCCGACGACTTCTTTGGTTTTCCGCCGTAACCTACGGCTAGGGGCCGTAGGTTACGGCTCCCATCTTGGTCCGGGTGCACTGCCGTAAAACAGGAGAGAGGGGGCGTAAGGAAACAGTCTGAGCCGTAACCTACGGCTCCCAGACGTAGGTTACGGCGCCTATTGTTGACCCGGGATTCGTTGACCGCCGTAACCTACGGCTAGGGACCGTAGGTTACGGCACCGACTGGTGTTTCATGTAACCTCCTTATTTAATGCTGCTTTCAAGATGTTTTATGGAGACTTATGATTGTTTTCGGTTACAAACCTGCTAGTGGACGAGTTTGGGAGTATTTTTAGAGACTTGGAGCCAAGAGAACACTATCTTTGATCTATCTTGTATCTAGTTTTTGTTGTGGGTGATCTTGTTGAACAATATTATCTTTTATTTGCATTATGATGTCGCTTCAAGCCATGCGTGGCTAAACATTCTATGGTCATCTTAGGTTGAAGGTTTGTGGAAATTAGTGTGCTTGTTTTTATATTTCTAGAATGATGAATTGAACTTATGTTTTGTTTATCATGGTGTGTTCTTGTTTGTTAGTAAATTGTTGATGCTTATAATTATTCTTCTTTGAAACCATACGTTCTTGGTGCCGTTGGCAATCGAGATATCATGGGTAGAATTAGAATTGGGTAAGGGTCAATTGGTCATCGGGCAACAACCTCACGTTCTAGGAATCTGAGTACTTGGTTCCCTTTTATCACAACAAGTAATTACACATGAACTATGTCTATGTAGTTCTTTCTAGTAAATGATAGCACAATTGTTGAAGCAAACCGGAAACTTAGGATGGTCATTTGTCTCTAAATTGTCTACAACTCAATTCTCTTTTCGCAAATTAATTAGTAATCTTAGTTTTAACATAAACCAATCCAATCAAACCAACTCTTGAATTTTATTTTCTCGCAATTAGTCTAATTTAGTTAATCTAGATAAATTCTCAAATAACACATATTCCACAAACTCCCTGTGTTCGATACCCACTTACCGCTATCTACTTAGTAGTAATTGGATTAAATTTGATTGTGACTACGACATCACGTCAATGCTCAATAAAGGCTCAAAACTCAATTTTTGTGGGAATGAGTTTTTAATGTGATCAAGTATATATAATCAAATTTTAACTAGATTTGTCATGTCGTTTCATAATTTTCTTATGTTGGTTCTTTTTATCACGACGCTATCGGTTGTAAATTTGTAAAAATATAACCATTTTAGAACTTGTTATTCCCAAATTAAACCAAGACAAGTAAAAAAATGAAAAGTTTTTGAAAAAATTTGGGGTGTTTAGCGGTTCCAATAGAGTTTTGTGTAAGGCTTGTAATTAGGACTTGCAAGATTCAAGGTTTTAGCATCCCCCCCCCCCCCCACACTTAAATTACACATTGTCCTCAATGTGTCCCAAAAAATAAGTTTTTAGGTTGATTGAATGTGTAAAAGTGGGTTAAAAACAAAATTTTATGTTACTGGGTAGCTGAACACGGGGTGTGGTGGGCTGAGCACGGCCCCATGGTCAGACTGCCAGTATCAAATTTGAACAGAAGGCTGGGCACGGGGGTGAGTTCAGTGAGCACGGCCCCGTGTCCAGTTACCTGAACTGGGCATTTTCTGCAGAACCTCGGGCACGGGGGCGTATTGGGTTGAGCACGGCCCGTGCTGAACTTGCTGTAATGAAGAAAAATTGTCGGGAGGCTCTGTTTTTTTGCATGAGGTGTGGGTTCAAGTTTCCCTTAGTAACCTTTACCATTTCGAGTGTGCTTTATTCCTGAAAATTAAAACTAAACTAGAAAACATAAAAGTTAAACTAATCTAAAACTAAGGATAGTTCCGCGGAATGCCTCCGTGGTCCGCCACGTTTATGAGGGTCCTTGGCTAGACCCACCTTATCGGGTGGTTCTGGCTCATCTTCAATTAGGGGGTCGTCATTGTCGATTGGATATTTCATTGATCGTTTAAGATCGACACATCTTTTGAATGCCCCTAATTGAATGGGTAGATTGTTATACTTCCGATTTTTCAAAGCTTCGTGGGTCTTTACAAAAGGTCGTCCCAACACTAGTGGAGCGCCATCAAGGATGAGGAAGTCGGTTGAGATTACCATTTGATTGGTTTGGACCAACACATCCTCAACTATCCCTATTGATTTTATTGTTTTCCGATTAGATAGAAAAATGGGTATTTGAAGTAGAGAAAAATCACCAATACCTAATTTTTCGAAAATGTAGTTTGGCATTATATTAACACAAAGATCTTTATCAATTGTAATATTAATAATAAAGGAATTTTGAAAAAAAACATGGAACCGGTATAATGTTAATTTCAAATGGATCTTCTTTTATTAGCGAAGTTTGATCATTTGTTAACTTAATGCTTAGTTTAACGTTATCGGACTCACCTTTTTCGTTGTTTAACTCATGTGTCGGCTTTTCACTTATTTATTCTTCCATTTTTACATTTCAACTATCTCTTCTTTATTACGAGTTAATTCTTCTCTTGCGCGGGACTCCTCTTCCCTTGCGCGAGATTCTTTTATGCATCGTTCAATAGTTTTAATGTGCTCTATTATCCTATCGGCTATGTCGGTGATAGAGTAAGGATCGGGATCCTCAAAGCTCGAATCCGGATGTTCGATCCTTTGTTCCTCAAAATACTCATAGGAAGTAGATGGTTCACACCATTGTTCTGCATTGTAAGTATATGATGGATAAGGGTCGTAATTTTGTTCTACATAAAGGGTTGGATTATTGAAATATAATTAATTAAGTTATTAATGCGTAATGTGGTTGACCCCTCTTTTGAAGGTGACGTTACCCTCGGCTAAGTAGTTTGAGGCAGCAGGGATACAATCCTAAATAGCCGGGTTAAAGTTTTAATAGTAGTTTACATATGAGGGGGTCAAGAAATTCGAACCCCCGCCATCCAATACCAGTGGGTATTGAAGGAGGTCCTACTAAGCTTGACCCAGGTCCTTGCAGGATCTATACACTGAACAAATCAAGACTCTTACCAAACCATTCCCTTAACCCCCAACCAGGTAGCCAACATATCTCCATATAGACCGCGGAGATATGAATGGTGTAAATCATTTATTTTATATAGACAGTAAAATAACGCCAAGACATCACGGACAAATGATAAGGAAGATTCACCTTCAACATAAGAAACTAGTTATTAAAGTCATTAATACATAACCAAATAAAAAGTGCGAAAAGATTAAAAATAAAAAGTATTACACTAAATGCTTGTCTTCACCAAGTGATGTAAGAGACTTAGGCAAACATGGCCTTTGATTGTCAAGAACTCTTACTGTAAAACCCGAGAGGATCTTTCAACGATATCAATGTTAACTTGTGTGAGTGTGGAATCCAAACACAAGCGGATTCAAGAAAACAATAAACAATAAAGTAGAATAACAACAATAATCAAACCAAAATACTATCTTGCATTCACCTTAGCGCCGATGACTAATACAAGATATGCAACTGATCTCGAGTGGCCTCTAACCTTCTACCACGCGATCAACCCCCTAAACATAACAAGGGTTTACTTATATACTACCTAAGATGGATCGAAACCATCCTAGGCCCACTCGAGATCACACTAAACCCAATACATATATCCGACCCAAAACAACTTAGTTAAACATTACAAGATCAACCCTTAAACTATTATATTTCTCTATGTATAAACCTTAAGGTTCCAACAATCTCCCCCTAGGTTTATGCATAGAGAGTCTTGAAACTTCAACTATCACGATCACCACCCGAACAATCATTGAGCCCACCAAAACCTTTTGTGTGAATATGAATGGTTGAAGCAACAGCTCCTGTCCATTCTTTTGCAATTTCTTCATATTTTTCAGTAGCTCTAATTTGATGACGAGCTAACACTTCCAGGTCTTCATAAGCAAGATTCAACAAATCAACAGGATCCACCAAGCGATAATCAACATTATCAGCACAAACAATAACTGCCTGCCCCAGACGTTCATCATAGACCCAAAACTGCATGGTCTTCAAAGCACCTTTTGAAATCTTTCTCACCAAAGGAATCACCTTCTCCTTATCAGTCACTGGCCAGTGCACAATCTTCATTCGCTTGTTTGTATATGGATCTCTAATGCCTTTAGCTGGTTTAACAATGGACTCTGCCGTGCGCATCGAAGGAAAGCCATGAAGAACTTCTCTCTTCAATCTCTCGAAAAACATATATCCAGGACCTCCAGGCTTATCATCTACATAAGGTGCTTTAGACAAATTTGTCAAATCAATCTTAGTAAAAGACTGAAACTGGCCTGGATTTTTGTACCACTCAACAGGTCCAATCTTCCTTTTTATCCACCATCTTTGACGATCATGATCAAAACCCCAGCTGACTACACCAGATCTATTTCCAACTTGATCATAGAGAGTTTCACCAACATCCATTAAATGATGCGTTACTTGAGCATCATCATCATCTGGATTAAGATTCTTGTTCTTCAAAATTACAAACTCCCTTTTCTTCTTAATTCTTTCAGCTTTCTCTTTATATGCAACTGGATCAGTAACTCTTTTAAAATATTGTTCCATAGCAGCACTTCTCTCAGCATCATCCTTTTCAAAGGCTTTTCTTTTGTTTTCTACATCAATCGGATCAGAAAACTCTTGTACAAACTTCCTTTCCAGTTTTCCACGTAAATCATAAACCATAGTAAACAGCAAACTGACATCTCCTTGAAGCTGTAGAATTTGTTGATTCTTTTGCACTATGGTATCTTCAAGTTGGATGATCTTGGCGTCTTTATGAATCGAATCTTGCTCAACCACAATTAACCGTTTCTTCATTTCTCTCATACTAATGAAATCATCATTATCGCTTGAATCATCATCAAATGGCATTCTAAATGGCTCTTCAGGTCTCTTACCACTTGAACTGCAAGGCACATCAAGAATGACTCCAGAAGGACCTGCAGATTCAGAAACACCAAGTGGCATTGTCTCAACAACAGTATCAGTATCAACATTTGTAACCTGAACATCTGTAGTGGTGGTCTCCAAAACATTTCTTTGAGTGTCAGTGTTGAACTCAAAGATATCTTCAGTAGTGATGGTGGTGTCAGTGACATTCTTCTCAAAATCGAAATCATACAATCCATCATCATCTTCAGCAACATTCATTGATTGATCTTTGTTTTGCTCAACATACATTCCGAGTCGAGGATCCCTCCTTTTTCGCTTCAACGGCAATGAATCAGGATCCTTTGGGTTCTCACTAGGCTCTTCATTAGATACTGTAAGATTGGAAGGAGGATTTCCCATCTTATCAGTTACAGATTTTAATAACGAGGCCAAATTTTCAGCAGTAATCATAGAAGGAACAGTTGAAACAGCAACACCAGCTTCTTTTTCAGGAGGAAGCTCCTCATCATCTTCTGAATCACACATAATTTCTATGCCCTCATCGTCAGAGTTAATTGTTAAAATCTCTATCTCAGGCTCATCATCAACAACATCCTGAACATCATGCTCTTCAGCAACCATAACATTCACTTGAACAGGTTGTACTATCACTGGATCAGCAGCTACAACTCCAGTCTCTGCAAACCGACCAAATTTCTCCAAAGGAATACGTCCCTCAAACTTCTTTTCTGTACCCTTCTTGGTAGTGAGAGCACCAAAACATGAAGGACCCATAGGTTTTAATTCCAAGGTGTCACCGGATCGCGTCAAATCAGAATAACGAGCATTGAAAATCATCTGCAAAAACCTTGGATACATAATAAATTTATCCTTTCGAACTCCAGTAACGTTTCTCTTCATCCCTTCAAAAATGTACTTCGAGTAGTTGAACGGCTCATTCGTAATGAGTGCAATGAAAGCAGCCGTTTGAGTAATGTTCAGTTGATCTGTTCCCCCTCGATTTTCTGTCACACACAAGATAAACATGTGTGCCAACAAACGCCAATACGGGTGCAGAAACTTCTTAACGAGTGACGGATAGCTCAAACGAGGTAAAGTAGCCTCTATAGTATCACTTGGAAGCTCAATTGGATCAGATTCAGTATCACCAAACTGAAGAACTTCTCTTATCATTTGCTCAGTAATGACGATCTTCTTCTTCTGAATCTCAGCTTCTATCATTCCCTTTCCGTCAGCTCCTTGTGCTTCAAATCTTGCTGTCTTCAAAAAATCTTGAACAAGACTTTCATAAACAACAGGATTATCTCTCAGTGCATGAACAAGTCGACAGCTATTCAACCCTTTAATCAGCGATGTATACAATCTCTTGTGCTTCTCTGGGGGTGAAGCTAGATAACCAGCTTGATTGTGCGTTGAGATAAATTTTAAGTCCATATCCTCAGTCGAGACTGAGTTAACTTAAACCGAGACCTCAGTCGAGACCAATCAACTTTAAGTCGAGACCCCAATCGAGACAGACGAGGTTGCGACTCGCAACTTTATGTCTCGAGTCTTCACATGTGTTCAGTCGAAATCCTAGTCGAGACCCTACAAACAACTTTAATCCACTGAGTTTTGGATCAAACACCATAAACACCCCATGATTTCTTTGAAGACCAACATAATATCAAAATTAGGGTTCTTGAGCATCTTCAATCATTCATATGATATTCAAAAAAAAAAAACTTCATCAAATCCTGCAAAACTTCAAGATATTCATCATTAAATCTATCAAAATACCTTCAATAAACTCAAAACAGCAAGTCGAGAACGGAGTGTTGCCGGAAAAAACAGACAATATCGCCGGAGAGTGAGAGAGAGTTTGAAAGTGACAATTGATTTGTTTCGAGTGCACAGTAGGGGTCTCGAGTCGAGATCCCTTTAAATATTTCAAACCTGTGGGCCAGGCCTTTAATGACATGGGCCGAGACCACAGTCTCGATTCGAGACCAGTCATCAATTTGAAATTGGATTTATTAAATAAAATTTTTAATTATATCAGCAATCCAATTTAAAAATCAATACTTTCTTATCTAACCCTTCAACTTCCTGAGCATGTTTTATTAGACCAAAACCTACAAACATAAAATTAAATAATATCGAAATATTATTTACAAAAAATAAAATAAGGAAATATCACAATTTGCTCAGGGATCAAATCACGGGTTTCGGGCTTGACCACACTTATCAACACTGATCTATTACTGAATGATCTAGACGATTGCCAGTATATTTGTCCTCCTAAACTCACCTCCCTAGACCTTTTCCATATAAGTGCCTGTAACAAATTTTATCATGTTTTGATTTCTTAACAATGAACACCCAAACAAATACTAATCAATTCCCGGAATTATATACAGCACACTCTATCATGCAAGTAGCTTCCCTACCACATATTTCACAAGTCCAATCCAGATCTCTGAAATCTTAACTGGGAATAGATTGAGAAGAGAACAGAATAGATCTTAAGCAGAGATGGTATAATATACAGATCAAATGAGTTTTTCTCAATTTGATATAGGTTTCTTGGGTTTCTTTTGGGCACTTGAGGGCCTCTTTCGGGTGTTTAATTGATCTACAGCGCGACAACGTACAGCTAGGTCAGCATGTATCTGGATGCAGCAGAAGCTGACGTTGCCTAGCACCTCCAGGTCAGCATATATCTGGATGCAGCAGAGGAGATACACGACTTTTTCAGAGAAGATTTCAGAGTCAGACCAAAATTGTGTGTATCGGGACAACATACAGACATTCAAATAGACATGAGCTAATTCCAAGTGACTTTCTTTCCTAAGATCATGTACTAATTTAGTTCTAAACAGACACAGCCAATGTTTCCAGTCTTTAAGGATAGAGCCTACCAACACATCGTGCTAGAGTCAAACTATTTCGATACTGGTCTTACATGAGTCAGCCCTCGACCATAATGTGAAAATTCATTTCATTTCCCAGTCATGCAATGTTTTTCTTTTTGGATTTTTTAAATTAAATTTTTTTAATGTTTTTGTATTTTTCAAATTTTTTCAATGTTTTTGTATTTTTCAAAATTTCTCCCCCTAAATTTGTGCATAAATAAAAACTACCTAAGAATAGAAAACTTTATGAACAAATTTATGAAAACAAAAACAACCATGCTCAGTCGGTATACCGGATCATTTTCAGAAAATCAACAAGCACTTTGAATTTTGAGCTGCTGATAGGTTTTGTAAACAAATCGGCAGCATTTGCATCTGTGTCGATTTGCTCGAGTTTAATAAGACCTCTGTCAAAGCAGTCTCTAATGAAATGAACTTTTATGTCTATGTGCTTGGTTTTGGAGTGAAAAACAGGATTTTTAACAATTTGTATTGCAGCATCATTATCGCAGTAAATAGTAGTATTGAGATAAGTCAAACCGTAGTCCTGCAATTGATGTTGCATCCACACCACTTGAGAGCAAGATGCAGAGGCGGCAACGTACTCAGCTTCAGCTGTAGAAATCGCCACCGTTTGTTGTTTCTTGCATTGCCAAGAAATGAGCCTGTCACCCAGAAATTGACATCCGGCTGATGTAGATTTCCTGTCAATATCAGTACCTCCAAAGTTGCTATCAGAAAACGCAAACAAGTCAAAATTTGAATCCCTCGGATACCACAGACCAAACCGAGGTCGGCCTTTAAGGTACCGAAAGATTCGTTTAACAGCAGTAAGATGAGAAGTTTTAGGATTAGCCTGATATCTTGCACAGTTGCAGACAGCAAACATGATATCTGGACGGCTAGCTGTCAGATACATCAACGACCCGATCATAGACCTATACAGACGTTGATCAACAGAAGAGCCTTCTTCATCTTCAGTCAATAAAGGTCTCTCTGCCATTGGTGTTTCAGCTGACTTTGAGTCTGAAAGCTTGAATTTGGCTAGCACATCATCCACATACTTCCCTTGATGAATAAGAATGCCTTGAGAATTCTGTTTGACTTGTAAACCCAAAAACAGTGTCATTTCTCCGAGAGCACTCATCTCAAACTTCTTTTTCATAACTCTCTCAAACTCCTTGCAAAGCGCCTCACTTGTAGATCTGAAGATAATATCATCGACATAAATTTGAACCAAGATCTGATCCTTGCCCACTTTCTTGATAAACAGAGTCTGGTCTATCGTGCCACGTGTGTACCCATGATCCAAAAGATGTTCAGTTAGAGTAGCATACCAAGCTCGTGGTGCTTGGTGTAATCCATACAATGCCTTATCTAGCTTATAGGCATATTCTGGATGATCTGGATGCACAAAACCCGGTGGCTGCTCAACAAAGATTTCTTCCTTCACATCTCCATATAGAAACGCTGTCTTGACATCCATCTGATACACAGTGTACCCCATATATGACGCGTAAGCTAAGAAGATCCGGATGGCTTCATGTCGAGCAACTGGAGCATATACTTCATCATAATCCAGACCCTCTATTTGTCGAAAACCCTGAACCACCAGTCTTGCTTTATTTTGAACAATAACCCCTGCAGAGTCTTAATTGTTTCTGAACACCCATCTAGTTCCAAGTTTACGCTTTCCTTTTGGTAACTCGACAAGTTTCCATACTCCAAGCTTTTCAAACTGGTTCAGCTCTTCATGCATAGCATCTACCCAGCCTGGTTCCTGCAAAGCTATATAAACAGTTTTAGGTTCTATTTGTGAGATGTAGCAAGAATATAAACATGTATTGATGGTTCCTGATTGGCTCCTGGTTAAAACTCCTGCATTTACAGGACCAATCACATTCTCTATAGGGTGATTTCGTTGGACACTTGTAGGTATTGCCATGTCAGGTACGGTCTCGTCTTCAGCATTTTGATTATTATCAGTGATGTTGCTAGACTCCCCCTCATAAGATGCTGCAGTGTGACGAACTAATGGAGTTGTAACGATGCAATCTTCAGGAATGGATTCAGGAAATAGTGCAGATCCTGAACCATTAGGTACAGCACCACTTAAGGAAGCACCTTCAGGGGAATGATGGGACATCTGCTGAGGCGTAGGATGTCGAGTGAAAACCATTCCTGGTGGGTCAATGGTATGGTTTCTTGATCTTCCTTCAGCTTGTTCTTCCTCTTCAGTATCACCAAAAGACAGCGGTTGTTTTGGTGTAGACACACCTGCAACTGTAGGGACACTTGACAAAATGTTAAACGATTTAAATAATTCAGCATAATCATATAACCAATCTGGTCCAACTCTAGCGTCCGTAGCATTTTCTTCGAGCCATTCAATGTTGCACGACTCGACGACCTTTTTAGTTACCTTGTTGTATACTCTATAGGATGAACCTTTAGCATATCCAACAAAGTAACACTCGTCCCCTTTGACTTCAAACTTTCCATTAGCGTCCATAAGTAGTAACACACATGGACAACCAAAGATGCGAAAGTGTGAAACCGAAGGTTTACGTCCTTCCAGAATCTCATAAGGAGTTTTCATATGTCATTTATTTACTAAAGCATGATTCTGGACGTAACAAGCCGTGCTAACAGCTTCAACCCAAAAGAAACTAGGAAGCTTCGAATCAGCCAACATAGTACGCGCAGCCTCTATAAGAGTACGATTTCGTCTTTCTGCCACTCCATTTTGTTGTGGAGTTCGTGGTGCACTGTACTGTTGTTCAATTCCCTTTTCAACACAAAATGTGTCCATGGTGACATTTTTGAATTCCGTCCCATTGTCTGATTGAATAGCCTTTACTTTCGTACTGGCTTGATTTTCCACTAGAGTAATGAATTGTTTGATCAAACCCGCAGCCTCATTCTTGTGACTTAGAAAGTACACCCAGGTGTAGCGTGAGAAATCATCGACTATCACGAGACAATAAGCCTTCTTGCCAATACTTAACACATTCACCGGACCAAAGAGATCCATGTGAAGTAATTCAAGCACAGCTTTGGTTGAGGATGTAGACTTAGATTTATGAGGCTTTCGATGTGCTTTTCCCTTTGCACAAGCAACACACTTTTCTACCAACATAAAATCTTTTATTGGTAGATCACGGACCAGTTGACCTTTGGCAAGTCGATTCAAATTCTTCATATTCACATGTCCAAGGCGACGATGCCACAATAGACCATCATGTTCTGAAATCTTCGAAAATAGACAAGTAATTTCTTCACACGGCTTCTTGTTCATATCAATGACATAAGCATTTCACCGTCTCTCAGATGTCATCAAAAACCAATCTTCAGGAATGACAATCCATGGTTTCAATACGTAGCATCCTTTCTTTGTAAAATGAACAGAATTTCCTCGATCACAGATTTGTGAACTGCTCAGCAGATTGTGTTTCAGTTCTGGAACATAATTCACATTTTCGAAGCTTAAAACGCCGTTTTTCACTGTTCCCTTCAACGTGATTCTTCCATATTCTCCTCCCGCAAAAGAGACATATCCACCGTCAAATTCTTTTACATTGATCAGTTGAGACAAGTCTCCCATCATATGCCTGGAACAGCCACTATCCATGTACCAAAGGCGCACGGTAGTCCTCCACAGCTGTTCCTGCACGATTAGCGGGATCAGTTAGATTTAGGAACCCAACCCATAGTGGATCTGGGTTTCCCTTGTGCATCAAAGTAAGTCACTCTCTGCCATACCAAATTATCTTTGTTTAAAAATTTCGAAGGATTTTTAATGGCAGAATTTCGATGGGACGAATCGGAATGCATGGCCTTAGCTTTAGGTTTCCAATGCTTATTTGACCATTGAGAATTGTAGTTACCAAACACTTTATATTGATCTTTTCGAAAATCCTTTTGTTGATTTTGATTTCTACGTTTGGTTGCATTCCAATCTTGATTAGAAGGCTTAGCCTTACGATAGTTATTCCTCATTGTCTTAGACTTTTCAGTCGTCATTGAATCTGAATAACGATATCGGTTTGGCTTGACTTTCTGATTTTGTGCATATTTATTTTTAGACTGCACACTTGGGAGATGAACACAGTTTCTGGCGATGTGTCCAGCAACTCCACAATTGAAACATGTTTGACGTTTCAATTTGTGGAAGTTTTGATGCTTCATAGCAGATGTGTATCTGTTGGGTTTAGAAGAATGAGCTTGATTGATGTTTCTTGCTTGGTTAACTTGTGCCTTTTCTGAGCATTTAGGTACCTGTTGATCAGAACTAACACTGGCACAAGTATGAGATTCAGATGGACTAGATTTATCTTTATCAGAATCATTTTGAAAGGATGTTTCAGATTCAGTTTTACTTTTATTTTTAGAAACCGTTTCTTGCAATTTTTCATTTAAAATCACTACTTCTTCCTTTTGAAAATCAGATTCAGTTTTAATCTCAGAAGATGTTAAAACTTCATCAACACATGTATCATCTGAATTTGATAAAGGTTCCTTTTCAACCTCGGTTTCCAATGGGGTCCCACTAGGTTCAACATTAGGGACGTCCACTGAGACCGATTCAGAAGAAGAATCAGAACACTGTTGATTTTCTTGAGAAGAAGTTTCAGTGGTTGCACTGAATGCGTCCTGAGGGACCTCACCTGTTACGCTGTCATCAGCTGAAGAGTTAGAAACATTAGAATCACAATTTTTATCTACTGAAAAACATCCATCATCATGCACATTATTCAAAGTTTCATCACAAGCATTCACAGTTTTGCCTAAAACATCAGGCCCAAAAGAAGACGAAACATAACTATGAAACGCGTTCAAAAACGACTGTCAAAACACACAACCAGAATCAGTTTTATCAAAAGTAGGTTTAGAAACATCAGAATCTAAAGGTGGTTCATTCCCAAATATATCTCCCCAACTTACTTCAGGTACTTCATCTGCACATGATGAAGAAACGTTAGGATCAAAAGTACCCTTGGACACAAAACAAACTGGTTTAACCTCCTGTTTTTCAACAAGTCTGACATTTACTGATGGCTTACAGTTTTTGGGACCATAAGTCATTTTGCTTTCATTCATCATCTCCTCCTCAGTCATAGGTAAGTAAGTGTAATTGTCATTATAAGGAGGAGGAGGAGCCTGATTAAAACCCAATCCCAACCCTTTCCTTTTCTGGTATTCTAGCTGTTGATTACACAGGTTTTTGACTAATTTACTGGAATAATCAAATTTTTTAATATTTAGCTCATTTATTTGATATCTATCTCTGATATCCTCCAGTTCTTTAGTCACATTGCATAGTTTTTCTTTAACCATGAAGAGTTGGGCTGTTGTTACACTAACATCATCCTTGAGTTGGATGATGTCTTTTCGCTGAGCTTCGATTTTCTCTTTAAAAAGTTTTTCATTATTAGCCAAAGTAAAATTTTTCCTTTTAATGTCATTATAGTCTTCAATTAGCTCAGCGTTGTGTATTCTATAGGCTTCAACTCGTTCTCTACATTCAGGAGTATAGAAAGCAGAAATTACCTCTTCTTTGGTGAGACCTTTGACTGGAGCTGAAAGAATCTGAGTCATGAAAGCAAGGTTTTCAGCTGAAACCTCCTCCTCAGGTGCTGAAGTCTCATCCTCAGAAACAGAAGCTTGATCATTTGAGGCCACGAAAGCAAAGTTGTTTGAATCAATCTGATTTTCTGGAGCTGAGATGTTTAGTCGCTCAATTTCCGAATTCCAATTAAAGTACGAATCAGGCTGAACCACCAAGGCTTGAGCTAATCCCAGAGGTTGAGGACTTCCACTGGCAGCAGCATCAGCAGACATATTCGATGTGGTCACAAGAGCTCTCTCTCGATTAGGTGTAGCAGGTGTAGCAGGTTGGGCTGGAGTTTGTTCACTATTGACCCTAGGTTTGGTACAGTTTCTTGCCACATGACCTGGTTCATGACAATTGTAGCAACCAAACTCAAATGGCATTTTTGTGGGTCCAGTAAAGGTAAGATTTTGCCATTTGTTTCTCCCGGATTTATTCACAAAATTTTTGGCTCTAAATGCTGCCATAGGCATCTGCCAAGTTATATCCATTTCTTCTACATCTTCGGGATGAATTTGATCTAAGTCATCCATAGAAAACCTAGGAGGATTGAATTTACCAGCAACAAAAGCATTCAAGCAATTTATGACAGAAGCAGCTATATCAAGATTTTCTTTTGACTGTTGCGAGAAGAAAGCAATCATCTTGTTTTTAGCAGTGGGAGTTGACGATGCAGCAGGAGTAGCAGTAGCATTAGCAGAAGGTGGTGCAGCAGCAGCAGCAGGTGCTGGAGTTCCAGAGTAGTAAGCATTAGGTGAGGTAGGAGCAGCTTTAGCAGAAGCAGAGTTGCTGAACATTTGAAAACCAGCGTGAGACACAAAAGCTGTATTATTGCTTGATGTCGAGGGTGTTGCAGTGAATCCAGCAGCCAACATGTTGTTCTTGTAATTTGTTTCTCTTTGTTTATCATCTAGCTCACAAGCCTTAATGTGAGAAATCATTTCAGATAAGCTACAACTTGCTAGATCCTTGGTTTTCTTGATCATTGCGACGTGATGATCCCAACTTTTTGGTAAAGCATTTAGAAGTTGTCTATTAGATGAAGCATTTGACGTGTGCATTTCCTCCATTTGCATTTGAGTCACTAACTTAACGAATCTCTGAATTTGATTGTCAACAGTCTCTCCATATATATGATTAAAATTGTTGAAACTTTGACTCAGTAGATTTCTGCGACTCTCTTTCATATCTTCATTGCCTTCATAAACATCTATCAATGATTCCCACAATTCCTTAGCAGATTTGCAAGTGCGAAAACCAATAGCAATGTCTGGTCCCAATGCCATTGTCAGGTAAGAAAATGCCATATCATCTTCCTCAACAATTTTAAAATCTTCTTCAGTATACCGATCAATAGGCTTTTTCACTTTCACACCTTCATCAGTGGGACTATCCATCATAATTTCTCTTGGGCCTCTGAGAATACTTCGCCAGATTTTTGCATCTTTGACCTTAACATGTTTTTCGAAACGCCACTTCCACTCAGGGAATTCATTTCCATCTAACAACCGGGGAACACGAGTGGTGGTTCCAATGATGGAATCCAATTCTTGATGCTTAGACATAGCTGCCAGGTCAACACTTTGATTATTTGAAGTCATGGTTACTCAATAACTTAATTAATTTACTGATTAATTAATTATTTAAGTTCAAGAGTCCTAGAGTCCAAAAGTCCAAAGTCTAAATAACGTTGCAAGAGTCGTTGCAAGTCGAGACAGGAGTCGAGACAGAATCAGTAAGCGTGTACAATCCTGAGTCGAAACAGTTATTGCGAGTGAACTGAATTCTGAGTCGAGACCGAGATTGCGAGTCGATATCAGGAACAATTAAACTTGAAGCCAGTCGAGACAAATGGTTTCGAGTTAAAGATGCCAACTCGAGACCACAGCAGTTGCGAGTCGAGACAAGATCGCTATTTCCACTCGAGACGAATGAACTTGAGTCGAGACTAAGCTGAATGTAAGTCGAGACCCGGCAAAACAAACTTGTGAGATAAACGTAACTGTGATTCCTGATTTTCAGCAGCTTCCAAAAATTCAAAGATATGAAATCTTTGAATCTTTTATCCTCAACAAACTTCCGTTAATTCAGCAAACACCTTAGACAACGAATCACAAACCAAAATCAGCAACTTAATCAATATTTGCGAAGAACCGCTTGAATCCGAACACAATAATAATACTTAGAATTCTGTAAAACACTTAGCAAACAATATCAGTAACGAATAAAGCCTTCTTGAATCCAATGATATCAAAACCGAACCAAGACTTGGTTTCTTGGCTCTGATACCAATTGTAAAACCCGAGAGGATCTTTCAACGATATCAATGTTAACTTGTGTGAGTGCGGAATCCAAACACAAGCGGATTCAAGAAAACAATAAACAATAAAGTAGAATAAGAACAATAATCAAACCAAAATACTATCTTGCATTCACCTTAGCGCCGATGACTAATACAAGATATGCAACTGATCTCGAGTGGCCTCTAACCTTCTACCAAGCGATCAACCCCCTAAACATTACAAGGGTTTACTTATATACTACCTAAGATGGATCGAAACCATCCTAGGCCCACTCGAGATCACACTAAACCCAATACATATATCTGACCCAAAACAACTTAGTTAAACATTACAAGATCAACCCTTAAACTATTATATTTCTCTATGTATAAACCTTAAGGTTCCAACACTTACGATCAATCTTGGATCCTGAGACTACTACACACACTCTATGATGGATGATGGTGGTGGATGTGGGTTGTGATGGTGGTGGTGGGTGGGTGAAGTGTGAGAGAGGTGGTTTGTCAAGGGATGGTTTGCAAGTGAGCCAAGCACCCCTATTTATAGCCTACACAGAAGCCCGGACACGGCCCCGTGTCCATTGGGCACGGCCCCGTGTCCACCCATCTTCTCTTTCTTCATTAATTGCAGTTTGTCTTCATTAGTTGACCAAGCCCCCGTGTCCGCTGGGCACGACCCCGTGTGCAGAAGCGTATCTGTACTATCAAGATTTGCTTGGATTCTGCGAATCTTAGCGTTGACCACGGCCAAGTGTTGAGTTGGGCACGCCCCCGTATCGGGAATAGAAGCTTCTACAACTTTGTCTTTTCTGCAGACACCTGAACACGCCCCCGTGTCCGCTGGGCACGGGGCCGTGTCCGCTGGGCATGCCCCGTGTCCGCTGGGCACGCCCCGTGTCCGCTGTGCACGCCCCGTGCTCAGCTGGGCATAGCCCCATGCTCAGCTTTCTTCTTGTTTTTTGCTTTGGGAGATGCTGTCGAGGGGTCGGGCATGCCACGTTTCTTCCTTTTCTTTGTATTTATGTTGGTTTTGGTTGTATATTTGTTCCTTTTGTTCATTGACGCTCATTTAATCCTGAAAATACAAAAGGAAGACAAAAGCACACTTTTTCCAACATTAGTACTAAAAAAGGGTTACTTTTATGCCTTATTTGATGTAATTTACATGTTGCATTTTACACTTTTTCCAATGTAGTGGCTAATGCTTTAAGTCGAAAGTATCATGAAAAGCCAAAAAGAATACGTTCTCTTAATTGAAATCTACAAGTAGATTTAAATGAACAGATTAGAAACGCACAAGAATCAGTAATCAAGGATGATACTGAAAAATTAAAAGGAATGATTAAGGAATTATGTGACAACCCTCATAATTACATGTATCCGTACGATTAATTAATATTATATTGTGCTTATTGATTGTACAGAAAATTGACTAAATGGTCCTGAATGTTTTCTTAAGTGTTGGGAATTAAAAGTATTACAAAAGTTACATAATAGACACTGTACGGAACAACTTAGCACTTTAACGAACCGGTATCAAACCGAACAACTGGACATTACCCGGAACACCAAAATATTGCTAGAAACATTGTTGTATTATTTTTGGACTAGTTATGGTCCCCGAATACCCCAACACACTATATAATATTTCATACACACACAACACTAGACATAACACTTAACTTCCACTAGTTACCTACTTACCATTACAATTTACACTTGGACCCCTCCCCCTTTTTATATTTTTGGTCACATGGCATGGCCCCACATTAATATTTTCAAGATCTCACTAAATCCCATAAGATCTTACTTGATTTTTTTTGATATTTCATAGATTCCCTTGATATCCTAAAGATCTTCTTTAGATTATAAGTGACCTACCTATCATCAAAAATTTACAATTAACCCCCCCCCCCTCAATATTTTCGGCTCAAATAGGGGACCCACCATCATCATCACTAAATCCCTATTAAATATTCCCTTTAATTGTGATTGGGTCTTGCTCTTGCCAAGAAATTACAATGATGATAAGTAGGTTGGACTAAAGATCACAAACTCATCATTTCATCTCACAAGATCACTCCATCACCCTCACCATCTCTCTCCCTCTCTCGGCCCTCCCTACATCCGCCACCACCACCACCACCACCACCACCTTGTCACCACCATTGCTCCATTTTCAAGCTTGTACCAAGTGCTAGAAGGTGATACTTGGAGGTTGAAGCTTGGAGGTCTTGAAGGAACTTCATACTTTGCTCTACACCTCATCTTCATCATCATTCTTTGTTCATAAGTTCATCCCTAGCCTTTGAGCTAGTTGTAAGTCTTTGATTTCACTCTTGGTTACTTGTATGATGATTATTCGTAAGATTGTTGTTTGATGTTTAACGCAAGAACATAAAAAGAAAATGAACAAAGAACATGAACATAAGTTTACATGAAGATGAAATCTTGTTGGGTTAAGGTTGGTTAAAGCATGCATGATATTTGATCATTGATTTCTTGATAAACCCGTTGTTAGGACATTTGTTGATACGTTTTAGTAACATCTAGACTATAAAAAGAATGCTGATTAGCATTTTCAGCCAACTTCAACTGGCTGTAAACGGATCATAAAAAATAAAAAAACTGATTTTCTGAAGCCTAAATTATGTATTTTCGAAAAACGGATCAAATGGCATTGGAATCGTAATTTTTTGAGCTCGTTTACTATTTTTAAAGGACTGTTTTTGGACAGTAGCTCAAGCTGCGTTTTTACTGCAGAAAATGTGTGTTGTATTTTTAGTCATAACTTGAAACCTGAGTAGAACTAGCTCATGAAATTTATACTGTAGATGACCACGGATGTCGTTGTAATCCTCCAACTGGAATTTCGTCAATTGGACTTACGATGAATGTTAAATGAATTTTTCCGTGGACTAAATTCAGAAAGTGACGAATCTGATTTCAGTCGGGTAAATGAATTTTTATAAAATATTGGTAATGAATTGGATCCTGATATTTTTGCACAGTAGTATTTGGATTGTTTAAAACATTCTGTAAAAATTTGGGAATTTTTGGAACAAGTGAACTATTTTATTAAAATACCCGAAAACAGTCCAGTTTTGGATGTTCAAGCTGAAACAATATAACAAGTGGTTTGCATGTCTAAATGTCGGTTATGTTATCCGATAATGATCTAACGTGTTATATGTCATTGAAAGTGTTATGTGCAATATCGTATGTTTGCTCTTAAGTAGCTATAAGTGGAATGTTTATATGGGTATGAACTATTAAAGTGAGTGCATGTTGTGTATTAGATACGTATAGGAACTTTGTGCGCTATTTGAAACCACTAAATGACTAACTGGTAATCATATTAGGACGTGATTGACCGACCTTGACTGTTAGCTATTTTTGAGAGTCAAACCGAGCAACCAAAGGTGAGTTCACACTCTACTGAGGCATGGGATTCCCGGTGGTTGGGAATGGGTTAAAGAACTAAACGGAACCTACACATCCTCCTTGGGTAGGATATGTACCGCCATCCTCCATAGGTAGGATGCCAATATTAATGGGTTAAAGAACTAAAACGGAACCTACACATCCTCCTTGGGTAGGATATGTACCGCCATCCTCCATAGGTAGGATGCCAATATTAATTCTGCGTATTCTCCTTGGGTAGAATACGTACGTTCGTCCTCCTTGGGTAGGACAACAACCTTAAAACTTACTAGACAAAACTCTATCATGAAGTCCCTCATTTTATATCGACTTAATCGCCGAGGCCAATGGCTAGCGGGTCATTAGTTAATAGCGCTATTAGGTTTAACAAACCTCACACCGTGCCAGTCGGACGGGCGTGTACTAATGGACTATGGCAAACTGTCAATGATGATAGACATTGACGTAGGGCACAACTATTGTTCGCAGTTGTCGATATGGTAACGGTCTAGTGGTTCACATGGGGAAGCCCCCACTAATTATGGATATGGTTTGGGGAAAAACAAAGATACTGGTTAACTCGTGGTTTACGAAACAACTTATGGTTTTCAAAATAAACTTCCAAAACCAAACAACCAACTGTGAACTCGCTCAAATTTGTTGTTGAATCCTTGTTACATGCCTTGCAGGTCGTTAGATGCTAATGGAGCTTGCACGAGGAGGAGGTCATTGTGGGATATGGACTGTTATGTCCCATTCTAAACATTTGAACATTATAAACTTATCAAACTTATGTTTTGGTTTCACATTTTATGCTTCCGCTGTTTAATTTGAACTTGGTTAACTAGATTTTGGTCACCAATTATATTGTGGTTGGTTTTATTTACTTAATTATGTTGTTTAATATGATTGGTGGCTCGATCCTGGTCATGTCACGCCTCCAAGCGGTGATACTCCGCGTGTGGATTTTTGGGGGTGTGACAGATTGGTATCAAAGCCATTGAGTGCTTAACGATCTACAACGGCGCTTCGCTCCACGTGCAAGACTCGACACAATAGGTGGTATGATTTATGTTTATATTGTCTGCTTGATAGTTCACATAGTGCATTAGTTAATGTGATAACTGCTATTTGAGCCATGGGTGCTTACTCTCTTCTGTCGTCCCACGCTTACGCACTTTCGCGACACTTTTCTCACTTACGTTGCTTCGTTGTGAAGATCATGAGTGGACGCTTGAACTTGACTCAAGCCCAGCTCACGGCTCTGATTAACGAACGAGTGGCTGAGGCACTCGCAGCTGTCCCTGCAGGAGGTATAACCTGCCATATCAACCAATCTTAGGACGTTTAGATCCTACTCTCGCGAACCAACTCTTGTGCTTAACCTTCTCTTTTATTCTCGCACAATAGGTCAACATGCTCAGCCTCCCATATGTACATTCAAAACGTTCATGGATTGCCGACCTAGTACTTTCGGCGGCACAGAAGGAGCTGTAGGTCTTTGATGTGCGTGAAGTGTGTTATGGATTTAATGTTTATTTTAAGCCCTTTTACACTTTTTTAGCCAAGTTTTAAATTTATAAAACACGATATTTACTAACACTAAACACACATATGGGCAAGTGCACCCATCGTGGGCGTAGTATAGTGTTGGTAAGATACCGAGGTCGTCCAAGGACACAAGAGCTTTTAGTACCGGTTTATCCTCAACATCTAATCAAATTAAAAAGTTAGAAAAAGGTTTTAAACTAGAAAAATAAAAACTAACTAAAATGCTTAAAATAAAATAAAATAAAATAAAAAATAAAAACAGATAGACAAGATGAATCACTTGGTTCCGACTCGTGTATAGTGTAACCTTTGATTATTTCCGCACTTTTGCACTTTTTAAGAGATTATCTTAGTTATTGTAGTAGGCCCCTCTTTTGAAGGTGACGTTACCCTCAACCCAGTAGTTTGAGTCAGCAAGGATACAATCCTAAAGGGTCGGATTATTGAAAGATAATTAATTAAGTTATTAATGCATATTATGGTAGGCCCCTCTTTTGAAAGTGACGTTACCCTCGCCTAAGTAGTCTGAGTCAGCAGGGATACAATCCTAAATAGCCGGGTTAAAGTACTAATAGTAGCTTACATATGAGGAGATCAAAGAGTTTGGACCCCCGCCATCCAATACCGTTAAGTATTGAAGGAGGTCCTACTAAATTTGACCCAGGTCCTTGCAGGATCTATACACTGAACAAGGCGAGACTCTTACCAAACCGTTCCCTTAACCCCCGACCAGGTAGCCAACATACCTCCATATAGATCGTAGAGATATGAGTGGTGAAAATCTTTTATTTTATATAGAAAGTAAAATAATGCCAAAACACCACGAACAAACGATAAGGAAGAATCATCTTCAACATAAGAAACTAGTTATTAAAGTCATTAATACATAACCAAGTAAAAAAGTGCGAAAAGAGTAAAAATAAAAAAGTATTACACTAGACAATTTGTCTTCACCAAGTGATGTAAGAGACTTAGGCAAACATGGCCATGATTATCAAGAACTCTTACGATCAATATTGGATCCCGAGACGACTCACACACTCTATCATGGACAATGGATGATGGTGGTGGATGATGGTGTTATGGTGGTGGTGGGTGGTGGGTGAAGTGTGAGAGAGGTGGTGTGCCAAGGGATGGTTTGCACTTGAGCCAAGCACTCCTATTTATAGGCTGAACAGAAGCTCAGGCACGGCCCCGTGTCCATTGGGCACGGCCTGTGTCCATATCCTTCTCTTTCTTCATTAATTGCAGTTTGTCTGCATTAGTTGACCACGCCCCCGTGTCCACTGGGCACGCCCCCGTGTGCAGAAGCAAATCTGTACTATCAAGATTTCCCCAGATTCTGCGAATCTTAGAGTTGACCATGGCCCCGTGGTGGGCGATAGAAGCTTCTACAGCTTTGTCTTTTCTGCTGGCACTTGGGCACGCCCCCGTGTTCACTGAGCAAGGGGCGTGTTCAGTCTTCTGTTCTCTTGTTTTGCCTGGGAAGATGCTGTCGTGGGGTCGGGCATGTCACGTTTGTTCTTTTTCTTGTATTTATGTTAGATTTAGCTCTCTTTTTGCTTCTTTTGTTAATTTGAGCTCATTTAATCCTGAAAATACAAAAGGAAGACAAAAGCATACTTTTTCCAACATTAGTACTAAAAAAGGGTTGGTATTATGCCACAATTGATGTAATTTATATGTTGCATTTTGCACACATCAAATACCCCCACGCTTGAATCTTTGCTTGTCTTCAAGCAAAACTCTTTATAATGTGGCTTTACACTCCCAAATGGAATGGGTAGAAGAGAAGGTTTTTGGGCTTGTCATAGAGTGTCGGGATTTCCAAGATTCTTTATAAAATTTTATTTTTATTTATTTACAATCATATTCGTCATGATTTATTTAAAAACTGTTCTTAAGATAAATTACTTATTAGGGCATAACATGCCTCTTTAAAATTCCATTTATATACAAGTTCACATACCTTACGGGGATCACTCAACACTCGGCCGAAAATGTATTTTAGTGAATCACTCGAGAGCGGCATGGAACTTATTCCTACCATAGGCTTGCCAAGCAATCAATCCTCCTCCTTTTTAACTATATACCTTTGTAAATATCAAGAGGACTTTTGGGTGAAGGGTTAGGCTTGGGTTAAAGGTAGGTGGTTGGGTTAGTGGTTAGTGAAAGGGCAAAAAGCGTAACATGCGTCGGTTTTCGTAAGACTTTTTATTTTTGCAACTTTTATTTTGAAGAAGCTTTTATTCAAACAAAGTTATTTTTGATAAACTTGTTTGTTTATTTCTCTTTTGCTTCATCATCAACATTTTTTTTTAAAAGTCATACGAAAAGCTGAGCTAGTCACTAAAACAAAAGGTTAAAAATGAAAAAGGGTTTTGGTGGGTGAAAGGGTGTTTGTTTTGGGCTCTGAAATGAAATGGTTTAGGCTCAAAGGGGCTAACTAGGGGGATTTTGGGTAGGTGGTAAAAAAAAAAGAAAAATAATGGTGTAGAAATAAAAAGGGTTAGTCCTAATGTCTCCATCATTTACTTACTCGGGTTTAAGTTGGTAAGGACCGCGAATGTATCGTCGTGGCAGGTTCTAGAGTCGTAAGAACCAAGCGGCTATTCACACAAGAAACGAAAAATGAGCATTTAGTTTAAAGATATATATTTGTATGCTCAATAAAGGCTCAAAACTCACTTTTGTGGGAATGGTTTTTTTTTTATGTGATCAAGTATATATTATCAAATTTTAACTAAGCTTGTCATGCCTTTTCATAATTTTCTTATGTTGGTTCTTTTTATCACGACGCTATCGGTTGTAAATTTGCAAAAATATAACCTTTATAGAATTTGAAATTCCCAAGTTAAACCTAGACAAGTAAAAAAAATGAAATTTTTTTTTTTTAAATTTGGGGTGATTAGTGGTTCCAATAGAGTTTTGTGTAAGGCTTGTATTTAGGACTTGCAAGATTCAAGGTTTTGGCATCCCCCCCCCCCATACTTAAATTACACATTGTCCTCAGTATGTCCCAAAAATAAGTTTTTAGGTTGATTGAATGTGTAAAAAGGTGTGAAAAAGCAAAAATTTGTGTTACTGGGCGCTGGACACGGCCCTGTGTTCAGTCGCCAGTAACAAAATTGAAAAAGAGAAACAGTAGCCTGGACACGGGGGCGTGTTGGGTGAACACGGCCCGTGTCCAGTTTACCTGAACTGGGCATTTTCTGCAGACTGTGCAGCACGGGGCCGTGTTGGGCGGACACGGCCCGTGCTGACTTACTGTAACGAAGAAATTTTATCGGATGGCCCTGTTTTCCTGCATGGGGTGCTGGTTCAAGTTTCCCTTGTATCCTTTGCCATCCCGAGTGTGTTTTATTTATTTCAACACCATCCAAACACCAAATTAACTAAAACCATCATTCATTAAGTCATAGAGAGAATTACATAATAATCCTAGAAAATGAAAAACAAAGTAGAAACAAAAGTTAACTGTCCTAAATTAGATAGGTCAAGTGATACGTAAATATATCCTAAGGAGTTTTACTTCTACAATAAGAACCAAAATTCCGGGAATAGTTTTCCGGTATCTAAAAGTCTTGTAGCACTCCAAGCCAAGCGGTGTCCCTTAGATGTTGCTAGAGCCATTCTTCTATCTCTCTCGGGAGAAGGGAGGCGGCTTCATGTTCCTCAAAATCTTGTGGAGGGGGAGTGACACCAATCGGAACCCCTTGTAGTATGTCTCGAGGGGGTTCCGGATGCATGGCGTACCATTCGGCCGGAATGATGACTTCCGGTACCACATTCCATGCCTTTTGGGTGATAATTGGCACCAAAGGAGGAGAGGCGAGAATGTTCAACCTTTGGTGCAAAAGGTTGACTTCCCGGAGACATCCTTCTAGTCCCACTGTTAGATGATTAATACGGTCGACCAATGCTTCTTCTACCCCCGTTATCTCATCAATTGCCTCTCTTAGAGCGTAAACATAGTTTACAAGAGAATCTTCAACCGTTGACGATCTTCTCCCTTGCCGGTTGTTTCTGGAGTGCGACGAAGATGTTCCGCTCGTCCTGCTTGCCATTCTGAGAAAACACACCGAAAAGACTTCAATTTTATGGGACCAGAACTTCAGACACGGCCCGGTGTTCAACAAACACGGCCACGTGCTCAGATGTCTGCAGAATTTTGAAACAAGGAATCTTGGAGTTTTAATTTGTTCTCGTGATTTTTAAAACGTTTTTGAACAGAAACAACTTAAAACATTGTTGTAAAACTTATTCTTAACAAGATTCCATGAATAAAAATCCAACAAACACCTCAATAAAGCTTGAGATTATGGAGGTCTCAAGTTTTAATGGAAGTAAAGGAAAAATTGAAGAAGATGATAGTGGATAAAAGAGGAAAGGACAAGAAGGTAGTTGAGAAACTTCTTTTAGAAAATACCTAGGATGGTATGTGAGAAGATTCCCCAAATCTCTGTCCCTGGAATGGTTCAAATGTGAAGGATTCTTGGCTGCATTTATAGAAAACGACAGTACGTTGCGCACGGCCCCGTGTCGGCTAGACACGACCCCGTGTGTAAACAGAATCCTGACACAATTTTGTCCGTATTCTGATGAAATCAGAAGAGAATCTTTGGGTGGACACGGGGGCTTGTTGACCTGGACACGGCCCCGTGTCTAGAAGATGTCTTATGGAATTTGTTTATTTTTAAGGAACTTTTCCGGATCGGGCGGTTCCTTACTGGATGGAACAACCCCAAAGTTCCTAAGATACCTTAATTGATCTAGATTAAGACGAGAACGCAAGAGGTTGTCGGTTAGGGTGATTCCTATGCTATATGTTGGTGGACAAGTCCAACCCTTTTCCGGGCTCTCGTTAAAGAAGGTGTATGTCGAATCACTCAGGTCTATGTATGCATCGAACGAAGTCGATGGGGAGTCCTTCACGGCACAATCGACACAAGGACGAGTATCGCTCAAGTCCTCACTAGACTTAGAAGTATCGTCGGGAACAACGAAGTTGTTTGAATGCGATCCCAACATTTCTTCTTGGTTATCATCTTGAGATAAATTATTGAAATCTATCCTAAGTTCTTTTAACCAATTAAGAATTAGATCTTCTAATTGAAATAGTTCATCAAGAAGCATTTCTCCTAGAAAATCCAGTTGAGAGCATTCGAGGGAGAGATAGGGATTATTTTTACTTTCGCCCCTCTTAAGGATACAGGAAAACAATGGGTCTATATAGTGGGGCTTATAATTTAGAAAAAAACATTCTAAATCCTTATGGGAACCACCACATATTTGACACCACGTACCATAAGAGTGCCGAAAGTAAAAAATATCAGTATTACTCATGTTTGTGTCAGAAATTACCAACCGTCGGGATCTTACGGTTCTGTTTTCAGTAACTGAATCTTGGGCACGGGGCGTGTTGAGTGGGCACGGCCCCGTGTTCAGCTTACTGTCTGACTTAAAAACAGGATTGCCAGTTCCAATGATTGGGCACGGGGCGTGTTCAGCAGGCACGGCCCGTGCTGAGTTCTGCAGAAGCTGAAAAATTAAGAAAAATCCTAAAAAAAATATAGAAAAATAAGAAAAAAACGATTAGGCCGTTGATTCCTAACTTTCTTAAAATCCTTGTGTCCCCGGCAGCGGCGCCAAAAACTTGATGTGCGTGAAGTGTGTTATGGTTTTAATGTTTATTTTAAGACCTTTTACACTTTTTTAGCCAAGTTTTAAATTTATAAAACACGATATTTACTAACACTAAACACACATCTGGGCAAGTGCACCCATCGTGGGCGTAGTATAGTGTTGGTAAGATACCGAGGTCGTCCAAGGACACAAGAGCTTTTAGTACCGGTTTATCCTCAACGTCTAATCAAATTAAAAAGTTAGAAAAAGGTTTTAAACTAGAAAAATCAAAACTAACTAAAATGCTGAAAATAAAATAAAAAATAAAAACAGATAGACAAGATGAATCACTTGGTTCCGACTCGTGTATAGTGTAACCTTTGATTATTTCCGCACTTTTGCACTTTTTAAGAGATTATCTTAGTTATTGTAGTAGGCCCCTCTTTTGAAGGTGACGTTACCCTCAACCCAGTAGTTTGAGTCAGCAAGGATACAATCCTAAAGGGTCGGATTATTGAAAGATAATTAATTAAGTTATTAATGCATATTATGGTAGGCCCCTCTTTTGAAGGTGACGTTACCCTCGGCTAAGTAGTCTGAGTCAGCAGGGATACAGTCCTAAATAGCCGGGTTAAAGTATTAATAGTAGCTTACATATGAGGGGATCAAAGAGTTTGGACCCCCGCCATCCAATACCGTTAAGTATTGAAGGAGGTCCTACTAAATTTGACCCAGGTCCTTGCAGGATCTATACACTGAACAAGGCAAGACTTTTACCAAACCGTTCCCTTAACCCCCGACCAGGTAGCCAACATACCTCCTTATAGACCGTGGAGATATGAATGGTAAAAATCTTATATTTTTTGTAGACAATAAAATAATGCCAAAACACCACGGACAAACGATAAGGAAGAATCACCTTCAACATAAGAAACTAGTTATTAAAGTCATTAATATATAACCAAGTAAAAAGTGCGAAAAGATTAAAAATAAAAAGTATTACACTAGACACTTTGTCTTCGCCAAGTGATGTAAGAGACTTAGGCAAACATGGCCTTGATTGTCAAGAACTCTTACGATCAATCTTGGATCCCGAGACGACTCACACACTATATGATGGACAATGGATGATGGTGGTGGATGATGGTGTTATGGTGGTGGTGGGTGGTGGGTGAAGTGTGAGAGAGGTGGTGTGCCAAGGGATGGTTTGCACTTGAGCCAAGCACTCCTATTTATAGGCTGAACAGAAGCTCGGGCACGGCCCCGTGTCCATTGGGCATGGCCCGTGTCCACATCCTTCTCTTTCTTCATTAATTGCAGTTTGTCTGCATTAGTTGACCACGCCCCCGTGTCCACTGGGCACGCCTCCGTGTGCAGAAGCAAATCTGTACTATCAAGGTTTCCCCAGATTCTGCGAATCTTAGAGTTGACCACGGCCCCGTGTCCGCTGAGCACGGCCCCGTGGTGGGCGATAGAAGCTTCTACAGCATTGTCTTTTCTGCTGGCACTTGGGCACACCCCCCGTGTTCACTGAGCACGGGGTGTGTTCAGTCTTATGTTCTCTTGTTTTGCCTGGGAAGATGCTGTCGTGGGGTCGGGCATGTCATGTTTGTTCCTTTTCTTGTATTTATATTAGATTTAGCTATCTTTTTGCTTCTTTTGTTAATTTGAGCTTATTTAATCCTGAAAATACAAAAGGAAGACAAAAGCACACTTTTTCCAACATTAGTACTAAAAAGGGTTGGTTTTATACCACAATTGATGTAATTTATATGTTGCATTTTGCAAACATCAAATACCCCCCACACTTGAATCTTTGCTTGTCCTCAAGCAAAACTCTTTATAATGTGGCTTTACACTCCCAAATGGATTGGGTAGAAGAGAAGGTTTTTGGGCTTGTCATAGAGTGTCGGGATTTCCAAGATTCTTTATTAAATTTTCTTTTTATTTATTTACAATCCTATTCGTCATGATTTATTTAAAAACTGTTCTTAAGATAAATTACTTATTAGGGCATAACATGCCTCTTCAAAATTCCATTTATATACAAGTTCACATACCTTACGGGGATCACTCAACACTCGGCCGAAAATGTATTTTAGTGAATCACTCGAGAGCGGCATGGAACTTATTCCTACCATAGGCTTGCCAAGCAATCAATCCTCCTCCTTTTTAACTATATAACTTTGTAAATATCAAGAGGACTTTTGGGTGAAGGGTTAGGCTTGGGTTAAAGGTAGGTGGTTGGGTTAGTGGTTAGTGAAAGGGCAAAAAGCGTAACATGCGTCGGTTTTCGTAAGACTTTTTATTTTTGCAACTTTTATTTTGTTGAAGCTTTTATTCAAACAAAGTTATTTTTGATAAACTTGTTTGTTTATTTCTCTTTTGCTTCATCATCAACATTTTTTTTTTGAAAAGTCATACGAAAAACTGAGCTAGTCACTAAAACAAAGGGTTAAAAATGAAAAAAGGGTTTTGGTGGGTGAAAGGGTGTTTGGTTTGGGCTATGAAATGAAAATGTTTAGGCTCAAAGGGGCTAACTAGGGACATTTTGGGTAGGTGGTAAAAAAAAAAACAAAAATAATGGTGTAGAAATAAAAAGGGTTAGTCCTAATGCCTCCATCATTTACTTACTTGGGTTTAAGTTGGTAAGTACCGGGAATGTATCGTCGTGGCGAGTTCTAGAGTCGTAAGAACCAAGTGGCTATTCACACAAGAAACGAAAAATGAGCATTTAGTTTAAAGATATATATTTGTATGCTCAATAAAGACTCAAAACTCACTTTTGTGGGAATGGGATTTTTTATGTGATCAAGTATATATAATCAAATTTTAACTAAGCTTTTCATGCATTTTAATAATTTTCTTATGTTGGTTCTTTTATCACGACGCTATCGGTTGTAAATTTGCAAAAATATAACATTTTTAGAATTTGAAATTCCCAAATTAAACCTAGACAAGTAAAAAAAATGAAAAATTTAAAAAAAAAATTTGGGGTGATTAGTGGTTCCAATAGAGTTTTGTGTAAGGCTTGTATTTAGGACTTGCAAGATTCAAGGTTTTGGCATCCCCCCCCCCCCCACACTTAAATTACACATTGTCCTCAATGTGTCCCAAAAATAAGTTTTTAGGTTGATTGAATGTGTAAAAAGGTGTGAAAAAGCAAAAATTTGTGTTACTGGGCGCGGGACACGGCCCCGTGGTGTCCGGGCACGGCCCCGTGTTCAGTCGCCAGTAACAAAATTGAAAAAGAGAAACAGAAGCCTGGACCCGGGGGCGTGTTGGGTGAACACGGCCCGTGTCCAGTTTACCTGAACTGGGCATTTTCTGCAGACTGTGCAACACGAGGCCGTGTTGGGCGGACACGGCCCGTGCTGACTTACTGTAACGAAGAAATTTTGTCGGATGGCCCTGTTTTCCTGCATGGGGTGCTGGTTCAAGTTTCCCTTGTATCCTTTGCCATCCCGAGTGTGTTTTATTTATTTCAACACCATCCAAACACCAAATTAACTAAAACCATCATTCATTAAGTCATAGAGAGAATTACATAATAATCCTAGAAAATGAAAAACAAAGTAGAAACAAAAGTTAACTGTCCTAAATTAGATAGGTCAAGTGATACGTAAATATATCCTAAGGAGTTCTACTTCTACAATAAGAACCAAAATTCCAGAAATAGTTTTCCGGTATCTAAAAGTCTTGTAGAACTCCAAGCCGAGCGGTGTCCCTTAGATGTTGCTAGAGCCATTCTTCTATCTCTCTCGGGAGAAGGGAGGCGGCTTCATGTTCCTCAACATCTTGTGGAGGGGGAGTGACACCAATCGGAACCCCTTGTAGTATGTCTTGAGGGGGTTCCGGATGCATGGCGTACCATTCGGCCGGAATGATGACTTCCGGTACCACATTCCATGCCCTTTGGTGATAATTGGCACCAAAGGAGGAGAGGCGAGAATGTTCAACCTTTGGTGCAAAAGGTTGACTTCCCGGAGACATCCTTCTAGTCCCACCGTTAGATGATTAATACGGTCGACCAATGCTTCTTCTACCCCCGTTATCTCATCATTGGCCTCTCTTAGAGCGTAAACGTAGTTTACAAGAGAATCTTCAACCGTTGCCGATCTTCTCCCTTGCCGGTTGTTTCTGGAGTGCGACGAAGATGTTACGCTCGTCCTGCTTGCCATTCTGAGAAAACACACCGAAAAGACTTCAATTTTATGGGACCAAAACTTCGGACACGGCCCCGTGATCAGATGTCTGCAGAATTTTGAAACAAGGAATCTTGGAGTTTTAATTTGTTCTCGTGATTTTTAAAACGTTTTTGAACAGAAACAACTTAAAACATTGTTGTAAAACTTATTCTTAACAAGATTCCATGAATAAAAATCCAACAAACACCTCAATAAAGCTTGAGATTATGGAGGTCTCAAGTTTTAATGGAAGTAAAGGAAAAAATTGAAGAAGATGATAGTGGATAAAAGAGGAAAGGACAAGAAGGTAGTTGAGAAACTTCTTTTAGAAAATACCTAGGATGGTATGTGAGAAGATTCCCCAAATCTCTGTCCCTGGAATGGTTCAAATGTGCAGGATTCTTGGCTGCATTTATAGAAAACGACAGTATGTTGCGCACGGCCCCGTGTCGGCTGGACACGACCCCGTGTGCAGACAGAATCCTGACACAATTTCGTCCGTATTCTGATGAAATCAGAAAAGAATCTTTGAGTGGACACGGGGGCGTGTTGACCTGGACACGGCCCCGTGTCTAGAAGATGTCTTATGGAATTTATTTATTTTTAAGGAACTTTTCCGGATCGGGCGGTTCCTTACTGGATGGAACAACCCCAAAGTGCCTAAGATACCTTAATTGATCTAGATTAAGACGAGAACGCAAGAGGTTATCGGTTAGGGTGATTCCTATGCTATATATAGGTGGACAAGTCCAACCCTTTTCTGGGCTCTCGTTAAAGAAGGTGTATGTAGAATCGCTCAGGTCTATGTATGCATCGAACGAAGTCGATGGGGAGTCCTTCATGGCACAATCAACACAGGGACGAGTATCGCTCAAGTCCTCACCAGAGTTAGAAGTATCGTCGGGAACAACGAAGTTGTTTGAATGCGATCCCAACATTTCTTCTTGGTTATCGTCTTGAGATAAATTATTAAAATCTATCCTAAGTTCTTTTAACCAATTAAGAATTAGATCTTCTAATTGAAATAGTTCATCAAGAAGCATTTCTCCTAGAAAATCCGGTTGAGAGCATTCGAGGGAGAGATAGTGATTATTTTTACTTTCGCCCCTCTTAAGGATACAGGAAAACGATGGGTCTATATAGTGGGGCTTATAATTTAGAAAAAAACATTCTAAATCCTTATGGGAACCACCACATATTTGACACCACGTACCATAAGAGTGCCGAAAGTAAAAAATATCAGTATCACTCATGTTTGTGTCAGAAATTACCAACCATCGGGATCTTACGGTTCTGTTTTCAGTAACTGAATCTTGGGCACGGGGCGTGTTGAGTGGGCACGGCCCCGTGTTCAGCTTACTGTCTGACTTAAAACAGGATTGCCAGTTCCAATGATTGGGTACGGGGCGTGTTCAGCAGGCACGACCCGTGCTGAGTTCTGCAGAAGCTGAAAAATTATGAAAAATCCTAAAAAAATATAGAAAAATAAGAAAAAAACGATTAGGCCGTTGATTCCTAACTTTCTTAAAATCCTTGTGTCCCCGGCAGCGGCGCCAAAAACTTGATGTGCGTGAAGTGTGTTATGGTTTTAATGTTTATTTTAAGACCTTTTACACTTTTTGAGCCAAGTTTTAAATTTATAAAACACGATATTTACTAACACTAAACACACATATGGGCAAGTGCACCTATCGTGGGCGTAGTATAGTGTTGGTAAGATACCGAGGTCGTCCAAGGACACAAGAGCTTTTAGTACCGGTTTATCCTCAACGTCTAATCAAATTAAAAAGTTAGAAAAAGGTCTTAAACTAGAAAAATAAAAACTAACTAAAATGCTGAAAATAAAATAAAAAATAAAAACAGATAGACAAGATGAATCACTTGGTTCCGACTCGTGTATAGTGTAACCTTCGATTATTTTCGCACTTTTGCACTTTTTAAGAGATTATCTTAGTTATTGTAGTAGGCCCCTCTTTTGAAGGTGACGTTACCCTCAACCCAGTAGTTTGAGTCAGCAAGGATACAATCCTAAAGGGTCGGATTATTGAAAGATAATTAATTAAGTTTTTAATGCATATTATGGTAGGCCCCTCTTTTGAAGGTGACGTGACCCTCGGCTAAGTAGTCTGAGTCAGCAGGGATACAGTCCTAAATAGCCGGGTTAAAGTACTAATAGTAGCTTACATATGAGGGGATCAAAGAGTTTGGACCCCCGCCATCCAATACCGTTAAGTATTGAAGGAGGTCCTACTAAATTTGACCCAGGTCCTTGCAGGATCTATACACTGAACAAGGCAAGACTCTTACCAAACCGTTCCCTTAACCCCCGACCAGGTAGCCAACATACCTCCATATAGACCGTGGAGATATGAATGGTGAAAATCTTTTATTTTATATAGACAGTAAAATAATGCCAAAACACCACAGACAAACGATAAGGAAGAATCACCTTCAACATAAGAAACTAGTTATTAAAGTCATTAATACATAACCAAGTAAAAAGTGCGAAAAGATTAAAAATAAAAAGTATTACACTAGACACTTTGTCTTCGCCAAGTGATGTAAGAGACTTAGGCAAACATTGCCTTGATTATCAAGAACTCTTACGATCAATCTTGGATCCCGAGACGACTCACACACTACATGATGGACAATGGATGATGGTGGTGGATGATGGTGTTATGGTGGTGGTGAGTGGTGGGTGAAGTGTGAGAGAGGTGGTGTGCCAAGGGATGGTTTGCACTTGAGCCAAGCACTCCTATTTATAGGCTAGACAGAAGCTCGGGCAGGGCCCCGTGTCCATTGGGCACGGCCCGTGTCCACATCCTTCTCTTTCTTCATTAATTGCAGTTTGTCTGCATTAGTTGACCACGCCCCCGTGTCCACTGGGCACGCCTCCGTGTGCAGAAGCAAATCTGTACTATCAAGATTTCCCCAGATTCTGCGAATCTTAGGGTTGACCACGGCCCCGTGTCCGCTGAGCACGTCCCCGTGGTGGGCGATAGAAGCTTCTACAGCTTTGTCTTTTCTGCTGGCACTTGGGCACGCCCCCGTGTTCACTGAGCACGGGACGTGTTCAGTCTTCTATTCTCTTGTTTTGCGTGGGAAGATGATGTCGTGGGGTCGGGCATGTAACGTTTGTTCCTTTTCTTGTATTTATGTTAGATTTAGCAGTCTTTTTGCTTCTTTTGTTAATTTGAGCTCATTTAATCCTGAAAATACAAAAGGAAGACAAAAGCACACTTTTTCCAACATTAGTACTAAAAAAGGGTTGGTTTTATGCCACAATTGATGTAATTTATATGTTGCATTTTGCACACATCAGTCTTCTCCACTGGTTCGAGAAGATTGAGTCTGTTTTTGAGATGTGTGAATGCCCTGAAGATCGTAGGGTGAAATTTGCTACCGGAACACTCGAAGGTGCTGCGTTAACCTGGTGTAAAGCACAAGTTCAACTGCTAGGGCTGGCGGTTGCTAATGCCACCCCATGGAATGACTTCAAAGATTTGATCAAGGAAGAGTACTGTAGTCGTGACGACATCCACAAGCTAGAGGTGGAATTTTTCAATCTGAAGATGACGGGGTCTGAAATCGAGGCATACACAAAGAGATCGAACGAATTAGCCTTCTTGTGTCCCACTATGGTGGATCCTCCTATCAAGCGTATCGAGCTGTACCTTAAGGGTTTGGTGCTAGAAATTGAAAGCCACGTGACCTCAGCTAATCTTGGCACCATTCAGCAAATCATCTGGTTGGCTCATCGTCTCACTGATCAGGCAGTTGAGCAGAACAAGCTGCCCAAGCGTATTTGCGCTACTACTACTGATGCTCCCAGTGATAACAAGCGCAAGTGGGATGGAAATTCAGGCAAGGGTTCTACTTCAGTTCAGTCTCAATCCCAGCAGCGAAAGACTGATGACTACCAGAGTCCTGGTCAGCAATCTTCTGGTAGTCAAGGATAGGGTGGATACCGAGGGAACCACCCGAAGTGCAACCAATGCAACAAACATCATAGTGGGCAGTGCAACAAGGGTCGTTGTCTGAGGTGTAACAAGTTTGGTCATGAAGCAAAGGATTGCAGGGGCGCACGACCAGCAAATCAGAATCGCCAACAACAACAACAAGCTCCACAGAACCACCAGCAACCACAACAGCAGGGCAATAAAGGATGCTTTCAGTGTGGCGCTGAGGCCTACTTTAAGAGGAACTGTCCTCAGCTGAACCAGAATCAGAACAACAACAACCAAGGAAACGGGAACAACAATGGAGGCAACAATGGAGGCAACAACGGGGGTAACAATAATGGCAATGGAGCCAGGGGACATGTGTTCGTGCTAGGTCAGGGTGACGCAAGGAACGATCCCAACGTTGTGATGGGTAAGTTTCTTCTGGATGATTTCTTTGTTACTGTTTTATTCGATTCGGGTATCGATACTAGTTATGTATCCTTAAAAGTTAGTCAAATGCTTAAGCGCTCCCCAACACTTTTGACCACCAAACACATGGTAGAGCTAGCAAACGGTAAAAGTTTAGAGGCCACACACATAGTTAAGGGTTGTAATCTTGTTCTTGCTGATCAGACCTTTTCTATCGACCTTATTCCTATCGTTCTGGGTAGTTTTGACGTTATTATTGGGATGGATTGGTTATCTCAACATCAAGCGGAGATTATTTGCAATGAGAAGATTGTCCGCATCCCTCGTTCTGGTAAAGAACCCCTTGTGATTCGTGGCGACAAGAGTGGTGCTGTTGTGGGCATCATCTCTTTCCTTAAGGCCCATAAGTGTTTGCGAAAGGGCCACAATGCCATTCTTGCTCTCGTTACTGACGCATCAATGGAAGAGAAGAAGATTGAAGACATTCCTATTGTACGCGATTTTCCTGAGGTATTCCCGAGGAATTACCTGGTCCTCCACCTCATCATCAAGTCGAGTTTCAAATCGAGCTAACTCCTGGGGCAGCACCCATAGCCCGTGCGCCTTATCGCTTAGCCCCAACGGAACTAGAGGAATTGTCCACTAAAATGCAAGACCTTTTGGACAAGGGTTTTATTCGCCCTAGCTCTTCACCTTGGGGAGCTCTAGTGTTATTTGTGAAGAAGAAAGACGGTACCTTCAGAATGTGTATTGACTACCGCGAACTCAACAAGGTGACCGTGAAGAATCGTTATCCCCTCCCACGTATAGACGACTTGTTCGACCAGTTGCAAGGGTCGAGCTATTACTCTAAGATTGATTTGAGAGCGGGATACCATCAGCTGAGAGTCCGAGAGGAGGACGTCTCCAAAACAGCATTCAGAACTCGTTACGGCCATTACGAGTTTCTGGTCATGCCTTTCGGGTTGACAAACGCACCTGCGGTCTTCGTGGATCTCATGAACCAAGTGTGCAGGCCGTACCTGGATAAGTTTGTCATAGTTTTCATCGACGATATCCTGATCCATTAGAAGAGTCAGGAAGAACATGAGCAACACCTGAGGCTTATTTTGGATCTTCTTCGAACAGAGCAATTGTATGCCAAATTTTCGAAATGTGACTTCTGGCTTCGCGAAGTCCACTTTCTAGGCCACGTGGTAAACAAGGATGGGATTCATGTTGATCCATCCAAGGTTGACTCGATCAAGAACTGGCCTGCACCTTGTACACCAACAGAAATCCGCCAATTCTTGGGTTTGGCAGGATATTACAGAAGGTTTATTAAGGATTTCTCAAAGATTGCACAACCTCTCACTTCACTGAATCAGAAGGGTGTCACCTATCATTGGGGTGATGCACAGGAATCTGCTTTTCAACACTTAAAGGATAGACTTTGTGGCGCGCCTATCCTCTCACTGCCTGAGGGCACAGATGATTTTGTGGTTTATTGCGACGCTTCCATCCAAGGACTTGGTTGCGTGTTGATGCAACGAGACAAGGTCATTGCCTACGCATCGCGCCAACTTAAAGTTCACGAAAGGAACTACACTACGCACGACTTGTAGCTGGGAGCAGTTGTTTTCGCACTTAAGATATGGAGACATTACCTGTACAACCATTTACACCGATCACAGGAGTCTCGAGCATATCTTCAAGCAAAAGGAGCTAAACATGCGACAACGTCGATGGGTCGGGCTCTTGAATGACTACGAATGCGCGATCAAGTACCATCCGGGTAAAGCCAATGTTATGGCCGACGCCCTCAGTCGAAAGCATACTATACCTAAACGTGTGCGAGCCTTACAACTTACCATCCAATCTAGTCTTGCTGCCCAGATACGAGATGCTCAGGTTGAAGCGTTGAAAGCAGAGAACATCAGGGCTGAGTCCTTACGAGGATCGAGGAAACGGTTAGAACAAAAGGAAGACGGCGCCTACTATGTAAACGGGCGCATCTGGGTCCCACTTTACGGAAACTTACGCGAGCTTGTGATGGATGAAACACACAAGTCTCGTTACTCGGTACATCCTGGTTCGGATAAGATGTACCACGATCTCAAGACTACGTATTGGTGGCCTAGTATGAAAGCCAACATAACAACCTACGTCAGTAAATGTTTGACTTGTGTGAGAGTCAAGATTGAATATTAGAAACCATCAGGCCTACTCCAACAACCAGATATCCCGACATGGAAATGGGAGCAAATTTCCATGGATTTCGTTACTGGCCTGCCTAGATCCCAACGCGGAAATAACACTATTTGGGTGATAGTGGATCGATTAACTAAGTCTGCACACTTCTTGGTTATCAAGGAAACGGATAAGTTTTCTACTCTAGCAGACGTCTATCTAAAGGAAGTAGTATCAAGGCATGGAGTGCCAACCTCAATCATTTCTGATCGTGACAGACGTTTTACATCTGAATTGTGGCAAGCTATGCACAAGTCTTTTGGCTCACGCTTAGATATGAGCACCGCTTATCATCCACAGACGGATGGACAATCTGAACGTACCATCCAAACCCTTGAAGACATGCTTAGGGCATGTGTAGTCGACTTTGGAAATGGCTGGGAAAAACACCTCCCGTTAGTGGAGTTTTCGTATAACAACAGTTACCACACCAGTATCCAGGCCGCTCCATTTGAGGCATTGTACGGACGTAAATGCTGATCACCTATTTGTTGGGCATAAGTTAGTGATAGCCAAATCACAGGCCCAGAACTTGTGGTAGACACAACCGAGAAGATTACTCAGATACGACAACGAATGGCGGCAGCTCGTGACCGTCAGAAAAGCTACGCTGATAAGCGCAGGAAACCACTCGAGTTCCAGGTTGGGGATCGAGTGCTACTCAAAGTCTCACCTTGGAAAGGTGTAGTTCGTTTTGGCAAACGAGGCAAACTGAATCCGCGATATGTCGGACCGTTAGAAATCATTGAGAAAATTGGCAAAGTCGCCTACAAGCTGAACCTACCGGCAGAACTCAACGGAGTTCACAACGTATTCCACGTGTCAAATCTGAAAAAGTGTCTGTCAGATGAGACCCTCATAGTTCCCTTAAAGGAGCTCACAATCGACGACCAATTGCGATTCGTCGAGGAACCAGTTGAAATCACAGATCGAGACGTTAAGATTCTCAGGCGTACCAGAATACCTCTTGTCTGAGTTCGTCGGAACTCCCGTCGTGGCCCAGAGTATACCTGGGAATGAGAAGACCAAATGAAACTCAAGTACCCCCAGTTGTTTAAGAAAAGTGCAATCACTACTGAGGCTGAAGCTACTGCGGAATTTCGGGACGAAATTCCAAACCAACGGGGGGATGATGTGACACCCCGGGAAAAACCAGTAAACCACGCAACGTAACTAGCTTCCTCAGTAACCACGTGCTAAATTTCGGGACGAAATTCTCTTAACAGGGGGAGAATGTGACAACCCTCATAATTACATGTATCCGTACGATTAATTAATATTATATTGTGCTTATTGATTGTACAGAAAATTGACTAAATGGTCCTGAATGTTTTCTTAAGTGTTGGGAATTAAAAGTATTACAGAAGTTACATAATAGACACTGTACGGAACAACTTAGCACTTTAACGAACCGGTATCTAACCGAACAACCAGACATTACCCGGAACACCAAAATATTGCTAGAAACATTATTGTATTATTTTTGGACTAGTTATGGTCCCCGAATACCCCAACACACTATATAATATTTCATACACACAAAACACTAGACATAACACTTAACTTCCACTAGTTACCTACTTACCATTACAATTTACACTTGGACCCCTCCCCCTTTTTATATTTTCGGTCACATGGCATGGCCCCACATCAATATTTGCAAGATCTCACTAAATCCCATAAGATCTTACTTGATTTTTTTTAGATATTGCATAGATTCCCTTGATATCCTAAAGATCTTCTTTAGATTATAAGTGACCTACCTATCATCAAAAATTTACAAATAACCCCCCCTCAATATTTTCGGCTCAAATAGGGGACCCACCATCATCATCACTAAATCCCTATTAAATATTCCCTTTAATTGTGATTGGGTCTTGCTCTTGCCAAGAAATTACAATGATGATAAGTAGGTTGGGCTAAAGATCACAAACTCATCATTTCATCTCACAAGATCACTCCATCACCCTCACCATCTCTCTCCCTCTCTCGGCCCTCCCTACATCCGCCATCACCACCACCTTGTCACCACCATTGCTCCATTTTCAAGCTTGTGCCAAGTGCTAGAAGGTGATACTTGGAGGTTGAAGCTTGGAGGTCTTGAAGGAACTTCATACTTTGCTCTACACCTCATCTTCATCATCATTCTTTGTTCATAAGTTCATCCCTAGCCTTTGAGCTAGTTGTAAGTCTTTGATTTCACTCTTGGTTACTTGTATGATGATTATCCGTAAGATTGTTGTTTGATGTTTAACGCAAGAATATAAAAACAAAATGAACAAAGAACATGAACATAAGTTTACGTGAAGATGAAATCTTGTTAGGTTAAGGTTGGTTAAAGCATGCATGATATTTGATCGTTGATTTCTTGATAAACCCGTTGTTAGGACATTTGTTGATACGTTTTAGTAACATCTAGACTATAAAAAGCATGCTGATTAGCATTTTCAGCCAACTTCAACTGGCTGTAAACGGATCATGATAAATCGAAAAACTGATTTTATGAAGCCTAAGTTATGTATTTTCGAAAAACGGATCAAATGGCACTGGAATCGTAATTTTTCGAGGTCTTTTACTATTTTTAAAGGACTGTTTTTGGACAGCAGCTCAAGCTGCGTTTTTTACTGCAGAAAATGTGTGTTGTATTTTTAGTCATAACTTGAAACCTGAGTAGAACTAGCTCATGAAATTTATACTGTAGATGACCACGGATGTCTTTGTAATCCTCCAACTGGAATTTCGTCAATTGGACTTACGATGAATGTTAAATGAATTTTTCCGTGGACTAAAGTTAGAAAGTGACGAATCTGATTTTAGTCCGATAAATGAATTTTTATAAAATATTGGTAATGAATTGGATCCCGATATTTTTACACAGTAATATTTGGATTGTTTAAAACATTCTGTAAAAATTTGGGAATTTTTGGAGCAAGTTAACTATTTTATTAATATACCCGAAAACAGTCCAGTTTTCGATGTTCAAGCTGAAACAATATAACAAGTGGTTTGCATGTCTAAATGTCGGTTATGTTATCCGATAATGATCTAACGTGTTATATGTCATTGAAAGTGTTATGTGCAATATCGTATGCTTGCTCTTAAGTAGCTATAAGTGGAATATTTATATGGGTATGAACTATTAAAGTGAGTGCATGTTGTGTATTAGATACGTATAGGAACTTTGTGCGCTATTTGAAACCACTAAATGACTAACTGGTAATCATATTAGGACGTGATTGACCGACCTTGACTGTTAGCTATTTTTGAGAGTCTAACCGAGCAACCAAAGGTGAGTTCACACTCTACTAAGGCATGGGATTCCCGGTGGTTGGGAATGGGTTAAAGAACTAAACGGAACCTACACATCCTCCTTGGGTAGGATATGTACCGCCATCCTCCATAGGTAGGATGCCAATATTAATGGGTTAAAGAACTAAAATGGAACCTACACATCCTCCTTGGGTAGGATATGTACCGCCGTCCTCCATAGGTAGGATGCCAATATTAATCCTGCGTATTCTCCTTGAGTAGAATACGTACGTTCGTCCTCCTTGGGTAGGACAACAACCTTAAAACTTACTAGACAAAACTCTATCATGAAGTCCCTCATTTTATATCGACTTAATCGCCGAGGCCAATGGCGAGCGGGTCATTAGTTAATAGCGCTATTAGGTTTAACAAACCTCACACCGTGCCAGTCGGACGGGCGTGTACTAATGGACTATGGCAAACTGTCAATGATGATAGACATTGACGTAGGGCACAACTATTGTTCGTCAGTTGTCGATATGGTAACGGTCTAGTGGTTCACATGGGGAAGCCCCCACTAATTATGGATATGGTTTGGGGAAAAACAAAGATACTGGTTAACTCGTGGTTTACGAAACAGCTTATGGTTTTCAAAATAAACTTCCAAAACCAAACAACCAACTGTGAACTCGCTCAACTTTGTTGTTGATTCCTTGTTACATGCCTTGCAGGTCGTTAGATGCTTATGGAGATTGCACGAGGAGGAGGTCGTTGTGGGATATGGACTGTTATGTCCCATTCTAAACATTTGAACATTATAAACCTATCAAACTTATGTTTTGGTTTCTCGTTTTATGCTTCCGTTGTTTAATTTGAACTTGGTTAACTAGCTTTTGGTCACCAATTGTATTGTGGTTGGTTTTATTAACTTAATTACGTTGTTCAATATGATTGGTGGCTCGATCCTGGTCATGTCACGCCTCCAAGCGGTGATACTCCGCGTGTGGATTTTTGGGGGTGTGACAAATTAGAACAAGGAAGAGATGGAAATTGGAGATTCCATAAGAAAAGAATGTGGATACCTAAACTAGGAAACCTACGCCATCGTATATTAGAAGAAGTCCATAAGTCTAAGTATACAATGCATCCTGGAAATGATAAAATGTATCAGGATTTAAGAAGGAACTTCTGGTGGATAGGAATGAAAAAGGAAATAGCAGCTTATATTTCTAAGTGTTTAACATGTTCCCAAGTCAAAGCTGAACATCAGAAACCCTCAGGTTATTGCAACAGTTAGAAAGGCCAGTGTGGAAATGGGCATTAATAACAATGGATTTTGGTACCAAATTACCCAAAAACAAGAAAAGGTAATGATACAGTCTGGGTGATTGTAGATAGGTTAACTAAGTCAGCTCATTTCCTTCCAATGAAGGAAACCTTCAGTATGGAACAATTAGCTAAGCTATATGTAAATGAAATAGTTTCATTACATGGAATTCCTTTATCAATTGTTTCTGATAGAGATAGCCATTTTACCTCTCATTTTTGGACAAGTTTTCAAAAAGCCATGGGAACCAAGTTGAATCTAAGCACAACTTATCATCCTCAAACGGACGGACAAAGTGAAAGGACAATTCAGACAATGGAAGACATGCTTAGAGCTTGTGTAATTGATTTCGAAGGTAATTGGGACGATCACTTACCATTAATAGAATTTTCTTACAATAACAGTTATCACACAAGTATCAATGTTGTACCATTCGAAGCACTGTATGGACGAAAGTGCCGAACCCCAGTCTGTTGGGCAGAAATTGGAGAAAAACAACTATCAGGACCTGAGATAGTGCAAGAGACAACCGACAAAATCATTCAAGTCAAGGAACGACTGAAAGCAGCGCGTGATCGACAAAAGAGTTATGCTGATAACAGACGAAAGCCATTGGAATTTCAGGTAGGAGACTAAGTGTTATTGAAAGTCTCTCCTTGGAAAGGAGTGGTAAGATTCATCAGAAGGGGGAAGTTAAACCCCAGATATGTTGGACCTTTTAAGATTATTAGAATAATATGACCTGTAGCCTATCAGCTACAACTGCCAGAGGAAATGGATGGAATACATGATGTATTTCATGTATCTAATCTCAAGAAATGCTTAGTTGATGAGTCACTGATGATACCTCTTAAGGATATAGAGGTAAATGAGCAATTAAAATTTGTAGAAAGGCCTCTACAGATTGAAGACAGGAAAATTAAGAACCTCAAGCACAAGAGATTAGTTCTGGTCAAAGTAAAATGGGACTCCAAAAGAGGACCAGAATACACATGGGAGCTTGAATATGAAATGCAAAGAAAATACCCGTATCTATTCCAGTAGATCTCGAGGACGAGCTCTAAAACAAGGTGGGGAGGATATAACAACCCTTCTAAATAAATTTTTCCGAAACCTTAAAAATATTTAGAGTGTCCCTATATGTCCTAAAATACACTTATATATATATATATATATGAATGTTTGAAGATAACTAAACATAGGTAGGCAAATAGATATGACAACAAATCTAACATAAAATTTAAAGTCATGTACTTCTTTACCTCCACAAATGTAGCAGCTCTCCCGGAACCTTTAACGTGACCCTAGACGCTCCTAAATACACCCCGAGTACGAAAACGGGCCCCGAATACCTTTATTTTATTAAAAATTAATTAAAAACAATTTTTATTAGTCCTTGGTGGGCCGCGAAGACCACCTCTTGGTGTTACGCGGGCCGTGACAGATAGGCCACCAGGAGAAGCCCAGAGCTGCCACGTGGAAGCAACGTGTTGGACCTAGTGTGATGACCCGGACAAGCTAGGCCCTACCACCCCTACGACGCGGGCCGCGAATCCCTTAGAGGACTTCTACGCGGGCCGCGAGGAACTTGAAATCAGCTCCTATAAATTGAGAGCATCGGCCACAGTCCCAACTCGCTCACACTTTCTTTTCTCTCTTGAATTTTCACATAGTTAAAGCTATTCTCGGGCATAATACCCCCCTAAATAACGAAGTTCTACGTCGTTGTAAGTATCATAACCCCGGTTACGTATTAGATACGCTGCCTGATTGATCCAGGGTTCCGTAACGGCTGTCGAGGTTCTGCCCGACGTAGTCGTTGGAATGCCGTCTCGGGGAGGGTATTACTAATGTAAATATTGGGTTATTATACTAACGCGTGTGCATTTGTGTAATTTATAGATAATCACCAGGAACATCCCTAAAGAAAACCCTAAGACAACAATGTGAGTAATCTCCTTTTTGTAAACCTTTTTGCAAACTGTTTTTACAAAACCTTTATTTATTTTAAATTATAATTAGCAGTGATTGAGTCTTTGTAATTCTTCAATTACTACCGGTATGTTGGGGATTTGTATACAAAATGTGGAACATGTTACCATTGGACAAAGAGTTAGCCAACGTGTAATATGACCCACCAGTCAGGATTGACAATACTGAATGAGTAATTGTGTAGATGTAAACATTGTAATCGCTCTCAATACTATGAATTGATAAAACTCTTCTTGATTAAACTGGGATTCACTCACTAGTATTTCCCACTGACAAAATGTTTTTAAACGCGTTTCAGGTAACAAAATGTGAAAGCCAACTAGAAGCCAGCTGGACATCACTGAAGGCTTAGAAAAGTGGCTATAAAAGTTACCTAAATAAAGAAGATGTTTTATTTCAATAAAATGGGGTTTACCCCTATAAATCAGTTTGTAATGAAAACTTGGGTTTTATCCCAATATACTTATTTATATAAAATATGGTGTTTCATTCTGATAAAATATTTCCTAACTACGGTCCTGATGTAATTTCCGCTGCCAAATTGATAAACACTGATACCACCAATACTGATTCTCGCGGCCGCCTGTTCCCGGGACAGATAGGGGGCAGGGGTTACGACAAATCTTGAGTCTTTAACCTATCGTGTGTGAATCTATACTGTGAGACTTTGTGAACCTAGACTTATACGATCCTCTTGTTAGATCTTTAGGATGTCTTCTCCAAAGCTAACCGACCCTCTCAAGAGATCCAGGGAAAAGTCTCAGAAAAAGATGATGTCCTTCATGGCCGACCAGATTGCTCGAGTCGTGCCAAAGATCGTCTCTGAGATCCAAGGATCAAACACTCCTCCATCCTCTGTGGACTCGAGGGGCCGAGAAGCTAAAGCGTACAAAGTTCAACTACAAACATTTCATCTCTTGCAACCCTAAGCCTTTCACGGGCAATGATGGGGTGACTGCTATGCTCGAGTGGTTTGACAGCATCGAGGTTACCTTCATTAACAGCGAATGCCGAGATCATCTTAAGACTAGGAGTGCAACAGGAATGTTTTAAGGCAGAGCGTTGGAGTGGTGGTCAAATGAGAGACACATCCATTAGAATGAAGAAGCCTATCCTCTTTCATGGGCCGAGGTGCGTGAACTAATGATGCTCGAGTTATGCCCTCCCCATGAACAGTTGAAGCTTGAGGAAGAGTTCTGGCTTTTGAAGCAGATTGGTGATGATAATCTGGCTTATACTACTCGATTCAAGCAGCTCGGCTTGATCGTACCTCACTTGGTTTCTACTCCTAAATGCATGATAACCAAGTACATCAATAGTCTCCCTCCTGCTATGCGTGATTCTATTGAAGCAGCTCAACTCGAAACTATTGAGGAAGTCTACCGTCTTGCAGCTAGTCTCAACAACAACCGCATTCGTGATAAGCAGTTTGCTAACCCTGCTCCTTCTAAGTCTGCACATCAAGTTACTCAGCTGCCAAGTGGCAGCAAGAACAAGAGGCAAAAGTCTCAGGGTTCAGGATGCAATGCTATTATTCCTGCCATAAACCCTGCTACTAAACCTGCTCCTGCTGCTGCTGCTCCAATCACTGCTGCTCCTGAAGTCAAAAGGCAGTACACTAGGCCTCACCACAAGTGTACCACTTGCGACTTTCACCATCCTTCAAATTCTGCATGTCGTCTGTGCACCAACTGCAATCGCAATGGTCACACGACTCCTTATTGTCGTCAAGCTAACCCTACTCAACCAGCTCAGCAAGCCCCAGCTCTGGCAGCCCTACCAGCTCTTCCAACTCCTTAGCAGAATCCTAGGCTAGTCAACGCTGTTCGTGCGTGCTACAAGTGTGGAGATACTACCCATCTTCGTAATCAGTGTCCTCAGCTCAACCAGGACCAACAGCCAGCCGCTCGTGGACGAGCATTCAATCTTAACGCTAATCAGGCTCGTAACGACAATGATGTCGTTAATGATACGTTTCTTGTGAATAACCTTTACGCTTCGATACTATTTGATACTGGTGCCGACAGAAGCTTTGTGTCCGTAGAATTTGAATCTTTGTTAAACTGTGCACGCTCTATGTTGCCTAAGTCGTTTTCGGTGGAGATTATCGATGGTAAATCGATTCTTGTTGATTCTATTCTCAGTGGTTATTCCTTGACTCTTAATGACCACGTGTTTACTATTGATCTAATACCCATGCAATTGGGTAATTTTGATGTCATTATCGGTATGGATTGGTTGCGCAAGAATCATGCCGAGATTTCCTGTCACGAGAAATTTGTTCGTCTACCTCTGCCGTCCGGTGATATTTTGCATGTCTATGGAGACCGACCTTCGAAAGGACTGAAGTTAATGTCATGCACTCAGGTGAACAGATGCTTACAAAAACAGAACTTTGCCTTCTTGGCCCACGTGGTGGAGCAAAAGGGAAAGGGGAAGAACATAAGCGACGTTCCAGTAGTGTGTGATTTCCCTGATGTCTTTCCTGAAGATCTTCCTGGTCTTCCTCTTCCTAGATCTGTTGGCTTTCGTATGGATCTCATACCTGGTGCGACTCCTGTCGCCAAGGCTCCTTATCGACTTACACCTTCCGAGATGCAACCGTTATCTAGTCAGCTTCAAGAATTACTCGACAAGGGATTCATTCGTCCAAGTGCCTCTCCATGCGGCGCTCCTGTACTATTCGTCAAGAAGAAAGATGGTTCGTTTCGTATGTGTATCGACTACCGTGAACTTAATAAGCTTACCATTAAGAATCGTTATCCTCTCCCTCGTATCGATGATCTATTCGACCAATTACAAGGCGCGTCCTGTTTCTCGAAAATCGATCTTTGTTCTGGCTATCATCAGCTTCGTGTTCACGAGGATGATGTACCCAAAACCGCATTTCGTACACGTTATGGACACTACGAGTTCGTGGTCATGCCTTTTGGATTGACCAACGCACCCGCTGTGTTCATGGATCTAATGAATCGTGTTTGTAAACCCTATTTGGATCGTTTTGTGATATTCTTTATTGATGATATTCTCATTTATTCTAAATCTAAATCGGATCATGCTCGTCATTTACGCTTGATGCTTGAACTCTTACGTGGTGAACGCCTGTATGCCAAAATTTCTAAGTGTGAATTTTGGATTGATGAAGTGTAATTTCTTGGTCATGTCGTTAGTAAGCAAGGTATTCATGTCTACCCGTCTAAAATCGAAGCAGTGCAGAATTGGAGTACGCCAAAATCTGCATCTGAGATTCGTTCCTTTCTAGGATTGGCGGGATACTACCATCGATTTATCTCGGACTTTTCTAAGATCGTCGTTCCTCTTACTTCGTTGACTAAAAAAGAGAGACCTTTTGCTTGGGGTCCCGTGCAAGAGGAATCTTTTCAGACTCTTAAGACCCTTTTATGTAACGCTCATGTACTCACTCTACCCGATGGGAATGACGACTTCGTAGTATATTGTGATGCCTCAAACCGTGGCTTGGGCTGTGTACTCATGCAACGGGACAAGGTTATTGCTTATGCCTCTCGTCAACTCAAGGTACATGAGAAAAACTACACTACTCACGATCTGGAGCTTGGTGCAGTTGTGTTTGCGTTAAAGAACTGGCAACACTACCTGTATGGTACTAGGTGTATGGTTTTCATCGACCATAAGAGCCTTCAACATATCTTTGACCAAAAGGATCTAAACATGCGATAAACATGCGACAGATACGTTGGGTGGAATTGCTTAACGACTACGACTGCGAAATTCGCTATCATCCTGGAAAGGCGAATGTAGTGGCTGGCGCCCTTAGTCGTAAAACCCATGTTAAAGCTATTCGCATCTCTAGTGATCTTCATGCGTGTATTCATGAAGCCCAGTATTCGTCAGCTAATGAAGGTAGTCTATCTGTTGAAGTTCATGGTGCTAATGTGGATCAACTCGAAACTAAATCTGATGGTCTTCAATACTATCTCAATCGCATCTGGGTACCAGATCGCGATAACCTCCATGAGCTCATTATGACTGAGGCCCACAAATCTCGTTACTCTATTCATTCAGGTGCCGATAAGATGTACCATGATCTGCGTATGACTTATTGGTGGCCCGACATGAAGAAGGACATTGCTGTGTATGTTTCTAAGCGCCTTACTTGCTCGAAGGTCAAGGCTGAACATCAGCGTCCTTCTGGACTCTTAGAACAGCCCGAAATCCCAATTTGGAAATGGGATAGCATTGCTATGGATTTTATTACAAAACTGCCCCGTACACCTTCTGGTCATGACAATATCTAGGTGATTGTTGATCGTTTGACCAAATCAGCCCACTTTCTACCTATTCGTGAAGATTATAAAGTGGAGAAACTTGCTCGAATCTATACTGATGAGATTATATGCCGTCATGGCATACTTCTTGACATAATCTCGGACCGTGATGGTCGTTTTACTTCACGTCTTTGGCAAACTTTTCAATCCGCTATGGGTTCTCATTTGAATCTTAGCACGGCCTTTCACCCTCAAACAGATGGACAGAACGAGCATACTATTCAGACCCTAGAGGATATGCTTTGTTCTTGTGTCATCGACTTTAGTGGTAACTGGGATATACATTTACCATTGATTGAGTTCTCGTACAACAACAGCTATCATTCCAGTATTCAGATGGCTCCTTTTGAAGCTTTGTATGGTCGCAAGTGCCGATCTCCTCTCAGCTGGCATGAGGTTAGTGACAAACAGTTTACTGGCCCTGAAATCATTCAAGAGACAACGGATAAGATTCTTCAGATCCGTGATAACTTGATCAAGGCTAGGAGCAGACAAAAGAGCTATGCTGATAGAAGGTGTAAGCCTCTGGAATTTGATGTTGGTGATCGAGTTCTTCTCAAGGTATCTCTGTGGAAAGGAGTAGTTCGCTTTGGTAAGAAGGGAAAACTCGTTCCTCACTATGTGGGTCCTTTCACGATACTCGAAAGGATTGGCAAGGTAGTGTACAGACTCGACTTGCCACAGGAACTAAACAATGTGCATCCAGTGTTCCACGTATCGAACCTACGTAAATGCCTAGCCGACGAGGAATTAAAGGTTCCCCTTGAAGATTTGCAAATAAAAGAAGCTGTACACTTTGTGGAGAAACCGGTCGAAATCATGGATCAAGGTGTCAAGCGACTGAGGCGCAGCAAAATTCCCATAGTCAAGGTTCGATGGGAAGGAAGGCGTGGCACCGAATTCACTTGGGAACTGAAAAGTGAGATGAAGACCAAGTATCCGCAGCTCTTCGAGCAGTCTTCTTCCTAGATTTTGGGGGATGAAATCTCCTAAAGGAGGGGAGACTGTAACGCCTGCGTCCCTAGACTTTTAGCTAATTGTCACTTTTAGCCCCTATACTATGGGATAATTGATACTTTTGATACTTTTGATACTTTGTGAATCTAATACTATGAATCTTGTGAGACTTAACTCTAGATACTTGATTCTTGACACTTAATACTTGGAAACTATGATTCTTGATACTTGATACTTGGAAACTATGATTCTTGATACTTGATACTTGGAAACTATGATTCTTGATACTAGATACTTGGAAACTATGATTCTTGATACTTGATACTTGGAAACTATGATTCTTGATACTTGATACTTTGGTGCTTGACTCTGGAGGCACGTGAAACTTAAGACTTTGTTGAACGAGGGACTGGAGTCTTGTCACTGGCGGAAACTATGGAAACCCTTGTGTTAATGATGTAATCTAATTATGTGATACTATTACCCAATAATACGCAACGCAACGCTTAATCTAACTCGCAAATCGAATCAAAGACGGGAACGTGGAAAGGATGGGATTGACCGAATGGCAATCCGATCGGATGACCACCCGATCGGATGACCACCCGATCGGATGACCAACCGATCGGATGGCCATTCGATAGAGCTGCCATCCGATCCGTGCACACCGCCTCACTCCCTCTCTCTGACACTATAAATAGGCCTGTCACATCATTCTCACTGATGTGACAGCCTCACTCGATCCAGAAACACGCACTCCCCTTTTCTTCCATTTTTCGGTACGTTTTACACTAGATTCTTGTACATCTTTGATATACACGTCATTCTCTACATGATTCTTCTTGGAAACCTCACTTTTCACCATGGAATCTCTAGATTTGAGCTTTTGAGAGGGTGACGTCATCATAATGGTTTGTACAAACTATGGTGTGATGTCATTCATGTGTTTTACTCTGAATCTTAACTAAATCTAGACTTTATAACTAAAACTTATGTTTATCTTCATATTTCTTGACTTTTCACTTAAAACGGTGGAATCCGGATCTGAACGGACTGAAGAGTTGATGATTAGTCTTGAGTCAGCTTGGAAATGGATTGTTGCCGGAGGAGATGACCGGAGTACGGATTCCGACATAAGCACCGCCAAGAACAGACGACTGGACGGTCTGGGGTGATTCCCATCCAATCAGAACGGCTGTACATTGGTGTGTTTACCATTGTCTCAATATGTACCGTGTCGTCATCGTCGAACCAACTTAGAAACTTTACAAGGTTGTGAACGGGACGAGGACAACTCAATCGAATGGCAATCCGATCAGATAGCCATCCGATCGAACTGCCATCCGATCAGGTGACACTTGTCTCGTAACCTTAAACATTTTTAGAAACCTTGAATCTTGATCGTCGAATGGCGGTCCGATCGGATAGCTATCGCCATCCGATCGAGGTGACAATGTGTCTTGGAATTCTTCAACACTTAGAAACTTTTTTAGAAACTTGAACACTTGGTAACTATTTGGAATCTTGACAGTTGGATCGAATGACCATTCGATCGAATGGCCATCCGGACGGATGACCATCCGATCAGATGGCAATCCGTCCCTCACTCAGAACAGTCACATCAATCGAATGGCAATCCGATCGAACTGCCATCCGATTCAGTGACTGGTCCGTCACTTTGCGCAATCTCGTAATTCTGTCCTACACTTATCTGTTGTAATCTAATCAGGCTAAACCTAAAGAGCTCCCTTTGATCCAATTACAGATAATCTGTTAAGCAATCACTGTGAGTATACTCGATCCCTTTTTGTTTTAAACTTTAGGATGCAACATGTATTCTATTAAACTATGATACTTGAAACCTTTGGAATCTAAACTCTATCCTATGTGTATGTGAAACTTGTGATTCTTGATTCTTGATTCTTTGTGCTATGTGAACGTTTAATCCAGAGTGTGTAGTTCCGCCTTAACAATAGTAGCGCTATAGGAGATGCACCTCCCCATTATTCTCGGGTGTATTATTAGGAGGATTTTAGTTTTCCTTGATTCTTGGGAAAACACTAAAGCATTGGGACACTTGGGCTATCACTTGTACTGCGAACACTAGCACTATTTTGTTATCATTTACATTGTGGATATGAGTCTTTTGGATCTATTATGCTATATATTCAAACTTGTATACTCGCCGGTACATTTTTGTACTGACTCTATTTTAATACATGTTGCAGGCTGATAGATGCTGGAACTATGGAAAACAAGCTAGGGTTGATGCTTAGAAACTCGCCTAGTCTAAATTTAGAATTTGAACAATGGTTTTGTGGTTGTAATTGATACTTATGGTTGTGTTGACGTTTTAGACAAACTTTGCATGAAACTTATTTAATTTATATTGAAATTTTTAGTGTTATGGAATCTCATGAGCAATCTGAACGCTTAGTGCTCGCACCCCGATGTTTCCGCCATCGGTTGGGGTGTGACAATACACCGACTCGAAAAATTCAACCGTCTCATTGTTAGAAGACGATTGGCTATCGCTATCGCTGTCAATCGGAAACAACGAAGATGTAGGAAAATCCATTTGTGAAATATGTAGAATGTGTGATATGTGTTTGTGTTTTGGTGTGGGTGAAATGATATAAAAATGTGAAGTATATATAGATTGTTTAAAGTTTTTTTTTTATCTATCAACGGTCAACAAGCAACGGTCAAAATTCAAAAAGTTTAACGCGTCAAAAACATAACGCGTTGTGAAGTTCACGCGTGGTAGAAGTGAGTGGCGGCTGTTGTTGTTCATAACGCGTGATGGGGCTTATAACGGACCGCCCCGGGTCCCCTTATAGTTTGAAGTGTTGACTTGCACATAAACTGAAGAATTCAGGAGAATTCGTTATACATTGATCACATATTCAACCCTCTGCTATAATTTTTGCAAGTCTTAAATTGTATACTTGAAGGAGGTGAGTAAACAACTTCTCTATGTTATGGTTTGTGTCAAGGGCGAGAGAAACGAATTGATTTTTTTTTTACTTTTCAGCAAGGTTAGACGCTATACATCAAATGATTAAATATAGCTGTTCGCAGGAAGACTGTTTTAAAAGCTTCTGATCTGGGTCAGGGGGCAATCGAGGGGTAGTGATCGATACATGAATGATTATAAAATTATCTTTTTATATGTGTGACACACGCTTAATACGTAACCGTACAGAAGAACCATGAGAATAAGATAAACACTTGTAAGTATTGTTGCAAGATTTAGTGGTTATGCGGCTATACAGTCGCCATGTACCATAGTTTCAATGCGTAAATGTGTTTTATTTAAAGTAATTTGTATTAAATAACCTTCTTTGAAGATAATGTATAGATAGCTCATCAACTATTCAAGTTTTTGATAACATATTAAGCTTTGCTGCGACATATATATGCTGTTGTAAAGTGTTTTGAAAGGTTCAACGTTCACATAACACATCTAACAACCCAAGCCTTATGTATATGACCTTTAAAGAAGGCTCAACAAGGTTCCTGACCGGAACGCTTCACCCCGGCAGGCAAAATTCTAGTTATCACTACTTTCAAACATGTCTATTTTGCTGCCTTTTATTCCATTTTATTAAATGGACCCAGCCTGTACCGATCGAAAAATTTGTTAATTTTTTTCAAAACCAAGTACGTTTTCATATGTTTTCATTCAAAAATTTATTAAAATTTGGGTCTTAGCTTTCGCCGCGAAATGCGGGTGTAACCCAATAGTTAAGTTATATAGACAGAGGCCATTCATGTCACTAATATTCTGTCTATGCGTGTTATTAGGGTGTTGACTGATAAGTCATCTAAAGACTTTGTGACCATACATTTGCCATGGGAATAGAAATTAGCCAAAAATCACTTATTTTCATATTTAATACAGTCACCATCATCAAATTGATATAGGGTTGCAAATTTATAAGCACGTCATCGTAAATTTAAAGTTATAAAAAACATTTTTATAATTAATGAATTAAAATAATAAACAAAAAAAGTTAAAAAATAGTAATAATTTTTTTAATTTACTATTCATGATCTTTGCTAATAATATATAGCTGCGCTACATCCCTTTCAGTTGGTCTAGAGTGTCGTGGAGAATTGTCACCCAGTTTTCAACATCGGCAATGCACCTCTATATATCGATATTCATTTCCCATAACATTTCTTCTTAATTAATTTATATACTCATCATCATCCCGCCGATCCCCCACTGATACTTTCTTACTTATCTTATGAGCAACGTTCTAAATAATCAGCCCTTTGAGATGAGTGATTAAGCGATAGAAAGATTTGCATGTGACAAAGATTCCAATTATGTCTACCCGGTTAAACAAGCCCCGCTGCCAGCTTCCACCCAGACAAAAAAGCGAGCACCTAGTGCGAAAGGTTGCTTTACTTTCGCTCAATAACGTACAACCATTCCATACTTGGAGTAAACAGTCTAATTCTATCTCTTATAGGAACGTAGTGTCATAGTTAGTTTCCAAAAGACTGGAATATCTAGCCTATCCAGCTACTCGTGCAACAAAGACTATTGTTGCGCCTGCCACCTCTCTCCCGATGACTGACGCTCCTGAAAAAGCTGTGGACACAGGAATATAATCTTTCTCATCAACTGACTCGGCAAGGGATTCATTCTCTTACTTATTGTCAACCATTTCTTGCTCTGCCTTGGCATAAATAGAGCTAACTTTTCTTGAGACTACTTCTAGAACATCCCTAACATTCGATCGATACTGACGATATGTGGCGAGGATTGGCATCAAATGACTTCACTTGAGACATAACTTCTTTCTATAATTGAACTTCAAGTCTTAGCTACCCGAAATAAAATAGAATAAGGGAAGTTGACTTCGAAATCGTACTTTCAGCCACCTACTAAGAGAAAACTTCAAGCCTTCTATAACATTTATCCCATCCTCAACTTGGTAACCTATCTTTACTAACTTGCTTTTAAATATTATCACTAACAGTCCCACCTTTTAAGTATTACCATTAGCAGTCCCACACTTTAACTATTTATCTCTCACTGCGACTTCGTTAGAGAATACTTAACAGAGTTAAGTTTTTCCGAATTACAATGATGTTTTAGGGGTTTTGATCAAACAAGGATACAAGATAAAGTTTACATCAGTTGACTCCCCTAAAACATCAGTTTGTAATTCGGAAAAACACTTAACTTCTTTAAGTTTTTTTTAACGAAGGTGCAGTGAGAAAAAAATACTTAAAAGGTGGGATTGCGAGTGGTGATACTCATGGGTTGGACTGTCAGTGACCAACACCACCTTTTAGTGAGATTATTAAAATCTAATATCCCTTTTTTAAAACAGACTGAGCCTCTACCAACCGAAAAATTTATTAAACTATTTACAAAAACCAAGTATGTTTTCATTCAAAATTTATTAAAATTCAGGTCTTAACTTTCGTTGTGAAATGCAGTTTAACCCACTAGTTAAGTTATAGACGGAGGCCATCATGTCACTGTTATGTCTATGCGTGGTGTTCGGGTGTTGATTGATAAGTCATCTAAAGACTTTGTGACCATACATTTACCATGGGAATATAATTTAGCCGAAAATCACGTATTTGGCTCAAGAAAAAACAAAAACATATTTCCAGATTGTCTCCGTGTGTGGCTGATATGTGTCGGTGTGCTTACAAACTGATAGTCTATAATTTTAGGTTGTTTTATGCACTAGTTCAAGTTTTAATATTTATAAAAACACGATATAAAGCGATCACATTACAACTCACGTTGAGCAAGTGTACCCATCGTTGGTGTAATATAGTGATGGTAGGATACCAAGGTCGTCCAAGGATACATGCTTTTAGTACCGAGTTGTTATTAATGTTTAGTTGAGTCCAAAAGTTAAGTTTTAAAAAGAAGAGAAAAATGCCCGGATAGTCTATGTGGTTTCGCCTTTTTTCACATATAGTCCCCAACTTTCTAAAATTACCTGAATAGTCCCCAAGTTTTCATTTTTTGTTCCCGGATAGTCCCTGGGTCTAAATTCAGTTTGTTTTCTCTGCTAAGAGGGTGTGAAATGACAAAAATACCCTTTCCTTAAAAGACCAAGCCATAGGGACTATCCGGGCATCTTCTTCATTTTTATTTATAAAACCCCACCACCACACTTCATCTTCAACCTCCACCCACCATCACCCTCCTCCACCCTCCACCATCACCGCCACAGTTTCAGAGAAAACCCGCCCGTCTAAAGGCCAACTGTGATAAAAGTTGGGCTCGGTCCCGAACCGACCTTTACTTTCTAACCTTCATCTTCATGCATTAATGAACCCAGGTTCCAAAATCCAAATGACCCTGCGACTCCACAACAAAAACACCACTACTCTGAATTCAAATCAAAATGCTGAATCCACAAGCAAAAGCTATTGAGCCGTCACAGTGTACATTAACTGCAATTTCTTCAAAAAGATTCCACTTTATTGAAATTAAGTTGAAATTCTAATCCCCTGTTCCTCTATTTGTTGAAATTTGTAAAAAAGCTATTTACTTTTTTATATGTTTGCCAAATTGGAATTTGGGTAAAAGATAGGAGGGGGATTCTGGGTTATTGGAATGTTCATGAACTTTCATGTGAAAACTTTCTGAAATGGAATCAGTTTGATTAATTTTCTTCAAAAATACAAACTATAATTCAAACTTTTTAACATTTACAAGACCAATTTATGCAAATATCTCAAATTAAACTCCTACGGTTGAAGAACAGAGGATATAGGGGTGGAAAATGAGACCCACTTGGAAGCTCGTCGCAGCATCACTGCAATAAATGGTTTACCCGCCCATCTTCAATATCACATCATCTTCAACCACTTGGAAGCTCGTCGGAGGAGACCAGTAACCCGCCTTCGATGAGCAGTTGTCGGCAAGCCGGCGTCTCCGCCGTTCCTTCTGCGTCTCCGATCTCCAGTCTCTCTCTCGTCTCCCTTTCTTCCTGTTCCGGTTCTGTCGCCGCACCGCCGCCGCGTGCGACGCTCCCTTTTCTTTCGTCGGAGTGGGGAGCTACCGGTCATCGGCCGGTGTCTGGCTCCAATGGTTTTGCGGTTATCAGTCGAGAGGAAGGAGAAGGCAAGTGAGGATTTTATGTTTTTGGTTGTCTGTATATAGTAATCGAGAGGGAGGAGAGTGAAAGTGATGATGTTTGGCTGTGCTGTGAGGAGAGATATATAGAGAGAGAGCGCATCGGGGAAAGAGGAACGACGGCGACAGCGGCGCCGCCGTCTGCGGGTGGGTGGCGGTGATGGTGGAGGGTGGAGGAGGGTGATGGTGGGTGGAGGTTGAAGATGAAGTGTGGTGGTGGGGTTTTATAAATAAATATGAAGAAGATGCCCGGATAGTCCCTATGGTTTGGCCCTTTAAGGAAAGGGTGTTTTTGTCACTTCACGCCGAGAAAACAAACTGAAGTTAGACCCAGGGACTATCCGGGAACAAAAAATGAAAACTTGGGGACTATTCAGGTAATTTTAGAAAGTTGGGGACTATAGGTGAAAAAAGGCGAAACCACAGGGACTATCCGAGCATTTTTCTCTAAAAAGAATAAATAAAAAGAAAAAGAAAAGAAAATAAATGATTCAAGAGGAAAATAAAAAGAAGTAATCAATGATAGGAAAATGGGTGTTTATAACATACCTCTTGATGCTTCGTTAACTAGCTCAGACCATGTGGTCACAAGGGCTCAATTGTCAGACGAGGAACTCTGTGTGTAAATGCGTATTATTGTGCAGTTCCTTTTTAGGGACCCTAGCACACTCAACCATATCGCTTTTGATCAGCAAGGAAACACAACTCAAGGTTGGGTATAGGATTTATTAATTATATAGTTTAAGGACCCAGTAGAAGTGGGTAGTGGCACTTGGTGGATGGTCTATCTGACCTTAAGTGGTATTACCAGCGAGCGATTCTGGAGGAGTAGTTGACTAAGCAATTTCTAGTCCTCATCTATCTCGCATTTAATCCATTTTAGGTTTAAACTTGCAATACAAAAACATAGTCTATATCGCTATTGAAATTGTTCGAACGGTTTAATCCGTTTTAGGTTTAAAAATGTGAATTCCTTTATGTCAATTTATACTTTTTGAACACAACAAATATATAAGCTTAACTTGCATTCACGACAATCACGAGTCATGACAGTATTTATGTTTGTGCGGGTTAGTTAGGGCATTTACTTGTAGGGGCGGTTCTTAGAAGACCTATAGCAGGGCCACGGCCCGGGCAAGTTTTTCGGCCGTAATGCTAATTTTCCGCATTTCGATCGAAATTTTTTATTTTAGTGCCCGTGTCTTTCGGCCCTGGCACGTTCAACGGGCAAGATCCGCCACTGTTTACTTGACAGTATATGTTTGTGCGTGTTCACTTGACAGTATGTATGTTTGTGCGTGTTAGTTAGGGCATTTACTTAACAGGCATGTGAATAAAAGAATCTTGCCAAAAGTCACTTATTCATAATGAATTAAATCTGTCTATCACTGAGAGATAATATACATAATGTTAAGCTAAATTGCGTTACAATTTGTACATTATATTTCTTGAGATTGAGCTTTATAAACCGTTTAAACATAAAACTCAAATTTGTAAATAATATCAAAGCTTATTTCCATCAATCTTAGGGAGAACGCTAAGCTCTTTACAATAATGATTTTAAATTTGTAAAGCATTGCATTATCAATTCGTTTTTTTAATAAATGGAAATATCCAGAGACGTTGTTAGACTTCAAAGTCTTTTTGTGAAGAAAAAGAAAAAAAGAGCAGAACCCAAAGATTGAGGCATTTGTGGATACTAATTGCCGTATTGACTTGCAAGTTTTCCATGCCAATAATTCAGCTTCTATGCATTTCTAAAACTATAAATGCACTAGTATTGTTAATCTCAAGAACCCATCACTTCACTACAAGAATCCATCCTTATATTTCACCTTTTTACCAGCTTATTCAGGGTTGTGGGATTTAATAATGGGGTATCAATGGGGTTTGGGGCTCCATTTTGTCTTTGCAACTATTCTTTTGGTTGCAGCCATAAATACCTGTTTGGGTGCTCGTAATTTAAATAGCATTGTGGCTTGCTTTGAGCATGAGCGGCTAGCTCTTCTCAAATTCAAACACAGTGTCACAGATGACTATGGTATGTTGTCATCATGGGTTGGCAATGACTGTTGCCACTGGGAAAGAGTCATGTGTGACGGTGTCACTGGACATGTTGTTAGTCTTCATCTTAGAGGTGATGATGATGATGCATCTCATGGACGCTTAGTAAGTGAAGAGTTGGGCACTTCTTTAGGAGAGTTGAGGCATCTAAAATACATGGACTTGAGTGGGAATGATTTTCAAGGAAGCCGGATCCCTGAGTTCATTGGATCCTTGAAACAACTAACATACCTCAATCTCTCTGGTGCACGGTTTTCTGGAATTATTCCTCCTGACATTGGAAATCTTTCCAACTTAAAGTATCTTGATCTTAACTCACAGCCATTTGTTGGTGGTCTCATGGCATATGATACGACCTGGATTTCTGGCCTTTCGTTACTCGAGCATCTTGACTTGAGTTATGCGAATCTTAGTGGAGCAATAAACCTTGACATGGTACTTTACATGATTCCTTCATTAAAAGTGTTACGTTTGTCAGAGTGTAGTCTTTCCAATGGCGATCTCACTCCTCTTCGTAATTCTAACATTTCATATTCTAAATTCAAACATCTGGATCTTAGCTATAATTTTTTCAATGATCCACTCCCACACTTTTTTCAAAACATGACATCCCTGCGTTTCCTGGATCTTTCACACAATAACATAGATTTCGGTCCGGCATTTAACTTTGCAAACTTTCTAAGCATGTTCCCTTCTTTATCAGTGTTTCGCTTGTCACATTGCAACAACAAAGAGACACGGTTATCTCATATACTCCATAATATTTCCACCCTTTCTACCATCCAACACTTAGCTCTAGATTCAAACACGTTAACAGGTTCAATTCCAGAATCTCTGAGAAAATTAAAATTCTTACAAGTACTAAGTCTATCTAGTAACAAATTGACGTGTCCCATTCCGACATTCCTTGGGAAACTTACTGAACTTTACCTTCACAGTAATTACTTGACCGGTTCAATTCCAGAATCTATGAGCAAACTAAATTCATTACAAGTGTTAGATCTATCTGGTAACAATTTCACGGGTCCTATTCCGATGTTCCACCGGAAACTTACCGAACTTGACCTTTCTGGTAATTACTTGAACGGTTCAATTCCAGAATTCTTAGGAAGATTAGATGCTTTAACAAATCTGTTTCTAGAACACAATCAGTTAAGTGGGACTATTCCAGTTTCAATTGGGCAACTCTCTAAACTCCGCTACTTTGATGTCTCTCACAATGATTTAGAAGGAGTCGTTTTCGAAGACCATTTTGCTAATCATTCGATGTTGGAGTACCTGAATGCAGCTTTTAACGCTAAGTTAGTATTCAATGTTTCGCGTGAGTGGCAGCCTCCATTCCAAAATTTGATTAATGTTAATCTCAGTTCTTGCAAGATCATAAACGGATTTCCACAGTGGCTAAGAAATCAGAGGAAACTTCTCACATTAGAGTTGTCTAATGCAACAATTTCAGGGCCTCTGCCCACATGGTTGCGGAAGATGCCCATCATTCCTGTCATAAATCTCTCCCACAACAACCTCAGTGGACCTTTGACCAACCTTCCAAATGGGGGTGCTCTTAACATTTTCCATTATTGGGATTTTGGTGAACCACGATTATATCTTCAAAATAACAATTTCAATGGGTCGATTCCAAGGTCCTTGTGCAAGAGGAGAGAATTAAATGATCTTGATCTTTCCAGAAATAGGTTAACTGGGGAAATTCCCAATTGTTTTAAGAACATGTATAATTTGCAGTTCTTGAAATTAAGATCAAATAGGTTAAGTGGCATCGTTCCAAGTTCTATAGTAGGCAGCTTTGCTGTTTTGAGCGTGTTGCAGTTAAATGATAATAACTTCAGTGGTGAGCTTCCAGTAGAACTTTGGAATTTAAATGAGTTAAAGGTCTTAGATTTGGGTAATAATGCATTCCGTGGAGAAATACCTGAACAAATCAGGGAAACAAATAAATTTAAATCATTGTGGATTCTTAGATTGAACAACAATAACTTCACTGGAAGAATTCCTCGATCTCTGTGCAATAACGTTGAGCTTCAAATTTTGGATATTGCACACAACAACTTTATAGGGACAATCCCTCGTTGTCTAGGAGAATTGCAAGGTATGGTTGACAGTAACATGCATCATTACATGGAGTTCTTTCGTGATGGTGCCGAGGAGGAGTTTGATCAAGTAATGAAAGGCACTACTCTCAAATACACGAAAACATGGTATCTTGTTAGTAACATGGACCTTTCAAGTAATAAACTTGTCGGAGAAATACCTGTAGAGTTAACTGTACTTCAGGGACTGGTGGGTCTCAATTTGTCCAATAATCATCTTACTGGAGGAATTCCAAACAACATTGGAAACATGACCGCGTTAAGTTCTCTCGATTTATCAGGAAACAAGTTGGACGGGCCGATCCCTCCAAACATTACAGCTTTGACTTTTCTGAGTTATTTGAATTTGTCAAACAACAACTTGTCAGGACCAATTCCAACAGGAAATCAATTTCTTACCCTCACCGATCCATCAATATATGCTGGGAACAAAGGTCTATGTGGAGCTCCATTGCCAAAGAAATGCTCTCATCAAGACCCAACCGCAATTGCCAAGAACATATATGAAGCTAATCATGAGCCCAACAAGGTATGGTTTTATGTGGACATAATATGTGGTTTTGCAACAGGGTTTTGGGGTATTGTTGTAGTTTTGATGTTGAAGAAGCAGTGGAGACACAAGCTTTTCATCTTCGCTGAGGAGTCCATGGACAAGATACACGTTGCAGTCATGGTAAGGGTTAACAAGATGAAGAGAGGAAGAGAAGCCACGTAGATGCACTCGAATGCAAGTAATTCACATGCATACTATCATTGTTGTTTTTAATTTTAATACTGCTTCTAGGAATTTATATTCGTAAGCCGTTTGTTATATGGTGTGGTTGTGTGTGTATGTATTTGTTATGTACTTTTTATCCCACTGTATTTGTTTAAATATTGTTGTTTGTTTGGCCTTTTGCCCGTTTGGGTCGGAGATTGTTTTAATGAAGTTTAATTTTCAAAAAAAAAAAAAAATTGTTTAAATATAGTTGTTTCCAATGGTGTCAATCAAGTAAATATATTAATATTATTACTTGAGATTTTGTTTAATATGTACATTGTATATACTTTCGTTTAGGTTAAACAGTAAGTTTCTAAGCTTAAATATGAGTCATGAGTGAATTACAACTCATTCAACCGCATACTTTACCCCATGATATCATCATCATCATACTTACTTGTATTGATTTGTAACATAACATAACAAGCCGGCCCGATTAACAAGCTAACCGAACCATACCAAAGGAGTACACATCCGGGGAGAGACCAAGTGGTGATCTCTCCCTCTGAGGCCTAAAACCTCCTAAAGCTTCCAAGTGTTACAAATGGCAAGGGGTTTCTATTTATAGCCACACCCCTTGTCTTGCAAACACCCACGGTCAAACAAATAACCCTCTCGTTTGACCACTTCAAACGAGCGGGTCAATACACGTTCGTCTGACCATTTCACTAACTATTACATATTCAGCATAAAGTAAATCTAATCTATTCGACAAGCATCGGACACAAAATCTGCATCAATAAATTCCCCCTTGTCCGTTGCTGTCGAATGCTGAAAATGCAACTGCAATCGATCTTCAGTCAAGTATTTATCTTCTCTGTGTTAACAAATTTCCCCTTGATCGATGATCCAGGTAAGTAGTATCTTGACGCTTCTTTTATAATAGTTCCCCTTCAAAGTACGCGTATCCGTATTGGGTGTTGTGCAATTTCCTCAAAAGGCTCAATTGACCGATCTTCCGCTGATCTTCCAATACTCAACCGACATTTGACAAGGGTTCCATTCTTTAAAAACTGAATCAAGTCTTGATCTTCAAGCATACTACATTGGTACCATCAAGTCTTCATCTCCGACTCCCTCATCCCTTATCATCACATTGTCATCTTCAACGTCATCTAACAGCATCATCATCGACACCATCCCTATAATCAGCATCATCGGCACCAGCGGAACAGTCGCCGGGAAACCAAAGGAGGAAGGATGAGGGGTGTGGGGTGTTTGCTGAAGAAACAGAGGATGGTAGTGGGTGTCGGGGTGCGGCTGTCGCCGGAGACTCCGATTGGAGCCGGTTCTTCGCCGGAGTATGCACCGGAGAGGGAGAGAGGTGAAATGGGTGTGGGGGTCGCCGGTTGTAAGACTGAGTGTCTCTCCTTCATCAGTGTTTAGGTGTGTGTATTGTTTATATGTAATCGAGAATAAGGAGTAGAGATTTGAGAAGATGAATGTCTGTGTTCTCAATTGTGGTTGTGTGGGTAAAGGTTTTTATATGGATCTTGTAAGATCTTGTGTAGATTTTGTAATATTTTGTAGAGATTTGGTCTAGATTTGTAGAGATTTTGCAAAGAATTTTAAATGGGATCTGGTATAGATTTTGGTAAGATTTGTAGAGATTTGTAGATCTTGTATAGATCTTTAAGGGAAAGATCTAATATATTATGTGCAGGTTTAGGTTTGTGGGTTTTGGGCTTGGGCCCAGGGCCCACAAGCCCATCTCATGTGTAAGTGGCCCGTAATTCCTACGAGACCTGATATCGCGACCCAAACTCCATAAGCATAAAATATTCGTGTAACATCCATATTTGTCGGCGTCGTCAGTATTTCGTACGGTTTCAGTTTATTACCGTTTAATTTCCAACAGTATCTCCGCAGATCGTCACACGCGCACTGTAGAACCGCATAAGCGTTCCTAAGCTTACTGAGGCCCTAATTAAGTTAATTTGCGTCGTAAACACTATTTATTATCGGTTTAATTATGTAATTAAGGGCGTAAACTACCGGTTGTCACAGATAAAACACCAGAAAAAGAGGCAAATAAGGAGAATGTGGATATGTCACAGTTGTCGCAGTGGACACCTTCATTGGTAGAAGAGATATGTAAGACGGTTGACAAGACAACCACACCGACGACTCAGCTTACAGTAGTGGAGCAGCCCGCACTTGTCGTCACACCGATCTCCCAAAAAACACAGGAGGAATATGAATATTCGATTAGACGTGGGCAGCTTATACACGATTGGACCTTGGAAAGCGGGAAGTAAGACCGCAAAGACAAACAGAGTTGACCGATACTCTAAGGTCTCCATACGTGAAGCGGGCAGTAGAGATTAGTGCAAATCTTGAAAACGCTGAGGTCTCAGTCAGCTCATACATGTTTTCAGCCTGGGTTCAATGTGGTATGTTATAAAAATGCCATTTATAATACGAATGTTTCTACAAAATATGTTAAGACACAATGTTTGAAAGTGATTCGTCTGACATTATTATAACACATTGTTTAAAACTTGTTTGTATACATTAGGGATGTTGTGTTTAGAACTAAGAGAGGAGTGCCGGTTATGAGATCTCCGCTCGAATCATTAATTCCGGGAATGGAATTGCACATATTGGTAATAAGCGCATGGGCGGATTTGTTGAATTATGAAGAAAAATTCAAGCAAAAGGGGAGCATCGCACGCCTGTTCTGTTCAGTAAATATGTTGGTAAGGCTGATCATAATGACCTTGTAATATAAGTTCACTACTTTTGTAATATTGTTTAACACAATCACTTTAAAATGCAGAATGAAGACGACTACAAAAAAAGTGCAAAATCGAGGTCAAAATCATTCGCAGAAAACATGGAACCGGTCTTAATTTCTGCTGATGTGAAAAAGATACCTGACAAGTCGCTCATCTTGGTACCAATCTTACACAACGATCATTTCTATTGCGTATGTTTTAATTTAAGGGATATGAAGGTAGAGGTTTTGGACAACAGCGCTAAGGATGTGTCGATGCAAGACAAATACAACAAACGGCAGGAAAAATTGGTACGCCCCTCTATATATAAACTACAAACGTCCTTTGTTATACAAATGCATGCCAATTGTTACATATTTGTTAAAACACAATTAACAACCTGCAAAAAGTTTGAGATAGTGCATAAAGTTCTATATGTATAAAGTTTGATATACTGAATGATACGTTATCAGCACTATTAATACTTTAAAACACAGGGTAATGTGACACTACTTAATAACAAATATTATTAACTTAAAACACACTTCATCAGAATTTTAAAGTTTGATGTTAAAACACAATTGACACTGAATGATACGTTATTAGCACTATTAATACTTTAAAACATAGTGTAATGTGCCACTACATAATAACAATAGTATGAACTTAAAACACACTTCATCATAATTTTAAATTATTCCCTTTGTTAATAACGGGTATACGTAAACAAACCTATGCCACAATCTGTGCATTTACATGAATTTAGTTTAAAATACATCTCTGATTAAATTGTTTATCATGCAGCGTGATGCTTTATGAGTGTATTTGGAAAAAAAAATAGGCATCCAGCGGGTGGGGCGATCGGTAAAGTTGAGCCGGTACGATTGGAGATGCCATGGCGTACAAAACATAATGTAATCGATTGTGGCGTTTTCCAAATGCGCCATATGGAAACATACAAGGGCGTAGCTGGAAAAGGTTGGGAATGCGGATTCTCAAACGAGTGCACTGATGCGGGTGAGATTACATACAAGCAGCGCAAAGAAATTGATGATCTCAGGCATAAGTACATTACGAAGATGCTCCTAAGTGACGCAAACGAGTACAAAGGTTTTGTTGAAGCTGAAGTTGCTAAATATAAAAAGTTGTCGGTCGATGAAAAAAAGAGGCTAGAAACAAAAGCCTTCGACGCAATCAATGAAAGATTGGAGAAGTAACTTAAAATGGGATGTTTCAACTTAAAACACTTCGTTGGCGGTGGTTTGTTGAACTAATATGTGATGTTTTACAAAAAAAGTTTTAACATTTTGTTGGTGGTGTTATATTTTGGAATTTTATATATTAGAATATGTTCAGTGTGTTCAGTGTTTTTTTTTTGTTTCATGTCGATAAAAATGTCAACTATAACAGCTTGAAACTCTTTAACAATGTGAATTTATGTCGATAATGTTACTTTGTTTGGATCTACATAAGACATACAGTTTGTACTAATGTATGAACTCTTAAAAAACAGCCTATATACATTATGAAAATACTGTGATCTGGAAACCAGCCTATCTTTTTCATCAAGTCTCTATAATTTAAACAAAGTTAAAACACATTTTAATAGTTTTACAAATTAAAATGTATACCAAAACCACGAACAAATCAAGCATCATATAAAACACCAGAGGCTATTTAAAAAAAAAAAGTTAACACTAAAACACAAAGCAACAAGAACATAAATGTCCAACCCAACAAGTCTTAAAATCAACAAAAAAAAAAATCCAAAACAAACACACGAGAAAAATAAAACCGAAAAATGAATAGTTCAGCAAAAGACTTAAAATTTTGATAAAAAACATCCTACTCTGCCATGTCTTCATCATCCATATCTGCATCGTTTCCAGATGTGTAAAACACATCATCAGCATCGTTTGATCCAGGACCATCACCTTCAACAACTGTAGCAGCGTCTCCTTCAGCAATTGTAGCATCATTACCTTCAGCGTTCCGCGAAGCACCTGCCTCAGGCACAGCCACGGTGTATTTCCAACACGTTACTCTGTTATGACCATATTTTTTACATAATGAACATTGACGACGTTTACTTCCAGACTGGCTTATGGCTCGCTTCTTTTGAGATTTGAGGCGTTTATGAGAACCACAACCCTTGAACCTGGTACCAACTGGAACACGGATAGTGGCCGTGCTCTCTGGAGCAACTCCCAGCAGTTCAGCAAACCGATTACGTCGTGTCTTGGGAGGTGCATTTATCTGAGCTTCAACAGTGATTGGCATAAACTGCTTGATATAATCACGAAAATTACACAACTGATCAAATATTGAAATCAACTTGTTCACAACATACTCAGTTGCGTGACTAATCTCACGAACACAACGGTTAACCTCCTCACTACGATCTGGATCTCCACCATCCGTAAGAATGGACCCGGGGGAACTATTTGGAACAGCTTCACGCATCCAACGCCTCAATATATATTGTTTCGGAGACTCCCTTACATCAAGAATCCGTAACACACAAAAAATGTGACTGCACAACAATCCAAACTGCTCAAACCTGTTGCAGTTACACTTAACAGTAACATCCTCCTCGCGTATCATAACCTGTAACATTGAATATCCATAAAACACAGTTTATATAAAAGACGGATAATTAAAAAAAACAAAAATAATGTATACATAACCTAAAACACAATATCACCTCGAAGAACGAAGAACATGGCTGATCGAGATCCTTTATAAAAAACTTAATGAAATCACCGACGTGACCTAATCTGACACTAGTACAACGATGAATAACATGTTGAATCTCGAGTTGAACATCAAAAAATATAGTTCTGGTATATATCTGAACTGCTTGCTTCTCGAGAACAAAATCACTCCACTCTCCAGGGTTGGTGTATCGAGTGTCATGATCGTTTTTTCGATGCTCGTGTCTTTGCGCTTCAATAGTTGTGTCGAAGTGGCTAAGAAATTCAACCAACGTGCACTTTGGATTGCTAATCTTGCCAAAAAGTGATTCTCGCTTTCGGACCTAGATGATGTCCGCATAAGACCAGACATTTCTTCTCCGCGATAGTAAGATGGAATCCATGATTCACGTAGCCCGTATATATACGTCAACCATTCATGGTCGGTTAAACCGAAATCATTTAAAATAGCTGCCCATTCAGTCTCAAACCCTTCGGGCAATAGAGAATCAGTCCAAACAACTGCAGAAAACCTTTTCCTGAAATCTGTATTTGAACACAGGGCAGCCCTGTCACGGCCCCCGACCCGATTTGACCCGTTTCAGGAGCCGCGGGACAGAAATCCTGCGGTATTTAATTAATTGAGTTTGACAGCGGAAGTTTTCATCAGGATCTTTTAAAATGTAAATATTTCCCGATTATTTTATTTCACAATTCGGGATAAAACCCGGTAATTTACAATAGTTTGATTTCACGAAGAAATCTTTTATTTTACAAAACATGTTTCTTTATTTTATACTGAGCCACTTCTTTGAGCTTGTAGTGCTATATGGCACTTTTCCTGATTCATAACAGATCACCTGAAACATGTTTGAAAAAGGTTTTGTCAGCGGGAAATACTGAGTGAATCATTCTATTTTGCATAATGATGCATAGTTATCAATTACATCATAAGAGCGATTACAATGGCTTCTATCTTATTTCTATCTGGCATTCTGTCACAATGGTGACATGTCACAATGGTGACGATGGTCATACCACTATTTAGATCAATGAACCTAAATAGTGATGATTATCCCTGTAGGTCAATGAACCTAACAGTGATTATCCCGAGTAGGTCAATGAACCTAATTGGGAGAAAATTAGTAATGTGCACAATACCCCACTAACCAGTAATTCAAGATATCCACGACTTAGTCCCTGTAACTATAACCTTGAAAATAATTTGAGGTATTGTAAAATATTTGATAAAAAGAGAATGACTCACAAACTGTGAGAAAAGGAGAATGACTCACTTTGCAGATTTATACGGGCAGAGTTTGGCCTACTGATTTAGCCTTTTATCCTAAATAACAAGCACACAATTCGGGGGTTAGTAATCAATCCAGCAATTTACGATAACTCACGAGATCAAATTTTCACAACGAACGACAAAGTGCAATACTTCATCCATCGATTTAACGATGATCCGTCAAATTAATGACGAACGACAAAGTATAATACTTTATCCATCGAATTAACGATGATCCGTCAAATTAATGACGAACGATAAAGTATAACCCTAATGTGGGCGACACTTAAACATCCATTGGATATATTGATCGTCGGAAAATGAATCGTAGCAGCGATTGTGCTAATACCCTGATTGTGGCATCGATTTAGTGCCTGTGTGTGTTAATTGTGGTAAACAGACAATATCTCAGCGCACAAAGTGAATTTGAGCGTCGTTTCAACTCCCAGAATCAAGTCCCAAACTCATCTATTTATAGCCAAATTTTGACCCTTAGGCGGCCCGCGTGAGAATTAAGATAACTTGAGGCGGCCCGCGTAAGAACTATTTTTAGGCATAGGGTTGCCACGTGTGGGACTAGCTCAGCTGAGTCGACGGTTTTCGTAAATTCCTTTCTGCCTACGTTTTAAGTGGATAATCGTCAATAGGGTTTATCCCCCCCTGAGTTTTAGGGGCCCTAATCCTGATTCTGAAAATTATGAAAATTTAGGGTTTATTCAGAATCACTTGGGTGTCTCTATTAGGGTTTCCTATTGGTCAAATTACTTTAGTAATTATGACTTTTGATGAGAGTTGTTACATTCTCCCCACCTTAAGAAAAATCTCGTCCTCGAGATTTACCGGAATAATTGAGGATATTTTCTCTTCATTTTGGATTCCAGTTCCCAAGTATATTAGGCTCCTATCTTTGAATCCCACTTTACTTAAACTAACACTATTTGTTTACCTTTATATCTTGGAAAGGTACTACCAAAGATTCGTTTAATAGGCATCTCTTGAGATTGGATATATAAAATATATCATGTACTCCAGCTAACTCTTCCTGGTAAGCAACTAATCCTATATGTTGGTTTACTGGAAATGGTCCTACGTACCTTGGACTTAGCTTTCATTTCTTACTCCTTTCCAAGGAGATACTTTCAATTACATTTTGTCTCCAACTCGAACTCCAACAGCTTTTATCTATTATCTGTATACTTTTCTGACGATCTCTTGTCGTCTTCATCCTTTCCTTTGTGATACTGAATATCACAGTTGTAGTCACTTAGGATTTTTATCCATCTCCTTTGTCTCATGGTTTAATTCTTTTTGCCCAAAAATATATATCTTAAATTCTTATAATCCGTATAGATAGTACCCTTACTTCCATAGATAATATCTCCAAATCTTAAGGCAAAAATTATGGTTCCTAATTCTAACTCATGAGTGGTATAGTTCCTTCGTTCTTTTTCAATTATCTTGATGCATACGCAATTACCTTTTTGTGTTACATTAACATGCATTCAAATCCTAACTTTGAAGCATTACCTTATACTTCAAAATCTTCAGTTCATATAGCTAATATTGGAGCAGTTTGGTTAATTTCTGTTTTAAGATCCTCATTCAAACCTAGCTATTTTACAGGTTAACTTAGTTAATGGTATAACTATCTTAGAAAAATCCTTAATAAATTGTCTGTAATATCCGACTAAACTTCTAATTTCCATTGTGGATTAGGGAACCTTTCATTTTGATAATATCTTATCAGGAGTTACGTGAATACCTTCGGGATTCACCATATGACCTAAAATTGCACTTCTAGCAGCCAAAATTCATTCTTCGAAAATTTGGCGTACAGTTTTTTCTTTTCTTAACAAAGTTAAGAGTACATGTAAGTGCTGATAATATTCTTTCTGACTTTTAGAATAAATATGTATATCGTCGATAAAGATAATTACCAATTTATCCAAATATAGTTTACAGATCCTATTTATCATGTCCATGAATGCTGCAGGTGCATTCTTTAATTCGAAGGGCAGGACTGTAAACTTGTAATGACCATACCTAGTTCTGAAAACAGTCTTAGGTACATCTTCCTCTGATACTTTTAATTGATAATATCCGGAACATAAGTTGATCTTAGAAACTATTTATCTTCTTGTAATTGATCGAATAGATCATTAATTCTGAGTAATGGGTATCGATTCTTAATTGTAACTTTTATTCAATTCTCTATAATCAATACACATTCTTATTGAACCATACTTTTTCTTAACAACCAATATTGTGCTAACCGATAAGGTTCCCTGGCTTATCGGTAAAATTCCTGGAATTAGATGAATCCTAAATTCTATCTCCCTATCTGATGGTAATCCATGTAAATCTTCTGAGAATACATCTGGGTATTCTGAATTTACAGAAATTTCCTTAATTTCTTTATCTTTAGTATTAATGATTACTGATATCATATATAATATTCCTTGCTTTCGTTCATAACTAACAACTTTCATTAGATATGAACTTTATGACTTATTTCCTGTAATCATTATTATTTCTCCAGTGATTGCTCAAACTTCTATAGAATTCTTATTACAGATAATTCGAGCATATTTGTTTTACTATTCAATCCATTCTTAGCACAACCTTGATTTCAACTAATTTCATAGATAATAGGGTTGCAGAAAATTTATGACTTAAAAGTTCTATTTCTATGTTTTGTAGAACCTTATTTACTTTAACTAACTTCCTATCTGCCAATTCTACTGTAGAAATTTATCTAATGCTTGTTAACGGTAAGTTAAGAGTTTGGCAGAGTAAAGTATTTATAAAACTTTGGTTTGCACCAGAGTCAAATAATACTATTGTGTAAACGTTGTAAGCTAAGAACATACCGGCTATCACATCTGGAATCATCTCGGCTTCTTGAGTAGTCAGCTGGAAGGCTCTTACATTCCTTTTTGCTCCTTCTGCTGGTTTGACTTGATTGTCAAATGGTTTATTCAGTTTTGGACAATCTGGCCTAAGATGTCCAGTTTCTCCACAGTTGTAGCAGACTGAAAATTTCTTTCTCCTGCAGTCTTCTTCTTGATGCCCCGGAATTTTGCAAAAATTGCAATATCCTTTGCATTTTCCAAAATGCTTCCTTTTGCAAGAATTGCAAAATGGACTAGTGGTAGATTGCCCATTCTCTCTTTTCTTGAAATTGTTATGGTTACCCGAACGGAATTCTTGGGTAATCTTTTGGTCTACTTCCTTCCTTCTATTTTCTTCTCTTGTCCGTACTAGTTCGTCAGTCAGAGTATTGGCTAATTCCACCGCATCATCAATCGTGCGAGGTTTCGCAGCCTTGACGATATTACGGATTTCGGAAATCAATCCCCAAATATAACGAGAAATAAGTACCGGCTCTGGCGAAGCCAGGGTTGGTACCACTCGAGCATATTCGAAGAATGTCGTAGTATACCCTCGACAATCTACATCCACCATCCGATGGGTTAGAAACTTATTTGCCATTTGATCTTTTTCATATTCAGGACAAAATTTTCTTTCTACAAGACTCTTAAATTCTTCCCAGTTCATAGCATACGCCATCCTTCTTCCTTTTGCCTGTAACACTGTGTTCCACCATTCTAACGCCACTTCTTTGAAAAGGTTTGATACATACATAACCTGATCATCCTGAGCACATTTACTTATGGCAATTACTGCCTCTGTTTTCTCTAACCAACGCAGTGTCGCAGTCGCTCCTTCATTGCCTGCAAACTCAGTGGGTTTACAAGCAAGAAATTCTTTGTAAGTGCAACCAGGTGTTGCAACTTTCCTTTTCTTAGGGAGCGGAGCTTGCCGTGGTTCATTATCATGATTAACATGATTACCGCCTCCATTTACGCTATTACTGAAATTATCTTCAGAAATGCGTTTACTAGGAACAACTTGTTGCGGTTCGATTGGATTTTTAACAGCAGCAATGATTGCTGGAATAGCATTGGCTATCCCTTGAGCAACTATTCCTGGAATAGCGTTGGCTATCCCTTGAGCAAGGATATTTTCTATATCTTGCCTAGTTACATATTGATTCCCCAGTTGTTGCTCAGATTGATTATCCTCATTAACTGGTTCATTATTAGCGTTTTCCATCTGATATCTAATTTATAGATAAATAATTAGTATAAAGGAAATAATCCAATGTTATAATTTAATCGCACATAATCACATAAACGAATATACAAACAAAATTGTAACTTTTCTAAAATTTCCTTATATCATGCTTCTATATACACCTGTTTGATTTATTCTACACATACTGATTTTACTATTATTATTACATAACCATAGTTTCATAAATCCCCTATCCTTTGTCAGGTGAAGTTCTAGTAACGGCGTTTCTTCTCATCGTATTTCCAAGAGATCTGTCCCAAAATTTCTTGGATCCTATTCCCAGCATCCATTTTGTCAAAATGACGAAATCAGCCATATTCTCGTTACTCATTGGTGAATTTGGTAAAGGTTCTGGATTGAACTTAGGAAAAAGCCTATAGGGATGGTTTTGTAACAGTATTTCATTATTCAACCATTCGTCTATATTCCAGTGGTTCGAAGGGTTTGGAATAGCTGGTTCTAAGTTTATAAAATTATTTTCATTAACATGCTTAATAGTATCATCGGTTGCCATTATAAAATCTAGTTCTTCTTGAGATGGTAATTCCTCAATTTGCCTAGAACTTTCCCCAATTTCCATTTTCTTAGGTTTAGGTTTCTCAAGAGGTAAAGTGTTGAATTCTATAGGTTCTTCTATGTCTGGAATATACCTATTGAAATCTCTGGAAACTTCAATTCTTACTGGATAGATATTTAAATTCTGAAGGGCTTCCGACAGATCACTCATGCTGTTTATGCAAGATACACACAATTACTAAGTTTAAAAATTATATCAAATTTCATAGAAAACTTTTAAATATTATTTCATATTGGGTAACTATGAAACAACCGAATATGAAAACATACTAGGTTTTATTTGTAAATTTATTTACTGAATAAGGTTTATAGACTGTAGATAATAGAGATACTAAAACCTAGGTCAAATTATTTTAAAGATTTATACTTACTGCTACAGCGGTTAGCATATAAAAATCTGCCCATACTGTTCAAAATTAGTCAGATAATAAAACATATAATCACAAAATAGCAATTAAATTAAGTATTTTCTAAATACTTAATTGGCTTAAATCAGTGGCTCGATAAGTGGCTCTGATACCACCTTTTTCTGTCACGGCCCCCGACCCGATATGACCCGTTTCAGGAGCCGCGGGACAGAAATCCTGCGGTATTTAATTAATTGAGTTTGACAGCGGAAGTTTTCATCAGGATCTTTTAAAATGTAAATATTTCCCGATTATTTTATTTCACAATTCGGGATAAAACCCGGTAATTTACAATAGTTTGATTTCACGAAGAAATCTTTTATTTTACAAAACATGTTTCTTTATTTTATACTGAGCCACTTCTTTGAGCTTGTAGTGCTATATGGCACTTTTCCTGATTCATAACAGATCACCTGAAACATGTTTGAAAAAGGTTTTGTCAGCGGGAAATACTGAGTGAATCATTCTATTTTGCATAATGATGCATAGTTATCAATTACAGCATAAGAGCGATTACAATGGCTTCTATCTTATTTCTATCTGGCATTCTGTCACAATGGTGACATGTCACAATGGTGACGATGGTCATACCACTATTTAGATCAATGAACCTAAATAGTGATGATTATCCCTGTAGGTCAATGAACCTAATTGGGAGAAAATTAGTAATGTGCACAATACCCCACTAACCAGTAATTCAAGATATCCACGACTTAGTCCCTGTAACTATAACCTTGAAAATAATTTGAGGTATTGTAAAATATTTGATAAAAAGAGAATGACTCACAAACTGTGAGAAAAGGAGAATGACTCACTTTGCAGATTTATACGGGCAGAGTTTGGCCTACTGATTTAGCCTTTTATCCTAAATAACAAGCACACAATTCGGGGGTTAGTAATCAATCCAGCAATTTACGATAACTCACAAGATCAAATTTTCACAACGAACGACAAAGTGCAATACTTCATCCATCGATTTAACGATGATCCGTCAAATTAATGACGAACGACAAAGTATAATACTTTATCCATCGAATTAACGATGATCCGTCAAATTAATGACGAACGATAAAGTATAACCCTAATGTGGGCGACACTTAAACATCCATTGGATATATTGATCGTCGGAAAATGAATCGTAGCAGCGATTATGCTAATACCCTGATTGTGGCATCAATTTAGTGCCTGTGTGTGTTAATTGTGGTAAACAGACAATATCTCAGCGCACAAAGTGAATTTGAGCGTCGTTTCAACTCCCAGAATCAAGTCCCAAACTCATCTATTTATAGCCAAATTTTGACCCTTAGGCGGCCCGCGTGAGAATTAAGATAACTTGAGGCGGCCCGCGTAAGAACTATTTTTAGGCATAGGGTTGCCACGTGTGGGACTAGCTCAGCTGAGTCGACGGTTTTCGTAAATTCCTTTCTGCCTACGTTTTAAGTGGATAATCGTCAATAGGGTTTATCCCCCCCCCCCCCTGAGTTTTAGGGGCCCTAATCCTGATTCTGAAAATTATGAAAATTTTAGGGTTTATTCAGAATCACTTGGGTGTCTCAATTAGGGTTTCCTATTGGTCAAATTACTTTAGTAATTATGACTTTTGATGAGAGTTGTTACAAGCCCCTACCTAAAGGAATATTTTAGCATGTATGTTAAAAACCAAAAATTAAAACACAGTAAAAAATACACATGTAAAAAAAGAAAACCCTGTCATAGAAAAAACAGACCTGTGTAGTGAGTTTATCCATGATGTGCCACATACATAACCGATGCCTCGACTCAGGCCAAACATCCGCTATAGCCCTTTTCATTGCAGGGTCTTGGTCAGTAACGATTAAGGGAAGCGCGTACCCATATGCGTTCTTGATCACCTTAAGTAACCAGCTATACGTCTCTGCCGTTTCAGAACCGAGAATTGCAGCACCAAGTGTGACGTTCCTATTGTGATTATCAATCCCAGTGAAAGGGACAAACATCATGTTATACCTGCAAACAAACAATCAACGATGACAAAAGATGATAATGAATTTATAACACAGTAGGGTTTAAAACACAATGAATATATAAAAAATTAATCTCGTCGATACTTGTTCCGCTTGTAGGTAGCATCAAATGATATAACGTCTCCAAACATATAATAATTCCTCTTCATATCCTCGTCGGCCCAAAAAATGCACTTCAACACACCTTCGTCTGTCGTTTCATATTCGCAAGAGAAGTTCGGTAAAAACTCATTTTTCCTCATTAGTCGCTTGATAAACATTTCAGCATCAAACTCTTTGATAAACAGATTTAATTCTTTCTTGAAATTTTTGAAATCGACTTTGGTCGCACCGACTTTGTCGAACCCACCATACACTTCCTTCATAAAGTTAAATGCACGAACATGACCAATGTTGAGATTTGACATCTTGTTTATCATCTCTTTGTGCGCACGATTAATACCCCTGTTTTCCTTGAGAAGATGTAAATCTTCTTCGTGCACAAAATCATGGTTGTGCGCCTCTGTGAAATGATACAGCAAATACTTCTTGGCATCGGTAAGCTTTATTCTGATCACAGCTTGGCATCAGGTCCTTTTGGATGGTACCCTACGTACCCACCTATTAGACGGTTGTTCGGCTAAAGTATCGAGCGGTCGAAACTCTTTTTGACCCTCCTTTGAACAAAAAAAATACTTGTTTATAACAATACCATGGTTCTCGTGCTGTGTGCCCTTCCTAACAGTCCAACCTCCAGCTTCTGCATAAGTTCTGTAAAAGTTATACGCAGCATCAACTGTGTCAAATAACATACCCTCTGCTGGCGTCAACGAAGAGGGTGAATCTGGAATATATCTCTTTGTTCCCGAGTTTGGAGAAACTTGTTCAACACCACGTAATTGGTAATTGGGTGCATCTACAAAACATGACAAAAAATGAGCATAAAACACATTTGTAAAACACAACTGACCATGCAACCAACTAATGAACTTATATAACACACCAAAACAAAAAAATCTAACCTGAATGCTAAGAAACTAATAACCATGGGAAAAAAACAACATAATGCAAGTTAAAACACACCATTCATTGAAACTATAAAAAAACATTGACTTCAACCTCAATTAATGTTGTAATTTTATCAGGTTCAATGTCTAAAATACCCTTAAATAAAAATAGTAATAACTATAATAAAAATGATAATAACAGGAGGGTTTATTTTTCGTCGATTTGTTATAGGCATCAGCACATATATGGATCATGTGATTTGATGCTTCTCGCTCACTCATTTCCGGACGAAATCTCTTACTTAAATTACCAATTGAATCTCCTCTGCTAAACCTTGGTAATCCACTTTCTACAATCATTAGAGTTTAGACCATGTGTAGTGGGACACAAATAATGCACCATCCTTGGGCGTTTTGCGTCATGTGGCAGTTTAGTCAACAATGGAGCATTGTGAATAGTTTTTCTTAAATGAGTGTAGTGGGGATGTGAACATTGTGGGGGCATTATGTTAAAAGGGGTGTAATAGAATTAAATAAAAAAACTATCAAAATATGTTATTGGACAAACCCCGGCGTGGAAACCGGTGACTGGCCAAAACCATTGAAGTAAGGCATGGAAAAAAGAACGCCAAAAGCATTTTTTTTTTTTAAAAACGCCCAGGGGCGGGTTTTTTTTTTTTGTGGGGGGGGGGGGAACGCCAAAAAACCCACTACGGATGGCCTTAATACTGTTTTCATTTTTTTTTGCAAAATATGGCGGTGTTCTTCCGGATACGCGTTGATGTCGGTTGTCATTATCTTCAATACCTTTATTTGTGTCGCCTCTTCTTTCAACCTAAGCCGTTTGTCGACTTCACGTTTCTTCACCTTTACCTTTTTGGCTGCGACATTGGTGAATGCTTTGAATTAGGCCTTTCAATCGTCCATTTTCGAGCTGCTCCCTGATGAGGCTTGTCTTTTTGCAGCCGCCACTCTTTTGGTGTTGTCCCTCCCTATGGGACATTCCTCCTCCGGAACTTCATTTACATCATCGTCAAATTCAGGCTTGTGTAAAGAAACGGTCGTCCGAGCCTCCCACACTGTAACTTCGAGACTCGGGTTGTTTGGGTTGTATGGATCAATGGCTTTATAAAAGTTGGAGAGGTTTTAAAAAAATGGTTGAAATTGAATAAAAGAGAGAGTTTGGTTGAGATTGCGTAAAGAAATGGTTGAGATTGTTGTTATTTATAAAGAAAATAATTAACATTTTATTATATAAAACTAGCCATTATTAAACGGATTGATTTTTGAAGGTGTGCCCGTTGCAAGCGTGAGGGAGGGGACGATAAGGACGAGACGGGGCTGGAGAGGGGGTGTGGACGAGCCCCGCCGAGCTACGACGACCCGAAGCCATCTCCATACCCATTAGCCTAACTGAGTCATCATGACTATGACTCAGCTTGAAGTGAGCATTTTCAAACCGCATGTTCCCGCCAGATGACATCTCAATGAACCTAAAGTCAACGTGAACAAGCCTCCCTCACTACACCCACATTATATTCCATGTTACCACTTGCTTCGTCACTCAAAAGCATGCAGAAAACCGAAATAACCGAACCGTAACTGAAATAATCCACAAAACCGTAACGTGCTATATTTTTTTAGTGCCCGTATCTTTCGGCCCTGGCACGTTCAACGGGCAAGATCCGCCACTGCATGAATGATTATAAAATATACATGAATGATTATAAATTATCTTTTTATATGTGTGACACACGCTTAATACGTAACCGTACAGAAGAACCATGAGAATATAAACACTTGTAAGTATTGTTGCAAGATTTAGTGGTTATGCGGCTATACAGTCGTCATGTACCATAGTTTCAATGTGTAAATGTGTTTTATTTAAAGTAAGTTTTGTATTAAACAACCTTCTTTGAAGATTTAGTGGTTATGCGGCTAGTGGAGGGTTCAAATGAGAAGAAATTCTTTGTAAGAAGAAAAAAGAAGAAATTTCAACCAATAGGATTGCTTCATTAGACTTCATTTAATATTTGTACTTAATGTAACTATAAGGGTATATTAATAAACTTACATACATCATTAATTGGTAGTTTCATCTTTAATAACTAACTATATTAAATTTGTAACTTATTTTTAAGATATGGGCATGTCTATTCATACACCCCTTTGGTCTATCTACACACCCCCCAGTGTGGAGCTGTGGCCAGAGCAGGGTGTTTTGGTCCGGTCAACCAGACAAATACTGACGGGTGTCTGACGGGCCTGTTGACCGGACCAAAACGCCGAGCTTTGGTCGCGTTTTGGTCATGTCAACCAGACAAAAGACTGACACCCGGCCAGTCTTTTGTCTGGTTGACAGGACCAAAACACGACCAAAGCTCGGCGTTTTGGTCCGGTCAACAGACCCGTCAGTCTTTTGTCTGGTTGACCGTACCAAAACGCCGCGCTCCAGCCACAGCTTCACACTGGGGGTGTGTGAATAGACAAAGGGGTAGGTGGGAGTGTGTGAATAGCAAGACCAGATATATATATTTTTCACAAAAAATAAAAATAAAAATTCATTTAAAGTGTAGGATAAATACGAGGCGTTGAAGAAACACGGAACTAATTAAGGGACTAATCAGTTTGGTTTATGTTTCTACCATGATGGTTAATCTTCTTGTAAGTTTCCTGAGCTCCTAATGATCGTGTTTATCTGCAAAACAGAACACCGTTACTCGTTAAGAGGGGAATGTGGGGGTTTCCCTCTTAACCGGGCTCCGGCGTGAGAATAAGCGACTGTATATGGGGAGAGAATAAAGTATTAAGTGAGAGTAGAGGGAATGGAATGAATTAACCTGTGAAGTGAAGTCTCTATTTATAGCCGGAGAGGTGTAAGAGGGTGTGGGCTGATGGGCCTTGGGCCGGAAGGCGACAACATGGAGGATATGCTCCTTGTCTCACTGGTGTCGACCGTTAGTGGCTTCTAGGAGCTTTATGGAGTTGGCGCAACGTGATTGGAGCCACGTGTCACTGTTGTCGGCCTGACCGGCCTTCTGCCATCAGCAGGTAAGTGGAGATCGTGGGGCAGTTGTCTCTGTCCTGTGATTGGTGCCACATAGGCGTCCTTAAGTACTTTTTGTCTCCTGCATGTCAGACGATCGTGGAGCACGATTGCGCAGGAACAGAAGGACCCTGATTGGCTCTTTTATTCTGCCACTTGTACCTTGTGTACTATCTGGAAAGGCCTCGCGCCGAAGTTACGCATGATTCTTGCTGGGCACGTTATCACCCCGCGCGAGCTTCATGGGCCTTCAGATGTTCTTTTTAGAATGCCAAGTGTTGCTAACTGGAGTTTACTCTTATGTGGACCTCGCGCAGCGTTACACAGATATGTTGTAGACCGCGCGAGGTTAGTAAACAAGAAAATTGATGATTAAGGAGTATGGTCCCGCGCGACCTTATAGGGGGTTGCGCGGCTTTTTGGGACCATACCCCTTCAAGTCCCCCCAGTCCAGTGCTGCACCATGCGCAAGGTAAGTGGTTGGAGCTCTGGACTTAAGAAAATAAAGTAAAATGATGCTTTTGGCTTTGGTAGACGGCGCGCGTGTAAGTTGTTGGTTACTAAGGCGCGGCTACCAGGCTTGTTGTTGGCTTTGTTGTTAGCTTTAACACGAAGTTTCTAATGACTTTGGGCGGGAGAAACCTCGAAATTCGAATTTTCTGACAGGTTGGTGCAAAAGTCGTGGTTGGTGACGAATGAGTTGACCTCTGACGGTTACCATCAACTTGTCGCTGACGGTTCAGATTTTCGTCAGGAGAGTGAGGCTCACGCGCGCGTGATAACCGTCACTCCGGGAAATACGCCTTACGTGGCGCTTTCTGGTTGGCCTTGCTTGGGGCGGTTTTGGCACGGTTACCCATCGCATTAAATGCGATGGGTATATATATATCCGGAGAGATGTGAGGCTCATCACTTTCTCTTCTACTATTCTTTTACTTCCTCTCAAACTTCTTTGAATCTTCAAAGTTTGAAGAACACGGTTGCAACAGATCTTCAAGTTCTTGAAGAACAACGTCGCAGATTATCAGGCTTGTTTCCAGAACGTTCAAGACCCTTGTCTTATCTATCGATGGCTGAGGAGCAGCACGAAGATAACCCCGGAGAAGAAGGTCCTGTACCTGTTCTCCGGTGGGATTTAGGGCTTTTTGAACAACTTTCTCGTAGTTTCCGGTTCCCACCGGAGTGGGATGCCCGGTACCCCGGCCAGAACCAGACGGCCGCTGATGCACCGCCGGGGTACATCACCTTATTCGAAGACTTCTTCCATCAGGGCAACTTCCGGTTGCCGGCGACTAACTTCATGGCTCATGTTCTTCAATATTATGGGTTCCATATATCTCAAATGAGCCCACCCGGAATGGTTCGGGTTCGACACTTCGAGTTCTTGTGTTGGGCTCATGGCATAGAGCCAACTGTAGATAGATTCCGGGTTTTCTACCAACTTCAGAAGAATATGGGTTTTTATTCCTTCGCCAGTCGAGGCACGGCGAAGAAGATACTTTTAAACCCTCCTAAGAGTTTTCATGACTGGAAACCTAAGTTTTTCTATATACGGGAGGAGGTAGTTCCGATACCCATGACGTTTCGTGCCTCGACTGAAGCGATCGTGAAGGAAGACTTGGAGATCCCCAAGATTGAGGCTTGGTATCGGGAGCTTACTGCCACCCCAAACCGAGTGTTTGGGGAGAATGTCTTGGTAGCGGCGCGGATGAGCGATCAGTGGCCGCCTGATAGCAAGGAGGTTCCTATCTTAATGATTGATGACGAAGGTTAGTAATTTTCTTATTTTTACTGATCGTTCGGGGCTTGCATTTTTCCTTTTTTTTATACGATTTATCTTGTAGAGGTGCGTTTGTATCAAGCTGCCTTCGCCACTTTTGGCGGTAAAATGGGCGTGCGTCCGCTTCAAGACGGAGAGCAATATTGGTATGACCAAATAAGGGATAACTTTATGTATCCTGTTGCTGATGCGTTCGCCTTGCCGCCCACTGCAAACGAAGGTGCGCACATTCCGAACCCTCGCCCTTTGCGCTCTGTAACTTCTGCTGGGAAAGAGGTTATCTATCTTTCCAGCGAGGAGTCTGTAGGATCCTCGAACGGAGAGCTAAGTTCGTGGTCTAACGTCTTTGCAGGTGTGTTGCGCGACTTGGGTATTGACCCAGAAGAGAAGAAGAAGAAAAAACCAGTGAAGAAGAAGAAGAAGGATGCTGAGGTGACCAGCAAGGGTGCTGGGGGTAGTCGCGCAACCACTGGTGTTGCGGATAAAGGTATTTTTCGCCTCCGTCAGAGTGACTTGAGAGGTTTCGTGATTGTTAGTGACTCACTTGAAGGTTTGTCGCGCGCAGGCGGAAAGAAGACTGGAACTGGTGGCTCAGGGAGCGCGGGTTCTCGCAACCCGGACGCTGGCGCTACTCCTTCCTCTGTTGCGCATGAGGAGGAAGAGGAAGAAGAAGAGGAGGCTGCTGAAAAGTTGATCAGCAGAAAAAGAACGAGGAGCGAGGCGCCTGCTGGTGTGTCCATTGCGTCGAAGGTTGGCGGGGCTCTAGTGCTTGGTAAACAGAGCAATTTGCGCTCACTTTATAGGTTCTCTCCTGGTAAGTTTGTTTTTAGCTCTTCCTTGTTGTTGCTCTTTTTCTTGATCCCTTGGTTTTTGCAGAGGGTAAGAAGAAAACCCCTGAGAAGGGTGTTGTGATTACGGAGCCAGAGCCAAAGAGGCCGAAGATTACCGTTAAATCTTCTAAGGTTGCTGGCGCTGAGACTGCCAATGACAAACATGTCGCTGAAGGTGATAAGGCGAAGGCTGTCGAAGAGAAGAGGAAAGTTGATGAAGAGCGTAGGAAGAAAGCTGATGAGGATAAGAGGAAGAAAGCGGAGGAAGAGAAGAAGAGGAAAGCCGAGGAAGATAGGAAGGCTGGGGAAGATAGGAAGGTTGAGGAGGCGAGGAGGAAGAAAGCCTCTGAAGTGGAGAAGGAGAAGCAAAAGGCTGTTGAAAAGCCTAGTGGTGATTCCTTGAGGTATACCGGTGCCGCTGCTATCACTATCCAAGAGAAAGCGCAGGGTCCGGAGGTTTTGAGCGTTGCGGGGTCTGCAAAGCCCCATCAAGAGAGAAGGAAAGATCCTGAGGTTGAAAGACCTACCCGCCCTACGTATGTTTCTAGTGGCGCGAGCTCTGGTGGCGCCGGGGGTTATAATCCGCAAGCTATCGGGGCGAAGGATACTCTTGGAGACATCTACTATAAAAGTTATACCGAAGAGGAGCGCGGTAATGCTCCCCACCAGGCTCCCTGGAATTTGAGGCATAAGGACACCTTTCAAGAGTTTGGCCCTTGCCGCGATTGGTTCTTAAACTCTTTCACTCCTGGTGAGGTTAATAGGCAGAAGGCGAAGACTCATGAAGGGCTGTACCGTACTTACATGCTCGGGGAGGCGAATGCTCGCGCTGCTAACCACCAAATCGTCTGTGAGTGGCGGACAATGGTTAGGGAGCGGTCGGATTGGGAGAGGTACCGCGAGCGGATGTTGAAGCGTATAAGTGAATTTGAGAAGTCAAAAGCCGCCCTTGATGAAGAGAAGGCCAAGCTTGAGGCTGATAAGAAGGCAGAAGACTGGGGGCGCGAGGGCCTGAAAAACAAGCTTCATGCTGCTGAACAACAGCTGTCTAAGGAGAAAGCTGAGTTCAAGCGCATATGCGCGAAGGATAATGAGCGCACGGCTGCGGATCATAACAAGATTGTCAACCTTTAGGCTAAGGTTGTGGAGTTGACGGCGAAACTCGAAGATGCGCAGGCTGCTAAGGTTGCTAGGGAGCAACTTGAGGTTTGTGCAACTTAAACTTTTTCCTTGTGTGCTTTGTTTGCAATATATCCTAAGTCCTGTCCTTTTTAGGTTGAGCTTGCTGATGCGAAGGTGCAGCTGTCGGGCAAGGACAAGGATCTTCGGGCCAAGGATGTCGAGATCGTTGAGCTTAAACGCCGCCTGCGAGAGCAGGTTGACAAAAGTGAATCCTTGGAGATCGATCTGGAGGCTGAAAAGTCTAAGGCTGCCTCAGCTGAAGAGGCGAAGCTTAGGGCTGAGGAAGCTCGTGATGTTAGTACTGCAGCTCTTAATGTAGCGCAGACTAATTATGCTGAAGCTCAGGGTATCGTGGATACTCTTGTCTCTGACGCCGAGTGGCTGCGCGGCCGGGGAATAGTTCTGGTATATCTGAAACTTTGGTTTTTACTTGCCAATTTAGTTCTTAACTTGCTTATTTTGATGCAGATGGCTAACTCGATTCTGAATGCTGGCGAGCTGGACCAGACTGTCGCTGCTCTCATTGATGCTTCACGCGTTGTTGGACATCGCGGGGGTTATATGGAGTGTGCGCAGCATGCCGCAGAAATGTTTGGACAAGAGTTTGATACCAGTCATTGCTCGGTAGCTGACGGAGCTGATGCCGAATTGGCTCGAGCTGAAAATTCTTATAATCATTTAGCCTTACCTGTGATGGATTTGGTCTCGAAGGCTCTAGAACATGATGACTGGTGTGCACGTATGAAGGGCATTCTTGATCCACCAGAGCACGTGGAACTCTCTGACGAAGATGAAGCGGCGGGCAATGATGGTGGAAACGATGGTGATGGCGGTGAGCCTGGCAGTGATGGCGATAAAGGCGATAAGCATGATGACAGTGGAGATGATGAATTCGAATAGGTTTGTCAACAGGCTTTGTGCCTTGTAAAAAATTCCAGTAGGTTTCTGATGTAACTCTTTGCGCGGGCGCGCTTTTATCTAATGAATGACATTGTGTTTTTATAACTGTTGCGCGGTTGCGCTTATTAAATAGTATGTTTGCTTATTTTCCCGTTACAATTATTGCACTGTTGTTAGAAACTTTGGTTAAGTTAGCGCGAATAAATGTAAGAGAGGCTCTTGTGCGAGCATAACTGGAGTGTTATCGTGCTAATCAGAAGTTTAACATGCATTTGTAACAAAATAAGTCGGATAGTGGTAAAAGAGCATGTCGTATGCTTTCATTAATTACGTAGGCGCTTAGGCCGAGATACATTGCTTGTAACATAAAAGGCGTGTAGCCAACATAAGAACGTAAAGGGCGCGTAGCCGACATTAGTGGATAAAGGCGCGGGGCCTAACATAGTCATATATAGCATTTGCGCAGTTGTTGCGCATTCCACGTGCGCGGGATGATGTGTCCATCCAGGGTGCGCAATTTGTAAGCCCCTTTTCCTAGCACTTCGTGAACCAAGTATGGGCCTTCCCATTTGGGTGCTAGTTTTCCTGGGCGTTCGGTGTTTGAGGCTTCGTTGTCTCGAAAGACATATTCCCCTGGAGTGAAGGTACAGATGCGGACTCGCGCGTTGTAGTACCTCTCCAGTTTCGTTTTGTACTTGGCTTCTTTGATTCGCGCGATTTCGCGCCTTTCCTCTAGCAAATCCAAGTCAAGACGACGCTCTGCCTCGTTGTCGATTGCGTTGACTGCTGTCAAACGCAGAGAGGGCAGGCCAACTTCTGTCGGGATAACCGCTTCTGAGCCATAGACTAGGCTAAAAGGGGTTTCGCCGGTACTTGTTTTTGGCATGGTTCGGTGAGCCCACAAGATACTCGGGAGCTCATCCACCCAGCCTCTTCGCTTTGTGCCCAGTCGGGCCTTGATCCCATCGACAATACACTTGTTTACACTTTCAACCTGCCCGTTGCCTTGAGGATGCGCAACGGAGGAGAAAGTGTGTTCAATTTTCATCTCCTTCATCCAGTTTTGGAGGTCTTCAGACGCAAAGTTGGTGCCATTGTCAGTTACAATCTTGAGTGGGAGCCCAAATCTGCAGATGATGTGTTCCCAAATGAACTTGCGCACCATCATGGCTGTAGTTGAAGCAAGGGCTTTGGCCTCCACCCATTTTGTGAAGTAATCGACGGCCACTATTATAAACTTGACGGCGCCGGGAGCGTTTGGGAAGGGTCCTACCATGTCGATTCCCCACTGCTGAAAAGGCCAAGCAGTGGATACGGGAATCAGGTCGTTCTTGGGGCGCAGGGTTTTTGGAGAGTGCCGCTGACAGGAGTCGCACTTGCGCAGCTCCTTCAGGGCATCAACATGCATCCCTGGCCAGTAATACCCGGCGTTCATAATCTTCGCAACAACCATGCGTGGTCCCGCATGGATGCCGCAGATTCCTTCGTGAATCTCCCTTATCAGATAATTCGCATCTTGAGGGTCCACACAGCGCAGTAGTGGCCCCAAGAAGGACTTGCGGTATAAGATACCACCATTCATTTCGTACTGCAGAGCTTTGTTCTGAATCTTTCTTGCCTCTGCCCTATTCTCTGGGAGTATTCCTTATTTCAAGTACTGAATGATAGGGGTCATCCAGGATGGCTGCCCTATCTCGATCACATTGACTTGTCGTAACAAGACTGACGGGTTCTTGAGTACCTCAATTCTTACATCTTTGGCAAGATGTTGGAAGGATGTTGAAGCAAGCTTGCTCAAAGCGTCAGCTGGTTTGTTTTCAGAGCGATTGATATGGATGACCTTGTGAGACTTGAACTGTTGAAGCAACTCTTTTGCTTGTTCCAGATATAGGGCCATAACTTCACCCCTTGCATCGTATATACCGTTGACTTGGCTGGCTATCAAGAGTGAATCAACATGTGCTTGTAGATTTTTAGCTCCCATTTTGATGGCGAGGCGCAAGCCTGCCAGAAATGCCTCGTATTCCGCCTCATTGTTGGTGTTTTTAAAATCCAACTTGATGGCGTAAGTGAATTCATGGTTTTCAGGGCTTACTAGGCGCAATCCAGCTCCCGCGCCGTCCTCGTTTGAGGCCCCATCAGTGTAAAGCATCCAAGTCTCAGTTGTCGTGTCTTTTTCGGGAGTCTCCACTAGCTCACAATCTTTGATTTTCTCAACTGGGACTTCTGTGATGAAGTCCGCTAGAACCTGATCCTTGATGGCTGGGCGCGGCCGATATAGAATGTTGTGGCCCCCCCAGCTCGATGGCCCATTTTGCTAACCGCCCGGACGTTTCTGGTTTTTGAAGTATCGTGCCGATATGGAAATTGGTAAGCACGGTGATCACATGCCCTGTGAAATATCTGCGCATCCTTCTGGAGGCGTGTAGCAGCGCTAGTACCAATTTTTCCATCGTGGAATATCTCGTTTCCGGGTCAGTGAGTACCCTGCTAACATAATAAATTGGAGTTTGAACTCCATTTCTTTCCACTAGTAACACCGATCCTACTGCCTTATCTGAAGAAGACAAGTACAGTACGAGTGGTTCTTTTTCAAACGGTGCAGTCAGGGTGGGGAGCTCGATCAAACATTCTTTCATTTGCTGAAAAGCCTTTTTTGCTTCAGGGGTCCACCTGAACTCTTGCTTCTTCACACAATTGCGCAGTGTGCTGATAAAAGGGTACGACTTCGCGGCGTGATTTGACAAAAAACGGTTAAGCGCGGCGAGGCGGCCGACCAACCGTTGCATTTCTTTGATTGTTCGCGGCGATGGCATCCGCTCTATTGCCTGGACTTTTTCCGGATTCACTTTGAAGCCGCCGTTGGTGACTATGAAGCCTAAAAACTTCCCTTCTTCCATGCCAAAAGAACATTTGGCTGGATTCAACTTCATGTTTACGCTGCGCAATGAATTGAACGTTTTCTCGATGTCCTTCAACATTTGGTCCTCTTCGGGACTTTTGACCACTAGATCATCGATGTAAACTTCAATATGCTTTCCGATGTCACCCGCGAAGGTCTTGTCCATCAATCGCTGGTATGTGGCACCAGCATTTTTCAGGCCGAATGGCATCTTCGTATAGCAAAAAATCCCCAGATCGGTGCGAAAAGCCGTCTTGTCTTCATCCTCGAGCTTCATCTGAACTTGATGGTACCCCTTGTAGCAATCCAAGAAGCACTTCCATCTGTATGGCGCGAGAGAGTCTATCTTTTTGTCGATCTCAGGCAAAGAGTAACAATCCTTAGGGCACGCCTTGTTGAGATCGGTATAGTCAACACACATTCGCCATCCACCACTAGACTTCTCTACCATTACGGGGTTCGCAACCCAACTCTGATAACGTACTTCTCGCAGGATGCCGGCTTTAAGTAACTCGCATACTTGCTTATTCATTGCTTTCGTCTTGTCTGCCCCTAGGCTGTGCCTTCTTTGGACTTTCGGCTCAACCGAGGGGTAGGTATTTAAACAGTGCTCTGTGATGTCGCGCGGGACTCCGGTCATGTTGGCCGGGGTCCAGGCGAAAATATCCATGTTCTTGAATAGGAGCTGCTTGAGACGAGTTCTGATGTTTGGTGAGATAGCGTGACCTATCGTCACCGTTTGCTCCAGATATTTGCGATTTAAAACCCATTTTTCGGGCTCGGTTGCTGAAACCTTCGCCGCTTTTGTTGGGCGCATTTCTTCTGTTGACATCACTTCTTTCTTTGCATAAACGATTGCCACCCCCGTCTTGGTTGGGAAACCAATCGCTGAGTGGGGGGTAGAAGTTATCATATTCAGCTCACCTTGCGTCTCTCTCCCGATCAGCACATCATGTCTTGACTTAACAGGCATCACCATGAAGTTGACGGTTGTTGTCCTCGAATGCTTCCCGTCAGAGAGTGTGACGGGGAAGCTAATTTGGCCTAACGGGAAGACCATTTCATTGCAGAACCCTGACAGTGGGTAGTCAACTGGTTCAAGTCTCGCTTTGTCTTCATCGTCGAACTGGTTAAAGCATTGTTCATAGATGATGTCTGCTGTACTCCCCGGGTCAATGAAGACGTATTCAGTTTCATAATGGCCGATGATACCGGTGATGACGATGGGTCGTGTGGCTCGGGGACCCCCGCGCACCACCGGGAAAATAACTTGCTGTTCTTGCCATGAAGGCTCATAAGGTCTCTTGCCTTTTTCTCTTGCGCTATACCTTGGTCCATTGACCATGTGTGTCTCCAGGCGTCGAACCTTCTTGTGATTTCCTTCATCGTGGCGATGGAGCTGTCGCGTTTCTTTGCGCACGTTCTTCACTAAGTGGCTCAGCTTTCCACTCTTTAGTGCTCTCTCGATCTCTTGACACAAGCTGTAGCAATCATCTGTTAAGTGGCCTGTATCCTTGTGGAAATCACAATACAGATTGGGGTCTTGCCCCTTTTTGTTTGTCATAGGCCTAGGAGCCTTAAAATCATGGTTCTCCGTCATTTGCACCTCTTTTGGCGTTTTTATGAGCGGGGTCCAATGCTTTTCACGGTTATCGTCTCTGACTGCTTTTCTATAGCCGATGCGGTCAATGGTATCACGCGCGTCTTCCTTATAGCGGGATCGCTCTTTATAACGGGGTCGGTCGTTATAACCGCTGGAGTGGTTGGCCTTCCACCCAGGGTTTTTGCCTTTGTTGCGTCTGTTGTCGTCACGCGAATGACCCCCTTTAGAAAATCTATCCTCAGAACGATAGTTGTTGTTTCTCGCGAGTGACTCTTCCGTTTGCGCGACTATCTTCACGGCTTCCATTAGCTTATCCCACTCCTTGGGCATTCCATCCTTCCCTGTGATGGTTCTAATTAGGCTATCGCAGCGGATGGCTTTCTTGAAGTGGCAGCGCATGAGTTGTTCACTCACGCCACCGATCTCCAAACATTCTTTGTTAAAGCGCGTAATGAAATCTTCCAGACCCTCATTATCTCTGCGCCATATATCTTCAACTTCCGCTGTGTCGCGCTGGTATCGCCTTTGTTGACTGAAGTGACTCAAAAACTGAGTTCTGAAATCTACCCATGATTTTATCTTTCCCGGAGGAAGGCTGTCGAACCAGGCGCGAGCAGCCCCCGTTAATGTTTGGATAAACAGATGACACCACATGGGCATGTTCCAACCTCCCATGCAGCCCACGCTAGTAAACACTCTGACGTGATCGTCTGGATCAGTCAATCCGTTAAACTTTCCGACAGTCGGAGGCAACTTTTCTCTCTTGAGCGGCGCTAGTGCTATCTTTGGGATGAACTTTGAATGCTCTGTAGCTTCTTCCGGTCGATAGGCGAGGCGAAAGTCACGCTCCGCCTCCTCGGTATAACCAACGTGTTGCCTTGGTTTGTAATACTCGTGATTTCTTTGCAAACGATTGAAGACCGAAGATTCGTCATCGTTCTCCCAGGTTGGATCGTTCGGGTCAGTTTCTTCCCACTCATCGTTCATGTTGCGCGGCGTGAGCCGGCTATGAACTGGGCCTCTTTGGAAATTTGACGGTTCGTCGTAGTAGCTTTCTGTCTCCCCCCGTGTATCGCGCGTGTCCTGCACGCTTAGTCTTCGGGTAGGGGGTGGTCTGTTGGCTCTTCCTTGGATATTTTGCGGTGGTGGCATCTGGCGCGGCCCGTGACTTGGGTCGGTTGGTGTAACTAAGGAAGGTTCTGCCGTTAGAACTGCTTGTTGCACGCTCAAGGATTGATACGCCGCGTTAATGGTGGCGAGTTGCTTGGCGTACCATGAGGCTGGGGTTTCGCCCTCTGGTAGCCCTAATAGCGCTGAGATATTCTAAGGTGGAGCTGTGTTCGAGGGTCCAGCACCGTTGTTTCCTGGGGTAGTCTGATTGATGCGGGTGAAGCTCCCGCGAGGACCCCCCAGTGTTGGCCATCTCGATCTCGCCGATTTCTTCAACGTGTTGGGGTTGGATGTTTTGGTTATCCACCCCCAACGCTGCGTTAGGGTCCGCTCCAAGACCAACAAATTCGGGAATGATTCCTTGACCAGCCATGATCGAAGGAAGAAAAGCAGTGAAAACTCAGGAAATAAGAAGATGAAAGTGGTTTGTAGAAAAAATCGGTGGGCGCCAATGAAGAAACACGGAACTAATTAAGGGACTAATCAGTTTGGTTTATGTTTCTACCATGATGGTTAATCTTCTTGTAAGTTTCCTGAGCTCCTAATGATCGTGTTTATCTGCAAAACAGAACACCGTTACTCGTTAAGAGGGGAATGTGGGGGTTTCCCTCTTAACCGGGCTCCGGCGTGAGAATAAGCGACTGTATATGGGGAGAGAATAAAGTATTAAGTGAGAGTAGAGGGAATGGAATGAATTAACCTGTGAAGTGAAGTCTCTATTTATAGCCGGAGAGGTGTAAGAGGGTGTGGGCTAATGGGCCTTGGGCCGGAAGGCGACAACATGGAGGATATGCTCCTTGTCTCACTGGTGTCGACCGTTAGTGGCTTCTAGGAGCTTTATGGAGTTGGCGCAACGTGATTGGAGCCACGTGTCACTGTTGTCGGCCTGACCGGCCTTCTGCCATCAGCAGGTAAGTGGAGATCGTGGGGCAGTTGTCTCTGCCCTGTGATTGGTGCCACATAGGCGTCCTTAAGTACTTTTTGTCTCCTGCATGTCAGACGATCGTGGAGCACGATTGCGCAGGAACAGAAGGACCCTGATTGGCTCTTTTATTCTGCCACTTGTACCTTGTGTACTATCTGGAAAGGCCTCGCGCCGAAGTTACGCATGATTCTTGCTGGGCACGTTATCACCCCGCGCGAGCTTCATGGGCCTTCAGATGTTCTTTTTAGAATGCCAAGTGTTGCTAACTGGAGTTTACTCTTATGTGGACCTCGCGCAGCGTTACACAGATATGTTGTAGACCGCGCGAGGTTAGTAAACAAGAAAAATGATGATTAAGGAGTATGGTCCCGCGCGACCTTATAGGGGGTTGCGCGGCTTTTTGGGACCATACCCCTTCAGGCGTGTAGGATAAATTACGAGTTGTGTAGGATAAATTTCAATATGTGTAGGATAAATTTCGAAATGTGTAGGATAACTTTTGATGTGTGTAGGCAAAAATATTTAGTGTGGAGGATTATAGTCTTAATAACTAATTAATTAGTCAAACATAATAATAAATGGGATGAGAAAAAAAACTATTTAATGTTTTACAATTATACCCTTTTATTCTTTTTCTTCTCAATAAAATTTTCTTCTCAAATGAATCTTCCCCTATGCGGCTATTCAAGTTTTTGATAACATATTAAGCTTTGCAGCGACATGTGTTTATGAATGTTGTGTAATATTCAGATCGCATCTATATGCTGTTGTAAAGTGTTTTGAAAGGTTCAACGTTCACATAACACATCTAACAACCCAAGCCTTATGTACATCACCTCTAAAGAAGGTTCAACAAGGTTCCTGACCGGAACGCTTCCTCCCGTTCTGCGGCGGGCAAAATTCTAGTTATCACTACTTTCAAACATGTCTATTTTGCTGCCTTTTGTTCCATTTTATTAAACGGACCCAGCCTGTACCGATCGAAAAATTTATTATTTTTTTTCAAAACCAAGTACGTTTTCATATGTTTTCATTAAAAAATTTATTAAAATTTGGGTCTGTGCGTGTTGTTAGGGTGTTGACTGATAAGTCATCTGAAGACTTTGTGACAATACATTTGCCATGGGAATAGAATTTAGCCAAAAATCACTTATTTTCATATTTAATACAGTCACCATCATCAAATTAATATAGGGTTGCAAATTTATAAGCACGTCATCGTAAATTTAAAGTTATAAAAAAACATGTTTATAATTAATGAATTAAAATAATAAACAAAAAAAGTTAAAAAATAGTAATAATTTTTTTAATTTACTATTCATGATCTTTGCTAATAATATATAGCTGCGCTACATCCCTTTCAGTTGGTCTATAGTGTCGTGGAGAATTGTCACCCAGTTTTCAACATCGGCAATGCACCTCTAATCCTCTATATATCGATATTCATTTCCCATAACATTTCTTCTTAATTAATTTATATACTCATCATCATCCCGCCGATCCCCCACTGATACTTTCTTACTTATCTTATGAGCAACGTTCTAAATAATCAGTCCTTTGAGATGAGTGATTAAGCGATAGAAAGATTTGCATGTGACAAAGATTCCAATTCTGTCTACCCGGTTAAACAAGCCCCGCTGCCAGCTTCCACCCAGACAAAAAAGCGAGCACCTAGTGCGAAAGGTTGCTTTACTTTCGCTCAATAACGTACACCATTCCATACTTGGAGTAAACAGTCTAATTCCATCTCTTATGGGAACGTAGTGTCATAGTTAGTTTCGAAAAGACTAGAATATCTAGCCTATCCAGCTACTCGTGCAACAAAGACTATTGTTGCGCATGCCACCTCTCTCCCGATGACTGGCGCTCCTGAAAAAGCTGTGGACACAGGAATAGAATCTTTCTCATCAACTGACTCGGCAAGGGATTCATTCTCTTACTTATTGTCAACCAGTTCTTCCTTTGCCTTGGCATAAATAGAGCTAACTTTCCTTGAGACTACTTCTAGAACATCCCTAACATTTGATCGATACTAACGATATGTGGCGAGGATTGGCATCAAATGACTTCACTTGAGACATAACTTCTTTCTATAACTTAACTTCAAGTCTTAGCTACCCGAAATAAAATAGAATAAGGGAAGTTGACTTCGAAATCGTACTTTCAGCCACCTACAAGAGAAAACTTCAAGCCTTCTATACCATTTATCCCATCCTCAACTCGGTAACCTATCTTTACTAACTTGCTTTTAAATATTACCACTAACAGTTCCACCTTTTAAGTCATGTTACCATTAGCAGTCCCACATTTTAACTATTTTTCTCTCACTGCGCCTTAGTTAGAGAATACTTAACAGAGTTAAATTTTTCCGAATTACAATGATGTTTTAGGGGTTTTTATCAAACAAGGATACAAGGTAAAGTTTACATAGTTGACTCCCCTAAAACATCAGTTGTAATTCGGAAAAAAATTAACCCTCCTTTAAGTTTTTTTAACGGAGGTGCAGTGAGAAAAAAATACTTAAAATGTGGGATTGCAAGTGGTGATACTCAAGGGTGGGACTGTCAGTGACTAACCACCTTTAAGTGAGATTATTAAAATCTAATATCTTTTTTTTTAAACAGACTAAGCCTCTACCAACCGAAAAATTTATTAAACCATTTACAAAATCCAAGTATGTTTTCATTCAAAATTTATTAAAATTCAGGTCTTAACTTTCGTTGCGAAATGCAGTTTAACCCACTAGTTAAGTTATAGACGGAGGCCATTCATGTCACTGTTATGTCTATGCGTGTTGTTCGGGTGTTGACTGATAAGTCATCTAAAGACTTTGTGACCATACATTTACCATGGGAATATAATTTAGTCGAAAATCACGTATTTGGCTCAAGAAAAAACAAAAACATATTTCCAAATTGTCTCCGTGTGGCTGATATGTGTCGGTGTGCTTATAAAATGATAGTTAATTTTAGGTTGTTTTATGCACTAGTTCAAGTTTTAATATTTATAAAAACACGATATAATACGATTACATTACAACTCACGCTGGCCAAGTGTACCCATCGTTGATGTAATATAGTGATGGTAGGATACCAAGGTCGTCCAAGGATACATGCTTTTAGCACCGAGTTGTTATTAACGTTTACTTGAGTCCAAAAGTTAAGTTTTGAAAAGAATAAATAAAAAGAAAAAGAAAAGAAAATAAATGATTCAAGAGGAAAATAAAAAGAAGTAATCAATGATAGGAAAATGGGTGTTTAAGATCAACATACCTCTTGATGCTTCGTTAACTAGCTCAGACCATGTGGTCGCAAGGACTCAATTGTCAGACGAGGAACTGTGTGTGTAAATGCGTATTATTGTGCAGCTCCTTTTTAGGGACCCTAGCACACTCAACCATATCGCTTTTCATCAGCAAGGAAACACAACTCAAGGTTGGGTATAGGATTAATTAATTATATAGTTTAAGGACCCAGTAGAAGTGGGTAGTGGCACCTGGTGGACGGTCTATCTGACCTTAAGTGGTATTACCAGCGAGTGATTCTGGAGGAGTAGTTGATTAAGCAATTTCTAGTCCTCATCTATCTGGCATTTAATCCATTTTAGGTTTAAACTTGCTATAACTTACAATACAAAAACATACTCTATATCGCTATTGAAATTGTTCGTACGGTATTTAATCTGTTTTAGGTTTAAAAATGTGAATTCCTTTCTGTCAATTTATACTTTTTGAACACAAATAAATATGTAAGCTTAACTTGCATTCACGACAATCACGAGTCATGACAGTATTTATGTTCGTGCGGGTTAATTAGGGCGTTTACTTTTTTTTTGAGAAAGGGCGAAATTTTATAAAACTCAAGCAAGGCGCTCAAGAAACAGTACAAAAAACAAACAAAAAGAAAAACGGACAGGATTTAGAATAAAAGAAAACAACTACATCAATCAAAATTATAGCTTAAAACCTCTCCATATCTCCCAGTTAAGCTCCCCGAGATCAGCTCTATTCTTTATCCATGTGTACGAGATTGCTTTAATGTCCCCGATCAGCTTCGTCAACGAGAAAACTTTTTGTTTAAAAATAATTTCATTCCTCATTTTCCATAACATCCAGCAAGAAGCCGCAACCACTGTATATATCGCCCTTTTCTTATTCTTTTGAAACTTGTAGGAATTAATAATTTCCAATAACTGAACAACACTTATCATATAGCTCGGAATGGGTAATTTCAGCCATTGGAAGATTAAGAGCCAGACATGTTTAGCCGTTTCGCATGACACCAAGAGATGATCCGCCGATTCCAACGTGTTGTTACAAAAGATACATTGATTGGAGTGTTAGTTACTTGACAGTATTTATATTTGTGAGTGTTAGTTAGGGCGTGTTTACTTAACAGTATTTATGTTTGTGCGTGTTAGTTAGGGCGTTTACCAGTGGCAAAGCTTGAAAAAAAAGTTCGGGGGTCGGAAGGTAACGGACCAAAAAAAAATTTTCTATCGCGTAGTTTCGAGGTGTGTGTTCGGGTCGGACGTCGGTGATTTGATTCGGGTCGGGTCAAACATTAATATCAAATAAAAAACGTTCTCAAACATTGAAACGTAAACATTATTTAACAAACAAACAAACAAAGACACCAAAACATTAAAAAGGAGAGAGGAAGGTGGGCACCCGATTCTTCTGGATGAGAATTATAGTTCTGGAACCTGCGTTTTCCTCCCTTCTGCAGTTCTGGCTTGTCGCTTCTGTTCTTCTGGTCGATGTCCCAAAGTAAACGAATTTTGGGTTTTTTTTTTTTTTTTTTTTTGATAGGGTGGGCTTTTAAGTTGGGCTATATAATGATTTGATTTGGGTTATATAATATACATTCTAGTATTCTACCAAATATAATGATTTGGGCTATAATATTTGGGCTAATTAAATATTTTATTTAGGCTATATAAATAAAAAAAATTAAAACTGGAGGGTCGAAAACGTATATACCTAATTTTTTTTAATAAAACCGGGGGGTCGAAAACGTATATACCTACAAAATCCTATACGAAACGTACATATATAACACTACTGGCCGAAAAGTTCGGGGGTCGGGCGCCCCCTCCCGCCCCTTAAATCCTACGCCCCTGGCGTTTACTTAATAGGCATGTGAATAAAAGAATCTTGCCAAAAGTCACTTAGGGGGTGGGGGTGGTCACCACTCACTCATCACTCACAACACCCAATCAAGTTCCGCCATGTCATCAACCATTTTTTCATCACTCACAACCTTTTAGTGGCAATGGTCATCACTCACCACCACACCCAATAATTTCCCCCCAACAATTACCCTCACAACACACAAACCATCACGCGTTAAAGAAATAACGCGTTGATGAATTCACGCGTGGAAAACTGAAGGTGGCGGTGGTATGTTGGATCCCATCACTCGTGGAACTCACTCCATCACGGACAAAACTTCCCCACCCCCAGTCCCCTTATTCATAATGAATTAAATCTGTCTATCACTGAGAGATAATATACATCATGTTAAGCTACTTTGCGTTACAATTTGTACATTATATTTCTTGAGATTGAGCTTTATAAACAGTTTAAACATAAAACTCAAATTTGTAAATAATATCAAACTTTATTTCCATAAATCTTAGGGAGAACGCTAAGCTCTTTACAATACACTTTTTAAAAAATAGACATAATTTAAAAAGAGTATGGAAGAAGAATTTAAATCCATATGATGATTTTAAACTTGTTTAGCATGGCATTATCAATTCGTTTTTTTTTTTCTATAAATGGAAATATCCAGAGACGTTGTTAGACTTCAAAGTCTTTTTGTGAAGAAAAAGAAAAAAAGAGCAGAACCCAAAGATTAGGCATTTGCCGTATTGACTTGCAAGTCTTCCATGCCAATAATTCAGTTTCTATGCATTTCTAAAACTATAAATGCACTAGTATTGTTAACCTCAAGAACCCATCACTTCACTACAAGAATCCATCCTTATATTTCACCTTTTTACCAGCTTATTCGGGGTTGTGGGATTTAATAATGGGGTATCAGTGGGGTTTGGGGCTCCATTTTGTCTTTGCAACTATTCTTTTGGTTGCAACCATAAATACCTGTTTGGGTGCTCGTAATTTAAATAGCTAGGTTGCTTGCTTTGAGCATGAGCGGCAAGCTCTTCTAAAATTCAAACACAGTGTCAGAGATGCCATTAATATGTTGTATTCATGGGTTGGCAATGACTGTTGTCACTGGGAAAGAGTCATGTGTGATGGTGTCACCGGACATGTTGATAGTCTTCTTCTTGAAGGTCGTACTGCTACTTATTCTCGAGAACACTTGGTTGGTATAGAGTTGAGCACTTCTTTAGGAGAGTTGAGGTATCTAAAACACTTGGACTTGAGTGGGAATTTTTTTCAAGGAAGCCGGATCCCTGAGTTCATTGGATCCTTGAAACAACTCACTTACCTCAGTCTCTCTAGTGCAGGGTTTTCTGGAATTATTCCAGAATCTATGAGCAAACTAAATTCATTACAAGTGTTAGATCTATCTGGTAACAATTTCACGGGTCCTATTCCGATGTTCCACTGGAAACTTACCGAACTTTACCTTTCTGGTAATGAATTGAACGGTTCAATTCCAGAATCCATCGGAAGATTAGCTGCTTTAACAGCTTTGTCTCTATACGACAATAAGTTAAGTGGGACTATTCCAGATTCAATTGGGCAGCTCTCTAAACTCCGCTCCCTTGATGTCTCTCACAATGACTTAGAAGGAGTAGTTTCTGAAGACCATTTTGCTAATCATTCGATGTTGGAGTACCTGAATGCAGCTTCTAACGCTAAGTTAGTATTCAATGTTTCGCGTGAGTGGCAGCCTCCATTCCAAAATTTGATTAATGTTAATCTCAGTTCTTGCAAGATCATAAACGGATTTCCACAGTGGCTTCGAAATCAGAGGAAACTTCTCACATTAGAGTTGTCTAATGCAACCATTTCAGGGCCTCTGCCCACATGGTTGCGAAAGATGCACATCATTCCTGTCATTAATCTCTCCCACAACAACCTCAGTGGACCTTTGACCAACCTTCCAAATGATGGTGCTCTCGACCTTTTCCATTATCGGGATTTTGGTGAACCAAGATTATATCTTCAAAATAACAATTTCAATGGGTCGATTCCAAGGTCCTTGTGCAAGAGGGGAGATTTAAATGATCTTGATCTTTCCAGAAATATGTTAACCGGGGAAATTCCCAATTGTTTTAAGAACATGTCTTGGTTGCAGTTCTTGAAATTAAGATCAAATAGGTTAAGTGGCATCATTCCAAGTTCTATAGTAGGCCGCTTTTCTGTTTTGAGCGTGTTGCAGTTAAATGATAATAACTTTAGTGGTGAGCTTCCAGTAGAACTTTGGAATTTAAGTTCGTTATTGGTCTTAGATTTGGGTAATAATGCATTCCGTGGAGAAATACCGGAAATCAGGAAAACAAATAAATTTGAATCATTGTGGTTTCTTAGGGAAACAGGTACATTTGACTCATTGTGGATTCTTAGATTACGCAACAATAACTTCACCGGAAGAATTCCTCGATCTCTGTGCAAAAATGTTGGGCTTAAAATTTTGGATATTGCACACAACAACTTTACAGGGACAATCCCTCGTTGTCTAGGAGAATTGCGAGGTATGGTTGACAGTAATAGCCATTACATGGAGTTCTTTCGTGATGGTGCCGAGGAGGAGTTTGATCAAGTAATGAAAGGCACTACTCTCAAATACACGAAAACATGGTATCTTGTTAGTAACATGGACCTTTCAAATAATAAACTTGTCGGAGAAATACCCGTAGAGTTAACTGCACTTTATGGATTGATGGGTCTCAATTTGTCCAATAATCATCTTACTGGAGGAATTCCAAACAACATTGGAAACATGACAGCGTTAAGTTCTCTCGATTTATCAGGAAACAAGTTGGACGGGCCGATCCCTCCAAACATTACAGATTTGACTTCTCTGAGTTATTTGAATTTGTCAAACAACAACTTATCAGGACCAATTCCAACAGGAAATCAATTTCTTACCTTCACTACCGATCCATCAATATATGCTGGGAACAAAGGTCTATGTGGAGCTCCATTGCCAAAGAAATGCTCTCATCAAGACCCAACAACAATTGCCAAGAACATATATGAAGCTAATCATGAGCCCAACAAGGTATGGTTTTATGTGGACATAATATGTGGTTTTGCAACAGGGTTTTGGGGTATTGTTGTAGTTTTGATGTTGAAGAAGCAGTGGAGACACAAGCTTTTCATCTTCGCTGAGGAGTCCGTGGACAAGATACACGTTGCAGTCATGGTAAGGGTTAACAAGATGAAGAGAGGAAGAGAAGCCACGTAAATGCACTCGAATGCAAGTAGTTCACATGCATACTATCATTGTTGTTTTTAATTTTAATACTGCTTCTAGGAATTTATATTCGTAAGCCGTTTGTTATATGGTGTGGTTGTGTGTGTATGTATTTGTTATGTACTTTTTATCCCACTGTATTTGTTTAAATATAGTTGTTTGTTTGGCCTTTTGCCCGTTTGGGTCGGAGGTTGTTTTAATGAAGTTTAATTTTCAAAAAAAAAAATTGTTTAAATATAGTTGTTTCCAATGGTGTCAATCAAGTAAATATATTAATATTATTATTACTTGAGATTTTGTCAACTAAAGATATATGTACATTGTATATACTTTCGTTTAGGTTAAACAATAAGTTTCTAAGCTTAAATATGAGTCATGAGTGAATTACAACTCATTCAACCCCATACTTTACCCTATGATATCATCATCATCATACTCAGTAAATCACACCAATCGCACAGCTAAGGTAGGGTAAGATGCAGCCAGCTTTCCCTCTACTCCGTAGGAATAGAGAGGCTGCTTCCAATGAGACCCCCGGCTCGAACTTTACCATATGATATAAAACAATATATTCTTTTTGGTTAAGTTGTATTTCTTTTATGCCTTCTCAAACATTATGGTTGAACTCAAAAATTTTGTAAAGAGTGAACCGTTCTTTGTTTCTTGCACTTCAATTAGTTCAATTCTCGTATAGCTATTGTTTGGGTAGATATTGTGCAATCTAAAGGATAGGGTGGTGAATATCAAGTTATAATTCATCAAAGAATTCATAATTCCTAGAATGTAAGTTACAAAATAATTTAGCGTATGTGGCTATTCGGAACCTTTTTTGTATTTATTTTTAACTTGCTTATTGGTTGATATTTTTGGTCATTCATTGATTGGCAAACTATTTATGATGATATTTATTTTTAATAACAAATGTTTCTACCCGACTTACTTTAAAAACCCGTAATGTAAGCCAAGGAGAAAAACATTGATTTTTACATGGTGGATCAAGTTATTACAATCGTTGCTTGCTTTGTGATTTCACTTTACATGTTGTTAGTCGAGTTCGTGATGGATAAACCACATATCAGTTACTCCTTAGGCTGGGTGGTGTGGGATAAAGCCCCCACCAAGCTCATAACCCCCCCCCCCCCCCCCCCAATTAAATATTAAGAAAAGGAAAGCAAAATATGATTGATCAAGAGACATGAGTCCCACCAGATGCAACCCTTCACACCCGCTATCTCTTTGGAGAGCCACGGAGGCCAAGAATAGCACCCCCTATAGCGCCTAGGAAATAGGGGAGGGACGCCAAAGATGATGAGGTGACAGGGGACGTTGAGCCGCACCACCCAGCCTCCTTAGTAAAAATTGACTTATATTAACATTGTATGGGTGTTTCATAAAATTGAGGCAGGCTTAAAACATATGGGGGATAATTTATTATTGTCTTTTGGCGAATGTTTTTTTCTTTCATGTAATATTTGTGGGTAGCGTCTTGCTATAATGAATAAAATTTTCTGTCGGTTGTTAAAAAAAAACATATGGGGAATAAAATAGGATTATGGGTATTGATGATAGCTTATAGTGTTAAGAATCCTGTGGGTGACAATCTGACGTGTCACTTTCTCGAGTTTGTAATGCATGCAGTGATAAAATTGCATTCACGCTTGCTTAGGGAAACCAATGTAAGATTAAATATTTATTTATTTATATTTAATCTAGTAGCCATCATTATCATTTATATAATATAGATCAAAATATATAAAACCTATAATAAATTAGTTGGTAATTGTTGATGGGCCAGATTACCTTAATTAACTAATTGGGTTTCCCCTTGGGTGTATATAAGGAGATTACTAGAGAGGGATTAGGGTTAGACATTTTCATAACATCACACTAAAATCGCCCCTCCTCTCTCTCCATTACTACGAGTTCTTCAACCCTAAAGAACTCGGTACTACCATCAAGAAGATACATCCTAAAGGGGAACCAGACCAATCTGACGAACATGACGTCTACTTCCCTCTCTGGTGTGGTGACTGGCTAATCAGGTACACACGTCTTATTTTATTCATGATTGAATTTACATCATTAGGGTTTATGTTTTACCCATGTTTTTATGATATAATCAACATGTGTTATCAGAGCAATGTTGATTATATCAATTTAATCATGATACATAATTTTGTGTTTTTTTTATTGTGGAAACTATAATAATTAAACAATATTTTAATACCGGGCATCATCAGAGAAAAGGGAATTTCGAAGCCCATAGCAGAAACTTATAAACTTTCTGACTTTCTGCAAATTGGTTAAATCTTTTTTATGAGTCAGTTTCTAAATACTAAGAAAATTGATTGAAATTTCAAAGTGTCAATCTTTTAATGAATTAAATATGGCACTTATATTTTCTCAAAAGATGTGTTCCTGATAACTCATTGCCGCATGATATCTGTATTCATACATGAAGGATGCGCATTAATTAAGTTTTTGATAACATAGGAATTATTTTCTTTTCCTTAATTTATATGAAGGATATCTTAAAAACAATATATATCCCATTACGTTTTTGATGACACAATTTTTTCACATCAATATTAGTTAGGGATAGATTTAGAATATAATTATGTTTCCTTAAATTGTGTAGCTTTATCTCCAAGTTTCGAATAACATATTATTTTAATTTATAATCGAATAATTAACTTGGATAGATAGAGATATTTTGAAATTACAATCAAAATCCCTTAAAATTAGCGGATTCAACCTTATCACACTATCAGCTGTTTACAGGAGTTTCGAGATAAATTTTGACGAGCCGAGACCAAGATCTCGACTCGAGACCACAAGGTCTCGACTCGAAATCATAAGTGTTCTCAAATCTTTGTAACTCGAGACAACGATTTCGACTCGAGACCATAAGGTTTCGACTCGAGACCACTAAGGTTTCGACTAAGGACTTCAATCTTCACAACTCGAGACCATGGTTGAGACTCGAGACCTCATCAAGGAGTCGAGATCTCATAAAACACAGCAGTCGAGACCATGATTACGAATCGAGACACTGAGGTTGCGATTCGAGACCTCATAATGTTGCAAGATGAGTCGAGACTTGACTCGAGATCTCACTCGAGACCTCATAACTGAGTTGAGATCTCACTCGAGACCTCATAACTGAGTCGAGATCTCACTCGAAACCTCATAATTTTAGGCTGTTTAATGTGAACTAAGATTTTGCTATTAAATAATTGGTTTTGTAAATACTTAGTTAATTAATAAGGATCAAATAATGTTTTACAAAACCAAAATGGCTTAACTTGAATGAGCTTCTGATGTATCACTTCTGGCCAAAGCTGATTTGATGCATCTATTTATTGTTCAAGTATTATAGAAGCTATGTTAATTATGCATTACAAACGTGAATGTCTTACTTCTGGCCAAAGCTGATTTAATTCATTTATGTCTAGCATACTTAACAAGTGCATAACTAAAGTGATTGTCTCATTTCTGGCCAAAGCTGATTTGTCACGATTACTTTGCACACATGCTTAAATGATTACACTTCTGGCCAAAGCTGATTTGTCTTCGTTTAAGTAGAACTTTAAATAAGTCTATTATTTTGATGTTAGTAATAGACATATCACAACCTCTTCACATAATGATCCTTATATCAATGATCTTTCATTAATTTTTTTTTTTTATGATCATTTCGTCTGCCTTATTTTTTTTTAGTACTCATAAATTTTACTCACTGTAATTTTCTTCTATAAATCAATATCTCATCCACTCTAATTCTTAAACCTAAAATGTTTTGCTTTATTTAAAGTTTCTATAAGAATTAGCTCTTAAATTAAATCCTTGATTATCTCTTAAGACACAATAATCTTATTGCTCTCTTCTAATATAAGTACTACAGAAGAAAACTAGAGCATGATGAATAGGATAAATCAAACATGATGTCTCTTATGATAATCAAGATCTCTCTAACATAAATGCTATTACTAAAGTTATTCCAGATTAAGTCTTTCCTAAGACTAAACTATAATTGTGGAATAATCACAAGAATTCCTAAGATGCATGCCTTCATTTAAAAATTATAAACTATAAAGCTAAGTGGTATAGGTGAATACATAATAATGTACAATACCATGACCCGTAAAGTTAAGGGCTTACGCATGGAAATAAGTACATTTTTCCAGTACATTACATACTAAGATTTTCACTTGTACAATTTGATGCCTTATAAATCAACTATAACACTCAAAAGTACCAAAGTATAATGAGTGTGTTGATAAGCAACATATGTACAAAGAAATAAATGTTTGAAGCTGGAAATAAGTTGTTACTCACCTTACAACCACTTAAACTTTAAAAGAGGATTGTTCTAAGGTCCATAGACAAATTACAAATGCTAATTCCACATCTAAGGTTCTTCAAGGGAAAATCTCACTGCATAATTATGCCATTAGACTAGGCATATGCAACGAGACTATCCATTATTCAGAAGAACGGTTGGATAAGTTAATTAGGTAGTCACTTCCTATGATATCTAAGTCTGCTAAGTTTTAATATTCCAATTAACACATGATTAGTTGACTCTAGTTCCAAACGTTTCCTTACCAGAAGTCAACAAATAACTAACATGAGAGTTAGTGACAAAATTAAATGTTAAGGCTATAAGAACCATAATAAGAAGTCTTCTAACAACGCCTTTCGATACCTTATATATTCCGAAGATTAATCAGAATATAGTATCATAATTAAGAAATGTTATGAAGGTTGTGAGGTTTGCATAGTCAACATAAAGTCACACTTACTTTAAACTCTCATCTTATTTGTTCTAAATATCTGGATTGAAACATTGCTAAGATAAAACTAGATGATACCTTACACTTTCACAACTTTTGCCATCATGAAAATGAGAATTTGACAAAAGGAAAATGAGACTTACAAATTTCATCCATCATAACCAAAATTCATGAGAAATCATGACATGGTTAATGGGGATGATTATTCAACTAATCTCATTCTAAGTGTTTTTAAATCATGACGTTACAGCCCTAAATATTACTTGGCTTAAGGAATAAGTATGGGTTCATCATAAGTCATTCATTGATATTCGTGGAACTTATTCCAAATGGAATATTCAGACATAATTCATTTATCATTTAAATGACTATCAACTTGTATCTAAATTTTGTAGCATATGGCCCACGGTCTTAGAAGAAATCTATTCATATATGTACTTAATAAGATTTCTATTAAATATGTCCCTAAAGTTTCTTATGATATCTGGACATTAAAGAAATCAAATAAAGTCTAACGTATATATGATAGGTTCCCATGTCACGTAGCTCATTGAAACTTCTCTTGTAGCATTCTAGAGATATTAAAGATCAGTGGGAGCATTAAGTATCTTAATAATAACTTGCAATAGTTGCAAGAGGTGGGGGAGTGAAAATTTTACATTACCTAAATTTACACCTCTTGTACAAGACACTGCTCCATCTTAACACTGTTTTCATCAAAACTTGTCTCCTTACAATCTAATGCTACACTCACAAAAGTTTCATTGTTGCTTAATTGTGGGCATACTTAGATTTCTTACCTAAACTAACATAATCCTCAACAAGAGAAACTACAACGATTAACGTCATTAATTTGTGTTTCTCTATTAGAATTTGTTGGTCATTAAATATTGACCCTAAGCATGCTGAGTTCCTAAAGATTTCTAAGGTCAGTGGGAGCAGTCAAAGTCCTTATCATGACTTGCAAGGAATACAAGAGGCGGGGGGAAGATTGTCATTAAATTTTACTCCGAATTTAACTCCGATTACACCTCTTGTACACCATACTGCACCAACTCTTACAAACTTAGAATCCTTAAAATGATAGCAACCTAACCAAGAGCTAATCCATAAAAATGAAACTTCTAACAAACCCAATAATCAACTCAGGAGGTCATCTAGGTTTAAAAACCTACTAACTTTGATGATTACATAACCTCCCTAATTGAAGTTGAAATGGATTTTGGAAAAGTTTATCGATCCTATCTCTTCAAATTAAGCCATTAGTGTCAATCAATCTTCTAAATGGAATAAAACAGTTTTCTAGTAAAACTGATTTTATGTGTTCGTATAACGTTTGGGATTTGATTGAATAACCTAAGAGTGTTCATAACTAAACCAAATCCTGATATAAACGTTAAGACAAAAAAAAAAAAAAACATGATTGATTGTCAAAGGTTATACTCAGGAAGAGATATATATTATTAAAGAATCTTTCTTACATATCTAACAAAAGATTTCTTTTAGGATCATCACTGTTCTAGTAGCTTATAATAGTTTTGAGCTACATTAGATGAACATTAAAACAACTTTCCCTAACAACTGGCTGACATATTTACATGTTCATAAAACAACATGAAAGTTCTAAACTTAAGGTTAAAGAACAGTTTGTCTATAAGCCAATAAAATCCATGTATGGGTTAATGCAAACACCATAATGTGATGAATTCTTAACGCAATTATTTTCATCAAGAACCTAGTGGATTAATGTACCTACCTCAAGATGAGTGGGAGCAACTAAATTAAACTTGTCTATATAGATGATATTCTTTTGACAAGTATATGTTACATAAGTCAAAGCATTGTTAACACAAACTTTGATATAATAGATCTCGGAGATATCTCTTATGTAATATATATCATAACATACCGAGATAGACCCAATGGGACATTAGTTTCGTTCCATAAGTTTAACCTTAAATGGGTCCTTACATGTGTAACAAAATACTGCTCTCCTTTAGAGGATAATAGGATAAATGAGATTATTTCTCACGCTTCATTGATTAGAAGCCTTATGTAAGTTTAAGTCTATACTCGTTTAGATATTACTCACATTGCAACACACTAGATATGTCTAGATTAATGTGAAGCATCTAATAGAGTATTACAATATCTTTAAAAGAAACGAGAGGCTATGATTTGAAGAAGAAGTGAGAATTAAAACCGGTTTATTACTCTAACTTTGTAATATTCAAAGATGACAAAATGTAATTTCGGGTATATCTTTATGTCAGCAGACAAAACCTATCTCATGGAGGAGTCATAATGGACTGATATCAACAACCTAAGTTATAACGACATAATATAGTCACTAAATGTTGTTGGAAATTTATCAGTGGACTCATAACTTTATTAACTCCATATAATTAATGTTTTGAAGACTTAGTGTGATAAAGTCAGCTACCATGTCTCCTTGAACAGTAACAGTTCGAGAGGTACTGCATTAAATTTCGATACGCAATTAATTATTCGTTTATGAATGAATTGAGGAAACTAAATCTTTGTATCGAATGCATTCATGATATGCTTAAGGATCCTATAACTAAAAGTCTATCACCCATAACTATTATGTAAGCGCTTATAATAATCACGGGTATATTGATGACTATGTACAATTGCATATCGTACTATGAATGACTAACTATTAATTAATTTTCCTCACCAGTTTGATTTTGTATGTCTCTAACATATGTTCTGCCGGTGTAATGACATATAGACAACTATAAATACAAATCAAACGTTAAAGGGCTTACTTATTTTGATCATAACTGTTAGGTTTTAAATTGAGGCTGTAGTATGACTAATGGGGGTCCTGAGTCACATATTGATTCAACGGCTGTATTTCTCTGCTACGGTTCTTGGTTTAAAGCTAAAATGAGTATTAACTTCTGATCAGACTAATCTAATACTCATGATAAATGATTATTCGGCTAAGTGGGAGAATGTAAGATTAAATATTTATTTATTTATATTTAATCTAGTAGCCATCATTATCATTTATATAATATAGATCAAAATATATAAAACCTATAATAAATTAGTTGGTAATTGTTGATGGGCCAGATTACCTTAATTAACTAATTGGGTTTCCCCTTGGGTGTATATAAGGAGATTACTAGAGAGGGATTAGGGTTAGACATTTTCATAACATCACACTAAAATCGCCCCTCCTCTCTCTCCATTACTACGAGTTCTTCAACCCTAAAGAACTCGGTACTACCATCAAGAAGATACATCCTAAAGGGGAACCAGACCAATCTGACGAACATGACGTCTACTTCCCTCTCTGGTGTGGTGACTGGCTAATCCGGTACACACGTCTTATTTTATTCATGATTGAATTTACATCATTAGGGTTTATGTTTTACCCATGTTTTTATGATATAATCAACAACCAAGACTTGTTCTTGAGGATTTTTGTGATCGATGATAGAAAAATGGTCCAACGGATTCCATTTATAGAAAAACTCATTTTCTTTTTAACGGAAAATTTGAATCACTGACGGACCACTAGAATATCATCGTGCCACTAGCGGAACCACCCGATCATATCCATGGCATTAACACTTATACACCAATTCAGGAGGAAATCCAATAAATCAGGGAAAACCCCAGGACCTAATAGTCCCTAAGTTTTATCTCACCACTAAGATGTCACTAGGCTATAATGTTATGGGCAGAAAAAAAAACCCAATATGTGTGTGTATGTATACATAGTTTGTTATCTAATAGACGCTAATATACACAAATTGACAAAGGTTTTCTCGCTCCTTAGTCCTTACTTAGAGCAAACATACAACTTAATCGATTAGCGTGATAAAAGAGTTATATAATATGAAACACTCACTCGCAAGAAATGTCATCGAAGGATATTATTTTCAAGGCAATGTGGGAAATTTTAACGGATAACTCGTGTTATTTCACTGATCCAAAATTAAAAACAGTCTCCTCAGTAATTGCTGATTGATCCATTTTAGATAGAAAATGTAACAATTGAGAGTTCAGGCATTGAAGAAGTAGCCTCTACCAAGTGGGGCTAGCTCACTTGGTAGAGGCTCTTGTCTCTTAGTGGGAGGTCTTGGGTTCAATCCTAAGAAAGGGTAAGTTATTTGTAAATATATTAGCTTGGGAGAGTAACGTTAGCCATTCAAAAAAATAAAATAATAATAAGGATAATAAAACTTCTATTGGACTTCAAATGCGTGGACTACACTTATAAATAATCTTGCACAAAACATGTTCCGAGTCTTTTAAATGCTAGGAGTTTTATAGGGATTTAGAATGCATGTTATTTATTTATGTTGTTTTATGTTAACCATTATTGGGACCTAAAGTGTGATAATATGATTATTTGTTTGAACAATTTAGATTTTTCTTGGTTAAAGAACAATTGAGATTTAATATAGTAGTATTGTATAATTAATAAAATGTTTGGTAATCTAATTTTCAATCAAAATTTGTTTGAACTGTTCCAATTTCTATATATTATAGTAAGAGGTAAATAAACTTATAAATAACTTTATATATTTTAAGTTTATATATACCGACTAACGAGTCACTTCGTCCCCCCCTTAGAAAGTCTTGTAAAGAGATGTGAAATTTGATGAAGATGGCTTCATGTATTGTTCCTTCTACGCCCCTCTCAACGATTCCTACAATGTTTTCGCATATGATGACTTGTCCTCGTGTCTCCTTAGTGTTCAAACGGTACTATCAACCATTGACACACACCAACGCTCAGGGCCGTCTTCGAAAATCTTCGGAAATACGACCCCGGAGCGAGTCGAAAAAATGGGCCTCTAAAATATATTCTTTTTATTAAAAGAACATATTAGAAAAACTTAATATATATAATTATTAATTTTTAAAAAGTTTCAGGCCCCGGATTTATAAATAGATTATTATCGTGGCAGTTTTGTGTGAGATTAAATATATTATTAATATAATATTTAATCTTTTAGCCATTATAATCATTTATATTATATTAGATCAAAATATATTAATAACCTATTAATAATTAGTTGGTAATTGTTGATGGACCATATTACCCTTATTAACTAATTGGGTTTCCTCTTGGGTGTATAAATAAGGAACTTATTAGAGATTTTAAGGGTTACACAAGTTAGATAATTACACAACCCTCTTAACATCACAATCGGCTCTCTCTCCCTAATCGAAACTCTCCCTAGTTTCGGTTCATCACCATCATAACCTTACACCCTAAGGAGGAACCAGATCATCCTGACAAGTATGTCGAACTCAATGGCTGCATCTCTGACTGGATTCTCTACTGGCATGTCTGCTGTAACAGGTATGTTATTCATGTTTTCCATTATGTTTAAACAGAACTGATCAACATGTGGTATCAGAGCATATGTTGATAAATCAGTTCTGGTTTCGTATCCATTATTCTGGGATCAAAATCTGGAAAACAGAATTTTTTGAAAGTTTATAAAATCAAAACTGTTTCGAGTACCTTTGTGCCGAAATCATTGTTTTCGAAATATGTTGTTTAATATATTGACTCGAAACCAATATGGGTAAACTAATATCCGAAATCTGTTAACAGAACTATTAAAATTCAGATTTCGGAACCCAGAATTATGTTTTTATTTTTTTTATTTTTTTAGGGTTCATCACTTGTTCTAAGTAAAACTCGAAAATTCCTTAAATTTTGGAATATAATTTGGATTAGTGGGTGTTTTTTACTGTTTTGATCTTAATTTTATCTATTAAAATTTCCAAAAACTGTTAAAGGATAATCAGTTATTATTTTCGAAATCTTTTGATAAGTTTAGATCAGCAATAAAACAGGAAACATTATCCCACAATCCCTAAGATTTCGAGTTTCCAGTTATTATCACAAAACAGCTATTAACAGTGGTCTCGAGACCATCAGATTACGACTCGAGATCACCAGTCTCGACTCGAGACCATAAGGTCTCGACTCGAAATCATCAGGTCCTTAAATCTTCACAACTCGAGACCAACAGATCTCGACTCGAGACCACAAGGTCTCGACTCGAAATCATAAGGGCTTAAAATCTTTATAACTCGAGACAAAGGTCTCGACTCGAGACCATAAGGTCACAACTCAAGACCATAAGATTGCGACTCGAGACCATAATCTTCACAACTCGAGACAACATTCTCGACTCGAGACCACTGAGTTTTCGACTAACGGCTTCAATCTTCACAACTCGAGACCGTGGTTGCGACTCGAGACCTCATAACTGACTCGAGATCTCATAAAATGTGATAGTCGAGACCATGGTTCCGACTCGAGACAACAGGTTGCGACTCGAGACCTCATAACTGACTCGAGATCTCATAAATCAGTCAAAAGACCTGACTCGAGACCCAACTCGAAACCTCATTATTTTAGGCTGTTTCATGTGACACTTAATTAACTAATCAGAATCAGATAACTTTTACAAAACCAAAATAGCTTAACTTGAATGAGCTTCTGATGTATCATTTCTGGCCAAAGCTGATTTAATACATCTATTTATTGTTCAAGTATTATAAAAGCTATGTTGAGTATGCATTACAAACGTGAAATGTCTTAATTCTGGCCAAAGCTGATTTAATTCATTTATGTTTAGCATGCTTGACGAGTGCATAACTAAAGTGGTTGTCTCATTTCTGGCCAAAGCTGATTTGTCACGATTACTTTGCACACATACTTAAATGATTACACTTCTGGCCAAAGCTGATTTGTCTTCGTTTAAGTAGAATTTTTTAACTAAGTCTATTATTTTGATGTTAGTAATAGACAATATCACAGCTTCATAATTAAAATGGTCATTACTTATGCCTGCCTTAGTATAACATGCCCTTAGATCACGTTAAGATCTTCTTTCTTAGTATCATAACTTGCTCACCTTATTTCCACTATCAGCACCAAATCAAGGGATTCCACCTTTGACTGGTGATAACTTTGCTGCATGGAAAGATGCCCTCATGCTTACACTTGGATTGCTGGACTTTGATTATGCTCTAAGAGAGAATAAGCCAGCGGACCTTACTACTCAAAGTACTGCTGCTGAGCAGATAGTTCATGATAAATGGACTAGGTGTAACCGCATGTCTCTCATGTTCATGAAGCAATCCATTCATAACTCAATCAGAGGAGCCATTCCTGATTCTGAAGATGCTAAAACCTATTTGGCTTCTGTGGAGGATCAATTCAAAGGAACATCAAAAGCACACGCTAGCACTCTTATTCTCAAGCTGGTGACGACTAAGTATGATGGGAGGAGCGGCATTCGCGAACACATCATGATGATGCATGACATGGCCAATAAGCTGAAGGGCCTAGAGATGGAAATCAGTGATGGTTTTCTTGTTCACTTCATCATCACTTCACTTCCTTCGTCCTATGAAGCATTCAAGATCAATTACAACACTCAGAAGGAAAAATGGACGATGAGTGAGCTGATCGCTATGTGCGTGCAGGAGGAAGAGCGTATGAAGATGGATCGCACTACTGATGTTGCTAACTTCACCACCTCCAATTCTAAGAAGAGGAAGCATAATTATCAAAGAAAGGATGCTTCTAAGGTCCAAAAGCCAAATCCAAATCCTCATACAAGTGCACCTTCCAGCTCTAAGAACTCCTTAGGCAAACCCTACTGCAAGTTCTGTAAGAAAACAGGACATAAGCAAAAGGAATGCCCTGACTTCAAGGAGTGGCTGGCTAAGAAAGGTAACGATTTTTTCATGATACTTGAGTCCTTTAATTTAAATGTTCCTGCTAATTCTTGGTGGTTTGATTCTGGTTCTATGGTTCATGTTACCAATTCAACTCAGGGATTCCTTACAATCCGAAAGCTGGGAAGAAACCAAAGAACACTTAAAGTTGGAGATGATCGGGAATTAGAAGTGAAGGCCATAGGAACATTACAATTATTTTTGAAAACTGGTTTATGTATTAAACTTTATGATACCTTATATGTTCCTGAGGTAACTCGGAACCTTGTATCAGGACCAAAGTTAGACATGGACGGTTTTGTCGTTTCTCATGGTCATTGCAAACTCTCTATTCTCTATGATTCCGTTGTTTATGGTACTGGCATTCTGGATGGTGGTCTCTATAGATTAGAACTAGATGATAATTTTTCCAAATCTTTGTTGTCATATAATATTAATGAATCACTCACAAAGATGAAACAGGTTCGAGACTTAGAGACTTCATCTATGTTGTGGCATCAACGTTTAGGCCACATCTCAAGAGAACGATTAAATCGTCTCGTAAAGGATGAAGTCTTACCTCCTCTCGATTTTACTGATTTTGAAACATGTGTCAAATGTCTTAAGGCAAAATGACATTAGCGAATAAGAAAGGTGCCACTAGGAGCTCTAATTTATTAGAACTCATTCACACTGACATTAGTGGTCCTTATCAAATCGCTGGTATAACAGGACATACTTCATTTATCACTTTCATTGATGATTATTCTCGTTACATGTACTTGTATCTTATTAAGGAAAAGTCTGAATCTCTTACAACTTTTAAAGATTATAAAGCTGAAGTTGAAAAGCAATTAGATCGTCAGATTAAAGTTGTGAGATCAGATAGAGGCGGTGAATATTATGGAAGACATACTGATGTGGGTCAAGCTCCTGGTCCATTTTATGAGTTTTGTAAGGGCCAGGGGATTGTGAACCAATACACCATGCCTGGTACACCTCAGCAGAACGGTGTCGCTGAACGAAGAAATCGTACCCTTATGAACATGGTGCGCAGTATGTTAGCCAACACTAATTTGCCATTATTCCTCTGGACTGAAGCGTTAAAAACAGCTGTTCATATACTCAATAGAGTTCCTTCTAAGTCTGTCCCTAAAACTCCTTATGAACTTTGGACAGGAAGGAAGCCGAGTCTTAAATATATGAAAGTATGGGGCTGCATTGCTGAAGCAAAACTTTACAATCCTTTCCTAAGGAAACTTGACCCTAAAACAGTTACCTGTTTCTTTATCAGGTATCCTGATCATTCGAAGGGTTATCGTTTCTATTGTCCTTCCCATGTCACCCGTATTGTTGAAACTAAGCGTGCTGCGTTCCTGGAGGATTTCAAGGTCAGTGGGAGCAGTACTAACCCTTACGAAGAATTGCAAGAAGTACAAGACGCGGGGGGGAGAGACTCGTCGCTTACCATTACTCCGTTTACTCCTCTTGTACCCCATGCAACTGCACCTAAAGCCACTGCACAAACTCCATCTCCACAATCAGAACCCATTATACCTCATAACGAAGGCACATCAAACGCTCAAAACCAAGACAACGCTGAACCCGATAATCAACTCAGGAGGTCATCTAGGCAAAGACGGCCTACTAATTGGGATGATTATGTTACCTACCTGACTGAAATGGATGCTGGAAAGCTCAATGATCCTATCTCTTATAATGAAGCCATTAGCAGTGATCAGTTTTCTGAATGGAATAAAGCAATGATTGATGAGCTTGAATCCATGAAGAAAAATGACGTTTGGGATTTGGTCGAATTACCCAATGGTGCCAAACCTGTAGGTTGTAAATGGGTGTTCAAAACAAAACTGGATCCGAATGGGAACGTTGAACGCTACAAAGCGAGATTGGTTGCGAGGGGCTACACTCAGAAAGAGGGAATTGATTATCAAGAGACGTTTTCACCTGTCTCTCGTAAAGATTCATTAAGGATCGTTATGGCCCTAGTAGCTCATTTTGATTTAGAGCTACATCAGATGGACGTCAAAACGGCTTTCCTTAACGGAGACTTAGACGAAGATGTTTACATGAAACAACCTGAAGGCTTTAAACCTGAAGGTCAGGAGCATCTAGTCTGTAAGTTGAAAAAATCCATTTATGGGTTAAAACAAGCATCACGTCAATGGTACCTCAAGTTTGATGAAGTCATGAAGAGGCAAGGTTTTATGAAGAATCAAGTGGATCAATGCACCTACCTCAAGATGAGTGGGAGTAACTTTACTATACTTGTCCTTTATGCAGATGATATTCTATTGGCAAGTAATAGTTTAGACATGTTGCATGAGTCGAAGCGGTTACTCTCGCATAACTTCGACATGAAGGATCTCGGAGATGCTTCTTACGTCATTGGCATCGAAATTCACCGAGATAGACACAAAGGAATCTTAGGATTGTCTCAAAAGACTTACATAGATCGTGTCCTTACACGTTACAACATGCAACAGTGCAAACCCTCAGTCGCTCCAGTAGTTAAGGGAGATGTTTTCGGTTCATTCCAGTGTCCGACAACAGAGGTTGAAAAGGAGCAGATGAGCCAGATACCTTACGCGTCAGTAGTCGGGAGCCTGATGTATGCTCAAGTCTGTACTCGCCCAGATATCGCTTATATTGCTGGAATGCTAGGCCGTTATCAGACTAATCCTGGCCTAGATCACTGGAAAGCAGCTAAGAAGGTCCTTAGATATCTGCAAGGGACGAAAGACTATAAACTGACTTATAGAAGAAGTGATCATTTAGAAGTGGTTGGTTATTCTGATTCTGACTTTGCTAAATGCAAAGATGACAAGAAATCCACTTCGGGCTACATCTTTATGTTAGCAGGTGGACCTATCTCATGGAAGAGTCATAAACAACAGTTAACTACAACTTCCACAATGATGGCAGAATATATTGTTGTTTACAACGCAACCTGTCATGGAATGTTGCTTAGAAATCTGATCACTGGACTCAAAATCGTTAATTCCATTTCTAAACCATTGAAGCTTTACTGTAATAACTCAGCTGCCGTTAGTTTCTCGAACAGTAATAGTTCGACTGGAGCTGGTTTATATCTCGATACAAAATATTTGTTCGTACGTGAACGAGTTGAGGAAAATAATCTTTGTATTGAGTATATTAGTACTAAAGATATGCTTGCGGATCCTGTGACACCCCAAGAAAACCAGTGAAAACCATAAACTTAACTAGCTTCCTCAGTGAGTACTTACCAAATTTCGGGACGAAATTTCTTTCAACTTGGGGATAATGTGACAACTCGATATTTAGAACCCTTCATTATATCTCGATGTATCATGCTTGAACGTTATGTGTTTATATATACTAGTAAATGAAAGTTGGTGATTATCTTAATGTGCTATGTGTTATTAATGTGTACGTATAACGTATAGTTTATACAAGTATGTCAGTATGTGTAGTGAACCGGAACCAAAACACAAGAACCCAACTCGAGACCACTCGGTCTCGAGTGAATAGTGTAACTGTTGGGCCGGTTGGGCCATGCTCCCCTTCACCCCACTCGAAAACCCACTAGGGTGAACTAACTTAGTATATAACTCATGCTTCTAGCCATTTTTGCCATTTCTTTGGACAACACACACTCTCCTACACACACACTCCCACATTCTCTCTCACTAAAACCCTAAGTCTCAACATCCTTCTTCCCTCATTCTCGGATTCAAACCGGCAACACTAGGACCCTCGGTTCAAGCTTGGAATCGTCAATCGGAAGTTCACCCTTCATACCCTCTAGCCGGTTAGTATCTCCTTTAGTTGTTTAATAACAAATACATGAGAAATTGTTGATAAAGGTGCTTGTTTGATAGAAGATGGTTGTTGTTATTAAATGATGATTATTCATTGAAGGACACACATGTTTATGTATAACACGCATACTTTTATGTGGTTAGGAAGATTGAGGTGAATTAATGATTATCATGCTAACTTGACAATTAAAATTGGTAGAAATGTATAAGTGGACACAAGCATAATCGGATGTTGATGCACTAGCTAAGTGTGATATGTTTGAACAATTTGTTTTAGTGTATGTGTTTTAAAAATATGATAAATCTTATGTAAACATGCTATTGTATTGATTGAACATACTAGATATAGAAACCGATGATAGCCTTTAGTGATGTCCGAATCATGCATTTGTTTAGAGGTTTAGGTTGCCTTGAATGAACATGCTTGTAAATGATGAAATGGATGAATAAGGGTTGATTGTGATATGAATATTGAATGAACTATTTGAATATATGTTGAACATGTTATGAACATTTGAAAAATGCTTGTTTGATCCGTTTTATTTGAGTATTAGACAAGAAAACATGTTTGTATGGATAGTACACACTGTTGCATGAAATCGGAATCCCATTGGTTAGTACATGTGCTGGCAATTAGCAGGTGTGCCAGTCGAGACCCTCTGTCTCGACTCGAGACCAACCCAGGACAACTCGAGACCGCGGTTGCAACATAGGTTGCGAGTCGAGAACCCCTAGTCTCGACTCGAGACCACACATTACCAGCATAAACAACATGACTAGAGATCATGGTTGCGAGTCTTGTTGCGACTCGAGACATGACTCGAGACCGCCTAGTTTCGAGTGATGAACGTATGACCCGAGACCTCCTCAGTTGCGACTCGAGAACTTGTAGGCTACAACTCGAGACCGCACAGTCTCGACTCGGGATCTCTAGTCTCGACTCGAGACCATATACACGTGCACACTGTTTTGGACTTGCATGCTGTTACGAGCCCAACTAATTGGGCCGCATACTTGGACTTTGCTTAATTACGTAGATGAGGCTATTGGATGTGTTTATGCCCTGTTGATTAACTGAAGTATTTATACGTGTGTGCCATGAACAATACGTGTATGCAAATATGTGTAGAGAACATACGTGCACTACCTAAATACGAACCTGACTTGTATGGTACAACTATGTTTGGACGTGGTTGACCACAATATAACTTGATTGACCTTTCTGTGTATCTGCCGAGCAAACCAAGGTGAGTTCACACCCTCTACAAAGCATGGGATTCCCAGGGGTTGGGAGTGGGGTTAAGGAACATGGATTCCTCGTCCTTTCTTGGGTAGGACAGTATTGGTTCAGGAATATAATTCCTCGTCCTCATGGAAAGATAACTCGTACTAGACCAAAACTCTATCACGAAGTCCCTCCTTTTTATATCGACTTAATCGCCGGGCCAATGGCGAGCGGGTCATTAGTTAGATAGCGCTATTTAGGTTTGACAAACCTCACACCGTGCCGCAGAGGACGGGCGTGAACTAATGGATCTGGGCACGTCAATGATGATAGACATTGACAGTTCAGGGCACGTAAACATGACTACAGTCAGCAGTCGATATGGTAACGAGTCTAGTGTATACATGGGGTAGCCCCCACGGCCGAAATGCCAGATAACTAACAAGGGGTAGCCCCCACGGCTGGATTGCCAGAGTAACCGAGAATAAACAAGTCACGTTTTTCAACTATGGGGTAACCCCCACGACAGGATGCCAGATAAAGGAAACAGTTTTCGAAACAACTTAAAACGAACACCCAACTGTGAACTCACTCAACTTGTTGTTGACTCGTTACTACATGCTTTGCAGGTCAATAGGTACTTAGCTGGAGCTTGCATGGGGGAGAGTCGTTGTGGGACATGGACAGCTGTGTGCCATGTTAAACCTTGAAACGTTTAAACTTATGTTTTGGTTTTGAATATTACGCTTCCGCTTTGCAACTTAAACTATGTTTGTTTGGACACCAATTGTATTGGTTGGATTTTTATAATCACTTACATGCTTGTTCAATATGATTGGTGGCTGGATCCTGGTCAGTCACGCCTCCAAGCGGTGGTATTCCGCAGGTGGATTTTGGGGGTGTGACAGATCCGATGACTAAAGGTCTCCCACCTAAAGTTTTCAAAGAACATGTATCGAATATGGGACTTACTAAAGACCTTATTTAATGGCATATTGTACTAGCTTATGTTTTAATTAATAAAATTTCCTCAGTTTGATTTTGTATGTCTCTAACATATGTTCTGCCGGTGTAATGACATATAGACAAATATAAATACAAATCAGACGCTAAAGGGCTTATATGTATTTTGATAGTAACTATTAGGTTTTAAATTGAGGCTATAGTATGACTAATGGGGGTCCTGAGTCGAATGATGATTCAACGGCTGTATTTCTCTGCTATAGTTCTTGGTTTAAGGCTAAAATGAGTGTTAACTCCTGGTCAGGCTTACCTAATACTCATGATAAATGATTACTCGGCTAAGTGGGAGAATGTGAGATTAAATATATTATTAATATAATATTTAATCTTTTAGCCATTATAATCATTTATATTATATTAGATCAAAATATATTAATAACATATTAATAATTAGTTGGTAATTGTTGATGGACCATATTACCCTTATTAACTAATTGGGTTTCCTCTTGGGTGTATAAATAATGAACTTATTAGAGAGTTTAATGGTTACACAAGTTAGATAATTACACAACCCTCTTAACATCACAATCGGCTCTCTCTCCCTAATCGAAACTCTCCCTAGTTTCGGTTCATCACCATCATAACCTTACACCCTAAGGAGGAACCAGATCATCCTGACAAGTATGTCGAACTCAATGGCTGCATCTCTGACTGGATTCTCTACTGGCATGTCTGCTGTAATAGGGGTATGTTATTCATGTTTTCCATTATGTTTATACAGAACTGATCAACATTTTGTTCACACGATAAAGTTTTGAATTTCACAACAACATTCCGTCATTGGGTTCCTTTTTGAATCAATCAAATTAATTTGAACCATTATTCATTTGTTCATGTCTTTGGACCCAAGTCATGTAACCAAGCACTTGTAATATAGGCACATGAGTGCATGCAGAATCAATTCATCTTGGCTTATAAGCCAAGCAATGAACATAAGCCTCAAATTATAACAACTTTGCTTCCATTTAGATTGAGTCCATCCCTCCACTTTTCTTTATATTTTGTCAACAAAACCCAAATTCCATCTTCATGTTCTTAGAAATTTAAAGAAAAGAAGCAACTCATCAATCAAAAACTATTCTAAGATGACGGTCAAGGCCCTAGCCGAAGCTCGTGATGGAGATATGTATTCACCTTTTAAATCACAAGGTATACTTATATTCGTTATGGTTGCTTAACACGCGAGCCAAGCCATATTTTGTTTGGGCTAGGCTCGAAAATTAAAAGGAGCCAACTCAGTTTGACTTAGAAACTCTTAATGAGCTGAAATTTGAGTTGAAACTTTAGTTTGGATAAAGTGCGGGCCTGCTCGTGCATGACGAGCCAACCCTTAATTTTTTAAATTTTGAAGATTTTATATTTCTTACACATAAGATTTCTTGCACACATTGATAGGTACAAAAAGATGAATGAGCTTTTTTGTTTATAAAACTTTAGCTATATTAACACCCTAAGATTTATATGTAGTTGTGTATACCTTCTCCCAATTTATTGTTGTGTTTAAATTGTCTATTATTTATTTATTTATTAAATTAAACTTGTATAATATAATTCACATTATAATATCAGGTCTTCGTTATCTAATCCAGTCCGACGCAACAAAAGACACAAAAACACGAATTGTCTCGCGTGTTGACTCTAATACGAAAGTGAGAAATTGTGCATCTGATTTGGCAACGACGACTTTTTCCATGGCAAGAGGTTGTAACTTGTTGAATTTTTTTTTCATATTATCATCATTTGTCTATACGATATTTTTTTATTTTGATCTAAATTCAGGGCCGCGACAACTCAATAATCACCAGACTAAGGACATTGATTGTGTTGTTCAACGCCCTCGTGCAATTTTATCTAGCCCCGGTATGGCTATTGTCCTTGGCTAAACAAAAACATCAATGTTGTATCAAGAATAAAAACTATTGTTTTTAGGGGCAAACATTTGTTGTCTAAACCACTACAAACTTTGTGGTTTACAATTTGGTTTTTATACCATTCTACTCGCAGACAATGACCATTTGATCAAAGAGATTAATAAGAGGACTCTAAAACAAGATTCTATTCCCAAAGCACCTTCAAGGAGAGTTAAGGCGACTTGTGTTGACATAGAGAACGCACCCATAAGGGTTCGTGGTACAAGGCCAACATCTAACACCCAATATCGTCTGGGAATAAAAGACCACACTAAACCATCTGTTTCAAAGGGCAAGACATGTATTGCAAAAGTAAAATCCTAGTGAAGTTAAGAAAAGTTATGATCGACTGACTAAAACCGTTGACCTGTTTGATTACAGATTATCATAAGCGCAATTACTTATACATTAATTGTTTAAGCTTAGCCTGTTTTCTTCAAATTTTCTAGATTGTTTAAAATGAAATATTAAGATAATACACAATGCTCTTTTTATTATAATAATATTTTGAATCAAGTCAACTTTACATTTAATCAACATGGTAAATCTATCTACTGAAACAAATTATATACAATACTATTAACACATCATCTGCTTTGTTAATGAATCAACAAGCATTGTGACTTGTGACAATGCCTACCTTAGTGCATTTCCTCTCTTTTAACGAGTTGTAAAGATAAAAGTGCTTGTTACCAAATATGGTGTAGTGGTAACGTATCTACCCTCTATAATGGAAGCGAAGAATCACTAATGTATATGTATTGATATTGATGATTAAAACGAATAGATTAAAATGGGCATTAATAAAAGTTTGAAGGGCCATTTTAACCTTTTCCAAACTAAAAATAAAAGAATAAAAAATAGAGTAAACTGACAAAATGGTTCCTGAGATTTGGTCACTTTAGTCTAAAACTCAAACCTTTTAAATCTGGGTTCCTGTGGTTAAATTTGTTGCCATTATCATCCAAAATTAAAATCTCGTCAAATTTTTCAGTTAACATCCAACTTTTTTTTCTTCTTTTTTCTCTTTTTCAATGAAGGGGAAAATGGTCTTTTAACATTTTATTATATCAAATTAAAAAAATCTAACAATTTTGCCCTTCATTAAAAGGGGAGTTAATTGCCCGGATGGTCCCTGTGGTTTCATGTTTTTTCACGTTTAGTCCCCACCTTTTGAAAATAGCAGGTATGCTCCCTATGGTTTGTCATTTTGTTACTCGGATAGTCCCCTGACATTTACTCAGGGGACTATTCGAGTAACAAAATGACAAACCATAGGGAACATACTTGCTATTTCCAAACTAACAGACATATACCCAGTGACTATCCGAGTAACAAAATAACAAACCATAGGGAGCATACCTGCAATTTTCAAAAGGTGGGGACTAAATGTGAAAAAACATGAAACCACAGGGACCATCCGGGCAATTAACTCTTAAAAGGGAGGAAAAAGACATAAAAATTGGATGTTAACTGAAAAATCTTATCAGATTTTGATTTTGAATGAAAATGACAACAGAATTAAAACCATAGGGATCTAGATTTAAAAGATTTGAGTTTTTGACAAAAGTAAAAACAGTAACCAAATCTAAGGGACCATTTTAACAGTTTACTAAAAAAATAAATAAATAAAAAACATTCCCCCATCACCATCATCATCAAAAATCAATCCAGACGGTCAACCTCATATCCAATCCAACGGCTACCATAAACCAAAACCCTTTCAAATTCACAAACCGAAAATTTTCAAAATCCCCCCCTCTCTCTCATCTTATCTTCTCTCTCTAAACAAAACAGAGGTTTTTCACACTCAATACTCTCAAATCATCACAATCTCCACAGCAAAAATGAACATTCACCATTCCATTTTATGCAATTTGTGTGTTCAATTTCACTCTGTAAAACCCTAGGTATTCGTTGTTGTTCATCGGTTAGGGTTTAACGAAATTAGGTTTTCGATCGGTTTGTTGTAATGGCGAGCTTGTTCTCATCTTCTGTCACTGCATCACAGGTTTTCGTTTATATCCTCGCTCGTTTAATCTCCAAAATGTTGTGTAATTGACATTATGTTTTGATTTGATTTGATTTTGTTAGGTCGGTTCGTACTTTGTTCAGCAATATTATCAGGTGCTTCAGCAGCAGCCTGAATTTGCTCACCAGTTTTACACTGGTTCTAGCACTATGGTTCGAGTTGATGGTGAATCGACGCAGACTGCTTCGGCGATATATGTGAGTCTGTTTGACTTTGTTATATAGAATTTTAAACTTCTGTTGAGCTAAACTTGTATGCATATGCTATATTTTGTTGAATGAATGTTTGAGTTGTTCGCTTGTTTCAATTAGCGTGTGGTGATCGATGCGTTTTGATCCCATAGTTGGATGTGTGATGTAAGGTGTTAGTTGTTTAAAAAATACTAAAAAGTATTTATATAGACTATTATAACACTAAATATAATAGATAAATTTATAATCATTATCTAAGGTTAGATATGGTCAAACTATGGTCTATTTTGTTCGGATACTCAAAGCAATTGCTCAATTGATGGTCGGATTTGGTTAGTCAGATTGCAAAAAAAGGTCCAATATGGTAAATACTGGTCAACTGCATAAGGTGCATCAGACCACACCATGTGATGAACACATCATGGAATCACTGCATCATGTGTTACTCACATTTTTAAAACCAAGTATGTTAGTGGTGGAATGGTTTAAAACCAATTATGTTAGTGGTGGAATGGTGAATGATCTGAACCTCTAGACACATGATGCTTGTTATGAGCTGATGTGAATTCAGTATGTACAGTCTTTCGGTGTGCATGCATTTATTAACCTAAGGGTTTTATGTTCCATTTGTACATATTTTTAATAAGCAGAACCCGGGTCCTACATAATAGCATTAATATTCTCTTACATATTGAAGGGACTGTAAATATTCACATGTCGTTTAATACGAGCCATCATGTGTCTTTTACATTCATAACTACAAGCTTGCCATCTCATATTTACATTCTTTTTAGCCTTTATTTTATTTTTCTTCCGTCATTTGTCTTGGCTTTTGAGTATTATTATTATTCTTATATTATCCAAGAAACATTTTTTTTATTGTTCCATTGCAGCAAATCCATATGCTTGTTCAGTCATTACACTTAAGTGGGATTGAAATCAAGACCATAAACTCTGTTGAATCATGGAGTGAAGGTATTATTGTGGTGGTGTCTGGTTCAGTCAAATCAAGCAACTTTCGTGGTTGGAGAAAATTTGTTCAAACGTTCTTTCTTGCTCCCCAGGAGAAGGGTTACTTTGTTATAAATGATATTTTTCACTTTGTTGGTGAGGATGTTACCAATCATCTTCCACCACCATTGGACAGTGTACATAAAGATGATTTTCAACCATTAAATTCTTCTTCTCAAGGCTTATCAGGTATTGCATCTTTCACTCAAATTAGGGGCCCTTTGTGTTTATTTGATTGGTTCATTTAAAAGAAAAGGAGTAAACTGTCATATACGCCCCTAAGGTTTGGCCACTTTTGTGACTTTCATCCAAAGGTTTGTTTTTCCGTATCTAGATCCAAAAAGGTTTGAAATCTTGCCATTTTCATCCAACTCGTTAACTCCATCCATTTTCTCTGTTAAGTAAGGGGCATTTCCATCTTTTTAGACATTTTTATTTAAATAAAAATCACTATAAGAAATAAAAATCCACCTTTGTTGACTTTCTCCCCACCCAAACCCTTTAATCATCACAAAAAATGTATAAAAAGACGAGAATACCCCTGACTTAACGCTAAAAATGGATGGAGTTAATGAGTTGGATGAAAATGATAAGATTTAAAACCTTTTGGATCCAGATGCGGAAAAACAAACCTTTGGACGAAAGTAGCCAAACCTTAGGGACGAAAATGGCATTTTACTCAAAGAAAAATACACAAAGGTTTCTCAGTTTTTGAAAATGTATTTTAATGATGTTTAACTATAAAATAGCAGTTGTTGAAGATGCAAGTGAAAAGTTTAATTCATTACACTTGGAAAGTAAAGATCAACGTGACTACTATACTTCACAAGTTTACCAAACTCAGCAGCAAGAAGAAGACGGTTTTGACATTGAAGACTATGATGTAGATTCACCAGTGGAACAACCTTCTTTTGACCGTGTTGACTATTTTCAAGAGACTTTTCATCCAAACACAGTGGAGTATAATCAAGTGCCATTGCATCAAAACACAACAACATATGTTCAAGAACCAACTCAACCTGTGAGGTTCACTTACGCTTCTATAGTAAGTTTTCTTTTTCTTTTTTTAATCATTGTTGTTATTATTACTATTTTAAGGGACTTTTATTATTTGTTGTTATTCAAGTGTTTGTTACTAATATGTTGTTTTATTTCTCTTGTTTGCCATAAAAATGGTTATTTATAGCTGCAATCAAACAGGAAATCCATGTCATCAGTTTCTACTCAAGCACCAGCCATTAAGAGTGTCACACCTACAACTGAGTGGCATCAAACCCCCGATCCAGTTGCTTCGTTTGTGTCTGAAACTACATCCCATGTTACAGAGGATACTTTAGTTAATGGAGAAGGTAAATTCATACAACTTCTTTTCATTTAATATAATGGTGACAAAAGGGACTGTCATGTCGCAGGTTAATTTGCATTCGGGTCAAGAAGGGTAATTTTAGTGGGCCAAACTACATAGAATATGGGTAGGGGTGTTTAAAAAGCTCGGCTCGGAAAAAGCTCGAGCTAGGCCTGGCTCGACTCGTGAGCCGGCTCGAATTATTTTATTTTATATAGATTAATTTTAATTTCTAAATGTATTAAAATAAAAAATATGTGGTAGGGGGTTGAAATGTTAACATTTTAAGTTTAATTAATCGATAACATAAAAAAAATTATACATATAATACTTTTAATATGTCTTTCGGTTTTTAAAATATTTAAAAAAATAAAAAAAATACCTATAGATATGTGTAAATTTTTTTGTTATTTTTAATGTTATAAATATCTGTAAAAAAGTTAAAAAATAAAGATTTAACGAGTCACTTGAGTTGGCTGAACATTTCACGAGCCAAGCTCGACTTTTAAGCTCGATAAAATAAATGAGCCGAGCCGAGCTGGTTCATTTAAGTACGGGCTTGAGTATTACAGCTCTAAATCTGGGTACAAAAACTACATAGATCTATCAACATTGTTTATTGTAAAGTAAAATGTATTAGGATGTATGCGTTAAAACACACTTCGGGCAACTCTTGATTTGTTCCATTTTTAGCAATTTTTTTGTAACATCATTTGTTTGACCTATTAAATATAACTGAACCTCTTTTCGTTTGTTCTTTTATTGGTGTGCCTGTGTACATATTGCTTTCTTTTGTTGTGTGAATATGTATGTTGCATAAAATATGTGAATGGTTATAAAGTATAAACTAGTGTTGTTGAGCATCTCTTAGCATCTGTGTACAACTTTTAGGTGAATTGATGATGTCTGTTTACGTGAGGAATTTGCCCACTTCTGTTACTAGTCAAGAAATTCTTCAAGAGTTCAAGAATTTTGGAAGAATTAAGCAGGATGGTGTGTTCATAAAGAATCGCAAGGTCTTATTTTTAGTCACATATTTATATATATTATATGTTAACCATCTTTAATTTATTAGTATAAAGTCTTAACTTGTAATGTTTACAGGATGTTGGTATTTGCTTTGCATTTGTAGAGTTTGAGGACATGAGTGGTGTTCAGAAAGCTATTGAGGTTTGATCTTCATGAAATCAGTTTCTAGTATTGTTTGTACATATTTGGAGAATAAAAGTGCAATTAAGATTCCCACCCCCCTCCCCTTCATTTTTGCACTTTTTCATATGAACTTGACCCGTTACTTATAATATTCTAGGCATCCCCAATTCAAATAGCTGGAAAGCAAGTGTATATTGAAGAAAGGAGAGCAAACAGCAGTACCAGTTCTCGTGGAGGAAGTATGTGCTTATTAGTTCTCTTAAACATCTTTAGTTTATAGAAGATTGTGTTCTAATTTTTTAAAGAGTTAATTACATAGTTAGTCCCTGTGGTTTGCACAAAATAACATACTTAGGTACTAATAGTTTAAAATTTTGTAACGTTTGGATGTATTAACGTTAATTGTTTGTTAAACTATTAGTACCTAAGTATGTTATTTTGTGCAAACCACAGGGACTAACTAAGTTAATACCCTAGAAGTTAATACCTTCAAACATTACAAAATGAAAAGTTAATACCCTAGAAGGTGATTTTAAACTATTAGTACTTAAGTATGTTATTTTGTGCAAACCACAGGGACTAACTATGTAATTAACTCTTTTTTTAAATAGTACATACTTTATTGATCTAAATTAATGGTTTTCTTTAAAGAAAATGTTAAAAAACCCTATTTTCAAGCCTAGTTGGCGTCTCCTCTGGAATGTTATTTGTTTTTGCAAGGATACAATCAGTAGATATGGGAATTTTTCCATGCAGTTAATGCGGTAAAAATTCAGATATCGGCAAGGTTTAAAAAAACGGAAACGAGTTTCGAGGCGTTTTCACTTCGCCTCACGAGGCGTAAGCCTCGAGGCGAACCGAGGCGTAAGCCCGAGGCGGAATTAAAAAATAAATATAAATATTATATATCTTATAAAAATAGTAATACTAACTAAATTCATCATCAAATTCATCAAAATAATCAAAAACATACATAAAAAAGACAGAAATTGCTTGAAATTAACACAAAAACTCAAAAACATCAAAAACAAATATCTAAAACCCCTGAGGCGCACCTGAGGCGCAGCCTTTTTCGCGCCTCAGCCCCTCTGAGCCGCACAAACAGTAGAAACCCCCTGAGGCGCGCCTCAGAATCGTTTTTTGGCCGTTTCGCCTTGAGGCGCGCCTCGAGGCGCACGCCTCAACCGTTTTTTAAAACCATGGATATCGGTCAAGGACCGATATTTAGATTTTAGTTATCACGGTGGGATATCAGTAATTTTAATATCATGCAGAATATAAATATATAGCAATTTAACACTAACAATTTGATGTAGCGCGTGAAACGGAAAAATGAAGATTACACGTTGATTCTACGAATACCCGTGCAGATCTTCCCCAACCCCCAAATTGTAACCCCAAAGGCCACGGAATTTGAAGTGAAAAAAACGGTTTTCTCAAAATTCAATTCTGAACTTCTCATTAGCTTTAGCAACATATAAATAGAGACTGAAATTCGAAACGGGCCTAAAAAAGATAACGGGCCAAACACACGGCCTAAAACAAAAAGCCCAAAATACTTAAAAAAACATAAAAATGCAAATAACTAATGGAAATAAGCGTTTTTTTGGCGTGGACGATGACCCAAACCGCCAAAGGCGTTTGCAGCAAGATGGAGCTTTTTCTCACGTTCGTTTCGCCTGGTCGCACGCCCAAAACGGACCTCCGTAGCCCAAGTTAGAGCCATTTTAGTGAAGCCCCTTTTGTTACGCGATCTTGGGCCTCCAAATACAAGATGGCCCGCTCCTCCACACTTGGGCCCGCATCATTCCCTCCTGGGTAGACAAAATTCGACCTCGAATCCGCAGCAACCTCATCATCAGACGAATCCCCATAAAAAGGCAGCAAATGTTTGACATTGAAAACATCGGAACAACGAATGTGGCTTGGTAACTTCAGACGATAGGCATTAGAATTTATCTTCTGCACAATCTCCACTGGTCCGATCTTCTTGGCTGACAATTTATTATACTCCCCCACTGAAAAACGATCCTTAGTTAGAATGGCCCAAACAAAGTCACCCTCTTCAAAATCAACTTGCCTACGCTTTTGATCTGCAGCTTGCTTGTACTTTGAATTAGCTTTGGCCAAGTTATCCTGCACAGCTTTATGAACATCATGTAACCCAACCACAAAATCTTGCACCTTCTTGGGAACAGAACCTGGGGTAGAAAGTGACATCAAATCAAGAGGACCCCGAGGCTTAGCAGAGTAGACCACCTCAAACGGACTAAACCCAGTGCTCCTATTAACAGCATGATTATGAGCAAACTCAGCCTGACAAAGCTTTTGATCCCAAGACTTCACATGATCACCCACAAGACACCGCAAAAGATTACCAAGTGACCGATTAACAACCTCCGTCTGCCCATCAGTTTGTGGGTGGTAAGCACTACTAAAATTGAGCTGAGTATTCACCATTTTCCATAGACTTCGCCAAAAATGACTCAAGAAACGAGTATCCCGATCAGAAACTATAGAGGATGGCAAACCATGCAAACGATAGATATCTCGAAAGAACAACTGAGCCACATTAACTGCATCTGTTGTCTTCTTGCAAGGAATAAAGTGCACCATTTTAGAAAACCGGTCCAACTCATCCTGAAACTGACTAATGGTCAACAGAGTACCCGACTGTTTTGTGGCTAACTGCTTAGGCTTGCTAGGAACAAGAGTGATCTTCACACCACCAAACAGAAAGCTATAAGTATTGGTCCGGCCATTATGTTCTATATTACGTTCGTACTCCCAAGGTCTGCCCAGCAATAAGTGACACGCGTCCATAGGGACCACATCACATACAACATCATCTTTGTACGTGGACCCAATGGAAATTGAAACAAGTGCCCTTTTAGATACCGTCACTTCACCTCCCTTTTTAAGCCATTGAAGCTTATAAGGTTTCGGGTGACTTTCTGTCTTCAAGGCCAACTTTTGAACTGCCTCTTCAGAAATCAAGTTGTCACAACTCCCAGAATCAATAACGAATGTGCAAACCTTCACCAAAATAGTACATGTTGAGTGGAAGATGTTGTGCTTCAGCCAGTCATCCCCATCTGCCTTTGGTGTATAGCAAGAGCGCCTGACCACCAAGTTCACCCCAACATCACCGGTCACAACCTCTTCTTCGTACTCGGTTTCTTCATCATACACTGGGTTATTTTCATATTCTTCATATTGATCATCCTCAGATTCAGCAAACAAGTGTCTTTTACCAGCCTTCTTGCACTCAGCTTGACGATGGCCCGTCTCACCACAACTGAAGCATCTCGGACCACTACTACTAGCCCCCTTAGAAGTAGGCCCAGTATTGTTAACCCCCGGCCTTTGCTGACTAGGCCCGCCACGTGGTGCCCCGCTGCCCGACCCAACGTTTCCCCCAGCAGGGGTAAATGAACCGCCCACCCGACGGTTTTGCTTCTCAAAGGCCAACGCCCGTTGGTGTGCCTCAGGAATGGTTAACGGATCAAAAAGATTCACGGCCTCCATGATTTGAACCCTTAGACCCCCAATATACCGAGAAACAAGTTGCTCCTCCGGTTCTTGAATATCATTCCTCGCAATCAACTGGTAAAACTCTGTGGTATAATCGTCAACCGATTTAGCCCCCTGTTTCAAATTCTGCAGACGCTGGTACATCAACCTTTGAAAATTATGAGGCAAAAAGTTGGACCGTAAGCACTTTTTCATCTTGGCCCACGTCACGATCCTTGACTTCCCGAGTCTATTCCGTGTTAATTTCAATTGTTGCCACCACGCAGAGGCCCTACCACGTAACCTGGTAGCGATCAAGGCCACCCGCTTGTTTTCAGGCACCTCCTTGTACTCGAACACCTCCTCTACGGTAGCCAACCAATCGATGAACCCCTCTGGATTCAAACTAGACCCATCAAATTCCGGAATATCAACTCTTATTCCAGAATCCCAACGCCTGTTACCCCCTCCACGTTCACCCCTTGGTCGCCCTTCCTGTTCGTCTTCGGAAGCCGAACCGTCACCAAATGGGTTACTAAAATCAGAACCATACCCGTCATTGGGTCCCTGCCTCCTACGATTGATCAAATCGGCCATCCGATCAGTCAACTGATTGACCACTTGATCCAACCGTTCATCAACCCTCGCCATAAGTCGCTGCTCCAACTCTCGTTCATACACTTCATCAAGAGGCCTGTTGTTGTTTCTCCTCGGAGGCATTTTGAGCCAGGAATTCGGCTCTGATACCAACTGATGTAGCGCGTGAAACGGAAAAATGAAGATTACACGTTGATTCTACGAATACCCGTGCAGATCTTCCCCAACCCCCAAATTGTAACCCCAAAGGCCACGGAATTTGAAGTGAAAAAAACAGTTTTCTCAAAATTCAATTCTGAACTTCTCATTAGCTTTAGCAACATATAAATAGAGACTGAAATTCGAAACGGGCCTAAAAAAGATAACGGGCCAAACACACGGCCTAAAACAAAAAGCCCAAAATACTTAAAAAAACATAAAAATGCAAATAACTAATGGAAATAAGCGTTTTTTTGGCGTGGACGATGACCCAAACCGCCAAAGGCGTTTGCAGCAAGATGGAGCTTTTTCTCACGTTCGTTTCGCCTGGTCGCACGCCCAAAACGGACCTCCGTAGCCCAAGTTAGAGCCATTTTAGTGAAGCCCCTTTTGTTACGCGATCTTGGGCCTCCAAATACAAGATGGCCCGCTCCTCCACACTTGGGCCCGCATCACAATTCAGTATACTCTACTACCATTAACAAATTAACCTTTTGCAACTTGCAAAACACTAATAATTGTAGCAAGTAGGAATTGATTAAGACTTCAAACACTAATAGCAGCAATAAGAAGAAAGGCGGATAGTAGAACTAAGAAGAAAGATATTGATATCGGGAAAATCGGTGATATATCGGTCAATATCGCCTATATTATCGGTACCGATATTCTTACTGATATATGACATGGGGATCGATAACCGATATTAACTGCATAGGAATCTTTTACCCGTTTACTTTGTATCGGGTCAACATGCGTTTAGAGTTTTATTCCTGACAGTCTAGATGAGAAAAGTTGAAAAAAAATTTAACTAAAATGAAATGGGTTGTATCTCAAACTGTATTTTCAACGCATGAAACTGCTTAAACCATTTTTTTGGAAGTTAGGTTTATTGGAACTTTGTAGGAACTTTTTTATCACTACTGATATCGTAGCTATAAAGAATTAAAGATACATTTTTTGGGTTAAAACTGTTTTGACTCTTTTGACCTGGCGTCTTGTCTATCACATAGGTGTTTTGACCCGTTACTTAATTCGATTGGCTCACCTATTTTGCCGTCAATATGGTGGTTTGATATGTCAAACACCCTGATTTAAAAATAATTGTTTTGTTTTGGAACAGGAGGACGAGGAGGCGGGAGAGGAAGGGGAACTTATGATTCAACAAAAGGACGTAATGGTGGTGTTTCTAATGGCAGGGGTAATGGATTCCGTAGCTACTAAAGTGAAAATAACCAGGTTTTGGTTTTTGACAATAGGTTCAGTTTTGAAACAAAAGTTTTCACTTTTATGATGTCATACGCTCTTTGTGAATGTTGTTTCCATCTTGTTGCATATCAACAACTTCTGCCCTTTTCAATCCGTCTTGGCATGAAAATTGAAAAGATCTTGATGAGATGACCTCAAGTTTTTGTAGCTACTCAAGTCGATATTTCTAGTAAAAGCTTTGAGAAATTAAATGCTTCTTCTTGTAACTTACAACATACTTTGTTTTAGTAACGATCAATGCTTTGAAAATCCTACTAGACCGTAAGACATTGACCAGTTAAACCAGGAACTTCAATGGCTAATGATTTGCTTTGCTTTGTTAAAACATTCCTTACAGAACCTGTTTGAGCCTTGGCATTGGCAAGGGTGGACAGGGTGATCTAGCAGCGTGTTTTGATATTTTGATAGGGATGTTTCGTACTTAACCAATTTTACCGGTTATAATTATTAAAAGTAGTTGACAAAAAATAAAGCATAGTTACAAATCTATGGGTGCGTGTGTAAAACATGGACGTTCTCAGATGTTAAATATGTTTGAGAGTTAAAACTTCATTTTCCTACTCTTCACGTACTTGTAATTATTTTTTATCCGAAACAAGATGGATGGTCTCAAATGTAAAATATGTTGAAAGTTGTGTGAACTGCTTTAACCCTTGTACTATATAGTATTTACACTAAAAATTAACTCGAATGTATGCATATTTCATTATGTTTAAGGTTTATATTTTTATAAAATATGGTATTTATAGCAAATTTGTTAAGTAATATTGGTTTTGCTATGGACGTGCCTCCATGTATACGTGCATTTGTTGGTTTTTATGTTTCTTGACATATTTTACTCTTATGTTAAAACACATTTTGGTGCTACAACTATCAAGAGTGAAGAGTATTTTAGGTATTTAATTGAGTTTGATTGATTTACTTTTGGATGCTATTAAACATTAACCCATAACCAAAACAATGTCCAATAGGGTACTGGTGACATCTCAATTACTAAGGCCCAACTCATGAGTGGCACATCTATGTTGGATGAGCGTGGTACCAGTACAGAAGATTGTCAAAAGTGGGTACCAGTATAGGTACCGAAAATGTTCGGTACGGGATTGGTATGATATTGGTATATGAAGGTAAAAATTGTTATTTTACCGGTACCGAAAACTCTAAAAGTGGGTACCGGTATCCAGTACCAAATGCTCATCCCTACTTCTCACCCTCAATGCTGAGAATTTGAGAATATATCCAATACGAACTTATAGATTTGAGGGTTGTGACTTCCAAAATAAATAATGAAAGTATTTAACGTCAAATGTCTTTTTTTTTTATCCCAAACATACCTTTGCCACATGAAACATATGTCGATATTCTTTTGGGCGTTTGGGTTTTCTTCGATTGCTACACCACCGGAGTAGTCGAAATCGAAAAAACGTTATTTTTTTTTTCCAAAATTTACACTACCGCCGGAGCGTCAAGGGCAACAGGGGTTGCCTCTTGTTGTATGCTATATCCGCGCCTGCATACTGCAACCTCCTAACTCGCTTTATTCAACTGATTAGTTTATCATTGGTACGAATAAAAAGGCCATTTTTTTCAAATGTCCTAATACTGACTTCAGAGATTGAAAGTGTGCAAAAAAATATGATTGCGTTAGGTTAGATTATTCATTATATCTTCCAAAAATTTCCATGTACATAGCTTTATAAGTTTGTATGGCCACATAGCGCTTCATGCCCCTCCACTGTATGATGTTATGGTGTTTTATTATTAATTTGTATAATAAAAATATCCAATTGTTAGCCTATGTCTAATGTCTTATGGTTTGTTTGGTTTTCACTACCATGTCAAAAAGTGTGCCACGTTACTGCCACATAGGCATGAGCTCTTACTCACTTTTTTTACTACCAGTAGTACGTAATGATCTAACAACTTTTCAATATCCACCACCCATTAAAATAGTATTTTTATTAAAAATATTTAAAAAAATAAAATAGAAAAGGGTGGATATGATTGGTTGAGAGCCTTTGGCCCACCACCCCTTCTCCTTCAACCGGCGTTACTTCCCTCACGCTGCTGATCACGTCCGCTTGCCACTTGGATCGGTGTTCCACGCGCGGCTTATGCTCCCTGGGTTGAAACCATAACACATGGTCTTAAAACACAATCAATTCTATTACTTGTGATTCAGGTTTACTTTCAATGTGCATTAACCGAAAAGCGTAGACATATTGTAGTTACATAAAACGAGTTTGGTCCAGACTATACACAAAGTTGTCTGGACCAAACCGAGCCAACTATATTTGGCATGATCCCTTTATTAACTTTTTAATTTTTTAATTTTTTTTTTATGTTTCTTACTTTCCTAATTTTGGTCAGGAAGAGTGGGGCGTATATGCAGTGGCGGATGCAAAGCATGTGGAGGGTGGGCCTGTGCCCACCGTCCAACTGGCCCAACAACCCAATAGCTATTGTGAATTCTTGTTTTTTAACTAATACCTCTAGTTGTTGGCCCAAGTGCCCAATTTAATAACCCGCCACCATAGTGAAATAAAATACATGCATGCGGCTAAATCCAATTGTTGAACAATCATATATGATAACGATAATTGTTACATCCATATTATTTTTGAATGAGCATACATCCAAGTTAGCGATTATTTTTTGAACAAGACTTTTGAAATTCAGGGTCGACGATATCAATAAAATGTTGGAATTCAGGGTCGACAATATTAATTAAATATTACTGACGACTTAGTACTTACTCTTCTCTTCTAGCGTTTCATCTCATCTAATCTTATTAAAAGTTGTCGATCAGTCTTAGGGTTCTACATTTAAATTATTTTGCTTTAATTTTAATGATTCCCATATAACTTGTACATGTTAAAGAACTATTTTACTTTATCAACATTTTTTGTCTGACTCATTTTTAGTCGACTCGTATTGTGCCCACCCTACAAAAAATTTCTGTATTCGCCACTGCGTATATGACCAGTATCATCTGTTTATGCTGGTATTTTTAAGACATCTTCCAATTTATGTGATTAACTTAATTATCATCCGCTACATTTCCGTAATGTTGGTATTTTTATCAAGCATTTGAGATCGGCTCAACTTACAATAGCATTATTTATTAACAAAAATAAAAATAAAAAACAAATAGAGGTTCAATGCTTCCTTAACTACACTATTTTGACTCTAGATTTGCTATATAAGGCTATTGGGTGTGCGGGAGGGTAGTCACTTGGGGATGATCCGCCATGTTGGTGGCCACGTCATCGGGTCTTGGGGATGAGCCCCAAGGGATGTGCCTAGGGTGTGGGTGATGAGCCCTTTTATATATACAATATTTATGTATGTATATGTGTGTATGTTAGATAAATAAAGAGAGAGGAACGTCTTCCCCGTCGGGTGAGCGACCTTGGCGACGGACGGGCCCTAATGGGGGCGGTGTGGACGTGCATCACCGTGCTGGGGACATCCCCCATACCGTCCAACCTTAGGCTGATCATGCCTCTGTTATAATCATTTCAGTGTACTAAGTTACATGCCCTATTATAATTAGTTCAGTGTACTAAGTTACGACTGAACATGCCTCAGATTATTTTTCTTACGATCCCTATTTAAATTCAATCATGAATCATGTCCTTTCACATTTTATAATAGATTAATCTAGGTGAATATGGAGTAATTAGTTAAGTATCATAAATAGGTTTTTTTTGTGTTTAATGGTTAGACTGAAGAAAACATTAATTCTTTTTGGTAAACAATGTAAACATGCCTAATCTTAGTCGAAAATATAATCATCAACCATACCTACAATCAAAGTAAAGAACCGTACCAGCGAAGAAGCAAGCCTAGGAACACCAGATATTGATCAATTGAAACCTAAATTTGGCGAAATAATACATCCAAAGTAGACTGAAGCTTCTGGTTGTAGTTTTTGGTTGGTCACATTTGAACGATACTGAAGACCAAAACTGCTATATCGAGTCATAGCAGCTCCAACCATTCGCCGGAGTTTATCTAATGTCGCTGGAGATCGGGTCTGATGCGACACCAACAGACACTATGCCATTCACAAACTTCCCACCAACATGATCTACAAAATGAGTTTGATACTCTATTTATTTCACCATAAACAAAACAACCTCGTATAATACACACGAGTCTGTCTATCACTTACTTACTGTAAAACAAAAATAATCTAACTAAATAAATATTTTATAGAGATGAATTAGTAAAGCGAGCAATTATATAATGTTAATATATTTAGAGTAAATGGGTTGGTTTTTTTTTTTTTTTTTCAAAATTAAGGAAAAATACAAGTCAAATACAACGTCACGCACTATCTTCTAGTTGTTGACCGTTAAACAAGACTGATGGTCCAACTTTTGGCTTATTTGTTTAGGGTGGAGATATTTGGACACCCTCTGCGCCTATTTGGACACTTTTGTGCCCTAGACGCCTCGTATAGGGCTATACGAGGCGTCTAAGCACTGAATTCAAGGGGGGTCTCAGAGGGTGTCAGGCACAAAGTTTAAGGAACCCTATACGAAGGGTACAGACCTATACGAGGCGTCTAACGTTGGGTTTTTTTTTGGCTGAAATGAGGGGTGTTTTGGTGGGTTTTGGTATGGTTTTTTGGATAGTTTTTGAAGATGTGTTTTTTGGTTGAATTTTTTTTTTTTAAGTTTTTTTTTTTTTTTTTACACTATAAAAAAGTTTTTGTTTTTTAAAAATCAACTATTTTAAAAATCGGCTCTTTAAATATATTATATCGATTAAATATTGTTTCCGATTAAATCGGCTCTTTAGTGTTTTTAACATTTTACTTTTTTATTCTTCCGATTAAAATTTTTATCTCGTTCAAATATTGTTTCCGTATTATATTCAGGGGATATATTGTTTCCGTATTATCTCAATTTAAGACAACAATCATTAGGTAACCGAATAACTGAAAACAAACATAAATATGACATATATAAGATAAGTTTGTACATCCATAACAAAAATATATAAGATAAGTTTGTACATCCATAATAAAAATAAAAACAACAACAGGTCTATGCATCCAAATCCGAATCCGAATCTGGATGTGGCTGCTGCGGCTGCTGCTGCTGATGTGGTGCTCGAGCCGGTGGAAGCGGTATCGGGGGCCATCCCTCTCTCTCTCGTCTATCCTGCTCGCACCGTACCAGCCAACCTACCAAATCGTTGAGCCTGTCAAGCTCGGATCGTACATCCGGATGTAGCAGCTCCTGGGGCATGACCTGGAATAGCGTGACGTGGAAACTGAGGCGCCCCGGCAGGTGGCGGTGGCTGTGGCACCGCTGCACCGTCTACATCCTCCGGAGGCTCCTCCACGGGCACTACATCAGCAGGATCTGCAGGAGGATAAACGGGCTCGAAATGCTCTGGTAGGGCCTCCTCTGTCCATATGCCCCCGTCGCGGTTTTTAAACCGCGGGCCAACTGCGAACCTCTTGATTACCCTCATCCCCCACAGCGACGGAATGCCCATCCGCGTCGGCATGACTGGCGGCGTCCGTAGATGTGGGTCCTCGTGCAGTACGAGGCCAAATGAACGGGCAATGACGGTCACGTACGCCCTGCCATACAAAAATCCGCGCTCCTGCCGGTGATGGGCGGAGGCGTAGTACTGGGCTAGACCATGTGCTAGCGCGCACGGCCTCCTATACAACAAACAATAAAGGAAAAAAAGATCTGTGGTCGTACACCACTCACGGCTGTACCCACGCGCTGAAATAGAAGTAGCGAGCAAATGGTGCAGATACCTGCAGATAGTGTTAGCGAAATACAGAAACAGAGATTAATAAACAATGCACATAATCACAATAATTGCCGTAATAAACGTACGTACATGTACAGTGGGTCCATAACAAACGACACCCTCCCCTTCGACTTATCGTGCTCCCAATGATTTGCCCCCGCAATCACCTGCCAAAACCCTACAAGAGTGGGTTTGTCAACCACCACTAGCCCCGCTGTGTAAACCTCAGTCTCGATCTCCCCCTGCATGTATAAACCAGAACGCACCGCAAAGTCTGCTAGCGTCATCGTACGCAAAACGCCAGCGAGCCTGAAAGAAATCTCAGGCGGAGGGGGAGCATCTGGGTACGGAAGCGGCACAGGGACCCGAGGAGGGTGAAATGTGAATGACGAAAGGAACTCGACCAGCAACTCCCTGTAGGTCGGCGTGTGCGCCAAATCAAAAAGACGATGCCACGGCGAATCGAGAGGTATAAACCGACGCACTCTAGCCGTCTCAGCAAGCTGGTCCATCGCATCCCAGTCGATCGATGCATGCGATCCAATGTGCATCCTCCTAAGCTTCTGGCAATGGCGGGCGGCATCGGTGCCCGCGGGAAACTCTAGATACGGACAACCCTGCAGCGTATCCAGAGGCGGCCGCCGTCTCCGTCGTGGACCCTCCTGAACCGGCTGACCCTGCTGAACCGGCTGAACCTGCTGAGCCGGCTGACCCCCCGACGGTGCCTCATCTAGCTCTATCTGAATCTCATCGCCCTCCATAATCAATCTGCAAATAAATAACGTATACGCATAAAAACAATAATAAATAAATCCGAATAATAATAATAATAACAATAATAATACTAATAACAATAATTATAATATTAACAATAATAATAATAAATAATAATAATAATAATAATAAATAAATAATAATAAGAATAATAATACTAATAATAATAATAATAATTAATAAATAATAATAATATTAACAATAATAATACTAATAATAATAATAATTAATAAATAATAATAATAATAATAATACTAATAAATAAATAATAATAACAATAACAATAATAATAATATTAACAATAATAATAATAATAACAAAAAAAAAATTGCAGAGCCTCGTATAGCCCTCGTATAGGGCTATACTCGGCGTCTTGTTCTACCTGATTCATCTAAAACCTCATGTTCAAACCCCAAATCCAACAAAAACCAAATTTCAGGGCAAACCTACGGTCTAAAGGCAAAAACGAGGCAAAAATACTAAACTACGGGATGAAATACGTACCAGTGATGCTTCAAATCTTCGAAAGTACGGTCGAAATACGAATCCGAGGCGTATAGATGTGTATTCTCCGTATATGGTTTTGTTTTTTTGTTTGGGGTTATAACCAGCCTCGTCTAGGCCCCCCAGCCTTATACGAGACATAGACGCCTCGTATAGATCTATACGTGTCGTCCCCCCTTTTTATTAAATGACCATTTTGCCCCTGTTAAGCCCCCAGTATAGGCATTATTCAGGGGCAAAATGGTAATTAACCAATCCAAAAAGATATTTCTGGAATGGTTAATTGCCATTTTGCCCCTGACTAAAGCCTATACTGGGGGCTTTACAGGGGAAAAATGGTCATTTAATAAACCTTTTTTTAATAATTAAAAAAAAAACTTTAAAAGTTGCCGCCTTAATGGACGACACGTATAGATCTATACGCTGCGTCTGGGTTTTTAAATTACCTTTATGCCCATGTTAAAGGCCTATACTGGGGACTTTCAGGGGTATATTAGTAATTAACATAAAATATTTTCAAAATTCAAATTTAAAAAAAAAAAGAATTGTTGCCGACACTATTGACGCCTCGTATAGATCTATACGAATCGTCCTTATTCAAAAAAATCAAATTTTGATTTTCAAATATTCAAAATTCAAATTTTCAAAAACCCGCTCAAATAAATTCAAATTTTGATTTTCAAATGACGTGGGGGAATGCACGCCACATGCATCTCGAGTCCCGATGAAGAAAGAAGATCTCTGTTACGATCTCTGTTCCGGGTTCCTCCCGTGTCTCGTAAACAAAGTCGTTGTTTATCAGTATGTTTTCTAGTGACTGCATGGGAGTCAATCCTTGTCTTTGTTCGGCTCTAATCTTCGCCACAACGTTTTGAACGTCTTTCTGAACATGAAACCTGTCGGGGTCCTGCTTCCTTATCGTTTGAAATATTTTGCGCGACTCCATGTTTTGAGCTGTCAGCTGCTCGATCAGTTTCATTTCGCTTGGAGTAAACCTTCGCACAAACGCGTGGGCCGACAGGTCCTCACAAAGTTCGTGGTTATGTTCAATTTTTCCGTCTTTAATCTCCCAGGTTTCATACGGGTGGTTTCGCACAGCCAGCAGGTAAAACGGGCAACCGGTTTTTTTGCTTCCGGCTTTTCTAAGTGTTGCTGTAGTCTGGTGCTCACCACCACGATCACATTCAAGCCATACCCTCCCGGTTCTTCCCCCGGTTTTCTTTGATCGACGGGTGACAATAACGAAACCATCCGCGTTTGCTATTTCTTGTATCCGATTCTTTAGTTCATCTAAAGAGTTGAAAACCTGTAACATCGACAATAATAATAAATAATTTTAATAAATAAATAAATAATAAATAATAATAATAATAATACTAATAATAATATTAATAATAATACTAATAATAATACTAATAATAATAAAAATAATTAAATAATAATAAAAAATAGTAATTAATACCTGCTTTTTTAAGTACGGACTGTCCTGGATGGGAGGTGTCTCACCACCATATCTACCATATCCACCATAACCACCATATCCACCATATCCTCCGTATCCTCCGTATCCACTGTCTCCTCTGTAACCACCGTCTCCTCCGTATCCACCGTCTCCTCCGTATCCACCGTCTCCTCCGTATCCACCGTCTCCTCCGTATTCACACCCGTATCTATAATCCGGATACCCTTGTTGCGTCGGATAACTTGGTTGACAAGCATGGTATGAGTCATCTACAGGGGCTGTTTCATCAACAGGGGGATGCTTGTTCAAATCTAGAAACGGTTTGTTTTGTTCTCCTTGTATACTAGACACAACCTCCTCTTGCTCATTAGAATCGGGAACGCAAGACTCCTCCAAAATAAAGAACCGTATCATCATTAGTAAATAATAAACTAAAACAAAAACTAAATAAAACATTTAAGCTAATAACTGTTACCGGATCGCTTTCGGGCACCCAGTTCTCGCTAGAATACTGCCCGAAGACATAGTTTTCGTCCCAGTATGATGACATTTCAACACTTCGGGATGATAAGAACACAAATGCAAAGCAGAATGAAAAAAGAAGAAGGAGAAGAAGCAGAAGAAGCAGAATGAAGGAAACGTTGAATGCTCGGGGTGGACAAAGAATACACTGTATGTTGCACTTTATGTTGCTCATAGACGCCTCGTATAGCTCTAGACACCCCGTATAGCTTTAAGTCACTTGTCAAACGTATAGTCAAATCAGCCACTGAAGACGCCTCGTATAGGCCTATACGAGGCGTCTTAGTGCCTCGTAACCTTCCCTCGTACAGACCTAGACTCCCCGTCTGATGTGACTGATTTGACATTATGCTTTGGTGCAGAGCTGGTCGGAAAAGCAACCCTATACGCCTCGTATAGGTCTATACGAGGCGTCTTGAAGGGTGTGGAAATAGGCATTAAGGTGTGTAAATATGTAGACCCTTTGTTTATGATTAATCAGATGAAATAAACCATAATTAATAAACGATGGTGATGCATATAAGAAAAATAACGTTTGATGTGTGTTTACACCATATCACGCGTATAATAGGATCTGCATACTATGTGTACAAATAAACTAAATGTCTTGTCCAAATTTGTTAGGTTATTCATTGGACCTTGTATCTGATTTCCGTTACTTACTTGTTAGACCTGCATGTTTTCGTCTTTTGTTGTACTAGATTGGAACTCGTGCGATGCACCAGAGAACACAACAACTAGGTTGATCTGGCTAAACTTGATTTTTAGTTGTATGGAGGTTGTGCTCGACCCTCATAGAGCGCTTAGCTTGAATTAAAATTGAGTTGGCTCAGCTCAAGCTCAAGCTCAAAGTCAAGTTTTCTTTTGTTGGAACGGCGACTTTCATTGAAAAGACTAGCAAGAAGCTAGAAAACATAAACGGCATCAAAGTTTTAAATCCGTAACTTACACCAATCTTTCCATGAAAGATTGTTAAACGAGGATCTATTTTTAATCCAAAGAAACGCTAAAGATTTAATCTCTTCCAGAAGTTTAACGACATTCGCCTTCCTTTTAGAAAAAGATAACTTCATTCATTTCCTTCCAAAGACACCAACAAGCTGTAAGAATGATCCCGTAAACAACCTTGTTCTTTCGCTTTCCCAAGTTTAAGTACTTATGCAACAAACACAAATCTTGTACCTTGTTCTTTCGCTTTCCCAAGTTTAAGTACTTATGCAACAAACACAAATCTTGTACCTCAAAAGCAGAAACCAGTTAGACCCGTAGCCATTTACTAACCCCTTGCCATATACTACAAGCAAAAGAACACGCAAGGGCGGACCCAAGGCAAGCCTTGGGTGAGCAGGCGCCCCCTTAAAATGTATTTTTTTTTTGTGTATTTTATAGGCAAAAATCCCGATCGCACTCCTTGATAATTTGGTTAAACCCTTCATTCGCACCCACAGAAAATAATTTTTAGGTCCGCCACTGAGAACACGTCGCTGTTTCCACGTTCTCTCCACATATACTTCATCTCGATGCACCACATGAAAATATTAGCTTTCTTTGGAACCAAATTATTTCACTTAGGAACATACCGAGCTGTTGTAGAGATCGCTTTTATCATAGTCTTTTTCATAGATGCAGTTGAAAAATTACCATTCGGATTAGCTATTTTGAGGCTTGAGCTCATCTCAAATAAAATCTGAGTCAGCTCAGCTTGATTTAGCTCAATTCGGTTTTGAGACGTAATCATAACCAAAACCAAAATTTTCGTTTTCATTCAACTTTGAAGCGGCCTATTGGTTATATAAAAAGACCCATAAACCAAGAAAAATTAAAACTAATCATGCCAAAAGGCCCATCGGCGCAGATAAAGAAAGTCGCTAAGAAACTTTGTTGAGTTGCCTTTCTCTGTTTATGAGAGTTTTCTTTGGCAATATTTCTTTAGGCAAACGATGTGGGACAAAATGTGTTTTTATAAACTCTAATATATAGGCTAATTAAGAATAAAAGTGTAATTTCACTCTTATTTTAAGAGTCAAACTCCCTTTTAAGTGTCTTAAATTGATGGTCTAATTACTTTTTTTTTTGTCTCAAAGAGTTCATTAATGATGTAGTATAGATGTTCACTGTGTGTTAGTGTCACACATTTATTACTTTACGTGTAACTTGGGCTATATTGGGAACTTTGAAGTGAAAATTCTAGGAGTGATTGAAGACCAAGACTATGGTGGACTATAGTTGTAAACTTAGTTTGTATTGATGTGGTGACATTTCTAGTTTTTAATGAAGCATGAGGTTCTAATATTGTCTTTAATTCTCCAAGTCATTATAGGGAAGTCATAGTTCTAATATTTTTTTGTAGGTTTTGCATTTCAAGAGTTGATAGCTTTATGAGTCGTGTTTAGGATCACTTTTAATTAAAGTATTTTGTCGGTATACGGAACCTATAATCATATAGGACAGTAAGTGTATAAAGAACAAGATGTTTATTTATGTGAAAACGAATTTATAAATTTGTGTGTTTAATAAGACCAATTGATTACTTTTATATAGGGGTCGAACTATTACAATTGTTAGAGCAAAGCATTGTAACAGTGCAACTCTTTGTGAATATGCAAATAAAGGCATTTATAACCGCTGGTAGTTAGAGTTTAAATCATTAGTGGAAACTCTATAAGCGGGGACGCGGTAAGTAGTAATTAAGTTCCTGTTAACAACCCAGATATCGCTGACAGTCAATTGCCACTAATGCGCATTTGCTACTAATGGTTAGTTGCTACGGATCTTGGAGATGGTCAAGGATAGGAGTTCTTGGAGACGTAGGATAAAGGTTAGGGACATTTAGGAGGATAGTTCGTTTTTTTGTAGTAGATACTCTTCTTAGGGGCTTAGCTTTTCATTTTACAATGATAGCCTATGTGTGTTATCGCTGCTTTTGTGTTTTGTGCTTTAGTAGGTGTATTTGACTCTTATGTTTGGATATGGTTTAGGAGCTGGAGTCTCACTAGAAGCAGTCTCTCTATCCTCTAGGATAGAGGTAAGGCTTGCCTACATCTCACCCTCCCCAAACTCTACCAATAGCTTGACTATAGGTGGGATTATACTGGGTACGGTTGTTGTTGTTGTTGGTTAGTTGCTACTGATGCACGGTTCCTATGAACCATCATCTTCCATGCAACATATCACCAATTAAGTATATATGAAGCATTTCCAATTAAGCTTCTTTAAATCAGTCATGTAAACCCCATCAATGTGTCCCCTGCTAGGGGCGTTGCCCATTACACCGCACACGGGCCAACCTCTGAACCCCGCCAATGGAGCACTAACCCCCTTAGATTCTCACTAATCAAGGGATTTAACCTCTTACAACATTAGAGGTTTCTTAGCGCCTCATAATAATGTTGTTGAGAGAGTAGCGTTTACTACATGCTTTTTTCAAGGGGTTTGACTTCTTAAAACCTTAGAGGTTCCTTAGTGCTCGAAGTCATAATAATGTTGAGAGGGTGTTTATTCCACACTTGGGGTATGTTTGGCAAAAGTAGCTGGTGGCTAGTGGCTGGAAGCTGGTAGCCGGTAGCTAGTAGCTGTAGCTTTTTAGATATATTTGGTGTTTGGCAGAGTAGCCGGAGCTTTTAATAAAATGTATAAAATGACCAAAATGGACATAACTAAAAATTTAAAAAGTTTGTTCATTAAAAAGTTCATTATCTTTAGAGGTTAAAATAGTCATTTTTTCCCTAAAAGCTTGTAGCTCCTTCTAAACGCTACTAGTAGGAGCGTTCAACCAAAAGCTTCAAGCTCCTAACCTAAAAGCTTCAAACTCCTTCAACCAAACAATGTTTTTTATTGAGTAGGAGCTTTTTCTTAAAAGCTTAAAGCTAGAATCTCCTAAAATCTCCATGCCAAACATACCCTTCCTATCTTGTATCAATGTTTATTATGAAATCTCATTTGGTTCTAAGTAAATGATGACACTAAAACGCTTGTTTGTCCTAGTCACACTCATTATTGACATTTAGGCCTAGCCATTCTCATATTAGACTCGGTCTAAGGATCACAACCAAAGAAGGCTGGATTAAAGCTGCTAACGGAGATCCCAGACTGATCGAAGGATTTGTGTGAGGCGTAAAAAACAAGATCGGGAGATGGGTAGCCAAGTTACACTTCTCGATTGTACCAATCGAAGACTAAGCCATTGTGCTCGGGTTGGATTTCTTTCGATCCCAACACTGTTTTTTAAGACACTCTACATCATCAAAGGAGACAAAGTATACACCGCACCCTTAGAGTCCACTACCAGGAACCGAGGCAAAATATTATCCGCAATACAACTCATGAAGACTCATGAGGCATTCGGGCATCGCAACGAGGGCGTTGCGAATTTAGGCGGGGGAGGATGTCACGCCCCGCTAAAATTCAGCACCAAATTTCAGCAATTTAGAACTTTCCGGGGTCATCTAGTCGCGTTTAGAGCTGCCCGGAAGGTTCCGGAACAACCCGTACTTTTCCAGCAACATACGGGACACAAAATACATAAAATTCCTGCAAAGAAACCCTAGAATCTGCTAGAAATGGCTGGACAAAACAACCATAAAAATCAGCCAAAGAACAGTCTAGATTTCAGCAAATATCATGATATTTATATAAGAAATATCTAGATATTATAACTAGGATATTTTGTAAAGAGAGTTCTAGATCAAGAACAATCTAGATAGTCTTGCAACTACTATAAATAGGTATCATGGGGGCTCATTTGAGACATCCCAAGCACTTGTAAATTTATAACACTCTTGTACTCTTTCTTTGTTAATACAAAGCCTTTCACTACAAGCAACTTCCTTACGATCAAACGTTCCCTTTAGCAACTTTCACAACCAAAACCCAACGACACTAAGTCACCGTGATCTAAGGCCACACGCGAGTTGAAAAGGCAGATGGGTCAGGATGGGCGGCACAATAAAGTGTTGGTAGGTCAGGATGGACCTAAGTAAATAATGTAGAAAGGCAGATGGGTTAGGATGGGCGACACAAACTCAAACAACAGGTCAGGATGGGCGCTCCCCTCAAAAGCACGTAGGGTGTCTAGGTTCTTTCAATTAGGTTTTGCTACTCACATAAGTCACAATCAAAATCGCAAAGCGTGGTCACAACCATAATCTCGCTTCTTCTTCTGCTACTGTAGGTAAACCTAAATCTTTTTGTTGTTTATTCACTGTTATAAAGTTTTATTTCAAACCTTAATTTTTATTTGTATTTTAAAAACTAATAAAAACCCTTGATTATGCTATCAATTGGTTTCGAATTTAGAATAATGATATGATGTTTTTTGCACTGGTTTCTTTAATTTATGTATGTTGATATGATGTAGAACAACAAGCTATGATGTAACCTAGATAGGCTTGATTATGGTATCATGTTTTTTGCATTTATTCTTACAGTTCTCTTTTGTAATCCTTATCAACTTTTTTAAAAACCGGTTTAAATTTGTCGGTAATACCGGTTGAACCGGGTAAACCGCCCAGTATACCCGGTTGAACCGCCCGAGCTTGACTAAAGCTCGAACTCGGTTCGTAAGTAGTTTCAAGCTCGAGCTCGACTCGTAGGTAGTTTTTCAAGCTCGAGCTCAGCCCGGTTATTATTTTTTGTTTATTAAATAGTTCTATCATAGTTTGTCATCTATAAATATATTTTTTGTTAATTGTTAAAAATTAGTTAATTAATGTTTGTTAATTTGTTTTACTGTATTTATTTGTAGGAGCCAAAATATGTCGAGTAACACCGATTTTGAGGATGAAGCTAGTTCGTTTAATTCGAGTAGAGACCATTCTATAGTATGGAAATATTTTGATAAATTATCGGTTGACGAAAATGGGGATAACACTCTTGTACTCTTTCTTTGTTAATACAAAGCCTTTCACTACAAGCAACTTCCTTACGATCAAACGTTCCCTTTAGCAACTTTCACAACCAAAACCCAACGACACTAAGTCACCGTGATCTAAGGCCACACGCGAGTTGAAAAGGCAGATGGGTCAGGATGGGCGACACAATAAAGTGTTGGTAGGTCAGGATGGGCCTAAGTAAATAATGTAGAAAGGCAGATGGGTTAGGATGGGCGACACAAACTCAAACAACAGGTCAGGATGGGCGCTCCCCTCAAAAGCACGTAGGGTGTCTAGGTTCTCTCAATTAGGTTTTGCTACTCACATAAGTCACAATCAAAATCGCAAAGCGTGGCACAACCATAATCTCGCTTCTTCTTCTGCTACTGTAGGTAAACCTAAATCTTTTTGTTGTTTATTCACTGTTATAAAGTTTTATTTCAAACCTTAATTTTTATTTGTATTTTAAAAACTAATAAAAACCCCTGATTATGCTATCAATTGGTTTCGAATTTAGAATAATGATATGATGTTTTTTGCACTGGTTTCTTTAATTTATGTATGTTGATATGATGTAGAACAACAAGCTATGATGTAACCTAGATAGGCTTGATTATGGTATCATGTTTTTTGCATTTATTCTTACAGTTCTCTTTTGTAATCCTTATCAACTTTTTTAAAAACCGGTTTAAATTTGTCAGTAATACCGGTTGAACCGGGTAAACCGCCCAGTATACCCGGTTGAACCGCCCGAGCTTGACTAAAGCTCGAACTCGGTTCGTAAGTAGTTTCAAGCTCGAGCTCGACTCGTAGGTAGTTTTTCAAGCTCGAGCTCAGCCCGGTTATTATTTTTTGTTTATTAAATAGTTCTATCATAGTTTGTCATCTATAAATATATTTTTTGTTAATTGTTAAAAATTAGTTAATTAATGTTTGTTAATTTGTTTTACTGTATTTATTTGTAGGAGCCAAAATATGTCGAGTAACACTGATTTTGAGGATGAAGCTAGTTCGTTTAATTCGAGTAGAGACCATTCTATAGTATGGAAATATTTTGATAAATTACCGGTTGACGAAAATGGGGATAAGAAGGCTACTTGTACCGGTTGTGGAAAGGTTTGTCTCGGTCCTTTTCTCTGCCCCTTTCCCTGTAACGATCTTTGTCTCGGTCCTTTTCTCTGCCCATGTCTCTGCTTCTTTCACGGTATCTGTCTCTGCGTTTTCCCCAATCTCTCCCTTTGTCCCTCTCCCTGTCCCAATCACGGTCCTGATAGCAGATTCTTGCTACCTTAGTGACCAGAAAAGGATTGAAAATTAATCCATGGACACGTAGTTTTATTTATTTTAAGCCTCATACAGTCTACAAAAATCAGAAGTAATTAGACAGTCTCATTAATTAGACACAGTTTTATCTACTCTCATGTGATAATTAAGTGTTTCAATTAAATAAAAACTACATAAACAAAGCAAAAGGCTAAGACTAGCTGTTGGAATAAAGAGATCATTAGGTCATACTTGCATTATCAACATTCAAAATCAAGCAAATGACCAAAACTTCCAAAACCATAAACTATAATTCTGCAATATACACCACCACCATTAACGCTTCAACATTCAACTAATCCATACTCCTAATTTCAATGTTATCAAATATAACCCTAAATATGTTCTCGATTGTTCTAACTAGCAGTAAAAAGAAAGATAAAATACCTATTTGCTCACTTCTGTGCGACAGCCACCATCACCACCGCCGTGCCTGTTAGCTCCGTTGTCCCCATAGCTTTCTTCTTCATCTGTCATCTTCGTCTTCTTCTTGAAAAATCAGAATGTTTGAATGGTAAATTTGTTGTAAGTCTTATTGAAAAACAGAATGTTTGAATGGTGAAGTTTGTTGTAAGTTTGGTAAGACCCTAGGAGGCACAAGCCCCATAAATAAATAAAGAATATTAATTTTGGAATGCACAATCCGGTTTTTTTAATACACAGGTTCCGGTATATACTCGGGTAAGGGTATGATCGAGTTTTGACTTTTCAATTATTGGTCATACCCAGGTCCCTACTTTGCGGGTAGGGTCGGGTTTAAAAAACCCGAGTTCGGATTTTTTCGGGTTCGGGTTTTTTTGTGCACCTCTATCGACAAGTAACATAACCAATGTTTTGAAAATCGTTTGCAAGAAAAAGTGTTATCCGTGAATGACCAAATCAGAGTCTAGCAAGGACAATTATAAATGTGACAATATGAGCATATAACCAAACCTTGACTTAGAATGCCTCGTCGTATATCCAATAAAATATAATCGTTTTCGGAAGTTTCGAACACCCTTTGTCTTAATTGGGTTAGCGCTACTAACCAAGGGTGGGGGCATCAACCCAATAGTACTATTCACGATATTTCACAACTAACAGTTATAGTTCTTTAAGCACGAGAGCTTTCCTTGAGCTCTCGAAACAATCGATAATCGTAAATACTCATATTCACATTATATGTACAACTAGAATAAACTAACATGCAAATCGTAAATCGTTTCGTATAAAACTATATGCCCCCCGCGCCAATTTGTAACACGGTAAAAGAGGGGTCGTGATTACTCACCTCAAAATCCGCTTGTAAAAGCTAGCGGCACAAAAGCCCAAATAAAAGCTAACCCCTTTTTTCAAATAAATCGGTAAAAGAGGGGTCGAGATTACTCACCTCGAAATCGGGTTGTAAAGCTAGCGGCACAAAAGCCCAAATGGATGCTACTACGACCTACACCACCCTAACACATGTAGGACATCTTAGGGTCCATATGTTATGTCTAACTTGCAAGTGTTTACCCAACTTACTAGACGTGATAAGATGTTATTATTTGAAAAAAGGGTTTGACTTGACTACCCGTTGGTGATTGATATATATATATATATATATATATATAAATGGTTAGGATCGTGTGAGAAGCACTAGGCTAATTGAGAAAATTGATAAGCATTTTGGACCACATATTTTTCCTAAGCAAAAATGCAAAAGAATGATCGTAGTTTTTTTTTGTCAGTCTTTTTTATATATACACATGTGTATATTGTCAATCTTTTAACTATACATACACTTATATATGTGTTTGAAAATTAGAACATATGCATGCGCATCTATGTTTGAAGGGAATGATTTAGTTTTAGCATTAGGGTTTAGCATTAGTGTTTAACATTTAGCATTAGTATTTAGGGTTTAGGGATTGGCTTTAGGGTTTAGCATTAAGGTTTAGTTTTTAGTATATTGATTTGTCTTTGGGTTTAGGGTTTAGATTTAGGTTTTATAGTTTAGAGTTTTTGGTTAGTGTTCGACGAGCGGTTCCAATGCCGCTATAATTAGCTCAAGGGGTTCCTACACTTCTTAGGTTAAGGATATATATATTTTTCATAATATACACATATGTATAGTTTGAAAATTAACTATATACATATGTATATAATTCAAAATTTGACAATATACATATTTGTATATATTAAAAAAACTCTTAAAATGTGCGATTAGAAGTAAAAAATAATAATTTTGGCTTGGAGAAATGTGTGGTCTAGAATGTTTCTCAATTTTTTCAAATATGATGTTTTTCTCTAAGGATCCCTAACACACACACACACACACACACATATATATATATATACAGGTTTAGGATCCTGTAAAAAAGATTAAATTTGTGAGAATGATAAGAAAGAATATGGTGAGGACACATGTCATTATTTATTTTATTAACTTAAGGGCAAGAAAGTAATTTAATAAATAAACCTAATTAAAGATAATATTAAAAAACTCACATGCAATGCACATGCAAGTTCCCCCGTCTTTTTTAAACATCAATAACTTTTTATACGTAACTTTTAAAAAAAAATGCACCATAATAACGAGTGTTTTTTTATCTTTAATATGAGTACCATATTGCTATACTTATATAGAGAAAAAAAATTACGTTTCGATCGGATGTTTTAGTTCATGGTGTTTTGTCTATGTTATCTTAATTGTATATTGATTCAGGGCGTTGTGTTTACAGTTAAAATACCATGAACGTATATAAGACACCATAACATTGCAAATAAGATTTACATTCAATCTTTCAGTCTTGTTTTCAATAGTGTTTTATTTTAGGAATTCAAACAGATTATGATGTCTTGTAAAAGGAAAAGGTTAGCTTGTTGAATTTAATGATATTTCTTTTATTGCTAATGGAATGGTGTCTTTGTATACTTCTATGGTGTCTTGTTTTCTATGATTTTATTTTAGTTTCATGGTGTTTCTGTATAAAAAAATGTAGTTTGCTGAATTCAATGGTATTTGCAATGTTATGGTGTCTTATTTACGTTCATGGTGTTTTACGGTAAGCAGTTTGCTGAATTTAATGTTATTTGCAATGTTATGGTGTCTTATATACGTGCATGGTGTTTTACTGTAAAACACAACGCATTGAATCACTATACAATTAAAACAATATAGACAAAACACCATGAACTAAAACATTTCGGTTGAAACGTAATTTTTTTCTCTATATAAGTATAGCAATATGATACTCATATTAAAGATTAAAAAATACTCGTTATTAAGGTGTAATTTAAAAAAAAAACGAGTTACGTGTAAAAAATTATTGACGTTTAAAAAAGATGTGGGGAATTTGCATGTGGATTGCATGTGACTTTCTAAATTTAAAAATGTTAATTTTACCTTTATACCCTTAATCTAAAAAATTATTTATTTTAATTGTTACACTATTTACAAGATTGCCATCAAGATCTCAACCATTAGATTAAAAATCTAATGGTTTAGATTCTTTCTTACCCTTCTCATGACGGGTGGTCCGTTGGACAACCCTTAAATGGTTTAAAAAGATTAAAATTCCATGCTTTACTTGGTTATTTGCTTGAACTTAGTAACTACGAGTGTTCGTGTGTTTTACAGGCAAATCGCTGAATTCGATTAAATTAAAGGGGTTAGAGGTGAAGTGGATCGTTCGAGGTTGATAAATGCAACAAACGGTGATGTTCGGGATGTGTTCGGATCATAAACCATCTTTAACGTGCAAGAGATATAAATCTATTAAAGTCAAGGAAGGCATTTTAATATGTTTAAGTGGGGTGGCAGACTACTTAGGCAAACATAGGAGGACATGGAGAGTATTAATTGAAAGAAGACATCATCATGCCTATTTATACGTTGATTTGGGTGATGTGTGCAAAACGAACTATAAAATATGAACTAAATTAGACTCTCTAAACTAGACACGAAAAACTTTAAATTTATAACTAAGACTCTTTAAACCTAAACCACACAATCGGCAAGTGTACCGATCAATGCAGTATAACCTAGCAAGTCCGAGTATCGAACCCAAAGACTCTATGTATTACGTAAACTAGACTCTAATAGACACTGACTGACGCGACTTAAACTTATTTGATTGTTTGGGGGGGGGGGGGGGTTACTGAAAATCTAGGAAATCTATGTTAACTAAATTAATTAACTAGACTTAGACTAAGACACGAACGAAAACTGAGGTTTGTATTCAGATGAGATTAAGGACTACCTAGACTCGAATCCAGTTTGACTAGGAATGGACTTCTAATGGTATTAAAGTTGTATGGAGCCGGGATCGTAAGATACTAAACCTTAAGGTATTTCTATGCTAAGACTTCCCGACCCTTCTCAGGAAGAAACCTAGGAAACCCTACAAAGCTGTTATGATTACCGACTGTTAGACTTCCTCTCAGTCCTCTAACGATTCTAAAAGTGCCCTAATATGACTATCTACCTCTCAGCGCGATAATCTAAGGCAATTCTAGGTTCTGACTTGGTTTACTAGACACAAATGCAATTAGGGAAATAAGATCGACTTCTCTCAAAACCTCTCTTAGATATATATTGCACCGCGACCTAATAACTAACTCGAGCCTCTCAGCGACAAGTTAAGCAGAACACTTGATTTTATTAAATTACTGATTATTACTTCTAAGGTTACTTATGCAATTTTCACCCTAAAGGATCAAAAGTTTATTATGTGATATAGACACTCACCAAAACCTAAAACCCTAGCCTGATTCTATTCCGTGATAAAGACCGTCACCAAGATTCAAGCGAAGCAATAAACAGTAGTAAAACAATCATCAAGCATGCATGTACACCAAATCAGAAATCCTAAAACACTTTACTTTCAGAAATCAATCCATACGCAAACAATAAAAACCATTAAAAATCCAAACTTTAAATCAAACATTCATCTCGTCTAGGTAGTTTAAAGGTTTAGCCAAGCATGTCAATAAACGAAAACAAATCAAAGTTAATCAAACTAGAATTCATGGTAACAAGTTTCAAGAAAGAAATCAACAAAACAAGGGATTGGAAAACCCGAGAAATCTTCGATTCTTCGTCCTGAACTTGATCCAATGATTCCGCGCCTTCAAGATCTTCGATTCAGCTTCCAGACGGCTCCAAAATCGCCTCTAATCTCAATTAGTTCGTAACTAGGGTTTTTCTAATGTTAAAAATTCATTAAATAGTAAACCCTATCAGCTAACAAATAATTCGCGATATTCCTACCCGTCGCGTAGCGCGACGGGTCTGCCTTTCACGCTCGCGCTACGCGAGCGCCTCCAAAATCAGCAATTCTTGTTTCATGTTGTAGCGTAGCGCGACTGATCAACCTCTTATGCTAGCGCTACGCGACTGGCCATTTTTCACAGAAGGTTGCCTCCGAAATTCAGCTTTAACATCCAAAAACTCCTCAAAAATAATTCTAACTCTTTGTGACTCATTCCAATGCATACGATTTCAGCGTCAAGCTCGTTTCCACTCAATTTTCAGCCAATTATCGTATCAAGACCTGGAAAAACGAACTTCCATCAATAGTACGTAATTCTAAATAAAACTAAACTAAAAATAACGAAAGAACGTACAAACTATACACGATAAAAGTATGTATTTTGCAATACATCAAATATCCCCACACTTACCCTTTTTTCGTCCCCGAAAAAGAATTGTGCAACGGAATCAGAGATAATTCATTACTTGGATCAAAAATTATTTATATTTTATTAAAACCAATGCTTGCGTTAGCTGCGATTGCGAATATACTGATCCTCTTAAACCCGAATCTAATCCTAAGCCCTTATCATGTGAATTTAATTTAAGTGCGGTCAATCCACCTAGGGTCTCACACTAGAATCTACGGTCCATCTACTCCCACCTCAAGCTTATAGGACTAAAAGAACGATCAATTGACCAATTCCTAACCGTTTTATATCAAAACCAAGAGAGTAAACAATCAATTTTTTTTCATTTTTTTTTTCTTTTTCTTGCTTTTTTTTTTTTCGAATTCGTGAGACTAGACGATGCTTTCCCTTAACCCAGCGGTATTCCGACTGTAGAGTCGCTATCCCCAATCACAGATTACATAGGTTTCGGTACTTTTATTCGGCAAATCGATTTCACACATCCCAGAGGCAAACCGGCTGTAGAGTCGCTATCCCCAACTCGGAATACGTAGGCCTGTGTTACTTTCATTTAGTTTCTAGCTCACTTTATTCTATTTTTTTTTCTATTTTTTTTTCTCTCGCATGATCACAAACTCTAACAATTTTAACTTATAACGGTGCCCCTTATACTATTATTGGCAGTTTTAATTTCCCGTATTTCCCAGGCGAGAACCCACTAGCGGACCGACAATTTAAGGTATTTTAGATCAAAGGGACTTAAAACCAAACCCGGGCCTATCCACATATCCCTAACTAGACGCAAGCTCGATTTATTATCATCTCATATTATTATTATTCAATCCAAGCAATAAAACACCTTTTCTATCATTTTCCGTTTAATTTGCAAACTTCTTTTTTATTCGAAAGACATTTTCTGATTTTTCAATTTTTTTGGATTTTTCAAATTTTTTTAATTTTTTTGTGTTTTTCATATTTATGACTCAAATATTTACAAGTATCCCATCCCCACACTTAGAGATTGCATTGTCCCTAATGCAAGAACGAAAATACGACTCAACAACTACCTACGAAAAGAAACTGCGAACGAAAATAAATAAAATATACAACAACAACAAAAGGGAAACGACTTAGCTGGTTAGGACAAAAGTCAGTGCCAGCCGTACGAATCTTGAATCCCCCGAACGATCGTATAGCATTGCATTCGCGATCGTTGCCTAGCCTGCTTGAGTTTATCAAAATAGCAAGTCCAGAATCACCCGAATGGCAATTGGGTACGGGTGGTACAATCCAAACCTGCACAATCAAAACAAAACAAAACCCAACGCAGTACCGACTCTAGAAACGAAAAGACTCAAAAACTACTAATTTAGACTCATGGTACAAAATAAACGACTCAATATACAAACTCTACAAACTACCGAAAATCCAACGAATAAAGAAAATTTAACAAACTCTACAAAACCTCCCCACACTTGAACTTAATCAGGAGGTTTTTCTTTGATTTGAACCCTATCTAACCCGTTCAATTCCACCCGTTTCTCATAAACATATAAAAATTTAACGGTGGAATTATAAAAGAATTTAAAAATTAGAAACGGGTCAGACCACCAGAATTTAAATTTACCTGGCATGAACCGGATGCGTGGCATGTAATGAGAAGATTGGTCTTGCTTAAAAGGCTCATTCCTCTCCTCCTTGTACCATCTTTTGACCCGCAACCAATCCCGGTTCTTTATTTTTCTTTTCCTTGCCTTCTCCCGTGGTTTTGATTTTTCAGTTTCATTTATTATAAGTACCACGGGCCAGCTGTGGTGTTCTTCCTCTTCCACCACTTGGTCTACTTCCTTGGGAAGATCCCCACACTTAATTTCTACCTCATCATCAAACATACTCTCCAAAGAATCACCTAATTCTAATTCCTCTTCAGTCACTTCTGTCTTCACTAACGACCTTTGATAAGCAGCCCACTCTTCTTCATCTTTTTCATCATCGGAGTCACTCCAGTAATTAATGATTGGAACCTGTGGAACCGGAGGTGGGACTTCAGCGTCCATTTTCGTCTCCGTGACTGAAGTGATCTCTTCATCTAACCAATCTTCATATGGCAGCTCTTTCCCCAGTTCTGGAAATGTTGGGATTAATTCCCCAGTAGAAAGCATGTAACCGAGATAGTTACCGTCCGCATCATATGTATAGCCAGTCGTTGGCTGTTCTGGTTGGACTTTTTGCACTTGTTCCTCTTCTTCTTCCAATCTCCTAGCCATGTCATCTACTGTACGTTTAAGATCTAATAGAGCAGACTGTTGATTTCTCATAATATTATCTTGCTCTGCTAGGATTTTCTGGGTATTGGCTTTTTGGGCAACTAATTGAACAAACAACTCCTCTAACCTGCCCCAAGCAGCAGCATCACCCCCATCATAGTTGCTACCAGAATATTGATCATAAGACTGACCCTCGTTATCTTGTGGCTGCTGATATGGATCATCGTAATAAGGCTGATTATCATAAAAATTCAAAGAATACCCCTGTGAAAAATATGATTATGACTGCACAAAAGGGTTAGTGTAACATGGTGCAGAGGACCCCTCAAATTGTGGGCACTTAACAGTAAAATGAGGTCCTCCACAAATTTCACACATATTTACAAGAATCAACAAAAATAAAATACACAGAAAATTAGACTCCTATGACTCAATATACAAAAGCAAGTAGCACGTACGATGTCAATTAAGTCTATCAAAGCTAATGAACGCAATTGCCAAGAGTCCCCGGCAACGGCGCCAAAAACTTGATGTGTGCAAAACGAACTATAAAATATGAACTAAATTAGACTCTCTAAACTAGACACGAAAAGCTTTAAATTTATAACTAAGACTCTTTAAACCTAAACCACACAATCGGCAAGTGTACCGATCAATGCAGTATAACCTAGCAAGTCCGAGTATCGAACCCAAAGACTCTATGTATTACGTAAACTAGACTCTAATAGACACTGACTGACGCGACTTAAACTTATTTGATTGTTTTGGGGGGGGGGGGGGGTTACTGAAAATCTAGGAAATCTATGTTAACTAAATTAATTAACTAGACTTAGACTAAGACACGAACGAAAACTGAGGTTTGTATTCAGATGAGATTAAGGACTACCTAGACTCGAATCCAGTTTGACTAGGAATGGACTTCTAATGGTATTAAAGTTGTATGGAGCCGGGATCGTAAGATACTAAACCTTAAGGTATTTCTATGCTAAGACTTCCCGACCCTTCTCAGGAAGAAACCTAGGAAACCCTACAAAGCTGTTATGATTACCGACTGTTAGACTTCCTCTCAGTCCTCTAACGATTCTAAAAGTGCCCTAATATGACTATCTACCTCTCAGCGCGATAATCTAAGGCAATTCTAGGTTCTGACTTGGTTTACTAGACACAAATGCAATTAGGGAAATAAGATCGACTTCTCTCAAAACCTCTCTTAGATATATATTGCACCGCGACCTAATAACTAACTCGAGCCTCTCAGCGACAAGTTAAGCAGAACACTTGATTTTATTAAATTACTGATTATTACTTCTAAGGTTACTTATGCAATTTTCACCCTAAAGGATCAAAAGTTTATTATGTGATATAGACACTCACCAAAACCTAAAACCCTAGCCTGATTCTATTCCGTGATAAAGACCGTCACCAAGATTCAAGCGAAGCAATAAACAGTAGTAAAACAATCATCAAGCATGCATGTACACCAAATCAGAAATCCTAAAACACTTTACTTTCAGAAATCAATCCATACGCAAACAATAAAAACCATTAAAAATCCAAACTTTAAATCAAACATTCATCTCGTCTAGGTAGTTTAAAGGTTTAGCCAAGCATGTCAATAAACGAAAACAAATCAAAGTTAATCAAACTAGAATTCATGGTAACAAGTTTCAAGAAAGAAATCAACAAAACAAGGGATTGGAAAACCCGAGAAATCTTCGATTCTTCGTCCTGAACTTGATCCAATGATTCCGCGCCTTCAAGATCTTCGATTCAGCTTCCAGACGGCTCCAAAATCGCCTCTAATCTCAATTAGTTCGTAACTAGGGTTTTTCTAATGTTAAAAATTCATTAAATAGTAAACCCTATCAGCTAACAAATAATTCGCGATATTCCTACCCGTCGCGTAGCGCGACGGGTCTGCCTTTCACGCTCGCGCTACGCGAGCGCCTCCAAAATCAGCAATTCTTGTTTCATGTTGTAGCGTAGCGCGACTGATCAACCTCTTATGCTAGCGCTACGCGACTGGCCATTTTTCACAGAAGGTTGCCTCCGAAATTCAGCTTTAACATCCAAAAACTCCTCAAAAATAATTCTAACTCTTTGTGACTCATTCCAATGCATACGATTTCAGCGTCAAGCTCGTTTCCACTCAATTTTCAGCCAATTATCGTATCAAGACCTGGAAAAACGAACTTCCATCAATAGTACGTAATTCTAAATAAAACTAAACTAAAAATAACGAAAGAACGTACAAACTATACACGATAAAAGTATGTATTTTGCAATACATCATTGGGGAGCACTCATATGATGATTATTTTCTAGGCACATGTTTTTGGCAGCTTTTATTTATCAACATCATCGTCACATTGACGGCAACAACATGAAGTCAACAATCTCAAAACATCATCATCATCTCGCACATGGCTTTGGAGACAAAGGAGAGATTGGACTTTTTGGCGGTGGACTCTTGTTGACTTCTTGGGCTCATGTGAACAGAAAATAAGTGGGGGTCTCTTGGGCTTTGTGAAAAATATCAGACATCATTAAGGCATATGGGCCAATCTAAGGAGCCTTATGGAGCCGATAATCATCTTGGGCGGCTGGTTTGATTGGGCCGCATAAGTGGACACAAGAAACAATTAACACAAGACTTTTGAGGCAGCCAACATATGGCACAAAACAATATATACATATATACATTAAGGTGTCACGTGGACTTGGCAGGTAAAAACAAAAGTCCCACAAACAATTATCAAAACATTAATATATGATCATCATCGACGGCAATAGTGGGGATATGTAACTTATCGAATTGAATGGTTTTTTATGGAGTTTTAAGATGTCTCATGAGGGGTTTTTTCGGTTACACACGACTTTCTACACTCACTTGTGGGGGGATTTTGGAGAGCCTGGTGAAGGAGATGGGGGAAGTTCTCGGAAGATTGGAGACTTTAACGAGTGCCATGATCGGTTAACCCTCCAGTGAACACCCCGGGTGATGATTCTTGTATTTCACTTTTAATTTAGTTATGTTTGTTTGAGAATTAGATTGTAATTAGGTGTTAACCGAATTGCATTTACATATATACAATTTGTGTGACAGACAAATCCTGGTGATAACCAGAGACGTATTTATGTTGAATCTAATTGTGCCTTTGCTGATTGAATAATTATTTATGCTTGCGGTTAATATCTCTCTTATCAATTGGTATTATGCTAGGATCTTGTATAAGTAATTGGTTTATGTGACAGATTTACCATTTAATCAGTGGCATCCAAATAAACAATAATTAGATTATTAGGTGTTTACAGAATCTGAATCCCGGAGTGGTCACGTTCCTATCATTGTTTTCTCATTTTCACAATACTTATTCATAAAAATTACAAAAATATAAAAACTAGTAAATTTCATAAAGTAAGTTTAGATTAGTTAAATGGTATTACACTGACCACATGCTCCTCTGGATTCGATACCTGACTTACCCTGTCTATAGGTAATTTTAGGTTTTTGCATAGACCCGACGACAGTCTATCAAAATGGCGCCGTTGCCGGGGAGGCGTGCGCAAAGTGTTTAGTGTTAAGTTTTAGTTAAAAAAAAAAAAACCCTAAAAGAATTTTTGTTTTTATTTTGTTATTTTATTTGTTCGTGATTTACATGGGTAGTTGAGCTGTGTTTGTGCAGGATGACAGATCTTACTATATTTTGCGGCTCTTCTACATGCATTTTGTGCGGGGAACCACTTCACCCGTGTATCGGTTGCCGCGAGGCCCGATTTAGACGGGAAAGAGCGAAATTGGAAGAACCACCGATGCCTTGCTATGATAATCCTTCCCCTCCACTATATTTCTATGATTCTGATACAACGGTGGAGGATGGTTATTACTCTGATGGATGGGATCGGGACGAGGATGCTTATTATGAGCCAAGGATGGATGGAAAATGTTTCTGTTGCGGTCGTAATCATACTTCTGTTTATGATGATGTGTGTGCAGTGTATTTGCAAAATCCAGAGTACTGGAATAAAAAAATGATGGATGCGTACATCTCAACACCGTATCAGGGATACCGACAGTATCATCCCGAGGAATATCCTGAGCCTGAGGGTGTCTATACTTATCAGAACGAGGAGGAGAAAAAGCTTGCTATGTTGGAAGCGAGTTTGTCCAAACTCGAGCAGTATTTATCAGCACCCAACCTTTCCGATGAAGATCGAATCAGCTGCCTAATTTCCAAGTGTCAGAAGTTAAAAATGAAGATAGAAATAGAAGAGCGTCTCTCGCCATTACCTGATGATATTAGCGATTATTCTCACATGGAGGAGGAGGTTGTGGAGGATAATACCACACCAATGAATCCTTTATCTGATGAAGAGTCACTGGTGGATCAGATGGTGGGTGAAGATGATGAGGCAGAACAGTCTGATGAGATGAATATGTGTACCGAACCTTTTCCCATATCAATCATTCCAATTAACAAGTGTGGGGAAGAGGGTTCGAGGAAGAAGACGAGAAGGGTGAAACAACAAGACATCAAGGTATATCTCGTGAAGTGGATTAGTGAAACCCGCAGGTGGAGTCTGAACATGCCAATTATACTGACGAGCTTATGGAGATGGCATGTAAATTTCCGGGCATATGTTGGAAATGTTTTGGGTAAGTGTGCACTAAGACCACCGTAGCGGAAATCAGGTACGGTCTGGCTGAAGACCTTTAAACTTAGCGCTCTCGGGAGGCAGCCCGAGGATGTAGAGTATTGTATTGTATTTGTTCTTTTGTTTTGTTTTGTTTTGTTTTGTTTTGTTTTGTTTTGTTTTGTTTTGTTTTGTTTTGTTTTGTTTTGTTTTGGTGTTGGTGTTGGTTCTGTTTTGGCAGGTTACTACGTTTAATTCCCGCGGATGCAAGGAATCAAGTGTGGGGATGTTTGGCAACATCCCCGATTAGATGTCAGAGAATCCAAGAGGAGTTTGCGTCCCTGTCTGATCACAGCAGCTGCACCGCCACAGACACTTGCTGATTTACTGATCAGGTCAATGTGTCTCTCTATCCTTTATTTTATTTGTTTTGTGTTTTTGGTGGTGTGAGTCTTTGTGTTGGGAGTGGTTTTATGTGTCGAGTCGTCTAGTTGTTAGCCGTTCATGGTTTGTGAGGTGGTATCTCTCGAGTTCGGATTCTAAATTGCACCATACATTGGGGACAATGTATCCCAAGTGTGGGGATGCGGTAACTCGAGAGAGGGTTGGTATGATTATTGATCTGAAATGCTTAAAGGGTTGAATTTGGAAAAAATTGAAAATTTTTAAAATTTTTTGTCTCAAGTATGCTTGAACTGCATGAAAACCGACATTTTCATTTGCTTAAAGGTTCCTTGCTGATATTAAACTAAATTAGATCCCTAGTCATGGTTGTCCCTTTAAGTTTCATGAGAGTATATCTGACAGTTGTTTTAGAGAAGAGTTAAAAAGAGATGCCTAACTAGGGGTAACATGCTTTAGGAATTACACATGCTACGTGTCGGTAACCCTTATTCCTTTTATTCGGTGAGATATTTGAGCCTACTTAGTTGTTAGTTGAATTACAATAAATGTTCAATTGTTGAGTGTAGGCCATATGTTGCTTTGTGTTAGAACTTGTGTAGTTTGATACGTGCTGAGACTGTGGTTTAGCGTATACACATAAATGATAAAGGCATTAGGATCCATTCTTTGTTCTATATGTTGATTGTTTATCCATCCACCTTAGTTAACCATGTTGAGCCTTATACCTTTCGTTTGTTATACCTTGTTTGACCCGTTTGACTACCAACCATGAATGACAATTATGTGTTAGATATTTGTTGAAAAAAAAAATGAAAAAATGAAATGAAAAAAAAAAGAAAAAAAGAAAGGAAAAGAAAAAAAATCATTGTTATGTTCGTGTTGAATAAATGGGTCGAAATTAACCCAAAGTTAGTAGTTATTGTGAATAAAGTTGTCATGGTTTGGTATATTCATTGTGTTCGCCATATAAATACAAAAAGCCAAAAATATATCCCTACTTTTACCCTTAACCCAAAACCCAAAAGTCCTTTTGATATGTGCTACGTTAGTTGATACAGTGGAGGTGTGATTGCTATACAAGCTTATGATTACAAGGTAGCGTATTTGGTTTTGAGTGAAATATATACTAGCACATTACACGCTAGTCTTGATTGAGCCGAGATGAGTGATTATTGTGAGGGGCGTGTGGCATGTGTGTAGTAATATAAGCATGTTAGTTTTAGTTAGGCAAGTCTTAAATTGTTTTAACTGCGTATCACTTATTTGTCAGATTGTCAATCTCGATTGTGTCAGTCTATGGGACGGGTATGACTTGGGACCTTAAATTGTTGATTCGGTACGGGATTTAATAGTGATTTGTTAATAAGGTGAGTAATGTTTGTAATGGTTGCTTGAGGACAATCAAGGTTAAGTGTGGGGATGTGATGGAGTGTGTAAAACCCGGATGTTAAAGTGTGTTATATTACATGTTTATGGCCGTTTAGTTGATTATACGCTTTGAATATGTTGACTACGTAAGTTTGTGCTTTTACAGGTTAACCGCGTAATACGGCAAAGTTAGTGAGCGTAGTGATGAAACGGAACAAGCACAAATGATTATTAAAGAGAAATCACGTTAAACGGGACTTGTTCGGGCCAAGAGTTAATTTAAAGGTGCGAGAAACATGAACGAACGAAGTTTTGGGGCCTTCTGGTCATTAATTGAAAGTTGAAATAGATATATGAAGTCATGAGATGTACGGTCACATGTGTAAGCTTACGGCCAATTGAGAAATAAGAATCAGAAAATGGAGAAGATGAAATACGTAGCCTACGGTTTGGTTACGTAGATTACGGTACAAAAGACAAGGCAACACATGGGTTTCTATGTCGAGGTTTTAATGGGTTTCAACGGCTTGGATACACGCATACAACAGAATTGGGCTTGAACATGAATTAATGTGGGTCGACTTTTGAGTGGCGGCTGACTTCTCAATATATATATTACACGTGAAGCCTTTGGTGAGCATATTATCACACTTTTGGCTGCTCAATTGATTGGACATCATCATGATGAAATACACGTGCACTTCTAGGAGGGTTATTAAAGAAAGTCAACAACATCATAAGCATGGGGGACTTGACTTGTGACATCAGCACATGTGGAAGGGACTATTTTAATTAACTCACAAAGTAATATAATATCACATCATGCCTATAGAACATGGGCCATATATTCATGTGGCTGGAGCAGGCTAGGATCACGTGAAGACATAGGCTGACAACCACTTTGTGATTTGGGGACTTAGGATCATTGGGCCGCCAACATAAAAGCATTCATAGTGGGCCGTAGATGTGAGAAGAATGGGATGCAGCCCATACGTAGACTTCTAGGAATATAATAAAAGATCATTATCTTGGACGGCAGGAGGGGACTCCCACACGTAAACAGGCAGACGAAGATCAACCGAACGAGATGAACGGCTAAATTTCTTGTGGACACTTTGGGTGAATGATTCTTGTGAGACCCTTTTAATTCTAGTTTCTGTGTTTATTGGGATTTGGATTTGTAGTCGGGTGACAGCCGACTATTTACATGATTATATTATTTGTGTGACAGACAAATCCTGAGTGACAGTCAGAGTTATAATTATGTTTTGAATCCAATTATGCTTTTGTTGATTGAATGATTCCTATGAATGTTTGTTTTAATATTTATCTGATCAATTAATATTAAGATTTTGAACTGCATAGGTAATTGGTAGATGTGACAGGTTTACTATTCAATCAATAGCATCCAATAAAATCAGAACTAGGTTATTAGTAATTACAGAATCTGAATCCCGGAGTGATCACCTCTCCTTATCATTGTTTATTACAACTCAACCTTTTTCTTAGTTTTTATTTGTTAATTTAGATAATTCTCATAATCAAACAAACTGATTTTTCAATTCTGTAGTAGTTAATTAATACTTTTCATTGGACACTTTCCACAATCCTCCTCTGGTTCGATATCCGACTTACTCTAGCTACCTAGTTTATTTCGGTTTTTGCATGTCACTAACGACAGACATCAAAATGACAAAAAAAAAATCTTTCTTACACCATAATAACTAGCGTTTTTTTATCTTTAATATGAGTACCATATTGCCATACTTATATAGAGAAAAAAAAATATGTTTCTATCAGATGTTTAGTCCATGATGTTTTGTCTATGTTCATACAGTGGTGTTTTAATTGTATTGTGATTCAAAGCGTGGTGTTTTAAACACATACTGGAATGCAGGTGTAAAACACTATACGATGAACATGCGAAAAACATTTGCTGGAATGTAGGTTTAAAACACCATGGTGTTTTAACATATGGAATCTGGAATATCTACTAGCATGCAGATGTAAAACACCATGCATATGGGTTTAAAATACCATGTACAATAACCATACTATGAACATTATACTAAGAACACATTCTGGAAATGGAGGTCTAAAACACCATGTGAAAATACAGGTTTAAAACACTATACCAAGAACACATTCTGTATAACACCATATAACACTATACATCCATCATAGACCTGTTACAGAAATATATAACACTATAACACTATATAACATTAGTATTCCTATAATAAATGGTGGCAGTTATGGAAGGTTATCAATTAATTGAATGAATGAGAAAATTGCTTGTTTGCCCTTTTGAATTAATTTAGATTAAGGTCACATGTCATCTCCACAATATTTCTCACACTTTAAGCTTTTTTTACATGATCCTCTACCTATATATAGGGTTAGGTTCATTTGTGAACAACCCCCTTGATAGTGAACTGTGTGAACTAATCCAAGCCCTTGATTATCAATACACAAGTGTAAATCAATTGTCAGGATTTAATCAGGATTTGATGATGAAATACACTAGTGTATTTTACGATTTGATGATATAAATCAATGGCCATGATTTGTTCACTTAGTTCACAAATACACTAGTGTTCACTATATAACCCTACCCTATATATACATATATATATATATATTGATATTCCATTATTTTTATTTATTTCATATTTTATTACCCAAGAAGATCCCACACAAATAAACAAATGAAACTACAAACCCGAAGCATTTGTTTGTGTTCATTAACGTTTGCTTGCGTTCGTTTGTGTTGGTCTATGTTCATGAACACTTGTTTGTGTCCGTGTGTGTTCATGAAAAGTCGTTTGTGTTTGTATGCATTCATAAACGTTCGTTTGTGTTTGGTACCTAAATTAACAAACGAACACGAACAAGTTCATTTAAACAAATACAAACATAAAATCTCGTACGGTAAGCGTTCATGAACTCGTGAACAAATGTATGCCCCGAACACGAACAAGGTTGTTCGATTCGTTTGCAGCCCTACAGATGGATGGAATCCAACTCAAATCATGTATTTTTAAGTTTTAATTGTTAGAGCAATGTTTTTTCTACATGTAGTTAACACTTAAAAGGCATAACCTTAAAAGTGAAACAGTGCCTTTTTTTTGGAATGAATTGACCAAACACGATTAAAAAAAATGTAATTTTCAGACTTTTGAGATCAGAAGTTCTTCAATTGTCTGAAAATGAGCTACAGAAAATAGAAAATAAATGTTGTGACTTTTGCCGAAATTTACATGTTGACATAATATGTATGTTATAAATTTTTGTGCAATATTGCTAGTGTTTTGGTATTATCTCTAAGGGATGCAGCTCTCAGATTCTATTCACAACTTAGAAAAGTTTTGTCATCTTAAGGTTAAAACTATGTCGTTTTTGTATTTAATTGACCAAAGACATTGCATAAAAGAAACCTGGAAAGTTCTTGATTTCATGTAGTTTTGAGATTGAAATGGCCTACACAGTTGACCTCAAAAGTCAAACTGTGTTGATGGATGAAATGGACAAAACCTTTTTTGAAATGTACTTTTTTTTTTAAAATTTAGGCTTTTGAGTTCAGCCTCATTGTTGTTTATATTTATGACATGACTCTTCAATGTCTTCCTGTATGTACTGTTCTATCTAGATGTCAATATTTTTCTATCTAGAAATCATATTTTCTTACTACAAAAAAAGAAAAACGAAACATGGTCCATTGACCTGCAAAAGTCAAAGCTCTCTTTTTCTTGGTTTTGTGACAACAAACAATTGCAATTCAGGAGGGTTTGTGATGGACTTTTCATCATGCTCAAGAGGGAGGAGAGTTCACTGGTCTACCACAAGTGCACCACCTAGGCACCACAAAACTGCCGCCACTTCCACGACAGAGCAACTTGGACAACCTGCCGTCTTACATCAATCCAAATGTGACACCTGGACCTGGAGTATGTTTTTTAATGGAGTTCAAGATTCTGATTGTGCTCTCTCTCTCTCTCTCTCAAGAAACCAGACCTTGGCCCATGAGTACTATGCAAATCCTCATACTGGTGCACACATGATTCAACCACCAAGGGACCATGGTCCAGAGTCAGGTTCACTACTCAACGGGTTGGGCTTTTGACACTGATGAAGCCCATTTGATTTCATATTTCTTGAAATAAAATCCGATGCACAATCAAAAGTAGAAAAACAATAAAAGGATCTTCATTTATCTTATGATATTAGGAATTGTTGTCTGAGACATAGTTATTGCGGTAAGTTGTAATCTAAAACGTATTAGCTTATTATTATTGTTATATCATTTAAACAGTTTCAAATATCAATATATGTTTAGGAATTAATCAAACCAAGCTACATAGACAAGTAGTACCATTACACAAGTCTACTACCAGCTAGAGATGGGCATAATCGGGTATTCTTAAAACCCGGAACAGGTTCCAACCCGGAACCGGGTATGGATACAAGTGAGTGGAACCGGGTTCTCTGTGGAACCGGTTCCGGGTACAACCCGGGTACACGTCAATATATTTAGAACCGGCGTAACCGGTTTCGGGTACAATGGAACCGGGTACGGGTCCTGTTTGGAACCGGGTACGGGTATTGTTTGAAACCGGATTTTTTGAGTTTTTCAATACAAAAAACTGTCAATTTACATAGATGATATACTCGTTTTCTCTTGAGTTTTTCAAGTTGTATTTGTAGAAGCTCTTCTGGATCTACAAAGACTCTTTGCTAAATCCAACTGAAGGTGGTTCGTATTCTTGTAAGGCTTCTGTTGCTTCAGTATATGGTGCAGACTGTTGAGTGATTCTCCAGGAGCTCATGTAATGAACATCCGTTTGAAATCCTCAATGATTTGCTCAAACCTTGTAACTTTCCCGTTGAGATCAGCTGTGAGTTTAAGTGCTTCTTCTTCAACCAACTTTGGTTGAGCAGCTATTTCCTTCACCAAACTTTATGCTCTATCAGTGTCGGCAAAGCTTTATCAGACAACAATATTCAAATGAAATGTTTATTGAACCTTAAGCATTTAGTGGGCTGTTTATGATTTCTTTTCTAACTAAAGCACATGGGCCAAATACTCAATACACCCTGATTGGACCTCCAATTTCACATTACATGTGCTGAAACAATCAGTATTGAAACACTCAAACAAAACACGTGAATACTGAATTAAAAACAAATATAATGGCCGACAACCATTATACTTCACATGCAAACTGATAACTTTCAACGATTTCAAGATACTAATACCAATTCTATTGGACCAACAACTATTGTGCTAATGATGCTTCATGTGACAATTGATGGGCATATCGGGTTTTTTTTAATACCCGGAACCGGTTCCGGGTAGGAACCGGGTTTCGGGTACGCACCGGGTCCGGGTAGGGTCCGGGTAGGAACCGATTTTATTTATAAAATGTGGAACCGGGTCGGAACCTACGGGTTTTTTGAACCCGGAACCGGTTCTACTATTAGCCGGGTAGGAACCGGAACCGGGTCCGGGTCGGGTCCACTGGAATCGGGTAGGAACCGGTTTTTTTGCCCATCTCTACTACCAGCATTACAAACAAACAATTCTATACTGATAATTTACAAACTGAATGAGCAGTTACCATGTGCTGATTCATCCTTCCACTATCGAACCACTACCCAAAACCCGGGTACCGCCACCCCAAACTGATTCATCCTTCCACTATCGAACCACTACCCAAAACCCGGGTACCACCACCCCAAAAACCGGTGGGCAACATATCATGCCTCAATTATACATAAATAAAAAATACATATATTAAAAGCTAAAGAAATGAACAGTCCAAGGCCCTTCACCTACAAAAGAGACTGAGAGAGCAACTGACAAATCAGAGAAAAAGAGAGGGAGATGTCAATGGCGGGTATCCGGCGAATCAGAGAAAAAGAGAGGGAGATGACAACGGCGGTTTCCCGACGAACGGCCTTACGAATGCTCACCTACCACCCATGGAACCTAAGATGCACGGGGATGAAGAGCGGTGATGAGGTGGTTACTCGAAGTCGAGACAGAGGCGGAGAGGTAAAGACGGTGGCGACGAAGGCGAAACAGAGATGAAGATGGAGATGGTAAAGATGGTGGCGGCTCAAGGGTTTTCCGGTGGTCTCCGTCTGTCTCCGGCAAAGATTTGGTATGTTTTAAAATAACTTGTGAATTGCAGCCTACTCATTTTAGACCGCATTTTGGAACTGGTAATTGTTATTATGTTGTTGGGAGGTATAATGAGGCTAAAGATGAGTTTGTTTTAGCTTTAGATGTTGCAGAAGCAGGTGGAAACTTATCCAAGTAGTGATGTTGTTATCGAGACCCACAAGGAGTAGGAGATCAGTGGTTTGTATTGAATAATAAATTTTATGTGGTGGGTTTGGTTTAATGAATACCTTTACATTAAGTCAGTTTTCATTGAAATGTTTTAATATTTTATTATGTTTTCATTTCTACTTGTGTTTTAATATATAGTTTTTTTTTATTTTTTTATTTTTTTTTGTGTGGTGTTAAAGATATAGAAAGATGGTTAAATGATGGAAGGATTACTAGGTGGAAGGTTGGATTATTTATTTGTTGTTTTTGGTTGTACACAGGGAGTGACGTATGATGAGAATGAATACTTGCATAAAAATAGGAGTTGATTGCTTCTTTAGTACCAAGTGGAGGAATCAAGTGCACTTGAGTCAACTCAAACAAACTGGACTGGAATCTACATTGAAGGTTCTTCATGTTGTCCTCACCCTTAATTAATGAAGGACATGTAAATAGAATATTCTACAACGATTTTTTTTTCTCAACTAAAGGGTTGTATGTTCAAATCCTTTTAGGGCATATGTGGTGAGATGTGTCGTTAATTTTTTTTACAAGCTATGGTTAGTGAAGATTCAAGAAATATGGCCGAGGACTGTTAAGTGTGTGGGTTTGATTCAATACGGTATCGACATATGTTATAGCAAAAAAAGGAAATTGCAACATAACCAAAACATTATCTACACATGTTCGTTTTGTTGGTAAAAAAGAAGTAACAATAAAATTATGATATTCAATAACCTACCGAAACTGATAATTTGTGTGTTTTGTCGAGATGTTCAAATTAGGAAAGCTCGCTTTCTACGACTACACAAATAAGTATTTTTTATAATTGTTTAATTACATAAAACCTACATGGTGTAACCCAAAAAATATTGCCATTTTCAAATCAAATAGATCTAAAACCATAAAAATGATATTGGTTTTGGTGAAACTTTTTTTTAAAAAGAATTACCGAAAGTTGTAAAAAATGAAAATTGGAACATTTGAAAATTTTAAAAGGAATGATGAATCATTATTTAAATACTTAATTTTTAGGTAATCATAGCAAATGCATTTTTATTTTTATAGAGTATAGCAAAGCATAGCATGTTTTATTACGAAAGCAAAAGCAGGTACTGCAAACTCAGGGGGAAACGTAAACCCGGAAACGAAAACAAAAGCGGTTCTCTACCGTTGTAACGTTCAAGAATCCGCCGCAACGCGCGGTAGGATAAAAAGCTAGTTAATCATAAAAAAGAAACAAGGGGTTTTCTAGTCACCCTCATCATCATCATCATCATCATCATCATCATCATCATCATAAGGTGGGCGGCAATTGATTGTACTGAAGAATTCGATCAGGGATTTGGTGATACAAGAGTCTCGACGTATATCGCTCGCCTAGATGTATACTCAAAACTCGGAGAAGAAAAATGGCGATAGTGTGTTGTGAAGTCCTCAAAGTTGATCTTTGTGAAAGAATTGTTATCCTCATCCAAAACGGCAAGCCAACTGCCGGTACTCGCTGTGCATATACGTTGCTGCATAGTAAAGTTATCCTCATCTTTGTGAAAGGGTTATTCCTTTGACCGTGTGCGTTTGCAAGTGATCTTCCAAAACTCAGGGACCATTTAGACATTTTTACTCTTTTGTTAATATTCCCTACTATATAAAATAATATTATTTTCTTACCTTAAATTTCCCTACTATATAAAATAATAATATTTTTAGCGGCTTATTTTAAGTACGTTTCAGTATAAATCCTACTTGGTTTACGTTTTCACGTTTTCTCAGTAATGAGTCAAGTCAAATATAATACGTTTTCGTTCTTATTTTTTATACGCGCTTTCAGTCAAGTCAGATATAAGTGGGCTGATTTGTTTGTGATTATGATAAAAACTTGTTGCTACAAATACTGGTTATGATTAATGGATGTACAGTTAAGGATGTGAAGAATGATTCGATATTAAACTCGTTAGATTGATCATACAGATCATTAGGGCTAGTCTCTTTATGTGTTATTGTTTATGAAGAGTTAATGACCTTGATCCATGCTTCACAACGAAACTATTTAAATTTTCTTTCGAATATCTATCAGCATAAATAGAAAAATTAAGCTGAAGTGGAAACGGGTCAAACGGGTTGAAAGTTTTTCGTGAGTGTATTTTGAGATTTTTAGTACATACAATTTCCTAAATTGCTTTATTAAGATGAATAAATTATAATTCTACGAATATAGCTTTTGTAATCATATTTATTAGTTTTTATTAAATGACCTAATATTAATAGCAATAGAAAAAGAGCATATTTTTTTTTGTTTTACGATTGAAAGAAGCGTATTTAGATGCATGTTTTAGCTATTTTTGATAAAATATGCATCTAAAATATTTCTTGAATTTTCTTCTATTGTATCGCTAAACATGAAACAGCGCACGTTTTTCATCGCTATCGCTACCTAGCATATTGGCATAGTTGTCAATAGCGGTCGCTATAGCGAATAGCATAGCATATAGGTCGAAGGTCGCTACAGGGTATGTAGCCACAAATAGCGAGATTTCAGTGTATTTATTTTTATTTTTTTAAATATAAATAAGCGATTAAATATGGCTATAAAATAGCTGGATTTTAGGTTTTTGTTAGATATAGATCTAAAATGATGTATATACCAGGTTATTTTGATATGATATACATATAAAAAAATTATATTTTTTTTCTAGTGTATCGCCATCTATAAAATAACGCCCGCTATCTATTGTTATTTTCTATGTAGCATATAGGTAGCTTGTCGCTATCACCCGCTATTTGCAATGGACAGCTATGCCTTGTATATGTTTGTATCATTCGTCAATGGTTATTTTATAAACGAGGGGGAGCCAATTTCTAATGCATCACTTGCAGTGATTCACAAAAGGCACTCTGTTTCTTACGTCTTTCCGGTTTCTGGGCCCAGTGGCACTGGAATGTTACAGCTACAGGCTGTTCGCAATGGAGGTAAGAAATCATCAACATCATGATGTTATTTACTTATTTTCTAGGAGTGGATTATTCTACACTCCAATGAGCTTTTAATCATATTGTTCCCAGGTATTTAGAAAGTCCAAAATTGATAATTATTGTTGCACCCCACCAAACAAAAGCATTTGTAACAAATGAGAAAGTCTTTCAACAAATATATGATGGTAAATGCTAGAGGTGGCAGGGGGCGGCAGGTTGGGTAACATGTCAAATGGGGTTCAAGTTAAAAGGGTTGTTGTGTTGCATGAGTTAGGGGATACGGGTGGTCATCACTCATCACTCACTCACTCACAACATCCAATTAATTTCCATCACGTTATCGAGGTTTATTCCATCACTGGTGATGAATTTTAGTGGAAATGTCCATCACTCACAACACCCAACAATAAACTCTCACATTCTTCAATTATTCACACGTGATGTGTTTGACGCGTTATGAAATTGACGCGTTATAAAAACTAGTGGTGGCGGTGTGATTTGGTGTTCCACGCGTGATGGGGTTTCTCACTGGACCGCCCCGGGTCCCCTTAGGGTGACCTGAATCATTGTTTGTACCAAAAAATATATATAAAAACAAACACTTATTATTACAAAGGTTATTACATTACATTACGCTTGGGATTAGTTTTGATGTGTTCAACCGATACAAGTTGTTTTCTTTAAGCTAATTTCTCTATTGATTTGTTTGTTCCGTTAGAAATGAAAGATAACCCGAATCGACCCATTTTTAAATAAAATAATTTAGGTGTATATATTTGTTGGGAGAGGATCAAATAGGAAGTTTATTTTGGATAAAAAGCAATAGAATTATGACATGTGGCAAAATTTAAAATAAAAGGAAATGGTATTTTAGTCAAACCACAAATTAGTATCATGAAACCCTAGAAAAAAAAACCCGGCACGTCTTTCTCTTTTATTATTCATCTCACCCCTACACCACCACCACCACCACCATCATCATCACCACCACCACCACCACCACTCCACCACTACCCCTTCGTCACTGGAAGCGGCGTAGCTCCTCTTGCCTTGCCGCATTACCATCGTAATTAAAAAAAAGCCGTGAAAACAGAGCTGAAATACAAAGAATTTGTTGGCTATGACCTTGGTGGAGTAATCGATATCCCTCTTGAAGTAAGTTTACAATTTCTTTTTCATTATCTAATTTGCTGTGTTTTCATTTTGTAAGTTTTTTTTTTTTGCAAAAAGTATGTTGACGGTGACCATAGTTAAATGATAATTACATAAAGATGATGATGGGGATGAATGTACAGGTCAAAATTGATTTTTTTAAGTATTTGTGAAACACAATTTTAAGGGTTGATTATTTTAAGTATTTGTAAAACGCAATTTTACTAATTATTGAATATTTCAACATTTTCAGTTATGTATTTGTAAAACGCAATGTTATAATATAATGAAAAAACACATTTTATTGTCTTTTTTGTATATTGTTTTTTTATAACACAACGGAAAAATACATTTTTTGCGTGTTTTCAGTTCATTGCGTTTTAGAAAGAACACTTTCTTTTGTGTTTTTAGGCCATTTCGTTTTAGAAATAAGTCATTTTTATGTGTTTTCTGGTCATTGTGTTTTAAAAAAAACACATTTTTGAAGTGTTTTTAGTCCATTGCGTTTTAGGTAAAACACATTTTTATGTGTTTTCAGTCCATTGCGTTTTAGAAAGAACAATTTCTTTTGTGTTTTTAAGCTATTGCGTTTTAGAAAAAAAAAAAACATTTTTAAGTGGTTTTTAGTCACTGCGTTTTAGAAAAACACATTTTGAAGTGTTTTTAGTCCATTGCGTTTTAGGTAAAACACATTTTTATGTGTTTTCATTCTATTGCGTTTTAGAAAGAACACTTTCTTTTGTGTTTTTAGGCCATTGCGTTTTATAAATAAAACATTTCTTTGTGTTTTTTGTGCATTGCGTTTTAGAAAAAAAATCATATTTTTACGTTTTTTATCCATTGCATTTTACGCAACTGGGTTTCGAAAATACAACAATAGTATACTCGTTTTAAAGATAAAAAAACGCTCTTTTTTTGGTGCAATTTTTATAAAAAAAATAATGTTGTATGAAAAAGTTATTAACGTTTAAAAAATGGGGGGGGGGGGGGGGGGTGGAGGATTGGAGGAGAAAGAAACTATTGTCCTGTATTGACTAGAATGCCCTTACACAAACTCACACGCCTCTTTTTTCTCTTCAATTTCAGTCACTTAATCTTAGCCCTTGATTAAATCAATTAATGGTTAAGATTAATTTATAGCCTCCTAGCCAAAAAAAAATTTCTATTATATCCTAACCCTATATTTGTTACTCTACCCTTGTTTCAGTCACATATTGCCTTTTTGTAACAAAATTAGGGTGGGTTGCAAACCCAAATAAGAATTTCAATAATAAGTAAATTTAATTAAAATTTTTTCAATGTGCCAATCATGATTAAATTACTTTTTGAGTTCTAGTGCTTTAGTGGTTATAATCACTTAAGTCAAAAATCAAAAAGTTTAACGCCTTAAGTACCTAACCGTTTATTTTTTAATGTTTTGAGTCCCTGTGTTTTAGTGGTTTTAACCACTTGAGTCCAAAATCAAAAGTACAGGTGCTAAAATGTTGGACTCAAAATATTATAAAATGCGTGGTTAGGGACTCGAAGCGTTAAAACCACTAAAATACTGGGACTTAAAAAGTAATTTACTCAAAATTATATCATTTCAATAGTAAATTTATCTAACTAAGTAAAAGTTTCTGCAGATTTTGTGCATTAAAAATACACTTCTAAAGTTCTAGCGGCTTTCAACTAGTTACCTTAGCTTTTTTTTCATTAATTTATCAATTGACCCGTTGGTGATAAAAACACAACCCCAATCACCACCTTTAGTAGAACAATATGATGATGATGATTTGTAAACAGCAGAGATTCTGCATTTCTTAGAGCATCCACAATAAGACCCACTAAAAACACCTAAAAACATGTCCGGTCAGAAAAACACTCACCCCTTCAAAAACATCAAAAACCCACCCAATAAGAAAACACAAAAACACATAAAAACATTGCAACATCATCACCACCTTTTTAATTTTTAACCACACATTTACACCACTTATTCTCTCTCTCTATATTATATATATTAAAAGTACATGGGTCCTATCATTTACTCATTTTTTCTAGTTCTTGAAGAAAAACACCACCCAAAAAATGGGTATAAAAAACATGTTCCACAATAAGAAAAACATGAACATATGCCACATAGACATATAAAAACATGAAAAAGTAGCTTATTGGAGATGCTCTTAGTTCTCATGGTTTTTAACCTCTTACAAAAAACATTTGTTGGCATATCAATAAAGTTTTGCATATGATGTTTTGTATAAGTTTATATTTATACCTGATAAATAATAACTGGTTGCATCTTGTGTCATAATCTGTAAAGCACGAATTTTTTTTTCCGCTTCTTTTATTCCATCTCTTTGTATTCTGTTTCTTAATTTTAAAGGTTAACTAAAAAAATATTAATAAATCTTTGATTACTAACTTTTTAATATTAAACACTTGGAATATACCTAGTGTATGATAAAAGTATTCACTTGTTAAATACAATTGTTTCCAACACTTGTGATTTGCGTTTGCTTTCAAGCATTTACCGAAAAGTGTAGACATGTTATCCAAGTAGTTACAGAAAACGGGTTTGGTTCGCACGATACGCTAAGTCCTCTGGACCAAACCGAACCAGTACCAACTATATTGGGTACGGTCACTTTATTAACTTTTTTTGTAACTTTTCCGGAAGAGTGGGCAAGTGGGGCGTACAAGACTATGGGGTGTGGGGTGGTGGATTGGATTTAACGTTGGCTACACCACATCGGCTAAGCGTTGGGCATGACATTGCCCGCTTTGCGTGAAGATTGAGCCTGGCGTGGGGTGGGTGGAGGGCGCAGGGTGACATGGCTGGTTCAAAGTAGTCGTTGGGGGTAGCCGTTGCTAAACGACTAGTTTAAAAAAAAATTAGAGTTAATTACTGTTTTCGTCCCTGTGGTTTGTCAAAAATCACTATTTCAGTCCATTAGTTTAAAAATTGTGATTTTAGTCCCTGTGGTTTCACTTTCATAACTATTTCAGTCCCTGTGGTTTCACTTTCGTAACTATTTCAATCCATTTATTCTGTTAGTACAGGGACTGAAATGGTTACGATGTGGACTGAAATGGTTACGAAAGTGAAACCACAGGGACTGAAATCGCAATTTTTAAACTAATGGACTGAAATAGTGATTTTTGACAAACCACAGGGACGAAAACAGTAATTAACTCAAAAAATTATTTACATATTTAACAATATATACCCACCATTTTTTACAATTTTTACCACTTCTCTAATTCTTCTACCATATCTCTTTATTTTTTTATAAAATCAACCCACAACATCCTACAATGCATCCTTTTAACAGCGCCTACGACCCAAACAACCCCTTTGGATACCAAGAAAACCCGAACTCTAGCCCACCACCAAACCGTCCGCCGCCTCCTCAACAAATACCCATTACACACGGCCATCCACAACAACCGCCACACGGTTTAGTATACTCACCGTGTCCTGATCTAGCTGGAATCACATCGTATATAGAAACCGTGTATACACAAAATTTTCCATACGACGACTCGTCTATTCCAGATACCCTATCCCAACTCGAATCTGTGCCCGAAACTCAACCGCAAGACGTTGGTGGATCATCATCAAAAACGGCCAAGAAAATACCGATGAAGAGAAAACATTAGCGGCCGCTCAACGAACACAAATAAAATGGACGGTTCAAGAAGAAATTACTTTGACAAGATGTTGGATCGACGAACCGCAAAATCCTATTCATGGTATTTTTTTAATATAACATATTTAATGTTTACTATATTATTGTTTTAAGTTTTAGAGTAAATTGCCATTTTAGTCCCTGAGTTTTGTCCAAATTTGCCATTTTGATCCAAATAGTTTTTTTTTTGCATCTGGGTCCCTGACTTTTCCCTTTTATTGCCATTTTGATCACTTTGCCTAACTCCATCTAAAAATCCAGTTATAACCAAGGGTATTTTGGGAATTTTCAATTTAAATCTTTTCAGTTGCCATTTTGATCCAATTCTTAAAAAAACAAAATATATATATATATATATATATATTAATTAATAATGATTATTATTTTATTATATATAATAATATATATCATATTTACACATACATCTCTAACATACATACATCAGTACACATACATCTCTCTCTTTCTCTCTATCTGTACATCTTCCACCTACCACCATCAACACCTACCACCTTCCACCACCACTGGTTCCGGAACCGAACATGAACTAAGACCGACCCGAACACCAGAATCTGAACCGAGCAACTCCCGAAATCTGAACCAGATAACCACCCCCACTGCAGTCGCCGTGGCTCCGGCGGCCAACGCCGCCGTCGGCCACCACTATCATCATCATCATTATAGTCGTCATCATCATCACCGCTCATCGTCATCATCGTCATCCACCATAACGCGGTGGCCGGCCGTTTGTTTGAGGGGAAACGGGGATGAGGGGTGGGTAGGTGTGGTTGGGGTGTGGCCGGAAAAACGGTCGGAGTCTCTCCGGTCGCCGGAGGTAAGAGAGAGTGCAGATGGTGTCATTGTGTGCTAGGGTTTGGTTGCAGAGATTTGAATGAAGAGTAACTGGATTTTTAGAGATGTATGTGTATATATGATTATTATATATAATAAAATAATAATCATTATTAATATTATATATATATATATATATATATATTTTTTTTTAAGAATTGGATCAAAATGGCAACTAAAAAGGTTTAAATTGAAAAGAGTAACTGGATTTTTAGATGGAGTTAGGCAAAGTGATCAAAATGGCAATAAAAGTGAAAAGTCAGGGACCCAGATGCAAAAAAAAAAAAACTATTTGGATCAAAATGGCAAATTTGGACAAAACTCAGGGACTAAAATGGCAATTTACTCTAAGTTTTATTATAATTTTTTTTATAATGTTAATAATATTATTTGTGTTTTTTGAATAGGGAATTCACGACACAAAAAAGATTTTTGGGATTCGATAAGAAAACATTTCATGCGCAAATGCAAAGGGGGGAGGTGTATCGTGAAAATGATAGCATCTCGTCGAAGTGGAGGATATAAATACACACGTCATCGCGTTCAACGCTTGTTTCCATAAGGCGAAGAACGCACCAAGAAGCGGTGAAACCGAGGTTGACTTTGTCAAGAATGCTTTGCTAGCATACAGAGAGAACAAGAAGAACGACTTCAAGTACATGCATTGTTGGGATTTATGTAGGTGCGCTTTGAAATGGGCGACCGTCCCTCCTGCTAGCGAGTCAACCTCATAAAAAAAAAGGCAAGAACACCCTCGTCCCAAGCTAAGTCTGATGCTCGTGATCAAGAGTTTGATCTTAATCTGGATGATTTTGATGATTCTCCTTCCCGCCCACTCGGTAGAGACACGCCAAAAAAACGGCTTCAAAGATCGAGATCGGGTTTGGCCTCGGGTTCGGCCCCGGGTTCAACCTCAGGTAAAGGGTTGTACTCTGACTAGTTGAAAGATCTTAATACCAAAATTGATACATTTAATTTGCTCCAACAACAAAGGATCGAGATCAGGAAAACTATCCAAGCGCAGTTCGATAAAAAGATATCTCTAAAAGAAAAACGCGAATATATGAAATTTCTCGCTATGCCGGTCGATCACCTTACCGGCCCACAATTGGCAATAACGTTGGAAATTAAAGAAGTAATAATGAAAAAATAAAACTTAGAGTAACTTTTTATGTAGTTTTTAATTTTATGTTTTTTTTTCTTTGTATTTTTTTTAAATATCTATGTAATCTTTTAACTTAATTAGTGTGTTATTTTTATTAAATGAAATTTTAAATAGTTTAAACAAAAAAAAAAAAAATTTCACATGGCTGGCCACGCCCAGCTAAGATACACCCCACCAAACCCAATTTTTGAGTTTTAACATGTGGATCTCACCATTGTCACGTGTCGAGCAACGCCCCCAACCCAAGACCCTCCAGACCGCTTCATCCTTGACTAAGGAGCTGTTTTGACCACTATGATGCGGTTTCAACACCACCCAAATTTCTTAAATCAAGTTTCCGTTTTGTTGGTATTTTTAAGACAACATCCTTGACTAAGGAGCTGGTTATACTTCTAGCTCCTAATGGTTTCAACCTCTTAAAAAATGGGTTTGGTTCCCACGATACGCAAAGTCCTCTGGACCAAACCAAACCAAACCAAACCAAACCAAACCAAACCAGTACCAACTATATTAGGTACGGTCATTTTATTAACTTTTTTTTGGGATTCTTTTTTCTACTTTTCCGGAAGAGTGGGCAAGTGGGGCGTGTAATGATAGAGAAGGGATTTTAGGGTGGTATCTGGTGGTAATAAGGGTGTCCGGGGCTTACAGCGGGGACCTCATCGGTGACCACCTTCCCCGATCGGGAACACCGCCGCCATCGGTGCGGGGACCCGATTCGGGGGTGGTTTCGGCACATGTCCACCGCTTTGAATTGGGCACGATAATTGAGGAACGGCTCTTTTTTGAACGGTCAAAAACAAAAAACAAAAAATTTCATTTTTTATACAAATATAAATAACCACACCCACTTATTTACACTCTCATCAAACCACACCACAACTTTACTTATTTTTTATACTCTCAAACCACACCCACTTCAAAAAAAATTTATATTCTCAAACCACACCCACTTCTCAAACCGAGCAATGGAGAACCAACCCCGCGAAGCCAAGAAAAAAACTAAGGGACGAGGCAAGCAACCGTCTCGTGGTGGTTCGAGCGGTGCAAGTGCACAATCACAACCCCCTTTCGGATATACTCCACAACCCCCGTTTTTTTCCAACAACCTTCACACCCCTCCTTTTACAACACCCAAACAACCAACCTTCAACCCAATTTCGGCTATGGTTTTCAAAATTTGTTATCAATGGATGCTCCTCCTCAATCCCCCGCCTTCGACCCATATGGTTTTCGTTCCCCACAACTTCCATCGGTCCAAGAAAATGTTGAACTTCCATCCCCCGCCCGTTGAGGTGGACCCTTCCATACCCGATATGAACGAAGACCCCTCGCCACAAAGAGCACAACGGCGAGACAAGCGTCAAGCGACATCGTCCGAGGGAAGCTCGGCCGAGTTGGCGGCACAATTCAAAGAGTACACCGCCATGAAAGAAAAGAAGCACGCGATTGAATTGGAGGCGGTTGAATTGAGGAAGAAAAGAGAGGCGCAGGCTCTCGAGCTCATATCGGAACAACGCGAGACGATGAAAAACTACAATTACGATCGAGATATGGAAACATTCATCAAGCCGCACGACGATGCTCCGCCAAATATGTTGCCGTTCATCCTCGCCCGAAAACGCGACATCGCTAAAAAGTACGGGTGGCCGTGCGATTTCTAAAATTATTATTTTCTAGTTTTAATGTAATTTTTATTTTCTAGTTTGAATGTAATTTTAATTTTCTAGTTTGAATTTAATTTTTATTTTTATTTTCTACTTTGAAATGTCTTTTGTTAATTTTTATTAATATTTTTTTATAAACATGCATAATTAAAAAAAAAAAAAAAAAAAAACCAAGTCCCCTAATAGGGGAGTGCCGCCATCAAAATGGGGTGTTAGGGGAGTTTAAGAGGGGAGTTGACGTGGCACTAGCTGATTGGTGGTGCGTAAAAGAGGGGGAGTGCCCCTCTCACCCTAATCGAGAAAGATTTTTTGGTCTTTTGTCTGCTAAGTGGGGCCCATATTAAAAAATGTTGTTTTGACCACTATGATGTGGTTTCAACACGAGTACACCACCCAATTTTTTTTAACGGCAAATTTTTTTATTTATGTCGTCTGTAGGACTCGAACCTAAGACCTCCCTCTCACCATCTAAATTTATTAAATCAAGTTTTCGTTTTGTTGGTATTTTTAAAACATCATCCTTGATTAACTTAATGATCGTTTGTTGCATTTCCGTTATGTTGGTATTCAAATGGTGTTAATCCGTTGGTTTCAGTAGTGAAATGAAAAAAAATAGAGATAGAACCGAGGGTTTTGCGAAATCACAGGGACGAAAAATGCCTATTTTGGTTGTGTTTTATTTATCAAGAGAAGATTTGTATAACTCACTTCAAATATATATTTTATAAATGTAGAAACTATATTCTAAACGATACTTATTATTTTAGTTATCTTTTTAGTTAAACTAGGTTATTTGACCGTGCGTTGCGGCAGGACATTACCATGAGCATTGTATTGGTATCGGTTCGATTCGTTAAAGTACCGGGACGACTGCACTCGATATAGAAATCAACACGTGTTTACATCGATGTTGTTCAAACCATATCGATTGTTTCAGATCATCACATAATTGGTATAGATATTCATTTATTGTCGTAGACAAGTTGTATAAATGAAAATTTATCAAAACCAGATACCATCAAAATGAATACAGGTACCGGTACCGATTTTGTTCGGTACGGTAGCTATATGGTGTCAGCTTATTGAAAACAAAACCATTAAAGTTAAATTCTAGTATAGAGTTGTATAAATGAAAAAAATACTTCAAATAATAAGTTACCATTCATCGTCGGTTTCAGTTCAGTTTTATATGAAAGCGACACGTTATCCAGTTTCAATAATACTTATTTCGAAATGTTAAAAAGAAAACATAGATGCGGAATTAAATGTCTTGAAGAGTTAACGAATGCATGTTATTAACAAAAATTGAAAGTTGAATAAAATATTTTATAGAAAAACAAATAAATGTTGAAAATAGATTTGAACATTATAATCATGTTTTTTAATAGATAACAAGAACAAAGTTGCTCATATATGTTTATTTATGTCTGACGATCACAAGCTTCCCACCAACATGATCTACAAATTTGTTTGATACTCTCTTTAATTCATCATAATTATAAACAAAAACAAACATGTGTAATACACAGGTCTATGGTTCCTGGTTTTATAGACTAGTGATGTTTTATAGGTGAGATATGGCTTTGGGACCAGTAGAAAGGGGTTTTCCCCATATTTATTGGGCTTCCTCCTGAATTGGTTTATAGGCATTATGCCTAGTGGAGATGAATGTGATCGAGTAGTTCCATTAGTGGCACAATAATACTTCAATGCTCCGTCAATGATACAAATTTATTGTTAAAAAAATACACAGCTTTATTGATCTAGTAACCACAATAAATATATTAATAATCTAACTAAAATAAATAGTTTATAAAGATAATATTCAAAGTAAATGGGCTGGATTAACTTAAAAAAAAAAACAGAAGTGGTTGGGGAAAGACTTGTCACTTGGTGTTACTTATGACCCAGGTTCGACTCTCACTCTTCCCGTTATTTTCTGCGGCATCCAGGTGAAGGGCGAATACGGGTGGCGCCGGTTCGTCTTGGATGGGAGGCATGATATTACTGATTATTCCAATGTCGTGCCTTCGGACGGGTAGAGGTCGGGTTTCCGCGCATCTGGGAGACCCAAGGGGCTGGCAGCGGTCGAGTAGTCGATCTTGGCCACAGCGCCTGGTGTCACGGTGGTTGGCACGTCGTTCCTTGCCGTTAAAAAAATACAACTTTAAGCACACTTTCCCATTTCGATATAGAAGGAAAGTAGTCGTGTTAGGATGGCCGATTGTTGTCCTTTTCCAACGGACATCGTCACACACTATCTTCTAAGTTGTTTACCGTTAAACAAGAGTGATGGATCGACTTTTGGCTTATCTGTTTAATAAAATGACATAAACTAGAATTAATAAATGATGGTGATGCGTATAAGAAAAATAAATGTTACTTTACATGTACGTTATATGATCTGGATGTTATCTATTATGAGATGTATATGCGATTTATATGGATGCTCGTGTATGTTTGCACCATATCATACGTGACACATATGTGATATATTAAGGTGAACGGGGTGGGTTCGGCAAAGAGGTTGGCGAACCCCTTTACCGTGCGGGGAACACCGCCGCCGCTCCTCTTTGTCGCGCAGGATGAGTGTATTTCGGTGAATAGTCCCCGCATGCAAAATATGAACGTGTCACTTTTTTGACCGTTTAAATTTATGGGGTTAACCTCTAATAGCCGTTTATAATTAAAAAACGGGTTTTTTTTATATATTTAAATTATGTAAACCTAACCCATTTTAAACAAATTCACATCAACTCGTTTCCTCATTTCTCCAAAACTAAATCTTTACCCCTATTGTATTTAAAAAGGTGGAAGAAATACCATTGTTTTTCACACCTGATAGCAATGACGACGAGTTAGCTAAAACCGATTGTAGCATAATTTTTTCCAAAATCTCATAGAGCAAGTCGAACTACAAGACACTGGCACATCTAGCAAGAAACGTTTTGTTCATCGTGATCGTGAGAGGCCACGAAACCCTTATGGCCATAGGTTCCGTATGTCAAAACGTTTGTTTCTAAAAACTGTAAGCGACGTGTAAGCGAATAACCTGTGGTTTGAAGAGGGCGTAGATGCGAGAATGAAGAAGGGTTTTACACCGTTGCAAAAAATTACTTCGGCTATTAAACAACTTGCAATCGGCAACCTTCCAGACGAGAACGGCAACTATTTACATATGGCCGAAAGGACTTCCCGCGAGTGTCTAGAATATTTCTATGAAACAGTATGTAAAATATACGCTCCCGAGTTCTTACGTAGGCCAACAAGCCATGACTTGGCGCTTTTGTACCAAGCTCATGAGGATTAACATCACCTTCCGGGTATGGTGGGTGATTTCACCCATTTCGTTTATAGAATGTGTCCCACAGAGATTCGGGGCCAATATATGAGATGAGATCACCATTACCTGATAGTTATGCTCGAAGCGGTGACCTCTCAAGATTTGTGGGTTTGGCATGCTTTTTGCGGTCCTCCATGTGCACAAAACGACATCAATGTGCTTCACCGCTTCACCAATCTCCATTATTTCTTACCGAACGGAATGGAACTGCGCCAAAATGTTCATTTTACGTTTATAACCACGTATATAAACGTGGTTACTATCTCGTGGATGGAATCTACCCTACATGGTCCGTGTTTGTCAAATCATTTCCAGATCCTCTCCTACTAGACGAAAAGAAGTTCAAGAAGCAACACGAGGCGGCAAGAAAAGACGCATAACGTACTTTTTGTCACACCCCAACCGATGGCAGAAACATCGGAGTGAGACGAAGATAGATTGCTCATCACACATAACGCTATTGGCGACAATAATTAATTTAAACCGATTTCATATCATAACAAAATTGTCAAATTACAACATGAAATTCAAAGTACAATAAGAAAGACAATACAACAAGTTCAAATAACAAAGTAACAAATCTAGTAAAATTCAAGTGCGTTTCTAGTGTCGTCCCTACTGATAACTGTCGTCAGAGTCAATCAAAAACCTAATTAAACTACGTAGATAGCGTAAGTAGGGTATCGTATCCACGGGGAATTTGTAGTTAGTGTTTAACTAGAGAATTATTATATATTAAAGAAAGCAACTCTCACCCAGAATCCCAATTGCAAGTTTAACACAAAACCCGTTTACAGATTCATAACACTACATAGACATGACCTTGGAATTAATGACTTTGATTAATTATTAGGGATAGTTTTTAAGATTCACCATACAACCTAATAACCCGTTTAATTATACCAATTACCCACCAATTTACTAACCCGCTAACTGTAACAACCCGACTTTTCGGTTTGTTTCTACCTACTGTGTTTCTTTTCGTAGACGCTTGCACTATGAGACTCGATTATTACCATGGGTTAAACTATATTTTAAACGCATTTTACACCGCTTATTTATCGCAGTTATCACATTCTGAACACTTATTACTTAACGCTTATCGCAACGCAAACTCGAAACGCGGATTTATTTACGTTATTTGTGCTATTTATGGGTTAGATGTTAAATAAGTTATATGTGGTTGTTAAACGCTCAAACGCTTATTCGCAACTCGATTTATCTCACTGAAACGCAACACTTGATGCCTCGCTAAAATACCTAAAGTACTCGAATTAACTAACACAACAAAACACATCAAACGAGCATCCTACACGCGAAACGAGGAACGAATTGCACAACACAGGCCCTTCGAACGAAGCCAGCCAGCCTCGTACGAAGGCACTGCCTTCGTACGAAAGCAGCAGCTTTGAATGAACGCCTTGGTGCTATCCCACTCCTCTATAAATACCCAAGCCCTTCTCCATTTCATTCATTGCTCCCATTTTACTCCGAAACGCTGTTGAATTGCTGTCCAACTGTTTTCAAGTAAGATTTATCATTTTTACATGATTACACAACATTTTCCACTACGATTTTCCACAAGATTCACTTCGATTTCATCCAAACTCTTTTGTTTTCAACTAAACTTCATCTTAACTTCTCTATTTTTTATGAAAACCTTCATCTTTTTCATCAAATCTCCTTACTTTACTACGGATCTACACTTGAACGAGTGATTTGGGTTTAGCTTTGGCTTCCCAAGTTGTAGATCTGAAGATCTCATACTCACCAAGTGTTAGATCTAAGTGAAACCCCTTTTAAACTTGATTTTTACACAAAAACTGTGACAACCCGTACGTTGAAGGGTTTTTTCCTTGAACTGATTCCTTGTTACTTGCGTGTATGTTATCTAATAAATTGAAATGTTTAATTATATGTGAATGGTTGTGAGGTTATACATTATGTGAATGCTATAAATAAGTATGTATATATGTTTAATATGGATTGCACAAAGTTTCTGGGTCGCACACTCCTTCATCGTTGGGGACTTGTCCTTGGCCCAAACCCATACCTATGGTGTATCGATGCATGGTTCAAGCAAAGCCCAAGCTAGGCCCGACTGGCCTTTTATGCGCATACACACATATGGGTTGTGTGCAATCTCTTTAGTTAGCAAATTATACAATAACACAACAACCCTAGTATTCTCTCACCCTCTCCTTATCTCTTCGGACCTGTCAACAACCCCTTCACTCTCGAGAATCTCCCTGGTTCCATCTAGAATTCGGTTAGTACATGATCACCATTGTTTGATTTAATCCCTTGTAATGCTTAGTGATATGATGATGTGATGAACTGTTTGATGTTATTATTACTTGATGTTTGATATATGAGATTCGCATAATAGTAGGGTATGTGATGAACACCTTGTGATAACCAACCGATAGATCCGAACTAGACGTATGATGATAGATGATCGATGAATTAGGGTCATGCATTATTAAAAACCGATGAGTTTACCCTAGTAATAATTGGTATTCCAGGGGATTAAGTGGTTGACGTCTCGTGATAATGATTTCGATTGAGTTATGTATGATTGAATAATGATCATGTTCATGTAAAGGTTGGTGTGAATGATGATGATTATGTGTTAAGATGAAACTGCCATGGATTAGGGTTTATGTGATATATGGAAAGTTGTGGTTGTTTTGATCGTGTAAAGGAAAGTTTGTAATTAATACCATGATTTATGGCAATGTATAACTGATCGCACACCTTTCGGGTCGCACACTCAAGATGTGCTCGCACACTCAAGATGTGCTCGCACACTCTCGCATGTGGGCCGGAAACATTTGGGCCGTGCATTGTGGACTCACAAATTGACATGGTAGTCGCACATTAGCCTAGGATCGCATACTGGCTCACGAGTAAAATACGGGTCGCACAGGTTAAACCCAATCGCACACTCTATGTGAACTTGCAACTGATTGGGCTTTACACGATACCGGGCCGCACACTTCATTGAACATTGTTGTTTTATTTGGGTTGTGTTCTAGTGTTGGGCCGTAGACAAAATTGGAACCGCACACTACCTGTTGTACACTCGGGCTGGGCCTCAAACCATGTAGATCGCACACTTATATGATTTATGATTGTTAAATGTAGACATGTAAACAAGCTGGTATGAGGTCCGTGTTAGGATCTGAGTTTCCTTTGATTGTGCTCGTTTGATTAGAATGAAGATGAAACAGAGTTAAATGCAGCGGAATTAAATAAAACAAACATTCAACACACAATCAATGAGAGAATAAGTTTTAGCAAACATGTTTATATTGAAATCGAATGATTGTATTTGTTACAATAATCAATTCACATTGCATGCATGCACATAATCTCCCCCTCAGCCTGAGCTCACTTGAATGTTCGTAAAAAATGACTTGGTGATGAAGAGAGCTAATAGAACAGTACAGGGTACTGTTCTATTTATAGTACAGAACAACCACTGAGCATCTTTTGGCTAACGTCACCATGAAAGTGGCATTTAACCTCCTAACAACCTCTAACAACTAACCTATTACAACCACCGATATCTAAACAACTGATTACAAGTATAATACAAAGAATAAAGTAAAACTACTGCTTCTTCATTCCACTGTTATAACTCCAGCAGTGCTTTGTGTCTTCAGCAGTACGTGAACCATATCAGTAGATTGAGCATCAGTGCTTTATCTTCAACAGTCTTTAGTGATCAGCAGTTGTTGTGAAGAGCAGTACTTGAGGTCATCAGATGTTAGGATCACTTTCAAGGGGAAAGACTAAGTACAATCAACTGCTTATTGTGAATCCACTGATCTGATCCAGTTTTGGCTTTATCAACTGTTCCTTTGTAGGGTTCAATCCCAACAATCTCCCCGTGGAACAGATGATGCCAAAAACTCTTCACTATTCTTGATTTTTATTGTCTCATCAAAAGTTCCCTAACTTGACCTTTGAATTGTAATTCAAAGTTCATGGAATCCTCATCATTCTCATCCCTGCACAGTGTAAGCTCAAGGAGATCTTGTAGATCTTCTACACCCAGGCCAAGTGCTTCTTCCCTTGATATATGCTTCACTTCACCATTGGATTTAAGTAGAGTCAATACGTGGGTCTTTTGATCAGACTTACACTTTAGTATTTTTGAATCCAATGGGTTTCTTGGGAGAGACTTTATTGTTGATGAGTTTGGAGATGGAGGCCTGGTGATGACAACTTTGGCAGGGTCTTGAGATTTTGCTAGGTCTTGTTTTTCTGCCATCAGTGTCTGAAGAACCATTTTCATGATGTATTCTTCTTGAGCCTTGTCTTCTTTTGTTTCTGCATCCATCTGCTTTTGTTTCCTTCTTTAATAAAGGATGGCAACAGGTGGAGCAGTGGATCTTCTAATTGGCAACTTCTGTTTGACTGGAACCACTGTTTCTGGATAATCAGGCTTTTTGGGAACAGTGGGATCTTTCTTCCTTAACTCTTCCAACCTTTTGTAGGTATCTAACACTTTTACCTCTGACCACCTTGTAACCTGGTTCCTTGACCCATAATCAGCAGCTATAAGCTCTTTTTTCATTCTTTTTAGCTTCAAAGCCCTTTCTGGTACATTCTTTTTGTAATTGGACCAGACAGGAGGAGTTTGCTTTACTTTGTCTTCAAGCATCTTTTGAATTCTGGCTATCTCCTCTTTAAGTTCACTAATGGTCCATTCCTTATACTGATGCTTTTCTGCCCTATATTTATTGTATGCCATGATGTGTTCAAGGTAGTCTTGTCTCATACTTTCATCATCTTTTTCTGATAATTTCTGATAAAGATCTTTTGAGAACAGCTCTAAAGTTCTGACTTTGGTGAGCAGGTATTGCAAATTTCTCTGAATCTCTTTGTCAGACTTTCCCTCTGTGTCTCTTTGAGATATATCCTCTGCTTGTTTGGCCTTTATTTTGAGATACTCTTCTATGTTTCTTGGCAAAGGATAACCTTGGAGAGATGGGAGTTTCCTTTTTACAGGGTCATCTTCAGAGTAGAAGAATTTGATCTCCTCTTTGACTGCTGGAAGATCTAAAGGATATTGTACTCCCACAGGGACTAAGGCAATGTTTGGATTAAAAGCTTGAACTGAAGAGATTGGAACAGGGTTTGGAATGGTAGCTAGGGTCAGTGGTTGTGAAGATGTTGGAATTGGAGAAGTATCATCTTCCAGTACAATGTTTGTTACCCTTCTCCTTTTGTGTTTTGGAGAGGTTGGTGGTGTACTTGTGGGTTTAGTGGTGGTGATTGAAGTGGTGGGTGTCTGACTAACAACTGTTGAAACAACTGGTGTTTCAACCACTGTTGTCACTACAACAGTTGATGTGTCAACTGTTGTCTTCTGCTTTTTGGCAGGTGGCTTTTGTGATGGTGATGTTGTTTTTGGTATGGCAGTGGATTGAGTGTTGGTTGATGAAGTGATGGTGGCAGTGGTTGACACAACATTTGTTGAAACCACTGAAGTATCAACAACTGTTGATACAGCAGGTGTCTTAACATCTGTTGGTTTAGAGGTTTGATGTGAGGAACTTTTAGGGATTTGAGGAGTCTGTTTGGTGGTTTTGGAAGGTGTGGTTTTGGGTTGGCTAACCTTTCTGGTAGGCTGTCTTCTTTTAGTTTTAGAAGTACCATGCTCTTCCTTTTCCATCAAAACTTTCTTCTTTTGCTCAAATCTTTTTGACCCTTTTATTTCCATGGACTCTTTCATGTTTGCTTTTAGTTCAGCAAATGCATTTTGAGTTACATTAACCTTTTTGGAACCATCTGGCCTTGGGATTTCTACCACAAGTTTGGACCTTGGATCTGGTTTAATATATAGACCATCTTTTCCCTTTTTACCTTTCTCCCCCTTTTTGGCATCATCAGGGTTTTCAACATAGATGATTGTAGGACCGGTTTTGACTCCGTAACGATTGCGAACCGACTCGTGTAACGTGCGGAATCCGTACACGAACGTGACCGAACACACAAGACGTAATAGAAACGGTGATTCTATTGATTGATGTGAAAACGTACAGCACCAGAATCACGTACACAGTACTTTCTCTCTCTAGCTTCTCTCTCTAACACTAGAGCTCTCCAAGTATTCAAAATGGCAAAAGTTCTTAAGCTAACACCTAACTCCTCTATTTATAGGCCAAGGGGCTTAATGAGAATTCTCATTAATTACATAAATGCCACCTTGCCTTTTCCCTAATTATTACAATATAGGTGCTAGTATTCTTTAGATTCTGCTACGAACTGGATTGACGGAGGTGATAGACATAAATGCACTAACAGACTCCCCCTTGGATATTGCCGCAGTCAATCTCGTAGCGTCTTGTCTTTCTCTCTCTCAGAGTCTTCTTGAAAATTTGACGACTTTAGCAAACACAGACTCCCTCTTTCTTGAACAGAATCCCCGTGGATCTGTCTTCAGTTTCAGCTCCCCTTTTCAGTAGACTCTTCAGTCTCCCCCTTTCATCAAGCTTCCGTGCTCTTGGGATCGACACTTGGCTTTCCGGTTACAAGCTCCTCCAGGATAGTTACCTGACTCCTTGAATGCACACTCCCCCTTGCGTTGAGCTCGTCTTCAGACTCCCCCTTAGACTCGGCTATCGGGATCGTAGTCTAGCATAGCATCTGCAATTTCTCAAACATTTATACGTGAAACATTTTGAGCATCCAGGATTGAATACCTGGCACTCTTAGCATAAGCTGAAATATTTCAACAGTGAAAACATTTTCGATTGTCTAGGAATCGTGACCTGGCCCTCAAAAACTTTTAATCAAGATCCTGGCTCTAAATATAATAATATGAATATATCCAGGATTACTTGATTTTCTCCCTCTATCAAAATGCTTTAAAGATTTGGCAGTATTAAGCATCCAAATTCGAAACCTAGCTCTTTACAACAGATTTTTAGAATATAAGAATCCAAATCTCTCACAGTTAATCATCCAAGTCCAACTTAATGACCTTGGATATATCACAAACTGTTTTTGATTTTAAAAACTTCAAGTTTCAACTTAATGAACTTGTTTTATTTTCAGAAACACGATCAGCATACTTAGATTTTGAAACTCAACTCTTAGACATCGGTTGTCGAAAATAAAGTGAAATCAAAATCTTTTTGTGATTTTCTGAAACATAAAGCAGTAAAGAAATATTTACAAACATATTTACAGACAATATTTTTTTTTAGTTCGTGTCAGAGGATCATATCAGTTTATGACAAATCATTAATACCGTTGAGCTTTAAGCACTTTAACTTTTAAACGATTCACTTAGATTGTCAGTATACTGATCCACTCAAATTTTCACACAAAGTTCAACTGATTCGAGATATGGATTTAGTGTTTTAAGGGCTTAACTTATTCGCGTGTCCCACCTCAGAATATACTCCCGTATCAAAATTCCCTAGATTCAGTCTTACAGGTGAGTATACCAATTTGATATATGTACTCTGGGTTAGTGCGAGACCTTGAGAGCTCAGGTATGAACTTCCGTTCAGTCAAAGAGATGAAGGCTCAACTTTAGGGGTGTTCCCTTTAGGGAATCTTTTCTTCAACTGCAATTGATTTATATCTTTCGATATTTTTCAATTTTTATGCAGAGGGTAAGCTTTTAAAGTGCGTAAAGTATTATACGAGGTCTAGGCCATTGCTTCCACAATATCAGAAGACCAGGTATAATACCCCAGATATCAAACAGTATAAAGACCTAGTATCTCAGAATCAGGCAATCTCTCAACCAAGATTTCGGGGGTTACCCATATATCCGACAGATGTTCCCCACGAGATAAATAAGTATTGATATTTAGGTTTATATCTCGAAAACAATCTACTAAGCGTGGAATAACCTACTGGCATATCATCAGTGAGACCGTTTATCACTTTTAACATTCCATTTCTTTAGCGTACTGTGATTGTCTACTGATGTACTATCATTTCCTCTTTTTACACAAAACTCATTTTTGAATTTTATCATGTTTTGGCTTTTTCAAATTTTCTATTTTTTTTGGATTTTCTGACAATTTCTTTCCCCCCCCTAAAATTCAAAACCATTTAAAGAAAATTTGACAACCCGATACTGATAGCTTTGTCTCGCCATCCATTTTCTGCATCTCATGCTCTGTTTAGCAGAAAATATAACGTACCCCCATGATTTACAACCCATTGATTTTCGACAGTTTGAAAACCGTTTTTCAATCTCGTGAAATTAATCATGTTTGTTCAGCCGTGAGGGTTTCGGCGAATTCAATCAATCATATTTTTGAAATTTTTGAATTTTTGAATTTTTGAATTTTTGAAAAAATTTAAAAACAAACATATTTTTGATTTTTCAAATTTATGACAAAATAAAAACATATTTTTGGTTTTTAAATTTTTCAGTTTTTAGGGTTTTGAAATATTGTTTATTTATGTACAGAAAACAAACAAACTCCCTGTTTAACTGTTGCAGGGTTTAGCAGCCTTCTCCTCTCGTGCCAGGCTGCTCCGATTTTCATTCTCACAATCTTCAATTTTCTTGAGCACCTGCACATTCAACTATTGAATTATTTGAACAATTTAGCCCAGGTCTGTTTGACCTTAGGCATTTCAACACAAAATGCATCATTTAACTTCGGAAAATCTTTGTCATTTTGTACAAAGACTTCGTCAATTTTGACTTCAACTTTTTCATCATTTACCGAAATGATTTGTTTCTTAACAGACCATGTTTGACCTTTTGGAGTACCTCTTTTGTAAAAATGTGAATCTTTTTGAACATTTTGATTCTGAACAACAGTTGGTTTCCAAAACTGGTTTGGTTTTGTTGCATCGACATTTGTTCTCCAACTTTGTGTTGTTCTAAATCTGGGTGTGTGAAAATTCCAGGTCTGTCTAGAATCGAGCCTGTTCGAGTTTGATTTCCAAGTTTGATTCGAAGCAAACTTGTTTGTGTTGTACCTCCAAGTTTGTTTTGAATCAAATCTGGTTGACCTTTATTTCACATCCTCAGATTTCTGTTTCTCAACATCATCAGACTTCTTTTTCGTTTCAACACCAACATGTTTCAGATTTGGACACTTGCGTGCAAGATGTCCAGTTTGATCACATTTAAAACATGTTCTTTTTGAGACATCTTTGACCTGTTGTTGTTGCTTTTTCTGAGCATAGAACTCTTCATTAGACTGTCGTCTAAATTGGAGTTCTTTCTCTTCTTCGGAACTTGTTCCATGAACAAAGTTCGTCTTTTTCTGATAATTTGGTTTTTCATTTTTATTCCAACTTTGTTTCTTCTTATAACCCAACCCAGCCTTCATGTTTTTCTTCTTGAAACCAGGTTTGTTATAAAAAGTTTTATGACCTTTTCCAGCAAACTTTGGAATTTCAGATTTTTCAATTTCAACCATTTTGATAACTTTATCAATCTTTTCTGAAACCACATTCTGAATCGGGAATTCAATATCTAAGAATAATTTGTCCGATCCAATCATGGTATAAACCAATCCTTTTGAATCATCATTCGCCTTTTTCTCATATTTTGAGTTTTTCAGATAACCTTCATGAAAACTACCTTCATTTTCATTCTGTGATTCAGTTTTACCTGTTTCAACCGACTCTTCTTTCAAAACACTTTCAACGACCTTACCTACCACCTCTGAATCACTAGAATCATCAGATTTGGAATAGGTTACGTCAATGTTATCTGGCAATTGATCGACCATGTTGAAAGCTTTTTCGACCTTCTCATCATCATAAAATGCGAACTTTTCCGGTGGTGGAACTTGATGAAACTCTGAGCCAATACCTTTCTTATTTTTCTCAGAATCATCGTCACCAGGTTTTATGTTGAAAATACGTTCAAGTACATATGATGAAGCGTGATAGCTATGTAACTTGTTGTTATCCTGTTCTAAATCGGCTATCTGACGCTTCAACTTAGCAACATCCTCAATATAAGAATTAACAACTTGTTGCTTTATTGAATACTGTCTCTTTAGCGTATCAGTTGTTTCAGAACAGTATCTCAATCTAGATTGAACAAGTTTCATTTGACTCTTCACATCTTTATATGATTGTTTTGTAATGTGGTAAGCCAATTTTATTGAATCATACTTTTTTTTCATTTCCTGACATGCATTTTCTTTTTGAACACATTCTTCTGTCATTTTCGAAACCTTATCTTTCAAAATTTCATTTTCCTTTTCTATGCTCTTGCACTTTTGTGTTAGTTTTTCATCATTTTCTTTTAAAACTTTTTTCATTTTCTAACATTTCTTTGCATTTATTTTTGAAAATTTCTTCGATTTTATTAAATTCTAGATTTCTTGTTCTGAACTTTTCATCTTTTTCAGTACAAGCACTGCACGTTTCCATGCATTTCTTGCACTGTTCAATTGTTTCATTTAAGCTTTTAGAATCAGATTTTACCTCAGTGATTAGCACCTCGACTTTCTCTGCTATTTCTGTCTGATCAGCATCTTTCTTTTTCTCATCACCAGCACCAACATCATCACCAACATCCAAACTCTCAGTTTCTTCGACCAAGTTTTCTATCTTCACTTCTTCTTCTTCTTCTTCTTCTTTCTTCTTCATCTCTTCTTCAACCTGCTGTTCTTCAGTAACAGCTTCTTTTTCAACAACTTTTTCTTCTACCTTCTCTTCCTTAGCTACCTTCTTCAAATCAGTTACCAACTCATCAACATTCTTCTTTATTTTTTCTTCATCCATCTTCTTCAGACTTGATGTCATTACATCACGAATTATCTTGTCCAGTCTTTTCAGATAAGTTTTATCTTTCGCAACATTTGAATAGTATTCGCCGGACAGAGGAATTACTGCAAAAACATCATTGAAAACCCCATCTTTTCTGTTAACGACATGATCACCATTTTTGTTGACATAGCAATCTCTCTTCTTGTCGTATCTTCCACAGTACTTTGCATCTTCGTATTCTTCGTGCATTTTCTTAATCCTGCACCCTGCAAAGAATATTCTCTTTCGGTTTTCTCTTTCAGTATTTCTTCTCGTGTTTTCTCCTTGATTTCAGTAACAAACGCACAATGTTTGCTCTTTGATACAGTTCTGCCATGAGCTGTGAGACGGTCATCAACAAGATCATCTTCTGGAAGGAATTCGCTCCAGTCAAACCCTTCATCATCATGGATTACTACACAAGCTCTTGACTTCTCTTTGGGATTATTTTCAATCAGTTTCGGCTCTTCTTTGCTACGGTGGTAAATCGCCTTTCGGTAATAATCATCATTGAAAGGTTTCTCAGTTTCGTCAACTTCAGAATTTTTGCATTCTCTTTTGAAATGACCTTTTTGCTTACATTTGAAGCAGGTCACTTTGGATTTATCGAATCCCAGCTTTGTTGACGGACCACCAATTGATTGCTTTCCAGTAATCTCCATATATCTTTGAGCTCTTCGGATGCAACTTGCTAGACACCAACGTATGTCAATGAGTTCCATTTCTGCTGGGTCGATCTGGTCGTAGTCTTCCTTTGTCAGCTTTGAGTTTCCAATTTTTCCAGATACTAGAAAACTCATTTGTTGTTTTGCTGCATTGATGCTCATAGCCGGAGAATTTTTCAACTTAAGAGCAATGTTGCAAAGAATTTCCTCTGATTCTTCAGGATTTGTTTTTGAGGAAGATGAATGATATCCTGGATTGTAGCTTGCTGAGCTTTTCTGAGGTTCTTTTGATTTTTCAACACTGAATGTTGTCTTTGGTGATTCACCAACTTTCATCGAAGATGTGCTACCTTTGTAATAAAGACCAACATTCTGTTGATGTGAAGAACTGCTCATCTTGCTCTGTTTCTACAATTCAAGCTCATGAGTTTCAATCTTTTCAGTTAACACTTCGAGAGTAATCGTATCATATAAAACATCATTTTTCAAAATAAAAACAAACGTTTGCCACTGATCAGCTCGTGGTAGCGCTTCAATTATTTTGTCAATTACTTCCTCACGTGTTTTTACAATCCCAAACCTGTCTAACTCAATTTTTAAATGGCAAAAACGTTCAATCATTTGCCTCACTGTTTCTCCCTTTAAACTATCAAACAAATCAAACTCCTTTTTTAGTAAAGCAATTTTATTCTTTTTAATTTGTTTGCCACCCTCAGCTTTAACCCTTAACGCTTCCTAAACTGATTTTGATGACCCATCATGATTTAACAATGAAAATATATCATCTCGAATAGACTGTTGAATCAATGCGATCATCTTCTGCTCATATGAGAATTTACGTTTGTCTTAATCGGAAAGATCATTGAGATGTATCTCTTCATGCTTGTCATTGATCGGTCGACTGTATCCAAACTCTAAGCAGAACCAGCTCTTGTGAGCATATGCCTTGGTCCAGTTCAGGAATCCCCCTTTCCACCATGTATAATCTTCTATATTCTCAAGTTTAGGTGGTTTTGAATAGGTTCCATAGAAATTATCATGTTTAATGTTATCATTGATTGTTTTTGTTATTGATTTCGGAGTTACGGTTGATGTTTCGGAAGATTCTGATGTGAATGCTTTGTAGAACGTGTTGTAGAACTCTTCAGCCATGATGTTATCACCTCGAATCACCTGACAATGAACAAATAAAAACGATCAGTTTAAAACTATCAAACAAACTATTGGATCGGATGAATATCCGATCGAGTGGGTCAACAGAAGTCAACATAGTAACAATGATCAGATGCAACGGATCGGATGATGATCCGATCGAGTGACGATCCGATGATTGTCAATGTGCTTTGGATCGGGTGGTGATCCGATCGAGTGACAGTGTGCCTTGGATCGGGTGGTGATCCAATTGGGTGAGATGCTGTCCGATCGGGTGAGAGGCTGTTCGATCGGGTGAGAGGCTGTCCGATCGAGTGAAAGTGTTCCTTGGATCGGGTGGCTACTCGATCGAGTGGGTATCCGATACTTGACCTAGACACGAAAGCAGAATAGAGTGATTAGGATCGGATGGCAATCCATTTGGATTGCCACTTGATACTTGCACTTAAAACTTGAATGAACAATGTACTGCGGATCGGATGGTGATCCGATCGGGTGGGTCAAACAAATGTCAAACTTTTAATGAAATGAAATGCAATGGATAGGGTGGTGATCCGATCGGGTCACAATCCGAGGCTTGACACTTATGAGTTAAACAAATCAATGTTCAACAGATCGGACGGGTATCCGATCGAGTATCCGTCCGATGATTGTGTCAAAGTGAAATATATCAACTAAAACTTCAAATGTAATCTGACATATTATATGCAATTTCAAGGTTAATGGCCGACAATCTATCACTTTCTTTTCATGCAAACTGAAATTTCAATTAAATGTCACATGCATGTGCTGACACTTAACACATATGTTCACGTGATGTAATAAACTGACTTGAAAGATTGACTGAACATTTGACTTTAATGAAATGAATCGAATGGGGTTTGGATCGGATGGTCACCCGATCGGGTGGCCATCCGATCGGTGAACATCAGATAGAACAACAATAACAGTAAACATATTTCAACCTTTTTTCGAACCAAAAATTCTAGATTTCTCCCAAACTACTTCGAATTAAGATCTGAAAATTTGTAGGTTTGTAGATCAAGTGTTTTCGCACAACATATCAAAAAATCAGCGATTTTTAACCGTAAAAACCCGTTTAATTTTGAGATTTTCAGTTAGAAACGTGAATACATGAAAAATGACGAAATTTTGACGAATCTGTATGAAATTGGATTTGAATCTAAAGCAAATCTGTGCGAATCCTTGTGTTTGATCTGTGCAATTGAGCTCCTGCTCTGATACCACTTGTAGGACCGGTTTTGACTCCGTAACGATTGCGAACCGAATCGTGTAACGTGCGGAATCCGTACACGAACGCGACCGAACACACAAGACGTAATATAAACGGTGATTCTATTGATTGATGTGAAAACGTACAACACCTGAATCACGTACACAGTACTTTCTCTCTCTAGCTTCTCTCTCTAACACTAGAGCTCTCCAAGTCTTCAAAATGGAAAAAGTTCTTAAGCTAACACCTAACTCCTCTATTTATAAGCCAAGGGGCTTAATGAGAATTCTCATTAATTACGTAAATGCCACATTGCCTTTTCCCTAATTATTACAATATAAGTGTTAGTATTCTTCAGTTTCTGCTACGAACTGGATTGACGGAGGCGATAGACATAAATGCACCAACAATGATTGAAGGAGGAGCAGTGCCAGTGGTTTGGAGCAGATGAGCTTTAATGGCTTTGATATCTGCTTGAGTGTCTTTGTACCTAGCTTCTGTGACATTTCTGACCATTTGAAGTTGAACTTCATGCTGTTGATCTGCATATTGTCTTTGTTTGTGAAGCAGAGGTTGAAACAGATGCCATAGTTCATTGGGGGAAGGAGCAGATGTTGCAGCAGTGGGTGTAGCCTTTTGAGATTGTAACAACTGTTGCAGCATATTTTTGATATCTGCAACAGAGGTTTCAGTTTTATCAACCCTCTCCGTCAATTCTTTATATTTTAAACCATCACCCAAGTCAATGGGATCATCTGATTTCCCACTAGCAGTGGTTGTATCAGCAGTTGGCTTAGGAAAAGTTTCCTAAAAGTCATCCACTGATGCCCCTTTTTCTTGGTACTGGGGACTTCTTTCCTCAGCAAAGGTTACCTTAGTAAACACACCAGTGGGTATTGGAAACACACTAGTAGTTACCTTGGTTCCCAAAGAGGAGATTGCCTTCAAGGGAGTCTGAGTGATGAAACAACTACCCAGGTGCAAATCAGTGGATTCAACACATGTAGTTGCTGCTCCACTTGAACTACTGACAGGAATTACTTGTAATTCCTGCAGTGTAGCCTCCTCAGCTGTTGATGGGTTAGCAATGGTAGAGGAATCAGGCTCAGTCACTTGTTGGAGTATTTTCTCAGTGATAGGTGGTTGAGAAGAACTGATTTGTGCCTGATCCATATCCAAAGCATTCAACAGGGGTACAATGGATGGTGGAATTTGTGGAGTGAGGATAGGTGTTGAAAGAGAATTTGCCCTGGGAGCAGGGTTGTGGAAGATAGATTCAAGTGAATCCATTGCTTCATAATGTGGTGTCCCTGTGGATACAACCTGCTCCTTTTGAGAGGATGCAGGAGTTGTTTGAGGCTCAGGTTGAGATCTTTCTTCCAACTGCTGTGAGGAAGTAGCAGTAGTGGTTATTGGTGACTTTTGTGTTGTCACAGGTATTATTTCTGGGATCTCATCTTCCAGAGTTACCTTTTTGGAAGGTTTGGGGGGCTTTTTGGATTTTGTCTTTTTGGTGATTTTAGGTGGGGGTTGCATAGCAGTGGTAGTGCTGTTGTGTTTACCTTGAGCAGTGGGCTCAACAGCAGGGACCTGAGGAGCAGTTGTTGCTGCTAAATTCTGCTCAGGTGCCTCTGTTTGTGTTTTTGAAGGTTTTGACAGCCTTGTGAAGGTTTCAGAAGAGAGGCTGTTTATTTGAAAAAGATTTCCTTGGATAAGCACATGTGCATTATCCTTTGAAAATTTCTTTTGTAAATAAAAACTTAAAAACCTTGGAAACAATAAAAATGATTTTTTATTAACATTTTTGACCATATCATTGAAAATCTCTTGGGGGTAATTAAAATTTTCTTCTTGCATGATAGCATATCCCAAGTATTGGATTTTTAATGAAATTTCATTAAAAGTTGTGGTCTTGTTTGAAACACACATGAGGAGGGTATGGAATAAAAATCTCATGGCAGGTGGAAAACTGCCCTTTTGTAAAGTATCCTTTTTCATATGTTCCTCATACCCCATCTCAATAAAATCATTTTGATATTCGTTCTTTGGGAAAGAACTTTTACCTGTATGATCATTTGTTTCAAAAATTTCAGAAATAGATTATGGTGTGACTTCCAGTTGAATTCCCCTTATATTTGAAGTAATAGCCAAGGGCTTTTTGTCCTTGACCTCAAGCTTTGCATTTTTCCAAGTAAATGGGTGCATTGCAAGTCAACAAAGTTTTGTACTTTGACGACGAAAGGACATCAATAATGGAATGAAAATTTGTGTTTTGACTTGTTTTATCAAGCGTACACAGGTAATTGTGAGGAGTTTTGAATGGGAGAGCCATGGTGAATCGCGAAAAATGGATGGAAGACGATGAATGATTTGAAGGATTTTGAGAGAAACTGCTTTTTGAAAGGAATTTTGAATTTGATTCGACAGTGAAAACCCTGTTTGGGATTTTAATCAGGGTTTTATAGGGTGAAAAAGTGTATGCTGACGTGGTAGCGGTTACAAAGATCTGACGGCTAAGTACTGTCCACGTGACAACCCCTGATGAATAATGGATGACAGTTGTTTGGAAACCACTGATGGATCAATATCAGTGGTTTACAGTGGTGAAAATGAAAACAGTGGCTGATTTTTGACTATCAGTGGATAGCATATCAGTGGATTAAAACACTGATGTTTGGCCAACAGTGAATAACAAGAAAATGAGAGAACATAGGTTGTCCTTTAGCAGTGGAAGATATCAACAGACCAGATGTTTGAACCAAAATAGTGGTTATGGCAGACTTTTAAGGATTAATGAAATTTTTCATTTTTAACTATTTTTAAGGATGAATTTTTGATTTTCTGAAAACATTTTAATGCTTTTTATTCATAAAACAACAGGATTTTGCCTGTTATTCCATGTTAGGCATGCCAATCCTAGAGACCAAGCTTTCAAAGGTGGATGTGTCTAAAGCCTTTGTTAGCACATCTGCCAGCTGATCTTTAGTTGGAACATGGTGCAGAGAAATCAAACCTTTTTCATAGCAATCCCTCACAAAGTGATGTCTGATGTCAATATGCTTGGTGGTTGAATTTGAAACTGGATTTTTGATGATATTTTCTGCTGCCTGACTGTCCAACATGAGAGGTGTCTTTAAGGCAGTGATACCAAAATCCAGCAATTGATTTTGAAGCCATAACAGTTGAGTTGTACAGCTTGCAGCAGCTATATACTCTGCCTCAGCAGTGGATGTTGAAACAGCTGCTTGCTTTTTGCTTTGCCAAGATACTAAGCAATCACCTAGAAATTGGCACCCTCCTGATGTGGACTTCCTTGTTGTATTACATCCAGCAAAGTCATTGTCTAGTGAAAAGGTCGAAAAGATGATCAATCAACAGTTAAAATACAGCAAAAAGGAAGTGAGGAACAAAGGTTTGGGTTTTGTATGCATACCTCCACCATACAATCACAATTACATCTCACTTCCCATGACTGAAGAGGAGATAGATAATCTGCCTGAAATGGAATATGGGAAGCCCGGGGATAGGAAGGTTGAGCCTGTTAATCCAAAGAAAGTTAAAATCACAAGGCCTGATAAAACCGAAATTATTCTAGAAAAACAGGAGTTTAATAAAACTTTTGTGAAACCTACTGAAATTTCAAAACACACTGAGACTCTAAATTTTGAGAATAATGCTAACATTGACAAACATTTTCAAGTGTTAGATGAAAATGAATCAAATTTTTCTCAAAATTTACCTGAATCGCAAAATCAAAAAGAAGAGTCTAAAACACAATCTCTCAACTTCGAGTTTGGTATGATGAATGAGTTTGCTAAATGGTCTAGCAAACAAAATGAATCGAGTTCTTCATCTGATTTGTCATGTGACTCCTCAGAGACAGCTAACTGTGAAAAGTCAGAGTTAGTTGATTCAGCCGAGTCTAGTAACGAATCACCTAAAATAGTTGAATCAAAACCAACAATAGTAGAATCTGAGCCACCTGCTCCATCTGACTCCAAATGTGAATAACCAGAATCAACTGATTCTGAGAAATTGGAATCAGTTGAATCTAGTGAATCCAGCTGTGAGTCTTCTGAAGCAGCTAACTCAGCAGCAGAGGATTCAACAGAGCCACTACAAAAGGAATATAACTCAGGTGGTTCAGCTGAATCAAGCAGTGAAACAGTGACTGAGCCCACAACGTCCAAAATTGAAACAACAAGGCCAGTGCCTGATTTTAAGTGTGTGAATGTTACTGATGTATGTACTTCATGTGCAGATGAGGTAATAATACAGGATTGGGTTGAGGGGGATGATATTGTTTGCCAAAAGGTTGATGATGTTTGTTCAAAAACATCAAATTTATCTGCTGATGCTCTTCCTTATGTGAGAAAGGCTGTTTCTGAGCCAGCTTTGAGAGGCCCTTCAAATAAATATGTGCCTACAAAGCCAACAGTTAGAAATGAAAATGCTAAATCCAGTACATGTGCTAACTGTTGTAAACACAAACAGATGAAACAGGACAGAAAGGTTGAACAGACTGCAAACAAATCATCCAACAAATCGTATAACTCATACTCAGCATCGGTTGGATCAAATGGATCGGGATATGCTCCTTTCATAAAGAAGCAAACATGCTACAACTGCGGCATACCCGGTCACATTGCAAGGAATTGCACACATTGTCCCTATGTGCCATGCTATACACAACATCAGAGGGTTACACTAAGGGACGAATCTTATTCTAAGCCAATGAAGGTTAAAAAATCTAAGGCAATGATGAATAAGCATCCCCAGGTTAAACCATCTGATGGGGATTGGAATGCTGCCAAAAGCTAAAAGAAAGCAAGCTTTGAAACCAAAACAAGTTTTGAAAAACAAAAAGCTTGAAAAGCAAATTGTTTTTCCCAAGGCAACTAAGAAATTTGAAAAGCCTAAACAAGTTTGGAGAGCAAAACACAAAGCAGCGACATCACCAATCCTTGAATCAAAAGGGGGCATGTGCTTTCGAGAAGTGTCTTACGTTGATGCTTCAGGAATACCCAGGACCACGATGGCCTGGGTACCAATGGCTTACTAATCTCCTTATTTTTCAGGGACAACCAAGGAGGAGCTGTTGACAATCCTTGGATGTTGATAGCGGTTGTTCCAGAGACATAACGGGTAACATTTCACTGTTGCAAAATGTATATTTATTTACACTTGATATGTTTCGTTTGAAGGAGATAAAGGAGGTAAGACAGGATCAGCGAAAAGGTACACATTTGAATTTTGCATTCTAACTTTGATATTGGTTAGTCTTAAATCTGATGATGGAACGGTTAAACAAAAACAACAAAAATATTTTCATTTTCTTTTGTGTCTCTCTTTGTACATATGTTTTCGTTGTTAGGTAAATTTGCTCATAAGATTTACGCACAAATTTAGGGGATATCCAGAGATATCTGTAAATAGAGAAAATGAGAAAATACAAAAACATTCGAAAAATGGAAAAATCGAAAAACAGAAAAATCAAAAAATATTTTGTTGCATATATGGGAAATGAAATGAAATTTCACTATGTGGATTAAGGCTGACCCATGTAAGACCAATATTGAAATGGTCTGACTCTAGAGCGATATGTTGGTAGGCTTTATCCTGATGGCTGAATTCTTTGACTGGTTCTGTGCAGAACACTAATATTACTCTATGACCTCAGGTACTCTATGACCTCAGGAAAGAACGTCATTTGGAATTAGGACATGGCTATTTGAATGCGTGTGTGATGTCCCAATACACACAATTTTGTTCTAGTTCTGAAATCTTTTCTGACCAACTCGTATATCTCCTCTGTTTTGCGTGAGCAAAGACCTGGAGGTGCTAGGCAACGTTAGCTTCTATTTTGCGTGAGCAAAGACCTAGCTGTACGTTGTCGCGCTATAGATCAAATACACCCGAAATAGGCCCTCTAGTGCCCAAAAGAAACCCGAAAAACCTATATCAAACTGAGAAAATCTCATTTGATCTGTATATTATATCCATCTCTGCTACTGATCTATTATGTTTTCTTCTCCATCCAGTCCCAGTCAAGGTTTCAGAATCCTAGAACGGGCTTGTGAAATATGTGGTAGGGAAACTACACGCATGATAGCATGTTCGAATTAAAAATTTGGGGATTTGATTGCGATTGAATTGAGTGCTCATATTAATTAAAATGGAAAACATGAAAAATCCGTTGCAGACCGTCACCTGAAAAAGGCCTAGGGAGATAAGTTTAAGAGGACAAATATACTGGCAATCGCTCAGATCACCCAAAGTAAATTAGTGTTGATAAATGTAGTCTAGCCCGATACACTTCGACGTCCGCTGACGTATAGTTTAAGTTTCACGTATACTTGTGCGCTAGTGTTTCGTTCCACGTAGAATGTGATGTGCTCCGATATCCGTTGACATATAATTTGAGTTTCATGTATTCGTGTGCACTGGCGTTTTGTTCCACGTAGGTTACCTGCTCGGGTAACTAAAATAGCGTAGACAACATAGATAATGGCGTTTGCCCGAGTTAATAGTCGCAGTCCCTACGTAATGACCTTTAATGGATTTTGACATAAATTCTCCAAAGGTCCTAGATGCATGTTAACAAAACCCTTAAGGTTTTGCTTACTGTGTGTAATCGTTTTGTGTATCATGTATCGTGTATCAAACGCAACTCCTGTGCACGTTTAAAATCAAAACAGTTGACTCATTGTTCTTGGCAACGGTTGGAACCCATATTCGAGTCTTAGGCGTTCTGTATGTGTTCAATTCTTGATATCTAAGTCCCCAGAGGATAGTGAGGTTAAAGCCTAGGTATCTCTACAGAAACCTAATTCGCTGAAATCTATAGCTCTGATACCAATCTGTCACACCCCGAAATATCAGAGCATTGGCGTGACTGGACTGGTATCCTCATTGCACAGCGGAAGTATTTGAGCTAAGACTTCTAGAAAAATGAACGCCGCTAAGTACTCGAATTCCCTTGGGTTCTCCTATTCCAACCGTTCCATAGTTTTGAAAGTGCAACCTGAGAAAGAACATGCGAGAAAAATCAACATAAAGTTGAGCGAGTTCATAGTTTGTTTTGTATCAAATGCGTTTTAAAACACTTGAAATCTTGCATTTGAAAAACCGGTTTGTGAGATCTTAATATCTCAAAGCATTTGAAATGTCGTCTTTGTATATCGGTAACGAAATGTTTTATGCTATGTTTATAAACCGATATATGTAACTGTTGAGTTCGTAAACCAGTAATGATATGTTTTCTGTCGTATCTGTAAACTGGTATGAAATGATTTATGTTATCTTTGTAAACCGGTATTGAAATGTTTTCTGTAATCTTGTAATCATGGTATGCTCTGATTCATTCATGGAGTCTGTTAAGGATCTATCAGTGGGTAGCGAGCCCCCTGACATAATGTACCATAAGCAAATAACCAAACCGAGAACACTTTGTCATCATTGGGATCACAAAAGCACTCCAGGGTATACCAACCAGGAGTGGGGCGTGCCTCAAGCCCAATAGATCTACACCTTTTGCACCTTGGTCACTAAGTGATTAATGGTTACTAATGTAGTTTCCCTACTTATGCACATTGATCATGTCATCTACTCCGTAACTAACATACCAATAGTTTTAGCATGTATTTCCCCTCGATGTTTTTGAAAACAAAACATTGAAAACAGTGACAGGAGGGACATGAACTCACTAGGTTGTCTCGTTTTTCATATGTATTTGTTGTAACTTGGACATTCCCGTCCCTAGTCATGAAAATCATGCACGTTTCGTAAATACGTACTTGTTGTAAGAACCGGTAAGTTTAGCTTAAACCTTTTCGTAAACCATTTGAGTTCGTTGAAATCATGTTGCGAAATGGTTTAGAAACATATGATTTTGTTTCTCGAAACATTGTGTTTTTGCAAAACTTGCATGTCTTTCCACCCCCGAAAACATTTATAAAAAATGTAAAACAGTAAAAAGTGGGGGTTATGAACTCACCTTGATATTCCTGTGCAAAGCTAGCTTAGTGTGTTTCCGTAGTGCCGTTCCAAGAACGTGTATTTAGCTAGCGTACAACTACGACATTCCTACGAAGAAATACGTATAAGTTTTCTAATAAAACAACGTAGTTAAACTACGTGTCCGAGCTCTACCGAATCGTTAACTAAACGATTCTATTAAGGTGCTATCTTGATTTTAGAATAACCATTCTATGGTTAATTGATCCCGTTTATAATCGGGATAAAACTAAGTTTCGAGATCGACTTAGTTTTCGAGTGACTTAGAATATATATTTTATATGTATATGTTCAAATATACTTATGCAATCGTGTTAGACATCGCGAATAAAAAGCGTTGATGAAATAGTAATACGACTCTTTGTAGTTTTCGTAAGGCGTAAATAAATATATATATAGCTCGTTGTTATCGAATCGAGTCGGTTAATGACATCGTTTGTTATGAATCTTACGGCAAGGTGTCGTACCTCGAGCAAAGACGTTTAAAATAAATATAAATAATTATATTTATTTTATAAAAGTATAGGAATTTCATAAACTAGCAGCTCGTGTTTTGTCGAGACGTTATAACTTTGTTTTGTAATTCATAAAACGCCGCAAAAATAAATATACTATCATATTTATTTTATGAGCTTCACATGAGTCACGATACGTTTTCATTAGTGTTACGACTATAAAATATTCATAAACTTTACCGAATCTTCGTGCCGTTTCGTCAAACAGCGTTGACTGACTTTGACCCGGTGTTGACTGTGGTTGACCTGAGTTGACCAGTTTGACTGGTTTGACCATCATTGACTGAGTTGACTCGGTTTGACCGAGTTAACTCAGGTTGACCGAGCTTTGACTGTGTTGACCTGGACCCGAACTGAGTTGAACCGTGATGTCTGGTTAACTGACCCGAACCCCAAATTTTGACTCGAACCCAAATGAACTCATCTGTTGTTAATAAATTTTTAACCAGCACCCGAGACAAATAATCATCACCATCACTGTTGTGGTCGCCGGTGTGGCTCCGGCGACTTCAGCAGTCGTCGGACCACCACCAATATCGTCAATCCTCGCCAATCGGTTATCATCAATTATCATCGTCTTCAACAGCATCCGAAAAAAATAAAACCACACCAGTCGGAATATTATTACTCGGAGGTGAAGAGAAAAGAGAAAATTTAATATATATAATAACAGAACACTCACCGGACATCCACTTCCGTGAAACCTTCCACCGTCACCAAAAATCCCGTCACCATGTAATAAGAACAGCTACATCATCTCCTGCCGCCGTAGCGGCGGCGCCGACGTGCGGTCGCCCCCCTTCCTCTCCTCGATCTCTCCCTCGATTCCTTTCCGGTCTGATTTGCAAGTTGAGTGTGGTGGGGAGCAGTGGAAGAAGGAGGGATGTGTGGTGTGTGGGTGTCGTCGGAGTCGTCACCGGCTGGCACCCCAGCTCCGGTCACCGGTCGATCAAAAGAGAGGGGCAGAAACATGGATCTGGTGGGTGTGTAGTTTGAGTTGTTAGGGTTTCAACAAGAAGATACAGAGAATTGGGGGTGTATGCGTCTGTGGTCGGCTGGACAAGTGAAAGGAGTGTAGGGTTTGCACCCTTTTATACCTAGGTTTTGTTTAGTGGGCTTGGGCCCAGGCCTACAAGCCCGTTACTAATGCTTTCAACGGCCCGATCACATCTCCGAAGCCCATTTTTCAAACCCGATCGTCGTTTTGTCGTAAAATAAGACTTTTAAGATCGAAACCCTTAAAATTGTGTAGTATATTGTTAATAAATGCGTTCGTTTAATTAGTCGCGTTAAATCGCATAAAAGCCCCGTCCGTCGTTTTTCGTTCACGTTTGCGCTTTGTGTCGTTCGAAAGGATAATATTTTCGCAAAACCACATTCGTATGTATAAGTTATACATGTAAACTTCGTATTTTTCGGCGTGGTCAGTCTTTTGTACGGCATCAGTTCGTTATCGTTTATTGTTACTCAGTTTTCTCCGCAGATTATCATTCGCGTACTGTAAAGTCGAGTAGGCGTTCCTAGGCATTCCAATACACTAATTAAGTTAATTTGTGCTTTAAACACTAATTATTATTGCCTTGAACGTTTGTTAATCTCGTAATTAGAAGCCGTTAAGTACCGGTTGTCACATGACTGGCTGATGGAGTGATAGAAAACCAGCAAAAAGACAAATGTTTTGGGTTTGGCTTCTTGTGAGCACCCCTTCATTGATGTTGCCAATGATTTGATCAGGTGGATGAGATCTCAAGAAGATTAAATCTCCTTGGTATGGAATGATGGCATTTGTTGGTGAAGGCTGCAAATGTGTATCATTTGAGCTAACCACTGCTGGGGACTTTGATGATCCAGCAGTGGCTTCAAAAGGTGGTGGAATGGGAGGTAATGAAGTGGACACATGCTGACTTTTATCCACTGTTTGGGGACTTTTGTCAGCAGTGTTTGAGGATGTGGAAGCAGTGGTTGATGGGCTACTTTGGTCAACAACTGTTGAGGTAGCAGTGGTTGAGCTTTGACAACTGTTTTGAACATCTGATGCTCTTCCCATTTTGACAGACCTTTGAGGGATGATGATTTCATACCCATAGTCTGGTTTTGAATCCTCTGATGGACCTGCACTGTTAGTCTTGACAGCAGTATTTTCAAAAGTAAATTTTTCAAGATCAAATAGATCTGCAGGATTTGCTGGGATTTTCATTGATGAAAGTTCATTGAACTTTACATTCAAAGTCTCCTCCACTGCCTTGGTCCATGTATTAAACACTTTGTAGGCCTTGGCAGTGGTTGAGTATCCCAGATGATAACCACAATCAATTTTGGCTGCAAATTTTGAAATGGAATCTTTTAAGTTCAAAATAAAGCATGGGCAGCCAAACACTTTGAAGTATGAGATCAGTGGTTTGATTTTATACAGAATTTCATAAGCAGTCTTTTTGTGCCTGGGGTTTATTAAAACTCTGTTCTGGACATAGCAAGCAGTGTTTACTGCCTCTGCCCAAAAAGTTAATGGCAAACCTGAATCAGCAAGCATGGTTCTGGCAACCTCAATCAATGTTCTGTTCTTTCTTTCAACTACCCCATTTTGCTCTGGTGTTCTAGGGATGCTGTATTGCCTTACAATCCCTTTCTTCACACAGAAGGCATCCAACTCCTTATTTTTAAATTCTGTGCCATTGTCACTCCTGAAGCTTTTCACTGGAAGGTCAAATTGCTTTTCAACCTGTGTCACAAAGTCTTGCAAAATGCCTGCAATCTCATCTTTTGAGTGTAAAAAGAAAGTCCATGTAAACCTAGAGAAATCATCAACAGTAACTAAACAATATCTTTTCTTTTTAAGACTCATGACTTGAACTGGGCCAAACAAATCCATGTGTAGCATTTGCAGACACTGGGTTGTTTTGGACTCTTCAATGGACTTGTGAGAACTTTTATGTTGTTTTCCTTTTAAACAGGAAATGCAATGTTCAGGACATGAAAACAATTTTTGTGGTAGGCCTCTCACCAAACCATTTTTTGAAATTTCAGTGATTGTCTTGAGATTTGTGTGCCCCAGCCTTCTGTGCCAAAGTTCTGTCTCTTTGTTAGAGGCAGCTGAGAACAGACAGGCATCAGCTCTGGGACACTCTTTTGACATATCAACAACATAAACATTGCCACTTCTTTGAGCAACAAGTTTTGTTTGACCAGTTTTTATTATTGCTTCAATCTTTTTGACCATTTCTGGTCCAACAATCCTACAACAATCTTTTGTGAAGAATGACCCAAACCCTTTGTCACTCATTTGAGACACACTCAGAAGGTTGAATTTTAGATTGTCTATCAGATTGACATTTTCAAATTTTACATTTCCAGACTGCACTGTACCAGACCCCAGAACTTTCCCTTTACTATTATTCCCAAAGGATATATCACCCCCTCCATGAATTTTGAAATCTTTGAGTAGGGCTTTACATCCAGTTATGTGCCTGGAGCCTCCACTATCAACATACCAAAGGCTATCTAAGCAGGCAGAAGCTCCCTTGGCAGCAGCCATCATTGCACAATCACATTGATGATCCTCTTCATTATCAGCTCTTGCTTCTTTCTCACCTGCTCTTTTCTCTTCCTCTTCTTCTTTGTCCTCTTTGGACCATGGATCTGTCAGTGGTTCAATCAGGGTTTCTGAATTTTCTCCCAGCAACAGTTCACCAGCAACTGCATTAACAACTGCTTCAGTCACCTCATCCACTGTTTCATCACTTAGCTGTTCACCTTCAACTTCTACCCCCTCTGGTATTGACTCTAATGCCATTAAACAAAATTCATCATTAGAAGGTTCATTAGAAGCATAGAGTGCAAAATTTTCATCACTAAGCTGATCAGGCATGCTGCTCCAGTCAACAAAGCCTTGAGTGAAAAAGCTTTGCTGATCTGGTTGTACCACTGTTGGAGCAGCTGTTTGAGGTGCAACAGGTTGCACTTGTGCCTGGGGAACAGGGGTTTGAACATATTGAATTTGTGGAACAGTGGTTTGGACATAATGCACAGGCACAGGGGCAGCAGCATAATGAGCAGTGTTAACATGAGCTGCAGGGGTATATTGGGTATAGTGCACAGTGCTTTGATTTTGAGGTCTAGGGTTTGAGCTAGGATGAGTGATGATAGGACCAGTAGTTTGACTCCTGCATTCCCTAGCGAAATGACCTAGCCTATTGCACTTGTAACACTTGATTTTTGATTTATCTAACCCAACCCTCAGATTCTCATGTAACCCTGGGAACTTTCTCCCTGTTCTTTTGTAGAATTTGCTTGTTCTCACACTAAGCAATGCCAACTGATGCAAAATGTCCATTTCCTCTAAGTCAGTAGGATCAAAATGTTGCAAATCATTTAGTTCAAAGCACAAATTATCTGACATCTGGTTTTCAGTGTTTGCAGTAAAAGCATAATTTGCAGAGTGAGGATCAGGGTTGGTAAAGTTACCACCAGCTGTTATATCAATGAAATGATCATAACCCTGTTCCTTACTACTGCTACCAGATTCTTCCTGACCAAGAAGAGCTGTGCTACCGAATGAGTAATCATCAGTGGCTTTTCCAGACTCTTGCAACTTCTTTTTCTGGTTCAACTCCCTTTCATAGGTTAGGAGTCTACCATGAAGTTGGGTTAGGGTCAGATCTTTGAACTCAACAGAGTTTCTAGTCACAAATGCAATTGTGTCCCATTTATCAGGTAGCGATCTAAGAAACCTGTTATTTTGAGTTGATTTTGGAAATTCAACCTTAACAAGCCTTAGCTCACTGATGAGACAGCTAAAACGTTCAAATTGTTGGGTCAATGTTTCACCCTTAATGTGACAGAAGGTTTCATACTGCTGATTCAGAATTTCCCTATTGTTTTCAATAACTTCTTCGGTTCCCCCAAACTGTTCCTTCAAAGCATCCCATTGCTCTTTGGCACTGTTACAATGTAACAGTCCAGCATAGATATCATTTGGTAATGCAGATGCTATGATGCTAAATGCTTTGGCATCCAGTTCGAATTTTTGAAAATCAGTTTCAGTATAGTTTTCATAAGGTTTTGGTACGAACTTCTTTGGATCCTCAGCACTTGGCACCGTAGGAACATGGGGACCAAAAACAACAGACCTCCAACATCCAGTGTTCTGTTGAGCAAGGATGTGACCCATCCTTCGCTCCCAGATGTTGTATTCATTTTTTTTAAGCATGGGTGGTTTAAAAAGCGAGCCAATGTTATTCTTATCATCTTGTGATTGTGACGTCATCCTGGTTGTTTTACAGACACTGATTAAGCAACTTTAATGGTGATTAAACCTTGCACTTTTTTTCAACAAAAACGAACAAACTATCGATATCAACGATTTTGAGCTGAACTATTTATGTCAAAATGATTGTTCAATCAAATTTGACTGTCCAAGCTCTGATACCAATTATTAGATCTGAGTTTGGTTTTGATTGTATTTTCTGTTTGAATTAAAATGGAAATGGATGAGATGTGCAGCGGAATTAATATGGAAACAAACTTTGCATACAATCAAACGAGAGTATTGCTTTGATCAAGACATTTTCAAAAAAGAACCGAATGATTAAATTTACTTTCAACAACGATTACAAAGTAATGCTTGAATACAAACTCCCCCTCAGCCAGAGCTCAGTGTTTGTTCGTGCAAAGAAGACGATGTTGCTAAGAGCTAATTGAATTTACTTTCAACAACGATTACAAAGTAATGATTGAATAACTTGTACTTTATGTTATTTAAGTGGTTAATAGATGTTTGATGATGAAAATCCATGAACATTAAAGAACCATGAACAAAGTCTTGCATATAAACTAACTTGTAATGAAACATTGATGAAACATGATGAAGTGATGATAAACTGAAGTTGTCTTGATTATGTTACTGATTTACTTGCTGATCTACTTGTAATATTGATGTTTGATGTTGTTGTGGTCACTAAACATGTTAACGGAATCAATCGAACACGAGTTAGAAAGTTAAAGAATGAAAACAGAATCTGTCCAAGTTTTACAGCCAACTTCAGTTGGCTGTAAACAGGTCATAACTCAACGAAAAACTGATATTTTGAGTCTATAACGTGTTATTATGAAATACGGTTCTAATGGCACCGGAATCATAATTTTTGGACTTCGTTTACTATTTTTAAAGCGTCATTTTGTAACAGCAGCTAGAGCTGCATTTTTCTGCTGAAAATATGCGTTTTGTTTTCAGTCATAACTTGAGTTCTGTGTAGAGTTAGATCATGAAACTTGTACTGTAGTGTATTTGTAATTCTCTCACTGGAATTTCGTAAATCGGACTCTCGATGAATTTTAAATAAATTATTCCGTGGACTGTGGTCAGAAAAAGATAAATCTGAGTTCAGTCCAGAAAATGAATTTTTATAAAATATTAGTATTGAACTGGACCCCGATATTTTTACACAATAAAAATTGAAACGTTTAAGACATTCTATAAAAATTTGGCAATTTTTGGAATAAGTTAACTATTTTATTAAAATGTCCGAAAACAGCCGGTTTTGAATATTAATGCTGAAATGACATAAGTTGTAATTTGCGTGTCTAAATGTCGAGTATGCTATCTGTGAATGATCTAACATGTTATATGTGTTATGTGCAATATCGTATGTTTGTTTATGAGTGGGGAATGGATGGGAAACTTATATGGGCATAAACTATTAAAGTGATGCATGTTATGTGATAGATACGTGTAGGAACTTTGTGCTCTATTTGAAAACCACTAAATGACTAACTGGTAAATCATACTAGGACGTGATTGACCGACCTTGACTGTTAGCTATATTTGAGAATCTAACCGAGCAAACCGAGGTGAGTTCACACTTTCTACAAGGCATGGGATTCCCGGTGGTTTGGGAATGGGTTAAAGAATTTAAAACTAAATCTACATATCCCCTTGGGAAGATATGTAAGGACATCCTCCATAGATAGGATGCCATTATTAATCCTACGAATTCTCCTGGTGCAGAATACGTACGTTCGTCCTCCTGGTGTAGGACAACAACCTTAAAAACTAGCTAGACAAAACTCTATCAATAAGTCCCTCTTCATTATATCGACTTAATCGCGAGGCCAATGGCGAGCGGGTCATTAGTTAATAGCGCTATTAGGTTTAACAAACCTCACACCGTGCCGGTCGGACGGGCGTGTACTAATGGACTATGGTAGATTATCAGTGATGATAGACGTTGATATAGGGCACAACTTATTTGCGTAGTAGTCGATATCATACCGTCTAGTAGTTCACACGAGGAAAGCCCCCACTGATTATGGTTATGGTTTGGGTAATGAAAAAGGAACTGGTTAAACATACTTTCAACTACGGGGTAACCCCCACGGCAATTAAGCCAACGAAAGTCAAACCATGTTTTTCAGAAACAACTTAAAACTAAACAACCAAACGTGAACTCACTCAACTTTGTTGTTGACTCATTGTTACATGCCTTATAGGTCACTAAACGCTTGGAGCTTGCACGAGGAAGGAGTCGTTGTGGTGTACGGACTGTTATGTTCCGTGCTTATTATTTAAATCCTTATGAACTTATTAAACTTGCGTTTTGAACTTTATCTTATAAACTATGGACTTATGCTTTTGGATTTACTTTTATGCTTCCGCTGTTTAAACTAAACATGGTTAACTAGCTTTGGTCACCAATCGTCTTGTGGTTGGTCTTATTTACTTAATTACGATGTTCAATATGATTGGTGGCTCGATCCTGGTCACGTCACGCCTCCAAGCGGTGATACTCCGCATGGTGGATTTTGGGGGTGTGACAGATTGGTATCAGAGCCATTGGTTATAGCGAACTTGGTTTTAAAAAGGGAAAAGCTTTTTGATAAAACCAGACTATAACCTGTACAGTGCTCAACGATCCACAACGACGCTTCGCTCCACGTGCAAGACTCGACACAATAGGTGGTATGATTTATGTTATATTGTCGGTTAGATAGTTCACACTATGCATTAATTAACGTAATAATTGTTAATTGAACCTTGTGTGCTTACTCTCTACTATCGTCCCACACTTACGCACTTTCGCGACACCTTTCTCACTTACGTTGCTACATTATGAAGATCATGACCGGACGTGGAGGATGTATCAACCTCACTCAAGCCCAGTTGACGGCTTTGATCAATGAACGAGTCGCTGAGGCACTCGCAGCTAACCCTGCAGGAGGTATAACCTGCCATACCAACTCACCTTAGGACGTTTAGATCCTACCTTCGCAAACCAACTCTCATGCTTAATCTTGTCTTTTATTCTCGCGCAACAGGTCAAAATGCTCAACCTCCTGTGTGCACGTTCAAAACCTTCATGGACTGCCGACCTACTACTTTCAGTGGCACTGAAGGAGCTGTAGGCCTCCTCCACTGGTTTGAGAAGCTCGAGTCTATCTTTGAGATGTGCGAATGCCCCGAGGCTCGTAGAGTGAAGTATGCTACTGGTACTCTTGAAGGAATAGCGCTCACGTGGTGGAACGCTCAGGTTCAGATGCTGGGGTTGGTTGCTGCTAATGCCACCCAATGGAACGATTTTAAGGAAATGATCAAGGAAGAGTATTGTAGCCGTGATGACATCCACAAACTAGAGGTGGAGTTTTTCAACCTGAAAATGACGGGGTCTGAGATTGAGGAGTATACGAAAAGGTCAAATGAGCTGGCCATCCTGTGCCCCACTATGGTGGACCCTCCCATCAAACGAATTGAGCTGTATCTCAAAGGCCTTGTACCAGAGATTCAAAGTCATGTGACTTCAGCTAACCTGGGTACCATTCAGCAAATCATCAAGTTGGCTCATCGTCTCACCGACCAGGCGGTGGAGCAAAACAGGCTACCCAAACGTATCAGTGCCACAGCTACTCCCGATGCTCCTAGCGACAGCAAGCGAAAATGGGATGGGAACTCCGGAAAGGGTTCTACTTCAGTTCAGTCTCAGCAACGAAAGACTGATGACTACCAGAGTCCTGGTCAGCAATCTTGCGGTAACCAAGGACAGGGTGGATACCGAGGGAACCACCCCAAGTGCAACCGGTGCAACAAGCATCACAACGGGCAGTGCAACAAAGGTCGTTGTCAGAGATGTCACAAGGTGGGTCATGAAGCTAAAGATTACAGGAGCCAGCGTCCTGCGAATCAGAATTGCCAACAACAACAAGCTACACAGAACCACCAGCAGCAACAACAGCAGGGCAATAAAGGTTGCTTTCAGTGTGGCGCTGAAGGCCACTTTAAGAGGAACTGTCCACAGCTGAACCAGAACCAGAACCATAACAACCAAGGAAACGGGAACCACAATGGGAACAACAATGGAGGCAACAATGGAGGCAACAACGGGGGCAACAATAATGGCAACGGTGCCAGAGGACGTGTTTTCGTGCTAGGTCAGGGTGATGCAAGGAACGATCCCAACGTTGTGATGGGTAAGTTTCTTCTGGATGACTTCTTTTTTACTGTTTTATTCGATTCGGGTGCCGATACTAGTTATGTATCCTTAAAAGTTAGCCAAATGCTTAAGCGCACTCCAACACTCCTGAACACCAAACACACGGTAGAACTAGCCAACGGTAAAAGTCTTGAAGCCACACACATAGTTAAAGGTTGTAACCTCGTCTTAGCTGGTCAGACCTTCTCTATCGATCTTATTCCTATCGTTCTGGGTAGTTTTGATGTTGTTATTGGGATGGATTGGTTATCTCATCAGCAAGCGGAAATTCTTTGCAACGAGAAGATTGTCCGCTTCCCTCGTTCTGGTAAAGAACCCCTTATGATTCATGGCGACAAGAGTGGTGCTGTCGTAGGCATTATCTCTTTCCTTAAGGCCCAGAAGTGTTTGCGAAAGGGCCACACTGCCATTCTAGCACTCGTTACTGACACATCAACGGAAGAGAAGAGAATTGAAGACATTCCTATTGTGCGCGATTTTCCTGAGGTATTCCCTGAGGAATTGCCTGGTCTTCCGCCTCATCGCCAAGTTGAGTTTCAAATCGAGCTAGCTCCTGGAGCAGCACCCATAGCTCGAGCACCTTATCGTCTAGCTCCATCGGAACTTGAAGAACTGTCCACACAACTACAAGAACTCTTAGAAAAGGGTTTCATACGTCCTAGCTCTTCACCCTGGGGAGCTCCAGTACTATTCGTGAAGAAGAAAGACGGTACCTTCAGAATGTGTATTGACTACCACGAACTCAACAAGGTGACCGTGAAGAATCGTTATCCTCTTCCACGTATTGACGACTTGTTCGACCAGCTGCAAGGATCGAGTTATTACTCTAAGATTGATTTGAGATCGGGATACCATTAGCTGAGAGTCCGAGATGAGGACGTCTCCAAAACAGCATTCAGAACTCGCTACAGCCATTACGAGTTTCTGGTCATGCCTTTCGGGTTGACGAATGCACCAGCGGTCTTCATGGATCTCATGAACCGAGTATGCAAACCTTACCTGGATAAGTTTGTTATTGTATTCATCGACGATATCCTGATCTATTCAAAGAGTCAGGAAGAACACGAGCAGCATCTACGACTTATGCTGGAACTTCTTCGAGCAGAGCAACTGTATGCTAAATTTTCGAAATGTGACTTCTGGCTTCGCGAAGTCCACTTTCTAGGCCATGTGATAAACAAGGATGAGATTCATGTTGATCCATCCAAGGTTGACTCAATCAAGAACTGGCCTGCACCCCGTACACCAACATAAATCCGCCAATTCTTGGGTTTGGCAGGATATTACAGAAGGTTTATTAAGGATTTCTCAAAGATTGCGCAACCTCTCACTTCACTGACTCAGAAGGGTGTCATCTATCATTGGGGTGATGCACAGGAGTCCGCATTTCAACACTTAAAAGATAGACTTTGTATCAAGAACTGGCCTGCACCCCGTACACCAACATAAATCCGCCAATTCTTGGGTTTGGCAGGATATTACAGAAGGTTTATTAAGGATTTCTCAAAGATTGTGCAACCTCTCACTTCACTGACTCAGAAGGGTGTCATCTATCGTTGGGGTGATGCACAGGAGTCCGCATTTCAACACTTAAAAGATAGACTTTGTAGCGCGCCTATCCTCTCATTGCCTGAAGGCACAGATGATTTTGTGGTTTATTGCGACGCTTCCATCCAAGGACTTGGTTGCGTGTTGATGCAACGTGACAAGGTCATTGCCTACGCATCACGCCAACTCAAAGTTCATGAAAGAAATTACACTACTCACGATCTGGAGCTGGGAGCAGTTGTTTTCGCGCTTAAGATATGGAGACATTACCTGTACGGTACCAAGTGCACCATTTACACCGATCACAGGAGTCTCGAGCATATCTTCAAGCAAAAGGAGTTAAACATGCGACAACACCGATGGGTCGAACTCTTGAATGATTATGAATGTGCGATCAAGTACCATCCGGGCAAAGCCAATGTTGTGGCCGACGCCCTCAGCCGAAAGGATACTATACCTAGGCGTGTACGTGCTTTACAGCTTACCATCCAATCTAACCTTCCCGCTCAAATTCGCGATGCTCAGGTTGAAGCATTGAAAGCAGAGAACATCAGAGCTGAGTCCCTACGAGGATCGAGACAACGGCTAGAACAAAAGGAAAACGACGCCTACTATGTAAACGGACGCATCTGGGTTCCACTATATGGAGACCTACGCGAGCTTGTGATGGATGAAGCACACAAGTCTCGTTATTCGGTACATCCTGGTTCGGATAAAATGTACCACGACCTCAAGACTACATACTGGTGGCCCGGTATGAAAGCCAGCGTAGCAACCTACGTCAGTAAATGCTTGACTTGTGCTAGAGTCAAGACTGAATATCAGAAACCATCAGGCCTACTTCAACAACCGGAGATACCGAAATGGAAATGGGAGCAAATTTCCATGGATTTTGTTACTGGCATGCCCAGATCTCAACGCGGAAATGATACCATTTGGGTGATCGTGGATCGACTGACCAAGTCTGCACATTTTCTGGCTATCAAGGAAACGGATAAGTTTTCTACTTTAGCAGACATCTACCTAAAAGAAGTGGTGTCAAGGCACGGAGTGCCAACCTCCATCATTTCTGATCGTGACGCGCGTTTTACCTCCGAACTGTGGCAAGCCATGCATCAGTCTTTTGGCTCACGTTTAGATATGAGCACCGCTTATCACCCACAGACGGATGGGCAATCTGAACGCACCATCCAGACCCTTGAAGACATGCTTAGGGCGTGTGTAATCGATTTTGGTAATGGCTGGGAAAAGCACCTCCCGCTAGTGGAGTTTTCGTATAACAACAGCTACCACACCAGCATCCAGGCCGCTCCATTCGAGGCATTGTACGGACTCAAATGCCGATCACCTCTCTGTTGGGCAGAAGTTGGTGACAGCCAAATCATTGGCCCAGAACTTGTGGTAGATACCACCGAGAGAATTGCTCAGATACGACAGCGAATGGCGGCAGCTCGTGACCGTTAGAAAAGCTATGCTGATAAGGGAAGAAAACCACTCGAGTTCCAGGTTGGGGATCGAGTGCTACTCAAAGTCTCACCTTGGAAAGGTGTAGTCCGTTTTGGCAAACGAGGCAAGCTCAATCCGCGATATGTCGGACCGTTCGAAATCATCGAGAAAATTGGCAAGGTCGCCTACAGGTTGAATCTACCTGAAAAACTCATCGGAGTTCACAACGTATTCCACGTGTCGAATCTGAAGAAGTGTCTGTCAGATGAGACCCTCATAGTTCCTCTCAGGGAGCTCACTATCGACGACCAACTGCGATTCGTCGAAGAACCAGTAGAGATTACGGATCGAGATGTTAAGATCCTCAAGCGCACCAGAATACCTCTTGTCCAAGTTTGTTGGGATTCCCGTCGTGGCCCAGAGTATATCTGGGAACGAGAAGACCAAATGAAACTCAAGTACCCCCAGCTGTTTAAGAAAAACGCAACCACTACTGAGGCTGAAGCTACTGCAGAATTTCGGGACGAAATTCCAAATCAACGGGGGGATGATGTGACACCCCAGGAAAATCAGGAAAACAACGCAACTTAACTAGCCTCCTCAGTAACCAGGTGCTAAATTTCGGGACGAAATTCTCTTAACAGGGGGAGAATGTGACAACCCTCAAAATTTCATGTATTCCGTACGATTTATTAATGATAATTAAAGTGCTTGATGACTGTGCTGAATCATTTAACTGCTCTCTGATTACTGTGTTATACTTACATGTACTTGTTAACATACTAATAAAGTACAGAAAAGTCATTAAATAGTCCGGTATGCCTTCCTGAGTGTTAAAAATTAAAAACGTTGCAAAAATATATATGTAGGACACTTTACAGATTAATTAAGCACTTTAACGGAACAGTGTCAAACCGAACAACCGGACTTTACCCGGAACACAAAAATATTGTCAAACACATTATTTCTATTTTTCTGAGCTAGTTAGGGTACCCGAACACCCTAACACACTATATAATTGATAACACTCACAAGACACCAACTAAACACTTGATTCCTAACTAGATCACTAACTATAAGTTGCAACCCAACCCTATACCCCCCCCCCCTTGTGTGACCGTCCCCATGGGACCCCCTCTCTAAGATTTTTTCTAAATCTTGCAAAATCTTGCCCATGATCTCTTCTTGGAAGTTGAGAGATTATGTTTGTACTTGTATGGACATGTTAACCAAGGGGTATTAGAGATTAAAGGGTTATAAGTAAACATAACACTTCACCATCTTCAACACTTCTCCTCTTCCTTCCATGGTTCTCGGATGAACCACATCCACCCCACCACCATCATCTTTCAACCTTGTTCAATCATTCCTCATACATACAAAGGTGTAAGAGGTCCAACAACGAAGCTCGGTGCTCTCGGAAGTGGAAGGACCTTCTCCATTCGCTATTAACCACCACTTTTCTACACTCGAACTCCCCTAGCCTTGAGCTAGTGGTAAGAACTTAGATCCGTTCATTCTTTATGTTATTTAAGTGGTTAATAGATGTTTGATGATGAAAATCCATGAACATTAAAGAACCATGAACAAAGTCTTGCATATAAACTAACTTGTAATGAAACATTGATGAAACATGATGAAGTGATGATAAACTGAAGTTGTCTTGATTATGTTACTGATTTACTTGCTAATCTACTTGTAATATTGATGTTTGATGTTGTTGTGGTCACTAAACATGTTAACGGAATCAATCGAACACGAGTTAGAAAGTTAAAGAATGAAAACAGAATCTGTCCAAGTTTTACAGCCAACTTCAGTTGGCTGTAAACAGGTCATAACTCAACGAAAAACTGATATTTTGAGTCTATAACGTGTTATTATGAAATACGGTTCTAATGGCACCAGAATCATAATTTTTGAACACCGTTTACTATTTTTAAAGCGTCATTTTGTAACAGCAGCTAGAGCTGCATTTTTCTGCTGAAAATATGCGTTTTGTTTTCTGTCATAACTTGAGTTCTGTGTAGACTTAGATCATGAAACTTGTACTGTAGATGACCACCGATGTATTTGTAATTCTCTCACTGGAATTTCGTAAATCGGACTCTCGATGAATTTTAAATAAATTATTCCGTGGACTGTGGTCAGAAAAAGATAAATCTGAGTTCAGTCCGGAAAATAAATTTTTATAAAATATTAGTAATGAACTGGACCCCGATATTTTTACACAATAAAATTTGGAACGTTTAAGACATTCTGTAAAAATTTGGGAATTTTTGGAATAAGTTAACTATTTTATTAAAATGTCCGAAAACAGCCGGTTTTGAATATTAATGCTGAAATGACATAAGTTGTAATTTGCGTGTCTAAATGTCGAGTATGCTATCTGTGAATGATCTAACATGTTATATGTGTTATGTGCAATATCGTATGTTTGTTTATGAGTGGGGAATGGATGGGAAACTTATACGGGCATAAACCGTTAAAGTGATGCATGTTATGTAATAGATACGTGTAGGAACTTTGTGCTCTATTTGAAAACCACTAAATGACTAACTCGTAAATCATACTAGGACGTGATTGACCGACCTTGACTGTTAGCTATATTTGAGAATCTAACCGAGCAAACCGAGGTGAGTTCACACTTTCTACAAGGCATGGGATTCCCGGTGGTTTGGGAATGGGTTAAAGAATTTAAAACTAAATCTACATATCCCCTTGGGAAGATATGTACGGCCATCCTCCATAGATAGGATGCCATTATTAATCCTAAGAATTCTCCTGGTGCAGAATACGTACGTTCGTCCTCCTGGTGTAGGACAACAACCTTAAAAACTAGCTAGACAAAACTCTATCAATAAGTCCCTCTTCATTATACGGACTTAATCGTCGAGGCCAATGGCGAGCGGGTCATTAGTTAATAGCGCTATTAGGTTTAACAAACCTCACACCGTGCCGGTCGGACGGGCGTGTACTAATGGACTATGGTAGATTATCAGTGTTGATAGACGCTGATATAGGGCACAACTTATTTGCGTAGTAGTCGATATCATACCGTCTAGTAGTTCACACGGGGAAAGCCCCCACTGATTATGGTTATGGTTTGGGTAATGAAAAAGGAACTGGTTAAACATACTTTCAACTACGGGGTAACCCCCACGGCAATTAAGCCAACGAAAGTCAAACCATGTTTTTCAGAAACAACTTAAAACTAAACAACCAAACGTGAACTCACTCAACTTTGTTGTTGACTCGTTGTTACATGCCTTACAGGTCGCTAAACGCTTGGAGCTTGCACGAGGAATGAGTCGTTGTGGTGTACGGACTGTTATGTTCCGTGCTTATTATTTAAATACTTATAAACTTATTAAACTTGTGTTTTGAACTTTATCTTATAAACTATGGACTTATGCTTTTGGATTTACTTTTATGCTTCCGCTGTTTAAACTAAACATGGTTAACTAGCTTTGGTCACCAATCGTCTTGTGGTTGGTCTTATTTACTTAATTACGATGTTCAATATGATTGGTGGCTCGATCCTGGTCACGTCACGCCTCCAAGCGGTGATACTCCGCATGGTGGATTTTGGGGGTGTGACACAAAATGAAGACATGAAGTATCTTCCCACATAATGAAGACTGCAGTTTGATAAAGACAGCATAAACCTAGGGGGATATTGTAAGGCCCTATAATTGAGTAGGTTTACGCTTGTCTTTATCAAACACAATTATAGGCTATTGGGCTTATGCCACACCCCGACCGCGTAAAACAACAAATCGCGGCGGAATCGTAGGGGAGTGTTGTAACAGAATCATTGTTTCATAACACATGGAATTTGAAGTTTTGTTTTATTGAATCAAAAGAGGTTACAATGTCTTAAAAACAAAGAAACATAACATAATTAACTAGTCTTGCATCTTTTATTGCCACTAAGGCCTAAGTCCGCCTAAGTGTAACTTGATCAATCCTATGCATCATCTCCTGAAAACACATGTGAAAATAGGTACGTCAGTATAAAAATGCATGTGAGATACATAGGTTTTATTAAAATAGGATTCATGACTTGTAAGTTTAAAGAAAATGTTTGTCAAAAGTTAGTCATGAACCTTGTAAAATGTTTTCTTTTATAAATCATATAAACAGTGATAAGAAATCAGATGATATAAAAGAAAGATGCACAGATAAATAAATGACCAAGTAAAATGAGTTTGTATAAAATGTGTTGTTTGTAAAACAATGTTTCATGAAGATGTGATATAAGTGTAAAATGTATTATGTCTAGCTTGAAATGGTTTAAGTAACGCTATGATATGTAATACCATAAAAGCACTTATATATAGGAAGTACCAGCGGCGTATCCACCATGATTTTATCATATGACACACGCCTCGTTACTTAAATCACTTACCAAAACAAACCACCAAAAAATGTCTTGTTTAAACCAATTGTCAAATGTTTATGTAAAAATCATGTCTATTGTCAAATGTAAATCATGTAATGTGTAAACAAATATCATGTACGACAAGTAAAAAGTGACTACTTAAACCATATGTAAAATGCACAAAACAATGTATTGAAATAAATCAAAAGTTATGTTTTGTAAAATTCATGCATGCTTTATTGATACAAACATCTATGCGGTATTGTTAAACGCCTACATTCAAGCCTTGAGGGTCTGTTTGGTATGGGGTAATGGAATGGACGAGGGAATGGAATGGACAAAGGAATGGAATGGGTAAGGGGATGAAATGGGTCATTACCATTCCATGATCATGTTTGGTTAACCTATGAGAATGGAATGATGCATTACTTTGTGTTGTTTGGTATGCGAAAAAAGACGAATGAATGGAATACAATTCATTGGAAATGACAACAATACCCTTGTCTGAAAATAAAGAAAAATTACCTGTATTCACAAAATTTTCCATTAAAAATAATAATAAATATATATTATGAGAAACAGAATGTATTTAACTAACATAATTCAAAATTTATTCAAAAGTTTCCAACCAAAATAATTAAAAATCATCCAAGGTCTGCAAAATAAAAAAAATTAAAAATAATCCAAAAGTCATCGAATATCACGTCAAGCAATATATTCAAGCATAGTCTTTACCCATCCAAATTTGTGTTCTTCATCAACCTTAAAAAAGATTACCATCAACTCTTCATTTTGTGCGAGCTTACATACAGCCTTGTCACATTCATGAGTAGTCAAACCCACAACTTTGTTCATCTCCGCAAAAAGATTGTTACGTAATTCCTCTCTATTGCTCTCAGTTCCAAAAACTATATTGAAAGTATTTGTAGCCTCCCTAATCTCCACACCAATTATTTCAGCCAACTCTTTCAAGCTACTCATTAGAGGATCCCAGCTGTTGCGCCTCTTCCTCTTTCGTTGTATACTTGAGTCTTCTCTAGAAGCTTCATACGAAGGGCTATTTAGTGGTTGATTAAGATCCACATCATCTAGTCCATCCACAGTAGCCTCTGCATCTGGTTCTTCTCTAGTCATATCGGATATAATATCAGCGGCTGTTTGGGCATCTCTCCCATTTGCCCGATCCTTGCCAAACACAATACATAAGTCCCAGTAATGAGGAAATTTCTTTGATCTCCATTTTGCGGAATATTTGTGCCCTAACAAGCCACATCATCATGATCGAAGTTAATAAGACATAAAATAATAATACGAAAACAAATATTAGAAAAGGCTACAATCATAAATGATTATAAGTTACCTGTATATAAGCTTGCCAAACAGGCGGGGGAGCGTCAAGCATGCCATTATTGTAATCCCAACCAAAACCACTTGTATTGTTCCATGCTAGCATATCATGCACAACAGACCAATCACTCCTCATTGTCTTTACACGCGACTCTATATGTGGCTTTTCTTTTATGCCAGCTCCGGGAAGTGATATTGCTAGTAGTCGTTCAACTGCACTAAAGAAGCCCGGTTTAAACCCATTATCGGATTTGTAATTAGAACCTGAATTGAGCACATCAAGCATAGCTGCAACAAGCTTCTCATCTTCATCTCCATTCCATTTTTTTATTTTTTCCTGGACCCCTTTCAGAATCAGGTTGTGATTCCATGTCTTCACAAAACAAACCAATGTTATATAAATAATAAAAACATTCAATTATTTATAAATAACAAACATAAGATAACAAACACATAAAAACATTCAGATTTATTCTAACAAAAAACATTTAATAAACAATACCGAAATAACATAACTAAAATGTAATGGTCTAATAAATCAATGATGTCTAGATGTCCATGCATTAAACATAGATGTTGCTAAATTTTGTCTGAAGTTTGTCCATTCATTCGAGGTCCCAACTGTTGTAATATGTTCCACATTTGAGCCAAGATCTTCGTCATCCGCATCATTATTTGTGTCAATAAACTCATCATCATCGAAAGGATCATATGCCATTTCTCTTCGAATAAAGTTATGCATAAGACAACATGCAAGTATAATTTTATTTTGTGTTCTGATTGGATAGAAAGATGGGCTTCTAAGTATTGCCCATCGTTTCTTCAAAACGCCAAAACATCGTTCGATGACAGTCCTTGCTGAAGAGTGCTTCATGTTGAAATACTCTTCGGGCGTTTCCGGTGTATGTCCATTTAACCAAGTATTCAGATGATATCGTTGACCTCGGAATGGTGCAAGGAATCCCTCTCCGTTGGTGTACCCGGCATCAACAAGATAGTAGTTACCTTTAGGCACTTGCAATCCATTCTCCCGAATCATAGCACTACGAAGAATTCTACCATCAGCAGCAGATCCTTCCCAGCCTGGTAATACATAAATGAACTGCATGTCAGGTGTGCAAGCAGCAAGTACGTTGGTTGTTATTTCTCCTTTTCGATTACGGTACCTCGGCTTGTCTTCCTCTGGTACTTGTACACTTATATGTGTCCCATCTATTGCTCCTAAACATCCCTTTAACCATTTCCATCTTTCATCAGTTGAAGTTTCTAATATTGGCTCTGGCTTTTTAAAAAGTTCACTTTCCAATCGTATAACAACATTTAACACATTGTTGAAATGTTTACTAATAGTCTCTCCTGATCTGCGAAATTGAAACTTCGCTACTCGATTCTTCACATGGTGTGCCAAAATGTACAGGAAAATTGCAACTTGTTCATCTACTTGGAGATACTTAGTCGCCTTCAACTTTCCACCCTCCTCCAACATACTACAAAGTGTCACGAATGTTGCCCTAAACGTTCGTAGTTGATGAAGACAAGTGTCGTCACTCTATTACACTAATCTATGCATATATTCTTTTCTCTCGGGGTAGAACATCTTGTAGCGAGGTCTAGTTGGACACATATCTAAACGTATACTTATAACTGTTTGAACTGCTCGAATATACCAAGTAACCATGTTTAGTATATGAAGCCACAACGCACAAAATGCGGCTAATTTCTTTTGTTTTTCTGGTTGTTCAGTTTAAGTCTAGACATAATCGTAGTAGTATTCAATCCAAATGAGGTTTTTCCTGGTAATTATAGCATGTACAGTTAAAGGTTTGAAAACACATAAATGGATATAGAAAACAACAACGAATGGAAAAAAATATATAGAAAACAAACCATCACGAAAAAGGTGGGTGATCCTGGGATATGGTTGGTTGGCTGTATTCATTTAAAATGAGGTGTGTTTGTACTATTATTATATAAGAGGATTCACATACCATTGTCTTCTTTTCAGAAATCAAATAATGAGGTTTCCAGTAAACTATCTGTACTGTTTCTTTATATGATTCTATGTCATATGAATTTGTTAGGTAACCTAATTAGTTTCTTAACACTAACTAATACCAATATTAGGGGTCTATATGCATTGCAATTGAAATCTTTGTTGTGATATAACTGTTAAACATAGCTGCAGTCCAAGGATCCATTGTGTAATATTCTTGTTTCATCATTTAATACATTCAGTTTTGACTAAAAAAGGATGAGACATTAAATTCTTGCATAAGATTATTTTTTAGGTTCGGGGTCGGTTCGTAAACAAGTTTAAATAAGATTGGCTCGGCTCGGCTCTTTCACACTAAAGCTCGATAAGGCTCGACGAGACGAGCCTGATGAGCTTCACATGCCAGGCTCGATAAACAAACGAGCTTTTATTTTAGGCTCAAGCTCGGCTCGGGCTCGATAAGGCTCGGCTTATTTCGCGCTTTTTCTCGAGCCGATCTCGAGTAGCTCGCGAGCCGCTCAGCTTGTTTGCACCCCTAGTTAAAACTCACAAAAAGAACTAGTAATTCAATACATAGAACCGAAATAGACTATAAAATATAAACTATTAAAACATAACAACAAGAATTGTGATATGAAAAAGTAACGAACAACTTGAATAAAAATGGAAAACCTTTTGGTTGTGTTTTCTTCTAATTTGTTACTTCCAACAGACACCCAAAAAAAAACCATGAATTGAATTATGTAAAGAGTTAATTTACACCCACTAACAATCACCATCACACCCCACCTTGAAACAACGACCCCTCAATGCACCATCAATAAACTAAAATTGAAATCAAAATATGATTGAAGTTCAGATTAAAGTTCACCATTCATTCACTGAAAGTTTGGGATGATAAAATCACAAGAATTGAACAAATAAATAAACAATTTACCTGATTTCGTTTCTGATGACGAAAATCACAACGAACTGGAGGGTTCCAGAGGAGTGACGTTTGCTCTATGAATATGGCGATATATATAAGCAAAATCATAATCCATTCCTTGTTTAGAGGATGTGCAAATCAGATAACGATGGAAGGGGAGGGATAATCGGTGAGGAGGGGGCAAAATAGAGAAACAACCTTTTGATATTGAACGGAATGAAAAAAAAACGGGGGGGGGGGGGGGGCAGGAATAGATTTCAACAATTTTAGAAGGAATGGAATGGGGTATGTAATGCTTTATTCCATGATCAACCAAACACTTCTTTTTTCATTACCCTTGAATGGATTATTCCATTCCATCCTCCATTACCTCATACCAAACACTACCTGAGACTGTAAGATAAACCCTAAACAATGTCAAGGTCTACCAAAAATGTTTTCGGATTCGGTCATTCCTTCCACCCAAACAAACCTAGGATTTCAGGAACGGGAGTTGTCAAGTCCTATGGTACCACTACCTACTACCGAGCGGCATGATCGGTGTTAATGAATGTAATAATGACCCGTTAAACAAACCAAATGTCATACCAAATGTAAGCATGTTTTATGAAAATAATGTACTTTAATATGCTAAATGAACATACAAAGTAGAAATGTAAAACAATGTGTCCATATGCTGAGTAAACATATGCAACAGAAATGCAATGTAAAACAATGTGTCCATATGCTGCTGAGTAAACATATGCAACAGAAATGCAATGAAAAACAATGTGTCCATATATGCAACAGAAATGCAATGTAAAACAATGTGTCCATATGCTGAGTAAACATATGCAATAGAAATGCAATGTAAAACAATGTGCTAGCATGCTAAGTGAACATACATAGCAAAACATAATGAAATCATGTACTATACGTGTACTAATGAACATAACAAGCATATGATATAAAAAATGAAAAGCACGAAAGTAACAAGTAGGCACATGTGTTTCACCCCAAAACAGTTTGAAAACAGTAAAGAGGGGACTATGTACTCACTTGAGGGTGCTTAGAAGTCTTGAATAACAACCAAGCAAAGCTAGAGGGATCACGGAAATCAAACGGCACCTAATATAGATAACTATGTTAACAAACCGGACTTAAATCGGAAGATCGGATAAGATGAGGTTTCGTAGACCAAATTAGTATAGGAACTCATGTAATATGGTTTAACGAAGCCTACATTCTAAAACGGAACCTATCCTAAGTGCTTACGACCCGTTTAGGTAGCTCATGCTACTTTAACGCGTCGTTCGCGTAAAACGCGTTCGGACCGCCTAACTAGTCATATGATAAGTAAAATATGCCTTAACATGTCTAATAATGTTGCCTAATCAGTTTAGATGTCAAAATTTATGTTACATATGCTTAAAATGAATTTTGGCGTAAAAAGGGCATTTTGGTCATTTTTCCTAAGGCATATAATCACCTATCATACAACTAAGTAGACTAAGTGACCATAAAGTATAACCTCGGAAGGTTATTCCTTATGCAACTATGGTCACAAAATGTGTTTGGTCGAATCCTAAAGATTGACCAAACGGGTCAGGTTCGAAAGTCTAAGCGGTTGTTTAGACCGCTTACCTTACGACCCTATATAAGCACTAATCCTAAAGTGACGAGCTAAACATGTTAAAACATGTTTAACGAAGTTAGAAAACAAGTTTGATATCAAAACCAAGGGTCTTGATACCCAAGAATAGTTTGGTTGCAAAATACGAAAGAATACGCATTTTGACCGAAACTATGACTCGTCACTACGCCTAAATAACGTGGTAATCAGTAGGTATAGTCACAAGAGACTATAACCATCGTGATTACGCTCACTTTACGAAGTTCAAACGAACTTCGTGTTGACCATAAACTGGTCAAAGCAGAAAGTCAAACGCAGTTTGACTTTCACGCTTAAAAACGCATAAACGCACGAAAGAATACTTACAAGAGGTCCAAGAAATGGAGGTTTGATCTAATTATTCTCAGGTATGAAGTGCAAACACTCCAACTTAGAGAATGAAATCAGTTCAAGTGTGGATTGAAAATGAAAAGCTTGGGGTATTTATAGTTTTCGGGTAACCGTTAAGATCGTTCATCGAAAACCGAGCTTCAATCTGAGCCGTACAAGTGTGCCCATGGTTTTAGAATACCATGGGTGCCCCAAAATAGCCCATAGATTGTTTAAAAACCATGTGCAAACCCAAAAACCCAGTTGCTGATTGAAAGAACACAGTTTGCTGATCTGGGGAGTTTTACGCGCCCCGCGTAAGATTACCCTTCCTCTTACGCGGCCCGCCACAAAGGTTTGGCAGATTGGCAAGAACAGCCCGTGCAGCCCAGAAACTTGATTTCGATGCATTTTTGACACGTTTAAGCCCCGTTAACCTCATTTCAAGGCTCTAAATGAAGTTAAAGTGTAGGGAACTTAAAATATGCTCAAAGACATCTCGGATGTCGGTTCGTTTGGTCGTACGGTTGCGTTGTTCGGTTAACTACGACGAAACACGAACGGACACGAAAAATGATCCAAATTACGCGACGAATGGAATTTTATCAAGCCAATCACTAAAATAAAATATTTTAATGATTACATAAATTTTTGGATATCCGGATGTATTCAGAACGTAAGATATGCGCGAAAATGCAAACTTATGCACTTTTTGACGCTTTTAGTCCCTGTTGATCAAATAAGTTTATTTTTGCGCACCAAACACCTCAAAGACTATTTCTAAGCTATGTAAAGGATATTTAGGGCATGTTTAACTTATGATCATGTTCCGGAATGTTTGTTACAGTATGAATCAGCATACTTTCGCAGTTTGTCGAAATTAGTCCCTGTAAGCGAATAAACTTGATTTTGCCATACCAAAGCCTTCAAAACTTATTTCTAAGTTATGTAAAGGTTATTTAAGGTATGTTAAGACTATGTCACTATCCCGAAGTGTTTTTCACGTTAAACTGATTACGTTTACGCATTAGTTCGCGTATAACTTTCCAGAAAGCGATTTAGAGCTCGAAATCGAACGAGAATTGATATGTGCAAATGATACACATATTTATACAAATCCCAAATATGAAACACAATATTTCATTGGTTTGGTATTTGTTTGATGGCCGTGGAGGCACAGGTTTCACAGCTTAGCCTTGTAGTGGGCTAGATAATATTAGAATAAGCCATGTGGGCTAATTAAGTGATTTGGGCCTGTTTAGTTAATAATGTGCATGTGGGCCTGGCCCAACTTGTAACTAGGTCACCCTATGTAACTATAAATAGGGTGAGCCTAGGTCATTATGAGGTTGGCTGTTCACTTCACTGTTCTTCTTAGATATTTCGAATTCTTGTTGGTGTACCAGACGGTTCTCTAGAAACCGTGTGTACCTTGGTTATTATTCAATCGACTTCGTTCTTGTTCTTATCACTTTCATCAGTATTCTGTGCTTTTGATATCCGATTGTGTAGTTTTGAGACTTACATCCTTTGTATGGAACAATGGCATTTAAGGGTGAGGGCTGCAGATGTGTATCATCTGAGCTAACAACTGTTGGTGACTTTGAGGAGCCAACAGTGTTTTGAAATGGACGTGGAGGGATAGGAGGTAGTGGTGTGGACACATGTTGACTTTTATCCACTGGTTGAAGATTTTTATCAACAGTGTTTGAGGATGTAGAAGCAGGGGTTAAAGGGCTACTTTGGTCAACAACTGTTGAGGTAGCAGTGGTTGAGCTTTGACAACTGTTTTGAATATCTGCTGCTCTGGCCATGGATGTGAACTTTTGTTGTGGAATGATCACTTCATAGCCATTGTCTGATGGAGGTGATTGAGATGGACCTGCACTGTTAGTCTTGACAGAAACATTTTCAAAAGTGAATTTATCAACATCAAATAACTCTGCAGGATTTACAGGGATTTTCATTGATGAAAGTTCATTAAACTTTACATTCAAAGTCTCTTCCACTGTTTTGGTCCTTGTGTTAAACACTTTGTAGGCCTTAGCAGTGGTTGAGTATCCCAAATGATAACCACAATCTATTTTGGCTGGAAATTTTGAAATTGAGTCTTTTAAGTTCAAAATAAAGCATGGGCAGCCAAATACTTTAAAGTATGAGATAAGTGGTTTGATTTTATACATAATTTCATAGGCAGTCTTTTGATGCCTGGAGTTGATCAAAACTCTGTTCTGGACATAGCAAGCAGTGTTTACTGCCTCTGCCCAGAAAGTTAATGGCAAACCTGAATCAGCAAGCATGGTTCTTACTGCTTCTATCAGTGTTCTGTTCTTTCTTTCAACAACTCCATTTTGTTCAGGTGTTCTTGGAATGTTGTACTGTCTTACAATTCCTTTTGACACACAAAACTCATCCAACTCCCTATTTCTGAATTCTCTGCCATTGTCACTCCTAAAGACTTTTACTGGCAAGTCAAACTACTTTTCAACCTGTTTGACAAAGTCTTGCAGAATGTCTGCAGTCTCATCTTTAGAATGTAAGAAACAAGTCCATGTAAACCTAGAGAAGTCATCTACAATTACCAAACAATATCTTTTGTTTCTAAGACTCATGACTTTTACTGGGGCAAACAAATCCATCTGCAGCATTTCCAATCACTTGGTTATTTTGGACTGTTCAATGGACTTAAATGAGCTTTTATGTTGTTTTCCTTTTAAACAAGAAACACAATGCTCAGGACAGGTGAACAGTTTTTGTGGAAGATGATGTGTGTAAAATGCAACATATAAATTACATCAAATGAGGCATAAAACTAACCCTTTTTAAGTACTAATGTTGGAAAAGAGTGTTTTTGTCTTCCTTTTGTATTTTCATGATTAAATGAGCTCAAATTCACAAAAGAAGCAAAAAGACAGCTAAATCTAACATAAATACAAGAAAAGGAACATAAGTGGACTGCCCGACCCCTCAACGGCATCTTCCCAAGCAAAATAGAGAAGGCAGAAGACTGAACACGCCCCGTGCTCAGCCAGCACGGGGCCGTGCCCAAGAAGCAGCAGAAAAGACAAATCTATAGAAGCTTCTATTACCCACCACGGGGCCGTGTCCAGTGAACACGGGGCGTGGCGAAAGTACAGCAGGCGCATTAATTGTAATTGCGAATTACAATTAATGAAGAGAGAGAATGTCAGACAGGCACAGGGGCGTGTCCAGCGGACACGGGGCCGTGCCCAGCCTTCTGTTCAGCCTATAAATAGGAGTGCTTGGTTTCATTTCAACTCATCCCTTGGCACACCACCTCTCTCACACTTCATCCACCACCCACCACCACCATAACACCATCATCCACCACCATCATCCATTGTCCATCGTAGAGTGTGTGAGTCGTCTCGGGATCCAAGATTGATCGTAAGAGTTCTTGACAATCAAGGCCATGTTTGCCTAAGTCTCTTACATCACTTGGTAAAGACAAAGTGTCTAGTATAATACTTTTTATTTCTAATCTTTTGCACTTTTTTTTTGGTTTTGTATTAATGACTTTAATAACTAGTTACTTATGTTGAAGGTGATCTTTCCTTATCGTTTGTCCGTGGTGTCTTGGCATTATTTTACTGTCTATATAAAATAAAAGATTTTCACCATTCGTATCTCCACGGTCTATATAGAGGTATGTTGGCTACCTGGTCGGGGGTTAAGGGAACGGTTTGGTAAAGGTCTTGCCATTGTTCAGCGTTTAGAGGTCCTGCAATGGACCTGGGTCAAATTTAGTAGGACCTCCTTCAATGCTTCACGGTATTGGATGGCGGGGGTCCAAACTCTTTGATCCCCTCATAAGTTAACTACTATTAATACTATAACCCGGCTATTTAGGACTGTATCCCTGCTGACTCAGACTACTTAGTCGAGGGTAACGTCACCGCCAAAAGCGGGGCCTACCATAATTTGCATTAATAACTTAATTAATTATCTTCCAATAATCCACCCTTTTAGGATTGTATCCTTGCTGACTCAAACTACTGGGGTGAGGGTAACGTCACCTTCAAAAGAGGGGCCTACTACAATAACTAAGATAATCTCTTAATTATGTGCAAAAGTGCGGAAATAATCAAAGGTTATACTAGATACGAGTCGGAACCAAGTGATTCATCTTGTCTATCTGTTTTTCTTTTATTTTTATTTTCAGCATTTTAGTTAGTTTTTATTTTTCTTAGTTTAAAACATTTTTCTAAACTTTTTATTTTGATTAGACGTTGAGGATAAACCGGTACTAAAAGCTCTTGTGTCCTTGGAAGACCTCGGTATCTTGCCAACACTATACTACGCTCACGATGGGTGCACTTGCCCATATGTGTGTTTAGTGTTAGTAAAATATCGTGTTTTATAAATTTAAAACTTAGCTAAAATAAGTGTTAAAGGGGCTTAAAATATACACCTAATATATATAACACTTCACACGCATCAAGTTTTTGGCGCCGTTGCCGGGGACACAAGGATTTTAAGAAAGTTAGGAACCAACGGCCTAATCATATTTTTATTTTTCTTTTTAATTTTTTAGGATTTTCTTAGTTTTTCAGCTTCTGCAGAGCTCAGCACGGGCCGTGCCTGGTCAGACACGGGCCGTGCCCAGCATCATCACTGGCAGTTTTTATTTTCTGAGTTACAGAGAGCTGAGCACGGGGCCGTGTCGGTGCAACACGGGGTCGTGTCCAACTCCCAGTAACTGGGATCCAGAAAACAATTACTGTACTTTTGACCACGGGCCGTGTTCACTTAGCACGGGGCCGTGGTGAACATTCTGACCAACGTTCTTTTCTGTTTTTATTGCAGGACTTGGAAACCAGGCGCCACATTTGAACCTCCTACGTAGTGCATGAGCTCCAGTTCTAGTAGAGACATAAAAGAACCTTTAGAAGAACCCGAACGCTTTCTCAGAAAAAGACTTAAGGCTAAAAATCAAGAGAAAGTTTCGGGGGACCCACTTCCAATGGCGGACCAACGTACCCTCATGGATTACCTACGGCCCACCGTAGGTAATCTAGGCGCCGCCATCAATGCACCGAATGTCGAAGCCAACAACTTCGAACTTCGACCGCATTTGATACAAATGCTCCAAAACTCCGCAACCTTTCATGGGCTTACGGACGAAGATCCCCATCTACATATTACTAATTTCTTGGAAATATGTGATACTTTTCGGATCAATGGAGCATCAAACGACGCCATTCGCCTTAGGATGTTTCCATTTTCACTAAAAGACCGAGCTAAGGCTTGGCTTAACACCCTCCCAGTTGGCTCGGTTAACACCTGGGATGAACTAGCCCAAAATTTTCTATATAAGTATTTCCCTCCTGCTAAAACGGCTAAATTAATGACTGAAATTAATACATACTCACAAGAGGATGGGGAATCCTTATATGAAACTTGGGAAAGGTTCAAGGAGCTTCTAAGAAAGTGTCCTCATCACGGTCTAGCGGTATGGCAACAAGTATCCACTTTCTACAATGGGTTGTTGCCACACACAAGACAAACACTTGATTCAAGCTCCGGGGGACTTTTAGGTAATCGTCGCCCAAATGAAATATATAATCAAATTGAGGAAATTGCTCAAACCAATTTTCAATGGCACACTCCCCGAGGTAATAAATCTATTGCCCCGGGCACCCATAAGGTTGATGAAAGCACCTCTTTACAAGCCCAAATCGAGGCCCTCTCTTCGAAAATCAAAAGGCTAGAAATGACAAAAACGGCCTCGGTTATGGCTTGTGAAGGGTGTGGTGGGTCACATGAAAATTGGAGTTGTATGAAAGAATTAGATGAACAAGCGGAAACGGTAAACTACATTGATAATAGACCTAGGCCGTCGGGTCCTCCAACGGGTACCTACAACCAAGGATGGCGTAACCACCCAAATCTTGGTTGGAGAGATCCCGGCAATAGTAGTAACCAACAAAACCAACGAACTAATTTTCAACAACCACAAAATTTCTCTCAACAACAAGGTGGAAGAGAAAGGCTTGAAGATACCCTATCTCGCCTCATCTCCGACACCGAAAAGAAAAACTCGGATCGATTTCAACAATTGGAATCAAATTTTAGAAATCAACAAGCTAGCATTCAAAACGTTGAAAAACAATTAAATCAACTAGCTCAAAATTTCTCCGAGAGACCGCAAGGCGCGTTACCAAGTAATACCGAAACCAACCCAAAGGCGCAAGTACACCTCATCACGTTGAGAAACCGAACCGTGGGTCCCGAGGATGAGCCCTTACAACCAATTGAAGGAAGTCAACGCCAAAACACTACTTCACCCACGCCTCAACCAGAAAAGGCTCCTTCAACAAATCAAGAGCCCACCAAGACTCATCCGATTCCGTACCCCGGTAGGTTAAATCGTCAAAAGACCGATGAGCAATTCGCAAAGTTCGAAAGTTTACTAAAACAATTGCATGTTAATATTCCTTTTATTGAGGTCCTAACCCAAATGCCTAAATATGCAAAATTCATGAGGGATTTCCTCACTCACAAAAGGAAAATTGAATCATTGCAATTAGTTAACTTAGGCGAAGAATGCTCAGCTTTAGTACTCAACAAACTTCCACAAAAGAAAATCGACCCCGGGAGCTTCACAATCCCTTGCTCGATTGGGAAGTCCCCCGTCCGTAATGCTTTAGCCGATCTTGGGGCTAGCATCAACCTCATGCCCACGTCAATGTTCAAGCGACTCGGCCTAGGAACAACAAGCCCAACGAATATGAGCATACAACTCGCAGACAGGTCCGTCAAATTTCCACAAGGTGTCGCTGAAAATCTGCTAGTCAAGGTTGACAATTTCGTCTTTCCAACCGATTTTGTCATCCTAGACATGGAAGAAGACACCGACGTCCCTCTCATCCTCGGGAGGCCATTTCTAGCCACCGCCCAAGCAGTGGTGGATATGAATGACGGAACTTTAACATTGAAGTTTGGGGATGAGGAAGTAAAATTGGAATGTGGAAAGAAAGTAGAGGAAGAAGATCCGGTCAACTACATGAAGGTCATAGACTCAAGCTTGGATGACGCTCTCCGACGGTGTAACATGGGATGCAATACATCTCACTTGGGTAACATATGACCAGGCTTTGGGTCTAGCCAAGGACCCTTATAAACGTGGCGCACCATGGAGGCATTCCACAGAACTATCCTTAGTTTAATTTAGATTATTTTTTATGTTTTCTAGTTAGTTTTAATTTTCAGGAATAAAACACACTCATGGTGGTAAGGGATGAAAAGGGGAACGAGAAAAATGACCCCATGCACAAGAACAAGGCAACCCGGCATCAATCTCTCCATTACAGAAGGTTCAACACAGGCCGTGCCCAACCAACACGGCCCCGTGCTGAACCCCATGCAGAAAAATGTCCAGTTCAGGTAACTGGACACGGGCCGTGTTCACCAGACACGCCCCCGTGTCCAGGCTTCTGTTTCTTTTCTTTAATTTTTGTTATTGGCACCTGAACACGGGGCCGTGTCCGGTCCCCACGGGGCCGTGTCCAGAATGCCAGTAACATAAATCTTTGCTTTTAACACCATTTTACACATCTAATCAACCTAAAAATTTATTTTTGGGACACATTGAGGACAATGCGTAATTTAAGTGTGGGGGGGGATGCTAAAACCTTGAAATTTTGCAAGTCCTAAATACAAGCCTTACACAAAACTCTATTGGAACCGCTAATCACCCCAAAATTTTTTCAAAAAATTTAATTTTTTTTACTTGTCTTGGTTTAACTCGGGAAATTCAAGTTCTCAAAAAGGTTATATTTTTACGAATTTACAACAGATAGCGTCGTGATAAAAAGAACCAACATAAGAAAATTATGAAAAGGCATAGCAAACTTAGTTAAAATTTGATTATATATACTTGATCACATAAAAACTCATTCCCACAAAAGTGAGTTTTGAGCCTTTATTGAGCATACAAATTTACATCTTTAGACTAAATGCTCATTTTTCGTTTCTTGTGTGAATAGCCGCTTGGTTCTTACGACTCTAGAACTTGCCATGACGATACATTCCCGGTCCTTATCAACTTAAACCCGAGTAAGTAAATGATGGAGGCATTAGGACTAACCTTTTTTCTTCTACACCATTATTTTTCTTTTTCTTTTACCACCTACCCAAAAATCCCCCTAGTTAGCCCCTTTGAGCCTAAACTTTTTCATTTCATAACCCAAACCAAACACCCTTTTACCCACCAAAACCTTTTTCATTTTTAACCCTTTGTTTTAGTAACAAGTTAGGTTTTTCGTATGATTGAAAAAAAAATTTGTGTTGATGATGAAGCAAAAGAAAATAAACAAACAAGTTCATCAAAAATAATTTTGTTTGAATAGTAGCTTCATCAAAATAAAAGTTACAAAAAAAAAAAATTTAGAAAGTCCTACGAAAACCGACACTTGTTACGCTTTTTCACCCTTTTCTACTAACCACTAACCACTAACCCAACCACCTACCTTTAACCCAAGCCTAACCCTTCACCCACAAAGTCCTCTTGATATTTACAAAGGTATAAAAGTTAAAAAGGAGGAGGATTGATTGCTTGGCAAGCCTATGGTAGGAATAAGTTCCATGCCGCTCTCGAGTGATTCACTAAAAATACACCTTCGGCCGAGTGTGAGTGATTTCTCCCGTGAGGTATGTGAACTTGTATATAAATGGAATTTTAAAAAGGCATGTTATGCCCAAATAAGTAATTTCTCTTATGAAAAGTTTTAAATAAATCATGACGAATAGGATTGTAAATAAATAAAAATAAAACTACATAAAGAATCTTGGAAATCCCGACACTCTACGACAAGCCCAAAACCTTCTCTTCTACCCATTCCATTTGGGAGTGTAAGCCACATATTAAAGAGTTTTGCTTGAGGAAAAGCAAAAGTTCAAGTGTGGGGGTATTTGATGTGTGTAAAATGCAACATATAAATTACATCAAATGAGGCATAAAACTAACCCTTTTTAAGTACTAATGTTGGAAAAAGAGTGTTTTTGTCTTCCTTTTGTATTTTCAGGATTAAATGAGCTCAAATTCACAAAAGAAGCAAAAAGACAGCTAAATCTAACATAAATACAAGAAAAGGAACATAAGTGGACTGCCCGACCCCTCAACGGCATCTTCCCAAGCAAAATAGAGAAGGCAGAAGACTGAACACGCCCCGTGCTCAGCCAGCACGGGGCCGTGCCCAAGAAGCAGCAGAAAAGACAAATCTATATAAGCTTCTATTGCCCACCACGGGGCCGTGTCTAGTGAACACGGGGGCGTGGCGAAAGTACAGCAGGCGCATTAATTGTAATTGCGAATTACAATTAATGAAGAGAGAGAATGTCAGACAGGCACGGGGGCGTGTCCAGCCTTCTGTTCAGCCTATAAATAGGAGTGCTTGGTTTCATTTCAACTCATCCCTTGGCACACCACCTCTCTCACACTTCATCCACCACCCACCACCACCATAACACCATCATCCACCACCATCATCCATTGTCCATCGTAGAGTGTGTGAGTCGTCTCGGGATCCAAGATTGATCGTAAGAGTTCTTGACAATCAAGGCCATGATTGCCTAAGTCTCTTACATCACTTGGTGAAGACAAAGTGTCTAGTATAATACTTTTTATTTCTAATCTTTTGCACTTTTTATTTGGTTTTGTATTAATGACTTTAATAACTAGTTACTTATGTTGAAGGTGATCTTTCCTTATCGTTTGTCCGTGGTGTCTTGGCATTATTTTACTGTCTATATAAAATAAAAGATTTTCACCATTCGTATCTCCACGGTCTATATGGAGGTATGTTGGCTACCTGGTCGGGGGTTAAGGGAACGGTTTGGTAAAGGTCTTGCCATTGTTCAGCGTTTAGAGGTCCTGCAATGGACCCGGGTCAAATTTAGTAGGACCTCCTTCAATGCTTCACGGTATTGGATGGCGGGGGTCCAAACTCTTTGATCCCCTCATAAGTTAACTACTATTAATACTATAACCCGGCTATTTAGGACTGTATCCTTGCTGACTCAGACTACTTAGTCGAGGGTAACGTCACCGCCAAAAGCGGGGCCTACCATAATTTGCATTAATAACTTAATTAATTATCTTCCAATAATCCACCCTTTTAGGATTGTATCCTTGCTGACTCAAACTACTGGGGTGAGGGTAACGTCACCTTCAAAAGAGGGGCCTACTACAATAACTAAGATAATCTCTTAATTATGTGCAAAAGTGCGGAAATAATCAAAGGTTATACTAGATACGAGTCGGAACCAAGTGATTCATCTTGTCTATCTGTTTTTCTTTTATTTTTATTTTCAGCATTTTAGTTAGTTTTTATTTTTCTTAGTTTAAAACATTTTTCTAAACTTTTTATTTTGATTAGACGTTGAGGATAAACCGGTACTAAAAGCTCTTGTGTCCTTGGAAGACCTCGGTATCTTGCCAACACTATACTACGCTCACGATGGGTGCACTTGCCCATATGTGTGTTTAGTGTTAGTAAAATATCGTGTTTTATAAATTTAAAACTTGGCTAAAATAAGTGTTAAAGGGGCTTAAAATATACACCTAATATATATAACACTTCACACGCATCAGAAGACCTCTTACAAGGCCTTGTTTTGACAAAGCAGTGATTGTCTTGAGATTTGTGTGCCCCAATCTTCTGTGCCATAGTTCTGTCTCTTTGTTAGAGGCAGCTGAGAACAGACAGGCATCAGTTCTGGGGCTCTCTTTTGACAAATCAACTACATAAACATTGCCACTTCTTTGAGCAACAAGTTGGGTTTTTTCATTTTTTATTATTTCTTCAGTCTTTTTAACCATTTCTGGTCCAACAATCCTACAACAATCCTTAGTGAAGAATGAGCCATAACCTTTGTCACTCATTTGTGAGACACTAAAAAGGTTGAATTTTAGATTGTCTATCAGATTGACATTTTCAAACTTAACATTTCTAGACTGAACTGTACCAGAACCCATCACCTTTGCTTTACTATTATTACCAAAAGATAAATCACCCCCCCATGAGTTTTGAATTCTTTGAGTAGGGCTCTACATCCAGTCATGTGCCTGGAGCCTCCACTATCTACATACCAAAGACTATCTAAGCATGCAGAAGCTCCCTGCACATCAAGTAAATAATTAGTTCAGGAGGGTCTCCAAAGCCATTAAGGCTTTGGATGGGGTCTCAACAGTGTCTATGTTAAATTCATGTAGATGGACAGTGGTTAGCTCAGGGGTTTGGACAGTTTTTGAAACATTTTTCTCTAACCACTGTTGGGGGTCATTTCCCATCAACTGTTGATAACCAAAGGGATGTCTGTTCACTTTTGGTTTAGAAGGCCTTTTATAGGCCTCATAAACATGTGGGACCCTTGGGTATGGAGGTTGACCTTTACCTCTTTGATGGAATTGGTTAGCAGGGGGTGCATCAGTCACCTGAACCTCTCTTTTGATAGAGGTTTGGTTCAGCTGTTTTGTAACAGCTATTTGGACTGGCATAAATGAGGATTGTTTCTTGACTTGAGGTTTTGATGAACTCATGAATGTTTTAGAAGTGTATTCTTCCTTTTTGACCTCATAGGATTTCAGATACACACATTCATGAGTGAGATGGTTTGATTTACCACAGATGGTGCAGCTCTTTGAAGGCACAATGATACTTGTTTTGTTAATATCATAGGCTTTTAAGTAAAAACAATATTTGGTCAGATGATTTTTCTTTTCACAAAAGTTACAAAACAAGTTTTTAATCTTTTCTTTACTTTTCTTCTTTTCAGACTCCTTTGCAACAAAGTTTTGAACCACTGTTGGGATGTCCTTAAGAGGAATAATCTTTGACTTTGGAGCTTTGACACCATCCACAGTTTTAAAATCCATGGGTTTGAAATTTTCAAGGATGTCACACTCATCAGACCATGTGGGTTTGAATTGGTATTTCTCAATCTCCTCAAAAGTTGAGGACCCCACTGATCTTTCCAGAGTGATTTTGTTGCCAAGTTTATCAGTTATTTTAACTTCTTGACCATCCTTGTTGGTGGGTATGATTTCAACAGAATCAGATTGATTTGCAGCAGTGTTTTCAATTTGATCATTTTTCCTAAACCCTATGCCAAATTTTACATTGCTTTCAATCTGTTTTTCAAGCATAATCTCATAACCTTTGCAGGATTCCACCCATTTTTCACAAGTGATTTGGGTGGATTCCAACTCCTTTTTGCAGATCTGATATTTTTCTATCATGGTCTGGAGTTGGTCCTTGGTTATGCTATGCTTATGTTTGAGGCTGCAAATCTCATTTTCTTTTTCAGACAATTTGATTTTCAATTCTTTTAAAGATTTTTCAAATTGTACTTCATCATTTAACAATCTATCTCTATGGTTTTCATTCACCTCCTTGATGTTTGCAAATTCTATAATGCATTTATCTGAACAAAGGTTTTTAAGAACCTGGGGTGATACCTTAGATGCAGCCATCATGGCACAATCACAAACATGTTCACTTTCTTTTGGCTCTTTCTCTTCTTTTTCACCTTGTTTCTTCTCTTCTTCTTCTTCAGCAGACCAGGGGTCAGACAGTGGTTCCAACAGAGGTTCTGAATTTCCTTCCAACAGTTGTTCACCAACAACAGCAGTAACCACTGCTTCAGCAATTGTATCCACTGTTTCTTCATTTGACTGACCCTCTTCAGTTTCTAGCCCTTCTGGTATAGACTCTAATGCTGCAAAAAAGAAATCATCACTAGAAGCATCATTTTTAGCATAGAGTGCAAAATTTTCATCTCCTAACTCATCAGGTAAGCTACTCCAGTCAACAAAGCCTTGGGTGAAAAAGCTTTGCTGATCCGGTTGAACAACTGCTGGTGTAGGTTGTTGAGGTGCAACTTGTTGCACCTGAACCTGAGGAGCTGGGACCTGGACATACTGTATCTGAGGAACAGTGGTTTGGACATAGTGCACAGGAACAGGGGTTGCAGGGTGTGCATAGTGAGCAGTGTTTACATGAGCAGCAAGGGCATATTGGGAATAATGCACAGAGTTTTGGTTATTTTATGGTCTAGGGCTAGGGCTAGGATGTGTGATGATTGGTCCACTATTTTGACTCCTGCACTCTCTAGCAAAATGGCCTAACCTATTACACTTGTAGCATTTTATCTTCTATTTACCCAACCCTACTTTCAGATTCCCGTGTAACCCTGGAAATTTTCTCCCTGTCCTTTTGTAAAACTTGCTGGTTCTAACACTCAGCAGTGCAAGTTGGTGTAAAATGTCCATTTCCTCTAAATCAGTTGGATCAAAATGTTGGAGATCATTGAGTTCAAAGCACAGATTATCAGAATTCTGGTTTTCTCCATTAGCTGTAAAAGCATAATTGGATGAGTAAGAATCAGAGTTGTTAAAAGCTCCACCAGCTGTTATGTCAATGTAATGATCATAACCCTGATCCTTACTACTACCAGATTCTTCCTAACCCAAAAGAGCTGTGTTACCAAATGAATAGTCATCTACAACTTTTCCAGACTCTTGTAACTTCTTTTTCTGGTTCAACTCCATTTCATATGTCAGGAGTCTACCATGAAGCTGGGTTAGGGTCAGATCTTTGAACCCAACTGAATTCCTGGTTACAAAAGCAATTGTGTCCCATTTTTCAGGAAGTGACCTAAGAAACCTACTATTTTATGCTGCATTAGCAAATTCAACCTTAATAAGTTTCAGTTCACTTATGAGACAGCTGAATCTCTCAAATTGTTCTGTTAGTGATTCACCCTTAATGTGACAAAAGGTTTCATACTATTGGTTCAAAATTTCCCTGTTATTTTCAATTACTTCTTCAGTCCCCCCAAATTGTTCCTAAGTGCATCCAACCATTCCTTGGCACTGTTACAGTGTAACAGCCTAGCATAAATTTCATTTGGTAATGCAGATGCAACGATGCTAAATGCCTTGGCATCCAGTTTGATTTTCTGAAAATCCTGGTCAGTATAGTTCTCATTTTTCTTAGGAACCATGACTTTTAGATCCTCAGCACTCGGCACCATTGGAACATGTGGTCCAAAGATAACCGACTTCCAACATCCGGTATTCTGTTGAGCTAAGACGTGACTCATCCTTCGCTCCTAGATGTTGTATTCAGATCTGACCAACATAGGTGGTTTGAAGAGTGAACCAACGCTATTAGTGTTATCCTGTGATTGTGTAGCCATTTTGGTTGTTTTAAGGTACCGAATAATCAACTTTTGTAGTGATTAACCCTTACTCTGTTTTCAACTAAATACGAACAATCGAAAGTATCAATGAGATTTGAGCTGAACTTTTACGTCAAAATGATTATTAGATCAAATTTGACTGTCCTAGCTCTGATACCAATTGTTAGGATCTGAGTTTCCTTTGATTGTGCTCGTTTGATTAGAATGAAGATGAAACAGACTTAAATGCAGCGGAATTAAATGAAACAAATTTTCAACACACAATCAATGAGAGAATAAGTTTTAGCAAACATGTTTATATTGAAATCGAATGATTGTATTTGTTACAATAATCAATTCACAATGCATGCATGCACATAATCTCCCCCTCAGCCTGAGCTCACTTGAATGTTCGTACAAAATGACTTGGTGATGAAGAGAGCTAATAGACCAGTATAGGGTACTGTTCTATTTATAGTACAGAACAACCACTGAGCATATTTTGGCTGACGTCACCATGAAAGTCACATTTAACCTCCTTACAACCTCTAACAACTGACCTATTAGAACCACTGATATCTAAACAACTGATTACAAGTATAATACAAAGAATAAAGTAAAACTACTGCTTCTTCATCCCACTGTTATAACTCCAGCAGTGCTTTGTGTCTTCAGCAGTACTTAAACCATATCAGTAGATTGAGCATCAGTGTTTTATCTTCAACAGTCTTTAGTGATAAGAAGTTGTTGTGCAGAGCAGTACTTGAGGTCATCAGATGTTAGGATCACTTTCAAGGGGAAACACTAAGTACAATCAACTGCTTATTGTGAATCCACTGATCTGATCCAGTTTTGGCTTTATCAACTGTTCCTTTGTAGGGTTCAATCCCAACAGTCCAGACATCTACTATGTGATACTATGATGTATGTTACTGATTGGATTGCATGATCAACTGTTACAACTTGTATGTTGATATGTGTATGTTACTTGTGTAATATGTGGTACAATTTGTATTAAGTGTTTAAGAAACTGATTGTCTTTGGTAACCATGGTAGGGTTTGGTTGACCAACTTGGAACGGGTAACGTAACATACCGAGCAATCAAAGGTGAGTTCACTACTCCTTGAGCATGCGTCCCGGTGGGTGGGACAAACAAACGGGTATTCCTGAGAGGAATACGTCTTTTCTGGGTTAAACTGGGATGTTGGATAATACACTCACTCCTATCACCTTAAGTCCCATCTTACTAACGAACTAGTTACCTGAGAGGTAACGGGGTATTAGTTGATAGCGCTATTAGGCTTGGCAACCTCACACCGTACCTGAGAGGACGGGCGTGAACTAATGACCTTAACTACATAACCAATGTTTGATAGGGCATTGGGGACGGGCAAACAAATTGACGCCATCTTGCGGTACTCGAGTTATTATCAACATGTTTTTAAACTAAACACTTGGCAACTAAACGTTTTTACAAAACTGTGAACTCGCCAGCTTTGTGCTGATACACTTGTCTGCATGCTTGCAGGTCGTTAGATTCTTGGATATGGAACTTGCTATCTGGATTGCTGGAGTGGTCATGGGTCGAGGTACTTGGATAACTGAGCCACTTTTCGTTTGTTCGTTTATTGGTGTGCCTGTGTACATATTGCTTTCTTTTGTTGTGTGAATATGTATGTTGCATAAAATATGTGAATGGTTATAAAGTATAAACTAGTGTTGTTGAGCATCTCTTAGCATTTTTGTACAACTTTTAGGTGAATTGATGATGTCTGTTTACGTGAGGAATTTGCCCACTTCTGTTACTAGTCAAGAAATTCTTCAAGAGTTCAAGAATTTTGGAAGAATTAAGCAGGATGGTGTGTTCATAAAGAATCGCAAGGTCTTATTTTTAGTCACAATATTTATATATAATATATGTTAACCATCTTTAATTTATTAGTATAAAGTCTTAACTTGTAATGTTTACAGGATGTTGGTATTTGCTTTGCATTTGTAGAGTTTTAGGACATGAGTGGTGTTCAGAAAGCTATTGAGGTTTGATCTTCATGAAATCAGTTTCTAGTATTGTTTGTACATATTTGGAGAATAAAAGTGCAATTAAGATTCCCACCCCCCCCCCACTTTTTCATATGAACTTGACCCATTACTTATAATATTTTAGTTCTCTTAAACATCATTAGTTTATAAAAGATCGTGTTCTAATTTTTTAAATATTACATACTTTATCGATCTAAATTAATGGTTTTTGTAGAATGATAGTCAAGATGCCTCTTCTATTCACAATGAAACCATATATAAAGTTACAACGGAATCTCCTATCTTTGGAGATGATAATTACAATTAAGGGTATACAATAATAAAAATCAATGCCATAAATAATTATGTAGACTATTACACCCCCGCAGTCGAAGCGGGAGGAGGACAGATGCTTAGACTGGAGCGAAAATCATCAAAGAGGACCCGAGGAAGACCCTTCGTAAAGATGTCAGCAACCTGGAAGCGAGAGGGGACATGCAGAATTCGAACTAGACCCTTCTGAACATGTTCACGAACAAAGTGAATATCAAGTTCAACGTGCTTGGTACGCTGATGCTGAACCGGGTTCCCTGATAAATATATGGCACTAATGTTATCACAATAGACCAAAGAGGCTTTTTTTTCGATCCGGTTTCGACTGCGGTTACTAAAATTTAATTACGGAGCTAAATATAACATAAAATTTAAGTTTTAAAGGTAATACGCATCTCCGATGCTTTCGTTCCGTTGCCAGTGCGTTTCCTGCAGTCGCGTTTTTCGTTCATGTTTGGGCTTTCTGACGTTTGAAAGCACAGTAAATTCGCAAAAATATATTCTATAAATATAAAATATTCGTAGAAAGTTCGTATTTGTCGGCGTTGTCAGTATTTTGTTCGGTTTCGGTTCGTTATCGTTTAATATTCATCGGTTTTTTTCGTAAACCACATTTCGCGCACTGTAAAGTTGGTTCGTCGTTCCTAGACACTCCAAAGGTCTAATTCTCCTATATATTAAAAATGAATGTGATGAACAGTAGATTTTTTTGTATAACCAACAGAGAAGACAAACTAAGAGATAAAGAACTATGGCTGCGGTCATCACCTCCGGCCGATTGTAGCCCGCCATGGCCTCCGGCCGACCGATCTAACAGCGCCACTGAACGAAGACGGCGGCTAGGGTTACTAGAATGTCTACAGGAGGTGGAAGTTTTCTGCAGAGGGCCTTTGGTTCGACACGGCAGCGGCGACAGTGGACTTTAGGGTTCCGATTACCCTTTTTGGTACTCCGACGAGTAGCTGCGGTCATGGCCTCCGGCCGATTGTAGCCGGTCATGGCCTCCGGCCGATTGTAGCCGGCCATGGTCTCCGGCCGACCGATCTAACAGTGCCACTGAACGACGACGGCGGCTAGGGTTACCGGAAGGTCTACAGGAGGCGGAAGTTTTCTGCAGAGGTGATTTGGTTCGACACGGCAGCGGCGACGGTGGAGTTTAGGGTTCCGATGACCCTTTTGGTACTCCGACGAGAAGCTCCAGGCCTGAATGTCATTTTCTTAGCTACAAGTTAGGCGACATGCAACCCTCCGACGAGAAGCTCCAGGCCTGAATGTCATTTTCTCAGCTACAAGTTAGGCGACATGCAACCCTCCGACGAAGATCCGACGAAGTTCAGGTAATCCCTCTTTACCTGCATGTTCTGCTTTTACAAGAATTGACAACCTGAATATGATGTGGATTATGATTAACTGACGAAGATTGTGATTTTTTTTCTATAAAATAACTTAACTTTCTAAACGAAAACAGAAAACTTATGAAAATCCAGGTAGATTCCACGTATTTGAATAGATATCAAAGAAAAATAGGGATTTCAGTTTGATGTCAGTGGTTTATATGTTAGTTAATGTTTGAATAATGACATGTTTATAGTGAATATCATAGCTTTGATCATAATTGTTCTTTTGTGAAATAAGCTCTGTGTCAGAATTAATACAAGTACTCATTTTTATGTCGGTATCGTATTAGGCGTTTTGTTTCTTTCTTCACCAAGTGCCCATACCCTAAGGGGGAGCGGGGTGCATGCGGCAAAGTATGCGGAGAACCCGTTTGCCGGATTAGGAACATACCAGAAGCAAAGCTTTGATTTCGACATCCGAAAGCTTCCCTCCCTCTCCATCAGCATCCTCCTTGAGTCCAATCAGCATGCTCAACAAGTTACCATGCCCCGACCCGCTACCTTTGCCGGACTTATGCTCCTCCAGAATCACATTAAGAAACAAATCGAATTGTGCGTGCAGCTTCTTCATCTTCTTCGTAATTCCTTGCAGGTCCAGCCAGTCAAGTGCCGGAATAAAATCACCAATATTAAATTCTCCGGCCAACACCATCAACTCAACCACCATATCTTTAAACTCATCTGCCTTCGGATCACCGCCTCCACTACCGTCACCGAACACTCTCCAGCCTAACATCACTCACGCTAATGCGTTCGTGGTGCACACGTTGAGTAATTCACCTAATTTTACTGTTGATTTTCCGGCACCGGCTAATGCGCTCATGAGTATTGCTACCTCCTCCTACATGTTTGAAATTCCACATCACACACGATTCGAATCAAGATGCTCGCAGGTAACAACGGATCCGAAGGAGTTTAGGGAGTCACGGTGGTTGTAATCCGGCGGCGGTGTGACGGGGTTAGGTTTTCCAGGCCCGATCTGTTGTGTTGTGTTGTCTATATTGTCTTTGCTTTCACGAAAAACATAACTATCTTCCGGAATTATGATTGCCGGCGGTAAACCATCGTAATCATGTAAAGACCTCACTTTATTTTTTCGCATATTGGAAAATGGAAGAACAAATGAATTGGTTCAAAGAACTTAGACTACATACAGAAAAAGCGAGAGAGATAGAGAGAGAGAGAGTAGAATGTTAGATTCACATTTTTTACATTGCATAGAATATTGTTTAGAAGCAAAATTGATCCAAAAGATGTTTGAAGGTGTTGAAGTCACTGAGTTTTAATTCCTTGGTAAGATCAAGATTCGATTAAGTTCTTCTAGCATCCTTACTTAAATATAGTTCTTTGATTTTGTGTATACATATTACCTTCGTAGTATATACATCTACATGTATAATAAGTTTGCAAGTATGCCTGACCTTTGTTTTGTTCCTATTTGATTATTGATCGCAGAAACTTGGCACATGAAAAAGTTTGAGAGTGGAAATTCAGTTTGGCTGCAGCCTTTGGATTTTTTTATAAAGATGGAAGTGGCTTCATAACTATGTATGAATTTTAGCAAGTTAATGATATGTTGGTTCCAGGAGTTATTTTTTTTTACTTCATAAATAATCATTTAAAATTCCCAGTAGATTCCACATCTATATTTGTAACTTACTGTTTCATGAATTTAGTGGTAGCTTTTCAGGTGTACTACCTGATGAGCTTACTTCAGAGTTGGTTATTTGACCCATTCACTCCTCATTATCTGTTAAATTGCCTTACAAACTATTGCTTACTCCTACTAGAACGATTGGTATCTGTATTATTATAACCGACATCGTTGTTTGTTTGTATGGTTCTAGACAGATATGTTGATTTCTTTTTTGGAACATCACGACTTTAAAATTTAGATATGCTCTTCCGGTTGCTATATCACATGTCGGTACCGTGCCAAACCAATACCACTGGTTTTTATATATATATATATAAACGAGATTATGTGGGTAATGAGTAGATTAATAAAATACTTGGTTGGTTAATAATTTCCTTATATGTTTTCGTCAGTTTTATTAAAAATTGGTCTGCCACGCCGTTAAAAATTGGCTTGCCACGCCGCGAAGCGCGTGTGGATAACACTAGTTAAGTTAATTTACGTCTGATTACACTACTATTAATCCTCCTAATGTTTGTTTTTCGCGTAACTAGGAGTCGTAAATTACCGGTTGTCACAGGTTTAAGATATATAAGGTTTGGTTCACAGTTCGGTTTTGGATGTTTAACCGTCCGGTCGAACTATTTGGAACTTGGAATTGATTGTTTTAATACATTGTTTTAGCTCAGTCAAATTGGTAAAGCCATTCAACCTGTCGGTTTGGTTTGGCATTTTACAACATTTTACCGTAGTTAGCGAATTGTCGGCACTACTACAAAAAGGTTATTATGTGCGGTGAAATAGATGGTTTTGGGCAGTTTTAGGACCGCCCATACAAAGGTCGCTCAACATAAGGATGAAACAGTGGTTAACCGGGAGGGTTAAGTCACTAGTCTCGTCAAGTAGGGTTAATCCCTTCTTTCCGAGATCAATGGCCGGGCCGTCCTCTTACCTGTCTCCTGCACAAGGAAACACACCATGATTCGTAACAAGGAGGATGGGGTGGGGGTTGTAACACCTCATAAAATCGTGTCCAATAATGTATTGACACGTGTCCCTAATTTTAATTATGCCTAAAAGTTGGCTAAGAGGGACTAATTTTGTCAAAAATGAAAAACTATGAATGTGGAGGGACTAAGAGTGTCAACATGCTTAAACTAAGCCTCTGAGTGACCTTACACGGTGTCCGTATTCTCAATTAAGCCACTTGTTGGACGAGATAAGCCGTTTACGTAATTGTTTGAAAGTTTGTGCATCGAAGGGTTAAAAGCGTCAACATGTTAATACTTACCTCTGAGTGACCTTTTAACAAACCGAGGGCTTTATGATGTTCGATCGTACTCTCGGGGATGCCTAATATTGGTCGTTTAATAATACTAGGTTTATTACTATGGCCGCGTTGCGGCGAACTTCTTTTGTCATTTAGTCTGTGTTTACATGTGTTTTGAAATCACTACGAGAGCGCGTTAAACCGAACCGTGCCGTATCGAACCGAACCGTTTCGAACCGAACCGTCTCGACCCGTCCCGTTTCGACCCGTACCGTTTCGAGCCAGCCGAACCGTTTCAAGCCTAACCGTTTCGAAACGGTTCGGGTTCGAAACGGTACGGGTCGAAACGGTACGGTTCGGAACGGTACGGTTCGGAACGGTACGGGTCGAAACGGTTCGCGTCGAAACGGTTCGCGTCGAAACGGTTCGCGTCGAAACGGTTCGGTTCGAAACGGTTCGGTTCGAAACGGTTCGGGTAGAAACGGTTCGGCTTCAAAACGGTACCGGTCAAAACGGTTCGGGTCGAAACGGTTCGGGTTCGAAACGGTACGGGTCGAAACGGTTCGGTTCGAAATGGTTCGCATCTTAACGGTACGGTTCGAAACGGTTCGGGTTGAAACGGTACGGGTCGAAACGGTTCGCGTCGAAACGGTTCGCGTCGAAACGGTTCAGCTCGAAACGGTTCAGCTCGAAACGATTCGGTTCGATACGGCACGGTTCGGTTCGAAACGGTACGGGTCGAAACGGTTCGGCTTGAAACGGTTCGGCCTCGAACTGTTTCGGGTGGGTATTGCAAAAATTCCACTTCGGTTTCGAAACGGTTCGGGTTCGAAACGGTACGGGTTGAAACGGGACGGGTCAAAACGGTATGGTTCGGAACGGTACGGGTCGAAACGGTTCACGTCGAAACGGTTCGGTTCTAAACGGTTCGGGTCGAAACGGTTCGGCTTCGAAACGGTACGGGTGAAAACGGTTCGGGTCGAAACGGTTCGTGTTCGAAACGGTACGGGTCGAAACGGTTCGGTTCGAAACGGTTCGCATCTTAACGGTACGGTTCGAAACGGTACGGGTCGAAACGGTTCAGCTCGAAACGGTTCGGGTCGAAACGGTACGGGTCGAAACGGTTCGCGTCGAAACGGTTCAGCTCGAAACGGTTCGGTTCGAAACGGTTCAGCTCGAAACGGTTCGGTTCGATACGGCACGGTTCGGTTCGAAACGGTACGGGTCGAAACGGTTCGGCTTGAAACGGTTCGGCCTCGAACTGTTTCGGGTGGGTATTGCAAAAATTCCACTTTATTATTCATTAACTTTGTCACGTGTCTATATGTTATATGTATATGTTATATGTGAGTGGATGTAGTGAACCAATAAGGAAAGTTTACTATTACTATGATTTGACAAGTACTATTTATTAGGTTTGTTTTTTAATATATATATAATTTTATATTCCAAGACTTCCGCTGTGCTATTCTGTGTATGTTTAACTATGACGATACCAATCTTACGTTACAATACTCCCCACCGGGCTGAGCTGTAAATATCGGGGTGTGACAGGGGTGCTCCTTGTTACCACTCTCCGGCGTGAGAATCAGTATTTTCTTGAGAGCAAAGTGTGCGTTTTAGTAGTATGGGAGAGAGAGCAGATTAGCGTTACCTCAAACCTGGTCTGGGATGGGTATTTGTAGCCGAAGAGCGAAGGAGGGTAATTGGGTGGCTAGACCGACAACACGTAGCCTTTTGCAGTTGTGTCAGAAGCGCAGGTCACGGAGGCGTTGGACGCTTCCTGTAGTGATGCCACGTCCTACTGCGGTTATCAGTCTGTCAGCCAGCCTTTCTTGCAAGTGTGTTGGGCAGCTGACCGTCGTCAGTGCCCGGACAGGCCACTTGTTGGCTTTGTCACTGAAGTCAAAAGTGGCAGTGCCACTTGTGGGACTACGTGATGCGGTTTTGAGCCGCATTGCCATATGCGGTAACCGCAGCGGTTACCACATCCCTTGTGGTGACGAAAACAACCGTTTTCATACACAAGGTAAGTCTTCTCGTCACTTGGCCGATGGGACAGCAAACTGGACGATGGTCACTCGCGCCCAAATCTGATGCGAGATTTGGGACCATACCCCTTCAATAAGATTTGTAGTTTTTTGGGCAGTTTGGGAAACGCCATAAAAGGTCTAGAACCGCCCAAATAGCCTAACTAAATCTACCTATTATACTAAAAAAATACACTTAATGCCACATGTCCTTTTCTTAAACCATTTTTAATTGATGTGGCATCTCTCTTTGAGGAGATAATTGGTACATGGGCGGAAAATTCATTTCCCCTCTCTCCTCATTATCTTTCTTCTCCTTATTTCAAGACAGATCCGATTTTGAGAACACCAGACTTCAAATTTCGCCATCTTCTTCGACCAGATTCTCTTTCGTTGCTAATCATCCACCGCTACAATCTTTTCGATTTGAATCCGGATCTGATTAATCTCATTCTGGTAAGTTTTTGAAGTTCATGTTTCATTCATAGATCTGTAGTCCCATATTAGGGCTTAAAACTAAACCTTGCTGTTTGAATCCGGTTTTGATTTATCGCGTTTATTTACATGTTGAATTTCATGGTCTAAAATGAACTGTAACCCTAATCCAGATTTGGTTTATTTGATTTGAATCCGGATTTGGTTGATTTGATTTGAAACCGGATTTGAAACCGGACTTCAAGGGTCTGCGATTTACCTTTGGTTGTTTAATAACACTCTTTCCCTTTTTCGTTTTCTTATATACTTATCTCCGGTTATTTTATTTGTCTCTGGCTTTGTTAACAGGATTAGGGACGTTGACGTTTTAGCTTCCGGTAGGTAACACTTTTTCCTTCTTTTATTTTTTTTATTTGTCGCTGCTTTAATATGTTATGGGGATCTATGAAGAAGGTTTTTGGCTGAGATAAGTAACAAATTTGTTGATTGAACTACGTTATGTGACTGAGATAAGTAATTAGGTTGTTGGATTGGCAGAGGTTTTGTGTGCATGATTTTGAATGGACGGTTTTCTTGCCATCTGCTCATTGTTTCATGTTTTATTGTCAAAGGTTTTGTTTGATTGGTAGATCTGTGTGTATAATAGTTAAGTATAACACTTTGGTATGCAAATACACATAAAGAAAGATGTGGTAGATTTATGTAAACAAAGATTGGTTGTTGCTTATCATGCAACCCGAGAACTGAACTGATCGCTAAATATTATAATTTGACAAGTTATTTTACAAGAGTATATCGGCTAAATATGCATCATCATAACACTCATTGAAGCCGGGTTACATAGACATGATTTTTGATGTATGATGTTGGACAGATATGGCATTATTCACAGGGATGAGAATGTTTATGGTGTAAAGATGCCCGAACTTTGAGACCGAGTATGTGCAATCCTCAAGTTTAGCCAACAGGTATGATTACAAGTTACAATTATACACAACTAGAACTCTCCTATCTGTTTTGTATATGTGTGGATAACTATTTCATGTGTTCTTAGGGTTCAGGAATTTTCTATCTTCGAGAATCTATGGGTCATCATTATTGAAGATATGATATATCTGATACAAATGTCAAAGAGCTTGCAGAACTTATTAAATTAACGAATACTAAAGAACTGGAATTGCATTTTCTTGATCTTGAACAGGATCCACTAAAGGTTAAAACTTGAATATCATCCTATCAATTAACATATCTCTGTAGTCATATTTGTTTGCCTTTTTTTTTTATATAATCCTTTTTTTTAATTTTGCAGATAGGGTAATTGAGGTAAAAAAGAACTCCATAGGTGCACAATTTATACGGTTTAGATGATACATGTTCAAGTTAATAAGAATAAACGCTCTGTTGAATTAGCAATTAGTGAGAGAGTTTTGCTGGAAACATGGATGTGTCGGTGATGTTGTCGAGGAGTGTCATGAAATGCTTAGTGATAGCATTTTCTTATACTCCTCAGCAATGTCACCGACCCCTCATAAAAATTCCATCAAAAATCTCTCACTTGTTGCTTCTTCAACAGAGGGTTTCTTTTTGTTACCTGAACCTGTATCATCTAAACTTGGTTCGATGATGCATATCATGGATGGCGAGTGCGCTGTTTTCTTCTTGCAACCTGTTTTGCAGCCATGAGAACCACAATACCTATTCTGAGCCCTGTGTTAATTTGTCATAAGGTTTTTTTTAATAATGATGTTGGCGTCCCGAGTTTGATTTTCCGGCTGTGATGACTTTGGTAAAAAAAAACTTGGTTCGATGTTGCATAGCATGGATGGCGAGTGCGCTGTTTTCTTCTTGCAACCTGTTATGCAACCATGAGAACCACAATACCTATTCTGAGCCCTTTGTTATTTGGTCATAAGGTATTTTTAATAATGATGTTGGCAACGACACCCTACCTACGGGCATTTTCGGTATATGGAACTGTAACTTATATTTGATCGTTCCGTCCCGAGTTCGGTTTGCGGATGTGATGACTTTTGTAAAAAAAACTGTGTTCGAGGTTGGATAGCAAGGGAAGGCTATTGCACTGTTTGCTACCATTAAGGTATTACGCAGCCATTAGAATTCATTTTTATTTGTATTTAGGGATCCGACGCTAATTATTATGTTAATATTTTCAGTTTAAATATTTATTTGGCCTAATTATTTTACCAATTTTTCATTTGCAGTGCATTTGTGATTGATTTGAATTCTATATTCGGTTGTTGCGTCCCGAGTTTTATTTCCGGATGTGATGACTTTGGTAAAAAACAACTTGGTTAAATGTTGCATAGCATGGATGGCGAGTGCGCTGTTTTCTTCTTGCAACCTGTTATGCAGCTATGATAACCACAATACCTATTCTGATCCCTGTGTTAATTGGCCATAAGGTATTTTTAATAATGATGTTGGCGTCCCGAGTTTGATTTCCCGCTGTGATGATTTTTGTTAAAAAAAATTGGTTCGATGTTGCATACCATGGATGGCGAGTGCGCTGTTTTCTTCTTGCAACCTATTATGCAGCCATGAGAACCACAATACGTATTCTGACCCATGTGTTAATTTGTCATAAGGTATTCATAATAATGATGTTGGCGTCCCGAGTTTGATTTTCCGGCTGTGATGACTTTGGTAAAAAAAAAACTTGGTTCGATGTTGCATAGCATGGATGGCGAGCGCTCTGTTTTCTTCTTGCAACCTGTTATGCAGCAGTGAGAACCACAATACCTATTCTGAGCCCTGTGTTATGTGGTCATAAGGTAATTTTAATAATCATGTTGGCAAAGACACCCTACCTACAGGCATTTTCGGTATATGGAACTGTAACTTATATTTGATCGTTCCGTCCCGAGTTCGGTTTTCGGATGTGATGAATGTTGTAAAAAAAACTGTGTTCGAGGTTGGATACCAAGGAAGGCTATTGCCCTGTTTGCTACTATTAAGGTATTACGCAGCCATTAGAATTCATTTTTTTTTTGTATTTAGGGATCCGACGCTAATTATTATGTTAATATTTTCAGGTTAAATATTTATTTGGCCTAATTATTTTACCAATTTTTCATTTGCAGTGCATTTGTGATTGATTTGAACTGGCATTTTTTCCTTTTTGGTTCTTCTCGATCCTCTTCAATCGTGATTGATGTTATGGAAATTATCAATCATATAAAAATAGATGTAACTGAATTTTCTATTTTAATAAAGAATTCATTCCAAAGGTGTATTATAATAACAAATTTCTTTTCATAAATTAACTTCCCAACTCCTATTATAAATAACACATTTGACATATTACATTTTCATTCACATCTTACTCACAAACTTTCTCTCATAAGAATGTATCTTTATCATTTTTGTTTCATTTTAATTCAGCAGATTTTTATATTGTCGATTAACATATTGCGTTGATGATTACACCATAATGTTTTATTTATTATTCATTTGGAGAAATGGAACAGCCTGCTATTACACTTCTCAACAATGTTGATCTTAATGTTGATGATTACACTATCAGAGTCCGCGTTGTCCGATTATGGACAAGACCTGCCTTCAACAATCCTCGAAAGATTTACTGCTACGACATGATTTTCATGGACCAAGAGGTTTGTTTATATACATTTATATAACTTATCTATATTTATATATATATATTATTTTGACTTAACACATTATTATAACCCGTGCTGTTGCAGGGCACCAAAATGCAGGCATTTGTACTCCAAAGAAACGCTACCGTTTATGAGCACCTTTTGAAAGAAAATCAGTGTTTAACTATACGTAACCCATCCATGGGTGAGAATAACCAGAAAGTTAAATACGTTCATAGTACGTTGAAGATCAATCTAAATGAGAACACTGTTGTTGAGGCTTACACCGAGCCTGTTGGTTTTGAGTGGGGATTTGATTTTACTCCATTTGATTCTATTCTGGAGGACCCAGATGAGGACTTCAAGTCTTTCAAAAGTCCAATTGGTAATTTATTTAAAAATCTAATCTGATATGAAAAAAGTTTGGAATTTCGATATATATCTTATTTAGTTTCTACTATTTTTATTTTTAGATGTAATTGGGTTTGTGGTGAAGAGCATTCCGGCTGAGGGTAAGAGTGATAATAACAACGGCAAAGAGGAAAACAAAGTTACCTTTATTCTTGAAGACTTGCAGTACGAATACATTTACATATATTTATATCTGTTTTAGTAATTTTACTTTTTGACTTTATCTGCAAATAACAAGTTAACTATTAAATTTTTTATATAGGCACCATCAGATTTTTGTTACACTATGGGATGGTTATGCTGATCAAATTCGAGCATTTGAGAGCAACCATCCAGCGGAAAAGAATGTTGTGGTCGTTATTCAGTTTGGGAAGTACAGGTTTTGGGGAGGTATATTCTATCTGATCAATGTCAATTATCTTTTAGCAATGTATTTACATGTATTTAATCTATCCATTTAGTTACATGTTTTTTTAATACACAGGACATGTGAATGTATCCAATTTGTATACTGTAACTCGAGTGTTCATCAACAGTGACATTCCCGAGATTGTCGATTTTAAGAAAAGGTTTGTATTCGTAATACAGTTTTCTATATTATAGTTAACATACAAATTACTGTCACTAACTTTGTTATGTGTTTTTAGTTTTGTTGCTCAGATTTCTGCTTCAACGTCTTCCGGTTATTCTGGGTTGACTTCTTCTGTTATAAAGTCACCTGTTGACGAATATCTTAAAGATTTCACCTTCAGTACAATTGGAGCTTTAAGCGGAATCGCAGAGGTAAGTTGTACACTTTGTAGCTATTTTATAGTATAGTTATATCGTAATAATTGGTTAAAAGTATGTTTAAATATTCTATGGTGTGCACAGAAAAAGGCTGTTATTATCCTTGGTACAATCAAGAGCTTCGCATCAGAAAGCACATGGTTTTACAATGCCTGTAAATCTTGCACCAAAAAGGTTTTTACAACAACTATTTGCAAGGAGAAGCAAGATGGAAGCGAAGGTTTTGATGAAGTAACAGTGTTGGAATGCCAGACTGATTGTTGTAATCAAAAGACCGTCACCTCTGTTCCCAGGTAAATTTACCACTTTATTCTTTTTTTTGTCCTCATACTATACTTTGATTGTTAACTAAAACGTTAACAAATATTTACAGGATCAAAGTTCCGATACGTGTTCAGGATTGTACCGGGATTGTCACCTTGATGTTGTTTGAAAGTGAAGTCGTCAAACTGCTCAGTGTCTCTGCAAATCAGCTTTTAGAAAACAACATAGAGGTAAATGTACTCGTGGATTATACATTTCGTATTTCGTTTCTTATTTTGTTAAAAATACTATCAATGTTGTTCAAGATCAAGTTTTTACATTTGTCAAACAGTTGGCTAGCGAAGGAAACTTTCCTAAAGAGTTTAATGCTTTGCTAAATCGCAAGTTTGCTTTCAAGATAGCCATAGGTTCTTATAACCTCAAAAACAAAGCAGATGGCTACTCTGTTTCAAAGTTGACTGAAAATCCAGAAATAATGTCCGAGCTTGATCACCATTTTCATGCTATGCAGGTTATTTCTACCTTTCAACTGTATTGGTATAAACTGTTATACGTTATATTTATATGTTAAGTCATTACTTATAAACTTTATTAAAAACAGCCTGTTGAGGAGGAACCGTTAAACGTTGTTTCTGCTGATTCAAATCCAACTGTTAAGGTTCATGTTAAGGTTTGTGAGCTACATGAATTTAATAATTGCTGGAACATTTTGTGGCGTATTTTTCTTATTTCATCTACTTACCTTTTTATATATTATTGACAGGATTCGGTTTCCCGTACGGGTGAGGATGAGACTCCGATTTCTAAGTTGAATGAGAGCATGTTTACCACACCCTCTGGTCCTGTCAAGAGTAGTTCTGTTTCGATGATGGAAAAGGAACTTAAGCGCAATCTGGATGCGGTTTATGAGGCTGATTTTTGTTCTTCCCAGTCCTCTACTAAACCGCGTAAGAGTGATAGCGACATGGAGGAAGATGCGAATGTGAGTGTTGGGCTTTTGAAGCCCAAGATCGAGAAGTAGTCTGTCAGTCTAATAATCATCTCAATGTGTTTGAACAATTTAATTTTCCCCTTATGTTTTCATTATCATTCTGAATTTTGAACTGTGGTTTTCATTGCTTGGGTACCGAATATGTATTCGGTGTCTCTTTTGTGTGGTTTGTTATCGTTTTATGAATAAGAGATGGTTTTATTAAGCAGCCTTTGCATTTATATTTTCTTTTGTATGATTTGTAGTGCATTGTCATAAATTTATATACATCACATTAATAATGTTTAATTCGTAAATCAAAAACAAATCATACGTTTAATGGTATTGTATATTGTTTAACTGATATCGACAATACTATAAATTATGAATCTTAAAATATATAGTTTATATGGAAATTGCACAAAACCTTACTATTAGTTAAAAATGATTTGTATAAACTGTTATACGTTATATTTATATGTTAAATCGAATTTATTTATTTTATTTGAATGAATGTCGAGTTTATTTATTTATATTGATATCATTAATTCAAATCCAACTGTTAAGGTTCATGTTAAGGTTTGTGAGCTACATGAATTTAATAATTGCTGGAACATTTTGTGGCGTATTTTTTTTATTTCATCTACTACCTTTTTATATATTATTGACAGGATTCGGTTTCCCGTACGGGTGAGGATGAGACTCCGATTTCTAAGTTGAATGAGAGCATGTTTACCACACCCTCTGGTCCTGTCAAGAGTAGTTCTGTTTCGATGATGGAAAAGGAACTTAAGCGCAATCTGGATGCGGTTTATGAGGCTGATTTTTGTTCTTCCCAGTCCTCTACTAAACCGTGTAAGAGTGATAGCGACATGGAGGAAGATGCGAATGTGAGTGTTGGGCTTTTGAAGCCCAAGATCGAGAAGTAGTCTGTCAGTCTAATAATCATCTCAATGTGTTTGAACAATTTAATTTTCCCCTTATGTTTTCATTATCATTCTGAATTTTGAACTGTGGTTTTCATTGCTTGGGTACCGAATATGTATTCGGTGTCTCTTTTGTGTGGTTTGTTATCGTTTTATGAATAAGAGATGGTTTTATTAAGCAGCCTTTGCATTTATATTTTCTTTTGTATGATTTGTAGTGCATTGTCATAAATTTATATATATCACATTAATAATGTTTAATTCGTAAATCAAAAACAAATCACACGTTTAATGGTATTGTATATTGTTTAACTGATATCGACAATACTATAAATTATGAATCTTAAAATATATAGTTTATATGGAAATTGCACAAAACCTTACTATTAGTTAAAAATGATTTGTATAAACTGTTATACGTTATATTTATATGTTAAATCAAATTTATTTATTTTATTTGAATGAATGTCGAGTTTATTTATTTATATTGATATCATTAATTCAGGAAAATAATATATTGATACAATTAGTTAATTTTATAATTTATTTTATCACTTAATCGATTTATATAGATTGATATCATTAATTCAGAAAAATATATTCAAGAAACGATCGATTATACATATACAGTTGGACTTAACATATTTATTTATTTTAATTTTAAGGAATGTCAAATTTAAAATTATAATTAGTTACATCATGTAGCAAACTTTCTTACTTTATATTATATAGTACATTTGTAAATATGGAAATTGGTCAATCACATACAATATGGAAATTTATCTATTTTAATAAATGTTGAAATTGAAAATATAATTAGGTACATCATTGCCAAACTTAGATGGCCACATATATTATAAATACCCTTCTCCTACCTTTTATTTCATACACATCCAACCTTCTTACATTCTTTCATCAATACACACACAAAGGTATGAGTATTATGGATTTTATTATAATTCGTCATTATATATTATTGTCTAAGTAATATAACTCGGTTGCTTACTTCACAAATTCGAGTACATAATTCTTATCAATTGTTTCTTTTGAAATATTTTGTAGGATGCAACGTCTTGAATTTGAAATGTTTGCTAACGAAATCCTATCAAGGCTACCAACAAAGTGTGTTGGTCGATTAAGATGTGTTTCCAAACAATGGCGATACGAATTGTCGTCACATTTGTTTGCGATTATTCACTATCGCCGTACGGCTAAATATGAAGATCGTAAGCTTATCACGCTGACCAAGTCATCAATTGATCTTCATAACTTGATTAGTGGAAAGGTAGACATTTCTTCAAGGAAGATTATTTCCTTCCCCGTTGACACCTGTCTTTCAAATCTAACAATTCTTGCTTCTGAATATGGTCTTTTACTGATCTCCATCCATTGGTTATCGAACGAATTGATTCTTTGGAATCCAACAACTAACCAATTTTTGAATTTGTGTGATAAGAAACCTAAACATTTTTTTGATTTTAAGAAAGATGCAGTTGGGATTTATATTGATTCATCTAACGATGTTAAAATATTACTTCTCCAACGTCGTATGGATGATATTGTACCGCGTGTGTATTCTCGGAACACATGTGAATGGAAAACTTTAACTTTCTTGAAAGGGCCGGATTTAGGTTCAAGTTTATATTGGTTGTCTTCCGGAACTTTATGCAATAATGTTTTATATTTTCCATCTCCACACTATTGGACGCCTGCTAAAAGTTATACGATTGCTTTTGATGTGGATTCTGAAACCTTCTCGAAGGTTTCCATACCACAATGTACTGATGTTATTGGTCGCCAAAGCAGTTTTTTAAAAATCCGCAACACACTTCATATGTTTATTGTTGGAAACACCCCTGATAAAAATGCGAAGCTATTTAAATTCGAAGATGAACTATGGTAATTGTTTTTGGTGGCGATTTTAGACAAATATTACCTGTCGTTCCAAACAGTGGAAGACAAGAGATTGTTAATGCCTCCTTATGTTCGTCTTACTTGTGGAGTAAATGTAAATTGCTAAGATTAACAAGAAACATGAGGTTAACCGTTGGAAGGTCGACGGTAGATATTGAAGAAATAAACAGTTTTGCCAAATGGCTTTTGGATTTGGGTGAGGGTAATGTTGGTGGTCCAAATGATGGGGAAGCAACTATTCAAATACCACAAGATCTTCTGATTACTGATGAATCTGGCCCAATTGCAAGTTTAATTGATTTTGTTTATCCATCAATCTTGCAAAACATCAACAACCATAATTATTTCAGTGAGCGCGCTATACTTGCACCGAAGAATGATGTTGTGCATGAGATTAATGACAGGTTGCTATCAATGTTTCCTGGTGAAGAAAGAGAGTATCTTAGCTCTGACAGTCTTTGTCCGACCGAAGATGTAAATGCTACACAACAAAGAATATACTCTCCGGATGTGCTCAATGGTCTTAAAATATCAGGCTTACCAAATCATAGGTTGGTGCTAAAAGTTGGTGTTCCAGTAATGTTATTACGAAATATTGACCAACGGAATGGTTTGTGCAACGGTACAAGGCTACAAGTAAAAAAGTTGTACAACCGTGTAATAGAAGCCGAGATAATATCTGGTGCAAATATTGGTACTTCTACATATATACCTCGAATTAATTTGATTCATTCTGATAAAAAGATTCCTTTTGCTTTTCAAAGGAGGCAATTTCCACTTTCCGTATGTTTTGCAATGACAATAAACAAAAGTCAAGGCCAGTCACTTTCGAGAGTTGGTTTGTACCTGAAACAACCCGTCTTCTCTCATGGTCAATTGTATGTTGCTTTGTCAAGGGTGAAAACAAGAGATGGGGTCAAACTACTCATACTTGACAACAATGGAAAACCGACAGATAAAACAAGTAATGTTGTTTATAAAGAGATTTTCAACGAATTGTAATTGCTAAAGGTATAGCATTGCTTCTAATTAATGACTAACATTTGATGATTTGTGATTGTTGCATATTCATGTATTTTTATTTAAACACTCTTCCTAATAAATTTTATTTCAATCAATTGATTTATTCGTTATCCATACACAACATTAGAAATAAAACAACTAATATCGTTTATAGAGAGATTTTCAACGATTTGTGATTGTTGCATATTCATGTATTTCAATTTGTGGTTGAAATCTTATATATTTGTTCGTGTTTTAACGTGTATGAAATTATAATATTTATGTTAACGGTGATATTAAAGATATTTCCTTTTCGCATCCCGTGAAATTCACGGGTACTTAAACTACTCATTGTATATATTAATACAGATTGCCCAAATTGAGTATAAGGAACGCCCAAATTAACCAAATTTCAAGCAAGCAAATGCTAATAATAAAAAACAAAATTGAATGCAGAATCATAAAACTGATCAACCCACCTCAAAAGCTTTTCTATATTAAACAAATGTTGCTATATATATTATTCTACAAGTCAAGCAAATGCAAAATTTGCAAATGTACCAATATACAACCAAAATTCTGTATTGATCCAAGATTTTGTTACAATTCAACAAAAAATATGTCACATACACGAATGCAACATCATATATACACATCCATTTACAACACATCTTTCAAAGAAGCGAAAACACGGAAAGCTTCAACGACGTCATTGAAGTAAGAAGCAAAGGAAACAGATGAATAGCCACGAAACAAAATTGCACCGTTTTTGTGGAGTACAGATTCCAGCGATCTCCGACATGGTATTTCTTTTGTTCTACAAAACAAGTTTTTAACATGGTTAGTCTTAGAATGTCATCAAGCTAACAACATAAGGAGTGTAGGCTAAAAGGGCAGCATCAAGATGCAAAATAAAAAGGGAGAATGTAGTTCAAGACTATTAAGCAATCGTAATTTATACCAAAAGCCTCAAGAACAAATAAGTAACTAATAAAAGTAATCGGAATTCAACTCATCATTTGACAAGGAAACGGATCTAGCCTATTAAATGAGGGTAATATTATGGGAAAATAGCGAAAATGACCATTGAATGGTCAAAGTTTCAAAAATAGCCATTTCTAACGGCTCGTTTAGACTTTTCCTCAGGCTGAAACGTCTTAACCAAACAACCAATCAATTAAAGCCACGTGTCCGACAAATGTTGAAACGTCTCAAAACATTGAAAGTTCTTAGCCGAGCCTTTTCAACATGGCTTAAGCCTTTTCAACTTGGCTTGAGAACTTTTCAACATGGCTTAAGAACTTTGAGTGTAGCTGCTTGGCTTGGTTTAGCTTGAGAACTTTTATAAAAAATATTTAACTTGAAAATAAAAAATTACCAGGTTAGAACCCCGTGTATTACACGGCTTAAATAAATGTAATTTTTATACTAAATAATAAAAAATATTTTAACCCGTGTAATACATTTACATAGTTAGTAGAAAAATTATTCATTTAACCCGTGTAATACATTTACATAGTATAAAAATTACATTTATTTAACCCGTATAATACATTTACATAATTAGTATAAAAATTACATTTATTTAAGCCGTGTAATTACATTTATACACGGGTTAAATAAATGTAATTTTTATACTAATTATGTAAATGTATTATACGGGTTAAATAAATGTAATTTTTATACTATGTAAATGTATTACACGGGTTAAATGAATAATTTTTCTACTAACTATGTAAATGTATTACACGGGCTAAATAAATGTAATTTTTATACGAACTATGTAAATGTATTAAACGGGTAAAATATTTTTTATTATTTAGTATAAAAATTACATTTATTTAAGCCGTGTAATACACGGGGTTCTAACCTAGTAATTTTTTATTTTCAAATTAAATATTTTTTTTATAAAAGTTCTCAAGCCAAGCCAAGCCGCTTCACTGAAAGATCTCAAGCCGTGTTGAAAGTTCTTAAGCTGTGTTGAAAGTTCTCAAGCCAAGTTGAAAAGGCTTAAGCCACGTTGAAAAGTTCTCAAGCCAAGTTGAAAGGCTTAAGCCATGTTGAAAAGGCTCGGCTAAGAACTTTCAATGTTTTGAGACGTTTCAACAGTTATCGAACATGTGGCTTTCATTGATTGGTTGTTTGGTTAAGACGTTTCAGCCTAAGGAAAAGTCTCAAAGAGCCGTTAGAAATAGCTATTTTAGAAACTTTGACCATTCAATAATCATTTTCGGTATTTTCCCTAATATTATAGCATACTTGTGGGTAGCGCCAATTACATACCGATTCGGTACCTCATACCAGAGACCATCTCAATGGCTGAACCCGATATGCTTGATAAAATTAAATGACCTTTAACTAAGAGATCTTTGCTGGACGTAAATTAAATCAATATTCACCACAGACCACATAGACCACATGTTAGCCACCTCTGGCCATTCGCGCCTTCACAAAAGCACATGAACTTAAATTAAATCACTATTCACCAACAAGTCAAATATCCCCATTCATATCGAAATAAAAGATACATTACAACTATTAAACTTTATTTATTTCTATTTACATTACCATTTATAAAATAGATACAACAACAACAACAACAACAATAATAATAATTATAATAATAAAACTAATATACCTTCCCTTTTCTTTTTTAATAAGAATCTATAATCCAACTTTTAAATCCACCAACTTGATACCACTCCTAATTGTTAGACATATATGAAGATAATTAGAAAGGGGAGAAAATGAGATGTGTCTGCTATATTTTTTTCTAAAATTATTTTTTACTTTAAATAGAGGGGTGTTAGGGTTTTATAATTTGGATATTTGAAATTCATTGTATAAGATAGAATTTATTATTACTTAGTATTTTGTGAAGAAATAGACCATTTGTGTCTCTCAACGGACAATAATAATAGAGAGAGAGAGGGACCATCAAGTAAACGAATGAGTGAATTGGGCTTCTGACTTCCATTTTCAACAAGCAACTCGCCTGTTTTTAATACATAACGATTTGGATATTGATTTCGGAAATGGAGTGGATTAGCGTTGAGATTTGAAGGGGAAAATGAAGAAAAACTGCGTTTAGAAGTGATTTTTTTGATAATTAGTTGTCTGAAGTTGAGGTGGGGTGCCTTTTTTGGAGATCTCCAGTGGAGGTTGGCTTCTCTCCCGACCCGGTTCGGAGGCTTAGGGATTTGTACGGCCGAGGATGCCTCTTCATATGCTTTCGTGGCTTCAAGGGCCCAATCTTGGGGTTTACAAGACCACATACTTCGAGAATGTGGGGGAGATGTTTTAGACTCCGATTACAGGAGTGCGTTGGACCTTTTGCATAGTTCTCTTCCCGACCTTGATATTGGCGGTTTCTACATTAAAGACACCGCCCCTCCTAAATCCCAGAAAATTCTGGCGAATGCCTTATATGGCGAAATTGTCAAGAGGTTTGAAGAGAAGTTTGTTTTATCCCCTCGGCAAAGAGCTGTGTTTGAATGTCTACGTGCCCCACATGCTCAGGATTTTCTGTCTGTCGCACCTATTGAAGGCTTGGGGCAACACATGTCGGATGTGGAATACCGTGCTATCCTTAGATACCGACTGATGATTCCTTTGTTCCCAGTTGACGAGCCATGTCCGGTATGCCGCAAAGCGTGTTTGGATTCTTTCGGCGAGCACGCGATCCACTGTAAAGAGCTACCAGGGTTTAAATATCGGCATGATTGGGTGAGAGATGTGCTATGTGATGTTCTTAAGCGGGCCGGGATATCTGCCAAAAAGGAGGCTCCAATAAATTTCCTGACTGACCCCTTAGAGGGGAGGTCCACTTTACGCCCAGCGGGCATCCTTGTGTTTGGATGGGAAGGGGGAAAACACGCTTGTGTAGATCTAACTGGAGTCTCCCCCCTTGTTGGGTTCAAGGACAAGGGCTTTGTCGTAGGGCAAGCGGTGCTCAAGGCAGAGGCGAGCAAAGTGGCAAAACATGAGAAAGCCTGCCTGGAGAATCAACATGTGTTTGTCCCGTTTGCGTTTGATACCTTTGGGGGTCTCGCTCCTGACGCTGTGCGACTTTTGAATCGGGTTCAAAAAGTCGTTAATAGTAATTTTTCGTCGCTAAAGGTTTCAAACTTTGTATTTAGTAGAATTGGTTTTTCTATTCAAAAGGGGGTGGCGGCGCAACTTGTTGCCCGACTACCTGCCATTGCTTTGTAATTGTCTTTTTCTCGTGTGGAAAAAAAAATATATATATAATAATAATAATATTCATAATCAATACTAAACTTCCATAAAATATAAAATAACTAATAAAAAAAAAGTCTCTCAGCCCAACTTTTAAATACTAAACTTCCTCCCCTTATTAATATTGAACAAAATTATCATTCTCTCTCTCTCTTTTTCAAGAAATTGTGATTATTTGTGTTATGTATTGAGATCTATGATCTTATGTTATGTATTCGATATTGGATGTTATATTTAAATGTTTCCCTACGATTCAATGAAAGTTTTTGGTTTAAAAACTAAACTGCAATGTGTAAATCTAATGTAGGAGGCCCTCCATATTTGGGGTTTTTTTTTCTTATGTTTAACCAAGATTGGTAATGACGGGCTATAATACAACATACATGTGTCTGAATGAGTGATCGTAGACCAAATGAGTTTTAGCATGTCGTAATAAGTTCTAGCCATAATGAGTCTTAACGGAAGCCCTAAAGTGCTATGATATTCCACCTCTAGGATCTCATCGAATAAGGTAAAATAGTTTCTTACATGTTTGTTATAGTAAGCCCTCTTTCACGCACACACCATTATTTTGTTTTATCACCTATTGTAAGTTGTTTTGGAACCCATAGTCAAATACACGAGTAACTAAAGAAATACCTGGCAATGCCCATTGCCATTTCATTCTTATAGACATCATTCGCAACACTCCAAGAGGTTACAAATGTTTGTATTCAACACATCTAAGTATGCTTTGTGAGCACATGCCACTGACACTCGCAAAATTTTATGATATGGAAAATGAAAAAGAAAAGTCTCAATACTATACATCACACTCGTCTTTGTTGAACTTATTTTCCAAGTAAAAGCTCGCCACCACTGGGTTACGACCAAAGATCCGTCCATTAAATCCCCCCCAAGCATTTGTTGAGCTTTTCGTATCAGCAAACTCCAAAAAAACCTACACAAATGGAAGGAAAAGAAACTGAAGTTAGTTTCATTATCTATCTATCTATATAAACATAAAATGTGTTTTTATCTAAAATAATAAATAGTATCATATCTACCGTTTGAATAACGATAAATAACAATGATATAATATATATATATATATATATATATATATATATATATATATATATATATAGGATAAGGATCATGTGAGAAGTAGTAGGCTAAATGAGAAACTTGAGAACCATTCTGGACCACACATTTTCCCTAAGCAAAAAAATGCAAAAAAAAGGTGAAAAAATGCAAAAAAAAAAATTTTTTTTGGAAAAATCGCAGCTTTTTCTTTAAGAATTAATTTTTTTTGATTTATACACATGTGTATATTGTTAATCTTTTAACTATACATATATGTATATTGTCAATTATACATATATGTATATACATGTTTAAAATTGAAAAATAAGTGTTATTTAGGGTTTAGCATTAGTATTTAGGGTTTAGCATTAGGGTTTAGGGTTTAGTTTTAGGGTTTAACATTAGGGTTTAGCATTAGGGTTTAGCAATAGTATTTAAGGTTTAGCATTAGGGTTTAGCTTTTGGGTTTAGTATTAGGGTTTAGCTTTTGGGTTTAACTTTAACTTTTGGGTTTAGCTTTATCTTTAGGGTTTGTATTAGGGTTTAGCATTAAGGGTTTAGCTTTAGTGTTTAGTTTTAGCTTTTGGGTTTAGCATTAGGGTTTAGCTTTAGGGTTTAGCTTTAGGGTTTAGAGTTTAGGGTTTAGCATTAAGGTTTAGCTTTAGTGTTTATGGTTTAAGATTAACAATATACACATTTTTTCAATTTTAAACATGTATATACATATATGTATAATTGACAATATACATATATGTATAGTTAAAAGATTAACAATATACACATGTGTATAAATCCAAAAAAAAAAAAATTTTTTTTAATTTTTTTTTTAATCCTTAAAGAAAAAGCTGCGATTTTTCAAAAAAAAAAAAAAAAAAAAAAATTTCATTTTTTTCACCTTTTTTTTTCATTTTTTGCTTAGAGAAAATGTGTGGTCCAGATTGCTTCTCAAGTTTCTCAAATAGGGTGGACTTCTCTTAGGATCCCTACCCTATATATATATATATATATATATATATATATATATATATAGGGGGAGGTTCATTTGAGAAGAAAATTAAATTGAGAAGAAAAAGAATAAAGGGTACAATTGTAAAACATTAAATAGTTTTTCTCTCATCTCATTTATTATTATTTTTGACTAATTAATTAGTCATAAAGAGTATCATCCTACACACTAAAGTTTTTGCCTAGACACATCAAAATTTATCCTACACGTTTTTGAAATTTATCCTACACATACTGAAATTTATCCTACACTACTCGTAATTCATCATACACACCTCATAATTTATCCTACACTTTAAATTAATTTTTTTCTTCTTTGAAAATATATATATTTTTTAAATAAGTTACAAATTTAATTTAGTGAGCTATTAAAAAGAAAGACTAAGAATTAATGATCTATCTAATTTTACCAATATACCCTTACACCCATATTAAATACAAAAATTAAATGAAGTAAAATGAAGCATTATTATTGGTTGAAGTTTGTTCTTTTTTATTCTTACAAAAAAATTCTTCTCATTTGAACCCTCCACTATATATATACTAGCGGGAAACCCATGCTACGCGACGGGATTATAATTTTTGCTGATACGTATTGTAGACACTGCGCATATGATTTGCTAATTTGAATGATTTGAACGATTTGGATTATTCTTAGTTTCTTCCCTTTTATGTGTGCATTCTAATAGTGCTCCGGAAATCAAATGTAGCGTGCTGAAAAGTAACAATGCTATATTTATTACGAAAAGGAAAATTGTTTGCTTGTAAATACACCGGAGGAAATGTAGCTTGGATGTTGAATTAGTAGCTAAGGGATATTTTGGTATACTTGTTGTCTCCTCCTTTGGTGAACTGCAAGATTTGTAGTATATGGGACATGAGGTTAGTATTGTATGGTTTGCAATAAATGAAGAATGTTTTTATGTTACGGAAATAAAATCAAATGTTATGGATAAGAGTAGCAAATGATGGTATATGTTAGGTTGAGGTGATGTACCTTTGTTTTTAGTCGCGTAAAACCTCTTTGTAGACGACATTTGAGGTGAAAACCCCATTTTTGTTATGGCTATTGGTTGGATGCACTAATACCTTTGTGTTTTGCCTTGTTGTGCATCTTGACAATGCCACATAAAGTTGGCCATGTGAGAATACAAGTTCGGGGAGGTAAACACCAACGTGGGGAATGGTTTGCCCTTGCGCTTTATTTATCGTCATGGAGAAGCTAAGCCGGACTGGGAGCTGTTTTCTTTTTAGTTTGAATGGAAACATATCGTCTTCAGAGGGAGTGAGGGGTATTCTTGGTAGGAAGACCCGTTTGCCCTTATGTTCTCCAACCGCTATTTCCGCATCAATAACACTTCGCTCGAACCGTTTACATATTAGTCTGGTGGCATTGCATAGGCCATTTGACGGGTCGATGTTTTGTAACAATATAATTGGGCTTCCAATTTTTAGGCGTAGTTTGTGTGGGGGGATGCCACTTACTGTTAGTGAGTTTAGGAACTCAATCGGGTTCAAATGGTGTTGGTCATCATCAACCTCATCGAAACTATAGTAGTGTTTCTCCTCTCCCTGGAAAATGTCAATTAAGTGGTTGTTAATCTCGTCGACACTCTCATTTCTCGTTGTTAAAATGGCTCTAGAGGTTATGTAATCGGGGGACTGGGCATTTACGTTGAGGGAGGGGAAAATGGATTGAATGAGTTGTTTGATGGAGTTTTCCTTTGTGGTGAATGGGATTGTCATGTCGTCGGGGATGCGGATTTGGTTTCCATCTATGGTCTCCTCAATTCCATTGCCGGCTCGTAAAAGGAATTCCGAGAACCACGAATCAGTACGCGCTCTCATGTTTATGGAGAGACATATTTTCTTAGTTAAGGACCAAAGAGGTGACATGCGTAGGCTGGCGTCTACGATTTGCGCTCGTGTGCCTCATCTAATTACTGGTAGGACTTGCCTAAAATCGCCTCCCATTACCATTACCTTTCCTCCGAATGGGAGGTTAACGCCTATTATGTCTTGGAAGGTCCTGTCAACGGCTTCAATAGACTGTCGTGTCGCCATAGATGCTTCATCCCAGATGATTAGTTTTGCTAACCTGATAAGTTGTGCACGTGCACCTTGTTTTACTATGCCGCACATCGAGTTGTTGTCTAGTTTAGTTGGGATCTTGAATCTTGAGTGTGCTGTTCTCCCACCTGGCATGTTGTTTGCTGCAGCGCCTGAAAAAGCGGTCGCGAGTGCAATGTGGCCACGTGATCGAACTTCTGCGAGTAATGCTTTGTATAGGAATGTTTTCCCTGTTCCACCTGGGCCGAAGAAGACGCCTGGTGGAACGTGATTGACATGTCTCATGATTTCATCGAAGGCCTTTTTTTGGTCGTTGTTAAGGGAGTGCTACGCATCTAAATGGGCAGGGTCAACAACTATATTGTACTCCTCTTGTATATCACGGTGGGTTACGTTTTGGCTGTGATGTTGTTGTGATATGCGTGGGAGGTCGAAGTCATTCAAAGTTTTACCCATTGATTGTAGGTTGGTTTCGATTTCAGCTAGGACCAGATTGCTGATGTGTTCGATGTTTTGAGAATGTAGACGATGATCTTCTGAAAGGGCATCAAAATGGTCGGTCCATAGCTTTTGAACATCGCCAGGTTCACATAATATCAATATGGTTGCAAACAACCAGCGAAGTGCATTGGGGAACTGAAATATAGCCGCCTCTTCCAGGCATTGCGATAAGATGTCGTCGTTTTCAATTAGTCCTAGTTGTTGTGCAGTTTTGCAAAATGTAGGATGTACAACATCATTGACCGTGCGAATATGTACAAAGGAAGTAGGCCCTCTGATATTTGTCAGGAGGAGGCGTAAGTAGTATCGTTCCCCTTCTGCCGGGTTTGCGGTAACGATACGACCTTTTCGTCCTTTGTGAATTCTACGGTTCCAACAGCACGAACTTTTATTCCATGTGTAGTGTTTTGGGAAATCTTTGTACAAATGGTCCCTTACTGCTGGTTCGATCCTATTTTTCTCGAAAAATGCAGTGAGCATGGTTTTTTTACCCCTTTCCCTATCTACAACTTCTGAGATGTTAGAATGCTCAGTAAATGTGACCATGTGGTTTTGTGGGAGGTGCAGCGTTAATGTTAAAACAGCGGGGTAGATCAGAGAGAGGCTAAATGAAAAAATCCGCCACATTGCCTCGGGGGGTGAGGTACCGTTTGATTTCATCGATGATTATGTTCTCGGTATCTGGTTCTACTTGGATGACTTGTTTATCATGACCTTTATAAATATATTTGAAGAGATATTTCACTGATTTTATACTGGAGCATATCTCGATATTTATGTGGCAATTGAATAACATCAACAGGGTTGGGTTATATGGGACAACCCATCTATTGTCAAGTGTTTTCCCACGAACGTCCACCCTAATCCCGTTGTTGCGTCGGCGGTACAATGGATATGCGTCTTCTCCTTGTCTCGTTTGTTCGTTGAATTGTCTTGGATAACGGAAGCGACATATTTTGGGATCTCCTTGCATGCAGGGACTGTTTTTTCGTAGAGGGCCGCAGGGTCCATGAATCATGTGTTTTACGACAATTGCGTGCAATTGAGGAAACCTTTCTACGCAAGGGATTTCGGCTGAAACAAATTGATCGTACTGGTCGGGGTTACTGACTTTGTGTTGTAGGTACATTATGAGAAGGAAATGGGCATGTGGCAAACCACGTTTTTGGAACTCGATGACGTAGACATAAGACTTCACCTCGCCGAGGACATGTTTTTTTAAGAGTTGGTCTTTGAGTGCCTCTAATTTAGCCCGGAAAACTCGCGAAACAAGATCCGGTCGGTCCTGTGCAGCCTGTCCAGGGTATAAGTTGGTGCATATCTCTGGCCAGTTTTGGTTGCATGTCATTGTTAGGAAGAAATTCGGTTTGCCGTCGTTCTGGACTAATGCCATTGCGTCTAGGAACCGGAGTCGCATGTCGCGGGGCCCACCGATGAAAGATGCAGGAAGGACTATTCGTCTTCCTATTCTGTTTGGTTGAGCGTCCCCCGTATTGATGCAGTCAACAATGCCTTGATACAAATCTGCCCTTATTTTAGATTGGTTATGTTGGCAAAATTGCAAGCGTGCCATCTCCAGTTTGATGTATGTGTCAACCACAAACTGTTGTAGTAATATGCCACCATGGAGAAGAATATTTTGTGTTGGGCGGATTTGAAACTTGTAGCAGTAGTACACTCGCATACTAACGGTTTTTCTATTGCCGCGTGTCGGTGCCTCTAAGAAATTTTGGAAATCAACAAGTTAGTAAACATTATAAGATAGTACATGTATTGTAGTTCTTAACGTGTATGCGTGTGTGTAAGTAGGGTGGGGATGTGTTTGTACCTTCTGTGTCATCGTCATCGGTTTCGTGATCGTTATGTGGAGTGTTGGCTTCGACTTCATTGCGTGGAATTCCACTATGCCATCCCGCCTCACCATTTGGAAAAAAATAAAGGATATGAGAGGGGATCGTAGCAACTGAAGTACGGCTGAATAGTCTGCGATTGTGCGGACCTCCCGTAGACGATGATGCTTCTTTTGTATGAGGTGATATCATTGTTACCTTCTACCCAAATACCAGCAACCTCGGATGTGGTTGGGCGGTTGTAGACACGTTGGTCAAGTTCAACTGATGCATTTAAGGTGACCCTGTAATTATCCAAGGGCCCTATTTCTGTGAGACTTCGAAAGGTCATGACATATGGGTTGGCGGAAAGAACACGTGTGAGGATCTCAGTGATAGTGCGATCCAAATTTGGCCATAGGAGTCGATCGTCTATCTCGTTATCCGGGTCATAAAAGTATAACTGTAAGTACCTGGGTTTGCCGTCCCGTGGTACTAACTGGTCAATTTTGTGGTATATTCCCTTATGTGCTTGGAACGTGTAAACGCCATCTCTCATGTTAGCCATTGTCTCGTCTAATGAGACACCCATCGAGGTGAAGGAGAAGTTTGTGTTGTATGCGCATATATTTTCCCTAAAAATCCTTCCAATTTCTTCTTGAGATGTGAATAGCTGGTGTAATTCAGATGGGACTGGGGTGCTCGCCAATCTAGTCTTTCCGCTCATGCAGTAAAATCTTGGGAATTCATGCGGGAACGTCTAGATCCGCAATAAGCATATGGGCGTTGTTCCTTTAGGAGATGAACACCCCTAGGTATTCCAGCGTAGACGAATTTGTAAGGATCCTCGTTGTTGTTTGCTGGTTGATTCGAAGCACGGCAAAGATGGTTATCAAAGGGAAGTGGCCTTCTCTGTGGGTTGTGTGGAGCACCTAAGTAAGAATATGTGGTCAGTGCAAACAGATAAAGGGAAAGAATTAATAGAAAGTCTGTGGTGGGTGTAGCAAAATTAAGCTTCCGAATGGTCAGGCGCATTGTTGGGATCTGTAGGGGGCATGTTTAGGTCGAAACCAACGTTGGAGGTTCCTGTCCGTACGTTATCTTGCCCATTCAGATCGTCATGATTAATAGTTGGAAATGGACGTGATAATGAATGTCGCTCAACTGAAGTACCTAAGTAATGAAATGTGGTCAGTGTAAAATAAAAATACAATATAGCAAACTTGTGAGGTAGGTATATGAAGAGGAACCTGCAGAATGTCCTAACAAATCATCGTGATCTGGAGGGGGAATGTTTAGGTTGAGATGTAAGGGGGAGGTTGGTGTTGATGTATTTTCAGTGAGGGGATTGTTGGTGTTATTCCCTTGTTGCAGGTGTTGTCTAGATGTTCTTCGTGATGCGCTACTTAGACGCCTTCCGGCACTTTGTGACTCATTGTATCTTTTTTTGCATGCACTCCGTAACACACGAGATGTAGCTAGTTCGGAACAGCACTGGTCGTCATCTGGTGGGGGCTTGTTCAAGTCGAGATGAAGGTGTTGTTCATCCCCGGATGTCATTGCGTTTGTATGTGTAAGGTGTAGCTATAAAAAGATGGAAGCCATCATTAAATATGTATATATAGGAGTAGGTGTAACAGTGATGGAGATAGGAAGTCTTTCTGTATGCATTATTAAAAAAATAATTAAATAGAATGGTAGTCATAGGAAGTCCTTAGGACATCTCACATAGGTCTAAGGGCAGAAACAAATAAACTGTACCAAAGTGTTTCAACTTCATCTTCCTCACATATTATCTCAACCACAAGACGCTAGAATCGACGGTATTTAACTCCTAAAAGTTTTTGTTTAAACCTTTATAGTTTGCAATCAAAGTGTTAAAGATTTAAAGTGATCGAGTAAATTAATAAAGCATTTACCAAGAATGGTGTTCGACAACCACCCGCGGCTTTGGTTCCGATTCGAGAAGTAGCAACGTTGAGGATTGTTATGGCAGGTTGCAACGGTCTTGTGATGCGGCGGCAAGCCTGTAGCAACAACAACGTGGTCGTCACGGTTATCGGCAAATGGTGGTTTGGAGAGATGAAATAGTAAGGGAGCTTATTTATAGTTTGCAACCAAAGTATTAAAGATTTAAAGTGATCGAGTAAATTAATAAAGCATTTACCAAGAATGGTGTTCGACAACCACCCGCGGCTTCTGTTCCGATTCGAGAAGTAGCAACGTTGGGAATTGTTATGGCGGGTTGCAGCTGTCTTGTGATGCGGCGGCAAGCCTGTAGCAACAACAACGTGGTCGTCACGGTTATCGGCAAATGGTGGTTTGGAGAGATTTGTAGCAACAGACATCAATATTCTCCTTCATGTCGGTTTTGTATAATTATGATATTGAAAAATACATACCTAGAAGAGCAAGTATGGATCCAATAACCAGAAACAAAACTGACATGAATGACCAGTTGCAAAGTCGGTCTTTATGGCCCTGCAAGGACATGTAGTACCACTCTCATGTATTAATTATTAATCTCCGAATGGATAGTGTGTTAGACTTTGAGAAACAACAGAAAATGGAGTTTCATAGCTTCAAATATTACTTCATGACATAGTGAATAACACCACTCCCAATGCAAAAGTTTGTGCTTTTTGTTTACAATGACTATTAACTAATGCTTTCAGAAAACTATATTAATCAAGAGGAAATGAGATTCACCTGTATTTCGGTCAAAATATGACCATATTGGAGTCCAATTATGCAGGCCACAGAAGCTGTTAAAGAACTGTACATCCACAATGCCAAACGTGTCATTCCCATTAAATGATTCAATAGACATAAATCATAGTTATTATTAAATAAAAAGTGTGAGGACTAAATTAACAAATAATATATGTTTGGTCTAAAGTATTGTTTGTCTGATCAATGAGTGCAAACAGAACAACAACGTGGTGGTCACGGTTATCGGCAAATGGTGGTTTGAAGAGATGAAATAGTAAGGGAGCTTATTTATAGTTTGCAACCAAAGTGTTAAAGATTTAAAATGATGGAGTAAATTAATAAAGCATTTACCAAGAATGGTGTTCGACAACCACCCGCGGCTTCGGTTTCGATTTCGATTAAAGAAGTAGCAACGTTGAGAATTGTTATGGCGGGTTGCAGCGGTCTTGTGATGCGGCGGCAAGCCTGTAGCAACAACAACGTGGTCGTCACGGTTACCGGCAAATGGTGGTTTGGCGAGATGAAATAGTAAGGGAGCTTATTGTCTACGAGGGCCAGAAACAACCGGTGTACGCGGTGGTGTATGGTCGGCAACGATGGTTATGTTGAGACTGATGTGTAAGGATCTGGTGATGGTTGTAATCTATACAAAGCAGAGAGGGATGGGTCATATGTAAAAGAGAAAGATGGAAGTTGGGTGAGTACTTAAAAAGGAGCCGGACGTTACATGCTGAACCATTCCAATTCAACTTTCACATCATTTAAATCTTCAATAAGCTAATTTAAGACTAATGGTTTTGTGAAAAGGAATACACTATTACTTTTAAATTTAAATAAAATCTAACTTCTCAAATACTAACGTCCGCGTATCTATACTACTATTAATAATGTGAACCTTTCATTTCTAAACTTTGTCTAATTTATTAGTAACCCTTCCAATTCAACTTCCACATCATTTAAATCTTACTTTTAAATTTAAATAAAAACTAACTTCTCAAATACTAACGTCCGCATATTATTAATATCACTAAATTGTTTGTCATTAGGACACTTTTTTAAATACAGCAAAAATAAAATCTACGCACCATTAAATGAAGTTTAATAAATAGAGATTATTGAAAGAAGTTGTTAGATTGAGGTTGTAAAATTCCAATTGTATCCTTTCAATATGTATTATATAGTAGTATAGATATATATATATATAGGTAAAGAGTATGGTACAAATATGGTTATCTACATTATGTACGCTATATTGTGAGCCGTACACGTTTCCTGATTCAGTTGGGTTTAAGAAGGTTAAATCAGACAATTAACGTAACCATCAGAGGGCAAATTCGTCTCTTCACTCATTCAGCGAGAAGTTCGTTACACTGATATCCCGGTAATTATTATTCAAATCAGTTTCAAATTTTACATAATTCACAATCTGCAGTTTTCGTTCGTATGTGATAGGGTTTCATTCAATTTGTCTATTTTCGATGGATCCACAGAGTAGCACTGGACGAACAGAAGATGATTTTGAAGAAAATCGACCGATCGGTGATCATGCTCAATTATCTGCTTATCAGAGAGTTTCGATTGAGGATGTTTTAAATCCGCGACCTGCAAATCCAATTCCAATTCCAGGTTCAAGTTCAAGTGCTGCAAACGAGATTTCTATTGGTAATTATGTTAATTCAGATATCTAAATTGTTCGTATAATTGTTTTTTGTTTAATTCTAGCATTGTTGTAGATGTTTTTGTAGTTTGAATGTTTGATTTCACTTTTGTATTTTTTTTTGAGAACAACATGTTAACTTCGCATGTTATTACTCTCTACAATTCGCATTTGGTTTGTTTTTTTTGTAATTTCGCATTTGATTATGTAATAAATCGCACATGTAATTCAATTAATCAATATCATCATTTCGCATGTATTGATCAGATAATTCGCATGTGGTTTATATGACTTTTTTATGTTTTTATTTTTGATTCATGTAGATGAAAGGGTTTACACTCCGGAGGTTCAGGCATCAGCTACACCTGTTGTTGGAATGCAATTTACCTCCATTGAACAAGCATATGCGTTTTATCAATCATATGCTAAGTTAGCTGGTTTTTCTATTCGGAAAGGTGGCGAAGTATACAGCGGTGGTATAATCAAAACTAAGTATTTGGTTTGTTCTAAAGAGGGACATAAGCCTGTGTGTATTGATGATAATTCCAAGTCAAAAAAGCAATTCAAAACAAGGAAAAGGGGGACTATTAGGACCGGATGCAAAACTCAACTTATGATTTGCACTGTGGACGGTAGATTATATACAGTCAAGAGATTTGTTGATGGTCATAACCATAAGTTTGTTTGTGAAAATGACATTCACATGCTCCCAGCTTACAGACAATTGTCAGATGTCCAGGAGGAGATGATATGGGAACTAGGCACTTTAAACCTTGGTCCTGTCAAAGCTTTTCATATAATGAGGAAACGTTATGGTGGTTTCGAGAACGTTGGCGCCACAGTTGATGATTGCAAAAAATTTAGGAAGCGAATAAACAGCTATACAGGAGAGTATGACGCTGACATGGTTATAAATAGGATGACTGACAAAAAAGAATATTTAGCTGATTATTCGTTTGAATACTCTGTTGATGATGGCAAACGTTTAACTGGGTTGTTCTGGGCTGATGGTTTATGCAAGCTTAACTATATGGAATTTGGTGATGTGATATCGTTCGATGCAACCTTCAAGACAAACAGGTAACTGTTTCAAAGACAAACATGTTTTGTTACTGATTTTTCGCATGTTTTGTCTGCTAATGAGGGTTCAATATCGCAAGTATATACAACAGAGTTGTGTGTTGAGTATATCGCATGCCCTTTTTCCCCTGGTTTCGCATTTGATTTTCATTATTTCGCATATAATAAATGTGATTTCGCATTTGTTGTTCAGGTACAAGATGGTGTTTGTTCCGTTCACAGGCATTGACAACCACTGTCGGAATGTAACACTCTCAGCTGGGTTGTTGGCATCAGAGAGTATTGAATCATATAAATGGCTTCTAAATTCATTTTTAAAGTCATTTGGTCGGCAGCCTAATGTTGTAGTGACGGATCAAGACCCTGCTATGAAACAGGCTATTGAGGAGGTTTTCCCTATTAGCAGACACAGATTGTGTATGTGGCACATAATGAAAAAAGTGGCAGATAAGGTAGAGCATGCAACATTTTTGTGTTTTTGTTTGTGTTATTTTTTATTATTATAGTTTTTTGTAATAGACTGATATAAAATGCATTTATTGTTAAAGGTTGGGCACGAGTTGTGCAATAATGACGAGTTTAAAAGGAGAATGTGCGACATTGTTTGGACCGATTCAATTGAGCCCGAAGAATTCGAGAGACAGTGGAAGTTGGTGATGATTGAGTTTGGTCTTACTGAAAACAAATGGATTGATGATATGTTTGGGATGAGATCCATGTGGATTCCGGCTTTTTACCGGCACGAGCCAATGTCAGGTCTTATGAGAACAACTTCAAGATCAGAGAGTGAGAACCATTTTTTTTGTCTGGTTGCTAATTCACAACTCACACTCGTAAAGTTTATGAATCATTTTGATGGGGCAATGGATGTTCAAAGGTTCAATCATAGAAAAAATGATCATATTTCAAGATATACTGAGCCAGCTGATTGGAGTCGAACTACATTGGAAAAAGATGCTGCTAAGATCTACACCAGGTCTATATTTTTTGATCAGCAATCAGAGATTCAAGGAACAATTTCCGAATGTTTGCCGATGGACACCAAAGTTGAAGGTCCACGTATCAGAATATTATTGAAGGACTTTACAGCACATGGTGATGGTTTATTGGAGGTATTTTTCATTTTTTTTTAGATATGCGAATTCTTTACATTACATATGCGATTTTAGTTTATTTACTTTACATTAACTTTTTAGATTTGCGAAATTGTTATGTTCCACATGCGATATTAAATTTACTTAATTACATGATTATTTAAACATGCGAAATTGTTATCTTTATACATGCGATTTTAAATTTTTTTTTTTGGGTTATTTTTGCTAGGTGTGGTTCAAGAATCTTGAAAATGATGTAACTGCACAGTGTAGCTGTTTGCGTTTTGAGCAGTATGGGCTGCTATGCAAACACATCTATTTTCTTTTCAAGATGTTTGGTGTTAAAGAAATACCAAACAAATATGTTATGAAGAGATGGACGAAGGATGTGGTGCCGAATGAGTTGAATGTGAAGTACAATTTAAATGTGGGTGGCAAGGATGTGCAATCAAAGGCTAAACGGATTGCTCGTGAAATCATTCATACAGGGGAGTATTTGGTTAGTAATTTGATTTCCGACCTTGATCAACTTGTTTTAGTGAGGGATCAAATGATGCAGCTTAAAGAGAGAGTTGATCAGAGTCGCATAACCAAGCAACTTGATCCAAAATTTGACCGATTTTCTAAGTTGATTGGTTATCAACAACCAGTAACTAATGCCCCCCTACTGTTCGTGTGCCGGCTGGTATAAGAAACAAAGGCCGCGACTCGCATAGAAGGATTTTATCTAAGAAGGAACAAATGATCAGCCGCAAAGGGAAAAGGTCAAGGACATGTAGTGTATGCAATGTAAAAGGTCATGACATTCGGACTTGCGAGGAGCTGAAAGGCAAACAACAAGGTAAACAGCAAAAAAAGAAGAAGAAGGGTGTCCAGATTGAAGATGGTTTGAGAGACAAAGACAATGAGGGTGAAGACGACGAAGAGGAAGATGATTTTGAAGATTACATTAGTGATGATGGATCCGATGAAGATCAGTGGGAAGAGGTGTCTGGAGATGAAGATGACGAGGATGAGTAATGTTTTTTTAAATGTAAATGCGAATTTACACGGAACACATGCGATTTTATATTCATTTATGTATATCATTTTTCACATGCGATTTTTAGTATTATAAACATGCGATTTTATATGCATCAGTTTATATTTATTTATATGATTTTTCACATGCGATTTCTCCTCTAATACATGCGATTTTGAGTTATCTTGTATTTTTTATGTTATTGTGGCAAAGATCCCTAATTCATTCATGCGATTTTAAATTATATTAAAGCATAAGATTTGTTCAAAACATATATCAAAAATAATAGTTATTGTCTAACACAGCCACAACCACAAAAGGATTAAAAATATAAATTAGTTACTTGAAGAAATGATTTTGTCACGTGCAGAAGAGCTGAACTTCATCTTCTCCTTCACAGTGTTCAGAGCATCTGTTAGGAAAGAGAAGGCCAAGTCATCAGATCGAGATTGCTCCTTTAGGTGATCCAAAGCTCTGTCTCTGAATGTTGATGGTGGTTCTTGAAGTAGCTTTTCCCATACTTCTTGGTTGTTCTTGATTTGTTCAAGGATTTTGCCCTGCACATCAAGAATCAGATGAGAAGAGGTGACATCAGTGCTTGAAAATAGCTCTTTGATTGCAATGGTTTTGATTTTTTCTATATCTTCAGATGCCATTTTTTGTTGTCTGTGTTTTTGTGTGTGTTTTATTTGGTCTTCTATGTCTTAATATGGAAGGTAGTTATCAAGGTTTTTTATATTAATATAGTAAATTTATTATATAGGTAGGGTGGTAAGTTCAGTAGTATTCATTGTAAAACTCATCATTACATGTCAAATTATAGTCACATCGTTGATAAATTAAGTTTTTGTATATAAAATAATATCATTTTTAGTTTTTAAGATTGGTAGTTTTTTTTTTTGTATTTTTTATTACAAAGTATTTTTTTTAAGTTTTTTTTTGCACTCTTCCTTATTCGAAATCGCACTTGATTCGAAAGTAATTCGCAAACCGTAAGAAACATACATTTAAATATCATTTTCTATGATATCACATGTGTAATTTATCTAAAATCGCAAACTATATGAAGAGATTTTGTAAGTGTTTGGAAACGCATGTGCATTATCCTGAAATTCGCAAACTATATGAAATCTCAAAGAATTCTTAACTTTTTACTGATATCGCATATGCATCACATAAAATTCGCAAACTATATGAAATGTCAAAGAATTCATTTTTATACCGAATTCGCATTTGTATTGTCGACGTTTTCGCACATGATTTGACAAACTGCATCATCTTCTTCGATAGTCAGTGCATACAGAATTTCTAAATTCATCAGAAGTTCATTTTATCAGAAGAACTTGATGAATAGGAATCGATCGATTTGGTGAATAAGAATCGATCGATTTTTTGTTAATTGTTATAATTTCGTCTTTGGTTTTGATTTAGGATCTTTCGTTATGATTTTTGATGTTTTGTTTGCCGTTATCAGGTGTTTTGATTTTAAATTTGACGTTTTTAACCTTGGCGGTTTCTTTTTTATGAATCCTATGTTGATAAATTTAATAGAAAAAGACGCTGTTTAAGGAAGATGATCCGACGGTTGTAGACGACGCGTACATAATGTACGATTAGAGGATTTTGTATGATAACCGGCCTCTATATATATATATATATATATATATAAAGAATTATAATGTTACATATGTATATAAACCATAGAATTAAAATTATAAAATAACTATATTATAATGTTACATGTGTATATAAACCATAGAATTAAAATTATAAAATAACAAAACATGTGGAGCTTTAGCTTTAGACATTAAGATCAAAAAGAGCCGAGCTCAAGCTCTTTGAAGTTGAACCAGCCGAGAATAATCTTAGGCGAGATCGAGCTCAGCTCATTTACAACCCCCTAGTCTTTTAGGTAATTACATTATTGAAAAGATGAGACTGAACTAACCTTGCCAACCCCTGCTGCTATTGGTTTACCATTAGTAAGATTTGGGCGTGGAATGACCACTTTGACCAACCTACCTGCAAAATGAATTGAAATTACTCAATTAGAGATCATAAACTACAGAAGCATAACAGCTATGGACATAGAGTGGTCGTAAGGAGGGCTTCTGTCTGAATAGGGAAAGATTCTTTATAGCATTGGCCAAATTTTAAAAGGGGCAATTTCATATATACCCCTATAAACTTGCAAAATATCATATATATATATATATATATATATATATATATATATATATATAGGGTGGAGTTCTAGAGTGAACACTAGTGTATTTGCGAAATGAGTGAACAAATCCAGGCCATTGATCTACACACGTGTATGGCCAGGATCTCACCATCAAATCGTAAAATACACTAGTGTATTTCAACATCAAATCCTGGCCATTGATCTACACACGTGTATGGCCAGGATTTGATGTTGAAATACACTAGTGTATTTTACGATTTGATGGTGAGATCCTGGCCATACACGTGTGTAGATCAATGGCCTGGATTTGTTCACTCAGTTCGCAAATACACTAGTGTTCACTCTAGAACCTCACCCTATATATATAGGGTAGGGATCCTAAGAGAAGTCCACCCTATTTGAGAAACCTGAGAAGCAATCTAGACCACACATTTTCTCTAAGCAAAAAATGCAAAAAAAAAGGTGAAAAAAATGCAAATTTTTATTTTTTTTAAATCGCAGCTTTTTCTTTAAGGATTAAAAAAAAAAATTAAAAAAAAAAAAATTTTGGATTTATACACATGTGTATATTGTTAATCTTTTAACTATACATATATGTATATTGTCAATTATACATATATGTATATACATGTTTAAAATTGAAAAAATGTGTATATTGTTAATCTTAAACCATAAACACTAAAGCTAAACCTTAATGCTAAACCCTAAAGCTAAACCCTAAAGCTTAACCCTAATGCTAAACCCTAAAGCTAAACCCTAATTCTAAACCCTAAAGCTAAACCCTAATGCTAAACCCAAAAGCTAAAACTAAACACTAAAGCTAAACCCTTAATGCTAAACCCTAATACAAACCCTAAAGATAAAGCTAAACCCAAAAGTTAAAGCTAAACCCAAAAGCTAAATCCTAATACTAAACCCAAAAGCTAAACCCAAATGCTAAACCCTAAATACTATTGCTAAACCCTAATGCTAAACCCTAATGTTAAACCCTAAAGCTAAACCCTAAACCATAAAGCTAAACCCTAAACCCTAATGCTAAACCCTAAATACTAATGCTAAACCCTAAATAACACTTATTTTTCAATTTTAAACATGTATATACATATATGTATAATTGACAATATACATATATGTATAGTTAAAAGATTAACAATATACACATGTGTATAAATAAAAAAAAAAAATTTAAAAATTTAATTCTTAAAGAAAAAGCTGCGATTTTTCCAAAAAAAAAAAAAAAAAAAATTTTTGCATTTTTTCACCTTTTTTTTTTGCATTTTTTTGCTTAGGGAAAATGTGTGGTCCAGAATGCTTCTCAAGTTTCTCATTTAGCCTACTACTTCTCACATGATCCTTATCATATATATATATATAGGAAGTGTCAAATACAATTAGGCTACACACACACCCTTACAAAGTAGTTGACATATCATATATTTACCCAATTCATTAAAAACAATTTTATAAAAGACATATTTACCCTTATTTTTCTAAAACTTTGAGATCTCATATATGACCTTTAACTTCAAATATTATATTTATTCATTTCTAGCTTAAATATTATATATGAAGAATGCTATGGTTTATGAAGATAACAAGTCAAAAAAAATCCCATCTTACCATAAGCTGCACATTCTATTTTAATGTCTTCTGTTATGTCTTTATGAAGAAACACTAGATAAATGGTCGGAACCGAGATATCTAGGGGGTTTGAATCCGCATAAAAGGGGTTCGTTCTCTCTCGTTTGATTCGACGTAGCAGCTCTTCTTCTCCGATAAACTCTGCAAAACAAAGCACCGTTAGCCTCGTCAAGGGGAGAAGGGGGTTCTCTCCTTGACCCGACTCCGGCGTGAGAATAAGTATGTGTCTATGAAGAAGAAGAAGAAGTATTGAAGAAGTGTGAGTCACTTGAGTTCATACCTGAGTGGTTTCTCATATTTATAGCCGGGAGTCTTTGGGCGGGAAAACCCGTTGGTGAAATGTTAACGGAAGATGCTAACACCGTAGGCGGTTATGTTTTCTCCGTTAATCTTCTTGATTGAACTGTGAGGTCACACGGATCGTGATCCTGATCGACAACTGAGGTTTGGCCACGTGGAAAGTGGGTGAGTGGAGGTTTTCCTCTAATTCCATGCCATCATCGTGATTTCGGGGATGCCCAAGATGATGACACGTATACCAGATGGTTACAACCGTCTTAGTGGTGCACGATTGGTCTTTCTAGAAGGTTATTGCTATAATCTGGTGTGACTCCTTTATCGTGTGGAGTCAGCTTAGATGAATAATATCCAAGTCTGGATATTATTTAAGCGGGAGTGCTGTTTGGGATTTTTGTCTGTTATGAGAGAGGCGCAAGGATTTATTAATCTCCCTTTAGCGCGCAGGTGTTGTTTGTTGCCTTTCTCCTGTGTCCTCTTTGTTGGACCAGTGCGCGGCCGCGCAAGGTTTAAAGAATATTAGAAAATCGAGGTTGTGGTATGGTCCAAACGCTCGAAACGAGGTTTTTGGGACCTTACCCCTTCAAGTCCCCCCAGTCTAGTGTTGCTCTTATGCAAATAAGTGGATCACTGGACTATGAGAAGGAAATGTTTTTTGCTGCAGGGATTTTGGCGCGAAAGTGGAGAATTTTTTATGAGGAAGTACACTTGCGCAATTTTTCGAAAAAATCTTAGAAGAAAACTTGTGAGTTTTCTTCTTTTTCATGATCTGACGTTTGTTTGAAAAATAAAACATAAATACATGAAGTACCTTTTCATCTTCCCTTCTTCTAAGGGTGTTGATGATGGATGTGCCATTGGACTGTTTGCTAATGCTTTGAAGGAGTATCTTCCGGTTAACCGGAAAGATCAGCCTTTGCTTGTGTACCGGCGGCGTCGAAACAGGTGTTATTCTGATCCTTCCTCTGGGAATGAAGGGATACCAGTTGTTGATGGGGAGATTGAGCTGGCTGTCGTTCCCCCTTGTTAGGGTGTTTTGGGAAATACTGTATACCTCTGACGAGGCTGCAATTATGTTTTTTGGTGTTTATTTTGTAAAGAACGTTTTGATGTTCTGCTGCTGTAAATGCTGCTAAAGGTGCCTTGCTGCACTAGTAACTTTTCCTTGTTAATGCAATGTTATGCATTCATGTTTTGTGTTTATTGATTTACGTTTGAATTACAATATGTTGCATGTGTAGAATTACTTTGTTTAGGTAGATCGAATGAGAAATGGTATTGTGCTCATGTGTGAACGTTTGTCTCTCATATGCGCTTATGTCGCGCCTTTTTTCAGACTGTTCATGAGGTGTACAATGTTTACCATTTTGTTTTCGCGTGAACCAAAAGAATTACATGCAATTTGTAACAAACAGTAACATGTATGAAGATGATGTCTGCATTAATAAAGCGTGAGGCTAATAATACAAGTGTAATGGAAAAAATACCTTGCATGTATAAGTTGGACTTGTTGAATAGCTTGGCTATGTATAACATCTGCGCAGTTGCTGCGCGTTCCTGGTGTGAGGAATAGTTGTTGTCTTTAACTGTGAGTAGGGATGTAGAGATAGTGAATAGTACGTGATTGCTCATCGTGGGAATTGGTTGTGCAAACCTTGGTGCTCGTTGATTGTACTAGCGTTTTTCCATGGGTTGTCAAGTGTATGTGTGCTCGTTCGTAAGCAAAGGAGTATGCGCGTATGGCGACTTACGTGCTTGTATGTAAAGGAACAAGCGCGGATGGCGACTTACGTGCTCAAATGTAAAGAAGCATGCGCGTATGGCGACTTACGTGCTCAAATGTAAAGAAGCATGCGCGTATGGCGACTTACGTGCTTGTATGTAAGGGAGCAAGCGCGGATGGCGACTTACGTGCTCAAATGTAAAGAAGCATGCGCGTATGGCGACTTACGTGCTTGTATGTAAAGGAGCAAGCGCGGATGGCGACTTACGTGCTCAAATGTAAAAAAGCATGCGCGTATGGCGACTTACGTGCTTGTATGTAAAGGAGCAAGCGCGGATGGCGACTTACGTGCTCAAATGTAAAAAAGCATGCACGTATGGCGACTTACGTGCTTGTATGTAAGGGAGCAAGCGCGTATGGCGACTTACATGCTCAAATGTAAAAAAGCATGCACGTATGGCGACTTACGTGCCTGTATGTAAGGGAGCAAGCGCGTATGGCGACTTACGTGCTCAAATGTAAAGAAGCATGTGCGTATGGCGACTTACGTGCCTGTATGTAAAGGAGCAAGCGCGGATGGCGACTTACATGCTCAAATGTAAAGAAGCATGCGCGTATGGCGACTTACGTGCTTGTATGTAAGGGAGCAAGCGCGGATGGCGACTTACGTGCTCAAATGTAAAGAAGCATGCGCGTATGGCGACTTACGTGCTTGTATGTAAAGGAGCAAGCGTGGATGGCGACTTACGTGCTCAAATGTAAAAAAGCATGCGCGTATGGCGACTTACGTGCTTGTATGTAAGGGAGCAAGCGCGGATGGCGACTTACGTGCTCAAATGTAAAGAAGCATGTGCGTATGGCGACTTACGTGCTTGTATGTAAAGGAGCAAGCGCGGATGGCGACTTACGTGCTCAAATGTAAAAAAGCATGCGCGTATGGCGACTTACGTGCTTGTATGTAAAGGAGCAAGCGCGGATGGCGACTTACGTGCTCAAATGTAAAAAAGCATGCACGTATGGCGACTTACGTGCTTGTATGTAAGGGAGCAAGCGCGTATGGCGACTTACGTGCTCAAATGTAAAGAAGCATGCGCGTATGGCGACTTACGTGCCTGTATGTAAAGGAGCAAGCGCGGGCGGCGACTTACGTGCTCAAATGTAAAGAAGCATGCGCGTATGGCGACTTACGTGCTCAAATGTAAAGAAGCATGCGCGTATGGCGACTTACGTTCCTGTATGTAAAGGAGCATTCGACTCGCATGGAGACTGACGTGCTCTTATCCTTAAATAAGGAGTATAAGTTTTACCACAATTTTTGATGTGATTTTTCAATCGGCGGTATTATACCGCAACAATGGTATTTATATTGTTCCCATCATCTTGAAAAGATAACGGATTGCGTATGCCCTTTTTTTTTTTTTTTTTTAAATGATTCCTTGCATCCATCAAATTTTAAGTACCAATTGTACAGATATAGACGTTCTAATTATGCTAATCAATATAGATACTTGTGCATATATATCCGTTATAGCATAGATAAGTGTCAGATTGTAACACTTTCATGTTGAAAAGTCATGGCACTTGAATTAGTATAAGTGCCAGTTTATAACACTTAAATGTTTATAAGTGATAGCACCAACTGTTTAGTGTATGCTAAAAGGTGCTCACGTTATGTAAAAGAGTTCGGGAATTTGTATTACCTAGGTTTTGACGAAAACCGTATTAGTCAAGGCTTATAGCCCCAAGAAGCGAAGCTCCGGAAGTTATGTGTTGTGTGACCTCGGATCTGCAGCTTGTTGAGCATGGAATTTATATGAAACCCCCACATCTGGAGTGTTGTACAAAATTTGGTTCATGGCGATCTGGAACCTGTTGAACCAGTACTTTGGAGTTTTCTCCATGAACAGATCTGAACGGTTATGAACTCCCGTTTGCATTAGGGAAGTAGTTTCTCCTGAATGACTGTTGTTGCTTGCTTTTTTTTTTTTTTGCCGAATATCAGATCTGATGTTTGGGGACTCAGGTCTGATAATTTGTGTGAAAATTTGGTTCAAAGCTATCTGGAATCTGCCGATCCAGTATTCTGGAGCTCTCTCTATGAGTTGATCTGAGGAGTCCTTTTCGTCTGAGTGATTGTTACTTGTATTGATTCCCATGATTCCGTCGATCTGAGTATTTGGGGTTGTAAAACCCTTGAATTCAGACCGAGGACCTGATGGGTGAGGTGATGAATTCTCTGCCATGTGAAAACAGAGAAATGAGGGAACTGAATCGAAACGGGATAAAACTGAAAAAACAGAGAAATCGGTGGGCGCCAATGAAGAAACACTAGATAAATGGTCGGAACCGAGATATCTAGGGGGTTTGAATCCGCATAAAAGGGGTTCGTTCTCTCTCGTTTGATTCGACGTAGCAGCTCTTCTTCTCCGATAAACTCTGCAAAACAAAGCACCGTTAGCCTCGTCAAGGGGAGAAGGGGGTTCTCTCCTTGACCCGACTCCGACGTGAGAATAAGTATGTGTCTATGAAGAAGAAGAAGTATTGAAGAAGTGTAAGTCACTTGAGTTCATACCTGAGTGGTTTCTCATATTTATAGCCGGGAGTCTTTGGGCGAGAAAACCCGTTGGTGAAATGTTAACGGAAGATGCTAACACCGTAGGCGGTTATGTTTTCTCCGTTAATCTTCTTGATTGAACTGTGAGGTCACACGGATCGTGATCCTGATCGACAGCTGAGGTTTGGCCACGTGGAAAGTGGGTGAGTGGAGGTTTTCCTCTAATTCCATGCCATCATCGTGATTTCGGGGATGCCCAAGATGATGACACGTATACCAGATGGTTACAACCGTCTTAGTGGTGCACGATTGGTCTTTCTAGAAGGTTATTGCTATAATCTGGTGTGACTCCTTTATCGTGTGGAGTCAGCTTAGATGAATAATATCCAAGTCTGGATATTATTTAAGCGGGAGTGTTGTTTGGGATTTTTGTCTGTTATGAGAGAGGCGCAAGGATTTATTAATCTCCCTTTAGCGCGCAGGTGTTGTTTGTTGCCTTTCTCCTGTGTCCTCTTTGTTGGACCAGTGCGCGGCCGCGCAAGGTCTAAAGAATATTAGAAAATCGAGGTTGTGGTATGGTCCAAACGCTCGAAACGAGGTTTTTGGGACCTTACCCCTTCACTTTATAATCGTCATCGTTAATCAGCTCATCTCTGGTCACCACGTGTGTCAAACATAAAACCTTGGTGGGAGGTGTGCCCCCAGGTTGCAACATCAATTTCTGCAAAAAGTAACAATATTAATTATAGTGCTACTTAAAAGAATTAAAACGAAGAACTAAAACGAAAAAAAAAAAAAACGTGTTCAGGCCTGTGCAGCATTTCTGTTTTGACCACAAATAGGTGCAGAAGCATAGGAGAATTCCTCACCTGCAATGCAATTTGTTGTTGGACATGTGAGAGTACTGACACGCCCCGCAAAATTTCAGCATTCCGGAAGTTTCCGGAACACTAAGGAAGCGTCCAGTACTGCCCGGAAGTCTCCGAAACAGCCTAGACAATTCTGGAACGTTTTGGCACCCTTAGAAGGTCCTAGATCAGTCTTCAAAGTGCTCGGAACAGTCTAGAATGGGCTACATAATACTGCCATAAAAATCAGCCAAAGAACATTCTAGAATCCCAACAAATATCATGATATTTATGTAGGAAATATCTAGGTATTAAGACTAGATCTTTGTAAAGGAATGATCTAGATTTGGAACTATCTAGATCATGTCCAAGTAGTATAAATAGGAGTGTTAGGCATCATTTGAGATCACCCCACATAACTCCTCATAACTCATTCGTAACCCAACTTCTTGTAAACACACTCTTGTAAATCTTCTTGTAATCAATACAAAGTTGTTTCTTTGTATACACAACTTGCAACCATCACTTTAATCACTCAAAACACTACATCGTTGGGGCACATAGCTTAACTTAGATCAAGTCTAAGTTGCTACACATGATTCAAAAGTTAACTCCATGACAGTACGCTTTCCTGTTCAGGATTTGGTTGGGTTTGACCATCGTTAGCCCGTCTAACAGTAAGGATTTTGCCACCAACTTTGAGACCACTAAGAGATGCACAAACACTATCTGTGACAGATACATCTTGATATACACAGAAAGCATAACCTTTTGAGGTGCCTGTTTCTCTGTCTGTCATGAGATCACAAACCCTTAGAGCCCCCCCCCCCCCCGGCAGCCTCCAGCAACTCCCTAACCTGAGCCTCCGTAAAATAATATGGTAGCCCACTGACAAGTATGCGGAAAGGATGCTCGAGCCCAAGGCCAACCGCAGTTAGGTTTAGGTTAGGATTAGGTTGACTTGGGCCAAGAGGAGCAGCTAGTGATGGATTGTAATCACTAGGTCTCTTGACCCTCACATGCACTCCCTGAAAATTGATATTTAGTGATCATGAACATTGAATAAACAAATCCTCAATTTCTAGAAAACCACTATTAGAATACCTCAAATATAATCCCATCCAAAGACATTGCATTACTGGCCTCCTCTACAGATCTCATTTCAACAAAAGCAAACTTCTTTTCATGATTAATGTAAACACTGACAACAGCATCACCTGATCAAATGCAACATTTTTAGAATATGAAGTTTAAAGGGTTGGTATTTTTTAAAACCAAGATGTAATGTACTCAGGACAACGTTAACCTGGACCAGCAGCATTTCCACCGATGGCAGCCATTACATGACTAAAGAAGGTTGTGACAGTCTGCAAAGATGATGATGATCAGATAACTTTCAGTAGACTTATGTTTTTCCTTCACAACAAAGTCAGATTTAGTTATGAAATTTACATATAATATCCTAGAATACGAGGGTTTGAGAGAGACCTGTTGATTAGCACTTGGAGGAAGATCACTAACATAAATCCGCCTTGCATTTCTAGTTGCCTGACCTGTAAACACTTATATCAAAGAGAAAAATGAAAGTTATCATAATTGCTATGCAGTTAATGCGGTAAAATATCGGATATCGGTCAAGGACCGATATTTGAGATATAGGTTATCTCGGTGGGATATCGGTTATTTTAATATCATGCAGAATTTATAAAACGCCGATATTAACTGCATAGCATAATTGTTTTCTCAGTTACAAGTGTTGGGACATGTACCTGCAGCACCAGCCAAGATTGCAGAAGCCGGAGGAATAATGTCAAAACCAGTAACCCTTTCTCTACAAACACCAAAAACTAAGTAAACTTCTTAAGCATAGATATGTGCATACTAAATGTTCCAGTCAAGGTTTAAAAAAATGGAAACGAGTTTCGAGGCGTTTTCCCTTCGCCTCACGAGGCGTAAGCCTCGAGGAAAACCGAGGCGAAATTAAAAATAAATATTAAATTATATATCTTATAAAAATAATAATACTAACTAAATTCACCATCAAATTCATGAAAATCATAAAAAAACACACATAAAAAAGACATAAATGGCTTGAAACTGACACAAAAAGTCAAAAACATCAAAAACAAATATAAAAAACCCCTGAGGCGCAGCCTTTTTAGCGCCCTAGCCCTTCTGAGGCGCACATACATTAAAACCCCCCTAAGGCGCAGCCTTTTTAGCGCCTCAGCCCTTCTGAGGCGCACATACATTAAAAACCCCCTGAGGCATGCCTCAACCGTTTTTTTAAAACCATGGTTCCAGTAAACAGAAAAACACATCATCAAAACTATAGATGTACAGCTAATTTAGCAATTAGAAGTAGTTCACAAGTTCCATGTCCAGTAATTAGCAAGACAGTAAACAGGAAACAATTTAACATGCTCCTCCATGACCGGTGTGATAGATAACATTTATTTTATAAACCGTTTTAGAAGTTTATGAAGGTAAAACTCAAGAATAACATTAAGTTGAATAGGATTTTATAAAAAGGTAAAGATAACCCATACTTTGTGTAGCGTGAACGAGACCGTGACCTTGATCTATGTCCAGATTTGGCTCTTGAGCGGTAACGAGATCGACTCCTGTGATAGTCATCATCGTCCCTATCCCTGCCCATTTCCCTCCTCTCACTCCTTTCCCTATGATGAGATCGACTCCGGTGATAGTCATCATCGTTTCTATCTCTGCCCCTTTCCCTCCTCTCACTCCTTTCCCTGTACTCTGCTTCTTTCACAGTATCTGTCTCTGCGTTTTCCCCAATCTCTCCCTTTGTCCCTCTCTCTGTCCCAATCACGGTCCTGATAGCAGATTCTTGCTACCTTAGTGACCAGAAAAGGATTGAAAATTAATCCATGGACACGTAGTTTTATTTATTTTAAGCCTCATACAGTCTACAAAAATCAGAAGTAATTAGACAGTCTCATTAATTAGACACAATTTTATCTACTCTCATGTGATAATTAAGTGTTTCAATTAAATAAAAACTACATAAACAAAGCAAAAGGCTAAGACTAGCTGTTGGAATAAAGAGATCATTAGGTCATACTTGCATTATCAACATTCAAAATCAAGCAAATGACCAAAACTTCCAAAACCATAAACTATAATTCTGCAATATACACCACCACCATTAACGCTTCAACATTCAACTAATCCATACTCCTAATTTCAATGTTATCAAATATAACCCTAAATATGTTCTCGATTGTTCTAACTAGCAGTAAAAAGAAAGATAAAATACCTGTTTGCTCACTTCTGTGCGACCACCACCATCACCGCCGCCGTGCCTGTTAGCTCCGCTGTCCCCATAGCTTTCTTCCTCATCTGTCATCTTCGTCTTCTTCTTGAAAAATCAGAATGTTTGAATGGTGAATTTGTTGCAGTCTTCTTGAAAAACAGAATGTTTGAATGGTGAAGTCTGTTGTAAGTTTGTTAAGACCCTAGGAGGCACAAGCCCCATAAATAAATAAAGAATATTAATTTTGGAATGCACAAACCGGTTCGAGTTTTGACTTTTCAATTATTGGTCATACCCGGGTCCCTACTTTGCGGGTAGGGTCGGGTTCAGGTTTATAAAACCCGAGTTTGGATTTTTTTCGGGTTCGGGTTTTTTGTGAACCTCTATCGACAAGTAACATAACCAATGTTTTGAAAATCGTTTGCAAGAAAAAGTGTTATTCGTGAATGACCAAATCAGAGTCTAGCAAGGACAATTATAAATGTGACAATATGAGCATATAACCAAACCTTGACTTAGAATGCCTCGTCGTATATCCAATAAAATATAATCGTTTTCGGAAGTTTCGAACACCCTTTGTCTTAATTGGGTTAGCGCTACTAACCAAGGGTGGGGGCATCAACCCAATAGTACTATTCGCGATATTTCACAACTAATAGTTATAGTTCTTTAAGCACGAGAGCTTTCCTTGAGCTCTCGAAACAATCGATAATCTTAAATACTCATATTCACATTATATGTACAACTAGAATAAACTAACATGCAAATCGTAAATCGTTTCGTATAAAACTATATGCCCCCCGCGCCAAATTTGTAACACGGTAAAAGAGGGGTCGTGATTACTCACCTCAAAATCCGCTTGTAAAAGCTAGCGGCACAAAAGCCCAAATAAAAGCTAACCCTTTTTTTCAAATAAATCGGTAAAAGAGGGGTCGAGATTACTCACCTCGAAATCGGGTTGTAAAGCTAGCGGCACAAAAAGCCCAAATGAATGCTACTACGACCTACACCACCCTAACACATGTAGGACATCTTAGGGTCCATATGTTATGTCTAATTTGCAAGTGTTTACCCAACTTACTAGACGTGATAAGATGTTATTATTTGAAAAAAGGGTTTGACTTGACTACCCGTTGGTGATTGATATATATATATATAGATCATGGGTTGAATAATTCTCTTCATGATTCTTAAGTTGTCTAGATGCGTAAGCTATAACCTTTTGGCGTTGCATTAACACACACCCATAGCCTAACTTAGAAGCGTCACAATAGACTACAAAGTCTTCAGTTCCTTCTGGTAACGCTAATATGGGTGCATGGGTTAATCTATGCTTAAGAATTCTAAAAGCTTCTTCTTGTTTTGGTCCCCATTCAAATTTAATGGATTTACAGGTTAACTTAGTTAAAGGAATGGCTATCTTAGAAAAATCTTGAATAAATCTTCTATAATAACCGGCCAATCCTAAGAAACTTCTAACCTCGGTTGGTGATTCAGGGGTTTTCCATTTGGTAATCGCCTCGATCTTTGTTGGATCCACATGAATTCCTTCATGATTAACTAAATGTCCAAGAAACTGTACCTGTTCTAACCAAAACTCGCACTTGGAAAATTTAGCATAAAGCTTTTCCTTTCTTAATAAACTTAAAAGTGCGTGCAAATGCTTTGCATGTTCCTCTTTACTTTTAGAGTAGATGAGAATATCATCAATAAAAACAATTATGAATTTATCCAAATATGGATTACATATTCAGTTCATCATGTCCATAAATGCGGCTGGGGCATTGGTTAAACCAAATGGCATGACAGTAAATTCATAATGACCATACCTTGTTCTAAATGCGGTCTTAGGAATGTCCTCTTCCTGTACCTTTAATTGATGATATCCTGACCTTAAATCGATTTTAGAGAAAAATCGAGCTCCTTGCAATTGGTCGAACAGATCATTGATTCTCGGTAATGGGTACCGGTTCTTAATTGTGACCTTGTTTAATTCACGGTCGGCTTGATCAATGCTAATGAATGTCGTTCGTTATGTAACTACAACCAACAAGTTCGTTCACATTATCGAAATCGTTAATAGTTTAGTATAATTCGTTCTATTCGTTTTTGAAATCATCGTTTAAACCTTGAAAACATTTTGTACATATGAATCACCCCAAAACAATTGAAAACAGTAAAATAGGGGAACTATGTACTCACATGTAGTGCAAGGTATCCTCAATCAATAGTACTTCAACAAACTCGAGTAAACCAGAGAAATCAAGCAGCACCTAGTAATTGAATCACTAGTAAATAATAGACGCCTAAATCGGAAGATCGGACAGAATGAGATCTTGTAACCCAAATGAGTGTTGGAACTCATGTGATATGGTTTAACAAGGCCTACATCCTAAATGAAACCTAACTTAAGTGCTTTCGACCCATCGCGACCCATTAAGGTAGCTTATGCTACGTTAAAGCGTCGTTCGTGTGAAACGCGTTCGGAACGCCTAACTAGTCCTATGATAAGTAAAATATGCCTCAACATGGGTATATATATATATATATATAAATGGTTAGGATCGTGTGAGAAGTACTAGGCTAATTGAGAAAATTGATAAGCATTTTGGACCACATATTTTTCCTAAGCAAAAATGCAAAAAAATGATCGTAGTTTTTTTTGTCAGTCTTTTTTTATATATACACATGTGTATATTGTCAATCTTTTAACTATACATACACTTATATATGTGTTTGAAAATTAGAACATATGCATGCGCATCTATGTTTGAAGGGAATGATTTAGTTTTAGCATTAGTGTTTAACATTTAGCATTAGTATTTAGGGTTTAGGGATTGGCTTTAGGGTTTAGCATTAAGGTTTAGTTTTTAGTATATTGATTTGTCTTTGGGTTTAGGGTTTAGATTTAGGTTTAGGTTTTATAGTTTAGAGTTTTTGGTTAGTGTTCGACGAGCGATTCCAATGCCGCTAGAATTAGCTCAAGGGGTTCCTACACTTCTTAGGTTAAGGATATATATATTTTTCATAATATACACATATGTATAGTTTGAAAATTAACTATATACATATGTATATAATTCAAAATTTGACAATATACATATTTGTATATATTAAAAAAACTCTTAAAATGTGCGGTTAGAAGTAAAAAATAATAATTTTGGCTTGGAGAAATGTGTGGTCTAGAATGTTTCTCAATTTTTTCAAATATGATGTTTTTCTCTAAGGATCCCTAACATATATATATATATCTCTACTATAATAAAGGAAAACTTCACAATCCTACGTGGCAATCTCCCAAGCCCTCCCCCCTAATTACATCCTATGTGTAATTATAAGAGATTTTTCGTTTTTTTTAATAATCATTGGTTTGTGTTGAACAATTTTGGGCGGCCACTTCTTGGATTTAAATTTGAATTCCCGCTCCACATCCTCAAAACCCATTTCTGCCTCCTTCTTTTCATTGGTAGAGAGAGAACTAGAGAAAAAATAAAGTTAGAGAGAGAGAAAAGGGAGAGAGTCTCTAGAGAGAAGAAAGCCCAAAGGTTCTGGTCAGCGATTAGAGCCTCCTTCTTTTGTTCCGATCTATCACCAAAACCCAATTCTGCCTCCTTCTTTTGTTCCGATCCATCACCAAAACCCGTTCTCTCTCAAAATAATTGTTCTCATCTATCTGTTTTGATCTTCAGTGTCGATTATTGTTGGTGGCAGTGATGGTGGTTTATGGTCTCTGGTTCTCGGTGTTAGCAACGACGACTAGGGTTTTCAAGGGAGATGTCAACGACGTTTGTTCCAGTTAGAGTCAGACGATCAACGACGTTGTGGCGTGCTCAGATGACAAAGATGAGGGTTAAAAGGTGAAAAGAGGGTGGTGGTTGGAGCAGAAATGCAGATCGAAAAAGGTGAAGAAGCATCAAGTGTTTGCGGATACTATTAATGAGAAATCAAGTGATCCCCAGATGTGTGAAGCTTATGTTTTTGATATTTATGAGTATCTTCATAATATGGAGGTTTGTGAAATTTTCTTTTGCATTTAATTTAATTAATCGATTGATTTACTTTGTTAATTTTAGGGTTTACTGTTTATGTTGTATAATTGTTGTTTACTGCTAAATCAAAACATAGTGTTTGGTGGTTAACCTTATTAGATTGTCATAAGGATATAAAAGGTTAATTTTTTTCGGTTTATGATTGAATGTGATTGTTATTTTTATCTTCAAAGTTATTAACTAACTGGATTTAGGGTTTGTATGGAAAATGGATTAATACATATATTTGAAAAAGTATTGAAGTTCTGTGTTTATTTTGTTTGTGGATTTAGAGAAAGGTACATAGAAGACCGATAGCGGATTACATTGAGAAAGTGCAGAAGGATGTTGGTATAAACATGAGGGGGGTATTAATTGATTGGTTGGTGGAAGTTGCTGAGGAGTATAAGCTTCTTTCGCACACTTTGTATCTCACTGTCTCGTACATAGATAGATTCTTATCCGTAAATGTGCTTAACAGAAAGAGGCTGCAACTTCTTGGTGTTTCTTCGATGCTCATCGCAGCGTAAGTGGTTTGTTATTTTTGTGGTTGATATGTTTTTTTAATGAATTGGGATTGGTTGTTGAATACGAATTGTATGCGTTTTTGGTACAACAGAAAATATGAAGAAATTAGCCCCCCGCATACGGAAGATTTCCGTTACATCACGGAAAATACTTACACTAAGCAAGAGGTTGTGAAAATGGAAGCTGATGTGCTTAAAGCTCTCAATTTTGAAATGGGCAATCCGACAGTTAAATCTTTCCTTAGGTATGAATTGAAACAATTGAGAATCTAGATATAGTAACGCAAGATTGTGCGTTCATTAACTATAAACTAATTGGTGTTACCCTTTTGACTTTTTGATTAACAGAAGAATTACCATTGTTGCTCAAGAAGATTATGAACTAAGCTCCTATATGCAGTTAGAGTTCTTGGGTTATTATTTGGCAGAGTTAAGTTTATTAGAGTATGGGTGCCTCAAGTTTTTGCCTTCCATGGTAGCTGCATCTGTTATCTTTCTTTCGCGATTCACACTCAAACCAAGGGCACATCCACGGGTAAGAACACGCGGCCTAAATTCACTTATTTTAATTGAAAAAGGGTCTGGAATTCTTTTCTCTTATAATAATATGTATTCACATTTACAGAATTTGGCTTTGGAGCAACTCTCTGGATACAAGCCATCCGACTTGAAAGAATGTGTTCAAATTTTACATGATCTACAATCGGGTAGAAGAGCAACCAAGCTGGTGGCAGTTAGAGAAAAATACAAGCAACATAAGGTATGTGTAACACTCTTATGATTTTCAAATCTGGTGCCAATTTGTAAATGCTTAGTTACTAAAAATTGAGAATATAGAAATGTTTGGTAACTTACCCTCTACCGCGGGTGATTATTATCTTATCAATGTCTGGTAGAATGTTTGATAGTTACTGTATGGTTCTATGCAGCCTAATTCTTCCTTGAATATGCTTATATGTGTAGTTATATTGGAAAATAGAACTCCTAAATTGAGAAATTAGCATCACTTCATGAAAAAGCATATTTTAGTGAGTTGTTTGGTTGGCGTTTGTGATGATTTTGTAAGTTTCCAAGCTTTGTTATTCATATGTTTTGTTATTTTTGTAAGTTTTTTGTTGGATTAATGCTTCATGATTTAAACATATAATAGATAACAATAAGTTAAATAGTAGTAGGGGTGCAAATGAGCCGAGCTACTCGCGAGCTACTCGAACTCGGCTCGAAAAAAAAGCTCGAACAAGCTCGAGCCCGAGCCTAAAAACAAGCTCGTTTTGTAAACGAGCCCGAGCTTCGCTTATCGAGCTCGAGCCAGCTCGCGAGCCTTAACGAGCTTTATTTTTATATATTTTTATCAATATATTAAACATATATTTAAATAATAATATTTACCATTTATATAAATATAAAAAATAACTAAATTATATGTATAACAATAATTATAATTAATAAATACAAAACGAGTCGAGCCCGAGCCGAGCTCGAGCTTGAAAAATTACCTTCGAGCCGAGCTCGAGCTTTAGAAATAAAGCTCGAATCGAGCCGAGCTCGAGCTCGAGCTTTCATATGTTAAACGAGGTATATTAAAACCTGTTATTCCTTCCGATACATATTGTTATCATAAACTGTGACAAATAAATCCTTATCTATGCTTCATCATACAAGGTATATTTCATAGTCGTGTCACGGAAATGAATTCGTTTTTCTTCAAGGTTTTTTTGTAAATGTATACATTTATTGGTGTATATTTATTTGCATGTTTGTTCATTGTTTTCTATATGTTGGCAAAGGGTCTATTTAAGAAGTGAGAGCTAGAGTTTAGTATGCACGAGAAGGAGTTATGATAAGAAATTGTTTATCTAAAATGATTGCAAGGATGAGATCTCTATGTGGCAGTGTTTTTGGCCGAATGATATATTGGAATAACTAAGCATAAAAAGTAGAGGTTAAACTTTTTTATATCTTTTTGTAGGAGTATATTGGCTAAATGGAGATTAAGGCTCATATGGGTATAATCCCAAATGTGGTATAACTTGCACATTTAACGTTTTGAGGGTATATATCTATATACAATGAGGTAAATTTATATAACAAATAGTGTAACAATGTTTTTTTGGCAGGTAAATGGTTTAACAAGTTTCGCTTTTGCTTATTTATATAATACACAGGCAAAAATTCGATTCACCATATTTGGGTTGATTTTGAATTTTATGGATGTTTTTTTTAACTCTATTGTGAGTATTTGAAGTGAACCTCAGCTGTAAGTTGTGATGGGTTTAAATTTATGTTTATGCACGGTGTGAGTTCTATCTATTGGGTGGGTTCGAATCATTAAGATGATTTATAAGATGGGGCTTGCGGCACGATACTCTTTCCGTGTAGAGGTGTACATAAAAACCGGTTTTCAAACCGTAAATGGAAAAAAAACCGAAATCGGTTTTTTGAAAACCAGGTTTTTTTGTAACTGGTTTGGTTCTAAACCCAGACTGACAGGTTGTTAAGCGGTTTGGGAGTTTGAGTATCAAAATCGGTTAAAACCGTTTTTTAAAAAACCGATTAACTGGAAAAAACCAGTTTTTTTTAACTGGATCGTATTTTATCAATGAACCGCCTTTTATTTTTTAACGTATTTTATGTTCGGTAGCTTTGACTCAGCAAAAAAGGCAACAAAATAACAGGGTTTTTTTCAGCAAAAAACCCAAAAACATGTTTCTTCAGCAAATAAATGCAAAAAACTTACAGTTTTTTTTCAGCAAAAAAACGTCAAAAGAGTGCAAGTTTTTTCAGCACCCGGGCTGGCAAAAAATCTGCAGTTTTTCCAGTAAAAAAACCTCAAAAATGCAGGTTTTTTCTGCAAAAAACCTCGATATAATGCAGTTTTTTCAGTGAAAAATGCAACAAGCAGCAGCGTCGCTGTAGTTTTTTAAAGGTTTTGGACCAGCGAAAACAGCACTCAGCAGCAGTGTTCTGAAGTTTTTTTGGACTGGGTTCGGGCGTTCGGCGAAAACAGCAACCAGCAGCACTGCAGCAACGTTCTGCAGTTTTTTGGATTGGTTTTTGGGACCGATTATAAATAAACAAGTTCTGAATAACGAACTGATTCCGTTTGGACCAGTTTTAAACCCGTGTTAGAGTTTAATGATAATATTATGTATTTGTTTTGTTTATTGTAGTCTTTATTATCAATTATAACCATATTGTGGTGAATTATTTTAGTTAATCTTTATGCTACAACTTCTCTTTTTTAGTTGTTGAGTTAGATCGATGGAAATTCCTTTTGATTGATCTTTTTACTTTGATCGTATAACCACCAATGATGTTGATCAACCCATTAATGTAGTCGAAGAGTCCTTCCATTAAGGCACTAAGAACTCAAGCGGAAAGAAGAAAAACTTGTGCGCACTCCCTTACACAACTACTTATATGACAAGTCGAAAATTATTTCAAAAGTCAATTACTACAACAAATAACTTTTGTATATTGGTTAGCAATTTTTTATATATTATCAAAATACCATTATGAAATTATTTAGGAATATTTAATTTAAATAACTTCAATTTCCACCGTTTGACAGTTGGAACTCATAATCCGTTAGTACAAGTTGGATGATCCGAATCAAAAGGTCCGATCCATATTCATTCGGATTCGTGTCCATCTGAAATTAAATAGGTATTTTGTAGTGAATTAATAGTATGCAATTTCTATTACTTATTGCCATATTGAAGTAAATGCCCTAATTAATTCAATTTCTGTTTTTTTTTCTTCTTGGTAAGGTTTGCCAAACATGGGTCGTAGCATGAAGAGGTATCAGGTTATAAATCATACAAAAAAATTATTTTTATAGATATAGATTTTTTTTTAACACAACCCATAACCCGTGAAGCTCACGGGTATATAACCTAGTATATATATATATATATAGGGAGGGGCTCATGCGAGAACCACTCTTATTGTGAGAACCTTGAGAACCAATGTGAACACAACCTAAAATAGCTAAAAAAACCTAAAAAAACCCTAAAAAAACCTAACCCCACCCCCCACCCCCCAAAAACCTAACCCCACCCCCCCCCCCCCCCAAAAAAAAAACCTAAACCCCCCCCCATCCCCCACCCCAAGCTAAAATGCTAAAAACTAAACCCCCAAAAAACCTAAAAAAATCTAAAAAAAATCCAAAAAAAATCCAAAATTTTTTTTTTGATTTTTTTAATATTTTTTAGGTTAAAATCGCTACTTTTCGAAGCCAAAAAAAAAAAATTTTTTTTTTTAAATTTTTTTTTTTTTTTTTGTTCGAAAAGTAGCGATTTTAACCTAAAAAATATTAAAAAAATCAAAAAAAAATTTTTTGTGTGATTTTTAGCTATTTTTAGGCATTTTTTGTGTGTTCACATTGGTTCTCGCGGTTCTCACAATAAGAGGTGGTTCTCGCATGATCTTCTCCCTATATATATATATATATATATATATATATATATATATATATATATATATAGGTTTAGGATTAGGATCCTGTAAAAAAGATTAAATTTGTGAGAAGGATAAGAAAGAATATGGTGAGGACACATGTCATTATTTATTTTATTAACTTAAGGGCAAGAAAGTAATTTAATAAATAAACCTAATTAAAGATAAAATTCAAAAACTCACATGCAATGCACATGCAAGTTCCCCCGTCTTTTTTAAACATCAATAACTTTTTATACGTAACTTTTAAAAAAATGCACCATAATAACAACGAGTGTTTTTTTTTATCTTTAATATGAGTACCATATTGCTATACTTATATAGAGAAAAAAAATTACGTTTCGATCGGATGTTTTAGTTCATGGTGTTTTGTCTATGTTATCTTAATTGTATATTGATTCAGGGCGTTGTGTATACAGTTAAAATACCATGAACGTATATAAGACACCATAACATTGCAAATAACATTTACATTCAATCTTTCAGTCTTGTTTTCAATAGTGTTTTATTTTAGGAATTCAAACAGATTATGATGTCTTGTAAAAGGAAAAGGTTAGCTTGTTGAATTTAATGATATTTCTTTTATTGCTAATGGAATGGTGTCTTTGTATACTTCTATGGTGTCTTGTTTTCTATGATTTTATTTTAGTTTCATGGTGTTTCTGTATAAAAAATTGTAGTTTGCTGAATTCAATGGTATTTGCAATGTTATGGTGGCTTATTTACGTTCATGGTGTTTTACGATAAGTAGTTTGCTGAATTTAATGTTATTTGCAATGTTATGGTGTCTTATATACGTGCATGGTGTTTTACTGTAAAACACAACGCATTGAATCACTATACAATTAAAACAATATAGACAAAACACCATGAACTAAAACATTTCGGTTGAAACGTAATTTTTTTTTCTCTATATAAGTATAGCAATATGGTACTCATATTAAAGATTAAAAAACACTCGTTATTAAGGTGTAATTTAAAAAAAAACGAGTTACGTGTAAAAAGTTATTAACGTTTAAAAAAGATGTGGGGAATTTGCATGTGGATTGCATGTGACTTTCTAAATTTAAAAATGTTAATTTTACCTTTATACCCTTAATCTAAAAAATTAATTATTTTAATTGTTACACTATTTACAAGATTGCCATCAATATCTCAACCATTAGATTAAAAATCTAATGGTTTAGATTCTTTCTTACCCTTCTCACAAAAAAATCTTTCTTACACCATAATAACGAGCGTTTTTTATCTTTAATATGAGTACCATATTGCCATACTTATATAGAGAAAAAAAAATATGTTTCTATCGGATGTTTAGTCCATGATGTTTTGTCTATGTCCATACAGTGGTGTTTTAATTGTATTGTGATTCAAAGCGTGGTGTTTTAAACACATACTGGAATGCAGGTGTAAAACACTATACGATGAACATGCGAAAAACATTTGCTGGAATGTAGGTTTAAAACACCATGGTGTTTTAACATATGGAATCTGGAACATCTACTAGCATGCAGATGTAAAACACCATGCATAGGGGTTTAAAATACCATGTACAATAACCATACTATGAACATTATACTAAGAACACATTCTGGAAATGGAGGTCTAAAACACCATGTGAAAATGCAGGTTTAAAACACTATACTAAGAACACATTCTGTATAACACCATATAACACTATGCATCCATCATAGACCTGTTACAGAAATATATAACACTATAACACTATATAACATTAGTATTCCTATAATAAATGGTGGCAGTTATGGAAGGTTATCAATTAATTGAATGAATGAGAAAATTGCTTGTTTGCCCTTTTGAATTAATTTAGATTAAGGTCACATGTCATCTCCACAATATTTCTCACACTTTAGGCTTTTTTTTACATGATCCTCTACCTATATATAGGGTTAGGTTCATTTGTGAACAGCCCCCTTGATAGTGAAATGTGTGAACTAATCCAAGCCCTTGATTATCAATACACAAGTGTAAATCAATTGTCAGGATTTAATCAGGATTTGATGATGAAATACACTAGTGTATTTTATGATTTGATGATGTAAATCAATGGCCAGGATTTGTTCACTTAGTTCACAAATACACTAGTGTTCACTATAGAACCCTACCCTATATATACATATATATATTGATATTCCATTATTTTTATTTATTTCATATTTTATTACCCAAGAAGATCCCACACAAATAAACAAATGAAACTACAAACCCGAAGCATTTGTTTGTGTTCATTAACGTTTGCTTGCGTTCGTTTGTGTTGGTCTATGTTCATGAACACTTGTTTGTGTCCGTGTGTGTTCATGAAAAGTCGTTTGTGTTTGTATGCATTCATAAACGTTCGTTTGTGTTTGGTACCTAAATTAACAAAAGAACACGAACAAGTTCATATAAACAAATACAAACATAAAATCTCGTACGGTAAGCGTTCATGAACACATGTATGCCCCGAACACGAACAAGATTGTTCGATTCGTTTGCAGCCCTACAGATGGATGGAATCCAACTCAAATCATGTATTTTTAAGTTTTAATTGTTACAGCAATGTTTTCCTTTTTGTAATGTTTTTTTTCTACATTTATTTAACACTTAAAAGGCATAACCTTAAAAGTGAAACCGTGCCTTTTTTTTTGGAATGAATTGACCAAACACGATTAAAAAAATGTAATTTTCAGACTTTTGAGATCAGAAGTTCTTCAATTGTCTGAAAATGAGCTACAGAAAATAGAAAATAAATGTTGTGACTTTTGCCGAAATTTAAATGTTGACATAATATGTATGTTATAAATTTTTGTGCAATATTGCTAGTGTTTTGGTATTATCTCTAAGGGATGCAGCTCTCAGATTCTATTCACAACTTAGAAAAGTTTTGTCATCTTGAGGTTAAAACTATGTCGTTTTTGTATTTAATTGACCAAAGACATTGCATAAAAGAAACCTGGAAAGTTCTTGATTTCATGTGGTTTTGAGATTGAAATGGCCTACACAGTTGACCTCAAAAGTCGAACTGTGTTGATGGATGAAATGGACAAAACCTTTTTTGAAATGTACTTTTTTTTTTAAATTTAGGCTTTTGAGTTCAGCCTCATTGTTGTTTATATTTATGACATGACTCTTCAATGTCTTCCTGTATGTACTGTTCTATCTAGATGTCAATATTTTTCTATCTAGAAATCATATTTTCTTACTACAAAAAAAGAAAAACGAAACATGGTCCATTGACCTGCAAAAGTCAAAGCTCTCTTTTTCTTGGTTTTGTGACAACAAACAATTGCAATTTAGGAGGGTTTGTGATGGACTTTTCATCATGCTCAAGAGGGAGGAGAGTTCACTGGTCTACCACAAGTGCACCACCTAGTGGCACCACAAAACTGCCGCCACTTCCACGACAGAGCAACTTGGACAACCTGCCGTCTTACATCAATCCAAATGTGACACCTGGACCTTGGCCCATGAGTACTATGCAAATCCTCATACTGGTGCACACATGATTCAACCACCAAGGGACCATGGTCCAGAGTCAGGTTCACTACTCAACGGGTTGGGCTTTTGACACTGATGAAGCCTATTTGATTTCATATTTCTTGAAATAAAATCCGATGCACAATCAAAGTAGAAAAACAATAAAAGGATCTTCATTTATCTTATGATATTAGGAATTGTTGTCTGAGACATAGTTATTGCGGTAAGTTGTATTCTAAAACGTATTAGCTTATTATCATTGTTATATCATTTAAAACAGTTTCAAATATCAATATATGTTTAGGAATTAATCAAACCAAGCTACATAGACAAGTAGTACCATTACACAAGTCTACTACCAGCATTACAAACAAACAATCAATCATAAAAAAGAAACAAGGGGTATTCTAGTCACCAGAATCATCATCATCATCATCATCATCATCATCATCATAAGGTGGGCGGCAATTGGTTGTACTGAAGAATTCGATCAGGGATTCGGTGATACAAGAGTCTCAACGTATATCGCTCGCCTAGATGTATACTCAAAACTCGGAGAAGAAAAATGGCGATAGTGTGTTGTGAAGTCCTCAGAGTTGATCTTTTTGAAAGAATTGTTATCCTCATCCAAAACGGCAAGCCAGCTGCCGGTACTCGCTGTGCATATACGCTGCTGCATAGGAAAGTTATCCTCATCTAGTGGGTCACAGAAAGCAACCACCTTCACCCACCCATCAGCGTCCACCATCCTCCACAGATTGCACTGCTTGGAGCATATGCCATTTATATATATGGTATAGGATACATAGAGGTGGAGGAATCCATTGAGAAGGACTAAAGTTGCACAATAACTCGTAATATCATCATCATCCGGAACAGGGGGACAACATATTTTCCTAAAAGTCTCGATCTCCACATCAAAACAGATAATCCACTAATGCATTTGCCTTTGAGCGGGCATATAAGCTGACACTGCGAAATAAAGGCATTGGCCACATAAAGTAGCAGGAGACCAAGCGTTGCAGAAAGAAACATCAAAATCAAAATCAGTCTTGATCTCTCTCCATGTATCCGATATGTGGGAATAGATATAAGCCCCAAAGTAACCCCCGCCCTCCAAATATAAAAGTCTGTAATCATCAGACGAAGAGTCCTTATAGAAACCGACAACATCAGCATCGGTACAGGAAGCAGAGCAGTCAAAAGGACTATGCGGGTTAGACGAAAACTTCCTGGAGGCGCCTGTAAATGGATTCCAAAAAACTAGCTGAGAAGATTCCGTAAAGCCTAAACATACCAATCCATCCAAGCTTGATAAGATACAAGCTTGTTGGTTAGGCTTAGAAGGGCAAAGCGTGCGTAAGGTGGGTCCGTCAAGTATGACAACCTTATAGTCGTCGATGGTGGTTCCGTGGAGCCGGAGGTGCATCTTGCCGAACGTAGGTGTCGATAAAAACGATTTCCACTGTTTGCAGACACACCTGCAACGACCTATGTCTGACTTAGCCGCAACTCTTGGTAGTATCTCAGATTCAATTAAACTAAATGGAAGCTCATCAACCTTCGTCTTCTTAGTCCACATGTTCTTCAGATCTGCAAGCAATTGAAGAAATCACCGATTTTAGGTTAGGTTTAGTTAACAAAGGGATTTTATTAACCGAGACCTTAGTTAATACGGAGATTTTTAAGGAGGTTTTTTAGGATTTCAAATTCCATATTTTTTTTCCATTTATTTATATAATTAAAAAAAAACAACAAACAAACCAACAACAATAATAATAATAAAACTAATTTAAATATTAAACTTCCATAAAAAAAAATTCTCTCAGCCCAACTTTTAAATACTAAACTTCCTCCCCTTGTGAATACCGAACAAAATTATTACTCTCTCTCCCTCTTTTTTAAGAAATTATGATTATTTATGTTATGTATTGACACCTATAATCTTATGTTTTGTATTTGATATTGGATGTTATATTTAAATGTTTCCCTACGATTCGATGAAAGTTTCCGGTTTAAAAACTATATTGCAATGTGTAAATCCGATGTAGGAGGCCCTCGATATTTGGGGGTTTTTTTTTTTTCCTTATGTTTAACCAAGATTGGTAATGACGGACTATGATACAACATACATGTGTCTGAATGAGTGATCGTAGACCATATGAGTTTTAGCATGTCGTAATAAGTTCTAGCCATAATGAGTCTTAACGGAAGCACTAAAGTGCTATGATATTCCACCTCTAGGATCTCCTCGAATAAGGTAAAGTAGTTTCTTACATGTTTGTTATAGTAAGCCCCATTTCACACACATAAAAGATACATGACAAAACAACAAGACAATAACAACATCATCATCACAAGGAAAAAGTAAAACACAATCTTAGAAACGTTGTTCTCAAACCATAATATAAGGCCTTAAAGGGCCATAAGCCTAAAATATTTCTCAAAAGCCTCCAAGGCTACCAACCATTTAGGAAACCTTAAGGGTTCCCCAAAGAACTACTTGTTCAAAACACATGACATAACATTGTTTTAGATGCTTCTTTTTTGTGGCGTATGTCATTATGTTAGTTTTTGTGTTAACAAAAAGTTTCACATGTCAGACGGGGAAACTAGAAGCTTGGAGTTTTAGTTTGTGGTCAAAAGCTTCTCGTCGAAGGCTGTTGACCATGCTTGGGCCCTTTGTCATAAAGATATTTGTAAACTGATATGTGTTGCTTTGATATCCAAGCTCACTTGTCCACTTGCGTGTGAAGACGGCTTGGAAGTGATTGATTTGACAGCGCCGCAGGGGGAGGGCTTGAGTGCCCTAGGCTGCCAGCTGGTGGCAGTTTCATCCGCACCCTCCACCTATCCCTTTTTATTAGGGATTTGAATTTTGAAATGATGTAACTTCTTTATAACCGCTCGCATCCCCTTATTCTTCATTTGTTTTCTCTCTAGTTGGCTCCTCTTTATAATCTTTGGTTTTTTCCGGTGGTGTTCTCTTTATAACTGGGTAAGTTGTTTCTTTTCTTCTTTACTTTCCGATTGCTTTGAATAAAAATGATATGCTTGTTCAGTTTTCTAAACTTACACAGTATGAAGTTAATCAATTCTGTTTGGATCATGGTATTTCTCCTTCCCTTGGGGTCATTGCTCCTGGGAAATGATTGCTGGTCTGTGTCCAAAGGGTTCTTTAGTGTTTTATACTCATATTCTTGACCAAGCAAATTTGCCATACCGATTTTTGCAAGCAATTGAAGAAATCACCGATTTTAGGTTAGGTTTAGTTAACAAAGGGATTTTATTAACCGACACCTTAGTTAATTCAGAGATTTTTAAGGAGGTTTTTTAGGATTTCAAATTCCATATTTATTTCCATTTACATTACCATTTATAAATCGATATCAACAAAATAATAATAATAACTAGATTCTGTCACGCCCGTGTTGCGAGGCATTAAGCCGAATATTTATCTCTCTTAACATGTTCGTCTGTGTTTCGATTACTTTTACATACTACTCGTCACACGATCTCAAAAAAAATTACACTGAGTCAACCAATTAAATTAAAACACTATCATACTTTTCCTTAAGAAAAACAAAAACGATAGAAAAACAATAATTTTAAACTGGGGGAAAAATAAAATTACACGTAGTCAAACAATTAAAACAAAGCACTACTATAGTTTTGTAAAAAAGAACTAAAACGATGCCATGACTGTAATTTTACACTGGTGTCAAAATCGTAATTTGACTCGGAAAACAAAGGAAAACGATGGCAAAAATGTAAATTTAGATTGAGGGCAAAATTGTAATTTAGCTGGGTGGGGTAAAAACAAAACTAATGGCAAAACTCTAAATTTAAACGGGTCAAAATCGTAATTTTGAATCGAGACAAAATGGTAATTTTTAGTTGGGGGCAAAAGCATAATTTTATTTTAAACTGGGGGTAAAAACGTAATTTTGAACTGATGACAAAATCGTAATTTTAAAGCGGGGATAAAATCGTAAATTGGTTGGGCCATTGGGGGAGTGCCAGGCAGCTTCCTGACACTATTCCCCCATCTTGTGTCTGTAGTTATACATTGGGGCAAAATCATAATTTTACTGGGAAACAACAATTTCTCTCGTAGAATTAGGGCTGTTCACGAGCCGAACCGAACCGATCAGACATTTGCGCGTGCTCGGTTCGTTTACAAACCGACCCGAACCGAACCGAGAATTTTTTCAACCGAGCCAAAGTCGAGCGAGCGTCTTTCGATCCGAGCATTTTTCGAACGAACGTCGAGCGAGTATCGAGCATCGCAGAATAAACAAGGAAATTGGTGATGGGAGTGCTAGTTGTTAGAATAAAGTGCAGTTTTCGTCCCTGATGTTTCGTCTAATAAAACACAAGTAAAAATTTAACAAATAACAAGTAATACAAAAACACTCAACTAGTTCTATCGAGATTAACTAAGCGGGAAGATAAATCGTCGACCGATTGAAACATACCCTTGTTCTATTGGAAGTTTGAAATTGAATGAATCGATTGAAGCAAAACTCTGACGAGTTGGCATCTTGGCGAGAGTGGTGATGGAGAAATGGAATAACGATGGCCAATGGGGGGTTTTGATTAGGGACTTGCACTTCTGAGTCAAATGGCAGGTTGAGACTTGAGTATTGATCGACGCTTCACATTTTAGATTTTAAAATTTTGACTCAAATACTAAAATGGACATTTAAGTATTGGATAATGGACTATTGGTATTGGATTTCAATTCTAATTACTCAAATGAGCTCTATTTGAATCTTGGACTAAACATTGTTAATGTTGGTCTCTAGTCATTTCATTAAAAATGATACACACACAAACACAAATATATATGTGTGTATATATATATATTAAAAAATAAATCGAGCCAACCGAGCCGAACCGAACTGAGCGAACCTTTGCTCGTGCTCGGTTCATTTACAAACCAAACCGATCCGAACTGAGCTTTTTTTAATCGCGTTGAATCGAACGAGCAAACTCCGAGCATTTTCCGAGCGAGCATCGAACGAGCGCCGAGCGCTGAGCAATTTGAACAGCTCTAGAATTGTCGTACGTAAATTTGGACAACAACAATTTGTCTCGTAGAAATACGATTTATAAATCCATATTTATTTCAAATTCCATATTTATTTCCATTTACATTACCATTTATAAATCCATATTAACAAAATAATAATAATAATAATAATAATAACAACTAGTGAAATTATCCCGCGCTTCGCGGCGGAAATTTAATTGATATCTATTTTTTCCGTTACGATATCGACACTTGCTATTGTAATTAAAAGAGAAAACTTTACATCAATCGAAAACACTAAAAACAAATATTGCTCGTGGTTTGCATTCCATGTTTATTTTTGCTCAACATTGTGATATAAATTTTATTGAAAACATATATTGTGTCGCTATCGTATCAAACCGAACCAAAACCAACTGAACAACATCTGTATCGGTACCAATGTTTATTTTTATTGTTTTTGCTTTTGCTTTTGGTAAACTGACACCGTATCACTATCATACTTGACTGAACCGAACAACATCAGTATTGGTATATATTCATTTTTATGGTTTCTTGTTTGATAACGGATATAGTGTCGCTACCTTAGTCAACCGAACCAAAACAGAACGAACAACATTGGTTTCAGTACCGGTATTTATATTTATTGTCTTTTCTTTCGATAATCTGACACCGTACAATACCGAACAACACCAGTACCCGTACGTGAATTCATTTTTATAATTTCCGGTTTAGAAAAATTTTAATTTCTACAACTTTGTCTGTGACGATAAATGAACATCGGTACAAGTACCGTGACAATCTAGACCGATCAATACCGTTTGAACAATATTGGTGGCGATACTAATTTTTATTTTTATCATTTTCAATCGTTGTAAAACATGTGTTGAATTCTATACCGAGTGCATGTATCGGACCTGTACTGTAATGAACCGAACCGATACGGATCCAATGCCCATGGTAACGTAATGTCACAACATGTTAGCAAATAACTTGGAATATATGCGGCTTTAGATTTTTTAAGTTAACGAACACAAGTTATTAATAATAAATGAAATTGAATAATATATAAAAAAGTATTAAAAAATTATAAATAAATACTTCAAAATTTTTATGTACTATTCATGGTCACTTTCTTTTTTTCGTAATTTGACTCGGAAAGTAAAGGAAAATGATGGCAAAAATGTAAATTTAGATTGAGGGCAAAATTGTAATTTGGCTGGGTGGGGTAAAAACAAAACTAATGGTAAAACTGTAAATTTAAACGGATCAAAATTGTAATTTTGAATCGAGGCAAAATGGTAATTTTTAGTTGGGGGCAAAAGCATAATTTTATTTTAAACTGGGGTAAAAACGTAATTTTGAACTGATGACAAAATCGTAATTTTAAAGCGGTGATAAAATCGTAAATTGGTTGGGCAATTGGTGGAGTGCCAGGCAGCTTCCTAACACTATTCCCCCATTTTGTGTCTGTAGTTATACACTGGGGGCAAAATCGTAATTTTACTGGGAAAGCAAACAAAAATGATGACAAAAATGTAAATTTAAATTGAGGACAAAATGGTAATTTAGCTTGGAGGAACAAAACTAATGGCGAAACTGTAAATTTAAATGGAGCAAAATTGTAATTTTGAACCGAGGGCGAAATTGTAATTTTTAACTGGGGCAAAAAGCATAATTTTATTTTGAACTGGAGGTAAAAACGTAATCTTAAACTGAGGGCAAAATCGTAATTTTAAAGCGAGGACAAAATCATAATTTGATTTGGCCTAAAGCAGGTGAACTACTCTTCACCAAATTTCATAAATGTTATAGAGTTAGTTAATGAAATCAATTAAGTAATAAAATAATAAAATAATTAAAAGTGTAAATAATATTATAAAAATATTTATGTACTGTTTATGTAAAGTTTGTTTTAATAATAATAGATATTTATGTAGTGTGTGTTACGATGTTCGGGGACCATAACTAGCTTGGTAATGCTAAAACAATGCTTCTAGTGAAAAATTAGTGTTTCGGGTAATGTCCGGTTGTTCGGTTAGATACTGGTTCGTTAAAGTGCTATATTATACAGTTTAGGGTGCTTTATGTATCTTTTTGTGACACTTCTGATTCCCGACACTTAGGAAAGCATTCAGGACCATTTAATCATATTTCTGCATAATATTAGATTGTTAAAATGCTGAATTTTGCTGAATTCAGCACTTCGGTGAGTTTTAGGCACTTTCCGGCACTCAAACTTATCACTGTCAAGGCAGTTTTATGATCCTTACCTTCCTACACACTATACTAGTGTCATACTTAGTTTCTGGCTCATTCTGTACCTCAATGCACTGTCTAACTATGTGTTGAATTCTGTCAGCACTTTCCTGATTTATCAGATAGCTATGCTAACTACACTTAATGCATCACTTATGGCAATGTAGCTTTCATGCAATATTGGTATGATATTAAACAATGTATGATGCACATGTATGTGTATAGCAGAAATCAGAAAGCAGTTAATTGTAATTTATCACAGTCATTAAGCACTAATCATGATTAATTAATTGTACTGATACCTGGATTTTTGACAGTTGTAACACAATATAGTAAACGAAAAAGAAAACCTTACATCGATCGAAAAATATAAAAAACGAATATTTATACTAGTGCCAATGTTTGGTTGATATCGGTTCGGTTTGTTTGCATTTTTTGTTTATATTTTCAACTTTGTGATATAATTTTTATTGAAAATGGATACTATGTTGCTGTATCCAACCAAACTGAAACCAATTAAATAACATTTGTATCAGTAAAAGTATTTATTATTATTGTTTTTGCTTTCGATAAACTAACACGTATCGCTACCATAGCATACCTAACCGAAGCGAACAACATCGATACTGGTATGTGTTCATTTTTATAGTGTCATGTTTGTTATCGGATACAATGCCGCTATCATAGTGAATCGAACCAAAACCGAACGAACAACATCGGTTTCGGTACAGGTTATTATTTTTTGTTGTATTTCTGATAAACTAACACCGTAGGGCTATCGTACTGTACTGAACAACATTGGTACCCGTATTGATATTCATTTATCACTGCAGACGGAGTTGTATTGTAGCGGAACTGCAACAAAATGTACTGATACTGATCCAATGCCTACGGTTACGCACCGTTATAACGCGCAGACAAATAACTTGGAATGTTAATAAAATTAATAAACATAAATGCGGATCCAATTTTTTTAAAAGTTAATGTACGCAAGTTCTTACTAAAATATCAAGTTAAATAATAGATTAAGTGCTACTAAAAATTAAAAAGCAAATACTTAAATTTATCATTTCCTATTTATTAGTAAAAATCAAATTAAAAAAAAAACAAATAAAATACTATCAAAAAATAAAAACAAATGCTTAAAATTTACCAACTACTATTCATGAACACTTAGTATTCATATGTATAACAAGTGGTTTTCCCCGCGCTTCGAGGCGGGTTTTCGGCAGGTATTGGTTCATTTTTATGCGAAACTGGTATAATACGGACACTTGATATAGAAATCGAAAGAAACAAAAACGAATACATAAGCGAATACAACTCCGTCTTCGACTAAACCTATACTGTTTATGAATAATAACAACCGGCACCGGTTTTACCGGTATCAATATTATTCGGTCAGAATCGAATCAGTTCGTCACGAAACCAGAAGGAATATCGAGAAATACACAAAAACAAAATACAAATACCTATGATTCTCGTACGGTATCTATTCAATTCGTCATGATAAAAAATCAATTATATATATAACTTATTTTTAACTGAATAAAAAGTATATAAATTGATTGAAATTGAACAAAAATAAAAATATTTGATTTAATATATTTTCAAGAATTTAACACTCAAATGAAACTTAAAATAAAAAAATAAGGCACCACTCTTGTTGGTGCATTACGTTTGTCGACTTCGTCTTGTATCAAGTCTAGTATTAGAATTGTTAGATCAGGGCACGTTGTACGAGAAAATAGGAGGTTTTGGGTGGTGTTTGAGTTAATTCCGCTTGAAAGTGTCATTGTCACTTTCAAACGGAATCATTTCTCTATAAATACCCCCAAACGAAATTATTTGTAACTTTTGAGATTTCTGGTACCGAAGTGCTGCTGACGCGTCGTTTGATCTGTATTGCTGTTATATCAATAAAACAAGACGTTTAAGAGTGAAACAAGCTGTTTTACAAGTCTGTTTCTTTGTTTTCGCCTCTGAAACAGACAAGAACTCTTCTGATTGACTCATTTGGGTCACGGATCGATCCTACAACTCTTTTAATTGTTTTTTTTTGTCACTATTCATCATGAGTTAGTATTAATATAGATAATAGGTATCGATGTTCAGTAGGGTATGATAGTGATATGGTGTTAGCTTATCGAAAGCAAAAACAATAAAAATAAATACTGATGTTGGTTGGTTAGTTTCGATTTGGTTCACTATGGCAATGGCACAGATCCGTTACCAAATAGGACACAATAAAAATAAATACAGGTACAAGTACCAATGTTGTTTGGTACACTAAACAATATAAATAAATACAGGTATCGTTACATATATTGTTCGGTTTGGTACGATAGTGGCATAATATCTGTTTTTCACTAAAATTTATATCGCAATGTTGAAAAAACACAAACATAGAACTTAAGTTATTAAAAAAATAATTAGATTACTATTACTGATTAATAATATAATATTTAAAAACTAAAAGAATTACTTGAAAAAATTAATCACTATTCATGCCCACTTTATATTAATAGCAATAATAATAATAATGTTAGGATCGGAGGCTCTCATGATTATGTTTGTTTGTATGACTTGAACAATTTGTGAATATGAAAACATGCAAAGTGCAGCGGAAATGAATACAAACATTGTAAACACAATCAAGGGAGGAAATAGTTTGATAAACATTTGCTTCTCATAGATTCAAAGGATTACAAATCAAAGCAAAAGATTACAGTATAAGCTTACAAACTAAGCTCCCCCTCAGCCTGATGCCTCAAGATTGGATTGTCCAAGATGAAAGGATTGAATTGAGGAGAAGAACTCACTCAAAACGAATCAAATGTAACAGTACAGAGTACTGCTCCATTTATAGACAAAACCAAACCACTGAGGCATCTCAGCTGACGTCACCATGAAAGCGACGTCTAACAGACTAACAACCTGTATCTACTGACCTTTTACAAACACTGCTAATCTAACCACTGACTATACAATGAAACAGATGATATACTAAACTACTGCTCTTCCTATTCATCAGAGCTTTCCTCAAGGTTGATCAGTCCTTGATTGGGCAGTGCTTTGTCATCAGCAGTTTGTACCAACAGTGCTTAGTATCCATCCGTCTTCTAGTCTTCATCAGTAGTTGTGCAGAGCAGCGGTTGTATCCAGGCAGTGGATATGAGACCATCAGCTGTTGTAATCACTTTCAAGGGAGAAGACTTAGTGCAAACAACTGCTTATTGAGGATCCACTGTTGTGACCAGGTTTTGGCTTTACATTATCTGTTCCTCTGGTAGGGTTCAATCCCAACAATTTCCCCCTGGAACAGATAATGCCAAAACCTGTCTTTATTCTGGATCTTTATTACTCATCAGAAGTTCCCTTGCTTTTCTTTTGAATTCTTCTTCAAATTCTTTGGAACTTGTGTCATCTGCATCCCTGCACAGTGTAAGCTCAAGGAGATCTAGTTGATCTTCAACACCCAGGCCTAGTGCTTGATTCCTTGATATATGCCTCACTTCTCCATTGGTTCTGACCAGAGTCAATACATGGGTCTTTTGATCAGAGAGCCACTTTAGTATTTTTAAACCAAATGGGTTTCTTGGGAGAGATTTATTTTCAGATGAGTTGGAAGATGTTGGCCTTGAAAAGAAACGCAGAGCAGTATCTTGAACTTCAGACATTCTTTTGAAAGCTTCTTCTATGACTTTATTAGCTACAGCTATGTCTTCTGCAACTTCTTTGTCAATCAGTTCTTGTCTCTGTTGTTGATCAAGCTCACTGTCTGTGATATCTGCTGATGATGATTGGTTCAAAACCTTTTTGGTAAGGTCTTGCAGCTTTGCCAATTTTTCTTTATCTGAAGCTATCTTCTTAATAGCTTCTTCAAGATAATCAGCTTCTTTTTCTTTTTCTCCTCCAGCAGTCAGTTGTTCCCTCTTTTCTTTTCTCAACATTGTGACAGAGGTTTCTGCTGCATTGATTTGTGTTTCAAGAGTCTTGATATGCTCTTTTAGCTTTTGTAGTTAGACTTTTTAGGAGTGTCCCTCCTTTTCATAAGTCTTTCATAAGCTTCATCTGTTTGCTGCTTAGTCCATTTTGCTATGGCGTTTGCAGAATCCACCCTTGCATCCACCAGCTCCCGCTTCTTTCTTTTATATTCAGGAGTAAGATCAGCTATGAGTTTTCTGTATTTGTTCCAATTTGGAGCTGTCTTTTTCTTTCTTGGATCATTTTTAACCTTTTCAATTCTTTTAGCCTCATGCTTTAATGCAACTATTGGCCATTCTTTGAATTCTGTTTCTTCAGCAGGATATAACTTTTCTTTCATTATGTATGCAAGATATTCTTTTCTCAATTCATTTCGTTGATCTGCTTTAGGAGATAGGCTTGGCACTTCTTTGTTCAGATCACTTGCATATTCTTCTATTTGCTTGACTTTGTTGAGCAGGAATTCCCTTCTTTCCCAGATGGCTTCATCACCTTGATCCTTGCACTCAACTTTGGCTCTTATCCTTGCTTGTCGTGCTTTCATTTCAAGATATTCATTCATGTATTCTGGAATTATGAAACCTATGAGAGAAGGAAATTTCCTTTTTGAAGGATCATCCTCAGTGTAGAATTGTTTCATCTTATTTTTCACAGCTTCTAATTCCAGTGGATATTTAGCAGCAACAGGATCATACTTTTCATCAGTAGCCTGTGTCGTGTCTCTCTTTCTTTTATGAAGATTTGGAGGTTGTGGTGTAGGAATGATGAGATCAGTGGTGGATGTTTGACTAACAGTGGTTGAAACAACTGGTGTTTCAAACGCTGTTGTCATTACAACTACTGATGTATCAGCAGATGTCTTCTTCTTTTGAGCAGGGGTTTTTGATGGTGGTGATGGTGGTGGTGACTCATCATCAGGAATGAAAACCCTTCTCCTTTTTAATGTAGGAGAGGCTGATGATGTTTTGGGTGGATCAGTGGTTTGAGATTGGATGGCGGTGGTTTGTGATTGTGATTGTGATTGACTGACAGTGGTTGAAACAACTGATGTTTCAATCACTGTTGTCATTACAGCAGATGTTGTAACATCTGCTGTCTTCTGCTCTATGGAAGGAGGTAGTGGTGGTGATATGATTGTAGATGATGTTGGTGGTGGAACAGTGGTTGTGATGGTGTGTGATAGAGTGGTGTGTGTGTTGATGAAATGGCAGCTGTTTGGCTACTGACAGCAGTTTTTGTAACTACTGCTATATCAGCTGTTTGACTAACAGGTTTTAAGACCTGCTTTTCTTTTTCTTTTGCAGGCTCAATATAAAGCCCATCTTCTATTCCTTTCTTTCTCAGCTTGATTTTCTCCCCCTTTTTGGCATTATCTGCAAGGGTGTATTCATGAAGTGGATAGAGGATGGAACTTTTTCACCATGGGCAGTCTTTTGTATGCTGGCCTTTATAGCCTTGATATTTGCTTGAGTATCTTTAAACCTTGATTCCACCATGTTGGTCAGCATTTGTACTTGAATAGCATGCTTTTGATCAGCCATATGTTGCTGTTTTTCAAGCATGGGTTGAAAAATATTCCAAAGCTCATTTGCAGCAAATGCATGTTGTGCAGGTGCTTGAGCAGGAACAGCAGTGGCTTGTGCTTTTTGAGCTTTCAAAATCTCTTGCACCATAGCTTTTATTTCAGCAACTGACTCTTCAAGTTTGTAAACTATGTCCGTCAATTCTTGATATTTTGAATCATCACCTACTTTAGTAGGATCATCTGAATCCCCACCAGTAGTGGTTATATCAATGTTTGACTTAGGAACAGAGTCCCAAAAATCACCCATTGATGCCCCTTGTTCTTGGTACTGGGGACTTCTTTCTTCAGCACTCGATAAATCTTTGATGGTACCAGTGGTTAGATCCAACTCACTGGTGGTTACCGAAGTTGCTATGGAAGAAATTGCCTTCAAGGGAGTCTGATTAATGAAACAACTGGCCAAATGCAGATCTGTAGATCCAACATTTGTAGTTGCTGCTCCACTTGAATTACCACCGAGAGTTATATGTAACTCAGGGGGTGTAACCTCCTCAATTGTTGCTGGGATAGCAGGAGTAGTAGCATCAGACCCAGTCACTTGTGGAGGTATACTCTCAGTGATAGGTGATAGAGAGGAACTGGTTTATGTCTGAGCTATAGCAGCTGCATGCAACAAGGGTATTATTGATTGTGGCATTATGATTGGTGAGGGTATAGGTGTTGAAAGAGACATGTCTGTAGGATCGATTTCGGATCCGAACGAGTCGATTAGAAGAGCTTTTCTCAGTTTGAGCGGCGAAAACAAATAAACCGAGTTTAATTCAGCGATAATACACTTTAAACTGTCGATATTATTGATCTGGATAACGTTTACAACCTGTCGACACTTCGGCAGCACTTCGTGGCTCACCGGAAGACAACACCTAGAACTCTATTCTGATTTCGCCCCAAATGTCCTATATATAGTAGTTCTGATTTCGCTCCTAATGACATGGTGTCATTTGGAGTGGAATCAGAATGTTACTTTCGGGTGGAATCAGAATTTAACATTTCGGGTGGAATCAGAATTTAACATTACGGGTGGAATCAGAAAATTACATTAGGAGTGGAATCAGAAAGTTAACTTTCGCGTGGAATCAGAAAATTAACTTTCGAGTGGAATCACTCCTAAATATTCTGATTCTTGGATTCTGTGCTCTATTCTATCTATCTCTAAACAAGACTTGATACAAGACGTAGACGACAGACGGATGCACCAACAAACTCCCCCTCGGATGTTGACGGAGTCTTCAGTGTCGAGTCTTTGCATCTTCAGTCTATATCAGCCTTTGAACTTCTCTTTGAAATGTTTGACGCTGTAAAAATCCTCAATCTCTATCATCTCTTCTCTTTTCATCACCAACATACTCCTTCCTTTAAGTATCTTCAGACTCCCCCTTTCGATATGCTGGGATCACAGTCTGGCTTGTTGAAATCACACAATCCTCAGGTATCGGAACCTGACTCTCTATCATTCAAATAACCTGCACATTCTCTACCCAAAAATAAATTTTCTGATGATAACTTGAACACAATCAGACACCACTTGTAAATATCACAAAAATGATCTAACATTTATAGTCTCTGATGAACCACTTGTAACAAGACTTAAAATTCTTTCACACAACACTCCCAAACCAGTTCATCAAGTTTAGCACTTGGAATTTTGAAAACCAGCTTTCCAACATCAGTTGTCAAAAATCTTTTTGGATTTTTCAAAATTTTATGCTAAAACACACCGAAAATCTTTTTGGATTTTTGAATAGAATGAAATGCAGTAAAGAAATATTTACAGACAATATTTTTGTGAGTTTGTGTAAGAGGATCATATCAGTTTTTGAGACATATCACCAACACCGTTAAGCTTTATACATTTTAAGCTCTAAACGATTCACTTAGATTGTCAGTATACTGGTCCACTTAAATTCTCACACAAAGTTCAACTGATCCGAGATATGATATTAATGTTTTAAGCACTTAAACTTAATCGCGTGTCCCACCTCAGAATATACTCCCGTATCCAGATCCCAATATTCAGTCTTACAGGTAATTATGACACAAATGATATCTGTAGGGGGTTAATAAATTATGAAGAATCATGAGAGCTCAGGTCAGAACTACCATTCAGCAGAGAGATCATGACTCAACTTTTGGGTGTGTCCCCTTTAGAGGATCTTTTTTACAACAGCATTGCTAAGCAATTTTATTGTCTTATCATATATGCTGAGGGTGATGCTATGTTTCAAGCATTGCGGAAAGTATTATTCGAGGACTAGGTCAGAACTTCCATTTAGCAGAAGTCCTGGAATAATACCCCAGACATCATTGAGTATAAAAACCTAGTATATCAGATTATGAGACCTTTCAAACAAGATTTCGGGGGTTACCCATATATCCGAGAGATGTTTCCCCACAATATAAGCAAGTTTGAAATTTAGGTTTATATCCCATCACAATCTACTAAATGTGCAAAAACCTACTGACACATCATCAGTGAGACCGTTTATCACATTTAACTTTCCAAATCTTTAGCATGCTGTGATCATCCACTGATGTACTATCATTTCCTCTTTTATACAACAAAACTCATTTTTCATTTTATCATGTTTTTGGCTTTTTCAAATTACAAATGTTTTTGGATTTTCTGAAAAATTTTACTCCCCCTAAAATGCAAACACATTTTAGGAAATTTGAAAACAAAACTGTACAAACAATGTGACAACTGATATCAAATTGCTTCAAATTGCCATTCACTTGGCATAAACAATCAGAACTCCCCCTTACAACAAACTATTTTCCCATTGATTTCAAAACACTTAAGTTTGTTTTAATCAAATGGTTTTTCCGGAAAATAAGTTTGATTTTACCACTTGTAAAGTTAGGGGTTTGGTTCATCACATTGTCTTTTAACCACTTGTAGAAAATCAAGTACAAATTAATGTCCTTGATTTACCTCTTGTACCAAAAACACAATCAAATACAAAGAATGATGTCGATTCCTGATCCACGTTTACAAACTTGGGATCTCCGACAAGTCAGGTTTTTCTATTTAAACAGACTCACCCAAGCCTGACGGTCCTTGGGTGATTTTGAATTCTTGTTCAACAATGGTGGAAAATTTGCCTCATCCATTGTTAAACCTGAATTCTCCATTTTTACCTCAACCAATAGCTCCTCTGGCTTTGACGAACCAGAATCATTGCCTGAATGTGGCTTGTCTGACTTTGATGAGCCAGATTCATCGCCGACATGTGGCTCCTTTGTTTCCACAGAAACAAATTCATCACCACAGACTTTCTTCTTCTTCTTTCCCTCTTTCGTCCTCAGATTTGTATCTGATGAATGCGTTTTGCTTGATTTGTTGTTCTTTGGTGAGCAAGACGATTTATCAGAACTTTTATCTGTTTTACCAGTTGTATCCGAGGACAAAATCTTCTCCAGATACTCTCTGGCCTTCTTCCTTTTCTTCCTCAGTCTGTCTTTTTGTCCCTGAGAAAGCTTCACTTTCTTTTCTTGAACTTTAGGTTCTTGAACCTTCTGTTCTTTGGGCTTTGCTTCGACTTTGACTGGTTTCTTCTTTGCCATTTTCTGAGATTCAGCCCTCGATCTTCTCATTGATCTCATTGAGCAATCTCTAGCAATATGGCCAATGATGTTACAGTTAAAGCATCTTCTTGACTCAAACCTCCAACTCTGGCAGTTAACAGCAATGTGTCCTTGATAGCTGCATCTGTAACACACTCTGTTATCGTACCAATCACCATTTTCAGTCCAAACATTCAGATCATAACACTGTTTGGCTTGGTGATAATCATTTCTCCTCTTGTTTGCTGAATTTTGCTTTTGAGCTCTGTGGTCCGATCTGCACCACTCATTACCAACAATTTTTGAATTTTCATTTTTTACTTTTTGCAATTTTTGATTGCGATTGGATGATTGATCTGATGAACTTTTATTTTCTTTTTGAACATTCTTCAAAATTTTCTCTTTTTGTTTTTGTTCCACTTTCTTCTTCAAAGGTTTTTGCTTAGAGCATTCTCCCTTTTCAGTTGATTGTGGAACAGTTTCTTGAAACTTTTCTTTTAACTTCAAAAATAAATTCTTTTTCTTCATTTTTTCATTTTCATCATCAGATTTCTCATCACAATCTTCAACTTTGACATTGTCAAAGTTTGTGACATTGTCACTTATTGGAACAGAATTAACTGGTTTTGGGCAAGGAATAGCTGAAGTATTCACAAAAACCTTCAACTTTTCTTCCCATTCCCTGATTTTCTTTTGAGCACACTCTGCTTCCTTTTCAAGTCGAATAATCTTTTCAAGATGAGAATTGATTGCAATTTGTTTTTCAAGATTGTTTTTACCAAACAAATCTCTCTCATCTTCTAAAATTTTTATTTGACTTTGAAAATCTTTCTCAATCTTTACTTTTTCATTTTCCAAATGTTGTATTTGATTTTTCAAAACATTTTCTGATTTTTTAAGATTTTTGTTTTCTGATGACAAACTCTCAACCTTCTTCAAGAGTTTGTCATTTTCAGATGTCAACTTCTCACAATTTTTCAGCAAAACAAGAATCTGTTTATCATCAGCTTTTGTCTCGACCTTTAAAGCTGAAATATTTTCAACCTGTTTCTTTTCCTCATGAACACTTTCATCCTTACTCTCTTCTTTCGATGAATGATCAAAGATAGATGCGTCTTCTGCAACCTCTTTCTTTAACTCTGGTTCAGGATTCACAGATACAGGTTTTTCAGATTCTACTTTCTCAACCTTGACCGATGGAACTTGTTCAATCTGCTCAACTCTGATCTCTTCTTTAACAATAACTGCTTTTTGATTCTTTCTTTTTGCATCTTGTTTTCCTTTCAATTTTTCAATTTTATCGGCATAAAATAATTTTCCACTACGTTGATCAGATGGAAGTTGTTGTTTAAGATTTTCAAGTCTTTGGATTTCTTCTTCATAATTGTCACCCTCTTCATCAGACGAATGATCAAAAACCGGAACTTTTTCAACAACTTCTTTTGCTGAGACTGTTTCTCCTTCTTGCTTTATCGGAATATACTGCTGAGATTCATAATGTACATATGCCAACAATTCTTCAAAATCCATGTTTTCGGTAAACAATTTCACACAACAAACACTATTCAAACAAAATAACCCAAAATGCAATTTGGAGTGGAATCAGAAAAATGCAGCTTGGAGTGGAATCAGAAACTTGCACTTTGGAGTGGAATCACCAAATTGCACTTTGGAGCGGAATCACAAAATTGCACTTTGGAGTGGAATCAGAAACTTGCACTTTGGAGTGGAATCACCAAATTGCACTTTGGAGCGGAATCACAAAATTGCACTTTGGAGTGGAATCACCAAATTGCACTTTGGAGCGGAATCACAAAATAATTTTGGAGCGGAATCAGCACAATACTAATCAGGAGCGGAATTAAAGTTTAGCAGCCAAGAGCGAAATCAACAGCAAGTTTAGGAGCGAAATCAAACAACATCCGTAGGGGCGGAATCAGTTCGGGAGTCCAATTTGTCCATTTTTAATCCGATTTTAGCTGTGAAACTTTCAAGGATTTATTAATACATGATTCCGAGCACACTGTGAAAGTTTGAACCGATTCTGACCGTAAAAAGTTTTAATTTTTGTAAAAGAATAGTGTAGAAACAGAATTATCGGCTGAATTGTGTAGAACTCTTCTTAACCTGCTCTGATACCAATTGTAGGATCGATTTCGGATCCGAACGAGTCGATTAGAAGAGCTTTTCTCAGTTTGAGCGGCGGAAACAAACAAACCGAGTTCAATTCAGCGATAATACACTTTAAACTGTCGATATTATTGATCTGGATAACGTTTACAACCTGTCGACACTTCGGCAGCACTTCGTGGCTCTCCGGAAGACAACACCTAGAACTCTATTCTGATTTCGCCCCAAATGTCCTATATATAGTAGTTCTGATTTCGCTCCTAATGACATGGTGTCATTTGGAGTGGAATCAGCATGTTACTTTCGGGTGGAATCAGAATTTAACATTTTGGGTGGAATCAGAATTTAACATTATGGGTGGAATCAGAAAATTACATTAGGAGTGGAATCAGAAAGTTAACTTTCGAGTGGAATCAGAAAATTAACTTTCGAGTGGAATCACTCCTAAATATTCTGATTCTTGGATTCCGTGCTCTATTCTATCTATCTCTAAACAAGACTCGATACAAGACGTAGACGACAGACGGATGCACCAACAATGTCCTTGGGATCAGGACTGAGGAAGATGGATCCGAGTGGATTCAGAGCTTCATAATTTGGTGTCCCTGTGATTACAACCTGATCCTTTTGTGGGGATGCATGAGGAGTTTTAGGCATAGGTTGAGATCTTTCTTCCAACTGCTGTGAGGAAGTAGCAACAGTGGTTTGTGGTGACATTTGTGTTGTCACAGGCAGTTGCTCTGGGATCTCATCTTCCAGAGTTGCCTTTGTTTTGGGTTTGGTGGGTTTTCTGGATGTTTTTCTTTTGGTCTTTTTGGTGATTTCAGGTGTGGGTTTCAGAGCAGTGGTTGTGCTGCTCTGATCACCTGGAGCAGGGGGCTCAACAGAGGTTGCCTGAGGATCAGTGGCAGTTTTTAAAGTCTGCTCAGGCACCTTTGCTTTTAATTTTATTGGTGCCATCATTCTTGAAAATGTTTCAATTGTTAAACTTTTTATTTGAAAATGGGCACCTTGTTTGGGCAAATTTTCATCATCTTTTTCAAATTTTTGTTTAAAGTAATAGCTCAGAAATCTTGGAAAAAGAAGAAATGATTTGCTGTCAACATTCTTTACCATGTCATTGAAGATTTCCTGGGAATAATTGTAATCTTTATTATTTAAAATAGCGTAGCCCAGGCATTGAATCTTCAATGGTATTTCGTTAAATGATGTTGTTTTATTAGAAACACAACTCAAAAGTGTGTGAAACAAAAATCTGGGTGCAGATGGGAAATAACCCTTTTGTAGGGTATCTACCTTTGGTTGTTCTGCATAACCCCTTTTCAAAAACTCAGCTTTTAACTCGTTTTTGTCAAAAGAAGTTTTACCATTTTGATCATCGAGTTTGAAGACTTCTGAAATTGTTTGCGGAGTGATTTGAATCACTTTACCCTGTATCGAGGAGTTTATGGCTATGACTTTGTCGTCTTGTTTTTCAAGCGTCGCCTTTTTCCAAAACTCGTTCTGGGTTTGTAGATAAATGGGAGCATCTGCCGTTAACAAAGTTTTGTACTTTCATGCAGATAATGTATCAATGATGGTGTCGAAGGTGTGATTATAAGTAGGTTTTGTGAGTAAACCTAGATAATTATGAGGAGATTTGTATGGTATCTCGTTGGATTCTTCGACCGTTTGAGCGACCTCTGTTGAAGGTGGTGGTGATTTTGGTTTTGATTTTGATTTTGACTTTGATTTTGTCATTTTTGTGGAGAAGAAAGAAGAATGATTTTGAAGATTTTGAGAGGAAAGGTTGGAAACTGCTTTGAGAAGAGAATTTTGGAATTCAATTCGACAGTGTAAAACCCTGTTTGGGGTTTTGATCAGGGTTTTATTTAGGGAAAAGGTAATCGCTGATGTGGCAGCGGTTATTATGATCTGAAGGCTAAAAACTGACCACGTGTCAAAACACTGATGAAATAGATGAAGGGTGGAGAACAGTTGTTTTAGGAGCCACTGATGTACCAAGCATCAGTAGTTACAACGGTAATAAAAAGAAAGCAGTGGAAGATTTTTACTATCAGTGGATAGCATATCAGTGGATGAGACACTGATTTTGAGCATCAGTGCTTGTCTTAGCAAAATGAAGAATCAGTGGTTGACTTTCAGCAGTGGATAGTATTTAGAAATCAGACGTTGGAACAAAACAGTGGTTAGGGTAAATGGTACAGATTTGAAGGACAAGTATTCCAGCAACAGTTTTGAGAATTTTCATTCAAGGTTTTGCCACATGTCAATTTTGAAGGACAGTGGTTTAGTATCCCAAATGATGAAAACTTTTGCTAAGGCAACTCATTTTCGTTTAATATTCAATTAAAACATGAGTACCTTAGTAATTCAAGCACAGTTAGCAATCAACTTTTGATAAAAATTTAGGAACAAACCTGAGTATGACATGATCTTGACATATGTACCATTTCCTTTTGACCCATTTATGAGGAACAATAATACCAACAAAAATAAGGTATTACATCCTGACAGGAACTGAAACTATTGCCAACAAAAACAAGCAAAAGTTCCAAATATATTATTCCAAAAAAAAATGAACAATATATCCTGGTTATTCGAGAAAATCCTTTGAAAGAAAAAAAATGGTTAAAGGATTTCCTGAGAACAGAATCAAAAAGGATCTGGTATGTTTTCAAAAGAACACGTAATCATAACATTCTCAAGTTTATGAAAAATGCTCAGTGGTTTGACAGCAGTTGGTAGAACATTCTGAATACATTTTGACCACTGTTTGGTACCATTTTCTTTGTCAGTTGATTGCAATCATGAGGATTCATGGATAAATTTTTGAACATTTGTCTCATCCTCTTTGGAGTTCATTTACTGGAATCAAAACCTTTTCCTGAACAGATGAATGCACATAGTTGCTTAATAACCATTATTACCCTAAACTTTAACTCATAAGTGTTTTATGTTTATACTCTTTTCTTTTGATTTCAAAAGTTTTGAGATAAACACACTTCTGAGTTTTTGTTAATTTTCTTAATGTATTTTAACATAGTTGATTTTGTCCTTTTAAGGAACTCAACCTGTTTTCAACACATAAGATCTGAATAACTAAAGTTTTAATTTCCTTCTTGTGTTTTAGCAAAACAATCAATGTTTTTAAGAACATAGGTTTTGTTAATCTGAGGTTCATACTTTAGTATTTAGTGAGAACATCACAGATTGCACATCAACAATTGAAATCAATTTAGAAAATAAAAATAATCTCATAGTTTAACAAATATAGTTTCAGATCTAGAAACCATGAGTGTCTTATGCATGAATTCACTTGTTGTGTGAAATTTGTGTGTCATATGACATCTTGGTTGATGTACAGAGTTTTTTGAATAACCCTTTTGATCATGATTTACTCGTTACTCTATTTTTCAACTAAATACAACCAACCTTAGTATCAAATGAATTTTGAGCCGAACTGTTATGTCAAATTGATTGTTAGATCGAATTTTGACTGTCCAGGCTCTGATACCAATTGTTAGGATCGGAGGCTCTCATGATTATGTTTGTTTGTATGACTTGAACAATTTGTGAATATGAAAACATGCAAAGTGCAGCGGAAATGAATACAAACATTGTAAACACAATCAAGGGAGGAAATAGTTTGATAAACATTTGCTTCTCATAGATTCAAAGGATTACAAATCAAAGCAAAAGATTACAGTATAAGCTTACAAACTAAGCTCCCCCTCAGCCTGATGCCTCAAGATTGGATTGTCCAAGATGAAAGGATTGAATTGAGGAGAAGAACTCACTCAAAACGAATCAAATGTAACAGTACAGAGTACTGCTCCATTTATAGACAAAACCAAACCACTGAGGCATCTCAGCTGACGTCACCATGAAAGCGACATCTAACAGACTAACAACCTGTATCTACTGACCTTTTACAAACACTGCTAATCTAACCACTGACTATACAATGAAACAGATGATATACTAAACTACTGCTCTTCCTATTCATCAGAGCTTTCCTCAAGGTTGATCAGTCCTTGATTGGGCAGTGCTTTGTCATCAGCAGTTTGTACCAACAGTGCTTAGTATCCATCCGTCTTCTAGTCTTCATCAGTAGTTGTGCAGAGCAGCGGTTGTATCCAGGCAGTGGATATGAGACCATCAGCTGTTGTAATCACTTTCAAGGGAGAAGACTTAGTGCAAACAACTGCTTATTGAGGATCCACTGTTGTGACCAGGTTTTGGCTTTACATTATCTGTTCCTCTGGTAGGGTTCAATCCCAACAAATAATAATAATAATAATAATAATAATAATAATAATAATTATAATAAAAATAAAACTAATATACTTTCCCTTTTCTTTTCTTTTTTTTTTCTTACTTTTTAATAAGAGGTCTATAAACCCAACTTTTAAATACTAAACCTCTAAAAAATAAAAAATAAAATAAAATAAAAGTCTCTCAGCCCAACTTTTAAATACTAAACTACCTCCCCTTGTTAATATTGAACAAAATTATCATTCTCTCTCTCTCTCTTTTAAGAAATTATGATTATTTATGTTATGTACTAGGTTATAACCCGGAATTTTCCGGATAGGAAAATTCAATTACAACAAATAAAAGTATATAAATAACACTTTTAACCTCTAAAATATTCTCTTTCCCTTTTCTCCACCATAAATTTTTTATTCGATTTCTTAAACTTTTTATTGTTGTAAAGAGACATAAAAACATACAAAAGCAAGATGAGTATATGTAATGTTATGAGTCTAATCACAAAGTATGTGATAATTCTTAATCCTTTAATTAGTAGAGATGTGTAACTTGTATAACTCAAATTGATAAAAAGCTTCAAAGTTCAAATTTCAAAACCGATTAAAAGACGGTAAAAAAGCTTCAAAGTTTAAGCTTCAAACTTGAGCAAGAACATCCGTTGCAATATATAATAGGCATAGTGAAAAAGCCTCCTGCAAAGGTCACTTTGTGTGTCCATCTATGTTGTTTGGCTTCATGTGTGAAGAGATTTAAAAGCGAAATCAAGTCAGTAAAATAGATTTAAACAGGAGTAGTTCCAATATTAATTGAACTTCAGAACATTAACTAGCTTCAAAAAAACATAATACCTCATCAAATGTTTTTCCACTTCTCTTACCTCTAATGAAGGAATGGTAAAATACTAATTTAAGATTCTATAATAATGATGCTTGATATCATTTTCGGTTAGTGTCATAGTTTGTAAACCGACTTTCAACTCAACAATATTTATCTTCCCTTTTATGATACTCATATTTGTACACATAATTACGATGATACTTTTCATATTTATACTTATACTTATGTTCATACTTATACTAGAACTTTTCTTCATGTGTTTTATGCTTATAGTCGCATGCGTATTCAAACTTAAACTTATGCTATGTTTATGCTTTTATTCCATACTCAAAATTTATACATTTTCACATGTACACGAGCGAAGCCTGAGGGATTCGCTTACGTGAGTCACATGCTTATACACTACATTCTTTCACGTACGCAATCATATTTTCAAAATTTATGTATACCTTAATTCATATGCAACTAGTACAAGCTATGCAGATCATGCGACGATTGGTATAATCGCGGGTGCACACGGGATTATAGTAATAAGAGCATGAGCACCATAGAGTGTACTACTGTGTATGGTAAGACACGGAACGTAACATTGCACCGAATAATGAAACGGACGTAACGTGGTTAAAACATGGTGGATACTGTAACACCCCGTGTTTTCTAATGTCAAAGTCAACGATCGATTTCGCAACTTGACTTTTAGTGAATTTCTTTTATGTGTTTATTTTAGTTGTATTATGTGAAGTAAGTGTCAATAATCATAGTAATCGACGCGTGTATTCGCTAATTAATCGACTTACGACTGTGAACTATAGGAAGTAACAATGCGATAAAGTCAACTAAACGCTAATCAATCCAGTTTAATCGACATCGAATCACAATCGAACTCGCAACTCGAATTACGCATTTTGGTCATGGTTATACGTGCGTGTGTGCCTTATGTGCTATTTGTGCATGTTTATTTATGTTATGTGTGGTAATCAATCGAAACGCAATCGAAACTCGAACGCAATCGAACTCAATCACAATCGAAATGGTATGATAATTAGTGGAGAAGAGATAGTGCGAGATATGAGTGGTTGGAATTAAAAGTAATTTGACTAGGAAAATCTATCGCATCGCAGCGATCGCAATCGAAACGGCAAAAATCGTCGCGCCGAGCACTCGAACCAGGTGCCAGCCGGCCGGATGGCACTTGATCAAAGTGCCAGGCTGCCATCCGACCGAGATGACATCCGACCGGATTGCCATCCGGGCGAGATGCCATCCGACCGACTCGCCCCTTTCCATTTTGGGAATCCTATAAATACCCCATGTCACTCTCATAGTTACCACTTTTGGCAACTGACGTCCGAACAGCTCGTGCTCCTCACTTTTTCTTCGATATCTCTCAATTTCAGTAAGATCTCGTCGTAAATCTTGTACTTCCTTAATCTACACGCACTCCTACACCTTTCTATCTTTTGAATCTTAACTTTTAACCGTGAAATCACTAGATTTGAGGTGTTCTAGGATGACGTCATCATGGTGTTCTTATGAACTTCATGTTTTGGCCTCAACCCACCAAGAACAACTTAGATCTAACCGATTTCCACACAAGTAAACAAAGATCTTGCATAGATCTAAACACATTCATGGTGAAAAGGGATTGAAAGATGGTTTCTAACTTTCTTTCAACCCTTTTACACTCAATGCACTCAAAACCTATAGAATCGGGCCTTGATCTAGTCTCCTACTCATTCTTAGTGTTGTGCTAGTTCAAGATCTGGATTCTACACACAAGACCACCGATTTCGGGTTAAACAAGAACAACCATCTTGAACCGGTTAACTGGTCGAACTAGGGTGATTCCTGTTTGATCGGGCCGCTTGGGTCAAGATGGGGTTCTGTTGGTTAACACGCTGTCACAACGTCTCGATAAAATTACAAACAATCAAAACGACCAAGTAAAAGACGAACGGATTAACCAGCACGGAGTGCTATCCGACCGGACTACTGTCCGAACGGACAGCCATCCGAGCGACTGGCCATCCGAACGGCTTGCACCATGGGTCCCACACTTAACCAACCTTATCTAAAGTTTCAGTGTTGAACGAACTGCTGTCCGACCGGACTCCCATCCGACCGGATTACTCTTCGGATCATGAGATACTTGGACTTTAACACTCAATCGATTTTCAACATGTTCAATGCACCAAGGATGCCACCCGGTCAAACAACCGTCCGACCGAGTGACCACCCTGCTGTGAACTTGTTCTCACTGAAGTGTCTAACCGAATGGGTTGCCGTCCGACCGACCGACCTGAAAGGTAGAGATACTTCAATGTTTTCAAAATGCTACAACGAAAACTTCAAAGGCCAAGCCATCATACATAAACACATCCTTCTCACAGGAAGAAACAATCCACTCAAATGGTTATCCGACCGGACTACTGTCCGACCGGATAACCATCCGAACGGATTGCCATCCGCACGACTGGCTGTCCGACCGGACTGCTGTCCGAGCCACTTACACTTTGCATTGTTTTACGCGTTTCTTATCGTTATGTTATCGTTCTAATCAGGCTAATTCCGCTATAAGCGCTCTCTTCAATCCATCATCGCTGTAAGTATACTCGATCCCTTTTTGCTTTACGCACTTTTGGGTGTGACATACGTTACGAATATTAAAATCACATCGAACACACTACTCAATACTATTTAAACGCTAACCGTTACTGCATGTTATGCGTGGCTTAATGAATGCTTGTTTGTTATGTTTACACATGGAATGCTGTCTACCTGCCTTAGCAACGATAGTACTATAGTTTGGACTCAGCACCCGTTCACACGGGGGTTGTTAAGGACAATTACTTGCATGGATTACGGTAGTAATCATGTATTGCGAACTGCCTTGGGCAGTCAACCCGCAGTCATTGGTATCGATAGATCTATGTCGATAACTAACATGCCTCATTTCACTATGCGTACGTGCTGGTAATGCGTAAACTATTTCGAACTCTATATGCTATTATCAAACTTGTATGCTCACCTTTACACTATGTGTATTGACTTTATTTTAACGTATGTGACAGGTGCCTAGGATGCTTATCTGCTAGGAAATCGAGGCTAGAATAAGGTCTTAGAGGCCAACAAATAGTTGTCTGTACAATGAAATCTGAGTTGTCGGAACAGAACTATTTGCCTAGATTTGTCTGTAATAATTGTATTATCTTTTGAGACATGGTATGGGACATGTTACCTTAAATTAATTGGTAATGATAATTGTTATGGAAACTTATGGACAATCTGTTTTGCTCAGTGCCATACCCCGATGTTTCCGCCATCGGTTGGGGTGTGACAGATACGCCGGTGGTACATCCTATATATAAGTGTTTTCACCATGTTACCAAACTTTCGTAAAACATGCCATGAGAAATTCAGTGTTTTGCAGACCTTTTCGGGCCTAATACAAACTTTAAACAACTCACAAACACATTATATCTGATTATCCATGTCGAGACCCCATTTTTTAAGCACTACGTTCGTCTATCCGATCCTTATGCCATTCTTATACTTGCATTCGTTTATTAAAGGTCAATCGTTCACTTTTATACTCCTATTATTCTCCATTATTCTTTTCCTTTTATACGAACCTCATTCACAATTAAGTCTGTTTAGATGTTCGAATCCTAAACTACCTCCTTAGTTTTGAAGTTATCTTTCTATTTCTTCATTCTTGTGCGAACACTCGTAGTTGGTCATCACCTCCAAAACTGTTCTATGTAAAACGTCAACTCTTCTCGTTCCACTTAATAAAATAATTTTCTACAAATAAGCGATTTAGTGATATCCTTAGATTTTCCATGCAAACTAACTCACTTTTCATCAAATACAAACCGTTTTATACAAAGTTCTCCTTCTTAAATACGACACATTTTTAATACATCTCCAATTTGATATAAAACTGTTCAAACTCACACACGTACACGCTTTTACTTATGCTAAATACTTCAATTCATTTTCAGCCAAACAACCCCCCTTTACAACCTATCTCTTCGTTATTTAAATTTCATACTTTTCAAAACGTCCCAAACTTCAGGGTCCTGATGTGTGTAAAATGCAACATATAAATTACATCAAATGAGGCATAAAACTAACCTTTTTTAAGTACTAATGTTAGAAAAAGAGTGTTTTTGTCTTCCTTTTGTATTTTCAAGATTAAATGAGCTCAAATTCACAAAAGAAGCAAAAAGACAGCTAAATCTAACATAAATACAAGGAAAGGAACATAAGTGGACTGCCCGACCCCTCAACGGCATCTTCCTAAGCAAAATAGAGAAGGCAGAAGACTGAACACGCCCCGTGCTCAGCCAGCACGGGGCCGTGCCCAAGAAGCAGCAGAAAAGACAAACCTATAGAAGCTTCTATTGCCCACCACGGGCCGTGTCCAGTGAACACGGGGGCGTGCCGAAAGTACAGCAGGCGCATTAATTGTAATTGCGAATTACAATTAATGAGGAGAGAGATTATCAGACAGGCACGGGGCCGTGCCCAGCGGACACGGGGCCGTGCCCAGCCCTCTGTTCAGCCTATAAATAGGAGTGCTTGGTTTCATTTCAACTCATCCCTTGGCACACCACCTCTCTCACACTTCATCCACCACCCACCACCACCATAACACCATCATCCACCACCATCATCCATTGTCCATCGTAGAGTGTGTGAGTCGTCTCGGGATCCAAGATTGATAGTAAGAGTTCTTGACAATCAAGGCCATGTTTGCCTAAGTCTCTTACATCACTTGGTGAAGACAAAGTGTCTAGTTTAATACTTTTTATTTCTAATCTTTTGCACTTTTTATTTGGTTTTGTATTAATGACTTTAATAACTAGTTACTTATGTTGAAGGTGATCTTTCCTTATCGTTTGTCCGTGGTGTCTTGGCATTATTTTACTGTCTATATAAAATAAAAGATTTTCACCATTCATATCTCCACGGTCTATATGGAGGTATGTTGGCTATCTGGTCGGGGGTTAAGGGAACGATTTGGTAAAGGTCTTGCCATTGTTCAGCGTTTAGAGGTCCTGCAATGGACCTGGGTCAAATTTAGTAGGACCTCCTTCAATGCTTCATGGTATTGGATGGCGGGGGTCCAAACTCTTTGATCCCCTCATAAGTTAACTACTATTAATACTATAACCCGGCTATTTAGGACTGTATCCCTGCTGACTCAGACTACTTAGTCGAGGGTAACGTCACCGCCAAAAGCGGGGCCTACCATAATTTGCATTATTAACTTAATTCATTATCTTCCAATAATCCACCCTTTTAGGATTGTATCCTTGCTGACTCAAACTACTGGGGTGAGGGTAACGTCACCTTCAAAAGAGGGGCCTACTACAATAACTAAGATAATCTCTTAATTATGTGCAAAAGTGCGGAAATAATCAAAGGTTATACTAGATACGAGTCGGAACCAAGTGATTCATCTTGTCTATCTGTTTTTCTTTTTATTTTTATTTTCAGCATTTTAGTTAGTTTTTATTTTTCTTAGTTTAAAACATTTTTTCTAAACTTTTTTATTTTGGTTAGACGTTGAGGATAAACCGGTACTAAAAGCTCTTGTGTCCTTGGACGACCTCGGTATCTTGCCAACACTATACTACGCTCACGATGGGTGCACTAGCCCATATGTGTGTTTAGTTTTAGTAAAATATCGTGTTTTATAAATTTAAAACTTGGCTAAAATAAGTGTTAAAGGGGCTTAAATTATACACCTAATATATATAACACTTCACACGCATCAAGTTTTTGGCGCCGCTGCCGGGGACACAAGGATTTTAAGAAAGTTAGGAATCAACGACCTAATCATTTTTTTTACTTTTCTTTTTAATTTTTAGGATTTTCTTAGTTTTTCAGCTTCTGCAGAGCTCAGCACGGGCCGTGCCCGCTGAACACGCCCCCGTGCTAAATCATTGGAACTGGCAATCCTGTTTTACGTCAGACAGTAAGCTGAACACGGGGCCGTGCTCACTCAACACACCCCCGTGCCCAAGATTCAGTTACTGAAAACAGAACCGTTAGATCCCGGCGGTTGGTAATTTTTGACATAAACATGAGTGATAGTAATTATTTTTACTTTCGACACTCTTATGGTACATGGTGTCAATTATGTGGAGGCGAACATAAAGAATTAGAATGTTACTTTCTAAATTATAGGCCCCACTACATAGACCCACCGATTCCTTGTAACCTTAAGAGGGGCGAAAGTAAAAATAAGCTCTATTTCTCCCTCGAATGCGCCCAGCCAGATATTCTAGGAGAAATGCTCCTAGACGAGTTATTTCAACTAGAAGAGCTAATTCTAAATTGGTCAAAAGAGCTTAGGAAGGACTTTATTGATCCGCCCCAAGAAGATGACCATGAAGAAATGTTGGAACCGCATTCCGACAACCTCGTTGCCCCCAAAAATACCTTCATACCTAGCAAAGACTTGGACGATAGTCGTCCCTGTGCCGATTGTGCCATGAAGGACTCTCCATCGACTTCGTTCGGTGCATACATAGACCTGAGCGATTCGGCATACACCTTCTTTAACGAGAGCCCGGGAAAGGGTTGGACTTGTCCACCTAGAATAAAAATAGGAATTACCCTCACCGACAACCTCTTGCGTTCTCGCCTTAGTCTAGGACAATTAAGGTATCTAAGGCACTTTGGGGTTGTTCCAACCAATCAGGAGCCACCCGATGCTAGTAAGTTCCTTAAAAATACTAGACAACTTCATAAACCAGTCCCTCGACACGGGGCCGTGTCCAGCCAACACGCCCCCGTGTTCACCAAAAGATTCCCTTCTGATCAGTACGTCAGAATACGGACAAACTGTGTCAGAACTCCACCTGCACACGGGGCCGTGTCCAATGGACACGGGGCCGTGTCCAGGATGCTGTCGTTTTCTATAAATGCAGCCAAGAATTCTGCACATTTGGACCAACTTGGGACAGAGATTTGAAGGAATCTTCTCTCAACTATCCTAGGTAAGTCTAAAAGAAGGTTCCAACAACCCATCTTGTCCTTTCCTCTTTTAGCCATTTCCTTCTTCTCCATCTTTCTCCAAAAACTACCATTAAAAGTTTGAATTCTTCCAACTTTGTGGTAGGGATTAATGAGTTTTGTTCAAGGAATCTTGGTGAAAATATGTCATGTAACATTGTTTTAAGTTATTAATGTCTAAAAAGACCCCACAAGTTCAAAAAATAACTTAAAATTTCAAGTTTCCTTGCTTCAAAATTCTGCAGAAAGATGAACACGGGGTCGTGCTCAATGAGCACGGGGCCGTGTCCGGTCATTGTTTCATCAAATAAACTATTTTTCAGTTTATTTTTCGTAGGATGTCGAGTGAAAACAGCGAAACATCTTCCGTGCATTCATCAAGCAGCCGAAGAGGAAGGAGGCCCTCCGTTGAAGCTACACTTATGCACTATGTGATAGCATTAAGGGAGGCTCTCGACGAAATGACGTCAGTGGAGGAGGTCCTAATCGAGCGTATTAACGATCTTACTGTGGGACTCGAAAACAGCTTCCAAGAAATTAACCTCTTGCACCAGAGGTTAAATATTCTTGTAGCACCCCCGATGGAACCATTCCTCCCTCAACAGGATTGGAACCTGGCACTCGGAATTAACAACCCTACCGGGTTGGAAGATTTGCCAGCGGAACCTCCCATGGAACACCAACAAGATATCCCGGTAGAAATCGAAACTCCTCAAACTAATGCCAACGAGCCGTCATTTCTCCTTCCAAGGGAGGTGGAGGAGTGGCTCGCCGACGTGTGAGGAAAGCCGCACCCGGAAGAAGGAGTTCTAAAAGGCCTTGTCTAACCAAGATCAATAGCTTCTTGGAAATTTTGCTAATTAAAATAAAGTAGAGGCTAGAACTCCATGGTTTAATATTTCTTTGTTTTCATATCTATTTTAATATAAATTTAGGACTATGTAAGGTCTCTCTATGATGCAATGAAATGATGGTTTTTAAAGTTTGGATGATTCATAAGGAATAAAACACACTCATGGTGGTAAGGGATGAAAAGGGGAGCGAGAAAAATGACCCCATGCACAAGAACAAGGCAGCCCGACAAATTTCTCCCTTACAGAAGGTTCAACACGGGCCGTGTCCAACCAACACGGCCCCGTGCTGAACCCCCTGCAGAAAAATGCCCAGTTCAGGTAACTGGACACGGGTCGTGTTCACCCAACACGCCCCCGTGTCCAGACTTCTGTTTCTCTTAATCTAATTTCGTTACTGGCACTTGAACACGGGGCCGTGTTCAGCGCCCAGTATCACAAGATTTTTGCTTTTTAACACCTTTTTACACATTCAATCAACCTAAAAACTTATTTTTGGGACACATTGAGGACAATGTGTAATTTAAGTGTGGGGGGGATGCTAAAACCTTGAAATTTTGCAAGTCCTAAATACAAGCCTTACACAAAACTCAATTGGAACCGCTAATCACCCCAAATTTTTTTTCAAAAAAATTTTATTTTTTTTACTTGTCTAGGTTTAACTCGGGAAATTTAAGTTTTCAAAAAAAGGTTATATTTTTACGAATTTACAACCAATAGCGTCGTGATAAAAAGAACCAACATAAGAAAATTATGAAAAGGCATGACAAGCTTAGTTGAAATTTGATTATATATACTTGGTCACATAAAAACCCATTCCCACAAAAGTGAGTTTTGAGCCTTTATTGAGCATACAATTACACATCTTTAGACTAAATGCTCATTTTGCGTTTCTTGTGTGACTAGCCGCTTGGTTCTTACGACTCTAGAACTTGCCATGACGATACATTCCCGGTCCTTATCAACTTAAGCCCAAGTAAGTAAATGATGGAGGCATTAGGACTAACCCTTTTTTCTTCTACACCATTATTTTTCTTTTTCTTTTACCACCTACCCAAAAATCCCCCTAGTTAGCCCCTTTGAGCCTAAACCTTTTCATTTCATAACCCTAACACCCTTTTACCCACCAAAACCTTTTTCATTTTTAACCCTTTGTTTTAGTAACAAGATCGGTTTTTCGTATGATCGTTCAAAAAAAAAAGTGTTGATGATGAAGCAAAAGAAAATAAACAAACAAGTTCATCAAAAATAACTTTGTTTGAATAAAAGCTTCATCAAAATAAAAAAGTTACAAAAACAGAAAATCCTACGAAAACCGACACTTGTTACGCTTTTTCACCCTTTTTTCTACTAACCACTAACCAAACCACCTACCTTTAACCCAAGCCTAACCCTTCACCCGCAAAGTCCTCTTGATATTTACAAAGGTATAAAAGTTAAAAAGGAGGAGAATTGATTGCTTGGCAAGCTTATGGTAGGAATAAGTTCCATGCCGCTCTCGAGTGATTCACTAAAAATACACCTTCGGCCGAGTGTGAGTGATTTCTCCCGTGAGGTATGTGAACTTGTATATAAATGAAATTTTAAAAAGGCATGCTATGCCCTAATAAATAATTTCTCTTATGAAAAGTTTTAAATAAATCATGACGAATAGGATTGTGAATAAATAAAAATAAAACTACATAAAGAATCTTGGAAATCCCGACACTCTACGACAAGCCCAAAACCTTCTCTTCTACCCATTCCATTTGGGAGTGTAAGCCACATATTAAAGAGTTTTGCTTGAGGACAAGCAAAAGTTCAAGTGTGGGGGTATTTGATGTGTGTAAAATGCAACATATAAATTACATCAAATGAGGCATAAAACTAACCCTTTTTAAGTACTAATGTTAGAAAAAGAGTGTTTTTTGTCTTCCTTTTGTATTTTCAGGATTAAATGAGCTCAAATTCACAAAAGAAGCAAAAAGACAGCTAAATCTAACATAAATACAAGGAAAGGAACATAAATGGACTGCCCGACCCCTCAACGGCATCTTCCTAAGCAAAATAGAGAAGGCAGAAGACTGAACACGCCCCGTGCTCAGCCAGCACGGGGCCGTGCCCAAGAAGCAGCAGAAAAGACAAACCTATAGAAGCTTCTATTGCCCACCACGGGCCGTGTCCAGTGAACACGGGGGCGTGCCAAAAGTACAGCAGGCGCATTAATTGTAATTGCGAATTACAATTAATGAGGAGAGAGATTATCAGACAGGCACGGGGCCGTGCCCAGCGGACACGGGGCCGTGCCCAGCCCTCTGTTCAGCCTATAAATAGGAGTGCTTGGTTTCATTTCAACTCATCCCTTGGCACACCACCTCTCTCACACTTCATCCACCACCCACCACCACCATAACACCATCATCCACCACCATCATCCATTGTCCATCGTAGAGTGTGTGAGTCGTCTCGGGATCCAAGATTGATAGTAAGAGTTCTTGACAATCAAGGCCATGTTTGCCTAAGTCTCTTACATCACTTGGTGAAGACAAAGTGTCTAGTTTAATACTTTTTATTTCTAATCTTTTGCACTTTTTATTTGGTTTTGTATTAATGACTTTAATAACTAGTTACTTATGTTAAAGGTGATCTTTCCTTATCGTTTGTCCGTGGTGTCTTGGCATTATTTTACTGTCTATATAAAATAAAAGATTTTCAACATTCATATCTCCACGGTCTATATGGAGGTATGTTGGCTACCTGGTCGGGGGTTAAGGGAACGGTTTGGTAAAGGTCTTGCCATTGTTCAGCGTTTAGAGGTCATGCAATGGACCTGGGTCAAATTTAGTAGGACCTCCTTCAATGCTTCACGGTATTGGATGGCGGGGGTCCAAACTCTTTGATCCCCTCATAAGTTAACTACTATTAATACTATAACCCGGCTATTTAGGACTGTATCCCTGCTGACTCAGACTACTTAGTCGAGGGTAACGTCACCGCCAAAAGCGGGGCCTACCATAATTTGCATTAATAACTTAATTCATTATCTTCCAATAATCCACCCTTTTAGGATTGTATCCTTGCTGACTCAAACTACTGGGGTGAGGGTAACGTCACCTTCAAAAGAGGGGCCTACTACAATAACTAAGATAATCTCTTAATTATGTGCAAAAGTGCGGAAATAATCAAAGGTTATACTAGATACGAGTCGGAACCAAGTGATTCATCTTGTCTATCTGTTTTTCTTTTTATTTTTATTTTCAGCATTTTAGTTAGTTTTTATTTTTCTTAGTTTAAAACATTTTTTCTAAACTTTTTTATTTTGGTTAGACGTTGAGGATAAACCGGTACTAAAAGCTCTTGTGTCATTGGACGACCTCGGTATCTTGCCAACACTATACTACGCTCACGATGGGTGCACTAGCCCATATGTGTGTTTAGTGTTAGTAAAATATCGTGTTTTATAAATTTAAAACTTGGCTAAAATAAGTGTTAAAGGGGCTTAAATTATACACCTAATATATATAACACTTCACACGCATCAAGTTTTTGGCGCCGCTGCCGGGGACACAAGGATTTTAAGAAAGTTAGGAATCAACGGCCTAATCATTTTTTTTACTTTTCTTTTTAATTTTTAGGATTTTCTTAGTTTTTCAGCTTCTGCAGAGCTCAGCACGGGCCGTGCCCGCTGAACACGCCCCCGTGCTAAATCATTGGAACTGGCAATCCTGTTTTACGTCAGACAGTAAGCTGAACACGGGGCCGTGCTCACTCAACACGCCCCCGTGCCCAAGATTCACTTACTGAAAACAGAACCGTTAGATCCCGGCGGTTGGTAATTTTTGACATAAACATGAGTGATAGTAATTATTTTTACTTTCGGCACTCTTATGGTACGTGGTGTCAATTATGTGGAGGCGAACATAAAGAATTAGAATGTTACTTTCTAAATTATAGGCCCCACTACATAGACCCACCGATTCCTTGTAACCTTAAGAGGGGAGAAAGTAAAAATAAGCACTATTTCTCCCTCGAATGCGCCCAACCAGATATTCTAGGAGAAATGCTCCTTGACGAGTTATTTCAACTAGAAGAGCTAATTCTAAATTGGTCAAAAGAGCTTAGGAATGACTTTATTGATCCGCCCCAAGAAGATGACCATGAAGAAATGTTGGAACCGCATTCCGACAACCTCGTTGCCCCCAAAAATACCTTCATACCTAGCAAAGACTTGGACGATAGTCGTCCCTGTGCCGATTGTGCCATGAAGGACTCTCCATCGACTTCGTTCGGTGCATACATAGACCTGAGCGATTCGGCATACACCTTCTTTAACGAGAGCCCGGGAAAGGGTTGGACTTGTCCACCTAGAATAAAAATAGGAATTACCCTCACCGACAACCTCTTGCGTTCTCGCCTTAGTCTAGGACAATTAAGGTATCTAAGGCACTTTGGGGTTGTTCCAACCAATCAGGAGCCACCCGATGCTAGTAAGTTCCTTAAAAATACTAGACAACTTCATAAACCAGTCCCTCGACACGGGGCCGTGTCCAGCCAACACGCCCCCGTGTTCACCAAAAGATTCCCTTCTGATCAGTATGTCAGAATACGGACAAACTGTGTCAGAACTCCACCTGCACACGGGGCCGTGTCCAATGGACACGGGGCCGTGTCCAGGATGCTGTCGTTTTCTATAAATGCAGCCAAGAATTCTGCACATTTGGACCAACTTGGGACAGAGATTTGAAGGAATCTTCTCTCAACTATCCTAGGTAAGTCTAAAAGAAGGTTCCAACAACCCATCTTGTCCTTTCCTCTTCTAGCCATTTCCTTCTTCTCCATCTTTCTCCAAAAACTACCATTAAAAGTTTGAATTCTTCCAACTTTGTGGTAGGGATTAATGAGTTTTGTTCAAGGAATCTTGGTGAAAATATGTCATGTAACATTGTTTTAGGTTATTAATGTCTAAAAAGACCCCACAAGTTCAAAAAATAACTTAAAATTTCAAGTTTCCTTGCTTCAAAATTCTGCAGAAAGATGAACACGGGGCCGTGCTCAATGAGCACGGGGCCGTGTCCGGTCACTGTTTCATCAAATAAACTATTTTTCAGTTTATTTTTCGTAGGATGTCGAGTGAAAACAGCGAAACATCTTCCGTGCATTCATCAAACAGCCGAAGAGGAAGGAGGCCCTCCGTTGAAGCTACACTTGTGCACTATGTGATAGCATTAAGGGAGGCTCTCGACGAAATGACGTCAGTGGAGGAGGTCCTAATCGACCGTATTAACGATCTTACGGTGGGACTCGAAAACAGCTGACTCAAACTACTGGGGTGAGGGTAACGTCAGCGGGGCCTACCATAATTTGCATTAATAACTTAATTCATTATCTTCCAATAATCCACCCTTTTAGGATTGTATCATTGCTGACTCAAACTACTGGGGTGAGGGTAACGTCACCTTCAAAAGAGGGGCCTACTACAATAACTAAGATAATCTCTTAATTATGTGCAAAAGTGCGGAAATAATCAAAGGTTATACTAGATACGAGTCGGAACCAAGTGATTCATCTTGTCTATCTGTTTTTCTTTTTATTTTTATTTTCAGCATTTTAGTTAGTTTTTATTTTTCTTAGTTTAAAACATTTTTTCTAAACTTTTTTATTTTGGTTAGACGTTGAGGATAAACCTCGGTATCTTGCCAACACTATACTACGCTCACGATGGGTGCACTTGCCCATATATGTGTTTAGTGTTAGTAAAATATCGTGTTTTATAAATTTAAAACTTGGCTAAAATAAGTGTTAAAGGGGCTTAAATTATACACCTAATATATATAACACTTCACAGGCATCAGTCCCAATTTTAAAACAAGCATCTTTTGGTCAAAACTCTTTCAAGTCTTCCTCTTGAATAAATTTCGGGACGAAATTTCCTAAAGGAGGGGAGACTGTAACGCTTCGCTTTTTCATAACTTTCCTAATTTAGAAAACGATTCTTGAAAATCTATTTCTAGAAGCTTGTCCCATTCAAAATCGTTGTAAAATCCGAGACTTGAATCATAAAGAAATTCATATTTTCGTTACGTTTATGCTTTATACACTTCATACATTCAAAAATATTAAACACGTGACACCTTATTCTTATTTCGTGCAAAATACGACAATCTTGTAAATGTGTGATTTATATGTTCAATTTATACTTATGATACTCAAAAACGTATATTGGAAACCCTAATTCAAAACTATGTCGCAATGCGCGTAAACAACCGATTTAAACGCGTTTACGCGCAATACATGTCGAATACCGACAATTAATTATTCCAATACTTAATTTACACTAATTTATATTTGTAAACACTTTTGATATGCTATGGATACTTGCAAACATGATTTATTAGTCAAAACGTGCTCATACTTGCATTTTATGCTTTAACCGACAACTTTGTGTACAACCGACATTCTCGATACTTGTTAATACATGAATACGCATACCCGGACATACTTGACATCAATTTTATGTTTATGATACTTTCATACTTGTTACACGCTTAAAACTACACGAAAAGCACTTAAAAAAAAGAACATCCAAAAACCTGACTTTGAGCCCTGATTGCATATTTATCAAACTTAAGGGAACTTTTGTGACAAAAATCTAAACTCCCCCCCCCTAAATCCATGAATTCTAATCTGTATTTTAGGCTCCAAACTTCACCCTAAAATTATAAATTTGAATTTTGGTATTATTACTCCAACCCCCACCTCCATTATCCACCAAATGCCTTCTAACTACCATTAAACACCCTCCCAACCACCTAGCACTATAAATACAAGTCCTACACTTCTTCTAACACTTTGTTCATCATCTAATCTCTCCAAAACGACTAAGAATCTGCTGAGAATTGAAGATTTGGACATAATCATTCAAGTCCAAAAGTGAGCAAAACTCACATTTCTTCTTCACTTTCTTCTTGTTTTTCTGGTTCTTAACCACTTGGACTCCACTAAGGATCAATGCCCTACTATTATATGATGTTAAACATCTGGGAATGATCTGATTTTGATGTCCAAAGCTGGTCATTTTTCTGTTTTTAAAAGATTTCAAAATGTCCTTTAAGTTTTCTTCATGTTCTCCATGTTTTCTTCAAGTTTTCTTGTGTTCTTGTTGTGTCCAACTTATGTACAACCAAAACCCTAACTAATGGGTGAATTTACTGATTTGAATCAATAAGTTAATTGGTTTATATACTCCCAAACTTTCTGTTTGTGGAGACCTTAAGCTCACAAATGAGTTCTCAACTAAAACACCCCTTAAAAACACTAATCTTAACCTTGTTCATGACCAACCAAGTTGTAATGACTTGTGCTTTGGTGAACACTCATACTCATGACCAACCGACCTTCGGGTTGTGTTTCAGTGAACTTATATCGAGGTTTAAATAGATGCATATCAACCTCCTCATTGCTTGACAAACTCTATGACCCCTCTTGGGGAATGCATGACTAAATAACTTAATGAACCTTTACGTTTATGTTATTACTTCAAGTCTTGTAAGCCCTAAACTAACCCGCCTTTGTTTCCCGTTATAGGGTGACCTCGGCTCACGGCTCAACCTTCTTATACTCCAAATCAAACACATTTAACTTTCTAGTCTCAACAATCTCATCACGTTTGGATAAATCGGAAAGCATATGCAATTTTGTGAGTATACTCGATTCCATTTTACTCTTTAAACACTTTGGGATGCAACATGTATTCTATATTTAAACACACTTGAAACTATTTGAATCACTCTCTATCCATATTTGAACATGAAACTATATGATGCTTGTTAATCTCGTATGTTAATGTAAACCTTTTCATGGCTATATGCTCATTAATTTCGTAGAAGTCCACCTTAACAATTATAGCGCTATAGGGGTAATGCACCGCCCACGAGACTTGGGGTATTGTTAAGTTAACGCATTGGAAACTTGGGTTTGAACATATACTTGACACCGTTTCAACGTACTAGTAACTTGCATATTGTGATTCATGTTGGATACGAGCCGTTAGACTATTTAAACTATTTTTATGCTATATATCAAACTTGTATACTCGCCAACTTTTTTGTTGATATTTTAATACATGTTGCAGGTTTGATAGACAAGCTGATGCTAAGTGAAGAAACAAGATTAAGTGGACATAGAAACACACTTAGATTAATCTATCTTGTTATGTTATGTTTTGAAACAATGTTGTTCTTTTTATTTGAAACTTGTATGACATTTAGTATTGAAATGAAATTTGAATTCAAATTATTTTATCACATAGTGTTATGAAGTCTATTGCAATCTAGTTTTCATCTCATCCCGATGTTTCCGCCATCGGCTGGGGTGTGACATCCAATGCCCATGGTAACGTACCGTCACAACATGCGAGCAAATAACTTGGAATATACGCGGCTTTAGATTTTTTAAGTTAACGAACACAAGTTATTAATAATAAATGAAATTGAATAATATATAAAAGTATTAAAAATTATAAATAAATACATCAAAATTTTTTATGTACTATTCATGGTCACTTTTAATTCATATAATAACTAGTGATATTCCCCCGCGCTTTGCGGCGGGAATTTGGTTGGTATCAGTTTGGCTCATTACGATACCGATACTCGCTATTGTAATTAAAAGAGAAAACTTTACATCGATCAGAAACAATTAAAAACAAATATCGATACATTGTAGGATCGTGTACAGACCCAAAACGAGTCGATCAGAGGTGTTCTACACAATATGAAAGGCGGAAACCCACATATTGTGTGTGATTCAGCAAGATATTCACTTTAACTGTTGTTCTGATTAACTTGACAAAGTTTTACAGTGAAACAACACTTCGGCAGCACTTCGGCTCCGGAATCACACATACAAGAATCAACTCAAACGAAATCAGGCCACACCTATATATAGGCCACCTAATTCCGCTTGAACATGACTCAAGCGAAATCACAGTACAAACGAAATTGCACACTCAAGCGGAATTATAAGCTAATTCCGTACGGAATTACTTGATGTCTTCTTCAAACGAAATTAGCTGCTTCAAGCGGAATTAACTTTTTGTCTTGTTTTCTCGATCTTCGTGCCATGAACAATGCAAGACTCGATACAAGACGAAGTCGACAGACGCATGCACCAACAGCCTCCCCCTCGAATGTTGACGAGTCTTAAGTGTCGAGTCTTCAACGTCTTCAGTCTTTGTCAGTCTGATTGCTCTCTGAAGCATTTGACAGTGTAAAACTTCTTCAATCTTCTCTTTTCTTTTCATTAGCATCAACATACTCCCCTCGAAGAAATAATCTTTTCTCGGATGTTGATCGCAATCTGTCTTTCACAGGATCAGGATTGTGTCCTGGCTCTATACTCAGACTCAGAATCCAGGCTATCCTGCACATCCTCTACCTCACAATAAATTTCACAAATTTAATATTTGACAAATTTATATATCCAGACTCTCTTTCAAATTTAACTAGAATGATTTATCAATGTTAGAATCTGATGAACCACTTAAAAACAAAAAAATTCAAAATATTATCGTTTAATGACATAAACTCCCCCTCACAAAATGATCATCATGTTTAGCACTTGGAATTTTGAAAATCAGCTTTTCAACATCAGTTGTAAAAAATGTTGGGATTGAACCCTACCAAAGGAACAGATAATTAAAGCCAAAACTGGATCAGAGCAGTGGATCCAGAATAAGCAGATGTTATGTTTACATGTCTCTCCCCTTGAAAGTGGTTTCAACATCTGCTGACCTCCTATCTACTGATCGTACAAACTGCTGATCTAGTAAAAGACCGATAGAAGACTAAAGCTCTGCTGTTCAATCTACTGCTTTGAGTCAAGCTCTGCTGATCATGACAAGTACTGCTGGGTTCACATCAGTGGAAGGATGCAGCAGTAGTTTAGATGTCTTTATGTAATGAAATGTAATAACAGTAGTTAGCATAGCAGAGGTTGTATAGATCAGAGGTTAGAGTTTGTTAGGAGGTTAGATGTCACTTTCATGGTGACGTTAGCTTAGATGCTTCAGTGGTTTGCTTGTGCCAATAAATAGAACAGTGCTCTGTACTGTTCTATTAGCTCTTTGCAAAATCTTCTTCCTGCACGAACAAACACTGTGAGCTCAGGCTGAGGGGGAGTTTGTATTCATACATTGCATTGTAATCGTTATTGAAATAAATTCAATCTTTCGGTTCTTTGTGAAAAATGTTTGATCAAAGCAATTCTCTCGTTTGATTGTGTGTAAAGTTTGTTTCCATTATATTTCCGCTGCACAACTCATTCATCTTCATCTTAATTCAAACACAAAACACAATCAAAACCAAACTCAGATCCTAACAAAAAATCTTTTTGGATTTTTCAAAGTTTATGCTAAAACACTCTAAAAATCTTTTTGAATTTTTGAATTTTAAAGAAATGCAGTAAAGAAATATTTATAGACACTATTTTTGAGAGTTTGTGTAAGAGGATCATATCATTTTTTGACAAGTCACAAGTACCATTGAGCTTAGTTACACATTAAGAATTAAATAGTTCACTTAGATTTCCGATATATTGATCCACTTAAATTCTCACACAAATTTCAACTGATTCAGGATATGAATTAGGTGTATTAAGAACTTAAACTTATTCATGTGTCCCACCTCTTGAATATACTCCCGTATCCAGATCCCAATATTCAGTCTTACAGGTGAGTATACCACAGATGATATCTGTAAGGGGTTAGATACGAAGGTCGTGAGAGCTCAGGTCAGAACTTCCGTTCAGCAGAGAGATGACGGCTTCGACTTTTGGTGGGTCCCCTTTAGAGGATCTTTTTTTACAACAGCACATGATTTGCATTTTTTCAATGTTTCATCATTTTTTGTACTGAGGGTGGGCTATATTTCAAGCAGCAGTAAAGTATTCTCCGGGGACTAGGCCATTGCTTCCGCAAAATCAGAAGTCCCGGGATAATACCCCAGATATCACTGAACATAAAGACCTAGTATCTCAGAAAGAGGGGTCCTTCAAACGAAATTTCAGTGGTTACCTATATATCCAAGTAGTGTTCCCCACAAAATAAGCAAGTTTGAATTTAAGTTTATATCCCGAAAAAGCTTACTAAATGTGTAAAAACCTATCGGCATATCATCAGTGAGACCGTTTAACCCTATTTAAACATTACATTTCTTTAGCATACTGTAACTGTCTACTGATGTACTATCATTTCCTCTTTTTTACAACAAAACTCTTTTTGTATTTTATCATGTTTTTGCCTTTTTTAAATTTTCAAATGTTTTTGGATTTTCTAAAAATTCTTACTCCTCCTAAAATTCAAAATCATTTAAAGAAACTTTGAAAACAAACTGTACAAGTAAATGACAACTGATATCGAATCACTTCAATTCGCCATCCACTTGGCATAAACAATCAGAACTCCCCCTTTCAACAAACTATTTTCTCATTATGATTTCAAAACACTTAAGTTTGTTTTAATCAAATGGTTTTTTCGGAAAATTAGTTTTATTGAATTCATAAAATACTTGTAGGTTAGGGGATCAATTCATCACCTTGTTCTACCAACCACTTGAAAAATATAACAATTTTAAGTTTAATCACAAACACCACTAGTAGAAAATCAAGTACAACTTAATGTCCCTGATTTACCACTTGTAAGTCGAAATATCACAAACGTGAATTTCTCAAGAAAGATGCCTATACCTGCTTCACACTTACCAACCTGGAAGCTCCGACAAGTCAGGATTTTACTTGTGAAAAACTTCCATCCAAGCCTGACCAAACTTGGATGTTTCCTTCTCAATTTCACTTGGGTAAAAAGTTGCTTTCTTTGTTTCATAAAAGTCCTTTACCCCTTTGGCCTTTCCCTCAACCATTTTTCCAAAAATCTTTATACATTTCCATTAAACACTTTCTCAACATCAAATTCTTTCTTTTCAGAATAGAATTGATTCGAGATATCAACCTTTCCAACTTTTGATTTAAAATTCTCAGCCCTCAATGGTTGAAAATTAACATCATCCATTGGAGGAACTGAACTTTCATCTTTTACCTCAACTTGTGACTCCTCTGACTTTGTGGAATCAGATTCATCGCCAGATTTCACATCAAACTTCTTAACATCTTCATGAAACTTCTTAACAACCCACATTTGGTTGTCATGCTTAGCTCTCTTTTTATAAAAACTTGTCTTTGAACACTCACCAACTTCATATGTTGAATTTTCAAAAAATTTAAATTTGTCAGTTGGTGGTTCATTTTTCTCAACAACTTTTTCTTTGAGTTTTCTAGAAACTTCCTGTTTTGTTTTTGTTGCTTGAGAACAGTTCCATGCAATGTGACCAACTTCATTGCATTTGTAACAGGTTCTTGTCTCCTTTCTTTGATTAGCTCCATTCTTCACATTCTCTTGCTTCTTGGCAAGAAATTCTCTGTTTGATTGTTTCCAGAATGAGCTTTTTGATTCCTCTTCACAACTTGTCCCTGGAACAAATTTTATATTTGTTTTAGAAGTTTTTTCATGTTTATAATTTTCAGGTGGAATAAAACCAAGACCTTTCTTTTTGAAGTTACCGTTATGGTTAGGTTTCTTTTGAAAACCAGAACCAAAATTGTACCCTTTTTTCTTGTTTAACCGTTGTTGAACTCTTGAAGTGTATTTTTTAGGTTTTTCAGTAAGATTTACATCTTTTATTTCAGAAATTTTTATTTCTGTTAGTTTGAAAACCTTTTTAATCTTTTCAACTTGAACACTTCTTATTGGAAATTCTTTATCAGAATATAATTTGTCAGAATCATTTAAAGTGGAGTAAACTGCCATTTTGGTCCCTGTGGTTTGGACACTTTTGCCATTTTAGTCCAAATCTCAAACTTTTTAAATCTGTGTCCCTGTGGTTTCACTTTTATTGCCATTTTAGTCCAAAATTAAGAGTAAACTGCCATTTTGGTCCATGTGTTTTCACTTTTATTGTCATTTTAGTTCAAATCTCAAACTTTTTGGAACATTAAAAAAAAGGGGGATTTTGAATTTTGGACTAAAATGACAATAAAGATGAAACCACAGGGACCCAGATTTAAAAAGTTTAAGATTTGGACTAAAATGGCAAAAATGCCCAAACCACAGGGAGCAAAATGGCAGTTTACTCTTTAAAGTGTATGCAACTTCAAATGTTTCATCCTTCAAATTAGATTTTGATAAAAGAAATTCTTTATTGTAAACCTGTTTAACCAACGACTTTGAACTATCAACTGATGATGATTCTGGACTTTCTGACTCAGACTTTGACTCCGACTCCTCGTCTGTTTCCAACACCTGATCGACCACTTTTTTTATTAACTCAGACTCATGATCAGTGTCAGACGATGTGAACGTAACGTCAATGTTTTCTGGTAACTCGTCAGTTGTTTCAGATTTTAACTCTATATTAACAGCCTTTTTGACTTGCTCCTCATTTGGTTTTCTGGGAGAATAACCTTCCCAGATCGGAAGCGGACACTTGTTATAACTGACACTCTGTTTATTACCAGTATCATTCTTCTTTGGCTTCTTATCTTGAAAAACTTCTAAACCTGCAACAGTTGGATAGATTCGACCAATTAGATAATCAGAACTAGAATAACTTTGCAGTAAACGTCTAATTCTCTTATTTTCAATCCTCTCAATCTCCAACTCTTGCTTTAACTTTGCACACTCTTTAATGTAATGATTGATAGCTTTTTTCTTCGACATCATCACAACATTCATCATTGTCAGTGCATCTTCTCTTTCAGAATTTGACTTTTGTAGACCAGTTACCGTTCTGTTCAAAACGTCATACGACTCTTTTATATAATTGAGATTGAACAGTAATTGTTCTTTCATCTTATCTTGCTCACTCAGCTTTTCATCCTTCTCTGCACACTGCTTGCAAGATTCTAAACATTTTAAGCAAGGCTTGATGACTTCCACAATCTTTTCTATTTCAATGATCTTCTCAAATTCAATAACTTTCTCAACTTCAATCACCTTCTCTGTTTCAACAATCTCTTCAGCAATTTTAACCTCTTCATTTTGAAAAATCTTTTAATTTTGATCTTTGCTTTCACATTCCTTCTTTTTCAGTTCTTTTGCTGCTCGTCTCTTCTCCAACTTCTCCAAGCGTTCTGCAAAATAAAATTGAAAACTTTCAGGAGATAAATGAGTTTTTGCAATATTGATATGCATTTCTTCCTCATCATCACTACTGTCATCAGTTGGTGATTTATCAAAATCTATTGTCTTTTCTGAACTATCATCTGAAGAACCAGAATCAGATGGTGTTTGATCAAAAACTGTTGTTCTTTCTGAACTTTCATCTGATGAAACAGATTCTTCTTCTTGACTTGTATCATTACTATCAAACGCTTTCAACCATTCTGTCATCAGATCAGGCTCTTGAACTATCTGTGCAATGAGAGCAGCAATTTTTGAATCAGGTGGAATATATTTATCCCAGCTGAAGCCTTCTGCCACTTTTTCATCATCTTGATCAATGATACCATAATAAGCCCTCTTATTTGCATCTTCGATCATTTTTGCATGCGCAGTTTGTGGTTCCTTTTGTTGATATGGTTGATGAGCAACTTGTTGATATATGGCTTTCCGATAGTAATCATCTTTTCCAAAAGGATTCTTTGCTCCACTAGCTTCCTGATTTTTGCATTCTCTCTTGAAATGACCTTTCTCCCTGCATCGAAAACAAGTAACTTTAGATTTATCAAAACCCAAAGTAGACACATGTGCATCCAAAAAATCATTTCTTCCTGTAATCATTTTAAACTTTTCTGCTATTCTCAAAACACTTGCTAGACACCATTTGATGTCCATGAGCTCCATCTCTTCAGCATCTATCTGATCGTAATCCTCTTTCGTCAGCATAGGATTTCCGATCCTTCCAGCTACTAATCCCTCATAAGATTTCAGCATGGTAGCAAGTAACGCCATGTGATCTTTAGCAACTTCTTCAGAAAAACTTTGACCATTCGGGAGATTTAATGCAATGTTGCACTGTATCACACAACCATTTCCATTTTTTGAACTTTAAGACTGAAAACTTGAAGTTGAACTCTTTGGATTAACACTCGGATATGAAGAAAATCCACTACTACTGTTTGAATTTTGATCAACAGTTCCAGAGGAGTTTCCAGCACTAAAAGCAGTTTGGATTTTTGGACTCATTTCAATATCTTGAACACTGCCTTTGTAATACATTTTCACATCTTGTTGATTACTTGGATTGTTCATCCTTGCAATCTTGTGCTGTTCAAGATCTTGACCTTCAATCTTTTCGATGAACTGAGAAATCGTCAAACCATCATATTCTCCGGTGTTCTTTAAGATCATCAAAAATGTACCCCATTCTTTCTGAGGTAAAGCATCAGCTAATTTGTCTACCCATTCCTCTCGTTCTTTATTGATACTCAACAAAGACATTGAACGTACTAAGTGGCAGTATCTTTCAATCAACTTCTTTGTATCTTCTCCTGGCAGACTTGTGAATAGATCAAATTCTTTCTTAAGCAATGCCTTTTTACTCTTAATCATCTTCTCACTTCCCTCAAACTTAATTCTGAGTGCTTCCCAAATAGAACATGAAGTTTTATCATGTTGAAGCAATATGAAGATGTCTTCTTTAATAGCTTGCTGGAGTAAACTGATCATCATTTTCTCTGCTTTATACATGTCTCGTTCCTTATCTGTAAATTCAAAAATCTTTTTATCAACTCCCAGCTCAGTACGTGGTAGCACATACTTTTTCTCAACACACTCCCATGATCTCAAATGATTGGCTTGGACCCAGTTTTCAAACCTATCTTTCCAACCATAATACTCCTCAATGTTCATTAGTTTAGGGGGGTTTTTGCATAGTTCCAGTTTCATTTTCCATGTTCATGTTCTGACCTATGGCAACTGGAGTAGTCGAGGTTGTAGCAAAAGCATTATAAAATTCCTCTTCCATGATTCGATAAACTTTTTCACAAATCAGACACTTTCAAATGGAATCAAACTCAAGCGAAATTACTTCTTCAAACGGAATACCTTTCAAACGGAATACCAATTGAAGAGAAATTATCTGCAAACCAGTTTCAAACGGAATACCAACTCAAGCGAAATCAAGATTTGAAGCGGAATCACTTATTTCATTTGAACTTTCAAGCGGAATAGCACTTTGAAACGAAATAGGGCTATTTCAAGCGGAATTAACAGCAACGTTCAAGCAGAATTACTGATTTCGAGCGAAATTAGGTGCAATTTCAAACGAGATTAGGCTGATATCATCATTTCTGTCCAACTTTTGTCAAATTGATCAGGTGTTGGCTCGATTTTAGGTCCAAATCTTTCAAGGCTTTGTTAAAACACAATTTCGCATATAATGTGTGAAATTCAAACCATTTTAACCGTAAAAAGTTGTTCAGTTTTGAAAAGAAGGTGTAGAAGTTAGAAAATCTGATGAAATCAAGCTGAATGCGGTAGAACTCCTCCTCCTGAACTCTGATACCACTTGTAGGATCGTGTACGGACCCAAAACGAGTCGATCAGAGGTGTTCTACACAATATGAAAGGCGGAAACAGACTTATTGTGTGTGATTCAGCAAGATATTCACTTTAACTGTTGTTCTGATTAAGTTGACAAAGTTTTACAGCGAAACAACACTTCGGCAGCACTTCGGCTCCGGAATCACACATACAAGAATCAACTCAAACGAAATCAGGCCACACCTATATATAGGCCACCTAATTCCGCTTGAACATGACTCAAGCGAAATCACAGTACAAACAAAATTACACACTCAAGCGGAATTATAAGCTAATTCCGTACGGAATTACTTGATGTCTTCTTCAAACGAAATTAGCTGCTTCAAGCGGAATTAACTTTTTGTCTTGTTTTGTCGATCTTCGTGCCATGAACAATGCAAGACTCGATACAAGACGAAGTCGACAGACGCATGCACCAACAGATACTGATGTTCAGTTGCATCAGTTCGATTCGGTTCGATTTGATTTGATTCGTTTGTGTTCTATAAACTGACACCTAACGCTTTCGATACCCATATTTATTTTATTGTGTTCTCTTTCAATAAACGGACACTATATCACTATATCACGGTATCTGTATTTATTTTTATGCTTTCTGGTTTTATTTTTTTCATTTTATCCACTATGTCTGCAATGGTACAACTACCGTGACTCTCAACCGATTGATAGCGTTTGAACAACATTGGTGCTGGTACCAGTGTTCGTTTTTATCATTTTTGATCGATGTAAAACATATGTTAATTTCTATACCAAGTGCGTATATCGTACTGGTACCGTAATAAACTAAATCCATATCTGTCCAATAAAAATCAATTAACTAATAAAACAATCGAAATTATAAACAATATTATAAAATTCTTTGATTACTGTTCATAGACACTTGCTTTTAATATGTATAATAATAATAACATGTATAATAATAATAATAATAAAACTAATATACCTTCCCTTTTCTTTTTTTTTCTTTCTTTTTAATAAGAGGTCTATAAACCCAACTTTTAAATACTAAAATAAAATAATATAAAATAAAATAAAAGTATCTCAGCCCAACTTTTAAATACTAAACTTCCTCCCCTTGTTAATATTGGACAAAATTATCATTCTCTCTCCCCCTCTCTCTCTTTTAAAAAATGATGATTATTTATGTTATGTACTAGGTTATAACCCGGAAATTTTCCGGGTAGGAAAACTCAATTACAACAAATAAAAGTATAAATAACACTTTTAACCTCTAAAATATCCTCTTTCCCTTTTCTCCACCATAAATTTTTTATTCGGTTTCTTAAACTTTTTATTGTTGTAAAGAGACATAAAAACATACAAAAGCAAGTTGAGTATATGTAATGTTAGGAGTCTAATCACAAAGTACGTGATAATTCTTAATCCTTTAATTAGTAGAGATGTGTAACTTGTATAACTCAAATTGATAAAAAGCTTCAAAGTTCAAATTTCAAAACCGATTAAAAGACGGTAAAAAAAAGCTTCAAAGTTTAAGCTTCAAACTTGAGCAAGAACATCCGTTGCAATATATAATAGGCATAGTGAAAAAGCCTCTTGCAAAGGTCACTTTGTGTGTCCATCTATGTTGTTTGGCTTCATGTGTGAAGAGATTTTCTAATGATTATCTGCCTACAATGATCAAAATCGGCTCGACTGGACTGGACTGACTAACTTACTCGGAATTAGAAATTAAAAGCGAAATCAAGTCAGTAAAATAGATTTAAACATGAGTAGTTCCAATATTAATTGAACTTCAGAACATTAACTAGCTTCAAAAAAACATAATACCTCATCAAATGTTTTTCCACTTCTCTTATCTCTAATGAAGCAATGGTACAATACTGATTCAAGATTCTATAATAATGATGCTTGATATCATTTTCGGTTAGTGTCATAGTTTGTAAACCGACTTTCAACTCAACAATAATTATCTTCCCTTTTTTGCAAGTATCCATCAAATCAAATCATTGTTTTATTCCTCCACTTCCTCGGTAGATAAATGCTCAATACTCACTTGTAATTTTTACCACTTGAGTCCAAAATCAAAAGTACAGGTGTTAAAAAGTTGGACTCAAAATGTTATAAAATTAGTGGTTAGAGACTCAGGGCGTTAAAACCACTAAAACACAGGGACTCAAAAAGTAAGGGAGTTAATAATCACACATGGTAATATCTTATTCTCACATGGTGTATACGGGCCGTATAAGGTTATACGACCCGTATAGAATAAAGTCAACTGACAAAGGCTGTGCCAATTCTCAAGTTTATAACATGAATGATAGTTTTTATTTTTTATTTTTTGCGGAACGACGGGTGATAGTTAGTTAATGTTAGGTTTTCAATGTAACAAAAATATCCAACTGAACATACGAACCTCACTCCAATCCAAGCAGACTTATTACCACCATTGTTGAGCTTCCTGTTCTCAAGTTGACAATGAAGGTTCTGAAAATTTAAGGAAAAGGAGAACTAGAATATCGATATGGTTGTTGTAAAAGCTCATATTTTACTACGTCGGTGATTAATCCAAGATTGTACTGATTGTTGAAATAAAAAAAGAGTAAAAAAGATGAAATGTGGCGTGTTATGTTGGAAACTGAGGTTGAAAATTTGAAGTAAAACATTTAACATCTCATTAACGCAAATGCAATACTTACAATTAACCAGTTGTAAAAGAAAATTGAAACCAGCTTTTGCATTTGTAAAATAGCAACTTCTTGCTTAAACAATGTTCTGATATGATAGATAAAATGCGGAAATGTTGCATAATTCATTTAGTTTCTGAAATTGGAGAACCGTTGTGTCTAATCATATCAACTATCGCGATAACTTTCTGTTGAAGTGCAAGAACCAGTATGAATATAAGTTAAAGATAAGTCAAGAATAAAGAAGAACACTTGAAGAAAAAGCAAGAACTTGGAAATTTGGTTTGTAATGAATGGAAATATGTTGACTTTTGTTGATATAGTGATATTATTAAGAGTCTGTATCAATACTTTCATATCCCCTTGGTAGTTGTTACCATATGACACATGATAAAAGTGCTTCTCTAGGCAATCTGGGATTATGTTTCATTTTAGGGTTTCTTCATCACCGGTAACAATGTCGATAAACCTTGATCGGAACACGCCGCTTAAATCGGAGGATGAGTTGATTTGATTGTGAAATAGATATGAAGGATGAGATATCGGCAGTTAGCTCGAAGAAGTTTCTCTAGATTATTGATGAAGTGGATTTCAGGATTTCATTTGCACAAACTATGCAGAACTTGTTTGTGTTATCCTTCTTGGTGAAAGATTGTCGGCTTTTAATATTATTGTCACACCCCGACCACGTAAAACAACAAAACGTCGGTGAGTGTCGTAACAGAATCATTGTTTCACAACCATGGATTAAATAGTTTTGTGTTATTGCAATATTGAACTCACTGTTTTATTTCAAATCAAATAAATACAAATATTGTCTTTCAAGTTTTAAAGTCGCTAAGGCACGAGTCCATCCTATGTATAGCATGTATCAACAATCATCACAAAGCAGCGCCTGAAACATGTGTAAAAATAGGCACGTCAGCATAAAAATGCCTGTGAGATACATAGGTTTTATTAATGCATGATTCATGACTTGTAAGTTTAAAAGAATGTTTAATCAAAAAGTAGTCATGTGTGACACCTGTGTCACTTCAACCATCATTGTAAGACCCTATTAATATTTAATAATTTTCAAATAGTTTTCGATCATAAAAGTGTAGTTAGGATTACACTTTCATTTAAAAATACGAGTTTCTTAAAACTTTTACAATTCAAAATATTAACAACATAACATGTGAAATTTCGTCCTTTAATATAACGTCAATACATAATGCGGAAGCTTGCAAATTGGTTGTGTTCGGTTCTTGTTGAGCTTGATCATCGTCCGTCACTCTAAGGTATACCTACATTTCAATAGACATGAAATGAGTTAGTCACACGTAGTCTATAAGTGTTTAATCAAGTTCGAATACAAGAACGAAACAGGATAAACAATTTTATTTTGCCAGATAATAAGCCCCTCACTGGGCGTAATAGACATCTTCCTTGTCTTTTATAATCGACCACCATAAACATTAGTTACGATAGTTACATGTCACATATAAACAATTTCGCTACGCCAAATATCAACAAAACCACCCAATAGTAAAGGGTGTATTAGGTTCCTTAGGAATTAGCGAAATTAAAAAAAAATAAACGGAAACGGTTCGGAAAGTCTACAAATATGAAAAATTTGTCAAAACAACTGGGCACTACCGTAGCTTAAGGTAGCTACCGTAAGCTACGGTAGCCTCTGGGCATAAAAGGGCTGCCGTAAGGCAGTGAAGATCCACCGTAACAACTTCCTCAGCACCATAAGCTACGGTAGTCACCGTAGCTTACGGTGACTCTGTCGCGCCCCGCGCAAGAAGTCAGCCAAGCTGTCGCGGCCCGCCAGAGAGCGTATCTGCAACAAAATTGCTGCTGTATTGCCGTTTTTGACCCGTTTGTTCTATTTCACATTTTCAGATCTCAAAACATGATACAAGACTTTCAAGAATCACTTGTGAAACTAGCACCTTATTTTCCTTAAACTTATTACGACATCGTAGCAAAATTTACAACAATATGTATCATTCATGATGGAAATTTATATATGATTTAACCTAAGACATTTTTACCAATTATGTCAAAAGCATCTAGTCAATTCACATTCCTATGCGTAGGACTCAATACTCATAATAACAACCCGTTGATTCGTCTATTATAAATCCTTATTATAGACAAATCAAACACTATTACATCTCGAACTTTCGTATATCATCAATACGTAAAATTTTCTTATTAACGATTAATAACAACAAGGTGTTTAGTCACGTACCTGGCTCGAGTCGACGCATAGACCCGTTTAAAACTTATGACAACGCAATTATCCAATTATTGATTTGCTCCTATGAACAAATGACTTGCCAACCATACATTAGTCGATTTTTGTCAAATGGCGTTATCATTACCATTTGACCAGTTTGGTCTAAACGACCAAACATCGATGTTTATAAAAACTTGATATCTTAATTTAAATTTCACGCATCCGTCCCATTTCATATTTTACCATGTTATTTCTCTTATTAGTTACGCTATAAGGTAGCCTTAACGGAACTAATTAAATCTCATTTATTTCATGACTAAATTACCAATTGGCCTTTTTACCATTAGCCATGATTTCTATCGTTTATAGTTATTCCGACACGTATCATATCACGTCGGAAACCACATTTCGATTAATACTTTTATCGTATTTTATAACATAAAAATAATCCTACAAAAGGTGTAAGCTTTACTTAAAGTTTGCGTCCGTTCGAGCTTTCCTTGCGCACTTGACCCGTTTGATCCATTCCTTGCCAGCTCCCGCTTAGCTTGACGAGATCAAACTTAACACAATACCCACAAGATTTGTTAGATTAGTCATTATATAAAATGACCACAACATCTCATGGATTCACACATACTCATTTATCAAGACATTAGTTTTAGGTCAGTTTGACTTTCGTAAGTCAAACTGTCCTTGTGTATGTGATTGTGTACTAACTTAGAACATGTTTGGCATACAAGTACATATTACTTGCATAAATCATTTGCATGTATTTTAGATGCCTTTAATACACCCAATTTCATAAAATTTGTTTGAAACAAATCCATGGTACACACCACACCATTCAAGTATGGAATAAAAGCTACTACGACATACCTCTTACCAAGTCTTACAATCAAATTATATTCCCATGTTAGACACATTGCCTCAAGTTAATTTATTATAATGCCATCCTTATCACATTTCTCACAATTCATCCTTTTCTTGCATACAAGTTTCTTAGATTAAGTTTATCAATACAATGTGCAGCAACTTTACAATGTAGCTGCTGAATCGACTCTTTTGACCACTTTACGGTTTTATTTAGCCCTTCGTGATCAAAGATGAAATGTAGAATACTAAAATATCTTTCCAACCCAAAAAGAATCAGCTCAATCCGAGCTTCCTAGAATTAATTATGATTTTCGCAAAATCAGCTCAGAAGTCAAAATGCTTCCAATCAGCTTGCTGTCAAAACAGTTCAGCCGACTTCGGACACTGTTTTGACCTGTTTAACATCAGAGAACAAACATGTTCAAACATAAAACGTAGTATGTTTTAATTGCTTTTTGAGCATATAAGGCTCAACCCCACCGGTCGTTCCAGTGATTTTATATGATTTTTTTAAAACTGCAGCCCAATAATTTTTAATTCCAATCAGCTTTGTTATATTTTCTTGTTCAAGCATTTTATCAAGCACCTTGTGTGCAACACGAAACTTCAAATTTCTCCAGCCCATTTAAGTGTTCTAAACCCTTAAATTCTAGCAAAATTAACAAGTACTAACATCAACTTCAAATCTAATCATGCATTCACTATTTCAAGTAGCTAGACACCACAAGAACAACAAGAAATGGCCAATTTCATCTACCTTAATGAATGCCTCAATTTTTCCATAAAACCCTCTTAACACATATAAGGGTAGTCATCAAATCCCTAATCTTTAACATCAATTCAGCAAGTTTTCGACTAGGGTTTGTTTTCTAGACACTAATTCAACAGAATAACACTCATGCATGCAACATTCTTTCTGAATTTCGATTATGGGTGTTCATCCTAAAATTCAAGATATCATCAACTTACAAAATTTGACATACCTTGTGATCTCCATGACTTGGTGATCGTTTATACGCGTTAATTCATGAATTTAAGCTCGGATTTCCCTTCCAATTTGGTGATTTAAGGAAGAACTAGGGTTTCCCCTTGTTTGGTCGCCTGGAGATCGACACACACACACACACACACTGTGTGTGTGTTGAGTTTTTAATTTTATTAAATAAAACTTGGTTTCCATTTTAACAATTTTGACCCCTCAAGTTTAATTTTAACTATTATGGACAAGAACTCCATGTTTTATTACTCATTTACACATCACTAACTAGGTTAATTATTCCTAGTTAACTTAGCGGATTCAGGGAGTCATGACCCATGTTATTTTAAGTCCCGTAACCTCGGGCTCCTTATAAACTTTATCTTCTCAATGTGTTTGTTCCCTTTTATTTATTATTAAGCTTACTTGTTTGAATTCTAAAAATTTTCGGGTTAAATCTTTACCGCCAACGGTATTTTACCCGCTCTTTAATATTTACGTGGTTTGATTATCAAACCCGTTTTTGGGGTGTTACAAGTCTACCCCCTTAAAGAGGTTTCGTCCTCAAAACCTTCTTTATGTTGTTCATTAATTTAGACCGAACGAACTTAGTTTTGTTTTTATGACTCTCATTCCTTCGGTCAAAAGTTATCATTCAGATTGATGCATACATTTTTCATGCGTGAGACCTCGTGGGCCATTACTTTCAACTTGTATCCTTTATCTTTATTAGATCTTCACATTTTTTTTAAGGTGAGACCCTATAATTTTATTTCTTTGTATTTGTGACCCGAGGGTCATTCTGGTCCCGTGGACCTTAATACCTCTTATAGTCTCAGAGGTCGTGACGGTCCCGTAGGTTCGTCTTTTATTTATGTCGTTCTAAAAGCATACTTTTGGTGTCGATGCACCCTTTTTAGGTTTAGAACTCGTTCTTTTTCCTTCTTGAATTCTATGGACCTTATCCGTAGTCTAAGGCTATCTCCGTTTCCTTTTTGGATTGATCTCCCGACTCTACGACTTCTTACGTCGCCTACACGTTAGTTTGTTTTTCGCTTACCGTTACCCGGTTCATAACTAAACTTCTTTACGACCCGCTATCCGGGTTCTCTATCTTAATGTTTCTAACATTCTTGTTTCGTTAGTATGCGTTTTCCCTTTTCTATCACGCATTATTTGGGTAATTACTATGTTACTTAATTGATATATGTATGAATATACACATTTTTATGCATCTTTCGTTAATAAGCGACTTGTCTTGCTTTTCAAGACTAGCCCGACTCATTAACATGGTTGGTGCTATAGCACCCGTTTTATAGTTTCATTGTTACTAGGACTTGGTGTCCCACTTGTCATTAGTCCTTATATGTTTTCACTATGGTGTTTTACTAAGGTTACTCCACACATCATTTGGTTATTCCATATCATCATATGGAATTTACCCACATCATTCATCAACACATATAATGTTTCCTTTTAAGTTGGCTTGGCCAAGTCTATAACTTGCCTTAACCATTCATACTTATTATATTTTCTGGGTTCGAGTGTAATTACACTTCCTCCCAATTCGTTCCTTAATTGTTTTACATATATGCATTCTCCGGGTTCGAGTGTAAGTGCACTCCCTCCCAATGCATTTCTTAATATATTTGCATTCTCCGGGTTCGAGTGTAAGTTCACTCCATCCCAATGCATTTCCCGACATCTCCTACTCACTTAGTCCTTGTTACATAAGGAGTACTTATGTTAGTTATAATAAACTCATCGTATCATGTGTTTAACACCTACCTGGCCAGGGTAAGTAATCCACACATGGTACGCATAAACTTATTATAATTAATATATTACCTCTCATGTAAGCAAGTTTTTCAGTTTGCGGTTACGTCCCTTATTTTATTTGGTTAAACGCTTCTATTATTATTTTGCAAATATTAGGTTTTTACCTTTATTTATTCACAAATATTAAGGTGTTTTCATTCTTAAACTTATATAGAATCACATTCTGTGATGGGATTGTTATATATCTATACCGTGTCTCTTATAAAATACTTTTATCTGAATGGTTATCCCCACCCCAGTTTCTAAGTCTGAATTTTTACTTATGCATCGGTTATTCACCATTGTGAATGATACCAATTAACCACTTAATTTCTCTTGGATCGCCATCCTAAATGAATATTTTATGGCGGTTTCCAAAGCCTAAATTTCCTTTATGCACTATCACTCCCATGTGCATATAGCGTACAACAAATATGTAATAGCTTAGGATGTGCACCTGGGTAATACTAGCCCTGATGAACCTTTGTTGTTACTTGATCATTACTCTGAATAACCTCTTCATTCATGTCCTCAATGAGTGCGGTATCATGTCACACTTCCGGCTTTTCCACCATCACGTCGGGTGGATCATCATATTTCCATCATCCTCTGATGTGGTCACCATATTACTGAAACATTCACAACAATTAGTAATATTACAAATTAAGTATAATCTGTATTGTCATACTAGACTTTCAAATATACTAATCACAACAAGTGACAAATTGTCTAAACCGGTCCTTGGTTAGGCCTTTGTCACCTATTCGTTCTATGTAGTATATTTGGGGAAACATGTTATCACACGATATCTCTGACCTTTATTTATAACAATCTCAGTTTAAACCAGATTGTCATTTGGAGTACTACTTACTGGAATCCATGATTAAGCCTCGAACCGAACACCAATCCTTATCAAGAGCATACGGTTTAAGTCCAAGCATAGTTTTCCCCACCATACTTGAATCTCTTAAACCAAGGCTCTGATACCAACTTGTAAGACCCTATTAATATTTAATAATTTTCATATAGTTTTCGATCATAAAAGTGTAGTTAGGATTACACTTTCATTTAAAAATACGAGTTTCTTAAAACTTTTACAATTCAAAATCTTAACAACATAACATGTGAAATTTCGTCCTTTAATATAACGTCAATACATAATGCGGAAGCTTGCAAATTGGTTGTGTTCGGTTCTTGTTGAGCTTGATCATCGTCCGTCACTCTAAGGTATACCTACATTTCAATAGACATGAAATGAGTTAGTCACACGTAGTCTATAAGGGTTTAATCAAGTTCGAATACAAGAACGAAACAGGATAAACAGTTTTATTTTGCCAGATAATAAGCCTCTCACTGGGCGTAATAGACATCTTCCTTGTCTTTTATAATCGACCACCATAAACATTAGTTACGATAGTTACATGTCACATATAAACAATTTCGCTACGCCAAATATCAACAAAACCACACAATAGTAAAGGGTGTATTAGGTTCCTTAGGAATTAGCGAAATTAAAAAAAAAACAATAAACGGAAACGGTTCGGAAAGGCTACAAATATGAAAAATTTGTCAAAACAACTGGGCACTACCGTAGCTTACGGTAGCTACCGTAAGCTACGGTAGCCTCTGGGCATAAAAGGGCTGCCGTAAGGCAGTGAAGATCCACCGTAACAACTTCCTCAGCACCGTAAGCTACGGTAGTCACCGTAGCTTACGGTGACTCTGTCGCGCCCCGCGCAAGAAGACAGCCAAGCTGTTGCGGCCCGCCAGAGAGCGTATCTGCAGCAAAAATGCTGCTGTATTGCCGTTTTTGACCCGTTTGTTCTATTTCACATTTTCAGATCTCAAAACATGATACAAGACTTTCAAGAATCACTTGTGAAACTTGCACCTTATTTTCCTTAAACTTATTACGACATCGTAGCAAAATTTACAACAATATGTATCATTCATGATGGAAATTTATATATGATTTAACCTAAGACATTTTTACCAATTATGTCAAAAGCATCTAGTCAATTCACATTCCTATGCGTAGGACTCAATACTCATAATAACAACCCGTTGATTCGTCTATTATAAATCCTTATTATAGACAAATCAAACACTATTACATCTCGAACTTTCGTATATCATCAATACGTAAAATTTTCGTATTAACGATTAATAACAACAAGGTGTTTAGTCACGTACCTGGCTCGAGTCGACGCATAGACCCGTTTAAAACTTATGACAACGCAATTATCCAATTCGCGATTTGCTCCTATGAACAAATGACTTGCCAACCATACATTAGTCGATTTTTATCAAATGGTGTTATCATTACCATTTGACCCGTTTGGTCTAAACGACCAAACATCGATGTTTATAAAAACTTGATATCTTAATTTAAATTTCATGCATCCGTCCCATTTCGGATTTTACCATGTTATTTCTCTTATTAGTTACGCTATAAGGTAGCCTTAACGGAACTAATTAAATCTCATTTATTTCATGACTAAATTACCAATTGCCCCTTTTACCATTAGCCATGATTTCTATCGTTTATAGTTATTCCGACACGTATCATATTGCGTCGGAAACCACATTTCGATTAATACTTTTATCGTATTTTATAGTTCATAAAAATAATCCTACAAAAGGTGTAAGCTTTACTTAAAGTTTGCGTCCGTTCGAGCTTTCCTTGCGCACTTGACCCGTTTGATCCATTCCTTGCCAGCTCCCACTTAGCTTGACGAGATCAAACTTAACACAATACCCACAAGATTTGTTAGATTAGTCATTATATAAAATGACCACAACATCTCATGGATTCACACATACTCATTTATCAAGACATTAGTTTTAGGTCTGTTTGACTTTCGTAAGTCAAACTATCCTTGTGTATGTGATTGTGTACTAACTTAGAACATGTTTGGCATACAAGTACATATTACTTGCATAAATCATTTGCATGTATTTTAGATGCCTTTAATACACCCAATTTCATAAAATTTGTTTGAAACAAATACATGGTACACACCACACCATTCAAGTATGGAATAAAAGCTACTACGACCTACCTCTTATCACATTTCTCACAATTCATCCTTTTCTTGCATACAATTTTCTTAGATTAAGTTTATCAATACAATGTGCAGCAACTTTACAATGTAGCTGCTGAATCGACTCTTTTGACCACTTTACGGTTTTATTTAGCCCTTGGTGATCAAAGATGAAATGTAGAATACTAATATATCTTTCCAACCCAAAAAGAATTAGCTAAATCCGAGCTTCCTAGAGTTAATTATGATTTTCGCAAAATCAGCTCAGAAGTCAAAATGCTTCCAATCAGCTTGCTGTCAAAACAGTTCAGCCGACTTCGGACACTGTTTTGACCCGTTTAACATCAGAATTTAACAAACATGTTCAAACATAAAACGTAGTATGTTTTAATAGCTTTCTGAGCATATAAGGCTCAACCTCACCGGTCGTTCCAGTGATTTTATATGATTTTCTTAAAAGTGCAGCCCAATAATTTTTAATTACAATCAGCTTTGTTATAGTTTCTTGTTCAAGCATTTTATCAAGCACCTTGTGTGCAACACGAAGCATCAAATTTCTCCAGCCCATTTAAGTGTTCTAAACCCTTAAATTCTAGCAAAATCAACAAGTACGAACATCAACTTCAAATCTAATCATGCATTCACTATTTCAAGTAGCTAGACACCACAAGAACAACAAGACATGGCCAATTTCATCTACCTTAATGAATGCCTCAATTTTTCCATAAAACTCTCTTAACACATATAAGGGTAGTCATCAAATCCCTAATCTTTAACATCAATTCAGCAAGTTTTCGACTAGGGTTTGTTTTCTAGACACTAATTCAACAGAATAACACTCATGCATGCAACATTCTTTCCGAATTTCGATTATGAGTGTTCATCCTAAAATTCAAGATATCATCAACTTACAGAATTTGACATACCTTGTGATCTCCATGACTTGGTGATCGTTTATACGCGTTTATTCATGAATTTAAGCTCCGATTTCCCTTCCAATTTGGTGATTTAAGGAAGAACTAGGGTTTCCCCTTATTTGGTCGCCTGGAGATCGACACACACACACACACTGTGTGTGTGTTGAGTTTTTAATTTTATTAAATAAACCTTGGTTTCCTTTTTAACAATTTTGACCCCTCAAGTTTAATTTTAACTATTATGGACAAGAACTCCATGTTTTATTACTCACTTACACATCACTAACTTGGTTAATTATTCCTAGTTAACTTAGTGGATTTAGGGAGTCATGACCCGTGTTATTTTAAGTTCCGTAAACTCGGGCTCCTTATAAACTTTATCTTCTCAATGTGTTTTTTCCCTTTTATTTATTATTAAGCTTACTTGTTTGAATTCTAAAATTTTCCGTGTTAAATCTTTACCGCCAACGGTATTTTACCCGCTCTTTAATATTTACGTGGTTTGATTATCAAACCCGTTTTTGGGGTGTTACAATCATACAAATACCAAACCAATGAAATATTGTATTTCAAACTTGGGATTTGTATAAATATGTGTATCATATCAATTTTTGTTCGATTTCGAGCTTTAAATCGCTTTCTAGAAGGTTATACACGAACTGATGCGTAAATATAACCAGTTTAATGCAACAAACACTCCGGAACAGTGACATAGGCTTAACATACCTTAAATAACCTTTACATAACTTAGAAATAAGTTTTGGAGGGTCTGGTGTGGCAAAATCAAGTTTATTCGCTTATAGGGACTAATTTCGACAAACTGCGAAAGTATGCCGATTCGTACTATAACGAACATTCCGGAACTTGATCATAAGTTAAATGTGCCCTAAATATCCCTTACATAGCTTATAAATAGGCTTTGAGGTGTTTGGTGCGCAAAAATAAGCTTTTTGATCAACAGGGACTAAAAGCGTCAAAAAGTGCATAAGTTTGCATTTTCGCGCATATCTCACGTTCTGAATATATCTGGATATCCAAAAATTTATGTAATCATTAAAATATTTTATTTTAGTGATTGGCATGATAAAATTCCATTCGTCGCGTAATATGGATCGTTTTTCGTGTCCGTTCGTGTTTCGTCGTAATTAACCAAACAACGCAATCATACGACCAAACGAACCGACATCCGAGATATTTTTGAGCATGTTTCATGTTCCCTATGCTATAACTTCATTTTAGAGCCTTAAAATGGGGTTAACGGGGTTTAAACGCATCGAAAACGGCTTAAAAGTGTTGCAGGGACCATTTCTGCCATTTTGGCAAACTTTCTGGATCTGGCATGTAGTGGCGTCATATGGATTTCCCGTGGCGCGACGCCACGGCCTAATCTGGGCAGAAAACTCATTTTCAGCAACTTTCAACAATTTTCAGCAACCGTCTTGAAGTTCAGGGTCCTTTTTGTAACTTTTTCAATACCGTTTAATGGTTTTGGGGCACCCCTAGTATTCCAAAACCATGTGCCCAAGTGGAGGGCCAAGATTGAAGCTCGGTTTACGAGAAACGATCCTAACGGTTCTATGAAATCTATAAATACCCACTTCCATTTCACTTGTTCCTCACACTTTGATTCTGATTTCTCTAAGTTGAAGCCCAAAAACCTTTATACCTGAGAAATTTAGGATCAAACCTCCATTGCTTGGACCCTTTGTAAGCTTCTTTCGTTCTTTTATGCGTTTTAAAGCATAAAAGTCAAACAGTGTTTGACTTTCTGCTTTGACCAATCTTTGGTCAACACGAAGTTCGTTTGAACTTCGCAAACGTGAGCGTAATCATGATGGTTATAGTCCCTTGTGACTATACCTACTGATTTCCACGTTATTTAGGCGTGGTGACGAGTCATAGTTTCGGCCAAAATGCGCGTTTATGCGTATTTTGCAACCAAACTATTCTTGGGTATCAAAACCCTTTGTTTTGATATCAAACTTGTTTTCAAACCTCGTTAAACATATTTTAACATGTTTAACTCGTCACTTTAGGTTTAGTGCTTATATAGGGTCGTAAGGTAAGCGGTCTAAACAACCGCTTAGACTTTCGAACCCGACCCGTTTGGTCGATCATTAGGATCCGACCAAACATGTTTTGTGACCATAGTTGTATAGGGAATAACCTTCCGAGGTTATACCTTATGGTCACTTCGTTTAAGTAGTTGTATGATAGGTAGTTTATATGCCTTAGGTAAATGACCAAAATGCCCTTTTTACGCATAAATTCATTTTAAGCATATGTAACTTAAATTTTGACATCTAAACTGATTAGGCAACATTATTAGACATGTTAAGGCATATATTACTTGTCATAGGACTAGTTAGGTAGTCCGAACGCGTTTTACGCGAACGACGCGTTAAAGTAGCGTAAGCTACCTAAACGGGTCGTATTGGGTCGTAAGCACTTAGGTTAGGTTTCGATTTAGTATGTAGGCTTTGTTAAACCATATTACATGAGTTCCCATACTCATTTGGTTTACGAAACCTCATTCTATCCGATCTTCCGATTTAGGTCCGATTTATTTACTTAGTTACCTATATTAGGTGCCGTTTGATTCCGTGATCCCTCTAGCTTTGCTTGGTTGTTATTCAAGACTTCTAAGCATCCTCAAGTGAGTACATAGTCCCCTCTTTTACTGTTTTCAATGTTTTGGGGTGAAACATGTGTACCTATTTGTTATGTTCATGATTTCAAAGTATAAATTGATTATACATGTTAGTACTTATCTTTTGACAAAGTGAATGATTATTTATGGTTTAAACACTAATTTTTCAAAGATTATAAAATTAATTGTTGGATTGTACTTGTTTTATACATTCACCAGACCGTTTGGTAGTACGATATAGCGCTATAGGACTAGACACCCCATTCCTGTTGTATGGAATGTCATAAACCAATTTTTATCCAAATAGAGATTGCCTGTGTGGTATTTCTATAGTCTCTAAGGTGTATTTTGATACACTAAGGTTTGAATGAATTCTAAAATCAAATGTTTTAAATACCGGTATGAACCGGCCGGTTATACCGGTTAAACCGGATATCGGACACGAGTCCGGTACGATATAGGCTGGTAAAAATCCGAATACGGTATGTCTTATGTATCGGCGGTAAATCCGGTTCTACCGGTTCAAACCGTTGAACCGGTTTGCATTATCTTAAGATTTGATTTCTTAATTTTAATAAAATACAATGTTAAGGTAATTTTGATCTTCCATATTTCCGGTAATTAACTTAGTGCATTCTATTCAATTATTTCATCGTTGTTGAAACTGTTACTCACATCGTACAATGCAATATTGTTTATAACTTATAAAAGTATTCTTAAAATGTTTAATAGTTTACAATAAAAATAGTTGTTTTTAGATAAAACTATGATTAGTTACATAAATCCTAGTTGAGATTGGATTGTTTTTTAGATGAATTTGTATTTTATGGAATTTATAGGGTTAAACTAGTAACCCGGTTCAACCGCCCGATACAAACTGGTTCAGCCGGTTGAACCATTTTAGAGCCCAACCCGGTATGACTTAAAAACCGGTTTTTAAAACATTGCTAAAATCACATTTTTGTTGTATATTTTGTTATACTCCCAAAGGTATAGTTTGATATGCTCCATGTGTGATATTGTACAAAAACAACATATATTTTATTAATTACTAAAACACAGTCTGATATGTTATTTATAAAACCAAAGCATAGTTTAATATGTTATTTATAAAACCAAAGTATACTTTTGATATACTACTGAAAACTATTATTTTGACAACTAAAGTATATTTAATATACTATCTGTTTAACTATTTTGGAACTAAAATATATTTTAATATAATACTCATTCGACTTTCTTAAAACCAAGGTATATTTTTATGTATACTACAAACCTTTTTATCAAAACATGGTTTTACAAACAACATATTTTATACAAACTCATTTTACTTGGTTATTTAATTATCTATGCATTATTCTTTTATATCATCAAATTTCTTATAAATTTTCGCACGATTTATAAAGAAAACATTTTTAAGTTCATGACTACTTTTTGTTAAACATTCTTTTAAACATAGAAGTCATGAATCATGCATTAATAAAACCTATGTATCTCACAGGCATTTTTATGCTGACGTACCTATTTTTACACATGTTTCAGGTGCTGCTATGTGATGATTGTTGATACATGCTATACATAGGATGGACTCGTGCCTTAGCGACTTTAAAACTTGAAAGACAATATTTGTATTTATTTTGTAGGATCGTTTTCAGACCCGAATGAGTCGTTCAGAATAGTTTATCTCCACACGAAAGGCGGAAACAGACGTGTAAAGGTCAATTCAGCAAGATTTACACTATAAGCTGTTGTATGATTGATTCTATAACGTTTTACAACCTGACAACACTTCGGCAGCACTTCGTTGCACAAACCGGAAAGTTACAAATGAAATGGACATGAAGGCTATTTATAGGAGGAGAGGTTCTGTTTGAAGGTGTCATGGCACCCTTCAAACGAAGCCTCTTCAAACGGATTCCCCATTTCAAACGTGACCCTTCTCAAACGGACTATAACATAACTTTCAAACAAACTTAAACTTTTGTCTTCATGTGCGTGTGTTGTATTCACGTGATGTTGTAAGATGTGATGTCATCTTTATGATGTCACATGATGTCATTTTGATGTTGTCACACTTGTTCAAATCCGCAACGAATCCAAGACTTGATATAAGACGAAGTCGACAGATGAATGCACCAACAGACTCCCCCTCAGATGTTGACGAGTCTTAAGTGTCGAGTCTTCAACGTCTTCAGTCTTTATCAGTCTGAACACTCTCTGAAATATATCACAGTGAAAGCATCCTCAATCTCTATCTCCTTCTCCTCTTCAGCATCAACAGACTTCCCACGAACAATCTCTATTCAGATGTCTTCAGACTCCCCCTTTCGATATACTGGGATCGCAGTCTGGTTTGTAGAAATCACAAAGTTTTCAGGTATCGGAACCTGGCACTCTTTCACAGAGATCTGCACATTCTCTACCCAAAAGTAAATTTCACAAATTTAACAATTTAACAATTTATGAATTTATCTATTCAAACTACCTCTTCAAATTAATCCAAAATGATTTATCAATGATAAATTCTGATGAACCATTTGCAAAAATTAATCATTTTTCTTTTCAAAACACATTCTCCCAAACCATTTGTTCATCATGTCTAGCACTTGGAATTTTGAAAATCAGCTCTCCAACATCAGTTGTCGAAAATCTTTTTGAATTTTTCAAAAATTATACTAAAACACACTAAAATCTTTTTGGATTTTTGAATGAAATGAAATGCAGTAAAGACATATTTACAGACACTATTTTTGTGAGTTAGTGTAAGAGGATCATATCAGTTTTTGACAAGTCACAAGTACCGTTGAGCTTAGTTACACATTAAGAATTAAACAATTCACTTAGATTGCCGATATACTGATCCACTTAATTTTTCACACAAATTTCAACTGATTCAGGATACGAATTAGGTGAATTAAAGACTTAAACTCATTCATGTGTCCCACCTCTTGAATATACTCCCGTATCCAGATCCCAATATTCAGTCTTACAGGTGAGTATACCACAGATGATATCTGTAAGGTAATAAATTATAGTATGAAACCGTGAGAGCTCAGGCCAGAACTTCCGTTCAGCAGAGAGATGACGGCTCGACTTTTGGTGTGTCCCCTTTAGAGGATCTTTTGATTACAACAACAATGACTATCAATTTTATTGTTTCATCAATTTGCTGAGGGCGGCGCTATGTTTCAAGCAAGCGGAAAGTATTATTCGAGGACTAGGTCAGAACTTCCATTCGGCAGAAGTCCCGGAATAATACCCCAGATATCACTGAGCATAAAGACCTAGTATCTCAGAAAGAGGGACCTTTCAAACGAGATTTCAGGGGTTACCTATATATCCAAGTAGTGTTCCCCACAAAATAAGCAAGTTTGAATTTAAGTTTATATCCCGAAAAAACTTACTAAATGTGTAAAAACCTATCGGCATATCATCAGTGAGACCGTTTAACGCTATTTAAACATTACATTTCTTTAGCATACTGTAACTGTCTACTGATGTACTATCATTTCCTCTTTTTGACACCAAAACTCATTTTTGAATTTTATCATGTTTTTGTCTTTTTCAAATTTTCTAATGTTTTTGGATTTTCTGAAAAATTCTTACTCCCCCTAAAATGCAAACACATTTTAGGAAATTTGAAAACAAACTATACAAATAAAGTGACAACCGATATCAAATCACTTCAATTCGCCATCCATTTGGCATAAACAATCAGAAATCCGCCTTACACAAAACTATTTTCTCATTATGATTTCAAAGCACTTAAGTTTATTTTAACCAAAATGATTTTTCCGGAAAATAAGTTTTGTTGGGGTTACCACTTGTAAAGTAATGGTTCATCACATTGTTTCTCAATCATTTGTAGAAAATCAGATACAACTTAATGTCCCTGATTTACCACTTGGAAGATTAACAACCAAGAAAGATGCCGATTCCTGCTCCACGCTTACAAACCTGGGAACTCCGGCAAGTCAGATTGTTTAAGGGAAAAGAATTTCCACCCAAGTCTGACCAACCTTGGGTGTTTTTAGCTCTTTTAGCTCTTGTTCAGTAGGGTTGTAAGTTGCCTTTTTAGTTGCATAAAAATATTTAACCCCTTTTACTTTCCCATCAAGCATTTTCCCAAAAATTTTCTTAACATTTCCATTGAAAACTTTTTCAACATCAAATTCCTTCTTCTCAGAGTAAAATTGATCCGAGATCTCAACCTTACCAACTTTCTGTTTAATCTTTTCAAACTTCAGTGATGGAAATTCATCATCATTCACTGAAGATACAAAAATTACCTCTTTTACCTCACCTTGTGGCTCTTCTGGCTTTATGAAACCAGAATCATTGCCGACTTTCTCTTCAGACTTCTTAACAACCCACACTTGGTTGTTGTTGGCTTCGCTTTTGTAAAACTTCTTTTTAGAACATTCACCAACCTCATAAATTGAGTTTTCAAAAATTCTGAATTTTTCGGTTGGTGGTTCAACATCAACAACCTTTTCTTTGAGTTTTTCAGAAACTCCCTGTTTAATTTTAGCATTTTTCGGACAGTTCCATGCAATGTGACCAGCTTCATTGCATTTGAAACAGGTTCGAGTCTCTTTTGGATGAAACACTCCAGTTCCATTCCTTTTCTTCTCAGTAAGAAACTCCTGGTTTGATTGTCTCCAGAAAGGTTTCTTCTGTTCCTCCTCAGCACTTCCACCTGAAACAAATTCTGTTTTTGTTTTAGAATTTTTCTCATTTTTATAATTTTCCGGTGGAATAAAACCTAATCCTTTCTTTTTGTAGCTACCATTATGGTTTGGTTTCTTTTGAAAACCAGAACCAGAACTGTAACCCTTTTTCTTGTTTAAGCGTTGTTGAACTCTTGAAGTGTATTTTTTAGGTTTTCCAGTAAGATTTAAATCTTTTATTTCAGAAATATTAATTTCTGTCATTTTGAAAACCTTTTTGATCATGTCAAAACGAACACTTCTTATTGGAAACTCTTTGTCAGAGTATAATTTGTCAGAATCATTTAAAGTGTATGCTACTTCAAATGTTTCATCATCCAAATTCGCTTTTGATAACAAAAATTCTTTACTGTAAGACCGTTTAACCGACGATTTTGGACCATTAACTGACGAACATGAACCTCCAGACTCTGACTCTGACTTTGACTCAGACTCCTCATCAGTATCTAACACCTGATTGACCACCTTTTTTATTAACTCAGACTCATGATCAGTGTCAGACGAAGTGTAAGTAACATCAATGTTTTCTGGTAATTCATCAGTTGTGTCGGTTTTTAACTTTATATTGACTGCTTTTTCAAGTTGCTCCTCGTTTGGTTTTCTAGGAGAATACCCTTCCCAGATTGGAGGCGGATACTTGTTATAGCTAACAGTCGGTTTCTTACCACTGTCTTTCTTCTTTGGCTTGTCCTTTTGAAAAGCTTCCATACCTGCAACAGTCGGATAAATTCTATCAATAAGATAATCAGAACTAGAATAACTCTGCAATAAACGTCTAATTCTCTCATTCTTAATCTTCTCCGTTTCCAACTCTTGCTTCCATTTAGCACTCTCCTCGATGTAGAAATTAATAGCTTTTTGCTTCGACATCATCACAGCATTCATCATCGTTAAAGCTTGTTCTCTTTCAGAGTTAGTCTTTTGAAGACCAGTTACTGTTTTGTTCAAGACATCATAAGATTCTTTTACATAGTTAAGATTGAACAGTAACTGCTCTTTCATCTTCTCATACTCAGCCAGCTTTTCGTCTTTGGCTGCACATTCTTTGCAAGGTTCAAGACACTTTGAACAAGGTTTGATGACTTCAAAAATCTTTTCAACTTCTATTATCTTCTCAATTTCAATCATTTTCTCTACTTCGATCACTTTTCAGCTTCGTTCACCTTTTCTGCTTCACTCACCTGCTCAGTCTCAATAATCTTTTCAGCAGCACTTTCAACTTCTTCATTTTGAACAACATTTTCAGATTTCATTTGTTGTTGTTCTTTTGTAGCTCGTTTCTCCTTCAGTTTCTCCAAGCGATCTGCAAAATAGAAATGAAAACTTTCAGGAGATAGATGAGACTTTGCAATGTTAATATGTTTTTCTTCTTCATCGTCACTACTATCATCGGTTGGTGACTGATCAAACTCGATTGATTTTTCAGAATTATCATTCGATGAACCAGAATCAGATGGTGTTTGATCAAAAACAATTTCTTTTTCTGAACTGTCATCTGAGCTTTGTGAGCTTTCATCTGCACTCTGTGAAATTCATCAGATGCAACAAACTCTTCCTTCACATTCTTCACAGTTTCACCAATAGACTTCATCCATTCAGTGAACATATCAGGTTCTTTCACAATCTTTGCAATGAAAGCTTTGAAATTTCCATTTTCATCCGTAAACATATCCCAGCTAAAGCCTTCAGGTAGCCTTTCATCATCTTGATTGACTAAACAGACTTTGCTTTCAGGTGATATGTATTTGTTCCAGTTAAAATCCACCAAACACGCTCTCTTTGAATCCTCGATTCTTCTACCATGAGCCATCTGTGGTTCTTGCTGTTGTTGTTGACCAACTTGCTGATAAATGGCTTTCTGATAGTAATCGTCTTTTCCAAACGGATTCTGAGCTCCACTAGCTTCCCTGTTCTTGCATTCTCTTTTGAAATGACCTTTCTCCCTGCATCGAAAACAAGTAACTTTAGATTTATCAAAACTTAAAGTAGAAACATGTGCATCAAGAAAGTCATTTCTCCCAGTAATCAGCTTGAACTTTTCTGCTCGTCTAAGAACACTAGCTAAACACCATTTGATGTCCATCAGTTCCATCTCTTCAGCATCTATCTGATCGTAATCCTCCTTTGTGAGCATAGGATTTCCGATCCTCCCAGCTACTAATCCTTCATAAGATAGCAACACTGAGCCAAGTAGAGCCATGTGATCTTTTGCAACCTCTTCAGAAAAACTTTGGCCGTCTGGAAGATTCAAAGCGATGTTACACTGGATCACATAACCATTTCCAGTTTTAGTGCTTTGAGAATGGAAACTTGATGTAGTATCTTTAGGATTAACACTCGGATAAGAAGAGAATCCACTGCTTTTGTTTGAACTTTGATCAGCTTTTTCCGTTGAATCTCCAGCACTAAACGCAGTCTGTATTTTCGAGCTTCTTTCAGCTTCCGGAACACTGCCTTTGTAATACATCTTTACATCCTGTTGACCACTTGGACTGTTCATCCTCGCGATCTTTTGCTGTTCCAGATCCTGACTTTCAATCTTCTCAATAAACTGAGAAATCGTTAACCCATCATAAACCCCGGTATTTTTCAAAATCATCAAGTAAGTTCCCCACTCTTTCTGCGGTAACGCATCAGCTAACTTGTCTACCCACTCTTCACGATCTTTTGTAATACTCAACATCGACATGGATCGCACCAAGTGGCAGTATCATTCAATCAGCTTCTTCGTATCTTCTCCCGGTAAACTACTGAACAGATCAAACTCTTTCTTGAGCAATGCCTTCTTGCTCTTAATCATGTTCTCACTACCCTCAAACTTCACTCGTAGAGCATCCCATATTGATTTTGAAGTTTTATCATGCTGTAGTAACACAAATATGTCTTCTTTGATGGCTTGTTGAAGCAAACTTATCATCATCTTTTCAGCACGATACATATCTCGTTCTTGATCACTAAACTCAGAAATTGTTATCACAACTTGTAACTCAGTACGAGGCAAAACATATTTCTTCAGAATACACTCCCATGATCTCAAATGGTTTGCCTGAACCCAGTTTTCAAATCTGTCTTTCCAACCGTAATATTCTTCGATACTCATCAGTTTCAGGGGCTTTTGTAACGTTCCGGTCTCGTTTTCCAAGTTCATATTCTGAGCAATGGAAGCCGGAGTAGTCGGAGATGAAGCAAACGCGTTGTAGAAATCTTCACTCATGATTCAAAATCGAAGAATTTCTCAAACAAACTTTCAAATGAACTGGTTCACCTCGTAAAAATACCTAAAACAAACAAACAAACAATCAGTTTAAACGGACAGAATACGTAAAAAATGTGTGACGATTGAATCGATCTAGGACTCGTGTCGAAGATTTGTGGACTCGTTTAATGAATTCCGCAAACTGAATGAATGAACTAGATCAAATGGGCCACGAAATATGGGCTTCCAATGGACCGCAAACAATGAAGTTCACTTGGGCTGACAACAAACAATGATGATTGGGCCTCAAATTCCAATAACCCGACAACCTTGATGATTAACTGTTTTGTTCACGTGAAGTCTGACCCAACTAGAGAATTATATCAAAAATAAAATTCTCTTCAACTGAATAAAGGTTGACATCATTTTGATTCTAACAATTGTTATTGGACCGATACAATGTAGTGGGCTGACACAATGAATTGAGTATTATCACATGGGCCGATGTAATATCACAAAAGACCGAGTAAATATTTAGCTGACAACAATACTCCACACAATGTTCAATTCTGATTGGGCCGCAACTATTCAGCACTTAAAACATTTTTGATTGGACCTCCTCACTACTCGATGACAATCACATGGGCTGACACAAATCCACTATCACATGCAAACATTTAATTGGACCGAGACACTTTAAAAACAATCAAACTGTGATAGGGTCATTTGATTTAGTGGACTGAACCAATTCAGATCACATGCAAACTGATACAAAACATGATTTCTTATCCCAACTATCAATGACCTGACATCCTCGTTTTACGTTTCACACAACACGATGCACTTTCAAACGGTTCACACTTTTCAAACGGAACGGTCAACTTCAAACGGAATAGGCCAGATTTCAAACGGAATGGTCAACTTCAAACGAAATAGGTCAGATTTCAAACGGAACACCAGGCCTCGTTCAAACGGAAACCAGTTTTCATTCCATTTTTACCAGTTTTACCTCGAGTTTTAATCTGATATTCTCAAGGATTTGTTAAAATACAATTACACATACATTGTGACAGTGTTAGCCGATTTTAACCGTGAAAACTTGTTCAGTTTTAAAAAGAAGGTGTAGAAGTTAGAAATTGTGATGAAAACAGGCTGTTTTGGTATGAACTCCTCGTCCTGAGCTCTGATACCACTTGTAGGATCGTTTTCAGACCCGAATGAGTCGTTCAGAAGAGTTTATCTCCACATGAAAGGCGGAAACAGACGTGTAAAGGTCAATTCAGCAAGATTTACACTATAAACTCTTGTATGATTGATTCTATAACGTTTTACAACCTGACAACACTTCGGCAGCACTTCGTTGCACAAACCGGAAAGTTACAAATGAAATGGACATGAAGGCTATTTATAGGAGGAGAGGTTCTGTTTGAAGGTGTCATGGCACCCTTCAAACGAAGCCTCTTCAAACGGATTGCCCATTTCAAACGTGACCCTTCTCAAACGGACTATAACATAACTTTCAAACAAACTTAAACTTTTGTCTTCATGTGCATGTGTTGTATTCACGTGATGTTGTAAGATGTGATGTCATCTTTATGATGTCACATGATGTCATTTTGATGATGTCACACTTGTTCAAATCCGCAACGAATCCAAGACTTAATATAAGACGAAGTCGACAGATGAATGCACCAACATATTTGATTTGTAATAAAACAATGAGTTCAATAATGCAATAACACAAAATTATTTAATCCATGATTGTGAAACAATGATTCTGTTACGACACTCCCCGATGTTTCCGCCACGATTTGTTGTTTTACGTGGTCGGGGTGTGACAGAAAAGTTGGTATCAGAGCCAATGGTTATAGGGAATTAGGTTATTAGTAATGCTTTGACCTAGACTATAACCTTCCTAGGACCCTAACACAAGTTATCTTGTATTTAGATCTTAAAACAAGACCGTCACTTGTCCTTAGGTGACAACCACAATAAGAACACAAATTTCGAATCCGCTTTGAAAACTAATCATCTGTTCTAGGTTGATTGATTACTAGGTTTTGAACCTTCTAAGTTTTCAAAATCTCGTCAAAGTTTGGGTCTCATAGTGTGAACACGTGCAATCTGGAAGGGTAGATGCCTGTATCCTGAGTTTTCTGTCTAAGGCTAGAGTGTTCGTACAAATCCACATAATCGGACCAGTCACTCTTACCTGGGAATTCTTGGGATGAGTGTCCACTTATAGGCTAAAGCAGGTCTTCGCGATACATTATATTGACCCATTTACTTTGATTAGTCACTGCGTATCATTCGTTTGTTCAAGGTAACGAACGAATAATCGCCTTCCTTGTGTTTTGTCGATGCTTTCAATACCCATTTGTTTTGCCCATTGTCAACCTCACTCGTTTCTCATGTTTCCTTGTCCCTTTTAGACAACGCCTCCCCGAAGAGATGCACAACCCGTAACTAATGAAGAAGTCGCAGCGCTTGTCGCTCAGCAAATGGCTGCAGTGCTTCCGGGCATAGTAGCCCAGATCCATCAGTTATATAACAACAATAACAACAACAACAACAACACCAAGTGTAATTTCAAGACCTTCAACTCTGCTAAACCTTTGAAGTTTTCTGGGTCTCAAGGAGCAACTGCGCTCCTGCAATGGTTCGAAAGTTTGGAGAGCACATTCAGGCATGTGCAATGTCCGAATGAGCGTAAGGTTAAGTTTGCATCCAGTGTGTTCGAGAAGCGTGCTCTTACATGGTGGAACGGGGTAATGCGTGATAGGGGTGCCGATGTGGCACTAGCTCAAACTTGGGAAGAGCTTCGAGCTCTAATGATGAAGGAGTTCTGTCCTCGTCATGAGCTTAGAGCGTTGGAAAGGGAATTCGACGATTTAAAGCAAGACAGTGGTGAACATCGAGCCTATACTGACCGTTATGAGGAACTGAGCCTATTATGTCCTGCCATGGTTACGCCTGTGGAGAAGGCGATTGAAAAGTACATTGATGGTCTTCCTGACTTAGTTCAGGATATCCTTACTGGCAGCAACCCTACTACCGTCAGACAGGCCATTGAATTGTCTGCTACCCTGACTGAATCCCAGATCAGGAAGGGTAAGCTTTTTCGAAAGGGCGAACCGAGACCATCTGACAAGACTGCACAAGATGAACCAAAGGAAAAACAGGCCGAGACACCCAAGAAGAAGAAGCGCAAGGCTTCTCAAAACTGCGCCATAACTGCTCAGAACAATCAGGTTGCACCAAAACAGCCAGCACAACCTCATAAAAGGAAAACTTATGTTGGTACCGCACCTTTGTGCAACAAATGCAACCGTCATCATCTGGAGCAAGTGCAGTGTCACAAATGTACCCACTGTGGCCGATTGGGACATTTGATCAATAACTGCCGTTATGCCAACCAAAACCAAGCTGCTGCAAATCCTGCTGCTATTCAAGCACGGTTTCCACCTGGGTCGTGTTATAACTGTGGTGACCTTACTCACTACCGCAACAATTGCCCAAGACTTGTTAACGCAAATCCAGCACGTGGACGAGTGTTTAACATAAACGAGGCAAATGCGAATGACAATGCAGCAGTGAACACTTAGTCTTTTGTATTTTTCCTTGTTTGTTATCCTCTGTCGTTTAGAACAATTCAGCAGTTATATAAATAAAATTGGTTGTTTCAAGTTTATTTTACGAAACTGATGCAATTATGTGATTATGTGCTTATGTGATTTCTTTTATGTCTTGTGCTTTTGTGAGATCCGAATATTCATTATCCAAATCCTCATAGAATCTTCCATATCTCCATATGAGGGATTCATAGAAGGATATCCGAAGGTACTACCTTAAATCCTTAAATGGGCTTCTACGTTATAGTTAAGTCCCTTGGATTATAAAGTACTATTCTATAATTGGACCCCTTGAGTGGTCTAGTTAAACAGATTGATCCAAAAATCTGGTTAGGAATATCATGTGAAGATCCCTTAAGTGGTCTATTTAAGGAGATCGTATGACGGTCTGGTTAAGGAGATCATGTGTTGATCTAGTTAAAGAGATCGTTCGTTGATGTAGTTAAAAAGATCCTTTGGTGGTCTAGTCAAGTCACTTCATGTTTATTCGATTGATTTTTCCCTACGCATTATGAAATGAACTGTGCGGACTGTGCAAGGAATTACATAAGTATGGATGCATACATAATTATGGAATTCAGTGCACAGAAATGACAACAAGTTTTGTCATGTGTTAAGACCCATAGTGATGAGAATAACGAAACGGGAACAATGTAGAAAGGGGCATGGTGGATACGCCACTGGTACTTCCTATATATAAGTGTTCCTTATTACATTGAAAACGTAGTGTTATTTAAGTTACTAGAAGTCCTGGACCTTGACCAATGTTATTTTATCTTACACTCTCCGACTCTGATTCCGAGCACACACAAGTTTCCTCTAAAATTAAATTTCGGGACGAAATTTCCTAAAGTAAAAGAGACTGTGACACCTGTGTCACTTCAACCATCATACAAATACCAAACCAATGAAATATTATATTTCATACTTGGGATTTGTATAAATATGTGTATCTTTTGCACATATCAAATTTTGTTCGATTTCGAGCTTTAAATCGCTTTCTGGAAGGTTATACGCGAACTGATGCGTAAATATAACCAGTTTAATGCAACAAACACTCCAGAATAGTGACATAGTCTTAACATACCTTAAATAACCTTTACATAACTTAGAAATAAGTTTTAGAGGGTTTGGTGTGGCAAAATCAAGTTTATTCGCTTACAGGGACTAATTTCGACAAACTGCGAAAGTATGCCGATTCGTACTGTAACGAACATTCCGGAACTTGATCATAAGTTAAATATTCCCTAAATATCCCTTACATAGCTTAGAAATAGGCTTTGTGGTGTTTGGTGCGCAAAAATAAACTTTTTGATCAACAGGGACTAAAAGCGTCAAAAAGTGCATAAGTTTGCATTTTCGCGCATATCTCACGTTCTGAATATATCCGGACATCCAAAAATTTATGTAATCATTAAAATATTTTATTTTAGTGATTGGCATGATAAAATTCCATTCGTCGCGTAATATGGATCGTTTTTCGCGTCCGTTCGTGTTTCGTCGTAATTAACTGAAAAACGCAACCATACAACCAAACCAACCGACATCCGAGATATTTTTGAGCATGTTTCATGTTCCCTATGCTATAACTTCATTTTAGAGCCTTAAAATGGGGTTAACGGGGTTTAAACGCATCGAAAACGGCTTAAAAGTGTTGCAGGGACCATTTCTGCCATTTTGGAAAACTTTCTAGATCTGGCATGTGGTGTCGTCATATGGCTTTGCTGTGGCACGACGCCACGGCCTCATCTGGGCAGAAAACTCATTTTCAGCAACTTTCAGCAATTTTCAGCAACCAACTTGAAGTTCAGGGTCCTTTTTGTAACTTTTTCAATACCGTTTGATGGTTTTGGGGCACCCCTAGTATTCCAAAACCATGTGCCCAAGTGGAGGGCCAAGATTGAATCTCACTTTACGAGAAACGAACCTAACGGTTCTATGAAATCTATAAATACCCACTTCCATTTCACTTGTTCCTCACACTTTGATTCTGATTTCTCTAAGTTGAAGCCCAAAAACCTTCATACCTGAGAAATTTAGGATCAAACCTCCATTGCTTGGACCCTTTGTAAGCTTCTTTGTTTTGATATCAAACTTGTTTTCAAACCCCGTTAAACATATTTAAACATGTTTAACTCGTCACTTTAGGTTTAGTGCTTATATAGGGTCGTAAGGTAACTGGTCTAAACAACCGCTTAGACTTTCGAACCTGACCCGTTTGGTCGATCATTAGGATCCGACCAAACATTTTTTGTGACCATAGTTGTATAGGGAATAACCTTCCGAGGTTATACCTTATGGTCACTTCGTTTAAGTAGTTGTATGATAGGTAGTTTATATGCCTTAGGTAAATGACCAAAATGCCCTTTTTACGCATAAATTCATTTTAAGTATATGTAACATAAATTTTGACATCTAAATTGATTAGGCAACATTATTAGACATGTTAAGGAATATATTACTTGTCATAGGACTAGTTAGGCGGTCCGAAAGCGTTTTACGCGAACGACACGTTAAAGTAGCGTAAGCTACCTAAACGGGTCGTAACGGGTCGTAAGCACTTAGGTTAGGTTTCGATATAGTATGTAGGCTTTGTTAAACCATATTACATGAGTTCCCATACTCATTTGGTTTACGAAACCTCATTCTATCCGATCTTTCGATTTAGGTCTGATTTATTTACTTAGTTACCTATATTAGGTGCCGTTTGATTCCGTGATCCCTCTAGCTTTGCTTGGTTGTTATTCAAGACTTCTAAGCATCCTCAAGTGAGTACATAGTCCCCTCTTTTACTGTTTTCAATGTTTTGGGGTGAAACATGTGTACCTATTTGTTATGTTCATGATTTCAAAGTATAAATTGATTATACATGTTAGTACTTATCTTTTGACAAAGTGAATGATTATTTATGGTTTAAACACTAATTTTTCAAAGATTATAAAATTAATTGTTGGATTGTACTTGTTTTATACATTCACCAGACCGATTGGTAGTACGATATAGCGCTATAGGACTAGACACCCCATTCCTGTTGTATGGAATGTCATAAACCAATTTTTATCCAAATATAGATTGTCTGTGTGGTATTTCTATAGTCTCTAAGGTGTATTTTGATACACTAAAGTTTGAATGAATTCTAAAATCACATTTTTGTTGTATATTTTGTTATACTCCCAAATGTATAGTTTGATATGCTCTCATGTGTGATATTGTACAAAACAACATATATTTTGTTAATTACTAAAACACAGTCTGATATGTTATTTACAAAACCAAAGCATAGTTTAATATGTTATTTATAAAACCAAAGTATATTTTTGATATACTACTGAAAACTATTATTTTGACAACTAAAGTATATTTAAAATACTATCTGTTTAACTACTTTGGAACTAAAATATATTTTAATATATTACTCATTCGACTTTCTTAAAACCAAGGTATATTTTTATACATACTACAAACCTTTTTATCAAAACATGGTTTTACAAACAACATATTTTATACAAACTCATTTTACTTGGTTATTTAATTATCTATGCATTATTCTTTTATATCATCAAATTTCTTATAAATTTCCGCATGATTTATAAAGAAAACATTTTTAAGTTCATGACTACTTTTTGTTAAACATTCTTTTAAACTTACAGGTCATGAATCATGCATTAATAAAACCTATGTATCTAAAAGGCATTCTTATGCTGACGTACCTATTTTTTACACATGTTTCAGGTGCTGCTATGTGATGATTGTTGATACATGCTATACATAGGATGGACTCGTGCCTTAACGACTTTAAAACTTGAAAGACAATATTTGTATTTATTTGATTTGTAATAAAACAATGAGTTCAATAATGCAATAACACAAAATTATTTAATCCATGGTTGTGAAACAATGATTCTGTTACGACACTCCCCGACGTTTCCGCCATGATTTGTTGTTTTACGTGGTCGGGGTGTGACATCGTGAACTGAAAAATGTTTTCTTTATAAATCATGCGAAAATTTATAAGAATTTTGATGATATAAAAGAATAATGTGTAACACCCCAACCCGGAAGGGCTGACGTGTCACAATAACAGTATCATAAAAACAAAAGTCATAATTCCATTTATTTATTTGACAAGGATACAACCACAAGACAACTAAACTTAAGGTTAATATACAAGCAGAGACATTTGAATTGATTAACTAACATTTTCAGATTTATTCCTAGGCTTTATTCTTCTCTCTTTACCCGCCCGAAGTAACCTGTGAACCTGTACATACAAAAATTTACGGAATGAGCCAAATGCTCAGTACGGAATAATAGGCTCAAATAACAAGTAACGCTTTATAGAAATGTTATTCGGATGAAACTTTATATTAAAATGATATGATGCAAGTAACGTAATTTCATAATCATATCATACGGATGTACCCATGAGCCAAACTTAAAACGTGACAATACACAGGTAGCTACTCCTGCATACTTATCACACGAGATGGCGAGTTGGCATACCCGCTATCCACCTCCTTAACTTAAATCCTAGGATCGATCCATACGCCTCCTAGTAGCTTTGTACCTCACTTGTACCTAGGGACGCCGTGAACTGATCTCTCCGTCACGGATGGAGCACATGATGTCGATGCCACAACAACATGCCCGTGGGACACTCCACGAGAAGCGATACTCAGGGTATCAGAGTACAAATGGTCTTATTCACATAACTTATCAAAATATTTTCATAACAAGACGTAACATATATTGGAACATGCGATAATGAGTACAATTAACATAATACTATCGCATGACATGAAAGCTAAATCCAAGGTTATGATTAGAATAGGAATCCAACGGACTGTCAAATGAATCGATAATCAAAGACATGTGGAGTTTTAAAAGATATAGTAATTTAATGGTTTTATAACAATTTGAATATGAAGCAATAAAGAGTGGGGGTAAGGATCCGTACCTTAATAATTCCAAAGTGATGCTACCTTGTGATAATATTTCAGATTTATACGGGCAGAGTTTAGACTACTAATTAGTATTTTAACCTAATTTAAATAACATGCACACAAACTAGGTCAGTAACTTAATACATCATTTACGATAACTCACAAGATTAAAATCCTCACAACGAATGACAAAGTGCGATACTTAAACATCCATCGGATTCACAACTAATGACAAAGTGAAATCACTTAAACATCCATCAGATTCACAACGAATGACAAAGTGCAAGCACTTAAACATCCATCGGAATCACAACTAATGACAAAGTGAAATTACTTAAACATCCATCGGAATCACGACTAATGACAAAGCATAACCCAAATTTGAGCAGCACTTAAACATCCATTGGATTGATTTCAATCAATCGGACATTGAATCGTAGTAGCGATCGAGTTATTACCCTGTATTGTGGCGTCGATTAGTGATCCGTGTGTGTTAATTGTGGTAAACAGAGCATAACTCGGTGTATTTTGTGAATTTTTACATCGTTTCAGTGCCCAGAATCAAGTCCCAGACACCCCTATTTATATCTGAAAAATGATCCCTGTCGCGTGGCGCGACAGGTTTTCCTGTTCCTTTCGCGTGGTGCGAGAGATGACATTTTAAAATAGGGTAGGCACGTGTCCAACTAGATCAGGTGAGTCGACAATTCGTTCAAATTCAATTTTCCACGTAAAACTGTTAAGATAATATCAACTAGGGTTTACCCCCCTGAGTTTTAGGGGTCCTGATCCTGATTCTGATTATTCTGAAAATTTTGGGGTTTATGCAGAATCACTTGGGTGTCTTAATTAGGGTTTCTTTATTGGATAATTTATAAATAATAATAATAGTTTTGGTTGATATACAGAAGGATGGATCATAAGATAAATGTTAGTTTATTATAAATTATTATTATTCTTTTATTTCTAGAATAATGATTTTAAATTTATGGTCATTACAACTATTACCCCCTTAAAAGAAATTTCGTCCTCGAAATTTTTCAAATAAGAATATAACATATCACATAAGTAACGGAAACGGAACTTTCATAACAGAGTTACTAACTTATATAACAAGAATCTCCTAAACACACTTGTGTATCTGAAATTCATACTTACTGTCTTAATGGTTCTTCCACTACGTATCTTAATAACATATTTAATCATGCAGAAAATCAACATAGACTTACAGATAACAAGAGTGACTATTGGTACTGATATCTCCTACATAAACATGCTTAATAATAACTAAGATATATTCATATAAGGCAAAGCATGAATAACCACAAACAGAAACAATTGATCATAGATCAAAGAGCAAGGTTTACCGTTACCTCAACTAAAATTCTATTGCTCGAATAGATTAGGGTATAGAGAGCAAATTGATTCTTCAGATTCCCATGTTGCTTCGTGTTCAGAGTGATTTTTCCAGAGGATTTTAACAAACGGAATTACTTTCCTACGCATAACCCTTTCTTGTCGATCTAAGATGGCTTCTGGTTCCTCTTCGTAGGAGAAATCTTCGTGAATTGTAAGTAACGGATAACTAATGACATGGAGTGGATGATAATTATATCCTCTTAACGAGGAGATATGAAAAACGTTATGAACGTGCGAGAGATGAGGCGGTAGAGCTAGTCGATATGATACTTCTCCAATTCTTTCAAGGATTTCAAACGGACCAATGAAACGAGGACTAAGCTTCCCTTTAATTCCAAATCTACGAACACCACGCCAAGGTGATACCTTTAAGAATACGTGGTCACCAATTTTAAATTCGAGTGGTCGTCTATGTTGATCGGCATAGCTCTTTTGTCTACTCTGAGCTTCTTTCAGTTTTTCTCGTGCCATAGTGATTTTTTCGTTTGTAATCTGAACTAGTTCTGGCCCTTCAATAATCTTTTCTCCAACTTCATCCCAGCAGATCGGTGCGCGACATTTCCGACCGTATAAAAGCTCAAAAGGTGCCATGCCAATACTTGCTTGCCAACTATTGTTGTAAGCGAACTCAACAAGGCATAGATATTCATCCCAATTTCCAGACCATTCAAGTGCACATGCTCGGAGCATGTCTTCCAAGGTTTGGATCGTGCGTTCTGACTGCCCATCTGTTTGTGGATGGAAAGCCGTACTAAACTTTAGTCGTGTACCCCAAGCTGCCTAAAAACCTTTCCAAAATCGTGAGGTGAAACGTGGGTCTCTATCTGAAACAATGGAAGATGGTGTGCCATGAAGTCGAATAATCTCTTGAAGAAATATTTCGGATAACTTACTAACCGAAAATCCTTGCTGAATCGGTAGAAAATGTGCTGACTTTGACAATCTATCGACAACAACCCATACAACATCATTCTTCTTGAATGTCTTAGGCAAACCGGTAACAAAATCCATTGTGATCTCATCCCACTTCCATATGGGAATATCCAATGGCTGCAACAGACCGCTTGCTCGTTGGTGTTCAATTTTCACTTGTTGGCAAGTGAGGCATTTACTTACGTATCGAGCAACGTCTTCCTTCATGCCATTCCACCAAAAGTTTTGTCGTAAGTCTCGATACATCTTGGTAGATCCTGGGTGAATTGAAAATGGTGAGCTGTGAGCTTCGGCTAACAATGACTCACGAAGGGTGGAGTCATCGGGTACACAAAGTCTTTTACCGCACCAAATCACCCCATGATGGTCTATACGAAATTCAGATTGCTTACCCACCTCAAGATTTTGCACAATTGCCCAAATTTCTCCATCTTGCTTCTGTGCAACTTTGATCCGTGATATGAGGTCGGGTTCAATCTGCATTCTAGCTAGATATCCATCAGATTTACTAACCTGAAGCCAAATGTTCATCCTTTCGAGATCCCTCCTAATACGAGGCTGAATTTGTAAGCAAGATATAGTCCCGGAATTCTTTCGGCTCAATGCGTCAGCTACAACATTGGCTTTGCCTTGATGGTTTTGAATATTTGCGTCGTAATCTTTTAAAAGTTCTAACCACCTTCTTTGCCTCATATTTAGCTCTTTCTGGGTGAATATGTACTTGAGGCTCTTGTGGTTGGTAAAGATGTCACAACTCTCACCATACAGATAGTGTCGCCAAATCTTAAGTGCAAAGACGACTGCGGCTAGTTCTAAATCATGTGTAGGGTAGTTAACTTCATAAGGCTTTAACTGACGGGAGGCATAAGCGATAACCTTCCCATGTTGCATTAGCACACAACCTAATCCTTTCTTTGAGGCATCACTGTAGACTTGGTAACCTCCCGATCCAGAAGGGAGAGCGAGTATCGGGGAGGATACGAGTCGTTTCTTCAATTCTTCAAAGCTTTTCTCTTGTTCCTCATTCCACGAATACTTCACCCCTTTTCTTAGGAGTTTTGTGAGTGGTAAAGCAATTACCGAGAATCCTTCAACAAATCTTCGGTAATAGCCAGCAAGACCCAAGAAACTTCGTATTTCGGTAACAGAAGTGGGTCTTGGCCATTTTGTAATAGCTTCAACCTTTGTTGGGTCTACCATAATTCCCTCTGCTGATATGACATGACCTAGAAATGCCACTTGGCTAAGCCAAAAGTCACATTTGGAAAACTTCGCGTACAACTTCTCATGCCGTAAGGTTCCAAGTACTGCATGTAGATGTGCTTCATTCTCTTCACGACTCTTAGAATACACCAGAATGTCATCGATAAAAACAATAACGAATTTATCTAGGAATTTGTGAAATACGCGATTCATCAAATCCATGAAGACTGCGGGTGCGTTAGTTAGCCCAAAGGGCATAACCAAGAATTCGTAATGACCATAACGAGTACGAAAGGAGGTCTTGGGAACATCATCATTCTTGATCTTTAGCTGATGGTACCCGGATCTCAGGTCGATTTTCGAGAAGAACTGAGCCCCCTGAAGTTGATCAAAGAGATCATCAATGCGAGGCAGAGGATACTGATTACGAATAGTAATCTTGTTCAGCTCTCGGTAGTCAATACATAAACGCATACTACCGTCTTTCTTCTTCACAAATAAAACCGGAGCACCCCAAGGTGAAATACTGGGTCTTATGAATCCCAGATCTAACAATTCTTGCAATTGTTCCTTCAACTCCTTTAGTTCCATCGGGGCCATACGGTACGGAGCTTTAGAAATAGGTTCAGCACCAGGGATCAAGTCGATGGTGAATTCTACCTGACGGTCGGGTGGTAATCCTGGTAGTTCATCTGGAAATACATCAGGATATTCACGAACAACGGAGTGGCTATCGATACTATTAACACTAGCAGATGTATCCTTAATCGATGCTAGGAATCCAGCACAGCCGTTTGATATGAATTTTTGAGCTTTGAATACGGAGATAATTTTAAGAGATTTATAAGCTTGAGTTCCCTGATATATAATATCAGGATGATGAAGATCACCGAAAATAACATGGCGGGAATGACAATCTATAGTTACACGATGTCGAGACAACCAATCTATCCCGAGAATAACATCAAAGTCACACATATGTATTGGAAATAGGTCTGCCTTACACACAATAGATCCAATACGGATCGGACAATCTTTATATACGTAAGTGATTACGGATGAATTTTTCATGGGAGTGGAAATGGTTAAAGTATGATTTAAGAGAGTTGGTCTTATCGGAAGGTACTTAGTAAACGAGTGGGATACTAAAGAATGGGTCGCTCCTGTATCGAATAACACATAGATACTACGTTCACCAAGCTGAAGGGTTCCAGATACAGTACCTGGGGCATTAGCAGCGTCAGTAGCAGAAAGTGCGAAAACTCTTCCTCCAACATTGGGTGGTGCAGCATTTGGTCGGTTATTCTTCTTAGTGTCTTTCTTTGTACACTCCTTGATCATGTGTCCAGTTTGGCCACATCTAAAGCATGCTCCTGTACCCCGGTGACATACGCCTTGATGTCTCTTACTACAAGTATTGCATATAGGGTATGTAGTTTGATGTTGATCTAATGATTGTGCTCTAATAGGCTCTGCATACAACTGAATCTGGTTTTGAGCGGGCCTCGGGTTTTGTGGTCTAGGTTGCCATGAACGTGCCTGATTTCCAGAGTTTTGATTTCCTTGCACTTTGCGGTCTTGATGCTGTGGCGTAGTGGATGATTGGCCGATTGACTGCTTAAATTGTCCTTCTCTGTTTCTCTTCTTATTATCCTCAGTTCGAGATAAAAATTCTTTCCTCTCGAACTCAAAAGTTTTGATTGCATCGGCAACTTCGGTGATATCCTTAAATTTCATGTACATGATCGACTTTCAAATTCGATCATTGACTGCCCACTTGCATTTCTCTGCCTGTACTTCTGCTGATCCTGCAACGTCTCCTACAATATTAGCCAACCTTGAAAATCTAGTAATGAACTCAGAGGCTGGTTCATCACTCTCCTGTGGAATCACTGCATACTCCCTGATATAAGCTTCTTTATCAGCGGTAGAAAAATACTTGTCGTAAAAGATGGTACGAAAGTCGACCCATGAAAGATTAGCGTCGAAATCATCCCCTCCTTTGACTTGCTTATATCCTTCCCACCAAGTTTGTGCGTCATCTTCAAATTTGTAGGTAGCCAATCTAACTTTGTATTGCTCTGGAACTCCAAGAACTCCGAAGATCTTTTCAACATGAGCTATCCAGTTTCTTGCTTCAATTGGATTAGTAGCGTGACTAAAGGATTTCGGCTTTTGTTTTTGGAATTTAGCGATCCATATGTCTATACTATAGGTAGTATGGTTCGTGGTATTCTCACGAGTTTCTCCACCAGAGATTGGATTCGTATTATTACGTTCTGGATGACGAGTTTGTTGAATAACGGCCTCAGCTGTTTGAGCAACAAGGTTTGGAAGCAACCCGGCAACAGCCTGGTTGATAGCATTAATTACGTTTGGATCAACTGGAGTCTCATTCGAAGAAGTGTTGTTACGTACATGGTTAGTACGAGTACTCCTACTTGGCGGACGACGAGGAGGCATCTATAATAATAGACGTAGGAGTTAGAAAAGAGAAAAGAAAAAATATAAGAGACCAAGTTGAATCCTATCCTAAATATCTACCCATTCCTCACAGGTTTTTAATTACTATCTTCAAGTTTTCTACAGGAAAGAGCCTTTGCTCTGATACCATAGCTGTAACACCCCAACCCGGAAGGGCTGACGTGTCACAATAACAGTATCATAAACAAAAGTCATAATTCCATTTATTTATTTAACAAGGATACAACCACAAGACAACTAAACTTAAGGTTAATATACAAGCAGAGACATTTGAATTGATTAACTAACATTTTCAGATTTATTCCTAGGCTTTATTCTTCTCTCTTTACCCGCCCGAAGTAACCTGTGAACCTGTATATACAAAAATTTACGGAATGAGCCAAATGCTCAGTACGGAATAATAGGCTCAAATAACAAGTAACGCTTTATAGAAATGTTATTCGGATGAAACTTTATATTAAAATGATATGATGCAAGTAACGTAATTTCATAATCATATCATACGGATGTACCCATGAGCCAAACTTAAAACGTGACAATACACAGGTAGCTACTCCTGCATACTTATCACACGAGATGGCGAGTTGGCATACCCGCTATCCACCTCCTTAACTTAAATCCTAGGATCGATCCATACGCCTCCTAGTAGCTTTGTACCTCACTTGTACCTAGGGACGCCGTGAACTGATCTCTCCGTCACGGATGGAGCACATGATGTCGATGCCACAACAACATGCCCGTGGGACACTCCACGAGAAGCGATACTCAGGGTATCAGAGTACAAATGGTCTTATTCACATAACTTATCAAAATATTTTCATAACAAGACGTAACATATATTGGAACATGCGATAATGAGTACAATTAACATAATACTATCGCATGACATGAAAGCTAAATCCAAGGTTATGATTAGAATAGGAATCCAACGGACTGTCAAATGAATCGATAATCAAAGACATTAGGAGTTTTAAAAGATATAGTAATTTAATGGTTTTATAACAATTTGAATATGAAGCAATAAAGAGTGGGGGTAAGGATCCGTACCTTAATAATTCCAAAGTGATGCTACCTTGTGATAATATTTCAGATTTATACGGGCAGAGTTTAGACTACTAATTAGTCTTTTAACCTAATTTAAATAACATGCACATAAACTAGGTCAGTAACTTAATACATCATTTACGATAACTCACAAGATTAAAATCCTCACAACGAATGACAAAGTGCGATACTTAAACATCCATCGGATTCACAACTAATGACAAAGTGAAATCACTTAAACATCCATCGGATTCACAACGAATGACAAAGTGCAAACACTTAAACATCCATCGGAATCACAACTAATGACAAAGTGAAATTACTTAAACATCCATCGGAATCACGACTAATGACAAAGCATAACCCAAATTTGAGCAGCACTTAAACATCCATTGGATTGATTTCAATCAATCGGACATTGAATCGTAGTAGCGATCGAGTTATTACCCTGTATTGTGGCGTCGATTAGTGATCCGTGTGTGTTAATTGTGGTAAACAGAGCATAACTCGGTGTATTTTGTGAATTTTTACGTCGTTTCAGTGCCCAGAATCAAGTCCCAGACACCCCTATTTATATCTGAAAATGATCCCTGTAGCGTGGCGCGACAGGTTTTCCTGTTCCTTTCGCGTGGCGCGAGAGATGACATTTTAAAATAGGGTAGGCACGTGTCCAACTAGATCAGGTGAGTCGACAATTCGTTCAAATTCAATTTCCACGTAAAACTGTTAAGATAATATCAACTAGGGTTTACCCCCCTGAGTTTTAGGGGCCCTGATCCTGATTCTGATTATTCTGAAAATTTTGGGGTTTGTGCAGAATCACTTGGGTGTCTTAATTAGGGTTTTATTGGATAATTTATAAATAATAATAGTATTTTTGGTTGATATACAGAAGGATGGATCATAAGATAAATGTTAGTTTTTTATAAATTATTATTATTCTTTTATTTCTAGAATAATGATTTTAAATTTATGGTCATTACATAATGCATAGATAATTCTTAAGATCAGAGGCTCTTATGAGAGTGTTTGTTTGTGTAAATTAAACAATCAATGAAGATAAAATCATGTAAAGTGCAGCGGAAATGAAAAACAAACTTTGTAAACACAATAAAAAAGGAGAATATAGTTTGATAAACATTTGCTTTTCATAGAGTCGAAAGATTACAATTCAAAGCAAAAGATTACAATGCAAGCTTACAAATAAACTCCCCCTCAGCCTGATACTTTAGTGGTTGGTTGCACAAGATGAAAGGATTGAATTGAGGAGAAGAACTCACTCAAAACGATCAAATGTAACAGTATAGGGTACTGCTCCATTTATAGACAAACCAAACCACTGAGGCATCTCAGCTGACGTCACCATGAAAGCGACGTCTAATAGCCTAACAACCTGTAACAATTGTTCCTATACAAACACTGCTATTCTAAACCACTGATTATACATAAGACAAGTAATACACTAAACTACTGTTATCTTCTTCCATCAGTGCTTTCCTCAAGGTTGATCAGTCCTTGAGTGGGCAGTGCTTTGTCATCAGTAGATAGGACCAGCAGTGTTTACTTCTTCAGGACTTTGTCAGCAGTAGAAAAGGCAGCAGCAGTTGTATACGGACAGTGGATAGAGAGCCATCAGTTGTTGTAATCACTTTCAAGGGGAAAGTCTTAGTGTAAACAGCTGCTTATTGTTAATCCACTGTTGTGAACCAGTTTTGGCTTTCATTATCTGTTCCTCTGGTAGGGTTCAATCCAAACAATCTCCCCCTGGAACAGATAATGCCAAAACCTTTCATTATTCTGGATTTTTATTCTTCATCAGAAGTTCCTTAGCTTGTCTTTTAAAATTTTCTTCAAAGTCCTTGGAACTTGTGTCATCCTCATCCCTGCATAGTGTAAGTTCAAGGAGATCCTGGAAATCTTCAACACTAAGGCCTAGTGCTTCTTTCCTTGATATGTACTTCACTTCGCCATTGGATCTGACTAAAGTCAATACGTGGGTCTTTTGATCAGACATCCACTTTAGTACTTTTGAACCCAATGGGTTTCTTGGGAGAGATTTATCTGCTGCTGAGTTTGGAGATGTTGGCCTTGTGAAAAATTGTAAACTTTCAGACATTTGATTGAAGGCCATTTCGATGACATCATTTGCTGCAGCTATATCTTCTGCAGTTTCTCTTTCGATCAGCTCTTGCCTCTCAATGTCTGTCATGTCTGTTGAAGTGTTTGGTGATGCAGGTTTGGTTAATACCCTTTTAAAAAGGTTTTGAAGTTTCACTGAGCTATCTTCTTTTAGATCCATTTTCTTGATGGCATCTTTGAAGTACTCAGCTTCCTTTACTTTTTCTTCTTCACTGATCAACAGTTTTCCTTTCTCCTGGTTTAACTCAAGACTCGGGTTAACTGTTGATGTGATCAGTGTTTTGAGAGCATCAAGCCGCTGTTCTAGCTTTTTGTAGTCAGGCATTTTTGAAGTGTCTGGGATTGTTATCCTTCTTTTCTTCAGCCTTTCATAAGCTTCGTCGGTATACTGCTTTGTCCATTTTGATATGGCTTCAGCAGTATCCACCTTAGCATCCACCAGCTCCTGTTTTTTCTTTTTGTACTCGGATGTAAGATCAGCAATGAGCTTTTTATATTTGTTCCAATTTGGAGCTGTCTTCTTCTTTCTTGGATCATTTTTAATCCTTTCATTTCTGTTAGCTTCATGCTTTAAGGAAACCATTGGGCATTCTTCAAATTGGTGTTCTTCAGCTTGATAGAATTTTTCTTTCATGATGTGTGCAAGATAACTTTTTCTCATTTCGTTTCATTGATCTGCTTTTTCTTTGCTCAGATCTTATGCATAGTTTTCCATCAGCTTGACTTTTGTGAGCAGAAATTCCAATTTTTCAGAAATGGCTTCATCACCTTGATCTTTGCATTCGAGTTTAGCTCTAATCTTTGCTTGCCTTGCTTTCATCTCGAGATATTCATCCATGTCTTCTGGGACAATGAAACCTATGAGAGAAGGAAATCTTCTTTTTGAAGGATCATCCTCGGTGTAAAATTGCTTCATCTCATTTTTCACAGCTTCAAGTTCCAGTGGATATTTAGCAGCAACAGGATCATATTTTTTATCAGTTGCCTGAGTTGTTTCTCTTTTTCTTTTGTGAAGCTTTATGGGTGGAGATACTTTTGGTTGTGATGTAGGAATGATAAGAGCAGTGGTGGATGATTGACCAACAGCTGTTGAAACAACTGGTGTTTCAACCTCTGTTGTCATTACAACTACTGATGTGTCAGTAGATGTCTTCTGCTTTTGAGCAGGTGTTGAAGTTTGTGAAGTTGTTTTTGGTGGAGGTGATGGAGAATCATCAGGTATGAACATCCTTCTCCTTTTTATTGTGGGAGAGGCTGATGATGTCTTGAGTGGATCAGTGGTGGTTTGAGAGATGGGAAGTGTCTGACTAACAGTTGTTGAAACAACTGGTGTTTCAACCGTTGTTGTCATTACAACAGATGTTATAACATCTGATGTCTTCTGCTTTATGGCAGGAGGTAATGGAGGTGTTGTGATTGTAGATGATGATGATGATAGTAGGGCAGTGGTTGTGGTGGTGTGTGGTGAGGTGGTGTGTGTTGATACTGTAGCTTTAGTCTGGCTATCTTCTTCAGGTTCAATATAGACACCATCTTCAATTCCCTTTTTCTTCAATTGCTTGACTTTCTCCCCCTTTTTGGCATTAGCTGGAAGGGGGTTATCCATGAAAAGGATAGTAGAGGGAACTTTTCCACCATGAGCAGTGCTTTGTATATGAGCCTTGATAGCTTTGATATCTGCTTGAGTATCTTTAAATCTTGCCTCCACCATGTTTGTCAGCATTTGTACATGTATTGCATGCTGCTGATCAGCCATTTGTTTTTGTTTTTCAAGCATGGGTTGAAAGAGATTCCAGAGCTCATTTGCAGCAAGTGCTTGTGGTGGAGCAGGTGCTTGAGGTGGAACAGCAGTGGATTGTGCTTTTTGAGCTTTTAGAATCTCTTGCACCATATCCTTTATTTCAGCAACCGATGTTTCAAGTTTTTCAACTCTGCCCGTCAATTCCTGATATTTTGAATCATTACCCACTTTAATAGGATCATCTGATTCCCCACCAGCAGTGGTTGTATCAATGTGTGACTTAGGAACTGAGTCCCAAAAATCATCCATTGATGCCCCTTGTTCTCGGTACTGGGGACTTCTTTCTTCAGCACTTGAGAACCCTTTGATTGTACCAGTGGTCAAAACATTTTCACTAGTGGTCATCAGAGGTGCTATAGAAGAAATTGCCTTCAAGGGAGTCTGACTGATGAAACAACTGTCCAAATATAGATCTGTTGATCCAACATTTGTAGTTGCTGCTCCACTTGAACTACTGTCAGGAATTATCTGTAACTCCTGCAGTGTAACCTCCTCAGTTGTTGCTGGGATAGCAGAGGTAGTAGCATCAGACCCAGTCACTTGTGGGAGTATACTCTCAGTGATAGGTGATAGAGAGGAACTGGTTTGTGTCTGAGCTATAGCAACTGCATGCAACAAAGGTATTATGGATTGTGGCATTATGATTGGTGAGGGTATGGGTGTTGAAAGAGACATTTCCTTGGGATCAGGACTGAGGAAGATGGATCCGAGTGGATTCAGAGCTTCATATTGTGGGGTCCCTGTGCTTACAACCTGATCCTTTTGTGAGGATGCAGGAAGAGTTTGAGGTAAAGGTGGAGATCTTTCTACCAACTGCTGTGAGGAAGTAGCAACAGTGGTTTGTGGTGACATTTGTGTTGTCACAGGCATTTTCTCTGGGATCTCATCTTCCAGAGTTGCCTTTATTTTGGGTTTTGGGGGCTTTCTGGATGTTTTCTTTTTGGTCTTTTTGGTAATGGCAGGTGTGGGTTTCAAAGCAGTGGTTGTGCTGCTATGATCACCTGGAGCAGTGGGCTCAGCGGCAGATGTCTGAGGAGCAGTGGTAGCTGCTAAATTCTGCTCAGGCACCTCTGCTTTTGTTTTTATAGGTGCCAACATTCTAGTGAATGTTTCAGGTGCTAAACCTTTTATTTGAAAATAAACACCTTGTTTGAGCAAATTTTCATTTTCTTTTTCAAATTTTTGTTTAAAATAGTAGCTTAGAAACCTTGGAAAAAGTAAAAATGCTTTACTATCAACGTTTTTTACCAAGTCATTAAAGATCTCCTGGGAATAGTTGTAATTTTCATTATTTAAAATGGCATAACCCAGACATTGAATCTTTAATGGTATTTCGTTAAACGTTGTTGTTTTATTTGAAACACACATCAAAAGTGTGTGAAATAAAAACCTTGGTGCAGAAGGGAAGTAACCTTTTTGTAAGGTATCTACCTTTGATTGTTCTGCATATCCCCTTTTCAGAAAATCAGTTTTCAACTCGTTTTTATCAAATGAAGTTTTACCTTTCTGATCATCGAGTTTAAAGACTTCTGAGATTGATTGCGGAGTAATTTGAATCGCTTTACCCTGTATCGAGGAGTTTATGGCTATGACTTTACCGTCTTGTTTTTCAAGTGTAGCCTTTTTCCAAAACTCTCTCTGGGTTTGCAGGTAAATGGGAGCGTCTGCTATCAACAAAGTTTTTTACTTTGATTCAGATAATGTGTCGATAATGGAATCAAAAGTGTGGTTGTTTGTGGGTTTTGTGAGGAGACCCAAGTAGTTGTGTGGAGATTTGTACGGGATTTCAATGGATTCTTCGGCCGTTTGAACGACCTCTTTAGAAGATGACGATGATTTTGTCTTTGATTTTGATTTTGATTTCGTCATTTTGATGAGAATGATAGAAGAATGATTTGAAATGAAAGGTGGGAAACTGCTTTGAGAAGAGAATTTTGGAATTCAATTCGACAGTGTAAAACCCTGTTTGGGGTTTTGATCAGGGTTTTATTTAGGGAAAAAGTAAGTGCTGATGTGGCAGCGGTTACAAAGATCCGAAGGCTAAAAACTGACCACGTGCCAACCTCTGATGAAATGGATGAAAAGTGGAGAACAGTTGTTTTGAGAGCCACTGATGAAACAAGCATCAGTGGTTACAACGGTAATAATGTAACAACAATAGATGATTTTTACTATAAGTGGATAGCATATCAGTGGATAAGACACTGGTTTTGAGCATCAGTGCTTGCCAAGAGAATGAAAAGAACAGAGGTTGACTTTCAGCAGTGGACAATATTTAGGAAGCAGATGTTTGAACAAAACAGTGATTAGGGTAAATGGTAAAGATTTGAAAGACAGGTATGTCAGCAACCGTTTGAGAATTTTTCATTCAAGGTTTTGCCACATGTCATTTATATGTTTTGAAATTTTTACACATTTCTGACAGTGGTTTAGTACCCCAGATGATGTAGACTTTTTACCAAGGCAACTCATTCTTGTTATAATATTTAAATTAAAACATGAGTACCCAAGTATTTTAAGATCTGTTAACAATCAATCTTTTGCATAGTGTAAAAACACACTTGAGTTTGACATGACCTTGACAAATGTACCATTTCCTTTTGATCTATTTTGAGGATAATATTACCAACAAAAATAAGGTCATATATCCTGACAGGAAATTGAAACTTTTACTATCAAAAACCAGTAAAAAGTTCAAAATATATTATTCCTAAAGAAAAATAAAGAATAATATATCCTGCTTTATTCGCGAAAATCCTTTTTCAAGAAAAATAATTAAAGGATTTTCTGAAAACAGCGCCAAAAGAATCTGGTAAAATTTTAATAAAGCACATAATCATTTCTTACTCAAGTTTATGTAAATGGTTAGTGGTTTGACAACAGTGGTATGAAATTGTAAATACATTTTGTCCACTGTTTGGCACCATTTTCTTGTTAATTGATTGACAACAGACAATTGAGGACACAAGATCACATGAGTTGAGGAAAACCCTGGTGTAGATTTTGCTACTATGTGATGATCTGAAAATTTATTCTCTGAGAATACTATTGTTACCTGAACCCTTTTCTGAATCAATGAATGCACACAGTTGCTTAATGACCATTGTTACCCCAACTTCTGACTCTTAAGCGTTTTACATTTATACTCTTTTCTTTTGACTTCAAAAGTTTTGAGATAAACACACTTTTTGAGTTTTTGTGATTATCTTCTTCCCTTTTTACCCTTCCCATTCATAAGTACTAAAATACTCACTGGGAGACATTTATTTAAGGAATACTTATTCCAAAATCATTTTGCAGTAATGTTTTGAGAGATCTGGTCATTTATACACATGTTCATGCCAAATTTCACATAACCTATGATCTGGACATTTTGACTCCTGATTTTCTTAATGTAGTTTTAACTAGGTTGATTTGTTCCTTTTGAGGATCTCAACCTGTTTTTCAACACATAAGATCAAGTGACTAAAGTTTTAATTTCCCTCTTTTTCGTTAGCAAAACACCCATGTTTTTATGAACATAGGTTTTTGTTAATCCGAGGTTCATACTTTAGCATTTAAGATAATGAACACATCACAAATTTCATAACAACAGTTGAAATCAATTTTGAAAAGAAAACTAATACCATAGTTTAACAGATATGTTTTCAGATCTGAAAACCATTAGTGTCTTGTGCATGATATCACTTGTTGTGTGAGATTTGTGTGTCTTATGACATCTTGGTTGTTTTACAGAGTATTTGAATAGCAACTTTAAGCGTTATCACTCGTTACTCTGTTTTTCAACTAAATACAACCAACCTTTGTATCAATGAATTTTGAGCCGAACTGTTATGTCAAATTGATTGTTAGATCGAATTTGACTATCCAGGCTCTGATACCAATTGTTAAGATCGGAGGCTCTTATGAGAGTGTTTGTTTGTGTAAATTGAACAATCAATGAAGATGAAATCATGTAAAGTGCAGCGGAAATGAAAAACAAACTTTGTAAACACAATCAAAAAGGAGAATATAGTTTGATAAACATTTGCTTTTCATAGAGTCGAAAGATTACAATTCAAAGCAAAAGATTACAATGCAAGCTTACAAATAAACTCCCCCTCAGCCTGATACTTCAGTGGTTGGTTGCACAAGATGAAAGGATTGAATTGAGGAGAAGAACTCACTCAAAATGATCAAATGTAACAGTACAGGGTACTGCTCCATTTATAGACAAACCAAACCACTGAGGCATCTCAGCTGACGTCACCATGAAAGCGACGTCTAACAGCCTAACAACCTGTAACAACTGTTCCTATACAAACACTGCTATTCTAAACCACTGATTATACATAAGACAAGTAATACACTAAACTACTGTTATCTTCTTCCATCAGTGCTTTCCTCAAGGTTGATCAGTCCTTGAGTGGGCAGTGCTTTGTCATCAGTAGATAGGACCAGCAGTGTTTACTTCTTCAGGACTTTGTCAGCAGTAGAAAAGGTAGCAGCAGTTGTATACGGACAGTGGATAGAGAGCCATCAGTTGTTATAATCACTTTCAAGTGGAAAGTCTTAGTGTAAACAGCTGCTTATTGTGAATCCACTGTTGTGAACCAGTTTTGGCTTTCATTATCTGTTCCTCTGGTAGGGTTCAATCCCAACAATAATTAAATAACCAAGTAAAATGAGTTTGTATAAAATATGTTGTTTGTAAAACAATGTTTTGATAAAAAGGTTTGTAGTATATATAAAAATATACTTTGGTTTTTAAGAAAGTCGAATAAGTAATATAATAAAATATATTTTAGTTCCAAAATAGTTAAATAGATAGTATATCAAATACACTTTAGTTGTCAAAATAATAGTTTTCAGTGGTATATCATAAGTATACCTTGGTTTTATGAATAACATATTAAACTATGCTTTGGTTTTGTAAATAACATATCAAACTATGTTTTAGTAATTAACAAAATATATGTTGGTTTTGTACATAGTATATCAAATATACCTTGGTAAACAATATCACATATGAGAGCATATCAAACCATACTTTGGAAGTATAACAAAATATACAAAAAAATGTGATTTAGAATTCATTCAAACCTTAGTGTATCAAACTACACCTTAGAGACTAGAGAAATACCACAAAGGCGATCTCTATTTCGATAAAAATTGGTTTCTGACATTCCATACAACAGGAATGGGGTGTCTAATCCTATAGCGCTATATCATACTACCAATCGGTCTGGTGAATGTATAAAATAAGTACAATCCAACAATTAATTTTATAATCTTTGAAAAATTAGTGTTTAAACCATAAATAGTCATTCAGTTTGTCAAAAGATAAGTATTAACATGTATAATCAATTTATACTTTGAAATCATGAACATAACAAATAGGTACACATGTTTCACCCCAAAACATTGAAAACAGTAAAAGAGGGGAATATGTACTCACTTGAGATTGCTTAGAAGTCTTAAATAACAACCAAGCAAAGCTAGAGGGATCACGGAATCAAACGACACCTAATATAGGTAACTAAGTAAATAAACCGGACCTAAATCGAAAGATCAGATAGAATGAGGTTTCGTAAACCAAATGAGTATAGGAACTCATGTAATATGGTTAAACAAAGCCTACATCCTAAAACGGAACCTATCCTAAGTGCTTACGACCCATTACGACCCGTTTAGGTAGCTTACGCTACTTTAACACGTCGTTTGCGTAAAACGCGTTCGGACCGCCTAACTAGTCCTATGACAAGTAATATATGCCTTAACACATCTAATAATGTTGCCTAATCAGTTTAGATGTCAAAATTTAGGTTACATATGCTTAAAATGAATTTATGCGTAAAAAGGGCATTTTGGTCATTTACCTAAGGCATATAAACTACCTATCATACAACTACTTAAACGAAGTGACCATAAGGTATAACCTTGGAAGATTATTCCCTATGCAACTATGGTCACATAATATGTTTGGTTGGATCCTAAAGATTGACCAACCGGGTCTAGTTCGAAAGTCTAAGCGGTTGTTTAGACCGCTTGACTTACGACCCTATACAAGCACTAAACTAAAAGTGACGAGCTAAACATATTAAAACATGCTTAACTAAGTTAGATAACAGGTTTTGATATCAAAACAAAGGGTTTTGATACCCAAGAATAGTTTGGTTGCAAAATACGCATAAACGCGCATTTTGACCGAAACTATGACTTGTCACTACACCTAATCAACGTGGTAATCAGTAGGTATAGTCACACGAGACTATAACCATCGTGATTACACTCACGTTGCAAAGTTCCAACGAACTTTGTGTTGACCATAACCAGGTCAAAGCAGAAAGTCAAACACTGTTTGACTTTCGTGCTTAAAAACGCATAAAAGCACGAAAGAATACTTACAAAGGGTCCAAGCTAGGAAGATCTTTATTCAAATTACTCAGGTATGAAGTGTTAAACCCAAACTTAGAGCTACTTGAATCAGATTGTGAGGAATGAGAATGATGGTGTTGGGTATTTATAGAAAACCCACAACCATTAGGATCGTTCCTCGCAACCCGTGCTTCGATCTTGGCCCTCCATGTGGGCACATGGTTTTCAAAACCATGGGAATGTTAAAAACCATCAAATAACAGCCCATAGCATCCAAAATCAGTCATTAATACCCATCAAAACTTCAAAAATGGACCAGATTCAATGAATCTGAACTGAGTTTCCAGAAATGTCAAAAATGGTCCCAACATGTTAAAAAGTCAGTTTTCGGCACGTTTAAGCCCCTTTAACCCCATTTCAAGGCTTTAAAATGAAGTTAAGTATAGGGAACATGAAATGTGCTCAAAAATATCTCGGATGTCGGTTCGTTTGGTCGTACGGTTGCGTTATTCGGGTAATTACGACGGAAGTCGTAACTAACGCAAAAACGATCCAATTTAAGCGACGAATGGAATTTTATCATGCCAATCACTAAAATAAAATATTTTAATGATTACATAAATTTTTGGATGTCCGGATATATTCAGAATGTAAGATATGCGTGAAAATGCAAACTTATGCACTTTTTGACGCTTTTAGTCCCTGAATGACCAATAAGTTTATTTTAGCATACCGAACACCTCAAAGCCTATTTCTAAGCTATGTAAAGGATATTTAGGGCATGTTTAACTTATGATCATATTCCGGAATGTACGTTACAGTACAAATCGGCATACTTTCGTAGTTTGTCGAAATTAGTCCCTGTAAGCGAATAAACTTGATTTCGGCATACCAAACCCTCCAAAACTTATTTCTAAGTTATGTAAAGGTTATTTAAGGTATGTTAAGCCTATGTCACTATTCCGGAGTGTTTGTCGCATTAAACTGATTACGTTTATGCATCAGATCGCGTATAACTTTCAAGAAAGCGATTTAGAGCTCTAAATCGAACAAGAATTGATATGTGCAAATGATACACATATTTATACAAATCCCAATTATGAAACACAAAATTTCATTGGTTTTGTATTTTTTTGATGGTTGTAGTGACACAGGTGTCACGGTCTCCCCTACTTTAGGAAATTTCGTCCCGAAATTTAATTTTAGAGGAAACTTATGTGTGCTCGAAATCAGAGAGTGTAAGATAAAATGACATTGGTAAAGGTCCAGGACTTCTAGTAACTTAAATAACGCTACTTTCTCAATGTAATAAGGAACACTTATATATAGGAAGTACCAGCGGCGTATCCACCATGCCCCTTTCTACATTGTTCCCGTTTCGTTATTCTCATCACTATATGTCTTAACACATGACAAAACCTGCTGTGGTTTCTGTGCACTAAATTCCATAATTATGTATGCATCCATAATTACGTAATTCCTTGCACAGTCTGCACAGTTCATTTTATAATGCGAATAAACATGAAGTGACTTGACTAGACCCCAAGGATCTTTTTAACTAGACCATCGTATGATCTCCTTAAATAGAACATTTAAGGGATCTTTTCAGCTATATCATCACATGATATTCTTAACCAGATTTTTTTTAAATCAATCTGTTTAACTAGACAACTCAAGGGGTCCAATTATAGAATAGTACTTTATAATCCAAAGGACTTAACTATAACGTAGAAGCCCATTTAGGATTTAAGGTAGTACCTTTGGATATCCTACTATGAATCCCTCATATGGAGATATGGAAGATTCTACGAGGATTTGGATATTGATTATTCGGATTACACAAAACACAAAACATAAAAGAAAACATATAAGCACATAATCACATAATTGTTTAACTTGATCTTTATTTTGTTAATTTTCTTGTTAATTGAGCACATGAGTATTTAAAGAATACCAGGAATTCAATCCATGGATTCCATTTGGCACTTTAAACATCTTCAAGAATCTAACTATGAAGATAAGAAGACCTTAATAGGAATTCGGCTTTGTTTCTCAAAAAGAAACGAGTGCTTAAGGTTTTCGGGGAGATCACAAGTGATCATAAAAATGAAAGAACCACACGAGGGGTTTGTCTTTGTGTCGGCATCATAGGGTTGTATTAATCATACATATAATCGTATCAGTTTCGTAAAATAAATTTGAAACAACAAATTTTATTTATATAACAACTGAGTCGATTCAAAGATCCAAAAGATAACATACAAGGAAATACAAAAGACTAATTGTTCACTGCTGCATTGTCGTTCGCGTTTGCCTCGTTTATGTTAAACACTCATCCACACGCTGGATTTGCGTTAACAAGTCTTGGGCAATTGTTTCTGTAGTGAGTAAGGTCACCACAGTTATAACACGACCCAGGTGGGAACCGTGCTTGAACAGCAACAGGATTTTAAGCAGCTTGATTCGCATAACGGCAGGTATTGATCAAATGTCCTAATCGCCCACAGTGGGTACATTTGTGACACTGCACTTGCTTCAGATGATGACGGTTGCATTTGTTGCACAAAGGTGCGGTACCAACATAATTTTTCCTTTTACGAGGTTGTGCTGGCTGGTTTGGTGCAACCTGATTGTTCTGAGCAGTTATTGCGCAGTTTTGTGAAGCCTTGCGCTTCTTCTTCTTGGATGTCTCAGCCTGTTTATCCTTTGCTTCATCTTGTGCGGACTTGTCAGATGGTCTCGGGTCGTCCTTTCGGAAAAGCTTACCCTTCCTAATCTGGGATTCAGTCAGGGTAGCAGACAATTCAATGGCTTGTCTGACGGTAGTAGGGTTACTACCAGTAACGATATCCTGAACTAGGTCAGGAAGACCATCAATGTACTTTTCAATCGCCTTCTCCACAGGCATAACTATGGCAGGACATAACAGGCTCAATTCCTCATAACGGTCAGTATAGGCTCGATGTTCACCACTATCTTGCTTTAAATTGTTGAATTCCCTTTCCAACGCTCTAAGCTCATGACGAGGACATAACTCCTTCATCATTAGAGCTCGAAGCTCTTCCCAAGTTTGAGCTAGTGCCACATCGGTACCCCTATCACGCATCACACCGTTCCACCATGTAAGAGCATGCTTCTCGAATGCACTGGATGCAAACTCAACCTTATGCTCATTCGGACATAGCACATGCCTGAATGTGCTCTCCAAACTTTCGAACCATTGCAGGAGCGCGGTTGCTCCTTGAGACCCATAAAACTTCAAAGGTTTAGCATAATTGAAGGTCTTGAAACTACACTGAGCATTGTAGTTGTATAACTGATGGATCTGGGTTACTATGCCCGGAAGCACAGCAGCCATTTGCTGAGCGACAAGGGCTGTGACTTCTTCATTAGTTTGAGGTTGTGCTTCTCGTCGAGGAGGCATTATCTAAAAAGAACAAGGAAACATGAGAGAAAACAAGTGAAACGAAATTGGGTGAGGATGTTGCAATTACTGACCAAAGAGGCATGGGTGATGGTCGTTTGTTCGAACCACGAAGCAAACAAACAACACAAAAGCTGAATCAAAGTAAATAGGTCCTCATAATGTATCGCGGAGACATGCTTTAGCCTATAAGTGGACACTCATCCCAAGAGTTCCCAGGTAAGAGTGACTGGTCGGATTATGTGGATTTGTACGAACACTCTAGCCTTAGACAGAAAACTCAAGATACAGGCATCCACCCTACCAGATTGCACGTGTTCACACTATAAGACCCAAACTTTGACGTGATTTTGAAAACTTAGAGGGTTCAAAACCTAGTAATAAATCATCCTAGAATAGATGATTAGTTTTCAAAGCGGATTCGAAATTTGTGTTCTTATTGTGGTTGTCACCTAAGGACAAGTGACTGTATTGTTTTAAGATCTAAACACAAGATAACTTGTGTTAGGGTCCTAGGAAGGTTATAGTCTTGGTCAAAGCATTACTAATAACCTAATTCCATATAACCATTGGCTCTGATACCAACTTTTCTGTCACACCCCGACCACGTAAAACAACAAAACGTGGCGGAAACGTCTGGGAGTGTCGTAACAGAATCATTGTTTCACAACCATGGATTAAATAGTTTTGTGTTATTTCATTATTGAACTCATTGTTTTATTACAAATCAAACAAATACAAATATTGTCTTTCAAGTTTTAAAGTTGCTAAGGCACGAGTCCATCCTATGTATAGCATGTATCAACAATCATCACAAAGCAGCCCCTGAAACATGTGTAAAAATAGGTACGTCAGCATAAAAATGCCTGTGAGATACATAGGTTTTATTAAAGCATGATTCATGACTTGTAAGTTTAAAAGAATGTTTAATCAAAAAGTAGTCATGAACTTAAAAATGTTTTCTTTATAAATCATGCGAAAATTTATAAGAAATTTGATGATATAAAAGAATAATGCATAGATAATTAAATAACCAAGTAAAATGAATTTGTATAAAATATGTTGTTTGTAAAACAATGTTTTGATAAAAAGGTTTGTAGTATATATAAAAATATACTTTGGTTTTAAGAAAGTCGAATAAGTAATATATTAAAATATATTTTAGTTCCAAAATAGTTAAATAGATAGTATATCAAATATACTTTAGTTGTCAAAATAATAGTTTTCAGTAGTATATCATAAGTATACCTTGGTTTTATAAATAAAATATTAAACTATGCTTTGGTTTTGTAAATAACATATCAAACTAAGTTTTAGTAATTAACAAAAGATATGTTGGTTTTGTACATAGTATATCAAATATACCTTGGTAAACAATATCACATATGAGAGCATATCAAACCATACTTTGGAAGTATAACAAAATATACAAAAAAATGTGATTTAGAATTCATTCAAACCTTAGTGTATCAAATTTCACCTTAGAGACTATAGAAATACCACAAAGGCGATCTCTATTTGAATAAAAATTGGTTTCTGACATTCCATACAACACGAATGGGGTGTCTAATCCTATAGCGCTATATCATACTACCAATCGGTCTGGTGAATGTATAAAATAAGTACAATCCAACAAATAATTTTATAATATTTGAAAAATTAGTGTTTAAACCATAAATAATCATTCAGCTTGTCAAAAGATAAGTATTAACATGTATAATCAATTTATACTTTGAAATCATGAACATAACAAATAGGTACACATGTTTCACCCCAAAACATTGAAAACAGTAAAAGAGGGGACTATGTACTCACTTGAGATTGCTTAGAAGTCTTGAATAACAACCAAGCAAAGCTAGAGGGATCACGGAATCAAACGACACCTAATATAGGTAACTAAGTAAATAAATCGGACCTAAATCAGAAGATTGGATAGAATGAGGTTTCGTAAACCAAATGAGTATAGGAACTTATGTAATATGGTTAAACAAAGCCTACATCCTAAAACGGAACCTATCCTAAGTGCTTACGACCCATTACGACCCGTTTAGGTAGCTTACGCTACTTTAACGCGTCGTTTGCATAAAACACGTTCGGACCGCCTAACTAGTCCTATGACAAGTAATATATGCCTTAACATGTCTAATAATGTTGCCTAATTAGTTTAGATGTCAAAATTTAGGTTACATATGCTTAAAATGAATTTATGCGTAAAAAGGGCATTTTGGTCATTTACCTAAGGCATATAAACTACCTTTCATACAACTACTTAAACGAAGTCACCATAAGGTATAACCTTGAAAGATTATTCCCTATGCAACTATGGTCACATAATATGCTTGGTCGGATCCTAAAGATCGACCAAACGGGTCTAGTTCGAAAGTCTAAGCGGTTGTTTAGACCGCTTGACTTACGACTCTATACAAGCACTAAACTAAAAGTGACGAGATAAACATGTTAAAACATGCTTAACTAAGTTAGAAAACAGGTTTTGATATCAAAACAAAGGGTTTTGATACCCAAGAATAGTTTGATTGCAAAATACGCATAAACGCGCATTTTGACCGAAACTATGACTCGTTACTACACCTAATCAATGTGGTAATCAGTAGGTATAGTCACACGGGACTATAACCATCATGATTACACTCACGTTGCAAAGTTCCAACGAACTTTGTGTTGACCATAACCTGGTCAAAGCAGAAAGTCAAACACTGTTGGACTTTTGTGCTTAAAAACGCATAAAAGCACGAAAGAATACTTACAAAGGGTTCAAGCTAGGAAGATCTTGATTCAAATTGCTCAGGTATGAAGTGTTAAACCCAAACTTAGAGTTATTTGAATCAGATTGTGAGGAATGAGAATGATGGTGTTGGGTATTTATAGAAAACCCACAACCGTTAGGATCGTTCCTCGCAATCCGTGCTTCGATCTTGGCCCTCCATGTGGGCACATGGTTTTCAAAACCATGGGAATGTTAAAAACCATCAAATAACAGCCCATAGCATCCAAAATTAGCCATTCAAACCCATCAAAACTTCAAAAATGGACCAGATTCAATGAATCTGAACTGAGTTTCCAGAAATGTCAAAAATGGTCCCTGCATGTTAAAAAGTCAGTTTTCGGCACGTTTAAGCCCCGTTAACCCCATTTCAAGGCTCTAAAATGAAGTTAAGGTATAGGGAACATGAAATGTGCTCAAAAATATCTCGGATGTCGGTTCGTTTGGTCGTACGGTTGCGTTATTCGGGTAATTACGACGGAAGTCGTAACGAACGCAAAAACGATCCAATTTAAGCGACGAATGGAATTTTATCATGCCAATCACTAAAATAAAATATTTTAATGATTACATAAATTTTTGGATGTCCGGATATATTCAGAACGTAAGATATGCGCGAAAATGCAAACTTATGCGCTTTTTGACGCTTTTAGTCCCTGAATGACCAATAAGTTTATTTTAGCATACCGAACACCTCAAAGGCTATTTCTAAGATATGTAAAGGATATTTAGGGCGTGTTTAACTTATGATCATATTCCGGAATGTTTGTTACAGTACAAATCGACGTACTTTCGCAGTTTGTCGAAATTAGTCCCTGTAAGCGAATAAACTTGATTTCGGCATACCAAACCCTCCAAAACTTATTTCTAATTTATGTAAAGGTTATTTAAGGTATGTTAAGTCTATGTCACTATTCTGGAGTGTTTTTCGTGTTAAACTGATTACGTTTATGCATCAGTTCGCGTATAACTTTCCAGAAAGCGATTTAGAGCTCGAAATCGAACAAGAATTGATATGTGCAAATGATACACATATTTATACAAATCCCAAGTATGAAACACAAAATTTCATTGGTTTGGTATTTGTTTGATGGTTGTAGTGACACAGGTGTCACAATTATCATTCAACATGTGACCCAAATAGATATCGGAGAACGTGTAATCCAAAGGTTGGTCTCGGGTGGGCATAAGATCCGTGGGCCCTGTTGTCGGGTCTGTGACTCCATGGAAGATGTGATTAAGGTAAGCGTGCCGTAAAGTTGCATTTGATTTTTAAAACATTTCCCACTGACATAATATTTTAGAAATGGCGACAACTAGGAAAGCGACTTACAGTACAATTAGCAGCAAGAAGTCTAACAATTCATTCATTATTTGTTATTGTCTCAATGCCCACAACACGCAGTCGTTGATATTAGAACATTATACACTGCATGTAAACATAGGGGCTTTGTGATGATATGTTGCAAATTGGGAACCACATATTCGTGTGTAAAAGCTCGGAAAGATTACCGAATAGAGATCTGAATATCGTGCTTTCCACCAAACACTTGGAGTGCTCAAACATACGCATTACATTCTCCATCTTCTTTCTGGATTTCTTGAAACATTACGAAGTTAACATATCCCAGTTGTCCCCTCTTGGTGCAATGAAAGTTTCTCATTTTGAAATCATGTGTCGTGCTCTTGGTGGGCATAAGATCTGTGGGCCCTATTGTTGGATCTGTGACTCCATGGAAGATGTGTTTAAGGTAAGCGTGCTATAAAGTTGCATCTTTTAGAGAGAGACCTTTAAGTATAGATCCTACAGCTGCATTTGGAACAAGAAGCCCAACAATTTATTCATTATCTGTTGTTGTCTCAATGCCCACAACACGCAGTCATTGATGGGCTTTGCGGGCCTGTATTCAATAAAGTTTAAACTTATCATTATATGACTACCGAATCATACCAATTCATTGAAACCACACATTCAAGTGTTGTAGTTTGGAAATATGACCGAATAGAGATCTGAATAACTGATACAGAAACTGCTTCGTAATTTTAATGAAGCAACGGAGATTTAAAGGTGCCAAATAGAAACTATTGTTAATTTTAATGAAGCAACGGAGATTGAAGGTGCCAAACAGAAACTAAATGAATTATGCAACGTTTCTGCATTTTTTGCACTGGTAGAACTCCTCTAGTTGAACTATATTTCATCCAACATATGACACATGATAAAAGCGCTTTTCTAGACAATCTGGGATTATGTTCCATTTTGTCATAGATTGTGATGGCAATATTTATAAGGCTTTTTTGAAAAGTATATTTAATATCTGCGATATTTTTGAATCTGTTGCTATACCATTGATTGTGGATTTAACTTGCATGTAAGACCCATTTCGATATAACACGCTTATAATAATAAATACGCATTTTATGTGAAAATGCGACCTTTCAAAAACTTTGACAAGTTAACGTTCATACATGATTTAAGTAATCAAAATATAGTAACAATTGGTTACATAGATTGTTTATAACAAAAACAAAATGGGATCTTTGCGGAAGCCTTAAAAGGCATGTGTTCGGTTCACTTCATTGCTTGATCATCATCCGAGAGCTTGCTACTACCACCTAAATCCAAAACCAACATAAAAGTTAGTTTTGGTAGCTTAAAAATAAGTTTAAACAAGTTATAAACATCAAACAATACAAAAAAAATAATTTCCGCCAGCTTTTGTGACTCTCGCGGGTCGCGAGAGACTACGCCAACATTGTCGCGGGCCGCGACTCGTGTCGCGTGTCGCGACAGATTCACCATCTCCTTTCGCGTGCCGCGGGAGAGAACGTTTTTCAGCAAGTTCACATCTGGAACCTGCATTTCTGCCAGCTATGGGTTTTAATCAAAAAAATTAAACTTCAAAGTATCATAACTCTCAATCTACAAGTCCGTGTTACACGATTCTTTTTCCTACGCGATTCTCCATCACATGGAGTTAAAATCCAACATTCGGATTAACAATTTTCTAGAATTTAAGCCTGCGGCATAAAATTAATTATTAAACTTCTTTTGACTTAGTTTTCGACCCGTTCACACTTTTATCAAACCAACTTGTTTATTACACATTATTCTCATAAAAAATCATATCTTAAATGTTTCCTATCACACAAGGTTCAAATCGCGGGTTATTATGCATCATTAACCCGTTTGTGCTTATACGCTCATTTTGACCCCTTAGGGATATTCAAGCGCTTTTAAGCATAATCAAGCTTATTCATTTTTAGCATCATATCTTCACATTAAAATATCTACATGTATTCCACCACAACTACTTTTATGATGGATTTGATATAATAAATCAATTATCCCGAATATTACCCTTCGGTTAGTCATTTTACGGAAAAACCCATTCTTAGGCATTTGACCCTCAAAGGCTTATGCCTATAACTTTTACGCTCATCTATAACTTACATAATCATAATACATGTACTTAAACAACCTCTAAGGGTCATTTGCCCAGTTTACCCGTCGAGGGCTTTTTGGTCAATGTTATTCCCTCATTTTACTACAAAGAACCTTCACTAATTATTTGACCAAAATCTCACTTTTAACTATAAATCTATTTATGCGTACCTGGCTCGGGTCAACGTATTGACCCGTTTTAATACCTTGTCCCAAAATTGCTAATCAATAGTATCACTAATTCGTAAGCCGTCTTATCCTGTGAGCGTATGACTCAACAAATGCTTATTAGTCGTTAATCGTCAAATGGTATCAATGTTACCATTTGACATGTTTGGTCTAACGGCCAAATATTTTGCGCTTATAATCGAATGGTATTTATTTACCATTTCTTTAAGTATCTCATTTCGGATTTTTTTATCAATTTGTTTAGGTTTCTTAAATCTGTTTCTTACGGTTTTACCCAACATGGCTTATGCCATTTGGTGTCGTTTTAAACTTTGACTTTGATTCATTTATACTTGACTAAATCACCGTTCTACACTTTTTATTCGTTTTGGCTTACTTATAAAGTAGTCGTTCGAAAAAATCAGTTTAGAATTAGCCTTTTTCATGGCTAAGTTACCGTTTTACCTCTTTTTACCATTAAACATGGTTTTATCATTTATATTAGTTCCGACGCGTATTATTTCGCGTCGGAAACCATATCTTGAATATTATCTTCATCGGATTTGCAACTTATAGGATAAACACGTATTCTACAAAAAGGTGTAAGTTTCACTTACCTTGCATCCGGTTATGCTCTTTTCCGCGTACTCGATCCGTTTGACCCACTTCTTTCCCAAGCCTCCACCTAGCTCATTAAGTGTCAAACTATCGTAATCATTTGCAAGGTGGTTAGATTAGTCACTAACAATCACGACTATTACACCTTACGTATTTTCTGTGTCGAAACTACTATGCAACTTCGTCATTGGTTAGTTTAACTTTCCAAAAATTAACTACCTTTGATCACATGATATACACAATTAAATCTAAATCAACATCATGTTTAGAACCCTTATCGCTTCATATTTCGCATAATTTTCCATATTATTCAAATGCTCGTTTCACTCGAAGTTTCAACATTTTAGCTTTCATTTAGGCATTTTAACAAACACCTAATGGGCATAATTTTTACACATTTACAAACTAGTTCATAACTAGTTATTTCTACCAAGATTAACATTATTTTCAAACCCATTATATCTAGCATGCATAACAACACCTAGATTCACTTCATGGAATTCAAACAACATCCATTTCATGATCAAAATTCTAGTGTTCTTCATCATCCTACAAAACCCATTTAACATCTACGTGGGTGATTATGAAGTTCAAAATTATGAACACCAACTCTGTGACAACTGGCACTTTTCCATGTATTTCGTACAATGATAAACAGTAATCTGTACTTTAATGACTGTGCATGATTGAATCAACAAGATGAATGAATATCTGATTACTGTCATATACATACAAAGGCCTTTCATGTTGCAAGATTTTTCATCATTATTACATGCAACACAATATGGTACAATTAGTGCACGAAACAAAGTTAGCACAGTTATCAGACAAACTAGAAGTACTGACGGGAGTTCAGTACTTAGACAGACGTGATGTTAAGACACAAAATGAGCCCGAAACCAAGAGTTACACTAGGATAGTGTGTAGGAAAGTAGGGATCATAAAACCGCTTACCTAGTGATGATTTAGGTGCCGGAAAGTGCCAGAAACACACTAAAACTGCAGAATTCTTCAGAAAATAACCAAATTCAGCAATTTTCAGCATTTTAACAACTAAATATAATGCAGAAATGTGGTTTAATGGTCCAGAATACTTTTCTAAGTGTCGGGAATCAAAACTGTCATAAAAGATAACATAAAGCACACTAAACTGCGCTATTTAGCACTTTAACGAACCGGTAACCAACCGAACAACCAGACACTACCCGAAACATCTAAATTTCACTAGAAGCATTGTTTTAGTGATTTGAAGCTAGTTATGGTCACCGAACATCATAACACATCATATAAACACTAAACACTTAAATCCCTAAATTAAACACTTAAAACCTAACTAGATGGAAGTAACCAAAAATTGAAACACAACCATATACCCCCCCCCTCAAAACTGGTTATAGACATGGGGTCCCACTTTTGATTAAATTAAATGATATGCTAGAGAAATAAGGAACATTTTAACCAATATACAAAATGATGTTGGAGGTAAATTCTATTAAACCTCAAGTCCTAAATTCCCTCATCATTTTCATCATCTTCAAGTTCACAAACTCCCTTCTTCACCTCTCTAGTTCACAGCCCCAAACCCCCATCCCATACCATCATTTTCTAGCTTCCCTCCATATATTCTAAGGTGATTCTAAGGTGTCTCAAGCCTATCTAAGAAGGTTGCAAGCATAGGAATTGGAAGGACCACCTTGGAGTGCTTTTATCCACCTCAAATCTTCATCACTTTGCTTCTTGTTCTTCCCTAGCCATAGTGCTAGTAGTAAGCTTCTTTGATCCTATTTTTACTTCTAATTTTAGTGGTTAAAAGGTTATGTAACTTGTTAATCATAAGAATCTCGAAGAAACATAAGCATGAACATAAACATAAAGCTTAATAACATGAAGAACAAGATGTTTTAAGTGTATGTAGTATACTTGATTGTTGATTCTTGTGTTATGATGTTGATCATCATAAGAACCTTGCTAGATGATGATTAAACACATAATTTAGCAAGTGAGACGATGAATCTTGTGAAAAACAAAATGATCATCCTTTATGTTTCACATGAACTTGAAAATGAAGATGTTTTTGTGAATGATGAAGTATGATGCATGTTAAAAGTCTTGTAAATGGATGATTTCAAAAATAATTTTCTCAAGAAACCAAGGTTATTTACAATATTTACATAACCATGATTTTTAAAGAAACTAATCATATTTTTAGTGTTAAATCAAAGCTAGAAACATGTTTGTAACAAGAAAAATACAAAAGAATTATTTTTAGAAAAATCATCCTACAAGTTGTAAAGGACCAAATTTTGCAAGAATGTGATTTACAAACAAATAACCACATTTTTAAGGGTAACTAAACCTACTAAATAACATACTAAGTTACTACAAATTTTTACAAAGTTTCAAGTTCATGTCATAGTGTAAATTTCATATTTTTGGCACATGGTAAGTCTTGGATGAATTGTGATTGATTGGTGATGATTTTAAAAGAAAATGATATGCTTTGAAAGCATGAAACCTCCATTTTTAAGGGGAAACTATGGCAAAATTTTTGTAGAATTTAAACACTTAGAAAAATATTTCTGAACAAGTGTTTACAAGTAAATTTTAATCATGGTTTTTCATATGAAATTTGCCATAATTTTTGTTACAAAAATTACAAACATTGGGGGTTGATTTGTGATAAATAAAAGTGACTAAGTATATATTTAGGAAAATATATTTAGACGTCACAATTTGTGTGTTACTTGTATATTATGTGTATTAGTTATATTATTTTTAGGAACTTGAAAATAATATAACTTACCAAAATACCAAAGATTGTAATACAAAATAATGCCAAAATTCCAAGAAAATGAATATATAATGTATACCCGAATATTGGACAAACCGAACGGATATATGGATTATAAATAAATAAATATATATATATATATATATTCCGAAAATAAATCTGTAACTCGACAAGTATGCCAAGCAGTATTTTGGAAACCAAAGAATGAAAAAATATGGATTTTTACATGTATTACAAAGTATATCATATTTTGTCAAACATAAAATATATTATTTTGGAGTGGAGAAAAATATATATTTTCGTAAACAATTCGAAGAGATAATATTTTGAGAGGAGAAAAATATATATTTTCTTAAACAAGTTAAGGAGATATTATTCTTGGGTGAAAATTAGAAATATATATTTTCTAAAGTTAATCTTAAAAATATATATCATTTTTAGGATCCTCCTTATTCTCATCATATTGTAAACCCTAGCCCCCCAACTAAACAAAACACACACATAACTTAAATTTTATCGAAAGAAAGATAGAGAGCCCAAGGAGAGAGAGTCGAGATGCAGGCTAGTGGTTTCTGGCCACCTGGTTACGAAGGTGCCGCATCAGCGGCTTATGGCGGCGGCGATAGGGCGTGGAGCAGTGGTGGTGAGGCTTTGATGGCGGCAGTAGTTCAGGTACGGTGGTGTTGATGTCACCGACGACCAACGCCGTTCACGGCGGCGGAGTTGTGGTGGTGGTGGGTTTTGGCGGCGACGGCGGTGAGGGGTTGAGCAATGACGTGATTTGTGTTTGGGATTTGTGCGAGCTGATGTCGACGGTAACCCCTCAGATCAAGACTCGGTTTTCCTTTTTTCTTCATGGGTTTTATGGTGGTGGTGAGGGTTTGAGCAATGACGTTGATGGTGACGATGGCAGCCGGCCGGCGCCGGAGCTGCACCGGTGACGACTGTAGTAGAGGTGAGTGTGTTTGGTTCAAGTTCGGCTTAGATTTCGTGCTCAGATTCTGATGTGGTTTGAGTTTTGGTTCGGGTTAGGTTCGGGTTCACTTCAGATTTTGTCGGGTTTTCGGCTCGGTTTCGGGTCTCGGTCAAAGCTGGTCAGCCGCGGTTCGGGTGTGGTTCGATGGGTCAGATTGTGGTTCGTGACAATTTGGGTCAACTAGTCAAACCCGGTCAACTCGGTTCGATGTCGGGTCAACTCAGTCAACGACAATCAAAGGCTCGGTCAACGAACGTCAAAGTTAGTTAACTAGTCAAAGCCAGTCAACAAAAGTCAACCACGGTCAAAACCAGACCCGGTAACAATTTAAACAATGCGAAAATCTTGTTTATATAGTTATAGATTTTTAGTTATACGCGGCCCGAGCTGGAACCGACTCGATTAGAAATTTGTTATGTTTTGACATTTCGACGAAAACTATATATATAGATAATTGTGATTGGTTTATTGTTGTATTTTAAAAAAATAAATCGACACTTAGTTGTCGGGATTGTCCAAAAACAGAGGTAACTCTGCCCGATTTTCGAAAAATCCATTATACGTAAACTTAAAACATAAAACGTAAAAATTTTAACGTAAAACTATAAAAATTTTACGTAAAACGTAAAATTTTATGTAAAAACTTTTTAACGTAAAACGTAAACTTAAAACGTAAAACGTAACCTTTTTAAGGTAAAACATAAAACGTAAAACGTAAACTTTTTAACATAAAACGTAAAACGTAAAGCGTAAACTTTTTAACGTAAAACGTAAAATGAAAACTTTTTAACGTAAAACGTAAAACGAAAACTTTTATGTAAAAACTTTTAATGTAAAACGTAAAACTTTTTTATGTAAAAACTTTTTAACGTAAAACGTAAAAAAAAAATTTATGTAACCTGTAGAACGTACAACGTAAAACGTAAACTTTAAATGTAAAACGCAAAACGTAAACTTCTATGTAAAACGTAAAAAAAATATATGTCTATTGTAAAATGTAAACTTTTTTATGTAAATTGTAAAACGTAAAAAAAGTTTTCAAAAAAAAAAATTAAAACCGTAAAAAAAAGTTTTCGTAAAAGAAAAAGTTTAAAACCGTAAAAAAAGTTTAAAAACGCATGTGTAAAAAAGGGGGCGCAAAAAACGACGCGCAAAAAAACGACGCGTGACAACGGGGCGTAAAAAATGGCTCTTAAAAACCGGTTGATAAAACGGAGCGTAAATAAGGGGCGTGAATACGGCGCGCGTAAAAACGGGACGTAAAAAACGGCGCGGTATAAAACGGCGCGTAAAACCGGGCATAAAAAACAGCGCGTAAAAACACGGTCGCAAAAACGGCGTGAAAAAAAGGTCGTAAAAAAACGCACGTAAAAAACGGGTCGTAAAAAACGGCGCGTAAAAACGGGAGATAAAAACGAGATGCTAAAACGGCGCGTAAAAACGGGACGTAAAAAATGGGGCGTAAAAACGGCTTGTAAAAACGTGACGTAAAAAACGGCGCGGCAAAAAACGGTGCGTAAATCCGGGCATAAAAAACGGCACTTAAAAACCCGGTCGCAAAAACGACGTGAAAAAACGGAGTGTAAAACGGGTCGTAAAAAAACACGCGTAAAAAACGGGTCGTAAAAAAACGCGCGTAATTTTTTTTATCAAAAAATCTGATTTCAAAATGTTGTTTAATAAAAAAAATCTGATTTAGAAAAAAAACAATTAATGCAATAGGACAAAAATGTAATAAAAAACAATAAAATTAATAAGACAAAAAAACAAAATTACTTAAATACCCTTTTAGATTAAAATATTAAAGACGTAATAAGACAAAAATAATTTAATATTACTTTTAACTACTTTTAATCTCATTCATCTATTTTGAAGATCTAATGGCCCGAAAGTGGTTCTTGCGGTTCTTACAACTAGAGGTGGCTTTTATTTTAGTGGTCCCCTATATATATATATATATATATATATATATATATATATATAGGGGAAAGTTCTATGCAGAACACTAAATATTGGGAGAACATGCAGAACAAAATGAATCACCTATTTTTTCAATCCTAAAAACCTAAAAAGTAAAGGGAAATGTTACAAATAGAAGATTTATTGTTTCTCACACTAGAATTTAAAACAAAATATGAAAATTTTTCATTTTTTTAAATAACATACACATGTGTGCATTCTGTGTAGGTTAAATTACCTACATGTATGTAAGCTAAGTATAGGTAAAAATATAAGGTTTTCCATGCATATATAATATACATACGAATGTAGGAAATATAAAATTAAAAAATTATGAACTTTAAATAATAAAATCTAGTGATCTAGAGTTGTTCTTTTTGTTCTCGCAATAATTAGTGTTCTGTAATGATCTTCATCCTATATATATATAGGGTAGGGTTCTAGAGTGAACAACCTTCCAAGAGTGAACTGTGTGAACTCATCTAGACCCTTGATTTTCTTTTTAGTTGTTAAGGGTAGGATTGTAATTTTATAAAAAATTAGATTTAAATCATTATCTTAATAATTGAAATCAGTTACATATTTCCTATTTTAATTCCTTATCCATAGTATCTTTCTTATTTTAAATTCATTATCCACAATATCTTTGATTTCAATTTTATTTTTCAGATTTCATCACCAGAATTCAAATTTTGATTTTTAAGATCTATGTAACCTTCATATTTCAATGGTATACACATGTGTACTTGGATATAAATAGAACAATACGTATGTGTACTCAGCATCATACATATGTGTACAGTAATTCATAAGTGTACATCAAACATTCAATACAAAAAAAAATCTGAGATATCACAAAAACAGACGATATACACATGTGTACATCGCATTAAAAATAAGGCAAAATCAGAATACACATGTGTACATCGCATTTAAACAGAGCAAGGATAATGAATTTAAAATAGGAAAGATATTATGGATGAGGAATTAAAATGGGAAATATGTAACTGATTTCAATTATTAAGATAATGATTTAAATCTATTTTTTTTATAAAATTACTTTCCTATTTAATTTATGAGAGAGAACATGATTTATGCAATCCATTTAAGATGAAAATTACACATATACCCTTTTTGTATTTAATTAAATGGAAAAAATTAACCACATAATTACCATCATACCACTTATCTATATCTCAAGATCATAGAAATCAAGGGCCAGGATGAGTTCACACAGTTCACAACTGAGGGGGGTGTTCACTCTTAAACCTAATCATATATATATATATATATAGGCTAAAGATAAAAAGAAAACCACTTTTATTGAGAAAACCTGGGAAACTCTAAGCTCCCGACTTTTTTTTTTTGAAAAAATTACCACACATAATATACATGTTTTTAAGAGTTTTGGGAAAAAAAATCGAAAAAGCGCCGAGGGATTATTTAAAAAAAAAATAAACAAATTTCAGCAACTTTGTTGTGTAACACGTGTTAGGCAAAAAATGCTGAAACTTGTTTATTTTAAAAAAAAAATTCCTTTGGCGCTTTTTTGTTTTTTTTTTGCCCAAAACTCTTAAAAACATTTATATTACATGTGTTATTTTTTTCAAAAAAAAAATGTCGGGAGCTTTGAGTTTCCCGGGTTTTCTCAATAAAAGTGGTTTTCTATATATCCTTACCCTATATATATATAGGGGAAGGATGTATAGAAAACCCACTTTAATTTAGAAAACCCGGGAAACTCAAAGCTCCCGATGTTTTTTTTTTTTTTAATTTATACATGTTATATACATGTTTTTAAGGGTTTTGGGCAAATAAATCAAAAAAGCGCCGAGTAGATATTTAAAAAAAAAATAAACAAGTTTTGGTGTAACACATGTTACATTCATCTGACATATTTGTAACATGTGTTACACCAAAACTTGTTTATTTTTTTTAAAATATCTACTCGGCGCTTTTTTGATTTTTTTTTTTTTTGCCCAAACCCCTTAAAAACATGTATATAACATGTGTAAATTTTTTTTAAAAAAAAAAAGTTCGGGAGGTTAGAGTTTCCCAAGTTTTCTAAATTACAAGGGTTTTCTATAGATAGTTACATTATATATATATAGGGAGGGGCTCATGCGACAACTCCATTTATTGCGAGAACCGCGAGAACCAATGTGAACACAACCTAAAATAGCTAAAAAAAACCTAACCCCCACACCCCCCCCCCCCCCCCCAAAAAAAAAACTAAACCCCCCCCCCCCACCCCCAAGCTAAAATGCTAAAAACTAAACCCCCAAAAAACCTAAAAAAATCTAAATTTTTTTTTTAATATTTTTTATGCTCAAATCGCTACTTTTAGTGGCAAAAAAATTTTTTTTTTTTTAAAGAATTTTATTAATTTTTTTTTCTTCGAAAAGTAGCGATTTTTATATAAAAAATATTAAAAAAAAAATTATGTGATTTTTAGCTATTTTTAGGCATTTTTAGTTGTGTTCACATTGGTTCTCGCGGTTCTCACAATAAGAGGTGGTTCTCGCATGATCTTCTCCCTATATATATATATATATATATATATATATATATAGGATCACGCTAAAATGAGAACCACCTCGAGTTGTAAGAACCGCGAGAACTACACCGTACGGGGGGAGGTGGACCAATTTTTTTTTCATAAACGTAGATACATGTATTATAAGCACATTTGTAAAAAAAGTTTTTGAGCACCTCAAGTGTGCATTTACGGGTACCGTAAATTTTTCGACCAGATTTACGGGTCCCGTAAACACAAACTTGTGGCGCTCAAAACTAAACACACGACATTTTTTTTTGAATTTTTTTTTTTACAAATGGTGTTTTTATACATGCATCTACGTCTATGAAAAAAATTTGGTCCACCGCGTCCCCTACGGTGTAGTTCTCACGGTTCTTACAACTCGAGGTGGTTCTCATTTTAGCATTCTCCTATATATATATATATATATATATATATATATATATATATATACTGGTAACCAGCCCACTAAATCAGGGGTATCCAAAAAAAAAAATTACCGTGCAATTAAACAATATTAAAAAAACGATAATAAATAAAAATATTAAAAAAAGACAATAAATAAATAAAGTAAAATAAATACCATATAAATTTGTCCTTTTTTCATAGCTTGAAATCGTTTAATCACATCGTCGTCTTTTATTTTAAAAAACAAATACCTAAGCAGGGGTAGAACGGCCGAAACCAGTGTTATCGCAACAACAAACAACAGGATTGTGGACACTTTTAACGAACCAGTGTTATTGGCAGCAGCAAAAAAGGAGACCAGTGCTTAAAGGATGCCCAGCGACGTTTGGTTTTCTTCCAGAACGTAAGCGATGATTAGAGAGAATGCCGCCATAGGTATTTTGTGTTTTTTTTTTTTGCTAATCTAATTAGTTGGGCTTATCTAATCAATTGGGTCATATATTTTATAAGTTTGGGTTGGTTAGGGGTATACTTGTATTATTTTAGAGGTATCTTTTTGTTTAAAACCCAAAAAAAAATGTAAAAAATACACTACGTAAGACTTCAGCCGTAGCCCGTGCTACGGCTCACGTAGCATTAGTTCCTCCCCTAACTGGTTGTTCTAGTTTATATATAGTACTCGGTATTCTTATCATGTATAATAATATTTATTGTACAATATTCATTATACTCAAATATATTATTATTTTTTTGTGAATGATAAATTCGTTTAGGTTCGCAAACTTAGGTTTTTTCTTTTAACGGTGAGGGTAATTTTGTTATAATAGCTCTAGCCTAAAGCTAGATATATATGAGACATACAAAACTATTAACGTAAAGGAAGGTTAACAAAATTGAGACTACTCAAGTTTGATCATTCCAGGATTGAAAGTTTAGCTCTATTCTTGACCCATAAAAATCTCGTGGCCTTGATTTTTCTCATGTCTTTGAGATAGAATAGCTTTATTGTTGATTTTGTGTTCTTTCGCTAGCACTAGCATCTTGCCATAGTAGTTCTTTTCTTAATTTTCTAAGATAAATATATCATAACCTATACCTTATAGAATTTAAACTCCTAACCTTTTGGTTGTGAAATATACTAACCACACCAGTATCCTCTTGCGACAACTATAGTCATTTTTTTAACGGCTAGAAAGAGCTACCAAAACCACAAAACGCTACAACCAAAACATTATATTTACATATATACCAATTGACGAGGTATGACCCGGAACGGCTAACCCGACCCGGTCATTACCAATTATTTTACTATAAAAATATAATTACACATGTTTATTCTATAATTTTCTATTCTGCATGGATAAACCACGTAACCGAATCCTCAATCTTTTGGGAAGATCATGCAAATCTCTAACTTATCGGAGCCCATCCTAAGTTAGAGGAAACCCTAATGGTAAACTATAAATAGAGGTAAACATCTAAGGTATCTTTCATTCTGCTCTCGTTTACTCTCTCTCTCTCTCTCTCTCTCTCTCTCTACACATATTTTCTTACTCCCAAACCGAGACTTATTCTCACGCCGGAGGGTGGTTACAAGAATAACCTAATTCCTGTAACGAGTCCTAACGGTGTTTTGTTTTGCAGCCACTTGTTCGGATCGCCAAGAGTTGAAGTCCTAGCCGGAGCTTACTGTTCAGGTCAGTGTTTCTTCATTGGCGCCATCCGTGTGACCCTTCGGTAATATCTGTAAATTTAGACCCAATGGCAAGCGATCAGAACACGGTAACAACACCAAACCAGCCAGTAATAACCAGTAATCCGTTGCTGAAGACGAGTCATGTGGTTACCACTATGCCGGCCTCACCCACCGTAACCAGGTCTCTGGACCAGGAGTTTGAAGCAGAAGCACCTCCGGGTTTTCCGAGGGTATCAGCCGTCCCTTCGGATGCGGCAGCTGTAGACCCTCTCTCTTACACCTCATGGCAACTACGACCGGTGGTCCCAACTATAACAGCCCTCCTGAAATTTTTTCTGACACCCTAAACATAATTAAAATATCCCAATATGTCCTAAAATACACCGCATACGCGAACACGGGCCCTGAATACCTTTATTTTATTAAAAATTAATTAAAAACAAGAAAATTGGGGCTCTCGCGGGGTGCGTAGCCCATGGCTACTGCCTACGCGGGCCGCGACAGCAAGGAGTCAGGGCCGCACCCTAGAGCACCACGTGTCGAGACGCGTGTGGAGTCTACGGTCCGAATCAGCAACCCTAGGGCCTACCCTAGGGAGCCTCGCGGGCCGCGTAGCCCTTGGCTACATCTTACGCGGGCCGCGTAAAACCGAAAATCAGCTCCTATAAATAGGGAGCTCGGGCCTTCAGTCGAATTCGTCCCAAAATTTCTTTTCTTTCTCAATTTCTACGTAGTGTACACTATACTCGGGTATAATAACCCCTTAAATAACGAAGTTCTGCTCCGTTGTAAGTATCATAACCCCTAGATACGTATTAGATACGCTGCCCGATTGATCTAGGGTTCCGTAACGGCTTTCGTGGTTCTGCCCGACATAGTCGTTGGAATGCCGTCTCGGGGAGGGTATTACTAATGTTAAAATGAGTTATTATACTAACACGTGTGCATTTGTGTAATTTATAGATTGTCACCAGGTTACCCTTACAGAAAACCTAAGACAGCATTGTGAGTAATCTCCTTTTTGTAAACAGTTTTTACAAAACCTTAAATATTTTACAATGCAATTTAGCAGTGATTGAGTCTTTGTAATTCTACAATTGTTGCCGATGTGTTGGGGTTTTGTATACAAAATGTGAGACACGTTACCATTGGACAAAGAGTTAGCCAATGTGTAATATGACCCACCAGTCAGGATTGATGGTACTGAATGAGTAATTGGGTAGATGTAAACATTGTAATCGCTCTCAATACTGTAAAATTAATAAAACTTTTCTTGATTAAACTGGGATTCACTCACCAGTATTTCCCATGACAAAATGTTTTTAAATGCGTTTCAGGTAACACAATGTGAAAGCCAATTAGAAGCCAGCTGAAGAGCACTGAAGGCTTGGAAAAGTGGCTATAAAAGTTACCTAAATAAAGAAGGCGTTTTATTTCAATAAAATGGGATTTATTCCTATAAATCTGTTTGTAATGAAAACTTGGGTTTTATCCCAATATAATTATTTATATAAAAGATGGTGTTTTACTCTGATAAAATATTTCCTAACTACGGTCCTGATGTAATTTCCGCTGCCAAATTGATAAACACCGATACCACCAACACCGAGTCTCGCGGCCGCCCGTTCCCGGGACAGATAGGGGGCGGGGGTTGCAACAAAAGGTGGTATCAGATCCAGGTCACTGATTCAGCCACAGAAGTGTTCTGCTGACACCAAAATATTATTCAAAGTGTTAGGAAATAAATTATGAAACTACGTGCATAATTGTATATTATTGTTATGTGTTATTTGACTATTTGTTAGTTTACAGTATGAGCGACCAAGGACCATCCGACGCGTACTGTCAGTTGTCCGGTTCACCTAGAAGCGAAGGTGCCTCTTCACAGCCTGCCCTCTCAGGGTATTCTGCTGATGATGAAGAAGGAATATTCGTGTTTAAGGCTCAATCTGAAGAGCCATTTCCCTCCTAAAAAGAGAGGATGGTTCAGTAGGGGAGCACATGAGCGTAGGAAGCGAATGAAAAATTTGCAAGAACAACGAGCGCTAGCAGCAGCTAAAAGAGAAACTAATGCCCATACCCAAGACATGCTCAATAGGGGTATAGCCAACATCCATATTGTGACACCCGTCTTTTCAGGCCGTACCGTACAATTGTAACACGTGTTGTGAATATGTAACAGGGCTGTATTTGACTGGTTATGATGTTTATATGTGAAATTTAATGAGTTGGTAAAATTAAACTTTGGTAAAATTATGTTGGCAACGGTAAGATAAACGCTTATCGCGTAACGGTTAAAATGCGAAACGAACATCGGTGACCACCCGATTAGAGTTAAAATCCTAAAAATAGTCTGTTATGATTAGAATAGTAATTTTAATCATATTCGTGAGGAAAAATAAATTAAAACGCTAAGAAACTCTATTTTTCGAGTTTAAGCGCGTACCGCGCGATGGAGCGTGTATACCGACAAAATACTGTCAACGCAGCCTGTCAAGACAACTGATAATCATTTTAGTAATAATTTAATGAGTTTATTACTTTATAATGATAAAAATAAATAAAAACGCATAAATCCATATTTTTGCGATTTTAAGCGCGTACCGCGCAGCACAGGTCGCATACTGCCAAATACCGACAACGTAGCCAGTCCCGACAAACAAAATATTGTTCAATAATATTTTTGTGAGTTTATTTTTATAGACTGTCAAAAATAATTTAAAACGCACTAAAACGGGATTAAAACGCTAGATAAAATTCCCGGTCCAATAAAATACCAGTTTTTGATATATATACATGAAATATATATATGTGTGCGTGTGAGGTGTATATATAAATGTAAGATGGCAGCCATATAATTCTCTCTCTCTCTCCTCTCTCTTTCACCTATTGGAAGGAAAAGAGGTGGGCAATGATGATGTTTCTCAAATTTCATCATATCTTTCATACTTCCAAGACATAATTCAAAAAAATTCACTCTAACTCTCTCTCTCCCTAAAGAATTCAGCCGAAAACCCCTTCACACCTCCACAATTTTGAAAATTCAAGCATATTTCTTGAAGATTCAAGTTGATTTCAAGCAAGTCTTAAGTTGGTGTGAAGATCCAAAGGTGTTTTCAAGATGAAACAAGCTCTAAACATCAAAAATCTTGTTAAAACCCACTAAAAACTTGAAAGGTATAAACTTATTTCAAAATTTCATTCTTGATTTTTAGTGATGATAAATATGATGGAAAGTTTCTCTTGTTCTTGGAATAAAACACAAACTTGAAACTAATAACAAATGGGTTTTCAAAGAAAATAAAAATGAATGTATGTGTATATGTATGTATAACCGTGAGTGTGTGTATACATGTGTATTTGAGTTGAGTTTTGATTTTGGTTAATTCTTGTTTGATTTGATTCTCGAAAATGAAATGCATGCATGATCAAAAGGTGATTTATGAAAGTTCATATGATTACAAGATGAACATGATAAAGTGAAGTTTTGAAATCATAAGTGTGTATGTATAAGAGTCATGTATGTATGTATGTATGTATAGGTATGCATGCATGTGAAATTTTGATGACTAAAGTCTTAAATGTGTAAGGATATAAGCATATATCTTGCTTTTATGAATAAATGAGTAGATGATGATGATATGAAGTATAGAATGTCTAAATATTTGAACATGGTTTAAACTTATGATTAGATATATATTTTAGTTCATATAAAATGATGATGATGTTATATGGATGCATTAGATGCATTTACTTGAACATGCATGATGATTTGTGATCATGAAATGATAATTTAGATATGATTTGATAAAAATAATTTTTGATCAGATTCTAAACACTAAAATAAGATTATTTTGAAGTGTTTAATGATATATAACTTTGTCATAATGTTTACTAGCTTTGCATGTTGTACTTGGTGCATTAGAAGTTGTAAAATACGTGAAATTGCATGATTTATGTGACTTACACAAAAACTGCACTAATCTGATTATGATCACTATTTTAATCAGTAAATAACATGTATTGTGTTAAAATATCAAGTTATTTCGAGTTGGGATGGTTGTAGTAACGTTTAACGCAAAACTATGCGGTAAAACGGTCAAAAATCGGCTTTTCAAACGATTTTTATAAAACTGATTTAGATCAGTGAGTAAACTGATATTTTAGTTTAAAAATAAGTATTTTAACTAATTTTAAGTTTACTTGGTGTTTGGTTAGTCATATGTGACTTCCGGCGCCCGAAAACGTTACCGAATCGCTAAAATACATTTTTCTAAGTACACTAGTATGGGTAAAATTTTGGGTAAACATTATGTGTTAAAATGTGTTATGTGATTTAAACATGAGAATGTGAAAATATGTTAAGTTTTAACATGATTTTAAAGATTGGATTATGCTTGTATATAATTGTACGTTTTGTGCGGTAGAAACGGTAAAAATTGCATTAAACGTGAAACTTGTTTGTCGACATGAAATTTGATATATATAAGATATTTTATGTATATTTGCTTTAAAAATGACAAAATAGATAAGTTAACAAGATTTCGCGTGTTTTGGTGTTAAATTATGTGAACGTTTATGTATATATATTACGACGCGCAAATCTTAGATATATTGTGTATAAAAGGGAGAGTTAACGGATTTACACAATAAATGGTCACCAATAAAATCGTTCAAGTCGCAAAATCATAAAAATATATATATGGACTCATATATATACATTAACGTGCCAACATAATCAAAAATGACAACTTTTCGAGAAAATCTCAAAGTTATGTGATAATTCTAAGAAACGGAGAAACTTAAGATTTTGTGTTATGAATATTGATTTAAAATCGTTCCTATATATATATAATAGGACGTGTAGAAATCAATCTCTGGGATTGTGCTATTTAAAATACGCACCCAAAGGTGAGTGCCACTAAACCCCTCTTTTTACTGCTTTGTATATATTTTAGGGGTAGAACACGTCAATGAAAGGGTTTAATAATGTTTTTGAAATAAAACATACCTTTTAATATAAAATATATATTTTCATTGAAAATATATGAAATTTGATAATTCATACGTTTCGAAGTAAAACGTTTTTGATGAATGAATATTGAAAGTACGGTATTTCCTAAGCGAAACACGACCATACAGTTGGGGACGAATTCCGGACTGGGTCTCAATAATAGAGTGACAGGGGAATTCGTACAACATCGTGTATTAAATTGTCATATTAGTAGGATATATATATTGTACGTGAGGCAGACATCATATGGTTCATTGAGATAGGACCTTGCGCCCATGATGTCGTTTAATCATTTAAGTAATGTACGTGAGGAATTGTTGGTAGATCTATCGGGTTGACAACCCCGTCATGACCGGTTGCCCCGTGTCAAGTCAAGCGACGAATTTTGATTCTGTTTATTGTCTAGCATTGATTATCCCTGCATGGTTAATATATAGTTCGTATCGTCTAGCTAACATAGGAGTCTGAAAATTGACGTAATAATTTAATATACAAAACATGGGTAGTAACAATATTGTCGGGTTCATGAAACTGCGACGGAAGGCCCATGGATTTTATTAAGGAAGTAAAACGGACTTTCAAAATTATATAGATGTTTTTAAATAAACACCTAAACAGAAAGTTTTCCTTGGAATAAAATTGTTTGTAAGCGAATATGTGAACTCACATTCCTTTATGTTGACACTTGATTTTTAACGTGTTCTACAGGTAATTGAGTTCGGCTTCGGGAATTATGGCGTATCTTGTGTTTGTTGATGCATGTTTTGTCACTTAAAACGTTGGACTGACTTTTAAACTTTCTGGGACGAATGTAATAAGATCCATAAGGATCAAAACTACTTAACTTTGTCATGGTTGTGTCATGTTTTAAAACGTAATATTTAAAACTTAAGTTTTAAATAAGATAATATGTCCAACAATTTAATGCATCGATCATCAAGATATAAATGGGCACCAACTTCCGTCTCCACTACGTTTTATATTCCGCTGCTACGTTTTTTGGGTGTGACACATATCTTAGCAACCACAGCAGCTGACCCTAACATGGAGCAACTGATAGCACCCCAACCATTACAGCCCATGGAAATAGAAAACAACCCTGAAAATCAAGTAGAAATGCATGATTTTAACCCAGAAGAGATACCTAGGGTACCAGCGCCCAATCCCTTAGATCCAAATTACGACCCGTGGTGGGACGACAATAGGGACTATGTGCAATGTTACCCCATACCAGAAGACAGGCTCATGCCGAATATAGGAGCTTACCCAGGTTTGGACCCTCTAGATCCCTACTACGATAGTGATCAATACATTAGGGAGATCTTAGAGAATCCATACCCGTACCAGGAACCCGCACCAAAATTTCCAAACCCAGTCCCAGAACCTGCACCCCTAATGAGTGCAGAAAATGTACAAGAACTCAGGACATTTGGTGAGGAAATCTTAGAAAGTAGCGAGAGGATGAGACAGGTGGGAGAGCGACTCGTCTGGAAGTACGAAGAGCGCAATATGGATCTCTGGATATATCCATATCCATGAAAGTGATGGTAGAGATGGTAGTAATAATAATAATAATATAATAATAGATATGTGTGTATGAAAAAAAAACTACGGATGCCTACTACTAGTAGTGTAATTTTTATTTCAGTTGTATTGTAATTTTAATTTCTGGCTTGTACTAGATGCATATTATATAAAAATAGAGTAAGTCGCAATGATCAACGCTTTTGACCAAAATGCGTGTCATGTGATTGGCTATATTAAATATTATTTTGTGATATTAATACGTGGTAAATGTTTAAAATTCAGATGGACAACGAAGTGAACCAGGAAAACTTGAACAATGAAAACTTGAATGACCATAACCCGAATAATGAGAATCCGAGCAACAATAACAATAGAAACCAAGTGGATAATAGTGTCATCCAACACATAGTGGCACAAGGAATTATAGACGCAATGCCATTTATTATCCAAACTGTTAAGGAAGCGGATAATAAAAGTAAACATAGCAGTAAGCGACCAACTGAACCGGAACACAGCGTGAACAATGGACCTGTACTTCAAGCGCCCATTCCCAAAAGAAGAAGAACCATGCCTTATGGTTGTTCTTACAAAGAATTCTGGTCCTGCAAACCAATAGAATTCTCGGGCAATGAAGGACCCATTGCAACTCTACGCTGGATAGAAAAGACTGAGGCTGTTTTAAAAATAAGCAAATGTGCGAAAGAGGATAAGATAATGTTTGCTTCCAATCTGTTTAAGAACTCAGCCTTAGAATGGTGGAACACTATCCTCCAGTCTAAAGGAAGTGATAGGGTTTACAATATGGAATGGGAGGAATTTAAGAATATGGTGGAAAGAAAATTCTGCCCTCCCAATGAAAAGGAACAAATAGCGAATAAATTCCTGAACCTTAAGATGACCGGGGTGGATAGTAAGGGATACACTACATTATTATTTGAATATGCTAGAATAGTGCCAACCCTTGCATCACCTGAACCAGTATTAATCTCCCGTTACATCTGGGGATTAATCGGGGAAATTAGACATGTAGTCAAGGCAGCTAGACCTCAAACCATAGAAGAAGCCATAGAACTATCAAATACCTTGACAGATGAGTTAGTGCGTACACGGAAAGAGGATCAAAGGAGGAACCTAGCTCAAAGGCTTACACAGGAATTTCGTTCTGGAAATTCCAACCGTGGGAAAAATGTAGGTTCTATCTCTGCACCTTATTGCAAGTATTGAAAAAGAAAACATTCTGGAAGATGCTCCATATATTGCAATTTCTGCAAAATATCGGGACACAAGGAAGAAGACTGCAGGAAGAAAGCTAACAACAAGATATGCTACAACTGCGGAGAACAAGGTCATATCAAGCCAAACTATCCAAAATTAGCTCCAGCTACGAACAACAAGAACACTAAAAATGCTAGAGCATTTGTTCTAACTGCAGATGAAGCCAAGATGATTCCAGACGTGATAGCCGGTACGTTTTTAGTTAATGATATTTTTGCTAAAGTATTATTTGACTCTGGTGCGAACCAAAGTTTTATTAATACTTCGTTTTGCAAACTTCTTAATCAATCATTAACTAAACTCCCACAAGAATGTCTAGTAGAGACAGCGAATGGAGAAACCATTAAGATTTCTGAAATCTTGCAGGGAGCAAGAATAGAATTTTTAAATCAAAAATTTATGGCAAACCTTTACCCAATGAATCTGGCAGGGTTCGATGTCGTTTTAGGAATGGATTGGTTAATAGCCAATAAAGCCAGTATTTTATGTGATCAAAAGTCAATTCAAGTAAATTCACCAAAGGGTGAAAAGATCACAATTAAAGGAGATAAGCCATCTAGATCCACAAAATTCATCTCTGTGATGAAAACAACAAGTTGTATAAGAAAAGGATCTATAGTGTATTTGATTTCTATAATCACTAACACTAAAGGAAAAGAACTGAAAGATATTCCAGTAGTGTCTCAGTTTTCAGACGTATTCCCAGAAGAATTACCAGGACTACCGCCGAACAGGGAAATTGAATTCAGAATCCACCTACTACCAGGAACCGCACCAATTGCCAAAGCACCTTACCGTTTGGCACCCGCAGAAATGCAGGAACTGAAGAAACAGTTTGACGAATTGTTGGAGAAAGGATTCATACAGCCAAGTTCATCACCATGGGGAGCACCGATTTTATTTGTTAAAAAGAAAGACGGATCTATGCGTATGTGCATTGATTTCCGTGAATTGAACAAGGTCACGATTAAGAATCAGTATCCATTACCAAGAATCGATGATCTGTTCGATCAATTGCAAGGAGCTCGATTTTTCTCGAAAATCGACTTAAGATCAGGATATCATCAATTAAAGGTACAGGAAGAGAACATTCCTAAAACCGCATTCAGAACAAGGTATGGCCATTATGAATTTACTGTCATGCCATTTGGTTTAACCAATGCCCCAGCTGCATTTATGGACATGATGAACCGAATATGTAAGCCATATTTGGATAAATTCATAATTGTTTTCATAGATGATATTCTCATTTACTCTAAGAGCAAAGAGGAACATGCAAAGCATTTGCACGCACTTCTAAGTTTATTAAGAAAGGAAAAGCTATATGCTAAGTTTTCGAAATGTGAATTTTGGTTAGAACAGGTACAGTTTCTTGGACACTTAGTCGATCATGAAGGAATTCATGTAGATCCTACCAAGATTAAAGCAATTACTAAATGGAAAACCCCTGAGTCACCAACCGAGGTTAGAAGTTTCTTAGGATTGGCCGGTTATTATAGAAGATTTATTCGATATTTTTCTAGAATAGTCATTCCCTTAACTAAGCTAACCTGTAAGTCTGTTAAGTTTGAATGGGGACCAAAACAGGAAGAAGCCTTTAGAATTCTTAAGCAAAGACTAACCCATGCACCCATACTAGCGTTACCAGAAGGAACTGAAGACTTTGTAATCTATTGTGACGCTTCTAAGTTAGGTTATGGAAGTGTGTTAATGCAACGTCAAAATGTTATAGCTTACATCTAGGCAACTTAAGAATCATGAAGAGAATTATTCAACCCATGATTTGGAGTTAGGAGTCATAATTTTTGCCCTTAAAATTTGGAGACATTACCTTTATGGTAGTAAGTTTACCATATTTACTGATCATAAGAGTTTAAGGTATGTTTTTGGGCAAAAGGAATTGAATATGAGGCAAAGACGTTGGATGGAAATACTTATTGATTATGATTGTAATATCCAGTATCATGCAGGAAAAGCCAACGTAGTGGCTGATGCTTTAAGCCGAAAGTATCACGAAAAGCCAAAAAGGGTACGTTCTCTTAAATTAAATCTACAAGTAGATTTAAATGAACAGATTAAACAAGCACAAGAATCAGTAATCAAGGATGATACTGAAAAATTAAAAGGTATGATCAAGGAATTAGAACAAGGAACAGATGAAATTTGGAGATTCCATAAGAAAAGAATGTGGATACCTAAATTAGGAAACCTGCGCCACCGTATATTAGAAGAAGGCCATAAGTCTAAATATACGATGCATCCTGGAAGTGATAAGATGTATCAGGATTTAAGAAAGAATTTTTGGTGGATAGGAATGAAAAAGGATATAGCAGCTTATATTTCTAAATGTTTAACCTGTTCACAAGTCAAAGCTGAACTGTCACACCCTGGCTTTGCGGAAGCGTGGTTATTTTGGTGTGACTTCTTAATACCATAGCTTAATCATAACAAGCTATATGAAATAAAACCCATGCAAGATCATCCATTAAAATAAGTTTGAAGAGTAAAGAACCACATCATTGTCTTAACGGATATCACATCCTAACAAACATAAACAGTGTTCAAAAGACACAACACCAACTAGAAATAAACACAGCTTAAGAACTGTGACTCGTCCAGGAAAAAGTCACATCCCTTAAACTCAGATGACCTCGAAACTAATGCAGCGAGAAAACGTGTCATACCGCGCCAGATCCTTTAATTTCCTGAAATACATGTAAGTTGAAAAATCAACAATAATGTTGAGCGAGTTCATGTGTAAGTGAGTAAATAAACCTTTGTATGTATAAAAACCCTGGTATGTAGCAAATAAGGAAAAAGAGATCACCAATGGTTTGCAAGGCCATTGATATGTGTGAAGTGCAAGTAGGAAGACTCAAACCTAGCAGATTTATGCGTTGGGTACAAAGTCACCCCGAGGTCCGTTCTGTTTGGGCCTGGGGCTGGGCTCGCTACACCCAGATAGATCTACCGCTCCTGCCCCTCGGTCCTACCCTGAGGATTAATGGCCTCAAGTTTCCGCCTACCCACTCACATGATCTGAATAATAACCCTCCTTACGCTAACCATACCATGTAAGAAATATTCGTAATCATAGTAACATGTATTTCACCCCCGCAGTTTAGAAAACTGAAAACAGTTAGAGAAAAGGGGGACATGAACTCACAGTGGTGCGTCTCTACCAAGTATATCTCCTGGTCAAGCAGCGGTGCGACGACCTACACGTGCTAAATCTATTAGACGGATGGCCGTGCCTTAGCTTAAGGTTTAAGTTTTTGGGAAATAGTTAGACAACTATTTCGTGTTTATATCTTGTAAATAGTTGGTAATTATTCTCCTTCCCAAGGATGGGGGATTTAATACATGTGTGTTTCATAAACTTCGAAATACATTATTAAGTCTCACTTAATATATTTTATTTCTTACTTCAAAATATAAATATTCTTCCCGAAAATAATACTTTGACAAAAATACGCGCTCATAAATATTTTCTGAAAATACGTAAGTTACGGATAAGATCGGGTGGTAATAATTATACCGTTGTAACTTATTATTCATTATGAAGGTGTTGTTATGAAAAACATATATTCTAAATATATATATTTCAGGTTTTATTTTGTGAAAATCCCACCTCCGACACTTAAAAATTTTGTAAATAGAATCATGGCGAAATTTACGTCTTTGAAAACAAGTTAAAAATGTATTTCTAACACTTGTGATAAAAATATTTTCAAGTGTTAGGTTTTTGGAAAAAAAATTTCGCCAGAGTTTCCCCTGTAACTGGAGGTGGCCACGCTTTCAAGCGTATCATTTTCTTTTAAAATCCAAATCAACAATTTTCTTATTCAACCAAAACAATATCCAAAGCATCAAACTAGTCAATATATATATAAATCGCATAAATTACATGAACTTGAAGTTTATCCCAAAATATGAAGTAAATCCCATTACTTTTAGTGGATCTTTTGTATAAATCAATCCGGTTTCGTAAAAGTCTCGTTTTTAACGAAATTCCATCTTTACAACTTCTTGTAAAATTTGACAAAACTAGTTCTTTGTCGAAATTTAGTGTTACACAAGTGTTTACACACTTGTGTGTTTGCTAAAAATCATTCTTGTTCGTGTAAGATCCGGTTTTAGAAAATATGATTTCTTTGACACTTGGTCCTTTGAAAGTACCGCTTGTAGATCCGTAGATCTACTAGTTTAAAACACTATTTCGTAAGAAAAATCGATTTTACACAAGTTCATGTTTAGTGTGTGGTAGAGTTTCATCATTTAACCCTTTTTATACTTAAACAACTCTATGTCATGATCCACGATCATGACCAATCCGGGTTAGACGATGATCCGAGCTACCACATCATAGATCGGCACTAAATAGTTACACAAAACAAATCTTACAAGATTTACACAACCCTTATGCTTTTAACCAACATGTTTAACCTTTTTAGTAGACTTTTACATATCATCTTGTAAGTTCATGAGTTTTAACCGTCAAATATTATTTTAACCACTTTAAAATAGATTAAGAGTGTGTTTCAAGCAACTTACTACTAGCTCGAGGCTAGGGAAGATTCTAGTCGAAAAATGAGTGGATAAAAGCAATGAGAAGAGGTCCTTCACGTTCCGAATGCACCAAGCCTCCTCGTATGTGATCCTTAACACTTGTATACCCTTGGAACTTGCAAGATCAAAACCGAAAATGGATGGATGGTTGTGGGGGTGTTCGGCCGAGAGCTTATAGAGAGGAGAGGGAGAGTTTTGTTGAGAGTTGAGTGATGGAAAGAATGATGTGTTTAGGCTTGAACTTATAGGCAATTACTACATACTTAACCAATGGATCATATGCTTTCTTGATATGGGACCAAGATGATTAAATTAATCAACAAGTACAAGGGGTGTCCCCCCTTGGGGATGGTTCGGTTAGAGAGGGGGGGGGGGTCTTGGTTCAATCTCAACCAAATAGTTAGACATTAGTTAGATAATTAGGAGGTTAACTTAGTTACTATCATGTAGTAAGTTGTAACGGGTGTTAGGGTACTCGGGGACCCTAACTGGCTTAGAAAAAGGAAAACAATGTTAACGGCAATATTTTTATGTTCCGGGTATAGTCCGGTTGTTCGGTTGGATAGTGATCCGTTAAAGTGCTTAACAAAGCTTTAAAGTGTCATTATTATTATTTTTAGTGACACAACTTTTTCCCGACACTTTGGAAAGTGTCTAGTAATATTTTCCCCATGTTTTGGCACTTTATTAGTTAACCAAATGCTGAATTTTAATTAAAGTGCTGAATTTTGTACTTAAAGTACGTTTTAGGCACATCCGGTCACTGTAATCTCATTCCTAGTGACGCAGTTCTACAACCCTTATATCCCTACACTCACCACTAGTGTAGCAAACTATCTCAGGCTCTTACAGGCCTTAGAGGCAGTACCTGCCTGGTGCTAGTTATGACAGCACGTTTAATAGGTTATCCGTTCATTGTGCTACTGTGCTTTTGGTGCATCAAGGTTGTCACAAGGGTGCTGTAAGCAAAACATGGAGTGACAGCAAGTAAGGTATGATGCAAGTAAGTGCATGTATCAGCATTCAAGTAGCAGTTTATCCACAAGTTCAAGTAAGCACAGTAATTAAGCAGTAATTAATCATTAATTAAGTCGTACGGATACCTGGTTTAGTGAGGGTTGTCACATTCTCCCCCCGTTAGAAAAATTTTGTCCCGAAATTTTAAGTTCTGCTTCCAGAAGCAGGGTTCTTGGGAAATAAGTGGGGGTATTTCTCTTTCATCCGGTCCTCACGCTCCCAGGTGTATTCAGGACCATGTCTGGCATTCCAACGAACCTTAACGAGCTTGACACTGCTCCGGCGGGTCTTGTTTACCTTCCAATCCGTAACCTCAACAGGTTCTTCAACGAAATGGAGCGTGTCGTCAACATGAATCTCGTCGGTGGGAATGACAACGGTATCTTGAGTTGGACTTTTCTTTAGGTTGGATACATGAAATGTATCGTGAACTCCATTCAGTTCAACAGGTAAGTCCAGCTTGTATGCTTCTAGCCCAATCCTTTGCAGGATTCTGAAAGGACCAATGTAACGCGGATTCAACTTCCCACACTTTCCGAAGCGTGCCACACCCTTCCAGGGTGAAACTTTCAATAAAACCATGTCTCCAACTTGGAATTCCAAATGTTTCCGGTTTGGATCTGCATAGGCTTTCTGTCTGTCGCGAGCTGCTTCGATGCGTTGTCGAATCTGCGCAATCTTGTCTGTCGTCTCTTGGACGATTTCGGGACCAACAAGCTGCCTATCACCTGCGTCAGCCCAGCATAGGGGTGATCGACACTTGCGTCCGTAAAGAGCTTCAAATGGCGCGGCTCCAATACTGGTGTGGTAGCTGTTGTTGTACGAAAATTCGACCAGTGGCAAATGCTTATCCCAGCTACCGCCCAAATCCATAACACATGCTCTCAGCATATCTTCCAAGGTCTGAATAGTTCGCTCGCTTTGACCGTCGGTCTGAGGGTGAAATGCAGTGCTCAGATTTAATTGTGAGCCAAAAGCTTCTTGGAAGGATTGCCAAATCCTTGATATGAAACGTCCATCTCTATCAGAGATGATCGAGAGAGGCACTCCATGACGTGCGACGATCTCTCGCATGTATATTTCTGCCAGTTTGCTGGTGTTGTCTTTCTCCTTGATTGGCAGAAAGTGTGCGGACTTTGTTAGGCGGTCAACTATCACCCAAATAGTGTCATGACCTCTTGGCGTTCTTGGCAACTTTGTAATAAAATCCATGGAGATTTGTTCCCATTTCCACTTGGGAATCTCAGGTTGTTGCAGAAGTCCTGAAGGCTTCTGGTATTCCGCTTTCACCTTAGCGCACGTTAGACACTTGCTCACATAAACAGCAACATCACCCTTCATCCTAGGCCACCAATAGTAATCCTTGATATCTTGGTACATCTTATCCGCTCCTGGATGGATAGAGTACCGCGATTTGTGAGCTTCATCAAAAATAATTTTCCTTAAACCACCAAACAGAGGAACCCAAATCCTTTTCTCAAAACATAACGTTCCTTCCTCGTTTGGCACCAATAGCTTCTCCATCCCACGGAGATATTCTTCTTCAAGATTTCTTTCCTTAAGAGCTTCTCTCTGCGTGGCACGAATGCGCAAGGAAAGATCGGTTTGGATAATCATTTCTAAATCCCTAACCCTTATGGGCTTGATCCTCTCTTTTCGACTTAGGGCGTCGGCAACCACATTCGCCTTCCCTGGATGATACTTTATCTCGCAATCGTAATCATTTAACAACTCAACCCATCGTCTTTGTCTCATATTCAACTCCTTCTGGTTGAATACGTGTTGTAGGCTCTTATGATCTGTAAAAATTGTGCATTTCGTACCATATAGGTAGTGTCTCCAGATCTTTAAAGCAAATATCACTGCGCCTAGCTCCAAATCGTGCGTGGTATAGTTCTTCTCATGTACCTTTAACTGACGTGATGCGTAAGCAATAACCTTCTGGCGTTGTATCAACACGCAACCCAATCCTTGACGCGAGGCGTCACAGTATACCACGAAATCGTCAGTACCTTCCGGTAGTGCTAGAATTGGCGCATTGCAGAGCTTATCCTTCAACAGCTGAAACGCTTCTTCCTGTTTGATTCCCCAATCAAACTTCTTATCTTTCTGGGTGAGGAGCGTCAATGGTTGAGTGATCTTCGAAAAATCCTCAATAAACCTTCGATAGTAGCCAGCCAAACCCAAGAATTGTCGAATCTCAGTTGGCGTCTTTGGCGTTTCCCAACTCTTGATCGCTTCGGTCTTTGTGGGATCAACATGGATTCCATTTCCATTTACCACATGTCCAAGAAATTGGACTTCACGTAGCCAAAATTCGCACTTAGAGAATTTGGCATACAACTGTTCCTTCTTCAGCAGCTCCAAAATAGCTCTTAGATGTTGTTCGTGCTCAGCCTTTATCCTTGAATAAATCAAAATGTCGTCGATAAACACAATCACGAACTTATCCAAGTACGGCTTGCAAACTCTATTCATCAAGTCCACAAAGACTGCAGGTGCGTTTGTCAACCCAAACGGCATAACAAGGAACTCGTAGTGTCCATAACGAGTTCTGAAGGCTGTCTTTGGGATACTCTCCTCTTGTATCCTTAACTGATGGTATCCAGATCGCAAATCGATCTTTGAGTAAAAGCTTGAACCTTGCAGTTGATCAAACAGATCATCAATTCTTGGCAGAGGATATCTATTCTTGATCGTCAGCTTGTTCAGCTCCCGGTAGTCGATGCACATTCGAAAACTACCGTCCTTCTTCTTGACAAACAGGACCGGAGCTCCCCAAGGCGAGAAGCTTGGTCGGATAAATCCCTTGTCTAACAACTCTTGAAGTTGTGTCGACAATTCTTGCATCTCTGACGGGGCAAGTCTATAAGGTGCCTTAGCCACAGGCGCGGCGCCTGGGACTAAATTGATGTGAAACTCCACTTGCCTCTGAGGTGGCAGTCCAGGCAAGTCCTCCGGGAAGACTTCCGGATACTCCCTCACGACAGGGATGTCTTCGATCTTCGGTTCTGCAGCTTTCTTGTCTACAATGTGTGCCAGGAAGGCAGCACACCCTTTTTGCAAACACTTTCGCGCTTTGAGGCAGCTGATAATCCTTAACGGCGTATCGCGCTTGTCACCATGAACCACAATTGTTTCACCATCTTCGGTCGGGATACGAACGACCTTTTCGTGACAAACAATTTCTACCTTATTGCTTGATAACCAATCCATCCCTACTACCACGTCAAAGCTCCCCAGCTGGACTGGTAGTAGGTCCAAAGCAAACTCACGTTCTCCCAACTCGATTGCACAACCTCTGATCACTTCTTTGGCTTCTACTAACTTCCCATTAGCCAATTCGATTGAGTAGGGAATATCTAACTTACTAGTGGCTAAACCAAGCATATTCTTAAATTCTAACGATACGAAGCTATAGTCGGCACCAGTGTCAAATAAAACGGATGCATAGCGTTGGTTTACAGGGAACGTACCAGTAACGACATTGGGATCCTGGCGCGCTTCCCTCGCTTCGATATTGAACACTCTTCCACGGGCTTGGTTCAACTCTGGGCAGTTCCTCTTAAAGTGCCCGATATCACCACAGTTAAAACATCCAGGTCTTTGCCCGTTTCCACCTCCATTTCCAGCTAGGTTATTCCTTTGGTTACGATTTACAGCGCCCGCTTGATTCATATTGTTGCCTCGATTCCCATTACCTCCATTGTTTCCTTGTGGGCGATTTCCATTTCCACCCCGGTTATTGTTTCTGTTTCCAAATCCTCCTTGGCCTCCCTGGCCAGCAGTGGCCCAACAAGAATCCTTCAAGTGGCCAGGTTTCCCACACGCTTCACACACCTTCAAACCACAACGGCCAGAATGGTGACGCTCGCAGGTGTTGCACTTGGGCTGGGTGCCCATATATCCCTTTCCTTTCTTTCCACTACCAGCTGTAACCTGAGCTGGTGCGCTTGGCTCTCCTTTCTTAACAACACCACTAGTGCCTTGTTTGAAGTTCGAGAACTTTCATTTGTTACCTCCGGATGACTCGACGTGAGTCTCTTTCTTCTTTGTCTCGATCTCATCGAACTTGTTCAGGCGGATAGCCTCCCCAGTGAGAGCCACGCTCAAATCGATTGCCTCAGTAATTGTTGCAGGCTTGGAGGAGGTCACCATGCTTATGATTTGAGGAGCTAATCCCCAAATGAAGCGTTCAATCCGCTTGAATTCTGGAGTGACCATATAGGGTACCACATGCGACAGATCGTGAAACCTCTGAACATATTCCGCGATTTTCGGACCTTCCATCTTCAAATGCCAGAACTCAGTTTCCAATCTTTGGATTTCAGCGCGAGAACAATACTTTTTGCGCATTAGTTCCTTCAGTTCAGTTCATGTTAGTGCGTTGGCAGCAGCTTCACCAAGTGTCTGCACTTGCAAATTCCACCAAGATAGGGCTCCATCCAAAAATAGCCCAGAAATGTAGGTGACTTGCTGGTCTGGTGCACATTTGCTCATGCGGAGAACAGATTCAGTCTTCTCGGCCCAACGAACAAAAGCGACAGCACCTCTGGTGCCATCAAAGTTGACAGGCTTGCAGTCTAGAAACTGCTTGTAGGTGCACCCTGCACATACATTACAACATATGAATGGCATTAGCATCCTTGCTAGAGATATCCAATTAGATCATGGTATGTCTTAAGGACTTAGTATTACCATGAGGTGGATTGTTGTTGCCATTGTTGTTTGTGCTGCTTCCGCTGGGTCCTCCTTGCGAGGCGGCGTATTGCGCGATGGCAGCAGCGATGACTTGTTGGAGTTCTGCCTCATTGGTAGGCATCGGCGTTTGACATCTCGGCGGCATTTTCTAAAAGATGGGTTCACGTCGATCAGGCCATAATAAAGCGTACGTATATAATGATAGTAATAGTACATAACATCTCATGTTATAATCATATTAATCACACAACATCCCATGTTATAAGACATAAATAATCAATCAAAACATCACATATGATGAGAATACTGCGATTGCATTGCCAAAATCGAGACCACAAGGTAGAGTGTACAAGTACATAATAGTGTCATACATCATCATCGACTAAGGGCTACATCACCCCAGTCCAAAAGAATATCAAATCAGTGTCAATACATCCCATATACATGATCAACAAAAGTCAGAATCAGAATGCAGTCTCAAAAATGCTGTGTGGCCAGAGCAATCGTCGTCTTCTCACCAACGTCTACCCATGCTGTACTAAAGATGCCCTAAACTGATGGCGGTGGAGGAGGGGGAAAATGGGTGTAGAACAAACGTCGTAAATGGAGCCAGTCCTCCTCCATGGCTCTCTGGGTACGCAACCAAGAAGCAACCTGCTGCTCAAGTGCCAAAAGGCGTGCAGCATAGTCAGGTAACAATGGTCGAGGGTGCTGCGAAGAAGCAGGGTGGGTCTGACCCTGACACCGGCATGGCGGTGGCTGAGCTCTCTCAAGCTCCTGAATACGCCGTGTGAGTGCCTCCTGCTGGACAACAAACGACATCAGAACGTCCTCAATAGTATACCCCATATGGAAAGGATGGTAGGGGTCGGTCGATGGCATAACAGACGGTGACGTCCAGAGAAACGGCTCGCTGGCTGGATCAAAAGGTGGCACAAAGAATGGTGGTACAGGGGGAATAGCAGGTGAAGACTGTGGCATAACTGGAATAGATGTCGGTACATGTCCAAAAGGATGAGCCGAGGAACCCTCTCCAGGTCGAGCTGGAGGTGTGTACTGTGCAAATGAAAAAGAGAAATCAACGTGACGTGCATCGGTGGTATGAGGAGGAACAGGTGGAAGCTCATCATCCGCAGGAATCCACCCATGCTGGGCGTGCTCATCTCGTGGGTCAATCTGTGCCTCAAAAGGTGCTCGATCAACCTGTACAGGCATAGGGTCAAGGTGGGGTGCAACAAGAGGGTCAGCAGGTATATCAGCGATAAGTGGGGGATCAACATGATCAGCAGCAATAACATGGTCACCCTCCAGTAGTGGTGCATCAGCAGGGTGACCATCAATGGGTAGGTCAGCAATCACAGGATCAATGGGCATGCCAGCATGAACAGGGTCATGCTCAAACACTGGGTCAGGAGCAGCTACTGGCTCAAGGGCCATGGCAGGCTCGGGATCTACGAACTCCATATCAAAATCTGCATGATCAGCGAATGCAGGGTCAACTGGGTCTACTGGGTCAACCATAGGCTGATCCAAGTGGATGAACTCTATCTCCTGGTCCGGGTCAAATCCAGGGGAAAAAACAGGGTCTGAATCCTCATCGAGGTCATGATCGAAAGCAAATCTAGGAGCAGAGACAGCAGATAATGCCCTGTCAGGATCTGAACCGTGTAAATAGTGTTGTGCGCTCCGAGTGTGTGACGGTGCGGAGGCCACAGACTCAAAGGAGTCTAGAGCGGGTGAGTGTGCAGGTGACTCCTCTGCTGGAGCATCTGCGAGTAACAAAAGACCACCGTCAGCTAGAAGGGCCTCGCCCTCAACATCGTCCTCCAGGGGCTCATCATCAAACAGATCGACGTCGTCGTCAACGTCGGCGTCGAGGAGCATATCGTAAGCAGGATAAGAGGCCAAAGGTATGGGAGCAGGGATCTCTACGAGTGGTAGGTACCCAGCAAAAGGGCCATCAGCGGGCTCATCGACAACGTCGGGCAGCGCAAAGGGCTGAAAGTCATCCTCGTCTGTGCTGGTAACATCTGATGTGTGGACCTCGCGCTCTGAAGACTCTAAGTCGTCTGATACTATGGGTCTAGGGTCCGTGGTGTCCGAATCACCTGTGCCGGACGAGTCCATGGTGTCTGTAACACAAACACAAATATGTACAAATAATCAATCATATAATCAGATAAGCACATTAGTCACCAAGTAAGCAATCAAATAATTCTCCTAGTCCCACTAGCCTCCCAGCCTCTCAGACTGCTCTTCCTAGTCCCACTAGCCAAATTCTCCCAGCCTCTCAGACTGCTCTTCCTAGTCCCACTAGCCTATCCTCCCAGCCTCTCAGACTGACTCCCTAGTCCCACTAGACAACTACCTCGGTCTCCTAGACCGAGCCTCGGTCTTCCAGACCGAGCCTCAGCCTCCCAGACTGAGCCTATAAATAATAAATAAATGTGCTCAACATTTGTTTGTAAAAAGTTTTGGATCTGGACTTAAGTGGTATGCAGTGTAAAAATGTTTTCGTGAGAGCCCTAGTGATCAAAGTCTAGACTCGAGAAGGAATCCTAGTTCGCTATGATCAGAGCTCTGATCCCAAGCTGTCACACCCTGGCTTTGCGGAAGCGTGGTTATTTTGGTGTGACTTCTTAATACCATAGCTTAATCATAACAAGCTATATGAAATAAAACCCATGCAAGATCATCCATTAAAATAAGTTTGAAGAGTAAAGAACCACATCATTGTCTTAACGGATATCACATCCTAACAAACATAAACAGTGTTCAAAAGACACAACACCAACTAGAAATAAACACAGCTTAAGAACTGTGACTCGTCCAGGAAAAAGTCACATCCCTTAAACTCAGATGACCTCGAAACTAATGCAGCGAGAAAACGTGCCATACCGCGCCAGATCCTTTAATTTCCTGAAATACATGTAAGTTGAAAAATCAACAATAATGTTGAGCGAGTTCATGTGTAAGTGAGTAAATAAACCTTTGTATGTATAAAAACCCTGGTATGTAGCAAATAAGGAAAAAGAGATCACCAATGGTTTGCAAGGCCATTGATATGTGTGAAGTGCAAGTAGGAAGACTCAAACCTAGCAGATTTATGCGTTGGGTACAAAGTCACCCCGAGGTCCGTTCTGTTTGGGCCTGGGGCTGGGCTCGCTACACCCAGATAGATCTACCACTCCTGCCCCTCGGTCCTACCCTGAGGATTAATGGCCTCAAGTTTCCGCCTACCCACTCACATGATCTGAATAATAACCCTCCTTACGCTAACCATACCATGTAAGAAATATTCGTAACCATAGTAACATGTATTTCACCCCCGTAGTTTAGAAAACTGAAAACAGATAGAGAAAAGGGGGACATGAACTCACAGTGGTGCGTCTCTACCAAGTATATCTCCTGGTCAAGCAGCGGTGCGACGACCTACACGTGCTAAATCTATTAGACGGATGGCCGTGCCTTAGCTTAAGGTTTAAGTTTTTGGGAAATAGTTAGACAACTATTTCGTGTTTATATCTTGTAAATAGTTGGTAATTATTCTCCTTCCCAAGGATGGGGGATTTAATACATGTGTGTTTCGTAAACTTCGAAATACATTATTAAGTCTCACCTAATATATTTTATTTCTTACTTCAAAATATAAATATTCTTCCCGAAAATAATACTTTGACAAAAATACGCGCTCATAAATATTTTCTGAAAATACGTAAGTTACGGATAAGATCGGGTGGTAATAATTATACCGTTGTAACTTATTATTCATTATGAAGGTGTTGTTATGAAAAACATATATTCTAAATATATATATTTCAGGTTTTATTTTGTGAAAATCCCACCTCCGACACTTAGAAATTTTGTAAATTGAATCATGGCGAAATTTACGTCTTTGAAAACAAGTTAAAAATGTATTTAACACTTGTGATAAAAATATTTTCAAGTGTTAGGTTTTTGGAAAAAAATTTCGCCAGAGTTTCCCCTGTAACTGGAGGTGGCCACGCTTTCAAGCGTATCATTTTCTTTTAAAATCCAAATCAACAATTTTCTTATTCAACCAAAACAATATCCAAAGCATCAAACTAGTCAATATATATATAAATCGCATAAATTACATGAACTTGAAGTTTATCCCAAAATATGAAGTAAATCCCATTACTTTTAGTGGATCTTTTGTATAAATCAATCCGGTTTCGTAAAAGTCTCGTTTTTAACGAAATTCCATCTTTACAACTTCTTGTAAAATTTGACAAAACTAGTTCTTTGTCGAAATTTAGTGTTACACAAGTGTTTACACACTTGTGTGTTTGCTAAAAATCATTCTTGTTCGTGTAAGATCCGGTTTTAGAAAATATGATTTCTTTGACACTTGGTCCTTTGAAAGTACCGCTTGTAGATCCGTAGATCTACTAGTTTAAAACACTATTTCGTAAGAAAAATCGATTTTACACAAGTTCATGTTTAGTGTGTGGTAGAGTTTCATCATTTAACCCTTTTTATACTTAAACAACTCTATGTCATGATCCACGATCATGACCAATCCGGGTTAGACGATGATCCGAGCTACCACATCATAGATCGGCACTAAATAGTTACACAAAACAAATCTTACAAGATTTACACAACCCTTATGCTTTTAACCAACATGTTTAACATTTTTAGTAGACTTTTACATATCATCTTGTAAGTTCATGAGTTTTAACCGTCAAATATTATTTTAACCACTTTAAAATAGATTAAGAGTGTGTTTCAAGCAACTTACTACTAGCTCGAGGCTAGGGAAGATTCTAGTCGAAAAATGAGTGGATAAAAGCAATGAGAAGAGGTCCTTCACGTTCCGAATGCACCAAGCCTCCTCGTATGTGATCCTTAACACTTGTATACCCTTGGAACTTGCAAGATCAAAACCGAAAATGGATGGATGGTTGTGGGGGTGTTCGGCCGAGAGCTTATAGAGAGGAGAGGGAGAGTTTTGTTGAGAGTTGAGTGATGGAAAGAATGATGTGTTTAGGCTTGAACTTATAGGCAATTACTACATACTTAACCAATGGATCATATGCTTTCTTGATATGGGACCAAGATGATTAAATTAATCAACAAGTACAAGGGGTGTCCCCCCTTGGGGACGGTTCGGTTAGAGAGGGGGGGGGGTCTTGGTTCAATCTCAACCAAATAGTTAGACATTAGTTAGATAATTAGGAGGTTAATTTAGTTACTATCATGTAGTAAGTTGTAACGGGTGTTAGGGTACTCGGGGACCCTAACTGGCTTAGAAAAAGGAAAACAATGTTAACGGCAATATTTTTATGTTCCGGGTATAGTCCAGTTGTTCGGTTGGATAGTGATCCGTTAAAGTGCTTAACAAAGCTTTAAAGTGTCATTATTATTATTTTTAGTGACACAACTTTTTCCCGACACTTTGGAAAGTGTCTAGTAATATTTTCCCCATGTTTTGGCACTTTATTAGTTAACCAAATGCTGAATTTTAATTAAAGTGCTGAATTTTGTACTTAAAGTACGTTTTAGGCACATCCGGTCACTGTAATCTCATTCCTAGTGACGCAGTTCTACAACCCTTATATCCCTACACTCACCACTAGTGTAGCAAACTATCTCAGGCTCTTACAGGCCTTAGAGGCAGTACCAGCCTGGTGCTAGTTATGACAGCACGTTTAATAGGTTATCCGTTCATTGTGCTACTGTGCTTTTGGTGCATCAAGGTTGTCACAAGGGTGCTGTAAGCAAAACATGGAGTGACAGCAAGTAAGGTATGATGCAAGTAAGTGCATGTATCAGCATTCAAGTAGCAGTTTATCCACAAGTTCAAGTAAGCACAGTAATTAAGCAGTAATTAATCATTAATTAAGTCGTACGGATACCTGGTTTAGTGAGGGTTGTCACATGAACATCAGAAACCCTCAGGTTTGTTACAGCAGTTAGAAATACCAGTTTGGAAATGGGAATTGATAACAATGGATTTTGTTACCAAATTACCCAAAACCAGGAAAGGTAATGATACAATCTGGGTGATTGTAGACAGGCTAACTAAGTCAGCCCATTTCCTACCAATGAAGGAAACTTTCAGCATGGAACAATTAGCTAAGTTATATGTAAATGAAATAGTTCATTACATGGAATTCCCTTATCAATTGTTTCTGATAGGGATAGCCGTTTTACCTCTCATTTTTGGACAAGTTTCCAAAAAGCAATGGGAACCAAGTTGAATCTAAGCACAGCTTATCATCCTCAAACGGACGGACAAAGTGAAAGGACAATTCAGACATTGGAGGACATGCTTAGAGCTTGTGTAATTGATTTCGGAGGTAATTGGGATGATCACTTACCCTTAATAGAATTTTCATACAATAACAGTTATCACACAAGTATCCATGCTGCACCATTCGAAGCACTTTATGGACGAAAGTGCCGAACCCCAGTCTGTTGGGCAGAAATTGGGGAAAAGCAACTATCTGGACCTGAAATGGTGCAAGAAACAACCGACAAGGTCATTCAAGTCAAGGAACGACTGAAAGCAGCACGTGATCGACAAAAGAGCTACGCCGATAACAGACACAAGCCATTAGAATTTCAGGTAGGAGATAAAATGTTACTAAAAGTCTCTCCTTGGAAAGGAGTGGTAAGATTCATCAAGAGAGGAAAGTTAAGCCCCAGGTATGTTGGACCTTTTAAGATTATTAGAAGAATAGGACCTGTAGCCTATCAGCTACAACTGCCAGAGGAAATGGCAGGAATACATGATGTATTTCATGTATCTAATCTCAAGAAATGCTTAGTTGATGAATCATTGGTAGTACCTCTTAAGAATATAGAGGTAAATGAGCAGTTACAATTTGTAGAAAGACCACTACAGATTGAAGACAGGAAAATTAAGAACCTCAAGCACAAGAGACTAGTTCTGGTCAAAGTGAAATGGGACTCCAAAAGAGGACCAGAATATACATGGGAGCTTGAATCAGAAATGCAAAGGAAATATCCACACTTGTTCCAGTAGATCTCGAGGACGAGCTCTAAAACAAGGTGGGGAGGATATAACAACCCTCCTGAAATTTTTTCTGACACCCTAAATATAATTAAAATATCCCAATATGTCCTAAAATACACCCCATAAGCGAAAACGGGCCCTGAATACCTTTATTTTATTAAAAATTAATTAAAAACAAGAAAATTGGGGCTCTCACGGGGCGCGTAGCCCATGGCTACTGCCTACGCGGGCCGCGACAGCAAGGAGTCAGGGCCGCACCCTAGAGCGCCACGTGTCGAGACGCGTGTGGAGTCTACGGTCCGAATCAGCAACCCTAGGGCCTACCCTAGGGAGCCTCGCGGGCCGTGTAGCCCTGGCTACATCTTACGCGGGCCGCGTAAAACCCAAAATCAGCTGCTATAAATAGGGAGCTCGGGCCTTCAGTCGAATTCGTCCCAAATTTTCTTTTCTCTCTCAATTTCTACGTAGTGAACACTATACTCGGGTATAATAACCCCATAAATAACGAAGTTCTGCTCCGTTGTAAGTATCATAACCCCTGGATACGTATTAGATACGCTGCCCGATTGATCTAGGGTTCCGTAACGGCTGTCGTGGTTCTGCCCGACGTAGTCGTTGGAATGCCGTCTCGGGGAGGGTATTACTAATGTTAAAATGGGTTATTATACTAACACGTGTGCATTTGTGTAATTTATATATTGTCACCAGGAAACCTTTACAGAAAACCTAAGACAGCAATGTGAGTAATCTCCTTTTTGTAAACAGTTTTTACAACACCTTAAATATTTTACAATGCAATTTAGCAGTGATTGAGTCTTTGTAATTCTACAATTGCTGCCGGTATGTTGGGGTTTTGTATACAAAATATGAGACACTTTACCATTGGACAAAGAGTTAGCCAATGTGTAATATGACCCACCAGTCAGGATTGATAGTACTGAATGAGTAATTGGGTAGATGTAAACATTGTAATCGCTCTCAATACTGTAAAATTGATAAAACTTTTCTTGATTAAACTGGGATTTACTCACCAGTATTTCCCACTGACAAAATGTTTTTAAACGTGTTTTAGGTAACACAATGTGAAAGCCAATTAGAAGCCAGCTGAACAACACTGAAGGCTTGGAAAAGTTGCTATAAAAGTTACCTAAATAAAGAAGGTGTTTTATTTCAATAAAATGGGATTTATTCCTATAAATATGTTTGTAATGAAAACTTGGGTTTTATCCCAATATAATTATTTATATAAAAGATGGTGTTTTACTATGATAAAATATTTCCTAACTACGGTCCTGATGTAATTTCCGCTACCAAATTGATAAACACCGATACCACCAACACCGAGTCTCGCGGCCGCCCGTTCCCGGGACAGATAGGGGGCGGGGGGTTGCGACACCAACCACAGCAACCACCATTGTTTCTACTCCAGCATCAACGGAAAGTGCACAGACTATACGTCACAGCACCATGCCCATTAGCACATCCGCGAGTCCGGGAAACGTTACACAACAAATAAGTATGGCCCAATATTATCAACCGCCTCTCACGTACGCTATGCCACCGCTCTATTCAGTGGAGCTTACAGCAGCGTTGTCCATGCCGCCCCATCAGCCGGTAATCATGCCTGCTGGGGTCATGAACGCTCCAGTCACACCTGGGAATCAAGCTTATTTCCCAGGCTACTACTATGCACCTCCTTATGGGTACCCACCCTCATATAATAACCAAACATACTCACCTCAGATGGCAGCACAAAGTTACACTCAGCAACCGCCATACGCTGCCTACATGCCACCTTGGTGGTCTTTTCCAACATCACAACCAACTTATGGTCAGACCCCACCCACGGCGGAACCTGTTTACGATAGGGGGAATATATCAAGACCTCGTTTCTCTCCAAACGAGGGTCCCAGTTCCACACTCAACCTCACCACAACCCAGCCCCCGGTTACTCAGGGAGTAAGCTTGAGTGGGATGACTCAACACATGCAGTCTATCAACGTGGAAGATAACGATCTTACCAAACCATACAAGCCTGCAGACGCTACCTTCAGGTCAAAATTTACAAGGAGGATCGCCGAATCCCTGATTAAGGAGAAACCTAAGATGCCCCAGACAGTGGGCAAATACGATGGTTTAAGCAACCCTAACGACCATCTGAATCTGTTCCAAAGTGCCAAAGAAGTAGCCTGCTGGCCTATGCCCCTCTAGTGCAAGATGTTTGTTCAAACGCTGGTCGGTGTAGCTCGAGTATGGTGGGATAGCCTACCCGTGGGGGAAATTGATAGTTTCGAAGATTTGGTGTCCAAATTCCAGCTACAATTCAGCCAACAAAGGCGACATACCAAAGACCGAAACGAACTCCTCCACATTCACCGGCGAGACAATGAGACAGTGGAGAGTTTCATCGTCAGATTTAACAAAGAAAGCGTGGCGATCCCAGGTATAACAAACGATCTGGCTCGCGGTGCTTTCCTGCAGGGAGTGAATGACGATGAATTGATAAGAACGTTGTATGGGAGGGACGGTATACCCTCAACCATAGAATAGATCCTAAGGATAGCCAAAGTGTATGTAACACAAGAAAAGACGGTGGCGGCCAGTCACGCTGCTAACAGAAAAAAGGAAGCACAAAAAAGTCAAGACGATAAGGAGCAGCGGAACTCCAAAGGCAAGAATAGAGGAGACAGGTTCCATAAAAATGACCTGTCAGACTCACGATATGACAGATCCAGGAGCTCTTATTTGAGAAATGAATCCTCCTCCAAGTCAAGGTCTGAATACCCTAATCTGAGTAAAACACCGGCAGAGATCCTGGCGTCTGAGAACCTAAAACTCAATCCTCCCAAACCATTGAAAGATACACCCAATAAAGACACTAGTAAATACTGTGAATATCACAAGGGCAATGGCCATGATACTAACGATTGCTATCAGTTGAAGAAGCAAATTGAATATTATGTGAAGACTGGAAAACTGGCTCACTTGGTCCGAGACATAAAGCAGGGCCCGCCCCCAGCAAGGAAGACACAGAAAAAGGGGCAGGCAAGAGACAGTGTGAATTGAACATGGTATACGCCGATAAGGGAAAAGGAGCGAAACAGAGTTTCTCCACACTCGAGCTTTGGATGCTGGCAACCATGACGGTCGAACCACGCGTTGAGGATTTACATCTCACCACAGACCCCCTCATCATATCCGCCGCCGTAGGCAACTACAACATGAGAAGGATTCTGGTCGACACCGGGAGCTGCGAAGATATTATATACGAACACTGCTTCAATAGAATGCAACCGGAAGATAAAAAGTTGCTCGAATCAGTACACGCCCCTATAAAGGGGTTCACTGGGGAAAAGGTTGACCCAATCGGCCAAATCACTTTCCCGGTAACATTCGGACTCGCCCCTCGCGAAAGGACCATACGCCTCACATTTCTTGTGGTACGAGCCGAATCCTACCACAACGTAATAATCGGAAGGTTTACTCTGGGGAAACTAGACGTTGTTGTGTCCACAGCACGAGGATTCATGAAGTTCCCCACACCAAGAGGGATTGCAACAGTCTACCGGGACAAGGTGGGTGAAGTTTTGGATACCAAAAGATGCCGACAGGGACCTACTGGAGCAATCGGTCCAGAAAGATGGGTCTTGAGCACATGCCACCCCGAGCAAACAGTTACAATAGGAGATAGCCTCTCTCCTGAAATTAAAACAGCCTGAAACAGTTGTTAAGAAGAAACGCCAATATTTTCGCCTTTGAACATTCTAACATGACCGGAATACCCCGGGAGAAGGCGGAACATAGGTTAGCCACACTCCCTGGCATCAAGACGGTAGCCCAGGGAAAACGTAGCATGGCTCCTGATCGAAGAGAAGCAATAGTAAAAGAAGTATGAAAATTGGTTGAAGCCGGAATCCTTAGGGAAACGATATACCATACATGGGTATCAAACCCCGTTATGGTCAAGAAACCATATGGCACATGGCGGATGTGCATTGACTTTAAAGACTTGAACAAGGCTTGCCCAAAGGACGCCTACCCACTACCCGAAATGGATTTCAAAATTGACTCCTTGGTTCCCTTTAGGTACAAGTGTTTCTTGGACGCCTACAAGGGTTACCACCAGATCAAGATGTCAAGGGAAGACAAAGAAAAAACTACATTTCACACCGATGTAGGCATTTTCTGCTACACCAAAATGCCTTTCGGTCCACGAAATGCTGGGGTCACCTATCAGTGGCTCATGGACAAAGCCTTTGAGAAACAAATTGGAAAAAATTTGGAGGTATACGTCGATGACCTAGTAATCAAGAGCATGGAAGAAAAATAAATGCTCGAGGATATCGAGGAAACTTTTCAAAAGCTAAGAGAGTACAACATCAAACTCAACCCCAAGAAGTGTTCTTTCGGGGTAGAGGAAGGCAAGTTCTTAGGGGTGGTGGTCACCTGGGATGGCTTTAAAGCCAACCCTAAAAAGAAAACCGCAATAACGCGAACGACATCACCCAAAACTTTAAAAGAGGCACAAGCATTGAATGGGCGTTTAGTCGCTATAAACAGGTTCCTGGCAAGACATACTGAAAGGTCTTTACCATTCATAAAGACATTGAAAGACGGCCTCAACAAAAAGAATTTCAAATGGACCAGTGAAGCAGAAGAAGCCTTGCAAGACATGAAATGGTTAACTTAAAAGCTTCCCATGTTGACAGCACCACACCCAAAGGAACTTTTGAAGATGTACCTGGCGGCAACCCACAACACTGTAAGCGCGGTACTTATTGTCGAAAGGAATGGCAAACAAACGCCAATATACTACATTAGTCGGGTACTAGCGGCTCCTGAAACGCGGTACCCAACTTTGGAAAAATTGGTACTGGCACTCGTCCACGCCACCCGGCGTCTCTGAAGATACTTCCACGGGCTTCACGTGCAAATCTCTGGGAGGTTAGCAAAATGGGCAATAGAGCTGGGAGCCCTGGATATTGAATATCAAAAACGAACAGCAATCAAGGGGCAAGTAATCGCCGGCTTCTTAGCTGAACTTCCTGATGGAGAAGTGATACAAGACCCCGTGGTTAACGACATACCAGAATCTAGTACATCCAGTCAAACCTGGAAGTTGTACACAGATGGATCGTCCAGCGGAAAGGGGGCAGGCGCGGGCCTCATGCTAATAAGCCCGGATGAAATAAAGCTGATGTACGCTTTACGCTTTGACTTTGAATGCTCCAACAATGAGTCAGAATATGAAGCGTTATTAGCAGGCCTATGGCCCATTCCATGGGAGCAACAAGGGTCGATGCATACGTCGACTCTTTACTGGTCAATAACTAGGTGAACGAGACTTACAAGGCCAAAGATGAAACAATGGCAAAGTACTTAGCTAAAACCAAGGAACTCATAGCTTCATTTGACAGCGCTACACTCAATCACGTCCATCGAGGAAAAAATTAAATAGCTGACGCTTTAAGCAAGCTAGCTACATCTGGCATGGAAAAGGAGGTGAAGGTAGAAACGCTCCAGTCACCTTCAATAGAACACAGAGAAGTCTCCGCGGTTACAGCGGAAGAACCTTACTGGTACACTCCCATCCTAAAGTTCCTCACGAAAGGGGAGTTGCTATCCGCCAGGGGCGACGCCCAGAAAATAAAAATAAAAGCCCTACAATATGAAGTGTAAAATGGCATCCTATACAGGAAGTCATACTTGGGACCACTGCTACGGTGCGTATCCCCATCAGAAGCTACATACTTGATTCAAGAGATACACGGCGGCATATGTGGCATTCACACCAGGCCCAGGGCAATCGTTGCAAAAATTCAAAATGCTGGATACTACTGGCCTGGTGTAACACCTCGTAAATTCATGTCCAATAATGTATCGACACGTGTCATGAGCTTTAAACGTGTAAAATATTACTTTAGAGGGACTAAAGTTGACAAATAAAGAAAGAATGTGAATAAAAGGATTCAAAGTATCAACAATGGATAAATATACCTTCCAATAACTCTACACGATGTTTATACCCTTAAACGAATGAATCATGGATCATACGAAGCTAATTGTGGAAGAAAGTGAGAAATTTCAAACTACAGGGGTTAAATGTGTCAACATGTTTAAAGTATACCTCTGAGTGACCTTTTAGCGAACCCGAAGCTTTGTAACGATAAATTATACTCACTAGAATATGTGATAAAAATTTCACCAAGTTTCGTTATCGTATGAGAAAGTTATGACAATATTCGTATACGAGGGGTTAAAAGCGTCAACGTTGAAATCTAGGGCCTTACGGGTAATCACAAGGTTAACCGAGGACTTAACGGTGTTTGGTTATGTCATGGAGCCCTTAAAAGTCAAGTTAGAGGGCCAAAAGTGCAAGAAATAAACTCAAAACCACGTTTGGAAGGACCAGGGACCTAAAATGCAATTAATGAAACATTTTTAACCTGACTCGGAGAGCCATACCGGTCGCGTAAGGTCCTTAAGGGTCCTTACGCGGGCCGCCTGAGTGACACCAGCGAACAAAAAACCTGTATATGCCAGTTTCAGGTCTGTTAACCGACTTAAGGGCCTGTAAAATGATACCAGGGGCTGTGCAAATGGATTTCCATGCACTAGGGACAGTTGTGATGATCTGAATCCATGCATAGAGTTGCTTGGCATGATCTAGTTGAATCAAAATCCATATATAAGAAGCTCTTTAGTTGCAACACTTCACACATTCACTTGCAAACTTTCACAAGCTTATTTCTGGAGCTCTTTGGTCAGCAACCAAGTTTTCTTAGGCTTCCTAATCAAGCATAGGACCCTTGTAAGTGTCCTTAACCTCCTTTAATCCAGTTTAGCTTAGTTAATTAGCCTAAAGTCAAACCGTCGTAATTAGAGTTTGACTTCGTGATTATTTAAAATTTGTCCAGTCAAATTTCAAATTGAAAGTACCTATGAGTTGGTAATTATGTGGATAATAAACCCTTAAAAGGGCACCCTCTGATTCCCACTCTAATTAGGTTAATTGTCGGGTCAAAGTTAATCTTAAAAAGTCAACAGAAAGCTTATTTTCAAATTAATGCATAATTAGAAATGTAGGAGCCATGCAACCTGTTTTATCATTAATATAACTTGGTAATTAATGTAAGAACATGTCTAAACATGTTCAACCCGACAATTTTCAGTTTAGGCTCGGTTCGGAACCGAAAGTCGCATAATTTGACTTTTGCTTTGACTTTCAGTTCTGACCCAATGTAGCATGTTTTAGAAAGGCCTTAGAGCCTTAATAAGACCAGGTTACATGTTAGTATAACCCTCTGTGATTATACAACTTGGTTCATTAGTTATCCGATTCATATGCATGTTTCCGTTAAATGCTTAAATGTTGACTATTATGCCCATATGACCTTAAAACGTGATTTTTGAAAAAGTAAAAGAGTAGAAACCTTCATTACTGATTTATAGACTTGTCCCTAAAATTTGACATCAGTTTGAGGTCTAGATTAGGAGTTATGCTCATTAGCGTAAATAGAAAGCTTTTTATTAATTAAACGGCGTAATTAGCATATAGCCTATCTAAACCCAATTTTTAATACCAAACTTTTTACCTACTGATATAAAATAATATTTTGGGGTTTTTGAAGATTTTTATTTAATTTTAGGCTGAGCATAACATAGAGTTCTAAGCTTGATTCGGTAATTGCCGGTTTTGCCCTTTTGGCTTATAAAAATGAGTTTTACAAATCTTTTTGACACCTAACCTTTTTCTACTGATCTAATATGATAAATAAATTATTTTTAGCCTTCTGGAATAATAAAAATATCAGCTTTCTTATAAAACCCGGAAATCGCTTAAAATCGCCTTTTTACGCCTTTTAAACGCATAGTATGTACTAAAACTATTTGAATATATAAGATTTGATACCTACTGATATCTTAAGTAAATTATTATACTTTAGCAGTAAGCAAAAGTTTTAAACTCAGATTTCTAGATTTGACCTTTAAACCTTAGGTGAAATTACCAAAATGCCCTTTCGGTGCATAGTTTGGTTATAAATGGTAAATCTCACATATATGTAATACCCTACTGATATAACCCATTAAATTAAGTATATTTACATTTATATTAAATCTCTTTTATAACCTTTTAAATGACCAAAATACCCCTACGGGGCATAATTTGAGTTTAAATCCATTTTGGGCATAATAGGAGATATCTTACTGATGTCACATTATATTTAAGGCATATTAACTTAGGAAACCTGTTCATGAATCATTTGGTTACCGTTACGCATTATTCGCATTCGGTACGGTTTATGTAACTAGTTTGCATAAATTAGCCGAAACGGGTCAAACCTTATCATTTTTGTCTCAAAATCCAGAATGTGTTTAGTTTACCCATAATACACAAGTCTCCAAACTTGTCGGGTCTAAATCACATTCTATTCCGGTCTTCGCTTAATCGTGCGTTTGAACCGTATCTTTTTTTAAAACTAATCGGTCTAAGTTTAGGCTTAATTAAAGACCCGTTAGGAATCTAATATGTTATTAAAAACCTTTGTTCCAGAATAGGAGACCCGGTAAAAGCTACGTGCGCTATTTGTGATTAATACTTGCAAAGGTAAATACTTTTAACTTATTTTCCCTATACGGGCTTGGGGTACGGTATATAAAATACCGCTTGGTCGGGCATTGAATTTTTTATTGTATGAAGATTAATTTATTGAAATGTCCTGTTTAAATTGTTTTGTTTGCTTAAAGCCTTTGGGGGGTTAATGACCATGTCCCGGATATCCTTGGCATCATTTTACGAAATGGCCACGACCTAAGCGCGGGGTGTAGGCGTACACCCGACAGTGCCTAAATAAATAATAAGGTATAATCACCGGTTTCAGGAATAACTCGCCGCGAGACTATATCATGTGGTGTGTCTATTAATCTTTAACCCAGTGTCAATCTGGGCTACTGAACGTATAACGAACATGTAATTCTTTTACAAGTTTATATATAAATAATTATCCCAAGTTATAAAATGTTTTGTGCCTTGTGCATTTAAATCAATTTTCTTAAACCTTTTCAAAATGAGTCAGTTAATTGTATTTACCAGTGTAAACTGACGTATTTTCCCAAAAAGACTAAGTGCAGGTACTACTCGAAATAGGTTGGCCTTTCCTTAGCATCAATAAGAGTCTCGCAAGCTTAGATGCATTTTAAATCTGATGAACTATGTTTCCTTTTTATTTGATCCGCATGTGGATCCTTACAGTCCGTTTGTAATACTTTGATATTACTTTATATTCGGTTTGTAATGTGATTCATCTTTTGCTTCCGCTGTGCATTTTAAATTGTGTTGTTTGACTATGATGATATCAACTACGTCACAATACTCCCCACTGGGCCCACTGGTAATACGTGGAAATATCGGGGTGTGACAGGTTGGTATCAGAGCCAACACTGAGTGAATTAAACACTAGCCTTTGTGTTTAATCTCAGTTACACAGTTGCACATTCCTAAATTTTCGAGTCTAGACAAAGAACTTATGACAAATCCAGATTTGTTTTATTTTTGTCCTTTATATATATTCCTTGTTGTTATCTTTGTTTATGTTAACAGGTTCAATCATGCCACCAAGATTCAACAGGGGAAGAGGAAAGGCACTAATCACAGGCCACGACCATGAATCCGGGCCCTCACACAGACGAACCCCACCAGCCTCAATTAGTACGAGTCCTCAGGAGCATTGGAGGACGTATATAGAGCCATCGAGGCGATCCGTCTCGCTAAGTTTTTCACCATCCTATCACCATTCCTACGGGCCTCATTCTGAAAATGAGCCCCATAACCCGCAACCATCTTTCATCCCCCTCCAGAGATCCAGCCCTCACTATTCATTCGATGACCCGACACCTGTCTTCCAAAGCCGGTTCAACCCGGCAAACTACATTGAAGAACCAGTGGGTTTTAACCCACTAGGACCTGAAGACCACTTCTCGGGCGACCATGCGATGGACATGGACGAGGATACCGATCCCGTAGAGCCACCGTCCGGAACCCCTAACCACCCCATCGAAATTTCGGATGGGTCACCTTTTGTTGGATCACCATATAATGGTCCCGATAGCTATGATGAGAGGTTCAGACAGATTGACTAGGTGTTTACTCCCAGTTACCACAACTCACCTCAGCAGCAGCAGCCACAGCAGGATCCCTCTGAGGATTCCCGTTTTGTAGCGGTCACTCCGCCACCACCACCAGTTCAGCAACAGCCTCCGGAGCCACCGAGGCGAAGAAGATCGACGCACGAATATCCGTGCGAGGAGGAGTGCGTATCAGCACCCCTCAACCTTCAAGTGGTAGCCACTACTCGCCACTCCATGAAGAACCACAGATGGGTGGACCTTCAAACCCCATCTCGGAAGTAAACTCTGCGCCTGTCGCGCCACCACCGTTGGGCTTTGGCGACCCAATTCCTACATACGCCGGTACAGCGGCGTATAATCCCTTTGAGCAACCGACCCACACCAACTACAACTATGCTAGTGTTGACCCGTACCAGGCAGCATGGGATTACAACGCTCTCCATCCGGAAGGATCCTTTGGGGTCCCATATCAAGCTGGATACCCACACTATGGGTACCCACCTTATGGGTATCAACAACCGCCACCTCCTCAACCTCCGTTATATCAGCAACCACCGCAGCCGCCAGTGATGTCGCCACCACAGCATCATGAGATTCTTCAAAGAATTAATGAGGTGCGGCAGGAAGTGCGGGAAGACCGTAGGCAAAACCGAGGAATGTTCAAGGATCATTAAATCCTTTGTTTGTTTATTTGTTCATTTAAATGTTTAATCATGTCCCTGCGTGGACATTTGTTTCTGTATCCTGCCCCTGCCCCTGCGTGGGCATGTCTTTTTGTATTCTGCCCCTGCGTGGGCATGTTTTTCTGTTTAACCCCTGCGTGGGTATGTTATTTCTGTTTAAGCCCCTGCGCGGGCATGTTATTCTTGTAGAAGTCCTGTTTAGGGCAAATCTGTACTTGGTTAATTTTTGTAGTGGAATGATTTAATTCAAATTTTTATTTTTGTTAAATTATATGCATAAATATAATATGTAAAAATAAATGAAAATATAGCATTCCTTTTATAAGACCTACCATTATAATAAAATAATGAAAATCTAAAAAGGGACAAAACCTAGCCATGTGTCATTATAAGACAGGGCTAAGATGGTAATTCCTCAAATTAGATTCAGGTCCTTATTAACACCTCAATTTAGGATTGTTCTGCGTTAAATATTAAAAAGAATCTTAAAGGAAAAACCTAGTCTATATGTCATTGCAGACATGACCAAGATGGTAAAACCTATTCAAAAGGTTCCAATCCTTGTTAACATCTAAAAACATGTTAACACTCTTGACAAAAGTGATTCGATAAAATCACCTAAGTCATCCTTATATTAGATTCTCACAAATACTTTTTAATTAAAACATCCATTAGGGATATAACGCCTACGGGCTATACTCATTGTCATATAAGACAAAAGACAGTCGTGGTCTTCGACCCCCTGTTAAGAAGAGGTAATGAATAAAAATTTAAAACTGTCCACGTGACTAGGCCTTTTACCATTAATATATTTTAATTATAACTAAGGATTATTATAATGAAAATCCTGAATATATATATATATATATATATATGCCTAACAAATTAATCGAAATGGTTTCTTAAATACCATGGTTAATAAATCTTCTAGAATAATAAAACTGTTATGGACCTCTGAATGAATTAAATCATTTATCTTATGTGGTAATCAAGCTACATGCCTGGGCCAGACGAAGTCAACAGTCACCCCAGAGAGATCATGACACCTCCAGGGTCAACGTAGCAGGAGCAGAATTACAAGCATTAATAGATAATGCTGTTACACGAGCTTTGGACAGGCAGTTCAATGAATCCAGTGGTACACATGTCAGGACCCAATCTGTACCACACTCTAAACCACCCTCAAGGACTCATACTGCTCACAAGAGTGATTCTCATCACTCATCGAACCAGAGGAGTGTTTCATCTAAGAGAGTTGTGCTGAACCAAGAACCACGTGCTAAAGGTTGCACCTATAAGTACTTTGTTTCCTGCAAACCCATGGATTTTACTGGGGAGAAAGGAGCAGTTGACTGCATGTCATGGTTAGATGAGATGGACACTGTGGTAGATATCAGTGGTTGTGCTAATAAGGATATTGTAAAGTTTGTATCTCAGTCATTCAAGGGTGAGGCACTAGCTTGGTGGAGGTCTTTGATCCAAGCTACCGGGAAGATTCCATTGTACAATCTGTCTTGGGATCAGTTTGTGACGTTGATTAAGGAGAATTACTGCCCTCAGCATGAGGTTGAAAATATTGAAGCTGATTTCTTGTCATTGGTTATAAAGAACCTAGATTGTCAAGCCTACCTTACGAGCTTCAATACTATGTCAAGATTGGTACCGTATCTGGTAACTCTGGAACCCAAGAGGATAGCTCGTTTCATCGAGGGTTTGGCCCCAGAAATCAAGGCCAGTGTGAAGGACTCCAGACCAGCTACTTTTAGGTCTGCAGCTGATATATCATTGTCCCTTACTTTGGACGCGGTCAGGCAGAGATCTCTCAGAAACACCGATGCTGAGAAGAGAAAGCGTGAGGATGACAACTCACGACGGCCAGACAAGAAACATAAGGGAAACAATGACCACAAAAAGAGTACTGGAACTAAAAAGGATGGTCATCAGTCAGGTGATAAGCCCAAGTGTAAGGTCTGTAAGAAGCACCATTTCGGGAGATGCAGATACGAATCAAAATCCTAGTCACAGCCAAGAGTTTGTGGGATTTGTAAATCCTCTGAGCACAAGACCTTAGACTGTAAGAAAATCAAGGATGCTACGTGTTATAACTGCAATGAAAAAGGGCATATCAAGTCCAACTGCCCAAAGTTTGCTAAGAAAGCTGAGGAAGGGAAAAAGACCAATGCTAGGGTCTTCCAGATGAACGCACAGGAGGCGATCCAGAATGATAATGTCATAACAGGTACCTTCCTTATTAACGATGTTTATGCAAGGGTGTTATTTGATTCGGGAGCAGATAAGTCATTTGTTGATGATAAGTTTTGTAAGTTGTTAAACCTACATGTTAGAACCCTATGAGGTTGAATTAGCCGATGGCACCATAGAATCCGCATCAACCGTGTTAGATGGATGTTTCATATCCATTAGGAACCACTCTTTTCCATTGTCCTTACTTCCTTTGAAGTTAGCCGGTTTCGACATAGTAATAGGCATGGATTGGTTATCCCATAACCAAGCTCAGATCGTGTGTAACAAGAAGCAAGTAGTGATCAAGACTCCGTATGGTGAGCCACTTACCATACAGGGAGATACTCAGTATGGGTTGCCTGAGCAAGTGTCTATGCTCAAGGCATTAAGATGTATGAAGAAAGGTTGTGTCATCTACATGGCATAAATAACTATTGATGAGCCGAAGCTCAAGATTGAAGATATCCCTGTCATATCTGAATATCCCGAAGTATTCCCGGAAGAACTACCTGGTTTGCCATCAGATAGGCAAGTAGAATTCAGAATTGACATTATTCTAGGAGCAGCACCTGTTGCTAGAGCACCTTACAGGTTGGCACCAACAGAGATGAAAGAGTTAAGGACTCAGCTAGATGATTTATTGGCAAAAGTTTTCATTCGTCCTAGTTCATCTCCTTTGGGAGCACCAATCTTGTTTGTGAAGAAGAAGGATGGATCGATGCGTCTATGCATCTATTATCGCGAGCTCAACAAGGTTACTATCAAGAATAGATATCCATTGCCCAGAATCGATGATCTGTTCGATCAGTTGCAAGGGGCAAGTTACTTCTCTAAGATCGACTTGAGGTCAGGCTATCATCAACTGAAGGTTAGAAATGAAGATTTGCACAAGACAGCATTTAGGACTCGTTATGGTCATTACGAGTTCTTAGTGATGCCTTTTGGGCTCACTAATGCACCTGCCGCATTCATGGATCTCATGAATCGCGTCTGTAAGCCCTACCTAGATAAATTCGTCATCGTCTTCATCGATGACATTCTCATTTACTTGAAGAATCAAGCTGACCATGAGAAGCATCTTCGATGTATTCTGGAACTGCTTCAGCAAGAGAAACTCTATGCCAAGTGTGAATTTTGGCTTCGTGAAGTCCAGTTTCTTGGACACGTGGTTAGTGAGCGTGGTATCCAAGTTGATCCCGCTAAAGTTGAAGCTGTCATGAATTGGCAAGAGCCAAAGACGCCTGCCGAAATTCGTATCTTTCTAGGTTTAACAAGATACTACAGGCGATTTATTGAAAACTTCTCAAGAATTGCAGCACCCCTGACTCTAGTAACTCGAAAGAATAGCAAGTTTGACTGGGGGCCTAAGCAGCAAGAATCTTTCGATACTTTGAATCAGAAGTTGAGCAACGCTCCAGTACTGACGTTGCCAAATGGAATTGATGAATTCGTAGTATACTGCGACGCATCACACACTGGTATGGGATGTGTGCTCATGCAGAAAGGCAAGGTCATTGCCTATGCTTCTCGACAATTAAAGGTGCAAGAGAAGAATTACACCACCCACGACTTGGAATTGGGTGCCGTTGTATTTGCACTAAAACTGTGGAGGCATTACTTATATGGTGCTAAGTGTGTGATCTACTCTGATCACAAAAGCCTTGAACACCTGTTCAATCAGAAGGACTTGAACATGAGGCAACGACGTTGGATGGAAACTTTGAATGATCATGACTGTGAGATAAGATACCATCCTGGTAAGGCGAATGTAGTCGTCGATGCCTTAAGTAGAAAGGAAAGAGTGAAGCCTATAAGAATCAATGCCAAGAGCATTGAATTAAAGAATAGTTTGAATGAAAAGTTGTTAGCTGCACAGAAGGAAGCTGTATTAGAAGCTAACTATTCTAATGAAAAGCTAGGAGTAACTGAAGAACAGTTATCCTATGGCAAAGACGGAATCCTGAGATTAAATGGACGGATATGGGTTCCAATGTATGGAGGACTTCGGGATGTCATCCTCCAGGAAGCCCATAGTTCTAAATACTCCGTTCATCCTGGAGCTGATAAGATGTACCAGGATCTGAAGGCAAATTATTGGTGGATAGGCTTGAAGAAGTCTATAGCTACCTATGTAGCCAAATGTTTGACGTGCGCTCATGTCAAAGCTGAACATCAAAAGCCGTCAGGTTTGCTACAACAGCCTGAACTTCCCACCTGGAAGTGGGAAATGGTGACAATGGATTTTATCACCAAGTTGCCAAAGACAAAGAAAGGAAATGATACTATTTGGGTGATAGTAGACAGACTGACTAAGTCAGCACATTTTCTACCCATCAAGGAGACTCATAGCTCTGACATATTAGCCCAGTTGTACGTAGATAAGATTGTATCCCTGCACGGCGTACCAGTATCTATTATCTCGGACAGAGATACTAGATACACATCTCATTTTTGGAAAAGTTTCCAACAATCTTTGGGCACGCGCTTAAATTTTAGTACGGCTTACCATCCTCAGACGGACGGGCAGAGTGAGCGTACCATCCAAACTTTAGAAGACATGCTTCGTGCATGTGTGATTGACTCAAGTGGTAGTTGGGATAACCACCTGCCATTGATTGAGTTCTCCTATAACAATAGCTACCATACAAGCATTCAGGCTGCACCTTTCGAGGCATTATATGGTAGGAAATGCAGGACGCCTATTTGTTGGGCAGAAGTAGGAGAAGCTCAGTTATCAGGACCTGATATAATCCTTGAGACAACGGACAAGATTGTCCGAATTCGTGACCTCCTGAAAACTGCCAGGGATAGGCAGAAAAGTTATGCTGATAAAAGGCGAAAACCTCTAAAGTTTGAGGTTGGTGATAAGGTTTTGCTTAAAGTATCACCATGGAAGGGGTGATGCATTTTGGTAAGAAAGGTAAGCTAAGCCCAAGGTATATAGGTCCATTTGAAATCATCGAATGTGTCGGATCAGTGGCTTACAAGTTGAACTTACCTGAAGAGCTCAGTGGTATTCACAATGTATTTCACATCTGCAACCTAAAGAAATGTCTAGCTGATGAATCGCTAGTCATACCACATACGGATGTGCATATAGATGAGAGTTTGAATTTTGTGGAAAAACCTTTGTCAATCAAGGATCGACAGGTTAAGAAGCTTCGAAGGAAGCATGTGCCTATTGTAAAGGTCAAATGGGATGCCCGCAGAGGTCCCGAGTATACGTGGGAGGTAGAGTCCACTATGAAAGAAAAGTACCCTCATTTATTTCAGTAAATCTCGAGGTCGAGATTTCTTTTAAGGGGGTGAGGATGTAACACCTCATAAATTCATGTCCAATAATGTATCGACACGTGTCATGAGCTTTAAACGTGTAAAAGATTACTTTAGAGGGACTAAAGTTGACAAACAAAGAAAGTATGTGAATAAAAGGATTCAAAGTATCAACAATGGATAAATATACCTTCCAATAACCCTACACGATGTTTATACCCTTAAACGAATGAATCATGGATCATACGAAGCTAATTGTGGAAGAAAGTGAAAATTTCAAACTACAGGGGTTAAATGTGTCAACATGTTTAAAGTATACCTCTGAGTGACCTTTTAGTGAACCCGGAGCTTTTTAACGATAAATTATACTCACTAGAATATGTGATAAAAATTTCACCAAGTTTCGTTATCGTATGAGAAAGTTATGACAATATTCATATACGAGGGATTAAAAGCGTCAACGTTGAAATCTAGGGCCTTACGGGTAATCACAAGGTTAACCGAGGACTTAACGGTGTTTGGTTATGTCATGGAGCCCTTAAAAGTCAAGTTAGAGGGCCAAAAGTGCAAGAAATAAACTCAAAACCACGTTTGGAAGGACCAGGGACCTAAAATGCAATTAATGAAACATTTTTAACCTGACCCGGAGAGCCATACCGGCCGCGTAAGGTCCTTAAGGGTCCTTACGCGGGCCGCCTGAGTGACACCAGCGAACAAAAAACCTGCAAATGCCAGTTTCAGGTCTGTTAACCGACTTAAGGGCCTGTAAAATGATACCAGGGGCTGTGCAAATGGATTTCCATGCACTAGGGACAATTGTGATGATCTGAATCCATGCATAGAGTTGCTTGGCATGATCTAGTTGAATCAAAATCCATATATAAGAAGCTCTTTAGTTGCAATACTTCACACATTCACTTGCAAACTTTCACAAGCTTATTTCTGGAGCTCACTGGTCAGCAACCAAGTTTTCTTAGGCTTCCTAATCAAGCATAGGACCCTTGTAAGTGTCCTTAACCTCCTTTAATCCAGTTTAGCTTAGTTAATTAGCCTAAAGTCAAACCGTCGTAATTAGAGTTTGACTTCGTGATTATTTAAAATTTTTCCAGTAAAATTTCAAATTGAAAGTACCTATGAGTTGGTAATTATGTGGGTAATAAACCCTTAAAATGGCACCCTCTGATTCCCACTCTAATTAGGTCAATTATCGGGTCAAAGTTAATCTTAAAAAGTCAACAGAAAGCTTATTTTCAAATTAATGCATAATTAGCAATGTAAGAGCCATGCAACCTGTTTTATCATTAATATAACTTGGTAATTAATGTAAGAACATGTCTAAACATGTTCAACCCGACAATTTTCAGTTTAGGCTCGGTTCGGAACCGAAAGTCGCATAATTTGACTTTTGCTTTGACTTTCAGTTCTGATCCAATGTAGCATGTTTTAGAAATTCCTTAGAGCCTTAATTGGACCAGGTTACATGTTAGTATAACCCTCTGTGATTATACAACTTGGTTCATTAGTTATCCAATTCATATGCATGTTTTCGTTAAATGCTTAAATGTTGACTATTATGCCCATGTGACCTTAAAACGTGATTTTTGAAAAAGTAAAAGAGTAGAAACCTTCATTACTGATTTATAGAGTTGTCCTTAAAATTTGACATCAGTTTGAGGTCTAGATTAGGAGTTATGCTCATTAGCGTAAATAGAAAGCTTTTTATTAATTAAACGGCGTAATTAGCATATAGCCTATCTAAACCCAATTTTTAATACCAAAATTTTTACCTACAGATATAAAATAATATTTTGGGATTTTTGAATATTTTTATTTAATTTTAGGCTGAGCATAACATAGGGTTCTAAGCTTGATTCGGTAATTGCCGGTTTTGCCCTTTTGGCTTATAAAAATGAGTTTTACAAATCTTTTTGACACCAAACCTTTTTCTACTGATCTAATATGATAAATAAATTATTTTTAGCCTTCTGGAATAATAAAAATATCAGCTTTCTTATAAAACCCGGAAATCGCTTAAAATCGCCTTTTTACACGTTTTAAACGCATAGTTTGTACTAAAACTATTTTGAATATACAAGATTTGATACCTACTGATATATTAAGTAAATTATTATACTTTAGTAGTAAGAAAAAGTTTTAAACTCAGATTTCCAGATTTGACCTTTAAACCTTATGTGAAATTACCAAAATGCCATTTCGGTGCATAGTTTGGTTATAAATGGTAAATCTCACATATATGTAATACCCTACTGATATAACCCATTAAATTAAGTATATTTACTGATTATATCAGACCTGAAACTCAGATTTATATTAAATCTCTTTTATAACCTTTTAAATGACCAAAATACCCCTACGGGGCATAATTTGAGTTTAAATCCATTTTGGGCATAATAGGAGATATCTTACTGATGTCACAATATATTTAAGGCATATTAACTTAGGAAACCTGTTCATGAATCATTTGGTTACCCGTTACGCATTATTCGCGTTCGGTACGGTTTATGTAACTAGTTTGCATAAATTAGCCGAAACGGGTCAAACCTTATCATTTTTGTCTCAAAATCCAGAATGTGTTTAGTTTACCCATAATACACAAGTCTCCAAACTTTTTGGGTCTAAATCACATTCTATTCCGATCTTCGCTTAATCATGCGTTTGAACCGTATCTTTTTTAAAACTAACCGGTCTAAGTTTAGGCTTAATTAAAGACCCGTTAGGAATCTAATAGGTTATTAAAAACCTTTGTTCCGGAATAGGAGACCCGGTAAAAGCTACGTGCACTTGATGTTTGTGATTAATAGTTGCAAAGGTAAATACTTTTAACTTATTTTCCCTATACGGGCTTGGGGTACGGTATATAAAATACCGTTTGGTCGGGCATTGAATTTTTAATTGTATGAAGATTAATTTATTGAAATGTCCCATTTAAATTGTTTTGTTTGCTTAAAGCCTTTGGGGGGTTAATGACCATGTCCCGGATATCCTTGGCATCATTTTACGAAATGGCCACGACCTAAGCGCGGGGTGTAGGCGTACACCCGACAGTGCATAAATAAATAATAAGGTATAACCGCCGGTTTCGGGAATAACTCGTCGTGGGACTATATCATGTGGTGTATCTATTAATCTTTAACCCAGTGTCAATCTGGGCTACTGAACGTGTAACGAACATGTAATTCTTTTACAAGTTTATATATAAATAATTATCTCAAGTTATAAAATGTTTTGTGCCTTGTGCATTTAAATCAATTTTCTTAAACCTTTTCAAAATGAGTCAGTTAATTGTATTTACCAGTGTAAACTGACGTATTTTCCCAAAAAGACTAAGTGCAGGTACTACTCGAAATAAGCTGGCCTCTCCTTAGCATCAATAAGAGTCTCACAAGCTTGGATGCATTTTAAATCTGATGAACTATGTTTCCTTTTTATTTGATCCTCCTGTGGATCCTTACAGTCCGTTTGTAATACTTTGATATTACTTTATATTCGGTTTGTAATGTGATTCATCTTTTGCTTCCGCTGTGCATTTTAAATTGTGTTGTTTGACTATGATGATATCAACTACGTCACGATACTCCCCATCGGGCCCACCGGTAATACGTGAAAATATCGGGGTGTGACACCTGGGATGCATGAAGACGCGGTGGTTGAACTCAGAAAGTGCCACAGTTGTCAAAAGTATGCCCCACAGACATTCCGCCCTAAGAATAACTTGATTCCCGTAACGGCGACATGGCCTTTTTCAAAAGTGGGCGATTGACATTGTAGGTCCATTCCCGTTGGCCCCCGGGAAACTCAAGTACTTAATCGTGGCAATCGATTATTTTACTAAGTGGGTCGAAGCAAAACCATTGGCCAAGATAACTGCTGAAAATGCCAAGAAATTCCTATGGGAGCATATCGTCTGCCGATTTGGACTGCCGCTATATCTTGTAAGTGATAATGGAACACAATTCACAGACAAGGTCCTACAAGATTGGTGTGCAGAGTTACAGATCCAACAAATTTTTACATCGGTTGCACACCCCCAAGGAAACGGCCAAGTCGAAAGGGCAAATAGAAGTCAGCTGGACGGAATCAAAAGGAGGTTAGGCTATGAAGGAAGCTCCTTGGTAGAAGAATTGCCAAACGTCCTTTGGGCACATCAAACTATGCCCAAGACAAGCAACAATGAGACCCCCTTCAGCCTAACTTACGGCACAGAGGTGATGATACCAGCAGAAGTCGGGCTACCTTCGCTAAGGCGCCTAACAACTAATGATGATAATGATAGGCTCCTACGGGAAGGCCTGGACCTCCTAGAAGAACGGCGTGAAGCCGCCACCATTAGCGAGGAAAAATACAAGAAAACCTTGGAGAAGTATTATAATCAACGCGTGGCTCAGCGAATCTTCAAGGAAGGCGAATACGTTATGCGGGATAATGAGGCCAGTAGGGCGAAACCCTCAGGCAAGCTGGGACCCAATTGGGAAGGCCCCTACTTAATCCAAAAAGATCTAGGCAAAGGGGCTTACCGCCTATCCAGGCTCGATGGCACGGCTGTTCCGCGTAGCTGAAACGCTGCTCAGCTAAAAAAATGTTACATGTAGACTTCCGCCCCTAACGGCGGGATCGACAGTTTTCATTTTTGAATAAGTGTAATTCATCAAGAACGATGTCTCTTTTTCCTTTCAATTATTAAGTTAATAAAAATTACTTTTTTATTCTCTTTTGCCATCTACATGCACACTAACAATTACCATCGCATTCATACTGCAAATTACGGTACAAAAAATTACCACAGCATTTAAACTGCATATTACGGTAAAAAATGTCTCTGACACGCAATATTTTTCATATATAAATCAGATGACCAAAACTATACAGCGCTAAGAGTGGGTATCTTGGTAATAGATACATTAACCACGAAATGGGATCAGGAGAAAACGCTCAAAAGTGTGAGAACGGTGAGAACGCATCCTGGCCAAACACGTGTCACGCGGCATAGAGAAGGGCGGATGGGCTTTTTTGTCCTTTTATCTTCTGCTTTTCCAGTTCCGCTTTTCACAATATTGTTTTATTTTGGGGTTTAAGATTTTTGGCGTTAACTAAATTCAATAATTAATGGCGTTTAATGGTTTCATTGTATTAACATTTTGGCGTTTTTCAAATCCTATGCCACTGGAACCCGGGGGGGTCAGGAAATCTATCTGAATGGCGTTTTTTCAAGGCGTTTTAAACAAGATGGCCCATTGTTCTAATATTTTTTATATACATTTTGGCGTTTGTGGTATCTTGGCGTTTTACAATTGTAAAATTATATTACAACCAGAGGGAAAAAATAGAAGCGAAGAAAATAAATTAAAAATCCTAATCGGAGCTCTCTTCACAATCTTCACTGTCATCAGTCTCTCTCTTCTTTAATAGTACAAGAGTTGTCACCAAATATATGGCGTTTTTTGTAAAACTTAACAAACCCATCAGTTTGATTATTTTGCTTGCTCGTCTGTTAAACTTAACAAACCCATCGGATCTATGACGTGTGGGTGGGGTTTTCGCTTTTTGCTCATCTTGATCTTCATGTTTATAATCATCCCACTCTTCAGTGTCATTGTTCTTTTCTCCTCATCCAAGTGTTATTCAAGAACAAAGAACACAAAATGACATTTTTTTAATTTTTTGGCGTTTTAAAATGAGTGGTATTTAGTAGTATTTGGCGTTTTTTTTTTTTTTTTTTTGATTAAATGGAAGTTGCTGAGAGTTATTATTTTATAGGATTTCTTTTGGCGGCGTAGGTTAGGCGGTGTCGTTTCAGTTACTGTTTTTAATTATTGTTTTTGATAAGCTTTTAACTCTGAAGTCTGTAACACGTCCCGTCTTTCAAGTTTGGTGTTTTATAATATAATAAATTTTTTGTCTCTTCATTTTTACTGTTTTGTAGTTACTGTTTCTAGTTACATTTTTAAGTTTGGTTTTTTTTTTGTGGTTTTTTTATAATACTTTTCCAAAGTAATTTTATTATAGTTTAGGAGTTTGTGTGGCGTTTTACGGCATGATAGCGTTTTAACAAGCATTTGGGTGTCTGGCGTTTTTATTATATAACAATCAACTGAAAAAGAAAATTAAAAAAAATATGTAAACAATTGATCTTCTAAATCTTCACTGTCATCAGTCTCTTTCTTCTTTTTTGAATCATCTTAACTGGCTGGTTCGACTTTCGTATGATTCATTTTGTTTTTTTTTTTTGTTTTCGAAGTAGTTTTATTTGTCGCCGTTTAGAAGCACAAAGTCTGACATCAGCATCTTTTTCTTGAAGACTTGTCCATCTCATGCAGCAAATTGTTAATGAGTTTACACCCTTCAGCCAACAATCTTGAATTTTCGAATGAAACGATGTTTGATTTTTTAATTTTGGCTTTTTACCGATAAAAAGAACGCCACTAAATAAAAGCATCTTAAACCTCAAAATTTGATCATGCTAAAATCAATAATGTTTTGATGTATGAGATGGACAACATTGTTAATCCTCGGTTAAGAAAGATAACTGACAATGTTGTCCACCCCATACAGCTAAACTTTATTGACAACAAACCTCAATAATGTTGTTGTATATTTTGACGTTATAAATGGGAAGGAAGTTGATGATAAAGTCAATAAGATTTTACTCAATGAAATGGACAATATCCTCACTTAAGGATTTTTGTCCATTACATTGAGTGAAACCTTACAGACAACCAAACTGAATTTCAAATAAACGTTTTGGTTTAGAATATATTTGATGTTTGGGTTTTTTGGCGTTTATAAGACGAATGGTATATATTAAATATGGTGTTTGGGGTTTTGTGTGTGTTTTTAATTAAAGGTCTGAGATGTTGTATATATAGGATTTTTTTGGCGGTTTTTTTAGGCAGTATTTTAATATAATTAAGTTTGGCATTTTATATCTAATGGCGTTTTTAGTTAGAATGGTGTGTGCTATATGTTTTGGCATTTTATTTCATGAGATGTCGTTTTGTGTGGAGTAGTCAAAAGACTTTTTTACCCTTAATGAAGCGCGTCCACGTAATAAAATTGATGTTATTTACGAAAACGTCACCGTGTCAATCTAGTCCATAGAATGTTTTGATCGGACGATTCATAAGCGTTCTCACCGTTCTCACACTTTCCACCGTTTTCTCTAGATCCTGACCCCATTAACCACTACAAAAGATAGGTATTTTGGTAATAAATACATACAACTATCTTACAAAACCAAGTACTTGTCCCTGTTGTCAAAAACCAACATATGGGAACACCAAAAAACGAACATGTTCTACTTATCTACACATCGGGGAACGTTGCTAACACCTCTGCAGGGGTATGCAATGCCTCACCGTAATACTCCAAGGGATGAGGATCGACGATTAGGTCATCAACATTCACCTCATCAACCGGAGAAGCTGGCATCCTCCGATCACTAACTGAGCCTGCACATCGACGGCCACTCCAGCGTCGTCCATATACAGCTCTACAACGTTGTGCATACTCGGGAGGAAATGCCTGTGTTAAGGTGTCGGCTGTTAAGAACACCATACCGACATCTGCTTTAAACTGAACACCGGAAGGAACGTCATCTCCGATACCTTTGCAAGACCTATTTATACAAGGCATGGTATCGCCGGAGTTAGCCTTTTTACCCCTCATTGTCTCATCCGTCACCGGATCCTGGAGACGGACCAAAGCTTCCGCTACGTCCAATGTTAGAAGTATGTCAGAAATTTTCCGATTACGGCATTTTCGATCCATTTTTTCATTTACTAAATTTGGAAAAACTAAGACACAATTTATAGAGGGTTAAGAGGGCTGACAACCGTGACGACAGCAAATTTAATAGCATGGCATCATTACATGTCAAATCGCCACACTTAAGTAAACGGCGACGTCATCATAATGATAATTGCATTAATTGTCTGACAAAAATCAAGTGCTTACACGCACCCCAAAGAAAGCCAAATAGTGTTTTTACAAAATATCTAAGGAACAGTGAAAATATCAAATAAACAACACTCATTCCTCTCCAGATTCCTCCGCCACATCCAGTGTCTGGCGTAAGGAGTCCACGCTGTCTTCAGCCACCTTGTCAACCAACTCGGCATACGCTGGCAGCGGATCATTGTAAACGGCCTCAAGAGCATCTGCCATCTCCGCTGTTAGTTTGCTCCCCCTCTCTTGGAACTCGGGAATGATCCTACCCGTTTGTTGGCAACTAACATAGCCTTGGTGAACGCCATCATGGTGACCTGATTTGTAAGCAGCAGTGGATAGGCGATCTAAGAGAGTAACAAACGACTCCGATTGACGGAGATACTCGAAAGCACCAACCAGGCCATTGGATATCAGCCAGTTCCTATCACCCTGTAGACCAGCCAAGCGACTGATCAAGCTATCCACTTCAGCGTTGGTTTGATCCAAGGCACTCTCCACCTCCTTGAGATGTGCTTGCTGGGTGGTGGAAGTTTGCATAAGCTGGTTCTTTTTAGAAACAAGGGAGTCACACATTTGCTGCAATTCCCTAAGCTTCTCCTCCCGTTCCTCGAGCTCAGCTTGTTTGGCCTGGACTTTGGCATTAGACGCCTCTAACTCCAGGGTCAAGTTTTGATACCTCTCCTGCACCTGATACACAAAATCGGTGTCAATACGGAACTTTTCCACCTCAGCAGATAACTCAGACCTCACCTTTTGAGCCTCATTAGCAGCTTTACGTTCCAGCTCTTCCTGAACAGTCTTGGCACGAGAAAGGACTCGATCCTTTTCCGCTATGTCGCGGGACCACATCACCCTTTCCTCAGCAAGATTGGCTGTTACCCATTTCAGATCATCCTCAGCCTTGTTCTTCTCTGACACAAACTGGCTCTCCCGGAGACCAGCAACCTGCAGCTGGCTTTCCAAACGATACTTTTCGTCCATGAGCTCCTGAATGGTAACCCGCGCCTGGTTAAGCTCATTATTATCATGCATCCACCGGCGCCGGATTTCACTAACCTCCGGAGTTGACCAACAGCATCAACCATCATCGCGTTCATCATATGTTCGTTATCTAACCCCTCTACATAGGCTGATTCAGCCGGGGGATATGCCCGCTCAACCCAGTGATGCACCACTGGGGGGAACACCAACCTAGAAGACTCCGCTATCTTCCACTTAGGTTGATAGCGTTTGTCCTGAGCATACGGATCCCAGCAAACGGTGGAAAGATAAAGATCATCAGACAAACAAGCCCCATCATCAGCAAAAGCACTACTAGATCCCCCAGTGTCACTAACAGGGGTATCTTTGGCACTTGTTGACTCACCAGCAGCGGAAGTTGTAGGCATCCCTTTCCCAGACACAAAGAAATCGCCAGCCAGAGACTTAAATAAGGATACGGGGGTAGATAGCGGCGTGGTCACAGAACTGGGTGTCATGACAACTGAGGTTGTAAACAATGGCAGTGGCAACGAAGAGCTAACAGAAGAAGCACTTGCTTGGGATATGCGATCTGCAAGGGGAACACTCTATCCGCCAGCTGCGGAAGGAACAATTTCACCATAGGATAAAGGCATAGAGGACCTACCCTCAACTAGGGCCTCAGCAAAGGAACCTGCATCAAATCAGATATTCAGAGCATGAATACATGAACCAACTCCTATATTGATAAATAAAACCACTTACCAGTGTGCAAGGCTTGAGCAACCTTTATTGCTTGAAAGGTGGTTAAAGGGGGCATCATCCTACGCCTCTTAAGCGCGTGTTGCGGACTCACCAAACTAGTAGGGGCAGAAGTAACAGAAGCACCCCCCCGGGGCCGCAGAAATGCTAACCGCCACAGGCGAAGCAGTGGCCCCCGTGGTAATAGTCTTCCTCCTAGTTATCTTTATCCGGGATGGCCTTTTCGTTTCGGCAAGGGAAACACTGCTCCCCCCGCTGGGGGGAGGCTGAGACACTTAAGCATTTGGATCCGCTGGTACGGCGGGAAGTAGAAATTATTCGATGTGGATTTTCAACACATCAGGCTCCTGTTCCCCAATCACGCGATCCGCGAACCTCAGAGCAGCGTTCCGAGGGGATCAACAAAGTCAAACAAACTCCATTCACCAATTTGACATCCATACACATTAAAACAAGCACAATTTACAGATCAAGTTAAAAGCAATTTGACACGTACCTTCATCAACCCTTTGAAAGGCAGGGTATAACCGGCTATTACGCCATAGTAAACTCATCCCAGCCATCACCAGGGCCCCCTCCGGGATCACCGTGCACTCGGATGGGCGTTTACATAGCCTCTTGAACAGGGCATTCTCAATATAGGCATTAGCAGGTGGACCATCATCTTTGAACTTGTCCTTGGCTCCCATCTCCCTCCAGTGCATCTCCCCGGGGATGACACCAATATCAATGTAGAAGAATTTCTTCTTCCAGTCTTTGTCCCTGGAACTGGCAGGAATATCCCTCAGACAAGACACTCCGATGTCCAGTCGATCAAATGTGAAAAAGGGGGATTTCCATACAAGAATGAAAAAAACACTAAACACTGTGATTTCAGGGATATGTCCTAGGGCTATGCAGGCAAATTCGAAGTGACGAAGTTTAACTAACCCTAGAGGGTGCATCTGAGAAATGTGAATCTGGTATTCTTCAAGAATGGACTTACAAAATTTGGTGATGGGCAACCGGAAGTTGCAGAACTTGAAGAAATCACTTAACAACGTAATTTTACCCTGTTTCAGTGGGAATGTCGTATCTTGCTTCAATGGCAACACTGGATTCCATTCCGGTTTGATATCGTACTCTTGCACGAGATTGTTGAACGATATCATCCCCCACTTGCAATACAAGGCATCGGAACTTGCCTGGGCTGAAGAAGACTCGCCGGTTTTGGAAGCCATATTATGCAGTCAAGAAATCGAAGAAGATGAGAGCAAAGAAGAAAACGAATGAAATGGGAAAGCCCTAATGGGGAACCTATTTATAGGAAAGGGAGAACAACCTTTCGAATTCAAAAAGGCAAACGGATGGGAACGCGTGTCAAGACAGGGCACCTACAACTGTCATCCTAATGATGATTTAACTGTCACACCCTTTCACATCGCCGTCATTTTTCAAAAAAGTAACGGTACTCCCACTCGAGAAACTTGCACTCAAAGAGGGTATTTTGACTTTTTCCTTTTTTTAGTCCGATCTCATGAATTTCATTTCATAACTTCGGACTGGGGGGACATGACAAGGTATGACCCAGAACGGCTAACCCGACCCGGTCATTACCTATTATTTTACTATAAAAATATAATTACACATGTTTATTCTAGAATCTTTTATTCTGCATGGATAAACCACGTAATCGAAACCCCAATCTTTTGGGAAGATCATGCAAATCCCTAAGTTATCGGAGCCTATCCTAAGTTAGAGGAAACCCTAATGGTAAACTATAAATAGAGGTAAACATCTAAGGTATCATTCATTCTGCTCTCGTTTACTCTCTCTCTCTCTCTACACATATTTTCTTACTCCCAAACTGAGACTTATTCTCATGCCGGGGGGTGGTTACAAGAATAACCATATTCCTGTAACGAGTCCTAACGGTGTTTTGTTTTGCAGACAGTTGGTCGGATGGCCAAGAGTTGAAATCCTAGCTGATGCTTACCGTTCAGGTCAGTGTTTCTTCACTAATACAACTGAATTCCACTTCTAGCCATAGTAGTTTATATGAGAATTTATGTTGAATATATTCTTATCTTTTGTAAATATATATATATATATATATATATGGGAAGGTTCTATGCAGAACACTAAATATTGCGAGAACACGCAGAACAAAATGAGTTACTCATTTTTTTCAATCCTAAAACCTCAAAAGTAAATAAAAATGTTACAAATGTAAGATTTATTGTTTCTCACACTAGAAATCAAAATAAAATATGGAAAATTTTCAGTTTTTCTATAACCTACACATAGGTAGGTTATGTGTAGGTTAAATTACCTACATGTATGTAGGCTATGTTTAAGTAAAAATATATGATTTTTTAATGTATATGTAATACACATATGAATGTAAAAACATAAAATTTTAAAAAAATATTAACCTTAAATCCCAAAATTTAGTGATTTAAAGTTGTTCCTTTTGTTCTCGCAATATTTAGTGTTCTGTAATGATCCTAATCCTATATATATATAGGGAGGGGCTCATGCGAGAACTCCATTTATTGTGAGAACCAATGTGAACACAACCTAAAATAGCTAAAAAAAACCTAACCCCCACCCCCCCCCCCCCTAAAAAAAATCTAACCCCCCCCCCCCCAAGCTAAATGCTAAAAACTAAAACCCTCAAAAAACCTACCCCCCCCCCCCCAAAAAAAAACCTAAACCCCCCTCCCCCACCCCCCCAAAAACCTAAACCCCCCCAAGCTAAAATGCTAAAAACTAAACCCCCAAAAAACCTAACAAAAATCTAAAAAAAATCTAAAAAAAATCTAAAATTTTTTTTTTTGATTTTTTTAATATTTTTTAGGTTAAAATCGCTACTTTTTGAAGTAAAAAAAAAATATTTAAAAAAAAAATTAAAATAAAAATAAAAAATTTTTTGGCTTCGAAAAGTAGCGATTTTAACCTAAAAATATTAAAAAAATCAAAAAAAAAAATTTGTGTGATTTTTAGCTATTTTTAGGCATTTTTGGTTGTGTTCACATTGGTTCTCGCGGTTCTCGCAATAAGAGGTGGTTTTCGCATGATCTTCTCCATATATATATATATATTATTTTAATTTATAATATTTAAAATAGTAGTTTATATGAGAATTTATGTTGAATATACTCTTATCTTTTGTAAATAAATAAATATTTTCCACATAATATTATAGCTTAGTTACATTTTAGAAATGAGATAAGGCTTATAACTATTAGGTCATTGGTGTGGTTTTCCCAGATTTATTAGGTCAATGATCCAAATTATCGTTAAAAAGTAATTATAAATAAATATTTTTATAAGGAATATTGGTTTTAATAATCCCAACTATTCGTCGTTGGCCGCCAACAGTCTCAACTTTAAAAATAACCACTTGCAGTCCCAACTATTAACATATTGGCTTCCAATGGACCCTGACGAACATAACCCTAACGTCGTTAGTCTTCGATCAATGGAAAATCGTTTTTGGCCAGAAAACTCATTTTTGGTCGGAAAACTCAAATTTTTCGTCGCAAACCTTTTTGTAACCTTAGTACGGACCTTTAAGAATTTTCTTCTAGTAAAAGCCCCAATTATTAAAGTCGCCGGAAAACTTCTTTTTGGCCGGAAAACCCAACTTTTTGTCCGGAAAACTCAACATTTTTGTCCAAAACCTCTTTGTAACCTTAGATCGGACCTTTAAAAACTTTTTTCCTGAACAAAAACGGTTTTTCGGCGACTTGAGACTAACGACGTTAGAGTTCTGTTAGTCATGGTCCATTGGTGGCCAATATGTCAATAGTTGGGACTGCCAGTGGTTGTTTTTTAAGTTAAGGCTGTTGGCGACCATCGGCAAATAGTTGAGATTACTAAAATTCAATATTCCTTTTTTTAATTATAATATTTAAAATGAGAAAAAAGAAAAAATGAATTATTAAGCCATAGACATAGAGCCCTGAGGAGCCATTATTGGACCCCACATCTTGTCGGCTTGTCGTTTGGATTCTTTGTCATTCTCTTCTTCTCATTTTATCGTCAATTGTTTTCCCTCTACGAGATTTTGCCCATCTAACAAACTTTTATTATTTTTATTAATATTCCTTTACCTTAAAGAAATGTCACAATGACCCCTTAAATCTATCTAGTTTTTTTCTTTTGCACAATACCCCCTTAAGTTATGTTGGACTAGCTCTTTTTTTCGGGACACTTAATTTGGTATACGCTTGTATAAATAGATAGGAATTACATCTTGAAATATTTGAGAAATCTACGTGTCATGACCCTAGATGTATAATGGTTTGCGATGATGTACCAATGTACTAATGTCGCTCGAAAGTAAACAAGTGTTTACCAAATCAACTGAATTTCTAACAAATACATGTTGTATTTTTTCTTTATTATGTTTTTAGTTTAGAAGTAGTTATTCTAGATCTTATATTACTTTCATGAAATTGTTGAGCAATTTTTTTTTTTTAATACTAGAATTAAAAGTTTGAATCATGGCTTTCGCATTAGTCAATAAATTACATGTATTTGGAAAATAAACATACATCAATCACTCTCCACTTTGCATGCTTAGAATAATTATAGGTTTGAATTTTAATTGATTGGTTACATTTCTTTGAAACATGTAAGGGTGGGGGTATAATGTTCGGTGAGTTAAGCGGGGAGTGGGAGTCACCGATCGGTGATCATACCCACTTGATTAACTTGATCGGTGAGTGGGTGAGAGTATACCAAACTCGGTGTATAGTCACCGAATGGATTGAAGAGTGATGGAGGAGAGAGAGAGAGAGAGAGAGAGAGAGAGAGGAGAGAGGAGAGAATAACCAATCAAAAAATATATAACTCAAACACCCTATGGTGATTAACCATACCCCCTGATTGAGTGCAAAATGGAGAGTGAAATAGGGAGTTGACATGGCATAATATTATTGGGTAGGATTTCACTCAATCACCCTAGAGTGATTAACCATACCCTCCACCCTAAACGCCAGTTTAGTTGTCGATTACTTGTACTAAATAAAAAAAAGTTTTAGAAACAATTATCTTTCTTTTATTTATTTTTTTTAACAACAAATTTCTTTTATTCTCGTCGTCTGTGGAATTTGAACTCAAGACCTCTCCCCAGATGTTTAAAAAATTTGTCTTTGCCAATGGACCACCACCGTTGGTATACGACAATATCTTTCTAATATATATATACGACAATATCCATGTCATAATTTCTCTACCTCTTATCACTACAAAATACGTGAAACTATTTCACTTATCTACTTTATATTGGCCTACGATTAGCTAATTTTATATATTTATATATATAAATATTGCTACGTATCTATCCATTTGGGAATAGATCTTGCTATCCATTTGGAAATAGTCAAATGATATTTGTGAGTTAGATATGATTTAGGATAGTAAGAGGTCACTGATTCAATCCACATAATGTGCAAGCTTAGCCATTAATTTTTTTTTTCTATGTATAAAGCAAGTTAAATATGTTCACTCCAACTCACTTATGATAAAATAATATAGATTTACAAATTTATCTAACGTATCCAATAACTATAACCATATAATCTATATTATATTCACATGGTTACCTACTTACCTTTGTTCCAAAAGAATAATATTTTTCCTTGATCATCTCAAACAAAATCTCGAAGTCCTGTGAACTTGGTATTTACCCAAAAAAAAGTGATTTAAGATTCTTGTTTGTTTCTTTCTTTCTTTCTTCCTTTATCTGTGCATAGGATTCTATACTTTTTAACAAACAAAACAAATAAATAATAAAAAAAAAGTTTTGCTTTTAGAAAAGCAACTTTCACAGAAAGAAAGAAAGAAAAGAAGCAAAAGTAGTCAGCTGTATTGTGTTGTACTCAATCATATTCATTGTGCAGAAACAGTTGTACTTTTACCAAGATCATGAAGAAGCAGACACAATTATGTGTAGTCTAGAAGTTGTTTTTATTGGTGGGGGCAGAGTGTTTGATACAAAAATGGTAACACAGAAATATGTTTGGTGTAGGGACAAAGTTAGGAGAAACCGATGATGAATTGTGAGACACAAAGAACCGACATGTGGGTCCCACTTTCCACCCCCCCCCCCCCCCCCACAAAATGTGTTCTTTTTCCACCAAACTCATATCCCTTGTTTTCTTTCTCTCTTTCCCATTTCAAAGCTTCAATCTTTCTTTGTAAAAACTCAATCTTTCTTGTTAAAGATTCAATCTTTTTGCTAAAATGGATGTTACCCTTGGTTTGTTGGATCATATTCCGGCAGGTGATGATGATGGTGGTGGTGGTGGTGTGCCTTCTGGTGGGTCAACAACCAATAGGTCAATCTTGACAGTTTCAAAAGAGGATAACAAGAACACTATGGTTATGTCTTCTGAGGTTACTTCATCATACCCTGTTGGTGGTGAGAGTTTAGATGGTCTTGAATTAGGACTTGGGTTGAGTATTGGTGGTGGTGGTGGTGGTGGTGGTGGTTTGAAGTCAAAGATGGTGGCTAATGGTGGTGGTGGTGGTTGGAGTCAATATGCTAGAATCTTGACAGCAAAAGATTTTCATACATCTTTGGTTTCTAAACCTAATTCTTGTTCTTCATCTTGTTCTGTTAATATCCCAAATTCATCCACTTCTGGTACCAAAAGAACTGCCACTGATTCTGTTTCTCCACCTAATGGAACCAGGTATACATTTTTTTCCACTAATTTTATTTATTTTTTTTATTTTTTTCATTTTTCCAATATTTTTAAGAAAATCCACAAAAACCCTTTTCTTGATTTTTTTTTTAAATATTTTTAGAGATTTTTTTGGTTAATTTATTAGTTTGTGGATATTGGATGCTTGAATTTGTTATGTGGTTGTGATGAACACCACCAATAGATTAGTGCTACATTTAAAGTGGAGGAATTTACCATATTCTTTCATTGTTGTCCACCACAATTAAATAATTCGGGTTCTTATCCTCTATTATGATTCTCCTTTGTTAATAAAAGAATAAGAATAAGAACAAAACATGCATTTGTGGGTTCCTTTTCTTTGTTTAGTTTAACCTGATCTTGTATAAAACTAATTTAATGTGTGAATCTTGATGAAAGCATGAATCACCCTTTCTTTAAGGGGTGTTTGGGGAAGTTAGTAAATAGTGTTTTGAAAACTGGACTGGCCGGTCGGACCGGGAACCGGATGCTGGCCGGTCCTGTTCACATTATCAGACCCATTTTGAGTCGAACCGGCCGGTTGGACCGGAACCGTAGGTCGGATCGGTAAACCGGGTGGTTGAACCAGATTTTGATTATTTTTTTTTTTTATTTTCGCTTATTTCTTACATCCGGCTCGACCAGTGGACCAGTAAGGAAGGAGAACGGTTTGATGTCCGGTCTGGTCCTGAAAACATTGCTAGTAAATGTAACATTACCAACATCTGAATTGAATTATTTGTTTCTGATTATTCTAGTCACAAAAATCATATCCAAACACTCCCTTATTGTCCATTAATCTTTAAAATCATGTATCTTAATTTAACAATTTTTTACAATCTTCATAATTAAAACCTGAACATTTATATGTCTGCAAATGATCTCTTGATCACTAATTTTGGGTTTATATATTCATATCTAGTGAAACTAATGAAAGTTTTAAATTTGTGCGATTAAAGCGTTGTTGGATGGCCTCCTGTAAGTAAAGCTCACCGGATGCCTACTTTGGCTAACCCAATCAAGTCACCAACCGAAAACTTCGTCTCAAAACCCGAACACAACAAAAGCAAGAACCGAACGGTTGGAATCAAGGATTATTCCGATGAAAGAAACGGGTTTTCCAACAAGAAATACCGGTCGGTAAAAGTCAACATGGATGGAACTCTTATTGGACGAAAAGTTGATCTCAATGCTCACACATCCTATGAGATGTTGGCTCAAACCTTGCATGAAATGTTCTTCAGTAGATGTAAGTTGGTCTTTGTAATTATTGTTAATAATTACACTCAAATTATAAACACATATAAAGTACGAAAAATGGATGTGGGCGGACTACAACTTCTATCAATGAACTTAAAATTAGAGGTGAGACAGGTTGGTAACGGGTCAAAATGGGTTTAGGTTGAAACAACTACCTTTTCAATGTGTGTCAAAACGGGTCGGGTCAAGGTTAGGTATACGGTTACAATACTAAATGTTAGGATAAAGTAGGGGTGCAAACGAGCCGAGCCTTATCGATTCCCAGCCGAGCTTGAGCCTTAAATAAAACTCGTTCACACGTCAGGCTCGTTGAGCGTTAGTGCAATATTAGTTTTTATTAATATTTAATAACATTTACCCCTTATTTAAAGTTGTCTAGTAAACGAGCCGAGCCGAGTTTATTTAAACTTGTTTATGTGCCGACCCCAAACCTAAAAATAAGCTTGTTTAGTAAACAAGCCCGAGCCCGAGCTTCACTTATCGATCTCGCGAGCCTAAACAAGTCTATTATTTCTATTATATTTATTTAATATATTAGTTAATAGATAACAAACGAGCTGAGCTCGAGCTTGAGAAACTACCAACGAGCCGACCTCGAGCTCTCATAAGTTAATCGAGCTCGGGCTCTGCTCGGCTCGTTTGCCCCCTAGGATAAAGTGATTTTGGAGGTTACTTGTATGTATCAGAGATACACTTTATGTGAGTTCTCAACATGTTTGACTCATTTTATGTTAGTTATACTATTTAATGTGGCCCATAAACCAAATCGACCCATTCATAAGTAAATGCGTTGAAATTGACATCTCCATCAAAACTAGTTGTAGCTTAAGATGATTACCCAAAAGTTTGTTTCTTGATCATTTTTAATCGATTTGGGTTTTGCTTAATCTTGAATTAACTCGATAACAAAGTTTTTTTGTTCATATGTGTTTAGGGTCAAGCACAGAAGCAGTTAAACCTTCAAGATTATTGGATGGAACATCTGAATTTGTGCTAACTTATGAAGATAAAGATGGAGATTGTATGCTTGTTGGAGATGTTCCTTGGGAGTATGTTTTCTTATCTTCCATTTATTTAAACTTTGACCCGCAAATAGATCTTGTTTGACCGATTTTGACATCGACTCCACTCGTCTTATTTCAGGATGTTTCTTAGCTCCGTCAAGAGGCTTAGGATAATGAAAAACTCCGATTCCAACGAGCTTGGTGAGTAACTCCTTATGTTATGTCGCAAAATGGGCAGGTCAGACGGGTTGGGTATCAGATCAAAATTGGGTCATTTGGGTCAAAAGGGTCCCACTTGGCCGAAACATTTCTCCAGTATTTACACTTTCATAAGCTCTTAATGTTTATAAAAAAGTTCATTTAAGTGATAATCAATTATTTATAAAGTGATTTAGAACGTTTTATACATTAAAAATACACTTTGAGCGACTTTGGAAATCCGCTAACTTCTTGATGTGATCACAACTCAGCACCAAGATTTCAAGAAACCAATGATAGACGCAGAGACTGATTACGTCTAAAAATGCATATAAACGTCGTTTTGTGGTAAAGATGAACTCGAGAGCCAAGTTCTTGTTGGTTAAAGGGTAAAAAAAGAGAGTAATGGTTTGATCGATGCGTTTGGTTTTGTGGGTTTGTATAAATCCTGCATATTTCATCACACCAGGGTTTCGGGTGAGACCCGGTTTTGTCTGGAAGCTTTGTATAAGGAAGCATCTACGTTTTGCTGCAACAACATTATTAAGCATACACAATGCACATGTTACTCATAAACTGAATTCTATGATATTGTAATTATGGAATTTACTATGAAATGAATTAGGGTTTTTGAGATTTTTATGTAGTTTTGGTTGGATTCTTGCATATTGTACACATACCCACTATTTATCGCTACATACCTTCAACTTATACGCTACAATATTTGCTATAGCAACCGCTATTGTATATCAGTGTAAGCTATGCTCTACGCTTTACATGATCCCTCTTCCACTGGTTAGCAGGGGATTGATGGAATCTGGTGAGTTTTCCGTAACCGGTTCATATGGTTACAAAATATAAATCAACATATATGCAAATGTGAAAACCTATAAAAGGGTAAGAGATACTAAAGAAGCAAACAAAAGAAGCAAACAACTTAATAAAAATGGATCCTTTGCACATTGCATAGAACAAACAGTATTTATACAATTCAAGAAACCACTTACAAATTACAATCCATAAAATTCACCCCATCATTGTTAAAATTACACTCAAATCCCCAAACCCGAAACCCCAAAACCGTAAAAAAAATAACCCAAGAGTACAACAAGGGCGGCGGACGACCCTCTTAAAATATTCAAGGCTCAAGCCTTAGCCATTACTAATAATCCGGCTACAAACCCTATAAATTACCACTCACTGTTACTCTCCATTGTAAAAATATACACTTCTTTCTTTATATGTATTTATTTTTAAATTTTTATTTTTATTTTATTTATGGGTCTCAATTATACACCCAAAATGAAAGCATGAATCTCAGCCCAACTTGAAACTGTGTAAAGGGTACCTGAAAGACCCTTCCAACAAGGAGAACCGTCTTCGATTAACTCTATTTGTTTTTTCACTAAACCGGAAAATAATGGGACGAATGAAAAACCGAACAAACCTCCAAGTTTTTTAATATTAGCACTTGGAGAAATAACGATCCCGATATCTGCTTTCAAAAGACAAAGCAGATCTTCGACTGAACCGCCAATGTAAACCGATAAGTTTGGGCCGTTGTTGTTTGAGTTGTTGCATATATTGTTGAACGTTTGAAGCTTTTCGTTGGGCGATTGAACTTTTTTCAAGATTTCACCGGTTGATATTGATTCACTGAAGAGTAACTCATTTGAGTGCACATTGGGAAATCTTGAATCTCCTATTTAATCAAAAAGAAGTAATCAATTATTGAAACTTCTACAGTTTTTTAAAACTTTATACGTAATTATTATACTAAATATGATTACGAAAGTTATACTATTTAATAGATGTAAAAAGTTTGACCCATTTTAATTTATAAAAGGGTCGATTTGGGTTGTGTTTTTATCTTCAATGGGCCAAATAAAACATTTATCCGCAATGGGAACGAATCAAACTGATTAAAAGCGGCTTAAAGTATAATTTAAGGACACATACCTCCTAAATCGTATCGTCTAAAGATTTAGATTTAATTATTTCAAGAATATTGTTTTTGTAATCAAAACTAACACAATAGTACTTAAAAAAAAACTTGAGAAAACACACACCTGAGTTGAAGGCAGACCTAATGAGATCACCAGACCAACAATATGAAAGTATATGAGCATCAATCGCAACGGTTTCGCGTTTTTCAATTTCTCTAAAGAATTCAAGACACCCATCTTGAAAAATCAAGTGTTCGGCAGCCCATTTGATGTCATCATCCATATGCAATCCTTTCAACACACCAGAGTTATCCACTCGTAAATTCGCCGCATTTTCTATATCTGATAACTGCGCAAGTGCGTTACACAGGCTTTCAAAATCGAATTCAGTGACTGCCCGATAAAAAAATAAACAAAATTTAGGATTTTAAAATATTATTAAATACCACATAAAAGTCGACCATAATATTATTTAAAATACATGATACCTTTTTCACTAAGCATGATATTGTCAATACACTGTTCGTATTCTTCGACATACTGAACATGGAGATCACTCCAAATATCACGAAGATTATCTAAAGAAGTTTCATCACCACCGGATTCATATCCGTTCGACTTTACGGTTTTTGATGATTTTATAATTGCCACATCAGCAAGAAGTGCACCTGAATCAACAGCACTACATGTCATGTCATAACCACTACATATCAAAACATTGTGGTCATCATTTCCACGAGCTTGATACAAGGGAACAACGGTGTTTTGGATAATTGGTTGTGCCGAGAAAAAATCTACTTGAAGCTTCATTGCTTTGTGATAGATTGTTTCTACAAACTGAAGCTCTTCACCAGTCAAACTTACGGTCAACTTATCTAAAAGTTCTTCAATTTGGGACGCAGAATCCTAAAATTGGATGAAATATAGCATAAGATACAAGTCGACTTGATTGATTAACGATATAAGAATTTACAGGTGGCAATTTTGACCTATTTACTTATGAATGGGTTGAATTGGGTCGTGATTAATTCAAACGGGTCAAATCAAAAAACAGCTTATAGGGAGCGGGTCAAACGGGTAGAACATGTTGAAAGACACCCAAAGTCTACTTTTAGTTTATACAACTTCCTAATTTGTCTTATTCAAATACTTGGATTAGTGTTTTGACAATATAGTTTTTGGTAATTGTATGTATATTAATTTTAGGAATATAGTCATCACTTATTTTTATGTAGCATACTTTATAATGTTTTTTTTACAAATGTAATAAGTTTTTATATTTTTAGAGTTAAGTGCACAAATAGTCCTTGTGGTTTATTGAAGATAACACCTTTGAGTACTAACAGAAAATTATATAAGGGTATTTTAGTCATTTCACACTGATTTAACAGAAAAATTAACGGCAGTTAGCCTTAATACTCAAAGGTGTTACAAAATAGAAACCATAGAACCTGAACCTGTTATAATAAAAGTTAGTACTCAAAGGTGTTACTTTCAATATACCACAACGACTATTTGTGTAATCAACTCTTCCTTTTATTCAGAAATTTAGATTAGTGTTGTGACAATATAGTTCTTTTAATCAAAATTAACTATTTATACAAAATAATAAAAATTGGACTAAAAGTGTTTACAGGTCAACCCAATCCGACCTATAGTCAAAACTGGAGTGTTTCAACTTGAACCTGTTTTGACCTGTTACCCGATCCATCCGACCCACTCATCTTGCTACCTCTAATCAACGACGGTTACTAAGTATCACGAATAAATGAATAACCATACAAACCTCAAATTTCTGAGAAGCACAACTATCGATCCACTTTTTGTAAAGATGATTGTCTTCATCGGGTTCAAGAACCGCTTGTATCTCCTTACTTAGAAACGATTGAAGCCTCATGGAAGGCGCCATTGCAGCAAGTGCATATGCCGAAAGCTTAGTTTTCTCAAACGGGGTTGCGAATTTCCCAGGAAACTTTTCTCTTACCGATTCTCCGGAGGCTGCAGCCAGCAAGAAATCTGTGTATTTGATCATCGCACGATCCGATATGTTACCTGCTGGAAGCTCAAATCCCCATTCCTGTATGATTAATTAAGCACTAATCAAACTCACAGTTCTGATTAGACACAAATTATACGATGAAATTCGAAACTTTTGTGCCTACTTGGACGATCGATTGAAACATAGTCATCTTCTTCAACACGCGTTTTCTAATCTTTCGAATTACAGCCTTGTCGTCATCATCATCTGAGAATTCTTCTGCCATCTCAAACCTAAAATCCAATAAATTTCAAACCAATCAGATGCATACATGTAGTGCAACAACAAGATTGATCAATAAACCAACAACTTACGCCTCAGCGGACGCTTCAAGAAACCGAAGATCCTGAAAAATACAATGAAGAAAAGACCCAGAATCCAACTTCCCAGATGCTAATGACAGTATATAAGGCGTATAAACAGCGAAAATCGCTTCGTTTGTCGATTTCTTCCACAAACTTTGAGCAATCCCCCCTTCATCCCTAATTGCTAAACCCCCCATTTTCAAGATTCACAAAACCAAATCTTTTAGGGCAAAAAAAACTTGATCTTTCAAGACTTTCAAAACCCAAAATTGATGAACTTGAACAAGATAAAAGCCTACATCAATCCACAACTCCAATAAATACAATTGAAATATTGGGGACAAGTTACACTCAAATAATCAAATTCAACACCGAGATTAAATTGGATTGCGATTGGTTGATTTTTACTCATACAAGATTCAAGAATTAATTTCAAAGGTAGGTTTTTTTCAAAGGTTGAAACTTTGAACAGATCTCAAAAACTGAAAAAGGTTGAAACTTTCATACAAATAGCAAAAACCCCACATGAAATAACACCTTCCTTGAATACAAATCGGTGATTTGAGGCACTATATATTGAAATTTAACAGTGTGGATTTAATTGGGTAGCCTGTGAATCACGAAATGTAGGTTGGAAAATTCAGAGGAAGATGAAATAAAGGGGGTGGCGGGCGGCTGAGTCAAGTTCCGACGTGAGAGACTCGTGAGTTGAGCGAGTCGTTGTTAATGGCGGAAAGGGGTGGATTTTAAGTCAATGATTTTGACTTTTGAACGCAGAAGTGAATCACCGGAAGGAAGGAAGGTATAACAGCCGACAGCTTGAGGTCATGTGTTACGATTTATTTGTTTTTGTTTGACTTTTTAATAGTCAAAATTGGGCGTATATTTGAATTCCAATTGAAAAGCCCAAGTAGCTTAGACCACCCATAGTGGACAAAAATTTGGGCGTTTTTCTACAATCCTATAATGTCTCATTGCTGACTGGACTACCATATGACGCAAAACGCCAAAGGGTTTGAGGATTACCACTACGAAAAAATAATGGGCTAGTGCGCTCATGACATGGAAAGCTAAAAGGCATGAAACATTGCACACAAGGGGTGAAACTTTTAAAGAAAAAATAAATTAAAAGAAATGAAACATTGCACACAAGGAGTGAAAGTTTTAAAGAAAAAATAAATACGGGTCGGATTCAATACATATAAAATTTTCGGTAAAATTACACTTTGAAACGAAAAAAACAGAAGGCGGGGCCCAACTAAGGGGTTGCTCCCCGAGGGAAATCTACCATGCAAGCCCTTATTGACAAACATCCCTTCGCACCGCCCCCGAACCTCCCTTCAACTCCCCTTTCACAACCTGCGTTATCCGTGGATGAAGACTGCGTCCACAGGTGTGTGAAATCTTTCCCGAAAGGGACATCTTGTGGGCGAGATGGCCTGCGGGCCCAACACCTGTTGGACGCTCTTAGCGTCGAGGGGTCAGCGACTGCCTCGGGACTGCTTACTGCCATCACTGAAGTGGTAAACCTTTGGCTAGGGGGGTTATGTCCTAAGGTGCTCGCGGATTTTGTTGCTTCGGCGCCCCTAACCCCTTTGTTGAAGCCTGATAATGGGATTCGCCCCATTGCTGTGGGGGCAATTTAGAGAAGATTAGTCTCTAAAGTAGCCATGAAGAAAGTTGGGAAAGAAGCTGTTAAGTACTTGTGGGACTATCAATTTGGGGTGGGGTCCCCAATGGGGCGGAGGCGGTGCTGCACAGCGCTAACAGGTTTCTTAATTCTTTTCATTCAGATGGTTCGCTGGCCATGCTTACGGTTGATTTTTCCAACGCTTTCAACTTAGTTGACCGTTCAGTTTTGCTTCGCGAGGTCCATCGCCATTGCCCCTCCATATTCCCATGGGTTCAATTTCTGTATGCTCAGCCTGCTAGGCTATACGTGGGGAATGACCGCATCGGGGCATTCACGGGGGTGCAGCAAGGGGATCCCTTGGGACCTTTGCTTTTTGCCCTAGCCTTACACCCCTTAGTGCTTCAGGTGCAGGAAAACTGTAAACTCCCCTTCCATGCTTGGTACTTGGATGACGGGACAATTATCGGGGACGCTGTTCAGGTTGCTAAAGCTCTCGACATCATCGGTTCGGAGGGTCCAGCCTTGGGGCTACGGCTTAATATTAGAAAAACTGAAGTATTTTGGCCGACATGCAATGGGGTGAAGGTCCGGCCAGGGCTTTTCCCCAGTGAGATTGGGAGGCCGGAGAAAGGTGTCAAACTGCTAGGAGGGGCAGTCAGCCGTGATGTCAGTTTTATTAGTGGTCTAGCGGCTAAGAGGGCAACGCGTGCTGTTGACATTATGGGACACCTTCCCTTATTGCGGGATCCTCAAAGCGAACTCCTCTTGCTTAGATCTTGTATGGGGGTTGCAAAGTTGCTATTTGGTTTACGAACTTGCCAGCCCCCCTTTGTGGATGATGCTGTTTCATGTTTTGATAAAGGTCTTCGGGAGGCAATAGAAGACATTGTCGTATGTGGGGGTCCATTTTTTGGTGATCTACAGTGGCGAATCGTGACCTTGCTAATGAGACTAGGTGGGTTGGGCCTTCTCTCGGCCCGGGATGTGGCTGCCTATGCCTTTGTGGCTTCCAGGTCTCAATCTTGGGAGTTGCAAGACCACATATTACGTAACAGTGGGGTTGCTAACACTGATCCGGATTATGCCAGCGCCTTGGAATGCTTGCATGAATCTCTACCTGACTTTGATCTCGGCGGTTTCTCTAACAAGGACACCGCCCCCAAAAAGCCACAGAAAACTTTGGCGAATGCCCTTCGTTGTCGAATCGCACAAAGTTTGGGAGAAGATTTCCATTTGTCACCCCGCCAGAAAGCCGTCATTGAATGCCTACAGAAGCCTCACGCTCAGGATTTCTTAACTGTCATTCCTATTGAAGGTTTGGGTCAACGTATGTCAGCGGTGGAGTACTGGTCAATCCTTAAGTACCGTTTGATGATCCCCATGTTCCCGAATGATGAAACTTGCCCAGTCTGCCGTAAAGCATGCTGGATAAATTCGGGGAGCATGCGTTACACTGTAGAGAGTTGCCGGGGTTTAAGTATCGCCATGACTTTGTGCGAGACGCGTTAAAGGATATTCTCAGACGAGCAGGGATCTCGGCGAAGAAAGAGGCACCGGTTAATTTTCTTACAGACCCGTCGGAGGGGAGATCCACCCTACGCCCAGCTGACGTGCTAGTTTTTGGTTGGGAGGGCGGGAAACATGCTTGTGTCGATCTCACAGGTGTATCCCCACTAGCCGGGTTCCGGGAAAATGGGTTTGTGGCGGGGCAAGCGGTACTGAAAGCAGAGTCAAAAAAGGTGGAAAAGCACGCGAAAGCTTGTGAGGATAATCAGCATGCCTTTGTCCCCCTGGCGTTTGACACGTTCGGCTCCTTGGCTCGGAGGCAGTTCGGTTCTTGTCTAGAGTTCAGCGTGTGGTCCATAGCAACTTTTCAACCCCTCAGGGGCGGGGCTTTGTTTTTAGTAGATTAGGGTTTTCTATTCAGAAAGGGATGGCGGCGCAGTTTGTTGCTCGTCTACCTGTTATCCTTATGTAATTTGCCCTGATGATTGGAATGAAATAAAAATGCTAATTTATTTAAAAAAAAAAAAAAACTAAGGGGGGATTCTGCGAACTAGCTAACGGGCGTGAGTGAGGGAAGACTAGTGGCCCCATGGAAATCAACCAATCACATGGTTTGTTTCTTTTTTAATATATTAGATTTATATATTATTTTAATTAATGGGTAGTGAAAACTTAGGAAACCATTATACACTAAATGTTTAAAAAAGTAAGTGAGAGCTCATGGCTATGTGACAATGATTTGACACTCACTTTATAACGTGACATCAAAAACAAATTAAACCATTACAGATAGTCTTAATGACACATATATGAACGAGGTGTTTGTGTTTGGATTTGCTGGAGGCGTAATATATGCATATGGAATGGATTACGGACATTAACGACTTATGTTTGGATAGAGCTTTCTCAAAAGAAGATATGATGAGGTGATTAGCATATGTACATGCTTTTATGGGAGAAGAGTGAAGACCATTTGGGTGATTGCGTCTACTTATGGACATAACTTTCAAACACACATTACATTCCGCACCATGTAAATGAGGTAGATGCACATATAATGCGTAATCATTTGACGCATTGCATAAATGGTTAGACGCACCATGTTAATGGGTCCGAACACATTGTGTGTCACACAATGCAACACCTTACGAAAAATCGTTCTTTTTTTTTTAATAAATAACATATACCAATAATATACCCAAATCAAATAAGGTAAAACTTTACGTCATATGATATAAACAATAATAAAGTGTATAAAAATTGTTTTGAGTAAAAAAAGACTGGTAAAACTAGATTTGAAAAAAAAGAACGGACTTGAAAATAAAGAACGGACTCAATCTTATGTAGAAAACGTGATAAACCCATAAACATATATACCTCGATCAAAAGAAAGATGAGAGGTGTCTATTCAATTAGAGGTGGGATGAGATTATGAGAACGTGCATATCGATTTTAGTGGAGCCAAGAAATTTATTATTAATAAGATTAAAGTACATAAATTTATTAGGGTTTTCTATTAGACCGTGGGTATGGTGGGGCTTGGGTTGGGGGCATGAGTTGACACGTGGAGTTCGAGCCCTCCCACCGCCTAGTGACGTGTCCGTGGGGTATGGCGGGGCGTGGGTGCACCGCGTGGGTTGGCAGGTTATTAAAAATATATATATATATATATATATATATATATATATATATATATATATGGCGGGGCGTGGGTGCACCGCGTGGGTTGGCAGGTTATTAAAAAAAAAAAAAATATATATATATATATATATATATATATATATATATATATATATATATATATATATATATATATATATATAAAATTTAAAACCCAAGGCGAATAGGAGGCCGCCACATCAAACCCAAGCCCGCCCAACGCCCGGCTTCAAACCCAAGCCCCAAGGGCCACGCCCCAACCCAAGCCCCAAGGGGTGGTGGCTTAGGCGTTTTCCCCAACCCACGCCCCAACCCAAGCCCCATACCCCATAGTCTTAGAAAGGGATGGCGGCAAAATTTGTTGCTATTAATGAAAACATTACCTTTATATAAAAAAAAACGATATAATTTACGTTTTTATTATTACTATTTTTTTGAACAGTAAATTTCTTTTATTTCATGTTGTTTATGGGACTTACATCCAAAACCTCCTCCTTCAAAGGTGTTTAAAGATTTTACCTTTACCAATTGACCATCAACCCATTCGTATAATTTATGTTTTTATACTAAAAGTTGGTTAAAGATAACCTGTATTAACAATAAAAAGTCAAGATTAAGCGGCATTAAAATTATTTGGTAAACTACAAAGTATTGGTTAAGTATGGGTTATAATACGATGTTACATCATGTGCTACAAAAGTTTTGTACATTTACATATACTTATAGTTTAGAACTCTTTAGGGTGATAATGGGCAATGATCATAACTAGGGATGAACAAATATGGGTTTGAAACCATAAGAACCGGTGGCCCGAATACCATACTTAAGTCTAAAAGTCGGTCTTTAGTTTGTGTATTTTGATCTTTTCGACTCAATCCAACAACCATACTAAAGTCTAAAAGTCAGTCTTTACTTTTTGTGTATTTTGATCTTTTCGACTCAATCCAACAACCATACTAAAGTCTAAAAGTCAGTCTTTAGTTTGTGTATTTTGATCTTTTCGACTCAATCCAACATAAAACTGAAAACCATCAAAATCAAATCAGCCCCGTATGTTGTAATATTGATGTAAGACCATCTCCTTTCGTTGATGCTCCTACGTGAAGGAGCATACGTTTAAGAATTTGGTGATGTAAAGGGAAGAGAACGGCAAAGGGTGGTAGATACAGCAGAGAGAATCGACAGTGAAAGGAAAAAGGGATGTGAGTGAGTGGAGAGAAAAGATTATATGTTATTGTAAATAAATAACATTGTTGCAATATCGTTGAAAGGCTGGAAGCTAATCTTGTAATAATATCGAAGTAGAACTTTAAAGCAAGCATTAATAGATTGACTAATCAAAGGTTTATATCGTCTTTACTATAGCAAATGGCTTTAGTTGGGCAACAATAAATGTGCAAGTTAGGCTATGGGGTATGGGGATGGTAGATTGGGATCATGGATTGCCATGCGGGACATGGTTCACGTGGTACACTGTCCCCCTTCTCAAACCATGGTGGTTCGCATGGTTGAATTTGAATCCATACCAACCATGACCCTCTTTCAAAATTAGAAGATATTGATTGGGGGGGGGGGGGGGGGGGGGGGGGTTGTGGATGATAGTGGGGATCATGGTCCACACCATATAGGGTGACGGATTATGTTGGTGGATGAGGGTGGGGTGACATGGTGCTGACGTATAGGATGGTGGTAATCATTTGGGTCATGACCACACCATATAACCTTACAATCCTAAAAAAGCTAAACCATTCCAATTGGGGAAACCTACCAAAACAAATGAGACATATGAGCATATCTGATCCCTCTTTTTTTTTTTACATTTCTGGGGTTTTAGTTTTAGTCTCTTACTGTTTCGGTCTGTTTCGGTCCGGTTTTAATAGAAGTGTGTGACTTTGTTGTTAAAAATGTTAAAATTTCTAAAATAAAATATCACTTTTAATAAAATTTAGTGTGATTGTTTTTATCCGACCTTTAAACCAAACTCGTTTTTACCCAACTCATTTCAGTTTAGTAACAAAAATTCCTAAACCCGACACCGTGTTTCTGCATAATCAATTAATCATTATGTTCACCTCCAAGTAGAAAGTTGCACACCACAAAATTAAAAAAAGGTCCTTGCAATAATTGTACTACTCTTTACATTTCCATGACTATGTGCCATATCAAAGTACAATAGGAAATCTAACTTAGATTCACTGTCACACTTCACTTTTCTTTTTTTATCCCATATGTTGGAAGAATTTTTGACATAGACCACATGATCAAGATTCTATCATACCCCTTTATGTATCTATAATCTTTACCTTATAATAATTCCTTTTTTATATAAAAAAATTTAAAAATAGTAACAATTTTGCTTCATACATCAAGTAAACACAATCATCTAAGAATTCTTTGTTGTATCTCTAGAAAACACGACCTATTTTGAGTTGCCATTGTCCGGTTTTTGTTTAGCGAAAAACGGGTCCCATTCGTGAACGCCAATATACTCGCCTTCTTCTAACAACGCGTATTTCCAACTAAGTTCTTCAATAAAATCATCATCCGTTCGCCCGTCAATCATGTCTTGTCTCAGTTTTGTCACCTTGCGAATAATCGCGTCCACGGATACATCAAATGCGTCTTTCGATGTCTCCAGTTTGGATCGCGGATCCGCATAAATCAACCTCGGGATCAAGTTTATAACCTCCTCCCTCATCTCATTGATCTTGTTAGGATCAATTTCGCTAAGGCGTTGTTCGATACTTATATTCCTTCGAATATCATCCTCGGGGATGAAAACCGAGTATTTTGTATAATTTTTCGGTAAATGCCAAGTGTATTGCGTGTAAAACGAACCTGGATGAAAAAACACGGGTATACAACCCGCCAAGATCGAATCAAAAGCCGATCTTCGTGTATACGAATCTCCTTGTGGTTGCAAACAAAAAACCGAACTTTGAAACATCTTCATCACATTACTCGGCGAATGACACTTACTTTCATCGGACCCGCATTCCAAAAGCTTCCCGACACTCGAATTCTTGCACTGGTCGATCAAAAGACTCCGGATCGATTTAGGGTTATCGGGTCTAGGAGCACCCGCGAAACAAAACAAATACTTCCGCTCCAACTTCCTCATCCGATCCTGCCAATCGAAAATATCCGAATCTTTCGACGGATGGAAATAAGTCGGGTACGGAATTGCAAAATCGTTCGAGTTCCACGGGCTCGATTCGATTAACAAAACCGACATGTTTCTTGCAGCCGGTAAGAACAAGAACTTGTTCCCCCAATCGGTTTCTTCATCGGTTAATCTTCTAAAATCCCAAGTAATCCTACCACCAACAAGAAAATGATCTTTTCCATTCATAACCTTCCATTCATCCCTCTTTTGCAACCAATCAACAAGATCAAGAGACGCAGCGTCTCTAACCGAAACATTATACCCCCAAAGGTATCTTGCAGCATCAAAACCAGCGTAAAAAGGGACGAAAACAGCGGCTGCTATCGACGAATCGTTCGTCAAGCATTCGTACTGTTTCATTCGATTGTAGAAAATAACATCAACCGTAAATTGATTAGTCGCAAACCAACCTTCATCCGAAAACACACCTACTTCTTCAGTATTGTTCAATTTCGGCCCAAGCCCACAATTAGTAGTGAACTTACACATATCAAACCATTTGTTTATACTCCCACAATCCTTCATCATATCGGTATTAAACCGTGATGGAAGATCATACACATAGATGTATCTTCCACCACAAGGATCACTCTTGTTGTCTGCAAAAATCATAGTCTTCATGAAAGATGACACACTGGGATCACTCTTGTTATCTGCAGAAATCATAGTCTTCATGAAAGATGACACACTTGTCACGTTTTCGGATTGAGAAATAACCGCTTTGGTGTCCTCTTGATTCACAACTTTTGCGGGTGTTGGAAATCTAGATTGATTCACAATCCAGAAAGCTTTAGTTTCGAACCCATTAAAATGGAAGTAGAATAAACATATCCAAAATACCGAACAAGTGAACACTACTGTACAAATACGTGTTTGTTTAAATACGTAACCCGCTCTCTCCATTGATGAAGCTGTTTAGATAAAAATTGACCATTAACAATTGGAATGAACAAATAGTGGGGTGTTTGAATGAAGGAGAAGAAGCGTAAGTTAGCGTGATGGGTGTATTTTATGTGAATGGTGTTACTTTTATGACTTGTTCTGAGAAATGCGTCGGTGGCCTGTAGGAGAATGACACGTGGTGAAATATGACGTGATTATCTGCGGGAATCATTGTGTGAGTTTCCAAGTTGTGGTGTGGTCAAATAAATGCTCCACATATCCCCCACTTGTAGTGGAGTGGTGGAAAGAATTTGGGTTTCCTTGGAGACCCGGGTTCGATCCTCACCCCTTGCATTTTGGGGGAAAATGACCCCAAACTTGTTGAGGGGTCATGGCAATGATGGATTAGAGCCTTGAGTGCGTTATAGCCCGGGTTCGAGTCTTGAGCCGCACACGAGTTTTCTATTACAGCGCGGTTACTCCGGCTCTTGAGTGCGGAGGCTGCAACGACAGTCAAGTGGCTGTCGGTTGGAAATTTTCTCGTGGAGCGCCTATGGTCAACCTCGGATGCCTCGCCCGAGGGGGACTAGGACCCATGCAATGTGGGTGTGATCCTCTCGACTGTTGGAGTCAATCGCCGTTCAAAAAAAAAAAAAATGCTCCACATAATCCGCCATAAAGTGACAGAAGCCCACAAGATTAAAGCCTAGAATATAGATTATTTGTTATATGATGTCACTAGAAAATACTTTTTTTTGGATATAGAGTAAAAGAGTAGGAATAAAAACTTATACTAATTTTTTTTGGACGGCGACTTTCACAACAGACGGCAATGCCGCTACTACCTATAAATCGGTAGCTACCATCGCCCCACTCCCGCAACCAAGACTATGTTGTCTTAACTGGTCCACGCTTGGTGCATTAGAGTTTGGCTTGGCGTCCCCCGAGAAAATTTCCAGCCCCCTGCCACTTGACAGGAGTTGCACCCTCCGCAAGAGCTGACACTCTCCGGAGTAAATGCACTGTAATAGAAAACTCGGACGCTCCTCGGGATCGAACCGACGCCAAAGGCCCCAAATCCTATCCTTCATTGTTGCTGGCCACTGTGCTGGGAGCCAGTCTATAAACTTTCAACTTAATATAGTATTCAAGTTTTATAAATTATATAAATGTTTTTTTAAATTAATTATGGATTCATTCGGCTCTTGAGTCTTCTCTCACCATTCGATCATTGAACTAGTATGATTATGAAAATATTGCTAGGAACCGAATTTTTAGACTCACCGTCTTTATGATGATTATTACATCATCACAAATAATATATCTCATAGCATTTATAACATAATCTATTTTTCCCACAAAAGCTCAGCTCTTTTATTTATTTTTATTTTTTTTACTGTGGTGGAGACTTCCCGTCTTAACCAAACACGAATTCAAGATTTATTTAAACGAGTTGTGATTAGATTTGGAGTCCTCGTCTCATTCGTAATCAACAAGGCCATAACACGTTAGTGATATTTAGTATTTCCCTTGTTAATGAAAGGTATTTGATTTGCAACTTTGAGATGGGCTTAAGTTAGGGAGTCCTTGTTTGTAACTTCTTGGGTGTTGATATAATTTGTTGATCTAAACAAAGATGTTTAATTATATAAAATTTTAGAAACAAAATTCAAATCTACTCAAGCAAATTACCCTAAACACTATTTCAAATGATATCAATCGGTTATAATCAAAATCTAAAGGATAGAACATATGATATGTGTCTACTTCCACATTTATATACTTTAATCTAAGATGATAATGTAGAGGCCGGTTAACTTACAAAATGTTTTAACGCACGACGCGTATGCGAGGCATTATCAACGTGCGAAATTTCCTTTACAAACATGCGATTTCCATTTTTCTTTATTTTTTTAGTTCATGCGATTTTACATGCTTTGTACATGCGATTTCCTCTGCTTTTATGTACATGCGATTATATTTGTTAAAATTTAGTACATGTGATTTCCCCTGCATACAGTACATGCGATTTTTTTTTTTAAACATAACGTGCGATTTGCCATCGCGTACGTGTCGTACGTTAAGGCCTCTTATACGATACACTTTTTCTGATAATGTATATATGTAAATAATTTTTCCAATTTTAAAAAACGAGCATGATCCATTCACCAAAAAAAGTAAAGTATGTCTAGTGTTCAAATCAAAATTTTACCTAGGCTCAATGATTTGCACTAGATTATCCAAAAAAAAAATCGGTTTATTTGATGATTTTGAAGAAACCAAAAATGGGATTCACATACGTCGGGTACCCATTGAGATTCGAGTCCTGAACTCCCACACCGACCATCGTTTCTTACACGTGCGGTTGCTTCTTGGGGTGGAAACCAAATTATGAATTTATACATGAAACAACGCAAATCTTGAGCTTAACAACTCTCATCCACGTTGTGTACGTTTTAAGTTCAAATAACTCGATGTGAAAGATAGTTTCTCCACTTTTAAAGAGCACATATTTATTTTAGAGGCATTTGTATAGCGTGTTTTGCTTGCCTACCGGTATCAAAGATTATGAAAAGTTGTTCCTCCTCTCTATGTTAAGGGTTCAACTCAGTGGTGGTGGCTATGATGGTGTGTGTAGGACCTCTGAACAAGGCCTGAGATTTCGAGGGGCAAATGATTTTAAAAAAAAACTGATATATATATATATATATATATATAGGATAAGTTTCATGCGAGAACCACCTTTATTGCGAGAACCGCGAGAACCAATGTAAACACAACCTAAAATAGCTAAAAAAACCTAACCACCACCCCCCCCCCCAAAAAAAAAAAAAAAAAAAAACCTAACACCCCAAGCTAAAACTAAACCCCCAAAAAATCTAAAAAATAAAAAAAAAAATCTAAAATTTTTATTTTTTTTAATATTTTTTATGTTAAAATCGTTATTTTTTTTTCTACTAAAAGTAGTGATTTTTTATAAAAAAATATTAAAAAAATTTGTGTGTTTTTTAGCTATTTTTAGGCATTTTTTGTTGTGTTCACATAGGTTCTCGCAATAAAAGGGTGGTTCCTAACGGATCTTTGTCATATATATATATATATATATATGTTATCTTTTTAGATAGTTGAAGGGGTATGGTCCCAGTGCGGTGTCAGACTAGCCACTCAACTACCCTCCTTCACTCATCGGCTATAAATACCTACCCCAAACCAGGTTTGAGGTATCTCTTCACAACTATCTCACTACTACTACTATCACACTTTGCTTCCCAAGCAAATCACTGATTCTCACGCCGGAGAGTAGTAACAAGGAGCACCCCCCACCCCATCCTCCTTGTTGCGAGTCACGGTTTGTTTCCTTGTGCATGAGATCAACCAGCGGGCGATCCAGCCAGCGATCCTCGGAAAGAAGGGATTAACCCTACTTGACGAGACCAGTGAATTAACCGCCTCGGTTAACCATTGTTTCATCATTGGCGCCCACCGCTACTCTTAGCACTTTTTTCCACATTCCTTTTTCTTTCCCAAGATCATGTCTGATCGTCTAAACAATACTGCCAGGGATAACCTAAACCCCGCAAACCCAGGGCCTGCAGGGACCACCCCTCCAGCCCCAAATACAGCCCATATTGGCATATCAACGCAAGGGGGAGCACCCCTTACGTTCTCACACGATCTTTCACAGTATGCTTTTATGATACCCCCAGGCATGGACCTTCATGCCTGGTATTTACAACAACAAACTATGCTAGCCACAGCATACAACAAAGCTTGCGCTGATACGCAAATCCCTAGCGGTCCCACACCTTACACACCTGCGTGTCGTATCTTGCGATACGATAGCAGGGCCCCCATGCACCCAGCCTCCCGAAGTAGGCATGAAGATCGCGGCTCCTCTTACTGTGAGGTCCGCACAATTAATGAGGATGATTCCTCATACGGGTCCCGCAGCAAGGGCCCAATACATAGCCGCCTGAGCCCTCATTGCGAAAACAGGCGGCAATCCACAACCCACCACGGCTCCGGCATCCATAGCCGGCTGGGACCTCAGTCCCACCATGAAGGATATGGCCGTACCGATCCGGACGACCATACATACTGCGGGGAGTCCCATGCTACTAGCAGTAGACCAGGAGGACGCAATTATGTTCCTCCCACTCAACCCCGCACCACATACCTCCGCGCTGCAAAGCGCTACCAGAGCCATCCCTATAGGCCAAAATCTGCGGCCGAAAACTCTAATTTCGCCCCGGAGATTACCCACGCCGATGTCACCACCACTAAATTTAACATTAAACATTGGGAAATACAATGGTTCGTCCGACCCAGACGATCACATGAACATCTTCACCGACGCAGGGTGCAACGGCAGGTGGGACGAACCCACCTGGTGTCATTTTTTCCCCCAGGCCCTCACTGGTCTGGTAAGGGCTTGTTTCGATTCTTTGCCGGTGGGATCACTGGCCTCATTCGAGGACTTGCAAGCAAAGTTACTCGCACATTTCAGCCAGCATCGACGTCACGAATGCGATTCTATGGACGTCATGAACATCTGGCGTGGAGACAACGAATCTCTCGAGTCATTTGTCATCCGTTACAACAAAGAGTGTCTGGAGATAGGCGGCGTTGCGGACCAAATGGCACGCAACCATTTCATTCGAGCCGTCAAGGACGAAAAAATGGTTATGACCATCTCTGGCAAGGAAGGCTTGCCAAAGAAATGGGAAGACGTCATGGTCGTGGTCAAGACGTACGCCCAGACTCAGCGGTCCCTCAAGCCGCACGTCACAAAGGCACAGCCCCAAGCGGAAGGCCAGTCCTCCCGCCAAGAGCCCAAGCGCAACAACAAGCGCAACCGTGACACATGGAATCGCGGCAGCGATCCCAAACCATATGTCCCGCGTAATAACCAGCCTGACGCAAGGGCAACAATCAACGCCCAACGTGAAAACCGGGCGTCGAAGAAGGCATCTCGGGACCGTAACTGGACCGAGATCAACCAGTCGCTAAGCGACGTCCTCCTTACGGACGCGCAATTCCTGCGACCGGCCCAACCGATGAAGTCCAAGAAGAACCAGGATCTCACACTCTACTGTGAGTATCACAAGGACTCTGGCCACACAACAAACAAATGCATCAGTCTCCGACTGGAGATTGAGCGAGCCCTAAAAGAGAGGAAGCTGCATTGAGCGAGCCCTAAAAGAGGGGAAGCTGCAACATCTGTTGCCAGCCGCGCAAAAGCAAATCAAGCTCATCACCCCCCACAACGAGGGCACCTCCACGGGTAAGAGGACCATGTACGTGGCCTCAACCCACATGATCAATGGAGGACGAGGAAAGCCGCGCAAGGCGGCAAGAAGACCGGACAATGACTGGAAAGACGAGCAAGTTGTCTTTCCAAAAGTCCGAGGCGGAGCGCGACAGGTGCGCCGTTGTTATCACAGGCTACCTGGCTCACTACTGCACCGAGCGACTATTCATCGACCCAGACAGTACATCTGACATCATATACGAGCAGTGCTTCAACCAGTTCGATCAAGAAGACAAGGATCGGTTGCAGCCGGTAGACTACCCTTTGGCCGGATTTGCGGGGGAAACCGTATTCTCCCTGGGCCAAATCACTTTTCCTGTGCGCCTCACCAACGGAAGGCACACACGAACGGAGGAGGTAAACTTCATGGTTTTACCTCACACCTCCAAATACGACGTGTTTCTCGGGAGGGAGTCCCAAGGCGACTTCAACATGATTACATCCATCCCCCACTCTGCTAGCGGTTTCCCAACCGAGACAGGGGTTGTAATAATATACGCCCGCAGAGAAGTTATGTCGACGGACGAGCTGCATCCGACCAAGATAGCAAGGCCTACCCCCAACACCCAACCAGAAAAATGGGTTCTTAACGCAAGATACCCAGAGCAAACGGTCACGTTGGGCCACGCCTTGCCCCACAGCATCAGAGCGCGCCTGAAGCAACTCCTCTTCAGAAACCAAGATATTTTCTCATGGACACCCGCAGACATGACAAGGGTGCCATGCGAAGTTGCGCAACATTTCTTGAACACCTTGCCAGGTATCAAGCCGGTGATCCAAGGCCAACGCCACCTTGGATCCGCAAAAAACGAGGCGATGCATGAGTAGGTCAAAGAACTGCTCTCCGCAGCCATCCTGCAGGAAGTCAAGTACCAGACTTGGTTGTCCAACCCAATCATGGTAGAAAAACCAAACGGGGGCTGGCGCATATGCGTCGATTATAAAGATCTCAACAAAGCTTGCCCCAAGGATTGTTACGCATTTCCAGAGATCGACGAGAAAGTCGAAAACCTCGCACCATTTCGATGGAAGTGTTTCCTCGATTGTTACAAAGGCTATCACCAGGTACAGATGACAATTGAGGACGAAGTTAAAACGGCATTCCGCACACCTACCGGGAATTACTGTTACACAAAAATGTCGTTCGGGTTGCGGAACGCGGGCGAAACCTACCAAAAAATGATGAACGACACTTTTTGTGATCAAATCAGCAAAAGTGTCGAGGTCTACATGGACGACCTATTCGTCATGAGCATGGAGGAGGATACCATGCTCAATGATATCGAAAGAACATTCCAAACTCTGCGTAGCATCAATATGAAGCTCAATCCAGGGAAATGCTCGTTTGGAATGGAGGAAGGCAAGTTCCTTGGATTCATCGTCACCAAAGATGGATTCAGGGTGAACCTGGAAAAAGTTCAGGCGATCGAGCGCATGCCATCGCCTTCCACGATGAAAGAAATGCAACGACTAGCCGGCAGGCTTGCCGCACTGAATAGATTCTTAGCCAATCATGCAGCTAAATCTTATCCTTTCATCAAGACCCTGTGGGTCTGCTTAAAAAAGGAACAATTCCAGTGGACCGCAGAGGCCGAAAACGCTTTCCGGGAAATGAAAGAGTGTTTGATTCAACTCCCAACTCCCAACTCTAACCGCACCACGCAAGAAAGAGCCACTTATCTTGTACCTATCTGCTGCAGACAACGTCGTAGGCGCGGTACTCATATTGGAGCGAGAGGGAGTTCAAACACCCATCTACTATATCAGTAAAATGCTCAACGACCCAGAGACAAGATACTCCATCATGGAGAAATTGGTATTGGCACTAGTGCACGCATCAAGACGATTACGACGTTATTTTGCAAATCACGTCATCACGGTGTTAACCAACTACAGGATCGGGCCGATCCTATCGAAACCCGACATTTCTGGGAGATTAGCAAAATGGGCCATTGAACTAGCCGCGCACACGCTGATCTATAAGTCGCGCCCCGCAATCAAAGGCCAAGTTCTAGCTGATTTCGTTGCCGAAGTACCGGCAAATCGCATTCAGGAATGCGAAGAAGAACAAAACCCTACATGTAACAACCTAAAATTTTATCCTAAATTTTTAACAAAATAAGATTAAAGTACATGGCTTTCATTAACGAAGTTCATGAGTAACAAGACCTTAGTCAACTAATGACTAAGTTACATCATTTCAAAATTTGTTTAACGTGTGTTTATAACCCATACACAAAGACTACAAAAGATTTAAAACATTGCGGAAGCTTCAAAATCGAGTGTTCGGTTCTTCACTTTATCACTTGATCGCCATCCGTAAGCTTCACTAATTTACCTATGATCAAAACGTTAAACTTATTAGTTTTGATCGTTATTGTAAAACATAATCACAATGATAAACATCACACTTGAGATAATAAACACAAAACAACTATTCTGGTTTCACCGTAAATTACGGTCTCACCGTAATTTACGGTGTGCCCTAAGAATTCCTGGTTACCGTAAACCAGTAGAGGTGCACCGTAACATGTCTAACCATTACCGTAAATTACGGTAAGACCGTAATTTACGGTAAGAACTGGAAATCTATGTTTTGTTTTGTTGGTTCATCTCATTCAAACAATTCTTGTAATTTGCTTTTCTATCAACCCATATCATCCAAATTCTGGTATTTCTAATAATGTGATAAATATTAACTAATAACATAACACTATCCATCATATTCCGGAGTATATATAAATTATGTTTCACTTGATTAATTGACCCGTTTGGCTCGTCTAAGGAAATCCTCCTATATGACGACTACCAACGCGAACCAACTGAATTTTAATAAATCAATCAATGTAACGACTTCAATGCTTAATTCGAAACAACTCTTATTCAAGATTAAATTTCATATTTGAATCATCCGAGAAATAAGTGTAACGGGTCAAGTTACATACCTTAGCGCACGCCCTTCAACCGTGAGTCCCCACCGGCTTGTCCACTTGACGTTCCGGTATCTTGTCCTATAGAGTTCAATTTCAATACATGTTTAGAACTCTTTGTAACCACATTTCACAAAATAGTCAAAACATCACGATTAGGTGTTTTAACTACAAAATTCTAGTTTTCAAGCTTTCTTTGAGGCATTTCAACAAACACTTCATATGCAGAATTTTTATATCTTTAGTAATCAACTTCTTAGCTTACTAATTAGCTAACTTGACAACAATAGAGCCCTCCTATAGTGTTTTAATCATCATATCATTCTGGAATCACTTTCAAAAATCAAATTACACTAGAATAATCATCCTAAACCCTAGTGTTCATCTTCATCTTGTAAAACCCATAACCCACCTTCAAGGTGTTCATGGAATTTCCTGAAATTGGACATGATTTCACATGTGGCTGTCTAGGTTTCACTTCTAGACACTATATCATCTCTAATCAAATCAAACAACACACATGCAACATCTAATTTTAGATTTTCCAAAATCATGAGAATTTCAAACAAGGATTAACACGAATTTTTTACATACCTTGTAATCCTCTTGTGATGAGGATCACTAATCTATGTTCAGATTTCGTTTTTGATCAGATTTGAGCCCTCAATTTGATTGTTTTGTGAGATTTAGGTTTTTGGAATGGGGGTGTCGCCCCCTGCCTCTTCTTGATCGACCAACACCCAGGTTTGGGGTGTTTGGTTTATTTTTATTTGTTCTATTTTAATTAAGTTTTAGAGTTAACAACTATGGTCCCTCTATTTTGTTCAACATATAGTTTGATAGCTTTTTAATCACTCTATAAGCTATTTCTAGACTAGTTAACTAACTAGGTTAAAAATTCCTAGTTAGTAAACTCCCATTTATTTAGGCTTTATAATTCTGATATAATGTTTTATATTTTCGGGATGTTACAAGTCCATCCCCCTTAAAAAGGGTTTCGTCCCCGAAACCAAAGTACGTACCAAATAATGTAGGGTGGAGACGTCTCATCTCCTCTTCGGACTCCCATGTAGTGTCCGAACCTTTCCTATGCTCCCATTTGACTTTGACTTGGTCGATTTGTTTATTTCTTAAACGTTTGACCTTTCTGTCTAAAATTTCAACCGGTCTCACCGCATAATTTAGACTATTATCCACTTCGATATCATCATAATGGATATAGGTCGTTTCGTCTGCTAGGCACTTTCTTAATTGAGATACGTGAAACGTGCCATGGATCCCACTTAGTTCCTCCGGTAGTTCAAGACGGTAAGCTACCTTGCCAACTCTCCCGATAATTTTAAATGGCCCGATAAACCTTGGGCTTAACTTCCCCTTCTTTCTAAATCTAATAACGCCTTTCCATGGGGACACTTTTAGCATGACCATGTCACCCACTTGAAATTCAATTGGCCTTTTCCTTTTATCAACATACGCCTTTTGCCTGTCCTGAGCCGCTTTCAAGTGTGCCCGAACTTTATCGATCTTTTCGTTCGTGGCTCTTACTATGTCTTGATGGGCGAGTTCACGTGGACCCACTTCACCCCAACAAACCGGGGTTCGACACTTCCTACCGTAAAGCAGTTCGTATGGTGCCATTTTAATACTAGATTGGTAACTGTTGTTATACGAAAACTCGACTAACGGTAGGTGAACATCCCAACTGCCTCCAAAGTCGATTATACACGCCCGTAGCATGTCTCCCAATATTTGTATCGTTCTTTCACTTTGTCCATCCGTTTGAGGATGGTACGCAGTGCTAATGAACAATTTGGTCCCCATTTGTTCTTGGAAATCACGCCAGAAATTCGAAGTAAACCGGGTATCCCTATCAGACACGATGGACACCGGCACTCCATGACGTGCTATGATTTCATTGGTATAGACTTCTGACATCTTTTCTGACGTATAAGTCTCACGAATCGGAATGAAGTGAGCACTTTTCGTCAATCTATCTACCACTACCCATATTGCATCAAAACCACGATTTGTCTTAGGCAACTTGGTTAACAGGTCCATTGTAATATGTTCCCATTTCCAAACCGGAATTTCTAACGGTTGGAGTTTGCCATAGGGTTTCTGATGCTCCGCCTTGACTTGTAAACATGTCAAGCATTTTTCCACATACTTCGCTACATCCCTCTTCATTCCGGGCCACCAATAATTTTGTTTCAAATCATTGTACATCTTGGTTGCACCCGGATGAATCGAATAACGGGATTTATGAGCTTCGTTAAGTAGAAGTGCCTTTACTCCACAAGTATGTGGGACCCATATCCTTCCGGATCGAGTCTTCAACCCATGATTCCCATCCGACAAGTCTTTCAATTGACCAATTATTCTTTCCTTCTTCCAATTCTCTTCTTTTACTGCTTCTAATTGCGCCTCTCGAATACGTTCAAGTATACCCGAGGTTACCACAAGTTGCATCGACCTCACTCGTATTGGGACATAGTCCGCTTTTCTGCTTAGAGCATCCGCTACCACATTTGCCTTTCCGGGGTGATAGTGTATCTCACAATCATAGTCCTTCACCGTTTCCAGCCATCGCCTTTGTCGCATATTTAACTCCTTCTGATCGAAGAAGTATTTCAAACTCTTGTGGTCGGTGAATATGGTGCACTTTACCCCATACAAGTAGTGCCTCCATATTTTTAATGCAAACACTACCGCCGCCAACTCGAGATCGTGTGTGGGATATTTCTTCTCGTGTATCTTCAATTGTCTCGAGGCATAGGCTATTACCTTGCCCCGTTGCATCAGCACACAACCGAGTCCTGATAGAGAAGCATCAGAATAAACCACCATGTCTTCGACTCCGTCCGGCAATGTCAGTACCGGAGCTTGAGTTAGCTTTTCCTTTAGCGTTTGAAACGCTTTTTCTTGATCGATTCCCCAAATAAACTTTGCTTTCTTTTGGGTTAGCTTCGTTAGCGGTGACGCAATCTTGGAGAAATCTTGGATGAATCTCCTATAGTATCCCGCGAGTCCCAAAAAGCTTCTAATTTCAGAAGGATTCTTTGGAGGATTCCATTTTGACACAGCCTCTATCTTTGACGGATCCACCAATACTCCGTCGGCATTTATGACATGGCCTAAAAATTGAACCTCTCGTAACCAAAAGGCACATTTAGAGAATTCTGCATATAACTTCTCTCGTCTAAGTGTCTCTAACACTTCTTGTAAGTGGTGTGCGTGTTCAGCTTCACTTTTCGAGTACACCAAGATATCATCGATAAACACGATGACCGATTTATCCAACATTGGCTTGCAAACCCGGTTCATGAGGTCCATGAAAGCCGCGGGCGCATTTGTTAGCCCAAATGACATCACGAGAAATTCGTAATGTCCGTATCTTGTGCGGAAAGCCGTCTTCGGCACATCTTCTTCTTTGACCTTTAGTTGATGATACCCCGATCTAAGGTCAATTTTGGAAAACCAATTCGCACCTTGTAGTTGGTCGAATAAATCATCTATCCTCGGGAGCGGGTATCGGTTCTTTACCGTGAGTTTGTTTAACTCCCGGTAATCAATACACATACGCATGCTCCCGTCCTTCTTCCTCACGAACAATACCGGTGCGCCCCAAGGAGACACACTCGGCCTTATGAATCCCTTATCAAGCAGGTCTTGGATTTGGGACATCAACTCTTGTAGTTCCGACGGTGCAAGTCGGTACGGGGCTTTTGCTACAGGTTTCGCGCCCGGAATCAATTCGATCCCGAACTCTACTTCCCGTTCAGGCGGTATCCCCGGTAAATCTTCCGGAAAAACATCTTCATAATCTCGTACTACCGGTACATATCCAATCTTTCGTGATTCTTTCTCGGTCTCATTTGCATAAATTATGAATGCCTTGCATCCTCGCTTCATGAGCTTGTGAGCTTTCAACATCGAACATACTATGGGGTTGCCTCGTTTTTCGCCATAAACGGTGACGTGTTTTCCGCTTGGAGATGTTAGTTTTATCTCTTTGCGAAAACACACGACCTTTGCATGGTATTGAGATAGCCAATCCATCCCCACAACTACTTGGAATTCTCCCATCGACATTGGGATTAGGTTAATCAAATATTCTTCATCATCGATGCTCAGTTTACAATTTTCACATACATCACAAACAATAAAGCTTTTGTTATTACCTATCTCTACTTCTAAAGGCACAGGTAATTTAGTTAGAACAAATGAAGGATGCCGAATAAACCCATATGAAACAAAGGATTTATTCGCACCCGTATCAAATAACACGTGTGCGGGAATTGAATTTACAGCAAATATACCTGAGACCACGTCAGGTTCAACCTTTGCTTCTGCAGCAGTTAGTTGGAAAGATCTTGCCTTTGCTTTCGGGGCTTCACCTTTCGGTTCTTGCCCATCCTTCTTTCCAACCAGTTCCGGGCATTCTGACTTCTTGTGACCCGTTCGATAACAGTTGTAACAAACCGTCACTTTCTCCGGGCATGACATAGCCATATGTCCCGTTTTCTTGCATATAGGACAAGGCTTATCCTTGTAACGGCATTCACCCTTATGATTTTTCCCACAAATTTTGCAACATGGTGTACTACCTTTAGCATCTGACTTCTTTGCTGTTTCATTCGTTCTTGCTTTCTTGGTAGGGCTTGGATTCACATCTTGTGCCCTTCGTTCACCCCGTTCTATACTCTTTTTCAATTCAATCTCCCTTTCCCGAGCAGCATTAACAATCTCGGTAAGGGTCTCGTACTTTGAAGGGGTTATGAACTCTCTATACTCCGCGCTTAGCATGTTATGATAATAATAGACCTTTTGCTCTTCATTCGTTATCAAATCATCACAGAACTTCATCTTGTCCATAAACATCCCCGTGATCTTGTCTATGGATTCACCTTTGTGTCTGAGTTGCATGAATTCTTCCTTGATTTTATTTATGACCGCCTTGGGACTATGGTGTTTAAGAAACGGCGTCTTAAACTCCTCCCAAGTCATGGCCTTAGCCGCTTCACTTCCAATCTCCTTCTTTTTGTTATCCCACCAATCTTTCGCTTGACTCCTTAGTTGACCCGTACCAAAGGCTACGTAGTCTTCTTCGTCACAATGGGTTCTCTCGAATACCCCTTCGATGTCACTTAGCCATCGTTGGCACACTATTGGGTCAACCTCCCCATTATATGTTGGTGGCTTACAAGCCATGAATTCCTTGTATGAACAAGGCTTTCGTCCTCCACGCTTTTCCTTTGCTACATTTGAATCATCTTCCAGTTTCTTGATTCTATCTTCCACTATTGATAAAACCGTGTTTTGGATTTTATCAATAAAGCCCGACAAACTGTTTTCGATCGCCTTTCCAACCTCTTCGGCAATCACTTCCCTCACTTGTTCGGTGACTCTTGGCACCGCATTATCATTGCCTCCATCAGCCATCTCGATTTCTGAAATGTTTACATAGATTGTTAAACATTCCATTTATAACACATACTTTACTTGTTTTGATTTAATCAAGTTCATAACTTGATTTAATCATTCTTGTTTCAATTCAATCAAGTTCGTAACTTGATTTAATAATTCTTGTTTCTATTCAATCAAGTCCGTAACTTGATTTAATCATTCTTGTTTCAATTCAATCAAGTTCGTAACTTGATTTAATAATTCTTGTTTCTATTTAATCAAGTCTGTAACTTGATTTAATCATTCTTGTTTCAATTCAATCAAGTTCATAACTTGATTTAATAATTCTTGTTTCTATTTAATCAAGTCTGTAACATGATTTAATCATTCTTGTTTCATGCATTTCTTGTTTTTGAGTGAGCTTACTCACTCTTTTCATGCATATTTGTTCATTTCTCATTTTATACATAGTACATAATTATTAACAAAACAAGTTAATTCTTACCGGACGATCGATCAAGCTTGAACCGAACACTTATTGACAACCTTGAGCTCTGATACCAACTGGTAACAACCTAAAATTTTATCCTAAATTTTTAACAAAATAAGATTAAAGTACATGGCTTTCATTAACGAAGTTCATGAGTAACAAGACCTTAGTCAACTAATGACTAAGTTACATCATTTCAAAATTTGTTTAACGTGTGTTTATAACCCATACAGAAAGACTACAAAAGATTTAAAACATTGCGGAAGCTTCAAAATCGAGTGTTCGGTTCTTCACTTTATCACTTGATCGCCATCCGTAAGCTTCACTAATTTACCTATGATCAAAACGTTAAACTTATTAGTTTTGATCGTTATTGTAAAACATAATCACAATGATAAACATCACACTTGAGATAATAAACACAAAACAACTATTCTGGTTTCACCGTAAATTACGGTCTCACCGTAATTTACGGTGTGCCCTAAGAATTCCTGGTTACCGTAAACCAGTAGAGGTGCACCGTAACATGTCTAACCATTACCGTAAATTACGGTAAGACCGTAATTTACGGTAAGAACTGGAAATCTATGTTTTGTTTTGTTGGTTCATCTCATTCAAACAATTCTTGTAATTTGCTTTTCTATCAACCCATATCATCCAAATTCTGGTATTTCTAATAATGTGATAAATATTAACTAATAACATAACACTATCCATCATATTCCGGAGTATATATAAATTATGTTTCACTTGATTAATTGACCCGTTTGGCTCGTCTAAGGAAATCCTCCTATATGACGACTACCAACGCGAACCAACTGAATTTTAATAAATCAATCAATGTAACTACTTCAATGCTTAATTCGAAACAACTCTTATTCAAGATTAAATTTCATATTTGAATCATCCGAGAAATAAGTGTAACGGGTCAAGTTACATACCTTAGCGCACGCCCTTCAACCGTGAGTCCCCACCTGCTTGTCCACTTGACGTTCCGGTATCTTGTCCTATAGAGTTCAATTTCAATACATGTTTAGAACTCTTTGTAACCACATTTCACAAAATAGTCAAAACATCACGATTAGGTGTTTTAACTACAAAATTCTAGTTTTCAAGCTTTCTTTGAGGCATTTCAACAAACACTTCATATGCAGAATTTTTATATCTTTAGTAATCAACTTCTTAGCTTACTAATTAGCTAACTTGACAACAATAGAGCCCTCCTATAGTGTTTTAATCATCATATCATTCTGGAATCACTTTCAACAATCAAATTACACTAGAATAATCATCCTAAACCCTAGTGTTCATCTTCATCTTGTAAAACCCATAACCCACCTTCAAGGTGTTCATGGAATTTCCTGAAATTGGACATGATTTCACATGTGGCTGTCTAGGTTTCACTTCTAGACACTATATCATCTCTAATCAAATCAAACAACACACATGCAACATCTAATTTTAGATTTTCCAAAATCATGAGAATTTCAAACAAGGATTAACACGAATTTTTTACATACCTTGTAATCCTCTTGTGATGAGGATCACTAATCTATGTTCAGATTTCGTTTTTGATCAGATTTGAGCCCTCAATTTGATTGTTTTGTGAGATTTAGGTTTTTGGAATGGGGGTGTCGCCCCCTGCCTCTTCTTGATCGACCAACACCCAGGTTTGGGGTGTTTGGTTTATTTTTATTTGTTCTATTTTAATTAAGTTTTAGAGTTAACAACTATGGTCCCTCTATTTTGTTCAACATATAGTTTGATAGCTTTTTAATCACTCTATAAGCTATTTCTAGACTAGTTAACTAACTAGGTTAAAAATTCCTAGTTAGTAAACTCCCATTTATTTAGGCTTTATAATTCTGATATAATGTTTTATATTTTCGGGATGTTACACTACACCACCACCATCCTCCTCAGAAACCTGAGCGCTATATACCGATGGTGCATCCAACAAGACTGGTGCAGGTGCGGGTCTGCGACTCGTCAGCCCTGATGGCCAAGAGCTTACCTATGCAATCCGCCTCGATTTTAAAAGCACAAATAACGAGGCAGAGTATGAGGCTCTACTGGCAGGGCTACGACTGGCAGTCAAACTTGGCGTCCAACATTTGGAAGCACACGTCGACTCATTATTGGTTGCAGGGCAAGTGCGCGGCGACTATGCCGCAAAAGAGGACATCATGATACTCTACCTCGAACAAGCCTTGCAACTGAAATCAAAGTTCACTTCCTTCAATATTCGCCATATTAACAGAAGTGAAAACAAGCCCGCGGATGCACTGTCAAAACTTGCATCCACTAGCTTCCAACATCTGGCAAAGGAGATACGCATCGAGGTTCTTCAAAATCTCTCAGTACCCCTGCTCCAAGTCAATGTCATCCAATACGGTACAACATCCTGGATGACACCAATCATTGCATACTTGCAATCAGGTGTTACTCCCGAAAGCAAGGCAGAGGCACGTAAGTTGCAATACAAAGCGTGTCATTATCAAATGGGAGACGGTATCTTATACCGTAAATCATACCTAGGGCCACTCCTACGATGTGTCGACCCCCAAGATGCCATTTACCTTATCAGAGAGATTGATGTGTGCAAAATGCAACATATAAATTACATCAATTGTGGCATAAAACTAACCCTTTTTAGTACTAATGTTGGAAAAAGTGTGCTTTTGTCTTCCTTTTGTATTTTCAGGATTTAATGAGCTCAAATTAACAAAAGAAGCAAAAAGACAGCTAAATCTAACATAAATACAAGAAAAGGAACAAAAGAGACATGCCCGACCCCATGACAGCATCTTCTCAAGGAAAAACAAGAAAATAGAAGGCAGAACACGCCCCGTGCTCAGTGAACACGGGGGCGTGCCCAAGTGCCAGCAAAAAAGACAAAGCTGTAGAAGCTTCTATCGCCCACCACGGGGTCGTGCTCAGCGGACACGGGGTCGTGGTCAACTCTAAGATTCGGGGGTTAAGGGAACGGTTTGGTAAGAGTCTTGCCTTGTTCAGTGTATAGATCCTGCAAGGACCTGGGTCAAATTTAGTAGGACCTCCTTCAATACTTAACGGTATTGGATGGCGGGGGTCCAAACTCTTTGACCCCCTCATATGTAAGCTACTATTAATACTTTAACCCGGCTACTTAGGACTGTATCCCTGCTGACTCAGACTACTTAGCCGAGGGTAACGTCACCCTCAAAAGAGGGGCCTACCATAATATGCATTAATAACTTAATTAATTATCTTTCAATAATCCGACCCTTTAGGATTGTATCCTTGCTGACTCAAACTACTGGGTTGAGGGTAACGTCACCTTCAAAAGAGGGGCCTACTACACTAGCTAAGATAATCTCTTAAAAAGTGCAAAAGTGCGGAAATAATCAAATGTTACACTAAACACGAGTCGGAGCCAAGTGATTCATCTTGTCTATCTGTTTTTACTTTTATTTTATTTTCAGCATTTTAGTTAGTTTTTATTTTTCTAATTTTAAAACCTTTTTTTTCTAACTTTTTGATTTGATTAGACGTTGAGGATAAACCGGTACTAAAAGCTCTTGTGTCCTTGGACGACCTCGGTATCTTACCAACACTATACTACGCTCACGATGGATGCACTTGCCCATATGTGTGTTTAGTGTTAGTAAATATCGTGTTTTATAAATTTAAAACTTGGCTAAAAAAAGTTTAATAGGGCATAAAATAAACATTAAAACCATAACACACTTAGCACGCATCAAGTTTTTGGCGCCGTCGCTGGGGACACAAGGATTTTAAGAAAGTTAGGAATCAACGGCCTAATCGTTTTTTCTTATTTTTCTATTTTTTTAAGGATTTTTCTTAATTTTTCAGTTCTGCAGAACTCAGCACGGGCCGTGCCCACTTAACACGCCCCGTGCCCAAGATTCAGTTACTGAAAACAGAACCGTGAGATCCCGACGGTTGGTAATTTCTGACACAAACATGAGTGATACTGATATTTGTTACTTTCGGCACTCTTAGGGTACGTGGTGTCAAATATGTGGTGGTTCCCATAAGGAATTAGAATGTTAGTTTCTAAATTATAAGCCCCATTATATAGACCCATCGTTTTCCTGTATCCTTAAGAGGGGCGAAGGTAAAAATAATCCCTATCTCTCCCTCGAATGCTCTCAACCAGATTTTCTAGGAGAAATGCTTCTTGATGAACTATTTCAATTAGAAGATCTAATTCTTAATTGGTTAAAAGAACTTAGGATAGATTTCAATAATTTATCTCAAGACGATAAACAAGAAGAAGTGTTGGGATCGCATTCAAACAACTACGTTGTTCCCGACGATACTTCTAGCTCTAGTGAGGACTTGAGCGATAGTCGTCCCTGTGTCGATTGTGCCGTGAAGGACTCCCCATCGACTTCGTTTGATGCATACATAGACCTGAGCGATTCGGCATACACCTTCTTTAACGAGAGCCCGGGAAAGGGTTGGACTTGTCCACCTACATATAGCATAGGAATCACCCTCACCAACAACCTCTTGCGTTCTCGTCTTAATCTAGAACAATTAAGGTATCTCAGGCACTTTGGGGTTGTTCCATCCAGTAAGAAACCACCCGATCCGGATAAATTCCTTAAAAATAGACAAACTTCATAAAACAGCCTTTCGACACGGAGCCGTGCCCAGGTCAACACGCCCCCGTGTCCACCAAAAGATTCCCTTCTGACTTTTTTGTCAGAATACGGACAAAACGTGTCAGGATCTTGCCTGCACACGGGGCCGTGTCCAGTCGACACTGGGCCGTGTCCAGTATGCTGTCGTTTTCTATAAATGCAGGCAAGAATCCTGCACATTTGGACCATACAGGGACTGAGATTTGAAAGGATCTTCTCACCTACCATCTTAGGTATGTTCTAAAACAAGGTTCTAACAAACATCTTGTCCTTTCCTCTTTTATCCATTGCCTTCTTCTTCATCTTTCTTGCAACAACACCTCCATTGAGGCTTGATTCCAAGCTTTATAGTAATGTTTGTTAAGTTTTTGTTCAAGGAATCTTGTTAAAAATAAGTTACACAACATGGTTTTAAGTTATTCCTGCTAAAAAATGCTTCATAAGTTGGAAAAATAATTTGAAACTTCAAGATTCCTTGTTCTAAAAAAACTGCAGAAAGTTGAACACGGGGCCGTGTCCGTCGTACTGTTTCATTAAAATGAACTATCTTTGGTTTGTTTTCGTAGAATGTCTAGTCAAAACAGTGGAACCTCTTCTGCGCACTCCAGAAACAGTCGAAGGGAAAGAAGGTCATCAATTGAAGCAACTCTCGTACGATACGTAATGGCGTTACGTGAAGCTCTTGACGAGATGACTTCGGTGGAGGAGGTCCTAATAGACCGTATAAATTATCTTACGGTAGGGCTGGAAAACAGTTTTCAAGAAATTAACCTCTTGCACCAGAGGTTAAACATTCTTGTAACACATCCCATGGAACCAATCCTCCCTCAAGAGGATTGGAACCTAGCACTTGGAATCCACAATCCTACTGGGTGGGATGACCTTCCAGCGGAGCCTCCTCTTGAAAATCTACAAGAAATCCCGGTGGAGGTTGCACCTCCTCAAACTAATGCCAATGAGCCCGCCTTTCTTCTCCCAAGGGAGATAGAGGAGTGGCTCGCCGACGTGTGAGGAACCCATGCCCGAAGAAAAGAAGTTTTCATGCCGCATCTAACCAAGAGAATTATCTTTTTGGAAATTTTGCTAGTAAAATAAAGTTTAGGCTAGAACTTCTCGATTTGGATTTCTTGTGTTTCTTTGACCTACTTATCTAGAATTTTAACTTTTAGGACTATTATGTAATTCTCTCTATGACTTAATGAATGATGGTTTTAGTTAATTTGGTGTTTGGATGGTGTTGAAATGAATAAAACACACTCGGGATGGCAAAGGATAACAAGGGAAACTTGAACCAGCACCCCATGTAGGAAAACAGGGCCATCCGACAAAAATTTCTTCGTTAACAGCAAGTTCAGCACGGGCCGTGTCCGCCCAACACGGCCCCGTGATGCACAGTCTGCAGAAAATGCCCAGTTCAGGTAAACTGGACACGGGCCGTGTTCACCCAACACGCCCCCGTGTCCAGGCTTCTGTTTATCTTTTTCAACTTTGTTACTGGCAACTGAACACGGGGCCGTGCCCGGACAACACGGGGTCGTGTCCAGACGCCCAGTAACACAATTTTTTGCTTTTTAACACCTTTTTACACATTCAATTAACCTAAAAACTTATTTTTTGGACATATTGAGGACAATGTGTAATTTAAGTGGGGGGGGGGGGGGGGATTCTAAAACCTTGAATCTTACAAGTCCTAATAACAAGCCTTACACAAAACTCTTTTGGAACCGCTAATCACCCCAATTTTTTTTTTAAAATTTTCATTTTTTTACTTGTCTAGGTTTAACTCGGGAAATTCAAGTTCTAAAAAGGTTATATTTTTTACAAATTTACAAACGATAGCGTCGTGATAAAAAGAACCAACATAAGAAAATTATGAAACGGCATGACAAGCTTAGTTAAAATTTGATTATATATACTTGATCACATAAAAACCCATTCCCACAAAAGTGAGTTTTGAGCCTTTATTGAGCATACAAATACATATCATTAAACTAAATGCTCATTTTTCGTTTCTTGTGTGAATAGCCACTTGGTTCTTACGACTCTAGAACTTTCCACGATGATACATTCCCGGTCCTTACCAACTTAAACCCGAGTAAGTAAATGATGGAGGCATTAGGAATAACCCTTTTTATTTCTACACCATTATTTTTCGTTTTTTTACCACCTACCCAAAATCCCCCTAGTTAGCCCCTTTGAGCCTAAACCTTTTCATTTCATAACCCAAACCAAACACCCCTTTCACCCACCAAAACTTTTTTTCTTTACTTTTAACCCTTTGTTTTAGTAACAAACTCGGTGTTCCGTATGACTTTTCAAAAAAAAAAAAAATCGATGATGAAGCAAAAGAAAAAAATAAACATACAAGTATCAAAAATTACTTTGTTTGAATAAAGGCTTCATCAAAATAAAAATTGCAAAAAAATGAAAAGTCTTACGAAGACCGACACTTTTTACGCCTTTCGCCCCTTTACTAACCACTAACCCAACCACATACCTTTAACCCAAGCCTAACCCTTCACCCAAAAAGTCCTCTTGATATTTACAAAGGTGTATAGTTAAAAAGGATGAGGATTGATTGCTTTGCAAGCCTATGGTAGGAGTAAGTTCCATGCCGTTCTCGAGTGATTCACTAAAATACATTTTCGGCCGAGTGTTGAGTGATCCCCGTGAGGTATATGAACTTGTATATAAATGAAATTTTAAAGAGGCATGTTATGCCTTAATAAGTAATTTATCTTATGAAAAGTTTTAAATAAATCATGACGAATAGGATTGTAAATAAATAAAAATAAAACTTAATAAAGAATCTTGGAAATCCCGACACTCTATGACAAGACCAAAAACCTTCTCTTCTACCCATTCCATTTGGGAGTGTAAAGCCACATTATAAGGAGTTTTGCTTGAGGACAAGCAAAGATTCAAGTGTGAGGGTATTTGATGTGTGCAAAATGCAACATATAAATTACATCAATTGTGGCATAAAACTAACCCTTTTTAGTACTAATGTTGGAAAAAGTGTGCTTTTGTCTTTCTTTTGTATTTTCAGGATTAAATGAACTCAAATTAACAAAAGAAGCAAAAAGACAGCTAAATCTAACATAAATACAAGAAAATGAACAAAAGAGGCATGCCCGACCCCACGACAGCATCTTCCCAAGCAAAAACAAGAAAACAGAAGGCTGAACACGCCCCGTGCTCAGTGAACACGGGGGCGTGCCCAAGTGCCAGCAGAAAAGACAAAGTTGTAGAAGCTTTTATCGCCCACCATGGGGTCGTGCTCAGCGGACACGGGGTCGTGGTCAACTCTAAGATTCGCAAGATCTGGGGAAATCTTGATAGTACAGATTTGCTTCTGCACACGGGGGCGTGCCCAGTGGACACGGGGGCGTGGTCAACTAATGCAGACAAACTGCAATTAATGAAGAAAGAGATGAAGGATGGACACGGGGCCGTGCCCGAGCTTCTGTTCAGCCTATAAATAGGAGTGCTTGGCTCAATTGCAAACCATCTCTTGGCACATCACCTCTCTCATACTTCACCCACCACCCACCACCACCATAACACCATCATCCACCACCATCATCCATTGTCCATCATAGAGTGTGTGAGTCGTCTCGGGATCCAAGATTGATCATAAGAGTTCTTGACAATCAAGGCCATGTTTGCCTAAGTCTCTTACATCATTTGGTGAAGACAAAGTGTCTAGTGTAGTACTTTTTATTTTTAATCTTTTCGCACTTTTTACTTGGTTATGTATTAATGACTTTAATAACTAGTTTCTTATGTTGAAGGTGATTTTTCCTTATCGTTTGTCCGTGGTGTCTTGGCATTATTTTACTGTCTATATAAAATAAAAGATTTTCACCATTCATATCTCCACGGTCTATATGGAGATATGTTGGCTACCTGGTCGGGGGTTAAGGGAACGGTTTGGTAAGAGTCTTGCCTTGTTCAGTGTATAGATCCTGCAAGGACCTGGGTCAAATTTAGTAGGACCTCCTTCAATACTTAACGGTATTGGATGGCGGGGGTCCAAACTCTTTGACCCCCTCATATGTAGGCTACTATTAATACTTTAACCCGGCTACTTAGGACTGTATCCCTGCTGACTCAGACTACTTAGCCGAGGGTAACGTCACCTTCAAAAGAGGGGCCTACCATAATATGCATTAATAACTTAATTAATTATTTTTCAATAATCCGACCCTTTAGGATTGTATCCTTGCTGACTCAAACTACTGGGTTGAGGGTAACGTCACCTTCAAAAGAGGGGCCTACTACAATAACTAAGATAATCTCTTAAAAAGTGTAAAAGTGCGGAAATAATCAAAGGTTACACTAAACACGAGTCGGAGCCAAGTGATTCATCTTGTCTATCTGTTTTTACTTTTATTTTATTTTCAGCATTTTAGTTAGTTTTTATTTTTCTAGTTTTAAAACCTTTTTTTTTCTAACTTCTTGATTTGATTAGACGTTGAGGATAAACCGGTACTAAAAGCTCTTGTGTCCTTGGACGACCTCGGTATCTTACCAACACTATACTACGCTCACGATGGGTGCACTTGCCCATATGTGTGTTTAGTGTTAGTAAATATCGTGTTTTATAAATTTAAAACTTGGCTAAAAAAATGTAATAGGGCTTAAAATAAACATTAAAACCATAACACACTTAGCACGCATCAGAGATACACGAGGGAATCTGTGGCATACACACGGGCCCACGCATGGTGGTGGCCAAAATTATGAACGCCGTTACTACTGGCCCGGTATGCACCTGGATGCGGTCAAAGTCTTGCGCAAGTGTTTCAATTGTCAGCGGCATGCCCCCAAGACCTTGCGCCCCAAGAACAACTTGATCCCCGTCACCACCGCATGGCTATTCCAAAAATGGGCAATCGACGTGGTGGGACCGTTTCCAAACGCACCAGGTGCAGTGAAATTCATCATAGTGGCTATTGATTACTTCACAAAATGGGTAGAGGCAAAACCGCTCGCCTCAACCACCGCTATGATAACAAGGAAATTCGTCTGGGAACATATCATCTGCCGTTTCGGTCTACTGATGTGCATCGTTGCCGACAATGGCACTAACTTCGCTTCTGATGACTTTCAAAAATGACTAAAGGAATTAAACATTGAACACATATTCTCCTCAGTGGCGCATCCGCAAGGGAATGGCCAAGTCGAGAGTATCAATAAAAGTTTAGTCGAAGGCATCAAAGCACGGTTGGGAACAGCCAGACGTGGCTGGGTCGATGAACTCCCGAGTATCTTATGGGCCCACAGGACAATCCCAAAGACAAGTCACGGTGAGACACCTTTCAGCCTGGTCTATGGCTCGGAAGCGGTGATTCCTGTGAAAGTAGGTATCCCCTCACCTCGAATGTTGGCTGTCGACAGGATAGACAACAGTGAGGAACGCAGGTTTGACTTGGACCTCCTTGAAGAAAGGCGTATACATCTTGGCCAGAACAAGAACGCGGGATGCGGCACGGCACCGCATCCCGTATACAACAGTAACAGTCACCAAGCGGCGATGCGGCACGGCACCGCATCCCGTATACATCTTGGCCAGATCAAGAACGCGGGAATAACATCAGTTACCACAAGCAGCGATGCGGCCCGGCACCGCATCCTGCCTACAAAGCAAGTGGGGCTGACACCACGGTGCAAGTGGCAGCCCACATGTAAGCGACAGACTGACACCACAGCAGGACGTGGCATCACCACCGTAACCGACAGGCCTGACACACCTGCAGTTGGCTGTGCGGTGTCAGACTAGCCACTCAACTACCCTCCTTCACTCCTCGGCTATAAATACCTACCCCAAACCAGGTTTGAGGTATCTCTTCACAACTCTCTCACTACTACTATCACACTTTGCTTCCCAAGCAAATAACTGATTCTCACGTCGGAGAGTGGTAACAAGGAGCACCCCCCACCCCATCCTCCTTGTTGCGAGTCACGGTTTGTTTCCTTGTGCAGGAGATCAACCAGCGGACGATCCAGCCAGCGATCCTCAGAAAGATGGGATTAACCCTACTTGACGAGACCAGTGAATTAACCGCCTCCGTTAACCATTGTTTCATCAATAGTAAACACATATCAATTCTAATATAGGCCCATTTACAAATATTTTTTTATGGTTTAGAATTTAGCTCACTTGGCTTTAGGTTTATTGAGCCCTATACTAATTTGATTTTTTTAATAATAATAAAACATAACGAAAGGGCATATTTTTTCAAGCTCGAACATGGTACGTGAATTCTCAGAGACGCATCTGGTTCAACTTCTATGGGGGACAAATGTGTAATTTTAAGAGTAGAGTTAAAAGAAAGAGAGTTGTCTAGGTTGACCGATGAAAAAATGTGTTTGTAGTAAGTAACAAATCTTAAACAATTTTGAAGGCAAAATATTTTAAGATTTTTTAGACCTTTGCCCACTTGTTATGTAACCATCTTGTACACATTTATAAGTGTGAACAAATTAGAAAAAGATTCCGTGTTTTTTTTTTTTTTTTTTTTTTTGTTATTTGTATCAAAAAGATCAATGGTATCCTACAACTTGAAGACAACCTTAACACCATTTACAACATGTCCTACAACCTTTTGTTTCAAAATCTCTTTTCCATTGCAAAGCATCAACAACTAACAAACAAAAAACTAACAATGGATACATGTTTTGACCCAAAGCTACAACAAAATATGCTTCCAACTTCAAGAAAACAATGATCAATCATACCTCCATTGAAGTTGATCAAGTTTGCTCTTCTTGCTTGTTGATTACAGATTCTGCGCTACCATCAATCGGTTTCAGTTTGGGGAAGTACGGTTCCCATTCGCGAACAGCCGCATAGTCACCTTGCTCCATCAACGCGTATTTCCAACCATAAATTTCAACTAAATCATCATTCGTTCGCCCATCGATCATATCTTGTCTCAATTTAGTCACCCTGCGGATAATCGCCTTCAAAGACACATCAAATGCATCTTCTAAAGTCTCCAATCTAGAATCAGGATCAGCATAAATCATTCTAGGAATCAAACTTATGACCTCTTGCCTCATCGTCTCGATCCTTTTAGGATCAATTCGACTAAGTCGCTCCTCTATACTCACATTCTTTCGAATGTCATCATTAGAAATGAAAACCGAATATGTAGTATAGTTTTTCGGTAAATGCCAAGTGTATTGCGTGTAAAAAGACCCCGGATGAAAAAACACCGGTATACAACCCGCCAAGATCGAATCAAAAGCTGATCTTCGTGTAGCCGAATCCCCTTCGGGTTGTAAGCAAAAAACCGAGCTTTGAAACATTTTCATTACATTACTAGGCGAACGACACTTCCTCTCATCAGCCACCGCGCATTCCAAAAGCTTCCCGACCCTCGAATTATTACACTGACTGATCAAAAGACTCCTAATCGAGTTCGGGTCACCCGGGCGTGGAGCACCCGCAAAACTAAACAACCATTTCCGCTCCGTCTTCCTCATCCTCTCCTGCCACTCGAAAACCTCCGAATCTTTAGACGGATGGAAGTAAGTCGGATAAGGAATCGCGAAATCATTCAAACCATACGGGCTCGATTCGACAAGAAGAAACGACATGTTTTTCGCAGCCGGTAACGACAAAAACTTATTTCCCCAATCACTATTTTCATCAGTTTTTCTTCTTAAATCCCATGTAGGCCTTCCTCCAACAAGAAAATGATCTTTCCCATTCATATTCTTCCACTCCTTCCTTGTCAACAACCAATTAACAACCTCAACAGAACCAGCATCTCTAACAGAAACATTATAGTCCCCAATATATCTAGCAAAATCAAACCCAACAAAAAATGGGACAAAAAAGGCTGCAGCTATTGATGAATCATTAGTCAAGCATTCGTACCGCTTCATTCGATTGTAGAATATAATTTCTACATTGAAATGATCTGTAGCATACCATCCATGATCTGAAAGCACTCCTTCAGTGTTATTCAGTGGCGGTCCGAACCCACCATTCATGGTGAACGTACACATAGCAGATGTCTTTTGATTCCTTTTGCACTCGGTCACCATGTCTACATTGAACCGTGGCGGAAGATCGTAAACGTATACGTATCTTCCGTCACATGGGTCGGTCTTGTTAAGTTGCAGACTGTTGATGTAGATAACTTTGTCAATGAATACTCCATTGTTGTTGAAGTATAATAAGCATAATGATAAGAATGCACAAAATAAACCTATAACACAAATATGAGATTGCTGGAACACATAACTTTTCTTATCCATTAGTTTAAAATTGATGCACACCTCTGATGAGTGCAAATGCTGCAAAATCAAGTGATGCGGTTTGAGTTTGATTGAAATGAATAGATGGATTGAGGGGGTGTTTGGGTTAGCTTATTTTGGAGCAACTTATGACTTATTAACTTATAAAAGTTAATAAGTTGTTTTTAGAGTGTTTGGGTTAACTTATTTTAGAGGATTTTGTGTGTGTGAGAAGTCATTTTTGAGAAGTCAGGATTCCTGACTTCTCACTTATGACTTTTATAAGTTAATAAGTCATTTTGAGAAGGAATGCCAAACACCACCTGAATGTGAGTTTGAGGAAATGTGTTTTTTTTTCTTCTGTGAATGGTGAGGTGGTCAATGAAGAAGACGAAGTGTAAGCTAGCGTGATTGGCGCATTTTAACTTTTTTAAATAAGGTGTGGTTACGACTTTTTTTCGAAACGTGTGTACCTCTTCGGAAATGATTTTTTTTAATGGAAAATTTGAATCAATATGGACCGCTGCAGTATAATGGTGCCACCATCGGAATCACCCGATCATATTTATTTACACTAGGCATAATGCTGAGGCATCAATTCACGAAGAAATACAATAAATATGAGAAAACCCTTTGTAGGAATTGAACCCAGAACCTATTGATCGTAAAACTTTATCTCATCCCCAAGATTGTTTAGAAAATTACCAAAATATCTTATGCTAAGATAGACATATTGAATTTTATCATTCTTTAAAAGTGTCGGCTAAGCTCTAGCCAATATCCAAAAACGGAAGCCTAAAAAGCGCAAGCTAAGTCTACAAAAGTGTGGGCTAAATATAAGTTAGCAGCCAAAAGTATGCTAGATTATAGTTGTTTTAGCTAGAAGAGCTTAGACCGTGGGGTATGGTGGGGCTTGGGTTGGGGCGTGGGTTGGCCATTGGTTGACACGTGGAATGGGTGGCAGACATGGGCTAAACCCACATTCAACACGGTATGGTGGGGCGGGGGTTTGGGGCGTGGGTTTGGTGGGCTTCGCTGGGCTGACCCGCTGGGCTATTTCAATATTATTTAAAACAACAAATTTAATTTTTTTAATATCTATACATATAAGGCTGGAGGGTGTGGGATAGAGCCCCTAGGGGCTTTATCAAGACACGTAAGCGCCACGTAGGATCCACGTCAGCCATAACGCCCCCTTTAAATGGCACGGTGTGGGATGGAGCCCCCTATTAATCAAAATTAAAAAAAAAAATTGATTGGTGCAAAACAAATGGGCCCCACCTGAACACCTCCTTCCTCCCGTTAACATGGTGGCGAGCTCACCTATAGCGTCCCTCCTTGAAGTGCTCGGTGTGGCGGTATAGCGCCGGCGACGCCATAGTTGGTGAGCTGGCGGTGGTGGCGCCTCCCACACCCTCCGGCCTAATAAAGTAAACCATTTGAAGGACACATGGCGTTTTCTGGAGTGCTCTCAATTGTTTTTTCCCGCTTAAATAAATGGATAAACAAAAAATTAGAGATAAAGAATGACTCCTATATATCCTTTTAATCACATAAATTATATCTTTTTATCTTTTATTCTTTTGTTTTTTATATTCATTTATCTTGATTTAAGTGTTAATCCATTAAAAACAAAAAAAAATAGAGATAAGGAATGACTTCTATATATTCTTTTAATCACATAAATTATATCTTTTTATCTTTTTATTCTTTTGTTTTTTATATTCATTTATCTTGATTTAAGTATTAATCCATTAAAATTAAATAATTGTTTATGGAAATTATATATTATGAGAGAGACGAAGAAAATCCTTTTAGTAATGGTGGATAAATATAATTATGAAAATTCTGATAATAAAAAGACTCACGTTATATTAGATTATTATTTAAGATATATATACTACTACATAATTTATCTAGAAATATACTAGGTTAGAACCCCGTGTATTACACGGGTTGAATAAATGTAATTTATATATTAAATAATAGAAAGTTATATATTTATGAACCTCGTATATTGTACGGGTTAAATAAATGCAATTTTATATATCAAATAAAAAAAATTATAACTTTAAAAACCATGTGTATTACACAGATTAAATAAATGTAATTTTGTATACTAAATACTAAGAATGTCGTATCTTTAAAAAAAACTCGTGTGTATTCAGGTTGAATAAACCTACCAAATAAAAAAAATTACATCCTTAAAAACGCGTATGTTACACATGTTAAATAGATATAAAAAGAGATATATCTTTAAAAACCATGTGTATTGCACATATTAAGTAAATGTAATTTTGTATATTAAATACTAAAAACGTCGTATCTTTAAAAAAATTCGTGTATCCTTAAAAATCTATCAAATAATAAAAAAAATGTATCCTTAAAAACCTCGTGTATTACACGTGTTGAATAAATGTAATTTTGTATAGTAAATAATAAAAAAAATTATATTTTTAAAAACCCTAGGCTTTACACGAGTTGAATAAATATAATTTTGTACACCAAATAATAAAAAGTTATCGTTTTTATAAATTAGGATAACATTTAATGTTAATTTATTATTTATATATTTAATATAAGATAAGTAGGAAAGAGAGGTATTTGTTTTAAAAATTTATTAAATTAACAATTTAAATTTTAGGATAATATTTTATTAAAGTATTATAAGATTTAATATTAATTTATTATATTTAGTTAATATAAGATAAATATAAATTTGAGGATCTTCAATATGGGGGTTAGTTTCCTCAGTTAAGTGGATGAGTACATTTTTTCGAACTAATAAATTAAGACCACTATCATTTAAATAAAACTTGGGTTGTTAAATGTATGTTCACATGATTGTTAAAATTCGTGAGAAAGTCGACGATACAGTCTGTCTTCTAATCGATGGTTCAAATGCTTTCATATTTATAAACTTGACAAACATCATAAGATTTGATCATACATGACACAAAATTTTGTTTGGATATCAGAAAAGCGTCTTAAAAATATCGTTTTATAATTGTTAAACCTTCGTTATTAACTATTTGATTTTTTATTTACTTAACCCTAGTAATACACGGGGTTATAACCTAGTTTTTAAATAAAGAAAATTACAAAAAAAAAAATCCTAACTTTTATATTTGTTTTTTATCTCTTCTCTCAACGCCAAGACTAGTTGTAACTCGTCACCCTGTAGGTGATCAATGGGCTGGGATAGAAATTTCAAATCATCCCGTTTTTGTTTCTGGGCATCTCTAGCGGCATCTCTAGCTTCTTTGCTCCTTCGTATTTCGGCCCTTTGTTGTTGGAATACGTTGAATGTATCCAACTTGCATGAAATGTCATCCAACTGCTCGCAGTATATTCCCCTACGCGAGCCAGAACTCCCAGCTGAAGGCGATGCCGTATCAGATTTAGATTTTTGAGCACGCCTTCTTGAGGCATTTCTTCCATACTCAGGCCGGTTTGGGCTTGGCGAATCATCCAAAAGGTCCTCAAACTCTTGATCTCGTGCATCAGATTGGGCTTGGGACGAGGCCCTTGACCTTTTGGAAGACAAGTTAGTTTCGCTACCAATGGGGATAGTCGCCCACTTTGGATGGAACTTACAAATCTCCCAACAATGCATGAAACAGAAGTCGGTCTTCACATTTGATTTGAATGTGACCACTGCATTTGTCAAAATGTCGGCTTCGGTTTCACCACTTTTAGGGTTTTGCTTTGCTTTATTTAAAAAACCACTAAATTTTGTAAGTTGGGTGCTTATCTCGCTCCACTTTGAGGATAAGCTATCGTTTTCACGATAAGTCTCCCTACCCATTTCTTCATGGAATAGTCTACTAACCGATTCCCACAGGGCGGTTCGATGTTGCGAATTTCCTATTTTAATAAAAAAAATTAATATATTACAAACTTATATAAAAAATAACCATTAATAAAAACAAAGGTTAAGAATACCTAAAGTTGAATGTTGAGATTGTTCACACCAAGCCCTCGCCAATGCAACTTCTTCAGCAACGACCCATTTTTGTTGTTTTCGTTTGACGGTTTCAACTACTTTATCCTCCTCGGTTTTTTTCTTATGACTTCTCTTTTTGATGGGTTTCGATGCGGAAGGACCATCATTGGGTGGTTGAGTTTCGAGAACGGATTCGTTTTGTGAAAGGTCGATGGAGGTTGGTGAAAGGTCGATGGGCGATTGTGAAAACGGGGTAGGTATCGAATCGTCGGTGTTTGGGAAGTTAGTAAACACACGATTCCCGATATACGATGCATAACCCGCAAAGTCGGGCATAGGAGAGTGTATGAAAAATGGACGAGCTATTGGACGAGTGGGTGGTGGGCTAGGATTATTTTCTTGGAATCCATACGGGTTGCTCGCGTCAAAAGGACGGTTGTAAGAATGCATTTTTTCGTTTTGTAGAAGGAGTATTGAACATGTATAGAAGATGTGGTTGAATGTGGTAAAAAAATAGAAGAAAAATGTGAGTTTTATAGTGAAAAAATGGAAGAAAAAATTAACTTTTTTTTTAATATAGCCGTTGGCCAACGGCTCTTTTCTTTTGGCCATACACAGCCCGCCATGTCAGCTCGCTTCCCCCGCCCCACGCCCGGCTTGAAACCCAAGCCCCAAGGGCCACGCCCCAACCCAAGCCCACCCAGGATGGTGGCTTGGGCGTCTTCCCCAAACCCACGCCCCAACCCAAGCCCCATACCCCATGGTCTTATATGGCATCTTCTAATTAACGAAAATGAAAACCGACTACGTTGATGAATGCCAGAATTTTCATGTTTTTTATTTAAATTATCGGTGAAGTAAAAAACTATTGGTAAAGGCAAATACTATTAGAATGAACAAGTTCCCGCTCGCTTGGTTTTGGGGCGATAAAGATAATGATCCGATGTCAGTGGCTAGAGTCAAAGATTGGATTAAAGAAGGTAATGAAGTCCGGCGAGAACATGTTATGCGATGGGAGGCGTGGATCCCTATTAAGGTGAATCTTTTTGTGTGGATAACGGAAATGGGCCGAATTCCGACGAAAGATGCTTTGATCAGGAGACATATTAGTATTCAAGATGGTTCCTGTCCGATGTGCGACTCCCGAGACGAAACCGTGATGCACCTATTCACTGGTTGTTTTTTTGCTCATGGTGTGTGGTCGGCAGTGGGTAGGTGGTGCAGGGTGGTGACTATAATGGCGTTCGACTTCAAAGACTTGTTGGGGGTGCACGATCAGGTTAGTAATAAATGGTCGCAGAGAGTGATTAGAGGGATTGTGTATATTTCCTGTTGGGCTATCTGGATTCTAAGAAATGCTAAGGTGTTTAATAATGTCACTCCAAAGGTAGTTGAGGCGGTTGCATTTATTAAGTCATGGTCGTTCTTATGGTTAAAAAATAGATCCAAGTTTGCTAGGCTAGAGTGGAAAGAATGGTCATGTAATCCTCTGTATATGATGTAAGCGTTTTTTGGTGGCGGTCCTCGTTTTGAGGCCTGCCCGTGTTTCTAATGAAGTTCACTATTAAAAAAAAGAATGAACAAGCTAGGTGGTGATTCATTGGTAAAGATAAAATCTTTAACATTTTTAGAGAGAGAGGTCTTGGGTTTAAGTAGTTTAGATGTAATAAAAAGAAAATTTGTCATTAAAAAAAAGGTAAGACTATTAAATAATAATGAATTGATTTCCCTGATATGGTCAATTGAATGCTAGCTGCCTAATATTGCGCAATAAATTGTTCCAAGTTGTCTTGTGGTCAATTTAATTTCATATAAAATATTAGAGTTGGTAGTTAGGTACATACTAAAAACTTTTTGGGTGTATAATAAATTAATAATACTTTAATTAATAAGTTTATCAACCTATTAATTTAACGATTAAACATGTGCAAATTAGACGTGACTCATTCTAATGATTTAATATCATCCAGAGACTCTAATGTAATACGTGTATTTGTGACATAGATGATGAATTGAAGGACAGAGGGAAGAGAGAAATGTTAGAAAAATGCTTAGCTAAATGTATGCATTTTGGAAGGTTGTGAGAATGAATGAGAAACAAAATGAAAAGAGAGAAACTGTTGGGATGGTGATGTTGCATGCGTTTAGCCATTTAGCATTGGACATTGTCTTATCTTCGTCTCAATAATTATCAAAGATATATTTTGAGATTCTTTTTATTTAAAATGTAAAGTATAACAAAGGATAACAAATTATATGCTTTATGAATGAATAAAAAGGATATATATTTGATAAAGGTTACAAAAAGGTATTCTATTTTTTTTTACTATTAGATAAAATATAAGAATTAGGGTATATTTTAATAATCTCTATCATAATTATAAGAAACGATTTGGTTACGTTTTTCTATAATTATTCTTATTGTATTCTTATAACTAGTTGGCCAATCATAGCTCAAAAGGGCGGCTTTGATGGTGTGCGGGAAGGACCTCCGCACAAGGCCCGTAATTTCGAGGGGCACACGATTTAAAAAAATTATACATGTTATTTTTTTAAATAGTAAACACATACCAATTCCAATATAGGCACATTTACAAATCATTTTTTTATGGTTTAGAATTTAGCCCACTTGCATTAGGTTTATTAGCCCAATACTAATTTGATTTTTTTAAATAATAATAGAACATTACGGAAGGGCACATTTTTCAAGCTCGAACAAGATACGTAAATTTCTCATAGACGCCTCTAATAGCTCATTACCTCTCGTCACCACAACTATATCGTTGTGCTTCTTGTTGTCATCACTATGGTCATATATACGTCCTTGTAGTTTGCAGCTGTCGTTTGAAGTGTTTGAATACATTAAAAAAGGAGTGTGGTTAAGGCTAGCCAAGAACACTTGGACTTCACTTGTATTAGGAAACATTTCATTTTGTGTACCTATGACACTTGATGAAGCACCGTTTAATTTTAGATCACAAATAGATTGTGTTGAGCCCTACAAAGAAAATATTAAGATATCTTAAATGTAATTGTGATGGTAAATTCAACTAAGTTTTGTTAAAGGTTTAAATGACTTTCGAAAGAAGTCTACATCTTGTTGTGAAAATATGACAATGGAATGGTCCACATGGTTGGGGCTTACATTAACTCGAAGAGTTGAAGACAAATGACTTAAACCACCAGTCACCAATATTATGAGTTTTACTGTTTCGACATGGTGCTAGATATGCAAATATAAGAGCTTAGCAACCGCTTTAACGAGGTAAACCTCTGAATTACTTACGTGTATGGGTGCTTAAAGTTTGTCTGATATGTTTTAAAAAATTGATAGACCAAAGATCTAAGGTTGGTCGATGTGTATCCACATAGTTTTGATTGTGTTGATATAAACAAACTTAAGTTTGAAGTCCCCAACTACATTGATCATTTGAAAAGGGTGGATACAAGATTTGTCAACTTAAAGGATATATAAGGCTAGAGGGTATGGTGATGGTCCTCCCTTGGAGGATGATCCGCCACGTAGGCGCCACATCATAGTCCTCCCAAGGATGGTCCATCACACAAAACTAGAGGGTATGGAGGATGGTCTTAGATGATCCTACCTCACCACTTTTATGTTTTTTATTTTTTTTAATCTTCTACTTTTTTTTAACATTTAACAAATAAACTAACAAAATATTTTCATTAATATTAAAAACCATTACATAAACTTAAAAAAAAGAGTAAACTGCCATTTTGGTCCTTGTGGTTTGGCCAGTTTTGCCACTTTAGTCCAAATCTCAAACTTATTACATCTGGGGCCCTGTGGTTTGCATTTTGTTGCTATTTTAGTCCAAAACCCAAAATTTCTCATTTTTGACTGTTTTAAGGTCCCTTTTTTGTCCTTTAGTGCAGGGGTAGTTTGGTCATTTTAATTTATTCTTTTAATTAATTAAAAGAAAATTAATTATATATATTATATATATATACATATACAGACACTCATCTCCTCATCTCTCTTTCTCTCTCTCTCTCTCTCTCTCTTTCTCTCTCTCATACACTCTTAACACCACCACCACCCGTCCCACCCCACACCATCATCATGTTATCAACCCCACCACCATCCTCTGCTGCCATCCACCCACCACCATACTCCCATCTTCAAGAACCACCATCCTCCGCTGTTATCTACACCACCATCATACTCCCGTGTTTAAGTACCACCGCCATCACCACCACCATACTTCCCTGGTCTTTTTGGCTTTAGTTCTACAGCCGCAACGACAGCTACTTCAACAGCCACAACCACCGTCACCGCCACAGGAAATCGTCTCTTTGGCTTCAGTTCTCCGGCAGCATCAGTTGAGTCAAAACCAGGAAAAATCGTTGCTTTTTATTTAGGGTTTTGATTTTGGGGGAAAATGGGGATGAGGGTTGAATTTAGGGTTTTGATTTTGGATGGATTTGGTGGATCGAGAGTTGAATTTAGGGTTTTGATTTTGGGGGAAAAAAGGGGATGGTGATGGTGATCAACTGGTATAGGCGGTGGTGACAAGGTGGCTGTGGCGGTGGTGAGACGGAGGTGGTGTTGGTTGCGGTGATAAGGAAGTGGTGGTGGCTGTGGTGAGAAGGAGATGGTGGTGGTGGCTGTGTTAAGAAAGGGAAAAGGCAGTGGCGGTGGTTGTGTTGATAAGGGGAGAAGGCGGTGGGTTTCAACCTTTATTTTTGGTTAGGGTTGTTGATTTTGGGTGTTTTTTATGGTTGTTCGGCAAGATTTGTGCTTCAATCTATGGTGGTGGAAGTAACAGTGGCTGGTGGTATTTTAGAGAGAGAGCAGAGAGTTGTATGTTGAGAGAGAGAGATATATGTCTGTTTGTTCATTCATGAGGTTGAAGATGAAGATGATATAAGGGTTTTATTATAATTGGGTTATTATAAAGAGATAATAATTCTAAAATGACCAAAATGCCCCTGAGGGTAAAGACAAAATAGCAGGTCATTAATGGGAAATCTGGTCAAATTTGAAATTTGGACCAAAATGGCAACAAAAACCAAACCACAGGGCCCTGGATGTAATAAGTTTGAGATTTGGACTAAAGTGGCAAAACTGGCCAAACCACAGGGACCAAAATGGCAGTTTACTCTAAAAAAAACATAACATTTAACATTTTTTTCTTTGCCCACCCGAACCTTTTCTTCCGTCACCCGAACCTTTTCTCCGGCCACACGTACCCTTTCTTCCGCCACGCGTTCCTTCACCTTTGCTTGTCACTTCATTATAATATCCAAATCAAAACTGAACTGGCAGCAACAAGGGAAACAGGTAAAATAGCTCACCTGAACTAGTATTATGTTATGTTTGTTAACATACAACCTTTCTTGCCGAAAAGAAACCTCGTTACTCGAAAGCTATATACAAGAAAAACTAATTATATTTCAAATGTGTATAAAAATTTATAATAATATGTAAGAAAGGAGGATATGAAAAAACAAGAACCACGGCAATCCATACCTTCACAATAACATCAGATATGTAGTTTTTCATTCCGTCCCGTTGCTCAACAGGCAATACATTCCATCCATATTTGATAACACCCTCAAGAACCTGTAAGATAGAAAACTAGTAAATTCTATCTGCCATGCAGCTACAAAATTGCCAAATAAAAATGATGTATTAAACCACTATAGTTGGTAATATGTTTGTGACTAACAGATCACAGAAGATAAAAATCAGTTACCTGTAAAGCAAAAAACTTGGTGTTTAAGCTTTGTGTATTGGACAGAATGTGAACCACTTGTAGCCACATATCAGGACTGTTTTGTAACTCCCACAATATATGATCAGCAGCAGTCCTCTGTATTATTAGTATATATGCATTAAAACATACTAAGAAAAACATGAACAGACCAACATGACCAAGTAAAAGAATGAGAGTATGATGCATCATAACAGATAAGAGTATGATGCATCATAACAGATAAACATTACATAGACCAACGATCAAGTTCGACCCATTTTTAAGACAAGTAATTTCTTATCTACCGCAGTTACATAATGCTTTTGGTATCCAGATGAATTGCCCTTTCACCAACTCTACAATTAGCATATTTTCTCTCTTTTATTGGATATTACTATAAGCTTTCTAAGAAGTTTTTATTGCTTGCTCATTCCAAAGTTACAAATATGTAATTCTTGACGGTTTATAACATGTTTTGTACCTTCTTCAAGACTGGCACATATTTACCAACCAAATTAGTTAATTAAGTGACTCTTATGTTGTTTGTTATACCCATCCCCCACTGCCACCTCAGCGCCACATCACCATCTCCTCCATCCTTCACCTCCACCACTCAACCTATGTTATATCCATCCCCCATCCCTCACTTTTTATATTTGCTCTCAAAATTTGGAGACACTACCTCTACGGTACGAAATGTGTGGTTTTCACGGACCACAAAAGTCTCCAACATATATTCAATCAAAAGGAGCTAAACATGAGACAACGACGTTGGGTCGAACTCTTAAACGACTACGATTGCGAGATTCGCTACCATCCTGGTAAGGCGAATGTCGTAGCTGATGCTCTTAGTCGTAAAGAACGTGTCAAGCTTCATTGTGTTCGAATTCAATCTGATATCCAAGCACGTATCTTCCAAGCTCAACATACTTGTATTACACAAGGCATGATGGGTAGTGAATTACCGCATCAACTTAAGCTTCTACTCGAAACGAAAGACAATGGGTTGCTTTATTTCAAGAATCGTTTGTGGGTTCCAAGCCAAGATAATCTCCGCACTTTATTGATGGATGAATCTCATAAGTCTCGTTACTCTATTCATCCCGGTGCTGACAAAATGTACAAGGATCTTCGTACTCAGTATTGGTGGCCGGGTATGAAGACGGATATTGCCTTGTATGTCTCTAAATTCCTAACTTGTCTCAAAGTCAAGGCTGAACACCAACGCCCATCTGGTTTGCTCGAACAACCAGAAATCCCGTTATGGAAGTGGGAGAACATTGCAATTGATCTCATCACTAAGTTACCGCGCACTTCTAGAGGTCATGATGCCATTTGGGTAATCATTGATCGTCGAACAAAGTCAGCACACTTTATAGCGATTCGTGAAGATTTTTCTGCTGATAAGCTCGCCAAAATCTATGTTGATGAGATTGTGTCTCGTCATGGTGTTCCTTTGAACATTATCTCAGATCGTGATGCTCGATTCTCATCCCATTTTTGAAAGACCATGCAATCTGCCATGGGTACCAAACTCAATCTGAGCACTGCTTATCATCCTCAAACAAATGGACAATCTGAGAGAACGATTCAAACACTGGAGGATATGCTTAGAGCTTGCGTGATCAATTTTGGTGGTAGTTGGGATTCGCATCTATCGTTGGTCGAGTTCTCTTACAACAATAGTTATCATGCTAGCATCAACATGGCGCCTTTCGAAGCTCTTTATGGTCGAAAATGTTGTTCACCTGTCTGTTGGAGTGAGATCGGTGAAGCCCAGCTTACTGGACCCGAACTCATTCATGACACAACAGATAAAGTCAAGAAAATTCGCGATAATCTTCTGGCAGCTAGAAGCCGTCAAAAGAGTTATGCGGACAAGCGACGTAAGCCCTTGGAATTCCAAGTTGGTGATCACGTTCTTCTCAAGGTATCCCCTTGGAAAGGAGTGGTCAGATTTGGAAAGAAAGGAAAACTTGCACCACAATACATTGGACCATTCAAGATCGTCGAGAGAATCGGAAAGGTGGCCTACTGTAACACCTCGAAATTTCATGTCCAATATTATATCGACACGTGTCACGTAAGGCAAACACGTCATGAACTCGGATCAAGTTAAAGATGTATGGTAGGATTTAAAACGTCAACATGTTATTAAAATACCTCTGAGTGACAATTTATAAAAATCCAAGCCTTGGAATATTTTTAAACATCTAAGAACTACTCCAAATCTGGATATTTAAATGAAAAATAAATTGTATTGCTAAACAAGTGATCTTGTATAAAAATGCAACAAAAGTCCGTTTAAAAAGAATTCTTAATGTGTAACACCCTAGTTATTTAATATGTAAATACCAACGATTAGATGTGTAGTTAAGACTACACATGCTATAAAAATACGGGTTTATTAAAACTTTTATAAATCATAGGTTATTCTACAAAACATGGTCGAATTCGTTGATTAAAATCTACAACGTTGCAATGTGCGGAAGCGTGTATCTTTGTCGTGTTCGGTTCTTCGCTGAGCTTGATCGTCTTCCGGCATCCCAGAAAGTACCTACATTTCATAAACATGAAATGCTTTAGTCATACGGTATTTAAAACGCATTTAAACGAGTCCGAAAAACAAACTGATCAAAATATACATTTTTGTACGGGGTCCACCGTAAATTACGGTGGACACCGTAATTTACGGTGGTCCTTGTTTTGACTTGTTTTCACCGTAAATCAGAAGAGATCCACCGTAGCATTTTTCAACTCCACCGTAAATTACGGTGGACACCGTAATTTACGGTGGCACCTGCATTCAGCTTCTCCAATTTGCCGCAACTTGACACGAAATCTTTCGTATCTTTCAAACCGCTTATCCGTTTGACCTACCGTTTCTTCCTACATGTTTGTAATTTGATTCTCCATCATATGGAGTTAAAATCCGACATTCGGCTTAACAAATTTTAAGACTTTTAAGTCTTCGGCTTAAACTAGGATTTACCCATTTTAACTCATTCATGTATTTATCAAACAAACTTATTTGTTTGATCCCTGTTTTCATGATATTAATAATTTCCATAATTTCTATCATATTGGATTCAAGTCACGGGTTTCTTACATATCCTAAACCTGTTTACGCTCATATGCGTATTTTTGACCCGTTAAGGGTATTTAGACATATTTTGAGCATGTCACGCTTTCATTTGGTTCTAACATTATAATACGACATTACTTATCAAGTAATCTTCCACCACAACTATATTTGTGGTGGACTTAATGAGGTGACCTAAATAATCCGTGTTTTTCCCGTTTGATTGCTAATTTATGACAAAGACTCATATAGAGTCATTTGACCGAAGGTTTACATCTTTCTCTTCTTACACTTATTCCAATTATTTATTTGATCATAAAGCTCGTTTCAAAACTACCTTTAAAGGTTGTTTATTAGAATTAGCCAACAAGGGCGTTTTAGTCAATTTTAGTCATTCTTTTACGATGAAGAACTATTAGTGCTTGTTTGGACCCCAAATCTGACCTTTTAACCATATTCTTGTTTAGAAACCAATATGTTTCTAAAACACCATAATCATAACTCCATTTATTCGCTTTACCTAAAAGATAACCGAATATCTTATTTTAACCTTGTCTAACTGTTATAAAACTCCAAGCTCTACATGATGAGTTGTATTATTATACATACCTGGTTCGGATCATTATATTGACCCGTTTCAATACCTTTCCTCGGTGGCTACTAAGTGATAGCGATGTAAGCATCCATGTGCTATTTATTTCCTAGAATCATGAAACTTGACAACCCATTAGTCGATATTGTCAAAGGGTGATAATTTCACCCTTTTGACCCGTTTGGCCTAAATGACCAATTACCATTGTCGAATTGTCAATTTTACCATTTTGCCCTTAATGGTTATTATGATTTAACTCATATGATAACCATTAAAAGCACATGCTTCATTCGTCATAGTATGATCGAATTACCGGTTTAACTCATTTTTAGCCATCACTATGTTTTCTTGTCATATTTGATTTTATTGTTCCGTACGACCACACGTCGGAACATCATATCTCAATTATGTATTTTTCTTTTTCGTAACTAATACGACGAAATAATATTATAAATATATGACTAGTGTAAGATATACTTACCTTGCATCCCGAATACGCTTTTCCTTTATGCTTGACTCGTTCGACCCGCTTTCTCCCCAAGCTTCACCTAGCTTGTTAAGCGCCAAACTATTGTCAAACATTTACAAGGCGGTTAAATTAGTCATTAACAATCACGACTATTCCACCTCACTTATTTTCTATGCCGATGCTACTATTCGGCTTCATGATTAGTTAACTTAACTTATCTAAAGTTAACTACTTTCAATCACATGTTTTCTACCTTAAGTCTAAATCAACATAGTATTTAGAGCTCTTATCACTTCATATCACGCGTAATTGCCATATCATTCGAATATGCATTTTCACTCTCAAATTCAATACTTTAGTTCTCATTTAGGCATTTTAACGAACACCTAATGTGCATATTTTTTCCATATTTACTAACTAGTTCATAACTAATTATTTTCACCAAGATTTATATCAAATCAAACCTCTATGTCTAGTGTTCATGAACTACATCAAGAACTTATCTCATAACAATCAATATTCATCAAATTAACACTCTAATCCGAGTGTTCTTCATATTGTCAATAAACCCATTTAACTTATCAATGGATCATTATGAATTTCATAGATTATCCAATAATCTAACATGTTATTGACTAGGGTTTATTCCTAGACATCCTATTACTTCAAGATTCATCCATGCATGACAAAATCAAGCTCAATTTCAGTTTCTTACAAACAACCTAGAATTTAAGATGGATCAAATCATCAAAATTTTACATACCTTGTGATCCTTTCAACTAGGTGTTCATGAATTTGTGCTTGAAATTCGATTTGGACTTGATTATAGGCTCCAATTTGGGAGTTTTGTGAGAATTTTAGGGCTTGAAGGAAAGCCTATGTCGCCCCCTGCTTCTTCTACGACCAGACAACCCCAAGTGGGTGTTTGGTTGTTTTTTTTTTAATTCTTGTTTTTAATAAATCAAGTTTTAAGTTTAGCAAGTTTGGCCCCTCCATTTTCCCTTAGTTCATAATTTAAGGGTTTTAACCCACTCATAAGTCACTATCTAACTAGGTTTGAATTATTCCTAGTCAGTTTAGTAGGTTCGGGAAGTCATAACCCGTTTTACTTTAAGTCCCGTTAAATCGGGACTTTTATCCATTCTATTTTCTTGAAAGCTCTTATTCACTTTTAAATAAATATTAGGATTATTAAATTTTTTCCTAATATTTACCAGTTTATTTTTACCACCAACGGTACTTTCCCCGTCTTTAGTATTAACGGGGTTTAATTACCAAACCCGTTTTCGGGGTGTTACAAGTCTACCCCCCTTAAAGAGGTTTCGTCCTCGAAACCTTTTCTTACATAATTTATCGAGTTTAACTCCATGCATTTGCTCTCGATAATTAATTAAGCATTTCTCATACTTTAACCGATTGTTAGTATTACCAAAAAGGTATGGTAATATCCTTTTGGTTATTAATCATCTACGTATCTTACATGACGTAATGCGACTTTAAATAACATAATCTCGTTATTTCCACTAGTTTAATTAACTTAGCAATATCCATCACTTTCATATACTATCGAATCCTTTATGAATCCGTTATTTTGACCCGTTTAAGGGTCTTTAGCGAAATCTTTCACTTTTAGCAACAAATTCTTTTGTTTTCAAATTCATTTATTCGATTCAGTTATACCGAATCCATCGCTTACAAGCAACCAAATTACTTAAATGACCTTAACCGGTCTCACTAACTAGACTTATTAGTCCAGTTACTTTTTACCGCTCGCTTGGTTATAATGTGATTCCACTTCACATTGCATTTCTTGACCGTGATCGTGTCACGTCATGTTTAATTTACATCAAAATTTCGTTTTTGAAAATATCACTTTTCGAAAACATCATCTTGCGCCTATAAATGTCAAGACCTGAATCTTTCATGCTTACTATTTAAATTCCTATCAGAATTTATGTTTGTAAAAACATTATTTCTTACTAAAACCGAAGTTTTAGTTTTAGGATCTTCTCTTTAACTTTTGTCAATTATCCATACCAGGATATTGACAGTCCATAATTTATTCTTATTTGGTTATATCCCATTACCGGGCTCATTATTCTCTCGCATTTAACGCTACCTTTATCTGGCTAGCGCTCATTCGTGCCATTCGGCGTTATATTGTATTCAACATGTTTGACCTATTAATGTGAAATCCATCACTTATAAACAATCAACTTTATTCTTTATTCTTTATTCAACCCATTCGACTTCGAATAGTTGAGTATATTTACTCACAATTTCTATATACGAGATTTTATAGTCATAACTCGTAATCCAAGTCCTTTGATTTTTTTTTTAACCCGCGTTCACGTCTCTTGGTTTACGCATGTGTTTAATTCTTACCCATCAACCGGGTGTTTTACCGAAGTCGTTATTATTGCAATCCTCCCGGTATGCATTAAGACATCGCTTCATTTTTATATTCTGACTTTGTCTTTAAGTTTGACGTTTTACAAAAACGACCCGTTAAGGGACTTATTTGCATTTTCCGGTTTCGAGTGTAAGTACACTCCCTCCCATTGCTTGTCTAAGTCATTTTTCATGTTTGCGTTTTCTGGGTTCGAGTGTAAGTACACTCCCTCCCAATACTTGTCTAAATCATTTTACATGCTTGCGTTTTATGGGTTCGAGTGTAAGTACACTCCCTCCCAATACTTGTCTAAATCATTTTACATGCTTGCGTTTTATGGGTTCGAGTGTAAGTACACTCCCTCCCAATACTTGTCTAAATCATTTTACATGCTTGCGTTTTATGGGTTCGAGTGTAAGTACACTCCCTCCCAATACTTGTCTAAATCATTTTACATGCTTGCGTTTTATGGGTTCGAGTGTAAGTACACTCCCTCCCAATACTTGTCTAAATCATTTTACATGCTTCTTTGTCCCTTCACTCGGGCTCATTATCCTGATGTAATACGCTTCAGTCACTCGGTTGTGCGTTTACCTTATTATCGAATATTTTGCTTATCTGATTCATTTGGGTACTTTTAATTAGTCCCATTTACTCCGCCCTTACTACATTGGATGTAGATGTGTCCGCTATAAGAAACTCGTGGTATCATATGTCACTACTTAATTGGCCAGAGTAAGTGATTAACACATGACATACACGACCTTTTTATAGTTTTCACATCACGCCCTATGTAAGTAATACCTCTGTTTATTTCTCTTGGAAACAATATCCTGGATAGGTATTCTATTCAGGTTTGTCCAAGTTTTCAATCTAAATCAGCAACTATCAGTTCCTACATATTGGTTGCATGTTTATATTCATGCAATAATTTAAACGTGCACCTGGTAAATGCTTGCCCTAACGGGCTTTTCTTGCCATTAGCCTTGTTCGCGACCATTACGCAATTTAGGTCCGTAATGAGCATGTTCTTCTTGTCATATCTCAGACCATTCCATCATCATACCCACGATTCGTTTGACACTCGTCGTCTTCAAACGCGAGTGTCCTTCAATTAAAACATTCACAAAAGTTAGTAACATCTACTTCAATAATCGCCCGTATTCTCATACAAGGCTTTTTCTACTATACGCGTCAACGCACGTATTTTCGTCAACTATATCAATCATTTCAATTGGGGTAACGTGTATCACACGGTAGCCCTATGTGTTGTTTACAACACTTTAATCATGCTAAACCATTAACATACCTGTACTTACCGGATTTGCGATCAAGCCTTGAACCGAACACTATCCTTTGTCAAGAGCATAAGGTTTAAGTCCAAGCATGGTTCCTCCCCACCATACTCGAATCTCTTAAACCAAGGCTCTGATACCAACTTGTAACACCCTAGTTATTTAATATGTAAATACCAACGATTAGATGTGTAGTTAAGACTACACATGCTATAAAAATACGGGTTTATTAAAACTTTTATAAATCATAGGTTATTCTACAAAACATGGTCGAATTCGTTGATTAAAATCTACAACGTTGCAATGTGCGGAAGCGTGTATCTTTGTCGTGTTCGGTTCTTCGCTGAGCTTGATCGTCTTCCGGCATCCCAGAAAGTACCTACATTTCATAAACATGAAATGCTTTAGTCATACGGTATTTAAAACGCATTTAAACGAGTCCGAAAAACAAACTGATCAAAATATACATTTTTGTACGGGGTCCACCGTAAATTACGGTGGACACCGTAATTTACGGTGGTCCTTGTTTTGACTTGTTTTCACCGTAAATCAGAAGAGATCCACCGTAGCATTTTTCAACTCCACCGTAAATTACGGTGGACACCGTAATTTACGGTGGCACCTGCATTCAGCTTCTCCAATTTGCCGCAACTTGACACGAAATCTTTCGTATCTTTCAAACCGCTTATCCGTTTGACCTACCGTTTCTTCCTACATGTTTGTAATTTGATTCTCCATCATATGGAGTTAAAATCCGACATTCGGCTTAACAAATTTTAAGACTTTTAAGTCTTCGGCTTAAACTAGGATTTACCCATTTTAACTCATTCATGTATTTATCAAACAAACTTATTTGTTTGATCCCTGTTTTCATGATATTAATAATTTCCATAATTTCTATCATATTGGATTCAAGTCACGGGTTTCTTACATATCCTAAACCTGTTTACGCTCATATGCGTATTTTTGACCCGTTAAGGGTATTTAGACATATTTTGAGCATGTCACGCTTTCATTTGGTTCTAACATTATAATACGACATTACTTATCAAGTAATCTTCCACCACAACTATATTTGTGGTGGACTTAATGAGGTGACCTAAATAATCCGTGTTTTTCCCGTTTGATTGCTAATTTATGACAAAGACTCATATAGAGTCATTTGACCGAAGGTTTACATCTTTCTCTTCTTACACTTATTCCAATTATTTATTTGATCATAAAGCTCGTTTCAAAACTACCTTTAAAGGTTGTTTATTAGAATTAGCCAACAAGGGCGTTTTAGTCAATTTTAGTCATTCTTTTACGATGAAGAACTATTAGTGCTTGTTTGGACCCCAAATCTGACCTTTTAACCATATTCTTGTTTAGAAACCAATATGTTTCTAAAACACCATAATCATAACTCCATTTATTCGCTTTACCTAAAAGATAACCGAATATCTTATTTTAACCTTGTCTAACTGTTATAAAACTCCAAGCTCTACATGATGAGTTGTATTATTATACATACCTGGTTCGGATCATTATATTGACCCGTTTCAATACCTTTCCTCAGTGGCTACTAAGTGATAGCGATGTAAGCATCCATGTGCTATTTATTTCCTAGAATCATGAAACTTGACAACCCATTAGTCGATATTGTCAAAGGGTGATAATTTCACCCTTTTGACCCGTTTGGCCTAAATGACCAATTACCATTGTCGAATTGTCAATTTTACCATTTTGCCCTTAATGGTTATTATGATTTAACTCATATGATAACCATTAAAAGCACATGCTTCATTCGTCATAGTATGATCGAATTACCGGTTTAACTCATTTTTAGCCATCACTATGTTTTCTTGTCATATTTGATTTTATTGTTCCGTACGACCACACGTCGGAACATCATATCTCAATTAGATATTTTTCTTTTTCGTAACTAATACGACGAAATAATATTATAAATATATGACTAGTGTAAGATATACTTACCTTGCATCCCGAATACGCTTTTCCTTTATGCTTGACTCGTTCGACCCGCTTTCTCCCCAAGCTTCACCTAGCTTGTTAAGCGCCAAACTATTGTCAAACATTTACAAGGCGGTTAAATTAGTCATTAACAATCACGACTATTCCACCTCACTTATTTTCTATGCCGATGCTACTATTCGGCTTCATGATTAGTTAACTTAACTTATCTAAAGTTAACTACTTTCAATCACATGTTTTCTACCTTAAGTCTAAATCAACATAGTATTTAGAGCTCTTATCACTTCATATCACGCGTAATTGCCATATCATTCGAATATGCGTTTTCACTCTCAAATTCAATACTTTAGTTCTCATTTAGGCATTTTAACGAACACCTAATGTGCATATTTTTTCCATATTTACTAACTAGTTCATAACTAATTATTTTCACCAAGATTTATATCAAATCAAACCTCTATGTCTAGTGTTCATGAACTACATCAAGAACTTATCTCATAACAATCAATATTCATCAAATTAACACTCTAATCCGAGTGTTCTTCATATTGTCAATAAACCCATTTAACTTATCAATGGATCATTATGAATTTCATAGATTATCCAATAATCTAACATGTTATTGACTAGGGTTTATTCCTAGACATCCTATTACTTCAAGATTCATCCATGCATGACAAAATCAAGCTCAATTTCAGTTTCTTACAAACAACCTAGAATTTAAGATGGATCAAATCATCAAAATTTTACATACCTTGTGATCCTTTCAACTAGGTGTTCATGAATTTGTGCTTGAAATTCGATTTGGACTTGATTATAGGCTCCAATTTGGGAGTTTTGTGAGAATTTTAGGGCTTGAAGGAAAGCCTATGTCGCCCCCTGCTTCTTCTACGACCAGACAACCCCAAGTGGGTGTTTGGTTGTTTTTTTTTTTTAATTCTTGTTTTTAATAAATCAAGTTTTAAGTTTAACAAGTTTGGCCCCTCCATTTTCCCTTAGTTCATAATTTAAGGGTTTTAACCCACTCATAAGTCACTATCTAACTAGGTTTGAATTATTCCTAGTCAGTTTAGTAGGTTCGGGAAGTCATAACCCGTTTTACTTTAAGTCCCGTTAAATCGGGACTTTTATCCATTCTATTTTCTTGAAAGCTCTTATTCACTTTTAAATAAATATTAGGATTATTAAATTTTTTCCTAATATTTACCAGTTTATTTTTACCACCAACGGTACTTTCCCCGTCTTTAGTATTAACGGGGTTTAATTACCAAACCCGTTTTCGGGGTGTTACATAATGCATCCAAGAACCTCATCATGCATGGCAGCACATGTAAAGGTATGCCAGCCTGTTACATGGTCCCCTCTACAAGGAAAAGACATAAGATTCGAACTTGAAAGGTTTGCATGGTCAAAACATGTGAAATGGACAAATTTCTAGCTTCTGCCCACCGGATACGGACCGTATCCATATAGGCTTACAGTTCGCAAGGAAGTCCTCTAGGCGAATTAAACCAAGTTCTGTTACGGATCGTATCCGCTTCTGGTTGCGGTCCGTAAGACATGGATGCGGACCGTATCCACTTCTGGTTAGGGTCCGTAAGACCTGTATCTGGGCAAATCTTTGGACAGTTGCCTGTTAAAACGGTTGCACCGCCTTATATGAGTGGTATTCGAATTCAGGGGCCTTGTAACTGGTTTTTAGGCACTAGGGGACACTTGTATTGATCATGGATAATCCTAGACTTGTTTGGCATCATCTTAATCAATCAAGAACACTATATAAAGGCCCTCATTGTTGCAACTTTTGATCATTCTTTCATAACTCCATTTCTGGAACTTCTTGGAGCACAAGAGCTTTCCCTAAGCATCATTAGTCGTGCATAGGTCCCTTATTAAGAGCCCAGTAAAAGCTACGTGCACTTGCTGTATTTGATTTATACTTTGCTCAGGTAAATACTTTTAACTTATTTTCCCTATACGGGCTTGGGGTACGGTATTATAATAATACCACTTGGTCGGGTATGAAGTCGTACAATCAGATATTGATTAAAAAGATGCATAACCCGTTTTATTCTGTCTTGTTTGATGCAATGCCTTTGGGGGGTTAATGACCGTGTCCTGGATATCCTCGGCTCATTCATTAGAAATGGCCACGACTTAAGCACGGGGTGTAGGCATACACCTGACAGCTGCGTATGTAAAAAGGTAGTCCACAAGAAGGGTATCTTCTTGTGGGTATTACACCAAGTGGTGTGTCTATTAATCTTGTTAAACCGGCTCTTCTAACCGGGTCCTGAATGGACGACAAACATGTAAAACTGTATATAAGTTTATTTTTAAATAATTATCCCAAGTTATAAAAGATATTTTGTGCCATGTGCATTCAAACTAATTTTCTTAAACTCTTTTCAAAATGAGTCAGTTAATTGTATTTACCAGTGTAAACTGACGTATTTTTCCAAAAAGGCTAAGTGCAGGTACTATACGAAATAGGCTGGCTACTCCAGGCATCAATAATCAAGTCTTGCAAGCTCTAGATGTTAAAGTCTGTTGAACAATGATCTTATTTATCTTTTGATCCGCCTGTGAATTCTTTACAGTCCGTTGTAATACTTTGATATTACTAATTATTCGGTTTGTAATGTGGTTCATATCTTTTGCTTCCGCTGTGCATTTAAATTTGTGTTGTTTGACTATGATGATATCAACTACGTCGCGATACTCCCCCACCGGGCCCACCGGTAATACGTGGAAATATCGGGGTGTGACAGGTTGGTATCAGAGCCAACACTGAGTGAATTAAACACTAGCCTTTTGTGTTTAATCTCAGTTACACAATTGCACATTCTCGAGTCTAGACAAAGAACTTAGGACGATTCCTAAATTGTTTTATTTTGTCCTTCATTGTTTTTCTTTGTTGTTTCTTTCAATTGTTTTGACAGGAAATATGCCACCGAGATTCCGAAGAGGAGGACGAGGCAAGGGGCCAATCCATGCCCCCAACGATCACGAGGCCGGGCCTTCACACCGGCGAACCCCTTCTGCTACCATGAGTACCGGTCCTTAAGGAGACTGGAGGATCTACTCGGAGCCCGCTAGGCGATCTGCCTCGTTTAGCTCAACGCCTCCTTACCGCCATTCCTTTGGGCCGCAATCAGAGAACGAGCCCGAAGATTCACACCACTCCTTCTTGTCGTTGCAACGGTCAACCTCACACCGGGCCTTCCAGGACCCGACTCCGTATTTTCAAGGCCGGTTCAACCCGGCAAACTACATTGAAGAACCAGTGGGTTTTAACCCATTGGGCCCTGAAGACCATTTCCCCGAAGCTCAGGGAATGGATATAGATGAAGACACGGATCCCATTGAACCACCTTCTGGGACACCTACTCATCCCATCGAGATTTCTGATGGGTCATTCTTCCATGGATCACCTTACCGTGGCCCAGACAGCTACCAGGCGAGATTTAACCAGTATCAATGGAATTCTACACCCTCTCACCATTCATCGCCTCACCAGCAGCAGCAGGAGGATCCCTCCGAGGATTCGCGTTTCGTGGCAGTCACGCCACCGCCACCACCGCCGCCAGTACAACAAGCGCCTCTAGAACCACCAAGGCGTAGAAGAACAGGCGCACGAATGTCCGTGCGAGAAAGGGGTTTTCACTTTAGCACCCCCCAACACTCAAGTGGCAGTCACTATCCGCCACTGCATGAAGACCCACAAATGGGTGGGCCTTCAAATCCAGTTTCAGAGGTAAATTCTGCACCTATTGCGCCGCCACCATTGGGTTTTGGTAACCCGATTCCTACATACGCCGGTTCAACGGCGTACAATCCATTTGAGCAGCCGGCCCACACTAACTACAACTATGCTGAAGCCGACCCATACCTTGTAGCGGCAAACTACAACGCCCTTCATCCTGAAGGACCATATGGAGCCCCCTGGGGAGTGGGATACCCATCTCATGGGTATCAAATACCTGCTCGACCTCCGTTTCAGCACCAGCCGCAGCCACCACGGTTTTCCCCACCGGAACATGAGGAAATCCTCCGAAGGCTAAACAGGGTGGAACGAGAATTTCAAGAATAGCGTAGGAACAACCGAGGATTTCTCAAGGGCCTAGCAAGCTTGTTAAAAGGAAAGAAGAAGAGGGATCATTGAATCCCTATATATATTGTTGTATTTCCTTATTTCAATCAAGTCCCTACGTGGACATTTACCTGTGTACTTAGTCCCTGCGTGGACTTGTCATTCTGTAGTCCCTGCGTGGACACATATTTTAGTAATCAGTCCCTGCGAGGACTTGCATTTCAATTTAGCCCCTGCGTGGGCAAGTTATTCTGTTAAAAGTCTCGTTTAGGGCAATGTGTACTCCTTTTAATGTTTAATGGAATGTTAAATTTAAAAAAAATTCATTTTTGTCATTATATGCATAAATATATTATACATGAAATAAATAAATCAAAAATCATTCCTTCTAAAAAAATAATCTGCCTATTAAATATTAAATAAGAATCTAAAAGGTATAACCTAGCCTGCATGTCATTATAAGACTTGGCCAAGATGGTAAGACATGTTTAAAAAGATTCAAATCCCTGTTAACATCTGAAAACATGTTAACACTCCTGGCAGACGTGATTCGTTAAAATCACACACGTCATTCTTATAATAGGAATTCTTCAAAAGATTCCTATCCTAACCTGACGATCTATAAATCATGGGTTTAAATCATCAATTAAGATGATCACATATTAAACATCCATTAATGATGTAGTGCCTACGGGCCATAATAAATGTCAAATAAGATAAAAGACAATTGTAGTCTAAGACTCCCTGTCAGAAAAAGGTAAAGAACTATGTTCGAACCTTAATGCCTTGATTCTCTGAAATCATGGCTTATGATTTAGAATGTCCCTGTGACTAGGCCTTTTGTGCCACTAATAATACCGTATTTGTTTTATAATTAGGATAAATTATAATAAAAATCCTAAATAAATATGATTAGCAAATTAACCAAATATGGTTTATGTTTACTGACGTGTGCGTATATATACATAATATTTTGCAATGAATTACACACGATTGGGTTTTAAATTTATAAAAGTGATTATTACTTTTACATCAAAACACACACGAAAGAGGCAAGTGTACCCCGTCATATATGTAATAAAGTATCGGTAAGAACCAAGTATCGATCCAAGGAAATGGGCGGAGAATTAGTACTAGACCTTTGTCACTAAACTACCGGTAAAAACATAGGTTTTGTGATTTTAAACTAAACTAAAGTAAGCATAACCAAATACATAATAAAAACATAATATATAGTAGATAAAAAGCCTTGCTAAATACACAACCACAGCATGTCAACTAAGTCAGTTTTGGCACTAAAAGCATTCGGTCAATTTTCCAATTTAAAACAATTAGTATCCCTTTCGGGAATCCTAACATGACAATCATTCGGAAAGCTAAAACGATAAACACACTTTAACCACCTAAAATTGTTCTTTAATGCACAATTGATAAATGTCTATGAAAATCTCTTAAAAATAAGTTAGGCAGCCGTTAGGATTATTCTAACCTCACTTAAACAAGGAAAGCGACACCGATAAACACAATGTAACCACCGAGAAAAGCATAAACTAGATTAAATCACAACCAAGTTCATTTTACAAATCTTGCACAAAAATTCACTAAGATAGCAATTTTGGCCTAAACTACTAACTAAGCTAACAAATCATGGCAAGAATTTATAACGACACCATCTAACCCGTTTAGGTCCTTACGTGACGGCAAGCTCTCTTGATTAACAATAATTACATTTTATTAAATCACTAACCATTTCTAGTATCATGATGCATACAATTAAACCAAGTTAAACTAGTTAACCAAATTCAAAGTTTACTAATACAAGATTAATTAAGCTTCATTTTTCAACTATCTTAACTAACCAAGCATCAATCATCCAACATAATTACTTATAATCAAGAATTCAATATCAATAACAAGGTTGCAAACTAATCATCAAAGATTAACATAGAAAATACTTCAAATGTCATTACAAACAAAGTTTAACAAACTAATGGTTATAATCTAGCAAGGGATTGTTGTGTTTTTGCCCAAAGGCTACAATAATACATAAATCATAATCTAAGTACTTGAAAGATTAACAAAAACATGGAAAGATTAGAAAATCAAACCATAAACAAGTACTAGACTAAGGATCCGGGTAGTAATCGAGCTAAACGAGACAATGTGGCTTGAATCCGGGTGAAAGCTAATGCCTCCGGAGCCTGAAAATCGCCTGAGAGCTCTCCAAAAATCCAGAATCTCGAGCAGAATGTTTCTGCTGTGTTTTTATACTTTTTGCTGATGCACGGTCGTTCCTCATATGGAACGACCGTTCACTTTATGTAATTATTGGAAATGGGTCACCATACTGCATACGTCATCGGATCGTTGACCAGATCTGAAATGGCACGACCGTTCCCCATATGGAACGATCGTTCAGTTCCGGGCTTCATGTTGCACGCCAAGTCGCACCTACCGTTCAGTTCCGAGACTCTGTTGATTCACCGGAGACGCACGGTCGTTCCTCATATGGAACGACCGTTCTTCACCAAGTCGCTTGTTTCCCTGGAACGCCCAACCGCACCTACCGTTCATTGCCGAGATGATCAGTGTTGTCGGAGATGCACGACCGTGCATCAGGTGGAACGGTCGTTCCACAGGCCCAGATCAGAATCCTTAACAGAAAGTCCGCAGATTTGTCGTTTTGTCCGGAAAGTCCTCGTTTTTGGTATCATCTTGTCTGGAATGCAGTTTTAGGCCTGTAAACACAAATGTAGATAAATAAGTATCCGAACGACGGTTTTACGGCCAAAAACGCATAAAATAGGGGTAAAACGGGGGACTAAAATATGTGTAAATTAGAGTGTATCAAATCTCCCCACACTTAAACCTTGCTTGTCCTCAAGCAAGCTAAACTAAAAAGCAATAAAGGACAAAAACAAACAAGAACGATAATTTACACACTATTTTATTGAAAACTAATATATAAACGGTTAGCCGGTTTGTCGAAAGACAACATCAAAAGATTCAAACCCAACAAGCATATGCAATTTAAAAAGCGACAACCAAGAAGCCGTGACTAAACATTTAATTGACTCACATGTTAATCTTCACCCAACTCACAATGTTCACACACACTCGGTTTTATTTATGAATCATACATAAAATGTGTATGTGTAAACACTCAACGCCTAGTCAATGAAATGTGCAATATCATAAGCTTGTCATAAGATCTCGTCTCCACCAACTAACATGCAAATGAGTGTAAATCAAGAGGTCTTTACGGGTTGTAACGTTAGGCTTGGGCGAAGGGTATGGAAGTGGACATTTAAAATGGCGAAAACGGTTAAAACTCGGTAGTAGCGTTTAACTAGCAATAAACAATACAACTTTACATACAAATGCCTTAAAAAGGCGACTAAAGCGCAATCGAGCTAATCAACAAGATTTTTAACATTTAAGCATTCAAAATTGCTCGATTTCTATCAACTTCACCCTATTTTAGGGTGTTTTATTTTCTGTTTTTTTTTATTTTTTTTTTAACAAACTATACAATGAAATATAAACACTAACAAGCTAGTTAAACTATTATTTTAACCGAGTTTCAACACTAAAAAGGTTTAAAAACATAAAAAGGCTAAATTTGGTTAAGTAGACGATAATGTGGGTAAACAAAGGTGAACGGGAAGGCTCGACATGGTTAATCCTAAAGGGTAATATAAGGTGAACGGGAAGCACAACACAAAGAACAAGGTACACAACAAAGGGGGTAATCTAAGTGCCTCTATCACGTTTACACAAATCCGCACGTTCATGGTCTTAACAAGCATACTAGTGACAAGTTCTAAATTGCACAAAACATCCGGCTCACTCCTATATCCGAAATGAACAAATATATAACAGTCTAAGCTCAAATATGCTCACGTAACGGAAGGAATGGGTAAAAGTGTGAAAACTATCATGTAAGTCTTTCTTTGTTTGTCACGCTTTCCGGTTTCCTTTTTCAAAAATATTTTGCTTGTCGAGTTTTTATCAAGTCCGATGCTTTCTAAAACATAACCAACCGGTTTATTTACCAACATATACACAAAACACACGTATTTATAAATGATTTTTTCTGATTTTCTGTTTTTTTTTTTTTTTTTTTTAAGAGGACAAACAAAGCTAAGTTAACAAAGTTAACCCCCTCCCCACACTTGAACTTCGCATTGTCCCCAATGCGAGACCCTAAATATAGAGAAAGGGATAAAAATTACTCCCCTCAAGATGATGTTGGTGCCACGAGACTTCCGAAGCTCTAACTGGTACGTGCTCCGGTCCAAGATCCGATAGATAAAATCTGCAAGTATGTCGTGTACACCCAAAATATAACAGAAAAAGAAAAACCAAACAACCATAATGTACATAAATGCTAACCATCCAAACAAACAGAAAGGAAATTATTTGAAAATACATATCTGGGGTGTTTTAAATACTAAGTCAAAATAAACACCCAAATAAAAACAAACTACTGAAACATGAAACACCACCAAGTGCTACCACTATCGCAAACTACTCATCAGCATCGTCGTCATCATACCTCGTGCCAGATGGGCCCTGATCGCCATAGCTAGGGGGTTCCACGGTGGGAACTCTGGCGGGTGCTGAAAATAGTTGGGGTATGCGTGATGCATCTCCCCGAACAAATAAGAAAAACCCGCGGACACCCCCTGGTATAGAGTATCCTGGCGCTGCTCTAGTCGGTCATGTGTGGCCCTAATCTCTGCCTGGCTGGCCCTAATCTCGTCCTGGCTAGCCCGGATCTGGTCCTGGCTAGATCTGATCTCGCTGAAGTAGCTACCATGCTGCTCCTGCGTAACACGCATGTCCTGGAACTGCTGGTAGAAAGTGGGCCAATCCTCATGCTGATGAAATGCATGATGCTGCGGCGAGTGTGGTGGTGTCTGTGGCTGTGGCTTGTGCATCTCAACATCTTCGTCTTCATCCTCATGTTCCTCCTCAGCTGGAGGTAACGGGTCCCATATCTCTCCATTCAAACCCCTCAACCTATCTCCCCTCTCCAACTCAGCAATAACCCCCATAAACTTCAAAGACCGGATATCAACATGCACCCCCTCAGTGATCAAAGTGAGACCTCTACGCACCCCCGGCGTCATATATCGCTCATTGTACGCGATCTCGGTCACGTACTGACCGCCGTGGATCTCACTATTGTGGGTCCGCCCTGAACACTTAACAAAGTACTCAGCCATTCTCGCGGCGAGGTTGATCGGTGCTTTGTCAACCAACGCATAAAGAAAAAGCAAATCAGGCGTGGGACAGTTACCCTGACTGTCCATGCGTCCGCATATAGAATGGCTGAATACGTGGTGCATCACTCGCACCAGAGGGTCTCGGAGGCGCGAAGCCTTTGACATCCGTGGGTTGTATGGGCCCCCAATAGCGTTACGTGCCCAGAATGCATCCCGCTCCGCATCATTCGGGAAGTTGAACCGATCATTGAAGATGTCGGGATCATCCATGTCCTCCCGCGTATAAATCCCAAGTCTCCGTCCCAAACGACCCACCGACCATGTATGCCATCGCCTACACAACCTGAAGGTGACCCGATTCCTGTAGCGGAAATCAGGTTCTGTACGTGCAACCGGCTTTTCATACTGATACGAGGCGAAGAATTCAATAGTCAATTCTTGGTACACGGGTCGGTTGCAACCGACCAGTTTTGCTAGCGCGGGAGTCATCATTTCATCAAGTCGGTCATATTGATTTAATTCTTTCATGACCTCCCAGTCCAACCATCGGGGTTCGCCAAATTGTTCCCGTCTTGCCCACAATTCATCGCGCTTCGCGATGCATAACGCTTCTTTCTCGATGTTGGGGTCAAATTGTAGGAAAGGGTGATCCATTCTGCAATGGGGAATGTTGTTAGGAAGACAGAAACAGGAGAAAAATGAGTTGAAAACAAGCGAGCAGCCAATTATGAAGCTACTGTCCAAACTGTACTGGCAATATGGCACGGTCGTTCTCCGGGACGCACGGTCGTGCGTCACCGAGAACTAACAGGCCAGACCAGACGATATCGTGAATAGCCGGCGATGCACGACCGTTCCACCTGACGAACGATCGTGCACTTCCGAATCTGCAGAATACGACCCCTGAACTTAGAACAATCAGATTTTGCAAAATTTCAACAAGTATTGGGTCAACAGGGGTCTGCAAATCAACCGGGTGTTCACGATACTTCGATTTAACAAGGGTTAGGGTTTCGATTTGTTTATGAAGAGAACCCTAAAAATTCCTTGAAAAAAATCGGAAGAAAACTACACTTAGAAAGAAATAAAACAAGAAATCTAACACTAGAGACGTACCGTGCGAAGTTGGGTGTTTGATCGTGCGAAAAATCGTGCAAAACGGTGAAAAATCGCCCAGGAACGGTCTGCAGCGGCTAGGGTTCGCGAATGGTGAGTTTTGCAGCAGATAATGGTATATATAGTGTGCAAAATGACCAAATTGCCCTCAGCCAGTCGCACGGTCGTTCTCCGGAATGGAACGGTCGTGCGTCACCGAGGTCGTTCAAACCCAGCAGCGTGTTCTCGGAAATGCACCGAGGGTGCGATCTACCGTTCCGGCTTGCTCGGAATTGCACGGTCGTTCCACAGGTGGAACGGTCGTGCATCAGCTGCAGATACAGAATTTCTGCAGAAGCTATTTCCAGCACCCGTTTCGGCCGTTTATCGCCGTTTTTTCGATACACCAACTGTTCTAATAATATTACAATACAGAACCTTCGCCCGGCACGTACAGAAACTAAACAAACAAACGAAAACTACCTAACTAACCTAAATTACGCTAAAACTACAAAAACAAATAAAAGGACAATTTTGCCCTCATAGCGCCAAAGACGCTCCTGCTGCATTTTTGTCGGCGAGTCAGCAGCGTAGACTCATGCTAAATTTTTTTCGACGAGTCGATAGCAAGACTCAAAGCTAAAAACTAGAAAAACTACAAAAACTACGAAAAAGACTACAAAGACTAAACTACCCCTAAAGCGCAAAATACGCTCTTGCTACATTTTTGATCCGCGAGTCAGTAGCGTAGACTCTCTCCTCCCCACACTTATGATGTGTGCGGGGTTTGGAGTTCAATCACCTCCACCGCCGATTCTATCGGCCCGGCAACGTACAACTTCAACCGGTGACCATTTACCTTGAAAATAACGCCATCCGCGTTCTCTACTGCAATAGTACCATACGGAAACACTTCCTTAACCGTGTATGGTCCTGTCCAGCGTGAATGAAGCTTCCCAGGAAATAAGCGCAGCCGTGAATTATACAGAAGAATAAGATCACCCGCTTGGAATTCTTTGTGGTCCTTCAAGCGTTTGTCGTGACGTTTCTTCGTGCGCTCTTTGTAGAGTACGGAGTTCTCATAGGCTTGGTGCCGCAATTCTTCCAATTCATGAATTTGGAGAAACCGGGCTTCACCTCCGGTTTTAAGGTCCAAATTCGCGGTTTTCAATGCCCACATAGCCTTGTGCTCCAACTCCACCGGTAAATGGCATGCCTTTCCGTATACCAACCTAAAGGGGGTGGTCCCTATAGGGGTCTTATAAGCTGTACGGAATGCCCATAATGCCTCATCAAGCTTGTCCGACCACTCCTTGCGGTTCGCTCCAACCGACCGCTCAAGGATGCGCTTAAGCCCGCGGTTCGTGACCTCCACCTGCCCGCTCGTCTGCGGATGATATGGTGTGGATAAACGGTGATGCACACCGTATCGGGACAAAGCCTTTTCAAGCTGTGTATTGCAAAAATGAGTCCCTCGGTCACTAATGAGCGCTTTTGGAGCGCCAAATCGGGCGAACAAACTCTTGAGAAACCTTACAACTACTCTGGCGTCATTAGTGGGTAAGGCTTGCGCCTCCGCCCACTTTGATACATAATCAACAGCCACGAGTATGTATTTGTTTCCACGTGAGGGGGGGAACGGTCCCATGAAGTCTATCCCCCAAACATCAAAGACTTCACAAACCTGTATCCAGTTCTGGGGCATTTCGTCGCGTGCCGATATGTTCGTCGCCCTCTGACAAGCATCGCACGCTTTCACCCAACTCTGCGCGTCACGGAAAATGGTCGGCCAGTAAAACCCGGAATCCAACACCTTCTTCGCGGTGAAGTTGGCTCCGTGGTGGCCTCCGGTAGGTCCCTCATGACACTGGCGCAGAATGTCGGTCGCCTCAGACCCAGATACACATCTCCTAATCACCTGATCAGCACCCACCTTGAACAAGAAAGGGTCGCCCCATATGTAGTGCTTGAGATCCGAAAAGAATTTCCTCTTTTGCTGGTGAGTCAACCCTTTTATCAGAATCCCGCAAGCAAGATAGTTCGCTAGGTCGGCGAACCATGGCGACTCATCACATATCTCAACACCCATCAAAGATTCGTGTGGGAACTTGTCATTGATTGAATCCCAACGCGAATCCTCGATGTCTCCGTGCTCTAACCGAGACAGATGGTCGGCAGCTACATTCAAAGCACCCTTTTTATCTTGTATCTCAATATCAAACTCTTGAAGCAACAGGATCCATCTGATTAGACGCGGTTTAGCGTCCTGTTTGCTGAAGAGGTATCTAATGGCTGCATGATCAGTGTATACAACGGTTTTCGAAAGCACTAGATACGATCTAAATTTATCGAATGCGAAAACGACCGCCAAGAGCTCTTTTTCAGTCGTGGTATAATGCTCTTGAGCGTCGTGGAGAGTTTTACTCGCATAGTAGATCGGATGGAAGTGCTTTTCCTTCTTTTGACCCAGAACGGCCCCTATAGCGTAATCACTCGCGTCGCACATGATTTCAAAGGGCAAACTCCAGTCCGGTGCGACTAAAATAGGGGCCTCTACCAACTTTTGCTTGAGGAGGTCAAAAACCCTCAAGCAATCATCTCCAAACACGAACGGAGCATCTTTCTCTAACAAACGAGTCATGGGTCTGGCGATTTTGGAAAAATCTTTGATGAATCGCCGATAGAACCCGGCATGACCAAGAAAGCTCCGTATAGCACGAACAGAGGTGGGGGTGGAAGTTGTGATATAACGTCGACCTTAGCTGGATCGACTTCCATGCCCGCGTGAGAGATTTTGTGTCCCAGAACTATGCCCTCCTTCACCATGAAGTGGCATTTCTCCCAGTTCAGGACCAGATTGGTCTCCTCACACCTCTTCAACATTCTTTTCAAATTTTCCAGACACTGATCAAAGGAATCCCCAAATACCGAAAAATCGTCCATGAACACCTCCATGGAATCCTCAATCATGTCGTGGAAAATTGCGACCATACATCGCTGGAAAGTAGCCGGCGCATTACACAGCCCAAACGGCATACGCTGGTAGGCGAATGTACCGAAAGGACAGGTAAATGTGGTCTTCTCCTGGTCCTCAGGAGCGATAGGAATTTGAAAGTAACCCGAGAACCCATCCAGAAAACAATAATATAACTTCCCTGACAGACGCTCTAACATTTGATCAATGAATGGAAGCAGGAAGTGGTCCTTGCGGGTGGCGTCGTTGAGTTTGCGATAATCGATGCAAACCCGCCATCCAGTGACCGTCCTAGTTGGAATGAGCTCATTCCTATCGTTCGTGACCACAGTCATGCCCCCCTTTTTGGGCACTACCTGCACAGGGCTGACCCAAACAGAGTCGGAAATGGGATAGATCATACCAGCATCTAACAACTTAATCACTTCCTTTTTAACGACCTCTTGCATGTTCGGGTTCAGCCGCCTCTGGTGCTGCGCACACGGCTTGAACTGATCCTCCATAAGAATTTTATGTGTACAGAAGGAGGGATTTATACCTTTAATGTCCATGATTTTCCAAGCGATTGCTTTCTTATGAAGTTTCAACACATTAAGCAGTCTGCTCTTTTCCTCTCCCGCCAAACCAGATGAAATAATAACAGGCAAATGACGCTTCTCATCAAGAAATGCGTACTCTAGGTGCGGTGGGAGCTCTTTAAGCTCCAAGGTAGGAGGATCTTCCACTGAAGGCTTCGACTTCACTTCACTCTCGCGATCAATTTCTGTGAAACGATCCGGACTCTGGGGACTATCATCACCAATCTGATAGACTGGCTGCTCTAAATAGTGGCCCTCCTGCGTAATGCCATCTAAGTCCCCACACAACAGATGTGTGTCCGAATCTATCTCCTCGATCGTACCCTGGAAATGCGTGCTCACATAAGTGTCGACAATGTCAACATAATAGAGCGCGTCGTCCTGACTCAGAGGATGCTGCATAGAACGTTTAATGTCAAACGTCACATGCTCATCATCTACTCGGAGTGTGATCTCGCCCGCCGCCACGTCCACAATCGTCTGGGCGGTATTCAAAAACGGGCGTCCGAGTATCAGAGGCACTCTCGAGTCCTCATCCATGTCCAGGATAACAAAATCCACGGGAAATACAAACTTGTCAATCTTAACAAGCATATTCTCTACAAACCCGCGTGGATACTTGACAGAACGATCTGCAAGTCGAATACTCATCCTCTTAGGTGACGGCTCACCTAGATCCAACTTTGTAAAAACCTTATAGGGCATAAGGTTTATACTCGCTCCTAGATCTGCTAACGCATTACTGACTGACAGATTACCTATGAGGCAGGGAAGCGTGAAACTGCCTGGATCGCCCATTTTTGTAGGCAGGCGATTCTGGAGAATAGCAGAGCAGCTTTCATTCATAACCACACAAGACATGTCCTCGAGTTTTTGCTTGTTTGAGAGGATGTCTTTCAGAAACTTCGCATACTTTGGCATCTGTGCCAAAGCCTCAACAAACGGTATGTTTATATGCAATTGCTTAAACATCTCAAGAAACTTACCGTTTTGTTCATCCATCTTCTGCTTCTTCAACCTTCCTGGATAGGGCACTGGAGGCTTGTAACCTGTGACCGGCTCCTGGACTTGTGCTGTACTTGCTGGGCGGAGCCTGGCATGCACCTCATCCGGTGTGTCGGTCGGGACCGCTTCAGTGATCGGTGGTGAGTCCGATATGACGGGTCCGGTAAGTTTTCCACTCCTGGTCATCACCGCATTCACATCTCTATGCGGGCCCGGGTTTTTCTCAGTATTGCCCGGGAGACCACCCTGGGGTCTCTTTGACATCATCTGTGCCAGCTGACCAACCTGATTCTCTATGTTCTGAATCGAGGCCTTGTGGCTCCTCATTTCTCCCTCATGAGAGAGAAAACGATCCTCGCTCTGCTGATAGCGTTTTTCAGCTAGCTGATTCGCGCTCGAGGAGCTAGTAAGAAGCTGGGACATCATCTCCTCCAGCTTAGAACTAGACTGAGGGGCCTGCTGCTGGGAACTACTCCCTGAGCCTTGATTCTGATGCGGGTATGAACGCTGTTGGTAGGATTGGTTGTACTGCTGATAATGCTGACCCTGACCCTGATGCTGCTGCGCTGGAGCGCGTGGAGTGAATCCCAAAGGATTTTGATTGCCTGTGTTCGCACGCCACCCAAAATTTGGGTGATTTCTCCAACCGGGATTGTAGGTGTTACTATAAGGGTTGTTTTGCGGCCTAACTTGATTACCCACGAAATCTACCTCTTCGTGGCCCTCGTATCCGACTCCCTGAAAACATGCCCCAGGCTCGTGTGACACACCACATTGGTCACAACCCGAGCCCGCATGCGCAATCATCTGGGACCTGTCGAATCTCGATGCGAGAGCCGAGATCTGAGCAGTAATAGCCGTATAGTCGTCAACAGCATGCACTCCTGCGCGGGATCCTGATGATGATGATGTAGCCCGACTCCTATCTCCTTCGCGGCGAGAGCTAGATTTCAACGCAGCCTTTTCAATGATATCGTAAGCCTCATTGGGCGTCTTTGTCCCCAAATCGTCTCCTGCATTCATATCTAAACGCTCCTGCGTATTGTAGCTCAGCCCCTGATAGAATGTCAAGACTAACTGTCTCCTGGTGAACCCGTGATGTGGAACATCAAGTAACAGATCCTTGAATCTCTCCCACGCTGCATGCAACGACTCCCCTTCATCCTGACGAAAGGTCACCACTCGGTTCCTTAGCTTGGTTGTCTTCTCGGGTGGAAAGTACTTTTTCATAAATAGCTCCGCCAACCCATTCCAGGTCCTGATGGACCCAGCTGGCAGTGACATAAGCCACGCTCTGGCTTTGTCACGCAGTGAGAAAGGAAACAACCGTAACCGAACGGCATCCTCCGAAACATCCCGCATTTTGAACGTGGAACACACTTCGAGAAAAGCTGCAATATGTCGTCCGGGATCCTCATGTTCGCGTCCGTCGAACTGCACCGAATTCTGCACCATATTAATTATACTAGATTTAATTTCAAAGTTAGGTGCATCAATAGTAGGTCTAAGGATACTCGGCTCCAGGCCTGTCGCTCCAGGTTGGTTAGACTCATTCAACGGTTGATTATCGTCTGCCATGGTTATGTTTCCTCCTGAGCCCTCGGCTTCAGTAGGTACCACCGAATCCGGCCCGCCAGATGCGAGCAATAGCCCAACCGCACGCCCTTTCGCGCGAAGACGCCTCCGAAGATCACGTTCGGGTTCGTCAGACGGTTCAACAAGTTCTGGAGCGGGGGTCGAGAACATCAACTTGCAAACGAAAATTCGACACGGTGAATATTTTATTAATTAAATAATGCTGTTTTTTTTTTCAGCTGAATAGAAGCAGAAAGTTATTATAAATGGGCTGAAAATTTTATAAAAATCCGAAAAATGGCCCGAAATTTTATAAAAATTCAACACAATAAATAAATGAATCGGCTAAAGTAAAAATGATACCCGAAGCTGAAAACTCAAAGAATAAACAAATAAATAAATCCGGATCGAATAAATAAATGAAACAAAACTACACAAGTGTACAAAATATGACTTGGAAAACGAATAAATCGAATCAAAACAAGAAATATAAACAAATAAATGAACAAATAAAGAATCAAGAAAGTATTCACAAATATTAACAAGTATATACACCGATAACCAAATGACTCGGGTCGTTCCTAAACTCGCCATTTCCCCGGCAACGGCGCCAAAAACTTGACGTGTGCGTATATATACATAATATTTTGCAATGAATTACACACGATTGGGTTTTAAATTTATAAAAGTGATTATTACTTTTACATCAAAACACACACGAAAGAGGCAAGTGTACCCCGTCATATATGTAATAAAGTATCGGTAAGAACCAAGTATCGATCCAAGGAAATGGGCGGAGAATTTGTACTAGACCTTTGTCACTAAACTACCGGTAAAAACATAGGTTTTGTGATTTTAAACTAAACTAAAGTAAGCATAACCAAATACATAATAAAAACATAATATATAGTAGATAAAAAGCCTTGCTAAATACACAACCACAGCATGTCAACTAAGTCAGTTTTGGCACTAAAAGCATTCGGTCAATTTTCCAATTTAAAACAATTAGTATCCCTTTCGGGAATCCTAACATGACAATCATTCGGAAAGCTAAAACGATAAACACACTTTAACCACCTAAAATTGTTCTTTAATGCACAATTGATAAATGTCTATGAAAATCTCTTAAAAATAAGTTAGGCAGCCGTTAGGATTATTCTAACCTCACTTAAACAAGGAAAGCGACACCGATAAACACAATGTAACCACCGAGAAAAGCATAAACTAGATTAAATCACAACCAAGTTCATTTTACAAATCTTGCACAAAAATTCACTAAGATAGCAATTTTGGCCTAAACTACTAACTAAGCTAACAAATCATGGCAAGAATTTATAACGACACCATCTAACCCGTTTAGGTCCTTACATGACGGCAAGCTCTCTTGATTAACAATAATTACATTTTATTAAATCACTAACCATTTCTAGTATCACGATGCATACATTTAAACCAAGTTAAACTAGTTAACCAAATTCAAAGTTTACTAATACAAGATTAATTAAGCTTCATTTTTCAACTATCTTAACTAACCAAGCATCAATCATCCAACATAATTACTTATAATCAAGAATTCAATATCAATAACAAGGTTGCAAACTAATCATCAAAGATTAACATAGAAAATACTTCAAATGTCATTACAAACAAAGTTTAACAAACTAATGGTTATAATCTAGCAAGGGATTGTTGTGTTTTTGCCCAAAGGCTACAATAATACATAAATCATAATCTAAGTACTTGAAAGATTAACAAAAACATGGAAAGATTAGAAAATCAAACCATAAACAAGTACTAGACTAAGGATCCGGGTAGTAATCGAGCTAAACGAGACAATGTGGCTTGAATCCGGGTGAAAGCTAATGCCTCCGGAGCCTGAAAATCGCCTGAGAGCTCTCCAAAAATCCAGAATCTCGAGCAGAATGTTTCTGCTGTGTTTTTATACTTTTTGCTGATGCACGGTCGTTCCTCATATGGAACGACCGTTCACTTTATGTAATTATTGGAGATGGGTCACCATACTGCATACGTCATCGGATCGTTGACCAGATCTGAAATGGCACGACCGTTCCCCATATGGAACGATCGTTCAGTTCCGGGCTTCATGTTGCACGCCAAGTCGCACCTACCGTTCAGTTCCGAGACTCTGTTGATTCACCGGAGACGCACGGTCGTTCCTCATATGGAACGACCGTTCTTCACCAAGTCGCTTGTTTCCCTGGAACGCCCAACCGCACCTACCGTTCATTGCCGAGATGATCAGTGTTGTCGGAGATGCACGACCGTGCATCAGGTGGAACGGTCGTTCCACAGGCCCAGATCAAAATCCTTAACAGAAAGTCCGCAGATTTGTCGTTTTGTCCGGAAAGTCCTCGTTTTTGGTATCATCTTGTCTGGAATGCAGTTTTAGGCCTGTAAACACAAATGTAGATAAATAAGTATCCGAACGACGGTTTTACGGCCAAAAACGCATAAAATAGGGGTAAAACGGGGGACTAAAATATGTGTAAATTAGAGTGTATCATTTACCATGGTTAATGAATTGCCATAAAAGACAATTCCATAATAAACTCCCAAATAAATTATTGTCAATATCTTATGTAACAGTTCAAACTACATGGCTGACTCGGATGAGATCAACAGTCACCCAAGGGAGAATCAGGATGGTAACCGAATTAACATAGCAGGTGCAGAACTACATGCATTGATAGACAATGCCATTACTCGAGCCCTGGATATATGGGACAATGAATCAAGTGGTAAACATAGCAAGACCTTATCTGCACCTCACTCTAAACCACCCTCCAAAGTTCATTCAGCTCGAAAGAGTGAATCTCATCACTCCTCAAATCAGAAAAGTGTCCCGTCTAAGCAGGTTGAGTTCAACCAAAAGCCTCGGGTCAAGACCTGTTCATATAAGTACTTTGTCTCCGGCAAGTCGAGAGACTTCACGGGAGAAAAAGGAGCCGTCGATTGTATGACATGGCTCGACGAAATGGACACTGTAGTGGATATTAGTGGTTGTGCCGAGCAAGACGTTGTGAAGTATGTGTCTCAGTCGTTTAAGGGAGAAGCTCTAGCATGGTGGAGATCGTTAATTCAAGCTACTGGAAAGATCCCGCTTTATAACATGACATGGGGTCAGTTCGTTACGTTAATCAAGGATACTTTATGTCCTCAACATGAGGTCGAGAAGATTGAGACTGACTTCCTCACACTGGTTATGAGGAACCTGGACTGTCAGGCTTATCTCACGAGTTTCAATACCATGTCTAGGTTGGTTCCATACCTGGTTACACCGGAACCTAAGCGTATAGCTCGTTTCATAGGAGGTTTGGCTCCAGAGATTAAGGCAAGTGTGAAAGCGTTAAGACCTACTACCTTTAGGTCTGTAACTGATTTGTCATTATCCCTTACCCTCGACACGGTTAGGCATAGATCTCTTAAAAAACTCAGACGAGGGAAAGAGGAAACGTGAGGATGATAACTCACGTTGTTCAGACAAGAAACACAGAGGGAACCATGAGAACAAGAAGAGTTCAGGGTTCAACAAGGGTAACCAACAGTCGGGTGAGAAGCCCAAGTGTAAGGTTTGTCGGAAACATCACTTTGGGAAGTGTAGGTTGGAATCGAACTCGCAGACACAATCAAGGACATTTGGATGTGGGATCTGCAAATCCAAGGAACACAAGACCTTGGATTGCAAAAAGTTGAAGGATGCGACCTGCTACAACTGCAACGAGAAAGGGCACATTAAGTCGAACTGCCCAAAATATGCCAAGAAACCAAAAGAAGGTAAAAAGACCAACGCTAGGGTCTTCAGAATGGATGCTAAGGAGGCATTGCAGGATGATAACGTGATAACAGGTACCTTTCTTATAAATGATGTTTATGCGAGGGTATTGTTTGATTCAGGGGCGGATAAGTCATTTGTGGATAATAAATTTTGTAAGTTATTAAATTTACCTGTTAAAACCCTAAGCATAAAATACGAAGTGGAGTTAGTTGATGGAACCATAGAATCTGCTTCAACCGTGTTAGATGGATGTTTCATATCCATTAGGGACCATTCTTTTCCATTATCCTTACTCCTCTTGAAATTAGCCGGTTTCGATATAGTAATAGGCATGGATTGGTTGTCTCGCAACCAAGCTCAGATCGTTTGTGCTAAGAAGCAAGTAGTCGTCAGAACTCCTCATGGCGAGCCTTTGACAATCCAAGGAGATACTAAGTACGGAATGCCTGAGCAAGTGTCCATGCTCAAGGCATCAAGGTATTTGAAGAAGGGTTGTGTTATCTACATGGCGCAAGTAACTATTGATGAACCAAAGCCTAAGGTTGAAGACATACCTATGTGCTTATGTGTTATATGCTTTTGTGATTGTATGAATTGTGTTCCTGAGCTTTAGTAAGTAGTAGACGTGTGAGGTGAGATTCGAATACAATGTGTTGAGTCCTGTGACGATGTCTGTTGCAGACAATGTCATCTGGATCCCGTCACCCACCACTTTCTCGTCAGGAAAAGAGAGACAAACGCCTTGCTGCTATCATCGCTAAACAAGTAGCAAAGGCCGTGAGTGATGTTTACGAGAATGTCAGCAAATCATCTGAGGAGTCGAGAACCGAAGCTCCTAAAGCTAGCGCCAAAGCTCCCTTCAATTTCAAACAATTCAAGTCTTGTGGGCCAAAGGAATTCACTGGCGAGGGAGGTCCTACTGCACTATTCCAATGGTTTGACTCCATTGAGGTCACTCTGCGACAGAGCGGTTGCCCTGATGACCTCCGTACTCTGAATGCTACCGGCGTCTTCCAGTCCCGTGCACTAGACTGGTGGACGGCCGAGAGGAACAAGTAAGGGAATGATGCAGCCTACAGACTGTCATGGGACGAGCTCAAGGAAGTCATGCTGGAAGAATTTTGCCCTCCTCACGAACGTCAAAAGTTAGAGGATGAATTTGGCACATACAGCAAAAGGATGGAGAAAATGTTGCGCTCACTGCTTGTTTCAAACAGCTCAGCATTATATGTCCCGACCAAGTCAAGACTCCAGACATGGCGATCAAGAAGTACATCCGAGCCCTGCCTGACTGTGTTGCCGATTTCGTGCAAGCGGCTAAGACTAAGACGATCGAAGAAACTTATCTACTGGCCGCAGAAATCAACGACAAGCGGGTCAAGGCTGGTGTCGGGGATAAAACTTCAAAGCATCTGCATCAAGCTACTACTGCCGCACCAACTGCTGAACCGACCGCATCAAGCAACAAGAGGAAGAACAAGAGAAAGAACAGCTCCAGCAACAAGAAATGTGCGATCACTGCTGCACCAGTTCAAGCTGTACCAGCCCAACAACGTCAAGTAGCGGCGCCTGTGACAAATGCACTGCTTGCCAAGCGTGCATACACTGGGCCACACCCGCTCTGCCTTACTTGTACCTACCACCACCCGACTACCATCGCTTGCCGATACTGTGCGCATTGCAATATGTACGGTCATTTTACTACCAACTGCCGTATCCGACAAGCTCCTGCTCATCAAGCTCTACTCACCGCCCCTTAGGGTCAACAAGCTCCTCCGGCACCCGCAGTCAACGCCAGAGCCTGCTTCGCATGTGGCGATCCTAACCATTTCTGCAACGTGTGCCCAAACAGGGTTGTGAAATAGGAGCCGCAACAGCAGCAGCCGCAGCAGCAACAACACCAGCAGCCGCAGCAGCAACAACACCAGCAGCAACAGCAGCAAGCAGCACGCGCACGATCGTTCAACATCAACGTGCGTCAAGCCCAAGCCGACAACAACGTGGTCAATGGTACGTTCCTTGTGAATGGTATTTATGCTTCGTGTTTATTTGATACTGGAGCCGATAATTGCTTTGTGTCGTTCGAATTTGTGAAGCTCCTTAGTCGTAAACATTCCCAACTCTCCTCGACGTTTGATGTTGAAGTCGCTACCGGAAGAACCGTCACCGTTAATTCTGTTCTCCGTGATTGTACTCTTGAGCTCAACAATCACATCTTCCCAATCGACCTTATTCCTATGCAACTCGGAAGTTTTGATGTCATAATAGGCATGGACTTTCTTCGTGAAAACCATGCTGAGGTGGTGTGCTTCGAAAAGATGATTCGATTCTCACTCGCGAATGGTGATTTATTGTGTGTCTACGATGAAACTACTTCGAAAGGCCTCCAACTCATGTCTTGCGTCCAAGCTAGCAAGTATCTCCGCAAGGAATACAGAGCTTTCTTGGCTAACATTGTAGTAGCGGAGAAGGAAAAGAAAGAGAAGAAGGAAGTGAAAGACGTTCATGTGGTTCGTGAATTTCCTCACGTCTTCCCTGAGGATCTTCCTGGTTTACCGCCAAGTCGTGATATCGACTTTCGTATTGATCTTATTCCTGGAGCCAATCCTGTTGCCAAAGCTCCTTATCGACTCGCACCGTCCGAAATGCGCGAACTCTCTAACCAACTCTAGGAATTACTCGAGAAAGGCTTCATTCGCCCGAGCACCTCTCCTTGCGGAGCGCCAGTCCTTTTTGTCAAAAAGAAGGATGGGTCGTTCAGGATGTGCATCGACTACCGGGAATTGAATAAGTTGACTATCAAGAACTGCTATCATCTACCCCGAATTGACGACTTGTTCGATCAGCTACAAGGTGCTACGTGCTTCTCGAATATCGATTTACGCTCAGGCTATCACCAGCTACGCATTCAAGAGGAGGATATACCCAAAACCGCTTTTCGCACTCGATACGGCCATTACGAATTCGTTGTTATGCCTTTTGTTTTAACCAACGCACCAGCGGTTTTCATGGATCTGATGAATTGCGTGTGTAAACCATATCTCGACCGTTTCGTCATCGTGTTCATCGACGATGTCTTGATCTATTCCAAATCGAAGGCCGAACACGCGCAACATCTACGTTTGGTTCTCGAGCTACTCCAGGGGAACCAACTCTATGCCAAGTTCTCCAAGTGTGAATTCTGGCTGGAAGAAGTTCAATTTCTGGGTCACATTGTCAATAGTCAGGGTATTCATGTCGATCCCGCGAATATAGAAGCAGTTAAGAGTTGGATTACGCCTAAGAACCCGTCTGAAGTCCGTTCTTTTCTCGGACTAGCGGGCTATTATCAACGATTTATCGAAGGATTCTCGAAGATTGTTGTGCCGCTTACCGCTCTCACACATAAAGACAAGCCTTTTGTTTGGGGAACTAAACAAGAGACTGCTTTTCAAACCCTCAAGCATATGCTTTGCAACGCTCCTGTTCTCACTCTACCCGACGGAAACGACGATTTCATTGTCTATTGTGACGCTTCCAACCTTGGTCTCGGTTGTGTCCTCATGCAACGGAACAAGGTTATAGCTTACGCATCTCGTCAGCTCAAAATCCACGAGAAGAACTATACAACCCATGATCTCGAGCTAGGCGCAGTTGTTTTTGCATTAAAGATTTGGCGACACTACCTGTATGGTACAAAGTGTACGATCTTCACTGATCATAGGAGCCTACAACATATCTTTGATCAGAAGGAACTCAATATGCGTCAACGCCGATGGGTAGAACTTCTCAACGATTACGACTGTGAGATTCGTTATCACCCAGGCAAAGCAAATGTCGTTGCCGACGCACTCAGCAGATGGAGTTATGTGCTCAGCATTCGCAACGTTCAAGCCCAATACGACCTCGAAACCCTCATTCGTGAAGCTCAGCATGCCTGTTTTAACGAACGCACTTTGAAAAAGGAACGAATCTGTCATGATGGAGCTCAGCTTGTGAGCAAGTCAAATGGGATATTCCACTTTCTGGACCGAATTTGGATCCCTAAACGGACTGATTTGCGACAGATTCTGATGGACGAAGCCCACAAATCCCGGTATTCTATTCATCCCGGTGCCGACAAAATGTACCAGGATCTTCGTTACAAGTACTGGTGGCCTGGCATGAAGAGGGATATTGCTCTCTACGTTGGAAAATGCCTGACTTGTGCAAGAGTCAAAGCTGAACATCAAAGACCCTCTGGCTTACTCGAACAACCACCTATCCCCATGTGGAAGTGGGAGAGTATAGCTATGGATTTCATAACCAAACTTCCGCATACGTCATCAGGTCACGACAACATCTGGGTTGTTGTCGACCGACTGACCAAATCAGCCCACTTTTTGCCAATACGGGAAGACTACAAGGTAGAACGATTAGCCAGAATCTACACCGACGAGATCATTTGTAATCATGGGACGCCTCGTGACATCATCTCTGATCGTGATGCTCGGTTTACCTCGCGACTGTGGGAAACATTTCAAAAGGCTCTTGGTACATCGCTTAATCTAAGTACCGCCTTCCACCCTCAAACCGACGGTCAGACTGAAAGAACGATTCGCACTCTTGAAGACATGTTCCGTTCGTGTGTCATAGAATTCGGTGGTAATTGGGATAAATACCTGCCGTTAGTCGAATTCTCGTACAACAACTGCTATCATTCCAGCATTCAAATGGCACCATTCGAGGCTTTATACGGAAGAAGATGTCGATCGCCTATTGTATGGCACGAGATCGGTCACTCCCAACCAACCGGTCCTGAGCTATTACAAGAAACGACAGACAGAATTTTCCAAATCCGAGGCAACCTGGTAAAAGCTCGGAATCGACAGAAAAGTTACGCCAATAGACGACGCAAGCCCCTTGAATTTGACGTTGGCGACTACGTACTCCAAAAAGTATCACCTTGGAAGGGTGTGGTCAGATTCGGCAAGAAAGAGAAACTAGCGCCTCGATATGTTGGACCTTTTAAGATTCTGGAAAGGATCGGAAAAGTCGCCTACAGACTCGAACTACGAGAGGAACTTAGTAACGTCCACCCGACTTTCCATGTGTCAAACCTCCGAAAGTGCCTGGCTGAGCATGATCTAATCGTACCTCTCGATGACCTCCAAGTAAACGAAACAGTACACTTCGTGGAGAAGCCTGTCAAAATCATGGATCGCCAAACCAAGCAGCTCCGACGCTCGCACATTCCTATTGTGAAAGTCCGATGGGAAGGCAAACGAGGCGCAGAGTTCACTTGGGAGCTCGAAAGCGACATGAAGGCGAAGTACCCGCAGCAGTTTGGAGAAAGTCTAGAGAAAGTGAGTGCTCCAAAGTGATTCACGGTGTTATACAACTTTCAGCATAATTTCGGGACGAAATTCCCTCAACTAGGGGAGGCTGTAACACCCCGTGTTCTCAAAAGTCAAAGTCAAGATCGAAGTCAACGACCGATTACACGACGTGACTTGTAGTAGATTTCTTTTATGAGTTTATTTTAGTTGTAATATGTGGAGTAAGTGTCAATAATTACAATAATCGACACGAATTATTCAACTTACGACTGTGAACTATAGGAAGTAACAATACGATAAAGTTAATTAATCAATAATCAAACTATGTTAATCAAATCGACATCGAATCGAATCGAAACCCGAATTACGCAATCGGAATAATGGTTATACGTGTGTGTGTGCCTTATGTGTTACTTGTGCATGTTTATTTATATATGTTGCGGAAATCAATCGAACCCGAACCCGAAACGCAATTGAAATGGTATGATAATTAGTGGAGAAGAGACAGTGCTCGATATGAGTGATTGGGACTAAAAGTAATTTAACTAGGAAACCCTATCGTATCGAACCGTTCGCAATCGTAATCGAATCAGCAAAAATCATCGCGTCAAACACACGAACCAAGTGCCATCCGGCCGGATAGCCATCCGACCGGACAGCCACTTGGTCAGTGTGCCAGGCACCATCCGACCGAGATGTCATCCGACCGGACAGTCATCCGGGCGGGATGCCATCCGATCGACTCACACTTTCCTCTTTTGGAATCCTATAAATACCCATGTCACTCTCAAACTTTCTACTTTTGGAAACCTCTGTCCGAACAGCACGCTCTCCTCACCTTTTCTTCGATTTCTCTCGATTCCGGTAAGATCTCGTCCTAAATCTTGTACTTTCTTGATCTACACGCACTCCTACACCTTTCTATCTTTCGAATCTTAACTTTTAACCGTGAAATCCCTAGATTTGAGGTGTTCTAGGATGATGTCATCATGAATTCTTGAAGAACTTCATGTTTTGACTCCAATCCACCAAGAATAACTTAGATCTAACCGATTTCCACACAAATACACAAGGATCTTGCAAGGATCTCAACATAAACATGGTGAAAAAGGATTGAAAGTTGGTTTCTAACTTTCTTTCAACTCTTTTACACTCATTGCACTCGAAAACTGGTAGAATCGGACTTTGTTCTAGTCTCCTACTTATTCTTAGTGCTGTACTAGTTCAAGATCTGGATTCTACTCATGAGACCACCGATTTCGGGTTAAACAAGAACAACCGTCTTGAGCCGGTTAACTGGCCGAGCTGGGGTGATTCCTGGTCGGTTTGGTCACTTGGGTCGAGATAGGGTTCTGTTGGTTAATACGTTGTCGGAATGCCTCGATAAAACGACAAACAATCAAAACGATCAAGTGTAAGACGAACGGAACAACCAGAACGGAATGTTGTCCGAGCGGATAGGTCATCCAAACGGGTTGCCATCCGAACGGATCACACTTGAGTCCCACTCTTGAACAATTTTAATGGAAGTTTGAGTATTGAACGAATTGCTATCCGAGCGGATTACCATCCGACCGGATTACTCTTCGGATCATGAGATACTACGACTTTAAAGACTTAAACAATTTTCAACATGTTCATTAACAGGGTTGCCACCCGGTTGGATGAACATCCGACCGAGTGACTCCTCTAATATGAATTTGTTCTCACCAAGTAACCTCATCACTAAAGTCGCCGTCCGACCGGATGACCATCCGAACGGATTGTCATCCGCACGACTGACCATCCGATCGACCGACTTGAAGGATATAGATACTTCAATATCTTTAAAATGCTACAACAAAAACTTCAAAGTCAAGCCATCATACACAAACACATCTTTCTCAAAGGAAGAAACAATCCACTCGAATAGCCATCCGACCGGACAAGCTGTCCGACCGGATGACCACCCGAACGGATTGTTATCCGCACGGATTGTTATCCGCACGGATTGTTGTCCGCTCTGATTACCATCCGACCGCACCGCTATCCAACCCACTCACACTTTGTATCATTTTACGTGTCACTCATCGTTATGCTATTAATCTAATCAGGCTAACCTTACTCGCTAAGCGCTCCCTTCAATCCATCAACCGCTGTGAGTATACTCGATCCCTTTTTGCTTTATGCACTTTTGGGTGTTACATACGTTACAACTATTCAAATCACATCAATCACACTACTCAATACTATTTGAACGCTAACCGTTAATGCATGTTATACGTGGCTTATGAATGCTTGTTTGTTATGTTTACACATGGAATGCTGTCTACCTGCCTTAGCAATGATAGTACTATAGTTTGGACTCAGCACCCGTTCACCCGGGGGTTGTTAAGGACAATTACTTGCATGGATTACGGTGGTAATCATGTATTGCGAACTGCCTCGGGCAGTCAACTCGTAGTCATTGGTATCGATGTGTCTATGTCGATAACTAACGTGCCTCATTTCGCTATGTGTACGTGCTGGTTATGCGTAAACGAATTCGAACTCTATATGTTATTATCAAACTTGTATGCTCACCTTTACATTATATGTATTGACTTTATTTTAACGTATGTGACAGGTGCTTAGGATGCACACTTGCTAGGAAGTCGAGGCTAGAATAAGGCTCTAGAGGCCAACAAATAGTTGTCTGTACTAAATCAATCAAGGGTCTCTAGAAGCAGATAAACAATTGCTATATTTAAATCTGAGTTGTCGGAATAGAACTATTTGCCTAGATTTTGTCTGTAATAATTTGTTTACCTTTTGAGACATGGTATGGGACATGTTATTTTAAATTGATTGGTAATGATAATTGTTATGGAAACTTCTGGACAATCTGTTTCGCTCAGTGCCACGCCCCGATGATTCCGCCATCGGTTGGGGTGTGACACATAACTCAAAGCGAAGTGATTTCAAAATGCATGATCCGGGCAACCCCCACCGGAGCCAGTTGACCAACAGAAAGCCAATAATATTTCAAAACTTCTAAAAAGAAATTAGTAAAAGGTATGGCAAATTTGGTTGGTCAAGAATACGAGTATAAAACACTAAAGAACCCTTTGGACACTGACCAGCAATCCGTTCCCAGGAGCAATGACCTCAAGGGAAGGAGAAATACCATGATCCAAACAGAATTGATTAACTTCATACTGTGTAAGTTTAGAAAACTGAACAAGCATATCATTTTTATTCGAAGCAATCGGAAAGTAAAGAAGAAAAGAAACAACTTACCCAGTTATAAAGAGAACACCACCGGAAAAAACCAAAGATTATAAAGAGGAGCCAACTAGAGAGAAAACAAATGAAGAATAAGGGGATGCGAGCGGTTATAAAGAAGTTACATCATTTCAAAATTCAAATCCCTAATAAAAAGGGACAGGTGGAGGGTGCGGATGAAACTGCCACCAGCTGGCAGCCTAGGGCACTCAAGCCCTCCCCCTGCGGTGCTGTCAAATCAATCACTTCCAAGCCGTCTTCACATGCAAGTGGACAAGTGAGCTTGGATATCAAAGCAACACATATCAGTTTACAAATATCTTTATGACAAAGGCCCAAGCATGGTCAACAGCCTCCGACGAGAAGCTTTTGACCACAAACTAAAACTCCAAGCTTCTAGTTTCCCCGTCTGACATGTGAAACTTTTTGTTAACACAAAAACTAACATTATGACATACACCACAAAAAAGAAGCATCTAAAACAATGTTATGTCATGTGTTTTGAACAAGTAGTTCTTTGGGGAACCTTAAGGTTTCCTAAATGGTTGGTAGCCTTGGAGGCTTTTGAGAAATATTTTAGGATTATGGCCCTTTAAGGCCTTATATTATGGTTTGAGAACAACGTTTCTAAGATTATGTTTTACTTTTTCCTTGTGTTGATGATGTTGTTATTGTCTTGTTGTTTTGTCATGTATCTTTTATGTGTGTGAAATGGGGCTTACTATAACAAACATGTAAGAAACTACTTTACCTTATTCGAGGATATCCTAGAGGTGGAATATCATAGCACTTTAGTGCTTCCGTTAAGACTCATTATGGCTAGAACTTATTACGACATGCTAAAACTCATATGGTCTACGATCACTCATTCAGACACATGTATGTTGTATCATAGTCCGTCATTACCAATCTTGGTTAAACATAAGGAAAAAAAAACCCCCAAATATCGAGGGCCTCCTACATCGGATTTACACATTGCAATATAGTTTTTAAACCGGAAACTTTCATCGAATCGTAGGGAAACATTTAAATATAACATCCAATATCAAATACAAAACATAAGATTATAGGTGTCAAGACATAACATAAATAATCATAATTTCTTAAAAAGAGGGAGAGAGAGAGAATAATAATTTTGTTCGGTATTCACAAGGGGAGGAAGTTTAGTATTTAAAAGTTGGGCTGAGAGAATTTTTTTTTTATTTTTTATTTTATGGAAGTTTAATATTTAAATTAGTTTTATTATTATTGTTGTTGGTTTGTTTGTTTGTTGTTTTTTTTTTTAATTATATAAATGGAAATAAATATGGAATTTGAAATCCTAAAAACCCTCCTTAAAAATCTCCGTATTAACTAAGGTCTCGGTTAATAAAATCCCTTTGTTAACTAAACCTAACCTAAAATCGGTGATTTCTTCAATTGCTTGCAAAAATCGGTGATTTCTTCAATTTAAAATCGGTGATTTCTTCAATTGCTTGCAGATTTGAAGAACATGTGGACTAAGAAGACGAAGGTTGATGAGCTTCCATTTAGTTTAATTGAATCTGAGATACTACCAAGAGTTGCGGCTAAGTCAGACATAGGTCGTTGCAGGTGTGTCTGCAAACAGTGGAAATCGTTTTTATCGACACCTACGTTCGGCAAGATGCACCTCCGGCTCCACGGAACCACCATCGACGACTATAAGGTTGTCATACTTGACGGACCCACCTTACGCACGCTTTGCCCTTCTAAGCCTAACCAACAAGCTTGTATCTTATCAAGCTTGGATGGATTGGTATGTTTAGGCTTTACGGAATCTTCTCAGCTAGTTTTTTGGAATCCATTTACAGGCGCCTCCAGGAAGTTGTCGTCTAACCCGCATAGTCCTTTTGACTGCTCTGCTTCCTGTACCGATGCTGATGTTGTCGGTTTCTATAAGGACTCTTCGTCTGATGATTACAGACTTTTATATTTGGAGGGCGGGGGTTACTTTGGGGCTTATATCTATTCCCACATATCGGATACATGGAGATAGATCAAGACTGATTTTGATTTTGATGTTTCTTTCTGCAACGCTTGGTCTCCTGCTACTTTATGTGGCCAATGCCTTTATTTCACAGTGTCGGCTTATATGCCCGCTCAAAGGCAAATGCATTGGTGGATTATCTGTTTTGATGTGGAGACCGAGACTTTTAGGAAAATATGTTGTCCCCCTGTTCCGGATGATGATGATATTACGAGTTATTGTGCAACTTTAGTCCTTCTCAATGGATTCCTCCACCTCTATGTATCCTATACCATATTTATAAATGACATATGCTCCAAGCAGAGCAATCTGTGGAGGATGATGGACGCTGATGGGTGGGTGAAGGTGGTTGCTTTCTGCGACCCACTAGATGAGGATAACTTTACTATGCAGCAGCAGCGTATATGCACAGCGAGTACCGGCAGTTGGCTTGCCGTTTTGGATAAGGATAACAATTCTTTCAAAAAGATCAACTCTGAGGACTTCAAAACACACTATCGCCATTTTTCTTCTCCGAGTTTTGAGTATACATCTAGGCGAGCGATATACGTTGAGACTCTTGTATCACCGAATCCCTGATCGAATTCTTCAGTACAACCAATTGCCGCCCACCTTATGATGATGATGATGATGATGATGATGGTGACTAGAATACCCCTTGTTTCTTTTTTATGATTGATTGTTTGTAATGCTGGTAGTAGACTTGTGTAATGGTACTTCTTGTCTATGTAGCTTGGTTTGATTAATTCCTAAACATATATTGATATTTGAAACTGTTTTAAATGATATAACAATAATAATAAGCTAATACGTTTTAGAATACAACTTACCGCAATAACTATGTCTCAGACAACAATTCCTAATATCATCATAAGATAAGTGAAGATCCTTTTATTGTTTTTCTACTTTTGATTGTGCATCGGATTTTATTTCAAGAAATATGAAATCAAATAGGCTTCATCAGTGTCAAAAGCCCAACCCGTTGAGTAGTGAACCTGACTCTGGACCATGGTCCCTTGGTGGTTGAATCATGTGTGCACCAGTATGAGGATTTGTATAGTACTCATGGGCCAAGGTCTGGTTTCTCGAGAGAGAGAGAGCACAATCAGAATCTTGAACTCCATTAAAAAACATACTCCAGGTCCAGGTGTCACATTTGGATTGATGTAAGACGGCAGGTTGTCCAAGTTGCTCTGTCGTGGAAGTGGGTGGTGCACTTGTGGTAGACCAGTGAACTCTCCTCCCTCTTGAGCATGATGAAAAGTCCATCACAAACCCTCCTGAATTGCAATTGTTTGTTGCATGGTTGTAAAAGTCCCGCCTAGGCTCCGAGTACTCCCCGAGTACTCGCTACAAGGTAGGCTGCCGAGGCACGAGTACTCTTCTCCCAGGCCAATTACACCCCGAGTAATCTCCGCCTAAGCCGAGTACTCCCGAATCCGACTAGGGAGCGCCTAACGACTTTTGCAACCATGGTTTGTTGTCACAAAACCAAGAAAAAGAGAGCTTTGACTTTTGCAGGTCAATGGACCATGTTTCGTTTTTCTTTTTTTGTAGTAAGAAAATATGATTTCTAGATAGAAAAATATTGACATCTAGATAGAACAGTACATACAGGAAGACATTGAAGAGTCATGTCATAAATATAAACAACAATGAGGCTGAACTCAAAAGCCTAAATTTAAAAAAAAAAGTACATTTCAAAAAAGGTTTTGTCCATTTCATCCATCAACACAGTTTGACTTTTGAGGTCAACTGTGTAGGCCATTTCAATCTCAAAACCACATGAAATCAAGAACTTTCCAGGTTTCTTTTATGCAATGTCTTTGGTCAATTAAATACAAAAAACGACATAGTTTTAACCTCAAGATGACAAAACTTTTCTAAGTTGTGAATAGAATCTGAGAGCTGCATCCCTTAGAGATAATACCAAAACACTAGCAATATTGCACAAAAATTTATAACATACATATTATGTCAACATGTAAATTTCGGCAAAAGTCACAACATTTATTTTCTATTTTCTGTAGCTCATTTTCAGACAATTGAAGAACTTCTGATCTCAAAAGTCTGAAAATTACATTTTTTTAATCGTGTTTGGTCAATTCATTCCAAAAAAAAGGCACGGTTTCACTTTTAAGGTTATGCCTTTTAACTAATATTGTAAAACTAAAGTTGGAAACAACAAAAAGCATGCTATGCATCTGATGGAGTTATCGTTAAGTTTACCACGTATCTATTAAAGTTATCATTAGTTATACTGGTTACAATACCATGATTGTCCTGCCTCTAAAGAGCGTGTGTCCATAAGCTTGTAGACATATTTCGCAACACTTGAGTTAACAGCATACATTAAAACTTTTCCAAATGAAGAAGACACCCAAAAGCAATCAGGCTTAGCATTCAATTGTGCAACAAGGGTGCAAGATAATATAAGCATGTGACAAAATTGTGTTATATTTGTAGACAAATATTTGACTTCAATGAGTGAATTAACTCTTATAAATCATTGGGTTATCAAACAAAACATGTCATCAGTAGCATATTATATTAAGGAGCAAATATGGTGGTATTAAAGAAGTTTGATTTTCAAGTACAGGGACGAAAAGTGTCATTAGTTGTATAATTAAGGGACTATTTTACAAATATATTTTATAAAAATATAAAAAAATACATATGTCAAGAATGGGATTCGAACCCATGCCCTTTCGGACCAGTACCTGAAACTGGCGCCTTAGACCAACTCGGCCATCTTGACTTGGTTACTTTATATCTTAGATGTTAATATATGTATAGTTTTGTATGATAAAAAAGAAACGAACGAACAGAAAAGAACATTTTTCATAAATTTGTTTTTTTTTTCAATTAAATATATCATTTTTAAACTTCATATTAAATATCTCATGTTTTCTCGTTATAGAATTCGACAATTCGTGCATGTAGCAAAGTCCTTTCGATCAGAGTGACTAGCATTAATTTCTAGAGCCGCTTGTACAAGTTATTCGATCCGCTTGTACAAGTTATTCGATGCTAACTGGCTAAAATCGCGAATTAAGTCAACTTAAGTCTAAGTAGTTTATTTAACAAACAAGTTTGAGCACAGACTTCATACGTTGAGTTTGATTAAGCTTGAGAGATTAAATAAGTGTATTACATAGATAAGTATAATTAGGGGCAAATCTATTTAGAAGTTGTTACCTCTCAACTTTGTCGGCGAAGTAGAAAATTAGTGCAATTTTTCTTCTTCTTAGTTTTATGTATCGAATATTCTTGAACAAAAAAAAATTATTCTCCCCACTACCCCTGAAATTTTCTTTTAGATCCGCTACTGGGTATACTATAACTCTATATGATTACGAAGAAAAACAAACATATTATGTAATAAACGGATTGTATTTGGTTTACAATCCAGTTTAAAGTTCTAAAATAACACATAATAATGACATGTATTTTATATTTGATTTGTGATTTCGCTAAAGGTTTGGTTTCATCATCAACGGGCAACGGCTCGATTATGTGTTTTTATAAGGCTATGTGTTATATTCACGACACAAGTGATAGTGCTAAGATGATGGTAAAAGATAGAAGTATAAGGGATACGTATAACACACAACCAAATATCCACAATCATCATGAACAATTTATATCCCTTCCCTTCAAATTCAACAAAATAATAATACAATTCTCGTATTTTCAAAATAGTACGTCATAGTTATTTAAATCATATTTAAATCTAAAGTCAAAAAGTATTCATTTACCGAGGAAATAATAACTTTCAAAATAGGCTTGTTTTGGGCGTTTTTTAAGAAGGTAGAGGATGATGTGAAGGATAGATGAAAAAAGGAATGTGCAAAACAAGCATTGTGAGAAAAAGGAGAGACGGCATGTTTTTTAGGTGTTTCTAAAACTAGTTACAATTATAAGACCATCCGTAGTGGGGCGGTATTTTAAAAAAAATTGAAAAAAAACTCCCCAAAATGCCCCACCCCCCATTACACCCGACGTTATAAGGCGTTTTTTTCTGAAAAAATTGCATGTTGGCGTTTTATTTAAAACGCTGAAGTGGTCAAATGGAAGGGGCATGTGGCCAATGGGAGTGGTCCAAGGTTTGACTAGCCAATAAGCAAGTAGTTTTTTTTTTTTTTTTGGTTTAATGATTGGAAGGGGCATTATTAGGCATTATGCCCACTACACCACTTTTGCAATAATGCCCCATGCTGACTGGGATGACACGTGTCGAATAATACCCCATGGTAGGGGCATTATTTTGTTTAACCACTACACCCGGTCTAAGACTCTTAAGTTAACACCTTCATGTCAAATCAGTATGTGGGAGTCAAACACAACCTCTTCTTGTTGTTGAGGGGCATGAATGACCATATGCCCCTTTGGTCACTACTTTAACCAATTACATGGTTTTTTTTTTTTAAATTGTTTTATTTATTGCTCAAATTCCCAAATGATGATGATGTAGCAATGGTACAATAATTTCATAACACATAGTTTAAGAGTGGTAACTCCTGAAAAGGTAGACAAGCGCTTAAGTAAGCACATTTTTAAGACCAACTATATTTGGGTGCTTTATGTTATTTTTGGATAAACATAACACTCGTAACGCTCTTAAGGGTTGTTTGACAACCTCTTCGTCATCAAGAGGTCTGATTAGGAAGGAGACTTTGAACCAATAAGACTACTGACTTGGCTCAACCTGATTGTTTGGTGTTGGAGGAGGAGGTGGTGGTGGGTCAATGAGGTGGTGCGTGAGTGGCCGGTTGAGAATTATGAACACATGTGAATGGATAAATAGGTAAAATTTTCATTTAACGTTATTTTGAAACTTAATGGTTAAGAGGTTTACAAATTGATTTAAAGATATTCTGTCAGTGAACCAAACACACTTAATGTGCTGACTCAGAACTATCAATTAGCCCCTTGGAGAAGACTAGAATTGTATATACCTACAATGAGAAGTGATGTATACTCGAGCTTTCATTGATTTTACTCTTTAACTTTTAGTATTATCACTTACAACCCCTTCACTTTCTAAAAACTTTGTAATAAATTCGAGTTGATTTACATTTCGACGTTTTTTTTTAAACGAGTAGGCTCGTATAAAATACGTTTTTTTGCTTATTTTTATGTACGTTTCAGTTAGGCTACGTTTTGACATATTTTTATGAACTTTTTTAGTTGGTCTACGTTTTGCCATAAGTTTTGTTTCAAAACGAGTCGGGTCAAATATAACGTTTTCATTAGACTATATAAATTCGAGTTACTTTACGTTTTGACGCCGCCACAACCTGTCGCACCATTCTTTAACTTAAAAAAAACTTAATGTTTTACGTCTTTGTTTTTATATACGTGTCGATATAAATTCATGTTGGTTAATATCTAGACATAAATTTCTTTCGCAAATAAGTCGAGTCAAATATAATACATTTTTGTGCTTTTTATATACGTTTTCGGTTGGTTTACGTAATGTGATGAAGCCCAGCAATTCAATCTAAGCAGCCCATCTAGCCCATTAACGATCACCATTTCTTCTCCCCTTGAATCGCTTCACACCTTCGAGTGTTTCTGAGAGGTTTCTGAGAAGAAGAGAATGGCGTTGCTAATGGAAAAGGGTGCAGAACCTCAAACGGAGCGTGAATTAGCAGACCTTGATGCTATATCTGCTCTTAAGGAATCAGCTGCTATTGAACTCAAAGTAATCTCTCTCTTTTTACTCACAAAAACACCACAAATTAACTTCAATTTCACCATTGAATTTCTTATTATCATAGTTTACGCACTTAATTATCCAACTTATTGTATGTTTTTGTTGATTTTAAAGTCGTGTTAGAGATTATGATAGTAGTAATTCGGATTAATTAAGTAATTGACTATATTATATGTATATCAAAGTTGTTGTTTAGGTTTTCATATTTATTTTGACCTAAATCTAGTGCTGGTGTGATGTGTATGTATAGTTTGATATTGTTGTTGACATAAATGCTTGAACAAAATACTTCTGATTGAGTTTTGATGCGAAAATAGAAGTGAGTATGACCATGTGCAATGATAAATACAGTAGATTAAGCTCTGATTTACTATTTGGTTTCTTATTATGATTGTTAAACTTGTAAATTATTATTTATTTATTATATTATTGTCTGTTTTCATTGATCTTAAAGCTGTACTGAAGAATTTGTAAGGTAAAAAAAATAGTAATTATAACCAGGTGCAATGGATGAATGCATCGATTTAGCTCTAATTCACTATTCGATTCATTGTTAAGATGGTTAAATTAGTTAATTATTGAATAACTGGCTATTTTCATTTATCTTAAAGTTGTACTGGAGAAGAAGATATCTCTGTTATCCCTAAATATTCAAATTAATGATGTCGTTTTCTTTGATTTTTCATGTATAACGAGTTCACGCCAACCCGCGCGTTGCGGCGGGATGTTAATTATAATTCGCTTTAGTATCACCATATGACAAATTTACAAATTCTAATGCGTACAAATCAATAGGATAACAACAATTCTACAAGTGCATGCTCCAAAACAACAAAAAGGTTAATAACAGTTTGCATTATAGAAAACTTGCTTCTTCTTACTCATCAAATTTAAAAACCTTTAAAACAAAATCAAACTCAATATCAACCTTTAAAACAACAACAAAGAAGTTTTGCTAAATAACACTACAGTGTCATGCTTATGCTCTTTTTTACTACTACGCGTTTTAAGCAACATGTTTCAAGGATCACGTTTGATGCGATATAAAGACCCATATTCGTCTAATGCAATTTAGGGATTACATTAGAACCCATACAAAAATAAGCAATCCATAAAAGAACATGTTGATATATAAGCTAAGCAAAAATGGCAGGTATGTATGCAAACTTGGATCTGTAATAACCTATTACGTTTTTAGGCGTCACCATACCACCAAGATTAAGACAACAAATCTAACAAAAGATTCATGGAATCAAAGATCACAAACCCATACTTGAAGTGGCATGTATTACTTCATGAAATCGAAGCACAAATCATCCAATTTACCGATCCATACGCCTGGCCTCCATTCCTCGCTCAAGACATTGCTAAAAAGTTCGGTTTCACCTGAAACTTCCTCATCAAACCGTTTCTTCCAAATCGACCTGAAAATTTGTTGGAAATCGAAGTAGGGATCATAAACATTCATGTTGCTTCTTTTCAAAATAACTCATCGCCACAATCACCACACTCGCCGACATCAAAATAACTCTTCCCGGTTTTCTTCCTCTTACCATCAGACGACGTTGTCTCTTCAACTTTTTCCGGGAACAGAACCGCAGAATCAAGAAACTCCCCTGGCGATTGTGGCACTGTGACTTCATATAAACATAACATTTAAAAAGCTTCATATGACCGTGTTTAAACACTCGATGATCACTCACCGCCTCTCCTTCAAACTCACGATCATAATTGAAACACGATTCACCGTGTGATCATAACTCACACGATTCACTAAGCGAATCGTTTTCGCTACCGTAATCATCCTTATGATCAACATCCACACGGGGCAAATTCAACCGGTAAAAGTCAACATCCAGATCTAGCGAAAAAAAAAGCAATTGTTGATAATCGATTCAGTGCAGAAAAGCAATTATTTCAAATATATCAAATGGTTAAAGGAATCGAAACATAACCTTGAGGACCAAAGATGATGTTCCAGGTTTCAATTTGTTTGAAATAAAAATCCAACTGCATTCACCGTTTCCGATTTCGGATCGACACACAGTTGTGTGTGTTCGGAATATGTATTACAAACTTTCGCAAAATAAAAGGATGTCTTTGATTCCTACTTCTCTCATCCAATTATCAATCAATATTTGTCAATGATCTATTCGATTATTCAATATTCAAAACTTAAAATGTGGTGTGATGAAAAGATAGTTTCATCCCTTAAATTGATTTCAACCGAATATCTGTCTTCCAATTCGATGAATGACACATCATTGTTCTTCTGTTCTTCGATCTTCTTGATCATAAAGTTGAAGATCGTGATTTATGATGATACGGGAATCGACGCCAAATCAAGGATGGATGTAAGTGATACTGTTACAGGAAACGTATGGCGGTGGTGAGAGGGCGCTGGTGGGGGGTGCGCCGTATGGCGGTGACCGCTTTTGTTAAATATGATGATACCAGAATCGGCGCCAAATCAAGGGTAGTTGGAAGTGACTGTTATGGGGAACGTATGGTGGTGGTGAGAGGGTGCTAGTGGGGGGTGCGTCGTATGGCGGTGACGGTTTTTGTTAAATGCAACGTTTAGTTACTTTTTGTATTGTATGGTAATTGTATGTATACAGTTCAGTATACTATTAATGTTTTATGCTTAACCAAGTTATAATTTTGATCAATTTTCAGGTAAAAAGTAGTAATGATTTTACAGTAAGCATCAGGGTGTGATCAAATTATGTTTCTTATTTATATAATTTCATTGGTTTGTTTGGGAATATAGGAAGAAGGTAACAAGTATGTCAAGATGGGAAAGAAACATTATCAACAAGCTATCAACTGTTATACACGGGCCATAAATCAGAAGGCCTTAAGTGACACTGAGACCTCAATACTTCATTCTAATAGAGCACATGTTAATTTACTACTTGGAAACTACGGGCGTGCCCTTTCAGATTCAGAGGAAGCCATAAAGCTGTCCCCAACAAATGTTAAGGTTTTTATTTTTGTTGTTTACTCGATATTTAGTGATATATTTTGTAACTTCTTCTCAAATTCTTATTAGTACGTGATTATGTGCATGTGTGTTTGTTGAATTCGTAGGCTTATTATAGAGCAGCTAAAGCAACATTATCTGTTAATAAGTTGGTTGAAGCAAAGGCCTTTAGTGAAAAAGGACTCGATCAGGACCCAGATAATGAAGAACTAAAGAAACTGAAAAAACAAATTGATTCGCAAATATCGGAACTTCAACAACGCGAGGCTCAAGTTTCTAAAGCTTTGAAAACCGCTAAGGTCTTGCATCTTGCTTATGTTTGTAGGATTGGGTGGATTGGAAAACGGGTTTAGGTTGAAAGTCGAAATGAAAACATTTTTGTCCAATTTTTATTGTCCAATTTTTATGAAAAAAGTTAAAGCGTAAAATGCCATTTTCGTCCCAGAGGTTTGGTCAGTTTTGCGACTTTTGTCCAAAGGTTTGTTTTTCCGCATCTGGATCCAAAAGGTTTGAAATCTTGCCATTTTCACCCGGGTCGTTAACTCCATCCATTTTTTGACGTAAGTCAGGGGTATTTCTGTCTTTTTTTAACTTAAAGGGCAATTTGGTCTTTTTCATCTTACGTACAAGCATTTAGCATAATGTACAGGTATTCAAAAGACCGAATAGCGCTTTAAGTTAACAAAAAAGATGAAAATACCCCTGACTTATTGGAGAAAAATGGATGGAGTTAACGAGCTGGATGAAAATGACAAGATTTCAAACTTTTTGGATCCAGATGCAGAAATGCAAACCTTTGGACGAAAGTTGCAAAATTGGCCAAACCTCAGGGACAACAATGGTATTTTACTCAAAAGTTAATAAATATACAACACTTTGTTACACCTTCGAATAAAATGACTCCAGGATCTTGTATGCATTAAACATACAATCCGGGCGACTTTCAAGTTGTAACCCCTTCAGCCCATTTGGCCTATCTGAGATTAAAAATAGCAACCTGTGTAAAAAGAGTATTGTTTGAAATTGTTAGCTCTAATGAGCCCTCCGGTTTTGGGTTTTCTTTTTCTTAAAATACAGTTTTCTATTCGGATTATGCAGGATATAATGTCAGCAATTGCAGACAGAGGAATAAAAATCGGGAAGGCTACATTTCAAGAATTAACCGGATTGAAAAAGCCGATATTAGATAACGATCATATGCTTCACTGGCCCGTTCTTCTTCTTTATGCAGAGGTTATGTCGAGTGACTTCATTGAGGATTTCTGCGAGACCGATATGTTCTCAGCTCATCTTGACTTGATATCCTTTCTCACTCATATATATGATCAGAAAATTACTAAAATTAGGAAAAAAAATAGATGTGAATGAACACTTAATTAGTTTTATTGTAGAATAACTTGTCAATCCTTAGCTATCAAACATGTTTTCGGATAGTGCTGAACCGTTGCCATGGGATAAAGAAAATGTGTATACTCGTGATGCTATTGAGTTGTACTATGACGTAAGAAGTTGGGGTTTATGTTATGATGTTATATATAGTTTAATTTGTGTATATTTTTTCTTATAACTTTTTTTAATACTTTTGTTGATTTTTATTTACCAGGCTGGATCAGGGGTTTGCTTGTCAAAGAAGGAAATTCTTAGCAGTTTATTACAGGGTACAGCTGCTTCCCATATTGAATCTTTCGGTGATGATGATACAGATGCAGCTAAATCTTCACCTAAAGAAATCTCTTCAGTTGGTATGTGTGTGTGTGTGTATATATATCTTTTACTTCTTTCTGTTAAACCCTGTAAAAACTGTTAAATAAGTTTATCTATCATATCCATATAGTTGTTTTTTAATCTTATTTAACACAACAAACTGACCCATTTTAACCCATCTTCAATTTTTTTGTCGTAATGCACTATAGGAAACAATCGTTCAAAATGGGTGAAAGTGAATGAAAGAAAAACCCTTCATGCTGTTCTCAAAGAACCGAATTTCGTTATCCCCGGAATCCCAGGTTTGTAACCATAAAACTTAAACGTTTTCGTGTTCTTTTGGATTTAAGACTCGCGTATCTTTTATTTGAATGCTAAATTTTTTTATATTTTTATCTATGGGTGCAGTGTTTTTTGTTGTTTCCAAGAAATCCAGTTTCTATAAAGACTTCAAAAGTGGAAATTGGTCCCTTCCAGCCTGAACCAAATTACATCTGATCAACACTATTCTGATGTATCTGGTAAACTTATTTTTATTGTAATGCATGTACATTAACATTAACATTTTGATTAGATGAACAAGTGAAGATAGAGGGCTTATTATATGTAGTCTGCCAGTTCATGTAATGTTTCCTTGTGAAAGTTTTGATCAATGACAATGTTTATCAAACCATACATTAGATAAAAGGATTGTCGGTTTTGACTTGCACTTAAACGTAGTTCTGCTACCTATATGACAAAATTAGAATCAGTTCATTTATAACATGAGATGTATAAATAAGATCAGTTGAACGTTGAGATGCATATGTCCAACCTGTAACCGATGTGTTGAAACTGGACTAGTGGCTGAACTGGCTGCTCGGTCATACAAATTGGGCAACAGGCAAAGGGAGGAGGCAAGCGTTGGTGGTTTGCCACCAATTTTGACCGGATCGCGTAAAAATGTTGGTCCATTGTGATTGCCCGGTCTATTAGAACGTAGCAGAACTAGCCGCACCAGTGGTTTATAGTTAAAGTGGTCGGACTGAGCGGCTATCACAAGATTGGTTGTAACCGACCCAATTTAAGAGTTCTGGTTTTGATGAAAATCACAAGATTTTGATGTTTTAGCCCAAGTTTTGAATATGGTTCAATACAATCGTAAGAAATTTTCGAGGTTTGTCATTAGAGCATCAACGGTGGACTTTTTCCAGTCGAAACTCTTCTTTCTCTTTCCTTCCCATGGACCTCCCTTCATTTCTCCCTCTTAAGATAAGAATGCATATAGGGGTCTTTGCACATGCACCTTGGTACCTAAAACATCGTTTTTCGCTCCCCTTTCTACCTCAACCTTCTCTCCACCACGTAGGTGTTCGTGGGTCCATGGACGCCATTGCAGACGTTCTTATTTAAAAGAATCTTATTGTGTTACTATACAATTTTAGAAAGAAAATATAAAAAGACGATGTGATGTGTGTTTTTAAGTAGCTCAATATGGTATCAAGCGTAGCCACGTATTTATATTTTTTTTAAATTTCTTAGGTATGTGTAAATTTGTTTCTAAAAAATATATTTGAAAGGTTAAAAAGTAACCTTAAAAAATAAAATTATAATTTTGAATTTTTTTCTAAGAATCTATATATAAAAATCGTTGTAGCTTTATTTTCTTAAAAGAAATTAAAGTCTCTTTTGCAAAATAAAACAGAAATTGATTAAGTAAAAATCATGATAAAAGAGAAGTTTAGAAAGTGCAACTATTTTTTTTTTTAATTTATTATTGTTATTTCTTAAATCGTTACTAACAAAAAATTAAAAATAAACATAACGATTTTTGAAACATTTTCTAAGCAATATGTTACAAATGATTTTATAAAAAAAAAAAAAAAACAAATTGAGTTGATTAATTATATGAGGGAGAAAAAGGTTGGTATAAACACTTGCTTAGAAACTTGCATAAACAAATAAATATTGACTTGATTAATTATGTACATATGATTTTATTAAAAAAAATGATTTTATAAAAAAATGAGTTGATTAATTATGAGGGAATGAAAAGGTTAAGACTTAATTAGAAACTTGCATAAACAAAAAAAATATTGAGTTGATTAATTATGGTGTACATATAGCTTAGAAACTTGCATATGATTTTATTGAGTTGATTTTATAAAAAAAAAGATGATTTTATAGCATCACCCTCAAAAAAAGTGACAAGTGATGTACATATAGCTTAGAAATGATTATGGTGTACATATGATTTTATATTATCACCCTTAAAAAAGGTGATAAATGCTGTACATATAGCTTAGAAATGATTTTATAAAAAAAATGAGTTGATTAATTATGGTGTACATATAGCATCCTTCAAAAAAGTGATAAATCCTTGCTGGTATAACCTCTCACGTCATAATCTCTAACTTTATCTCTATATTATTTCTTTAGTACAAACTAAAATGCTTGAGGTACAAACAAAAAATGTTTGGAGGTGAGCTTCACTATAGCAAAATCTTTATACTTCAAAGATGCGGATTCAGATGGAGAAGAAACAACGGTACACAAGGTTTTTATCATGTATGCAAACAGAAAAAAAAAACACCATTCACCAAAAAAAAATCAGGAAAGAAAATCTTTACAAGTTAACTACAACAGGAAAACAAACAAGCATCGATAATTACAGTACATGGTGGATCACTTAAACCTACATACAACCGAAAAGCAGCCACAGGAAATGGCCACTTCGGGTGTACCAACTGCCCTGTTAATAAACATATTGTACATGGTCAAACATACAAAAAAAAAGGTCAAAAGTGAGTGAAAGAAAAAACCAAAGCAGTAGTCCATGGAACCAAATCCAGCTAGCAGCATCGGTTAGGATAGCTGGTGCACGTTCCTGCAAGCAAAATGGCGGTTCAGCGTCTCATTGTCACATTACACCCATATTTTTTAAAGAAACATTTTGAATACAACTTTTAAACATCATATAGTTAGTTACCTGTACTATTATTCAACATCGACCATTTGTGCTTCAAGATAGTTATCAGGTCTGGTAAAATTTGTCCCGCGAGCACCGTTAAACTGAAGGATTCTAAGCTTACCTTCCTGGAAAGACACATAATTATAAATGTGAATCAATCTAGTTTAAACAAAACTTTGAAGAAAATAAAATGTTGAACAGATATTAAAGGTTGCAGGTTTTTTGGTCAATCTTCTTTGCAAAATGTAGTTAATTAATTAAATGAAGAGTAAAATGCCATTTTTCGCCCCTGAGGTTTGGTCAGTTTTGCGATTTTCGTCCAAAGGTTTGTTTTTCCGCATCTGGATTCAAAGGTTTTAAATCTTGCCATTTTCACCTGGCTACTGGCTTGTTAACTTCATTCATTTTTCTCCGTTAAGTTAAGTCAAGAGTATTTCCGTTTTTTTTTTTTTGGTTAACTTAAAGGGCAATTCTGACCTTTCCAGGGGTGATCGGTCTTTTTACATAGAGTAAAAAAGACCGAATTGCCCTTTAAGTAAGCAAAAAAGACCGAAATACCCCTGAATTAACAGAGAAAAATGGATGGAGTTAACGAGCCGGATAAAAATGGCAAGATTTCAAACCTTTTGAATCCATATGTGGAAAAACAAACCTTTCGACGAAAGTAGCAAAACTGAACAAACCTCAGGGACGAAAATGGCATTTTACTCTTAAATAAATATGATTCCATATAAACTAATTAAAAATGTAACGTGTAAAAGATATGAAGGAATACAAACCTTTGTCCCATAGACAATACCTCCACCAGAGAAAGGGTGAAAACAAGCTACATTCACCTCATCTTCTGCACTTGGAAGCACACTCACGAGTTCCATATCTGAAACTCTATATACCTGAAATTTAACATCACAAAACTTGAAAAACTTATAAAACTAAACTAAGCATGACAAAACAGGCAGGTCGGGTAACAGTGAATATTTGAGGGAGTAAATTTTGAAAGTTGGATAACTGAGTGAAAATAGTGAATATTTACCTCCAAAACTGTGTAAATTGATAAAGAGGTGTCACCATTGATATCAATGCTTCTTAGAAGAGAACTATGACGACGGCCATAAGCAAGCAGTATGTGCTCAGAACTAGGTGAAAACTACAGGAAACAGAAGATAAGATATTATTATAGCATCTTTAACTCATGAAAAATTGTATAAATTCACCCCTCAAATTTCAAACTTGACAAAAAAAGCCCTCATACTTTCTAACTTCTCTTTAACCCTCAAACTTTTGACATGTAACCCATTCTACCCCTAAACTTTGCTATAATGTCAAAGCTAACCCTCTAACTTTTTAAATGTCACCTTGCCCCCCTCAAGTTTCTAAGGTTTCGAGCTTACCCTAAATTCATTTCTTACGTTTTTACTTTTATGGACGACGTGTCGGTATAAATTCGAGTTCGTCTACGCTTTAACGTAACTTTTGTTTGAAAACGAGTCGGGTCAAAGATAAAATGTTTTTTTACGTACGTTATAAGTTGGACTACGTTTTGACATAAATTTTGTTTGGAAACAAATCGGGTCAAATGTAATACGTTTTGATTCGACGATATAAATTTGAGTTATCATGCGTTTTGACGTAAATTTAATTCGGAAACGAGTATGGTCGATCGTAGTCTATACGTTATCATTTCACGTACGGCAGGTAAAAAACTAGTTCATATACAAAATTACATATGAGTGTATTGGAATGTAAAAGCAAAAGAAGATTACATTTAAAAAACATAGAATTTAAACTTTTGGATTTTTTCAAGGTTAGATGGTTGGCAATTAACTCTTAACGTAATTTACCAGATATAAAATAAAGAAATGAATGAAGAATGTAAAGAAACTTACCTGGACGGAAGTTAAACAGTGAGCAGCTCTAATAGGCCTCGAGATAAGTACCGAACCAAAGCTGCATAATTATAATAACCGTCAGAATACACTTTAGCATACGAAAAGAAAGCTGAACTCCTCGGTGAGAATAATCGAGCTTACGTGGCCTCCTCAAGTGAATATACTCTAAGTTCATAGATGACGTGGCGAGCAGAGATTGGATGGCGTGTAGGAGATGTTCCGGCCCTGCTCACATCTTGATGGAGTTGCGTTGATATCCCGGAATCAGCTTCAAACTGAGGAAGTACACATGCAACACACGCAGCTAGATATCTCCCACATGGTGAAAAATGGGCACCCATTTCACTGCAACATCATCACCACACACCTTGTTAAAAAATCTATCAAACCTTATACATTAAAAAAATAATTAATTTAATATATATCCGTCTAAATTTCATAATATCATATTTACCCTTCCAAATTAAAGAAGATAACTCTAGTTACTTATAACAGTCTGTTTTAAAAGGGTCTTTCCGTCTTTTTTGTTAACTTAAAGGGCAATTCAGTCTTTTTCATGGGTATTCAGTCTTTTTACATAAAGTGAAAAAGACCGAATTGCCCTTTAAGTTAACAAAAAAACAAAAATACCCCTGACTTAACGAAGAAAAATGGATGGAGTTAACGAGCCAGATGAAAATGGCAAGATTTCGAACCTTTTGGATCCAGATGCAAAAAAACAAACCTTTGAACGAAAGTCGCAAAACTGGCCAAACCTCAGGGACTAAAATAGCATTTTACTCTAACTTAAATTAATATACATCCGTCTAAATTTCATAATTTCATATTTACCCTTTTAAAACACAAAAAATGCCATATTTACCCATTCCACACTAAAGAAAAAAACTTGTTACTTATAACAGTCTGTTTTACAGAATAAACGAATCGGATCAAAATTAGTGACTTCAATTGTTATAATTTATTTTAAGCAACCCGTTATACCTGCAAAGGACAGCATGTGGTATTACTAAACGACAACTTTCAGGCTTGAGCAAGGCACATGGATTTTTTATATCATGAGACCATATTCTTAGCTTTACAGTACAAGGCAACTCAGCGGCTGCAGTGGCAGTAAGTGACGCAGATATTTGAGATTGTATTATGTTCATCATAGGAATCGAGTCAACCCCATCAGTTGACTCATTGGTTTGATCGAGATTTATGTTGAACGGTGGCTCGGTTGCAACCGTATATCTATGTGGACTGCCACCGAGAGGAAAAGTTGGTGGTGGGCCTGCTTGGTTTTGACTTTGACCCATTAACCATCCTTGCATAAAAGGTAGTTCCCAACGTACATGTTCTCTTAACGGGTCCAAACCTGAATCCCGACCCAACTGACTTGACTGACTTGACCCCATATCTTCAACACCAGATATATTCATGTTTGAAGCACCAGCACCATCAGTCTGCATTAACTGTAAGGGTACTAATGGTAATTCAGCTGCTAAACTCAAACGATCAATGCGATGCATATTGCCCATATATACAGCAGGAGGGGGGTAATGCATATAAGCCTGAGATGTTGCGGGTGCCATTGTAGAATCTGAAGAGTCAAGATCATTCACCTGCAACACCAGTTTAATGATTCAAAACATATTTTAAGTTTCAAATAGTTTCAAACTAAAGATGAAAAAACAGGCAGGTTGGCACGGGGTTAGGCCTGTGAACGAACCAAACGTTCATGAACTGTTACAGGAAATTCGTTTATGTTCGTTTGTTAAAATAAACGAATGAACATGAACAAACTCTTTTGTTCAATTAATTAAACGAACTAACATGAACACACGTTTTGTTCGTTCATTTATGTTCGTGAACGTCCGTTTATGTTTGTTTATTTACGTTCGTTTAAATTTTGATAAACATATATGTAGTTATATTTGTATAAATATAAACGTTAAACGGGATTTCTAACTACTTATACGAAAATAACTCCTTAGTAATTGGGCTTCCTAGTAATAAACATGGGCTTTCGAATGAAACTTATCGTAATTAATCACTTATTTATATAAAAAAAACTACTTTATGTTCGTTTATGTTTGGCCAGTTACGTCCAAATGTGTTTGTTATGTTTATTAAATTTTGTTCGTATGAGTTTGTTTGTTTATGTTCGTTTACGTTCGTGAACTATTCGTTTAGGTTTTATACGAGCGGACATAAACGAACACGATCATGCTCATTTTATTAATAAACGAACATGAACCAAAAAATGTGTTCAATTATATGTTCGTGTTCGGTTAAAGTTGAATGAATGAACACGAACATGCCCTTGTTAATGTTCGTTCGGTTCGTTTACAGGCCTACACGGGGTCAAATATGTTCAGGTCAAAACAGGTAATTTTAGTACAAATAACATTGGGTTGGAAAACTATTGCAATAAAAAACTGTAAAGTATACGGCGTTTTGTGCATTAAAGGTACACTTTGAGTGACTTTCAGCACATTTGACCCATTGGTTCGTTTGACAGGTTCCATTTTAGCTACCTTCTTTACCCATTTGAGATTACCTCGGCGGTTAATAGAAGTGGAGCAGCATGTGGATGGAAATGCACAGCACGAAGAGAACGTCTAGTCCTTAATATAATAGCAGGTGAAGAAGTCTCACCTCTACTGTTGTACTGCCATAAATACAGCTGAAATAGAAGAGCTACAGTCAACATATTGAATTTAACTTCACCAAATATCTAGACCAAAACAACATTAAGAGACATGAGTACAGTTAAATTGGTATCAAGACCTTATGGCCTGCAGCAACTGCAAGCAGTTCACCTTCAGAATGAAATGCAATGGAAGCAATAGGCCGATCTGTACACAAATAATGCAAACGTAAGACAATAAAAATATGCACACATAAGAGTTTACGTAAGCATATGTGCTAGCTTTCATCTTGGTACACTGATTGCGCATATAGGTGGCAAAATAAGGTCTGAAAATGGGTCAAAATGGGTAACTTATTAGCGGAAATCAAAAGAGTTATGTTGGGCGGACCTACGTCTTAACACTTTTCTTTATCCATTTTAAAAAACATAAATAACTAATGTGCAAAATATGAAAACTATATTATTAGTTTACTACAATAATACTCCAAGGTTTTTATGAATTTGAACACACTTAGAATGACTTTGAACCCATTCGACTGGTTAAGAGATCAAACATAATCCAATTCGACCCATCTATAGGTAAATGGGTCAAAATTCCCATGTAAGTGCGTGCTCATATATCCTAAATGATAAACCCTTAAGGGCTTAAACAGTTTCCATTTGTTTAATCGATTTGGTAAGGAAAAAGAAAATGTTCAGTAAGTACAAAAATCACGAGATCTTATGCATTCTGATGTATTTGCATTCCATAAGCGAACTTCATGGTCCAAACTTCCACTAGCAAGTATTTCTGGATGCAACGGGTTGAATCTAACCTGTAAAATCAATATCAGCACATTAACAAATTAACAAATCAGTGAATGTCTATCTGAGACTTTATGTATGAGTTTAAGTATCAAAATAAAACAATTAATGTGCCATATGTTCAAAGAAGAAGCTAGCAGCAAAACGTACCACCCAAGGTGTTCGTCTATGTCCACTCAAAACCTTTAAACACTTTCCAGTTTGGCAGTCAATTATTTTAACAGTATGATCACCACTGTCAAATCCCAAGAAATTCAATTATTTAAAAATATAGAGATAACATCTAATAAGATAACAAAGACAACCAAGAACATACTGAGTAGAAGCAAGAATTTTCCCATCCGGACTAAATGCTGCTGCAATAGTCGACCTCGGTGAAGGCATTAATGAACAATATTTGGCTGATAACCACCCCAAAGACTCGGTTTCCACCCTATACAAGCAATCAAATTTGAAACATTATACAATTGCACTGTTACATATTTTAATTTACACCAAATAAACAACTTAGAGGTGACAAAATAAGTGGGTCGGGACTTGCATAACAGGTCAAAATCATGTAGTTGTTTGTGGGGGTCAAAAACGTCGGGACTCATTCACCTATAAAGATAAAATACAACCCGAATGGACTCATTCATAAGCAAACGGGTCAAATTTGCCACCTTTAAATTATTAAGACAGATATATGACAGTATGAGCAACATAAATAAAACTTTGGGATCTACGTAAGTACCATGAAAGAAGTTCGCGCCTTGAGTCCCTTGCACTTTGACTGTTGGGCTTAACATATCTTCTATGGTTGAGATCAAAATTTCTACCCCTATGCCTTCTCGACACATGCTTTTTTATTCTTGGAGCTATCTCTCTCCTGGTCAACATTTGGAACACATTCCTACTACTGAAAAATTAACCAGTTAGACGCCAGAATACAACAAACCTCATCACAACATAATTGTAGTAGCTTTCAACATTAAGAAAACAATTCACTTGTTTCAAAGCTACAACATACAGTATGATAACATACAAAAAGTAAACCTATCAAAACAGCAATCGAACAAAATAATCATCCGACTGAAAAAAAAAATCAATTAACACTATTACAACAAACAAACAAACAGATTATAAGTGCAAGTAAACCAAAATATGAAACGGAACTATTTGTGTGTCAATCAAGGAACAATAAGCTAGAAAGTAGGCTTACATTTTTTCAGATAATGACAGTCTAATATATCTGATTCATCAGTAAGTATCACATAAAGCACCAGTAATCCAACATACGAATCAATGATTACAAAGATCTAGCTCAATTTCTAACAAACAAAATCAGAAAAACAACATACTTCCCATAACCTCATGAAACAAACCGAATCGGACTACTAAACTGTATCACCATATCAAATTCGCACGTCACACAATCAAGTATCCGGTTAAAACACCAAAATTCAGCATCAATCAATCGAGATTCCTAAATTTTACATTAAGAAAATGAAGTTATCGAAAAACTGAAACAAAATTGCAAATTAATCATGAAGATAATTGAATCTCACTTTTAACACTATTACAACAAACAAACAGGTTAAAAATGCAAGTAAACCAAAATATGAAACAAAACTAAAACTATCTGTGTGTCAATCAGGGAATAATAAGCTAGAAACTAGGGTTACACTTTCCAGATAATGACTTCATCAGTAAGCATCTAACATAGAATTCAATGATTATAGAGATCTAGCTCTTTCTAACAAACTAAATCCGAAAAACAACATACTTCCCTAACCTCACAAAACAAAACCGAATCTGACAACTAAACTGTATCAACACATCAAATTCACACATCACACAATCAAGTATCCGATTAAACTACCAAAATTCAACAACAATCAATCAAGATTCCCAAATTCTACATTAAGAAACACAAGTTAATGAAAATCTGAAAGATCTAGCTTCATTTCTAACAAACTTAATCCCAAAAACAACATACTTCCCCCAATCTCATACCAAAACCTAATCAAACTACCAAAACAGTATCAACACATCCAATTTACACACCACACAATCAAGTATCCGATTAAACTACCAAAACTCAACATCAATTAATCGATATTCCTAAATTCTACATCAAGAAACTCAATTATTAAAAAGTAGAAAGATCTAGCTCAATTTCTAACAAACTAAATCCGAAAAACAACATACTTCCCCTAACCTCACGAAACAAAACCAAATCTGACTACCAAACTGTATCAACACATCAAATTCACACATCACACAATCAAGTATCCAATTAAACTACCAAAATTCAACAATAATCAATCAAGATTCCCAAATTCTACTTTAAGAAACACAAGTTATTGAAAATCTGAAAGATCTAGCTTCATTTCTAACAAACTAAATCCGAAAAACAACATACTTCCCCCAAACTCATACCAAAACCTAATCAAACTACCAGAACAGTATCAACACATCCAATTTACACATCACACAATCAAGTATCCAATTAAACTACCAAAAACTCAACATCAATCAACCGATATTCCTAAATTCTACATCAAGAAACTCAGTTATTAAAAATTTGAAAGATCTAGCTCAATCTCTAACAAACTAAATCCGAAAAACAACATACTTCCCCTAACCTCACGAAACAAAACCAAATCTGACTACTAAACTGTATCAACACATGAAATTCACACATCACACAATCAAGTATCCGATTAAACTACCAAAATTCAACATCAATCAATCAAGATTCCCAAATTCTACATCAAGAGACACAAGTTACTGAAAATCTGAAAGATCTAGCTCCATTTCTAACAAACTAAATCCGAAAAACAACATACTTCCTCCAATCTCATACCAAAACCTAATCAAACTACCAAAACAGTATCAACACATCCAATTTACACATCACACAATCAAGTATCCGATTAAACTACCAAAACTCAACATCAATCAACCGGTATTCCTAAATTCTACATCAAGAAACTCAATTATTACAAAATTTGAAAGATCTAGCTCAACTTCTAACAAACTAAATCCGAAAAACAACATACCTCCCCCAATCTCATACCAAAACCTAATCGAACTACCAAAACAGTATCAACACAGCCAATTTACACATCACACAATCAAGTATCCAATTAAACTACCAAAACTCAACATCAATCAACCGATATTCCTAAATTCTACATCAAGAAACTCAATTATTACAAAAATTGAAAGATCTAGCTCAATTTCTAACAAACTAAATCCGAAAAACAACATACTTCCCCTAACCTCACGAAACAAAACCAAATCTGACTACTAACTGTACCAACACATGAAATTCACACATCACACAATCAAGTATCCAATTAAACTACCAAAATTCAACATCAATCAATCAATCAATCAATCGAGATTCCTAAATTACACAATACGAAACTGAAGTAATTGAAAGAAAAGTAGTAGATGAAAGAATAGAATCTGACTTTCGATGAGGCGGTGAAGATGTAGATGAAGATGAGAGATCGTGTAGGGATGCAGGTGTGGTCTTCATGTTTGTTGTTGTTGTTGATGTGAATGGAAGTGAATTATGGAGTGAATCTGAAACATAAACCCTAAGTCATCTCTCTCTCGGTTTCTCTGTTGGATTGGAATTGAGAAATGGAGTTATATGATGATCAGAGAAACCTAGCGAGGTAAATCCGGGACGGTGTCAGAATGATGTGCAACACAACAACAATGGAACAAATCTCTCACGCTTGAGCCCCCCTCTATTTTTTTGCCTTGTTAATATTATTAATTATTAATATATCTATTATATGTATTATTTAACTAGAATCCTATCTTATCATATATATAAAAAAAAATAATCTAAACTAGTTGTCTGGACTCCTGCGTTGCGGCTAGGGCTGTCCAAACTGCTCGACGATCGAAGATCGCTCGACGATCGCTCGAAAAATGCTCGAAAAATGCTTGTTCGATTCCCGCTCAGTTTGTAAATGAGCCGATCGGATCGGTTCAATTCAAATTCAATCCGAGCATGAGCATAGCTCCGCTCGCTCGTCGATTGCTCGGTTTCGATCGAATTATTTTTATTAATAATTAATATATATATATTTATATTATAGATTATAAACTCAAAAAATATAATAGCCCAAAAAAAATTAAAAGCCCAAATCACATTCAACCCAACCCAACTTAATATTTAATACGTAAATCTAAGTATCTAACCCTAAATCCTATTCAAAAGAGTATTCAGTATTCACTCACTATATTCAATCGGCGCTCCTGTGTTTCGCTATCTAGTCTCCGACACAAACTGAGCGGTCTTCAATTTGCAATTGTTCGTCGGACGGTCTTCAATCTCCGGTCTTCAATCTGCAACAGTTCGTCGGACGTCTTCAATCTCCGGTCTTCAATCTGCAACAAGTGAGTCACTCTGTTTTTTTCTAATATGCTTCTGTTTTTTAAACTTGTTTCAGTTGTATAACAATCATTTGTAAATATCGCTTGTTTTGTTTCAGTCGTATAACAATCGTATAACTTGTTTCAGTTGTATAAATCGTTTGGTATGTTAAATCGTTCAGTCGTATAAAAACCGAGCGAAATCGTTCAGTGGTATGTTAATTCGCACTTTATTTTGTGTTTCTTATGTATTCGCACTTTATTTTGTGTTGCTTTTGTATTCGCACTTTAAGTTAGAATTTGTTTTTGTTGAACGAAGCCTTATTATTCAATCGAGCGAAAACGATCCGCTCGTTTTTTTTTAGGATTCGATAAAAACCGAGCCAAACCGAGCGAAACCGAGCCGATCGATTCAAATTCAATCCGAGCATGAGCATCACTTTTGCGATCGGTTTTACAAATTTGATCCGCTCGGATCGGATCGGTTGTAATTCAATCCGAGCATGAACAGACCCTCGATCGGATCGGATCGGATCATGAACACCCCTAGTTGCGGCTGGACCGTAAAACTCAAACACCAACACACTTCACCTGAAAAGTGAGTTTACTTTAGTTGGGTCGGATACACAAAACCAAACCGCAGAGTGTAGACCGTGTTTTGCCCACCTAATGACCTGAATCGAAAAACCAGAAGCGACATGATTATAAGTCGGTCGATTAAAACAGACATAAGGTGATAAAGAATTTGAAAACTTTTATAAATAGAAGTTAATGAGAGTTATCATATTTATAATTTATAACTATTAAGAATTTGAAAACTTTTGTGTTGTTAGTTTATATATAATCGGGATTATATTTTTAGTATTTGATTTAAAAAAAAGTGAAGTGGACTCTGTTTGAATTCATATATAGCAAAAGGGTGTTTTTGGAAATCTCTATAAAGATAAGGGGTTGTTCATGAAAAGAAATGTGTAGTGGGCATATGTTATTGAGTGATTTCAAACGTTAGTTAGATTCGCTCTTTCGCAATGGTTTAAAACATCTTATTAAATCGTAGCGGAATACTAAGGTCTTTACAATTCAAATAAATTAAAACATTGTCTTAATTATCATAAACACAAAAATGGATGCCAGGCATCGGGGATCTATGTCGCTCGCTAACCTCTCGTCTTGTAGTTAATCGGATGCACATACTAAAAGTCAGTTACGCTAAGTGAGTTCAATTTTAAATCAGACAACTACAAACTTTAACAATTAACAGTCATTAAACATTTTAAGCAATTAAGCACATACATCTCTACACTATCCAATAATCATAAACAAATTTGCAATTATGTGTTTTACCTATATTACGCACACTATACTCTATGTAGTTCATCAACCACTGGCAAACAACAAATACATTGTCACTACTCACTACAATATCGACCCCAAAGGTAACCGCCCATCATAATGGCCGAAGGTAACCTTCCCTCACAATGGCCCGGAGGTAATCGCCCATCTCGTGCAGGATACATACTATCACGCTTCACTAATCATTGGAAACCTTGGGAACAATATTGTCTTCCCCACGGATCCCGAGTGTCGCATTATGAAGGTCCAATGTCGCAAACATGGAGATTCATCCAATTCATTCTCTTTCTAACTCAAAATTCCAACTTCTTACGTATAAAACATTTGTTTAACTTCCTTGAAACAAACTTTAAGGTTTTTAATGTAATGCCCCGTTTATTCGATGAAAGTATGATTACTAGTGGAAACATGGTGAATTTCTTGTAATTGAATAACTTGAATGAATGTAATTATGGATGCCCACCAAATGTTCGATGAAATGCCTTAAATGCAAATTGTGCGATTTTGTGTTGGATACTTCATGACAATCCTGGTTAAAATGTAAGAATTCATGTATGTGGTGGTTTGTTATCATCTTATTGAATAAGAATGATATTGGAATGAATTCATGAAAATCTAGGTATGAATTTAATCACGTGTATGAGTGAAAGAAGAAGGACCAAGCCACACAAAGCAACAAGGAACCCAAAATAGAGGTTAGTTCTTCTTGCTTACAAGTTGGCTTAATAGTAGTTAGTAGTGTCCATTAAGTCAATGTTCTATTTGGAATGTTGATTGTTAAGTAGTAAACTAGTGATATGCAGTTGATTAGTTGAAACGGGTCAATTTGGGTAAAGAATGATAAATGAGTGGAAACAAAGAAATAGAACTTGGATATTGTTGGGTGTAATAATTTGACATCATGTATGTCTAGAATGATTCTTAGAATAAAAAGAATGAAGTTGGATCAAGTAGACACTAAGTTATGGTAGTAACTTAGTATGCTAAAGAATAAAGATTTAGAAGGATGACCTATGGTCATCAAGATGGAAATATGAAATGAATCTTGTCGTGGGAATATATATTAGTACTAACTCTTGTTGAAATGGTGTAGGTAAACCATCGGCTTAGGGTCGTGACAAGTTTCGTACGAATACACACATATATGCGTTTCCGTGATGCAAAGATGTTCAAACAGGTCAAAACTTTTGGTTATGAAAATTTTATGGTTATAGTCTTTAGTGATGTTCGAAATACATTTTAGACTTGTCTTTTGTAAGTACAGTATGGTATGAACAACATGTATGTAACTATTTAAAACTTGGGTATGTTCGATTTGAATCATTTTGATAATCTTGTAAATGTTGTTTAAAAAGTTTAATTTTGGGCCGATTGATTTTCTTAACTGAGTAAGATGTGTTTTCATCATAAAAAGTTTGGGCATTACATTTAGGTGTTGTTTGTTTTTTCTGAAAAGCTTTGCACAAGCTCTTCTGTCTGCGTCGCGCAGACCACGCGCATACTGTTTGTTTTTTCGAAGACGTTTCATTAAAAAACGTCTGCGCGAGCTGTTCTTGGTGCAGACTTGGCCCAGCCACTTCTAAGATCTGCAGAGAGTTAAACACCACCACTCACCACCACCGCCCATCACCATCACCACCACAGTTCACCACCACCGTCCATCACCACCACCACCGTCCATCACTACCACAGTCCACCACCCACTACCGTCCATCACCATCACCACCACCACCGTCCACCACCCACCACCACAGTCTACCACCATCACCATTCAACACCACCACCACCAGTTTATTTTAGAAGTCTGCATACGTTAAAAAACAAACAACCTTCTTCTTGCAGACTGCAGAGGTTTGATCCACCTCTTCTTCTACAGATGTCTGCAGATGTGGTCCGCAGACTGCAGACATTTTACCTCCTAAAAAACAAACAGCACCTTAGCTTCTTTAACACATAAAATCCAACCTTTGATGATGAAAGCCCTAATTTTCCAAAAAAAAAACATTTTTAATCAAAACAAAGATCTTAGAGGTTGATTCTTACATGGAATCCAACCAAGATATTGTGATGGTCCTTTATCCTTTGCTAAACGATTTCAAGCTTAAATCCTTCACTTTTGTGGCTTGATTCTTGATTCTTCACTTTCTTTCTCCGTAAACCACATTTTGTCTCTAGATAATGATAAAGATGAAAATGGAAAAATGAAAGATTAGGGTTTTCCAACCCTTTTATACTCCATACACATGGGCTTTCCATTTTAACTTTCTTGGGCGTGAAAGAGGGTGTGGGCGGGGATGTGTAGAGGGGACTGCGGGCATGGGGCTGGTGACGTGAATGTTGGGGGACTGGAAATCCCCTCCTCTTCCCCGTAGTTGTTTTTTACCGTTAAAATAAAAATAAAACTAAAACGATTGTATAAACCAAACACTTTTAAAAGATTATACCCCACATTCCTACCAGCTTCTATCTATATCTTGTACAATATACAAACAATTCTAGTATTTTTATTAATTTTAGTCGTGTACCAACCTAGAGTATAACAACCCTAAAGAAAACCGACACTCTCGTAATAATTTCCGACACCCTAAAAATATTTAAAAGAGTAAATTACAAGTTTTGTCCTTTATGTTTGTACCAAATTGTAGGCGGTGTCCTTTACCTTTAAATTTGACGAGTTTTGTCCTTAATGTTTCAAAATCCTGCATGTTATGTCCTTTAGCCCTAACTCAGTCAGATTTTTTGTTAAATATGATCATGTGCCTTGCACATGAGGGTATTCTTGTCATTTTACGTTCCCAAGGGCTATTTTGTAAATAACTATTATTCAGGGACTAAATATAAAAAAATATAAACACACTCTCTCTCTCTCCTCTCTTCTCTCTGTCTTCTCTCTCCAGTCTTCTCTCTCTCCAATCATCCTTCTCACCTCCGGTCACCAACAACAACCACCACAATCCCTCGTCTAGACCTACAACTACCATCACGGACATCGCCTTCTCCGTCGGACCTCCATTAAACAACCATCACACTTCCTCCACTTCATCTCGACGACACACACCATCCATCACCAGCCACCGGATCTCCCCCCTCAAAATCACCTAGTTCATCTCTCTAGAACCACCGTCTCCATCAGCCTTTATCATCGTCATTATAGTCTTCTTCATCATCATCAGCGACCACCTCCGTTAACACCTCCCTCGTCCACATCACACTACCTCTGTTCATCACCGTAAACAATCGGCGACCACCTCTTTAACAGTCACCACTCACCTCCGACGTTCATCATCTTCACACCATCGATAACCTCCACAAGCCACTGTTATACCTCAACGTACCATCGTCATTAAACCACCGGACCACCATCATCTTCAACAGTCTTTGACGACCTCCGATCACTACCTTCATTATCATTCTTTGATCATCATCGTCACCGTCAATCATCATCATCATCATCGCTCTTACATTTGGTGGCTGATATTAAAATTAGGGTTTGGGTGTGTTTGTTGCAGTGAATGTTCAGGTCTGAGATATGAGTTTGTATATGATGTTTTGAATCTGAAAGAACAAAGTAGAGAGTTTCAGATATGACATTGTAGCATTAAAGAACTCGTGTTGTTGATGACGGTTAGTGTGATTTAGATCTAGATCTCGTAGCTAAAGGTTTTGATTCTTGAGAATTTGACGAAAAATTTGAGTTGATTCGATAGAAAGTAGTAATCTGAGTTGGGAGGGGGAAGGTTCTATGGAGACGAGAGAGATAGCAGTGGAGAAAAAGAGAGAAGACAAAGAGGAGAGAGAGTGTGTGATTATATTTTCTTTTTAATTTTTAGTATTGTATATAATATTTAGTCTCTGAATAATAGTTATTTACAAAATAGCCCTTGAGAATGTAAATGATATGAACACCCTCATGTGCAAGGCACATGATCATATTTAACAAAATAATCTGACTGAGTTAGGGCTAAAGGACATAACGTGAAGGATTTTGAAACATTAAGGACAAAACTCGTCAAAATTAAAGTTAAAGGACACCGCCTATAATTTGGTACAAACATAAAGGACAAAACTTGTAATTTACTCTATTTAAAATATCCCAATATGTCCCTAAAATACACCCCATACATGAAAACGGGCCCCGAATACCTTAAATATTATTAAAATTAATTAAAATAATGTTTTTAGGTTTGTCGCGGGCCGCGTAAACCTCTTAAGGGTCTTACGCGGGCCGCTAGAGATCAAGAATGTGGCGCAGCCCGGTGCTGACACGTGTCTGACTCGTGTTGAACCTATAAGCTGACCCGGATCACCTACGCCTTTGACCGGGTTTGACACGGGCCGCGTAGCCCTTTGTTAACATTTACGCGGGCCGCGTAAAAGTCGAGATGTGGCACTATATATAACAGGCATCGGGTTTCATCAAAACTCGCTCAAATCTTTCTTTTTAAACCTAAATCTCTCACAGTAGGCATTATACTCGGGTCTAATACCCCCTAAATAAAGAAGTTCTGCTCCGTTGTAAGTATCATAACCCCTGGATACGTATTAGATACTCTGCCCGATTGATCTAGGGTTCCGTAAAGGCTGTCGTGGTTCTGCCCGACGTAGTCGTTGGAATGCCGTCTCGGGGAGGGTATTACTAATGTTAAAATGGGTTATTATACTAACACGTGTACATTTGTGTAATTTATAGATTATTCCCAGGAAACCCTTACAGAAAATCTAAGACAGCAATGTGAGTTGATCCGCTTTTTGTGAACCTTTTTGTTATGGGTCATTTTCTGTGCATATATATCCTGACTAATATTCTGCTTTTGATTGTTTATCTGTGACCAGGATACCGGATCAGGATATTGGTAACATCCTGATGCGATATCCTGGTATTAACTAAATTGACCACGTGCAGGTTAGAAGCTGTAGGTCACTAACGGTCAGTTGGACTTCTTTTCCTTAAGACTCGGGTAAACCAGTTATTTGAGAGACGTTGAACCCGAAAGACCAGGTCTACAACGTTCGAGTGGGAATATCCGCCGGATCCCGGTTTAATAGGGTAGTTTGTTGCATTTCTTTTACTATAAATAGATGGGGCGGATCAGATTAAGGCACGCAATTTTTCACACACACACTTTGCTCTCTAGCTTCTTGCAAACACTACACAAACACTTGTATTCGAATTACCTTGTAACACCTAGTTGATCCGCATCACATCCTGCACTGTATCCTGATATTCGAAGTAATTGAAGAACAAGGCAGCTGCGATTGTCAGCTCCCGAGGTTTTGTGCCGGCAATCTAGATTGATCAAGGGCTTTCCTCGTACATCTCGTGTCACCTTTTTACATTTTTTGCTCATTGTTTGATCCTAGATACAACTCTATATCCTGAGTCGTATCCTGAAACTGTTTTTATAAATAATTTGGTTAGCATATTTTCGACACTTGTTTCTAGCACACTACCTCACTTAACTAATTTGATCACTTAATTGCTTCGGTAATTTTTGACCAAAACAATTTGGCGCCCACCGTGGGGCAAGTGGTGCTATTTTTACTTAAAACTTTAGTAAAATCATTACTCGGTTTTGTATTATCAAAACTTTTTGCTACATTGTTTTCAATGGCCTCGAGATCAAACATGAGCTCTTCCACCATGTCTGCTACAACCTCTGCAACAATTGGTTCGGTGCTTCCACCTCCTCCTCCAAGAATGCAAGCTTCTTCGCACGGAACTGAGAGTCATGTGGCTCGGGATGTTATCCCCGCTCCCAGTACCCAAGGATCTGGTCCTATTTTGGCTTCTAATGATGAAATTCTGAATTTGTTTGGTAGTGTACAGGAGCAGATGAGGCAACAGCAGGAAACTAATCGGATGCTGATGAGAGAGATACAACTCTTGAAATCCGGCCCAAGTAGACCTGCTGAAGAAACAGTCACTCCTTTGCAGCCTAGGGCTTTGAACTTCAGTTCTGCAGTTTACACTGAGGATAACCGGGGGAATATCGTGCCAAGCCATTCTCAGAATCATACTCCTGAGATACCCTCCTCGGTCAGGATGTCAACTGTGAGGAGCTCAGGATATGGCCAGAATCCTCAGACCGGTAACGTGTCAAATCATAATATTCTTGCTACTAACAATAGTGGGTCTTTGTAGGATGCAGGTATGACGTCGACATTTACTAGGGAGCTTCAGAAATTGAAGGACATGATATCCAGTGTACCTGGAGTGGTCCAGCCAATTCCGGAAGTGTCCCAAGACAGCCACAGGATATCCCGCTTTGCATATCCCATCTGTGATGCTGAAATCCCAAAGAGATTTCAAACCCCCAACATGAAACTGTATGATGGGTCTACGGATCCTGAAGAGCATGTTGCCCAGTATAGAGAAAGAATGGAGATTAATCCTATCCCTCCGGAGCTCAAGAAAGCATGCTTGTGCAAGGGTTTCAGTTCTACCTTGACAGGATCAGCCTTAAAATGGCTGTTAAATGTTCCTCCTCACTCAATTACTTCATTTGCTCATTTGGTTAATTTATTTAATAGTCAGTTTTCTTGCAGTCGGAGTTTTGAGAAACTAACCAATGATCTTTACAGGATAACTCAAGGACCTCAGGAATCCTTGAGGGATTATGTGAACAAGTTTAGTCGGGAATCCTTGGATATCCCACATCTTGATGTTGCAATAGCTGTGCAGGCTTTTAAGATGGGATTACAAAAAGATTCTCAGTTCTATCAGGATCTTGTAATGAATCCCTGCAGGAATCTCGACGAAGCTCGTAACAGGTCCTTGAGATACATTCGCTTGGAAGATGACAAAAAGATGCAAGAGAGGATGAATTCTACTTCAACCTACGAATCAACCAATAGGAAATCAGAATCCTCGTATAAACCGTATCGCTCCAAGCCTTATGGCAGAAATGACAATAAGAAAGTGAATGCTGTTGAAGACGAGGATCCTGAAGAATATCCTGAATTATCCAAATATTGCTTTTCTGTTAATATGCCTGAGTTAATGTATGCTATGCAGGGTTTAGGAGACAAAGCTAGGTGGCCTCGAAAGAATCAACAAAAAGCTGATTGGAAGGATAAATCCAAATGGTGTGCCTTCCATGAAGATTTCGGACATGTGACTGAGGATTGCATTGATCTAAGGAAAGAAATAAGCTACCTATTGAGCAAGGGATATCTGAAGGATTTGGTGGGAAGAAAGAAGAATAAAGGGCAGGATCCTGAGAAGGATCCTGAATGAGCAGCATCACCCCCAGCAGATGCCAAAATAATCAACTTTATTTCAGGAGGATCCGAAATTTGTGGGACTTCGTATTCTGCGGCCAATAGACATGCAAAGGAGGCTAAGACTGAAAGGGGAGACAAACCAGCCATAATGACTACCCTCACAACTGACAAAGTGATCACTTTCGATAGTGATTAGAGGGATACTGTCCAGGATCCTCACCATGACGCCCTCGTAATAACATTATATGTTGCTAACCATTTTGTACGCAGGATATTAGTGGATAATGGCAGCTCTGTCAACATAATTCAGCTGGAAACTTTGAAGAGGATGAATGTATCTCCGATGGACATTACTTCGAAATCCACCGTGCTCGTTGGCTTCAGCGGGGAAGCTAGGAATACCGTAGGGGAGATAAAGTTACCAGTATATGTTGAAGGGGTCAACTCGATACAACGTTTCTGTGTGATGGACTCCCTATCCTGCTATAACATCATACTAGGCAGGCCATGGATCCATGATATGAAGGCTGTGCCATCGACTTATCATCAGTGCATCAAGATCCCTACCCCTTGGGGGGTTGTCAAGGTTGATAGTGATCAGCAGGAGGCGAAGGAATGCTACTCATCCTCAATGAAATCCTCAACCAAGCCTAATGCAGCATAGCAATTAAAGATGCGGGCCCATGATATCGTGGAGGCTTTGGAGCAGGATGTAAAGAAAATCATCCTGGATCAGGATAACCCGGATATCTCGGTGCTCGTAGGAACCAATATCTCACAGGATATTGAAAATCAATTGACTAATTTTTTGAAATGCAGGATGTCAACATTCGCATGGAAGCACGAGGATATGACATGTATTTCCAAGGATATTATAACACATAAGCTCGGTATTGACAAGTCATTCAAGCCGGTACAACAAAAGAGAAGGAAATTTGCTCCGGAACGAAATGTGATCATCCAAGAGGAAGTTGAAAGACTACTAAGGAGCAAGATGATTAGAGAAGTGAAGTTTCCTAAATGGCTCGTGAACGTAGTCGTGGTACAAAAGAAAAATGGGAAATGGAGAGTTTGTGTGGATTACACCGACTTAAACAAAGCTTGTCCCAAAGACCCGTTTCCTCTACCTCATATTGATTCAATGGTAGATGCTACCGCCGGACACGAGATGTTAACCTTCATGGATGCCTCTTCAGGATTTCAGCAAATCCAAATGGAACCGTCTGATCAGGAGGATACTGCCTTCATGACACCCATAGGTATTTATTGTTATACTGCTATGCCCTTTGGCTTGAAAAATGCAGGTGCAACATACCAGAGGTTGGTAAACATGATGTTTAAAGACAAACTGGGGGACACTATGGAGGTATATATTGACGATATGGTGGTGAAATCTAAAAAGGCTGAGGATCACCTCCAGGATATTAAGGGAGCGTTTGATATCCTGGATCAATCTAACATGAAACTAAATCCTGCTAAGTGCCATTTCGGAGTGGGGGCAGGAAAGTTTCTAGGATATATGGTGACCAAAAGGGGGATAGAGGCAAGCCCGGAGCAGATTAAAGCTATTCTGGAAATAAAATCACCTTCAAATATGAAGGATGTTCAACGATTAACAGGCCGAGTAACAGCATTGAACAGATTTATTTCAAGATCCTCGGAGAAGTGCAAGGAATTTTATGATATCCTCAAGAAGAATAAGAAGTTTGAATGGGGAGCAAAGCATGAAGCAGCCTTGCAGGATTTGAAGCAGTATCTTTCAACCGCACCCTTATTGATGAAGCCTGAGGATGGCGAACCACTATCCCTGTATCTTGCAGTATCAGGGAATGCAGTAAGTGTTGTCCTTGTAAAGGATCATGAAGGTCAGCAGTATCCTGTCTATTATATTAGTAAAAGTTTATTAGATGCTAAAACTAGATATTCTCATCTAGAAAAATTGATATTAGCCCTAGTTATGGCATCAACAAAACTTAGACATTATTTTGAGACGCATAGGATTCACGTTAAAACCAACTATCCTGTTAAGAACGTGCTTAGGAAACCCGAGATGTCAGGCAGGATGGCTAAGTGGTCAGTGAAATTAAGTGCTTATGACTTAGTGTATGAACCTAGAAATGCCATAAAATCTCAGGCTTTAGTTGACTTTGTGGCTGATTTCAGTAGTGACGTTCAAAATGAAGTAGACCTAGAAGTACAGCAGCTAGGAGAAAACTTAGAATGCTGGACATTGTATACTGATGGTGCATCTAATGTAAGAGGTGTCGGTCTAGGTATACTACTAAAATCGCCAGAGGGGGACATATTACCCCAGGCTATTAGGTGTGAATTTCCTGCTACTAATAATGAGGCAGAATATGAAGCTTTGATTGCAGGATTAGAGTTGGCTAAAAACATGAGTATCAAGAGTTTGCAAGTATATGTTGATTCTTTGTTAATAACTAATCACTTTAATGGAACCTATGCAGTTAAAGGAGAGAAGTTAATCGAGTATCTCGAAATTCTCAAAAAATTAGCAGGATATTTCGATATTTTTACACTTGAACAGGTACCAAGAGAGGATAATGCTGAAGCTGATGCCTTGGCAAATCCGGGATCATCGGTCAGGATACCGGAAGGAACCCGAATACCAATATTACATATCCTGTATCCTGCGACGAATCCTCAGGATAAGGGAGTAATAAGTATTCAGGATCCTAATGACGAGTATCCCGAGGAGGATCCTAGGTCCTGGACGGCTCCAATCATGATATATCTCAAGGAAGGACACATCCCAAAGAATGAGAATCCCAAGGCCTTTAGAATGAAGGTATCACGATTCACTATTATAAATAATGTTTTGTATAAGAAATCTCTTGCAGGACCATATCTGAGGTGCTTGGAGGATCCCGAAACCAAAGACGTGCTTCAGGATATACACAAAGGGGATTGTGGTAACCATACTGGGGGCAGATCATTATTCTCAAAAGTGTTAAGGACAAGATATTATTGGCCGACGATAAGAAAAGATGCTGCAGAATATGCTCGAAGATGTGACGCATGTCAAAGACATAGTAATATATTACATCAGCCTGCTGAACCACTGTATCCTATTGTTTCCCCTTGGCCGTTTATGAAATGGGGGATGGATATAGTGGGAAAGCTTCCAAAGGCTCCAGGAGGAAAGGTTTTCATGTTGGCAATGACTGATTATTTCTCCAAGTGGGTTGAACGAGAAGCATTTGTTCAGGTTAGAGACCAAGAAGTGGTATCCTTCATAAAAAGGAATATCCTGACTAGGTTTGGAGTACCAGCTGAGATAATTTGTGACAATGGATCTCAATTTATAAGTAAAAGGACTACTGACTTTTGCAAGAGTTGGGGAATTAAAATGATCACGTCTACTCCGGTACATCCTCAAGCAAATGGACAAGCAGAATCCTCGAACAAGATAATTGTCAACAACTTAAAAAAGAGACTAGGGGCTTAGAAAGGAAGATGGGCAGAAGAATTACCCTTTGTTTTATGGGCTGATAGGACAACGGTGAAGAGTGCAACTGGCCAAACCCCGTTTTCCTTAGTGTTTGGAGCAGAAGCGGTGATCCCGATAGAAATGGTGATACCTACAACGAGATCCAACCTCAGGGATCCTGAACAGAATCCTGAAATCCTATGCCAGGAACTGGATACTATTGATGAGACAAGAGACGCTGCAAAGCTAAGGATGGCAGTATATCAACAGAGGATATCCAAAGCATATAACAAGAATATAAGGACTAGAAGATTTCAGGTTGGAGATTGGGTATTGAGAAAGGCTTTTCAGAATACTACTAATCCTGCTGATGGAAAGTTGGCTCCAAAATGGGAAGGACCCTATGAGGTTGAATCAGAATCAGGGAAAGGAGCATACCGACTCAAGAATATGGAGGGGGATATGCTACCGAGATCCTTGAATGCTATACATCTAAAACTCTATTTTAAGTGAGTATGGAATGTAAATTTTAACTCAGGATGGTATGGATTCTGTCTCCTTTATTAAATTTTGATATTATTTACTATTTTGAACCCATTACTGACTTAAGCATCGGAGGGGTGTTAGACAGGCTAACACCCACCTTAGCTTACGATTGTTTGGCAGTATATGCTTCAGGATGTAGCACCAGGATACACATTCAGGATACTTCGGAAGATTAGAGGATTGGCCCCCTCTCTCACGTCTAAGGGATCCTAATCCCTTCACAGGTTTAAAGGTATTCACGTTTCTTCCGAATTGGGTTTAGACACCCCGCCTGGAGCGCAAGTTATTCGGGAATAGTTCAAGGTGGTGGGACCAGTTCATGTAAAAGTGGCTGACAATTTCGTTACTGTTGGCTATATCCTGAATCCTAAAGGTATATGAGGATTGATCACCCTCTCTCACGAAAGGGTATTTTCATACTCTCTAAGGTTTAAAGGTTTTCACCTTTCTAAGTCTTGGAGTTTATACACTCCCGCCTGTAGCGCATGAAAATTTGGGATTTTCCCCAGCATACTAAGAATTTATCTCCAATATATTTTGGGTTTTACCCCTGTAACACAGGAATCGTCTATACAGTTGAAACTAATGTTCAAAAAATTTTCTAAGTGTTTGAGGACATCATGCACAGGGGACATTCCTTCTAAAGCAATTGTGTGAAGCTCAAAAGATCAAAATTGGGCTAAGTGTCTCGGACTGGGGACATCTTAATGGGATAAGTTGCAAAAGGGGTTGGTGTTTGATGCTAGGGTTACACTCAATTCCAGGTACGATCTTTCCTTTGTGAATCTTGCATAAATTATTTAACTCTGATTAAGGCTCAAAATATCCTGAAAACGACATATCTTTAGGATATGTCTTCAGAATGTGCTTTTGGGATATGTTTCGGGATATTTGATCGAAATATTTGGGAAGTGATACTTGATTGAAAATAAAACTCTGATCAAACAAGTGTTATCAAAACAGGTTTTAGAAGATGGACTATCTTTTATTCTTTAAAGTTTTGTTTAAAGTTGATTGAATTTTTAGAAATTCTATTTAATAAAAGTTTTCATAATATATCACTGAGTATATTAATCAGGATATTTTGCAAAATCTACACTAAGAAATGCATGACAGAAATTAGAGAACAATAGCAAGTCAATTGAAAGATGAAATTATAATACCAATTGATGACCGAAGGCTTCATCCTAAAACCTAGGATCCATCCACCTTTGGCTATCAAGTTGTTTTAATGCAGAAACAGAAATTGTTCATATGACAAGAAGTAAAATTGTTCAAACATAAGCGCAACTCTCAAATTTAAGGGAAATAAGTTTTAGGAGGCAACGCCTTCTTCGTTCCTGGTATTTTTAGCAGCATCCGTCTTGGGATCAACTTCGGCATCCTTCTCAGCATCAGTTGGTTTTTCGACTGCCTTTGAAGATCCTTCAGCTGCGGGTTTAGCTGAAGTGTCGCCGAGACTCCTTAGCCTTGTTTCCCAGGCATCGATGTCCCAAGAAGGGCATTCGAAGCCCAGTGCTTTGGCTTCATGGGCCATCTTTAGCCTGGCCTGGAGAAGGGAAGTGACGACGGAACTTTTGAGGCTTTCCCGGTAGCTGACCATATCCCGTTCGTGTTGAGCGTGGGCAGCATCAAGATTGGCTTAGGCCTGGAGAGCAGCTTTGTTGAGGATGGCCTGGTGTTCTTGGGTCATAGCCTTGAACTTCTCCTCGTAGTGCCGAGACTTGGCGGCTGCAATCATGCCCTGATCGGAGATGGTGACCTCGGCTTTCTTTAACTTGGATTCAAGCGTCTTGTTGAGCCCACATGATTCTTGATATAGATGAACCAGACGTTTAAGACCCTGCAAAGTAAGAGGACAGGTATTGGTTTTAATAAATACTTATAAGTGATATAAGGTGCAGGATATGGATCAAGGATACTGACCTGGTTGAGAAAAGAAGTCATAAATCCACTTGCTTCAATGAACCCGTGATTCTCATAGGGGAATGTATCAGAGATAACGAGAGAATCAGGTTCTTTCCTTTTACGAGAACTTGAACTCCGGGGCTTGGTAGCTGACGAAGGTTTGGGAATGATGATGGCCTTGGAGCTGCTGGGCTTGGATGAGGCCGTGGCCTTGGGACTAGGTTCCTTCTTGATCTGGACCTGATCAGAATAACTGTCCAGCTCATCAAGGTCGAAAACTTCAGGGGTCTTGACTGGTGCTGCATAAAGGGAAAAGTCCTACATCTTTATTACCCTTCATTATATTATATTGAACTAATTATTTATTTCAGAAGTAACCCTTACCAGACATTTCGAATGATGAGTATTGACTGGAACTCGGGATATGTGTGGTAAAACTCCTGTCACTTGCAGGTAATTGGTAAACTGCTTTGATTCTTTTTTCCGATTCCGCAGTAGGGGGAGCTACTTCTTTAAAATTCAATGCAAAAGGATCAAATAAGAAGATATTAGCAAAAAATAAAAGTCTAAGAGGTACATGGGGACATTCATGATCCTACCGGTGGTTAACCACTCCACCGGAAGGCTAGCACCCTCATCAATGGAGTCCCGTTTAACGAAGAAGAACTTGCGTTGCCATCCGTCTTCGTTTTTGGTGGCTTTAAGAATAAGGGGTTTGTTGGAAGTTGAAAAAAGCAAAAACCGACTAGAACCATGGGATCGGAGGCGGTAAGCGATTGGCATATCTTCGATGCTAAGGTCAGGACAGTGAAGGTTTTTAATTTGGTTGAGTACGATTAATACCCTCCAAACCATGGGCATGGTTTGGGCAAAAGAAATACCGGTAGTCCGGAAGAATTGCATCATAAATTCGGGAAAGGGGTACCAAAGACCTAGCGAGAAAGGGTATGCCGGGAAGCAGATCCAATCAGCAGAAGAAACGTCTGATCGAATTGATCGATCAGACGGTCTGAAGATTGTGCCATCAGGGAAAGCACCGGAAACCCTCAATGCCGCAATGTCCGCGTTATCAAAAGTACAGACCTCCTTCTCGGGATTTTTGAGAAGATTTTGCTGGATGAAGGTCTTAGATGATTCGCCGGTTTGAGAAAAAGTTCTAGTAGCCATTGCAAGTAGAAAAAAAAGAGATTGACAGAAAATGAATAAGAAGTAAGGAATTACCTGGAGACTCCATTGGAGATATCTGCTTTTCAAACAAGAAGAGAGAAGATATAGGAGCGTTGTAGAAGTCCATCGAGTTAAAAGCGCGTTGGAAGTTGTAATCTTGACCGTCATCTCGATTTAATTGCCTAGAACCAGGTGATAGAATTTAAAAATATATCTGTTTGAACTCAGAATTCCAACAGGTATATTTTTTGGGACAATTGTTATGGGTCATTTTCTGTTCATATATATCCTGACTAATATTCTGCTTTTGATTGTTTATCTGTGACCAGGATACCGGATCAGGATATTGGTAACATCCTGATGCGATATCCTGGTGTTAACTAAACTGACCACGTGCAGGTTAGAAGCTGTAGGTCACTAACGGTCAGTTGGACTTCTTCTCCTTAAGACTCGGGTAAACCAGTTATTTGAGAGACGTTGAACCCGAAAGACCAGGTCTACAACGTTCGAGTGGGAATATCCGCCGGATCCCGGTTTAATAGGGTAGTTTGTTGCATTTCTTTTACTATAAATAGATGGGGCGGATCAGATTAAGGCACGCAATTTTTCACACACACACTTTGCTCTCTAGCTTCTTGCAAACACTACACAAACACTTGTATTCGAATTACCTTGTAACACCTAGTTGATCCGCATCACATCCTGCACTGGATCCTGATAATCGAAGTAATTGAAGAACAAGGCAGCTGCGATTGTCAGCTCCCGAGGTTTTGTGTCGGCGATCTAGATTGATCAAGGGCTTTCCTCGTACATCTCGTGTCACCTTTTTACATTTTTTGCTCATTGTTTGATCCTAGATACAGCTCTATATCCTGAGCCGTATCCTGAAACTGTTTTTATAAATAATTTGGTTAGCATATTTTCGACACTTGTTTCTAGCACACTACCTCACTTAACTAATTTGATCACTTAATTGCTTCGGTAATTTTTTACCAAAACACTTTTGTTAACTATTTTTACAAAACCTCATACAATTAAATGTATATTAAGTAGTTATTGAGTATTTGTAAGAATACAATTATAATGAGTATGTTGGGGTTTTGTATACAAAATTTGTTACCACCTGGTCAAGGAGTAACATTTCCACAAGTCGGGTCTGACAGTACCATGGATGTTAATTGTTATAACTGGGAAACATATGTAATTGCGAGATCGCCCTCAATACTGTACAATGGTTTTTACTAAACTTGATTAAACTGGGATTCACTCACCAGTATTTCCCACTGACAAATGTTTTTAAAACGCGTTTCAGGTAACAAATTGTGAAAGCCAAATAGAAGCCAGCTGGACAGCACTGAAGGCTTGGAAAAGTGGCAATAAAGTTACCTAAAATAAAATAGATGTTTTTATTAAATAAAATACGATTTGTTCCTATGAAAATGTGGTATTTTACTCTGATTCAATATTTCCTAACTACGGTCCTGATGAAAATTCCACTGCCAAATTAGACAAACACGCGATACCACCGAAACTGGCTCGCGGCCGCCCGTTCCCGGGGATTAGGGATCGGGGGTTGCGACAGAAGGTGGTATCAGAGCTAAGCCACTGATTCAGCCACAGAAGCGTTCTGCTGACATCACAATTTAAATTGTTAGGAAATAAATTACGGAAATACGTGCATAAATGTATTTTCTTGCTATGTGTTATTTGACTATTTGTTAGTTTACAGTATGAGCGACCAAGGACCATCTGACGCGTACCCTTAATTGTCTGGTTCGCCTAGAAGCGAAGGCACCTCCTCTTCTCAGCCTGCCCTCTCGGGGTACTCTGCTGATACGGAAGAAGGAATATTCGTATTTAAGGCTCAGTTAGAAGAGCCATTTCCTCAGAAAAAGAGGGGATGGTTCAGTAGGGGAGCCCACGAGCGTAGAAAACGTTTGAAAAAGTTACAAGACCAGAGAGCACTAGCAGCAGCTAAGAGAGAGACAGATGCCTATGCCCAGGACATGATCAATAGGGGAATAGCCAACATACACATCCTAGCAACCACTGCAGCTGACCCTAATCTGGAACAAATGATAGGACCCCAACCACAACCACCAATTCCTGACTAACCAATGGAAATAGAAAACCCATAAAATCAAATAGAAATGCATGACTTCAATCCGGAAGAAATACCTAGGGTACCCGCACCAAACCCCTTAGACCCAAATTACGACCCCTGGTGGGATGACAACAGGGACTATGTGCAACGTTACCCGATACACGAAGACATGCCCATGCCAAACATAGGAGCCTACCCAGGTTTGGATCCTTTAGATCCCTATTACCATGATGTATTCATTAGGGAGATTTTAGAGAATCCTTACCAATTTCAGGCACCTACACCCCCATATCAAGAACCCGCACCCCAGATTCTGAACCCAGTCCTAGAACCTGCACCCCCAATGAGTGTAGAAAACGTACAAGAACTTAGGATATTTGGTGAGGAAATTCTAGAGAGTAGTGAAAGAATGCGACAGGTGGGAGAGCGACTCGTCTGGAAGTACGACGAGCGCAATATGGATTTTTGGATGAATCCATATCCATGAATGTGATGGTGGAGACGGTAGTAATAGTAATAATAATAAAATAACATGATATGTGTGTATGTGTATGAAAAAAAAACTACGGATGCCTATTACTAGTAGCATAACTTTAAATTTCAGTCGGTATTGTAATTTTAATTTCAGTACTGGTGTGTAATAGATACATAGTATATGAATAGAGTAAAGTTGCAATGATCGACGCTTTTGACCAAAATGCGTGTCATGTGATTGGCTATATTAAATATTACTTTGTGATATTAATATGTGGTAAATGTTTAAAATTCAGATGGCCGACGAAGGAAATCAAGGAAATCTGAATAATGATAACCAGAGTAACATTAACTTGGTTAATGAGAATTCGAACATCAATAACAATGGAAATCAAATGGATAATAGTGTTATCCAACACATAGTGGCACAAGGAATTATAGATGCAATGCCATTTATTCTTCAAACTATTAAGGATGCTGATAATAAAAGTAAACATGGCAGTAAGCGACCAATTGAACCAGAACACAGCGTGAACAATGGACCCATACTTCAAGTGCCCATTCCTAAAAGAAGAAGAACCATGCCTTATGGTTGTTCTTACAAAGAATTCTGGTCCTGCAAACCAATAGAATTCTCGGGCAATGAAGGACCCATTGCAGCTCTATGCTGGATAGAAAAGACTGAGGTTGTTTTAAAAATAAGCAAGTGTGCTGAAGAAGACAAGATAATGTTTGCTTCTAATCTATTTAAGAACTCAGCCTTAGAATGGTGGAACACTATCCTCCAGTCAAAAGGAAGTGATAGGGTATACAACATGGAATGGGAGGAATTTAAGAATATGGTAGAAAGGAAATTCTGCCCTCCCAATGAAAAGGAACATATAGCAAATAAGTTTCTGAACTTAAGAATGAGCGGGGTAGATAGTAAGGGTTATACTACCACATTCTTTGAATATGCTAGAATAGTACCAACCCTTGCATCACCTGAACCGGTATTAATCTCCCGTTACATCTGGGGATTAATTGGAGAGATTAGACATGTAGTCAAGGCAGCTAGACCACAAACTATAGAAGAAGCTGTAGAACTAGCAAATACCTTGACAGATGTGTTAATCCGTACTAGAGAAGAAGATCAGAGGAGAAACCTAGCTCAAAGGTTTACCCAAGAATTCCGTTCTGGGAATTTCAACTTTCGGAATATAGGTTCTACCTCTGCACCATACTGCAAGGTCTGCAAGAAAAAGCATTCGGGAAAATGCTCCACTCACTGCAATTTCTGCAAGGCACCAGGACACAAGGAAGAAGATTGCAGGAGAAAATCCAGTAATGGATTATGCTTCAACTGTGGAGAAAAAGGTCATATCAAGCCGAACTGTCCAAAATTGGCTCCAGCTGCGAACAACAAGAACAATAAAAAATGCTAGAGCATTTGTTCTAACTGCAGATGAAGCCAAGATGATTCCAGATGTCATAGCTGGTACGTTTTTAGTTAATGATGTTTTTGCTAAAGTATTATTTGAATCTGGTGCAAACCAAAGTTTTATTAATACTTCATTTAGCAAACTTCTTAATCAACCATTAACTAAACTCTCACAGGAATGTTTAGTAGAGACAACAAATGGAGAAACGGTTAGGATTTCTGAAATCTTGCAGGGAGCAAGAATAGAATTTTTAAACCAAAAGTATATTGCAAATCTTTACCCAATGAATCTGGCAGGATTTGATATTGTATTAGGAATGGATTGGTTAATAGCCAATAAAGCTAATATTTTATGTGATCAAAAGTCAATTCAAGTAAATTCACCAAAGGGTGAAAAGATCACAATTAAAGGTGATAAACCATCTAGATCCACTAAATTCATCTCTGTGATGAAAACTGCGAGCTATATAAGAAAAGGATCTATAGTGTATTTGATTTCCATAATTACTAACACTAAAGGAAAAGAACTAAAAGACATTCCAGTAGTGTCTCAGTTTCAGATGTATTTCCAGAAGAATTGCCAGGGCTACCACCAGACAGAGAAGTTGAATTCAGAATTCATCTTTTACCAGGAACAACACCGATTGCCAAAGCACCTTACCGTTTGGCACCAGCCGAAATGCAAGAATTAAAGAAACAATTAGACGAATTGTTGGAGAAATGATTTATACAACCAAGCTCATCGCCGTGGGGAGCACCGATTTTATTTGTTAAAAAGAAAGACGGATCAATGCGTATGTGCATTGACTACCATGAATTAAACAAGGTCACGATTAAGAATCGGTACCCATTACCGAGAATCGATGATCTGTTCGACCAATTGCAAGGAGCTCGATTTTTTTCTAAAATCGATTTAAGGTCAGGATATCATCAATTAAAAGTACAGGAAGAGGACATTCCTAAAACCGCATTTAGAACGAGGTATGGTCATTATGAATTTACTGTCATGCCATTTGGTTTAGCCAATGCCCCAGCTGCATTTATGGATATGATGAACCGAATATGTAAACCATATTTGGATAAATTCATAATTGTCTTTATAGATGATATTCTAATTTATTCCAAAAGTAAAGAGAAACATGCAAAACATTTGCACGCACTTCTAAGTCTATTAAGAAAGAAAAAGCTTTATGCTAAATTTTCCAAGTGCGAGTTTTGGTTAGAACATGTACAGTTTCTTGGACATTTAGTTAATCATGAAGGAATTCATGTGGATCCAACAAAGATCGAGGCGATTACCAAATGGAAAACCCCTGAGTTACCAACCGAGGTTAGAAGTTTCTTAGGATTGGCCGGTTATTATAGAAGATTTATTCGAGATTTTTCTAGAATAGCCATTCCTTTAACTAAGTTAACTTGTAAATCCATTAAGTTTGAATGGGGACCAAAGCAAGAAGAAGCATTTAGAATTCTTAAGCAAAGATTAACCCATACACCCATACTAGCGTTACCAGAAGGAACTGAAGACTTTGTAGTCTATTGTGACGCTTCCAAACTAGGTTATGGATGTGTGTTGATGCAACGCCAAAAGGTTATAGCTTACGTATCTAGACAACTTAAGAATCATGAAGAAAATTATTCAACCCATGATCTAGAGTTAGGAGCAATAATTTTTGCTTTGAAAATTTGGAGACATTATCTTTTTGGTAGTAAGTTTACCATATTCACTGATCATAAGAGTTTAAGGTATGTTTTCGGGCAAAAGGAGTTGAATATGAGACAAAGACGCTGGATGGAGATGCTTAGTGATTATGATTATGATATTCAGTATCATGAAGGAAAAGCAAATGTAGTTGTTGATGCTTTAAGCCGAAAGTATCACGAAAAGCCAAAAAGGGTACGTTCTCTTAAATTAAATTTGCAAGTAGATTTAAATGATCAGATAAGAGAAGCACAAGAATCAGTAATCAATGAGGATACTAAAAAATTAAAAGGTATGCTAAAGGAATTAGAACAAGGAACAGATGGAATTTGGAGATTCCATAAGAAGAGAATGTGGATACCCAAATTAGGAAACCTGCGTCATCGTATATTAGAAGAAGCCCATAAGTCTAAGTATACGATGCATCCAGGAAATGATAAAATGTACCAGGACTTAAGAAAGAATTTCTGGTCGATAGGAATGAAAAAGGACATAGCAGCCTATGTTTCTAAATGTTTAACCTGTTCACAAGTTAAAGCTGAACATAATTCTCTCAGAAATTTAAACATTTAGAAACATAGGCTGCTATGTCCTTTTTCATTCCTATCCAGCAGAAATTTTTTCTTAAATCCTGGTACATTTTATCATTTCCTGGATGTATCGTATATTTGGACTTATAGGCTTCTTCTAATATACGATGACGTAGGTTTCCTAATTTAGGTATCCACATTCTCTTCTTATGGAATCTCCAAATTCCATTTGTTCCTTGTTCTAATTCCTTTAGCATACCTTTTAATTTTTCAGTATCCTCCTTGATTACTGATTCTTGTGCTTCTCTTATCTGATCATTTAAATCTACTTGCAAATTTAATTTAAGAGAACGTACCCTTTTTGGCTTTTCGTGATACTTTCGGCTTAAAGCATCTGCCACTACATTTGCTTTTCCTTCATGATACTGAATATCACAATCATAATCACTAAACATCTCCATCCAGCGTCTTTGTCTCATATTCAATTCTTTTTGCCCGAAAACATACCTTAAACTCTTATGATCAGTGAATATGGTAAACTTACTACCATAAAGGTAATGTCTCCAAATTTTCAAAGCAAAAATTATTGCTCCTAACTCTAGATCATGGGTTGAATAATTCTCTTCATGATTCTTAAGTTGTCTAGATACGTAAGCTATAACCTTTTGGCGTTACATCAACACACATCCATAACCTAGTTTGGAAGCGTCACAATAGACTACAAAGTCTTCAGTTCCTTCTGGTAACGTTAGTATGGGTGTATGGGTTAATCTTTGCTTAAGAATTCTAAATGCTTCTTCTTGCTTTGGTCCCCATTCAAACTTAATGGATTTACAGGCTAACTTAGTTAAAGGAATGGCTATTCTAGAAAAATCTCGAATAAATCTTCTATAATAACCGGCCAATCCTAAGAAACTTCTAACCTCGGTTGGTAACTCAGGGGTTTTCCATTTGGTAATCGCCTCGATCTTTGTTGGATCCACATGAATTCCTTCATGATTAACTAAATGTCCAAGAAACTGTACATGTTCTAACCAAAACTCGCACTTGGAAAATTTAGCATAAAGCTTTTTCTTTCTTAATAGACTTAGAAGTGCGTGCAAATGCTTTGCATGTTCCTCTTCATTTTTAGAATAAATTAGAGTAACATCAATAAAGACAATTATGAATTTATCCAAATATGGCTTAAATATTCGGTTCATCATATCCATAAATGCAGCTGGGGCATTGGTTAAACCAAATGGCATGACAGTAAATTCTTAATGACCATACCTCGTTCTAAATGCGATTTTAGGAATGTCCTCTTCCTGTACCTTTAATTGATGATATCCTGACCTTAAATCGATTTTAGAGAAAAATCAAGCTCCTTGCAATTGGTCGAACAGATCATCGATTCTCGGTAATGGGTACCGATTCTTAATCGTGACCTTGTTTAATTCACGGTAGTCAATGCACATACGCATTGATCCGTCCTTCTTTTTAACAAATAAAATCGGTGCTCCCCATGGCGATGAGCTTGGTTGTATAAATCCTTTCTCCAACAATTCGTCTAATTATTTCTTTAATTCTTGCATTTCTGTGGGTGCCAAACGGTAAGGCGTTTTGGCAATCGGTGCTGTTCCTGGCAGTAGATGGATTCTGAATTCAACTTCTCTGTCTGGCGGTAGTCCTGGTAATTCTTCTGGAAATACATCTGAAAACTGAGACACTACTAGAATGTCTTTTAGTTCTTTTCCTTTAGTGTTAGTGATTATGGAAATCAAATACACTATAGATCCTTTTCTTATATAGCTTGCAGTTTTCAGCACAGAAATGAATTTAGTGGATCTAGATGGTTTATCTCCTTTAATTATGATATTTTCTCCTTTTGGTGAATTGACTTGAATTGACTTTTGATCACATAAAATATTTGCTTTATTGGCTATTAACCAATCCATTCCTAATACAATATCAAATCCTGCCAGATTCATTGGGTAAAGATTTGCCATAAACTTTTGGTTTAAAAATTCTATTCTTGCTCCCTGTAAGATTTCAGAAATCCTAACCGTTTCTCCATTCGCTGTCTCAACTAGACATTCTTGTGGTAGTTTAGTTAATGATTGATTTAGAAGTTTCCAAAATGAAGTATTAATAAAACTTTGGTTTGCACCAGAGTCAAATAATACTTTAGCAAATATATCATTAACTAAAAACGTACCGGCTATGACATCTGGAATCATCTTGGCTTCATCTGCAGTCAGAACGAATGCTCTAGCATTTTTAGTGTTCCTGTTGTTCGCAGCTGGAGCCAGTTTCGGACAGTTTGGCTTGATGTGACCTTTTTCTCCACAGTTGAAGCATAGTCCATTACTGGATTTTCTCCTGCGATCTTCTTCCTTGTGTCCTGGCATCTTGCATAAATTGCAAAGAGTGAAGCATTTTCCCGAATGCTTTTTCTTGCAGACCTTGCAGTATGGTGCAGAGGTAGAACCTATATTCCTACGGTTGAAATTCCCAGAACGGAATTCTTGGGTAAACCTTTGAGCTAGGTTTCTCCTCTGGTCTTCTTCTCTAGTACGGATTAACTCATCTCTCAAGGTATTTGCTAGTTCTACAGCTTCTTCTATGGTTTGAGGTCTAGCTGCCTTGACTACATGTCTAATCTCTTCAATTAATCCCCAGATGTAAAGGGAGATTAATACCGGTTCAGGTGATGCAAGGGTTGGTACTATTCTAGCATATTCAACGAATGTAGTAGTATAACCCTTACTATCTACCCCGGTCATTCTTAAGTTCAGAAACTTATTCGCTATCTGTTCCTTTTCATTGGGATGGCAGAATTTCCTTTCTACCATGTTCTTAAATTCCTCTCATTCCATACTATAAACCTTATCACCTCCTCTGAACTGGAGGATAGTGTTCCACCATTCTAAGGCTGAGTTTTTAAACAGATTAGAAGCAAACATTATCTTGTCTTCTTCAGCACACTTGCTTATTTTTAAAATAGCCTCAGTCTTTTCTATCCAACGTAGAGCTGCAATGGGTCATTCATTGCCCGAGAATTCTATTGGTTTGCAGGACCAGAATTCTTTGTAAGAACAACCATAAGGCATGGTTCTTCTTCTTTTGGGAATGAGCACTTGAAGTACAGGTCCATTGTTTACGCTGTTTTCTGGTTCAGTTGGTCGCTTACTGCTATGTTTACTTTTATTATCAGCATCCTTAACAGTTTGAAGAATAAATGGCATTGCATCTATAATTCCTTGTGCCACTATGTGTTGGATAGCACTATTATCCATTTGATTTCCATTGTTATTGATGTTCGGATTCTCATTAACCAAGTTAATGTTACTCTGGTTATCGTTATTCAGATTTCCTTGATTTCCTTCGTCGGTCATCTGAATTTTAAACATTTACCACGTATTAATATCACAAAATAATATTTAATATAGTCAATCACATGACACGCATTTTGGTCAAAAGCGTCGATCATTGCGACTTTACTCTATTCATATATGATGCATCTATTACACACTAGTACTGAAATTAAAATTACAATACCGACTGAAAATTAAAGTTACACTACTAATAATAGGCATCCGTAGTTTTTTTTTTTCATACACATACACACATATCATATTATTTTATTATTATTATTACTATTACTACCGTCTCCATCATCACATTCATGGATATGGATTCATCCAAAAATCCATATTGCGCTCGTCATACTTCCAGACGAGTCGCTCTCCCACCTGTCTCATCCGTTCACTACTTTCTAAAATTTCCTCACCAAATGTCCTAAGTTCTTGTACGTTTTCTGCACTCATTGGGGGTGCAGGTTCTAGGACTGGGTTCGGAATCTGGGGTGCGGGTTCTTGATATGGGGGTGTAGGGGCCTGAAATTGGTAAGGATTCTCTAAAATCTCCCTAATGAATACATCGTGGTAATAGGGATCTGAAGGATCCAAACCTGGGTAGACTCCTATGTTTGGCATGGGCATGTGATGTGCTAAAAGTGGTTTAACTAAATTAACTAAATTAAACCCTAAACTAGACACTCTAAGTTTTAAATTTATAAAACTAAGACTCTCTAAAACCTAAACCACACGACCGGTAAGTGTACCGATCGATGCAATATAGCCTAAGGAAGTCCGAGTATCGAACCCAATAGACTCTACTAAATTACGCTAATGACTCTATCTAGACTTAGACTGACACGGACTTAACTAATTGTTTATTGATTGGGGGGGGGGGGGTTCTAAAAATCCTAAATAAAATATTAAAATAATATTAAATAACTAGACACGAACTTGGACGAAGACTAGAACCAGTGGCGATGAAGACTACCTAGGCTAGACGCAAGTTTAACTCAGATTGGATTTCTATTCGATAGTTTTGTGGTATGGAACCGGGATCTTTAAATGCTAAACCTATTAAGACACCAACTAAGCCCCTCAATCCCTCTCAAGGTGATTCTTGTGGCACTAGCTAGGCTGTTACGCTTACCGGTTTTTAGATTTCCTCACAGTCCTCTAACTTCTTGAAAGTGCCTAATTAAGACGATCTACCTCACAGCGCGAAAGTCTAAGGCAACTATGGGTTTTAATCTTGGTTTAATAGACAAGAGAATGTTTAAGGACTAGACCGATTTCTTAGACCTAGCTATAAACCAAACAGAGACCTATTAATAACCTCGAGCCTCACAGCGACAATATTAGTAGAACACTTGATTTTATTAAATTACCGAATATTACTTCTAAGGTTACTTATGCAATTTTCACCCTAATGGATTAATGACTTATTATGTGATATAGACACTCACCTAAATCAAGAACCATAGCACAACCCTATTATGTGATATAGACCGTCACCAAGGATTATACGAAGCAATAAACAGCGATGAAACAAATATCAAGCATGCATATACACCAAGTTAAAATTCCATAGCCTTTACAATACAAGAAAATCCATAAACCACTTAAAAACCGAATAAATATCCAAACTTTATTAAACTATTGTCATTAGCCTAGGTAGTTAAAGAGTTTTAGCCAATAATCATAACGAACAAAGTCTCAAAAATAATCAAACAAGGTTCAAATAATGAATTCATTGAATTAAAACAAAAAAGACTAGAAAATAAAAGAAACCGAATGGCAAAACCCGGTTATTCCTTGCTCTCCAAGCTTCTTGCTTCAACCCAACGATTTCGTGGCTCAAAACCTTGCCAAAGAAGCTCCAAGAATTCGTCCCCAACCTGACGTGCGTCTCTCCTTCTGTTCGTTGCCTCTGATCTCTCCAGCCGTGTATATATGCGGCTAGTCTACTGTTATGTTCTCCTCCCTATATGTTTTCGAAAACAATAAATAATAGGGATTCCCCAGGCCCAAAGACCCCTTTTTCGTCTGATGTATCATGCTAGCCGCCCACTTCTCTTTTTTCCTCTATTAAATCATATCTATTAATGTCAACCTAATTGTTGTAAAGGCCCAATTCCACAAGTCTAAGAAATTAGCTGGACATTTAATTCTTTCACGGGCCTGCCAATTGCGTCCAATGATTCTTCCAATTGAATTATTTTCGTCCATGCACTTACGTCCAAATGTGTATGCTTCCTTTTTAATAATTGGCAGCTTCATCCATTTTAAAATTTGTCCACTCACAATTATTACTCATATATAGCCTTTTCAACTTTATAATATAGAGATAAGTGGCCTCGCTCCAATCACAAGAAATAACTGCAATTTTTATTCGGTCACTGGTAACCCACTCTGCCCAACTGGCTGGTTATTTCCATATTACTCGTTTTTGCTCCATTTGTACCAGGACCTGCCAAAACACGAAATAATATAATATACTACTAAAAACTAAATAAAAACAAATAAAAACTATACAATAATTATACAATTTACACGGGACAAATATGTGTATTTTACCCCACATCAGCATGTCTTCGTGTATCGGGTAACGTTACACATAGTCCCTAACGTCATCCCACCAGGGGTCGTAATTTGGGTCTAAGGGGTTTGGTGCAGGTACCCTAGGTATTTCCTCCGGATTAAAATCATGCATTTCTACTTGATTTTCAGGGTTTTCTATTTCCATTGGTTGGTCAGGAATTGGTGGTTGTGGTTGGGGGTGCTATCATTTGTTCCAGATTAGGGTCAGCTGCATTGGTTGCTAGGATGTGGATATTGGCTATACCCATATTAATCATATCCTGGGCATAGGCATCGGTTTCTCTTTTGGTTGCGGCTAGTACTCTCTGGTCTTGTAACTTTTTCATACGCTTTCTACGCTCGTGTGCCCCTCGACTGAACAATCCTCTCTTTTTCCGTATCAGCAGAGTACCCTGAGAGGGCAGGCTGAGAAGAGGAGGTGCCTTCGCTTCTAGGCGAACCAGACAATTGACGGTACGCATCAGATGGTCCTTGGTCGCTCATACTGTAAACTAACAAATAGTCAAATAACACATAGCAATAAAATACAATTATGCACGTATTCCCGTAATTTATTTCCTAACAGACTGAATTTTGATGTCAGCAGAACACTTCTGTGGCTGAATAAGTGGCTTAGCTCTGATACCACCTTCTGTCGCAACCCCCGATCCCTATTTCCTCGGGAATGGGCGGCCGCGAGCCAGTTTCGGTGGTATCGCGTATTGTCTAATTTGGCAGCGGAATTTTTATCAGGACCGTAGTTAGGAAATATTTGATCAGAGTAAAATACCACATTTTCATAACATTAATCACATGGGATAAAACCCAAGTTTGCAATACACACATTTTCATAGGAATAAATCCTATTTTATTTAATAAAAACATCTATTTTATTTTAGGTAACTTTATTGCCACTTTTCCAAGCCTTCAGTGCTGTCCAGCTGGCTTCTATTTGGCTTTCACAATTTGTTACCTGAAACGCGTTTTAAAAACATTTGTCAGTGGGAAATACTGGTGAGTGAATCCCAGTTTAATCAAGTTTAAATAAAAACCATTGTACAGTATTGAGGGCGATCTCGCAATTACATTTGTTTCCAAGTTATAACAATTAGTGTGACACCCCAGGAAAACCGGGAAAACCAAACAACTTAACTAGCTTCCTCAGTGAGTGCTTACCAAATTTCGGGACGAAATTTCTTTCAACTTGGGGATGATGTGACAACTCGAAATTTAGAACCTTTCGTTGTACGCTTGAACACTAAGTGACTAACTAATTTGATGATTTAATGAATGATAAGTGAGCCTTTATATGATTATGTGTTATGTTACATGTATGCTTGTGTGTATGTATGCGAGTATGTATATGAACCGAGACAACACGAACCCGACTCGAGACCATGTGGTCTCGAGTGAACGATGACTTATGGGCCGGTTGGGCCACACATACACACTTAGCCTATTTCGAAACCCATTAGGGTGCACTTGAAGCTAGTATATAATCCGGTTGTTAGCCATCTTTGCCATTTTCTTGGACAACACACACACTCCTCTACTCTCTCTCTAGAAACCATTAAACCCTAAGCTACAACATTTCTCCCCTTCATATCGGATCAAACCGGTGGCCACAAGGAGACTCGGTTGAGCTCATCAACATCACTCGAACACCCTATTTCACTCATCTTCCTTAGCAACTCGGTGTCCTTTCACAAACCGGTTAGTGTTTATGATACTTGTTGGTTAGTGATTCTTGTTATGTATTTCGGATGTTGATAATGATAATGTGTTTGCTTGCTAAAGATTCATGTATGATTAAGTGTTTGTTTGATTGATGAGCTCTTGTTTGATTAAATGATACATGCTTAGGAGAACAGGACTATGATTTGAATATGACAAAGGTGTTGGTGGATTTAATGAATTCTTGGTGATGATACATGTTTAGTTACAACATTTGTTATGAACATGACCTCTTTAATAAAGGTCTAGATTTTTGTATGATAAAAGAATAATGATGACCATCCGATTCATGAGAATTATAGAATAAATGTTTTGTTGCAATATGAGCTTGATATCTAGTTTAGATAATATAACTCTTGTCCGAAAAATGCAAAATATGTTGAATAAGGGCTGTTTGTGTTTGATGATCATGATGAATGTATGAAGAACTTGTTGAATGTGATATGAACATGCTTGAATATTTGAAATCTGATATGTATGATCCAATTTAGTAAATTGCTAGACAAACAAACATGTTTAAGTGGATAGTACAAACCATTTCATGAAACCAAATTTCCATTGGATAGTACACTGTGCAGAATCAGCTCCTGTCCAACCGAAACCTCCAATTGCGACTCGAAACCAGTGCATGATGAGTCGAAATCTCCCGGTTGCGACATCGGTTGCGAGTCGCAAACACCTGGTTGCGACTCGAAACCACACGAGATCAGCACATAAACCGTATGACTCGAAACCCCGGTTACGAGTCCGGTTGCGACTCGAGACCAAAACAGCACGAACCGAGACCATGATTGCGACTCAGGTTGCGAGTCGCAAACGCCTAGTTGCGACTCGAGACTATACACAGATACACGCTGTTTGGGCTTGCACCTCATTTCGGACTTAAGTGATTGGGCCGGACTCTTGGGCCCGATGCACAGATTTTTATGTGTTGATGATTGAATGTGGATGTTGTTGAACTGCCATGATCAAACGTGTATGCCATGAACGATACTTGAATGCATTATGCTAGGAACATACGTGTACTGATTGAATACGAACCTGATTGGTATGATACAACTATGATAGGACGTGAGTAGCCACAATATTGCTTGATTGACTTTTCTGTGTACCTACCGAGCAAACCAAGGTGAGTTCACACCCTCTACAAAGCATGGGATTCCCAGGGGTCGGGAATTGGGGTTAAGGAACATGGGTTCCTCGTCCTCCTTGGGTAGGACAGCAAAGGTTCAGGAATGTAATTCCTCGTCCTCACGGACAGATAACTCGTACTAGACCAAAACTCTATCACGAAGTCCCTCATTTTTATATCGACTTAATCGCCGGGCCAATGGCGAGCGGGTCATTAGTTAGATAGCGCTATTTAGGTCTGACAAACCTCACACCGTGCCGCAGAGGACGGGCGTGAACTAATGGATCTGGGGCACGTCAATGATGATAGACATTGACAGTTTCAGGGCACATAAACATGACTACAGTCAGCAGTCGATATGGTAACGAGTCTAGTGTATACATGGGGTAGCCCCCACGGCCGAAATGCCAGATAACTAACACGGGGTAGCCCCCACGGCTGGATTGCCAGAGTAACCGGGAATAAACAAATCACGTTTTCAACTATGGGGTAACCCCCACGGCAGGATGCCAGCTAAAGGAAACTGTTTTCGAAACAACTTAAAACGAACACCCAACCGTGAACTCACTCAACTTGTTGTTGACTCGTTACTACATGCTTTGCAGGTCCTTAGGTTCTTAGCTGGAGCTTGCATGGAGGAGGATCGTTGTGGGACATGGACGGCTGTGTGCCATGTTAAACTTGGAAACAATTAAACTATGTTTTGTTTTAAGACTTATGCTTCCGCTTGCAACTTAACTATGTTTTGTTTGAACACCAATTGTATTGGTTAAACTCTTATATCTTTTAACTCGCATGTTCAATATGATTGGTGGCTGGATCCTGGTCAGTCACGCCTCCAAGCGGTAGTACTCCGCAGGTGGATTTTGGGGGTGTGACAATTAGCATCCATGGTACTGTCAGACCCGACTTGTGGAAATGTTACTCTTTGACCAGGTGGTAACAAATTTTGTATACAAAACCCCAACATACTCATGATAGTTGTATTCTTACAAATACTCAATAATTGCTTAATATATGATTAATTGTATGAGGTTTTGTAAAAACAGTTAACAAAAGGTTTACAAAAAGCGGATCAACTCACATTGCTGTCTTAGATTATCCTTTAGGGTTTCCTGAGAATTATCTATAAATTACACAAAAGCACACGTGTTAGTATAATAACCCATTTTAACATTAGTAATACCCTCCCCGAGACGGCATTCCAACGACTACGTCGGGCAGAACCACGACAGCCGTTACGGAACCCTAGATCAATCGGGCAGAGTATCTAATACGTATCCAGGGGTTATAATACTTACAACGGAGCAGAACTTCGCTATTTAGGGGGGTATTAGACCCGAGTATAATGGCTACTGTGAGAGAATTATGTTTAGAAAGAAAGATTTGAACGATTTTTGCTGAAACCCGATGCCTGCTATTTATAGTGCCACATCTCGACTTTTACGCGGCCCGCGTAAATATTAACGTAGGGCTACGCGGCCCGCGTCAAACCCAGTCAACAGCGTAGCTTGTCCGGATCATCGACTAGACCCGCCATGATGATGACACGTGTCATCACCGGGCTGCGCCACCTTCTTGATCTCTAGCGGCCTGCGTAAGACCCTTAAGAGGTCTACGCGGCCCGCGACAAACTTAAAAACTTGATTTTTTATTATTTTAAATAATATTTAAGGTATTCGGGGCCCGTTTTCGCGTATGGGGTGTATTTTTGGACATCTAGGGATATTTTAAAATATATTAGGGTGTCGGAAAATTTATGAGGGTGTCGGTTTTCTTTAGGGTTGTTATATAAGGATATAGAGGTAAATGAACAACTCAAGTTTGTAAAAAGACCTCTACAGATTGAAGACTGGAAAGTCAAAAACCTCAAACTGTAACACCCTAATTGCTATTTAACGGTTTTACATGTAAATACCAACAATTAGATGTGTAGTTAAGACTACACATACTATAAAAATATGGATTTATTAAAACTTTTACAAATCATAAGTTATTCGACATAACGTGATCGGATTCGTCGTTTAAAATTTATGACGAGGCAATGTGCGGAAGCATGTATCTTTATCGTGTTCGGTTCTTCGTTGAGCTTGATCGTCTTCCGGCATCCAAAAAATACCTACATTTCATAAACATGAAATGCTTTAGTCATACGGGGTTTAAAACGTATCTAAACGAGTCCGGGAAACAAAACTGATAAAAATACATTTTTGTACAGGGTCCACCGTAAATTACGGTGGCTACCGTAATTTACGGTAGCCCCTGTTTAAAATACTCCACCGTAAGGCAGGAGATAACTGCCGTAGCGTTTTCAGTTCCCACCGTAACTTACGGTGCCCACCGTAACTTACGGTGTGGCCCCTGTATCAGATTCTTCCATTTTGCCGTTTTTGACACGAAAACTTTCGTATCTTTCAATTCGCTTGTCCGTTTGACCTACCGTTTCTTCCTACGTGTTTGTAATTTGATTCTCCATCATATGGAGTTAAAATCCGACATCCGGCTTAATAAATTTTGAGACTTTTATGCCTTCGGCTTATTACCTTTTTACAAAATTTTGACCCGTTTACGCATTTATCAAACAAACATATTTGTTTGATCATTATTTCACATGAACCACCTTAATTCAATATTTTCTACCATGTTAGGTTCTAATTGCGGGTTTCTTATATATTTTAACCCGTTTTCGCTCGTATGCTTATTTCGACCCGTTAAGGGTATTTAAGTATATTTTAAACATGATTCGCTTTCATTTGTATCTAACCTTATATTTCCACATTTCTTACCAAGTAATCTTCCACCACAACTATATTTGTGGTGGATTTAATGTGGAGATCTATATATTCCAAGTTTTACCCCTCGAATTATCATTTTACGGCAAAGACTCATATAAAGTCTTTCGACCCAAGAATTTACATCTTTCACTACCTATACTCATTCTAAGCATTTATTTAATCATAAGACTCGTTTCTTGTTGGAACCTGAAGGTTTATTCATGTAGGTTAGCATAGTTTGAGGGTTGATTATGTTTATGTTTAGTTAATATGTTTGGGTCGATTATGTATGGTTTGGGTTAGTAGACTTGTGTCGCATGGGCTTAGATTTCGGCCCAGTTAGTTTTGTATTTAAACAACATTTACCTCATTGTTTGAGGTTGTTGTTTTGGTGATAAGTGGGGGCGACACAAGGAGAGGAACCGAGTTCTTTTGCTAGATCTTGTATCAGTCTACGTTTATCGTTGAATGCAAGAATCTATTGGTTTGTGATTTCTATTATTCTCAATTATTGTTCTTTATTATCATTATTTAATCTTGAATCGTCTTGTGATTGATTTCCGCACTTTCACAAGATATTGTTGATATCATTGATTGATCCTGCAAGGGTTTTACAATTGGTATCAGAGCCAAGAAACCATTCTTGGTTCGGTTTTGATATCAATCAGATTCAAGATTAAAACGTTATTACTAATCTGGTTTGTGGTGATTGTTTTGCAGTGAAAGGAACTAATTTTACCGATCTGTTTTGGATCTGTTCTTGGTGATTTTGTTAAAAATTGTTACTGATTTGGATCGTATAATTTTCAAAAATCTGTTTGCTGATTGTTCGGAGTTGATTGAAGAAAATTCAAAGATCTCAAATCTTTGAATTTTGGAAGTGCTGGAAATCCGGGATTACGAGTCAACAGTTCTTATCTCTTATCTGTTTTGCAGGTCCCGACTCGCAACCATCTAGTTGCGGCTTATCACGTTCCAGTTACGACTCGTAACCATCTAGTTGCGGCTCATCACATTCCAGTTACGACTCGTAACCATCTAGTTGCGGCTCATCACGTTCCAGTTACGACTCGCAACCTTCACTGGTTTCGGTTCATCCTGTTTCAGTTGCGACTCGCAACCAGTTGTCAGTCTCCACTCGCAACCTGTTTCAGTTACGACTCGCAACCTTGGTTTCGGCTCATCCTGTTTTAGTTACGACTCGCAACCACAGCAGTTACGACTCGCAACAACACTGATTTACGGACGTTTGGACTCGCAACAACACTGATTTACGGACGTTTGGACTGTTGACTTTTGGACTTAAAACAAACTTAATTAATTAATTAACTGATTAATTAATCATGTCATCTAACAACAGTGAACTGTCCGCCCTTAAAGAACAACAAGAATTGGATTCAAAACTTGGTACCACAACACGCATTCCTAGGTTAACTGATGCTAATGATTTTCCTGAGTGGAAGTGGCGCTTTGAACAGCATCTTAAGGTTAAGGATTATAAGCTGTGGCGAAGCATTTTGCGAGGACCTAGGGAAATCATGATGGAAAGCTCGACTGAACCAGGTCTTAAGGTAAAGAAACCTAGGGATCAGTACACTGAAGATGATGTGCTCATTGTTGAAGAAGATGATCGAGCTCTTTCCTACTTAACCATGGGTTTGGGTCCTGATATTGCTATTGGCTTTCGCACCTGCAAATCTGCCAAAGAATTGTGGGATTCTCTGATCGAAGTGTATGAAGGAAACGAAGATATGAAGGAGAGCCGAAGAAATCTGCTGCAACAAAACTTCAACAACTTCAACCATATTTATGGTGAAACGGTAGACAATCAGATTCAGAGGTTTGTGAAGCTGATCACTCAAATGCAAATGGAAGAAATTCATACAACAAATGGATCTACAAACCGACAACTTCTTAATGCACTACCAAAGAGTTGGGATCATCATGTTGCTATGATCAAGAAGACTAAAGATCTCGCTAGATGTACTCTGTCTGAGATGATCTCTCACATTAAGGCATGCGAACTGGATGATAAGCAAAGAGAAACAAATTACAAGAACAGTATGCTAGCTGCTGGTTTCTCCATTGCTCCCGCTTCCTCTAACAACAGCAACACAGCATTATTGTCTCAAGGTGGTTTTCAGATGTTTCGAAATACTTCATCCACTACTCCAACTTCAGCTAAGGTGCACTCATCTGGATCTTCTAATCAAGTCGTCTCTCCAGCTTCTCCTGCTTCAATTCCAAATTCTGGAAATGTCTCTACTGCTGCTTCTGCTTCTGCTGCTAACAACGAAATGATAGCTTTCTTTGCTAAACAATCAAAGGAGAACTTGGATATTGCAGCTTCAGTGATCAACTGTTTGAATGCTTTTATTGCAGGAAAACTTGACCCACCAAAGTGGTGTCCTGATGATCTGAAACAGATTCATCCAGATGATGTTGAAGAAATGGACATCACCTGGCAGATGGCGATGGCAGCTTTCAGAGCCCAAAAGTTTGTGAAAAGAACAGGTAAAAACAGGTGGGGAAATGCATGGAATGGAGCTGCTAAAGTGCCTTTTAATCTTCGTTGTTTCAACTGTCATGAGGAAGGACACTATGCTCGAAACTGCACAAAGCCACTTATAAACAGAGATCAAACTCCTGCAACTCCTGCTCAACCTGCAACTCCTAATCGAGAAAGAGCTCTTGTGACCACTACAAGTATAGCAGATGCTGCTGCTTCTGGAAGTCCACCGCCGCAAGGATTAGCACAAGCACTGGTGGTTCAGCCCAACCTCAACTTTGATTGGACTTCAGAAATTGAGCGTCTGAACATATCAGCTCCAGAGAATCAATCTGCTACATCCAACATTGCTTTCATGACTTCAAGTGAACCTAGCCCAAAGCCAGAGGAAGAGACTGCAGCTGATGATTTTGCATTCATGACTCAAATTCTTTCAGCTCCTGTTAAAGGTCTCACCAAAGAAGAGGTAATTTCTGTTTTCTGTACTCCTGAGTGTAGGGAAAGGGTTGAGGCTTACAGAATACACAACGCTGAGCTCATTCAAGATTATAATGACATAAAAAATAAAAATTTTACTTTGTCTAAAAATGAGAAGCTTTATAAAGAAAAAATTGAAGCTCAGCGAAAAGACATCATCAAGCTAAAGGATGATGTGAGTGTAAAAACAGCCCATTTCCTAGAAGCTCAAGAAAAGGTATGCATTTTAACTAAGGAACTGGAAGATATTCAAAACAGATATCAAATTAATGAATTAAATATCAAGAAGTTTGATTCTTCCAGTAAATTGGTTAAAAATCTTTGTGATCAACAACTTGCATACAAGGAAAAGAAAGGGTGTGGTTTGGGTTTTAATAAGGCTCCTCCTCCTTATAATGATAATTATACTTATTTACCCATGACTGAGGAGGAGATGACTAATGAAAGTAAAATGACCTATGGTCCCAAAAATAATCAGTCATCGTACAATGACAGAACAGTTGAGAAAAAGAAGTCTGCTCCTATAAATTTTGTTCACAAAGGCACAATTGATCCTAATGTCTCATCTTCGTGTGCAGATGATAGCTCTGAAGTAAAGTGTGATGATGTTCATGGGAGTGAACCGGTTATTATTTCAAATGTTTCTGAACCATATTTTGAACATTATTCTGAACCAACTGAGTCGGACATTGCTTTTACTAGTTCTTTGTTTGCGTCGTTTTCAGCTTATGTTTCGTCTTGTGAGCCTGTTGTTTTGGGCAAAACTGATAATGTTTGTGTGGATGATTTGAACAATAAGTGTGGTGATGATTGTTTTTCAACTAATGTTTGTGATCCTAACATCTCTAATGTTTCAGCTTGTGAAAATGTTACAGGTGAGGTCCCTCAGGATGCATTCAGTGAAACCACTGAAACGACTTCTCAAGAAAATCAAGAGTATCCTGATTCTTCTTCTGAATCTGTCTCAGTGGGTGTCCCTAATGTTGAATCTAGTGGGACCCCATTGGAAACTGTGTTAAACAATGAACCTGAATCTGTGTCACATGATAAATGCTCTGAGAAAATGCATATTGATGAAACTTCTTTAGACTCAGAAAAGGAATCTGAATCAGTTTCACATGACAAAAGCATTGAGGAAGAGCATATTGTTGAGACTTCATCTTGTTCGGGAAGTGAACCTGAATCGGTTTCAGATGACAAATGCATTGATAAAACGCATTTGGATGAAACTCATACATGTTCAAATTCGGAATCAAGATTAAGTAACAATGAAAGGGATGCTGATCTAAAAGAGAGATCATTAGAAGAAAAGTTGTCTAAAGAAAAACCACAAGTCAAACATGTTCAGAAAACTAAAACATCAAATCACACGAAATCAAGCAAACAGAGTCAAAATGTCAAGAATATTAAAAATGTGAAACGTCAAACATGTTATAACTGTGGTATTGCTGGTCACATTGCCAGAAATTGTGGCAAACTCCCAAGGACACCGAACAAGAAAACATCAGAGCGAAATCAGAAGGTCACGTCTAATCGATATCACTGTTCGAAGTCCATGATGTCTGCAAAGACTAAGACAATGCAGAACAACTATCATAGGACTAGACCTTCTGATCAGGATTGGAATGCAGCCAAACGTTATAATCAATATCAGAATAGACAAACAAATTTTCAGCGCAATCGAAATAATTCTTTTGGTAACGCTTATGAAAGTTTCAATTCTAACTGGTCAAGACAGTTTTGGAAACCTAAAGCAAATGGCATGCAATCCAATTCAATGAAATCATATCATCAAAATGTCGCCAAAAGGGATGTTTCAAAATTTCTGAATAAAGATAATTTAGTGTGGCAGAGAGTGACGTTTATTGATGCACAAGGAAAACCCAGATCCACTATGGGCTGGGTTCCTAAATCTAACTAATCCCGCTAATCGTGCAGGAACAGCTGTGGAGGACTACCGTGCGCCTCTGGTACATGGATAGTGGCTGTTCCAGGCACATGACAGGAGACTTATCCCAACTGGAAAATATCAAAGAGTTTAATGGTGGATATGTCTCATTTGCGGGAGGAGAGTCAGGCAGAATCACGTTAAAAGGAACTGTTCGAAACGGCGTCTTAAGTTTTGAAAATGTTAATTATGTTCCAGAACTGAAACACAATCTGTTAAGTATTTCGCAGATCTGTGATCGAGGGAATTCAGTTCATTTCACGAAGAAGGGATGTTATGTTCTTAAGCCTGGGATTGTTATTCTAGAAGACTGGTTCTTGATGACGGCTGAAAGGAAAGGTAATGCTTACGTCATTGATATGAACAAGAAACCGTGTGAAGAGATCACTTGTCTATTTTCAAAAATTTCGGAGCATGATGGTCTGTTGTGGCATCGTCGACTTGGGCATGTGAATATGAAAAATCTGAACCGTCTAGCTAAAGGTCAACTGGTACGTGATCTTCCAATCAAGGACTTCATGTTGGTGGAGAAATGTGTTGCTTGTGCGAAAGGGAAAGCTCATCGAAAACCTCATAAGACTAAACCAGTACTCTCGACAAAAGTTGTCCTCGAACTACTTCACATGGATCTTTTTGGTCCAGTGAATGTGCTGAGCATTGGGAAGAAAGCTTACTGTCTGGTAATCGTCGATGATTACTCTCGTTACACTTGGGTGTATTTTCTCAGCCACAAAAATGAAACTGCTGTCTTGGTAAAACAATTCATTACTTTGGCTGAAAATCAAGCGAGTACTAAGGTGAAGGTTATTCGATCAGACAATGGGACAGAATTCAAGAACGTTACTTTGGATACTTTCTGCATTGATAAGGGAATCGATCGTCAGTTCAGTGCGCCTCGAACTCCACAACAAAATGGAGTGGCTGAAAGAAGGAATCGTACTCTCATTGAAGCTGCACGTACTATGCTGGCTGATTCAAAGCTTCCTAGCTTCTTTTGGGCTGAAGCAGTTAGCACGGCTTGTTATATCCAGAATCATGCTTTAGTAAACAAACGTCACATGAAAACCCCTTATGAGATTCTGGAAGGACATAAACCTTCGGTTTCACACTTTCGTATCTTTGGTTGTCCATGTGTATTATTACTAATGGACTCCAACGGAAAGTTTGAAGTCAAAGGTGACGAATGTTACTTTGTTGGATATGCTAAAGGCTCTGCTTATAGGGTATACAACAAAGTAACTAAAAAGGTCATCGAGTCGTGCAACATTGAATGGCTTGAAGAGAATGCTACGGATGCTAGAGTTGGTCCAGATTGGTTATACGATTATTCTGCTCTGTTTAAATCATTTAACATTTTGTCACGTGATGTTTCAGTTGCAGGTGTGTCTATTCCCAAACAACCATTGTCGTTTGAAGATACGGAAGACGAAGCACAGATGCAAGACAACGTGAAGCATCATACCATTGATCCACCGGGAATGGTGTTTACACAACATCCTACACCAACTCCGATGGTCAATCAATCTCCTGAGGGTGCATCAACTAGTGACTCTGCTTTATTTCCTGAACCAATTCCTGAGGATTGTGTTGTCACTTCTCCTGTAGTTCACACTACTACAGCACCTAATGAGGGGGAGTCTAGCAACACCACAACTGAAGAGGAGCCTGTACCTGATTTGGCCATACCTACGAGTGTTCAACGAAATCACCCAATCGAGAATGTGATTGGTCCTGTAAATGCAGGAATTTTGACCAGGAGTCAAACAGGAACCATTAACACTTGCTTATATTCTTGTTATCTTTCTCAAATCGAACCTAAAACTATTGATATAGCTTTGCAGGAACCTGGCTGGGTAGATGCTATGCACGAAGAGCTGAACCAGTTTGAAAGACTTGGAGTATGGAAGCTTGTCAAGTTGCCAACAGGAAAACGTAAGCTTGGAACTAGATGGGTATTTCGAAACAAGCAGGATTCTGCAGGAGTCATCGTTCGAAACAAAGCAAGGCTGGTGGTTCAGGGATTTAGACAAATTGAAGGACTGGATTATGATGAAGTATATGCTCCGGTTGCACGACTTGAAGCCATCCGAATCTTTTTGGCTTACGCGTCATACATGGGATTCACTGTTTATCAGATGGATGTCAAAACCGCGTTTCTCTATGGAAAAGTGAAGGAGGAAATTTTTGTCGAGCAGCCACCAGGGTTTGTAAATCCAGACCATCCTGAATACGCTTACAAGCTAGACAAGGCACTGTACGGGCTACACCAGGCTCCTCGAGCTTGGTATGCCACACTAACAGAGCATCTGTTGGCTCATGGTTATACGCGTGGCACCATAGACCAGACTCTGTTCATCAAGAAAGTAGGACGTGATCAAATCTTGGTTCAAATCTATGTTGATGATATCATTTTCGGATCTACAAGTGAGGATCTTTGCAAGGAATTCGAGAGAGTTATGAAGAAGAAGTTTGAAATGAGTGCTCTGGGGGAAATGACACTGTTTTTGGGTCTACAAGTCAAGCAGAATTCACAAGGAATTCTTATTCATCAAGGGAAGTATGTGGATGATGTGCTGGCAAAATTCAAATTCACGGACGCAAAGCCTGCTGAAACACCTATGGCAGAGAGACCACTATTGACTGAAGATGAAGAAGGAGAGTCTGTCAATCAACGTCAATATAGGTCAATGATCGGGTCATTGATGTATCTCACAGCGAGCCGTCCGGACATTATGTTTGCTGTTTGCAACTGTGCACGCTATCAGGCTAATCCTAAAACTTCTCACCTTATTGCTGTTAAAAGGATCTTTCGGTACCTTAAAGGCCGACCTAGGTTTGGCCTGTGGTATCCGAGGGATTCCAATTTTGACTTATTTGCTTTTTCTGACAGCAATTTTGGAGGTACTGACAGTGACAGGAAATCTACATCTGCGGGATGCCAATTTTTGGGTGATCGGCTCATTTCTTGGCAATGCAAGAAACAACAAACAGTGGCGATATCTACAGCTGAAGCTGAGTATGTTGCTGCTTCTGCGTCTTGCTCTCAAGTGGTGTGGATGCAACATCAATTGCAGGATTATGGTTTGACTTATCTTAACACTACTATTTACTGTGATAATGATGCTGCAATACAAATTGTTCGAAATCCTGCCTTTCACTCCAAAACCAAGCACATTGATATTAAAGTTCATTTTATCCGAGACTGTTTTGACAGAGGTCTTATTACTCTTGAACAAATCGACACTGATGCAAATGCTGCCGATTTGTTCACTAAACCTGTCAGCAGCTCGAAATTCAGAGTGCTTGTGGATTTTCTGAAAATGATCCGTTTTACTGACTGAGCATGTTTTTGTTTTTCGTAGGTAAATTTGTTCATAAAGTTTTCTATTCTTAGGTAGTTTTTTTATTTATGCTCAAATTTAGGGGGAGAATTATATTATTAAAAAAAAAAAAAATTAAAAAATACAAAAACATTAAAAAAATTGAAAAATACAAAAACAGGTGTGGCATGACTGGGAAATGAAATGATTTTACACATTATGGTTGAGGGCTGACTCATGTACGACCAGTATCGAAATAGTTTGACTCTAGTATGATGTGTTGGTAGGCTCTATCCTTAAGACTGGAAACATTGGCTGTTTTTGTTTAGAACTAAAATTGTACATGACCTCAGGAAAGAAAGTCACTTGGAATTAGCTCATTTCTATTTGAATGTCTGTATGTTGTCCCGATACACACAATTTTGGTCTGACTCTGAAATCTTCTCTGAAAAAGTCGTGTATCTCCTCTGCTGCATCCAGATATATGCTGACCTGGAGGTGCTAGGCAACGACAGCTTCTGCTGCATCCAGATACATGCTGACCTAGCTGTACGTTGTCGCTTTGTAGATCAATTAAACACCCGAAAGAGGCCCTCAAGTGCCCAAAAGAAACCCTATAAACCTATGTCAAATTGAGAAAAACTCATTTGATCCTGTATATTATACCATCTCTACTTAAGATCTATTCTGTTCTCTTCTCAACCTAGTCCCAGTTAAGATTTCAGAGATCTGGATTGGGCTTGTGAAACATGTGGTAGGGAAGCTACTTGCATGATAGAGTGTGCTGTTATAATTTCGGGATTTGATTAGTATTTGTTTTGAGTGTTCATTGTTAAGATATCAAAACATGATAAATTGAGTTACAGACAGTTATATGGAAAAGGTCTAGGGAAATGAGTTTAAGGGGACAAGTATACTGGCAATTGTCTAGATCATTCAGTAGTAGATCAGTGTTGATAAGTGAAGTCAAGCCCAAAACCTTGTGATTTGATCCCTGAGTATCTATGCAAATTTCCTTATTTTATTTTGTAAATAACTTTGTTATTTAATTTTTGTTTTTAGGTTTTTGTTTTGCAAACATTGCTCAAACGGTTTAATGGATAATTTTCATTAAAATTAAATCAGTTTTGAAATGGGTTAAAAAAAAAAAAAAAAAAAAAAAATATTGGTTGATAAATCTGTTTAGTCAAAAGCCCAAATTTGTTAAAGTTGTGAGCCCAAGAGTTAAAAGTCCATGAAGGCCCATGATCTGTTTTTGTGGTATAAAAGGGGCGGTTGCGAGTCGAGACCTCATTTCTCACTCGCAACCAAGTCTGATTCTCTCTCAAGATTCCGGTGATCTATTGAAGATTCCGTTTCATCTCCGGTTACGACTCGCAATCTCCGGTTGCGACTCATTGATCATCAAGGTATAATGATGTCATTATTCAAGTTTTGCAGGAATTATGAATGATTATTGAATATTCCGATGAAGATTTGAAGTTTCCGATGAGGATTTGAAGATTCCGATGAGGATTTGAAGTTTCCGATGATGTTTCCGATGAAGTTTTGAAGATGTTTGACTCGCAATCAAGAACACTTATGACTCGAAACCAGGGGTTACGAGTCGCAACCTCAAGATTGCGACTCATGGTTGCGACTCAATGTTTGTTGGTTGCGACTCATGGTTGCGACTCGTAGACAACTGGTTGCGACTCATGGTTGCGACTCGAGACCTTTTGGTTGCGACTCATGGTCTCGAGTGAACAGTAACAGTGTTTGTTTTGGCTTATTTTTATCACTGTTATATTTGAAAGTTGGAAACTTATTTGAGTTGTGTTATGTGCAGAAAAATGGACTTGAAATTTATATCTTCACACAATCAGGTCGGATATTTGGCTCCTCCACCAGAGAAACACAAGAAGCTGTACACATCATTGATGAAAGGCTTGAATGGTTGCCGGATTGTTCATGCTCTTCGTGAGAATCCGGTTGTTTATGAAGAGCTTATTCAAGACTTTTGGAAGAGTGCCAAAGTCGAAGTTGTTGAAGGAAAGGGAGCTATAGTTGCAGAAATTCAAGAAAAGAAAGTTATAGTGACTGAGCAGATGATTAGAGAAGCTTTGAGGTTTAATGATCAGGAAACGGATCCTATAGAACTTCCAGCTGGAACAGTGGAAGCAATTCTGCCTCGTTTAAGCTACGAAGGAAAGTTTCCTCCCTTGGTAAAGAAGTTTGTACATCCATACTGGCGTTTGTTGCTGCATATGTTTCTTGTGTGCATGACAGAAAATAGAGGGGGAATTGATCAGTTGAATACTACTCAGTCTGCTGCTGTGATTTGTGTAATTACCAATGAGCCGTTTAATTATTCAAGATATATTTTGGAAGCTATGAAGAGGAATGCAATTGGACTTCGAAAGGATAAGTTTCTTATGTATCCAAGATTTGTGCAGATGATCTTGAATGAGCGTTATCCGGAGTTGAAGAGATCTGGTAATACATTGGAATTAAAGCCTATGGGTCCTTCATGTTTTGGTGCTCTCACTTCAAAGAAAGGAACTGAGAAAAGGTTTGAAGGTTTGATTGAGTTGGAGAAGTTTGGTCAGTTTGCCGAGACAGAAGATGTTGGTGAGAATCCAGTGATGGCACAATCTGTTTCAGTGCATAGTGTATCTGCAAGTGCCATTGTTGCTGAAGAACATGATATTCGTATGGATGCTGAAGATCAGCCTGAGACAGAGATTTTAACAATAGACTCTGACGATGAAGGTGTTGAGATTATGTGTGATTCTGATGAAGATGAAGAGCTTCCTCCTGAAGCTGAAGTTGATACTGCTGTTTCTGCTGTTCCACCCGTGATTACTGCTGAAAGTTTGGCTTTGTTACTCAAATCTGTAACTGACAAGATGGGAAATCCTCCTTCTGATCTTGCAGTGTCAAGTGAAAAGCCTAGTGAAGACCCAAAGGATTCTGATTCCATGCCATTGAAGCGGAAAAGGAGGGATCCTCGGCTCGGAATGTATGTTGAGCATAGCAAAGATCAACCCGTAGTTACTGATGAAGATGATGAAGGTCTTTATGACTTCGATTTTGAGATGAATGTCACCGATACCACCACTGCTACTGAAAACATCTTTGATTTTGATGCTGATACTCAAAGAACTGATATGGATGTTACTACTGATGACGTTCAGGTTACTAGTATTGACGTTGATGCCACTGTTGAGTCAACGCTACCTAGTGCTACTGAATCTGCAGGTCCTTCTAGATTTGATCTTGATATGCCGAGTAGTTCAAGTGGTAAAAGACCTGAAGAGCCATTTAGAATGCCGTTTGATGATGATTCTAGTGATGAAGATGAGTATATCAGTATGAGAGATGTGAAGAAAAGAATGGTTGTACTTGAGCAAGATTCGATCCATAAAGATGCAAAGATTATTCAACTTGAAGATACTATTGTGAAGAAAGATCAACAGATTGAGCAGCTTCAAGGAGATGTTAGTTTGCTGTTTAATATGGTTTATGATTTGCGTGGGAAGTTAGAGAAGAAGTTTGGACAGGAGTTTTCTGATCCAACTGATGTTGAAAACAGAAGAAAAGCTTTTGAAAAGGATGATGCTGAAAGAAGTGCTGCTATGGAACATTACTTTAGAAGAATCATTGATCCTGTTGCAGACAAAGAGAAGGCTGAAAGAATCAAGAAGAAAAGAGAGTTTGTGATTATGAAGAATCGGAATCTAAATCCAGACGATGATGATGCTCATGCAACTCATCATTTGATGGATGTTGGTGAAACTCTCTATGATAAGGTTGGAAATCGTTCTGGTGTAGTTAGCTGGGGTTATGATCATGATCGTAAAAGATGGTGGATCAAAAGAAAAGTTGGACCTGTTGAGTGGTACAAACATCCAGGCCAGTTTCAGTCATTTACTAAAGTGGACTTGACAGACTTGTCTAGAGCACCTTATGTAGATGATAAGCCTGGAGGAGTTGGTTATAGGTTTTTCGAGAGGTTGAAGAGGGAGGTTCTTAAGGGCTTTCCTTCAATGCGTACTGCAGAGTCCACTGTTAAACCAGCTAAAGGCATTAGAGATCCATATACGAACAAGCGCTTGAAGATTGTACGTTGGCCTGTAACTGATAAAGAGAAGACGATTCCGTTGGTGAGAAAGATTCCAAAGGGTGCTCTAAAGACCTTACATTTTTGGTCTTATGATGAGCGCTTAGGGCAGGCAGTGATTGTTTGTGATGATGATGTGTGTTTTTACTTGGTGGATCAGATTGATTTACTGAATGTTGCTCATGAAGATTTGGAAGTGTTAGCTCGTCATCAAATTAGAGCTACTGAGAAATATGAAGAAATTGCCAAAGCTTGGACTAAAGCTGTTGCAGCATCTATTCATATTCATAAAAAGGGTTTCAGTGGTATTAAGGATCGGGTGCAAGATGATAGTGAAGGTTAAAGTGTCAAGAACCTGCATGCATAAACCTAGGGGGAGATTGTTGGAACCTGAAGGTTTATTCATGTAGGTTAGCATAGTTTGAGGGTTGATTATGTTTATGTTTAGTTAATATGTTTGGGTCGATTATGTATGGTTTGGGTTAGTAGACTTGTGTCGCATGGGCTTAGATTTCGGCCCAGTTAGCTTTGTATTTAAACAACATTTACCTCATTGTTTGAGGTTGTTGTTTTGGTGATAAGTGGGGGCGACACAAGGAGAGGAACCGAGTTCTTTTGCTAGATCTTGTATCAGTCTACGTTTATCGTTGAATGCAAGAATCTATTGGTTTGTGATTTCTATTATTCTCAATTATTGTTCTTTATTACCATTATTTAATCTTGAATCGTCTTGTGATTGATTTCCGCACTTTCACAAGATATTGTTGATATCATTGATTGATCCTGCAAGGGTTTTACATTTCTGAACCACCTTTAAGGGTCGTTCCTTCGAATTAGCTTACAAGGGCAGTTTGGTAAATTTTCATCCTTCTTTCACTACAAGGACCTTTAAATACTTGTTTGACTCAAAATCCGACCTTTTAACTATAGTTCTTGTTTGTAAACCCATGTGCTTCTAAAACATTATAATCATAACTCAATTTATTTGGCTTACCTAAAAGATAACCGAATATCTATATTTTAACCTTGTCTAACTCTTATAGAACTCCAAATTCTACATGATGAGTTGTGTTATTATACATACCTGGCTCGAATCAATATATTGACCCGTTTCAATACCTTGCCTTAGTGGCTACTAAATGATAGCGCTGTAAACATCCATGTGCTATTTATTCCCTAAAATCATACAACTCGACAACCCATTAGTCGATATTGTCAAGGGTGATAATTTCACCTTTTGACCCGTTTGGTCTAAATGACCAATTATATTAGCGAGATGACATTTATTACCACCTCGTATATATGACTCGCTCCGATTTACACCGTGCGGTCACTTTACTTATAATTCCATTTCTTAAAACTTTTTGGCCTACTATGGCTTACGTCATAATTGTCTTTTTTGTAACACGACAAAAGGATATTCTAAAATATATGACTAGTGTAAGATATACTTACCTTGCATCCGAATTACGCTTTTCCTTCATACTTGCTTCGTTTGACCCGCTTCCTTTCCAAGCCTCCACCTAGCTTGTCAAGCGTCAAACTATCATCATAATTCGTAAGACGGTTAGATTAGTCATTATTAATTATGACTATTCCATCTTACGGGTTTTACATCAAAATTCACCATTTGATTTCATTTTGGTCAGTTTGAATTTTAAAGGTTAAACTGCCTATTAACATAAGTGATTATATTATAAACCTCGACAATTCATTTAAGCACTTTGTCAAGTATCCGATAGGCATTATTCTTACGCCACCGTTTTAACTACTTTTCAAGTCTAAGTTCATGCTATTATTAACACCAATTTAACTTAGCTCTTGATTATCAAAGTTAATTATTCATTTGTTAAGCAAGAACTAAAGGTTTCTATCTACATGTAAAAACCCGTTTCATCATAGCATTAGACATTTATCCGAACATCTAATATAATCAGCTTCTACAAATTAATTAGTAGACATCATGATTCCAAACACCTATTTATATAAACAAAACACTAATTTCATCATAATGTACAAAAACCCATTTCAAGTCACATATGAGCATTCACTCGAACTTATAAACTGTTCAAGTATTTTGCTCCAACTATCAAATATGATGATTCTAAGCACATGCATATCATCATCTTCACTATTTAGTCAAAACCCACTTGGCTCATACTTGGTTAATTGACTAATCACTAGTTTATGGTATAATTTTACTAGTTTGCATCTAGGGTTTGTTTCTAGACATAGATTCAACCCAATATCACTCATATACACAACATTCATTCTAGAATTTCGTTCATGCATGTTCATCCAAATTTCAAGATATCACCAAATGATGAAATTCAACATACCTTATGATCTCCTAGCTTGGGTGATCACGAATTTAGTTAAAGCCCCAATTTCCAACTCGATTTCCCTTGGATTTTGATGGATTTTAGTGAGTTTAGGGTTTTGAGAAGAACCCTTCTCCTGGCTCTGTGAAATCATCGACCAAACACATACATATGTGTGTGTTTTGGTGTTTATTTGTTTTAATTAAAAACATCTTTCCCTTTTGCCTCTTTTAGTCCCTCTAGTTCCATAGTTTATAAAAGGGTTATCTCTTTCATGTTTCTTTTATTGTTTTTACAACACTTAACTAACTAGGTTGATATTCCTAGTTACTTAGTGGGTTCGGGGAAGTCATAACCCGTTTTATTTTTTTAAATCCCGTTAACTCGGGCCTCTTATTATCTTTATTTCCTCAAAAGCTTTTATTCACTTTTTATTTAATATTAGGTTTATCTATTAAATTCCTAATATTCACCGGGTTTACTTTTACCACTAACGGTATTTTACCCATTCATTATTATTAACATGCTTTAATTACCAATCCCGATTTCGGGGTGTTACAAGTCTACCCCCCTTAAAGAGGTTTCGTCCCCGAAACCTTTCTTACATAGTTTATTGAGTTTAAACTCAATGTACTTGCTCTCGATAATCAGTTGAGCATTGCTCATTTTTAATCAATTGTTAGTATTTACCAGAAAGGTATGGTAACATCTTTTTGGTTATTAATCATCTACGTATCTTATACGGCATAATGCAACTTGAAATAACGTAATCTCGTTATTTTCACTAGTTTAATTAACTTAGTAATATTCATCGCTCGGCTCTAATGTGATTATACTTCACGTTACACTTCTTAACCGTGATCACGTCACGCCATGCCAAATTTTATATCAGCTTTTTATTTTCAAGAATATCACTTTTCGGATATATCGTCTTGCACCTATCAGTGTCAAGACTTATATCTTTCATGCTTACCATTTATACGTATATCCGAATTCATATTTGTAAAAGCGTTATTTCTTACCAAAACCGAAATTTTAGTTTAGCATCTTCTCTTTAGCTTTTGTCAATTACCCATACCGGGATATTGACAGTCCAAAATTTATTCCTTCTCGTTCTCGTTTTACGCGGGGAATCGTAACAAGTCTCCTCACCTTACACTATGGACCCGTAGGTTCCTTCACTTAACCTCGTAGGCTATTTCTTTAAGCTTTCACCTCTTTAGGGCGAAGCCCCTTTACGATCCATTTGCTTCAATTCATGATTCGTGGATCATTTTGGCCCCGTAGACCTTTACACTAATTAGTATCCCGTAGGTTATGATGATCCCATAGATCATGTTTCATTCGAGTCTTTATTCAAATGTGTATACGTTTATATACGCATATGGCATTAAGGCACCCCTTTTTATGTTTAGAATTATTCACTTTTACCTTTTGGGTTCGTTTGACATTGACCGTAGTCTAAGGCTACATTGTTTTCTTTCGAATTATCCTTCCGACTTTGTGACTTCTAACGTCAAATACACGTCGGTCAACCCTACACTCACCGTTACCCGGTTCTTACCTATACTTCTTTACGTCCCATTACCCGGGTTCTTTTATTTTAATATTTTTAACGCCTATAACTCCTTTACATAGGTTTATTAATGTTTCGCACTTTTATTTATTCGGTTTGCGCTTACTTACTTTAGCAAGTGTCATCCTTTATTAAATTCGTCTGACTTGTTCATGTGAAAATTCATCACTTATGAATGTCAAACTTCAATTCTTTGTTCGAACCGTTCAACTTTAAAATAGTTGAACATGATTTATCAAAACTTCTATTTACTTCATCTTGTCGTCTTTTAGTCGTGACTCAAAATCCAAGTCTTTTAACTTTCCATCCGAGTTCCCGTTTCTCGGTCTACGCATGCGTTTAAATCCTTACCCACCAACCGGGTGTTTTACCGAAGTCGTTATTATTGCAACCCTTACGGTATGCATTATGACTTCGTTTCGCTTTTATATTCCTACTTTGTTCTCAAGTTTGGCGTTTTACAAAATCGGCCCGTTAAGAGTCATATTTGCATTCTCCGGGTTCGAGTGTAAGCACACCCCTCCCAATGCATACCTTAATCGTTTTACATTAATCTTTGTCCCTTCACTCGGGCTCATCATCCTAATGTAATACGCTTCCGTCACCCGCTTTGCGTTTACATTATTATCAAATATTTTGTTCATTTGATTCATTTGGGTACTTTTTAAGTTAGTCCCATTCACCCCGCCCTTACTACATCGGATGTAAATGTGTCCGCTATAAGAAACTCATGGTATCATATGCCACTACTTACTTGGCCAGAGTAAGCGATTAACACATGACATACACGACTTTTTCATAGTTTTCACATCACGCCCTATGTAAGTAACGCCTATATTTAGTTTTCTTGGAAATAATATCCTGGATATGTATTTCTATTCAGGTTTTCCAAGTTTTTAATTTACCTATGCAACAATCATTCTCTACTTGTTTATTGCATATTGCTATTTGTGCGATTATATTTAAAAGCGTGCACCTGGTAATGCTTGCCCCGTCGGGCGTTCCCTGCCATTAACCTTGTTCGCGGTCGTTACGCGATTTAGCCCTTGGTGAGCATGCTCATCTTTTCATACTTCGGACCGTTCCTCTATCATATCCTTAATTTGTTCAACTCCTGTCATCTTTAAATGCAAGTGTCCTTCAATCAAGACATTCACAAAATTTAGTAATGTCAACTTTACTAAATGCCCGTATCATAATACAAGGCTTTTCTACTATATGTGTCAACGCACGAAATTTTGTTAGCTATATCTATCATTTAACTGGGGTAACGTGTATTACACGATAACCCTATGTGTTGTTTACAACACTTTAATACGCTAAACGATTAACATACATGCACTTACCGGATTTGCGATCAAGCATCGAACCGAACACCAATCTTTATTAAGAGCATAAGGTTTAAGTCCAAGCATAGTTTTCCCACCATACTTGAATCTCTTAAACCAGGGCTCTGATACCAACTTGTAACACCCTAATTGCTATTTAACGGTTTTACATGTAAATACCAACAATTAGATGTGTAGTTAAGACTACACATACTATAAAAATATGGATTTATTAAAACTTTTACAAATCATAAGTTATTCGACATAACGTGATCGGATTCGTCGTTTAAAATTTATGACGAGGCAATGTGCGGAAGCATGTATCTTTATCGTGTTAGCTTGTCAAGCGTCAAACTATCATCATAATTCGTAAGACGGTTAGATTAGTCATTATTAATTATGACTATTCTATCTTACGGGTTTTACATCAAAATTCACCATTTGATTTCATTTTGGTCATTTTGACTTTTAAAGGTCAAACTGCCTATTAACATAAGTGATTATATTATAAACCTCGACAATTCATTTAAGCACTTTGTCAACTATCCGATAGGCATTATTCTTACGCCACCGTTTTAACTACTTTTCAAGTCTAAGTTCATGTTATTATTATCACCAATTTAACTTAGCTCTTGATTATCAAAGTTAATTATTCATTTGTTAAGCAAGAACTAAAGGTTTCTATCTACATGTAAAAACCCGTTTCATCATAGCATTAGACATTTATCCGAACATCTAATATAATCAGCTTCTACAAATTAATTAGTAGACATCATGATTCCAAACACCTATTTATATAAACAAAACACTAATTTCATCATAATGTACAAAAATTCATTTCAAGTCACATATGAGCATTCACTCGAACTTATAAATTGTTCAAGTATTTTGCTCCAACTATCAAAAATGATGATTCTAAGCACATGCATATAATCATCTTCACTATTTAGTCAAAACCCACTTGGCTCATACTTGGTTAATTGACTAATCACTAGTTTATGGTACAATTTTACTAGTTTGCATCTAGGGTTTGTTTCTAGACATAGATTCAACCCAATATCACTCATATACACAACATTCATTCTAGAATTTCGTTCATGCATGTTCATCCAAATTTCAAGATATCACCAAATGATGAAATTCAACATACCTTATGATCTCCTAGCTTGGGTGATCACGAATTTAGTTAAAGCCCCAATTTCCAACTCGGTTTCCCTTGGATTTTGATGGATTTTAGTGAGTTTAGGGTTTTGAGAAGAACCCTTCTCCTGGCTCTGTGAAATCATCGACCAAACACACACATATGTGTATGTTTTGGTGTTTATTTGTTTGAATTAAAAACATCTTTCCCTTTTGCCTCTTTTAGTCCCTCTAGTTCCATAGTTTATAAAAGGGTTATCTCTTTCATGTTTCTTTTATTGTTTTTACAACACTTAACTAACTAGGTTGATATTCCTAGTTACTTAGTGGGTTCGGGGAAGTCATAACCCGTTTTATTTTTTTAAATCCCGTTAACTCGGGCCTCTTATTATCTTTATTTCCTCAAAAGCTTTTATTCACTTTTTATTTAATATTAGGTTTATCTATTAAATTCCTAATATTCACCGGGTTTACTTTTACCACTAACGGTATTTTACCCATTCATTATTATTAACATGGTTTAATTACCAATCTCGATTTCGGGGTGTTACACAAACACAAGAGACTAGTTCTGGTCAAAGTAAAGTGGGACTCCAAAAGAGGACCAGAGTATACATGAGAGCTTGAATCAGAAATGCAAAGGAAATATCCACACTTGTTCTGGTAGATCTCGAGGACGAGATCTAAAACAAGGTGGGGAGGATATAACAACCCTAAAGAAAACCGACACTCTCGTAATAATTTCTGACACCCTAAAAATATTTAAAATATCCCAATATGTCCCTAAAATACACCCCATACGTGAAAACGGGCCCCGGATACCTTAAATATTATTAAAATTAATTAAAAATAATGTTTTTGGGTTTGTCGCGGGTCGCGTAAACCTCTTAAGGGTCTTACGCGGGCCGCTAGAGATCAAGAATGTGGCGCAGCCCGGTGCTGACACGTGTCCGACTCGTGTTGAACCTATAAGCTGACCCGGATCACATATGCCTTTGACCGGGTTTGACGCGGGCCGCGTAGCCCTTTGTTAACATTTACGCGGGCCGCGTAAAAGTCGAGATGTGGCACTATATATAGCAGGCATCGGGTTTCATCAAAACTCGCTCAAATCTTTCTTTCTAAACGTAAATCTCTCATAGTAGGCATTATACTCGGGTCTAATACCCCCTAAATAACGAAGTTCTGCTCCGTTGTAAGTATCATAACCCCAGGATACGTATTAGATACTCTGCCCGATCGATCTAGGGTTCCGTAACGCCTGTCTTGGTTCTGCCCGACGTAGTCATTGGAATGCCGTCTCGGGGAGGGTATTACTAATGTTAAAATGGGTTATTATACTAACACGTGTACATTTGTGTAATTTATAGATTATTCCCAGGAAACCCTTACAGAAAATCTAAGACAGCAATGTGAGTTGATCCGCTTTTTGTGAACCTTTTGTTAACTATTTTTACAAAACCTCATACAATTAAATGTATATTAAGCAGTTATTGAGTATTTGTAAGAATACAATTATCATGAGTATGTTGGGGTTTTGTATACAAAATTTGTTACCACCTGGTCAAGGAGTAACATTTCCACAAGTCGGGTCTAACAGTACCATGGATGTTAATTGTTATAACTTGGAAACAAATGTAATTGCGAGATCGCCCTCAATACTGTACAATGGTTTTTACTAAACTTGATTAAACTGGGATTCACTCACCAGTATTTCCCACTGACAAATGTTTTTAAAACGCGTTTCAGGTAACAAATTGTGAAAGCCAAATAGAAGCCAGCTGGACAGCACTGAAGGCTTGGAAAAGTGGCAATAAAGTTACCTAAAATAAAATAGATGTTTTTATTAAATAAAATAGGATTTGTTCCTATGAAAATGTGTGTACTGCAAATTTGGGTTTATCCCATGTGTTTAATATTATGAAAATGCGGTATTTTACTCTGATCCAATATTTCCTAACTACGGTCCTGATGAAAATTACGCTGCCAAATTAGACAAACACGCGATACCACCGAAACTGGCTCGCGGCCGCCTGTTTCCGGGGATTAGGGATCGGGGGTTGCGACATAGAGATTACCAACCTGTTATGGAGTTTAACCGATACGAAAAATTAGGGTCCGGTGGGTGGGACATTCCGGCTTCACCAGTGAGTACTCTAATCACAATTCCTACCCATCACACAATTCACAACTCAACCAGAAACATAATGGGCTACAAGAAAGAGATCACAAAAGAAGAAAAAAAAAACAAGTTGGTAAGTCATCTGTAGCGACCCCACGTAAAGTGAAGCGTTGGACAATTGAAGAAGAATGCGTGTTAGCCAGAGCATAGGTGGATCTACCAATACAAGGATCAGTAACATTTACATTTTGTTTTTATTTTTTACACTAATATTTTTTCTTTTTTCTTTTTTTTTGTAGCGAACAACAAAACCCAAACCGAATTTTGAAAACACATTCGAAAATCTTTTATGACTTTATAGGGATTGACGAACATACAACCGACATGATTTTGGGTCATTGGTCTAAAATTTTTCATAAGGTCAGACTTTTTGGAAATCTCTACAACAAGAATTGGAGCAACCGGCCGAGTGACCATGTTTGGGTTCACAACTACAGTTTCAACAAGAGATGGGTGTCTCATTTTTGCAACGTCCGGTTTTAGAGATATTGAGATAGTCTACCAAGTGGCACTTGGTACTGATGATGGATCCCGATCCATTATCAAAACGGATGAAAACAAGTTCGTCTAATGGCGATAACCCATCATAAGGTAGGTCTGACGCCCGTACAAGTTTTGATCAACACCGAAGATGAATTTGACAACGAAGAGGAACTACCACACTCGCCCTTTAGGAGCAACAAAGGCAAATAAAGTGGAAAATTTTACAAGTGAAGTACGACCACGTTCAACGAAAGTTTGGACAAATTAGCGACAAGTATCACGAACATCATCGATTTGAAGAAACGTTGGCAAAGAAGTTCCAATATGAAGTTGATGACCATGAGAATTAATCATCTATGGAAAAAGGATTATGAGTTGTTCGAGATGACAAGGGACGAGATCCGTATTGAATATCGAAGTCGTCAAAATAATTAGTTTGTTTTAATTTAGGAAATTTTATTTTTATTTTTATTTTATAATCCGGGAATTGTATTTTTATTTTTAATTTAGGAATTTTAATTTTATGTTTTAATATTAATTTTTATTTTACTTTTTATTTAATAATAATTACATAAAATAAAAAATGATTAAACAAAAAATTGAATGAAACCCCTCTAGTATACCCCTTAGGTAGTGTGGGGTGAGAAAAATGTGTGCTTACGTGGCGTCGTGTGGCTGCACTTTTTTCTCAACGAAGTCACCATAATACGTAATCTTATATATATGTGTGTGTATTAAACTAGGTTTATAGACCCATGTATTACCTAGGTGTGAGGATAGAATTTACATAAATTAATAATGTATACACAAATTTACACAGCTAATGTCACAACCCCCGACCACACCCTGGACGGGAGCCGTGAACAGTCAATATGGTACCGGTGTTTATTAAATTCGCAGTGGAAAATATTATCAGGATTGTAGTTAGGAAAAATTCCAGAGTTTGTAAAACACCAAAGTTTAATATTAAACAAATGAGATAAAAACATATTACAAACAAAGGTTTATATAGGGATAAACTCTAATTGATAAAACACAATTTCTTTTCTTTATTCAGGTAACATAGCCACTTTATTTAAGCCTTCAGTGCTTCATAACATGCTTCTTTTACTTTCACAGTAAGTTACCTAAAACGCGTTTAAAATTATTTTATAAGCGAAAAATACTGGTGAGTTCATCCATTTATTAAAAAGACACATTGTTATAATTTACAGCATTAAGAGTTTTTACATTTGTTTGTATCTTTCAATTACTCAAATCAGTATTTGTCACTCGGTGGTAGTTCCGATGTGACAGTGGTCATATCACTCATTGGCTAACTTTCGTCCAATAGTGAAGATTATCAAGTAGTGTATACAAAACCCCACTTACCGGCAGTAATTTCAAAATACAAAAACTTAATCACTGTAAGTATAACTGGAAAAAATAGGGTTTTGCAAAGCATTTGATAAAAAGAGAATGGCTCACATTATAGATTTAGGGTTTATTACTATAGCCTCCTGGTGCTAAGCTTAGGTTCCTAATAAAAACAAAATGAAACACGTATCAGTGCATCAACCTAATTCAAACTTTAACGATAAATCACGAGATCAAAACCCCAACGTAGTTAACAAAGTATAGCCTTATACAGATAACACTTTAACATCTATTGTTGGTTTTCAGATCGAGCGAACAGGGTATCGTACCAGTGATTAGGGTTAAAACACTTACTACAGAGCAGAGTTCAAGGTTTCAGGGTATCGGGTATAAAAGCAACAGAACAGAATAGCAACGAGCGAGAGAGAAAGTAGAATTGAAAGTTGTGAGCACTTTCTGAATGCAGTTTCACGTCCCTTAAATAGGCAGAATTTGAGCACGTCGCATCGCGCGACCAGATTGGGCTATCACCTTCGTGTAACGCGAAGGTACTAGCTAGGGCTTAGGTGCCCTTAGTCACTACTGTAGACTTTCCACGTGGCTGCCAAGTGTCCCTGTTGAATATAAGGGTGTCGCGTCACGCGACCAAGACATACTAACATCGCCACGTAGCGCGACGGGGTAAAAATTTAGATTCCCTTGTTTCACGTGCTGGTTCTCGTTGTATGTGTTTGCATTCTCGGTTATGATCCGTCATGTTCTTTTGAGGGCTGTTACATTCTCACTACCTTGTTTTAAATCTCGTCCTCGATATTTACTGGAATAAGTAAGTATACTTTCGTTTCATCTCTGAATCTAGTTCCCATGTGTATTCTGGTCATGTTTTTGAATCCCACTTTACTTTAACCTGAATTAACCTTTTGTGCTTGAGATTCTTAATCTTTCCATCTTCAATTTTTAAAGGCTTCTCAACAAACTTCAGTTTCTCATTTACCTCTATGTCTTGAAGAGGTATTATCAATGATTCATCGGCTAAACATTTCTTTAGGTTACATACATGAAATACATCATGTGCATCTGCCATTTCTTCAGGTAACTGTAGCTGATAAGCTAGTGGGCCAATTCGCTTGATAACTTTAAATGGTCCAGCATACCTTGGGCTTAACTTTGCTTTCTTACCAAATCTGACGACTCCTTTCCAAGGTGAAACTTTTAATAGCACTTTGTCTCCAACTTGAAATTCTAAGAGTTTACGCCTATTATCTGCATAGCTCTTTTGACGATCTCGTGCTGTTTTCAGTCTTTCCTTGATTTGAAATATTTTGTCAGTCATTTCTTGCACAATCTCAAAACCTGACAATTGCTTTTCGCCTATTTCTGCCCAACACACAGATGTTCGACATTTTCGTTCGTAGAGTGCTTCAAATGGAGCAGCATTAATGCTTGTATGATAACTATTGTTGTAAGATAATTCTATTAATGGCATGTGATCGTCCCAACTTCCTCCAAAGTCTATCACATGGGCTCTAAGCATATCTTCCAAAGTCTGAATCGTCCTCACTTTGTCCATTTGTTTGAGGGTGATAAGTTATACTTAAATTTAGTCGGGTTCCCATAGCCTTTTGAAAACTTGTCCAAAAATGAGACGTGACAACTATCTCTGTCGGACACAACAGATAAAGGGCCTCTATGTAATGAGACTATTTCATCCACATACAGCTTAGCTAATCGTTCCATACTGAAAGTTTCTTTCATTGGTAAGAAATGTGCAGACTTAGTCAATCTATCCACAATTACCCAGATTGTGTCATTACCCTTTCGTGTGTTGGGTAGTTTGGTAACAAAATCCATTGTTATCAGTTCCCATTTCCAAACTGGCATCTCTAATTGCTGAAGTAAACCTGAAGGTTTCTGATGTTGAACTTTAACTTGTGGGCAAGTTAAACACTTAGAAACATAACTTGTTATGTCCTTTTTCATTCCTATCCACCATAAATTTTTCTTTAGATCTTGATACATCTTGTCACTTCCAGGATGCATCGTATACTTGGATTTATGAGCTTCTTCTAGAATTTGGTCTCGTAAATTTCCTTGGATAGGTACCCAGATTCTTTTCTTATGGAATTTCCAAATTCCATCTGTTCATTTTTCTAATTCTTTTATCATTCCGTTTAATCATTCAACATCATCCTTGATTGTTGCTTCCGGAATCTCTTTCAATTCTTCCATTAGGTCTATCTGCAGGTTCAATCTGAGAGTGCGTACCCTTTTTGGCTTCTCATGATACTTACGACTTAAAACATCAGTTACTATGTTAGCTTTACCAGCGTGATATTGGATATCACAATCGTAGTCACTAAGGATCTTCATCCAACGTCTTTGCCTCATATTCAGTTCTTTTTGCTCAAAAATATATCTTAAACTTTTATGATCTGTAAAGACAGTGAACTTACTACTATAAAGATAATGTCTCCAAATTTTGAGAGCAAAAACTATCGCTCCTAATTCCAAATCATGCGTTGTATAATTTTATTCATGTTTCTTTAGTTATCTAGAGGCGTAAGCAATCACTTTCTAGCTTTGCATCAGCACACATCTAAATCCTGATTTTGATGCATCACAGTATACTATAAAATTTTCTGTTCCTTCTGGTAAGGCAAGTATCGGTGCGTTAGTTAGTCTTTGCTTTCGAATCTTGAAAGCTTCCTCATGCTTTGGTCCCCATACAAACTTAACTGATTTACAGGTTAACTTGGTTAATGGAATGACTATTCTAGAAAAATCTTGAATAAAGCGTCTATAATATCCTACAAATCCAAGAAAACTTATTACTTCTGTTTGTGATATCACTAATCTTTATACTTTATATTTTAATAATAACAATAACAATAACAATAACAATTAATTACAACAATAATAGTTCTTCTTCTTATAATTATCCATAGTATTACACATATGTATAACCATGAATTGTATGGTTTTTAAAGACATGTTTTGATAAATGTATGTGTTAATCGATTAGATTATAAAACAACCATTGTTATTCAACCGATGTAATACATAGTTTTATTCAATCCAATACACGAGTTTTTTTAAAGATATAAAATTTTGCATTACTTAGTATATAAAATTACATTTATTAAAAACGGGTATCTAACCTAGTATTATATAATAGGGTAAAGATTAAAGATCAAATACAAATGAGTTTTAAAACATTAAACATGAGAAATGAAGGGAGATTTTTTTCCATTATTATGCTTTGTTGTACACCTTCAAGTATTTGAGTGACATCTTTCGGTTCACACGAATATATGTTCAATACCAGTTGATAATCTTAATGTTGGTCTGCATGCAACGATTTGTATCACAATCTTGATCTTTGATTAGTGTAGAAAGTCCACAGAACAATTACTTGGTCACTTGTTTAAACTCATAACAAACAAATAACTTCATCACCTTATACTTAGGGGCTGTTTGATTGAATAAAGTGTTGAATCAGTAAGATGTCTGAACCATTAAGTGAGCTAGTATAATGCTTAACAGTTAAGAGGCAAACGTCTGACCAATTCAGATTAGAGGTCTTAATCATTCAGACTCAGTATAATGCTTAACCATTCAGAGGCAAATGTCTGAACCATTCAGACATCTGCTCGTGAAACAAACAGTCTGAACCATTAAGTGTTGAACCAGTAAGAGGTCTGAACCATTAAGAGCACCATTAAGAGGTAAACAAACAACTTCTTAGTGAGTAGATGTAACATTTTGACAACTATTTCATGAAAGCTTACTATGTATTTCAAGTGTTGTGTGGACTGTGCAGCATTGCAACATATTTTAGTAAGTCTGCAATTTAATTGTACTCTTCTGTTATTCTTTTTTACATTAAACTAGTGGGATATTTCCCGCTTCGCAATGGACTTTCGATCGATATCGGTTCGGTAAGTCACAACATTGTTACGATTCTGGGACTCGGTATAGTAACCGAAAGAGATACAAATGATCATCGGCATCGGTACTAATGTTGTCCAAACACCATCGGTTTGTAGTGGTACCGCTATTACTCTCTTTTAAAAGAACTTTATTTACAACGATTATATTTAACTATTAACAAAAAAATGTTATTGTAACTAATGATTGCAAATAAGGAATTGTAAATTAATATATGGAATGATGTATTTCTATTTTCTTTTATATAATAGAGATAACTGACAAATAAAGTGATAAAATATGTGAAGGTAGTGTAATATTTAATATATTTTATACATGTCATCCGTACATCAAAAAAATATCATATATTCTTGTATCTCACCTGGTAGATGTGATTGTGAGTCACCTACAAGTCATTTTAATTTCTATTTTAGCTAACAAATTCTTCAATTATATATATAATAATTACATTAAACACAGGTTTGAAATTTCTTTATTATACATGTCGTATGTTTTACTCTCTATTAGTTGTTTTAGTACGTAATAGGTCCAGCTCAAAATATTACGAGCCAAAGCGCATGATAAAATTGAGGTCCTTTTCATTAAAAATAAAAGAAAAAAATTGCTTTGGAACCTATAATTCATCTATCATCTTTATCTTTGTGTATACATAATTATCGATCATAAACCTCAATGTCAACAATATCAAAGCTAAAATCACTTACATATATATGTTTTTTTTTTAGAATTTGAGGCCTTAGGGAAGTGGGAGCCCAAACTCCAAAGCACTTTTTTTATTTCACTCACCATCGAGCCAGCCCACTACGTAATATTTTTCGATAATATAGAATTTTTCAAAATATATAGTGGGACGTAATATTTTTCGACAATATAGTGTTTTTCAAAATATATAGTGGGGTAGTTTTCTATATCCATATACGATTATGAAGATTCATGAACAGATACGTAAATAATCATATCTTGTTTGATATTATGAGTAAATTGCCATTTTAGTCCCTGAGGATTTAGTAAAATTGCCACTTTAGTCCAAATAGTTTTTTTCTTGCCATTTTAGTCCAAATAGTTTTGTTTTACTGCTATTTTTGTCCCCGACTTTTGTCATTTTTTGCCATTTTCATCGACCACCACCACCTCCCACCACTCACCCCATCACAACTTTCTATCATCGCCACCACCTACCTGCACCGTCACCACCCACCCATTGGCGAAGCCACGCCCCCCCCGAATTTTCCCGAAACCGGGGGGGTGACAACCTATATACCTATACGAAAGTACTATTCATAACACTACGCATCGAGAAGTTCGGGGGGTTGGGCGACCCCCCCCAAGCCCTTCTATCCTGCGCCAATGCACCCACCCACCCCACCACCATCACCACCCACCATTTCCATCACCACCATCCACTTTCTACCACCCACGTCATCAACCAACATCGCCGCCATCATCGTAAAACCAACAACCACCGCCATCATCTTCACCGTATACCAGCACAACACCATCCCCATACCATCGCACTTGCAAAAAAAGAAAGAAAAATGAGGTTTGTTTAAAGTTCACCTAAGTTAACTAATTTTTTTGAATGGAGTTGGTGGGTTAGATGAAAATGGCAAATAATGACAAAAGTCAGGGACTAAAATGACAAAAAACAAAACTATTTGGACGAAAATGACAAGAAAAAAACTATTTGAACTAAAATGACAATTTTCGTCGAACCTCAGGGACTAAAATGACAATTTACTCTTATATTTTTATACATACATGATACAACAAAAGGTAACATATGATTTTCTCCTACATAAATGTCGACATATTTACGTTTTATTTAGCTTTTCTGTTCCATAATTGTTACATATTCAGCTTTTCTGTATTCTGTTCCACTGGACCACTATGAATAAATGTTTACATTTTACTGTAAATATACAAATTAGTCAAAAACAACATAAAAATTCATATAAATCAAAATCAACATATATAGAAATAACTGAACTTACATTCACATAAACTACTCATATAAGAAAATATCAACCCTACAAAATCAAAAACTTATTTATTAAACTATAAAACAAACAAAAAGATGCAACAAACTATGAACCAAAATGCAAGAAGTCAAAACAGATGGCTGCACAAATACTATGTATCAACAGAAAACATATAGAAAACAAAACATGTTTTGACCAACTATAATTCTTTGCTACATGCCTTCTCTGACTGCGGGCCCCATATGCGAATCGTTTGATCATCGCTGGCAGATGCTAGCATTTGATGTCTCTTGGGGTTCCAGCTCACACAGTTTACCGTCATTGAATGGCCGGAAAGCACCTCGATTGGATCAGAAATACGCCTATTCCAAATATAAACCTGCAGGTCGGGCAAGGGGTCAAATGGTCAATGCAGGTAATTCAGATTTGACAGAAAAGGCAAAAACACTGTGTCCAAAAGGTTTAAGGTGCCAAGTAACACATGTTATTTCAATAACAATATGAGCTTTTGAATAAAATTTGTCAGCAGGTTTATGCATAAAATAAACACTTTGTTTGACTTTCAACTTGTTTGATTTGTTTCTTTTGGCTAATATTTATTGTGTTTTCAAAGTGAATATTGCAAACTAGTGTCATACATGATCACAAAAGTTGTCATATTTCAATAACATATACTTTTATACAAACAAAAAAAAGTAAAATGCCATTTTCGTCCCTGAGATTTGGCCAGTTTTGTGACTTTCGTCCAAAGGTTTATTTTTCCGCGTATGGATCCAAAAGGTTTGAAATCTTGCCATTTTCATCCGGCTCGTTAACTCCACCCATTTTTCTTCGTTAAGCCAGGGCTATTTCCGTCTTTATTGTTAACTTAAAGGGCAATTCGGTCTTTTTCACTTTATGTACAAGTATTCAAACGACCGAATTGCCCTTTAAGTTAACAAAAAAGACGAAAATACTGATGACTTAACAAAGAAAAATGAATGGAGTTAACAAGCCAGATGAAAATGGCAAGATTTCAAACCTTTTGGATCCAGATGCGAAAAAACAAGCCTTTGGGCCAAAGTTGCAGAACTGGCCAAACCTCAGGGACGAAAATGGCATTTTACTCAAAAATAAATTTCGGAGGTTTTATGCGAATCCGACATGCGGGGGTGGGGGTAGGGTACGGAGGCGTACCTGTGAATTCTCACTGCCACTAGCAATAAACATCCCATTCGCGCCACCAAAGCAAGAACGTATCACATACTTATGTTGCCGATGCCCTTTATACCTCAACGGTTTTTCAAAGCACCCTTCAACATTCCACATATGAATCTCTTGACTGTTTAAACTAACAATCAGATATTTACTATCTCCCGAAACCGAAAGAGACGTTATCCGATGCTCTTCGGAAATAACCCGTTCGGTATTCATGCCCACGTTTAATATCCGAATATCGTGATCTGAAAAGATACTAATCAAATACTCTCCGTTCGGGGTAACCGCGATATCCGAAATTTTCGGCATCCTTATTCCTCTCCACGCCTTTATCTCGTTCCCTTCACAATCCCACATGCATATGCCCTTTTTCGGGTCGGAACTACCGCAAACGAGTCGGTTTGAGTCCGGGAACCACGCACAAGAGCTGACTAGGAATCCGTTGTCGCCAAATGTGTGCTTACATGTACCAGTTTCTACGTCCCAAAGCATAAGGACTTCTGAGTTGCCACATGTCAATAGCATTGTGTCATCTGGGCTCCATGCTACGAAAGAAACGGGATTTTGGTGACTTTTTAATGTATGTTCTAGAACCAATTTGGAATCTTCTAGTACCTGCATCAACAAAATTTCAATAATACGGTTTAATAGACGAGGTACTTTAGTGTTTTCTGCTTACTTGTTTCCTTAAATGCATAACTATAAGGACTTCCCACATGATTAAAAATATAAACAAGTTGACTATATATATTTAAGAGCATAATCCCTGCGTAAGAAAAGTTGACCCCTCTCCAAGATGATATCATAAAGGTTAAAGAGAAACGATATGTCAGACCTTTGTATTAATATTAAATTATGGATAGATATTAGTCTTCAAATTAACAGAAGTATTTTAATTAGGCAGGAATTTCATATTGACATTAAGAGGAGGGTTTGCAGTTATTTTAATTAGTTTCAATATATTTGATTAATTGATTATCATGATTCAATAAATAGGGGTTAGGAGTTAGGAATATTATGTATTCATGTTCAATTTAATTAAAAAATACAGAAAATCAATCTGCTGTTCGTTTGTTTTCATTACAATACTAGCAATTAGCGGCGTGGGTACGTTGCAAACATTGAATGGATTAGTCCAAGTGTTATGTAATGCATTAACCATGTGAAAATTTCAAAGTTGAGGAGGTGTAAAAATGGAGTAATAGTACAAGGTGTAAAAACGTAAACTTTAAAACTTGACGGGGTGGTGGTGATAAAAATGAAGTAACAGTGAAAGGAGTAAAAATGCAAAGCTTAAAACTTGAGGTGTGGTGGCGTTAAAAATGGAGTAACAATGTGTGTAGGGAGTAAAAACGCAAAGTTTAAAAGTTGAGGGGGTGGTGATGTAAGTCAAACTTGAGGGTTAGAAAGGCAAACTTCAAAGGTTGAGGCGGTGTAAAATTAAGTAATAGTGCATGGGTTAAAAATGCAAATTCTAAGAGTTGTTATAAAAATTGTAAAATGGAGTAATTATCTAGGGGTTAAAATTGTAGTTTTCAAAAGTTGAAGGGTGTAAATACAAAGTAATACTATAGAGGTTAAAATTGAAAGTTTTTAAAATGAAGGGTGTTGGTGGTAAATTCCACCGACGTGTTTTAAGAGATACAAGAATTTACACTTGGGTCCTATCACAATGTAGTCAAGATTTAAAGTATAATGAAATTTCAGTTTTCCTAAATCAGATCAAGAGACTGCTCATGTTTAAACATTTAATAATCACGGTTGACCGAATTAAAATTTCCTAAAGGAGATTTAGGTTATAACATGGATGTCTACCCATTGGTTGCAAACTTGTAATGTTGTATTAGGGTTGAAAATATTCAAATATACGAACACGTTTCTACAGTGTGTCAGATTGGTTGTTAGTGTCGAACCGAACACATATGTCTCACCTGAATCGGCAGTTGGAGGCACTCAAGCCACTATGAGATTAAGTGCCCAACTCCCTTGTTGTGCATACTTAAGAAGTTTAAATTTCCTGAACAATTGAACAACAATCAGTTTCCTAAAACTGGTACATGAAAAAAGATAATATGAAACAATATATGTTATGCATTCATATTTTATCCCAGTTTTGGAGAACTTGATTAGAGTCATTTATTCACAGATTATACGTCATGTGCCATAACACAAGAGCAACAAGAAGTTGTAAGTAATAGTTGAAGTAGATATTATACATTTATATGCTTGTTTCAAACTACTGTTTTGGAGATATGGAATAAAAGAATTCAAGACGAAAAGAAGTGGCATTTCCATTTATGCATATTCAATCAGGATTTCAGGTAATTATCTATATATAATCAAATTTAATGCTTTTCAGAACACATTTACTGTTAAATGAGAAATACTTGTTTTGAATTCCAGAAGATAAGTTGCCCTAAAGCTTATACTGTTGACAGTTTTACGGTCAAGAAGACGATTGATATTTTGGGATTAATTAGTTTTTTTAACATGATTCATTAAGTAACAATAAGATTTAACGATATGAGAAGAACGTGTTATATCTATCACTACACTTGTTTTGTTCCTGATTCTCTAGAGGTAATTTAAAATAAGAGTAAATTACTTTTTGAGTCCCTGTGCTGTGTTTTAGTGATTTTAACCACTTGAGTCCAAAACCAAAAAGTTTAACGTCCTGAGTCCCTAACCGTTCATTTTATAACGTTTTGAGTCCAATTTTGTTCATTTTATAACGTTTTGAGTCCAGTTTTATTAAAAAAATTGGACTCAAAAGGTTAAAATTTGGACTCCAAAGGACTCAAATGGTTATAAAAAAAACATTTAGGGACTCAGAACGTTAAACATTTTGATTTTGGACTCAAATGGTTAAAACCACTAAAACACAAGGATTCAAAAAGTAATTTACTCTTAAAACAAATAATCCATAATTCTCAACTGACATGAGAAGAACCGGATTCCATTAAGAAACCCCGTTAAACAAATGCTGCAGATACCAGGTCTAGAACTCTAGATAGCATGTTGATAATATTGCAGATTCTCTTAAACTTCAATAGAACAAACATTTACCAACGTGTTACGTGCCAGTATAACATATAAGCAACTTGCGTCAGTAAACATGGATAGTAATTAGTATTTAACATCCATCATTCACTCATTCTTTATAAGCACAAAGGTATCACACGATATAAGCAACTTGCGTCAGTAAACATGGATAGTAATTAGTATTTAACATCCATCATTCACTCATTCTTCATAAGCACAAAGGTATCACATGATGGAACGATGAAAGTCCCCCTATAATATAATATACAATATTATAACCAAACAGGTAGTCAAGTATCAAAAGAGGAAGATTGGTAGTTTCTATGATATCAACAAAAAGTACATGCGGAATGTTCTCCGCGCATTCAAATAACTGATTATAATGAGCAAATACGAAATTTTGTTTGTTTTTCCTTGTTTCTATTATTAACATCTATTCAACAATTGTCCACATATCAATTTTGTCAAGGATGTAATATTTACCTTCCATATAATGGCTGTACAATCACTTGATGAAGATGCTAAATAGTTCCCATTGTTAGAGAACTGAACAAACCACACTTCATTCTTGTGGGCAGACAGAATCTGAAACATTTCCAAAGAAAAATTAATTCACACACACAAGTTAATAACTAAATATCCCCTGATTAAATTTACATAATATTTGGGACAATCTATCATGTGAGACCATTTAAAAATAATTAAACAAGATAAACTTTTTATCATATAACAAGTGGTTTATAGACTGAATTTACACACCTGGACAGTTTCCGTCGGGAGTTGATCCCGACCACATCGATGATCCTTATAGATTGATACTGGATCAAGCGAATTGTGGTAGATGCAAGAATTAACTTGAGATGCAGCCACCGTTTCAACCAAGTGTTCCAATCGTCTATCAGGCACGGTGATAGGTGGTGGAATCACTTGTTCCAATTCATTTATAAGATATTTTCTCAATTCTTGAAAACCATTGTCATCATGAACTTTATTCATACCGAGTGAAAGCAGACCAAAAGCAAGCATGTGCACTTTCTCTCTGCCCACTTTCAATTTTGAAATCTGTTTACGCAAAAGGGATAAAGCTAAAGAATCGTCGCCTCGACCCAAACACTCCACAAAGTACTGTTTAGAAACAAGAAATAACGCAGTGTCCCTTTGTTCATCTGTCAGTTCTTTTATCCCGTAAAGGTTATCGATACAACCCTCCCAATCAGCACCAACGACCAACGATTCAAGCAGCTTAAATTCAGAAGATTTGTACGAAATCCCGGATTCTGATTCCAAACAACTTGCAGATTTGTCATAGCCTAACGAATACAGACACTGAATAAGAATCCTTACAAATTCATGTTTTTTTATTACTCCTTTAGAGCCAATCATTGTCGTTGAATTCTCCATTAATGAACAAATTCTTTCTATAGTCCAAGATTCTCATGCCACCCACTTGCCACTAACCAAAACACGTAGCAACTCAACTGCCATTATGATAATAAAAACTGCATAAAAAATAAAATAAAACAAAACAACCTATGAGAGATTTATTTAATATCTATATTAGGTAACATGCAAATAGCTCATATTTTGTAATTATATGACAAAATTTAAGATTGAGTTAAATGCCATTTTAGTCCCTGTGGTTTGGGCCATTTTGCCAGTTTAGTCCAAATGTTTCATTTTTCGCATGTGGGTCCAAAAATGTTTCACCGTTGCCATTTTAGTCCACTGGGTTAACTTCATCCATTTTTTTGTTAACGAGAAGGGCAATTCAGTCATTTTATATGTAATTTTGTTAACTAGAAGGGCAATTTGGCCATATAAAATGACCTAATTGCCCTTCTCGTTAACAGAAAAAATGGATGAAGTTAACCCAGTGGACTAAAATGGCAACGGTGAAACCTTTTTGGAACCATAGGCGAAAAATGAAACCTTTGGACTAAACTGGCAAAATGGCCCAAACCACAGGGACTAAAATGGCATTTAACTCTTTAAGATTATAATTTTGCGAAAAAGGTTACAAAAAGATTGTTTGTTCGTCATCGATATTGGAATGTATATCAGACTACGGTTTCTAGTATGAGCCTACATGCCCATTAGGTTTATTGAATTTCCTGGTAATTTCTATTAATGGTAAAGTAACATATTCAGTCATGCAATTCAGTGTTTCATATTTTTACAAACAATAATCAGTTAAACGGAGTTTTCGCCTTCGGTTATATTTCTCTGAATTCTACAAACATTTCGCATCAAAATCAAACAAATATTTGGTAACAAAAAGCTAGGTTAACCTAAATCCATAACTTTTGGAACAATACACTTAACTTTGAATACTAAAGCATAATATTAGATTTTAATAAAACAAAACGATCATCATGGAGATAGGGTACACATGTTGAATCCAGAAGATTCTGACTGAAACAATAATGCATGTTGAATCAAATATATTCTGATTAAAACAATAATTCCCCTAACACATACACATTATTCATGTGTCAACATCCTATAAGGCTATAATCAGCTAATGTAAAATCTACTTACATTATAAATTTAATATTTCAATCACTGAGGATATAAATTATATAGTCAACCAGCTGAAATTCATCCTGATACAGTTATAAGATTGAAATCAATAGATAGCGTTGACCTAATGTTCGTTCCTACTTACGTTTATCAATTCTACTTAAAATTCAAACAATCACCGAAAAAACGAACCGATAAATTGACAATAAATACATCGATCGATCAATGAAACGAATGATAATACGTAAAGATTGAATTGATTTGAGGTACCTTTGGTCGATTGAATTGCGATTAACGTGCGAAATTGCGGATTATCGGTGAATTCAATGTCGCGATAGCTGAATCAGTGAAATTAGTGAAACCCTAGGTGAAATTGGGAGACGAAAATCCGGTGGATGAAGGTGAGATCGGTGACTGAGAGCGTAGAAGGAGGTTACTCTGAATTTTGTTCGTAACCTTTCATTTTTCAGATGCGTTTTAATTTAATTTATTTGGATAATTTTTGGTGACAACTGACAAGGACGTATAACGCTTTTAACTAAGTGATAAGTATGACTATTTTATGTTTCAAATAGTGTGTTATTGGACCGGTTTTTTATATATATTTTTTTAGATTTAATTCTACTAATTTTTATAATATTTACGATATTTTTCGGTTTTTACATCTGGTCCGACCAGTCGGACCATTGAACCGGTAAGAAAACCGGTTCGACATCCGGTCCGGTTCTGAAAACATTGGTTTCAACCTGCATAATATTGATTCACAATAGGGTTGATTTCATGGAACGTGGTGGAATTGGAATTTGCATAGCAATTAAATTAAAATTTGATTTGAAATTTATGTGTGTTTGTTTTACAGAATAATATAGGATTTGAATGAAATTGGAATGTAGTATTTAACTGTTTATAAATTATATATCTAGGTCTAAGCCGACCCATTTTTACAATTCAATCAAATAATTCAATAACGTAATATTTAGTTATATGTTATTAACGGACGATGTAGTATGATGTAATAGGAGTTACATCTAGTAACTTTAGAGTAGTTATAACTTATAAGCATGGTTTTTAACCAAAGACCAGACTAGTTAACTCAAGAACCGAAGATTACACCAGCTAGATCAGAACCAAACACCTTGTCGGTTTAGTTCAAAGAAATTTTATAGGTGTTCTTACTTTGAATAATTGCAACAGAAAAGGGGTTTATAGTTAAATTCAACCTAAATATTATGAATATGTGTCCTAATTTTTTAACTTTAACTTGGATGTGTTTTAACCTGTAAAATTGAAATGATTATTAGCAAGGTTTTTAATCGCATTTCGGATTATTTACACGGGAACTAATACTCATGTTTGACATAGCAATGTTATTAAATGTATATCAGATTAGTTAGACCGGAACTAGAACTCTTGTTGGACAAGACATATCGGGTATCAAACACCTCGTCTATTTGGTTAATTTTAAATGTCGGTGATTGTCACATCAGCCACCAACAAGAATGTTGTTTTATTTAAATTGTTTTGCCATTGGACCTTTGGAGTTCGAGGTCTCACTGAAAGCAACATTTTTATCCTTTGGGATAGAGGTAAGGCTTGTTTACATCTCACCTAATTCTACGAATAGCTTGGCTATGTGTGAGATTATAATGGGTACGGTTGTTGTTGTATAAATTTGTGAATTTTATGGTTGTTGTAATGGTTGATTACTTGATTGTTTGTTTTGTAAAAGGGGTGTATGAGTTGCAATCTATTAGCTTTCGGTTTTACCTTCTTTTTATAATTGAACAACACGTGTCAGGGCCGTTCCTACGTTTTTGGAGACCCTAAGCAAACTATAAAGTGGAGGCCCTTTTGAAAAATTATATTTTTCAATGTATTTAGTAACAAAACGCTCCTCCTTTACTCGGGCTTGGGACCGACAATTACAAACTAAAAAGTTTATAATTGGCGAAGTTAAATATATATATATATATATATATATATATATTTGAAAGTTATATGTTTTCTATAGATATAGTATATGTTTAAATAAATTTTATCTTTATAGCTTTAATTGAGGCAAATTGTTTGATGAAATAATCTTAATCAAGTATAAAACAAATATAAAATCAGCGAATAAATCCTAATCACCTAAACAACAACTTGAAATAAGCAAACAATGAAACAAGTATAAGCCCTAAACAACAAATTCTTTTGTAACATTATGGGCCTATTATATAGAAAACATATTGAAAATTTGTTGCCCTTCAATACTGGTGAGCCTAGGATTGGGCCTAGGGTCCTTAGCTTGTTGGGCCGGCTCTGACACGTGTCCAACTTTAACTCTTCCCTCTAAAACCCTTCCCTCTGCAGAACATAGAGAATCATCAAAGTGATGATCTCATAACATAACAAATCTAACATGAAAACTCTAATGTAGTGTTCGTTTCATGGATTGTAATGGAATTGGAATGATAATTCGCGCAGAAATTGAAATTTGATTTGTAATTTAAGTGTGTTTGTTTTGCAAAATGGGATGGAATTAGAGTGTAGATTCTTTTTCTTATGTTGTTCAATTCAATTCATTTTCTTGTTGAAACCAACAAAATAAGGAGTGAAATCGACTTTCCAATTCCCTCAAGATTCTATTTCATTATGTGAAACGAACACTACCTAAGTTCACGAACGAGACATGTGAGAGAGGGTGAGAGAAATCTATGTGAAGCGTGTGAAAAAACATCTTGTGAATGACCAGATTGTGCTTCGCATATATATATTAGCTGCAATCCTAAGTCCATTAGCCTGCTCCAAAGCCCAACAATCAGCTGCAAGCCCAAGAATGTCCATCCCAAGCTGCAAGCCCAAGAATGCCAGCCCATTCTAACCATCAACATAATCCAACCAGCCACCATTAGGCCCAATAAAATGTATTTCCTTGCAACATAAAAAACAAAACATATAAAAAATATAATTCTTATATAAACCGGATTAAAATATATGACATTTTAATATTTTGACCACCATAAAAAAGAAAACATATAAAAAATAATTATTATACAAACCGGATTAAAATATATTTAACACCTTGACCACCAATTGTTTATATATATTAATTCACATTCACATCATCACGAGAAACAGTGATGTTTTCGTTTCTTAACTTTAAGCACTAAATTTTTTCAAAAGGTTTCTTTTAGCCCCTTTTTGATTTGTCTTTACATAGACATATAAGTGTCTAATCACGCAGTGTATATGTGTAATATTTGAATAATCGTTTGACTTTTTGTATAACAAATTTATTGTAACTATGATTAAGACACGCCCGCGTTGCGGTGCGGATACATCGTAAACATTAAATGGGTTGGTCCAGACGTTATATGATGCATTAACCATATGATAACACACATTTCGACGTATCCAGTTGAACTCAATGTAACCTGTATAGGCATTGTGATTGGATCAAACGTAAAGTAAATCAAATTCATATCGAACAATCATAATGCATTATGTGTGACCCAACTCATACATAGAAAACGTAACGAGCATGAAGGAAAATCTGCACATGTAATCGAAATGGATTAATTAGAGCTTTCGAAAAAAGGGGAGAAAAATAAACCATAATTTGACTCCACTCGGTTCGAAACAAACTTACGAAACATACATAAAATAAACACGAAAAATATTATATTTGACATGAATCATTTCCCAAAAAAGTTTACGTCCAAACGTAGAACAACTTGAATTTATACCAAAACGTACATAAAAATATGCACGTAAAAATGGTTTCTTTAAACGAAAACGTATTATATTTGACCTGACTCGTCTATAAAAAAAGTTTACGTCGGAATGTAGAACAAATCATATTTATACCTACCCGTACATAAAATATGCACGTAAAAAATAGTTTTTAAGTAAATGAAGTATAGGGGTAAACCGAAACAAAATATTAGTAAAAAAATTAATAGGTTAAAAACGTTCGTAAAACCGTGCCAAGTAGCATCAATGCCACAACGGCATCGACTCTCAACATCGTAAAAATAAAATAGATAAAATGAAAAAAATTACACTGAACGAAATGCAGATTTAAAATCGTTGAACCACGCACACCGTTACAGTGTTAATGCGAAGAAATTAACCAGAAACGTAAAACGTAGAAAATAATAACTTAATCGATCTAGGACCCGCTCGTTGCGGCGAACTTGTCAAAAGGGAAAAAATGGACATGTTGCGACGAGTCTGTCAAATATGAAAAAATATAGCAAAAAACGTTGAACCTCACATACACGCTACGACTTGTTAACTCGCAAAATTTAGAATGAAACGTAAAACTTGCAAAAGATAAAAAGTATGAGGGACCAAAGTTGTAAATAATAAAGTGTTGTGTTAAATTATAAAAGATGGAAAACTTTGGGTTAAAAGTAAAAAAATTATAAGGGGTGAAAATACAAAGTATGAAAATGTTTGGGTTAAAAGTGAAAAATCAAAGTTTTTTTTGAAAAACTCCCCAAGCTTGGGGTACAACACCACAATGCAACAAAAAGTTGCTAATTTATAATATGGAAATAATAATTTGGTTATGGACTATTTTAAGTATGTTTGACTTTTTGTATAATAAATTTTTTGTGACCCAGGTTCGACTCTCACTCTCCCCGTTATTTTCTGCGGCATCCAGGTGAAAGGCGAATATGGGTGGCGCCGGTTCGTCTTGGATGGGAGGCGAGGTTTTACCGATTATTCCACTGTTGTACATTCGGGCGGGTGGAGGTCGGGTTTCCGCGCATCTGGGAGAGCCAAGGGGCTGGCGGCGGTCGAGTAGTCGACCTTGGTCACAGCGTCCGGTATCACGATAGTTGGCACATTGTTCCTTGCCGTTAAAAAAATGATAACTCTATCTGAATTGTATACAATTATTATACTAAAGGGCTTTTTAATTAACTAAAAATGTTTTTTAACAGATCTTTAAATGTTTTCACCTAAACATCCTTTTGGTATTGCCATACATGATATTGGACGCTAATGCGTTCGAAAATTTCTATTTTATATATGTTTCGACATACCATTTGTAATGACCGATATTTCGCTTTCAGTTTCTAATTTAGGATGTACGTTTAAATCACGTTAAAAAAAACAGCCCATGCAATGCACGGGATCAACTCTAGTTTAGGTTAAAGTAACTGATTATCCATAAACATGGTAATGAAATTTCTTTAAGGGTCTGTTTGGTATGGAGTAATGGAGTTGACGAAGAAATGGAATGGATGAGTTAATGGAATGGATGAGGGAATGCAATGAATCATTATCATTCCATGTCTTGTTTCAATCATTACAATCATAACCTAAAAGTTAATTGTCACACCCCAACCGATGGCGGAAACATCGGGGTGCGAGCACTAAGCGTTCAGATTGCTCATGGGATTCCATAACACTATTTGTTTCAATAGAAATTTAGATCAAATTCATCATATCATCGTCTAAAAGCAAACACAACCAACACAAGTATCAAATACAGACCAAAACGAATATTGTTCAATTTGTTCAAAAGATTCTAAGTTAACTAGGTGACGTTTCTAAGCATTTCCTAGCTGGATTCCATGCATTCCCAAGCATCCTATCAGCCTGCAACATGTATTAAAATATCAATACAGAAGGTATTGGCGAGTATACAAGTTTGATAATAGAATAATAGATTAAAACAACTCATATCCATAGTGTAAGCAATCAAATAGTTTCAGTCGTGCTAGTGTCGCAGTCCACGCAGTGATAGCCCAAGTTTCCAATGCGTTAAGTGCCTTTCCCAAAGTTTAACGGGAGGTTATATGTCTCCTCCTAACAATACCCCAAAGACTAACGGGGGGGTGCATTACTCCTATAGCGCTACTATTGTTAAGGCAAAACTACCCACTCTGGATTAAACGTCACGTAGCACAAAGAGTCAAGAATCAAGAATCACAAGTTTCATGGTCACATAGGATTGAGTATAAGTTTCAAAGATTAAAGTTTAAGTTTCATAGAATACATGTTAGACCCCAAAAGTTTAAGGTAAAAAGGGGATCGAGTATACTCACAGTGATTGCTTAACAGTATAAACTGCTATTGGATCAAAGGGAGCTCCTTCTAGAATTAGCCTGATTAGATTATAATAGGATAAGAGTCAGGCAGAGTAACGAGATTGAATAAAGTGTTAAACCAGCAACTGGATCAGATGGCTGTCCGATTCAGATTGCCACTCGGTCGAGTGTCTTAGATGTGTTGTGAAGACAGATGGCTGCCCGATCGGATGGCCATCTGGTCGGGTTGCCTCTTGCGTACAAGTGAAGGGAAATAGGGTGGCTGCCCGATCGGATTGTTGTCCGATCGGGTTGCCACTCGACCCGAGTGTTAGTTGCCTTGGTCCCCTCAATCGGGTGGCCACTCGATCGGACGGCTGTCCGATCGGGCTACCACTTGATCAAGGTTTCCAAGATTTTGAGGAAGTTTCTAAGTATCAAAGTTTCAAGGTAAAAGGACAAGTGTCACCTGATAGGGTGGCTGTCCGATCGGACGGCTGTTCGATCGGGTTGCCGCTCGATCGGGAGACCCTTGTTCTTGTTTAACATGTTTGTAAAATTTCCAAGTTCCTTAGCTTAACGGTGACGGTACGGCACGTATCGTGACAACAGTAAACTCATTAGTACCCCGGAGTTCTAATCGGGTGGGAATCACCCATGTCCGTTCAGTCGTCTGTTCGTAACGAGTTAATGTCATAATCCGTTCCATGCTCGTCTTTACTGGTGTTAACTCAGATCCAAGTCGGCTTTAGACTATTCATCCAGTCCACAGCCCGTTTAGACCCAGGTTCCTCCTATTAATGGTGAAGGGTTGAGAAAAAGATGAAGATACACAAGTTTTATAGGAAAAAGTTTAGATTTATCTTAGATTTAGGTTAGATTTAGTAATATGTACATGGAACCCCTTAGATCTTAGCTAGATCTCACCAAGAATGACCTCATATATTAGTTTGTACAAACCATTATGATGACGTCATCCTTAGGATCTCAGATCTGAGAGATTTCACGGTAAAAAGTGTAATTTCAAGTGAGAATCACGTAGAGAATGAAGTGTAGATCAAGAAAGTACAAGAATCTAGCCGAAAACGTACTGAAATCGATGAGAAAATGAAGAAATGAAGGGTGCGCGTGTCTTGGTCGAGCAGAGCTGTCACATCACTCAAAATGGTGATGTGACAGGTCTATTTATAGTGAGAGAGGGCATTAAGGCGGTGCAAAATGGATACGGTGGCCGATCGATCGAGTGGTCACCCGATCGGGTGGTCATCCGATCGGGCGGCAATCCGATCAGATGGCCACTCTGGCCAATCCATTCTTTCCGTGTTCCTGACTTTGATTTGTTTCGCGAGTTCGATTACGCGTTGCGTTGCGTATAGTTTAGGTAAAGTATCTAGATTACATTATAAACCAAAAGTTTCAAAGTTTCATAGATTTTCGCCAGTAACAAGGCTCCAGTCTCTCGTTCAACCAAGAATCAAGTTTCACGAGTCTAAGGAGTCAAGCACCAAATAAGTTTCAATAGTTAAGAATCATAGTTTCTCAAGCATCAAGAATCAAGAGTCCAAGTATCTAGATTATGTATCAAGTCTCATAGTTTAGGTGTCAAGAATCATGCATCTAGAATAAAGAATCAAGCATCATAGTATCAAGCATCAATACCAATAAGATTCATGCCAAAAGTATCAAAGTATCAACATCACATAACTACAGGGACCAAAATTGACAATAGATAAAAGTTCAGGGACTGATCTTGCTAAGAGCCTAAAGTTTAGGGACGCAGGGCGTTACAGTCTCCCCTCCTTTAGGATATTTCGTCCCCGAAATCTTAGAAGAAGACTGCTCGAAGAGGTGCGGGTACTTAGCCTTCATATCACTTTTCAATTCCCAGGTGAATTCGGCGCCACGCTTCCCTTCCCATCGAACCTTAACAATGGGCATTTTGTTGCGCCTCAGACGCTTGATAGTTTGATCCATGATTTCGACCGGTTTCTCCACAAACTGAACAGCTTCGTTTATTTGCAAGTCTTCAAGTGGAACCTGCAGTCCCTCGTCGGCTAGGCATTTACGTAGATTAGATACGTGGAACACTGGATGCACGTTGTTTAGTTCTTGTGGCAAGTCGAGTTTGTATGCTACCTTGCCAATCCTTTCAAGTATCACGAAAGGACCCACATAGCGAGGAGCAAGCTTTCCCTTCTTTCCAAAACGAACTACTCCCTTCCAGGGAGATACCTTGAGAATAACTCGGTCACCAACAGCAAATTCCAAAGGCTTCCGCCTATTATCAGCATAGCTCTTTTGTCTGCTCCTAGCCTTGATCAAGTTATCACGAATTTGAAGAATCTTATCCGTTGTCTCTTGAACAATCTCAGGGCCGGTGAACTGCTTTTTCCCAACCTCATGCCAGCTGAGAGGATATCGGCATTTTCGCCCATATAAAGCTTCGAAAGGAGCCATCCGAATACTGGAATGGTAGTTATTGTTGTACGAGAATTCTATCAATGGTAAATGTACATCCCAGTTACCACCAAAGTTAATGACACAAGAACGGAGCATATCCTCTAGGGTTTGAATAGTACGTTCGGTCTGACAGTCCGTCTGAGGATGAAAGGCCGTGCTAAGATTCAAGTGCGAACCCATAGCGGACTGAAATGTTTGCCAAAGACGCGAAGTAAAACGACCATCACGGTCCGAGATTATGTCAAGAGGTATGCCATGACGGCATATAATCTCATCAGTATAGACTCGAGCAAGTTTCTCCACTCTGTAATCTTCACGAATAGGAAGAAAGTAGGCTGATTTGGTCAAACGATCTATAATCACCCAGATACTATCGTGACCTTTAGATGTACGAGGTAGTTTAGTAATAAAGTCCATGGCAATGCTATCCCATTTCCAGACAGGGATTTTGGGTTGTTCTAAGAGTCCAGAAGGACGCTGGTGTTCAGCCTTTACCTTCGAGCAAGTAAGGCACTTAGACACATATACAACAATGTCCCTCTTCATGTCAGGCCACCAGTAAGTCGTACGCAGATCCTGGTACATCTTATTGGCACCTGGGTGGATAGAGTAACGGGATTTGTGAGCCTCAGTCATAATGAGCTCACAGAGATTATCGCGATCTGGCACCCAGATACGATTCAGATAATACTGCAGTCCGTTAGGTTTTGTTTCAAGCTGGCCAATCCTAGCGCCGAGGATTTCTTCTTCTAGACTTCCTTCATTTGCTGATGACTATTGGGCGTCACGAATACAAGCATGCAGATCACTTGAGATACGAATAGCCTTGAAATGGGTTTTACGACTAAGGGTGTCGGCTACATTCGCCTTGCCGGGATGATAGCGAATTTCGCAGTCATAGTCGTTAAGCAATTCCACCCAACGTCTCTGTCGCATGTTCAGCTCTTTTTGGTCAAAGATATGTTGAAGGCTCCTATGGTCGGTGAAGACCACACACTTAGTACCATAAAGGTAGTGTCGCCAGATCTTTAACGCAAAAATAACCGCACCTAGCTCCAGATCGTGAGTAATATAGTTTTTCTCATGTATTTTGAGCTGTTGAGAGGCGTAAGCAATAACCTTGTCTCGCTGCATGAGCACACAGCCAAATCCACGGTTCGAGGCATCACAATACACCACAAAATCGTCATTGCCATCAGGTAGAGTTAACACAGGAGCATTGCACAAAAGGTTCTTAAGAGTTTGAAAGGATTCCTCTTGTTCGGGACCCCAAACAAAAGGTTTCTCCTTTTGGGTTAGAGTAGTAAGAGGAACAACGATTTTAGAAAAATCCGCGATGAATCGGCGGTAATAACCCGCCAATCCTAGAAAAGAACGAATCTCGGACACGGATTTAGGCATACACCAATTCTTCACTGCCTCAATTTTAGAAGGGTCAACATGAATACCCTGACTACTAACAATATGACCAAGAAATTGCACTTCATCAGTCAAAAACTCACACTTAGAAAATTTAGCATACAGACGTTCACCACGTAGGAGTTCAAGCATAAGACGTAGATGGCGAGCATGATCAGTTTTAGACTTAGAATAAATAAGAATATCATCAATAAAGACTATCACAAAACGATCCAAATAGGGTTTACAAACACGGTTCATAAGGTCCATGAACACTGCAGGTGCGTTGGTCAAGCCAAAAGGCATGACTACGAACTCGTAGTGCCCATATTGAGTACGAAACGCCGTTTTAGGAATATCATCTTTGAGGACACGTAGTTGATGATATCCAGAACGTAAGTCAATCTTCGAAAAACACGACGCGCCTTGTAGTTGATCAAATAGGTCATCAATACTAGGGAGCGGATAACGATTCTTCACGGTAAGCTTATTAAGTTCACGATAGTCGATACACATACGGAAGGAACCATCCTTCTTCTTGACGAATAAAACGGGAGCACCCCACGAGGCGGTACTTGGACGAATAAAACCCTTATCGAGTAATTCCTGTAGCTGACTAGATAACTCTTGCATCTCGGAAGGTGCGAGACGGTAAGGAGCCCTGGTGACAGGAGTCACACCAGGTACGAGATTAATACGAAAGTCAACGGATCTAGGAGGAGGAAGACCAGGAAGATCTTCAGGAAAGACATCAGTGAAGTCACACACCACTGGAACGTCGCTTATGTTCTTCCCCTTGCCTTTTTGTTCCACCACGTGGGCCAAGAAGGCAGGGTTTTGTTTACGTAAGCTTCTGCTCGCTTGTATGCATGACATCAATCTCAGGCCTTTTGAAGGTCGGTCTCCATAGACGATCAAAGACGAACAAGTTTCTCCTGACACACAATTTCAGCATGGTTCTTACGCAACCAATCCATGCCGATGATCACATCAAAACTACCCAATCGCATGGGTATAAGATCAATAGAGAAGACATGATCGTTAAGAATCAAGGAACAATCACGCACGATAGAATTCACAAGAATTGACTTACCATTAGCGACCTCAACAGAGAATGACTCAGGTAACTTGGAGCGTATACAGTTTATCAAAGACTCAAATTCCACGGACACAAAGCTTTTATCGGCACCAGTATCAAATAGAATCGAAGCATAAAGGTTATTAACAAGGAACATACCATTGACAACGTCATTGTTATTGCCTGATTTGCATTAAGGTTGAACGCTTGTCCACGAGCGGCTGGCTGCTGGTCCTGGTTCAGCTGAGGACACTGGTTACGGAGGTGGGTAGTATCTCCATACTTGTAGCATGCACGAACAGCATTGACTGGCCTTGGGTTCTGTAGAGGAGCTGGAGGTGCTGGTAAAGTTGCCTGAGCTGGGGTTTGTTGAGCTTGCGGGGCCAGGTTAGCTTGATGGCAGTAAGGAGTCATGTGACCATAGCGATTACAGTTGGTGCACAGATGACATGCAGAACAGCAGGATGATGATAGTTGCAAGTTGCACACCTGGGATGAGACCCAGTGTATTGTTTCTTAGCTTCTGGGGCAGCAGGGTTAGCAACAGCAATAGTAGGAGCGGGTTTAGCAGCAGGGTTTGCAGCAGGAGTAATAGCATTACATCCGGAACCCTGGGATTTCCTTTTCTTGTTCTTGCTGTCGCCTGGCTGCTGGGTAACTTGATTCGCAGACTTGGAGGGAGCAGAAGTAGCAAACTGCTTATCACGCACACGGTTGTTGTTCAAACTTGCGGCCAAACGATAGACTTCTTCAATAGTTTCCAGTTGAGCTGCTTCAATAGAATCACGCATAGCTGGAGGTAGACCATTGATGTACTTGGTTATCATTCGCTTAGGAGTAGAAACCAAGTGAGGAACGATCAAGCTGAGCTGCTTAAAACGGGTAGTATAAGCCAGGTTATCATCACTAACCTGCTTCAAATGCCAAAACTCTTCTTCAAGCTTCAATTGTTCATGAGGAAGGCAGAACTCAAGCATCGTTAGTTCTCGCACCTCAGCCCATGGAAGAGCATAGGCTTCTTCATTTGAACGGATGTTTCTCTCATTCGACCACCACTCCAACGCCCTGGCTTGAAACATCCCAGTTGCACTCCTAGTCTTTAAGTGGTCTTGGCACTCGCTGTTAATGAAGGTAACCTCAATGCTGTCGAACCACTCGAGCATAGCTGTCACCCCATCACTGCCCGCGAAAGTCTTAGGGTTGCAAGAGATGAAATGCTTATAGTTGAACTTAGTTGGCTTTTGCTTCTCAGCCTTTGAGTCCATAGAGGATGGAGGAGTGTTTTATCCTTGGAGCTCAGAGACGATCTTTGGCACGACTCGAGCAATCTAGTCGGCCATGAACGACATCATATTTTTCTGAGACTTCTCCCTCGATTTCCTAAGGGTGTCGGATAGCTTTCGAGAAGACATCCTAAAGATCTAATAAGAGGATCGTATAAGTCTTTATTCACGAAGCCTCACAATATAGATTCACACACAATAGACTAAAACTCAACAAGATTCACAAAATCAAGATTCAGGTTTCCACATAGATTCTAATACCACAAAACCCACGACCTTCGCATGGCACACTGTACGAAGTTTGGCAACATGTCAGAAACGCTTATATATAGGAAGTACCAGCGACGTATCTACCACGCTTCGGGCACATCGCTTTCACCTCGTACTCGGTGTCATGTTTTGTGTCATACATCGCTTTCAATAGACTCCCATAGATCAAATAGATTCAATAGATTCCAATAGATTCGATAGATTCAATAGACTCCAATGGATTCACATAGTTTCACATAGGTTCGTGCTAACAATCCTCAAACAACAAAATCCCGCATGGCACGTGTTACGAGAGTTTGGCAACAAGACAGAAGCACTTATATATAGGAAGTACCAGCGGCGTATCCACCATGCTTCAGTCATGCCACGTTCGTCTCGTCGTCGGTGCCATGCTTCGTTAACCACCGCTTTCGATTTCACCACTTCTCATAACATAGATTAACCAGATAGATTCAACCACATAGATTTACAAGGTAGATTCAATCACTCAACCCGAGCCTACAAAACTACGAATTTCACTTAGCGTGTGGTACGAAGGTTTGGTAGCGTGCCAGAAATGCTTATATATAGGAAGTACCAGCGGCGTATCCACCACGCTTCGGACATGCCACTTTCCCCCTCGTCTTCGGCGCTAGGCTACATTTCGTATTTTGTTTCTCCATTCACACATACGTAGCTTACACATAGATCTTACTAGAGCACACGATAGGTTTCACATAAGTTCCTCATAGATTACACAAATAGACCCTCCATTGCTTTAGAATCCCATATCAGACACTAAATTTCGCATGGCACTTGGTACGAAAAGTTGGTAACATGCTAGAAACACTTATATATAGGAAGTACCAATGGCGTATCCACCATGTTTCGGACACGTCACTTTCCCCTCGTACTCCATGCCATCTTACATCTAGTGTCCTTCAATCACATTATCACATAGATTGCACATAGTATAAAGCTTCATAAATTTAGTTCGATCTGAGATTAGAATTTACGTTTTAGATTGCGAACCACGTGTGATTCGCGTAAAAGTAAACCAAAATGAACGAATAATCGAGTTTAAAACCACACAAGAAATCGTAATACCATAAAGCAAGATAGGCTCATAAAACACAGGATGTCGCTCCTATCCTGTGGGCAAATCTCGTGCAAAATATAAACACTATCGGGTTGCCGCTTGAAGAAACACTAGATAAATGGTCGGAACGGAGATATCTAGGGGGTTTGAATCCGCATAAAAAGGTTAGTTTCTTCTCGATTGATTCAGGTACAGCTGATCTTCTTCTCCGGTAATTCTGCAAAAAAAAAGCATCGTTAGCCTCGCCAAGGGGAGAAGAGGGTTCTCTCCTTGACCCGACTCCGGTGTGAGAATAAGTATGGGTAATGAAGAAGAAGAAGTATTTTAGAAGTGTGTGTAACTTGACTTCATACCTGGGTTGTTTCTCATCTTTATAGCCGGGAATCGTTTTGGGCGGGAAAACCCGTTAGTGAAAAGTTGATGGAAGATGCTAACCCCGTAAGCGGTTACTTTTCCTTCCGTCAAGCTCCTTGATCCGACGTGAGAGCACACGGATCGTGGTTTTGATCGAAGGCTGGGAATTTGCCACGTGTAAAGTGATTAAGTGGAGATTACCCTCCAATTGCATGCTTTCGTTGTGATTTCAGGGATGCCTCAGATGGTGACACGTGTCCAGACGGTTATAACCGTCTTGGTGGTGCACGATTGTATCTCTTCTAGAAGATTACTGCTGTAATCTGGTGTGGCACTTTATTGTGTGGAAACAGCTGAAAGACTAAATCCCAAGTCTGGGTAAATAATATCCAAGTCTGGATATTTAAGCGGAAGTGTTTATTTTAGGATTTTTAACCTTTGCTAACGGGAGAAGGCGCAAGGGTTTATGATTCCCTTTGGGCGCGCGACTATAGACTGCTGACTGTTTTTTCCTTTTGCAAGACCATTGCGCGGCCGCGCAAGGTTAAAAAGGTTAAAAGGCAAGGTTGTGGTATGGTCTCAAGTACTTATTATGAGGTTTTCGGGACCTTACCCCTTCAAGTCCCCCCAGTCTAGTGTTGCATTTATGCAAATAAGTGGAGCACTAGACTTATGTGAAGGAAATGCTTTTGGGCGCGAAAAATAGAGAATTTTCTATGAGAAGATTTAATTTTATTAAAAAAGAGTTTTTAAAGGAAATTGTAATCATACCTTGACGCTTGATGACGTCAGTTGGCAGTTAAGAATGGGTATTTTTCCTCTTTGTCTTGGGATTTGTAGTGGCGCTTGTCAGACCTTATTAATGGGGATATGACTCCTGTTCCTGTAGCGCCGTTTGGATGTGATATCTTTCTGACAGTTAATCATGGGGAACCAGTTTTTCTTTTCCCGGAGCCTTGCTCCTCCTTTATATATTTAGGGAATGGTTATTTCCTTTTCTTAACTTTGAAGAATATGAGGATGAAAGGTTCCTTCCGTACCCGTCGCCTTCTTGACATTTTGAGATTCTATGAAACTGCTAAAAGCCTCTTACTGCTTGCCCGTTCTCCGCCGTTGATGGTTAAGGGAAAAAAGCCGGTCGACTCCGATCCTTCGACTATTGCCGGTCCTTTTTGTAAGGAGGACGGTGTGCTATCCGTTGAGAGACTGATGTCCCGTTTTCCGATGATCAAAAGAGGTGAATGTCGTCTTGTTTATCATCGCCGGAAGAAGCGTCGTGAGGTTCCGGTGACTGTCGTTGACGAAAACCCTGCCGTTGATTAGGTTAGATTTGGGAATTGTGTATTCCCTTTTTTGATGTTTTTTGCTGGTTTTATCGAGAATGTTTTGAAAATCACTGTCGTGATTGTTTGTGAATGGCTGTCGTTTGAATGTCCTGCTACCAGCTAGTATGGAAACAGGATTTCCTTTTGTTTTGTGAATATTCTAGTCTTGGTACTAAAATTTTGAAGATCGTTGCCATGATCTTGTTATGAAGTGTTTATGTTACACTTAATGATATGTATGTTGGTGTACTGTTGTACTTTGCAGACTTTGTATGTTTTTTACAAGACGTTGCATGTGTTTAATTGCTGTTGGGTAGGTGGGGCGAATGAGAAATGGTATTGTGCTCATGTGTGAACGTTTGTCTAAAAGGCGTGCTAGTTTGCCTTGTTTTAGACTGTTCATGAGGTGTACAATGTTTACCATATTGTTTTCGCGCAAACCAAAGGAATTTCATGCAATTTGTAATAAACAATAACAAGTATGAGAACAGTGTTTGTATTAATAAAGTGCGAAGCTTGTAATACAAATGTAAATAGGAAATACATTGCCTGTGAATGATTTGTCCTATATGTAACACCTGCGCAGCTGTTGCGCGTTCCAGGTGCGAGGAACTAAAGTCCTGTCAATTCTTTTTAAGGTATATGCCCTTTTGCCTAGGACCTCATTGATGATGTATGGTCCTTCCCATATTGGCGCTAATTTGCCCGGTTTTTCCGCATTTGATGCTTCATTGTCGCGCAAGACGAAATCACCGGGGACAAAGGTACATACGCGTACGCGTACATTGTAGTATTTTTCGAGTTTGGATTTGTACCTTGCTTCTATGATGGCAGCGTTCTCGCGCCTTTCTTCAAGAAGGTCTAAATCCATTCTCCGTTCTTGCTTATTGTTCTGTTTCTCCATGGCTATCATGCGCGGTGATGGTAGGCCGATTTCGGCTGGAATGACGGCTTCAGACCCATAGACTAGACTGAACGGAGTTTCTCCCGTGCTAGTCTTTGGCATTGTACGATGGGCCCATAGGATGCTGGGGAGTTCGTCAACCCATCCCCTGCGCGCTGTGCCAAGTCGTGCTTTAATGCCGTCGACTATCTGTTTGTTAATACTTTCTACTTGACCATTTGCTTGTGGGTGCGCCACAGAAGCAAAATTGTGTTCAATCTTCATTTCTTTGAACCATTTCTGAAGGTCTTCTGAAGCGAAGTTTGTGCCATTGTCTGAGATAATGCGCAATGGTAACCCAAATCTGCAAATGATACGTTCCCATATAAATTTGCGGATTACCATTGCTGTGGTTGAGGCCAAAGCTTTAGCTTCCATCCATTTGGTGAAGTAATCGACCGTCGCAATGATGAATTTTACCGCGCCTGGCGCGTCAGGAAATGGGCCAACAAGATCGATGCCCCATTGTTGAAATGGCCAGGCGGACGTGACAAGTACTAGCGGATTTTTTGGTTGGAGCGTCTTTGGCGCGTGGCGCTGGCATGCTGCGCATTTCCGTAATATTTATACCGAGTCTACGTGCATTCCCGGCCAATAATACCCTGCACTCATTATTTTGGCTACTACCATTCGTGGACCGGCATGTATTCCGCACAAGCCTTCATGGATTTCTCTGACCAGGTATTGCGCGTCTGTCTTGTCAACGCATCTGAGTAATGGTCCCATGAATGACTTTCTATATAAAATGTCGTCCGCCATTTCGTAGTTTATTGCTTTATTCTGAATTTTCCTGGCTTCTGCTTTTTCTTCTGGGAGTTTTCCATGTTGTAAGTATAAGATGATTGGGGACATCCAGGACGGACTACCGATCTCTATGATGTTGACTTGTTTGAGAGGAACAGAAGGATTGGACAGTACCTCTATGCGCACTTCTTTTGCTAAGTGCTTGAAGCTAGTAGCGACCAATTTGCTTAGCGCATCTGCATGTTTGTTCTCGCTTCTGTATATATGGTTAACCTTGAATGTTTGGAATTGGCTGATTAACATCCGCGCTTGTTCAAGGTATAATGCCATAGCTTCTCCTCTTGCATCGTAGTGGCTATTAACTTGCTCGGCTACTAGTTTTGAATCAACGTTAGCCTCTAGGTTTCTTGCCCCCATTTTAAGTGCTAGACGAAGGCCTGCTAAAAACGCTTCGTATTCTGCTTCGTTGTTAGTGCTTCGGAAGTCTAGGCGTATGGCATATGTGAGTTCGTGATCATCCGGGCTGACTAATCGGAGACCTGCCCCTGCTCCGTCATCATTGGAAGCGCCATCTGTGTGTAAGGTCCAGACTCTATCGTCGAAAACAGGTATAGGGTTCTGGATTGCCTCGCACTCTTGAACTTTGTCGATGGGAACTTCGGTGGCAAAGTCTGCTAGAACTTGCCCTTTGATTGCTGGTCTTGGCCTGTAGAAGATATTGTATCCTCCTAGCTCAATGGCCCATTTAGCCAATCTTCCCGCCACATCGGGTTTGGATAAGATTTGGCCTAAATGATAATTTGTTAGAACCGTGATGACGTGGCCCGAAAAATATCGGCGTAAGCGCCCTGATGCATGTACTAGTGCTAGGACCAGTTTTTCTATCATTGAGTAACGAGTTTCCGGACCGGTGAGCATCTTGCTGATATAATAAATTGGAGTCTGAACGTTATCGCGTTCCACCATCAATACTGCACCTACCGCTACTTCCGCAACAGATAGATATAAAATTAGTGGTTCCTTTTCTCTTGGCGCAGTCAGCGTTGGCAGCTGGATTAAACATTCTTTCATTTGTTTGAATGTTGCTTCTGCTTCAGGTGTCCACTGAAAGTCGGTTTTCTTTGCGCAGTTTCGCAGCGTGCTGATGAATGGATAAGACTTTGCCGCGTGGTTAGCCAAGAATCTGTTCAAAGCTGCTAAGCGCCCGGCGAGCCTTTGCATTTCTTTTACTGTTGCAGGTGATGGCATTAGCTGGATGGCCTGCACTTTTTCTGGATTAACTTTAAAACCGTCTCTTGTGACTATAAAACCCAGAAATTTTCCTTCTTCCATGCCGAAGGAGCATTTTGTCGGGTTAAGTTTTAAGTTCACGTTGCACAAAGAGTCGAACGTGCGCTGAATATTGTTGAGCATTGTGTCTTCCTCATGGCTCATGATGACGAGGTCATCCATGTATACTTCGACAGTCTTGCCAATGTCCCCGCTGAAAACTGTGTCCATCAAGCGTTGGTAAGTTGCGCCTGCATTGCGCAGGCCGAAGGGCATTTTAGTATAGCAGAATATGCCTTTATCTGTGCGGAACGCAGTTTTGTCTTCGTCTTCTTCCTTCATCTGGACCTGATGATAACCTTTGTAACAGTCGAGAAAACACTTCCATCTGAATGATGCTAGAGAGTCGACTTTTTTGTCTATCTCCGGAAGCGCGTAGCAATCTTTTGGGTATGCTTTATTCAGGTCTTTGAAGTCGACGCACATTCTCCATCCGCCACTATGTTTCTGTACAATTACTGGATTGGCAACCCATGTATGGTATTTTACTTCGCGCAAGATTCCCGCATTGAGTAGCTCTGTCACTTGCTCATCCATAGCTTTTGCTTTTTCTTCGCTAAAGCTGCGCCTTCCCTGAGCAACAGGTTCTGCTGTTGGCTTGATATTCAGACAATGTTGCGCTATGTCGCGTGGCACCCCAGTCATGTGTGCTGGGCACCAAGCAAATATATCTTTGTTGTTGGACAACAACTCTTTTAATTGTATTCGTGTTGTCGGTGAAATGGCATGTCCTAGCAGGATAGTCTGCTCTGGATATTCGTTGTTCAGGACCCATTTCTCCGGTTCGTTTGATGCTGAAGGTTTGACCACCTTTGCCGGCGGCTCGTCGTCTACGTACATGACCTCTTTGCTTGAGTATAGAATTGCAACCCCAGTTTCCGTTGGAAATCCGCATGCAGCGTGTGGGATAGAAGTAATCATGCTGAATTCTCTTTGTAATCTCCTTCCGAGTAGGACATCATGGCGTGAAGTTGCCGGCATGACCATGAAATTTACTGTGACTGTTCGTGAATGCTCGCCATCTGATAGAGTCACAGGGAAAGCTATTTGCCCTAATGGGAACATAGCTTCATTACAAAATCCGGTGAGAGGGAAATCGACCGGTTCTAGACGTGCCTTGTCTTCTGGGTCAAGCTGTTTGAAACATTGCTCGTATATGATGTCCATTGAACTTCCCGGGTCTATAAACATATAGTTCGTTCGGTAATGGCTGAAAATGCCAGTGATAATTACTGGTCGCTCTTCCTGAGGGCCACCAGGAACAACGGGAAACACAACTTGTTGTTCCCTCCAATGTTGATCATGGTTTCGTTTATTTGGCCTTCGTGACAGACCTCCTTGAACCATGTTTATTTGTTTCGATTTAGCTTTCTGATAGCTGCTACTGCTAGATTGTTGACGTATATCAATATTACGACTAGATTGGATGTCCCTCCGACAGGGTGTTGGTGGGTCAAATACTACAGTATTGATCTCTTCACCAGATCTGATGTTTGGGAACTCGGATCTGGCAATTTGCAGGACGATTGTGTTTAGAGCAGTCTGGCATCTGTTAAACCAATATTCTGGGGATCTCTCTATGGCTGGATCCGAGAAATTCTTTTTGTCTCGATGACTGTTGTTTTCGTTTGTTCCCATGATTCCGTCAATCTGAGTATATTGGGGTGTAGAACCCTTGAACTCAGATCGAGGACCTGATGGGTAAGATAATGAATTCTCTGTCATGTGACAAACAGAGAATAAAGCAACTGAATCGAAACGAGATAAAACTGAGAAAACAGAGGAATCGGTGGGCGCCAATGAAGAAACACTAGATAAATGGTCGGAACCGAGATATCTAGGGGGTTTGAATCCGCATAAAAAGGTTAGTTTCTTCTCGATTGATTCAGGTACAGCTGATCTTCTTCTCCGGTAATTCTGCAAAAAAAAAGCACCGTTAGCCTCGCCAAGGGGAGAAGAGGGTTCTCTCCTTGACCCGACTCCGGTGTGAGAATAAGTATGGGTAATGAAGAAGAAGAAGTATTTTAGAAGTGTGTGTAACTTGACTTCATACCTGGGTTGATTCTCATCTTTATAGCCGGGAATCGTTTTGGGCGGGAAAACCCGTTAGTGAAAAGTTGACGGAAGATGCTAACCCCGTAAGCGGTTACTTTTCCTTCCATCAAGCTCCTTGATCCGACGTGAGAGCACACGGATCGTGGTTTTAATCGAAGGCTGGGAATTTGCCACGTGTAAAGTGATTAAGTGGAGATTACTCTCCAATTGCATGCTTTCGTTGTGATTTCAGGGATGCCTGAGATGGTGACACGTGTCCAGACGGTTATAACCGTCTTGGTGGTGCACGATTGTATCTCTTCTAGAAGATTACTGCTGTAATCTGGTGTGGCACTTTATTGTGTGGAAACAGCTGAAAGACTAAATCCCAAGTCTGGGTAAATAATATCCAAGTCTGGATATTTAAGCGGAAGTGTTTATTTTAGGATTTTCATCCTTTGCTAACGGGAGAAGGCGCAAGGGTTTATGATTCCCTTTGGGCGCACGACTATAGACTGCTGACTGTTTTTTCCTTTTGCAAGACCATTGCGCGGCCGCGCAAGGTTAAAAAGGTTAAAAGGCAAGGTTGTGGTATGGTCTCAAGTACTTATTATGAGGTTTTCGGGACCTTACCCCTTCACCGCTCGATCGGGCGACCCTTGTTCTTGTTTAACATGTTTGTAAAATTTCCAAGTTCCTTAGCTTAACGGTGAAGGTACGGCACGTATCGTGACAACAGTAAACTCATTAGTACCCCGGCGTTCTAATCGGGTGGGAATCACCCCTGTTCGTTCAGTCGTCTGTTCGTAACGAGTTAATGTCATAATCCGTTCCATGCTCGTCTTTACTGGTATTAACTCAGATCTAAGCCGGCTTTAGACTATTCATCCAGTCCACAGCCCGTTTAGACCCAGGTTCCTTCGATTAATGGTGAAGGGTTGAGAAAAAGATGAAGATACACAAGTTTTATAGGAAAAAGTTTAGATTTATCTTAGATTTAGGTTAGATTTAGTGATATGTACATGGAATCCCTTAGATCTTAGCTAGATCTCACCAAGAATGACCTCATATATTAGTTTGTACAACCACTATGATGACGTCATCCTTAGGATCTCAGATCTGAGAGATTTCACGGTAAAAAGTGTGATTTCAAGTGAGAATCACGTAGAGAATGAAGTGTAGATCAAGAAAGTACAAGAATCTAGCCGAAAACGTACCGAAATCGATGAGAAAATGAAGAAATGAAGGGTGCGCTTGTCTTGGTCGAGCAGAGATGTCACATCACTCAAAATGGTGATGTGACAGGTATATTTATAGTGATAGAGGCCATTAAGGCGGTGTAAAATGGATAGGGTGGCCGATCGATCGAGTGGTCACCCGATCGGGTGGTCATCCGATCGGGTAGCATCCGATCGGGTGATCATCCGATCGGGCGGCAATCCGATCGGATGGCCACTTTGGCCAATCCATTCTTTCCGTGTTCCTGACTTTGATTTGTTTCGCGAGTTCGATTACGCGTTGCGTTGCGTATAGTTTAGGTAAAGTATCTAGATTAAATTATAAACCAAAAGTTTCCAAGTTTCATAGATTTCTGCCAGTGACAAGGCTCCAGTCTCTCGTTCAACCAAGAATCAAGTTTCACGAGTCTAAGGAGTCAAGCACCAAATAAGTCTCAAGAGTTAAGAATCATAGTTTCTCAAGCATCAAGAATCAAGCATCAAGAATCAAGGGTCCAAGTATCTAGATTATGTATCAAGTCTCATAGTTTAGGTGTCAAGAATCATGCATCTAGAATAAAGAATCAAGAATCATAGTATCAAGCATCAATACCAATAAGATTCATGCCAAAAGTATCAAAGTATCAACATCACATAACTACAGGGACCAAAATTGACAATAGATAAAAGTTCAGGGACTGATCTTGCTAAGAGCCTAAAGTTTAGGTACGTTGGGCGTTACATTAATAATTTTTTACTTATTAGCCTATTTTTTATTTTATTTTTTTTTAGTAAAAGGACGTTGCCTAGCATTTCTTACTAATAATCATATGAATTGAGTATTGCGAGCCGCAATGCGGCGGTGATTCTTTAGTTATAACTAAGTCGATATAGGACCCGCACGTTATGTTAAACCTGTCAAACGGGAAAAAATAGACGATGTAAAAACGTTCACCCACACACGCATGTTGCGTCGTGTTAACTCGCAAAATTTAGAACAAGACGTAAAAACATTAAACCAAAGACGCACGTTGCGGTGTGTTAAGTCACAAAATTTAGAACCAAGCATAAAGCGAAAAATTTGCGGAAAATAAAAACTATAAAGGACCAAAGTTGAAAGTAAAAAAAGTTGTGAGGATAGATTGCAAAACATAAAAAGTTTTGGGTTAAAAGTAAAAATCAAACAAATAGTTTTAGGTTAAAAGTAATTTATGAAATACTTTTTGGTGAAAAGTAAAAAAAAAAATCATTTTTTTTTTTGAAAACCTCTAAAGCCAAGGTTACAACAACCATATGCATAACCATTTTTTCTTTGAAAACCCCCCAAAGCATACCCCGCGTTGCGGCGGGGCGTAAAACGGTGTTAAATAGTACTAATGCCACACAATCGTCATCGACCACTAACATTGACTCGACCTAGGATCTGCGTGTTGCGACGAACCTGTCAAACACGAAAAAATATAGGTAAAAACGTTGAACCACACATGCACGTTGCGCCGTGTTAACTTGCAAAATTTGAAACAAAACATAAAAATGTTGAACCACACTCATACGTTGCGTCGTATTAACTCGAAAAGTTAGAACTATACGTAAAACGAAAATTTGCGAAATATGGAAAGTATAAGTGACAAAAATTGTGAAGTTAAATTGCAACTAATGAAAAATTTTGGGTTAAAGTTAAAAAAACAAATTATGTAGGGTTAAAATTGTAAAAGGTAAAAACCTTTGGGTTAAAAGTAAAAAATCAAGTTTTTTTTTTTTGAAAATTTTCCAAAACACAAGATACAACTTTATTTGCATATTTTTGTTGCTAATTTATAATATATAATTTTAGTAAAAGGACGTTGCCTAGCATTTCTTATTAATAATTATATGAATTGAGTACAAATACAACCATGAGGGAAAACTGAGTTGCAAAACCATAAAAGATGGCCTAGCCATCTAACAATAAGCCTAGTGGTATCATAGCCTAATGTCATTTTACATGTGGAATAAGGATTAGAAACCATAAGGTTCTGGGTTCGATTCTTATAAGAGGGGCTTTTCAAATTTATTAGGTTTTTTTTTTTCCTGAATTGGTTTATAAACATTATTGCCTAGTAGAGAGATGTATATGATCGGGTGATTTACAGGCATCAGTTATCCAAATAAGCTTAAACATGAGATAAACTAAAAAATGGACTAGATAAACAAAAATCATGTTGCTAAAAGAAAGCAAAACTAGATGTGTAAACCAATTATAGCAGACACTATAGCACATATACCATGAAACGAGTTGTACCATTATCCTCACAACGTGCATCCTCTAGTTGTTAATTAACAAAACAAGCGAAGAACTACTCAATTGTGAAGAAAAAAGGAATCATATTAACCCATCACTAAAAAGAATACTATTTTACAGTGACGGATCCAGGATTTTTCGTCAGGGGGTGCAAAAATTGACTAGGTTAGATAGTGCCAGGTCATAACGGGTCAACAGGTCGGGCCATAATGGGTCAATAAGTCGGGTGACTAAGTAGGACAACCTAAAATAATGCAGAACTAGAAGCTAATCTTTAATGTAAAACTTATATATATAATTCTCTTTTAGTGAAGTATAAGCAAGAAGCTAGTCTATATATTTGGATGTCAATCCAAGCCTCCCCACATGGAAAATCAAAGTATATATTCACAAAATCAGAATTCAGTGTGTTGTAACACCTTAATAGGTTTTCTTTTACAAACTAACTCATAATTAAGAATTTAGTGAGTTGTAAACAAGAACCTAATGTTTGAGGTTGAGACGGAGATGTAGGATCACAAATTCAGAAAATAGCTCTATTTTTACAAGCTAACTCATAATGAGCATTTTTTAAAGTACACTAAGTTGTAACACCTAAATTGTCAAATTGCAAAATCAGAGGTAAAGCTAGGACTGAAATAATGTATCTTATACAAATCTTGATATCATCTCAAATCGTTAACATTACTTCAAACCCTGACAAAAGAACAAAAAATGATGATTTTTAATTTTCAAAGTATACATGAGACTTGGGATTTCAAAATTTTGTATCATGACCAGTGAGGCAACCTGTAGTTTCAAGAATAACCTTGGAATCAACCCTCAATTTTGGTTCGGGCTTCTGCGATTTGGAGTTATCCTCTTCGATTTGGAGTTTAAATCAAAAGGGGTTTTGTCAGTGGAGGCTTAATTCGTTTTTTAGTTAAAAGGAAAAAAGAAAGAAAATCGTTTTTTAGTTAAAAGAACAAAAACTCAACAAAAAGGACCTTCCTAGACTCGAACCCATAACCTTAGGTTTAAGAAAAGCGCATTGGACCAGTTTTCTACTCAACACATTTGGTTATAAGGTTCCTCTACAAAATATTAAAGGGTTCCTTCATAATTTTTTATATAACTCAACACTATAAATTACGAATCGAACGGGTTCTTAGGAACCCCCAAATTACCTCTACATCCGCCCCTGCTATTTTATGAAATATCATATCTAATCTAAAATATATTATATCGAAAAATCAGGATGATCAAGGCCGGACCTATAGTACAACTAACCTAGGTTTGGGCCTAGGGCCTCCAAAAAATTAGGGTCTCCACTTAAAAGAAAAAGAGTAAACTTCCGTTTTGCTCCCTGTAGTTTGGTCACTTTAATGGTTTTGCCCCAAACATTTAAAAATAGCCATTTTCCTTCAATAGTTTGCTATGGTTTTTCCATTTTGCTCCTGTGGGGAGCAAAATGGAAAAATAGTCAATTTGGATGGAGTTAGAGGCGGGGAGCAAAATGGAAAAACCATAGCAAACTATTGGAGGAAAATGACTATTTTTAAAGGTTTGGGGCAAAACCATTAAAGTGACCAAACCACAGGGAGCAAAACGGAAGTTTACTCAAAGAAAAATAATATACTAACTATTAATATTAATATCTTACAAAAAAAACTATTAATATTAATGCAAACTTATTGTTTAAGATTTGTTTAATTCCTTATCCAAGTAAACCACTATATGTTATAGTTGTGTTACATTTTTGTTTGGTCCCGAACACGGATAAAGAAGTACCGTTTATAATAACCAAAGAAGAAAAAAAAGTTCTCAAAATTTCATTTCGTGTTAACTCTCCAAAATTGTTAGATCGGCCTTGAGGATGATATATGAATACCCAACAGATGTGGTTACTCTATATTAACATCAGCTTCAACTACCTTTTATAAATAAAAATGTGTTTATTAAACAGTTTTTAATATGAGAACCCTTTTAATATATCTTTAAATTGATAATAATTCAAGAATCTTTGGACATGACTCATGAGGTCAAAACTTTCCCGACTAGAAGGCCAAAAAATAACACTAGATAAATGGGTCCCACTTAAATTTTATATTTAACATTTTAATTATGTTTAGCATTACTACACGTCTACACATAGGAAAATCTTAGTGGAGTGCAAGCAAACAAATAATGAGATTTGCTTGATAATCTTTTATATTTTGTTTTATTAAAAATACCACTAATTGATTAACAATCTGATATTTTTGTCAACTATTATTCAAACTAGTTGTTTACAATGCGCGCGCGTTGCGGCGCGCTAAATCAAATCGTTCTATAAGAATGGCAAAACATGTCAAATAACAAAAAGTAGCTCGAACTAAAACGTCACGTATTTTCGGTACCGGTTCGGCACCGGTATTCACCGATTTTTACCCTCAAATACCGGTGCTGTACCAGTACCAACCGGTACCGAACCGTACCGTACCAGGTATATTCGGTACCGGTACATACTTTTGGGGATTTCGGTAACGGTATTTTGGGTACCGGTTGGTACCGAGCTCATCAAATCCTGTAGCAATGCAAGTAATTGCACAGTTTAGATTACCTTTTATACACACAGTAAGTAAACTGACCGACATCATTTCTTCAAACGATTCGAGATAAACGATGCGTACCAGCCATATCCGCCATCGTGGAGTGCATTAAAAAGGGAGCAATTGGACGATTGGATGCTGGGCTAGGTGTTTCTTGGAAAGCCCACGGATTGTTCGGGTCAAAACCACGATTATGAGGATTCATTTTTCGTATTGTGGTTGGATGAGAATTTTTTTTAAAAATAAGATAGAGATCATTATAGAAGAGGTGGAGTAGTTGTGGTAAAAAAATGAATAGAAGTGTGAGTATTTATAGTGAATAGATAAATTTTTTTAAACACATAGCCGTTGGCCAACGGCTAGCCCAAACGACTACTTGTCTTGGCCAATGAGATCCTGCCATGTCATTTTGATAGCCCCGCCGAACGCCCGGGCTGAAACCCCCGCCCCATACCCCATATTCTAATATTTCCTAGATCTTTTTTTTAAACACATAGCCGTTGGCCAACGGCTAGCCCAAACGGCTACTTGTCTTGGCCAATGAGATCCCGCCATGTCATCTTGATAGCCCCGCCCAACGCTCGGGCTGAAACCCCGCCCAAGGGGCCACGCCGAAACCCAAGCCCACCCGGGGAGGTGACTTGGGCGTTTGTATCCAACCCACGCCACAAGCCCCGCCCCATACCCCATATTCTAATATTTCCTAGATCTTTTTTTTTAAACACATAGCCGTTGGCCAACGGCTAGCCCAAACGGCTACTTGTCTTGGCCAATGAGATCCCGCCATGTCATCTTGATAGCCCCGCCCAACGCCCGGGCTGAAACCCCCGCCCAAGGGGCCACGCCGAAACCCAAGCCCACCCGGGGTGGTGACTTAGGCGTTTGTACCCAACCCATGTCACAACCCCGCCCCATACCCCATATTCTTATATTTCCTAGATCACTATTCATTTAGTTTATTTTAATTTAAAAAATAAATAATAAATCACAATTCAAATAACTATTCATTAAATAAATAATAAATCACTATTCAATAAATAAATAATAAATCACTATTCAAATCACTATTCATTCAGTTTCTTTTCTATTAGTATATAATTAAACATCGTATTACCCTTTTCACATTAATAACTAACTAGGTATGTGCCATGTCTGCGGATCCAATATAAAATGCGACTCGAGACTAATAAGGTTTTTTTTTCATAAAGTTAGGCATGTAAACGAACCGAATGTTCAGGAACTGTTCGTGAACTTGTTCGATGGGAAGTTCGTTTATGTTCGTTTATTTAATAAACAAACGAACACGAACAAAAATTTTTGTCTGTTTAATTAAATGAACAAACATGAACACACCTTGTGTTCGTTCATTAATGTTCGTGAACGTTCGTATTCGTGAACATTCGTTTAAATTTTAGTAAATACATAAATAGTTATATTTATATGAATATTAGCTTTTCTAACTACTTATATAAACATTACTAATTAGTAATTAAGTTTTCTAGCAAATAAATGAAATTTTAATATTTTCTTATATCGTTACTTAATATTTATATAAAAACCTACTTAGTTTTAGCATCTATGAACCCAAAGTTAGATGTGTTTTCGGATAAACTGTAATATATTAGACTTGTTTGTTTGTGTTCACTAATGTTAAACTGTGTTTGTTTATATTTGTTCAGTTACGTTCATTTGTGTTCGTTTAATCATGTTAATTTATGTTTGTTTGTGTTCGTTTATGTTTGTCAACTGTTCGTTTAAGCTTTAAACGAATGAACATAAACGAACACGAACATGCCCGATTTCTTACTGAAAAACACGAACAAAAAAATATGTTCGATTATATGTTCGTGTTCGTGTTCAGTTAAAGTTAAATGAACGAACACCTATGTTCGTGTTCGTTCGGTTCGTTTACAGGCCTACATGGAGTTGTAAATTCCAATATGTCTAGACCAAGCCGCTTCATCCTATTCCGTATTTGCTAATTAATTTGCGCTTAGTCTATTGAAAATACGTCAAGTTTTCACAGGTAAATACAATTAATCGACTATTTTGAAAATCTTTTCAAAATATTATTTGATACCATTTGTTTTATCATTTTTAAATAACTTGACAAACTATATCTCTTGTTACCATTTATACATGCTTGTCAATACAGTCGGGGACCGGAAATCAAATGTCGTTACATGATTAATCGACACAAACACATTTTCAATGTCATATAAATATATACGCCTACACCTCGCGCTTAGGTCATGGCCATTTGCAATTAAATGCGTCGAGATATCCAAGATACTGTCGTATTAACCTCCATGTGTTTAAGTTATCAAGGAAAACAGATTAAAACGGGTTATTTGCATTTCTATAACATCATTCGCCCTTTTGTAAAACCCGACCAAGTGGCTAATGCCATATCCCAAGCCTTTATAAAATAAAGAGAAAAATGCAATTTGCGTCCCTGTGGTATGTGTGAAACATCAACCTGAGCTCCTAAATTCATTTTTTGGTTTTTTGAGCCCCTGAGCATATGAATTCATAACAGTTTGAGTCCCTCCGTCAGTGTGCCGTCTGTTTGACTGTTTGACAATTGTGAAATGTCCTTTATACCCTCAACTCTTAAGGATAAACATATATGTATGATTAGAACGATCACACTTCTCAATAAAATCATTGAAATCTTATCTCAAGTCCCAAAACACAGATCTTCATCTTCATCATCTTCATCGGAATCATCTTCATCTTCTGTAATCTCCACCGATCATCATCCTCATCTTCATCTTCATCATCTTCATCTTCATTGAATCTCCTCACCGACCATTTGTTGTTATAACAATCCAAGGTAAAATCACATACCTAAAACATGATTGACACTATGTTTTTGATATGCTAGAATGTAACAGGTTTTGTGTGAAAATATTGTTTGATTCTTGTGGGTTTTTGTCTCGGGTATCAAAACAGAGGTTTGGGTTTTGGTTATTATGAAGGTTTGTTTCAGGTTTTGTGTGAAAATATTGTTTGATTCTTGTGGGTTTTTGTCTCGGGTATCAAAACAGAGGTTTGGTTTTGTTTGATTATTGTGGGTTTTTGTCTCGGGTATCAAAACAGAGGGTTATCTTCATATGTAACACCCCGAAAACGGGTTTGGTAATCAAACTCCGTTAATACTAAAAGACGGGTAAAGTACCGTTAGTAGTAAAAATAACTCGGTGAATATTTGGATTTAAATAAGAAATCCTAATATTAAATAAAAGTGAATCAAAGTTTTAAGGAATTGAGTTTATAAGAGCCCGAGTTAACGGGACTTAAAATAAAACGGGTTATAACTCCCGGGACCCACTAAGTAACTAGGAATATCAACCTAGTTAGTTAAGTGTTTTAAAATAATAAGAAAACTTGGTTAAAACACCCTTTATAAAACTTGAAAAAGTGGAGGGACTAGAGTTGGTAAGTTGCTAAATGATTTTTATTAAAAACAAAAGCTAAACACCAAAACACACACTTAAAGTGTGTGTTCTCGTCGAGATATCCACAGGAGCCAAGAACTCTGGAGCTCAAAACCCTAACAAGCACAAAATCAAGAAATTGGAAGGGCAAATCAAACCCAAATCGAAATTCAAGCACAAATTAGTGATCACCTCAGTGAAGGGATCACAGGGTATGTCAAAATTCACAATTTGGTTTTATCTCAAATTCTTGATAAACTTGTGAAATCGAAATCTGAACTTGATTGATTGATGTTTGAATGAAATTATGATAAATTCAGGGTTAGGAATGAACCCTAGCCAATAATTTGATGCATTGATGTTCATGCATATGAAATTGAGAATCACCCATTTAGGTGTTAAGTGGGTTTTGTAGGATGATGAAAAACATTGGAATCTATGCAACGAGTGTTATTGATTTCCATGAAGTAAGTCTAGGTGTTGTTATGCATGCTAGACATAAGAACTTGTGAATGATGATTAAAAACTTGGGTAAATAACTAGTTACAAAAATTGATTGTTGATTTTATAGAATATGCCCACAAGGTGTTTGTTAAAATGCCTAAGTGAATGTTCATATGTTGAAATTACGAATGAAAGGCGTAATTGCCTTGTTTGACTAATTACGTGAAAGATGGGTTAAAGCGGGTTCTAATCATAATGTTGATTTGACTTAATTGTGTAAACCATGTGATTAAAAAGTAGTTAACTTTGGATAAGCTAAGTTAACTAATCATGAAGTCGAATAGTAGCTTCGGCATAAAAAATAAGTGAGGTGGAATAGTCGTGATTTTTATGACTAATTTAACCGCCTTGTAAATGATTGAAAATAGTTTGACGCCTAACGAGCTAGGTGGAGGCTTGGGAAAGGAAGCGAGTCAAACAAATCAAGAATGGAGGAAAAGCATAATTCGGATGCAATGTAAGTATAGCTTACACTAGTCTTATATTTTAGAATATTCTCTTATCGTAGTAGTTACGAATAAGATAAATACATAATTGAGGTATGATGTTCCGGCGTGTAGACGTACGGAACAAGATAGTCGAGCATGACAAGAAACCATGTTGATGGTTTAAAAGGAGTTAAATCGGTAATTCGATCATTTTATGAAAAATGGAAAATGAACTTTTGAATGGTTACCTTATAGGGTAAACCAAAACAAACAATAAGGGTAAAACGGTAAATTGGTCACGCATTGACCATAACTGTTGGTTTTGAAAGACACTGTATGACGTAAGCCATGATAGGCTAAAAAGCGTTAAGAAACGATTAATAAGTGAAATGACCGCACGGTGTAAACCGGAGCGAGTCATGTAGATGAGATGGTAATAAATATCATCTCGCCAACATAATCGGTCACTTAGACCAAATGGGTCAAAAGGTGAAGATATCACCCTTTGACAATAACGACTAATGATTATTGTCGAGTTATATTATTTCAGGAGTAAATGTCAAATGGGTATTAGCAACGCTATGAATTAGCGGTTATAAAAGCAAGGTGTTAAAAACGGGTCAATATATTGATCCGCGCCAGTTATGTGAAAAGGGGTAACACTCATTTACAACATGTGGTTCAATGAGTGTTAAAAGAAGTCAAAATAAACATTTGGTTACTTGATAAGTAAACCGAATGTTTTAAGTAATGAACATTGCGTTTGGAAAGCTTAATGATTTTTCAAACAAAATCATAGGTTAAAAGAGGGATTATGGGTCAAATATACTTTCAAAAGTCCTTCATCGTAAATGATTGGCTAAATGGACTAAAACGCCCTTATAAGCTAAATTGGACAAACGACCTTTAAAGGTAGTTTCGAAACGAGTTTTATGATCAAATAAATAATTGGAATAGGTATAAGAAGCGAAAGATGTAAACCTTTGGTCAAATGACTCTATATGAGTCTTTGTCGTAAATTAGCAATCCGACGAGAAAAAACTCGGATTATATAGATCGCCTCATTAAGTCCACCACAAATATAGTTGTGGTGGAAGATTACTTGATAAGAAATGTTGTATAATAACGCTAGAAACGAATGAAAGCGTTTCATGCTCAAAATATGCCTAAATACCCTTAACGGGTCACAATACGCATATGAGCGTAAACGGGTTTAAGATACGTAAGAGACCCGTGACTTGAACCTAATATGATAGGAATTATTGAAATTATGAATATCATGAGAATAAGGATCAAATAAACATGTTTGTGTGATAAAATCACGAACGGGTCAAAATTTGGTAAAAAGGGTAATAAGTCGAAGACTTAAAAGTCTGAAATTTTATTAATCTGGATATTGGATTTTAACTCTATAAGATGGAGAATTAAATTACGGACGCGTAGGAAAAAGAATCGGGTAAAACGGATTAAAAACGAGAAAGTTATGCTCGTTTTCGTGAAATCGGATTATGCTGGGAATATGCAGCAACTGTTTAAGCAACAATCTGTGAAAAAGGGGCCTAGGCGTAGCGCGACGCCCCCTAATTCCGGAAAATTTTTAATTTTTGTTGTTTACCCATGGAACTTGTTTATACCCATTCTAACACTATCAAACCTAACATTTGATGTGGTTTTGATCATAGGTGATCGCCAAGAGTGCCCGGATGAAGATCGAGCGACGAGCAAGAACCGAACACTCGTTAAATGAAGCTTCCGTGTCAAATCTTGATTTGTTTAGTTATAAATGAATTATGTAAACACTTATAAATATGTTTTTGAAATGTTGTAAACATGTGGGAATGTTAGTATGAAAAGTTTTTGTAAAGTCACATTTTAGCATTAAAATGTGTATTTTATTATTAAAATCTGGATTAATTAAGTCGGGCGTTACAAGTTGGTAATCAGAGCTCAAGGTTAAAGAGTAAAATGTGTTCGGTTCGAGGCTTGATCGCAAATCCGGTAAGTACATGTATGTTAATAGTTTAGCATGCTAAAGTGTTGTAAACAACACATAAGGCTATCGTGTGATACACGTTACCTCAATTAAGTGATGAATATAGTTGACGAAATTGCGCGCATTGACGCGTATATTAGAAAAGCCTTGTATTATAATACGGGCGATTATTGAAGTTGACATTACTAACTCTTGTGAATGTTTTAATTGAAGGACACTCGCGTCTGAAGATGACGAGAGTTGAACGAATTGTGGATATGATGATGGAACGGTCCGAGATATGACAAGAAGAGCATACTCATCAAGGACCTAAATCGCGTAACGATCGCAAATAAGTAATGGCAAGAAAGCCCGTTAGGGCAAGCATTTACCAGGTGCACGTTTAAATTATTGCATGAATAGAAATATGCAACAAATACGTAGAAACTGATAGTTGCATATGTGGATTGAAAACTTGGAAAAACCTGAATAGAATACCTATCCAGGATGTTGTTTCCAAGAGAAATAAATAGAGGTGTTACTTACATGGGGTGTGATGTGAAAGTTATAAAAGGGTCATGTATGTCATGTGTTGATCGCCTACTCTGGCCAAGTAGGTAGTGAACACATGATACCATGAACTTTTTATGATGGACACGCTTACACCCGATGTAGTAAGGACGGGGTGAGTGGGACAAATTAAAAAGTACCCAAATGAATCAGATAAGCAAAATATCTGATCATAATGTAAACGCACAGCCGAGTGATGGAAGCGTATTATATTAGGATAAAGAGCCCGAGAGAAGGGACAAAGAAACATGTAAAATGATTAGGATATGCTTTGGGAGAGAGTGTACTTGCACTCGAACCTGGAAAATGCAAATATGCCTCTTAACGGGCCGTTTCTGTAAAGCGTCAAACTTGAGGACAAAGTCGGAATATAAAAATGAAGCGAGGTCTTAATGCATACCGGGAGGGTTGCAATAATAACGACTTCGGTACAACACCCGGTTGATGGGTAAGAATTAAACGCATGCGTAGACCAAGAAACGGGAACTCGGATAGAAAGTTAAAAGACTCGGGTTTTGAGTCATAACTAAAAGACAACAAGATAATGTAAATAGAAATTTTGAATAAATTATGTTCAACTATTTTAAAGTTGAACGGGTCGAATATAATATCATGCCGAACGGCATGAGTAAACGCAAGCGGGATAAGGGTAGCGTTAAATGCAAACGAGTAATGAGCCCGGTAATGGGACATAACCAAATAAGAATATATGCAAATCAAATAACAGTAAGCATAAGAAGAACTGACGCATGAATGACGTGAGAAGTCATAAGTCGGAAAATTGTCCGAAAGAAAACAATTGTAGCCACGAAACTACAATCAAGGTTAACGGAACCTAAGCTTGAAACCAAATGATTCTTCGAACAAAAACAGGGTGCCTTGACACCAAACATGTATTTTAAGAATGACATGAGTAAGGAGTGATCTACGGGATCAACATAACCTTTAGGGTTATAAACAAATGAAAGGTCTACGAGACTAAAATGACCCACGGGTCATGATTAGAAAGAAATTATAAGGACTTCGCCCTAAAGAGGTGAAAGTCTAATCAAAATAGCCCATAAGGCTAAGTGATAAAACCTACGGGTTGATTAGATAAAGCGAGGGAATCAGTTGAGAATCCCCACAAAAAACTAAGACTGTAAAAGAATAAATTATGGACTGTCAATATCCTGGTATGGATAATTGACAAAAGTTAAAGAGAAGATCCAAAAACTAAAACTTCGGTTTTAGTAAGAAATAACGTTTTTACAAATATAAATTCTGATAGGAATTTGAATAGTAAGCATGAAAGATTCAAGTCTTGACACTGATAGGCGCAAGACGATATATTCAAAAAGTGATATTTTCAAAAATGAAAGGTTGATATAAATTAAACATGATGCGACACGATCACGGTTAAGAAATGTAATGTGAAGTAGAATCACATTATAACCAAGCGAGCGGTAAAAAAGTAACTGGACTAATAAGTCTGGTTAGCGAGACGGTTAAGGTCAGCAATTCAAATCAAGAAATTTGGTTTGCTTGTAAGCGGTGGATTCGGTATAACTGAACCGAATAAATAAATTTGAAAACAAAAGAATTTGTTGCTAAAAGTGAAAGATTTCACTAAAGACCTTTAAACGGGTCAAAGTAACGGATTTATAAAGAATTCAATAGTATATGAAAGCGATGGATATCGCTAAGTTAACTAAACTAGTGGAAATAACGAAATTACGTTATTTCAAGTTGCACTATGTCGTATAAGATACAAAGACAATTAGTAACCAAAAAGATGTTACCATACTTATCTGGTAATACTAACAATTGGTTAAAACTATAAGTAATGTTTAAAAGATTTCTCGGATCAAATACATCGAGTTTAAACTCAATGAATTATGTAAGAAAAGGTTTCGAGGACGAAACCTCTTTAAGGGGGGTAGACTTGTATGTCACACCCCAACCGATGGCGGAATCATCGGGGCATGGCACTGAGCGAAACAGATTGTCCAGAAGTTTCCATAACAATTATCAATACCATTCAATTTAAATAATACGTCCCATACCGTATCTCAAACAGTAGAACAATTATTACAGACAAAATCTAGGGAAATATTCTGTTTCGACAACTCAGATTTAAGTAGACAGCAATTGTTTATCTGCTTCTATAGACCCTTGATTCGTTATCTACAGACAACTATTTGTTGGGTTCTAAAGCTTTATTCTAGCCTCAAATTCCTACCAAGTGTGCGTCCTAAGCACCTGTCACATACGTTAAAATAAAGTCAATACATATAATGTAAAGGTGAGCATACAAGTTTGATAATAGCGTATAGAGTTCGAATTCGTTTACGCATAACCAGCACGTACACATAGTGAAGTGAAGCACGTTAGTTATCGACATAGATCCATCGATACCAATGACTGCGGGTTGACTGCCCGAGGCAGTTCGCAATACATGATTACCACCGTAATCCATGCAAGTAATTATCCTTAACAACCCCCGTGTGAACGGGTGCTGAGTCCAAACTATAGTACTATCGTTGCTAAGGCAGGTAGACAGCATTCCATGTGTAAACATAACAAACAAGCATTCATAAGCCACGTATAACATGCATTAACGGTTAGCATTCAAATAGTATTGAGTAATGTGATTGGTGTGATTTGAATAGTTGTAACGTATGTAACACCCAAAAGTGCTTAAAGCAAAAAGGGATCGAGTATACTCACAGCGGTTGATGGATTGAAGGGAGCGCTTAGCGAGTAAGATTAGCCTGAGTAGATTAGATTGTATAACGATAAGTGGTGCGTAAAACGTCACAAAGTATGAAGGGGTCGGATAGTGGTTCGATCGGATGGTAATCCGATCGGACAACAATCCGTGCGGGTAACAATCCGTTCGGGTGGTCATCCGGTCGGATAGTGATCCGGTCGGATGACGATTCGAGTGGATTGTTTCTTCCTATAAGAAGTATGTGTTTGTGTATGATGGCTTGACTTTGGAAGTTTTCGTTGTAGTATTTTGAAAACAATGAAGTATCTCTATCTTTCAAGTCGGTCGATCGGATGACTAGTCGTGCGGATGGCAGTCCATTCGGATGGTCATCCGGTCGGACAGTGACTTAGTGATGAGGTTACTTACTGGAAGCAAGTTCACAACAGAAGCGTCATTCGATCGGATGGCAATCCGGTCGGATGGCAACCTTGTTAGTGAATCTGTTGAAAATCGTTTAAGTCTTAGTATCTCATTATCCGAAGAGTAATCCAGTCAGATGGTCGTCCGATCGGATTGCAATTCGTTCGATACTCCAACTTCAGCTAAGATTGTTTAAAGGTGGGACCTAAGTGTGATCCGTTCGGATGACCTATCCGATCGGACAGCAATCCGTTCTGATTGTCCTGTTCTACCTACACTTGGTCGTTTTGAAGGTTTGTCATTATGTCGAGACACTTTGACAGCGTGTTAACCAACAGAACCCCTAGTTCGACCCAGATGACCAAACCCGACCAGGAATCACCCTAGTCCGGCCGGTTACCGGCTCGAGACGGTTGGTCTTGGCTAACCCGAAATCGGTAGTCTCGTGAGTAGAATCCGGATCTTGAGCTAGTACAGCACTACAATCGAGTAGAAGACTAAATCAGGGCCGGATCCTATCGGTTTTGAGTTCTTGGAGTGCAAAAGAGTTGAAAGAAAGTTAAAACCATCTTTCAATCCCTTTTCACCATTCTTGTGTCGAGATCTTTACAAGATCTTTGTATGGTTGCGTGGAAATCGGTTAGATCTCGGTGGTTCTTGGTGGATTGAGGTCAAAACATGAAGTTCTTGAAGAACACATGATGACGTCACCCTAGAACACCCGAAATCAAGTGATTTCACGGTTAAAAGTTAAGATTTAAAAGATAGAAAGGTGTAGGAGTGCGTGTAGATTAAGAAAGTACAAGATTTAGGGCGAGATCTTACCTGGATTGAGAGAAATCGAAGAAAAGGTGAGGAGCACGAGTGGTTCGGACAGAGAGTTTCCAGAAATGGTAAGAATGACAATGACAGGGGTATTTATAGGATTCCAAAAGAGGAAAGGGTTATCCGATCGGATGACGTTTCACCCGGATGACGATCCGGTCGGATGACATCTTGGTCGGATGATGCCTGACCTGGGGCATTGTGGCTATCCGGTCGGATGGCACTTGGTCTGATTGTTTGGTGCGATGATTTGTGATGTTTCGATTTCGATTGTGCGCGGTTCGTCACGATAGGGTTTCCTAGTCAAATTACTTTTAGTCCCAACTACTAACTATCATAGTTCGATTTCGATTCGGATTCGTGTTCGATTGCGTTTCGAGTTTCGATGGAGTTCGATTGATTTCCACAACATTTATATATATATCTATAAATATAACACGCACAAGTAACACATAAGGCACACACACACGTATAATAACCAAATTAAATCGAGTTGCGGTTCGTATCACGATTCGATGTCGAGTAGCATAGCTTGATTATCGATTAGTTAACTTTATCGCATTGTTACTTCCTATAATTCACAGTCGCGAGTCGATTAGATAGCGATTTACACACCTCGATTTTAGCAATTAACAACACTTACTCCACATAATACAATTAAAATAAAGAATTTACTATAAGTCAAATTCGTACAATCGGTCGTTGACTTTGACCTTGACTTTGACTTTGACTTCCGAAAACACGGGGTGTTACATTGTAACACCCCGAAAACGGGTTTGGTAATCAAACTCCGTTAATACTAAAAGACGGGTAAAGTACCGTTAGTAGTAAAAATAACCCGGTGAATATTTGGATTTAAATAAGAAATCCTAATATTAAATAAAAGCGAATCAAAGTTTTAAGGAATTGAGTTTATAAGAGCCCGAGTTAACGGGACTTAAAATAAAACGGGTTATAACTCCCGGGACCCACTAAGTAACTAGGAATATTAACCTAGTTAGTTAAGTGTTTTAAAATAATAAGAAAACTTGGTTAAAACACCCTTTATAAAACTTGAAAAAGTGGAGGGACTAGAGTTGGTAAGTTGCTAAATGATTTTTATTAAAAACAAAATGTAACACCCCAAAACTGAATTATTAATTTGCTAGTTTGTTATCATGTTTAACAAAATGAGGTATAATAATTGGGTTAGTAAACCTAGTTAAATGTCTAGCAAATTAAGTAAAGGAATGAAATTAAAGCCAAATATGATGGTGTCATGAATTTAAGGGGCTAAGGTTGCCAAATTAGAAACTTGAATTGAATAAAAATAAAAAGAAAAATCAAAACCCACACACATATGGTGTGTGAGTCTGGACGATCGAACAAGGGAGCAGGGCAAGGTGAAACCCTAGTTTCACCAAATCCATCAAATTCAGTAGGGATTTCAAGGAAAATCGAATGCATGAACCTCTATTCTTGAACATCTAACCTTGTTCATTGATGTGGTAAGTCCAATTTCGTGATTTGATGAATTGTAGGAAATGGGTTTCAACCCAATCATGAGTTTGTAATATGATTTGTGTAAATTGGATGTTAGGACTACTCTTAGAACGGAAATTATGTTCGATTTTTAAGTTAGTTGAAATATTTTAGTATAAACCCACTTTATGAGAATATGTTATGAGTAGGAGGATTGAAATTGATACAACTATGTGAAGTTTGAACTATGATGTTTAAAGATACTTGAAATCTTAGACAAATGGGGGTAGGATGAAAGATTTCTATGAATTTGGTTGATTGTTAATATGTCACGTGAAGAATTAGTAGGAATCATGCTTTAAAAGCTTGTACATAATGTTTCACAAATGCGAAACCCGCCAAGTGTTCGATGAAATGCCTTAGAGAACAAATATGTGAAGTTGTATGCAAGTTATAAGCTTATAAGTATAGAAAGTGATTATGATATAATTGTTAGCAAACTAACACGTGAAGTGTGTTTTAGATGGAGTCATGTGGATTTCTAGTAATAATGTATGTCGGGTTCAAGGATAGTGTCTAATTAGTTAATCTTGAATGATGATGTTGTTGTTATAAAGTTATGAGATATGTAGTATCAAAAGAATTGATTATGCTATGTGTGCTTATGTGACCTTATGGTCGTATGTGTGTGTCATACCACACGAGTAGGAAATGTATAAAATGTCCATAGCATAATTGATTACAATAATGCGAAATGAATGCAATTTTAGAATGTGCGTTATACTAATGATGTGGTAATCGTGATGACATGATAAGTATAGGATCGTGTCAATATGGGGGAAAGCACGGAAGGTTAACGGAACGAGTAAAAGGAAGCATGTACGAAACGGACACTCGAGGTAAGTAAACTCCCGGACTCCATCTTTAATAGTAATGGAATTAATTGTATGATAATCGTTAAAGGTTATGTTGAAATTTGTTATTGAAGATGATATCGAATGAGTAGTATTAAGTAAGTGATTTCCGTAATCACTTCTTAGTTTGTGTGAGTAATATAATGTTTTAATTAATTAAACATGATGTTTGAGGTCAAATATGTGTTGAAGTCTTTCGTTGTAAATGATGGGATTAAAGTTGACTAAAACGCCCTTGATGGGTATATTGGGCAAACGATCTTAAAAGTAGTTTAGAAACAAGCTATTTGATTAGTGTAATGTATTGGTCAAGTATGAAAGTGGGGAGTATGGTTTTGTAAGTCATAAACCATTTAATACGCAAACACCTTAACGGGTCAAAATAAGCTTTTGAGCGAAAATAGGTGGAAAAAGGTGTAAGGCATCCGGGAATGAATCTTTTATGATAGATGACCTAGAAATTATTAAGTTCATATGAAGTTAAGGTCAAACCAACAAGTTATGTTGCTAAATGCATGAACTGGTCGAATAAATCATAAATGAATAATAAGCCGATAGTGCGTAAGCTAGAAATTTCCTTAATCCGGATATGGGATTTCAAGTTCACATGATAGAATATTAATTTACAATCATGTAGGAAGAAACGTGACGCAAAACGGATGAAAAATGAGAGAGTTATGTCCGTTTCGGTAAGAATTAATGGCTAGGAAAAGTGCAGAGTTAACACGGCCGGGTGGTGAGCTGACACGGCCGGGTGAAGGTTCTGTCAAAAATATTATTTATGTGATTTATGCATCGTAGGCTTCGGTATATTATCCGTGGACTACGATGGGCCTCCCAAACATGATTTCGAGTGTTTCCTTGACGATTATAAGTTGTAAACCCAAGTCTAATTCTCATGTAATTTATATAAGAGTATGATAGATGTATGTAATGAAGTTGGACATGTATTACATGTAAATGGTATACAAGAATGCGTACGGAACACGTAGGTATAAATACATGATTGTAAGTATGATTGAATGTATATAGGTATGTAGATGTGTATGATTGTAAGTATGTATGTGTGCAAGTATGTGCGAATGCATGATTTGGATGCATTTGAGAATTAACGTTACTAACAATGCCCTTAAGTTTGGGATGTAATGCAGGAATGAGAATGTCGGATTCTTATGAAGTTGAAGCCGAACTCGGAACAAGAGACTTAGAGAGAATAGTCGAATGAATCGAAGCTATATTGTCGAATATTATACGAAAGTTAATTGTGTGAGAATAGTGTTGTATGAGGTTGTCAATGACTAATGATTAAGTTGTATGTGATGTTCACAGGTACCACACGGATTTCTTCTTCTACTAACGAAGATGAGCGGACGAAGATCGAGTCAAGAGCAAGGATTGTACGGGAAGGATCGGTCACGTAGTTTAACAAATGTAGGTCCGAAGTATTAATATAATGGAACGTGGTAAATCCTTTTTAATGAGTGTATGACATTTGGTATTTGAACTTTCCTGTAAGTACTATGTCTATAAAAGAACGAAATTTTGGGTTCATATTTTCCGCTGTGTTGTATTTTTAAGTTATTACAAGTTAGTCTTACAGGGAATTGTTCATAATACGAACGGGTCATGCCCGAATTTTGTAAATAATAATACTTATTTGGAATAAGAAATATGGGCTTTACAAGTTGGTATCAGAGCCATGGTTTGAGTGAAATCAAGTATGAGGAGATGAATACTTGAACTCAAACCTGTGTGCTCTTGTAACTAGAAACCCGTACAATCCGAGACTCGATCAAGATCTAAAGGTAGAACCAAAGGTAAGTATGTATTAGATTATGTATTTGAAGGGAACTAATAGTATGTTATGTGAAGGGTAAGCACAATTGTTCGGAAGGGATGATCCGTGAATGCGGTCTAGGACCGGCATCAAGGCAAGTAATAAGACGAATTGACCCCAGGTACGTAAACTCAACGTGTGGAAGTATGAAATGGTATAATTAAGCAAGTGAAAGAAAATTTTAAATGAATATGATAACGACATGGTAAAGAAGTTTTAAAAAAAGGGGTTACACGTGCCGAAACTTAATTCTTCGGACATAAGGTGGCGATTACGCGAAGACACGAAACTTGTACATGGATTTTGTACCTGGCCAGTACACAAGAAACGAATGACGTTCGTGAGACCACGATAATTGTTACAGGTATGTCCGTTAGAATTAGGTAGCAGGTGGGCGTATGGGTGAAATGGGTAGTAAGACTCTCGGGAGATTGAGAGTACTACGTAAGAGTGAAAAGTGCGAATGATAAGAATGAAATGTTGGATCCGTAAGAAAGTACGAATCAACAATGTATGAATGAAATGCTTGAATCCGCGAGACGGATTCAAAGAATGAAAGATATGAATGCAATGCTTGAATCCGCGAGACAGATTCAAGGAATGAAAGGCATGAATGAAATGTTTGAATCCGCAAGACGGATTCAAAGAATGAAAGATATGAATGCAATGCTTGAATCCGCGAGACGGATTCAAGGAATGAAAGGCATGAATGAAATGTTTGAATCCGTGAGACGGATTCAAAGGATGAAAGATGTGAATGCAATGTTTGAATCTGCGAGACGGATTCAAAACATAGAAGGTACGAAAGGTATGAATAATGTGTTCGAATCCGCGAAACAGATTTAAGATATAAAAGACGAAACTAGTCTACATAAGAAGAAGTCGTTTTGGAAAATGGGGCAAGCTTAATCCGCGATACGTTGGACCATTCGAAATTACCGAAAAGATCGGTAAGGTCGCTTACAGATTAAATCTGCCTGAGGAACTAAGTGCTGTGCACAACGTCTTCCACGTATCTAATCTGAAGAAGTGTCTGTCAGATGAAACACTCATCATTCCTTTCAAGGAACTCACTATTGACGAACAACTACACTTTACTGAGGAACCGATTGAGATCACGGATCGTGAAATCAAAACCCTCAAACGTAGCCAGATACCTCTCGTACGAGTTCGTTAGAACCCGCGCCGTGGCCCAGAGTTTACCTGGGAGCGGGAAGACCAGATGAAGCGCAAGTATCCCCAGTTGTTCCCTAATGAAACTCCCAGCACTGAAGCTACAACCGAATTTCGGGACGAAATTCCAAACTAACGGGGGGATGATGTGACACCCCGTTGAAACGTTCTCACTTACACTAGCTTGACAGTGACTGCCTTAACTTTCGGGACGAAAGTTCATAAAACTTGGGGATAATGTGACACTCTGGGTTTTCCCGAGTAACCATTTTGTTTGGCTTTATCTGTACATATACTATTAAATGAAGATTTGCGAATTATCTTGAAGTATTATGTGATGCTTGTATTAAACTATGTGTATGTAATATATATAAGTGAACCGAGACCATGAACCCGACTCGAGACCACTCGGTCTCGAGTGAACGACTGGGCCGGTTGGGCCGTGCACCCCTAAAGCCCACTCGAACCCATTAGGGTGCACTAACTTGGATTGAGTATAAAGCCTCATTAACCACCATTTGCACCAAACTTTCTCCCATACTCACCCACACACTCTCCTACATTCCTTCAATCACTAAAACCCTAAAGCTCCACCAACACTCTCCTTCTTCTTCTCGGAACAACCATCGGCTAAGGAAGGAGCTCTCGGATCTCGGTCACACCTCCACGCTTTGGAACCGGTTAGTGTTTTAATGTGTGTTAGAAATTTATGTGTGCTTAATGAATAAGATGCATGATTAAGTTTAGAGGTCTTGTTGTATGATTCTTGTATGTTTAGTGAGTTTGTGATATGATGAATAATGTGTGTGAGCTATTGTATGATAATGTCTTGCCAAGGTGTCTTGAAGAGTAAATGATTAATAGCTAGGATGATTTTGTTATCCGATTCATGTTAGATATTTTAGGACAAATGTGTGTTTGATAGATGATGCAGGATTTACTTGATCTTTGATCATAATATTTAATGATTGAATGATCTCATGAAGAACATTATGAATATGTGTTAAATGTGATATGAACATATGATGAACAATGTTGAATGTGAGATAAACATTTGAATATGTGATATTTGATCTGATATAATTAGAATTTAGACAAGAAAACATGTTTATGAAATCCTATTGGTTAGTACATGGTTTCATGAAATCACAATTCTATTGGTTAGTACATCAGAGGTTCTAGAAGAACTTCATGTGCACGTATCAGGGGTTGCGAGTCGAGACCCCCGGTTGCGACTCGAGACCAACACGTGATGACTCGAGACCACAGCAGTTGCGACTCGAGACCTTGACTAAACAACTCGAGACAGACTTCAGGAACTCAAGACCATCGAGGTCTCGACTCGAGATCTTCTGATGGCGACTCGAGACTGAACCCGAGACATCTGAGGTTGCGACTCGTACTTGCATGACTCGAGACCACCCCACTACAACCCGAGACCACTTGGTTGCGACTCGAGACCTCTCGGTCTCGACTCGAGACCACCTTGTCTCGAGTGGGCTACTGGTCTCCGTTATTGGGCCAAAGTGTATGGACTGTTCATGTATGATTACTGATTGATTGGACTACGTGTTAATTGTTACTGTTTGACTACACCATTATTAGAACAGGCCCAATAACCTTGTGCGTTAGGTATGCTATGTGTTAGATACGTGTAGAATATACGTGATTTCTCTGTACCCAACCTGACCTATACTGGTAACCATATTAGGACGTGGTGACCAGCATACTTGACCAAGTAAACTGTCTACCGAGCAACCCAATGTGAGTTCACAACTATTAAAGGATGCGTTCCCGGTGGTTTTGGGAAACGGAAACTTAAACAACGCTATCCCCGCGTAAGGGATACAAACTTACTTTTCTTCCCTTGTTACTGGGAACCAACTTACTTACTTCCCTTGTTACTGGGAACTCTTGGTTAATTACGGTTTATACGGAATGCAACGAGCAACACTAAACGAAACTCTATCACTTAAGTCCCTACCATTTAATACCGATTAGTCGCCGGGGCCTGGCGAACGGGTTATTAGTTAATAGCGCTATTTAGGTGTAACCAGCCTCACACCGACCCTTGTTACTGGGAACGGGAGTGAACTAATGAACTCTGGCATACCGTCAATGACGATAGAACATTGACAAACGGGGCACTACGGAAACATACGGTTAAGTAAGTATTCGGTATTGGAAAAACAGTTTAGTCGCTTACCTATGGGGTAGCTCCCCATCGCATGTATAAACGGATAAATTAACTGGTAAAACAAGTTTTTGGTAATTAAAAACTGGACAACTCGTGAACTCGCCAACATTTTTGTTGATACCCTACTGCATGCTTTGCAGGTACCCAGTGACTCAGGAGCTTGCAGCTTGGGAATGTGTAGTGGTCGTCTAGCCCATGTGCTGGATTCTAAATAATCTTGAACTATGAACCTTGTTTTGAAACTATTTGGTTTATGCTTCCGCTGTTTACTTAAACTGTTATTTGAACTTAAACCTTTGAAACTTCGAACTATAATGTTTACTAACTTTTGTGGTTGGTGAACATCATTACTATTGACCAATGCTCAGTATAATTGGTGACTGGATCCTGGTCAGTCACGCCTCCAAGCGGTGGTATTCCGCACGTGGATTTTGGGGGTGTGACAGATTGGTATCAGAGCCATTGGTTATAGTGAACTTGGTTTTAAAAAGAAAGTCTTTTTGAGAAAAACCAGACTATAACCTGTGACTCATGACGACACTACACTCCAAGGGTAAGACTCAGCTTATTAGACCTCATAGCTCAGACTTGTGTTTACTTGCTTGTTTACTTTATGTGTTGTTCTACTATACATACTAGTGTGCCTAATTAGATAGATACACATCCCTCTTCTACCTCACTCTCGCTACATTACGACATCACACTCACACTGTGTTTTCTGGTTATGAAGACAATGAGTGGACGCGGAAGAGGAAACGTTAACATGACTCAGGCTCAGTTCACTAACTTGCTCAACACGGTGGCTGCAGCTTTCGCAGCTCACCCTGGAGGTAAACTCGTTACTTTAGGATGTTTAGATCCTACCCCCACGTCGTCTTTTCACCTCTAAACCTATTCGCTTCGCTTCTCCCAACAGGTCAGCCTGCACCTGCGCAGCCACGCGTTTGTACTTTCAAAACCTTCATGGATGGCAAGCCTCTCCCTTTCAACGGCACTGAGGGTGCCATAGGCCTTCTTCACTGGATTGAAAAGGCCGAAGCTGTCTTTGCTGTCTGTGAGTGTCCCCCTGCTAACTGGGTAAAGTTCGCGACTGGTACGCTTGAAGGAAACGCGCTTTCATGGTGGAAAGCACAGATTCAGATGCTTGGTCTGGAAACTGCTAATGCTACTGCGTGGGAAGATTTCAAGGACATGATCAAAGAGGAGTACTGCCACAGGGATGACATCCACAAACTCGAAAACGAATACTATGAGCTCAAGATGGTTGGATCAGAGATTGAGACCTACACCAAGCAGTCCAACGACTAGGCTACACTTTGCCCAAACATGTCCCGACCTATGTATCGAAGGATTGAATTGTACATCAAAGGGTTGGTCCCAGAAATCCGGAGCCATGTAACCTCATGTAACCTCAGCCAACCTCAATACCATACAGCCCGTGGTCCGTCTTGCTCACAAACTCACCAATCAGGCTGTGGAGGAGGGCAAGTTGCCCAAGAGGATCAGTGCTACTACTGGAACTTCTAGCGATAACAAACGAAAGTGGGATGGAAGTCAGGGTAAGGATGCTAACCCCACACAGGCCCCAGTTTAACAAAGGAAGACTGAAAGCAACAAGGGCCCTCAGCAACAGGGTGGCTATCGAGGAAACCACCCCAAGTGTAACAAATGTAATCGACACCACAGTGGACCATGTGGCAAAGGTCAGTGTCAGCGATGCAACAAGATGGGGCATGAAGCCAAAGACTGCAGGAGCCAGTTCCCAGCTAGGCAGAATCAGCATCAACCACAGCAACAGCAGCAAGGAAACAACCGTGAATGCTACAAATGCGGGGCAATAGGGCACATGCGAAAGGATTGCCCTCAGTTGAACCAGAATCGCAACAACAATAATCAAGGTGCTGGGAACAACAACAACAACCAGGGAGCTGGAAACAATGCAAGGGCATTCGTGATTGGGGCTGCTGAAGCAAGGAACGACCCCAACGTGGTGGCGGGTAAGTTCCTACTTAATGATCGTTATGTTTCCATATTATTTGATTCCGGAGCAGATGCTAGTTATGTATCCCTACGTATTAGTAAGAAGCTTAAGTCCACTCCTACGCCGCTAAGCTCTTAGCACATCGTTGAAATAGCTAATGGTAGAAACCTCGAGGCCTCACACGTTATTCGTAACTGCAAACTAGAATTGTCTGGTCAGACCTTCTGTATCGATCTCTTTCCTATCATTCTTGGAAGCTTCGACGTCGTCATTGGTATGGATTGGTTATCCAAGCAACGAGCTGAAATCCTCTGCCAAGAGAAAGCTATTCGTATTCCCCGTCCTCCTGGCAAACCCCTTATCGTCCAAGGCGACAAAAGCGGAGAAGTCACAGGCATCATTTCATTCTTAAAAGCCCAGAAGTGTTTACGAAAGGGGCACACCGCTCTCTTAGCACTCGTTGCCGACACGCAGAAAAAGGAAAACAGGATTGAAGATTTTCCAGTTGTACGCGACTATCCTGAAGTATTTCCTGAGGAACTACCTGGACTCTCTCCTCACCGTCAGGTCGAATTTCAAATCGAGCTAGCTCCCGGAGCAGCACCTATAGCTCGTGCACCTTATCGACTAGCTCCCGCAGAACTCAAGGAACTTTCTACTCAACTACAAGAGCTCTTGGACAAAGGTTTTATCCGTCCTAGCTCATCACCCTGGGGAGCCCCAGTGCCCTTTGTCAAAAAGAAGGATGGCACATTCCGAATGTGCATTGATTACCGTGAACTGAACAAGGTTACCATCAAGAATCGCTATCCACTCCCCCGTATCGACGATCTGTTCGACCAGCTGCAAGGGTCGAGCTATTATTCCAAGATCGATCTGCGATCGGGCTATCACCAGCTGAGAGTCCGCGATGAGGACATCTCTAAGACTGCTTTCAGAACCCGCTATGGTCACTACGAATTCCTTGTTATGCCTTTCGGAATGACCAACGCACCTGCGATCTTCATGGATCTCATGAACCGAGTGTGCAAACCCTACCTCAACAAGTTCGTAATTGTGTTTATTGACGACATCCTCATTTACTCGAAAAGTCAAGAGGAGCATGAACAACACCTGCGTCTTATTCTCGAACTCCTTCGCAATGAGCAACTGTACGCCAAATTCTCGAAATGTGATTTCTGGCTTAGAGAAGTCCATTTCCTTGGGCACATAGTCAATCAGGATGGGATTCATGTTGACCCTGCTAAGATCGAATCCATTAAGAATTGGCCTATACCTAAGACTCCGACCGAAGTTCGCCAATTCTTGGGATTGGCAGGATACTACCGAAGATTCATCGAGGGATTTTCTAAGATCGCTCAACCACTTACGACTCTCACTAAGAAGGGTGTTGCTTATAAGTGGAATGATGCGCAGGAATCTGCCTTTCAGGAACTAAAGAAGAACCTCTGTAGTGCTCCTATTCTTTCCTTACCTGAAGGTACCGACGACTTTGTTGTTTACTGCGACGCTTCTATTCAAGGGCTTGGTTGCGTGTTGATGCAACGCGAGAAGGTCATTGCTTACGCTTCGCGATAACTTAAGATCCACGAACGGAACTACATGACACATGACTTAGAATTTGGAGCTGTGATCTTCGCGCTCAAGATTTGGAGACACTACTTGTACGGTACCAAGTGCACGATTTACACTGATCACAAGAGTCGCCAGCATATAATGGAACAAAAGGAGTTGAATATGCGGCAACGCCGATGGGTCGAACTCCTAAATGACTACGAGTGTGCAATTAAATATCATCCAGGCATGGCTAATGTGGTAGCCGATGCCCTCAGCAGAAAGGAGACCAAACCCAAGCGTGTTCGTGCCTTACAGCTCACTATCCACTCGAACCTCCCTAATCAGATCTGAAATGCTCAGGTTGAAGCATTGAAAGCCGAGAACATCAGGGCTGAGTCCCTACGAGGATCGAGACAACGTTTAGAACAAAAAGAAGACGGTGCTTACTACGTAGCCGGGCGCATATGGGTTCCCCTTTATGGAAATTTACGTGACCTCGTGATGAACGAAGCCCATAAGTCCCGTTACTCAGTACATCCGGGTTCAGATAAGATGTACCACGACTTAAGGACTACCTATTGGTGGAAATTTACGTGACCTTGTGAAATCGAAATCTGAACTTGATTGATTGATGTTTGAATGAAATTATGATAAATTCAGGGTTAGGAATGAACCCTAGCCAATAATTTGATGCATTGATGTTCATGCATATGAAATTGAGAATCACCCATTTAGGTGTTAAGTGGGTTTTGTAGGATGATGAAAAACATTGGAATCTATGCAACGAGGTTTGGGTGTGATTGTTGTTTTGTTTCTCATGTTTTGTTTCTACTGTTCATCTGGATATGAGATCAACTGTGTTTTGGGTTCCTCATATTGGGTTCCTCATATATGTATCAGTCGTCTTACTATGGATGTTTTTATTGTACAGAATGGTTGCGGATGTAAAGATACGCAAAACACCAACTACGAAGGCGAGAACACTTGACAACCTCCTGGAAGATGGTGCGGTGCACATAAGGAAGTAATTGATCAGAACGATCAATTGCATATAAATGAATATAACCCCAGTGGCAGATATGTAATTAGCGAGCTCTGGAATTTCAAGGAAAATCGAAGAGCTACATTGGGGTTATATTCATTCATATCTGCTACATTCCGAAGTGCACCCGTCAGTAAAGATCCACAATTTCTTTCTTGGTATGACGTTTTGTCTCTGTATTGTATGTTACGGTCTTTTGTTATTGAGTATGTAAGTTCCGTCAAGTCTACGAAGTTGGATATCCTTCTATCTTTCTTGGTATGACGTTTTGTCTCTGTATTGTATGTTTAACATAATGCAAGTATTTAAGTACAACATTCAATACTTTGTCCGACTGTGATATATTGTTTGCTTAAGATGTTTATATTGTTTGCTTAAAACGAGTGTTTCCAAGTCTGCTAACATATTTAAGTACAACATTCAATACTTTGTCCGACTATGATATATTGTTTGCTTAACATGTTTATATTGTGATCCAAAATGAAACCATTTAATTATTAGATTGCATTTATTTAAAAAGAGTTAATTTGAATTATTAAATCAATGATTTCTTAACAAAAAAACAAGAAAATAATTTAGGGGCTCAGGGTGATGTTTCACTCATACCACAAGGACGCAAAGTGTTATGAATATATGCCAAAAGACGGTCTTACCCCTGGCTCAAACAGTCAAACAGACGGAAGTGTGACGGAGGGACTCAAAGTGTTATGAATTCATAAGCTCAGGGGCTCAAAAAACCAAAAAATGAATTTAGGGGCTCAGGTTGATGTTTCATACATACCACAGGGACGCAAATTGCATTTTTCTCTAAAATAAAATAGGCTAAGAGTATTTACCTGTGCTAGTCTTTGCAATATCAATAAGTTTAGCACAACCGTAATTCAAAAAAACCTAAAATTAGGCGCAATTTACTAGAGGCTTTTAGTCTAGAATGAACAGAAATATTATCCGTTAGAAGATTAACGGGTCATTATAAGTCATTTGACTTTGACCAGTTAACTTAATAGATACGTTCGGTTCGCTAGATTAAGCGTTGACCGGATAGAATGTGCTTTATATCCTTCCGAGTGCAAGGAATCGTGTAATATGGGTTTAATGACCAAACATTCTGATTAGAATTGATTTGAACGGTTTTGACCCGATTCGACTAGTTTATATATTTTATTCTATTTAAACTATTTGGACGTGCATATGCGGTATCGAGTGGTCGAATAGGTTCATGATAAGTTCATTATGCCAAAATATATTTCATAATGTTGAAATATTAGTTTCAAAGTCAGATTATATGTCTATTTGGTTTAAAAACCATTTTTATGTGATAAGGGCATTTTCGGTATTTTAAAAGCATATTATGTGAATTCATCAATAAACCTACCAAATTATATAATTAGAAGGTATAACCTTATAAGGTTATTCCTTACAATAATATGATCATATAATAACCCTTAAACATGCTATATACTTGACCAAACGAGTCAGAATCGAAAGTCAAAGCAGAAGTCAAGTTGTCTGACTTTCGACTACGAAATGAGCTCTAAACAAGAAATGACGAGTTGGATATGATCAAACATATCCTAATATGTTATATGAACTTTTATAATGTCAAGATTTATGGTTTTGATACTTAAAAGGTCATTTAGCGTAATTTGCAAAAATCTGTGTTTTGACTTTTATTTTATATAAATTTGACTCGCCATTTCACCTACTTAACGTGATCTTCAGAGGGTGTGATCACAAGGGATTAATACCTTCATTATTATGATCACGTTGCAAAGTTCGATTTGAACTTTGACTTGACCGAAATTGTTAGAACCGAAAGTCAACGCAAAATTCAGTTTGCTTGATTTTCGGCTAATAACTAGCCTAAGAATGAAAAGAGACTGAGATAGAACACTTATAAGTGTTCAAGGGAAGTTTATAACTTCAGAGAGGAGGCATCTATAGATCAGAAGTTGCTCCAAGAGATGAGAGAGAGTGAAAGTGAAGGTGCAAGTTGGAATGGCTCAAGGATGGAGTAATTTATACTTGAGCTCAGGCTTCCAAATTATTCCAAGTGCGTCCAGGGGTGATTAAGGATGGATTAGTGGAAGGAAACACGTCCTAAAGAGGCTAGAAGGGGGCACAAAACGACCAAAGGTGGCACGCTTAAAATTTGCAACAAAGAATCAAAACGTTAAAAATAGATCCGGGACTCAATCCTATAGAGACTCCTCCATCGACTAATTTTCATGTTGATTTGTATATAGAGTATCTTAGTAAGTGTAAAAAAGTTCATGAAAAATATATTTTATACCGCTATGTTGAAGCCAACGGGCTAGGTTAAAGCCCACGAGCTATGTGAGCACAAAATTATCATCGTACATATTCTCACCCACTATTTTATAGATATAACATAATTGATTTCACAAAAAATATTACGATGTCATTTGATGGTACACATATCCCTGCTAATGTTTGTGGTTTACCTTTCGATACATGAACGAGTTTCCAAGAGATGATGTAACTCAATAAGCATGAAAACTTACTAGAACCACACAGTATAGAACACTGTAAGGGTTGTGTATTATTGATTAATTAGATACCTATACAAGCACACTATTGAACATTATAAAAACAAAGTTATATCCAACAAAGTCTTCTAAATATGTGCAAAACATTAAGAAATAACCACATACACAATAAATCCTAACTCGTATTATTGATCTGATGTTAACTATGTGATCCAAATATGAAAACAAGAACATGTAGGTCTCATTCGAGTAACGACCGTATTGGTGTCACACCCCGATATTTACAACTCAGCCCGGTGGGGAGTATCGTGACGTAAGATTGATATCGCCATAGTAAACATACACAAAATAGCACAGCGGAAGTCTTTTGGAATACAAAATATTATTACAACTCAATTTTCTGAAAATACCAAAGTAGTAATTACAGACGAGCTTGTAATAAAAATCCACAGGCGGATCATTAAATACAAAATGAGTTTATCAGACTAATGGTGTAACAACCCGCTTTTTGGAAAGTCAAAGTACAAGTCAAAGTCAAAGTAAAAGGAAGAAAAGATTTCTAATTACGATCTGTCACTCCTTGCTTAACTATTGATTGTACATTAATGACTTGTAATCGAATCTTTTTATTTAATCGCTTTAGTTGTATTATGTGGAGTATCTATTAATAATCGAGGTTTAATCGACTCATCGCTAATCGACTCATCGCTAATCGCATTCGCAGCTCGAATTATGTGTTCTGGATATTGTTTTACGTGTGTGTGCTATTATGTGTTATTTGTGAATGTTATGTTTATGTTGAGATGTTTAATCGCAATCGCAATTCTATCGCATTGCAATCTAATCGCAAACGCTAAACGCAAGTGATTTATAGTGATTGTATAATAGATAGAGTAGTTAGGTTATTTGTGTAACTAATGGGTAATACTATCGCGTCGCTCACTCAAATCGCATCGCAACGCTCAACACGCAAAACGAAATGCCGAAACTCAACACGTCGAACACTTGGATCGAATGGCCAACCGATCGAATGGCCATCCGATCGGATTGCCATCCAATCGAGGCGCTATCCGATCGATGCCATCCTATCTGACCCATGCTCCTCCTTTCTATTTTTTGGCAACCTATAAATACCCCTCCTGTCACATCACAGCTCTCTCACTCGACCAGCTCGTTCAAACCCTTCTTTATCTCGATTTCTCGCGATTCTTGTAAGTTTTCAACTCAAATCTTGTACTTCTATGATCTACACGTACTTCTTCATCATTTTCACCTTTGAATCTTAACTTTTAACCGTGAAATCACTGGATTTGAGGTGTTTTAGGATGATGTCATCATGGAGTTCTTATGAACTTAAAGTTTGAGCATTATTCCACCAAGAACAACCCAGATCTGAAAGATTTCCACAAGATTTCACAACAATTTCGCATAGATCTAAACATTTTCAAAGTTAAAAGGAATGAAAGATGGTTTCTAACTTTCTTTCAACTCTTTTACACTCAGTGCACTCAAAACGATAGATTCGGAGCTCATTCATGCCTTCCACTCTTCTCTAGTGATGTGCCGGTTTGAGATCCGAATCCTATCAACGAGACAACTGATTTCTGGTTGAACATGAAACCACCCGTCACAAACAGTTAACTGATCGGATTGGGGTGACTCCCATTCGATAGGATAGACTGGGTCTGATGGAGTTTTCCGTTGTTTAACACGTTGTCATACCATCTCGAGCAAACCGCAAAACCTTTCAAACTTAGCAAAACAACCAAGTTCAAAACGATCAGATTCGTCGGACGGATTGCCGTCCGATCGGATTGCCGTCCGATCGACTTGCCGTCCGATCGAACTGTAATCCGATCGGATTGCACTTGAGCCCCAACACTTAATCATTTTCTTAATTTTCATAGAACATCAGTTTCTGACGGATTGCCATCCGATTAGATTACTATCCAATCGAGTGACCGTCCTGCTGTGAACTTGTTCTCAACTGAGAAGCCTCGCCAATCGGATCACCATTCGATCGAACGACCGTTCGATCGATCGACCTGAAGGGTAGAGATACTTCTTTGTTTTCAAAATGCTACAACAAAAACTTCAAAGCCATCATACACAAACACCTCCTTACCAAACGAATGTCAATCCGACCGAATGGCCATCCGATCAGATGACCATCCGAACGAATTGACATCCGATTGAATGACCATCCGATCAGATTGCCATCCGATCGGATTACCGTTCGACACTTGGATACTTCGCACCGCTATTCGCTTATGCTATCGTTAACTATTCAGGCTAAACTCTAGCACTCCCTTCAATCCATTTCCATCGCTGTGAGTATACTCAATCCCTTTTTGCTTTATGCACTTTTGGGTGTTACATACGTTACTTATTCTAAATCACATCAGTCACACAACGCAAACACTATTTATACGCTGACCGTTATTGCATGATACTTATTACTCGATGAATGCTTGTATGTTATGTTAACACAGTGATTGTTGCCTGACGCCTTAACAAGATAGTACTATTTGTTTGGACTCAGCACCTGTTGTGGACAGGGGTTGTTAAGGTTACCTCTTCACGTGTCACAGTGGTGATATGTGTTGCGCATTCTACAACTCGCAGTCTAGTCTGTGCATATTTCATTGTCGATAACCTACTAGCTTTGCACTATACATGTTACATGCTTGTTACGCGTAAACGCTTTTGAACGCTACTATTACTATTAAACTTGTATGCTCACCTTTACACTATGTGTATTGACTCTATTTTAACATATGTGACAGGTGTTTGAGATGCTAGGATGCTTGCTTTTGTGGAATCAAGTAGGCTGATTTTAGAAACAAACAAACAATTTAAATCTGAGTTGTCAGAACATTTATTTGTCTATGAGATGTCTATGTCTGTAATAATTGATTTGCTTGATGGATTATGGTATGGGACATAATATTAACTATCCGGTAATTTAGTTGTTATGGATTTCTCTTGGACAATCTGTTTCGCTCAGGTCGCGCCCCGATGTTTCCGTCATCGGTTGGGGTGTGACAAATTGATATCAGAGCCATAACTATAGGGAATTAGGCAAGACTCGACCTAGTCCGGGTCGATGTCTTAGAAATGACCTAGTCTATAGTCTAAGTACCAACAGACCGACTTGTGCATACCCAGTATGGGTGTTTGTACGAGCTTACTCGTTATTTCTCGCTCGCACTCGTTGTACACTACACTCTTGCGCGAACATCGCATACTACAGTTCCGCGCAAGATCAGCCTTTCCTAAGGCTGGATACACACACAAACGGATGATCTGGTTAAGATTAGGTGTGAAAACCACAAACTCCCGACCAGATCGCCCGTTCGATTCGCTATTTTTACCATAAAACAAGAGAATTTGCGTTGAATTAGGAGTGAAATCCATACTTCGACGCAAATCTCTTTATCTATCTCATGATTTTATCATACAAACAGGGATGTAGTCATTAAGACAGGGGTGAAACCCGAACCTTGATGACTCGTTCCGTTCTATACTATTGGTTTTGCAAAACTCTCACCAAAGTCTCGACGGACTCCAACGAATTGGGTCACGCTGTAACTGGAAGGATGCTTGCCGATTGCTCAAATTGAAGCGAGAGAACAGTCCCGGAGGCCAAGGCGTGCACTTAAGGTCTATGTGAATAGTTGAACGACTTTGGGCAGTCGATGTCTACGCACACCCAAGACAATCTCTCTTTGATTTTATGTGTTTCGATTCTAGAATCCGCAGCCGCTAACTCTGTGATTTATCGATTTTATGTGGATCTTATGTGATTTTATGTGTTCGATTTTGGTGATTTACTCGCTTTTCGATGTTTGCTTGATCAACACGCACCCCTCGCACTACATATCTATCTCGAAACGCCAACAAATTGTTTGTGTTACTCGCAATCGTTGCTCGCTAATCGCAATCGCTGTACTTAATCGCTATACTTTGTTGTAGAGGATAGGCGAATACATGCAAAATATGTGTTTAGGTTAGCTTATGAGTGCTTATATGCTTATGTGCTTATGTATTTATGTGCTTATGTAATTCTGTGGTTATGTGCCTACGTGATTTGGTGAATTGATGTGATCCTGAGCTTTATGATGAAATCGCCAGACTATACTAGGATTAATCGAAATTATGTTTGAGTCCTATGGCGATGTCTGTTGCAGACAATGTCATCGTTTGGATCATTCCACTCCCGAGCCGCTCGCTGAAACCATGATGACAAACGAATCGCCGCTCTCGTCTCTAAGCAAATGGCGAAAGTCATCCCACAAATCGTTAATGAACTGAATGAGAATGCTAGCAAGTCCTCGGAAGAGTCCAGGACCGATGCTCCTAAGGCCGCTTTTAGCTTCAAGCAGTTCAAAGCCTGCGGACCAAAAGATTTTACCGGCGAAGATGGTCCTACGGCCATGTTTCAATGGTTTGATTCTATCGAAGTCACCCTGCGCCAGAGTGGCTATCTAGAAAACCAACGCACTATCAATGCTACCGACGTCTTCCAATCCCGCGCTCTTGATTGGTGGACGGCCGAGAGGAACAAACGAAGAAACGATGCAGCTTTCGGATTGTCTTGGGACGAGTTGAAGAACATTATGATGCAAGAGTTATGTCCTCCCCATGAACTCCAAAAGCTTGAGGATGAATTATGGCACATTAAGCAGGATGGCGGAGACAACGCTGGTTTAACTGCTCGCTTCAAGCAGTTGAGTATTATCTTCCCTGGTCAGGTTACTACCCCAGATATAACCATCAAGAAGTATATCCATGCTCTTCTGGATTGTGTCGCAGATTTTGTTCAGGCTACAAAGACGACAACAATTAAGGAAACCTACCCGCTCGTAGCCGAGATCAACGATAAGCGAGTCAGGGCTGGTTATTGCGACAAAGCCTCCAAGAATCTGCATCAAGTCACCACTGCTACCAACGCTGAAACCACCGCCGCACCGCAATCTTCAAAGCTCTCACGTCGCAAGAGGAAGAACAATAGCAGTTCCAGCAACAAGAACTATACAGTTACTGCTGCCCCGCTCCAAACAGTGTCTGCCCAACCGCAACCTCAACATCGCTAAGTAGCGGCACCTGGGGTCAATGCACCGCCTGCCAAGCGTGCCTACACTGGACCACACCCGCTCTGCCCTACTTGTACTTATCATCACACAGTGGGTCTCGCATGCCGGTTCTGCGTTCATTGCAACATGTACGGCCAATTCACCGCAAACTACCGTACAGGTCCACGTTAAGCTCCAGCTCCAGCTCAAGGTCAAGCTCCTACTCAACAAGCTCTACTTCCTGCTCCTCAAGGCCAACAAGTAGCTCCTGCACCCGCAATCCATGCTAGAGCTTGCTTTGCATGTAGTGATCCCAACCACTTTGCAAACATGTGCCCCAATCGAGTGGTGAAGCAAGAGCAGCCCCAGCAGCAGCCTCAGCAACAGCAGCAACAGCCAGTAGCCCGCGGACATGCTTTCAATATCAACGCCCGTCAGGCTCAAGCAGACAACAATGTGGTTAATGGTACGTTCCTTGTGAATGGTATATATGCTTCGTGTTTGTTTGATACTGGAGCAGATAACTGTTTTGTATCGCTTGAATTCGAAAAGCTCCTTAATCGTAAGCGCGCCCATCTCCCCTCGACGTTCGATGTTGAAGTTGCCATCGGAAGAACCTTCGCTGTAACACCCCGTGTTTCGAAAGTCAAAGTCAAAGTCAAGATTGAAGTCAAAGGAAGAAAATATTGCTAATTGCGATCTGTCACTCCTTGCTCAACTCCTGCTTTGACTTCTTTGACTTGTAATCGAATTTATTTATTTATTTGCTTTAGTTGTATTATGTGGAGTATCTATTAATAATCGAGGTTTAATCTCTATTTAATCGCATATTTAATCGCTAATCGACTTATCGCTATCGCATCGCAACTCGAATTATGTGTTCTGGATATTGTTTTACGTGTATGTGTGCTAATTATATGTTACTTGTGCATGTTATGTTTATGTTGAGGTGTTAATCGCAATCGCAATTTATCGCATCGCAAACGGTAAACGAAAGTTAACTATAGTGATTGTATGTTAGATATAGTAGTTATGTTATTTGTGTAACTAATGGGTAATACTATCGCATCGCTCCCTCGAATCGCATCGCAACGCTCAACACGCGAATCGAAATGACAAAACCCGTCACGCCGAACACCAGGATCGAGTGGCCAACCGATCGAGTGGCCATCCAATCGGATTGCCATCCGATCGGATTGTCATCCGATCGAGTTGTCACCCGATCAGGCAGCCACCCGATCAAATTGCCACCAGATCGACCCGGCACTTCACCCATTTTCCTTTTTGGGAAACCCTATAAATACCCACCTGTCACATCATTTGTGATGTGACAGCTCCTTGTTCGACCAGCCGCACTCACGCTCTCATTTCTCTCGATTCTTGTAAGTTCCCAACCTAAATCTTGTACTTCTATGATCTACACACACTTCTACATCATTTTCACCTTTGAATCTTAACTTTTAACCGTGAAATCACTGGATTTAAGGTGTTCTAGGGTGATGCCATCATGGAGTTCTTATGAACTTCAAGGTTTGGCTTCATTCCACCAAGAACAACTTAGATCTGAAGGATTTCCACAAGATTAATCAACGTTTTCGCATAGATCTACACAGATTCATGGTGAGAAGGATTGAAAGAAGGTTTTCCAACCTTCTTTCAACTCTTTTACACTCAATGCACTCAAAACCGATAGAATCGGAGCTCGTTCTGATCTTCTACTCTTTCTTAGTGATGGGTTAGTTTAAGATCTTAATTCTATCCGAGAGATAACTGATTTCGGCTTTGAACATGAACAACCGTCTCGAACCGTGAATCGGCCGGACTAGGGTGGTTCCTGTTCGATCGGGTCACTTGGGTCAAGATGGGTTCCTGTTGTTTAAGCAAGTTATCATAACGTCTCGTTCAAAACTGCAAAATCTTCAACGAAATCAAGTGTCAAGACGATCAGGACGGATTGCCGTCCGATCGGATTGCCATCCGATCGGATTTCCATTCGATCGATCGGCCATCCGATCGGATTGCCATTCGATCGATCGCCCATCCGATCGGGTTGCACTTGGTTCCACACTTAAACTTTTATCCAAACTTTCAAGGTTCTGACGTCGAATGGATTGTCGTCCGATCGGATAGCCACCCGATCGAACGACCATCCGATCGTGTGACGTTTGGGACTTTGGTACTTAGTCAATTTTCAACATATTCAATGCATACGGATTGCCACCCGATCGGATAGCCATCCGATCTAGTGACCGTCCTGCTGTGAACTTGTTCTCAACTAAGAAGCCTCGTGTCACACCCCAACCGATGGCGGAAACATCGTGGCATGGCGCTGAGCGAAACAGATTGTCCAGAAGTTTCCATAACAACTATATTTACCAAATATTTAAAGCAACACGTCCCATACCATGTCATAGATGATAATACAATTATTACCAAAAAGATCTAGTCAAATTGTTTTGTTCCGACAACTCCGATTTTTATTACAGACGATTGTTTATTATTTACCTAGATCTTTCCTAGCCTCGATTTCACATCAAAGTAAGCAAATAAGCATCCTAAGCACCTGTCACATACGTTAAAGTAAAATTCAATACACATAGTGTAAAGGTGAGCATACAAGTTTGATAATAGCATATAGAGTTCGAAAGCGTTACGCATAACCAGCACGTACACATAGTGAAATGAGGCATGTTAGTTATCGACATGAACCTATCGATACCAATGACTGCGGGTTGACTGCCCAAGGCAGTTCGCGATACATACTCACCACAGTGAGCCATGTAGGTAATTGTCCATAACAACCCTAGAGTGAACGGGTGCTGAGTCCAAACTAATAGTACTATCGTTGCTAAGGCAGGTAGAGAACATTCCATGTGTAAACATAACAAACAAGCATTCATTAAGTCATGTATACATGCGATAGTGGTTAGCGTTTGAAGTATTACGTAGTGTGTTCGATGTGATTTTGTATAAGTAACGTATGTAACACCCAAAAGTGCGTAAAGCAAAAAGGGATCGAGTATACTCACAGCGATTGATGGATTGAAGGGAGCGCTAGAGAGTAAGGTTAGCCTGATCAGAATGATATCATAACGATAAGTGACGCGCAAAACGATGCAAAGTACAAGTGAGTCGAACAGCAGTTCGATCGGATGGTAGTCCGATCGGACAACTGGTCGTTCGAGCGACAGTCCGCTCGGATGATCATCCGATCGGGTGACCTTTCGAGTGGATTGTTTCTTCCTTTGAGAAGGACGTGTTTGTGTATGATAGTTTGACTTTTGAAGTTTTCGTTGTAGCATTCAGAAAACATTGAAGTATCTCTACCTTTCAGGTCGATCGATCGAACGACCATTCAATCAGGCGACAGTTCGATAGGTTGGACACTTCAGCGAGAACAAGTTCACAGCAGGTTATCACTCGATCGGACGGTTGTTCGATCGGGTGGCATCCCTTGTGCATGGAATATGTTGAAAATTGTTTAACTGTCGAAGTTTGATCATTACATGGTAAAGTGGTAGCCTGTTCGGACGGTAATCCGATCGGCCAGCACTTAGTTCAATGTTCATTCTTCGAGGTTCTGAAAATAAAGGATAAGTGTGGGACCAAGGTGTAAACTGTTCGGGTGACAACCCGTTCGGATGCCAGTTCGATCGGACGGTAGTCTGATCGGACGGCATTCCGTCCTGGTCGTTCCGTTCGTCTTACACTTGGTTGTGTCGATAGTTATCGTTTTATCAAGATGTGTTGATATCGTGCTAACTAACAGGACCCCATCCTAAGCTCTAGTGACCCGATTGAACAGGAACCACCCAAGCTCAGTCAGTCCACCAGTTCAAGACGATTGTTCTTGGTTAACCCGGAATCGATAATCTCGTGGATAGAATACGGATCTTGAACCAAAACAACCACAAGAATGAGTAGTAAGTCGGTACAAGCTCCGATTCTATCGGTTTTGAATGCATTGAGTGTAAAAGAGTTGAAAGAAAGTAGGAAAAACCATCTTTCAATCCTTTTCCTTGTGAGTATGTTTAGATCTATGAAAGATCCTTGTTTGTTTATGTGGAAATCGGTTAGATCTAAGTTGTTCTTGGTGGATTGAGGCCAAAACACGAAGTTCTTCAAGAACACATGATGACGTCATCCTAGAACACCTTGAATCTTGATGATTTCACGGTTAAAAGTTATGATTCAAAAGATAGAAAGGTGTAGAATCAAGTGTAGATTAAAGATGTACAAGATTTAGGTTGAGATCTTACTGGAATTGCGAGAAATCGAAGGAAAAAGCGAGCAAGAGCGCTGGTCAGACGAGAGTTGCCAAAAGTGGAAAGTATGAAAGTGACATGGGGTATTTATAGGGTTTCCCAAAGAGGAAATGAATGGAGAGGGGTTGGTCGATCGGTTAGGCAGCCTGATCGAACAGCTGGCCGATCGTGCGGCAGCTCGATCGAACGGCTGGTTGATCGACTGGTTGCCTGGTCGATCGGTCACCTTGTTTGAGTGTTCGGTGCGACGAGTTTTGCCGTTTCGATTGTGAGCGTTTCGATGCGTTAGAGTTTCCTAGTCAAATTACTTTTAATCCCAACTACTATATCAACATACAAGCATCTATATTTCATATTCGTTTAGCGTTTGCGATTCAGTTGCGATTGAGTTCGATTGCGTTTCGATTGATTACCACACATAACATAAATAAACATGCACAAGTAACACATAAGGCACCACACACGTATAACAATAACCAAAATGCGTAATTCGAGTTGCGAGTGCGATTGCGATAGCGATAAAGCGATTAATCATGCGATAAGTAGCGATTACCATGCGATTATTAATAGATACTCCACATAATACAACTAAAGCGATAATAAAATAGACTAATTACAAGTCAAGGAAGTCAAAACAGGAGTTGAGCAAGGAGAGACAGATCGCAATTAGCGATCTTTTCTTCCTTTGACTTCAATCTTGAATTTGACTTTGACTTCCGAAACACGGGGTGTTACAGCCTCCCCTAGTTGAGGGAATTTCGTCCTGAAATTAGACCGAAGCCGTACCAAACAACTGCGGGTACTTCGCCTTCATGTCGCTTTCGAGTTCCCAAGTGAACTTTGTGCCTCGTTTGCCTTCACACCGGACTTTCACAATAGGAATGCGCGAGCGCCTGAGCTGCTTGGTTTGGCGGTCCATGATTTCGACAGGCTTCTCCATGAAGTGTAGTGTTTCATTTACTTGGAGGTCATCGAGAGGTATAATTAAATCATGCTCAGCTAGGCACTTTCGGAGGTTCGACACATGGAAAGTCGGGTGGACGTTACTAAGTTCCTCCGGTAGTTCGAGTCTGTAGGCGACTTTTCCGATCCTTTCCAGAATCTTAAAAGGTCCAACATATCGAGGTGCTAGTTTCCCTTTCTTGCCGAATATGACCACACCCTTCCAAGGTGACACCTTTAGGAGTACGTAGTCGGCAACGTCAAATTTAAGGGGCTTGCGTCGTCTATCGACGTAACTTTTCTGTCGACTCCGAGCCTTCAACAAGTTGTCTCGAATTTGGAGGACTTTGTCAGTCGTTTCTTCCAGTAGCTCAGGACCGGTTAATTGCGAGTGACTGATCTCGTGCCATACAATTGGCGATTGACATTTTCTTCCGTATAAAGCCTCGAATGGTGCCATTTGTATGCTGATATGATAGCTGTTGTTATACGAGAATTCGACCAATGGCAGGTAAGCATCCCAATTACCACCGAAATCTATGACACACGAACAGAGCATGTCTTCAAGAGTACAGATCGTTCTCTCAGTCTGACCGTCGATTTGAGGGTGGAATGCGGTACTTAGTTTGAGCGTTGTACCGAGAGCAGCTTGAAACATTTCCCACAGTCGCGAGGTAAACCGAGCATCACTGTCAGACATGATGTCGCGAGGCGTCCCATGTCGACAAATGATCTCGTTTGTGTAGATTCGGGCCAATCTTTTTACCTTGTAGTCTTCCCGTATTGGCAAAAAGTGGGCTGATTTGGTCAAACGGTCAACAACAACCCAGATGCTGTCGTGACCTGATGACGTGTGCGGAAGCTTTGTTATGAAGTCCATAGCTATACTCTCCCACGTCCACATAGGGATCGGGGGTTGTTCGAGTAAGCCAGAGGGTCTTTGGTGTTCAGCATTGACCTTCGAGCAAGTCAGGCATTTTCCAACGTAGAGGGCGATATCTCTTTTCATGCCCGGCCACCAGTACTTTAGCGAAGGTCCTGGTACATTTTATCAGCACCAGGATGAATAGAATACCGGGATTTGTGGGCTTCGTCCATCAATATCTGTCGCAAATTGGTCCGTTTAGGGATCCAAATTCCGTCCAGGAAGTGGAATATCCCATTCGACTTATTTACAAGTTGGGCTCCATCGTGGTAGATTCTTTCCTTCTTCAGAGTGCGTTCATTAAAACAGGCACGCTGGGCTTCGCGGATGAGGGTTTCAAGATTGTATTGGGCTTGGACATCACGAATGCTGAGCAGATAGCACCGTCTGCTGAGGGCGTCGGCAATGACATTTGCTTTGCCTGGGTGATAACGAATCTCACAGTCGTAATCGTTGAGAAGTTCTACTCATCGGCGTTGACGCATATTAAGTTCTTTCTGACCAAAGATATGTTGTAGGCTCCTATGATCGGTGAAGATCGTACACTTGGTACCATACAGGTAGTGTCGCCAAATCTTTAACGCAAAAACAACTGCGCCTAGCTCGAGGTCATGGGTTGTATAGTTCTTCTCGTGGACTTTGAGCTGACGAGATGCGTAAGCTATAACCTTGTCCCGCTGCATAAGGACACAACCAAGACCAAGGTTGGAAGCATCACAATAGACAATGAAGTCGTCGTTTCCGTCGGGTAGAGTGAGAACAGGAGCATTGCAAAGCATGTGCTTGAGGGTTTGGAAAGCAGACTCTTGTTCAGTTCCCCAAACAAAAGACTTGTCTTTATGTGTAAGGGCGGTAAGTGGCACAGCGATCTTCGAGAAACCTTCGATAAATCGTCGATAATAGCCCGCTAGTCCGAGAAAAGAACGGACTTCGGACGGGTTCTTAGGTGTAATCCAACTCTTGACTGCTTCAATTTTCACGGGATTGACGTGAATACCCTGACTATTGACAATGTGACCCAAAAACTGAACCTCCTCCAGCCATAATTCACACTTTGAGAATTTGGCATAGAGTCAATTCCCCTGGAGTAGCTCGAGAACCAAACGTAGATGTTGCGCGTGTTCAGCTTTCGATTTGAAATAGATCAAGACATCTTCGATGAACAAGATGACGAAACGGTCGAGATATGGTTTACACACGTGATTCATCAGATCCATAAAAACCGCGGGTGCGTTGGTTAAACCAAAGGGCATAACAACGAATTCATAATGGTCATAACGAGTGCGAAACGCGGTTTTGGGTATATCCTCTTCTTAAATGCATAGTTGGTGTTAGCCTGAGCATAGATCGATCTTCAAGAAACACGTAGCACCTTGTAGCTGATCAAACAAATCATCAATGCGGGGCAGGGGATAGCGGTTCTTGATAGTTAACTAATTAAATTCCCGATAGTCGATGCACATCCTGAACGACCCATCCTTCTTTTTGACGAAAAGGACTGGCGTGCCCCAATGAGAGGTGCTCGGGCAAATGAAGCCTTTCTCAAGTAATTCCTGAAGCTGACTCGAGAGTTCATGCATTTCTGATGGTGCGAGTCGGTAAGGAGCTTTGGTAACAGGGTTGGCTCCAGGAATGAGGTCGATACGAAAGTCGATATCACGACTTGGCGGTAGTCTAGGAAGATTCTCAGGAAAACGTTAGGAAATTCTCGAACCACAGGAACGTCGTTTACTCCAGGCCTACCTTTCTTTTCCTTCTCCGCTACAACAATGTTAGCCAAGAAAGCTCTGTATTCCTTGCGGAGATACTTGCTAGCTTGGACACATGACATGAGCTTGAGACCTTTCGAAGCAGTTTCGCCATAAACACATAATAAATCACCATTCGCGAGCGAGAATCGAATAATCTTATCGAAGCACACAACTTCAGCATGGTTTTCACGAAGAAAGTATGCCTACTATGACGTCAAAACTTCCGAGTTGCATCGGGATAAGGTCGATTGGGAAGATGTGATTGTTGAGCTCAAGAGTACAGCCACGAAGAACAGAATTAACGGCGACAATTCTTCCGGTGGTGACTTCAACATCGAATGTCGAGGGGAGATGGGAGCGTTTACGACTAAGGAGCTTCTCGAATTCAAACGACACAAAGAAGTTCTCGAATTCATACGACTAAGGAGCTTCTCGAATTCAAACATGAAGCATAAATACCATTCACAAGGAACATACCATTGACCACGTTGTTGTCAGCCTGGGCTTGGCGCACATTGATGTTGAAAGTTCTGGCGCGTGCGGCTTGTTGCTGCTGCTGAGGCTGTTGCTAGTGAGGCTGCTGCTGCTGGGGCTCTTGTTTCACCACCCTGTTCGGGCACATGTTCGCAAAGTGGTTGGGATCACCACATGCGAAGCAGACTCGGGCGTTGACCGTAGGTGCCTGAGCCGCTTGTTGGCCTTGTGGGGCTGGGAGCAGAGCTTGATGAGCAGTGGCTTAAGCTGGTGCTTGACGGGGACAAGTACGACAGTTAGCAGTGAAGTGGCCGTACATATTGCAATGAGCGCAGAAACGACAGGCGAGACCCACCGGGTGGTGATAAGTGCATGTTGGGCAGGCAGGGTGGGGGCCTGTGTATGCGCGCGTTGCAGGCGGTGCATAGATTGCTGGAGCTGATCGGTGCTGAGACTGCTGCTGAGCCAGTACGGCTTGAAGTGGAGCAGCATTGGTAGTGACAGCACAGTTCTTGTTGCTGGAGCTGCTGTTGTTGTTCTTCTTCTTGCGGCGTGAGGACTTTGACGATTGAGCGGCGGCGGTTTCAGCGGTTGGTGTGGCGGTGACTTGGTGCAGGTTCTTTGGTGTTTTATCCCAAAAACCAGCTTTTACCCGCTTGTCGTTGATTTCGGCGGTAAGCAAGTAAGTTTCTTCGATCGTTGCTGTTTTTGCGGCATGCACAAAATCCGCAACGCAGTCGGGTAGAGCTCGGATGTACTTCTTGATCGGCATACCGGGCGTCTTCACTTGAACGGGACAGATGATGCTGAGCTGCTTAAAGCGAGAAGTCAAGGCAGCGTTGTCACCTTCCTTCTGCTTAATGTGCCTAAATTTGTCCTCCAGCTTTTGGCGTTCATGGGGAGGGCAGAATTCATCCATCATGATGGCCTTCAACTCTTCCCACGTCAGCTCATAGGCTGCATCATTTCCGCGTTTGTTTCTCTCGGCCGTCCGACGGAATCGAACCATTGAAACATAGCCGTCGGGCCATCTTCTTCAGTGAATTCCTTTGGACCGCAAGCCTTGAACTGCTTGAAGCTGAAAGAAGTCTTGGGAGCAACTTTAGGAGCTTCGGTTCTGGACTCCTCAGATGATTTGCTAACATTCTCATAAATTTCACTCACGATTTGAGGCACAACCTTTGCCACTTGTTTAGCGAGGATGGCAGCAAGGCGTTTGTCCCTCTGTTCCTGACGAGAGAGTCGTGGGTGACGGGGTCCAGATGATGGTCCAGTTGACATTGTCTGCAACAGACATCGTCATTGGTCTCAGACACGTCAAAATCAAATCTCACCTCACACGTTTAATACTACTAAAGCCCAGGAACACAATGAAACATGTATCACATAAACATGTAGGCACATAATCACAGATTCACATAAGCACAGAAGCACATAAGCATGTAAGGCACAGAAACACAGAAACACATACGCATGTAGGGCAAGAGGCAGTCAGAATACAGAAACCTATCATTCAAAGTCTACGCTCGTGGACTTTTTGCTGCGAGGGTTTGCGTACAACGGTTATCTTAGTGTATAGTATAGCATAATCAACTAGCTTAGCAAACATTAGGGCGTAAGGTCCTTCCCCATAGCAGTAGCGATTTGTCAGCGTTTTGAGGTAGATAAGCAAATGCGGGTCGTGCGTGTCAATCGAAGTTAAAGCAGAAATCGAATAATTCTTCCAAAATTAAAATACGTAAGCAGGTAAATACACATACGAACACATAAAATCGACGAATCATCAGAGTCAGCAGTTGCGGGCTCAGAATCGAAACACGTAAAAATCGGGAAATAGATTGTCTGCGGCTATTAGACATTGACTATCCAAAGTGGTTCAACTATTCACAAGGACTTTCTGAACACATTGATTGTTGTCTACTTGCCTTAGCAACGATAGTACTATAGTTTGGACTCAGCACCTGTTCACTCAGGGGTTGTTAAGGACAATTACTTCACGTGTCCATAGTGGTGAACATGTGATGCGCACTCGCTACTCGCAGTCATTGGTATTGAGAGGATCTTTGTCGATAACTTACATGCTTCACATTATACGTTATACATGCTGGTTATGCGTAAACGATTTCGAACTCTACTATGCTATATCAAACTTGTATGCTCACCTTTACACTATGTGTATTGACCTCTATTTTAACGTATATGACAGGGGTTTAGGATGCTACCTGCTAGGATGCTTGCTTTGTGGAATCGAGTTAGGAAGAGTCTAGAAACAAACGACCAATCTATTTTTATTTGAATCTGAGTCGTCAGAACAGTTTTATTTGTTTTGGAGATATCCATGTCTGTAATAACTTGCTTGCTTAATAGGTTATGGTATGGGACATAATGTTTAACTATTCGGTAAAGTAATTGTTATGGAATTTCTCTTGAACAATCTGTTTCGCTCAGTGCCATGCCCCGATGTTTCCGTCATCGGTTGGGGTGTGACAGTCGCAGTCAATTCTGTTCTACGTGATTGTACACTTGAACTCAACAATCATGTCTTCCCTATCGACCTTATTCTGATGCAGCTCGGTAGTTCTGACATCATAGTAGGCATGGATTTTCTTCGCGAAAATCGTGCTGAAGTTGTTTGCTTCGATAAGATGATTTGTTTCTCGCTCGCTAATGGTGATCTACTTTGTGTGTATGGTGAAACTCCTTTGAAAGGTCTCAAACTCATGTCATGTGTCCAAGCGAGCAAGTATCTCCGCAAGGAATACAGAGCTTTCTTGGCTAACATTGTAGTAGCGGAGAAGGAAAAGAAAGGAAACCCAGAAGTGAAAGACGTTCCCGTTGTTTGCGAATTCCCCAATGTATTTCCCAATGATTTACCCGGATTACCTCCCGCTAGTGATATCGATTTCCAAATTGACCTCATTCCTGGAGCAAACCCTGTTGCTAAAGCGCCTTATCGTCTCGCTCCTTCTGAAATCCACGAACTCTCGAGTCAGCTCCAGGAACTACTTAATAAAGGCTTCATTCGCCCTAGCACCTCTCCTTGGGGTGCGCCTGTCCTTTTCATAAAAAAGAAGGACGGATCGTTCCGGATGTGCATCGACTATATGGAGTTGAATAAGCTGACTATTAAGAATCGCTATCCTTTTCCTCGAATCGATGATTTGTTTGATCAGTTACAAGGTGCTACGTGTTTCTCGAAGATCGATCTACGCTTAGGCTATCACCAATTACGCATTCAAGGGGATGATATTCCCAAAACCGCTTTTCGAACCCGCTATGGTCATTACGAGTTTGTTGTCATGCCTTTTGGTTTGACTAACGCTCCCGCAGTTTTCATGGATCTAATGAATCGTGTGTGCAAACCCTTCCTTGACCGCTTCGTCATCGTGTTCATCGATGATATCCTGATCTATTCCAAGTCAAAATCCGAACACTCGCAGCATCTACGTCTGGTTCTTGAGTTACTCCAGGGAAACCGTCTCTATGCCAAGTTCTCCAAGTGTGAATTTTGGCTGGAGGAGGTCCAATTCCTGGGTCACATTGTCAATATTCAAGGAATTAATGTCGATCCCGCGAAGATCATGGCCTTTAAGAGTTGGGTTACACCCAAGAACCCGTCTGAAGTCCGTTCTTTTCTCGAACTAGCGGGCTATCATCGCCGATTTATCGAAGGTTTCTCAAAAATCACTGTGCCGCTTACCTCTCTGACGCATAAGGACAAACCTTTTGTTTGGAGAACTAAACAAGAGGAGGCCTTTCAAACCCTCAAGGCTATGCTTTGCAATGCTCCCATGCTCTTATTGCCCGACAGAAAAGACGATTTCGTAGTTTACTGCGATGCCTCGAACCTTGGTCTTGGTTGTGTTCTCATGCAGCGAGACAAGGTTATCGCGTATGCCCCTCGACAGCTCAAGATCCACGAGAAAAATTATACAACCCACGACCTCGAGCTCGGAGCAGTTATTTTTGCGTTAAAGATTTGGCGACACTACCTTTATGGTACCAAGTGTACGATCTTCACCGATCATAGGAGCCTGCAACATATCTTTGACCAGAAAGAACTGAACATGCGCCAACGCTCATGGGTTGAACTACTCAATGATTACGACTGTGAGATTCGTTACCATCCAGGGAAAGCAAACGTCGTTGTCGATGCCCTCAGTCGACGAAGCTATTTGTATAGCGTCCGTAATTCCCAAGCCCAGTTTAATCTCGAAGCTCTCATCCGTGACGCTCAGCATGCTTGTTTTACAGAACGTACTTTGAAGAAGGAATGGATTCTAAACGATGGCGCCCAACTTGAAAATAAGTCGAATGGCATCTTTCATTACCTAGACCGAATTTGGATTCCCAAGCGTACGAACTTGCGACAACTTCTGATGGACGAAGCCCACAAATCTCGGTATTCCATTCATCCCGGTGCTGACAAAATGTACCAGGACATACGCTAGAAGTACTGGTGGTCGGACATGAAGATGGATATCGCTCTCTATGTTTCGAAGTGCCTGACTTGCTCCAAAGTCAAGGCTGAGCATAAAAGACCCTCTGGCTTACTCGTTCAACCCGAGATCCCGATGTGGAAATGGGAGAGTATAGCTATGGACTTCGTAACGAAACTCCCGCGTACTCAACCAGGTCACGACAACATCTGGGTTGTCGTGGATCGTTTAACTAAATCCACTCATTTTCTGCCGATACGAGAAGACTTTAAGGCAGAGAAATTAGCTCGAATCTACACCGATGAGATCATTTATCGACACGGGACGCCTCATGATATCATCTCTGACCGCGATGGTCGGTTTACCTCGCGTCTTTGGGAAACGTTTCAATCTGCTCTCGGTACTACTCTTAATCTAAGTACCGCTTTCCATCCCCAAACCGACGGTCAGACTGAAAGAACGATTCGCACCCTTGAAGACATGCTCCGCTCGTGTGTCATAGATTTCGGTGGTAATTGGGACGTGCACTTAACTTTGGTCGAATTCTCGTACAATAACATTTATCATTCTAGTATCCAAATGGCACCATTTGAGGCATTATACGGAAGGAAATGTCGATCGCCTATTTTATGGCAGGAGATCGGAGACGCGCAAATTACCGGTCCTGAGCTGTTGCAAGAAACGACTAACAAAATCCTCCAAATTCGAGACAATCTATTGAAAGCTCGTAGCCGACAGAAAAGTTATGCCGATAGACACCGCAAGCCCCTTGAATTTGACGTTGGCGATCACGTACTCCCAAAGGTTGCACCTTTGAAAGGGTGATCAGATTCGGCAAGAAAGGCAAGCTCGCGCCTCGAAACGTTGGACCCTTTAAGATTCTGGAAAGGATTGGATAGGTGGCCTACAGACTCGAACTACCGGAGGAACTTAGTAATGTCCACCCGACTTTCCACATTTCGAACCTCAGAAAGTGCCTGGCCGACCAGGAATTACATGTCCCTCTCGAATATTTACAAGTGGACGAAACATTACACTTCGTGGAAAAGCCTGTCGAGATCACGGGACGAGAAACCAAGGTGCTCAGACGCTCACGCATTCCCATTGTGAAGGTTCGCTGGGAAGGCAAACGCGGTGCCGAGTTTACCTGGGAACTCGAAAGTGACATGAAGGCGAAGTACCCACAATTGTTCGTTACGCCTGCTTCTTAAATTTCGGGACGAAATTTCCTAAAGTGGGGGAGACTGTAACAACCCGCTTTTTGGAAAGTCAAAGTACAAGGCAAAGTCAAAGTCAAAGGAAGAAAAGATTGCTAATTGCGATCTGTCACTCCTTGCTTAACTATTGATTGTACATTAATGACTTGTAATCGAATTTTTTTATTTAATCGCTTTAGTTGTATTATGTGGAGTATCTATTAATAATCGAGGTTTAATCGCATGTTTAATCACTAATCGACTCATCGCTAATCGCATCGCTATCGCATTCGCAGCTTGAATTATGTGTTCTGGATATTGTTTTACGTGTGTGTGCTATTATGTGTTATTTGTGCATGTTATGTTTATGTTGAAGTGTTTAATCGCAATCGCAATTGTATCGCATCCCAATCTAATCACAAACGCTAAACGCAAGTGATTTATAGTGATTATATGTTAGATATAGTAGTTAGGTTATTTGTGTAACTAATGGGTAATATTATCGCGTCGCTCACTCGAATCGCATCGCAACGCTAAACACGCAAAACGAAATGCCAAAACTCAACACGTCGAACACTTGGATCGAATGGCCAACCGATCGAATGGCCATCCGATCGAGGCGTTATCCGATCGATGCCATCCTATCCGACCCATGCTCCTCCTTTCTATTTTTGGCAACCTATAAATACCCCTCCTGTCACATCACAAGTGATGTGACAGCTCTCTCACTCGACCAGCTCGCTCAAGCCCTTCTTTCTCTCGATTTCTCGCGATTCTTGTAAGTTTTCAACTCAAATCTTGTACTTCTATGATCTACACGCACTTCTTCATCATTTTCACCTTTGAATCTTAGCTTTTAACCGTTAAATCATTGGATTTGAGGTGTTTTGGGATGATGTCATCATGGAGTTCTTATGAACTTCAAGTTTGAGCATTATTCCACCAGGAACAACCCAGATCTGAAAGATTTCCACAAGATTTCACAACGATTTCGCATAGATCTAAGCATTTTCAAAGTTAAAAGGATTGAAAGATAGTTTCTAACTTTCTTTCAACTCTTTTACACTCAATGCACTCAAAACCGATAGATTCGGAGCTCATTCATGCCTTCCACTCTTCTCTAGTGATGTGCCGGTTTGAGATCCGAATCCTATCAACGAGACAACTGATTTCTGGTTGAACATGAAACCACCCGTCACGAACAGTTAACTGATCAGATTGGGATGACTCCCGTTCGATCGGATAGTCTGGGTCTGATGGAGTTTTCCGTTGTTTAACACGTTGTCATACCCTCTCGAGCAAACCGCAAAACCTTTCAAACTTAGCAAAATAACCAAGTTCAAAACGATCAGATTCGTTGGACGGATTGTCGTCCGATCGGATTGCACTTGAGCCCCAACATTTAATCATTTTCTTAATTTTCAAAGAACATCAGTTTCCAATGGATTGCCATCCGATCGGATTACTATCCGATCGAGTGATCGTCCTGCTATGAACTTGTTCTCAACCGAGAAGCCTCGCCAATCGGATCACCATCCGATCGAACGATCGTTCGATCGATCGACCTGAAGGGTAGAGATACTTCTCTGTTTTCAAAATGCTACAACAAAAACTTCAAAGCCATCATACACAAACACCTCCTTACCAAACGAATGTCAATCCGACCGAATGGCCATCCGACCGAATGGCCATCCGTTCGGATGACCATACGAACGGATTAACATCCAATCGAATGACCATCCGATCGGATTACCGTTCGACACTTGGACACTTCGCACTGTTTTACACACCGCTCTTCGCTTATGCTATCGTTAACTATTCAGGCTAATCACTCTAGCACTCCCTTCAATCCATTTCCATCGCTGTGAGTATACTCGGTCCCTTTTTACTTTATGCAAACTTTTGGGTGTTACATACGTTACTTATTCTAAATCACATCAGTCACACAACACAAACACTATTTATACGCTGACCGTTATTGCATGATACTTGTTACTCGATGAATGCTTGTATGTTATGTTAACACAGTGATTGTTGCCTGACGCCTTAGCAACGATAGTACTATTTGTTTGGACTCAGCACCTGTCGTGGACAGGGGTTGTTAAGTTACCTCTTCATGTGTCACATTGGTGATATGTGTTGCGCCTTCTACAACTCGCAGTCTAGTCTGTGCATATTTCATTGTTGATAACCTACTAGCTTCGCACTATACATGTTACATGCTGGTTATGTGTAAACGCTTTTGAACTCTACTATTACTATTAAACTTGTATGCTCACCTTTACACTATGTGTATTGACTCTATTTTAACGTTTGTGACAGGTGTTTGAGATGCTAGGATGCTTGCTTTTGTGGAATCAAGTAGGCTGAGTCTAGAAACAAACAAACAATTTAAATATGAGTTGTCGGAACATTTATTTGTCTATGAGATGTCTATGTCTGTAATAATTGATTTGCTTGATGGAATATGGTATGGGACATAATATTAACTATTCGGTAATTTAGTTGTTATGGATTTCTCTTGGACAATCTGTTTCGCTCAGTGCCGCGTCCCGATGTTTCCGTCATCGGTTGGGGTGTGACAAATGGATTATGTGAAGGAGTTGCAAATTCCTCGTCTAACTAATCCGAGCAGCTTCCATCCTATTTACGTATTTGTACCTGTCACTTAGTCTTTTGAAAATACATCAGTTTTCTCTGGTAAATACAATCAACTGACACATTTTGAAAAATGTTTATAAAAATTGATTTAGGTGCACAAGGCACGAAAAATCTTTTATACTTGGGGCAAACTATATCTCATGTTATTAGTTTTACATAACTTGCTCTACATACGGGGTCCGGACTATGCCGATTCATGATTAACCGACACACCACTTATCCCTTTTCGGGAAACCCGCAAAGGAGTTATCAAAATTTATATCTTATTCCCTTTTTGGGGAATAGTAAACCATATCGCATCTGTCGGGTGTATGCCTACACCCCGTGCTTAGGTCGTGGCCATTGCAATTAATGAGTCAAGGATATCCAGGACACGGTCGCATTAACCCCCAATGTTTCAGTCAAACGATACGAATTAAAACGGGTTATGTGAATTTCCCGACACATAGGTCTTCGAATCCCATACCCGACCATGCGGTAAATATTTTTCCATATCCCAAGCCCGTATAGGGAAAATAGGTCAAGAGTATTTACCTGAGCTAACTCCTGTCTTAAATTGCAAGATTTACAATAACTCAACTGTATTCAATTAAATAAGCGTAGGTAAAATTTGCCGGAAGGATCTAGTCTGGAATGATGGTATAAATAACCAATTAGAATGCTAACGGGTCTTAATTAAGTCATAGACTTAGACCGGCTAGTTTTAAGTATGAAAACGGTACGATATGCTAGATTAAGCGATGACTGGAATAGAATGTAATTTAGACCCAACAAATATGAATACTTGTATAATATGGGTAAACTAAATACATTCTGGATTTTGAAATAAAATGATAAGGTTAAACCCTTTTCGGTAAACTTACGTAAATTAGTTACGTAAGTCTTAACCGTACGTGTATAAGCGATCATGAGTAACCAGATGAGACATATACAAGTTCCACAATTCATTATGCTTAAAACATGTTATAATATCAGTAGGATACTAACATGTATGTCCATTAAGGTTTTAAAACCGAATTAAGCCTCATAAGGGCGTTTTGGTCATTTTCTGACTTATAAAAGGAGCTTGCAAGTAATCTGATGTTATGGTCATAAACATTCTGGAAAAATATTTGATTTATGATATAATATCAGTAGGATATCAAATATATGTGTGATTTATGATTTAAAACCAAACTATGCACCGTAGGGGAATTTTGGTCGTTTCACACATAGTTTTAAAAACTTATTTGGGATTCTGAGTTCATGACTTATACCTACTATAAAAATATTAAAAATGATTTATAAAATCAGTCGGTAACAAGTCTTGGTGATAAGTATGGTTTAAAACCATACTATGCGCCTAATTGGCGTAAAAGTCGTTAAATATTAACGATGTTTTAGTAAATCTGATGTTATGACTGGCTTTGAATAGTTAAAATATGTTAGTTGTCATAACACATTAGTTGGTAAAAGTTTTGACATGAATATTATGCTTAAAAATTAATTTAAGTGCCTTAGGGGGCATTATCGTCATTTAATGATATTTATCAACGACTTGTGCATAAACTCAGAATATAATCTAACTTGGCATCCCAAATAATCCTAATTATGATATCATATCAGTAGGTATCAAGTTTTATCAATAAAATATGCTTGAAATCATTCTAGATGTAAAAGAGGGCATTTTCGTCCTTTTAAAAGCATAATTTACGACTATTTAAGCAAACTCAGTTTATGACCAGATTTATAACATCAAAATGTGCTAAACATGTTAGCATATCAGAATACAATTTATTTGCATACTCATGTATGCTTAAAACCTTATTTTTAGCGAAAAGGGCAATTTGGTCAACTTTAAGCATAATCACGGAACTTGCAATAAAATCTCAGATTTCTACATGACATGTAATATAACCTTAGGGAGTTATACTACATCATATTACTATCCTAACGAAAACTTAAATCAGTAGCAAACTAGTTCTAATTCGGTTCATAAACGAAAGTCAAAGCAGAAGTCAAACTTCGCGACTTTCGGTTGCGAACAGACCCTAAAACTGGAATTGACGAGCCAAATATGTTTACACATGTTCTAATAATTTTTACAGAGTTGTTTAAGTGATAAAACATATTTTAGAACACTTTTAAACTCAAATCGCAATTATTCTAAAAACTGACTCGTTGACTTTTTTTAAAACAATATTACGTTGAGTCGTCAATTGACCAAGCATACGTGATTCTTAGGAGGTGCCCTTTTGAGGGATTATCACCTACCTAATTACGATCACGTAGCCATGTTCGTTGTGAACCATGGCTTGACCGTTTATGGTCTAACTAAAAGTCAAAGCGATTATCGTAAACGCTTGACTTTTCGGGTTTAAAAGCCAAATAAAAGAAACTAGTGGCTAAGGACACTTACAAAGGGTCCTAGCTTGAAAATTTGACTGAAGAAACCAAGGGTGCTCCCAATTGCTCAGGAACTCCCAAGAGAAAGAGAGAAAGAATGATTTTTGAGAGGTGCAAGGATTCAAGGCAACCCAAGACCCCTATTTATAGTTTTTGAGAGTTGATATGATGATTCCAAGTGTTTAGGGACATCTTAGGATCATTCCAGGTGTTAAACCAGATGATAAAAACCAGCAATGATCCATGGTTTTTGAGTTATAGTGATTTGTGGTTTGTTTGGAGGCCAAGGAAGAAGAAACCTACAGCTGCAGGTCACGTTCTGTGAAAATGGACCCGTCGCCGCGCGCCAGAGCAAAGGGGGTGGGCTGTGGCGTCGCACTAGCACTCAAAATCTTTCAGAAATTGTCAAATTTGGTCCCTGGTCTCCTAAAACCTTCATACACTTCCATTTTTGACATAATAAGCCTCTCCAAGCCATTTAAAGTTTTATTTTAGGCATTTTGATCTTCGAGGTAGGTTATAAATATTCCCGAGAGTGTAATTAAACATTGTTAAGCTTTGGGTTTCGTTAAAAGGTCACTCAGAGGTAAAATTAAACATGTTGACGCTTTTAACCCTCTTAACGCGCAACTTGTGCATATTATCGTTTAATGGCATCAAAGCCCTAAATGGCCAATATTAGGCATTCCTGAGAGTATGATCAAACATCATGAAGCTCTCGGTTCGTTAAAAGGTCACTCAGAGGTAAGAATTAACATGTTGACACTTTTAACCCTCCGTTGCCTAAACTTTTGAGTTTATCTCAAACGCTTTCGATTATCCAACAAGTGACTTAATATGAGAATACGAATACCGTGCAAGGTCATTCAGAGGCTTAGTTTAATCATGTTGACACTTTTAGTCCCTCCACATTCATAGTTTTCGATTTTGATGAAATTAGTCCCTCGTAGTCAACGTTTGACTTTATTAGGGTTTAGTACACGTGTCAACACATCATTGGACATGTTTTTACGAGGTGTTACAATTGGGTCTAAGCAAGTTCAAAAAATTGCCAAATGACAAATCAATTAAGTGTGTACACACTGAACTAAAATGGATATGACATTACTTGAAGAAAAATGATATTCATGATATTTATTTAATTTGCTCAAATAATTTATAAAACCCTAAAAGTTTATAAATTGGTTTATATAAAACATTTTAGTCAAATAAAATTTGGGAGAATGTTACATAAGAGGAGTGCTTCCAAATCCAGAATTTGGGAGAATATTACGTAAGACTACCACTTCCAAATCAAATACAAGCAACCAATGAATGGTTCAGAGTTCAAACTAATGGGGTGTTGACTTATTTAAAGAAGGTAAGATACAAATATAAAACTACTTTGTGTAAAAAATGATTCTCATACTAAAAACTATGGGGTTTCCATGGTGATCAGTTAAAATTTATTTATTAAAACCCGGTTCAATAAATGACAGTCATTTAATTAAGGGAGTTAATCAATAAAACACAGCGGAAAAATAAACAAGTGAGCAACAAAAACGAACCCGACAGGATCCGGTTACATGCAAATACGAACACATAGAAAAGGATATCTAACTACCGACGAGAAAGATATACCTCGGTTAATAACTAACCGGTTGAGACACCGAGGTTCAACGAACACGTGCTAGTTACACGAACTATCGAAAACGCGAGTATAAGCCGGGTAGCGGCGGTGGTGACCCAACATCCGTTTAAATAGGATATGGAGATCCTTTCATGTATGCCAAGTGGCGGACATGCACATGCATGTGCGACAAGTGGCGAAGGGGCTATGCATGCGCGACAAGTGGCGATGCAAGTGTGCAAGCGAGACAAGTGGCGATGCAAGAGTGCATGTGCGACAAGTGGCGTAGCATGGGTGTATGTGCGACAAATGGTGAGATGAGTATACCCGTCTCACCCGTTCCATGTACCCGTCTCTCAGTTAATACCCGCAACAAGTTTATTAATTAAGATAAAGAATTATATTATTAATAACGATTATTAATAATACAAACCCGCTCATGATCATAAATATAATTATGATCCGTTTTGCATATCGTTCGTAATTACTAGTTAAACCAGTTAAGTGGATTTTAGTTCGTTGCCCACGGTGTAACTCTTACTGGTCATAACTCGGTCGGCCACGTTAATTAATCGGACGGGTCCATTTTTCCAACAGTCTCCCACTTGGACGGTTTTCGATTAAGTTCTTTAACACTGACAGCCAGAGGCGCTCTAGCTACACATAGCTGCCCCCAACAAGTTATGACGTTTTAAAGTCATTAACTAAAACATCTTGGAACATCATGTTGCAAGATAATGAGTTTATGGTAATCGTTGTCATCTATCCTTTCCGTATAAGACATCAATTGAACAATGAGACATGGATAAGTTTCGATCTCACATGGCGTTCAATCATTATCGTTCTTGTTCAATAATCAATGTGGTCCAACCAACACACACAGTAAGTTTGGGTAAGGCCTTACACTGCACCAGTTTGAATCAACGAGGGCACCCCAATGTGTAACTGTTACATTTAATGGAAGAGTACAGAATACCATCTTGACTACATACAACTCCCACTAAACTTAAGAACTACTCCAAACCAATGCCTTTATGACTGGTAATTACGCGACAGTGGTTGACACTGATCAAAGAATAGTCTTTAGTAAACGAAAGTTCTAGAATATATCTCTGGTAAGAGGATACTAAGTTAGCATACCTAAATCAAAGCATCTTATGACTAAGATCCATGAAGATGATTTGATGCGAGTTATATCCAACGTCATTCATAATGAGGTCTGTAAGTTTGGAAGTCAACTCCTTGAGTCCAAACACAGAATAGTCTTAATTCAGAGTCGTTCCCACGATTCTGACCGACTACGGATAATTTAGAATACAAGATTCATGAATTAAATTTATTAAGATCGAACACAGTTGTAAGATTCAAAATTTGCATTTAACTAGTAAATCAAAAGTGAATTCAGAAGGTACAACTGTTTGAATGTCCGTACATCCAAATACTAAATCAAAACAAATGGCAAGCCAATGATGGAGAGGGTGAAACTCGAGCCTTAACGTGTGTTGTCTTATGTGTTTTGTGCGTTTTAGATGATTATATGATTCGAATGTGATAACTACGAGAAATTGTGGTTTTGCAGGTTAATCGCTTAAATCGGTGAAGTTAGAGTGCTCGGTGAGGAAACGGAACACCCAATGATGAAAATCAAGGCGCATTACGTTGATCGGGACTTGTTTATAGTCGGAAGATACCTTGGAACCATGAGGAACACATAAGAATAAAGTCCAGGGGCCTTGTAGTCATTTAATGAAAGTTAACATGTTTGGAGAAAAAGGGCTTGCTATACTCGACGTAAGCTACGGCTTGGGAAGCGTAGCCTACGGTTTGGAATGCTATTAAAAAAAATCACAGAATTCTTGATTCGTAACCTACGGCCTGATGTCGTAGGCTATGGCGGGGACCCAGAAGTTCCATACATTGATTTTTGTAGGTTTTAAAGGGGGATTTGCTGAAAACCTAATTATCATTCGACCACCATACGACTTTGGGAGTTGAATGACACATCTTTGGAGCTTTACTTCACCATTCTCATCATACTTTCTACCGAATTAACATTCTTGAAGATGCAATCAACCGTTATTTAAGCTTTCGAAGTGCGATTCACATGATGAGCGGCTAGACCACCCGTGATCATCTCCGGGGATAGGGTTTGTGTTAGGAAGTTGGTTAGCTTGTGTTTACATACTTTTGGATTGAGATTTGTCTAATCATTTGGTTAGTCTATCTTTATGTTTACTTGACTTTGATTAAACGATTGTTGGATTATGGTATACATAATTGTTCATCAGTTATTTGGTTTTCTTATCAACAATTTGGATTAAATTATAAGTTTTCATTGTTCTTTAACATTTAACCATTGAATTTGATTGTGTGTATGAAGTCTAGGATTGGTAATTAACTAGATTACTATTCAGTTGAATCAATCTTTCGGTTTCGATCGTGAATCATTGCAATCAAATATATTATTTGTTTGTTATTTATAAAAACAAGTAGGTTAACAAATCGTGTCTATGTTATTTCCACTTGGTAGTAATTAGGTTACCCGACTTTCTTCACAACCTGAAAACCCGGAGATTGGTCCCTTTTCTCACAATTGTTTACAAGTGCAATAATTAAATTCGTTTTCACAACAATTCCCTCAGTTAGCAAAAAGCAAATAATTTAGAATTAGATAACCACTAAAACCAATGAACTTTAACACTAAAAGCAGGCAAATGAGAAGATGGTGCATGCGTTGGATCAACGTGGCATGGCAGTTATCCTTGTTGTCTGGTATGTCATCAGCGGTTAATGGAGATCATGGGGCAGTGGTTGGCGCACGGTGATTGGTGACACGTCACTATCCTTTTGTACTTCTTGTCTCATGCACGATTGTTCATCGTGAGGCTCTACTGGGCACAACCTGGCGTGCGCGTATTGGTCGCATGCTCTGACATTTGTACTGGTCGTACTATGCCTCACTGGTATGCTCAGACTCGCGCTGAGCCCTGGGCTTGCGCTAATCTCTTGAAAAATGACTAATTGTCACATACGTTATACTTGCGTATGGTCTTCTGCGCGCGACCCATGCTTGTAGCTGCACGTGTCAGCGCAGGAATTGGGACCATATCCCTTCAATATTATACACACTCAAATAGAAAAAACCATCGATATCAGAATTCAAAACACACAATTTAAAATATAAAGCATGAGGGAATCAACAAAACAACAACCAAGTTCATGCGTAATCGAAGAAAACCTACTTATGATTCAAATTTATTAGATGACCAAATCGAGTACAACGGCGAAGGGAATCCGAAAACAATACCGAAGATCAAGAATTCGAAAAAAACACTACAATAAACACCAATCCTCACCTGAAAAACTGTGCAGAAAGTCATAGGAGTTACGAACATAACATGGAAAGACTACTAGAGAGGAACGACCTTCTCTACGCTCCCTCTTCTCTCGATCTCTTTCTCTCTCTAGATTGGTGGTGTCTGGGGAAGGGAGCGGCTCCGGCAAGCAGGACACATCGGAAAACTAGTGGTGGTGGGGAATGGAGCCGTAGGTGGGGTGGTGGTTACAGTAGATCCGACTAGAGAGGAGAAAGGGGCATGGAGAGAGAGATAGAGTTTAGAGAGAGAGAGAGAGATGAGATGGATTAATTAAAGAGTCAAACCTATTTTTACACAAACAATCTTTAAGATCGTAAAAAAATGAATCTACCCTCATGTGCAAAGCACATGTCATACTTAACTGAAAACTTTAATTAGGTTAGGGCCAAAGGACGTATGGTGTAATGAATTTTACAAATAAAGTACTATTGAAAGACATCCATTGCAATCCGATACAAATATAAAGGACGAAAATTGTAATTTACCCTAGTTACAAATTAAATCTAAACATAATAAAACCATAAAACGTTATCATTACAATCAATCTTGATTAATATCAGTGGCGAATCTTGAGACTTCCGATTGGGGGGTCAAATACGCATATACCTAAAAAAATCTATAAACCAGGTGGTCGAAAACGTATATACCTAAAAAATTGTATACGAAAACTACATACCGAGTACCACTGAACGTAAAGTTCGGACTTGATGTACGAGCATAAAAAACACCTACTCTTTTGTATCATATGACATGCATATGTTATTTAACTCTTACTATTAATTAAGCATGGCTCGACATGACATGCATATGTTATTTAACTCTTACTATTAATTAAGCATGGCTCGACTATTAAGTTTGCCAGGTTGTAATGGTGTATGCAATCCGCCACTTTCCTTGCCCCAAAAGGCACAATTACGAGCTTAAAAAACACCTACTCTTTTGAGTAACATAAACGTATAAACTTTTTAAATTTTATAAACATAAACATACAATAAATTAAACTAAATTAAATATTAATTATCGCTTCTGTTACAAACAAAAACAAGTCAAACAAACCCATTATGATTTTAAAAAGCGAATTAACAACTTATCACCAAAAACAAAAAACAGACCCTTCTATTCTTTTTTTCTTTAATATATAAAATAAAATCCCCGTACAGTCTTTTCCTTTTCAGCACGCGTCTACAAACGCGCGTAGACCAGACACTCATTATGTACTCTGCTAGTCCTGGAGCGTGTAATAATAATCGACCCCACTTCACTCGCAGACCCCCCACGCCACCCCCTTTCCATCTCCCCTGTTTCCTCTCCCTCAGCTGAACACTGTCATTAGTTCTTCTTCCTCTTTCTCTCTCACACTCTCTCTCTCACACACACACACACTAAACACACTTTTTCTTCAATTTTCCACAAGATCTACAACCGTTTTCTCTCTCTAGATCTCCTTTTTCTCTCTCTACCTCACTCACTTTCCGTTTCAGTTTCAGTATCTACAACTATTTTGCTTATGGATCTGCATTGCGGTGAATGAGCTAGGTTTTCAGTTGATTTTGCTCGAGAAGTGTTGTGAGTGATGGTGTGCTTACGTGGCGCTCAACGATTGGACGGAGGTGTGTGTCGGTGGAGTTTAGTTCGCGTGCGAAACCCTAGCTTCGAGTTCAGTGTTGTGGAGTTGATTCGAGCTTTGCTGGTTTGACGATGGTGTTTATGTGTGAGATTATTGTTACAAGATGTTGAAGTTTCTAATGCTTGTGTTTGTGCTTCATTTCGTTACTCTCGGTTCCGCTACAGTTTGTTACGGTAATGTTTACAGTTTATGTGTTTTGTTTTTCTTGTTTTGCAAGTTATTTAGGGCATTGTTGTTTGATTCGCTAGTAGATGAATTGTAGTGAAGGAAAATTGCTGAATGTTAGTTTAAATTGTGTGTAGAGAGTTATGATTTGGTTGTAATTTTGGGTGTGCTGAGTGCTGACCGTTGATTGGTTATATTTATAGAGAAAATATCGGATTACTTGTTTTGTGTGTTCTTATTGTATGTTTTGAGAGTGCCTGCTTAATGTGGAAGTTATATATTCTGTTGCTGAAGAATAAGAATATGCTAAGATTTGATGCTGAACTCAATTCCGGTAAAATGTGAAATTGAAGTTGTGTGTTCTTATTGTATGAGTAGTTTACGAAATTTTTTGTTTTAGTCTTGATACTTGACTTTTTATGAAGGTTACTCTAATTAGTTAGGTATTTATTCTATTAATTTGGAATTTAGTATAAGTTGTGAATTGAGAGGTAGTTGATTTGACTTTTGAAGTCAAAGGGCATGGAATAGTGACATGGCTGACTGAGTATAGTGTATTAGCATGGGTATGTCCATGTGATATTTTTGTATTGAAGTTGTGTGTATTCTTGGAGAGTTGGATGACTAAAAGAAGTTAAGAGTTTGATTTGTAAGAGTGTCTTTTTCCGTGTACTGGATTTAGACTTGAAAAAAGTTGATTTTCATTTGGGATAATGACAAAGCTACTTTAAGAATGTTTAATTTTCAATGTCCCCTTAAAGTGGTGCTATACAAACTACGAAATCCGTGCTGGCAAGTTCATGCGCATTGCTTGTTAACATCTACCTTTCTACATAGCAATATCCACAATCCAGTGAGTAAGCTAATTTGGTTTGTTTAATTGTCAATGCTATGTTAGTATGCATTTTACTAAAAAAGCACACCATATATGTAATAGCGTATGTATGTGTGCGATATTGCTTGTTTATTGTATGCACAAGTTTTCATTCATCCTCAGAGTCTCTCTACACGCTTTTGTAATGTTATTCTTTTGTAGAAGTTGTCTATTGCGGATTCTTCTTAATTTACTTGATTACTTGCCTTAACAAACGAAGAACAATCTCTATGAAAGATGAAATAAATATTTCTTGGAATGTTCAATGGCTATTTACTTCCTTTTCAGGCATTCCTTTCCTGAACATCAATCTGTCTCCTTCCCTGCTGCCAAGCCAACCTATGTTTCTGAAGAAAAATGGGTTTGAACATCTCAAAGGTAAGAATTTCATAAATACCATATTCAAAGATGGACATTTATGACTGGAATAGTAAAATTGTTATAGCTTGTATCATTTTGTGAATTACATCTTGTTTCAATTTGCTTAATAATTGAGCTGTTTCATGCCTAATCACCACTTATTGCAAAGTACATGTGATGCAATATAAATTGCGAATAACTTTAGAATGAACGAAGTGAAGTTTTCATTTGTTAATAATAATTATTAAGATACAGTTGTATGATTATGTTTTGGGTATTTATTTTCTTTCCCTAATGAATCAAACGTCAGGCATACCATTAATCGCCTACGTATGTTTTTTTTAATTAAACAACATGAGCCTCTTGTTGAGCAAGATACTCTTACTCAACCTTTGCACATTTGGTTGCATATATTGCTTATTTCAGTTTCATTTTTTAGGTCTGTTGCATTTTGTGTTGAGAAATTTTTTTCCGTCAGGTTTTCGAGGTGCCTTAATAAATGAATTTGGTGTTTACATATACGGTGCTGAAACAATTTTCATTTTTCTCTTTATATTTTCAGTGAGGTTGATGTCAATGAGTTCATCGGTCGTTCCCACTGAAACATCATATGCGCTTCCACCTCAGCCCTTTATGAGGCCCTCATCTGTACCTGCTCCTTCTCCAACAATTCAAGGTACTTGCAGATGGCATGTTTATTATGATTTTTTTACAATTATATGCTTACTAAAATTTCTTTTGAAATTTAGGTCCTGTTGCGGGTCCCACTTTTCGCAAGCGACATCGCCATCATTTTCATCGTGGGAAGATCACTCATGTGATTCCTCCATCCCCATCGCCTCACCCAGGTATACAAGTCTAGTTATTTATCAGTATAAAGATGCTGCATATATATGTGTGTGTGTGTGTTATCCTCTTGTTTGTTAGCACACCGTGGTTGACTATATGTTAATAGAAATGAGATTCATCATCAAAAGTCTCATGAATCATGTTAACTCATTCTAAGTTTTCCTAAAATAAATCTGTATAACATGTATAAGTCTAAAATGAACTAGTAAGCGGTCTTGTGATTAATAAATCAATTTGCTTGTACCATTCGAGAAATGTTGTCTTATTTTATTAGACACTAGTTATGACTTAATCAAATACCAACAAGAAACCTTCCTATTCATGTGCATACTAATACATTCACACTTAATTCCACAAGCGGAAACTGTTTATATAACAAATGTTGACCAATAATGTCGATGGCTAGATGGTAAGTGTGCATGTATTTTTATGGTTAGGTTTGTTACTTCTTTTAGATGGCAGCAATTGGGACCAGAAAGGTAATACCAGCAATTCCATATTGAAGCTAAAACATGTCGTAAGCATTTAGCTTGAAATAAAAGTATAAAAGGAATGTTTCAATAGAGCAATATTATGACTAATGGGTGTTATTAATCTCACTATTGGGCTTTGACCAACAATACTTACATGCTCTATGTATATTTTCTGACATTCTTTACCCATTTTTCATATATCTTCCTTAACTATAATCTCTGACAGGTTGTGACCAAACCTGTACGGACCCACTAGCTTCAACTCCCATTGGTTCACCTTGCGGTTGTGTTTTTCCTATGAAAGTCAAATTACTTTTGCAAGTATCTGTCTACGCTGTATTTCCCGTTGTTAATGAGTTAGAAATCGAGATTGCCCAAGGAACATATTTGACGCAAAGTCAAGTGGTTATAACAGGTGCCAGTGCTGATAGTCAAGATCAGGATAAAACAGCAGTTGATATTAATTTGGTTCCACTTGGAGAGAAATTCGATAATACAACTGCTTTACTCACTTATGATAGATTCTGGCGGAAAAAACTTGCATTAAACCGAACCCTTTTCGGAGATTATGAGGTGGTATATATTACTTATCCAGGTAAGGCCACAACTTTTTAACAATTTTTTTTATATGAGTAAAATGCCATTTTCGTCCCAAAGGTTTGGCCAGTTTTGCGACCTTCGTCCCAAAGTTTATTTTTCTGCATCTGGATCCAAAAGGTTTGAAATCTTGCCTCTCTGTTAAGTCGGGGGTATTTCTGTCTTTTTTGTTAACTTAAAGAGCACTTCGGTCTTTTTACAATGTAAAAAGACCGAAGTGCTCTTTAAGTTAACAAAAAAGACAGAAATACCCCCGACTTAACAGAGAAAAATGAATGGAGTTAACGAGCCGGATGAAAATGGCAAGATTTCAAACCTTTTGGATCCAGATGCGAAAAGCCAAACCTTTGGACGAAAGTCGCAAAACTGGTCAGGGACGAAAATGGCATTTTACTCTTTTTATTTATTTTTTAAATATACGGTTCTAATTACGTAAAGTTAATTTCAGGACTTCCCTCTTCACCACCATATGGAGATCTCCCCGGAAACGGACCAAATGGAAGTCCTGGAAATCAACAAAATCCGATCACCGCAACTTTCGTCGGAAAAAGTCAGAAAATGAACCCTAGAACCATTTTTGTGATTGTTTTGTCTGCAGTCGTACTTTTGGTTGTTTGCTGTGCGGCTATATCTGTTTTTATCAAGTACAGAAAGTTAGGTAGATCATCAAACGCAGTCGGCCCTGTTTTTACAACACCAACCAGCAAGAGACGCGGTAAGTCTTGTAAATCTGTTAGATTTTAAAATCATTTTGACTTTTACAGTTTGATTTCCAGTAAACCTGATTTTGTGCTTTCTGTTAACATTAAAAACTATTATGAATATGAATATATGATTACGTTATTTTATGGGGGAAGTGAATATAAAGAGGATTCCTCTTTGCAGCTCTTGTTTAATTTAGCGGTTCAAACTGCGTGTGACAGTTTCGATACATTTTTTGGTTAATGGGCCAAATTTAAATATTAGCTAAACTAAAGATATGTGAAACATTCCGGAAGTTGCTAAATTGTAGTAAAATTCATATAACCACCTAAATTTATTTTGTTCAAATAGCTAGATTAGTATTGTAATAATGTAAAAAAGCCATTTTCGTCCCTGAGGTTTGGCCATCTTTAAGTTAACAAAAAAGACGGAAATACCCTTGACTTAATGGAGAAAAATGTATGGATTTAACGAGGCTGATGAAAATGACAATATTTCAAACCTTTTGGATCTAGATGCGGAAAAACAAACCTTTGGATGAAAGTCGCAAAACTGGCCAAACCGCAGGGACGAAAATGGCATTTTCATCTTTTTGTAATGACAATTAACGCATTAAATTTCTGTAATATTCAAAAGGAAAAGACAAAAAGTGTTTTGACCCATCTATTTGTAATGATAATTAACGCATTAATTTCTGTAATACTCAAAAGGAAAAGACAAAAAGTGTTTTGACCCATCTATAAAGTTACCTCTTTTTACTCGTGCTCGTGACTTGATTTTGTCATATTTATGTCAAATTGTTGTTTTTCAATTTCTTTTTGTCCATTAATTTGTATGAACATCACCTTTTTATAAGCTTTTTAGCAGGCTTTGGAGCGATGTTATCAAGTGATCCATCAAACTCAACGTTATCTGTTTTCTCTGCAATGCCAACGTCCCTCCTGTCAGTGAAAACGTTCACATTAGCTGAGCTGGACAAGGCTACTGAAAAGTTCAGTTCAAGAAAAATATTGGGTGAAGGGGGGTTCGGGTGTGTATATCATGGGATAATTGAAGATGGAAGTGAAGTTGCTGTGAAATTGCTTAATAGAGATAATAATCAAAACGGAGATCGTGAGTTCATCGCAGAAGTCGAGATGCTAAGCCGGTTACACCATCGTAACCTTGTTAAACTCATCGGTATCTGCATTGAAGGAAGGACACGGTGCTTGGTTTATGAACTTGTTCCAAATGGCAGCGTCGAGTCTCATTTGCATGGTATGACAATTCTCCAAAACAGTTTATTTATCTTGTATTTTATCTCAAATGGATCAAACAATATTATTGGTGGTTAAACGGGAAATGGGTGAGTTTGGTTGAAAATAGGATAAAGTATGATTTTAATGCAAGTAATTATCTAAATTGGTTTATTCAAGTAATCAGATTATTGTAATAGTTTTGTTATTGTAATCATAATTCATGTATTAATTATTTGTATATATTTAAAAAAAGTCAATAAAGTGTTTGTGGGTCGACACAACCAGACCCAACCCCTTGACCTTTTTCAATACTGACCCATTTTGACCCGTTAGGCTGTCACCCAATCATATCACCTTGTATTATATCACAAGTTGTATATCTCTATATTTTATTCTCAAACCTCTTGACCTTTTTCAACATTGACCCCTTTGACCGGTTAGGCTGTCACCCAATTATATCACCTTGTATATATCTATATATTTTATTCTCAGAACTTCAAAATTTCATATTCACATGGGCTCTAGTGAAATACACAGGCAATTAAATTCTCCACTTAATTCTTATTTCACAAGTTTCTTGGATACATTATAGAGTAAACTTCCATTTTGCTCCCTGTAGTTTGGTCATTTTAACGGTTTTGCCCCAATCCTATAAAAATAGCCATTTTACTCCCTGATCTATGAAGCCCGTCACGATTTCACTCCCCGCCCCAAACAACATCCATTTTAAACGTTGGGTTGACACAATACCCCCATTATTTTACTAGTAATATGATTTTTTGAATAAAAGTTTAGGCGGTTTAATGCATTAAAATGTACAAGTGCAACAAAAGAACTCTCTCCCTCCGACATAATCAAATTACTGTAACACCCTTCTATGATTAAGAAACTTTTGTAACTATAATTTAAAGATCAATGTGTGGACATGTTAGGTGTGGATAAGCAAAAAGGACCACTTGACTGGGATGCACGGTTAAAGATTGCGCTTGGGGCAGCAAGAGGATTGGCTTATCTTCATGAAGATTCAAATCCCCGTGTAATTCATCGTGATTTTAAGGCCAGTAATGTTCTGCTAGAAGACGATTTTACCCCTAAGGTATCAGATTTCGGGTTGGCAAGAGAAGCTACAGAAGGAAGTAGTCATATTTCTACGCGTGTCATGGGAACTTTCGGGTATGTAAATGAACCGAACAAACACGAACATAGGCATGCTGTTCGTGTTCGTTCATTTAACTTTAACCAAACACAAACATATAATAGAACACGTTTTTTTGTTCATGTTCGGTTATTAAGAAAATGGGCATGTTCGTGTTTGTTTATGTTCGTTCGTTTATAACCTAAACGAACAGTTCACAAACGTAAACGAACTTAAATGAACATAATTTAACAAACAATAAACAATACAACTGAACATAATTGAAGAAGCATTAATGAAACACAAATTAACATAATTTACTACACATAAACGGACATAAAGTAATTTTTTATATATATTAGTGATTAATTACGATAAATCCCATTGGAAAAACCATTTTTATTACTAGAAAGCCCAATTACCAATTAGTATTAAGTAGTTAAAAAGTTCAACCAAGTTTTAAAAGTGTTCTAATTAGGTCACTCGTATCGTTTTTGTCCCAATTTGATAACATTCAAATCGAGCCATGTCCTTTTTTCCATGTGTCAAGAAAAAAAATGGAGCATAAGATGCTTGGGTCGGATTATTTTAATATAGGAAATTATATTTATTAAAAATAGAAACACTTTAATTACATTGAAAATTATAATAAGAAGTTAAAATCCATGTCATCACTCGATGTTAGCATCAAATAAAAGGGAAAAAGAAACAAAAATCCACATCACCATGGTTACCTATGAAATGGATGAAAAAACCCTTAATTTTAATGAAAAATGAATGTTGAGTGACCTCATTTGAAAACTTTTGAAACTTGAGTGACTTAATTGGAACACTTCTAAAACTTGGTTACTATTTTACAAAGTTACCCCTTTATATAAATATAACTACTTATGTATTTAAATTGAAACGAACATAAACGAACAAACATAAACAAATGTAAAGAACATAAACGAACACAAATGAAACGAACAAAACGTGTGTTCATGTTCGTTCGTTTAATCAGATGAACAAAAATTGTGTTCATGTTCGTTCATTTATTCAATAAACGAACATAAACGAACTTCCCGTCGAACAAGTTCATGAACAGTGCATGAACGTTCGATTCGTTTACAGGCCTAAATATGCCGACTCAATTTAGTCAATACATGTTCGGAAAATGCTAATCATGAAATTTATCGAAATGGGGTCCACTATGAAAATGAAAAACTTATTGCATTGACCATAGTCACCATACCGAGACGACCATTCATGAATTGCCACCTATACTATTGATAGTCTTCTACCACATTATGAATGATCAGTTATCTTACAATTACTTAAAATCTCTGTATCTCATTTGCAGTTATGTGGCACCGGAGTATGCAATGACAGGTCACCTACTAGTGAAAAGTGACGTTTATAGTTACGGGGTTGTGCTATTAGAGCTTCTATCGGGACGAAAACCCGTTGACATGGCACAACCTCCCGGCGAAGAAAACCTCGTGACATGGGCCCGCCCGCTTCTCACAAGCAGAGAAGGTCTACAACAGCTCGTGGACCCCAGTTTATCCGGGACCTACGACTTCGATGACATGGCAAAAGTAGCTGCAATAGCTTCCATGTGCGTACACCCGGAGGTCACACAAAGACCATTCATGGGTGAAGTTGTTCAAGCGTTAAAGCTCATATACAACGACAAAGATGAAGTATGTGGTGACAACTCTACTCAAAGAGATTCTTCAGTGGTTGACTCAGACTTCAAGGGGGACCACGCCCCGTCAGACAGCAGTTGGTGGAATGCTGGTGGTGGGGCCACCCCACGATTGACTTTCGGTCAGGCTTCATCATTTATAACAATGGACTACAGCTCGGGCCCGCTTGAAGATTTGGAAAACAGAGCGTTTTCAGCTTCGAGTTTCGATAACAGGGTCGGGGTTGCGTTGCCTATTAGTCACGGGAACAGGTCGGGCCCGCTTAGGACAGTTAGGAGCAAACCGTTGTTTTATAGGTCAAAGGGAAGTATGAGTGAACACGGTGGACTGCTGTCAAAGCCTTTCTGGAGTGAAGCTTCGTTCTAGCAGGGGGAAATGAGTGTTGATTTTGAAGTGTACAGAAGCGATCGATGAAGTTTAGAAAGTGATCTGGAATTGGGTTTGATTTTAGGGTTTGTTGTATGATGTTTGATGATTATAATTTGGGGTAAAATGAGGGATTGTAGTTTTTGACAATCTTGATTTAATTATATTACAATTGGAAGCTGGATAGTATAGTAGTTGTGATGTATATGTTCATATCTGCTCAGTTCTTCGTCATCTTTGTTTTCCATAAATTAAGAGTCATTAGCCATATTTTTCAAAGTAACATTTTTTTGGTTCCCTTTCAGAAATGGTTTTATTTTATTTCTCTTTATCCTAATTATATCTACCCAACCTGTGAAGACAATTTACACCTATGTATGTATAATAATGTATAGATAGGTGAGGCATCTTGTTTTTTTAAAGACAAAACTTTTATATAAATGTATATAAAACGGGTCAGCGGGCAATGACCTTACGGGAGGTCATGGGTTCGTGTTTCGTCTAGAGCAAAATGCTCTGGGGTTGAACAAGAGGTTTGACTATAATGGGCCTTCATGTGGGTTTCTTCTGGAATGGTGACGGATCAGGATCAGGTAACCGGACAATTACATCGGATGTGAAAATGGCACACAGGTGAGAAATGTTATTGGTTGATGGGATGTGAAACTTGAAATTTGAAAAGTAAAAAACACTAGTGACAGTTACGAAATCTTGATGGTGGACCCCGTTCACTCTCCACTGAACAGAATAAACGGCCACTACATGCATCATCCCCCTTCCCCTATCCAGATCAATCATACCAAAATCAATTAGAGTCACCGTACGCAATCATTCTGTTTAACACGCGTCAATGGCTCCCACATTCTACACCACTGCCATCATGCTCCCGACCTATATCTCCGTTCCCTCACGTATCCTCTCCACTCCCCTAACCACCACACACAGGTCACTCACTCTCTTCACTCTTTTTCTCTTATTCAATTCCCTTTGTTGTTATTATTATTTGAATTGTTAAAGTGTGTGTATGTTTATGTGTGATTGTGGTATTTCAGTGTGCGGAGATTTAGGGCTAAAATGTCGTCGGAGACGGTGACGCAGGTTGAGAGTCCTACCGTGGTATGTGTTTATTATCGTGTTGTTGTTGAATTGTGTAATTTTGATTGAGGTTGTAGAATTAGGTCAAAATAGGATGGTAAACCTGATTATGTGTGAGGATTGGTGATGTGTGTGACTGAAAGTGAAATGTTGTGGTGTGTGTAATTGCAGCTTGGATTTGGTGGAGTGGGAGTGGATCTGTTGGCTACTGTGGCGGAGTTTCCTAATCCGGATGATAAGATCCGAAGCACTAGCTTGAAGGTACTCACTGTAGATTATGTGTAAATGGATTATCAATATTTCAAAAGTTTGTGAATCATTTGTATCAATAATTTGTGAGGTATTCAGTGGTCAAGAGTATATCTATGTGAAATTGTTGACTGATTTTTTGTATTTGGATGTTCAAAACTAAGAGGTAAAGAATGTTTGAAATGTTTCCTGTAACTATGTAATGAACTGTTGTGTGTGGTGTAGAGTATATCAACACCTTAGGGGTTTCTCATTGAGGGGTTTAAATTGGGGATCTATTGTGCGAGGGGGCTCTCTAGCACGGACCCGGTTAAGACAACGTATGCTAGACCTCCCGACATTCGCGAATAATTCACATCTTTCAAAAAAAAAAAAGCGTATATCAACACCTCAAGCTTATCCTAACCACTATGATTGAAGAATTGCCTTGTGATCAATGATCGTATTGTTTTTTGCTTGCCCTTTCCGTTTACTTTTCTTATTTGATCGAGAATTTACACTTATATATATCACCAGCAAGTTGTCATTAGCTGTTATTGTAAGAAAATTGATTAGCGGTCTTCTATAGTGGCCCCTTACTCAAAATGAAAGGGTTACTTTTGGTGATGTGAAATATGTTTAGCAAATCCGACCTTTTGTATTTGCACATCCTATTACTATCATTGTCGTAGAAGTTATTGGAATATCTTTCAAAAATTATACCATCATATAATTTACACACTTATCACTCATTAATAGGTACAAGGAGGCGGTAATGCAGGAAATGCTCTAACTTGTGCAGCGCGTTTAGGATTGAACGCAAGGTTAATATCCAAGGTATGCATGCAATATGCTTAGTGAATTGGCATTAGAACTATACACATATCTAAGTTTATTCACTGAGCTATTATGAAGGTTTTTGATGTTTTCATATATTACGTTAGGTTGCCAATGATGCTCAAGGGAGAGGAATATTGGAGGAATTAAAAGCTGATGGTGTAGATGTATCTTTTTTTGTGGTAATGACCATGTATAAAATACATATCTTTCAACATTCTTCCTTTTGCATACATTAACTTACACTTTTCTGTTTGCAGGTTTCTGAAGAGGGAAATTCACCGTTTACTTATGTGATTGTGGACAATCAAACGTAAGCATCTCTTCTCATATAGTTACTTCTGTGAAGGATATATTTGGTTTGACTATACGGCTGACTATATTCTGCTAACAGAAACCACTGCGAACTTGTTCCTATACAGACTATCATAGAATATTGTTCAGTTTTGCAGTTTGCGTTACGTAAAGTTAACCACGTAATTTTCGAAAACCGTTTCAACGCTTGTAGTATGCATCCAAACCTGCATAACATAAAAGTTTGTTTTCATTTATAATATGGTTTATCGGTTTATATGTATCCAGGAAAACTCGAACTTGTATTCATACTCCAGGCTCACCTCCAATGGTTCCTGATGACATCTCGAATGCAACTATGTTAGCTGCATTGGCTGGTGTAAAACTTGTTTATTTTGATGTACGCTTGCCTGAAACTGCTCTACTTTTTGCACATGAGGTAAATATTAGGTGATTTATAGTTAATAACGAGTCTTAAAACGCAAATCCAAACATCCCATAATAATTTCTGTTTTAATTGGAAATGAACCATCCCTGTTGAATGTCACCAGTGCAGGCAAATCGAAGAAAAATACCTATTTTAATTGATGCTGAAAGACCAAGGGAAGGACTGGATGATCTTTTAAATTTATCAGATTACGTTGTGTGTTCCGCAAAATTTCCTCAGGCAAGCTGCTGATGCTTTCAAATTTTACCTTTTTGATCCTTACTTCTCTCGGGTTTGTTGCTAGTATAATTCTATGTGATCAACTATGCAGTTAATATTGCCGATATATCACCGATATATTGGTTATCGGTCCCCTGGTGAGATATCGATGCAAAATATCAGTACCGATATTATCGGCGATATTGACCGATATATCACTGATTTTCCCGATATCAGTACCTATCTTCTTAGTTCTACTATTCGTCTTTCTTCTTATTGCTGCTATTAGTGTTTTAAGTCTTAATTGTTATCCGTTAGTGTTTTAAGTCTTAATCGGTTCCTACTTGCTACAATTGTTAGTGTTTTGCAAGTTGCAAAAGGTTAATTTGTTAATGGTAAGAGTATACTGATTTGTTAGTGTTAAATTGCTATATATATAAATTCTGCATGATATTAAAATTACCGATATCCCACCGCGATTACCGATATCTCAAAGATCAGTCCTTGACCAATATCTGGTTGTTTACCGCCTTAACTGCTTAGGTGATGAATTGAAGTTCTGATACCGTAAATGTACTTTTGTTTTTTTTTTAAATTGTTTTTAGTTTAATTACTTTTTTCAGACATGGACTGGAGCACCAACGGTTCCAAGTGCACTTGTTTCAATGCTTTTAAGGCTGCCTAAGGTCAAGTTTGTGATTGTTACTTTAGGTGCAGATGGTTGTATAATGCTTCAGAGAAGCGTGGAAGGTGTGTATATCAATTATTATATATTTTGTAGTAATTAGTAAAGTAGTATTCATTACAGTATAACACAGCTTTTGATATAAAATTTTATTTCCAGGAGAGAGTGTTCAAGCTGAAGAAATAGATGCAGATGATTTAGTAGAGAAATTAAAGTGCCAATCGGACAGTAGCACCGCTACACCATCATGCGTTTCATCGGTAGTTACAGCCTTAACTATTATATATCCCATTTCTATTCTACAAATATCGTGTGTGTCTACTTGTTCTTGTTGTATGCACATCTTATTTTGCGACCCATTTATTTATCAAGTGGGTTGATTTGGGTTGTGTTTTATCTCAAACGGGTCAAATACAACGTTTTAGTTAGGGGTGTGAATTTCTGACACAAACCTAACACGAAATTCCCGATTTTGGGTTTAGTCTAAACGGGTTCATGTCAGTTTCAGGTTGAACCTGCGAACCCGTTTAGCTTAATGGGTCGGGTTCGGGTTAACCCGGTCGGGTTGGCAGATTGGCCTGTTTAACCCATTTATATTATATTATATTTTTTTACAATATATTTTATGTCATAAATTTAATTGGGTGTATTTTATGCCATAATTATAACTTAAAAAGAGAAATTTACATAAGATTTTATAATTTAAATATAATTATATTATATACATTTGTGTTTTTTTTGTAAGTTTTAATTTTGATATATTAATTTGCAGGAAAAAATCAAAAATAAAAAAATTCGGGTTAAACGGGTCGTGTTCGGGTCAACCTGCGAATATTCGTGTTCGGGTTCGTATGTATGATATGATTTTCGGGTCTGGGTCGTGTTTGGGTTCGTCTAAAATTTTCGGGTTTGGTCGGGTTGAACTTGCCAACCCGCGAACATGACCCGTTTAGCACCCTTAGTTTTAGCTAACAGAGGAGCATGTATCAGGTTGAAAGTCGCCCAACGTCTACTTTCAATGCATGCGGCTTCCTAAATCTTTTAGTTCAAGATTTTGATTATTATATAAAAATTTTTATAATCAGAAATGGACAAAGAAGTGCTTGTGACTCGTCTCCTAACCCGCCCAACTTACTCTAATTATAACCGTGTAACAATTTTCTTAGTAAGCTGTAAGTAGTACAACTGAAATTCATACTCTATTCGAGAAAAAAATTTAATAATTATTACGATAATGGTGGTGCACAATTTACTTATTGCTTCAGGATGTTACAAGATTGCATGCAAAGGGGGTTGGGACCGTGTGTGGGAAGTTGTTTCTGGGTACAGCTGAAAAGATACCACAGTCGGAGCTCGTGGATACAACAGGTGCTGGCGATGCATTTATAGGAGCTGTCTTGTATGGTGCGTATTTATAATCAGTTCATTTCATCACTTTTTATTTATTTATTTTGTGCGTAAAATGGCATTTTCATCCCTGAGGTTTGGCCAGTTTTGCGATTTTCGTCCAAAGGTTTGTTTTTCCGCATCTGGATCCAAAAGGTTTAAAATCTTGCCATTTTCATCCGGCTCGTTAACTTAATCCATTTTTCTCCATTAAGTCAGAGGTAATTCTGTCTTTTTTGCTAACTTAAAGGGCGATTCGGTCTTTTTCACGTTATGTAAAAAGACCGAATACCCCTGAAAAAGACATAATTGCCCTTTAAGTTAACAAAAAAAGGCGGAAATACCCCTGACTAAATGGAGAACAATGGATGGAGTTAACAAGCCGGGTGAAAATGGCAAGATTTCAAACCTTTTGGATCCAGTTGCGGAAAAACAAACCTTTGGACGAAAGTCACGAAACTGGCCAAACCTCAGGGACAAAAATGGCATTTTACTCTTTTTTTATTGTAAACTACTGTTGTTAAAAATAAAGACATTTATGATAAAATAGATGGGAAAAACTATGTCAAATTTAACATCATGAAGGCTAAGGTTTTAATTTCCAAAAGGTCAAACGTGAAATTGGTTTCTGAAATGAAGGAACTTAGATGATAACAAAGCTATCACCAAGTGTCCCAAGCAGTTGATAATGACAACTCTTATTGTTCATGTTATGTGTAGGTATTTGCACCAACAAGCCACCAGAGCAGATGTTACCTTTTGCAGCTCAAGTGGTTAGTACATTCAAGTTTTTGGTTGTAGAAATTAACAGTTGTCATCAGGTGTATCTTAGTTTTGTTTGGGATAATGCTATATAGGCCAACCAAATATTGAAAATCTCAAACCATTTTTCTTTTTTGTGCTTGGTAGTTTAAAAGAAAAGGTAAATATCATTTAGGTGGTGTTTGTTTTTTCTGTGGGAAAAGGTCTGCAGTCTGCGGACCACATCTGCAGGCATCTGCAGGAGAAGAGGTGGACCAAATGTCTGCAGTCTGCAAGGAGAAGAGGGTTTGGTTTTTTTATATTTAAAAACCTCTTCTCATATTTTATAAACACAAACAACACACAGACAACCCAGCACCATAACCTCTCTCTCTCATCTCTCTCTCCCTGCCTCCCTCTACCACCACAACCACCGTCCACCTCCACCACCACAATCAACCACCACCACTTCAGCCACCACCCACCGGAGAAGAAGGGGAGCCGGAGAAGAAGGGGAGCCGGCAAAGAAGGGGAGTCGGAGAAGAAGGGGAGCCGGAGGTGGAGGTCGACGACGAGGTAGAGCCGGTGGGGGAGGTGGTGGCGGCTGAGGTTGGAGATCGAGCAGGAGGAGGGGTGCGGCTGAGGTGTATGTCGACGAGGAGGAGGAGCCGGTGGGGGAGGTGGTGGCGCCGGAGGTGAAGGTGGTGGCGCCGGAGGTGAGGTGAAGGGTTGAGGGTCTGTGTTTTTGAGGAGGAGATGTTTTGTGAAGGAGATAAGTCTTCAGAAGAGGTTTGAAGACCTCAAGACAAGTCTGCCCCAAACAGAGGTGGGGAAGAGGTTTGAAGAGCTAACCTCTTCTAAAAAACAAACAAGCTGCAGACCCTTATGTCTGCGCGTGGTCTGCACGGCGCAGACATAAGAGGTTCTGAAGTACTTAGCAAAAAACAAACACCACCTTAATATTTTGATAATAACCAAGTCTCATAATTGGTCATTCTAGCATTCTAGGCTGGGCTTCAAATGAGTCAAGCTGGAGCTCAAGCTCGACTACATATATATATATATATATATATATATATATATATATATATATAATATTTTTGATAATCAAACTTATTTTTATGTGTATGTAAAAACTATTTTAGACAATACAACTCATTTAAGTTATATAATTTTTTTAACAAAACTTGATCCGAAGTCAATAGCCCCTTTTAGATAAAGTTAAATAACAATAAACCAACAATAACATCAGTTAAAATTTCCAATTTCCTATTACAAAAGTCTCGAAAAGTTTGATAAGAGCTAAGGCTTGGATCTTTATTTATATATTCAAGCTTGATTTTATGCTCAAACTTGCTAAAAGTTCGAATTGAACAAGCTTGAGCCTGAGTTGAGCTCAAGTTGCTCGAGTTAAAGCTCATCTCATTTGCAGCCCTACTAAGGTCCATATTGGAGTTCACTACATCTCAAATATGTTCTCATCAATGTTCTTTCTGTATAAATTATTACAGGCAGCTATCGCGTGCCGAGATTTAGGAGCTCGTGCTGGTCTTCCACGTCTCACAGATCCTCGCTTAGCACCTTTATCATAGTAACAATTTCATTGTTTCCTTGTTATTTCTTGCTCAATATTCTGGCATCTATTTCAATTTATAGTTAATTTAAATTGCATCGCTGCATTTGTAGTTGTACATATACACCGGGAACAATAAAATCATGCTAGATCCAATGTTTCCTAGATGTGAATGATAACTTGACTTGATTTTTTTTTTTGTCATAATTCTTGAATCCCATTTGTTGGTTTTGGTGCTCTAAACTAATGGTTTGAGTATACATATAAAATACACAATCTAACCCTCATTGTTTAATCAAACGTTGAGCATGTAGAAGAACCCTTTATCAACCTTGTGTTGTAAAACAACGACCTACTAGCAATGTATAGAGAAGAATGGGAGAATGAGAGATGGATTTCTTATTGATTGATTTCAACATCATATACAAATGCCATTATATATAGGCTCTTACATTAGTACAATAATAACTAAAGAGATAGGAGTTATTGAGGTGGATGGTCACTACATAATGAATGCACTAAAGGGATAGGAGTTATAGATGTGGATAGTCACCACATAATGGATACATTCATAACACTCCACTTTGACTATCCACATGATATACTATTCTTTAATACGCTTGGTGATGCTGCCTCATTAAAAACCTTGCTAGGAAAACCCAGTGGGACAAAACCTCATCTAAGGGAAAAAGAGTGCAACGCGCATTTTCTCCCCTTGATACTTTTGGATCAGATATGTTGCCTCATTAAAAACCTTTACTAACCCAATGGGATAAAACTTAGTCAAGGGAAAAATAGTGCAACTTGAATAAGTCTCCCCCTCATTTTAACATGTATCTTTTAAGTGACGTGTGTCCATCTTCCTTGAAAGTCGAATAAAGCTTTTGTAGCGAATGATTTGTTGCTTGATCCCTTAATGTGCAATCCTTTATGTTGAGCAATGTTGTAAAATCTTCTAACGAGACTTTAGGTGCCTCTTTCCAAAAATTATCATATGTCCATGACTGTGTTTCGTTACATTCCTGCATCTACAAGACTAACCAAACTTGTTTTGATGGGTTAGTAAAATATAATCAAATATCGTTTATGCCTGAAATGTTTCTTTGAACTCATTCTAATGTCTCTTCGCTTGACACAGGTTATATCATGACAATAAGCTCAAGTGAAAGATATTATAACCATACATAGCTAGCAAAACATATTAATGCACTTGTGCATTTAACGATGGTACTTCTAGAATGAGAATCTCTATTTTGATAGGAGATGATAATAGGCATTTCTTATAACAAATGACTTAACAACCTTTAACATACTTTAAGGTTCAACTATGTCCATACTAAATATCCAAACATCATCTTCTAGATGTACTTGGGGGATTGGTAAAATATAATTACATATATACGCGAACTGCAGTTCGAGTAATAATTAGACCATGCCAAGGTCATTCAAAAATTCTCCCTCTAAAAGCTCGACAATTTCTCTCGATGATGCCTAGACATCATCACTGTAAACTGCGATTATAGTGAACTTTTAAAAGTAGAACGTCGATAAAACATGGCTAATTTAATCAAACTTATATCCCTCTTTATGCAAATATCTCGAGTTGTATAACACTCGATCTAACTATTTTAGTCAATACATATTCTATGAACTTGATATAGTACGTTCTTGAGGTTTTGACATCATTAATGCTTCTAGTATTATCAATCCATGAGGGAATTCTTTCCATCTTATCTAAATATGCATGTGCTTTCACTCTTAGAAGTTTTGCTATATGAACTTGCCCTTTTAACACATAGATATCTATATCATATACAAAAATATCAAGAATACTTGCTTTTATCTCCAAAATTCATATTGTACCATGTTTGTACACAGTGTACATTGAGATGCCATAATAACCAGGTACACATTTTCTATGTATGTTTATTGGAGTATTGGTGCACTATAATTACATCCATAAGGTGTTTCAATTAACCTCTTAAGCACTCAAATGCTTTAGGATACTCATGGGGAGTTCCAATTATATTCAATTCAATAACATATACAACATGTATATGTATTCAGATCTGAATTCATATAATAATCATAATATTCTCGAGAACTTATTTTATATGACTTAGTATCAAGTGATACATAACTTTTATAAGACGCGTGTCAATTCTCTTTTATATATTACCAGACTAATAAGATATTGGAAAGTCAATGCATCCATCACTGAAGAACATCTTTTCTCATAATCAATCATAGGTATTTGTGAAAACTCGTGTGCCACCAATTTTGACTTATATCACTTAATTTGATTTTCACATGATTCGTGTAAAAGACACTTTTGTATCCAGCATATTTTACAACTTTAGTTGTATGGACTGTTGGTCCAGAAACTTTCCATTTCATTAGAGAACTAAACTCTGCCTTATTTGCGTCTTTCTATTTTGGCCAATCATTTCTTAATATTCATTCATAGGCAGATCTTAAATCTTGATTCTCATCATTTAATCGTTTTAAGCGTTACAATATATACAAAAGTATAACGACGTCGATTTTTATTTCGATTCCATACATATCTTAGACATGATACAACTTAGCGAGATCTCTTTATTTTCAGGTACCTGTGGTTCTTCTTGAACCATCATGTCTATTGTCCTTTCAGGGGATCTTATTACTATAACCTCGACTTGACCATCTTAATTACTTGCTCCAATTTTCGAGGAATTTTATTGTTGGAATCAACTAGTCTACCACGCTGTAGGCGTGCAATAGACTCATTACAAAAATATGTGGTTGTCCTCTTGGGACACAAAGATAACTGGAGCATAAGCAGTTGACTATGTGACTTACTTAGTCATTCTATTTAGGTCAGTGAACTTGTCTGGTAATTTGTTCTTTAATATTGGTAAATGAATTATACTTTAAACTTCTAGTTCATAGTTTATAGTCTGTGGATCAAGATGACATGATAATTCATTTCACTTTTCACTTTCCAACTGCTTGTTATCTCCCTCTAATGTTGGGAACATTCATTCACTAAAGTGAAAACCAATGAGCCATAAACGAATTTCTCACTAATGGCTTTAAGTATTTAATCATAGACGATTATTTATACCCAACATATTCTCAAACTTTTTAGAAGTCCCATCTTTGTGCGGTGTGGTGGATGAGTTTCAATATATGTCGCACAACCAAAATCGTTGGTGAGACATATTTGGTTCCTGACCAAAAACCAACTGTATGGGGGAGAACTATAACTTATTGGCTTGATGTGAATTGATAGTACTATATATAAAATTACATGTACCTAAATGAACTTTTGCTCCTCCCATGATCATTGAATTTGTTATCAATAGTAGACGTTTAGTGATCATCTCAACAATAATACTTATTCTAATGATCGTTAATAACTTGGGAATCAAATTCATTATTACTAAATAAATATACTAATTTGGATTAATATGCTTGCTATCACATTAGCTAAGCCACACTCACACAAACTTCAGGTTGTGGATTTGATAACCATTTAGACGATGCATTGATTTAAAACACTAAATGGTATCATGTTGGGATATGCATATCCTTTAATCACTTCCATAATATTTAGGGATTCTTACCCTACTTTGGTTGGTAAATAATTATTTTCCCTTGAGAGCAAATATTGCATGCTAATTACCAACTTGAAGAATCTTCTAGTTCTTCAATACACTTCACATCATCATTGACTCGGTGTGGTCTAACCGATCATGCAAATTAATTAAATAATTATGATCCATAAACTTTTGGATTATGATCACATATGTATTACTTGCACGTATTTAATACAAAATGTAATATATGAGAGAATGTATTATAACTTCAAAGTTCAAACCACCATGTTATATAATCACTTCTTAGTTTGTCACTTTTAGTTGTTGATCTCATTATGACCATCATTACAATGATGATTGTTGAGATCATTATTAACTTTGCTATCTTATAATTTCTAATAGTTTGATCTCATTATTAACATGATCATTGTTGAACTTCTAATGGTCGATCTCATTATTAATATGACTATCATTACAACTTTCTTAATGATGTCCATGATCACAATGATCAATATATATTCACTTCATGGATCAAAGTAAAACTACACAATTTTCATGGTTTTCCATTATTTACTCGAACACATAGATATAAATTCATTTAAAACCTTTCATGCCCTTTAGTAATATTGCTACTTCAAGAGCATATTTGAGGTTTGACAAACAAAATTAGTTTTATCGGATTTTCCCTTATAAATAAACTTCTCTTCGTATAATGTTAATCACGAACTAATTATATGTCCGAGTCTTATAATATTACCGGTCTAACATCTCACGACCTTTTTATAACTTGATAATGAGATACATGAAGTATGACACTTTGGATGCCAAATCTGAGCATATTTCTCCTCTTTCATGAGAGTGACAATAAACCACAACTTTGGTTTAATCGTTTTATTCCGTATTATCATATTATTGATGCAAAGAAATGATAGCATATAGAATAAAAGGTAAAGATAATATCAAATCATATACGATACATGACCTTATAGCATGTCACCATATAAAAACAAGTTATTTTGGTATTCTTTATAAACAATTTTTATTTTCACATAATATAGATCAACAAAGGTGTAGTCTGTTCGGACCATGAAGGTTTATCAACCGTAAACATTCTAGATATCTTTAATGAGATTTAGAGAGCGTGACATTCCAGGTGTCATATTTGAGTATATTTATACTCTCCCATGATGTTGACAATGAACCACAACTTTAATTAAGCTTAGTTAAGTTGTTCTATCTATATAACAAATAATTACGTCTAGAACAAATGCATACATAAAATAAATTATACAATACTTGATATAACATGTCACTAGATATAATATTTATGTATTTGTAAACTCTCATGACATAACTAATCATGTGCATATATTTTAAATATCATGCTCAATTATCAACTTCTTTATGGTTATGTTGATATTGTTATATTACATAATTCAATAAACACACAGGTTACCAAACAATGTTGGGTTCATAAAATCAAATTTTATGTACTAGCCAGTTTTCATAAAGTAACATGTTAGAATCAATTTTCATACAACAATGACTTTATTTAATCTATTTAATTTTTTGACATTCTGAATAACAATAATAATTAGAATTGAACCACACAGGATGCATAGGGAAATCAAAATATTTATCTAGTGAAACATAACTTTTGTATTAATAATTTCAGTAAAGTATTTCAAAATAAATGAACTATGTCAACATTTCCAATTGGTTCATACAAGTTTATTATCAATCAACATTCACCAAATACTTATGGACCATGGTTTTTTAATTCCGTAACTATTTATTTTCAAAATAAAACAAGGAATATAAGCATAATTGTCAAGTAATTATATCATAATAGTATAGTTATATCATATTTATTATCCAGTAAAGTAAAATTTACTTGTAAGAGGTAACTAATTGCATCATATATGTTTCTTCCAAAAGGATATAGCAATAATAATTCAATGATTTTTATTTTTTTATTTTCTAATAAATAACGTGGAAATATATACGTAACTTGAAATTTACCAAAATAAAATAAGACATAACTTTTCTTAATACCATAATCACTGTTTAAATAAACCACTATCCTATACCAAAATAAATATATCATAAATGTATAACAAAAACAATTACCAACTATCATTATTATTCTATTAAATATGAATTATGTCATGCATATATATTACTTATTAACAAAATTTTTTTTTGCTCAGTTGGGACGTTTGGGTTAGCATATGATAGTTGATGGGCTGAGAAAAAGTCGAAAAGTTGTTTAATGTTCATTCCGCTTTCCTAGATTCCCTAGGTCACCGAACCAACCCAAGTCTTTATCAAATTCTAAGTTCCATCCAAATCTCCCATATTGAGTACTAACTTTTTCTCAAAAGCTGATTAAGATTAAAAAAAAACATTGATAAGAATTACCTTAAATTTCGAATCATAAGAAGTCGTGACAATTTTTGCTGACGGCGTACAGTGGTGTAGTCATTTTTCAATCCAGTTCGGAACAAATTAATTAAAATGAATGTAAATTAAGAGAGTATTATATACCGTGTCTATGTAATATTTTGTAGAAAAAACCATTGATATGGATGGAACAACAATATAAAACGGACAGAAGTGAGTGAAGAATAAAATGAACAAATGAATAATACAAATCAGACTCACCTTGTAGTTTAACTTCAAGAGGATCGTGCTGATAACGTGTTGTAAAACGATGACCTACTAGCAATGTATAGAGAAGAATGGGAGAATGGGAGATGGATTTCTTATTGATTGATTTCAACATCATATACAAATGCCATTATATATAGGCCCTTACATTAGTACAATAGTAACTAAAGAGATAGGAGTTATAGAGGTGGATAGTCACTACATAATGGATGCACTAAAGGGATAGGAGTTATAGATGTGGATAGTCACCACATAATGGATACATTCATAACACATTGGACTTTGTGGTGATAAATCCATTGAACTACCAACTTATCATGAATTACAACTAAAATGTAATGTAATGTACGAATCCTAAGATGGTCGGTTAACTATATGCTATAGAAGAAAACAAGAGTTTTTGAGCAAATACCTTTCTCGTGACATTGCAACCAACAACCAAGGGCATCATAACAAAACATAAATCATTGCTTTAACTAGAATTGTGCTAAACATACCTCTCTTGCCTGGTGTTTTGTGCTAAACATCCTCACGTCCCAGTCGTAACGATGTTTAGATTAAAACATGCATGGTCTATATATAACCCCTCAATACACCGTGTAATAAATGCAATTCTCTTTCTATATTCAATGTTGATTACTTTCAACTCTAAACATTTTTTACTTTTCCGTGTTGATTGTTTATTTTTATCGCTATTTAGATTAAAGCTTGATATACCAAAATAACAAATACATCTTCGCTAGCATCCTTCTACAAATCCGCCGTGAAACGCATGCTCAAATACCAGTTATTAGACCATGTGTAGTGATTACCGTAGGGCTGTAAACAAACCAAACGTTCAGCGAACAGTTCGTGAACCGTTTGGCGGGAAGTTCATTTATGTTCGTTCGTTTAATAAACGAATGAACATGAACAGGAAATTTCGTTCGATTAGTTAAATGAACGAACATGAACAGAGGTCTCGTTCATTCGATTGTGTTCGTGAACGTTCGGTAATGTGTTCGTGAACGTTCGGTAATATGTTCGTGAATGTTGTCACACCCCCAAAATCCACACGCGGAGTATCACCGCTTGGAGGCGTGACATGACCAGGATCAAGCCATCAATCATATTGAACATATAAGTAATAAGTAAAAGTAAATGTAATCCGTCACAATACAATTGGTGTTCAATCAAAAACATAGTATAGGTAGCGGAAGCATAGTATGAAAATCCAACACAAGTGTTAAGTTTAAAGAGTCATAAAGTTTTCATCAAAACATCCACAATCCGTGCCACAACGACCGCGCCTCCCGTGCAAGTTCCATGAGTACCTATGGTCCTGCAAGGCATGTAACAGAGAGTCAACAACTAGTTGAGCGAGTTCACAGTAAGTAAGTTCGTTGCATAACAATGCGTTACTAACTAAGCCGTTGAATAGGTTCAACTGGTGGGGGCTTCCCATGTTGTATGCACTAATAGTGGGGGCTTCCCATGTTGTATACACTAATAGTGGGGGCTTCCCATGTTTGTATTTACTAGACGAGTTGTACCATAAGTGTTCTTCTTGACCCGAGAACAGGATTGCGTATAAGGTTTACGTAGGCTTTACGTAAGTGCCCTTCTCAACCCGAGGACAGTGGTACGCGGTGGTTTACGTAGGTTTTACGTAAGTGTCCTTCTTAACCCGAAGACAGTAGTATGTATGAGTTTACGTAGGTTTTACGTAAGTGCCCTCCGCCACCCGAGGACAGTGGTAAGTACAAGTATACGTAGGTTTTACGTATGTGTCCTTCGCATCCGAGGACGATGGTAGGTAGTCTAGTAATAGTGAAAGTCCAAGTAATTGTTCAACCTCATTTCTTTCAATCCCATTCCCTACCCTCCGGGAATCCCATGCCTTGGTAAGAGTGTGAACTCACCTCGGTTTGCTCGGTATGCTCAAAGGGTTACACGTTCACAATTAATCAATCACGACCTATAGTACGCACGTGTATATAATCAGTTTTCGTTCGTAATAATCTTGCACACAAATCTAACGTCACATAGTGTGTTTGGCAGTTAAATCATCATGCAGCATATAAGCAGTCAGTCAAGTCCATGTAAATTCATGCTTGACCGGGTTTACATGCAGTTAACATACTTCACCAAGTTAACACACTTAACAGGATTCACACACTAGCAATGTTACATGTCTAACAGAGTTAACATGTTTACTGAATTAACAACTAACGGAGTTGATAACTAACAGAGTTAATGTTTAATAGTTTTAGCAGACTAACGGAATTAACCAAAGTAAATGATTTAACTGAAGAACAAGTTAACAAGGTTAATCACTATCAGAGTTAACATCCTTAACTTAACAAAGTTCACTGTACAAACAATCAACGAAGTCACTTTGTGGGCGAAAACCCTTGGACGAAATCACTAGGTGTCCAAAATTACCTATATTGGCGAAAACACCCTAAATCAAGACACAATATAATCAATTACAAACAACACTCATCGGATCAATGGCCATATTAACAATCAAGACATCATCACCTCATTTAATGCTCCACACATTCATAACTTTGACTAATTCTGACAACACACATGGGCCATCATTTACTTGTATGTTTACATGGATTGATGGAATCAAGATTGCACATGCACATGGGCCATATTCCTTCGATTTAATTGGACCGATTTACCTACTATGCATCAATTCCTTATGATATTCTTAAATCTCATGCATTAACATATATAACCATAATACAACCACATCATCAGATCATTCATTAACACATTAACAGACATACACGATTAAATCAAATCATCCAATATACATGGCAGTTTGTCGATAATATAAATATATATAACGATCACGAATCCCCACAACACTCAATATTCAAAGCATCTAGATTCTCAACCCTAATTGTCATCATCATCAAATTGAACATGTTCAATACGCATAACATAATGTAACTGATCATACAAAATCACAGATTATAAAAATTCCTAACAAACCCATCCATACAATACACAACAGAATCACCTAACAGTTGATCCATGGTAACAAACATATAGTGCATGATGAATTAAATCAATTAACTATTAGCAGCAGGTTACTAACCCAAACGAGATGCACAACGAATACGTAAAAAGGCTTCGAGATCCTAGACTTGCCGTCGCACAGGGATGAGGAGAGAGAAGTGGTTAGGGTTTGCCAGTTATCGATTATATGTACAGATTTAAAACAATACCTATATTCGAAGGTTACCGGGCCAAAGCCCATTCCATGTTTTCGTCATTGGGGGGGGGGGGGTTTCGTGAGGTGGGGTTTTCGAGTGGAGAGGGTGTTTCAAGTAGGGGTCAACAATTATTAATAATATAACACATATATTAACAATACATAATATACATCTCAATGTAGGTGGGTGATTCGGCTAGGATCCAAGTTTTAATTAAATAATCATAATATTAATACCAAATGTATTATTAACTTACACTCAAAGATAATGCACACCAAATACATAAAACACACTATGCTATAAGTACAAGGTTAAGTCGAATAGAGACCTTGAGAACTCAGGTTGTCACATTATCCCCAACTTGAAAGAAATTTCGTCCCGAAATTTAGTACGTGGTTACTGAGGAAGCTAGTTTGTGTTGTGTAGTTTACTGGTTTTCCTGGGGTGTCACATCATCACCCCGTTGATTTGGAATTTCGTCCCGAAATTCTGTAGTAGCTTCAGCCTCAGTTGTGGTTGTACTGTTTCCGAATAACTGGGGATATTTGAGTTTCATTTGATCTTCTCGTTCCCAGGTGAACTCTGGGCCACGACGGGAGTTCCAACGAACTCGAACAAGAGGTATTTTGGTGTGTTTGAGGACCTTAACATCCCGGTCCGTGATTTCAACTGGTTCCTCGATGAATCGCAACTGATCGTCGATAGTGAGCTCCTTCAAAGGAACTATGAGGGTCTCATCTGACAGACACTTCTTCAGATTCGACACATGGAAAATGTTGTGAACTGCACTGAGTTCTGCTGGTAAGTTCAGTCTGTAGGCCACTTTGCCTATTTTCTCAATAATTTCGAACGGTCCAACGTACCGTGGATTAAGTTTGCCTCGTTTGCCAAAACGAACAACACCCTTCCAGGGTGAGACTTTGAGTAGCACTCGCTCCCCAACCTGGAATTCGAATGGTTTCCTGCCCTTATCGGCGTATGCTTTCTGACGGTCGCGAGCTGCCGCCATGCGTTGTCGTATTTGAGCAATCTTTTCTGTTGTGTCTACTACTAGTTCTGGACCTGTGATCTGACTATCACCCACCTCTGCCCAACAGAGAAGTGATCGGCATTTACGCCCGTACAATGCCTCGAATGGAGCGGCTTGAATGCTGGTATGGTAACTGTTGTTATACGAGAACTCCACTAATGGGAGATGTTTTTCCCAGCCGTTGCCGAAATCGATTACACATGCACGAAGCAAGTCTTCTAAAGTTTGAATAGTGCGCTCAGACTGTCCATCCATCTGAGGGTGATAAGCTCTGCTCGTGTCTAACCGTGAGCCAAAAGATTTGTGCATTGCTTGCCACAATTTTGAAGTAAAACGTGCATCACGATCAGAGATAATGGAGGTTGGTACCCCGTGCCTTGAAACCACTTCTTTTAAGTAGATGTCTGCTAATGTAGAGAACTTGTCTGTTTCTTTGATAGCCAAGGAGTGTGCAGACTTTGTGAGTCGATCCACGATCACCCGAATAGTATCATTCCCACGTTGAGATCTAGGCAGGCCAGTAACAAAATCCATGGAAATTTGCTCCCATTTCCATTGTGGTATCTCTGGTTGTTGGAGTAGGCCTGATGGTTTCTGATATTCAGTCTTGACTCTCGCACAAGTCAAGCACTTGCTGACGTAAGTAGCTATGTGAGCTTTCATGCTAGGCCACCAATATGTGGTTTTCAAGTCGTGGTACATCTTATCCGAACCAGGATGTACTGAGTAGCGAGACTTATGAGCTTCATCCATTACAAGCTCGCGTAAGTTGCCATAGAGTGGGACCCAAATGCGTCCTGTTACATAGTAGGCGCCGTCTGCCTTTTGTTCTAACCGTTGCCTTGAGCCGCGTAGGGCTTCAGCCCTGACGTTTTCTGGTTTCAATGCTTCTACCTGAGCATCTCGTATCTGAGAAGGAAGACTAGACTGAATAGTGAGTTGCAACGCCCGTACACGCCTAGGTGTAGTATCCTTTCGACTGAGGGCGTCAGCCACAACATTTGCTTTGCCCGGATGGTACTTTATAGCACAGTCGTAATCGTTTAAAAGCTCAACCCATCGACGCTGACGCGTGTTCAACTCTTTCTGCTTGAAGATATGCTCGAGACTCCTGTGATCGGTGTAGATGGTGCACTTGGTACCGTACAGTTAATGTCTCCATATCTTGAGCGCAAAAACAACAGCTCCCAGCTCTAAATCGTGTGTAGTGTAATTCCGTTCGTGAATCTTAAGTTGGCGCGAAGCATAAGCAATGAGTTTATCCCGTTGCATCAACACACATCCAAGACCCTGAATGGATGTGTCGCAATAGACCACAAAATCGTCTGTGCCCTCTGGCAATGAGAGAATAGGTGCGCTGCAAAGTCTATCCTTTAAGTGCTGAAATGCTGTTTCCTGTGTATTACCCCAACGGTAAGCAACACCTTTCTGTGTCAGTAGTGTAAGCGGCTGTGCAATCTTTGAGAAGTCTTTGATGAACCGTCTGTAATAACCCGCCAAACCCAAGAATTGGCGGATTTCTGTTGGTGTACGGGGTGCAGGCCAGTTCTTAATCGAATCAACTTTCGATGGATTAACATGAATTCCATCCTTGTTTACTACGTGGCCTAGGAAATGAACTTCACGAAGCCAGAAGTCGCATTTTGAAAACTTGGCGTACAGCTGTTCTGCTCGAAGGAGTTCCAAAATGAATCGTAAATGCTGCTCGTGTTCCTCCTGACTCTTCGAATAGATCAGGATGTCGTCAATAAATACAATAATGAACTTATCAAGATAAGGTTTGCACACCCTGTTCATAAGATCCATGAAAACCGCAGGTGCGTTTGTTAGCCCAAATGGCATGACCAAAAACTCGTAATGGCCGTAGCGAGTTCTGAACGCTGTTTTGGAGACGTCCTCGTCCCGGACTCTTAGTTGATGATAGCCTGACCTCAGATCAATCTTCGAGTAATAGCTCGACCCTTGCAACTGGTTGAATAAGTCGTCGATGCGTGGAAGAGGATAACGATTCTTCACGGTCACCTTGTTCAGTTCGCGGTAATCTATGCACATGCGGAAAGTACCGTCCTTCTTCTTCACAAATAATACTGGAGCTCCCCAGGCGAAGAGCTAGGACGTATGAAACCCTTTTCCAAGAGTTCTTGCAATTGCTTGGACAGTTCTTCCAATTCAGTTGGAGCTAAGCGATAAGGTGCTCGAGCTATGGGTGCTGCTCCTGGAGCTAGCTCGATCTGAAATTCGACCTGGCGATGAGGCGGTAGACCAGGTAATTCCTCAGGAAACACTTGAGGAAAGTCGCGTACAACTGGAATGTCCTCTAACTTTTTCTCTTTCGTCGATGCATCAGTAACAAGTGCTAAGATAGCGGTGTGACCCTTTCGCAAACACTTCTGGGCCTTAAGAAAGGAGATGATGCCCACTACAGCACCACTCTTGTCGCCTTGAATTTCGAGAGGTTCTTTGCCAGAACGGGGAATACGAACAATCTTTTCTTTGCATAGGATCTCTGCTTGCTATTGAGATAACCAATCCATCCCAATAACGATGTCGAAACTACCCAGAGCTATAGGAATGAGATCGATAGAGAAAGTCTGACCAGCTAAGACAAGCTTACAACCCTTGACTATGTGACCACTGTGGTGTCTGTTGCATCTGTTGCACTTTGGGTGGTTTCCTCGATATCCACCCTGCCCTTGACTACCAGAAGATTGCTGACCAGGGCTCTGATAGTCATCAATCTTTCGCTGTTGTGCCTGGGACTGAACTGAAGTCGAACCCTTGCTGGAGGTTCCATCCCACTTTCGTTTGTTGTCACTGGGAGTAGCAGAAGTAGTAGTAGTAGTAGTAGCACCTATACGCTTAGGCAGTTTGTTCTGTTCCACTGCCTGGTCCGTGAGACGATGAGCAAGACGAGTAACATCCTGGATAGTAGCAAGGTTAGCAGCAGTCACATGACTTTGAATCTCTGGTACTAAGCCTTTGAGGTACAGCTCAATGTGTTTGATGGGAGGATCCACCATAGTTGGACATAACACTGCCAGTTCGTTGGATCGTTTCGTGTACGCTTCTATCTCTGACCCCGTCATCTTCAGGTTAAAGAACTCCACTTCCAGCTTGTGGATGTCATCACGACTACAGTATTCACGTTTGATCAGTTCTTTAAAATCATTCCAGCCGCCAGCCCCAGCATCTGAACTTGCACGTTCCACCAAGTTAGCGCAGTGCCTTCGAGAGTACCAGTGGCGTACTTCACCCTACGAGCCTCAGGGCATTCACACATTTCGAAGACCGATTCGAGCTTCTCGAACCAGTGGGGGAGTCCAATGGCCCCTTCAGTGCCACTAAAAGTACTAGGACGACAGTCCATGAACGTCTTGAATGTGCATACAGGTGGCTGAGTGTGTTGACTTGTCGTGTGCGTAAGAGTAAACAAAATTAAGCACAAGTGTCGGTTTACGAGAGTAGGATCTAAAGATCCTAGAGTAAGTGGTGATGGTAGGTTATACCTCCTGCCTGGGCAGCTGCGAGTGCTGCAGTAACTTGTTTAGTGATCAAAGCCGCCAACTGGGCTTGAGTTAGGTTAACGCGTCCACTCATGATCTTGATATCTAAGAGAACATGAGTGAGAGAGGTTCGCAAAAGTGCGATGACAGAAGAGAGTATGCACATAAGTGTTTCAATCAACAGTTGTTACGTTTATCTAAGCATACCATGAGCAAAGTTCTATGTAATTCTAGCAAGTAGGCAATAAAACATATACCATATTACCTAGAATGTTGAGTCTTGCACATGGAGCGAAGCGTCGTTGTGGATCGTTGAGCACTGTACAGGTTATAGTCTGGTTTTAATAAAAATGTTTTCCCCTTATTAAAACCAAGTTCACTATAACCAATGGCTCTGATACCAATCTGTCACACCCCCAAAATCCACACGCGGAGTATCACCGCTTGGAGGCGTGACATGACCAGGATCAAGCCACCAATCATATTGAACATATAAGTAATAAGTAAAAGTAAATGTAATCCGTCACAATACAATTGGTGTTCAATCAAAAACATAGTATAGGTAGCGGAAGCATAGTATGAAAATCCAACACACGTGTTAAGTTTAAAGAGTCATAAAGTTTTCATCAAAACATCCACAATCCGTGCCACAACGACCGCGCCTCCCGTGCAAGCTCCATAAGTACCTATGGTCCTGCAAGGCATGTAACAGAGAGTCAACAACTAGTTGAGCGAGTTCACAGTAAGTAAGTTCGTTGCATAACAATGCGTTACTAACTAAGCCGTTGAATAGGTTCAACTGGTGGGGGCTTCCCATGTTGTATGCACTAATAGTGGGGGCTTCCCATGTTGTATGCACTAATAGTGGGGGCTTCCCATGTTTGTATTTACTAGACGAGTTGAACCATAAGTGTTCTTCTTGACCCGAGAACAGGATTGCGTATACGGTTTACGTAGGCTTTACGTAAGTGCCCTTCTCAACCCGAGGACAGTGGTACGCGGGGGTTTACGTAGGTTTTACGTAAGTGTCCTTCTTAACCCGAAGACAGTAGTATGTATGAGTTTACGTAGGTTTTACGTAAGTGCCCTTCGCCACCCGAGGACAGTGGTAAGTACAAGTATACGTAGGTTTTACGTATGTGTCCTTCGCATCCGAGGACGATGGTAGGTAGTCTAGTAATAGTGAAAGTCCAAGTAATTGTTCAACCTCATTTCTTTCAATCCCATTCCCTACCCTCCGGGAATCCCATGCCTTGGTAAGAGTGTGAACTCACCTCGGTTTCCTCGGTATGCTCAAAGGGTTACACGTTCACAATTAATCAATCACGACCTATAGTACGCATGTGTATATAATCAGTTTTCGTTCGTAATAATCTTGCACACAAATCTAACGTCACATAGTGTGTTTGGCAGTTAAATCATCATGCAGCATATAAGCAGTCAGTCAAGTCCATGTAAATTCATGCTTGACAGGGTTTACAGGCAGTTAACATACTTCACCAAGTTAACACACTTAACAGGATTCACACACTAGCAATGTTACATGTCTAACAGAGTTAACATGTTTACTGAATTAACAACTAACGGAGTTGATAACTAACAGAGTTAATGTTTAACAGTTTTAGCAGACTAACGGAATTAACCAAAGTAAATGATTTAACTGAAGAACAAGTTAACATGGTTAATCACTATCAGAGTTAACATCCTTAACTTAACAAAGTTCACTGTACAAACAATCAACGAAGTCACTTTGTGGGCGAAAACCCTTGGACGAAATCACTAGGTGTCCGAAATCACCTATATTGGCGAAAAAACCCTAAATCAAGACACAATATAATCGATTACAAACAACACTCATCGGATCAATGGCCATATTAACAATCAAGACATCATCACCTCATTTAATGCTCCACACATTCATAACTTTGACTAATTCTGACAACACACATGGGCCATCATTTACTTGTATGTTTACATGGATTGATGGAATCAAGATTGCACATGCACATGGGCCATATTCCTTCGATTTAATTGGACCGATTTACCTACTATGCATCAATTCCTTATGATATTCTTAAATCTCATGCATTAACATATATAACCATAATACAACCACATCATCAGATCATTCACTAACACATTAACAGACATACACGATTAAATCAAATCATCCAATATACATGGCAGTTTGTCGATAATATAAATATATATAACGATCACGAATCCCCACAACACTCAATATTCAAAGCATCTAGATTCTTAACCCTAATTGTCATCATCATCAAATCGAACATGTTCAATACGCATAACATAATGTAACTGATCATACAAAATCACAGATTATAAAAATTCCTAACAAACCCATCCATACAATACACAACAGAATCACCTAACAGTTGATCCATGGTAACAAACATATAGTGCATGATGAATTAAATCAATTAACTATTAGCAGCAGGTTACTAACCCAAACGAGATGCACAACGAATACGTAAAAAGGCTTCGAGATCCTAGACTTGCCGTCGCACAGGGATGAGGAGATAGAAGTGGTTAGGGTTTGCCAGTTATCGATTATATGTACAGATTTAAAACAATACCTATATTCGAAGGTTACTGGGCCAAAGCCCATTCCATGTTTTCGTCATGGGGGGGGGGGGGTTTCGTGAGGTGGGGTTTTCGAGTGGAGAGGGTGTTTCAAGTAGGGGTCAACATTTATTAATAATATAACACAAACAATACATAATATACATCTCAATGTAGGTGGGTGATTCGGCTTGGATCCAAGTTTTAATTAAACAATCATAATATTAATACCAAATGTATTATTAACTTACACTCAAAGATAATGCACACCAAATACATAAAACACACTATGCTATAAGTACAAGGTTAAGTCGAATAGAGACCTTGAGAACTCGGGTTGTCACAAATGTGTTCGTGAGCATTCGTTCATTTTCGTTCGTTTATATTTGTATGTTTGTGTTTTAAATAAAGATTTTGGTACCTTCATATATCTTATCTATACTTTTTATATTATTAAACTTTTATTTATTTTATTACCCTAACAGTTAAACTAGGAAACCCTCTTTCACCTTGTTTATGCACCATTTCCCTTTCCTTTCTCATTATTTACATTAGCGAATACGATCGACCTCCATTCCACATTAAGAGATTCAAGTTCAAGTGCTACTCTCTGGGCCATCTACTTTTATCCTTCGTCGCGTTCACCAAATTTATTTGTGTTCGTGAACCGTTCGCGAACACACTCATTACCTTAATGAACGAACATGAATATAAAATCTGGTTCGGTAAGTGTTCATAAACCGTTCATGAACACATTTATTTCCTTAACGAATGAACACGAACAAGGCCTTGTTCGTGTTCGTTCTGTTCGTTTACAGCCCAAGGACTAGGTAACTAGTGACATGGCGCATGACGTGGCGGATGAGCGCGTCCGCGCATGCTGCATGACCAGCTGGCCTGCGCGCTGGCGCATGGACTGATGTGACGTGGCAGACTGGCAAGCGCATGAAAGTGAGCCAAAACGGCGCACGTGCGCATGAGCGTGAAGACCTGCGCGCGCATGAAATTGAGCCAAAGATGGGGCGCGCGCGCAGAAGCTTCCAGACATTATGACAGAGCAGTTACATTTCAGCATTTGAAACTAACGAGTCAAAGCAGGGCCGACCCAATGCTTATCAAAACCTAGGCTCGGGCCTAGGGCCTCCAAACTTTTAGGGCCTCCATTTAAAATAAAAATGATATATAATATATAAATTGTTTTGATTCTATAGATCTATTAACTTTGCTAGTATAGTGGTATTAGTCCTACCCTAGTCTTGTAAAGACCCTAGCTTCGAATCTCATAAGCAAAATATTTTTTTTTCCTTTTGGCGCATCCTTCTGGTGACATTAAACGAAAGACTCATAAGCAATATAATTTTTTTTTCCTTTTGGCGCGTCCTTCTGGTGACAATAAACAAAAGACTGAGATATATTAATTAAATAAAGTTGTGATACTGTAATTATTTCAAGTATTTTTATCAAGTACAAAGCAAATTAAAAAATAAAATGGATTTATATTGTGTAAAAAATAGAAAATAGGGTATTAATGTTTAGGTATCTAAAAAACCCGATTTTCTAATACCCGATCATACCGAAACACGGTTTGGTTCCCGAAATTGGGTATTAGAAAAACCCGATTTTTGCACCTCTAATGTTAGTCAATAACGAAATTGGGCCTCCACTTTGTAGTTTGCTTAGGGTCTCCGAAAACACAGGAATGACTCTGAGTCAACGGTTTTGACTGAGAATTAAATGACGAATTAAAGTGCATTGAAGACGTTTAATGCAATTTAATTCTCCTATTTAATTCGTTTTTCAGTTTCATCACAAGATCTGCAGTATAAATAGGAGGCTACCCCTGCAGCAGAAAGACACCAAAATTCACAGCTTATGCAACTTTCTCTCTACAGCTTCTTTATCTTTTTATGTCTAGTAGCAAGGTACATCTTTGGGTTTCATCAAGTCTGGCAGTGCAACTGCTTAGGCTGTTGTATCGTGGAAACAAACGAGTTCTCCTGGGAGACTCGAAATTTGTTTTAAGGGACCGTGTCTAACACGATACTCAGCCAAGAACTACTTTATTTTCTGTGATTTCGTTCTTGTTTATCTTGCATTTCCATTGTAACCAGTATTATTGTCTTACTGCTTTCCTTTTCTTGTATTGTAATTCAAGTTAATAAAGTTTTTATTTATTTTATGCGAATGGATTCCTACATAACCTACAGTAACACACACAACTTTTATATATACATATACACAGATACGCATATATATATATATATATATATATATATATATATATAGAGAGAGAGAGAGAGAGAGGGATGGCTATGTGTAGAACATAAATTATTAACATGCAATACAAAATAAACAATTTACTTCTTTTAATCTTAAAAATGGTATAAATAGTTTATTCTCACTCCCGATATATATATATACAGGGGAAGGTTCATTGGGGAACACTAAAAAAGTGGGGAACAACGGGGAACCGACTCAAACGAACTCCGATTGGACTCATTCCAGCGGCGTTGGAACCGGCTCGTCGAACCTTAACTAAGATCTCTTAACCCTAAACCCTAAACTCTAAATCCTAACTCCTAAACTTTAAACCCTAAAGCTAAAAAATAAGGCTAAAACCTAAGCTAAACCGTAAAATCTAAACTATAAACCCTAAAAGCTAAACCCTAAAGGCTAAACCTAAAGCTAAACCCTAATCCCTAAAGCTAAACCCTAAACCCTAAATCTAAACCTTAAAGCTAAACCCTAAAATCCAAACCCTAATATATTTAGGGTTTAGGGGTTATGATTTAGTGTTTAGGGTTAAAAGATCCTAGCTAGGGTTCGACGAGCCGGTTCCAACACCGTAGGAATGAGTCTAATCGGAGTTCGTTTGAGTCGGTTCCCCACTGTTTCCCACTTTTTTAGTGTTCCCCAATGAACCTCACACTTAGAAACTAAATGTAAATAATCTATAGAAAATCGAAGTTGTAATGGTAATTTTGTTTTCAAAATATAGAGTATCAGTTTTAAATGCGAAAATTCAAAAAAGTAAACACACAAATATAAACGATACCTATCATCTCAACTTACTTGAATTAGAGAGCAATCAAAAATCTTCTGTGCTTCTTTCAAGCGTAAAACATCATTATACATATACCTCCTTATCTAAAATGAGCAGCATGTATGTATATATTAATTAGTGCTTTGAAAAAGCTTCTTAACTAAGTAACAAAAAAAAAAAAAAAACAATTAATCCTCAAAAACAACCTGTAAAATCCTGTGAGACTTGTGATGGATCACACAACGGCAGCACAAACTGAAGCAGCAATCCATACAGAAGGAGTTCTCGTCATTTTTCTTTTCTTCTTCATGTACCAAACATGAATTGAAAAACTTTTCATCTAACAGAATGCTCAACTATATATGTATAAATAAAAGTAGTTAGTAAAGTAAATGAAGCCTATCGGCAAAAGATGATAAACATACATTGAAATGGAAAAATCACCATTTTCAAGTTCTTGGATGCCATTAAATCAATCTGAATGAATCCGGATGTTAACTTTGAAATATGAGTTGAAATTAATCAAGTAGTTCCATATATAGCAAAAAGTTATAGCTAGAGCCTATGATCAACCTGTATATTCAAGTACTAGACCTATGTCCTATGATTGATTGGACATGATCCCTAAAAAGATAAAAAGTTATGTGTTTTATTTGATTAACTAGTACAGTACCGATATGATATTCAAATGTAAACTGTAAACTGACCAAAAGAACACTGGTAGTACCAAACTGGTAGTAAAGCAAAAATGGAAACAAGATGCATGTCTTCCTGTCTCAACATATGCCAAGTACTGTGACAATACTTCAAAACAAGCACTACATATGCATAATTACTTTTTAAAAAAGAAACAAGATGCATGTCTTCCTGTCTCAACATATGCCATGTGTAAGATTAAATATATTAATGTTGTAATATTTAATCTTGTAGCCATATAATCATTTATATTAGACGGTGGGTTATGGTGGGGCTTGGGTTGGAATATCTTCGATCTTAGGCTTCGGATCATTTACTGTTACTTATGCCATGTAAATGACACATCCGCTCTTCAGACACTTCGATACCTTGAGAATAGACACATTGTTGGGCAAACCATATTGTGTATCTCCTTGAATAGTGACAGATTCACCAGAAGGGGTTTTGATGATAACTAGCTTTTTATCACATGCAATTTGGGCTTGGTTATGCGACAACCAATCCATGCCTAAAACCACATCAAAACCAGCAAGAGGGATAGCGGAATAGAATGGTTCCTAATGGATATAGAGCATCCATCAAGAAGAGTTGAAGCTGTTTCTAAGGTACCATCGGCAAGCTCTACCTCATATTTTATGTCTAGAGTCTTAATAGGCAGATTCAGTAACTTACAAAACTTATGGTCTATGAAGGACTTATCAGCACCTGAATCAAATAAGACTCTAGCATAATTATTATTAATGAGGAAGGTACCTGTTATGACGTTCTCGTCATTCACCGCTTCTCTTGCATTCATCTGAAAATCCCTAGCATTGTTTTTCTTCGCCTCCTCGGGCTTCTTAGCATTCTTGGGGCAATTGGTCTTGATGTGCCCCTTTTCATTGCAACCGTAACAGGTTGCATCCTTGATGTTTCGGCACTCTACAGACTTGTGCCCTTTCTTCTTGTAAATCCCACATGGTTTAGCTTGTGGGTCCTGGTTGCACTTTCCAAAGTGCCTTTTGTTGCAAGTCTTGCACCTGGGCTTGTCACTTGACTGCCCTTTCTTAGAACCAAAGTTCCCTTTGTTATTCTTGTTAGATTGAGGGGACTTGTCTTCCTCCCTCTTCCTCTTTCCGTCATCGGTAGCTTTCTTTTCCCTACTCCTCACAATGTCTAGAGTAAGGGACAAAGATAGATCCACAGTAGATCTATATGTAGCAGGCTTAGAAGCCTTGACATTTCCTTTCACTTCAGGGGCTAAACCACCTATGAAATGCGCAATGCGTTTGGGTTCAGGGGTGACCAAATACGGTACGAGTCTCGACATCGAGTTGAAACTGGTCACATAGGACCTACAGTCCAAGTCCTTCATCACCAAAGTGAGGAAGTCAGTCTCTATTCTCTCGACTTCATGTTGAGGACAGTAAGTGTCCTTTACAAGATCAACAAATTTGTTCCACGAAAGGTTATACAAAGGAACCTTTCCAGTGGATTGCACCAATGCTTTCCACCAAGTGAGGGCGTCGCCCTTGAAAGATCGAGACACAAACTTAACTATATCTTCCTTAGCACATCCACTGATGTCAATTATAGTCTCAATTTCATCTGACCACTTCATGCAGTCGATTGCTCCCTTTTCTCTTGTGAAATCCCTCGGTTTACAGGATACGAAGTATTTATAGGTACACCCCTTGGTGTACTTGGGAGTCTGATTTAACACAACCTTCTGAGATTCAAATCTCTGGTTGGATGAATGCCGAGATTCATCCCTTTTTGATGCATACGAATGCTGTAGGGGTTTCGTATGAGTTTTTGACCGAACATGACTCAGTTCGTTGAATATTTTATCCACCGTTTGAGCCACTGCGGTGTCAATCATTGCTTGCAATTCCGCATTTGTAAGATTTATTCTTGCTTCATTATTGTTTTCTTCATGCAGATGACTGTTTGCTTCGTCAGAGCCAGCCATGATTTGAGTACTATATCAAACAATAATGATATATTTAAATTATATAATGAATCATCGCATTGATGATTAGATGATCATGGTATTATTAAACCATATAGACCATTTTAAGTAATAAATAACAATCAATAGAATTCAGTCCTTTATATATTTATTAGACAGGGGAAATATAATTCACATCTGTCAATATCATAAAGGACATTTTCATTTAGCACAAGGCTCGTCTCGAAGGACATTTAGATAGCGCAAAAGGCCTTGTCACAGGGACGATTAGAATATAACCAGTGATCTCTTGGCTCAGTGATCCTTTAAGGGTCGAACATAGTCCATCGCCTTATTGACAAGAAGTTTATAGAATAGAACTATCATTGTCATTATTACACCTTTGCTTATAAGCATACATCTCAAATGGATGTTTTAGGTGTATACATCATATTGACGTTTATTAGCCATAATTCATATTGATCATATAGGCCTATGAAAATGATTTGGAAGGATCCAAGTACATTTGGAAGCTTGTGTGGTTTCTCGTACCACACAATCAGGAATGTTAACATGTTTTCAGATGTTAACATGGAGTTATTTTCTTAAAAATGTTGTACCATCATAGCCATTTATATTTTGGCTAGGTTATACCCTTAAGAATTTCTTTGGCAGATCAATTTAAAAATTGAAATTATATAGTGATGATGTAATAAAAATACATATTTAAAATCAAAAAAGAAATTTCACTAAACCATAAAACTAGTACAAAGATGCCCTAAACGGGACTTGAAATAACACACTGCCCACGCAGGGGCTACAGAACTGGAAATAAGTCCATGCAGGGACTCGGTACTGAAAATAAAAATGCCCTCGCAGGGACTTGATTAAAAGACAATACAAGATAAAATAAACAACTTCCTACTTCTTTTTGCCTTTGATGAGACTTGCAAGGCCCTTGAGGAAACTGTTATGCTTCTTATTGGTTTCATCTGCTTTTCGCTCAACCCTGTCCAACCTCTGTAGAATCTCCTGAGTTTGCTCCTGTTGGGGAGGAGGAGGTTGTTGGTAAGGTGGTTATTGATACCCTTGCACCGGATATCTAGTTGGGTAAACTGGTGGGTAAGAAGAAGGATAAAGTGCATTATACTGTGCCGTAGTAAGATATGGATCATGGGTTCCATAATCCGTTGGATATCCAGATGGGTTATACCCAGACGAACCTGGGTATGTTGGTATCGGGTTGTCAAAACCCACTGGCGGTGGCAGTGGTGCATAAGAAACTGGCAAGGGATTGTCTTCCGGCACTGCATGCGAGGGTCCACTGATCGGTGCATTTTAGGTTCACTCTAGTTTATATTAATTAGCATAAAAATGCATTGATAAGGATATGAAATATACTACTCTAGTAAGTTTTTATATTTTAGAGGTCATGAAAAAAAAGTGTGCTTAAATGATAATATATAATTAATAAATGCTTTATTGGAATCTATTGATTGTAATACGAATGGTTGTGAATTGTGTGTGCAAAAGAATAAAAAAAATGAATTATTGAGCTTACATTATATTAATCCTAATTTTTGGATGTAGGAAAAGAATTATAGATGGACATGTGTGCTAGAAAGAGATAAAAGTTGCAGATTATGTTCACACGAAAAAACAAGATCATGAGAGCCATAAAGTGCAATTGTTTGGGCCGATCACTAACTGAATGTCCATATGGGGCCTTTTATCACAAATTAGATGAGACGTATAAAAAAATTTGCCTACGACTATTACGAGGAGGGAACGGTTACAAGGAAAAGAAAAAGGCAACTAGGGGGAGCCGGACATCGTTTGTTTTGGCTATCAAATCATCACAACATCATCATCGATTATTTTTATTATATTATAATTGGGATGGTGATTTTGATTATTATTCAAGCTTACGAAGATCAATCTTGCACCATGAGCGGCTAGTCTCTACGGTTTCACCCCGGTGTAGGTAGTTGTATTTTCTAGGGTTTATGCATTTGTTCTTTGATTCGACTTTGTGACAACTTGTATTGATTTTTGAAACCATTGACAATAGTGTACATTTGTTTCGTATTCGTAAATTGTCGAACGATGTTAAAAGTTATGACTTTGCGAAATGGTTATGTGTAGTTATGCGTTGTCGTGGTTAGGATTTACTTGTGTTGATTACAAAGTGCATTCTTGTCCGTTCTTCGAGACGTTGATAGTTATTGGCACCTAAGTCACGGTACACTAAATCCGCTAATCGTATGCAATTGAGTTGAGTTAAAACATGTAGGAACCCTAGGACTTACAATTACCGAAACCGGGTGTGATTCGTATTCTTAATTCCTGTTTTCAATTAAGTAGTTTAGTTTACAAGTTTAGTTAATAAATCATTGTTTTCGATAACATCAAATTGTCGGTTCATTCCGATTTATTTTAAAAACCAAACAAATAAAGAAAAATTAGCAAGCTTCATAATCACTTTGTACATTTTTGTAAATAGTCTAACTAATCGAACAGGTCGTGCAATACTAACCACATGCTCTTCGTGGATACGATACCTGACTTACCCTAGCTACCTAGGTTAATTGGGTTTTTGACTGATCGGGACGACACGGTCACGTCAAAATGGCGCCGCTGCCGGGGAGCTAGTGCGCTTAGTATTTCATTGCTTGTTCGATTTTAGTTTAGATTTTCTTTCTTGTATTTTTGTGATTTTACTTTGGGTGTTCGAGCTTGTTTGTGCAGGTACATGTTTTGCAGGTACCATCTTTCAACATGAATTGGGTAGATGATGATGACCCATGTATATGTTGTGGGAGCAACTGTCACTGGGTTGAGGATTGTCCGATGTTTGAGGTTAAATACGGAAATCGTGGGAGGTATTGCTCTGAATATAAGCGAGAAAAAGGATATGTGAGGGTTTGCTATGATGATGACGGGACACCCTTCTATTATCCCAACTTTGAACCGCCTGCACCACCGGGGCAAGAAAATAACGCTTATCAGTCATGTCCTTGTTGTGGAAAAGTTCACATACATGAAGATTGTCCAGTGTTTTGGAAAGATCCAGTGTTTTGGAAAGGAAAAATAAAGTCTGGTTACAAGCCACCACCACATTATCAAGAATACTACTATAAACCCGAATTGCCACATTTCTCAAGTTACCGGGAGGAGTATGATGATTATTATAATGAATACCCTCAACCGGCATACGAGGAACCTCAAGATTCAATAATTTCAAAGCTTGATGCGATCCTGAATGTAATAAAAGATTCAAGGCAAGAAATTAAGATGGAATTGAAGAAGGAACTTGAGGTGAGAGATAAAGCTCACGAGGCATTGGCAAAGCAAGTGGGTCAACTCACCGAAGAACTGGCTCAACTTAGACGAGACCAAGAGGTGTTGGCTAATGGTACCATGGTTGATGGTGATGTGGTGGAAGAGATTATGGATCTTCCGGAGCAAGAAAGCGATTGTTTGAACCAAACTGAAGACATAACGCCTGAAGACGAGTCAGAGCCAAAAGAAGCCCAAGTTCATCCCTACCCTTCTCCAATACTTATCACTCCAACCAACAAAGTTGGGGATGCGGGTTCGGGCATAAGGATTCGAAGGGTGGCGTTGCAAGACATTGGCCATGTTGTTAAGAAACGACCCCGAAGTTGTACATTGCGTATGCCGAATTTAATAAAAAGAGTATGGATTCGGCATGCCAACTACCGAGCGTATGTTGGAAACTCGGTAGGCAAATGTGCACTTCGACCACCATGAGAGGTAAATCAGGTATGATTGTTGTAGAGTTTGTACTATTATTCGTTTTATTTTATTTTTCTTAGTTAAATGAACTTTGTGGGTGTGTTCCCTATATAACCCTCACGAGACCTCTCGTCCTCCCAAGCTATTGGGGGGTTGAAAAGGGCTTGTTGCATAAGCTAAATGCAACCGTGATTCCTACGAAAGTGAGTTAGGCTTGTTATTGTTGTAAATTATTTTTCCACATAAATCAAAGTAAATTAATGTATGACTTGGTAATATTTTCATAAAAGTGGTAGAACTAGGTAGCTAATAAATTTTAATGGTTGTGAGAAGCATGCTTCTACACAAGGGTTAAGATTTGTAGATACATTATGTTCGTGAGACGACCGCTTTGTTGAAGAGATGAAGAGCACACGAGGAATGAGCTCCAAAAATCAGGTGCATACGTTCCCTTTTTTACTTTTGATTTTTAGTTAGCAAATAAGTGGATTGTAAATTGTATTTTATTTTCCGGGGTGAAATTTTGGAGAAGTTAGTCGTGTCACATCCCTAGTGTGCTTTAAAAAACTCTAGTTCTTACACATTGAGGACAATGTTTACCTCAAGTGTGGGGATGAGGGAGTAGTAAAAGTTTTCGATTTTGACCCGTTCATTTAAACACTACACATTGAGTACAATGTTTACCTCAAGTGTGGGGATGGGGAAAAATTTCAAAAAAATTTCAAAAATGTCTTGTTTCGAAAGCGATCTCAAAAGCACAAGTAACTAAGTCAACGAGGGATAGCACAACCTATTTGGTCTTTTGTCATGGTCAAGTTAAAATTAATAGCATGACGGGTATTTAGCGGGTGGTTATTTGGGAATAATCCGCCTAAGAAACTAGCACATTATGCATGTCACACACCATACCCTTTATATATGTGAGGTTTTGAGCCACTTTTACATCATAGAATTACATATTTATGTTTCTTTGTTTGAGTGGACCATTAGTCATGTATTGTAGAACTTGCGACTTTTGATACGTTTGAGACCATAGACCGAATACAAGCACGAGAATGATTAAGGCATTAGGTGAACCTTTTTCTTTAAAACCGTTTATCCATCCTTACCCAAATAAATCCCCTAGTCGCCCACTTTGAGCCTAATCCTTTCGTTTGACCAACCCATTTAGCCCACAACCATTAAACCTTTTCTTTTTAAACCCGTGTGATGAAAATTCGATTATAGGACTATGTGTTTGTATAGTTGTGATTTATTTATAAAAAAAAAAAGAGAGAGAAAAATCAGAAAATGTTATGAAAAAAAAAATGAAAAGGCATTGAGAAAAACACAAAAAGAAGTGTTAGTAGTTGTTGAATAAAAGGCAAAAGTCGTTGCCTCATAGTTGATGTTTATATTTAGTTTTGTTTAGTTTAGTGGTTTGTAATAAAAATTGAATTTTCATCACCTTAGCCACTTTAAATATCCTACTTCCCTACCCTTAGCCTAGCCCCGTTACAACCTTTACAAAGACCTTTTGACTTGTGCTTAGTATTCGTGTTCGGTGGTGGAGAATGATTGAGTTGCAAGCCTATGCGGGTACGTGTTCTAATCGGTTTTGAGTGATTACTTGAAAAGTGCTAATTCATTATCTATTAGCCAAATTTTAAACCGAGTGGAGAGAACATTGTGAGGGATGTGTATGAATTGTTGGTTTCACGGGCGGGTTAATCTTGGATAACCACTTTTACATGACTAATCATTTATTGCTAAATATGTCGAAAATTGTAAAAAGCTTGAACCGGGCATGACATTAGACCTTAACCTTAGTCTCGGGAATGGGATGTGTGTTTCTCGTTCGACCCACGTGAAAGTGAAAAGCAGATTTGCTTGAGGGCAAGCAAAAGACAAGTGTGGGGATGTGATCGGTGCATTTTAGGTTCACTCTAGTTTATATTAATTAGCATAAAAATGCATTGATAAGGATATGAAATATACTACTCTAGTAAGTTTTTATATTTTAGAGGTCATGAAAAAAAAGTGTGCTTAAATGATAATATATAATTAATAAATGCTTTATTGGAATCTATTGATTGTAATACGAATGGTTGTGAATTGTGTGTGCAAAAGAATAAAAAAAATGAATTATTGAGCTTACATTATATTAATCCTAATTTTTGGATGTAGGAAAAGAATTATAGATGGACATGTGTGCTAGAAAGAGATAAAAGTTGCAGATTATGTTCACACGAAAAAACAAGATCATGAGAGCCATAAAGTGCAATTGTTTGGGCCGATCACTAACTGAATGTCCATATGGGGCCTTTTATCACAAATTAGATGAGACGTATAAAAAAATTTGCCTACGACTATTACGAGGAGGGAACGGTTACAAGGAAAAGAAAAAGGCAACTAGGGGGAGCCGGACATCGTTTGTTTTGGCTATCAAATCATCACAACATCATCATCGATTATTTTTATTATATTATAATTGGGATGGTGATTTTGATTATTATTCAAGCTTACGAAGATCAATCTTGCACCATGAGCGGCTAGTCTCTACGGTTTCACCCCGGTGTAGGTAGTTGTATTTTCTAGGGTTTATGCATTTGTTCTTTGATTCGACTTTGTGACAACTTGTATTGATTTTTGAAACCATTGACAATAGTGTACATTTGTTTCGTATTCGTAAATTGTCGAACGATGTTAAAAGTTATGACTTTGCGAAATGGTTATGTGTAGTTATGCGTTGTCGTGGTTAGGATTTACTTGTGTTGATTACAAAGTGCATTCTTGTCCGTTCTTCGAGACGTTGATAGTTATTGGCACCTAAGTCACGGTACACTAAATCCGCTAATCGTATGCAATTGAGTTGAGTTAAAACATGTAGGAACCCTAGGACTTACAATTACCGAAACCGGGTGTGATCCGTATTCTTAATTCCTGTTTTCAATTAAGTAGTTTAGTTTACAAGTTTAGTTAATAAATCATTGTTTTCGATAACATCAAATTGTCGGTTCATTCCGATTTATTTTAAAAACCAAACAAATAAAGAAAAATTAGCAAGCTTCATAATCACTTTGTACATTTTTGTAAATAGTCTAACTAATCGATCAGGTCGTGCAATACTAACCACATGCTCTTCGTGGATACGATACCTGACTTACCCTAGCTACCTAGGTTAATTGGGTTTTTGACTGATCGGGACGACACGGTCACGTCAAAATGGCGCCGCTGCCGGGGAGCTAGTGCGCTTAGTATTTCATTGCTTGTTCGATTTTAGTTTAGATTTTCTTTCTTGTATTTTTGTGATTTTACTTTGGGTGTTCGAGCTTGTTTGTGCAGGTACATGTTTTGCAGGTACCATCTTTCAACATGAATTGGGTAGATGATGATGACCCATGTATATGTTGTGGGAGCAACTGTCACTGGGTTGAGGATTGTCCGATGTTTGAGGTTAAATACGGAAATCGTGGGAGGTATTGCTCTGAATATAAGCGAGAAAAAGGATATGTGAGGGTTTGCTATGATGATGACGGGACACCCTTCTATTATCCCAACTTTGAACCGCCTGCACCACCGGGGCAAGAAAATAACGCTTATCAGTCATGTCCTTGTTGTGGAAAAGTTCACATACATGAAGATTGTCCAGTGTTTTGGAAAGATCCAGTGTTTTGGAAAGGAAAAATAAAGTCTGGTTACAAGCCACCACCACATTATCAAGAATACTACTATAAACCCGAATTGCCACATTTCTCAAGTTACCGGGAGGAGTATGATGATTATTATAATGAATACCCTCAACCGGCATACGAGGAACCTCAAGATTCAATAATTTCAAAGCTTGATGCGATCCTGAATGTAATAAAAGATTCAAGGCAAGAAATTAAGATGGAATTGAAGAAGGAACTTGAGGTGAGAGATAAAGCTCACGAGGCATTGGCAAAGCAAGTGGGTCAACTCACCGAAGAACTGGCTCAACTTAGACGAGACCAAGAGGTGTTGGCTAATGGTACCATGGTTGATGGTGATGTGGTGGAAGAGATTATGGATCTTCCGGAGCAAGAAAGCGATTGTTTGAACCAAACTGAAGACATAACGCCTGAAGACGAGTCAGAGCCAAAAGAAGCCCAAGTTCATCCCTACCCTTCTCCAATACTTATCACTCCAACCAACAAAGTTGGGGATGCGGGTTCGGGCATAAGGATTCGAAGGGTGGCGTTGCAAGACATTGGCCATGTTGTTAAGAAACGACCCCGAAGTTGTACATTGCGTATGCCGAATTTAATAAAAAGAGTATGGATTCGGCATGCCAACTACCGAGCGTATGTTGGAAACTCGGTAGGCAAATGTGCACTTCGACCACCATGAGAGGTAAATCAGGTATGATTGTTGTAGAGTTTGTACTATTATTCGTTTTATTTTATTTTTCTTAGTTAAATGAACTTTGTGGGTGTGTTCCCTATATAACCCTCACGAGACCTCTCGTCCTCCCAAGCTATTGGGGGGTTGAAAAGGGCTTGTTGCATAAGCTAAATGCAACCGTGATTCCTACGAAAGTGAGTTAGGCTTGTTATTGTTGTAAATTATTTTTCCACATAAATCAAAGTAAATTAATGTATGACTTGGTAATATTTTCATAAAAGTGGTAGAACTAGGTAGCTAATAAATTTTAATGGTTGTGAGAAGCATGCTTCTACACAAGGGTTAAGATTTGTAGATACATTATGTTCGTGAGACGACCGCTTTGTTGAAGAGATGAAGAGCACACGAGGAATGAGCTCCAAAAATCAGGTGCATACGTTCCCTTTTTTACTTTTGATTTTTAGTTAGCAAATAAGTGGATTGTAAATTGTATTTTATTTTCCGGGGTGAAATTTTGGAGAAGTTAGTCGTGTCACATCCCTAGTGTGCTTTAAAAAACTCTAGTTCTTACACATTGAGGACAATGTTTACCTCAAGTGTGGGGATGAGGGAGTAGTAAAAGTTTTCGATTTTGACCCGTTCATTTAAACACTACACATTGAGTACAATGTTTACCTCAAGTGTGGGGATGGGGAAAAATTTCAAAAAAATTTCAAAAATGTCTTGTTTCGAAAGCGATCTCAAAAGCACAAGTAACTAAGTCAACGAGGGATAGCACAACCTATTTGGTCTTTTGTCATGGTCAAGTTAAAATTAATAGCATGACGGGTATTTAGCGGGTGGTTATTTGGGAATAATCCGCCTAAGAAACTAGCACATTATGCATGTCACACACCATACCCTTTATATATGTGAGGTTTTGAGCCACTTTTACATCATAGAATTACATATTTATGTTTCTTTGTTTGAGTGGACCATTAGTCATGTATTGTAGAACTTGCGACTTTTGATACGTTTGAGACCATAGACCGAATACAAGCACGAGAATGATTAAGGCATTAGGTGAACCTTTTTCTTTAAAACCGTTTATCCATCCTTACCCAAATAAATCCCCTAGTCGCCCACTTTGAGCCTAATCCTTTCGTTTGACCAACCCATTTAGCCCACAACCATTAAACCTTTTCTTTTTAAACCCGTGTGATGAAAATTCGATTATAGGACTATGTGTTTGTATAGTTGTGATTTATTTATAAAAAAAAAAAGAGAGAGAAAAATCAGAAAATGTTATGAAAAAAAAAATGAAAAGGCATTGAGAAAAACACAAAAAGAAGTGTTAGTAGTTGTTGAATAAAAGGCAAAAGTCGTTGCCTCATAGTTGATGTTTATATTTAGTTTTGTTTAGTTTAGTGGTTTGTAATAAAAATTGAATTTTCATCACCTTAGCCACTTTAAATATCCTACTTCCCTACCCTTAGCCTAGCCCCGTTACAACCTTTACAAAGACCTTTTGACTTGTGCTTAGTATTCGTGTTCGGTGGTGGAGAATGATTGAGTTGCAAGCCTATGCGGGTACGTGTTCTAATCGGTTTTGAGTGATTACTTGAAAAGTGCTAATTCATTATCTATTAGCCAAATTTTAAACCGAGTGGAGAGAACATTGTGAGGGATGTGTATGAATTGTTGGTTTCACGGGCGGGTTAATCTTGGATAACCACTTTTACATGACTAATCATTTATTGCTAAATATGTCGAAAATTGTAAAAAGCTTGAACCGGGCATGACATTAGACCTTAACCTTAGTCTCGGGAATGGGATGTGTGTTTCTCGTTCGACCCACGTGAAAGTGAAAAGCAGATTTGCTTGAGGGCAAGCAAAAGACAAGTGTGGGGATGTGATCGGTGCATTTTAGGTTCACTCTAGTTTATATTAATTAGCATAAAAATGCATTGATAAGGATATGAAATATACTACTCTAGTAAGTTTTTATATTTTAGAGGTCATGAAAAAAAAGTGTGCTTAAATGATAATATATAATTAATAAATGCTTTATTGGAATCTATTGATTGTAATACGAATGGTTGTGAATTGTGTGTGCAAAAGAATAAAAAAAATGAATTATTGAGCTTACATTATATTAATCCTAATTTTTGGATGTAGGAAAAGAATTATAGATGGACATGTGTGCTAGAAAGAGATAAAAGTTGCAGATTATGTTCACACGAAAAAACAAGATCATGAGAGCCATAAAGTGCAATTGTTTGGGCCGATCACTAACTGAATGTCCATATGGGGCCTTTTATCACAAATTAGATGAGACGTATAAAAAAATTTGCCTACGACTATTACGAGGAGGGAACGGTTACAAGGAAAAGAAAAAGGCAACTAGGGGGAGCCGGACATCGTTTGTTTTGGCTATCAAATCATCACAACATCATCATCGATTATTTTTATTATATTATAATTGGGATGGTGATTTTGATTATTATTCAAGCTTACGAAGATCAATCTTGCACCATGAGCGGCTAGTCTCTACGGTTTCACCCCGGTGTAGGTAGTTGTATTTTCTAGGGTTTATGCATTTGTTCTTTGATTCGACTTTGTGACAACTTGTATTGATTTTTGAAACCATTGACAATAGTGTACATTTGTTTCGTATTCGTAAATTGTCGAACGATGTTAAAAGTTATGACTTTGCGAAATGGTTATGTGTAGTTATGCGTTGTCGTGGTTAGGATTTACTTGTGTTGATTACAAAGTGCATTCTTGTCCGTTCTTCGAGACGTTGATAGTTATTGGCACCTAAGTCACGGTACACTAAATCCGCTAATCGTATGCAATTGAGTTGAGTTAAAACATGTAGGAACCCTAGGACTTACAATTACCGAAACCGGGTGTGATCCGTATTCTTAATTCATGTTTTCAATTAAGTAGTTTAGTTTACAAGTTTAGTTAATAAATCATTGTTTTCGATAACATCAAATTGTCGGTTCATTCCGATTTATTTTAAAAACCAAACAAATAAAGAAAAATTAGCAAGCTTCATAATCACTTTGTACATTTTTGTAAATAGTCTAACTAATCGAACAGGTCGTGCAATACTAACCACATGCTCTTCGTGGATACGATACCTGACTTACCCTAGCTACCTAGGTTAATTGGGTTTTTGACTGATCGGGACGACACGGTCACGTCATCCACCCATTTGGGGGTCCTTGGGAATAGGAGGGTATGAACTGGAACCTTGAGGGGAACTGAACCATTGTCCCCCGCGCATATACATTCTTGCATTCCTCCTTCGCCTAGGCAGATCGGGAGGTGGTTGAGGTGGTTCCTCAACAGGTAGAGGTGGTGGGGTAACCGCTTGAAGATACGGTTCAATCAAAGGAGGTTGAGCAGGAGAGTTATGATATGAAGGGGTGAATTCCCATTCATACGTGGCCCGCCTTTCGACAAAAGAATCGGGCCCCTGGTATGGCGATCCTAGATATGGTGAACTGCTGGATATGCTGATAGGGTGGCCAGGTGTCCCGGTTGGTGGTTCTGGGTCAGGGTCGTCATCTATTTCTATCTCCTGGGAGAAGTTATCTTCAGGTCCTAAAGGATTGAAACCCAGAAGATTGTTGACATAATCGTTGGGGTTGAATTGAGCTGGGGAATAAATGGAATCGGAGTTATGAAAAGAATGGGAGTGTAAAGAGTGGTAAGATTGGTGCGAATGATAAGAATGGTGTGATTCTTGAGAGTGATGGGAATGCTGGGGCTCATCAGGAATGAGTTGCCCAAAGTATGGGGGATCTGAAGGTGAGGATCCTAGTGAAACAGAATGCCTCGCCGGTTCGAAGGTATGACTCCAATGACCCCGAGAGTCGGAACTAGAGAAAGATGCTGACGGAGTGCGCCTATGGGAGGGTCCCGCATGGCCTGATGGCCCTCCTCTCATTGGTCCCTTTCCCTTGCCTCGTACACGTGGCGGCATTTTAGCTAACCTGTTAAAACAAGTAAAACAAAATATAAACGATAAAAGGAAAGTTAAGAATAAATCCTAGGTCATATGCCTAGACTCGGAAGTCTATGGAATGTGCTTATTGTGTCATTGAGATTAAACACAAAAGGTTAGTGTTTAATTCACTCAATGTTGGCACTGATACCAACCTGTCACACCCCGATATTTTCACATATTACCGATGGGCCCGGCGGGGAGTATCGTGACGTAGTTGATATCATCATTGTTAATACACAATATAATAGCACAGCGGAAGGCTTGGTGAATAAACTATTACAAACCATAATGTTTGAGTGTCCGAATGAAAGAATATACAGACTGGGTTGTAATAAGATCCACAGGCGGATCATAAATAAAATACAAGAAAACGGAAAATAACAGACTTCAGGTATCTAAGGATTTGCAAGATCCTCTTATATGACACCTAGTAGCTCCAGCCTATTTATGAGAAGTACCTGTTTTGGTCAAAAATTACCGAAGCAATTAAGTGATCAAATTAGTTAAGTGAGGTAGTGTGCTAGAAATATGTGTGAAAAATATTTTAATCAAGTTAATTGCAAAAACAGTTTCAGGATACGGCTCAGGATATAGAGTTGTATCTATGATCAAACAATGAGCAAAAAAGTAAAGGTTGGCACGTGATGTATGAGGAAAGCCCTTGATCAATCTAGATCGCCGGCACAAAACCTCGGGAGCTGACAATCGCAGCTGCCTTGTTCTTCTATTACTTCAAATATCAGGATACAGTGCAGGATGTGATGCGGATCAACTAGGTGTTACAATGTAATTCGAGTACAAGTGTTTGTGTGTAGTGTTTACTAGAAGCTAGAGAGCAAAAGTGTGCGAAAGTGTATGTGTAAAAGTTGTGTGCCTTAATCTGATCCGCCCCCATCTATTTATAGTAAAAGAAATGCAACAAACTACCCTAATAAACCGGGATCCGGCGGATATTCCCTACTTGAACGTTGTAGACCTGGTCTTTCGAGTTCAACGTCTCTCAAATAACATATTTGCCCGAGTCTCAAGGAGAAGAAGTCCATCTGACCGTTAGTAACCCACAGCCTTTAACCTGCACGTGGTCAATTTAGTTAACACCAGGATATCGCCCAGGATGTTACCAATATCCTAATCCAGTATCCTGATCACAAGTAAACAACCAAAAGCAGGATATTAGTCAGGATATATACGCTCAGAAAATGGCCCATAACAATTGTCCCCAAATATATTTGTTGGTATACCAATCCAACGGATATATTTTAAAAATTCTAGCTCGTAGACCGAGGCAATTAAAATGAGGTGACGTTTGAGATGACATTGTGCAACTTCCCATGCTACTTTTACTCTTCGCCCCCTATATTTAGCCTATAATTAGCTGAGATATTTCATCTTGTTATCATTACTCTTCAAGCGATTTTCAGGTAATCATCCTTTCCTTCATCCTCTGTTTTTTCCTTTGAATTTCTTATAGTTTGCTTGATACCCCTTATGGCATCACGGACAAGATCTCGTTCGGATGAACCAGTCCCAACCCTCGTGAGTCAAAACCTCATACGAGAACCAGAAAAAGAAATCTGCTGCTTCAATAATGCCGATATCGCTGCCCTGAAGGATTCCGGCGCCTTTCCCGCCGGAGTCGTCATTCGCCCTTTGATCGGGAGGTTCGATCAGACGTGTCATCAGACGAGTGGGTCTGCTTCTTCGCCTACCCCTTTTCTTTAGGACTCCGGTATCCATTTCCACCCTTCATCTCTCGTTTCTTCGACCTCACCGGCCTTAGTTATGCCCAAACTATGCCAATGGTCTGGCGAGTTTTGATGGTGCTAGATCAAACCAAATCACGCCATTGCCCTGACCTGTGTATTGAAGACCTCCCCATAGCATACTGGTTGAGGTCCCATGGTGATAGTCGTTTTCTTTTGTTCTCCACCTCCAAGAGCCCTTTAGTCCTTAAGGCCACCAAGAACGAAGACCAATGGCGGCGAAAGTTCTTTTTCGTGAAAAGAGATTCTATCGACAAGGGTTTCGATCTGCCGGTTAGATGGTTAACCAAGGGTAGGATCTAGGGTTTTAGGAATATCTCCAAATGTATCCTTAAACTATATTCTGACTGATATCCTAACATTTGTGCAGCGAACTTCACAGATTTAGCACCCCCAAGTGCGGAATCCAAGTCCAGGATCAAAGAAATCTACCGACTTCCTGCTAGTGAAAGAACCTTCTCCCTATCTCTTACAGATTCAAGCCAAAAGTCAAGTTCAGAGATGTCTGGTAAGTATACATGAGTAAATTAACTATAGAATATAAATGACATGAATTAAACACTTCTCCCCTGACACAGTGCCGGTCATCAACCTTGAAGGCTTCCAACTCGATGAGTTGGATAGTTATTCCAGCCTTGCACCCATTAAACAAGAGATCAATCCGAAGCCAGCCGATACTCCAAAGTCCAGTAGCTCAAAGACTACTATGGCTCCCAAAGCTCCTCCAGCATCCAGGACCCGGGCCTCCAGCTCCCGGAAGAGGAAGGAAGCAGATCATCCTACTATTCCCCATGTATTCCCATTTGAGAATCATGGGTTCACGGATTCCAGCAAGTTTTTTGACAGGTTTCCTTAACCAGGTTAGTATCCCAACTCGTATCCTGCACCATATGCTAAGTACAAATGTTAGTTTAGGCTGATACCTGTTTCTTTACCTTGCAGGGCCTTGAACGCCTGGTATTCCTCTATGAGGACGTATGTGGCTCGAACGTCATGTCAGAAAGCAAACTGAAGAAGGCTGAGGCTACCGTCGCGGACCAAGCAGCAATTGCCACTGCCAAATCGGAACACTATGAAGCTAAGTACAAGGCCATGACTCGAGATCACCAGGCTGCCATCCAGAAGATCACCCAAGAGGCTCAAGCTAAGTCTGACGCGGCCCAGGTTCAGCATGAGCAAGATATGGCTTCATACCGGGAGAGCCTTAAGAATTCAGTTATCATCTCCCTCCTCCAGGCCAGACTGAAAATGGCTTACGAGGCTAGGGCTTTGGGCGTTGAATGCCCTTCGTGGAACATCAAAGCCTGGGAGATGAAATTGAAGGACCTCGGCGGCAACCCTTTGGAGCCCTCTTCAAAACCTGCTGCAGAGGAGCCTGCCAAGGTAACTGAGAAGGTGGATGATGCTGGAGAAAATGTTGGTGGAGAGGATGCTGCTGATGATGCTGAGAGGAATGCTGGAGAGGATACTGGTGGAGATGTCATGATGAAGGAGGGAGCTGACCCTTAAATGCAGCGATGTGGGCGATGATGGATATATGTGCTGAGGCCGGAGCCCACTTAAAATTTCATGGTTGTGGTCTGTACAAACAATTTACATTTCCTGTCTTTGAACAATTTATATTTCCTGCATTAGAACAATACGATGACCAAAGGTGGATGGGTCCTGAGTTTCAGGATGAAGCCCTTGGTCATCAGTTAGTATAATTTGTTTTGGATGACATTACGGTTGAAGGTGGACAGGTTCCGTTTTGAGATAAAACCTTCAACCGTTATGTAGGTACGGTAAAAACTAATCGTGCTTTTGGCGGATGGGCCTCGGTTTGAGGTGAAACCAAAAGCACAACTTTTGACTTGTTAATAATATAACTACCTCTTGACTTATTTGTTGTTGTCTTTTAGATTTTTGCCATGCGTTACTTAGTTAATTTTGCAAAATATCCTGATCAATATACTTAGTGATATATTATGAAAACCTTTTTCAAATAGAATTTCTAAAAATTCACTTAATTTCAGACAAAACTTCTAAAGAATAAAAGATAGCCCATTCTCTAAAACCTGTTTTGATAATGCTTGTTTGATCAGGGTTTTCATTTTCAATTCAAATATTTCAATGAAATATCCCTAAACGTATTCCAAAAATACATTTCGAAGACATATCCTAAAGATATATCCTTAATCAGAGTTAAACAATTCATTTAAGGTTCACAAAGGAAAGATCATACCAGGAATTGAGTGTAGCCCTAGTATTAAATTCCAACCCCTTTTGTGACTTCTCCTACTAAGATGTCCCCAGTTCGAGACACTTAGCTCAACTTTGATCCTTTGTGCTTCATACAATTACTTTAGATGGAATGTCCCCTGTGCATGAAGTCTTCAAACACTTAGAAAATTTTTTGAGCACTAATTCCAATTGTATGGACATTTTTTTGTGTTACAGGGGTAAAACCCAAAATATACTGGAGATAAATCCTTTGTATCCTGGGGAAAATCCCACATTTTCGTGCGCTACAGGCGGGAGTGTATAAACTCCAAGACTTAGAAAGGTGAAAACCTTTAAACCTTAGAGAGTATGAAAATACCCTTTCGTGAGAGAGGGTGATCAATCCTCATATACCTTAAGTATTCAGGATATAGCCAATAGTAACGAAATTGTCAGCCACTTTTACATGAACTGGTCCCGCCACCTTGAACTATTCCCGAATAACTTGCGCTCCAGGCAGGGTGTTTAAACCTAATTCGGAAGAAAGGTGAATACCTTTAAACCTGTGAAGGGATTAGGATCCCTTAGACGTGAGAGAGGGGGCCAATCCTCTAATCTTCCGAAGTATCCCGAGTGTGTATCCTGGTGCTACATCCCGAAGCATATTCTGCAAAACACTTATAAGCTAAGGTGGGTGTTAGCCTGGCTAACACCCCTCCGATGCTTAAGTCAGTAACGGGTTCAAAACAGTAAATGATATTAAAATTTAATAAAAGAGTCAGAATCCATACCACCCTGAGTCAGAATTTGAATTCCATACTCACTTAAAATAGAGCTTTAGATGTATAGCATTCCAGGATCTCGGTAGCATATCCCCCTCCATATTCTTGAGTCGGTATGCTCCTTTTCCTGATTCTGATTCAACCTCATAGGGTCCTTCCCACTTTGGAGCCAACTTTCCATCAGCAGGATTAGTAGTATTCTGAAAAGCTTTTCCTAATACCCAATCTCCAACCTGAAATCTTCTAGTCCTTATATTCTTGTTATATGCTTTAGATATCCTCTGTTGATATGCTGCCATCCTTAGCCTTGCAGCGTCTCTTGTCTCATTAATAGTATCCAGTTCCTGGCATAGGACTTCAGGATTCTTCTCAGGATCCCTGAGGTTGGATCTCGCTGTAGGTATCACCATTTCCGTCAGGATCACCGCTTCTGCTCCAAACACCAAGGAAAACGGGGTTTGGCCAGTTGCACTCTTCACCGTTGTCCTATCAGCCCACAGAACAAAGGGTAATTCTTCTGCCCATCTTCCTTTCTTAGCCCCTAGTCTCTTTTTCAAGTTGTTGACAATTATCTTGTTCGAGGATTCTGCTTGTCCATTCGCTTGAGGATGTACCGGGGTAGACGTGATCATTTTGATTCCCCAACTCTTGCAAAAGTCAGTAGTCCTTTTACTTATAAATTGAGATCCATTGTCACAAATTACCTCAGCTGGTACTCCAAACCTAGTCAGGATATTCCTTTTTATGAAGGATACCACTTCTTGATCTCTGACTTGAACAAATGCTTCTGCTTCAACCCACTTAGAGAAATAATCCGTCATTGCCAACATGAAAACCTTTCCTCCTGGAGCCTTTGGAAGCTTTCCCACTATATCCATACCCCATTTCATGAACGGCCAAGGGGAAACAATAGGATACAGCGGTTCAGCAGGCTGATGTAATATGTTACTATGTCTTTGACATGCGTGACATCTTCGAGCATATTCTCTGGCATCTTTTCTCATCGTCGGCCAATAATATCCTGTCCTCAATACTTTTAAGAATAATGACCTGCCCCAGTATGGTTACCACAATCCCCTTCGTGTATATCCTGAAGTACATCTTTGGTTTCGGGATCCTCCAAGCACCTCAGATATGGTCATGCAAGAGATTTCTTATACAAAACGTCATTTATAATAGTGAATCATGATACCTTCATTCTAAAGGCTTTAGGATTCTCATTCTTTGGGATGTGTCCTTCCTTGAGATATCTCATGATTGGAGCCGTCCAGGACTTAGGATCCTCCTCGGGATACTCATCATCAGGATCCTGAATACTTAATACTTAATACTTCCTTATCCTGAGGATTCATCGCAGGATATAGGATATGTAATATTGGTATTCGGGTTCCTTCCGGTATCCTGACCGATGATCCCAGATTTGCCAAGGCATCAGCTTCAGCATTTTCCTCTCTTGGTACCTGTTCAAGTGTAAAAATATCGAAGTATCCTGCTAATTTTTTGAGAATTTCGAGATATTCAGCTAACTTTTCACCTTTTACTGCGTAAGATCCATTGAAATGGTTAGTAATCAACAAGGAATCAACATATACTTGTAAACATCTAATATTCATATTTTTAGCCAACTCTAATCCTGCAATCAAAGCTTCATATTCTGCCTCATTATTCGTAGCGGGAAATTCACACCTAATAGCCTGGGGTAATATGTCCCCCTGTGGCGATTTTAGTAGTATACCTAGACCTACACCTCTTACGTTAGATGCACTATCAGTATATAATGTCCAGCATTCTAAGTTTTCTCCTAGCTGCTGTACTTCTAAGTCTACTTCATTTTGAATATCACTACTGAAATCAGCCACAAAGTCCGCTAAAGCCTGAGACTTTATGGCATTTCTAGGCTCATACACTAAGTCATAAGCACTTAACTTTACTGACCACTTAGCCATCCTACCCGACATCTCGGGTTTCCTAAGCACGTTTTTAACAGGATAATTGGTTTTAACATGAATCCTATGTGTCTCAAAATAATGTCTAAGTTTCGTTGATGCCATAACTAGGGCTAATATCAATTTTTCTAGATGAGAATATCTAGTTTCAGCATCTAATAAACTTTTACTAACATAATAGACAGGATACTGCTGACCTTCATAATCCTTGACCAAAACAGCACTTACTGCATTCCCTGATACTGCAAGATACAGTGATAACGGTTCACCATTTTCAGGCTTCATCAATAGAGGTGCAGTTGAGAGATATTGCTTCAAATCCTGCAAGGCTGCTTCATGCTTTGCTCCCCATTCGAACTTCTTATTCTTCTTGAGGATATCATAAAATTCCTTACACTTTTTCGAGGATCTTGAAATAAATCTGTTCAATGCTGCTACTCGGCTGGTTAACCGTTGGACATCCTCCATATTCGAAGGTGATTTTATATCCAGGATAGCTCTAATCTGCTCCGAGCTTGCCTCTATGCCTCTTTTGGTCACCATATATCCTAGAAACTTTCCTGCCCCCACTCCGAAATGGCACTTAGCAGGATTCAGTTTCATGTTATACTGATCCAGGATATCAAACGCTCCCTTAATATCCTGGAGGTGATCCTCAGCCTTTTTAGATTTCACCGCCATATCGTCAATATATACCTCCATGGTGTCCCCCAGCTTGTCTTTAAACATCATGTTTACCAACCTCTGGTATGTTGCACCTGCATTTTTCAAACCAAAGGGCATAGCAGTATAACAATAAATACATGTGGGTGTCATGAAAGCAGTATCCTCCTGATCAGAGGGTTCCATTTGGATTTGCTGAAATCCTAAAGAGGCATCCATGAAGGTTAACATCTCGTGGCCGGCGGTAGCATCTACCATTGAATCAATATGAGGTAGAGGAAACGGGTCTTTTGGACAAGCTTTGTTTAAGTCTGTGTAGTCTACACAAACTCTCCATTTCCCATTCTTCTTTTGTACCACGACTACATTTGCAAGCCATTTAGGAAACTTCACTTCTCTAATCATCTTGCTCCTTAGTAGCCTTTCAACTTCCTCTTGGATGATCACATTTCGCTCCGGAGAAAATTTCCTTCTCTTTTGCTGGACCGGCTTGAACGACCTGTCAATACCGAGTTTATGTGTTATAATATCCTTGGAAATACCTGTTATATCCTCATGCTTCCAAGTGAATGTTGACATCCTGCATTTCAAAAAATTAGTCAATTGATTTTCAATATCCTGAGGGATATTGGTTCCCACGAGCACCAAGATATCCGGATTATCCTGATCCAGGATAACTTTCTTTACATCCTGCTCCGAAGTCTCCATGATATCCTGGGCCCGCATCTTTAATTGCTATGCTGCATTAGGCTTGGTTGAGGATTTCATTGAGGATGAGTAGCATTCCTTCGCCTCCTATTGATCACTATCAACTTTGACAACCCCCCAAGGGGTAGGGATCTTGATGCACTGGTGATAAGTCGATGGCACAGCCTTCATGTCATGGATCCATGGCCTGCCTAGTATGATGTTATAGCAGGATAGGGAATCCATCACACAGAAGCGTTGTATCGAGTTGACCCCTTCAACATATACTGGCAACTTTATCTCCCCTACAGTATTCCTAGCTTCTCCACTGAAACCAACGAGCACAGTGGACTTCGAAGTAATGTCCATTGGAGATACATTCATCCTCTTCAATGTTTCCAGCTGAATTATGTTGACAGAGCTACCATTGTCCACTAATATCCTGCGTACAAAATGGTTAGCAACATATAATGTTATTACAAGAGCATCACGGTGAGCATCCTGCACAGTATCCCTGTCATCACTGTCGAAAGTGATCACTTTATCAGTTGTAAGGGTGGTCATCTTGGCTGGTTTGTCTCCTCTTTCAGTCTTAGCCTCCTTTGCATGTCTCTTGGCCGCAGAATATGAGGTCCCACAAATGTTGGATCCACCTGAAATAAAGTTAATTATTTTGGCATCTGCTGGGGGTGATGCTGCTCGTTCAGGATCCTTCTCAGGATCCTGCCCTTTATTCTTCTTTCTTCCCAGCAAATCCTTCAGATACCCTTTGCTCAACAGGTAGCTTATTTCTTTCCTTAGAGCAATGCAATCCTCGGTCACATGTCTGAAATCCTCATGGAAGACACACCATTTGGATTTCTCCTTCCAATCGGCTTTTTGTTGATTCTTTCGAGGCCACCTAGCCTTGTCTCCTAAACCCTGCATAGCATACATTAACTCAGGTATATTAACAAAAAAGCAATATTCAGATAATTCAGGATATTCCTCAGGATCCTCGTCTTCAACAGCATTCACTTTCTTGTTGTCATTTCCGCCATATGGCTTGGAGCGATACGGTTTATACGAGGATTCTGATTTCCTGTTGGTTGATTCGTAAGTTGAGGTAGAATTCATCCTCTCTTGCATCTTTTTGTCATCTTCCAAACGAATATATCTCAAGGCCCTGTTACGAGCTTCGTCGAGATTCCTGCTGGGATTCATTACAAGATCCTGATAAAACTGGGAATCCTTTTGTAACCCCATCTTAAAAGCCTGCACAGCTGTTGCAACATCAAGATGTGGGATATCCAAGGATTCCCGACTAAACTTGTTCACATAATCCCTCAAGGATTCCTGAGGTCCTTGAGTTATCCTGTAAAGATCACTGGTTAGTTTCTCAAAACTCCAGCTGCAAGAAAACTGACTATTAAATAAATTAACCAAATGAGCAAACGAAGTAATTGAGTGAGGAGGAACATTTAACAGCCATTTTAAGGCTGATCCTGTCAGGGTAGATCCGAAACTCTTGCACAAGCATGCTTCCTTGAGCTCCGGAGGGATAGGGTTAATCTCCATCCTTTCCCTATACTAGGCAATATGCTCTTCAGGATCCGTAGTCCCATCATACAGTTTCATGTTGGGGGTCTGAAATCTCTTTGGGATTTCAGCATCACAGATAGGATATGCAAAGCGGGATATCCTGTGGCTGTCTTGGGATACTTCTGGAATTGGCTGGACCACTCCAGGTACACTGGATATCATGTCCTTCAATTTCTGAAGCTCCCTAGTAAATGTTGACGTCATACCTGCATCCTGCAAAGACCCATTATTGTTAGTAGCAAGAGTATTATTATTTGACATGTTACCGGTTTGAGGATTCTGGCCATATCCTGAAGCATATCCTGAGCTCCTCACAGTTGACATCCTGACCGAGGAGGGTATCTCAGGAGTATGATTCTGAGAATGGCTTGGCACGATATTCCCCCAGTTATCTTCAGTGTAAACTGCAGAACTGAAGTTCAAAGCTCTAGGCTGCAAAGGAGTGACAGTTTCTTCAGCAGGTCTACTTGGGCCGGATTTCAAGAGTTGTATCTCTCTCATCAGCATCCGATTAGTTTCCTGCTGCTGCCTCATCTGTTCCTGTACACTACCAAACAAGTTCAGAATTTCATCATTAGAAGCCAAAACAGGACCAGATCCCTGGGTACTGGGAGCGGGGATAACATCCCGAGCCACATGACTTTCATTTCCGTGTGAAGAAGCTTGCATTCTTGGAGGAGGAGGTGGAAGCACCGAACCAATTATTGCAAAGGTTGTAGCAGACATGGTGGAAGAGCTCATGTTTGATCTTGAGCCCATTGAAAACAATGTAGCAAAAAGTTTTGACAATAGAAAACCGAGTAATGATTTTACTAAAGTTTTTAGCAAAAATAGCACCACTTGCCCCACGGTGGGCGCCAAATTGTTTTGGTCAAAAATTACCGAAGCAATTAAGTGATCAAATTAGGTAAGTGAGGTAGTGTGCTAGAAATATGTGTGAAAAATATTTTAATCAAGTTAATTGCAAAAACAGTTTCAGGATACGGCTTAGGATATAGAGCTGTATCTATGATCAAACAATGAACAAAAAAGTAAAGGTTAACACGTGATGTACGAGGAAAGCCCTTGATCAATCTAGATTACCGGCACAAAACCTCGGGAGCTGACAATCGCAGCTGCCTTGTTCTTCTGTTACTTCAAATATCAGGATACAGTGCAGGATGTGATGCAGATCAACTAGGTGTTACAATGTAATTTGAGTACAAGTGTTTGTGTGTAGTGTTTACTAGAAGCTAGAGAGCAAAAGTGTGCGAAAGTGTATGTGTAAAAGTTGTGTGCCTTAATCTGATCCGCCCCCATCTATTTATAGTAAAAGAAATGCAACAAACTACCCTAATAAACCGGGATCCGGCGGATATTCCCCACTTGAACGTTGTAGACCTGGTCTTTCGGGTTCAACGTCTCTCAAATAACAGATTTGCCCGAGTCTCAAGGAGAAGAAGTCCATCTGACCGTTAGTAACCCACAGCCTTTAACCTGCACGTGGTCAATTTAGTTAACACTAGGATATCGCCCAGGATGTTACCAATATCCTAATCCAGTATCCTGATCACAAGTAAACAACCAAAAGCAGGATATTAGTCAGGATATATACGCTCAGAAAATGGCCCATAACAGTACCTGTCAATCAGTCTTTAGAAAATACGCCAGTTTACACTGGTAAATGTTAGGGGAGGATTTTCCAATGATCAGTGATCCTCATTTACTGTTGGGTTTAGTGATCCTCAATTCTGTCTGAATTAATGATCCTCATAAAGTATTGTAGGATCTGGATCATGGATCATCATAAGGATCCTTATACTAACGATTGTCTACTTTGAATATGAAGTTGTTTTGCAGGAGTATGAGCTTGGACTTGGTCTTGGAGATATTCCTGGAGCATATTCCATACTTATTCCGCACGTGCTTAACTGAAGTGGACGTTATGAAGTTCGTGGAGGACTTGCATGAAATGCGGACAGTTTGTTAGCTTAGATATTTTCCATTTTTAAAAGGGATAACGAGCTAAATAGAAAGACTTGGCTATTTTTAACTTAACACACACACTCGCAACTGCTCTCACCAGCTCTTGACAATTCACTTGGCGATTACACACTTTTTTTCACATTACACTATAGTGATCCTTGTAATTAGCTCGCTATCATCTGAAGTTGTAATACATTTCTTGTTTAATCTGAGTTGGTGATCGGTAGTTTCCATCACCCGAGGTTTTTTATGCCGGAGATCATTCATTGATCAAGGGATTTTTCCTCGTATAAATCTTTGTGTCACTTGTTCATTTCATTTCTGAGTGATCCTTAGTATTGTTCATTGATTCAAGCATCACACCTCACAACAGAAAGTTTGCTTGCATTATCATTGCTTGATTTTTGACCAAAACAGTTTGGCGCCCACCGTGGGGCAATTGGTGCTTCATTCCTAAGAAGATTCATACTTTTGTGGTCATTTCGGTTCATTACGACCAAGCAGATGGCTTCCTCAACAAAGAATACATCAAGTTCTATGCCGGCAATTAGTTCTTCACAAGGCGTTCCACCTTTGCCTCCACCACCTTCTGGATCCCAGAAGAATGCTGAGTATGCCGCGAAGAGACAAACCCCCATTTTCACAAAACCACCAACTTCTTCTGTTTCCTCTAATCCTACCACTAATGACCTTTTTACTCTGATTTTGCAGATGAGAGATCGCATGCAAGAGCAGGACAAAACCAATGAAAGGATTCTTCAGGAGATTGGTGATATTAAGAAACAGAAGAAATCAGTGGAGGATCACTCTCCTCTGATACCAAGGTCATTGGATTTCGATACTCCAGTTGTGACTACCTTACAATCGGCAGTTCCGGGCATCCAGTATCAAAGTGGTCCATCAGAAAGGCGTTATGGAACAGCAACTACGAGTCAGGCATTTGGCTCTCACTTCCAGCCTCAAGGATCCTCTTCTCAACCATCGGGATCCTCTTTCCAGCATCAAGGATACTTCACGTCAGGAGGATATTTGGGAATGCATGCAGTTCAAGGATCCTCCCAGGGTCAAGGATCCTCCTAGGTTCAAGGATCCTCTACGGCTCCAGGATCCTCCCAGGTCCAAGGATCCTCCATGGCTCAAGGATCCTTCCAGCTTCAAGGATCCTCTATGATTCCAGGATCCTCCCAGTTTCTAGGATCCTCTATGCCCCAAGGATCCTTTCAGGTTCAAGGATCATCTCAGCTTCAAGGATCCAACATCTTTCAGGATCAGGGTTTCTTAAGAAGTATGCAACCTCCGAGTACCGATGTTCATCAAGGAGACTTCATACCAATGCAGACCATTGCTTCATCTGGTCCTTCGATCATACCAGAATCCTGTCAATATGGATTCACATCCGCAATTCCAAACATGAATCCTCCGGGAGGTAACACTTTTAATAATTCATATAACACTAACCATGGCTCAATGCAGGATACAGGTATCAATCAGGCTATGGCTAGGGAATTACAGAAACTTAAGGATATGATATCCAGTGTACCAGGAGTGGTTAAACCCATTCCTAAAATTGCAGATGGTAGCCATAGGATATCTCGTTTTGCACCACCCTTATGTGATGCTGAGATACCCAAAAGGTTCCAGATACCATCTATGAAGCTGTATGATGGTTCAACAGATCCAGAAGAGCATGTAGCTCAGTATAGGGAGAGGATGGAGATCAATCCAATTCCTGAGAGGTTAAAGGAAGCATGTCTATGCAAGGGATTTGGATCCACACTCACATGATCTGCTCTTAAATGGCTGCTAAGTCTTCCCCCTTACTCTATTACTTCATTTGCTAATCTAGTTAATTTGTTTAATAGTCAATTCTCTTGTAGTAGAAAATTTTAATGATTAACTAGTGATCTATATAGGGTAACACAAGGTCAAAATGAATCACTTAGAGATTATATCACTAAGTTTAGTAAAGAATCCTTAGATATTCCTAATTTGGATATTGCTACGACTGTAGAAGCCTTTAAAATGGGATTGCTTAGGGATTCATTATTCTATGATGATCTTGTTATGACACCTTGTAGGAATCTTAATGAAGTAAGAACCAGGGCCCTTAGGTTCATCCGCCTAGAGGATGACAAAAGGATCCAGGATAGATTGACAGGATCCTCAAAACAGGAGAAACAAGGATCCTACTTCAGGAACAACAAATCCAAGTTCTACAACAAGTCTGATAACCAGAACGTGCATGCGGTGGCACAAGAAGAGGATGATGAGGATTATCCTCCTATTTCTGAATACTGTTTTTATGTTGATAACAATGAACTAATCCTTGCAATGCAGAATCTAGGTGAGAAAGCTAGGTGGCCGAGAAAAAGTGATAAACCAGCTGCTACAAAGGATAAGTCCAAGTGGTGTGCATATCATGAGTATTTCGGGCATCTCACTGAAGAGTGTATTACACTAAGAAAGGAAATTGGTTACTTGTTGAGCAAGGGGCATTTGAAGGAACTTTTGGGACAGAAGAAGTCAAGGATCCAGGATCCTGAAAGGATCCCGAAAAGGGCTCCTGCTCCTCCAGCAGATGCACAAGTTATAAACTTCATATCCGGTGGATCAGACATTTGTGGTACTTCCTTTTCAGCAGCCAAGAGACATGCTAAGGAAACCAAGATGGATAATGGGGACAGACCCATCCGGACCTCTACCGTCACCAAGGATAAGATCATAACTTTTGATGAGGATGATCGTGTTGATGTCCAGGATCCTCATCATGATGGTCTTGTAATTACATTGTTTATTTCTAACCACTTTGTTCGCAGGATCCTAATCGATGGAGGAAGCTCTATGAACATCATTCAGCTTGATGTCCTCAAGAAAATGAATATCCCGGAGTCTGATATTGTCCCAAGATCCTCAGTCCTTGTGGGATTTAGTGGGGAAACCAAAAACACATTGGGGGACATTAAACTCCCTATTTATATTGAAAGACTCCATTCTTATCAGAAATTTTGTGTTCTAGATTGCTTATCTTGTTGTAATGTTATCCTTGGCAGGCCATGGATACATGATATGAAGGCAGTCCCATCCACCTATCATCAGTGTGTAAAGCTTCCAAGTCCATGGGGAGTGGTGAAAATTGAGAGTGATCAACAAGAGGCTAAGAATTGTTATACATCATCAATGAAGCCAGCCTCAAGACCAAGGGAGCAATAGCAATTAAAGTATCATTCAAGAGATGTCTTGGAGGCAAGAGAACAGGATTTGAAAGAAATCCTCATGGATCCTGATGATCCTGAATCCAAGATCTTCATAGGATCAGGGATCCTTAGCGATATTGAACAGGAGCTAATATCCTTCCTTAAAAGAAGAAAAACTACCTTTGCCTGGAAACATGAGGATATGACAGGTATATCTAAAGATATAATTACTCATAAACTTGGCATTGACAAGTCATTCAAGCCGATGCATCAAAAGAGGAGGAAGTTTGCACCTGAAAGGAATGCTATTATCCAGGAAGAGGTAGATAAACTACTTCGGGCAGGTATGATAAGAGAGGTTAAGTATCCAAGATGGTTAGCCAATGTGGTTGTTGTTCAAAAGAAAAATGGAAAGTGGAGGGTATGTGTCGATTTTACTGATTTAAACAAGGCATGTCCCAAGGATCCTTTCCCATTACCCCACATTGACTCCATGGTGGATGCTACCGCGGGTCATGAGTTGTTGACTTTTATGGATGCTTCATCTGGATTTCAACAAATTCAGATGGAACCATCTGATCAAGAAGATACAACCTTTATGACCCCAACTGGTATATATTGTTATATTGCTATGCCATTTGGACTAAGGAATGCAGGTGCTACTTATCAAAGGCTAGTCAATATGATGTTCAAGGAACAAATTGGACACACTATGGAAGTCTATATTGATGACATGGTGGTTAAGTCCAAGAAAGCTGGGGATCACCTTAAAGACTTGGAGGAAGCATTCAATATCCTTGATAAATTTAATATGAAACTAAATCCTTCCAAGTGTCATTTTGGTGTTAAGGCAGGTAAATTCTTAGGCTATATGGTGACAAAGAGGGGCATTGAAGCAAGTCCAGAGCAAATCAAGGCTATTGTGAATATCAAATCTCCTGCCAATGCTAAGGATGTGCAAAGATTGACAGGCAGGATCGCAGCCTTGAACAGATTCATATCCAAATCCTCAGAAAAGTGCAAGGAATTCTATGACATCCTGAGGAAGAACAAGAAATTTGAATGGACTGAGAAGCATGAAAGTGCCCTCAAAGCTCTTAAGGATTACCTATCCTCAACCCCAGCCCTGATGAAACCAAAAAAAGGAGATATATTATCCTTATACTTAGCAGTATCCTCAAAAGCAGTAAGTGCGGTCCTTGTTAAGGATCACCAAGGTACACAACATCCTGTTTATTATGTAAGTAAGAGTTTACTTGATGCTGAATCCAGGTATTCACACTTAGAGAAACTTATCCTTGCATTAATAATGGCATCTACTAAATTAAGACATTATTTTGAGACTCATGCCATTATTGTTAAGACTAATTTTCCAATTAAGAATGTTCTCAGGAAACCTGAAATGTCAGGAAGGATGGCTAAGTGGGCAGTGAAGCTTAGTGCATATCATATAAGATATGAACCAAGGACTGCCATCAAATCCCAAGCCTTAGCTGACTTTGTGGCAGATTTTAGTAGTGATTTGCAAAAGGAGGCTGAGTTAGAAGTCCAACAGCTTGAAGAAACTAAGGATCCTTGGATACTCTTCACTGATGGAGCCTCCAATGTAAAAGGAATAGGGCTGGCAATACTACTAAAATCACCACAGGGGGACATAATACCCCACTCCATAGCTTGTGAATTTCAAACTACCAACAATGAGGCTGAGTATGAAGCCTTGATAGCTGGTTTGCAAATTGCTAAGCATATGAGGATCAGGTATCTTGAGGTACATGTAGATTCATTATTAATCACTAATCACTTTATAGGATCCTATGCTGTTAAAGGTGAAAAGCTAATCAAATATTTAGAGATAGTCAAAGAATTGGCACTCTCTTTTGTTTCCTTTAGTTTGACACAGGTACCAAGGGAAGAGAATGCAGAGGCTGATGCATTAGCCAATCTAGGATCATCCTTGAAGATCCCGGAGGATATAAGGATCCCTATTATCCATATCCTGACCCCTGCTATCGAGGATCATGTAGCTATGGAGATAGGAGAAGATTCTGCAATCATCCCTAGTGATGATACTCAATCTCATTCAGGATCATGGATCCTCCTAATCATGAGATACATACAACATGGAGAGATTCCTACAGGAGAAAACCCTAGGGCTTTCAAAATTAAGGTATCTCAATTTACAATATTGAATAATATGTTGTATAAACGATCTCTTGCAGGACCATATCTAAGATGCATTGAGGATCCTGAAATCCAAGAAGTCCTAAAGGATTTCCATGAAGGAGATTGTGGAAACCACACTGAGGGCAGGGCATTATTCTCAAGGATCCTCAGGACAGGATACTATTGGCCCACTATGAAGAAGGATGTTGTGGAGTATGCCAAGAAGTGTGATCCTTGTCAGAGACACAGTAATATCCTTCACCAACCAGCAGAACTTTTGCATCCTATATCCTCTTCTTGGCCATTTATGAGATGGGGAATGGATATAGTTGGTAAGCTTCCTAAGGCACCTGGTGGAAAAGTATTCATGCTTGCTATGACTGATTACTTCTCCAAGTGGATAGAGGCTGAAGCCTTTGCTCAAGTCAGAGAAAAGGAAGTTATATCCTTTATTAAAAGAAACATTATTACTAGATTTGGTATCCCTTCTGAAATTGTTTGTGATAATGGATCCCAATTTATTGGGAATAGAACTACTAACTTTTGTGACAGCTGGGGGATTAAGATGATAACATCAACACCAGTCCACCCACAAGCTAATGGTCAGGCAGAATCATCCAACAAGATCATCATCAACAATTTAAAGAAGAAACTTGGATCCAAGAAAGGAAAATGGGCAGAAGAACTACCTTATGTGCTTTGGGCCGATAGGACGACTCCCAAGAATGCTACTGGCCAAACTCCATTTTCTTTGGTATTTGGGGCAGAATCAGTGATCCCTACAGAGATGGTGGTTCCAACTGCAAGAACAAGCATTCGTGATCCTGAAGAAAATGCTGAAAACTTGGCTCAAGACTTGGATACTATAGAAGAAATCAGGGATTTAGCAAGGATAAGGATGGCCAGTTATCAACAAAGGATGGCTGGAGCTTACAATAAAAATGTCAGGATCAGGAAGTTCCAAGTTGGTGATATGGTATTGAGGAAAGCATTTCAGAATACCACAAATCCTGCTGATGGAAAGTTGGCACCAAAGTGGGAAGGCCCTTATTTGATTGAAGCTGAGGCAGGAAAGGGGGCATATCGATTGCTAACAATGGAAGGTGATTTGCTGCCAAGAGCTTGGAATGCTGTCCACTTGAAGAAATACTTCATGTGATAAGGATCCATGATCCTAACATGACAAGTATCCTTGAAGGATCCTTACAGGACAGATGATCTTCATTTTGGTAATGATCAAATCTCAAACTATTTCATTCTTTAATTATCCTATATAAGGATAAGGATCCTGTATCCTTTATCCTCCTTTCACTTGATTCTGAGTTTTAAAGGTTCAGGTATCCTTAACAAAGGACTGATTATCCACAGAAGTATCCAGTTATTTGGGCTTGACCCCAGTTATTTGGGCTTGACCCCAGTTTGGGCCTGTCCCCAGTTTCGCCAGTAGCACACGATGATCCTGGTATAGTTCAAGGCAATGGGACCAGTACTCGCTTTAGGGGCTGACAATTTCATTGTACTGGCTATATTCAGGATCCTACGTATAATGGTAGATGTACCATACATCCGTTCCTAAGGTTTCTAACGTTTTCACGTTAGCTAAGGTTTTGGCATTTTCATGTCACTAAGTTTGGATAGTCGCCAGTGAGGGCCATACTCCAGTTTACACACGATCCTTTGGGCTTGTCCCCAGTTATCCTTTGGGCTTGTCCCCAGTTATCCTTTGGGCTTGTCCCCAGTATATTGGGCTTGTCCCCAGAATTGTTGGGCTTGTCCCCAGTTACTAACTCTTATCTTATATTGGCTTAGTCCCAAGTTGTATCCTATTTCAGGTTTTTGGAGATAAACGACCAAGGATCCTTGATCCTTACCTTCTACTAAGGTTTGTCTTTTGGTTATCCTGATTATAAGTGTTAAAGGTTAGGATCCTAACTTGGATTCTCAGGTATGATCCTTAACTATTTTGATTTTATTCATTATTCATTTGAGTAACCCTTATCCTTTGACAACTGAACTTATGATCCTTAAAATATACTACTTTTCGGAACTTGTCGACTATAGGATATGTGATCCTTGATCATATCCTAAACTTTTTGAGGATATTTATTAAATTTTTCTTTACTTGATAAGTTTAGACAAAATGTATATCACAACAATTGAAAAGTAAAGTACTAACAAGGATAGCAACACGGGAGATAGCCAAAAAGTTAAAGTTATTTTATTCACAAAACGTTAAACCCTTTAAGGTTGTCAAAATTGCCAACCCACATTTCTACCAGTAAAACGTGGCCCGTCCACATGGGTTGGCAAAGGGTGTCCATTGTTTACGGGTCTTTGTAGTGCAGGAAATAAAAGACGGAAGGATAACGAGTGGCTTCATCCCCCAAACAGAGGATCCATCCACCACCCATTATCCTGCCTATTGTTCAAGGATCCATGATCCTTCACCCTAGAAACTATTGTCTAAAGTTATTACAACCCAAGATTGTTTCAAAATACCATAACCACAATAAAACTACCAAATTCTAAAAAAATGGGCTCCGGCTACGTCTAGAAATGTCCTTCATCGCCCATTCCTGCAGCTTACACCTTTGCTGCATCACCATCTCCTCCAGCTCCAGCATCCTCCACATGATCCTTGACTCCACTGCTGCCAGCCTCGAGTGCTAGGACCTCTTCAGCCTCCTCTTCGTCGTCCAGCTCAGCCAATCTAGCCTTCCAGCCCTCTACGTCCCAGCTGCTCTTGTCAAAGTCATGATCTAGAGCTTCTTGGGCCATCTGCAACTTGGTCTTGTACATAGCGATGGCAGCTGAGATTTTAGTATCATTGGTGATCTCATTTTTCTCTTGATCAGCAGTAATGTGAGCCAGGACAAGTTCCCTCTTCACCAGATTGACATCATTTTCAAGGGAGGCTATCTTCTGATCCTTGGCCAGCATCATCTTTTCGAGGTCCAGGCACTTTAGCTCAACTTCTTCAACATTGCCTACATAGTCCTCGATTTCAGCAAATTTATGCAAAAAGACAATATAAAGCTTAGGATAACATGATCCTCAAGTGGGCAGGATAATTAAGCTAAGTCAGTGATCCTTACCTCAGCAAAGTACTCAAGGAACTGATGACGGATCAGAGGCAAGCCTTCTAGATTGTCAGCCTCAGAGGTCTTCCTTTTCTTACCACCCTTGCCTTTAGAAGTGGTTGCCTTGGGGATCGTGACAGTTGGACTGGCAGCAATCTTCTTCTTTGAGGATCGGACAGTGTCAAGGTCAGTGACACTGAATTTGGAGGCAGATCTTGAAGATTTTCCAGCACCTACACATCCAAAACAGATAAGTATACTTATTTCATTTTAATTTAAGCATTTGATTACATATAAACATGGATACTTACTCGACATAGTGACAGAACCTGAGGATACTTCTTGAGAATCCTGGGTATTTGCTTTAAATGATCTTCTTGCAGGATCAAGTCTCCGAAAAGCGGCAAGCCTTTCCTTTGTTGCAGGTGTTGTGATGAGGTGTGCGACAGTAATAGCTGCAAAATAGAAATAAAAGGACGTTAGTGATCCTTAAACAAAAACAAGGTCATCTGGTGATCCTTCTCAGGATCCTCTATCCTACCATGAGTGGTCCATTTTGTAGGCAGATCCTTTCCATCAGGGATAGAATCCCTTCTGACAAAGAAGAATCGCCGTTTCCAGTTGGTGTCATTCTTAGTGGCTTTGAAGATGGGGTGTTCTTCACCAGGTTTATGTTTGAGTAGATACCGATGAGATCCTTGGCTTACGAGGTCATACATCTCTGCAAACTCCGACATTCCCAGATCAATTCCTTCACGTTCAATGATCCTTTCAAGGGTATATAAGACCCTCCAGATCATTGGAATCGCTTGAATATAGGAGATGCCGGTGAGAGAGAAGAAGGATTGGTAAAGCAACATCTTTCTTTCGCCGAATCTTTGATGATCCCTTGGGACTTCAAGGGACTGTCCTTTTTATGATCCTTAACCGGTGAAGACCTCAGCAACATCTTGGTCATGAAGATGGTGAAAGACAAGAAACATAATTGAGAAGATGAAGAGAGAAAGGAAAGAGAAATACCTGATCAAGTCTTCGAATGAGGATTTAAAGAGGAAACGCAAGAATTTAAATGCTCTCTAACCCTTATCTCTAACTACAATTTATAATGATGATCTTGCAGGGTAGTCACTTCAGTGACGTCAGGATGGCAACGGATAGTTCGATTACAACGGCTATATATCTGTTAGTTGGTTACGGATAAGAACAAGAAAATATAACTCATTTATTTACAAATTACTCCTTATATTTTGGGGGCAATTGTTAGGGGAGGATTTTCCAATGATCAGTGATCCTCATTTACTGTTGGGTTTAGTGATCCTTAATTCTGTCTGAATTAATGATCCTCAGAAAGTATTGTAGGATCTGGATCATGGATCATCATAACGATCCTTATACTAACGATTGTCTACTTTGAATATGAAGTTGTTTTGCAGGAGTACGAGCTTGGACTTGGTCTTGGCGATATTCCTGGAGCATATTCCATACTTATTCCGCACGTGCTTAACTGAAGTGGACGTTATGGAGTTCGTGGAGGACTTGCATGAAATGCGGACAGTTTGTTAGCTTAGATATTTTCCATTTTTAAAAGGGATAGCGAGCTAAATAGAAAGACTTGGCTATTTTTAACTTAACACACACACTCGCAACTGCTCTCACCAGCTCTTGACAATTCACTTGGCGATAACACACTTTTTTGCACATTACACTATAGTGATCCTTGTAATTAGCTCGCTATCATCCGAAGTTGTAATACATTTCTTGTTTAATCTGAGTTGGTGATCGGTAGTTTCCATCACCCGAGGTTTTTTATGCCGGAGATCATTCATTGATCAAGGGCTTTTTCCTCGTATAAATCTTTGTGTCACTTGTTCATTTCATTTCTGAGTGATCCTTAGTATTGTTCATTGATTCAAGCATCACACCTCACAACATAAAGTTTGGTTGCATTATCATTGCTTGATTTTTGACCAAAACAGTAAATACAATTAACTGACTCATTTGAAAACATTTATGAAAATTGATTTAAGTGCACAAGGCACAAATCATTTATAACTTGGGACAATTATTTAAAGATAATCTTGTATACAAATTTACATGTTTGTCATACAATTGGGGCCGGTTGGAAGCCAGTCATGATTAATCAACTCACCACTTATAGAACCCACAAAGGAGTTATCCTCAACATGTGGGTTTATATTTTTAGCATTTGCATCTGTCAAGTGTATGCCTACACCCCGTGCATAGGTCGTGGCCATTTTCAAATGAAATGAGCCGAGGATATCCAGGACACGGTCGAATTATCCCCCAATGTTTATGTTATCAAACAAGACAGATTAAAATGGGTTATGTAAATTTATTAATCACAATCCGATTAAATGATTTCATACCCGACCAAGTAGTATTGTTATAATACCATAAGGGAAAATAAGTTAAAAGTATTTACCTGAGCTAATGTGAAAGGTAACTCAGCCGTATATTCCTAAAGCTTTATGATGATGCCTTCTACTAGATGCTACTTAATTTGTACAGAAGGTTTAATAACCTATTAGGATGCTAACGGGTCTTTAGTTAAGTCAAAGACTTAGACCGGCTAGCTAGAAAGAAACTTTACGGTTCTAAACGCTAGATTAAGCAGAGACCTGAATAGAATGTGGTTTAGACTCGACTAGCTTGGATACTTGTATAATATGGGTAAACTAAACACATTCTGGAATTTGAGGATTTAATGATAAGGTTAAACCCGTTTCGGCTATTATACGTAAACTAGTCACATAAACCGATCCGAACGCATAAACGCGTAACGGGTAACCAAATGAATTATATACAGGTGTTAAATGTTATTATGCTTAAAATATGTTAATACACCAGTAGGATGTTAACATATATGCCCAAAAAGTGATTTAAACCAATTTAAGTCCCGTAAGGGCATTTTGGTAATTTTAATAATTATAAAAGAGATTTTATAACAAACTGAAGTTCTGGTCTTAGGAAATCAGTAAAAATATTTATTTTAACTCATTACATCAGTAAGATACTACATATATGTGAGGTTTACCATTTATGGCCAAACTATGCCCCGAAAGGGCATTTTGGTCATTTCACATATGCTTTTAAGGACATTTTTGGAAATCTGAGTTAATAACTTATACCTACTGTAATAATATTGAATTTTTTTAAAAAAATTCAGTAGGTAACAAGTCTTAGATATTAAATATGGTTTTAAACCATACTATGCACCTAATTAGTGTAAAACTCGCTAATTGACGATAATTAAGATGTTTATGTAAATCTGAGATTTTGATCAGTTTTAAATGTTCAAAATAATTTATTTAATGTATGAAATCAGTATGAAAAGGTTTGCCATTCAAATCATTTGTAAATCTCATTTTATGCATGAAAAGGGTATTATCGTCTTTTACCGAATTGCACAAGAACTCTACGATTTAATCAGGTTATAACCTGACCAAAAATCTTAAAATTCTTTAAAAATAATATCTTAACAGTAGGTAATGAGTTTTGGTTCAAAATCCAAGTTTAAACATGTATTATGCAAGATATTGCAATTTAATTAACAAAAAGCTTCTAATTACAATATCGAGCATAATTCCTATTTGAGACCAAGAACTGATGTTAAATATTCGGGACAAGCTTATATATCAGTAGCAAAGGTTTTTTTCCTCTCACATTTCTAAAAATCTCGTTTATATGTCAAAAGGGCATTTACGGCATTTATAAGCATATTAACAAACAAGAGCATATAATTCAAACTACTAAGGATCAAGCAATATAACTCCAGAGGGTTATACTACTGAATAATGTGGTCCTAATAGAAGCTTAAAACATGGGAGAATTAAGCTTAAACGGGTCAGAACTGAAAGTCAAAGCAAAAGTCAAGCTTTTGCGACTTTCGGTTATAAACTGACCTTTGACTGATAATTTTCGGGTTAGACCTGATTAAACATGTTCTAATACTAATTACCAAGTCATTAGAATGTTAAAATATAATTTAGAACCTTTTTTTTATTAGTTTAAATCATTTTTAAACTTTCTATCCAGTTTGACTTTTTGACTAACTAGTTTGACCCGACAATTAACTAGTCAAACGAAATAATTTTAGGAGGTACCCTTTTAAGGGTTGATCACCTACCTTAATATGGTTCCATAACCACTTTCATTTCGGTCAGTGGCTGGACCATTTATGATTAAACCGAAAGTCAAAGCTTACTTACGATATGTTTGACTTTTCGGTTTTTAAGCTAATTAAAAGGACTAAGAAGGGATTACAACTCTTACACAAGGTCCTTGCTATCTTTTCTACACTTCTAAGTCTTCTCCTAATGCTTGCTAGCTCCAGAGATGGTTTTTGAAGGTTGTTGCAAATGAATGTGCATATGAACAAAGAACTAGAGTATCTTATATAGCAATTTCCCATGCTCTCAGATGTTTACAGTTGTTTTGGATGTATCTAGGATCACCCCAGGTGTCCTAGTGGTAATATAAATCCGTCCAACAGCCCATGGTATCGATTGCAACAAGCTAAAGTCGGTTCTGCAGCTGAACCTGCATCTGTCCAATTTTTTCTGCGCTGGGCGTTTTTAGGCGGGCCGCGTAAGACTCAGCAAGAGTCTACGCGGGCCGCGATGATTGGTAGATCAGGTTAAAACATTTTAAAACTTGGCAGAATCAGTCCCTGGCCAATTAATACCTTATACAACCTAATTTTTGGCAATAAAGGCCCTTGAAGTTAATTTGTAGAGGCTCAAGGAAGTATAATCAAACTTCGTTAGGCTCGGTTTCGTTAAATATCACTATAAACGCAAGTTTCATCATATTGACACTTTTCACCCAAAGTCTTGAAAACTTGCTTAACGATCTCGAAACCACTTGAAATTTATACTACTTATTCTTGAGAGTATATTTGAATATTTCGAAGCCTCGGGTTCGTTAAAAGGTCAATCAGAGGTAAGAATTAACATGTTGACACGTTTTAACCCCTGTAGTTTTATAATCTTCCGATTATTTTCACAAACGGCTTCTTATATCCAATTAATCACTTGTTTAAGAATATATTCTCTGAGTATGGTCATTCAGAGGCACAAGTTTGGCATGTTGACACTTTTAGTCCCTTCGCATACATATTTTCACCGTTTGTCAACTTTAGTCCTCCAAACTCAAATTTTCACATATTTAGAGTTTAGGACACGTGTCTTTACATAATTGGACATGTTTTTACGTGGTGTTACAACTTCACAGCACCAGGAGCTTCAGGGAAAGGTCCCACCATATCAATTCCCCACTACTGGAAAGGCCAGGCAGTGGACACAGGGATAAGATCGTTTTTTGGGCGCAGGGTTTTCGGGGCGTGCCTTTTACAAGAGTCGCATTTGCGCAATTGCTTTAGAGCATCAACGTGCATCCCTGGCCAGTAGTAACCAGCGTTCATTATCTTCGCGACAACCATGCGCGGGCCTGCATGAATGCCGCAGATGCCTTCATGAATCTCCCTGATCAGATAATTTGCATCTTGGGAGTCCACACAGCGCAGAAGTGGCCCCAAGAAGGATCTTCGATACAAGATTCCACCATTCATCTCATAGAACAATGCTTTGTTCTGTATCTTTCTTGCCTCTGCTTTATTTTCAGGGAGTATTCCTTCTTGCAAATACTGGATGATAGGGGTCATCCAAGATGGTTGCCCTGTCTCGATCACATTCACTTGACGCAACAAAACTGACGGGTTTTTTAAAACTTCAATTCTTACATCCTTGGCGAGATGTTGAAAAGCTGTTGAAGTGAGCTTGCTCAAAGCGTCTGCTGGTTTGTTCTCTGATCGATTGATGTGAACTACCTTGTATGACTTGAATTGTTGGAGCAACTCTTTCGCTTGCTCTAAATACAAGGCCATAACTTCACCCTTCGCATCATACAACCCGTTAATTTGATTGGCTATCAGGAGAGAGTCGACATGCGCTTGTAGGTTTTGAGCTCCCATCTTGATGGCTAGGCGCAAGCCTGCCAAAAACGCTTCATATTCTGCTCGTTGTTGGTATTTTTGAAATCCAACTTGATGGCATAGGTGAACTCATGCTTCTCTGGGCTAACAAGGCGCAATCCAACTCCTGCGCCGTCTTCATTTGAGGCCCCGTCAGTGTATAACAACCATAACCCGTCTGATGTGTCTTTAATGGGAGTATCAAAAACTTCACAATCTTTGATCTTATCTTCTGGAACTTCCATGATGAAGTCCGCTAACACTTGGCCTTTAATTGCTGGGCGCGGCCTGTACAGAATGTTGTGGCCCCCCCAGCTCGATTGCCCATTTTGCTAACCGACCTGACGTCTCTGGATTTTGCAATATTGTGCCGATATGGAAGTTAGTGAGTACGGTAATCACGTGTCTTGTGAAGTATCTGCGCAGCCTCCTGGAGGCGTGTAGCAGCGCTAGCACTAACTTTTCCATGGTTGAATATCGAGTTTCTGGATCTGTAAGCACCCTACTAACGTAGTAGATTGGAGTCTGAACTCCATCTCTTTCTACCAACAATACCGACCCAACCGCCTTGTCCGAAGAAGACAAGTACAGAATGAGTGGTTCCTTCTCAAATGGCGCGGTTAGTGTAGGGAGCTTGATCAAACACTCTTTCATTTGCTGAAAAGCAGCTTCTGTTTCTGGGGTCCATTTAAACTCTTATTTTTTCACGCAGTTGCGCAAAGTATTGATGAAAGGGTATGATTTTGCAGCGTGGTTTGATAGAAATCGATTAAGCGAGGCTAGGCGGCCGGCTAACCTCTGCATTTCCTTGATCGTGCACGGTGATGGCATCCACTCTATGGCTTGAACTTTTTCAGGGTTAACCTTGAAACCGCCGTTTGTAACCACGAAGCCTAAAAACTTGCCTTCCTCCATACCAAAAGAACACTTCGCTGTATTCAGCTTCATGTTCACGCTTCTCAAAGAGTTAAACGTCTTCTCCATGTCCTTTAACATCTGGTCCTCCTCGGGACTTTTGATCACAAGATCGTTAATGTAAACCTCGATATGCTTTCTGATGTCATCAACAAATATCGTATCCATCAGACGCTGGTAGGTTGCGCCAGCGTTTTTGAGGCTGAATGGCATCTTTGTGTAACAGAAGATTTCGATGTCGGTACGAAAAGCTGTCTTGTCCTCATCTTCCAGCTTCATCTGGACTTGATGATACCCCTTGTAACAGTCCAAAAAACATTTCCACCTGTATGGCGCGAGAGAGTCTATCTTTTTATCGATCTCAGGTAATGAATAACAATCTTTGGGGAACGCCTTATTGAGATCAGTGTAATCGACACACATTCGCCATCCTCCATTAGACTTCTCAACCATAACAGGGTTTGCAACCCAACTTTGGTATCGCACCTCTCTCAGTATACCTACCTTTAGCAATTCACATACTTGCTCGTTCATGGCTTTTGTCTTATCCGCTCCTAGGCTGCGCCTTCTTTGCACTTTCGGCTCGATAGAAGGATACGTGTTTAAACAGTGTTCGGTAACATCGCGCGGGACACCGGTCATATCGGCCAGAGTCCAGGCGAAAATGTCCATGTTTCTGAACAAAAGTTGCTTGAGGTGCGTTCTGATATTTTGTGAGATTGCGTGGCCTATCGTCACCGTCTGTTCTGGGTATTTGCGGTTCAAAACCCACTTTTCTGGTTCGGTCGTTGAAATTTTTGCCGCTTTGGCTAGGCGCGAATCCTCTGCTGACATCACTTCTTTCTTTGCATAGATAATCACCACCCCCGTCTTAGTTGGGAACCCGATGGCTGAGTGGGGTGTGGAGGTTACCATGTTTAGCTCTCCTTGGGTATCTCTCCTAATTAAAACATCATGCCTTGATTTGACTAGCATCACCATGAAATTAACATTTGTAGTTCTTGAATGTTTCCCATCAGATAGCATGACGGGGAAACTGATTTGGCCTAGTGGGAAGACCATTTCGTTGCAAAATCCTGATAGAGGATAATCAACCGGCTCGAGTCTCGCTTTATCTTCATCGTCAAACTGATTGAAGCATTGCTCGTAAATGATATCAGCTGTGCTTCCCGGATCAATGAATATGTATTCTGTTTCGTAATGACCGATAATACCGGTAATGACGACGGGGCGCGTGGCGCGTGGTCCCCGGTGTACTAACGGAAAGATGACCTGTTGCTCTTGCCATGCAGGTTCGAATGGGCGCTTGCCTTTATCTCTTGCACTGTATCCTGGTCCATTGACCATTTGTGTTTCCAGACGCCTGACCTTCTTCTAGTTTCCATCATCATTGTGCTGAATCTGGCGCGTCTCCTTGCGCACATTCTTTTCCAGATGGCTTAACTTCCCGCTTTTCAGCGCTCTCTCTATTTCCTGCCTTAGACTGATACAGTCATCTGTCAGATTACCTGTATCCTTGTGAAAATCATAGTATAGGTTCGGGTCTTGCCCCTTCTTGTTTGTCATAGGCTTTGGAGCCTTGAAATCATGATTCTCCGTCATGAGCACCTATTTTGGTGTCTTAATGACCGGAGTCCAGTGTTTTTCTCGATTCTCGTTCCTGACTGCCTTTCGATACCCGATTCTATCAATTGTTTCATGCGCGTCTTCTTTGTAGCGCTTTCACTCTTCATAACCGCTGGATTGTCCTGACTTCCATCCAGGGTTTCTGTTCTTGTTGCGCTTGCAATAGTCGCGCGCGTTGCCTCTCGAGAATCTATCTTTGGTGTAAGAGCTCTTTGTTCCAGCCAATGATTCTTCAGTCTGCGCTACAATCTTTGCAGCCGCCATCAGTTTATCCCACTCTTTGGGCATACCATCCTTTCAGGTGATAGTTCTGATCAGACTATCACATCGAATAACAAACTTGAAGTGAGCGCGCATGAGCTGTTCGCTTACACCACCGATTTCCAAACACTCCTTATTGAAGCGAGTGATAAAGTCCTCTAAACCTTCGTTTTCTCTGCGCCAGATATCTGTTACTTCAGACGTATTGCGCTGATAACGTCTTTGTTGGCTGAAGTGGTTTACAAATTGTGTTCTGAAATCGACCCATGAACAGATTTTTCCAGGCGGAAGGCTGTCGAACCAGGCGCGAGCGGCCCCTGTGAACGTCTGTATAAACAGATGTCACCACATTGGCATGTTCCATCCTCCCATAACACCAACGCTTGTAAATAATCGAACATGATCGTCAGGGTCGGTGAGACCGGTGAACTTTCCCACTGTTGGGGGTAGCTTTTCTCTTGAGAGCGGGGCTAGAGCAATCTTTGGAATAAATTTTGAGTGTTCAACAGCTTCAGCTGGCCTATAGGCTAGGCTGAAATCTCGTTCTGCCTCTTCGCTGTATGCGATGCGCTGCCTTGGCTTGTAAGACTCATGGTTTTTCTGCAGGCGGTTGAAAACTGACGAACCCTCATCATCTTGCCAAGTGGGATCATTCGGGTCTGTGTCATCCCATTCGTTGTTCATGTTCCGCGGCCCTAGCCGGCTATGAACTGGTCGTTTGTGTTGCACATAGGATGGGTGATCAGCGTAAGTGTTTGTCTCTCTGTATGTGTCGCGCGTGTCGTGTACGCTCATTCTTCTTTGTGGAGGAGGTCTGTGAACTTGCCCTTGAACATATTGCTGAGGAGGAGTCTGGTGCGCCTCTTGGGCTGGACCCACAGGGGTAACCAAAGAAGGCTCTGCTTGTAAAATTGCTTGTTGTGCGCTCAATGACTGATACGCGGTATTTATGGTAGCAATTTGTTTGGCGTACCAGGAAGCTAAAGTTTTGCCTTTTGGTAGCCTAGTAGTGCCGAAATGTTCGGATTTGAAGTTGGGTTTGAAAGACCAGTGACATGGCTTGCTGGGGTTCCCATTTGGGTGATGCGAGGAAAGCTCGCGCGGGGTCCCCCAGTGTTGGTTACTTCAATTTCACCTATCTCTTCGACAGGTTGGACTTGGACATTCGGATTATCCTCCCCCAATCCTGCGTTAGAATTCTTGCCAAAACCGAAATCAGGAATGATTCCTTGACCAGCCATGATCAAAGAAACAAAAACTTAGAAAAAACTCAGAAAAAGAAGATGAAAGTGATTGCAAAAATCGGTGGGCGCCAATGAAGAAACACTAAACTAATTTTAAGTTTAATTAGTTTGGTTTATGTTCCTTTCATGAGGGTTAATCTTCTTTTAACTTCCTGATGTCACACCCCGAAATTTCCATGTATTACCGGTGGGCCCGGTGGGGAGTATCGTGACGTAGTTGATATCATCATAGACAATTTATCACAGTTTAATACACAGCGGAAGTCGAAAGATAAAAACATTACAAACCGAATGAAAGTAATATCAATTATTACAAAAACGGTTGTAAGGGATCCACAGGCGGATCAAAGTTAAAAGGAACATTGTTCAACAGATTTATAAACATCTAAGCTTGCAAGATTCTTTATTGATGCTAGGAGTAGCCAGCCCATTTCGATTAGTACCTGCACTTAACCTTTTTGGAAAATACGTCGGTTTTCACTGGTAAATACAATTAACCGACTCATTTTGAAAATGCTTAAGAAAATTGATTTGAATGCACAAGGCACAAAATATCATTTATAACTTGGGATAATTATTTAAAAATAAACTTGTTAAAGAATTACATGTTTATTATACGTTCAGTAGCCCGGGCTGAAAACCGGGTTAAAGATTAATAGACACACCACATAATATATCCCACGGCGAGTTATTCTCGAGCAGGTGGGTACATTATTTTACATACGCACCGGCAGGTGTATGCCTACACCCCGTGCTTAAGTCGTGGCCATTTCAATGAATGAGCCGAGGATATCCAAGACATGGTCATTAACCCCCCCCCCCAAAGGCTTAGAATAAACAAAACAGAATAAATGGGTTATCTCAATGATTTAACCTTCATACGATTAAAAATTCAATACCCGACCAAGCGGTATTTTATATACCGTACCCCAAGCCCGTATAAGGGAAAATAAGTTAAAAGTACTTACCTGAGCAAATTATACAAATTTATCCCAGCCGTACAAATCAGCAAGTGCAAATATCTTTTACTGGTCTCCTAAATCTGGAACGAAGGTTTTAATTAACCTATTAGATTTCTAACGGGTCTTACTTAAGTTTAAACTTAGACCGGTTAGTTTTAAAGAAAGGTATACGGTTCAAAACGCAAGATTAAGCGAAGACTGGATTAGAATATGGTTTAGACCCGACAAGTATGAAGACTTGTATAATATGGGTAAATTAAACACATTCTGGATTTTGAAGTGAAAATGGTAAGGTTAATTTATGCAAACTAGTTACATAAACCGTACCGAATGCGATAAATGCATAACGGGTAACCAAATGAGTCATGAGCAGGTTCCCTAAGTTAATATGCCTTAAATATGTTGTGATATCAGTAGGATTCCTTCCATTATGCCCGAAACGGATTTAAAATTAATTTAAGCCCTGTAGGGGTATTTTGGTCATTTTAAGGATTATAAAAGAGGTTAAATATTAATCTGAGGCTCTGGTCTAAAATGATCAGTAAAAATATTTTATTTAATAAGTTATATCAGTAGGGTATTGCGTATATGTGAAATTTATCATTTATAACCAAACTATGCACCGTATGGGCATTTTGGTAATTTCACATAAGCTTTAAAGGTCAAATTTAGAAATCTGAGTTCAAAACTTTTGCTTACTGCTAAAGTATAAAAATTTACTTAAAACATCAGTAGGTATTAAGTCTTAAATGTCAAAAATAGTTTTAACCCATACTATGCGTTTAAAACGCGTAAAAAGTCGGTTTTCGGTGATTTTCGGGTTATATAAGGAAAGCTGAGATTTTTATCATCCCAAAAGGCTTAAATTATTTTATTTATCATATAAAATCAGTAGCAAAAGATTTGGTATCAATGTAAAACTCATTTTATTAGCAAAAAGGGTATAACCGACAATTACCGAATCAAAGCAAGAACCCTATGTTATGTTTAGTTTAAAAATAAATAAAAATCTTCAAAAATCCAAAAATATTATATTACATCACTGGGTAAAAAGTTTGGTGTCAAAATTTGGGTTTAGATAGGCTTAATGTTAATAATGTCGTTTAATTAATAAAAAGCTTTCAAATTACGATATTGAGCATAACTCCTCATTTAGACCTCAAACTGATGTCAAATTTTTAGGACATGTTTATAAATCAGTAATAAAGGTTTTTTGTCCTCTCAGATTTTCAAAAATCTCGTTTTAAGGTCAAAAGGGCATAATGGTCAACATTTAAGCAATTAACGAAAACATGCAAATGAATCGGATTAATTAGGAACCGAGTTGTATAACCTCAGAGGGTTATACTAACCTATAACCTGGTCCTAAAGGAACTTTAAAGCATATCTAAACTAAGCTAAATCGGGTCAGAACGGAAAGTCAAAGCAAAAGTCTACTTTTGCTACTTTCGGTTCCGAACCGAGCCTAAACTCAAAATTGTTGGGTTGAACATGCTTAGACATGTTCTTACATTAATTACCAAGTTATATAAGTGTTAAGACAGGTTTCATGGCTTCTACATTGTTAATTATGAGTTTATTTTCAAAATAGCTTTCTGTTGACTTTTTAATATTAAGTTTGACCCGACAATCGACCTAGTTAGAGTGGGAATCAGAGGGTTCCCTTTTAAGGGTTTATTACCCACATAATTACCAACTCATAGCCACTTTCAATTCAAAAAATGACTGGACCATTAGTGATTAATCACTAAGTCAAAGCTTAATTACGACGACTTTGACTTTTGGTCATTAAACTAATAAAACATGAATTAGGAAGGCTAAGAATGCTTACAAAGGCTCTTAGCACGAATTAGGAGTTGAAGGAAACTTGCTTTAAGTCCAGAGAGCTCCAGAGAGTAAGCTTTGAATGATTTTGTGAATGAGCAAGTTCATGGTTGCAACATAACGTCCTTATATAGTGATTTAGATGCAACAAGATCACTCCACACAAGTCTACAAGTGTTTCTTGATCATCTCAGGTTTCCCCTACGCATGAAAAACCATTGGAGCAGTCCCTGAATTCGAAAACCATGCATCTAAGGCGGTGGAATAGGCTGAACAGGCACCTGTCAACATTTTTGAGAGCTGGCAACTTTTAGGCGGCCCGCGTAAGACATAGGGAAGTCTTACGCGGCCGGTATGAATGTCAGATCCGGTCAACAAGTTTTCAAACTTTGCATTTTTGGTCCCTGGTCCTTCTAAACATGTTTTAACTTTCATTTATTGCACTTTTAACCCTTAAAATTGACTTTTAAGGACTCTAAGTCATAAACAAACTTTGTTAAGCTTCTGGTTAGTTATACGATCACCGAAAAGTCCTGAATTTCAACGTTGACGCTTTTAACCCCTTATTTACGAATGTTAACGTATTTTCCTCGTACGATATCGAAACCTTGTGAAATTTTTATCACTTATTCTCGGGAGCATAATTAATCGTTACAAAGCTTCGGGTTTGTTAAAAGGTCACTCAGAGGTATAATTTAAACATGTTGACACATTTAACCCTTGTGGCTTGCAAACTTTCACTTTCTTCCACAAACGGTTTCATACGATTCATGATTTATTCGTTTAAAGGTATAAACATCGTGTAGGGTTGTTGAAAGGCAAAATTATCAAATGTGGACACTTTGAATCCTTCTACACACATACTTTCTTTGTTCGTCAACTTTAGTCCCTCTTGAAATAATTCTTTACACGTCTAAAGTCCATGACACGTGTCCTTATAATATTGGTCGTGATTTTACGAGGTGTTACATCCTCACCCCCTTAAAAGAAATCTCAACCTCGAGATTTACTGAAATAAATGAGGGTACTTCTGTTTCATTGTGGACTCTACCTCCCACGTGTACTCTGGGCCTCTTCGGGCATCCCATTTAACCTTTACAATTGGTACGTGCTTCTTTCGAAGTTTCTTAACCTGTCGATCCTCGATCGACAAAGGTTTTTCAACAAATTTCAAGCTCTCATCTATATGCACATCCGTATGTGGCATGACTAGTGATTCATCAGCTAGATATTTCTTCAGATTGCAGATGTGAAACACATTATGAATCCCACTGAGCTCTTCAGGCAGGTTTAACTTGTAAGCCACTATTCCGACACATTCGATGATCTCGAATGGTCCTATATATCTTGGGCTTAACTTGCCTTTCTTGCCAAAACGCATTACCCCTTTCCAAGGTGATACCTTAAGTAACACCTTGTCACCTACCTCGAATTTCAGAGGTTTACGCCTTTTATCTGCGTAGCTTTTCTGCCTATCCCTGGCAGCTTTGAGACGATCACGTATCTGCACAATCTTATATGTCGTCTGTAGGACTATATCAGGTCCTGTTAGTTGGACATCTCCAACTTCTGCCCAACAAACGGGCGTCCTGCACTTTCTTCCATACAAAGCTTCAAAAGGTGCAGCTTGAATGCTTGAATGATAACTATTATTGTATGAAAATTCAATCAATGGAAGGTGATCATCCCAACTTCGACCTAAATCAATAACACAAGCCCTTAGCATATCTTCCAGTGTTTGAATTGTACGCTCACTCTGACCATCCGTCTGAGGATGATATGCAGTGCTGAAGTTTAATTGAGTGCCCAAGGATTGCTGAAATCTTTTCCAAAAATGCGATGTATATCTTGTATCCCTATCGGAGATAATAGACACTGGCACTCCGTGGAGAGATACAATCTCATCCACGTACAGCTGAGCTAACTTATCTGAGTTGTGTGTTTCCTTAATAGGTAGGAAGTGGGCTGACTTGGTCAGTCTATCGACTATAACCCAGATAGCATCATTTCCTCGCTTTGTCTTTGGTAACTTAGTGATGAAATCCATAGTTACCATTTCCCACTTCCAGGTGGGAAGTTCAGGCTGTTGCAGCAAACCTGACAGCTTCTGGTGTTCGGCTTTAACCTGAGCACATGTCAGACATTTGGCCACATAAGTGGCTATAGACTTCTTCAAGCCTATCCACCAATAATTTTCCTTTAAATCCTGGTACATCTTATCACAGCCAGGATGAACAAAATATTTGGAGCTATGTACTTCTTGAAGAATCACATCCCTAAGTCCTCCATAAATTGGAACCCATATTCGTCCATACAATCTTAGGATTCCATCCTTGCCATATGACAACTGTTCAGCAGTTACACCCAACTTTTCATTTGGATAGTTAGCTTCTAATACAGCTTCCTTCTGAACGGCTAGCAATCTTTCATTTAAGCTGTTTTTCAATTCAATTCTCTTGGCATTGATTCTAATGGGCTTAACTCTTTCCTTCCTGCTCAAAGCATCGGCGACTACATTCGCCTTGCCTGGATGGTATCGGATTTCGCAATCATAGTCGTTCAGTGTCTCCATCCATCGACGCTGTCTCATGTTTAGGTCCTTCTGGTTAAACAAATGTTGAAGGCTTTTATGATCAGAATAGATCACACACTTGGTACCATATAAATAATGCCTCCAAAGTTTTAGTGCAAATACAACGGCACCCAATTCCAAATCGTGGTGGTGTAATTCTTCTCGTGCACTTTTAATTATCTGGAAGCATAGGCAATAACTTTGCCCTTCTACATGAGCACATACCCATACCTGTGTGTGATGCGTCGCAGTATACCACAAACTCTTCTATTCCCTCAGGCAATGTTAACAAAGGAGCATTGCTCAACTTCTGCTTAAGAATCTCAAAGGATTCTTGTTGCTTAGGACCCCAATCAAACTTGATATTCTTCCTAGTCAACGAAGTTAGAGGTGCAGCAATTCTTGAGAAATTTTCAATAAAATGCCTGTAATATCCTGCCAGACCCAACAAGCTGCGAATCTCTGTGGGCGTCTTCGGCTCTTTCCAATTCATGATAGCTTCAATCTTAGCGGGATCCACCCGGATACCACGCTCATTAACCACATGTCCAAGGAATTGGACTTCATGAAGCCAAAATTCACACTTTGAAAACGTGGCGTAGAGCTTTTCTTGTTGAAGAAGTTTAAAAATACAACGAAGATGCTTCTCATGATCAGCCTGATTCTTCGAACAAATAAGAATGTCATCAATGAAGACAATGACAAACTTGTCCAAGTAGGGTTTGCAAACGTGATTCATGAGATCCATGAACGCTGTTGGTGCATTAGTGAGTCCGAACGGCATCACTAAGAACTCGTAGTGACCATAGCGAGTTCTGAATGCAGTCTTGTGCATATCTTCATCTCTAACCTTCAGCTGATGATATCCTGATCTTAAGTCGATCTTGGAGAAGTAACTGGCTCCTTGAAGCTGATCGAATAGATCGTCGATCCTGGGCAATGGATATCTATTCTTGATTGTAACATTGTTCAGCTCTCGATAATCAATGCATAAACGCATTGATCCATCCTTTTTCTTCACAAAAAGGATCGGTGCTCCCCAAGGAGATGAGCTAGGCCTAATAAATCCTTTTGCCAACAAATCATCCAACTGAGTTCTCAACTCTTTCATCTCAGTTAGGGCCAACCGGTAAGGTCCTCTTGTAACAGGTGCTGCTCCAGGTATAATGTCGATTCTAAACTCTACTTGCCTATCTGGGGGTAAACCAAGTAGTTCTTCAGGGAATACATCAGGGTATTTAGAAATGATAGGGATGTCTTCAATCTTGGGCTTTGGTTCATCAATTGTCACTTGTGCCATATAGATGACACAACCTTTCTTCATGCACCTTGATGCCTTAAGCATAGACACTTGCTTAGGCAACCCATGCTGAGTGTCTCCTTGTATTGTAAGTGGCTCACCATACGGAGTCTTGATAACCACTTGTTTCTTGTCACAAACGATCTGAGCTTGGTTATGAGATAACCAATCCATGCCTATTACTATGTCGAATCCAGCTAGTTTTAAAGGAAGCAAAGACAATGGAAAAGAGTGGTTCCTAATGGATATGAAACATCCATCTAACACGGTTGAAGCAGTTTCTATGGTACCATCGGCCAATTCTACCTCATATTTTATGCTTAAGGTTTTAATAGGCAGATTTAATAACTTACAAAACTTATTATCTACAAATGATTTATCTGCACCCGAATCAAACAATACCCTTGCATAAACATTATTGATAAGAAAGGTACCTGTTATCACGTTGTCATTTTGGATCGCTTCTTGGGCATTCATTTGGAAGACCCGGGCATTGGTCTTCTTGCCTTCTTCAGGTTTCTTCGCATACTTTGGGTAGTTGGACTTGATATGCCCTTTCTCGTTACAATTGTAACAAGTTGTATCCTTAATCTTCTTACAATCCAACGTCTTATGCTCAGAAGACTTACATATCCCACAAGTTCTTGGCTGTGATTGGGACTTTGATTCATTCCTGCACTTTCCCAAATGGCGCTTCTTGCAGGTCTTACATTTGGGCTTCTCACCCGACTGTTGGTCCTCTTTCTTGAACCCTGAACTCTTCTTGTGATCAGAGTTCCCTTTGTGCTTCTTGTCTGAATGGTGTGAGTTATCATCCTCACATTTTCTCTTCCCAACATCAGAATTCCTAAGCGATCTCTGTCTGACCGCATCAAGGGTAAGAGATAATGATAAATCAGCCACTGACCTAAAGGTAGTAGGTCTTGATGCCTTCACACTCGCCTTAATCTCTGGAGCTAAACCTCCAATGAATCGAGCTATATGTTTTGGTTCTGGTGTAACCAAGTATGGAACCAAACGTGACATAGTGTTAGCCTGACAGTCTAAATTCTTCATAACTAAAATTAAGAAATCAGTCTCAATCTTCTCAACTTCATGTTGAGGGCAGAAACTTTCTTTGATTAGAGCAACAAACTGCTCCCAAGACATGCTATATAAGTGGATCTTTCCTGTAGCTTGAATCAGTGATCTCCACCAAGCTAGAGCTTCTCCCTTAAACGATTGTAACACAAACTTCACAACGTCCTGCTCTGCACAACCACTAATGTCAACCACTGTATCCATCTCATCGAGCCAGGTCATACAATCGACGGCTCCCTTCTCTCCTGTGAAATCTCTGGGCTTACAGGAGACGAAATACTTATAAGAACAACCCTTAACACGAGGCTCTTGGTTGAACACAATTTGTTTAGATGGAACACTTCTTTGATTCGACGAGTGATGAGCATCGTCCTTCTTTGACTCATTTACTTTAGATGGGGGCTTACTATGTGCCACAGATAGAGTCTTAGAGTGTGTACCACTTGATTCTTTGAATTGTCTGTCAAGTGCCCTAGTAACAGCATTGTCTATTAATGCCTGTAGATCCACACCAGCCACATTAATCCTGGCGGTATCATGATTTTCTCTCGGGTGACTGTTTACTTCCTCCGATTCAGCCATGTAGCTTGATTGCTACAAAACAATTGACAATATCTTATTCAGAGGTTATTTATGGGATCATCCCTTTGCTGATTCATTAACCATGGCAATTATAAACCATATTTGGTTAATTTATTAAACACATTTATTTAGGATTTTCCTTATAATTTATCCTAATTATGAAGTATTAAGGGTATTATTAATGGCACATAAGGCCTAGTCACAGGGACAATTTAATTTATAAGCCATGATCTTATAGGATCAAGGCATTAAGGCTTGAATCGTAGTTCATTACCTTTCTTGACATGGAGTCATAGACTACAACTGTCTTTTGTCTTATATGACAATGAATATGGCTCGTAGGCCCTACATCACAAATGGACGTTCAAATAATTAACGAAAGGAATTGGAAGAATCCAATATAAGGATGACATGCGTGATTTTAACGAATCACATGAGCCAGGAGTGTTAACATGTTTTCAGATGTTAACAAGGATTTGAATCTTTTTAAACAGGTTTTACCATCATGGCCAGATTTATAATGACATGCAGGCTAGGTTATACCTTTTAAGACTCTTATTTAATATTTAAAGGCAGATCATTTAAAAGGAATGATATTTTTGATTTATTTGATATTTTATATTTACACATATAATGATGAAATGAAATTTTAAATTAAAACATTCCACTAAAATTAAAAGGGAGTACACATTTGCCCTAAACGGGACTTTAACAGAAATAACTTGCCCACGCAGGGGCTAAACTGGAAATACAAGTCCTCGCAGGGATTGAATACATAAATAGATGTCCACGCAGGGACTTGATTGAAATAAGGAAATTACAATACAAATAAATAAATAAATAAGGAATCTTCAAAAATCCCTTTTCTTCTTTCCCTTGATTAGATTCGCCAGACCCTTGAGAAATCCCCGGTGGCTCCTACGCTCTTCTTGAACCTCCCGTTCCACCTGGCTCAACCTCTGTAGAATCTCTTGTTGTTGCGGTGGCGGTATCAATGGCGGTTGCTAATGCGGAGGTTGAGGAGGTGGCGGGTATGGGTACCCAAAAGCTTGGTACCCCGATTGGTACGAAGCTGCATAGGGCCCTTCAGGGTGATGAGCATTGTAGTTGGCTGCTACGAGGTATGGGTCAACATCAGGGGCATTGTAGTAGTTGTACCCCGGGTAGGCAGGCTGCTCAAAAGGGTTATACGCCGCTGCACCGGCGTATAAAGGAATTGGGTTATCAAATCCCACTGGTGGCGGTGCGACTGGCGCAGAGTCCACCTCGGAAATGGGGTTTGAACGCCCACCCATCTGTGGGTCTTCATAAAGTGGCGGGTAATGACTGCCACTTGAATGCTGAGGGGTGCTGAAATGGAAATCCCCTCCTCGCACGGACAACCGTGAACCAGTTCTTCTTCGCCTCGGTGGCTCCGGAGGTGGTTGCTGCACTGGTGGTGGTGGTGGCGGTGGAGTGACCGCTACAAAACGTGAATCCTCGGAGGGATCCTGCTGCTGTTGCTGAGACGGGTTGTAAGAGAGAGTAAACACCCAGTCGTATTGGGCAAACCTTGCCTCATAGCTGTCTGGACCACGATAAGGTGATCCATGAAAAGATGACCCATCTGAAATCTCGATGGGGTGAGTAGGTGTCCCAGATGGTGGTTCGGCGGGATCCGGGTCATCATCCATCTCCATGTCTTGAGCTTTAGGGAAATGGTCTTCGGGGCCCAATGGGTTATGACCCATTGGTTCTTCAATTTGATTTTCCGGGTTAAACCGACTCTGGAAATACGGGGTTGGGTCTTGAAACGCGCGGTGTGACCCCGACCGCTGCAGTGGTAGGTAGGAATGGCGTGAATGGTCGGACTCGTTGCCTTGATGGATTCCGAAGGAATCATGGTAGGAAGGTGAGGAGCTAAGCGAGACAGAACGCCTCGCAGGCTCTAAGTAGGTCCTCCAGTCTTCTTGAGGACTGGTGCTCATTGTAACAGACGGAGTTCGCCGGTGGGAAGGTCCGGCCTCGTGATCGTTGGGGGCGTTGAATGGCCCATTTCCTCGTCCTCCTCTTCGGAACCTTGGTGGCATTTTGTAGATCCTGTCAAAACAAACAAAAGAAACAACAAAAGAAAAATAATAAAGGACAAAATAAAATTAATTAGGATTAGTCCTAAGTTCTTTGTCAAGACTCGGAAGTCGAGGAATGTGCAAACTGTGTCATTGAGATTAAACACAAAAGGCTAGTGTTTAATTCACTCAATGTTGGCTCTGATACCAACCTGTCACACCCTGATATTTCCATGCATTACCGGTGGACCCGGTGGGGAGTATCGTGACGTAGTTGATATCATCATAGACAATTTATCACAGTTTAATACACAGCGGAAGTCGAAAGATAAAAACATTACAAACCGAATGAAAGTAATATCAATTATTACAAAAACGGTTGTAAGGGATCCACAGGCGGATCAAAGTTAAAAGGAACATTTTTCAACAGATTTATAAACATCTAAGCTTGCAAGATTCTTTATTGATGCTAGGAGTAGCCAGCCCATTTCGATTAGTACCTGCACTTAACCTTTTTGGAAAATACGTCAGTTTTCACTGGTAAATACAATTAACCAACTCATTTTGAAAATGCTTAAGAAAATTGATTTGAATGCACAAGGCACAAAATATATTTTATAACTTGGGATAATTATTTAAAAATAAACTTGTTAAAGAATTACATGTTTATTATACGTTCAGTAGCCCGGGCTGAAAACCGGGTTAAAGATTAATAGAAACACCACATAATATATCCCACGACGAGTTATTCTCGAGCAGGTGGGTACATTATTTTACATACGCACCGGCAGGTGTATGCCTACACCTCGTGCTTAAGTCGTGGCCATTTCAATGAATGAGCCGAGGATATCCAAGACATGGTCATTAACCCCCCCCCCCCCCAAAGGCTTAGAATAAACAAAACAGAATAAATGGGTTATCTCAATGATTTAACCTTCATACGATTAAAAATTCAATACCCGACCAAGCGGTATTTTATATACCGTACCCCAAGCCCGTATAAGGGAAAATAAGTTAAAAGTATTTACCTGAGCAAATTATACAAATTTATCCCATCCGTACAAATCAGCAAGTGCAAATATCTTTTACTGGTCTCCTAAATCTGGAACAAAGGTTTTAATTAACCTATTAGATTTCTAATGGGTCTTACTTAAGTTTAACCTTAGACCGGTTAGTTTTAAAGAAAGGTATACGGTTCAAAACGCAAGATTAAGCGAAGACCGGATTAGAATGTGGTTTAGACCCGACAAGTATGAAGACTTGTATAATATGGGTAAATTAAACACTTTCTGGATTTTGAAGTGAAAATGGTAAGGTTTGACCCGTTTCGGTTAATTTATGCAAACTAGTTACATAAACCGTACCGAACGCGATAAATGCATAACGGGTAACCAAATGAGTCATGAGCAGGTTCCCTAAGTTAATATGCCTTAAATATGTTGTGATATCAGTAGGATTCCTTCCATTATGCCCGAAACGGATTTAAAATTAATTTAAGCCCCGTAGGGGTATTTTGGTCATTTTAAGGATTATAAAAGAGGCTAAATATTAATCTGATGTTCTGGTCTAAAATGATCAGTAAAAATATTTAATTTAATAAGTTATATCAGTAGGGTATTGCGTATATGTGAAATTTATCATTTATAAGTTATAACCAAACTATGCACCGTAGGGGCATTTTGGTAATTTCACATAAGCTTTAAAGGTCAAATTTAGAAATCTGAGTTCAAAACTTTTGCTTACTTCTAAAGTATAAAAATTTACTTAAAACATCAGTAGGTATTAAGTCTTAAATGTCAAAAATATTTTTAACCCATACTATGCGTTTAAAACGCGTAAAAAGTCAGTTTTCGGTGATTTTCAGGTTATATAAGGAAAGCTGAGATTTTTATCATCCCAGAAGGCTTAAAATATTTTATTTATCATATAAAATCAGTAGCAAAAGATTTGGTATCAATATGTTATGTAAAACTCATTTTATTAGTAAAAAGGGTATAACCGACAATTACCGAATCAAAGCAAGAACCCTATGTTATGTTCAGTTTAAAAATAAAAAAAAAATATTCAAAAATCCCAAAATATTATATTACATCAGTGGGTAAAAATTTTGGTGTCAAAATTTGGGTTTAGATAGGCTTTATGCTAATAATGCCGTTTAATTAATAAAAAGCTTTCAAATTACGATATTGAGCATAACTCCTCATTTAGACCTCAAACTGATGTCAAATTTTTAGGACATCTTTATAAATCAGTAATAAAGGTTTTTGTCCTCTCACATTTTCAAAAATCTCGTTTTAAGGTCAAAAGGGCATAATGGTCAACATTTAAGCAATTAACGGAAACATGCAAATGAATCGGATTAATTAGGAACCAAGTTGTATAACCTCAGAGGGTTATACTAACCTATAACCTGGTCCTAACGGAACTTTAAAGCATATCTAAACTAAGCTAAATCGGGTCAGAACTTAAAGTCAAAGCAAAAGTTTACTTTTGCGACTTTCGGTTATGAACCGAGCCTAAACTCAAAATTGTCGGGTTGAACATCCTTAGACATGTTCTTACATTAATTACCAAGTTATATAAGTGTTAAGACATGTTTCATGGCTTCTACATTGTTAATTATGAGTTTATTTGCAAAATAGCTTTCTGTTGACTATTTAATATTAAGTTTGACCCGACAATTGACCTAGTTAGAGTGGAAATCAGAGGGTGCCCTTTTAAGGGTTTATTACCCACATAATTACCAACTCATAGCCACTTTCAATTCGAAAAATGACTGGACCATTAGTGATTAATCACTAAGTCAAAGCTTAATTACGACGGCTTTGACTTTCGGTCATTAAACTAATAAAACATGAATTAGGAAGGCTAAGAATGCTTACAAAGGCTCTTAGCACGAATTAGGAGTTGAAAGAAACTTGCTTTAAGTCCAGAGAGCTCCAGAGAGTAAGCTTTGAATGATTTTGTGAATGAGCAAGTTCATGGTTGCAACATAAGGTCTTTATATAGTGATTTAGATGCAACAAGATCACTCCACACAAGTCTACAAGTATTTCTTGATCATCCCAGGTGTCCCCTATGCATGAAAAACCATTGGAGCAGTCCCTGAATTCGAAAACCATGCATCTAAGGCGGTGGAACAGGCTGAACAGGCACCTGTCAACATTTTTGGGAGCTGCCAACTTTTAGGCGGCCCGCGTAAGACATAGGGAAGTCTTACGCGGCCGGTATGAATGTCAGATCCGGTCAACAAGTTTTCAGACTTTGCATTTTTGGTCCCTGGTCCTTCTAAACATGTTTTAACTTTCATTTATTGCACTTTTAACCCTCAAACTTGACTTTTAAGGACTCTAAGTCATAAACAAACTTCGTTAAGCTCCCGGTTAGTTATACGATCACCGAAAAGTCCTGAGTTTCAGCGTTGACGCTTTTAACCCCTTATTTACGAATGTTAACGTATTTTCCTCCTACGATATCGAAACCTTGTGAAATTTTTATCACTTATTCTCGGGAGCATAATTAATCGTTACAAAGCTTCGGGTTCGTTAAAAGGTCACTCGGACGTATAATTTAAACATGTTGACACATTTAACCCTTGTGTCTTGCAAACTTTCACTTTTTTCCACAAACGGTTTCATACGATTCATGATTTATTTGTTTAAGGGTATAAACATCGTGTAGGGTTGTTGAAAGGCAAAATTATCAAATGTGGACACTTTGAATCCTTCTACACACATACTTTCTTTGTTTGTCAACTTTAGTCCGTCTTGAAATAATTCTTTACACATCTAAAGTCCATGACACGTGTCCTTATAATATTGGTCATGATTTTACGAGGTGTTACACCTGAGCTCTGATTTGACCCGATAATCCTGCAAAACAGAACACCGTTAGCTCGTTAAGAGGAGAATATGGGGGTTTCCCTCTTAACCAGATTCCGGCGTGAGAATAAGTATTTGCTTTGAGGAAATAATTGTGTGTTAAGAGTGAGAGTGAAGGGAATGGAATGGAATGTTTAACCTATGCATGGATGTCTCTATTTATAGCCGGAGAGGTGTAAGAGGAGATGGGCTGATGGGCCTTGGGCCGGAAGGCGACAACCAGAGAATATGATCTTTGTCTCATTGGTAACGACCGTTAGTGTCTTCTAGAAGATCTCCGGTGCTGGCGCACCGTGATTCGAGCCACGTGTCTCTGTTGTCGACCTTGTTGTCCCTCTGCCATCAGCAGGTAAGTGGAGATCATGGGGCAGGTGTCGCCGCCCCCTGGTTGGTGCCACCTAAGCGTCCTTGTGTACTTTCTGTCTCCTGCACGTCAGACGATCGTGGAGCACGATAGAGCACAGTCTGGAGGACGCTGATTGGCTTGCTCTTCTGCCACTTGTACCTTTAGTACCTTCTGAGGTGGCCTTGCGCTTTGACTCTTGCGCGACCCTTGTTGAGCACGTTAGTAGCCCGTGCGGGGGTTGCAGGAGGTGAAGGCTCTTATTCAGAACGCTAAGTATAGAAATTGATGTTATCTCTTGTTTGGATCTTGCGCGAGACCATGCTCTGCTTGAGCATCCCGCGCGGGGTCTAATGATTGATCACCAAAGTGATTAAGGAGTATGGTCCAAAGCGCGACCAGAATGGTCTGCGCGGCATTTTTGGGACCATACCCCTTCATATATCTATGCTCATAAACAATTGGTCAAATAGAAATATGTTTGGGATTGCTTGAACTAGATTCGCTTGAAAAAGTAAAAGGGAATGATAAATTTGTGAGACATTAAGCAAGATTGTGGCGTAAAGGTTTACACAAATACCATGATGTGATTATAAAGAAACATGATTCATGTGTAGTTGATGCTATGATTCTTAAATATTTAACAAATTTCATAGTAACTAAAAACCCTTCAAATGTTTCTCTTGGATGTAGTCACAACTTTATACATATCACTTGAAAATGTTGTTTTACTAGTAAAATACCCCGCGCTTTGCGGTGGGATTTAAGTTGGTATCGTTGTACTTTTTCCCGATAGTAACATTCTTTATAACAATCGAAAGAAAAACCCAAGGCTAGAGTATTTCTTATTTTGTTTTATTCAACTCTAACTGATTATTATACTATTACAATCCTCCTTATAAAGTGAATATATTAAACTTATATTTAGTGTTTTTTTCTTTTACTTTTATAGAAAGTTAAATAAAACTAGGTTTTTTCACAATCACCGCGTAGCGGCTTAGTCTGCGTTTACATGTGTTTTGAAATCACTACGAGGGCGTTGCGCACGAAACTGCTGACAAGAATAAAAAGAAGATATAGAAAAAAACACTAAAAGATAACCGAAAGAAAATCAACAAAAAGATTTTTATGGTAATGATTTTGTTCGTATGAAACCCGTGGTCAGAGATAAGCAAATGGTATTGGGTACCGGTACTAAATTTCCCGAACCGAAAGATCTTAAGTACAAATTCGGTACCGACTTTTGGCGCCTACCGGTTTTTACCTTCATATACCGATACCGTAACCGGTATTTTCGGTATCGATATCGGTTGGCACCGAGCTCATCCCTACCCCTGAAACTGAAAAAAAAAATCATTAAAAGTTGAAGAAAATCAACAAAAAAGTTGCACGATACCGTTGTTTGTACGATACTCATGATCAGAGATGAGCAAATGGTACCGGTTAGAAGTACCGAATTTCCCGAACTAAAAGATTTTCAAAATCATTTCGGTACTGACTTTTGGGGTTTTCTGTACAAGGCTGGTGCCGGTTTTTACCTTCGTGTATCGATAACTGTACCAGCCAGGTGCCGGTTTTTACCTTCATGTACCGATAACGAACCGGACCATACATGTATTTTCGATACAAGTACCGGTTGACACAAAAGTTATTCAACTTAAAAAGTAAGGAAATAATATATTACTTTAATATAAGGATAATTTACTGTTGAAAACGTTGGAAATTTAATATAAGGATAATAAGGTCTAAATACATTATCTTTAAGTATAGATTCTGATTTTGAGTATTCAAATTACAGAAAGTTAAAATAAAATAAGGTCTATGCATTTTAGATTCTAATTTTGAGTATTCTAACAAATTACTCTTTAGAAAAGTTCTATTAACTAAATCGCCCCTACAACATAACCAGATCATTGTGAATATTTGTTTGTCCGTGTTGATAAATAAAGACATTTTTTAGCATAGAAATAATTTTTCCTATACACACTTTATAAATTAATCATTTTCTCTTATCAATACGTTTTGAAATACCCGCATCACGCAGCAGGGTTTCGATCAGTATCAATGCAGTTTAGACGACACGGGCATTCGGTATAACAACCAAAAAAATATCGACACATGTTTTCAATGGATCGAAAATAAAAATAAAAATTACATTCGACCACAAAATTATATATCAATATAACTAATAGAGAAAGTGTAGTGTACAATATCCCTTAACGTACGCTACGTACGATATGTGAAATTGCATGTTATAAAATAGCATGGATGAAATCGCATGTGATAATTTTGATGAAATCCCATGTTGTTTTTTGTAACAATTTCGCATGTGGTAATTTTGATGAAATCGCATGTTAAAAAAATTAACATGCGAAATTGTTACAAAAAAACAACAAGTGATTTCAATGTAGGATGAAGATCTGACGCACTACTAGAAAATCTGAAATTTCTTACACCAGTTTTCGTAGGAAATGCGTTACAAAACATGCTTTCCCACACATTTGTGACAAATACATGATGTAGGAAAATGCCTCGTAGGAAACCTGTTTCCAACGCATTTCCGACGCAATTTCCTACCCATTTCCTACAAAATCGTCGTGTCACAAACTGCTACAGATCTCCTACAACAATTCATAGTTATTTTTAATATATTATTTATGATAAATATTAATTATTATATTTTCGGAATTTTTTTAGCTACACATTTCCGACAAAAAAAAATTAAAAAATTTCATTCAGCATTATTCGTGACAAATTTCTGACAGAAAAAATAAAAATAGTTGTTACAAATTTCCGACAAAAGCATTATTCGTGACAAATTTCCGACAGAAATATAAAAATAGTTGTTACAAATTTCCGACAAAAGCATTATTCGTGACAAATAAATTTCTGACAGAAAAATTTTTAGAAACTACAGGGACTACTTTTGTAAAAACTAAAACTTCAGGGACCAAAGTGTAAATATTTCAAAAATCTGTCAAAAAGGGGGTTCTTCCTTAAAGAACCGGCCCTTTGCAAGGATCGAACTCCTGACCTATCGTTTAGAACCGCAACGCCTTAACCAGTTTATCCTCCTACTAGGAGCTGTTTGTCGGAAATGTGTCACAGGTTGTGACACAATTTTGACGGAACGATTAAATCAACTAAAAAATAAACTGTTTGTCGGAAATGTGTCACAGGTTGTGACACAATTCTGACGGAACGATTAAATCAGCTAAAAAATAAATATTTTATCACAAATGTGTAGGAAATATAATAATTTTTAATTATTATACTAATTTTACTATTATATATAAATATAGAAGTGTATATCCTTGTATTTATTTTTAATAAAATTAAGTAATATGACTTAGTTGTCGGAAATGTGTCACAGGTTGTGACACAATTCTGACGGAACGATTAAATCAACTAAAAAATAAACTGTTTGTCGGAAATGTGTCACAAGTTGTGACACAATTCTGGCGGAACGATTAAATCAGCTAAAAAATAAATATTTTGTCACAAATGTGTAGGAAATATAATAATTTTTAATTATTATACTAATTTTACTATTATATATAAATATAAAAGTGTATATCCTTGTATTTATTTTAATAAAATTAAGTAATATGACTTAGTTGTCGGAAATGTGTCGCAACTTGTGACGCAGTTCCGACGGAATGTTTAATTAAACTAAAGAATAAATATTTTGTCACAAACTTGTAGGAAATGATTTAATAATCAACATTTTGTAGATTATTTCTAACAGATCTGTGACGCAACTATCAATTAATTAGGGTTTTTTTTATTTTATGTCATTGTTGCGTCAAAAATTTGACATAGAATTTTGGAAAAAAAAATCGTAGGAAATTTGTCACAAATGTGTTTGAATCTGTGACAAAAATAATTGTGTAGGAAATTTCCGTAGGAAATTATGCACTTTTCTAGTAGTGACGGCTGAAATGATCGCGTACGTAATGTACGATAAAGGCATTTGTACGTTAACCTAACCCTAACTAATATGTGTTTAAAGTTAACAGAATATTATATTAAAAAATAATATTATTTTCAATAAATTACAACAGAAACCACGAAATATCAATAACATATTTTTATTTCATACAAATTAACATACAACCATAATATTTCAATTGAATGCTAACAACTCTTTTTTAGTTTTCATTCCAGATCGGAAACCTAAGTGTGTGTTTATGGTAGCTGAAAGGTTTGAAAAATAAATGTTATCTGAAAAAGGTGACATGTGGAGAGAAAAACAAAAGAAGAAAAAATTGTAAGAGAACGATGTATACGTGAGATCAAGCTACTTTTGTTTCAATCGTTAAATATTCCAAAATGTAGCGGAGTTAATATGAAAGTCTATGAATGATTATAAATATCCGAAACATTGAAATCATAATTTCAAAAAAATATATAAAAATATATATTTATAAAGCTAACAAGAGTTAATATGAAGTATTCTTTGACAAATTGGGACTGGTTAATATGAAGCTACTTTTGTTTCAATCATTAAATATTATATACTTCCAAAATGTAACAGAGTTAATATGAAGTATTTTTTGACAAATTGGGACTGGTTAATATGTTCAAACATATGAATAAAGAGGAATGTTAAAAGAAGAGAATTAATATATTCATTCATATGTTTTTATTTAGAGTAAACTGCCATTTTGGTCCCTGTGGTTTGGCCAGTTTTGCCATTTTAGTCCAAATCTCAAACTTATTACATCTGGGTCCCTGTGGTTTGCATTTTGTTGCCATTTTAGTCCAAAAGTTAAAATGTCTGAATTTTGACTGTTTTAATCACCCTTTTTTGTCCTTACATGAAGGGGTAGTTTGGGCATTTAATTTTAATTAATGTAATTCTATTATTAAAAAAAACACATAAAAACCCTGTTTTTCTCTCCTGTTTCTGTCTCTCTCTCTCTTTCTAGTGCATAAAAACCCTAAAGATCACAATGGAGCACTTAATCTGTCTGGATCGTTGAACGCTAGCAACAAGGGTGTGCACAAACCCTCCAAGAATGATAAGGGACGTACCCCCTTTGCAAATCTGAAAGTGAATGACCTGGTTCAAGCCAATCTCACCATCAATGTGCAAGAGAAGAGTTCGTCTTCAGCTCCTCCATTGCCGACTGGGATTAATACGACTGCAGTCCAGTCGGAGGCAGGTGAGTACACCTCTGAAGCCGCAGGTACTACAGAAAACCCTATATCCTTCGATGATGCTATTCAAGCAATTAACCAAGGTAAACCCCCCTCTGATCTCTGTTTTACCCCTTCTAAATCGCCCTGTGTGACCAATTTGGTTCCGTCGGATGTTCCGACTCCCACAAAGGTGCTTAATTTTGATTCGGTAGAAATCATGGATGAGGAGGGTTGGGATACTGAAGATGACGACACCACCACGGCCCATGAATCGCTGATGGTGAACGACAATTCTGCTACAGTGGACTCCCAACCCATTCATCAATCTGCTGTGCAGAACTGTGCCACTGGAACATCTAACAGGCAGCATATGGTTGGAATTAATTCGGATAATCCTCTGGTAGGGGCTGGTGTTAGTAACGTGAATATAGGTACGTCAATGGACTTTAACAGAGTCAATTTTTGTCTAAAACGAGATTGGGTTCTTGATTTTCTTGAAGATGATTTTCTGGGTTTTGATGATGATGTTTGATGATGTTCTTTAAGACGATGTTATTAATTATTGAAGACGAGGTTCTTGATTTTCTTGAAGATGATTTTCTTGGTTTGTGATCTTTAGGGTTTTTATGCACTAGAAAGAGAGAGAGAGAGAGAGAAACAGGAGAGAAAAACAGGGTTTTTATGTTTTTTTTTAATAATAGAATTACATTAATTAAAATTAAATGCCCAAACTACCCCTTCATGTAAGGACAAAAAAGGGTGATTAAAACAGTCAAAATTCAGACATTTTAACTTTTGGACTAAAATGGCAACAAAATGCAAACCACAGGGACCCAGATGTAATAAGTTTGAGATTTGGACTAAAATGGCAAAACTGGCCAAACCACAGGGACCAAAATGGCAGTTTACTCTTTTATTTATTAGGCTTTTGTTAGCCTGGTATTGTTTAGGGCTTGTAAGAAGTGTGGGCTCAAGTGAGTTGATAAGCTTGTTACGGTTGTTTTTTAGTTGTTATAATATGTCACACTCCAACTGATGACGGAATCATCGGGGCGTGGCACTGAGCGAAACAGATTGTTCAAGAGAATCCACAACAACTATTAAATTACCAAATCTTTAACGTTAATATCACATACTACTAACAGATCAAGTAAAAATAGTCATTACAGATAATAGTCTCAAAAACAAATAAACTGTTCCGACAACTCAGATTTATTGAATGACGTTTCTAGACCTCCAACTCGATTCATCAAACAAGCGAGCTTAGCATCCTATCAACCTGTCACATACGTTAAAATAAAGTCAATACATTGAATGTAAAGGTGAGTACACAAGTTTGATAGCATATATTATAGCAAAAGCGTTTACGCATAACCAGCATGTAACACGTAGAAATGTGAAGCAAGTAAGCTATCGACAATGACGTATGCAACTGACATGATTGCGAGTGTAGAATGCGCAACACATTATTGTCACACCCCGATTTCCACGTGTCACCGGTGGGCCAGGTGGGGGAGTATCGTGACGTGGTTGGCAACATAATAGTCAAACAACACAATATTTAATATGCACAGCGGAAGCAATTTAAAAGATATAATACAACCGAATTTAATATTGTAATATCAATGTCACAATATTCGGAAGTTTATCCACAGATGGATCGAAATAAAATACGAGACAATAGTTCAACAGACTTCAGGCATCTTAAGCTTGCGAGACTTCTAATGATGCTAAGGAGAAATCCCAGCCAATTTCGCTTAGTACCTGCATTTAATCTTTTTGGGAAAATACGTCAGTTTACACTGGTAAATACAATCAACTGACTCATTTTGGAAAATGATTGAAAATTGGTTTGGATGCACGTGGCATAAACATTTTTATTTTAACTTGGGAGAATTATTTAATATTATAATCTTGTGAACGAATTACATGTTCCTTGTGCGTTCAGTAGCCCGGATCAAGTCCGGGTTAAAGATCAATAGACACACCACAATGTTCTTTTGTGCACTGACGGGTGTACGCCTACACCCCGCGCTTAAGTCGTGGCCATTTCGTAAAATGATGCCAAGGATATCCGGGACATGGTCATTAACCCCCCAAAGGCTTTAAGTAACAAGACTGTTTAAATGAGCCGATCAAATTTATTCAACTACCTACTCAACGGTGGAGAATTTGATGCCCGATCAAGCGGTATGCTATATACCGTAACCCAAGACCGTATAGGGAAAATAAGTTAAAAGTATTTACCTGAGCAATGTATAAATCACAATAAGCAAAATGCACGTAGCTTTTACTGGTCCTCCTAATCTGGAACGAAGGTTTTATAATAACCTATTAGAATTCTAACGGGTCTTTAATTAAGCTTAAGCTTAGACCGGCTAGTTTCAAAGATACGGTTCGTACGCGCGATTAAGCGAAGACCGGATAGAATGTGATTTAGACCCGACAAGTTTGAAGACTTGTTTAATATGGGTTTATTATTCACATTCTGGATTTTGAGATAAAACCGTTAAGGTTTGACCCGTTTCGGCTAATTTATGTAAACTTGTTACATAAACCGAACCGTACGCGTAATAAGCGTGACGGGTATTCATGAGAGCTATATACAGGTTTCCTAAGTTAATTATGCCTCAAATATGTTGTGACATCAGTAAGATGTCTTTCATTATGCCCGAAACGTATTTAAACACAAACTAGGCCCCGTAGGGGTAGTTTGGTCATTTAAAAGTTTATAAAAGAGTTTGAGTAACAACCTGAGTTACAGGTCTGATGTAATCAGTAAATATACTCATTTTACTAAGTTATATCAGTAGGATAAAGTATATATGTGAAATTTATCAATTATAACCAAACTATGCCCCGTAGGGGTATTTTGGTAATTTTACATAAGCCGAAAAGCTCAAAACTGAAGTCTGAGTTAATCAACTTTTGCTTACTGGTAAAATATTCTAATTTTCCTAGAATATCAGTAGGTATCAACCCGGGTATGTTTAATATAGTTTTAATACATACTATGCGTTAAAAACGCTTAATAGGGCGATTAAGAGCCGTTTACGGGTTCGATACATAAAGCTGATATTTTTATACTTCCAGAAGGCTTAAAATAATTTATTTATCATATGTGATCAGTAGCAAAAGGTTTGGAGTCGTTTAGATATGTAAGACTCATTTTATGGCCCGTAAGGGCAAAACCGACAATTATCGGATTAAGCTTACGACTATGAGTTATGCTCAGCCTCAAATTAATTAAAAATCTTTAAAAATCCCAAAATAATATATTACATCAGTGGGTAAAATATTTGATATCAAAAAGTATGTTTAAGTAGGCTATACGCTAAATACGCCGTTTAATTAACATAAAGCTTTAATTTTACGCTAACGAGCATAACTCTTAACCTACACCTCAAACTGATGTCAAACTTTGCATACAAGTTTATATATTAGTAATTAAAGTTTCTACTCTTTTACATTTCCAAAAATCACGTTTTAAGGTAATAAGGGCATAACGGTCAACATATGAGCAATTAACGGAAACGTGCATATTAATTGGATAACTAATGAACCAAGGTGTAACATCATAGAGGGTTATTCTAACATGTAACCTAGTCCAATTAAAGCTCTGAGGAATTTCTAAAACATGCCTAAACGGGTCAGAACTGAAAGTCAAAGTGAAAGTCAAACTATGTGACTTTCGGTTCCGAACCGGGTATTTACAGGAAATTGTCGGGTTGAACATGTTTAGACATGTTCTTACACTTATTACTAAGCTATAACAATGATCAAACAGGTTGTATATGATCTGCATTGCTAATTATGCATAAATTGTAATTTAAGTGTCATGTTGACTTTTTCTTAGCACGTTTGACCCGACTTTTGACCTGGTTAGAGTGGTAATCAGGGGGAACCATTTTAAGGTTTTATTACCCACATAATTACCTACTTAAAGGTACCTTTGATTCGACTAATCACTGGACCATTAGTGATTAATCTTAAAGTCAACCGTTAATTACGACGGTTTGACTTTTAAGCTAAAACTAAGCTAAAACTTAATTAAGAAAGGTTAAGCCAACTTACAAGGGTCCTATGCACGAAATGTGAACACTTGAGAGCAGACTTGAGTTCCAGAAATGATCAGATTGCTTAAATGAAGGTGTGAAGACCAATGTTGCATATCATGGGCTTTATATAGTGAAATTTTCACCACAATTTGTTGACACATGGTTCTACTAGTGCCCACAACTGATCAACACTTGTTACTAGTGCTTAGGGGGTGCTTTAGGGGTCAAGAGATGTGGAAAATCGGTTAAAGGTCGCGCACAAAGCCCATGGCAGACAACAGCCACGATTTTCGGAACTGGGAGTCCCTCGCGTGGCGCGAGGGACCCTCGCGTGGCGCGACGGCATGCAGCAATCAGCATGTTTAGATCTTTTGCGATTTGATCCTTGGCTCTTCAAACTCCGATTAGGCACTTGTTTCTTGCATTAAGAACCCCCACAATTGATCTATAAAGGCTTTAAAACATTTACCCACTTTGTTAAGTCCCCGGTTAACTTTATTGTTACCCGAAAAGTCCTAACTTTCAACGTTTGCGTTTTAACCCTTCGCACACGAATTTGATCATAACTTTCTCATACGATAACGAAACTTTACGAAATTTATATCGTGCATTCTAGTGAGCATGATTAACAGTTACAAAGCTTCGGGTTTGTCAAAAGGTCACTCAGAGGTATAACTTGAACATGTTGACACATTTAGTCCCTGTAGTTTGTAATCTCTCACTTTTAGCTTCGCATGATCCATGATTTATTCGTTTGATGTTATAAACATTATGTAGGGTTATTATGAAGTATATTTATTCACTGTTGACATTTAGAATACGTATATTCACATGCTTCCCATGTTTGTCAACTTTAGTCCTTCCATAATATTCTTTCACACGTTTAAACATTTTACACGTGTCAACACATTATAGGACGTGAATTTTTCGAGGTGTTACATCCTCACCCCCTTAAAATAAATCTCGACCCGAGATTTACTGAAATAAATAAGGGTACTTTTCTTTCATCGTGGATTCAACCTCCCACGTATATTCGGGACCTCTACGGGCATCCCATTTGACCTTTACAATAGGTACATGCTTCCTTCGAAGCTTCTTGAACTGTCGATCTTCAATCGACAAAGGTTTTTCCATAAATTTTAAGCTCTCATCTATATGCACATCTGTATGCGGTATAACCAGTGATTCGTCAGCGAAACACTTATTCAGATTGCAGATGTGGAACACATTGTGAATTCCACTGAGCTCTTCTGGTAAGTTTAACTTATAGGCAACTGACCCGACACGTTCGATAACCTCGAAAGGTCCTATGTCTCTCGGGCTTAGCTTGCCTTTCTTACCAAATCGCATCACCCCCTTCCAGGGTGATACTTTAAGTAGGACTTTGTCACCTACTTCAAAGTTAAAAGCTTTACGCTTTGGGTCAGCGTAGCTATTCTGCCTATCTCGGGCAGCCTTGAGACGGTCACGAATCTGGACAATCTTGTCCGTCGTTTCGAACACTATCTCTGGTCCTGATAACTGGACATCTCCAACTTCCGCCCAACAAATGGGCGATCTACACTTTCTACCGTATAATGCCTCAAAAGGCGCAGCCTTAATGCTGGTATGGTAGCTATTGTTGTAGGAGAATTCGATTAACGGTAGGTTCTTATCCCAACTACCTCCCAAATCGATCGCACATGCATGTAGCATGTCTTCCAACGTTTGAATAGTACGCTCACTCTGACCGTCAGTCTGAGGATGATAAGCCGTACTAAAGTTCAAACGTGTGCCCAAAGATTGTTGGAAACTCTTCCAAAAATGTGACGTGTATCTAGTATCTCTGTCAGAGATAATAGACACAGGTATGCCATGTAAAGCTACAATCTTATCTACATATAACTGGGCTAACATGTCGGAGCTATAAGTCTCCTTGATGGGTAAGAAATGTGCTGACTTAGTCAGTCTATCAACTATAACCCATATTGTATCATTTCCTTTCCTTGTCTTGGGTAACTTGGTAATAAAATCCATAGTTACCATTTCCCACTTCCACGTAGGAAGTTCAGGCTGTTGTAGCAAACCTGACGGTTTCTGATGCTCGGCTTTGACTTGCGCACATGTCAAGCATTTTGCTACATGGGCGGCTACAGACTTTTTCAAGCCTATCCACCAATAATTTGCCCTTAGATCCTGGTACATCTTATCGGCTCCAGGATGAACGGAGTATTTGGAACTATGGGCTTCCTGGAGGATGACATCTCGAAGTCCTCCATAAATTGGAACCCATATTCGTCCATTCAATCTCAGAATTCCGTCCTTGCTAAGAGTTAACTGCTCCTCAGTTACTCCTAACTTTTCATTAGGATAGTTAGCTTCCAACACAGCTTCCTTCTGTGCAGCTAACAACCTTTCAATTAAATTGTTCTTTATTTCCATGCGCTTGGCATTGATTCGGATGGGTTTCACCCTTTCCTTTCTGCTCAAGGCGTCAGCGACTACATTCGCTTTGCCGGGATGATACTTGATTTCACAATCATAATCATTCAAGGTCTCCATCCAACGGCGTTGCCTCATGTTTAATTCCTTCTGGTTGAACAGATGCTGGAGGCTCTTGTGATCAGAATAGATCACAAACTTGATTCCATATAGGTAATGCCTCCACAGTTTTAGTGCGAATACAACGGCACCCAATTCCAAGTCGTGAGTGGTGTAATTCTTTTCATGCACCTTTAACTGTCGTGATGCATAGGCAATAGCTTTGCCTTTCTGCATAAGCACACACCCCATCCCGGTGTGTGATGCATCACAATAAACTACAAATTCTTCAGTGCCTTCAGGTAATGTCAGCACAGGAGCGTTGCTCAACTTCTGTTTCAAAATATCAAAGGACTCTTGCTGCTTAGGGCCCCAAACGAACTTTACTTTCTTCTTGGTCAAGGAAGTTAGGGGTGCAGCAATCCTTGAAAAATTTTCAATGAAACGCCTGTAATATCCTGCCAATCCCAGGAAGCTACGAATCTCTGTAGGCGTCTTTGGCTCTTGCCAATTCATAACAGCTTCAACTTTAGCGGGATCCACCTGGATACCACGCTTACTGACCACATGTCCAAGAAATTGGACTTCTCGTAGCCAAAATTCACACTTAGAGAAATTGGCATAGAGTTTCTCTTGATGTAAAAGTTTGAGAATACATCGAAGATGTTTCTCATGATCAGCTTGGCTCTTAGAGTAAATGAGAATGTCGTCAATGAAGAAGATGACGAATTTATCTAAGTGCGGCTTGCAAACGCGATTCATGAGATCCATGAATGCGGCCGGTGCATTAGTGAGCCCAAAAGGCATCACTAGGAACTCGTAATGACCATAACGAGTCCTAAATGCAGTTTTATGCACGTCTTCATCTCTAACCTTCAGTTGATGGTAGCCTGACCTCAAATCAATCTTCGAGAAATAACTGGCCCCTTGTAACTGATCGAACAAATCGTCGATCCTAGGCAAAGGATATCTATTCTTTATCGTGACCTTATTAAGCTCACGATAGTCGATGCACAGACGCATCGATCCATCCTTCTTTTTGACAAATAGGACTGGCGCTCCCCAAGGCGACGAGCTAGGTTTAATGAAACCCTTGGCTAGTAATTCGTCTAGTTGTGTCCTTAATTCTTTCATCTCCGTGGGCGCCAACCTATAGGGTGCTCTGGCAACTGGTGCTGCTCCGGGGATGATATCAATCCTGAATTCCACTTGCCTATCTGGTGGCAAACCAGGTAGTTCTTCCGGAAAAACTTCTGGGAATTCAGAGATGACAGGGATGTCTTCTATCTTCGGTTTAGGCTCATCAATAATCACTTGTGCCATGTAGATGACACAACCCCTCTTTAAACATTTTGAAGCCTTGAGCATAGTCACTTGCTCAGGCAGCCCATACTGGGTATCTCCCCGAATGGTAAGTGGTTCACCAGACGGAGTCTTTATTACCACTTGCTTCATGTTACAGACAATTTGGGCCTGGTTATGAGATAACCAGTCCATACCCAGAACTATGTCAAAATCGGCCAACTTAAAGGGAAGTAGAGACAGAGGAAAAGAATGTTTCTTAATGGACATAACACATCCATCTAACACAGTTGAGACGGTTTCTATGGTACCATCTGCTAACTCTACCTCATAGTTTACGCTTAAGGTTTTGACAGGTAAATTCAACAATTTACAAAACTTATGATCTACGAAAGACTTATCTGCGCCTGAATCAAAAAGTACTCTTGCAAAGACATCATTTACAAGGAAAGTACCTGTTATGACATTATCGTCTTGCACGGCCTCTTTCGCGTCCATTCTGAAGACTCTGGCATTAGTCTTCTTGGCCTCTTCAGGCTTCTTGTTGTATTTAGGGCAGTTGGTCTTAATGTGCCCCTTTTCATTGCAACGGTAGCACGTTGCGTCTTTTATCTTCTTGCAATCCAAGGTTTTGTGATCCGTGGACTTGCAAATACCACAAGCATAGGTTTTTGACTGAGTCTGTGAGTTCGACTCAAGTCTGCACTTCCCATAGTGCTGCTTCTTGCAAATTTTGCATTTGGGCTTCTCGCCAGACTGATGCCCATCTTTCCTCGACTCAGATCCTTTCTTGGTGTCACCGTTCCCACGGTGTTTCTTGTTCGACCTTCGTGAACCATCATCTTCACGCTTTCTCTTCTCAGCCTCCTTATTCCTCAGCGATCTCTGCCTGACCGCATCCAGAGTGAGGGATAGGGAAATGTCAGCTATTGATCTAAAAGTAGCTGGCCGAGAAGCTTTTACGCTTGCCTTGATCTCGGGGGCTAAACCACCGATAAAACGAGCTATTCGTTTTGGTTCCGGGGTTACTAAATATGGAACCAACCGAGACATAGTGTTGAAGCTCGTTAGGTAAGCTTGACAGTCGAGGTTTGTCATCACCAAGGATAGAAAATCAGATTCTATCTTCTCCACCTCATGCTGAGGGCAGTAATTTTCCCTGATAAGGGCAACAAATTGATCCCACGACATATTGTACAATGGGATTTTCCCGGTGGCTTGAATCAGAGATCTCCACCATGCTAAAGCTTCACCCTTGAAAGACTGCGACACAAACTTGACCACGTCTCTCTCAGCACATCCGCTGATATCCACAACCGTATCCATCTCATCCAGCCATGTCATACAGTCAATGGCTCCTTTCTCCCCAGTGAAATCCCGGGGTTTACAAGATACAAAATACTTATAGGAGCAACCCTTATTATGGGTTTGTTTCGGCACGACTATCAGAGAGGGTTCACTGTGGTGGTTTGTGGACTGACGATCGTCATCCACTTTCTTGGGTTCCTCCTTCTTGGAGGGAGGCTTGCTGTGAGCTTCTGATTGAGCTTTAGGCTTTGAGCGCGGTATAGATAGGGTCCTACTCCGAGTCCCACTATACTCCTCGTACTGTCGCTCCAGTGCCTATGTAACAGCGCCGTCTACTATAGCTTTTAATTCGGCACCCGTTAACGTAATCTGGGCGTTATCATTTTGCTCCACTGGATGGCTATTTATTTCATTTGAGTCAGCCATTTGAATTGAACTGTTGCAGAAAACAAGGACAATATTTTATTTGGGAGTTTATTATGGAATTACCCCTTAGGGTAACTCATTAACCACGGTAAACAGAGACCATATTTGGTTAATTTATTCATCATATTTATTTAGGATTTCTATCATAATTTATCCTAATTATAAAACAGTAACAGTTTTATTTGTGGCACAAAAGGCCTAGTCACATGGACACTTTTAATTTATAAATTTATGACTTCAGAGAATCAAATATGAAGGTATAGTGGCACAATAGGCCTAGTCACGAGGACATTTATAAATTATAAGCTATGATTTCAGAGAATCAAAGCATGAAGGTTTGAACCTAGTTCGTTATCTTTATCAGACAGGGAGTCATAGCTACAACTGTCTTTTGGCTCATATAGAAATGAGCAGGGCCCGTAGGCACGTATTACCACGTATGGTAATAATATGATCATCTTAATTGATGATTTAACCCATGACTCAGAGATCATTTAGTTGGGTTTGGAATCTTTTAGAAAGATCCTTATATAATAATAACGTATGTGATTTTAAATGAATCACATCTGCCAGGAGTGTTAACATGTTTTAAGATGTTAACAAGGATTTGAATCTTTTAAACAGGTCTTACCGTCTTGGCCCGGTCTTATAATTGACCCGTAGGCTAGGTGTCACACTTAAGATTCTTAATTAATATTTTAAATCGGCAGATTATTTCAAAAGGAATGATTTTTAATTTATTTATTTCATTTATAATTTATATATATGCACATAATGGCAAACATGAAATTTATAAAACAAACATTCCATTAATTTATTATAATATTACACGCTGCCCTAAACGGGTCTTTTCAATAACAATTACCCACCCAGGGGTCAATCAACATAATAGTCCACGCAGGGACTTTAAACAAACATACTAGTCCACGCAGGGACCTTAAACAAACAAACATCATACCCACGCAGGGGTTAACGGAAAATAGACCCACGCAGGGGCTTTAACAAATACAGCAAAAACAGGCCCACGCAGGGGCTCAACAACAATTGGAAGGATTCAATGATCCTTCTTGTTCTTCCCTTTGATCAAGCTTGCCAATCCTTGGAAGAAGCTCTGTCTCTCCCTACGGTCACGGTGGAAGCCTCGCTCTACTTCATCCAACCTTTGTAGGATTTCCTCCCTTTCTGGGGGAGAAAACCGTGGCGGCTGCGATTGCGTCCGGATAATAGGCCTAGGAGGTATCTGGTACCCCTGAGTCGGGTAACCTACTCCCCATGGATCTCCATAAGGTCCTTGGGGGTTGTAGTTAGCCGCTACCATGTAAGGATCGGCCTCCGCGTAACCATAGTTGTGGTGAGTCGGTGGTTCAAACGGGTTGCATGCCATGGAACCCGTATATGCTGGAATTGGGTTATCAAAACCCATCGGCGGTGGCTGTTGAACAGCTGGTTGTGAAGGTCCACCCATTTGTGGGTCCTCCTGATGTGGCGGATAGTGGCTGCCACTGGATTGACGTGGGGAACTGAAATGGAAATCCCCTGCTCGTGACGACATGCGCGCACCGGTTCTCCTTCGCCTCGGCGGTTGTGGAGGTGCCAGCTGCACTGGCGGCGGTGGAGGCGGTGGCGTAACTGCCACGAATCTGGAATCCACAGAGGGATCCTGTTGTTGCTGCTGCTGCTGCTGAGGCGATGAATGGTGAGGAGGTGCATAGTACCATTCATGCCTGGTGAACATCGCCTGAAAGCTATCCGGACCAACATAGGGTGATCCGTGGAACGAAGATCCGTCGGAGATCTCGATGGGATGATTTGGCGTACCACTAGCAGGTTCGACGGGATCCGTGTCCTCGTCCATGTCATCCGCATTATCACCGGAGAAGTGATCATCTGGCCCCAGTGGGTTGAAACCCACGGGTTCTGGTAAGTAATTGGCCGGGTTAAATTGGCCACGGAAGATAGGTGTGGGTCTCCAAAAGAATGATGAGACAGGGATCGTTGTAGCGGTATGTAGGAGGGTTGAGGGTTGTTGGGCTCATACTCCGGCTGTGGCCCGTAAGGGTTATGGACCGGAGGTGTAGAGCTGTGTGATACCGATCGTCTGGCTGGTTCAAACAAGTTCCTCCTGTTCTGCCGAGGTTCATCACTCTCGGTAGTAGATGGAGCTCGCGCATGTGATGGTCCTGCCTCGTTGTCATTGGGGGCGGTGATTGGCCCCTTTCCTCGTCCTCTCCTTTGGAAGAATCTTGGAGGCATTATGTCAATCCTGTCAATATATCATAAGATAACAATAACAAAAATATTTGCAAAATAAAGGACAACACAACCAAAGTGGAATTTGTCCTATGTTATATGTCTAGACTCGAAAGTTTAGAAATGTGCAATTGTGTTATTGAGATTAAACACAAAAGGCTAGTGTTTAATTCACTCAGTGTTGGCTCTGATACCAACCTGTCACACCCCGATTTCCACATGTCACCGGTGGGCCAGGTGGGGGAGTATCGTGACGTGGTTGGCAACATAATAGTCAAACAACACAATATTTAATATGCACAGCGGAAGCAATTTAAAAGATATAATACAACCGAATTTAATATTGTAATATCAATGTCACAATATTCGGAAGTTTATCCACAGATGGATCGAAATAAAATACGAGACAATAGTTCAACAGACTTCAGGCATCTTAAGCTTGCGAGACTTCTAATGATGCTAAGGAGAAATCCCAGCCAATTTCGCTTAGTACCTGCATTTAATCTTTTTGGGAAAATACGTCAGTTTACACTGGTAAATACAATCAACTGACTCATTTTGGAAAATGATTGAAAATTGGTTTGGATGCACGTGGCATAAACATTTTTATTTTAACTTGGGAGAATTATTTAATATTATAATCTTGTGAACGAATTACATGTTCCTTGTGCGTTCAGTAGCCCGGATCAAGTCCGGGTTAAAGATCAATAGACACACCACAATGTTCTTTTGTGCACTGACGGGTGTACGCCTACACCCCGCGCTTAAGTCGTGGCCATTTCGTAAAATGATGCCAAGGATATCCGGGACATGGTCATTAACCCCCCAAAGGCTTTAAGTAACAAGACTGTTTAAATGAGCCGATCAAATTTATTCAACTACCCACTCAACGGTGGAGAATTTGATGCCCGATCAAGCGGTATGCTATATACCGTAACCCAAGACCGTATAGGGAAAATAAGTTAAAAGTATTTACCTGAGCAATGTATAAATCACAATAAGCAAAATGCATGTAGCTTTTACTGGTCCTCCTAATCTGGAACGAAGGTTTTATAATAACCTATTAGAATTCTAACGGGTCTTTAATTAAGCTTAAGCTTAGACCGGCTAGTTTCAAAGATACGGTTCGTACGTGCGATTAAGCGAAGACCGGATAGAATGTGATTTAGACCCGACAAGTTTGAAGACTTGTTTAATATGGGTTTATTATTCACATTCTGGATTTTGAGATAAAACCGTTAAGGTTTGACCCGTTTCGGCTAATTTATGTAAATTTGTTACATAAACCGAACCGTACGCGTAATAAGCGTGACGGGTATTCATGAGAGCTATATACAGGTTTCCTAAGTTAATTATGCCTCAAATATGTTGTGACATCAGTAAGATGTCTTTCATTATGCCCGAAACGTATTTAAACACAAACTAGGCCCCGTAGGGGTAGTTTGGTCATTTAAAAGTTTATAAAAGAGTTTGAGTAACAACCTGAGTTACAGGTCTGATGTAATCAGTAAATATACTCATTTTACTAAGTTATATCAGTAGGATAAAGTATATATGTGAAATTTATCAATTATAACCAAACTATGCCCCGTAGGGGTATTTTGGTAATTTTACATAAGCCGAAAGGCTCAAAACTGAAGTCTGAGTTAATCAACTTTTGCTTACTGGTAAAATATTCTAATTTTCCTAGAATATCAGTAGGTATCAACCCGGGTATGTTTAATATAGTTTTAATACATACTATGCGTTAAAAACGCTTAATAGGGCGATTAAGAGCCGTTTACGGGTTCGATACATAAAGCTGATATTTTTATACTTCCAGAAGGCTTAAAATAATTTATTTATCATATGTGATCAGTAGCAAAAGGTTTGGAGTCGTTTAGATATGTAAGACTCATTTTATGGCCCGTAAGGGCAAAACCGACAATTATCGGATTAAGCTTACGACTATGAGTTATGCTCAGCCTCAAATTAATTAAAAATCTTTAAAAATCCCAAAATAATATATTACATTAGTGGGTAAAATATTTGATATCAAAAAGTATGTTTAAGTAGGCTATACGCTAAATACGCCGTTTAATTAACATAAAGCTTTAATTTTACGCTAACGAGCATAACTCTTAACCTACACCTCAAACTGATGTCAAACTTTGCATACAAGTTTATATATCAGTAATTAAAGTTTCTACTCTTTTACATTTCCAACATAATTACCTACTTAAAGGTACCTTTGATTCGACTAATCACTGGACCATTAGTGATTAATCTTAAAGTCAACCGTTAATTACGACGGTTTGACTTTTAAGCTAAAACTTAATTAAGAAAGGTTAAGCCAACTTACAAGGGTCCTATGCACGAAATGTGAACACTTGAGAGCAGACTTGAGTTCCAGAAATGATCAGATTGCTTGAATGAAGGTGTGAAGACCAATGTTGCATATCATGGGCTTTATATAGTGAAATCTTCACCACAATTTGTTGACACATGGTTCTACTAGTGCCCACAACTGATCAACACTTGTTACTAGTGCTTAGGGGTGCTTTAGGGGTCAAGAGATGTGGAAAATCGGTTAAAGGTCGCGCACAAAGCCCATGGCAGACAACAGCCACGATTTTCGGAACTAGGAGTCCCTCGCGTGGCGCGAGGGACCCTCGCGTGGCGCGACGGCATGCAGCAATCAGCATGTTTAGATCTTTTGCGATTTGATCCTTGGCTCTTCAAACTCCGATTAGGCACTTGTTTCTTGCATTAAGAACCCCCACAATTGATCTATAAAGGCTTTAAAACATTTACCCACTTTGTTAAGTCCCCGGTTAACTTTATTGTTACCCGAAAAGTACTAACTTTCAACGTTTGCGTTTTAACCCTTCGCACACGAATTTGATCATAACTTTCTCATACGATAACGAAACTTTACGAAATTTATATCGTGCATTCTAGTGAGCATGATTAACAGTTACAAAGCTTCGGGTTTGTCAAAAGGTCACTCAGAGGTATAACTTGAACATGTTGACACATTTAGTCCCTGTAGTTTGTAATCTCTCACTTTTAGCTTCGCATGATCCATGATTTATTCGTTTGATGTTATAAACATTATGTAGGGTTATTATGAAGTATATTTATTCACTGTTGACATTTAGAATACGTATATTCACATGCTTCCCATGTTTGTCAACTTTAGTCCTTCCATAATATTCTTTCACACGTTTAAACATTTTACACGTGTCAACACATTATAGGACGTGAATTTTTCGAGGTGTTACAATTATCACCACTGTGACCATGTGAAGTAAAACCCTTAACAACCCCTTTCCATGAAGGTGCTGAGTCCAAACTATAGTACTATCGTTGCTAAGGTGTCCGGCAACAATCACTGTGTAAACATAACATACAAGCATTCATCGAGTCACGTATAACATGCGAGAGAGGTTAGCGTTTAAAAGTGTTTGCGTTGTGTGTTGATGTGTTTTGATAGATAACGTATGTAACACCCAAAAGTGCGTTAAGCGAAAAAGGGTTCGAGTATACTCACAGTAGGTGTTTAGCTAGTAAACACAGTACTTGGATTGAAGGGAGCGCGTGGAGATTAGCCTGAGCATAGAACAGTAGCGTAAGCGTTGAACAATGCATAAAAAGTGTGTCGGATGAGATAAGTGTCGAATGGTGAGTCGAACGGATGGTAACGCATTCGATCGGATGGTCATCCGGACGGATGACCATTCGAACGGTTGGTCATTCGATTGGGTGAGTGTGTTTGTAAATCGTTTTGAAACTTTTGAAGTTTTCGTTGTAGTATAAATCAAGTCATTCGATCGATTAGTCATCCGGGCGGATGGCCATTCGATCGGATGGCTATTCGATTGAAAAGCTTGAAGTCTCGAAGTTGAGTCAAATCTTTTAAGTGTTGAAATTTATAAAGGACAAGTCACCTGGTCGAATAGTCATTCGATCGGATGGCTATTCGATTGGGCGATCTGATCGGTTTTGAAAAATTTTCCAAAAGTTTCCTAAGTTCAAAAGTTTGAGTTTTAACGGAGACGGCTTGATGTCGTGTCAAACAACGGAAACCACACTAAGTCCAGCTCAGTCGATCGGATGGGAACCACCCCATTCGATCAAACCAACTGTTCTTGATGAGATTTCATGTTCAACCGGTGAATCGGTCGTCTCTTCGGTGGAAATCTGTTCTCAGATCGGTTCTGAACTAGAGTATGAGTAGAGAGCCTGAGTGAGTCTAGATTCCATTGGTTCTTAGTAAAAAGTGAAGAAAATTTGAAGTAAAGCATGAAATCAGTTGATAGATGTTAAAGCTTAGTTCAGATCTGTGTAAAATTATGTGGAATCCTTTACATCTGAACCATTCTTAATGAGATGATGTCACACTACAGTTTTCATAAGAAACCGAGATGACGTCACCTTAAAGAAGTCCAAATCAGATGATTTCATGGCGAAAATCAGTGATTTTGATGGAGAAGATGATGAGAAAGTGTGTAGTGATGATGGAAGTACAAGATTTAGGAAGAAAACTTACGAAAATGGCCTTGAATCGAGTGAAATGTGCTTGAGAACGAGCTGGGAGTGAGTTGGTCGGATAGAGCTGTCACATCAGTGAACAGTGATGTGACAGGCGAGTATTTATAGCGTGAGAGGAGATAAGGCGGTGCAAGTGCTGGGGTCGGATGGCCAGTCGATCGGATGGCAAAACTCATCATAGGATGGAGGATGCTTCATTATGGATCTACAATTTCTTTTGTGTAGGGATGGAGGGTTGACTGCTTATAAGGAGTTGTTTTAATATCATTTTGAGAAAAAAAAAAAAAGTACCGATTTAAATCTATTATACAAGAAAAATAAGGAAAAAATAATAATCCACTAGATGAAAAAAATATTTACCAAAGAAATATTTCATGCTCATTCAAACAGAACTAGTAGTGTAGAAAATCATAGTATATAATAAAATTAATATATATGTATAAAGATAAAGTTTCATAGGAAATGGAGTTTGTTCATGTAACTAGAAAAAGGCCGAGTGACCTGTTGGCAAAAAAAACCGTTAAATATTAGTAAGGATCTTGCATTAGCAAGATTCATATAAAATACGATTATCACATATAAAATATAAAAAAATGAAAATATAGAATAAAAAATCTAATGAAATATGAGCATGCATAGTTGCATACTATTTTCGCCGCCAAGGGTATCCCTGAGACGATTAACTAGAAGTCATAATGGTTGAAACAAAGGTTGAATGTCATGCAATAAGGTTCAGTATTTATACTAAAATGTTAACCAACTCAATAGGATGCAAATGGATAACAAACGAATTAATTTTTCCTTTTACAACGCGTATGTGTGTATGACACTTTATAAATTTAGATTTTTAAGACTAATCAGTTGATATGCAATATACTATTGGATAAACATTTTATAGTATAAAATAAGTGGTCTTAATTTTCGTTTCACTAGTAACTAATGGTGTATAATCATCATTTGAAAATTTATTTTTTCAAACTATAAGACATCTTTAGCTATGACCAATTGACAATCGATCTCCCATCGACTCTAGACGCCAAAATTCATTTTACTCCTTCAGTTAAGAGGCTATTTTATATATAAAAAAAAGAAACCTTAAATTCCGTTGATTTTTAGAGTTTTGCTTATAGAAGGTTATACTATATATTTATGAGTATATTTTTAGTTTAATTTCACTAATTATTTATGAAACAAAGAAACTGAAAAAATAATATTAAACCAATTACTCATTTTAACTAGTCACTAAACATTTCCATTTTAATATGGTTTGTAAGTTAGAAAATGGTGTATGTTTGAAAGAAAATGAAAAAATATATATATTTTATTTTTGAGTTAAATGTCATTTTAGTCCCTGTGGTTTGGGCCATTTTGCCAGTTTAGTCCAAAGGTTTCATTTTTAACCTGTGGGACCAAAAAGGTTTCATAGTTGCCATTTTAGTCCACTTGGTTAACTTCATCCATTTTTCTGTTAACAAGAAGGCCAATTTGGTCATTTTGTATGTAATTCTGTTAACTAAAAGGGCAATTCAGCCATATAAAATGACCGAAATGGCCTTCTGGTTAACAAAAAAAATGGATGAAGTTAAACCAGTGGACTAAAATGGTAACTGTGAAACCTTTTTGGACCCACAGGTTAAAAATGAAACATTTGGACTAAACAGGCAAAATGGCCCAAACCACAGGGACTAAAATGGCATTTAACTCCTTTATTTTTTTTTTGATAAGTTATTTGTTTAAGGACCCATTATTATATTATTATTTCTCATTCAGCAACACTTGAGCCCAAAATCACACCCAATCAACCGACAACAAACCATGCAAATGTAGTATGGTAGTACGGAAACATTCTTTTCAAAACATTCTTTTACAAACATCCTTTATATATTGTTTTCTACCCACCTTCATTTGACAAACAACCTTTTTGGAAACCTTGTTTTCACAACTTTCTTCCAAAAATGGAACGAGTTGCCAAGTTCATCAAAGAAAACTCAACCACACTCTTGAAACATGGCTGTCATTTGTCTCAGCACCAATGTTTTCAGAACCGGACCGGACATTGAACCGGTGTTCTTACTGGTTCACTGGTCGGACCGGTCAGACCGGATTTTAGAACCGGATGTCTGTATATATATAATATTATATATTATATACATAATTAAATAATGCCTTTTTTCTATACATGGGAATTATATATTTATAAATGCTTTTCACCTTCCCAAGAACATGGTCGTCATTTGTATCAACACCACAACCAACGTCGTAACCCACCGCCTCTGCCTCCTTCTCCTCCTCTGATACGTACTCCACCGCCTCCTACTTTTCTTCCCGCTTGGACTACACAAAGCAGCCTGTTTTGATTTCTTCAACCCTACACAAACTCTATCCAGAGTCAGCCGGCTCCAGTACAAACCAGAGTGTCTCAGCCAGATATCGTTTGCCCAGTGTGCAAGTCAAGTTTTTCATCGCTGATCAAGAAGGGATCTCACAGTTGTTGTTGTTGTTAGTGCACTTGTTCGTATTTTAAATTTTAAGATGTTTTGTTGGTTTTTTTTTTTGTGATTTAGTGTTTGTTACACTAAATCAGAGAAAAACCAAGGGTTATTGTATTTACATTAGTAGTTTGTTGGTTAAAGTAGTTTGGGTTATATAAATAGTTAAATGTGCCTGAATCATGTATTTACATTAGTAGTTTGTTGGTTAAAGTAGTTTGGGTTATATAAATAGTTAACTGTGCCTGAATCATTGGTGGTTGTAGTGCAATTTTTCTTTTTTAATCTCACATCTGTGTTTGGAAGGAAGGAAGGGGGTGGAAGAAACAAAATCCAGGTATTGTAAATCCATTGAGGTAAATTATACATTTAAAAAAAATTATACATATTACGTAAATAGTTAATAAGTGAAGAGAAGGATGAAGAAAGTGTTAATCCAGTTGATTTTTTGGGAGGACGACGTTGAGAAACAAAAGAAAACAGCGATCAATGGTGGTGGTTTTAGGTGCAGTGAAGGCATCAGAAAAGTGGAGAAGAAGATTACTGAAAAAGTTAAAAGTATGATACTATTTATTTTGAAGGACAATTCTTTTTGATATTTTCTACTTAAACCCTTTTAGATTACTTTTCTTTCTTTTGGTTTTGCTTTTCGTTTATTTAGCATGCACACTATTCCGACTCTGAAATCCATGTTAGAACACAATCATCTTCAAGAGTTATGTCGATGATGATGAGTTCCTATGAACTAGCTTGAATGATACACGATAATGGTTCATATTGATGTTTTTGTGTGCCAATGTGATTTGAAACAATGCTCTGTTCATGTTGAAAGTGTGATGCTGGGTTGTCTCTGAATGTACAACTGTACATGCTCAGGGTACAACCTGATGATGCATGCTTGAATGGTTAGTATTAGGAAATGAGATTGAGCCATCTGAATTATTGTTGTTAATAAAACAGTGATGTCGACATGGTGATGATGATGATAAATCTGTGATGAGTGAACACTCGGTTGTCTGAAATACATGCTTGTTATTTGAACCCGTATACTGTGTAAGTGATAAAAGTTGATTTCTGATTTATAGTTCTAGGTGATGAGATCTGTCAATTGTCTTAAATAATTGATGAGGAATGTTTCCGTGAAATGAATGATAAAAACATAGGCATGGAGTTCAAAAAAAGGAACCTGAGTTTAATTGATTGAATATTATATGATTTGAAATTCATAATAGAACCTGGGTTTTGACTAATTGATTTGATATTAAAAGGAGTTTTTGTCCTATCTGTTTTATAATGGTCGCACACTAAGGATTCGGACCCCACACTTTTGTTGAGTTTTTCCCAAAAGGATGTTGGTTGAAAACTTATTTACCAAAATGAGTGATTTGAAAAATATTTACTAAAATAGGTGTTTTTTAAATCTTCTTCATTCTCACTCCTAATGTTATTGGATAAACAAAATTTCTACTTAAAAATATTAAAGAGTTAATAAAATTCAAAGGCATTTTGTTAAATCATGATATTATATAAAAGTGTTTTTTAGTTCTTTAATAAAATTAAAAAAGGCATTTTGTTAAATCATGATATTATATAGAAGTGTTTTTAGTTCTTTAATACATATTTTTTAAAAAGATGTTTGTCAAATTGATTATCCAAAACCTCTTATTTGAATATATTTTATAACCAAAATGTCATCACTGAATCCATCATACTTTGAATAACACAACAATCATATTACATATAATCAACTTATAATTGTAATATCCGGAGCATGTCACCTATTTGGATGGTGGATTAGAAAAAATATCAACCAACCCATGAGATTTAATATACTGTTTGAAGTGTTGGACTAGGATGTCTGCTATAATTTGCGCATTTTACTCATTTTTTGTTTATTTAAATTTTAAGATTAAGATAAGTGTTTATAAACAGGATCAAATAAAAAAAACTGCTATTATATCGTTTCTTTGATCGGTATAATTTATCTAAAACTTAAAAAATAATAAAAGAATATGTAAAAAGACCTAGAAGATATGAAAACAGCAACAGTAATCATCAAAACATAAAAAGTTAATTATTCAAACAGTAATCATCATCATCATAAATATATATAAAAAAAACTCAAAAAACTAACAATTCAAACACTAAATAAATTATTTTTAAGAAAAGGGCTAATGTGTTCAACCATGTTTTATGAACCGAATAAGAAAAAAATACATGTTATAGAAGATTAAAAAAGCATGTTAAAAAACTCTTTTATAAAATATCATGAACAAAATGTCCTTTTTAATTTTATTAACTATCTATAATGAATTAAGTAAAAAATTTGTTTATCCAATGGGATTAGGAGTGAGAATAAAGAGAATTTAAAAAAACACCAATTTTGGTATATATTTTTGAAATCACTCATTTTGGTAAATAAGTTTTCCACCAACACCCTTTTGGGAAAAAAAACTCCACTTTTGTTTCATCTGGAACTTTGACCGTACAATCTTTTGTCATGAAATCGCACACTTAGTTTTAAACTGTACACCAATGCTCAATTGCACACTAGATTGGGCCGTGTGACTTAGTGGACCAATATGTTTGGACTAGATACCACAACGCTAGTTGGGCTTCTGACCACACATCCCTTGGGCCGTATAAGGTGTTGGGTCGCACCAACCAAATCATACGTTACAAATATTCAATAGTGGTCCAAAGGATAATGATGTGATGTGTTAAATCTGTGACGATCGATGTGTTAAATAATTGTTATCGAATAAGATGTGTGCTATGTGATGACTATCTGATTTCATGACAATATGTGATTGCAAACCTAATTAGATGTGGTAAATTATAATAGGGCGTGATTGACTAAAGTGTTTTAACAAGTAAACTGTCTGCCGAGCAAACCGAGGTGAGTTCACAACTTTTCTAAAAAGCATGCGTTCCCGATGGTTGGGAAACATTGTTTTCACAACTTTCTTCCAAAAATGGAACCAGTCGCCAAGTTCATCAAAGAAAATGCCACCACACTCTTAAATGTAACAACCTGACTCTTCAGGTCATTACTTAGATCTGTTATTTCTCGCTTAATTGACTTGTACTCTCAAGATTTCTATTATCACAATGGGTTAAACGATATTTTAAACTATGTTTTACAACGCATTCACAACGCTTATTCAAAACGCAGTTATCACATTTAACGCAGTTTACAACGTGTGCTACTTAAACGCATTTTATCGCATATTACATCGCTTGTTTATACTAACGCTATCACAACACTATCACATCGCAATCTCAACGCAACTCGAAACGCGGATTTACTTTATGCATTTTATGTGTTATGTGTGTGGTTATTTGTTTACATGATATGTATGGTTATCTCATCACTACGCTTACTCGCAACTCGCTTAAACGCAACGCAACGCTTAACACACGAAACGAAAGTCGGAAACCAACAAAACGCAACTCAGCTGGTAGAATGACCACCCGATCGAATGGAATCTGACAGGATGACCATCCGATCGGATGGCCATCCGATCGACTGGCCATCCGACCCTTCACTCCACCGCCTTAACTCACCTCTCACACTATAAATACCCGTACACACATCACTGTTCACTTATGTGACAGCTCTATCCGACCAACTCGCCCCTAGCTCGTTTTCAAGCACTATTTCACTCGATCCAAGGACATTTCGTAAGTATTCCTCCCAAAATCTTGTACTTCCATCATCACCACACACTTCTTCATCATCTCCTCCACTGAAATCACTCATTTTCGTCTAGAAATCACCTGATTTGGACCTCTTGAAGGTGACATCATCACTGTTGCTTATGCAATCGATTGTGTAACGTCATCCCGTCAAGCTTGGTTCAGATCTAAAGGATTTCTACACTACACAACACAAATCTCAACAAGATTTCCACAGATTTCGACATATTTCATCATTCTTCAACTATTTTCAAACTTTTCTTCAACATTCTACACAAAACCGAAGGAATCTAGACTCATTCAGGCTCTCTACTCACTCTTTAGTTGAGAACCGGTCTGAAAACGGATTTCCACCGGAGAGATGACCGATTCACGGGTTAGGCAGGAAGTCCCATCAAGAACGGTTATTCTGATCGAATGCGGTGATTCCTATCCGATCGAATGAGCTGGACTTGGTGTGGATTCCCGTTGTTTGACACGTCGTCACGCCGTCTCCGTTAAACTTCAAAACTTTTTAACTTGGAAAATTTTACGAGATTTCAAACCAACTGGTCGCCCACTTTAGTGGCCATCCGATCGGATGACCATCCGATCGAATGACCATTCAACCAGGGGATCAGTCTCTTTTATAAACTCCCAATGTTTCAAAACGATTTGATCAAAACTTCAAACTTCAAGTCCCTCAATCGAATATCCATCCGATCGAATGGCCACGCAAGGGAGTGTGATAGATCGGGCGTGACACGCGACGGAGGTCGCGGCACGCGAAGGACATGAGTAAGCCTCTCGCGTGGCGCGAGAGGTATAAAAACTAGAAAAATTGTTTTTAATTGTTGTTTGATGCATACAACTTGTTTAATCCTATACTTAAGTTATCAAAACTGACTTAAGTTATCAAGAGTACCCGGATGAAGATTAAGCTCAATGAAGAACCGAACACGATCAAGTTACAAGCTTCCGCACATTATTACGTTGTCGTTTTGAACGACGAATTCAATTACATTATGTTATATTATTTTTAAATTGTAAATTTTTAATAAACCCGTATTTTCATATGTATGTGTATTCATAAATGCACATTTTAGGATGAAAATTATACAAAAAAAAAAACCGTTAAATATTAGTAAGGGTCTTACATCAGCAAGATTCATATAAAATACGATTATCACATATAAAATAAAAAAAATATAGAATAAAAAATCTAATGAAATATGAGCATGCATAGTTGCATACTATCTTCGCCGCCAAGGGTATCCCTGAGACGATAGTTATGTAATATGTAACAAAGTTTTAATTCTTAACTAGAAGTCATAGTGGTTGAAACAAAGGTTGAATGTCATGCAATAAGGTTCAGTATTTATACTAAAATGTTAACCAACTCAATAGGATGCAAATGGATAACAAACGAATTAATTCTTCCTTTTACAACGCGTATGTGTGTATGAGACTTTATAAATTTAGATTTTTAACACTAATAAGTTGATATGCAATATACTATTGGATAAACATTTTATAGTATGAAATAAGTGGTCTTAATTTTAGTTTCACTAGTAACTAATGGTGTATAATCATCATTTGAAAATTTATTTTCTCAAACTATAATACATCTTCGGTTATGACCAATTGACAATTGATCTCCCATCGAATCTAGACGCCAAAATTCATTTGACGCCTTCGGTTAAGAGGCTATTTTATATATGAAAAAAGAAACCTTAAAATCCGTTGATTTTTAGAGTTTTGCTTCTAGAAGGTTATGCTATATATTTATGAGTATACTTTTAGTTTAGTTTCACTAATTATTTCTGAAAGAAAGAAATAGAAAAAGTTTCAACAAATGATCTTTCAAATAATATTAAACCAATTACTCATTTTAACTAGTTACTAAACGCATCCATTTTAATATGGTTTGTAAGTTAGAAAATGGTATATGTATGAAAGAAAATGAAAAAAAAAAAAAAATTATTTTTTTGATCAGTTGTTTGTTTAAGGAGTTAATAATATTATTTATTTATATGATAAAGAAAATAGAAAGAGATGAGAAAAAAAATAATAATACCCGATTTCTAAATCCAAAGATTAAAAAGATATAACTTTTTAAATTTCAATTCCCAGAAGCAAAAACATCATGACTTAATGTGAAGAGTTAATTACTATTTTCGTCCTGTGGTTTGTCAAAAATCACTATTTCAGTCCATTAGCTTAAAAATTACGATTTCAGTCCCTGTGGTTTCACTTTCATAACCATTTCAATCCACCTCCGTTAACCCCATCCATTTATTCTGTTAAGTACACTTGAATAATGCCCTTATTAATAAAAAACAAAAATATATCTAAATGAGTTAATTATTGTTTTCGTCCGTGTGATTTATCAAAAATCACTATCCATGTGGTTTCACTTTCATAACCATTTCAGTCGAGTCTCCTAACACCGTCTATTTTGCCATTAAGTTTTTAATGAAATACCTAAATTACCCTTGTGTTAGTTAAATAAAAAAACCATGAAAATTTAAAAGAATGTATTTTAGGACCCACTTGTTAAAACACAACCCCACGCTACCCCACCCCACTCCATCCCTGCTCTCATTTCTGGCAAAAGTTTCCGATCATCTTCTCCGGCATCACAACCTCACCCTCTTAATGTCCGGCGACCCATTACCCCACCCCAATTAATATATTACTAGCAGCATCAATTAACATAATAACTTTGAAAAGAGTAAACTGCCATTTTGGTCCCTGTTGTTTGGCCAATTTTGCAATTTTAGTCCAAATCTAAAACTTTTTTTAAATTTGGGTCCATGTGGTTTGTATTTTGTTGCCATTTTAGTCTTAATCTCAAAAAGTCTCATTTTTTACTGTTCCAACATGCCTTTTTGTCTTTTTGTGCATGGGTAGTTTTGTTCAATTATTTTTCATTAAAACATTTTCTTAATTAAAAAACCCAAATAAATCAACTTCATATCTTCCTCTCTCAAACGTCTAAACAACCAAACACTTTTTCTCTCTCCACTCCGTCTCTCTATACTACCAACACCTCCTTCCACAACCACCACTCTACCTCTCAACACTACACCGACACTGGTGACGGGGTTTGTGTGTTGTCCCACAAAGTCAACCTTAACTTGCACTATGGAAACTAAATTTGGGCCCATTATCATCTTCCGAAACATGTTCTCCCACCTTGTCAATGATTTTGTGATGAAAATAAGGTTTACAGAAATTTGATCTATCTTTGAGGAGAAAAAAATATTAATTCCTTCTATAATTGATAAAGCATTCAACTCTTTCAAACAATCTGTACAAATATATAACACAAGCAGTGGACACTATCTAAAACCCACAACACCCAAACCCCCAAATCTAAAACCCATATTGAGTTTGAACAATTATCAGCTAAATTAAGCAAAGTAAATGCAACGATTGACCTGCAAATATTCATAGCATAATCATCATAGTTGTATAACAAAAAAGCAACAACTGAACCCCAAAACCCCAAAATCTGAACACAAACAAAATGCAATGTGGGGTTCAAGAGCAGTGTGGGTTGTGCGATAAAGTTGGACATGGTTTTTCAGGTGCAATGAGGGTTCAAATTGCAGGTTGTTGTTGTAACATAGGTGAGAGGTTGCGACGGGGAGGTTGCGACGGATATGGTGGCTGGTGGGGGATGTGGTGGTCATTGGTGAAGGGTAGTAGGTGGGGGCGGTGTAATGTAGTCTGTAGAAAGAGAGAAAGAGGTAGAGAGAGGAAAATGGGGAACACAGTATTAAGAAGAAGGGTATTTATTTGGGTTTTTTAATTAAAGAAAATGTTTTAATGAAAAGTAATTAGACAAAACTACCCCTGCACAAAAAGACAAAAAAGACATGTTGGAACAGTAAAAAATGAGACTTTTTGAGATTTGGACTAAAATGGCAACAAAATGCAAACCACAGGGACCCAGATTTAAAAAGTTTGAGATTTGGACTAAAATAGCAAAACTGCCCAAACCACAGGGACCAAATGACAGTTTATTCCTTTGAAAAATAATGCTTACCTGGACATTTTCTCATTCTAAAATCCAAAATTAAAATTTTGGAACCATATATGTAAAAATAGTGCCAGACTTCTACTTCTACTGAAGCGATTGTGGGTCGAACCCTACAATCCAATTTAAGTCCATATGTCATACAACAATAAAATCATATAAATCCAATAATAAAATCATATAAGTCCATATTTTATTAACACAAGGGTAGTTTAGGTATTTCATTAAAAACTTGACGGTAAAACAAACGGTGTTAGGTGACTGGACTAAAATGGTTACGAAAGTGAAACCACAGGGACTGAAATCGCATTTTTTAAACTAATGGATTAAATAGTGATTTTTGACAAACCACGGGGACGAAAACAGTAATTAACTCATTTAGATATCTTTTTGTTTTTTATTAATAAGGGCATTATGGTCAATTCACGTGTACTTAACAGAATAAATGGATGGGTTAACGGAGGTAGACTGAAATGGTTACGAAAGTGAAACTACAGGGACTGAAATCGTAATTTTTAAACTAGTGGACTGAAATAGTGATTTTTGACAAACCAGAGAGACATAATTAACTCTAATGGTAATTAGGTCCCCCACTCTTACCCAATTCTCAACGACTGATGCTGAAATACCTTCTGTAAATAGAAAGTTTGAACAAGAAACACCACACCACTTGGAACTTTCTTAAGACAGAAAACATTTAATTATCGGCTCCCATGGCACATGATACATGTACCATTTTTTAATTCTTTTTTAACGGTTAACTCACATACTCAATATGCACCGTTCAGTTAGGATATCATTTTAAATGTTCATGAGACTAATTATCACTCCTAGGAAACACGTAAATACGTAATCTTTTGATTTATAAATAGAATATCTTTACATTTATAAACACGTAAATATGTAATCTTTAAGAGTACACTTATAGAAAGTTGAATCAACAACTCTTGTTTTAGAGTTAATTATTGTTTTCGTCCCTATGGTTTGTCAAAAATAACTATTTCAGTTCATTAGATTAAAAATTCCAATTTCAGTCCCTGTGGTTTCACTTTCGTAACCATTTAGTCCACCTCCGTTAACCCCGTCCATTTATTTTGTTAACTACACGCGAATAGACCATAATTGTAAGGACCTGAAAAAATGTCCCAAAATGACCCGTAAGTAGTATCCCGGACTCCTAAAACCCTAATTCATAGCAAAAATCAAGAAAAATCAGATTTTGGTTTTCACGCGGGCCGCGTAAGCCTTAAGATAAGGTTACGCGGGCCGCGACAACTTAAAAATCATCCGGATAAGTGAACAGGCCACGTGTCAGATACGTGGCTCACCTAGGTGTGACACGCTAGCCCTAGTTGTAGACTAGGTGGCCCTCGCGGGCCGCGTAAGATCCAAGAGAGGGTTTACGCGGGCCGCGTAAAACCCAAAAATTTGCTATAAATTGCTGGTGCATGAGCAGTTCATCTGTGTTCGAAAATTTCATTCAAAAACGAAGTCTACTGCTCAAAATCGAAATTCTAAGTAGGGAAACGCTGCTACAAGTACATGGTACTAACTCGATCACTGCTACGATATAATGTCCGAACGATTGAAACCGATCCGATGGATGTTTAAGTGCTGCCCATATCAGGGCTATACTTTGTCATTCGTCGTGAGGGTTTTGATTTCGTGAGCTTATCGTAAAAGTTGTATTAAGTTACTGACCTAGTTTCGTGTGCATTGTTGTTTAAATTAGGTTATCAGGCTTATCAGTAGGCTAAACTCTGCCCGACTAAACTTGCAATGTGGGTCATTCTCTTTTTACCAAATTTGTTTTCAAAACCCTATTTATTTTCAAAGTTATAATTACAAGGATTAAGTCTTGGCTATCTTGAATCACTGGCAAGTGGGGTATTGTGCACGTTACTAATTCCTCACGGTTAGGTAAACAAACCTAACTGTGATAATCATCACTACTTGGGTGAAAGGACCCAATAGTGGTATGACCATCGTCACCAGGGTGTGACACGGCGCCAGATAAAAATAAGATAGTAGCCATTGTAATCGCTCTTATGCTGTAATTTATAACTAATGTGTCGTTTTATTTAACCTGAATGACTCGCCAGTATTTCCCCGCTGATAAAAATATTTTTAAACATGTTTCAGGTGACCTACTGTGAATCAAGGAAAAGTGCTACGGAGCACTAACAAGCTTGAAGGGGTGGCTCAATAAAATAAATAAACATGTTTTGTAAAAATAAGGGATTTCCTCGTGAAATTCCCTTCACTGTAAATTACGGAGTTTGTCCCACATTATGAAATAAAATAATCGGGCATTTTCAAGTTTTAAAAGATCCTGTTAAACTTCCGCTGTCAACTCAAATAATCAATACCACGGGTTTCTGTCCCGCGGCTCCTGGACCGGGTAACACCGGGACGGGGGCCGTGACAGAAAAAGGTGGTATCAGAGCCACTGATTTAAGCCAATTAAGTATTTAGAAATACTTAATTTCTCAAATTGCCACTTTGTGATTCTGTGAAAATTTAACTTGCAATATATAACTTTCTAAATAGAATTCTGTGTTTTCTCTATATCTGCTAAACAGCATGAATGAGTTGTCTAAAGCTCTTCAGAACCTCAATATCCATTCTGTTGGTATGGAAGTTTCTAGAGACTTTTCCGATTATCTGGCCGACACTGAAGAACCAATGGAGTTCCAGGCTCAAGCCCAGGAAAAACCCAAGTCGAAAAAGAGAAGAAGATTCGTAGGCTGGAGACGCGTACGGAGAAAGAAGCCAGCCGCCCAGAGGATTAAAAGGACTGAGGACCCAAATGATAAAGGGAAAGGAAAAGAGAACGGGGAAAGTTCAGGGCAAGCCCAGAAAATGCCACCCTGGGAGGAACATGATCGCAAACTGGCAAATTGTGACCTCATTGGACCTGCCAATGAAGACCTCTTCAATTACCCAATTGAATCACAACTTCCAGTTAATTTGGAACCTGCTATCCCAGATCCCATCGTCAGCCATCAACTTCTACCTGGAGAGCTGGAGGAATGGTTGACAAGTGATTGGCAATTTCAAAATCTTTTAAATAACCCTAATACCTTTTTCCCCCAGTTTGACCCTGAGCCTGCACCAAACCCACCAATGAGCACCGAGAACTTGGCTGAACTCCGCCACTATGGCGAGGAGCTGGTGGACGCAGGAAACAGAATCCGGGAAGTAGGGGAGAGGATATCATGGAAATACGACGAGAGAGAACGTCGTTTCTGAAATACCAGCTGACGGAGATAGTATGCGGTGGTGTGATTATGTGTTTAATAATAATAAAACAAATATAACTATGTAAAATAACCTAAAAATAAAACTTTTGTAATATAACTGGTGTGTACGGATGCCTACTAAATATATAAAAATATCAACGTCGCAAAGTCGACAATTTTGGCTATATGTGCTGACATGATTATGTGTGATTATTTTATTGTGACTGGTTATTATTTAGTTTATTTTGTGCAAATAATTTATATATTGATAATTATCAGATGGAACACGTCGTCAATGAGCCAGTTAACGAAGTCAATCAATCCGAACAAAACCATGAAGATCAATTTCTTAATAGGAAAGATATAGAAAACATCGTTGCCCAGGGAATAGCAAATGCTATTCCAGCAATCCTTGCTGCTGCCCGAAATCCAGTTGAGCCTCAACCAACTAATCCCAGCAAACGTACTCACGGCGACAATTTCAGTAATAGTGTAAATGGAGGCGGCAACATTAATAATAATGATGATGATGTGATGCAAGCCCCCTTTCTTAAGAAAATGAAAGCTGCAACGCCTGGTTGCACTTACAAGGAATTTCTTGCCTGTAAACCAATCGAATTTGTAGGCAATGAAGGGGCAACTGCTGCACTGCGTTGGTTAGAGAAAACTGAAGCAGTAATTAAAATAAGTACATGTGCCGAGGAAGACAAGGTCATGTATGCTTCGCATCTTTTTAAAGAAGGGGCACTAGAATGGTGGAACACGGTGCTACAAGCCAAGGGAAGCGATGTGGCTTATGCCATGAATTGGGAAGAATTTAAGAGATTAGTGGAAAGAAAATTTTGTCCCGAATATGAAAAGGAACAAATGACAAATAAGTTCCTAAACCACCGGATGGTGGATGTTGATTGTCGAGGGTATACTTCGACGTTCTTCGAGTATGCTAGAGTTGTACCAACCCTGGCCTCGCCAGAACCGGTACTTATTTCTCACTATATTTGGGGTTTGATTAGCGAGATTCGTGATATCGTCAAAGCTGCGAGACCCCGCACAATTGACGATGCAGTGGAACTAGCTAACACTTTAACCGATGGACTGGTACGCACGCGAGAAGAAAATCGGAAAAAGGAAGTAGCCCAAAAGATTACCCAAGGATTCTGTGTAAGTAATAGTAGTAATTTCAAGAAAAAGGGAACAGAGCAATCTTCCACTACTCCATTTTGCAGTACTTGTAAAAGAAAGCATTTTGGAAGATGCAAAGGGTATTGCAACTTCTGCAAAATTTTGGGGCATCAAGAAGAAGATTGCAGGAGGAAGAAATCAACAATCTGCTTCAACTGTGGAGAAGCTGGACATTTTAGACCAAACTGTCCTAAATTGGTCAAACCAGCTGACAACAAAGCCAAACCTGCAGAAGGAACTACCAAAAAGAATGCAAGAGCATTCCAGCTGACTACGCAAGAAGCAGAACTCATCCCAGATGTAATAGCTGATACGTTCCTAGTTCACGACGTTTATGCAAAAGTATTATTTGACTCTGGTGCAAACCAAATTTTTATAAATACTTCATTCTGCCAAGCTCTTAACCTACCCTTAACCAACCTTAGACAAATTCTTACGGTAGAAACGGTAGATGGGAATTATGTTAACATAGATAAAGTTTTGCAAGAAGGAAAGATAGAACTCTTAGGCCATAAATTTTCTGCAAACCTGTTACCTATGAATTTAGCTGGATTCGATGTGGTGTTAGGAATGGATTGGTTAGTAGCCAACCATGCTCGAATCCTTTGTGACAAGAATTCCATAGAAATTCATACACCCACTGGAGAAATAGTAGTGATTACAGGAGATAAGCCACGTAAGCCAATGAAATTCATTTCAGTAATGAAAGTGGCTAGTTATTCGAGAAAACAAGGAATAGTGTATATGATTTCAGTAATCATTAACACTAAAAGTAAGGAACTTAAGGAAATTCCAGTAGTATCAGAATACCCGGATGTATTCCTAGAAGAACTACCTGGATTACCACCCGATAGGGAAGTAGAATTTAGAATTCATCTAATTCCTGGAACTACACCGATAGCCAAGGCACCTTATCGGTTAGCACCCACCGAAATGCTAGAATTGAAAAAGCAGTTAGATGAATTGCTTAATAAAGGATTTATACAACCTAGTTCATCCCCTTGGGTAGCACCTGTGTTGTTTGTGAAAAAGAAAGATGGGTCGATGCGAATGTGTATCGATTACAGGGAATTGAATAAGGTTACAATTAAGAATCGATACCCATTACCTAGGATTGATGATCTTTTCGATCAACTTCAGGGAGCTAGATATTTTTCTAAGATAGATTTACGCTCCGGATACCATCAGTTGAAAGTACAAGAAGAAGACATACCTAAAACTGCCTTCAGAACTAGGTATGGTCATTACGAGTTTACAGTCATGCCATTTGGATTAACAAATGCTCCTGCAGCATTCATGGACATGATGAATAGGATTTGTAAACCGTACTTGGATAAATTTGTAATTGTCTTTATCGACAATATACTCATTTATTCTAAAAGTCAGGACGAGCACTGTGGGCACCTACGTGCACTCTTAACTTTGATAAGAAAGGAAAAGCTTTACGCCAAATTCTCGAAGTGTGAATTTTGGCTACAAGAGGTGCAATTTTTAGGACACATGGTGAATCACGAAGGTATTCACATAGATCCATCCAAAATAGAAGCGATCACCAAATGGAAGGTCCCGCAATCAGCTATGGAAGTTAGAAGTTTTCTAGGGTTAGCCGGATACTATAGACGGTTTATTAAGGATTTTTCCAAAATAGTTGTACCACTAACTAAACTAATCTGTAAGGCGTTTAAGTTTGAATGGGGATCTAGGCAAGAAGAGGCTTTTAAGACTTTAAAGCAAAGGTTAACATATGCCCCAATCCTTGCCTTACCAGAAGGGACAGAAGATTTTGAAGTTTACTGTGATGCTTCTAAGCAAGGTTTAGGATGTGTGTTAATGCAACGCAAGAAGGTGATTGCGTACGCCTCAAGGAAATTGAAGAAGCATGAGGAAAATTATACGACTCATGACTTAGAATTAGGATCAATAATTTTTGCCCTTAAGATTTAGAGACACTATCTGTATGGCAGTAAGTTTACAGTCTATACAGATCATAAGAGTTTAAGATATATATTTGGGCAAAAGGAATTAAACATGAGGCAAAGAAGATGGATGGAAATTCTAAGTGATTACGACTGTGATATTCAATATCACGAAGGAAAGGCAAATGTAGTAGCAGATGTCCTAAGTCGTAAGTATCACGAGAAACAACGACGAGTTCGTGCTCTCAGATTAAGTTTACAATTAGATTTAATGGAACAACTGAAACACATTCAAGAAACAGCAATCAAGGATGATGCTGAAGGAATGAAGGGAAGAATAAAAGAACTAGAGCAAGGGGCTGATGGAATTTGGAGATTCCACAAGAAAAGGATTTGGGTACCTAAGCAGGGAGAGTTAAGAAATAAGATTATAGAAGAAGCCCATAAATCTAGATGCACCATGCATCCTGGTAATAATAAGGGTGTAGGGAGTGGTGCGGGGTTCTTGTGCGGTGAAGACTTTGCCGAGCGGCAAACACCGGCGCCATCTTCTTTACCGTGCGGCAATGTTTGTCGATCAACAATGGGTTACCGATCGGTACACGTGGGGAGAACATGGGAGTTTCAGTTATCACGTGGGAGAGGCAATGATTGTTGGAATATAATAAAAAAATTTCCTTCATTCTCTTTATAAAAATCACAGATTGCTTCTTCATTTTCATAAAAATCCACCCAAATTTTCACATATACTACACTATCATTCTCTCAATTTTCAACTATTTTCAAAGAAATGGAAGGCTCAAAGAGAGGTGATGGTAAGAAAAAAAATGTCGGGTCCGGTTCGAGGGCGAGGGGTCAAGATAAACGCGGTGGTTCGGGTGGTTCTAGTGTGCCGTTTCACACCCAACTAGGCTTTGCTCATCATACCCAACCTCCATTTATTTTTAACCAACCCATGCATCCAAATTTCGGTTACGATAGCCAACCCCACCAAAGTTGGATGCCACAAGGTCCGACGATGGTTACACCCGGTGTTTATGATTACCCCGTACACGCCCAAAATTCTTTTGACCCGTTTGAATTTTAAAAGCAACGTTATGATGAGGATGAAGAGTTCGTGCCCGAAACTCAAGAGCAACATTATGATGAGGATGAAGATGTTGCCGTTCAACAAAATCCCGTCAAACAAAACGAAGCCGCAGGTGAAAGAAGAGGAAAAACGAAACGGGAAAATTGGACGTCTAATCAAGAAGAGGCGTTGGCAATGGCTTATGTTCATTGCACTTTGAATAAAAAAAAGGCAATCAACAAAAGGCGGATGGTTTTTGGAAGCAAGTTCTAAAGCACTTCAATCAAACGGTTGGAGGAAGTAACCGAACCCACCACCAAGTTCGATCAAAATGGGTCGTGACGCAAACAAAGCTGAACACATTCAACGGTTTATATCATCAAGCGGTAAACTTTATTATTTATATACGGTTTATTTTTAATGAAGTATGCGGTTTAAGTTGTTGATAATTTATTATTTTAGGATCGTTTACGTCCTAGCGGGTCCGACGATTCTTTTGTTCTGAATCAAGCGCTAAAGGATTTCAAAAACAAAGAAGACTATGACTTTCCTCATATTGCGGCGTGGGAGGTCGTTAAAAAAATGAAAAGTGGTCGCAGGTACCGTTGATGGGTGAAGAAAGCTCCGGCTCGAGTCAAAAAAGAAAGTCGTCCGATTCGGGAAATTATAGAGCGGATACACCGAATGCCGAAGTCTCGAGCGGTCTTCCCGACATAAACGAGGATCCCGCTCCAAGACGACAAAAGAGAAAGGAGAAAAAGGACAAAGGGTCGTCTTCAAGAAACGAAGATCCAAGAGACATAACTGGTCGATTCGAAGAATACAAGGCCATGAAAAAAGAGTTGATGGATATTAAGCGTTTGAAAGAAGAAAAATACTTGATGTTGGCGGATGAGCAACGAGAGTCATTGCGACAAACTAGGTTCGACAAGGACTTGGAGACGTTTAACCGGCCTCACGACAATGTTCGCCCTTCGATGTTGGAAATCACACTCGCTAGAAAACGTGACATCGCAAAAAAATATGGATGGCCTTGTGATTTTTAGTTTTTTAATTTAATGTAATTTTATTGTTTTTTTAATTTAATGTAATTTTAATGTTTTTAATTTAATGTAAAATGTTATTCTTAATTTATTTTATATTTATTATGTTAAATATTAAATATACTAGTTTAAAAAAAAGTTTACCACTTTAGGAAGTGTCTAACCATTGCCAACACTTTTCAGCATAGTTTAAACATTTTTGACTAAATGACGTGGCACACTCTCATTGGTTGATTTTGAAGTTTACCACTTTCAAGTGTCTAACCACTCCCTACACCCTAAGATGTACCAAGATCTAAGGAATAATTTCTGGTGGATAGGAATGAAAAAGGATATAGCTAGATATGTATCTAAGTGTCTAACTTGTTCACAAGTTAAAGCAGAACACCAGAAACCTTCAGGATTACTCCAATAATTAGAAATGCCTGTATGGAAATGGGAACTAATAACCATGGACTTTGTTATTAAGTTACCTAAAACCAGAAAAGGTAACGACGCAATTTGGGTAATTGTGGATCGATTAACCAAATCAGCTCATTTCCTGCCCATGAAGGAAACTTTCAGTATGGAAAGGTTAGCAAAGTTATACGTAGACGAGGTAGTATCCTTACATGGAGTTCCGCTCTCTATTGTATCGGATAGAGATAGTCGTTTCACTTCACATTTCTGGACAAGTTTCCAAGAAGCAATGGGGACACGATTAAGGTTAAGTACAACCTACCATCCCCAAACGGACGGACAGAGTGAAAGGACGATCCAAACCTTGGAAGACATGCTGAGGGCATGTGTTATAGATTTTGGTGGAAACTGGGATAACCACCTACCTTTAATTGAATTCTCCTATAACAATAGTTATCATTCAAGCATCGAAGCTGCCCCGTTCGAAGCACTGTATGGACGAAAGTGTAGAACTCCAGTTTGCTGGGCAAAAATAGGAGAAAGCCAACTATCCGGTCCCGAGATCGTGCAAGAAACCACCGACAAGATCACTCAAATCAAGGCAAGACTGAAAACGGCTCGAGATCGCCAGAAAAGTTATGCAGACAATCGACGTAAGCCGTTAGAATTCCAAGTTGGAGACAAGGTACTCTTGAAATTTTCTCCTTGGAAAGGAGTGGTTCGGTTCGGTAAGAAAGGAAAGCTAAGTCCAAGGTACGTAGGACCATTCCCAGTAATCCAGAAAATAGGACCAGTCGCTTATCTCTTACAACTACCAGAGGAGCTAGCAGGAGTACATGATGTATTTCATGTATCTAACCTCAAGAAATGTCTATCGGACGAAGCGTTAGTAGTCCCTCTTCAAGACATACAGGTGAATGAAAAGTTGAAGTTCGTGGAGAGACCGCTTCAAATAGAAGACAGAAAGATTAAGTTTCTCAAACACAAAAGATTGGTATTGGTCAAAGTCAAGTGGGATTCAAAAAGAGGACCCGAATACACTTGGGAGCTGGAATCGGAGATGAAGCGAAAATATCCTCACTTATTTCAATAAATCTCGAGGACGAGATTTTAAATAAGGTGGGGAGGATGTAAGGACCTGCAAAAATGTCCCAAAATGACCCGTAAGTAGTATCTCGGACTCCTAAAACCCTAATCCATAGAAAAAATCAAGAAAAATCAGATTTTGGTTTTCACGCGGGCTGCGTAAGCCTTAAGATAAGGTTACGCGGGCCGCAACAACTTAAAAATCATCCGGATAAGTGAACAGGCCACGTGTCAGACACGTGGCGCACCTAGGTGTGACACGCTAGCTCTAGTTGTAGACTAGGTGGCCGTCGCGGGCCGCGTAAGATCCAAGAGAGGGTTTACGCGGGCCGCGTAAAACCCAAAAAATTGCTATAAATTGCTGGTGCATGAACAATTCATCGTGAGCTTATCGTAAAAGTTGTATTAAGTTACTGACCTAGTTTCGTGTGCATTGTTGTTTAAATTAGGTTATCAGGCTTATCAATAGGCTAAACTCTGCCCGACTAAACTTGCAATATGAGTCATTGTAACACCTCGTAAAATCACGTCCAATGATGTATTGGCACGTGTAATAAACCCTAACGAAGCCAAATAGTAAATTTAAGGGACTAATTTTTCGAAAAATCGAAAACTTTGATTATGAAAGGACTGGAAGTGTTAGCATACTTAAAATAAGTTTCTGAATAACCTCTCATGATGATTATATTCACAAATGAGCCACTTGATGATCGAGTGTAGCCGTTGGCGGAATTAATTGAAAGTTTGCGCAATGAAGGGTTAAAAGCGTCAACATGTTAATTCTTTCCTCTGAGTGACCTTTTAACAAATCGGGAGCTTCACGATATTTGATTATACTCTCAGGAAGGCCAATTATTGACCATCTAAGGTTTTTATGCCTATAAGTAAAGTTACGCGCAACTTTGCAAGTTAGAGTGACTAAAAGTGTCAATATGTTTAACTATACCTCTGAATGACCTTTTATAGAACCCGAAGTGTCGTGATGTTTAATAATACTTTCAAGAATGTCTAATATGGATTAGATGAGGCTTCAATGCTAATAAATGATGAGATGCGCAAGTTTGCGCAATAGAGGGACCTAAAGCGTCAACTTTTGAATATACGACTTTCAGTGACCATCTAAGCGAACGAGAGCGTAGTAACATTTAAGTATATGCTTGGGAATTCCCATTATGGGCCATGGAAGGCTTGGATGTCATTAAACGACATTTTGCGCTACTTTGCGCAATTAAAGGACTAATTGCATCAAACTGTAAAAGTATACCTATTCATGGGGTATCAAACCTTCCGGAATATAACCATGAGTTAAAAATACCCTAATTATCCTTTATATAGCTTAGATATAGGCTTAGAGGTGTTTGGTGAGCAAAAATACACTTTTAAGTCATGCAGGGACTAAAAGTGTCAAAAAGTGCACAAGTTTGCAATTGCGCGCATATCTCGCATTCTGAATATACCCGGGCACCCAAAAATTTATGTAAGCACTAAAATATTTTATTTTAGTGTTCGGCTTGATAAAATTCGATTCGTCGCGTAATTTGGTTCGTTTTTCGCGTCCGTCCGTGTTTCGTCGTAATTAGCCGAACAACGTGACCGTACGACCAAACGAACCGACATCCGACATATTTTTGAGCATGTTTCATGTTCCCCATGTTTATTCATCATTGTAGAGCCTTAAAAATGGTTTAACGGGCCTTAGATGTGTCGGAAATGACATTTGGAAGTTCAGGGGTCAAAACTGTCAACAATTGAAAGTTGCTGAGCTGATCTGGTCCCTTACGGACCGTATACTGGACCCTTACGGTCCGTATACCTTGCCCAACTCCTGAAAAATCAAAACCAGCTTTGGTTTTGCTCCTTGTCTCACACATTTCATTCTAGTGGCCATTAATGGTTTTGAAAACTAGTATTACACCTGTTGTGATCTTATAACACCTCTGAACACCTGGCCATCATCCACAATCCATCCAAAAACTATAAATAGGATATGGGTTTTCATTGTTCAAGCACACCACTTCTTGTGTTGTTGCTATCTTCTCATTTCTGGAGGATACTGAGCATTTGGAACTTCCTTGGAGTTCTTTTTCAGTACTAAGGACCATTTGTAAGTGTCCTTAACCTCCTAATTCTAGCTTTGATTAGTTTAATGACCTAAAGTCAACCTTATCGCAATTAAGGATTGACTTAGTGATTAATCACTAACGGTCCAGTAGTTAGTCTAATTGGGAGTAGCTCTAAGTTGGTAATTATGTAGGTAATAAACCCCTAAGAGGGCACCTACTGATTAGCAACCTAACTTGGTCAAATGTCGGGTCAAACTTAAATTATAAAAAGTCAACAGGAAACTTGTTTTGCAAATAAATTCATAATTAACAATATAGAAGCTATGGAACCAGTTTTAACACTAAGATAACTTGGTAATTAATGTAAGAACATGTCTAAGCATGTTCAACCCGACCATTTCAAGTTTTGGTTCGGTTTGGAACCGAAAGTCGCAAAAGTTGACTCTTGCTTTGACTTTCAATTCTGACCTGATTTAGATTATTTTAGAAATACCTTAGAGCTCTAATAAGACCAGGTTATAGGTTAGTATAACCCTCTGATGTTATACAACTTGGTTCATTAGTTATCCTAGTTCATGCATGTTTCCGTTAAATGCCTAGATGTTGACCGTTATGCCCTTTTGACCCTAAGACGATAATTTTTGAAAACGTGAGAGGAAAATAATCTTTATTACTGATTTATAAACTTGTCCCTAAAATTTGACATCAATTTGAGGTCTAGATTAGGAGTTATGCTCATTAGCGTAAATAAAAAAGCTTTTTATTAATTAAACGACATAATTAGCGTATACCCTATCTAAACCTGTTTTTTGATACCAAACTCTTTACCTACTGATATAAAATAATATTTTGAGATTTTTGAAGATTTTTATTTATTTTTAGGCTGAGCATAACATAGGGTTCTAGGCTTGATTCGGTAATTGCCGGTTTTGCCCTTTTGGCCTATAAAATGAGTTTTACAAATCATTTTGATATCAAACCTTTCTCTACTGATCTAATATGATAAATAAAATATTTTGAGCCTTCTGGAATAATAAAAATATCAGCTTTCCTTTAAAAACCCGAAAATGGCCCAAAATCACCTTTTTAAGCGTTTTTAACGCATAGTATGTATTAAAACTATTTTTATCATATAAGGTTTGATACCTACTGATGTTTTAAGTAAATTTTCATAATTAAACAGTAGGCAAAAGTTTTAAACTCAGAATTCTAATTTTGACCTTTAAAGCTTAAGTGAAATTACCAAAATGCCCCTTCGGTGCATAGTTTGGTTATAATTAATAAATTTCACATATATGTAATACCCTACTGATATAACTTATTAAATTAAGTATTTTTACTGATTATATCAGACCTAAACCTCAGATTTATATTTAACCTCTCTTATAACCTTTAAAATGACCAAAATACCCCTACGGGGCATAAATTGGTTTTAAATTAGTTTTGGGCATAATGGAAGGTATCCTACTGATATCACAACATATTTAAGGCATATTAACTTAGGAAACCTGTTCATGATCATATGGTTACCCGTTACGCCCTTTTCGCGTTCGGATCGGCTTATGTAACTAGTTTGCATAAATTAGCCGAAACGGGTCAAACCTTATCATTTTTATCTCAAAATCCAGAGTGTGATTAGTTTACCCTTATTACACAAGTATACAAGCTTGTTGGGTCTAAACCACATTCTAATCCAGTTCTCGCTTAATCATGCGTTTTGAACCGTATCTTCTTTTAAAACTAACCGGTCTAAGCATAGGCTTAATTAAGACCCGTTAGGAATCTAATAGGTTATTAAAAACCTTCGTTCCAGATTTAGGAGCCCAGTAAAAGCTATCTGTACTTGCTGATTTGATACGGCTGGGATTGAATTTATATTTAGCTCAGGTAAATACTTTTAACTTATTTTCCCTATACGGGCTTGGGGTACGGTATATAAAATACCGCTTGGTCGAACATGGCATCTTTAATTGTATGAAGGTTAAATCATTGAAATGTCCTGTTTGAAAATGTTTTGTTTGCTTAAAGCCTTTGGGGGGTTAATGACCATGTCCCGGATATCCTTGGCATCATTTTACGAAATGGCCACGACCTAAGCACGGGATGTAGGCGTACACCCCTCAGTGCCTAAATAAGTAATGTGGTGTGTCTATTGATCTTTAACCCGGCACGAACCGGGCTACTGAACGCATAAGAAACATGTAATTCTTTTACAAGTATTATATACAAATAATTATCCCAAGTGATAAAATGTTTTGTGCCACGTGCATTCAAATCAATTTTCAAACCTTTTTCAAAATGAGTCAGTTAATTGTATTTACCAGTGTAAACTGACGTATTTTCCCAAAAAGGTTAAGTACAGGTACTAAGCGTAATAGGATGGCCTCTCCTTAGCATCATTAAGAGTCTCGCAAGCTTGGATGCAATAAGTCTGATGAACTATGTTTTCTTTTTATTTGATCCGCCTGTGGATCCATCTTACATTCCGTTGTAATATTAAATATTACTTTTGAATCGGATGGTAATATACATTTTATCTTTTGCTTCCGCTGTGCATTTAAATTTGTGTTGTTTGACTATGATGATATCAACTACGTCACGATACTCCCCACCGGGCCCACCGGTAATACGTGGAAATATCAGGGTGTGACAGGTTGGTATCAGAGCCAACATTGAGTGAATTAAACACTAGCCTTTTGTGTTTAATCTCAATGACACAATAGCACATTCTTTGACCTTCTGAGTCTAGACTTAACCTAGGAATACTCTCGTCTCCATTCAGAGGATTATTGCTTTAAATTCTATATATTTTAATATGTCGCCAAGCAAAGAAGCCGTAATGGAAATTCTCCCCATTTGAAGCCTAGGAAAGGCCGAGCTTCGTGTTGCGACTAGGATTAACGTACAACCAAGGAGAAAACATTCAGAAGTAAAATGAAGAAGAAACTCCTTTTGCTGAAGTCCGTTTCCTTGGTAAGTCCTTATAAGGGCATACTTATCTTTCAGTCCCTTCATGGACAACATCATTTCTTTCATGTCCCATTTAGGGCAATTCTGTACCTCTTTTAAAAAAAATCATTGGAATGTTTTATCTAAATTTATTCATCATTGCATATGAACATAAAATATGAAATAATAACATTCCTTTTATAAGATCTACCATTATAATAAAATGGCAAAATCTAAAAAGAACAAGACCTAGCCCATGTGTCATTTTAAGAACATGACCAAGATGGCAGTTCCTCAATTAGATTTAAGATCCTTATTAACATCTCAATTTAGGATTGTTCTGCGTTAAATATTAAAAAGAATCTTAAAGGTAAACCTAGCCACGTGTCATTTCAGACAAGGCCAGGATGGTAAAAACCTATTCAAAAGATTCAAATCCTCGTTAACATCTGCAAACATGTTAACATTCCTGGCAAAATGTGATTCGATAAAAATCGCACAAATCATCCTTATATTAGATTCTTCTGAAATCCTTTCCTATTTTGAAAAATTAAACATCCATTAAGGATATAATGCCTACGGGCTATACCCATTGTCATATAAGACAAAAGACAGTCGTAGCCTACAACTCCCTGTCAAGAAAAGGCAATGAACAACGTTCAAGCCTAAATACCTTGATTCTACAGAAATCATGGCTTATAAATTAAAGTTTTCCTTGTGACTTGGCCTTTTTGTGCCATAGTTATAGTTTAACTAAATTTAGGATGATTTCCTTTTTCTACCAGTATACATATTAAAAGAGAATCTTAAAAAGGTATAACCTAGCTTGAATGTCATTAAAGACCTAGCTATGATGGTAAGACCTGTTTAAAAGAAATTCAGATCCTTGTTAACATCTGAAAACATGTTAACACTCCCGACAACAGTGATGCGATAAAATCACACTTGTCATCTTTATATTAGGACTTTCCAAACCCCTTATTTAGCGTAAATGATCAAGATGAATCATGGCTAATAAACGTCGAAAATGATGAACACATCAAAACATCCATTGGGATGAATACCTTTGGGCAAAGATGTATACATGAAAAGATAGTTTTATTTCATAACTTCTTGTCAAGACAATGAACTATGAAATTTTCCGATCCAAAGAAATCATCGATTATGCTTTAAAATTTCCCTAGTGACAAGGCAACTATGCCATCAAAAAGTCATTTGGAACAAGCCTTTGTGCTATATATAAAATGTCAGTACGACATTGACAGTCGTGACTTATGTCCCATGTCTAATAAATATGTAGGATTACATTCCGTTTAAACGCCAAAGATGGTTTATTTAAAAACCTAGGCAAAACATAATCAAATAAATTTAATACTATTTATTCGCCTATATGGTTTATTTGTACCATGGCAATTTAATCATCAAATTCGACAATTCACTATAATTAAACCGAATATTACTACTTGGTTTGTAGCCTTCAAAGCTTCACCATGGCCGACTCCTCTGAAGCTCACAATCATCCAGTTGATCAGAATGATGATGCAAGACTGAACTTAACGGGCACTGAGTTACAGGCTATGTTGGATACAGCCGTAAACAAAGCCGTGGACCGTGTATTAAAGGATCATAAGCGAAAGTGCGATAATACCCCAAATAAAGATTACAAAAAGGGTAAGACCGGTTCAAACTATAACCAGTCTAAGCCAAAGGAGGCAAAACCCAAATGTAAAACCTGCAAGAAGAAGCACTTCGGAAAATGTTTCTATGAGCAGACCGGGGGATGTGTCATCTGTAAAAAGATGGATCACAAGACCCATGAGTGCAAGGACTTGATGGATGCCACATGCTATGGTTGTGGCGAGAAGGGGCACATAAATACCCGCTGCCCAAAGAAGGTAACTAAAGGAAAATGCACTCTGGAGTCACAAGCTAGGCCTTGTGGGATTTGTAACAAGGAAGGGCACAAGACCTTGGAGTGCCAAGACATAAAGGACGCAACCTACTATGGTTGCAGTGAAATAGGGCACATCAAGACAAATTGCCCAAATAAAACCAAGAAGCCTGAGGAGTCTAAGAAGACCGAAGATGGAAGCTCTCAAGTGGATGCTCAAGAGGCTATTCAGGATGACAATGTCACAACAGGTACTTTCTTTATCAATAACGCTCATGCTAGAGTATTATTTGATTCAGGTTCAGATAAGTCTTTCATAGACAATAGATTTTGTAAATCATTAAATCTGCCTGTTAAAACTCTAAGCGTTAAGTATAAAATAGAATTGGCCGATAGTACCTCAGAGACTGCCCCAACAATATTAGATGGATGTTTATATCCATTAGGAATCATTCTTTTCCGCTGTCCTTGTTTCCATTTAAATAATAAGGGACTCGACATAGTGATAGGAATGAATTGGTCGTCTTAAAAGTCAAGCCTATATTGAGAATGATAAGAAGCAAGTAGTTATCAAGACTCCTTATGGTGAACCTTTGGCAATTCAATGAGACACTAGGTATGGATTGCCTAAGCACTTGTCAAATATGGTATTTAATACCAAAGATTCGAGTATGGAAAACTCAGAAGAGACAAACAACAGTCGCGATGCTAGAGATGCGACAAATGGTAATGGTGCATCAAATGCAAACCTCAATGTTAATAGAGTTAATCTCCAAAACTATAATTAACGCAGCTGTTAGAAAAGCTATGAGAAAAGTCATGAAAAGATTCAAGAAGCCGAATGCTGCTTGCTCTAAAACACATGTTGCTGCTCATAAGAAGAGCTTTATTCATACTTCATAAGCGAAGAATAACCCAAACAAAATCCTATGTGGCAAGGAGCCCATTCTTTTTAGGATATACTTAAAAGTACTTCGTCTCTTTGAGGTCAAGAGACTTCAATAGTAAAAAGGGTCCATCGATTGCAGGAAATTGTTGGATGAAGTAGAAACCATTAGGTGTATCAGCGGTTATGCTGGAAAGGACACGGTGAGATATATGTCTCAGTCATTCGATGGCAATACCCTTGATTAGTGAGGACATTAATGAAGTCCACAAGAAAGATCATCTTATATAATATGGAATGATCCAAGATTTAAGGACCTTATTAGAAAAAACCCATTATCCGCTTTACGAAATGGAAAAAGATGGAATACGAATTTTTCTGGCTCTCACCATAAAAGTTCTAGATTGTCGACAGTATGTCACAAATTTTAATTCATTGGCTGAGATAGTACCCTATTCCATTTACGCAACAATCTATGCTTAATGCAAATAATTATTGGTGGTTAGCATTGGCAATAGGAGAGCACATTAAGGTTTCAAAGCCTGCTCATTATAAATCCATTATGGATCTACCTCAGCTACTCACGTTATATAGATTAAGAAATAACCAGTCAAAGTTGAGACTGCCCTAAAAATTGTCAAAGATTTTGCAGCTAAGTTTAAAAGGATTAAGAATGGAGGCGTTTAACCCTCCTGATGAAGGATTAGAGGCAGCTCACATTAATGACACCAGATAAATCCCTTATTGTAATTTTTTTATTACTAGGAGTTACGTTTGGTTTCAGGTGTTGCTAAGTCTCTCATAAGACCATAAGTTTAGCAAACCCTTAGAAACTCTCCCGTAAGAACCCCATATATTAAGTGTAAGATAAAAACTTACAGGCGAAAGCATAAGAACCATTTATGTTCCTGTCAGAAGCTTTCAGGCGTAGAACTTTAGAAGTATCCTCTCTCTAGAGGAAGTGCGTCAGCATATATAGTTGATATCTCCTTAATCACTATTGATTACGAATACCAGATGGTATGATAAAAGCGCCATATGAGGATTTGTGTATCTTAATGTGTCCCATAGATTGCTTCCATGCCTGATCAGTATGGAGGTTTAATGCATGGGACCACAAGGATATCCTGATGATCATATGGTACTAAAGTCAACTAATGGTATTCAAAGAAGATATCCATAATGGAATTGTCCAAGTAAATGTTCCCGATTAAGGAATTCGTGGACTTGTAACATAAATGTGTCATTTATTTGACACAAACAATGATTGATGAACTGGAGCCTGAGTTTTGGAAAATCTCTGTAACTTCCTTGTATCTTGATTATCTTCTTCTAAGATTACCCTGTTTCCCTCCTGAGAGGCAAGTAGAGTTAAGATTAACATCCCATTTAGGGCTATATTATTATGAGATCTCCAAGACGGCTAGTACCATCATTGGAGGAATCGAAACCCTGACTAAGTAAGTTTTAAAATAGAGGATTCATATAGCCTAACTCAATATTCTGAGAATTCGGTATAATTAATTAAGAAAGACGGTTCGTCTTGCTTATGCATTGATTACCGCAACCCTATTTAGGCAACAACTAGGAATTGCCATCAGCTGCCCAGGATCGTCGATTTATTCGACTAACGGCAAGGATTAGCTATTCCTTAAGATTAGTTTTAAGCAGTGGTTGGAATAACCATCTCACCTTAAAATAAGCTTTTCCTATAATAGTTGCCATATAAGTATCAAAGTTACTCCTTTGGAGACCTTGTATTGATGGAATGTTAAATAATTATTGTTAGACAAAGGATTGGTAAGTCCAATTATCAGGATCTGAAAGTTGCCTTGGAAACAACGAATAAGATCAAACAAATCCATAATCATCAGTAAGTTGCCAGTATTCGGCAGAAAATCAAAGATTAATGAAAGTAGCAACCCTCCTAAGTTCTTGTTAAGGAATAAGGTTCAACAAAAGATATCACTCAGGAAGGGTGTGCCAATCTGTTAATTATCAGGCTAGTTAAGCTCTGAATATATATAGAATCATTCGAGAGAATCGAATGTATCAAGATCAAATAGCTCATAAGCTAAAACCCATTTAAGGAGCTTGGTGGAACTCGCAATATGACCCACACTAATGATTTAAGGATGTGTTTCACCAATAAGTCGAGAAGCACTATCACATAATGATATGAAAAATTATGATATAATAAGCAACCTGTATCGATTAAGGATTGACAGGTTAAGAAGCTCCAAAAGGATACATATACCTAATATAAAGGTCACTCTGGGAGCTTGAGGACTCCAGATATGCTATAGAAGTTAAGTCCATTATGCGACAAAAAGAACTTCCAACATTTTAGCAAATCTCGAGGTTGAGATTTCTTTTAAGAGGGTGAGGATGTAACACCTCGTAAAATCACGTCCAATGATGTATTGGCACGTGTAATAAACCCTAACGAAGCCAAATACTAAATTTAAGGGACTAATTTTTCGAAAAATCGAAAACTTTGATTATGAAAGGACTGGAAGTGTTAGCATACTTAAAATAAGTTTCTGAATAACCTCTCAAGATGATTATATTCACAAATGAGCCACTTGATGATCGAGTGTAGCCGTTGGCGGAATTAATTGAAAGTTTGCGCAATGAAGGGTTAAAAGCGTCAACATGTTAATTCTTTCCTCTGAGTGACCTTTTAACAAACCGGGAGCTTCACGATATTTGATTATACTCTCGGGAAGGCCAATTATTGACCATCTAAGGTTTTTATGCCTATAAGTAAAGTTACGCGCAACTTTGCAAGTTAGAGGGACTAAAAGTGTCAATATGTTTAATTATACCTCTGAATGACCTTTTAGCGAACCCGAAGCATTGTGATGTTTAATAATACTTTCAAGAATGTCTAATATGGATTAGATGAGGCTTCAATGCTAATAAATGATAAGATGCGCAAGTTTGCGCAATAGAGGGACCTAAAGTGTCAACTTTTGAATCTACACCTTTCAGTGACCATCTAAGCGAATGAGAGCATAGTAACATTTAATTATATGCTTGGGAATGCCCATTATGGGCCATGGAAGGCTTGGATGTCATTAAACGACATTTCGCGCTACTTTGCGCAATTAAAGGACTAATTGCGTCAAACTGTAAAAGTATACCTATTCATGGGGTATCGAACCTTCCGGAATATAACCATGAGTTAAACATACCCTAATTATCCTTTATATAGCTTAGATATAGGTATATAGCTTAGATATAGGCTTAGAGGTGTTTGGTGCGCAAAAATACACTTTTAAGTCATGCAGGGACTAAAAGTGTCAAAAAGTGCACAAGTTTGCAATTGCGCGCATATCTCGCATTCTGAATATACCCGGGCACCCAAAAATTTATGTAAGCACTAAAATATTTTATTTTAGTGTTCGGCTTGATAAAATTCGATTCGTCGCGTAATTTGGTTCGTTTTTCGCGTCCGTCCGTGTTTCGTCGTAATTAGCCGAACAACGTGACCGTACGACCAAACGAACCGACATCCGACATATTTTTGAGCATGTTTCATGTTCCCCATGTTTATTCATCATTGTAGAGCCTTAAAAATGGTTTAACGGGCCTTAGATGTGTCGGAAATGACATTTGGAAGTTCAGGGGTCAAAACTGTCAACAATTGAAAGTTGCTGAGCTGATCTGGTCCCTTACGGACCGTATACTGGACCCTTATGGTCCGTATACCTTGCCCAACTCCTGAAAAATCAAAACCAGCTTTGGTTTTGCTCCTTGTCTCACACATTTCATTCTAGGGGCCATTGATGGTTTTGAAAACTAGTATTACACCTGTTGTGATCTTATAACACCTCTGAACACCTGGCCATCATCCACAATCCATCCAAAAACTATAAATAGGAGATGGGTTTTCATTGTTCAAGCACACCACTTCTTGTGTTGTTGTTGCTATCTTCTCATTTCTGGAGGATCCTGAGCATTTGGAACTTCCTTGGAGTTCTTTTTCAGTACTAAGGACCATTTGTAAGTGTCCTTAACCTCCTAATTCTAGTTTTGATTAGTTTAATGACCTAAAGTCAACCTTATCATAATTAAGGATTGACTTAGTGATTAATCACTAACGGTCCAGTAGTTAGTCTAATTGGGAGTAGCTATAAGTTAGTAATTATGTAGGTAATAAACCCCTAAGAGGGCACCTACTGATTAGCAACCTAACTTGGTCAAATGTCGGGTCAAACTTAAATTATAAAAAGTCAACAGAAACTTGTTTTGCAAATAAATTCATAATTAACAATATAGAAGCTATGGAACCTGTTTTAACACTAAGATAACTTGGTAATTAATGTAAGAACATGTCTAAGCATGTTCAACCCGACCATTTCAAGTTTAGGTTCGGTTTGGAACCGAAAGTCGCAAAAGTTGACTCTTGCTTTGACTTTCAGTTCTGACCCAATTTAGATTATTTTAGAAATACCTTAGAGCTCCAATAAGACCAGGTTATAGGTTAGTATAACCCTCTGATGTTATACAACTTGGTTCATTAGTTATCCTAGTTCATGCATGTTTCCGTTAAATGCCTAGATGTTGACCGTTATGCCCTTTTGACCCTAAAACGATAATTTTTGAAAACGTAAGAGGAAAAGTCTGATGAACTATGTTTGGATGCAATAAGTCTAAGCGTAATAGGCTGGCCTCTCCTTAGCATCATTAAGAGTCTCGCAAGCTTGGATGCAATAAGTCCGATGAACTATGTTTTCTTTTTATTTGATCCGCCTGTGGATCCATCTTACATTCCGTTGTAATATTAAATATTACTTTTGAATCGGATTGTAATATATATTTATCCTTTGCTTCCGCTGTGCATTTAAATTTGTGTTGTTTGACTATGATGATATCAACTACGTCACGATACTCCCCACCTGGCCCACCGGTAATACGTGGAAATATCGGGGTGTGACAGTCATTCTCTTTTTACCAAATTTGTTTTCAAAACCCTATTTATTTTCAAAGTTATAATTACAGGGATTAAGTCTTGGTTATCTTGAATCACTGGCAAGTGGGGTATTGTGCACGTTACTAATTCCTCACAGTTAGGTAAACAAACCTAACTGTGATAATCATCACTACTTGGGTGAAAGGACCCAATAGTGGTATGACCATCGTCACCAGGGTGTGACATGGCGCCAGATAAAAATAAGATAGTAGCCATTGTAATCGCTCTTATGCTGTAATTTATAACTAATGTGTCGTTTTATTTAACCTGAATGACTCGCCAGTATTTCCCCGCTGATAAAAATATTTTTAAACATGTTTCAGGTGACCTACTGTGAATCAAGGAAAAGTGCTACGGAGCACTAACAAGCTTGAAGGGGTGGCTCAATAAAATAAATAAACATGTTTTGTAAAAATAAGGGATTTCCTCGTGAAATTCCCTTCACTGTAAATTACGGAGTTTGTCTCACATTATGAAATAAAATAATCGGGCATTTTCAAGTTTTAAAAGCTCCTGTTAAACTTCCGCTGTCAACTCAAATAATCAATACCATGGGTTTCTGTCCCGCGGCTCCTGGACCGGATAACACCGGGACGGGGGCCGTGACAATAATGCCCTTATTAATAAAAAACAAAAAGATATCTAAATGAGTTAATTACTGTTTTCATCCCTGTGGTTTGTCAAAAATCACTATTTCAATCCATTGGTTTAAAATTTGCGATTTCAGTCCCTGTGGTTTCACTTTCGTAACCACTTTAGTCCAGTCTCCTAACACCGTCTATTTTACCGTTAAGTTTTTAGCGAAATACCTAAACTACCCTTGTGTTAATTAAATATGCACTTGTATGATTTTGTTATTGGATTTATATGATTTTATTGTTGTATGACACATGGACTTAAATTGGATTGTAGGGTTCGACCCACCATGGCTTCAGTAGAAGTAGAAGTAGAAGTAGAAGTAGAAGTCTGACACTATTTTTTACATATATGGTTCCAAAATTTTTAATTTTGGATTTTAGAATGAGAAAATGTCCAGGTAAGCATTATTTTTCAAAGTTATTATGTTAATTGATGCTGCTAGGAAGATATTAATTGGGGTGGGGTAATGGGTCGCCAGATATTAAGAGGGTGGGGTTGTGATGCCGGAGAAGATGACCGGAAACTTTTGCTAGAAATGAGAGCAAGGATGGAGTGGGGTGGGGTGGGGTAGCGTAGGGTTGTGTTTTAATAAGTGGGTCCTAGAAAACATTCTTTTAAATTTCCATGGTTTTTTATTTAATTAACACAAGGGTAATTTAGGTATTCATTAAAAACTTAACGGCAAAATAGACGGTGTTAGGAGACTGGACTGAAATGGTTATGAAAGTGAAACCACATGGACTGATATAGTGATTTTTGACAAACCACAGGGACGAAAACAGTAATTAACTCATTTAGATATCTTTTTGTTTTTATTAATAAGGGCATTATGGTCAATTCACATGTACTTAACAGAATAAATGGATGGAGTTAACGGAAGTGGACTGAAATGGTTACGAAAGTGAAACCACAGGGACTGAAATCGCAATATTTAAACCAATGGACTGAAATAGTGATTTTTGACAAAGCACAGGGACGAAAATAGTAATTAACTCCTTGTTTTATATAAATCTAACAAAGTCAGTCAATTAAACTTAAGGCCATTTGTAATGCTTAATGCCCTCTAATGGGCATTTTCCGCCACATCAATATCATAACGCCCCTTAAAAAATTGTGTAATGATTAACGCCCATTAATGCCCTCATTCCATCATTACTTTCCAATTTTGTTTTCCTCATTGGAGATTATACTAGAAATGTTCCTTCATCTTCATGCCCTTATAAAGCCCACATGGGTGGTGTTGGGGGCATTATCAAACTACTTTCACGCCTTATAATGCCCATTACTCATGATCTAAATACATGCAATTTGAAAAATCAGGTATTCAGATGAGTTAAACTTGTTTATTTTAGATACCAAACATGCGCAAGCCACGTATAGTATATATTACATACACATGTAGAGTATAAAAGTAAAAAAAGGACATATAAACAAATAAGTTTAATGATTTTATTTAGACATGACATACACATTTTGATGTAAAAAGTAAAAAAAAAAAAAATAGAAAATATGAATCACAAAGAAAAAAGTTAACCAGTTTAAGTATTCTATTTTTACTCTTGCTATAATTTCTAGTTCTTAAATGAACCCTAACCAGTTGCAAATTTGTGAAAATAACATTTTTCACAAATATAGAAAATGCATTTTTTCTAATTTTGAACTAAAAATAAATATAAGAAACTGAGGTGTTTTTATATATTTATTGTGGGTTTGTGTTCTATGTTGGAAGAGCTTCGCAACGAACTAAACCACGTTCAAAACGGACGACTACGCATGGTCTTAAAACCAAATTTATACAACCTAGCAAGCAACATTTTTAATAATAGAGTAAACTTCCGTTTTGCTCCCTGTGGTTTGGTCACTTTAACGGTTTTGCCCCAAACCTTTAAAAATAGCCATTTTACTCCTTGATTTATTTAACTTATCTCCATTTCACTCCCCGCCCTAACTCTGTCTAAAATGTTTGTTAAAGATTAGGGTATTATGGTAATTCTATAAATATGTATTTAAATTGATTTTTTAAAATCCATTATTAATTTCTTAAATCCATTTTTATGGTAATTACAATATTTGGACTCCAAATACTCCATAAATGCCAGTTTAATATCCCTATCACGTCCGGCACTACCTTCCTCCCCACTCATCTGTTTCCCCGTCGCCGCCATCACCACCGTCGTCTCCGGCGACTCCTCCGCCGCAACATTCAAAACTTCACCATATTCCTCCGATCTCATGGCCGCACAAGAACGGTTTTAAAAGGCACAAATCTGGTAAATTTGATGTACATGTATAAGCAAAAACTCGAGAAGGTGTAGAATGCACAAATCTTGTAAAATTGTTGTATCTGAAACACCCTTTCTCCTGCTGAAACACCCTATCACGTCCGGCACTACCTTCCTCCTCCCCACTCCTCTGTTCCCCGTCGCCGTCGTCACCGCCGTCGTCTCCGGCGACTCCTCCGCCGCAGAATTCAAAACTTCACCGCCTTCCTCCGTACATTCTCCAGCTTCCGCCACCGCTTCCAGTTTCGGTTCCGGTTCAACCAATGTGATGTCGTATTGCAGCGGCGGTTCGATAACCTTTCCGGTGAACCTCCGGTGAGTGATTTTCTCTTTCTTCTTTGATTTCTTATTGTTAATATGTTCATTACTGGTTAAATTTTCCTCAAATGCTTCATTAGCTTGATGAATTAGCTCACGATTAGGTGACATGTCCCATTTAAACCAGTAATTGGTGTAACAATCGAAACAATCGCATTCGAAAACAGAAGATTCGTGAGAATTCGAACCTTTTTACGGCGGCTGTGGTGGTGTTTGTACGAGGTGGTTGTGGTGGCAAGGAAAAGGGTAGGGGTGGTGGTGATTGTTTGCACTCTGCAAGTTGTGGTAGGGAGAAGAAGCGGAGAGATGTGTTGTATTTCTGGAGTTAATAATAGAATAAAAATTAAATACTTATATATAAATGTACTTAAATACCCTTACTTTAACTTAAAATTTTAACTTAGTTATAGCCGTGGAGCAAACTGGCGATAAAACCGAAACAACAGGGAGTAAAATGGCTATTTTTAAAGGATTGAGTCAAAACCGTTAAAACAACTAAACTAGAAAGCAAAACGAGAGTTTACTCTTAATAATATTTGGTCCCTTCCTTCTAGGGCTGTAAACGAACCGAACGTTCAGCGAACAGTTCGTGAACCGTTCGGCGGGAAGTTCGTTTATGTTCGTTCGTTTAATAAATGAACGAACATGAACAAGAAATTTCGTTTGATTAGTTAAATGAACGAACATGAACAGAGCTCTCGTTCGTTCGATTGTGTTCGTGAACGTTCGGTAAGGTGTTCCTGAACATGTTCATGAACATTCGTTGATTTGCGTTCGTTTATGTTCGTATGTTTGTGTTTTAATTGAAGATCTTTGTGCTTTCTTATATTTTATTTGTACTTTTTATATTATTAAACTTTTATTTATTTTTATTACCCTAACAATTAAACTAGGAAACCCACTTTCACCTTGTTTATGCATCATTTCCATTTCATTTCTCATTATTTACATCGGCGAATACGATCGACCTCCATTCCACAAGAAGGGATTCAAGTTCGAGTGTTACTCTCTGGGCCATCTATCTTTATCCTTCGTCGGTTTCGCCAAATCTATTTGTGTTCGTGAAACGTTCGCGAAAACGCCCATTTCCTTAATGAACGAACACGAACATAAAATCTCGTTCGGTAAGTGTTCGTGAACCGTTCGTGAACACATTTATTCCTTAACGAACGAACACGAACAAGACCTTGTTCGTGTTCGTTCGGTTCGTTTACAGCCCTACTTCCTTCCGTTGGCTTTTACGCAAAGAAAAGGTTCAAATTAGACGCAAAGGCCACCTAACAACAAAAAGCCCCCTGTGAGATGACCACATAAAAAGTGTCACTGACAGAAACACACAGACAGACCAAAAGGAACAACCATGGCAGCAACTTCTTCTCATCTTACCACATCCCTCACCTCTGTTTCTCTCTCTACCACCTCTCTCTCTCACTTCCCCAACTCTCCCTCTTCCCTTTCATTCACCACCATTCGACATCCAAAACCATTATATAAAACAACCACCACTAGAACAACAAAACATGGTGGGCTCAAGATCCACGCCATGACAGCTTCATTCGGATCTCGATTAGAGGAGTCTGTCAAGAAAACCGTCACTGATAATCCAGTTGTCGTCTATTCCAAAACCTGGTGTTCGTAAGTTTACTTAGGGTTTTCTCTTTTCATATTTTGTAATTCATTTATTTCAGTTTTTTTTTTTTTTTTGGTTTGATTGTGAAGGTATTCTTCTGAGGTGAAATCGTTGTTCAATCGGCTTGGTGTGGAGCCGCTTGTTGTTGAATTGGACCAGATGGGTAAGTGTTGTTTTTATATATGAATTTGGGGAAAAAGTGAAATTAAGTGTTGGAAGTTAAATTGATCTGGTTGGTTAGGTTTAGAAGTTTGTTTGATTAGGGTTTGGTGTACTTTTGTTATTGTAAATAGGGTTTGGATTTGAGTTTAAACATATGGTGTAGCTGTTAGGGGTGTGCAATAACCGAACCCGTTAACTGAAACCGAACCGAAAACCGACAAAACCGAACCAAAATTAACCGAAATCGAATTAACCGAAAGTCGGTTAACGGATATTTTTTTTACCATCGGTTAACCGAACCGAACCATTTATTTTTTTATATATTTCTAGCTTTATACCTCTATTTCATGTATTTCATGTTTTATACTTTCATTTCATATACTAATACCTCTATTTCATTTATTTATGCCTTCATTTCATTTATTTATACATCCATTTTATGTATTTAAACATCTATTCATACATTTATACCTCCATTTTATTTATTTATACATCTATTTCATGTATTTATACCTCCATTACATGTATTTCTAAGCAAAAAAATTAGCCCTTGTTTGAATTGGTTATTAATCGAAAATTAGCCGAACTGAACCGAAAACCGACAAATTAACCGAACCGATAAACCGATGACTTCGGTTACGGTTACGGATAATGCTAATAACCGAACCGAACCGTGCACACCCCTAGTAGCTGTTAGACTATAAGGTGTGGGCGTGAAAGCCATTCCACGCCGAGATCCCAGATACGTCTTGGAGGCCGCCGTTGTTGAAACGGCAGCAAGAATTCACCTGTGTGGAGGGCATAGTGGGAGACGACGTGGCCGGCGTGTGATTGGATGCAATTTATATTAATATTTTTTAATTTAAATTTAATAGATTTTTTTATAAATTTTAAATATAAAATAATAACAAAAAGTGTGTGCCACATGTCGAATAACGCCACTCTTCCACGCCCCTTCCCACACCTCCAGTTTTTGCACCACGCCCCATTTCTGACACGTGCTGACGTGTCGTCTACATGATGCCCAATTTTCAAGCCCCTCCACATTGAATGGTCTTATAGTCTTTAAGTTTCAAAAACTTTAATCATACTTTGAAAATATCTGACAGTGAATTAGAGTGATACGGACTAAAACCATTGCTAGGTACGAGATCGTCCCACATCAGTAGTATGGGTAACGAATGTGGGGTTTATAGACCAAATGGGCTCCCTCGCCCACCAGACTAGTCTTTTGGAATGAGACGAGTTCTCTTGTAGTCCTCTTTGGGCTGTAACTTAGAGTCTTGAAACCATTGTAAGCTTTTAAGAACGTATACCATGTTATTAAGTTAATTTTGAGATTTTTGGCATAGGAAGCATTTTTTTTTACAGAAATGTGAATTCAAGGTGTGTACGTCATTTGTTTCGTTTAAATCGTATGTAATATGCACATATAGCCCATGGTATTATAGCCTAGTGGTATCTTGGGGGTGGGATAAGGCTTAGGGACCATTAGGTCTTGGGTTCGATTCCCACAAGGGGGTTTTTCCCAGATTTAATGGATTTCCTCATGAATTGGTGTATAGGCATTATCGCCTAGTGGAGATGGATATGATCGGGTGGTTCCACTCGCGGCACAATGATACTCCAGTGGTCCGTCAGTGATCCAAATTTGCCGTTCAAAAAAAAAAAGATATATATATGCACATATATGTAGTCAAGATTCTTTGATTGAATCCCACATGATATGTGTATGTTATCTTGAAGTCTACGTAATGTTGGAAGCCGATTTGACTTTTGAGATAACTAATCTCCCAAGAACATTAGAGAAGAACAAGAACAAATTTGAATCAATTTTTTTTCTTATATAGGCTTACAAATAAAGAAGAGAACAGCTAAAGTAATCCCATTAGACCCGCTACTTCTAAACTATAACACTACTAAATAAAAGGAAACCGAATGGAGCTATTATGTGAACGTGAGGTCACTGCTGCATAAAGTATGGTGGGCTACGTTTCACACAACCACAATTTAATAAACGAATATATATTTTTTAGTTGGAAACTGAAGAATCTCATTTCCCTATACCTCGAAGGTGCCTTAACTATGATTATGTGAAGTATTATACAATATACATAGTTTTTCACTATTACATGAACTTTAATATTGAGGCAATTTTGCAAATTAACTGTTAGGACTTGGAAATACTGAATGTAGTTTTATCGTTTTCTTTTCTCAGGTGCACAAGGACCTCAGCTACAGAAGGTTCTTGAAAGGCTTACTGGGCAGCATACCGTTCCAAATGTTTTTATTGGTATGTTGGAGTTGCATTAAGAATTTCATATAATTCTGCACTTGAGCACTAAGTATGCTCTAATTTGAATTGAACTAACCTCGAACATTGCAGTTATTGCTTAAATTTTATATTGTGCGCATGGCGTACCGAATTTGCATGATATAAAATGTAATAGGCGTGGGGATTTCGACCCATTTAGTATATACGGGTCGAGTTGGGCCGTATTTTACCTGAAATGGGTCAATAAAAGCTCAAATGGAAAAGGGAACAAGTCAAATGGGTTAACATTGCGCAAAATTGACTTTAAGTGCATACAACCTCTAAAGAAAAAAATTGAATTATTATTTGTAATGATCTATCTTTTTATTTTGTAATTATATAGTAAACACATTAATTACTTATTAAGGAATAAAGGAAAAAAAATGGACAAAGCGTTATGAGAATCGGACTCAACCCGTTGACTCACCCATTTTGCCACCACTAAAACATATTTTTTTTTCGTAGCGACAGACAATTTAGGATATGTGTCTGCTGCTGAATATGATGCAGTAAATGCTGAGTGCTGACCTTCTATCACTTTTTCACAATATTAACATTTAACAACACTCAATAGAAGAAATATTGAAATGAAAATAGAAATAAATTGATCTACAGTAGCGTTCAGTATATTATTTGTGCTTTAATTTCTAATTCTTATTTGTTCATTTATCGTGTTCTGTGATAACAGGGGGCAAACACATCGGCGGTTGTACGGGTACCTTTTTTACCATATACTTTTTGCTACTTCATCTATCAACTATTCATATTGTTTTTGTTCTCTCCGGATATCATTATGCAAACATGTTGTTTTCGTTAAAAGATTCAGGGTAATAGTTTGTGTTAAGATCGGTAATCACATGAAACCAAAATCATATATGACAGTATACACATGATTTAACAATTTGCGTACATCCATAGATGTTTTTGAGCATTTTATTTTGTGATCGTGAATTATTTACGTTACAAGTCATATCTACTTAGAAAACAAGGATGACTGTCCTAGCTGTATATGTAAGCGTTATCATCATGATTTATTTACCTTATAAGTCACATTTACTTACAACAATAGCCGATCTTTTCGATTTAGGATGTTGTATAATAGTATAATACTGCAATGTCGTTTTGTGATTTGGTGCAGATACCGTTAAGTTACATAGGAAAGGGGAACTTGAAGGTTTGCTGGCAGAGGCAAAAAAGGCATAATTCTACTCTTTACTCCAGATGTGTTGTATCAATAAGAAATAGTTGTCTGATTTTTTTTCACACATTTTAGCTGCACAATTGTTTAATTCTCAAACAATGATACCTTTTATTTTAATTTGTGGCACTTGTCTTGTAGATTAAAAAGATGTAATTGGTATGATACATTGGCAAATCTTTTTCATGAAGATGTATAATCGTAAATTTGTTGCTCAAACAGGATTTGAGAGATTATAACTCGTTTGCTTGTGACAAGTTTGGTCTATTTTTAATCTCGGACGAGTTGAAATAAAAAAAAAAAAAATAGCTAAAAAAGAGTGGGTCAAATGTTGCACAAGGTGTTATTATTAATGTGTAGGTTTATGAAAGTTATTGTAGTAATACTCGACCCAAACCGGTTCTTAAAACCTGACCAGAACCGAAGCTGGTTTGAAACTGATATCATACAAACTGGTTTGGTTTGATATATGAACGGTAGGTTTGGGATTGCATCACATTCTCCATGTCAAAAACTGAACCGAACCAGTCTGGAACCGGTATTGTACAAACCGGTTCGGTTTGATATACAAACCTAGGTTTGTGACTGGTTCCTATTCTCCACGTCAAGAACCAAACCGAACTGGTTTTTGGCAAACCAGTTTGGAACTGGAATGCTATTTTATTTATTTGTTTAATTTTATTTATTTGTTTAAAATATATAAAAATAACCAGTTATTTTTATCCTAAAATAGTTCAAAAACTACATAATAAAATTTTAATAAAATTTGTATTTTATGTTTTTTTTAACTTTTATTGTCGTAAAAATGATTAAAAAAAGTGTGCGCATGAACCGGTTTGGAACCGTAAACGAAACAAAACCGGCGTTGAAAACCCGCCAGAAAAACCGACTAAACTGGGTTGAAACCGAACTGAAACGGTTTGGCCAAGAACCGGCCAAAAAAAAAAACAAGTTTGGAACCAGTTTGGGTTTTAAAAATTACTATCAAGATGGGGTGACGTGTAGGGCTGTAAACGAACCGAACGAACACGAACAAGGTCATGTTCGTGTTCGTTCGTTAAGGAAATTAACATGTTCGCGAACTGTTTACGAACGCATAACGAACATAAGTTTATGTTTGTGTTCGTTCGTTAAGGAAATTCAGTTGTTCACGAACAGTTCGTAAACACTAGTCTCGAACACAAACGAACACATGCAAAAAAAAAAAACGAATGAAAACAAACATTTAACTTGAAAATAAAGAGTAAATTACAAAAATCGTCATTTATGTATGTCACTTATTGTAAACTGTGTCCTTTGTCTTCAATAATTACAAAAAAAGTCCTCGATGTTTGCAAACCCTTGCAAGCTATGTCCTTTAGCCCTAACTCAGTTAATTTTTGTGGTTAAATCTAACAAAATGGACCCCACATGAGGGTTTTTTTTGTGGTTAAATATGACCAAATGGACCCCACATGAGAGTAAAATGACCAAAATACCCTCATGTGGGGTCCATTTAGTCAGATTTAACCATAAAAAATAACTGAGTTAGGGCTAAAGGACATAACTTGCAAGAGTTTGCAAACATCGAGTACGTTTTCTATAATTGTTGAAGATAAAGGACACAGTTTGTAATAAGTGACATACATAAATAAAAACATTGATATCCTTAAACATTATATAAGTAGTTAAACACAAGCATCAAATGATAAACCAAAACACAAGAAGTCTACTACACTACCAAACAATGAATCAAGTTTAACTAATTTAGACATAACTATCCCAAAAAATGGTTTAGAATGTCCAAATTTTAGCTAACTTAGAAAAAATAGGGTTTCAAGTTTTCAATAGATAAAAGGTTTATTATTTATTTTTTTTATTTTTTTAATATAATCAAACGAACACGAACGAATATGAACGAACGTAACCGAACATATTACCGAACGTTCACGAACGCAGTCGAACGAACGAGGCCTGTGTTCGTGTTCGTTCGCTAAGCTAACAGAACATAATTTTTTGTTCGTGTTCGTTCGTTAAGCTAATCGAACGAACATAAACAAACTTCCCGCCGAACGGTTCACGAACTGTTCGCTGAACGTTCAGTTCGTTTACAGCCCTAGTGACGTGAGTGGCAACACCCAAGGACAAGGAGCATGGGGTGACGTGAATGGCGTGATGGGGCTTGCCCTCCCCTCACTACGCCCCCACTCTATGTAATCTTAACATGAGAATCGAATAAAAATCGATTATCAACACTTTACAATATTTTTAAAAGGACTTTATGACCGGAATGAGATATTAAAACTCTAATCATCACTTATCTTAACCCACAAATTACGAACATATGATTGTCTAATAACTATAATTATTTAATATTATTGACTTATAACTAAAATTATTTAATATTATAATACAGTTGTTGCTCACTCATACACCATTTAAAAGTGGCCATAATTTCAGTAATCATAAAGGACCGTGTACCCTAATTAAAGGGTTGACTACTCAAACCAAACACTTTGTGACAAAGACACGACCATGAAAAAAGCCCATGCACCCTGCAATCAAAGAACAAATATAGGTGATACTCGATTTTAGTTTCATTTATAAATTGCTAAATGTAGGTTTGGTAAACTTCAATTTAAATTTATATATTATTGTGACTAATAATGTTTTTTTATAGTTTTCCATGTAATTAAATTACATGTCATTTACAAAAATGTTTTATCTATATTTGAGTAATTTACCTGCTTATTAAAAATTCTACAACTACTAAAATAATTGGTAACAAATAGTCTTACAAAGTCATTTCGATGGAGCTGTTTTTTTTTTTTTTTTTTTTCCAAAACACAACTTTTTTGATATGTGATAGTGCATATATAAGAAAACAATAATTTTGTAGATTTGGAATGGAATACAAGGATTTGATTGAAGCATGGAATATTAATCACCTAGCATTTAATTAGATCATAGAATTGAATGTTTGTTATGGGGATGGACCAGTTGAAATATAAATTTTCTCAAATAATACTATTTACTTTTTTTTAACAGCAAATTTCTTTTATTCATGTCGTTTGTGAGACTTGAACCCAAGACTTCCCTCTTCCAAAGTGTTTAAAGGCTTTGTCTTTGCCAATGGACCACCACCCGATTGGTAAATAATACTATTTACTATCTATATTTTTTGAATGGTGGAAAATGTTATAAATAAAACGAAAGGAACTTCTTGCGAAGAACTCGAAACACACTACAAAGTATCGAACTTAAATTTATACCCATTGAGGCCATTTCAAGCTTTTTAACCCATATCCGTTTTCCACCCAAAAAACTGGTTGTCTTGATATCTTCAACTAGTTTTGCAAAAAAAAAAAAAAAAAATCATTGAAAAAATTTCATGTGTGTAGTTGAAAAAAGATCAGGTAAAAACTCAACTATCTTAATATCTTATCAATTTAATTACATTAAATCATAACAAATTAGAAAAAGTTTAGGTATACTAGTAATATTGTGTTTTTAGGGGACACATTTATGAAATTATACAAGCATATAAATAAATACTGTGTGTGCAAATACTAATTTATTTATATCTATGTAATGATTCTTTTATATTTATTTGTAAGCATGCATGCATGCTTAGTTTAATGACGCCACATTGTCACTATAGAACCAAGTCAAATACATAAAGCTATTCCTTTTAGTTTTGACTTTTGTTATTTGTTAAATTAGTTGAGTCGCCGACAATATATTTTTTTTTTCAAGGTGGGGTTAATATACAATTAAAAAAAAAAAATCCTCGATTTAATAAAGCATGTAGGGTTAGTCCACTTCATATAGACATATGTCTTTTGGAGGGACGTCTCAAATTCAAACCTGAGCAAAAGAAATAGTTAGGATTTTGGTATAAAGTAAAGTAGAGTAAAATTTGTTATTAAAAACACAAAAACTCAATTACTTGATGTAATAAGGTGAACTCAAACTCGACTTTGAAAAAGTTTATATTCTATATAGTTATTTCTATAATTGTATTTGTTATTTAACATGTATTTATTAGATTACATATAAATTGTTATATTCAAATGAATAAAAAGGTTATATTCTATATAGTTATTTCTATAATTGTATTTGTTATTTAACATGTATCTATTAGATTACATATAAATTGTTATATTCAAATGAATAAAAAGGTTCGTTTAAGTTTGCTAGCCTGGTCAAACTTGAGTTTGGGCTCGTTTAGTAAGCATACTTTAATCTAGGCTTCTCCTCATTTATATATTTATTTAATATGTTAACAAGTACTGATGTAGCTATAGTTTCGGGTTGTTTACATCCCTAATGATTATGAATAGGGTGATGGTTATGAATATGGATGAGCTTATGGTACCGGGTACTTGTACCGAATCGGTACCTACTTTTTAGCGTTTTTGATACCGGTACTTTTGGTACCGATATTTTACCTTTAAATACCGATATCCATATTTAGCGAATTTCGGTAATGGTACTTTTGGTATTGATACCGAGCTCATCTCTAATTATGAAAACTGATTTTTTGCTACATCTGTAATATATGTTTACGGGTTATGATCAAATACAAAGGATAAAATAAATAAGAAGGGTAAGAAGAATTCTAGTCCATTGATCTTAGATTTAGAGGGTTGAGATTAGTTGTAGGGAAAAGAAGATAATAGAAGTGCATAAAGGGAATCCTATATTTATGGATTTTATCTCTACACATGCAAGACACATGCCAATTCCCCCATCGATTTAAAACGTCCATAACCTTTTCATACGACATTTTAAAAAAAAATTCACCATAATAACGAGCGTTTTTTTTTATCTTTAATATGAGTACCATATTATCATATAAAAATAAAATAAAAAATTTCATTTTTACTGGGTTTTTTTGCATTGTGTTAAAGGTTCAGGTCATTGTGTCTTTTAACTAAGTTTTGTTCAGTAGAGTTTCTATACATTGTGTTATTATCAAAACCTATAACACAATGTTAATTTGGGTTCTATCCATTGCGTTTTTATAAGAACCTATAACACAATAAATGACACAATGAACATGGTGTTATATCTGAGTTTTCTATAAATTGTGTTATTAGTTCAGGTCATTGTGTTTAATATATTATTCATTGTGTTTTAATATGTTGTCCATTGTGTTTTAATAATTTGTTCAATTTTTTTTATTATCTTTGTTCATTGTGTTTTAGTTTGTTGTGTATTGTGTTTTTAGTTTGTTTTCCATTGTGTCTTCATCTGCTCTCCATTGTGTCTTTTATCTGTTGTCATTAATTGTGTCTTTTATCTGTTGTCATCAATTGTGTTTTTATTTAGTCTAATACTTATTGTGTTATATGTTATCGCCATTATGTTATACGTTATGGTCATTGTGTTTTAGTATGTTGTCCATTGTGTCTTTATCTGTTGTCATTGATTGTGTTTTTGATCTACTTTACATTGTGTTTTACATCATGTCCATTGTGTTATTATCAAAACATATAACACAATGTTAATTTGGGTTCTATCCATTGCGTTTTTATAAGAACCTATAACACAATATATGACACAATGAAGATGGTGTTGTATCTGGGTTTTCTATAAATTGTGTTATTAGTTCAGGTCATTGTGTTTAATATGTTATTCATCGTGTTTTAATATGTTGTCCATTATGTTTTAATAATTTGTTCAATTTTTTTTTATTATCTTTGTTCATTGTGTTTTAGTTTGTTGTGTATTGTGTTTTTAGTTTGTTTTCCATTGTGTCTTCATCTGTTCTCCATTGTGTCTTTTATCTGCTGTCATTAATTGTGTCTTTTATCTGTTGTAATCAATTGTGTTTTTATTTAGTCTGATACTTATGGTGTTATATGTTATCGCCATTGTGTTATACGTTATGGTCATTGTGTTTTAGTATGTTGTCAATTGTGTCTTTATCTGTTGTTATTGATTGTGTTTTTGAGCTACTTTACATTGTGTTTTACATCATGTCCATTGTGTAATATGCAACTGGGTTTTTGAATTTTTTTTGAAAAATATAACAATATGGTACTCATATTAAGGGAAAAGATCAAATAGGAAGTTTAGTTTCGGTAGGAAGTGTAGGAAGCAATAACAAATTGACACGTGGCAAACATAAAAATATATTAGAAGGGGTATTTTAGTCAAACACTAATTAGTCTCATATAACTTATAACCCTAGATCTAAAAAAACCCAGATAATACTTCATCCCACCTTCACCAACACCACCGAACACCAGTGAACAATTTCCGGTGCGGTGTGCGCCGGAATTCCACATGATTCCGATTAGATCAACTAAACGACATTATTCTGGTTGCCACGACGAAGAAAACCGGCGGATATGTCATCTCCGACGATGTCCTACAGGTGCCGGCACCGGTACCACCTCCGAACAACCAGATTAACGCCGTCAACTAAAGGATATAATGAAGGTAACTGGTGTGAGTTGTTTTCTTATGACAGTGATCAGAATTTGAACGGAGTCGTTTACCTGTTGACTTGGTGGAGAAGAAGAGACGCTTATAAAACGCAGTTTTACAAGTAAAACGCAATTGTGTTTTTTGAGCTTTATGTTTATTTGTTTACTTAGAATCTGTAAAATGCAATGAATTCATAAAAGTGGTTTTCACTTTATTGTTTCTTTATTCCTCATTGCGTTTTATGGTTGCAGATGGAGTTGAAAGATTATTGGTTGTATTTAGTTTTATTTGTTATGTATAACAGGTGTCATTTATTCATTTATAAAATATTATACTGCATGGACAATTGTTTAATATGTACAATAATTTTCAGATTTCATCATTCAAGTTTATGAACACTTTCATTGCGTTTTATTAATTTGTTGAACTGTGGGTATGATGGTGTATTTTAATATCAATTTCAGTTGGTGTATTTGATCGAAAAACTAATAGCTTTCATAAAACACAATGAAAAAACACATTTTTGTGTTTTAATTTCATTGCGTTTTATAATACAACACATTTCTTTATGTTTTTAGTTCATTGCGTTTTAAAAACAACACATTTCTTTGTGATTTTAGTCAATTGCGTTTTAGAAGAAACACATTTTTTTGTGTTTTTTGTCCATTGCGTTTTAGAAAGAACACTTTCTTTTGTGTTTTTGGTGCATTGCGTTTTAGGTAAAACACATTTTTATGTGTTTTTAGTCCATTGCGTTTTAGAAAGTACATTTTCTTTTGAGTTTTTAGGTTATTTCGTTTTAGAAATAAGACATTTCTTTGTGTTTTCTGGCCATTGCGTTTTATAAATAAGACATTTCTTTGTGTTTTTTGTGCATTGCGTTTTAGAAAAATGTCATTTTTTAGGTTTTTTTTCATTGCGTTTTACGTAACTGGGGGTTTTTCTATTGCGTTTTACGCAACTGGGTTTTTAATTTTTTTTTTTTAAATATAGCAATAGTATACTCGTTTTAAAGATAAAAAACGCTCGTTTTTTTTGTGCAATTTTTATAAAAAAATAATGTCGTATGAAAGAGTTATTAACGTTTAAAAAATGGGGGGAAATTGGAGGAGAGAGAAACTATCGCCTTGGATTGACTAAAATACCCCTAAACAAACTCACGCGTCTATTTTCTTCCCTTCAATTTCCCTGATTTAATCTTAGCCTTTGATTAACTAAATGGATGGTCAAGATCACTTCCTAGCCTTCTTAGCCAAATAAACTTCCTATTGTATCTCCACCCCTCATATTAAAGATAAAAAAACGTTCGATTTTATGGTATAATTTCTTTTAAAAACAAATGATGTATAAAAAAGTTACGGACGTTTAAAAATTTGGGGGAAATAACATGTGACTTGCATGTGCATATTCTCTTTCCTCTTGTAGACAAAACTACAATTTCCATTTAATTCCTCATAGGACACTTGTCACTCTCTGGTGGCTTCTTACCCTTCTTATTTTTAAGGCCTGGTCTATTCGCACACGCTGTTTGTCTTTTTGCACACTCAAAGCGCCCCGCTTTGGCCATAGCGGGGCGCTTTGGCCAAGGTCAACAGACAAGGACTGACAGGTTCAGTCCTTGTCTGTTGCTTTACATCAAAGCGCCCCGCTATGGCCTAAGCTCGGCGCTTTGGTTTTTTTTTTTTTCCAAAGCGCCCCGCTTTGGCCTAAGCTCGGCGCTTTGGGTTTTTTTTTTTTTTTTTTTTTTTACATTTTGGGTCTAAAATACCATTTATTGCAAATTCATTTTTTTTTGTTTTGCCGTCAATTACATGCATCTATTTATTAAACTATTATATTCCCCATGCAACCTACTAAGTAGGTTTTGAAGTGTTGACCAATATCACCTCCCATCAAAAGCATGTACTCATTTTTTTCTTCTCTGGTGGTCTACGAAAAAGAGTCACATATGACAAATCTTGTCTATGATAATTATCCAAATACACACTCCTCCATACATATTCATAATATTTAATTACAAACAACTTTTAACACTTTTTTTACCCTACAACTTATAGAGTGCAGAATTATGATTTGGTTGAACTACCCCATTCTGTCTGTCTGAAGTCTTTAGTTGAGATGAAATTGGTAATTGGTTTCCAAACCCATGTTCATATTCACTCATATTTTAGTATTTGTTTATTGGGTTAGAATTCAGCTTGTCAATATTTAAAGTCTTGGAGATAAGGTTAGAGGGTTCCTACCCGGTTCCACATTTTATAAATAAAACCTGTCGGTTCCAACCCGAAACCGGTTCCTACCCAGTTTGATTATGTTACCGTTGGAATCGATTTCTTGCCGTTGCACGCCATTTGATCTTTGAAAATAATCAAATATGGATTTAAAGAGATTTATGAACTTATTTTTACATGATAAAGTTTCAAAATCGTATAACAACAGAATAAAGTAACAAGTTTCAAAATCATTTTTTTTTATTGAGTTTGAAATTAATACTTTTGTAATTTTTTTATTTTTTATATTTGAACTATTTTGATCCTCTAACTTTTGACAGTAAGAAAGAGTAAAAAGGTATGCAAAAATGCTATTGCTAGTCTTAGGAGTCTAAACATGTAGAGTAGGTCTTTGCATATGGAGTGTGGAGGTGGTTCTATGGAGTGTGGAGGTGGTTCACCAAGTCAAAAGTGTTGTCATTTCTTTTGTTGGAACCATGCCCCTTCGACAAAAAAGAGGACAAGTGATAGGACTTGCAAAATGATGGTTTTAACTTGCTTGGTGTGGTTCCCAAACAATATACATCATAATACTACAATTAATGAAAAAATACGTCATGTACATGTACGGTAGGCGGCTGATACACATAACACTACTTATAGGAGTACTTGTGCTTTCAAACCAAAATGATACGATATAATGGAATACGACATCACACGTAACCGATTTGATCCGGAACTTGCAGTATAGTCCATATATATTAAAAAATGATGTATAATGGAAAAAGCGTAAAATTTATACTATTATCGACACATTTGTGAATTAAAAACAATATTAAAAAATTTAAAAAAGGCCCTAAGCGCTGCGCTTTGACCTAAGAGGGGCGTTTTGCCCGAAAATTTAAAAATGTAAAAAAAAAAAAAAAAAAAACCTCAAAGCACCCCTCTTTGGCCATAGCGGGGCGCTTTGATGTAAAGCAACAGACAAGGTCTGACCGCGTCAGTCCTTGTCGGTTGACTTTACACCAAAGCGCCCCGCTTTGGCCATAGCGCGGCGCTTTAGGGTGTGAAAATAATTTTCTCCGTGTGTAAATAGCATGACCCATTTTTAAATACTTTGTATTATAACTCAACCCATATATTTACATCCCTGGTAATAACAATATTTCTGCTATTACATGTTTTTGAAAACCGATTTTTTTTACTTTCTTTTATATAAATAAAACAGATTCTCATACCCCATATGGTCGGTCCTATAATAAATTGTGGATGGTTGGTTACTTTCTGGTTGACTTTTTCCTTAAAATCCGACGTTTATATATTCGTTAATTTGATTTTGTTTTGAAAAGCCACAAGAATCTCAAAAAGCTCATAGTATAAACAAGTTTAACCCAGCTCTTACCCCAGCGAGTCTCTCGTGTGGGGGCAGTATGGATCGTCTCCTACCGAGGCATGGAACGGTCTTGAGGGCAACCCGGTTTTACCCAGCTGTTACCCCAGCGAGTCTCTCGTGTGGGGGCAGTATGGTTTCCGGGCGGAAGTCAGCTCACGCGGCAGGCCGGGGCCCAATCGAACATCGCGTCCGCAGATGCGGGGCTGACGGGGGAATGTCTTTGACATAAACCCGGTGACCACTGGTCCAATACATAGAAAGTCACCTTCAAAAAAAAAAATATACAAGTTTAACCATTATATATGCCTTTACCTTTTTGTTTAAAACACATGGTATTTACAAACAATATAACAACCACGTTTAATTTTCTAACCATTCTTTATAGTTTTCATAGATATCTATATATATTCTAAAGTTTAGTTATATGTTCTATTTTAAAACCAAAATTTATGGTTGTTTTAAATGAATCATCCTATAAAAATCCTATTAATTGCATTTAATTTACATTAAATAAATAAGAGATAAGATAAAAAATAAAATAATTATATATCAATAATCATTAAAATTAATATCAATCAATAAAACATTATACTAAATAATCTATACTATATAATAAAAGAAACCAATAACTGACACGTGTCATTCATTGAAGGCGTCTACATTTGTAATTTCCTGCCTTTTCATACTTATCTTATATTAATTAATTAAATAATAAATAATTAATTAATATTAGATCTTATCTTACTTTGAATGTCGGATAGAATCATTCTATTTTTTCAAATAATATATTATCTTTAACTTTAAGTTATAAATATTCTATTTTTTCTAATAATATATTATCTTCAAATTTAAGTTATAAATTAAAGATATTTTTTAAATAACAGCACAAAACAATAATCTTAAACTTAAAAAAACAATAATACGCTCATATAAAAAATTTGAAGTACAAACAAAATATACAAAATAACTTATTAGACATTAGATCAAACTTTAAAAAAACACTAATTAGGAAGAGAAGCTAATAATATAATTTTGTTTTTGATTTTTCAAATTCGGGTTCTAATCAATTTGAATTAAACTTAACCAAGTTTTTTATTTGATTCGAATTAAACCGAACCAAATTATATAATAAAAGAAACCAATAACTGACACGTGTCATTCATTGAAGGCGTCTACATTTGTAATTTCCTGCCTTTTCATACTTATCTTATATTAATTAATTAAATAATAAATAATTAATTAATATTAGATCTTATCTTACTTTGAATGTCGGATAGAATCATTCTATTTTTTCTAATAATATATTATCTTTAACTTTAAGTTATAAATATTCTATTTTTTCTAATAATATATTATCTTCAAATTTAAGTTATAAATTAAAGATATTTTTTAAATAACAGCACAAAACAATAATCTTAAACTTAAAAAAACAATAATACGCTCAAATAAAAAATTTGAAGTACAAACAAAATATACAAAATAACTTATTAGACATTAGATCAAACTTTAAAAAAACACTAATTAGGAAGAGAAGCTAATAATATAATTTTGTTTTTGATTTTTCAAATTCGGGTTCTAATCAATTTGAATTAAACTTAACCAAGTTTTTTATTTGATTCGAATTAAACCGAACCAAATTTATGATTTTTTTAAAATAGAATCATTCTATTTTTTCTAATAATATATTATCTTTAACTTTAAGTTATAAATATTCTATTTTTTCTAATAATATATTATCTTCAAATTTAAGTTATAAATTAAAGATATTTTTTAAATAACAGCACAAAACAATAATCTTAAACTTAAAAAAACAATAATACGCTCATATAAAAAATTTGAAGTACAAACAAAATATACAAAATAACTTATTAGACATTAGATCAAACTTTAAAAAAACACTAATTAGGAAGAGAAGCTAATAATATAATTTTGTTTTTGATTTTTCAAATTCGGGTTCTAATCAATTTGAATTAAACTTAACCAAGTTTTTTTTTTGATTCGAATTAAACCGAACCAAATTTATGATTTTTTAAACGAATCCAATAGCATATTATTTACTATACAAACTTACATTTATTTAACCCGTGTAATACATGATGTTTTTAAAGATATAACTTTTTTATTATTTAGTATATATTCGCCCCGCTTGCGGTATGCGCATATAATATATATGTGTGGACGTTCAGAGGGCAAAAGTGAAATTGCACTAATTTTAACGTTATTTTACTAAGTTTGTGAAAATAACGTTAAAAGCGGCGGACGGTTAATAATGCATCATCATCATGTGGTGGCGTTGATAACAGAAAGACAAAAGGGAACATGCACTAATCAGTCTTTGTCCCGATTGCTGAGTGTTATGTGCCTTATGTCCAAGGCTTGATGCAAAACTACTATAGAGCCGGGGGTCTCACTGAAAGCAGCCTCTAAATATTACCCTCCTCAGACCCTACCTTAGCTTTGCTATTGGTGGGATTTACTGAGTATGATGATGATGATTTAGTACATATAATTAGATTTATTCAACCCGTATAATACACGGAGTTTATAAGGATATAACTTTTTTTATTATTTAGTTTATAAAATTACATTTATCCAACCCGAGTAATATACAAGGTTATAAAATTACATTTATTTAACCTGTGTAATACACAGTGTTTTTAAAGATATAACTTTTTTTATTATTTAATATATATAATTAGATTTATTCAACCCGTACAAATCATGAGTTTTTATTATTTGGTATATAAAATTACATTTATTCAGTACAATACATGAGATTCTTAGAGATATAATTTTAATATATAAAATTATATTTGTTCAACCCGTGTAATACACGGGGTTCTAACCTAGTATATTATAGATAAAGGTAGATTAGTTTAAAGTTAACTTTGATCTTAATTTTTTTTAATAATTGGTTTAAACATAATTATTCCAAACTTATGATTATTCTATAAAATGATCTTTGACAAGGTAACCATAAATTTAAATTTCGAAGTAACTAATATATTAAAAGTAGCTCAAATATAATTCGTAATAAAAACACAACAATATATTTTCAAAGAAAACATATAATAAAAAAAATAGGTAAAGGGATCGAAATGATATCAAATATTAAGAACTTATCAATGATATTAGTATCAGAATTTAATAGATTAAGATAAAATTTAAACCGAAAGATCATAAGTATCATAAAAATATCATTAAATTAAAGTTAAAAAGTAAAGAAAAGAATTATTATTACAATATTAAAATAATAAAAATATTTAAAAAACTATATATATTATTAAAATATTAAAATTACTATTTGTACCGATACCAAACAAGACCGTACCGGTATTTTCGATACCAGTACTGGTTGACACCAAGCTTATCCCACCCCGTGATACTAAAAAATCATTAAATTAAAGTTAAACAGTAAAAAAAAGGAATTATTATTATAATATTAAAATAATAAAAGTATTAAAATAACTATATATATATATATATTCTAATATATTATTAACAAAATTTTGGCTAAATTAATTAGATTATTATAAATAATAATAATAATTTACAAATAAAACAACACAATTTGCAACAAAGCAATGCATGAAACACCATATTAACATATAGTACAGTACATTAATGCTAGAACCTAATCTATACTATATTATAAAGCATTTCATAAGGATACCAACCAAATTTAAGTAATTACAATCTTTTATACTTATGGTACAACAACTTAATGATGTTAGTAAGGGGTGAAATGGTCTTTCTACATTAATATTAAAAAATAAAAAAAATAATTATCTATATCTATATCTATATCTATATCTATCTATCTATCTATACTATATTATAAAGCATTTCATAAGGATACCAACCAAATTTAAGTAATTACAATCTTTTATACTTATGGTACAACAACTTAATGATGTTAGTAAGGGGTGAAATGGTCTTTCTACATTAATATTAAAAAATAAAAAATAATTAAATGAGAATATAATCACAATTAATTATAATAATACAATAATAAGTTCGGTACTTAAATGCAATTAATAAACGAAACCTATTGGGATAAACCGCAAAAGCACTCCAAAGGTCCAATTTCAATCAATATATACTATATTATAAAGCATTTCATAAGGATACCAACCAAATTTAAGTAATTACAATCTTTTATACTTATGGTACAACAACTTAATGATGTTAGTAAGGGGTGAAATGGTCTTTCTACATTAATATTAAAAAATAAAAAAATAATTAAATGAGAATATAATCACAATTAATTATAATAATACAATAATAAGTTCGGTACTTAAATGCAATTAATAAACGAAACCTATTGGGATAAACCGCAAAAGCACTCCAAAGGTCCAATTTCAATCAATATGTAATAAATTTGATCGTTTAAGGAATCTCCTATCATTGCTATAAATTCACCATTTCACTCAACATCAACCCGCGCAAAAGATTTAAATTGATTGCGTTTATCTATACTATCGTATAAAGCATTTCACAAGGGTTCCAACCAAATTTAAATAATTGCAACATATTATGCTTATAGTACAACAACTCAATGAAGTTAGTAAAGGGATAAATTAGTCTTTCTACATGAGTATAAATTGATAAATACAATTAAATTGATAACTTAATAAATTAAGTATTGTTAAATACTTGATAAAGAATTAAATCATTTGACTTAGTTGAACATCATCACCTTCCTCCTATTTACATTGCTTTTCCGTTTCAAGTTCTCCATAACCGATTACTTGATTGAATTTTATAATTAAGTCATTATTATTTGGTTTAGTAATTGCTAAACATCATACAAATAAGGTTACAACCTTTTTTGCAATTTTATCACATAGTTGATGAACATCATATGAAATAAAAATAATAATAATAATAATAATAATAATAATTAAATATAAAAAAACTTAATCAACGTTATTATGAGTTTAATTATAACTATAAATGGTTTTAAAACTTAAAAGATGCTAACCAATTAGAAACGAAAATTACTAAAAGGTAATTTCATGGGGTATTATTATCTATAATACCTAATAATTGCAACAATAATGATTAAATAATGAACTTAATTACAGATGGTTTAAAACTCAAAAGAATGCTCCTTGCATCTTACCTCAAGTCTCATGGAATAAGGTTCAAATGATAACCATTGCATAATTAGGAACCACTTTTTAGCCCTTGGATCGTATTTTGATGGTTGAGATCTTCTTGGCTTATATTTTTTCTAATCTATGAATCATGACCAGGTAATCAAAGGCTAAGAAGTACTTCAAAGTTGTTGAGTAGAGGGGAAGAAGGCCCATATAATACATTTATATGTATAAATAATTCAAAGTTGTTTTTTTCTGTATATTTAATTTAGTTTTAGAATGTCATAAATTGAATAGAGTTTAACTTGTTATAAAAGTTGTACGTATTATTGTTGATAAATTTAGTATTTTAGTTTATAACTCTGTTTTATTACTAAATGATTTATTCATTTTAAATGGTTAACTAAGGAAATAAGTTTGTTATTTCTTATGAAAGCCTAATCAGAATAGTTAAAATTTATGTAAGTTTGTTATGTATAATTTGTTTGGTTAATGCGATTACGCCATGCGCCCACACACCATAACCATACATGAACCATAATTTCGGTTAACCTTATGGTTTAACTAAACTAATCTAAGTGTCAAAAATAACTTATCCCTAATGCAAATTAATAGTTACATTACTTTAATCATTTGTGTCAAAAATAATTCCACAAACCCTAGATCATCTGATAATAACAATAAGAAGAAAGCACCGGCCGCACACAAATCTCCGGTATTCGACTGTGATTGCTTCGATTGTTACATGAACTACTGGTTCCGGTGGGACACGTTTGTTAACCGAGAGTTAATTCATCAAGTAATTGAAGCATTTGAAGAAAACCTTACCAGTAGTGAACAGGTTAACTGCCGCGGCCGTAAACCTAACCAGAAGAAAGAGAAGGCGAGTCATCGGAGGTTCGCCGGAAAAGCTTTAAATCCTCCGCCAGAGGTTACGGTTTCGCCTCCGTACGACGTCTCATTAGTTGAAGAATGTGCAAAGGAAAAACATGAGGTAGTGGAGGAGTCGCCGGAGACGGATGCAACGGCGAGAAGAGGACTTCCGGAAGTGAAAGGGTTGTTTAACTGGCGTTTGTGGGGACTTTGGAGTTCGTGATATTCATCCTTCGCCTCTCAATATATGCTCTCCAATCCATAATTAACTTCTCCCCAATTGAAGATCTTCATCGATTAGGCACACAACTCTCAGACATATATCTTCGATTGATCTCCTGCACAGGCTCGCCATCAGGCTCTCCATCAGTCGGCAACTCAATTGGAATCGTAATTAACTTCTCCCCAATTGAAGATCTTCATCGATTTGGCACACAATTCTCAGACATATATCTTCGATTGATCTCCTGCACAGGCTCTCCATCAGTCGGCAACTTCAATTGGAATCAAAATGGGTCATTTACTTGCTCCTTTAATTACACATCATCCTCCGACTCTCCAGCAACCTTTAAGTGCAATATCTATATCTCTAAGATGAAGATAATGTATGGTAATGAAGATTTGGAGCAGCAAGAGGTAAAAACAGCCCGAATTTTTCCTTTTATAAATTCAATTCGATTCGTGAGTGTTAGTGTGTGTGTTTATATTGATTAGGGTTTCATCAAATGCAATGTGAGGGTTTCCAATCGGTGTTTATACAAATAATATAGAACCCAATTTTTATGTATGTGTATGCAGTGTGTAGTATGGGGTCTTGCTTACCTCATTCAAGGAATAACAATGAAAGACAGGGGTCATTGATTTCGAAAACTCCGCCCCTTTGTTCGCCTTCTTCCTGATTTTAAGTTACGGTGAGTCAATTTCCTTTTTTCTGATTCTAATCGATTAAGAACTATACGTGATTAACCAACGAATTGTGGTAGATTTTATGTTTCTATTGCAGTATTTGGATTGAATTGACTGTTGCAATTTAATAATCGTCAGTTATAGTTCGTTTTTTGAATATAGAGAAACACTGACTTATTTAAGGTGTTTGATTTGGGTGAATAGTAGCAATATAAACTGCTATTGTAATTTGGTGTGATATTCAATTCAGTATCAACAACCTAATCAAATTGTTCCCTAAACATAGAGTAAATGTGTTCACCAGCAAGGTAATAATATGTACTAATTTTCAATTATCAGAGACTTCTAATAAGGAAATATAGCTATTAGGTTATGTCAAGGTAAGCATAGTTTATAAAGAATATGTTGCAGAATAAAGTTAATACAACATTTTAGTAATAAATAATAAACTGCTTTCTTATCTATAAAAGGGAACAAAACCTGCAATTTGACTTTTAGATGTCAAAACTGAATTTATATGTATATGTGTATGTAGTATAATATATATATTTAACATCTATTTTACACCATCTAAAACAATGAAAAAGAAAAAAATAAAAATAAAGAAATTTGAAAACTGTGACGTCTTTTGAAGAGGGTTGAGAAACCACACGTCCATAGATTTGAAGTTTTGTGAGACCACATGTGGTGGGGCGCAAACCTCTCTCAAAGCGTCTTAAAAACGCGGGGGAACACTGTACCTTCGGGCGTTTTGGGCCTTTTTTGACTGGTAGTGCTACCACAAAGCGCCGAACGAGGAGTGGACTTTGGTCAAAATAACCATGGTCAAACGGCTAACTTAAAAAAAAACGGTTTTTGTTTTAAAAATCTATACTATATTCGCACTTTCGTACCGTGTCACGCACTATCTATATCAGTCGTCGTTCCAGGAAAAAACAATAACTATTATGCATGTCGTGCATCGCACGGGTGTTCCCCCTAGTATTTATTAAAAAACAGTTAAATTTAACAACAAATAATAAATAGGCCATTTACTACATGAACGCATAGATTTCTAGTGGATTTTTTTTCTTTTTCAAACTACAAATGTTACGCCTACTCTATTTTTAAACTATTATTTTTGTCCTAGTTTGAATTTGGGACCTTCATAAGAGAAGCACGTGCCTTTACCAAGTGGGATAGCTCTGCACCTGGTGATCATAATAAAGAATGATTACAAATTACAAAGCAAATGATTCGGTTATGATTGTATGTGTATAAGGGTGAGCGGAGTGGGGGCGGTAAACCCCATCGGTACCGATCCCCCATCCACCGCCAACCTTTTTAACGCCGGGATGTTACCGAAATGGGGGCGAAATCGGTGCGCCTTCACCGAGTCGGTGAGAGGGAGGGAAGGGGGAGAGAGATGAGTGTGTGGTGGGGTCCATTCCTTCTCAACCAATCACACATTTTTTTTTAAATAGTTTACCTAAACTCCATTAGGTAAACCACCTCCAACGTTTTTGAGCATTAGGTAAACAATTTTGGTGAATTAACGTGGCACTGTTTGATTGGGTGAATTGAAGTGACACTGTCTGATTGGGTGAATGGGGAGTTTACCTATTCCAAATAGGTAACCACTCCCTTCACCCTAAATAACTGAATTAACTGAACTGGCAATAAAACCAGCCTTAATTTTTTTTTATAAACAGTTTGCTATATGTCTAATTAGTATGTTATATCTTTTTATAAAATACATATTAATTAGTGTTGATCATTTCGCTTTAGAAAGTAGCGGTGTAAACAAGCCCAAAGGCTCGAGAGCTACTCGTTATCGGTTCGGTTAAAAGCTCGAATGAGTCGAGCTTTAACGAGCCCGAACCTGAAATAGAGATCGTTTTGTTATCGAGCCTGTGCTCGAGCCTGGATACAAAGCTCGTTTAGGCTCGCGAGCCTAAACGAGCCCAGACAATTTTTTTATATATAATATAATAATAATGATGATAACATTGGCAAGCCGAACTCGAGCCGAGCTTTGACTCGTTTTAGCGATATTGAAACGAGCTCAAGACGAGCTTTTAGCTCGTTTGAGTATGTTCTCGAAATAGCTCGAGCCGAGCTCGAGCTTTAGTTTTACTCGCGAGCCGAGCTCGAGCTCAATAAGTAAGCTCGAACCGAGCCGAGTTCAAACTCCAGCTTCAGAAAAACATGGTGAACTGAGCCAGTCGAGCTCGGGCTCGCCCGACTCATTTACACAATCCTATTAGAAAGTAAAAAGGATATTAATATTTTATTTGATGCGAAACCGATCTATTTTGAAAATTACATCTATCTATTATACTAAAAGAATTCTCCTTAGCCACATGGCCTATTCTTAGCCAATCATTTTGATGATGTGGACATGCTCTAAAGGCTGATAATTCACAATGGGCGGCAATATCATTTCCTTCATTCTCCTTCCTCTTCAATTGGTATTCAATGCTCTTCAATACACCTAAATTCTTCCACCGCCTTCTCTCTTCAATTCTCGCGAATACCAATCGGTTTCCATATTTCAATGGATTTTCTCAATCAATCTACGTATATAGATTATTTTACATTCTTCATCTTCTTCATCTACTTTGTCTTTTTCTTCAATCGATTTCTGAATTTCTTCGTTGATCCATATCCAAATCTGTAAGTTTAGATTGTTAAATTCTTTGTTTAATCATTCTTTATTTGTTCTGAATTTGATTTACTTTTTGAAAAAGTATTGTTCTGTTGTAGAAACCTTAAGTCCGATTGTCATTCCAGATCTGTTGTTTATGTTTATTAACATTATTTTTTTGGTATAGAATTTGATGTTTATTCAAAGCCCTAAATCCGATTGTAATGTATAATATGTTTTATTTCATGTGTTAATGTAATATATCACGCCACAGACGAAACCCTAAACCCGATTGTTATGTAAAATCAGTTTTAATTTATTTGATTATGTTAGTATTTGTTCTGAATTTGATTTACTTTTTGAAAAAGTATTGTTCTGTTGTAGAAACCCTAAGTCCGATTGTCATTCCAGATATGTTGTTTATGTTTATTAACATTATGTTTTGGGTATAGAATTTGATGTTTATTCAAAGCCCTAAATCCGATTGTAATGTATAGTAAGTTTTATTTCATATGTTAATGTAATCTATCACGCCACAGACGAAACCCTAAACCTGATTGTTATGTAAAATCAGTTTTAATTTATTTTATTATGTTAATGTTAATTCTTCTTTTGAATTTCTGTATTAAAACTATGTTTTGTTATAGAAAATTATTTTTATGCAAATCACTAAATCTAATTCTCATTAAAAATATGTTTAATTTGATTTGAATCTGTATTCTATGAACCCTATTCGTGTATGTCATTTTTATGAATGATAGTTTATTATTTGAATTATTCTGTATATATGTGTTTTCCAGTCTCATTTATTGAGTATTGTTCTGTTATATTAAGCATGTATCCGATTGTCATTCAAGATATGTTGAGTTTGTTTATTAACATTATGGTTTTGTTATACAATTTGATGTTTATGCAATAGCCTAAATCCTATTGTGATGCATGATACGTTTTATTTCATTCTATTATGTTTATATGTGTTTTTCGTTCTGATTTATTGAGTACTCTTATGTTATAGAAACCCTGTATCCGATTGGCATGGTAAATCTGTTGATTTTGAGTATTAACATTACGGATGATTTCGATTGTTAAGGATGATTTCTTTTATTCTATTTTTAATCATTTTTTTGGATTGTTATTATAACATGTCCGTTGCATGTTTTTTGTTGTTATTTTGGAATTTTATAATATATCATCTAATTTTTTTTGTTTATGTAACCTGTGTTTGTAGGTTTTCAATATGGCTGGATCTTCTTCATCAAGGTGTTTTTTGTTTTTATTATTCACTAACTTATTGTATTATATCTTTGAAATTATGTTGACAGTATGTACATTTTGTACAAAGTTTTGATCATTATGTTATTTTTTTTTTGTTATCAGTTATTTATTATAACTTTATGTTAAATGTGTTTATTAAAACGTATTCATCTTATCGTTTTTTGTTTTCATTTTTTTGGTTATTCTTTTATTTTATATCATCTGTCATGTTATGATTATTTAAACTTGAATCGTTTATCGTTTGTTGCTTTTGCTTTCTGTCTTACTGAAATGTTAGTTATTTAGTTTTTGTATGCTTATAGAATCTGTCTTTATATTTATTGTCCGTTTGTTGCTTATGGTTTCCTTTTTACTCAAATGTTACTTATTTTGTTAAATTCCTTTGGTTTACTTTTTACCTAGACAACGGACGTTCTCTTGATATTTAGAACTTTTTTATATTTCCTGTTAACAACATTTTCATGTCATTGCTTATGTTTTTCCTTATTACTGTCGCAACCCCCGATCCCTGATCCCCGGGAACGGGCGGACGCGAGCTCAGAGTTTGGTGGTATCAGGTTTATTTAATCTCGCAGCGGAATTTACATCAGGACCGTAGTTAGGAAATGTTTATCAGAGTAAAACCACCTCATTTAATATTAATAAACACATGGGTAAAACCCAAGTTTCTTATTACAATACATTTATAGGGACAAACCCTATTTTATTTAAATTAAAACATTGTTTCTTAGATAACTTTTTATAGCCACTTATTTTCCAAGCCGTCAGTGCTCTCGAGCTGGCTTTTTCCCAGTTGGCTTTCACATTGTGTTACCTGAAACATGTTTTAAAAATATTTTGTCAGCGGGAAATACTGGTGAGTGAATCCCAGTTTAATCAAGAAACATTTTATCAATTAACACAGTATTGAGAGCGATCACATTGTTTATTTCTACCCAATTACTCAATCAGTATTGTCAATCCTTGACTTGTGGGTCATATTACGCATTGGCTAACTCGTTGTCCAAAGGTAACGTACTGTCGTCCCGACTTATTACTCGCAAGTAATAAACTTTGTATACAAAACCCCAAATACCGGCAGTAGTTGAAGAACTACAAAGACTCAATCACTGCTTAATTGCATTGTAAAATAATTAAGGTTTTGTAAAATATCACAAAAAGATTAACAAAAAGAGGATAAACTCACATTGCTATCTTAGGCTTTTCGTAAGGGTTTCCTGGATATAATCTATAATTTATACAAATGTACAATGGTTAGTATCATAACCCTTTGAAAATATTAATGATACCCTCCCCGAGATGGCATTCCAACAACTACGTCGGGCAGAACCACGGCAGTTGTTACGGAACCCTAAATCAATCGGGCAGCGTAACTATTATGAAACTGGGGTTATAATACTTACAACGGAGCAGAACCTCGCTAATTAGGGGTATAATACCCGCGTATTATAACACTACTACAGAAATTGTGATTGAGAATGAAAGGAATGAGCGACGGAAAGTGAAACCCGATGCCTGCTATTTATAGTTCCTGATTCTGTCTTTCAGGCGGCCCGCGTAAGGTAAGGCTAAGCCTTACGCGGCCCGCGTCAACACCAGTTAACATAATAGCTTAGCTGGGTCAGCTAGTAGACTCGACACGATGTCGAAACGTGTCAGCACCGGATGCTTCCGCGTTTCATGATCTGTCGCGGCCCGCGTCAACTTAGACGAGGTCTTACGCGGCCCGCTTGAACTAAAGAAATCAGCGGAGTTAAAGTCTGGTCTTGATACGGCCCGCGTGAAGTTGAGGTGAGGTCTTATGCGGCCCGCCTCAACTCATAATTCAGATTTTTATTTTATTTTTATAAACTATAATGTATTTTGGTCTCGGTTTTCACATACGGGGTGTAATATAAGACATATTGAGACATTCTATAATAAACCGGAGTGTCGGAAATTATTATAAGGATGTTGGTTTTACCGAGGGTTGTTTAGTTAATGATTGATTTAGAAATTTGCAGAAATCCTAACGGTTTCTCCATTAGCTGTCTCTACTAAGCATTCTAGTGGTAGTTTAGTTAATGATTGATTTAGAAATTTGCAAAACGATGTATTAATAAAACTTTGGTTTGCACCAGAGTCAAATAATACTTTAGCAAAGACATCATTAACTAAAAACGTACCAGCTATGACATCTGGAATTAATTTGGCCTCATCCGCAGTCAGAACAAATGCTCTAGCATTTTTAGTATTCTTGTTATCTGTAGCTGGAGCTAATTTTGGGCAGTTTGGCTTGATGTGACCTTGTTCTTTGCAGTTGTAGCATATCCTGCTGTTTTTCTTCCTGCAATCTTCTTCCTTGATTCCCGATATTTTGCAAAAGTTACAGTACACAGAGCATCTTCCTGAATGCTTTCTTTTGCAATTCCTACAGTAGGGTGCAGAGGTAGAACCTACATTTCTCCCACGGTTAGAATTTCCAGAACGAAATTCTTGAGTCAATTTCTGGGTTAGGTTTCTCCTTTGATCCTCTTCTCGGGTACGGACTAATTCGTCAGTCAAGGTATTGGCTAATTCTACAGCTTCTTCTATGGTTTGAGGTCTAGCTGCCTTGACTACGTGTCTAATCTCTCCAATTAATCCCCAAATATAACGAGAGATTAATACTGGTTCTGGTGAAGCAAGAGTTGGCACTATTCTAGCATATTCAAATAATATCTTAGTGTACCCCTTACTATCTACACCAGTCATCCTAAGATTTAGGAATTTGTTTGCTATCTGTTCCTTCTCATTGGGTGGGCAGAATTTCCTTTCTACCTTGTTTTTAAATTCTTCCCATTCCATATTATAAGTCCTATCACTTCCTCTTGTCTGGAGGATAGTGTTCCACCATTCTAGTGCTACATTCTTAAACAGATTAGAGGCAAACAATATCTTATCTTCTTCAGCACACTTGCTTATCCTTAAGACTGCCTCAGTCTTTTCTATCCAGCGTAAAGTTGCAATGGCCCCTTCATTGCCCGAGAATTCTATTGGCTTACAGGACCAGAATTCTTTATAAGAACAACCGTTAGGCACGGTTCTTCTTCTTTTGGGAATAGGCATTTGAAGTATAGGCCCATTGTTCACGCTGTTTTCTGGTTCAAGTGGTCGCTTACTGCTATGTTTGCTTTTATTATCAGCGTCCTTAACAGTTTGAAGTATAAATGGCATTGCATCTATAATTCCCTGTGCTACTATGTGTTGAATAGCACTATTATCCACTTGATGGTCATTGTTATTAATGCTCGGATTTTCATTAACCACGTTAATGTTACTCTAGTTATCGTTATTCAGATTTCCTTGATTTCCTTCGTCGGCCATCTGAATTTTAAACATTTATACCATATTAATATCACAAATAATAAGTAATATGGTAAATCACATAACACGCAATCTAGCCAAAAACGTAGATCATTGCTACTATACTCTTTTCATATACTTATGCGTCTATTACACACTAGTACAGAAATAAAGATTGCAATATCAACAGAAAATAGTAATATGCATCCGTACACACATATTTTTATTTTTATTTTTATTACTATTTCCTCCATCTTATTCACGGATATGGATTTATCCAAAAATCCATATTGCGTTCATCGTATTTCCATACGAGACGCTCTCCCACCTGACGCATTCTCTCACTGCTCTCTAAAATTTCCTCCCCAAAAGTCCTAAGTTCTTGAACGTTTTCTGCACTCATTGGGGGTGCAGGTTCTCGGACTAGGTTTGGAATCTGGGGTGCGTTTTCCTGATATGGGGGTGACAATTCCTGAAATTGGTAAGGATCCTCTAAAATCTCCCTAATATAATCATCTTGATAATAGGGGTCTAAAGGGTCCATACCTGGGTAAGCTTCTATGTTCTGTATGGGTGGATAATCCTGGATAGGGTAACGTTGCACAAAGTCCCTATTGTCGTCCCACCAGGGGTCGTAATTCGGGTCTAATGGATTTGGTGCAGGCACCCTAGGGATTTCTTCTGGGTTAAAGTCATGCATCTCTACTTGGTTTTCCTGATTTTCTATCTCCATTGGTTGTTCTGGGTTTTGTAGTTGTGGGGCTACTAATTGTTCCAAACTTGGGTCAGCAGCAGTTGTAGCTAAGATATGGAAATTAGCTAGGCTTCTATTTAGCATATCTTGAGTATGGGCATCTGTCTCTCGCTTAATAGCTGCTAAAGCCCTTTGCTGTTGCAATTTTCGCATTCTCTTCCTACGAGCAAAAACTTCTTTACTGAACCATCCTCGTTTCTTATTAGGAAATGGTTCTTCAGATTTAGCTCTAAAGGCAAATATTCCATCCTCCTGATCAACAGTATACCCTGAAAGGGCAGGCTGTGATGATGTACCTTCACTCCTAGGTGAATCAGATAACTGACGATTCACGTCTGATGGTCCTTGATCACTCATACTGAAAACTAACAGATAGTCAAATAACACATAACAAATAATTACAGTTATGCACGTATTTCCGTAATTATTTCCTAACACAAATTTTAGAATTTAAGTGTCAGCAGAACACTTCTTTGGCTCAGACCAGTGGCTAGGCTCTGATACCACCTTCTGTCACAACCCCCGATCCCTGATCCCCGGGAACGGGTGGACGCGAGCTCAGAGTTTGGTGGTATCAGGTTTATTTAATCTCGCTGCGGAATTTACACCAGGACCGTAGTTAGGAAATGTTTATCAGAGTAAAACCACCTCATTTAATATTAATAAACACATGGGTAAAACCCAAGTTTCTTATTACAATACATTTATAGGGACAAACCCTATTTTATTTAAATTAAAACATTGTTTCTTAGATAACTTTTATAGCCACTTATTTTCCAAGCCGTCAGTGCTCTCGAGCTGGCTTTTTCCCAATTGGCTTTCACATTGTGTTACCTGAAACAGGTTTTAAAAATATTTTGTCAGCGGGAAATACTGGTGAGTGAATCCTAGTTTAATCAAGAAACATTTTATCAATTAACACAGTATTAAGAGCGATCACATTGTTTATTTCTACCAAATTACTCAATCAGTATTGTCAATCCTTGACTTGTGGGTCATATTACGCATTGGCTAACTCGTTGTCCAAAGGTAACGTACTGTCGTCCCGACTTATTACTCGCAAGTAATAAATTTTGTATACAAAACCCCAAATACCGGCAGTAATTGAAGAACTACAAAGACTCAATCACTGCTTAATTTCATTGTAAAATAATTAAGGTTTTGTAAAATATCACAAAAAGATTAACAAAAAGAGGATAAACTCACATTGCTATCTTAGGCTTTTCGTAAGGGTTTCCTGGATATAATCTATAATTTATACAAATGTACATTGGTTTGTATCATAACCCTTTGAAAATATTAATGATACCCTCCCCGAGACGGCATTCCAACAACTACGTCGGGCAGAACCACGACAGTTGTTACGGAACCCTAAATCAATCGGGCAGCGTAACTATTATGAAACTGGGGTTATAATACTTACAACGGAGCAGAACCTCGCTAATTAGGGGCATAATACCCGCGTATTATAACACTACTACAGAAATTGTGATTGAGAATGAAAGGAATGCGCGACGGAAAGTGAAACCCGATGCCTACTATTTATAGTTCCTGATTCTGTCTTTCAGGCGGCCCGCGTAAGGTAAGGCTAAGCCTTACGCGGCCCGCGTCAACACCGGTCAACATAATAGCTTAGCTGGGTCAGCTAGTAGACTCGACACGATGTCGACACGTGTCAGCACCGGATGCTTCCGCGTTTCATGATCTGTCGCGGCCCGCGTTGTAACGCCCCAAAATCTGAATGTTAATATTTGTTGTATGTTATTGTGTGACACATCAGGAAATAAATAACTAGGCTATTTAACCTAGTTAAGGGTATGGTCAAAAGTCTTAAATGATTAAGGTAGTGTCAGTTATGTTTTAAAAGTAAACCCGAGGGGCTAAAATGGAACAAATGAAAGTTAAGTTATAAAATAACTAAACACACACAAACACACACATACGTGTGTGTTCGAGAAAGATCAGGAGGCTCCCATGGAGCCTCAAACCCTAAATCGCATTTAAGCTCAAATTGGAAGGCAAGATGAAGCTGAAATCCCTAACCGAGCATGGATTAATGATCACCAACACGAGGGGATCATAAGGTATGTCTTAAATCTAAGATTGGTGATCATGGGTGAAGTGGGTTATGTTCTAATCTGTGAGTTAATATGAAATTGATCATGTACAAGGGTTAGAATCCTCGTGTAGAACATGGGTTATGAATGGTTTGCGTTAATTTGATGATTAGAGGTGACACCCATTAGTTAGGGTGAAGATGATGACTAGAATCACCTCCTATGTTCAAGTCTTGTTGAATGATTGATGTATTATGTGGGTATGATGAATTATTGTTAGATGAAAATATAGGAATATGATGATGTTATGTTTAATGTTCATTTGGAATGATACATGATGATTAATAGTTGGTTTTGATGGGTTATGTATGAGTTTAGAAGAAGTGTGCATGAAATAGTTGTACGTTATGCTTAAAAGGTAGTACTCACATCAAGTGTATGATGAAATGTATGTAGTGTCGTCCGTATAGTCGATTATGATGTTACGGGTATATGATGATAAGTCGATAGTTAAGTATGGTTAATAGTTGACTTTTGAAAGTCAACTAAGTATAAGAAACATGATTTGACTCGTTGTCGTAAATGTAGGTTGATGGGAAGTTGTATGGTACATGTTATAGCAATCCGTGTTAAATGTAATGACATGATGAGTTACATGAGTTTAACGTATACGGATATGATTATATGAAGTTGATTATGTATTTTAATGCTTGTTAGAAATAACTAAGGAAAGTTAAGTGTGAATTATGCGAGTGATATGATTGTTACGTGTACAAAGGTGTATGCTAATAAGAGCGTGATTTCAATGAAATGAAAGTATAGGAATCACGCCGAGACGGACTCAAGCATGAGGTGTTAACGGGTCAAGAAGAGGCAAGGAATCGGATACGAGCATGGACGCATAAGGTAAGTGATTTCCGTAATCACTTCTTAGTACAAGTAAGTAATAAAGCGTTGTAACGAATTAAACATGATGTTTGAGGTCAAATATGTGTTAAAGTCTTTCGTCGTAAATGATGGGTTTAATGTTGACCAAAATGCCCTTGATGGGTATTTTGGGGTAGACGATCTTAAAAGTAGTTTAGAAGTAAGTTATTCGATTAGAGTAATGTTTTGGACAAGTGTGGAAGTGGGGATGATGGTTTGGTCAGTCATAGACCAATTAATGCACGAATACCCTTAACGGGTCAAGTTAAGCATATGAACGATAATGTGTTACGAGGATGCAAGACATCCAAGAATTTAGTAGGTTATGATAGACGTCACGGATAATGTTAGATTTATAAGATGCTATGGTAAAATAACCAAGTTATGTTGATGAATGCACGAACGGGTAAAAATGGTAAAAAGGGTAATAAGTCGAAGAGTTAAAAGTCTGAAATTTTGTTAATCCGGATGTCGGATCTTAACTCCAAAAGATGGAGAATTAAATTACGGACGCGTAGGAAAAAGAATCGGGTAAAACGGACCAATAACGAAGAAGTTATGACCGTTTCTGTGAAACGCGGACGTGCTGGGAATCTGCAGCATAGCAGCAACAAACATTCTGTTTGTTTTAGGGCGTCGCGCTGCGTGACGGCCTGTCGCGCTACGCGACGGGGTGGCTGTTTGGCGAAAGTTGTTTGTTAGCTCCGTTTTGTATCGGGAACTCGTTTAAACGCGTTTTAAGTCGCGTATGACTAGTTTAACTCATGTTTTGTGACCATTAGGGTAAGCGTATGTGTGGATAGGTATGTATGGATGTTGTATATCTCTATACACGTATGTAGAAATGTATGTGAGCGTGTATGCGGGAATGTATGTAAGATTATAGTGTGTAAGCAAGTACATAAGGATATATGAAGAGGTATATGAATAGGTAAGTATGAGTTGGGTATGTTAAAGCAGGTGGTTATAAATATATATGTAAGTAAGTATGTAGGCATGTACGTATGTATGTTTTATAAACCTAAGTGTATGTATGTATGGGTGTATGTAGGAAGTATGTATATGTACGAAAGTGAGTATGTACGAATGTATGCACGTATGTAGGTTTGTGTGAAGGCATGTAACAAGGTGTATGTATGTATGTACGCGTGTATGTATGTGTGAATGTATATAGGTGTGATGACATGATCGTACGTGACGATGTGGGTATGTATATATGTAGATACATATAGAATGTTTGATATGTAATTGTATGTAAGTTTGTGTGTAGGTTGACAGGTATGTGTGTACGTATGTATGTATGGAGATAGTGTGTATGAAGTTTAGGTATGTATGGAACTCTTTTGATACGATCAAGTGTTTACGTTGTTTATTCGTGTACATGGAGTTAGAAGTGAAATGCAGGAATGGCAAAGAAGTCTCACCACGGATGGTATGACAGGATGGAAAAGTTGGAATGTAAAGAGTAAATGAAACGAGAAGTAAACGTGAACAAACCTTGTATGTTTATAATGCGTACTAATGTATGAATTTTATGTGGTGAGCGCAGGTAGTACCAGACATGAGGATATCCAAGAATTGGAGATCGAGGATCGAGTCACAAGACAGATTGTACGGGAATGTTTTAAATATGTAATTTAGTGTTGATAAGTTATGTTCTTATATTATAAAATGAATTTTTTAGAATGTCAAGATGTATGTCAGGAAAGAAATTTTCAGACTCGAAATTCCGCTGCGTCACTTTAAGGTTAAACGTGTTAGGGTGTTATACGCGTCAACTTAGACGAGGTCTTACGCGGCCCGCTTGAACTAAAGAAATCAGCGGAGTTAAAGTCTGGTCTTGATACGGCCCGCGTGAAGTTGAGGTGAGGTCTTATGCGGCCCGCCTCAACTCATAATTCAGATTTTATTTTTATTTTTATAAACTATAATGTATTTTGGGCTCGGTTTTCACATACGGGGTGTAATATAAGACATATTGAGACATTCTATAATATACCGGAGTGTCTGAAATTATTATAAGGATGTTGGTTTTACCGAGGGTTGTTACAATTACTATGTTTTTATGTTTGTTTTTTGTTCATTATTTTTATATTCTATACCTTTAACGTCTTTCTGATATTTTCCAAATATGGATAAAGTTATGTATTTTGATTTATATAATCTGTATTTTTTTGTCATGTTATCATTTGTTTCGAACAATAACAATAACATCTTAATGTTTACTAATATCGTATTTTTTTAATCAGTATCAGAGAACCCTGCTTCTGTAGGCATATGAATCGAGCAGACGAAGTTATTCTGGTAATTGATAAATTATTACATGACTTACTTCTGTTTTTTTGGTTGTTATCATTAACTACAATTTATTATTATTTTTTTGTTTATATTTTTTTTTCTGTAATTATAATTCATGTTCCACTGTTTGGTTTATTAGTCGATTCCTTCGAATGCAGCGTGCAAACTGTGGGGTGTGGATAAAGCCCCTACAAATGTTATGATACATACTGAGGATGGCCGGATTTTTAATGTTTCTTTAAGCGAATCTAAAGGAAAGTTATTCTTTTTCCATGGATGGTCGAATGTTGTCATACATTTGCGGCTAACCAAAGAATGTTTGGTAGTATTCAATCCCCTAGATTGTACTACGTTCAAAGTAACATATTTCCTTGATGGTGTTCGTCGTAGCTCTTTTTGGACATATCTGCTACCTACGTCATCTCATTTTTATGTAAGATATTTTTAACTTTTATTTTTCTTAAAGTATTTTCGTTGTTCTTTAGTGATATTAAAACTAACTTTCTTATTGTTTTTTGTTATCATTCTTATAGGTCATTCCTGAATGTATTCTGCCGAAAACCTTTACTACATTCATTGATGTAATATCCACTATAATGATAGACAACAAAACGTTTCACGTTAGTATTGAAACGACTGACGGTAAAGTCGGTTTTACCGTTGGTATTGACGTTATTGTTAGTCAGTTACAATTAGAGCCTGGTTGTTTTTTGTTATTTACAAAATATTTTGGTAATTATTTTAATTTAAAAGTTTTTGGAAAAAAACGGTGTTGAAAAGAGCTTTCTTGATGTAGATGTCGATGAGGTAAGTATACATTTGGCTACTTCTATATATTTTTTATATATTTTTATTCTAATAAATGTTATATTTAATTTGCAGCCTTTACTTGCACCTATCGATGTTGTAAATGAAGTTTTTGAAGAACCACATGGTCGTGTTCATCGGTTTGTTCGTATGGTGTAACACTCTACTCGTTTTCACAATATTTTATTATTAACAAGGCCTTAATATACCAAAAACCTTGGTTTTTATATCAACATAAGGAAAAATTTAACCAAGTTAACATCTAGGATAAATACTACTAGTTTAAGAATCCCAATACAAAAGAAAAAGTGTTTAAGTGTTAATTACATAAACATTGATATGAACATATTTAAGTAATCGCGGAAGCTTCAAAATATCGGGTTCGGTTCTTGGTATTTGCTTGATCGCCATCCGGATTAGGTCCATCGTCACCTATGGTCAAAACCACATAAACGTTTAGTTTTGACACTTTAAAATCAAGTATAAACAAGTATCTTGGATTAACATGGAAGAAATAACAAAATTTGGACGAAGTGGGATGGTCGCGCCGCGCAACCGGGTGACCAGCAAGCCGTCGCGTCACGCCACGGCCGTCGCGTCGCGCGACGGTGGGCCTGTTTGGCCGTGGCGCGGCGCGAGTGAGTGATTTCAACAGAATGTTGTTGCTGGTTATTGTATATCAGTCCAGCACCCCCATATCCCATTTATGAACTTTAAACCATCATAACTTTTGACTCGTAAGTCCGTTTCAAGTGATTCTTTTTCCAAAACGTCTGTAATTTAATTACCGACGCGTCTATAATGTTTATCATACCAAAAATTTGGTTTACAGACTAAATGACTAAAATCACTATGTATTTATTCGACCCATTAAGTTACACTTATTTTTCTATCTTTTCAATAGTAAACATAGGGCGCATTTTACCCAACTTTCGGGGCTTATTATCACTGGCATTTCAATATCCATATTATGGCTTCATGCTCGTATGATTGTAACCGCCTATGCTAACTATTTAATAACTTGACGCTATCAATACACCATTATTCAACCCGTTTGGCTCATCTATGGAATCCTCCACTATGATGACTACCAAACGAGCTCTAACCAATTCTTGACCTATTATTCCATATAGCGAACATTGTCGCTTCAATCAACACAACCTCTATTCTACAATTCAACTATACACTTGCTAATTATCAAACTTACTCAATGTAACGGATCAAGTTACATACCTTTAGTGCACGCCCTTCAAACGCAAATCACCACCGACTTGTCCACTCGACGCTCCGGTATCATTTCCTATAGAGTTCAATCATGACGTGTTTAGAACTCTTTTCAATCACATATCGCATAATTTGCCAAAACATCACAATTATGCGTTTTAACTTTAAAATTTCAGTTTCGATCCTTCTTTGAGGCATTTCTACAAACACTTAAAGGGCATGATTTTATATCTTTTATATTCAAGTTCATGGCTTGTCGCTTAGTCAAAATTAACATCAATCGAGCTATCGCATATAGAATCAAACATCAAATTTTTCAGAAATCAGTTTCTATGAATCAAATTACACTAGAATAACATTCAAAACCCTAGTGTTCATCAAGTTCTATATAACCCACTAATCACCTACAATGGTGGCCATGGATTTCACTAGAATTTAGCATGATTTCAACATGTACTTGTCTAGGGTTTACTCCTAGACATTTTAATGTTCCTATTCCATCCACAAATCACACATGCATCATCAGATTTCGAATTCTCTAAATTCATGAGAATTTCAAGTAGAGAATTTTTTGTCAAATTTTACATACCTTATGATCTCCTTGCAATGGGGATCACTAATCTATGCTTGATTTTCGTTTTGGACTTGATTTGAACCTTTAAATTGGAGGTTTTGAGAAGAACTAGGGTTTTGGGGAGCTTGGGGTCGCCCCCTGCTTCTGATCGATCTCAACAACACACAGGCAAGTGTGTTTTGTGTTTAATTCTTTTGTTTTATTAATAATAGTTTTCATTTAGACACTTTTGGCCCCTTAACTTTCATTCTTTATTTGTTTTAACTCTTTAACTACTCATAACTCATCACCTAGCTAGGTTAATGTTATTCCTAGTTAGTTTATTTTTCTTATTTATTTACAACATTATTGTATTATAAAAATTTCTATTTTCGGGGTGTTACATATGGCTGGTACCGATTTTGTAAGTTCTAATCTCATTTTACAAAGTACAAAAAATTAAGTGTTACTTAATATCTTTTTAGTTTCATCTTTGTTATTAATTTTATTTTTAAAACAATACAGAGGCTTCCTGATCCTGTTTCACGAATGGCCAAACTTGATCTTGGTTTAAAAGATACAACCGTCAGACTTCTGCATCGGGATCCCCCAGAGCAGTTTACCAACGGTACTAGACGTGAAAGGAAACATGAAGGTTTTCGATATGCTTTAACCCGATGGTCGAAGTTCATGAAATCTGCTGGAATTAAGGTCCGTGACACCGTTCACTATTCTTTTGACGAAAATGAGCAAGTGTTGAGTGTTGAAAAGGTTGTACCTTACGTTAGGCGTACTAATTAGTTATTTGACATTTTGGTTTGGTTTTTTCCTTTTCATATGGTAGATATTAACTTTTTCTATAGTTATTGGTTTTTAACATTGTTTATGGTTTTGAATTTCAAGTTAATACATTTTATCATATCTTAACTGTGATTTGAACCACTATAATGACAATCTATAAGATAATATCATATTATTAAATACGCCATGTATAAAATATTTAATCTATGTTTTAAGTAGTTTTTATTCCCATTAAACATATGATTGATAAAAACCGGTAAAAAAAACTTTTAAAATATTTAACCAAGTTCTAATTTATACCATTTGGTGATATGTACCTATAACAGTCATACTTAACAATGTAGATATAAAGAAATTAATATATTCAGATATTAAGATAGCTGTTTATTTTTAGAGTTAATTACACGGTTAGTCCCTGTGGTTTACTGAAAATAACAAGGTCAGGTACTAATAGTTTAAAATCACATTCTAAGGTTCTAACTTTTCATTTTGTAACAATCTAGGGTATTAACACTAACTTTAGTTAACTTTTCTATTAAATTAAAGTGAAATTACTAAAATAACCTTTTACAACTACAGGGGCCATTTATGTAGTAAGCTTTATTTTAATTTAGGGACCATTTGTGTAACTACTCTGTACTAATGGTTGTACTAGTGGTTTTTCTAAACCACCATATACGCACACATACAACCTTAGGTGTACAAATGGTAGAGGGAGAAAGTAACAGAGCCAGCGAGTCTCCGGCGATTGGCGGAGCTCCGGTGCGTGGTAGGCATCAACCTACTAAACCGAGACTAAGGAATCTCATGATGGTGACAGATTGTTCAACAGAGTGGTGGTGGTGATGTTCTCAACTGTGACAGATTGTTCAGGGGTGAGTAGGAACGTGACTGGGAGTGAGTCGGGTTGGTAGAATGAGTTCGACGAATGGTGGGGTGACTCAGTGAGTTCTTGGTTGTGGAATTTCCAGAAGTATGTGGAGGCAGAACAAGTGGCGGGAGGGTGACCGACTTGGTTTAGTGTGGTTTGGTTTGTTCTAAAAAAAGTGATTTTTTAACTACCTCAAATTGGGGATCTAGAGTAAAGGCATATGCTGTAGAATTATGTATGAATTCAGTTGAAGGTATAAAACAAAAACTCTTTTGTTTTTCTTTTTCAGTTACATATGTTTCTTTACTTATCTGAATTTCAATATATGTGTTGATTATTAATATAAATTTGAAGAACATTGGAAGAAATTTTATTTTTTTGAATGATTTTTTTGGGGTTCACTTTACAACAAGTGCCGTTGAAGATCCCTTTTTTCCAGAACAACAACATCGTTTGAGAAGTTAGAAAAGCTTCAATTTTTTTATTTCACACACTCACAATTTTTACAGAACACAGCAAAATCCTTTGATGGGTAGGATAGATAATTAAATGAAGTGGTTGAATATTTTGTTTAAATTTGAATTGATTAACTATTATTTGGGATTTGATGAAAACAGGTAGGAAGAATGGCTGGTCAATTTGTCAAGCCAAGATAAGATCCTTTTAAGGAGAAAAATGGTGTGAGAGTACCAAGTTATAGAGTGGATAATGTAAATGATGATGAGTTTAATTTGAAATCAAGAACACTTGACCCATAAAGAATTTATTTTATTCATTTATGGCCCCTATAGTTGCAAAAGGGATTAAAATAAAGTTATCTACATAAATGGTCTCTGTAGTTGTAAAAGGTTATTTTAGTAATTTCATTTTAATTTAACAGAAAAGTTAACAAAAGTTAGTGTTAATACCTTAGATTGTTACAAAATGAAAAGTTAGAACCTTAGAATGTGATTTTAAACTATTAGTACCTGACCTTGTTACTTTCAGTAAACCACAGGGACTAACTGTGTAATTAACTCTTATTTTTAAAAAATATGCCATTACTGTTTATGTACACATGTTTATTAATATCATAACTGAAATACAAATTTTACATAACTTACTTTGTTATTTTCATATTTTTTTGTAATGTTGTTGTAAACGAATTAGATTATTTCATAATATGTATTGTTTATCAATTTTTATTAACACTCATCTGTGAATAGTCAATTAAAAAGCGATCATGATTATCGTGAAAGTTCAGTTAATTACTCATTTCTAATAAGTTTGCAATAGTTTTCCTTTAAATTTCTTAATGTTCTGTTCAACATTTTAATTCCGCTGAAGATTCACTATATAAAACATGTGTTAATGTGTATAAGATAAGTTTTTGCTTCTGTTTCTGTTTCTTGAATATGTGTTACATTATGTATTTCTTAGACCTTTACGATATTTTACACTTGCTTATAGGTAGCATTTCCAGGTTTTAATTGATCTTTATGAATGGCTTCATTTGTTATTTTGGTTGCACACAATTTTTTAGATTTATGGAAACTTATCAATCATAAATTTAAAAATTACGTCATTCCTTTGAAATAGTATCAGAATTATGGAAACTGATCAATCATAAATATTTATATTACCCCGATTTTTATAATTTAGTAAAGGTTGACAATTATAATTAAAATTTAAAATATTGTTACCAAAATTATGTTTTACCTTTGGTTATAAATAAATCTAATTACTTATGTTTGATACACATCCCAACTACTCACTTGGTATAATTCGAGGTCTTATCTTCTGGTATGAGTATTATGATTTTCATTTTAATTCACATGCTTATTGTATTGTTTATTTAACATATTCTGATTTTTATAGACTTTTCTTCCTTGATTTTTCTATTATCATCGTCAACTTTTATAATATTAAGTTTTTTTCTTGAATTTCAGAGATGGAACATGCTGCTATCACACTTCTGAATAATGTTGATCTTAATGTTGATGATTACACTATCAGAATCCGCATAGTTCGGCTATGGACAAGATCTTCCTTCAACAATCCTAGGAAGATTTATTGCTACGACCTGATATTCATGGACCAGGAGGTTTTTTTTATGGCAATTCATATAATTTTTTAATATCAATTTAATGTCTGATTCTTTTTATTGAGTTTTATTATACAACGTTGTGTTGTAGGGCACGAAAATGCAGGCATTTGTTTTACAAAAAAAACACTACAACTTATGAGCATTTGCTGAAAGAAAATCAGTGTTTAACTATTCGTAATCCTTCCATGGGAGAAAACCGTCAGAAAGTTAAATATGTTCATAGTTCGTTGAAGATCAATCTAAATGACAACACCATTGTTGAGGCATCCAACGAACCTGTTGGTGCTGAATGGGGATTTGATTTTTCTCCATTTGAATCTGTTGTGGATGACCCTGATGATGACGGCAAGTCATTCAAAAGCCCTATTGGTATGTTTTTAAAAATGTGTTCTTCATATTTAATATTTAAATACTATATTTTTAATGTTATTTTAATTACAATTTTTTTACATTTTTTAGATGTTATTGGTTTTGTGGTTAAGTGTCTTCCGTCGGAGGATAAAACTGAAAATAATAACGGCAAAGACGAGAAGAAGGCTACCTTTATTCTGGAAGATTTGCAGTACATTCTTATACATACCTACATTTACTTCTATTTATTCCATTTTATTTTTTTTACAACTACCAACTTAACTATTTAAACGGTTTGTTGTAGACACCAGCAGATTTACGTTACTTTATGGGGGGTTTATGATGATCAAATTATAGAATTTCAAAAGAACCATAAGGATGAAAAGAATGTTGTTGTCGTTGTTCAGTTTGGCAAGTACCGGTTTTGGGGAGGTATATTTTATATACTGACTGTCAATTTTCAAACAACTTCATATTTAATTTATTCAATGTTTTTTTATTTATATGTTTCTTTAACTAAACAGGAAATTTGTTTGTCTCCAATTTGTATACTGTAACTCGAGTGTTCATAAACACTGAAGTTCCTGAGATTTTGGAATTTAAGAAAAGGTATGTAATCTTATTAAGTTTTTGTTTTATAATATATTTTGTATACATATTACTGTCACAAACGTTATTATTTCTGTACAGTTTCCTTGCTCAGCTTACTGCGTCAACGTCTTCCGGTTACTCCGGATTGAGTTCCCCTGTTATGAAGTCAATGTCTGAGGAGTATCTATCTGATATTTCCTTTGGTACGATTGGAGCATTAAGCGAAATATCCCAAGTATTCTTACAATTTTTATTATTTTTTATTATACCTATTTTTTTTAACTTTCAGAATGTAGTAAATTATATACTATCTATACAACAAAAGTTTGTTATTATCCTGGGAACAATTAAAAGTTTTGCTTCAGAAGACTCATGGTTTTACAATGCATGTAAAACTTGCAACAAAAAAGTTCTTACGAACACCATTTGTGTAACACCCTTATTATTTATATAACAAAACAACGATACATAGTGCGGAAGCTTATTTCTTGATCGTATTCGGTTCTTCGTTGTGCTTGATCATCCTCCGGAGCTAAAATCATACCTGAAACTCATAAAACATGAGTTGGATTAGTCATATGTAACTTAGAACGTATTTAAACGAGTCCGGGAAGCGAAACTGATTAAAATAATTTTTTTTCGCTAAATCAGGGTTCTGTCGCGTGTCGCGGAGGAACCATGTTGTTCCTTCGCGTGTCGCCTGGGAAACCAGTTTCCAGCAGGTCGCAGTTCAGATCAGCTATGCCAGTTTTTACGGAAACGGCCATAACTTCTTCGTTATTGATCCGTTTTACCCGATTCTTTTTCCTACGCGTCCGTAATTTAATCCTCCATCTTATGGAGTTAAAATCCTACATCCAAAATAAGAAATTTTGAGACTTCTAAGCCTTTGGCTCGTTACCTTTTTACCGAATTTTAACTCGTTTATGCATTTTATCAAACAAACGTATTATGCTTTTCCCGAATTTTAACCGAATTTTAACTCGTTTATGAATTTTACCGAATTTTAACTCGTTTATGAATTTTAACTCGTTTATGCATTTTAACTCGTTTATGCATTTTAACTTCTTCTAAGCCTTTGGCTCGTTACCTCAATTATGTATTTATCTTATTCGTAACTAATACGATAAGAGAATATTCTAAAATATAAGACTAGTGTAAGCTATACTTACCTTGCATCCGAATTATGCTTTTCCCTTCATTCTTGATTCGTTTGACCCGCTTTCACTCCAAGCTTCACCTAGCTTGTTTAAGCGCCAACTATTATTCATCATTTCACAAGGTGGTTAGTTTAGTCATAACTTAATACGATCATTCCACCCTACGCATTTTATATTCAAGAATTATCATTCATCGTATTATAGGTCGGTTTGACTGTTTAAAGTCAACGGCCTATTAATCATAAGTGATTACATGATGTAGCTTTACTACTCATTTAACTACTTGGTCAAATACACGGTAGCATCATACTTAGGCTACCGTTTATTCACTTTGTTTACCAAGTTTTATAACCATAATTCATCGAATTAACACTACATTAATCTTTCTTAACACATGATGATATCAAGCTTCATTTTTAACATGAATTTATCATCATTTCCATTCTTTTTACACCAAACCCAATTCATGGTAATTATGATTCATGTACTCAAACACCTAAATGGTTCAAGTAGCATACTTTTATTATCTAATATGAGGATTCTAATCACAATTTAGACACTAACATCATCATATCATAAAAACCCATCTCTATCATGTATGAACAAGTACTCAATCATGTAAATTTGTTCAAGTACTTTGTTTCTACTATCAACTATGATGATTTCAAGCACAATTATATCATCATCTTCATTATCTAGCCATAACCCACTTAGCACATACAAGGGAAATCATCAATTCCCTAGTTTTCAATACTAGTTCATCAAATTGTTAACTAGGGTTGTTCCTACACGTAGATTTCTTCACAACTACACTCATGGATTCATCATCCATTCCCAAATTGTGATTTTGAGTGTTCATCATAACTTCAAGACATCACCAAATTACAAAATTTAACATACCTTACGATCCCTTTGACTTGGTGATCATTTATACGCGTTCATGCATTGATTTGGGGCTTGATTCGAGCTCCAATTTGGTGAATTTGTTGATTCTAGGGTTTGAGATCTCTTGGTCGCTCCTGATGATCGATCCACACACACAAAGTGTGTGTGGTGTGTGTGTGTTTTTTTTATTAAAAGAACTTGTTCCCTTTTTGACGATTTTGGTCCCTCAAGTTTTGTTAACTAGTAAGTAGGCTACAACCTACTTATTTTCAACAATACTTTGTTTTGTTAACTAGGTTAAACTTTGCTAGTTTAACTTAGTGAGTTCGGGGTAATCATAACCCGTTTTATTTTAAGTCCCGTTAGCTCGGGCCTTCTATATACTTTGTTTTCCTCAAAGTATTTATCCTCTTTTAATTAACATCAAATTTATTTATTTAAATCCTAATATTAACCGGGTTAATTTTTACCACTAACGGTATTTACCCGTCGTCACTAGTAACGTGGTTTAATTACCAAACCCATTTTTGGGGTGTTACAAGTCTACCCCCCTTAAAGAGGTTTCGTCCTCGAAACCTTTTCTTACATAATTTATTGAGTTTCAACCCAATGTACATAAACTGAGTAACCTTCTAAGCATTACTCACACTTTGACCATTTGTTAGTGTCATTAGACAAATATGGTAACATCTTTTAATTACACAACGTATGTATCTTTTATGCGAATTTACGCAACTCAGAATAACGCCATCTTGTCATTTCGACTTGTTTGATTAACTTAGCGAAATCCATCGCCTTTATACTTTCGGATTCTTTGTGAATCCGTTATTTTCACCCATTTGGATGTTTCTAGTGAGATCTTTCACTGTTTATAAATGGACCCCTTTTCCTTACGAACTTATTCATTTGGTTCATTCGTACAGCATTCGCCACTAAAATGAATTTCCTGATTTTATCTTATTTATTTAGCACTATCTAGATGTGCTATTAACGGAATTCTATAAGGCATATTACCACATACCTTCCGGCTTTATCCTTTTTACCGTGCCTTTACTCGATCTGACTACCCAACACTTTGCTTGTGTTGCCTTGTGATCGCTCAGTATAGGCGATCAATACTTTTCGTTATTATGACCTCATGGACCATCACTGCCGTTTTGTACTCACTTACCTTTATTATTTGGCTTGACTGAGTAGCCATTTGGCCACTTGGTCATACACGCTTATCAACTATGATTATTTCACGCTAATCTTAATATAGATAGTGTGTTGAACACTTTCTTAATTTAAATATTGACCTTAACCGACCTCACTGACTAGTCAGTTACTTTATACCCATCTCTCGGGCTACTATGTGATTTTATTTCACATAACTTTCCTGACCGTGATCGCGTCACGTCGTGTTTTAGGTTTATTTCCCAATCATCTCATACTATATATGTTTGATAAAACGTTGTTTTTGACTAAAACGAAATTTTAGTTTAATGTTTTATCTTTAATTTATTTCAAGCAATTTTGACGACTTGGCATTTACTCTTTTACAGTCTTTGTTTTACGCGAGGATTCTCACTGGTTCTCTCGCTTTATTTAAGTAACTCGTAGGTTCTCTCACGTGGCCTCGTAGGCTATTTCCTTAGGTCTTCACCCCCTTTTAATGGGAACCCTAAGGTTTATTCCCCTTTCTTTTCGTGACCCGAGGGTCATTCTGGTCCCGTAGACCTTAACACTAATCGCATTCCCGTAGGTTACGATGATCCCACAGATTCATCTTTTATTTGTATCTACATTCAAATGCATATATGTATATATGCATATATAGCTTCAAAGCATGTCTTGTTATGTTTGGAATCGTATATTTCCGCTTTTGAACTTTAGTTGACCTTGATCGTAATCTAAGGCTTCATTTGTTTATTTTCGGACGAAATTTTCCGACCTTATGACTTCTCACATCATTTATGCGTCGGTTCATCTTATGCTCACCATTCTCCATTTTTCATATATCCGTACTCGATTATGTCCCATTACCGGGCTCATTATTCTTTTGCTTTTAACGGTGCCACTATCCCGTTTGTATTTACTCATGCCGTCCGGCGTGATACTGTAATCGACCCGTTCAACTTTAAAATAGTTGAACATAATTTATTCACAGTTTTTATTTACATTATTTTGTCATCTTTTAGTTATGACCCAAAACCCGAGTCCTTTAACTTTTCATCCGAGTTTCCGTTTCTCGGTCTGTGCATGCGTTCAATTCTTACCCATCAACCGGGTGTTTTACCGAAGTCGTTATTATTGCAACCCTCCCGGTATGCATTAAGACTTCGCTTCATTTCTATATTCCGACTTTGTCCTCGAGTTTGACGTTTTACAAAAACGACTCGTTTAGGGACATATTCGCATTTTCCGGGTTCGAGTGTAAGTACACTCCCTCCCAATGCTTGTCTAAATCATTTTTCATGTTTGCGTTTTCTGGGTTCGAGTGTAAGTACACTCCCTCCCAATACTCGTCTAAATCATTTTTCATGCTTGCGTTTTCTGGGTTCGAGTGTAAGTACACTACCTCCCAATACTTGTCTAAATCATTTTACATGCTTCTTTGTCCCTTCACTAGGGCTCATCATCCTAATGTAATACGCTTCCGTCACCCGGCTGTGCGTTTACATTATTATCAATTATTTTGCTCATTTGATTCATTTGGGTACTTTTAAGTTAGTCCCATTCACACCGCCCTTACTACATCGGATGTAAACGTGTCCGCCATAAGAAGTTCATGGTATCATATGCCACTACTTACTTGGCCAGAGTAAGCGATTAACACATGACACACATGACCTTTTTATAGTTTTCACATCACGCCCTATGTAAGTAACGCCTCTATTTGTTTCTCTTGGAAACAATATCCCGAATACATTTTCTATTCGGGTTTTTCCAAGTTTTTAATCTACATATGCAACTTTCAATTTCTACTTATTTGTTGCATATTACTATTTGTGCGATTATTTAAAATGTGCACCTGGTAATGTTTGCCCCAACGGGCGTTCCTTGCCATTAACCTTGTTCGCGGTCGTTACGCGATTTAGTCCTCGGTGAGCATGCTCCTCTTGTCATACTTCGGACCGTTCCTCTATCATATCCTAATTTGTTCAACTCTTGTCATCTTTAAATGCAAGTGTCCTTCAATCAAGCCACTCACAAAAGTTAGTAATGTCAACTTCAATAATCGCCTGTATTATAATACAAGGCTTTTTATACTATACGTGTCAAAGCGCAAAATTTCGTCAACTAATTCAATCATTTAATTAGGGTAATGTGTATCACACGGTAGCCCTATGTGTTGTTTACAACACTTTAGCATGCTAAACTATTAACATACTTGTACTTACCGGATTTGCGATCAAGCTTCGAACCGAACACATTTGTCAACAACCTTGAGCTCTGATTACCAACTTGTAACACCCTTATTATTTATTTAACAAAACAACGATACATAGTGCGGAAGCTTATTTCTTGATCGTGTTCGGTTCTTCGTTGTGCTTGATCATCCTCCGGTGCTAAAATCATACCTGAAACTCATAAAACATGAGTTGGATTAGTCATATGTAACTTAGAACGTATTTAAACGAGTCCGGGAAGCGAAACTGATTAAAATAATTTTTTTTTTGCTAAATCAGGGTTCTGTCGCGCGTCACGGAGGAACCATGTTGTTCCTTCGCGTGTCGCCTGGGAAACCAGTTTCCAGCAGGTTGCAGTTCAGATCAGCTATGCCAGTTTTTACGGAAACGACCATAACTTCTTCGTTATTGATCCGTTTTACCCGATTCTTTTTCCTACGCGTCCGTAATTTAATCCTCCATCTTATGGAGTTAAAATCCTACATCCAACATAATAAATTTTGAGACTTCTAAGCCTTTGGCTCGTTACCTTTTTACCGAATTTTAACCCGTTTATGCATTTTATCAAACAAACGTATTTGTTTGATTCCTATATTACATACACTTCTACAAATTAATTTTACCTACCATATTAGGTTCTAATCATAGGTTTATTACACAATTTAAACCCGTTTTCGCTTGTATGCTTATTTTGACCCGTTAAGGGTATTTAAGCACTTTCGAGCCTAAAATCGCTTTCGATAGTTTCTAGCATTTCGTCACCACATTTCTTATCCTATAATCTCCCACCACAATTGTGTTTATGGCGGGTTTGATGTGGTGATCTATATAAACCAAATTTTACCTCTCGAATCATTATTTTACGGCAAAAACTCAAATAGTACCGTTTGACTAATATAATACCTCTTTCAACTTCTATACTTAATTTATGTCACACCCCCAAAATCCACCTGCGGAATACCACCGCTTGGAGGCGTGACTGACCAGGATCCAGCCACCAATCATATTGAACAAGCAAACACGTAATTATAAAAGTTCAACCAATACAATTGGTGTTCAACAAAACATAGTTTAAGTTGCAAGCGGAAGCATAAAGTTTAAAGTCAAAACATAAGTTCAATTGTTTCCAAGTTTAACATGGCACACAGCTGTCCATGTCCCACAACTCGTTCGTTGATCAGAGCCGTCAACTGGGCTTGTGTCAGGTTAACGCGTCCAGACATGATCTTCATATTAAGAGGAACGTGAGTGAGAGGGGTTCGCGAAAATGCGATGACAGAAGTGGGTAAGTACACACGTGCTCAAGCAACAGTAGTTATACTAACCAAGCATACCATAAGCAATGTACTATGTAACTAACAAGTAGGCAATATGTACACAGATCATATCATCTAGGATGTCGAGCCTTGCATGTGGAGTGAAGCGTCGTTGTGGATCGTAGAGCACTGTACAGGTTATAGTCTGGTTTTAACAAAAACGTTTCTCCTTTATTAAAACCAAGTTCTCTATAACCAATGGCTCTGATACCAATCTGTCACACCCCCAAAATCCACCTGCGGAATACCACCGCTTGGAGGCGTGACTGACCAGGATCCAGCCACCAATCATATTGAACAAGCAAACACGTAATTATAAAAGTTCAACCAATACAATTGGTGTTCAACAAAACATAGTTTAAGTTGCAAGCGGAAGCATAAAGTTTAAAGTCAAAACATAAGTTCAATTGTTTCCAAGTTTAACATGGCACACAGCTGTCCATGTCCCACAACGACTCTCTTCCATGCAAGTTCCAGCTAAGCACCTATCGACCTGCAAAGCATGTAGTAACGAGTCAACAACAAGTTGAGTGAGTTCACGGTTGGGTGTTTGTTTTAAGTTGTTTCGAAAACGGTTTCCTTTATCTGGCATCCTGCCGTGGGGGTTACCCCATAGTTAAAAACGTGACTTGTTTATTCCCGGTTACTCTGGCAATCCAGCCGTGGGGGCTACCCCGTGTTAGTTATCTGGCATTTCGGCCGTGGGGGCTACCCCATGTATATACTAGACTCGTTACCATATCGACTGCTGACTGTAGTCATGTTTATGTGCCCTGAAACTGTCAATGTCTATCATCATTGACGTGCCCCAAATCCATTAGTTCACGCCCGTCCTCTGCGGCACGGTGTGAGGTTTGTCAGACCTAAATAGCGCTATCTAACTAATGACCCGCTCGCCATTGGCCCGGCGATTAAGTCGATATAAAAAGGAGGGACTTCGTGATAGAGTTTTGGTCTAGTACGAGTTATCTGTCCGTGAGGACGAGGAATTACATTCCTGAACCATTGCTGTCCTACCCAAGGAGGACGAGGAACCCATGTTCCTTAACCCCAATTCCCGACCCCTGGGAATCCCATGCTTTGTAGAGGGTGTGAACTCACCTTAGTTTGCTCGGCAGATACACAGAAAGTCAATCAAGTCGCAAGTGGTCAACTACGTCCTAACATAGATACTATTCAAGTCAGGTTCAAACCAAGTAGTGCACGTATTTTCTACACGTATTCATACAAAAGTAACGATCATGGCGTACACGTTTATCATGGCAGTTCAACAACAGTGCACAACATACTCAATTAACAGTAGTACATACGGCCCATATGTTCGGCCCAATTACTTGGCCCGTAACAGTGTGAAAGCCCAAACGACGTGTACATGCATACGGTCTCGAGTCGAGACTGTGCGGTCTCTAGTCGAGACTGTGCGGTCTCGAGTTGTATCCTACAAGATCTCGAGTCGCAACTGAGGTGGTCTCGGGTCATGCATGTATTGGTCTCGAGTCGCAACCGGACTCGCAAGCATGGTTTCGAGTCATGATGTTTGTGTGTCGATGAAGTATGGTTTCGAGTCGAGACTAGGGGTTCTCGACTCGCAACCTGAGTCGCAACTGCGGTTTCGAGTTATCATGTTCATGGTCTCGAGTCGAAACTATAGGTTTTCGACTCGCAACCTGTGTCGCAACCGGGGATCTCGACTTGTCATGTGGTGGTTTCGAGTCGAGACCGAAGGTCTCGGCTGGACATCTGCTGATTTCCTGACATATGTACTAAGCCAATAACATTTCGATTTCATGAAGCTATGTACTATCCAACCACAATTTACAAACATGTTTCATTGTCTATTACTTACCAAAAACGGATCAAACATGGCAATTTCAAATGTTCATAACATATTCATATCATCTTCAAGTTGTTCTTCATATATTCAAGTCATGTTCATGTTGATTATTCAAACTTGTTCATTATATTTCCGGGTTTTTAGCATTAATCACAAACATAATCATGAACAACAAATCAACACACTTGAACATACTCATCTAATGGTTTCAAATCATCACATAACATCTCAAAATCAACTCTACACTAATCCGATTAACATGGTACTACACATATGCAAGCCGGTTTTCATGGACATCAACAATCAATGGTTTGAGTCGTATTTAGACATGAGACATCACTAGCTCATTATGTAACATATCCGAAATCAAAACATGTTATCCGATTATCAACATCATACAACTCCGATTCACAAAACATCATCAAGCATACAACTATATTAGTTCAATCATGTCATTCATACTATCATTTAACAACAACATCATAAAGACACTAACCGGTTGATGGGTTTCAAAGGTGAGTATGAAGCTTCCAAACGGGTGTGTGTGTGTGCCGATCCGAGAGCTCCTTGTGGTCACCGGTTTGATCCGAGAAGAAGGAGGAGAATGTTGAGACTTAGGGTTTTAGTGAGGGAGAATGGAGAGTGTGTGTGTAGAGGAGTATTGGTGTTGTGTGCCCAAAAATGACAAGTGTGGCTAACCACCAGATTATATACTTGTTCCACCATGGTGCACCCTAATGGGTTTCGGATGAGGTGCACGGCCCAACCGGCCCATATGTTGCACTGTTCACTCGAGACCACATGGTCTCGAGTCGGGTTCTTGTGTCTCGGGTCATAATAATACACACATACATACAAGCACTACACATAACATAACACATAATCGCATAGAAGGTTCACTTATATCATTAAACCAACAAGTTAACTAATCACATAACGTTCAAGCAAGTAACATCGAGATATAACGAAAGGTTCTAGATTTCGAGTTGTCACATCATCCCCAAGTTGAAAGAAATTTCATCCCGAAATTTGGTAGGCACTCACTGAGGAAGCTAGTTAAGTTGTATGGTTTTCTTGGTTTTCCTGGGGTGTCACATCCACCCCCCGTTGATCTGGAATTTCGTCCCGAAATTCCGTAGCTTCAACCTCAGTAGTGGTTGTACTGTTTGCGAACAGTTGGGGATACTTTTGTTTCATCCGATCTTCGCGTTCCCAGGTGAACTCTGGGCCGCGACGTGAGTTCCAACGAACTCGAACGAGAGGTATTCTAGTGCTCTTGAGGACCTTAACATCCCGGTCCGTGATTTCGACTGGTTCCTCGACGAATCGTAACTGCTCGTCGATAGTGAGTTCCTTCAGGGGAACTACGTGGGTTTCATCTGACAGACACTTCTTCAGATTTGACACGTGAAAAACGTTGTGAACTGCACCAAGTTCTGCTGGTAAGTTCAGTCTGTAGGCCACCCTGCCTATTTTCTCGATGATTTCGAAAGGTCCAACGTATCGTGGGTTAAGTTCGCCTCGTTTACCAAAACGAACCACACCCCTCCAGGGCGAAACTTGGAGTAGTACCCGCTCCCCAACCTGGAGCTCAAGTGGTTTCCTGCCCTTATCGGCGTAGACTTTCTGACGGTCACGAGCTGCCGCCATGCGTTTTCGTATCTGAGCGATTTGTTCGGTTGTATCTACCACATGTTCTGGACCAGTGATCTGACTATCCCCCACCTCTGCCCAACAAAGAGGTGACCGACATTTACGTCCGTACAATGCCTCAAACGGAGCAGCTTTAATGCTGGTGTGGTAGCTGTTATTATACGAGAATTCCACAAGTGGTAGATGCTTTTCCCAGCGGTTGCCAAAGTCGATTACACATGCACGAAGCATGTCTTCTAATGTTTGAAGAGTGCGCTCGGACTGCCCGTCCGTCTGTGGGTGATACGCTGTGCTCATATCTAAACGTGAGCCAAAGGATTTGTGCATTGCTTGCCACAGTTCTGAGGTAAAACGCGCATCTCGATCCGAGATAATAGAGGTGGGCACCCCGTGCCTCGAAACAACTTCCTTGAGGTATATTTCTGCAAGAGTGGAGAACTTATCCTTCTCCTTGATAGCCAAGAAGTGTGCAGATTTTGTAAGTCGATCCACGATCACCCAAATAGTATCGTTCCCGCGCTGGGACCTAGGCAGGCCAGTGACAAAATCCATGGAAATTTGCTCCCATTTCCATTGAGGTATCTCTGGTTGTTGGAGTAGGCCTGAGGGTTTCTGGTATTCAGACTTGACTCTCGCACAAGTCAGACACTTGCTGACGTAAGTTGCTATGTGGGCCTTCATGCTAGGCCACCAGTACGTAGTTTTGATATCATGATACATCTTATCTGATCCAGGGTGTACTGAGTAGCGAGACTTGTGTGCTTCATCCATCACAAGCTCTCGTAAGTTGCCATAGAGTGGGACCCAAACGCGTCCCGTTACGTAGTAAGCACCATCTTCCTTCTGTTCTAAGCGTTGCCTTGATCCGCGTAGGGCTTCAGCCCTGACGTTTTCTGGTTTCAGTGCTTCTATCTGAGCGTCTCGTATTTGGGAAGGAAGACTAGAATGGATCGTGAGTTGTAAAGCTCGCACGCGCTTAGGCGCAGTGTCCTTTCGACTGAGGGCGTCAGCCACAACATTGGCCTTGCCCGGGTGATACCTGATTGAGCACTCGTAGTCATTCAGTAGCTCGACCCATCGTCGTTGTCGCATGTTCAGTTCCTTCTGCTTGAAGATATGCTCGAGGCTCCTGTGGTCGGTGTAGATGGCGCACTTGGTACCGTACAGGTAATGCCGCCATAACTTAAGTGCAAAAACAACAGCTCCCAGCTCTAAGTCGTGCGTAGTGTAGTTTCTTTCATGAACTTTGAGTTGGCGTGAGGCGTAGGCTATAACCTTATCTCATTGCATCAATACACAACCAAGACCTTGAATTGATGCGTCGCAGTAGACCACAAAGTCGTTTGTGCCCTCCGGCAAGGAAAGGATAGGTGCGCTGCAAAGTCTATCCTTTAAGTGCTGAAATGCTAACTCCTGTGCATTTCCCCAGCGATAAACAACGCCTTTCTGCGTTAGCGAGGTGAGAGGCTGTGCGATCTTAGAAAAATCCTTTATGAATCGCCTGTAGTAACCTGCCAAACCCAAGAATTGGCGAATTTCCTTTGGTGTACGAGGTGCAGGCCAGTTCTTAATCGAGTCTACCTTGGATGGATCAACGTGAATCCCATCCTTGTTTACCACGTGGCCTAGGAAATGGACTTATCGAAGCCAGAAGTCGCATTTCGAGAACTTTGCATAAAGCTGTTCCGTTCGAAGGAGTTCCAGAATAAGTCGCAGATGTTGCTCGTGTTCCTCCTGACTCTTAGAATAGATCAGGATATCGTCGATGAAGACTATAACGAACTTGTCCAGGTAGGGCTTGCACACTCGATTCATCAAATCCATGAAAACCGCAGGTGCGTTTGTCAGCCCAAAAGGCATGACCAAAAACTCATAGTGCCCATAGCGAGTTCTGAAGGTCGTTTTGGAGACGTCCTCTTCCCGGACTCTCAGCTGGTGATAACCCGATCTCAAATCAATCTTTGAATAGTAGCTCGACCCTTGCAGCTGGTCGAACAAGTCGTCAATACGCGGTAGAGGATAACGATTCTTCACCGTCACCTTGTTGAGTTCCCGGTAGTCGATGCACATTCTGAAGGTACCGTCTTTCTTTTTCACAAATAGTACTGGAGCTCCCCAGGGTGATGAGCTTGGACGAATAAAACCCTTATCCAAGAGTTCTTGTAGTTGCGTAGAGAGTTCTTCCAACTATGATGGAGCCAAACGATAAGGTGCACGAGCTATAGGCGCAGCTCCAGGAGCTAGTTCAATCTGAAACTCGACTTGGCGATGAGGCGGAAGACCAGGTAATTCCTCAGGAAATACCTCCGGATAGTCGCGTACAACTGGAAAATCTTCTATCTTCTTCTCTTTCTCCGAGGTGTCAGTAACGAGAGCCAAAATGGCAGTGTGGCCCTTTCGCAAGCAATTCTGGGCCTTAAGGAGAGAGATGACATTCTCAACGGCACTCCTCTTGTCGCCACGAATCATGAGAGGTTCATTACCGGAACCCGGAATACGAACAATCTTCTCGTTGCAAAGAATCTCTGCTCGGTGTTGGGATAACCAATCCATCCCAATGACAACGTCGAAACTACCCAAGACAATAGGAATGAGGTCGATAGAGAAGGTCTGGCCAGAGAGAATAAGTTTACAACCCTTGACTACGTGTGTGGCTTTTAAATTCTTACCGTTTGCTAGCTCTACAGTGTGCTTGTTGTTCAAAGGTGTTGGGATACGCTTAAGCATTCGACTAACTTCTAGTGACATGTAGCTAGTATCGGCACCCGAATCAAATAATACTGAAACATAAAAGTCGTCGAGAAGGAACTTACCCGTCACAACATTGGGGTCATTCCTTGCTTCACCTAGGCCAATCACGAACGCTCGCCCCCTGGCACCATTGTTGTTGTTGTTCCCATTGTTACCATTCCCCTGATTGTTGTTATTGTGGTTGTTGTTCTGGTTCCTGTTCACTTGGGGAAAATCTCTCTTGAAGTGGCCCTCAGCTCCACACTGAAAGCACCCTTTGTTATCACCCTGCTGCGGTTGCTGGCGCTGGTTCTGTTGAGCTTGCTGGCGATTCTGATTGGCAGGGTATAAGCTCCTGCAATCCTTTGCAGCGTGACCTGGCTTGTTGCACCGATGACAGTTGCCCCTGGTTCATGGCCCGCTGTGGTGCAGGCTGCAGCGATTGCATTTGGGGTGATTCCCTTTGTACCCACCATGACTTTGACCACCAGATGATTGTTGACTAGGGCTCTTGTAGTCATCAGTCTTTCTCTGCTGAGACTGGGACTGAACAGAAGTCGACCCCTTACTCGAAGCTCCATCCCATTTCCGTTTGTTGTCACTAGAGGTACCAGAAGTAGTTGCAGCACCTATGCGCTTTGGTAACTTGTTCTGCTCCACCGCCTGATCAGTGAGACGGTGAGCCAACTGAACAACTTGATGGATGGTGGCGAGGTTCGCTGAAGTTACATGACTTTGGATCTCTGGCACCAAGCCCTTGAGAAAGAGTTCAATACGCTTAAATGGAGGGTCCACCATAGTAGGACACAGTAAGGCAAGCTCATTCGATCTCTTAGTGTACGCCTCAATTTCTGACCCCGTCATCTTGAGGTTGAAGAACTCGACTTCCAGCTTATGAATGTCATCCCGACTGCAGTATTCCTCCTTGATCATTTCCTTAAAAGTTTCCCATGGGGTGGCGTTGGCAGCAACCAACCCCAGCATTTGGACTTGAGCGTTCCACCATGTGAGGGCTAAACCCTCGAGAGTACCGGTAGCATACTTCACCCTGCGCGCCTCAGGGCATTCACACATTTCGAACACAGATTCTAGTTTCTCAAACCAGTGGAGGAGGCCTACCGCTCCTTCAGTGCCGCTAAAAGTAGTTGGTCGGCAGTCCATGAAAGTCTTAAAGGTGCACACGGGTGGCTGAACATGTTGACCTATTGTGGGTGAAAGAAAAGACAGAGTTTAACACAAAGGTTGGTTCACGAGAGTAGGATTCTAAAGATCCTAGAATGAGTTCGGATTGCAGGATATACCTCCTGCGTGTGCAGCTGCAAGTGCTGCGGCAACTCGTTCGTTGATCAGAGCCGTCAACTGGGCTTGTGTCAGGTTAACGCGTCCAGACATGATCTTCATATTAAGAGGAACGTGAGTGAGAGGGGTTCGCGAAAATGCGATGACAGAAGTGGGTAAGTACACACGTGCTCAAGCAACAGTAGTTATACTAACCAAGCATACCATAAGCAATGTACTATGTAACTAACAAGTAGGCAATATGTACACAGATCATATCATCTAGGATGTCGAGCCTTGCATGTGGAGTGAAGCGTCGTTGTGGATCGTAGAGCACTGTACAGGTTATAGTCTGGTTTTAACAAAAACGTTTCTCCTTTATTAAAACCAAGTTCTCTATAACCAATGGCTCTGATACCAATCTGTCACACCCCCAAAATCCACCTGCGGAATACCACCGCTTGGAGGCGTGACTGACCAGGATCCAGCCACCAATCATATTGAACAAGCAAACACGTAATTATAAAAGTTCAACCAATACAATTGGTGTTCAACAAAACATAGTTTAAGTTGCAAGCGGAAGCATAAAGTTTAAAGTCAAAACATAAGTTCAATTGTTTCCAAGTTTAACATGGCACACAGCTGTCCATGTCCCACAACGACTCTCTTCCATGCAAGTTCCAGCTAAGCACCTATCGACCTGCAAAGCATGTAGTAACGAGTCAACAACAAGTTGAGTGAGTTCACGGTTGGGTGTTTGTTTTAAGTTGTTTCGAAAACGGTTTCCTTTATCTGGCATCCTGCCGTGGGGGTTACCCCATAGTTAAAAACGTGACTTGTTTATTCCCGGTTACTCTGGCAATCCAGCCGTGGGGGCTACCCCGTGTTAGTTATCTGGCATTTCGGCCGTGGGGGCTACCCCATGTATATACTAGACTCGTTACCATATCGACTGCTGACTGTAGTCATGTTATGTGCCCTGAAACTGTCAATGTCTATCATCATTGACGTGCCCCAAATCCATTAGTTCACGCCCGTCCTCTGCGGCACGGTGTGAGGTTTGTCAGACCTAAATAGCGCTATCTAACTAATGACCCGCTCGCCATTGGCCCGGCGATTAAGTCGATATAAAAAGGAGGGACTTCGTGATAGAGTTTTGGTCTAGTACGAGTTATCTGTCCGTGAGGACGAGGAATTACATTCCTGAACCATTGCTGTCCTACCCAAGGAGGACGAGGAACCCATGTTCCTTAACCCCAATTCCCGACCCCTGGGAATCCCATGCTTTGTAGAGGGTGTGAACTCACCTTAGTTTGCTCGGCAGATACACAGAAAGTCAATCAAGTCGCAAGTGGTCAACTACGTCCTAACATAGATACTATTCAAGTCAGGTTCAAACCAAGTAGTGCACGTATTTTCTACACGTATTCATACAAAAGTAACGATCATGGCGTACACGTTTATCATGGCAGTTCAACAACAGTGCACAACATACTCAATTAACAGTAGTACATACGGCCCATATGTTCGGCCCAATTACTTGGCCCGTAACAGTGTGAAAGCCCAAACGACGTGTACATGCATACGGTCTCGAGTCGAGACTGTGCGGTCTCTAGTCGAGACTGTGCGGTCTCGAGTTGTATCCTACAAGATCTCGAGTCGCAACTGAGGTGGTCTCGGGTCATGCATGTATTGGTCTCGAGTCGCAACCGGACTCGCAAGCATGGTTTCGAGTCATGATGTTTGTGTGTCGATGAAGTATGGTTTCGAGTCGAGACTAGGGGTTCTCGACTCGCAACCTGAGTCGCAACTGCGGTTTCGAGTTATCATGTTCATGGTCTCGAGTCGAAACTATAGGTTTTCGACTCGCAACCTGTGTCGCAACCGGGGATCTCGACTTGTCATGTGGTGGTTTCGAGTCGAGACCGAAGGTCTCGGCTGGACATCTGCTGATTTCCTGACATATGTACTAAGCCAATAACATTTCGATTTCATGAAGCTATGTACTATCCAACCACAATTTACAAACATGTTTCCTTGTCTATTACTTACCAAAAACGGATCAAACATGGCAATTTCAAATGTTCATAACATATTCATATCATCTTCAAGTTGTTCTTCATATATTCAAGTCATGTTCATGTTGATTATTCAAACTTGTTCATTATATTTCCGGGTTTTTAGCATTAATCACAAACATAATCATGAACAACAAATCAACACACTTGAACATACTCATCTAATGGTTTCAAATCATCACATAACATCTCAAAATCAACTCTACACTAATCCGATTAACATGGTACTACACATATGCAAGCCGGTTTTCATGGACATCAACAATCAATGGTTTGAGTCATATTTAGACATGAGACATCACTAGCTCATTATGTAACATATCCGAAATCAAAACATGTTATCCGATTATCAACATCATACAACTCCGATTCACAAAACATCATCAAGCATACAACTATATTAGTTCAATCATGTCATTCATACTATCATTTAACAACAACATCATAAAGACACTAACCGGTTGATGGGTTTCAAAGGTGAGTATGAAGCTTCCAAACGGGTGTGTGTGTGCCGATCTGAGAGCTCCTTGTGGTCACCGGTTTGATCCGAGAAGAAGGAGGAGAATGTTGAGACTTAGGGTTTTAGTGAGGGAGAATGGAGAGTGTGTGTGTAGAGGAGTATGTGTGTTGTGTGCCCAAAAATGACAAGTGTGGCTAACCACCAGATTATATACTTGTTTCACCATGGTGCACCCTAATGGGTTTCGGATGAGGTGCACGGCCCAACCGGCCCATATGTTGCACTGTTCACTCGAGACCACATGGTCTCGAGTCGGGTTCTTGTGTCTCGGGTCATAATAATACACACATACATACAAGCACTACACATAACATAACACATAATCGCATAGAATGTTCACTTATATCATTAAACCAACAAGTTAACTAATCACATAACGTTCAAGCAAGTAACATCGAGATATAACGAAAGGTTCTAGATTTCGAGTTGTCACAATTTACTTAATCATAAAACTTGTTTCCAAACAACCTTTAAAGGTTGTTTGTTCGAATTAGCTAACAAGGGCGTTTTGGTCCTTTTTAGTCTTTCAATTACGACAAGGTCTTTTGAGAGCATGTTTGACCCATGATTCTTCTTTTGAATTATGATCTTGCTCGAAAAGTCAATATGCTTTTCAAAACGCCACTACCCTCTTTTAAAACATTCGGTTTACCCACTTAAGTAACCCATTGTCTATCTAAGACTTCATTAAATACTCATTGAACCTTACGTTCTCAATGAATCATTACTCTATTACACATACCTGGCTCGGGTCACTGTATTGACTTGATTTAATGCCTTGCTATAATATTCGCTAAATAGTAGCGATGCAAATATCATTTCTACATTTATTCCTGAAATCATATAACTCGACAAGAATCATTAGTCGCTATTATCAAAAGGTGGTATCTTCACCCTTTGACCCGTTTGGTCTAAATGACCGATTATATTGGCGAGATGACATGTATTTTCATCTCGACTATATGACTCGCTCCGATTTACATCGTGCGGTCGCTTTACTTATAATTCATTTCTTAACACTTTTCGGCCTATTAAGGCTTACTTCATAAGTGTCTTTTAAAGCCAATAGTTATGGTCGATGCATGACCAATTTACCGTTTTACCCTTATTGTTTGTTTTGGTTTACCCTATAAGGCAACCATTCAAAAGTTTATTTTCCATTTGTCATAAAATGATCAAATTACCGATTTAACTCCTTTTAAACCATCAACATGGTTTCTTGTCATACTCGACTATCTTGTTTCGTACGTATACACGCCGGAACATCATACCTCAATTATGTATTTATCTTATTCGTAACTAATACGATAAGAGAATATTCTAAAATATAAGACTAGTGTAAGCTATACTTACCTTGCATCCGAATTATGCTTTTCCCTTCATTCTTGATTCGTTTGACCCGCTTTCACTCCAAGCTTCACCTAGCTTGTTTAAGCGCCAACTATTATTCATCATTTCACAAGGTGGTTAGTTTAGTCATAACTTAATACGATCATTCCACCCTACGCATTTTATATTCAAGAATTATCATTCATCGTATTATAGGTCGGTTTGACTGTTTAAAGTCAACGGCCTATTAATCATAAGTGATTACATGATGTAGCTTTACTACTCATTTAACTACTTGGTCAAATACACGGTAGCATCATACTTAGGCTACCGTTTATTCACTTTGTTTACCAAGTTTTATAACCATAATTCATCGAATTAACACTACATTAATCTTTCTTAACACATGATGATATCAAGCTTCATTTTTAACATGAATTTATCATCATTTCCATTCTTTTTACACCAAACCCAATTCATGGTAATTATGATTCATGTACTCAAACACCTAAATGGTTCAAGTAGCATACTTTTATTATCTAATATGAGGATTCTAATCACAATTTAGACACTAACATCATCATATCATAAAAACCCATCTCTATCATGTATGAACAAGTACTCAATCATGTAAATTTGTTCAAGTACTTTGTTTCTACTATCAACTATGATGATTTCTAGCACAATTATATCATCATCTTCATTATCTAGCCATAACCCACTTAGCACATACAAGGGAAATCATCAATTCCCTAGTTTTCAATACTAGTTCATCAAATTGTTAACTAGGGTTGTTCCTACACATAGATTTCTTCACAACTACACTCATGGATTCATCATCCATTCCCAAATTGTGATTTTGAGTGTTCATCATAACTTCAAGACATCACCAAATTACAAAATTTAACATACCTTACGATCCCTTTGACTTGGTGATCATTTATACGCGTTCATGCATTGATTTGGGGCTTGATTCGAGCTCCAATTTGGTGAATTTGTTGATTCTAGGGTTTGAGCTCTCTTGGTCGCTCTTGATGATCGATCCACACACACAAAGTGTGTGTGGTGTGTGTGTTTTTTTTATTAAAAGAACTTGTTCCCTTTTTGACGATTTTGGTCCCTCAAGTTTTGTTAACTAGTAAGTAGGCTACAACCTACTTAATTTCAACAATACTTTGTTTTGTTAACTAGGTTAAACTTTGCTAGTTTAACTTAGTGAGTTCGGGGTAATCATAACCCGTTTTATTTTAAGTCCCGTTAGCTCGGGCCTTCTATATACTTTGTTTTCCTCAAAGTATTTATCCTCTTTTAATTAACATCAAATTTATTTATTTAAATCCTAATATTAACCGGGTTAATTTTTACCACTAACGGTATTTACCCGTCGTCACTAGTAACGTGGTTTAATTACCAAACCCATTTTTGGGGTGTTACAATTTGCAAGGAGAAGGAAGATGGAAGTCAAGGATATGATGAAGTAACTGTCTTGGAATGCCAAACTGATCGGTGCAATAAAAGGATTGTTGTGTCTGTTCCCAGGTTAATTTACTTGATTCATTTCTGTCTATATTATGAAAGATGAATGATCGTTAATAAAATCTTATTTGAAATTTTTATAGAATAAAAGTTCTAATACGTGTTCAGGATTGTACCGGGATTGTTACTTTGACGTTGTTTGAACGTGAAGTTGTTAAACTGATAAATGTTAACGCAAACCAGCTTTTGGATAAAAACATGGAGGTAACTTATATTTTCGAAATATAAGTTTCCTTAATTGCTTTATACGTATTAATGTTTTTATGTTACATTGATAACTTTATAAATTATGTCTCCAAGTTATTGAGTATTACATTCATAACAGTTAGCCAGCGAAGGTAACTTTCCCAAGGAGCTGAAGGTATTGCTAAACAGGAGGTTTGCGTTTAAGATAGCCATTGGTTCGTTTAACATAAAAAACAAATCAGATGGCTACTCGGTGTCGAAGTTGACTGAAAATCCTTCAATCATCACCGATCTTGATAGGCATTTTGATGTTTTCCAGGTTCGAAAATTATTCTATATGTTAGCTAAACTTTTTGTTATAAAAAACTTATAGCACTTTACAATATTTATTGAAAAATATGAAATAAATACAGCCTGCTGATGATGAACCTTTAAATGCTGTTGCTTCTGATCCAAATCCAACTGTTAACATTCAAATCCGGGTCTGTTAAACAACTTCTTTAGTTCACTAATGCTTCAATATTTTGTCATTCACCTTATATTTTCAAATGTTTTTTTTACCTTTTTAATTTTAATTTACAGGATTCTGTTTCCCGTACCGGTGATGAAGACACGCCGATGTCCAATTTGAACAACAACATGTTTACTACACCATCTGGACCTGATAATAGTTGTTCTTCGAAGATGCTGGAGAATGAACTTAAGCGTAATTTGGATGTCGTTTATGATGTGGATTTATGTTCTTCTTAGTCTTCAACTAAACCGCGTAAGGGTGATTGTGAGAACAATGAAGGTTTGAATGTGAAGGTTGGTCTTTTGAATCCAAAGCTGGAAAAGTAGTCTCAGAATCTAATAGTCATCTCAGTTTCTTCAAACAGTTTTCAATGTTTTATTTCGTTCAATCGTAGTCAGAACATTTATGTCAGTACTTGATGTTGGGTTTTACCCAATGTGTGTTGCGGTTTATCTTGATTTTCGTTTATTATCGTTATATCAATAAGAGATGATTTTATTAATTAGCATTTGTATTTTTTTTACGTCGATTTATGTTTATTATATGTCGGTTTCTTTATTACATTGGCATTCAAACTTTTTATTTTTATTACATTGAAATTCAATAGTTTTATGCGTTGACGTGATAAAAGTTTGTTACCCAATATCTATGTTGTTTTATTTTTTAGTTTGGTTTTGCATTGTTATATCAATAGCATTAAATTATTGTACATAAATTATGTTAGTAAATTTTTTTTGTGTTTTGTTTAATAAATAACTAGGTTATAACCCGTGAATACTCACGGGTTGTTAATCTATCTTTCAAAACAAATAAATATATACATATATATTAATAAACGAAAAATTGTATGATGAATAAGGTGGATGAACAAATGATAAAACCGTCTGTGGCTGATTATATGAATGATTATCATAACAAAAACTGCATTGGAAGTCAAAACAATTATCGATAAAGTTTGCACAGTGAATAATGTCAAAATTGTGTTATCCATTAAAACAAACACTAATAGTAAACTAACATATGATAAGATGTAATAACTTAAAATTCAAAACCACTAAACATTGTTAATAAGTAATAACCATAACAAAGTAAATGTATATCATATGAAAACCAAATATCCAAAACCTAAATGTAAAACAACTAATCAGTACTCCTTTTGTGAGGTACAACCAATTCAACATTCAAGACTTGATGAGTTTCATCAAAAGAAAAGTGAACCGTATCACCCTCCTTAATGCAAGCACGTTTCATGAATCTTGACCATTTGCATAACCCATAACGAAAACCTTCTCCTTTCTTTTCACGTCTGGTACGGTTGGTAAACTCCTCTCGCTGAGTCAGATGCAGAAGTCTGACGGTCATAGGTTTTAAATCAGAATCAAGTTTAGTCATTCTTAAAACATTATCAGGCAGCCGCTGTATTGTTTTTAAAATAAAATTAATAAGAAGAAGAATATAAAAAGAATAATATATTTTTATGTGAATAAAAAAATGTAATATTAAATATATAGTAGTTCCTAAAATAATATTAAAACTTACGAAATCTTTAGAAGCCATACGAACAAACTTATAAACACGACCATCTTGTTGTTCATCAATAGCTGGCTCTTCAACTGCATCAATAGGTGCAACTACAGGCTGAAAATCACATATAACATTTATTAGAATAACAATATAGTAATTAAATATATAAAGAAGTAAGCAAATGTATAGTTACCTCATCAACTTCTACATCAGCAAAATTAATTTCAACACTATTTTTTCAAAGAATTGTTAAATGGAAATAATTCTCACAACCTCTTGTGAATATTAAATAACAACCGGCCTCCAATTGAAACAGATTAACAATTACAACAATACCAATGGAGAAACCGACTTTACCATCAAGCGTTTCAATCTTGACGTGAAAGATTTTGTTGCCTATATCTATAATGGAAATTATATCATTTGATGTATGATCATAGGTTTTATAAACATATAGAATGTAAGAAACGTACCTTGTAGATTTGCTTGACGATCAACAACAGCTAACGTGATTTTGATTCGGAAAACTTAAATATATAAACAAACTATTTTGTTATCATATAGAAAACCGAATTCCAGAATATATATATAGATAAGTGACATATAGTAAGATAGAAGAAATATGTATTGATAGAAATCAATTGTAATTGTTTCCTTATAATTTGTTACAATTAGATGGAACATTCCAAAAAATATCATATGAATACGAAAATAAAACCATTCTTGAAGAAGCATGATAAAAGTCAAATGTTAATGAATTAAAAAAACAGATTTCTTCATAATCGATAATATATTTAGGTTTTATTTATTTATTTTTTTATTGTTTAGGTTATATGGTAACAAAAACTGCATTTCACACTAACCACATCATAAGCATATCAACAACATATACATATTACCAAAAGACTTGTCTAACAAACCATCAGTACTATCCCAAAGTATCAAAACAAACCAACCATAAAACCACATTTAATATTCATGCTTAACCATCTAACATAAACAGAATAACCAACATTCACGAACGGCCTCTTTTCTTTGTGATCTTGGGTACGACTTTGGTCAACATCAAACGCTGAGAAGACTTGACGTACGTAAAGAAAAGAGTGGAGCCGAACTCGATGTAATTCAATTTCAAGAAAGTTGGCCACTTTTTAAAACCATACCTGAAACCCTTCCCAGATTTCTCGCCTCTTGTGCCCAATTTAAGGAGTTCACATTTTTCGTTCTGAACTATAACATGGTGCAAGTTGTCAAGAGAAAGACACAGATGGCTTGAAACATCAGTCGGTAAACGCTGAGAAAAAAAATAAAAGGATTAATTATCTGATTGATTAATAAGTTATGTCTCTTGTATTATAAAATTTGAAGGAAAAAAATAATATTATAAAGTTTACCAGTCTGCTTTCGGCTTTCTTGGTGAATTCAATTACATCAGTTTTTTGAACTTTTTTGATGTAGAGCATTTACGGCCAACATCAACGGCTGTAGATGTCGTGGATCTGAATGACTTACACTTTGGTTTAGCCTACATAATTGAATAACACACAATAAGTGTAAAAATCATATAGATAAAAGTGTAGAACAATAAGATACACGGTTCTTTATATAATCAGAGATAATTTCTTGGTTACGGTATCTTACTTGTTTGTTTTCAGCAGGAGTGATTTGCTGAAGAAGCATACAATCATCCACTTTGGGAACCTTAGAACGTGTACGATAACCCGTATGAGACGTTGATGTGAAGGATGTGGATACCTTAGGCTTTGGTTTACACTAAATAATTGAAAACACACAATAAGTCTAAAAATTTTACAGAAATGTAAAGTTTTAGTATATAAAGTTTATTCAAACATTAAATGTAATTTTATAAATGACACGATAAAGTTCAAAACAAAAAAATGAATATTGAAAATAAATATTAAATAATATTCTTACTTGAGAGACAATGTGAGAAGACAGATTTTGCTCACAAACAAAATCAGTTGATTTTCCTTTTCGTTCAACCTAAAGAAAATAAAACAATTAACATATTGATATAGAATGAAATAATTAAAAGAATTATATAATAATTAAGCATGTTTTTATACATGTAATGTATTGTTTGGTATGAAAAAACTATCCAAAACAACATCAAACTGGGTTTTCACATTAACAAACGAAACTTCAAATTATTAATTATATTTATAGAAAAAAAAAACATTAAATTATATTATCGAATCATAAACAACCTTTGTCAAAACATAAAACTTTGATTTGACTTTAGGATGAACCTACAAAACCATAAAAGATTTAACATATTACCATTAAAAAAATTTATTCATTAAAAGGATTAGATAATGGAAAACAAATACACCGAATAGAATAAAAAGTATATTATATGTATTGAAAATAAGTATTAAATTAATTAGTATATAACAAACAACCTTTGGAGATACAGTCTCGTGACCAAATAGAATCTTTGACTTCCCTTTTGGGTCATTCTACATAACAATGAATAATAAGCATATATATATATATATAGAACAAAGTAATTAAAAGCGTTATATAATATATAAGGCACGTTGTGAACACCGATAGGCATTAGAGGAAGATGAAAGGCGCATAGACTCACCAACTATATCACCACCAAGATCTTCATCAACATAACTTTCGTTGGTAATCACCTTCTCTTTGTGTTCCGACTATAAAAACATAATATTCAAAAATACCGACAATGTTAACTTCAAGATTAACTAATAAGCTCGTATTAGTTAAATAATTAACAATAAGCATAATAACACTAACCGCAAGCAGTAAATCAAATCCATCATCTCCGTAAATAGGATCATCCAACACAACAACGTCAACCTTCTTGAAATACATTTGAGTACCAGTTTCATGATAAAAAACAGACAACTCAAAAGTCTCATATCCAGCCATTGTAAAAATAAAAGTTGTCCGGGTATCTAATGCAAGATCTCTAATCAGCTTACACCATCCATCAGTGAAAGCATATTTGTCTGAAAACGCCTCCATTTTCACATTCCAAAACCTATCACCCACATAAAGAGTTGCTGATCCACCTTTATAACTGCTGCCGTAGAACTGTCCCCAGAATTTGTCCGCCATGAGCTGTACAGTTGTTACAAAATAAATTAAACAAAATATGCAAAAAAAATCACATAAAAAAGTGATTATTTCATATATAGTACTTAAAATGAAATCATCACCAGCTCTAATAGAAGTGATAAAAGAGTTATCCAAAACACATGACTTAAAGATATCGACATACCATGTAGATGGTCCAAGAGTGTTGAACAACAGATAATCATTTTTTTGTAAACCACTGTCCATAACGACTTTAACAAACCCATCACCTAAAACAGGACCCAACACATCTTTTTCAATTTTGACAATCCATAAGTGGTCAGCATCAAAGTTTTACCAAAAAGTTGGTTCTGAAGAATCACATTCAAGACAAAGAAAATATTGTTTTCTTCAAATTAACAATGTGTAAAGTTGAAAATTATTACTGATAATGGAACAAAACTACAAACAATAACCAAATTTCACTAACCTATTTTCTTTGAAGGAAAATTTTAGTCAGATTCTTATCCAATAATTACGGTTTCACATGAAAAATGAAATTTAAAAACATAAAAAAGTGGGTAAATCTTGTAAATATAAGATAAACATTGAAGTCGGCAAGATAGCACCATCAAAATTGGGTCTCACAGTTGAATGTACAGCCGAACATTGGATCTTGATTTGTATTGCATAACAAAAAGAATAAAAGTTATGAATAGCCGAATTAAAGATGAACAACTTACCTTTTTTCGGTTGATTGTAGTCTAGAACACGGGATGAACTTGTAAACCCTACAAAAATGGCGGTGAGGAAGAGACAACTGAGAGAAGAAGTTTGATGGGTAATGATGTTCTTTGTGATATGATGGTTATTTTTTTCGGTTGCATCAATTTTGAAGTGAATATAATACAATTACACTTTCAACCCTTACTGATTTCTAATAGTTACACAAATACACTTACAAATAGTGGAATATAATACTTAAACTACTAAATTACTTTAAAATAATAGTTCAACGAAAACTTTATAAATTGTAATATTTATATGTCATAAATAGTTTACAAATTGTTTAAACGGATGAAAAATATGGTAGGTATACTTAAATAATTTAATTGAAAAGTAAAAAACAATTATAATGAATGAAGATCTAAAAACATACTAAAGTTGGCAATTGTGACGTATGTTGTTGTATAGGCTATCACTTGCCAATTGTGATTTGTGGTCGACAAATTGTTAACTTGTTACAATTTTGAGTTTGCAAAAGCCTTTTAATCAATGTATCAAAAACCCATAAGCCCAATCAATTTATCATTCACTTACAATATGTAGTATCTTTTCACTTACAATATGTAGTATCTTTTTATTAAAGATGTGGGCAATTTTCTTACCTTTGTTTTTCCAAGAATACAGGATTGGGATAAAACGGAAAAGAAAAAATATATCTCAAAATCATAATCAAACTTAGAAATTAGAAAAAGAAACAACCCTATCTTTTTTAAGACCATCATAATTCGTATTATATACCTTGGCCAGCGCATTCGCTTAAAACCCCATTCAAAAAAATAACAGTTGCATATTGTCTCCCAATTACAATCCAACCAACATATATTTACAAAAAAACATACTACAACAATATTGTTCTACTCTGAACGATCTCCATTCCACCCCACATATATTTACTTAAAAACATACTACAACGTGTGCTTCACTGTCTCCTTTGAATCACCATAAACCAGACACAAATCTGAGTTGTAAAAGATGTTTCATCTCGCAAGCGCATCCAGAGTAGGCAATCTATATAGTACCGCTCTACATCCAAGAATCGCAACTTTTTTTGGAACCCAACTATTCCAAAAATAAGCATAAGCCAGCGTGTCATACGTGTCATACTGGTGTCACAGCATCTGTTTTTTATACACTTTACCGGGAACCCATTTGAATTCACATCCCACGCCCATGTATCATTTCCTCGATCGATCCACACCTCTTATATAATTCTTATCAATAAACCCAATTCATTTACTTCCGTGTCCATCCGAATCTGGTAGTCTTTTTCATAGCCAATCCCACCAAAAGCCTTACGTACACCGTTTCACCCGATCTGAGACAAAGCAATGTTTGTTGCATGACAAAGTTTCTGCATAGATCAAGCTCTTCGATTAAACCCCAATTCACAGTTAAAACTGCAAATATAACTAAACCCCGATTCACAGTTAGAAAGTTGCCATACGGTTCGGAAGCGCCTTTAAGACTTCACATATCTCACTAACAATGAACTCTATGAGTCCATAATCTGAAAAAAAATTATATGATTTAAATCCAAAGATAAATCGAACGAAATCAAATTAATAAAACACTTTAGTTCCCCAAACTCCACATAAAAAAATTAAAGTTGCTGCTTGTACTAAACATTATGAATATACCTGAGAAAGCCTAAGTACAATATCCTTTAGTTGCAATTTTTACTTGTTCCAGGTCTTAACTTGCCACACCACCAACATTAAGGTGGGGGTACAGAATAAGATCTCAGAGTCATAGAGTCAAACGAATGTCCGCCATAGCTGCAATAGAGGTTGGCACGCTCCCCCATAATATGTCAAAAGAAGCTAAGCATTAAACAACATGTGCTTCAAACAACGGTAAGCTATAAATACATTATTATGTGCACCATACTATTATATATAATACATGAACTACCTTATATGATATGATACATATTGAAAAGATGCAATAAAAATGAAATAAAAGAAAAGGAAGCACCACTTTTAGTTAAATCAGAATACATTACGAACAACTACTTTTGAATATGATGCTTTTTAATAATATCTACAAAAGCCACCTTATTTTGTCCAAACTAAAAAGCAAGTGTGTCTTTCCAATATTCAATATAATGTGATATACGTTTTTGACATCTTTATACATCTTTATACATCGGTTTTATCTTTTTTAAGTATAACTACAGCTGATAAATAATATTACCAAAAGGACATATGAAATATTCGACCAAACAGGTCAATCAGATAGAAAGCAAAAGAATTATATGAAGGATATAAAAAATAAAAATAAAAAGTCGATTTAGAATGCTTTGATTTTATGAATCTTTTCCTAGATTTTGCAACAAAAAAATAACACAGTAATACATTACTTGAAGCAGAGCATTGAGACAATCATTATTATTGATAGCATAATCAGTTATCACATACTCGTACGCACTTTATGAAGGTATAATAATCAAGATGTAGTGAGATGAGACTAAACGACCCGTACACATTTTATAACGTCATAATAGCCAAGTATAAATTAAATGGATTAAAACGACATGCACATAGATCAATATGGATCAAATAAACCGAGTTCCATGCATTGGGAATAAAAGTCGAATTGTTGGATAGGTAGGGATGAACATTTGGTACCGGATACCGGTACGGAACCGTACCGGGTATATTCGGTACCGGTACCCACTTTCCCTGTTTTGCAGTACCGGTATTTACGGGTAAAACACCGGTAAATACTGGTACCGGTACCGAACTGGTATATTCGGTACCGGTATCAGTACCCACTTTTCTCGTTTTTCGGTACCGGTTCAGTACCGAACGGGTATCGTGCTCATCTCTAATCAAAAGTGTTATAATATGGATTATAAACTTTTATTTAATAAAAGTGAACTTTATTATACAATGTGCTCTCTATCTCGCTTACGTTTCTCCCACATACAATGTGTATCAAACCTAAAGCAAAACATATGGGTAAGGGCAAAGTTGTAATTTCATTCCAAGGACAGCTGTGGGAGCACTACTGTTCAATCCAGTTTTTTTTACTATATTGTATAATATAATATAATGTTAAAAAACAACATACTTCATAACTGACTTTGAAGCATAGGATCTAGGTTGAGCAAATGGTACCGGGTACCGGTTTCGAATTTCCCGAACCAAAATATTTCCGGTACCGGTTCACTACTGACATTTATTTTTGAGATAAAAGCTTATGGGCCAATGGAATATGTCTTACAAAGTTGGCTCTCTAATGAGACATTCATGATCACAATCTTAAACATCCATGCCCAAAACCTTTCCATACTACCAACTGCAATATTATTATAGTTATAATAATTGGGTAGTCTAATTTAACTATAGCTTGTTAGCTGTTAAAATGGCAACCCTAATCTAAGTCAAAGAAAAACCATGCATCATATAGTAAGAACAAATTTGGTGAACTTTAACATGTGAAACTAAAGAATATAGGATTTGTTAGATACATACCTTAAGCCTCCTAATACTCTCAAGTAAGGCTTTCTTAGAAAGCTCATCCTGCTTCGATATAGACAAAGTATCTGAACCTGCTGGCCAACCAACTGATCCCCCAGTACTTAAACAACCACTACCTGGCGAATAAGAAGAAACCAAAACTGTCAGATAACAGAACTCTTTGCTGAACACTCGAACCATAGTCGGTACACTACTAACCTCTACCAACAACCCCTTCATCCATCCTTTTCCCTAACCTGCTCCTTTGACAACTTTGGTCCCACAAAGTAAATAGCGGGGAGTACAATCGGGCCTAATGCAAACCACATGTAAGCGTTTTTTTTTTATATTTTTATTTATTCTTGTTACCTAAGCATATATCGTCCATATAGCTTCCCTCAACATACAATTCATCATATCCAACCACTATAGAAGAGAAACAAAATAATAAATAAAAATCAATGAACCCCTAAAAAAGTAGAAAAGATTGAATATCTTACAGTTTGAATAACATGGCTTGTTACATCTCGTGGTTGCCATTTAAAAGTTGTCTCTCCATTCTGAGAGACTCTATCTTTTAATGCTAAAAATTCAATTCGAACTTGCTCTAAGCAGCAATCATTGTCAACACAACACCTACATTCCATCTGCAGTTTATAAAACAAACCCCTTTAGATATTCAACATAATTAAAAAACAGTTACAAATATGGATCAAGATAATACTTTTCAACACCCTGTATTAGGTTGGCCAGTTCGTCGATAGTACCACCAACATCAAAAAAGTCATCAACTATTGTAGTAAGGATGCCATTCTTGGCCCATGAAATATAAGCGTCTGATAATTCAGTAGATGAAAGTGTTGCATCAACAGAGAAATAACAATAGGCTGTCTTTGGCCAAGCAAACTTGAGCTGGTCCGTTTTTTCTCTATCACCCACATGGTGCCACGTCATCACTTCTTTGTTAATCAAAATATAATCATTAAAAAAGTTCCAAAATACAATTTGAAAGGGACAATTATTTTAAGTCCACAACGATACACAACAATCAACTGGGATAGAGACTTACATTGAAAATGCTCCAAAACTCGATCATTATGTCACGTTAATACACCAACCCGTCATTTTTTTCTCATCAAATACGTAAAAATTGAGGAATATCTCGTAACTGAGTACCATTCTGAAGCGGGATTCAATTCTGGAAGTGTGCGTCTGTAACAAAAAATCAATGACAACCAAAAAAGTTAAAACTATAATCTATGAAACAAAAAATAAATCGCTAACAAATATGAACACCGAGTGTAAAGGTAAAAACTTAAAACTAAAATCTATGAATTTGATATCAACATTTAAGAACTTATAACAGCCAGGCAGGCTCGTTAATCAGGTTGATCAAGAATTTTTGTAGAGTCATAAATATCTCCAAGGGTTCTGGTTTATTTTGAAAAAAAAATCAAACAGCACAACCCTATTTAAACGATAACTGAACACTCTAAACTAATAAGTTAAATCTACATCCAAACACCCGGAAATTAGAGAGAAATCTATACAAATCTTGGACTTTTACAATACACAACTTCCCAATAGTAAACGTTAATTAGACTTTAAAAGTCAAATTGGTTACCTTTACGAATGATTATTAACATTTTTGTATTCAATTTCAATGTATAAAAATCATATTTTATTGTAGTATATAACATTATGCTTACCCCAACAAACACCAAAACACATCCCCTCTATGGTGCGATAGATATACTTCACCAAGACGCACACCAATATAACCCCAAGTAGATAAACATAACAAATCAAATCTTTTATTATAAACTAAACAGCTGGCTTCGATCAGGATCATGGAGAATGACGAGACAGAGAAATAAAGGTTCATACCTGTTATAAACCAAACCCATCCCAAATCTGCTTCTGCACATAAGCTTCATGTCGGAATGCTAAAACACAATACAAATAGATTGACACAAAAACAAACATATTTGTTAAATGAGTAAACTCCCCCAAATTTATTTCACCTTTTACCTTAATAAAACTCGGAGGATGGAGTGGTCTTAAGATATACAATTCCTTTCTCAAGTGTAAGTCCTCGAATTAAGTATTGCCTACAAACATTCGCAAAATCTCATATTTTATTCCAAATAATAGCAACAATCGTCCAATTAATATAATTAACTACATAAATATTAAGAGTAAATTGCCAAAATCGTCCAATTAATAATGAAGATTTTAAAAAAATCACCTGGAAAGTAGCATAAAACTATACATCTCATGGAGCTCATCAGATTAAGCAAGGCCATTCCTGTAATCGATACTGCTCAACAATGGCTATTCAGCGGCGGAGGTGATGGCACCCTCTTAGGGTTTCGGCGTCTGGTTATGAGCCCCCAATCATCCACCTATAAATCGAGTAAAAAAGAGACTTTAAAAAAACCCTAAATCATAACAAAATTGATCCATCGAATTAGATTGTCACAAAAAATGAAATAAAACCCAATCAAATTATGTATGAATGAAAAAACCTCAAACATCTTGGTTCAGAAGGAAACACTAACGAAAAAGAAACCTCCAGAAGAAAGGAAAACCTTAAATAGATTGATAAAAAGAAGAAGACACATTAGAGAATGATTGATAACCTGATCCTCAATCGGAATTAGGGTTTGAATCGGTGGAGAAGAACAGAGCGATGAGCAAAAACTGTGGCCGTGAAGCAATAGGGTTTGTTAAAAACAATATATAGTATCCGAATTAATGTAAGTCGGTGCAATAAAAACCCATATATCTGACCCGAACTTTCCCGGATCCCGCGTCCAACATTGTGTTTGGTTTGTGTTTTGAGAAATTTGTTTTGTGTATAGAGAAATAGATGGATTCCCTCCAAAAATCACACTCTACTCCACCATAGAATGCCACATCATCAAAATGGCTACACCATTCAAGGACACATAGCCCAAATCATCTCATTTATTAATATATATAGATTAAACCACCCGTGAATGTGTACTTAGAGATATTATTATATGTATTGATTTTTAACAATTCTTTACATTTATGGAATAATTTGCTTATCATATGTCAATCCCAACCAGGTTTACTAAAATAATTTCTGATCTATTTAAATTTTGATCTATTTAATTATAGATGTAACGGATTTAAGTATAATCATTGTTATTTAAATTAGTTAATACATAATCAAATTTTATTATGTAGATTTACAAAAATTGTTTCTAAACATATATATTAATCAATTATAGAAACTATTACATACAATTTTTAAATTTTTTTTAACGTTTTCATGTTAATAAATAATAAAAAAACACAATCCATTTTTTAATTTAATACTTTAAATATACTCCTTTAATTTTGTCAATAAATTTATTTATATTTTTAGTTTTCTAATTCGCAATAAACTTTACTATTATATTTATTTTTTATAAAATAGTCATATATTTTTTGCACATAATAGATAAATAATTTTTTCGATAATTGATTCTATTACTATAACCATAAATAAGGTTATCTTATAAACATACATAATACATAATCATCTTGAACCGCTTCAAATTTCATATATCAATGGAGTTGTTGAATTGTTTTTTACTTTATCTATCAGACAACAAGATGAAGTCTCGGGTATGTTCATGTTATCTTCATTGTTAATTTATTTATAATATTTTGTTTTTATTTTTTAGTTTGTATACAGATTTTACCACGTAATTACCACAATTGGGTAGCTGATTTCAAGTTACCTCCTGATGGTATGGTTCAAATCATTACTACTGATCGAAGAGTTTTTACTGTCAGGGTTAGGAAAGCAGGGTATTCATGTTTTTTTCACGATGGATGGTTGAACATGATACAGTCACTACTATTACCAAATAAGTCATTGCTTTTATTTTTGTACGAAGGTAGTCTAACTTTTCGACTGATATACTGGTGCAAATAGAAGCTGCACAACCGTGTAATAAAAGCCGAGATAATATCTGGTGCAAATATTGGTAGTTGCACATATATACCTCGATTAAACTTGATACCTTCTGATAAAAAGATTCCTTTTGCTTTTCAAAGGAGGCAATTTCCACTGGCCGTATGTTTTGCAATGACGATCAACAAAAGTCAAGGTCAGTCTCTTTCAAGAGTTGGTTTGTACCTCAAACAACCGGTCTTCTCTCATGGTCAATTGTATGTTGCTTTATCAATGGTGAAAACAAGAAATGGGCTCAAAATACTCATACTTGACAACAACGGAAAACCTATAGATAAAACAACTAATGTGGTGTATAAAGAGATTTTCAACGAATTGTGATATCTTCATATTGATGGTTAATAAAAAGTTTTTACATGATCCGTTTCAAGACGTGTATATATTCATAACATTTTATGTAAACAACGATGATGAAGCGATATTATCTTTAATGAACCCGTGTAATACACGGGTCCTTAGGCTAGTCTTTTTATAAAATACATATTAGTGTTGATTATTTCGCTTTAGAAAGTAAAAAGGATATTAATATTTTATTTGATGCAAAGCCGATCTATTTTGAAAATCAAGAAACATAAATATTGATATAGTGGTGGTTTTAACTCCTAACCAAACCAAGTCATCTCATTCTTATGAGATGGTCCGCAAAGATATTTAGCATTGTGTCTATCCCTTTAATAGCATTTTTGTATCAACATCATTTTGTACACCCTTTCATCTTTTATTATGCTTCATCATAACAATGTCATCATCAATATTTTCATCATAATAAATGCCACCATCCACCAATTTTCATTAGATGATAATGTATTGTGGACCAGAAATGTCATTTAATTATAGAGCGGTATTAACAGGTAGACGATACTTGACCAAATCAAAGTGTCATGATATCGTTTACTGGGGCTTATTCTATTCTCACACCCCTAAATTCTTATTTTTACATCTTTTTCACTCTATCTCTCTCTACGTATATATATATATCTATGTATATATGAAGAGAGATAAAGGAGAGGGGTGTGTAAATATTAACATTGGAAAAATTATATTAAGGACATCTGGTTTTCCTAAACTGTTAGCATCTCATTTGGGTGTTATCTTCATAATTGTAACACTTAATTAAACTTTAGAAGTTTATTTCTAGAGTTTTACAAATTTAAATAATATTAATTTTTGGTAACATTAAGTTTTTTATGTTAATAATTTTAGTTTGTGTTTTGCCAAAAAAAAAAAAAAAAGTTTGTGGTATGATCTGCACCTAAACTTTAAGTTGACTTGTTAAAGTTAAACAAACTCGTGTACAAGTAACTTTTAAAATAGTGATTCCGGCTATTTATGTTTTATTTGGGTTATCAAGATAAGGGTAAAGATCCTGTGTAAATAGTCTTATCGTACAAAACATACGAAAGACATAAACATGTAAAAAAAACGTGGTGGTATTTTCGTAATTATTTTACTCGGAATTACCATACAAGATCCAAATTACCCTACAAGATCATTGTAGAGTAATTATGATACTCTACAAAATTACCCTGAAAGATCAAAATTACACTACATAATCATTTTACAAAATTACCCTATAAGATCATTTGTAAGGTAATTTTGATAATTACTCTACGACTAAATAATTATGAAAATTTCGTCCCGTTTTTTTACCTTTTCACGTCTTGCGTACCTTTTGTACAATAAGCCTATTTGTATTTGATCTTTTGGCCATCAAGATAAATACTCAAATGATTCATTTTAATATATTTTTCTTATAAGTTCTAAAATTTAATGATATTCAAAAAATTTCAAATGCTATCTAGCGTCAAGAAAAAAAATTGCCGTTAAAAAAGTTAATTAGTTAGAAAGTAACGCATTTAAAACTTTGAAAAGGATACAAAACTTCTATTGTGCAAGTTAAAGATACGTTTTATACTCCCTTAGATAGAGATACCTTGATGGTGCATGAGCATGACACCCTATAAATGTTTGGAAACAAAAAATCTAGATTAAATTCTTACTTTTGTTAATGTGGGTGTGGCCGGGTTATTTTGGTCCAGTAAAAATGGCACCCCTACATTGACTGTCTATAACAAAACAATTGTCTAACCACCTTTTTGTTAGACATTTACACAATGTCACACAACTTTAAAATGGGTTTGTAGCAAACTGATTTGGTATATGAACGAAGGAGTGGTGTGGAGGAAACACACATTGGGGTGGCTCATGTTTTGGGGTTTGATACACGGAAGATGGAGTTGGGTAGTCGGATTGAGAGACAGGACTCGTAGCATAAAGGTCTTTTTTTCGTTTTTGGTGAACATATGTTGATTTTAGTGTTTTTACTTTGGGACTCATAGGTGAAGGGGAGTGTGACTATGGTGACACGAGGAAGGGGTGGTCCAAATGGTGAGTGTAGACGATGAGTCGTTATTTGTGGTAGTTTGGTAGCTGAGGTTTTATCTTGACAGGGGTTCGATGGAGGAGAATTGTGGTGGTGACGAGGAACTGAATTTGTGCATTCTTATTCAATTATATATTAACTCGAAGTGCATTATAGGATTATAATCAAATATAAAGTGTAAAATAAATAAGAAATGTAAGAAAGATTTTAGTCCATCGATCTTAGATTTGGAGAGTTAAGAATAGTTTTAGAGAAAAGAAATTAGTAGAAGTGCATAAAGGGAATAATACATTTATTGACTTTTTCTATCCAAATGTAAGACACATGTCAATTCTCCTATCAATTTAAAGCGTTCATAACTTTTTTCATACAACATTTAAAAAAAAAGAATTTCACCATAATAACAAACGTTTTTTATCTTTAACATGTGTTGATATTGCTATATACAAATAAAATAAAAAATCATTTTTACTGGGTTTTCTTTGTATTGTATTAAAGGTTCTGGTCATTGTGTTTTTCAATTTAGTTTTGATCATTACGTTTTTACTAAGGTTTCTATATATTGTGTTATTATCAAAACTTATAACAAAATGTTAATTTGGGTTCTGTCAATTGCGTTTTTATATCAGAACATATAACACAATGTGATATATTTGGGTTTTCTATACACTGTGTTATTAGTTCTGAATATTGTGTTTTTCTACTAGGTGGGTTTTATATAGACAAAATTGCAGAAATCAACCTTTATGTTATACCCAAACTGCCCTTCTTACCTTTCACTATGAAATCGACAAAAAACAACCTTTATGTTCATGTTTTGATACAGGTTGAACCTTTACCACTAACCTCGTCCAAAAACTCAGTTAACTTACCTCACATGTGTCGCAACCCCCGATCCCTTATCTGTCCCGGGAACGGGCGGACGCGAACTCAGATTTTCGGTGGTATCAGGTTGGTTAATTTGGCAGCGGAAATTACATCAGGACCGTAGTTAGGAAATGTTTATCAGAGTAAAACCACCATATTTGATATTAATAATTACATGGGTAAAACCCAAGTTTTTATTACAATACATTTATAGGGATAAACCCTATTTTATTGAATTTAAAACATCGTTTATTAGGTAACTTTTATAGCCACATTTTTTTCAAGCCTTCAGTGCTCTCCAGCTGGCTTTTTACTAATTGGCTGTCACATTGTGTTACCTGAAACGCGTTTTAAAAACATTTGTCAGTGGGAAATACTGGTGAGTGAATCCCAGTTTAATCAAGAAACATTTTATTAATTAAAACAGTATTGAGAGCGATCACATTGTTTATTTCTACACAATTACTCATTCAGTACTGTCAATCCTGACTTGCGGGTCATATTACACATTGGCTAACTCGTTGTCCAATGGTAACGTACTGTCATCCCGACTTACTACAGGCAGTAGTAAATTTTGTATACAAAACCCCAACATACCGGCAGTAATTGAAGAACTACAAAGACTCAATCACCGCTTAATCACATTGTAAAATAATTAAGGTTTTGTAAAACATTCAAAAAAGGTTAACAAAAAGCGGATAAACTCACATTGCTATCTTAGATTTCGCGTAAGGGTTTCCTGGGAATAATCTATAATTTACACAAATGTACATAGGTTAGTATTATAACCCTTTGAAAATATTAATGATACCCTCCCCGAGACGGCATTCCAACAACTACGTCGGGCAGAACCATGACATTTGTTGATGATAAGTTTTGCAAGTTGTTAAACCTACCTGTTAGGACCCTAAGCATAAAATATGAGGTTGAATTAGCCGATGGCACCATAGAAACCGTATCAACCGTGTTAGATGGATGTTTCATATCCATTAGGAACCACTCTTTTCCTTTGTCCTTACTTCCTTTGAAGTTAGCCGGTTTCGACATAGTAATAGGCATGGATTGGTTATCTCATAACCAAGCCCAGATCGTTTGCAACAAGAAGCAAGTGGTGATCAAGACTCCGTCTGGTGAGTCACTTACCATTCAGGGAGATACCCAGTATGGACTGCCTGAGCAAGTGTCTATGCTCAAGGCATCTAGGTGTTTGAAGAAGGGTTGTGTCATCTACATGGGACAAGTGACTATTGATGAACCGAAGCCTAAGATTGAAGATATCCCTGTCATTTATGAATATCCCTAAGTATTCCCTGAAGAACTACCTGGTTTGCCACCAGATAGGCAAGTAGAAGTTGAGCAACGCTCCAGTACTGACGTTGATACAAACAGCAAGAATCTTTCGATATTTTGAAGCAGAAGTTGAGCAACGCTCCAGTACTGACGTTGCCAGATGGAATTGATGAATTTGTAGTATATTGTGATGCATCGCACACAGGTATGGGATGTGTGGTTATGCAGAAATGCAAAGTTATTGCCTATGCTTCTCGACAATTAAAAGTGCATGAGAAGAATTACACCACCCATGACTTGGAGTTGGGTGCCGTTGTATTTGCACTGAAACTGTGGAGGCATTACTTGTATGGCACCAAGTGTGTGGTCTATTCTGATCACAAAAGCCTTCAACATCTGTTTAATCAGAAGGATTTGAACATGAGGCAACGACGATGGATGTAAACTCTAAATGACTATGACTGTGAAATACGATAGCATCCAGGCAAGGCAAATGTGGTTGCCGATGCCTTAAGTAGAAAGGAGAGGGTAAAGCCCATAAGAATCAATGCCAAGAGCATCGAATTAAAGAATAGTTTGAATGAAAGGTTGTTAGCTGCACAGAAGGAAGCTGTATTAGAAGCTAACTATCCTGATGAGAAGATAGGAATAACTGCTGAACAGTTAGCCTATGGCAAAGACGGAATCCTGAGATTAAATGGACGAACATAGGTTCCAATTTATGGAGGACTTAGGGATGTGATCCTCTAGGAAGCCCACAGTTCTAAATACTCCGTTCATCCTGGAGTTGATAAGATGTACCAGGATCTGAAAGCAAATTTTTGGTGGATAGGCTTGAAGAAGTCTATAGCCACCTATGTAGCCAAATGTCTGACATGTGCTCAAGTTAAGGCTGAACACCAAAAGCCGTCAGGTTTGCTACAACAACCTGAACTTCCCACCTGGAAATGGGAGATGGTGACTATGGATTTTATCACCAAGTTACCCAAGACAAAGAAAGGAAACGATACTATTTGGGTGATAGTGGATAGACTAACTAAGTCAGCTCACTTCCTACCTATTAAGGAAACACATAGCTCAGATAAGTTAGCTCAGCTGTACGTGGATGAGATTGTATCTCTCCACGGAGTGCCAATATCTATAATATCTGATAGGGATACAAGGTATACATCGCACTTCTGGAAAAGCTTTCAGCAGTCACTAGGCACTCGACTGAATTTCAGCACTGCATATCATCCGCAAACGGATAGTCAAAGTGAGCGAACGATTCAAACACTGGAAGATATGTTAAGGGCTTGTGTAATTGACCTAGGTGGAAGTTGGGATGAACATCTTCCATTAATCGAGTTTTCATACAATAATAGCTATCACTCAAGTATCCAAGCAGCACCATTTGAAGCTTTATGTGGAAGGAAGTGCAGAACGCCCATTTGTTGGGCAGAAGTTGGAGATGTCCAACTAACAGGACGTGATATAGTCCTAGAGACGACAGACAAGATTGTGCAGATAAGAGATCGTCTCAAAGCTGCCAGAGATAGGCAGAAAAGCTACGCAGACTTAAGGCATAAACCTCTAAAGTTTGAGGTTGGTGACAAAGTGTTGCTTAAAGTATCACCCTGGAAAGGAGTTATGCATTTTGGTAAGAAAGGCAAATTAAGCCTAAGGTATATAGGACCATTCGAGATCATCGAATGTGTTGGATCAGTGGCTTATAAGTTGAATTTGCCTGAAGAGCTCAGTGGTATCCATAATGTATTCCACATCTGTAATCTGAAGAAATGTCTAGCTGATGAGTCACTAGTCATGTCACATAAGGATGTGCACATAGATGAGAGCTTAAAGTTTGTTGAAAAACCTTTGACAAGGTTTCAATAAAGTATGAGAAAGTTATGATAATATTCGTATACGAGGGGTTAAAAGCGTCAACGTTGAATTTTAGGGCCTTACAAGTGGTCACAAAGTTAACCAAGGACTTAACAAAGTTTGTATAAGTCTTAAGGTCCTTAAAAATCAAGTTAGAGGGCTGAAAATGCAAAATTGGAACTTAAAACCACGTATACAAGGACCAGGGACCAAAAATGCAATTGCTGAAACTTGTTTGGCCTGTTCTGGACAGCCATACCGGCCGCGTAAGACCACACAGGTCCCTTACGCGGGCCGCCTGAGCACCCCAGCATCAGAAAACAAACACAGGTGCCAGTTGCAGCCTGTTAACCGACTTAACTCGCTTGTTTTGCATACCAGGGGCTGCCCCAATGGTATTTCATGCATAGGGGGCACCTGTAAGCATCTCATAACATGTGTAGAGTTGCTTGGCATGATCTAATGGCATCAAAATTCATATAAGGAGTCCTTTAGTTGCAACATTGAGCACATTCATTTGCAAACTCTCACAAACTTCTTTCTGGAGCTCTCTGGTCAGCAACCAAGATTCCTTAGGCTTCCTAATCGTGCATAGGACTTTTGTAAGTGTCCTTAACCCTTCCTAATTCAGTTTAGCTTAGTTAATTAGCTTAAAGTCAAACCGTCATAATTAGAGTTTGACTTCGTGATTAATTAAAATTTGTCCTGTCAAATTTCAAATTGAAAGTAACTATGAGTGGGTAATTATGTGGGTAATAAACCCTTAAAAGGGCACCTTCTGATTCCCACTCTAACTAGGTCAATTGTCAGGTCAAACCAAATCTTAAAAAGTCAACAGAAAACTTATTTTTCAAATTAATGCATAATTAGCAATGTAGGAGCCATGTAACATGTTTTATCATTAATATAACTTGGTAATTAATGTAAGAACATGTCTAAACATGTTCAACCCGACAATTTTCAGTTTAGGCTCGGTTCGGAACCGAAAGTCGCATAATTTGACTTTTGCTTTGAATTTCAGTTCTGACCCAATGTAGCATGTTTTATAAATGCCTTAGAGCTTTATTTGGACCAGGTTTCATGTTAGTATAACCCTCTGTGATTATACAACTTGGTTCAATAGTTATCCGATTCATATACATGTTTCCGTCAAATGCTTAAATGTTGACTATTATGCCATTTCCACCTTAAAACATGATTGTTGAAAATGTAAAAGAATAGAAACCTTAATCACTGATTTATAAAGTTGTCCCTAAAATTTGACACCAGTTTGAGGTCTAGATTAGGAGTTATGCTCATTAGCGTAATTAGAAAGATTTTTATTAATTAAACGGCGTAATTAGCGTATAGCCTATTTAAACCCAACTTTTGATACCAAACTTTTTACCTACTGATATAAAATAATATTTTGGGATTTTTGAGGATTTTTATTTAATTTTAGGCTGAGCATAACATAGAGTTCTAAGCTTGATTCGGTAATTGTCGGTTTTGCCCTTTTGGGCTATAAAATGAGTTTTACAAATTATTTTGATACCAAACCTTTTTCTACTAATCTAATATGATAAATAAAATATTTTGAGCCTTCTGGAATAATAAAAATATCAGCTTTCCTTTAAAAACCCGGAAATAGCTCAAAATCGCATTTCTAAGCAATTTCAATGCATAGTATGTATTAAAACTATTTTAAACCTATAAGGTTTGATGCCTACTGATATTTTCAGTAAATTTTTATATATTAACAAAAGTTTTAAACTCATATTTCCAGTTTTGACCTTTTAAGCCTATGTGAAATTACCAAAATGCCCCTACGGTGCATAGTTTGGTTATAAATGATAAAATTCACATATAGGTAATACCCTACTGTTATAACTTATAAAATTAAGTATTTTTACTGATTATATCAGACCTGTAACTCAGATTATTATTTAAACTCTTTTATAACCTATTAAATGACCAAAATACCCTACGGGGCGTAATTTGAAGTTTAAATTCGTTTTGGGCATAATAGAAGATATCTTACCGATGTCACAACATATTTAAGGCATATTAACTTAGGAAACCTGTATATGACTCTTTTGGTTACCCGTTACACATCTTGCGCGCTCGGTTCGGTTTATGTAACTAGTTTGCATAAATTGACCAAAACGGGTCAAACCTTATCATTTTTGTCTCAAAATCCAGAATGTGTTTAGTTTACCCATATTACACAAGTCTCCAAACTTTTCGGGTCTAAATCACATTCTATTCTGGTCTTCACTTAATCGTGCGTTTGAACCGTATCTTCCCTTAAAACTAACCGATCTAAGTTTAGGCTTAATTAAAGACCCATTAGGAATCTAATAGGTTATTAAAAAACTTTGTTCCAGAATAGGAGACCCGGTAAAAGCTACGTGCATTTGCTGTTTTTGGATTTATACTTTGCTCAGGTAAATACTTTTAACTTATTTTCCCTATACGGGCTTGGGGTACGGTATATAAAATACCGCTTGGTCGGGCATTGAATTTTTAATTGTATGAAGATTAATTTATTGAAATGTCCTGTTTAAATTGTTTTGTTTGCTTAAAGCCTTTGGGGGGTTAATGACCATGTCCCGGATATCCTTGGCATCATTTTACGAAATGGCCACGACCTAAGCACGGGGTGTAGGCGTACACCCGACAGTGCATACATAAATAATAAGGTATAACCGCTGGTTTCGGGAATAACCCGCCGCGGGACTATATCATGTGGTGTGTCTATTAATCTTTAACCCGGTGTCAATCCGGGCTACTGAACGTATAACGAACATGTAATTCTTTTACAAGTTTATATATATAAATAACTATCCCAAGTTATAAAAATGTTTTGTGCCATGTGCATTCAAATCAATTTTCTAAACCTTTTCAAAATGAGTCAGTTAATTGTATTTACCAGTGTAAACTGACGTATTTTCCCAAAAAGGTTAAGTGCAGGTACTAATCGAAATAGGCTGGCCTCTCCTTAGCATCAATAAGAGTCTCGCAATCTTGGATGCATTTAAGTCTGATGAACTACGTTTTCTGTTTATTTGATCCACCTGTGGATCTTTTCAACTATTTTGTGATACTTGGATATTACAACTTATTCAGTTGAAATAAATCTATCTTTTGCTTCCGCTGTGCATTTAAAATTGTGTTGTTTGACTATGATGATATCAACTACGTCACGATACTCCCCACCGGGCCCACCGGTAATACGTGGAAATATCAGGGTGTGACAGGTTGGTATCAGAGCCAACACTGAGTGAATTAAACACTAGCCTTTTGTGTTTAATCTCAGTTACACAGTTGCACATTCCTCGATTCTCGAGTCTAGACAAAAACTTAGGATTTATCCAAATTTGTTTTATTTCTAACTTTGTCTTTTATTTTTTCTTGTTGTATTCTTTGTTTGTTTTGACAGGTTGAACAAGATGCCAACAAGAGTGAGAGGGAGAGGAAGAGGCAAGGGGCCACTCGTCGCCCCGAACGATCATGAGGCCGGGCCTTCGCACCGGCGAACACCATCATATTCGCTTAACCGGAGTCCTCAAGATAACTGGAGGACCTATATTGAACCAGCAAGGCGCTCACTTTCGCTGAGCTCCTCCCCTTCTTTTCAACACTCCTTTGGGCCTCATTCTGAAAATGAGCCCCATAATTCCCATCAATCTTACATTCCTCTCCAGGGCCACAACTCACCTTTTGATGACCCAACGCCCTTTTTCCAGAGCCGGTTCAACCCGGCAAACTACCTTGGTGAACCAGTGGGTTTTAACCCACTAGGACCTAAAGACCATTTCCATGGCAACCATGCAATGGACATGGACGAGGACACTGATCCCGCAGAGCCACCGTCCGGAACCCCTAACCTTCCCATCGAAATTTCGGTTGGGTCACCTTTCGTGGGATCACCTTATAATGGTCCCGACAGCTATGAGGAAAGGTTCCGACAGATCGACTGGGTGTTTACTCCCAGTTACCACAACTCACCACAGCAGCAGCAGCAGGATCCCTCCGAGGATTTTCGTTTTGTCGCGGTCACTCCGCCACCCCCATCAGCTCAGCAACAGCCTCCGGAGCCACCGAGGCGAAGAAGATCGAATGCACGGATGTCCGTGCAAGGAGAAGTGCGTATCAGCACCCCTCAACCTTCAAGTGACAGCCGCTACTCGCCACTCCATGAAGAACCGCAGATGGGTGGGTCTTCAAACCCCATCTCGGAAGTAAACTCTGCGCCTGTCGTGCCACCACCGTTGGGCTTTGGCGACCCTATTCCTACATACACCGGTGCGACGGCGTATAATCCCTTTGAGCAGCCGATCCATACCAACTACAACTATGTAGAGGCCGACCCTTACCTGGTAGCAGCGGCAACCTACAATGCCCATCATCCAGAAGGATCCTTTGGGATCCCATATCAAACTGGATACCCACACTATGGGTACCCACCATATGGATATCAGCAACCGCCACCTCCTCAACCTCCGTTTTATCAGCAACCCCCGCAGCCGCCAGTGATGTCACCACCACAGCATCAAGAAATTCTTCAAAGGATAAATGAGGTGCGGGAAGACCGTAGGCAAAACCGAGGGATGTTCAAGGGTCTGGTGAACTTAATCAAGGGGAAAAACAAGAAGGATCATTAAATCCTTTATTTGTTTGTTTGTTTTTAATGTTGTAATCATGTCCCTGCGTGGACATTTGTTTCTGTATTCTGCCCCTGCGTGGGCATGTCTTTTTGTATTATGCCCCTGCGTGGGCATGTCTTTTTGTATTCTGCCCCTGCGTGGGCATGTCTTTCTGTTGACCCCTGCGTGGGTATGTTTGTTAGTTTAGCCCCTGCGTGGGCGTGTTATTTCTGTAAAAGTCTCATTTAGGGCAAACATGTACTTGTTTAAATTTAATTGGAATGGTTAGTTTAAATTTCATTTTTTAAATTATATGCATAAATATAATATGTGAAATAAATGAAAAATAACATTCATTTTATAAAACCTACCATTTTAATAAAATAATAAGAATCTTAAAAGGTAAAACCTAGCCACATGTCATTCTAAATATGGCCAAGATGGTAAAACCTATTTAAAAGATTCAAATCCTTGTTAACGTCTTTAAACATGTTAACATTCCTGGCAAAATGTGATTCGATAAAATCGCATAAGTCATCCTTATATTAGATTTTTTTTCAAATTTCTTTATTATATTAAATCATCCATTAAGGATATAATGCCTATGGGATATACTCATTGTCATATAAGACAAAAGACAGTCGTGGTCTTCGATCCCCTGTTAAGAAGAGGTAATGAGTTATAATTAAAACCTCAATACCATGACCCTATAAGATCATGATGAAAAATTTAAAACTGTCCGTAGGACTAGGCCTTTTTGCCATTAATATATTTTAATTATAACTAAGGATTGATATAATGAAAATCCTGAATAATTGTATGCCTAACAAATTAATCGAAATGGTTTCTTAAACACCATGATTAATAGATCATCTAGAATGATAAAACTGTTATAGACCCTGAATGAATTAAAATCATTATTTTATGTAGCAATCAAGCTACATGGCCGGGTCAGACGAAGCCAACAGTCACCCCAGAGAGAATCATGACACCTCCAGGGTCAACGTAGTAGGAGCAGAATTACAAGAGTTAATAGATAATGCTGTTACGCGAGCTTTGGAGAGACAGTTCAATGAATCCAGTGGTACCCATGTAAGAACCCAGTCTGTGCCACACTCTAAACCACCCTCTAGAACTCATACCGCTCACAAAAGTGATTCTCATCACTCAACAAACCAGAGGAGTGTCCCATCTAAAAGAGTTGTGTTAAATCAAGAACCACGTGCTAAAGGTTGCACTTATAAATACTTCGTCTCCTGCAAACCCAGGGATTTCACCGGGGAAAAAGGGGCAGTTGATTGCATGTCATGGTTGGACGAGATGGACACTGTAGTAGATATCAGTGGTTGCGCTGATAAGGATGTGGTAAAGTTTGTATCTCACTCATTCAAAGGCGAGGCACTAGCGTGGTGGAGGTCTTTGATTCAAGCTACTGGGAAAATCCCATTGTACAATCTGTCTTGGGAACAGTTTGTGACATTGATTAAGGCGAATTACTGCCCTCAGCATGAGGTTGAAAAGATTGAAGCTGATTTCTTGTCATTGGTTATGAAAAACCTAGATTGTCAAGCCTACCTTACAAGCTTTAACACTATGTCAAGACTGGTTCCATATCTGGTAACTCCGGAACCCAAGAGGATAGCTCGTTTCATCGGGGGTTTGGCCCCAGAAATCAAGGCCAGTGTGAAGGCCTCCAGACCAGCTACTTTTCGGTCTGCAACTGATATATCATTATCCCTTACTTTGGACGCGGTCAGGAAGAGATCACTGAGAAACACCGATGCTGAGAAGAGGAAGCGTGAGGATGACAACTCACGACGTTCAGACAAGAAGCATAAGAAAAACAATGACCATAAAAAGAGTTCTGGAACTAAAAAGGATGGTCAACAGTCAGGGGATAAGCCCAAGTTTAAAATTTATAAGAAGCACCATTTCGGTAAGTGCAGATACGAGTCGAAATCCCAATCGCAACCAAGGCCTTGTGGAATTTTTAAATCCTCTGAGCACAAGACATTAGACTGTAAGAAAATCAAGGATGCGACGTGCTATAGCTACAACGAGAAAGGGCACATTAAGTCCAACTGCCCAAAGTTTGCTAAGAAGGCTAAATATGGGAAAAAGACCAATGCTAGGGTTTTCCAGATGAACGCACAAGAGGCGATCCAGAATGATAATGTCATAACAGGTACCTTCCTTATTAATGATGTTTATGCAAGGGTGTTATTTGATTCTGGAGCAGATAAGTCATTTGTTGATGATAAGTTTTGCAAGTTGTTAAACCTACCTGTTAGGACCCTAAGCATAAAATATGAGGTTGAATTAGCCGATGGCACCATAGAAACCGCATCAACCGTGTTAGATGGATGTTTCATATCCATTAGGAACCACTCTTTTCCTTTGTCCTTACTTCCTTTGAAGTTAGCCGGTTTCGACATAGTAATAGGCATGGATTGGTTATCTCATAACCAAGCCTAGATCGTTTGCAACAAGAAGCAAGTGGTGATCAAAACTCCGTTTGGTGAGTCACTTACCATTCAGGGAGATACCCAGTATGGACTGCCTGAGCAAGTGTCTATGCTCAAGGCATCTAGGTGTTTGAAGAAGGGTTGTGTCATCTACATGGCACAAGTGACTATTGATGAACCGAAGCCTAAGATTGAAGATATCCCTGTCATTTATGAATATCCCGAAGTATTCCCTGAAGAACTACCTGGTTTGCCACCAGATAGGCAAGTAGAATTCAGAATTGACATTATTCCAGGAGCAGCACATGTTGCAAGGGCACCTTACAGGTTGGCACCAACAGAGATGAAAGAGTTGAGGACTCAGTTAGATGAATTATTGGCAAAAGGTTTCATTCATCCTAGTTCATCTCCTTGGGGAGCACCAATCCTGTTTGTCAAGCAGAAGGATGAATCGATGCGTTTATGTATCGATTATCGCGAGCTTAACAAGGTCACTATCAAGAATAAATATCCTTTGCCCAGGATCGACGATCTATTCGATCAATTACAAGGGGCAAGTTACTTCTCTAAGATCGACTTGAGGTCAGGCTACCATCAACTGAAGGTTAAAGATGAAGATGTACACAAGACTGCATTTAGGACTCGTTATGGTCATTACGAGTTCCTAGTGATGCCTTTTAGGCTCACTAATACGCCAGCAGCGTTCATGGATCTCATGAACCGTGTCTGCAAGCCATACTTGGACAAATTTGTTATCGTCTTCATTGACGACATTCTGATTTATTCAAAGAACCAGGCCGACCATGAGAAGCATCTTCGATGTATTCTGGAACTACTTCAGCAAGAAAAGCTCTATGCCAAGTTTTCGAAGTGTGAATTCTGGCTTCGTGAAGTCCAATTCCTTGGACATGTTGTCAGTGAGCGTGGTATCCAAGTAGATCCCGCTAAGGTTGAAGCTGTTATGAATTGGCAAGAGCCGAAGACGCCCACTGAGATTCGCAGTTTTCTAGGTCTGGCAGGATATTATAGGCATTTTATTGAAAACTTCTCAAGAATTGCAGCACCCCTGACTTTACTAACTCGAAAGAATAGCAAGTTTGACTGGGGGCCTAAACAGCAAGAATCTTTCGATATTTTGAAGCAGAAGTTGAGCAACGCTCCAGTACTGACGTTGCTAGATGGAATTGATGAATTTGTAGTATATTGTGATGCATCGCACACAGGTATGGGATGTGTGCTTATGCAGAAAGGCAAAGTTATTGTCTATGCTTCTCGACAATTAAAAGTGCATAAGAAGAATTACACCACCCATGACTTGGAGTTGGGTGCCGTTGTATTTGCACTGAAACTATGGAGGAATTACTTGTATGGCACCAAGTGTGTGGTCTATTCTGATCACAAAAGCCTTCAACATCTGTTTAATCAGAAGGATTTGAACATGAGGCAATGACGATGGATGGAAACTCTAAATGACTATGACTGTGAAATACGATACCATCCAGGCAAGGCAAATGTGGTTGCCTATGCCTTAAGTAGAAAGGAGAGGGTAAAGCCCACAAGAATTAATGCCAAGAGCATCGAATTAAAGAATAGTTTGAATGAAAGGTTGTTAGCCACACAGAAGGAAGCTGTATTAGAAGCTAACTATCCTGATGAGAAGCTAGGAATAACTGCTGAACAGTTAGCCTATGGCAAAGACGGAATCCTGAGATTAAATGGACGAATATGGGTTCCAATTTATGGAGGACTTAGAGATGTGATCCTCTAGGAAGCCCATAGTTCTAAATACTCCGTTCATCCTGGAGCTGATAAGATGTACCAGGATCAGAAAGCAAATTTTTGGTGGATAGGCTTAAAGAAGTCTATAGCCACCTATGTAGCCAAATGTCTGACATGTGCTCAAGTTAAGGCTGAACACCAAAAGCCGTCAGGTTTGCTACAACAACCTGAACTTCCCACCTGGAAATGGGAGATGGTGACTATGGATTTTATCACCAAGTTACCCAAGACAAAGAAAGGAAACGATACTATTTGGGTGATAATGGATAGACTAACTAAGTCAGCTCACTTCCTACCTATTAAGGAAACACATAGCTCAGATAATTTAGCTCAGTTGTACGTGGATGAGATTGTATCTCTCCACGGAGTTCCAGTATCTATAATATCTAATAGGGATACAAGGTATACATCGCACTTCTGGAAAAGCTTTCAGCAGTCACTAGGCACTCGACTGAATTTCAGCACTGCATATCATCCGCAAACGGATGGTCAAAGTGAGCAAACGATTCAAACACTGGAAGATATGTTAAGGGCTTGTGTAATTGACCTAGGTGGAAGTTGGGATGAACATCTTCCATTAATCAAGTTTTCATACAATAATAGCTATCACTCAAGTATCCAAGCTGCACCATTTGGAGCTTTATATGGAAGGAAGTGCAGAACGCCCGTTTGTTGGGCAGAAGTTGGAGATGTCCAACTAACAGGACGTGATATAGTCCTAGAGACGACAGACAAGATTGTGCAGATAAGAGATCATCTCAAAGCTGCCAGAGATAGGCAGAAAAACTACGCAGACTTAAGGCGTAAACCTCTAAAATTTGAGGTTGGTGACAAAGTGTTGCTTAAAGTATCACCCTGGAAAGGAGTGATGCGTTTTGGTAAGAAAGGAAAATTAAGCCCAAGGTATATAGGACCATTCGAGATCATCGAATGTGTTGGATCAGTGGCTTATAAGTTGAATTTTCCTGAAGAGCTCAGTGGTATCCATAATGTATTCCACATCTGTAATATGAAGAAATGTCTAGTTGATGAGTCACTAGTCATGTCACATAAGGATGTGCACATAGATGAGAGCATAAAGTTTGTTGAAAAACCTTTGTCAATCGAGGATCGACAGGTTAAGAAGCTTCAAAGGAAGCATGTGCCAATTGTAAAGGTTAAATGCGATGCCCGTAGAGGTCCCGAGTACACATGGGAGGTAGAGTCCACAATGAAAGAAAAGTACCCTCATTTGTTTCAGTAAATCTCGAGGTCGATATTTCTTTTAAGGGGGTGAGGATGTAACACCTCGAAAATTTACGTCCAATAATGTATCGACACGTGTCATGAGCTTCAAACGTGTAAAAGATTACTCTAGAGGAACTAAAGTTGACAAACAAGGAAAGTATGTGTATAAAAGGGTTATAAATGTCAACAATGGATAAATATACTTTAAAATAACCCTACACAATGTTTATACCCTTAAACGAACAAATCATGGATCATACGAAGCTAATTGTGGAAGAAAGTGAGGGATTACAAACTACAGGGGTTAAATGTGTCAACATGTTTAAAGTATACCTCTGAGTGACCTTTTAGCAAACCCGAAGCTTTGTAATGATAAATTATGCTCACTAGAATGTGTGGTAAAAAAATCACAAGGTTTCGATAAAGTATGAGAAAGTTATGATAATATTCGTATACGAGGGGTTAAAAGCGTTAACGTTGAATTTTAGGGCCTTACTAGTGATCACAAAGTTAACCAAGGACTTAACAAAGTTTGTATAAGTCTTAAGGTCCTTAAAAATCAAGTTTGAGGGCTGAAAATGCAAAATTGGAACTTAAAACCACGTATACAAGGACCAGGGACCAAAAATGCAATTGCTGAAACTTGTTTGGCCTGTTCTGGACAGCCATACCGGCCGCATAAGACCACACAGGTCCCTTACGCGGGCCTCCTGAGCACCCCAGCATTAGAAAACAAACACAGGTGCCAGTTGCAGCCTGTTAACCGACTTAACTCGCTTGTTTTGCATACCAGGGGCTGCCCCAATGGTATTTCATGCATAGGGGGCACCTGTAAGCATCTCATAACATGTGTAGAGTTGCTTGGCATGATCTAATGGCATCAAAATTCATATATAAGGAGTCCTTTAGTTTCAACATTGAGCACATTCATTTGCAAACTCTTACAAACTTCTTTCTGGAGCTCTCTGGTCAGCAACCAAGATTCCTTAGGCTTCCTAATCGTGCATAGGACCTTTGTAAGTGTCCTTAACCCTTCCTAATTCAGTTTAGCTTAGTTAATTAGCTTAAAGTCAAACCGTCATAATTAGAGTTTGACTTCGTGATTAATTAAAATTTGTCCTGCCAAATTTCAAATTGAAAGTACCTATGAGTGGGTAATTATGTGGGTAATAAACCCTTAAAAGGGCACCCTCTGATTCCCAATCTAACTAGGTCAATTGTCGGGTCAAACCAAATCTTAAAAAGTCAACAGAAAACTTATTTTTCAAATTAATGCATAATTAGCAATGTAGGAGCCATGTAACCTGTTTTATCATTAATATAACTTGGTAATTAATGTAAGAACATGTCTAAATATGTTCAACCCGACAATTTTTAGTTTAGGCTCGGTTCGGAACCGAAAGTCGCATAATTTGACTTTTGCTTTGAATTTCAGTTCTGACCCAATGTAGCATGTTTTATAAATGCCTTAGAGCTTTATTTGGACCAGGTTTCATGTTAGTATAACCCTATGTGATTATACAACTTGGTTCAATAGTTATCCGATTCATATGCATGTTTTCGTCAAATGCTTAAATGTTGACTATTATGCCCTTTCCACCTTAAAACATGATTTTTGAAAATGTAAAAGAATAGAAACCTTAATCACTGATTTATAAAGTTGTCCCTAAAATTTGACACCAGTTTGAGATCTAGATTAGGAGTTATGCTCATTAGCGTAATTAGAAAGCTTTTTATTAATTAAACGGCGTAATTAGCGTATAGCCTATTTAAACCCAACTTTTGATACCAAACTTTTTACCTACTAATATAAAATAATATTTTGAGATTTTTAAGGATTTTTATTTAATTTTAGGCTGAGCATAACATAGAGTTCTAAGCTTGATTCGGTAATTGTCGGTTTTGCCCTTTTGGGCTATAAAATGAGTTTTACAAATTATTTTGATACCAAACCTTTTTCTACTGATCTAATATGATAAATAAAACATTTTGAGCATTCTGGAATAATAAAAATATCAGCTTTCCTTTAAAAACCCGGAAATAGCTCAAAATCGCCTTTCTAAGCAATTTCAACGCATAGTATGTATTAAAACTATTTTAAACCTATAAGGTTTGATGCCTACTGATATTTTCAGTAAATTTTTATATATTAACAATAAACAAAAGTTTTAAACTCATATTTCCAGTTTTGACCTTTTAAGCCTATGTGAAATTACCAAAATGCCCCTATGGTGCATAGTTTGGTTATAAATGATAAAATTCACATATAGGTAATACCCTACTGTTATAACTTATAAAATTAAGTATTTTTACTGATTATATCAGACCTATAACTCAGATTATTATTTAAACTCTTTTATAACCTTTTAAATGACCAAAATACCCCACGGGGCGTAATTTGAAGTTTAAATTCGTTTTGGGCATAATAGAAGATATCTTACTGATGTCACAACATATTTAATGCATATTAACTTAGGAAACCTGTATATGACTCTTTTGGTTACCCGTTACGCATCTTGCGCCCTCGGTTCGGTTTATGTAACTAGTTTGCATAAATTGACCAAAACGGGTCAAACCTTATCATTTTTGTCTCAAAATCCAGAATGTGTTTAGTTTACCCATATTACACAAGTCTCCAAACTTTTCAGGTCTAAATCACATTCTATTCCGGTCTTCGCTTAATCGTGCGTTTGAACCGTATCTTCCCTTAAAACTAACCGGTCTAAGTTTAGGCTTAATTAAAGACCCGTTAGGAATCTAATAGGTTATTAAAAACCTTTGTTCCAGAATAGGAGATACGGTTGTCTTGGATGAGTTGAGCCCTTTTCTTTTTGTGGTTGTCTTGGATGAGTTCTCCAAGTTGATTCAGAAGACTGTTCCGTGGTGCATGCTTTTTGCAGACGATATTGTGTTGATTGCAGAGACTAAACAGTGCCTGAACGCCAGGGTAGAGGAGTGGAGAGTAGCCTTAGAGAGCAAGGGCCTAAGGATTAGTCGATCTAAGACTGAGTATCTACACTGTGATTTCAGTGGTGTAGCCGAGGACGATGACACCCAAATCACCATTGAGGATCAATTGGTCCCGCAGGTAACTAGGTTTAAGTATCTGGGGTCGTTTGTACAAAGAGATGGTGACATAGATAGCGATGTAACCCATCGCATACAGGCTGGCTGGTGTAGATGGAGGGCAGCCAGTGGGGTATTGTGCGATAGGAGGTTCCCAACTAAATTAAAGGGGAAATTTTACAGGGTAGTAGTCAGACCCGCTATGCTATATGGAACAGACTGTTGGGCTATCAAGAAAACACAAGTGCGCAAGATGGAGGTAGCAGAGATGAGGATGCTGAGGTGGATGTGTGGACAAACGAGGTTAGACCGGATAAGAAATGAGGTTTTTAGGGAAAGATTAGGAGTGGCTAGTATATCGGAGAAGATTAAGGAGGGGAGATTGAGATGGTTTGGGCATGTGAAGCGGAGGGAAACGACGGCACCAGTTAGAGTAGTGGAAACTCTTACTGTCGAGGGGAGGAGAGGAAGAGGCAGACCCAAACTGACATGGGATGAGCAGATTAGGCATGATTTAGTAGAGTTGCATCTTTCTGAGGACATGGTCCAAGATAGGACTGCGTGGAGGCACAGGATTAGGGTTAAGGACTTCTAGAAGATACTACAGTAAGGTCTTAGGTGTATCTTAAGGAGGTAGGTTTTTCCTAGTCTTTAAGGGACTTTTCCGGTGATTGCCTTCTTGTGTTTATGCCCAAATGATGTTGTATGCATGCTATTATACATGATTTATATTATACTGTGTCAACTCGGATCAATTTCTTGGTATGGGGGACTTCTTATTTGTATATTCTTTGACTTGGTGTGTTGGTTTGTTGTTCGTTTTCGAGCCGAGGGTCTCTCTGGAAGCAGCCTCTCTATCCCTATGGATAGAGGCAAGGTCTGCCTACATCCCACCCTCCCCAGACCCTATAAGTAGCTTTGCTATTTGTGGGATTTACTGGGTATGCTTGTTGTTGTTGTTGTTGTTGTTCCAGAATAGGAGACCCGGTAAAAGCTACGTGCATTTGCTGTTTTTGGATTTATACTTTGCTCAGGTAAATACTTTTAACTTATTTTCCCTATACGGGCTTGGGGTACGGTATATAAAATACCGCTTGGTCGGGCATTGAATTTTTAATTTTATGAAGATTAATTTATTGAAATGTCCCGTTTAAATTGTTTTGTTTGCTTAAAGCCTTTGGGGGGTTAATGACCATGTCCCGGATATCCTTGGCATCATTTTACGAAATGGCCACGACCTAAGCACGGGGTGTAGGCGTACACCCGACAGTGCATACATAAATAATAAGGTATAACCACTGGTTTCGGGAATAACCCGCCGCGGGACTATATCATGTGGTGTGTCTATTAATCTTTAACCCGGTGTCAATCCGGGCTACTGAACGTATAACGAACATGTAATTCTTTTACAAGTTTATATATATAAATAACTATCCCAAGTTATAAAAATGTTTTGTGCCATGTGCATTCAAATCAATTTTCTAAACCTTTTCAAAATGAGTCAGTTAATTGTATTTACCAGTGTAAACTGACGTATTTTCCCAAAAAGGTTAAGTGCAGGTACTAATCGAAATAGGCTGGCCTCTCCTTAGCATCAATAAGAGTCTCGCAAGCTTGGATGCATTTAAGTCTGATGAACTACGTTTTCTGTTTATTTGATCCACCTGTGGATCTTTTCAACTATTTTGTGATACTTGGATATTACAACTTATTCAGTTGAAATAAATCTATCTTTTGCTTCCGCTGTGCATTTAAAATTGTGTTGTTTGACTATGATGATATCAACTACGTCACGATACTCCCCACCGGGCCCACCGGTAATACGTGGAAATATCGGGGTGTGACATTTATGAATCTTACTATTCCTTTCTAAGGAGAGACCTTCAATAATACTTTGTCCCCTACTTGAAATTCCAAGGGTTTGCGTTGGTTATCTGCATAGCTCTTTTGTCGATCACATGCTGCTTTCAGTCGTTCCTTGACTTGAATGATCTTATCGGTTGTTTCTTGTACTATCTCAGGTCCAGATAATTGCTTTTCCCCAATTTCTGCCCAACAGACTGGGGTTCGGCACTTTCGTCCATAAAGTGCTTCGAATGGTGCAGCATTGATACTTGGGTGATAACTATTATTATAAGAAAATTCTCTTAAAGGTAAGTGATCGTCCCAATTACCTCCAAAGTCAATTACACAAGCTCTAAGCATGTCCTCCATTGTCTGAATTGTCCTTTCACTTTGTCCATCTGTTTGAGGGTGATAAGCCGTGCTCAAATTTAACTTGGTTCCCATTGCCTTTTGGAAACTTGACAAAAAACGAGAGGTAAATCGGCTATCCCTATCAGAAACAATTGATAAAGGAATTCCATGTAAAGAAACAATTTCATTTACATATAACTTAGCTAATTGTTCCATACTGAAAGTTTCCTTCATTGGTAAGAAATGAGCTGACTTGGTTAGCCTATCTACAATCACCCAGATTGTATCATTTCCTTTCTTTGTTTTGGGTAATTTCGTAACAAAATCCATTGTTATTAATTCCCATTTCCACACTGGCATTTCTAATTGTTGTAGAAATCCTGAGGGTTTCTGGTGTTCAGCTTTGACTTGAGAACAAGTTAAACATTTAGAAACATAGGTTGCTATGTCCTTCTTCATTCCTATCCACCAGAAATTTTTCCTTAAATCCTGGTACATTTTATCATTTCCTGGGTGTATCGTATACTTAGACTTATGGGCTTCTTCTAATATACGATGACGTAGGTTTCCTAATTTAGGTATCCACATTCTCTTTGTATGGAATCTCCAAATTCCATCTGTTCCTTGTTTAAATTCTTTTAGCATACCTTTTAGCTTTTCAGTATCTTCCTTGATTACTGATTCTTGTGCTTCTCTTATTTGATCATTTAAATCCACTTGCAGATTTAATTTAATAGAACGTACCCTTTTTGACTTTTCATGATATTTTCGGCTTAAAGCATCTGCCACAACATTTGCTTTTCCTTCATGATACTGGATATCACAATCATAATCACTAAGCATCTCCATCCAGCGTCTTTATCTCATATTCAACTCCTTTTGTTTGAAAATATACCTTAAACTCTTATGATCAGTGAATATGGTAAACTTAGTACCATAAAGGTAATGTCTCCAAATCTTAAGAGCAAAAATTATAGCCCCTAATTCTAAATCATGTGTTGAATAATTCTCTTCATGATTCTTAAGTTGTCTAGATGCGTAAGCTATAACCTTTTTATGTTGCATTAATACACATCCATAACCTAATTTGGAAGCGTCACAATAGACTACAAAGTCTTCAGCTCCTTCTGGTAAAGCTAATATGGGTGTATGGGTTAATTTATGCTTAAGGATTCTAAAGGCTTCTTCTTGTTTTAATCCCCATTCAAACTTAACAGATTTACAGGTTAGCTTAGTTAAAGGGATGGCTATTCTAGAAAAATCTCGAATAAACCTTCTATAATAACCGACCAATCCTAGGAAACTTCTAACCTCAGTTGGTGACTCAGGAGTTTTCCATTTAGTAATTGCCTCGATCTTTGTTGGATCCACATGAATTCCTTCATGATTAACTAAATGTCCAAGAAACTGTACCTGTTCTAACCAAAATTCGCACTTAGAAAATTTAGCATAATGCTTTTCCTTTCTTAATAGACTTAAAAGTGCGTGCAAATGCTTTGCATGATCCTCTTTATTCTCAGAGTAAATGAGAATATCATCTATGAAGACTATTATGAATTTATCCAAATATGGCTTACATATTCGGTTCATCATGTCCATAAATGCAGTTGGGGCATTGGTTAAAACAAATGGCATGACAGTAAATTCATAATGACCATACCTCGTTCTGAATGCGGTTTTAGGAATATCCTCTTCCTGTACCTTTAATTGATGATATCCTGACCTTAAATCGATTTTAGAGAAAAATCGAGCTCCTTGTAGTTGATCAAACAGATCATCGATTCTCGGTAATGGGTACCAATTTTTAATCGTAACCTTGTTTAATTCACGGTAGTCAATGCACATACGCATCGATCCGTCCTTCTTTTTAAGAAACAGTATCGGCGCTCCCCATGGCGACGAACTTAGCTGTATAAATCCTTTCTCTAACAATTTATCCAATTGTTTCTTCAGTTCCTGCATTTCAGCGGGTGCCAAACGATAGGGTGCTTTGGCAATCGGTGATGTTCCTGGTATTAAATGGATTCTGAATTCAACTTCCCTATCTGGAGGTTGCCCTGGCAATTCTTCTGGAAATATATCTGAAAACTGAGATACTACTGGAATATCTTTTAAATCCTTTCCTTTAGTGTTAGTGATTATGGAAATCAAATACACTAATGATCCTTTTCTTATGTAACTTGCAGTTTTCATCACAGAGATGAATTTTGTAGTTCTAGATGGTTTATCTCCTTTAATTGTGATCGTTTTACCTTTTGGTGAATTTATTTGAATTAACTTTTGATCACATAAAATACTGGCTTTATTGGCTATTAACCAATCCATTCCTAAAACAACATCGAATCCTGCCAGATTCATGGGATAAAGATTTGCAATAAATTTCTGATTTAAAATTTCTATGCTTGCTCCCTGCAAGATTTCAGAAATCCTAACAGTTTCTCCATTAGCTGTCTCTACTAAGCATTCTTGTGGTAGTTTAGTTAATGATTGATTTAGGAATTTGCAAAATGATGTATTAATAAAACTTTGGTTAGCACCAGAGTCAAATAATACTTTAGCAAAAATATCATTAACTAAAACCGTACCGGCGATGACATCTGGAATCATCTTAGCTTCATCTGCAGTTAGAACAAATGCTCTAGCATTTTGAGTATTCTTGTTGTTCGTAGCTGGAGCTAATTTCGGGCAATTAAGCTTGATATGACCTTGTTCTCCGCAGTTGTAACATATCATGTTGTTAATTTTCTTCCTGCAGTTTTCTTCCTTGTGTCCCGATATTTTGCAAAAGTTACAGTATATAGAGCATTTTCCTGAATGCTTTCTTTTGCAATTCTTACAGTAAGGTGTAGAGGTAGAACCTATATTTTTCTCACGATTAAAATTTCCAGAACGAAATTCTTGTGTGAGTTTCTGGGTTAGGTTCTTCCTTTGATCCTCCTCTCGGGTACGAACTAATTCATCTGTCAAGGTATTTGCTAGTTCTACAGCTTTTTCTATGGTTTGAGGTCTAGCTGCCTTGACTACGTGTCTTATTTCCCCAATTAATCCCCAGATATAACGGGAGATTAATACTGGTTCAGGTGAAGCAAGAGTTGGCACTATTCTAGCATATTCGAAGAATATTTTAGTATATCCCTTACTATCCACACCAGTCATTCTGAGGTTTAGGAATTTGTTTGCTATCTGTTCCCTCTCATTGGGTGGGCATAATTTCCTTTCTACCTTGTTCTTAAATTCTTCCCATTCCATATTGTAAGTTCTATCACTTCCTCTTGATTGGAGGATAGTGTTCCACCATTCCAGTGCTGAATTCTTAAACAGATTAGAAGCAAACAATATCTTATCTTCTTCAGCACACTTGCTTATCCTTAAGACTGCCTCAGTTTTCTCTATCCAGCGTAGGGTTGCAATGGCCCCTTCGTTGCCCGAGAATTCCATTAGTTTACAAGACCAGAATTCTTTATAAGAACAACCGTAAGACACGGTTCTTCTCTTTTTGGGAATGGGCATTTGAAGTACAGGTCCATTGTTTACGCTGTTTTCGGGTTCAATTGGTCGCTTACTGCTATGCTTACTTTTATTATTCGCTTCTTGAATCGTTTGAATAATAAATGGCATTGCATCTATGATTCCTTGTGCCACTATATGTTAACCAGCACTATTATCCATTTGGTTTCCATTGTTATTGATGCTTGGATTCTCATTAACCACGTTAATGTTACCCTGGTTATCATTATTCAGATTTCCTTGATTTCCGTCATCGGCCATCTGAATTTTAAACATTTATCCCATATTAATATCACAAGATAATATTTAATATAGTTAATCACATGATACGCAATCTAGCCAAAAACGTAGATCATTGCTACTTTTACTCTATTTCCATATACTATTATGCATCTATTACACACTAGTACTGAAATAAAAATTACAATACCAACAGAAATAGAATCACACTAATAGTAATATGCATCCGTACACACATATTATATTATATTATATTATATTATATTATTTTTACTATCACTGTTTCCTCAATCACATCACGGATATGGATTTATCCAAAAATCCATATTGCGCTCATCGTATTTCCATACGAGACGCTCTCCCACCTGTCGCATTCTCTCACTGCTTTCTAAAATTTCCTCCCCAAAAGTCCTAAGTCTTGTACGTTTTCTGCACTCATTGGGGTGCAGGTTCTAGGACTGGGTTCGGAATCTGGGGTGCGGGTTCCTGATATGGGGGTGAAAGTGCCTGAAATCGGTAAGGATCTTCTAAGATCTCCCTAATATATTCATCGTGGTAATAGGGATCTAAAGGGTCCATACCTGGGTAGGCTCCTCTGTTCTGTATGGGTGTGTCTTCATGTATCGGGTAACGTTGCACAAAGTCCCTATTATCGTCCCACCAGGGGTCGTAATTTGGGTCTAGGGGGTTTGGTGCAGGTACCCTAGGGATTTCATCTGGGTTGAAGTCACGCATCTCCACTTGGTTTTCAGGGTTTTCTATCTCCATGGGTTGGTCTGGGATTAGTGGTTGTGGGGCTACTAGTTGTTCCAGACTTGGGTCAGCAGCAGTTGTAGCTAGGATTTGAAAATTAGCTAGGCTTCTATTAAGCAGATCCTGTGTATGGGCATCTGACTTTCGCTTAGCGGCTTCTAAAACTCTTTGCTGTTGCAACTTTCGCATTCTTTTCCTACGAGCAAAAGCTTCCTTACTGAACCATCCTCGTTTCTTATAAGGGAATGGCTCTTCTGACTGAGCTTTAAAGGCAAACATCCCTTCTTCCTGATCAACAGAATACCCATAAATGGCAGGCTGTGAAGAGGTACCTTCATTCCTAGGTGAATCAGACAACTGACGACTCATGTCTGAGGGTCCTTGATCACTCATACTGTAAACTAACAAATAGTCAAATAACACATAACAAATAAATACAGTTATGCACGTAATTCCGTAATTTATTTCCTAACACCAAATTTAGAATTTAAGTGTCAGCAGAACACTTCTTTGGCTTAGACCAGTGGCTAGGCTCTGATACCACCTTCTGTCGCAACCCCCGATCCCTTATCTGTCCCGGGAACGGGCAGACACGAACTCCGATTTTCGGTGGTATCAGGTTGGTTAATTTGGCAGCGGAAATTACATCAGGACCGTAGTTAGGAAATATTTATCAGAGTAAAACCACCATATTTGATATTAATAATTACATGGGTAAAACCCAAGTTTCTTATTACAATACATTTATAGGGATAAACCCTATTTTATTGAATTTAAAACATCGTTTATTAGGTAACTTTTATAGCCACATGTTTCCCAAGCATTCAGTGCTCTCCAGCTGGCTTTTTACTAATTGGATGTCACATTGTGTTACATGAAACGCGTTTTAAAAACATTTGTCAGTGAGAAATACTGGTGAGTGAATCCCAGTTTAATCAAGAAACATTTTATTAATTAAAACAGTATTGTGAGCGATCACATTGTTTATTTCTACACAATTACTCATTCAGTACTGTCAATCCTGACTTGCGGGTCATATTACACATTGGCTAACTCGTTGTCCAATGGTAACTTACTGTTATCCCGACTTACTACACGCAGTAGTAAATTTTGTATACAAAACCCCAACATACCGGCAGTAATTGAAGAACTACAAAGACTCAATCACTGCTTAATCACATTGTAAAATAATTAAGGTGTTGTAAAACATTCCAAAAAGGTTAACAAAAAGCGGATAAACTCACATTGCTATCTTAGATTTCGCGTAAGGGTTTCCTGGGAATAATCTATAATTTACACAAATGTACATAGGTTAGTATCATAACCCTTTGAAAATATTAATGATACCCTCCCCGAGACGACATTCCAACAACTACGTCGGGCAGAACCACGACAGTTGTTACGGAACCCTAAATCAATCGGGCATCGTATCTATTACAAAACTGGGGTTATAATACTTACAACGGAGCAGAACCTCGCTAATTAGGGGGTATAATACCCGTATAATAAAGCCTATATCAGAGATTTCGAGATTGAGAAATGAAAATGAACGATTTCTGGTTGAACCCGATGGCCTTCTTATATAGTGCAGAATTCTGATCTCCACGCGGCCCGCGTAAGGGTAGACAGGAGTCTACGCGGCCCGCTTCAAAGCTAGTCAACGGACTAGCTTGTCCGGCTCATCATGTAGGTCCGCCACGATGTCGACACGTGTCAGCTCAGGGTGTCTCTACGTTCTTGATCTCTCGCGGCCCACGTACACTTAACATGGGTCTTACGCGGCCCGTCTAAACTAAAGAAAACCAACGAAATCAGGTTCTAACCTTGATACCGCCCGCGTAAGGATTGAGGTGGGTCTACGCGGCCCGCCTTAACTTAAAATTCAGATTTTTATTTATTTTTAATATTATTTAATATATTTGAGGCCCGTTTTCGCGTATGGGGTGTATTTTGGGACATATCGGGACATTTTAAGATATACTAGGCCGTCGAAATTATTTATGAGAGTGTCGGGTTATTTGAGGATTGTTACAACATGCTTTGCATGTGAGGGTATTATGGTCTTTTCCCAAACCTTTTATTTAATATATTTTATTTTAAATCAAACAAAAAGTTATAACTTTATAACTTTACTCTCTCTTTCTCCCTACACCATCAAAGATCTTCATATTTCTCTCAATCGGATCTTAATCCACCGCTGCCGGTGGACTTTCCAATCGCCTCCACTCCTGATTCCGGTGCATCCAATCCTTTCGATCTCTATCCTCCTCCGCCGTTGCCGTCATATGGGTCAAGTTCGAATCTAGCTCCACAGCCTCCGGTTTTGTCACTAGCACCTCCGCCTTCGGAATTGAGTAGTGGTAATCAAACTCCGCCTTCGTCGTCGCCGGTGTCTGTAGCTACTCCTCCTCCACCGGTGGTTGCTGTAGCTCCGCCTCCGGAATTGAGTAATGGATGAATTTGATCTTGAATTTCTGGTCAATGGAAAGTGTTTTGGAGGATCTGATTGGTCAAAATCTTCATGAAGTTAGTTATAATCTGATAATTCATGGGTTGGGATGGTGCAGGCAACTCTAGAAGTAAAAGGAGAAGTGCAGTTAAAACTATGTAAGTGATTGAACAACCTGAGAACTATCCTACTTGTCTTGCTTCTAAACCGTACCCTAAATCTGTTGTTTCACCGTTCTTTAAGAAGCTGAAACTATGTAAGTGATTGAATTTTGTGCTGCCATATTGCCAAAATTGAATTTTGCTAGCGTTCATTTTTATTATGATGATTATACAAGCTAGCTACATATGAGTGTTGCTGTTGCTGTGTATACATGGCTTACTAACTGATTTATGTTCAGCTGTGACCACTTACAAACTGGTATGACCTGTTATGATACTGGGGGATGAACATAGATCTGGGTTTTCTAGTCCGGGATGGGAGATGAACAAGAAGATTTTATATGATGGCCATATGTATATTATTTAATTTATTAATAAAAAAGATTGGGTTGAAAATACCATAATACCCTCACATGCAAAGCATGTGAGGTAAGTTAACTGAGTTTTTGGACGAGATTAGTGGTAAAGGTTGAACCTGTATCAAAACATGAACATAAAGGTTGGTTTTTGCCAATTTCATGGTGAAAGGTACGGATTGCAGTTTGGGTATAACATAAATGTTGATTTCTGCAATTTTGTCTTTTATATATTGTGTTAGGTTTTGGTCAGTGTGTTTAGTTTGCTATCCATTATGTTTTAATCTGTTGTCCATTGTGTTTTTGTTTTATTGTCGATTATGTTTTAATCTGCTGTTCATTGTGTTTTAGTCTATTGTTTATTATGTTTTTAGTATGTTGTCCATTGTGTTTTAATCTGTTACTTATTGTGTTTTTAGTCTGTTTTCCATTATGTTTTAGAGTGCTGTTTATTGCGTGTTTTATCTGCTGACATCAACTTTTTTAGTCTACTTATTGCGTTTTTAGTTTGATACTCATTGTGTTTTACGTTATTTCTATTGTGTTTTAGTCTGTTATTCATTGTGTCTTTTATATTTTGTCATCGATTGTGTTTTTAGTCTACTTTCCATTGTGTTTTTAGTTTGAGACTTATTGTGTTTTACGCTATATCTATTTGTAATACGCAACTGGGTTTTCATTTTTTTTGAAAAATACAACAATATGGTATTCGTATTAAAGATTATAAGAAGCTCGATTTTATGGTGTAAGTTAAAAAAAACAAATGACGTATAAAAAAGTCACGGATGTTAAAAAATAGAGAGAAATAACATATGACCTGCATGTGCATACTGAGTTTTTTTTTTCTCTTAAACAAAACTACTCTTCCTATTTGTTATTCCAATTTGACACTTATCATTCTCTAGTGATTACTTACACTTCTTGTTTTTAACTTATTTGTACTATAACTCAACTCGTACAATATATATCCAGATTTTTTTAATACACTTTGGTTTATAAATTACATTTATTTTTATTTTTAGATATCAATGTTATCTATATTTTAAACAAAAAGTTAGACTAATTTGTGAAAGTCATTATAAGATAGAACGAGTAAGATAAAAAGTAAAAACACATTTTTCGAAGAATGAAAAATCTTTAACACAGAATGATAATAACTAGTCTTTAAATCCCGTGTTACGGGGTCATAAAACGTGATGAGTAGTAAGCAAAGCAAACGACGATCAAAATCGAAAAAAATCTTAAAGCAAAACGCGAATTCATAGTGCCACGTGGCATGAAACGAATGTAAAGACAAATACAAACTTATACCACGACCTAGTGTAAAACGTAGACAAACTCAACTTTATACCGTAAGTCATAGATAGTGTTTAAAAGAGATAAATACCACTAATTTGATTAATTAATATGACCTTCTAAAAAAATAAAAATCACCCACCCACCACCATCCCTTCCTTTAAAAGTAATAGCACGCAACATCAGTAAAAAAAAAAAAAAAAAAAAAAGCACACAGCACCACCCAAATGGAAAGCTAGGCAGGGCGGATCCAGGGTGTTTTGAGGGTTTCCGGGAACCTTCTGGATTTGGAAAAAAATAGTGGAAATCTCGTATGATTTGGAAAAAAATAGTAAGAAACTACCAAAAGGAACCCGGTGAAAAATGTTATTGGATCCGCCACTGAAGCTAGGGAATGGTAGTTTTATAATTAAATTTAAAAATGAGGGTAGTATATATACAGTAGCTAAGAAGCTACTGAAATTGTTAGGGTGAGAGGGGTCTAGGTGAGTGGTAAACTCTCACCGGAGCCAATCAAATTCGTCAATGTCAACTTCTCTCTCCCCTCAGGCCTCAACCACAAGGGGTGCTCTCCTCTAGGTGAGTGATAAACATTTTTTTATCTTAAAAAAAAAGGAAATCTGTGATTGGTTGAAAGAGAGTGGAGCCCACCACTACCCCCTCTCTCCTCTTCCAGCATGGGGTAACAAGTTACCGATTTTGAAGTTCACCGCATGGAATTTGGGTGTTGGTGGCGGTCCATTTTGCGGTAAACTACTTCACCGCATCTACTCCACTCTACCGCCCCGTTCCCCCTTATATAATTTCTCATGAAATTCTTCATTTTATTCCAGTATTGATAACAAAATACTTCTTTTTATTGTTCTTTATTTTTATTTAGTCCGAGTTTTGTCTCCGTTCAAATCCATCAAAGCTACCAAATAGAGGTGTAGAAATCGGGGATTTTTTTAATACCCGGTTCAGGGTATAGAATCGGTTCCGAGTATGATCAGATATTGAAAAATCAAGTTTTGAGAGAAACTGAGCAGGGTTCGGGTACGAGTATTGAGGAGAAAAAACATACCCTATGTACTCGGTAGGGTATGATTGGGTTATGATATAACCGGGTACGGGTCCGTGTATTAATACCCGGTTTTAAAAAAAATAAGTTTTTTTTTTTAAATTATTTTACTCAAAAATAAATTCGTGTCAAAGTTATATTTGGTTTGTAATTTGTAAAACATAATTAAAATAAACTAAAATAACATAAGCTAACTCAAATACAAATTATTTGTTTTGTAAAACTAAAATAACATAAGCTCACTCAAATACAAATTATTTGTTTTATAATATGCATTTTTAAGAAAACCTAAATATAAAGTTGTAAAGTAAACATAAAAATATACTTTAAATATCAGGGTATTCTATTGGGTATGAAAAAAAACCGTTATCGGGTATAGGGTATAACCGGGTTCCGGTATAGGGTATGACCGGTTCCGGGTATCAATCGGGTACGGTTTCAGGTACGAGTATTGAGCTCAAAATGTATACCCTATCCATACCCTACGGGTAGGGTCGTGTTCAGTTACGGGTATAAAATACCCAGATACAAAAATAACCGGTTCCGAGTGAAGAAACACAGAACTAATTAGGGGATAATCAGTTTGGTTTATGTTCCTCGCATAGTGGTTAATCTTCTCTTGGATTCCTGAGCTTCTTAATGACCGTGTTTAACTGCAAAACAAAACACCGTTACTCGTTAAGAGGGGAATGTGGGGGTTTCCCTCTTGACCGGGCTCCGGCGTGAGAATAAGCGACTGGGTTTTGGAGATAATTAAGTATTAAGTGAGAGAGTAGAGGGAATGGGATGTTTTAACCTGTGGAGTGAGGTCCCTATTTATAGCCGGAGAGGTGTAAGAGGGTGTGGGCTGATGGGCCTTGGGCCGGAAGGCGACAACATGGGGGATATGCTCCTTGTCTCACTGGTGTCGACCGTTAGTGGCTTCTAGAAGCTTTGTGGAGTTGGCGCGACGTGATTGGAGCCACGTGTCACTGTTGTCGGCCTGGTCGCCCTTCTGCCATCAGCAGGTAAGTGGAGATCGTGGGGCAGTTGTCTCTGCCCTATGATTGGTGCCACATAGGCGTCCTTCAGCACTTTTGTCTCCTGCATGTCAGACGATCGTGGAGCACGATTGCGCAGGAACAGAAGGACCCTGATTGGCTCCTTTATTCTGCCACTTGCACCTTGTGTACTACCTGGAAAGGCCTCGCGCCTTAGTCACGCACGATTCTTGCTGAGCACGTTATTATCTTGTGCGCGGCGTGGGCTTTCAGATGTCCCTTTTAGAATGCTAAGTGTTGTTAGCTGGAGTTTACTCTTATGTGGACCTCGCGCCGCATTACACAGGTATGTTGTAGTCCGCGCGAGGTTGGCGATCAAGAAACTTGTTGATTAAGGAGTATGGTCCCGCGCGACCTTACAGGGGGTTGCGCGGCTTTTTGGGACCATACCCCTTCAAGTCCCCCCAGTCCAGTGCTGCACCATGCGCAAGGCAAGTGGTTGGAGCTCTGGACTTAAGAAAATAAAGTAGAATGATGCTTTTGGCTTTGGTAGACGTCGCGCGTGTAAGTTGTTAATTACTACGGCACGGCTACCAGGCTTGTTGTTGGCTTTTACATGAAGTTTCTAATGATTTTGGGCGGGAGAAACCTCGAAGTTTGAATTTTCTGACAGGTTGGTGAAAAAGTCGCGGTTGGTGACGTTTGAGTTGACCCCTGACGGTTGTCATCAACTTGTCGCTGACGGTTCAGATTTTCGTCAGGAGAGTGAGGCCCACGCGCGCGTGGTAACCGTCACTCCGGGAAACGCGCCCTACGTGGCGCTTTCTGGTTGGCCTTGCTTGCGGCGACTTCGGCACGTTTACCTATCGCATTAAATGCGATGGGTATATATATCTGAAGGGGTGTGAGGGGTCGTCACTTTCTTCTACTGTTTCTCCATCTCTTCTCAAATTTTTTGCACCTTCAAACCTTTTGAAGAACAAATAGCAGATCTTCGAGTCTTCAAGAAGTGTCGTAGTAGGCCTTCAACCCGTTTCCGAAATATTCAGGGTTTCTTTTGCCGACTATCAATGGCTGAAGAACAACACGAAGATAATCCCGGAGAAGAAGGTCCTGTACCTGCTCTCCGGTGGGATCTAGGGCTGTTTGAACAGCTTTCCCGAAGTTTCCGGTTCCCACCGGAGTGGGATGCCCGGTACCCCGGCCAGAACCAGACGGCCGCTGATGCACCGCCGGGGTATATTACCTTGTTCGAAGACTTCTTCCATCAAGGTAATTTCCGGTTGCCGGCGACCAACTTTATGGCACATATCCTTCGATATTATGGGTTTCATATCTCTCAGATGAGCCCACCCGGAATGGTCCGGGTTCGACATTTTGAGTTCTTGTGCTGGGCTCATGGCATCGAGCCCACTGTCGAGAAGTTTCGAGCCTTTTATCAACTTCAGAGAAATATGGGCTTCTACTCTTTTGCCAGTCGTGGCGCCGCCAAGAAGGTATTGCTAAATCCTCCCAAGAGTTTTCATGACTGGAAACCGAAATTCTTTTATATTCGAGAGGAGGTTATTCCCATTGCTATGACGTTCCGTGATTGGAATGAGGCGATTGTTAAAGAAGACTTGCCAATCCCCAAGACCGAGGCTTGGTATCGGGAGCTTACCTCCACCCCTAACCGGGTGTTCGGGGAGAATGTCTTGGTGGCGACGCGGATGAGCGACCAATGGCTTCCTGATAGCCAGGAAGTTCCTATCTTAATGATCGATGATAGAGGTTAGTAATTTCCTTATCGTCACTGATCTTTTTACGTTGCTTGATTTTTATTTATGTGATTTATCGTGTAGAGGCGTGTTTATATCAAGCTGCCTTTGCCACTTTTGGTGGTTCCATGAGTGTGCGCCCGCTTCGAGACGGAGAAGAATACTGGTATCACCAGATAAGGGTTAACTTTATGTACCCTGTTGCTGATGCGTTTGCCACGCCGCCTACCGCCACTGAAGGTGCGCATATACCTAACCCTCGTCCCTTGCGCTCTATCACTTCTGCTGGGAAAGAGGTTGTCTATCTTTCCAGCGAAGAGTCTGTGGGGTCTTCAACCAGGGAGTTAAGTTCCTGGTCTACCATCTTTGCAGGTGTGTTGCGCGACCTGGGTATCGACCCTGAAGAGAAGAAAAAGAAACCCCCAAAGAAGAAGAAGACGGGTGAGCCCGAAGTGACAAGCAAGAAGGGCGGGAGTAGCCGCGCAGCTGCTGGTAAAGGTAGTCTTCGTCTTCGTCAAAGTGACTTAAAAGATTATGTGATAATTAGTGACTCATTAGAGGGTTTGTCGCGCGTAGGCGAAGGTAAAGACGGAGCAGGTCGCTCAAAAGGTGAAGGTGGCGCGGGTTCTCGCAACCCGGATGCTGGCGCTACTCCTTCCTCTGCTGAGCATGCGGAGGAGGAAAAAGAGGAGGAAGAAGAAGAAGCTGCTGGAAAGTTGATCAGCATAAAAAGGACCAGGAGCGGGGCGACTGCTGGTGTGACTGTGGCGTCGAAGGCTGGAGGAGCTCTAGTGCTTGGTAAACAGAGCAATTTGCGCTCACTCTATCAGTTCTCTCCTGGTAAAGTTTGTTTTTAGTTCTTTTTCCTATGGCTTTCCTTGTCTTGACCCTTTGAGTTATGCAGAGGGCAAGAAGAAGACCCCTGAGAAGGGTGTTGTTTTTACGGAGCCAGATCCAAAAAGGCCTAAGATTATCATCAAATCTTCCGAGACTGCTGCGGCTGGGCATGACAAGGGCAAACATGTTGCTGAGGTCGATAAGGCAAAGGCTGCCGAAGAGAAGAAGAAGGCTGATGAGGAGCGTAGGAAGAAAGTAGATGAAGACAGGAGGAAGGAAGCTGAGGCGAAGAAGAAAGCTGAGGAAGACCAGCGCCAGGCTGAAGAGGCGCGCAAGAACAAAGCTGCTGAAGAAAAGAGGAAGAAGGCAGAACAGGAAAGGAAGAAAACCGATGACGAGAAGAAAAAGGCTAAGCAGGATAGAAGAGCTGCTGAAAAGGCTCTTGCTGATGCTGAGAAGGAGAAGGGAAAGGAGAGAACCCTGGAGAAGGAGAAGGAGAAATCTGCTGCTGAAAGGCCTGCTGGTATTTCTATTACCAGAGGCGCGGGTTCAGGTTCATCTGTTGGTCGGGGTGGTGTGAGAGCTGACGTGCCGCCGCGCTCTCCGATAGGCCCTCGGGATACAGTGGGGGATATCTATTACAAGTCTTACACTGAAGAGAGTCGCGGTGACGCTCCGCACAATCCGCCTTGGGGTTTGAAGCAGAAGGATACTTTCCTCGAGTTCGCGCCTTGCCATGACTGGTTGGTGAATTCGATTCCTCCGGGGGAGATGGATCGTCAACGGGCGCGGACTCACAGTGGGCTCTATCATGCCTATGTTGTTGGTGAAGCCAACACCCGCGCCGCTAACCAAGAAATTGTTCGGGAATGGCGAACCATGGTTAGGGAGAGGGATGATTGGGAGAAGTATCGTGACCGCATACTGAGGCGTGCTGCTGACTTGGAGAAGTCTAGGGCTGCGTTTGATGAGCAGAAGGCGAAGTTCGAGGCTGACCGAAAGTCTGAAGAGTGGGGGCGCGAGGCCCTGAAAAATAAACTTCATACTGCCGAACAGCAACTGGTTAAGGAGAAAACCGAGTTCAAGCGCATATGTGCGAAAGATAACGAGCGCGCGGCTGCGGATCGTAACAAGATAGTCAACCTTGAAGCCAAGGTTGTTGAATTGACCGGCAAGGTCGAGGATGCGCAAGCTGCACAGGTTGCTAAGGAGCAGGCTGAGGTTTGTGCAACTTGTACGTTTTCTCTGTACTTTGCTTTATAAAATAGCCTAAGTCCTTTTATTCCTTTTAGGTTGAGTTGGCTGAGGTGAAGGCTCAGTTGTCAAGCAAAGATAGGGACCTGCATGCCAAGGATGTCGAGATTGCGGAATTGAAACGCCGCCTGAATGATCAGGTTGATAAATGCGAGTCCTTGGAGATTGATCTGGAGGCTGAGAAGGTTAAGGCCGCAACTGCTGAGGAGGCCAAGCAACGGGCTGAGGAAGCGCGTGATGTTAGCACTTCTGCCCTCAATGTAGCGCAAACTAATTATGCTGAAGCTCAGGGCATTGTTGACACTCTCGTTTCTGAGGCCGAATGGATGCGCGGCCGTGGAGTAGTGCTGGTATGTTATCCTTTTTCCCTTCCAAAGGGTATATTGTTAGAAGTTTTTAATGCGCGAACTCTGCTGTAGGTTGCCAACTCCATTCTCAATGCTGGAGAGCTGGACCGTGCTGTCGCTGCTTTGACCGATGCTGCGCGCGCTGTTGGTCACCGAGGAGGGTACCTAGAATGTGCACAACACGTTGAAGAAGCACTTGGACAGGAGTTTGACGTTAGTCATTGTTCGGTTACTGACCAGGCTAGTGCCGCGCTGACACGCGCTGAACATGCTTATGACCACTTGTCACTGCCTGTGATGGATTTAGTTGCCAAGGCTTTGGAACATGATGACTGGTGCCAGCGCCTTAAGGGCATTCTTGATCCACCTATAACGGTTGAGTTATCAGATGAGGAGGCAGCTGGGAATGATGGTAATGATGAAGGCGATGGTGGCGACAAGCATGATGGTGATGATGTTTGAGATTGTTTCGAATAGATAGGCTTTGTATGGCTTTGTGCCTTGTGAATTTCTGTAAGTTTCTGATGTAACTTCTTGCGCAGTCGCGCCTTTTAATGGATGTCGTTTGCCTTTATGCCATTGATGCGATTTTGTTTGAACATGAATTTATTCCGTTTCGTTACAATTATTGCATTGTTGTTAGAAACTTAGGTTAAATTAGCGAGAATAAATGTAAGCATGGCTCTTGTGTGAGTAACTGCCCGGTCTCGCGCTACGTTCGTGGAGGACCTTGGAGGCATGGCTGGAGTGTTTTCTTGCTAATCAGAAGTTTAACATGCATTTGTAACGAAAGAAGTCAGTCGTGATAAAAGAGCATGTCGTATGCTTTCATTGATTAAGTAGGCGCTTAGGCCAAGATACATTGCGTAAGTAGCAAAATAGGCGCTTAGCCAACATGAGTAATTACAAAGGCGCGTGGCCAACATGAGTGGGTAATGGCGCAAGGCCGATAGTAGTTATATATAGCACTTGCGCAGTTGTTGCGCATTCCACGTGCGCGGAATGATGTGTCCGTCCAGGGTGCGTAATTTGTAAGCCCCTTTTCCTAGCACTTCATGATCCAAGTATGGGCCTTCCCATTTGGGTGCTAGTTTTCCTGGGCGTTCCGCGTTTGAGGCTTCGTTGTCTATACAACTGTTGCGCGTTTTGCGCTTTGTTTTAAATGTGATGCTTGTTTATTTTTCTTGTTACAATTATTGCACTGTTGCTAGGAACTTTGGTTAAGTTAGCGCGAATAAATGTAAGTGTGGCTCTTGTGTGAGTAGTAGCCCGGTCTTGCGCTATGTTCGCGGAGGACCTTGAAGGCATAACTCAAGAGCATGTAATTTGCTGGGGTGTTTTCGTGCTAATCAGCAGTTTAACGTGCATTTGTAACTGGAAAATATTGGAGATAGCAAGGAATCAATATGTAAAGAACGCTTGTATTAGCAAACTTGATGGGCGCATGGGCCCTGTTTACAGTAGTGATGCATTACATTTTCCAGTTGCCTTGGGTCCTAAATACGTTCGTCCGTCGTAGGTGACTCTTTTCCTTGTGCACACCACCTGGGAACACCGACTGCCGTCGAGTGCGGTGGAATTTTGATTCTTCACGGTATATCACCTGGAAACGCTGACTGCTGTCAAGCGCGGTGATTCAACCGGTGTTTATTCTTGATGGGTGATGTGGCGAGACCAACGATCACCCATTTCTCTGGATCTTCTTGATGTCCTTGCGCACGCTCTTTAGGAGGTGGTCCAGTTTGCCACTCTTCAGAGCCTTCTCGATTTCTATGCGCAGTTGGAAGCAATCATTAGTCAAGTGGCCTGTGTCCCTGTGAAATTCGCAAAACAAGTTAGGGTCCTGGCCTTTTTTGCTACGCATTGGTAGTGGTTCTTTAAGATCCAATTTCTCTGTGTTGAGGACTTCGAGAGGCGATTTGGTTAGTTGGGTCCACTTCCTTTCTTGGTTTTCTCTGTCTGTCTTCTTATAACGATCTTTGTCGATTGTCGAGCGAGCATCTCCCTCTCGTCTGCTGCTGTCTTCATATGACCTTGCGTGCCCGTCGGAGTGTCTCTTCCTCTTATCGTGTCTGGTCGAATCGCGCGAGTAATCCCCGGAGTAATGATGAGACGAGTGATGTTCTCTGGCGTAGTAATCGCGCGACTGGCTTCCCTTGGAAAACTGATCTTTAGTATAATAATTCTTGTTTGCGGCGAGTGACTCTTCAGTTTGCGCGACTATCTTCGCGGCTTCCATGAGTTTGTCCCACTCCTTTGGCATTCCATCTTTCCCAGTGATGGTTCTAATCAGGCTATCACAACGGATTGCTTTCTTGAAATGGCAGCGCATGAGTTGTTCACTCACGCCACCAATCTCCAAACATTCTTTGTTAAAGCGCATAATGAAATCTTCCAGACCCTCATTATCTCTTCGCCAGATATCTTCAACTTCAGCTGTGTCGCGCTGGTATCGCCTTTGCTGACTGAAGTGACTCAGAAACTGAGTCCTGAAATCTACCCATGATTTTATTTTTCCCGGAGGGAGGCTGTCGAACCAGGCGCGAGCAGCCCCCGTTAATGTTTGGATAAACAAATGACACCACATGGGCATGTTCCAACCTCCCATGCAGCCCACGCTAGTAAACACTCTGACGTGATCGTCTGGATCAGTCAATCCGTTGAACTTTCCGACGGTCGGAGGCAGCTTTTCTCTCTTGAGCGGCGCTAGTGCTATCTTTGGGATGAACTTCGAATGCTCTATAGCTTCTTCTGGTCGGTAGGCGAGGCGAAAGTCACGCTCCGCCTCCTCGGTATAACCAACGTGTTGCCTTGGTTTGTAATACTCGTGATTTCTTTGTAAACGATTAAAGACCGAGGATTCGTCATCGTTCTCCCAGGTTGGATCATTCGGGTCGGTTTTTTCCCACTCATCGTTCATGTTGCGTGGCGTGAGCCGGCTATGAACTGGGCCTCTTTGGAAGTTTGACGGTTCGTCATAGTAGCTTTCTGTCTCCCCCCGTGTATCTCGCGTGTCCTGCACGCTTAACCTTCGGGTGGGGGGAGGTCTGTTAATTCTTCTTGGAATGTATTGCGGGACCGGCATCTGGCGCGGCCCGTGGCTGGGGCCGGTTGGTGTGACCAAGGACGGTTCTGCCGTTAAAACTGCTTGCTGAGCGCTCAAAGACTGATACGCTTCGTTAATAGTGGCCAGTTGCTTGGCGTACCATGAGGCTGGGGTTTCGCCTTCTGGTAGCCCTAATAGCGCCGATATGTTCTGAGGTGGAGCTGGGTTTGAAGGTCCAGCACCGTTGTTTCCTGGGGTGTTTTGAGTGATGCGGGTGAAGCTCCCGCGCGGACCCCCGGTGTTGGCTACTTCGACTTCACCAACTTCTTCAAAGTGTTGGGGTTGGCCATTTTGATTACCTTCCCCCAACGCTGCATTTGGGTTTTCACCGAAACCAATGAACTCAGGTACGATTCCTTGACCAGCCATGGATCGAAGGAAGAAAAACAACGAAAAACTCAGGAACGAAGATGAGAGTGGTTTGTATAAAAAATCGGTGGGCGCCAATGAAGAAACACATAACTAATTAGGGGATAATCAGTTTGGTTTATGTTCCTCGCATAGTGGTTAATCTTCTCTTGGATTCCTGAGCTTCTTAATGACCGTGTTTAACTGCAAAACAAAACACCGTTACTCGTTAAGAGGGGAATGTGGGGGTTTCCCTCTTGACCGGGCTCCGGCGTGAGAATAAGCGACTGGGTTTTGGAGATAATTAAGTATTAAGTGAGAGAGTAGAGGGAATGGGATGTTTTAACCTGTGGAGTGAGGTCCCTATTTATAGCCGGAGAGGTGTAAGAGGGTGTGGGCTGATGGGCCTTGGGCCGGAAGGCGACAACATGGGGGATATGCTCCTTGTCTCACTGGTGTCGACCGTTAGTGGCTTCTAGAAGCTTTGTGGAGTTGGCGCGACGTGATTGGAGCCACGTGTCACTGTTGTCGGCCTGGTCGCCCTTCTGCCATCAGCAGGTAAGTGGAGATCGTGGGGCAGTTGTCTCTGCCCTATGATTGGTGCCACATAGGCGTCCTTCAACACTTTTGTCTCCTGCATGTCAGACGATCGTGGAGCACGATTGCGCAGGAACAGAAGGACCTTGATTGGCTCCTTTATTCTGCCACTTGCACCTTGTGTACTACCTGGAAAGGCCTCGCGCCTTAGTCACGCACGATTCTTGCTGAGCACGTTATTATCTTGTGCGCGGCGTGGGCTTTCAGATGTCCCTTTTAGAATGCTAAGTGTTGTTAGCTGGAGTTTACTCTTATGTGGACCTCGCGCCGCATTACACAGGTATGTTGTAGTCCGCGCGAGGTTGGCGATCAAGAAACTTGTTGATTAAGGAGTATGGTCCCGCGCGACCTTACAGGGGGTTGCGCGGCTTTTTGGGACCATACCCCTTCACCGAGGTTTTTTCTTTTCTCAAAACCGGTCCTACTCGTTCAACGACACTCGTCAAAAACCAACCGGTCCAACTAGTACAGGTTCAATCCAAGCCATCTGGACTTGTTAAGGGTCTGATTCCCCATCTAACCGATCCGGTCGGTTTTAATAATCTTAGGGGCTGTTTAGCAAGCCTCTTAATGAATCATTAAGAGGTTGGACCTCTTATTCGGACAGAGGTTAGCTGTTTGGTTGTGCCTCTTAATGGCAAACCTCTTAATGATTCAGTGCTGAATCATTCAGATATTAGAACATGCTGAATGAAAAAAAAGACAATTGTTACCCCCTTTCACCCTCCCTCATCCCTTTACCTCTCTCTCGATCAAAATTCCCGGCGACCAGAGCCGTGATTCCGGCTCCCCTTTCTTCTGTCCGGCTAGACACCCACACCCCTGAAACCCTCTCCCCTCTTGCATCATCACACACACACTCCCCTCCTTGTACTCTCCCAATCCTCGGCAACCAGAGATGATATCCGGCCACACCTACTCATCTCCTTTCCCCCTTCGATACCAACAAACTTACACACTCCCTCTTCACTCTACTCTCCCCTCTCCCTCTCCTGTGAATACAGCCGACCACCACCATGTACGGCGGCGGTGCGGCGGAGCTGGGTAACGGCATTAGCAGCATCAAACGGGGAAGCTCCGACTCCAACAACGAACAAGAGTTCCAGCAGAACTCCGGGACGAGCCGGCTGAAGAAAACAACGGAGAGAAAGGGGAAGAGGGGGGGGGGGTATGACTGAATACTGATGAATGATGAATGATGATGATGATATTGGGTTTTATAGAAAAAAATCTATAATGGGTTTATTTTGTGGGGAGGGGTAAAAATGTCATTTTACACTGTCATTCAGATATGGAACCAAACAGCACTTTACTGGTTCAGCACTTACCCATTCAGACCCTCTTACCCATTCAGACCTCTTATTCATTCAGCACTTACCCATTCAGATGTTGCCAAACAGCCCCTTAGACTATGGGCTATGGTCCCCTTTCCCTCACCTCCACCTCATCATCTTCTTCTTCACCTTCCTCTTCCCCGATCAACAAGAAATGGTTTCTCTATTTATCCCCATCCAATAATATTAAGAAAGAGAGAAGCATTTCGAGGCAGACGAGGTGGGACCCGGGGGGGGGGGGGTGTTTCCCGTCGGGGATGAGGGCCACCTCACCATCCCGACCACCTTCCCCGACCCACACCCTGAAGTCTTATATACAACTTGCACATAATAATAACCATCAATATTTAAAAATAAAACCTAGCATTTCATATTCAGTTTGCACGTGATACATTCTTATATAGTACCAAGTTGAATTGAATGCTATTCTTTGAATCAAATGTATTATTATCACTTTTAAGAAACTGAACATAGTTTTTTTTTTTTTTTTAACATGCACTAAAATACGAATCATGATGAGAACGCGGGTAGTATTTATTAGTGCAAAGAATAAAAGAATTGTCACGTTTTTCTTATATTTTAATTAACTTTTTAAAAAGTAATAATCACACAATGATGTATGATCATATCGAAGATCTTTTTTTGTTCTTTTGATACAAACCAACAAAAATAAACAGTGAACATCAGACAAACGTATAAGGATGTTGATATTGAAAAGGATGTCAATAATTTTAACGTTACTCACGATTTTGTATTAGGTATTAGGTAAGTTAATTAATAAATAAAAGTATATAATTAAGATATTTTAGACGTAAAATAGATTGTGTTCACAAACAAATGAAACATATCAAATCGACAAACTAAAGCAAGTCGGCTAGTCAATGATCGAAATGGTTTAGTTTTAATGGTTTGCCGGTTATCATTTAAGCCCAATTTGTTACTTAGAACTGGCTATGTAAAGTGTTGAAGAAACACGGAACTAATTAGGGGTAATCAGTTTGGTTTATGTTCCTTGCATAGTGGTTAATCTTCTCTGGGATTCCTGAGCTCCTTAAATGACCGTGGTTAACTGCAAAACAAAACACCGTTACTCGTTAAGAGGGGAATGTGGGGGTTTCCCTCTTAACCGGGCTCCGGCGTGAGAATAAGCGACCGTGCTTTGGAGATAATTAAGTATTAAGTGGGAGTAGAGGGAATGGAATGAATTAACCTGTGAAGTGAAGGTCTCTATTTATAGCCGGAGAGGTGTAAGAGGGTGTGGGCTGATGGGCCTTGGGCCGGAAGGCGACAACATGGAGGATATGCTCCTTGTCTCACTGGTGTCGACCGTTAGTGGCTTTTAGGAGCTTTGTGGAGTTGGCGCAACGTGATTGGAGCCACGTGTCACTGTTGTCGGCCTGGTCGCCCTTCTGCCATCAGCAGGTAAGTGGAGATCGTGGGGCAGTTGTCTCTGCCCTATGATTGGTGCCACATAGGCGTCCTTTAGTACTTTTTGTCTCCTGCATGTCAGACGATCGTGGAGCACGATTGCGCAGGAACAGAAGGACCCTGATTGGCTCTTTTATTCTGCCACTTGTACCTTGTGTACTATCTGGAAAGGCCTTGCGCCGTAGTCACTCACGATTCTTGCTGAGCACGTTATTATCATGCGCGCGGCATGGGCTTCCAGATGTCCCTTTTAGAATGCTAAGTGTTGCTAACTGGAGTTTACTCTACTGTGGACCTCGCGCCGTGTTACATAGGTGTGTTGTATCTCGCGCGAGGTTGGCGATCAAGAAAATTGGTGATTAAGGAGTATGGTCCCCGCGCGACCTTACAGGGTGTTGCGCGGCTTTTTGGGACCATACCCCTTCAAGTCCCCCCAGTCCAGTGCTGCGCCATGCGCGAGGCAAGTGGTTGGAGCTCTGGACTTAAGAAAAATAAAGTAGAATGATGCTTTTTGCTTTGGTAGACGTCGCGCGTGTAAGTTTTTAATTACTACGGCGCGGCTACCAGGCTTGTTGTTGGCTTTTACATGAAGTTTCTAATGATTTTGGGCGGGGGAAAACTCGAAGTTTGAATTTTCTGACAGGTTGGTGAAAAAGTCTCGGTTGGTGACGTTTGAGTTGACCCCTGACGGTTGTCATCAACTTGTCGCTGACGGTTCAGATTTTCGTCAGGAGAGTGAGGGCCACGCGCGCGTGGTAACCGTCACTCCGGGAAACGCGCCCTACGTGGCGCTTTCTAGTTGGCCTTGCTTGCGGCGATTTCGGCACGGTTACCCATCGCATTAAATGCGATGGGTATATATATCCGGAGAGATTTGAGGCTCCCCACTTTCTCTTAATTCTTCTTTCTCAAAGCTTCTTTGAATCTTCAAGTTTTTGAAGAACGTTGTAGCAGATCATCAAGTTTTTTAAGAACATTGTAGCAGATCATCAAGCAGAACACTCGAAACCTTTGTTTTATTTATCGATGGCTGAAGAACAACATGAGGATATCCCCGGAGAAGAAGGTCCTGTGCCTGTTCTCCGGTGGGACTTAGGGCTTTTCGAACAACTTTCCCGTAGTTTCCGGTTCCCACCGGAGTGGGATGCCCGGTACCCGGATCAAAACCAAACGGCCGCTGATGCACCGCCGGGCTACATCACCTTATTCGAAGACTTCTTCCATCAGGGCAACTTCCGGTTGCCGGCGACTAACTTCATGGCTCATATTCTCCAATATTATGGGTTTCATATATCTCAGATGAGCCCACCTGGGATGGTTCGGGTTCGGCACTTCGAGTTCCTGTGCTGGGCTCATGGCATCGAGCCAACTGTTGACAAGTTCCGGGTCTTCTACACACTTCAGAGAAACATGGGTTTCTATTCCTTCGCTAGCCGAGGCGCGGCGAAGAAGATATTGCTAAATCCACCCAAGAGTTTCCATGACTGGAAACCAAAGTTTTTCTATATACGGGAAGAGGTGGTTCCAATACCCATGACGTTTCGCGCCTGGACTGAACCAATCGAGAAGGAGGACTTGGCGATCCCCAAGACTGAGGGTTGGTACCGGGAACTTACTGCCACCCCAAACCGAGTGTTTGGGGAGAATGTCTTGGTCGCGACGCGGATGAGCGATCAGTGGCAGCCTGATAGCAAAGAGGTTCCTGTCTTGATGCTTGGTGACCAAGGTTAGGAATTCTTATTTTTAATTACCTTTCTGGGCTTGCGTTTTTCCTTATTGTACGATTTATCTTGTAGAGGTGCGTTTGTATCAAGCTGCCTTCGCCGCTTTCGGCGGTAGGATGGGTGTACGCCCGCTTCAAGACGGAGAACAGTATTGGTATGACCAAATAAGGGATAATTTTATGTATCCTGTTGCTGATGCATTCACCTCGCCGCCTACTACAACTGAAGGTGCGCATATACCTAAACCTCGTCCTCTGCGCTCTGTGACTTCTGCTGGGAAAGAGGTTGTCTATCTTTCCAGCGGGGAGTCTGTAGGATCTTCGAACGGGGAGTTAAGTTCGTGGTCTAACATCTTTGCAGGTGTGTTGCGCGACCTTGGTATCGACCCCGAAGAGAAGAAGAAGAAACCCCCAAAGAAGAAGAAGACGGGTGAGACCGAAGTGATAAGCAAGAAGGGCGGGAGTAGCCGCGCAGCTGCTGGTAAAGGTAGTCTTCGTCTTCGTCAAAGTGACTTAAAAGATTATGTGATAATTAGTGACTCATTAGAGGGTTTGTCGCGCGTAGGCGAAGGTAAAGGCAGAGCAGGTCGCTCAAAAGATGAAGGTGGCGCGGGTTCTCGCAACCCGGATGCTGGCGCTACTCCTTCCTCTGTTGAGCATGCTGAAGAGGAAGAAGAGGAGGAAGAAGAAGAAGCTGCTGGAAAGTTGATCAGCCGAAAAAGGACCAGGAGCGGGACGACTGCTGGTGTGAATGTGGCGTCGAAGGCTGGAGGAGCTCTGGTGCTTGGTAAACAGAGCAATTTGCGCTCACTCTATCAGTTCTCTCCTGGTAAAGTTTGTTTTTAGTTCTTTTTCCTGTGGCTTTCCTTGTCTTGACCCTTTTGAGTTATGCAGAGGGCAAGAAGAAGACCCCTGAGAAGGGTGTTGTTTTTACGGAGCCAGATCCAAAAAGGCCTAAGATTATCATCAAATCTTCCGAGACTGCTGCGGCTGGGCATGACAAGGGCAAACATGTTGCTGAGGTCGATAAGGCAAAGGCTGCCGAAGAGAAGAAGAAGGCTGACGAGGAGTGTAGGAAGAAAATAGATGAAGACAGGAGGAAGGAAGCTGAGGCGAAGAAGAAAGCTGAGGAAGACCAGCGCCAGGTTGAAGAGGCGCGCAAAAACAAGGCCGCTGAAGAAAAGAGGAAGAAGGCAGAACAGGAAAGGAAGAAATCTGATGACGAGAGGAAAAGGCTGAGCAGGATAGAAGAGCTGCTGAGAAGGCTCTTGCTGATGCTGAGAAGAAATCTGCTGCTGACAGGCCTGCTGGTATTTCTATTACCAGAGGCGCGGGTTCAGGTTCATCTGTTGGTCGGGGTGGTATGAGAGCTGATGTGCCGCCGCGCTCTCCGATAGGCCCTCGGGATACAGTGGGGGATATCTATTACAAGCCTTACACTGAAGAGAGTCGTGGTGACGCTCCGCACAATCCGCCTTGGGGTTTGAAGCAGAAGGATACTTTCCTCGAGTTCGCGCCTTGTCGTGACTGGTTGGTGAATTCGATTCCTCCGGGGGAGATGGATCGTCAACGGGCGCGGACTCACAGTGGGCTCTATCATGCCTATGTTGTTGGTGAAGCCAACACCCGCGCCGCTAACCAAGAAATTGTCCGGGAATGGCGAACCATGGTTAGGGAGAGGGATGATTGGGAGAAATATCGCGATCGCATAATGAGGCGTGCTGCTGACTTGGAGAAGTCTAGAGCTGCGTTTGATGAGCAGAAGGCGAAGTTCGAGGCTGACCGAAAGTCTGAAGAGTGGGGGCGCGAGGCCCTGAAAAATAAACTTCATACTGCTGAACAGGAACTGGCTAAGGAGAAAACCGAGTTCAAGCGCATATGTGCGAAAGATAACGAGCGCGCGGCTGCGGATCGTAACAAGATAGTCAACCTTGAAGCCAAGGTTGTTGAATTGTCAGGCAAGGTTGAGGATGCGCAAGCTGCACAGGTTGCTAAGGAGCAGGCTGAGGTTTGTGCAACTTATACGTTTCTCTGTACTTTGCTTTATAAAATAGTCTAAGGCCCTTTATTCCTTTTAGGTTGAGTTGGCTGAGGTGAAGGCTCAGTTGTCAAGCAAAGATAGGGACCTTCATGCCAAGGATGTCGAGATTGCGGAATTGAAACGCCGCCTGAATGATCAAGTTGATAAATGCGAGTCCTTGGAGATTGATCTGGAGGCTGAGAAGGTTAAGGCCGCAACTGCTGAGGAGGCCAAGCAACGAGCTGAAGAAGCGCGTGATGTTAGCACTTCTGCCCTCAATGTAGCGCAAACTAATTATGCTGAAGCTCAGGGCATTGTTGACACTCTCGTTTCTGAGGCCGAATGGATGCGCGGCCGTGGAGTGGTGCTGGTATGTTATCCTTTTTCCCTTCCAAAGGGTATATTGTTAGAACTTTTTTTTTTTTTAATAATGCGCGAGCTCTGCTGTAGGTTGCCAACTCCATTCTCAATGCTGGGGAGCTGGACCGTGCTGTCGCTGCCTTGACCGATGCTGCGCGCGCTGTTGGTCACCGCGGAGGGTACCTAGAATGTGCACAACACGTTGAAGAAGCACTCAGACAGGAGTTTGACGTCAGTCATTGTTCGGTTACTGACCAGGCTAGCGCCTCGCTGACACGCGCTGAACATGCTTATGACCACTTGTCACTGCCTGTGATGGATTTAGTTGCCAAGGCTTTAGAACATGATGACTGGTGCCAGCGCTGTTGATACAACAAATACAAGACCAAGGCCTGTAGCGATATCTCCGGGGTAAAAGGGTTCAAGGTTTCGATTAGCCTAACGCAGGTCGTGGGGTCCCCCCACGTTTGTAGCACGTGGAGGCGGATCACTTTGTTATTATTCATTTTGAATTCTGGCTTGAAGGGTTCAACCCAGAATGTCTATGTTAAGTGAGATAATATTGTAGTGAGCCGAGAATAGAACAAGCATGGAGCAAGTTCTAGAGAGGAGAAGTAAGATCAGAGATCAAGGGTGATCTGAGTTGATCTGGAATGGCTGGAATGGGTGGCAAGAGGCTGTTATTTATAGGGAAAGAATCTTCTATAAGAGGAAGCCTTTTACCAGTGATCCGTGGCTACAGTGAGGGACTTGCCCATTTGGGGGTTGAAGGGTTTAGACCTGCGGACAAAAGGGTGTTCTCTGTGCACATGTTCTGTCTGTGCAGAAATGGTTCAGACGTTAAGTGTTGATGTGACCGGACACTGTGCTTGTCCTTTTTACTGTTCTCCTGAGTTTGCGCGTATTGAACCTCTCAACCTTTTAACCTTTTAAGCTGTTATGTATATTAGTCATTTTATTGAGATTTGGGCTACCCCCGTCATCAGCCCCCCAAGTCAGAGGTGTTTGGGGTGTAAGCTCAAATGCTTCTGACTTTTACACATTATTTTTTATTGCTTAAAGGCTTCAAGGCGTTTGAGTTTTGAGATTTGAATTTCAGAGTGATAGTAGATGTGATAGGCTTTAAGGCTTGAAGGTTAGAGGCTTCAACTTGTCTCACTCAAGAGGAAGTTGAGGCTTTTTGTAAAGAATGGGGGATCGATCTAAAGTTTAATCCGGTGGCTCTGGGTTTTGGCAAATCGATCGATTAGTGTCCCGTTGGTTCGATTGCTCTTTATTGCTAAGTTTTCCAACTTGCGTCATCCGTTTTCGGTCTTTGTTCTGAATGTTTTAGAGTATTATCGTGTGTCGTTTGGTCAGTTACACCCTTAAGGTCTTGCTAGGGTTTTACACTTTGATGTTTTGTGTCCAGCAATAGGGTATGACCCATCGTTGTTGTTGTTTCTCTATTTCTTCCAGTTAGCCAAGAACGGCGATTGTTTTACCTTTGAAACATCTCAGGTTGATGTGTGTTTAATTTCGTCTATGGTTACTACCCTTGGTTTTTGGAAGGACCGACTTTCCTGGATTTCTGAGTCCATTGTTTTCTTCAAGCTTGTTTGGAGGCACCCTGATGCTATGTTAAACAAGATTAAGCCATTTGAGTCTGAACTAGATTGTTTAAAAGCCATTAGGAAGTGTCCTTCAAGGCTTCGTCCCTTTCCTGAACACTTTTTAGTGTTGATGGGTGTGAGCACCTTGTGGGATAGGCCGGATCGTGACTCTGTGCTCATGAGGTATGATCAGGGTATGATGTTTTGCCTTATGCTTTATCAAGAGTGATGATACCTCTGATGTTGTGTTTGGGGATGCTGAGGCCACCCCCGGTGAAGATGCTGTTGCCAGAGGTGCTGAACACAGGTTCGAGGGTTCAGGTTATGTGAACCTTCCAAATGTCAAAGGTTTCACCAAAGTTGTTGCTTCCAAAGTCTCTACTCGTCGTTTGAGCTGCTGTTTGATAAAGACTGCTGACCAACCATCGGCTTCTGAGCCGGTGGAACTAAGTAATGACATAGAGGCTTCAGATGATTTAGAAGTTGGGGTTGGGGAAAATCAAAAAGGACAAGGGACGGCCCTTGGTGGTTTGGCGGGTAAAAAGGTTGTGAGCTTGAAGGGTTCCGTGAAGGGTGGTGAAGGTTCCACCAATGTTAATACAGGGGAGGTTTATGTGCCGGATTGGAAGGTCACAGTTGGTGACAGCTTCAAGCCTTCATCCGTTTGTGAGGATGTTCTTACCCACTTTGATTCTCCTATTGTTCGAGGTTCTTGCTCATCTATGACCTGATGATTTTGAAAAATGGTAATGGGTGCTTATAACCTTGTTGCCTTGCTTCCAGAGGATTTATCCCGATTTCGCAAGAGGATGTGAGAATATGATGTTTTCTCGAAGAAGAGGGATGAGATGAATGCTTCACTAGCTACTCTAAAGAAGGAGGCAGAGGGTTATGCTGGGAGGGAGAAAAGCTGATGTTTAGGATTGATGAGCTTTCTTCCCAGCACAAGACTGATATGGTTGAGTTGGAAAAACGCTTGGAGGCTGACAAGGTTTAAGTCATGGTCGATAAGGCTGTCTTGGAGGTTTAGAAAAAGGCCTTCTTGGAGGAGAAAGAAGGGTTAAAGGCTTCACTTTCTCGTGAAATTGGTGATAATAAATGGCTCATTGAGCATGGATTTCAGCAAGTGGTTACCTATCTTCTCCATTCGTCGGAGTTCAAACAAAGTCTTGGGTGATGTGTACACCGAGCTTCTTGCTCATGTGAGACACCAAGGTTTGTTTGCTGGTTACAAAGCTTTGTGAACCTGGGGAGCCTCAGGAAAAGTCTTCTCTTTTTCAACCCAAAGCCTTCAAAGTGTTCAAGGGAACAATATTTAAGATTGAGCATATGATTTACCCTTATGTGGGTGAAGTCTCCAAGTGTTTTGGTAAACCTTTGCCTGTCTTGCAGGAGCTAAAACCCAAGGGCCTTAATGAGGCTGTTTGTAACGAAGTGTTGAAGTCCCTCTCGAAGAAACGTCCTTGCTTCGGAGATAGCGAGGAAACGTGTTCTGAAGGTGGTGAGGGCTCAAAGGGTTCAAGCCTTGAAGCCTCCGAGGCAACGGGTGCAGCAGGGAGGAAAAAGAGGAAGGCTAAAAAGACCCCAGATGATGGAGGTTCGAAGAAGGATGATGCAGCAAAGTCTACCATCCCTGACGTTGCTAAGTGAAGAAGAGGCCTTAATTCATAGCTTTCTTAGCATGTCGAACAATGTTATGGGTTGTTTGTTTGAACGTCTTTTTTATTTTAAAGGAACCGTCTAGATCCCTTGGTGGTTAAAGCCTTGGAGGCTTGTGGACAATGCTTTATGTTTGATGGCCAGTATGGCCCTTGCTATCTTTAACTTATCTTGCTATGTTGTTCTATTTATTCCCTTGCGTTTTTATTGATTTTGCATGTTGTCTTTGTTTTGGGTGGTGCATCTTATGTTATTTATACCTTAAAGGGTTCAGTGCTGCAGTCACTTAGCCTTAGGATATTTTTAACAAGAAGATACAACCTCTATCCTATGTATGATATTCTCTTAGAGTATTTTTGGTTCGTAAGCCAATGTTAGGGCTTAAGGAACATTTGGTGTAGGCTGTTCAAACCCGTCTATGAGACATGCTTTAAGATTTCTATGAGTCTCATGGAGTTGTATTGATTTAGGAACTCACCCCTTATATAGGTCCATTCAACCCTTGAACCTATTGAGTGATGTGGCCTGGGAGCTCATCCCCTTACATGGCCCTTGCCATGGAGTTTCTTGCTAGGTTCTCAACCTGATTATAGGATAGAAAGATAAATTTTGATTCGTCGTTCATTTATTTCAAAGTAATTTGATTACTAGGGGAATAGAACAACTTTTGGGAACTATTTGTAACACGTTTTGGTTAAACGTGGAACCTTTTAAGGTTTTTGCCATTCCAATGGCGGGGAAGCTTTTTGCCTTGCGGACCTGCCAGCTTGTATGATCCCCCTTTGTGGGCTTTAAGGATATTGTATGGCCCTTCCTACTTAGGGTCAAGCTTTCTTGGCTTTCTTTCTTGTAGGCTTTATTATTTCGAAGCACAAGGTTCTCAGGCTTGAAACGTTCATGCTTCACCCATGTATTGTAATACAATTCCATGTTTTGCTTGTACCTCGCTTTTTGTATGGCTGCTTGATCACGAGCCTCTTCGAGGAGTTCCAAATTCAACATTGTTTCTTTCTTATTTGATTCGAGGTCGATGTCGAGTGTTCTTTGTATTGTTACTCCGATTTCGGCTAGGAATACAACCTCTGATCCAAACACTAGGCTGTAGGGTGTTTTCTTGTGGCTCGTTTTCTTGGTTGTTCGAATTTCCAATAGCACATTGGGAAGCTATTCGAGCCCGTTGTTGTTGTATCTTTCCAATCGAGATTTAATCCTTTCAACAATGTTGTTGTTTGTCCTATTAACTTGGCCGTTGGATTGTGGGTGAGCTACCGAGCTGAATACTTGGGTTATTTTGAACTCCTTACACCTCGGCAAACTACTTCCCGTTATTCGTGACTAGTACCCCTGGAGCCCAAAACGACAGATTATGTTTTCGTAAACGAAATCAATGAACTGTTTCCCTGAGATTTTTGCCAATAGTTTTACTTTTGGCCACTTGGTGAAGTAGTTCACGGCTACCAATAAGAGCTTGACTCCTCATTTGGCTAGTGGGGATGGACCAACGATGTTGATTCTTTACTTGTGAAATAGCCAAGCCGAGGAGATAGGAACGGGGTCATGTTTGAGGCTTTTGGGTACCGGAGCATGTAACTGACAAGCTTCATACTTTCACAATTGTTCGGAGGTATCTCGATGCATGGAAGGCCAAAAGTGTTCGGGGTTCATCAACTTTGACACTACCGATTTTGGGCCACAATGAGCTCCACATATCCCTTCGTGAACCTCTTTGATCAGATATTGGCTTTGTTCTGGGTCAACGCATCGTAGTAGTGGTGCAAGGTATCCTTTTTGTAAAGGATATCTCCTTGTAACACATACTGCCTTGACTTGATACGAACCCTTTTAGCCTCAGTCTGGTCATTAGGTAATTCACCCTTTTTGAGGAACTTTTCAATGGGAGTCATCCAATTTGGCCCTTTTTTAGTGATCACATCTTGAACCTCAAGTCTTCGGATGGATGAGGTTTTTAACACCTCAATTAGTACCTTCTTGGTGAGGTGGGCAAACGTAGGAGATACAAGTTTGCTTAGTGCATTAGTTCTCTTGTTTTGAGATCTTGGAACTTTTTTGATGGAAAATGTTTGAAATGTGTTCATCAATTCCTTTGATTTCTCTCGATACTAATACATGTTGGGTTCTTTTGCTATGTAGCTGTTATTGTCTTAGCTTGAGAGAGTCTGTAAGGACTTGAAGCTTTTGAACCCCCATTTCTTTGGCTATGTAGTTGTCACTTATTTGGTTTGAAACAAGCAACGAGTCTGTGAAGAGTTGAAGCCTTTTGACACCCATATTTTGCAAGCTTGAGCCCAGCAATCAATGCTTCATACTCAGCTTTGTTGTTTGTAGTAAGATGAAGTCAGCCAAGATTTGAGCTTTGACAGCTTTTTTCGGGACATAGGTGATTTTTTAAGCACATTCTTAATAGGTTAGTCGGTGACCACTTGTATCGGGTGTGACTGAAAGTACCTTCGAAGCCTTCTAGCCGTTTGGACTAGGGCTAGAGCAAGTTTTTTCGAAGAAGAATATTTGATTTCTGCTAATTTTGAAGTTTTGAAAAAGTAAACGGGTATCTGAACTTTGTTTCATTCAATGATTAGAGCCGTACTTATGGTATTTTCAGCAATCGAAAGGTAGATAGAGGCCGTTTCTCCTGTTTCTGGAGCCAAAATGGCTGGGAGTGAAGCTAAGTGTTGCTTCATTTGGTTGAAGGCTTCCTTTTGAGGTAAAATGCTTCAAAGCTGTAAGCTTTCCATTGAAAGTCTTTCTTGTTAGCACATCCTTTGAGGGTTGGCTTTTATGCTTTGTTTCCCCATGATGTGCCCTAGAAACGAGCACTTGACTGGATTAAGCTTTCATGTTTATCTTTCTCGAGGTTTGGAAGGTTTCTTGTATGTCATTGAGCATTTGGTATTCCGTTTTGCTCTTGATCATCAAATCTTCAACATAAGCTTCTATGTTCTTGCCAGTTTGTTCGGTAAACGCTTTGTCAACCAGGCGTTGATAAGTGGCACCTGCGTTTCTTAAAACAAAAGGCATTTTTTGGTAGAAAAATATACCTTTATCAGTGTGTAATGCGGTTTTTTATTCGTCTTCTTCTTTCATTAGGATCTGATGGTAACCCTTTTAGGTGTCAAGAAAACACTTGGACGGGAAGCCTGTGAGCGAGTTAACCTTGAGGTCTATCCGGGGCAGTGAGTAGCAATCCTTTGGGCATGCTTTGTTCAAGTCTTTAAAATCGATATACATTCTTCAAAACTTTTCGAGTTTTCGAACCATTACGGGATTGGCCACCCATGCTTGATACTTAACCTCTCCAAGGATTTTGGTTAGAACAAGCTTTTCTATCTTTTATATAATGGGCTTATTATCAGATGGGATCCATAATTCATATTTCAATAATGCTACGGGGGATGCCGGTCATATCTTCCGGGCACTAAGCAAAGACGTAGTGCAAGAGCAACTTTTCAAGGTATGAGAGGGTTTCATTGGAAAGGTTGGTGTTTACCCTTATCCCCTGTTGACGATATTTTGGGTTTATGTTCAACCCTTGTTCATCGTCTTCGTCCTTTCTTGAGCTTTCCCCTTCAACCACAAAAGCTTCTTGGGTAGGTTGAAGGGTTGCGATCCCTTTTTCAGTGGGAAACTTCACAGTGCCTTGACCGACTAAAACTGCCATTCCGAACACACCTTGCCCTGGCCTTCCTATGATGATATCATAGTTGGAAGGGATATTGATCACCGCAAAAGTGAGTTGTTCGGTTCGTCACTTTGTTCTCTCGTTGAACAAACATAATGGGTTATTTGGCCTAAAGGCTTGATAGGTATGTATGCGATACCTTCAGACTGTTGAAGCTTTGAACGCTCATCGTCGCTGATAGGATTAAAGTGTTTCAAGCTTTTCATCAGCTGAGAGGGTTAAAGCATTTCTCAAGCATGATTTTGGAGGATTCAGACTGTTAAAGCTTTGAACGCTCATCATCGCTGAGAGGGTTAAAGCGTTTCAAGCTTTTCATCAGCTGAGAGGGTTAAAGCATTTCTTAAGCATGATTTTGGAGGATTAAGACTGTTGAAGCTTTGAACGCTCATCGTCGCTGAGAGGGTTAAAGTGTTTCAAGCTTTTCATCAGCTGAGAGGGTTAAAGCTTTGTTTTCAAGGCCGGCCATGTTCACTTCCTACTTTTATTCTTCAACCATTTTGTCCTTGACCCCTTTAACCAAGTGAGCCAGTTCGGACTTGACGGCTTCTTCGATCCTCTTTTTGGGTTGGAAGCAATTATTGGTATGGTGACCTTTCTATTCGTGAAACTCACAATACTGGCTCGATTTTTCCAATCTTTTGTCTTTTGGCAAAGGTTGAGGAGGGCGGAAGCTGTGTTTTACCTCTTCGGTTGCCAAGATCTCTTATGTAGCCTTGGTTAAGGCTGTAAGGTTTATGGTTTTTTCTTGGCTTGGAGGGTTCCGGCCTTCAGGCCTTCTGGAATCCGAACCTTTGAACTGTTTGTCATAAGAGCCATACTGGAAGCTCCAGTTAAGAGTCTTTTATTTTGTTCTTTGATGTCTACAGCTTATCCTCCTCGAATGTGGGCTTCAGCCCTTTCGAGTGTTTCTTCAAGGGTTTGGGCAGGCATTTATTGAAGTCTCTTGTGAGATATTTGGAATTTATAGCATTCATGAACCCTGCAACCCTAACCTTTTCATCGGCGTAAGTTAAACCTTCCTTCTTGTAACTTTCGATGAAGTCTCTGAGACTTTCATCATCATGTTGTTTGATCTGGAAGATTATCATGGCGTCCTTGACATACCTATGTTTTTATAGGGAACTTTTGCTAAGATCGTTAAAGGTCTGAACGCTTCGTCCAGGAAGGTCATTGAACCATATGCGCGAAGACCCTTCAAGGGTTTGCCTGAACATGAGACAACATTCGGAGTTGGGTCATTTTTTTATTCTTGTAGTCCCGGCGAAGATTTGGAAGTAGTCTTCAGTACCGTGATGGCATCTTTATCTGGGTTTGAAACTCGTACTCAACAATTTATTGAAGCAAGATATTGGGCTTGTAAGGTTTTGAGGGGTATTTTATTACCCTTGAAGCTGGGTTACCGCTTGTGGTACCCTGGTGAGTGTTTGGCACTTGGTTGATGAAATTAAGGTTAAAGCCTTGAAGGCTTTCTGTGTCGTCATCCAGCTTTCACGTGCTGCAAAGGAAATTGTGCCATCATCTGTGTCATCAGCTGGGGCATAAGGTTAAATCCTTAAAGGCTTTCTGAAGCCATTATCTGTGTCATAAGGTTAAAGCCTTAAAGGCTTACTGTATAAGGCATTCCCATGGATGTACTCATGACCGCACCTTCGAGCCAAAGGCAGGGTGGCCATAGCTTGTTTTCACGAAGTAGCGATGGGAGGGGGAACACTTGAAGCTGGTGACTGCCATAATTGATCAAGAGTGGTTTTATGCCCCATAGGTGCTCCGGTTGCAACGGGTTGGGAGGTAAATAAGGGAAAAACGGTTGGACTTGGCCTCCCCAAAAGCTAAAGGGCTTGAGTGGTTGGTCTGTCACACTAGGACCAGCTTCAAGGTAAGATGTGGCTGAACGTGAGCTACTAAAAGGAAGAGATGGATGGCCAAGTTATAATGAGGGTTTAGACTCCTCATAATTTAGTCTTATTCTCACCCTTTTTTCCCTTTCTAAGCTCACATGCTAGTTGAGAAGAAACCTCAGTTGTAAGAAATTTCTAGCTAGCCACTCGGGTGTTAGATCTATGCGTTCCGGTGTATGCATTACATCGATTTGAGTATGTGTAACCCCTGACCGAGATGGGGTTGGTGTTTGAAAAGAAGTGAACTCCGGGAACATATCCCGATGGAGTACTTCCGGGAGTAGAAAGAGGTGTAGATAGGACCGGTGAGATCCGACCCGAATTTGGTGTTAAATCGGTGTTGTTAGGCACCTGATTTACCTGACCGAGAGACTCGCTTTCATACATGATGTAAAGAGAAAATGGAGCTACACAACTGGTCTTTAAGATAAAGTAAGCGGCGTAGCCCCACGGTGGGCGCCAACTTGTTGATACAACAAATACAAGACCAAGGCCTGTAGCGATATCTCCGGGGTAAAAGGGTTCAAGGTTTCGATTAGCCTAACGCAGGTCGTGGGGTCCCCCCACGTTTGTAGCACGTGGAGGCGGATCACTTTGTTATTATTCATTTTGAATTCTGGCTTGAAGGGTTCAACCCAGAATGTCTATGTTAAGTGAGATAATATTGTAGTGAGCCGAGAATAGAACAAGCATGGAGCAAGTTCTAGAGAGGAGAAGTAAGATCAGAGATCAAGGGTGATCTGAGTTGATCTGGAATGGCTGGAATGGGTGGCAAGAGGCTGTTATTTATAGGGAAAGAATCTTCTATAAGAGGAAGCCTTTTACCAGTGATCCGTGGCTACAGTGAGGGACTTGCCCATTTGGGGGTTGAAGGGTTTAGACCTGCGGACAAAAGGGTGTTCTCTGTGCACATGTTCTGTCTGTGCAGAAATGGTTCAGACGTTAAGTGTTGATGTGACCGGACACTGTGCTTGTCCTTTTTACTGTTCTCCTGAGTTTGCGCGTATTGAACCTCTCAACCTTTTAACCTTTTAAGCTGTTATGTATATTAGTCATTTTATTGAGATTTGGGCTACCCCCGTCATCAAGCGCCTTAAGGGCATTCTTGATCCACCTATAACGGTTGAGTTATCAGATGAGGAGACAGCTGGGAATGATGGCGATGGTGAAGGTGATGGTGGCGACAAGCATGATGGTAGTAAGCCTGGCGGTGATGGCGATAAAGGCGATAAGCATGGTGACAGTGGGGATGATGAATTCGAATAGGTTTGTCAACAGGCTGTGCCTTGTAAAAAATTTCAGTAGGTCTCTGATGTAACTTGTTGCGCTGTTGCGCTTTTAGCTAATGAATGACATTGTGTTTTTATAACTGTTGCGCGGTTGCGCCTTTTAAATAGTGTGTTTGCTTATTTTCCGTTACAATTATTGCACTGTTGTTAGGAACTTTGGTTAAGTTAGCGCGAATAAATGTAAGAGAGGCTCATGTGCGAGCGTATCTGGAGTGTTTTCGTGTTAATCAGAAGTTTAACATGCATTTGTAACGAAATAAGTCGGATAGTGATAAAAGAGCATGTCGTATGCTTTCATTAACTATGTAGGCGCGTAGGCCGAGATACATTGCTTGTAGCTTAAAAGGCGTGTAGCCAACATAAGAAAGTAAAGGGCATGTGGCTGACATTAGTGGATAAAGGCGCAGGGCCACATAGTCATATATAGCATTTGCGCAGTTGTTGCGCATTCCACGTGCGCGGGATGATGTGTCCATCCAGGGTGCGCAATTTGTAAGCCCCTTTTCCTAGCACCTCGTGCACCAAGTATGGGCCTTCCCATTTAGGTGCTAGCTTTCCTGGGCGTTCGACGTTTGAGGCCTCGTTGTCTCGAAAGACATATTCCCCTGGAGTGAAGGTACAGATGCGGACTCGCGCGTTGTAGTACCTCTCCAGTTGTGTTTTGTACTTAGCTTCTTTGATACGCGCGATTTCGCGCCTTTCTTCTAGCAAATCCAGGTCCAGACGACGCTCTGCCTCGTTGTCGATTGCGTTGACTGCTGTCAAACGCGGGGAGGGCAGGCCAACTTCCGCCGGGATAACCGCTTCTGAGCCATAGACTAGGCTAAAAGGGGTTTCGCCGGTACTTGTTTTTGGCATGGTTCGGTGAGCCCACAAGATACTTGGGAGCTCATCTACCCAGCCTCTTCGTTTAGTACCCAGTCGGGCCTTAATCCCATCGACAATACACTTGTTCACACTTTCAACCTACCCGTTGCCTTGAGGATGCGCAACGGAGGAGAAAGTGTGTTCGATTTTCATCTCCTTCATCCAGTTCTGGAGCTCATCCGACGCGAAATTGGTGCCGTTGTCTGTTACGATCTTGAGTGGGAGGCCGAATCTGCAGATGATGTGTTCCCAAATGAACTTGCGCACCATCATGGCTGTAGTTGAAGCAAGGGCTTTGGCCTCCACCCATTTTGTGAAGTAATCGACGGCCACTATTATGAACCTGACGGCGCCGGGGGTGTCTGGGAAGGGTCCTACCATGTCGATTCCCCACTGCTGAAAAGGCCAGGCAGTTGACACGGGGATTAGATCGTTCTTGGGGCGCAGGGTTTTTGGGGAGTGCCGCTGACAGGAGTCGCACTTGCGCAGCTCCTTCAGGGCATCAACGTGCATCCCTGGCCAGTAATACCCGGCGTTCATGATCTTCGCAACAACCATGCGTGGTCCCGCATGGATGCCGCAAATTCCTTCATGGATCTCCCTTATCAGATAGTTCGCGTCTTGAGGGTCCACACAGCGCAGGAGTGGTCCCAAGAAGGACTTGCGGTATAAGATACCGCCATTCATTTCATACTGCAGAGCTTTGTTCTGGATTTTTCTTGCCTCTGCCTTATTCTCTGGGAGTATTCCCTCTTTCATGTATTGAATGATAGGGGTCATCCAGGATGGCTGCCCTATCTCGATCACATTGACTTGGCGCAACAAAACTGACGGGTTCTTGAGTACCTCAATCCTTACATCTTTGGCGAGATGTTGGAAGGACGTTGAAGCGAGCTTGCTCAAGGCGTCAGCCGGTTTGTTTTCAGAGCGGTTGATGTGGATGACCTTGTGAGACTTGAACTGTTGAAGCAACTCTTTTGCTTGTTCCAGATATAGGGCCATGACTTCACCCCTTGCATCGTATATACCGTTGACTTGGCTGGCTATCAAGAGTGAATCAACATGTGCTTGTAGATTTTTAGCTCCCATTTTGATGGCGAGGCGCAAGCCTGCCAGAAATGCCTCGTATTCCGCCTCGTTGTTGGTGTTTTTGAAATCCAACTTGATTGCGTAAGTGAATTCGTGGTTTTCGGGGCTTACTAGGCGCAATCCAGCTCCCGCGCCATCCTCGTTTGAGGCCCCATCAGTATAAAGCATCCAAGTCTCATTTGTCGTGTCTTTTTCGGGAGTTTCCACCAGCTCACAATCTTTAATCTTATCGACTGGGACTTCTGTGATGAAGTCCGCAAGAATCTGACCCTTGATGGCTGGGCGCGGCCGATACAGAATATTGTGGCCCCCAGCTCAATGGCCCATTTGGCGAGCCTTCCTGATGTTTCTGGTTTCTGAAGTATCGTGCCGATATGGAAGTTGGTAAGCACAGTGATCACATGTCCTGTGAAATACCTGCGCAGCCTTCTGGAGGCGTGTAACAATGCTAGTACCAGTTTTTCCATCGTGGAATATCTCGTTTCCGGGTCAGTGAGTACCCTGCTGACATAATAAATTGGAGTTTGGACTCCGTTTCTTTCTACCAGTAATACCGACCCTACTGCCTTATCTGAAGAAGATAAGTACAGTATGAGTGGTTCTTTTTCAAATGGTGCAGTCAGGGTGGGGAGCTCGATCAAACACTCTTTCATTTGTTGAAAAGCCTTTTCTGCTTCAGGGGTCCACCTGAACTCTTGCTTCTTAACACAATTGCGTAATGTGGTGATAAAAGGGTACGATTTCGCGGCGTGATTTGACAAAAAACGATTAAGCGCGGCGAGGCGGCCGGCCAACCGTTGCATTTCTTTGATTGTCCGCGGAGATGGCATCCGCTCTATTGCCTGGACTTTCTCCGGGTTTACTTTAAAGCCGCCGTCGGTGACTATGAAGCCTAGAAACTTCCCTTCTTCCATGCCAAAAGAACACTTGGCTGGATTCAACTTCATGTTTACACTGCGCAATGAGTTGAACGTTTTCTCGACGTCCTTCAACATTTGGTCCTCTTCAGGACTTTTAACCACTAGATCGTCGATGTAAACTTCAATATGCTTTCCGATGTCGTCCGCGAAGGTCTTGTCCATCAGTCGCTGGTATGTGGCGCCAGCATTTTTTAGGCCGAATGGCATCTTCGTATAACAAAAAATCCCCAGATCCGTGCGAAAAGCCGTCTTGTCTTCATCCTCAAGCTTCATTTGTACTTGATGGTACCCCTTGTAGCAATCCAAGAAGCACTTCCATCTGTATGGCGCGAGAGAGTCTATCTTTTTGTCGATCTCAGGCAAGGAATAGCAATCCTTAGGGCATGCCTTGTTGAGATCGGTATAGTCGACGCACATTCGCCATCCGCCACTAGACTTCTCTACCATTACGGGGTTCGCAACCCAACTCTGATAACGTACTTCTCGCAGGATGCCGGCTTTAAGTAACTCGCAAACTTGCTCATTCATTGCTTTTGTCTTGTCTGCCCCTAGGCTGCGCCTTCTTTGGACCTTCGGCTCAACCGAGGGGTAGGTGTTTAAACAGTGCTCTGTGATGTCGCGCGGGACTCCGGTCATGTCGGCCGGGGTCCAGGCGAAAATATCCATGTTCTTGAATAGGAGCTGCTTGAGGCGAGTTCTGATATTAGGTGAGATGGCGTGACCTATCGTCACCGTTTGCTCCGGATATTTGCGATTTAAAACCCATTTTTCGGGTTCGGTTGCTGAAACCTTCGCCGCTTTTGTTGGGCGCATCTCTTCAGTTGACATCACTTCTTTCTTTGCATAAACGATTGCCACCCCCGTCTTGGTTGGGAAACCTATCGCTGAGTGAGGGGTGGAAGTAATCATATTCAGCTCACCTTGCGTCTCTCTCCCGATCAGCACGTCATGTCTTGACTTAACCGGCATTACCATGAAGTTGACGTTTGTTGTCCTCGAATGTTTCCCGTCAGAGAGTGTGACGGGGAAGCTAATTTGGCCTAACGGGAAGACCATTTCATTACAGAACCCAGACAGTGGGTAGTCAACTGGTTCGAGTCTCGCTTTGTCTTCTTCGTCGAACTGGTTAAAGCATTGTTCATAGATGATGTCTGCTGTACTCCCCGGGTCGATGAAGACGTACTCAGTTTCATAATGTCCGATGATACCGGTGATGACGATGGGTCGCGTGGCTCGGGGACCCCCGCGCACCACCGGGAAAATAACTTGCTGTTCTTGCCATGAAGGCTCATAAGGTCTCTTGCCTTTTTCTCTTGCGCTGTACCTTGGTCCATTGACCATGTGTGTTTCCAGGCGTCGAACCTTCTTGTGATTTCCTTCATCGTGGCGATGGAGCTGTCTCGTTTCTTTGCGCACATTCTTCACTAAGTGGCTCAGCTTTCCACTCTTCAGTGCTCTCTCGATCTCTTGTCGTAAGCTGTAGCAATCATCTGTCAAATGGCCTGTATCTTTGTGGAAATCACAATACAGATTGGGGTCTTGTCCCTTTTTGTTCGTCATAGGCCTGGGAGCCTTAAAGTCATGGTTCTCCGTCATTAGCACCTCTTTTGGTGTTTTTATGAGCGGAGTCCAATGCTTTTCACGATTATCGTCTCGGACTGTCTTTCTATAACCGATGCGGTCAATGGTGTCACGCGCGTCTTCTTTATAACGGGATCGTTCTTCGTAACGGGGTCGATCGCTATAACCGCTGGAGTGGTTGGCCTTCCACCCAGGGTTTTTGCCTTTGTTGCGCCTGTTGTCATCGCGCGGGTGACCCCCTTTGGAAAATCTGTCTTCAGAACGATAGTTGTTGTTTCGTGCGAGAGATTCTTCCGTTTGCGCGACTATCTTCGCGGCTTCCATGAGTTTGTCCCACTCCTTTGGCATTCCATCTTTCCCAGTGATGGTTCTAATCAGGCTATCACAACGGATTGCTTTCTTGAAATGGCAGCGCATGAGTTGTTCACTTACGCCACCAATCTCCAAACATTCTTTGTTAAAGCGCGTAATGAAATCTTCCAAACCCTCATTATCTCTTCGCCAGATATCTTCGACTTCAGCTGTGTCGCGCTGGTATCGCCTTTGCTGACTGAAGTGACTCAGAAACTGGGTCCTGAAATCTACCCATGATTTTATTTTTCCCGGAGGAAGGCTGTCGAACCAGGCGCGAGCAGCCCCCGTTAATGTTTGGATAAACAAATGACACCACATGGGCATGTTCCAACCTCCCATGCAGCCCACGCTAGTAAACACTCTGACGTGATCGTCTGGATCAGTCAATCCGTTGAACTTTCCGACGGTCGGAGGCAACTTTTCTCTCTCGAGCGGCGCTAGTGCTATCTTTGGGATGAACTTTGAGTGCTCTATAGCTTCTTCTGGTCGGTAGGTGAGGCGAAAGTCGCGCTCCGCCTCCTCGGTATAACCAACATGTTGCCTTGGCTTGTAATACTCGTGATTTCTTTGCAAACGATTGAAGACCGAAGATCCGTCATCGTTTTCCCAGGTTGGATCGTTCGGGTCAGTTTCTTCCCACTCATCGTTCATGTTGCGCGGCGTGAGCCGGCTATGAACTGGGCCTCTTCGGGAATTTGACGGTTCGTCATAGTAGCTTTCTGTCTCCCCTCGTGTATCTCGCGTGTCCTGCACGCTTAACCTTCGGGTGGGGGGAGGTCTGTTAATTCTTCTTGGAATGTATTGCGGGACCGGCATCTGGCGCGGCCCTTGGCTGGGGCCGGTTGGTGTGACCAAGGATGGTTCCGCCGTTAAAACTGCTTGCTGAGCGCTCAAGGACTGATACGCTTCGTTAATAGTGGCCAGTTTCTTGGCGTACCATGAGGCTGGGGTTTCGCCTTCTGGTAGCCCTAATAGCGCGGATATGTTCTGAGGTGGAGCTGGGTTTGAAGGTCCAGCGCCGTTGTTTCCTGGGGTGTTTTGGGCGATGCGGGTGAAGCTCCCGCGCGGACCCCCGGTGTTGGCCACTTCGACTTCACCAACTTCTTCAAAGTGTTGGGGTTGGCCATTTTGATTACCTTCCCCCAACGCTGCATTTGGGTTTTCACCGAAACCAACGAACTCAGGTACGATTCCTTGACCAGCCATGGATCGAAGGAAGAAAAACAACGAAAAACTCAGGAACGAAGATGAGAGTGGTTTGTAGAAAAAATCGGTGGGCGCCAATGAAGAAACACGGAACTAATTAGGGGGTAATCAGTTTGGTTTATGTTCCTTGCATAGTGGTTAATCTTCTCTGGGATTCCTGAGCTCCTTAAATGACCGTGGTTAACTGCAAAACAAAACACCGTTACTTGTTAAGAGGGGAATGTGGGGGTTTCCCTCTTAACCGGGCTCCGGCGTGAGAATAAGCGACCGTGCTTTGGAGATAATTAAGTATTAAGTGGGAGTAGAGGGAATGGAATGAATTAACCTGTGAAGTGAAGGTCTCTATTTATAGCCGGAGAGGTGTAAGAGGGTGTGGGCTGATGGGCCTTGGGCCGGAAGGCGACAACATGGAGGATATGCTCCTTGTCTCACTGGTGTCGACCGTTAGTGGCTTTTAGGAGCTTTGTGGAGTTGGCGCAACGTGATTGGAGCCACGTGTCACTGTTGTCGGCCTGGTCGCCCTTCTGCCATCAGCAGGTAAGTGGAGATCGTGGGGCAGTTGTCTCTGCCCTAAGATTGGTGCCACATAGACGTCCTTTAGTACTTTTTGTCTCCTGCATGTCAGACGATCGTGGAGCACGATTGCGCAGGAACAGAAGGACCCTGATTGGCTCTTTTATTCTGCCACTTGTACCTTGTGTACTATCTGGAAAGGCCTTGCGCCGTAGTCACTCATGATTCTTGCTGAGCACGTTATTATCATGCGCGCGGCATAGGCTTCCAGATGTCCCTTTTAGAATGCTAAGTGTTGCTAACTGGAGTTTACTCTACTGTGGACCTCGCGCCGTGTTACATAGGTGTGTTGTATCTCGCGCGAGGTTGGCGATCAAGAAAATTGGTGATTAAGGAGTATGGTCCCCGCGCGACCTTACAGGGTGTTGCGCGGCTTTTTGGGACCATACCCCTTCAAGTGTAAACCGAACTGGCATGTAACTTTAGGAGTAAGATCAAATACAAACCATATTTCGTATACAAATTGTAAGAACCATTTAAAAAGTGTCATGTAACATCCAACCAATTATAGAGAAATGATAAAATGATAAAATTCAATTCATTATAATTATGATAACAGGCAATTAATTTTTTATTTGGATATTTCTTTTGTTTTCAATGTGCTGATAAAAAAAGTGCTGATATCATTTCACATATGTGCTAAAATCAATTATCTTGGTTAATTTTTATGTGCTAATATAATTCAAAAGTGCCACTTTTATGGATGTTTTGTTTTAGTATGTGCTAATTTAATTTTTTTAAGTGTTTGAATATGTTCTTACAGTTGTAGGATAAATATGGTTTGTAACAGAACCAACCCATGTAACTTTATCTTAAACGATCATATATAATGTTTTAACTTTATATTAAACAATCATATATAATGTTTACCGGAACCAACCCCTTTAACGTTATCTTAAACGATCATATATAATGTTTTAACTTTATATTAAACAATCATATATAATGTTTATCGGAACCAACCCCTGTAACTTTATCTTAAACGATCATATATAATGTTTTAACTTTATATTAAACAATCATATATAATGTTTATTGTGGCTTTGTTAAAATTTATAATTTTATAGACTTGGTCACTTAGTAGTATTTTTTTCCCATATTTTAAATTCTTCATTTTTAACCCAATAGGCTTAGGGTGAACGGGGCACCAGCGGGGAGTGGGGGCGGTGACCCAAGTCCCCTAGCGGGAACACCGCCGCCATCAACGAGGGGAGTCACTTAATTGAATTGAATCGGTGAGAGGTTACCGATTGAAGGAGGGAGAGAGATGGTGTGCCAACCTTTTTTCAACCAATAAAAACATTTTCTTTTTTCTTTTTTTTTTGAATAAAAAAACAAGGGGAGTTAAGAGGGGAGTGGCGCCATCAAATTGAGGGTGTGAGGGGAGTTGACGTGGCACGTGCTGATTGGCCGTGCGTAAAAGAGGGAACTCCCCTAAGAGGGGAGTGCCCCGTTCACCCTTAAATATTTTATTTAAATTTTCTATAATTTTGTGAACATTTTTATAGGGCCAGGCTACTTGTTTTAGTTGTTGGTTAATGAAGCTTTTGAGGGTCAACGTCACCTGCTCTCAACGGTTCTAATAATGTTGAAATTAATTTACATAGTAGTCCCTTGAATATATACAAAGTTTCAAACCATTGAACATAATACTTCATGTGTTTCGATTAAAATCATTGCAACTCTTTTGCATCAACTTACGAAGAATACTCTACTAAAACGAATAATAATAATAATAACAATTATTATATTATATTATATTATAGAGTAAACTGCCATTTTGGTCCCTGTGGTTTAGGCACTTTTGCCATTTTAGTCCAAATCTCAAACTTTTTAAATCTGGGTCTCTGTGGTTTCACTTTTATTGCCATTTTAGTCCAAAATTAAGAGTAAACTGCCATTTTGGTCCCTGTGGTTTCACTTTTATTGCCATTTTAGTCCAAATCTCAAACTTTTTGGAACAGTAAAAAAAAAGGGGATTTTGAATTTTGGACTAAAATGGCAATAAAGATGAAACCACAGGGACCCAGATTTAAAAAGTTTGAGATTTGGACTAAAATGGCAAAAATACCCAAACCACAGGGACCAAAATAGCAGTTTACTCTATATTATATTTTCTTGATTAAAAATAAACATAATTAAAGATAAAGATTGGTGCAATGTAATTGTTGTTAAAATGTAGAGCTCCAAGATCAAAGAACACATTCAATTATATAAAATAGATATGTTTCAGCTTTAGAATTTATCATTACTATTAATTTTATTAATTCTTATTTAAGTTATTTTAAACTTAAAAAAATTATTTAAAAGACAAAAGGCTTTCTAAACATTTAACGAGGTTCCTAATTAAATTTTAAGCAGTGCTTTGAAAAATCACCCGTAACTTTAAAACCAAACCGTTCTCCGAATAACTTTTTAGGTCAACCCAAATTAAACAAACACTTAACATAAAATAAATAAGTAAAACTAAAATCGGTGAACTCACAAGCTTTTTATCAAAAAGCAATCAAAATTACATATATAAAAACGATGATAGATGAGAGAACTTCCTATTATATCTACCTATATCTTTGTTTTAACAACTATTTTCTTATACTCGAATAGCACTTAGGGGTTGTTTGGTAGCCTCTGAATGGTCATTAAGAGGCTACCTCTTAATGAAACCATTAAGAATTTTACCAATGAGAAGGTAGAAAAATGTGACATGTGATGTTTACCATTCAGAGGTTACCTCTTAATCATTCAGACTTGAGGTTACCTCTTATTCATTCAGAGGTTTTAAACCATTAAGAGGTAGCATCTGAATGGTCATTAAGAGGCTACCAAACAGCCCCTTAACGTTACTATTGTAATAATTTGAACCCACACCGCTTTGTATGTCCCTAAATAAAACATTAATACTGCTAAGAGATATTTTTGAAAATAACAAAGGCAAATTGGATTTAAATAATCCAACCTTGCTGTTTATGGCCAATAATAATCTCATCTGAGTTTATTCCCGACAATGTTCCAACCCTTTTCATTTTGTTTGTATAATGGTCCGCCGTTAAAAAAACATAACAGAGTTAAGTTTTTTTTTCGAATTAAAAACTAATGTTTTAGGGCTTTCGATCAGAACAAGGATACAAATCGATTAACGTAAAATTACCTCGAAACAATGCTCCAAAGGACGAAAACAGTGCTTCAACTCGTGTTTAAACTTCCAGTTAACAAAAATCAAACCGTTTGGAGCACCGTTTCAAGATAAATTTTACATCAATCGACTCATATCCTCGTTCTGATCAAAAGCCCTAAAACATCAGTTTGTAATTCAGAAAAAAAAAACTTAATTCCGTTATGTTTTTTTAACGACAGATCATTCTACAAACAAAACGAAAAAAGGTTAAACCAACCACTACGGAAATAAACTCAGTTGAAATTATTATTAGCCAAAAACAGCGAAGTTTGATTATTTAAACCCAATTTGCCAATAACAAAAACAATAAGGACTATATAGCAAAATCAAAGCCTACATTTATTTATTAAATTTGCGTTTCTTATTAATCAACATATCTGGTTTTATTCGCATTATAATTATCATTATGATTTTTCTCTCACCTACGCGTATGCTCATATAATCAAAATCGGTTACTGATCTGAATAACAACGAATCAAACCAAACACCGACGAATCTCCGGCAGTTTCCCCACCGGAATGTCACTCTCCGGCCACCAATCACCGTCCATTTCACTATAAGGTAATGATCTCACTGTCTCTATAGTTTCTCGCTCTAAACCACTTTCTCTCTCTACTTTTTGTACATTTTGAAGCTCTTTTTGGTTTTATTTCTCTCTCTGATCCTGTGTCGCTTTTCGAAGATGAAAACAGCATCAGATTCTCTTGTTTTACTTCTGTAATTGCAGCTTTTTTCGTAAATGATCTTGTGGTTGATTATGAATTTAAAGTGAATTGAAATTAGGGCTTTTTTTGTTTTGCTTTTGTTTCAATTGATTGTATAATTATGTTAATTTGAAAGAGTGGAGGGATTTTGTTTTGTCTGTTTGGCTGTCTGAATTATTATTATTTATTTTCATTTTTATGATTTTTTTTTTTTTTTTTTTTTTTTTGTAATAAGTTGTTGTTTTAAGTGATGACTGTTTGATGTGAAACTTCATGTGAATATTCTGGAATTTGATAATTTGTAATAGTCTTGTCATTGTTGTTATCTTGCTTTTTCAGTTTTAAATTTTCTTGTAGATAATAATTTATTATTGTCTTGATTATCTTACCCTATCAGTTATAAGTTATAGTCCTATTGGATCAGTTGATGCTACACACTGAATCACAAGGTATGTGTTTTTGAAGGTTTTTGTTTTTATATCTTGATTTGGTATGTGTATTGATAGCAATGTAGATGCCTTTGATTTAACATCATATTGTTCTTTAACTATAACTATTGTTGGTGATTGATTTGATATTTATAATAATTTATAAATCATGTCTTGTCATTGTTTATCTGTGGTATATTAAGTGTGGAATGTGTTATTCCTTACAGGTATAAACAAACATGAGTTGGATTCAAAATGGAAAAAAGCAAAGCCCTGAAAAACCAATTTCAGGATGTTTGGGAAGAATGGTGAACTTGTTTGATTTGAATACTAGTGTTGGAGTAAACAAGCTCCTTACGGACAAACCGCATCACGATGGTGAACTTTTCAACTTTTTTGCATATATTTTATCCTCTTTTCATGATTGATGAAATATCTAAATACACATACATTCCTTTGCAGTTAATATCGGTGATATATCGGTCATCGGTCCCCATGTAATATACTGGTGTCAAATATCGGTCAGAATATCGGTATCGATGTTATCGGCGATATTGACCGATATATGGCCGATATATCACCGAATTTTCCGATATCAGTACCTTTCTTCTTAGTTCTACCATTTGTCTTTCTTCTTATTGCTGCTATTAGTTTTTTAAGTCTTAATCAGTTCCTACTTGCTACAATTGTTAGTGTTTTGCAAGTTGCAAAAGGTTAACTTGTTAATGGTAGGAGAGTATACTGAGTTGTTAGTGTTAGATTGCCGTTAACTATTAAAATTACCGTTAACTATCTGTATATAGTTTTTGAACACGAGGCTCGTGTCGTTAGTATATAACCGTCAACTATCTATATTTACTATTTGATTTAGGACTCTTTAAATGAAAGTTGTTTGTGACATTATGTGAAATTCAACAGGTTCTTCATTCTCTAGGAGGCACTCAGATGTGGTTAGAACAAGTCTAGTTGACGATCATATGGACGATAAAATGGTAATTACTTCAAATTATGATAAATTTGAACAACTTTTGTATTAGAAGCATCTACTGTATCGTGTATCGAGTATCCTGATTCAATATCGGTGCGTGTAGGTTATATCCGACTCAAGAAAATCTCCATCAAATAGAAAATCAAACGGAACGCCAATAAAGATGCTTATTGCGCAAGAAATGTCAAAGGAAGAGGAATTAAAGCAAAGTCCATCTAATTTGGTCGCCAAACTAATGGGACTCGATGCCCTGCCACATCAGCATCAACTTGATTCGGCTTCACGCAGGAGTCAATCAGGACCCTTAGAGTTCTTGCAACAAGAACACGGAGAATACAAAGACGTTTATGAAATACGTCAAAATGATTCACCGCAAAAGGGAAAATGTAGTGAAAAACAAAAGATGGATCTCGTTCGTGAGAAATTTATGGAAGCGAAACGGTTGTCGACCGATGAAAAACTTCGCCAAACAAAGCAGTTTCAAGATGCGTTAGAAGTTTTAAGTTCCAATAAAGATATGTTTCTTAAGTTTTTACAAGAGCCTAATTCATTATTCTCACGAAATATATACGATTTACAGTCGGTTCCACCACCGCCAGATTCTAGAAGGATCACGATTCTTAAACCGTCTAAGTTAGCGGATGACCAAAAGCATGTTTGGAATCAAAAGGGTTCCGATATTTTATTTTCTCCAGAATGTTGCAAAGTTGACGATGCCCCTAATCAGCCGACGCGAATTGTGGTACTGAAACCTAGTGCTGTGAAACCTCAAAATATCAAAATATCACATGATGACGTTTTCGATGTGGATCCCGAAGAGACCGCAGATGAGATTTCAGAAAGTTTAAGTGGGCTTAGACGGGACGAAACTGAAACCCGAGTTTCTTCGGTTTTTTCAAACGGTTATATCGGTGATGATAGTTCGTATTGTAAATCAGAGATTGATTACGCAACAGGGAATCTTAGTGATTCTGAAGTCGTTTCACCAGCTTCTAGACACTCATGGGACTATATTAACCGTTTCGATAGTCATTATTGCGCTTCGTCCAGCCGTACGTCTTATTCTCCTGAGTCATCGGTTTGTAGAGAAGCTAAGAAACGACTTTCAGAAAGATGGGCGATGATGTCATCACAAAAGAATGTTCTAGAACAAAGAGAAATACAAAGAAGCTCAAGTACATTGGGTGATATGCTAGCTCTTTCTGATTTGAAAAAACCCGTAAAACCTGTAGAAAATCACGAAACTAGTGATTTCGACAAAGTTGAAGATGCCGATAAAGTTTCTAGAAATCTTTCGAGATCAAAATCGGTTCCGGCTCGACTTGGGGTCGAAGATTCGGGTTCTTTGAAAGACAAGATTGATGATACTAAAGAGGCGGTGAAGGAAAAGCTTGTGAAATCGTCATCGTTCAAGGGGCGAGTTACGAGTTTGTTTTTTTCGAAGAATAAGAAGTCTAGTAAAGAGAAGTCCCAGCAGTCTAACGACGTACCGCAATCTACTAGATTTTCAGCTAAAAATGTTGGTATTGAAGGATCTCAATGCATTAGTGATACGGTTAATGAAGAAGCATCATGTTCTGGTCTGAAAAAAAGCCTATTTTTACCTGAGGTATCGCTTCTTCTTTAAGTTGTATACACTTACTTATGGTTCTTAGTTTTTGTTTACTTTTTAATATTGAGCTTGTTTTGTATACTTGGAGTATATTTTCTGAAAGATTTATAACTGCTTGTTACAGGCGGGATTTTCTTTCACAAGACCCGACTTTCCTGGAAATCACATTGCGAATCAGGATCAACCGAGCCCTATTTCGGTTTTGGAACCACAATTTGAAGAAGATGACCACACAACAAATTGTCATCATAATCCTAAGCCGAATAAATATGGTAATTATCATTAACTACTCACTTGTATGCTGCATAATTGATAATAGCGAATAGCGGACGATAGCAACAAGCAACCTGAACGCTACGTAGCGATAAGCGATCAAATAGCGGGCACTATTTTATATTTATGTTTAGCGATACACTAGAAGATAATATTAGAAATATTTAATATGTATTTTATATCCAAATACGGCGGTTCTATACGTATATTTAACAAAAAACCTAAAATCCAGCTATTGTATACGTATATTTTATCGCTATTTATATTTACTCGCTACGAAGGCGCCAAAATCAGATAGTGATGAATGAGCGCTTCGCTACGCTATTCACTATAGCACTCGCTATGAGCGCTATTAACAACTATGGTATACTGTGGTCACTGGAAATAGGCGGGTCTGTTAACTGGTTGATTGTAATTATAAGCCCGAACTAGAATGGGTTAGGCCACCATGAAAACTCATATTTTATCTGCTTTTCTCATATTATAAATACTTAACATGCTAAATATAATAAATAAACTGTATAATTCTCTTCAATATTGTCTGCCACAATGTTTTGTAATCTTCATATGACATGCATTAGTTAACATGTACAAGACAGAACCAATGTTCTTTTGTTGTATTAACAGGAATGGAGCCTATGAGATACAACCTGATTGATAAATCACCCCCCATTGGATCCATAGCCCGAACATTATCGTGGGATGATTCTACGGGGGCAGCCACACCATACACCAGTAAACCCTCATCCACGCCTCTAGACCCAGAGGAAGAAGAGCAAGAATGTTTATCCTACGTTCAAACGTTATTATCAGTAGCAGGTATCAGCCAAATACAGTCAAACTCGTTTTTAGGCAAATGGCATTCGCCTGAAAGCCCGCTAGACCCGTCATTGAGAGACAAATACACAAACCTAAGTCAAAAGGAACCCGTACTTGGTCAAACCAAACTAAGACATCACATGGCAATATCAAAACTCGTGTTTGACTGTGTCAACGAGGCTTTGATAGATATCGCGGGCCGTGGGCCTTACAGTGGAGCCCATAGCAACGTAGTTGATAGGACGATGTCATCAACCGTGCTGGAGGACCGTGTGTGGGGTCAGATGAAGGAATGGTTGTGGCGGGAGGAAATGTGCGATTGGGAGGACGGGGATTGTGGTGGCAGCATGGTGGTGGTGAAAGAAGTGGTGGGGAGGGGGTGGGTGGAGGGGTTGAGAATGGAAATTGTTAATACAAGAAAGGAAATTGAAAGGAAGTTGCTAGAGGAGTTGGTGCAAGAGTGTGTGTTGGAGTTGACTGGTAGAGTTTGATGAGGCTTTTTTTTTTTTGTGGTTTTTGGCTTCTAGTAATGATTTATAACATAATTATTTGTGTACCATTAAACACTATTATTATAATGTCTTGCTAGTTTCCAAAAAATGGTTACTTATTTTATTATACTACATGATTAGTCTTGTTCTTTACCTAAGGGTTCAATATCTCCTTTATTATTACATGTGTTTGTGATCTTTGTGTGCCATATAATGGACAAAACCTAGAATCTTCTAATATCTAAAATGATTTAAACACCATATCCAACCATTAAATTTATGTGAAATATTATTTGAGAAATAGGTTCATCTTTGTAGCCCCCTCTCTATTCATGTTCAACCATAATTTGTACGCTTAGCAGCTAGCTAGCACTCACCTATTAATGGTTTACACAAAAACATCATCATATGCTATCGGTTTTCCATATAGCTTTTATGTATATATGGTCCTCCCAAGTCACATCATATTATTATTGTTAGATGGGTGTTGCAAGATTTTATAAGAACTACAATGCATCTATATATTATATAGTCCATGCTTATTTATTGTTTTATAGAATGTCTTTCTTGGTTTTCGCCGATCTTTTAGGTGAGACCTGTGCTCCAATGACCGTTGATTTACTCCACCTAATAGAAAGTTGTTTGATGTATACTAACTCGCAGTGTAGCACATTGAAATAAGATAGATCTTTAAGGTAACATATACGCATGTGGACTGCTCTACCCATTGTTAATTTATTTTAGGATAGAATCCGTCGTATACAAGTAAGTTGTGCTTGACAACGAGATATTAGACTTAAAATTTCTGCTAAAAAGACCTATAACTCACTTAAACGACTGCAAACCACAACTCGTCTATCTACCGACAATAATTATGTGCAAACCATCACCTCATAATTTAATACCATTTTTTTTAATAATATTGGTTCCCAATCACAATCAAAATGAAATTATCACAAGAATTAGACCGTACTATATTACTTAGGGGTTGTTATCTTAGATAATAGCCATATAAAAAGAATATCAAAGAAAATGTTTGGGGGGTTGGAGTGACCTATGCCCCTCAATTCATAGAAATGACTTCAAAATACTCTTATTTTGATAATGACAAGGATATGAATACACCATCACACATCCAAATCAAACAACCTTCTTCCTTATACAAGATTGACATCAATGCAAATAGATATTCACAATGCATACTCTGTTTTGCCCAATGAGGGGTCTCTATTTTTCTTTATTTCATAATTTGGCTTAGTGTTGTTTTCAAATTAATTGTTAGGCTGGAGGGTGTGGGAGGGGCTTTATCAACGCCACGTCACACAGGGGCTTTAAGGCCTCTCCCCTTAACTTGAAGGGTGTGGGATAAAGCCCCTTCAAGCTATAGCCCCCCCCCCCCCCCCCCCTCATTTAACTAATCCTACATCTCAATCAAACGAAAACTGGCACTACCATGTTGAAGCCACAACAATGGCGCCCCCCTCCTTAAATGTCTAGGTATGGGTGGTGGCGCCCCACCGGCGCCATAGATGGTGACATGGCGGAGGTAGCGCCCCCATACCCTCCGGCATTAGTGTCTTTCCTTCTTAAGCATCAATAACATCCTAAAGTTCATTAAAAGTTCCTAAGAAACATATACTCGCAAAATGAAACAATAAATAATCCTAAAGTAAAAGATATATATGAATCATGTCCGAAGCATATGATAGATAAATAATTATTGTTTGTTATGAATGTTAAACTAACTAAAGTAAGATTATTATTATTTGAGTAAAGTAAGATTATTATTTTTTTGAATGACAAATTAATCTATGAGGCATACCAATTGGTCTAACCTCACATTGGTGAAAGTAGGCTATATGATGTGGGATAAAGCTCCTCACGCTAACTCAGCGTCATGTAAGCGGGGGGCTTTATCGTTAACTTGCATGATATGGAATAAAGCCCACATTAATTATATAGAAAAAAAAAGAAATTAAAAAAAAAACAATTGTGATTGGCTCCTCCCCACCTCACCCCCTTTAGCGCTCACCATCATCTTAGCGGAGCATCCATAGTGCCCCATCTTTAGCATAGCAGGGATGGTGTTGGGGGCGGCACCCAACTAAGGGGCTAGGGGCGTTGCCCCACACCGGTTAGCCTTATATGATAAATGTTTTGAACGGAACAAAGTCTTTAACATATAATAATGTAAGTGCGCAAAATAGCAACAAACTTTAATAAAATAAGATATAGTAGAATTGTTTTAGTTATATTTTTATCAGTTTTAGCAACACACTTCCTTTTTCCTTAAGATAATAACTTATAAATTATACTACGAACATTGTTCCCTTGACCATGCTTTAACTCAATGAAACTATAAGCTTTTACCTTTTAACTCCTATATCTAAAATATATTTTCACCACAAAAGGCAAAAAGATCAAAGAGAAAGTGCCAAAGCTGGAAATTTATGATTTCTAATTACAAGGAGAGAAACGTAAAGATTCTTCCATAAGGTGTAGTCAGTGATGAACATTGAGTAAAAAGATTGCAAGCATCAGAAAATATTCCTGACTTCTTGGGGTTAAGAAGGAGCCAAAATAAGATGAAGTGAAAGGACTAAAATTCCATGGAAAACACATCTTGTGACACAAAATTAAAAGTAATATGAAGTGTACTAACAAGTTTTGAATAGTAGAGGTGGGAGTGGGAGGATCAGTGAAGTGAGGCGAGTCACAAACCGAGTTTAGCTTGAAATGGGTCAGTGTTTAAATGGATGAAAATGGGCCAAGTCAACTTGACATAATAATAACTTTTTTTTTTTGTCTATTTTTAGTTTCTATATATAGATGCTGCTATGGTAGTTATCCCTCACAAAACGGTAAAAGAAAATCAATGTTTATGAAAAATAACGTGTCTTAAAAGTAATATTATTACAATGGTATTCTAAATCTTCAAGTGTCGATGTCTGGATTGTGTATTAGAATTGATCATTGCTTTATTTTGAAACAAGTTGTTTAAAATAAGGGTGGAGGGTTTCGAATTGGAAATTCGATTCGATTATTAAGAATTCGTCTCGATTATCAAGAATTCGAATTAAAATTCGATTCAATTCGAGTCCACTAAATCGAATACGAATTTATAATTTTAAATCTATAATTTTAAATCTGATTCGAAATTCGATATAAAATTATACATATTTATTTATTATTTTTATATAATATATATATAACTTTTATTGGGATATAACATAAATTAATGTCTAAATTTATTCTATGTATTAAAATTTTCCATTACCAAACCCATTACAAAGCCTACAACTTAAACAAATTTATTACATATTTTAACTGAAACTGAATCAAAACGAATTTATTCGGAATTCGATTCGAATTCGAATAGGCTGGTTCTTAATCGAATTCGAATCGAATACGAATTCAAGCAATAAAATAAATTATTCAAAAAATTCGACTCGAGCAATTAGAAAATTCGGTTAGATTAGATGTACACCCGACTAGTACCAACACCACCATTCAATAGGATTGTGTCATCTCATTTAACCCAACACAGCCTAATTCAATCAAAATAAAAAGGGGCATCCACATAGCTCAACCAACCAACCACTATCTAATAATATTGTGACACCTCAACCCACTAGCCACTCTCCACTCCCCTTTTACTCGCGCCAGGTGGTGTAACTCGCTAACTTACCCCCCCCCCCCCCCCCACGCGCACACACAGAGAAATGACTTACTCGAAACAGATGGAACAATTTTAGTAAGTCACAACACCTTCTAACAACACTTTATGATATTAGATTGTATTAGTAGAGCCTTTGTACCAATTTAAATTTATTGGACTAATTCTTCTTTTAGCTGGCTATTCCTTATTTAGTATTACTAGTTTCTTCATCTTCAAATAAAACACAACTCATATTAATAGACAACAGATTGGATGAAAATATCACAAGACAACACTATACAAGTAAGGTTCATCACCACACAATGTACTTATGCAGGGGTGGGGTAACCTCCGTTGCCCTTTGACGCTCCGTGACGCTCCGACGGTAGTGCAAATTTTGGAAACATTTGACGTTTTTCCTATCTCGTTACCCTTTTTTTTGAAACGTCCCCTATGCGAATTATATAGATCCGCCACTGTACTTATGTACATCTATGAATGCCTATAAACATTGTACCTTTAGCTAAACTCAAGTTTTTTTTTTTATCAAATAAGCAAACAAACTGATTTCACATTGCAGCTTTCCTGGAACAAAATTAAAATTTAACAAATATTTTTCAAAGGTAAAAACTTATGTTTGGCTGCTTAGACTTTCCTGTTTTAGGCGTAGCAAGACCGCCCACGAAGACCAAAATGTGTAGAGTTGGAGAATATATTTTAGGCGTACCAACATCCCATATATGCAGCAAGTGACCAAACATTACATCAAATCTGGTGTGAAAAACATCAAAAACATATTTGAAGAATATGCTTGCACCAAACTTGGATCAACTTCAATGTATGCGCCAAACTTTTATAGCAAATTCTGCTACCAACTTTTTTCACATTGATTAACTGACATTTATATCATTTCAGCTATTTATTCACAGACCAATAGATGAAATGCACACCATAATAGTTAAATAATGTATACCATTGTAACAATAGATGAAAGCTGTACAGTGTACACCATATATACCATTTTACATGATAGTTTATATTCATATCACTATATCACTCCCAAAGTCCCAGGTTCCATACATGTTCACAACATTTCGCATGCTATTGGGTGGTTTAATTGTAGGCCATATTAGAGAGGTAGAAATAGGGTTGGTATGTTGTGGGCCGGGTTTTGTACCCAATTGGCCAAATGTTTAGGGCCCGTAGGGAATAATGTTTTGGGAGGGCCCGTATAAAAAATGTTTTGGGGAGTTAGACTTTTCTTGGGTGATCATCCTAAGTAGGGGCGGATCCACCATATAACAAGGGGCAACCCTCGCTACGGCTTGGCGCTCCGGCGGTAGTGTAAAATTAGTGTAAATTTTGGAAAAATATAACGTTTTTTTGATTTCGTTAGCGCTTTTTTATAAAACGTTACGGCTTAGCAGATTTTCTACCGCTTTTTTATAAAACGTTACGGCTTGTCGGATTTTCTAGATCCGCCACTGATCCTAAGAGTCTATACGACGATGCTCCCTTTGTACTCAGTAAAAGTTTGTTAAAGTGTAAACTCTCATTTCGTCCCTGTGGTTCGGTGATAATTGCCACTTTCATCCAATACCTGGTTTTCTCACATCTAGGTCTTTGTGGTTTCCGAATCTTGTCATTTTCATCCGGTCAATCAAATCCATCCAACTTACCCGGTTAATTGAGGGGTATAACGTTCATTTTACATATGTTTGATGAAAGTAGCAATTTTCACCTAAACCCGAAATCCTACAATTGCAGTTTACTCATATAACATAATATACATTGTTTAGTTATTTTCATCATAATTTTATATATAAAATGATTATTACATTAATAATAGGCTTGTTTAGGTTCGCGAGACTTAGTATCAGCCTCTAGGTGCAGGTGGCGATCAGGTTTTATGATATCAAGTTTGTTTAACTATAGGGTGTAGTCGTTCTATGTTTAGTTTTTGCGTAGTTTTTTTTTATCAATTCGTATCTTTTGAGGACGGTGATGTGATGACGATGATGGTGTTGAAACTTAAAAACGGAATGTTGGATAGTTTTTATCATGAGCATGTATATATTCTTCGTGGTTTTTAGATCATTTGCCGGTGTGTTTTTAGATACATTCACAAAACATATATAATTACCTGTTTTAATGTCGATTAAGTTTATCGAGGCAGTTTTATTCACAACATAAAGTTCAAAATTTCTCAATAATATTCACTCATTGGGTTCCTTTTTGAATCAATCAAACTAATCTGAACCATTATTCATTTGTTCATGTCTTTGGACCCAAGTCATGTAACCAAGCACTTATCCATTGGGAATAGTCCAACGGTGTTGGTGAGTTAGATAAGCTGATAAGGTGTAGGATAGTAGAAGGTCATGGGTTCAATCCCCATGACGTGCAAGTTTAGTCATTCAAAAAAAAAATGTAACCAAGCACTTGTAATATAGGCACATGAGTGCATGCAGAATCAATTCATCTTGGCTTATAAGCCAAGCAATGCACATAAACCTCAAATTATAACAACTTTGCTTCCATTTAGATCGAGTCCATCCCTCCACTTTTCTTTATATTTTGTCAACAAAACCCAAATTCCATCTTCAAGTTCTTATAAACTCAAAGAAAATAAGCAACTCATCAATCAAAAAGTATTCCAAGATGACGGTCAAGGCCCTAGTCGAAGCTCGTGATGAAGATATGTATTCTCCTTTAAAATCACAAGGTACGTTTATATTCGTTAGGGTTGCTTAACGCGCGAGCCAAGCCAGATTCGGTTTGGGCTCAGGCTCGAAATTTAAAGGGGGTCAACTCAGTTTGACTTGAAAACTCTTAACGAGCTGAAAGTTAGGGCTTGTTTGTTTAGCTTTTAATGTGTCTCTTAATGGTCCAGACCTCTCTTACTGGTTCAACACTTAATGGTTTAGACTATTTGTTTTAATGCGCAAATGTCTAAATGGTTCAGATACGTGCCTCTAAATGGTTAAACATTATACTGAGTCTGAATCTGAGTTAGTCAGACATTTGACTCTGAACGGTTAAACATTATACTGACTCTTAATGGTTCGGACTTCTTACTGATTCAACACTTAATAGTTTAGACCTCTTACTGGTTTAGCACTTAACTATTTAGAAGTTGACAAACAATCCCTTAGTTTGGATAAAGTGCGGGCCTGCTCGCACACGACCAGGCAACCCTTAATTTTTTAAATTTTGAAGATTTTATATTTCTTACACATAATATTTCTTGCACATATTGATAGATAAAAAAAGATGATGAATGAGCTTTTTTGTTTATAAAACTTGGCGTTTCAAAACTTGAGCTATATTAACAACCTAAGATTCATGTGTAATTGTGTATACCTTCTCCCGATTTATTGTTGTGTTTAAATTGTCTATTATTTACTTATTTATTAAATTAAACTTGTATTGTATAATTCACATTATAATATCAGGTCTTCGTTATCTAATCCAGCCCTGCGCTACAAAAGACACTAAAACACGAATTGTCTCAAGATTAATAACAAGCTCGTATATATTCAGGTTGGCTAAATATACCTCACCCCTAAAACTTTTTCATCATATCCCCCTAAAAATGTTTAATCAAGAAGATCTTTTTGTTATTCATTATGAAAAGGGGGAACACTAGTGATTGCTCAAGATCGGCTCGCAAAAAAGCTCGAATCAAGACAATGCTAAACAAGTTTGAGCTTAAGCCCAAGCCTAAAAATAAGCTAAGCTTGTTTTATAAATGAGCCCGAGCCCAAACTTTAATTATCGAGTGCGGTATTAAATCTCAAGTTCACCACTTCGCCCCTCTTAAAAAAAAAAAAAAAAAAAAAATAGAAACTGAGCCACACCGAAGCTTTTTGTGACCGTTGAACAACGGCAAAGTTCAGTCCGTAACCGGCGACCAATACCGGAGACTACTTGTCTTGCAGGCACAACCTCCGGCGACCTATTCTCTTTTCTTGCAGGTTCAACCACCGGCGCCGACAACCACCTAGTATCCGACGGATTTTCCGGTGGCTGTGTCTGAGCACAAGACCCAATTCTCTGGCGACAACCACCCAGCTCCGGCGATAACCACCCAGCTCCGACGAACACTTTCTTCGCTCAGACGGTCTTCCCCAATTCTCCGGCTTCAGATTTTCTCCGGCTTCACGATACCCCGGTTACAGGTGCTTTCTTTCCACTAGTCTGGTTCTTCGACCAGACCCTATTCAATCGTATGTTTGTTCAATCAGGTACTTTTTAGATGTTCAATTCACTTGCTGATTGATTTTGAGTGTTGATTTTTGTGCTTATAGACAGTAGGTTGAATGTGTGTGGTGTGTTGATTTTGTGTGTTGATTTTGTGAATTTAGGCTATAATTTGGGTATATTCAAGAAGCTCAGTGTCAGTGATATTTTGTTGAGTTTTGTTTTTCAATTCTCTTATGATTGATTTTGTGTGTCGACTTTTGTGAATTTATGCTATAATTTGTGTAAATACAAGAAGCTCAGTGATATTTTGTTGTTCAACCCGCTTCTGATTGACTTTGTGTATTGTTTTATGTGAATTTAGGCTAAAATTTGGGTATATACAAGAAGCTATGTGATATTTTGTTGAATTTTGTTGCGTGCATTGTTTTGTTAACTTTAGCGTTCATGTAATCACTAGAAATAAATATAAGAAGAAAAAAAAAATAATAATAATAATAAAATAAATAATAATAATAATAAAAATAAAAATAAAAATAAAAAAAGAGTTGGTAGCTTTGCCCTTTGTGTACTTTGTGTTGCCCGTTGTTTGTTACTTGTGGTTAGTTGTTAGTTGTAAGCATAGACAATAGAAACCATGACTTTTACTTGAGATCATGTCCAAGGACGAGAGGTGCAGGTAAGGGTAAAGTTAGAAGCTGTAGTTTACGTGTGGCGTCTTGGAACGTAGGAACTCTTAGTAGTAAATTGTTGGAAGTGATAGACGCACTTAAAAGACATAGGGTACAGATAGCGTGCCTTCAGGAAACTAGGTGGAAAGGACATAGAGCAGAAGAGCGCAATGGGTACAAGTTGTTGTATTCTGGGTCGGATGGGGCCAAGAACGGAGTAGGATTTTTGGTGTCTATAGAATTGCATAAGAATGTAATTGAGGTGATACGACACAACGATAGAATTATGGTGTTAAAGTTAGTATTAAGTGAGCAAGTAGTGACAGTGGTATGCGCATATGCACCGCAAGTGGGACTAGGAGACCAAGTGAAAAGAGAGTTCTGGGATTGTCTAGATGTAGTAGTAAGGGCCATACCTAGGGAGGAGAAAATTTTTATAGGAGGAGATTTTAATGGACACATTGGTAAGGAAAGTGATGGCTTTGAGTTGGTGCATGGGGGTTTTGGTTTTGGTGATAGGAATGACCCTGGTAGAGACCTTCTAGACTTTGCGGCAGCTCACGGCCTAGGTATTATAAACTCGTTCTTTAGGAAGAGAGAATCTCATTTGATCACTTTTAGTAGCGGAGGACGTAGCACGCAAATCGACTATCTTTTGATGAGGCAGGGAGATCGACGTATGTGGATGGACTGCAAGGTTATACCAAGGGAGACTGCAGCGGCTCAACATCATTTGCTAGTAGCAGATATAGCCCTAAAAGTAAGGCTAACTGAGGGGGAAAGGAAAACCAGACCTAGGATCCGTTGGGGAAACTTGAAGGGAGAAAAAAGTATGATGTTTAGAGATAAAGTTAACTCGGTGGCATCGATGCAACTAGGTGACGACGCAAACCGGATGTGGGAGGCTATGGCGACTACGATCACTACAGTGGCGAATGAGACGCTAGGGGTCACAACAGGGAAGACTGGTGGTCATAAGGAGTCCTGGTGGTGGAATGAAGACGTGCATACCAAAATAAAGGATAAGCAACAGAGTTTTAGAGATCTTTTGAGGTGCACAGATGAGGAGGAGCGGCTGAGGGTAAGGGAGATATACAAGAAGGCAAAAAGGGAAGCGAAAAAGGCGGTGACCGATGCAAAAAATAAAGCCTATAAACAAATGTACGAACGTTTGGAAAGTAAAGAGGGGGAGCATGATATGTTCAAGATTTCTAAAGCTAGGGAGCGAAGAAGACAAGATCTAGGAGTAGTAAAGTTTATCAAAGGAGAGGATGGACGTGTTTTAGTCAAGGCACATGACATTAAGTTGAGATGGCAAACCTACTTCCACAATCTTTTCAACCATGGTAGGGCATACCAACAAGATAGCAGCAGTCCCAGGATTCAAAGGCGACAACAGAATAATTGCTACTGCGGGAGGATCACACATGACGAGGTGAGGATGACACTTATGAAGATGGGAAGAGGAAAGGCAGTGGGTTTGGACAACATACCGATTGAGGTGTGGAAGTGTTTGGGGGAAGAAGGAGTCCGATGGTTAACACTTTTGTTCAATTGTATTTTCAAGACTGGAAAAATGCCAGATCGGTGGAGGAGTAGCATCGTGGTGCCTTTATACAAGAATAAAGGAGACGCTCAATGTTGTGGGAACTACAGAGGAATCAAATTGCTAAGTCACACGATGAAGCTCTGGGAGAGGGTAATTGAAACTAGAATTAGAAGAGAAACACAGGTCTCAGTAAACCAATTTGGATTCATGAAAGGGAGGTCAACCACAGAAGCGATTCATATTCTAAGGAGGCTGATGGAAAAATATAGAGCGAAGAAGCAAGATTTACATATGGTGTTTATCGACCTAGAAAAGGCATATGACACTGTCCCAAGACAACTGATTTGGGATAGTTTGGAGCGTCGAGGGCTACTGGGGAAATATATAGACATAATTAAGGATACATACGATAGAACGGAAACTTGTGTCCGCGCGCCTGTAGGAGATACAAACTTCTTTCCTGTCGAGGTAGGACTCCACCAGGGGTCTGCGTTGAGCCCTTTTCTTTTTGTGGTTGTCTTGGATGAGTTGTCCAAGTTGATTCAGAAGACTGTTCCGTGGTGCATGCTTTTTGCAGACGATATTGTGTTGATTGCAGAGACTAAAAAGTGCCTGAACGCCAGGGTAGAGGAGTGGAGAGTAGCCTTAGAGAGCAAGGGCCTAAGGATTAGTCGATCTAAGACTGAGTATCTACACTGTGATTTCAGTGGTGTAGCCGAGGACGATGACACCCAAATCACCATTGAGGATCAATTGGTCCCGCAGGTAACTAGGTTTAAGCATCTGGGGTCGTTTGTACAAAGAGATGGTGACATAGATAGCGATGTAACCCATCGCATACAGGCTGGCTGGTGTAGATGGAGGGCAGCCAGTGGGGTATTGTGCGATAGGAGGTTCCCAACTAAATTAAAGGGGAAATTTTACAGGGTAGCAGTCAGACCCGCTATGCTATATGGAACAGACTGTTGGGCTATCAAGAAGACACAAGTGCGCAAGATGGAGGTAGCAGAGATGAGGATGCTGAGGTGGATGTGTGGACAAACGAGGTTAGACCGGATAAGAAATGAGGTTTTTAGGGAAAGATTAGGAGTGGCTAGTATATCGGAGAAGATTAAGGAGGGGAGATTGAGATGGTTTGGGCATGTGAAGCGGAGGGAAACGACGGCACCAGTTAGAGTAGTGGAAACTCTTACTGTCGAGGGGAGGAGAGGAAGAGGCAGACCCAAACTGACATGGGATGAGCAGATTCGGCATGATTTAGTAGAGTTGTATCTTTCTGAGGACATGGTCCAAGATAGGACTGCGTGGAGGCATAGGATTAGGGTTATGGACTTCTAGAAGATACTACAGTAAGGTCTTAGGTGTATCTTAAGGAGGTAGGTTTTCCTAGTCTTTAAGGGACTTTTCCGGTGATTGCCTTCTTGTGTTTATGCCCAAATGATGTTGTATGCATGCTATTATACATGATTTATATTATACTGTGTCAACTCGGATCAATTTATTGGTATGGGGGACTTCTTATTTGTGTATTATTTGTGTATTATTTGACTTGGTGTGTTGGTTTGTTGTTCGTTTTCGAGCCGAGGGTCTCTCTGGAAGCAGCCTCTCTATTCCTATGGATAGAGGCAAGGTCTGCCTACATCCCACCCTCCCCAGACCCTATAAGTAGCTTTGCTATTTGTGGGATTTACTGGGTATGCTTGTTGTTGTTGTTGTTGGTATTAAATCTCACAAACCTAATGAGCCTATTATTAATGTAATATCTATTTTATATGTAAGATATATATTTATATAATAACTATTATATCTAAAATAATGATGAAAATAATTCAATAATATATATTATGTTATATATAAAAGCTACAGTAAACAATCATTTTCGTTCATGTGGCTTGGTGAAAATTGTTACTTTCATCTAGGGCTGTAAATGAACCGAACGAACACGGACGAGGCCTTGTTCGTGTTCGTTCGTTAAGGAAATAAATGTGTTCACGAATGGTTCACGAACACTTACCGAACGAGATTTTATGTTCGTGTTCGTTCATTAAGGAAATGAGCGTGTTCACGAACGGTTCACGAACACAAGCGAACACAAATAAATTTGGCGAACGCGATGACGGATAAAGGTGGATGGCCCAGAGAGTAGCACTAGAACTTGAATCCCTTATTGTGGAACGAAGGTAGATCATATTCGTCGATGTAAATAATGAGAAAAGAAAGGAAAATTGTGCATAAACAAGGTGAAAGAGGGTTTCCTAGTTTAATTGTTAGGGTAATGATATAAATAAAAGTTTAATAGTATAAAAGGTATAGATAAAATATATGAAAGTATAAAAATCTTTAATTAAAACACGAACATACGAACATAAACGAACGCAAATGAACGAATGTTCACGAACACCTTACCGAACGTTCACGAACACAATTGAACGAACGAGACCTTTGTTCATGTTCGTTCATTTAACTAATCGAACGGAATTTCTTGTTCATGTTCGTTCGTTTATTAAACGAACAAACATAAACGAACTTCCCGCCGAACGGTTCACGAACTGTTCACTGAACGTTCGGTTCGTTTACAGCCCTACTTTCATCCATTATATCTAAATGACCGATATACTCCTCATTTATTTAACTGAGAGATTTGGATGGAGTTAATTGCCTAGATGAAAACGACAATTTTTGGCAAACCACAAGGCAAAAACCAAGTATTGGATTACAATTGACACTTTTCACCCAACTGCAGAGACGAAAATGATATTTTACTCTTTGTTAAATTATAAAATATACCAGGAGGTCGTTCCCTTTACAAAACAAATAAAAAAAATAAATATTTCGCAAGACATTCCATGTTAGAATAATCTTTGGCTCATTTAAAATGGTCTACGAAACATTGCTTTCTTCGAAATTGTCTATAAACATTAAATTAAACTAAAAAACTTCATATTCAACCCAGTCATTTTAATTTGCCAAATCGCTTGACCCATCTATTGCCAACTCGCTTGACCCATCTAGATACAAGTTACTTTGAAATGTAGATCACACCAATTTTTTTTAACGCCAAAAGAGATTTTATTCCACCAAAACTAGCAAGAAGCTAGCACACTTAACAAGAAGCTAATCATCGGAGGAAGAAACACAAAAGATATTTAGGTGAAGGATGATTGACATGGTCAAAAGCTACACAGATCTCGACCGTTGATCCAATGATGCGTTTTGTTTTTTGTTTTCATTAATAACTTAAATAGAATAGAACAAAATAGAATAAAGTGGAATGCATTGTATTCCTTATCAGTTATCAATTCATATTTTTATACAAAAGGAAAATTTCTAGGAGACGTGGAATTTAAAATTGTTGCGTGAAGAGAAAGAAAAATAGAGTAGGACCCAAAGATTACTAGTTTGTGGATATAATTTATAGCATTGACTTGCAAGTCTTCCTTGGAAATACTTTTCTATCATTTCTGAATCTATAAATGAACTAGTTTTGTTATTCTCAAGAACCCATCACTTCATCTAAGAATCCATCTTTTATATTTCTCATTTTTCTATCTTAATTGGGGTTGTGGGATTAAATAATGGGGAATCAGTGGGGTTTGGGGCTCCAATTTATTATTGCAGCTATTATTATGGTTGCAACCACAAATACTTGTTTGGGGGCTCGCAATATAAATAGCACGGTGGCTTGCCTTGAGCATGAGCGGCAAGCTCTTCTCAAATTCAAACACAGTGTCAGAGATCACAATGGTATGTTGTCATCATGGGTTGGCAATGACTGTTGCCGCTGGGAAAGAGTCATGTGTGATGGTGTCACCGGACATGTTGATAGTCTTCTTCTTGAAGGTCGTAAAAGTTTTTATACTGCAGAATACTTGGTTGGTAAAGAGTTGAGCACTTCTTTAGGAGAGTTGAGGCATCTAAAACACTTGGACTTGAGTGGGAATATTTTTCAAGGAAGCCGGATCCCTGAGTTCATTGGATCCTTGAAACAACTAACTTACCTCAATCTCTCTAATGCAGATTTTTCTGGTATTATTCCTTATCACATTGGAAATCTGTCTAATTTAAAAAGTCTTGATCTTAGTTTAAACAATTATATTGATGTTAGTTCAAACGGTGTTATTGGGAATCGTCTGATCGCACATGATGTGAATTGGATTTCTGGCCTTTCGTCACTCGAGCATCTTGACTTGAGTTCTGTGAATCTTACTGGAGCAAAAATACTTGATGTGGTGCTTTACATGGCTCCTTCAGTTAAAGTGCTAAGTTTGTCATCTTGTGGTCTTTTAATTGATGATTGTGGTCTGCTTCGTAATTTGAGTACTACACTTTCCAACATCAAACACCTGGATCTTAGCGGTGAGAATATTTTCACAGGTAAACTCCCTCACTTTTTTCAAAACATGACATCCCTACAATTCCTGGATCTTTCATTCTTTCCTCTTGGTGCTGCATCCAACTTTGCAAACTTGCTAAGCATGATCCCTTCTTTATTAGAGCTCCACTTGTCAGATTGTCAACTCAATGAGACGCACCTATCTCATATTCTTCATAATCTTACTACCCTTTCTAACCTCCAACACTTAGATCTATCTCATAACCGGTTAAAAGTTTCAATTCCAGAATCTCTGACAAAATTAAAAATGTTACAAGTGTTGGATCTATCTTATAACGGGTTAACAGGTTCAGTTCCAGAATCTCTGAGAAAATTAAAAATGTTACAAGTGTTAGATCTATCTTTTAACTACTTAACGGGCCCCATTCCGACATTCCATGGGGAACTTACGGAACTTTACCTTTGGGGCAATTACTTGAATGGTTCAATTCCAGAATCCATTGGAAGATTAACTGCTTTAACAGCTTTGTCTCTATACTACAATAAGTTAAGTGGGACTATTCCGGTTTCAATTGGGCAACTCTCTAAACTCCGTTCTGTTGATGTCTCTTATAATTCTTTGGAAGGAGTAGTTTCTCAATCCCATTTAGCTAACCTTTCGATGTTGGAGGACTTAAAAACAGCTTATAACAGTAAGTTGGCTTTCAATGTTTCACGTGAGTGGCTGCCTCCATTCCAATTAATAAGAATAAATCTCCGTTCTTGCAAGATTGAAAACGGATTTCCTCAGTGGCTTCAAAATCAGAGGAAACTTCATAGATTAGTGTTATCTAATACAACCATTTCAGGACCTCTGCCCACATGGTTGCGAAAGATGCCCATCATTCCTTACATGGATCTTTCCCACAACAACCTCAGCGGACCTTTAACCAACCTTCCTAATGGGGTTGCTAATGTGGATGATGAGGATTTTATTGAACCAATGTTATATCTTCAAAATAACACTTTCAATGAGTCGATTCCAAGGTCCTTGTGCAAGAGGACAGATTTAACTTATCTTGATCTTTCCAAAAATCGGTTAATTGGGATAATTCCTAAATGTTTCAAGAATCTGCAAAACCTGCGGTTCCTGAGATTAAGCTCAAATGGGTTAAGTGGCATCATTCCAAGTTTCATAGGGAACATTTCAGAGTTATTATCATTAAACTTGAATGATAACAACTTCCGTGGTGAGCTTCCTGTAGAACTTTGGAATTTAAGTTTGTTGGAGGTCTTAGATTTGGGTGACAATGCATTATGCGGAAAATTACCGGAATGGATTGGAGAAAAAATTAAATCATTGGGGGTTTTCAGGTTACACAAGAATAACTTCACTGGAGGAATTTGATAGGAATCATAATCAGGTTTATAGTTAATTGTCATTTGTCTATTCTAGAAGGGGGTTAAGTGCAACTTATAATTATATAAATAGGAATAAATGAGGTCATGATAGGTAGGCAGAAGTAAGCTTAGATTTGAGGGCTCATGCATGATGCATTGAGAGAGGGCTCAGCCCTGGGCATTTTGTAATTCATTTCTTTAATTCCAGTAATACAACTATCTCTTTCTCTTTTCTAGATCTACATACACTGTTCTATTGATTTTGCAATTCAATTCAATCCTAATACCTATCATTGGTCCGACCTGCCTCACCTCTGCTCTCCACCAAATTCTGGTTTCTGCTTCTGCCGGATCTGCTGGTTCCCTGAATCCGCATAGATGGCTTTGGAAGAAATGGATTTACCTCGTTTCACTGGTTTTGCACCTGCTCGTTGGATCTGTCAAGCTGAACGGTTTTTTCTCCATTATGACATCGGTGATGAAAGCGAGCGCTTCTCCTATGTCATGGCTGCCTTTGACGATGAACCATTTTATTGGTTCAATTCCTGGTTTAGAAGTAATTTCCTCACCTGGTCAGATTTCATTGCTGCTATGCTTGTTCAGTTTTACGATGGTGACTTCGTGGATCCTGGACCTCCGAATTCTGTTTCAGCTAAATCAGCACCGGAGGTCTCGCCATTAGCCATATTGAAGACTGTTGCTGGGTCGCTTGGTTCGGGAGGCAATTTCGGTGAGGTACCTGCCCAATCTCGTCCCAAATCTGTTTCCGATTGGGATTTTGGTCCCAAATCTGCTTGCGATGGAGATTTGTCTGGTGGTATTCCGTCTGTGGTAGCTCAATTGGAGGCAAAAGTAGCCAGATCTGAAGAACGCTGGAGTAAGCATGAACAATTGATGTCGACTAGACCTCCAGATTTACGTTTCTCAGAATTTAGGGAAATTAGGGTTATGCCGGTAGATTTACAAGACAAATTGGGCTCAGGAACAGTGGTGGGCCATGGTTTAAACAGAAAACCGGTTTTGGGCCGGGTCTCTCCAGATCTGGGCCTGTTTGGTGGCAAAGCTTATCCTGCAGCTCCATTTCTATCTTCACCTCTGTCTTCTGCCCCTGTTTTCACCATACACGACGAGATTTCCGACATTACATCTGTTCCTCCATATCCAACTCCACCTTCAAGTGATAATCGCCACTTCTATGAGGTTTCGAAGTTAATTTCTGCTGCAGTGGATTGTAAGGCCCCGCTTACTAATAGTTCGACTACTGTGCAAGCTCCGATTAACATTGCGGACTGTTCGGGCCTCCAAATTCAGGTTGAAACTGATCTCAAATTGGCTGATATTCTTTCGTCGGTTCGGGTTTTCACTCCATTTGATCGGGGGAAACAATCTTCTGCAGTGATGTTGTTGTTGGGTTTCGTAGCCGACTCCTCCGTTCAATCACAGCTATTGCAACTACTTCCTCAATCCTTTCTTCCTGTTATGGGTTCCTGTTCGGCAAATTTCATTGGCGGTATCCATGTGCCTTCAAGTCATTCTTGGGTGGTGCATGGGCAGTGTCGACCACCTGAGTCACTCTCGAGGAAACCTCCGTTTGGGTGTCGAGTCAGTTGTCGTTCCCAGTCTTGAGGGCAAGACTGTTTTGAAGGGGGGAGTAATGATAGGAATCATAATCAGGTTTATAGTTAATTGTCATTTGTCTATTCTAGAAGGGGGTTAAGTGCAACTTATAATTATATAAATAGGAATAAATGAGGTCATGATAGGTAGGCAGAAGTAAGCTTAGATTTGAGGGCTCATGCATGATGCATTGAGAGAGGGCTCAGCCCTGGGCATTTTGTAATTCATTTCTTTAATTCCAGTAATACAACTATCTCTTTCTCTTTTCTAGATCTACATACACTGTTCTATTGATTTTGCAATTCAATTCAATCCTAATACCTATCAGAATTCCTCAATCTCTGTGTACAAATAAAAATCTTAAAGTTTTGGATGTTGCACACAACAGCTTAACAGGTACAATCCCTCATTGTCTAGGAGAATTGCAAGGTATGCGTAACAGTCATTACCATATTTATTTTGGTAATGAGGCGCTGGTTCAGGATATGAAAGGCAGTTCTTATGAATATACGAGTACATGGGATCAAGTAAAAAACATAGACCTTTCAAGCAATAAATTCGTTGGAGAGATACCTGTGGAATTAACTACACTTTCTGAATTGTTGGGTCTCAAATTGGCCAATAATCATCTTAGTGGAGGCATTCCAGACAACATTGGAAACATGAGAATGTTAATTTCTCTCGATTTATCAGGAAACGAGTTGGGCGGGCAGATCCCTCCAAGCATTACAAATTTGACTTTTTTGAGCCATTTGAATTTGTCAAACAACAAATTGTCGGGGCGAATTCCAACAGGAAATCAATTGCAGACCCTCATTGATCCATCAATATATGCCGGGAACAAAGATCTATGTGGTTTTCCGATGCCAAAGTGCTCCAATCCTGATGACCCAACCATGACTCCCAATAATAAGTATGAAGCAGCTCATGAGCCCAACAAGGTATGGTTTTATGTGGACATAATGTGTGGTTCTGCAACAGGCTTTTGGGGAGTTATTGTAGTTTTGATGTTAAAGAAGCAATGGAGAAATAAGCTTTTCATGTTTGCTGAGGAGTCTATGGACAAGATACAGGTTGCAATCATGGTAAGAGTTAACAAGATGAGGAGAGGAAGAGGAGCCATATAGATCCACTCAAATGCAAGTAATTCACATATATATTATCAGTTCTTGTTTTTCATTTTGTTGCTGCTTTTAGGATTGTAACTGTAAGGTATTTGTTATATGGTGTTTGTATGTTGTTTTTATGTACTTCTTATCGATGGTAATTTTATGATTTTAGTAGTTTTCAATGGTATTACGTAATCATATTAATATGATTATTACTCGAGACTTTATATGGTAATGACCCACCCAACTCTACAAATAGCTCTAAGCTATGAATTTACTATAAATAAGTATGGTATCACACTTGTATTTTTCAAATAGTTTTTTGTCATACATTTTTACTACATTGACATGATTGTTAGTTGTAATGTAATGACCCTACCCTGCATATAGCTCAAGTGGGATTTTACTGGGTACGTTTGTTTGTTTTCAAAGCAATGTAATGAACAAAGTTATATTTCCAATTAATGTAATCAGTTAGTTTTTCAGAAGGAATTCAACAAACTATAAAAAAAATTTAGATCAGAAAGTACCTGCCTCTGTTAATCTGGTTTCAAAACTAGTAGGGAGAATTTATTTTTGTTAGTATGCTGCTGATCATGCTAACATGCCAGTATTGCCTTTTAGTTGCATTAGTATCCTTGTATTCTGCTAAGTATATTTTGAATACTTTTTTTTTAAATGTGCCATTTGAACCCAATCCAAACTGATACCCCTGTTATAACAACCAGTTTCTGACGGACCAAACCCGGTAGTAGAACCGGTTACATGACCCCACCCGACCTGACCGTTTTTCCAACCTTAGTTTAAATGAACTTTTAACAAATCCCAGTAAATTACAACTCTTTCAACCCCATAGTTTTCTATATATATAACATCAAACCTTTATTTTATATATTTGTGTTTCTTTTAGGCCTTTTCAAAGGTTATGGTTGAACTGAAGGATTTTATAAAGATTCAACCGTTCTATGTTTCTTGTACTTCAATTTCCGTTGAAATTGTTTGAAGGCACTGTTTGGGTTGATTCCTATTTCTTTATATGCGAGTTACAAAAGAATTTTAGGAAATCCTGTTGCACAATCTTTTTTGTATTCATGTTCCATATGACAGTGTTGAATTTTCTTTCTTATCATTGATGAATGAAATCAAGTAGCAAATATTAATTTCTAGTAAGATATCGGTGCCGATTAACGCTTACTGTGAGTCCGCGACGGGATAATGGGTCAAAAATCGCTCCATATATAATTTCTGAGTAAAATGGGCTGGCTTGACCCGTAAACACCTGTTTTGTCTATCACTTATTTCTAAGAGTGACTAATTATACTAACTTACCATTACTAAATTAAAAGTGTAGATTGAAACAAAAAAAATAGAAAAAGAAAAACAAACATAAAGCATATATCCCTGAGTTTGGAGTTGAACTAGGTAGCCCAACACAATAAAAAATATCCGGGCCCAGAATCTAGTGAAGAGGAGGGCCCAAAGCAAGAGAAGTAAAAGAGTCTACAAGCCCTTATACTAAATTAAATGACAACGCATTACTTGATAACTTGATGATTATAAACTTGAGTTGCATATTTTAATTTAAATTAAATAATCACCTTTTGGTGTATGAAAACAATTTATGTTTTTTCAAGCATGTTATAGATTTTTTACTTGTAACAGTTTATGTTATACGCTACATTACTCATTTTATACTTTATTTCCATTATTAAGACTGAGATTACCTGGCAGAAATCCGTCTAATTGACACCTTTAATAATTAAATATCGATTTCAGTTTTTTTTTTATTTCATGAACAGCCTTAAACTAGTTGAGAACCCGTCCGTAGGCCGTGTATTTTAACCGCATAATGACATAACTATATACACTAAGAAACATTCATAATGAATATGTAGTACATGATAATGCAAACAATAAAACATTCATAATGAATACATAGTACATGATATTATAAAATAAAATGTAAATTTAGCTCTAACGCTAAGTAATTTAATTTATTTCTTTGCATTCTAAAAAAATATTATTTGTTTAAATAAGAGCTAAATTGTGTGGAATTTAGTCCGTATTCATAAAGTGTGGAATTTAAGTCCATATTCATTAAGTGTCGAAACAATTTAAAAAGTAAATTACTTTTTGAGTTCTTGTGTTTTAATTGTTTTGACTATTTAAGGCCAAAATCAAAATGTTTAACGCCCTGAGTCCCTAAACGTTTTATTTTATAACCATTTGAGTCCTTTTGAGTTGAATTTTTAACCTTTTGAGTCCAATTTTTTTGAATAAAATTGGACTCAAAATGTTATAAAATAAACAGTTAGAGACTCAAGATGTTAAACTTTTTTGATTTTGTACTCAAGTGGTTAAAAACACCGAAACATAAGGGCTAAAAAGTAATTTACTCCAATTTAAAACTTGGTGCGTGTAGGTAGTTACGTAGACCATGGGTTGCTATTGGGTCGAATAGGAGTAGCAGGGTAATCTAGTAATAAACACACGAATCTTGGTAAGTCGGGTCATCCATACACAATTGAATGACAACCCATTTTAAAGTGAAGTTGTTACACTTTTCTTTCTCTCATCGCTCTAACCTAGGGTTTCATCCACTTTTCTGCCGCCGTGTAAACTCCGGCGAAAACCCAAGATCATCAAAGATCTACTCCGACGATGGTGGTTGTTCCGTGTTTGATCGGCGCTGCAAGTTCTTCTTCTTCTCTCTCACTCTCTCTCTCTGACATTTCTTCCCAAACAACTGTAGGGTTATTTCTGATGTTGTAAGGGTTTGCGGTGTCAATCGGTGCATTGCTTGATAAACACTCGAATCGTCACTCTCTGCTCGTCTTACTGTATTGATGTGCACAAAATGCAACATATAAATTACATCAATTGTGGCATAAAACTAACCCTTTTTTAGTACTAATGTTGGAAAAAGTGTGTTTTTGTCTTCCTTTTGTATTTTCAGGATTAAATGAGCTCAAATGAACAAAAGAAGCAAAAAGGCAGCTAAATCTAACATAAATACAAGAAACGGAACAAACGTGGCATGCCCGACCCCCCGACAGCATCTTGCCAAGCAAAATCAAGAAGACAGAAGGCTGAACACGCCCCGTGCTCAGTGAACACGGGGGCGTGCCCAAGTGCCAGCAGAAAAGACAAAGCTGTAGAAGCTTCTATCGCCCACCATGGGGTCGTGCTCAGCGGACACGGGGCCGTGGTCAACTCTAAGATTCGCAGAATCTGGGGAAATCTTGATAGTACAGATTTGCTTCTGCACACGGGGGCGTGCCCAGCGGACACGGGGGCATGGTCAACTGATGCAGACAAACTGCAATTAATGAAGAAAGAGAAGGATGTTGGACACGGGGCCGTGCCCAATGGACACGGGGCCGTACCCGAGCTTCTATTCAGGCTATAAATAGGGGTGCTTGGCTCAATTGCAAACCATCCCTTGGCACACCACCTCTCTCACACTTCACCCACCACCCACCACCACCATAACACCATCATCCATTGTCCATCATAGAGTGTGTGAGTCGTCTCGGGATCCAAGATTGATCGTAAGAGTTCTTGACAATCAAAGGCCATGTTTGCCTAAGTCTCTTACATCACTTGGTGAAGACAAGTGTCTAGTGTAATACTTTTTATTTTTAATCTTTTCGCACTTTTTACTTGGTTATGTATTAATGACTTTAATAACTAGTTTCTTATGTTGAAGGTGATTCTTCCTTGTCGTTTGTCCGTGGTGTCTTGGCCTTATTTTACTGTCTATATAAAATAAAAGATTTTCACCATTCATATCTCCACGGTCTATATGGAGGTATGTTTGCTACCTGGTCGGGGGTTAAGGGAACGGTTTGGTAAGAGTCTTGCCTTGTTCAGTGTATAGATCCTGCAAGGACCTGGGTCAAATTTAGTAGGACCTCCTTCAATACTTACCGGTATTGGATGGCGGGGGTCCAAACTCTTTGACCCCCTCATATGTAAGCTACTATTAATACTATAACCCGGCTACTTAGGACTGTATCCCTGCTGACTCAGACTACTTAGCCGAGGGTAACGTCACCTTCAAAAGAGGGGTCTACCATAATATGCATTAATAACTTAATTAATTATCTTTCAAGAATCAGACCCTTTAGGATTGTATCCTTGCTGACTCAAACTACTGGGTTGAGGGTAACGTCACCTTCAAAAGAGGGGCCTACTACAATAACTAACATAATCTCTTAAAAAGTGCAAAACTGCGGAAATAATCAAAGGTTACACTATACACGAGTCGGAGCCAAGTGATTCATCTTGTCTATCTGTTTTTACTTTTATTTTCAGCATTTTAGTTAGTTTTTATTTTTCTAGTTAAAAACCTTTTTCTAACTTTTTGATTTGATTAGACGTTGAGGATAAACCGGTACTAAAAGCTCTTGTGTCCTTGGACGACCTCGGTATCTTGCCAACACTATACTACGCTCATGATGGGTGCACTTGCCCATATGTGTGTTTGGTGTTAGTAAAATATCGTGTTTTATAAATTTAAAACTTGACTAACGTGTAAAAAGGGCTTAAAAATATACTTAAATCCATATACACACCAACCCGCATCAAGTTTTTGGCGCCGCTGCCGGGGACACAAGGATTTTAAGAAAGCTTAAAATCGACGGCCTAATCAGTTTTTCAAAACTTTTTCAAAACGCGCGCACATTTTTCTGCATTTTAGTTTAGTTTTGCATTTACAGTAGGTTGAACGCGGGCCGTGTTCGCTGAACACGGGGCCGTGCTGCACATTTTTCACAAAACATCCAGATACAGAGCCTGAACACGGGGCCGTTCTCATTGAACACGCCCCGTGCTCATAGAAATCAGTAACTTTAATTAAAACGCCCAGATACAGATTCTGAACACGGGGCCGTGTCCACTGAACACGGGGCCGTGTCCACTGAACACGGGGCCATGTCCAGCCTCTGTTTCCGTTTTTATTTTTGTTTTCTGGTCTCGAGACTTGGTTGTGGTCTGCTAAGTGATTCTTATGGATCAATACTCAGGAGGTTACAACTACACCTATGAGGAGGATGATTATATGAATAACTATTGCACTAATTGTGGTGACCCGCACTCGGTCCAATATTGTAACTTATATCAACCATCCACTTCATACACCTACTATGAGGAGCCCAGGTACGAGCCATCAACTTCATACACATCCTATGAAGACCAAAGGTATGAACCTCCTCCCTCATACTCATATTTTGATGAACCAAGGTATGAGCCTTCGTACTCATACTTTGAGGAACCAAGATATGAGCCACCACCTTCATATGCTTATTATGAGGAACCATGGCGTGAACAACCCACCTCATATGAGTATTATGAAGAACAAAATTACGACCCTTATCCATCATATGCTTACAATGAAGAACAATGGTGTGAACCATCTACTTCATATGGGTATTATGAGGAACAAAGGATCGAACAACCAGATTCGAGCTTTGAAAATCCCGATCCTTTCTCTATCACCGAAGTGACCGATAGGATATTAGAACACCTTAAAGTTATTGAGCGCTACATAAAAGAATCTCGCGCAAGGGAAGAGGAGTCCCGCGCAAGAGAAGAACTAAATAAAGAAGAGATAATTAAAGTGTGAAAATGGAAGAACAAATAATTGAAAAACCGACACATGAGTTAAACAACGAAAAAGGTGAGTCCGTTAACGTTAAAATTCAAGAAGAGTCTAATTTTAAAGAAATTAATCTCTTGTCACCTTCTTTTGAAAATCATTGTTTAGTTCTCACTCATGCTAAGTTTTTAAAAGAGTTAAACACTAACACTAAAATTGACGAAACGGTAAGCATTAAGTTAACTAATGATCAAACCTCGCTAATAAAAGAAGATCCATTTGAAATTAACATTACACCGGTTCCATGTTTCTTTCAAAATTCGTTTATTAGTAATGTCACAATTGATAAAGATCTTTGTGTTAACATAATCCCCAGCTACATTTTCGAAAAATTAAGTATTAGTGATTTTTCTCCACTTCAAATACCCATTTTTCTATCTAATCGGAAAATAATAAAATCAATCGGTGTAGTTGAGGATGTCTTGGTTCAAACAAATCAAATGGTAATCCCAACCGACTTTGTCATCCTCGATGACGCTCCTCTAGTGTTGGGACGACCCTTTGTAAAAACCCACGAAGCTTTGAAAAACCGGAAGTACAACAATCTACCTCTTCAATTAGGGGCATTTAAAAAGAGTGTTGATCTTGAGCGGTCAATGAAATATCCATTCGGCAATAATGACCCCCTAATTGAAGATGAAGATGAACCACCCGATACAAGTGAAAAGATTGACCACTTTGTTGAAGTAGAGGTCACCATAGAACAAACTTTTAAAGTTCTTGATCATAACGAGCAACCAAATAAGGAGTCTCCTAAAGACCCACCTCTTGAGCTCAAAGAACTTCCAAAAGGTTTGGAATATGCTTTTCTAGACAAAGATAGTAAATCACATGTAATTATTTCGTCTAAATTAGGTAGTTTAGAAAAAGAAAAATTAATTAGTCTTTTGAAAAAACACAAAAATGCGATCGCTTGGAAGCTTGTAGATATTAAAGGAATAAGTCCTTCCATGTGCACGCACAAAATTTTAATGAATGATGACTACAAATCGGTAATACAACCACAACGTCGAGTAAATCAAAATGTTCAAGAAGTGGTTAAAAATGAAGTCATCAAATTACTTGACGCCGGACTTATTTATCCTATCTTCGATAGTCCTTGGGTAAGTCCCGTCCAAGTAGTTCCAAAGAAAGGAGGTATGACGGTAATAACTAACGAAAAGAATGAATTAATACCAACGAGAACCATCACAGGATGGAGAGTATGTATAGATTATAGACGATTAAATGAAGCAACAAGGAAAGATCACTTTCCTTTGCCCTTCATTGACCAAATGTTAGAAAGATTATCCGGCCATAAATTTTACTGTTTCTTGGATGGTTTTTCAGGTTACTTTCAAATCCCGATAGCACCCGAAGACCAAGAAAAGACAACTTTCACATGTCCCTATGGAACTTTTGCTTATCGACGCATGTCATTTGGTCTATGTAATGCCCCTGCAACATTCCGACGTTGCATGGTAGCCATCTTCCATGACATGATAGAAAAGATAATGGAAGTCTTCATGGACGACTTTTCTATCTTTGGGGATTCATACGACCAATGCCTCGATAACTTTGAATGAATGCTATCCCGATGTGAGGAAACTAACCTCGCCCTTAATTGGGAAAAATGTCATTTCATGGTAACAGAGGGAATAGTACTCGGTCACAAAATCTTAAGCGAAGGAATGGAGGTTGATCGAGCAAAAATAGACACTATTTCTCGATTACCACCCTATCCTCCGTTAGAGCTATCAGAAGTTTCCTAGGGCATGCCGGATTTTATAGGCGATTTATCAAAGACTTTTCTAAAATTTCAAGGCCTCTAACAAAATTACTTGAAAAAGATGCCCCTTTCATCTTTGACAAGGATTGCAATCAAGCATTTTTAACCCTGAAGGAAATGCTAGTCAACGCACCTATCATGATAGCGCCTGATTGGAAATTTCCTTTCGAAATCATGTGTGATGCAAGCGACTTTGTAGTTGGAGCTGTCTTGGGACAAAGAAAAGAAAATCATTTTCACCCAATTTATTATGCTAGTAAAACACTTAACGATGCACAAGAAAATTACACAACAACTGAAAAAGAATTACTAGCTGTGGTATTTGCTTTTGATAAATTTCGTTCTTATCTTGTTCTTTCTAAAACTATAGTCTATACAGATCATGCAGCCATTCGATATATCTTCAAAAAGCAGGACGCAAAACCACGTTTGATTCGGTGGATCTTACTCCTCCAAGAATTTGATATTGAAATCAAAGACAAAAGAGGAGCAGAAAACACCGCAGCAGATCATCTTTCACGCTTAGAAGACCCAGCTTTGGAGGCGACCAGGGACGAGCAAATCAACGAAAAATTTCCAACGGAGTCCCTAGAAACGGTGGAGTACAAAGAAGAACCATGGTATGCCGACTATGCTAAATACCTAGCTAGCGGTATAGTCGCAAAAGGTTGGCCACATCATCAAAGAAAAAAATTATTTGCTAATGTGAAACATTATTTTTGGGAAGATCCATATCTTTTCAAAATGTGTGTCGACCAACTCATCCGACGATGCGTACATGGTAGCGAAGCAAGAAGAATTCTCCGCCATTGTCGTGAAGGTCCATACGGAGGACATCATGGTGCCGCTAGTACCACACGAAAGGTATTTGATTCAGGATTTTATTGGCCAACCATTTATAAAGACGCCCAAAGTCTTGTCAAGACATGTGATGCTTGCCAAAGAACAGGTAATATTTCTTCCAAAAACGAAATGCCACAAAATGGCATTCTTGTTTGTGAAATTTTTGATGTGTGGGGACTCGACTTTATGGGACCTTTCCTACCGTCAAAAGGAAACAAATATATACTTGTGGCAGTAGATTACTTATCTAAATGGGCCGAGGCCGAGGCACTTCCAACAAATGATGGAAGAGTCGTGGTAAGATTTCTGAAAAAATTATTCTCTCGTTTTGGAACACCTAAAGCATTAATAAGTGATAGAGGTACCCATTTTTGCAACCATCAACTTGAAAAAATATTAACAAGATATGGGGTCTATCACCAGGTCTCAACAGCATATCATCCTCAAACAAACGGACAAGCCGAAGTGACGAATAGAGGTTTAAAACGAATACTCGAAAAACCGTAGGGTTAAATAAAAAGGAATGGGCCGATAAATTAGATGATGCTTTATGGGCTTTTAGAACTGCTTATAAAACAACAATAGGTACAACCCCATATAAGCTCGTCTATGGAAAAAGCTGTCACTTACCAGTAGAAATTGCACACAAGGCCTACTGGGCAATTAAAAATGTAACCTTAGATTTAGAATTTGCTGGTAGAAATCGATTTTGCCAATTAAATGAATTAGACGAACTTAGGAATTATGCATACTCAAACTCCGAAATTTATAAGGAAATAATGAAAAACTTGCATGACAAACATATTAAACCTAATGAATTTCGAGTAGGAGATCAAGTTCTTTTGTTTAATTCACGACTTCGATTATTTCCTGGTAAATTAAAGTCTAGGTGGTCAGGACCTTTTTCCATCACCCATATTTTTCCACACGGTGCAGTAGAAATTAAATCTCGGAATGTAATTCCATTCAAAGTCAATGGTCAACGGCTGAAACTCTATCAAGGATTGATTGAGGATGAAGAGGAAGAAATCTCGCTTCAAACGGTCGAAGAATAAAAACAACAACATCATACCTGGTAAGTTACGAACAAACGGGTTGACATCTAAATCGGTAAGTTTTCTAACCAAGTTTTTTGGGAAACAAGGGCACTCACACGAGCACTTAAAAAAATTCAAAACTTTGTTTGGCACGAGGCCGTGTCTACTGGACACGGGGCCGTGTCCGCACGACTGTCGGGATAAAACCCCTTTTTCATAACAGTTACATCATTCCACACGCCCCGTTTCCCCAAAAACGCTCTGGTTCAAGGCGATTTTCCGCAGATTTTTGACGTCTCCTCTACTTCTAACACCATCAAGGTATGCTTCTATCATCATTAGTAGTTAGATTAGGCATTTGCATGTAGTTGAAACTTCAAAAATTTGGGGAAAAATCTAGGGTTCATGAACTTCATCCGGATCGAACCTCAAATTTTTTGTATTAGTCTGTTAGCATTTAGTTAGATTAATGTTATAGGAAGTAAATCCATTTGTATTGTTCAAAGATTCGCTCGATTTCTCACAAAAACCCCAAACCCTTGTTTTTGAACCGAAAAAGATAAAATTGAAGGGGTAAACGGTTTGTTTTGGGAGAAACGGCACTTGGGGTTTCATTTTCGGGGGAAACCGCACCTATTGGACCAAGAATTTTCAACTTTTCGGGACCGGGTCGAAAAATGAAATTTTTGAGTAACAGACGCCTGGACACGGGGTCGTGTCCGCTGAACACGGGGCCGTGTCCAGCTCTCTGTTTGCAGTTTTGTCCGAAAATTCCACTGTTTCGTGCTAACTTTTGGTGTATTCTTTCAGATGTGGAAGAAATTCACGAGGTTTAACGTAAATGAGCTCGATGATAGGGCAAGATACGAAGTACTTCAAACAAGACCGGAAGAATACCCAAGACAAGTGTGCACGGATCTTTTAGCCATGGTGAACCAACTTGACCGGTTTAACAACCTCGTTACCGGCCCACTAAGAGTCGCCCTAACCACTCGACTTCGTTCAGTCCACGAGTGCACTATGGAATTCTATAGCACCTTCACGTTCAATTCAAGGTGCGACCCGTTCGACAGTGATGGGGTGGTATTCCGATGTGGTGGAACTAGGTACTCGTTTTCGATGGCACAATTTGGGTCGATAGTTGGGCTGTATGCGGAGGAAGATGCGGGTAATGAAGAGAACACCGGAGGGGTGCGAGAAATGGATGAAAACGATCGCCAAGCCGCGTGTGCTCAGATTGGTGAAGAATACTACAACCCGAGCAGCACTAAGAGCACTAAGTTGAGGGACCCACTCTACCGATACCTACATAGGCTCCTCGGTTACTCTCTTAGCCTAAGGCATGATAGCGGTGGCGTTGTTGGGTTGAGAGATTTGATAGTCCTTCACTGTATTCATAACCGCAGACACCTCGATGTTCCGTTCCTCTTGCTCCGAAACATGCATTTGAACAAGCTTGCTACTCCACCAACCCCTATCTTCTTTGGAGGATGGATATACCGACTCTTCAAGCACTTCGTGAACATACCTAGGTCCTTCGAAAGTAGCCCATGGTCGGGAAAGGTGGATGTACACATCTGCCGCTCCATGAACCTAATTTATGAGGCTGAAGACGGGACAGTTAGCTTCCAGAGGATGCAAGGGCATGCATGGAACCCGCAAGAGGCACTCGTCCTTCACGCTCCATAGTTTCAACACCCTCCTCAGTACCAGTACCAGCCCCACGGTGATCCGAGCCAATCCTCCTCACAAGGAGGTGGTTTTCCTAACTTCCAAAGTTTACATGATTTGTTGCAGGAAAACCTCATGTGCACCAGGAACACCTACAACATGGCGAGCAACACGTACGCCCGGGTCAGAGCTATTGAAAGAAACATATCCGACATTCAGGATGACATTGGGAGCATCCGGGAGTACATGGCGGGGCACGGAGGAGGAGGTGATGACGATGAGGACGAGGATATGGACTAGGCGGGAGGAGTGGAGGTAGGAGCATATGGTTGGAGATCCCACAGGTTAACCCCCTTTTATCTTGAACAATTTCCGGCCTGCGTGCCGAGTGTTGAACAATTTACTTTCCTTTAACTCTTTTTACTTTCTGCATTTGTTTTTCTTTTTAACTTTGTGACGTGGATGTTGAACTTGATAATTTAGGATGTTTGCTATGGTTTGGTGTAGTGTTTATTGATAAAACAGGTACATACGAGGCTTAGAGCACTAAACATTAGTGCTACTAAAGCCGAGACAGGAAAACCGAAGCCAGAAACCTGTTTTTCAACTTTGCAGATTGTCTACACGGGGTCGTGTCCAGCCGACACGCCCCCGTGCCCACTCCCCCAGACCTGCTGTTTGTTTTAATTCTGCAGACTTTTGACAGACACGGGATCGTGCCCAGTCGACACGCCCCCGTGTCCACCTCTGTAAGTTTTCTTTACTAGCACCTGAACACGGGTTCGTGTCAATCGGACACGGGGCCGTGTCCAGACGACCAGTAACACAAATTTTTGCTTTTTAACACCTTTTTACACATTTAATCAGCCTAAAAACTTATTTTTGGGACACATTGAGGACAACGTGTAATTTAAGTGTGAGGGGGATGCTAAAACTTTGAATCTTGCAAGTCCTAATTACAAGTCTTACACAAAACTCTATTGGAACCGCCAGAGCCGGCTGAAGGGTCAGCCCACTAAAGCCCTTACTTTAGGCCACCATTCCTCTAAAGGCCTCTAATTTAAAAAAAAATTATATGTTCATTTTATGTTTTTGGTTTACAGAAGTCACCATCAAGAAGAAGTTTTTAGGTTACTAAGATGGTTTATAAGGGTAGACAGGGCCTTTTAAGAAGGAAAGAAACTTAATTTGAAATTAAAATAATTCATATAATAATAACGTCAACATAATCTAGTTTCTTTTATAAAACTGCACTATAAAATATAACAATACAACCATATATTTAAAAAATACAAAATAATATCAATTAAAAACTAGAAAGGGTCTCACATTTAAAGTTCGTTTTAGGCCTCAAGAAACATTGAGCCGGCCCTAGGAACCGCTAATCACCCCAAATTTTTGCAAAAATTTTCATTTTTTTTACTTGTCTAGGTTTAACTCGGGAATTTCAAGTTCTAAAAAGGTTATATTTTTACAAATTTACAACCGATAGCGTCGTGATAAATAGAAGCAACATAAGAAAATTATGAAACGGCATGACAAGCTTAGTTAAAATTTGATTATATATACTTGATCACATAAAAACCCATTCCCACAAAAGTAAGTTTTGAGCCTTTATTGAGCATACAAATATATATATCTTTAAACTAAATGCTCATTTTTCGTTTCTTGTATGAATAGCCGCTTGGTTCTTACGACTCTAGAACTTGCCACGACGATACATTCCCGGTCCTTACCAACTTAAACCCGAGTAAGTAAATGATGGTATTACGTAATCATATTAATATGAGACTTTATATGGTCATGACCCACCCAACTCTACAAATAGCTCTAAGATATGAATTTACTATAAATAAGTATGGTATCACACTTGTATTTTTCAAATAGTTTTTTGTCATACATTTTTACTACATTGACATGATTGTTAGTTGTAATGTAATGACCCTACCCTGCATATAGCTCAAGTGGGATTTTACTGGGTACGTTTGTTTGTTTTATGTTGAGAAAAGTAACATTTCAGTTGTAACCTCTGATGAGTATGAATAAATAAGCAAACTACTGTTTGAGACTAAACAAGATAAACTGCTGATGGCATTCTAAGCACTGCTTGTGTTCAAACACTGATGGTGGTTAACTGCTGATAGCAACAACTGATGACGGTAAACAGCTGCTGCTGAAATAAGCAGTATATAGTGAATCAGTGGTTTTACATGCTGTTGTGTATTGAGTCAGTGGTTGAGGTGATGAAGAGCAGTTGCTTAGATATAAGGTCTGATACTTACATTCTTGTAAGTTCAGGGGGTGTGTGTGAAAATTCTTACAACGGATAGTTGTAACTGAATTTTGAGTGTTTAGTATAAATAGGGGTTTGTAGTAGATTGTAGATAGTTCATTACTTTCAATTTCTTTGTAATTTCTTTCTTTCTTGTAATTCGTTTTCAATTCAATAAGATTCAATCATTAATCGTTGGTTCAATTCTCTGGGTCAATTTCTGGGTTGTTTTTCAACAAGTGGTATCAGAGCCATTGGTGGCTCGATTAGAAGAAATTGACGTTCAATTCCGCAATCAGAGATCAAAGATGGTGTCAACGAAGTTTGAATTGGAGAAATTCGATGGGAGGAATGATTTCAGTCTATGGCGTGTGAAGATGAGGGCTCTTCTGGTTCATAATGGTGTGGTAGATGCGCTGAAAGGAGAAGATAAACTTCCTGAAGGCTTAACTGATAAAGAGAAGAAGGATATGCTCGAGAAGGCTCATAGTGCAATCATATTGAGTCTTGGTGATCGAGTTCTTCGTGAAGTATCAAAGGAGACATCTGCTGCAGGGATTTGGGCAAAGTTGGAGTCATTGTATATGACTAAATCTTTGGCAAATCGGTTGTATTTGAAGAAGAGGTTGTATACGTTTCACATGTCATCTGGAAAGAGTCTTGAAGATCACACAGATGAATTCAACAAGTTGATCTTGGATCTTGAAAATATAGAGGTGGCATTGGATGATGAAGATCAGGCCATAATATTTCTCACTTCTTTACCATCATCATATGAACACTTTGTGGATACATTGATGTATGGTAGAGATTCTCTATCTATGGAAGATGTATTGTCTGCCTTGAATTCAAAAGAATTGAAGAAGAGGTCAGATTCTAAAGAAGAAGGTGGAGATGGTTTGTTTGTGAGAGGAAGGTCAGATCAAAGGAATTACAGCAGTGGTAGCAGAAATTCCAGGTCAAAATCCAAGTCAAGATTCAAGAGGAGATGTTTTGTTTGTAATTCAGAGAAGCACTTCAAGAAAGACTGTCCAGAATTCAAGAAAAGAAAAGGTGAAGGCAGTTATTCAAGAGGGCAAAGTAGTAATTACTCAAAGGGGCAGAGTAGTCATGTAGATTCTGATGATCAGTCAGAAGGTGGCTATGACAGTGCTGATGTGCTTGTGGTCACAAGTGAATGTAATCAAGAAAAATGGGTAATGGATTCAGGGTGTTCATTCCATATGACACCACTGAAAGAAGCCTTCAAAGAATTGAAGATGGTAGACATGGGGTCTGTAAAGCTAGGAGATGACAGGCCTTGTCAGATTCTTGGCATTGGTACAGTCACAATGAAGACAGAATCTGGCATCACGTTTGATCTCAAAGATGTGAGGTACATCCCTGATCTTAAGAGAAGTTTATTATCTCTTGGTACTTTAGAGAAGATGGGATATCATGTTAGTCTTAGAGATGGAAAGGCCAGGGTTATAAAAGGGTCTATGGTGGTGCTCAGTGGTACTAGAATCAAGAACAACATTTACATGTTGGATTGTAAAGTTGTTGATGGAGTGGCTGCTGTGGCAAGTGAAGAAGGTGATGATGAAGCTCTGAAGTGGCATAAAAGACTTGGTCATATAAGTCAACAAGGTCTGATTGAATTGTCCAAACAACAAGTTCTTGGTGATTTAAAGAACTGTGATATAAGCTTTTGTGAAAGCTGTGTTTTGGGCAAACAGAAAAGAGTGAAGTTCAGCAAAGGAAAACATAGCTCTAAGGGAGTCTTAGACTATGTTCACTCTGATCTGTGGGGACCAGCAAGAACAGAAACTTTGGGGGGTGGAAGATATTTTTTGTCCATCATAGATGATTACTCAAGAAGAGTGTGGGTTTATGTGCTTAAACACAAGAGTGATACTTTCAAGAAGTTTCAAGAATGGAAAGTATTGGTGGAGAATCAAACTGAGAAGAAAGTGAAGAAACTCAGAACAGATAATGGGCTGGAGTTTTGTAATCATGAGTTTGATAAATTTTGCAAAGAAAATGGTATTGCCAGACACTTAACCATTCCTGGTACTCCACAACAGAATGGTTTGGCTGAAAGAATGAACAGAACTTTGTTAGAAAGAGTGAGGTGTATGTTGGCAACCTCAGGTATGCCAAAGAAGTTCTGGGGTGAAGCTGTATCCACTGCAGCTTATTTGATCAATAGATGTCCTTCATCAGCAATTCAGATGAAGACACCTATGGAGATGTGGTCTGGTACTAAACCTGAGTATGAAGATTTAAAAGTTTTTGGGTCTTTGGTGTATTCTCATGTGAGTGATGATAAGTTGGATCCAAGATCTCAAAAGTGTGTAATGCTGGGATATACTGAAGGTGTAAAGGGATACAGGCTTTGGAGGTTGCAGAATCCAAAGGTGATAGTGAGCAGAAATGTTCAGTGCAGGGAGAATGTCCTGTACAAAGATGTTATGGAGTTAATAAACAGAAGTGTATCCAAGAAAGATGATCTTCAGTTTGAGGTGGAGCCAGTGTTAAGCAGACCAAAGGTGAATGTTGAAAGGTCTGGTGCAACTCAGGGTGGAACAAGTCAAAGTGGAAGTCCTGCTTCAAGTCAGGATGAGACAATTCAAAGTGTACCAAATTTGGAGGATTACATTTTGGTGAGAGACAGGTCAAAAAGGAAAGCTGTGAAACCACTGAGATACAGAGATCAAGAAGATATTTCTGCAGTCGCTTTTGTAGCAGCAGAGAATGAAAGCATCTATGAACCACTAACTTTTGAAGAAGCTGTTAATTCAGAAGATAATCAAAAGTGGTATAAAGCAATGGATGAAGAGATGGATTCTCTGTACAAGAATGGTACGTGGGAGTTGGTAAACAAGCCAAAAGACCAGAAGTTGGTGTCTTGCAAGTGGATCTACAAAATTAAAGAAGGTGTCAAACCAGGAGAAGGTCCAAGATACAAAGCAAGACTGGTGGCTAAGGGATTTACTCAAAAGGCAGGTGTTGATTACAATGAGATCTTTTCTCCTGTAGTCAAACATGTCTCAATTAGAGTTATCTTGTCGTTGGTTGCATCATTAGATCTGGAGTTGGAACAAATGGATGTGAAAACTGCATTTTTGCATGGTAATTTGGAGGAGAAGATCTATATGGCACAACCAAAGGGATATGAAGTTAAAGGCCAAGAAGATAAGGCATGTTTACTGAAGAGGTCCTTGTATGGATTGAAGCAGTCTCCCAGACAGTGGTACAAAAGATTTGATGAATATATAGTGGGCAGTGGTTTTATCAGAAGTCCTTATGACAGTTGTGTGTATCATAGGGAGTATGACAGAGGTAAATTTGTCTATTTACTCTTGTATGTTGATGATATGCTGATAGCTTGTGAAAGCAAAAGCCAAATAGCAGAAACCAAACAATTGTTGATGAGAGAGTTTGAAATGAAGGATTTGGGGAAAGCCAGGAAGATACTTGGTATGGAAATCCACAGGAACAGGGCAGAAAAGGTGCTAACACTGTCTCAATCTTCTTATATTGAGAAAGTGTTGAAGAATTATGGAATGGGAGAATGTAAGCCTGTTACAACTCCTTTTGCAGCTCATTTTAATTTGTCAAAGAAAGATTGTCCTCAAACAGATGAAGAGGAAGAATACATGAGCAAAGTTCCATATGCAAACACTGTTGGGAGTCTAATGTATCTCATGGTCTGTACAAGACCTGATATTGCATATGCTGTTAGTGTGGTGAGCAGATATATGGCTAATCCTGGTAAAAATCATTGGGCAGCAGTGAAGTGGATTCTCAGGTATTTGGCTGGTACAAAGAAACTTGGTTTAAAGTTTGAGAATCATGCTGAGAAGGAGAACAGGGTCAGTGGTTATGTTGATTCAGATTATGCAAAAGACAAAGATAATGGCAGATCAATAACTGGTTATGTATTCTCAGTCATGGGGAATGTGGTGAGCTGGAAGTCTCAGTTGCAGCATGTTGTGGCACTATCCACAACTGAGGCTGAATTCATATCTTTAACTGAAGGGGTAAAAGAGTCTTTATGGTTAAAGGGTATGGTTGCTGATCTGGGAATCAGGTTGGATGGTGTGGAGGTGAATTGTGATAATGAAGGTGCTGTTCAGTTGTCAAAGAACAGTGTTTTTCATGAAAGAACCAAACACATCAATGTGAAAATGTTTTGGATTAGAGATGTGGTGGCTTCTAAGGAAGTGGTGATCAAGTGGGTTGGAACAGATGTTAACCCAGCTGATGTGATGACCAAGGCTTTGCCAGGTGCAAAGTTTACATTTTGCTTTAACTCGTTAAGTTTAGGTTAAACTGAATTGTTACTTAGGTGGAGATTGTTGAGAAAAGTAACATTTCAGTTGTAACCTCTGATGAGTATGAATAAATAAGCAAACTACTGTTTGAGACTAAACAAGATAAACTGCTGATGGCATTCTAAGCACTGCTTGTGTTCAAACACTGATGGTGGTTAACTGCTGATAGCAACAACTGATGACGGTAAACAGCTGCTGCTGAAATAAGCAGTATATAGTGAATCAGTGGTTTTACATGCTGTTGTGTATTGAGTCAGTGGTTGAGGTGATGAAGAGCAGTTGCTTAGATATAAGGTCTGATACTTACATTCTTGTAAGTTCAGGGGGTGTGTGTGAAAATTCTTACAACGGATAGTTGTAACTGAATTTTGAGTGTTTAGTATAAATAGGGGTTTGTAGTAGATTGTAGATAGTTCATTACTTTCAATTTCTTTGTAATTTCTTTCTTTCTTGTAATTCGTTTTCAATTCAATAAGATTCAATCATTAATCGTTGGTTCAATTCTCTGGGTCAATTTCTGGGTTGTTTTTCAACATTTTCAAAGCAATGTAATGGACAAAGTTATATTTCCAATTAACGTAATCAGTTAGTTTTTCAGAAGGAATTCAACAAACTATAAAAAAAATTTAGATCAGAAAGTACCTGCCTCTGTTAATCTGGTTTCAAAACTAGTAGGGAGAATTTATTTTTGTTAGTATGCTGCTGATCATGCTAACATGCCAGTATTGCCTTTTAGTTGCATTAGTATCCTTGTATTCTGCTAAGTATATTTTGAATACTTTTTTTTTAAATGTGCCATTTGAACCCAATCCAAACTGATACCCCTGTTATAACAACCAGTTTCTGACGGACCAAACCCGGTAGTAGAACCGGTTACATGACCCCACCCGACCTGACCGTTTTTCCAACCTTAGTTTAAATGAACTTTTAAACAAATCCCAGTAAATTACAACTCTTTCAACCCCATAGTTTTCTATATATATAACATCAAACCTTTATTTTATATATTTGTGTTTCTTTTAGGCCTTTTCAAAGGTTATGGTTGAACTGAAGGATTCTATAAAGATTCAACCGTTCTATGTTTCTTGTACTTCAATTTCCGTTGAAATTGTTTGTAGGCACTGTTTGGGTTGATTCCTATTTCTTTATATGTGAGTTACAAAAGAATTTTAGGAAATCCTGTTGCACAATCTTTTTTGTATTCATGTTCCATATGACAGTGTTGAATTTTCTTTCTTATCTTTCATGCATGAAATCAAGTAGCAAATATTAATTTCTAGTAAGATATTGGTGCTGATTTATGCTTACTGTGAGTCCGCGGTGGGATAATGGGTCAAAACCGCTCCATATATAATTTCCGAGTAAAATGGGCTGGCTTGAGCCACTAACACCTGTTTTGTCTATCGCTTATTTCTAAGAGTGACTAATTATACTAACTTGCCATTATTAAATTAAAAGTGTAGATTGAAACAGTTATGAAAAAAAAAAGAAAAAAAAAACAACCAGAAAGCATATATCCCTGAGTTTGGAGTTGAAGTAGGTAGCCCAACACACAATCAAAAATATCCGGCCCCAAAATCTAGTGAAGAGGAGGGCCCAAAGTAAAAGAGTCTACAAGCCCTTTAATTGTTTCTGTTTGCTGGTAGTTAGGCCAAATATGTTTTATACCAGGTAGGGTAAGCTCGGGCTCGGCTCAGATTTGAAACCGAGCTGAAAATCTAAGTTCGGGCTCGGCTTGGTTTTAAACCGAGCTGGCTCGGCTCGACTTGATTTGGCACAATTTTAAAAATAAAAATTAATACATAGCTCTGAAAATTCAGTATTCTAAAATATTATTCAATACTTTAAAAGAACAAATTCAAAATAAGTTCAACCTAATACATTAAAAGCCAAAATCACATTCAACAACGCAAAATAAGTTTTATAATTCACGTAAATACAATATTTGTTCATTAGCATGACAATCAACCTTTAAATATGTCATGGATACCAAACTACTAAATACATGTAAATAATAATAATTTTTTTTTGTAATATATTATAAGTAAAATTAATTCGAGCTAAGCCGAGCCGAGCTACCAAGCGAGCCAAACCGAGCCAATTTGGCTCGTCATGAGCCGAGCCGAGTTAGGCTCACTTTCTAACCGAGCCGAGCCGGCTCAGCTCACTTTCAAACCGAGCCATATCGAACGAGCCTTTTCCGAGCTAGCTCCGAACCGCAAGCTTTTTGAACAGCCCTAGTACCAGAGGCAAGACCAGTAGTTTAAATTAAATAATCACCTTTTGGTATATGTATTGCTATTTTGTGTGCATAACTGTCTTTCACCATTTGGTGTCTTTTTTTAAATGATAACGCATTACTTGATAACTTCATGATTATAAACTTGAGTTGCATATTTTAATTTAAATTAAATAATCACCTTTTGGTATATGTATTGCTATTTTGTGTGCATAACTGTCTTTCACCATTTGGAGTCTTTTTTTAAATGACAACGCATAACTTGATAACTTCATGATTATAAACTTGAGTTGCATATTTTAATTTAAATTAAATAATCACCTTTTGGTGTATGAAAATAATTTATGTTTTTTCAAGCATGTTATAGATTTTTTACTTGTAACAATTTATGTTATGCAATGTATTACTCATTTTATACTTTATTTTCATTATTAAGACTGAGATTACCAGGCAGAGACCCGTCTAATTGACACCTTTAATCATTAAATATCGATTTCAGTTTTTTTTTCGTGAACAGCCTAAAATTGGTACACTTGAAAGATCAAAGAGAAACATTGAACGGATTTCCTCTTTGATCTATCTAGGGTAAAATAGAAAATTAATCTCCTGTAAGTATTCAATCTTTACAGGTCGTTCTTAGTTATCTACAAAAAATCAAGAGTAAACTGCCATTTTGGTCCCTGTGGTTTGGCCAGTTTTGCCACTTTAGTCCAAATCTCAAACTTATTACATCTGGGTCCATGTGGTTTGCATTTTGTTGCCATTTTAGTCCAAGTTTCAAATTTGACCAGATTTCCTATTAATCACCTGCTATTTTGTCTCTACCCTCAGGGGCATTTTGGTCATTTTAAATTTATTATCTCTTTATTATAACTCAATTATAATAAAACCCCTTATCATCATCATCATCTTCAACCTCATCTCTCAAACAGACATCTCTCTCTCTCTCTCTCTCTCTCTCAACATAAATCTGTGTCGGCTTTAACTCACCAATCGACAAACACTACCAGCCCTAATTTAGTTGTGTGAGTTGGTTCTCATAGTTATGTTACAGGGGAGGTGTATATATGTGGAATGTCTTCCCAAGAAGAGGTTCCGGACGACCCAGAGCAGATCGAACCGAACCCAGATTCCAGCAGGGTGTTAAAACGGGTAGCTGGGCCGGTCTCCAGCCATTTAGGGGAAGAAAGCCGGGTGAAAGCCGAGCAGGCATGTTTCCTGCCTTGCACCGACGACTATATTCCTGTGATCGGTGAGATTCCGGGCATGAAGGGATGTTATGTGTCGACAGGGCACAGCTGTTGGGGGATACTTAACGGTTCAGATCTGCTGATGCTTCCACCGCTTTTCTCGAATTTCCCATTTTACAAGAAGCCCTAATTCCAAAAATCACGAGGATCTGGATCTGGATTCGTATTTTAAAGGTTAGTGGTTGTTGATTTGGATCTGTTTGTTTCTGATTGTGATCTGGTTGTGGTTAATTTGGTGCTGATTATGATCTGGTAGTGGTTGTTGATTTGGATCCGTGAGAGATGTTGATTTGGATATGTTAAGTTGTTTCTGATTGTGATTTGGTTGTGGTTAATTTGGTTGTGGTTAATTTGGTACTGAAGTAAGATGAACGAGGTCTGGGTTTTGATGATGTTCTTGAAGATGATGTTCTTGATTTTCTGGGTTCCTGATTTTCTTGAAGATGATGTTCTTGATTTTCTGGGTTTTGATGATGATAAAAGATGATGTTCTTGAAGATTATGTTATTAATTATTGAAATGTTATAATAAATTGACATGGACCAAAATGCCCATGCACTAAAGGACAAAATAATCATTTTCAACTCTCAAAATAGAGGGTTTTTGGATTTTGGACTAAAATGGCAACAAAATGCAAACCACAGGGACCCAGATGTAATAAGTTTGAGATTTGGACTAAAGTGGCAAAACTGGCCAAACCACAGGGACCAAAATGACAGTTTACTCAAAAATCAAACAAACTTCAAATTTCATCTGATTCTTTTTTCTAATTTTAAATGATTTGGTTTTTTGTTAAATTTGTCGCACTAATGAGAATTGTGGTCGTATCGTACTTCACATCACAAAGAACACAACTATGATACATGTCTTCCTCTCATGGGCGGACCATTTAAAAAAAAGTTAGTGTATTTAATAGGGTAAAATACCAATCGCACCCTTTGAAAATTTGGTTAAATCCATCGATCGCACCCCTATAAATAATAATACCTAGGTCCGCACTGCTTCCTCTCCGCATGGTCATTAGTACTTACATAGCCTATTAGCTCCATGCACGTCTTCAATCATCATTTGCTTTATTTTCTTTTGGTCCATGTTCTTTCAGTTAATTGAGTTAGTAGAATAGGTTGATTGTTAGTGGGGTTAGTTGCAGAAGTTGTTTTACGTATGTTTAGTTGTTTGGTGTAAGGCTATATAAAGCCATCATCTTTTTAATTAATTCTCATTCATTCTGTTATTTCTTCTTGTCCGACTTTGAACCGTATCAAGCTAACACTTTAAATCTGCAATTCAATTTCTCATTTTTTCACAAGGTAACCTTCTAGTTTCTTTTTTTCCTTCTGATGTACTGATTGTGTTAATTAATTAAACTAATACCACCTGATTAGTTCACAAGTGTATATGCTAAACATCTCCCTATTATAATAAATCAAAGGTCGAAAATCCTATGTGTGACTCCCACAGCCCTCCTCCCTTATCTCTTTCCTACTTGTCACTCCCTCCTTCATTTTGTCCACGTGTCTTCTTCTCCTTCTTCAGGTTATTTGTTATTTTTTTAATACTTGCTAAATGTCAAACCCCATTAATGATGGCAGAGAAATCGTTCTCCCTCTTCTCTCTTCTGCAGGTCAAAGAAACCATCCAAATTCCTAATCCCCAATTCTTTCCCTTTCCTCGCCCTCTTCTTGTTCTCTCCTTCTTTCCTTCTCTGCATCCTACAGATGAATACCCTTTCGAGTTTGGATTCAAAAGTTGACAATCGAACCTACTGTCTACCTGTTGTTCAACGAAGACAGTTTTTTCAGTCTCATCTTCGCATAAAAGTCCAATTTTATTGAAGAAACACAGATCCTACGGCTGTGTTTGAATTTGTAAGTTAATCGGACGGTGTAGATCATCATTCACACGGATTGAGGTTTGAAATTGTGTTCCTCTTCTTTTCCCTCATCCTCCGATGAAGTCTTTAAAGCCAAACCATTTCTCCTTCCCTCTCCGTTGTGCATCTGCGTTGTTCTTCAGGTATTATTTTTTCTTTTGTTAAATTTTGTTTACTTTTTAATTTTTTTGTGGTTTCTGAACTGAATTTTTTGTGGTTTCTGAACTTAATTTTTGTATAGAGTGTTAGTGATTGAAGAAAGGTTTGCGGTTGTTTCAAGAGATCAGGTATGTCAAATTCCCCTTTGAACTTAACTTTCGTTTTATGTTAATATTTAGTGAACCGATTTTGCTATTAGTCCGTTTTGTTAATTTTTTTACTATCACATGTGTTTTAGTGACTGATTTAGATATATTATAGTTTTCCATAGTTGTAATTCAGCTTTGAACTGAACTATTACATGTGTTTTATGGTCTGATTTTGATAAAAATGTGTTTTAGTGACAGATTTAGATACTAATTCATGTTGTGACTGCTAAAATGTGTTTTAGGGCATGTTTTAGGCACTGTTTTAGAGATTTTTATGATTTTTCCTGAATTATACACTACTTCTTGCTATATTAATGTTTAAAGATGTCTAAGTTGTAATATTTTGTGAATTATACACTACTTCTTGCTGTTTTAGGGACTGTTTTAGGGACACATTTTATGCTGTTTTATGGACTGGTTTAGATATAAATGTGTTTTAGGGACTGTTTTAAGTTTTTGAACAGATTTTGTGTGAATTATACAATACCTCTTAGGGTCTGTGTTAGTGATTTATGATGTTTTAGGGACAGATTTAGATATCAATGTGTTTTAGCGACTGTTTTAGTGTCTTATTTAGATTTTTCCATGATTTACATGTTATTTAGGGACTGTTTTACAAATTTTATTAGAGTTTTGTGAATTATACTTAACTTCTTGCTGTTTTAGTTAAAAGAGTCACAATATTTTTGAAGAGGACCAAAACTTGCATAAATTCTTAACTTCTTCTGTGTAAATAAGTTTAAGTTGTAATTTTTTGTGAAATATGTTCTTAATCTGGTGATTAAAGAGATTTATGATGTTTTAGGGACAGATTTAGATAGTTTTCCATTTTGTGACTGCTAAAATGCGTTTTAGGGCATGTTTTAGGCACTGTTTTAGAGATTTTTATGATTTTTCCTGAATTATACACTACTTCTTGCTGTTTTAGGGACACATTTATGCTGTTTTATGGACTGTTATAGATATAAATGTGTTTTAGGGACTGTTTTAAATTTTTGAACAGATTTTGTGTGAATTATACAATACCTTTTAGGGACTGTTTTAGTGATTTATGATGTTTTAGGGACAAATTTAGATATCAATGTGTTTTAGCTACTGTTTTTGGTGTCTGATTTATATTTTTCCTGATATACATGTTATTTAGGGACTGTTTTACAAATTTTATAAGATTTTTGTGAATTATGTTCTCAATCTGGTGATTAAAGAGATTTATGATGTCTTAGGGTCAGATTTAGATAGTTTTCCAATTTGTAACTGCTAAAATGTGTTTTAGGGAATGTTTTAAGGACTGTTTTCGACTTTTCTTATCATTTTTCGTGAATTATACACTACTTCTTGCTGTTTTATGGTGTTTTATGGACTGTTTTAGATATAAATGTGTTTTATGGACTGTTTTAGATATAAATGTGTTTTATGGACTGTTCTAAGTTTACTTAATTTAAGATGTCTAAGTTCTAATTTTTTGTGAATTATACACTACTTTATGATTTGAAGAGGACCAAAGCTGGCATAAATTATTAAGTTCTTCTGTTTAAAGATGTTTAAGTTTTTAGTTTTTGTGAATTATGTTCTGAATCTGCTTATTAAATACATTTATGATGTATTTGTGACTCCTAGAATGTGTTTTAGGGACTGGCATAAAGATTTTTATGTTTTTTCGTGAAATTTAGCTTTTAACTTAATTTTTCTTGATATACATGTTTTTTTTAACTTTATTGGACCTGATATACATGTATTTGAATATTGCAAATTCTTATTATTTAATTATTTTTAACAGTAATAATAATCAATACCCCATTTTTGTATTTCAAATGATGATGTCTAACTAACATGATCTATGCATCCGTAAATATTCCACTTTGTGACTGCTAAAATGTGTTTTAGGGCATGTTTTAAGGACTGTTTTAGACTTTTCTTATGATTTTTCTAAATTATACACTACTTCTTGGTGTTTTATGGTGTTTTATGGACTGTTTTAGATATAAATGTGTTTTATGGACTGTTTTAGATATAAATGTGTTTTATGGACTGTTTTAAGTTTACTTAATTTAAGATGTCTAAGTTCTAATTTTTTTGTTAATTATACACTACTTTATGATTTGAAGAGGACCAAAGCTGGCATAAATTATTAAGTTCTTCTGTTTAAAGATGTTTAAGTTTTTGTTTTTTGTGAATTATGTTCTGAATCTGCTGATTAAATACATTTATGATGTATTTGTGACTCCTAAATGTGTTTTAGGGACTGTTTTAGGGACTGGCATAAAGATTTTTATGTTTTTTCGTGAAATTTAGCTTTTAACTTAATTTTTCTTGATACACATGTTTTTTAAACTTTATTAGACCTGATATACAAGTATTTGAATATTGCAAATTCTTATTATTTAATTATTTTGAACAGTAATAATAATCAATACCCCATTTTTGTATTTCAAATGATGATGTCTAACTAACATGATCTATGCATCCGTAAATATTCCCCCTCACACAATTGATACAGTGTTTTATAATAGAGAGATATTTCAAATATTCCAAAAACTCCTTGAATGTTTCACAACAATTGTTCATTTAAAGACCCTCAGACAATTGATATAGTCTTTTAAAAACTATAATTTGTTTATGAATCAGAGATTTTGTTTTCTAAAATAAATTTTTAACTATAAAGGTCAATGGAGAACCCTCCTATCACTTCTCTTAATGAATTGGATGTAACCAAGACAGACGTGACTATTAAAGTTCGCATACTTAAGCTTTGGAAGCTACTATCATTTAAAGTCAAGAATGTTATTCATGCGGTCGAACTGATCCTCATGGATGAGGAGGTAGTTTATCAGTTTATAACAAATTTTTTTTATATCCTATGTTTCATCTTAAAAGGTTATATTTGTTTGATAGGGTACCAAAATTCAAGCAAGTGTTGGTGGTAATTATCTTTTAAAGTATGGAAGATTGCTGGTAGAAAAGAGTTGTGTCATGGTTACTAAGTTTGATGTTGGTGACAACGTGTCTCCGTACCGCCCAACCAACCACAAACATAAACAGATTTTCAATTTCTCTACCGACATCAGAAACATTGATGACTTTGGTGTCACGGCCCCAGCCCCGGTTTTACCCGGTCAGGAGCAGCGGGACAGGAACCCGTGGTATTTATTAAATGATGCGTCAGCGGAAGATTTATCAGGTGTAACACCCCGAAAACGGGTTTGATAGCCAAACCACGTTAATATTAATGAACGGGTGAAATACCTTTAGTGGTAAAATTTAACCCGGTGAATGTTAGGATTTAAATAAAAATTATCCTAAATAATAATTAAAAAGAAGAATAAACGTTTAGAGAAAACAAAGTTTGTAAGAAGCCATGGTTAACGGGACTTAAAATAAAACGGGTTATAATTTCCCCGAACCCACTAAGTTAACTAGGAATTTTTAACCTAGTTAGTAAAAGAGATAATGTTGGAATTAAGTAGGTTGTGACCTACTTCATAATTAACTAACAAAAAAATAGAGGGACTAAAAGTGGCAAATTCGAAAGTGAGTTATTTAAAATAACTTAGACACAAAAAACACACACATAAGTGTGTTTCTGGTCGACATTTTCACCAGACAAGAAAAGGTTCTTCTCTTGAACCTTAAATTACAAAGAAATGCTCAAATCAAAGGGGAAATCAAGCTAAAAATTGGGGCTTTTATTAAATTCGTGATCACCAAGTCATGGGGATCACAAGGCATGTCTAATTTTGATATTTGGTGATGATTATGATTTGTCATGAACACTCATAAATCAAAATTCTGTGATGAATGTCATATGTATGAGTGATATAGGGTTGAATCCATGCCTAAGAACAAACCCTAGTTGAAAGTTTGATGATTTAGCACAGAAAACTAGGAATTTGATGATTACCCATATATGAGCTAAGTGGGTTTTTAACTAAATAGTAAAAATGATGATATGCATGTGCTTAGAATCATCATATTTGATAGTTGAAACAAAATACTTGAACAATTTATAAGATTGAGTGAATACATGATTAGATTTGAAGTTTGATGTTAGTACTTGTTAATTACGCTAGAATTTAAGGATTTAGAACACTTAAATGGGCTGGAGAAATTTGATGTTTCGTGTTGCACACAAGGTGCTTGATGAAATGCTTGAACAAGAAAATATAACAAAGCTGATTGGGATTAAAAATTATTGGGCTGCAGTTTTTAAAAAAATCATATAAAATCACTGGAACGACCTGTGAGGTTGAGCCTTATATGCTTGGAAAGCTATTGAAACATACTACGTTTTATGTTTGAACATGTTTGTTAAATTCTGATGTTAAACGGGTCAAAACAGTGTCCGAAGTCGGCTGAACTGTTTTGACAGCAAGCTGATTGGAAGCATTTTGACTGCTGAGCTGATTTTGCAAAAATCATAATTAATTCTAGGAAGCTCGGATTGAGCTGATTCTTTTTGGGATGGAAAGATATTTTAGTATTCTTCATTTCATCTTTGATCACGAAGGGCTAAATAAGACCGTAAAGTGGTCAAAAGAGTCGATTCAGCAGCTACATTGTAAAGTTGCTGCACATTTTATTGATAAACTTAATCCAAGGAAAGTTGTATTTTGTTCATACTTTGCCTTGTTTATAAAACATTGGTTTCATGAATACCTACAAATATTTTGCTTATTGCAAGTATTTAAAATACCTACAAATAAGCTTGTCAACGAAGTTGTGAAAATGAGAAAAAGAATGATTAAAGCATATAATACATATGGGTAGTTTGACTATTAAGAAAGTAAAACTGACCTATGATTTAGTTAAGTAAATTATATGCAAGAAACCCCATAGGAAATGGTAGCCATAATATGAAATGACTAAACTAACCATTTTATGGGTAATATGATAGTTTGACTCTTGACGAGCTAGGTGAAGCTTGGAGGAGATGATCAAACGGGATAAAGACACGAGTAAGACTTGCTTGGATGAAAGGTAAGTAAAGCTTACACCTATTTTTTTATTATCATACGTATTTATTCTATAGGTGATAAATACAACAATAGATCATGTTCAAATTATGGGTTCCGACATGAAACGAAATGGGTCGGAACGAATAAAAACGTTTAGAATCATGATTAATGGTGAAAGATGTAAAATGGTAATTTAGTCATAAATCGATTAATAACGGAAAAAGGGGTAAAATGGTAATTTAGTCACGTGATGACTAATTGTAATCGAGATTAAAAGGATACCCACGGCGTAAGCCGAACTGGGTCAAATATGTAAAAAAAAAAAAAGGGAAATTTCTGTGGTAAAATCCGTAATGGGTCGGATGCGTGATTGAGTAATTAGAAACCATGATTTGTAATAAATATAATTGTTTGGTCGTATAGACCAAATGGGTCAAATGATGGTGATAACATTATATGACCATATCGACTAATGTTGGTTGTTAAGTCATATGTTTACCGGAACGAATAGCAATTTGGATAATTGCGTCGTTATAGAATATTGAATTAATAATAGCAAGGTATAAACTGGTCTATACGTTGACTCGAGCCAGGTACGCTTATATATAGATTTATAGTTAACGGGTCAAAATGAGTAGATAGGTAAAACGGGTTAAGAATTCATAAGAAACCCGTAATTTGAACCTTGCATATTAGTAAATTGATATAACGTGATATGCATGATATTTTGAAAAGGTAATAAACAAGTTTATTTGTTAAATCACGAACGGGTCAAAAAAAGTGTCATAATTGAATTTCAAGCCGAGAGCTTGAAAGTTAAAATTTTGTGAATTTAGATGTCGGGTTTTCACTCCGTAGGATGGAGAATTAAATTACGAACGCGTAGGAAAAAGAATCGCGAAAAACGGACTTGTAGAATGAAAGTTATGCCAATTTAAAGTTTGAAATTTGTTAAAATTGGAGTTGGGCAGAAAATGCAGGTTCAGATATAAACCTGCTGGAAACTGGTCTCCCCCGCGGCACGCGAATGGGAAACAAGGTCCGGGCGCGACACGCGACAGGCGTCATGGCACGCGACATGCGTCATGGCACGCGACACATCTAGTTGAGTCTCTCGCGACACGCGAGAGACATAAAGGCTGGAAAAAAAATTATTTTGGTTAATTGTTTGATGCGTAGAACTTGTTTAAACTTATATTTAAGTTATCAAAACTAACTTTTAGGTTGGTTTTGATCACAGGTGAATATCAAAAGTACCCGGACGAAGATCAAGCGACGAGAAAGAACCGAACACATCATGAAGAAGCTTCCGCACGTTGTTTCGTTGAAATTTTTAAACGACAAACTAAACTACATTATGTTGTTCTAAACTTTAAATTGTAAAAGTTTTAATAAACCCGTACTTTGTAATGTATATGTGCTCTTAATCACATGTTTATTATCGTAAATTATACGAAATTTGTTAAATAATATTAAGGGTGTTAGATCAGGATCTTTAAAAACTTGAAAATACCTGATTATTTTATTTCATAATTCGGGATAAACCCCGTAATTTACAATAGAGGAATTTACTAGGAAATTCCCTGATTTATTAAAACATGTTTATTCATTTTAACTGAGCCACCACTTCAAGCTTGTTAGTGCTCCGTAGCACGTTTTCCTTGATTTACAGCAGGTCGCCTGAAACATGATTTAAAAATATTTTGTCAGCGGGGAAATACTGGTGAGTCACTCATTTTGATAAAATGACACATAGTTATAAATTACAGCATAAGAGCGATTACAATGGCTTTTATCTTATTTTTATCTGGCGCCGTGTCACTTGGTGACGATGGTCATACCACTATTGGGTCTTTCCCCAAGTAGTAAGGTTTATCACTGTTAGAATTTATTAGCCTAACCGTGAGAAATTAGTAATGTGCACAATACCCCAATTAGCCAGTGATTCAAGATAACCATGACTTAATCCCTGTAATTATAACATTTGAAAATAATTGGAGTATTGTAAAATACTTTTGATAGAAGAGAATGACTCACATTGCAGATTTATACGGGCAGAGTTTAGCCTACTGATTAGCCTTGTAACCTAATTTAAATAACAATGCACACGAACTAGGTCAGTAACTAATACAGCATTTACGATAACTCACGAGATTAAAACCCTCACAACGAATGACAAAGTGCAATACTTAAACATCCATCGAATTCACAACCAATGACAAAGTATAACCCTAACTTGAGCAACACTTAAACATTTATCGGATAGTTTCAATCGATCGGACATTGAATCGTAGCAACGATCGAGTTAATACCCTGTCTCGTAGCAGCGCCTCGCTATATTAATTGTAATTTCGACTTATAGCACTAGAACTTCGTTTTTGAAATTTTTTGTCGACACCAGTGAACTGCTCATGGCCTGTCCTATTTATAGCTGATTTTTGGGTCTCTCGCGCCCGCGTGAGCCTTGGCTCGACCTTTACGCGGCCCGCGTAGCCACCTAGTCTACGTGTAGGCTTGCTGGGTCACAAGTAGGTGTGCCACGTGGATGACACGTGGATTTGGAACGCTTATCCGATCAACACCACATTGACGCGGCCCGCGTCAACTTAAGCTTGACCTTTACGCGGCCCGCCTGAAGACCATAATTCTTGAAAAGGTAGGTGGTCGTCCCAGCTTCCACCAAAATCTATCACACATGCCCTAAGCATGTCTTCCAAGGTTTGGATCGTCCTTTCACTTTGTCCGTCGGTTTGAGGATGGTATGCAGTGCTTAGATTTAGTCGAGTTCCCATCGCTTCTTGGAAAGTTGTCCAGAAGTGGGAAGTGAAACGACTATCCCTATCCGATACAATGGAGAGTAGGACTCCATGTAAGGATACGACTTCATCTACATACAACTTAGCTAACCTTTCCATGCTAAAGGTTTCTTTCATAGGTAGAAAATGAGCTGATTTGGTTAATCGATCCACAATTACCCAAATCGCATCATTACCTTTTCTGGTTTTGGGCAACTTAGTAACAAAGTCCATTGTTATAAGCTCCCATTTCCATACAGGCATTTCTAATTGTTGTAGTAGACCTGAGGGTTTCTGGTGTTCTGCCTTAACTTGTGAACAAGTAAGACACTTAGAAACATATCTAGCTATGTCCTTTTTCATCCCTATCCACCAGAAATTATTTCTTAAATCTTCGTACATTTTGTTGTTACAAGGATGCATGGTATACCGAGATTTATTGGCTTCCTCTAAAATCTTATTTCTTAATTCTCCTTGCTTAGGTACCCAAATTCGTTTCTTATGGAATCTCCAAATTCCATCACTTCCTTGTTCTAATTCTTTTATTCGTCCTTTCATACCTTCAGCATCATCCTTGATTGCGGTTTCTTGTATGCTTTTCAGTTGTTCCATTAAGTCTAATTGTAAACTTAATCTAAGAGCACGAACTCGTCGTTGTTTCTCATGATACTTACGACTTAAAGCATCAACAACTAAGTTCGCCTTTCCTTCGTGATATTGAAGATCACAGTCGTAGTCACTTAGGATTTCCATCCATCTCCTTTGCCTCATGTTTAATTCTTTTTACCCAAATATATACTTTAAACTTTTATGATCCGTATAGACAGTAACCTTACTTCCATAAAGATAATGTCTCCAAATCTTAAGGGCAAAAATTATGGCTCCTAATTCTAAGTCATGAGTCGTATAGTTTTCTTCGTGCTTTTTCAATTGCCTTGACGCATACGCAATTACCTTCTTGCGTTGCATAAGCACACATCCTAATCCTAGTTTTGAAGCATCACAATATACTTCAAAATCTTCTGTTCCTTCTGGTAAGGCTAAAATTGGAGCGTTTGTTAACTTATGCTTTAAAATCTTAAAAGCTTCTTCTTGTTTAGGTCCCCATTCAAACTTAACTGCTTTACAGGTTAGCTTAGTGTAGGTCCCTCTCGAGGATGAGATAAAACCTTATCCTTGTTATATCAAACACACTAGCGAGTGCGGAATCCAAGCTAGCATGCAACCGAGACTTTATACGAGAACAAGCACAAACACAACACACAACATTCAACGATTAACACCACTTGTATTAATGCGTATGAAAGGTTCGGTTACAAGTCCAATGTTCACAGATGTATTCTGCAAACTCACAAAGTTCTCTCGTGTGTGTGTGCTCTCAACAGAATGCTCTCTCAGTTTCTGTCTCTCTTGTCCTCACTATGTGTTCTCTGACTTTACACAACACACTACATGGGTATATATACCCGACACAGCAGGTCTGGTCGAAGGATCAGACAGATTGATCGAAAGATCATCTGTCGACCAGAAAGCCATCGAAAGATTCACAAACACCTCGAAGGATGATATCCTTCGAGACATCCTTCGAGTTCATCCATCGAAGGTTTATGTTTCGATCTCATCTATCGAATGTTCATCTTTCGAGCTCATCGAAGGATATAAAACAATCCTTCGATGACACATCCTTCGACACAACCAGCTTACAACATTTTTCTAACTGTTTGGTCAAGTCAAACCAGGAGGATGGTTGACTTGGTCAAACTTACATCAACCTTACATTAAAGACATCGTTTTGTATCATGACGAAATACAGACAAAGTACAGACAAAAGTGCACCAACAAACTCCCCCTTGGCTGTAGCTTTGTCTCGATCTTCGTGTCTTTAAGTCTTCAAGGCCGAGTCGAACCGAGCCGAGTCGCGTCCACACAAAGTGCATCAACAAACTCCCCCTTGGACGCTACTCGTGATGGTTCGTCTTCTATGTCTTTCATGTCGGAGGATCTTCAAAGTTTTCACGCGTCGTAAGCAGAAAGTGTATCAACAAACTCCCCGTTTCATGTAGAAAGTGTGTTGACAAATTCCCCCTTAGATTGAACTCTCCATTGAGTCATGCTCGTGAATCTTTTGACTTGACAATTCTTCAGATCCTTGTGGTGTTGATGAAGGGACAACGGCAACTCGATCATTTTATCCTTTGAGTGCCTCCACTTCGTGTCTTCATTCCAAAGCTTTTCATCGAACATGTTCTCCTCGCCTTTAGCATCTGCACATGCAAGAAAGCTAAACGCATAATGAGAACAACCGCTTGGAATATAGTTAACATTTAAACTAACGACACATATGAGATCAAATCTCAATCAAACACCAATCGACAGCAGTTTGAAAGCTTAGAAAAATATTCATTTTAATCCTTTAACTTTCAAAACTCGTTAACTTCGACTGTTTATGAAGGTGCAATTGTTTTCCAGCTTACGATCAGGATTTTGGGTAGGATAGACTCGAGTTCCAACATCGGTCAATCAAAAATAAATTAGAAGAAAAATCTTTTTGGATTTTATAAAGTTTAAATTAAAACACACCTAAAATCTTTTTGAGATTTTCATTTTTCAATGTAAAGACGGAAAACAATAATTAAATATGTACAAAGATGCATAAACAGGAAACATTAAATAAATATTTACAGACATTCTTTTGCGAGTTTCGAGGGTAAGAGAATCATATCAGTGTACGGTCATGCCAAAACGCTCTCTTTGTTCAATTAGTTAACATTAAGATAAGCATCCTATAACAATTATCGGTATTGTTGTCCACATAAGCTCAACTTATCAGATGTAATCATGGCGAGGGGATACGTTAAGGTATAATTTATACTTACCGACCGGTGTTCATCCACATCACGACACATTCCCGTATCAAGGTATGCACGAGGATTCATCTTACCGGTGAGTATACCGATTATCATTTGTTTGACCGTATATGATGTGAGATTCTCACTTATTTTGATTTGAAAACAAGCCCTATGTGATAGAATCACTTATTGATGAGGAACTTGATTTTCGATGCATGAGGGCACAGGAGCAAGTCCGTGAACAGGTCAGTACTTTCGTACAGCAGAGAGACGAACTTGACTCCCGGAAAAATGTGATATTTTATCACTTATTTGTATGGACATGTGATTGTTGATCACTTATTGAGGTCGTATGCAGTATGTACACGTATGTATAGTATCATGGAAGATCTAGACTTGCGTCCCCGTTATTTTTCGGTAAAAGATACAACCATGATACCCAGATGATAAGCAGCATAAAGACCGAATATCTCAGAACCTCGGCAATCTCTCAAACGAAATTTCGGTACTAAGACCATATGCCAATGAATGGTTCCCACCTGGTCTTCAGTCGATTTAAGGTTTATATCACCCTGCACACTTTAAAATGATTGTGAGCCTACCGATACATCTTATATAGAGCTGCTTATCGTTTTTCATTTAAGGTTTAAAGAGGTTTAGACAGACCACTGATGTACTATCATTTTCTCTTTTGCTCGCCAGGAAACTCATTTTTGCTTTTCTATTGTTTTTGTGTTTTTGAAATTTTTCGATGTTTTTGGATTTTTCAAAGTTTGGATTTACTCCCCCTAAAATCAATAAACTAAGACAAATTTAAAACACAAAGGTATTTACAAAAATGATTTTCCGATGTTGGTTAACTCATGTTTTACCTCAATGCCGTTTACCAAAATTAAGTTTTAATCAGAAATGATTTAGTGAATTTTGGAAAAATCAGTTGGCATGTCGGTAAGCGGTGCGGACCATGACAGCATTGTCTGGCCAAAGAGTGCTGAACGAGATAATAATTTACAAAGCAGCTTAAATATCGACAAGTATAGGAGAGATTAGAAATTTAAAACCGTATCCTTCAACTGCTTCGTGCATTGACAGGAATCTGAGTGCTCTCCCAAACTGAATATCCACCCGGTGTGGATTTCAAGGTCGATTTTGTAGCTACTGAAATCTCTTCACAACAACAAGATCATAAACCTTTGGGTCCGGCTGGTCTTCCACATTTCACCAGCGAAGGTCTTTATCTTTCTCTTGAGAAGTAGTGTGCGGTTGTTCAATCCATGCCAAGGCATCCGCACACCTGGTTGGTTTGTTCAACAAACACATTTTATTCAATCACACCACGAAGAAATGTACACTGCACGTTCATCTTGTAGATTGTTGAACTTCAGACATGCTGCAGGTGCGTACATTTTGATTTGAATCTATCCCGGGGACCCGATCAAAGCCTTGAACATTCACATTTTGAAATGATTTTCATTTTGTCGAAGCTTTTCAATCTCTTTCAACAGACATTTCTGTTTCCCTTTACTTTTTCTCTCCATCAAAGGCAGCAATTTCTTCTGTTGCCTATTTTGTGCAAGGATGCTCCACTATCAACAATCTTACGACTATCGAAAGTTCCTCCTGGAATATCCTACACACTCACTCAAAAATTAGTTGGAGAGAGGGACCCAAGCCTTTGTGGACTTGGGTCGTCCTTGATCATCAAGAAAAGTGATTTCAATCACTTGATGATTAGGAAAAAGAACATGTGGTGCTCCCCCTGACTGAATTACCTGTTTTTGTTTCCAAGCTGTTTGTCCTTTACCAGTATTTGCATTAATTGTTTTAGCATTTACTGGTTTTACAGTTTTAGGTTTTGCTTGAACAGGTTTTTCTTCTTTGACCTCTGAATTTAAGGCCTTCTCAATTACCTTTTGATTCTTTTGTTTTAACTTCTTTTCCCTTTCTTTCAAGACACGTGGGTCTTGTTTCGGGGAAAATGATCGTTTTTGGTAATTGGTTTCTTGGGGAGCACTTGTTTTTGCCTTCGACTTTTGCAGGTATGGGCAGTATCTTACAATATGCCCAATTGTGCCACACTCAAAACACATTCTCCGCTCTACAAACCTCGGAGAAACATGTTGATGATCAGACAGAGAACCAGACAATGAACTTTGTGATCTAGACGTGCTAGGACCTAAATCACATCCGTTGGTGTGTTGGGTGTAATTATTCTGATCATTTCGTTTTAAAATTCTAACTTGTTTTATAAAATTAATGTTAGATTTATCCTGAAATGTTTCAAGTTTGTCTGAACCCATGGATCCAACAAAGTTCATTTTCGGTTCTCGTTTCTTAACAGGAGCTCTTTTGTTTTGCACCTTTTGTTGTTGAACCTTTGGTTGTTCAGTCTTATGCTGCTGAACTTTAGGTGCTTGAACATTCTTGTTCTGAGCCTTCTTTCCCTGTACCTTACCTTTTCCGGAGTTGACTTGTTGTTTTCGCTCAATTGGTGGTTTTTGGTTTCCGTATTGTTTTCTAATTTGTTCACACGGAATTGGATCACATTGAGTAACGATAACTTTGCCATTTTTGTTCCCCAAAAACTTATCAGTGCATCCTTCAAAAATCTGCTCAATTAAATCTTGATTTACATTTTTAATTGGAAAATCTTTGTTAGAGTAGATTTTGTCATCTCCTTTGAGCGTGTACAACAAGTTATTCCCTTCACTGCTTGATACAAGGGACTCCATTGGTTTTGACATTTCAGTCTTACTCGGTTTCACTGGTGGATCACACAGGATGTGATTCTCAATTGGAATATCTGTTGTAACCGAGTTAGACTGTTGTTTCACAATTTCTTCAGATTCATCATCCGAAGAATCAGCATCCTCAACAATGGGAGGACTCTGTTCTTTAACACACGATGAATCTGTCTCATTCTCAGATTCAGATTCTGATTGACCCGAGGATGATGTACCAGTTGTGAACCCGAGGCCTGCTGCAAAGTCATCTAAACCGAGTGGCACAGTAGGTTCAAAACGGGGCATATCCTCGTCATCAGGCAATTTGGAATAATTGTGATTCATTGGGGGAGGACATGATCTGAATCCAATACATGGTTTATCCCCCTTTTTCTTTCTCTCTTGAACGTCAATGATGTGATCCAATACAAAGCGGGAATTGGAATAACTTTCCAATTTCTGCTTGATTGTTTCACATTCACATCGAGCGGTTGCCAATTCTACCATTTGCTTTTCAATTGTGTCAATAAGATTATTGTTAGTATGTTGTTTTCGCAAAACAGCCTTTTGTAATTCGGAAACATCATGTTTTAATGACGCAATTGTTGCTTTAAATTCCTTTTCATTTCTGGTTAAAAACAAGTTAGCTTCAGTTGCTTTAGAAAGATCTACAATCAATTCTTGATTGTGTTTGTTCGTGATTTCAAATTTCTCTTGCAAACCCTTGTGTTTGCTTTGCAATTCGCAACACTTATCATTCATCGAAACATGTTTGTCTTGCAAGTCAAACAAACTAGCTTATAAAGCGTCATGTTTGCCTTGCAACTCAGACATGTTTGCCTCTAAATCAGCATTTTTACCACGCAAACTATCACAATTATCACAACTAACTACAGTGGGTTCATCGACACATACCTGACCTGATGAACTGTCGACATTAGCCATAAAGGCTGAATGGAGAGAAGACGAAGAATAAACAGCTTGATCCACCAAATTAGATCTTCTTTCAGTTCCTGCTGCAGCTTCTTCCAAAAGCTCATCAATATCTGCATCGAATGACGCACTAGATGTCTCATCCACATGATCATTGCCTGAAGTGGAGGCTTCTTCATCTGAGCTTCCACTATAACCAGAACTGTCTTCATCTTCAGAAGATGCGACACCATTGGTGGAAGATTCTCCACCACTGGCGTGCTTTAAATCCTTTACGACTTCAGCAAAACATGCTGTTCCACCATTTCCTCCTTCTCCAAGCTGAAGCGACCAATCACAACCCTCATCTATTTGAACCACCAGCCCCCGGTTGACATTTGATGAACCTGCTTGGCCTTGGTTGTTGACCGGTATCAACGTACGAACATTGTTCCCGTTCTGGTTCTGCTGGTTGCCTTGATTTCTGAACGGATTTTGATTTCCATGCTGAGCTGGTCTTGTGCATTCCCTTTTGAAATGACCCCGTTCGCCACAGTTAAAGCACTTGACAGCTTGCTTGTCGAACCCATACTTGGTGTCTTTCTTGTTTTCCAAGTTGGTTCTCCCCGTCCTTTCCATAAACTCCTTTGCTCTTCGAATTGCACTAGCAAGAGCCCATTTGATATCCATCATTTCAAACTCTTCTTTATCCACTTGCTGATAATCTTCATTGGTTAGATTGATATTCCCAATCTGACCTGCAACTAATCCACAATAAGCACTAACCAAGGTATTCAACATCTCCATATGCTCCTTGGCTACTTCGACACTGACTTTGGAAAAGTTGGAAGTGTCTAGTCTGACTGTGTTAGGATTGGAAGTGGCTTGAAAGTTTGAAGAGCTTCCATAAAAACCTTGCTGTTGCGGTTGTTGCTGCTGAGCTGTCGGTTGCACATTCGGTCTTGAAAACATCGTGTAAGCTGAAGGATCAAACTGATCTGTTGTTGAAGGTCCGGTGTTAGAGACGAAGGCTGTTTGAAGCTTCGCATGTTGAGAGGCTGGTTTTTCTCCACTGATACCTCCTGCAATCCCAAAGTACATTTCTGGATTTTGAGGAGTTTGTGTCCTTTTTGCTTTAAGCTTTTCTTCTACATCCTTATTCTCCAATCTTTGAATTAATTCATAAACGGTGATTGTGTCTAGAACACCATTTTCTTTGAGAATTTCAAGATAACTGCTCCACTTTGCTGGTAAGCTATCAGCGAATCTCTTCACCAATTCTTGTGGAGTGGCAGTGACTTTAAAAGCAAACATCTCGCTCAACAAGTGATGGAACCTTGTAGATAACTCTGCCAAAGTCTCATTCTCCAAACACGTGAATCCTTCAAACTCTTTCTTCAGTAATTCTTGCTTGATCTTTCTAGATTGAGCATTTCCTTCACAACGTAACGTGAGCATATCCCACAAGCTTTTAGTAGTCGTGCAGTAAACAAACTGGTGGTAAATGTCTTTGTGAAGAGCTTGTGTGAGAATCATGAATGCTTTCTTTTCTAACTCAAACTTCTTCTTATCTTCTTCAGACAAAGTGCTGTATGTTTGTGGATTAGATCCTGCAACTTCCAACTCATTTTCAAAAGCTGTGAAGAAGCACATCCATAGATCTTGACCTTGTCCCTGAACATAAGTTCTCAGCCTTTCTTTCCACCATCCCCAATCATTGATGTGATTTAACTTTGGCGGTTTTGTGCTTGTACCAGTTTCACTGTCGTTCTGCATCATAGATTGAATGCTGTTGCTTTGATTTGTGACCAAAGCCCATTGATTTGCAGTTATCATTGCAGCTTGAGGTGGGGCAATAGCTCGCATCCATGCAGTTTTGTCGAAATCTGACGTAGATTGCGTAGATTGCATAGCTGATGATTGTGGAGTCGAAGTTATTTGAGTCCACGCGGTTGGATCCCTCTGACCGTTTGTTCCCATTTTATGAAAATTAATATATTAAGTGAAAATTGATTTAAAATTTGAAAAATAAGTTTTCTCCTTTTAAAAATTTAATTTTCACAAACTATGTTAAATTCTCGAAGGATAACAACCAGCCGAAGGATCAAGAATCGAAAGACCTGAAAAGCACAACCTGTTAAACTTAAACAGACAAGGATCGAAAGATCAACACCTGTTCGAAAGATAGGCACTTGTTCGAAGGATCAACAGTGTTCGAAAGATCACTGTTGAATTTCGAACAATGACTTCGAAAGATTCACCAAGACGAAGGATCCTTATCTTTCGAAATGTAACAGTAGCTCGAACAATATATCCTTCGAAAATATTCCTTGGCTCGAAAGATAACACACTGACTTCGAAAGATGTTCGAAGGATGGGTATCTGTCGAACCTCCTTGATCGAAAGATGATCTTTCGACTTCGAAGGATATCTTTCGAACTGACTGACACAGTTGACAAAGAGTGACAGGTTGGTGAAAAAGTTGACGGGTTGGTAGAAACTTTCGGCAGAGAGTATGGTCAGACCATATCTTTCAGCTCTGAACATGCAGGTTTCACCAAACAGGTAAGGTTCGAAATATTTTAATCAGTTTACTCTTCCCAAAGCATAAACACTTTTCACATATAATTTTAAGGATCAAAAAGCAACTTTATCAAGAACCCATTTGAACAAAGATGAACATCACATGAGTTTCTGGAAAACCTTTGATATATCAAGCACAACCTTTAGCTAACATGTAAACAAAACCAATCAAAACAAACATGCAAACACGAACATAACAAGGTTTTGATAAACACACTTAGCAAAAACACGGTTTTTCAGAAAATCTAAACTTTTAAGCTTGAAGAACAACTTGAAAAACACTCGGTTTTAACAAGGAAAGAGCCAAAGCTCTGATACCACTTGTAGGTCCCTCTCGAGGATGAGATAAAACCTTATCCTTGTTATATCAAACACACTAGCGAGTGCGGAATCCAAGCTAGCATGCAACCGAGACTTTATACGAGAACAAGCACAAACACAACACACAACATTCAACGATTAACACCACTTGTATTAATGCGTATGAAAGGTTCGGTTACAAGTCCAATGTTCACAGATGTATTCTGCAAACTCACAAAGTTCTCTCGTGTGTGTGTGCTCTCAACAGAATGCTCTCTCAGTTTCTGTCTCTCTTGTCCTCACTATGTGTTCTCTGACTTTACACAACACACTACATGGGTATATATACCCGACACAGCAGGTCTGGTTGAAGGATCAGACAGATTGATCGAAAGATCATCTGTCGACCAGAAAGCCATCGAAAGATTCACAAACACCTCGAAGGATGATATCCTTCGAGACATCCTTCGAGTTCATCCATCGAAGGTTTATGTTTCGATCTCATCTATCGAATGTTCATCTTTCGAGCTCATCGAAGGATATAAAACAATCCTTCGATGACACATCCTTCGACACAACCAGCTTACAACATTTTTCTAACTGTTTGGTCAAGTCAAACCAGGAGGATGGTTGACTTGGTCAAACTTACATCAACCTTACATTAAAGACATCGTTTTGTATCATGACGAAATACAGACAACGTACAGACAAAAGTGCACCAACACTTAGTTAATGGTACAACTATTTTGGAAAAATTATTAATAAATCGTCTATAATATCCGGCTAATCCTATAAAACTTCTAATTTCCATAGCTGACTGCGGAACCTTCCATTTGGTGATCGCTTCTATTTTAGCAGGATCTACGTGAATGCCTTCGTGATTCACCATGTGACCTAAAAATTGCACTTCTTGTAGCCAAAATTCATACTTCGAGAATTTGGTGTAAAGTTTTTCCCTTCTTAACAAGGTTAAGAGTACATGCAGGTGCTCACAATGTTCCTCCTGACTTTTGGAATAAATAAGTATATCGTCGATGAAGACAATTATGAATTTATCCAAGTACGGTTTACAGATCCTATTCATCATGTCCATAAATGCTGCCGAAGTATTTGTTAGTCCAAAGGGCATGACTGTAAACTCGTAATGACCATACCTAGTTCTGAAGGCAGTTTTAGGTATGTCTTCTTCTTGTACCTTCAATTGATGATATCCGGAGCGTAAATCTATCTTAGAAAAGTATCTAGCTCCTTGAAGTTGATCGAAAAGATCATCATTCCTAGGTAATGGGTATCGATTCTTGATGGTAACCTTATTCAATTCCCTATAATCGATACACATTCGCATCGAACCATCTTTCTTTTTCACAAACAACACTGGTGCTCCCCTCGGGGATGAACTAGGTTGTATGAATCCTTTGCTTAGTAATTCATCTAATTGCTTTTTCAATTCTAGCATTTCGGTGGGTGCTAACCGATAAGGTGCCTTGGCTATCGGTGTAGTTCCAGGAATTAGATGAATTCTAAACTCTACTTCCCTATCAGGTGGTAATCCAGGTAGTTCTTCTGGGAATACCTCTGGGTATTCTGATACTACTGGAATTTCTTTGAGTTCCTTACCTTTTGTGTTAATGATTACTGAAATCATATACACTACTTCTTGTTTTCTTGAGTAACTGGCCAACTTCATTACTGAAATGAATTTCATTGGCTTACGTGGTTTATCTCCTGTAATCACCACTAACTCTCCTGCGGGTGTATGTATTTCTATGGAATTCTTATAACAAAGAATTCGAGCATGGTTGGCTACTAACCAATCCATTCCTAATACCACATCGAATTCGGCTAATTTCATAGGTAACAGGTTTGCAGAAAATTTATGACCTAAAAGTTCTATTTTTCCTTCCCGCAAAACCTTATCTATGTTAACAGAATTCCCATCTGCCGTTTCTACCGTAAAATTTTGCTTAAGCTTGGTTAAAGGTAGGTTAAGAGCTTGGCAGAATGAAGTATTTATAAAACTTTGGTTTGCACCAGAGTCAAATAATACTTTTGCATAGACGTTGTGAACTAGGAACGTACCAGCTATTACGTCAGGGATTAGTTCTGCTTCCTGAGTAGTTAACCGGAAGGCTCTTGCATTTCTCTTGGTAGATCCTTCTGTAGGTTTGGTTTTGTTATCAGGTGGTTTGACCAGTTTTGGACAATCTAGCCTAAAGTGTCCAGCTTCTCCGCAGTTATAGCAAAATGTGGATTTCTTCTTCCTGCAGTCTTCTTCTTGGTGCCCCGGGATTTTGCAGAAATTGCAATACCCTTTGCATCTTCCAAAATGCTTCCTTTAACAGGCATTGCAAAATGGAACAGTGGAAGATTGCCCAGTTCCTTTTCTTTTGAAATTGCTACGATTACCCACACGGAATCCTTGGGTAATCTTTTGGGCCACTTCGTTTTTCCGGGTTTCTTCTCTTGTACGTACCAGCTCGTCAGTTAGGGTGTTAGCTAATTCAACAGCATCGTCAATAGTGCGAGGTCTCGCCTCTTTGACGATATTACGTATTTCCCCAATCAATCCCCAATTATAGCGGGAAATAAGTACCGGTTCTCGCAAAGCCAGGGTTGGTACCATACTTGCATACTCGAAGAATGTCGAAGTATATCCTCGACAATCTACACCCATCATCCGATGATTCAGGGATTTATTTGCCATTTGTTCCTTTTCATATTCGGGACAGAATTTTCTTTCCACTAGCTGCTTAAATTCTTCCCAATTCATGGCATAGGCCATATTTCTTCATTTGGCTTGAAGTACCGTATTCCACCATTCTAGCGCCTCTTCTTTAAAAAGATGCGACGCGTACATGACCTTGTCTTCCTCGACACATTTACTTATCATAATTACTGCTTCGGTTTTCTCCAACTAACGCAGTGCTGCAGTCGCCCCTTCATTGCCTGCAAATTCAGCTGGTTTACAGGCAAGAAATTCCTTGTAAGTGCAACCAGGCGTTGCAGCTTTCATTCTTTTGAGAATTAGGGCTTGCAGTCCATCATTGTTATTGTTGTTAGTATGATTGCCTCCTCCGTTTACGCTATTACTGAAGTTTTCTTCATGAGTACGTTTACTAGGAATAATTTGTTGTGGTTCAACAGGTTTCTGGGCAACAGCCAGTAGGGGTGTTATCGAATCGAATATCGAATTTTCGAATTATTCGAATCGAATTGTTCGAATAATTTTTGTTTTTCCTTGAATTCATATTCGATTCGAATTCGATTAAAACCTATCGAATTCGATTCGAATTCGTATTCGAATAAAAAACCCAATTCGTATTCGATTAAAATTTTGAATTCGAATCGAATTCTAATAAATTCGATTTAATTAAGATTCTTTAAAACATGTAGAAAACTATCAAAATAAAACATAAATTTTAAAGCAGCCATAAAGCACGATATCACATTAAAAAGTTTCAAATAAAGTACCATAAGTCTAAAATTCAAAACAAGAAGTCGGGAATAATCACTCCACATTACAAGTTAATATTTTTATGGTTAGGAATCTATTGATAGATTTGTTACTTAGGTTTTACTTATGGGTCAGGTATTGGGTTTGGTAATGGGAAATTTTAATACTTAGAAATTTTTTTGAAAATAATTTATAGTATACCTTAATAAAAGTTATATATGTATTATATATAAAAATAATAAATAAAAATGTATAATTTCTATTCGAATTTCGAATCGAATCGAATTTGACATTATAAATTAGTATTCAATTCGTATTCGATTTGATTTACTTGATTCGAATTGAATCAAATTCAAATTCGAATTCTTATAATCGAAACGAATTCTTGATAATCCAATCGAATTTAAATGAATTTCGAATTTTTCGAATTCGAAACGAATTCTGAACACCCCTAGCAGCCAGGATTGCTGGAATAGCATTGGCTATTCCTTGAGCAACGATATTTTCGATATCTTGCCTATTCAGAAATTGATCTTCCTGGTGTGGCTCAGATTGGTTAACTTCATTATCGAGTTCATTACAAGCATGTGCCATCTGGTAATTAATTTATATAAGTAATTAGTATAAAATAAATAACCAAACATAATCAAATAATTGCACATAATCACGTAAACAAATATAGCCAAAATTATCGGTCTTTCGACTTTTGATATTTTATATATAGTAGGTATCCATACAAACTGATTATCTTACAAAGTTTTATTTTTAGTTATTACACATAATTATATTTTTATTATTATTATTATATAATCATAGCTTCATAACCACACTTTCTCTTGTCAACTAGCACTTTAGAAGCGACGTTCCCTCTCGTCGTACTTCCAGGAGATCTGTTCTCCCACCTCCCGGATTCTATTTCCTGCATCTATCAACTCCTCGCCAAAATGGCAGAGTTCAGCTAAGTTTTCATTACTCATTGGCGGGTTTGAGCAGGTTCTGGGTCGAACTGAGGGAAAAAGGTGTAAGGATTATTTAGGAGGTTTTGAAATTACCAGTCGTTGGTCCACCATTCGTCCATTTCTCCTAAAGGTTGAGTGTGGATCAGAGGGTCTGGGATGGCTGGTTCCAAGTTTACTGGAAGTTGGTTTTCAGCGGGATAAGGGAAGAGGTTTGTATTGATAGGCCTAAGGATATCACAGCTTGTCAGTATGCGATCCAATTCCTCATGCAATGGTAATTCCTCAACTTGCTTAGAACTTTCCCTAATTTCCATTTCTACTTGCCTAGAACTTTCCCCAATCTCGATCCCTTTTCCTTTATCTATGGGATTTTCTATCTTGGGAACTCTCCTAGTTGTTGGTTTCCTCCTACGTACACGCCTCCAGCCTATGAATCTTCTTCTTTTCTTTGGTTTTGATTTCTCTGGAGGTGGAGCTTGGAATTCCATAGGTTCCTCCACATTGGCCAAGTAACCAGTAAAGTCTCTGGAAACTTCCACTTTTACAGGATAGAGATTGAGATTCTCAAGAGCTTCAGATAATTCATTCATGCTGTTCAGCATTTATGAAGAAACATACAAAATTTTAGGTTAAATTTTTGTAAATTAAATTTTCACAGAATCACAGAATGGAAAGCAGAAAATTTAACATTAATTACAAATATCTAATGAACCATTTTATTGAAACAAAATATTTATTTTTAGTACAACTAAAATATTAAAGTTTCTGGCTTTTGGATAATATGGTGCTAATACTGGGTCGGGGTGTTGGCAGTTTAAAGGTTAACATTTACTGCTACAGTAGCTAACATGTAGAGATTTGCCCATCGTTCATCTAACTCATCTTCCCATGGTGGGTTAGTGCCTATTTTCTGAGTTTCCTTATTACTTAACACTCCTTTTGGTTTTGACTTCTTTATTTTCTCTTGACTTTTTCTAATAATCAAACTTCTTTTGTTAGGGGTAAGTGGTTTCTCATACTGTGCCTTACGAACAAATATTCCCTCCTCAGTATCTACTGAGTATCTTGAGGAATTTGATTGGGATGAAGTTCCCTTATCTTTCGGTGAACTATCTAATTTAAGATAGATATCTGATATTCTTTGCTTACCCATACTATATATTAACAGATAATCAAGATAGAAACACATAATTACAAGATGATAATCAGGAAAATTAAGTATTTTAGAATACTTAATTGGCTTAAATCAGTGGCTCTGATACCACCTTTTCCTGTCATGGCCCCAGCCCCGGTTTTACCCGGTCAGGAGCCGCGGGACAGGAACCCGTGGTATTTATTAAATGAAGCATCAGCGGAAGATTTATCAGGATCTTTAAAAACTTGAAAATGCCCAATTATTTTATTTCATAATTCGGGATAAACCCCGTAATTTACAATAGAGGAATTTTACTAGCAAATTCCCGGATTTATTAAAACATGTTTATTCATTTTAACTGAGCCACCTCTTCAAGCTTGTTAGTGCTCCGTAGCACGTTTTCCTTGATTTACAGCAGGTCGCCTGAAACATGTTTTAAAAATATTTTGTCAGCGGGGAAATACTGGTGAGTCACTCATTTTGATAAAATGACACATAGTTATAAATTACAACATAAGAGCGATTACAATGGCTTTTATCTTAATTTTATCTGGCGCCGTGTCACCTGGTGACGATGGTCATACCACTATTGGGTCTTTCCCCAAGTAGTGACGTTTATCACTGTTAGGATTTATTAGCCTAACCGTGAGAAATTAGTAATGTGCACAATACCCCAATTAGCCAGTGATTCAAGAAAACCATGACTTAATCCCTGTAATTATAACATTTGAAAATAATTGGAGTATTGTAAAATACTTTTGATAGAAGAGAATGACTCACATTGCAGATTTATACGGGCAGAGTTTAGCCTACTGATTAGCCTTGTAACCTAATTTAAATAACAATGCACACGAACTAGGTCAGTAACTAATACAACATTTACGATAACTCACGAGATTAAAACCCTCACAACGAATGACAAAGTGCAATACTTAAACATCCATCGAATTCACGACGAATGACAAAGTATAACCCTAATTTGAGCAGCACTTAAACATTTATCGGATAGTTTCAATCAATCGGACATTGAAACGTAGCAGCGATCGAGTTAATACCCTGTATCATAGCAGCGCCTCGCTATATTAATTGTAATTTCGACTTATAGCAGTAGAACTTCATTTTTGAAAGTTTTTGTAGACACCAGTGAACTGCTCATGGCCTGTCCTATTTATAGCTGATTTTTGGGTCTCTCGCGCCCGCGTGAGCCTTGGCTCGACCTTTACGCGGCCCGCGTAGCCACCTAGTCTACGTGTAGGCTTGCTGGGTCACAAGTAGGTGTGCCACGTGGATGACACGTGGATTTGGAACGCTTATCCGGTCAACACCACATTGACGCGGCCCGCGTCAACGTAAGCTTGACCTTTACGCGGCCCGCCTAGAGACCATAATTCTTGATTTCTTGATTTTTGATATGAATTAGAGTTTCAGGGGTCCGGGTTCGCACTTATGGGTCAATTTGGGGCATTTTTGAGAGGTCCTTACATTTGGTGGTTCAATTCATGGATTCTCTTTTACATCATTCGATGTTCTTCGTAATCTTGCTATTCCGCAAGACTCTCCTGTTGGTAAGTCCACCGTATTTTAAAATTTGTTCTTTTGATCTTTATTTACTTATATTACGCCATTGTTATTGTTCAAATTTATTCTTTTGTTTGTTTATAGATATCATTGGTTATGTTGATGGTTGGTTTCCTATGGTTGATCATACCAGCAGTAATGGGAGATTGAACAAAAAAAATGAGCTTACAACTTCGTGACTTAGAGTTAGAATTTATTTATTTCTTTGATCTCCTTTATATATTTATCAATTAGTTCATGTTTTATTAAAGTTTTATTCATAGGTTCCTTAATGTTTATCTGACTTTGTGGGGAGAATATGCGGTGCAAATGTCAAAGTTTTTGGAACAGAAACCGAGTGATGTGTTTGTGATATTGCAGTTTGGAAGATATAGCTTTCATGAAGGTTTTATACTAATTTAATTACTTTTATCTTTGTCATTAAAATTCTATATATTTTACATTCTATTTGTTATAAATACAGATATATTCCCTCCTAATTCTCCTCCTAAGTTATCATGGTTTCAGTTACATTTGACTACATAATGTTTCAGTTACATTTGACTACATCATTGTATATATATGTGTGATTGATAAATGAAACTAGATATAGACTTTCTCATATTTCTCTCATTTTCATATCACGTTATCAGCACCCTGCTCTAACTCGTTCTACTTGTTGACAATTTCTCTTGTTTTGGTTGCTTCTACAGCGGTGTTCTACATCACTATTAGCTCTCACCTCTATTTTGGAATTCTACTTCCACCACATATTCATCAATCCAGGTAATATTCATTAACATCTCATGCATTTATTTGGTAGATATATAATCTTTTACTCACTTGAATCACACACATCAACAATTTTTTTTTGTGATTCACTGTTAATTTATTGCCATAAAAAAATGAGATCGATGGATAACACACACAATATAGGGTGTGTGGTATTTTATATCTGGATTCTTAAAATAAATAAATAAATAAATAAAAGAAAAAAGATCTGTTTTTCTAAGAACGAACAAGAATGAAGGAGAAGATGCAATTTTGGTTTATCGTAAAGAGTATAAATTTTTTTTGATTCAATCTTGCAAAATATTGTTCAAAGTAATATGAAATATAATCGTTTGTCTGTAAGTAGGATTTTGAAATCGACAATCAACATTTTCTTTCTCGTAGTTTATTAGATCGTAAACATGCTTTTAGATCTAGACCTTGCCTTAGTACTGTAACTACGAAACACGATTTATTTCGACAATCACTGCTGTCATGTATTACCGATTAAATCTGAGTGTGTGATGAAGATCTCAATTTCTTTTTGGTTGCTGCGGGAGTATGTGATGAAGATCTCACGTTGTGACTAGCATCATCGTCGACCGCCCTTGTGACTAGCATCATCGTCGTAAGTTATGGTCTGCACATGTTATCGTTTCTTCTTTTCGTAACCGACCAAGAGAGTTATGATCTCCGTTTCGTAACCGACCGAGAGAGTTGGCACAGAAACCTTCAAACCTATAATTACTTCTTAATGACCACAAGGAAATGGAAGGACAAACGTTTCGAAAAAAAAATTGAATCTTCATTATGTCAATTAAACCTCAACCATAATTGCAATCAACTCAAACAAACATATCATCATATAATTTCATCAGCCAATTTTCATACCATATGAAATTTTTTTTCCACAAAGCTACACACAACACATTCCACTGTTTTGTTCTGATCCGTCGCCGCCGATGTTCACGAGTTTCGTCGAAAGCTCCGGCGTCGGCTTCACGTTCCGACAACTTGTTTCTTCCGCTGGTGTATTCGAGAGCCGAGAGAAAAAAAAAGTGGTCCTTGCCGTCGTTGTTGATGAGATTGGTCGAAACATTGGTCGCGACTTCTCGTCGTGCTTCAGTGTCTCCGGCGAGGAACTTGTAGCTCCGGCAAGGTGTAGATGATCCGAAATGATGTTGTAACTTGTGAGTATGTGAGGGGTATCGAACAGGCTTGTATGTGTGTAAAACCGTGGTGAAGAGTTTGGTTTATATAGCCTTCGCATGACTCGTAAGTATGGAAACGAATTGTGATAGCTCTGTATGTGTATGATAAGGAGTTTAGGTTCATGATGGATGTGAAAAAGGAAGGAACGCGGATCAATCAATCGCGGTTAATCAGGGAATTGAAGAAAAATGGAAATGTCAACCAAGGTTGTCGAGCTGTTCAATTGGGCGGCAAAAAGAAAAAAAAAAGTTTCAAATTGTTACAAAAAGGCCCCTTTAGTTTGAAGGGTTAATAATTTAGTTTTCTTTTCCTTTTTTTTTTATATAAAAACATACTTTTTAACAAAGTATTACACACCATAACTCATAACACATGGAAATCAATTTTTCCCAAATTCAACTTTTATTATCATTATACTATACATATATATAGATATTATATGTATATATTAATTAAATTAAATAACTTGTCAGTCTCCTATGCTAGTTTTTGTGTGTTCAATATTAATTTATTTTATTATATCCAGAGGAAATATGTTTACAAGCTCCAATAAAGCTATCATTGGTGATGAATGTCTCGTAGATAGTGGTACTACTAACACTATTCTCAAACATAAGAAATTTTTCTCTGAGTTGTCTCCTGCAGAGACACTTGTTAGTACTATTTCTGGTGTATGTGATCTTATAGAAGGCTCTGGAAGAGCAAGCATCATATTACCATCGGGTACTAAACTAATTATAAATGATGCATTATACTCTAGTAAATCAAGGCGAAATTTACTGAGTTTTAAAAGTATTCGACAAAATGGTTACCACCTCAAAACAACATCCGAAAATAATATTGAATACTTACAAATTACTTCAAATGAAAATGGTAAAGATACCATTATAGAAAAGCTAAAAGCTTTATCCTCTGGATTATATTGTACCAATATTACTCCTATTGAATCATACATGATGGTGAGTAACCATAAGGTACTAGATAAAGACACATTCACAATATGGCATGACCGACTAGGTCACCCTGGTAACATAATGATGAGGCGAATAATTAAAAGTGCAAATGGGCACCCTCTTAAGAATTTAAAAGTCTTGTTATCACAAGATTTATCATGTGTGGCATGCTCTCTAGGCAAACTCATTACTCGACCCTCACCAACTAAGTTGACACAAGAAAACCCATCGTTTTTGGAAAGAATCCAAGGGGACATCTGTGGGCCTATACATCCTCCTTGTGGTCCATTTCGCTATTTCTTAGTCTTAATTGATGTCTCATCGCGATGGTCACACGTGAGTCTTTTAGCTACCCGAAATGTAGCGTTTGCCCGACTTTTAGCGCAAATCATACAGTTGAGAGCTCATTTCCCTGAAAATCCAATTAAAACCATACGAGTGGATAATGCAGGAGAATTCACATCCCAAGCTTTTAACGATTATTGTATGTCGATTGGGATAAAGGTTGAACATCCAGTAGCTCATGTTCATACACAAAATGGTTTAGCTGAATCATTAATTAAACGATTACAAATAATCGCTAGACCTCTCCTGATGAGATGCAAATTGCCATCTTCTGCATGGGGACATGCTATTCTACATGCTGCCGCACTAATCCGATTAAGACCAACTGCCGACCATGAATACTCCCCATTACAACTGGTCTCCGGAAGAGAACCAAATCTGTCCCACCTCAAAATATTTGGTTGTGCGGTATATGTACCGATATCGCCACCACAACGTACCATAATGGGACCACAGAGAAGACTGGGCATTTACATTGGTTTTAATTCCTTTTCTATTATTAAATATTTAGAACCATTAACGGGTGACATGTTTACAGCACGCTTTGCTGACTGTCAGTTTAATGAGACAGTATTCCCAGTCTTAGGGGGAGATAAGACTAAAGAAAGACTGGTAACACAAGAGTTAACATGGAATGCATCATCATTATCAAATCTCGACCCCCGAAGTGGTCAATGTGAATCTGAAGTCCAACAGATTATACATTTGCAAAGAATCGCAAATGAATTACCAGATGCATTCACAGACACAAATAGGGTGACAAAGTCACATATACCAGCATCAAATGCACCTGCTCGAATTGAAGCAATCCCAGAAGCGATTACCATACAAAGAAAACGTGGGAGACCAACAGGTTCCAAAGATAAGAACCCACGTAAGCGAAAAGAGCAGAATAAATCAGTTGGTGAAAATTTAGTAAATGAAACTCTAGAAGAGGTAAATGTCCCAGAAGAGACAAATATAATTCCAGAGGAAAATGAAAATCAAGAAGACACACTGGTACAAAACGAAAACGAGAACGAGATCTCAATCAATTATGTACAAAATAGTACAATATGGAACCGAAATGAAACACGTGTTAATGATATATTTGCATATGCTATAGCAAGAGATGTAATCAATGAAAATGATTACATACCTAAAACTCTAGAAGAGTGCATGCACAGAATTGATTGGCCAAAATGGCAAGAGGCCGTAAAGGCTGAGTTAGATTCGCTTGAAAAGCGAAATGTTTTCGGACCTGTAGTCCGAACACCCATAGACGTCAAACCAGTAGGTTATAAATGGGTGTTTGCTATAAAAAGAAATGAAAAGAATGAGATTATACGATACAAGGCACGTCTTGTAGCACAAGGGTTTTCCCAAATCCCAGGAGTTGATTATGAGGAAACGTATTCCCCTGTAGTGGATGCGATAACCCTTAGATTTCTAATTGGCCTTGCAATCTCAGAAGGACTTCAAATGAGACTTATGGATGTCGTCACCGCATACTTGTATGGGACACTAGAAAATGACATCTACATGAAAATCCCTAAAGGATTAAAAATGCCCGAAGCATTAAAATCAATACCTCAAGACATGTGTGCTATAAAGCTAAAAAGATCTTTATATGGTCTTAAACAATCTGGACGTATGTGGTACAATCGGCTTAGTGAATATCTCGAAAAAGAAGGATACAAGTCTGATGTAATCAGTCCATGTGTTTTTATAAAAAGGTTACTCTCAAAATTCACTATAATAGCAGTCTACGTTGATGATATAAACATCATCGGAGCTCCTGAAGAGATAGAAAAAACTGCTAATATATTAAAGAGAGAATTTGAGATGAAAGACCTTGGCACAACAAAATTATGTCTCGGCCTGCAGTTTGAGCATTTACGAAATGGTACATTCGTCCATCAGTCAAACTACATCCAGAAGATGTTAGTACGTTTTAATATGGACAAAGCTCATCCGTTTAGCATACCCATGGTTGTCCGACCGCTAGATCCTCAAAAGGATCCTTACCGCCCTCAAGAAGAAGGCGAAGAAGTACTTGGTCCAGAAGTACCGTACTTAAGTGCGATCGGTGCCCTTATGTATCTTGCAAATAACACGAGACCCGATATTGCATTCTCGGTACATGTACTAGCAAGATATAGTTCAAACCCAACACGTAGACACTGGAATGGAATAAAACACATATTCCGATATTTTTGCGGGACACAAGACTTAGGTCTTTTCTACCAGAAAGATCAAAAGTCCCAGCTTGTTGGGTATGCTGATGCTGGATATCTATCAGATCCACATAAAGCAAAATCTCAAACAGGTTATGTATTCACAATGGTGGCACAACAATTTCTTGGAAGTCAACTAAGCAAACACTTACATCAACGTCATCAAATCATGCTGAACTAATTGCACTATATGAAGCTGGTCGAGAATGCGTGTGGTTGAGATCAATGATTACTCACATACAAGAAGCATGTGGATTAGAACAGATCAAGAAGGAGCCAACGATTATTTATGAAGACAATGCTGCTTGCATAGCTCAGATCAAAGAAGGTTACATCAAGGGTGATCGAACAAAGCACATTTCACCAAAATTCTTCTCAACATATGACTTGCAGAAAGAAGGGGAAATTGATGTTTGCCAAATCAAGTCAAGTGAAAATTTAGCTGACCTATTTACAAAATCTTTACCAAGAAACATTTTCGAGCAACTATCACACAAGATCGGTCTCCGTAGATTGAAAGATGTTTGTTGAATTCGGGGGGAGAATTATACACACTGTACTCTTTTTCCCTTAACTAAGTTTTGTCCCAATGGGTTTTCTTAGTAAGGTTTTTAATGAGGCAGTACAACTGATCCAGTAGTATCAGTTTATTATATAGGTCCTGAAGTATCTATTTAATATCATCCTGAAGTATGTTATTAATTGTGTATAATAAATAATAATATATATCTGAGGGGGAGTGTTATAAATACAGATATATTCCCTCCTAATTCTCCTCCTAAGTTATCATGGTTTCAGTTACATTTGACTACATAATGTTTCAGTTACATTTGACTACATCATTGTATATATATATGTGTGATTGATAAATGAAACTAGATATAGACTTTCTCATATTTCTCTCATTTTCATATCACTATTGTTGTACTTATCAATGCTTAATTTTTTTGAATAGAATTTTTTTGTCTAATATGTAGGTAAGGCATACGTGTCCAGTTCTTTTCAAAACAGCAATTTGTATCTAAACGAAAGCATTGATGAGCTAATTGATTTCCAAAAGAGGTAAGACGTACATATTTTTTCAAATTAACTGTTTTATTATTTGTTTCAGTATATTATTTTATGTCATAATGTTCAAATGTTTTATAATTTATAGACTAATTATATTTATAATAATTTGAAGGTTACTTGAAAGAAGACCGGATGTTGGTTCTTCAAGCCGTCCTTTTGGTTCATCTCAAGCTGGCAAAACTGTTCATGATGATTTTTTGGTTGGAACTGATTTCAAGACGATAGATGAAGTTAATAAAATTCAGGAGACAATGAATGTGATTGTGCTTGGTACAGTGATAAGTTTCCCTCCTGGTGTTGAGTGGTATTCCAATTCTTGTAAGGATTGTATGAAGAAGGTTAGTGTGCTGTATTTTATAAGTGATGGAGAGGATAGATTAGATTTAAGTGAGGAGAAGCAGACAATTCGATGCATAAATGATGTTTGCAATGAAAAAGGTGTTTCTGTGGTTCCCCGGTAAAGTTCTAACTTTATGATAACTTTAAATTTAAAATTTTATATTTCAATACTATACTAATACCAATTTTATTATTCTGTTTTAGGTTGAAACTTCAACTTAGGTTACAAGATTCTACTGGTATTGCATCTTTAACTTGCTTAGATCATGTAGCTCGAAAATTACTTGGAAAGAGTGCTCAAGAGTTGGTTGATAAGTTTCTTGATGTATCTCTTTTGGCTTTATTGTTTTCCCAATTTATATAATTTATACATTCTCATATTGTACCATTGTTTTTACATTTTAAATTATTATGTAGGGTGAAACGGATAATTTGCTACCGGATGAAATTAGTAATTTGGTTGGAAAAAAGATGGCGTTTAAGGTTGAGATTTCTCACTTTAATGTGAAGAATCACTACAAGTCATTCACTGTCAAAAGATTTTCTGATGATGATCCTGAAATCATTTCTCAGCTTGAATCAAAGATAGGGATTGACCATGTAAGTATCTAATTATATTGATCTTAATTTTTTACAGTTATAATATATTTTACCTACATTTTTTTCAACAATTTAACATAGCCTTCTTTGTTTATAATGTAGGTTGATCATTCAAACTCTATAAATATCTCATCTGGTGATTTTGCAAGTGTTGATACTGTCGATCTGAAGGTATTTTTTTTAAACAAACTATATGACAAAATCTATTTATTCATTTATTCTTATTCATCACTATTATTGTTTATAATAATATATTATTTTCATTTCAATTCATTTCCATATTAAGGATGATTCTCTGATGTCACTGATTGGTTCAAGTGCTGGATCAATATCTTTGGCTACCAAAAATGCTGAAAAGATAAGTGAACATTCCGAGTTGAAGCGTAATCTTGCGGAGTCTTATGATCATGAGGAGTCAGCAACAAAAGCTGCTTTAGGTGGCAATGAAAGTCCGCATTTTATTTCTATTTGTTTTTTCAATCTTTTGGATTTTGTAATTCTATATTTCTAATCCATATTTTCTATTTAAATTAGAATTCAACACTTATAGCAAAGAGAAGCGCAAGACGAGAAAACATACTCCTAACCAGAAGGTACTATCTATTTTTTTAAACACATTCCTATTTCTAAATACAAACCTTTTTGTATTTTAACAAATCTATTTACTTGAATTTGAAGGATTCTATACCATTGAACAATGTTTATGAGACTCCGGTTCCATTGATTGATTCAAGTGCTGGTGGTATGGCTTTGCGTAACAAAAGGCCAGCAAAGATGAAGGCACAACCTGAGCTGAAGCGTGTTCTTGCGGAAGATTATGATCGTGACGACTCTGGAAGTAAAGATCCTTTATCTTTGAATGAAGGCTCTAAGTCACTTTTGATTCCCAAGAAGGAAAAATGATCACATCTATCCATTGTTAAGACAATTATTATTCCATGTTTAGGATATCTATTATTTGTTTTTGAAAACTTATGTTGTTTAAGTCACTTGATGTAGGAATGATAGTTGTGCCTTTTGGATTTGGTTATTTAAATTTATCCTGGGTTTTAAATTTCTAAATTTTAGTTTTAGCAGTGTTAATTTTACTTTTATTAAATCTATGTTAAAATTAGTTTTATTATTAACATGTATATATTTTTTTTTCAATTGTGTTTTAAATTAACATTTTGTAGTTTTTTCCATTACCTTTTTGACGTTTTAAAACCAAATGAATTGAAACAAGTTTGTAATATTAAACAAATTATGATTTAACTTTAATTATTAGTAGAATTTCTTTTCCTCCAAGGTAGGATATAATTTTTTACTTTACTTTTTTTATTATCTGAGATATACATCATTATCCCAACATAAATACAACACCATTGTCGAATGTTTCACGAATATTTATTAACACTCCCAATAATTTTTTTGTTTAATGATTTATTAATTTTTTTTTCAAATAATTTCCTACATCATAATTAATTTTTTTTTACAGTTTTAAACACAAACTATACCGATATTGAGAGTCATCAGAGGAGAAAGTTACGAAAGCTGTATTTGGATAGAAGAAAGGTTAACAACCGTGTTAAAGAGAATGTTTTTAATAACAAAGAGAATGTCATCAAAGACAATCTTCTATGTAATTCAATATCTTTTACTAATTCTCCCATTGGAAGTATTAGAAGCCCTTTGTCTGACATTACAACAGGTACTATATTAAAAATCTTTTATTATAAAAAATCTACAAATATACCGCTTACGAATTTTTATTTTCATTATCACATATACTTTTTGTTAATATTATTTTTATTTTCTTTTTTTAATCATGATTCGTTTCTATATAATTTTATTACAGGTTTAAATAATTGAACAAATACAACACCATTTTCAAATATTACACCAATATCTATTAACCCTCCCAGTAAGTATTTTGTTTAATGTTTTATTTATTTTTTCTAATAAATTTCTATATCTTAAATATTATCTTTTTGTACAGTTTTAAACACAAGCTCTACCAATATTGAGAGTCATCATAGGAGAAAGTTACGAAAATTGTATTTGGATACAGGAAAGGCTAAGAACAAAGAGAATGTCATCAAAGAGAATCGTTTATGTAATTCACTATCTTTTACAAATTGTACCAGTGGAAATACTAGAAGTCCTGTGTCTGACATTACAGCAGAATACTTAAATGGTAACACCATAATATTTTCATTTTTTTATATTTTATTTTGCATCATTAATTTTTTTTTGTTACATGTTTAAATAATTCCATGGACAATTTTAACAGTCAATAAAGGCGAAATTTAAGAAAGACTATTTTGGATAAAAGAAGATCGAATGAAAGTGATACTAAAAAAGACGAATTTGTGGGCATCTCAAAAGGTACATTTTACATAAATATACAATATACAAAAAAATTATTTTAATTGAAATTCCTTCCAACTTTATAATTGCTTATTACAAATTTACAAATATTATTTAAATATTTTTCAACAGATTATGTTGATCACTTAGATTAAAATGTCACTTGCCAAATATGTCTAGCAAAATTATGGGATGTTGAAGCTCGTAGAGGGAGTACAAAAATCCAATTTAGTTCAAGTTATTCAATTTGTTGTGCATATGGTAAAGTTCAACTTCCTAATATGAAGGAAGCACCACCAAGTTATCAGTCTCTTTTCAATGGATTGGACTCAAAAAGCAAGTCATTCATCAAGAACATCCGTCGATACAATTCCATGTTCTCATTTACTTCCGTTGGTGGAAAAGTTGATAAATCCATTAACAGAGGCAATGCTCCTTATATATTCCGATTGGGTGGTCAGAATTACCATAGAATGGGAAGTCTTCTACCAGAGGACGGATCTAAACCAAAATTCTCCCAGCTTTATATATATGATACTGACAATGAACTTTCAAATAGACAATCTGCTTTTGGGTACGTATTCAATGTAACTATTTTATTTTTTAAGAATCTTTTTTAATTTTAAATTAATATTATATGTTTTGATTTTGTTTAGTGAATCTAATAGAGCTTCTTCAACAAAGTCTTTGGATCTTGATCTTCAAGTTATACAACATATACAGAATATGTTAGACTCGGAGAATGTTTTGGTTAAAACATATCGCATGGTAAGAGATTTTTTTAAAGATGACTGTAATGCTGAGCTAAAGTTGCGGCTCATTGGAAGAAGGCAACAAGATGGAAGAACATACAACTTACCAACTGCTTCTGAAGTGGCAGCTTTAATTGTTGGTGACATTGGCGATTCCTTAGAAAACAGAGATATTATTGTAGAAACGAAATCTGGTGGTCTACAACGTATTAGTGAGTTACATCCATCGTATCTTGCTCTCCAGTATCCACTTTTGTTTCCTTATGGTGATGATTGCTACAGAATTGATATTCCTCATAGAGGTGTTACTCCTTCTACATCAACCAAACGAACATATGTCACAATGAGAGAATTCTTTGCATAGATGATACAAGATAGGCATGGTGTTTTTTTATTAATTCTAAATTCACGTCGCCTATTTCAACAATTCTTAGTTGATGCGTATACCATGATTGAAACTGAGCGACTAAATTACATATGTTTTCAACAGAAGGTTCTAAGATGTGATACTTTTGAGAACCTCTCGAATTTACGTAACCATGGTAATATAAATGTATCCAACACTGGAAAGCGTGTCATATTGCCTTCGTCATTCACTAGAGGTGCTCGCTATATGATGCAGAACTATTTGGATGCAATGTCTCTGTCTAAGTGGTATGGATATCCAGATGTTTTTATAACCGTGACATGCAATCCTAAATGGCCTGAAATTAAAAGATACCTTAAGGACACCAATTTAAGTCCTGAAGACAGGCCTGATATCCTCTCTAGATTGTTTAAAATCAAGCTCAATGCTTTGATTAAAGACCTGAAGGATAACTCAACATTTGGCAAAGTTTCAGTAGGTATTTTTTACAAATTTACTATTAAGCTTCATTTCTTCTTAATATTTAAAAATTGAATACAAACATTTAATATTTTATTTTCTTTACTTTTTGTAGTTGTTTATACGGTGGAGTTTCAGAAGCGTGGGTTGCCGCACGCGCATATATGTTTATTTATGCATCCCGATCACAAGTTTCCAACTGTTGAACACGTTGATCCCCTCATTTCTGCTGAAATTCCTGACCGAAACAATGATCCAGAGTTGTATACTCTTGTCAGTGATTTCATGATTCATGGTCCTTGTGGTCCTCACAACGTCAACTGCCCATGCATGGAAGATAATAAGTGTTCTAAGGTCTTTCCAAAGAGATTCCGTGATCATACGTCTGTCGACATGGATGGTTTTCCTCTCTATAGAAGAAGAGATTCAGGAATGTTTGTTGAAAAATCTAGAGTTAAGCTAGATAACAGATTTGTTGTTCCCTACAACAAAACACTTTTGAAGAGATATCAGTCCCACATCAATGTTGAATGGTGCAATCAAGCTGGATCTATAAAGTATTTGTTTAAATATATCAACAAAGGGCCTGATCGTGTTACCGTTTCCATTGTTGAAAGTAACACATCAAACGAACCTGACCCGCCGGTTGATGAGATTAAAAAATACTATGATTGTCGATATTTGTCTGCATGTGAGGCATCATGGCGTATATTCGCATTTGATGTTCACTATAGGCACCCAGCTATTATTTGTCTCCCATTTCATCTTCCGAACCAACAAAATGTTGTATACGGTGAAGACGATGATATTGACTTAGTCCTTAACCGACCGTCAATGAATTGTTCAATGTTTTCAGCTTGGATGGATTGTAACCAAAGAGATGAAGTTGCCCGAGAGCTTACTTATGTTGAATTCCCTACTAAGTTTGTGTTTAAAAAGGATGAACGTTGTTGGAAATGTCAGAAACCAGGTGGTTTTGCAATTGGAAGAATTCATGCTGTTTCTCCTACTCTTGGTGAGGCATATTTTTTGAGGATTCTTTTAAACAAACTTAAAGGTCCTCAATCCTTTGATGATATTCTCACTGTAAATGGTCGTAAATTTAATACCTTTAGAGAAGCATGTTATGCTCACGGTCTACTAGATGATGACATGGAATATATAGAAGCTATCCAAGAAGCAAGTCATTCAGGCTCCGGTTATTATCTTCGTACACTCTTTGCTACGATGTTGACGTGCCAGGGTCTGTCTTTGCCAGAACGTGTATGGCAAAAAACTTGGGAATTATTATCAGATGGCATCCTCTATAAACAACGACAGATTTTAAAGTCTCCAGGTACAACTACTTTATGACAATTACTCATTTTTATGTTTATTTATAATGTCTATGTTTATAATTCACATTCACATATATTTTATATATATAATCATGTTAAAATGTTTTATTTTATCCAATGATTCCTTTTAGATTTTAACAAATATTTGTTTCTTATAGATTGGATTTTATTAATCTAAAAAATATATCTTTAATGTGTTTTTTTCAGATTTATGCCTCACTAATGATGAAGTTAAAAATCTCACATTGTACGAGATTGAGAAGATTTTAATTCGTAATAATTCCAGCTTACGAAATTTTAATACAATGCCTTATCCTGATCATGAGTTGATTTCTACTTCAAATAATCGTTTGATTACTGAAGAGCTGGATTATGATAGAATTGATCTTCAAGAGCAGTTTGAGAACCTTTTAGTTTCATTAACCGATGAACAAAGATTTATTTATGATGATATCATGAAAGCGGTTGAAGACAATAAAGGTGGTGTTTTTTTGTTTACGGTTACGGAGGTACCTCTGTCACACCCCGACCACGTAGAACATCAAATCGTGGCGGAAACGTCGGGGAGTGTTGTAACAGAATTATTGTTTCACAACCATGGAAATTAAAGTTACGTTTTATTTATTAAACATGAGAGTTACATTGTCTTTAAACATGAAACAAAGAGTACATAACATAATTAAACTAAGTCTATCTTCGTTTTATGTCTCTAAGGCACAGGTCCGCCCTAGTGTATCCTGATCAAACCTACGCACCTGCTCCTGAAACACATGTGAAAATAGGTACGTCAGCATAAAAATGCCTGTGAGATACATAGGTTTTGTGAAAATAGGATTCATGACTTGGGTTCTAGAAGAAAGGTTTAATAAAAATTAGTCATGAATCTTGTTAAGTGTTTTCTTTTTATAAATCATATGAAAACTCGATAAAAAATCAGATTATATAAAAGAAAGGTGTATGGTTAATGAAATAACCAAGTAAAATGAGTTGTAAAAATAAACTGTTTTGTAAAACAATGTCTTGTGAAAAATATGTTATTTGTGTAAAATGTAATATGTCTATACTGAAATGATTTAAATAACGCTACGATATATAATATTATACAAACACTTATATATAGGAAGTACCAGCGGTGTATCCACCATGCTTGTATCATATTACACACGCCTCGTTACTTAAATCATTTACCCAAACCAACCACCAATGTAAATTGTTCATGTATAAATCAATTGTCGAGTGTTATTGTGTAAACCATATCAAAATGTCTATGTCTAATGTAAATCATGAATTGTATATCCAAATATATCATGTATGGCAAGTGAAATATATCAACTTTACCTTAGGTAAAATGCACAAAAACAGGGTATTGAATTAAACATAGTCTAAATCAAAGTTATGTTTTGTGGAACAAATGCATGCTATACTGATACAAACATCTATGCGGTATTGTTATAATGCATACATTCAAGCCTTGTGACTGTGGTGATAGACCTTTAAACAAATTAAAGGTTTATCTGTGTTATGTTTATCGAATTCGGTCATTCCTTCCATCCAAACATACCTAGGATGTCAAGAACGGGAGTTGTCAATTCCTATGGTACCACTACCTACTAACGAATGGCGTAGCTAATGTTAATGAATGTATTTTTGTCCCATTTAAACAAACCAAATGTCATACCAAAATGTAAGCATGTGAAAACAATGCACTAAGTATGTAATCAAATGAACATGCATAGCGTGAAATGTAATGTAAAACATGTACTAAGTATGCAACAAAGGACATACGTAGCAAAAACACAATGAAATCATGTACTGTAAGTGTACTAACGAACATAATCACTACAAAAAAAATGACTTTTGGGGACTGAAAAATCAGTATCTGATGCATAAGAATCAGTCCCTAATGGGTATCAAGGACTGATTTGCCAGTCCCCAGCCAGTCCCGGATACCTAGTACTAGATACTGGTTTTAACAACTAAGAATCAGTCCCTATTGTATGACACCAAACAGGACTAATAGTCAGTCTCAGATACATAAAAATTCAGTCCTAAACTTACCTCCCGGTACCACGTCATTTCAGTCCCTCCTGATGCATTTCTTCCATGACTAAAAAATTAGTCTCGGATACTACGATAGTTTAGTCCCAGGTGTATTACTTTAAGGACTGAAAATCGGTCCTATAAACATGTCTGTATTGTCCCTAATAAGTTTTGTTAAGTTCGTGATTCCATGTCAAATCAGTATCCAATAAGATGTTTTAGAGACTAAAAATTAGTCTCAAGTACGACATGATTTCGGTCCTTAATATGCTTCTTTTAAGTACTAAAAATTAGTTTCACGTACTATCTTATTTTAGTACTTAATATGTACTTTTAGGGACTAATAATCAGTTTAAGATAACAAATAATTTTAGTCTCCAATATGTTTATTTAGGGTCTGAAAATTAGTCGCTTAAGTTAGTCCCAAATATCTTTTTTAGTGACTATCTTTTAGTCTCTAATGACTAATACTATGTGTCACTTTCAATATGGTTTTTTACATACTGAAAAATGGTTGCAAATACAATTTTAGTTGAGTCCCTAACATGCATTTAGAATTCCTAACAAATATATTCTAGGACTAAAAGGTAGTCGCCGATAGAATTTATAGTTTTATATATTAAACCATTCTCATTAACACAACATTAATATTATTCGTCAAAATGATTCTAGCTTTCTTAAACTCACAATAAACTCAAGCATTAATGTCATAACCATAGCCAATGAAAATCAAAATAACACCAGTTCATCACTTCTGAAATTTAGAAGAGTATTAGAGAAAAAAAATAATAAACGTCTTAACTAACTGCCTAGAGAGTGTTGTCACTTTCGTTGTGTAGTCCATTCAAACCATCATCTTCACCAGCATCATTTGTAGATATTGTGCTCTCGAAATCTGGATATTTTCGGCTCAAGAACTCTGTCACTCTTTCGTATTTTTCGTTACTCTGTTTCAATTCCTCCTTGAGTTCAGTAACCTCATTTCTTAAATATTCGTTCTCAGTTGAATCTCGTTGAGATGATTCGACTGCCGATTTCATCCAGTTATCTTTTTTCCTTAACACAGGACCAACACCTACCTCCCATGCTGATTGTATTGTTTTAGCCCTGCCACATGCACTTTTGATGGCTTTTCTCTCCACGTCGTGTTCCATAGCAGTAGTAACGATGGTTCCTTCGGTATTCAATCTAGCCATGGCCTCCTCTTTTTGTTTACAAATATTATCCTAACATAATCGAAAGTAGAAGAATAACATTTAAAACTTTTTGAGACCCAAATAAATATTTGACAAAAAAATCTAATTCAAAAGCTTTTAACGGGGAGATGCTTACATATACAATACGTGAATCTTCATTTAGCCATCCTTTTTTCTTGGCATTATAGTGCAACTTGTAGTAAACTTCTAATGGGCTAGGTGGCAGCTGAGTCTCGGGATTTCTCTGCCATCATAAAACTTATATGATGAAGAATAAATATATTCTAAAAAAGAGTGAAATCAATCTTTTTATAATATATATAAACCTACCAGTTTCTTATTCAAACAAGTAAATTTTTCTATAACATTCTACTACTACATAACAATAACTTATTAAATTACGGGTCCAAAAGCGTAAACTTACAATTTTGAATGCATGATTGGCTATTGACCGAGAGCCCCCTGCTTATATTTACTTGTTTTTTTCTGTTAAGTTCCATTTGATCACTATATTTCTACAAAATTAAAACTTGGCATACATGTCAGAACCCGGAAAAAACAAGAACATAATTAGTGAATATAAATGATGATTTGTAAATAAAATTAACATACTCACCCGGGTTTTTTCTGACTCCCAATAGTCGCATAGATGATTCCAATCGTCTTGATTCCGACAATCACCATGCATATTCGATCTTGCCAACCTTGGATTCGTTTTTCCTTCATTGTTCTTCCAATGCTGACTCAAAACACCTCTGCTGCGTTTCCACTGGATATGTAGTCGACTATTTACATACTCCATTAATACGTTGTCTGTTCGCAGCAGCTCAAATTTCCCCTGCATTTAATACATATGTTAGTAATACAAATGAAACGTAAGGTCGTAGCTCGCGCCACTTGTGTTGGCACGCGTTTAAATTGTGCGGGGCGTTCCCCACGTTGTGCCGGTAGCTAGCGAAAGCTTCCGGCCACTAACGGGTCTCACCGGGTTGGCGGCCCTTCATCGCGTTGTGCCGGTATCAAGTGTGGGTAGCGGGTTCGGGTAGGTGGAGTGAAGGTTTGGGGTAGCGATGTGGACAGGCGGTGGGGTTGGGGGGGGGGTTTATAGTGACTTGGGTGAACCGTTTGGCTTGGCCAAACGGTTATTTTTTAAAATTTAAACCTAGTCGCTATGGCCTAGCCAACCCAGCCAATGAGAGCCAGCCACGGAGGACCGCTAGGCATGCCCAACGCCCGGGCTGAAACTCCCGCCCAAGAGGCCGCACCGAAACCCACGCCCCAACCCTCGCCCCATACCCCATAGTAAGCCAAACGGTTATTTTTTTAAATTTAAACATAGCCGCTATGGCCTAGCCAACCCAGCCAATGAGAGCCGGCCATGGAGGACCGCTAGGCATGCCCAACGTCCGGGCTGAAACTCCCGCCCAAGAGGCCACACCGAAACCCAAGCCCACCCGAGGTGGTGACTTGGGTATTTGTACCCAACCCACGCCCCAACCCTCGCCCCATACCCCATAGTCTAATAAATGAAAATAAGGTATTGTTTAATATAAAAAAAATCACGAATTATGTACACTGTTCATTCACTTTTATTTTTATCATATATAGATTGAAGATGTTATATATTAATGCGATGAAAAATAAAATAACTTAAATCTTTTCAAAAATTGACTTTTGGGGCTGGTTAAATCAATTGTTACACATTACCTGGTTGTAATTATTGTTTTTAAACTTTTTAGGTTAATGAAAGTGAAATAAACCTATAACGAAAGACTATGACACAAAAAATTTAGGAGTTACCCCTGTGGACTAAAATGGCAACATTTAAAACTATTTGGACTACAATGGCACCATTTCAAACCTTTGAAATGGCCCAAACCACACGAACTAAAATGGAATTTAACTCCTAATAATAATAATAACATAACAATAAATCATATAAAGAAAATGCTAGATCATCCGTTCAAAAAAAGATCATATAATGGATCATCCATCCTAACAATAAATAATATAAAGAAAATGCCGGATCGTATAATGGATCATCCATCCTATTTAAACCTTGCACATCGCTACCTTTCCCCAATTTGCTATCCCTTCGAGAAATCGGCCGACGATTTGCAAAATCATTAATGGATCATCCATCCTATTTAAACCTTGGACATCGCTTCAGGGTCGCAGGATATGAGGGGCCCGGGGGGGCGCCTGACACCCCGAACTTTTTGCGGAGTAGTGTTACGTATCTATTTTTCATATAGAAATTTGTAGGTTTATACGTTTTCGCCCCCCCCCCCCCCCCCCGGTTAAAAAAAAAATAGGTATATATTTTTTTCGACCCCCCGGTTTAAATTTTTTTTTTTGGGTATATACGTTTTCGACCCATCCGGTTTTATAAAAAAATATTTATATAGCCTAAATAAAATTATTTATATAGCCCATTATAATAACTTGGATTGTATGTTTATTACTTAGCCCATTAATGATATTATGATAAGCCCAAAAGAAAAAAAACCCATTCATGATCGAATTCACTAGGGTGTAAACAAGCCGAGCCGAGCCTAAACTTAACTATGATGGAGCCTGATAAGTGAAGCTCGGGTTGGGCTTGTTTATAAAAAAAATTTCTTTTCTTAAACTAAATACTAGTCCATAATGTAGTATGTTACAATAAATATGAGGACTAATTTTGAGTTCGTAATTTCTTATTTAAAATACAATGATTTGTATCGATTATTAGAGACTAATTATCAGTCATTGTTTCTTATGTTTGTATAAAACTTTGGAGACTGAAAATCAGTTCCTAATAAGTTTTCGAAAAGTTTTAACATATTTGGACACTGAAAATTAGTCACCAATCATTTCCTATATAAAAACGTATTCAAAACTGAATATCAGTCCCTAATTATGGTTGTCTTGAAAATATTAATAACTTATATTTAGTCCCTAATATGTTCCATCTATATTGGAGACAGAATATTAGTCTCCAACATAGATGTGTCATTTTTCATTATAGAGGGAACATATTGTGACAACCCGCACTAAACCAGGTATCCGTACAACTTAATTAACGATTAATTACTACTTAATTACTGTGCTTGTTTGAACTAGCTGATGAACTGCTACTTGAATACTGACACATGAACTTACTTGCATCATACTTGCTTCCTGTCACTACATTATTTACATACGGCACCTTAGTGACACACATGATGCACAAAAAGCACAGTAGCACAATACACGGATAACCTATTGAACATGCTGATAAAGCCAGCATCAGGCAAACACTGCCTCCAAGGCCTATAAGAGCCTGAGATATTTGGCTACACTGGTAGTGAGTGTAGGAATATAAGGGTTGTGGTATTGCGTCTCTAGGAATAAGCTACAGTGAACGGATGTGCCTAAAACGTACTTTAACTACAAAACACAGCACTTTAATAATTAAACCAGCTTCTAGCTGACTAGTAAAGTGCCAGAATATGGGGAAAATACTACTAGACACTTTCTAAAGTGTTGAAAACAAGATGTGTCACTAAAAATAATATAACGACACTTTAAGGCTTTATTAAGCGCTTTAACGGATTACTATCCAACTGCACAACCGGACTTTGCCCGGGACATGAAAATAATGTTATTTTCACTAGTTACATTTTTCTGAGCCAGTTAGGGTCCCTGATTACCCTAACACCCATCATAACACGCTATATATTACTAACGGAGTTTAACACTTAACTTAACCTATTTAACATAACCATCACCTAACTACCTAGTTGTGATCGAACTAACCCCCCCCCCCCCCTCTCTAACCGGCCCCTAACTAGGGGAAACACACAAGTACAAGTTAGATTATTATAATTATCATTGTCTAGTATCAACTAGACACATTATCCATAGGATAATCACACTTAATCTTCCTATAAATAACACTTATGTACATGAGATAATTATCACTTCACAAATCACAACACACCCTTCTCTCTTGCTCTCCCTACCTCTCGGCCGAACACCCCACACCCCACCACCATACTTTCGGTTCTTGATCTTGCAATCCCACCATCATTCAAGTGTTAGAGGTCACGTATTAGGAGCTTTGGTGCACTCGGAGCGCGAAGGACCACTTCCGTTAGCTTTTATCCACGCGTTTTTCATCACGATTCTTCCCTAGCCCCGAGCTAGAGGTATAACACTTAAAACTCTTATTTGATCATATCTAAGGTGGTTAAAAGGAATTTTGTCGGTGAAATATCAATAACATACGTTTTGAAGCATTAAAGTCTAGTAAAAACTATAAAAATGATGATTAATAGCTTGTAACATGTGTAAAAGCTGTAGTATTTGGAATTTGTGATTTTTGAGACCCGATCTATGATGTGGTAGCTCGGATCATCGTTTAACCCGACTTTGTAAGATCATGGATCTTCACATAAGCTCGTTTTTAGTTAACACAAGGGTTAAAAGGTGAAACTCTACCACACACGAGACATGGACTTGTTTAAAGGCATTTTATTTGTGTAAAAGTGATTTAACTTGTACGGTAGTGTTTAAAACTAGCGGATCTACGTATCCGCAAGTGGTATTTTCAAAGAACCACACGTTAAAGAAATCATGTTTTCTAAAAAGATGGATCTTACACTAACAAACATGATTTTATAAACCACAAGTGTGTAAACACTTGTGAAATGAAAAGATCCGACAAAGAACTAGATTTGTCACTTGTTACTAGAAGATTGTAAAGACGGATTTCTCTAAACACGAGGTTTTTACAAGATTGAAGTTACTTTATATAAAGAACTACAAAATATAATGGGATTTACATTATAGATGCGGAAAAACTACAAGTTCATGCGATTATGCGATTTACATACTTATCGACTAGTTTGATGTGTCGGAAATCGTTTGATTGAATAAAGAAGTTGTTGAATTAATTTGTTAAAAGAAAATGATACGCTTGAAAGCGTGGCCACCTCCAGTTACAGAGGAAACTCTGGCGAAATTTTCTAAAAACCTAACACTTAGAATTATTTACACAACAAGTGTTAGAACTATTTTTGACATATTTTCGAAACATAAATTTCGCCAGAACTATATTTTACTAAATATTCGGAGGTGGGATTTTCACTAAGTTAACGTGATAAATATGTTTTGTCACAACACTGTTTATGATTTTTTTTTTGTGAAATTACATAAATATTATTTTAGAGTAAAAATAATATTTACAAGCGTTAATGATTCCAAAACTTTGCGAACGCTTTCACTATGATTATATAAGTTACACCGGTGATTACATTACCACACGAATGTTAAAACGTAACTTACGCACATGTATTGTATCCCCCATCCTTGGGAAGGAGCTTAACTACCAAGTATATACAAAAAGTAAACACGGAATAGTTGCCTAACTATTTCCCAAAGACTTAAACTATAAAGCTAAGGCACGGCCGTCCGTCTAATAGAATTAGCACTTGTAGGTCGTCGCACAGCTTTCAGATTCGGAGACACTTGGTAGAGACGCACCGACTGTGAGTTCATGTCCCCCTTTTCTCTAACTGTTTTCAGTTTTCTTAACTGCGGGGGTGAAATACATGTTACTTTGTTTACAAGTACTTTTATACACGGTATGATTAACGTAAGGAGGTTTTAGATCATGTGAATGGGTAGGTAGAACACCGAGGGACTTAAGCGGTAGATCTATCTGGGTGTAGCGAGCCCAGCTCTAGGCCCAACAGAACGGACCTCTCTGAGGACCAACAGAACGGACCTTGAGTGACTTGGTTGCCCAACGCAAAAATCGGCTAGGGTTGAGTCTTCCTATTGCATTTCACAACATGCTAATGGCCTTGCAAACCATTGGTGATCACTAGTCCTCTTACACTGCTACATACCAGGGAACTTTTATACTTACAAGTGTTTTACTTACTCAGTTGCACATGAACTCGCTCAACATTATTGTTGATTTTTCAACTTACATGTATTTCAGGAAATTAACGAGATCTGGCACGGTATGGCATGTTTTCCGCTGCACTAGTTTCCGAGGTCATCCGGGGTTTAGGGGATGTGTCTCTTTCCTGGACAAGACACAGTCCTTAAACCATGTTTATGTTATGTTTCAAGTTTGTAATGTTTGTTGAACAAGATTATGTTTGTCAGGGTATGTTAAAACAATGGTATTGTGTTTGATTTTCAAAACTTAATGGATGATCTTGCATGTTTTTAACTCATATAGCTTTGGTATGATTAAGCTATGGTATTAAGAAGTCACACCAAAATTAACCACGCTTCCGCAAAGCCAGGGTGTGACAGCTTGGTATCAGAGCTCTGATCATAGCGAACTAGGATTCTTTCTCGAGTCTAGACTATGATCACTAGGGCTCTCACGAAAACATTTTTCTGCATGCCACTTAAGTCCAGATCCAAAAATTTTTACAAACAAATGTTAAGCACATTTTATTAATTATAGGCTCAGCTTGGAGGGCTGAGGATCGGTCTGGAGGACCGAGGTGATCGAAGTAGTTGAGCACGTTGGTTTGTTATAGGATCGATCTGGAGGATCGAGGCTCGGTCTAGGTGACCGAGGTAGTGGGCTAGCAAGGCTAGGAAGAGTAGGCTCAGTCATGACGACTGAGGTTCGGTCAAGGAGACCGAGGAGCGATCTAAGTGGTCAAGGTGGAGGATAGAGCAGTCTTGTAGACTGGATGAAATTGGCTAGTAAGACTAGGAGAATTACGTGATACCTTACTTGGTGACCTATGTGATTACTTGATTTATGGTTGACTATTTGTGCATGTTTGTGTATATGTTACAGACACATGGATTCTGCAGACACTGGTGGTTCAGGCACCACAGGCCCGAGGCCTATCGTTTCAGACGACATTGAGTCATCGGAGCACGAGGTTTATACGTCCGACTTCACCAGCACAGATGAGGACGATTTCCAGCCCTTTGCACTACCTGACGGTGCTGGCGAGCTCGCAGATGGTCCTTTCGCCGGGGATCTACCACTTGCATTGATCCCTGCCCCTATACCGCTTGCTGCGTACCCAGCTTATGATTTACCCATCGACGACGAGGAGGATGATGTCGATATGTTTGATGAGGAGCCTTTCGAGGAGGATGCTCAGGGCGAGGCCCTTCCTGCTGCCGATCCCTTGTTGATCGCAGATGCTCCTGTCGCGGAGTCACCTGCTCACTCCCCAGTTGCGGACTCCTTTGAGTCTGTGGCCTCTGTACCCTCACACGTCCAGAGTGCGCAGCACTTTTCTCATGGATCAGATCCTGATCAGGCATCTTCTGTTGCCCCTATCCCCAGTCTTGTGTTCGACCATGATGATGATGAGGGGGATTCCGATCCTATGTTTCCCCCAGGATTCGACCCAGATCGTGACTTAGAGTTTGTTCCCATGGATCAGTTTATGGAGGATCCAGTAGACCCCTTTGACCCAGTGGATCCTGTTGACCCAAATTTTGATTTTGACATGGCTTTTGATGACTTCGAGCCTGCCGTTGCTCCTGAGCAGGCAGCCGCTCTAGACCCTATACCTGAGCATGACCCAGTGCATGCTGATATCCCTTTCGAGCCGGTTATTGATGATCTCCCTGTAGATGTTCCCTTGATTGAGGGCGATCATGTTGCTGTTGATCATGTCGTTCCTTTACCCGTTGGTGATATACCTGCTGACCATCCTATAGAGCACCTTGCACCCGTTCACCCTGTTGTTGCTCCCTTACTTGATCCTATTCCACTAGAGCCCGGACATGCTCTGTTCGCGGCACGTATGGATCCACCGGATGAGTCTGCACAGCACGGATGGATACCGGCTGACGAGGACGTTCCACCTTTCCCTCCACAGATTCCTGTTGCACCACATATTGACTTTTCATTTCAGGTTCCTATGTTTATACCTCCAGCAGGGCCTGGAGAGGGTTCTTCAGCCCATCCGGTTGGGCATGTACCGATGCCCATTCCTTTCATGCCCCAGACGTCATCCGTTCCACCCACTTTTGCTCCCTTGCATGGGACACCTTTTGACCCCACTAGTGAGCCATTTCTATGGGCACCAGACGCTGGTATGCCACCTACTGACCCCTACCATTCTTTTCACAGGGGGTACACTATCGAGGACGTTTTGATGTCCTTGGTCGCACAGCTCGAGTCACATACACAGCGTATTCAGGAGCTCGAGAGAGCTCGGCTGTCATGTCAGTGTCATGGTCAGACACACTCCCCTCTACAGCCGTTTCGACCATTACCTCCAGATATTGCTGCCCGTCTCTTTACGTTAGAGCAGCTGATTGCTTCCATTATCCGTACTCAGCGAGCCCAGGAGGAGGACTGGCTACAGTTACGCCGTTTGTTTTATACTCACTTTCCCCCTCCTCCACCACCATCTGCGTAGAGCTCACCAGTTACTATTTGGGTAGACGAGGATGAGAAGACGGCGATTGTCGGATTGCACAGCATTTTGGAGACCACTTTTTGATTTTGACTTTTGTTGACTATGTATCTGATGTTGTATTTGACACTGATTTGTTATGATTTTTGGACAGGGGTGATGTAGCCCCTAGTTGATGGATGATTGTATGACACTATGATGTACTGATACACTTACCATGTGGTCTTGATATATGACAATCGCAGTATTCTCATCACAACTGTTTCGCTTGATTACTTATTTGCATTTTTATGACATGAAATGTGGATGATTGGTATTTGTGATGTATTGATGACATGAGATATTACGTGCTTTTACTATTACTATATACGTACATTTCGCTATGGCCTGACCAACGTAAACCATCTTTTAGAAGATGCCGCCCAGACGTCAACAACAGCCTATGCCTACCACTCAGGAAGAGCTACAACAAATCATTGCTGCTGCCATAGCGCAGTACGCAGCTTCTCAGCCAGGAGCGAGCGGGAGTGTTAACCAAGGCAATAACAATCCACCTCACGGTAATACCAAGCCATTTGGACCTACCATGATCTAGTTGGAAATTTTTAGCGATGATGCTAATGCCAAACACATGTTTTAACATACGTGCAGGATGCACCTACAAGCAGTTTCTAGACTGCAAACCGGTCAACTTCGATGGCACAGGAGGTGCAGTTGCCTTTACCCGCTGGGCTGAGAAAACCGATTCTGTCTTACGCATGAGCAAATGCGCGATAGATCAGCAAGTCACTTATATCTCAGGGCTATTCTTGGATGGTGCCCTCTCTTGGTGGAACTTGCAAGTACAAACCCTAGGCGAAGCTGCCGCCTACGCGCTGTCATGGACCGAATTGAAAGGACTTATGCGCAAAAAGTACTGTTCTCGCGCGGAAATTCAAAAGTTGGAGACTGAATTTTGGCACTTAAAGATGGATGGACCAAAGGTTGCAGAGTACGTCCAAAGGTTTCACAACTTATCTCAAGTGGTTCCTTACATGGTTACACCTGAATACAAGCGAATCGAGCGCTTCATTTGGGGTTTGGCTCCCCAAATCATAAGTATGGTGACCTCTTCAAAGCCTGCGACAATTACCGAGGCGATTGATTTGAGCGTGGCGCTCACAGAAGAGGCCATTCGTCTGAACAAGTTTGGTGATGTCAAGACAAAGGAGAAAGAGACTCATGTTGAGTCATCAGGAGGTAACAAAAGAAAGTTCACGAACTTCAAGCAAGGCATTAGTGGTGATGGTAAGAGAGGAGCACCAAACACGCCAGCTCAGGTTACAGCTGGCAGTGGCAGGAAAGGAAGGGGATATATGGGCACCCAGCCCAAGTGTAATGCCTGCCAGCGTCACCATTCTGGTCAATGTGGGCTAAAAGTATGTGAAGCATGTGGGAAACGTGGACACCTGAAGGATTCTTGTTGGGTTAGTACTGGCCGTGGAGGCCAGGGAGGATTTGGAAATAGGAATGATGACCGTGGTGGGAATGGGAATCGCCCACAAGGAAATTTTGGAGGAAACAGAAATCGAGGCAACAATGTGAACCAGGCTGGCAATGCCAACCAGAACAACACCCCAGCTGGAAATGGAGGTGGAAACGGGCAGAGACTTGGATGCTATAACTGCGGTGAAATCGGGCATTTTAAGAAGAATTGCCCAACGTTGAACCAAGCCCGTGGTAGAGTGTTCCAACTCGAAGCTAGGGAGGCGCGCCAGGATCCCAATGTTGTTACCGGTACGTTCCCTGTGAATCAACGCTATGCATCCGTTTTATTTGATACTGGTGCCGATTATAGCTTCGTATCGTTAGAATTTAAGAATATGCTTGGTTTAGCCGCTAATAAGTTAGATATTCCCTACTCGATCGAATTAGCTAATGGAAAGTTAGTTGAAGCCAACGAAGTTATCAGAGGCTGCGTGATAGAATTGGGAGAACGTGAGTTTACTTTGGATCTACTACCAGTCCAATTGGGAAGCTTCGACGTGGTAGTAGGAATGGATTGGTTGTCTGGCAACAAGGCAGAGATAGTATGTCACGAGAAAGTTGTTCGTATCCCAACCGATGATGGTGAGACAATTGTGGTTCACGGAGAGAAGCGTGACACACCACTAAGGATTATCAGCTGCCTGAAAGCAAGGAAGTGTTTACGGAAAGGATGTGTTGCTTTCTTGGCACACATTGTGGATAAACAGGCCGCTGAGCCAAGAATCGAAGACATCCCTGTCGTGAGGGAATATCCAGAAGTCTTCCCAGAAGACTTACCTGGACTGCCACCTCAGAGGCAAGTAGAGTTTCACATCGACTTAGTTCCAGGCGCCGCGCCTGTAGCTAAGGCACCTTATAGACTTGCTCCATCTGAGATGCAGGAACTGTCGACACAACTTCAAGAGTTGTTAGACAAGGGTTTTATCCGACCAAGCTTCTCGCCTTGGGGAGCTCCGGTCCTGTTTGTCAAGAAAAAGGACGGTAGCTTCCGCATGTGTATCGACTACCGAGAATTGAACAAGCTAACAATCAAGAATAGGTACCCTCTGCCAAGAATCGACGATCTGTTCGATCAACTGCAAGGCTCAAGCTTTTACTCAAAGATCGATCTTCGATCTGGATACCATCAGTTGAGGATTCAAGAAGAAAGTATCCCGAAGACAGCCTTCAGAACTCGTTATGGGCACTACGAGTTCCTCGTTATGCCATTTGGTTTGACAAACGCGCCTGCGGTATTCATGGACTTAATGAATAGAGTTTGCAAGCCGTACTTGGACAAGTTCGTGATTGTGTTTATCGACGACATCTTGATCTATTCAAGAACAAAGGCTGAACACGAGCAGCATCTTAGAACCATTTTGGAGCTGCTAAAGAAGGAGCAACTGTACGCCAAATTCTCTAAGTGCGAATTTTGGCTACGTGAAGTCCAATTCCTTGGGCACGTGGTAAATGGAGATGGAATCCACGTGGATCCCACCAAGATCGAAGCGATCAAGGATTGGGAGACGCCAAAGACGCCAACCGAGATTCGGCAATTCTTGGGTTTGGCTGGCTATTACCGAAGGTTCATTGAGGATTTTTCAAAAATCGCTCAACCTTTGACGCTCCTCACCCAGAAGGATAAGACGTTTGATTGGGGAATCAAGCAGGAAGAATCATTCCAGATACTGAAGGATAAGCTCTGCAATGCGCCAATCTTAGCTCTACCAGAAGGTACTGACGATTTTGTGGTATACTGCGACGCATCGCGTCAAGGATTGGGTTGTGTGTTGATGCAACGCCACAAGGTTATTGCTTATGCATCGCGCCAACTGAAAGTGCACGAAAAGAACTATACCACACACGATTTGGAACTTGGCGCAGTGGTTTTTGCTTTAAAGATCTGGAGACACTACCTTTATGGTACGAAGTGTACAATCTTTACAGATCACAAGAGCCTACAGCATATATTCAACCAGAAGGAGTTGAATATGAGGCAAAGACGATGGGTTGAGTTGCTAAACGACTACGACTGCGAGATAAAGTATCACCCAGGGAAGGCGAATGTAGTCGCCGATGCCCTAAGTCGTAAAGAGAGAATCAAGCCCATAAGGGTTAGGGCTCTAGAAATGATTATCCGAACCGATCTTTCCTTGCGCACTCGCGCCGCACAAAAGGAAGCTCTCAAGGAGGGAAACATTGAGGAAGAATATCTCCGTGGAATGGAGAAGCTTTTGGTACCAAACGGGGAAGGAACGTTATGTTTCGAGAAAAGGGTTTGGGTTCCTCTGTTTGGTGGATTAAGGAAAGTTATTTTCGACGAAGCGCACAAGTCACGGTACTCTATCCACCCTGGATCGGATAAGATGTACCAGGATCTCAAAGAATATTATTGGTGGCCTAGGATGAAAGGCGATGTCGCTGTCTACGTGAGCAAATGTTTAACGTGCGCTAAGGTTAAGGCGGAATACCAGAAGCCTTCGGGACTTCTGCAACAACCTGAGATTCCCAAGTGGAAATGGGAACAAATCTCAATGGACTTTATTACGAAATTGCCAAGAACGCCAAGAGGCCATGATATGATTTGGGTGATAGTTGACCGCCTAACAAAGTCCGCACACTTTCTGCCAATCAAAGAGAAAGATAGCACGAGCAAATTGGCTGAAATTTACATGAGAGAGATCGTAGCACGTCATGGAGTACCTCTCTCGATCATCTCTGATAGAGACGGAAGGTTTGTGTCAAGAATATGGCAATCCTTCCAAGAAGCCTTTGGCTCACAGTTGAATCTGAGCACTGCATTCCATCCGCAAACTGACGGCCAGAGCGAGCGAACGATACAAACTTTGGAAGACATGCTGAGGGCATGTGTTATGGATTTGGGCGGTAGCTGGGATAAACACTTACCTTTGGTTGAATTCTCATACAACAACAGCTACCACACCAGTATTGGTGTCGCGCCATTTGAAGCCCTATACGGACGCAAGTGCCGATCACCCCTATGTTGGTCTGACGCAGGTGATAGGCAGCTTGCTGGCCCCGAGATCGTCCAAGAGACGACAGACAAGATTGCGTAAATACTTAAACGCATCGAAGCAGCTCGCCACAGACAGAAGGCCTATGCGGATCCAAACCGGAAGCATGTGGATTTCCAAGTTGGAGAAATGGTGTTATTGAAAGTTTCACCCTGGAAGGGGGTGGCACGCTTTGGAAAGCGTGGGAAGTTAAATCCGCGCTACATTGGTCCTTTCAGAATTCTGGAAAGAATTGGAACAGTAGCATACAAGTTGGACCTACCTGCTGAACTGAATGGCGTTCACGATACATTTCATGTATCCAATCTAAAGAAAAGTCCAACTCAAGTTACCGTTGCCATTCCTACCGACGAGATTCATGTTGACGACACGCTCCACTTCGTTGAAGAACCTGTCGAGGTCACAGATTGGAAAGTTAACAAGACCCGCCGGAGCAGTGTCAAGCTCGTCAAAGTTCGTTGGAATGCCAGACATGGTCCTGAATACACCTGGGAACGTGAGGACCGGATGAAAGAGAAATACCCCCACCTTTTTCCTAAGAACCCTGCTTCTACAAGCAGAACTTAAATTTCGGGACGAAATTTATTTAACGGGGGGAGAATGTGACAACCCGCACTAAACCAGGTATCCGTACAACTTAATTAACGATTAATTACTACTTAATTACTGTGCTTGTTTGAACTAGCTGATGAACTGCTACTTGAATACTGACACATGAACTTACTTGCATCATACTTGCTTGGTGTCACTACATTATTTACATACGGCACCTTAGTGACACACATGATGCACAAAAAGCACAGTAGCACAATACACGGATAACCTATTGAACATGCTGATAAAGCCAGCATCAGGAAAACACTGCCTCCAAGGCCTATAAGAGCCTGAGATATTTGGCTACACTGGTAGTGGGGGGGGGGGTATTGCACGGACCTCCCGGCCGCTGGAGTGATCCCACTCCACAAGCTAGCAACGTCCCAATGCTGCCTGGCGGTTAATACCCCATCCCGAGCTGAGTCCGTTTCCCTCTGGGAAGAAGGTGGCAGAATACCCCCTGCCTGGACTCGAACCCGGGTCTCTGTGAAGAGTAGAGGTGGGACTGGCCAACTGGGACACCCCAGTTGGTTGGCTACACTGGTAGTGAGTGTAGGAATATAAGGGTTGTGGTATTGCGTCTCTAGGAATAAGCTACAGTGAACGTATGTGCCTAAAACGTACTTTAAGTACAAAACACAGCACTTTAATAATTAAACCAGCTTCTAGCTGACTAGTAAAGTGCCAGAATATGGGGAAAATACTACTAGACACTTTCTAAAGTGTTGAAAACAAGATGTGTCACTAAAAATAATATAACGACACTTTAAGGCTTTATTAAGCGCTTTAACGGATTACTATCCAACCGCACAACCGGACTTTGCCCGGGACATGAAAATAATGTTATTTTCACTAGTTACATTTTTCTGAGCCAGTTAGGGTCCCTGATTACCCTAACACCCGTCATAACACGCTATATATTACTAACGGAGTTTAACACTTAACTTAACCTATTTAACATAACCATCACCTAACTACCTAGTTGTGATCGAACTAACCCCCCCCCCCCTTCTCTAACCGGCCCCTAACTAGGGGAAACACACAAGTACAAGTTAGATTATTATAATTATCATTGTCTAGTATCAACTAGACACATTATCCATAGGATAATCACACTTAATCTTCCTATAAATAACACTTATGTACATGAGATAATTATCACTTCACAAATCACAACACACCCTTCTCTCTTGCTCTCCCTACCTCTCGGCCGAACACCCCACACCCCACCACCATACTTTCGGTTCTTGATCTTGCAATCCCACCATCATTCAAGTGTTAGAGTTCACGTATTAGGAGCTTTGGTGCACTCGGAGCGCGAAGGACCACTTCCGTTAGCTTTTATCCACGCGTTTTTCATCACGATTCTTCCCTAGCCCCGAGCTAGAGGTATAACACTTAAAACTCTTATTTGATCATATCTAAGGTGGTTAAAAGGAATTTTGTCGGTGAAATATCAATAACATACGTTTTGAAGCATTAAAGTCTAGTAAAAACTATAAAAATGATGGTTAATAGCTTGTAACATGTGTAAAAGCTGTAGTATTTGGAATTTGTGATTTTTGAGACCCGATCTATGATGTGGTAGCTCGGATCATCGTTTAACCCGACTTTGTAAGATCATGGATCTTCACATAAGCTCGTTTTTAGTTAACACAAGGGTTAAAAGGTGAAACTCTACCACACACGAGACATGGACTTGTTTAAAGGCATTTTATTTGTGTAAAAGTGATTTAACTTGTACGGTAGTGTTTAAAACTAGCGGATCTACGTATCCGCAAGTGGTATTTTCAAAGAACCACACGTTAAAGAAATCATGTTTTCTAAAAAGATGGATCTTACACTAACAAACATGATTTTATAAACCACAAGTGTGTAAACACTTGTGAAATGAAAAGATCCGACAAAGAACTAGATTTGTCACTTGTTACTAGAAGATTGTAAAGACGGATTTCTCTAAACACGAGGTTTTTACAAGATTGAAGTTACTTTATATAAAGAACTACAAAATATAATGGGATTTACATTATAGATGCGGAAAAACTACAAGTTCATGCGATTATGCGATTTACATACTTATCGACTAGTTTGATGTGTCGGAAATCGTTTGATTGAATAAAGAAGTTGTTGAATTAATTTGTTAAAAGAAAATGATACGCTTGAAAGCGTGGCCACCTCCAGTTACAGAGGAAACTCTGGCGAAATTTTCTAAAAACCTAACACTTAGAATTATTTACACAACAAGTGTTAGAACTATTTTTGACATATTTTCGAAACATAAATTTCGCCAGAACTATATTTTACTAAATATTCGGAGGTGGGATTTTCACTAAGTTAACGTGATAAATATGTTTTGTCACAACACTGTTTATGATTTTTTTTTGTGAAATTACATAAATATTATTTTAGAGTAAAAATAATATTTACAAGCGTTAATGATTCCAAAACTTTGCGAACGCTTTCACTATGATTATATAAGTTACACCGGTGATTACATTACCACACGAATGTTAAAACGTAACTTACGCACATGTATTGTATCCCCCATCCTTGGGAAGGAGCTTAACTACCAAGTATATACAAAAAGTAAACACGGAATAGTTGCCTAACTATTTCCCAAAGACTTAAACTATAAAGCTAAGGCACGGCCGTCCGTCTAATAGAATTAGCACTTGTAGGTCGTCGCACAGCTTTCAGATTCGGAGACACTTGGTAGAGACGCACCGACTGTGAGTTCATGTCCCCCTTTTCTCTAACTGTTTTCAGTTTTCTTAACTGCGGGGGTGAAATACATGTTACTTTGTTTACAAGTACTTTTATACACGGTATGATTAACGTAAGGAGGTTTTAGATCATGTGAATGGGTAGGTAGAACACCGAGGGACTTAAGCGGTAGATCTATCTGGGTGTAGCGAGCCCAGCTCTAGGCCCAACAGAACGGACCTCTCTGAGGACCAACAGAACGGACCTTGAGTGACTTGGTTGCCCAACGCAAAAATCGGCTAGGGTTGAGTCTTCCTATTGCATTTCACAACATGCTAATGGCCTTGCAAACCATTGGTGATCACTAGTCCTCTTACACTGCTACATACCAGGGAACTTTTATACTTACAAGTGTTTTACTTACTCACTTACACATGAACTCGCTCAACATTATTGTTGATTTTTCAACTTACATGTATTTCAGGAAATTAACGAGATCTGGCACGGTATGGCATGTTTTCCGCTGCACTAGTTTCCGAGGTCATCCGGGGTTTAGGGGATGTGTCTCTTTCCTGGACAAGACACAGTCCTTAAACCATGTTTATGTTATGTTTCAAGTTTGTAATGTTTGTTGAACAAGATTATGTTTGTCAGGGTATGTTAAAACAATGGTATTGTGTTTGATTTTCAAAACTTAATGGATGATCTTGCATGTTTTTAACTCATATAGCTTTGGTATGATTAAGCTATGGTATTAAGAAGTCACACCAAAATTAACCACGCTTCCGCAAAGCCAGGGTGTGACACATATTTGAGACTAAAATTTACTAGTCAATAATCGTCCTTCCAAAACGCTATACCATGCAAACATATTTGCGACTGAAGTTCAGTCTCAAATATTACGTATTGGAGACTGATATATCAGTCCCTAATAATTTAGTATCTAATGGTCACTTTTCTTGTAGTGAATAAGCATATGATATGAAAACATGGAAAGCATGAAAGTAACAAGTAGGCACATGTGTTTCACCCCAAAACGTTTGAAAAACAGTAAAAGAGGGGTCTATGTACTCACTTGAGATTGCCTAGAAGTCCTTGAGTAACAACCAAACAATGCTAGAGATCACGGATATCAAACGACACCTAATATAGGTAACTATGTTAATATACCGGACCTAAATTGGAGGATTGGATAGAATGAGGGTTCGTAAACCAAACGAGTATGGAGACTCGTGTAATATGGTTTAACAAAGCCTACATACTAAAATGAAACCTAACCTAAGTGCTTACGACCCATTACGACTCGTTTAGGTAGCTTATGCTACTTTAACGCTTCGTTCGCGTGAAACACGTTCGGAAAGCCTAACTAGTCCTATGATAAGTAAAATATGCCTTAACATGTCTAATATTGTTACCAAATCAGTTTAGATACCAAAAGTTATGTTACATATGCTTAAAATGAATTTTGGCGTTAAAAGGGCATTTTGGTAATTTACCTAAGGCATATATACTACCTATCATACAACTACTCAAACGATGTGACCATAAAACCTCGGAAGGTTATTCCCTATACAACTATGGTCACCTAATGTGTTTGGTCGGATCCTAAAGATCGACCAAACGGGTCGGGTTCGAAAGTATAAGCGATTGTTTAGATCGCTTACCTATATAAGCACTAAACTAAAAGTGACGAGCTAAGCATGTTAAAACTTGCTTAACTAAGTTAGAAAACAAGTTTGGTATCAAAACAAACGGTTTTGATACCTATAAGTAGTTTGGTTACAAAATACGCAATAACACGTATTTTGGCCGAAACTACGACTCGTCACTGAGCCTAGATAACGTGGTAATCAGTAGGTATAGTCACTAGGGACTATAACCATCGTGATTACGCTCACGTTATGAAGTTCAAACGAACTTCGCATTGACCATAAACTGGTCAATGCAGAAAGTCAAACAAAGTTTGACTTTTAACGCTAAAAGAATAAAAAGAACGAAGGAACACTTACAAAGGGTCCCCGAAAGCTTTGATTTCTCAAGTATTCTCAGGTATGAAGTGGTTTCACTTCAACTTAGAGAACTCTCAAGAATTCAAGTGGGTTTTGAGTTGTGAATCAAAGGGGTATTTATAGGATTACTAGGACCGTTAGGATCGTTCCTCGAATACCGTGCTTTGATCTTGTCCCTACACTTGTTGCAACTCTAAGGTAACTGAAAATGGCCCCTCATGATCAGGAAAGGACAAGTGTAGGTGAGTTTTGAGTGGTTAACAGCTGTAAACAGCTGTTAAAACTGATTATTCTGATCTAGGAGTCTGACACGGGCCGCGTAAGGGATCACCAAGAGTTTACGCGGGCCGCCTGGCCCTTCTGATCAGAAACAACTTTGCATAAATGACAGTTTTGGTCCTTGTTGATGTTTAAGGCCATTTCCGACATGTTTAAGGACCGTTAAGCAATCTTTAAGGCCCTAAAATGATGTCTAAACATTGTGGATATGAAACATGCTCAAAAATATGCCGGATGTTGGTTCGTTTGGTCGTATGATCGCGATGTTCGCTTAATTACGTCGGAATGCGCATAAGCGCGAAAAACGATCCAAATTACGCGACGAATGGATTTTTCTCATGCCAAACACTAAAATAAAATATTTAAGTGCTTACTTAAATTTTTGGATGTCCGGATGTATTCAGAACATAAGTTATGCGCGAAAGTGCAATCTTGTGCACTTTTCGACGCTTTTAGTCCCTGAATGACCCAAAAGTTTATTTTAGCACACCGAACCCCTCAAAGCCTATTTCTAAGCTATGTAAAGGATATTTATGGTAGGTTTAACTTATGGTCATGTTTCGAAATGTCTCTTACAGTTCAAATTGGCATACTTTCGCAGTTTGTCAAATTTAGTCCCTGTAGTCGAATTAACTTGTTTCTTCCATACCAAAGCCTTCAAAACTTATTTCTAAGTTATGTAAGGGTTATTTAAGGTATGTTAAGTATATGTTGATGTTCCGGAGTATTTGTCACGTTAAACTGAGTACGTTTATGCACCAGTTGACGCATAACTCTCCAGAAAGCGATATAGAGTTTGAAATCGAACAAAAGTCAAAACATGAAAAATGTCAAACATAAAAAAACAAATATTAGGATCAAATAACTTTGTTTTATTGATAACTGTACTGTTTACAATGATTTCAGACACATGTGTCACAACCGGTAAAACATTTCTTTGGAAAACGTTATCTGCATCTCTAAGATCAAAAGGGGAAATTGTTTTAAATGTTGCCTCAAGTGGGATTGGATCTTTGCTTCTTACATGAGGTAGGACAGCTCACTCTCGATTTCTCATTCCGATTAATCTGAATGAAGACTCAATGTGTACTATAATCCCTAATAGTGATGTTGCAAATCTATTAAAGAAAACATCATTGATTATATGGGACGAAGCGCCAATGGTACACCGACATGGTTTTAAAGCTTTGGATAGAACTCTAAAAGACATATTGAAATGTGATGGTTCTCATAATTCCCAAAGTCCATTTGGAGGTAAAACAATCGTATTTGGTGGAGATTTCCGACAAACTCTTCCTGTCATTCAAGGTGGTACTAGACAAGAGATTGTTAATGATTCGTTGACTTCTTCGTACATAAGGGACCACTGCAAAGTACTCACTTTAACTAAGAACATGAGGTTGACTGCAGGAAGTGGAATGCATGATGTTGAGCAAATACGAATGTTTGGTCAGTGGTTGTTGGATTTGGGTGAAGGGAAACTAGGCGGATCTAATGATGGTGATGCGATTATAGATATACCCGATGACCTTTTAGTCATGGATTCCGCTGATCCTATTTCAAGTTTTATAGAGTTTGTTTATCCTTCTCTTCATGAAAATTACCAAAGTTCTGGCTTTTATCAAGAAAGAGCGATTCTTGCACCGACGAATGAAGTTGTTGATGAAATTAATTCTCAGTTGTTGCTGATGTTCCCAGGCGATTCCAAGGAATACCTAAGTTCCGATAGTATTTGTGAGACAGCAAATCTACATGATGGTTTTGATCAAAGTTTATACTCTCCCGACGTACTAAATGGTCTTAAAATCTCCGGTGTTCCAAATCACAAATTAGTACTAAAGGTCGGTGTTCCCATCATGCTCCTCAGAAATATTGATCAAAAAAATGGTCTTTGCAATGAAACTCGCTTAAAGGTAATATCACTTGGAAATCGCGTTATTGAAGCAGAAGTGATATCTGGAAGCAACATTGGTGCTCGAATTTTTCTTCCTAGAATTGGTATAATACCGTCAGATAAGAAGGTTCCTTTTAGATTTCAAAGAAGACAGTTTCCTGTTGCTTTATGTTTCGCTATGACAATTAATAAAAGTCAAGGCCAGTCATTATCCAGAGTTGGATTGTATTTGAAAAATCCAGTATTTTCTCATGGTCAACTTTATGTTGCTTTGTCGAGAGTCAAAAGCAGAGATGGACTCAAATTATCAATTCTTGATAATGATGGTAACCTTACTAATAGGACATCTAATGTTGTATACAAAGAAGTTTTTAGTTACTTGTAATTTGTATTTGTATATGTAATTTGTTTTGTAATCAAACGCATAGTTTTTATATATTATTGTTTCATAGCATAACACATGTTACTATAGTTGATTAGTGTTTCATAGTATAACACATAAACGTTTACAAACATATCTATAATAATTGAAACAAAAATGAGCTGGTACCAAAATTCGTCATCTATTATACATAACACCATGACGTGACTAAAGTTTAATAAATTATCAATCGTCTATTACGATTAAGCATAACACATAATATCCAAATTAGTCAAGCTATTCTACCCAAAAAGAACAACCAACCATGCAATTACCTGTTAACCTTGATTTACATAAAGCCCAACCCAAAATAATCAAAACGTGTCTAATTTAGCCACAATTTTTTCTACACCAACTAGGACTCTAAAGCCCAACAAAAGAAACTACCATATATTGTTTATAAAAACAACCACAACCACAAGCACACTTCCCAGTCATGCACGCAATTTCTTCTTTTTAACACAATGCTTCTCCACAACCTTTGTCAATCTTAATAGCTTACTTGAGTTGTTGAACTCAAAAAACAGTTTCGCTCCAATTTTGATCTTCCAAGCCTTCAAGTAAGTCGACTATCCAACAAATCCATACCGGAACCCTTTGTGATGTTTTTCCGATCTTGTCATGATGTTCTTGACTTCACCTGTCAGGTTTTGAACTCTGACTTCTTTGAGATGATCAGGAGATAGGTCCAACACAGATGACACTTTTGCTGGTATTCGCTGAAAAGCACAACATATTCCAGTCATTAGTAAATATATGCTTTGGATAAAAAGTTGAACAAGGAAACAATAAAAAATCTATAAAATCTTACAATTCTGTGTTCCCCAAATCTTGTGAAGTTCAAAACCGGTGATTGTGGGTTAACTTTTTGAATTGTCTTCCTGCGCTTCGTCTGAACATAATTGAATTAATTAGAACATATTATCACAAAAGGAACATAAGACTATATTATCACTAAAAACAATATTATCACAAAAGGAACATGAGACTATATTATCACGCAAAACAATATTATCACCTATATTATTACGAAACAAATAACTCCTAAGTTATCATCAAACCCAATGAGCAAATGACTATATTATCATGAAGCGAATAATACCTATATTATCATGAAACCAAATGAACAAATGACTATATTATCACGAAACAAATAAAGCATGTATTATATCACCAAACGAAATGAACAAACCATTATTTTATCTATTAAGAAATAACGCCTATATTATAACCAAACAAATAGCGGCTATATTATCACCACACCATTTAAACCCAAACCCATTCATTGCAGAAACCATATTGACCGAAAGCCACTATGTAATTAAGATATATGAACTATGTAAACAATAAAAAATGTCAAAAAAACTTACAATTTGGTTTTGTAGCAGGTCTGTGGATTTCAAGACCGGAGAACCGTGATTGGCGCTGCATCAACTATTTTAACCCTGTTTCGAAGATTTCGTTGTGTCTATACCAAAAGTAACACAAATAATTAATAACTTTTATAAAAATCTGTTACTATGAAATATAAACTGTAAATGTCAAAAAAACTTACAATTTGGTTTTCTACCAGGTCTGTGGTTTTCAAGACCGGAGAACCAGTGCTTGCCGCTGCATCAACCCTTTTAACTCTGCTTCGAAGATTTCGTTGTGTCTGTACCAAAGGTAACACAAATAAGTAATAACTTTTAAATAAATCTTTTACTATAAATATAAAACGATAAATGACTTGAGCGATATTCATTTTTTGTTTTAAATATATGAGCTTCATATACCTTGGACTTGCCTTTAACCTTCACAAAAAAACCAATAAGTTTGAATATGTAAAAGTTAATTAATAATTCGAATAAATAAATGATGTACCGGATTTGTAGTAGTTTATTACCAAAACATGAATACGTAAAAGTTAAATAATAATTCAAATTAATAAATTCATAAATGTTAAACATACAAAACACTTTTGGAGGCATCTTCGTCTAATAAAGCATGAATACGTAAAAGTTAAATAATAATTCAAATAAATAAATTCATAAATGTGAAACATATAAAACACTTTCATAATGAACAACTTCAATACTTACATCTTTTTGATTTCCTTCCCGATCATCTTCACACACATCATCCGGCAAGTTTGATTCAACTATCATATCATCATCCGCAGTAGACTAGAAATTTTAAAAAACCTCAGACAAAAATCAGTATAATTATAAACAGTTTTAATTAATGTGTTTCGATATATACTTTTAAAAGAACCCCTCAACCTTTTTTAGAAAAACTTCTGTTCCGGTGTCAGGATCGAATACCGAAACATCAAAGGTCGTTGAATCCAGCCTGGTAAAAACCAAGAAATAGTCAGTGTCTAGAGGGACCTCTTCCACCACCTTACTCCATCCAGCCTTGAAATAACCACCCTCCAAGCTTCCTTCAAGTCTTACATTCCAAAATCTTTGTCCAAAATATACCTTGGCCATTCCACCTTTGAAATTTTTGCCGTAAAACTCATTTAAAAATTTATCTACCATTAACTATAAAAGAAATTCAACAAATTATTACTATAGAATTTCAATAAATTAAAGATTTGTCTAAAATTAGTCATCATCATCATCATCATACTCAGTAAATCCCACCAATAGCAAAGCAAAGGTAGGGTCTGAGGAGGGTAAGATGTAGACAGCCTTACCTCTACCCCGTAGGAATAGAGAGGCTGCTTCCAGTGAGACCCCCAAGTACTGAACTAATATAAATTCACTTACAGACATTCCAAGTTCTGATTCAATAGCCGCTATAATATAGGAGTTCTAACATACCAAATCTTTAAAACACAATACTTCAAATTTCAACTGCCCAACTGCCTTGATCAATATCCCATCTTTGTATTTCAATAGATGATGTCTAACTAACAAGATCCATCCATCTGTAAATACTGACCGATCATTTTTTTCGTAATACGCACCTTTCTCAAATTTTCACCATCCCGTATGTCCACTGTTTTATAATATGGGATGTTATCGCCCCACAGATTATAAGCAAAATCATTTGGTATCTCCTAATAAAGCAATAGCAAACATGTCAAATGATAACCTCAAATATTCATATAACAGTCCAACGAAATTAAAAAAAATTACCATTAAAAAAGGCTCTTCTTTATCAACAAATACTATGAATGAATGAGCGCTTTTTCTTGAATGCATATCTGGACAGAATGAAATAGATACTTACAATTAGGAAGGTAAATACACTAGCATATGCATAACTTGAATATAAGGAATTTTTACAAAGATTTTCATAGCATTCATATAAAAACCATATGAAATCCGGTGGGTATCTAATGAATGCAATAACAGTTAAAGTGAGTGAGTACCTTGAACTATGAACATCAAAACAACATGAAAACAACTTTAAGAAGAGCCTCTTACATTAGCAAACTTTCACCAGCACCATTTTAACCCAAAAAAAATCCATCATTTTAACTCAAATACATCATCTATGCAATGTTTTAACTACAAACAGTGTAGATTTTTGACCGAAAACAGTGTAAAAACAATCATATACAGTTTGTGCAATCTAATTCACAATGATCACTCGTAAGAATTTTCAATTACCACACTAAAACATAACTTAAAGAGTTGAAAGAACATATATCAAAATCTCCGTTTTAGGGTTTGAAGTAAACAAAATCAACAACCACCAACAAGATATTTACTATTATATTATGTAATCGGAAGATAAGTGTTTGATCATTATCACGGATTTAGGGTTTCATGAAAAATGAAACATACAGTAAACATTATTCAGATCGGCAAACAAGTCAAGAAATCAAACTGAAACACAAACGATTGAAGTTCCGGTCATCATGATTTTGTTTTCGGAAACTTAGATTATGATTATTTAACATATAAACTACAAAATCTTCAAAAAATCAAGAAATGAGATCAAAAAACGTATACCGGATGTTGAACTTGATGTTGAACTTGAATGTAGAACGGCGGAGTGATCGGATCCTCAGGCAAAACCACCGCGTTTTTTGGAAGAAGTCTGGTTTAGGGTTTGTTAGGTTGAGAGCGAATGTGTGAAGAAGATAATGAAGAGATTTGGTGTGTTGTCTATTTTTTAATCTTTTTGCCAAAAAATTAATCCGTTAAATTTTTTTTTCTAAAAAACTTCTATTGTTAATTTAAGATAAATCAATTAGAAATTTTTTTTTTTGCAAATAATTTTTTTTTAAAACAAACCATAACCGTCACGTTAGCAAGGCGGCACGGTAAGAAAGACATGTGGTGGAAAGGACGTTAAAATGGTTTTGTTCTTTTATGTTACCCCCCAAAAAAAATTAGTGTTAAATTATATAAAAAAAATTCTTTTGCAAATATAAAAAATTAGGTTTTTTTACTTTTACTTTTCAAATAATATGGCTAGAGCTTCACTCAACCCTATGTTGGGAACTTGCAGTCCCACTTCCTAAGATAGGGTTGAGTGAAGCTCTAGCCATATGATTTGAAAAGTAAAAGTAAAAAAAATTATGTGTGATGAGTGTGTACGATTAAAGAGAGGAAAAATATAATAAACATATTCGAACCCTATCTACGAACGGTCTTTTATGAGGTATGTAACCCGTTATTTACTGTTAAATTTCGCAATCTAGGTTGTTTTGCGACATGAGTAGTTTGATTTGGGGTGTTCAACTGTTCAAGAATATTTCAGTTGTACTGATGGAAATATCATTATTCATTAAAGTTTATTCGTAATATGATCGTACAACCATTAAAAGTTTAACTTCCTAACACGACTCGCTTAAATGTCCTAGGTAATTGAATTTATGTTTTTTTCCTTCTTGGTAAGGTTTGCCAAACATGGGTCTTAGCATTAAGAGTTATCAGGTTATAAATCATAAAAAAAAAATTTTTGACGTTTTAAAACCAAATGAATGGAAACAAGTTTGTAATATTAAACATATCTAAAATAATTCGACAAAAATGAAGTTGTACCAAAATTCGTCATCTATTATAGACATCACCATGACAAGACTAAGGTTTAATAAATCATACGATGTGTATTACTAATAAGCATAGATGAAAATTAGTTAAGCTATTGTACCCAAAAAGACCAACTAACCACGCATTGACATGCTAACCTATATTTACATAAGTAGGTTTATAATAACAACCCACCTAGGACTATAAAACCCAACCAAAAAAACTACCACATAGTGTTTATAATAACAACCACATGACCACTTCCCACAGTTCATGTACGCTTCGTCCAAAGCTTTTACCACTTCCCACTTCTTACCAAAACCTCTTCAGCATGTATCTTACACTTGCCTTTACCCTTCACAAAAAAAGTCATAACTATTAATGTGTAAAAGTTTAATAACAAGAATAATAAATAATTGCATAAAAATAAAACATATGATGTACTTACCACGTCATCTTTTTTGAAAACGATTTCAGTGCCAGTCTCTGCATCAAAAAACAGAAAGTTCAAAGGTTTTCAAATCAAGCATTGTAAAAACCAAGTATGGTTCGTTCTCCAAAGGCACCTCCTCAAGCAGTTTACGCCATCCATCTTTGAAACAACAACAATGCGAACATGCTTCCAACTTGACATTCCAAAATCTTTCTCCAATATATACCCTTGCCATTTCACCCTTGTAGTTTTTACCATAAAAGTTCTTCCAAAATGTATGAGGCATAAGCTATAAAATAAATTCAAAAAATCATGAGTAGAGAATTAGAAAATATTAGACATTTGTTAAAAACGAGTACTGAACTAATATAAAGTCACTTACAGACATTTCTGGTACAGTTTTTTGTTGTGCTGTAAAATAAGAGTTTTGACAGACATATTCTTTGAACCATGAAACATTGAATGTGTATGGCCCGGTGGCTGTTATCAATACTCCATCTTTTAATTTCAAAGCATTTTTTCTAACCAACACAATCCATCCGTCAGTAAATATAGGTTCTCCATTTCTGTTTCTGATCCTTACAAACCTCAAACTGCCACCATCTCTTATTTGTACTGTTTTACCATAGGGGACTTTATCTCCCCACAGATTAGTTGCAAAGTCAGATGGTATGGTCTAATAAAGCAATACAAAACATAAAGCAATAGCAAAGATGTGAGATGATAATGTCAAATAACAATATCACATTACCACCGAAAGAAGAAAAACATACCAAAAACACAATATCTTCTCCAATAAATTTTAAGAACGAAGGAGTTATCTTCGTTGAATCCATTTCTGCACCCAATTTAAGTAGTTATATTTTCATAATCAAGCAGAGTGAGAATCAGTAAAAAATTGTTTAATTAGACAATTGATGGTCATGACTTGCATATATAATCAGCGGCTAGCCAGACAAGTGTAATACAATAACTTCAAATTTTGTAAAGTTATATATACATATAAACATGAGAACCAAGCCAGGAACATATGATATGAACATTTCCCCTGTTTTTAATCAACCTTTACAAAATGAAAACTTAAAAAAGATTATGTATCTATATTTCTCTAACTTGTAAAGAATTTACCAACTCTCACATTTAATAATTAAACGCAGTAATAATTCTATACATAATTAGACAAAAAATCAATGATATTATCAATAAAAAGAAGTATTTGTATTTCTGTACCAAAATAGAATGAAAATAAACTATTGGCATTTCATCAAACATCTTATACACATGCCCAAACCAAGCTGAACACACTAAACATTCAATTCAGCGAACATATTCAAGTTGTACAATCTCATTCTCTATTAATAACCATTCAAGTATGCATTATAAGATTATTCATAGAAACATTACCATGAAAATTCAGCATAAAAACATCACCATTATCAAGCATAACCCAAAAAAATATCATTCTAACCAGAAATATTACATCAAATACCAAACAGTGGCAAAATTCTAAAAAACATGGCATTAATCAAGCACAAGCATTCAAATCTCCGTTTTAGGGTTTCAAATGAATATCAACACAAACAATTGAAGTTCCGGTCATCATTATTTTGTTTTCCGACACTTAGATTCTGATTATTTAACATTATTAAATGTTAAAGCACCGGATCGATGACGAACATCAAACATTGCACTTGATTCAAGACATGAAGAACAAAATATGAACAAGATAGAAATACGTAGAAGATGAACCCTTTATATTGAATCAGTCATCACAGATTACATACCAAAGGAGTATACATCATCTACAAGCTGGTTTAGATCACAAAGATCTAAACCCTAGCTTTCTCTCACTAACACATAGTCTCTCTCTCTAGGATGTGCACACCAGGAGGAACAAGAAGTGAGAGTGGTGCACAAAGCTTCTTGGTGGATCCCTCATCCATGGATGATGCCCTAATCCTATACAACACATATATATAGACTAGGACTATACTCGGACAAACAATTACACCAAAACCCTGAATTTTGTCCCTAACATAAACCCCTGACCTTTGTCCTAGACACAAAACTTGGACAAAATGTCCCAAGGATAAACCTTGGACTAACTTTCAAGACATGTACAATAAAGACCCTACAAATTGGAAGATATGCACTTATTACCCAAAGTGCACTAACAAACTCCCCTTGGTCTTCATGTGGTCTTGAATTCTTCATTATCGTTGACTTTAATCTTGGACTTCTGTTTTGGTTGACCAGAACTGATAAGCGACAGTTACCTGGCAGGAACTGCACTTACAGTCTCCCCCTTAACTGTTGCATCAGTTCTGTGTGGCATCGATAATCTTCAGTCACCGGATACTGCACTTACAGACTCCCCCTTGACTGATGATATCATGGCTGCTATCAACTTTGGCTGAGACTTGATCTTTCTGGCAGAGCACAGCGATCTTCAACCCTTCTAATTAAAGACTTGTTGACGATCACTTAAGGCCGCTTTGAGAAACCCGAAGCATCCAACACCAGACGTTGTAGATCATCCCCCTCAAACTACTCCCAAATCAAGTTAACGCGAACCGACCTACAACCACATGTAAGAGCATCGCTCGATACATTAATCTTCAAACTTAACCGGCAGCAGAAAGAAACATTGGATTTCCAATGTCCAACCTTGAACACTTCAAACTTCACTAAGACATGAATTTTAGTTCGATAACTTAATAACAAACTGAACTCTGTAAAGTACATCCACCATCATGATCAAAAGTCTTCAACCCTTCAAGTATGATCTCATCTCGTCACGAATCTTCATGAATCAATCTCCTATCTTCACGAATCCCCTGAATCCCCAATGGCTTTCATCTCCGACCTTCCCCTCAAATCAAGAAGCCCCACATTATTTCGAGAACAGAACTAATCTTCTCTACTCTAAATAGCAACTTAATAAGGCTCAATCTTCAACTAGTCACCAACCGAGAATTCAACTTCATCACGTCAACACTTGATTAATAACATAAACACACGTGACAAAAACTCCATCACACACGAGCTATTTCACGCACAAGCTTTATATTTACAAAGAAAATAGGAACTTCAAAATTTTTACTCCCCCTTTTTCTTTGTAAACAATACAAAAATCCAAGCATGTCGTATTCTCTTCACCTCCTCACTTGATCCGGAAACTACCATTTGCCTGAAAACATCAAGTGCTTCATAACCATAGCCTCTTTGAGCATAACCAGCATTCACAGCACTCCATGTTACCACATCCAGTTCAATATTCTCTCCTCTCATCTTCTCAAACAACGCGAGAGCATCTTCAAATCTACCGATTTGCGAAAGCCCAGTAACCATTGCATTCCAGGAAACCACATCTTTCACCTCCATGCGCTTGAAAACCTTATGCGCGTCATCAATCAACCCGCATTTCGCATACATGTCCACAATCGCATTACCCACAAACAGATCCTTAACGAGGTTGGTCCTCACGGCATAACCATGAACTTCCTTCCCTTGCATAGACGCACGAAGAGCAGCAAACGCAGGAAGTATGTTACAAAGGCTAACAGCATCAGGCCAAATGTTTAGATTTTCATCCAGAGAATTCATTCGGTAAAACATCCGCACCGCCTTTTTGGAGTCACCAAAAAAAAAACTCGGACTACTAAGATTTTTATCTGAAACTCGGACAAAACCTTTGAAACTCAGACATTGAAACACGGAACGATTTTATCTGAATAGGCCAAAAACTCAGACAAAAACTTCGGACAAAAGAACTTCGGACAAAAGCAATAGCTAAAAATCGGACTAACACACACAGTGCAGAAACTCGGAACTACAAACTCAAACATAAACTTTTAACAAAACCCGGAACTGAAGAATTTGTTTAACTTTTGAACAGTGTGAACAGCACTGAACTGTAGAAAACTCGGCCGGAAACCCTTTTACTAAGACTCGGAAGTGAAAATTGTTTGAACAAAACTCGGAATGATTATACAGGCCAAAACCTCGGAATCAGTTGATAAGAACTCGGAAACTATTGAACTCTGACAAAAATTCTGAGTATCAAACCGAACTGGAAACTCGGACATGAGTCAAAAACTCGGAACAGATTTATGTCTTCAATACTCGGACAATATTTAAAAACTCAGATCACAGCCATATAAACAGTTCAAAACTCGGAACTATGTTTACAAACCTTTCGAAACTCGGACATCTTTCAAAATTCGGAGTTACATTTACAGACAGTTCAAAACCCGTAATAACATATTGACTGTTCAAAACTCTGAACAACAATTGACTATTTAAAACTCTGAACTTATACTTGACTTCAATACTCGGACAACAAAAAGTAAAGAAAAACTCGAACAGGGCAATTTTTGGATCAAACCTCAGATCTGCAACAACTTGGAGAACAAAACAACCACGAACAGCTTCATTTTCTTCAACTTTTCTGCAAAATCTTCAAGTCTTCAAGATGTTTGGCGGAAACATACATCAAATCAAGAGCAATGGTGATTCGGAAGGCGGTTAGACCATTCCGAATCGGTAACCATGCTCTGATACCACTGTTAAAGCACCGGATCGATGACGAACATCAAACATTGCACTTGATTCAAGACATGAAGAACAAAATATGAACAAGATAGAAATACGTAGAAGATGAACCCTTTATATTGAATCAGTCATCACAGATTACATACCAAAGGAGTATACATCATCTACAAGCTGGTTTAGATCACAAAGATCTAAACCCTAGCTTTCTCTCACTAACACATAGTCTCTCTCTCTAGGATGTGCACACCAGGAGGAACAAGAAGTGAGAGTGGTGCACAAAGCTTCTTGGTGGATCCCTCATCCATGGATGATGCCCTAATCCTATACAACACATATATATAGACTAGGACTATACTCGGACAAACAATTACACCAAAACCCTGAATTTTGTCCCTAACATAAACCCCTGACCTTTGTCCTAGACACAAAACTTGGACAAAATGTCCCAAGGATAAACCTTGGACTAACTTTCAAGACATGTACAATAAAGACCCTACAAATTGGAAGATATGCACTTATTACCCAAAGTGCACTAACAAACTCCCCTTGGTCTTCATGTGGTCTTGAATTCTTCATTATCGTTGACTTTAATCTTGGACTTCTGTTTTGGTTGACCAGAACTGATAAGCGACAGTTACCTGGCAGGAACTGCACTTACAGTCTCCCCCTTAACTGTTGCATCAGTTCTGTGTGGCATCGATAATCTTCAGTCACCGGATACTGCACTTACAGACTCCCCCTTGACTGATGATATCATGGCTGCTATCAACTTTGGCTGAGACTTGACCTTTCTGGCAGAGCACAGCGATCTTCAACCCTTCTAATTAAAGACTTGTTGACGATCACTTAAGGCCGCTTTGAGAAACCCGAAGCATCCAACACCAGACGTTGTAGATCATCCCCCTCAAACTACTCCCAAATCAAGTTAACGCGAACCGACCTACAACCACATGTAAGAGCATCGCTCGATACATTAATCTTCAAACTTAACCGGCAGCAGAAAGAAACATTGGATTTCCAATGTCCAACCTTGAACACTTCAAACTTCACTAAGACATGAATTTTAGTTCGATAACTTAATAACAAACTGAACTCTGTAAAGTACATCCACCATCATGATCAAAAGTCTTCAACCCTTCAAGTATGATCTCATCTCGTCACGAATCTTCATGAATCAATCTCCTATCTTCACGAATCCCCTGAATCCCCAATGGCTTTCATCTCCGACCTTCCCCTCAAATCAAGAAGCCCCACATTATTTCGAGAACAGAACTAATCTTCTCTACTCTAAATAGCAACTTAATAAGGCTCAATCTTCAACTAGTCACCAACCGAGAATTCAACTTCATCACGTCAACACTTGATTAATAACATAAACACACGTGACAAAAACTCCATCACACACGAGCTATTTCACGCACAAGCTTTATATTTACAAAGAAAATAGGAACTTCAAAATTTTTACTCTCCCTTTTTCTTTGTAAACAATACAAAAATCCAAGCATGTCGTATTCTCTTCACCTCCTCACTTGATCCGGAAACTACCATTTGCCCGAAAACATCAAGTGCTTCATAACCATAGCCTCTTTGAGCATAACTAGCATTCACAGCATAAAAATTCCAAAGAACACGGGTTTGTGTATAAAAATTCCAAGTCTTCCATCACAATACAAGTTTCTCTTAATTTGTAAATGTCAAGAAACCATGAGTTTGTCATAAGAATTTATCTTTACATATCATTTTTTTACTAGCTTAAATTGAGTTGTAGGGTAGGGTAGGGTAGAATAATGGAAAATTAGTGGGAAAGCTCCATTTCATTTTTCTAACTATTTTTTTTTTTGCTTGAAACCACATATACGGACACACAAAATTAACTATAATGAACAGAAACTTAGTAAAAGCCAATCAACTGACAATTAAACAAAATTTACAATATAATGTAAAGCCCGAATTCATAGTCAAACATTAATCTCAAAGCTCAACCATTTCAAGCCTTTAAATTGTTAAACCCGGCTAAGAACGGGCCGGCCTGAGACGGAATTAGGGATAAAAAGTATAACCGAGGACCTTCCACTACCTAATTAGTTCACCGGTGTATATTCTAAACCCAAGGTAGCATATCTGATTAGTTGATAATATATGCACACCTATAACATATATTTGGTTTTTGTAATCATAGTTGACACACTAACTGGTAATTAGTTGTATAAAATTTGGATAGGTGTTTCGGATCAACCCACTGATCCGTGAAATGGGTACATGTTTTGATCTGTTACACAACTTGCCCATATTGTCACAACTACATCAACTTATAGGTGGTAATCTCGGCCCATTTACATCAACTTGCACATTTACTTATGACAAACTGTAAAATAGACATGAGAGCAGAAAAATATGTTTTTCTGTCAATATGAGGATTTCCTTTCTTTATGTTCCCAATCTTAGGGCACATGTTACTGTATTTAAGAAACACATTTAATAAATATAAAAGAACAGACATTATTTATACACATATTAAAGAAAATTTTGAATATGTTTGATATCTTTTAAACTACCTATAAAATTTTCAATAAAAAAGGGGTAAATTGCATTTTACGTCCTCTAAGTAAAAAAGTTATATTTCCTTGTAAAGCGTTTTTTATTCCTTATATCATATTTCATTAAAAGTGTCACTACTTGTGTGTTGGTGTTTAAAGTTTCTTCTATTGACTTCAAAGTCTTCCGAGTGGAACTTTTGACAGCTTATTTTAATTAACAAAAGAAAATAAACAAAAGAGTTGTCAATAAAAACTGCTGCGTTTATTTCCAAGTCTTCTATGGAAACAGGTTCCTATTCATTTATAATTCTATAAATGAACTAGCAAATTCAATAATATTAATTAAGAACCTCTCAGTTTATCATAACAATCCATCTTTACACTTCAGTTTACTTACTAGCTTAAAAAAAGACTTTTGGGGTTTAATATTGGGGAATCAATCGGGATTGGGGCTCCATTTCGTCTTTTTAACCGTTTTTTTTTTGTTTGCGACCACCTGTTTGATAAAATGCTTATGTGAGATTAAGCCTTAAATTAAATCGGGTAATCAGCAGCCTATCCTGATAAACTTCCACTTAATTAACAGCTTAATTCAGTTAGCTGGTAGATAAAATGTTCTTCAAAATTGTTTCATATGACACATACCTCTTAATGTATCATAATCAATGCCTGTGATAGTCCACCCAAGATTAAATAGGTAATCTGCGGCCTGTTTCTGTAGGATCATGTTCTGACCCGAACGAGTCTATCAGAGGAGTTTTGTTCAGATACAGGTGCGGAAAACAAGTATCTGACGTAGAAATAGCTAGATCTTCATTTAAATCACTTTGTTGATTGATATAACAGCGTTTACAGACAATTCTCACACCGGCAGCACCTCGGTATGGAAATCAGAAAAGTTACAAATGTGATTCACTTATGAGGTATATATAGAGCAGGCTGGTTCGGATATACGGACATGTCCGTATAAGCGGACCAGACTATGTCCGTATAAGCGGACCAGACTATGTCCGTATAAGCGGACCAGACACATAAACTCTCCAGTTTTCTCGTAAAACGTGCCCTAATCTATACAATACAACGTAAGACCTGATCCTAGACACCTAGACGGAATCAACAGATGTAGTGCACCAACAGACTCCCCCTCAGATGTTGATGGAGTCGCCTATACATTCTGACTGCAAAACCATGTCTATTCATCTTCAATCTAGATCAGTCTCTGGGCTTTTTCTTCTTTCAATCTTCAGACTCCCCCTCTCGATTTACTGGCATTCTTTTGTTCTTCAGTAACATCTTCAGGATCGTTGTCTGATCTACACAGGCTTTCAGAATTGATTTCCAGGATCAAAACTTGGCTCTCTTCCAACAGAGATTTTCAGAATATCGAAACCTGGCTACCTGCACAATCTTAACCCAGACATAAATTTTCTAATTTTATCATATATCAAATACCTGTGCACCAACACATGACTCTCATAATCACTAAAACAAACATATAATTGCAACATCTCAGGCTCTCTTTCAAATATCTATGATGAACCACTTAAAGAAGGTTAGATTTAACGAAAACAGTTAGATTTACACAAACACTCCCCCTCAAATGCTGCTCATCATGTTTAGCACTCGGAATTTTGAAAATCAGTTTTCCAACATCAGTTGTCGAAAATCTTTTTGACTTTTTCAAAAATTATGCTAAGACACACACAAAATCTTTTTGGATTTTCTGAGAGACTAAAATATAGAAATAAAATATTTACAGACAATATTTTTGTGAGTTCGTGTAAGAGGATCATATCAGTTTATGAGACAAATCACTAACACCGTTAAGCTTCATTTCATTTTAAGTTCTAAACAATTCACCTAGATTGTCAGTATATTGGTCCACTTAAATTTTCACACAAAGTTCAACTGTTTCGAGATACGATATTAATGTCTTAGAAACTTAAACTCAATCGCGTGTTCCACCTCAGAATATACTCCCGTATCCAGATCCCAATAATCAGTCTTACAGGTAATTATGACACAAATGATATCTGTATATAAATTAGGTAATGCGAGGGCCGAGGGATCTCAGTTCGATACTTCCGTATACGCAGAGAGATATCGGCTTCGACTTTTCGGTATGTCCCCTTTAGAGGATCTTTTAGCTACAACAGCAGCGACTATCAATTTTATTGTTTCATCAGCATGCTGAGGGTTTATGCTATGTTTCAAGCATTGCGGAAAGTATTATCCAAGGACTAGGTCAGAACCACCGTTCAGCAGAAGTCCCGGAATAATACCCCAGACATCATTGAGTATAAAGACCTAGTATATCAGATTATGAAACCTTTCAAACAAGATTTCGGGGGTTACCCATATATCCGAGAGATGTTTCCCCACGATATAAGCAAGTTTGAAATTTAGATTTATATCTCGTCACAATCTACTAAATGTGCAAAAATCTACTGGCATATCCGCAGTGAGATTGTTTATCACATTTTAACATTTCATTTCTTTAGCATGTTGTGACAGTCTACTGATGTACTATCATTTCCTCTTATCACAACGAAACTCATTTTGAATTTATCATGTTTTTGGCTTTTTCAAATTTTCAAATGTTTTTGGATTTTCTAAAAATTTTCTACTCCCCCTAAAATGCAAACACATTTTAGAAAATTTGAAAACAAACTGTACAATAACGTGACAACTAATATCGAATCACCTCAATTCGCCATTCACTTGGCATAAACAATCAGAACTCCCCCTCACAACAAACCATTTTCTCATTAAGATTTCAAAACACTTAAGTTTGTTTTAATCAAAATGATTTTTCCGGAAAATAAGTTTGTTTTTTACCACTTGTAAAGTTGGGAATGTGGTTCATCATATTGTCTCTTGTCATATATAGTAAATCAAGTACAAATTAATGTCCCTGATTTACCATTTGCATTCAAGCAACCTCTAAATCAATTGTAAAAAAAATCACTTGTAAAAACACACAATACCACTTGTAGGAATGTTACGTCTACATTACTATTTTACCAATCAGGATGCCGATTCCTGCTTCGCATTTACCAACCTGGAAGCTCCGGCGTAGTCATTCAACCTGTAGAGTTTTAACAATTTTAAGAATTTTCAAAACAACTTTATTAAACATGAAAGATGCCGATTCCTGATCCACGATTACAAACTTGGGATCTCCGGCAAGTCAGGTGTTTTAAGCAAAGAAAATGTCCACCCAAGCCTGACCAGCCTTGGGTGTTTTCAGTGCAGAAGCAGTTGGAGTGTAAGTTGCTTTCTTTTTAGCATAAAACTCTTTTACCCCTTTTACTTTTCCATCGACCATTTTTCCGAAAATCTTCTTAACTTTCCCATTAAACGCTTTCTCAACATCAAATTCATTCTTGTCAGAATAAAATTGATTAGAGATCTCAACTTTCCCAACTTTTGATTTAAAATTCTCAATCCTCAATGGTGGAAAGTTCTCATCATCCATTGAAGGAACTGAGTTTTCATCACTCTCATCAAACTGTGGCTCCTCTGATTTTGTGGAATCAGATTCATTGCCAGATTTTAGCTCTGATTTCTTAATAACCCAAGCTTGATTGTCAAGATTTCCCTTCTTCTTGTAAAACCTTTTCGAACACTCACCAACTTCATATGTTGAATTTTTGAAAACTTTAAATTTTTCAGTTGGTGGTTCGGTTTTATCAACAATAACTTCTTTCAGTTTTCCAGAAACTCCCTGTTTTGTGTTAGTCGCTTTCGGACAGTTCCATGCAATATGACCAACTTCATTGCATCTGTAACAAGTTCTTGTCTCTTTCCTTTGAAAAGCTCCATTCTTCATCTTTTCAGCAAGAAACTCCTTGTTTGACTGTTTCCAGAATGAGCTCTTTGCTTCTTCTTCATGACTAGTTCCTGCAACATATGTCATTTTTTATTTAAAATCTCGAACATATTTTTCATTTTTATAGTTTTCAGGTGGAATAAAACCAAGTCCTTTCTTTTTGTAGCTACGATTGTGGTTTGATTTCTTTTGAAAACCAGAACCAGAATTGTAACCCTTTTTCTTGTTTATCCGCTGTTGAACTCTTGAAGTGTATTTTTTAGATTTTCCAGTAAGATTTAAATCTTTTATTTCAGAAATATTAATTTCTATCATTTTGAAAACCTTTTTGATCATGTCAAAACGAACACTTCTTATTGGAAACTCTTTATCAAAATATAATTTGTCAGAATCATTCAAAGTTTATGCAACTTCAAATGTTTCGTCATTCAAATTAGATTTTGACAACAAAAACTCTTTACTGTAAACCCTTTTTCCCGACGATTTTGAACTCTTTTCGGATGAATTTGAACTCCCGACTGACTGACACGAACTTTCGGACTCGGACTTTGACTCTGACTCCTCATCCTTATCCAACACCTGATCAACCACTCTTTTTATCAGTTCTGACTCATGATCTGTGTCGGACGCTGTGAACGTGACATCAATATTGTCCGGTAAAACATCGGTTATCTCAGATTCTAACTTAATATTGACCGCCTTTTTTAGTTCTTCCTCGTTAGGTTTTCTAGACGAGTACCCTTCCCAAATCGGAGGCGGACACTTATTATAACAGACACCCTGTTTCTTACCAGTATCCTTTTTCTTTGGTTTTTTGGTTTTATCTTCATCTTTAAATGCCTCGAAACCTTCAACTATTGGATAAATTCTATCCATTACGTAGTCACAACCTTTGTAACTTTGCAGCAATCTTCTGATTCTTTCATTCTCAGCTGCTTCATTCTCCAACTCTTTCTTTCTCTTTGCACATTCTTCTATGTACATGTTAATCTCTTTCTGCTTTGTCATCATAGTAGCATTCAACATCTTCAAAGCTTTCTCTCTTTCAGAGTTAGTCTTTTCCAGACTATTCACAGTTCTGTTCAATACATCATATGACTGTTTCAAATTTTTTACATCAAACAACAACTTTTCTTTCAACTTTTCTAACTCACTAAACCTCTCATCTTTTTCTATACATTGTTTACATGACTCTAAACAAGTAAGACAGGGTTTTGTGATTTCAACGATCTTCTCGACTTCAACTATCTTTTCAACTTCCACAATCTTCTCAACTTCAACTATCTTTTCAACTTCCACAATCTTCTCAACCACTTTGATTTCTTTCAATCCTTTTACAGCTTTCCTCTCTTTTAGTTTCTTCAATTTTTCTGCAAAATAAAATTCAAAACTGTCAGAAGATAAATGAGATTTTCCAATGTTTATCTGTTCAACTTCTTCATCATCATCACTGCTTTCAGAAGAAACAGATTTTCCATCTTGACTCTCCTCATTATCCGACATCACATCCATCCACTCCTTCATCAACTCTGGCTTTTGCACAATCTGAGCAATAAAAGCTTTAACATTAGGATCAGCTGGAATGTACTTGTCCCAGCTAAAACCATCAGCTACTTTCTCGTCGTCTTGATCCATGATGCCATAGTAAGCCTTTTTGTTTGCATCTTCGATCATTCTTCCATGTGCCGTTTGAGGTTCCTTTTGTTGATGCGGTTGATGAGTAATTTGCTGATAAATGGTCTTCCTATAATAATCATCTTTTCCAGAAGACTCCTTTGCTCCTCTCGGCTCCTGATTCTTGCACTCCCTTTTAAAATGACCTTTCTCCCTGCAACGAAAACAAACAACTTTAGATTTATCAAATCCAAGATTAGAAAGATTTGCATCCAAGAAGTCATTTCTTCCTGTAACCAATCTAAACTTTTCTGCTCTCCTCAAAACACTAGCTAAAGCCCATTTAATATCCATCAGTTCCAGCTCCTCTGCATCTATCTGGTCATAATCTTCCTTTGTGAGCATCGGATTACCAATTTTTCCGGCAATCAACCCTTCATAAGATTCTAATGCAGTGACCAATAATCCCATATGATGCTTTACAACTTCTTCAGAATAATTTTGACCGTTTTGAAGATGTAGAGCTACATTGCACTGAATCAAATTCCCATTTCCAGCAGATGCACTTTGAACACTTGGAGGATTCACCGTTGAGAACCCACTAGTGTTGACTGATCCTTGACTGCTTGGTGTAGACTGATTTCCAGCACTAAATGCAGTTTGAACATTTCCTTTATAGTACAATTTAATATCTTGTTGATGAGTTGAACTATTCATTCTAGCAATTTTCTGCTGCTCCAGATCTTGTGCCTCCAGTTTCTCGATAAACTGTGCAATCGATAACCTTTTAAACTGTCCGGAATTCTTCAATATCATCAGATATGTACCCCATTCCTTTTGCGGTAACGCATCAGCAAGCTTTTCAACCCATTCTGCTGGAGTTTTTGTAATCTTCAACTGTGACATGGTGCGTACAAGATGACAATATCTTTCAATAAGACTCTTTGTTGTTTCACCAGGCATGCACGTAAACAATTCAAACTCTTTTTTCAACAAAGCTGCTTTACTTTGTAACATTTCAGTGCTTCCCTCAAACTTCTTTTGAAGAGCTTCCCAGATAGAATAAGAATTTTCATCATGTTGAAGCAACACAAATATATCTTCTTTTATCGCTTGTTGTAACAAATTGATCATCATTTTCTCTCCTTTATAACTTTCCCTCTCTTGTTCAGTAAATTCAGAAATGATTTTATCAGCTCCCATTGTATTCTTTGGCCTCTCATATTCAGTTTCGATACTCTCCCAAGCTTTTAGATGATTTGCCTGAACCCAATTCTCAAACCGTTTCTTCCACCCGTGATAATCTTCAATTCCCATAAGCTTCGGGGGTTTTTAAATTGTTCCGGTTTCATTTTCTGCATTCATGTTTTGAACAATTGAAGCTGGAGTAGTCGATGAGGCAAATGCGTTGTAGAACTCGGAATCCATACTGGCTTAACACGTTTTTCAAGGCAAATGACAAAAGAGCGAACCAACTCAGAAATATCTTTTGGAGCGATCCAGCAACAATGTCCGTTCGAGCTGACCAGAAGTTGTTCGTTCGAGCGGACCAGAAGTTGTTCGTTCGAGCGGACCAGAAGTTGTTCGTTCGAGCGGACCAGAAGTTATTCGAATGAGCGGACCAGAACTGTTCTTTGAAGCGGACCAGAATATGTTGTTTGGAGCGGACCAGAATGTGTTCTTTGGAGCGGACCAGAAACTGTTCTTTGAAGCGGACCAGAATATGTTGTTTGGAGCGGACCAGAATGTGTTCTAATAAGCGGACCTCAATTTTGACAGCGAATTCGAGCAGAAAAACTCAGATTTCTCCTAAACTGTTAGGAATTTGGATCTGAAACTTGGTAGGGTTGTAGATCAGGTATACACGCACAACATATCCAAAAATCAGCTAAAATGGACCGTGAAATCTCAGTCTGACGAAGAAAGAAGGTGTAGAAGAAAGAATGCGTGACGAAATCCAGCAAATTTCAATAGAACTCCTCCTCCTGAAGCTCTGATACCACTTGTAGGATCATGTTTTGACCCGAACGAGTCTATCAGAGGAGTTTTGTTCAGATACAGGTGCGGAAAACAAGTATCTGACGTAGAAATAGCTAGATCTTCATTTAAATCACTTTGTTGATTGATATAACAGCGTTTACAGACAATTCTCACACCGGCAGCACCTCGGTATGGAAATCAGAAAAGTTACAAATGTGATCCACTTATGAGGTATATATAGAGCAGGCTGGTTCGGATATACGGACATGTCCGTATAAGCGGACCAGACTATGTCCGTATAAGCGGACCAGACTATGTCCGTATAAGCGGACCAGACACATAAACTCTCCAGTTTTCTCGTAAAACGTGCCCTAATCTATACAATACAACGTAAGACCTGATCCTAGACACCTAGACGGAATCAACAGATGTAGTGCACCAACAGTTTCGATCAAATATTAACTGAAAAGACCCAAAACAGAATGCACCTATTAGGAGATCCTTCTTTTTCTTTCTTTTACGTAGTATATCATCACCAAACAATATCCTTCTTTTTCTTTCTTTTACGTAGTATATTGGTTAATTTCATCAACTGTTACGATGTATGTCCGTAAGATCAGTAAAGCAGTCGTCCAATTTTATAATTTGGGACAGGTGTTTCGGATCAACCCAAGTGACCCGTTTCAACTGTTATGATGTACATGTTCTGGTTCATTACATAAATTGCCCATGTTGTCACAATATATCAACTTAGAGGTGGCAATCTCGACCCATTTTGCTCATGATGGGTTGATTCAGGTTATGTTTTATCTCTAATGGATCCAACAATACAGTAAAACTATAGCTAAATAAATAAATAACAAGTCACCCAAAGGGTATTGTAAAGTAAAATCTCATAAATCATATTATTTTTTATTCAAAAACTTATATTGTTATGAGATAATACTAATTTTCTACATGATACGTCAATTATTTATTGAAAATAACAGAAACTGTTTCACGTAGGCCCATTTCAAAATGTACATGAAAGTTAACCATTTTGGCTCATCTATTTATCTTTTTTTTTTTTCTGAAAGATTAACTATATTCACAGAAACACTTCCCAGAAAAAAAACAGAGGAGAGCACGACCAAACTATAACATATTGAAATCACACCATTTTTCCAAGAAATATGTCTAAAATTGGACCTATTTATGAACCCAAACAACACGCACAACACTAGTATATCTGAATTCTTTTTTGTTGGTTTATCCTTTTTGAACACTAACAATAATTTAAGCTTAACTTGCAGTCAAGGCCAATCATGAGTCAGCGCACTACTTTGTTAGTGGGAGTTGTTGGGGAATTGACTTGCAAGTGGTGTCACGACTTCTGACCACATACACACACATTAGTCATAAATGTTGCCAAAAGTCGCTAATTCATAATGTATTAGATCACTTAGTCAATGAGAGTTAACATACATCATATTATAGTTTTGATATATTACGCTACTTTGCATTACAATACATTATATCTCTTGAAAGTTTGCTTTATAAGCAAATGAAACATCTAAATCAAATTTGCAGCTAAGATATATATTAATAAGTCTCTAGGAGAATGTTAAGGTCTTTACAAAATTCTTTTAAAAACAATATTTAACGTATGAAAGAATAATTTAAAGTTAGTTGATATATTTTATAAACTATCTGTGAAATTTTGAAAATATACTAGTGCTTGTTTGTAATAAAGCATTGTATTCCTTATCAATTCATATATTTTCTTTTTAAGGGATATATCTAGGAGACGTTGTTGACTTCAAAGTCTTTGTATGAAGAAAAAGAAAAACAGAGCAGGGTCTACACCATAGTCACCTACTTCGCTGGGAATCACGTGTTTTTCGAATTGGTACGGAATACGTATACGAACTGGTACGCTTTCAATTCGCGAATTTAGGGTTTCCATTCGTCGATCTGATTAAGCAATTCGTTTTGGGGTTCGATTTAGGGTTCATGTTAGATACGTACCTTAATTGTGGAAATCGTATTAGAGATTGCGAATTTAGGGGTTTTTTTTGCGGGAAAAAAGAGGATACGTATAATCAGAAAAATCACACTACTAACTGAAACATTGCCACCCTCTTGCGCCTCAAAAGCTCCGCCCTGTATGAGAATTTCTCAAAATATCAATTCATATTTTCTATATACTTAAAATTTCCAGGGGACTTCGTTAAAATTTTCAAGTCTTTGCGTGAAGAAAAAGATAAACAGAGGGGCCCTATGTTTTTGCCGTGTTGACTTCCTAGTCTTCCATGGTAATAATTACGTTTCTATTCATTTCTAGATCTATAAATGAACTAGTTTTGTTAGGCCTGGTCTATTCGCACACGGCATTAGTCTTTTTGCACACTCGAAGCGCCCCGCTTTGGCCAAAGCGCCCCGCTATGGCTAAAGCGGGGCGCTTCGAGTGTGCAAAAAGACAAAAAGTGTTGGCTGTAATTTGTGTTGTTTTTTTTTTGAAATAGGTGGGATGTGGGTTAGTTTGGTAGTGTTTTTTGGAGGAAAAAATTGTATTTGAGTTTTATAATACGTTGTTTTATAATTACGTTTTTTTACGTCATTATTTTTATAGAACGTATATAATATAAGTGCGTCTTTATAAACTGTTAACCTAGTTTATTTTGTTAAATTAAACGAACACGTTAAATAAATTGTACAGAAAGCCATAAGAATTAAACGTAAACAATCCAAAACCAACGGGATGTAAATATATATCAGTTTGTACATACAAAACAAAAAGGTACAACTGACTACATAATACATAACAAAACACTATACAAACAAACTAAGGTACTAATCCTCGTGCGGTGGGGACGGTGGGAGGGGAAGTGGAGGCAACCCAGCGGCCTCTCGTAGAGAAACGAGCGTCTCGATGATCCAGTCCTGGCGTGCGGCCTGGCGTCTCAGGCGCCGGTCGAAGTCCCGAGCCACCTCACGCGCTACCGGAGGCAGGTCAGCGTAAACGTGCTGCGGGTACTGTGGCGGCTCCGGAGCTGGCTGAACTGGTGGTACCAGGATCTCCTCGATATGCTCCTCCTGAGCCGGATCCTCTAATACAGGCTCAGGCTGAGCCTGAGCCTGAGCCTCAGCCTCAGCCTGAGGCTGGCCCGGGAACTCATCGAGTCCCAGAGCCTGTAGCTGAGCCTGCCGAGCGGCCGCCTGCTCAGCAGGAGGAGCCAACACTCCAGGCCTCAACTCAATAACAACCGGGATGACCTCCGGCACCGGCTCCGGCTGCCAAATCTGCCCGTCCATGCCCCTAAACCTCAGACCAACATCAAAGCGACGGGTGATCTGCATGCTAGAAACTGACGTGCGGCCCAACCTGGTAGACGGGACCGGATCGGACAGCAGCGGATCTCCCTCGAGCACGATCCCGAGCGAGCGAGCGATGGCGGTGATGAATGAGCCAGTGTGCACCCACCCGCGGAGCTGCCGGTGGTATGCGGTGGCAAAGTAATCTGCCAGGCAGGCTGCTAGATTGCAGGGCTGGCCCCGCAGTAGGCAGTATAGAAAGAAAAGGTCACCGAGGTTGACCTTCTCCCTGCTGGCACCCCGAGGCACGATAGTTGCCGCGATAACATGCTGCAAGTATCGGAACAAGGGGTCTCTAATGGAGGTGGCCTTTTGCCAGGATTTCCCAAAGGGTCTAGTGGAAATGGACCTCCAGAAACTGATAAGCGTCTGCCTGTCCATCATCGTAACCGCCTGCGTATATAAATCAGTATCAAGCTCGGCCTCTGTGTACAAACCTGTATAAACAAATAATATTAAATAAACAAATGATATTAAATAAACAAATAACATTAAATAAATAAATAATAATAATAAGCAAATAATATTAAATAAACAAATAAGATTAAATAAACAAATGATATTAAATATAAAATAATAAATAATATTATTTAAACAAACCTGTATGCACAACAAACTGCCGCACACTCATCTGAAACTCCTGACCGGCGAGACGGAATGTAACCTCGTGGACTGGAAAATCCGGGTCCTCGACGTAATCCGCCGGATGCGGCACGTATGTAAACGTGGAAAGAAACTCCCACGTAACCTCAGGATACGAGTCCTCCATCGCTAACTCAAATAGGCGCGACCAAGGAGTATCTAGTCCAACTATCTCACGCGCCCGCGCGGCCTCTCCCACGGTGTCCAGCAGGCCCCAGTCTATCCCTACATGCTCCCCAATGGGGATGCCGCGCAACCTCGCGCATCTCCTCCTCGCCCGTGACCCCGCCGGAAACTGCAGGTACGGACATGCCGGCTGCTCTCCCTCATCTCCCACCACTCCCTCAGCCTCCATATGCTCAATCTCATCATCGGAGGAATCCATCTCTGCACGTTGAAATAAAAAAATAATATTAAATATAAATAATAAATAAATTATATTATTTAAACAATTTAAATAATAAACAAATAATATTAAATATAAATAATAAATAAATTATATTATTTAAACAATTTAAATAATAAACAAATAATATTAAATATAAATAATAAATAAATTATATTATTTAAACAATTTAAATAATAAACAAATAATATTAATTATAAATAATAAACAAATATTATTAATAAAAAAAAAAAAACATGAACCAAGGCGCCGCGCTTTGGCCTCGGCGCGGCGCTTTGGTTCTTCGTGATGAAGAACAGCGGACCGGATCGATCCCCAGCCCAAATCAAACAAAAATCAAACAATAATACACACATAACTTGAACCAAAACATGAAATGAAGTTCGATCGTACCTTTTAGCGGGTGAAACGAGTGAAATGATGTTCGATCCGGTCTAGTGTGTGTAAATCGCACTGGTTGTGTGTGTTTGGGTGTTTGGTTTGAAATGGGGGAGAAGGCCCTCCGCTTCAGCTATAGCGAGGGGTCGAAGCGCCCCGCTTTGGCCATAGCGCGGCGCTTTGAGGTCAAAGCGGGTCGCTTAGGTCAAAGCGGGGCGTTTCGGGCCTTTTTTTATTTTTTTTAAATTGTTTTTAATTCACAAACGCGTCGATAATAGTCTAAATTTTACGTTTTTTCCATTATACATCATTTTTTATTATATATGAACTATATTGCAAGTTCCGGATCAAATCGGTTATCCAGTGTGTTGTCTATCAACAACATGATCAACATACAGTACAAGTTTATCCAGTGTGTTGCGATGACTTGGAAAGTGACTTTTTAGTGTTGCATGCATGCCCTCAACCCTGTTGGTCGTAGTTTGGTGAAAGTTGATAGTTTTGTTAATCCAGCATGATACAAACTTTTCACGGTACGGATCCAACCAGGATTTCTTCATATAATCAAAAACCTCTAAAATTAAAAAAAACGTAAATAGTCAGTTTTTGTTATTATATAAAATTTGAACATAATTATGTAAGAAATACCTACGTTCACGGTCATCTTCTTTCAGCTGTGCTTCAAAGTTTTCCAAGTTATACCTGTATATTTCCTCGGTCGTAGACTCGCACAATAACCAAAAACTACGTACGAATTCTTTCCAATCCTTGTCAGAGAATTTCTTCTTGCTGTTCTTATTAATATTTTGTTGAATATGGAACCGACAAAGATACTTATGCGCTTTTGGAAAAACTTGTTCACACGCGTTCATCAGCGCAAAATCCCTGTCTGTTAAAATCACGCGCGGTTCCATACATCCTACCAGCATAGACTTGATCCTCTGCAACACCCATAGGTAGTTCTCTGACTTCTCAGCGGAAATTACCGCACAAGCAGCCGTAAACGATTTGTTTGTCGACGTCATGCCTACGACCTGAACAAATGGCAGGTTGTACATGTTCGTTTTGTAGGTGGCGTCAATAATTAGCACATGCGGGAAGGCACACCACATATTGAATGATCTTTCGTGAACAAAGAAGACATCTTCAACTTCGTTTGATATCTCATTCGTGCGCATGTAATAAGTGTAATTTTTTTCGAGAAGAATGCTTTCAAGTTTTTGCATCGGAGACTTACCGACATTTTTTTCGGCGTTGATCTTCTGAACAGCGTTGTGTATATCTTTCGGAATAAGCTTTCTAGCCGGATTGTTTTTTGTCAGCGTTCGCCAGATACTTTGGTTAGGAATGTCTTGCTCTGCCAGCTCCTTAACCAGTTTTGTATCCTCCGAAGAAAGCCTTCTCGCATACGCGTGACCCTCTAAGTTTTCAATAGGAGTGTGGTTATGCTTCGCCTTCGTCACCTCGATCCTCCAAACACTTCCGGATGATTCCGAAAACCCGATCATCTCGAACGGGCAGCCTATTTTCTTGCTACCCGTTTTCCTCTGTGTAGCTATACTCTTATGCTCCCCACCAAAAGTACATTGAAACCAAATCTTGTAATTCTCTCCTCTTTTATTCGACCTCTTAGTCACAATGAGGTAACCGTTGTCTTTTGCCGTGTCTTGTACCCAACGCACCAACTCTTTACGTGACGAAAAGGTCTGCGTCGTATCAAACGAAAACGTAACCGGGTAACAGCCTTCCTCGTCAACAGACACATCCCCCGGCTCACCATCGTCACCGAGGTCCGAATATACTTGATGTTCAAAGTTGTGCTCGCCACCGTAACCGAAATTCGAATAACCTTGTAAGCTCTGTTGACAACCGTAACTGTCGCCACCGTACTCGCCACCGTAACCGAAATTCGAATAACCTTGTTGTGCGTAAGGGTCCTCCACAGGGTCCTCCACAGGGGTATTCAAATCCAGCGTCACCGTGTTATCACGATAATGAATGCCAGATACAACCTCTGCCTCCCTCAAGTTGGACGAGACCGGTTTCTCATACGAGTCAGAAATAGCGGTCCCCTCGTAAGAATCAGGAACAACTGTCTCGTCAGAATATTGACCGAAAATATAGTTGTTTAACCACGACATCGTTTTTTCAAGAGATGTAACTAATACAGCAAAACCGCGCGTTATTTTGAGAAGAAACACAACGGATCTGAAATGAAGGCAAAATGTATATCGAAGATGGAAATGTGTGATGGAAATGTATGTCGAAGATGGAAACACAACCTCAAGTTGGCAAAACGGACAGTGTGTGATGGAAATGTATGTCTCACAGGTTGCTTTTAAAAGGGGAAAAGGGTGAAATTTGGGGTCGAAGCGCCGCGCTATGGCCACAGCGCGGCGCTTAGGGTTAACGACAAAACATCATGATTAGCTTTATGTCTGTCAAACAGTAACGAATGTTTCAAACGTCAATCGAAGCACGTGTTGTCGATCGAAGCGCCGCGCTTTGGCCATAGCGCGGCGCTTTGGGGTGTGAAAATAATTTTGGGCGTGTGCAGCTAGCATGACCCTTTTGTTATTATCAAGAACCCATCACTTCACTACAAGAATCCATCTTTTATATTTCTCATTTTTCTATCTTAATTGGGGTTTTGGGATTAAAAAATGGGGAATCAGTGGGGTTTGGGGCTCCAATTTATTATTGTAACTATTATTATGGTTGCAACCACAAATACTTGTTTGGGGACTCGCAATATAAATAGCACGGTGGCTTGCTTTGAGCATGAGCGGCTTGCTCTTCTCAAATTCAAACATAGTGTCACAGATTACTTTGGTATGCTGTCATCATGGGCTGGCAATGACTGTTGCCGCTGGGAAAGAGTCATGTGTGATGTTGTCACTGGAAAGGTTGAAAGTCTTCATCTCAGTGGTTATGACAGATACTTAGTTAGTAAAGAGTTGAGCACTTCTTTAGGAGAGTTGAGGAATCTAAAACACTTGGACTTGAGTGGGAATGTTTTTCAAGGAAGCCGGATCCCTGAGTTCATTGGATCCTTGAAACAACTAACTTACCTCAATCTCTCCCATTCAAAATTTTCTGGTATTATTCCTTATCACATTGGAAATCTGTCCAATTTAAAAAGTCTTGATCTCAATGATAATTCTCTGATCGTACATGATATGAATTGGATTTCTGGCCTTTCGTCACTCGAGCATATTGACTTGAGTTATGTGAATCTTACTGGAGCAAATATACTTGATGTGGTGCTTTACATGGCTCCTTCAGTTAAAGTGCTAAGTTTGTCATCTTGTGGTCTTTTAATTGACGATTGTGGTTGGCTTCGTAATTTGAGCACTACACTTTCCAACATCAAACACCTGGATCTAAGTGATAATATTTTCACAGGTAAACTCCCTCACTTTTTTCAAAACATGACATCCCTACAATTCCTGGATCTTTCATACTCTCCTTTTGTTGTTGCATCCAACTTTGCAAACTTGCTTAGCATGATCCCTTCTTTATTAGAGCTCCACTTGTCAAATTGTAACCTCAAAGAGACGCATCTATCTCATATTCTTCATAATCTTACTACCCTTTCTAACATCCAACATTTAGATCTATCTTCAAACACGTTAACAGGTTCAATTCCAGAATCTCTGACAAAATTAAAAGTGTTAGATCTATCTAATAACGACCTAACGGGTTCCATTCCCACATTCCCTGGGAAACTTGCGGAACTTTACCTTTCTGGTAATGACTTGAACGGTTCAATTCCAGAATCCATCGGAATATTAGCTTCTTTAACAGCTTTGTCTCTAGACCGCAATGCGCTAAGCGGGACTATTCCAGATTCAATTGGGCAGCTCTCTAAACTCCAGTTTCTTGATGTCTCTTGGAATCGGTTAATTGGGAGTATTCCGGTTTCAATTGGGCAGCTCTCTAAACTTCAATTTCTTGATGTCTCTTCGAATCTGTTAATTGGGAGTATTCCGGTTTCAATTGGGCAACTCTCTGAACTCAGTACTCTTCATATCTCTGATAATTCTTTGGAAGGAGCAGTTTCTGAATCCCATTTAGCTAACCTTTCGATGTTGGAGGACTTAAATACAGCTTATAACAGTAAGTTAGCTTTCAATGTTTCACGTGAGTGGCTGCCTCCATTCCAATTAATACGTATTGATCTGAGTTCTTGCAAGATTGAAAACGGATTTCCTCAGTGGCTTCAAAATCAGAGGAAACTTCATAAATTAGTGTTATCTAATACAACCATTTCAGGACCTCTGCCCACATGGTTGCGAAAGATGCCCATCATTCCTTTGATGGATCTTTCCCACAACAACCTCAGCGGACCTTTAACCAACCTTCCTAATGGGGTTGCTAATATAGATGATGAGGATTTTATTGAACTGGTGTTATATCTTCAAAATAACACTTTCAATGAGTCGATTCCAAGGTCCTTGTGCAAGTGGAAAAATTTACTTTATCTTGATCTTTCCAAAAATCAGTTAATTGGGATAATTCCCAAATGTTTCAAGAATCTGCAAAAATTGATATTCCTGAGATTAAGCTCAAATGGGTTGAGTGGCATCATTCCAAGTTTCATAGGGAACATTTCAGGGTTATTATCATTAAACTTGAATGATAACAACTTTAGTGGTGAGCTTCCTGCAGAGCTTTGGAATTTAAGTGGGTTATTGTTCTTAGATTTGGGTGACAATGCATTATGTGGAAAATTACCAGAATGGATTGGAGAAAAAATTAAATCATTGCTGGTTTTCAGGTTACACAAGAATAACTTCACTGGGGGAATTCCTCGATCTCTGTGCACCATTATAAATCTTCAAATTTTGGATGTTGCACACAACAGCTTAACAGGAACAATCCCTCATTGTCTAGGAGAATTACAAGGTATGCGTAGTCATGATAACAGTATAATTTTTGGTGGGGGTACTGAGGAGGCGCTCATTCAGGATATGAAAGGCAGTTCTTATGAATATACGAATACATGGGATCAAGTAAAAAACATAGACCTTTCAAGCAATAAATTCGTTGGAGAGATACCTGTGGAATTAACTGCACTTTCTTCATTGTTGGGTCTCAAATTGGCCAATAATCATCTTAGTGGAGGCATTCCAGACAACATTGGAAACATGAGAATGTTAATTTCTCTCGATTTATCAGGAAACGAGTTGGGCGGGCTGATCCCTCCAAGCATTACAAATTTGACTTTTTTGAGCCATTTGAATTTGTCAAACAACAAATTGTCGGGCCGAATTCCAACAGGAAATCAATTGCAGACCCTCATTGATCAATCAATATATGCCGGGAACAAAGATCTATGTGGTTTTCCGATGCCAAAGTGCTCCAATCCTGATGATGACCCAACCATGACTCCCAATAATAAGTATGAAGCAGCTCATGAGCCCAACAAGGTATGGTTTTATATGGACATAATGTGTGGTTCTGCAACAGGCTTTTGGGGAGTTATTGTAGTTTTGATTTTAAAGAAGCAATTGAGACATAAGCTTTTCATGTTTGCTGAGGAGTCTATGGATAAGATACAGGTTGGAATCATGGTAAGAGTTAACAAGATGAAGAGAGGAAGAGGAGCGATATAGATCTACTCAAATGGAAGTAATTCACATATATATTATCAGTTCTTGTTTTTCATTTTGTTGTTGCTTTTAGGATTTTAATCAAAAGGTATTTGTTATATGGTGTGTGTGTTTATATACATAAATAAATTTGTTATGTACTTATCCGGGCCTGTAGCTGGCTTTGGCTTTGGAATTTTTAGTTTAATTTTGTCTTCGGTTCACCTTTTATGGGTTTCTCTGTTTATTCTTTCGATTTCAAAGGGTAAAACACAAATTAATCTCCGGCGATATTCAGTCTTCAAACACGGTTCTAATTTAATATTATTCTTTTCTAATTTTCTGTGTGAAAATGCTAATTTTGTCAGATAGAGGAAAGAATAATGAACAACTTTAAGTAGGTGTGGTCGTTTACTTCTCATGAAATGTGCAATTCAATTTCTCATTTCTTTTTTTAACCCTTCATATAATAAGGAAGGTAACAAAGCTGACTAGTTAAAAACATATGCACACCACATGTTTGATCACTGGCGAAGCTTGAGATTTCCGACCCGGTGGCAGAAGTCACCGGACCTAAAAATTTCTATAAAACCAGTGGGTCGAAAACGTATATACCTGAAAATTTCTATACGAAAACTACATACTCTCCACTACTGAGTGAAAACTTCGGGGTGTCGGCCGCCCCGCCCCTTAAGTTAAAAGCTTCGCCCATGCTAGAGTTCAAAATGAGCAGAGAATGGTGACATCTATGTCCAAAAAGTCTCTACATAGCAAGGTTGATACTAGTGGACCTGTTTATCATGAGAATTTTCTAATGTTAATTCACTTTTGATAAAATGATTGTGTGAGATAAGGTTTTTAAATACAAACCACAATTCGTATACAAATTATAACCATTTAAAAAGTGTTATGTGGTATCCAACTAAATAATATCAATTATATTGAATTCTCTATAACTATGATAACAAACAATTAATTCTTTATTTAGATCTTCCTTTTGTTTTCAATGTGCTGACATAAAGAAAAGTGCTCATATCATTTACATATGTGCTAAAATCTATTATCTTGATTAATTTTCATGTGCTAATATAATTCAAAGTGCTACTTTTATGTATCTATTGTTTTAGTATGTGCTAATTTAACTTTTTTTAAGTGCTAGGATCTGTTCTCACGGTTTGTAGGATAAATTTTGTTTGTACCATAACCAACCCCTATGTATGGAATCATAAATTACTTCTTTTTTTTCTTTCTGTCGTTAGATCTTTTCTTTCTTTCTGTCATCAGATTTGTGAATTAGTATTAGGGGCTATTTGGCTACTTCTTTATGTTTAAGTGCTGAATCAGTAAAAGATCTAAAAGATCTGAACCATTAAGTGTTGAACCAGTAAGAGGTCTAAACCATTAAGAGCCAGTATAATGTCTGACCAATTCAGATTCTGCTTAACCGTTCAGAGGCAAATATCTGACCAATTCAGATTAGAGGTCTTAACAATTCTGACTTAGTATAATTCTTAACCATTGAAAAGCAAATGTCTGAACCATTCAAACATTTGCTCATTTGATCATGAAACAAACAGTCTGAATTAAGAACCCATTAAGCGGTAAACGAACAGCACCTTAGTTTCATTTTTTCTTAATTTGCTAATGGAATCATTAACTATGTAAAATTTCAATTTATTAATTTCCTATTAGGTTAGAAATTATGAATATGATTCATAGAATACCATTAATTTGCTAATGCATAATGGAAAGATTTTGTGATGAATCTTATCCGACCCGATTCGAACTGAATCGTCGAACCGACCCAAAAATTTTCATGTCCGGATATATAAAATTACAGCATCTAAAAATAGTGAACCCACTGGAAAATATTCTTGGATCCAGCGGCACTGATTCCAAGGTCATTGTGCAAGTGGACATTATTGGAATATCAGAATCTTGCCCAAAATAAGTTAACTGGCAAAACTCCCGAGTGTGTTAAGAACCTGAAAAATTTGTGTCTCGTGAGATTAATGTCAAATGAGTTAAGTGGCATCATTCCAAATTTTATAGGGGGAAGTTCATCATTAGAAACGTTTAACTTGAATGACAATGTCTTTAGTGGTGAGCTTCCTATAGAAATTTGGAATTTAAGTCGGTTAAGAGTCTTAGAGTTGGGTTAATGCATTCTGCGAAAAAAATACCCGAATGGATTGGAGGGAAACTTAACACATTGTTGATTTTGAAGATACACAAATATAACTTCACTGGAAGAATTCCTCAATCTCTATGAAGAAATTTGGAGCTTCAAATTTTGGATGTTGCACACAACTTAGAAAATACCGGTTATTATGGTGAAATTAAAAAAACACATGTTGGAAAAAGTTATGGACGTTTTAAATTGATGGGGAATTGACACTTGTCTTGTATGTAGAGAGAGAAAGTTTGTCTTGTATGTAGAGAGAGAGAGTCAATAAATGTACCATTTCATTTATGCCCTTTCATTATTTTCTTTTCTCTGAAATTAATCTCAACTCTCCAAATCTAAAATCAATGGACTAGAATCTTTCTTATATTTCCTATTTAGGCCCTGGGGTGTACCTTAACATCTAGGGTGTTAGCGATAACATGACATGTTAACCGACATTGCAAACCACTCCCTCCTTATGTTAAGGGATGTTAAAAGGATTATATGTGTAGGTCCCTCGGAGGTCGAGGTCAAACCTATTCCTTGTTATGCTTAACACACTAGCTAGTGCGGAATCCAAGCTAGAATGCAAACCGAGATCGAAGACGACAATACACGACACGCAAGATTCACCGATTAACACCTCTGTATTAATACGTATGAAAAGATCAGTTACAAGCTCAATGTTTACAGATGTATTCTATAAACTCTCAAAGTTCTCTCGTGTGTGTGTGTGCTCTCACTTGTCTTCTTCTACTTCGAAGTGAACACATTACATGGATATATATATCCATCACAGCATGTCTGGTCGAAGGATCAGATAGTATGATCGAAGGATCATCTATCGATCTCGAAGGATCATCTATCGATCTGAAACCTATCGAAGGATCCACATATACCTCCTTCGAGGTCCATCTATATCCATCGAAGGTTATCTTTCGAGCTCATCGAAGGATATAAACAATCCTTCGATGACCCATCCTTCGACCCAAACATCTTACAACCATGTTCTAAATGTTTGGTCAAGTCAAACCAGGAGGATGGTTGACTTGGTCAAACTTACATCGAACACAAACCTAAGACGTAAACCAGACTAACACAAGACATCGTTTTGTATCAGACAAAATACAGACAAAGTACAGACACAAGTGCACCAACAAACTCCCCCTTGGCTGTAGCTTTGTCTCGATTTTCATGTCTTCAAGTCTTTGACGTCTTTTCAAGTCTTCAATGTCGGAGGATCTTTAAAGTCTTCACGTCTTGAAAGCAGAAAGTGTATCAACAAACTCCCCGTTTCATGTAGGAAGTGTGTTGACAAACTCCCCCTTAACATAAGCTCCCCCTTGAGTTATGCTTGTGAAATACTTGTTCTTTATGAGTTGAGATCCTTGTGGTGTTGATGATGGTCAGCGGAAACTCGATCATCTTCATCACTTGAGTGCCTTCACGTCGTGTCTTCATTCCGAAGCTTGTCATCGACCATGTTCTCCTTGCCTTTAGAATATGCACATGCAAGAAATCTAAACGCGTAATGAGAACAACTGCCTGGAATATCATAAGCAAACGACACACATGTGACCATTGTTCAATCAAACACCGTCCGACAGTTTGAAAGTTTAACAAATTTTTATCAACTTTAGTTTTTAACTTTCAAAATTTGCAAATTTCAACCGTTTATGAAGAATCAGTCGTTTCGGTTTTCAATCAGGATTTTGGGAACGAAGACTCGAGATCCAACATCGGTCAATCAAAAATAAACTAGAAGCAAAATCTTTTTGGATTTTATAAAGTTTATATTAAAACACACCTAAAATCTTTTTGGAATTTTTCATTTTTTAAAAGTAAAGACGGAAAGCAATAAATAAATATATACAAAGATGCAGAAACGAAAGCAGTAAATAAATATTTACAGACATTCTTTTTGTGAGTTTCGAGGGTAAGAGAATCATATCAGTGTACGGTCATGCCAAAACGCTCTTGTTGTTCAATTAGTTAACATTTAGATAAGCATCCTATAACGATTATCGGTATTGTTGTCCACATAAGCTCAACTTATCAGATGTAATCATGGCGAGGGGATACGTTAAGTTATGATTTATACTTACCGACCGGTGTTCATCCACATCACGACACATTCCCGTATCAAGGTATGCACGAGGGTTCATCTTACCGGTGAGTATACCGATTATCATCTGTTTGACCGTATATGATGTGAGATACTCACTTATTTTGATTTGAAAACAAGCCCTATGTGATAGAATCACTTATTGATGAGGAACTTGATTTTCGATGCATGAGGGCACAGGAGCAAGTCCGTGAACAGGTCAGTACTTTCATACAGCAGAGAGACGAACTTGACTCCCGGATAAATGTGATATTTTATCACTTATTTTGATTGGACATGTGATTGTTGATCACTTATTGAGGTCGTATGCAGTATGTACACGTATGTATAGTATCATGGAAGATCTAGACTTGCGTCCCCGTTATTTTTCGGTAAAAGAAACAACCATGATACCCAGATGATAAGCAGCATAAAGACCGAATCTCTCAGAACCTCGGCAATCTCTCAAACGAAATTTCGGTACTAAGACCATATGCCAATGAATGGTTCCCACCTGGTCTTCAGTCGATTTAAGTTTATATCACCCTGCACACTTTAAAATGATTGTGAGCCTACCGATACATCTTATATAGAGCTGCTTATCATTTTTCATTTTAGGTTTAAAGAGGTTTAGACAGACCACTGATGTACTATCATTTTCTCTTTTTCTCGCCAGGAAACTCATTTTTGTTTTTCTATTGTTTTTGTGTTTTTGAAATTTTTCAATGTTTTTGGATTTTCAAATTTTGGATTTACTCCCCTTAAAATCAACAAACTAAGACAAAAATTTAAAACACAAAGATATTTACAAAAATGATTTTCCGATGTTGGTTAACTCATGTTTTACCTCAATGCCGTTTACCAAAATTAAGTTTTAATCAGAAATGATTTAGCGAATTTTGGAAAAATCAGTTGGCATGTCGGTAAGCGGTGCGGACCATGACAACATTATCTGGCCAAAGAGTGTTGAACGAGATAATAATTCACAAAGCAGCTTAAATATCGACAAGTATAGGAGAGATTAGAAATTTAAAACCGTATCCTGCAACTGCATCGTGCATTGCAAGGAATCTGAGTGCTCTCCCAAACTGAATATCCACCCGGTGTGGATTTCAAAGACGATTTTTGTAGCTACTGAGAAATCTGTTGACAGCAACAAGATCATAAACCTTTGGGTCCGGCTGGTCTTCCACATTGTACCAGCGAAGGTCTTTATCTTTCTCTTGAGAAGTAGTGTGCGGTTGTTCAATCCATGCCAAGGCATCCGCACACCCGGTTGGTTTGATCAACAAACACATTCTCTTCAATCACACCGTGGAGAAATGTACACTGCACGTTCATCTTGTGGACTTTGAACTTCGTGTGGAAGAAAAATCCATGAATCTTCGAAAAGCTTCAGACGTGCTACAGACGCGTACTTTTCATTGAAATCTTTCCTGAGGACCCGATCAAAAACCATAACAACCAAATTTTGGCACATATCTCTTCATGTCGAATTTTCAACTACATTCAACCACATTATTTCACCAACATATTCTTCTTCTTTTCCTTTTCTTTTCTCTCTCTCCATCAATGGCAACAAACTCTTAGATATAATGATGTTTCGGAGTCTGGTGTCGCCGATGTTGTGCATGGACGCTCCACTATCAACAATCCTAAGACTATCAATAGTTCCTCCTGGAATATCCTACACACTCACTCAGAGATTAGTTGGAGAGGGGGACCCAAGCCTTTGTGGACTTGGGTCGTCCTTGATCATCAAGGAAAGTGATCTCAATCACTTGATGATTAGGAAAAAGAACCTGTGGTGCTCCCCCTGATTGAATTACCTGCTTTTGCTTCCAAGCTGTTTGTCCTTTACCAGTATTTGAATTTATTGTTTTAGCATTTACTGGTTTTACAGTTTCAGATTTTTCTTGTACACGTTTTTCTTCTTTGGCCTCTGATTTTAAGGCCTTCTCAATTACCTTTTGATTCTTTTGCTTTAACTTCTTTTCCCTTTCTTTCAAGACACGTGGGTCTTGTTTCGGGGAAACTGATCGTTTCCGGCAATCGATTTCTTGGGGAGCACTCGTTTTTTACTTCAGCTTTTGCACGTGTGGGCAATATCTTACAATATGCCCAACTGTCCCACATTCAAAACATGTTCTCCGCTCTACAAACTTCGGAGAAACATGTTGATGACCAGACGGAGAACCAGACAATGAACTTCGTGATCTAGACGTGCTTGGACCTAAATCACATCCGTTGGTGTGTTGGGTGTAATTATTCTGATCATTTCGTTTTAAAATTCTAACTTGTTTTATAAAATCAATGTTAGATTTATCCTGAAATGTTTCAAGTTTGTCTGAACCCGTGGATCCAACAAAGTTCATTTTCGGTTCTCGTTTCTTAACAGGAGCTCTTTTGTTTTGCACCTTTCGTTGTTGAGACTTAGGTTGCTCAACCTTAGGCTGCTGAACTTTAGGTGCTTGAACATTCTTGTTCTGAGCCTTCTTTCCCTGTACCTTACCCTTTCCGGAGTTGACTTGTTGTTTTCGCTCAATTGGTAGTTTTTGGTTTCCGTATTGTTTTCTAATTTGTTCACACGGAATTGGATCACATTGAGTGACTGTAACTTTGCCACTTTTGTTCCCCAAAAACTTATCAGTGCATCCTTCAAAAATTTGCTCAATTAAATCTTGATTTACATTTTTAATTGGAAAATCTTTGTTAGAGTAGATTTTGCTATCTCCTTTGAGCGTGTACAACAAGTTATTCTCTTCACTGCTAGATACAAGGGACTCCATTGCTTTTGACATTTCAGTCTTACTCGGTTTCACTGGTGGATCACACAGGATGTGATTCTCGATTGGAATATCTGTTGTAACCGAGTTAGACTGTTGTTTCACAATTTCTTCAGATTCATCATCCGAAGAATCAGCATCCTCAACAATGGGAGGACTCTGTTCATTAACACACGATGAATCTGTCACACTCTCAGATTCTGATTGACCCGAGGATGATGTACCAGTTGTGAACCCGAGGCCTGCTGCAAAGTCATCTAGATCGAGTGGCACAGTAGGTTCAAAACGGGGCATATCCTCGTCATCAGGCAATTTGGAGTAATTGTGATTCATTGGGGGAGGACATGATTTGAATCCAATACATATTTTATCCCCCTTTTTCTTTTGAACGTCAATGATGTGATCCAATACATAGCGGGAATTGGAATAGCTTTCCAGTTTCTGCTTAATTGTCTCACATTCACATCGAGCTGTTGCCAACTCTACCATTTGCTTTTCAATTGTGTCAATAAGATTATTGTTAGCATGTTGTTTTCGCAAAACAGCCTTTTGTAATTCTGAAACATCATGTCTTAATGACGCAATTGTTGCTTTAAATTCCTTTTCATTTCTGGTTAAAAACAAGTTAGCTTCAGTTGCTTTAGAAAGATCTACAATCAATTCTTGATTGTGTTTGTGTGTGATTTCAATTTTCTCTTGCAAACCCTCGTGTTTGCTTCGCAATTCACAACACTTATCATTCATCGAAACATGTTTGTCTTGCAAGTCAAACAAACTAGCTTGTAAAGCATCATGTTTGCCTTGCAACTCAGACATGTTTGCCTCTAAATCAGCATTTTTAACACGCAAACTATCACAGTTATCACAACTAACAGCAATGGGTTCATCGACACATACCTGACTTGATGAACTGTCGACATTAGCCATAAAGGCTGAATGGAGAGAAGACGAAGAATAAGCAGCTTGATCCACTAAAATAGATCTTCTTTGAATTCCTGCTGCAGCTTCTTCCAATAGCTCATCAATATCTGCATTAACTGACGCACTTGATGTGTCATCTTCCTGATCATTCCCTGAACTCGAGGACTCTTCATCTGAACTTCCACTGTAACCGGAGCTGTCTTCATCTTCAGAAGATTCATCACCATTGGTGGAAGATTCTCCACCACTGGCGTGTTTAAGATCCTTGACAACTTCAGCAAAACAAGCTGTTCCATCTGGAGCATCATTTCCCAACTGAAGCGACCAATCACAACCTTCATCTATTTGAACCACAAGTGCCTGGTTGGCATTTGATGGCCCTGCTTGGCTTTAGTTGTTGACAGGTATCAACGTACGAACATTGTTCCTGTTCTGGTTCTGCTGGTTGCCTTGGTTTCTAAAAGGATTTTGGTTTCCATGCTGAGCTGGTCTTGTGCATTCCCTTTTGAAATGACCCCGTTCACCACAGTTAAAGCACTTGACAGCTTGCTTGTCGAACCCATACTTGGTGTCTTTCTTGCTTTCCAAGTTGGTTCTCCCCGTCCTTTCCATAAACTCCTTTGCTCTTCGAATTGCACTAGCAAGAGCCCATTTGATATCCATCATTTCAAACTCTTCTTTATCCACTTGCTGATAATCTTCATTGGTTAGATTGATATTCCCAATCTGGCCTGCGATCAATCCACAATAAGCACTAACCAAGGTGTTCAACATCTCCATATGCTCCTTGGCTATTTCGACACTGACTTTGGAAAAGTTGGAAGTGTCTAATCTGACTGTATTCGGATTGGAAGTGGCTTGAATGTTTGAAGAGCTTCCATAAAACCCTTGCTGTTGCGGTTGTTGCTGCTGAGCTCTGCTTGGGTCTAAGAAAGGCGGTGGTGTGAATTGCTGAGCTGTCGGTTGCACATTCTGTTGTAGAGAAGAAGAATCTGGTCTTGAATACATCATCGTGTATGCTGAAGGATCAAACTGATTTGTTGTGGAAGGTCCGGTGTTTGAGATGAAGGCTGTTTGAAGCTTCGCATGTTGAGAGGCTGGTTTTTCTCCACTGATACCTCCTGCAATCCCATAGTACATCTCTGGATTTTGAGGAGTTAGTGTTCTTTTTGCCTTAAGCTTTTCTTCTACATCCTTGTTCTCCAATTTTTGAATTAACTCATAAACGGTGATTGAGTCTAGAACACCATTTTCTTTGAGAATTTCAAGATAACTGCTCCACTTTGCTGGTAAGCTATCAGCGAATCTCTTCACCATTTCTTGTGGAGTGGCAGTGACTTTAAAAGCAAACATCTCGCTCAACAAGTGATGGAACCTTGTAGATAAATCTGCCAAAGTCTCATTCTCCAAACACGTGAATCCTTCAAACTCTTTTTTCAGTAATTCTTGCTTGATCTTTCTAGATTGAGCATTTCCTTCACATCGTAACGTGAGCATATCCCACAAGCTTTTAGTAGTCGTGCAGTAAACAAACTGGTGGTAAATGTCTCTGTGAAGAGCTTGTGTTAGAATCATGAATGCTTTCTTTTCTAACTCAAATTTCTTCTTATCATCTTCAGACATAGTGCTGTAAGTTTGTGGATTAGATCGTGCAACTTCCAAATCATTGTCAAATGCGGTGAAGAAGCACATCCATAGATCTTGACCTTGCCCTTGCCCCTGAACATAAGTTCTCAGCCTTTCTTTCCACCATCCCCAATCATTGATGTGATTTAGCTTTGGTGGTTTTGTGCTTGTACCAGTTTCACTGTCGTTCTGCATCATAGATTGAATGCTGCTGCTTTGATTTGTGACCAATGCCCATTGATTTGCAGTTATCATTGCAGCTTGAGGTGGGGCAATAGCCTGCATCCATGCAGTTTTGTTGAAATCTGACGCAGATTGCGTAGCTGATGATTGTGGAGTCAAAGTTGTTTGAGTCCACGCGGTTGGATCCCACTGACCGTGCGTAGCTGATGATTGTGGAGTCGAAGTTGTTCGAGTCCACGCGGTTGGATCCCACTGACCGTTTGTTCCCATTTTATAAAAATTAATATATTAAGTGAAAATTGATTTAAAATTTGAAAAACAAGTTTTCCCTTTTTTAAAATTTAATTTTCACAAACTATGTTAATATCTCGAATGATAACAACCAGCCGAAGGATTCTTGATCGAAAGACCTGAAAAACACAAACTTGTTAAACTTAAACAGACAAGGATCGAAGGATCAAAACTTGTTCGAAGGATCAACAGTGTTCGAAAGATCACTGTTTAGTTTCGAACAATTGATTTCAAAAGACTCTCCAATCGTAGGATCCTTGTCTTTCGAATAAGACCTGTAGATCGACAGATATATCCTTCGAAAAGATTCCTAGGATCGAAGGATAAGTCACAGACTTCGAAGGATGTTCGAAGGATGATTATCTATCGAACCTCCTTTGATCGAAAGATGATCTTTCGACTTCGAAGGATATCCTTTGATCTGCACTGACACAGTTGACAAAAGTTGACAGGTTGGTGAAAAGGTGATTGGTTGGTAAGAACTTTCGGCAGAAAGTATGGTCAGACCACCAAACCAAGATTTGAACACTAAAATAATACTCAAAAAGGACAGATCTTCTCCAGAAACCGGTACCGGAGTAAGCCGGAATTTTGGCCGGAAATATCCAAACCTCTTAAAAACAAGTTTTTAAGTTACCCAAACCGTCCTTTAACACACCCGGTTAGTTTAGAACACGTTTTTACTTCTGGAAATGCGAGAAAAACACTAAAAACGGGTGCTAAAACATGTGAGTTTTGTCCAAAACACTCCAAAGTCTTGTATAAACTCGGTTTTTAACAAGGAAAAGAGCCACGGCTCTGATACCACTTGTAGGTCCCTCGGAGGTCGAGGTCAAACCTATTCCTTGTTATGCTTAACACACTAGCTAGTGCGGAATCCAAGCTAGAATGCAAACCGAGATCGAAGACGACAATACACGACACGCAAGATTCACCGATTAACACCTCTGTATTAATACGTATGAAAAGATCAGTTACAAGCTCAATGTTTACAGATGTATTCTATAAACTCTCAAAGTTCTCTCGTGTGTGTGTGTGCTCTCACTTGTCTTCTTCTACTTCGAAGTGAACACATTACATGGATATATATATCCATCACAGCATGTCTGGTCGAAGGATCAGATAGTATGATCGAAGGATCATCTATCGATCTCGAAGGATCATCTATCGATCTCGAAGGATCATCTATCGATCTGAAACCTATCGAAGGATCCACATATACCTCGAAGGATGATATCCTTCGAGGTCCATCTATATCCATCGAAGGTTATCTTTCGAGCTCATCGAAGGATATAAACAATCCTTCGATGACCCATCCTTCGACCCAAACATCTTACAACCATGTTCTAAATGTTTGGTCAAGTCAAACCAGGAGGATGGTTGACTTGGTCAAACTTACATCGAACACAAACCTAAGACGTAAACCAGACTAACACAAGACATCGTTTTGTATCAGACAAAATACAGACAAAGTACAGACACAAGTGCACCAACAATATGTTAACATGATGTTAAGAGATTGTCTTAATTTGTTTTCCTTTTTTACACCCAAATCATTAAAAAATTTTACACCCAAACTATTAAAAGAATAAAGTTAAGCGTATTAAATCATTTCCTTCATGTGAGGTAAAGTGAAACGGAGAAAAGTAAGTGATGTGGCACCTAGGTGATGTTAAGAAGAGTTAAAGTATATCCCAAGGCCTTATTTTACCCTTTATATTTGATCATAATCCGTAGTTTTAATATATTTTGCCTATAATCAATTAGGTTAGATTTTATATGGTAATACTAACTTGAATTTAAAGAAGAATATATAATATGTGATTAGGGAATATTTTTGGATAATGGAATTTTTAAATTAGGAAGAAAAAATAATATACAAACAAATAAAATAAACAATCTAATATTTTGACTGAATCAATAAATATAAATTTAGACATGTATTACTACCATATTTTACCACAACAATTTTTTTCGCCAAGGTCTTTCAATGACCCTAAACAAAGAAATATTCTATAAAGTAGAAATAGTAACTTAATCCTATTTTAATACTATTAATTTCTATTTTTTACCCATTTGTGACATAATAAATTAAACATTAATTATGACAATATTTTATTCATCGTATATAAACTAGTAACTTAGATCATAATCTTATAATAATTAATTATTAATTAAATCCGTATAGCAATTATTAATAAGAATAACAAATCTAATTTATAACATATCAATAAATTATTTTCATTTGCTTTAAATAAATCTTATATTTAAAAGATACAAAATAATAAAAGTGATATTTATATACATTATTACATGTAATGTAATACGTAATTTATGTCATATGAAGAAGGTATATAGTTGTGTAATACGTATTTTTCAGTGTTTAACATGTATAATAAACGGGATATGACGGTATTTTAGTGACACTAATTAACATATGCTGGGTTTTTTTGTAATAAATTCAAATTAGTTGTGTAAACTCTTAAATGGTAATAAAATTACGTTAATTATATGAGGTTTTAAAAACTATATAATTATATGGTTTATACTTTACAATCCCGTGTAATACATGGGTATATAACCTAGTAATATAAATACAAAAGTTATAAGTATATAACAAATATTAAATCGCTAGTTATTTATAAAATAAGTTTAAAAAATCTACTTTAATCATTATTTTTCAAAATCTATCTACTATAATAAAAGACGTAGGTCGGGCTAGGGGAGGATCTAGTCGCCTAATCCTTGTTGTCAAACACACCCGGTTGTGCGGAATCCAACCGGAGATGCAAACCGAGATCGAGATGAACAAGAACACGAGATACAAGACACGTAGATTCAATGTTTAAAACCCTTGTATATTTATGAGAAGAGTAGAAGTACAAGATGATACAATTGATACACACACTAAAACTCTCTCTCGGTTTTCTCTGGTTCTCGCTTCTGTTCACTACTGAAATCAAGTGATTTCGGCAAATATATGTGGTCTTCACTTGTGCGATTGGCTGGGCTTCACTTGTGCGATTGGCTGGGGTTCGGCCCATGTGAGAAGAAGCCCAACATGCATTCTGTCTTAAAGATGATTGGTCCAAGCTTTTTACGTAAATCACATTTGTTGATTTCAAATGTTTAGTCAACATAGTGACATCATCATGATGATGTCATGATGATGTGGCAGCGGGAACCGGCTCGCGGCGCTTCGTGCTTCGCGTGTCGAACTCTGGGACGCACGACGGAGGAATGTCGTGACGTCGGGCTTGAGCCGAACCTAACCGGGTCGAAACGAATCGAGTCGAACCGAACCGAGTCGTGTCCACATAATATGTATCAACAAACTCCCCCTTGGACGCTACTCGTGAGGTTCAACTTCCATGTCTTCCACGTCGGAGGATCTTCAAAGTCTTCACGCGTCGTAAGTAGAAAGTGTATCAACAAACTCCCTTTTCATTTAGGTAGTGTGTCAATAAACTCCCCCTTAAAATAAACTCTCCATTGAGTTATGCTCGTGAATCTTTCGATCGTTAATTCTTCAGATCCTTGTGGTGTTGATGAAGGGTTAGCGGCAACTCGATCATTTTATCCTTTGAGTGCCTCCATGTCGTGTCTTCATTCCGAAGCTTGTCATCGACCATGTTCTCCTTGCCTTTAGAATCTGCACACGCAAGAAATCTAAACGCGTAATGAGAACAACTGCTTGGAATATAGTTTAACATAAACAAATAACACACATGTGACCATATTTCAATCAACTACCGACCGACAACAGTTTGAAAGTTTAGAAAATGATCAATTTTAATCCTTTAACTTTCAAAACTTGTTAACTTCGACTGTTTATGAAGATGCAATTGTTTTCCGGCTTACAATCAGGATTTTGGGTAGGATAGACTCGAGTTCCAACATCAGTCAATCAAAAATAAACTAGAAGCAAAATCTTTTTGGCTTTTATAAAGTTTATATTAAAACACACCTAAAATCTTTTTGGAATTTTTCAATTTTTCACATGTAAAGACGGAAAGCAATAAATAAATATATACAAAGATGCAGAAACGAAAAGCAGTAAATAAATATTTACAGACATTCTTTTTGCGAGTTTCGAGGGTAAGAGAATCATATCAGTGTACGGTCATGTCAAAACGCTCTTGTTGTTCTATTAGTTAACATTAAGATAAGCATCCTATAACAATTATCGGTATTGTTGTCCACTTAAGCTCAACTTATCAGATGTAATCATGGCGAGGGGATACGTTAAGGTATGATTTATACTTACCGACCGTGTTCATCCACATCACGACACATTCCCGTATCAAGGTATGCACGAGGGTTCATCTTACCGGTGAGTATACCGATTATCATCTGTTTGACCGTATATGATGAGAGATTCTCACTTATTTTGATTGAAAACAAGCCCTATGTGATATAATCACTTATTGATGAGGAACTTGATTTTCATATGCATGAGGGCACAGGAGCAAGTCCGTGAACAGGTCAGTACTTTCGTACAGCAGAGAGACGAACTTGGCTCCCGGATAAATGTGATATATTATCACTTATTTTGTTGGACATGTGATTGTTGATCACTTATTGAGGTCTAATGCAATATGTACACGTATGTATGGTATCATGGAAGATCTAGACTTGCGTCCCCGTTATTTTTACGGTAAAAGAAACAACCATGATACCCAGATGATAAGCAGCATAAAGACCGAATATCTCAGAACCTCGGCAATCTCTCAAACGAAATTTCGGTACTAAGACCATATGCCAATGAATGGTTCCCACCTGGTCTTCAGTCGATTTAAGATTTATATCACCCTGCACACTTTAAAATGATTGTGAGCCTACCGATACATCTTATATAAAGCTGCTTAACATTTTTCATTTTGCATTTCAGTTCGAAAAGTTTTCGACAGACCACTGATTTACTATCATTTTCTCTTTTTCTCGCCAGGAAACTCATTTTTGTTTTTCCAATGTTTTTGGGTTTTGAAATTTTTCGATGTTTTTGAATTTCCAAATTTGGATTTACTCCCCCTAAAATCAACAAGCTAAGATAAAATTTAAAAACACAAAGGTATTTACAAAAACGATTTCCCGATGTTGGTTAACTCATGTTTTACCTCAATGCCGTTTACCAAAATTAATTTTGAATCAGAAATGATTTATCGAATTTTTGAAAAAAAATGAGTTGGCATGTCGGTAAGCGGTGCGGACCATGACAACATTGTCTGGCCAAAGAGTGCTGTAGGAGATAATAATAATTCATAAAGCAGCTTAAATATCGACAAGTAAAAGAGAGATTAAAATTTTAAAACCGTATCCTGCAACTGCTTCGTGCATTGCACGGAATTTGAGTGCTCTCCCAAACTGGATATCCACCCGGTGTGGATTTCAAAGTCGATTTTGTAGCTACTTAGAAATCTCTTCACAACAACAAGATCAAAAACCTTTGGGTCCGGCTGGTCTTCCACATTGCACCAGCGAAGGTTTTTGTCTTTCTCTTTCAGAAGTAGTGTGCGGTTGTTCAATCCACGCCAAGGCATCCGCACACCCGGTTGGTTTGTTCAACAAACACATTTTCTTCAATCACACCGCGTAGAAATGTACACTGCACGTTCATCTTGTTGATTTTGAACTTCAAACGTGCTGCAGGTGCGTACATTTTGATTGAATCTATCCTGGGGACCCGATTATAACCTTGAACAATCAAACTTTGAAATGATTTGCATTTTGTCGAAGCTGTTAATCTCTTTCGACAGACAATTCTGTCTTCTTTTCTTTTTCTTCTCTCCATCACAGGCAACAACTTCTTTGTCGCCGTTCTTGTGCATGGACACTCCACTATCAACAATCCTATGACTATCGATAGTTCCTCCTGGAACATCCTGCACACTCACTCAGAGATTAGTTGGAGAGAGGGACCCAAGCCTTAACAGACTTGGGTCGTCCTTCATCATCGAGGATTGTGACTTCGATTTCCTGATGATTCGGAATGGATTGAGCTTCCCCTGATCCAGTTACCGATTTTGGTTTCCAAATCTGTTTTTGTTTTTCATTTTTAATTTCTAACTTAACAGACTTTGTTTGGACAACCTCCGGTTTTAACGCCTTTTGAATCACCTTCACATTTTTACGTCATTGTTTTGTTTCCTGTTCTTTAACAGTTCTTTTATCATGTTTTGGAGAAACAGGACGACGTTGTGAGAGACCTTGTTCAGGGGGGGCTCTTTCAACAAAATTTGGTTTGGGCGAGTTTTTGCAGTCTTTAATGATGTGCCCAACCTTCCCACATTTGAAACAAGTTCTCCTTTCAATAAACTTAGGAGAACCTGATCGACGACCTGACATAGAAGTTGTAGACCCAGAGGTACTAGCTTCACACCCGTTTGTGTGCTGGGTGTAATTGTTTTGGCTGTTACGTTTTAAAATCTTGACTTGTTGGATAAAATCGGTGTTTGATTTATTTTCAAAAGTCTCAATTTTATCAGTACCCCTTGATGCTACAAACTTGATATCTTTGTTTTTCTTCTTGAAACGAGCTCCTTTGGTCTCAACCTTTGGTTGTGAACCTTTAGAATTTTGAGCTCGCTGCTGTTGCTGTTTACCCTTAAAAGCGACAGATTGTTGTTTAGTCGGTAATTTTTGGTTACCAAATTGTTTCCTCACTTCAGCTTTTGGAATAGGATCACACTGAGTTACTGAAACTCTCGGGATCGCTTTTCCCAAAAACTTAGTTGTATTATCTTCAAACACTTTATCAATCAATGATTGATTGACGTTTTTGATTGGAAAATCTTTGTTTGAATAAATTTTGTTATCACCGACTAAAGTATACAACAAGTTATTGCTCTTAACAGCAGACACACATTCATTGTCATCTTTGACATCCTTGACAGGATCTATCACTTGCTTGGCAACAGGTTGCACGGCAGGAGTAGGAGGATCACAAAGAATATGATTCTCAATTGGAATTTCTACTCCTTTCGTCTCATCAAGTGATTCATCCTGGTCATTCACATCTGATTCATCATCTGAAGAATCATAGTCCTCAATGGTTGGAGAACTTTGATTTGAAGCACATGATGACTTTTCTTTCCGATCAGATGAGCCCTCCGATGAATTGTCCGGTTTGAACCCTAGGCCAGTAGTAACTTCCTCATAATCAAGAGGCACACTGGGTTCATACCGAGGCATATCCTCTTCATCGGGCGACTTGGTATAGTCGTGTCTCAACGGGGGCGGACATGACTTATACCCAATGCCTTTCACATTACCCTTTAGTTGTTGAACGTCAATGATGTGATCAAGCACATATCGGGAGTTTGAGTAACTCTCCAATTTGAGCTTGATCGCTTCATGCTCACATTTCGCCACGGTAGCTCTTTCTTTGTTTCCTCGATGATATTAATGTAGTTATTAATACCAATTTGTTTGTTACAAACAGTTTTTGTTAATTCGGAAACACTTTTCTTTTGGGTTTCAATAACTGTTTTAAATTCCTTTTCATTGCGAGCTAAGGCCATGTTTGCCTCTTTGCACTTTGACAGTTCAACAACTAAACTCTGATTGTGACTATGAATCGTATCACATTCAAGTTTCACTCTATCACATTCATGTTTCATATAAGCACAGTCACTACATATGCTAGGAGTTTCAGAATTTACCTGACTCGAAGAGGCTGTGACATTAGCCATGAAGGCAGTCTGAGAAGAGAAAGATCCATCTTCAGAATGATAATCTCCTGCATTCGAGCTTTCTTCATCTGAGCTCCCGCTATAACCCGAGCTGTCGTCACTTTCAGAAAATTCTTCCTTGTGAACGTGCTTGATGTGATTTATAATTTTTGCATAGCATGCAGTTCCACCTCCTTGATCATTATCTCCCAATTGTACAGACCAATCGCATCCTTCATCAGTTTGAACGGTCAATGCTCGATTGGTGTTTGATGGTCCAGACTGGTTCTGGTTGGTGATGTTGTTCACAGCTACTATCCCTTTTCCACGGTTATCTTGATTGGCATTGGAAATACTTGTCTGATTTCTGAATGGATTCTGGTTCCCTTGTCTGCTTGGTAAGGTGCACTCACGTTTGAAGTGACCCTTTTCGCCACAATTGTAACATGTAACCGCATCTTTATTGAACCCGTACTTCGTATCATTTTTGCCTTCCAACGAAGTTCTTCCAGTTCGAGTCATGAAATCATTTGCCCTTCTAACTGCACTTGCAAACGCCCACTTGATATCCATTAACTCCATTTCATCACGGTCTATCTGCTGATAATCTTCATTGGTCATATTGATGTTTCCAATTTGACATGCTACCAATCCACAGTATGAACTGAACATTGTGTTGAGAAGTTCCAAATGTTCCTTTGCAACTTCTACACTGACTTTTGAAAGATTGGAAGTATCAACTCTGACAGTGTTGGTGTTTTGGGGTGAAGGATTATTGGTATAATGCGCTTGTTGTTGTTGTGGTTGGGCTTGAGGTGGAGGTTGAGGTATAGATTGTGACATGTAAGCACTTTGATTCCACTGTGGTTGCGATGGAAACGGAGAAGAGTTTGTATTGAATACAAACGCCGTTTGAAGCTTCGGTTGCTGAACTGAACTAGAACTAGCTGAAGGACCAAAACCAGGCAAATACATTTCTGTGTTTTGAGGAGGTGCAGTTGCAATCCTTTTAGCTTTCCGAATTTCCTCTTCGTTCTTGTTCTCCAACTTCTGAATGAATTCATAAAGACTGACATTGGCTGCATCCAGAGCGCCCGTATGCTTTAGAAGTTCAATGAATGGACTCCACTTAGGAGGTAGAGCATCAGCAAATCGTGCAACCATTTCCGGATGAGTTGCAGCAACACTATAAGAAGTCATTTCACTAATCAAATGATAAAAACGAGAAGTCATATCATTTAGAGTTTCATTCTCCAAGAACTGAAATGATTCAAACTCTTTCTTCAATAAATCATGGCGTATCTTTCTAGTAGCTGCATTTCCTTCTCCTCTCGCTACCAATGCATCCCATAAACCTTTCGTGGTCTTACAATATGAGAATTGATGAAAGATGTCTCTGTGAAGTGCTTGAGTGAGAATAGCATACGCCTTCTTCTCCAGATCATATGCCTTTTTGTCGGCTTCTTGCATATTATTGAAAGTTGTCGCATTTGATCCTGCTTCTTCAAGAGCTTCACTAAATGGAGAGATGAAACACGTCCATAATTCTGTGTTTTGCCCTTGAACGTAGTTATGGAAACGACCCTTCCATGATGGATAGTCGTTCATGTAATTTAACTTTGGAGGGTGATTGTTGCTACCCGTCTCATTCTCACTAAGCAAAATATTTTGAATGCTCTGATTTTGATTCGACACCATTGCCCATTGACTTGCACTTATTGACTGTTGTTGTTGAGGTATGGTACGCCTCATATATTCGGCCATCGACATTTGTTTTAGATCTGGTTGTGGATCCGTACTCCAATCCCAAGGGCTAGTACAACTCATGTTTGATGTATGTAGGTGAAAAACTTGTTTAATCACTCAAACAAACAGTTAACAAAGAAATAAAGATCTCCTGTAAAAAAAATAACTCAAGTATGTGATTTCGTCCAGAAGTTGATTTCAGCACATGTGATTTCGGCTGATGTTTGATAGGTGATTTCGGCTCAAGACAAAACAAACTTGGGTGATTTCGTGATAGGTGATTTCGGCCAGAAGAACTGATTTCGGTGTGGGGAGTAACTTGTAGGTCCGACGAAACTGAAGCCCAAATAGAAGCCCAATTCTTGTGCGAGTAGACAAGTCTTGTGCGACTGAAAGAGTCTTGTGCGACTCAAGTCAAATCTTGTTCGATCCAATCATCTTGTGCGACTATCTGTCTTGTGCGATTGAATATGTTTTGCAATTGATACAAATCTTGTGCGATGCAATCCTTGTGCGATTGAATATGTTGACTTTCTATCAACCTGACACAAACAGACTCACTTTCGGCTCACCATTCCCAAACTTACCAACCAAATGATGATGTCTTTTTTTTTTTTAATAAAATCACAATTTTCAAAAATACAAACAACTATCACAATCACTTGACCAGGATTAAAAAGGTGAAATCATGAAGAACACTTTGAATATTTGTTGAAGATATGAAGAACAACCCAGAAAATTTGAATTTTCCGGTAAACCGACAACTTTCCGAAACCCGATTTTGCCCAAAACTTCACTAAAAACCAACTTTTAACATGTGAAAATGAAGAATGAAATGGTTTTTATAAGAACTTTCAGCAAAAACACCAGAATTTTCGAAGTTTAAGGCTAATTTTTTTCAGAAAAATATGAACTTTAAAAACTCGAAAAACAACCCGAAAACAACTCGGTTTTATCAAGGAGAAGAGCCAAGGCTCTGATACCACTTGTAGGTCCGGCTAGGGGAGGATCTAGTCGCCTAATCCTTGTTGTCAAACACACCCGGTTGTGCGGAATCCAACCGGAGATGCAAACCGAGATCGAGATGAACAAGAACACGAGATACAAGACACGTAGATTCAATGTTTAAAACCCTTGTATATTTATGAGAAGAGTAGAAGTACAAGATGATACAATTGATACACACACTAAAACTCTCTCTCGGTTTTCTCTGGTTCTCGCTTCTGTTCACTACTGAAATCAAGTGATTTCGGCAAATATATGTGGTCTTCACTTGTGCGATTGGCTGGGCTTCACTTGTGCGATTGGCTGGGGTTCGGCCCATGTGAGAAGAAGCCCAACATGCATTCTGTCTTAAAGATGATTGGCCCAAGCTTTTTACGTAAATCACATTTGTTGATTTCAAATGTTTAGTCAACATAGTGACATCATCATGACATCATCATGATGATGTCATGATGATGTGGCAGCGGGAACCGGCTCGCGGCGCTTCGTGCTTCGCGTGTCGAACTCTGGGACGCACGACGGAGGAATGTCGTGACGTCGGGCTTGAGCCGAACCTAACCGGGTCGAAACGAATCGAGTCGAACCGAACCGAGTCGTGTCCACATAATATGTATCAACAAAAGAAAACCAAGTTTTGGACACGTGTGATTCATAGAAGGTATCCTCACATCTATATTTATCTTATATTAACTAACTAAATAAATAATAAATTAATATTAAATCTTATCATGCTTTAATAAAATATTATCCTCAAATCTAAATTGTTAATTTAATATATTTTTAAAACAAATACCTCTCTTTCCTACTTATCTTATATTAAATATATAAATAATAAATTAATATTAAATGTTATCCTAATTTATTAAAAATATAACTTTTTTTATTAATTGGTATACAAAATTATATTTATTCAACTCGTGTAAAACGCGTGATTTTTAAAAATATAACTTTTTTTTATTATTTACTATACAAAGTTACATTTATATAACACGTGTAATACACGAAGTTTTTAAATATATAACTTTTTTATCATTTGCTATGTAAAATTAGATTTATTCAACACGTGTAATACACGGGGTTTTTAAGGATACAATTTTTTTTATTATTTGGTAAATTTCTTAACCCGACTATACACGGGTTTTTTAAAGATACAACGTTTTTAGTATTTAATACACAAAATTACATTTATTTAATATGTGTAATACACGTGGTTTTTAAAGATATAACTTTTTTTAGATCTATTCAACACGTGTAACATACGGGGTTTTTAAAGATGTAATATTTTTATTATTTGGTAGATTTATTCAACCCGCTTATACACGGGTTTTTTAAACATACGACGTTTTTAGTATTTAGTATACAAAATTACATTTATTTAATATGTGTAATACACATGGTTTTAAAGATATAACTATTTTTTATTATTTGATATATAAAATTACATTTATTTAACCCGTACAATATACGGGGTTCATAAATATATAATTTTTTATTATTTAATATATAAAATTACATTTATTCAACCCGTGTAATACACAGGGTTCTAACCTAGTATAGTTAATAGCTTAAACATATTTAATGTTCATCTAAATTAAATAACAATAAATTAAAAAAATAATTAAGCTACCATATCCCTAACTGTGAGGAAAGATATTATTTAAAATTAAATTGATATTTAATAATATATTTCCTTAATAAGTTATTTAATATTAAATTTCCTAAATTTGCATTTGGGTGAGAAAGATTTTGTGAGAAGAACTGGGATGGTGACTCGTGTTTAAATTTGTAATCATTTATTAGGTAGAAGATACTTGGTAACAAAAATTATATAAATTATTAAACTAAAATTTGTTTAAAAAATATTGATCTAAATTCCTAAAATGGAAACAAGAGTAAAATAAATGATGTGGTTTGGTATGTGGGCTATGATGGTTAAAAGTTTGATCATTAATTGTGGTCGGCTTCAGAGGATTAAACAAAACGAACTAAAATAAAACGAATAAATGATGTGGTTTAGCAGATGGGCCATGATGGCCAAGTTCAAGAGTCCAAATCTAGTTTAGGTAAAAGTAGTTTGACCGAGTTAAATCCTTCACTCACTCTGACCCAGTCACCCCAACCTCAGATCGTTGCCAGCCCATCAAGGGTTTAGGTTCAAACCCATCGATTAGTTTCAGCCACAATATTGGTTGACCAGCTGGTTAACTTTATGTTATTTGTCTTTACCTTTATTCTAATGAGTTAATAAAATTATGTTATATGCCTTTACCTTTATTTTAATCAGTTAATGGAGGCTGTCTATGTTCTTCTTCGTTTACATGAACAACTCGAGCCGAGCCCGAGCCAAGTTTGAGCTTGAAAGATTTCCTACAAGTCGAGCTCGAGCTTTAGAAACAATGCTCGAATCAAGTCGAGCTGAAGTTTGTATAAGTTAAATGAGCTAGACGTTGATCAGCTCGTTTGCACCCTTATTATTGTAATCTTTTTAAGCATATTTTATTTTTTAAAATTAAATATTTTTTTTTAAACTTTGATTATAGTTGGCATGTGCTTATTATTCTTATCGTCACCATATATTTTTGGCAAATTGGAAATAAATAATCCAAACTCACTGTTATTGGCCAATAATAATCCCAACTCATTTAATCACCAATAATAATCCGAACTATTCGCTTTTGTTTGTAAAATACTCTCACGTTAAAAAAACACTAACTAGGTTAAAATATTGCTGATGTGGCTTAACATGTGTGGACTGACGTGGCTGGTTAACATCTTACTTGTGTATAAAATGATTTTCAGCCTCATTTGCACACACAATCGACTGAATTTGCCCAATTTGTAGAATTAGGGTTTTGAAGGAGAGTGCGATTGTGTGTGAAAATGAGGCTGATAATCATTTTATACACAGGTAAGATGTTAACCAGCCACGTCAGTCCACACATGTTAAGCCACATCAGCAATATTTTAACCTAGTTAGTGTTTTTTTAACGTGGGAGTATTTTACAAACAAAAGTGAATAGTTTGGATTATTATTGGTGATTAAATGAGTTGGGATTATTATTGGCCAATACCAGTGAGTTGGGATTATTTATTTCCAATTTGCCTATATTTTTTTATATAAAGTGACAAATCGGTAAAGTGCAAAAATGTACCAATAATAGAAGCATAAATGTGCATATTATTAGGGATAGCAATGAGACGAGTTTAGGCAATCCCAACTCAACCTCAAACCCGATTAGATAAGCTTGCTTCAAATCCGTCGAGTTTCTAACCGGTAAATACCCATCGGGCATACCCACGGGTTTCGTGTAAACATTTTTGTTTAAAAACATTATATGTTGGTTATACCCAACCCAAAACTCATCAAGTAACTACTAATCATTATATATAGTATTATCAATAAAAAATGTATATCGAATAAATTACCTATATATATAATGGATGTGTCATATATATACATATTTAAAAATATAAAAGAAATTATATCGGGTATACAATCGGGTAAACAAATATACTTTATTTAGTAATTGGATTCGGTAAACGGGTATATTACCAAACCTCAAACCTGCGAAAAAAATAAAAACAGGTCCCAAGCCCGTCCCTAACTTGATTAACCGACTTCAAACCCGTTCCAAATGTATCATGTTTCAGGTTTACATGTTATCAAAGTAATCTATTTTTTTGGTTTTTCACTATCCTAATAATATAATATAACGTTTTAGAAATTTTGAATACATTATTGTGATAAATTTGAACAACTTTTGTATTAGAAGCATCTGCTGTATCCTGTATCGAGTATCCTGATTTAAAATTGGTGCATGTAGGTTGTATCCGACTCAAGAAAATGATTCACCGCAAAAGGGAAAATGTAGTGAAAGCAAAAGATGGATCTCGTTCGTGAGAAATTTATGGAAGCGAAACGGTTGTCGACCGATGAAAAACTTCGCCAAACAAAGCAGTTTCAAGATGCGTTAGAAGTTTTAAGTTGCAATAAAGATATGTTTCTTAAGTTTTTACAAGAGCCTAATTCGTTATTCTTGTTGGATTTATTAAACTCAGTTATGTTTATTAGTTTTATTATTATTCGAACTTATAAGTAGAATTGTATATGATATGTATTAGACTAGTTAATGATACGCTAATGTAATAATCGGTAGATAAGCGGGCAAACATTTCAAATAACTGTCCTTGACAGTTACCCGCCAAATCGAACCGCCAAACTCATATGTATTAATTCAAGTTACCGGCAACAATGTCCGGTACCAAGACATTTCTTATTCATTCCAAGATTTGTCCATTCCATTCTCTGCACTTGTTCAACGATATTATCTTCATCATGCACATTCAATTTGGATCAATTGCTTATAACAACACAAATCCCACTCATAATTCCGCTGCACCATCACACTCTCATGCAAATTCATCTTCTGATTTCCAACAAAGTGGTATCAGAGCATCTACAGGAAAGCAGAAGATGACTGAAATTCGATCAACATCCACACTCTTACCGTGTCAACATTGTACAGACGAGATGAGGGGCAAGAATAAACAACGTTATCGGGAAAAGACTTGTTTTTACTGTCGGAAACCCGGGCACCAGATTTCTTCATGTCTGAAGAAAGAAACAGATGAAGCAACCGGGAGAAAGTAATTTCTTGTTCACACGGGGGGTTGGTTCGGTAGAGATTAAAACAAGTAATGAAATTATGAGAATCCAAAGTGTTTTTTACTCTCCGGAATTAGACCGAAATATTTTAAGTATGGATCAATTGACTATGCAAGGTTTCACCGTCAATAAAGATGGTGACACTTGCAGAATCTTTCCCATGTTTTCTGTTCCGGTGAATAATTCGGTGAATGAAGCGAGTGGGTTGACGAGGGAAGAAGAGATTGGGTTGAAAGAAAAGCAAAATATAATCGAAGAAGGGGTATTTGATGAAGAATTCAAACAACGTTACTTGAATTCTTATTTCGAAGAACTCCATCTGTCTTCACAAGAGACAGATTGGAGTATTATGATCGTAATGGCCATGGAATTCAATGAATTTGAAGATTGCAGAGCATTTATGAATTTACTGGATGATTGAGAATTTGTTTTCAAATACAAACATATACTCGAATCAAAGTTTGAAGAACTGGTTAAATGGTTTCTATTCGAATATATGGGAATCACAACAAGGCCAGTTCCACCATTTACTCCAAACAAGAGGAAGATCGACTTACTGAGTCTGTACTTACTGGTGGCTGTGGACGGAGGTTACAGGAATGTAACAACGGAGAACTTGTGGCCTGCAATAGCAAGGGATCTAGGATTCAATTATGAAGACGGAGACTACATGAGAGTCACTTATGCCATGTATCTCGATATCCTAGAGTATTACTATAAATTTAAAAATGTTCAAAAGGAAGTGCAGGATAAGGAGACAGTATTAGAAGAAGGAAGGTCCACCGGTGGCTACCATGAAAGATCAAAAAATGCTGGAGAGGCTCAACAAGATCCTGCAGGGGCTGCACAAGTTGCATTATTTGCAGGAATTGATGATGAAGACTGGAATCAAGGAAAAAGAAGGGAACGTTTCAATTTCAACTATGCAAGATGGGCAGTAAATGAAGCGAATCAAAGCGTTTTAGATCAAGTTCGGAAACATAACCAAGTTTAAGGGGGGTTATGTTGGATTTATTAAACTCAGTTATGTTTATTAGTTTTATTATTATTCGAACTTATAAGTAGAATTGTATATGATATGTATTAGACTAGTTAATGATACGCTTATGTAATAATCGGTAGATAAGCGGGCAAACATTTCAAATAACTGTCCTTGACAGTTACCCGCCAAATCGAACCGCCAAACTCATATGTATTAATTCAAGTTACCGTCAACAATGTCCGGTACCAAGACATTTCTTATTCATTCCAAGATTTGTCCATTCCATTCTCTGCTCTTGTTCAACAATATTATCTTCATCATGCACATTCAATTTGGATCAATTGCTTATAACAACACAAATCCCACTCATAATTCCGCTGCACCATCACACTCTCATGCAAATTCATCTTCTGATTTCCAACAATTCTCACGAAATATATACGATCTACAGTCGGTTCCACCACCGCCAGATTCTAGAAGGATCACGATTCTTAAACCGTCTAAGTTAGCGGATGGCGAAAAGCATGTTTGGAATCAAAAGGGTTCCGATATTTTATTTTCTCAAGAATGTTGCAAAGTTGACGATACCCCTAATCAGCCGACGCGAATTGTGGTACTGAAACATAGTTCTGTGAGACCTCAAAATATCAAAATATCACATGATGACGTTTTCGATGCGGATCCGGAAGAGACCGAAACCCGAGTTTCTTCTGTTTTTTCAAACGGTTATATCGGCGATGATAGTTCGTATTGTAAATCAGAGATTGATTACGCAACAGGGAATCTTAGTGATTCTGAAGTCGTTTCACCAGCTTCTAGACACTCATGGGACTATATTAACCGTTTCGATAGTCATTATTGCGCTTCGTCCAGACGTACGTCGTATTCTCCTGAGTCATCGGTTTGTAGAGAAGCTAAGAAACGACTTTCGGAAAGATGGGCGATGATGTCATCACATAAGAATGTTCTAGAACAAAGAGAAATACAAAGAAGCTAAAGTACATTGGGTGATATGCTAGCTCTTTCTGATTTGAAAACCCGTAAAACCTGTAGAAAATCACGAAACTAGTGATTTGGACAAAGTTGAAGATGCCGATAAAGTTTCTAGAGATCTTTTGAGATCAAAATCGGTTCCGGCTCGACTTGGGGTCGAAGATTCGGGTTCTTTGAAAGACAAGATTGATGATACTAAAGAGGCGGTGAAGGAAAAGCTTGTTAAATCGTCATCGTTCAAGGGGCGAGTTTCGAGTTTCTTTTTTTCAAAGAATAAGAAGTCTAGTAAAGAGAAGTCCCAGCTGTCTAACAACGTACCGCAATCTGTTAAACAAACAAGGTGGATCAAGCCAGCAAAACAACCAGACGTGCAAAACTATTTGCGACACTTTTTATTAAAGAAGAAAACGAACGAATACAATAAATTGTAAACCTACTGTGGGTTTATATAATACCCATTACTTACCCTTAAAGAAACAAATATAAAACTAATACCAATCCTAATCTGATTCGTTTACATATCCTTTACGAATTCAAACAAATCCTTAACTTAAATAACAAGTTTAAAACATATTTCCATATAGACCCCTTAACCTTTGATCTCCTCCGAACCACCCCTCCGAGATCGACCGAACCGCCCTTTGATCTGATGTTGTAAACTTTATCACTCCCTCTCAACATCAACATTCATGTTCATGCGACTGCTAAAACTTACTATCTTCGAATTTGGCAAACTTTTAGTAAACACGTCTGCAACTTGTTCCTGAGTGTTGATACATTTATTTATGGACGCGACTCGATTCGGCGCGTATCGACAAGACCTTCCTCCGTCGTGTTCGATACCTGAAGCCGAACAAGATTCAAGACCAAGACTGGGCTCTACAAGACGACATCTGGGATGATTACAAGACATGGGCTTCTAACATCCACGAAACAGGATCCTTGGCTTATCAACTTGGGCGAAACAAGACTTGGGCCACCATATGTTTGGGCCGAGGCCCATAGACGACGAAACGGAAGTATATGTCGACGAAACATAAGTGTTTCGTCGACCAAGATTCCTTTCGCCGTCTGTCTTCTGTGTTTCGTCATATCACATGTGTGTGTGTATATAAATAGAGTGTTATCCTTCTGTTACAAGTGATGAACATCGAGTGACACAAGTGAGAGCACACACACACACGAGAGTTTTGAGAGAGTTTGCAAAATACATTTGTAAACATTGCTTTGTAACTGAACCTTTCATACGTATTAATACAGAGGTATTAATCGGTGAATATTGTGTGTCGTGTATTTGCGTGTTCTATCTCGGTTTGCTTTCCCGGTTGGATTCCGCACAACCGGGTTGGTTTGTACACAAGGATTAGGCGACTAGATCCTCCCCTAGCCGGACCTACAAGTGGTATCAGAGCCTTGGCTCTTCTCCTTGTTAAAACCGAGGTGTTCTTGGTGTTTTTCGGGTTTTGAGAAGCTTCATTTTTCTAAAAAAAAAAAAAAAATTAAGTGGACTAAATCTTGTTGTTTTGCTTTATGTTTTGTTAAAAACCTTGTTACTTTTCATGCTCACATGTTGGTTATTGGTTTTTATTAAACATTTTTAAGCAAAATATTGTGTTCGGAAGGTTAAAATTCACCGGAAAATTCATAGTGTTCTTGACATATTCAAGATGTTCTTCATGTTTTCACCTTTTTGATCTTAAAATTAACTTGTCAAAGTTGTTTGTGTTTGAAAATTGTGCAACTAGATTAAAATATTTCAGTTGGTAAGATAACCATACTGGTTGGTGAGCTTAGACGTGCAGAGTTGAAAAAGGAGTGTTGTGTCTGAATCATTCTCACCAACTTTCTGAGAGTTCAGTATCGACGAAACAAAAATCCTTTTCGTCGACATTTGTGAGTCCATATTAAAATCTGTTTCGTCAGTTATAAATTGTTGGGCTGTGTTTCGTTGACTTTCAAAAGCCCAAAGTGGAATTCTGTTTCGTCATTAAAAGGGCCCAAATACCAAATCAGTTTCGCCAAGCCCATTTTCACAAATCTATTTCGTCGATAAACAAGCATTGGGCCAGTTTCGTCAAATTTTAAAGCCCAAAAAGGACCCTCTTGTTTCGTCAATCATAAGTAGGCCAAAGTGATAAATCTATTTCGTCGAAGCCCAAGTTCAAAATCTGTTTCGTCAACCACTTTTGTTTCGTGGAAACCTGTTTCGTCGAGTGTGTTGGTATTTTTAACAGAAGGGTTGAAAGTGTGTCTTAACTGTTTGTTTGAGGTGTGATTTTCAGGTATTCATTTTTCTTCATCAACCATGAATCCAAGTTGGTGGGGTACTCCGGCTCCGGATTCGGGAAAGTACAGAAATACAAGTCTATCTCCTTCGTGGGCCGAATCTCCCGTACCGGTATCTTCGCAAGCTAATGCAATTTCTACCGGTCAATGGGCTTTTGTATCAAATCAAACTCCTAGTGTTCAAAGCATTCTCTTAAGCGAGAGCGAAACCGGAAGTTTGAATCGGCCTCCAAAGTTGATGCACTTAAACGAATATCCGGGATGGGTTGATAGATTTAAAACATACGTCCTTGGTCAAAATACAGAATTGTGGTTACGTTTCACCACAGACTTCGATCAGGCTATCGAGGTTGCTGCTTCATCTGCTGCTACGTTTGCCGATCTCTCTGAAGATCAGAAGAAGATCTATGATTTAGAAAAGAAAGCTTATGCTATTCTAACACAGGCATTAAGCAAAGATATCTATCATCAATTTGTCAGCTTCAAGACGACAAAGAAGTTGTGGGATGCGTTGAAGACAAGGGGTGTAGGAAATGAAGCGACACGTCAATTGAAACACGACCTGTTAAAGAAAGAGTTTGATGGTTTTACTTGTATGGATAATGAATCCTTAGGAGATTTGACAAGTCGGTTTCATCATTTGTTGACTGAATTGGGAAATTTTGGGGTTGTAACAACTTCAGCTGAGGTAGTGAAAAAGTTTGCAGATGCGTTGCCACCTCAATGGAATAATTTCTTGGAAATCATGAAGTACAATGACACTTTGGCTACCACAAACATCAACGACTTTGTTCAGCTCCTGGAAAACAAGAATCAGGAAGAAACTCTCAAGGCGAAAAGAGTTCCAGTGCCACAGAATCCTGAAATGTATTATGGAACATCTAGCACCTCTGCAATGCCAGTGCGACATAATACTGATATGTATTATGGAACTCCTAGCACTTCTACAAGACCTTCTTCACACGCTCCAATTCAAACAGCGTTTGTGTCTAGCACAGATATGTATGGCAATCCTATCCAAGTTCCGGTCAAGCCTCCTCCAACAACAGACATGTATGGAAATCCGTTTCAACCAGTTTCTCAGCAACAAACCCAAAGGCCTCCCGTAGCAACTGATCTATATGGGAATCCACTTCCTACTCAACAACAAGCATGTTATGGAAGAACATCATCTGCTGGTCAGCAATCAAAGCCAAATACAGTGCGGCTCGACACCTCAAGTTTTTCTAAAGTCAGTGTGGAAGTAGCAAAGGAACACATGGAGCTGCTAAACACTTTGGTGAGCGCATACTGTGGATTAGTGGAAGGTCAGATTGGCAACATTAATCTGACACAAGAAGACTATCAGCAGATTGATAAGGAAGAAATGGATTTGATGGATATCAAATGGGCCTTTGCGAGTGCTGTGAGGAGAGCAAAGGATTTCATGGAGAGAACGGGCAGAACCAGCTTGGAAAGCAAGAAAGACACCAAGTATAGGTTCGATAAACAGGCTGTTAAGTGCTTCAACTGTGGTGAACGGGGTCACTTCAAGAGAGAATGTACAAGGCTAGCTCAGCATGGGAATCAGAATCCTTTCAGGAATCAAGGCAACCAACAGAATCAAAACAGGAATAACGAGCGTACGTTAATACCTGTCAACAACCCAAGTCAAGAGGGACCATCAAATGCCAACCAGGCTCTTGTGGTACAAGTAGATGAAGGTTGTGATTGGTCAATTCAGTTGGGAAATGATGCTCCTGATAGAACAACGTGTTTTGCTGAAGTTGTCAAGGATCTTAAGCACGCCAGTGGTGGAGAATCTTCCACCAATGGTGATGAATCTTCTGAAGACGAAGACAGTTCTGGATACAGTGGAAGCTTAGATTAAGAATCCTCAACTTCAAGCAATGATCATTCGGATGACACGTCAAGTGTGTCTGTCGATGCAGAGGTTGATGAGCTATTGGGAGACACTGCAGCAGGAAATCATAGGAGATCTATATTGGTGGATCAAGCTGCTTATTCTTCGTCTTCTCTCCATTCAGCCTTTATGGCTAATGTCGACAGTTCATCAAGTCAGGTATGTGTCGATGAACCCACTGCTGTTATTTGTGATAATTGTGATAGATTGAGTGTTAAATGTGCTGATTTAGAGGCAAACATGTCTGAGTTGCAAGGCAAACATGATGCTTTACAAGCTAGTTTGTTTGACTTGCAAGACAAACAGGTTTCATTGAATGCTAAGTGGTGTGAGTTGCAAAGCAAACACGAGGCTTTGCAAGAAAAGTATGATGTGACATTCATCCACAACCAGAAGTTAACCGTGGATCTTTCGAAGTGCACTGAAGCCAACATGTTTTATGAAAATCATGAAAAGGAGTTTAAATCGGTAATTGAGAAATTAAAGAAAGATAAAACCGAGTTAACAAAAATGGTTTCCAGAAAACAAACTGATATTAATTTGTATATAACTCGACTTGAGATAATGCAAAAAGAGATGGCTTGTGTGAAAACTGAAAGTGAGGCGATCCAACTTAAGCTAGACAGTTATTTGAGCTCTAGCTATGTGTTGGATCACATCGTTGACGTTCAGAAAGAGAAACGGGATGTCACATGCATAGGTTACAAGAAATGTCCACCACCCGTGAGAAACAATTATGATGCCATGCCTGATGAGGAGTATAGAACTCACTTTGAACCATCTGTTCCTTTGGACGTTGAGGAATTTGCAACGGGACTCGGATACAAGAAAGAAGTATCATCAGATTCGGATGTGTCAGCAGATACATGTGTGTCTTCTGCTGAACCGAATCAGGATCCTCCAGTTGGGATTGAGGATGCTGATTCTTCTGATGATGAATCTGATGATACTGATTCAGCAAAGTCTGATGCGGTAATCAGAGAAGAGGACATACCTCTTGAGAATCATATTCTATGTGATCCTCCCGCAAAACCTGCTAAGACTGTTCCGACCGAGTCCACGTCTGCAAAAGAGTCTGAAAGTGTGGATTTGCTGTACACTCTTGTTGCCAACAAGTCAAGGTGATTGAAAAGGCACTTAAAACTGATGTGTTTCAAAAACAATCTGTTTCAGTTAAGCCAGAAAACTCAAAATTTTCAAAAACTTCAAACAATCACAAAGTTAAATTGTCAAACAATCAAACTGGTAAAACTCAACAGACATGGAAACCTAAATTGACCACAAGTTCAGAGGGACCATCACAATTTCCGAATCATCAAAAAGTGGAAGTTATAGTTGTTGATAAAAATGGAAGACCCAAGACCACAATGGCTTGGGTCCCCATCTCCAACTAATCAAGTGAGTTCATGTGCAGGGTGTTCCAGGAGGAACTATCAGTAGTCATTGGATTGTTGATATTGGGGCATCCAGGCACATGACAGGCGACATGAAGCTTCTCTACGACGTCAAATCTATTAGAGGAGGTTATGTTGCTTTTGCTGGAGATAAAGGCGGATATATTACGGGTGAAGGAATGATATCCAACGGGATTGTTAGCTTTGATAAGATCAACTTTGTGCAACAACTTGATCACAATCTTCTCAGCGTTTCACAAATCTGTGATAAGCAGTTCTCAGTACACTTTGATGCAAATGGATGTTATGTGCTGAAACCCGGCTTCAAAATTCCAAAAGAATGGATTCTCTTGTCTGCTCCAAGGATAAATGATTTGTATGTCCTTGATATGAGCCAAGCTATCACTACGTCTGCACAAGCAACATGTTTCGTTACCAAAGCCACAGAAAAAGACTCAATCTCTTGGCACAGGCGAATGGGTCACATTCACTTACGCAAAATGAATCATTTGGTGTCAAATGAATTGGTGAATGGTGTTCCTCTTAAAAACTTCCATCTTCAAGACGTCTGTGTTTCGTGCCAGAAAGGAAAACAAACGAAGAAGCGACACCCGACTAAGAAGATCAACACGGTGGATGTTCCGCTAGAACGTTTGCACATGGATTTGTTCGGTCCTGTCAAGCATAAAAGCATCCGGAATGATCAATATTGCCTCGTGATAACTGATGATTATTCAAGATTTTCTTGGGTGGCGTTCATGGCACACAAGAGTGAAACTTTCGGTATTATCAAAAACTTGATCATTCAGATTGAGAATTTGTATAAGTTGAAGGTTAGACGGATACACAGCGACAATGGTACGGAATTTAAAAATCATGCCATGGCGGAGTTTTGCACTTCAAAAGGTATTCTTCACGAATTCAGTGCGGCTTACACTCCTCAACAGAATGGCGTCGCTGAACGTAAAAATCGTACATTGATCGAGACTGCTAGGACAATGTTGGTAGAGTCACAGTTGCCGATTCCCTTATGGACTGAAGCTGTGGCCTCTGCATGTTATACGTTGAACCGAGTCCTTACAGTTAAAAGGCACAACAAGACCTGCTTTGAGCTTATTAACAAACCAAAACCAGATTTGTCATACCTTGAACCGTTTGGAGCTCCTTGCACAATAATCGATCCAAATGGAAAGTTTGGGGCAAAAGCAATTGAGGGATACTTTCTTGGGTATGCCACCCCGAACTTAAGAGTCTGGAATCTAGAGACTAAAAGGGTCGAGGAATGGTCTGAGGTCAGAGTACAAAGGCACACTTTGCCAGTCAAATGTCCAGGTCAGCCATGGATGTTTGAGTACGATGACTTTTTCAATTCGATCAATGTTGAAGCCGTTGAAGAAAATGCTGCGGCAAGGATGTTTTTCGAGAGTGACAATGAAACAGATTCACCGCTGGTTTATCCCATTATTGTCAATCAAGAACCATCTTCAGTGAACAACAATGCTCTCGACAATGAGGATTTTCACGATGCAACCGAATTGAACGAATCTTCAGAGGATGATGAATTTCTCGATGCAGATCAAGAAGCCCCAACAACAGCAGTTCATGGTACTTCAGAGGGTACACCTCCAGTGGACGTCCCTAGAACAGCTGAAGCTACTGCATCATCCTCTTCTTCAATTCCGGGCATTGAATTGGTTGTTGATCTCAATCTCAACAATCTGGGTACAAATATTCCAGTTCAAGATAATCCAGAAACAAGGATTCACAATACCCATCCTCAACAAAACATCATCGGAAATGTACAGAGTGGCGTTCAAACAAGAAACATGTTGCGAAACAACAACAATGCAGGCCTGTATGCAGCTATTAGAGAATCTGGTCAACAAAACGATTGGTCTTTCGCGTGTTATGTCTCACAGGAAGAGCCAAGAACTTGGAAAGAAGCTTTGAAAGATAACTCTTGGGTTGAAGCTACGCAGGAAGAACTGCAACAATTCCAGAAACTTGGTGTCTGGAAACTCGTAGAGAAACCTGCTGGTTACAAGAAGATTGGTACCCGTTGGGTGTTCAAATGCAAAAAGGATGACCGTGGAGTCGTTATTCGGAACAAAGCAAGATTAGTCGTTCAAGGTTTTCGTCAGATAGAAGGGATCGACTACAACGAAGTTTATGCACCTGTTGCACGTCTTGAAGCAATTCGGATCTTTCTAGCCTATGCGTCTTTCAAAGGATTCAAGGTTTACCAAATGGACGTGAAAAGTGCATTCTTACATGGTGTGGTGGAAGAAGAGGTGTACGTCGAACAGCCTCCAGGTTTTGAAGATCCTATCCATCCCGATCGGGTTTGGTTGCTCAACAAAGCTCTCTATGGTCTACATCAAGCACCACGAGCTTGGTATGCAACCTTATCTAATTATCTGCTGGAGAATGGATTTCACAGAGGTCTTATCGATTGTACTCTTTTCATCAAAGAACAAGATGGAGATCTTCTACTGGTACAGGTATACGTTGATGATATTATATTTGGGTCTACTAATGATGTTTTGTGTAGGAATTTCGAGCGTATTATGCAGGATAAATTCGAGATGAGTGCTATGGGGGAAATGACTTTCTTTTTGGGCCTACAAGTGCAACAAACTGAGTGTGGGATATTCATCCATCAGACTAAATATGTTGGTGACGTCTTGAGCCGGTTCCAGATGTCTGATGCAACGCCCATCGGTACCCCACTGCAGCAAAATCACGGAATTAATCCAGACTTGAAGGGTGAAGCTGTTAGCCCCTCATACTACCGCGCGATGATCGGATCTCTTATGTACCTCACAGCATCAAGACCAGATATAATGTACCCAACGTGCCTGCTTTCCAGATATCAAGTCAACCCGAAGGCCTCACATCTTGCAGCTGTAAAAAGGATTTTTCGTTATTTGAAGGGTTGCCCTGACACCGGTCTATGGTACCCTAGGGATAATAACTTTGACTTGATCGCTTTCAGTGATTCTGATTTTGGCGGATGCAAAATCAACGGTAAATCCACAACGGCTGGATGTCAGTTTTTGGGAAATCGCCTAGTCACATGGCAGTGCAAAAAGCAGACGTGTGTCGCTACATCAACGTGCGAAGCTGAATACATTGCTGCCTCAAGTTGTTGCTCCCAAGTCTTGTGGATACAACAGCAAATGCGCGACTACGGTTTTAAATTCCTAACTACTCCTATTTACGTTGATAATTCTGCTGCCTTACAGATCACTAGAAATCCTGTGCAGCATTCGAAGACCAAACACATCGAAATCAAATATCACTTCATACGTGATTGCTTTGATAAAAGGCTAATCGATGTTGTTAAGGTCAACACCGATGACCAACGTGCCGACCTTTTTACCAAAGCATTTGACAAATCAAGATTTGACTTTTTATTATTGGTAAACGACATTAAGGTCAAGCAAGAGTAAAACCAACATCGGAAAATCATTTTTGTAAATATCTTTGTGTTTTTAAATTTATTTTAAGTTTGTTGATTTTAGGGGGAGTAAATCCAAATATTTGAAAATCCAAAAACATCGAAAAATTTCAAAAACACAAAAACAATAGAAAAACAAAAATGAGTTTCCTGGCGAGCAAAAGAGAAAATGATAGTACATCAGTGGTCTGTCCAAACCTCTTTAAACCTAAAATGAAAAGCGATAAGCAGCTCTATATAAGATGTATCGGTAGGCTCACAATCATTTTAAAGTGTGCAGGGTGATATAAACTTAAATCGACTGAAGACCAGGTGGGAACCATTCATTGGCATATGGTCTTAGTACCGAAATTTCGTTTGAGAGATTGCCGAGGTTCTGAGATATTCGGTCTTTATGCTGCTTATCATCTGGGTATCATGGTTGTATCTTTTACCGAAAAATAACGGGGACGCAAGTCTAGATCTTCCATGATACCATACATACGTGTACATACTGCATACGACCTCAATAAGTGATAAACAATCACATGTCCATCAAAATAAGTGATAATATATCACATTTATCCGGGAGTCAAGTTCGTCTCTCTGCTGTACGAAAGTACTGACCTGTTCACGGACTTGCTCCTGTGCCCTCATGCATCTGAAAATCAAGTTCCTCATCAATAAGTGATTCTATCACATAGGGCTTGTTTTCAATCAAAATAAGTGAGTTTCTCACATTCTTTTATACGGTCAAACAGATGATAATCGGTATACTCACCGGTAAGATGAACCCTCGTGCATACCTTGATACGGGAATGTGTCGTGATGTGGATGAACACCGGTCGGTAAGTATAAATCATACCTTAACGTATCCCCTCGCCATGATTACATCTGATAAGTTGAGCTTAAGTGGACAACAATACCGATAATCATTATAGGATGCTTATCTTAATGTGAACTAATTGAACAACAAGAGCGTTTTGGCATGACCGTACACTGATATGATTCTCTTACCCTCGAAACTCACAAAAAGAATGTCTGTAAATATTTATTTAATGCTTTCAGTTTTGCAACTCTGTATATATTTATTTACTGCTTTCAGTCTTTACATTTGAAATATTCAAAAATACCAAAAAGATTTTAGGTGTGTTTTAATTTAAACTTTATAAAAGCCAAAAAGATTTTATTTCTATCTTATTTTCGATTGTACGATGTTGGATCTCGAGTCTTCGTTACCTGAAACCTGAACGAAAACCAAAACGACTAAATTTTCATAAATGGTCAAAATTTGCAAGTTTTGAAAGTTAAAAACTAAAATTGACAAATTTGATAAACTTTCAAACTGTCGGACGGTAGTTGATTGGAACATGGTCTTACGTGTGTCGTTTGTTTATACTAACTATATTCCAAGCAGTTGTTCTCATTACGCGTTTAGATTTCTTGCATGTGCAGATTCTAAAGGCAAGGAGAACATGGTCGATGACAAGCATTGGAATGAAGACACGACATGAAGGCACTCAAATGATGAAGATGATCGAGTTGCCGCTGACCATCATCAACACCACAAGGATCTCAAGTACTGAAGATCGAGTCATTCACGAGCATAACTCAAGGGGGAGCTTATGTTAAGGGGGAGTTTGTAAACACACTTCCTACATGAAACGGGGAGTTTGTTGATACACTCTCTGCTTTAAAGACGTGAAGACTTTGAAGATCCTCAGACATAGAAGACATGAAAGGCGAATCTCGCGAGTAGCGTCCAAGGGGGAGTTTGTTGATACATTTATTTATGGACGCGACTCGATTCGGCGCGTATCGACAAGACCTTCCTCCGGCGTGTTCGATACCTGAAGCCGAACAAGATTCAAGACCAAGACTGGGCTCTACAAGACGACATCTGGGATGATTACAAGACTTGGGCTTCTAACATCCACGAAACAGGATCCTTGGCTTATCAACTTGGGCGAAACAAGACTTGGGCCACCATATGTTTGGGCCGAGGCCCATAGACGACGAAACGGAAGTATATGTCGACGAAACATAAGTGTTTCGTCGACCAAGATTCCTTTCGCCGTCTGTCTTCTGTGTTTCGTCATATCACATGTGTGTGTGTATATAAATAGAGTGTTATCCTTCTGTTACAAGTGATGAACATCGAGTGACACAAGTGAGAGCACACACACACACGAGAGTTTTGAGAGAGTTTGCAAAATACATTTGTAAACATTGCTTTGTAACTGAACCTTTCATACGTATTAATACAGAGGTGTTAATCGGTGAATATTGTGTGTCGTGTATTTGCGTGTTCTATCTCGGTTTGCTTTCCCGGTTGGATTCCGCACAACCGGGTTGGTTTGTACACAAGGATTAGGCAACTAGATCCTCCCCTAGCCGGACCAACACTGAGTGTTCACATATTCAAGACTTACTTCATTCTCGAGTACCTTCTCCCTTACGAAGTGATAATGAACCTCAACGTGTTTGGTTCTAGCATGAAAAATCGGATTTTCTGCGAGCTTAATTGATGACATATTATCACAATATATTGTAACCTCTTCTTCTACCAATTGTAACTTCAAATCTTTCATAATTAAGCGTAACCAAACCAGTTCTTGGGTCGCCATTGCAGCAGCCCTATACTCAGCTTCTGTAGTAGATAACGAAACAGTGGGCTGCCGTTTACTACACCACACAACTGCACTACCGCCTAACATGAAAACATAACGTGTTGTTGAACGTCTTATATCTAGGTCACCTGCATAATCCGCGTCACAGTACCCAACCAAATTTAACTTGGAACCTTTCTTGAACTTGATCCCGTAACTCATGGTTGTTTTCACATACCTTAATACCCTTCGTACAACTTCTAGATGCGGCTTCCTTGGTGTTTGCATATATCGATTAAGTACACCTACCGCAAACGCTAAATCTGGTCTAGTAAGTGTTAGATAAATTAAGCTACCAACTATTTTCCGATACATAGTTGGGTCAGCAAGTTTTGTGCCTTTATCTACACTTAACTTTACTGTTGTATCCATGGGTGTATTCATTGGATTGCAATCTAACATTCCAAATTTATCTAGTAATTCATAACAGTACCTCTTTTGACTTAAAACAATTTCTTCAGCTTTATACTCAATCTCCAGCCCTAAAAAATGACTTAGTTTACCAAGATCTTTCATACTAAACCGAATGCTCATATTTTCTTTTAATTGCTGGATCGCCACCTCATCATCTCCGGTGATAATTAAATCGTCTACATAGACTAAGACGACTACTAACTTGCCTCGAACGTTCTTCACAAATAAACTAGCATCAGCAGATGCCATTTTAAAACCGTTATGCTGGAGGAATTCACTGATTTTCCCGAACCAAGCTCTCGGGGATTGCTTTAGGCACGTACTCTGGATGCTCTTTGTCTTCAAAACCTCTCGGTTGATCCATGTGAATTACATGATCTAAATCACCATAAAGAAACGCGTTGTTTACATCCATTTGCCATAGGTTCCATTCTTTACTCGCAGCTATGGCTAAGATTACACGAACCGTATTCAACTTAGCCACCGGGCTAAATGTGTCGTCATAATCTATTCCGACTTGTTGGGAAAAACCACGAGCCTTGCCTTGTATCTATCAATCGACCCGTCACTTTTCCTCTTCAATTTAAAAACCCATTTGTTTGATATCGTTTTAACATCAACCGGTTTTGGGACGAGTTCCCAGGTTTCATTACGATATAGCGCTCCCATCTCAGACTCCATTGCTTTAATCCATTCTTCTTTTAAGATAGCTTCATCGAAAGTTTCTGGTTCAATCACGTCGTCTTCAAGTACTGCAATGTTTGCAGCATATTTAGGATTCTGTCTTCTTTCTTGGATTGAACGTCTTAACTCATGTTGTGCTGGACCTGCACTTGGGCCTAATTGAGCATGGGAACCATTTTTCCATGGGCTTTCAGCAGCGCCCTGGTTCGGGCTTAGGCCACCTTGATCTAAGACCACACTCGATCTTCCACGTTCTTGTCTTGTGCTCGGGTCTGCTCCCAACTCGGTCACTTCTACAGTTTCAAACTCACCATCGAACCCAAGAGTTAAGTATGACGATTCCAGATCTTCTTTAAGTTGTTGAGTATCGGGTAATATTTCTTTATCATTTGACCACCAAGACGAATTCTCATCAAACACAACGTGCCTGGATACATAACATTTACCGGTTGTCGGGTCACAACATCGCCACCCTTTCTTTTCCAAGTTGTAACCTACAAATATGCATCTAATTGCTTTCTTTTCCATCTTCGTTCTTAAATGGTTTGGGACAAACACGTAGCAAACTGAGCCAAATACTCTTAGATGCTTCACTTTGGGTTTACTGTTGAATAACTTTTCATAAGGCGACTTGAATTCAAGGTTCTGTTGTGGCAACCGGTTGATCAAGTATGCCGATGTTGTCATAGCTTCAGCCCAGAAACGACCCGGTACATTTTTATCATGCATAATGCTCCGACAAACTTCTGTTAGATGCCGGTTCTTTTGTTCGCTTACACCGTTTTGTTGCGGTGTATTTGAGCATGTAAGTTGTCTCTTGATTTGGTTGTCTTTCAGAAACTTAGTGAACTCGGAGGCTATGTATTCACCCCCGTTATCTGATCACAAACATCGTATACGCTTTCCTGTTTCCAACTCAGCTTCAGTCTTGAACATCTTGAATTTTTCGAAGGCCTGATTTTTCTCTTTCATAAAATCTACCCAGGTAAACCGTGAGTAGTCGTCAATAAAAGTAATTAGATAACGCAAACCTGTGAGTGACGGATGTTTGACGGGTCCAAATACATCAGAATGAATTAGCTCCAAGGGTTCTTTGGCACGGTAGTTTGAGTCGTCAAATGGCAATTGATGAGCCTTGCCATATTGACATCCAGCGCATACCATCTCTTTATTTACCCTCAATTTAGGTAAGCCGGTAGCTAAGTTTCGGTTCATCATTAATTCTAGTTTATCATAACCTACATGACCCAAACGGTTATGCCACAAATCTGCGTTTTGTGTCATGTTGGTTCGTTCCACATAGGCTGTTTTGGCCGATAACACGTATACAGTATCATTCTTTTTTCCTTGTAAAACTGGTTCAGAAGTTGTCTCAAATTTATCATAAATTTTAACATCTTTGGGGCCAAAAACCACATACCTGCCCGAAGCCGTGATTTGGGGAACTAAAAAAAGGTTCTTCTTCATACCGGGTACATGAAACACTTCCTTCATGACAAACTCCCTCTCATTCGATGCTTTGCCAAACTTCACATCCCCGACATGTGATATATGGTGCTTTGAATCATCAGCTATTACCACAACTTGGTTTCCTTTGTACTTCACTGGGTTTGAGATTCGCTCTTTATCTCCGGTCATGTGGTTTGAGCAACCGGAATCAACGATCCACTCGTTTAAGGTGTTTTGTTTAGTTTCGGTTGTAGCCGTTAAGGCATAATGATGTTGGGTTCCTGCATACATGGCTTCAACATCCCAGGTTTCATCTTCTTTGACAACTGCTGCGTTTCCTTCGGCTTTAGGCTGTCTGCACTCTCTTGCCATGTGCCCTTTTTGCCCACAGTTATGGCACTTGAATGGGAAATACTTACCGGACGTTCTCTTTTTCTCACCCTTCTGCTCGTCTCTATTTTCTCTTCCCTTATTGTTTTCATGCCTTCCCGGGTTATCTCGGCCTTTGTTATTGTTTCTATTGTACCGACTTTTTCTTGCTTTGTCAGCATACAAAGCCTTTTCTTCTTCCGGTTTCACTAAAACAGAAGTAAACTGCTTGGTTAGAGCTTCCTGGCCTACCAGTAAGTTTTCGAAGTCAATTAAAGACGGTTGGGTCTGTTGGTATGGATCAGAGATTATGCTAGAAATCAAACAACAAGAACAATGCAATAAATCGAAAGTAACTGATCTTTTATTGAATGATTCAAGTCGGCAAGATTACAGAGCTACTTCGACAAATTGAAAGTGGAAAAGTGATAAATAAAACTAAACAATAAGCTGCAATTTATAGCTATGAAATCAAACTGAAATCACCGATCTGGAAGGGAAATAGACGTTGGAGAGACCTGCTCTTCACACCCGTTGAGAGCTCCTCCTTATTTGCTGCGTAAAACAGAGTTGACCTAGACTGGGTCGGTTGACCTAATTAACTGGCCCATTTAAAATACCCAACTGGGTGACCCATTTGAAAATGCCCAATTAACTGACCCGGATAATTATTAAAACATATTCAGAATTATTCCAACAATTTCCCCCTTAATTCTGAATATCACTTATACCCAGCAGATCTCTCATCTCAGCAAACTTAATTCTGGGTAAAGACTTGGTCAGAATGTCTGCCTTTTGCAAATCACCACTAACATGCTCAACTTGAATCTTCCCCTCTTCGACGCATTCTCTTATGAAATGAAACTTGGTGTCGATGTGTTTACTGCGTCCGTGAAATACTGCATTTTTCATCAGAGCTATTGCGGATTCGTTGTCAACATAGAGCTTCACTTTACTTGGCTTCATTCCCGTAAGATCAACCAACAAGCTTCTTAGCCACAAAGCCTGGCAGGCTGCTGTGGTTGCTGCTATAAACTCAGCCTCACAGGATGACAAGGTAACAGTTCTTTGCTTTTGTGATGACCAAGTAATTGGGTTTCCAGAAAAGTAAAACACTGTACCTGTAGTACTCCTTCGATCCATCACATCTTTTCCGTGGCTGCTATCGCTGTAACCAGTTACTTCACCATCTCCGCCCTTTTTGTACTTCAAGCCATAGTTAAGTGTCCCCTTTACATATCTCAAGATCTGTTTTAAAGCTTTCAAATGACTTACTTTAGGAGTCTGCATAAACCTGCTGACCACACCAACTGAAAAAGCTAAGTCCGGCCGTGTATGAAGTAGATAACGAAGGCTTCCAACCAGACTTCTAAACTGAGTTTCATTCACTGATTCTCCATCTTCATCTTTCGTTAATTTAAGCTTTGGTTCCATCGGGTACATGGCTGCATTACAATCACCCATACCTGCTGCTTCAATTATCCTTTTTGCATAACTTGTTTGAGAGATCGTCATAGAACCTTCACTTTGTTCTACCTCTATGCCAAGGTAGTAGGACAACAACCCCAGATCACTCATTTCATATTCTTTCATCATCTGAGACTTGAATATAGTCACTTCTTTGTGATTTGAGCCTGTAACCAATAAATCATCAACATAAACACCTACTATCAACAAGCTTTTCCCACTTTGTTTCTTGTATATGGCGTGCTCTTGTGGACATTTTTCAAACCCCATTTGCTTCAATGTCTTGTCAAGCCTTGCATTCCAGGCTCTTGGAGCTTGTTTTAGCCCATACAGCGCACGATTAAGCTTATACACTTTCTGCTCTTGACCTTTAACTTCAAAACCCACTGGTTGTTGTACATATACCTCTTCAGCAAGTTCTCCATTTAGAAACGCAGACTTTACGTCTAAATGATAAACTTTCCACCCTTCTTTAACTGCTAAAGCTAGTATCAACCTCACAGTTTCAAGCCTTGCTACCGGAGCAAATACCTCTTCTACGTCTATTCCTTTCTTTTGTATGTATCCCTTCGCCACCAAACGCGCTTTATACTTGGTTATCTTTCCTGTTGGATCCTTCTTTACTTTGAATATCCACTTTAGTCCAATAATCTTCTTTCCTTTTGGCAGTTCAGTTAAGCACCAAGTGTTGTTCCTTTTGATTGCCTCGATCTCAGTCTTCATGGCATCCTCCCATTCTTTATTTCCCTTTGCGTCTTTGTAACATGTTGGTTCTTCACTTGAAAACATCAATACATCTTCTTCCACTATTTCTTCAGTGTTTTCATACAAATCTGCCAGAGTTCTGAAACCCTGCATTGGACTATGATCATATCTGCGTGAACTTGAGTTAGAACTCATACCTGAGGGTTCACTTGCATTCACCGTTTCTGTAGTGAAATGACCAGAAGCTTCATTTGTTTCATCTGTAGATACACTCGCATGTTGTGGTGTATTCCAGATTGGAGACTGATCACTACCACCCTCCATTTCATTCTGAGTTAGATCTTCTGGTTGAGCATTTACTTCGCTTGTGTTTGAATCTTCAAGATTCCTTAAGAGTGTCATAATACTTTGCTGGTTTGAGCTGGCTTCTCTTGATCTCCCAAGTTCCATTGCATTCTTTCTTCGAAAACTACATCTCTATCTCTGGCCAGATGCAATCTTCGCTTGTGAGGATCATAGAACCTGTGCGTCATGCAATCTGGTTCTAATCCTATGTACACCATAGGTACACTCCTGTCATCTAGTTTTGGGATATGAGTTCCAACTTTTGTTACATGACCAATACAACCGAACACCTTAACTTTTCCAAGACTTGGCCTCTTGTTCTTCAAAGCCTCATAAGGTGTCATGCTTACAACACCTTTTGTGGCCATTCGATTCAGCAAATACACTGCATGTTGCACTGCTTCTCCCCATAAAAAATCAGGCACATTCATTGTTTTTAGTAAAGATCTTGTAGTGCCTAATATCGTTCTATTTCTTCTTTCTACTACCCCATTCTGTTGGGGAGTATATGGGACAGTAATTTGTCTCCTTATGCCTTCTTGTTTACAAAATTCATTAAATACTTTTGAGGTGAATTCCCCACCCCTATCAGTTCTAAGTGTTTCAACCTTATATTTCCCATTTTTTTCAACTAATGCTTTAAACCATTTGAATCTTTCAAATGCTTGGTCTTTAGATTGCAACATGTAAACCCACATGTATCTCGAAAAATCATCAACTAATAGCAGAAAGTAACTATTACCTCCAATAGTTTTTGGTGTAATGGGACCGCATAGGTCAGCGTGAACCAACTGAAAAGGTTTCTTAGCTCGCCACTGTGCCTCTTGAGAGAAAGGTTGACGAGTCTGTTTTGTAGCCAAACAACCCTCACACACCTGCTTTGGATTCTTGATCTTGGAAACACCTTCTATCATACCTTTACTCACCATGGATTCTAAGATCTGAAAGTTGATATGCCCTAGACGAGCATGCCACAACCAATTCTCTTCTTCCAGATGCATTGCCAAACATACTGGTACCGTTGTGTGCAACAGAATTTTATAAAGCCGATTTTTTGACCTTTGAACCTTCATGAATAATCTTCCATGGGTATCATACATCCTCAAGAAATTATCTTTCATCCAAATGTCGAAACCATCTTCGGTCATTTGACCCAAACTTATTATATTACTGTGAAGTACAGGAATATAATAGACATTTTGGATTACCTGTTGGCTGCCATCTTTACATTCCAGCAAGATAGTCCCCTTTCCTTTGATTTCCACCTTTGAGCCATCTCCAAATCTCACTTGACCAGTAATGCTATCATCAACCTCAGCAAATAACTCACGAGTACCAGACATGTGGTTACTAGCACCATTGTCTAGATACCACATGTCTCTTCCGCCATTGCTCTCATGAGTACTTGGAAAGACTTTTTCTTCGTTAAGTAACACCATCGCTGGTGCTTCTTCACCACACACCGAAAGTAACAAAGCTGGTTCTTCGTCTTGTTGGGTCAGATTCACTTCTTGGTTCTTTGTCTTTTTGCTTTTACATTCAGAAGCAAAATGACCATATTCTTGGCATTCAAAACATTTTATGTGACTCTTGTCACGTGACTTTCGGTTATAACCACCAGATTCTTTGTGAGAGCCGCCACTCCAGCGCCCGCCACGTCCCCGAGCAGGTCCTTGACCCCTCGAGAAATTCTTTCCACCTCTGTCACTACTTCCACCTTTTCCACGACCCCCCGCCGTGTTTGTCTTGCTTGATCCCCGCTGACTCGATGAACCTTCTGACTTGGCAAACATCAAAGTGTTCTCGCTTGACAATGATGTTTTCCTTAGTCTCAACCGATCCTCATATGCTTTGAGGTGTGCTATTGCTTCTTCAAACAACATCGTATCCACATCTGAACTTTGCTCGATCGAAGCAACCAAATTTATGAATCTCTCTGGGACCGTATCGAACAGTTTACGTACCAGCTCTTCATCTTCCAACTTTGCTCCAACACTATTGTACTTCGAAACCATACCCGATAGCTTTCCGACATATTCATCAATGGTTTCTCCATCCTTCATTTGCAGCCCTTCAAACTCAGATTTCAGAATGCGTAACCTTGCTTTCTGAACCCGTTCGGCACCTACATACCGGGATTTCAACGAATCCCAAACCTCCTTGGTCGTCTTCTTCTTCGCAGCTTGCGAGAGAACCTCATCCGGGATGGATTGAAAAATGAATGCTCGAGCTTGCTTGGATTTCTTCTCATCCACGGCCGCTCCGGCCGGCGGCTCGACGGCTTCCCACAAATCAGAGCTTATGCTAGAAATCAAACAACAAGAACAATGCAATAAATCGAAAGTAACTGATCTTTTATTGAATGATTCAAGTCGGCAAGATTACAGAGCTACTTCGACAAATTGAAAGTGGAAAAGTGATAAATAAAACTAAACAATAAGCTGCAATTTATAGCTATGAAATCAAACTGAAATCACCGATCTGGAAGGGAAATAGACGTTGGAGAGACCTGCTCTTCACACCCGTTGACAGCTCCTCCTTATTTGCTGCGTAAAACAGAGTTGACCTAGACTGGGTCGGTTGACCTAATTAACTGGCCCATTTAAAATACCCAACTGGGTGACCCATTTGAAAATGCCCAATTAACTGACCCGGATAATTATTAAAACATATTCAGAATTATTCCAACAGGGTCTGCCATCCTTGTACAGCTGCGACAAAACTCTGAAATTCTGGTCGTAAGCCATGGATGATGATTCTTTTCATTCTTGCATCCCCGATCTGAGCCGTTTCATCCAACTCCCCGATTTCTCTGCACAATGTTTTCACCTTGTGAAAATATTGTGCTATACTCGTTTCCTTTTGAGTCACCGACAGAAGTTCGTTTTCAAGCAATTGAAGCTTCGTGTCGTTTCTTTTGGAAAACAGCGCTGACAAAGTGTCCCACGCTTGCTTGGGGGTTGTTAACTCTCGGATGTGTTCAAGAAGCTCTTCTTCAATCGTTGTTTTGATTAAGAACATAGCTCGACCAACCTTGATTCACCACTTCCCGATTGCTCCGTTTATATCGTTCGTAGGTTGTCGTGTCTCTGTACCATTGGTTACCTCCCATAGATCTTGGCCTTGTAGGTAGGACAACATACATGTGGACCAAGTTTTGTAATTCGAATGGTTCAGTTTCTTGATGCCTCCTATCAGTTGCATCTCAGCCATGCTCCTCTGTTTTCTGGTTACTGGACTCGTTCACCGCTTGATTCGGTTTTCTTCACTGGATAAATCGAAGACAGAAACTTCGATTATCTTCTATCGCTTCTGGACTTGTTCTTCACGTGACCCTTGATCAAATTTCAAGTAGCCTCCGCGGTATCTTTCCACACGATATTCTTCGAACCGACTTGGCTCTGATACCACTTGTTAAACAAACAAGGTGGATCAAGCCAGCAAAACAACCAGACGTGCAAAACTATTTGCGACACTTTTTATTAAAGAAGAAAACGAACGAATACAATAAATTGTAAACCTACTGTGGGTTTATATAATACCCATTACTTACCCTTAAAGAAACAAATATAAAACTAATACCAATCCTAATCTGATTCGTTTACATATCCTTTACGAATTCAAACAAATCCTTAACTTAAATAACAAGTTTAAAACATATTTCCATATAGACCCCTTAACCTTTGATCTCCTCCGAACCACCCCTCCGAGATCGACCGAACCGCCCTTTGATCTGATGTTGTAAACTTTATCACAATCTACAAGATTGTCCGCTAAAAATGTTGGTATTGAAGGATCTCAATGCATCAGTGATACGTTAATGAAGAAGCATCATGTTCTGGTCTGAAAAAAAGCCTATTTTTACCTGAGGTATCGCTTCTTCTTTAAGTTGTATACACTTACTTATGGTTCTTAGTTTTTGTTTACTTTTTAATATTGAGCTTGTTTTGTGAACCTGGAGTATATTGTCTGAAAGATTTATAACTGCTTATTACAGGCGGGATTTTCTTTCACAAGACCCGACTTTCCTGGAAATCACATTGCGAATCAGGATCAACCGTGCCCTATTTCGGTTTTGGAACCACAATTTGAAGAAGATGACCACACAACAAATTGTCATCATAATCCTAAGCCAAATAAATATGGTAATTATCATTAACTATTCACTTGTATGCTGCATAGTTGATAATAGCGAATAGCGGACAATAGCAACAAGCAACCTGAACGCTATGTAGCGATAAGCGATCTATTTTATGTTTATGTTTAGCGATACACTAGAAGATAATATTAGAAATATTTAATATGTATTTTATATCCAAATATGGTGGTTCTATACGTATATTTAACAAAAACCTAAAATCCAGCTATTGTATACGTATATTTTATCGCTATTTGTATTTATTCGATACGAAGGCGCCAAAATCAGATAGCGATGAATGAGCGCTTCGCTACGCTATTTACTATAGCACTCGCTCTGAGCGCTATTAACAACTATGGTATATTGTGGTCACTGGAAATAGGCGGGCCTGTTAACTGGTTGATTGTAATTATAAGCCCGAACTAGAATGGGTTAGGCCACCATGAAAACTCATATTTTATCTGCTTTTCTCATATTATAAATACTTAACATGCTAAATACAATAAATAAACTGTATAATTCTCTTCAATATTGTCTGCCACAATGTTTTGTAATCTTCATATGACATGCATTAGTTAAAATGTACAAGAGAACCAATGTTCTTTTGTTGTATTAACAGGAATGGAGCCTATGAGATACAACCTGATTGATAAATCACCCTGTTGGATATATGTATGTCCGACCATAATTAAAGTCAACGTAACTAACTCGGTACGATCCGAAGAGTTACACGTTGGTACACGAATCGTATATGTTCACGAGTAGGTAGATTATTATTTGTGAAATAATAATAGTGGAAACCCAAGAGACACCTTTTATAATAAAAGGATGTTTAAGGTGGAAACCCAAGAGACACCTTTTAGAATAAAAGGATGTTTAAGGTGGAAACCCAACAGACACTTTTTTATAATAACCGCCTTCTTCTTGGCCGGTTCTACTTGGGGGTATCTTGTGCTCGGTTGTGAACTTCCTACTAGCGAGGATTCGTTGTAACCCGGGTGTTACAATTCCGGTGTAGTCGTCAAAGGTTGATTACTAAAACCTGTTGGTACACTTTATGTGGACGCGACTCGATTCGGTTCGGGTCGACTCGGTTAGGTCCGGCTCAAGCCCGAAGACACGACATTCCTCCTTCGTGCGCCCCAGAGTTCGACACGCGAAGCACGGAGCGCCGCGAGCCATTCCCGTTTACACATCACCATGACATCATCATTGTGATGTCACAACATTTGTCTCATGCATGAAATTGGTGAAAGTTGTAAACAGATTTGTCACTTGGGCCATAATTCACTTATTTGGGCCGAAGACTTGAATGGACTTTGTCCAATACTTGGGCTTCAATATCAAACGACGAAACAGATTAGAATTAATATGTATGTCGACGAAACAAAATGTGTTTCGTCGACTTTAGTGTTTCGTCGTGGCACCTTTGCGTTTCGTCATGGTCTGTGTCTGTGTTTTAGTATAAATGGCTCTCATAGTTTCTGTGTGAAACTTAGATGAGAGAATACCCTGAGAGTTATACTGTCAAACTGTGTGTGTATCAGTTGTAATTGGTTCTCATCCCGTTTAATCAATAGAGTGTGTTTCATTGGTTAATCCTTGTTCATTACTTTCTGTGTTTGGTTTGCACCGTCACGGGGATTCCGCACCCGTTACCGTGTTTGTGATAAACAAGGATTTGGTTTTCGTTATCGATCCTCAGATTTCGGGACCTACAAGTGGTATCAGAGCTTTGGCTCTAATCCTTGTTTAAAACCAAACATCGTTGGATTTTATCAAGTGTTAAAATTGTTTGTGGTTGATTTTCTGAAAACTACTGTTCTTGAAAACTCATCATTTTCTGGAAAATGAACTCTTAAAATCTGTTGGATGTTGTTTGTTTGCTAAAACTTTTATCGAAAACCTTGTTTGTTTGCATGATTACATATTAAAACCGGGTTTTAGTGAAAGTTTTGTGCAAATTTGTTGTTCGGAAAATTTATCGGTCACCGGAATCTTCAAATCTTCATCGTGTTCTTCACTAATATTCAAAGTATTCTTTAGGTTTTCCACTTTTTGATCTCTTGAAAGGTTACTGTATGAGTTGTTGGTGTTTTTCAAAATTAAAATGAAAAAGGTTTTTGATTAAAATATTATGTGTTCGGTGAGATAAGCATGGTTGAGTTTGAAATTGTGTCGTGTGTCAGAAGCAAGATAAGGCTACTCTGAAAATAACTCACCAACTCCACCAGATCTTATCCATTCAAATCCTGTTTCGCCATTATCATTATTATAATCAATTAAATTTGTGTTTCGTCGCCTTTAATCAACACAGTTTCGTCGATCTAAACTTTAATTCAGTTTCGTCGTGCATTGGGCTTCTCATTGAATTGGGCCTTCAACCTTTGGGCTTCAAAACTGATTTGGGCTTCAATACGTTTCGTCGACACATGTTTCAGTTCTGTTTCGTCGTCATATCTGTTTCGTCAATCAAACAGTTTCGTCGGACCTTTCTTATTTCTATTCAGTTTCGTCGCCTAATATCATCAAAAGTGTTTCGTCGAGATACTTGTCTTTTTTAACAGAAGGTTTTGCAAAAGTGTGATAACAGTTTGTTTTCAAGAGAGTGATCAGTTTTTCACATACATACATCAAATATGAGTTGCACGAGCCCTTGGGATTGGAGTACGGATCCACAACCAGCTCTAAAACAGATGTCGATGGCTGAATATTTAGCGAGTACCATACCTAAACAACAACAAACTATTAGTTCAAGTTAATGGGCAATGGTGTCGAATCAAAATCAGAGCATTCAAAATCTTTTGCTTAGTGAGAATGAGACGGGTAGCAACAATCGCCCGCCAAATTTAAATTACATGAACGACTATCCATCATGGAAGGGTCGTTTCCATAATTACGTTCAAGGGCAAAACACAGAATTATGGACGTGTTTCACTTCTGCATTTAGTGAAGCTCTTGAAGAAGCAGGATCAAATGCGACAACTTTCAATAATATGCAAGAAGCCGACAAAAAGGCATATGATCTGGAGAAGAAGGCGTATTCTATTCTCACTCAAGCACTTCACAGAGACATCTTTCATCAATTCTCATATTGTAAGACCACGAAAGGTTTATGGGATGCATTGGTAGCGAGAGGAGAAGGAAATGCAGCTACTAGAAAGATACGCCATGATTTATTGAAGAAAGAGTTTGAATCATTTCAGTTCTTGGAGAATGAAACTCTAAATGATATGACTTCTCGTTTTTATCATTTGATTAGTGAAATGAGTTCTTATAAAGTTGCTGCAACTCATCCGGAAATGGTTGCACGATTTGCTGATGCTCTACCTCCTAAGTGGAGTCCATTCATTGAACTTCTAAAGCATACGGGCGCTCTGGATGCAGCCAATGTCAGTCTTTATGAATTCATTCAGAAGTTGGAGCACAAGAACGAAGAGGAAATTCGGAAAGCTAAAAGGATTGCAACTGCACCTCCTCAAAACACAGAAATGTATTTGCCTGGTTTTGGTCCTTCAGCTAGTTCTAGTTCCATTCAGCAACCAAAGCTTCAAACGGCGTTTGTGTCCAATACAACCTCATCACCGTCTCCACAGTGGAATCAAAGTGCTTACATGTCACAATCCATACCCCAACCTCAAGCCCAACCACAACAACAACAAGCGCATTATACCAACAATCCTTCACCCCAAAACACCAACACTGTCAGAGTTGATACTTCCAATCTTTCAAAAGTCAGTGTAGAAGTTGCAAAGGAACATTTGGAACTTCTCAACACAATGTTCAGTTCATACTGTGGATTGGTAGCAGGTCCAATTGGAAACATCAATATGACCAATGAAGATTATCAGCAGATAGACCGTGATGAAATGGAGTTAATGGATATCAAGTGGGCGTTTGCAAGTGCTGTTAGAAGGGCAAAGGATTTCATGACTCGAACTGGAAGAACTTCGTTGGAAGGAAAAAATGATACGAAGTATGGGTTCAATAAAGATGCGGTTACATGTTACAATTGTGGCGAAAAGGGTCACTTCAAACGTGAGTGCACCCTACCAGGCAAACAAGGCAATCAGAATCCGTTCAGAAATCAGACGAGTACTTCTAATGCAAATGAAGAAAATCTTGAAAGAAGGATAGTAGCAGTGAACAACAATCAGAACCAGTCTGGACCTTCAAACACTAATCACGCATTGACCGTTCAAGCTGATGAAGGGTGCGATTGGTCTGTACAATTGGGTGATAATAATCAAGGAGGTGGAACAGCATTTTATGTAAAGATCATCAATCACATCAAGCATGTTCATAGAGAAGAGTTTTCTGAAAGTGATGATAGCTCGGGATATAGTGGGAGTTCAGATGAAGAAAGCTCGAATGCGGGAGATTATAATTCTGAAGATGGATCGTTTTCTTTTCAAATTGCCTTTATGGCAAATGTCTCAGCCTCTACGAGTCAGGTAAATACTGAAACTTCTGCTCCTAGTGTTTGTAATGCTTGTGCAGATGTGAAGCTTGAATCTGAAAAGGTTCATACTCACAATCAGAATTTGGTTATTGAACTGTCAAAGTGCAAAGAGGCAAACATGGCCTTAGCTCGCAATGAAAAGGAGTTTAAAACAGTTATTGAAACCCAAAAGAAAAGTGTTTCCGAATTAACAAAAACTGTTTTCAACAAACAAATTGGTATTAATAACTACATTAATATCATTGAGGAAACCAAGAAAGAGCTAGCCGTGGCCAAGTGTGAATATGAAGCGATCAAGCTCAAATTGGAGAGTTATTCTAACTCCCGATATGTGCTCGATCACATCATTGACGTTCAGAAACTAAAGGGAAACGTTAAAGGCGTTGGTTATAGGAAGTGTCCACCCCCTTTGAGACACGACTATACCAAGTCGCCCGATGAAGAGGATATGCCTCGTTTTGAACCCAGTGTGCCTCTTGATTATGAGGAAGTTACTACTGGCCTAGGGTCCAATCGGACAGTTCTTCAAGTACATCATCCGAGCAAACAGAAACTTCAACATCTACGAAACAAAGTCCTCCAATCATTGAGGACTATGATTCGTCGGATGATGAATCAGATGTGAATGACCAGGATGAATCACTTGATAAGAAGAAGGGAATAGAAATTCCAATTGAGAATCATATTCTTTGTGATCCTCCTATTCCTGCTGTGCAACAAGTTGCCAAACAAGTGATTAATCCTGTCAATGAAGTAAAAGAATCTGTGTCTACCATTAAGAGTGATAACGTGTTGTACACTTTGTTTGGTGATTCTAAAATCTATTCAGATCATGATTTTCCAATTAAAAATGTCAATCCATCTTCGATTGAAAAAGTTTTTGAAGATAATACAAGCAAATTTTTGGGAAAGACGATCCCTGGAGTTGTTGTGACTCAATGTGATCCCATTCCAAAATCCAAAATCAGAAAACAATTTGGAAGTCAAAAATCACCAATAAAGCAACAACCTTTTGCTAATAAGGGTAAACAATCAGAAAGGCGAGCTCAAAAGCCTAATGTTTCTCAATCAAAATCTGAAACAAACGGAGCTCGTAACCAGAAGAAAAACAAGGATGTCAAGTTTGTAGCATCGAAGGGTACTGATAAAATTGAGACTTTTGAAAACAAATCAAACACCGATTTTATCCAACAAGTCAAGATTTTAAAACGTAACAGTCAAAACAATTACACTCAACATACAAATGGGTGTGATGAAAGAGCAAGTACCTCAGGTTCTACTGGTTCGACATCTGTTGGTCGATCAAATTCTCCTAAGTTTGTGGAAAGGAGAACGTGCTTTAAATGTGGGGAGTTTGGGCATATCATTAAGAACTGCTCAAACACTCCTAAAGAGAAATTTGTGGAAAGAGCACCACCTGAAAAGGTTCACCCACAACGTCGTCCCGTTTCACCAAAACATGATAAAACAACTGTTAAGGAACAAGAAACGAAACAACGACGTCAAAACATCAAAGCTGTTGAAAAGTCTTTAAAATCTGAAGTCAAAACGGTCAAAAGGGAACCAAGTTCTTCACAACCTTTAAAACCAGAAGTTTCAAAATCTGTTTACAAAACTCAATCTGGTAAACAAAAACAAACTTGGAAACCTAAGACAGGTGATAGTTCAGGGGGAGGTGCTGTGTTTGAAAATCATCAGGAAATCGAAGTCACAATCATCGATGATGAAGGACGACCCAAGTCTGTTAAGGCTTGGGTCCCCCTCTCCAACTAATCTTTGAGTGAGTGTGTAGGATGTTCAAGGAGGAACTTTCGATAGTCATAGGATTATTGATAGTGGAGTGTCTATGCACAAGATCGGCGACAAAAGAAATTGTTGCCTTTGATGGAGAGAAAAAGAAAAGAAGACAGAATTGTCTGTCGAAAGAGATTGAAAAGCTTCGACAAATTGAAAATCATTCCAGAGTTTGATTGTTCAAGGTTTTGATCGGGTCCCCAGGATAGATTCAATCAAAATGTACGCACCTGCAGCACGTCTGAAGTTCAAACTCAACAAGATGAACGTGCAGTGTACATTTCTTCGCAGTGTGATTTTTGAAAATGTGTTTGTTGAACAAACCAACCGGGTGTGCGGATGCCTTGGCTAGGATTGAACAACCGCACACTACTTCTGAAAGAGAAAGACAAAGACCTTCGCTGGTGCAATGTGGAAGACCAGCTGGACCCAGAGGTTTCTGATCTTGTTGCTGTCAAGAGATTTCTCAGTAGCTACAAATTCGACTTTGAAATCCACACCGGGTGGATATCCAGTTTGGGAGAGCACTCAGATTCCTTGCAATGCATGAATCAGTTGCAGGATACGGTTTTAAATTTCTAATATCTCCTATACTTGTCGATATTTAAGCTACTTTTTGAATTATTATCTCGTACAGCACTCTTTGGCCAGACAATGTTGTCATGGTCCGGTCCGCACCGCTTACCGACATGCCAACTCATTTTTCCAAAATTCGATAAATCATTTCTGATTAAATTAATTTTGGTAAACCGCATTGAGGTAAAACATGAGTTAACCGACATCGGGAAATCCTTTTTGTAAAATATCTTTGTGTCTTTTAAATTTATCTTAGTTTGTTGATTTTAGGGGGAGTAAATCTAAAATTTAAAAATTCAAAAACATCGAAAAATTTCAAAACCCAAAAACAATAGCAAAACAAAAATGAGTTTCCTGGCGAGAAAAAGAGAAAATGATAGTAAGTCAGTGGTCTGTCGAAACCTTTTCGAACTGAAATGCAAAATGAAAAACGATAAGCAGCTCTATATAAGATGTATCGGTAGGCTCACAATCATTTTAAAGTGTGCAGGGTGATATAAATCTTAAATCGACTGAAGACCAGGTGGGAACCGCACATTGGCATATGGTCTTAGTACCGAAATTTCGTTTGAGAGATTGCCGAGGTTCTGAGATATTCGGTCTTTATGCTGCTTATCATCTGGGTATCATGGTTGTATCTTTTACCGAAAAATAACGGAGACGAAGTCTAGATCTTCCATGATACTATACATACGTGTACATATTGCATTCGACCACAATAAGTGATCAACAATCACATGTCAAAACAAATAAGTGATAATATATCACAGATTCTTTGCGGGAGTCAAGTTCGACTCTCTGCTGTACGAAAGTACTGACCTGTTCACGGACTTGCTCCTGTGCCCTCATGCATCGAAAATCAAGTTCTTCATCAATAAGTGATTCTATCACATAGGGCTTGTTTTTCATCAAAATAAGTGAGTTTCTCACATCTTTTATACGGTCAAACGGATGATAAGCAGTATACTCACCGGTAAGATGAACTCTCTTGCATACCTTGATACGGGAATGCGTCGTGTGTGGATGAACACCGGTCGGTAAGTATAAATCATACCTTAACGTATCCCCTCGCCATGATTACATCTGATAAGTTGAGCTTATGTGGACAACAATACCGATAATTGTTATAGGATGCTTATCTAAATGTGAACTAATTGAACAACAAGAGCGTTTTGGCGTGACCGTACACTGATATGATTCTCTTACCCTCGAAACTCGCAAAAAGAACGTCTGTAAATATTTGTTTACTGCTTTCAGTTTCTGCATCTTTGTATATATTTATTTATTGCTTTCCGTCTTTACATTTGAAAATTCAAAATATTAAAAAGATTTTAGGTGTGTTTTAATATAAACTTTATAAAATCCAAAAAGATTTTGCTTCTAGTTTATTTTTGATTGACTGATGTTGGAACTCGAGTCTATCCTACCCGAAATCCTGATCGTAAGCCGAAAACAATTGCATCTTCATAATCTGTCGAAGTTAACAAGTTGTGAAAGTTAAAGGATTAAAATTGATCATTTTCTAAACTTTCAAACTGTTGTCGGTCGGTGTTTGATTGAGATTTGATCTCATATGTGTCATTTGTTTAATTTGTCTATATTCCAAGCGGTTGTTCTCATTACGTGTTTAGCTTTCTTGTATGTGCAGATGCGACATCAGAATCAGCTAAAGGCGAAGAGAACACGTCAGATGACAAGCCGTAAAGTGAAGACACGACGAAGTGAAGGCACTCAAGAGATAAAAATGATCGAGTTGCCGCTGACCCTTCATCAACACCACAAGGATCTAAAGAATTAAAGATCAAAAGATTCACGGGCGTAACTCAATGGAGAGTTCATTCTAAGGGGGAGTTTATTAATGAACTACCTAAATGAAAAGGGAGTTTGCTGATACACTTTCTTCTTACGACGCGTGAAGACTTTGAAGATCCTCCGACACAAAAGACACAGAAGACGAACCTCATGAGTAGCGTCCAAGGGGGAGTTTGTTGGTACACTTTATGTGGACGCGACTCGATTCGGTTCAGTTCAACTCGGTTAGGTCCGGCTCAAGCCCGAAGACACGACATTCCTCCGTCGTGCGCCCCAGAGTTCGACACGCGAAGCACGGAGCGCCGCGAGCCATTCCCGTTTACACATCACCATGACATCATCATTGTGATGTCATGGTGATGTCACAACATTTGTCTCATGCATGAAATTGGTGAAAGTTGTAAACAGATTTGTCACTTGGGCCATAATTCACTTATTTGGGCCGAAGACTTGAATGGACTTTGTCCAATACTTGGGCTTCAATATCAAACGACGAAACATATTAAAATTAATATGTATGTCAACGAAACAAAATGTGTTTCGTCGACTTTAGTGTTTCGTCGTGGCCCCTTTGCGTTTCGTCATGGTCTGTGTCTGTGTTTTAGTATAAATGGCTCTCATAGTTTCTGTGTGAAACTTAGATGAGAGAATACCCTGAGAGTTATACTGTCAAACTGTGTGTGTATCAGTTGTAATTGGTTCTCATCCCGTTTAATCAATAGAGTGTGTTTCATTGGTTAATCCGTGTTCATTACTTTCTGTGTTTGGTTTGCACCGTCACGGGGATTCCGCACCCGTTACCGTGTTTGTGATAAACAAGGATTTGGTTTTCGTTATCGATCCTCAGATTTCGGGACCTACAAAACCCTCTATGGTTGTTTATTCCGTTTATTTGTTTATACGCGTATAACCTTGATCCTGATTGAGAATATTTATTTATCGGATTAATAAATCAAATTTATATAATCGGCTTTTGGTAAATTATATAAACCGCTTCCGCTATTATTCTGATACCATGATTCCCAACAGTGGTATCAGAGCCACGGTTACACGCGTATAGATGGTAAAGTTATAATTTTGATCTATGTTTTATTTGTCAAAAATTATTTATTTTGACAAAAGATTAAAAGCTTTTGGTTGTCTATGGATTGTGATGTGAATCGAGCCCTAGGTTATGACCTTTGTCATGGTTGTATTGGTTATGGTTTTATTTTGATTTGTATTTTGTTGCGGATGTTGGATCCGATGTAATAGATAGGATTAGAATAGATTTATGTTTATTGTATTTTTAAATTTATTATTGTAATCCCTCGAGTACAAGATCAAGATCAAGATAAATGGCGAACAGGTACCATGAAGATAGAGATCGCGGGTCAAGTGGGAGCTTTCAAAAATTAGCTTTTGAAACCCCTTTTGACTAGTTGGTTTCGTTTCTGGCTAAAACGAAACGGCCAACCTATTAGGGGCTCGATTCATTTTTTTATTATTGTGTTTTATTTATTGTAAATAATATAGATAACCCAAAATAAATAAAATTTTCACAATCAAGATAACGGTTTTATTAAAACAAGTTTTATAAAAATGAAAAGTATACTTAATAAAAGGGTTTTATTAATATTTAAAACAAGATCATTCGCGATAAATCGACCGATCTAGTTTAATATGGTATTTAAAACTATATCGTGCGAGCGTGGAAAGGAGTTTCTATTATCACGAATTATATAAAATCGGATTTTATAAACTATTGTGTAACTCGCCTCAATAGAGTGTGTTTCATTGGTTAATCCGTGTAATTGGTTCTCATCCCGTTTAATCAATAGAGTGTGTTTCATTGGTTAATCCGTGTTCATTACTTTCTGTGTTTGGTTTGCACCGTCACGGGGATTCCGCACCCGTTACCGTGTTTGTGATAAACAAGGATTTGGTTTTCGTTATCGATCCTCAGATTTCGGGACCTACAAAACCCTCTATGGTTGTTTATTCCGTTTATTTGTTTATACGCATATAACCTTGATCCTGATTGAGAATATTTATTTATCGGATTAATAAATCAAATTTATATAATCGGCTTTTGGTAAATTATATAAACCGCTTCCGCTATTATTCTGATACCATGATTCCCAACAGTGGTATCAGAGCCACGGTTACACGCGTATAGATGGTAAAGTTATAATTTTGATCTATGTTTTATTTGTCAAAAATTATTTATTTTGACAAAAGATTAAAAGCTTTTGGTTGTCTATGGATTGTGATGTGAATCGAGCCCTAGGTTATGACCTTTGTCATGGTTGTATTGGTTATGGTTTTATTTTGATTTGTATTTTGTTGCGGATGTTGGATCCGATGTAATAGATAGGATTAGAATAGATTTATGTTTATTGTATTTTTAAATTTATTATTGTAATCCCTCGAGTACAAGATCAAGATCAAGATAAATGGCGAACAGGTACCATGAAGATAGAGATCGCGGGTCAAGTGGGAGCTTTCAAAAATTAGCTTTTGAAACCCCTTTTGACTAGTTGGTTTCGTTTCTGGCTAAAACGAAACGGCCAACCTATTAGGGGCTCGATTCATTTTTTTATTATTGTGTTTTATTTATTGTAAATAATATAGATAACCCAAAATAAATAAAATTTTCACAATCAAGATAACGGTTTTATTAAAACAAGTTTTATAAAAATGAAAAGTATACTTAATAAAAGGGTTTTATTAATATTTAAAACAAGATCATTCGCGATAAATCGACCGATCTAGTTTAATATGGTATTTAAAACTATATCGTGCGAGCGTGGAAAGGAGTTTCTATTATCACGAATTATATAAAATCGGATTTTATAAACTATTGTGTAACTCGCCTCAATAGAGTGTGTTTCATTGGTTAATCCGTGTAATTGGTTCTCATCCCGTTTAATCAATAGAGTGTGTTTCATTGGTTAATCCGTGTTCATTACTTTCTGTGTTTGGTTTGCACCGTCACGGGGATTCCGCACCCGTTACCGTGTTTGTGATAAACAAGGATTTGGTTTTCGTTATCGATCCTCAGATTTCGGGACCTACAAAACCCTCTATGGTTGTTTATTCCGTTTATTTGTTTATACGCATATAACCTTGATCCTGATTGAGAATATTTATTTATCGGATTAATAAATCAAATTTATATAATCGGCTTTTGGTAAATTATATAAACCGCTTCCGCTATTATTCTGATACCATGATTCCCAACAGTGGTATCAGAGCCACGGTTACACGCGTATAGATGGTAAAGTTATAATTTTGATCTATGTTTTATTTGTCAAAAATTATTTATTTTGACAAAAGATTAAAAGCTTTTGGTTGTCTATGGATTGTGATGTGAATCGAGCCCTAGGTTATGACCTTTGTCATGGTTGTATTGGTTATGGTTTTATTTTGATTTGTATTTTGTTGCGGATGTTGGATCCGATGTAATAGATAGGATTAGAATAGATTTATGTTTATTGTATTTTTAAATTTATTATTGTAATCCCTCGAGTACAAGATCAAGATCAAGATAAATGGCGAACAGGTACCATGAAGATAGAGATCGCGGGTCAAGTGGGAGCTTTCAAAAATTAGCTTTTGAAACCCCTTTTGACTAGTTGGTTTCGTTTCTGGCTAAAACGAAACGGCCAACCTATTAGGGGCTCGATTCATTTTTTTATTATTGTGTTTTATTTATTGTAAATAATATAGATAACCCAAAATAAATAAAATTTTCACAATCAAGATAACGGTTTTATTAAAACAAGTTTTATAAAAATGAAAAGTATACTTAATAAAAGGGTTTTATTAATATTTAAAACAAGATCATTCGCGATAAATCGACCGATCTAGTTTAATATGGTATTTAAAACTATATCGTGCGAGCGTGGAAAGGAGTTGCTATTCAACATATTTTTTTTGGTAAATATTAAAATAAATCCCAAATTTTAAATTGATGTTTTATGCCACCCTTAACGAGTTAACACTTCATTCTAAATCGAACCCAAATGTTAGTGCTATACCCTGCATCTGGGCGTCCATCATGAAAGAAGGTAATCATCGCGTTTCCTGTGTAACATAGGCCGGTGATACAGTTAATAGTAAAGGACAAAACATCGCTTGTTCATCAAGTGGGCATAGTTGGGGTTAAACATACATCGTTTTAAGCGATAACCCCAAATGGAGAGTTGTGTAGTGGACACAATTAACAATCGTTGTTTACCTACATAATCATACCAGTGGATAGTGCTTAAGCCAATTCACTGTCATATGATGAATCGGGATCTCATCTTAATTAAAAATTTTGTTTTTGGGTCATAAAATTAAATTAAGATATTAAAAAACATAAAATACTAATTAATTAATTTTGAATTTTGTAGACGTCAACTGAAAACAATTCCTCCCAATTCTCTCTCAAGTCCATCTTAGAGAAGGACAAACTGAACCACTCCAACTTCATGGACTGGCACCGCAACTTGAAAATTGTTCTCAAGGCGGAGAACAAACTGTATGTTCTTGAAACGCCAGTCCCTGATGAACCCATCAATCAGCAAACTGTTGCATATAGAAACTATGCAAAGCACTTTGATGACTCTATGAAAGTCTCATGTTTAATGTTATCATCCATGATTCCTGAACTTCAAAGGACCATGGATGACAAGATGGCGTATGAGATGAATGAGCACCTGGTTGAAATGTTCCAACAGAAGGCTCGTCATGAGAGGTTTGATGTGATGAGATCACTCATAACCACTCGTATGCAAGAGGGTACATCAGTTAGCGCTCATGTGCTAAAAATGAAGGCATATGTTGATCATTTGGCTCGTCTGGAATCCTCCTTGAGTGATGAATTAGCTGGGGATATCATCCTCAACTCATTGCCTAAGTCATATGATCAGTTCACTATGAACTACAATATGAATGGGATGGAGAAGACAATTGCAGAGCTGCATCAGATGCTCAAAACTGCTGAGGTGAATATACCCAGCAAGACTGCACCAGTGCTGATGATCAAGGAGGGTCATGTTAAGAAACCTAACACCAAGAAAAGAGGCAATCAGGGTAAAGGGAAGGGCAAAGGCAAATTAGTTGCAAACAAGAAGCCTCAAAAGGATGCCAAGTGTTTTCATTGTAATGAAATTGGGCACTAGAAGAGGAACTGTGCTAAGTATTTAGCTGAACTGAAGCAAGCCAAGGCTTCAGGAGGAGAGTCCTCAGGTATATATGTTATTGAAATCTTTTCTTTTTCTGGCAAAACATGGGTGTTTGACACAGGATGTGGTTTTCACATTTGTAATGCTTTGCAGGGACTAAGAAAGATTAAGAAGCTGAAACAAGGCGACTTGGAGGTCCATGTTGGCAATGGACAAAGAGTTGCTGTGAAGGCTATTGGAGAATATGTTCTTTTACTTCCTTCTAGTTTAGAACCTGTTTTGAACAATGTTTTATTTTATTCCTAGTATTACTAGAAATATTGTTTCGGTTTCTGCTTTGTATGGACAAGGTTTCAATTATCGTTTTAATGGTGAATTTATTTCTGCTTATTTTAATGATGTATTTTACTTTGATGCAAAACCAAACAATGGAATCTATGAGATAGAAATCCAAAACAATAACATATTATGCAACATCTCCCATAAACGTAACAAGTTGGACTTTAACGATACGTATATGTGGCATTGTAGACTTGGTCACATAAGCGAGAACCGTGTTAAACAGCTTAAAACCGCAGGAATATTAGATTCTAAGGGTTCAGAAACGTTTGGCAAATGTGAATCATGCTTAAGTGGAAAGTTAACAAAAGCACCTTTTTCAAATGTTGGAGAAAGAGCTAATGATCTGTTGGGACTTGTACATACAGATGTATGTGGTCCATTCAGAACAATGTCAAGACATGGAGAAAGATACTTTGTTACATTTATTGATGATTTAAGTAGATATGGTTATGTTTATCTTATGAAGCATAAACATAAGACATTTGAAAAGTTCAAGGAGTACCAAAACGAAGTAGAGAATCAGCTAAATAGAACTATTAAGATGCTTCGATCAGATCAGATAGAGGCGGTGAATATCTTAGTTAGGAGTTCATCGACCATCTAAAGGATTGTGGAATAGTTTCACAGCTCACTCCACCTGGAACGCCACAACATAATGGTGTGTCTGAACGGAGAAATCGAACTCTATTAGATATGGTTCGATCAATGATGTGTCGAACAACCCTCCCACGCTCCTTTTGGAGTTATGCTCTAGAAACTGCCGCAAAACTTGTGAATATAGCTCCAACGAAGAAGGTTGACAAAACGCCTTATGAGATATGGCATGGAAAGAAACCAAAAGTATCCTATCTCAAGGTCTGGGGATGTAACGCTTATGTCACTCTAGAATCTTCGGATAAACTAGATCCCAGAGGCGAAAAAGTGGTTTTCGTAGGATACGCTAAAAGGATCGGTTACCTTTTCTACCACCCCACTGAAAATAAGATTTTCAATAAACGCAGAGGCACTTTCTTGGAGGAAGAGCTTCTGGCACGATGGATTGGAGAAAACCATGTGGATCTTGAAGAAATTCGAGAATCACAAGTGACTGAACCAGTTGTTCAGACAGAACCAGAAGTAACTGATCTAGTTGTTGAAGTTGAGCCTAAGAGGACTCAAGAAACAACAGAAACACCAAGTGTTCGAAGAAGTATTAGGGATCGTCATGCCCCTGAAAGGTATGACGATATCTTCATGATTGATGAAGCTGAACCTGCTACTTACAAAGCTGCAATGTTGGATTCAGAATCCAAGAAATGGCAAGAAGCCATGAATGCAGAGATGCAATCCATGTATGATAACCAAGTCTGGGATTTGGTTGATCTTCCTACCGAAGGTCGGACTGTAGGAAACAAATGGATCTTCAAGAAGAAGACCGACATGGATGGAAATGTGCAAACCTACAAAGCAAGGCTTGTAGCAAAAGGGTTCACTCAGACTCAAGGAATTTATTATGAGGAAACTTTTTCGCCAGTAGCCATGCTTAAGTCTATTAGAATTCTACTTGCCATTGCTGCATATTATGACTATGAGATATGGCAAATGGATGTCAAGACCGCGTTCCTTAATGGACACTTACTTGAAGATGTCTATATGGTTCAACCTGAAGGTTTTGTCGATCCAAATAATCCTAATAAGGTGTGCAAGCTAAATAAATCCATCTATGGATTGAAGCAAGCATCTCGCAGCTGGAATCTTCGTTTTGATCAGAAAATTAAAGAGTTTGGCTTCATTAAAAACGAAGATGAACCGTGTGTTTACAAGAAATCTAGTGGGAGCTATATCACTTTTCTAATTTTGTATGTAGATGACATACTAATCATTGGAAACAATTTCCCTATTCTAAAAGATGTTAAGGCTTGGTTGGGAAAATGTTTCGCAATGAAAGATCTTGGTGAAGCCGCTTATATTCTAGGAATAAAGATTCATAGAGATAGATCAAAGCGGTTATTAGGTTTAAGTCAAAGTACATATATTGATAAGGTCATACGACGCTTCTCAATGCAAGACTCAAAAAGGGGGCTCTTGCCCATGGCACATGGAACCATTCTTAATGGCGAGCAGTGTGCTAAGACCGAAGAGGAAAAGAAGAAAATGGAAAGAGTTCCATATGCTTCTGCTATCGGTTCCATCATGTACGCCATGTTATGTACCAGACCTGATGTCTCGTATGCTCTTAGCATGACGAGTAGATATCAACAGAATCCAGGAGAGAGCCACTGGGCTGCAGTGAAGAACATTCTTAAGTACTTAAGAAGGACTAAGGACATGCTCTTAATATATGGAGGACTGGATGAGGAGCTATCAGTTAAGTGTTATACTGATGCAAGTTTCCAGACTGATCGTGACGATTCAAGATCACAGACTGGATATGTTTTCATTCTGAATGGTGGGGCTGTTACTTGGAAGAGCTCGAAGCAAAGTGTGGTTGCTCAATCCACCTGTGAATCAGAGTACAATGCTGCATCAGATGCTGCTAAGGAGGCTGCCTGGATGAAGAAGTTCATTACTGATCTCGACGTTGTGCCTAGCATAAAGAAACCAATCGAGATGCTATGTGACAATACTGGTGCCATTGCTCTTGCAAAGGAACCAAGGTCGCATCAAACCACAAGGCATATACTCAGAAAATTCCACTATATTAGAGAGATAATAGAGCGTGGAGACATCGTAATAAGCAAAGTTCATACAGATCTAAATCTGGCTGACCCCTTTACTAAGCCTCTACCTCAAGCTAAACATGAGGAGCATGTTGGAAAAATAGGGCTTAGATTTGCTAGACAGTGGGCATGATCTGTAGTTAGTATTGGTGTTTTAATTTTGAACTACAACAGTTACATTGAAATAGTTATTTGATTTATTGGTTAAATGCAAGTTTAATTATTTTGTAACTGTGTTCGTTATTTGTATGTTTATATCCTTGAATAAGCGTATTCTAAAATATCCGTAGTCGATCAAATTACATGGGAATGAACTTGAATGTAAGACTATTGTGAATTGAGATGATTGTATTCATGAGATGAATAACTCAAGAGTTTGAGAATCAAAATTCACAGATATCACTAGGGAATGATATTGGATGTGACTCGCTTCAAAACGATCTCCATGGATCTAATTCATGAGATGTTTTGATATTGATATGTTCAATCTGTCCTTTTTCTTTAGGCACATAATAAACTACATTGATCAAGGACAATCTTTGATGTTATCTAACACTGTCCTGAAACATGGGTAGTTATCCGGGTAGCGTTGGGAGGAATCCAAGGTTAAGTGGGAGTTGTATGGTGCTGATGGAATTCTGTACTTCTATGGGATTAGAAGTTTAGACATTATGGCGCCCTCGTTAACTCAAACTGGAATAAACGCGTGGCCACGCTCGGACTAAGAGTAGTTTGTTAGACCACTTTGAATTAAAGACGAGAATAGAGAATGGTTGATCACTATATAAGAATGAATGATCCATGTCTTATGATCAACGAATGTTCTATACAGAAGGGACTTATTGATAGAATTATCAGGGCTATAGTATTTGGTTAAGTAAAGTGTTACTTGAACGCAAAGAACTAGTTGACGACTGTAAAGTGTCATGCCGTGTTAAGAGCAGTGCGATGCAGCTAGGCGTCCAACTCTGCACACGTTGACTCATTTAATTAAAATCGTCCAAGTGGGAGATTGTTGGATATATGTATGTCCGACCTTAATTAAAGTCAACGTGACTAACTTAGTACGATCCGAAGAGTTACACGTTGGTACACGAATCGTATATGTTCACGAGTAGGTAGATTATTATTTGTGAAATAATAATAGTGGAAACCCAAGAGACACCTTTAATAATAAAAGGATGTTTAAGGTGGAAACCCAAGAGACACCTTTTAGAATAAAAGGATGTTTAAGGTGGAAACCCAACAGACACTTTTTTATAATAACCGCCTTCTTCTTGGCCGGTTCTACTTGGGGGTATCTTGTGCTCGGTTGTGAACTTCCTACTAGCGAGGATTCATTGTAACCCGCGTGTTACAATTCCGGTGTAGTCGTCAAAGGTTGATTACTAAAACCCTCTATGGTTGTTTATTCCGTTTATTTGTTTATACGCGTATAACCTTGATCCTGATTGGGAATATTTATTAATCGGATTAATAAATCAAATTTATATAATCGGCTTTTGGTAAATTATATAAACCGCTTAAGCTATTATTCTGATACCATGATTCCCAACATACCCCCCATTGGATCCATAGCCCGAACATTATCGTGGGATGATTTTACGGGGTCAGCCACACCATACTCCAGTAAACCCTCATCCACACCTCTACACCCAGAGGAAGAAGAGCAACAATGTTTATCCTAAGTTTAAACGTTATTATCAGTTGCGAGTATCAGCCAAATACAGTCAAACTCGTTTTTAGGCAAATGGCATTTGCTTGAAAGCCCGCTAGACCCGTCATTGAGAGACAAATAAACAAACCTAAGTCAAAAGGAACCCGTACTTGGTCAAACCAAACTAAGACATCACATGGCAATATCAAAACTCGTGTTTGACTGTGTCAACGAGGCTTTGATAGATATCGCGAGCCGTGGGCCTTATAGTGGAGCCCATAACAACGTAGTTGATATGACAATGTCATCAATCGTGCTGGAGGACCGTGTGTGGGGTCAGATGAAGGAATGGTTGTGGCGGGAGGAAATGTGGGATTGTGGCGGCAGCATGGTGGTGGTGAAAGAGGTGGTGGGGAGGGGGTGGGTGGAGGGGTTGAGAATGGAAATTGTTAATACAAGAAAGGAAATTGAAAGGAAGTTGCTAGAGGAGTTGGTGCAAGAGTGTGTGTTGGAGTTGACTGGTAGAGTTTGATGAGGCTTTTTTTTGTGGTTTTTGGCTTCTAGTAATGATTTATAAGATAATTATTTGTGTACCATTAAATACTATTATTATAATGTCTTGCTAGTTTCCAAAAAAATGGTACTTATTTTATTATACTACATGTTTAGTCTTGTTCTTTACCCAAGGGTTCAATATCTCCTTTTTATTACATGTGTTTGTGATCTTTGTGTGCCATATAATGGACAAACCCTAGAATCTTCAATATTTTGTTAGTTAATATCTAAAATGATTTAAACACCATATCCATACCATTAAATTTATGTGAAATATTATTTGAGAAATAGATTCATCTTTGTAGCCCCCTTTCAATTCATGTTCAACCATAATTTGTACACTTAACAGCTAGCTAGCACTCACCTATTAATGGTTTACACAAAAACATCATCATATGCTATTGGTTTTGTGAGAGAGATGGGTGGGTGTTTTGTATAGCTTTTATGTATATATGGTTCTCCCAAGTCACATCATATTATTATTGTTAGATGGGTGTTGCAAGTTTTTATAATAACTACAATGTATCTATATATAGTCCATGCTTATTTATTGTTTTATAGAATGTCTTTCTTGGTTTTCGCCGATCTGTTAGGTGGGACCTGTGCTCCAATGACTGTTGATTTACTCCACCTAATAGAATGTTGTTTGATGTATACTAACTCGCAGTGTAGCACATTGAAACATAAAAGATCTTTAAGGTAACATATACGCATGTGGACTGCTTCACCTATTATTAATCTATTTTAGGATAGAACCCGTTATATACAAGTAAGTTGTGCTTGACAACGAGATATTAGACTTGAAATTTCTACTAAAAATACCTATAACTCACTTAAACGACTGCAAACCACAACTCGTCTATCTATCGACAATAATTATGTGCAAATCATCACCTCATAATTTAATACCATTTTTTAATAATATTGGTTCCCAATCACAATCTGTGACAACTGTCAAAGCTTCAGGTATCCGTACAACTATTAAACCATGATTAGTGCTTAATGACTGTGCTGAATTGCAATTAACTGCTTACTGATTATTGCCATATACATACATGTGCATCATATAATGCTTAATGTCATACCATTATTACATGAAAGCTTATTTGACTCAAATGATGCATGAAACACAGTTAGCACAGTTATCAGATAAATCAGGAAAATGCTGACAGAACTCAGTACATAGACAGGCAGTGTGTTGAGATACAGAATGAGCCAGAAACCAAGTATTACACTAGTATAGTGTGTAGGAAAGTAAGGATCACCAAACTACCTTCCTGGAGATAGTTTAAGTGCCGGAAAGTGCCTAAAACTAACCTAAAGTGTTGAATTCAGCAAAAACCAGCAATTTTCAGCATTTAAACAATCTAATATCATGCAGAAATATGGTTAAGTGGTCCGGAATGCTTTCCTAAGTGTCGGGAATTAAAAGTGTCACAAAAGGTAACATAAAGCACCCTAAACTGCAAAGTTTAGCACCATAACGAACCGGTAACCAACCGAACAACCGGACACTACCCGAAACACCAAATTTACACTAGAAGCACTGTTTTAACATTACCAAGCTAGTTATGATCCCCGAACATCATAACACATCATAAATATCTAGTAACTAAGGTAACTAACTAGATACTTACATTTTTACCATAAACTAACTAATGTTTACAAACCTAGCCTACTACCCCCCCCCCCCCACCCCCACTAGTAATCGGCCAACATGGCCCCCACTTTGTTGATTTGTTTCAATATTATAATAGATTATGTTTATGCTTTCCTAAACATAGAAACCAAGAGTTAAAGTGTTGAAATGGATATAAGTATAACACATCATGTTCATGAGCTCATTCTTACACACACCAAAAATACACACATCTTTTCCTTCTTCCCCTTGTGCTCTCGGCCGAACATCAACACACACACTCACCATTTTCGATCATCCCTCATACAATCCAAGCATATACAAGTGTGTTAGAGGTTACACAAAGGAGCTAGGAGCTTACGGAAGTTCAAGGACCTTGTTCATTTGCTTTTATCCACTTGTTTTCTTCTCTTGATCATCCCTAGCCTTGAACTAGTGGTAAGAGCTTTGATCTTTCCATTTTACTTCTATTTTAAGTGGTTAAAAGAAGATTCATAATGTTAATCATGAAGAACACTAAGAATCAAAAGAAGTAAACTTGAACAAAAGCTTGATTAATGAAGAAACTAAGTTGTTTATGTGTTGAAATACTTGTTGATCATTGTTTGCTTGTGAAAATGATGTTGATCATCATATGATCTTGCTAGATCATGATTAAAAACATAATCTACCAAGACGAGAGGATGAACATGATAGAAGTTAATGGATCATCCTCATGAGAAGCATGAACTTGAAAGGATATGTGGTTTTCTTGTAAAATAATGATCAAAGTGAATTGTTAATCATGTAGAGCTAAAATTTAAAGAGTGAGTTCTCAAGAAACCAAGTTAAAAATATACGATTTACTTGATCTTGGTTTTTAAACAAATAAACCTTATTTTTGGTGGCTAATAAAGTGTAGAAGTATATGTGTAACAAGAAAAATCCATGAAGAAACATTTTTAGAAAATATGATCATAAGTTGTGAAGATCTATATTCTTTAAAAATGAAGTTTTTAAAGAATCAATCACACTTTAGATGGTAACAAGGCTTACTAAGAACACTAGTAAGTTACAACAAATTTTTACAAATATTCAAGTTCATGAAGTATTAGATTATGCTTGTTTTTGGCAAGATTGGTAAGTGTAGATTGGTTATTGTTGATTATTGGTTGATTGTGTTGATTTTTACAAAAGAAAATGATATGCTTGAAAGCATGGAAACCTCCATTTTTAAGGGAAACTATGACAAAATTTTTCTAAAAATTAAACACTTAGAAAAATATTTCTAAACAAATATTTACAAGTGTATTTCAAACCATAAATCTTCACATAAAATTTGCCATATAACTTTGTTCAAAAATATAAATATTGGAGGTTGGTTTTTGTAAATAAAAGTGACTATATATGTATTTAGGAAATATATATTTAGAAGTCACCATGTGTGTGATTGTTTGTATACTTTGTGTATTAGTTATATTATTTTAGGACATGAAATGATATAACTCATTAAAATACCAAGTAATTACAATCCAAAATATTACCAAAATACCAAGAATATGAATATACAAGTTGTACACAAAATTTTAGTGAAACCGAACTAAGGAATATAACTTACAAGAATATTCCGGAAATTTATTCACAAGTATATTTCGGTAAATAATATTTTCGACATCAAGTGGATGAAAATATGATTTTTACAATTACTAAAAAGTTATATCATATTTTTGACAAAAAGAAAATATATTATTTTTGGGTGAATAAAAATATGTATTTTCTTGGAAATACTAGAAGATATATTATTTTTGAAAGAAATATATATTTTCTCAACAAAAACGGAATACATTATTTTTGGAGACAAATAAGTATATATATATATATATATATATATATATATATATATATATATATATATATATTCCAAGTTAGACTTGAAAATATATTATTTTTAGAACTTATATGAAAATACAAATATTTTTGCCAAAGGAAAAATTATAAATAATTTTTCTGAGTGGTATTTCTTAAAGTATATATATGTTTGGAAATATATATTGATGAACTTTATTAAAGATAATATTCCGGAAAAGTTAATACGAAATTTAGTATAAGAATACTTAATACTTACACGAAGATACGTATTTTCGTACGTATAATTACACTCCGGAATACGATCCCACATAAATGGCAAAATCTACAGGTATGAGTATAGGAACACAAATACACCCATTTTTTGGGAGGAAATACATGTATAAATACTTGAGAAGTATCAAGTTAAAATATACTATTTTAACTATTATTCCAAAATTTAATAAATATAATTTAAGTTAAAATATTTAATATTTTAACAAATAATTATAATCTGGAATAATATTGAAGACACAAGAAAGTAACTCAAAGACACTAATCCATACTAAGTCAAGGCACGACCCGCTCGTCTAATAGACAATAGTACGATTGTAGGTAGTCGTTTGTATCCGAAGAAGCTTTGAGTTACGGTGCTTACGAAGAATGCAAGACTGTGAGTTCATGTCCCCCCTTTTGTTTAACTGTTTTCGTTTTATAACTTCGGGGTGAAATACGTGTTACAAATCATTACAATTACAAATGAAATGAACTGTTAGATCATGTGAATGGGTAGGCGTTAGCTTGAGACCATTAATCCTTTATAAGGACCGAGGGGCATGAGTGATAGATCTATTTGGGTGTTGCGAGCCCCACCCATGGGTCCGTGAGTTGGCCGCATGTGGTGACTATGTCGTTCCAGCCGAGAGGCCCGGTACGAAATATGCAAAGGATTGAGCCTTCCTACACCGTTGCACACTTGTTGATGGCCTTGCAAACCATTAATTGATCTGTTCATATTCACTTACATACATACATACATATTTTCAATGACTACAAAGGTTTATTCATACACACAAACAAATACATGAACTCGCTCAACTTTTGTTGATGTTTTCAAACTACATGTATTTCAGGGAATTAAAAGGTGGATCTGGCGAGCGTTCGGAAGTTTCAAGTGTTGTTAAGAATAAGAGATGTCATCCATGGTCTTGGGGTTTGGTTAGGGTGTCCTATCCTGGACAAGACACCTCTTCCAAATCTTGATTTTATTTAAAGTCTTTTGTTAAGTCCTTGTGGAACTTTAAACAATTCATATGGTTTTTAATTCGAATTTGGAGTCTACGTATCAAAACAATGTTGTTATGTTTCTAAACTTATTTAATGGATGATCATCGAGTAGTTTTATCATATAGTGGTTGTTATGATTGAATGCAATGATATTAAGCAAGTCACACATAATCACGCTTCTGCAAAAAGTCAGGGTGTGACAGTTTGGTATCAGAGCTTCGATTGTAGCGAACTAGGATTCCTTCTCGAGTCTAGACTACAATCAATAGGGCTCTCATGAAAATGTTTTTACAACATGTTTTCATTGCATACACAAAGCTCCCAGATCCAGGGAACAAACATTTTTACAAAAAAAAGAGACGAAAAACACAATGCACAGTTACTTGGTTGGTTTAGTCTGAGAGACTAGGTAGTTCTGTCTGGGAGACTATGTGGGTTAGTCTGGGAGACTAGGAAGGATACTTGATTACATTATTTCATTAACTTTGACTGCATAATGTAGTGGTTGATATATGTGCATATGTTATGATTGTTATGTTACAGGCGGTATGTCGTCATCAGAGAGCGGATTGTCCGATACCGATGACCCCATGGCTGTAGTCTCAGGTGACGAGATTGCACCAGAGTCGGAGATCATTACTTCCGATACAGAGAGCGACCCAGAGATGATGTCAGACGATGACGACGCCTTCCAGCCGTTTGCGTTGCCTGATTTTGGAGATGATTTACCGATTGCTGATGGTATCCCAGACGAGGATCCTTTTGTTATTCTCATTCCTGTCCACGATCACCTTATCATCGGTCATCCCAATGGTGAGCATATTGTGGCACCGATCCTCGCTCTCGTTCCTCTCATGGTCATCCCACCTGAGGATTGGCCTTTTGATGATCTATTTGACAATGATTTTGATCTGTTTGTTGATGGTCCTCCTGATGACGCTCATGGTGATGGAGAGCTCGATGAGGACGTTGTTGATATTCCACTTTTGGGGATTCCCGTTATTGAGATTTCTTCTGATTCTAGCTTACACTCTGTCTCAGATTCCTTTGAGTCTGTGACGTCTTCAGCATTGCAAGCAGTTGGTTTGCGACGATATGCCACTGATTCCGATGACGATACAGCCATGTCAGCTGTACCGTCTCCTCCACATGACTTTGAGCTTGGTCTTGAGCTAGACTTTGTTCCTGATGATCAGCCCGATGCGGTACCTGCTCCTGAGCCTTTGCCTGATCATGATCCTATCCCATTTGGCATACCTGATATTGCACCACTCATACCAGATCCAGTTCCTGCACCCGTTGACCCTCCTGTTATTGAGCTAGTCACTCCTCCACTAGCACCTGCACCTGTTGATGTTGCTCCTTTTCACCCAGTGGAGTCTGATGTACACCGTGTCGACCTGCCTATTGTTTTCTTGCAGGATATACCTGCACCCTATCCAGGGGAAGGCACTTCTAGCCAGCAGCCTAGCCACGATCCTCATGTTTCAGCAGCATTTCCCCACATACCCCAGTCTGCACCTTTTGCTCATTTTACTTCTTCACCACTTGATGAGCCACTAAGATGGTTCATGCCGCACACCATGCCGATTTCTGATCCCTACCATCCCTCGCATTTTACTGGTTATACACGGGATGAGTTACTTCTATCACTGCAGTTCCAGTACGAGGTTATGAGTCGCAGGATTTTAGAGCTTGAGATGACACCGCGACCTTTGCCATGTCCGTGTCACCCTACTTTTGTTCCCCCTCGTTCGTCACCGTCCCCGTTTTCACATCCTCCTGCACCGCTTACTCCATTTCTAGAGTTTGATACTCGATTTCTTACCATGGAGCAGCAGATCAGTTATCTGTTGCGTCATGTTTATGATCTTGTGGAGGAGCTTGCGCATGTGCGCAGCTTGCTTTTTGTTCCTCCACCTCCTCCTCCACCACCATCAGCATAGCCGGTTTTTGGTTTTATGTAGGTAGCTTGCTTTTGATGAGGGCACCGCTATTGAGCTGAGCTAGTGAAGCCTTTTGGAGATCACCTTTTTGATTGTATGACTGTTATAGACTGATAGACATTTTGGACAAGGGTAGTGTGGCCCTGTGTTTCCTTTTGATACGATACATTTGTAAAACATGTAACAATATTGGTGGTCGATGATTAATCAAAACTCAATCGTAATGTTCTCATTAAATGCATTGTTAAACTTCATGTTTGTGCTATGATTGTGATAAGATTGCTTGTTATGATGCTTACTTATATACCTATGTATATACACTCCTAGGTCTTATTCGTATAATAGATGCTTATGTGCTTGAATCTTTAATAAGACCTGACCTGTCCAATCTTCTTTTAGAAGATGCCTCCTCGAAGGAACAATCAGTTGCCCACAACAGAGGCAGAACTGCAAGAACGGATTTCACAGGCAATCGCACAACATGAGGCCCTACGCTCTGAACACGGCGGAGGTACCTCAGGAAATAACCCACCTCACGGTAATGTTTAAGTCACTTAAAACACATTACGACACGTTTGGACATTCCATGTGCGTTTGCTAATGCTTACTATGAATGATGTTGCTGGTACAGGCTGTACTTACAAGCAGTTCCTTGACTGTAAACCTCTGAAATTTGACAGCACTAGAGGTACCGTGGCTTTCGTAAGATGGGCTGAGAAAACAGATTATGTGCTGCGAATGAGCAAGTGTGCGCCAGAGCACCAGGTCACTTATATTTCTTGACTATTCCTAGACGGAGCTCTATCATGGTGGAACCTTCAGGTTCAGACTCTAGGTGAGGAAGCTGCGTATGCTATGACTTGGGATGAGATGAAAGAACTGATGCGCTAGAAGTACTGTTCAAGAGCTGAGATTCAGAAGTTGGAAACTGAGTTTTGGAATCTGAAGATGGATGGTCCGAAGATTGCTGAGTACGTACAGAGATTCCATGACCTGTCTCGCGTTGTCCCCTACATGGTAGAACCAGAATTCAAGCGTATTGAATGTTTCATTTGGGGATTGGCACCCCAAATTATGAGCATGGTGACGACATCCAAGCCCCCAATGATCACTGAGGCCATTGATTTAAGCGTGGCACTGACCGAAGAAGAAATTAGATTGAACAAGTTCTCGATTTCTGACAACAAGAAGAAGGAGACTCATGTCGAGTCGTCTGGAGAGAACAAGCGGAAGTTCTCGAATTTCAAGAAGGGTACCCAAGGAAACAACAACAGTGGCGCTAAAAAGAAAAGAGATGCTAACCCACCAGCCGAGGTCCGGACTGGTGCTGCAAGTTCTGAGAACAAATGGAAAGGTTACATGGGCACCCTGCCCAAGTGTGATATTTGTCAGCATCACCACACAGGGCGATGTAGGTATGGGAAATGTGAGAACTGTGGCAAGGTAGGGCATGCCAGGGAGGCGTGCTGGTACGGTACTGGATGAAGAAATGGAGGATCTGGTGGAAATGGTAATGGAAACCGTGGTGGAAATGGTAATGGGAATCAGACTGGGAACCGTAATCAAGGAGGAAATGGAAATTTCGGTGGTAATGGAAATCGTGGTGGTTCTGGAAATCAAGCTGGAAACGGAAACCGTGGAGCAAACAACAACCAGGGCGAAAATGGAAACGGAAATGGTCACGGCCAAGGTTGTTTTGGTTGTGGAGATGTTGGGCATTTCAAGCGGGATTGCCTGAAGAACGACCGAACCCAAGGAAGAGTTTTCAACATTGGGGCTAGGGAAGCTCGTCAAGATCCGAACGTAGTCACTGGTACGTTCCCTATCAACCAACACTTTGCATCTGTGCTATTTGATACTGGTGCCAATTATAGCTTCGTGTCCCTAGAATTTAAGGATATACTTGGGTTAGTTTCCAGTAAGTTAGAAATTCCGTACTCGATAGAACTAGCTAATGGGAAGCTAGTAGAGGCAAATGAAGTGATTAGAGTTTGTGTGATAAAACTTGGAGAGCATGAGTTTACACTCGATCTTCTACCAGTTGAGTTGGGAAGCTTTGACGTGGTAGTTGGAATGGATTGGTTGTCGAGCAACCGAGCTGAGATCGTATGTCATGAGAAGATTATTTGTATTCCGACAACGAATGGAGAGATGATTGTAGTTCATGGAGAAAAGCATGATACGCCTCTACGAGTTGTTAGCTGCTTGAAAGTACGAAGGATGTTGCGGAAAGGATGTGTTGCCTTTTTGGCTCACGTTGTTGATAAAGAAGCCGAAGAGCAGAAGCTGGAATATATCCGTGTGGTGAAGGAATATCCTAAAGTCTTCCCCAAAGACTTTCCAGGATTGCCACCCCAACGACAAGTCGAATTCCATATTGATTTGGTTCCAGGCGGCGCGCCTGTAGCCAAGGCACCTTATCGACTTGCGCCTTCCGAGATGCAAGAGTTGTCTACGCAGCTCCAGGAGCTTCTAGACAAGGGATTCATTAGACCAAGCTTCTCACCTTGGGGAGCTCCGGTTCTATTTGTAAAGAAGAAGGACGGTAGTTTTCGTATGTGAATTGACTACCGAGGGCTAAACAAGTTAACCATCAAGAATCGGTATCCTTTGCCGAGGATTGATGATCTCTTCGATCAACTTCAAGGTTCGAGTTATTACTCCAAGATCGATCTTCGATCAGGTTATCCCCAGCTGCGGATTCAAGAAGAGAGTATACCGAAGACTGCCTTTAAAACTCGTTATGGACATTATGAGTTTCTAATGATGCCATTTGGTTTGACAAATGCACCAGGAGTGTTTATGGATTTGATGAACCGAGTTTGCAAGCCATATCTCGATAAATTCGTGATTGTATTTATCGACGATATTTTGATCTATTCACGGACGAAGGAAGAGCATGAGCAACACCTTAGAGCCATCTTAAAGCTACTCAAAAAGGAGAAACTGTATGCTAAGTTCTTGAAGTGCGAATTTTGGTTGCGTGAGGTATAATTCCTTGGTCATGTAGTGAACGAAGATGGAATCCATGTGGATCCCACCAAGATCGAGGCGATTAAGAATTGGGAAACTCCGAAGACGCCAACCGAGATCCGTCAGTTTTTGGGTTTAGCTGGGTATCATCACCGATTCATTAAGGATTTTTTCTAAAATCGCTCAACCGCTGACCTCCCTTACTCAAAAGGACAAGAAGTACGAATGGGGAGACAAACAAGAGGAAGCTTTTCAGTTACTAAAGAATAAGCTTTGCAATGCACCTATCCTATCCCTACCCGAAGGCACCGATGACTTCGTGGTATACTGTGACGCCTCACGTCAGGGATTGGGCTGCGTGCTGATGCAGCGACAGAAGGTTATCGCTTATGCATCGCACCAGTTGAAGATCCATGAGAAAAATTACACCACGCATGATTTGGAATTAGGCGCAATGGTGTTTGCTTTGAAGATTTGGCGGCATTATTTGTATGGCACCCGATGCATGATCTTTACAAGATCACAAGAGCCTTCAGCACATATTTGATCAAAATGAGCTTAATATGAGACAGCGGCGATGGGTAGAACTGTTAAACGATTATAATTGCGAAATCAAATATCATCCCGGAAAGGCGAATGTAGTGGCAGTCGACTTAAGTCGAAAAGAGAGGATTAAGCCCATAAGGGTTAGGGCTTTGGAGATGATTATTCAGACAGACCTCTCATTGCACATTCGTGCTGCGCGGAGAGAAGCTCTTAAGGAAGAAAACATTAAGGCTGAATATCTCCGTGCGATAGAGAACAATTTGGTACCCAACAAGGAAGGAACCTTGTGTTTTATGGGACGAATTTGGGTTCCGCTTTTTGGTGGCCTTAGAGATGTTATCTTTGATGAAGCTCACAAATCGAGGTACTCGATCCACCCAGGATTGGACAAGATGTACCAAGATTTGAAGGATTTCTACTGGTGGCCAAGACTTAAGGGTGATGTTGCTACTTACGTTGGGAAGTGTTTGACCTGCGCCAATGTGAAGGCCGAGTATCAGAAGCCTTCAGGTCTTCTGCAGTAACCTGAGATACCCATGTGGAAATGGGAACAGATCTCAATGGATTTCATAACAAATTTGCCAAGGACACCCAGAGGTCATGATACAATTTGGGTAATCGTGGACCGGTTAACAAACTCTGCGCACTTTCTGCCAATCAGAGAAAAGGATAACACAGGTAAGCTAGTTGAGCTTTAACTAAGGGAGATAGTCGCACGTCATGGAGTGCCTATCTCGATTATATCTGATAGAGATGGGAGATTTATGTCAAGGATCTGGCAATCTTTCCAAGAAGCATTTGGTTCTCAGTTAAATCTGAGCACAACATTTCATCCACAAACGGACGGTCAAAGTGAGAGAACGATTCAGACACTTGAAGATATGTTACGAGCTTGCGTAATGGACTTGGGCGGCAGTTGGGACACTCACCTACCTTTGGTTGAGTTCTCCTATAACAACAGCTACCATACAAGTATTCAAGCTGCACCATTCGAGGCTCTCTATGGACGAAAGTGTCGATCACCGTTATGCTGGGCAGATGCAGGTGATAGACAACTGGTTGGTCCCGAATTGGTCCAAGAGACGACAGATAAGATCACACAAATCTGAGAGCGCATCAAGGCGGCTCGTGATTGACAAAAGATTTATGCGGACCAAAGAAGGAAACCTTTGGAATTTGAAGTGGGTGATATGGTTTTGTTGAAAGTCTCACCTTGGAAAGGTGTGGCATGCTTTGGGAAGCGTGGTAAGTTAAACCCACGATTTATCGGACCGTTCAACATCCTGGAAAGGATTGGCCCTGTAGCATACAAGTTGGAACTACCAGCAGAACTTAATGGTGTTCCTGATACATTTCATGTATCTAATCTGAAGAAGAGTCCAACACAAGAAACAGTGGTTATTCCTGCTGATGAAGTTCACATTGACGACACACTCCACTTTACCGAAGAACCCGTTGAGGTTACTGATTGGAATGTTAACAAGACTCGGAGGAGTAGTGTTAAACTTATCAACGTTCGATGGAACGCACGTCATGGCCCAGAGTTTACCTGGGAACGTGAAGACCGTATGAAAGCTAAATACCCGCATTTATTACCTAACACCCCTGCAGCTAGTAGTAAAGCTTAAAATTTCGGAACGAAATTTTCTTAACATGGGGAGAATGTGACAACTGTCAAAATTTCAGGTATCTGTACAACTATTAAACCATGATTAGTGCTTAATGACTGTGCTGAATTGCAATTAACTGCTTACTGATTATTGCCATATACATACATGTGCATCATATAATGCTTAATGTAATACCATTATTGCATGAAAGCTTATTTGACTCAAATGATGCACGAAACACAGTTAGCACAGTTATCAGATAAATCAGGAAAATGCTGACAGAACTCAGTACATAGACAGGCAGTGTGTTGAGATACAGAATGAGCCAGAAACCAAGTATTACACTAGTATAGTGTGTAGGAAAGTAAGGATCACCAAACTGCCTTCCTAGAGATAGTTTAAGTGTCGAAAAGTGCCTAAAACTCCCCTAAAGTGCTGAATTCAGCAAAAATCAGCAATTTTTAGCATTTAAACAATCTAATATCATGCAGAAATATGGTTAAGTGGTCCTGAATGCTTTCCTAAGTTTCAGGAATTAAAAGTGTCACAAAAGGTAACATAAAGCACCCTAAACTGCAAAGTTTAGCACCATAACGAACTGGTAACCAACCGAACAACCGGACACTACCCGAAACACCAAATTTACACTAGAAGCACTGTTTTAACATTACCAAGCTAGTTATGATCCCCGAACATCATAACACATCATAAATATCTAGTAACTAAGGTAACTAACTAGATACTTACATTTTTACCATAAACTAACTAATGTTTACAAACCTAGCCTACTACCCCCCCCCCCCCACACTAGTAATCGACCAACATAGAAACCAAGAGTTAAAGTGTTGAAATGGATATAAGTATAACACATCAAGTTCATGAGCTCATTCCTACACACATCAAAACACACACATCTTCTCCTTCTTCCCCTTGTGCTCTCGGCCGAACATCAACACACACACACACTCACCATTTTCGATCATCCCTCATACAATCCAAGCATATACAAGTGTGTTAGAGGTTACACAAAGGAGCTAGGAGCTTATGGAAGTTCAAGGACCTTGTTCATTTGCTTTTATCCATTTGTTTTCTTCTTTTGATCATCCCTAGCCTTGAGCTAGTAGTAAGAGCTTTGATCTTTCCATTTTACTTCTATTTTAAGTGGTTAAAAGAAGATTCATAATGTTAATCATGAAGAACACTATGAATCACAAGAACTAAACTTGAACATAAGCTTGATTAATGAAGAAACTAAGTTGTTTATGTGTTGAAATACTTGTTGATCATTGTTTGCTTGTGAAAATGATGTTGATCATCATATGATCTTGCTAGATCATGATTAAAAACATAATCTAGCATGATGAGAGGATGAACATGATAGAAGTTAATGGATCATCCTCATGAGAAGCATGAACTTGAAAGGATATGTGGTTTTCTTGTAAAATAATGATCAAAGTCAATTGTTAATCATGTAGATCTAAAATTTCAAGAGTGATTTCTCAAGAAACCAAGTTAAAAATATAAGATTTACTTGATCTTGGTTTTTAAACAAATAAACCTTATTTTTGGTGGCTAATAAAGTGTAGAGGTATATGTGTAACAAGAAAAATCCATGAAGAAACATTTTTAGAAAATATGATCATAAGTTGTAAAGATCTATATTCTTTAAAAATGAAGTTTTTAAAGAATCAATCACACTTTACAAGGTAACAAGGCTTACTAAGAACACTAGTAAGTTACTACAAATTTTTACAAATATTCAAGTTCATGAAGTATTAGATTATGCTTGTTTTTGGCAAGACTGGTAAGTGTAGATTGGTTATTGTTGATTATTGGTGGATTGTGTTGATTTTTACAAAAGAAAATGATATGCTTGAAAACATGGAAACCTCCATTTTAGGGGAAACTATGGCAAAAATTTTCTAAAAACTAAACACTTAGAAAAATATTTCTAAACAAATATTTACAAGTGTATTTCAAACCATAAATCTTCACATAAAATTTGCCATATAACTTTGTTCAAAAATATAAATATTGGAGGTTGGTTTTTGTAAATAAAAGTGACTAAATATGTATTTAGGAAATATATATTTAGAAGTCACCATGTGTGTGATTATTTGTATACTTTGTGTATTAGTTATATTATTTTAGGACATGAAATGATATAACTCATTAAAATACCAAGAAATTACAATCCAAAATATTACCAAAATACCAAGAATATGAATATACAAGTTGCACACAAAATATTAGTGAAACCGAACTAAGGAATATAACTTACAAGAATATTCCGGAAATTTATTCACAAGTATATTTCGGTAAATAATATTTTGGACACCAAGTGGATGAAAATATGATTTTTACAATTATTAAAAAGTTATATCATATTTTTGACAAGAAGAAAATATATTATTTTTGGGTGAATAAAAATATGTATTTTCTTGGAAATATTAGAAGATATATTATTTTTGAAAGAAATATATATTTTCTCAACAAAAACGGAATACATTATTTTTGGAGAAAAATAAGTATATATATATATATATATATATATATATATATATATATATATATATTTTCCAAGTTAGACTTCAAAATATATTATTTTTAGAACTTATATGAAAATACAAATATTTTTGCCAAAGAAAAAATTATAAATTATTTTTCTAAGTGGTATTTCTTAAAGTATATATATGTTTGGAAATATATATTGATGAACTTTATTAAAGATAATATTCCGGAAAAGTTAATACGAAATTTAGTATGAGAATACTTAATAATTACACGAAGATACGTATTTTCGTACGTATAATTACACTCCGTAATACGATCCCACATAAATGGCAAAATCTACAAGTATGTGTATTCGAACACAAATACACCCATTTATGGGAAGGAAATACATGTATAAATACTTGAGAAGTATCAAGTTAAAATATACTATTTAACTATTATTCCAAAATTTAATAAATATAATTTAAGTTAAAATATTTAATATTTTAATAATATTGAAGACATAAGAAAGTAACTCAAAAACACTAATCCATAGTAAGTCAAGGCACGACCCGCTCGTCTAATAGACAATAGTACGATTGTAGGTAGTCGTGTGTATCCGAAGAAGCTTTGAGTTACGGTGCTTACGAAGAACGCAAGACTGTGAGTTCATGTCCCCCCTTTTGTTTAACTGTTTTCGTTTTATAACTTCGGGGGTGAAATACGTGTTACAAATGATTACAATTACATATGAAATGAACTGTTAGATCATGTGAATGAGTAGACGTTAGCTTGAGACCATTAATCCTTTATAAGGACCGAGGGGCATGAGTGATAGATCTATTTGGGTGTTGCGAGCCCCACCCATGGGCCCGCGAGTTGACCGCATGTGGTGACTATGTCATTCCAGCCGGGAGGCCCGGTACGAAATATGCAAAGGATTAAGCCTTCCTACACCGTTGCACACTTGTTGATAGCCTTGTAAACCATTAATTGATCTGTTCATATTCACTTACAAACATACATACATATTTTCAATGACTACAAAGGTTTATTCATACACACAAACAAATACATGAACTCGCTCAACTTTTCTTGATGTTTTCAAACTACATGTATTTCAGGGAATTAAAATGTGGATCTGGCGGGCGTTCGGAAGTTTCAAGTGTTGTTAAGAATAAGAGATGTCATCCATAGTCTTGGGGTGTGGTTAAGGTGTCCTATCCTGGACAAGACACCTCTTCCAAATCTTGGTTTTATTTCAAGTCTTTTGTTAATTCCTTGTGGAACTTTAAACAATTCGTATGGTTTGTAGTTCGAATTTGGAGTCTACGTATCAAAACAATGTTGTTATGTTTCTAAACTTATTTAATGGATGATCATCGGGTAGTTTTATCATATAGTGGTTGTTATGATTGAATGCAATGATTTTAAGCAAGTCCCACATAATCATGCTTCCGCAAAAAGTCAGGGTGTGGCACAATCAAAATGAAATTATAACAAGAATTAGACCCTACTACATTAATTATGGTTGTTATCTTAGATAATAGCCATATAAAAAGAATATCAAACAAAATGTTGGGGGTTCGAGTGACCTATGCCCCTCAATTCATAGAATTAACTTCAAAATACTCTTATTTTGATAATGACAAAGATATCAATACACCATCACACATCCAAATCAAACAACCTTCTTCCTTATACAAGATTGACATCAATGTAAATAGATATTGACAATGCATACTCTGTTTTGCCCAATGAGGGGTCTTTGTTTTTCTATATTTCATAATTTGGCTTAGTGTTGAGACTCTATTGTTTTCAAATTAATTGTTAGTGTATTTCCTTGTTAAGCATTAATAACATCCTAAAGTTCATTAAAAGTTCCTAAGAAACATATACTCGCAAAATGAAACAATAAATAATCCTAAAGTAAAAGATATACATGAATCATGTCCGAAGCATATAATAGATAAATAATTATTGTTTGTTATGAATGTTAAACTAACAATTTGAGTAAAGTAAGATTATTATTATTTGAGTAAAGTATTTTTTTTTTTAATGACAAATTAATCTATCAATTGGTCTAACCTCACATAGGCGACATGTAAGCGGGGGGGCTTTATCATTAACTTGGATGATGTGGAATAAAGCCCCCATTAATTATATAGAAAAAAAAGAAACTAAAAAAACAATTGTGATTGGCTCCTCCCCACCTCACCCCCTTTAGCGCTCACCATTATCTTAGCGGAGCATCCATAGTGCCCCATCTTTAGCATAGTAGGGATGGTGTTGGGGGCGCCACCCAGCTGAGGTGGCTCGGGGTGTTGCCCCACACCGGTTAGCCTTATATGATAATTTTGCACGAAACAAAGTCTTTAACATATAATAATGTAAGTGCGCAAAATAGCAACAAACTTTAAAAAATAAGATATAGTAGAATTGCTTTAATTGTATTTTTATCAGTTTTAGCAACAAACTTCCTTTTTTCTTAAGATAATAACTTATACACTACGAACATTGTTCCCTTGACCATGCTTTAACTCAATGAAACTATAAGCTTTTACCTTTTAAATCCTATATATAAAATATATTTTCACCACAAAAGGCAAAAAGATCAAAGAGAAATTGCCAAAGTTGGAAATTTAGGATTTCTAGTTACAAGGAGAGAAATGTAAAGATTCTTCCATAAGGTGTCGTCAGTGATGAACGTTGAGTAAAAAGATTGCAAGCATCAGAAAATATTCCTGACTTCTTGGGGTTAAGAAGGAGCCAAAATAAGATGAAGTGAAAGGACTAAAATTCCATAGAAAACACATCTTGTGACACAAAATTCAAAATAATATGAAGTGTACTAACAAGTTTTTTCAAACAATGAATAGTAGAGGTGGGAGGATCAGTGAAGAGAGGCGAGTCACAAACCGAGTTCAGCTTTGAAACTCGTTAGTGTTAACATGGATGAAAATGGGCTGAGTCACTTTGACATAATAATAACTTTTTTTTGTCTATTTTTAGTTTATATATATATAGATACTGCTATGGTACTTATCCCTCACAAAGTGGTAAGTGGTGTGACTTCAAGTGCCCATAACTTACACAAATTTATTACATATTTTAACTGAAATTGAATCAAAACGAATTTATGATTCAAATTCGAATTGGCTGGTTCTTAATCGAATACGAATTCAAGCAAAAAAATAAATTATTCGAAAAATTCGACTCGAGCAATTCGATAATTCGGTTAGATTAGATGAACACCCTTAGTGGTAGCAAGCCACAAGTACCAACACCACCATTAAATAGGATTATGCCATCTCATTTAACCCAATACAACCTAATTCAATCAAAATAAAAAGGGGCATCCGCATAGCTCAACCAACCAACTAGCCACTATCTAATAATATTGTGACACCTCAACCCACTAGCCACTCTCCACTCCCCTTTTACTCACGCTAGGTTGTGTAACTCGCAAACTTACCCCCCCCCCCCCCCACCCAAGTGTGCACACACACAGAGAAATGACTTACTCGAAACAGATTAAACAATTTTAGTAAGCCACAACAATTTCTAACAACGCTTTATAATATTATATATTGTATTAGTAGAGCCGTTGTACCAATTTAGATTAATTGGACTAATTCTTCTTTTAGCTAGCTATTCCTTTTTTAATATCACCCGATTCATCATCTTCAAATAAAACACGACTCATATTAATATACAAGTAAGGTTCATCACCACACAATGTACTTATGTACATCTATGAATGCTTATAAACATTGTACCTCTAGCTAAACTCAAATCTTTTTTTTTAATCAAATAAGCAAACAAACTGATTTCACATTGCAACTTTCATGGAACAAAATTAAAATTTAACAAATATTTTTCAGAAGTAAAAGCTTATGTTTGGCTGCTTAGACTTTCCTGTTTTAGGCGTAGCAAGACCACCCCACGAAGACCAAAATGTGTAGAGTTGGCGAATATGTTTTAGGCGTACCAACATCCCATATATGCGGCAAGTGACCAAATATTACATCAAAAATCTGGTGTGAAAAACATCAAAAACATATTTGAAGAATATGCTTACACCAAACTTGGATCAACTTCAATGTATGCGCCAAACTTTTATAGCAAATTCTGTTACCAACTTTTTTCACATTGTTTAACTGACATTTATATTTTGCATGATACTTTTTATCAATTCAGCTATTTATTCAGACCAATAGATGAAATGCACACCATAATAGTTAAATAATATATACCATTGTACACCATAATATATTATAAGTTTATTTTTCAAGTCTCTGTAATATCATAGATTCATATCATTAGTACATCACTCCCAAAATTCCAAGGCATGATACATGTTCACAATATTTCGCATGCTATTGGGTGGTTTGTAGGCCCAATCGGAGAAGTAGGAATAGGGTTGGTATGTTATGGACTGAGTTTGGTACTCAATTGGCCCAATGTTTAGGGCAATAATGTTTAGGGAGGGCCGTATAAAAAAAATGTTTTGGGGAGTTAGATTTTTCTTGGGTGATCATCCTACCCTTTGTACTCGGTAAAAGTTTGTTAAAGTGTAAACTCTCATTTCGTCCTTGCGGTTCGATGAAAATTGCCACTTTCATCCAATACCTGGTTTTTGCACATCTAGGTTTTGTGGTTTTCAAATCTTGTCAATTTCATCTGGTCAATCAAATGCATCCAACTTTCTCGGTTAATTGAGGGGTATAACGTTCATTTTACATATGTGATGAAAGTAGCAATTTTCACCTAAACCCGAAATCCTAAAATTGCAGTTTACTCATATAGCATATAGCATGATATACATTGTTTAGTTATTTTCATCATAATTTTATATATAAAATGATTATTACATTAATAATAGGCTCGTTTAGATTCGCGAGACTTAGTATCAGGTTTTCAAGATTTGACATCAACATTAATAACAAGCTCGTATATATTCAGGTTGGCTAAATGTACCTCACCCCTAAAACTTTTTCATCATATCCCCCCCCCCCCCCCCCCCCCCCCTAAAAATGTTAAATCAAGAAAATCTTTTTGTTATTCATTATGAAAATGGGGGACACTAGTGATTGCTCAAGATCGGCTCACAAAAAACTCGAATCAAGACAACGCTAAACAAGTTTGAGCTTAAGCCCACGCCTAAAAATAAGCTAAGCTTGTTTTATAAATGAGCCCGAGCCCAAACTTTAATTATCGAGCGTGGTATTAAATCTCACGAACCTAATGAGCCTGTTATTAATGTAATAGCTATTTAATATGTAAGATATATATTTATATATTAACTATTATATCTAAAATAATGATGAAAATAATTCAATAATATATATTATATTATATATAATAGCTACAGTAAACAATTATTTTTGTTCATGTGGCTTGGTGAAAATTGTTACTTTCATCCATTATATCTAAATGACCGATATATTTATTTAACTGAGAGATTTGGATGGAGTTAATTGTCTGGATGAAAACGACAATTTTTGGCAAACCACAAGAAATCTGATGCACAAAAACCAAGTATTGAATTAAAAATGACACTTTTCACCTAACTACAAAGACAAAAATGATATTTTACTCTTTGTTAAATTATAATATATACCAGGGGGTCTTTCCCATTACAAAACAAATAAAAAAAAATATTTCGCAAGACATTCCATCTTAAAATAAACTTTGGCTCGTTTAAAATGGTCTACAAACCATTGCTTTCTTCGAAATTGTCTATAAAACATTAAATTAAACTAAAAAACTTCAGATTCAACCCATTCAACCCGGTCATTTTAATTTGCCAACTCGCTTGACCCATCTATTGCCAACTCGCTTGACCCATCTAGATACAAGTTACTCTGAAATGCAGATCACACCAATTTTTTTTAACGCCAAAAGAGATTTTATTCTACCAAAACTAGCAAGAAGCTAGCACACGTAACAAGAGCTAATCACCAGAGGAAGAAATGCAAAAGATATTTAGGTGAAGGATGATTGACATGGTCAACAGCTACACAGATCTCAACCGTTGATCCAATGACGCGTTTTGTTTTTTGTTTTCATTAATAACTTAAATAGAATAGAACAAAATAAACTAAAGAGGAATGCATTCTATTCCTTATCAGTTATCAAGTCATAGTTTTGTACAAAAGGAAAACATCTAGGATACGTGGAATTTAAAGTTGTTGCATGAAGAGAAAGAAAAAGAGTAGGACCCAAAGATTACTAGTTTGTGGATATAATTTATAGCATTGACTTCCAAGTCTTCCATGGAAATACTTTTCTATCATGTCTTCATCTATAAATGAAATTCGTTTAGTTAATCTCAAAACCCATCACTTTATCATAAGAATTCACCTTTATACTTCTCATTTTTCTAGCTTAATTGGGGTTGTGGGATTAAATAATGGGGAATCAGTGGGGTTTGGGGCTCCATTTTGTTTTTGTAACTATTATTATGGTTGCAACTACAAATACTTGTTTCGGGGCTCGCAATATAAATAGCACAGTGGCTTGCTTTGAGCATGAGCGGCTTGCTCTTCTCAAATTCAAACACAGTGTCACAGATGACTTTGGTATGTTGTCATCATGGGTTGGCAATGATTGTTGCCGTTGGGAAAGAGTCTTGTGTGATGGTGTCACTGGAAATGTTGAAAGTCTTCATCTCGGTGGCAGATACTTAGTTAGTAAAGAGTTGAGCACTTCTGTAGGAGAGTTGAGGCATCTTAAATACTTGAACTTGAGTGGGAATGATTTTCAAGGAAGTCAGATCCCTGAGTTCATTGGATCCTTGAAACAACTAACTTACCTCGATCTTTCTGATGCATATTTTTCTGGTATTATTCCTCATCACATTGGAAATCTGTCTAATTTAAAAAGTCTTGATCTCGGTCATAATTATAATTCTCTGATCGCACATGATGTGAATTGGATTTCTGGCCTTTCGTCACTTGAGCATCTTGACTTGAGTTATGTGAATCTTACTGGATTAAAAGTCCTTGATGTGGTGCTTCACATGGCTCCTTCAGTTAAAGTGCTAAGTTTGTCGTGTTGTAGTCTTTTAATTGACGATAGTGGTCAGCTTCGTAATTTGAGCACTACACTTTCCAACATCAAACACCTGGATCTTAGTGAGAATATTTGCAAAGGTAAACTCCCTCACTTTTTTCAAAACATGACATCCCTACAATTCTTGGATCTTAGTGCTTCATCAAACAGGTTAACAGGTTCAATTCCAGAATCTCTGAGAAAATTAAAAATGTTACAAGTGTTAGATCTATCTTATAACGACTTAACGGGTCCCATTCCGACATTCCATGGGAAACTTAAGGAACTCAAACTTTCTGTAAATAAATTGAACGGTTCAATTCCAGAAACCATCGGACGATTAGCTGCTTTAACAACTTTTTCTGTAGACGGCAATAAGTTAAGTGGAACTATTCCAGATTCAATTGGGCAGCTCTCTGAACTCAGGACTCTTGATGTCTCTTGGAATCTGTTAATTGGGAGTATTCCGATTTCAATTGGGCAACTCTCTAAACTCCAGTTTCTTGATGTCTCTTTGAATCGGTTAATTGGGAGTATTCCGGTTTCAATTGGGCAACTCTCTGAACTCAGTTCTCTTGATGTCTCTTATAATTATTTGGAAGGAGAAATTTATGAATCCCATTTTGCTAATCTTTCGATGTTGAAGGAGTTCAATGTAGCTTCTCACAGTAAGTTGACTTTGAATGTTTCACGTGAGTGGCTGCCTCCCTTCCAGTTAAAAAGAATTAATCTTGGTTCTTGCAAGGTTGAAAACGGATTTCCACAATGGCTTCGAAATCAGAGGAAACTTCAAAGATTAGAGTTGTCTAATGCAACCATTTCAGGACCTCTGCCCACTTGGTTGCGAAAGATGCCCATCATTCCTTTCATGGATCTTTCCCACAACAACCTCAGCGGACCTTTAACCAACCTTCCTAATGGGGTTGCTAATGTGGATGATGAGGATTTTATTCAACTAGGGTTATTTCTTCAAAATAACACTTTCAATGACTCGATTCCAAGGTCCTTGTGCAAGAGGACGGATTTAGGTTATCTTGATCTTTCCAAAAATCAGTTAATTGGGATAATTCCCAAATGTTTCAAGAATCTGCAAAACCTGCATTTCCTGAGATTAAGCTCAAATGGGTTAAGTGGCATCATTCCAAGTTTTATAGGGAACATTTCAGAGTTGTCATCATTAAACTTGAATGATAACAACTTTAGTGGTGAGCTTCCTGCAGAACTTTGGAATTTAAGAGGGTTATGGGTCTTAGATTTGGGTGACAATGCATTATGCGGAAAATTACCGGAATGGATTGGAGAAAAAATTAAATCATTGCGGGTTTTCAGGTTACACAAGAATAACTTCACTGGAGGAATTCCTCGATCTCTATGCACAAATATAAATCTTCAAATTTTGGATGTTGCACACAACAGCTTAACAGGAACAATCCCTCATTGTCTAGGAGAATTGCAAGGTATGCGTAACAGTCATCACCATATTGATTTTGGTGAGCGTTCTGAGGAGGGGCTGGTTCAGGTTATGAAAGGCAGTTCTCTTGAATATACGAATACATGGTATTATGTCAATAACATAGACCTTTCAAGCAATAAATTCGTTGGAGAGATACTTGTGGAATTAACTACACTTTCTGAATTGGTGGGTCTCAATTTGGCCAATAATCATCTTAGTGGAGGCATTCCAGACAACATTGGAAACATGAAAGCATTAAATTCTCTCGATTTATCAGGAAACGAGTTGGGCGGTATGATCCCACCAAGCATTGCAGCTTTGACTTTTTTGAGCTACTTGAATTTGTCAAACAACAACTTGTCAGGTCAAATTCCAACAGGAAATCAGTTGCAGACCCTCATTGATCCATCAATATATGAGGGGAACAAAGATCTTTGTGGCCCTCCGTTGCCAAAGAATTGCTCCAATCCGGATGACCCAACCATAACTCCCAATAAAAAGTATGAAGCAGCTCATGAGCCCAACAAGGTATGGTTTTATGTGGACATAATATGTGGTTATGCAACAGGATTTTGGGGTGTTATTGTTGTTTTGATGTTAAAGAAGCAGTGGAGACATAAGCTTTTCATGTTTGCTGAGGAGTACGTGGACAAGATACACATTGCAATCATGGTAAGAGTTAACAAGATGAGGAGAGGAAGAGGAGCTATATAGATCCACTCGAATGCAAGTAGTTCACATATATATCATCAATTCTTGTTTTTCATTTTGTTGCTGCTTTTAGGATTTTAATCATAAGGTATTTGTTAGGATTTTAATCATAAATAAATTTGTTATGTACTCCTTATCCATGGTAATTTTATGATTTTAATAGTTTTCAATGGCTGATCGGGTTGTTCACAGCAACATTTCGTCTCCTAGAGATCGGGGTTTCGTTTTTACTAGGCTAGGTTTCGCTATTCAAAAGGGGGTAGCGGCGCAGCTTGTTGCCCGCTTACCGGCTATCTTGGTGTAACTAGTTTAATACCCGTCCGGTGGACGGGTTTTTTAAAGTTGTAATGGCGAAAGTTTTTATTTATAATTACATGTATAATGCATAAACGAACTCATCAAATGAGTTCACACTAACATGTATAATATGCCTTAAAACAAAAATGAAAGGTTAGAGATAAAAATAGTAATCTTGACCCATGTACAAAAATTGGTAATCTGACCTATTTACTGAAATTGGTAATTTGATCCGGTTACTAAATTGGTAATCTTGACCGGCCTAAAAAATTGTAATGTTTACCCGTTTAATATAAGTGGTAGATATGCAGTAGCCATGATTACTGTGTATAGTTCACTTTCAATAATCTTTATGAACAGATCAAATAAATTTGGGTTAGAATTGGCCATTGTCGTATGGGTTAAGTTGAGTTGGCCTGCAAACATTTTGATGCACTTTTTTTTTTATCAATAATCGATGTGATAAACATGCTTACAATAATGTCATTGTTGCAGTGATGATATAGTTTTCTAAATAAAGGGATTTAAGATGTATTCATAAAAAAAACAAATTTTGGGTGACTATGGACTTGTTTTGACCCAGTCCACCTTTACCCATTTGACCCGTTGAGGTGAAACAATTAGCAAAATGGAGTGAAATTGCAACCTTCAATGAAAACTATCACACATAGAGGGACCATCTCAACTCATTTATGAAAAAATACAGACAACTCATAGGTTAGATAGATGGGTAAACTTGAATAATATACAATTATAAACATTAAAGCAACTATGAATAAACGGTTTAAACAGTTTGTCACCGAAAGTAAATCAATTGATTTCACAATATAAGAATTTGGTGTAACTCTCCCTTAACTTCCTAGTTGCTCATAGCTGCTAAATGGGTTTCCAATGCATCTCCTAACTTACATTCAAGCCAACCAAAGAACTTAATAATTGGAATATTATGTACAAAGAATGTGTCAATTTTTAGTACATGTTACACAAACTTTGGACTAATTTTGAAAATACTTTTTTGATGATACTTATGAAATCGGATTCACAAGAAATTATAGAGCATAGTACAATTATACAAAGTGTTTGCAATGAATAATTGTATTGGGATAAAAAATGATTATATTAGTTTAAAAACTGTGTGTATAATCAGATGGTATACACTAATTACTTATTAAAGTTACTTAAAGAATACCTTTGTCATCAGCCATGCAGTCCCATTAGAAAGATTTCCATTCCTAATTTCAGGACTGAATGAAGATTTATTTTCAGTAGAGATACACCTAGAAGCCATGGTAGAAAAAAAAAAAAAAAAAAGCAAAAGAAATTAGTTTCATCACAATTATATATATGAATAGAGATTAGATACCTAAAAGGATCTTAATTATGACCAAGAAACATGCCGATAATCAAAGTTGCCATTTCATAACTATAGACTTAGATATAAGAATGACTTTAACTCTTGCTAACCATTGGGTGTCAGCCCAATGGCCACCAGCCCGCATTCTAACCCGGAGGTGGCGGGTTCGAGTCTTGCTCGTTCCCAATGCCCCTACGGTAGCGGATTTACCCCCAGACTCAGCCTTGCTGAGTGGCGGTCTGCGAGGTGGGATCACCTCGGCGGTTGGGAGGACCGTGGAATATCCCCCCCCCCCCCCCCCCCCTTTAATGGGATTCCATCCACCATTAATGGGATTGTTCTTTAAAGATCAGCATAGAAAAGAGAAGTTCCTTGTTGATGAAGTGACGATACGGGATATGTTTCTTCTTTGAATCAAAATAGGTATCAACCTGCATGAAGAAACAATTCATGTAAGATTGATATTATTGAGTAATTACTTAAATAATTGCTTTAAATCATAAAATGTCTAAACCTAAAGTGACCAAAGCCAGCTCTTTCTGGCCTCAAGTGTGTTTTTACTAAAGGCGAGCTTATGTGCTTCACCGTCTTCATCATCAACCCACACAAATCTTTATAATGATTTTCAAGATCAGCAAAATATCTAGCACCTTCTTTACCATAACTCGTTCCCAAACCCTACAACATAGTGAAAGTTTTAGAAGCGAAAATGACGAACAATTTATATATTTATTTGTCATACTTTGCATAAACGAACCTCATAGTACTTTATTTTGCATTCTCTCGCTTTATGCCCAAGATTTTCCTTCCATGCTTCGTATTCAGAAGTATAATTGCCATCTAAGCATATATAATCAATCATATAGCACAAGTGGGCAGTGGGCCTGAGTTTGTATACCAATGGGATCAGAATAATCGACCTTAACATTTAGGAGCAGCCTCCAATGCATATTGGCTTTGTCCATCCTGGGTACAACAGTCATTAGAATTTATTTGAGATTAAATAGAAAAAACAAATTAAAACAGCAAACTGAAATCCAAACTGTTAATAACCTGGAATCAGACTGGGTTATTTTTTGCAAAAAAGGGGGAATTATCTAAAATCAATGCCTGCAAAAAAGGGAATGTCTAGTAATTTCATATGAAAAACTTATACATGTAGAGCTTTACCTTGATGTGATGAACATCGCTACCGCAAATTCCAGAGCCTTGATCCGGTTTGAAGACTATTTCATGCCATTACTCACACTCAGATTCCCTAGTCTCATGGCTTCCACCACCAGAGATCATCAGAGCCCCCGCCATTGAAACAACAGCGATACCCTAGAATCCAAAACCCCAACTTCAACGTTATTAAAGATTTCCATGCCTTGCCTTGGCTTTGGAAAGAGCCATTTTGGTTTCTTCTGCTCCAGACGGTTTCAAATTTCTCTGGTCAAACCTGCACATGCCACCAAAACCCCAAATTCAAACCCTAACGAAACTAAAAAATCACTGATTTCATTTACAAGTATTAAAGATTACCAGCAACAAATTATGAACAAACAAACCACAATTAAATACATAGTTTGAAAAGGATTATTAATCAATAATGCTAATTAATATCATTGAAGTCAAAATTAAAACCCTAGAGATGCAAATCAACACAAAATTGATCAATAAACCTCGTTGATTCAGGGTAAATCCCATAACTACGATGAATATACAAGAGAATCGTATCAATTGATAAAAAAAAACATTTGATAATCAAGCAGGACGTACCGGTGCCGTGGTCACCGGCGACATCCGAGCGCTGGTTCTGGAGCTCGGTTTTGCAGCAGAACCACCCAGCTATTGTAAATTATGGTTTTTTAAGCTTACCTTTTTGTTGAGCAGTGGAGTTCTCTCACCTCTTAAACCATTCATACCACCACCATAGAATCTACCCATCACTGTGAGAAATTAGATTCTATGTTTCAGTCATCTTGATGATAAACCAAATAAAAATTGACAAAGCCATAACTGGAAAAATTGAAGAGAGGGTTCGACTGTTACCTGGTCATGTGAAACAGAACAAATCGAATTGCTGGAGTCGTCAAAGCGAGGGCAATGGTTGTTCGATTAGGGTTCGATTGTTGCGGTGCAACTATCAGAATTGCATTGATCTTTTTTTTGGAAGTGAGAAGAGAGAGAGAGAGAAGAAGGGGTTCCAGGGTTTGTAAGCCTGTGCGTAACTGGCCCTTCTTTTTGCGGTTATTTGTAACAAAGGTGGAGGTTTCAGGCGAAGTAGTAGGGGAGTGGGGAGGGATGTAAGACGTGGGTTGATGTGGGTTGAAGGTAGAAGAAACTGCTGTGAACTGCCTCAGTAGCAGTTAAAAAATGGAGTTTAAAGGGCTGAGATTTAATCTCAGCAAGATCTAATGGTCCATATTGATTTCAAAGTTGGTTAGACTTAATAGGTTCCATATATATATATAATTTGTTTAACCTTATATATAAAAATAAATTATAATGGTGTTTGGTAATCATATTAATATGATTTGGTAATGACCCATGTTGGTTCAGTTCTGTTTTAAATATAATGGAAAACATGAAAACATACCTTTGGTTGCATCAGCACAGGTTAGCAGAGAATCCATTAAGGGTTGACATGATTGTCATCTTGGTCTGGTTCCTCCTTAGGGTGCTGACTGATGATGGTGGCTAAGAAAAAACCGATAAGGGAATCGGTATGGAGATGGAGGTCGAAATAATGATGTTATGGCTAATGGGTTGTGTCTAATGTGTAACTATCTAACCCTTTAACCTCCACATAACTCTCCTTATATAAGCACCCAGGAGGAAACCCTAATTAGTTAATAAGGGTAATATGGTCCATCAACAATTACCAACTAATTATTTAATAGGATTGTTATATATTTTGATCTATATAATGTAAATGATTATAATGGCTATAGATTAAATATTAATATGTAACATATTTAATCTTACATTCTCCCACTTAGCCGAGTAATCATTTACTATGAGTATTAGATAAGCCTGATCAGGAGTTAACACTCATTTTAGCCTTAAACAAGTACTATAGCAGAGAAATACAGCCGTTGAATCATTATGCGACTCAGGACCCCCATTAATCATACTATAGCCTTAATTTAAAACCTAATCGTTATGATCAAAATACGCATAAGCCCTTTGTTTGATTTGTAACTTTATTTGTCTTATATGCCATTATGTCGACTTGACATATTCTTAGAGACGTACAAAATCAAACTGATGAGGAAAAATTAACTAATACTTAGTCATTCATAGTACGATATGCAGTTGCGCATGGCCATAAACTAATACCCGTCTATGAGCTCTCTTAATAAGACTTATGGGTAATAGCCATTCAGTTATAGGATCCTTAAGCATATCATGAATGTATTCGATACAAACTTAGTTTCCTCAATTCGTTCATAAACGAATAATTAATTGCGTATCGAAACTTAATGCAGCACCTCTTAAACTGTTACTGTTCAAGGAGTCATGGTAGCTGACTTTATCACACTAAGTCTTCAAAACATCAATTATATGGAGTTAATAAACTTATGAGTCTACTGATATATTTCCAACAACATTTAGTGACTATATTATGTCGTTATAACTTAGGTTGTCATTATCAGTGCATTATGACTCCTCCATGAGATATGTTTTGTCTGCTGACATAAAGATATACCCGAAATTACATTTTATCATCTTTGAATATCTCAAAGTTAGAGTAATAAACCGGTTTTAATTCTCACTTCTTCTTCAAATAATAGCCTCTCATTTCTTTAAAGATATTATAATACTCCATTAGATGCTACACATTAATCTAGACATATCTAGTGTGTTGCAATGTGAGTAATATCTAAACGAGTATAGACTTGAACTTACATAAGGCTTCCAATTAATGAAGCGTAAAAAATAATCTCATTTATCCTATTATCCTCTAAAGGAGAGCAGTGTTTAGTTACATATGTAAGGACCCATTTAATGTTAAACTTATGGAACGGAACTAATATCCCATTGGGTCTATCTCAGTATGTTATGATATCAATCACGTAAGAGATATCTCTGAGATCTATTATATCAAAGTTTGTGTTAACAATGCTTTGACTTATGTAACATATACTTGTCAAAAGAATATCATCTATATAAACAAGTTTAATTTAGTTGCTCCCACTCATCTTGAGGTAGGTACATTAATCCACTTGGTTGTTGATGAAAATAATTACGTTAGCTTTTCATCACATTATAATGTTTGCATTAACCCATACATGGATTTTATTGGCTTACAAATAAAGTGTTCTTTAACCTTCAGTTTGAAACTTTAGGTTGTTATCTAATGAACATGTAAATGTGTCAGCCATTTGTTATGGAAAATTGTTTATAATGTTCATCTAATGTAGCTTTAAACTATTATAAGCTACTAGAACAATGATGATCCTTAAAGAAATCTTTTGTTAGATATGTAATAAAGATTCTTTAATAATTTATCTCTTCCTAAGTATAACCTTTGACAATCAATCATGCTTCTTCGTATCTTAACGCTTATATTAGGATTTGGTTTTGTTATGAACACTCTTATGTAATTCAATCAAATCCCAAACGTTATACGAACACATAAAATCAGTTTTACTAGAAAACTGTTTTATTCCATTAAGAATATTGATTGACACTAATGGCTTAATTTGAAGAGATAGGATCAGTAAACATTTCCAAAATCCATTTCAACTTCAGTTAGGGAGGTTATGTAATCATCAAAGTTAGTAGGCTTTTAAACCTGGATGACCTCCTGAGTTGATTATTGGGTTTATTAGAAGTTTCAGTTTTATGGATTAGCTCTTGGTTAGGTTGCTATCATTTTCATGACACTCTAAGTTTGTAAGAGTTGGAGCAGTATGGTGTACAAGAGGTGTAATCGGAGTTAAATTTTGGAGTGAAATTTAATGACACTCTTCCCCCCGCCTCTTGTATTCCTTGCAAGTCATAATAAGGTCGTTGGCTGCTCCCACTGGCCTTAGAAATCTTTAGGAACTCAGCATGCTTAGGGTCAATACTTAATGACCAACAGATTCTAATAGAGAAAACAAATTAATGACGTTAGTCGTTTTGATTTCTCTTGTTGAGGATTATATTAGTTTATGTAAGAAATCTAAGTGCGCCCACAATTAGGCAACAATGAAACTTTTGTAAGAGTAGCATTAGATTTTTTAGGAGATAAGTTTTGATAGAACAGTGTCGTGATGGAGCAGTGTCTTGTACAAGAGGTGTAAATTGAAGTAATATAAAGTTTTCACTCCCCACCTCTTGCAACTATTGCAAGTTATTATTAAGACATTTAATGCTCCCACTGATCTTTGATATCTCTAGAAATGCTACAAGAGAAGTTTCAATGAGGTACGTGACGTGGGAACCTATCATATATACGTTAGACTTTATTGGATTTCCTTAACGTCCAAATGTCATAAGAAAATTTAGGGACGTATCTAATAGAAATCTAATTAAGTATATATATGAATAGATTTCTTCTAAGACTGTGGGACATATGCGACAAAATTTAGATACAAGTTGATAGTCTTTCAAATGATGAATAAATTATGTCTGAATACTCCATTTGGAATAAGTTCCACGAATGTCAATGAATGACTTATGATGGACCCATACTTATTCCTTAAGCCAAGTAATATTTAGGGCTATAACGTCATGATTTAAAATCACTTAGAATGAGATTAGATGAATAATCATCCTCATTAACCATGTCATAATTTCTCATGAATTGCGGTTATAATGGATGAAATTTATAAGTCTCATTTTCCTTTTGTCAAATTCTCATTTTCATGATGACAAAAGTTGTGAAAATGTAAGGTATCATCTAGTTCCATCTTAGTTATGTTTTTATCCAGATATTTAGAACAAATAAGATGAGAGTTTAAGATAAGTGTGACTTTATGTTGACTATGCAAACCTCACAACCTTCATGACATAGCCTAAGTAATGATACTGTACTCTGATTAATAATCAGAACATGTAATGTATCGAAAAGCTTTGTTAGAAGACTGCTTATTATAGTTCTTATAGCGTTAACAATTAATTTTGTCACTAACTCTCATGTTAGTTATTTGTCAAGTTCTGGGAAGGAAACGTATGGAACTAGAGTCAACTAATCATGTGTTAATTGGAATATTGAAATTACCAGACTTAAATATCATTAATAAGTGACTATCTAATTAATTTACCCAACTGTTATTGAGAATAATGGATAGTCTCGTTGCTTATGTCTAGTCTAATGACATAATTATGCAGTGAGATTTTCCCTTGAAGAACCTTAAAGTTGGAATTTGCACTTGTAATTTGTCTATGGACCTTAGAACAATCCTCTTTAAACATTTTAAGTGGTTGTAAGGTGAATAACAACTTATTTTCCAGCTTTAAACATTTATTTCTTTGTACATATGTTGCTTATCAACACACTCGTTATACTTTGGTATTTTGAGTGTTATAGTTGATTTATAAGGCATCAAAATGTACAAGTGAAATCTTAATATGTAATGTACTGGAAAAATGTACTTATTTCCATGCGTAAGCCCTTAACTTTATGGGTCATGGTTTTGTACATTATAATGTATTCACATATACCACTTAACTTTATAGTTTAGAGTTTCAAATTAAGGCATGCATCTTAGGAGTTCTAGTGATTATTCCATAATTATAGATTAGTCTTAGGAAAGACTTAATCTGGAATAACTTTAGTGATAGCATTTACGTTAGAGAGTTCTTGATTATCATAATAGACATCATGGTCGATTTATCCTATTCATCATGCTCTAACTTTTCTTCTTTAGAATCTTTATCAGAAGAGAGCAATAGGATTATCGTGTCTTAGGGAATAATCAAGGATTTAATTTAAGAGCTAATTCTAATAGAAACTGTAGATAAAGCAAACAATTTAGGTTTAAAAAATTAGAGTGGATGAGATATAGAAAAAATTACAGTGAGTAAAATTATGGGTACTAAGAATAAGGCAGACGAAATGATCATAAAAAACATAATTAAGGATCATTAATCTAAGGATCATTAGGTGAAGAGATTGTGATATGTCTATTACTAGCATCAAAATAATAGACTTAGCTAAAAAATTCTACTTAAATGAAGACAAAACAGCTTTGGCCAGAAGTGTAATCATGTAAGCATATGTGCAAAGTGGTTGTAACAAATCAGCTTTGGCCAGAATTGAAACAATCACTTTAGTTGTGCACTTGTTGAGTATGCCATCTATGAATGAATTAAATCAGCTTTGGCCAGAATTAAGACATTCATGCTTATGATTCATACACAACATAGCTTTCGTAATACTTGAATGATAAGTAGATGTATCAAGTCAGCTTTGGCCAGAAATGATATATCAGAAGCTCATTCAAGTTAAGCTATTTTGGTTTTGTAAAACATTATTTGATCCTTATTAATTAGGTCACATTAAACAGCTTAAGTAATGAGATTTCGAATCTTGTGCGATCAGTAATGACTTGTGCGATCAGTAATGACTTGTGCGATCGGTAATGCCCAAGTCTTGTGCGATCAATAAAGCCCAAGTCTTGTGCGATCCATAAGGCCCAAGTAGACTTGTGCGATCCATAAGGCCCAAGTAGACTTGTGCGATCCATAAGGCCCAAGTAGACTTGTGTGATTAATAAGGCCCAAAACTTATGGATCAGTAATGCCTTGTGCGATTAGCAAGGTCTTGTGCGATCCACAAGTCTTGTGCGTTCCACTAAGGCCTTGTGCGATCCGTTATGTCTTGTGCGATCAGATCTTTTTTTTTTTTTTTTTTTTCTCTCTCGATCTGATCTTGTGCGAATGTTAAGGGGCTTGTGCGATTTGAACATTAAAGATTTCGAATCCTCTGTATAATAGCTGTTTGTTGTGATAACTTAACAAAAAATTCGAAAATTTGGGATTGTGATAGAGTTTCCTACTTTATCTTTGATCTATTTTTATCACTAATTTCGAAAAAATAATCTGTTTATATTTTTAACAGATTTCGAAAACTTATTAGATAAAAATTAGATCAAAATTGGAAAAACATTCAACAACTCAAATCAAATTCCAAAACATAAAGGAAATTCGAATTTTAACTAAGAACATAAGAACATTATGAACCCTAAAAAATAAAAACATAATTCTGGGTTCCGAAATCTAAATTTTAAGAATTTTGTTAACAGATTTCGAATATTAGGTTTGTCCATTATGATTTCGAGTCAAAACATTAATACATTAACTTCCGAAAACAGGGATTTCGGCTCATTAAACTCGAAAACAGTTTTTGATTTCGATGAACTTTTTAAGGCTTTAAAACTTTCGTTTTCCAGATTTTTGATCCCAGAATAATGGATACAAAAAACAGAACCGACTAATCAACATATGCTCTGATACCACATGTTGGTTCAGTTCTGTTTTAAATATAATGGAAAACATGAAAACATACCTTTGGTTGCATCAGCACAGGTTAGCAGAGAATCCATTAAGGGTTGACATGATTGTCATCTTGGTCTGGTTCCTCCTTAGGGTGCTGACTGATGATGGTGGCTAAGAAAAAACCGATAAGGGAATCGGTATGGAGATGGAGGTCGAAATAATGATGTTATGGCTAATGGGTTGTGTCTAATGTGTAACTATCTAACCCTTTAACCTCCACATAACTCTCCTTATATAAGCACCCAGGAGGAAACCCTAATTAGTTAATAAGGGTAATATGGTCCATCAACAATTACCAACTAATTATTTAATAGGATTGTTATATATTTTGATCTATATAATGTAAATGATTATAATGGCTATAGATTAAATATTAATATGTAACATATTTAATCTTACAACCCAACCCTACAAATAGCTCTAAGATATGAATTTACTATAAATAAAGATATTTGTATGGTATCACATTTGTATTTTTTAAATAGTTTTTTTTATTATACATTTTTACTACATTGACATGATTGTTAGTTCCCTGAAAGAGAGAAGTCTCTACTGTCTCTACTGTCTTTTATGATGCAATTTTGTTGAACAGATATTTTAGGCCTTTTCATAGATTATGGTTGAACTGAAGGATTCTATAAAGATTGAACCATTCTTTGTTTCTAGTACTTCAATTTCAGTTGAAATTGTTTGTAGGCTGATCTGTTTGGGTTGATTCCTAACAACAAATCATTAAAGAATTCAGAGTGATTCTTAATATGTAAGTTACAAAAGAATTTAGGAAATCCTGTTGCAGAATCTTTTTTGTATTCATGTTATATAATATGACAGTGTTGAATTTGCTTTCTTATCATTGATGCAATCAAGTAGCAAATATTAATTTCTAGTAAGATATTGGTGCTGACTTACGCTTACTGTGAGTCCGCGGCGGGATAATGGGTCAAAACTGCTCCATATATAATTTCTGAGTAAAATGGGCTGGCAAGACCCGCAAACACCTGTTTTTGTCTATTACTTAATTCTTTTAGATGAGTAAGACATTAAACCTAATAATAAACATTATGTTGTTAAATTAACAAACCTTTTTCAAAAGTAAGACAACTTCAAAGCGTTTACCCTAACCCTTTGTATCTTATTTTACTTATTTAAAATCAGTTCTCACCGTTAAAATGTCCATGCAAATGATTCCAGCCCAGCTGGTTGATGCATTGGAAATGACGGGGAAGGACTCAAGTTCGACCCTTGATCCCACCCGAGTTTTCTACTACAGTGCATTTACTCCAGAGGGTCGGCTCTTGTGGAGGGTGCAACTCCTGTCATGTGGTAGGAGGCTGGAAATTTTCTCGGGGACAGCGTAACGCCCCTCTCGACCAGGCGTGGGCCCGGTTAAAACAACATAGTCCTGGTAATGAGTGGTGGCGGGCCTGCGTCTTGCGGGTGTGAATTAACAGTCTGTTGTGAAGTTCACCAGTCAAAAAAAAAAAAAAAAACGGTTAAAATGTCCATGGGTTGTTTTGTATTTCCTTCATATTAATTTTAATCCCTCTTTGGGTCAAAATGTCCTAATCGTTTATTCATTTTAATGAATATCTAAAGCTCAACAATAAAATATTATTATCAGTCATATTAATTCATTTTTAATGAATATCTAAAACTCAACAACTCAATATTACTATAAGTCATATAAGTATGACTAATTAAACCAACTGGACATTTGATGTTACGAAATTATGTTTTCATACTCATTCTTGTTTATGGCTTACATTACATATAAATATTACTAATTAAACCAACTTACCACTATCAAATTAACGGTGTAGATTAAAACTATTACGAAAAAGAAATGAGAAAAAGAAAAAATAACAAGAAAACATAAATTCCTGAGCCCAATAAAATGCAGCCCTGACTCCCCCTTAGTTTGGTAGGTAGCCCAACACAAAAGTCATAAATATCTGGGCCCAAAATATGATGAAGAGGAGGGCCCAAAGCAAGAGAAGAAAAAGTGTTTACAGGCCCTTTAAATGTTTAATCTGCATTTCTATCGGTTTTCCACTCTAAAAATTCGTTCCCTACCATAACAGGTTCCTGGTTTGACTATACCCAGAACCGGTTTTGGAAACGGAACGAAAAACAAAAACCGAAAAAAAAACTTAATTTTGTGCGGCCTAGTAATGGACATCCGGGCCTCCGGCTGGCTTTGGGCCTTCTCAGCTTTCACAAATTTCGGGCTGCACAATATTAAACCCAAACATTATTCCTGAAAATTCTTGGAATTTTTAATTTTAGAGTAAACTGCCATTTTGGTCTCTGAGGTTTGGTTACTTTTGCCACTTTAGTCCAAAACTCAAACCTTTTGCATCTGGGTCCCTGTGGTTTCAGTTTTATTGCCATTCTGGTCCAAAAATGAAATCAGGTCATACTTGTCTTATAAAATCCTGCAACTTTGTCATTTTCCTCAGGGGCAAATCAGGTCATATTTGTCTTATAAAATTTGGTATTTATTTATAAAAAAGAAATGATCATTTTGCCGCTACGGAAAATGACAAAATAACAGGATTTTATAAGACAAATATGACCTGATTTCATTTTTGGACCAAAATGGCAATAAAACTGAAACCACAGGGACCCAGATGCAAAAAGTTTAAGTTTTGGACTAAAGTGGCAAAATTGAACAAACCACGTGAACCAAAATGGCAGCTTACTCTTAATTTTATTTTGTCTTCATGGTTACTAAACACAAAATAATTAGGTCCGGTTTATTCTAAAACAATGCGTTTACTCCTCATGAAACTTCACATCACAAAGAAGACACGTGTCTTCAAATCTGCAATTGAATCTCTCGTTCTTCACATGGTAACCTTCCCCTTCCAATTTCTCCTTACTATTTGTTGAACTGATTGTGTTATTTGAAGTTACTAACACCACCTGATTCGTTCACAAGTGTATATCATATAGCCAAGGTAACAAATCTGGCTACTTAAAAACATATGCACACCACATGTTTGATAAAATGTTTGTGTGAGAGAAAGCCTCTAGAGTTCACAAGTTTATATCCTAAACCCAATGTAACATAGCTGACCAGTTAAAATCATATGCACACAACGTGTTTGATAAAATGTTTGTGTGAGATAAAGCCTTTCAAGATGGGTTATCACTTATCAGTAGCCTGTTTTGATAAAATGCTTCTTAATCAGCAGCCTAGTTCAGCAACCTGTTTGATAAAATGCTTTTGCATAGTAAAGCCTTATAGATTGGGTACTGTTCCTTTAAAATGTTACATATGACACATACCTTATGTATCCTAATCCACACCCTGTTTTGGTCCACCCAAGATTTTTATATATTGTTGTAATCAGCTGCCTATTTTGATAAAAAATAAAAAGAAAAGACCCAAAACCTAATGCGCTTATTTAATAGATCCTTTGGTTACTTTTGCGTTTATCACCAAGCAATATCTCTCTTTTTATTTTTATTTACATAGAATCAGTAAAGCAGTATAGACCTTGGTTTTAAAATGCGTGAATTATGCGCGCATAATGCTTGATGCACTCGTTGCGCTAGTTAGAGCGCATCGCAACACCTGATGCGTTGTGTTTGCATGATGCGATGATGTTGCGCTGATCTCGCATTATGTGTTCGTCGCATAATGCGCTCTAATGCATGCAACATTATTTCTTAGGTTTTTTTTTCAGATTTTATGAAATGGATTGGGTTTTATAATAATTAATATCCTATGTTTTCAAAAGCGAGCCAGGTCCGCTGTGACAACTGTCAAAAATCCAGGTATCCGTACAATTTAATTAACCATGATAAGTGCTTAATGACTGTGCTGAATTACAAATAACTGCTTTCTGATTACAGTATCATACTTACATGTGCATCACATTTCATAATGTCACATCATTTTTACATACAAACCATATTGACATAAATGATGCACAAAGCACAGTTAGCGGATAACTCAGAAAAATGCTGACGAGGTTCAGTACATAGACAGACAGTGTTTTGAGACCCCGTATGGGCCAGAGACAAGGTACTACACTAGTAGAGTGTGTAGGAAAGTGAGGATCACAAAACCGCTTTTCTAGGTGATAGTTAAAGTGCCGGAAAGTGCCTAAAACCCACTTAAAGTGCAGAATTCTGCATAATTCAGCAAAAATCAGCTTTTTAACAAGCTAGTAACATGTAAAAATATGACTAAATGGTCCTGAATGCTTTCCTAAGTGTCAGGAATTAAAAGTGTCACAAAAGGGTACTTAAAGATCAATAAACGGAATAGTTTGACACTTTAACGAACCGGTATCTAACCGAACAACCGGACACTACCCGAAACATCAAAATTATACTAGAAGCATTGTTTTAATATTCCTGAGCTAGTTATGATCCCCGAACACCCTAACACACTATATATCATATAATACACATGAACACTAACTAATACACCTAAGATCTAACCATCTAATCTAACTATCCATCACAAACCAACTAAATACCCCCCCCCCCCATGGTGGACGGTCACAATGTGACCCCACCCTTGATCCTTATTGATCTTGCTTGATTTGCTTAAAGATTTGGACATGTACTTAGGGAACACATAAACCATTGGGTAATAGCTAAACTTGGTTATAAGAAGGATTAGAACTCACTATCTCTCACACACTTAACACACCACAACTCTCTCCCTCTCCTCCCTCTTCTCTCGGCCGAGAACAACAAAAACACCACCACCACCTTTCATCCATTGTCCATCCATTCCATATACTCACAAAGGTGTAAGAAGGTGTCTTATGAAGCTTGGTGGTCTTGGATCTTGAAGGACCTCTCCCGATTGCTTTTATCCTCCACATTTGTCATCTACAACATCAAGTATTCTTCCCTAGCCTTGTGCTAGTAGTAAGGCCCTTATGATCTCTTGATACTTCTTATTTTGATGGTTAATAGATGAAGCACATTGTTAATCTTGGGGGGGGGGGATAGTGCACGGTCCTCCCAACCGCCGGAGTGATCTCACTCCGGGAGCCGCTACCCGACCAAGCTAGCTCCGCGGTGACTTCCCCATGCCGAGTTCTTACCCTGGGCGACATATGCCACTCCCAAGACTCGAACCCGGTACCTCTGGGAAGAGATGGGTGTCGGTGGCCAACTGGGCTACCCCAGTTGGTTGCACATTGTTAATCTTGATGAACACTAAAAGACATAATCATAAATCTTTAACATAAGCTTAATAACATATGAATACTTGTTGATTAGTGATGATTTGCTTCTTGATGATTTATGTTAGTGATGTTAGACATCATAAGAAACCTACTAGATTGTGATTAAACACATGATCTAGTAAGTTAAGGTGATGATCTTGTGAAAGACCAAGATCATCATGCTTTATGTCTTCATGAACTTGAAAAATAAACATGATTTTATGAATGATGGAACATATAACATGATTACTAGACATAAACTTGAATGATTTCAAAAATAGTTTTCCAAAGAAACCAAGTTAAATCACAAGATTTACATGAACATTGTTTTAAAAGAAACTAATCATGTTTCTAGTGGTGAAACAAGTATAAGAATCCATTGTTTACAAGAAAAATTCAAAAGAATGATTTTTGGAAAAATCATCTAGTAAGTTGTAAACACCTAAATCCTTTAAGAATGAGATTTCTAAAGAAATAAACACACTTTAAAGGGTAACTAAACCTACTAAACACACTACCAAGTTACTACAAGTTTTTATGAAAGTTCAAGTTCATGATTATTATGTAGATAGCTTTGTTTTAGCACTTGGTAAGTATAGATTGATTGTTGATTGTTTGTGATGATTTTGAAAAGAAAATGATATGCTTTGATAGCATGGACACCTTCATTTTTAGGGGAAACTATGGCAAAATTTTCTTAAAATACAAACACTTAGAAAAATATTTTCTAAACAAGTATTTACAAGTGTATTTTGATCATGAGTTTTCAATATAAACTTTGCCATAGATTTTGTTACAAAAATACAAATATTGGAGGTTGGTTTTTATAAATAAAAATGGATAAATATGTATTTAGAATATATATTTACGATAAAGACACATTGTGTGTTATTATTTGTATACTTGGTGTAATAGTTATATTATTTTAGGATTTAAAGTAATATAACTTAACAAAATACCAAGAATTTCCAATCCAAAAATAATACCAAAGATCACAAGGAATAAATATATAAGTTACACACTTAATATTGTGAAACCGAACGCAAGAACGTAACTTACAAAATATTCCGGAAAATACCGTTACAAATATATTTTTGGTAAATATTATTTTGGATACAAGAAATGAAAATATGATTTTCATTATTATTACAAAGTATATCATATTTTCGACAAGGAGAAAATATATTATTTTTGGAAGTAAAAATATATTTTCTTAATATATTTAGAAGATATATGATTTTTTGGGAAAAATATATATTTTCTTGAAATACATTATTTTTGAGACAAAATAAGTTATATATATATTTTCTAAGTTAGACTTGAAAATATATTATTTTGGAACTACAAATACGAAAATACATGTATGAGATACCCCCATCATTCGGAAGGAAATACGAAAATAAATACTTGAGAAGTATTGTTACCGAAATATTGTTTAACAATTATTCCAAAAATTAAATATAATTTAAGGTTAAAATAATTATTATTTTAACAAGTAATTATAACTTGGAATAATATTGAAGACAGAAACGTAACTCAAAAACGTAAATACTAAGGCAAGGCACGGCCCGTTCGTCTAATAGACCCTAGTACATTGTAAGGAGTCGTGTTTGCTGAGGAGATTTGAGTTACGAGTACAGAAGACGCAAAACTGTGAGTTCATGTCCCCCTTTTCTTTTAACTGTTTTCAGTTTTACAACTTCGGGGGTGAAATACATGTTACAATTGTTTAGAAACTTTTTATACATGGTATGGTTAGCTAAGGAGGGTTACTGCTTGATCATGTGAAAGGTGGGTACAACACTTAAGGCCATTAATCCTCGTCGTAGGACCGAGGGACATGAGTGATAGATCTATTTGGGTGTAGCGAGCCCACACCCATGGGGACCAGGGTGGCCCATAGGGTGATTATGTCTTCCAGCCGGAGGCCCGGTACAAATTTGCTAGGTTTGAGTTTTCCTGCACCATTTCACACATACCATTGGCTTTGCAAGCCAATTGGTGATCTGTTTTTCCTTATTGCTACATACCAGGGACCTAAGCAGTTAATGCGGAAAAATATCGGTTATCGGTCAAGGACCGATATTTGAGATATCGTTTATCGCGGTGAGATATCGGTAATTTATAATATCATGCATAAAAATATATATAAATATATAGAACCTATATAATATATGTATATTAATATCTAGAACCTATATAATATATGTATACATCTTTATGCACTAACTTGTAAAAGTCTAAGGTTAATTTTGATAAATCTATAACTGGAGGATGAAATTGTAATTCAAGTTAAAAGAAAAGGGGGCTAAACAAGAAAAAGAATGATTTAATTTTTATAACCCTACTATTATTAATGAGCCGTCACCCTCTTTAAACTAAAAAAAAAAAAACCTAAACAACTAAAGCAGCCGTCCTCTATCTCCCATGTTCGCTGTTCCATCTTCTAAACCTAAAAAACAGCCGACAGATCTTTCATTCTACGATTCAGCAGGGAAGCCGGGAAGGTAAGGTTCGATCAGCAGGAAAGCTTCGATTCAACCACTTCGATTAGCCACCATTTCTTCTCTATCACGATTGAATTCTCTATCACCCACCATTTAAGGTTTTTTTAAGCAGCAAGACATAAAAAAATGGCCCAAAATGCAGTTTTTGTATTAGAAAAAACATAAAAAATGGCCCAAACGAGAATCTCGGTGAGACAACCGATATGACATATGAAAAATATCGGCGATATATCGGTATTTATCGTCGATAATATCGCTCACCGAGATACAGACCGATATGGCACACCGATATGTTGGGGTAGGGCCGATAACCGATATATCGGTGATATAGCACCGATATATCGCCGAGATTAACTGCATAGCCAGGGACATACATACATACAGACATACTTTAAAGGTTTATTCATACACAAACACATGAACTCGCTCAACTTTTGTTGATGTTTTCAAATTACATGTATTTCAGGGAACTAAGTGGATCTGGCAGGTGTTGCATGTTTTCAAGCTGCGTCATGAATAAAAGGTGTCATCCAAGGTCATTAGGGTTTAGGAAACGTATCTTAATCTTGGATGAGATACGGGGTTCTAAACTTGGGTTTGTTTAAAATCGTTTGTCGAGTCTTTGTGAAATCAGTAAAACATGTTGTGGTTTGTAACTTGAATTTGGTGTCAACGTTTCAGACAAGTATGTTATGTTGTTTTCAAACTTAATTAATGGATGAACATCTTATGGTTTTATCATATAGCGTTGTTATGATTGAATGCTGTGGTATTAAGAAAGTTACACCAATAATCACGCTTCCGCAAAAGTCGGGGTGTGACAACTTAGTATCAGAGCTTCGATCGTAGCGAACTAGGATTCTTTCTCGAGTCTAGACTACGATCATTAGGGCTCTCACGAAAATGTTTTCATAACATATTTTCATTGCATACACGAAATGTCCAGATCCAGGAAACTAACATTTTCACAAATAAAAGACACAAAGTACATTTCAAAGAATTCGTTTATAATTCAGTCTGAGAGACTGGGGAGTTAGTCTGAGAGACTAGCTGGGGCAGTCTGAGAGACTGGGTAGTTCAGTCTGAGAGACTGGGTAGTTCAGCCTGAGAGGCTGGGTAGTCTGAGAGACTAGTTGGGACAGTTTGAGAAACTGGGAGGTTTAGTCTAAGAGACTAGGTGGTTCAGTCTGAGAGGCTGGGTGGGATAGTCTGGGAAGACTAGGATGCATACATGCTTACTTTGTTACTACTTACATGCTTATTTGACGATTGTTGATATATGTGCATATGTTGTGATGGTTTTGATTACAGACACCATGTCCTCATCTGAGAGCGAGCTATCAGATACCGTAGACCCTATGGCCATAGTATCGGACGATGAGATTGTCCCGGACCCTGAGGTTTTCACCTCTGAAACTGAGAGTAGCGATGATGATGATTTCCAGCTGTTTGCTTTACCAGATTTTGGCGATGATATACCGCTAGCTGATGGTTTCCCTGTCGAGGATCTATTTCTTGTTCCGATCCCCGATCCTTTGCCTCTTGCTGCATTTCCTCTCGAGGATCTGCCTTTGGATGCTTTGTCTGACGATGACGTCGATCTCTTTATCGAGGGTCCCCCTGAGGAGGCCCATGGTGATGGAGCTCCAGTCGATGATGTCATTGTTGTTCCGCTTATTGAGATTTCGATCATTGAGATTTCATCTGACCATTCTGGTCCTGATTCATTCGAGTATGTGTCATCTACTACTCTACACGCACTGGGATTACAGCGTTATCCCACTGATTCTGATTCTGACACAGCTATGTCTGCCGCACCTGTTCCTCTACAGGACTTCGGGTTTGATGATGAGTTTGATCCTGACATTGATCCTTAGCATGAGGTTGACTTCGTCCCCGACGATCGGCTTTTTGATATACCCGCTGATCTCGAGCCGATACCCGCTGATCTTGAGTTGGCTCCAGTTGACCCTGAGCCTATGCTTGCACCCGAGCCTATACCCGCTCATGATCCTCTGCCGGAGCATGACCCTATTGACATACCAGTTGTTGCACCACCTTTACCTGACCCTCTACCTGCACCCGCAGACCATGCTCCTTTTGCTGACCATATAGATCCCCGTTATGCATTCACCCGCAATGGGTGGATAGATGATGATGACTTACCCCCTTTTGTTAGGCATGTTACTCCCCCACCTGCACCTACACATGCACCAGTTGACATTGCCCCGTTTCACCCACATGTGTCAGATATACACCGCACCGATCTACCGGTTACGTTCCTACAGAATATCCCTCCACCCCGTCCAGGGGAAGGACCGTCTAGCCAGCCATCTGGTCATGTCCCAACTGTCTCAGCAGCTTTTCCCTTCATACCACAATTTTCACATACTGCACCTTTTGCTTCTGCACCATCGGGCGAGCCACTGATCTGGTTTCCGCCCAACACGATGTCTGTTTCTGATCCATACCATCCCTTCCATTACACTGGTTATACAAGGGATGATTTACTCCTATCCTTATAGCTCCAGCAGGAGATGTTGTGTCGCAGAGTCATGGAGTTAGAGAGGATTCCGCATCCTCCGCCTTGTACTTGTCAGTCACCATTCGCGACTCAACCCGCTCCTCTTCTGCCATACCCAGATTTTGATGTTCGTTTTCTTACTATGGAGCAGCAGGTTAGATATCTGTTACGTCGTGTTCATGCCCTCGAGGAGGAGTTAGCGCATGTGCGCAGTTTGCTTTTCGTTCCTCCACCTCCTCCTCCTCCTCCACCATCAGCATAGCAGTTTTTGGTTTTATGCAGGTAGCATACTTTTAGTGAGAGTGTAGCTATTGAGCCCAGATTGCACAGCCTTTTGAAGACCACTTCTGACTTTTGACTATTGTAGTTTGATAGACGATTTGGACAAGGGTGATGTGACCCTGTAGTCCCTTTTGATGTATGGTACATTGTAGAACATGTAAAACTGTAATTATGGTCGATGATTTATACATGCTCAATCGCAGCATTCTCATTACATACATTGTTGAAGTACTTGTTTACGTTATGATTGGGATGTTATGTGTTTACTTGCGTTGATAAATGTTATTACATACACGTACTACATACTTATATACATAAGACCTGACCTATACTATCTTCTTTAGAAGATGCCTCCTCGAAAAGATAACACACTGCCCACAACTGAGGCCGAGTTACAAGAACGGATTTCACGAGCGATAGCACAACACGAGGCCTTACGCTCTGAGCATAGCGGAGGTACCTCGGGAAGCAACCCACCTCTTGGTAATGTTTAAGTCACTAAGGACACATTACGTTACATTTAGATATTCCATGTGCGATCGCTAATGCATTATGTGAATGATGTTGCTTGTACAGGCTGTACCTATAAGCAGTTCTTAGATTGTAAGCCTCTGAATTTCGACGGCACCGGGGGTGCTGTAGCTTTTGTCAAATGGACGGAGAAAACTGATTCTGTGATAAGAATGAGCAAGTGTGCACCGGGGCACCAGGTCACCTACATCTCTGGATTGTTCTTAGACGGAGCGTTATCCTGGTGGAATCTCCAAGTCCAGACCTTGGGAGAAGAGGCTGCATATGCCATGTCATGGGATGAAATGAAGGAACTCATGCGAAAGAAGTACTGTTCCAGGGCTTAAATTCAAAAGTTAGAAACTGAATTCTGGAACCTCAAGATGGATGGTCCGAAGATTGCCGAATATGTGCAGAGATTTCACGACTTATCTCGCGTCGTTCCTTACATGGTTGATCCAGAATTCAAGCGCATTGAGCGTTTTATTTGGGGATTGGCACCCCAAATCATGAGTATGGTGACGACGTCAAAGCCTGCTACGATCACTGAGGCTATTGATCTAAGTGTGGCATTAACCGAAGAGGCAATCAGGTTGAACAAGTTCTCGATATCTGACCAGAAGAAGAAGGAGACTCACGTTGAGTCATCCGGTGAGAACAAAAGGAAGTTCTCAAACTTTAAGAAGGGTACCAGCAGTGCTAACAAGAAGAAGGATGTGAACCCACCAGCTGAGGTCAAGATTGGTGCTGAAAACAAAGGAAAAGGATATATGGGCACTCTGCCCAAATGTGATGTGTGCCAGTACCATCATGCTGGCCAGTGCAGAGTTAGGAAATGTGAGTCTTGTGGGAAGGTTGGCCATTCGAAGGAGACGTGCTGGGTTGGTACTGGTCGTGGTGGTCAGAGAGGTTATGGCAATGGAAACAATAACCGTGGTGGTAATGGGTATGGGAACCGCCCTCAAGGAGGAAATGGCGGTAATGGTAATCGTGGTAATTCGGGGAATCAAGCTGGTAGTGGAAACCGTGGAGCAAACAACAATCAAGGTGGTAATGGAAATGGAAATGGTCGGGGACCAGGTTGCTTTAACTGTGGAGATGTGGGTCATTTCAAGAGGGAATATCCAAAGCTCAATCAAGCTCAAGGAAGGGTTTTCAACATCGGAGCTAGGGAAGCTCGCCAAGATCCGAACGTAGTCACTGGTACGTTCCCTATCAACCAACGCTTTGAATCTGTACTGATTGATACTGGTGCCGATTATAGTTTTGTATCCCTAGAATTTAAGAATATACTTGGGTTGGTAGCTAGTAAGCTAGATATTCCGTACTCGATAGAGCTAGCTAATGGAAAGCTAGTAGAAGCGAATGAAGTCATTAGAGGTTGCGTAATAGAAATGGGAGAGCACGAGTTTTCGCTTGATCTTCTGCCAGTCGAGTTGGGAAGCTTTGACGTGGTAGTCGGAATAGATTGGTTGTCAAGCAACCGAGCAGAAATCGTATGTCAAGAGAAGATCATTCGTGTAACGCCCTGCTTTTTGTACTTTCCATTTATAGCAAGTCTTATTTGTACTTCCATTTTTGGAAACCTTGTACTCTTGTAATCGTTCTTTCTCTGTAAACGTTGTAAACTCGAGACTTGAATCATGAATGAAAACTTGAATTTCTTTAAATACTTGTTATACGTACTTCATGCTTAGTTATACATTTGATGGTGAAACAATTTGATACTTACTCGTGATGCTTACAAACGTACGTTGAATTCATAAATACGTGACATACATGCTTCATACCATGCTCACATAACTAATTCTATACTTAAACATGCTCATTCTTACACTTATGCAACTTTTAGAACATGTTACTTATGCTTAGGAACCTTAAATAAGTCACAAAACCCGTCCTAAATAATATTGGGTTATGTTGCAAAACAATAAAACACAAAATAAAAAAATTGTGCTTCTGCTTGGGCTTTACGGACCGCAAAGAAACCCCTTACGGTCCGTAAGGGGGTCTGGCGGGCAGCAGATTTAAACAGCTAGCGCTAATGCACGAAATCCCATGTTTCTTCCTCCTCCAATCAGCTCTAAACCTCCATTAAACACCTCCAATCAACCCTAAACTCATCCCCTATAAATACCCATCTTCTCCAAGCCATTCTACACTTTCAACACTCTCAAATCTCTCCAAAATCACTCTCAAGTTCTTGCAAGATTCTAAAATTCGGACAGATTCATACCTTCATACAAAAGTGAGCATAACTTGCTCAAAACTCAACCAAATTACTTGATTCTTCTTCCTACTTACTTGGATAATCATGGGGTTTGATTCCTTGATCTCTCCTTGGAGAAATCAGACCTGGAATTGCCCTAGAAATGTCCATAAACTTTCTGTTGTGTTTTAAGTTCTTTCAAAACTTGTTTAAACTTATCAAACTTGAGTCTAACTCATCTCAAACCTATGTCCTAATGCTTACAACATATCTCATGGTTGGTTAGGCTTAAAAACAAGGTTGAGACATACAAAATCAGAGGTTAAACCTCAAATAAATTCTGTTTTGATTAGGGTTTTTAACCCACAAGTCATGTTCAAGCTTCGACTTGATGTAGGAGTGATTATGGAACAACTTGGGTTTTTCCAACATAAAATCCCCACATGATTTGATGATTTATCATAGCTTAGATTGTTTATATTAATGCACCAATCTTAGTTCATGACCCTCCTTGTTTGTTCTTACAAAAAGTGTAGCGGTGAACGCATACGAGGTGCCTAAATGGAAGCTTGTTCTTCCTACCTCCTACATGACTTCTATGACACATTTTGAGGTACCTAAATGAAGATATAGTCTTCTACCTCATGCTTGAAATACTTGAACATTTGGACTTAATAATATATACTATATAACCTAAATAATATCTATGTACAATCGAACCTTTGATGTTGAATTCATATTCTTATGTCAAAGTAGTAGAACATCATCTAAGGCTAAACCTTGTTATGATTCTTATGAGTGTTCAACTCATGAAATCATTATAACCCTTGTGGTTACCAAGTGTCATACAAGTGTTGTGGCTTAAAGATGATTATTTTGATATAATACTTTCATGTCTCGTTTAATTCCGAATCCTTAAAATCTTCCGATTTCCCCAAACTCATACCCTTTGTTCCTTTGTGTAGAAGGACAAGGTGCTCCAACTAGCTAATCCAACAACCAACTTACTCTCGGATTCAAGTAGGAACAACTTGCAAAACCCTGAGTATACTCGTACTCCCCTCTTTTACTTTTACCACTTTTGGGGTGTAACATGTTTACTTATCAAAACTTACACATGAACATTTTGCTTAAACACATGAACATTCCTATAACTTGCTTGTATACGTGATTGCTTGATACTTTAAACTTGGGTTGAGGACATTATGTGTTAAACTTATCATTAACTTCGTACGAGCCAAACCATGACATATGTAGCGCTATAGGATTAACGACCCGCCCGTAGACTTGTGGTTATGTCATGAGCATATTGCGTTTCATTATTGGTTTGATATGCTAGACACATGCCAAATTTATTGTTTATCTTGAATCACATGCTTGCTATGAGGAATTGTTTAAAACTTATCTTTTGTTATGTACGTACCAAACTTGTATACTCACCTTTGCTTTTGAATTGAATTGTATTTAAACATGTTACAGGTTGATGATGACGATGCTATGAAAAGAAGTAGCGTTGATGCCTAGATACACATATAGACGTTTAGGTTTAATATGTTGTATCAATTTTGCTTATGTTGTTATGTACTTCTTTGAACTTGTTGTATTTGAATTTCTTGTAATGTTGACAATTTACTTTATGAAATGAAATCGGTTTATTAAATATTGTCACAAATAGCGTTATGATGTCTCTAGCAATCTTCACACTTCGTCTCATCCCGATGTTTCCGCCATTGGTTGGGGTGTGACAGATTGGTATCAGAGCCATAACTATAGGGAATTAGGTAGAATTGCCATGTTCGACCTAGTCTATAGTAGGAACCATATTTTTGACCATTCTTGTTATATGCTTAAAATGTTATTCTTCCTACTTTGCTTCTTTCTCTTCTTTTTGGTCTTAATATTTACATAATGTCTTTCCTAAGACATTTTACACAATACACTTGAAGACTTGAAGACACTCTTTATACGAAAGAGACGAGTTTACCAAAATAGGCGTGAAACCCACAATTTGGTAAACGACTCTCATTCCGCTTATTCTTATTTTGCACGAAATTTCGCCATTTAGCTAGGAGTGAAATCCACATCTAAATGGTAAATTTCCAATTCAACTCTAGTGGACCCTCGTCAAAGTGTCGAAATTTATTTTGACCCGACGAGTACTAACCACATTAGGGTACGAAATCTTCAAGTTAGGGGTGAAACCCGCACCTTGTCGATTAAGTCCCACTCCTCGATTTTCGATCTCGCCAAAGTCCCGATTGTTTCGATCGATTAGAGACGTGTAGTAACTGGAAGGGTAAGATACCGTTAATCGCTTCTCGACGAGAGTATCTTACCTATAGGCCAAAGCACGTTTTCTCTAATTCGAAAGGACTTTCGACCCACTTTGGAATAGTCGACGTTTCTCTACCCAAAACAATCCAATGTTTTATTGAGCCTCTCTTTTATGTATCTCAATTTATATGTGATTTTATACTTGAACGTTCGTTTATTTCAAACTCATAAACTCATTTCGCACGTCATCGCAATCAAAACAATAATAATTCTCGTGAACAAACTAAATTTATACTCCTTATACGCATTCATACGTGCTATACTTGTTGAATACATGTTGAAAACTTATGCTTTATGTGAACTTTACATGATACATGAACTCTTACATGCTTTTACATGCTAAAACCTTGTTTTAAAAATTTATGGTTCAAGTCTCACCCTTTCCTTTCTTTCGAACTTCTAGATGGCATCTCCAAACTCATCAAAGAAGACCAAGTCAAAGAAAGGTTCCCATAGTGAATCCATCTCCAAACAAGAGCTAGTTGGGCTCATTGCTGAACAAATGGCTGACCAAATGGCTCGAGTTATACATGACATTTTTAGCCGCATTCAAACCGACCCCAATTCCCCTCATGGTTCAGTGGACTCCAAGGTGGATAAACCAAAGACACCTTTCCTCTTCAAACAATTCATGGCTTGCAAACCATTGGAATTTACTGGAAAAGATGGTGCTACCGCACTACTCTCTTGGTTTGATGCCATGGAAATCACCTTTCGTCAAAGTGGTTGTCCTGACGACCTACGCACCCAAAATGCCACAGGGGTATTCCGATCAAGGGCTCTTGATTGGTGGACCTCTGAGCGAGGTATAAAGGGTGAGGACGCCGCTCACGCGCTGCCATGGACCGAATTGAAAAGAATCATGAAAGAGGAGTTTTGTCCGCCGCACGAGATAAGGAAGTTAGAGAGCGAGTTTTGGTACCTAAAACAAGTGGGTGACGACAATGATGGTTTAACTCTTCGTTTCAAACAACTTAGCATCCTGTGTCCTAGCCAAGTTGATACACCTGAAAAGCCATCAACAAATACATCCACTGTTGCCCTGATTCGTTCATGAACCTCATGGAAGCTGCTAGCCCAACCACCATCGAGGAAACCTATCGTTTAGCTGCCCGTTTGAATAGTAACCATGCCATGCATAAGGATACCTCGAAAACCCCATTGAAAACCGCCCATCAAACCACCGTTAAACCCACTGACGAACCATCTAAGAAAAACCGAGGCAAGAAACGGAAGGCTTCAAGCCAAAATTGCGCGGTTGTCACTCCGCCGAACCCACAACCCCTACAAGCCATGCCTGCTATTTCCAACGATGAAACTCCACGCAGGGGTTATACTGGAACGCAACCTAAGTGTGGTCAATGCCAGTATCATCACCCTCCAAACGTTCAGTGTCGAAAGTGAGCCAAGTGTGGCCGATATGGGCATTTTTCTCAATACTGTCGCGTCTCGCCTCAGGCCTATCAAAACCAAGCCCTATTAGCTCCAAATCAAGTCGCTCCTGTGCGAGCATGTTTCACGTGTGGTGATACCAACCATATGGCCAACGTCTGGCCTCAACGACACCAGCCGCAACAGCCTCGACCGCAACAACCACAGCCACAACAACAGCAGCAATAGGCTCAGCAACCCGCTCGAGGCCGAGCCTTTCTTCTCACTACTGCTCAAGCTCAAAACGCGAACGACGTCATTACTGGTACGTTCCTTGTGAACCATGTTTATGCTTCTTGTCTATTTGATATTGGCTCCGATAAGAGTTTTGTGTCGTTAGAATTCGAATCCTTACTTAAGTGTAAACGCTCTAAGTTGCCAAAATCTTTCGCTGTCGAAGTCGCTGATGGTAAAGCCGTCACTGTCGATTCTGTTCTTCCCAATTGTTCTTTGATCCTCAACGATCATACGTTCTCGATTAACCTCATACCCATGCAAATGGGTAGTTTCGATGTCATAGTTGGTATGGACTGGCTTAGGCGAGTTCGTGCTGAAGTTGTTTGTTCAGAAAAGTTTATTCGTCTACCTCTTCCAAACGGTGATTCCCTACACGTGTATGGCGAGAAACCTTCTCAAGGTCCCAAGCTTATGTCGTGTATCCAAGCGAACAAAGGCTTACGCAAGGGTACTTTCGCCTTTCTCCCCCACATTGTGAAAAAGAAGGACAAAAGCTCAAGCATAAGTGACGTTCCCGTCGTACGTGATTTTCCCGATGTATTCCCTGATGATCTTCCTGGTCCGCCTCCTGCTCGTTCTGTCGACTTTTGCATTGACTTAGTGCCTGTCGCTAAGTCTCCTTACCGCTTAGCACCCTCTGAGATGCAAGAGCTCTCGAGTCAACTCCAAGAGCTTCTTGATAAGGGCTTTATACGCCCTAGTACTTCTCCTTGGGGCACTCCCGTTTTGTTTGTCAAAAAGAAAGATGGGTCATTTCGTATGTGTATTGACTATCGTGAGCTCAATAAGCTTACTATCATGAACCGATACCCTCTTCCTCGCATCGATGACCTCTTCGATCAGTTGCAAGGCGCGACCTGCTTTTCAAAGATCGATCTTCGTTCTGGGTACCATCAACTTCGAGTCCTTGAAGAAGACGTACCTAAAACCGCCTTTCGTACGCGTTATGGTCGTTACGAGTTCGTGGTCATGCCCTTTGGTTTGACCAACGCCCCTGCTGTTTTCATGGATTTGATGAACCGCGTGTGCAAAGCGTACTTGGACCGTTTCGTGATCGTTTTCATCGACGATATTCTCATCTATTCCAAGACACGAGAAGAGCATAAGCAACACTTGCGCCTTATCCTTGAACTTCTTCGTACTGAACGTCTATACGCCAAATTCTCCAAGTGTGAATTTTGGTTAAAAGAAGTTCAATTCCTTGGTCATACTGTCAACGAACTTGGTATTCATGTTGACCCCGCTAAAATCGAAGCTGTGAAGAATAGGATCACACCTAAATCTCCGTCCGAAATTCGTTCGTTTCTTAGTCTTGCTGGTTACTATCGTCGCTTTATCTCCAACTTTTCGAAAATCGCCGTCCCTTTGACCTCCTTGACTCAAAAAGAGAAACCTTTTATTTGGGGTCTCGAGCAAGAGGAGTCTTTTCAAACGCTCAAGGATATGCTATGCAATGCTCCTATCCTCACGCTTCCTGATGGAAACGACGACTTCGTCGTATATTGCGATACTTCCCGCCTTGGCCTTGGTTGTGTGCTTATGCAACGAGACAAGGTCATCGCTTATGCGCCAAGGCAACTCAAAATACATGAGAAAAACTATACTACTCACGACCTTGAACTTGGCGCAGTTGTTTTTGCGTTGAAGATTTGGCGACACTACCTTTATGGTACTAAGTGTGTGGTCTTCACCGACCATAGGAGCCTTCAACACATCTTTGACCAAAAAGAACTGAACATGCGTCAATGTCGTTGGGTGGAACTATTAAACGACTACGACTGCGAAATCAAATACCACCCAGGTAAAGCGAATGTAGTAGCAGACGCCCTTAGTCGTAAAACTCATGTCAAAAGTATCCGTTGCTTCCAACTCGTCCACGATCTTCAGAATTGCATACGTAACGCTCAATATTCATCCGTTAACGAGGATAACCTCTACAACGAGATGCAATGTGGTGCTGAAGAAAGCCTTGTGTCCAAACCTGATGGTATTTTATACTATCTCGATCGTATATGGATTCCTAATCGTGATAACCTTCGAAAGTTCCTGATGAAGGAGGCACATAATACGAAGTATTCTATTCATCCTGGAGCCGAAAAGATGTACCATGATATGCGTACATCCTATTGGTGGCCTGGAATGAAGAAAGATATAGCCACTTTCGTCTCGAAATGTCTCACGTGTTCTAAGGTGAAAGCTGAACATCAACGTCCCTCTGGCTTACTCGAACAACCCAGAGTTCCCATCTGGAAATGGGAGAGCATTACCATGGATTTCATCACTAAGCTTCCTCGTACTTCTTCTGGTCATGATAGTATTTGGGTGATCGTCGACCGATTGACCAAATTAGCCCACTTTCTCCCCATTCGCGAAGATTTCAAAGTCGAGAAATTGGCCAAAGTCTACACTAATGAGATAATCTGTCGTCATGGTATTCCCATTGACATCATTTCCGATCGTGATGCTCGTTTTACGTCTCGCCTTTGGCAAACTTTTCAATCTGCTATGGGTACCGAACTTAACCTTAGCACTGCTTTCCATCCTCAGACAGACGGTCAAACCGAGCGTACTATCCAAACCTTAGAGGATATGCTTCGTTCATGCGTAATAGATTTTGGTGGCAACTGGGATACACACTTGCCTTTGGTCGAATTCTCGTACAATAACAGTTATCACGCGAGTATTCAAATGGCACCTTTCGAAGCGTTGTATGGTCGCAAGTGTCGTTCGCCTATTTTTTGGCACGAGATTGGTGAAGCTCAAATCACTGGTCCTGAGCTTATACAAGAAACGACGGACAAGATTTTACAGGTTCGAGATAACTTATTGAAAGCCAGGAACCGACAAAAGAGTTACGCCGACAAGCGTCGCAAACCTTTGGAATTCGAGACAGGTGACTTCGTGCTTCTCAAGGTATCCCCTTGGAAGGGCGTGGTTCAATTTGGCAAGAAAGGGAAACTCGCACCTCGCTACGTGGGTCCTTTCAAAATTCTCGAGAGGATTGGCAAGGTTGCGTATAGACTGGACCTGCCTGAAGAACTCAACAATGTACACCCTGTCTTCCACATATCCAACTTGAAGAAGTGTCTAGCTGACGAAGGACTACACGTTCCTCTCGAAGACTTGCAAGTCAACGAAACGCTTCACTTTGTGGAAAAACCGGTCGAAATCATGGACCGAGGAGCCTAGCAATTGAGGCGCAGTCGAATTCCTATTGTCAAGGTTCGATGGGAAGGAAAACGTGGCGCTGAATTTACTTGGGAACTCGAGAGTGAAACGAAGAAAAAATATCCACATCTTTTCCCTAAATCTTCCTCAATTTCGGGACGAAATTCCCTAAAGGAGGGGAGACTGTAATGCCCTGCTTTTTTGTACTTTCCATTTATAGCAAGTCTTATTTGTACTTCCATTTTTGGAAACCTTATACTCTTGTAATCGTTCTTTCTTGTAAATGTTGTAAACTCGTGACTTGAATCATGAATGAAAACTTGCATTTCTTTAAATACTTGTTATACGTACTTCATGCTTAGTTATACATTTGATGGTGAAACAATTTGATACTTACTCGTGATGCTTACAAACGTACGTTGAATTCATAAATACGTGACATACATGCTTCATACCATGCTTACATAACTAATTCTATACTTAAACATGCTTATTCTTACACATATGCAACTTTTAGAACATGTTACTTATGCTTAGGAACCTTAAATAAGTCACAAAACCCGTCCTAAATAACATTGGGTTATGTTACAAAACAATAAAACACAAAATAATAAAATTGTGCTTCTGCTTGGGCTTTACGGACCGCAAAGACACCCCTTACGGTCCGTAAGGGGGTCTGGCGGGCAGCAGATTTAAACAGCTCGCGCTAATGCACGAAATCCCATGTTTCTTCCTCCTCCAATCAGCTCTAAACCTCCATTAAACACCTCCAATCAACCCTAAACTCATCCCCTATAAATACCCATCTTCTCCAAGCCATTCTACACTTTCAACACTCTCAAATCTCTCCAAAATCACTCTCAAGTTCTTGCAAGATTCTCAAATTCGGACAGATTCATACCTTCATACAAAAGTGAGCATAACTTGCTCAAAACTCAACCAAATTACTTGATTCTTCTTCCTACTTACTTGGATAATCATGGGGTTTGATTCCTTGATCTCTCCTTGGAGAAATCAGACCTGGAATTGCTCTGAAAATGTCCATAAACTTTCTGTTGTGTTTTAAGTTCTTTCAAAACTTGTTTAAACTTATCAAACTTGAGTCTAACTCATCTCAAACCTATGTCCTAATGCTTACAACATATCTCATGGTTGGTTAGGCTTAAAAACAAGGTTGAGACATACAAAATCAGAGGTTAAACCTCAAATAAATTCTGTTTTGATTAGGGTTTTTAACCCACAAGTCATGTTCAAGCTTCGACTTGATGTAGGAGTGATTATGGAACAACTTGGGGTTTTCCAACATAAAATCCCCACATGATTTGATGATTTCTCATAGCTTAGATTGTTTATATTAATGTACCAATCTTAGTTCATGACCCTCCTTGTTTGTTCTTACAACAAGTGTAGTGGTGAACGCATACGAGGTGCCTAAATGGAAGCTTGTTCTTCCTACCTCCTACATGACTTCTATGACACATTTTAAGGTACCTAAATGAAGATATAGTCTTCTACCTCATGCTTGAAATACTTGAACATTTGGACTTAATAATATATACTATATAACCTAAATAATATATATGTACAATCGAACCTTTGATGTTGAATTCATATTCTTATGTCAAAGTAGTAGAACATCATCTAAGGCTAAACCTTGTTATGATTCTTATGAGTGTTCAACTCATGAAATCATTATAACCCTTGTGGTTACCAAGTGTTATACAAGTGTTGTGCATTAAAGATGATTATTTTGATATAATATTTTCATGTCTCGTTTAATTCCGAATCCTTAAAATCTTCCGATTTCCCCAAACTCATACCCTTTGTTCCTTTGTGTAGAAGGACAAGGTGCTCCAACTAGCTAATCCAACAACCAACTTACTCTCGGATTCAAGTAGGAACAACTTGCAAAACCGTGAGTATACTCGTACTCCCCTCTTTTACTTTTACCACTTTTGGGGTGTAACATGTTTACTTATCAAAACTTACACATGAACATTTTGCTTAAACACATGAACATTCCTATAACTTGCTTGTATACGTGATTGCTTGATACTTTAAACTTGGGTTGAGGACATTATGTGTTAAACTTATCATTAACTTCGTACGAGCCAAACCATGACATATGTAGCGCTATAGGATTAACGACCCGCCCGTAGACTTGTGGTTATGTCATGAGCATAATGCGTTTCATTATTGGTTTGATAAATTAGACACATGCCAAATTTATTGTTTATCTTGAATCACATGCTTGCTATGAGGAATTGTTTAAAACTTATCTTTTGTTATGTAGGTACCAAACTTGTATACTCGCCTTTGCTTTTGCATTGAATTGTATTTTAAACATGTTACGGGTTGATGATGACGATGCTATGAAAAGAAGTAGCGTTGATGCCTAGATACACATATAGACGTTTAGGTTTAATATGTTGTATCAATTTTGCTTATGTTGTTATGTACTTCTTTGAACTTGTTGTATTTGAATTTCTTGTAATGTTGACAATTTACTTTATGAAATGAAATCGGTTTATTAAATATTGTCACAAATAGCGTTATGATGTCTCTAGCAATCTTCACACTTCGTCTCATCCCGATGTTTCCGCCATTGGTTGGGGTGTGACAATTCGCATTCCAATGGCGAATGGAGAAACGATTGTAGTACATGGAGAGAAGCACGATACGCCCCTAAGGATCATTAGTTGTTTGAAAGCCTGAAGATGTTTGCAGAAAGGATGTGTTGCCTTCCTGGCACACGTTGTGGACAAGGAAGCCGCTGAGCCAAAGTTGGAAGATATCCCAGTTGTGAAGGATTATCCTGAAGTCTTTCCCGAAGTCTTGCCAGGATTGTCGCCGCAGCGACAGGTCGAATTCCACATTGACTTAGTTCCAGGCGTCGCGCCTATAGCTAAGGCACCCTATCGACTTGCACCCTCAGAAATGCAGGTAGGGCTGTAAACGAACCGAACGTTTAGTGAACAGTTCGTGAACCGTTCGGTGGGAAGTTCGTTTATGTTCGTTCGATTAATAAACGAACGAACATGAACAAGAAATTCCGTTCGATTAGTTAAATGAACGAACATGAACAAAGGTCTCGTTCGTTCAATTGTGTTCGTGAACGTTCGGTAAGGTGTTCGTGAACGTTCGGTAAGGTGTTCGTGAACATTCGTTCATTTGCGTTCGTTTATGTTCGTATGTTCGTGTTTTAATTAAAGATTTTTATACTTTCATATATTTTATCTGTACCTTTTATACTATTAAACTTTTATTTATATCATTACCCTAACAATTAAACTAGGAAACCCTCTTTCACCTTGTTTATACACAATTTTCCTTTCTTTTCTCATTATTTACATCGACGAATATGATCTACCTCTGTTCCACAATAAGGGATTCAAGTTCTAGTGCTTCTCTCTGGGCCATCCACCTTTATCCATCACCGCGTTCGCCAAATTTATTTGTGTTCGCTTGTGTTCGTGAACCGTTCGTGAACACGCTCATTTTCTTAATGAACGAACACGAACATAAAATCTCGTTCGGTAAGTGTTCGTGAACCGTTCGTGAACACATTTATTTCCTTAACGAACGAACACGAACAAGGCCTCGTTCGTGTTCGTTCGGTTCGTTTACAGCCCTAAATGTAGGAGTTGTCGACACAACTTCAGGAGCTATTGGACAAGGGATTTATCAGACCAAGCTTCTCGCCTTGGGGAGCTCAAGTGCTGTTTGTTAAGAAGAAGGACGGTAGTTTCCGCATGTGTATCGACTACCACGAGCTGAACAAGTTGACCATTAAGAATCGGTATCCTTTGCCAAGGATCGATGACCTGTTCGATCAATTACAAGGTTCGAGTTTTTACTCCAAGATCGATCTTCGATCAGGTTACCACCAGTTGAGAATTCAAGAGGAGAGTATTCCAAAGACTGCCTTTAGGACTCGTTATGGACATTACGAGTTCCTGGTTATGCCATTTGGTTTGACAAACGCACCAGCAGTGTTTATGGATTTGATGAATAGAGTCTGCAAGCCACATCTCGGTAAATTTATGATTGTTTTTATCGACGATATTTTGATTTATTCAAAGACGAAGGAAGAACATGAGCAACATCTAAGAGTTGCTCAAGGAAGAGAAATTGTACGCGAAGTTCTCGAAGTGCGAGTTCTGGTTGCGCGAGGTTCAGTTCCTTGGTCACGTGGTTAACAAAGATGGAATTCATGTGGATCCCACAAAGATCGAGGCAATCAAGAATTGGGAGACTCCGAAGACGCCAACCGAGATCCGTCAGTTTCTAGGTTTGGCAGGTTATTATCGCAGATTTATTGAGGATTTTTCGAAAATCGCTCAACCTTTGACCTCCCTCACTCAAAAGGACAAGAAGTATGAATGGGGAGACAAGAAAGAAGAAGCATTTCAGTTGTTGAAGAACAAGCTTTGCGATGCACCCATCTTATCCCTACCCGAAGGCACTGATGACTTCGTGGTATATTGCGACGCCTCGCATCAAGGTTTAGGCTGCGTGCTGATGCAGCGACAGAAGGTTATAGCTTATGCTTCGCGCCAGTTGAACATTCATGAGAAGAACTACACCACACACGATTTGGAACTAGGCGCTGTGGTGTTTGCTTTGAAGATCTGGCGACATTATTTGTATGGAACCCGATGCACGATCTTTACTGATCACAAGAGCTTACAGCATATATTCGATTAGAAAGAGCTTAACATGAGACAGAGACGTTGGGTTGAGTTGAGTTGTTAAACGACTATGATTGTGAAATTAAGTATCACCCAGGGAAGGCGAATGTGGTCGCAGACGCCTTGAGTCGGAAAGAGAGAATCAAGCCCATAAGGGTTAGGGCTTTGGAAATGATTATTCAAACGAATCTCTCATTGCGCATTCGTGTCGCGCAGAGAGAAGCTCTTAAGGAAAAGAATCTTGAAGATGAATATCTCCATGGGATGGAGAAATAGTTAGTACCCAACGAGGAAGGAACATTGTGTTTCATGGGAAGAATTTGGGTACCCCTATTTGGTGGTCTTAGAGAAGTAATTTTCAATGAAGCTCACAAGTCACGGTACTCGATCCATCCAGGATCGGATAAGATGTACCAAGATTTAAAGGATTTCTATTGGTGGCCGAGATTAAAAGGTGATTTTGCAACATATGTTGGCAAATGTTTGACTTGTGCCAAGGTAAAGGCTGAATATCAGAATCGTTCAGGTCTTCTACAACAACCTGAAATACCCATGTGGAAATGGAAACAGATTTCAATGGATTTTATAACGAAGTTACCAAAGACACCCAGAGGTCATGATACGATTTGGGTAATCGTAGACCGTCTGACGAAATCTGCACACTTTTTGCCAATCAAGGAAAAAGGCAACACTAGTAAGCTTGCCGAGCTATACCTCAGAGAGATAGTTGCACGACATGGAGTGCCTTTCTCGATTATATCCGATAGAGATGGAAGATTCGTGTCAAGGATTGGCAATCCTTCCAAGAAGCCTTTGGTTCTCAGTTGAATCTGAGTACTGCGTTTCATCCGCAGACAGACGGCCAGAGCGAACGAACGATTCAAACGCTAGAAGACATGCTGCGAGCTTGCGTAATGGATTTGGGTGGCAGTTGGGACACTCATCTACCTTTGGTAGAATTCTCGTATAACAACAGTTACCATGCAAGCATTCAAGCTGCACCGTTTGAAGCTCTCTATGGACGCAAGTGTCGATCACCGCTATGCTGGGCAGACACGGGTGATAGACAGCTTGTTGGTCCCGAATTGGTTCAAGAAACGACAGTTAAGATTATTCAGATCCGAGAGCGCATCAAGGCAGCTCGTGATTGACAAAAGAGCTATGCGGACCAAAGGAGGAAACCTTTGGAGTTTCAAGTGGGAGATATGGTTTTATTAAAGGTTTCACCCTGGAAGGGTGTAGCACGCTTTGGGAAGCGTGGGAAGTTGAACCCAAGATATATTGGACCGTTCAAAATCCTGGAAAGGATTGGTCTTGTAGCTTACAAGTTAGATCTACCCGCAGAACGGAATGGCGTTCATGATACATTTCATGTATCTAATCTGAAAAAGAGTCCAACTCAAGAAACAGTTGTCATTCCTGCCGATGAAGTCCACATTGACGACACACTCCACTTTACTGAAGAACCTGTTGAGGTTACTGATTGGAAGGTTAACAAGACACGCAGGAATAGTGTTAAACTCGTCAAGGTTCGTTGGAACGCGCGTCACGGCCCAGAATTCACTTGGGAACGTGAGGATCGCATGAAAGCGAAATACCCACATTTGTTCCCCAAGACCCCTGCAGCTAGTAGCAGAGCTAAAATTTCGGGATGAAATTTTCTTAACAGGGGGAGAATGTGACAACTGTCAAAAATCCAGGTATCCGTACAATTTAATTAACCATGATTAGTGCTTAATGACTGTGCTGAATTACAAATAACTGCTTTCTGATTACTGTATCATAATTACATGTGCATCACATTTCATAATGTCACATCATTTTTACATACAAACCATATTGACATAAATGATGCACAAAGCACAGTTAGCGGATAACTCAGAAAAATACTGACGAGGTTCAGTACATAGACAGACAGTGTTTTGAGACCCCGTATGGGCCAGAGACAAGGTACTACACTAGTAGAGTGTGTAGGAAAGTGAGGATCACAAAACCGCTTTTCTGGGTGATAGTTAAAGTGCCGGAAAATGCCTAAAACCCACTTAAAGTGCAGAATTCTGCATAATTCAGCAAAAATCAGCTTTTTAACAAGCTAGTAATATGTAAAAATATGACTAAATGGTCCTGAATGCTTTCCTAAGTGTCGGGAATTAAAAGTGTCACAAAAGGGTACTTAAAGATCACTAAACGGAATAGTTTGACACTTTAACGAACCGGTATCTAACCGAACAACCGGACACTACCCGAAACATCAAAATTATACTAGAATCATTGTTTTAATGTTTCTGAGCTAGTTATGATCCCGAATACCCTAACATACTATATATCATATAATACACATGAACACTAACTAATACACCTAAGATCTAACCATCTAATCTAACTATCCATCACAAACCAACTAAATACCCCCCCCCCCATGGTGGACGGTCACAATGTGGCCCCACCCTTGATCCTTATTGATCTTGCTTGATTTGCTTAAAGATTTGGACATGTACTTAGGGAACACATAAACCATTGGGTAATAGCTAAACTTGGTTATAAGAAGGATTAGAACTCACTATCTCTCACACACTTAACACACCACAACTTTATCCCACTCCTCCCTCTTCTCTCGGCCGAGAACAATAACAACACCACCACCACCTTTCATCCATTGTGCATCCATTCCATATACTCACAAAGGTGTAAGAAGGTATCTTATGAAGCTTGGTGGTCTTGGATCTTGAAGGACCTCTCCTGGTTGCTTTTATCCTCCACATTTGTCATCTACAACATCAAGTGTTCTTCCCTAGCCTTGTGCTAGTAGTAAGGCCCTTATGATCTCTTGATACTTCTTATTTTGATGGTTAATAGATGAAGCACATTGTTAATCTTGATGAACACTAAAAGACATAATCATAAATCTTTAACATAAGCCTAATAACATATGAATACTTGTTGTTTAGTGATGATTTGCTTCTTGATGATTGATGATTTATGTTAGTGATGTTAGACATCATAAGAAACCTACTAGATTGTGATTAAACACATGATCTAGTAAGTTAAGGTGATGATCTTGTGAAAGACCAAGATCATCATGCTTTATGTCTTCATGAACTTGAAAAATAAACATGATTTTATGAATGATGGAACATATAACATGATTACTAGACATAAACTTGAATGATTTCAAAAATAGTTTTCCAAAGAAACCAAGTTAAATCACAAGATTTACATGAACATTGTTTTAAAAGAAACTAATCATGTTTCTAGTGGTGAAACAAGTATAAGAATCCATTGTTTACAAGAAAAATTCAAAAGAATGATTTTTGGAAAAATCATCTAGTAAGTTGTAAACACCTAAATCCTTTAAGAATGAGATTTCTAAAGAAATAAACACACTTTAAAGGGTAACTAAACCTACTAAACACACTACCAAGTTACTATAAGTTTTTATGAAAGTTCAAGTTCATGATTATTATGTAGATAGCTTTGTTTTAGCACTTGGTACGTATAGATTGATTGTTGATTGTTTGTGATGATTTTGAAAAGAAAATGATATGCTTTGATACCATGGACACCTCCATTTTTAGGGGAAACTATGGCAAAATTTTCTAAAAATACAAACACTTCGAAAAATATTTTCTAAACAAGTATTTACAAGTGTATTTTGATCATGAGTTTTCAATATAAACTTTGCCATAGATTTTGTTACAAAAATACAAATATTGGAGGTTGGTTTTTATAAATAAAAATGGATAAATATGTATTTAGAATATATATTTACAATAAAGACACATTGTGTGTGATTATTTGTATACTTGGTGTAATAGTTATATTATTTTAGGATTTAAAGTAATATAACTTAACAAAATACCAAGAATTTCCAATCCAAAAATAATACCAAAGATCACAAGGAATAAATATATAAGTTACACACTTAATATTGTGAAACCGAACGCAAGAACGTAACTTACAAAATATTCCGGAAAATACCGTTACAAATATATTTTTGGTAAATATTATTTTGGATACAAGAAATGAAAATATGATTTTCATTATTATTACAAAGTATATCATATTTTCGACAAGGAGAAAATATATTATTTTTGGAAGTAAAAATATTTTCTTAGTATATTTAGAAGATATATGATTTTTTGGGAAAATATATATTTTCTTGAAATACATTAACCGAAGCAACTTGACATTATTGGATATCATGATTACAAAGGCAACTTGAATGTTGAATTCAATGAATATGTCAAATTGCTACTTTATGCAGGCCTTTTAGATGAATAAACAAATGTTTATTCATGTATTCAGCCTTCTATAAATAGAAGGCTCACCAAGCAGAAGACAATGAGTTAAGCTTAGCATTCAATACATATTACAAACTTCATTGCCCTCTCACCCTCAGAATTCAAGTATTCATTTGTATTAGATAATAATCTTACAATCACCTTGTAAACCATTTTGTTTCAAAGTGATATAAACTTGATAATTCTGTAGGTCTTGTTTCTTGAAAGTCTGATTTCCATTTCCGCACATCTTTTTCACATCTACTGAAATCACTTGCCATATTACGTGAAAAGAAGTTTTTAAGTCCAAAATGGGACCAACAGTTGGTATCAGAGCAGATTGAATAAAACATTTTCAAACGATCAATCGCTCATCTTCTTTTCTCTAAATATGGCCAGCTTTCAATCATGGAATAATGCTTTTAACATTGGTTCTATGTCTAAACCTCCGACTCTGGTCAGAGAGGAATACCCCCAATGGAAAATCAGGATGGTCAATTTCCTTAATGGTCATGACTGAGCTCTGTTTCAATCCATTGAAAGAGGTCCACATATGCCAATGACTGAAATACCAGCTATTCCAACAACTGACCAATCACCTGCTATCCCTGCCTCCCGAGCTCCCAAAAGTGAAATACTTTGGAGTGAGGAAGACAATGAAAAGGTGGCTAGAGATGAAAGGGCAAAGTCACTTTTAATAATGGCTATCCCCAATGACATATTTTCACAAGTTGATGCATGTGCATCAGCCAAGGAAATATGGGATGAGTTGGAAAATCTTTGTGAAGGAGGAGAAAGGATGAAAAGAAACAAGAGAACAAACAACGTTTCCTCATATGAGTGGTTCAAAAGTTTACCTAATGAAAGATTAAATGAAACATATCAAAGATTTACAAAACTTTTGAACGAGCTAAAGAAATTTGGTATAACAAAATCAAATGATGAAAGAAACATAAAATTTCTGGATGCCTTACCTAGAGAATGGAGAAGTCTAACCATGACTTTGTCCTCAACCTTAGAACTAGGTAATATGAGTCTTCATGACTTATACAGCATTCTGGTCCCCAGAGAGGAATAAATATTTGAAGAAACCATTCAAAGAGGGGGATCTTTAGCTCTTATCTCAAACTCACAAAGAACACCACCTACCAATGATCCACAACCTTCAAACAGTCAAAATCTTGAAATTTCTGATACATCATCAGATTTTTCAGTTTTTGCTGAAGCAATGGCACTGCTCACCAAAACATTTGAGCAGAGGTTGAGGGGAGGAGGCCAAAGAAACCAGAGAAGTGACAGAGGGAGGATGGATGGAAGATCTAAGGAAGAAGGTACATCTAAGGATAAGGGGAAGGCTGAAGTTGTGTGTTACAAGTGCAAGCAGAGAAGCCACTATGCATCAGAATGCAAGACCAAGAAAATGAAAGATGTTGCTTATTATGAGAAGAAGATGGAAGAAGCTAAGAAGCAGCAGCAAGTCAGTTTAATTACAGGGACAGATACATGGCTTTCTGATGAAGAAGAGGAAGAAATGGCTAATTTCTGCCTTATGGCACTTTCTGATGACCTACCAGAAACTTCAGGACAGAAGGTCAATTTAGACAATCTTGATCTTGAACACAAGCTAAACAAGCTCATGTCAGATTTTCTAAATCTGCAAGATAAGCAGAAATCAGATAGTAAAAATCTGATGAGTTGCAAAGGACCATGAATAAAATCATACTTGAAAACCAATTACTAATAGAAGAAAATTTTGATCACAGAGCTAAAATTGAGTTATATGAAAATGAAAGAAAAGATCTTTAAAAGAAGTTAATGATAAAGAAATTAATGTAAGAGGTTTTCAACAAGCCAAAGATTTCATAAATTTAATTGAGTCCACACCAAAGACAAAGGAGAGGGTTTCGGATATGTAAAAACAAGAGAAAGTAACCCTACTGTCTTTGTAAAAGCAACCCATCAGATTTCTGATAAATTTTCATCAGAATCTGATTCTGAATCATGCAAATCAACATGTTCTGAATACTCTTTTGAAAAACCCAACTTTAAACCAAAAAGAAATGAATGCAAACAAGAATCTTTAAAGACTCCAGAAGCAGTTCACTCAATTTTTCAAAATTATCCACTCATTCCATCACAAGAAAGAATATCAGAAAATTCTGATAAAGAACCTTGTATGTGTGTTGACATACTTAAGCTTGTTTAACACCATCTCCAAAAGAAAAGTGAAAAATTTGTTTATGGCTCAGCATATAACAGAATTTCTGATGAAAGGCCATCAAGAGAAAATAATCTGATTAAAATCTCATTAGAAAGAGTACCCAAGCAAGCCCGGGTACCAAAGACCCTCTAATTTTTTCATTTAAGGACCATCATGTGCAGCAGATCTGGTACTGTGATTCAGGGAGCTCCAAGCACATGACTGGGACAGGAGCTTACTCAGCAACTTTGTTTCAAAGCTGGGTAAAATGGTAAACTTTGGAAATGGAGTAAAAGGGAGGATCATGGGATATGGATGCATAAGGTATGGATGTTTGACTATAGAGAAAGTAGCCTATGTTGAAGGCTTAAAGTATAATCTGCTAAATTTTGGTCAATTCTGTGATAAAGGTCTTTCAAATAACCTTATTACCAGAAAAATGCTTAACAAATTGTTTCAATGATAATCAAAAGAGAAGGATTATAAATCTGATAAAGCACCAGAAAATCTGATAAATTATCAGAAAACCTAATGTATCATTAGAAAATCTGATATATCATCAGAATATCTGATAAATCATCAGAAATTCTGATAACTCATCAGAAAACATGTTGAAAAATCAGAATCATTGATTGATTATTAGAATGAATTCATGCATGTCATAATCTTTATCTATATATCATATCTGCAAATTCATAATCTGTAGTGTTTACGTCTAGTTTTCTTTTTTTTTTTTTTTTGCATTTTATTTTTCTTTCTTAGTGCTGATAACGTCATGTGACAGAAAAATGTTCTGGGAACTCGTCAATAATTGTAAAGCTTTTTCTCTCCTTCATTAAATACACCTCATCAATATTAAGGAGATTGAAGTGACATATTGGTAGGTAATCATGATATATTATCAGAAAATGGCCGCCTAAATCATTTAATGCAGGAGAGTTTATCTCAGTTATTCCTTATGCCATCTGATATAAAAGTAAATAACAAAGATTGTGGTGAACAAAATCTATAAGTAGGTAGAGTTCATTTATGGGAAACTTCAAGTTTACTATAAATGATCACCACCTTGAGTTGAAACTTTCACCATCACACAAGAAAAACCCTAGAAATTACAACTTCATCTTCTTCTTCATCTTCATCTTCATCTCACACTTTCTCACACTCGCAAAAATGCTTACCATCAAAGCTGATCGTTTCCCACTACCTTATCATCCCTATCATAACCTCAGACTGAGGACCAACCTTGAGGGTCCTCAATGGGAAGGATGCCAAACCGTGCTGAATCTGATTATTGGAAGTAACTTGAGATATGCCCTCATAGCCAACAAAATAGTGCACCCAGACATTCTTCAAATGTTCTGGCAAAATGCAACATTGTTAGAATATGAGGGTAGAGATCAGATAATTATTGAAAGTGTGGTACTAAACCAAAGAGTTTGGGTAACTGCAGGTATCATCAGGACGGTTCTACAACTCAATGATGATAATGAAGTCTTGATGTTCACAAAGGCAGAAATAGATGAGACACTGGAGCAGATGGGTTACAATCTTGTAAACTCACTACGAGCAATCACCAAAAATGGCTTCATAAAGCCATGGCAGTATCTGATCACACAAATGGGTGCATGCTTCTCAAAGAAGATCATCAATCATCATGAAGCATCCCAAAGGTTGATGGAGCCTATACGAGCACTCGTTCTTGAGACACCTTACAATTTCTCATATTACTTGATAAGAGATTTTGCAAGTAATATGTGGTATGGCAGGCCATTCTTGATTTATCCTCGTTTTCCGATGAGGATAATCACGAGTCAGTTGGGCTTTGGAGGTGTTCCTATAGGTTATCCCAGAGCAGAGATGAGACTTCAGCAAAACATGAATCTCAACATGCTCACACCTACTAATCAGCATACTGGTTTGGTGACTGATCTATGGTTGCTCCTTGAGATGGATCATGGTGAAGGAATTGACCTTGAATAGGTCATCTTTTTTTAAATTTAGTTTGTGTAGGTTTTTTTTCTGTTAATATGTTAATATAGTATGTTTCCTAAATTGCTTTGTTGTCTGTCTCATGGCTTGGGAAAAAGAAAAATGGGTAAAATGAGAAATATGATCATCAGAAAACAAAAACATTTGATACAAAATTCTGAGTTTCTGATGACAGGAGACAAAATCTGGTAACACAAACTTAAAATACCCCTCTAAATCTTTTTTCTGTTAAAGTTTCAAAATGATGGAAAAGTTTTAGAAAATATCAGAAAAAGTTATGAGACTTGGAGGCCAACAGAGAATCATATATAAGTCTTCTGATCTTATCTCATTCCCTCTCATCTTAAAAAAAAAACCTCTTAATCAATCAAAAGAGAAACTTCAAAATCTATTGAAAAGGGTCACAAGTTTAGGAGGAATCTCAACTAAGAAATTCTGGTGAAAATTGTTGACTTCTGTTGACCACATTTAAAAGGTCAACAAAAGTCAGAACAAAAAGCAAATACATATTTTTAACAGAATTTATGTTGAATTTATGTTAACATCATCAGAATGAGAATTTGACTTACAAGAAAGAGAGGATGTAAGCTAATTGGACCTTTAACAAAATGGGGTCCACAAAGATGAAAAGGTGTCATGTGACCGATAGTTTTCTCCAATCAAAATTCAGTTTAAAATTTTTGTGAAGAAATGATTGAAGAAACTACAAGTTGAAAGGGCATAACCACGATTACACGATCAACCGTTATTAAATGTCTTGATACCCACGATCCAACGGTTACATTCTGAACCAAAATTCACATCACACGATCTAACGGTAATAAAGACAATTAATGATCTTTTAACCGCCATTACATGGCACGTTCCATATCCCCTCAACTCCATAAACCCACAATTCTCTGCTAAAACCCTCACTATATAACTTACACTTAGCAGAAATTCAAAAATCACTCACCTTCCTCACAAAAACTTCAAACCGAAACATCCCTTGTTCTTCACTCAAAATCCAAAAATCCCTAAATTTCAAACCCTAATTCACAAAATTCAACAATGGCAGAAGTAAACCTCAACATCCCAATTATTCAACATGATGTACCTTTTGTTGAAGACACAGAATTTCTACCAATGAAAGAAAACAATCTGCTGATGAATACAAAGCATTCGGAATATGATGTAAGATGTCAACATCTGGTAGAATATCTTATGAAATGTCCAATCTCAAGAGCACTAACAAAAGGAAGAGAAGTACCAGAAAAGTTACTACAACAATTTATTCGCACTTTCACTGAAGATGAAGAGAATCAGGTCTCTGCTCATGTATGGGGAAATGTTTCTGTAACATTAACCCCTGCAAGGGTAAGAGAATGGCTTGAACTTCCAGTTCTTGAAAATTACATTAAAGCACCAAGCAGAGAAGAGTTGATAAGCTTTATCATTGAGCTTGGTTACAAGAAAAAGAATATCAACAAAATTGGAGCAATAAGAATAAATGAAATGCCAGCCATCTGGCAAGTGATGATGGAAGTATTAAACAAATGTCTCACATCAAAGATAGGAGGAGCTGATCAAGTCAGTCAAGCTATTCTGACAATCATGTATGGACTCATAACTGGGTTCAAAATTGATTATGGAATAGAAATTTTTAACCTACTCAAAAGATCAATCCTCACCAGAAATGGAAGAATAACCTCACACCTGCCATATCCAATGTTAATCTCAATTTTATTTCTGAAACATTTGCTGAAAGGGACATAGAAATTCCAATTTTGGAAGATATCTGGAGTTCAAATACCATGAAGGCCTGGAGTTCAAATCATGGATGGGAATCAGACAGAGATATCCCTGAGTTACCAGAAAGCATGCTATGCCTTATTAAACCAGACTCACAATACAGATTACAACATGAAGAACTTATTGCCAAATCAGACACTCCAACAGAAGAACCTAAAAAAGAAGTTGTTAATTGTTCTTCATCACCAGAAGAAGAAGAAGTTGAGAAGTCCTGGTCATCAGAAACAGAGGCTGTAGGAGGAGAAGGAGTTCTGAAGATAACTAACTCACCAGAAAACAAGACAGAACATGCTGAGAGCCAATAGATTCATGAAGGTGGAATTCATCATGAGTTTGATATTCATCAAGAGAAAGAACATGAACACTATGCAGAATCTCATATTGCTGGAGGAACTCATGAAGATACTGAAGGTCAACATTATGAAGAAACACACTTTGCTGGTACAACAAATGAAGCCACTGAAGTTATACATCATGATGAGTCTCAGGTTGCTGGTACATCTCTTTTAAACACTATTTTAGTTGATACTCATTCAAAAGAAACAAACTCAGAATGTTCAATTAATGTTTCTTACAAGTTAGAATATAGAAAAACTGATGTTGATGAAGAGGTTACTAGTTCCATTCATCTCAACTCTGAATCAGAAAATGAGGAAGAGGATGAGATCCCAACAGATAGAGATCAGGCAACTGATCAAGGAAATCTGGCAAAAGGTAATCTGTTTACCTCAAATACTTATGGAGAATCATGCATTTATATGATTCAAGGACATAAGGAAATCCAGGATGAGAATGTGTTTTTCACCTCTGGTGGAGATGATTCTGGTACACTTAAGGTTGCACCAAAATCTGGTAAAGCCAAAAGTGACCCTATCATTTCCAAAACAGCAGCAGATGTGTTTGCAGCTGGAATGTTAGGAGGAACATCTGTTGTTCCAAATATCCCTGAAACACCCATGAACCAAGAGAATTTGGAAACTGTGCTGGAAAATGTTTACAAAGCCTGCAAAAGAAATCCAATAGAAGAAAAGCTTGATATGTTGCTGTCAGAAATACAAGGTCAAAAGGCAGACATAAAGACTTTATCAGAATCAGTGGAGGTGATAAAGACACAAACTGAAAGAAACACTGAAGCACTAAAGTCTCTTCAAAAGATGAAAGAAAAAGCACCAGAATCCAACATCTCTGCATCAGAAATCCAAATGATTCTCACAGAAATGGAAAAGATCAAGACATAAGTTGCAAATGTTGTGTAATCAAGACAATCAAGCAGTGCAAACAGAGTTTTGGAGGAAGTCACCATCCTAAGGGCAAGCAACAACAGTATCACAGATGCCCTTGAGAAGCTGTCAAAAGAATGGGCTACAATACAGATGAAAGCTCAAACTGAATTTACCAAAGTTTAGAAAAGCATAGCCAGCAACTCAAATCAGGTAAGAGAGGTGCAACAACTGGTGAAGAAAATGCAATAAAACATTGCAAGATTGGCCAAAGTGGATCCCAAAGAAATCATGAAAGAAATTCCTGTTGAAAGTTCACACCAAGAAACTCCAAAGTCAACCCCACAGTAATCATCAGCTACACCAATCACCAAAGCTGGAACCACAATGATGGGTCCACCTCCAAATGTCTCAAAAGATGAAATGCTGAAAAGGTTAGCAAGTTCAAAACCTCAAGTTGTTACAAATTTGAAACTTATAACTTCTCAAACTGTCCCAAAACCAACGTTTTTTGATGACTCTGCCATGAGTAAATTGATGAATATGCAAACAATGAATGAATGGGAACAAGAAGCTGATTCAAGAAAACCACAGATTGTTAAAAGAAAAATCTCTGAAACTCAGTCTGTCTTGGTTCAAGAGATTGACAAGGATATAATGATATTCCCTGAATACAATCTGGTGAAGTATTATTTGATAAAAGAAGATGCACCACCAAGACCACTGACTCCTATCAGAATGGCTTTAAGGGAAGAGAGGATAAAAAGAGGTTCAAGAAGCATTCACTACAAGATTGAGAATCCAGTAAAAAGAATCTTAAAAGTGGATGAAGTAAAAGTTGCAACTGATGATGTTGGAGGAACTTATGTGCAGAACAGATACACACTTCTAAGAGAAAATGGGGAAGAAGAAAAGGTGACTGATGAAGAAAGTGCTGACAATTTACACCCTTTAAACATCCTGTTTATGAAGGATCTATATGAAAAGGAAAAGAAAAACAACAAAGAAGTCAGAAGAGCATTAAAGGGCATATCAAAGGCTGGAATACAGCTGTTTGAAAGAATGGCTTTTTCAGACTTTGATTTATGCATCAACTATGATCATGTGCACAACAAAAAGGTCTATGTCAGATCACCAAAGACAAAAGTTCCCTCAGAGATATTGGAAGATGCAAGATCTGGAGACATCATTGAACTGCCAAGTAAAAATGAAAGACATAACTATGGTGTAATATTCAGAGATATTGAAAGAAACAAAGCTCTGTTCAGAAGTGTTAATATCTGCAAGTACTCAAATCAGACTCTGAAGTTTATCATTAAAGGTATAAACAAGAGACAAGAACAACTTCAGAAGATAGGAATGAACTTGGAAGGTCACAGAAAAGAAACTGAACAAATGATCGAAGAATGGATTCAAGCAAGAACTTGGTATAAAGACATGTATGACATCTGCAACAAGTATATATCTTACAAGAAACAATTAAAGAAAGGAGACGTGCACAAGAAATTGAAGCTGACTTGAAGAACATGTTTTTTTTTAATTTTCATTTTTGTATGTAATTTGTTTTTCAGAACATCAGTAACTGGTTTGATTTGCAAATGTTGAGTTTCCACTGTTTGGAAATTTTCTGTTCATGAGATAGTTCATTTTCTTACAATACTTAGGGGGAAACTGTTAGGAAACTTTATTTGTAAGTATTGAAGAAAATCATATTCAACTTGATCTATGAAGAAGACAACAGTCCTGAAGATCACAACAAGAAGAAGAATATCGGATAGGACAATTGAAATGAACAACATCTACTTCAAAGAATCACAAGTTGATCAAGAGTTGAAGAAGATTATCAGAGAAGGTCATTTCTGATGGATCTGATGATATTTCTGTTGAAATATCATCAGTTTCTGACGATTCTGATCATCAGATTTTTTGATGATTTGTTCACCAGAATTTCTGATGAAGTGGTTTATCAGAAATTCTGATGAATACCCCACTTGTTTAAAAATCAGCTCTATCCTGCCACAATAACCGAAGCAACTTGACATTATTGGATATCATGATTACAAAGGCAACTTGAATGTTGGATTCAATGAATATGTCAAATTGCTACTTTATGCAGGACTTTTACATGAATAAACAAATGTTTATTCATGTATTCAGCCTTCTATAAATAGAAGGCTCACCAAGCAGAAGACAATGAGTTAAGCTTAGCATTCAATACATACTACAAACTCCATTGCCCTCTCACCCTCAGAATTCAAGTATTCATTTGTATTAGATAATAATCTTACAATCACCTTGTAAACCATTTTGTTTCAAAGTGATATAAACTTGATAATTCTGTAGGTCTTGTTTCTTGAAAGTCTGATTTCCATTTCTGCACATCTTTTTCACATCTACTGAAATCACTTGCCATATTATGTGAAAATAAGTTTTTAAGTCCAAACTGGGACCAAGAGAATGTAAGTGTCAAAACATTTTAAATATGTTTACTAATCACTACCTAATCCATTTGCATGTTCATTTAATTAAAATCCTATTTTTAGACCATAAGGGCATAATAGTCAACAATAAGCATAATAACGGAAACATACATATAATTCAGATTTCTAAGTGACCATGTAATATAACCTCAGAGGGTTATACTACAACATTATATGGTCAAAATGGAAACTTAACATAAAGGAATTAAGCTAATTTGGGTCAGAACTGAAAGTCAAAGCAAAAGTCAAGCTTTTGCGACTTTCAGTTGTGAACCGAGCTTAAACTTAGAATTGTCGTGTTGAACATGTTTAGACATGTTCTAACAATATTTACCAAGTTATTTAAGTGACAAAATATGATTTATAACCTCTAAATTATTAGTTTTGATTATTATTTAAAAATCTGACTAGTTTGACTTTTTTATTAATTACTTTGACCCGACAATTAACTAAGTAAACGTGATAATTAGGAGGTTCCCTTTTGAGGGATTAACACCTAACTAATTATGATCACGTAGCCATATTCGCCTCGAACAATGGCTGGACCATTTAGGTCTAAACCGATAGTCAAAGCCGTTTTGTGGCAACTTTGATTTTCGGTCTTTAAACGTATAAAAACCGAACTAGAGTGGCTAAGGACACTTACAAAGGGTCCTAGCTCGAACTTTAAACTAGAGTGAGCTTCCTTTTTTATCAGGAACCTCAGAAAGATTGAGAAGAGAGGATTTTTGTGAATGAGCAAGTAAAATGAGGCAACATGAGCTTCTATTTATAGTTGAGGGGAGTGTTTAAGGATCAAGCCAGGTGTTAGGGATGTCCAGAGATCATCACAAGTGTCCTAGCTGATTGTTAAAACCATCAAATAGTTCCTTGTTTCGGTTTATGAGTGTATGGGGTGGTATAAGTAACAAACATGCAGCTGTCCAAAACATTCTGCCCAGATACAGGCTTTACGGACCGTAAGCATAAACCTCATACGGTCCGTAACCGCTTTGAAATATTTTTCCCAGATACAGTCCTTACGGACCGTAAGCTTGAGCCTTATACGGTCCGTATACGCTTGATCAGCGAACCAGATTTTGAAACTTTACATATTTGGCCCCTCAACTTTTATAATCAATATCAATCATTCCCGAGAGCATGATTTAACATTATGAAGCCCCAGGTTTGGTAAAAGGTCACTCAGAGGCATAAATTAGCAAGTTGACACTTTTAGTCCCTCCGCATATGTATTTTCATTAATTGACAACTTCAGTCCTTGTAATTCAAACTTTTACATGTTTAGGGTTAAGGACACGTGTCTTCACATAATTGGACACGTTTTTACGAGGTGTTACACACCTAAAGTCTTGTTAGAAGATTATACAACATTGCTCAACCTAAATGATTGCACATTAAGGGATCGAGCGACAAATCTTTGGCTACAAAAGCTTTGATCAACTTTCAAGGAAGATGGACACACGCCACTTAAATGATACATATTAAAATGATGGGGAGACTTATTCAAGTTGCACTCTTTTTCCCTTGACTAAGTTTTGTCTCATTCGGTTTTCTTAGTAAGGTTTTCAATGAGTCAACATACCTGAACCAGAAGTATCAGAATAAGATAATACGTGTTGCACTCTTTTTCCCTTAGATGAGGTTTTGTCCCACTTTGTTTTCCTAGCAATGTTTTTAATGAGGAAACTTCTCAAAACGTATTAACTTGATAACCAAGGGGGAGTGTTATAAATATATTTATATTAATTGTGGTTATCAACATCTAAAATAGATTAGGCTTGTTACACAAGTTTTCCACTATTATATATAGTCTCTTGTACCTCTTGTAATATACACATCAATCAATGAAATATTAGATTTCTTCTTTCTATTATTTTCTTTTTTTTTCTTTAATATTAGGTTAGTTTCACAATCTATACATATAATAAAAGAAATCATGTTAAGGACATATGGCGTTCTATGAGACAGTCTTAATTATTTTTATAAATATTTATTATTTATTTTTCTAAATATTTATTATGAAAAGTCAATTATTGATAATATTAGATTTAAAATTTTAGAAGAGATTTTAATGATAAAAGACAAAGATAACTGATAATAGTATATTAATTATCTTATCTATTTATTTGTTTTCCCGCTTCTCTCTCATAGTTAATTATAAATACTTTTATAATTAAAGATAGTCATGCAAATATTCAAGAATTATGATCGAATAAATATTATGTTTAAAAAGTTATATAAAGATTTCTTTATATGGTATAGATAGATTAGTTGATATAACTATTGAATAAATATTAGAGTTAATTACATAGTTAGTCCCTGTGGTTTATGTAAAGTAACAAGGCAATGTACTAATAGTTTAAAATCACATTCTAAGGTTCTAACTTTTCATTTTGTAACAACTTGGGGTATTAACACTAACTTTTGTTAAATTTTCTAGTCAAGATTGAGTGAAATTACTAAAATACCCTTTATCAACTACAATACAGGGACCATTTGTGTAATATTTTGTCTTCTTTCGGGAAAACCAAACAGAACTCAATACTTTTGAAAAACAAATCTGACTTTATAATACTCAATAAGATTATTTATAAACAAACATTGACTTTTTTTTCTAGAATAAACCAATATATATAAAATCTGATTAAAAAGTTGAGAAAGAAAAGGTTTTCAAAGTTTTCCTTTCCTTTTATTTTGTTTTGACAAAATGGTGTCGAACTCAAGATTATGTTTACCAAATAAGACTTACAATACTTTTATTCCAACGAAACTTTAGTTCTTCAAATTTTCTTTTGATGCATTGATTGGCCAAAACAATTTCGGTTTTGGTTTCAATTTTTCCGGCAACAAAATCCTGGAGATACTCTGTTCATCAGCTTTTTTATTGAAAATATTTGGAATTGAATAATCCAGTTCACTCAATGATCGAATATTATGTTTAGTTTCGGTTTAATAAAGTTTACGTCGGTTCGTGCCGGTGCCATCCTTATTGCCACGTTAATTCCGAAAAATTTTTTCCGATGAGAAGCAAATCCCTAATAATCCCACCGTGTTCGTAAAACCCGAAAATTCAATTTGGAAAATCAATCCGAAGAATCATCACAATCTGAAAATTCAATCCAAAAAATCGATCAAGAAATCCATTCAAAATCTTCGATACAGAAGTCCAAATCGTTGAACATCAAAATGGGAATGAAAAGAAAAACGGAAACCCATGTTTTGTTGGCAAACCTGCAACACATTTGAAATTAGAAATTTACAACATTAACCAAGAATCGATTTATTCATTTCCAATACTCTAGCCGAAACCAATAACATCAAACGATGTCAACTATTAAATCTGAATAATTAATTCAAATAATTCTAATAAAAAACACAAAGAATAGAGGCAATAAATGAAGACCCCTGGTTTATATATGTTGCTTGATTATTTGTTGTATGATCCATTAAGTTTGTTTATTACACATATGGTCCCTATATAAAGATAAATTAAATTATATAAATGACCCTTGTAGTTGAAAAGGGGTATTTTAGTAATCTTACTTAATCTTGACAGAAAAGTTAACAAAAGTTAGTGTTAATACCCCAAGTTGTTATAAAATGAAAAGTTAGAACCTTAAAATGTGATTTTAAACTATTAGTACCTTACCTTGTTATTTTACATAAACCACAGGGACTAATTGTGTAATTAACTCTAAATATTATATTTAAAAAGTTTAGGTAAATAAAATTCATTGGTATTGATGAACGTGTATTTTTTAGATAATATATTAAAATGTTTAAATAGTATTAGCTTTAGATTATTTATAAATAAATGATTATAATTATAATATTAAAACTGTTAATTTGGTATGACGTAGGAAAACGTAATATTTGAATTAATTGCGGTTGATTACAAAAGAAAATAATAGATTTTAAATACGGGAAGGAACTACGTAGGCTAAAAGGTGTAGGGGTTATAGTTGGGACATAATTCGCCATGTAGGAACATGAATGGAATGCTACACCACCTCTTGCATGATCCACCATGGTTTGCATATATTAAACCATGGCAATCATGGTCATCCTTTCCATTTTTCAAGAAATCATTTTATTTTTCTTTAGACAAAGATAAATTAAAATAAATAAGGGGATAATGGTTTTGGTCATGACCACACCCTTAGAGTATTGGTTTTGAATGGTGGATTAGAGGTGGGTGATATAACACTAACGTGGAGGGTTATGATGGTTATGAGGGTCATGACCACACCCTATAGCTTTATACTCAAATTCTAAACGTATTAAATTTAGGGAGAAGTGCATATATCTCCTTATAAAAAAAAACTTGTATTAAATTTAGGGAGAATTGCATATATCTCCTTATAAAAAAAAACCCGTGTTAAATTTAGGGAGAATTGCATATATTTCTTATAAAAAACCCCTAATTGCATATTTATCCAACTCAAAACTAAAATTACATATATCCTCTTATTTAATGAAACTTCACACAATGACAAACTATCAAGCAACAAATTAAATTCTAAAGTTCACTCCCATTCTAAGTTTCCATCTAGGCCATTACGTCCAATTAACTCTTCATGTTCTTAATCGAGTGTGAATTGAATATTTCATAACTTTGTTCTTTCTCAGACTGAGTTGACTGAACATGAGATTTCACTTTTAATACATCGATTATGGAGGATGCTTTCGAAATTAGAATCATCGAGATTGTTTTGGACTCAGGAATGTGATTTTTATAGATTGAATCATGAGGCCTGCGACATGAAATTTTTATTTCAAAAGATACGAATTTTAGTTATGAAACTTGCAAAATGAGGGATCGAACAAAATGACTGGCTTTTTTATGAAGAAGAACGGATTACACACATACGAAAGAAAAATAAAGAAACGCATTAGCGAAACAATAAAAAAACAAAAACAAAGTAGAAAAAGATTTAGAAAAACTTAGATAAATATGAAAAATTAAAAGATTTTATAATTTTAAATGAAAAAATTAATAGATTTTTACTTTTAATACAAATTAGAGTAAAATAGTCATTCTCTACTTTACTTTTAATGAATAAAATCAAAATGGATAAATTGACAATTTGTTTTAATAGAGGGGGGGGGGGGGGGGGATAAATGCAATTTTATTTGGGGTCTGGGAAAATACGCAATAAATAACTTTTATAGGGGGTATATACAATTGTCCCTTAAATTTATATCTATATTTTCTATACCATATAATAGAAGAAACTGTTGGAGCTATCTATTTATTTATTTTCCCGACTCATTCTTCTACTTAATTATAGATACTTATTTTTTTTATAATTATAGATAGTCATTATATGAAGATATTAATTAATGATAAGAATAGAACAATAACAAATTTAAAACGTAATTCTCAATATAATATATTAGAATCGTTTAATAATGGATACTTATTTTTAATTAAAGATAATTATTGTATCATTAACTAAATAAACTTAATATAAGATTAATTATTAATCTTTTAAATAAACTTATATTTTTTATTATGTTAGTTAAAATATTAAAAAACGAAGATTAATAATGATAATTGTTTTTTGAGTGATTTCTCAAAATAATCGAATATTTAATGTGCTATAATGATGATAATTGTTTTTATGAGTGATTTCTAAAAAAATCAAATATTTAATGTGATTGGACGGTAAGAAACTAGGTAAGAGATTACATTATATTTTATACAGCCCGTGCAATACACGGGTTTTTAAAGACACAACTTTTATATTACTAAGTATATAACATTACATTTATTTCCAATTAACATTACATGTCATTCCCTCCTTTAACCTCACAATTTTACTTATATTTTATTTTAATTTTGTTTAATAATTAATACATAAATATCACTAATCTTATCCTTATCTTTTAATTTTATTATTATTATTATTATTATTATTATTATTATTATTATTATTATTATATGTTAAAAAGAGCTTTTAATGGTAACTAATATCTACTAATCCACATGTCGTGTTTTTATTGATGTATATGTAACTTTTTTTAATTTTGTTATAGTTTTATTCAGCATGTGCAATACATTAATTTTTTTGAAAGATATAATTTTTTATTACTTAGTATGTATAATTATTATTTAATATATATAATTATATTTTTTCAACCCGTGTAACACACGGGGTTCTAACCTAGTACAATAATGAGAAATGTTAACATACAAAAAGCCTTATCATACATCACGTAGGAGACAATGGTAACCGTTGGATCAGGGGTATAATCACGCATGGGACCACATAATCACGCATGAGACTATAATCACGCACGTTCTATGATAATAACGCACGTTATATTTTTTGTCATGTATGTTAATGTAGGTTAAGCCCTGAAGTACATTATACTTTCTCGTACAATAATAATATAAAAGAATTACATGCTACCCTTTTTTTTTATTTTCGGCAATCTAAATTATTTAGATCTTAAAGTTAATATATCTATACCATCATTAAACTGTAGTTAATATTAACTTTAAAAAATTGTATAAACTAGGATTACGACCCTCCGCAATGCGGCGGGGATTCTTTAGTTATATACTAAGTCGGTCTATGACCCGCACATTATGTTAACCCTGTCAAACGGGAAAAAATAGACGATGTAAAACGTTCTCCCACACACGCATGTTGTTAAACGTGTCAAACGGGGAAAAAATAGACGATGTAAAAACGTTCACCCACACACGCACGTTGCGTCGTGTTAACTCGCAAAATTTAGAACGAAACGTAAAAACGTTAAGCCAAAGACGCACGCTGTGATGTGTTATGTCACAAAATTTAGAACCAAGCATAAAGCGCAAAATTTGCGGAAAATGAAAACTATAAAGGAAAAAAGTTGAAAGTAAAAAAAGTTATGAAGATAGATTGCAAAAGATAAAAAGTTTTGGGTTAAAAGTAATTTATGAAATACTTTTGGGTGAAAAGTAAAAAAAAATCATTTTTTTTGGAAAACCCCTAAAGCCAACGTTACGACAACCATATGCATAACCATTTTTTCTTTGAAAAACCCACAAAGCACACCCCGCGTTGCAGCGGGGCGTAAAACGGTGTCAAATAGTACTAATGTCACACAACCGTCATCGACCACCAACATGACTTGACCTAGGATATGCGTGTTGCGATGAACCTGTCAAACATGGAAAAATAGAGGCAAAAACGTTGAACCACACATGCACGTTGCGTCGTATTAACTCGAAAAATTTAGAACTATACGTAAAACGGAAATTTGCGAAAGATGAAAAGTATAAGTGACAAAAGTTGTGAAGTTAAATTGCAAATAATGAAAAGTTTTGGGTTAAAGTTAAAAAAACAAATTATGTAGGGTTAAAATTGTAAAAGATACAAACCTTTGGGTTAAAACTAAAAAGTCAAGTTTTTTTTTAATAATGTGCAAAGCATAATGTACAAGTCCTTATGCATAGAAAACTTGCTAATTTATATAGGTTTTAATTAATGATATTCACTAATGATTAGTTGTAGTTTCATAAATTCTTTTTCCTCGACATAAAACAACACATATAGTATCATGACTTATTTTATGAACTAAAAATAAAGCATTTAAATTACCTTAGGGTGAGGTTCCTCTACAAAGTGTGTTTTTCCTACAAAGTGTAGGAAGTGATCTTGACCATTGGATGAGTGTGTTTGATGGTTGAGATCATCTTGGTGGCATTTTGGTAATATTTGTGTCTTAAAAATAGGATGATTTAATTAATTAGGGCTAAATGTGTCATTTAGCTTGTTTTAAATATGGAAATGACTGTCATACCATAAATCACCCCACATTTCTCGCAAGTTTCTCTCTCTCTCCCCCTCTTTCTCTCTCTCTCTCTCTCTCTTCCTTTTCTCCTTCGCGAAGAAACACAACGTCAAGAAAACACATCGTGAATAATACAAGAAAACATATCGTGAAGAAACTCAAGAAAACATATCATGAAGCATACAATATGACACAACTTCATTTAACTTGTACTATGTGTTATATAATATAACACATCGTGAAGAAACCCAAAAATTATAAAACACAACGTCAAGAAACCACAAAAGACATCTCATTTGTGAATCATAACTGGTATAACACATTGTAAATTAATTTGTAACTTGTACAACACATCGTCAAGAAATTACAAGTACATCTCCTTCCTAAAAACACGTCAATAATTACAAATGCATCTCCTTCCTAACACATAAACTGCTATAACACATATCATCAAAAACCTGTTCATGAAGAATTGCAGCTGGTAAAACACATCGTTAAGAAATTGTTAATGAAGAATTGTAGCAGGTAAAACACATCTATAAACACATCTTCTTCCTAAAACATAAACTGCTATAACACATTGTGAATTAAACTGTAACTGGTAAAACACATCGTCAAGAAATTGTTCATCAAGGATTGTAGCAGGTAAAACACATCTTCTTCCTAAAACATAAACCGCAATCAACCATGGCATTGAAATCGTGATTTTTTATTAGTAATATGAATTGATCGGAAGAGAGAAAATCTAATGGACTGTGTTTGTGAATTAGCGATAATCTTAGTATAAAACTATAACTTCCGAATTTGAATTCAAAGAAGATATGTAGTTATCAAAAATATCTCCAATTGGTTAATAAATAAAATCTTCCATAAATAAAATAATTATCCAATTAAAATTTGCCCTTTTCCATAAAAATATTAAATGACACATGTCAAATGGAGAATGCTTCTTACACTTTGTAGGAAAAGTTGGCTTTGTAGCCAACTCCTACCCAATTACCTTAATATAAAAATATTCCCGGTATTACAATGGTTTTCCACTCTAAAATAGGGGTGTAAAGTTCTGACACGACCTGAAAACACGACACGAACTTAACACGAAATTCGCGGGTTTGGTTTTATTCTAAACGGGTTCGGGTCAGTTTCAGGTTGAACCGTCAACCCGTTTAGCTAAACGGGTTAGGTTTGGGTCAACCCGGTCGGATTGACGGGTTGACCCGTTTAACCCATTTCTATAATATTATACTTTTTACAATATGTTTTATGTTATAAATTATATTTGGTGCGTATTTTATGCTATACTTGTAACTTAAAAATAGAAATTGACATAAGATTTTATGATTTTAATTTAATTTTATTATCTAATTTGTGTTTTTTGTAGTAGATGTTAATTTTTAATATATTAATTTGTTGAAAAAAAATCAGGTTAAACAGGTCGGGTTCGAGTTAGCCTGCGAATATTCGAGTCAGGTTCGGGTTCATATGTATAAAACGATTTTCGGGTTCAGGTAGGGTTCGGGTTCGGGTCGGGTTGAACCCGCCAACCCGTGAACACGACCTATTTACCAATTTACCAGGTGTTCGATTAGAATATTACCCAATGATCACCGGCGAGTATTCAATCTTCAGATGTGATTCCGTCACAATATCTGCTAAAACAATGGCTAGCAGGCAGACGGTTCACAGAAATCATTTCACGGTGCTCTTAGTTATTTACAAAGAAGACAAGTGTCTTCAAATCTGCAATTCAATTTCTCGTTTCTTCTTCACAAGGTAACCTTCCAATTTCTCCTTACTATTTGTTGAACTGATTGTGTTATTTAAAGTTACTAACACCACCTGATTCGTTCACAAGTGTATATCATATAGCCAAGGTAACAAAGCTGACTACATAAAAACATATGCACACCACATGTTTGATAAAATGCTTGTGTGAGATAAAGCCTCTAGAGTTCACAATTGTATATCCTTCTTAACACACGGTAACATAGCTGATTAGTTAAAATCATATGCACACCACATGTTTGATAAAATGTTTGTGTGAGATAAAGCCTTTCAAGATGGGTAATTAGTAGCCTGTTTTGATAAAATGCTTCTTAATCAGTAGCCTAGTTCAGCAACCTGTTTTGATAATGTTCCTTTAAAATGTTACATATGACACATACCTAATGTATCCTAATCCACAGCCTGTTTTGGTCCACCCAAGATTATATAGCTGTAATCAGCAGTCTATTTAATAGATCCTTTGGTTACTTTTGCGTTTATCACCAAACAATCTCTTTTTTCATTTACATAGAATCAGTAAAGCAGTATAGACTTAGTTGACTTGAATGTCTTTATTTTAAAGATAAGGGAAAACAGAGCACAACCCAAAGAGTAGGTGTTTGTGGATTCAAATTGCCATATTGACTTCAAAGTCTTTCTCTGAAGAGAGAGCAGGGGCTAACGATTACATGTTTGTGGATACAATTTGCGGTGTTGACTTCCAAGTCTTCCATGGAACTAATTAAGTTTCTATTCATGTCTAAAACTATACTTCACTTTTTACCAGCTTAATAGGGGTCGTGGGATTAAAATCTGGGAATTCAGTGGGGGTTTGGGGCTCCATTTCATTTTTGTAACTATATTTTCAGTTGCCACCACAAATACCTGCTTTGGTGCTCCAAAAAATTCCACGGTGGCTTGCAGTGTCAAACATATAACTGAAAAGAGAGTTTTCTTATGAGTGAGTTAACTGAAAAGTATAATTATACTCGACAAACAAAATTAAACTATAATGAAAATAAACTCAGTAAGACCATAATAGATGAAATGCACACCATAATAGTTAAATAATATATACTATAATGAAAATAAACCTATGGTACTGAATCTGGTTAGTTAAAATCATATGCACACCATCTATTTGATAAAATGCTTGTGTGAGATTAAGCCTTTAAAGCTGGGTAATCAGTAACCTGTTTAGATAAAATTCTCCTTAGTTAACGGCCTATTTAGTTCAAATATAAAATGAAAAGACCCAAAACCGGATGCACCTATTACGAGATGATCCTTTGGCTTTTTTTGCATTCATCACCAAAGAATATCTTTTGTTTTTCTTTCTTTTACATAGTATGTTGGTTAATTTCATCAACAACTGTTATGATGTATGTATGTAGGATCAGTAAAGCAGTCGTATCATTTTAATTTTTTTCCTCCTATTGCATTTTGAAAAATAGTCAATAGCAACCAAGTGCTAAGTATGATGATTTTAAATGTTCACTGTTAAATGCATCAAGTCTGTATAAAACTCTGTTCAATAGGGGTTTGGTGATCACTTAAATGGTGGCATTATTTACCCATTTACTTATTAATTTGTCAATTGGGGTATTGTTATATCTCTAACACATGGTAAGCTATTATTTATAGCTAAATAATGTTGGCCCCGAAATGGATCTTTGATCTCTAGACAATCGAATAACTTGAATATAAACTGAATATCTGAATACATGAATGGAATTGATGAGAGTGTTTTACAAATGAGAAATCTATCCCTATTTATAGTTTCTAAAGGGTGCGATCCAATAGACGCGTCTCTTCACGAATCGGTGCGTCCCTAGAACATGTGGATGTAATTAAACATGAAAAGGTGTGTCCTTTGATTGAAAAGTCATGTCCCTTGAATCCTTGTGTGGCTGCGAAAATCCGCAGGTGTGTCTCCAAGGGATTTCGCCACCCTTGGGGTGGTAGTTACCAAGTTCTGATTTGTCACAAATAGTCCCTCAACTTTGTAACCGCCACTCTTTTCTTTAATTACCATAAAACCCTTGTAGTTTAGGATGTGTAGGGATTATAACTTTCATTCACCCCCTAATCACGAACATCCTTGAGTTGTAGATCTTGAACTTGGATCAATTCCATCTTCTTGAAACTCCTCGGTATCCAACGTTTCACACGGATCTTCTTATTCACCAACCTTGCTCCTCACGAACCTTGTTTCACTCGAACTTGCTTCACACGAACATTTTGTTTCATACTTGTCTTGACCGTACTTGATTTGTATCACACGAACCTCCTCTTGTGTAGTTGTCTCAACACGAACTCCAACGGTCTTGATTAACTTGCCCACCATCCTATGCAGTTAATCTCGGCGATATCTCGGTTATCGGCCCGTCACCAAAATATCGGTTTCCGATATCAGGCATATATCTGTCAACGATAATATCGGCGGTCAACGCCGATATCTTGCAAAAACCGTATCGGTTGTATCGCCGATATATCGCGTTGGCTATTTTTTTATATTTTTTTACAAAAAAAAAACAAAAAACTGCATTCCACAGCAAAAAGCGACCTCACGCGGACCCCTGGGGTTTCGGAGCTGCATTCGTGTCCGCAGGATGCGCGGGTAACCAAATTCCAGCTCAGAAACCCATTTTTTGCACCCCCCCATGCGCGCGCGGGTAGGACTTGTGGTAAAACATGTCATAAAGCTACAATGGAGTAGTAAATGATTTACCTTATAAACACCCACTCACTTTGTTCCCACACCAATGTGGAACAAAGTATTTACCACCTTTTGAGACTTTCATTCCCACACCTAGACTTTCTACCACCTCTTGTATATATATAAATATATATATTTATGCATGATATTAGACTTCTAGTATATATATAGGCTCTAGATATGAATATAAATATATATATTTATGCATGATATTAGAAATTACCGATATCTCACCGCGATAAACGATATCTCATATATCGGTCCTTGACCGATAACCGATATTTTTCCGCATTAACTGCATAGCCACCATCATATCACATGACTTGAATCCATATCGCATAGAGTTTAAACATTCTAACTCACTCAGATTTCTAGTGGTTGTGTCACACAACAATTCTTTCTTCTGAGCCAGTCACAGGATTACTTCTTTCCTTCACACGCGTGCCTTCTTCTTGGTTTATCACAGATTTAATCTCGTCATCACGGTTGTCTCTCACAACGGGTTCTTCATCATTGATTGCTTCCCTCACGGATTCTTCACTTTTTCCTGATCCACTCACTGAATTGTTTTGTTGTACCTTTCACAGGTTATCTTCCTCCGCATCACACGGTTTTTTCCCTTTGATCGTTTCACACGACCAAATTTCATGTTTCTACTTCTCTTCAACGTGTAGGCACATAAGAAGTGCCGGTTCATCATCTTCTTCTGTTTCGACCAATAGTGTCTCATTTTCGTTGGTTTTCTTGGTTAGGCACTCGTAGGTATAGTGCCCAAGTTTCTCGCATCTGTAACAAGTGATTTTTGACTTATCTCTCATAGTCGGTGTCTCTTGCTTGCTATCATTCCTTTGTGGTTTGTCGGTTCATTCCGACTCGTAAGAGGTGTGACCTTCACCCCTATGTTGATAATTGCCTCTCCCTCGACCTCGTGACGGACGAAATCTCCCTCGTCCATGATTTCCAACATGTTGTCTATGACCCGTATACAAGAGTTCTTCTAGATTGTTAACGGGGCTTACCTTTTTCTTCAACTTTAACCTTTCATCATACGTTTTTAATCTACCAATAGCCTCGTCTAGTGTCATTGTGTCTAGATCGGAGTATTGCTCGATCGATGCAACTATTTGAATAAATCTATCTGGCACGGCGTTTAGAAGTTTTCGTACCAGAGTGGATTGATTCAATGTCCTTCTGAACTCGCTTGCCCATGTAACAATACTATTGATCTTTGCAGTGAACTCATCTATTGTGTCATCTTCCTTCATTTGCAATAACTCAAATTCTGACATGAGTGTATGTAAACGCGCCTTTTGCACTCGGTCTACACCAACATGTCTAGTCTTGAGATTTTCCCAAATTTCCTTTGCAGTTTTACAACTTGCAACTTGCAATACAACATCCTCTGGTATTGCTTGGAACAAATATGCAATCGCTGCTTTGTCCTTTCTCACATCTTGTTGCGTAGCATTTGTGGGTTCTATCATATCCCAAAGTCTATCTGCTTCTAGTATGGTTTTGATGCGTATTGCCCATACGGTATAATTTGTGGGTTTTAAGATTGGACATTGGTAGTGAGTCAGAGATCTCACATCCTTGTGAATTACAAATTGTTGGCCCGAACCGCTCGATGTATCAGACATGTTTCCGAACGATTTTGACTTTCACAAAATTTGCAAACAAACAACCTATCTTGTTTCTTATAATTTCCTTACCACCAATACAAACCACTGTACCGGTAAACTTTGTCTTTTTAGAACCTTCAATTCTTAACCCGCGTATAACCCCAACGCGTAATAACCAATCAATCTAATTTGCACTAAACCCCGGAATCAAAAAACCCTAGATTCCTAACCCTTGGTTCGATAACCTTGAACCGAAAATAAAACTAACTTGCGAATTGAGAAAGAATAATAAAACCTGATCGCGAATTCCCTGCGATGCCTAGAGCCTGATGCTCTGATACCAATTGTTGGCCCCAAAATGGATCTTTGATCTCTAGACAATCGAATAACTTGAATATAAACTGAATATCTGAATGGAATTGATGAGAGTGTTTTACAAATGAGAAATCTATCCCTATTTATAGTTTCTAAAGGGTACGATCCAATAGACGCATCTCTTCACGAACGGGTGCGTCCCTAGAACATGTGGATGTAATTAAACATGAAGAGGTGTGTCCTTTGATTGAAAATTCATGTCCCTTGAATCCTTGTGTGGCTGCGAAAATCCGCAGGTGTGTCTCCAAGGGATTTCGCCACCTTTGGAGTGGTAGTTACCAAGTTCTGATTTGTCACAAATAGTCCCTCAACTTTGTAACCGCCACCCTTTTCTTTAATTACCATAAAACCCTTGTAGTTTAGGATGTGTAAGGATTATAACTTTCAAATAATACTAAAACAATTTGATTATTGAAATAACATATACTAAAACTAGTAATTAGTTGTATAAAATTTGGACAGGTGTTTCAGATCAACCCAACTGACCCGTGAAGCGGGTACATGTTTTGATCTGTTACACAACCTGCCCATATTGTCACAGCTACATCAACTTATAGGTGGTAATCTCGACCCATTAACATCAACTTGCCTATTTACTTGTGACAAACTGTAAAAAAGACATGAGAGCGGAAAATATATTTTTCTGTCAATCTGAGGATTTCCTTTCTTTATTTTCCCAATCTTATGGCACGTGTTATGGTCTTTAAAAATGCATTTAATAAATATAAAAGAACATATATTATTTATATACATATTAAAGAGAATTTTGAATATGTTTGATATCTTTTAAACTACATATGAAATTTTCAATATATAATTTTGTTTTCTTGAAAGCATTTTTTATTCCTTATCATATCATATTTTATTAAAAGCGTCACTACCTGTGTGTTGGTGTTTGAATTTTCTTCTATCGACTTCAAAGTCTTTTGAGTGGAACTTTTGACAGCTTATTTTAATTAACAAAAGAAAATAAACAAAAGAGTTGTCAATAAAAACTGCTGCGTTGATTTCCAAGTCTTCTATGGCAACAGGTTCCTATTCATTTATAATTCTATAAGTGAACTAGCAAATTCAATAATATTAAGAACCCCTCAGTTTATCCTAACAATCCATCTTTACACTTCAGTTTACTTACTAGCTTAAAAAAAGACTTTTGGGGTTTAATATTGGGGAATCAATCGGGTTTGGGGCTCCATTTCATCTTTTTAACTGTTTTTTTTGTTTGCAAGCACAAGTACCTGTTTGGGTGCTCAAAATGTCACAGTGGCTTGCTTTGATCAGAAGCTTGTAAATGAACTAGACAGGACTGTTTGTGGATAAAATATTGCCATATTGACTTCCAGGTCTTCTGTGTCAATAATTAAGTTTTTTATTCATTTCTATATCTATAAATGAACTACTTTTGTTAATCTAAAGAACCCATCACTTCATTGTAAGAATCCATCTTTATATTTCACCTTTTTAACGGCTTAATTGGGGTAGTGGGATTAAATAATGGGGAATCAATGGGGTTTGGGGCTCCATTTTGGTTTTGTAACTATTTTTTTGGTTGCAACCACATATATCTGTTTGGGTGCTCCAAATACCACGGTGGCTTGCTTTGCGAACGAGCGACTAGCTCTTCTCAAGTTCAAACACAGTGTCAGAGATGCCTCTAATATGCTGTCATCATGGGTTGGTAATGACTGCTGCAGCTGGGATAGAGTCATGTGTAATGATGTCACAGGATATGTTGAAAGCCTTCTTCTCAGAGGTTCTGATGATCATTTTTATTCACATGAATTCTTACAGGGTAAAGAGTTGAGCACTTCTATAGGAGAGTTGAGGCATCTAAAGTACTTGGACATGAGTAGAAATGATCATCAAGGAAGCCAGATTCCCAAGTTCATTGGATCCTTGAAACAACTGACTTACCTCAATCTCTCCTATGCATATTTTTCGGGTATCATTCCTCATCACATTGGAAATCTTTCCAATTTACAACATCTTGATCTCAGTTCACACTATTACATTAACCTGGTGGTAGATGATATGACTTGGATTTCTGGTCTTTCGTCACTAGAGCATCTTGACTTGAGTAATGTGTTTCTTAATGGAGCGAAAAACATTGACATGGTGTTTTACATGATTCCTTCATTAAAAGAGTTAAGCATGCCACGATGTGGTCTTTCCAATGCGGATCTTGGTCCTCTTCGTAATTCAAGCACTTCACTATCTAACATCAATCATCTAGATCTTAGCGAAAATTCATTCACAGGACATCTCCCTAACGTTTTTCTGAACATGACATCCTTACTATTCCTTGATCTTTCGTCGTCATTTGATTTTACCCCAACATGGAATTTTCTAAACTTTCTAAGCCTGATCCCTTCCTTACTAGAACTCCGTTTGTCAAATTGTAACCTCAAAGAGACATATCTATATCATACTCTTCATAATTTCACTACCCTTTCTAACATCCAGCACTTAGATCTATCTTATAATGAGTTAATGGGTCCCATCCCGACATTCCACAGGAATCTTACTAAACTTTACCTTTCTTGTAATTACTTGAACGGTTCAGTTCCGGAATCTCTAGAAAAATTGAGATTATTAAAAGTATTAGATGTTTCTGATAACCAGCTGACAGGCCCCATTCCGACATTCCATGGGAAACTTACCGAACTTTACCTTTCTGATAATAAATTGAATGGTTCGATTCCAGAATCCATCGGAAGATTAGCTGCTTTAACAGATTTGTATCTAAGCAATAACCAGTTAAGTGGGACTATTCCGGTTTCAATTGGGCAACTCTCTAAACTCCGTTCTCTTGATGTCTCTAATAATTCTTTGGAGGGAGTTGTTTCTGAATCCCATTTTGCTAACCTTTGGATGTTGGAGGACTTGAATGCATCTTATAACAGTAAGTTGACATTCAATGTTTCAGACGAGTGGCTGCCTCCATTTCAACTGATAACCGTTAATCTTAGATCTTGCAAGATTGCAAATGGATTTCCACAGTGGCTTCGAAATCAGAGGAAAATTAATAAATTAGAGCTGTCTAATGCAACCATTTCAGGAGTTCTGCCAAGATGGTTGCGAAAAATGCCCATCATTCCTTTCATAAATCTCTCCTACAACAACCTCAGCGGAACTTTGACCAACCTTCCTAGTGGGGATACCGATATTGATGAAGATTCTTATTACATTCTTCAGGAACTATATCTTCAAAATAACATTTTCAATGGGTCGATTCCAAGGTCCTTGTGCAAGAGGATCGGTTTACGATATCTTGATCTTTCCAGAAATAGGTTAACTGGGAAAATTCCCAAATGTTTTAAGAATCTACAAAATTTGATTTTCATGAAATTAAGCTCAAATGGATTAAGTGGGGTCATTCCAAGCTTTATAGGGCAAATGCCATCATTATTATCATTAAACTTGAATGATAATAACTTTAGTGGTGAGGTTCCTGTAGAATTTTGGAATTTAAGTACGTTATGGATTTTAGATTTGGGCGATAATGCATTCTGCGGAAAAGTACCTGGAATGGATTGGAGAAAAAGTTAAATTCATGATAGTTTTTAGATTGCACAATAATAACTTCAGTGGAGAAATTCCTAGATCTTTGTGCAAAAATGCAGGGCTTAAAATATTGGATGTTGCACACAACAATTTAACTGGAACAATTCCTCATTGTCTAGGAGAATTGCAAGGTATGGTTAACAATGATATCTTTTTCGACTTTGTTGATGGTACGGAGGAGGGGTTCATTCAGGTAATGAAAGGCATTTCTCTTGAATATACTAATACATGGTCATTCGTCACTAACATGGACCTTTCAAGCAACAAACTTGTTGGAGACATACCTGTAGAGTTAACTGCACTTTACGGATTGGTGGGTCTCAATTTGTCCAATAATCATCTTAGTGGAGGCATTCCAGTCAGCATTGGAAACATGGCAGCATTAAATTCTCTTGATTTATCAGGAAATGAGTTGGACGGGCTAATCCCCCCAAGCATTGCAGCTTTGAATTTTTTGAGCCATTTGAATTTGTCAAATAACAACTTGTCTGGGCGAATTCCAACAGGAAGTCAACTGCAAACCCTCATCGATCCATCAATATATGCAGGGAACAAAGATCTATGTGGAGCTCCATTGCCAAAGAATTGCTCCAATCATGAAGTGTTAACCACAGCGCCCAAGAAAAAATATGAAACAGATGATGAGCCCAATAAGGTATGGTTTTATGTGGACATAATATGTGGTTTTGCAACAGGGTTTTGGGGTGTTATTGTAGTTTTGATGTTGAAGAAGCAGTGGAGACACAAGCTTTTCATGTTTGCTGAGGAGTCCATGGACAAGATACATGTTGCAGTCATGGTAAGAGTTAACAAGATGAAGAGAGGAAGAGGAGCCATGTAGAGCTGTCTAGTCATTAATATGTTGCAGATAATTTGTTGTATTTTCCCTTGGTATTTCTCCATGACATTGTTAAATTTGCTTCTTACCACGAAGGCATGAAATCAAGTAGAAAAGATTGATTTTTTGTATGTGATTGATCTGGATTTACGTTCTATGTGGTGTATTTGTTGTATTTTAATCAAATATTGACTGTTGTACTCGAGGTTTTTTATGACTCTGATTCATCAAGTTCGGGAACTTGCGCTCTCATTCTAATTGAAATGCTGAAGTTGTCGGAAAATCTTTAAGATAAACCTTCATACCCAAAGGTAGGCTTTTCTATCAAGTATAACATTAGTCCCTCTCTCACAAGAAATGGGCTTATTTAGTTTTATTTTGAAATGTCTAACTTAGAATTTTTATAAACCCAGAAAAATACATCTGACTTCCTTCTTTTTGTTTCAATTTTACTCATAGTACCTGTGTGACTAATTATCATAAGTGGGTTAAAATTGCCACCTCTTTTGTAACTATCAAGTTTTATGTTGTACTTGGAAAGTACCCATTTGTTGATTTTGTGTTACTTTTTTCTTCTAAATGTTGGTGGCAAGTGAAGCAGAGAATTTCATTATCATTGTTCTGTCATGATATGATTCTTTCATATGTTTGAATGTAAGTTATTGAGTCATTCTTTATTGTAAATTGTTAATTGGAAAAACATACAGCTATTTAAATTTATTTAATTCATTGGCAATATTTCAACCTTGTGTAACTTTATTTTATTTATTGAATCCACTATTTAACCTTGTACCATGAAATTTCCATGTTCCCTTTCCATATTAGAGGTGACAAAATTTAGTTATGTTATGTCTGAAGTGGCTATTTGCTATGTAATTCTAGAGTAGTGGGTTTAATGTCTAATCATGTTCTTATGTTTATTTTCTTTGTTTGTAATCCTTTAAAAAGGCCAAATGTTTATATGAAGAATCATGAGGAAATTGCTCCAAACCATCCTCTCTTGTTCTTATGCTCTTTTCATCTGATTCGGCCCATTTTCTTCGTCATAAAAAAATAGATAAAAACAGGACACCTCATAGTGTTTCTTGGGTTGGACCGATAATCATGAGTCATTACAATTATTTGCTTCAGCGTGTTGTTCGGGAGTTGACTTCTAAGTGGTGTCAACACTTATGACCATACACACATATGTATAAGAATTCAATCTTGCTTAAAGTCACTTATTCATTAACATTGAAGAAGTTCTCTCACCTAGTGCCTGACCTGAGTGATAGGCCTGTCAAAACAGGCTAGTCATGTAATGGGTAAAAACAAGTTATGTTCGGACTAGGTTTGAGTCGGAACAGGTTATGAGCAAAATAAGTTCGGGTCAAAATAAGCCGTTTCGAAAATTTACCAATTCGGTTTGCGTCAAAATGGGTTCACCAACGGGTGGTGGCGATTGCGGTGTCGGGCTGTAATTGCGATGGCGGCAGCAATAGTGGTGGTGGTGTGAGGGTGGTGGTGGTTGCGGCGGTGGCGTAGGCGACAACGAGTAGGTGGTGGTGACATATGGTCATGTGGACTAATTTTATTATATTTGGCCGTTTCTAATACTCAGGGAGTTGCGGGTAATTGGACTACGAGGGGAGCACTCGGACATGGTAAATAATAAAGAAAATTGACTATTGGGATTCAGATGTTTGGAATTCATACGGTATCTACAAATAAAATTAATTCTTCTAAGATAATTCACATTCAGTTAGTGAAATTGATTCCCAAATCTGAGGCACTGTCCGAGTTTGACCCAGTCATCCCTGAGTTTGAACGAGTCTGACCAAATCTGTAGTCATGCCCGAGTTCAAACTTTGTCCGAGTTTATGATTCCTGCCAATTCCGCCAAGTCATGCCCGAGTTTGACCGAATCTGATTCCTAGTTACCGAGTTGGTGAAAATCGCAACAGAGGAATCCCGATTCCAAGGCCGAGTCGGCGGAGTTTTACAACATGGTTTGTAATGTTATCATGTGAAAAGAGCCAAATACGTGAAAAGTTACTTTTTATATAGAGTAGATAGAGAATTATTGTAGCTTTCTACTCTATATTTGAAGATATAGAATGGAATAGAGTTTATGATAGAGAGCCAAATAAAGGAGAAGTTTCTTTTTTTTTTTTTTTTTTTTAATTACAACACATGGAGATCAAAAGGAGAATAGAGACACAGAGACACTGATGTGAGTGTCTGATGGAAGAGAAAAAAAAAGGAAAGAGAGAATCAGAAGTATGGAGTAGAGGTGCACAAAAAGCCGGTTCTGGAAGTGGACCTAGGTATTGCAAAGAAGACAAGAACCGGTTATGGGGAAACTGGTTTCATACCTAACCTAGGTTCCACACCTGAGTTATAAAAACCGGTTTTTTTTAAATCAAAATGTAAATTGTAACTTAAACTTGTGATTTCTATATTTTTTGGTAATGTTTTGTTAAACTAAAATAACAAATAAATAAAATCTAGAGTTTATTTTGTTAACTTTATTTTTTATATTACTAATACAAAACTAAAAAAGTAAAATCCGGTTTTTTATACATGGTTCGGTACCAAGTATTATACCTTACCATACTCAGTTCGTGCGAGGTTTTCCCCTCTAAAAATCGGTTCCCTACCATAACAGGTTCTCTTTGACTATGCCGGTAACCGGTTTGGAAAGGGAACGAAAAACCGAGAAAACTTAATTTGGTGCAGCTTTAGTAAGCAGGATCAGATCTTACCAGCTGGATTTGGGCCTTCTCATAGGGAGTCGCGGCCCACTAATGGACATCCGGGCCTCCAGCTGGATTTGGGCCTTCTCAAATTTAACGAAATTCTGCCCGCACTCTATTAGGGGGTAGTGCACGGACCTCCCATCCGCCGGAGTATTGCAACTCCGCAAGCTAGCTTAGCCCCATAGCTGCCTGGCGGTGATTACCCACGGTGAAGAGCCCCAACACCCCATAAGGGCATTGCCAGGAATCGAACCGGTGACCTCAAGAAGAGGCGGGGTGAGGCTGGCCAACTGGGCTACCAATCAAAGGGTAAAACACAAATTAATCACCGGCGAGTATTCAATCTTCAGATTTCGTGATTCCGTCACTGTATTTGCTAAAACAATGGCTAACCGGCACTGTTCACAGAAACCAATTCAAATCTGCAATTCAATTTCTCGTTTCTTCACAAGGTAACCTTCCAATTTCTCCTTCGTTTTTTGTTGAACTGACTGTGTTATTTGAAGTTATACCACCTGATTCGTTCACAAGTATATTTCAAATAGCCAAGGTAACAAAGCTGACTACTTAAAAACATATGCACACCACATGTTTGATAAAATGCTTGCGCAGAGTTCACAAGTGTATATCCCAAACCCAAGGTAGCATAGCTGATTAGTTAAAATCATATGCACACAACGTGTTTGATAAAATGTTTGCGTGAGATAAAGCCTTTCAAGATGGGTAATTAGTAGCTGAGTCAAGACAGGAGGTTGTCTTGACTACGGCCTTCACTTCGTAGCTGAGTCGAACCGAGCCGAGCCGTATCCACTTAATATGTATCAACAAGTTCCTTGTGCATGAGGACAGATTTAGTTGATCTTAATCTTTCCAGAAATAGGTTAAGTGGAAAAATTCCTGAATGTCTTAAGAATCTGCAAGAATTGCAATTCATAAGATTGAGCTTGAATGCGTTATATGGCGTAGTTCCAAGTTTTATAGGGCTCTTTCCAATGTTAACATCATTAAGCTTGAATGATAATAACTTTAGTGGTGAGCTTCCTGAAGAATTTTGGAATTTAAGTGACTTATGGGTCTTAGATTTGGGTGATAATGCATTCTGTTGAAAATTACCTGAATGGATTGGAGAAAAATTGAAATCATTGCGGGTTTTCAGGCTACACAAGAATAACTTCACTGGCAAAATTCCTAGATCCCTGTGTACGATTTCAGGGCTTCAAATTTTGGATGTTGCATATAACAACTTAACAGGAACAATCCCACATTGTCTAGGAAAATTGCAAGGTATGGTGCATAGTTTCGCTCTTTACTTTGGTGAGGGTGCTGAGGAGGGGTTTACCCAGGTGATGAAAGGAACTACTCTTGAATATACAGATGCATGGTATTTTGTAAATAACATAGACCTTTCAAGCAATAAACTTGTAGGAGGCATACCTGTTGAGTTAACTGCACTTTACGCATTGGTGGGTCTCAATTTGTCCAATAATCATCTTAGTGGTGCCATTCCAGACAGCATTGGAAACATGGCAGCATTAAATTCTCTCGATTTATCAGGAAACGAGTTGGACGGGGTGATCCCTCCAGGCATTGCAGCTTTGACTTTTTTGAGCCATTTGAATTTGTCAAACAACGAGTTGTCTGGGCGAATTCCTACCGGAAATCAACTGCAAACCCTCATCGATCCATCAATATATGCAGGGAACAAAGATCTATGTGGAGCTCCATTGCCAAAGAATTGCTCAAATCATGAAGGCCTAACCCAACGTCCAAGAACAAATATGAAGCAGCTGATGAGCCCAACAAGGTATGGTTTTATGTGGACATAATATGTGGTTTTGCAACAGGGTTTTGGGGTGTTATTGTAGTTTTGATGTTGAAGAAGCAGTGGAGACATAAGCTTTTCATGTTTGCTGAGGAGGTGTGGACAAGATGCACGTTGCAGTCATGGTAAGAGTTAACAAGATGAAGAGAGGAAGAGGAGCCATGTAGAGTTGTCTAGTCATTAATATGTTTCAGATAATTTGTTGTCTTTTCCTTCTGTGTTTGTAGTATTTGAATCAAATCTTGACAGTTGTACTTGAGGTTTTTTATGACTCTGATTCTTCAAGTTTGGGAACTTGCACTTTGATTGCAATTGAAATGCTGAAGTTGTAGTTGAAAAATCGTCAAAATATGGATACATACCCAAAAGTAGGCGTTTCTATCAACTATATCATTAGTCCCTCTCTCACTAATATTTAGTTTTATTTTGAAATGTCTTACTTAGATTTTTTATAAATCCAAAAAAGCACATCTGACTTCCTAAATTTTTTCCCACTTTTAATCATATTACCTGTGTGACTAATTATCATAAGGGGGTTAAAACTGCCACCTCTTTTGTAACTATCAAGTTTTATTTTGTACTTGGAAAGTACCCATTTGACACTTGGTTTTGAAATTAGACTCCATTTAGGAAGTAGATTTTGTGTTACTTTTTTCCTCTAAATGTTGGTGGCAAGTGAAGCAGAGAATTTCTTTATCATTGTTCTGTCACGATATGATTCTTTCATATGTTTGAATGTAAGTTATTGAGTTATTCTTTATTGTAAATTGTTAATGGGAAAAACATACACCTATTTAAATTTACTTAATTCATTGGCAATATTTCAACCTTTTGTTTTCTGACCTTGTAGGTTAGTGCCTTACTGTTGGTTACTGAAGATGATAAAAGTCTTGTGTAACTTTATTTTATTTATTGAATCCACTATTTAACCTTGTACCATGAAATTTCCATGTTCCCTTTCCATATTAGAGGTGACAATTTTGACCCACAAAATAACAAATAAGTCGATTTAGTTATGTTATGTCTGAAGCGGCTATTTGCTATCTAATTCTAGAGTAGTGGGTTAGTGGCCGGGTTTAATGTCTAATCATGTTCTTATGTTTATTTTCTTTGTTTGTAAGCCTTTAAAAAGGCCAACTGTTTATATGAAGAATCATGAGGAAACTGCTCCAAACTAATACTCAGGGAGTTGCTAAATTAACTATTGGGATTCAGATGTTTGGAATTCATATCATATCTACAAATAAGGATTAGGATCAAATACAAAGGCTCCTTATTGTAAGAAGGGTAGAAAGGCTTCTAAAAAAACTCACTAAAAAAAAAAAAAAACCTAAACACCAAAAACCTACCCCCCCCCCCCCCCTCTCACCCACCCAAAAAAAACAATAATACAAAAATGGGTTTTTTTTTTTTTTTTTTGTCGAGAGGAGGGGTGTGTGTGTGTGTGAGGGGGGGGGGGGGGGGGGTTTGACCCAGTCATCCCCGAGTCTGAACGAGTCTGACCGAATCCTTCTGGTATAGCCGAATCATGCCTGGGTTCAAACTTTGACAGAGTTGATGATTCTTGCCAATTCCGCCAAGCCATGCCTGAGTTTGACCAAGTCCGATTCATGGTTACCGAGTTGGTGAAAATCACAACAGAGGAATCTTGATTCCAAGGCCAAATCGGCGGAGTTTTACAACATGGTTGGTATTGTTATGATGTGAAAAGGAGCCTAATAAGTGAAAAGTTACTTTTTATATACAGTAGACAGAATTATTGTAGCTATCTACTCTACATTTGAATGGGTTTTTTTTTTTTTTTTTTGAGAACTTTGAGATCAAAAGGAGAACAAAGGCACTGATGTGAGCGGAAGAGAAAAAAAAAAAGAGAGAATCAGAAGTATGGAATAGAGGTGCACAAAAAGCCGGTTTTGGAAGCAGACCTAGGTATTGCCAAGAAGGCATGAACCGGTTATTGGGAAATTGGTTTCATATTGGTTCTACATTTTTGATATAGGAATCAGTGCCATATGATATAGGAATCAGTGCCATACCAGAGTTATAAAAACCGTTTTTTTTAACTGGACCCTAGAATTGGTTCCATTACGCGATAATTATAAACTAAAATGTAAAATGTAATTGTAAACTTGTGATTTCATTGGTAATGTTTTGTTAAAAACTAAAATAACAAATAAATTAAATCTAGAGTTCATTTTGTTAACTTTATTTTTTTATTACTAATAAAAAAATTAAAAATAAAATAAAATCCGGCTTCTTATACATGGTTCCGTACCAAGTATTATACCTCACCTTACCTCGTTCCTATCAGGTGTGGTTTTCCACTCTAAAAACGAGTTCCCTACCATAACAGGTTCCTCTTTGACTATACTCGGAACCAGTTTGCAAACGAAAGGAAAAACCCAAAAGAACATCATAATTTTGTGAAGCTTTAGTAAGCAGGATCTGATCTTACCAGGCGTTCGATTAGAATAACACCGAATCTTATAGTGAGTCGCGGCCCACTAATGGACATCTGGGCCTCCGGCTGGCTTTGGGCCTTCTAGGCTTTAACAAATTTCAGGCCACACTCTATTTATTCAACCCAAACGTTAATCTCCGGTTCACCTTTCATGATGGGTAAGCACAAAAATATTGTCCGGTTTTTCTGTTTAATCTTTCAATTTCAAAGGGTAAACACACAAATTAATCTCTGGCGATATTCAATCTTCGAATACTTCTTATGAAACTACACAGACAACAACCATTCATATCTGCAATTCAATTTCTCAGTTCTTCACAAGGTAACCTTCTAATTTCTCCTTCCTTTTGCTAAAGTGATTGTGTTTATTGAATTTGCAACACCTGATTAGGTCACAAGTGTATGTCATATAGCCAAGGTAACAAATCTGGCGAGTTAAAAGCATATGCACACCACATGTTTGATAAAATGCTTGTGTGAGATAAAGCCTCTTGAGTTCACAAGTGTATATCCTAAACCCAAGGTAACATAGCTGATTAGTTAAAATCATATGCACACAACGTGTTTGATAAAATGTTTGTGTGATATAAAGTCTTTCAAGATGGGTGATAAAATGCTTCCTAATCTGCAGCCTAGTTCAGCAACCTGTTTGATAAAATGCTTTTTTCATAGTAAAGCCTTAAAGATTGGATAATGTTCCTTTAATACGTTACATATGACACATACCTAATGTATCCTAATCCACAGCCTGTTTTGGTCCACCCAAGATTATATAGCTGTAATCAGCAGTCTATTTTGATAAAAAATAAAGAGAAAAGACCCAAACCCTGATGCGCTTGTTTAATAGATCCTTTGGTTACTTTTGCGTTTATCACCAAACAATATCTCTTGTTATTTTTATTTACATAAAATCAGTAAAGCAGTATAGACTTAGGTGTTTGTGGATACAAATTGCCTTATTGACTTCAAAGTCTTTCTGTGAAACAGAGCTGGGCCTAACGCTTACATGTTTGTGGATACAATTTGCGGTGTTGACTTCCAAGTCTTCCATGGAACCAGTTAAGTTTCTGTTCATTTCTAAAACTATAAATGAACATTAGAATACATCACTTCATCATTAGAATCCATCTTTATACTTCATCGTGGGATTAAAATATGGGAATTCAGTGGGGGTTTGGGGTTCCATTTCATTTTTGTAACTATATTTCTAGTTGCCACCACAAATGGCTGTTTTGGTGCTCCAAAAAATTCCACGGTGGCTTGCAGTGTCAAAGATAACTGAAAAGAGAGTTTTCTTATGAGTGAGTTAACTAAAAAGTATAATTATATAACTATAATGAAAATGAACTCGGTAAACGCCAATCGACTGACAGTCAAACAAAATTAACTATATAACGTAAAGTCCCAATTCACATTCGAACAAAATTAAATATAACATCAAGTTCCAACTCACAGTCTTACATTAACTCAAAATTAAATTAAACAAATAGATTGTTAATAAAATAACATGCTTCTCGCAAAAAGGTGCTTGGTCTGACCTAATCAGACCGGTCAAAATTATAAAATATACCAGTGTGTCGTGCCCTTTACAAAATAAATAAAAAATAAATATTTCGCAAGACCTTCCACGTTGAAATAAACTTCAGCTCATTTAAAATGGTCTACGAAACATCGCTTTCTTCGAAATTGTCTATAAAACATTAAATGAAACTAAAAAACTTCAGATTCAACCCAATCAGTTTAATTTGCCAACGCGCTTGACCCATCGAGATAAAAAGTTACTCTGAAATGTAGGTCACACCAATTTTTTTTGAATGCCAAAAGAGATTGTATTCCACCAAACCTAGCAAGAAGCTAGCACACACAACAAGAAGCTAATCATCAGAGGAAGAAACGCAAAAGATATTTAGGTGAAGGATGATTGACATGGTCAAAAGCTACACACATCTCGACCGTGGATGAACGATGCTTTTTGTTTTTTTGTTTTCATTAATAACTTAAATATAATAGACTTGAACAGAATGCATTATATTCAGTATTCCTTATCAGTTATCAATTCATATTTTTATACAAATGGAAAATCCAGGAGACATGGAATTTAAACTTTTTGCGTGAAGAGAAAGAAAAACAGAGTAGGACCCAAAGATTACTAGTTTGTGGATATAATTTATAGTATTGACTTCCAAGTCTTCCATGGAAATACTTTTCTATCATGTCTTGATCTATAAATGAAATTAGTTTAGTTAATCTCAAAACCCATCACTTCATCATAAGAATCCACCTTTATACTTCTCATTTTTCTAGCTTAATTGGGGTTGTGGGATTAAATAATGGGGAATCAGTGGGGTTTGTGGCTCCAATTTATTATCGTAACTATTATGGTTGCAACCACAAATACTTGTTTGGGGGCTCGCAATATAAATAGCACGGTGGCTTGCTTTGAGCATGAGCGGCTTGCTCTTCTCAAATTCAAACACAGTGTCACAGATGACAATGGTATGTTGTCATCATGGGTTGGCAATGACTGTTGCCGCTGGGAAAGAGTCATGTGTGATGGTGTCACTGGAAATGTTGAAAGTCTTCATCTCAGTGGTGATGAAGACTTCATCTTAGTTAGTAAAGAGTTGAGCACTTCTTTAGGACAGTTGAGGCATCTAAAACACTTGGACTTGAGTTGGAATATTTTTGAAGGAAGCCGGATCCCTGAGTTCATTGGATCCTTGAAACAACTAACTTACCTCAATCTCTCTAATACATTTTTTTCTGGTATTATTCCTTATCACATTGGAAATCTTTCCAATTTAAAGATTCTTGACCTAGGTAACAGTGAGCTCATGGCACATGATGTGAATTGGATTTCTGGCCTTTCGTCACTCGAGCATCTTGACTTGAGTTCTGTGAATCTTACTGGATTAAAAATCCTTGATGTAGTGCTTTACATGGCTCCTTCAGTTAAAGTGCTAAGTTTGTCATATTGTGGTCTTTTAATTGATGATCGTGGTCTGCTTCGTAATTTGAGCACTACACTTTCCAACATCAAACACCTGGATCTTAGCGGTGGGAATATTTTCACAGGTAAACTCCCTCACTTTTTTCAAAACATGACATCCCTACAATTCCTGGATCTTTCATACTCTCCTTTTGTTGTTGCATCCAACTTTGCAAACTTGCTAAGCATGATTCCTTCTTTGTTAGACCTCCACTTGTCATATTGTAACCTCAAAGAGACGCACCTATCTCATATTCTTCATAATCTTACTACCCTTTCTAATATCCAACACTTAGATCTATCGCTAAACGAGTTAACAGGTTCAATTCCAGAATCTCTGACAAAATTAAATATGTTACAAGTGTTAGATCTATCTTATAACGGGTTAACGGGCCCCATTCCGACATTCCATGGGGAACTTACAGAACTTTACCTTAGGGGCAATTACTTGAACGGTTCAATTCCAGTTTCAATTGGGCAACTCTCTAAACTCCGTTCTCTTGATGTCTCTTTTAATTCATTGGAGGGAGTCGTTTCTCAATCCCATTTTGCTAACCTTTCGATGTTGGAGTACTTGAGTACAACTTATAACAGTAAGCTGAAATTCAATGTTTCACTTGAGTGGCTGCCTCCATTCCAATTAATACGTATTGAACTGAGTTCTTGCAAGATTGAAAACGGATTTCCTCAGTGGCTTCGAAATCAGAGGAAACTTCAAAGATTAGTGTTATCTAACACAACCATTTCAGGACCTCTGCCCACATGGTTGCGAAAGATGCCCATCATTCCTGTCATGGATCTCTCCCACAACAACCTCAACGGACCTTTAACCAACCTTCCTAATGGGGTTGCTAATGTGGATGATGATGATGAGGATTTTTTTCAACCAACGTTATTTCTTCAAAATAACACTTTCAATGAGTTGATTCCAAGGTCCTTGTGCAAGAGGGCGAATTTAGTTAATCTTGATCTTTCCAACAATAGGTTAACTGGAGAAATTCCAAAATGTTTCAAGAATCTGCAACACCTGGGGTTCCTGAGATTAAGCTCAAATGGGTTAAGTGGCATCATTCCAAGTTTTATAGGGCACTTTTCATCATTAACATCGCTAAACTTGAATGATAATAACTTTAGTGGTGAGCTTCCTGCAGAACTTTGGAATTTAAGTGAGTTATGGGTCTTAGATTTGGGTGAAAATGCATTCTGCGGAAAATTACCAGAATGGATTGGAGAAAAAATTAAATCATTGCGGGTTTTCAGGTTACACCAGAATAACTTCACTGGAGGAATTCCTCGATCTCTGTGCACAATTATGAATCTTCAAATTTTGGATGTTGCATACAACAGCTTAACAGGAACAATCCCTCGTTGTCTAGGAGAATTGCAAGGTATGCGTTATGATAACAGTATATCTTTAGGTGGCGGTATTGAGGAGGCGCTCATTCAGGATATGAAAGGCAGTTCTTATGAATATACGAATACATGGTATCAAGTAAAAAACATGGACCTTTCAAGCAATAATTTCGTTGGAGAGATACCTGTGGAATTAACTGCACTTTCTGAATTGGTGGGTCTCAAATTGGCCAATAATCATCTTAGTGGAGGCATTCCAGACAACATTGGAAACATGAGAATGTTAATTTCTCTCGATTTATCAGGAAACGAGTTGGGCGGGCTGATCCCTCCAAGCATTACAAATTTGAATTTTTTGAGCCATTTGAATTTGTCAAACAACAAATTGTCGGGCCAAATTCCAACAGGAAATCAATTGCAGACCCTCATCGATCCATCAATATATGCGGGGAACAAAGATCTATGTGGTTTTCCGTTGCCAAAGAATTGCTCCAATCCTGATGACCCAACCATAACTCCCAATAAAAAGTATGAAGCAGCTCATGAGCCCAACAAGGTATGGTTTTATATGGACATAATATGTGGTTCTACAACAGGCTTTTGGGGAGTTATTGTAGTTTTGATTTTAAAGAAGCAGTGGAGACATAAGCTTTTCATGTTTGCTGAGGAGTCCATGGACAAGATTCACGTTGCAATCATGGTAAGAGTTAATAAGATGAATAGAGGAAGAAAAGCCATATAGATTCACTTGAATGCAAGTAATTCGCATTGTATCATCATTGCTTGCTTTTCATTATAGTATTGCTTTTATGATTTTATATTTAAGGCGTGTGTGTGTGTGTGTGTATTTTTATATATATGTTATGTACTTCTTATCTTATGGTATATGTTTAATTTTAATTGTTTCCACTGGTATTAAAAAAAATGCTAATATGATCATTACTTAAGAGACTTTTTTACTCATTTGTTAAGAGATACTGAGATACGAAATTAACTTACATAAAATATTTATATAACTGAAAAATATAATATTACTGGACAAAGAAAATCAACTATGATGAACATAAACACAGTGAACACTAACTCTGACATCTTATTTATGAGCTGATATATTTAAGGGTCTTCTCTGTTCAGACTAATGTTAAGTAATCGGTTAGATCTTTTCAGAAAGAACTCAACAAGTTGTAAAAAAAAGTATTAAGAGCTGAGAATATATATATGCTTCTGTTAATTTGGTTTTAATACTAGTTGGCGGAATTTCTTTCTTAAAGTAACCAAATAGCATGACAAAAAAAGGAAATAAAAGAGGAATAAGATTGAACGATCTTGCCAGGTGTTCGATTACGATTAGAATTTTGAAACATCAGCTCAGCAAAGTAGTTAAAAATGGTGGTGTTGATCATGCTAGTAGGCTAGTATGAGCTTAATTGCAATAATTTCCTTCTACTCTGCTATTCATATTGTGAATCTTTTTTAATATGACTACCTATTTCAAACCAGATCTATTTTGATTAAAACCGACGTTGACCCAAACCAAACTGACCCGTTTCTGACTGAACCTTTGACCCGTTACCTGACCAACCCTGCTCGACCCAATCATTTTTCCAGGCTTAGTTAGAAAGGGTGGTGCTGATCATGTTATTGACCCGTTATCTTGAGAAGCCTCAAAATAAGACTTGGGTTCAACGCTTTTGTTTACGTTGAATTTGTAAAATTGTGTTTCTTTTAGACCTTGTCAAAGATTACAGATGAACTGAAGGATTTAGTAAAAGATTGAACCGTTCTCTTTGTTCTTTGCACTTTTATTCTAACTACTATTGTTTGGGTTGATTCCCTAACAACGACTGATTCTCAAGAGTTATAATTCACTTACTGGATAACCTTTTCTGTATATTTGTTCTGTATGAAATTGTTGAATTCGTTTTGAAAGTTTTCTTATCATTGATGAATGAAATCACGTAGCTAATAACAATTTCTGATAAGAAATAGGTGCTAATTTACATTTACTCTGAGTCCGCGGGTTGGAAGACGGCTCAAAACGTCTCCTTTTTATTTATTTGGTAAAATGTGTTGTGTTCACCCTGTAAACACCTTTTTTCACGTTATTTAGTTTTTTTAGATATGTATTATATATTATACTTAATTATAAAAAAATATTGTTAACATAATTTTCAAAATTAATTTCAACCATTTTACCTGGCCCTTGAGACCTAATTTTACATAATTTTTAAACAATTCTCAAGTTTAAAATGTCCATGCCTATGTTTTTATGTTTTCTACCTATCAATTTTAGTCCATCGTTAGATTACCATGGTCAAATCGTTAAGTTTTTTTTATACAGTTTCATTGAGTATCTGAAATATGTTGATTTAACTCAAATATTATTATAACAAAAAGTCAGTTTATAATTGAACAAGAAAGGAACTGAAAACGAATTACAAGATTATGAACTGGATTGAAAAGCCCAAATTTATACTGATTCTAACCTAACAGAAAATAACAACCTGCCTTTCGTTTATTACATTCTAACCCCTACAGTTTGGAAACTAATCTAACAGTTGCTAAATGGGGGAAAAAAAGGGCCCCCTGAACTTTATTTCATCTTTCTAAAATGGCAAAACAGCCCCCTGAACTTCCTTGACTGCCTTTGACTTTACTAATTTTGACTTTTATCATAACAATCTACACCAAAGCCACAATTAGCTCATCCCTAACTTATAAACTTCACACAAAACTCAAACTTTGGTCCAGGCAATGCCTTAGTCATCATGTCTACAGGGTTTTCACTTGTACAGAGCCGTTTAAACTTTGACAGCATATTTTAATTAACAAAAGAAAATAAACAAAAGAGTTGTCAATAAAAACTGCTGCGTTGATTTCCAAGTCTTCTATGGCAACAAGTTCCTATTCATTTATAATTCTATAAATGAACTAGCAAATTCATTCAATAATATTAATTAAGAACCTCTCAGTTTATCATAACAATCCATCTTTAAACTTCAGTTTACTTACTAGCTTAAAAAAAGGACTTTGGGGGTTTAATATTGGGGAATCAATCGGGTTTGGGGCTCCATTTCATCTTTTTAACTGTTTTTTTGTTTGCGACCACCTGTTTGATAAAGTGCTTGTGTGAGATTATGCCTTAAATTAAATCGGGTAATCAGCAGCCTATCCTGATAAACTTCCACTTAATTAACAGCTTAATTCAGCTAGCTGCTAGATAAAATGTTCTTTAAAATTGTTTCATATGACACATACCTCTTAATGTATCATAATCAATGCCTGTATTAGTCCACCCAAGATTAAATAGGTAATCTGCGGCCTGTTTCGATCAAATATTAACTGAAAAGACCCAAAACAGAATGCACCTATTAGGAGATCCTTCGGCTTTTTTTTTTCTTTTTCTTTTTTTTTTTGCAATCATCACCAAACAATATCCTTCTTTTTCTTTCTTTAACATAGTATATTGGTTAATTTAATCAACAACTGTTATGATGTATGTTCGTAAGATCAGTAAAGCAGTCGTCCCATTTTATAATTTGGGACAGTTATTTCAGATCAACCCAACTGACCGGTTTCAACGGGTACATGTTTGGTCCGTTACACAACTTGCCCATATTGTCACAACTACATCAACTTAGAGGTGGCAATCTCGACCCATTTACTCATGATGAGTTGATTCAGGTTATATTTTATCTCTAATGGATCCAACAATAAAAACTATAGCTAAATAAATAACAAGTCACCCAAATTATCCTTATATTAATTTTCCAACCATTTGAACAGTAACCTTGTTGTATTCAAAAGTAAAACTTCCTAAATCGTTTTATATATTAATTCAGAAACTTATATTGTTATGAGATAATACTATTTTTCTACCTGACACGTTAATTATTTATTGAACGTCTAAAAAAGTAGAACAGAAGTGTCTCACGTTGGCCCATTTCAAAATGTACATGAAAGTTAACCATTTTGGCTCATCTACTGTATCTTTTTTTCTGAAAGGTTAACTTTATTCACAGAAACACTTCCCAAAAAAAAAAAATTAAAACAGAGGAGAGCACAATGAAACTATAACATATGGAAATCACACCATTTTTCCAAGAAATATGTCTAAAACTGGACCTATTCAAGAACCCAAACAACACGCACAACACTAGTATATCTGAATCCTTTTTTGTTGGTTTATACTTTTTGAACACTAACAATAATGTAAGCTTGACTTGCAGTCAAAGCCAATCATGAGTCAGGGCACTACTTTGTTAGTGCGAGTTGTTGGGGAATTGACTTGCAAGTGGTGTCACGACTTCTGACCACATACACACACATTAGTCATGAATGTTGCCAAAAGTCACTAATCATAATGTATTAGATGACTTAGTCAATGAGAGTTATCATACATCATATTATAACTTTGATATATTACGCTACTTTGCATGACAATACATTATATCTCTTGAAAGTTTGCTTTATAAGCAAATGAAACATCTAAATCAAATTTGCAGCTAAGATATATATATATTAATAAGTCTTTAGGAGAATGTTAAGGTGTTTACAAAATTCTTTTAAAATACTTAAAGTGTGAAAGAATAATTTAAAGTTAGTTGATATATTTTATAAACTATCTGTGAAAATTTGAAAATATACTAGTGCTTGTTTGTAAAGCATTGTATTCCTTATTAATTCATATATTTTCTTTTTGTGTAAATTACACTTTTCGTCCTTTATGTTTGTATTGGATTGCAATGGATGACCTTTAACTTCAACAATTACAGTCACAATCATTTTTGTGTAAAACTCATTACACCTTAGGTTCTTTAGCACTAACCAAGTTAATTTTAAACATTAAAAGATGTCACAACTCACATGGACCACATATGAGGGCGTTTATGTCTTCTCACACCTTTATTTAATACAAAATGAACCTCAATCAACTTATAAAAAAAATAAACCTCAATCTCTCAACCCTCTGCTGTTTCTCTCTCTCACTTTACCTTTTCTCCACCATCATCATCATCCAAGTTCCAACCAACATTACCGTCACCATTGCAACTCTACATCTCAAATTCATACATCTCTCCAGTTCCATAGCTCAAATTCATACAACTCTCCAGTTTCATAGCTCAAATACATACAACTCTACATCTCAAAGTCAATAGTTTCGATTTATATCCAGGACGTTGTTGACTTCAAAGTCTTTCTATGAAGAAAAACAAAAACAGAGCAGGGTCTACACCTACCATAGTCACCTAATTCCCTGGGAATCACGTGTTTTTCTAATTGGTACGTTTTGTATGGACGGTACGCTTCCAATTGGTGAATTTAGGGTTTCCATTCATCGTTCTGATTAAGCAATTCGTTTGTAAAATTCGTTTTGGGGTTCTATTTAGGGTTCATGTTAGATACGTACCTTAATTGTGGAAATCGTATTAGAGATTGCGAATTTAGGGTTTTTTTTTTTTTTTTTTTTTTTTGCTGGAAAACAAAGAATACGTATAATCAGAAAAATCACACTACTAACTGAAACATTGACGAGGCGGTTGCACCCTCTTGCCCCTCAAAAGCTCCGCCTTGAGTATGAGAATTTTCTCAAAATATCTATTCATATTTTCTATATACTTAAAATTTCCAGGGGACTACGTTAAAATTTTCAAGTCTTTGCATGAAGAAAAAGATAAAGAGAGGGGCCCTATGTTTTTTGGAAAAAAAAATTGCCGTGTTGGCTTCCTAGTCTTCCATGGTAATAATTAAGTTTCTGTTCATTTCTAGATCTATAAATGAACTAGTTTTGTTATTCTCAAGAACCCATCACTTCATCTAAGAATCCATCTTTTATATTTCTCATTTTTCTAGCTTAATTGGGGTTGTGGGATTAAATAATGGGGAATCAGTGGGGTTTGGGGCTCCAATTTATTATTGTAACTATTATTATGGTTGCAACCACAAATACTTGTTTGGGGGCTCGCAATATAAATAGCACGGTGGCTTGCTTTGAGCATGAGCGGCTTGCTCTTCTCAAATTCAAACACAGTGTCACAGATGACATTGGTATGTTGTCATCATGGGTTGGCAATGACTGTTGCCGCTGGGAAGGGGTCATATGTGATGGTGTCAATGGAAATGTTGAAAGTCTTCATCTCGGTGACGGATGGTGCTGTTTGTTTTTTCTGCAGGAAAAGGTCTGCAGTCTGCGGACCACATCTGCAGGCATCTGCAGGAGAAGAGGTGGACTAAATGTCTGCAGTCTGCAAGGAGAAGAGGGTTTGTTTTTTTACATAAAACATCTTCAACACACACACAACACACAGACCTTCTCCTTCTTCTCTCTCTGCCTTCATCTACCACCACCACCACAACCATCCGCCACCACCACGTCAGCTACCACCAACGCCATCAAAACCCACCACCACCGCCATCAAAACCTACCACCACCGCCGATCTCTCTCTCTTCTTTCCCTCTCTCTCTCCTGCCGCCCCCCCCCCCCCCTCTCTCTCTCTCTTCGTTCCACCACCACCATCAAACCCGCCACCACCGCCATCAAAACCACCACCACCGCCATCAAAACCCACCACCACCGCCGATATCTCTCTCTTCTTTCCCTCTCTCTCTCTCCTGCCGCCCCCTCTCTCTCTCTACGGTCTCTCTCTCTTCTAGGAGCTGGGTTGGGTCGCGAGGGGCTGGGGTGGGTTGTCGAGGGGCTGGGGTGGGTCGTCGGAGCTGGTTGCGGCGCCGGAGATGATGTGTGGTGGTGGAGATGGTGGAGAGGAGATGATGTGCGGAGGTGGAGCTGGTGTTTCTTTTTTTAGGGTTTGGAGAAGTGATTTGAAGAGGCCAGAAGACTTGTGCTTATGTCTGCGCAAAAAAGAGGCCAAGCAGATGTTTTTTAATGAAAAGACTTCTGAAAATCAAACAAGCTGCAGACCTCTATGTCTGCGCATGATCTGCGTGAGGAAGACAAAAGAGGTTCAGAAGTACTTTTCTAAAAAAACAAACACTACCTTAGTTAGTAAAGAGTTGAGCACTTCTTTAGGAGAGTTGAGGCATCTAAAACACTTGGACTTGAATGGGAATGATTTTCAAGGAAGCCGGATCCCTGAGTTCATTGGATCCTTGAAACAACTAACTTACCTCAATCTCTATAATACATTTTTTTCTGGTATTATTCCTCATCACATTGGAAATTTGTCTAATTTAAAAAGTCTTGATCTCGGTCATAATTATAATTCTCTGATCGCACATGATGTGAATTGGATTTCTGGCCTTTCGTCACTTGAGCATATTGACTTGAGTTATGTGAATCTTACTGGATTAAAAGTCCTTGATGTGGTGCTTCACATGGCTCCTTCAGTAAAAGTGTTAAGTTTGTCAAATTGTGGTCTTTTAATTGATGATCGTGGTCTGCTCCCTCACTTTTTTCAAAACATGACATCCCTACAATTCCTGGATCTTTCATCCTCTCCTCTTGTTGGTGCATCCAACTTTGCAAACTTGCTAAGCATGATCCCTTCTTTATTAGAGCTCCGCTTGTCAGTTTGTAACCTCAATGAGACGCACCTATCTCATATTCTTCATAATCTTACTACCCTTTCTAACATCCAACATTTAGATCTATCTTCAAACACGTTAACAGGCTCAATTCCAGAATCTCTGACAAAATTAAAAATATTACAAGTGTTAGATCTATCTTATAACTACTTAACGGGCCCCATTCCGACATTCCATGCAGAACTTACGGAACTTTACCTTTCTGGAAATGAATTGAACGGTTCAATTCCAGAAACCATTGGAAGATTAGCTGCTTTAACAACTTTTTCTGTAAACAGCAATAAGTTAAGCGGGACTATTCCAGTTTCAATTTGGCAACTCTCTAAACTCCGTTCTCTTGATGTCTCTTATAATTATTTGGAAGGAGAAATTTATGAATCCCATCTTGCTAATCTTTCGATGTTGAAGGAGTTCAATGTAGCTTCTAACAGTAAGTTGACTTTGAATGTTTCACGTGAGTGGCTTCCTCCATTCCAGTTGAGAAATATTGATCTCCGTTCTTGCAAGATTGGAAACGGATTTCCTCAGTGGCTTCGAAATCAGAGGAAACTTCAAAGATTAGTGTTATCTAATACAACCATTTCAGGACCTCTGCCCACATGGTTGCGAAAGATGTCCATCATTCCTTTCATGGATCTTTCCCACAACAACCTCAGCGGACCTTTAACCAACCTTCCTAATGGGGTTACTAATGTGGATGATGAGGATTATATTGCACCAATGTTATATCTTCAAAATAACAGTTTCAATGAGTCGATTCCAAGGTCCTTGTGCAAGAGGACGGATTTATTTAATCTTGATCTTTCCAAAAATAGGTTAACCGGAAAAATTCCAGAATGTTTCAAGAATCTGCAAAACCTGCAGTTCCTGAGATTAAGCTCAAATGGGTTAAGTGGCATCATTCCAAGTTTTATAGGGAACATTTCATATTTAAGCTCGTTAAACTTGAATGATAACAACTTTAGTGGTGAGCTTCCTGCAGAACTTTGGAATTTAAGTAGGTTATGGGTCTTAGATTTGGGTGATAATGCATTCTGCGGAAAAATACCGGAATGGATTGGAGAAAAAATTATTTCATTGGTGGTTTTCAGGTTACACAAGAATAACTTCACTGGAGGAATTCCTCGATCTCTGTGCTATACAGGTCTTCAAATTTTTGATGTTGCATTCAACAGCTTAACAGGAACAATCCCTCAATGTCTAGGAGAATTGTTCGGTATGCGTGTGCAGCGTGACAGTCGTTACGGTATTGGTTTTGGTGAGCGTGCTGAGGAGGGGTTTGTTCTGGTTATGAAAGGCAGTTCTCTTGAATATACGAATACATGGTCTATCGTCACTACCATGGACCTTTCAAGCAATAAACTTGTTGGAGACATACCAGTAGAGTTAACTACACTTCAGGCATTGGTGGGTCTCAATTTGTCCAATAATCATCTTAGTGGACGCATTCCAGACAACATTGGAAACATGAGAATGTTAATTTCTCTGGATTTATCAGGAAACGAGTTGGGCGGGCTGATCCCTCCGAGCATTACAAATTTGACTTTTTTGAGCCATTTGAATTTGTCAAACAACAAATTGTCGGGCCGAATTCCAACAGGAAATCAATTGCAGACCCTCGTCGATCCATCAATATATGCGGGGAACAAAGATCTATGTGGCCCTCCGTTGCCAAAGAATTGCTCCAATCCTATGACCCAACCATAACTCCCAATAAAAAGAATGAAGCAGCTCATGAGCCCAACAAGGTATGGTTTTATGTGGACATAATGTGTGGTTATGCAACAGGCTTTTGGGGAGTTATTATAGTTTTGATTTTAAAGAAGCAGTGGAGACATAAGCTTTTCATGTTTGCTGAGGAGTCCATGGAAAAGATACACGTTGCAATCATGGTAAGAGTTAACAAGATGAGGAGAGGAAGAGGAGCCATATAGATCCACTTGAATGGAAGTAATTCACATATATATTATCAGTTCTTTGTTTCCTGTACTTCAATTTCAGTTGAAATTATTTGTAGGCTGATCTGTTTGGGTTGATTCCTAACAACAAATCATTAAAGAATTCAGAGTGATATATGACACTGTTGCAGAATCTTTTTTACATTCATGTTATATATGACACTGTTGAATCTGCTTTCGTATCATCGATGCATGAAATCAAGTAGCAAATATCAATTTATAGTAAGAAACTGGTGTTGATTTACACTTGCTGTGAGTCTGCGGCCGGATTATGGGTCAAAGCCGCTCCGTATATAATTTCTAAGTAAATGGGTTGGCTTGACCCGCTAACACCTGGTTTTGTCTGTTTATTTGGTTGGCTTGACCCGCTAACACCTGTTTTGTCCGTTTATTTAATTTTCTTAGATGAGTAAGCAGTGGCGGACCCAGGAATTATTTGTTGGGGGTGCGGATGAGGTGTTCAACCATATTTTCAAGGGATGCAGTCGGGTTTTTTTGGAAAAAATATACACTAAATTTTTTTAAGGGGTGCGACTGCACACCTTGGCCAAAGGGTGGGTCCGCCGCTGTGAGCAACACATTAAACTTAATAACAAACAATCTGTTGTGAAAATAACAATTCTTTTTTTCAAGAGTTAAATACTTGGTTGGTCCCTGTGGTTTGCAAAAAATTCATACTTGGTCCTAGTGGTTTACTAATTACACGCGTGGTCCCAAAAGTTGTCAAAAATAAACTCGGTTGGTCCCCCGACCTAAACTCTGTTAAATTTCTCAGTTAACTATGTGTGAAATGACTATATTACCCTTGAACAATTAAAAGAAATAAAAAAAAATATCACTACTCTAACACCACTGTTAAATTACTCTAACACCACCACCTCCTCCACCTTCACAACCCACCACAACTGCAACTACCTCCACCACCACCAATTTTTTTTTGTTAATCTTCTTATGATCGAGCTGATTGGTGTTTTGTGATTATTAATTTATTGTAGGTGTTTACGGGCTATGTGATGGTCCGGGGTTATCAAGGGGACTGGGGAGCGTATTTGGGAAATACAACGGTTTGTTCGGTGGTTTCTTTGTTGTTTGTGTCGGTTAACGCGTCGTATGTGTTCGGCGGTGGTAGCGGTGGGTTTACGGTGGCGGAGGAGGCGTTGTTTGTGTGTTCGCTGGTGTTGACTGTCGGACATATCTTGGTGGCGTACCGGACTAGTTGTCGAGAACGACGGAAGCTTCATGTTTACAAAATCGACATTGAAGCTGTAAGTTTTCATGATCAAGATCTTTTATTTTTTTTAAATATATATTTTAATTATTTTATAAGTATATTCTAATAAGTGACTGTGAGTTTAATTTCATGAAACGCAGGAGGAAACTGTCCCATTTGCTCAACTTCACATCTCAATCGTGTTGGGTTATTTTTTAGCCCATGAGTTAGCCCATCATTTTTTATGGCCCATTTTGTGTATGGATGAAAGAAGAAGGGGTTTCAACATAATACCCTCAAAAAATTCGCAGCTGATTAACACCCTAAAACTCAACACACAAAGCTCTCACAAAAAGAAGAAGAATTTCCGTCACCAACAAACCCAGGTGCAGAGGTCGTTCATTTCCCGGAGATTGAACCGTTGGATCGCTCTGATTTTTGGACACGGTCATTCTGACATCTGGGCGACCTTATCCAACGGTGGGTTTGTCCAAATCAGCTCTGGAAGTCCGTCTGCACACCCCTCTGTTTCAGCAGCAGTTTTTTGGTGATTTCCTTCTTTTGTCTTTGTATTTTGATTCCATATGCTTGATGTTGTTGATTCCAAGTATATGATGATTATTGTATGCCTCTAGTAGACCTAGGGAAGACTTTGTATTGCTCTAAATTTGGTGATAGTGGATTTGAAGCGGCTCTAGTAGTCCCGTGGTTTTTACTCTCCTTTCTTGAGAGGTTTTCCACGCTAAAATTTGGTGTTCTTGTTGTCATTGTTTTCGGACTGTTTTGGGCTGTTTCGGGCTGTTTAGATTGTAGTTGGGATACCCTATTTGTTTGCATCCTCACAGGTTCATTCTAGTTTGGGAAAAGTCTTGGTCAAACGAAGTTTGCTTCCGCGTTTGTGTTTACCGTTCGTGACCGGGTTTGGTGTTTTTCCCATCATAGTGGTATCAGAGCCATTGGCTCTTGTTATTGGGTTGAAACTTGATTGAACGATGGAAGCTAATACAAGTAGGATTGTGAATTTGAATGGTTCTAATTATCATGTTTGGAAAGGAAAAATGGAAGATCTCCTTTATGTGAAGGATTATTATATGCCTGTTTTTAATACCGACAAACCGGGTGATAAAACAGATGAAGAGTGGAATATATTGCATAGAAAGGTTTGTGGTTATATTCGCCAGTGGGTTGATGATAATGTTTTGAACCATATTAGCGGGGAGACTCACGCTCGTACTTTGTGGGACAAGCTTGAAGAATTGTATGCTCGGAAGACCGGAAACAATAAACTGTTCTTGATTAAACAATTGATAAATTTGAAGTACAATGATGGAACTCCTGTTACTGATCACTTGAATGTTTTTCAGGGTCTTATTAATCAGCTTGCAGGAATGGGTATCAAGTTTGAAGACGAGGTACAAGGCTTATGGCTTCTTGGTACTTTACCGGATTCTTGGGAGACTTTTAGGACATCATTGTCCAACTCTGCAGCAAATGGTATTTTTACTATGGAAGTGGCTAAAAGTGGTATTTTAAATGAAGAGATGAGAAGAAAATCACAAGGTTCCTCTTCACAATCAGATGTCTTGGCCACAGAGAGCAGGGGGAGAGGTCAAAGTAGAGGTCCGAGTAACAAAGAGAAGCATCGTAGTAAGTCTAGAGGTAAGTTTGCTGATTATGAGTGTCATCATTGTGGTAGGAAAGGGCACACAATTAAATTCTGCAGACAATTAAAAAGGGAGAAAAAGAAGGCTAATTACAACAATCAAAAGAACAATCATAAGAAAGATGATGGTGGCAATGACACAACTGAAGTTAATACTGCTACCGAAGAGTTCTTCATTTGTTGTGATTATGATATGGTGAACATTGCACGTGATGATTCGAGTTGGGTTGTTGACAGTGGTGCTACGTGTCATGTGACATCACAAAGGGAGTTTTATTCATCTTACACACCTGGTGACTTTGGGGTTGTTAAGATGGGTAATAATGGGCTATCAAAGGTTGTAGGCGTTGGGGATGTTTGCTTGAAGTTTGACACTGGGATGGAGTTGGTTTTACACAATGTAAAACATGTTCCAGATATTAGACTCAATTTGATCTCCGCAGGTTTACTTGATGATGATGGTTACCATAGTACCTTTGGTGATGGTATTTGGAAACTCACTCGTGGTTCTTTGATTGTGGCAAGAGGTAAAAGAAGTTCAAAGTTATACAGAACACATCCAAAGATCTCCAAAGACTCGGTCAATTTGTTAGTGAATGCCGATATGACCGACTTGTGGCATGGGAGACTTGCTCACATGAGTGAAAAAGGGATGTCTATCTTGTTGAAGAAGAACGCCTTGCCCGATTTGCATAATGTTCATTTGAAGAAGTGTTCTCATTGTCTGGCAGGTAAGCAAAGAAGGGTTTCTTTCAAGAGTCACCCTCCTCATAGGAGAGACAATATACTTGATTTAATACATTCGGATGTTTGTGGTCCTATGAAGACTAGAACACTTGGGGGCTGCTTGTACTTTGTCACTTTTATCGATGATCATTCGAGAAAAGTTTGGGCCTATACTTTGAAGTCTAAAGATCAAGTATTAGATGTGTTTAAGCAGTTTCATGCCTTAGTTGAGAGACAAACTGAGAAGAAGCTCAAGTGTATTCGAACAGATAATGGAGGTGAGTACATTGGTCCTTTTGATGCTTATTGTAGAGAGAAAGGTATTCGGCACCAAAAGACTCCTCCAAAGACGCCACAGTTGAATGGTTTAGCAGAGCGGATGAATAGAACATTGGCTGAAAGGGTTAGATGTTTGCTATCACATGCAGGGTTGCCTAATTCGTTTTGGGGTGAAGCTTTGAACACCGCAGTAAATGTTATTAATCGTACTCCTTGTGTTCCTTTGTCTTTTGATGTTCCTGACAGGGTTTGGAGCGGCAAAGATGTTTCATACGATGATTTGCGGGTCTTTGGATGCAAGGCTTTTGTGCATATTCCCAAAGATGAAAGAACAAAGCTTGATGTAAAGACCAAGCCATGTATATTCGTTGGTTATGGGGGAGATGAGTTTGGTCACAGGTTTTATGATCCAATCTCGAAGAAACTCATAAGAAGTTTTGATGCTGATTTTATTGAAGATCAAAGTTTGAAAGATATTGAGAAGACAAAGATAGTTCCTCAACATACTGATGATCTTACCGATTTGGATCCAGTTCCTCCACAGCACTCTGAGCCTCATAATGAAGATGATATTCAACATGATGAACAACACGGTACTGATAATCATGATATTCCAGAGCAACAAGAGTTAGATGAGGGTCTTCATCCAGAGTTACCAGTACCAGGTATGCCAACATTTGTCCCACTCAGACGGTCTACAAGAAACCGTCATCCTTCCACCCATTATTCTGCTGATGAGTATGTCTTGCTCACTGACGGGGGAGAGCCCGAGTGTTATGAAGAGGCCATGGAAGATGAACACAAAAGGGAGTGGGTTGAAGCCATGCAAGATGAGATGAATTCCTTGTATGAGAACAATACCTTTGAATTAGTAAAGTTACCTAATGGCAAGAAAGTTCTGAAGAACAAGTGGGTCTATAAAGTGAAGACTGAAGAACATACCTCGCGGCCTAGGTACAAAGCCAGATTGGTGGTTAAAGGGTTCAGTCAAAGAAAGGGTATTGATTTTGATGAGATTTTCTCTCCAGTCGTGAAGATGAGTTCCATTCGGGTGATTCTTGGTTTGGCAGCTAGTCTTGATCTTGAGGTTGAGCAAATGGATGTCAAGACAGCTTTCCTTCATGGTGACTTGGATAAAGAAATCTATATGGAGCAACCTGAAGGCTTTCAGGTTAAAGGTAAAGAAGACTATGTTTGTAAGCTTCAGAAAAGTCTTTATGGGTTGAAGCAAGCACCAAGACAGTGGTACAAGAAATTTGAGTCTGTTATGGGGAAGCAAGGCTACCGAAAGACTATTTCAGATCACTGTGTTTTCTTTCAGAGGTTTGGTGATGATGATTTTATCATTTTATTACTCTATGTTGATGACATGTTGATTGTAGGCAAGAATGCAGAGAGAATTGTTCAGCTGAAGAAAGAATTGAGCAAGTCGTTTTCTATGAAAGACTTGGGCCCAGCAAAACAAATTCTTGGTATTCGGATTACTAGAGATAGAGCTTCAAAGAAGTTGCACGTGTCACAAGAGCAATACATTGAGAAGGTGCTTAGCAGATTCAACATGGCTAAAGCTAAAGCGGTTAGTTCGCCTCTTACTCCCAATTTTAAACTAACCGATAAAGATTGCCCTTCTTCGAAGGAGGAGATTGAAGACATGGATAAAGTTCCATACGCGTCAGCGGTTGGAAGCTTGATGTATGCAATGGTGTGTACAAGACCTGATATTGCCCATGCAGTAGGTGTTGTTAGTCGGTTTCTATCAAATCCAGGTAAGAAGCATTGGGAAGCAGTTAAGTGGATCTTTAGATATCTACGTGGTTCTTCCAAATTGGGTATAACATTTGGAAATGGAAAGCCGATGCTTGTTGGTTATACAGATTCTGATTTGGCGGGAAACAAAGACAACATGAAATCCACTTTGGATATTTGATGACTTTTGCAGGGGGAGCTGTCTCATGGCAGTCAAGACTACAAAAGTATGTTGCTTTGTCTACAACTGAGGCTGAGTATGTGGCAGCAACAGAAGCGTGCAAAGAACTATTGTGGTTGAAAAGGTTTACGCAGGAGCTTGGCTTTATGCAACGGCGCTACGTGGTTCTTTGTGATAATCAAAGTGCTATTCACCTTGCAAAGAATTCTATGTTTCACAAGAGAACAAAACATATTGATGTGAAGTATCATTGGATTAGAGATGCGCTTGAAGACAAGTTGTTTGAACTTGATAAAGTTCATACCGATGATAATGGTTCCGATATGTTGAAAAAAACTTTGGCAAGGGAGAAGTTGAAGATATGTTGCTCAATCGCCGGGATGGCGAACTCTTCCTCATAGGCCAAAAAGGGGGAGAATTGTTGGGTTATTTTTTAGCCCATGAGTTAGCCCATCATTTTTTTATGGCCCATTTTGTGTATGGATGAAAGAAGCAGGGGTTTCAACATAATACCCTCAAAAAATTCGCAGCTGATTAACACCCTAAAACTCAACACACAAAGCTCTCACAAAAAGAAGAAGAATTTCCGTCACCAACAAACCCAGGTGCAGAGGTCGTTCATTTCCCGGAGATTGAACCGTTGGATCGCTCTGATTTTTGGACACAGTCATTCTGACATCTGGGCGACCTTATCCAACGGTGGGTTTGTCCAAATCAGCTCTGGAAGTCCGTCTGCACACCCCTCTGTTTCAGCAGCAGTTTTTTGGTGATTTCCTTCTTTTGTCTTTGTATTTTGATTCCATATGCTTGATGTTGTTGATTCCAAGTATATGATGTTTATTGTATGCCTCTAGTAGACCTAGGGAAGACTTTGTATTGCTCTAAATTTGGTGATAGTGGATTTGAAGCGGCTCTAGTAGTCCCGTGGTTTTTACTCTCCTTTCTTGAGAGGTTTTCCACGCTAAAATTTGGTGTTCTTGTTGTCATTGTTTTCGGACTGTTTTGGGCTGTTTCGGGCTGTTTAGATTGTAGTTGGGATACCCTATTTGTTTACATCCTCACAGGTTCATTCTAGTTTGGGAAAAGTCTTGGTCAAACGAAGTTTGCTTCCACGTTTGTGTTTACCGTTCGTGACCGGGTTTGGTGTTTTTCCCATCAAATCGTCTATTCTGACCAACGATTTCTAAGAAAAAGAAATGGATCTGTAGTGCAGACAAGAGAGAGAGAGGAGAAGAAGGTGAGGGTGGGGGTGGGGGTGGGTAGGGTTAGGAAATGGGACCCACTTGAGGGACAAATATGTCATTTCACATACATTTAACTGAAAAATTTAACTTAGGTTACTGATAAGGACCACCCGAATGCAAAAATTACAAACACTGGGACCAAGTGTGTAATTATTAAACCACTAGGACCAAGTCTGAAATATTTGCAAACCACAGGGACCAACCAAGCATTTAACTCTTTTTTTCAATGTAAAGAAAACTTCAAAGCGTTTTACCTTAACCCTGATGTATTATTTTACATATTTTTAATCAAGGGAAAAGATCAAATAGGAAGTTAATTTTGGCTAGGAAGGATAAGAAGCCATAGGATTATGACATGTGGCAAATTTTAAAATAAAGAGAAAGAGTATTTTAGTCAATCTCATCATTTCTTCTTCCTTCTTCTCCCCAGTTACTTCAAAACCCACCATTTTCAAAACTCACCATCTCCAACCTTTTCTTCACTTACTATCTCAATAATCACTACATTATAGTGTGATTTTCGTCATCAATCAATGATTCAACCACCCGATGAACGTGTTCTTCAGCTTTTTTCGAAGAAAACCCAGTTTAATTTCATTTAAAATCTCGTTTTTTCTGGTGATTTTGAAGATAATCACTCGATTTGTTCGATTCAATCGCTGATAAGTGTTTCAATCATTCAAAAATCCTCAAATGTTGAAGAAATCACTTCGATCCATGTTAGAAATTCTTTAATTTCATTTTTACGATATGGGTTTTTGATTTAGTCATTGCGTTTTACGATCTTGGCGGGGGTCCGGGGGCAGCGCCCCTGGTAGCGGGGTCCCAGGGGCGGCAGCCCCTGGCGGGGTCCAAGGGGCAGAGCCCCAGGTCAGCTCGGAAATTTTTTTTCGATTAAATTGCTGTACTAAAAACGCATCAGAAAAATTAATTTTCCAGAAATTGGCTCATTTCGAAGACAGTAATTCGTAGACAATTCAGACAGTTCACAGACAATTCACAAACAGTTCACAAACAGTTTTATGTGTCCATTGCGTTTTAGAAATAAGAGAGTTTTATGTGTTTTCTGGCTATTGCGTTTTAAAAAAAAAACATTTTTAAGTATCTTTAGTCATTGCGTTTTAGGTAAAACACATTTTTGAAGTGTTTTTAGTCATTGCGTTTTAGGTAAAACACATTGCGTTTTACAGAGAACATTTTCTTTTGTTTTTTTAGGTCATTGCGTTTTAGAAATGAGACATTTTTAAGTGTTTTCTGGCCATTGCGTTTTACAAATAAAACATTTCTTTGTGTTTTCTGGCCATTGCGTTTTACAAATAAGACATTTCTTTGTGTTTTTTGTGCATTGCGTTTTAGGTAAAAACTTTTTTATGTGTTTTCAGTCCATTGTGTTTTAGAAATAAGACATTTCTTTGTGTTTTCTGGCCATTGCGTTTTACAAATAAGTCATTTCTTTGTGTTTTTTGTGCATTGCGTTTTAGAAAAATGTCATTTTTTAGGTTTTTTTTTTCATTGCGTTTTACGTAACTGGTGGTTTTTCTATTACGTTTTACACAACTGGGTTTAATTTTTTTTTTAAATATAGCAATAGTATACTCGTTTTAAAGATAAAAAACCGCTCGTTTTTTTGTGCAATTTTTATAAAAAAATAATGTCGTATGAAAGAGTTATTAACGTTTAAAAAATGGGGGGGGGGGGGGGGGAATTGGAGGAGAGAGAAACTATTGGCTTGGATTGACTAGAATGCCCTTGAACAAACTCACGCGCCTCTTTTCTTTCTTTCAATTTCCCTGATTTAATCTTAGCCCTTGATTAACTTAATGGATGGTCAAGATCACTTCCTAGCCTTCCTAGCCAAATAAACTTCCTATTGTATCTCCACCCTTTTAATCAATTCTCAAGTTTAAAATGCCCATGGCTTGTTTTTGTGTTTCCTTCCTATAATTCTAATTTCTCGTTGGGATAAAATGTCCAAATCGTTAAGTTTTTTATTCGATTGTAGTGATTATCTAAAATATGCTAAAAAAACTCAATATTATTATCATAAAGAAAGTCATATTTATCACAGGTTATAAAAAAACATTAAAAGGCTAGAAATTTACATGCATATAGATTTTCAGTTTTGTTCTTCCTTTTGTGAAAAAAGAAGGGAAATTATAAAATGAGGTTTTTTATCCGGTTTTTATGAATACAAAAAGCAATTTGTAACTGGATATTTGATGTTACGAAATTATGTTTCGAAAACAATTACGAAAAAGAAATGAAAAAAAGAAAAAATAACAAGAAAACATAAATCCCTGAGCCCAATAAAATGCAGCCCTGACTCCCTCTTAGTTTGGTAGGTAGCCCAACACAAAATTCATAAATATCTGGGCCCAAAATATGGTGATGAGGAGGGCCCAAAGCAAGAGAAGAAAAAGTGTTCACAGGCCCTTTAAATGTTTAATATGCATTTATATCGTTTTCCCCCAACGATGAACTTGGGTTACTCTCGGAGTACTCCATTTGCCGCCTTGATTCTCGGAGTACTACAAGCAGTTGATTATATTATCTTGATGGTAACAAATAGCTGATTAGTTGTTAATATATGCACCTCACCTGTTTGATAAAATGCTTGTGTAGATAATATATTCTGTTTTGGAAAATTACAGTCATTAGTAACCAAGTGCCAAGTATGATGATACATATACACCCATACATGACGCATTTACTTGTTAATTTGTCACGTGGGGTTTTCTTATGTCTCTAACACAAGGTGAACTCTTCTTTTTAGCTAGATAGAAACAACTAAAAAATTAGATTATTACTAAATTTTTGGATTTTGTAATCACATTTGACACATTAACCGGTAGGTATTTTTATAAATTATGGACATGTATTTCAGTCTCCCCTAGACCTGGCAAACGGGTCGGATTGGGTCGGGTCGGATCATGGGTCAAACGGGTTCGGGTTTAAATGGGTTCGGGTCAAAACGAGTCAATTAAGAAAGGGTTGTTTTGGTTCGGGTCAAAACGGGTTCGGGTCGGAACGGGTTCGGGTCGGAACGGGTTCGGGTCGGAACGGGTTTCGGGTTGGAACGGGTTTCGGGTCGGGTCGGTCAGGTTAGTTAAAAAATGATTGGCTAGCGAACGAATTGTAAAATAACGATGTAGAAGGGGATTCTGGCTACTGAAAATGAAAATGAATTCATAATATAAAAAACATCCATTCTTACTGCCACTAGATCCAAATTAACTTACAGAAACATATCAACAAATTATTAATTAATATAAAAAACAAAGACATACAGTGATAGAACTAGTATTAAGAACACGTTGACCTGTAACAAGTCCTGCAGTACCATCCATAGCAATAGTCCTCACCATATTCTCTCCCAAAAGTTGTGCCACTTCTAAAACCAACCGAATCGAGTTATCCAAAACGTCAAGAGCCGTGAGGATCGGCGGTAATCCTTAGCTAAACCCAACATCAACAACAGCATCGATCACCTCACACACTTGTCCGATAGCACCGGCACCGGTGAAATCGTTGGTGATCTTGCCGTCGTGAGATCCAGCGACGGCAGTTGGTGATGGCGGAGATGGAGCGGCAGTTGAGGTGGAGTAGGTGGTGTAACGGGTGAAATAAGGGGGAGGGGGTGAGGGAGAGTGGAAGAGGGCGCGTGCGGCGGAGGATCTGGTGGAACGGGTGACGGGGGAGCGGTGGAGGGAGCGGCGGAGGAGTGTGGCGAGGAGCTGCCGTGAAGACATGGTTAGGGTTTGTAGGGTTTGAAAGGTATGGATTGGCACTGAACAACCCGTTCATTCCTTCTAATTTTTTCTTCTACCCATTTTCACCCATTTCTTTTTTACCTTGACCCGCATTAACCCGTTCCATCCTTTCCCTCTTTTTATTTTGACCCAGTTTGACCCTTCAAAGATAATATTAAAACCCAAAAAGACCCGGGAGGTTATTTTTATGACCCAAAATGACCCAAAATAAGCTATATGGGTTACTTTTGCCAGCCCTAGTCTCCCCCATCTGATCCGTCAATTTATGCTGGGAACAAAGGTCTATGTGGGGCTCCGTTGCCAAAGAATTGCTTCAGTCATGAACAGTCAACAGCCACGTCCAAGAACAAATATGAAGACATGGATGAGCCGAAAATGGTATGGTTTTATGTGGACATAACGTGTGGTTTTGCAACAGGGTTTTGGGGTGTTATTGTAGTTTTGGTGTTGAAGAAGCGGTGGAGACATAAGCTTTTCATATTTGCTAAGCTGACCATGGGCAAGATACAGGTTGCAGTCATGGTAAGAGTTAATAAGATAAATAGAGGTAGAGAAGCCATATAGATTCACTCGAATGCAAGTAATTCGCATATGTATCATCATTGCTTGCATTTCATTATAGTATTGCTTTTATGATTTTATATTTGTAAGGCATATATGCGTTATATGACATGTATGCATGGGAGGCTTTGATGGTGTGCGGGGAGGACCTTTGCACAAGGCCCGCAATTTCGAGGGGCCCGCAATTTCGAGGGGCATGCAATTTAAAAAAAAAATCAGATACGTATATGTTTTTTTTTAAATAGTAAACGCATATCACTTCCAATATAGGCACATTTACAAATCATTTTTTATGGTTTAAAATTTATCCCACTTAGAATTAGGTTTATTGAACCCAATACTAATTTGATTTTTTAAATAATAACAAAACATAACGGAAGGGCACATTTTTTCAAGCTCGAACAGGGTATGTGAATTCTTAGAGACGCCTCTGCATGTATGTGTATACTTGTATATTTGTTATGTACTTATCTTATGGTATATGTTTGATTTTAATTGTTTCCACTAGTATTAAATAAATATGCTAATATGAGCATTACTTAAGATACTTTTTTACTCATTTGTTAATAGATACTCAGATAAGAAATTAACGTACATAAAATATTTATATAACTGAAAAATATAACATTACTGGACAAAGAAAATCAACTATGATGAACATAAACACCATGAACACTAACTCTGACTTCTTATTTATGAGCTGATATATTTTAGGGTCTTCTCTGTTCAAACTAATGTTAAGTAATGGATTACTTATCCCCCACTTGTAGTGGAGTGGTGGAAAGAACTTTGGGTTTCCTTGGAGACCCGGGTTCGATCCCCACCTCTTGCATTTGGGGGAAAATGACCCCAACCTTGGTTGAGGGGTCATGGCAATGATAGATAAGAGCCTTGAGTGCGTAACAGCCCGGGTTCGAGTCTTGAGCCGCACACGAGTTTTCTATTACAGTGCGGTTACTCCGGCTCTTGAGTGCGGAGGCTGCAACGGCAGTCAAGTGGCTGTCGGCTGGAAATTTTCTCGTGGAGCGCCTATGGTCAACCTCGGATGCCTCGCCCGAGGGGGACTAGGACCCATGCAATGTGGGTGTGATCCTCTCGACTGTTGGAGTCAATCGCCGTTCAAAAAAAAAAAAAAGTAATGGATTACTTTTTTTCAGAAAGAACTCAACAAGTTGTAAAAAAAAACTACTAAGAGCAGAGAATATATATAGGCAAAAGATCAAATACAAATAATCTTAACATACTAAACATACAAATTGAAGGAAAACTCAAAAAGACAAGGTGACATTTTTGTAATTACCACCAACTATCAAAGTTACTATACAAATGTGAACTCAACAAAAAATACCTAAAAAACACAATTTTTTTTAATATTTTTTATAAAAAAATCGCTACATTTTGTTAGCAAATTTTTTATTTATTTATTTTTTTTTTTTGCTGCTACTAAAAGTAGCGATTTTTTAATAAAAAAATGTTAAAAAAATAAAATAAAATAATTTGTGTGTTTTTTTTTATTTTTTTAGATTTTTTAGGTTATTTTGGGGTTTAGTTTTTAGCATTTTAGCTTGGGGGGGAGGGGGGTTAGGTTTTTTTTAGGTTTTTTAGGTATATTTGTAGAGTAACTTTGATAGTTATTGATAATTACAAAAATGCCACCTTGTCTTTTTGAGTTTTCCTTCAATTTGTATGTTTAGTATGTTAAGATTATTTGTACAAGAACTTTCCCCCATATATATGCTTCTGTTAATTTGGTTTTAATACTAGTTGGAGGAATTTCTTTCTTAAAGTAACCAAATAGCATGACAAAAAGGGAAATAAAAGAGGAATAAGATTGAACGATCTAGCCAGGTGTTCGATTACGATTAGAATTTAGAATCATCAGCTCAGTAAAGTAGTTAAAAATGGTGGTGCTGATCATGCTAGTAGGCTAGTATGAGCTTAATTGCAATAATTTCCTTCTACTCTGCTATTCATATTGTGAATCTTTTTTAATATGACTACCTATTTCAAACCAGATCTATTTTGATTAAAACCGACGTTGACCCAAACCAAACTGACCCGTTTCTGACTGAACCTTTGACCCGTTACCTGACCAACCCTGCTCGACCCAATCATTTTTCCAGGCTTAGTTAGAAAGGGTGGTGCTGATCATGTTATTGACCCGTTATCTTGAGAAGCCTCAAAATAAGACTTGGATTCAACACTTTTGTTTTCATTGAATTTGAGTAAATTATAACTCTTTCAACTTCATACTTAACCATATAACATAAAACCACATAATCATTTTTGTAAAATTGTATTTCTTTGGGACCTTTTCAAAGATTACGGATGAACCGAAGGATTTTGTAAAGATTGAACCGTTCTCTTTGTTCTTTGCACATTTATTCTCACGGGTAGTTGTGGTTTATGGAAAGTAACAAAGTTAGGTACTAATAATTAAAGTCACACTTTGAGGTACTAAGACTAACATATGTTTGTTTTTCTGTTAGGTTTAAGGGCATTTCAGTCTTTTTACATCTAAGGAACTAATTATGTAACTTTATGGTTACAGAGGGACTGATTTTGTAATTTACTAAAACAATAAATATTTTTATAGTGTCAATTTTTATATATACACATATATATTATATTAAGTATAGGGGTCTTCATGTAAAATACAAAAATAAACAAGACAAACACAGCCCCCTCGTGCGTTTGCCGGTCACTTCTTTCCGGTGACCTATCCAAAGAATTAAGAGTAAATTTCAAAGTTCGTCCTTTATGTATGTCTAATATATCAAAGTATGTCATTTATCTTTAATAACCTCAGAAAACATCCTTAATGTTTGAAAATCCTTACATGTTACGTCCTTTAGTCCTAATCCAGTTACTTTTCATGGTTAAATTTGACTAAGTCAGCCCCACATAAGGGTATTTTGGTCATTTTATCATAAATATTAAAATAAATAATCATCAAAAACAATAAATATATACAGACTAAATGTTTCTCCTTCTCTCTCTAACTATCCTAACCCCACCACCACAACCCAGCTGCCACCGCCACCACCACCACAGATCTGCCACCACCACCACTTCACCTGCAACTTTAATCTGCTCCAAACCAGTTTTCCGGCAAATTTCAAACCAGTTTTCCGGCAATCAAATCATCAAGCTTATTCATCATCACCTGCAACTCATCTCACTCAAAAGCTCTGTTCCAAACCAGATCTCTCCCCCCTCCCCTCTCTCTCTCACACACACGCCCACCACTATCACCAACACCATCACCACCGTCAACCGCCATAGCTCCATCATCACCACCGCTGCACAAACCTCCACCACCGCCCAACCCCAACCTGCATATTCAGATCTGAATATGTACAGATCTGAACACCACCACAAAATTCAAACCCTAATCTACATTTAAGCTACTAACCCCAAACAAACCCCAAATCCGGATTCAAACTACAAATCTCCCCACAACCACCACCTATTCGATCCGATTAGAGAGAGAGAAAAGAGGGCAGTAGAACGAAGACCGCATACGGTGGCGATTAACTGCGATGATGACATCCTTAACTGCGATGATGACATCCTTAATGTGCGGCGGCGTACGGCAGAGAGGCGGCGGCGAGGAACAAAGTGGCCGTTTGAGTGTCTCCGATAACTAACCGACTCAAAGTAACCGTTTCGTTGAAGTATAATCGTTTTGGAGGCCAACGGTGGGGGTGTGGAGGTGGTGGTGGTCCGGTGAGGTGTGTGCAGGTGGTGGCAGTGTTCCGGTGAGGTGTATGGCGGTGGTGGTCGGTCTGGTGAGGTGTATGGCGGTGGTTGTCGGTCCGGTGGTGGTGGTCCGGCGATTAGAGAGAGAGAGAGAGCTGGTGTGTGTTGAGAGAGAGAGAGAGAGAGAGAGAGAGGTGTTTATGTGTGAGAGAGAGAGCTGATGTGTGTTGTGAGAGAGAGAGAGTTGTATGTATATATATATGTATATAATTTTTTTATTATTTATTTTAATATTTATGATAAAATGACCAAAATACCCTTATGTGGGGCTGACTTAGTCAAATTTAACCATGAAAAGTAACTGGATTAGGACTAAAGGACGTAACATGTAAGGATTTGCAAACATTAAGTATGTTTTCTGAGCTTATTAAAGATAAAGGACATACTTTGATATATTAGACATACATAAAGGACGAACTCTGTAATTTACTCAAGAATTAAATAATTGCTCAAAATTCAAGCTGATACTTAAAATTCAAATTCATTGGAAAGAAATTGGGATTGTTGTATTTTACACAAATGGTCCCTTTAATTAAATCAAAGAATTACATAAATGGTCCTTGAAGTTATAAAAGGTGTTTTGGTCATTTCATAGAACTCTAACAAAAAAAACTAACTTATGTTAGTCTTAGTACCCCGGTTTGTTACAAAGAGAAAAGTTGAAACCTAAAATTGTGATTTTAAACTATTAGTACCCGACCTTGTTACTTTCTATAAACCACAAGGACTAACGGTGTAATTAACTCTATTTTATATTATACTTATAAAAATTATTTTTTTAACGTGAGAGTTATTTATTTTTTCAAATTTAATTTCAACCATTTACCTGGCCCTCAAAACCTAACTTTACATAATTTTTAACCAATTCTCAAGTTTAAAATGTCCATGCCTATGTGTTTATATTTCCTTCCTATCAATTTTAGTCCATCATTAGATTACCATGCTCAAATCCTTAAGTTTTTTATTCAGTTTCATTGACTATCTGAATATGCTGATTTTAACTCAAATATTATAATAACAAAAGTCATGTTTGCCATATGTTTAAAACATCTTACGGCTAGAATCTTACATGCATACCAATGTGCAGAGTTTCTTTTTCCTTTTGTGAAAAATGGAAAAATTAGCAAATGTGGTTTTTTTTTAAACTGGTATTTAGTGACGTTTCTGAGAAACTCATGTACCCTGCTCGAGCTAAAAAAATGTGCCCTTATGCCTTAACGATAAACAATGCAATTACGAAAATGACAAAATTGTTGTATTCGATAAACAATGTAATTACGAAAAATGAGAAAATTATAGACTATTCGAATGAGTTACATACCGTAATAATTAATAAGCTAATAGCTAACCAATGATTCGTGTAGCCCTCCTTGCATTCTTCATAGCAAATTGGTGGATCAACTCTTCACAATTTATATTATCTAAGACTTCGTTTTCAATTACTAATGGGCTCTAGTGGTGGCCACGGGTATTTAAGTTCCACCTATGGTGGGCCCGGGTGAGTTTTCTCCTCCAGGTCTCAAGTTCGAGTCTGGGTGATATGCGTTTCTCATTGAGGGGTTTAAATTGGGGATCTATTGTGCGAGGGGGCTCTCTAGGGCGGACCCGGTTAAGACAACGTATACTAGACCTCCCGACACTCACGAATAATTCACACCTTTCAAAAAAAAGGGGGCGCAAGTAACCTATTGGGCTAAATTCTAAAGTCTAGACCATAAAAAAAATGATTTGTAAACGAGTCTTACTTGAAATTGGTATAGGTTTCCTATTTTAAAAAAAATAACATGTATATATCGGATTTTTCTTAAAACATATGCCCTTCGAAATCACGGGCTCTGTGCGAAAGTCCTCCCCGCACACCGTCTAAGCCTCCCCAGCTGGTATTCGAAAAATAGATATAAAATGTTTAAATTTAAGTAAGATTATTTGCTATTTTAATGGAATTTTACTTAATAATGTTAAAAGTGTATGCATATCGATTTCAGGTTTTAATTTCATGAAAGACGTCCTAAAATTGGCCAAGATCAACATGTTACGCATTATGAAAAAGAAGGGGTAAGCAGGCCTGGTAGTCCGGATTCTACACATGGGCTTACAACTCTTGGGCTAAATTGATAGTTGGGTTTACACCTGGTTATGTTTTGCAAAGCCCAATATTAGTTAAATGATATTAGTAGTTTAAATTAAACTAGTGTAATTTCACACTCGACGCGACGGATATTTGTTCTGTACCAGTCCGGCTCATTACAGTAATAGAAAAACAAACCATGAAAAATAAAGTTGTAATAAACCAAGTTCCTATTAATGATTAAAAAATGTATACATAAATAGTAAAAGAAGAGTAAATGTAACATATTAAATTAGAATCACAGACGTATATTGATGCGTGTGAAGTGTTAGATATTTTAGGTGTATATTTTAAGCCCCTTTAACACTTATTTTTAGCCAAGTTTTAAATTTATAAAACACGATATTTCACTAACACTAAACACACATATGGGCAAGTGCACCCATCGTGAGCGTAGTATAGTGTTGGTAAGATACCGAGGTCGTCCAAGGACACAAGAGCTTTTAGTACCGGTTTATCCTCAACGTCTAATCAAAATAAAAAGGTTTAGAAAAATGTTTTAAACTAAGAAAAGTAAAAACTAACTAAAATGCTGAAAATAAAACTAAAATAAAAACAGATAGACAAGATGAATCACTTGGTTCTGACTCGTATCTAGTGTAACCTTTGATTATTTCCGCACTTTTGCACATAATTAAGAGATTATCTTAGTTATTGTAGTAGGCCCCTCTTTTGAAGGTGACGTTACCCTCACCCCAGTAGTTTGAGTCAGCAAGGATGCAATCCTAAAATGGTGGATTATTGGAAGATAATTAATTAAGTTATTAATGCAATATTATGGTAGGCCCCTCTTTTGGAGGTGACGTTACCCTCGACTAAGTAGTCTGAGTCAGCAGGGATACAGTCCTAAGTAGCCGGGTTATAGTATTAATAGTAGTTAACTTATGAGGGGATCAAAGAGTTTGGACCCCCGCCATCCAATACCGTTAAGTATTGAAGGAGGTCCTACTAAATTTGACCCAGGTCCATTGCAGGACCTCTAAACGCTGAACAATGGCAAGACCTTTACCAAACCGTTCCCTTAACCCCCGACCAGGTAGCCAACATACCTCCATATAGACCGTGGAGATATGAATGGTGAAAATCTTTTATTTTATATAGACAGTAAAATAATGCCAAGACACCACGGACAAACGATAAGGAAAGATCACCTTCAACATAAGCAACTAGTTATTAAAGTCATTAATACAAAACCAAATAAAAAGTGCAAAAGATTAGAAATAAAAAGTATTACACTAGACACTTTGTCTTCACCAAGTGATGTAAGAGACTTAGGCAAACATGGCCTTGATTGTCAAGAACTCTTACGATCAATCTTGGATCCCTAGACGACTCACACACTCTACGATGGACAATGGATGATGGTGGTGGATGATGGTGTTATGGTGGTGGTGGGTGGTGGGTGAAGTGTGAGAGAGGTGGTGTGCCAAGGGATGGTTTGAGCTTGAGCCAAGCACTTCTATTTATAGGCTGAACAGAAGCTCGGGCACGGCCCCGTGTCCACATCCTTCTCTTTCTTCATTAAATGCAGCTTTGTCTTATTAGTTGACCACGCCCCCGTGTCCGCTGAGCACGACCCCGTGTGCAGAAGAATCTTTGTACTATGAAGATTTGCCTGGATTGTGCGAATCTTATAGTTGACCACGGCCCCGTGTCCGCTGAGCACGGCCCCGTGGTGGGCAATAGAAGCTTCTACCACTTTGTCTTTTCTGCTGACACTTGGGCACGCCCCCGTGCTGGCTGAGCACGGGGCGTGTTCAGGCTTCTGATCTCTTGTTTTGCTTGGGAAGATGCTGTCGTGGGGTCGGGCATGTCACATTCTGTTCCTTTTCTTGTATTTATGTTAGATTTTGATGTCTTTTTGCTTCTTTTGTTAATTTGAGCTCATTTAATCCTGAAAATACAAAAGGAAGACAAAAGCACAATTTTTCCAACATTAGTACTAAAAAAGGGTTAGTTTTATGCTTCATATGATGAAATTTATATGTTACAATTTGAACACATCAAATACCCCCACACTTGAATCTTTGTTTGTCCTCAAGCAAAACTCTTTAATTTGTGGCTATTACACTCCCAAATGAATGGGTAGAGAATAAGGTTTTTTGGGCTTGTCGTAGAGTGTCGGGATTTCCAAGATTCTTTATTTAATTTTATTTTTATTTATTTACAATCCTATTCGTCATGATTTATTTAAAACTTTTCATAAGAGAAATTACTTATTGGGGCATAACATGTCTGTGTAAAATTCTATTTATATACAAGTTCACATACCTCACGGGGATCACTCAACACTTGGCCGAAAATGTATTTTTGTGGATCACTCGAGAGCGGCATGGAACTTACTCCTACCATAGGCTTGCCAAGCAATCAATCATCCTCCTTTTTAACTTATATACCTTTGTAAATATCAAGAGGACTTTGTGGGTAAAGGGTTAGGCTTGGGTTAAAGGTAGGTGGTTGGGTTGGTGGTTAGTGGTTAGTAGAAAAAGGCGAAAAGCGTAACAAGTGTCGGTTTTCGTAAGACTTTTTATTTTTGTAACTTTTATTTTGATGAAGCTATTTATTCAAACAAAGTTATTTTTGATGAACTTGTTTGTTTATTTTCTTTTGCTTCATCATCAACAATTTTTTTTTTTTTTCAAAAGTCATATGAAGAACCGAACTTGTTACTAAAACAAAGGGTTAAAAATGAAAAAGGTTTTGGTGGGTAAAAAGGGTGTTTGGTTTGGGTTATGAAATGAAAAGGTTTAGGCTCAAAGGGGCTAACTAGGGGGATTTTGGGTAGGTGGTAAAAAAAAAAGAAAAATAATGGTGTAGAAATAAAAAAAGGGTTAGTCCTAATGCCTCCATCATTTACTTACTCGGGTTTAAGTTGGTAAGGACTGGGAATGTATCGTCATGGCAAGTTCTAGAGTCGTAAGAACCAAGCGGCTATTCACACAAGAAACGATAATGAGCAATTAGTTCTAATGATATGTAAGTGTTTGCTCAATAAAGGCTCAAAACTCACTTTTGTGGGAAGGAGTTTTTATGTGATCAAGTATATATATAATCAAATTTTAACTAAGCTTGTTATGCCTTTTCATAACTTTCTTATGTTGGTTCTTTTTATCACGACGCTATCGATTGTAAATTCGTAAAAATATAACCTTTTTAGAACTTGAATTTCCCGAGTTAAACCTAGACAAGTAAAAAAAAAATTAAAAATTTTTGAAAAAATTTGGGGTGATTAGCGGTTCCAATAGAGTTTTGTGTAAGGCTTGTATTTAGGACTTGCAAGATTCAAGGTTTTAGCATCCCCCCCACACTTAAATTACACATTGTCCTCAATGTGTCCCAAAAATAAGTTTTTAGGTTGATTGAATGTGTAAAAAGGTGTAAAAAGTAAAAATTTTGTGTTACTGGTTTCCTGGGCACGACCCCGTGTTGCGTGAAAACGACCCCGTGCTCAGGTGCCAGTAACGAAGACTTACAGAAGGTGAACACGGGGGCGTGTCGGCTAAACACGACCCCGTGTCTGTCAAGGTCTGCAGAAATAAAACAATCAGCAGGTTCAGGGGAGTGGGCACGGGGGCGTGTTGGCTGGACATGGCCCCGTGTGGACAGTCTGCAAAGTTGAAAAACAGGTTTCTTTCGTCGGTTTTTCTGTCCCGGCTTTAGTAGTACTAATGTTTAGCACTCTAAGCCTCGTATGTACCTGCTTATTCAATAGACACCATACCATACCATGGCAAACATCCTACTTTTACCAATATTCAACATCCATGTCAAAGTTAAAAGAAAAATAAATGCAGAAAATAAAAGAAGTTAGGGAAAGTAAATTGTTCAACACTTGGCACGCAGGCCATCAATTGTTCAAGAGTGGAAAAGGGTTAACCTGGGAAACCATCAAACAACCTTCTCTTCCTCCGCTCCTCCCGCCTACTCCTTGGCATCGTCATCATCATCATCGTCATCATCCCCCCCATGGCGTGCAATGTGGTCTCGTATGTATCCAACATCGTCTTGGATATCGGATATGTTTCTTTCGATAGCTCCGACCCGGTGGTAGGTGTTGCTCGCCATGTTGTAGGTGTTCCTGGTGCACATAAGGTTTTCCTGCAACAAATCATGCAAACTTTGAAAGTTAGGAAAACCGCCTCCCGAGGAGGATGATTGGCCCGGATCACCATGGGGTTGGTATTGATGATGTTGTGGAGCTTGGAGGACAAGCGCTTCTTGCGGGTTCCATGCATGACCTTGCATCCTTTGAAAACTCATCGTCCCGTCTTCCGCCTCATAAATCAGGTTCATTGAGCGGCATATGTGTATATCCACCATACCCGACCATGGGCTCCTTTCAAATGCCCTAGGTATGTGGGCGAAGTGCCTGAAGAGACGGTACACCCATCCCCCAAAAAAGATAGGAGTCGGTGCACTAGCAAGGCGGTTGTGATGCATGTTTCGGAGCATGAGGAACGGAACATCGAGCGGCCTGCGGTTGTGGATGCAGTGGAGGACAACCAAATCTCTTAACCCAACGACGCCACTACTGTCATGCCTTTGGCTAAGAGAGTAGCCGAGGAGCCTATGAATGTATCTGTATAGTGGATCCCTCAACTTTGTACTCTTAGTGCTGCTCGGATTGTAGTACCCTTCTCCAATCTGAGCCCAAATAGCTTGGCGTTCGTTTTCACCTATCTCTCTCATTCCTCCAGTATTTTCTTCATTTCCCGCATCCTCTTCCGCATACAACCCTACAATCGATCCAAACTGAGCCATAGAGATCGAATACCTCGTTCCGCCACATCGGAATGATACCCCGTCATTGTCGAAACGGGTCAGACCTCGAGTTGAATGCAAAAGTGCTATAGAATTCCAATGTGCATTCATGGACGGAACGGAGTCGAGTTGTTAGGGCGACTCTGAGTGGTCCCGTGACAATGTTGTTGAAACGGTCAATTTGATTCACCAAGGTTAGCAAGTCCGTGCACGCTTGCCTCGGGTATCCCTCTGGCCTTGTTTGAAGTATCTCGTATCGAGCTCTAGCATCGAGCTCAGTGGCGTTGAATCTTGTGAACTTCCTAGCCATCTGAAAGAATACACCAAAAGTTAGCACGAAACAGAAATATTTTCAGACAAAACTGCAAACAGTGGGCTGGACACGGCCCCGTCTGTAACTCAAAAATCCCATTTTTCGTCCCGGTTTCGAAAACTTGAAAATTTTTGGTCCAATAGGTGCGGTTTCCCCCGAAAATGAAACCCTAAGTGCCGTTTTTCCCAAAATAGCCCGTTTACCCTATCAATTTTATCTTTTTCGGTTAAAAAACAAAGGTTCGGGGTTTTTGTGAGAAATCCAGTGAATCTGTGAACAATACAAGTGTATCTACTTCCCTTAACACTAATCTAACTAAATGCAAACAGATCTAAACAAAAATTTGAGGTTCGATCTGGATGAACATCAAGAACCCTAGATTTTTCCCCAAATTTTTGGTGTTTTAACTACATGCAAGTAACTAATCTAACTACTAAGAGTGATAGAATCATACCTTGATGTTGTTAGAGCGATAGGAGACGTTGAAATTCTGCGAAAAATCGCTTGGAACCAGAGCTTTTTCGGGGAAACGGGGCGTGTGGAATGAAGTAACTGTTTTGAAAAAGGGGTTTTATCCCGACTGCAGCGCGGACACGGCCCCGTGTCCAGCGGACACGGCCTCGTGCCGAGCAAAGTTTTGAATTTTTTTTTTAGTGCTCGTGTGAGTGCCCTTGTTCCCCATAAGCTTTAGTTAGAAAACTTACCGCTTTGTTTGTTGTCTCAATCGTTCGTAACTTACCAGGCATGATGTTTTATTCTTCCACCGTTTGAAGCGAGATCTCTTCTTCTTCATCCTCAATGAATCCTTGATAGAGTTTCAGCCGTTGGCCATTGACTTTAAATGGAGGCCCATTTCGAGATTTAATTTCTACTGTACCGTGTGGGAAAATATGGGTGATGGAAAAAGGTCCTGACCACCTAGACTTTAACTTACCAGGAAACAGTCGAAGTCGTGAATTAAACAAAAGAACTAGATCCCCTACCCGAAATTCATTAGGTTTAATGTGTTTGTCATGCAAATTTTTCATTCTTTCCTTATAAATTTCAGAGTTTGAGTATGCATAATTCCTAAGCTCGTCTAATTCATTTAATTGACAAAAACGATTTTTACCAGCAAATTCTAAATCTAAGTTTACATTTTTGATTGCCCAGTAGGCTTTGTGTGCAATTTCTACTGGCAAGTGACAACTTTTTCCATAGACTAGCTTATACGGGGTTGTACCTATTGTTGTTTTATAAGCAGTTCGAAAAGCCTATAAAGCATCATCTAATTTATCTGCCCATTCCTTTTTATTTAACCCTACGGTTTTTTCGAGTATTCGTTTTAAACCTCTATTAGTCACTTCGGCTTGTCCGTTTGTTTGAGGGTGATAGGCTGTCGAGACCCGGTGATAGACCCCATATCTTGTTAAAATCTTTTTGAGTTGATGGTTGCAAAAACGGGTACCCCTATCACTTATTAATGCTTTATGCGTGCCAAAACGAGAGAATAATTTTTTCAGAAATCTTACCACAACTCTTCCATCATTTGTTGGAAGTGCCTCGGCTTCGGCCCATTTAGACAAGTAGTCTACTGCCACAAGTATATATTTGTTTCCTTTCGATGGTGGAAAAGGTCTCATAAAGTCGAGTCCCCACACATAAAAAATTTCACAAACAAGAATGCCATTTTGTGGCATCTCATTTTTGGAAGAAATATTACCTGTTCTTTGGCAAGCATCACATGTCTTGACAAGACTTTGGGCGTCTTTGTAAATGGTTGGCCAATAAAATCCTGAATCAAATACCTTTCGTGCGGTACTAGCGGCACCATGATGCCCTCCGTATGGACCTTCATGACAATGGCGGAGAATTCTTCGTGCTTCGCTACCATGTACGCATCGTCGGACGAGTTGGTCGGCACACATTTTGAAAAGATATGGATCTTCCCAAAAGTAGTGTTTCACATTGGCAAAGAATTTTTTTTCTTTGATAATGTGACCATCCTTTTGTGACTATACCGCTAGCTAGGTAGTTAGCATAGTCGGCGTACCATGGCTCTTCCTTATATTCCACCATTTCCAGGGACTCGGTTGGAAATTTTTCGTTGATTTGCTCGTCCCTGGTTGCCTCCAAAGCTGGGTCTTCTAAGCGCGAAAGATGATCTGCTGCGGTATTTTCTGCTCCTCTTTTGTCTCTGATTTCAATGTCAAATTCTTGGAGGAGTAGAATCCACCGAATCAAACGTGGTTTTGCGTCCTGCTTCTTGAAAAGATATCGAATGGCTGCATGATCTGTATAGACTATAGTTTTAGAAAGAACAAGATAAGAACGAAATTTATCAAAAGCAAATACCACAGCTAGTAATTCTTTTTCAGTTGTTGTGTTATTTTCTTGTGCATCATTAAGTGTTTTACTAGCGTAATAAATTGGGTGGAACTGCTTTTCTTTTCTTTGTCCCAAGACAGCTCCAATTGCAAAGTCACTAGCATCACACATGATTTCGAAAGGAAATTTCCAATCAGGCGCTATCATGATAGGTGCATTGACTAACATCTCTTTTAAGGTTAGAAATGCTTGGTTGCAATCCTTGTCAAAGATGAAAGGGGCATCTTTTTCAAGTAATTTCGTTAGAGGCCTTGAGATTTTTGAAAAGTCTTTGATAAATCGTCTATAGAATCCGGCATGCCCTAGGAAACTTCTGATAGCTCTTACGGAGGATGGAGGTGGTAATTTAGAAATGGTATCTATTTTGGCCCGATCCACCTCCATTCCTTCGCTCGAGATCTTGTGACCGAGCATTATTCCCTCCGTCACCATGAAATGGCATTTTTCCCAATTAAGGGCGAGGTTAGTTTCCTCACATCGGGATAGCATTCATTCAAGGTTATCGAGGCATTGGTCGTATGAATCCCCAAAGATAGAAAAGTCGTCCATGAAGACTTCCATTGTCTTTTCTATCATGTCATGGAAGATGGCTACCATGCAACGTTGGAATGTTGCTGGGACATTACATAGACCAAACGGCATGCGTCGATAAGCAAAAGTTCCATAGGGACATGTGAAAGTTGTCTTTTCTTGGTCTTCGGGTGCTATCGGGATTTGAAAGTAACCTGAAAAACCATCCAAGAAACAGTAAAATTTATGACCGGATAATCTTTCTAACATTTGATCAATGAAGGGCAAAGGAAACTGATCTTTTCTTGTTACTTCATTTAATCGTCTATAATCTATACATACTCTCCATCCTGTGACGGTTCTCGTTCATTCTTTTCGTTAGTTATCACCGTTATACCTCCTTTCTTTAGAACTACTTGGACGGGACTCACCCAAGGACTATCGGAGATAGGATAGATAAGTCCGGCGTCAAGTAGTTTGATGACTTCGTTTTTAACCACTTCTTGAACGTTTGGATTCACTCGACGTTGTGGTTGTATGACCGATTTGTAGTCATCTTTCATCAAAATTTTGTGTGTGCACATAGAATGACTAATTCCTTTTTTGTCTACAAGTTTCCAAGCTATTGCATTTTTATGTTTTTTCAAAAGACTAATTAATTTTTCTTTTTCTAAGCTATCTAATTTAGACGAAATAATTACAGGTAAATTACCCTCTTTGTCTAGAAAAGCATATTCCAAACCTTTTGGAAGTTCTTTGAGCTCAAGTGGTGGGTCTTTATGAGACTCCTTATTTGGTTGCTCATTTCGATCAAGAACTTTAAAAGTTTGTTCTATGGCGACCTCTTCTTCAACAAAGTGGTCAATCTCTTCACTTGTATCGGGTGGTTCATCTTCATCTTCAATTAGGGGGTCATTATTGCTGAATGGATATTTCATTGACCGTTCGAGATCGACACTTCTTTTAAATGCCCCTAATTGAAGAGGTAGATTGTTGAACTTCCGGGTTTTCAAAGCTTCGTGTGTTTTTACAAATGGTCGTCCCAACATTAGAGGAGCGTCATCGAGGATGACAAAGTCGGTCGGTATTACCAATTGATTTGTTTGAACCAAAACATCCTCAACTATACCGATTGATTTTATTACTTTCCGATTGGATAGAAAAATGGGTATTTGAAGTGGAGAAAAATCACTAATACTTAATTTTTCGAAAATGTAGTTAGGCATTATGTTAACACAAAGATCTTTATCGATTGTGACGTTACTAATAAATGAATTTTGAAAGAAACATGGAACCGGTGTAATGTTAATTTCAAATGGGTCTTCTTTTATTAGCGACGTTTGATCATTAGTTAACTTAACACTTACCGTTTCGTCAATTTTAGTGTTAGTGTTTAACTCTTTTAAAAACTTAGCATGAGTGGGTACTAAACAATGATTTTCAAAAGAAGGTGACAAGAGATTAATTTCTTCAAAATTAGACTCTTCTTGTATTTTAACGTTGTCGGACTCACCTATTTCGTTGTTTAACTCATGTGTCGGTTTTTCACTTATTTGTTCTTCCATTTTTACAATTTCAGTTATCTCTTCATTTTTTAATTCTTCTCTTGCGCGGGACTCCTCTTCCCTTGCGCGAGATTCTCTTATACAGCGATCGATAACTCTTATGTGTTCTAATATCCTATCGGTCATTTCAGTTATAGAAAAAGAATCGGTATTTTCTAAGCTTGAATCCGGTTGTTCGTCCCTTTGTTCCTCATAATACCCATATGAAGTCGATGGTTCGCACCAATGTTCTTCATTGTAAGCATATGGTGGATAAGGTTCGTAATTTTGTTCTTCATAATACTCATATGAGGTGGGTTGTTCACGCCAAGGTTCCTCATAGTAAGCATACGAAGGTGGTGGCTCATATCTTGGTTCCTCAAAGTATGAGTATGAAGGCTCATACCTTGGTTCATCAAAATATGAGTATGAGGGAGGAGGTTCATACCTTTGGTCTTCATAGGATGTGTATGAAGTTGATGGCTCGTACCTGGGCTCCTCATAGTAGGTGTATGAATTGGATGGTTGATATGAGTGATTATTTTGAACCGATCGTGCGTTATGACAATTAGTGCAATAATTACCCCTATAATCATCCTCCTCATAGGTGTAGTTGTAACCTCCTGAGTATTGATCCATAAGAATCACTCAGCAGACCACAACTGAGTCTCGAGATCAGAAAACAAAAATAAAAACGGAAACAGAGGCTGGACACGGCCCCGTGTTCAGTGAGCACGACCCCGTGTTCAGGATCTGTATCTGGGCGTTTTAATTAAATTTACTGATTTCGTTGAGCACGGGGCGTGTTCAGTGAGCACAGCCCGTGTTCAAGCTACTGTTACTGGATGTTTTTATGAAAATGTGCAGCACGGCCCCGTGTTCAGTGAACACGGCCCCGTGTACAAGTTACTGTAAATGCAAATCAAAACTAAAATGCAGAAAAATGTGCGCGCGTTTTAAAAGGTTTTGAAAAACTGATTAGGCCGTCGATTTTAAGCTTTCTTAAAATCCTTGTGTCCCCGGCAGCGGCGCCAAAAACTTGATGCGTGTGAAGTGTTATATATTTTAGGTGTATATTTTAAGCCCCTTTAACACTTATTTTTAGCCAAGTTTTAAATTTATAAAACACAATATGTCACTAACACTAAACACACATACGGGCAAGTGCACCCATCGTGAGCGTAGTATAGTGTTGATAAGATACCGAGGTCGTCCAAGGACACAAGAGCTTTTAGTACCGGTTTATCCTCAACGTCTAATCAAAATAAAAAGGTTTAGAAAAATGTTTTAAACTAAGAAAAGTAAAAACTAACTAAAATGCTGAAAATAAAACTAAAATAAAAACAGATAGACAAGATGAATCACTTGGTTCCGACTCGTATCTAGTGTAACCTTTGATTATTTCCGCACTTTTGCACATAATTAAGAGATTATCTTAGTTATTGTAGTAGGCCCCTCTTTTGAAGGTGACGTTACCCTCACCCCAGTAGTTTGAGTCAGCAAGGATACAATCCTAAAAGGGTGGATTATTGGAAGATAATTAATTAAGTTATTAATGCAATATTATGGTAGGCCCCTCTTTTGGAGGTGACGTTACCCTCGACTAAGTAGTCTGAGTCAGCAGGGATACAGTCCTAAGTAGTCGGGTTATAGTATTAATAGTAGTTAACTTATGAGGGGATCAAAGAGTTTGGACCCCCGCCATCCAATACCGTTAAGTATTGAAGGAGGTCCTACTAAATTTGACCTAGGTCCATTGCAGGACCTCTAAACGCTGAACAATGGCAAGACCTTTACCAAACCGTTCCCTTAACCCTCGACCAGGTAGCCAACATACCTCCATATAGACCGTGGAGATATGAATGGTGAAAATCTTTTATTTTATATAGACAGTAAAATAATGCCAAGACACCACGGACAAACGATAAGGAAAGATCACCTTCAACATAAGCAACTAGTTATTAAAGTCATTAATACAAAACCAAATAAAAAGTGCAAAAGATTAGAAATAAAAAGTATTACGCTAGACACTTTGTCTTCACCAAGTGATGTAAGAGACTTAGGCAAACATGGCCGTGATTGTCAAGAACTCTTACGATCAATCTTGGATCCCGAGACGACTCACACACTCTACGATGGACAATGGATGATGGTGGTGGATGATGGTGTTATGGTGGTGGTGGGTGGTGGGTGAAGTGTGAGAGAGGTGGTGTGCCAAGGGATGGTTTGAGCTTGAGCCAAGCACTTTTATTTATAGGCTGAACAGAAGCTCGGGCACGGCCCCGTGTCCAGTGGGCACGACCCCGTGTCCACATCCTTCTCATTCTTCATTAAATGCAGCTTTGTCTTATTAGCTGACCACGCCCCCGTGTCCGCTGAGCACGACCCCGTGTGCAGAAGAATCTTTGTACTATGAAGATTTGCCTGGATTGTGCGAATCTTATAGTTGACCACGACCCCGTGTCCGCTGAGCACGACCCCGTGGTGGGCAATAGAAGCTTCTACCACTTTGTCTTTTCTGCTGACACTTGGGCACGCCCCCGTGCTGGCTAAGCACGGGGCGTGTTCAGGCTTCTGATCTCTTGTTTTGCTTGGGAAGATGCTGTCGTGGGGTCGGGCATGTCACATTCTGTTCCTTTTCTTGTATTTATGTTAGATTTTGATGTCTTTTTGCTTATTTTGTTAATTTGAGCTCATTTAATCCTGAAAATACAAAAGTAAGACAAAAGCACACTTTTTCCAACATTAGTACTAAAAAAGGGTTAGTTTTATGCCTCATATGATGAAATTTATATGTTACAATTTGTACACATCATATATTTATAGAAATTGGTTAAAATTTCCACCTCTACACATTTTTTTCTATGAAAATATTAATTTCAACTATTTAAATTAAAAATCAAGTTCACTAGTTCGAAAATTTTTACCCCCATTGTATGATCACCCACTATTATTGGAAAAAGGGTAGGAAGAAGATGCTTCAAGAAAAAAAATAGAGTAAATTACGTTTTTGACCCATGTGGTTATATCACTTTTATTATATTAGCCCAAAATAAGCATTTTTACATATCTGCCACCATGGTCTCTATAACTAACCATTTTGACCCCTAAGTCTAGAGATCATGTGGCCAAAATGGTTAGTTATAGAGACCATGGGGGCCAAAATGGTTAGACTTAGGTGCCAAAATTGTTAGTTTTAGAGACCATGGGGACATATATGTTAAAAATTCTTATTTTGGTTAGACTGAAATGTTTAGACTTAGGTGCCAAAAACGTAATTTACTCAAAAATTTAATAGTCAATTAACACTACAAAAACAGTCAATGAATTCAGACTTGTCAAATTTGATTGAAACATTTACAAAACTACTAATGACACCTACTATAGAATTAAATATTATAGACTTACGACAATGTGGTCTTTGATTTCATGGCCTTAAAATTTATATTTATATACACTATAAAAACCATGAGGGGAATAGTGCTGCCTGACACCCCCTTATTGATCGATTCTTTTTGTATTTAACTTTTAAATTATCAGTTTCGCTAATATACAAGTTTATCCCTTGTGTTTTTAAAAAAAAAAATCTTCTTTTTATTGGTTAACTTTGTTTATATGCGTATTTAGTCCATTTGATTTACTAGCTTCGGTTGTGTACATGTTTAGTCCCTCTATTTTTATTCTTTAAAGTAATTGATTGTCGCTTTTTGTATTTTACTTCTAAACCTTCAGGTTCGCTAATATACATGTTCATCCCCTCTGTTTTATAAAAAAAAACTTTTTTTATTGGTTAACTTTGTTTATATACGTGTTTAGTTCCTCTGCTTTAACTTTGGTAGTGTACCTGTTTAGTCTATCTACTTTTATTCCTTTTAGTATTTCATCTTTTAGCCTTTTTCCCTTGCTGTTGTAATGAATCAACCTTGGAGAATAGTGATATTTAGCTATTGGTGGGCGAGGCATAAACTAGTTGAATACAAGTTTGAAATGAAGCATCAGTCTAAGACTGGTGTATATTTAGTTTGTTGTTAAAATAAAAGAAGCATCAACCAATCCTATATCGGCATTTAATATAAAAAAAAAAAGAAGAATTCTCCAAAAATTATGCTCTACCACTGATCCTATAGAATTTATGGAGTCTGCAATAATTACTAAGTTTCTCGACAACCTCAATTTTAGTCCATTGTTGGGTTAAAATGTCCAAATGTTTAAGTTCTTTTATTCTTATCCATGGGCCATCATTTCTTTACTTTTAGTTCGTTGACTGGACCTAAAGGGAACAATCTTGACCCAAAGCCTTCCAATCTGGACCCAATACAACTTGCATTATGTTGACTTTTATGTGTTGGGCTTGTGGCAAGTAGCCAAAAATATCTTATTTAAATTTTTGAAAAAAAAAAGAGCAGGACCAATAGAATACATGTTTCTATTCATTTATCGTATATGGGGGAAAAGATCAAATAGGAAGTTTGTTTTTGATAGGAAGTATAGGAAGCAATAATAGATTGACACATGACAAAGATAAAAAAACACAAGAGGGGCATTTTAGTCAAACACAAATTAATCATATAACCCTAGATCTAAGAAAACCCAAATCAGTTCATCCTACCTCGACCTTCACACCACCATCACCACTCCACCACCCACCCCTCCACCATCGGAAGCGGCACAACTACCACTTGCCGCCGTACCTCCGTACAATCACCACCAACCTCCACTTGAGCTTCTCCTTCTATGTAATAATTGTTACTGATTTGGTTCGAATTCGAATATAAGCTCGATTTCAATCTTCGATCACCGCGAGTTAACTCAAATGGAACAACCGAGTTTCGATCTTAGAAAGGTGAAGCCGTCGTCAAAGTCGTCCGCCGTCGGACCCAGTGCCAGAAGTTTATGTGAGAACGATGACGTTGCGTTTTACCTCCTAAACCACCGTTGCCGCCGTCGTCTCTTCCCGGTGATATCTGTTCTTTTCTAGAAAATTAAAAGGATGATATTGTCGATGCCATGACAATCTGCAAAGAGGGTTTATGCATTTCATTATTTTAAGAAATAGGTACAGATGGAATTTTTGAACAATTGTGATTTTTTCCCTGTAGCAAAAAAAAAAAATTATAGTTTGTTACTGTTAGTGCTTTTCATCTTGTTCCATTTTAATTTGTGGGTTTATGTTTCGTAAAACGCAACAATGATTTTAATTACATAATGTAAAACGCAACAATGATTTCGTAAAACGCAACAATGTTTCGTAAAACGCAACAGTGTTTCATAAAACACAACAATGATTTTAATTTATGGGTTTATGCTATTGCGTTTTAGAAAAAAAATGTATTTTATGTGTTTTTTGTTCCATTGCGTTTTAGAAAAACACAATTTTGAAGTGTTTTTAGTCCATTGCGTTTTAGGTAAAACACATTTTTATGTGTTTTCAGTACATTGCGTTTTAGAAAAAAACACTTTCTTTTGTGTTTTTAGGCCATTGCGTTTTAGAAATAAGATATTTTTTTTGTGTTTTCAGTCCATTGCGTTTTAAAGAGAACACTTTCTTTTGTTTTTTTAGGCCATTGCGTTTTAGAAATGAGACACTTTTAAGTGTTTTCTGGCCATTGCGTTTTATAAATAAGACATGTGTTTGTGTTTTTGGTGCATTGCATTTTAGGTAAAACACATTTTTATGTATTTTTAGTCCATTGCGTTTTAGAAACTACACTTTCTTTTGAGTTTTTAGGCTATTGCGTTTTACAAATAAGACATTTCTTTTGTGTTTTTGGTGCATTGCGTTTTAGAAAAATGTCATTTTTTAGGTTTTTTTTTCCATTGCGTTTTACGCAACTGGGTTTTCAAATTTTTTTTTTTCGAAAATATAGCAATAGTATACTCGTTTTAAAGATAAAAAAAAGCTCTTTTTTTTGTGCAATTTTTATAAAAAAATAATGTTGTATGAAAGAGTTATTAACGTTTAAAAAATGGGGGGAATTGGAGGAGAGAGAAACTATTGTTTTCGATTGACTAGAATGCCCCTAAATAAACTCACGCACCTCTTTTCTTCTCTTCAATTTCCATCATTTAATCTTAGCCCTTGATTAACTAAATGGATGGCCAACATCACTTCCTAGCCTTCTTAGCCAAATAAACTTTCTATTGTATCTCCACCCTCGTAGATGGATCTATATATGAACTTGATTGCTAATCTTAAGAACCCATTGTAACAATCAATCTTTACACTTCACTTTTGTACTCACTAAACTACGTTGTGGGTTGAATAATGGGAAATCAATGGGGTTTGGGGCTCCATTTTATTTTTGTAAATGTTTTTTATTTGAAGCCACAAGTAGCAGTTCAGGTGCTCAAAATACAACAGTGGCATGCGTTGAACACGGACGACTAGCTCTTCTGCAGTTCAAATACAATGACAAAGATGGATCTCCTTTGTGAGAAATTTACGGAAGCGAAACGGTTGTCGACCGATGAAAAACTTCACCAAACAAAGCAGTTTCAAGATGCGTTAGAAGTTTTAAGTTCCAATAAAGATATGTTTCTTAAGTTTTTACAAGAGCCTAATTCGTTATTCTCACGAAATATATACGATTTACAGTCAGTTCCGCCACCGCCAGATTCTAGAAGGATCACGATTCTTAAACCGTCTAAGTTAGCGGATGACGAAAAGCATGTTTGGAATCAAAAGGGTTCCGATATTTTATTTTCTCCAGAATGTTGCAAAGATGACAATACCCCTAATCAGCCGACGCGAATTGTGGTACTGAAACCTAGTTCTGTGAAACCTCAAAATATCAAAATATCACATGATGACGTTTTCGATGCGGATCCGGAAGAGACCGCATATGAGATTTCAGAAAGTTTAAGCGGGCTTAGACGGGACGAAACCGAAACCCAAGTTATTTCGGTTTTTCACACGGTTATATCGGTTAATAAGACACTTAATTGCATATCTCGAAAACAATGTTCGAACACGTGCTAAAGCTTAAGTGGACAAGTATATTGTTAAACATCTTGAACTGTCATTATCATTCCTTGTGCTTAAATTCGTTAAAAGGATACTAACTGTGATAGATTTTGATAGATAAGCCAATATGACCTTCTTGTCCGCGTTTTCACAAAAAGATAATGCTTGTAAATATCTTAGTTTCATTTCCGTTTCAAATATTGAAAATTACAAAAAAGATTTTCGGTGTATTTTAATATAAAATTCGAAAAATACAAAAATATTTTATTTCTCGTTTCCATGAGTGGGCTTTATATTTTTAACGATACTCCAAAGGGGTTTACAATTTTGAAAAGGGATTAAAATCAATCTGGTGAGGTAATTTAAAATGTCTTTCAATAAAAAACATTCGATCTTGCTTAGTTGTTCTAAGTGTGGGAAACCGTGTTCCAAGTTGGTAGAAATATTTGTAAGTATGTGTTACTTAAAAATTTTTGAGCTAAAATATGTTAACATTGTTGGTTTTGAAATTCATTTGGGCTTTCATGGTTTCTAATGAAGTTTTGAGTTTGATAAGCTATTTTAGAAGACAAGAAGCTTGCTTTTCGGTGTGCTCAAGTTATTCGATGTTGTGTGAAGAACAAGACTGGAGCTGGAAGTGGTTTCTCGAAGATTTGATGAGGATCTACAGAACCCGCATATATCAAGGGGGAGTCTGTAAATGCATCTCAGGTTGATAGATGTTGGTTGCGGCTTATCGAATATGTGCTAAAGATTTACAGATCCCGCATATAGCAAGGGGGAGTCTGTAAATGCATCTAAGTTTGATAGATGCTGGATCCTGCCAAAGTTCGATACTTCAGGAACTTGTTTTGAGAATTATTTAAAGCCATCTAACAAATGCGGACATGAATATGTCTCTATGGTCCGCATGTGTGATTTAAAAGTCATAAGAACTTATGGAATTAACATGGCTTGTTCGCATTTGTTATTATAGATTGCATAGGGTCCGCATTTGTTGAATGTAGTATGTCAGTACTTGTGGTTCATTTATATTATCCAAAATTGTAGTTTTGGTTATGTGACAGTACTTGTTTGTTAAGTACTAACTAGGGTTTCATTGTAAGGGTCCGAACTTAGGTGTGTATATATAGTCTAAGTGTCTGTACGCATTGTGGTATCCAATGAATTCAATGAAACAGTGAAAATTTTGGAGAAAACTTCTTGTGCAAACAAACCCTAGCTTTGTGTGTTCTTCATTCAATCTGTGTGATTGTTGATTGTGAATACTCTGTGTATTCACGGTTCTCTCATCTTCTACACCTTCTGTACGAGCTCTACGTTGTGGTACGAGACACGCGGTGGTTTCCGCACATAGCGTGTGTGTTCGATTGGTCCGGTTCGTGTGTTGGGCGAAGGAAGATGACCTTACAACAAGATCAGGTCGAACGTGAACGAGAGAGAGAGCGGGCCAGAGATGCGACATGGAAATTGAAGGTGGAAAAATGATGAAAAGTTAGGATAAGAGTAAAAAGCTTTCGTTTTGTAGACATTGAAATGTTAACGATCGTATTAGTTTTTAATTTTGATTAGGATTTATTGGTATTTTTATTTTATGATTTAAACAAGTTTTTATGAATCATTTGGAAATTTTTATGTAGAAAAGTTTTGGTTATTCTAAATATTTTGTTATTTTATCAAAAAAAAATTTATAAATTTGAATTGTGTAGCAATATTAATATCACTTTTATTTCTTAAAATGTTGCAAATTTGTTGAAACAAAAACAAATTGTAGCAAACTCTGTCCAAACAATTTGTAGCAAATATGTGGAAATGAGTTGTGGCAAACTTGTCGAAAAAATTTGTAGCAAATTCGTCGACATGAGTCGTGGAAAATTTGTCAAAACATGTTGTAGAAAATTTGCCGAAACCAATTGTGGCAAATTTGTCGGAGTATTTAGTCTTTGTTAGTGCTTTTATTTTTATTGTTATTAAAAATAAATAAAATATAAAAATAAAATAAATTCAGAAACCATATTTTGTCACAAAGTTGTCGAAACGTTGTGTGTAAAGGTTTAAAAAGGATTTGTCAGAATTTTGTAGCAAAATGTGCATCGAAATATTTTTGTGGGCATTTTGTAGCAAATTTTGTCGTATTTTTGTCGCTAGCTCACTTTTCGACAAGTTTATTTTGCACCAATTTTTTGTCGGAAATTTGTGGGTAACGCTAGTTTTCCACATATTTGCAAAAATTTGGTTGTCACAAAGGTGGCTGTTTTTTAGTAGTGTTAGAAACAATGCTCGAATCGAGTCGAGTCGAGCTGAAGCTTGTATAAGTTAAACGAGCTAGACGTTGAGCTCAGATCAGCTCGTTTGCACCCCTATTATTGTAATCGTTTTAAGCATATTTTATTTTTTAAAATACATTTTTTTAAACTTTGATTATACAGTTGGCATGTGCTTTTTATTCTTATCAACGTCACCATATATAAGTTAAACGAGCTAGACGTTGAGCTCGGATCAGCTCGTTTGCACCCCTATTATTGTATTATTTTTAAGCATATTTTATTTTTTAAAATACAATTTAAAAAAAAAAAACTTTGATTATACAGTTGGTATGTGCTTTTTATTCTTATCAACGTCACCATATATATATATTTTTTTTGTATAAAGTGACAAATGGGTAAAGTGTCAATATAGTTGTGAGTAAAAATGTACCAATAATAGAAGCATAAATGTGCATATTATTAGGTATAGCAATGGGACGAGTTTAGGCAATCCCAACTCAACCCTAAACCCAGTTAATAAGCTTGCTTCAAACCCGTCGAGTTTCTAACCGGTAAATATCCATCGGGCATACCCACGGGTTTCCTGTAAACACGTTTGTTTAAAAAATTACATGTTAGTAATACCCGACCCAAAACTCATTAGGTAACTACTAATCATTATATACAGTATTATCAATAAAAAATATATATCTAATAACTACAATGTATATGGAATAAATTACCTATATATATAATGGATGTGTCATATATATACATATTTAAAAATATAAAAGAAATTATAGCGGGTATACAATCGAGTAAACAAATATACTTTATTTAGTAATTGGGATGGGTAAACGGGTATATTACCAAACCTCAAACCTGCCAAAAAAATAAAAACAGATCCCAAGCCCATCCCAAACCTTAACCGACTCCAAACCCGTCCCAAATGTAACAACTTGTACTCTCATCGTCGAGAGAAGGGTATTTTAGTAATATACGTATTTATTATCTATTATTATTTATTATTATTAGTCAAATAATAACGCGCGACGAGAGGAACCAACCATTTAACGGATAACCCGAAATTGAGTGTACATAATTAGAAGTGCGTAATTTATTAACCGTCGTAAATATTCGTAAATTAAAACGAGCATTTGGGCTTAGCTAGACACCTAATATTAAAAAGGATCCATACATTTGGGCCAAGCCCAAGACCAACCCCACTCCCCTAAAACCCTACCCTATAAGTTATCGTTAACTCTCATTCTATACTTGCTTAAAGTAGAAAGTTGGTGGCTAGCCACCGACCAACTTCTGAGCTTCTTGAATCAAAGGGACTTCTTGAATCAAAAAGACTGGAGGGTAAGAATGGAAAAGCCAGCCATTGTTGACCCCATTTTTTCAAACATAATTATCAAGTGGTTTGCTTTTTACCATAACTTTATGGTAGTGTCCTTTATACCCCCCAACTTTGTTATAGTTTCCGTTTTACCCCCAACTTAATCAAATCTTATTATTAACCCCTCTTAGCACTTAAGTTTAGGAAATGTAAATTTTTAACCCCATAACTTTTTATGAACTTTGTAAAATATCACTTTCACCCCTTGAGAGTTTTTAATTTGACGGTATAAATTCAAGTTCGTCGGGTCGCATATAATAGGTTACGGCTGTACGGTATAAATTCGATTTGCGTTATGTTTTGATCCATTTGCAGCGCAGGTATATGTTATATTGAGTTCAACCGGATACGTCGAAACACGTGTTTTCATAACGTTATCGCACCACATGCGCGCGCGGGTGGTTTTGTTTTAAATGACAATAATTTACAACAGCTACATTTTCCCTTGTCGGCGGGAATAGTGATGTTCGGTGGTTGGCCAAAAGTGGCGGCCACCCTTTTTTTTTTTAATATAATAGTGATAGTAATTTATAGGTCTTGTCAAATTACAATTGTATCCTAAGTTTAAAATTACGATTATGTCCTCGGTTCAAACTAAAATTTATCTTTTGCCTTTACCTAAATTTATACTTTTTCCCTCAGTAAAAAAAATATGCTTTTGACCCAGTTCAAAATAAAATTATTATTTTTGCCCCAGCTAAACTACGATTTGATCCTCAGTTTAAAATTACGAGTTCACCCCCTGTTCAAAATAAAACTTTGGTTAGCGGGAATGGTTGTGTTATGTGGTTGGCCAAAAGTGGCGGCCACTTTCGTTTTTTTTTTTTCCATATAATAGTTATTTATAGGTCCTGCCAAATTACAATTTTATCCTAAGTTTAAAATTATGATTTTGTCTCCGGTTCAAATTAAAATTTTGGTTTTGCCCCTGCTTAAATTTACGCTTTTGTCCTCAGTTAAAAAATACGCTTTTGCCCCAAATTCAAATAAACTTATGGTTTTGCCCCTAGCTAGAGTCCTGCCAAATTACGATTTGGTTCCCGGTTTAAAATTACGATTTGGCCCCCAGTTCAAAATAAAACTTTGGTTTTGCCCCAAGCTAAAAATTATGATTTCGCCCGCAGTTAAAAAATAAGATTTTGCCCCAAATTCAAAATAAAAAATTAGTTTTGCCCTCAGTTAAAAATATTATTTTACCTCCATTATAAAATTATGATTTGACCTCAGCTAAAAAATTGCAATCTTGCCATCGTTTTTTTTTTTGGGCAAAACCATTGTAGTGTTTTATTTTACTTGGTTGAGTCAATTTTGTTTTATTCGTGCGAAACAGCTGCCTAGCACTCGCTAATTGGTCCTGACAAATTATTCTTTTGCTCCCAACTCTAAATTACACGCTTGCCATGGTTTTAGTTATTTTTTTTTAATCATAACTATGATAGTGTTTTTCTTTATTTGGTTAACTTGATTTATCTTTTTTTATATCGTGTTATAAGTAGCATGTATACCTAACCGACATAAAGGCGTACATGTTATTAAACTATGAAATATTCGGTTTAGCGCCCCGCAACGCGGGCGGCGCATAACTCTAGTTCCCTACATAAAAGTTGCCGCCGCACAAACATATCCCTCCCCTCCCTATCTAAACCTCCGGTCACCGGAGAAGGCACTCTGGCCGGCGACAAGTATCGGCCACACCACAACCTCAACAACATAACTTGAGCCAACTTTAAGTAAGCTCGAACATCTATTGAGGTCATTTAATGAACGAGCTCAAACTGATGTTTCAGCTATCAAGCTCAACTAGGCTTGCGAGACTAAACAAGCAGATGACCAAACAAATAATTGCAGATAACAACATAACTTGAGCCAACTTTAAGTAAGCTCGAACATCTATTGAGGTCATTTAATGAACGAGCTCAAACTGAAGTTTCAGCTATCAAGCTCAACTCGGCTTGCGAGACTAAACAAGCAGATGACCAAACAAATAATTGCAGATTTATTGGGTTTACTCCTAAATGGTCCCTCAGTGATCCAAGTTTTCCGTTCAAAAAAATATAGCTAGCAAACAACCAAATTTAAATTAAATGAGTGGAGATCAAACTTAAACAAGCAAAGACTCGGTTAGATGGCCAAACAAATAATTGCAGATTTATTGGGTTTATTTCTAAATTAATGTATAGACATTATTGTCTAGTGGAGATTGATATAATCATATGATTTCTCTGGTGCCATAATAATACTCGAGTAGTCTGTTAGTGATCTAAATTTTTCGTTCTAAGAAAAAAACCAAACACATAATTGCAAAGCACAAGGAATTAACATAAAGTTTACCAAACTTTAAACCTGAAACGTGCATACTGTAAACTACAAGGGCTTAAAAGTTAAAATGCTAATTTTGACCGTAACCTTTTCTTCCTTTCCTATCTTTAAAACCTTTCCTGCATTCTAGAGAGAGAAACTGCAGAATTCTAGAGAGAGAAACAGGAAGAGAGAAGACGATATACATACACACGAACAATGCTAACAATGTGACTCGGTAAGAAGGTCCTAAGCAACTTCAACTCCAAACAAGGTTCTTTAGCAGCAACGTCCGATTCTTCTTTATATTTTAATGCATCTTGAAGACGATAACAACGAGTCTTAAGATTTTGTTCATCTGGTGTCTTCACTTTTTTAGAAAACAAATAGCCAAATATTTTTTCGAATTTTTGGCTACCGGATAGGTATTTGTATTTAGGAATGGGTGGCATAATTTCTAGACAAAAAAAAAAAAAAAAAAAAAATCAAAGTTTAAAAATAGTAATTTTCATCTAACTCTAAACCTAAACAATAAACAATTATACACCAAAGTCTCAAAAGATTCAGTCATTTAACTTCAAGCATCAAAGATTCATAGTTTCATCTAGTTCTAAATCAATAAATCTAAACAAAAAAATTCAATCTATTAATCAATTTTACAATTAAAAATTACATAGCTCAAGGAATAAATCTTGAATATTATAGATGATTGGATGATGATGAAAAAAGTCAAAAAAATTGAAAATTGAACTACGATCGCAGCACTGCAGCAGTTTGGAGGGTTTATTTATTTTTTATTTTTTTGGGCTGCAATTGAAATTTGGAATTTGGGCCTTTTACTTCAGCTTTGGGGCTTAATATTCATCGTTTGGGCTTGTTATATATACATAACATAATAAAGTTATAAATATGTTGGGCCCCTAACATCTTTAGGCCTTGGGCGCCTGCCCAAGAGCCGCCTCTGATCTAAACCTCCGGTCACCGGAGAAGGCACTCCGGCCGGCGACAAGTTTCGGCCACACCACAGCCTCAACAGCAACCCCTTTCCCCTGCCTTGTTTCCCACCCGCACACCCCTCTTTCTTATACATCATCTCCCCTAATTGAAACCCCCTTTTTCTTATACACTCACCTTGCCTGAAGATGAAAAGAATAGCAGACCGAGAGAGACGGCAGAGGAAGAGAGAGAAACAGAGAGCCGCGGCAAATCCTTTTTCCGGCAACCGTTTGCCGGTGACGGTGATGCTGAAGATGTTGATGATGCCGACGATGCTGAAGACGGAGTGTCAACGGTGATGGCGATGGTGGTGGTTCTTGATTCGAGCTCGCAGCAGCGGCGCTGCAGTGGTGGTTGTGTCTCGACTCCGGCAAACGACGTCAACAGATGAGCGGTGGCAGCGGGCACCCCCGTCTCTAAGTCTCTTTGGTCAGTGAATGTTTACTAGTAATTATCTTGTATTCTCGTGATTTATAATTTGTGCATAATTGATGATTTATGGTGTAAATTAAAGTATGTTATCTGAGATTGGGTTCTGCATTCTTTGTTTTAACTGAGTTTAATTGGGTTGATTTACTTGTTTTGTTTTAAGTTTAATTTATTATTGTCTTGATTATCTTACCCTATGAGTTATAAGTTATATATAGTCCTATTGAATCAGTTGATGCTACACACTGAATCACAAGGTATGTGTTTTTGAAGGTTTTTGTTTTTATATCTTGATTAGGGATGTGTATTGTTTCTAAATTAAGAATCTTGTTTTGAGTTCTTGGTAATTGATGATTGATAGCAATGTAGATGCCTTTGATTTAACATCATATTGTTCCTTAACTATAACTATTGTTGGTGATTGATTTGATATTTATAATAATTTATAAATCATGTCTTGTCATTGTTTATTTGTGGTTATATTAAGTGTGGAATGTGTTATTCTTTACAGGTATAAACAAACATGAGTTGGATTCAAAATGGTAAAAAACAAAGCCCTGAAAAACCAATTTCAGGATGTTTGGGAAGAATGGTGAACTTGTTTGATTTGAATACCAGTGTTGGAGGAAACAAGCTCCTTACGGACAAACCGCACCACGATGGTGAACTTTTCAACTTTTTTGCATATATATTTTATCCTCTTTTCATGAGTTAAACTATTGATGAAATATCTAAATACACATACATTCCTATGCAGTTAATATCTGTGATATATCGGTCATCGGTCCCCATGTAATATACTGGTGTCAAATATCGGTATCGATGTCATCGGCGATATTGACCGATATTTGGCCGATATATCACTGAATTTCCCGATATCAGTACCTTTCTTCTTAGTTCTACCATTTGTCTTTCTTCTTATTGCTGCTATTAGTTTTTTAAGTCTTAATCAGTTCCTACTTGCTACAATTGTTAGTGTTTTGCATGTTGCAAAAGGTTAACTTTTTAATGGTAGGAGAGTATACTGAATTGTTAGTGTTAGATTGCTCTATATATAAATTCTGCATGATATTAAAATTACCGTTAACTATCTGTATATATTTTTTGAACATGAGGCTCGTGTCGTTAGTATATAACCATCAACTATCTATATTTACTATTTGATTTAGGACTCTTTAAATGAAAGTTGTTTGTGACATTATGTGAAATTCTACAGGTTCTTCATTCTCTAGGAGGCACTCAGATGTGGTTAGAACAAGTCTAGTTGACGATCATATGGACGATAAAATGGTAATTACTTCAAATTATGATAAATTTGAACAACTTTTGTATTAGAAGCATCTACTGTATCGAGTATCCTGATTCAAGAAAATCTCCATCAAATAGAAAATCAAACGGAACGCCAATAAAGATGCTTATCACGCAAGAAATGTCAACGGAAGAGGAATTAAAGCAAAGTCCATCTAATTTGGTCGCCAAACTAATGGGACTCGATGCCCTGCCACATCAGCATCAACTTGATTCGGCTTCACGCAGGAGTCAATCAGGACCCTTAGAGTTTTCGCAACTAGAACACGGAGAATACAAAGACGTTTATGAAATACGTCAAAATGATTCACCGCAAAAGGGAAAATGTAGTGAAAAACAAAAGATGGATCTCGTTCGTGAGAAATTTATGGAAGCGAAACGGTTGTCGACCGATGAAAAACTTCGCCAAACAAAGCAGTTTCAAGATGCGTTAGAAGTTTTAAGTTCCAATAAAGATATGTTTCTTAAGTTTTTACAAGAGCCTAATTCGTTATTCTCACGAAATATATACGATTTACAGTCGGTTCCACCACCGCCAGATTCTAGAAGGATCACGATTCTTAAACCGTCTAAGTTAGCGGATGACGAAAAGCATGTTTGGAATCAAAAGGGTTCCGATATTTTATTTTCTCCAGAATGTTGCAAAGTTGACGATACCCCTAATCAGCCGACGCGAATTGTGGTACTGAAACCTAGTTCTGTGAAACCTCAAAATATCACATGATGACGTTTTCGATGCGGATCCGGAAGAGACCGCAGATGATATTTCGGAAACTTTAAGCGGGCTTAGACGGGACGAAACCGAAACCCGAGTTTCTTCGGTTTTTTCAAACGGTTATATCGGTGATGATAGTTCGTATTGTAAATCAGAGATTGATTACGCAACAGGGAATCTTAGTGATTCTGAAGTCGTTTCACCAGCTTCTAGACACTCATGGGACTATATTAACCGTTTCGATAGTCATTATTGCGCTTCGTCCAGCCGTACGTCTTATTCTCCCGAGTCATCGGTTTGTAGAGAAGCTAAGAAACGACTTTCAGAAAGATGGGCGATGATGTCATCACATAAGAATGTTCTAGAACAAAGAGAAATACAAAGAAGCTCAAGTACATTGGGTGATATGCTAGCTCTTTCTGATTTGAAAAAACCCGTAAAACCTGTTGAAAATCACGAAACTAGTGATTTCGACAAAGTTGAAGATGCCGATAAAGTTTCTAGAAATCTTTCGAGATCAAAATCGGTTCCGGCTCGACTTGGGGTCGAAGATTCGGGTTCTTTGAAAGACAAGATTGATGATACTAAAGAGGCGGTGAAGGAAAAGCTTGTGAAATCGTCATCGTTCAAGGGGCGAGTTACGAGTTTGTTTTTTTCGAAGAATAAGAAGTCTAGTAAAGAGAAGTCCCAGCAGTCTAACGACGTACCGCAATCTACTAGATTTTCCGCTAAAAATGTTGGTATTGAAGGATCTCAATGCATTAGTGATACGGTTAATGAAGAAGCATCATGTTCTGGTCTGAAAAAAAGCCTATTTTTACCTGAGGTATCGCTTCTTCTTTAAGTTGTATACACTTACTTATGGTTCTTAGTTTTTGTTTACTTTTTAATATTGAGCTTGTTTTGTAAACTTGGAGTATATTGTCTGAAAGATTTATTACTGCTTATTACAGGCGGGATTTTCTTTCACAAGACCCGACTTTCCTGGAAATCACATTGCGAATCAGGATCAACCGAGCCCTATTTCGGTTTTGGAACCACAATTTGAAGAAGATGACCACACAACAAATTGTCATCATAATCCTAAGCCGAATAAATATGGTAATTATCATTAACTACTCACTTGTATGCTGCATATAGTTGATAATAGTGAATAGCGGACGATAGCAACAAGCAACCTGAACGCTACGTAGCGATAAGCGATCAAATAGCGGGCACTATTTTATGTTTATGTTTAGTGATACACTAGAAGATAATATTAGAAATATTTAATATGTATTTTATATCCAAATACGGCGGTTCTATACGTATATTTAACAAAAAACCTAAAATCCAGCTATTGTATACGTATATTTTATCGCTATTTATGTTTACTCGCTATGAAGGCGCCAAAATCAGAAAGCGATGAATGAGCGCTTCGCTACGCTATTCACTATAGCACTCGCTATGAGCGCTATTAACAACTATGGTATACTGTGGTCACTGGAAATAGGCGGGTCTGTTAACTGGTTGATTGTAATTACAAGCCCGAACCAGAATGGGTTAGGCCACCATGAAAACTCATACTTTTTCTGCTTTTCTCATATTATAAATACTTAACATGCTAAATATAATAAATAAACTGTATAATTCTCTTCAATATTGTCTGCCACAATGTTTTGTAATCTTCATATGACATGCATTAGTTAACATGTACAAGACAGAACCAATGTTCTTTTGTTGTATTAACAGGAATGGAGCCTATGAGATACAACCTGATTGATAAATCACCCCCCATTGGATCCATAGCCCGAACATTATCGTGGGATGATTCTACGGGGTCAGCCACACCATACTCCAGTAAACCCTCATCCACGCCTCTAGACCCAGAGGAAGAAGAGCAACAATGTTTATCCTACGTTCAAACGTTATTATCGGTAGCGGGTATCAGCCAAATACAGCCAAACTCGTTTTTAGGCAAATGGCATTCGCCTGAAAGCCCGCTAGACCCGTCATTGAGAGACAAATACACAAACCTAAGTCAAAAGGAACCCGTACTTGGTCAAACCAAACTAAGACATCACATGGCAATATCAAAACTCGTGTTTGACTGTGTCAACGAGGCTTTGATAGATATCGCGGGCCGTGGGCCTTATAGTGGAGCCCATAACAACGTAGTTGATAGGACGATGTCATCAACCGTGCTGGAGGACCGTGTGTGGGGTCAGATGAAGGAATGGTTGTGGCGGGAGGAAATGTGCGATTGGGAGGACGGGGATTGTGGTGGCAGCATGGTGGTGGTGAAAGAGGTGGTGGGGAGGGGGTGGGTGGAGGGGTTGAGAATGGAAATTGTTAATACAAGAAAGGAAATTGAAAGGAAGTTGCTAGAGGAGTTGGTGCAAGAGTGTGTGTTGGAGTTGACTGGTAGAGTTTGATGAGGCTTTTTTTTTTTGGTTTTTGGCTTCTAGTAATGATTTATAACATAATTATTTGTGTATCATTAAACACTATTATTATAATGTCTTGCTAGTTTCCAAAAAATGGTACTTATTTTATTATACTACATGATTAGTCTTGTTCTTTACCTAAGGGTTCAATATCTCCTTTATTATTACATGTGTTTGTGATCTTTGTGTGCCATATAATGGACAAAACCTAGAATCTTCTAATATCTAAAATGATTTAAACACCATATCCAACCATTAAATTTAGAGTTAAATGCTTGGTTGGTCCCTGTGGTTTGCGCGGTTGGTCCCCTGACCTAACCTCTGTTAAATTTCTCAGTTAACTATGTGTGAAATGACTATATTACCCTCAAACAATTAAAAGAAATAAAAAAAAATATATACTCTTAACACCTCCCTCCTTCTCAAAACCCTCTGCTCTTCTTCGATGACAGCCACACACCCACCCCCGATTCCCTCAATTCTCTAGCGACTAGCCGGTGCCGGCCGCAACACCAACCACCGGTGCCCCGTTCTTGTTCCGTCAAGTACCCACAGCCCCTGCTCATTACCGGTGCCCCCGTTCTTGTTCCGCCCCTATAGTCTTTTTCCACAGCTTCGAACCCTTCACTGAAATTTGTCAGTAGTACGTCTATCACCATCCATAGCCTTCCTCGACCTCACCATAGCCACCGAGAACCCTTCACTATTTGCTCCATCCCACACCCATTTGTCACCCTTATTGGACACTTTAATCGCATTCAAGAGGCCCATCAGATTTGCCAATTAGAAGTGAAGAGTCAAGCGAGGCAGATTTAACGGATCTAAACCTCTTTCTGAATCATCAATTGAAAAACTAAAAGTTATAATAAAAAGAAAATAGTGAAAATGAGAAAGAGAAGAAGGGCAAGTGGATCTATGGCAGCAATTTACAGCCTGTACATCATCAACAAATCAGGGGGGTCTCATCTTCTATAAGGTAATTCCCAATAATTCCCAGATTATTAGGAACTTGAATAATAATAATAATAATAATAATAATAATCAATCAGAAATTGGATTAGGATTATGGATTGCAAGGAAGAATGGACACGAATGACAGCTTGAGATTGGCCAGTTTGTGGCATTCAATGAGCAGGGGCTGTGGGTGCTTGACGGAACAAGAACGGGGGCACTGGTGGTTGGTTGTTGCGGCCGGCACCGGCTAGTCGCTGGAGAATTGAGGGAATCAGGGGTGGGTGTGTGGCTGTCAACAAAGAAGAGCAGAGGGTTTTGAGAAGGAGGGAGGTGTTAAGAGTATATATTTTTTTATTTCTTTTAATTGTTCGAGGGTAATATAGTCATTTCACACATAGTTAACTGAGAAATTTAACAGAGGTTAGGTCAGGGGACCAACCGAGTTCATTTTTGACAACTTTAGGGACCACGCGTGTAATTAGTAAACCACTAGGGACCAAGTATGAAATTTTTGCAAACCACAGGGACCAACCAAGCATTTAACTCTTAAATTTATGTGAAATATTATTTGAGAAATAGGTTCATCTTTGTAGCCCCCTCTCTATTCATGTTCAACCATAATTTGTACGCTTAGCAGCTAGCTAGCACTCACCTATTAATGGTTTACACAAAAACATCATCATATTGCCTATCGGTTTTCCATATAGCTTTTATGTATATATGGTCCTCCCAAGTCACATCATATTATTATTGTTAGATGAGTGTTGCAAGATTTTATAAGAACTACAATGTATCTATATATTATATAGTCCATACTTATTTATTGTTTTATAGAATGTCTTTCTTGGTTTTCGCCGATCTCTTAGGTGAGACCTGTGCTCCAATGACCGTTGATTTACTCCACCTAATAGAAAGTTGTTTGATGTATACTATCTCGCAGTGTAGCACATTGAAATAAGATAGATCTTTAAGGTAACATATACGCATGTGGACTGCTCTAACCCATTGTTAATTTATTTTAGGATAGAATCCGTCGTATACAAGTAAGTTGTGCTTGACAACGAGATATTAGACTTAAAATTTCTGCTAAAAAGACCTATAACTCACTTAAACGACTGCAAACCACAACTCGTCTATCTACCGACAATAATTATGTGCAAAACCATCACCTCATAATTTAATACCATTTTTTTTTAATAATATTGGTTCCCAATCACAATCAAAATGAAATTATCACAAGAATTAGACCGTACTATATTACTTAGGGGTTGTTATCTTAGATAATAGCCATATAAAAAGAATATCAAAGAAAATGTTTGGGGGGTTGGAGTGACCTATGCCCCTCAATTCATAGAAATGACTTCAAAATACTCTTATTTTGATAATGACAAGGATATGAATACACCATCACACATCCAAATCAAACAACCTTCTTCCTTATACAGATTGACATCAATGCAAATAGATATTCACAATGCATACTCTGTTTTGCCCAATGAGGGGTCTCTGTTTTTCTTTATATTCATAATTTGGGCTTAGTGTTGTTTTCAAATTAATTGTTAGGCTGTGGAGGGTGTGGGAGGGGGCTTTATCAACGCCACGTCACACAGGGGCTTTAAGGCCTCTCCCCTTAACTTGAAGGGTGTGGGATAAAGCCCCTTCAAGCTATAGCCCCCCCCCCCCCCCCCCCCCCCCCCCCCCCACCCCCCTCATTTAACTAATCCCTACATCTCAATCAAACGAAAACTGGCACTACCATGTTGAAGCCACAACAATGGCGCCCCCCCTCCTTAAATGTCTAGGTATGGGTGGTGGCGCCCCACCGGCGCCATAGATGGTGACATGGCGGAGGTAGCGCCCCCATACCCTCCGGCATTAGTGTCTTTCCTTCTTAAGCATCAATAACATCCTAAAGTTCATTAAAAGTTCCTAAGAAACATATACTCGCAAAATGAAACAATAAATAATCCTAAAGTAAAAGATATATATGAATCATGTCCGAAGCATATGATAGATAAATAATTTATTGTTTGTTATGAATGTTAAACTAACTAAAGTAAGATTATTATTATTTGAGTAAAGTAAGATTATTATTTTTTTGAATGACAAATTAATCTATGAGGCATACCAATTGGTTCTAACCTCACATTGGTGAAAGTAGGCTATATGATGTGGGATAAAGCTCCTCACGCTAACTCAGCGTCATGTAAGCGGGGGGCTTTAATCGTTAACTTGCATGATATGGAATAAAGCCCACATTAATTATATAGAAAAAAAAAAGAAATTAAAAAAAAACAATTGTGATTGGCGCCTCCCCACCTCACCCCCTTTAGCGCTCACCATCATCTTAGCGGAGCATCCATAGTGCCCCATATTTAGCATAGCAGGGATGGTGTTGGGGGCGGCACCCAACTAAGGGGCTAGGGGCGTTGCCCCACACCGGTTAGCCTTATATGATAAATGTTTTGAACGAAAACAAAGTCTTTAACATATAATTAATGTAAGTGCGCAAAATAGCAACAAACTTTAATAAAATAAGATATATTTTATCTTTTTATCAGTTTATATTTTTATCTTTAACTATAATAATGTAAAGTGCGCAAAATAGCAACAAACTTTAATAAAATAAGATATATTTTTAGTTATATTTTTATCAGTTTTAGCAACACACTTCCTTTTTCCTTAAGATAATAACTTATATACTACGAACATTGTTCCCTTGACCATGCTTTAACTCAATGAAACTATAAGCTTTTACCTTTTAACTCCTATATATAAAATATATATTCACCACAAAGGCAAAAAGATCAAAGAGAGTGCCAAAGCTGGAAATTTATGATTTCTAATTACAAGGAGAGAAAATGTAAAGATTCTTCCATAAGGTGTAGTCAGTGATAAACATTGAGTAAAAAGATTGCAAGCATCAGAAAATATTCCTGACTTCTTGGGGTTAAGAAGGAGCCAAAATAAGATGAAGTGAAAGGACTAAAATTCCATGGAAAACACATCTTGTGACACAAAATTAAAAGTAATATGAAGTGTACTAACAAGTTTTGAATAGTAGAGGTGGGAGTGGGAGGATCAGTGAAGTGAGGCGAGTCACAAACCGAGTTTAGCTTGAAATGGGTCAGTGTTTAAATGGATGAAAATGGGCCAAGTCAACTTGACATAATAATAACTTTTTTTTTGTCTATTTTTAGTTTCTATATATAGATGCCGCCTATGGTAGTTATCCCTCACAAAACGGTAAAAGAAAATCAATGTTTATGAAAAATAACGTGTCTTAAAAGTAATATTATTACAATGGTATTCTAAATCTTCAAGTGTCGATGTCTGGATTGTGTATTAGAATTGATCATTGCTTTATTTTGAAACAAGTTGTTTAAAATAAGGGTGGAGGGTAAGGGTGTTAGGTTTCGAATTGGAAATTCGATTCGATTATTAAGAATTCGTCTCGATTATCAAGAATTCGAATTAAAATTCGATTCAATTCGAGTCCACTAAAATCGAATACGAATTTATAATTTTAAATCTGATTCGAAATTTGATATAAAATTATACATATTTATTTATTATTTATATATAATATATATAAATAGGGTAAGGTTCATGCGAGAACCACCTTTATTGCGAGAACCGCGAGAACCAATGTGAACACAACCTAAAATAACTAAAAAAACCTAAAAAAACCTAACAAGTGTCGATGTCTGATTGTGTATTAGGAATTGATCATTGCTTTATTTTGAAACAAGTTGTTTAAAATAAGGGTGGAGGGTAAGGGTGTGTTAGGTTTCGTAAGGGTGGAGGGTAAGGGTGTTAGGTTTCGAATTGGAAATTCGATTCGATTATTAAGAATTCGTCTCGATTATCAAGAATTCGAATTAAAATTCGATTCAATTCGAGTCCACTAAATCGAATACGAATTTATAATTTTAAATCTGATTCGAAATTCGATATAAAATTATACATATTTATTTATTATTTATATATAATATATATAAATAGGGTAAGGTTCATGCGAGAACCACCTTTATTGCGAGAACCGCGAGAACCAATGTGAACACAACCTAAAATAGCTAAAAAAACCTAAAAAAAACCTAACAAGTGTCGATGTCTGGATTGTGTATTAGAATTGATCATTGCTTTATTTTGAAACAAGTTGTTTAAAATAAGGGTGGAGGGTAAGGGTGTTAGGTTTCGAATTGGAAATTCGATTCGATTATTAAGAATTCGTCTCGATTATCAAGAATTCGAATTAAAATTCGATTCAATTCGAGTCCACTAAATCGAATACGAATTTATAATTTTAAATCTGATTCGAAATTCGATATAAAATTATACATATTTATTTATTATTTATATATAATATATATAAATAGGGTAAGGTTCATGCGAGAACCACCTTTATTGCGAGAACCGCGAGAACCAATGTGAACACAACCTAAAATAGCTAAAAAAACCTAAAAAAACCTAACCCCCCCCCCCCCCCCCAAGCTAAATGCTAAAAACTAAACCCCCCAAAAAACCTAACCCCCCCCCCCCCCAACCCCAAAAACCTAAACCCCCCCCTCCCCCACCCCACAAAAACCTAACCCCCCCAGCTAAAAGGCTAAAAACTAAACCCCCAAAAAACCTAAAAAAATCTAAAAAAAATAAAAAAAAAATCTAATTTTTTTTTTGATTTTTTTAATATTTTTTATGTTAAAATCGCTACTTTTAGAAGCCAAAAAAAAATTTTTTTTTTTTTGCTACGAAAAGTAGCGATTTTGTTATAAAAAATATTAAAAAAAAATTTTTGTGTGATTTTTAGCTATTTTTAGGCATTTTTGGTTGCGTTCACATTGGTTCTCGCGGTTCTCGCAATAAGAGGTGGTTCCTAACGGATCTTTGTCCTATATATATATATATAGGGTAGGGTTCCAGCGTGAACAACCTCCCAAGAGTGAACTGCTGTGAACAGATATGGACCCTTGATTTCCTTTTTAGTTGTTAAGGGTAGGAGTGTAGTTATATAAAAAATTATATTTAAATCATTATTTTAATAATTGAATTAAGTTACATCTTTCCTAATTTAAATTCATTATCCACATTATGTTTATTTATTAATAAGATAATTATCAAAACAAACAACAAATCACCAGATTTCAATTTTAATTTTTTATTTCAGGTTTAATCACCAGAATTCAAATTTTGATTTTTAAGATCCACGTAACCTTCATATTTCAATGGTATACACATGTGTACTTGGATATAAATAGAACAGTACACATGTGTACTCAGCATCGTACATATGTGTACAATAATTCATAGGTGTACATCAACATTCAATACAAAAAAAATTCTGAGATATCACAAAAACAGACGATATACACATGTGTACATCGCATTTAAACAAATATTTATTTTAATAATTGAATTAAGTTACATCTTTCCTAGTCCTTGATTTGATTTGTGAGAGATTTATGCAAGCAATTTAAGAGGATAATTGATTACTTGATTTGTGAGAGATTTATGCAATCAATTTAAGATTGGAATTACACATATACCCTTTTTGTATTTAATTAAATGAAAAAAATTAACCAAATAATTACCATCATGCCACTCACTTTAATCTCAAGATCATAAAAATCAAGGGCCCAGATCAGTTCACGCAGTTCACTCTTGGGATTTTGTTCACGTTTGAACCTAATCCTATATATATATATATATAACTTTTATTGGGATATAACATAAATTAATGTCTAAATTTATTCTATGTATTAAAATTTTCCATTACCAAACCCATTACAAAGTCTACAACTTAAACAAATTTATTACATATTTTAACTGAAACTGAATCAAAACGAATTTATTCGGAATTCGATTCGAATTCGAATAGGCTGGTTCTTAATCGAATTCGAATCGAATACGAATTCAAGCAATAAAATAAATTATTCAAAAAATTCGACTCGAGCAATTAGAAAATTCGGTTAGATTAGATGTACACCCCACTAGTACCAACACCACCATTCAATAGGATTGTGTCATCTCATTTAACCCAATACAGCCTAATTCAATCAAAATAAAAAGGGGCATCCACATAGCTCAACCAACCAACCAACCACTATCTAATAATATTGTGACACCTCAACCCACTAGCCACTCTCCACTCCCCTTTTACTCGCGCCAGGTGGTGTAACTCGCAAACTTACCCCCCCCCCCCCACACACACGCGCGCACACACAGAGAAATGACTTACTCGAAACAGATGGAACAATTTTAGTAAGTCACAACACCTTCTAACAACACTTTATGATATTATATTGTATTAGTAGAGCCTTTGTACCAATTTAAATTTATTGGACTAATTCTTCTTTTAGCTGGCTATTCCTTATTTAGTATTACTAGTTTCCTCATCTTCAAATAAAACACAACTCATATTAATAGACAACAGATTGGATGAAAATATCACAAGACAACACTATACAAGTAAGGTTCATCACCACACAATGTACTTATGCAGGGGTGGGGTAACCTCCGTTGCCCTTTGACGCTCTGTGACGCTCCGACGGTAGTGTAAATTTTGGAAACATTTGACGTTTTTTCCTATCTCGTTACCCTTTTTTTTGAAACGTCCCCTATGCGAATTATATAGATCCGCCACTGTACTTATGTACATCTATGAATGCCTATAAACATTGTACCTTTAGCTAAACTCAAGTTTTTTTTTTATCAAATAAGTAAACAAACTGATTTCACATTGCAGCTTTCCTGGAACAAAATTAAAATTTAACAAATATTTTTCAAAGGTAAAAACTTATGTTTGGCTGCTTAGACTTTCCTGTTTTAGGCGTAGCAAGACCGCCCACGAAGACCAAAATGTGTAGAGTTGGCGAATATGTTTTAGGCGTACCAACATCCCATATATGCAGCAAGTGACCAAATGTTACATCAAATCTGGTGTGAAAAACATCAAAAACATATTTGAAGAATATGCTTACACCAAACTTGGATCAACTTCAGTGTATGCGCCAAACTTTTATAGCAAATTCTGTTACCAACTTTTTTCACATTGATTAACTGACATTGTACACCACAATAGTTATATAATATATACTATTGTAACAATAGACGAAAGCTGTACAGTGTACACCATATATACTATTTTATATGATAGTTTATATTCATATCAGTATATCACTCCCAAAGTCCCAGGTCCCATATATGTTCACAATATTTCGCATGCTATTGGGTGGTTTGTAGGCACAATTGGAGAAGTAGGAATAGGGTTGGTATGTTGTGGGCCGGGTTTGGTACCCGATTGGTCAAATGTTTAGGGCCCGTGTAACACCCCGAAAATATAAAACTTTATATTGGAACTATAAAGTATAAATAGACGAGAATTTATTAACTAGGAACTTTTAACCTAGTTAGTTACAAGACTAGAAATAGCCTATAATAGGGTTAAAAGCTACTAAATGATATGTTGAACAAAGTAGAGGGGCCTTAGTTGTTAAACTTGAAACTAAACTAGATAAAAAAAAAAAATAAACCAAACACCCCATTTAGAGGTGTTGGTCGACCAAGAAGGAGCAGGGGGCGACACCCCCATCTTCAAAAACCTAAAACTCCATTAAATCAATCAATTGAAGGATTAATCCAAGTCAAAATCGAAAATTGAGCTTAGAATCATGATCCTCATCACAAGAGGATTGTAAGGTATGTAAAATCTAATGAAATCTCTCAACTTGAAAGTCTCATGATTTTGGAAAATCTGAAATTAGATGTTGCATGTGTGTTATTTGGTTGGATTAGAGTTGATATGGTGTTTAGAAGTGAAACCTAGCCAACTACATGTGAAATCATGACCAAATTCAGGAAGTTCCATGAACACCTTGAAGGTGGGTTGTGGATTTTACAATATGATGATGAACTCTAGGATTTTGAATGATTATTCTAGTGTAATTTGACCTTAGAAAATGATTTCAGAAAATGCATGATGTTTAAATGCTATATGAAGGCTTTGTTAAAGTTAAGTTAACTAATTAGCAAGCTATAAACATGAATTTGAAAGATGTAAGAATTCTGCCCTTATAGTGTTTGTTGAAATGCCTCAAAGAAGGTTTGAAACTGAATTGTTAAGTTAAAAACGCATAATTATGAAGTATGACAAAATGTGCGTTATGTATACAAAACATAGAGTTCTAAACATAAAGTGATTGAACTCTATAGGAAAGGAAGTCGGGGCTTCTAGCGGGCAAACCGGTGTGGACGCACGTTTGAAGGGCTTGCTATAAAGGTATGTAACTTGACCCGTTACATTAAGTATATGTTGATGATTGTAGTATGCGTAGTTGAATTTTTAGAATAAGGGTTGTTTTAAATTAAAGCGGTGATGTCGCTATATTGAACAATTGGTCAGATTTGGTTGAAACTCGTTGGTAGTCGTTATATGGGAAGGTTCCTTAGACGAGCCAAACGGGTCGAATAATCAAATAAAGCATGGATTTTGCTTGGTAATATGTTTGATTTGTTTATTGTTATCGATTAAATATTGAAATATTAGAACACGAGAATTCAATATGTTTGTTTGCTAGAAGAAGGATCCGAGAAAAGTGTATGGGCAAAATAACCAAAATGCCAAAAACTCAAATGTGCAGGATCCACCGTAAGTTACGGTGACACCGTAACTTACGGTAGAGGTCAGGGAGTTACGGTGTGAATCTCCTGGTTTACGGTGGACCTTTGTGATAAATTGACCACCGTAACTTACGGTGGAACCGTAAGTTACGGTAAGGTCTGAATTCTTGAAAATCTTGTATAATTGTAAAATTTCAAGTTCACTTCAATCATAGTTTTGATCAAGTATTAATTCTAACCATTCTGACATAAATGTTTATGTAAACATTGCAGTTTTAGGTACTCAAAGACTTCCGGATGACGGTCAAGAAATCAAAACAAGAACCGAACACATACTTTTGAAGCTTCCGCACAAATTGACTATGTTTAAACGATGTTTATTTTGTAAACTGTTGGCTAATCAACTTTTAAAATGTTTAAGTTAGTCCGTAGAAAACTAATGTTGACAATTTAATACTCTTCTTTTGGATCTTATTATATAATATGATCGTAGTATTTACTTATATTGTATATTTACATAAATTAAAAATATGGGTGTTATAAGTTGGTAATCAGAGTTTAAGGTTGTTAACAAAGTGTTCGGTTCAAGCTTGATCGATCGTCCGGTAAGAATTAACTTATTTTGTTAATAAATTATATATTATGTAAAGAATGAGAAACGAACAAATATGCATGAAAAGAGTGTGTAAACTTATTCAAATACAAGAAATGCACGAAACAAGAATGATTAAATCAAGTTATGAACTTGATTGAATCGAAACAAGAATGATTAAATCAAGTTATGAACTTGATTGAATCGAAACAAGAATGATTAAATCAAGTTATGAACTTGATTGAATCAAAACAAGTAAAGCATGTGTTATAAATGGAATGGTTAACAACCTATGTAAACATTTCAGAAATAGAGATGGCAGATGGAGGTAATGATAATGCGGTGCCAAGAGTCACCGAACAAATGAGGGAAGTGATTGCCGAAGAGGTTGGAAAGGCGATCGAAAACAGTTTGTCGGGCTTTATTGATAAAATTCAAAACACAGTTTTATCAATAGTAGAAGATAGAATCAAGAAATTGGAAGATGATTCAAATTCAGCAAAGGAAAAGCATGGAGGACGAAAGCCTTGTTCATACAAGGAATTCATGGCTTGTAAACCACCAATATATAATGGGGAGGTTGACCCAATAGTGTGCCAACGATGGCTAAGTGATATCGAAGGGGTATTCGAGAGGACCCATTATGACGAAGATGACTACGTAGCCTATGGTACGGGTCAACTAAGGAGTCAAGCGAAAGATTGGTGGGATAACAAAAAGAGAGAGATCGGTATTGAAGCTGCTAAGGTCATGACTTGGGAAGAATTCAAGACGCCATTTCTTAAGCATCATAGCCCCAAAGCGGTTATGAATAAAATCAAGGAGGAATTCATGCAACTTAGGCACAAGAGTGAGACCATAGACAAGATTACGACAACGTTTATGGATAAGATGAAGTTTTGTGATGATCTAGTGACGAATGAAGAACAAAAGATATACTACTACCATAACATGTTGAGTGCTGAGTATAGGGAATTTATCACCCCTTCCAAATACAAGACCCTTACCGAGATCATAAATGCTGCTCGGGAAAGGGAGATCGAACTGAAAAAGAGTATTGAAAGGGGTGAACGGAAAGCACAAGATGTAAACCCAAGCCCTACTAAGAAGGCACGAACAAACGAAACCGCAAAGAAATTTGATACGAAAGGAGGGTCGCCAAGTTGTAGAATCTGCGGAAAGGGTCATAAAGGCGAATGTCGTTACAAGGATAAGCCTTGTCCCATATGCAAAAAAAGGGACATATGGCTATATCGTGCCCGGAGAAAGTGACGGTTTGTTACAATTGTTATCGAACGGGTCACAAGAAGTCGGAATGCCCGGAACTGGTTGGAAAGAAGGATGGGCAGGAACCGAAAGGTGAAGCCCCGAAAGCAAAGGCAAGATCTTTTCAACTAACCACCGCAGAAGCAAAGGTTGAACCTGACGTGGTCTCAGGTATATTTGCTGTAAATTCGATTCCTGCACGCGTGTTATTTGATACGGGTGCGAATAAATCCTTTGTTTCATATGGATTTATTCGACATCCTTCATTTGTTCTAACAAAATTACATGTGCCCTTAGAAGTAGAGATAGGTAATAACAAGAGCTTTATTGTTTGTGATGTATGTAAAAACTGTAAACTGAGCATTGACGACGAAGAATATTTGATAAACCTAATCCCGATGTCAATGGGAGAATTTCAAGTAGTCGTTGGGATGGATTGGCTATCTCAACACCATGCAAAGATCGTGTGTTTTCGTAAAGAGATAAAACTAACATCTCCGAGCGGGAAACACGTCACCATTTATGGCAAAAAAGGAGGCATGTGACAACCCGTAATTTACGGCTCTTAATTATGTGATTAACAGGTAATTAACGCGATAATAAATAGTGTTTACAGCGCGAATTAACTTAATTAGGCCTTTGGAGTGCCTGGGAACGTCTATCCGTCTTTACAGTGCGCGAATGGTGGTTTACAGAGAAACCGGTGAAACGTTAAACGGCAACGGATTGAAACCGAACAGAATACTGACAACGCCGACAAATATTAAACTTTTACGCTACATTTAGCTCCGTAATTAATTTTAGTGACTACAGTCGAAACCGGATCGAAAAAAAAAACGGATCACAGACGACAACGATTTATTTTTCGCAATTATTACCGTTGTCAACGCGCGAACGCGACTACGACGGATACCGACATTATTTTTACACATTTTTAACTCTGAAATATTATTCTACTAGGCTATGGTGATTTCGGTTTTAAAAACGTATCTCGTAGGAATTACGGGCCACTTACACATGAGATGGGCTTGTGGGCCCTAGGCCCAAGCCTAAAACCCACAAGCCTAAACCCGCACATAATATATACTACAAGATTTTTCTTGTAAATCTTACCAAAATCTGTTCAAAATCTTATTAAGATTCACCAAATCCACGCAAGATTTACAAAGATCTCTACAAATCTCTTCTTAAGATCTTGATTTAAAGGGTATAATACATGACCTTAAGGTAATATAATTATACAAAAGAAACTTTAGCCCTCAATCTCTATATAATGGACTCTCTTAGTCTGCATACTTACAAAACACCCTTCAACTCTCTATTATACAAACAAGCAACAACATCACACACACACCGGATCCCTCTCTCCCTCTCGACGAACACCCGGCAGGGCCGGTCGGAGCCACGGCGGCGCTGCCGTCTGTGGCATTGATGATGATTATCCAGCGAACCCCCCTCCCCTCGTTCCCCTTTCCGGCGGCGGCGACACAGACCCCCCCCTCCTGCTTTCTGTTCGATCACCGGAGAAACAACGGACCACCACCACCACTAACCGGTGGTGGTGCAGCGGCACTACAGATAAAGACGAGAGTGATAGAGAGAGATCGGAGCTACGGACCGGCGGTCGGAGCCACAGACCGGCGGTCGGAGCCACGGACCAGCGGTCTTCATCTTTAATCCGACGAGTTATTCCGCTCGGGGTCGCGTACAGCTCGGGTGTTCGGGTCAGCCACGATCTGGGTTTCAGGTCAGTGGGTTCAAGGTTGGTGCAAACCGGTTCAGAATCGGGTCAAGAGATGTCAAGGTGGTTCGAGTTCTCGGTACGGGTTTCGGTCAGATTTGGTTCGACTCAGTGCAATCCAACTCAACTCAGTTCAACTCGGTTTGACTCAGTGTATTTTAGCTCGACTCGGTGCGACTCGGCTCGACCCGGTTAAACTCATTAATCGACTCGGTCAAACTGAGTCAACTCGGTCGAACTCAGTCAACTGTGCCGGTCAACTCAGTTGACTCGGTCAACTCAGTCAACTCAGTGTTCGGGTCAAGCTGCTTCGGTTCGGGTTTCGCAAGGCGGGTTAACGAACGGGTGCGGTTCGGTCAGGTTCGCGGTTCATAACTCGGGTCAACTCGGTCAAACTGAGTCAACTCAGCGAGTTAACGCGGTCAACTCAGTCAACGACTCGACGCAAGAATTGGTAAAGAATTTTAGCGGCGCGTTTATTTCATTATCTTTATAGTTTTGACTATTATCGTGTAAAACGAGCTCGAACCATTTCGTTATAATTTAGCTATATTTTGAAATACTTGGCGAAAACTATATATACTTGATTACATTGCATTGGACTATTGGTTGAATTTTGAAAAATATAGCGACACTTAGATGTCGGAATCGTCCAAAAACAGAGGAAACTCTGCCCGTTTTTCGAGAAAAATCCGTAAAACCAAAAAGCATTTTTCTATGAAACGAAACTAACGGACTCGAATAATTTTTGTAAAATCAAATGCAAAGTATATTTAATTGAACGACACTTTGTAATCTACGAAAGCGGTAATAATGCGAAGTATTTTATAAAGTAAATATAATAACTTTTATAGTTATTTTCAAACATCGAACTATTCGGATTCTTTTACTAAAATAAATATAGTGTTATATATTTATTTCAGATATAAAACAACACGACAATTCTTTTATAAGAATAGATATAGCTCGTATATTTACTTCAAACATGAAACGATTCGTGATCTTATAAAAATAAATATAAGTTTTTATATTTATTTCAAGCGCCGAAACGGCATATACGTATATTTTTGGCAAATATATACAAGACGCTATATATAATACAAGTTTATTATATATTACTTTCGTACGAATATTCCTATATACACAAACGACTTCTCGGAACTTAACAAGTTTAACTTAATCATTTTTATTAAGTTAACAATTTAGCGTTGAATCGTTCGATTAACGATTCGGTAGAGCTCGATGACACGTAGTTTAGATACTGCGTTTATTTAGAAACTTATTAGATATTCCGTGTTAGGAATATTGTAGAATGCACGCTAGCAAGTCAAGTCCTGGAAACAACATCACGAAGTCGTAAATTAGCTAGCTTTGCACAGGAATATTCAGGTGAGTTCATAACCCCACTTTTTACGGCTTTACATTTTTATAAATGTTTTCGGGGTGGAAAGACATGCACGTTTTGCAAAAACATACAAAGTTTTGAACTAACGCAAAACTCGTATTTCTAAATCATATTACGAAGGGATTTCGGGGAAACACAAATGAATTACGAAAGGTTTACACTAAACATACCGGTTTTTACAAAAACAAATGCTTATTTTCGAAATGTGAATGATATTTGGCCAGGGTGACCAGGAATCTGGTCAGGGTGACCAGGGATCTGGTCAGGGTGACCAGGGATTTATTTTATACATGGTATGGTTAGCGTAAGGAGGGTTACTACTTAGATCATGTGAGTGGGTAGGCGGGAACTGGAGGCCATTAATCCTCATTGTAGGACCGAGGGACGTAAGCGGTAGATCTATCTGGGTGTAGCGAGCCCAACCCCAGGCCCAACAGTACGGACCTTGGGGTGACTTTGTGCCCAACGCGAAATCTGCTAGGTTTGAGTCTTCCTACTTGCACTTCACACATATCAATGGCCTTGCAAACCATTGGTGATCTCTTTTTCCTTATTTGCTTCATACCAGGGATTTTATACTTACGGAAACTTCTTGTTCATACAAATTAACTACCATGTTTTATACAAATTCAAAGCATTATGCGGGTATGGAGTCAAAGTCAGGGTGGGCATTGACGGTTATGCGAATATTACAAATACAAGGCTTTACAAATACATGGTTTTATGAACATAACGTGTTACAAACACAACGTTTTCCATATAACTTGGCAAGAAAATGATTTTTAAATTCATTTTCTCAATACTATTTCAAAAACCGGTTATTCGAAAGATTTATTTCAAATCTTTCACAATACCAAAGATATATTTCAAACCTTTCACAACTCAAAAGATTTACTTCAAATCTTTTACAATCAAACTATGAACTCGCTCAACTTTATGTTGATTTTTCGCATGTTTCTTTCTCAGGTTACAGTTCTAAGACAAGGCACGGTTGGAATAGGAGAACCATCTGGAGTCGAGTACTTAGCGGGCGTTCAATTTCTAGAAAGTCTTAGCTTTTTGCTTCCGCTGTGCAATGACGATACCAGTCCAGTCACGCCAGCTCTGATAATTTCGGGGTGTGACAGATATATTGTTTTGAAAGACATAGACATCAACATGAATAAAACGCAGTTCAAGATTTGTGACTCGTCCAGGAAAAAGTCACATTTCCTAAACTGGGATGACCTCGGAACCCATATGCAGCGGGAAAACATAACATACCGCGCCAGATCTTTAATTCCCTGAAATACATGTAAATTGAAAAATCAACAATAATGTTGAGCGAGTTCATGTGTAAGTGAGTAAATAAACCTTTGTATGTATAAAAATCCTGGTATGCAGCAAATAAGGAAAAAGAGATCACCAATGGTTTGCAAGGCCATTGATATGTGTGAAGTGCAAGTAGGAAGACTCAAACCTAGCAGATTTAGCGTTGGGTACAAAGTCACCCCGAGGTCCGTTCTGGTTGGGCCTGAGGCTGGGCTCGCTACACCCAGATAGATCTACCGCTTACGTCACTCGGTCCTACAATGAGGATTAATGGCCTCTAGTTCCCGCCTACCCACTCACATGATCTAAGTAGTAAACCTCCTTACGCTAACCATACCGTGTAAAAAGTACTTGTAATCATAGTAACATGTATTTCACCCCCGCAGTTTAGAAGACTGAAAACAGTTAAGAGAAAAGGGGGACATGAACTCACAGTGGTGCGTCTCTACCAAGTATGCCTCCAAATCAAGCAGCTGTGTGACGACCTACACGTACTAATCCTATTAGACGGACGGCCGTGCCTTAGCTTCAAGGTTTAAGTTTTGGGAAATAGATAGGCAACTATTTCGTGTTTACATTCTGTATATATACTTGGTAGTTATTTTCCTTCCCAAGGATGGGGGATTTAATACATGTGTGTTCGTAAATCTTTGAAATATATTATTAAGTCTCACTTAAAATATATTTTATTTCTAACTCCAAAATATAAATATTCTTCTCAAAAATATTATATTTTCTAGTACATACATTTTCCCAAAATAATACTTAGTAATATTATTTTTTACTCTAAAAATAATATTTGCGTAGTTCACAAAATAATCATAAACACTTATACAAGTGATGTTGTGAAAAATACATACTAAATATATATATGTATCACGTTTTATTTTGTGAAATCCCACCTCCGACATTTTGTAAATAAGTCGTGGCGAAATCTATATTTTGAAAACAAGTCAAAATGTATTTCTAACACTTATAGTGAAAAGATTTCTAAGTGTTAGGCTTTTGGAAAAATTTCGTCAGAGTTTCCTCTGTAACTGGAGGCGGCCACGCTTTCAAGCGTATCATTTTCTTTTATAAACCAAATCAACAATTTTTCTCAATCAACAATAAGCATTATTCAAACCATCAAACTAGTCAAAATAGATGTAAATCGCAAAAATACATGAACTTGTGGTTTTTCCAAAATATGTAGTATCTTTCCTTTACTTTTAGTGGATCTTTTGTATAAATCAACCCGGTTTTGTAAAAGTCTCGTTTTTAAAGAAAATAAACTTCCACAACTTCTTGTCAACATTTACAAGAATAGTTCTTTCGTCAAAACTTTGTGTTACACAAGTGTCTACGCACTTGTGTGTTTACAAAAACACTTTTGGTTATGTAAGATCCGTCTTTAAAAGTATGTTTTCTCTTGACACGTGGTCCTTTGAAAATACCGCTTGTAGATCCGTAGATCTACTAGTTTTAAGCACTATTTCACAAGCAAAATCGCTTTTACACAAGTTCATGGTTCGTGTGTGGTAGAGTTTCACCCTTTAACCCTTGTTACTTTCGTCACAACCTTATGTCATGATCCATGATCATGACCAACCCGGGTTAAATGATGATCCGAGCTACCACAACATAGATCGGGTCCAAATAACCACACAATTTGATTACTACAACATTTACACAACTTATAAGCTTTTAACCATCTTTTTAAGTGCTTTTAGCAAACTTTAAAGCATCATCTTGTAAGATTTCGAGTTTTAACCGTTACACATCGTATTAAGCACTTCAAAATAGTTCGAGTAGGTGATTTAAGTAACATACCACTAGCTCGAGGCTAGGGAAGAATCTAAGCGCAAATAGGGTGGATAAAAGCAAGAGAATGAGGTCCTTCAAGCTCCGAGTGCACCAAGACTCCTTATATGCGATCCTTGATACTAGAATGATCTTCGAATGTGATGATCAAGCTTGAAAGAATTGATGGATGGATATAGGGGGTTCGGCCGAAGCCTTTGAGAGAGGGAGAGAAAGTGTTTGAGTGGTGTAAAGTTAAGTGAATGATCATGGTGCACAAGTGTGATCTTATAGGCAATTGCAAGTTCTTTATCCATTGGATGCAATGTCATTTAGATATTAAACATAGGAATTAAAATAATCAACATTGTACCATGTATGTCCCCTAGATGGGGACGGTTTCTAAAAGGGGGGGGGGGGTTCTAGTCCATTTCTAACCATTAGTTAGATTAGTAGTTAGGTTAACTTAGTTAAGTTTAGGGATTAACTCGGTTAGTGGTGTGTCATGCGTTACAATGGGTGTTAGGGTATTCAGGGACCCTAACTGGCTCAGAAAAAGATAAATAATGAAAATAACAATATTTTCAGGGTTTGGGTAAAGTCTGGTTGTTCGGTTGGATAGTAATCTGTTAAAGCGTTAACAAAGCTTTAAAGTGTCGTTAATACCCTTTTTAGTGACACAACTTATTTCTGACACTTTGGAAAGTGTCTAGCAATATTTTTCTCATGTTTTGGCACTTTATTAGTTAGCTAAAAGCTGAATTATTATGTAAAGTGCTGAATTTTGTGCTTAGAGCACGTTTTAGGCACATCCAGTCATTGAAACTTATTCCTAGAGACGCAGTTCTACAACCCTTGTATCCCTACACTCACCACTAGTGTAGCAAAATATTTCTGGCTCATACAGGCCTTAGAGGCAGTGTCTGCCTGATGCTGGCTCTATCAGCATGTTCAATAGGTTATCCGTTAAAGTGCTACTGTGCTTTTTGTGCATCATGTTTGTCACTAAGGTTCAACATGTAAATAATGTAGTGACAGCAAGTAAAGTATGATGCAAGTAAGTACATGTATCAGTATTCAAGTAGCAGTTTATTCACAAGTTCAAGCAAGCACAGTAATTAAGTAGTAATTAATTATTAATTAGGTTGTACGGATACCTGTTTTAGTGAGGGTTGTCACATTCTCCCCCCGTTAGAAAAATTTCGTCCCGAAATTTTAAGTTCTGCTTGTAGATGCAGGGTTCTACAAGATCAAACGAGGGACGTAAGCGTTATTTTAAGTTCCTGTGACTGGACTGGTATCGTCATTGCGGAAGCGTGGTTATTTTATTTTAAGTTCCTGATAAATCTACCGCCGCAGTATACTGGACTGGTATTCAGAGCTAATAAATCTATCGTCAAACTATAAGTCTTAGCTTTTCAAAGTATACTGGACTGGTATTCAGGGACCCGAACGATTTGAAAGTGTTATTTTAAGTTCCTGATAAATCTACCGCTTACGTCCCTCGGTTACGTCCCTCGGTCCTACAATGTTGGGCCTTGGGCTGGGCTCGCTACACCCAGATAGATCTACCGCTTACGTCCCTCGGTCCTACAATGAGGATTAATGGCCTCCAGTTCCCGCCTACCCACTCACATGATCTAAGTAGTAAACCTCCTTAGTCGACTGATGTTGTATGACACTGTGATGTATTTGTACGCTTACTATGTGGTCTCGATATATGGCAATCGCAGTATTCTCATCATATTTGATGCTTGATTTGGTTAATTATATTCTATGGCATGAGATGTTGTGTGATTGATGTTTGTGACATGGGATGTTGTGTGACTGATATGATTATAACATGAGATGTTATGTACTATTACTATCATAATAAAGTGTATGTATTATAACTTGGGATCTTTAGTATGGCCTGACCGACGTAAACACATCTTTTAGAAGATGCCGCCGAGACGTCAAACGCCGATGCCTACCAATGAGGCAGAACTCCAACAAATCATCGCTGCTGCCATCGCGCAATACGCCGCCTCGCAGGGAGGACCCAGCGGAAGCAGCTCAAACAACAATGGCAACAACAATCCACCTCATGGTAATACTAAGTCATTTAGACCTACCATGACCTAATTGGATACCTATAGCAATGATGCTAATGCCGACTACATGTTATAATGTATGTGCAGGGTGCACCTACAAGCAGTTTCTAGACTGCAAGCCTGCCAACTTTGATGGCACAGGAGGCGCTGTCGCATTTGTTCGTTGGGCTGAGAAAACTGAATCTGTTCTTCGCATGAGCAAATGCGCACTAGATCAGCAAGTCACCTATATTTCGGGGCTATTCTTGGATGGAGCCCTCTCTTGGTGGAATCTGCAAGTACAGACACTTGGTGAAGCTCCTGCCTATGCGCTAACCTGGATCGAACTGAAGGAACTTATGCGCAGGAAGTACTGCTCTCGCGCGGAAATCCAAAGATTGGAAACCGAGTTCTGGCACTTGAAAACGGAAGGTCCAAAGATCACAGAATACGTTCAAAGGTTCCATGACTTATCGCATGTGGTACCCTACATGGTCACTCCGGAGTTTAAGCGGATTGAACGTTTCATTTCGGGATTAGCACCTCAAATCATAAGCATGGTGACCTCATCCAAGCCTGCGACAATTACGGAGGCGATCGATTTGAGCGTGGCTCTCACTGAGGAGGCTATCCGCCTACACAAGTTTGATGAGATCAAGACGAAGAAGGAAGAGACTCACGTCGAGTCATCCGGAGGTAACAAACGAAAGTTCTCGAACTTCAAACAAGGCACTAGTGGAGTTGTTAAGAAAGGAGAGCCAAACGCGCCAGCTCAGGTTACAGCTGGTAGTGGAAAGAAAGGGAAGGGATATATGGGCACCCAGCCCAAGTGCAACACCTGTCAGCGTCACCATTCTGGCCGATGCGGGCCAAAAGTATGTGAAGCTTGTGGAAAGACTGGTCACTTGAAGGATTCTTGTTGGGCTAGTGCTGGCCGGGGAGGCCAAGGAGGATTTGGGAATAGAAATAACAATCGTGGCAGTAATGGAAATCGCCCACAAGGAAACAATGGAGGAAACGGGAATCGAGGCAACAATGCGAATCAAGCTGGTAATGCGAACCAAGACAACAACCAAGCTGGAAATAGAGGTGGAAACGGGCAAAGACTTGGATGCTTTAACTGTGGTGATATTGGGCATTTTAAAAGGAACTGCCCAGAGTTGAACCAAGCCCGTGGAAGAGTGTTCCACATTGAAGCAAGGGAAGCGCGCCAGGATCCCAATGTTGTCACTGGTACGTTCCCTGTAAACCAACGCTATGCATCCGTTTTATTTGATACTGGCGCCGATTATAGCTTCGTGTCGTTAGAGTTTAAGAATATGCTTGGTTTAACCGCTAGTAAGTTAGATATTCCGTACTCAATCGAATTGGCTAATGGAAAGTTAGTAGAAGCCAATGAAGTTGTCAGAGGCTGTGTGATCGAATTGGGAGAACGCGTGTTTGCTTTGGATCTACTACCAGTCCAGCTGGGAAGCTTCGACGTGGTGGTAGGAATGGATTGGTTATCAGGCAACAAGGCTGAGATAGTTTGTCACGAAAAGGTCGTTCGTATCCCAACCGAAGATGGCGAAACAATTGTGGTTCACGGGGAGAAGCGTGATACGCCGTTAAGAATTATCAGCTGCCTGAAAGCACGGAAGTGTTTGCAGAAAGGATGTGCTGCCTTCCTGGCACACATTGTAGACAAGAAAGCTGCAGAACCAAAGATCGAAGACATCCCTGTCGTGAGGGAATATCCAGAAGTCTTCCCAGAGGACTTACCTGGACTGCCACCTCAGAGGCAAGTAGAGTTCCGCATTGACTTAGTTCCAGGCGCCGCGCCTGTGGCTAAGGCACCCTATAGACTTGCACCGTCTGAAATGCAGGAACTGTCGACACAACTTCAAGAGTTGTTAGACAAGGGATTTATCCGACCAAGCTTCTCGCCTTGGGGAGCTCCAGTTTTGTTTGTCAAGAAGAAGGACGGTAGTTTTCGTATGTGCATCGACTACCGGGAGCTGAACAAGCTGACGATCAAGAATAGATACCCTCTGCCAAGGATTGATGATCTGTTTGATCAACTGCAAGGCTCAAGCTTTTATTCAAAGATCGACCTTCGATCTGGATACCAGTTAAGGATACAAGAGGAAAGTATCCCGAAGACAGCCTTCAGAACTCGTTATGGACACTACGAGTTCCTTGTTATGCCGTTTGGGTTGACAAACGCACCTGCAGTCTTTATGGATTTGATGAATAGAGTTTGCAAGCCGTACTTGGACAAGTTCGTGATTGTGTTTATCGACGACATCTTGATCTATTCAAGGACAAAGGCTGAGCACGAACAGCATCTAAGAGCTATTTTGGAGCTGCTGAAGAAAGAACAGCTGTATGCCAAATTCTCTAAGTGTTAATTTTGGCTACGTGAAGTCCAATTTCTTGGACATGTGGTTAATGGAAATGGAATCCATGTTCATCCCACAAAGATCGAAGCGATTAAGAATTGGGAAACGCCAAAGACGCCAACCGAGATTCGACAATTCTTGGGTTTGGCTGGCTATTATCGAAGATTCATTGAGGATTTTTCAAAAATCGCTCAACCATTGACGCTCCTCACGCAGAAAGATAAGAAGTTTGATTGGGGAATCAAACAGGAAGAAGCGTTCCAGATATTGAAGGATAAGCTCTGCAATGCGCCAATCTTAGCACTACCAGAAGGTACAGATGATTTTGTGGTATACTGTGACGCCTCACGTCAAGGATTGGGTTGCGTGTTGATGCAACGCCAGAAGGTTATTGCTTATGCATCGCGTCAACTGAAAGTACATGAGAAGAACTATACCACACATGATTTGGAACTTGGCGCAGTGGTTTTCGCATTAAAGATCTGGAGACACTACCTTTATGGTACAAAGTGTACAATTTTTACAGATCACAAGAGCCTACAACACATATTCAACCAGAAGGAGCTGAATATGAGGCAAAGACGATGGGTTGAGTTGCTGAACGATTACGACTGCGAGATAAAGTATCATCCAGGGAAGGCGAAAAGAGAGGATCAAGCCCATAAGGGTTAGGGCTTTGGAGATGATTATCCAAACCGATCTTTCCTTGCGCATTCGTGCCGCGCAGAAAGAAGCTCTCAAGGAAAGAAACCTTGAAGAAGAATATCTCCGTGGGATGGAGAAGCTACTGGTACCAAACGAGGAAGGAACGTTATGTTTTGAGAAAAGGATTTGGATTCCTTGGTTTGGAGGTTTAAGGAAAGTTATTTTTGATGAAGCTTACAAGTCGCGGTACTCTATCCACCCTAGAGCGGATAAGATGTACCAGGATCTCAAAGATTACTATTGGTGGCCTAGGATGAAAGGCGATGTTGCTGTTTATGTGAGCAAATGTCTAATGTGCGCTAAGGTAAAAGCGGAATACCAGAAGCCTTCAGGACTTCTGCAACAACCTGAGATTCCCAAATGGAAATGGGAACAAATCTCAATGGATTTTATTACCAAGTTGCCAAGAACGCCGAGAGGCCATGACACTATTTGGGTAATAGTGGATCGATTAACAAAGTCAGCACACTTCTTACCTATCAGAGAGAAGGATAATACGAGCAAGTTGGCCGAAATTTACATGAGAGAGATCGTTACGCGCCATGGAGTACCTCTCTCAATCATCTCTGATAGAGATGGAAGGTTTGTGTCAAGGATATGGCAATCCTTCCAAGAAGCTTTTGGCTCACAATTAAATCTGAGCACTGCGTTTCACCCGCAAACTGACGGTCAAAGCGAGCGAACGATACAGACTTTTGAAGACATGCTGAGAGTTATGGATTTGGGCGGTAGCTGGGATAAGCATTTGCCTTTGGTCGAATTTTCATACAACAACAGCTACCACACCAGTATTGGTGTCGCGCCATTTGAAGCCCTTTACGGACGCAAGTGTCGATCACCCCTATGTTGGGCTGACGCAGGCGATAGACAGCTTGCTGGTCCCGAAATCGTCCAAGAGACGACAGACAAGATTGCGCAGATTCTAAAACGTATCGAAGCAGCTCGCCACAGACAGAAAGCCTATGCAGATCCAAACCGGAAACACTTGGAATTCCAAGTTGGAGAAATGGTTTTATTGAAAGTTTCACCCTGGAAGGGTGTGGCACGCTTCGGAAAGCGTGGGAAGTTAAATCCTCGCTACATTGGTCCTTTCAGAATTTTGGAAAGAATAGGACTAGTAGCATACAAGTTGGATTTACCTGTTGAACTGAATGGCGTTCACGATACATTTCATGTATCCAACCTAAAGAAAAGTCCAACTCAAGATACCATTGCCATTCCCATCGACGAGATTCATGTTGACGACACGCTCCATTTCGTTGAAGAACCGGTTGAGGTTACGGATTGGAAAGTAAACAAGACCCGCCGGAGCAGTGTCAAGCTCGTCAAAGTTCGTTGGAATGCCAGACATGGTCCTGAATACACCTGGGAACGTGAGGACCGGATGAAAGAGAAATACCCCCACCTATTTCCTAAGAACCCTGCATCTACAAGCAGAACTTAAAATTTCGGGACGAAATTTTTTCTAACGGGGGGAGAATGTGACAACCCTCACTAAACCAAGTATCCGTACGACTTAATTAATAATTAATTACTGCTTAATTACTGTGCTTGTTCAAAATTATTGATAAACTGCTACTTGAATACTGATACATGTACTTACTTGCATCATACTTTACTTGCTGTCACTACATTATTTACATGCTGAACCTTAGTGACAAACATGATGCACAAAAAGCACAGTAGCACTTTAACGGATAACCTATTGAACATGCTGATAGAGCCAGCATCAGGCAGACACTGCCTCTAAGGCCTGTATGAGCCAGAAATATTTTGCTACACTAGTGGTATGTGTAGGGATACAAGGGTTGTAGAACTGCGTCTCTAGGAATAAGTTTCAATGACTGGATGTGCCTAAAACGTGCTCTAAGCACAAAATTCAGCACTTTACATAATAATTTAGCTTTTAGCTAACTAATAAAGTGCCAAAACATGAGAAAAATATTGCTAGACACTTTCCAAAGTGTCAGAAATAAGTTGTGTCACTAAAAAGGGTATTAACGACACTTTAAAGCTTTGTTAACGCTTTAACGGATTACTATCCAACCGAACAACCGGACTTTACCCAAACCCTGAAAATAATGTTATTTTCATTATTTATCTTTTTCTGAGCCAGTTAGGGTCCCTGAATACCCTAACACCCATTGTAACGCATGACACACCCATTGTAACCCATTGTAACCCTGCTGACCAGGGATCTGGTCAGGGTGACCAGGGATTTATTTTATACATGGTATGGTTAGCGTAAGGAGGGTTACTACTTAGATCATGTGAGTGGGTAGGCGGGAACTGGAGGCCATTAATCCTCATTGTAGGACCGAGGGACGTAAGCGGTAGATCTATCTGGGTGTAGCGAGCCCAACCCCAGGCCCAACAGTACGGACCTTGGGGTGACTTTGTGCCCAACGAGAAATCTGCTAGGTTTGAGTCTTCCTACTTGCACTTCACACATATCAATGGCCTTGCAAACCATTGGTGATCTCTTTTTCCTTATTTGCTTCATACCAGGGATTTTATACTTACGGAAACTTCTTGTTCATACAAATTAACTACCATGTTTTATACAAATTCAAAGCATTATGCGGGTATGGAGTCAAAGTCAGGGTGGGCATTGACGGTTATGCGAATATTACAAATACAAGGCTTTACAAATACAGGGTTTTATGAACATAACGTGTTACAAACACAACGTTTTCCATATAACTTGGCAAGAAAATGATTTTTAAATTCATTTTCTCAATACTATTTCAAAAACCGGTTATTCCAAAGATTTATTTCAAATCTTTCACAATACCAAAGATATATTTCAAACCTTTCACAACTCAAAAGATTTACTTCAAATCTTTTACAATCAAACTATGAACTCGCTCAACTTTATGTTGATTTTTCGCATGTTTCTTTCTCAGGTTACAGTTCTAAGACAAGGCACGGTTGGAATAGGAGAACCATCTGGAGTCGAGTACTTAGCGGGCGTTCAATTTCTAGAAAGTCTTAGCTTTTTGCTTCCGCTGTGCAATGACGATACCAGTCCAGTCACGCCAGCTCTGATAATTTCGGGGTGTGACAGATTGGTATCAGAGCTATAGGTTACAGCGAATTAGGTTTCTGTAGAGATACCTAGGCTCTAACCTCACTTTCCTCTGGGAACTTAGATTATTGAAACCTGAATACATACAGAACGCCTAGTACTCGAATATGGTCTCCAACCGTTGCCGAAAAGCAAACAGTCAAAATTCTGTTTTCAAACATACGCTATTGTGATGTTTTATACACGGTACACAAAACGATTACATACAGTACACAACACTCTGAGAGTTTAGGAAACATGCATTTAAGACCTTCGGAAAAGGGAATTCAGTCGGTTGGCTGGATCTGGTCTGAGAGGCTGGGAGGATAGTCTAGTGGGACTAGGAGATTCAGTCTGGGAGGCTGGGAGGCTAGTGGGACTAGGAGATTCAGTCTGAGAGGCTGGGAGGATAGTCTAGTGGGACTAGGAGATTCAGTCTGAGAGGTTGGGAGGATAGTCTAGTGGGACTAGGAGATTCAGTCTGGGAGGCTGGGAGGCTAGTGGGACTAGGAGATTCAGTATGAGAGGCTGGGAGGATAGTCTAGTGGGACTAGGAGATCCAGTCTGAGAGGCTGGGAGGATAGTCTAGTGGGACTAGGAGATTCAGTCTGAGAGGCTGGGAGGATAGTCTAGTGGGACTAGGAGATTCAGTCTGAGAGGCTGGGAGGATAGTCTAGTGGGACTAGGAGATTCAGTCTGAGAGGCTGGGAGGATAGTCTAGTGGGACTAGGGAGTCAGTCTGGGAGGCTGGGAAAATTGTCTAGTGGGACTAGGGAGTCAGTCTGGGAGGCTGGGAGGCTAGTGGGACTAGGAGGACTATTTGATTGCTTAATGGTTATTTGTGCATGTGTGTGTTTATTAAAGGTCATCACGTAGGAACCGCGAATATTAACTCGGGCACATACTATTATCCATATTGTCTATGATATTTTAACTTCCCGAGCAGGCAGCCTACGCATAACGAAACGCTAGTGCACGACAATACATGAAACTTAAATTTTACGCTAACGAATGTCGGGGTACATCACCTTCTACGCGGCACACAACGCTAGTGCACAGGTATACGTGAAACTTAAGCTATACATCAACGGAGATTGAAATACGACATACACGACTTTCGAGGCGAGGCCTTTGAGAAGGAACGATGACGCAATCTAACGACGACGCTAGATTCCTGTCAGCAGGAGAACTAACAATCAGGAAACGACAACTTGTCACGCGATCCTGCAACGACACGAATCACGCCAGGAGGAAGACGATTATCTCCGCATTCCCCCCACCTAACTAATGACGAATACGCTATGTTCGACATTCCATGGTAATGTCACCTAACAATTGGTCGTCACGCGAAACCCCAGGTAAAGTCCTCAAATTTCTTTTATTGAAATTTCGAATTTCACACTTACTGAGTAGATTTTCGTATCTCTACTCCTCTTAATGGTCATTGTGTCACGACCATTTCTTTACAAGTTGCATACATGGTTTTTCGTTGTGACCATGCCGAAAGTTTTCTTGGCAATACGTATATTTATTGTCGGATTGCGCTAAAACCAAGTTCAACTGTTTGAACTTGTCCATTACACACATTCACTTCGGAGCATCATATGATGTATTGGGAACATCATATTCAAAATTCGTTTTAACAAGTGTTTCATTTGTTCCGAGTCGAAGTAAACTTGTTTGGTATTTGACTCCATTAAATTGTTTGTTGATTTCGACACCATGTGATGGTGATTTTCATTAGTTTGAAGCTTGCGCTAAACTCGTTTACGCATCTCATGCACGGATCTAAATATTTATTGATTGTTTTCCAATCCACTTCGATTTATTATATCAAAGCGGTCTTAATACAATAGTGTGTTAAGACAATGGTACACAAATTCATTTCTATATTCCGGTGTACCTCATAACGGTTCTTTCAACATCGATCGAATGCTTTGCGACATTCATTGCTTCTTCACCTTCGATCGAAAACATTATTTCTTTGGTGTTCAAATTTCAATTGAAAATTCTATGATGTCATTTGAAACAAACTTTCGGATTCACCTTATTACGCTTTCATTTGACTTCAAACACGGTGGATTTGTTTGATCACCGCTATTATTGAATTATTTGAATCACTACGACACCTTGTGGTGTCAGTACAAACTTGTAGCTTGGGCTAATCATGATTAAGCGTTTCATGCAAAACACAGGTGATACTTGTTCGATCACCCCTATTATTGAAGTGTTTCATTCATTGCGACACCTTGTGGCGTCGGTATGACTTGCAGCTTGCGCTGATCACGATCGAACGTTTCATGCAAATTATTACATTTGAGATTATTGATTCTAAGTTCATCCAGTGGATGTTATTGCTTCTAGAACTCATTTACATGTTATAAGCGTTCATATGGAATTCGATTGGTCGAAGTTCCTGTTCATTGTTGGATCCTTGTTAACTTAGTCGCACTGGTAACTGTATCATTAAGTCTTGTTTCGATTACGCGGTCATTCACTTTGTTATTATTCGGACTTACCTGCGAACAATACAATTCCGAGGAGATAACATAGTCTAAATTTCGAGGACGAAATTTCTGTAACAGGGGGAGAATGTGACAACCCGTAATTTACGGCTCTTAATTATGTGATTAACAGGTAATTAACGCGATAATAAATAGTGTTTACAGCATGAATTAACTTAATTAGGCCTTTGGAGTGCCTGGGAACGTCTATCCGTCTTTACAGTGCGCGAATGGTGGTTTACAGAGAAACCGGTGAAACATTAAACGGCAACGGATTGAAACCGAACAGAATACTGACAACGCCGACAAATATTAAACTTTTACGCTACATTTAGCTCCGTAATTAATTTTAGTGACTACAGTCGAAACCGGATCGAAAAAAAAACGGATTACAGACGACAACGATTTATTTTTCGCAATTATTACCGTTGTCAACGCGCGAACGCGACTACGACGGATACCGACATTATTTTTACACATTTTTAACTCTGAAATATTATTCTACTAGGCTACGGTGATTTCGGTTTTAAAAACGTATCTCGTAGGAATTATGGGCCACTTACACATGAGATGGGCTTGTGGGCCCTAGGCCCAAGCCTAAAACCCACAAGCCTAAACCCGCACATAATATATACTACAAGATTTTTCTTGTAAATCTTACCAAAATCTGTTCAAAATCTTATTAAGATTCACCAAATCCACGCAAGATTTACAAAGATCTCTACAAATCTCTTCTTAAGATCTTGATTTAAAGGGTATAATACATGACCTTAAGGTAATATAATTATACAAAAGAAACTTTAGCCCTCAATCTCTATATAATGGACTCTCTTAGAGCATTCACATCCTAACCATCAAATTATGTGAGGGGGGGTTTTTATATTATAAAGGGTATAAAAAGTGGTTGTGAGTAGAGGAGAGAGAAAATGTTACTGTTCATCTGTATATTTGGGGGGACACTGTTCACCCGTCATAATTTTTTAATATATTTTGAAAGTGGTTGTGAGTGGAAGTGAGAGAAAAATGTAATGATAATATTATTTAATTGAAAGGAGAGAGAAAAAGTATTTGTTTTTAGTGGAAATATATTGATATATGAGTTGTTTTTTAGTGGAATGTATGTATAATTTGATGGATTGGATGTGAATGCTCTTAGTCTGCATACTTACAAAACACCCTTCAACTCTCTATTATACAAACAAGCAACAACATCACACACACACACCGGATCCCTCTCTCCCTCTCGACGAACACCCGGCAGGGCCGGTCGGAGCCACGGCGGCGCTGCCGTCTGTGGCATTGATGATGATTATCCAGCGAACCCCCCTCCCCTCGTTCCCCTTTCCGGCTGCGGCGACACAGACCCCCCCTCCTGCTTTCTGTTCGATCACCGGAGAAACAACGGACCACCACCACCACTAACCGGTGGTGGTGCAGCGGCGCTACAGATAAAGACGAGAGTGATAGAGAGAGATCGGAGCTACGGACCGGCGGTCGGAGCCACAGACCGGCAGTGGAGCCACGGACCAGCGGTCTTCATCTTTAATCCGACGAGTTATTCCGCTCGGGGTCGCGTACAGCTCGGGTGTTCGGGTCAGCCACGATCTGGGTTTCAGGTCAGTGGGTTCAAGGTTGGTGCAAACCGGTTCAGAATCGGGTCAAGAGATGTCAAGGTGGTTCGAGTTCTCGGTACGGGTTTCGGTCAGATTTGGTTCGACTCAGTGCAATCCAACTCAACTCAGTTCAACTCGGGTTTCGCAAGGCGGGTTAACGAACGGGTGCGGTTCGGTCAGGTTCGCGGTTCATAACTCGGGTCAACTCGGTCAAACTGAGTCAACTCAGCGAGTTAACGCGGTCAACCAGTTGACTCGGTCAACTCAGTCAACGACTCGACGCAAGAATTGGTAAAGAATTTTAGCGGCGCGTTTATTTCATTATCTTTATAGTTTTGACTATTATCGTGCAAAACGAGCTCGAACCATTTCGTTATAATTTAGCTATATTTTGAAATACTTGGCGAAAACTATATATACTTGATTACATTGCATTGGACTATTTGTTGAATTTTGAAAAATATAGCGACACTTAGATGTCGGGATCGTCCAAAAACAGAGGAAACTCTGCCCGTTTTTCAAGAAAAATCCGTAAAACCAAAAAGCATTTTTCTATGAAACGAAACTAACGGACTCGAATAATTTTTGTAAAATCAAATGCAAAGTATATTTAATTGAACGACACTTTGTAATCTACGAAAGCGGTAATAATGCGAAGTATTTTATAAAGTAAATATAATAACTTTTATAGTTATTTTCAAACATCGAACTATTCGGATTCTTTTACTAAAATAAATATAGTGTTATATATTTATTTCAGATATAAAACAACACGACAATTCTTTTATAAGAATAGATATAGCTCGTATATTTACTTCAAACATGAAACGATTCGTGATCTTATAAAAATAAATATAAGTTTTTATATTTATTTCAAGCGCCGAAACGGCATATACGTATATTTTTGGCAAATATATACAAGACGCTATATATAATACAAGTTTATTATATATTACTTTCGTACGAATATTCCTATATACACAAACGACTTCTTGGAACTTAACAAGTTTAACTTAATCATTTTTATTAAGTTAACAATTTAGCGTTGAATCGTTCGATTAACGATTCGGTAGAGCTCGATGACACGTAGTTTAGATACTGCGTTTATTTAGAAACTTATTAGATATTCCGTGTTAGGAATATTGTAGAATGCACGCTAGCAAGTCAAGTCCTGGAAACGACATCACGAAGTCGTAAATTAGCTAGCTTTGCACAGGAATATTCAGGTGAGTTCATAACCCCACTTTTTACGGCTTTACATTTTTATAAATGTTTTCGGGGTGGAAAGACATGCACGTTTTGCAAAAACATACAAAGTTTTGAACTAACGCAAAACTCGTATTTCTAAATCATATTACGAAGGGATTTCGGGGAAACACAAATGAATTACGAAAGGTTTACACTAAACATACCGGTTTTTACAAAAACAAATGCTTATTTTCGAAATGTGAATGATATTTGGCCAGGGTGACCAGGAATCTGGTCAGGGTGACCAGGGATCTGGTCAGGGTGACCAGGGATTTATTTTATACATGGTATGGTTAGCGTAAGGAGGGTTACTACTTAGATCATGTGAGTGGGTAGGCGGGAACTGGAGGCCATTAATCCTCATTGTAGGACCGAGGGACGTAAGCGGTAGATCTATCTGGGTGTAGCGAGCCCAACCCCAGGCCCAACAGTACGGACCTTGGGGTGACTTTGTGCCCAACGCGAAATCTGCTAGGTTTGAGTCTTCCTACTTGCACTTCACACATATCAATGGCCTTGCAAACCATTGGTGATCTCTTTTTCCTTATTTGCTTCATACCAGGGATTTTATACTTACGGAAACTTCTTGTTCATACAAATTAACTACCATGTTTTATACAAATTCAAAGCATTATGCGGGTATGGAGTCAAAGTCAGGGTGGGCATTGACGGTTATGCGAATATTACAAATACAAGGCTTTACAAATACATGGTTTTATGAACATAACGTGTTACAAACACAACGTTTTCCATATAACTTGGCAAGAAAATGATTTTTAAATTCATTTTCTCAATACTATTTCAAAAACCGGTTATTCTAAAGATTTATTTCAAATCTTTCACAATACCAAAGATATATTTCAAACCTTTCACAACTCAAAAGATTTACTTCAAATCTTTTACAATCAAACTATGAACTCGCTCAACTTTATGTTGATTTTTCGCATGTTTCTTTCTCAGGTTACAGTTCTAAGACAAGGCACGGTTGGAATAGGAGAACCATCTGGAGTCGAGTACTTAGGGGGCGTTCAATTTCTAGAAAGTCTTAGCTTTTTGCTTCCGCTGTGCAATGACGATACCAGTCCAGTCACGCCAGCTCTGATAATTTCGGGGTGTGACAAGGCAACCCCATAGTATGCTCAATGTTGAAAGCTCACAAGCTTATGAAGCGAGGATGCAAGGCATTCATGATATACGCTAATGAGCCCGAAAAAGAATCACGAAAGATTGGAGATGTACCGGTAGTACGAGATTATGAAGATGTGTTTCCGGAGGATTTACCGGGGATACCGCCTGAACGGGAAATAGAGTTTGGGATCGAATTGATTCCGGGCGCGAAACCCGTAGCGAAAGCCCCGTACCGACTTGCACCGTCGGAATTACAAGAGTTGATGTCTCAAATCCAAGACCTGCTTGACAAGGGATTCATAAGGCCGAGTGTGTCTCCTTGAGGCGCACCGGTGTTGTTCGTGAGAAAGAAAGACGGGAGCATGCGCATGTGTATCGATTACCGGGAGTTAAACAAACTCACGGTAAAGAACCGATACCCGCTCCCGAGGATAGATGATTTATTCGACCAACTACAAGGTGCGAACTGGTTTTCAAAAATTGACCTTAGATCGGGGTATCACCAACTAAAGGTCAAAGAAGAAGATGTGCCAAAGACAGCTTTCCGCACGAGATACGGACATTACGAATTCCTCGTGATGTCATTTGGGCTAACAAACGCACCCACGGCTTTCATGGACCGGGTTTGCAAGCCAATGTTGGATAAGTCGGTCATTGTGTTTATCGATGATATCTTAGTGTATTCGAAAAGTGAAGCTGAACACGCACACCACTTACAAGAAGTGTTAGAGACACTTAGACGAGAGAAGTTATATGCAAAATTCTCTAAATGTGCCTTTTGGTTACGAGAGGTACAATTTCTTGGCCATGTCATAAGTGCCGATTGAGTTTTGGTGGATCCGTCGAAGATAGAGGCTGTGTCAAAATGGAATCCCCCAAAGAACCCTTCTGAAATTAGAAGCTTTTTGGGACTTGCGGGATACTATAGGAGATTCATTCAAGATTTCTCCAAGATTGCGTCACCGCTAACAAAATTAACCCGGAAGAAAGAAAAGTTCATTTGGGGTGTAGATCAAGAAAGGGCGTTTCAAACACTAAAAGAGAAGTTAACTCAAGCTCCGGTACTGACATTGCCGGACGGAGTCGAAGACATGGTGGTTTATTCTGATGCTTCACTATCGGGGCTCGGTTGTGTTTTGATGCAACGGGGCAAAGTTATTGCTTATGCCTCGAGACAACTGAAGATACACGAGAAGAAATATCCCACGCATGATCTTGAGTTGGCTGCGGTGGTATTTGCCTTAAAAATATGGAGGCATTACTTATATGGGGTAAAGTGCACCATATTCACCGACCACAAGAGCTTAAAATACTTCTTCGATCAGAAGGAGTTAAATATGCGACAAAGAAGATGGCTAGAAACGGTGAAAGACTTCGATTGTGAAATACATTACCACCCCGGAAAGGCTAATGTAGTGGCGGATGCTCTAAGCAGAAAAGCAGACTATGTCCCAATACGAGTAAGATCGATGCAACTCGTGGTGACCTCAGGTATACTTGAACGTATTCGAGAGGCGCAACTCGAAGCAATGAAAGAAGAGAATTGGAAGAAAGAAAGAATAATCGGTCAATTGAAAGATTTGTCGGATGGGAATCACGGGTTGAAGACTCGATCCGGAAGGATATGGGTCCCACATACCTGTGGAGTGAAGGCGCTCCTACTTAATGAAGCTCATAAATCCCGTTATTCAATTCATCCGGGTGCGACCAAGATGTACAATGATTTGAAACAAAATTATTGGTGGCCCGGAATGAAGAGGGACGTGGCGAAGTAAGTGGAAAAATGCTTGACATGTTTACAAGTCAAGGCGGAGCACCAGAAACCATACGGCAAACTCCAACCGTTAGAAATTCCGGTTTGGAAATGGGAACATATTACAATGGACCTGTTAACCAAGTTGCCTAAGACGAATCGTGGTTTCGATGCCATATGGGTAGTGGTGGATAGATTGACGAAAAGTGCTCACTTCATTCCGATTCGTGAGACTTATACGTCAGAAAAGATGTCAGAAGTTTATACCAATGAAATAATAGCACGTCATGGGGTGCCGGTGTCCATCGTGTCTGATAGGGATACCCGGTTTACTTCGAATTTCTGGCGAGATTTCCAAGAGCAAATAGGGACCAAATTGTTCATTAGCACTGCGTACCATCCTCAAACGGATGGACAAAGTGAAAGAACGATACAAACATTGGGGGACATGCTACGGGCGTGTATAATCGACTTTGGAGGCAGTTGGGATGTTCACCTACCGTTAGTCGAGTTTTCGTATAACAACAGTTACCAATCTAGTATTAAGATGGCACCGTACGAAATGCTTTACGGTAGGAAGTGTCGAACCCCGGTATGTTGGGGTGAAGTGGGTCCACGTGAACTCGCCCACCAAGATATAGTACGAGCCACGAATGAAAAGATCGATATAGTTCGGGCACACTTGAAAGCGGCTCAAGACAGGCAAAAGGCGTATGCTGATAAAAGGAATAGGCCAATCGAATTCCAGGTTGGTGACATGGTCATGCTAAAAGTTTCCCCATGGAAGGGCGTTATTAGATTCAGAAAAAGGGGGAAGCTAAGCCCGAGGTTTATTGGGCCATTTAAAATTATCGGGAGAGTTGGCAAGGTAGCTTACCGTCTTGAATTACCAGAGGAGCTAAGTGGAATCCATGGCACGTTCCACGTGTCACAATTAAGAAAGTGCCTAGCAGACGAAACGGCCTATATCCATTACGATGATATCGAAGTGGATAATAGTCTGAATTATGCGGTGAGACCGGTGGAGATTTTAGACCGAAAGGTCAAACATTTACGAAATAAACAAATTGACCAAGTCAAGGTCAAATGGGAGCATAGGAAAGGTTCGAACACTACATGGGAGTCCGAAGAGGAGATGCGACGTCTTCACCCTACATTATTTGGTACGTACTTCAGTTTCGGGGACGAAACCCTTTTTAAGGGGGGTGGACTTGTAACACCCCGAAAATATAAAACTTTATATTGGAACTATAAAGTATAAATAGACGAGAATTTATTAACTAGGAACTTTTAACCTAGTTAGTTACAAGACTAGAAATAGCCTATAATAGGGTTAAAAGCTACTAAATGATATGTTGAACAAAGTAGAGGGGCCTTAGTTGTTAAACTTGAAACTAAACTAGATAAAAAAAATAATAAACCAAACACCCCATTTAGAGGTGTTGGTCGACCAAGAAGGAGCAGGGGGCGACACCCCCATCTTCAAAAACCTAAAACTCCATTAAATCAATCAATTGAAGGATTAATCCAAGTCAAAATCGAAAATTGAGCTTAGAATCATGATCCTCATCACAAGAGGATTGTAAGGTATGTAAAATCTAATGAAATCTCTCAACTTGAAAGTCTCATGATTTTGGAAAATCTGAAATTAGATGTTGCATGTGTGTTATTTGGTTGGATTAGAGTTGATATGGTGTTTAGAAGTGAAACCTAGCCAACTACATGTGAAATCATGACCAAATTCAGGAAGTTCCATGAACACCTTGAAGGTGGGTTGTGGATTTTACAATATGATGATGAACTCTAGGATTTTGAATGATTATTCTAGTGTAATTTGACCTTAGAAAATGATTTCAGAAAATGCATGATGTTTAAATGCTATATGAAGGCTTTGTTAAAGTTAAGTTAACTAATTAGCAAGCTATAAACATGAATATGAAAGATGTAAGAATTCTGCCCTTATAGTGTTTGTTGAAATGCCTCAAAGAAGGCTTGAAACTGAATTGTTAAGTTAAAAACGCATAATTATGAAGTATGACAAAATGTGCGTTATGTATACAAAACATAGAGTTCTAAACATAAAGTGATTGAACTCTATAGGAAAGGAAGTCGGGGCTTCTAGCAGGCAAACCGGTGTGGACGCACGTTTGAAGGGCTTGCTATAAAGGTATGTAACTTGACCCGTTACATTAAGTATATGTTGATGATTGTAGTATGCGTAGTTGAATTTTTAGAATAAGGGTTGTTTTAAATTAAAGCGGTGATGTCGCTATATTGAACAATTGGTCAGATTTGGTTGAAACTCGTTGGTAGTCGTTATATGGGAAGGTTCCTTAGACGAGCCAAACGGGTCGAATAATCAAATAAAGCATGGATTTTGCTTGGTAATATGTTTGATTTGTTTATTGTTATCGATTAAATATTGAAATATTAGAACACGAGAATTCAATATGTTTGTTTGCTAGAAGAAGGATCCGAGAAAAGTGTATGGGCAAAATAACCAAAATGCCAAAAACTCAAATGTGCAGGATCCACCGTAAGTTACGGTGACACCGTAACTTACGGTAGAGGTCAAGGAGTTACGGTGTGAATCTCCTGGTTTACGGTGGACCTTTGTGATAAATTGACCACCGTAACTTACGGTGGAACCGTAAGTTACGGTAAGGTCTGAATTCTTGAAAATCTTGTATAATTGTAAAATTTCAAGTTCACTTCAATCATAGTTTTGATCAAGTATTAATTCTAACCATTCTGACATAAATGTTTATGTAAACATTGCAGTTTTAGGTACTCAAAGACTTCCGGATGACGGTCAAGAAATCAAAACAAGAACCGAACACATACTTTTGAAGCTTCCGCACAAATTGACTATGTTTAAACGATGTTTATTTTGTAAACTGTTGGCTAATCAACTTTTAAAATGTTTAAGTTAGTCCGTAGAAAACTAATGTTGACAATTTAATACTCTTCTTTTGGATCTTATTATATAATATGATTATAGTATTTACTTATATTGTATATTTACATAAATTAAAAATATAGGTGTTACAGCCCGTAGGGAATAATGTTTTGGGAGGGCCCGTATAAAAAATGTTTTGGGGAGTTAGACTTTTCTTGGGTGATCATACTAAGAGTCTATACGACGATGCTCCCTTTGTACTCAGTAAAAGTTTGTTAAAGTGTAAACTCTCATTTCGTCCCTGTGGTTCTGTGATAATTGCCACTTTCATCCAATACCTGGTTTTCTCACATCTAGGTTTTGTGGTTTTCAAATCTTGTCATTATCATCCGGTCAATCAAATGCATCCAACTTACCCGGTTAATTGAGGGGTATAACGTTCATTTTACATATGTTTGATGAAAGTAGCAATTTTCACCTAAACCCAAAATCCTAAAATTGCAGTTTACTCATATAACATAATATACATTGTTTAGTTATTTTCATTATAATTTTATATATAAAATGATTATTACATTAATAATAGGCTCGTTTAAGTTCGCGAGACTTAGTATCAGGTTTTCAAGATTTAACACTAATAACAAGCTCGTATAGGTTCAGGCATTGTTGCAAAAATCGCGATTACTCGGTGATTAATCGCCTCCTACTCGCTAGTCGGCCTCCTACTGAGTAATTTTTCAATAATCAGTCAAAAAATCGCTAGTCGGCCAAAGCCGGTCCAAGCCGCCCTAGTCGGCCCAAGTCGCCCTAGTCGACCCATTTGAAATCCTTACAAAACAGGCCCAAGATTACAACTTTAGCCCATTTTCCTTATCCTTTACCCTAATATGACGAAGAATTTGAGTCGGAGAAAGAGGATGAAGTAGACGAGGAGATTGAATACGAGTCGGATGGTGTCGAAATCATTGAACACTACAGGGATGGCGATTACATTTGAGCTATTTGTTAATGTTTGAATTTTAAGTACCGAGACTTATTATGTTCTGACTTATATGTAAGTTTAGTTTGCATTTTGAACTACTTTTACCTTTTTAAGTATTATATTGATATGGATGTGTGAGTATATATATATACATATTTATAAAAATAATAAAATTTACATATAAAGTTCTGATCCGATTAATCCCGAGTAGTCGCTAGTCCCCACCTCACCGGCCGACTAGCGACTAGCGAGTTCTCCAACCTTGGGTTCAGGTATTCAGGTTGGCTAAATGTACCTCACCTCTAAAACTTTTTCATCATATCCCCCCCCCCCCCCCACCCCCCCAAAAAAAAATGTTAAATCAAGAAGATCTTTTTGTTGTTCATTATGAAAAGGGGGAACACTAGTGAGTGCTCGAGATTGGCTCGCAAAAAGGTCGAGTCAAGACGATGCTAAACAAGTTTGAGCTTATGCCCACGCCTAAAAATAAGCCAAGTTTGTTTTACAAATGAGCCCGAGCCCAACTTCAATTATCGAGCACGGTATTAAATCTCGCAAATCTAATGAGCCTATTATTAATGTAATAGCTATTTAACATGTAAGATATATATTTATATAATAACTATTATATCTAAAATAATGATGAAAATAATTCAATAAAATATATAATATATAATATATAATAGCTACAATATATAATATATAATAGCTACAGTAAACAATCATTGTTCATATGCCTTGGTGAAAATTGTTACTTTCATCCATTATAAGACCAATGTACTCCTCATTTGACTGAGAGATTTGGATGGAGTTAATTGTCTGGATGTAAAAGGCAGTTTTTGGCAAATCACAAGGACTCTATGCACAAAAACCAAGTATTGGATTAAAATTGACACTTTTCACCTAACTACAGAGACGAAAATGACATTTTACTCTTTGTTAAATTGTAAAATATACCAGGTTGTCGTTCCTTTACAAATATAAAAATAAATATTTAGCAAGACATTCCATGTTAAAATAAACTTTGGCTCATTTAAAATGGTCTACGAAACATTGCTTTCTTCGAAATTGTCTATAAAACATTAAATTAAACTAAAAAACTTCAGATTCAACCCATTCATTTTAATTTGCCAACTCGCTTGACCCATCTAGATACAAGTTACTCTGAAATGTAGATCACACCAATTTTTTTAACAGTGAAAAGATTTTATTCCAACAAAACTAGCAAGAAGCTAGCACACGCAACAAGAAGCTAATCACCAGAGAAAGAAACAACAGATATTTAGGTGAAGGGTGATTGACATGGTCAAAAGCTACACAGATCTCGACCGTTCAACGATGCTTTTTGTTTTTTGTTTTCATTAACAAGTTAAATCGAGTAGAATAGAATAGAATGCAATGCAATGCATTCCTTATCAGTTATCAATTCATATTTTTATACAAATGGAAAATATCCAGGAGACGTGGAATTTAATGTTGTTGCGTGAAGAGAACGAAAAACAGAGTAGGACCCAAAGATTACTAGTTTGTGGATATAGTTTATAGGATTGACTTCCAAGTCTTCCATGGACATACTTTTCTATCATGTCTTGATCTATAAATGAAATTAGTTTAGTTAATCTCAAAACCCATCACTTCATCATAAGAATCCACCTTTATACTTCTCATTTTTCTAGCTTAATTGGGCTTGTGGGATTAAATAATGGGGAATCGGTGGGGTTTGGGGCTCCATTTTATTATTGTAACTATTATTATGGTTGCAACAATAAATACTTGTTTGGGGGCTTGTAATATAAACAGCACGGTGGCTTGCTTTGAGCATGAGCGGCTTGCTCTTCTCAAATTCAAACACAGTGTCAGAGATGACTATGGTATGTTGTCATCATGGGTTGGCAATGACTGTTGCCGCTGGGAAAGAGTCATGTGTGATGGTGTCACTGGACATGTTGAAAGTCTTCATCTCTTTGGTGACTTAGTTAGTAAAGAGTTGAGCACTTCTTTAGGAGAGTTGAGGCATCTAAAACACTTGGACTTGAGTTGGAATAGTTTTCAAGGAAGCAGGATCCCTGAGTTCATTGGATCCTTGAAACAACTAACTTATCTCAATCTCTCTTATGCAAATTTTTTTGGTATTATTCCTTATCACATTGGAAATCTGTCTAATTTAAAAAGTCTTGATCTCAGTTATAATTATCATGATCTGATCGCACATGATGTGAATTGGATTTCTGGCCTTTCATCACTTGAGCATCTTGACTTGAGTTATGTAAATCTTACTGGATTAAAAATCCTTGATGTGGTGCTTTACATGGCTCCTTCAGTTAAAGTGCTAAGTTTGTCAAATTGTGGTCTTTTAATTGATGATCGTGGTCTGCTTCGTAATTTGAGCACTACACTTTTCAACATCAAACACCTGGATCTTAGCGGTGAGAATATTTTCACAGGTAAACTCCCTCACTTTTTTCAAAACATGACATCCCTACAATTCCTGGATCTTTCATTCGTTCCTCTTGATGCATCCAACTTTTCAAACTTCATAAGCATGATTCCTTCTTTATTAGAGCTCCGCTTGTCAGATTGTCAACTCAATGAGACGCACCTATCTCATATTCTTCATAATCTTACTACCCTTTCTAATATCCAACACTTAGAACTATCTTATAACCGGTTAACAGGTTCAATTCCAGAATCTTTGACAAAATTAAAAATGTTACATGTGTTGGATCTATCTTATAACGACTTAACGGGCCCCATTCAGACATTCCATGGGGAACTTACGGAACTTTACCTGTCTGGTAATGAATTGAACGGTTCAATTCCAGAAACCATTGGAAGATTAGCTGCTTTAACAACTTTTTCTGTAAACCACAATAAGTTAAGCGGGACTATTCCGGTTTCAATTTGGCAACTCTCTAAACTCCGTTCTTTTGATGTCTCTTATAATCATTTGGAAGGAGAAATTTATGAATCCCATTTTGCTAATCTTTCGATGTTGAAGGAGTTCAATGTAGCTTCTAACAGTAAGTTGACTTTGAATGTTTCACGTGAGTGGCTTCCTCCATTCCAGTTGAGAGATATTGATCTCAGTTCTTGCAAGATTGGAAACGGATTTCCTCGGTGGCTTCGAAATCAGAGGAAACTTCAAAGATTAGTGTTATCTAATACAACCATTTCAGGACCTCTGCCCATCATTCCTTTCATGGATCTCTCCCACAACAACCTCAGCGGACCTTTAACCAACCTTCCTAATGGGGTTGCTAATGTGGATGATGATGAGGATTTTATTAAACCAGTGTTATATCTTCAAAATAACACTTTCAATGAGTCGATTCCAAGGTCCTTGTGCAAAAGGACGGATTTACTTTATCTTGATCTTTTCAACAATAGGTTAACTGGAGAAATTCCCAAATGTTTCAAGAATCTGAAAAAATTGAAATTCCTGAGATTAAGCTCAAATGGGTTGAGTGGCATCATTCCAAGTTTCATAGGGAACATTTCAGATTTAGTCTCATTAAACTTGAATGATAACAATTTTAGTGGTGAGCTTCCTGCAGAATTTTGGAACTTAAGTGAGTTATTGGTCTTAGATTTGGGTGATAATGCATTCTGCGGAAAAATACCAGAATGGATTGGAGAAAAAATTAAATCATTGCTGGTTTTCAGGTTACACAAGAATAACTTCACTGGAGGAATTCCTCGATCTCTGTGCACAAATATAAATCTTCAAATTTTGGATGTTGCACACAACAGCTTAACAGGAACAATCCCTCATTGTCTAGGAGAATTGCAAGGTATGCGTGAGAAGCATTACTATTTTTATTTTGGTGAGAGTACTGAGGAGGGGCTGGTTCAGGTTATGAAAGGCACTCCTCTCATTTATACTAAAAATTGGTATCTTGTCTGTAACATGGACCTTTCAAGCAACAAACTTGTCGGAGAGATACCCGTAGAGTTAACTGCACTTTATGCATTACTGGGTCTCAATTTGTCCAATAATCATCTTAGTGGAGGCATTCCAGACAACATTGGTAACATGAAAGCATTAATTTCTCTCGATTTATCAGGAAACGAGTTGTGCGGTATGATCCCACCAAGCATTGTGGCTTTGAATTTTTTGAGCCATTTGAATTTGTCAAACAACAACTTGTCAGGACCAATTCCAACAGGAAATCAATTGCAGACTCTGATCGATCCGTCAATGTATGCTGGGAACAAAGGTCTATGTGGGGCTCCGTTGCCAAAGAATTGCTCCAGTCATGAACAGTCAACAGCCACGTCCAAGAACAAATATGAAGACATGGATGAGCCGAAAATGGTATGGTTTTATGTGGACATAACGTGTGGTTTTGCAACAGGGTTTTGGGGTGTTATTGTAGTTTTGGTGTTGAAGAAGCGATGGAGACATAAGCTTTTCATGGGCAAGATATATGTTGCAGTCATGGTAAGAGTTAATAAGATGAATAGAGGAAGAAAAGCCATATAGATTCACTCGAATGAAAGTAATTTGCATATGTATCATCATTGCTTGCTTTTCATTATAGTATTGCTTTTATGATTTTATATTTTTAAGGCATATATGTGTTATATGACATGTGTGTGTATACTTAAATATTTGTTATGTACTTCTTATCTTATGGCATATGTTTGATTTTAATTGTTTCCACTGGTATTAAAAAAAATGCTACTATGATCATTACTTAAGAGACTTGTTTACTCATTTGTTAAGAGATACTGAGATACGAAATTAACTTACATAAAATATTTATATAAATGAAAAATATAATATTACTGGACAAAGAAAATCAACTATGATGAACTTAAACACAGTGAACACTAACTCTGACTTCTTTATTTATGAGCTGATATATTTAAGGGTCTTCTCTGTTCAGACTAATGTTAAGTAATGGATTACCTTTTTTCAGAAAGAACTCAACAAGTTGTAAAAAAAACTATTAAGAGCAGAGAATATATATATGCTTCTGTTAATTTGGTTTTAATACTACTTGGAGGAATTTCTTTCTTCGAGTAACCAAATAGCATGACAAAAAAAGGAAATAAACGAGGAATAAGATTGAACGATCTCGCTAGGTGTTCGATTACGATTGGAATTTAGAATCATCAGCTCAGCAAACTAGTTAAAAATGGTGGTGCTGATCATGTTAGTAGGCTAGTATGAGCTTAATTGCAATAGTTTCCTTCTACTCTGCTATTCATATTGTGAATCTTTTTTAATATGACTACCTATTTCAACCCAGATATATTTTGATTAAAACCGACGGTTGACCCAAACCAAACTGACCCGTTTCTGACTGAACCCTGTTTGACCCGTTACCTGACCGACCTTACCTGACCCAATCATTTTGCCAGGCTTCGTTAGAAAGGGTGGTGCTGATCATGTTATTGACCTGTTATCTTGTGAAGCCTCAAAGTAAGACTTGGATTCAACACTTTTGTTCACATTGCTTTTGAGTAAATTACAACGCTTTCAACTTCATACTTAACCATATAACATAAAGGACAATTGGTTTTTCATAAACCAACCTTTGTCCCGTTGGTAAATAATAATCTTACCTACGTAATTGATATACAATAATCCTACCTATCAACATGTTGGTACTCAATGAACTTTCGTTAATTTTTTTTAACTGAAGTTAGTTTTTAAGTTTTATTTATTACACAAACAGTCCCTGTAGTTGTAATTTACTAGTTTTAACTATTTTATAAAACAAAAAACATCAAGATTTGTGCCAAAGTTTTACTAGTAAATTAGTTAAAACTAGTAAATTTTAACTACAGGGACTGTTTGTGTAATAAATAAAACTTAAAAACTAACTTCAGTTAAAAATAATTAACGGAAGTTCATTAAGAACCAACATGTTGATAGGTAGGATTATTGTATACCAATTACGTAGGTAGGATTATTATTTACCAATGGGGCAAACATTGGTTTATTAAAAACCAATTTTCCTAACATAAAACCACATAGTCATTTTTGTAAAATTGTATTTCTTTTAGACCTTTTCAAAGATTACAGATGAACTGAAGGATTTTGTAAAGATTGAACCGTTCTCTTTGTTCTTTGCATTTTTATTCTCACTGCTATTGTTTGGGTTGATTCCCTAATGTCGCAACCCCCGATCCCTTATCTGTCCCGGGAACGGGCGGACGCGAACTCAGAGTTTGGTGGTATCAGTTGATTAATTTGGCAGCGGAAATTACATCAGGACCGTAGTTAGGAAATGTTTATCAGAGTAAAACCACCATATTTAATATTAATAATCACATGGGTAAAACCCAAGTTTCTTATTACAAAACATTTATAGGGACAAACCCTATTTTATTGAATTTAAAACATCGTTTATTATGTAACTTTTATAGCCACATTTTTCCCAAGCCTTCAGTGCTCTCCAGCTGGCTTTTTACTAATTGGCTGTCACATTGTGTTACCTGAAACGCGTTTTAAAAACATTTGTCAGTCGGAAATACTGGTGAGTGAATCCCAGTTTAATCAAGAAACATTTTTTCAATTAAAACAGTATTGAGAGCGATCACATTGTTTATTTCTACACAATTACTCATTCAGTATTTGCCACTCGACCGGATCTATGGCTATGGTCAAGTTACACATTGGCTAACTCGTTGTCCAATTGTAACGTACTGTCATACCGACATACTACTCGCAAGTAGTAAATTTTGTATACAAAACCCCATAATACCGGCAGTAATTGAAGAACTACAAAGGCTCAATCACCGCTTAATCACATTGTAAAACAATTAAGGTTTTGTAAAGTATTCCAAAAAGGTTAACAAAAAGAGGATAAACTCACATTGCTATCTTAGAGTTCGCGTAAGGGTTTCCTGGATATAATCTATAATTTACACAAATGTACATTGATTAGTATCATAACCCTTTGAAAATATTAATGATACCCTCCCCGAGACGGCATTCCAACAACTACGTCGGGCAGAACCACGACAGTTGTTACGGAACCCTAAATCAATCGGGCAGCGTAACTATTACGAAATTGGGGTTATAATACTTACAACGGAGTAGAACTTCGCTAATTAGGGGTATAATATTTGTCTATAATAACACTTCTACAGAAATTGAGATTGAGAATCGAATTGTGAACGACGGAAAGTGAAACCCGATGGCCTTCTTATATAGTGCTGATATTCGACTTTCAGGCGGCCCGCGTAAGGTAAGGCGAAGCCTTACGCGGCCCGCGTCAACACTCGGTCAATGTATAGCTTAGCTGGGTCAGCATCTAGGTCCGCCACGATGTCGACACGTGTCGGCCTCTGGTGTCTCCGCGTTTGTTGGTCACTCGTGGCCCGCGTACGCTATCGAGAACTCTTACGCGGCCCGTATCAACTTAAGAAATCAGACGGAGTCAGGTTCTAATCTCCATACCGCCCGCGTGAGTGTTGGGGTGGGTCTACGCGGCCCGCCTCAACTTACTTTTTATTGTTTTTAATTTATTTTAAATGTTATAACCTACTTGGGGCTCGATTTCTACATACGGGTAATAATTAAAGACATATTGAGACATTCTAAAACATAATAGGGTGTCGTGAAATTTATCGAGGGTGTCGGTTTTACCGAGGGTTGTTACACCTAACAACTGATTCTCAAGAGTTATAATTCACATGCTGGATAACCTTCTGTGTATATGTTCTTTATGAAACTGTTGAATTCGTTTTGAGAGTTTTCTTATCATTGATGAATGAAATCACATAGCTAATAACAACTTCTGATAAGAAATAGGTGCTGATTTACATTTACTGTGAGTCCACGGGTTCGAGGATGTGTCAAAACATCTCCTTTTTATTTAGAGAAAAGTGTCCGGATAGTCCCTGTGTTTTGCCTATTTTTCACCTTTAGTCCCTAACTTTCAAAAATTACACCTATAGTCCCCAACTTTTTCAATTTCGTTCCCGAATAGTCCCTGACGCGTAACTGGGTTAGTTTTTGGTGTTAGGTGCGTGTGAAATGACAAAATACCATTCCTATCATAATTGTGTCTAACAGGTGGTGGACATTTCTTATATCCAATGCACGTGACATCCTTTTTTCTCTTTCTGTATGTCAATGATGTGATCCAACACATACCTAGAGTTTGAATAACTATCTAACTTAAGCTGGATTGCCTCACTTTCACACTTAACACATACTAACTCTTTTTGCATGTCCTCGAGACGATTGATATAACAGTTTATGTCAGTTTGTTTTCTTGAAACCATTTTTGTTAGCTCGGTTTTATCTTCTCTTAAATTTCCAATCACCATTTTAAACTCTTTTTCATGGTTTTCATAAAACATGTTAGCCTCTTTGCATTTCGAAAGATCCACGATCAAACCTTGGTTGTGGATAAATGTCACGTCATACTTGCTTTGCAAATCGTCATATTTGCTTTGCAAATCAGACAATTTGCTTTGCAAATCAGACAATTTAGCACTTAATTTAACACAACTCTCACACCTATCAGAACTTGGTTTATCGACACATACCTGACTGGATTCACTCTCAGATATTGACTCATTTGCCTCAGAATCAACAACCTCCCTAGTTGATTCATATTCTGGTCCATCCTCGCTTGAACTTGAACTTGTACCATCTTTAACTGAGCTACCGTCATGTTCAGAACTGTCATCATTTCCCGAGGACTCACCATTGCTGACATCCTTGACAATTTTGGCATAAAACGCAGTTCTTGTTTGACTACTGTTGTTTGGATCAAGAGATAATGGTACTCCAGTAGACCGATAGCTTTGCTCTGAGGCAACTGGTTGTGGTGTTCCATACATATCGGTTCTTGAGACAAAAGTCGTTTGCTTTGAGGCAACTAGTTGTGGTGTTCCATACATATCGGTTGTTGAACCCTTTCTCGTATACGTGTTATTTGACGGTGTGGGAGACTGAAGCCAAAATGGCACTAAACCCTTTTGCGTATACAAATTGTCCGCATTTGAATCTGGAATCCAACGACCATACATATCTGTCGCCATTTTCGGTTTACTTTGATGATTGAGATCCTAAAAGTGCTTGACCCCAAAAGTGTGTACTCATGATGAAGTGAAAAACAACACTTGAACGAATAAACTGTTTGACGAATAACTAATTGGACGAAAAACTAGTTGTTTCGTGAAACCTAGGTCCAACCCACGAATGATGTGATGAGGCCCAATTAATAAGGTCTTCGTGTCCAATGATATCAACGAAGAATATAGGCCCACGTAGTATAACACCAGATGAAAAACCCAGCTCAAACACAAATCCCACCACAAAAGATTAACCAAAAATGAAGGCTCACAAATAATGAACCAGACGAAAAAAAACTTATGTATTTCAAGAAAAACCAATCCCAAATCCAATTTCCTATAGACAAAATGGATAACAAGCCCACTAAAAGACAAAATGGAAGTCCACTAACAATATGTTTCGTGAGAATTGTTTCAAAGATTGGTTTTTTTTTCGTTGACCTAAGTCCACTAAAAGACAAAATGATGTGTTTCTTTGAATGATTTACCAGCCAAGTCCACGATGAACATTTTTTTCTAAAAACCACGAATAATAACTGTTTTTTTTGTGTGAAGATGAGGCCCACGAAGAACAACAGGTTATTCGTGAAGTGAAAGACAAGGCCCAATCCACAAAAAAAAAAAAAAAAAAAGCAACCAGACGAAGAACTTATGTCTTTCGTGAGATGTGAGAATTTCGTAAATAGGATTTTCGTGAATGGTTCTTCGTTGAAGAGGGTTCTTTGCAGAACGCTGGGGGATATCTTATCCAGATCTGGTGAAAGTAGGTGAAATCTTATCCATAAGAAAAACACTCCGGTGCCTTTTTCCGGTGAGCTTGTTCGCCGGAAACTGTAAGGACCTTCAAAAATGTACCAATTTGACCTATAAGTACAAACCCGAACCCCGAAAACCCTAAACCATATTAAAAATCAAGAAAATTAGAAATCTGGTTCCCAGGCGGGCCGCGTAAAGGTTAAGCACATCTTACGCGGGCCGCGTCAAGGTGTGGTTTGACCGGATAAGTATCCGGATCCACGTATCACCCATCTGGCCAACCTATGCATGACCATGCAAACCTATACATAGACTAGGCGGCCACACGGGCCGCGTAAGGTATGATGGATGGTTTACGCGGGCCTCGACAGGGTCAATTTTCACCTATAAATAGATTAGCTCAGGGGCTTTCATTCTGTGTCGACGAAAACTTTCAAAAACGAATTGCTACTTCTCTGAAGTCGAAATTTCAACCTCAATTAGTGGGGTGCTGCTACGATACAGGGTATTAACTCGATCGCTGCTACGATTCAATGTCCGATCGATTGAAACTATCCGATGAATGTTTAAGTGCTGCTCTAATTAGGGTTTATACTTTGTCATTCGTCGTTAATTCGATGGATGTTTAAGTATTGCACTTTGTCATTCTTTGTGAGGGTTTAATCTCGTGAGTTATCGTAAATGCTGTATTAGTTACTGACCTAGTTCGTGTGCATTGTTGTTTAAATTAGGTTATCAGGCTAATCAGTAGGCTAAACTCTGCCCGTATAAATCTGCAATGTGAGTCATTCTCTTTTATCAAAATACTTTACAATACTCCATTTTTAAATGTTATAATTACAGGGATTAAGTCGTGGTTATCTTGAATCACTGGCTAGTGGGGTATTGTGCACATTACTAATTATTTCACGGGTTAGGGTAATAAATCCTCACCGTGATAAACGTCACTACTTGGAGAAAGACCTAATAGTGATATGACCATCGTCACACGGGTGGCAAAGTGCCAGACAAAAATAAGATAAAAGTCATTGTAATCGCTCTTATGCTGTAATTAATAACTATGTGTCGTTTTATGCAAAATGAGTGATTCACCAGTATTTCCCCGCTGACAAAATATTTTTAAAACATGTTTCAGGTGACCTGCTGTAAACCAAGGAAAATGTGCTACGGAGCACTAACAAGCTTGAAGAGGTGGCTCAATTAAAATGAATAAACATGTTTTAATAAATCAGGGAATTTCCTAGTAAAATTTCTCTATTGTAAATTACGGGGTTTATCCCAAATTATGAAATAAAATAATCGGGCATTTTCAAATTTTAACAGATCCTGTTAAAAGTCTTCCGCTGTCGCATTAATTAATTGTAACACCCCGAAAACGGGTTTGGTAATTAAACCACGTTAGTACTAAAAGACGGGTAAATTACCGTTAGGGGTAAAAGTAACCCGGTGAATATTAGGATTTTTAAATAAACAAGCCTAATATTAAATAAAAGTCGAACGAAAGCTTTTAAGAAAAAAATAAAGTTTATAGAAGCCCGAGTAAACGGGGCTTAAAATAAACTTAGTAAAGAATTCCCCGAACCCACTAATTTAAATAGGGATGTTTAACCTAGTTAATGAGTGGAAAAATTATTAGAAATTAAGTGAGTTGTGGCCTACTTAATAAACTAACCAAACAAGAGGGGCCAAAGAAGATAAACTTGAAAGTTATTTAATAAAAAGAATGAAACAAAACACACACACACACATCGTGTGTGTTCTGGGATCGACATCAGGAAGCTCCCAGGAGCTTCAAACCCTAATTCTCACATAATCATCAAATTGAAGGGCCAAATGACTTGCAAATTCACAATTGAACGTGAATTAATGATCACCCAAGCTAGGGGATCATAAGGTATGTAAAATTTTGATGATTCTTTAAGTTGTGAAATTTTATAAATCTCATAATCTGCGAATTAGGAATGAATTATAGAAGCTATGGCTGAATTATGATGTATAATTACTTAGGAACCAAACCCTAAGTGAAAATTATACATATGATGCTATAATTTGAATGTTTTGATGATATATACCACACTAGGATAAGTGGGTATTAATCATATGATGAATTTGATGATATAATTGTGATTAGAATCATCATATCTGATAGTAATCAGGAAATACTTGAACAAAATTGTGTGTTTGAGTATGTAATCATACTTACTAGGATAAGAGTTTAGTATGATATGATAAGAATTGATGATATGTTCATGTTAATGATGTTTAATATCGTCAAGTATTCATTCGGTAACTTATAGTTACAAGAACTTGGTGAAATAAGTGATTAAAACGGTAACATATGAATGATACTTACCGGGTAATTGGCTAAGTAATTAAACGAGTAGTAAGCTACTTAGTGAAATTAATTATGTCAATAGGCAGTTGACTTTACAAAGTCAAACTGACCAATGATATGATCGAATGATAAGTTCGACATAAAGATTGTAGGATGGAATAGTCGTGAATGATTATGACTAATCTAACCATTTTACAAATTACAATGATAGTTTGGCGCTTAACAAGCTAGGTGGAAGCCTGGGAATGAAGCGGGTCAAACGAATCTGGAATAAAGGAAAAGCATAAGCTGGATGCTAGGTAAGTACAGCTTACACTCTTTGTATGAAATACCTATTGGTTTATAGGTTACTAATAATATAAAGTGTAGTTTGAGTTATGATGTTCCGACACGACATGTGCGGTTCGGAACAAGAGACAATGAAAATAAACCATGTTTAATGGTTAAAATAAGCTAATACAATTATTTAGTCACGAGATGATTAAAAGATAACGAGTTTTGAATGATTACCTTATAAGGTAAACCAATACAAATAATAAGGGTAAAACGGTAATTCGGTCACTCGATGACTAGAACCGTTAGTTTTGAAATACACTTTATGGCTTAAGTCATAAGGGGTCAAAAGAGTTAAGAAAGTTGTTTATAAGTAAATTGACATTATGATGTAAACCGGTGCGAGTCATGTAGACGAGATGACAATAAATCCATCTCGCCAAGAGAAACGGTCATTTAGACCAAACGGGTCAAAAGGTGAAAATATCACCCTTTGACAATATCGACTAATGGTTTGTCGAGTTGTATGATTTTAGGAATAAATATCGATTGGATATTTACATCGTTATTACTTAGCGACTATTAAGTCAAAGTCTCGAAACGGGTCAATATATCGATCCGAGCCAGGTATGTATAAGAGGTCAGCCCATCAAGTAGAACTTAAGGTTCTATGAGAGCTAGATGAGTTAAAAATGGACATTTGGTTACCTTAATAGGTAAACCGAATGATCTAAATGATGATCATGGTATTTTGGAAGCATAATGACTTTTCAAACAAGATCATAATAAGAGTCTTTATCGTAAATGAAAGGCTAAAATGGACCAAAACGCCCTTATAAGTTAAACTGAGCGAACGACCCTTAAAGGTCATTTGGAAATGAGTTTTATGATAAAACAAATACTTCGAATAAGTACCCAAAAGCGAAAGATGTAAATTTATGGTCAAATGACCCTATATGAGTCTTTGCCGTAAAATGATAATCCGAGGGGTAAAACTCGGAATATATAGATCTCCACATTAAATCCACCACACATATAGTTGTGGTGGAAGATTAATTGATAAATAATGTGGACATAAAATGCTAGAAGTGAATGGGTATGAATTATGCGGAAAAGTGCTTAAATACCCTTAACGGGTCAAAAGAAACATATGAGCGTAAATGGGTTTAAAAGACATAAGAAACCCGTGATTTGAACCTAATATGATAGGAAATATTTAAATTATGAATTTCAGGAGGTTAGGGATCAAACAAACATGTTTTGTTTGATAAACACATGAACGGGTCGAATAATTTGGAAAACCCCTACTGTACAGCGAACACTCCTACTGTACAGTGAGAACTCCTACTATTCACTATTCAGTGAAGACCCCTACTATTCAGTGAAAACTCCTATTATTCAGTGAACACTACTACTATTTAATGAACACTCCTACTGATGGGTGAACATTCTTTAGAAAGGGGTTAAACTAGAGCCCTCGCGGCCCGCGGAGGCTAGCCCTTCGTCTGTCGCGCCCCGCGACCGAGACACGGAGCTGGAAAAAAAATGTTGTTCTTTTATGTGTTTTGCGTTAGGACTTGGTTATACACGTTATAAACTCCCTAAAACTAACTCGTTTCATATTTTATGAAATGTAGGTATAACTTAACGTACCGGAGGACGATCAAGCTCGATAAAGAACCGAACACGATCAAGATTCAAGCTTCCGCAAAAATCTTCGTCGTTACTTTTAACCGGCGAATTTATACATGTTAGGTTAAAATGTTTTAAGGTTTAAAATGTTTTAACAAACTCATAATTTCAAGTGTTTTCGAAATTGTTATTACATAATTATAATATGAATTTATGTGATATATTACAAAATGGACTAAGGGTCTTACATTAATACCACGGGTTCCTGTCCCGCGGCTCCTGACCGGGTCAAACCGGGGCTGGGGCCGTGACAGGAAAAGGTGGTATCAGAGCCACTGATTTAAGCCAATTAAGTATTTAAGAAAATACTTAAATTTTACTGATTGCCATTGTGTGATTACGTGTTTTATTATTTGAATAAATGTTTACAGTATGGGTAAGCAAAGACTTTCGGACATCTATCATAAAATAGATAGTTCATCGAAAGAAAAAGGAGCTTCATCCTCAAAATACCCAACAAATACGGAGGAAGGAATATTTTTCCGTAAGGCACAATATGAGAAACCACTTTCTCCTAAGAAAAGAAATCTGATTATTAGAAAAAGTCAGGAGAAAAGAAAGAAATCCAAACCAAAAGAAGTGAGAGTTAATCAGGAAACCCAGGAACTAGGCAACAACCCACCATGGGAAGATAAATTAGATGAAAAACGGGCAGATCTTTATATGTTAGCTACAGTAGCAGTAAATGCAAAAAAAAATTAAATATCCAGACCTAGTACTAGCCTACATATCATTTACAAACTAGAAACTTTGTTCTTTAAACAAACCAGGTAGTTCGAGAAAATAAATAAATTAGGATTGTGTAACCCTAGTATGTTTTAATTTTCAGTTGTCCTTTGTAATAAATTAGTTTCACGATATGCAATAATACTTGAATGTTTATCTATGAAAATTTTATTATAAAATTTTAACTTAGCATTTTGTGTGCATTTTGCATATATGCTAAAACAGCATGAATGAGTTATCTGAAGCCCTTCAGAATCTCAATCTTTACCCGGTGAAAATAGAAGTTTCTAGAGACTTTACTGGTTACATCGCTGATGTGGAGGAACCAATGGAATTTCAAGCTCCACCTCCGGAGAAACCAAAACCTAAGAAAAGGAGGAGATTTGTAGGTTGGAGGCGCGTACGTAGGAGGAAACCAGCCAAGAAAATTCCCAAAATAGAAAATCCTATGGATAAAGGGAAAGGGGTAGAAATTGAGGAAAATGATAGGCAAGTAGAAATGGAAGCTGGGGAAAATTCTAAGCAAACAGGACTAGAAATCGGGGAGAGTTCTAGGCAGACAGAGGAATTACCCTTACACCAGGAACTGGATCGCATCCTATCTAGCTACGATATCCTTAGGCCCTTTAATAACAACCTCTACCCTTATCCTGCTGAAAATCAACTCCCAATAAATCTAGAACCAGCTATTCCAGACCCGCTGAACCATACCCAACCTTTAGGACAAATGGACGAGTGGTGGACTAACGATTGGCAGTTTCAAAACCTACTCAACAACCCCTATACCTTCTTCCCTTAGTTCGACCCAGAACCTATACCAAACCCGCCAATGAGCAATGAAAACTTAGCTGAACTCCGCCACTTTGGCGAAGAGTTGATGGATGCAGGGAATAGGATCTGGGAAATAGGAGGACAGATCTCCTGGAAGTATGACGAAAGGGAGCATCGTTTCTAAGAAGACAGCTGACGAGGGGTAGTGCAATGGTGAAACTGTGATTGTATAATAAATAATAGTAAAATAAAACTTGTGTAAAATAACTACAATAAAACTCGTGTAAAATAACAGTGTGTACGGATGCCTAATATAATATAATATAAAATAATAAAATAAATGTTGATTATGCATGTGTTTGTAAAATATGTGTAATTGTCTTTGTGTATAATTGTTATTTATTCTGTGTTAATAATTTCTATGTATATTAATTATCAGATGGAACCTGCTAATAATGAACCAGTTAATGAAGTAAATCAATCTGAGCAAAATTCGGAATATCAATTTATGCCTAGGCAAGATATCGAAAATATCGTTGCTCAAGGAATAGCCAATGCTATTCCAGCCATCTTTGCTGCTGCTCAGAAACCTGTTGAACCTCAACAAATTATTCCTAGTAAATGTACTCAGGAAGACAATTTCAGTAATAGTATAAATGGAGGAAGCAATCATACTAACAATTAAAATAATCCCCGGCAGGCCACACTTCTTAAGAAAATGAAAGCTGCAACGCCTGGTTACACTTATAAAGAATTTCTTGCATGTAAACCAGCCGAATTTGCAGGCAATGAAGGGGCAACTGCAACACTGCGTTGGTTAGAGAAAACTGAAGCAGTACTCATGATAAGTAAATGTGCTGAGGAAGACAAAGTCCGCATCTTTTCAAAGAAGGGGCGCTAGAATGGTGGAATACGGTACTTCAAGCCAAAGGAAGAAATGTGGCTTATGCCATGAGTTGGGAAGAATTTAAGCAATTAATGGAAAGAAAATTATGTCCTGAATATGAAAAGGAACAAATGGCAACTAAATTCCTGAACCATCGAATGTTGGGAATAGACTGTCGAGGGTATACTTCGACATTCTTCGAGTATGCGAGAGTAGTACCAACATTGGCTTCGCCAGAACCGGTACTTATTTCCCGCTATATTTGGGGATTGATTGACGGAATTCGTAATATCGTTAAACCTGCGAGACCTCACACTATTGACGATGCTGTGGAATTGGCTAACACCCTAACTGACGAGCTGGTACTTACAAGAGAAGAAGATCGGAAAAAGGAAGTAGTCCAAAAGATTACCCAAGGATTCCGTGTGGGTAATAGTAGTAACTTCAGGAAACAAGGGAACAGGCACATTCCCGCTATTTCATTCTGCAATACCTGTAAACGAAAGCATTCAGGAAGATGCAAAGGGTATTGCAATTTCTGCAAAATTCCAGGGCATCAAGAAGAAGATTGCAGGAGAAAGAAATCCACAATTTGCTATAATTGTGGAGAAGCTGGACATTTCAAGACAGATTGCCCGAAATTAGTTAAACCAGCTGACAACAAAGCCAAAACAGCAGAAGGAGCTACCTAGCGAAACGCAAGAGCTTTTCAGTTGACTACTCAGGAAGCAGAACTAATTCCTGATGTGATAGCTGGTACGTTCCTAGTTCACAACGTTTATGCAAAAGTATTATTTGACTCTGGTGCAAACCAAAGTTTTATAAATACTTCATTCTGCCAAGCTCTTAAATTACCCTTAACCAATCTTAGGCAAATTTTTACAGTCGAAACAGCAGATGGAAATTCTGTTAACATAGATAAGGTTTTGCATGAAGGAAAGATAGAACTCTTAGGTCATAAATTTTCTGCAAACCTATTACCTATGAATTTAGCGGATTTGATGTAGTATTAGGAATGGATTGGTTAGTAACCAACCATGCTCGAATTCTTTGTGATAAAAATGCCATATAAATACACACACCCACAGGAGAAGTAATTTTAATTACAGGAGATAAGCCACGAAAGCCACTAAAATTCATTTCAACAATAAAGTTGGCCAGTTATTCATGAAAACAGGCAATGATGTATATGATTTCAGTAATCATTACCACAAAGGGAAAGGAACTTAAGGAAATTCATGTAGTTTCAGAATACCCAGATATATTCCCAGAAGAATTGCCGGGATTACCACCTGATAGGGAGGTAGAGTTTAGAATTCATCTAATTCCTGGAACTATACCAATAGCCAAAGCACCTTATGTAACACCCGTTCTTATAAATTAAGGTTTAACGTATCATGTACGAAAAACAATCATGTAATTAAGATTACATATGCATTGGGAATTACGGGTTTATTAAAACTTTTTACAATTTAAAAGTATACAACATATCATGTGTACGTTCGTCGTTTAACATAATAACGATACATAGTGCGGAAGCTTATTTCGTGATCGTGTTCGGTTCTTGCTCGTCGCTTGATCTTCATCCGTGCACTCTTGGCATTCACCTATGATCAAAACCAACTTAAAAGTTAGTTTTGATAGTCAAATATTAAGTTCAAACAAGTACAGGGGTTAAAATGACAAAATTTAAAAAATTTTCGGAGTTAGGGGGCTTCGCGTGACGCCAAGGGCCTAGGCGTCACGCCTAGCCCTGTTTTTCACAGCTTGTTGCTTCAGCTGATGCTGTACATACCCAGCACGACCTGATTTCACGGAAACGGCCATAACTTCTTCGTTATTGATCCGTTTTACCCGATTCTTTTTCCTACGCGTCCGTAATTTAATCCTCCATCTTATGGAGTAAAAATCCTACATCTAACATAAGAAATTTTGAGACTTCTAAGCCTTCGACTCGTTACCTTTTTACCGAATTTTAACCCGTTTATGCATTTTATCAAACAAACGTATTTATTTGATTCCTATATCTCATACACTTCTTCAAATTAATGTTACCTACTATATTAGGTTCTAATCATAGGTTTATTACACAATTTAAACCCGTTTTCGCTCGTACGCTTATTTTGACCCGTTAAGGGTATTTAAGCACTTTAAAGCTTGAATCGCTTTCATTCATTTCTAGCATCTTATTCCTACATTTCTTATCAAGTTATCTTCCACCACATCTATATGTGTGTTGGATTTAATGTAGATATCTATATGTTCCGAGTTTTTACCCCTCGGATTATCATTTTACGGCAAAGACTCATATAAAGTCTTTCGACCCAAGAATTTACATCCTTCACTATCTATACTCATTCTAAGCATTTATTTAATCATAAAACTTGTTTCCGAACCATCTTTATGGGTCGTTCGTTCAAATTAGCTTACAAGGGCAATTTGGTCAATTTTCATCATTCTTTTACTACAAGGACCTTTACATACTTGTTTGACTCAAAATCCTACCTTTTAACTATAATTATTGTTTGTAACCCATGTACTTCTAAAACACCATAAACATAATTCAATTTATTCGGTTTACCTAAAAGACAACCGAATATCTATACTTTAACCTTGTCTAACTCTTATAGAACTCCAAATTCTACATGATGAGTTGTATTATTATACATACCTGGCTCGGATCAATATATTGACTCGTTTCAATACCTTGCCTTAGTGGCTGCTAAGTGATAGCGCTGTAAACATCCATGTGTTATTATTCCCTAAAATCATACAACTCGACAACCCATTAGTCGACATTGTCAAAGGGTGATAATTTCACCTTTTGACCCGTTTGGTCTAAATGACCAATTATTAGCGAGATGACATCTATTACAATTTTATCCTTATTGGTTATCATGATTTACCTTATATGGTAACCTTTAAAAGTACATATTTCATTCGTCATAACATGATCGAATTACCGATTTAACTCATTTTTAACCATCAATACGGTTTCTTATCCTATTTGGTTATCTTGTTCCGTACGACTACACGCCGGAACATCATATCTCGATTAGGCATTTATCTTATTCGTAATTAATACGACAAAAAAACATTCTAAAATATATAACTAGTGTAAGCTATACTTACCTTACTTCCAAACTATGTTTTTCCGTCATTCTTGCTTCGTTTGACCCGCTTCGTTCCCAAGCTTTCACCTAGCTTGTTAATCGTCAAACTATCATTGTAAATAGATTAGTCATAATTATTCACGACTATTCCATCTCACTTATTTCATAAGTCGAAACTACTATTCGACTTCATGATTAGTTAACTTAGCTTATTAAAGTTAACTACTTTCGATCACATGATTTATAACATTAGTTCAAATCAACATGATGATTAGAACTCTTCTTGTTTCATATTTCATATAACTTGCCATATTATTCAAACACACATTTTCACTCTAATTTCAACACTTTAGTTTTCATTTAGGCATTTTAACAAACACCTAATGTGCATACATCTTTACACATTTACAACTAGTTCATAATTAGTTATTTTTACCAAGATTAACATCAAAATTCACCACTATCACTTATGATCAAATACTCAAACTTGCAAATTGTTTAAGTATTTCCTGATTACTTAACATGCATGATGATTCTAAGCATATCTATATCATCTATTTCATCATAACATCAAAACCCACTTATCTAAGTGTGTTAATTCACCAAATCCATCAATCCATAGCATGTTATGTATGATTTTTACTTAGGGTTTCGTTCCTAAGCAAGTATACATCACTAATCTAGCCATAGCTTCTCTAATCCATGCCTAATTCACGATTAGGATGATTATCAAATTCTTACAACTTCACCAAACATCAAGATTTTACATACCTTATGATCCTCTTGTTCGGGTGATCATTAATTCACGTTCGGTTGTGAATTTGAGCTTCATTTGATCCTTCAATTTGATGATTATATGTGAATTAGGGTTTTTGGCTCCATGGGAGCCCCCTGAGCTCGATCCAGACACGCACCACACACTCTTGTGTGTGTGTGTGTTGTGTTATTTTATTAGTTTAATAAAACCATTTTCAAGTTACCCCATTTTGGTCCCTCATGTTTGGTTAGTTAATTAAGTAGGGCACAACTTACTTATTTCTAACAATATTCCCCACTTATTAACTAGGTTAAACATTCCTAGTTAAATTAGTGGGTTCGGGAAATCTATGACTAAGTTTATTTTAAATCTCGTTACTCGGCCTCTTATAAATTTCACTCCATTAGAAACTTTTATTCACCTTTTAGTTAATATTAGGATTATTTATTTCTTATCCTAATATTCACCGGGTTAAATTTTACCACTAACGGTATTTTACCAAGTCATTAGTATTAACGTGGTTTGATTACCAAACCCGTTTTTGGGGTGTTACACCTTATCGGTTAGCACCCACCGAAATGTTAGAACTTAAGAAACAATTAGATGAGTTGCTTGGTAAAGGATTTATACAACCTAGTTCATCCCCGTGGGGAGCACCCGTATTATTTGTAAAGAAAAAGGATGGTTCGATGCGAATGTGTATCGATTAAAGAGAACTGAATAAGGTTACAATTAAGAATCGATACCCATTACCTAGGATTGATGATCTCTTTGATCAACTCCAAGGAGCTAGATATTTTTCTAAGATAGATTTACGCTCCGGATATCATCAGTTGAAAGTACAAGAAGAAGACATACCTAAAACTGCTTTTAGAACTAGGTATGGTCATTACGAGTTTACAGCCATGCCCTTTGGACTAACGAATGCACCTGCAACATTCATGGACATGATGAATAGAATTTGTAAACCATATTTGGATAAGTTTGTAATTGTCTTCATCGACGATATACTTATTTATTCCAAAAATCATGAGGAACATTGTGAGCACCTGCATGCACTCTTAACTTTGTTAAGAAAAGAAAAGCTTTATGCCAAATTCTCGAAGTGTGAATTTTGGCTACAGGAAGTGCAATTTTTAGGTCACATGGTGAATCACGAATGTATTCACGTAGATCCCTCTAAAATAGAAGCCATTACCAAATGGAAAGTCCCACAAACAGCTATGGAAATTAGAAGCTTTCTAGGATTAGCTGGGTACTATAGACGTTTTATTAATGATTTTTCTAAAATAGCAGTACCATTAACTGAGCTAACCTGCAAAGCAGTTAAGTTTGAATGGGGACCCAGACAGGAAGAAGCCTTTAAGATTTTAAAGCAAAGGTTAACCAATGCTCCAATTCTAGCCTTACCTGAAGGAATGGAAGATTTTGAAGTATACTGTGATGCTTCAAAGCTAGGATTAGGATGTGTGCTGATGCAACGCAAGAAGGTAATTGCGTATGCATCAAGGCAATTGAAAAAGCACGAGGAAAATTATACAACTCATAACTTAGAGTTAGGAGCCATAATTTTTGCCCTTAAAATTTGGAGACATTATCTGTATGGAAGTAAGTTCACTGTCTATACAGATCATAAGAGCTTAAGATACATATTTGGGCAAAAGGAATTAAACATGAGGCAAAGGAGATGGATGGAAATCCTAAGTGACTACGACTGTGATATTCAATATCACGAAGGAAAGGCAAACGTAGTTGCAGATGCCTTAAGTCGTAAATATCATGAGAAACAACGACGAGTTCGTGCTCTTAGATTAAATCTACAATTAGATTTTATAGAACAACTGAAAAATATTCAGAAAACAGCAATCAAGGATGATGCTGAAGGAATGAAAGAACGAATAAAAGAATTAGAGCAAGGAAATGATGGAATTTGGAGATTCCATAAGAAAAGAATTTGGGTACCTAAACAAGGAGATTTAAGAGATAAGATTTTAGAAGAAGCTCATAAATCTAGGTATACCATGCATCCTGGTAACAATAAAATGTACCAAGATTTAAGAAATAATTTCTGGTGGATAGGAATGAAAAAGGACATAGCTAGATATGTTTCTAAGTGTCTTACTTGTTCACGAGTTAAGACAGAACACCAGAAACCTTCGGGTCTACTTCAACAATTAGAAATGTCTGTATGGAAATGGGAGCTCATAACAATGGACTTTGTTACTAAGCTACCCAAAACCAGGAAAGGGAATGATGCAATTTGGGTAATTATGGATCTATTAACCAAATCAGCTCATTTTCTACCCATGAAGGAAACCTTTAGCATGGAAAGGTTAGCCAAATTGTATGTAGACGAAGTAGTATCCTTACATGGAGTTCCACTCTCCATTGTATCGGATAGGGATAGTCGTTTCACTTCCTATTTCTGGACAAGTTTTCAGAAAGCAATGGGAACCCGACTTAATTTAAGTACGGCATATCATCCTCAAACAGACGGACAAAGTGAAAGGACAATTCAAACTCTAGAAGATATGCTCCGAGCATGTGTGATAGATTTTGGTGGAAATTGGGACGATCACCTATCTTTGATCGAATTCTCCTATAACAATAGTTATCATGCAAGCATTGAAGCTGCCCCATTCGAAGCACTGTACGGACGCAAGTGTAGAACTCCGGTATGCTGGGCAGAAATAGGAGAAAATCAATTATCAGGACCTGAAATTGTACAAGAAACTACTGACAAAATCACTCAGATCAAGAAAAGACTGAAGACTGCTCGAGATCGCCAAAAGAGCTATGCCGACAATCGACGCAAACCACTAGAGTTTCAAGTTGGAGACAAGGTACTTTTGAAAGTTTCTCCTTGGAAAGGAGTAGTTCGATTCGGTAAGAAAGGAAAGCTAAGTCCACGATACGTAGGACCATTTTCAGTGATCCAACGTATAGGACCAGTTGCCTATCGCCTACAACTACCAGAAGAATTAGCTGGAGTACATGACGTATTTCATGTATCCAATCTCTAGAAGTGTCTAGCAGACGAATCCCTGGTAATACCTTTCAGGATATAGAGGTAAATGAGAAATTGAAATTCGTAGAGAAACCGCTTCAAATAGAAGACAGAAATATCAAGTTTCTCAAACGCAAACGACTAGTGTTAGTCAAAGTCAAATGGGAGTCGAAAAGAGGACCCGAATACACTTGGGAGCTGGAATCGGAAATGAAGCGAAAGTATCCTCACTTATTCCAGTAAAATCTCGAGGACGAGATTCCAAATAAGGTGGGGAGGATGTAAGGACCTTCAAAAATGTACCAATTTGACCTATAAGTACAAACCCGAACCCCGAAAACCCTAAACCATATTAAAAATCAAGAAAATTAGAAATGTGGTTCCCAGGCGGGCCGCGTAAAGGTTAAGCACATCTTACGCGGGCCGCGTCAAGGTGTGGTTTGACCGGATATGTATCCGGATCCACGTATCACCCATCTGGCCAACCTATGCATGACCATGCAAACCTATACGTAGACTAGGCGGCCACGCGGGCCGCGTAAGGTATGATAGATGGTTTACGCGGGCCGCGACAGGGTCAATTTTCACCTATAAATAGATTAGCTCAGGGGCTTTCATTCTGTGTCGACCAAAACTTTCAAAAACGAATTTCTACTGCTCTGAAGTCGAAATTTCAACCTCAATTAGTGGGGTGTTGCTACGATACACGGTATTAACTCGATCGCTGCTACGATTCAATGTCCGATCGATTGAAACTATCCGATGAATGTTTAAGTGCTGCTCTAATTAGGGTTTATACTTTGTCATTCGTCGTTAATTCGATGGATGTTTAAGTATTGCACTTTGTCATTCGTTGTGAGGGTTTAATCTCGTGAGTTATCGTAAATGCTGTATTAGTTACTGACCTAGTTCGTGTGCATTGATGTTTAAATTAGGTTATGTAACACCCCGAAAACGGGTTTAGTAATTAGACCCCGTTAATACTAAACAGCGGGTATAATACCGTTAGCAGAAAAGATTAAACCGGAAATTATTTGGATTTAAATAAATAAGCTTAATAATAAATAAAAGGAGGATAAATACTTTGAGAAAACAAGGTATATAGAAGGCCCGAGTTAACGGGACTTAAAATAAAACGAGTTCTGACTTCCCGAATCCATTAAATTAACTAGGAATAATTAACCTAGTTAGTAATATGTGATTAAGTTATAAATAGTGAATTATAGCTTAAAATAATCAAAATAAAACATAAGGGACCATTATTGCCAAGAGGGCAAACTAGTTTTATTAAAAAAAAACACACACACTTGGTGTGTGTGTAGGTCGATCGACCAGAGCAGGAAAAAAAGGGCTCAAACCCTAAACTCTACAAAATCATCAAATTGAAGCTTGATTCAAGGTCAAAACCGATGCATGAATACATAGAAACGATCACCTGGTCGCAAGGATCGTAAGGTATGTCAAAATTTTGATATTCATGAAGTTGGGATTCTTGATGAATTTATGAAGTTCGAAATTTAAGCTTGAATGATTGTTGTTTGGATGAAATTAGAGTGAAATAATGTCTAGGAACAAACCCTAGTTATTAGATTGTTGAAATTGTGCTCAATGCTTGAGAATTTCATGATCACCATTGAAGGTGATAAGTGGGTTTTGACTAAATTCATGTATGAGATGTTTTTAGGGTTTTGATTGCATAAAAAAATAGTGTTATGATGTCAAGAACATGCTTAAATTGAAAGCTGAATTCAAACGGCTCTTGATCAGAATTTACAGCCGACTTTTGTTGGCTGTAATCTGGAAAAAAACGTGATAAAAACATGTGTTTCTTGAGTCTAAAATGTAATTCCAGGAAATATCTTTAAAACCCCACTGGAATCGCATTTTTTCGACGAAAATTGAGCGTTTTATGAATTTTTCCGTATCAAAGGTTCAAGCTGCGTTTTCTGGCAGAATTTGCAGCCCATTACGAATGTCATAACTCAATTTAGGAATTGAGTTATGATCTCAAATTCTTACTGTATAAAGTTTTAAGTGATTAAAAGAATCGCCAATTGGAATTTCGTCAATCGGATAAACGAGGAATTTTAAATGAATTTTTCCGTAAGCTGTAGTCAGAAGTGACGAATCTGATTGCAGCTTAGTAAATGAATTTTTATGAGTTTTTGGTAAAGAGTTAGATCTTGAAATTTTAACACAAGGTCTAACCCTCCGAGGGGTACGCCACATAAAAAATCATAATTTTTGAAGACTTGTAAACAGGATAAACAGGTCACCAAAACAGCCTATTTTCGGTGATACGAAACTAGATTGTTGATGTTATAAATTATGTCCACAATGTTCATATGTTGAAATTATGAATCAAACGCGTAATTTCCTAGTTCGACTAATTACGCGTGATGTGGGGTAATACAAATTTTAATCATGAAGTCGATTTAGCTTATATGCACATATCATATAATTAAGGGTAGTTAACTTTTGAAGAGTTAAACTAACCATGGACGGAGTCGAATAGTAGTTTTGACATAGAAAATACGTAAGGTGGAATAGTCGTGGTTATAATGACTAATCTAACCACCTTGTGAATTATGATGATAGTTTGACTCTTGACAAGCTAGATGGAGGCTTGGGAATGAAGCGGGTCAAAAGGAGCAAGTACGAAAAGGAAAGCGTAATTTGGATGCGAGGTAAGTAAAAGCTTACACCCTTTTTTAGTATACATCAGTTGTGTGTATTGAAAATGAATAAAGGATGTTTAGTAACTTTTATAGATATTTTATAAAGTTGTTCGACAAGGTTTTCGCGGATGTTTTATCAATAAATTATTTGTTGACAGCAACAGTTCCGCTACTTGCAGAAATTATTTCAAGGTCTTAACCATTGAGTTTTGACACGATATTTGACTAGAAGTTGGTTTACAACATAAAGGATGTTTAGTAATTTTTATAGATTTTTATAAAGTTTTTCGACAAGGTTTTCGCGGATGTTTTGTCAATAAATTGGTTGTTGACAGCAACAGTTCCGTTACTTGCAGAAATTATTTCGAGGTCTTAACCATTGAGTTTTGACACGATATTTGACCAGAAGTTGGTTTACAACATAAAGGATGTTTAGTAATTTTTATATATTTTTATAAAGTTTTTCGACAAGGTTTTCGCGGATGTTTTGTCAATAAATTGGTTGTTGACAGCAACAGTTCCGTTACTTGCAGAAATTATTTCGAGGTCTTAACCATTGAGTTTTGACACGATATTTGACCAGAAGTTGGTTTACAACATAAAGGATGTTTAGTAATTTTTATATATTTTTATAAAGTTTTTCGACAAGGTTTTCGCGGATGTTTTGTCAATAAATTGGTTGTTGACAGCAACAGTTCCGTTACTTGCAGAAATTATTTCGAGGTCTTAACCATTGAGTTTTGGCACGATATTTGACCAAAAGTTGGTTTACAACATAAAGGTTGTTTAGTAATTTTTATGGATTTTTATAAATTTGTTCGACAAAGTTTTCGCGGATATTTTGTCATTAAATTAGTTGTTGACAGCAACAGTTCCGCTACTTGCAGAAATTATTTCGAGGTCTTAACCATTGAGTTTTGATACGATATTTGACCAGAAGTTGGTTTACAACATAAAGGATGTTTAGTAATTTTTATAGATTTTTATAAAGTTGTTCGACAAGGTTTTCGCGGATGTTTTGTCAATAAATTAGTTGTTGACAGCAACAGTTCCGTTACTTGCAGAAATTATTTCGATGTCTTAACTATCGAGTTTTGACATGATGTTTGGCCAGAAGTTGTTTAACAACATAAATGATGTTTGGTAAGTTTTATACATTTTAGACATAAGCCTTTTTGGGTCAAGTGCCTATAAACGGGTCTTTTCCGTAAAACAACCAACCGAAGTGTTGAATCCGGGAAAATTGGTCAATTATACTAAATCCACCACGAGTATAGTTGTGGTGAAATGTAAATAGATAATTCAAATTTGGGAAAATGATGGGTGAAAAGAATGAGCGAAATTTAAACTTAAAAGTTTAAATTCTCTAAACGGGTCAAAACGAATTACGCGCATAACTTGGGTATTGGTTGCGTAATTCACAAAAGTTACAAATGACAGACTTCAGAGCTGGCAAAAAAAATATATATATCATAATACGTTCATTCTGAATTTCAGACTTGTTTAAACTCGTTATTTAACTACCAAAACTAACTTTTTAGTTGGTTTTGATTTTAGGTGAACATCAGAAATACCCGGATGAAGATCAAGCGGAGTACAAGAACCGAACACATGAAAAAGAAGCTTCCGCACATTGTTTTGTCGTGATTTTAAAACGACGAACTCAATTATATTATGTAGTATTATTCTAAAATTGTAAAAGTTTTAGTTTACCCGTATTTTTCAACTTATATGTAAATCATAATTACTTGTTTATTTTCGTAAACTATACGAAAACTGTTAATTAGTAGTAAGGGTCTTACAGGTTATCAGGCTAATCAGTAGGCTAAACTCTGCCCATATAAATCTGCAATGTGAGTCATTCTCTTTTATCAAGATACTTTACAATACTCCATTTTTAAATGTTATAATTACAGGGATTAAGTCGTGGTAATCTTGAATCACTGGCTAGTGGGGTATTGTGCACATTACTAATTATTTCACGGGTTAGGCTAATAAATCCTCACCGTGATAAACGTCACTACTTGGAGAAAGACCCAATAGTGATATGACCATTGTCACACGGGTGGCAAAGTGCCAGACAAAAATAAGATAAAAGCCATTGTAATCGCTCTTATGCTGTAATTAATAACTATGTGTCGTTTTATGCAAAATGAATGATTCACCAGTATTTCCCCGCTGACAAAATATTTTTAAAACATGGTTCAGGCGACCTGCTGTAAACCAAGGAAAACGTGCTACGGAGCACTAACAAGCTTGAAGAGGTGGCTCAATTAAAATGAATAAACATGTTTTAATAAATCAGGGAATTTCCTATTAAATTCCTCTATTGTAAATTACGGGGTTTATCCCGAATTATGAAATAAAATAATCGGGCATTTTCAAGTTTTAACAGATCCTGTTAAAAGTCTTCCGATGTCGCATTAATTAATACCACGGGTTCCTGTCCCGCGGCTCCTGACCGGGTCAAACCGGGGCTGGGGCCGTGACAGAAACTATGGTGAACTATAATTTTCACTTCAAAACTCAAAATTTTTCACGTTTTTGATTATCTCCATCCTTTTTTACAAGTTTTAGCATAAAAACATCAACCGATAACGGCAAAATTCTGAGATTAAGACCGTATTTTTATCCGATAAAACTGGGTTTCGACTTTTTGTTCAATAAAGCTTCAAAAATCACTCAAAAACGTCACACACAACTCGGTTATCAACAAGAAATCGAGCCCTACGCTCTGATACCAATTGTAGGTCCCGATGGGGATCGACGGACTTAGATGATTTCTTGTTTTGGATGCCGTAATGAGTGCGGAATCCCCGTTACGACACAAACCGAGTGAGAGAGTAAGCACAATAACAAGATTCAACGTTTAAAGCTTCAATGTATTCAACCAGAAGACTTACAAAGTACAAAGTTCAACAAGAAACCCTCTAAACCTCTCTGGTGTGCGCTCTAGTTCTCTAACCCTATCTGTTTGCAACATGCTGCTTTTATACTCAAACCTAATCCAGGTACTACGAAGAATGGAACTGGGCCTGATCCAAAGCCCACGAAAAACATGGACTCACGAAGAAGGTTCTTCGCCATATGTAGTTCTTCGTCCAATATGTTAGGCAATTCTAGTTCTTCGTGGAGTGCATGGCATGTTATAATCAACAACTACTAGGCCCAACAAAACTAATTGATATTCGTGAGGATAACTGGCCCAATAGCATTAATTCTGCGTTGACATAGCATGGCAGGTTCTCCATTTCTTCATTCATGCATGCAAATAGTTTAAAGGTCATGACATCATGACTTCATCATGGTGATATCATGATGATGACGGTTCGCGGCTCTTCGTGCTTCGTGTGTCGATCTCTGGGGCGCGTGACAGAGGAATGTCGCGATGTCGGTCTTGAGCCGAACCTAATTGAGTCGAACCGAACCGATCCGCATCCACAAAGTGCATCAACAACAACGCTTCATCATCTGCCATGAAGACCTGAGCCGCGTACATAATCATGTTTTCGAAAAATGCGTCATTCTCTTCCTTAGATGATGAATACCACGTAGACGAAGAAGATGAATAAATGGAAGAAGGTGAAGCCATGGTAAATTTTGAGAGAGAGATGGGGTGGTAGTGCGTAAAAAATGGTATAAAAAATGTTGAGTTTATATAAAAAGGGAAGAGTGTTTAAAAAGGCCAACTGTTTATATGAAGAATCATGAGGAAATTGCTCCAAACTATCCTCTATTGTTCTTATGCTCTTCTCATCTGATTCGGCCCATTTTCTTCATAAAAAAAGAGATAAAAACCGGACACCTCATAGTGCTTCTTGGGTTGGACCGATAATCATGAGTCATTGCACTTATTTGCTTGTGCGTGTTGTTCGGGAGTTGACTTCTAAGTGGTGTCAACACTTATGACCATACACACATATGTATAAGAATTCAATCTTGACTAAAGTCACTTATTCATTAACAATGAAGAAGTTCTCTCACCTAGTGCCTGACCTGAGTGATAGGCCTGTCAAAACAGGCTAGTCATGTAATGGGTAAAAACAAGTTATGTTCGGACTAGGTTTGAGTCGGAACGGGTTATGAGCAAAATAAGTTCGGGTCAAAATAAGCCGTTTCGAAAATTTACCAGTTTGGTTTGCGTCAAAATGGGTTCACCAACGGGTGGTGGCGATTGCGGTGTCGGGCTGTAATTGCGATGGCGGCAGCAATGGTGCTGGTGGTGGTTGCGCGGTGGCGTAGGCAACAACGAGTAGGTGGTGGTGACATATGGTCATGTGGACAAATTTTATTATATTTGGCCGTTTCTAATACTCAGGGAGTTGCGAGTACTTGGACTACGAGGGGAGCACTCGGACATGGTAAATAATAAAGAAAATTGACTATTGGGATTCAGATGTTTGGAATTCATACGGTATCTACAAATAAAATTAATTCTTTTAAGATAATTCACATTCAGTTAGTGAAATTGATTCCCAAATCTGAAGCACTGTCTGAGTTTGACCCAGTCATCCCCGAGTTTGAACGAGTCTGACCAAATCTTTCTGGTGCAGCCGAGTCATGCCTGAGTTCAAACTTTGTCTGAGTTTATGATTCCTGCCAATTCCGCCAAGTCATGCCCGAGTTTGACCAAATCCGATTCCTGGTTACTGAGTTGGTGAAAATCGCAACAGAGGAATCCCGATTCCAAGGCCGAGTCGGCGGAGTTTTACAACATGGTTCGTATTGTTATCATGTGAAAAGAGCTAAATACGTGAAAAGTTCCTTTTTATATAGAGTAGATAGAGAATTATTGTAGCTTTCTACTCTATATTTGAAGATATAGAATAGAATAGAGTTTATGATAGAGAGCCAAATAAAGGAGAAGTCCTTTTTTTTTTTTTTTTGTCTTTTTTCTATTACAAAACTTAGAGATCAAAAGGAGAACAAAGACATAGAGACGCTGATGTGAGTGCTCTGATGGAAGAAAATGGAAAGAGAGAATGGAGTAGAGGTGCACAAAAAGCCGGTTCTGGATGCGGACCTAGGTATTGCAAAGAAGACAAGAACCGGTTATTGGGAAATTGGTTTCATACCTAACCTAGGTTCCATACCCGAGTTATAAAAACCGGTTTTTTTTTTTTTTTTTTTTAAACTGGACCCTATAATTGGTTCCATACTCTACGCGATAGTTATAAACCAAAATGTAAAATGTAACTTAAACTTGTGATTTCTATATTTTTTGATAATGTTTTGTTAAACTAAAATAAGAAATAAATAAAATCTCGAGTTTATTTTGTTAACTTTATTTTTTATATTACTAATACAAAATTAAAAAAAGTAAAATCCGGTTTCTTATACATGGTTCTGTACCAAGTATTATACCTTACCATACTCAGTTTGTGCGAGGTTTTCCCCTCTAAAAATCGGTTCCCTACCATAACAGTTTGTGCGCGTTTATTTTGGAAAGGGAACGAAAAACCGAGAAAACGTAATTTTGTGCAGCTTTAGTAAGCAGGATCAGATCTTACCAGGCTTTCCGATTGGAATATTTCCGTATCTTATAGGGTCGTGGCCCATTAATGCACATCCTGGCCTCCAGCTGGATTTGGGCCTTCTCAAATTTAACGAAATTCGGGCCGCACTCTATTAAACCCAAACATGAAAATTCTTGGAATTTTTAGTTTTATTTTGTCTTGGGTAAACACAAAATGGTGTCCGTTTAATCTTTCAATTTCAAAGGGTAAAACACAAATTAATCACCGGCGAGTATTCAATCTTCAGATTTCGTGATTCCGTCACAGTATTTGCTAAAACAATGGCTAACCGGCAGACTGTTCGCAGAAACCAATTCAATTCTGCAATTCAATTTCTGGTTTCTTCACAAGGTAACCTTCCAATTTCTCCTTCGTTTTTTGTTGACCTGATTGTGTTATTTGAAGTTACACCACCTGATTCACAAGTGTATATCCCAAACCCAAGGTAGCATATATCAAATAGCCAAGGTAAAAAAGCTGACTACTTAAAAACATATGCACACCACATGTTTGATAAAATGTTTGTGCAGAGTTCACAAGTGTATATCCCAAACCCAAGGTAGCATAGCTGATTAGTTAAAATCGTATGCACACAACGTGTTTGATAAAATGTTTGCGTGAGATAAACCCTTTCAAGATGGGTAATTAGTAGCCTGTTTTCACTTGTACAGACCCGTTTAAACTTCACACAAAACTCAAACTTTGGTCCAGGCAATGCCTTAGTCATCATGTCTACAGGGTTTTCACTTGTACAGACCCGTTTAAACTTTGACAACATATTTTAATTAACAAAAGAAAATAAACAAAAGAGTTGTCAATAAAAACTGCTGCGTTGATTTCCAAGTCTTCTATGGCAACAAGTTCCTATTCATTTATAATTCTATAAATGAACTAGCAAATTCAATAATATTAATTAAGAACCTCTCAGTTTATCATAACAATCCATCTTTAAACTTCAGTTTACTTACTAGCTTAAAAAAAGGACTTTGGGGGTTTAATATTGGGGAATCAATCGGGTTTGGGGCTCCATTTCATCTTTTTAACTGTTTTTTGTTGACCTGATTGTGTTATTTGAAGTTACACCACCTGATTGGTTCACAAGGTAACAAAGCTGACTACTTAAAAACATATGCACACCACATGTTTGATAAAATGCTTGTGTAGAGTTCACAAGTGTATATCCCAAACCCAAGGTAGCATAGCTGATTAGTTAAAATCATACGCACACAACGTGTTTGACAAAATGTTTGCGTGAGATAAAGCCTTTCAAGATGGGTAATTAGTAGCCTGTTTTGATAAAAATGCTTTTTAATCAGCAGCCTAGTTGAGCTACCTGTTTGATAAAATGCTTTTGCATAGTAAAGCCTTAAAGATTGGATAATGTTCCTTTAAAATGTTACATATGACACATACCTAATGTATCCTAATCCAGAGCCTGTTTTTTGGTCCACCCAAGATTATATAGCTGTAATCAGCAGTCTATTTTGATAAAAAATAAAAAGAAAAGACAAAACCTGATGCGCTTATTAATAGATCATTTCTTTACTTTTGCGTTTATCACCAAACAAATTGCCTTTCTGTGAAACAGAGCTGGGCCTAACGCTTACATGTTTGTCGATACAATTTGCGGTGTTGACTTCCAAGTCTTCATCGTGGGATTAAAATATGGGAATTCAGTGGGGGTTTAGGTTCCATTTCATTTTTGTAACTATATTTCTAGTTGCCACCACAAATACCTGTTTTGGTGCTCCAAAAAGTTCCCCGGTGGCTTGCAGTGTCAAAGATAACTGAAAAGAGAGTTTTCTTATGAGTGAGTTAACTGAAAAGTATAATTATATAACTATAATGAAAATGAACTCAGTAAACACCAATCGACTGACAGTCAAACAAAATTAACTATATAACGTAAAGTCCCAATTCACATTCGAACAAAATTATATATAACATGAAGTTCCAATTCACAGTCAAACATTAACTCATTACCTAGTACAAACTCAGTACTTGTTTAACAATTCATCCTGATCAATTTGTTGTGGTTTTTGCGGGCTTCATATGTATGTTTAAGCTATCATTATAGTTTCCCTCCTTTTTATGCTGATAATATAGGCCTTTCATTTCTGGTTTCAACACTAGTGTTCTTTTTTTAGGGTTAACTTTAATGGCTTTGAAGGTAATGAATGTATGTGATATCCGATAATAAATGGTTGTTTTTATTCTGTACTGTGTGTTGCTGAAGATATTGAAAGTGAGGCATCAGCCACTCTTATTCCTGGTATTAAGGTGTTAAATATGGATGACGTGATTTGGGTCATGTTTTTATTTCTAACTGGAAAAAAAAATTCTTGAAAGGATAGGAATTAAATATGTCAAAAGTTGCCCAAAGTGTCTGTTTTGTGCGTAAAATGTGTTAAATTGTTAGATTCAATAAGCCAGATTATTATTGAAAGAATACACTTTTTGCAATCATATTTAACACTGTTATCTTTAATTTTCTTTTTATACAGAAAGCTGTTCGGGCCAACCTGACCTGTCTGGTTTGATCTAGATTCCAGAATCCCACACAAAAGCTTTCTGGTAAATGTGCATTTGATGCTTATGATCTGTTATATGTTTTAATTAAAATACCCTTCCAGTTAACATACAATATGGATGGAGTTAGAGCCAGGGAACAAACTAGTGACAAGATCGAAACATCAAGGAGGAAAATGACCATTTTTAAATGATTGGGGCAAAGCCGTTAAACGTAAACTATCTGAAACAATTGGGATAAATTAATACATATGCATCCATATACACACACACACCATTGTTTCTTTATCAAGTTTGTATAAAACTCTGTTTACATTTTGTAGCAGGGTTTGGTGATCATCATGATATAGCAACCAAATGGTTTGGTTAACAAAGATGTGGATATCACTAATGAGAGTTACCAAGTAAGCTCTTGTTCTCTTCCATCTTTTTATTTGCATATTATAAATTAGTTAACCCCAATGTTACACTAGCTACTTCTTGTATTTTTCCATTGAGATAACGTTTTATGAATTGCTGTTGTTGATTGTTTTTGTATAATTTAAGAAAACCCTGTGCACCAGCAACTCTTTAACATTTTTTATTGGCATTACAAGTACAGAGAATATGTATTCTTTTCAAGTTCATTTTCAAACACACTACTTTTAACTACTATGTATCATTTCTTGGACAAATCATAGCTTATTACACTTCTAAACACAGAAGTTGGGTTGGTTATAACCGATAAATACAAGAATCAAACACGCTTTAAATTTTTTATGATTCTTTTCTAGTTTCCTGGGTGAAAATGATTTCGGTTTTTGTTAATTTTGTCAGACTAAGTTCGTGTGGTCGTATAAAACAAGAAGACCACAACACTTTAAGTTTGCAATTCAATCTCTCATTTCTTCACAAAGTAACCTTCTAATTTATCCTTCCTTGTTGCTGAAGTGATTGTGTTAATAGAACTTCCACCACCTGATTAGTTGGTAATATATGCACACCACATGTTTGATAAAATGCTTGTGTGAGATAAAGCCTCTAAAAGTTGGGTAAATACTCCTTAATCACCAGCCTGCTTTGATCAAATGCTTCTTAATTAGCAGCCTGGTTCAGAAACCTGTTTGGTAAAATGCTTTGTTAAAATTTAAGCGGGCTTAGACGGGATGAATATTTTTCAAATTTAACAAATATTTTTCAGAGGTAAAAGCTTATGTTTGGCTGCTTAAACTTTCCTGTTTTAGGCGTAGCAAGACCGCCCACAAATACCAAAATGTGTAGAGTTGGCGAATATGTTTTAGGCGTACCAACATCCCATATATGCAGCACGTGACCAAACATTACATCAAATCTGGTGTGAAAAGCTTCAAAAACATATTTGAAGAATATGGTAGCACCAAACTTGGATCAACTTCAATGTATGCGCCAAACTTTAAATCTGCAAGTAAATGACTTCATTTCTTCACAAGGTAACCTTCTAGTTTCTCCTTCATTTTGCTGATCTGATTGTGTTAATTGAACTTCCAGTGCCTGTTTATTATCCTAAACCCATGGTAACAAATTAGCTGGTTAGTTGATAATATATGCACCCCACCTGTTTGATAAAATGCTTGTGTAGATAATATATTCTGTTTTGGATAATTGCAGTCATTAGTCACTTCACTACAAGGGGTTTGGGGCTCCATTTTGTATTTGTAACTATTTTTTTGGTTGCAACCACAGATTCCTGTTTGGGTGCTCGAAATATTACAGTGGCTTGCTTTGAGCATGAGCGCCTAGCTCTTCTCAAGTTCAAACACAGTGTCACAGATGACTATGATTTGTTGTCATCATGGGTTGGTAATGACTGCTGCCGCTGGGAATTAATCGATTAAGATATTTGTGTGGTATCATACTTGGGTTCGTAAAACAGTTTTTTTATGATAATATCTACATACGTGACATGATATGTAGTTAACTAATTGTATATATTTTCACCGGACAAATTTACTTGTCTATAATGAATAAAAACTCAATGATCACCTATTCTTACTTCTTATTTGGGAGCTTATATATTCATGGGCCTTCTCCATTCATGCACACTATTGTAGTGTTGTTGATTCGCTTTTCCGAAAGAAATCAACAAACTGTAAGAAAAAAACACAGAGCAGAAATCAACAAATTGTAGTGTTGTTTTTCTGTTATTATGGTCTCAAAAATTCAGAGGCATTTCTTTATTGAACAAATCAAATGACATGACAAAAAAAATAAAAAAATAAAAGAGGAAACAGATCTAACAAACTTACCAGGTATTCAGTTCTAATCAACAGCTTCAGTAAATTAGTTAAAACTTAGAAAGGTTAATTGCAATAATATCCTTCCACTCTACTTTTCATATTGTGAATGCTTTTTATTAAGAGTCCATTTCAACCCAAACTTATTTTGATGAAAACCTGTTTTGACCCTAATCAAATTGACCTGTTTCTGATTGAACCACGTATGACCCGTTACATGACCCAAGCCTGCCAAACCCTTGCCCGGATTCAAGCACTTAAGTTGGGCTTAGATCTGATGGGCTAAATTTATCCTTGGGTTTTTAATTGCTTTTGTTTTCTTAAGCCCAATATCAATTAAAATGATTTAAGGAGTTCACACTGTAAACTAATTTTTGTAAATGATTCAGAAATTATATTTTGAATTAGTTGTTACGAGACAATTGTGCATATCAATATAATATTAACTATATATTGTTATGAATATTGTGGGCCCAACTCAGCAGCCCAGTTCAAGAAGGTCGGCAAGTGGAATGGCCCAGAAGGCATGAATGAGATTCCCATCCCCTAATCTGAATTGTTCTCTGTTCCTATTGTAATCAAATTTCTTATGAACTTCAGTATCTACTATCTACTGTTTCCTAAATCCCTGTTGTTGATTGTTTAATTCATAAGTGTTCACATCATGTATAGGTTTTATGTTAAAGTCTAGAATATTTTATTATACTTCTACATATATATTTGTAGAAAAATAGTAAATAATTTAAAAATGTTATAATTCTAAATTTGCTACTATATAAGTATGGCACTAATACATTTAAAATCATATGCACACCACCTGTTTGATAAAATGCTTGTGTGAGATTAAGCCATTAAATTAAGTTATATAATCAGTAGCCTGTTCTGATAAAATTCTCCTTAATTAACAGCTTAATTTAGAACACTGGTGGATAAAATGTTCCTTAAAAATGTTTCATGTGACACATACCTCTTAATGTATCTAAATCAACTGCTTGTATTGGTCCACCCATGATTAAATAGGCAATCTGAAGCCTGTTTGGATCAAATATTAACTGAAAAGACCCAAAACAGAATGCACCTATTAGGAGATCCTTTGACTTTTTTTTGAGTTAATTACACCGTTCGTCCCTGTGGTTTATGGAAATTAACAACTTTAAGTACTAATAATTTAAAGTAACAATCTAAGGTTTTAACTTTTGATTTTGTAACAGCCTTAAGAATAATTGTTGCTAAATACTAACTGAAAACTTAGGGTATTTTTATCAATTAAGAACTTAGTACCCAACCTTGTTACTTTGGAGAAACCACATGGACTAACCTCGCAACTAACTCTAATAGTATTTAAAACACATATTTTATTTTTCTCTTTTTCTTTAACTAAACAATATCCTTTTTTTTCTTTCTTTTACATCGTATATTGGTTAATTTCATCAACAACTGTTATGATGTATGTTCGTAAGATCAGTAAAGCAGTCGTCCCATTTTATAATTTGGGACAGGTGTTTCGGATCAACCCAACTGACCCGTTTCAACTGTTATGATGTACATGTTTTGATATGTTACACAACTTGCCCATATTGTCACAACTACATCAACTTGGAGGTGGCAATCTCGACCATTTTACTCATGATGGGTTGATTCAGGTTATGTTTTATCTCTAATGGATCCAACAATACAGTAAAACTATAGCTAAAAAAATAACAAGTCACCCAAAGGGTATTGTAAAGTAAAATCTCATAAATCATATTATTTTTTATTCAAAAGCTTATATTGTTTTGAGATAATACTAATTTTCTACCTGACACATCAATTATTTATAGAAAATAACCCAAATTGTTTCACGTAGGCCCATTTCAAAATGTACATGAAAGTTAACCATTTTGGCTCGTCTATTTATCTTTCTTTTTTTCCTGATAGGTTAACTTTATTCACAGAAACACTTCCCAAAAAAAAAGTTAAACAGAGGCGAGCACAACCAAACTGTAACATATCGAAATCACACCATTTTTCCAAGAAATATGTCTAAAATTGGACCTATTCATGAACCCAAACAACACGCACAACAGTAGTATATCTGAATTCTTTTTTGTTGGTTTATACACTATTTGAACACAAACAATAATGTAAGCTTGACTTGCAGTCAAAGCCAATCATGAGTCAGGGCACTACTTTGTTAGTGCAAGTTGTTGGGGAATTGACTTGCAAGTGCTGTCAAGACTTCAAAGCACATGCACAAACGTTAGTCATGAATGTTGCCAAAAGTCACTAATTCATAATGTATTAGATCACTTAGTCAATGAGAGTTAACATAGATCATATTATAATTTTGATATATTACGCTACTTTGCATTACAATACATTATATCTCTTGAAAGTTAGCTTTATAAGCAAATGAAACATCTAAATCAAATTTGCAACTAAGATATATTAATAAGACTTTAGAAGAATGTTAAGGTCTTTACAAAATTCTTTTAAAAACAATACTTAATTAAAAACGTATGAAAGAAAAATTTGAAGTTAGTTGATATATTTTAGGCAAATTGGAAAATAATAATCCCATATTTCTTTCTGAAATTGGCCGATAATAATCCCAAGTCAGTTATTAGCCAATAATAATCCGACCTCGTCCAATTTTTTTTTGTAAAATAGTCCGCCGTTAAAATAGCTTAACGGAGTTAAGTTTTTTTCCGATTTACAAACCGATTTTTTAGGGCTTTTGATCAGAACGAATTACAAACCGATGTTTTTTTTCCGAATTACAAACTAATTAAAATAGATTATTTAATTCATAAGTGTTCACATCATGTTTAAGTTTTAGGTTAAAGTCTAGAATATTATATTATACTTCTATATATATTTGTAGAAAAATAGTAAATAATTTAAAAATGTTATAATTCTAAATTTGCTACTATAAGTATGGCACTAATGCATTTAAAATCATATGCACACCACCTGTTTGATTAAATGTTTGATAATATTAAACAGAATGCACCTATTAGGAGATCCTTTGTTTTTTTTTTTTGCATTCATATATCACCAAACAATATCCTTTTTTTCTTTCTTTGACATAGTATATATATTGGTTAATTTCATCAACAGCTGTTATGATGTATGTTCGTAAGATCAGTAAAGCAGTCGTCCCATTTTATAATTTGGGACAAGTGTTTCGGATCAACCCAACTGACCCGTTTCAGCTGTTATGATGTACATGTTTTGGTTCGTTACACAACTTGCCCATGTTGTCACAATATATCAACAGTGGCAATCTCGACCCTTTTACTCATGATGGGTTGATTCAGGTTATGTTTTATCTCTAATGGATCTAACAATACAACAAAACTATAGCTAAAACAATAACAAGTCACCCAAAGGGTATTATAAAGTAAAATCTCATAAATCATATTATATTTTATTCAAAAACTTGTATTGTTATGAGATAATTGTAGGTCAACTTGGAGGATCAAGATTAAACCTACTTCCTTGTTTTGTAACACACTAATGAGTGCGGAATCCACGTAAGTATACAAACCAAAGCAAAAAGGAACAAACACAAAGTAACCAAAGATTCACAACTTTGATTAAGTGAAGAGAATCATCACACACATACACACAGTGTTACAACTTTCATAAGGACTCTCTTAACTGAGCTGTGGAACTAGTATCTGTTTATATAGGCCCCAATACCCAGTAACACTACGAAGAGTGTTACTTGCCACGAACATTAAACAGGTCCACGAAGACTATTAAACAGGTCCACGAAGACTGGGAGTCTTCGTGGACTATCACCACGAACAATCATGTATACCTACGAACACTAGTCTTCGTTGTACAAGATTATTGAATATTCAAATATCATGAACCATGAAGTCTTCGTTGGCAAGAATATTGAATATTCAAGTACCACTAACATCAAGTCTTCGTAGACTTCATCAAAAGGATTTCATGATATACATATTACATCATCATGATGATGTCATGGTAATGTTAGCTCGCGGCGCTTCGTGCTTCGTAAGTCGATCTCTGGGGCGCATGACGGAGGAATGTCGCAACGTCGGTCTTGAGCCGAACCTAACCGAGTCGAACCGAACCGAGCCGCATCCACCAAGTGCATCAACAAACTCCCCCTTGGATGCTGCTCGTGATGGTTCGATCTTCACATGTTGTCGGATCTTCAGATGTCTTCACGTGTTACTGTAAGGAGGTGCATTGTCACGGCCCCCGACCCGGTTTGACCCGTTTCAGGAGCCGCGGGACAGAAATACTGCGGTATTGATTTAATTGAGTTTAACAGCGGAAACAGGATCGCTTAAAGCTAAAATTTTCCCCGATTATTTTATTTCACAATTCGGGATAAAACCCCGATTATTTACAATAGTATGTTTTTACTATAAAAGCGTGATATTACAAAAGTATTTATTTATTTTATATTGAGCCACTATCAGTCAGCTTGAAATGCTTCCCAGCACTTTTCCTGATTTACAATAGATCACCTGAAACATGTTTGAAAAAGGTTTTGTCAGCGGGAAATACTGAGTGAATCATTCTATTTACTAAAATGACACATTTGTTATAATTTACAGTATTAAGAGCGATTACAATGTTTCTGATATCAAGCCAATTACCCACAGTATTTGTCACTCGAATCTTTACGGTGACTGTGGTCATATCACCATTGGCTGCCCCAATGAATGACGAATATCACTAAATTTAGGTTCGCCCACCTAAAGTGATAAAACTGTAATACTGTGCACAATACCCCACATACCGGCTGTAATTTGGTGATTACAAAGACTTAATCCCCGTAATTATAACTTTGAAATAAAACACTTTTGTAAATAGATTTGATAAAAAGAGAGAATGACTCACAAACTGTGAGAAAAGGAGAATGACTCACATTGCTGATTTAATATGGTCAGAGTCTAATCTATGATTTAGCCTTGTTAACCTAATATAGATAATGCACACAAAACTGGGTTAGTAATCAATCCAGCAATTACGATAATTTACGAAATCAAACTATCACAATGAATGTCAAAATGCAATACTTTGTCCATCGAATTAACGATGATCCATTGAATTAACAATGAATGACAATGTATAATACTTTACCCATCGAATTAACGATGATCCGTTGAATTAACAACGAACGATAAAGTATAATACTTTACCTATCGAATTAACGACAATCCGTCAAATTAATGACGAACGATAAAGTATAACCCTAATGTGGGCGGCATTTAAACATGCATTGGATATCTTGATCTTCGGATAAATGAATCGTAGCAGCGATTGTGCTAATACCCTGTTTTGTAGCAGAATTTCGATACCCGGGGGTATAATTTCGGAATAACAGAATGTAAGCAGTGTATTTGTGAGAATTATTTCGACGTAATATGATCAGAAATCGAGTGCCAATGTCTGCTATTTATAGGTGAAATTTGGCTAGCTTACGGACCGTAAGCTTGTCAACGTTGAGGTCCGTAAGGCATCATACGGACCGTAAGGTTGAGAGTGTTGCGGTCCGTATGGAATCAAAATAGGCTATAGGGTAGCCACGACTGAAACTAGCTTTGCTGAGTTAAAATTTTCGAAATTCAGTAATTTGACAACGAATTTTGAAGATAATTATCAACTAGGGTTTACCCCCTTTGAGTTTTAGGGGCCCTAATCCTGATTCTGAAAATTATGAAATTTTCAGGGTTTGTTCAGAATCACTTGGGTCTCTCAATTAGGTTTTCCTTTTTGACTAATTAATACTTTAAATAGTACTTTTGATGAGAGTTGTTACATTCTACCCACCTTAAGAAAAATCTCGTCCTCGAGATTTACTGGAATAAGTGTGGATACTTCTTCTTCATTTCTGACTCTAATTCCCAAGTGTATTCAGCTCCCCTCTTTGAATCCCACTTGACTTTGACTAAAACTAGTCGTTTGTGTTTGAGAAACTTGATCTTTCGATCCTCAATTTGAAGAGGTTTCTCAACAAATTTCAACTTTTCGTTTACCTCTATATCTCGAAGAGGTACTACCAGAGATTCATCTGATAAGCATTTCTTGAGATTGGATACATGAAATACATTATGTACTCCAGATAATTCTTCTGGTAATTGTAAACGATAAGCTACTGGTCCTATACGTTGGATCACTGGGAATGGTCCTACGTACCTGGGACTTAGCTTTCCTTTCTTTCCAAATCTGACTACTCCTTTCCAAGGAGAAACTTTCAATAGTACTCTGTCTCCGACTTGGAATTCTAACGGCTTGCTTCTATTATCTGCATAACTCTTCTGACGATCTCGAGCCGTCTTCAGTCTTTCCTTGATTTGAGTAATCTTATCAGTTGTTTCTTGCACTATTTCAGGTCCTGATAACTGACTTTCTCCTATTTCTGCCCAACAAACTGGGGTTCTGCACTTTCTTCCATACAGTGCCTCGAATGGAGCGGTTTCAATGCTTGAATGATAACTATTGTTATAGGAGAATTCAATTAATGGTAAGTGATCATCCCAACTTCCACCAAAGTCTATTACACATGCTCGGAGCATGTCTTCTAGAGTTTGGATCATCCTTTCACTTTGTCCGTCTGTTTGTGGATGATATGCAGTGCTCAGGTTTAGTCGAGTTCCCATAGCTTGCTGGAAACTTTTCCAGAAATGGGAAGTAAAACGACTATCTCTATCCGAAACAATGGAGAGTGGAACTCCATGTAATGATACAACTTCATCTACATACAATTTAGCCAGTCTTTCCATGCTAAAGGTTTCTTTCATAGGTAGAAAGTGAGCAGATTTGGTTAATCGATCCACAATTACCCAAATCGCATCATTACCTTTTCTGGTTTTGGGTAACTTAGTAACAAAATCCATTGTTATAAGTTCCCATTTCCACACTGGCATTTCTAACTGTTGTAGTAATCCTGAAGGTTTCTGATGTTCTGCCTTAACTTGTGAACAAGTAAGACATTTAGAAACATAACTGGCTATGTCTCTTTTCATTCCTATCCACCAGAAATTCTTTCTTAAATCTTGGTACATCTTATTGTTTCCTGGGTGCATAGTGTACCTAGATTTATGAGCTTCTTCTAAAATCTTAAATCTTAAGTCACCCTGCTTAGGTACCCAAATTCTACTTTTATGGAATCTCCAAATTCCATCTGCTCCTTGCTCTAATTCCTTGATTCGTCCTTTCATCCCTTCAGCATCATCCTTGATTGCTATTGTTTGAACATTCTTCAATTGTTCCATTAAATCTATTTGTAGATTTAATCTGAGAGCACGAACCCTTCGTTGTTTCTCATAATACTTACGACTTAAGGCATCTGCAACTACATTTGCCTTTCCTTCGTGATACTGAATATCACAGTCGTAATCACTTAAAATTTCCATCCATCTTCTTTGCCTCATGTTTAACTCTTTTTGCCCAAATATGTATTTTAAACTTTTGTGGTCTGTGTAGACAGTAAATTTACTTCCGTAAAGATAGTGTCTCCAAATCTTAAGGGCAAAAATTACGGCTCCTAATTCTAAATCATGAGTCGTATAATTCTCTTCGTGCTTTTTCAACTGCCTTGATGCATACGCAATTACCTTCTTGCGTTGCATAAGCACACATCCATATCCTAATTTTGAAGCATCACAATATACTTCAAAATCTTCAGTTCCTTCTGGTAAGGCTAAGATTGGTGCATGGGTTAGTTTCTGTTTTAAAATCCTAAAGGCTTCTTCCTGTTTAGGTCCCTATTCAAATTTAGTGGCTTTACAGGTTAACTTAGTTAATGGTACGGCTATCTTGGAAAAATCCTTAATAAACCGTCTATAGTACCCAGCTAAACCTATAAAACTTCTAATTTCCATTGCTGTTTGTGGAACCTTCCATTTGGTAATTGCCTCTATCTTAGCAGGATCTACATGAATACCTTCATGATTCACCATGTGTCCTAAAAATTGCACTTCCTTTAGCCAAAATTCGCACTTCGAGAATTTGGCGTACAACTTTTCTTTTCTTAACAAAGTTAAGAGTGCATGAAGATGTTCACAATGCTCGGTTTGACTTTTGGAATAAATAAGTATATCGTCTATGAAAACAATTACAAATTTATCCAAGTACGGTTTACAGATCCTATTCATCATGTCCATGAATGCTGCAGGTGCATTCGTTAACCCAAATGGCATGACTGTAAACTCGTAATGACCATACCTAGTTCTAAAAGCAGTCTTAGGTATGTCTTCTTCTTGTACCTTCAATTGATGATATCCAGAGCGTAAATCTATCTTAGAAAAATATCTAGCCCCCTGAAGTTGATCAAAAAGATCATCAATCCTAGGTAATGGATATCGATTCTTAATTGTAACTTTATTCAATTCCCTGTAATCGATACACATTCTCATTGAACCATCCTTTTTCTTTACAAACAACACTGGCGCTCCCCAAGGGGATGAGCTAGGTTGTATGAATCCTTTACTTAGTAATTCATCTAATTGCTTTTTCAATTCTAACATTTCTGTGGGTGCTAACCGATAAGGTGATTTGGCTATCGGTGTAGTTCCTGGAATTAAATGAATTCTAAATTCTACTTCCCTATCTGGAGGTAACCCTGGTAAATCTTCTGGAAATATATCAGAGTATTCCGATACTACTGGTATTTCCTTTAGATCTTTTCCCTTAGTGCTAATGATTACTGAAATCATATACACTATTCCTTGTTTTCGTTCATAATTAGCAACTTTCATTACTGATATGAACTTCATGGGTTTCCGTGGTTTATCTCCTGTAATCCTAATCACTTCTCCGGTAGGTGATTGAATTTCTATGGAATTCTGATCACAAAGGATTCTAGCATGGTTGGCTATTAACCAATCCATTCCTAATACAACATCAAATTCAGCTAAATTCATCGGCAATAGTATTGCAGAGAATTTATGTCCTAAAAGTTCTATGTTTCCTTCTTGCAACACTTTATCTATTTTAACTGAATTTCCGTCTGCTGTTTCAACAGTAAAAATCTGCCTAGTAGTGGTTAAAGGTAAACTAAGAGCTTGACAGAATGAAGTATTTATAAAACTTTGGTTTGCACCAGAGTCAAATAATACTTTTGCATACACGTTGTGGACTAGGAACGTACCCGCTATCACATCTGAAATGAGTTCTGCTTCTTGGGTGGTCAGCTGAAATGCCCTAGCATTCTTCTTAGTAGTTCCTTCGGTCGTCTTGGGTTTATTATCTACTGGTTTGACCAATTTAGGACATTCTGTTTTATAATGCCCCGCTTCTCCACAGTTAAAACAGATGACTGTTTTCTTTTTACAGTTCTCTTCACGATGTCCTACAGCTTTGCAAAAATTGCAAGTAATATTGCATCTTCCAAAATGCTTCGTTTTGCATTTCCTGCAGAATGACGGACCTGAAGATTGCCCTGTCCCTTTTCTCTTGAAGCTGTTATTATTACCCACACGAAATCCTTGGGTAATTTTCTGAGCTAGTGCCTTCTTCCTATCTTCATCTCTTGTGCGCACCAATTCATCGGTCAGAGTGTTGGCTAATTCTACCGCATCATCAATAGTGCGAGGTCTCGCAGCTTTAACAATATTGCGGATTTCGCTAATTAGCCCCCAAATATAGCGAGAAATAAGTACCGGTTCTGGCGAAGCCAATGTTGGTACCACTCTAGCATATTCGAAGAATGTCGAGGTATAACCGCGACAGTCCACACTCATCATCCGATGATTTAGAAATTTATTCGCCATCTGTTCCTTCTCATACTCAGGACAGAATTTTCTTTCCACCAAACCCTTAAATTCTTCCCAAGTCATAGCATAAGCTATTGCTCTTCCTTTTGATTGTAACACCGTATTCCACCATTCGAGTGCTCCTTCTTTAAACAGATTGGATGAATACATGACCTGGTCATCTTTACCACATTTACTTATTGCAATGACTGCTTCGGTTTTCTCTAACCAACGCAGTGATGCAGTTGCTCCTTCATTGCCTGCAAATTCAGTGGGTTTACAAGCAAGGAATTCTTTGAAAGTGCAACCAGGCGTTGCAGTTTTCATTTTCTTGGTTAATGGAGCTTGATGTGGTTCCTTATTCTGATTAACATAATTATTGCCTCCATTTACACTATTACTGAAGTTATCTTCAGTAATCTGTTTGCTCGGAACAAGTTGTTGTGGTTCGGGTGGATTCTTGATAGCAGCGACGAATGCTGGAATAGCATTGGCTATCCCTTGAGCCACAATGTTTTCGATATCTTGCCGAGTCATATATTGATCTCTGGAATGTTGTTCAGAATGATTAACTTCATTAATAGGTTCATTACCACTGTTTGCCATCTGATAATGTATATATATAAATTTTATTAGTAACTGACAAATAATAATTAGATACAAACAATCAGAAAATGGTATAATACAGATATAGTCAAAATAATCGATCTTTCGATTTATATATCTATTATGCATCATTACTCACAGATATCATACAAAGTTTTATTGACTATTTACAGACTAACTTGATTAGTACTATTATACAACTACCATTTTATCTCTCGTCACTTGCTGTTAAAAACGCATTTCTCTCTCGTCGTACTTCCAAGCAATCTGTCCACCTATCTCCCTCATTCTATTCCCCATATCATATAACTCTTCGCCAAAGTGGCGGAGTTCAGCCATATTTTCCGTGCTCATGGGTGGATTAGGTAATGGTTCTGGATCGAATTGTGGAAGAAAAGAGTATGGATCGTTGACAATATTTTGAAATTGCCAATCGTTTGTCCACCATTCGTCCATTCCTATGGGTTGGGAATGAACTATTGGATCAGGAATTGCTGCTGGTTCCCAATTCATAGGGAATTGGTTTTCAATAGGATAAGTAAAAAGATTTGTTTGGACAGGCTGAATCGTCTCACAGTTTTCCAACAGAAAATCTATCTCATCTTGAAAAGTTCTTTCCTGGATTGGATTGGAACTCTCCCCGATTTCTCTCTGAGCTGGTATAGACCCTTGCCCAACTTCCATTATTACTTCTTTAGTAATCTCCTCCATTTGTAATTCTATTTCCTTACCCTTCTTTTTATCTCCAGTTTCAATTTCTTGTGGTTTGGAATTCTCTCCGGTTATGACTTCTTTTCCCTTTAAAGGATTACTTATTTTGGGCAGTTTCTTAGCTGGCTTCTTCTTACGGATTTTCCTCCATCCTACATAAGTTCTTTTCTTCTGTTTAGGTTTGCTCAGGGGTGGAACCTTGAATTCTACTGGTTGTTCAATATCAGGATAGTAGCTAATATATTCTTTGGAAGCTTCAACAGTTACGGGATACAAATTAAGATTCTGGAAATCTTCGGTTATCTCACTCATGCTGATGTAGCATATATGCAAAATGCATAAAATACTAAGTTAAAATTTACAAATAAACTTTTGTAATTTTATTTCATACTGTGTACTAGTTGATTTACAAAGATAACTGACAAACACACTCAGGTTTCAAGTTTTATTTATCACACAAGGTTTCTAGATTTATGAGAGTAGGGTGCTAATCTTTAAAGATTTATATTTTCTGCTACGGTGGCTAGCATATATAAATTAGCCCATTTCTCATCTAGTTTATCTTCCCAAGGTGATTTATCAATTAATTCTTGAGTTTCCCGTTTAATCCTCTTTTCTCGGATTTTCTCTTTACTTTTCTTAATAATCATTTCTCTCCTTTGAGGAGAAAGTGATTCCTCGTATTGTGCCTTACGCACGAATATTCCTTCTTCAGGAATTTCCGACTGACTCGAGGATTTGGTTCGGGATGAACTTCCTTTTTCATTAGATGATTTCTCTAATTTAAGATAAATGCTTGACAACTTTTTCTTACCCATACTGTAACTAACAAATAATCACATAGTTAGTTAATAATACAAATAATCACATAATAGTAATCAGGAAAAATTTAAGTATTTCCAAATACTTAATCAGCTTAACCCAGTGGCTGTAATCAGGAAAAATGGAGCATTTCTAAATACTTAGTCAGCTTAACCCAGTGGCTCTGATACCACCTTTTTCTGTCACGGCCCCCGACCCGGTTTGACCCGTTTCAGGAGCCGCGGGACAGAAATACTGCGGTATTGATTTAATTGAGTTTAACAGCGGAAACAGGATCGCTTAAAGCTAAAATTTTCCCCGATTATTTTATTTCACAATTCGGGATAAAACCCCGATTATTTACAATAGTATGTTTTTACTATAAAAGCGTGATATTACAAAAGTATTTATTTATTTTATATTGAGCCACTATCAGTCAGCTTGAAATGCTTCCCAGCACTTTTCCTGATTTACAATAGATCACCTGAAACATGTTTGAAAAAGGTTTTGTCAGCGGGAAATACTGAGTGAATCATTCTATTTACTAAAATGACACATTTGTTATAATTTACAGTATTAAGAGCGATTACAATGTTTCTGATATCAAGCCAATTACCCACAGTATTTGTCACTCGAATCTTTACGGTGACTGTGGTCATATCACCATTGGCTGCCCCAATGAATGACGAATATCACTAAATTTAGGTTCGCCCACCTAAAGTGATAAAACTGTAATACTGTGCACAATACCCCACATACCGGCTGTAATTTGGTGATTACAAAGACTTAATCCCCGTAATTATAACTTTGAAATAAAACACTTTTGTAAATAGATTTGATAAAAAGAGAGAATGACTCACAAACTGTGAGAAAAGGAGAATGACTCACATTGCTGATTTAATATGGTCAGAGTCTAATCTATGATTTAGCCTTGTTAACCTAATATAGATAATGCACACAAAACTGGGTTAGTAATCAATCCAGCAATTACGATAATTTACGAAATCAAACTATCACAATGAATGTCAAAATGCAATACTTTGTCCATCGAATTAACGATGATCCATTGAATTAACAATGAATGACAATGTATAATACTTTACCCATCGAATTAACGATGATCCGTTGAATTAACAACGAACGATAAAGTATAATACTTTACCTATCGAATTAACGACAATCCGTCAAATTAATGACGAACGATAAAGTATAACCCTAATGTGGGCGGCATTTAAACATGCATTGGATATCTTGATCTTCGGATAAATGAATCGTAGCAGCGATTGTGCTAATACCCTGTTTTGTAGCAGAATTTCGATACCCGGGGGTATAATTTCGGAATAACAGAATGTAAGCAGTGTATTTGTGAGAATTATTTCGACGTAATATGATCAGAAATCGAGTGCCAATGTCTGCTATTTATAGGTGAAATTTGGCTAGCTTACGGACCGTAAGCTTGTCAACGTTGAGGTCCGTAAGGCATCATACGGACCGTAAGGTTGAGAGTGTTGCGGTCCGTATGGAATCAAAATAGGCTATAGGGTAGCCACGACTGAAACTAGCTTTGCTGAGTTAAAATTTTCGAAATTCAGTAATTTGACAACGAATTTTGAAGATAATTATCAACTAGGGTTTACCCCCTTTGAGTTTTAGGGGCCCTAATCCTGATTCTGAAAATTATGAAATTTTCAGGGTTTGTTCAGAATCACTTGGGTCTCTCAATTAGGTTTTCCTTTTTGACTAATTAATACTTTAAATAGTACTTTTGATGAGAGTTGTTACATGCATCAACAAACTCCCCCTTGAACGTTGCTCGTGAGACTTTGATCTTCAAATCTTCAGATCCTTGTGATGTTGATGAGTGGTCAGCAGCAACTCGATCATCTTGATCCTTTGAATTCATTCATGTCGTGTCTTCATTCCAAAGCTTGTCATCTAACACGTTCTCTTTGCCTTTAGCTAGATTGAATGTCGCATCTGCACATACAAGAAAGCTAAACACGTAATGAGAACAACTGCTTGGAATTTAGTCAAATGACACACATGTGACCAACTCTCAATCAACTACCGACCCACAACAGTTTGAAAGTTTAAAAATTGATCAATTTTGTACTTTAACTTTCAAAACTTGTTATCTTTGACTGTTTATGAAGGTGCAATTGTTTTCCGGATTACAATCAGGTTTCAGGTGGTAAAGACTCGAGATCCAACATCGTACAATCAAAAATAAAATAGAAATAATTTTTTTTTGGTTTTTATAAAGTTTATATTAAAACACACCTAAAATCTTTTTGGTATTTTTTGAATATTTCAAACGTAAAGACGGAAAACAATAAATAAATATATACAGAGATGCAGAAACTGAAAGCAGTAAATAAATATTTACAGACATTTTTTTTGTGAGTTTCAAGGGTAAGAGAATCATATCAGTGTACGCTCACGCCAAAACGCTCTTGTTGTTCAGTTAGTTAATATTAAGATAAGCATCTTATAATGATTATCGGTATTGTTGTCCACTTAAGCTCAACTTATCAGATGTACTCGCGGTTAGGGGATACGTTAAGGTATGATTTATACTTACCGACTGGTGTTCATCCACACACGATACATTCCCGTATCAAGGTATGCACGAGAGTTCATCTTACTGGTGAGTATACCATTTATCATCTGTTTTCAACGTATATGATGTGAGATACTCACTTATTTTTGGGTGAATACAAGCCCTATGTGATAAAATCACTTATTAATGAGGAACTTGATATTCGATGCATGCAGGGCACAAGAACATGTCCGTGAACAGGTTAGTTCCATCGTACCGACAAAGAGACGAACTTGACTCCCGGATAAACTGTGATATTTTATCACTTATTAATTGGGATATGTGATTGTTTATCACTTATTGAGGTCGAATGCATCATGTATTATATTTACACGTATGTAAGGTATCATGGAAGTTCTAGACTTGCATCCCCGTTGTTTTCCAGTAAAAGAAACAACCATGATACCCAGATGATAAACAGCATAAAAACCACATATCTCAGAACCTCGGCAATCTATCAAATAAAATTCCGGTACCAAGACCATATGCCAATGAGCGGTTCCCACACGGTCTTCGGTCGATTTAGGTTTATATCACCCTACACACTTTAAAATGATTGTGAGCCTACTGATGCATCTTATATAGAGCTGCTTATCGATTTTCATTTGAGGTTGAAAGAAGTTTCTACAGACCACTGATGTACTATCATATTCTCTTTTTTTTCTCGCCAGGAAACTCATTTTTGTTTTTCTATTGTTTTTGTGTTTTTGAGATTTTTCGATGTTTTGTATTTTTAAAATTTTTCAATGTTTTTGTATTTTTCGTTTTTAACTCCCCCTAAAATGCAAAAAGTATGATAAATTAAGAAAACACAAATAAATATTTACAAAAATGATTTTCCGATGTTGGTTTTACTCTGGCTTGACCTTAATGTCGTTTACCATTAGTAAATAGTCAATACGTGATTTGTCAAAAGCTTTGGTAAAAAGGTCGGCACGTTGGTCATCGGTGTGGATTTTCACAACATCCATAAGTTTCTTTTCATAATAGTCTCATATGAAAAGATACTTTATCTCGATGTGTTTTGTCTTTGAGTGCTATACATGATTACGAGTGATCTGTAAAGCAGTTGAATTATCAACATAAATAGGAGTAGTTAGGAATTCAAAACCGTAGTCGCGCATTTGCTGTTGGATCCACAGAACTTGGGAGCAACAACTTTAGGCAGTAATGTACTCAGCTTCACAGGTTGAAGTAGCTACACTGGTCTGCTTTTTACATTGCCACGTGACTAGACGATTCCCCAAAAACGGACATCCCGCTGATGTTGACTTTGCATCAATCTTGCAGCCGCCATGATTAGAATCACTGAATGCAATCAAATCCAGGTTATCATCCTTAGGATACCATAGACCAGTGTCTGGATAACCCTTCAGATAACGAAAAATTCTCTTTACAGCCTTCATATGAGAAACCTTCAGATTAGACTGGTAACGAGCAAGAAGAAATGTTGGATACATAATATCGGGCCTTGAAGCGGTAAGATACATGAGAGATCCGATCATAGCACGATAGAGAGAATGTTCCACATGTTTACCGGTACCGTCAGGAGTAATTCCATGATTCTGAGCCAGAGGAGTTCCCGCAGGCTTCTAGTCTTCCATCTAAAATTGCTTATATATATATATATATATCCCCAACGTACTTTGTCTGATGAATGAAGATCCCTTTCTCAGATTGATGAACCTGCAAACCCAAAAAGAAATTCATTTCTCCCATAGCATTCATCTCGAACTTCTCTTGCATCACCCGCTCGAATTCCTTGCACATTTCATCATTTGTAGACTCGAAAATGATGTCATCCACATACACTTGAACTAACAACAAATCCTCATTTCTTTCCTTGATGAAAAGAGTACAGTCGATCAATCCACGCCGAAAACCATTCTGCAACAGATAGGTAGACAACGTTTCATACCAAGCCCTCGGAGCTTGATGAAGACCATAAAGTGCCTTGTTTAGAAGCCAAACTCTGTCAGGATGAATCGGATCTTAAAAACAAGGCGGTTGCTCAACATATACTTCTTCCTCGACCACACCATGAAGAAATGCACTTTTCACATCCATCTAATCTGGGGTTGTTACCATGCTCATGATCTGGGGTGCCAATCCCCAGATGAAACGCTCAATGCATTTAAACTCCAGATCAACCATATACGGCACAACGCGTGACAAGTCATGGAACCTTTGTACATATTCATCAATTTTTAGACCGTCCATTTTGAGGTGCCAGAACTCAGTTTCCAGCTTCTGTATTTCGGCCCGTGAACATTATTTCTTCCTCATGAGCTCCTTCAGCTCAGTCCATGTCAATGCATACGCCGCCGCCTCCCCCAGGGTCTGTACTTGAAGATTCCACCAGGATAAAGCACCATCAAGAAAGAGCCCTGAGATGTATGTAACTTGGTGTTCAGGAGCACACTTGCTCATCCTTAAAACAGAATCCGTCTTTTCCGTCCATCTGACGAAAGCAACAGCACCCCCAGTGCCATCATAGTTTAAGGGCTTACAATCCAGAAACTGTTTGTAGGTACAGCCTGTACAGGTAATATCATTAACAGAAGGCATTAGTGGATGTGTAAGAAATATCCAAATGTAACGCAATGTATCTCAAGCGACTTGGTCATTACCATTTGGTGGGTTGTTGTTTCTTGAGGTATTCCCGCTAGTTTCTGCGCGAGAGGCCTCATACTGCGCTATTGTTGCGGTAATTTGCTCCTGTAACTCCGCCTCCGTGGTAGGCAAACGTGTGTCTCATCGTGGAGGCATCTTTTATAAGAAGTTCATATCGGTCAGGTCATAGTAAGTATAGTAAGTAAGTAATATGCGTATGTAATAACATTCATCAACACAATAACACATAACATCCCATGTCATAATCATAAATAAATAAATCAACAATGCATGTAATGAGAGGGCTGTGATTGAGCTTTGCATAAAACAAGACCACCAGTACAGTTTTACAATTGTATCATATGTCAAAAGAGACTAAGGGTCACATCACCCTTGTCTGAATCGTCTAACAATTTACAACAACCAAAAAGTCAAATATCAAAAGTGTGGTCTTCAAAAGTCTTCACAATCATGGCTCAATAGCTGTCTTCTCACCAAAAGTAGCCTATCTGTAGGAGACCTAAAAACCCTAAGCTGATGGTGGGGGAGGAGGAGGTGGGGGAATGAAAATCAATATGCGCAAATGCACCAAATCCTCCTCAAGAGCATGGACAACTCGCAGCAGGTAAGCAATCCGCTGGTCCGTGGTGAGGAAGCGGACATCAGAATCAGGGTGCAGTACGAAAGGAGCTGGTGGTGTCGCAAATGGAGACTGGCAATGACAAGGGGGAGGACGCGGGATCCTCTCCAGCTATGGACTCGTTGGATCAACGCATCCTGTTGTAACTCCAAGGATAAAAGTATATCATCCGTCGTATACCCCACATGAAAAGGATGGTATGGATCTGACAAAGGCATGACGTTGGGCGAAGACCACAAAAATGGCTCGCCCGTGGGTACTGAAGAAGTAAAAGCAGTGTGTGCAGCAGGTGCAAAGGGGGTATAAATGGAAAAGCTGCTGTCATAGGTGGTATGTGATCATGCTGCTGAGTAGAAGGTCCTTCCCCTGGACGGGGAGGAGGAATGTCCTGGAGAAAAGTGACGGGTAAATCCATGTGGTGGACGTCTGACACGGGAGGGCGAAACAGTGGGACATCAACGGGTGCAAAAACAGGTGCAGCAGGGGGAGTGACTGGTAGAACAAATGGAGGATAGTCATCATCATCCTCAATCCACCCATTACAAGTGTCGGCATATCTGGGATCTATGTGTGTAGCAAAAGGTGCACGGTCAACAAACACCGGCATAGGGTCAGGTAGAGGTACAACAACTGGGACATCAACAACTGGTGGTGCAACAACTGGTGCATCAACGGGTGGCTCAGCAGGTACAAACTCAACCTCAGGATCCGGGTCAAAGTCATGGGGAACAATGGGTGCAGCAGACATCGCCATGTCTGAATCAGTCTCGGTGGAGTAGTGCTGCACGTCCTGGGCGTGAAGAGTGGCGGATGATACAGACTCAAGCGGGTAGGAAATAGACGGATCGGGCAAGGCCTCCACAACATGAGCCTCGATAGGTGGCCAACAAGGCCATCAACAGTAGGAACCTCAACCATAGGAACACCAGGGTCATCGACCGGAATATCAAGTGGAATATCGTCATCCATCGGGGCCCCGCCATCCTGGTCACCCTCCGGGTGACCCTCGATAAATAAACCGACGTCATCATCAGATAACGCGTCAAGAGGCTGTTCCTCAAATGGAACTGCAGCAAGTGGGAGAGGGGCAGGGATCAGGACAAGTGGTAGATCTTCGCCCGGTAGACCATCAGCTAAAGGCAAGTCGTCTCCAAAGTCCGGTAGGGCAAATGGCTGAAAATCATCCTCGTCGGTACTCGTGGTGTCTGATGTATAAACCTCCGGGTCCGTGGCTATCTCATCATTCGAGGTAATAGCCATAGGGTCTATCGTGTCGGACACTCCGCTATCAGAAGAAGATGCCATGGTGTTTGTAACACAACCACAACATATGCACATATATCAGATAAGCATGTAAGCAAATAGGAATGTAATCATGTATGCATCCTAGTCTTCCCAGACTATCCCACCCAGTCTCTTAGACTGAACTCTCTAGTCTCTTAGACTAACTCCCTGGTCTCTAAGACCAAACCTCCCAGTCTCTAAGACTAACTCCCTGGCCTCTAAGACCAAACCTCCCAGTCTCTAAGACTAACTCCCTGGCCTCTATGACCAAACCTCCCAGTCTCTAACACTAACTCCCTGGCCTCTAAGACCAAACTTTCCCAGTCTCTAAGACTCAAATTTTCCCCAGTCTCTAAGACCGAAATTTTCCCCAACCTCTAAGACTGAACTCCCTCAGTCTCTAAGACTGAATTATATACATAGCCTTTTTGAAGTGTGTACTTGTGCCTTTTTTTTGTAAAAATGTTTATTCCTGGATCTGGATGTTTTGTGCATGCAATGTAAGAATGTTTGAAAACGTTTTCATGAGATCCCTAGTGATCATAGTCTAGACTCGAGAAAGAATCCTAGTTCGCTATGATCGAGGCTCTGATACCAAGCTGTCAAACCCTGACTTTTGCGGAAGCGTGGTTATTTGGTGTGATTTCTTAATACCATAGCAACAATCATAACAATGCTATATGATAAAAATACGAGATATTCATCCATTAAAAGAGTTTAGAAATTACCACAACGACATTGTCTGAAAATATCAATTCCAAATTTAGTTACAACCCATGACGTGTTTAAAACGAGTTCATAAGACTGAACAAAAGACTTTCAATAAAACGAGGTGTAGAGACATGTAATGTGACAACTGGCCCAAACCGGTAATTTCCGTACACATTAATTATTGCTTAATGACTGCAATTATGTGCTTAATTGTCAGCAATATCTGATTTCATACTAAACAAGTGAATTCATGCATGTTGTATACTACAAAATATTGCTTTATGCATAAACGAGAGCGTTGCGTCAGAAATAATAGTAAACTCACCGGTAAGACACACTGTGTCAACAGAACTGCAGAAAGCAGTCAGACATTAGAATTGAGGCCTAGGTGTAGGTCCGACAACAAGAATGCATTAAAACCCAAGAGTACATACAAGGGTTAATATATATACATTGCGAAAGCAAAAATAAGCACTAAAAAGCACCCGAAACGCACTTTAAGTGCAGAATTTATATAATTCAGCAATAATTCAGCATTTAAACATACGAACATTTTGCAGAAATTTCGTTTTATCATCCAGAATATTTCCCTAAGTGTTGGGAATTGAAAGGGTACAAGAAGGGTACTTAAAAGACACTAAACAGTGTGATTTAGCACTTTAACGAATCGGTATCTAACCGAACAACCGGATATTACCCGGAACACCAAAATAATGCTAGAAGCATTGTTTATATTTTTCTAAGCTAGTTAGGGTCCCCGAACACCCTAACACACTATATATTTAATAACACACCATAAGGCACTAACTAGACATTTGATTTCTAACTAATCACTAACTAGTAGTTGGAAATGTTACACTTACCCCCCCCCCCCCCTAATGTTGGACGGTTGGGAGACACAATCCCATATGGGATTTTAATTTCATATTTTAATGAATCTTGTCTCTTAATCACTAACATAATATCCAAGGGTTAATTGGTGAAGTTGGTTTATAAGAGAACACAAGAGATCATAGCAATTCATTTCAACACACACTTCACCACACTCCCATTCTCCTTCCTCCTCTTCTAAACCTACGGCCCAAACACCCCTACATCATCATCCACTTTCCAATCCTTTACCAAGCATTCCAAGTATATACAAGGGTTAAGGATCACGTATAAGGAGGCTCGGTGCACTCGGATTGCGAAGGACCTCCACCATTTGCTTTTATCCACCTCGTTTGCACTCTTGAACTTCCCTAGCCTTGTGCTAGTAGTAAGTGCTCTAAAACACCTTCTTGATCTTGTCTAGAGTGGTTAATATGAACTTTGTCGGGTGAAAATCATGAACATACTAAATCACATACTAAAAGTTTACAAGAATGAGAAATAAGTTGGATAAAAACTATAATGTTGTGTAAAACTTGTAAGACTTGTTTTGTGGTGATTATTTAGTGCCGATCTATGTTGTGGTAGCTCGGATCATCATCTAACCCGGATTTGTCATGTTCAAGAATCATGGCATAGAATTTGTTAAAGTATGTAAAAGGGTTAAATGATGAAACACTACTACACACTAAACATGAACTTGTGTAAAAACAATTTTTCTTATGAAATGAAGTTCTAAACTAGTAGATCTAAAGATCTACAAGTGGTTTTTCGGAAGAACCAAGCAAAAATATTAGTCTTGTTTAAAACCCGGATCTTATCCGAACTAAAAGCATTTTTAGTAAATAAACAAGTGTGTAGACACTTGTGTCACAAGAAAAATTTAACAAAGAAATATTTTTGCGAATCTTGACTAGAAGTTGTGAAACTTCATATTCTTTAAAAATAAAGTTTTTAAGAAACTAAACGTATTTTTAAGGATAACAAGACTTACTAAATATGCTAGTAAGTTACTACACATTTTTGTAAATATTCAAGTTCAGGAAATGGAGAAACTAGTGATTATTGTTGATAACTGTTGCTGATGATTGTTGACGATTTAAAAGAAAATAAACACATGTTTTGAAAACATGGGAAACCTCCATTTTTAGGGGAAACTCTGTCAAAATTTTTATAAATTTTGACACTTAGAAAATATAAGTTTTTGAGAAACTTATTCCCTAAAAATGTGTTTAAAAGTATTACTAAGGTTTCCCTAATTTTTGGTGATAAGAAATGAGGATTTCTTCAAGAATAAAAATGGATATAAGTATGTATATTTTTGAGAAAATAATATAAGAAAGATACGTAGTTAAAAATATAGAATATTTTTAACACAAGAATATATACAAAAGAGAGTGACTGTACTTGTGCGACGCAAGTCTAGTGACTAACGTTAAGAAAACGCGTATAGGTTACGACGTTAACTAAGCAAATCCGGTGAAGTTTACAACGCACAGGAACGCAAAGTTGTGAGTTCATGCTCCCCCTTTTCTTTTAACTGTTTTCAGTTTTATAACTTCGGGGGTGAAATACATGTTACAAATATTACAATGTTTACAATTGGTATGATGGATACAAAAATTGAGGAATGATTCGAGAAATCGTGTCACGAATAGGGTACCATAAGCACCATTAATCGTGTACATACTAAGACCGCAGAACAAAAGGTTAGATCTAATGGGTTTCAGGGCAGCCCCACTATTGGCCTACTTCTACCAATGAGTGTTTTTGTGTCTCAGTCGTGAATCGACTAAAGAAAAATGCCTATGGGTTGGTGACTTCCTATGTCGTGTCACATGTTAATGGCTTTGCAACCCATTAACACTTGATACACACAGAAATACTTGATTTATACATAAGTACGTGGTGTACACAAAAGACTTGATTTATACAAGATACAAATTATGTTTTCATACAAAGTATACAAACGTGAAATACAAAAATTGCATGAATTCACACCAACATTATGTTGACGTTTTTCCAAAACTCACATGTATTTCAGGTAACTAGTGGATGTGCGCGCGGTTTTACTCATGCTCTTGGATGTCGCTATGCTTATCGTTAAATAAAGTTGTAATCTTTTCAGACAATATGCTGTGTTGTGATGTAAACACTTGACTTATGTTTTCACTAATGTAATGTTTGAAGTTATTTTTGAGCATGTAGTATGTTTACCTTTCGTATGCAATGAGAACCTTTCATGATCACACCTCGTGCTTCCGCCGCAGAAAGGGGTGTGACAGATTGGTATCAGAGCTGCGATTGTAGTGAACCAGGATTCCTTCTCGAGTCTAGTCTACAATCTCTAGGATCCATTCACGAAAACAATTTTCAAAGAGTTTTCATTGCATAAAAACGTCCCGCGACATCCACTGCCTGAAACTGCCAACATGAGTCTAGAAAAGGCACTACGAGACTTAGAGTGCACTTGTGTAGCACTTGTCGTTGACTAGAAATTACTTGCAATTATGTGTGATAATTAGCATGTACTAGAAGTAGAATGTCACAAGTATATGTGACTTTACCTGAAAGCGATGGCCCATCTGAAGGAAGAAATACGAGGATGAAACGAACTGTGCGGACTGTGCAAGGAGTTACGTAATTATGGATGCATACATAATTATGGAATTCAGTGCACAAAAATCACAGCAAGTCTTGTCACGTATAGATTCCCTCAGTGCAAGCCTACTAAGTACTCTGCTAGAGTAATAATTGTTTGATGCCACTTATGTGGTATATATACTTGTGAATATATATGATACTACTGTCTAGTGTGACGATACCAAACAAATGTCTAACCCTGTTGTGTTATGTTCTGTCAGAACATGGCACCCAGGAAAACTGTGAATGCTCGCAATGATGATCAACCTCCTCCTCCCCCACTACCAAGAACTGCTGAAGAGCTGAACGCTCTACTGGAGGAAAGGATCTCCGCTACTATCGCCCACTACGAGGCGAACCGTACCCAGGACAGTGGAGGACCAAGCAACGCTAGGCGTAATGGGAATGGAGATTCGTCTGGAGGAAACGCAGCTCAAGGCTGCACTTTCAAGCAATTCCTAGACTGCAAGCCGATGAACTATGACGGCACAGGAGGTGCAGTAGCATTTGTGCGCTGGACGGAGAAGACTGAAGCTACTTTCCGCATGAGCAAGTGTACCGCGGATCAACAAGTCACCTTTGCTACTGGGTTGTTTATCGATGAAGCTCTGACTTGGTGGAACCTGCAAGTCCAAACCTTGGGCGATGATGCCGCTTATGGCCTAACTTGGGATGAGCTAAAGGAAAGAATGAGAGAGAAGTACTGCTTTCGTGCCGAACTCCAAAGGCTGGAAACGGAATTCTGGCACTTGACTATGGAAGGTGCTGACATTAATGGTTACACTCGAAGGTTCCACGATCTGTCTAGAGTGCTTCCCTACATGGTGACTCCCGAATTCAAGCGCGTTGAACGCTACATTTGGGGACTGGCCTCAGAGTTTCGTGGCATGGTGACGTCAGCCAAACCACAAACAATCACCGAGGCTGTAACTCTGGCTGTCAGCCTTACTGAAGACTGTGTTCGGATGAAGAATCTATCACTGAACCCAACAGAAAACACCGAGACGCATGCTGAGTCGTCCGGTGACAAGAAAAGGAAACATGCAAATCTGAATCAAGCAATTCGTAACAACAAGGGTTTGAACAACAAGAAGCGTGACACTAACCCACCTAGGGAGGCAAAAGCCTTCGCAGCTGCAAATGAGTCTGGGGCTAAGAAATATCAGGGCACTCTGCCCAAATGTAACCGCTGTGACTTTCACCATGTGGGAAACTGTCGCGTTGGAAAATGCGAGAACTGCGGGAAGCCAGGCCACCGTGCCGAAGACTGCTGGGGAAAAGGTATTGGAGGCCGCAATGGTAATGGTAATGGAAACCATGGTGGGAATGGCAATGGTAACCGGAATGGTAATGGAGCTGGACGGAACCAAGGATGCTTCAGTTGTGGAAGCAATGATCATTTCATGAAAGACTGCCCGAAGAAAAACAACGCTCCGGCTCGAGCATTTGTGATTGGAGCAAGAGACGCACGCGAGGACCCTAACGTGGTCACCGGTACGTTTCTCATTAACAATCACTTTGCATCCATATTATTCGACACTGGCGCCGATTATAGTTTCATGTCTGTGGAATTTAAACGCATACTTGGAATAGAATCTAGTAGATTAGAAATTCCTTATTCCATAGAACTAGCCAATGGTAAACTTGTTGAATCGGGCGAAGTTGTTAGAGGCTGCACGCTAGAACTTGGTGAACGAAGGTTTAGCATCGACCTCCTACCTATTCAATTGGGTAGCTTCGATGTAGTAGTCGGAATGGACTGGTTGTCCAAGAACAAAGCTGAAGTTATTTGTCATGAGAAAATCATTCGCATCCCTTTAGCGAATGGTGAGACTCTCATCGTGCATGGAGAAAAACGAGACGCGCCTCTCCGAATCATCAGTTGCATGAAGGCACGGAAGTGCTTAAAAAAAGGATGTGTCGCTTTCCTAGCACACGTTATAGACAAGAAGGCTGTGGAGCCAAAACTTGAAGACATTCCTGTGGTGAAGGAATTCCCTGATGTTTTTCCCGAAGATCTGCCAGGACTACCTCCGCAACGACAAGTCGAATTCCGTATAGACTTGGTTCCAGGAGCTGCTCCTGTAGCCAAGGTACCCTATCGACTTGCGCCATCCGAGATGCAAGAACTATCTACACAACTCCAGGAGTTGTTGGATAAAGGATTTATAAGGCCAAGCTTCTCACCCTGGGGAGCTCCGGTATTATTCGTGAAGAAGAAGGATGGAACACTACGGATGTGTATCGATTACAGGGAACTGAACAAACTCACGATCAAGAATCGGTATCCGCTACCAAGGATTGATGACTTATTTGATCAATTGCAAGGATCAAGCTACTATTCCAAGATCGACCTTCGATCTGGATACCATCAGCTGAGAATCCAAGAGGAAAGCGTACCGAAGACTGCATTCATAACGCGATATGGGCACTACGAATTTCTTGTGATGCCGTTCGGGCTTACAAATGCACCAGCGGTCTTTATGGATCTAATGAACCGCGTATGCAAACCATATCTCGATAAATTCGTGATTGTATTTATCGACGATATCCTGATTTACTCGCGAACGAAAGAAGAGCACGAGCAACATGACACGACCCCCGACCCACCCTGGACGGAATCGGAAGCCGTGAACAGTCCAGCGGTACCGGTGATTATTTTAAAAACGTTGCAGCGGAAATTTCATCAGGACCGTGAGTTAGGAAAAATATCAGAGTTTAGAAACACCGGATTTTTATTTAAAGAGATGGGATAAACCCATATTTTATAAAGTGAATTTTTTGTTTACAATATTTCTTAATTTGATTTAAATAAAATAAGCCACTTCTTGAAGCCTTTCAGTGTCGTATCCAGCTCTTATTCCAATCTATTGTGATTACCTGAAAAATGTTTGAAAAAGGTTTTGTCAGCGAAAACACTGAGTGAATTCATTCCATTTTTATAAAATATATTATTATACCTTACAGCATTAAGGTTTGTTTATATTTACCCAATTCAATCAGTATTTGTCAAATAATGACAGTTCCAATGTGACAGTAATCATATCAATTATTGACTCACTTTAGTCCACTAGTGAATTCATCAAATAATTCTATTTGACTATTATTCACTTTATCTGTCACTAGGCGATTCCTGTGACTATAATCATATCAATATTGATTATTCTTTCAATTAATGATTCTGGTCATATCACTGTTGATCATTCTTTCAACTAGTGATTCTATAACACTGTTGATCATTCTTTCAACTAGTGACTCAGATTATATTACTGTTGATCATTCTTTCAACTAGTAATTTCTATTCATAACACTGTTGATCATTCTCTCAACCAGTGTCTTTGGACATAATGGTGTCCCGTGACATTTCTTTGTCAAATATATTACTTTTGGCATAAAACCATTTAATCCAGAAAATGACATATATCAATTTATGTCAAATTACTATAACTTATAATATGTTAATTAAATAATTGTAATATCATTATTTAATATTTTAACGTGACTAAGATTAAAATATAATCTTAGTAAAATGCATAATTTCCACTGTTATTGTAATCATGATAATATTAACTAACTTTCTGGCAAATAATAATGAGAATCAAATAATATATAAAATCTTTCATACCAGTAGTTAATATAAAAACTTAATTACTGTAAGTATAACTGGTAACTATTTAGGATTCTGGAAAAGCCTTTGTAAATATAATTGTTTCCCAAAAAGGTGATAAAACTGTGAGAAAATATAATGGACTCACAAACTGTGAGAAAAGAAGAATGAACTCACATTGCAGATTTCTACGGGCAAAGCTTAGTCTACAGATAATCCTTGATATATTGCAGATTTAATTTGAGCAGAGCCTAGCCTATTGATTAGCCTTTTTAACCTAATGCATATGAACTAGGTAAGTAACTTAATATAGCATTTTACGATAACTCACGAGATCATATTCTCACAACGAACGACAAAGTGCAATACTTCATCCATCGAATTAACGATGATCCGTCAAATTAATGACGAACGACAAAGTACAATACTTTATCCATCGAATTAACGATGATCCGTCAAATTAATGACGAACGATAAAGTATAACCCTAATGTGGGCGGCACTTAAACATCCATTGGATATATTGATCGATCGGACAATGAATCGTAATAGCGATTGAGTTAATACCCTGTTCTGCAGCACCCCGCTATACTTAATTAGAGATAATTGTGACTGTTTCGACTATAACTCGATATACAGATCGAATTTGGACGTCGAATGAACAACAGAATGCGTTTGCCAATGCTTGCTATTTATACACCAAACTTGACAAGCTTACGGACCGTAAGCTTAATGACCTTACGGTCCGTAAGGTTAACAAAATGGCTATAAGGTGGCCACGTGTGGAACTAGCTCGGCTGAGTCAACATTTTCTGAAAATTCAACTTGGAGAGCACGTTAAGTAGATAATTGTTAACTAGGAAATACCCCCCCTGAGTTTTAGGGGCCCTGATCCTGATTCCGATTGTTCTGAAAATTTTAGGGTTTGCGTAGAATTACTTGGGTGTCTCAATTAGGGTTTCCTATTGAATAAAATAATAATATAAATAGGTCTTTTAATGAGGGTTGTTACATTCTCCCCACCTTAATAAAAATCTCGTCCTCGAGATTTGCTGGAATAAGTAGGAATATGTTTTCTTCATCTCAGGTTCCAGCTTCCAAGTGTATTTGGGTTATGATATTTCTTTTAGACTTATGTCATATTCTAATCAATAAAAACAATATTAAGGTAGATGACACAGAATCGAATTTTGTGAATATAAGTTGTACAATAGGTAGGATTTCAAAGGTTCAACTGAATTAGTTCAAGAAATCAATGTCAAACGAATGAGATGAAATGATATAATTTCCAATGTGACTATTTTCAAGCCAAAAGATATATGATCAATTAGATATTTAAAATGAATGTAAAGAATTTTTAGAATCGAATAAAAAATTCTTTGTCAAAAGAAAGCTTACTTTGATTGGCAACTGAAGAAGACTCAGAATCAACAAGCTCAAAATGAAATAAAAGCACGAAAAATGATTGTCAACAATCGAATTATAACAAGAGAAAAATCACTGTTGACATTATTGAATTTGCAAGGATACACTGGAATATAATAGAGTTTAGTGTATTATTGTCTTAATACATAATTGCATCAAGACTACTTTCAAATGATGAGTCAAACGAAATACATACGTGATTTTGAAAGATTCGTATGCTTATGATTAGCCCAAGCTACAAGTTTATAACGACGCCACAAGGTGTCGTAAGGATTGAAATAATTCAATAATTACGGTGACCGAACAATTTCACCGTGTAAGCAACTGAAAGCTTTAATGAAGTAAATTTGGATATTTAGTTCGAATAGGATTTTCAAATGAAAAGAACAAATGAATATTATAGAATTTTCGATAAATGATGAAAGAAACGTTAAGAGGTACACCGGAATATGATATGAATTTGTGTACACTTATCTTAACACATAATTGTATTAAGACTGTTTAAGATGATGAACCAACAAAAATTAAAATTCGTTCATCAGGAGTGAAAATGAGATTATCTCAAGATTCAAATTTAAAGAAAATGCCACCACAAGGTGTCATAGGAATTGAAAATAGTAGTGGTGAATGAAACAAATTTCACCATGCTTTAAATCAAGTGAAGTAAATCCGAATGTTTCAAATAAATCGAGTAAGATTGAAATCGAAATACTTGAATAATGTTTTTCGATCAAAGATGATAAAACAATAAGGATTACGAAACGCTCGATTGTTGATATAAAAATCTTTAAGAGATACACTGAAATATGAAATGAAATTGTGTATCCTTATCTTAGCACATGATTGTGTTAAGATTGATTTTATAGAATAAGACAACAAAGCGGATTCAATATGAATGAATAATTAAACCCGTATGCAACGAGATTAGCACAGGCTTCAAATTTTGTGAAAACGTCACCACAAGGTGATCGTGACCAAATAAATGATTCAGTGAAAGTGAAGACCAAACAATTCTGTTATGGTTTTGAATAGATGAAGTACTTGACAGAATGTATTTATTTATAAACTTTTATTTGTACTAGGGTTAAAAAAATAACTTAACTTAGATATTACATATCAGCGACTACGTCTGGAATCATTTCTGCTTCTTGCGTAGTAAGTACGAATGCTCGCGCGTTCTTCTTAACTCCGTCTGTGGTTCTGGCCTTGTTGTCGGTTGCTTTGGTTAGTTTCGGGCAATATGGTTTGATGTGTCCTGTTTCTCCGCAATTGAAACAAACATTAGTTTTCCTTCTACACTCTTCCTCTATATGTCCGGTCATCTTGCAGAAGTCACAGTAGGATGTTCTCCTAAAACGGCATCTTCCTGAATGCTTTTTGTTACAGCTTCTGCAGATAGGTTGCTCCAATGACTGTTCAGTTCCTGTTTTCTTGTAGAATTCTTGGAAAATTTTCTGGGCTAACTCTTTCTTCTTATTTTCTTCTCTTGTGCGGATTAGTCCATCTGTCAGCATGTTAGCAAGCTCGACTGCTTCTTCAATAGTCTGTGGTCTAGTGGCCTTAACTATGTCTCGAATTTCGCTAACTAATCCCCAAATATAACGAGAAATTAGTACAGGTTCTGGCGAAGCCAGAGTTGGTACCATTCTTGCATATTCGAAGAACGTTGTCGTATATTCACTACAATTCACATCTATCATTTTATGATTTAGGAACTTGTTAGCTATTCGTTCCTTTTCATAAGGAGGACAAAATTTCCTTTCTGTCATTTCCTTGAATTTTTCCCAGTTTATAGCATAAGCCATGTCCCTTCCTTTTGCCTGAAGAATTGTATTCCACCATTCTAAGGCTTCTTCCTTAAAGAGATTAGATGCATACATCACCTTATCTTCTTTGGCACATTTGCTGATTGTAAGAACAGCTTCCGTCTTTTCCAACCATCGCAGAGCAGCTGTGGCTCCTTCACTGCCGGCGAACTCAGTTGGTTTACAGGCTAGAAATTCTTTGTAGGTACACCCAAAAGTCATCGCCTTCTTTTTCTTGGGAAATGGGGTTTTGATAATATCATCATTACCTCCATTGACACTATGGCTAAAACCATCGTCACGAGTATGCTTGCTACTCACAACTTTGGTAGGTTCTACGGTATTTTTAACAGCTTTAATTATTGAAGGTAAAGCATTAGCTATTCCTTGGGCTATTAAATTTTCTATAGCATTTTTATCCAAAAGATTTTCATTATTATCATGAACTTCTGGATTATGTGGTACTTCATTCGACATCTGTATTGCAAACATTTTCACATATTATCATCACAGAAAATACAACAATACTTCCAGGATATTATCTGTGCATATTAACATATATATATATTCATATATAACACATATGTTAATTTGTATCAGTTTCCTAACTTTATTGTTTAAGTTTAGGTATTAAAAAGAACACCTAATTAGCTTAAACAAGTGGCTCTTTGAGTTTGGCTCTGATACCACCTTCTGACACGACCCCCGACCCACCCTGGACGGAATCGGAAGCTGTGAACAGTCCAGCGGTACCGGTGATTATTTTAAAAACGTTGCAGCGGAAATTTCATCAGGACCGTGAGTTAGGAAAAATATCAGAGTTTAGAAACACCGGATTTTTATTTAAAGAGATGGGATAAACCCATATTTTATAAAGTGAATTTTTTGTTTACAATATTTCTTAATTTGATTTAAATAAAATAAGCCACTTCTTGAAGCCTTTCAGTGTCGTATCCAGCTCTTATTCCAATCTATTGTGATTACCTGAAAAATGTTTGAAAAAGGTTTTGTCAGCGAAAACACTGAGTGAATTCATTCCATTTTTATAAAATATATTATTATACCTTACAGCATTAAGGTTTGTTTATATTTACCCAATTCAATCAGTATTTGTCAAATAATGACAGTTCCAATGTGACAGTAATCATATCAATTATTGACTCACTTTAGTCCACTAGTGAATTCATCAAATAATTCTATTTGACTATTATTCACTTTATCTGTCACTAGGCGATTCCTGTGACTATAATCATATCAATATTGATTATTCTTTCAATTAATAATTCTGGTCATATCACTGTTGATCATTCTTTCAACTAGTGATTCTATAACACTGTTGATCATTCTTTCAACTAGTGACTCAGATTATATTACTGTTGATCATTCTTTCAACTAGTAATTTCTATTCATAACACTGTTGATCATTCTCTCAACCAGTGTCTTTGGACATAATGGTGTCCCGTGACATTTCTTTGTCAAATATATTACTTTTGGCATAAAACCATTTAATCCAGAAAATGACATATATCAATTTATGTCAAATTACTATAACTTATAATATGTTAATTAAATAATTGTAATATCATTATTTAATATTTTAACGTGACTAAGATTAAAATATAATCTTAGTAAAATGCATAATTTCCACTGTTATTGTAATCATGATAATATTAACTAACTTTCTGGCAAATAATAATGAGAATCAAATAATATATAAAATCTTTCATACCAGTAGTTAATATAAAAACTTAATTACTGTAAGTATAACTGGTAACTATTTAGGATTCTGGAAAAGCCTTTGTAAATATAATTGTTTCCCAAAAAGGTGATAAAACTGTGAGAAAATATAATGGACTCACAAACTGTGAGAAAAGAAGAATGAACTCACATTGCAGATTTCTACGGGCAAAGCTTAGTCTACAGATAATCCTTGATATATTGCAGATTTAATTTGAGCAGAGCCTAGCCTATTGATTAGCCTTTTTAACCTAATGCATATGAACTAGGTAAGTAACTTAATATAGCATTTTACGATAACTCACGAGATCATATTCTCACAACGAACGACAAAGTGCAATACTTCATCCATCGAATTAACGATGATCCGTCAAATTAATGACGAACGACAAAGTACAATACTTTATCCATCGAATTAACGATGATCCGTCAAATTAATGACGAACGATAAAGTATAACCCTAATGTGGGCGGCACTTAAACATCCATTGGATATATTGATCGATCGGACAATGAATCGTAATAGCGATTGAGTTAATACCCTGTTCTGCAGCACCCCGCTATACTTAATTAGAGATAATTGTGACTGTTTCGACTATAACTCGATATACAGATCGAATTTGGACGTCGAATGAACAACAGAATGCGTTTGCCAATGCTTGCTATTTATACACCAAACTTGACAAGCTTACGGACCGTAAGCTTAATGACCTTACGGTCCGTAAGGTTAACAAAATGGCTATAAGGTGGCCACGTGTGGAACTAGCTCGGCTGAGTCAACATTTTCTGAAAATTCAACTTGGAGAGCACGTTAAGTAGATAATTGTTAACTAGGAAATACCCCCCCTGAGTTTTAGGGGCCCTGATCCTGATTCCGATTGTTCTGAAAATTTTAGGGTTTGCGTAGAATTACTTGGGTGTCTCAATTAGGGTTTCCTATTGAATAAAATAATAATATAAATAGGTCTTTTAATGAGGGTTGTTACACAACATCTTAGAACCATCTTGGAATTACTGAAGAAATAGAAGCTTTATGCAAAGTTCTCGAAGTGCGAATTCTGGATTCGCGAAGTACAATTTCTTGGTCATGTGGTGAATGAGAAGGGCATTCATGTAGACCCATCCAAGATTGAAGCGATAAAGAACTGGGAAGCTCCCAAGACCCCAACTGAAGTTTGACAATTTTTGGGCTTAGCGGGCTATTATCGGCGATTCATCGAGAATTTCTCAAAAATAGCTCAACCGCTAACGACCCTTACTCAGAAAGACAAGAAATACGACTGGGGTTACAAACAAGAAGAAGCCTTCCAGTTACTTAAAAACAAGCTCTGCGATGCACCAATACTATCATTACCCGAAGGCACTGAAGACTTCGTGGTATACTGCGACGCCTCACGACAAGGCTTGGGTTGCGTGCTCATGCAACGCCAAAAAGTCATCGCTTACGCTTCAAGACAACTGAAGGTTCACGAGAGAAATTATACCACTCACGACCTGGAGCTGGGTGCAGTGGTATTCGCCTTGAAGATTTGGCGACATTATTTATATGGTACTCGATGTACAATCTTCACAGATCACAAAAGCTTGCAACACATATTTGATCAGAAGGAATTGAATATGCGCCAGCGACGTTGGGTCGAGCTGCTAAATGATTATGACTGTGAGATTAAGTACCATCCTGGAAAGGCAAACGTTGTAGCGGACGCGTTGAGCCGAAAGGAAAGGGTTAAGACCCTAAGGGTTCGAGCGTTAGAAATGACCATTCAAACGAACCTCACTGCACGCATTCGTGATGCACAACAAGAAGCTCTTAAAGAAGAGAACCGTAAAGCTGAATACCTACGGGGTATGCTGAAGTACATGGTGCCAAACGAAGAGGGATCCTTATACTTCAAGAAGCGTATTTGGGTTCCACTCTATGGTGGCATACGAGAAGTCATCCTTGATGAAGCCCACAAATCGAGATATTCGATCCATCCGGGATCGGACAAGATGTATCAAGACTTGAAGGAATATTACCGGTGGCCGAGACTTAAAAGCGACGTTGCTGTTTATGTTGGAAAATGCCTAACCTGTGCCAAGGTTAAGGCAGAATATCAGAAACCGTCCGGCCTACTACAACAACCAGAGATTCCCGTGTGGAAGTGGGAACAAATCTCGATGGACTTCATAACGAAATTACCCAGGACCCCGAGAGGGCACGATATGATATGGGTAATAGTTGATCGATTAACGAAGTCTGCGCACTTCCTACCGATCCGAGAAAAAGACAGCACTGGAAAGCTTGCTGAAATATACTTAAGAGAAATTGTGGCACGTCATGGAGTGCCAATCTCAATCATTTCAGACAGAGATGGACGCTTTGTCTCAAGAATCTGGCAATCATTTCAGGAAGCCTTTAGATCTCAGTTAGATCTGAGCACGGCATTCCATCCGCAAACAGACGGCCAGAGCGAACGGACTATACAAACGTTAGAAGATATGCTTCGCGCATGTGTCATGGATCTAGGCGGCAGCTGGGATACTCATCTACCTTTAGTTGAGTTTTCCTACAATAACAGTTATCATACGAGCATAAAAGCCGCGCCGTTCGAAGCTCTGTATGGCCGCAAGTGCCGATCGCCCTTATGTTGGGCAGATGCCGGAGATAAGCGTATGGTTGGTCCGGAACTTGTACAAGAGACAACCGACAAGATTGCGCAGATCCGAGAGCGCATTAAGGCGGCTCGAGAACGACAAAAGATCTACGCCGATCCGAAAAGGAAATCAGTAGAATTCAAGGTGGGAGACAAAGTGTTGTTAAAAGTCTCACCTTGGAAGGGCGTAGTCAGATTTGGAAAGCGTGGAAAGCTGAATCCACGATACATCGGACCATTCAGAATATTGAGAAGAATTGGTACCGTGGCATACAAGTTGGAGTTACCGAAAGAACTTAATGGAGTACATGATACGTTTCATGTATCCAACCTGAAGAAGAGCCCAACACAAGAAAACGTGATCATCCCGATGGATGAAGTGCATATTGATGAAGCCCTCCGATTTACAGAGCAACCCGTTGAGGTTACCGACTGGAAAGTCAACAAGACCAGGAGGAGCAGAGTGAAACTTGTCAAAGTACGTTGGAGCTCTAAGCACGGACCCGAGTACACATGGGAACGTGAAGACCAGTTCAAGAAAAAGTATCCCCACCTATTCAAGAAGACTCCAGCGAGAGTGAGTTCAGCCTGAATTTCGGGACGAAATTCTTTTAACGGGGGGAGACTGTGACAACTGGCCCAAACCGGTAATTTCCGTACACATTAATTATTGCTTAATGACTGCAATTATGTGCTTAATTGTCAGCAATATCTGATTTCATACTAAACAAGTGAATTCATGCATGTTGTATACTACAAAATATTGCTTTATGCATAAACGAGAGCGTTGCGTCAGAAATAATAGTAAACTCACCGGTAAGACACACTGTGTCAACAGAACTGCAGAAAGCAGTCAGACATTAGAATTGAGGCCTAGGTGTAGGTCCGACAACAAGATTGCATTAAAACCCAAGAGTACATACAAGGGTTAATATATATACATTGCGAAAGCAAAAATAAGCACTAAAAAGCACCCGAAACGCACTTTAAGTGCAGAATTTATATAATTCAGCAATAATTCAGCATTTAAACATACGAATATTTTGCAGAAATTTCGTTTTATCATCCAGAATATTTCCCTAAGTGTTGGGAATTGAAAGGGTACAAGAAGGGTACTTAAAAGACACTAAAAAGTGTGATTTAGCACTTTAACGAATCGGTATCTAACCGAACAACCGGATATTACCCGGAACACCAAAATAATGCTAGAAGCATTGTTTATATTTTTCTAAGCTAGTTAGGGTCCCCGAACACCCTAACACACTATATATTTAATAACACACCATAAGGCACTAACTAGACATTTGATTTCTAACTAATCACTAACTAGTAGTTGGAAATGTTACACTTACCCCCCCCCCCCTAATGTTGGACGGTTGGGAGACACAATCCCATATGGGATTTTAATTTCATATTTTAATGAATCTTGTCTCTTAATCACTAACATAATATCCAAGGGTTAATTGGTGAAGTTGGTTTATAAGAGAACACAAAAGATCGTAGCAATTCATTTCAACACACACTTCACCACACTCCCATTCTCCTTCCTCCTCTTCTAAACCTACGGCCCAAACACCCCTACATCATCATCCACTTTCCAATCCTTTACCAAGCATTCCAAGTATATACAAGGGTTAAGGATCACGTATAAGGAGGCTCGGTGCACTCGGATTGCGAAGGACCTCCACCATTTGCTTTTATCCACCTCGTTTGCACTCTTGAACTTCCCTAGCCTTGTGCTAGTAGTAAGTGCTCTAAAACACCTTCTTGATCTTGTCTAGAGTGGTTAATATGAACTTTGTCGGGTGAAAATCATGAACATACTAAATCACATACTAAAAGTTTACAAGAATGAGAAATAAGTTGGATAAAAACTATAATGTTGTGTAAAACTTGTAAGACTTGTTTTGTGGTGATTATTTAGTGCCGATCTATGTTGTGGTAGCTCGGATCATCATCTAACCCGGATTTGTCATGTTCAAGAATCATGGCATAGAATTTGTTAAAGTATGTAAAAGGGTTAAATGATGAAACACTACTACACACTAAACATGAACTTGTGTAAAAACAATTTTTCTTATGAAATGAAGTTCTAAACTAGTAGATCTAAAGATCTACAAGTGGTTTTTCGGAAGAACCAAGCAAAAATATTAGTCTTGTTTAAAACCCGGATCTTATCCGAACTAAAAGCATTTTTAGTAAATAAACAAGTGTGTAGACACTTGTGTCACAAGAAAAATTTAACAAAGAAATATTTTTGCGAATCTTGACTAGAAGTTGTGAAACTTCATATTCTTTAAAAATAAAGTTTTTAAGAAACTAAACGTATTTTTAAGGATAACAAGACTTACTAAATATGCTAGTAAGTTACTACACATTTTTGTAAATATTCAAGTTCAGGAAATGGAGAAACTAGTGATTATTGTTGATAACTGTTGCTGATGATTGTTGACGATTTAAAAGAAAATAAACACATGTTTTGAAAACATGGGAAACCTCCATTTTTAGGGGAAACTCTGTCAAAATTTTTATAAATTTTGACACTTAGAAAATATAAGTTTTTGAGAAACTTATTCCCTAAAAATGTGTTTAAAAGTATTACTAAGGTTTCCCTATTTTTTGGTGATAAGAAATGAGGATTTCTTCAAGAATAAAAATGGATATAAGTATGTATATTTTTGAGAAAATAATATAAGAAAGATACGTAGTTAAAAATATAGAATATTTTTAACACAAGAATATATACAAAAGAGAGTGACTGTACTTGTGCGACGCAAGTCTAGTGACTAACGTTAAGAAAACGCGTATAGGTTACGACGTTAACTAAGCAAATCCGGTGAAGTTTACAACACACAGGAACGCAAAGTTGTGAGTTCATGCTCCCCCTTTTCTTTTAACTGTTTTCAGTTTTATAACTTCGGGGGTGAAATACATGTTACAAATATTACAATGTTTACAAATGGTATGATGGATACAAAAATTGAGGAATGATTCGAGAAATCGTGTCACAAATAGGGTACCATAAGCACCATTAATCGTGTACATACTAAGACCGCAGAACAAAAGGTTAGATCTAATGGGTTTCAGGGCAGCCCCACTCTTGGCCTACTTCTACCAATGAGTGGTTTTGTGTCTCAGTCATGAATCGACTAAAGAAAAATGCCTATGGGTTGGTGACTTCCTATGTCGTGTCACATGTTAATGGCTTTGCAACCCATTAACACTTGATACACACAGAAATACTTGATTTATACATAAGTACATGGTGTACACAAAAGACTTGATTTATACAAGATACAAATTATGTTTTCATACAAAGTATACAAACGTGAAATACAAAAATTGCATGAATTCACACCAACATTATGTTGACGTTTTTCCAAAACTCACATGTATTTCAGGTAACTAGTGGATGTGCGCGCGGTTTTACTCATGCTCTTGGATGTCGCTATGCTTATCGTTAAATAAAGTTGTAATCTTTTCAGACAATATGCTGTGTTGTGATGTAAACACTTGACTTATGTTTTCACTAATGTAATGTTTGAAGTTATTTTTGAGCATGTAGTATGTTTACCTTTCGTATGCAATGAGAACCTTTCATGATCACACCTCGTGCTTCCGCCGCAGAAAGGGGTGTGACATGTAACCCGTCCAAGAAGAGGTTACACCTCCAAACCCTACAACCCTGGATGACATCCTTATTTAGTACGCAGCTTGACTAACATGCATCACTTGCCAGATCTGATTAATTCCCTGAAATACATGTAGTTTGAAAAATCAACAAAAAGTTGAGCGAGTTCATGTGTATGTCTGTGAGTATAAACCTTTGAAATATGTCTTGTATGTATAAAAGTCCCTGGTATGTAGCAGTAAGGAAAAACAGATCACCAATGGGTTGCAAAGCTAATGGTATGTGTGAAATTGGTGCAGGAAGACTCAAACCTAGCAAATTTGTCTCCGGTATGAGGACATAGTCACTACTATGGGCCGCCCCGGCCTCATGGGTGTGGGCTCGCTACACCCAAATAGATCTATCACTCATGTCCCTTGGTCCTACAATGAGGATTAATGGCCTTAAGTGTCATGCCCACCACTCACATGATCGCGCAGTAAAACCCTCCTTAAGCTAACGATACCATGTATAAAAATGTCTGTAATAATTGTAACATGTATTCCACCCCCGAAGTATAAAACTGAAACCTGTTAAGCGAAAAGGGGGACATGAACTCACAGTAATGCGTCTTCAGTAATGTCAACTCAAACTCTGTGAGCTACACGACAACCTCAACGTACTAACGTCTATTAGACGAACGGCCGTGCCTTTGCTTAGAGTTTAATGTTTTGAGTTACGTTTCTTATATTATTCCGAGTGATAATTATTTGTCAAAATAATTAATATTTCAACTTAAATTGTAGTGTTGGAATAATTGTTCATTCAATATTCTTGTATTAATACTTCTAAAGTATTTAACTCCGTATTTCTTTCCCAAGTATGGGGGTATTTATACATGTTTAGTCGTATTTGAAATAATATATTTTTAAGTCCCACTTAGAAAATATATATAACTTAGAAAAGTGTGTAACTTAATCATTTATTCCTTGCAATTGTTGGTATTATTTTGGAGTTGTAATTTCATGGTCTTTTGTTAAGATATATTATTTTGTCCTAAAATAATATAACTAATCCACAAATCAAACAAATATCCACACGAGTGTCTTAATACGAAATATATATTCTAAATATATATTTAACCCTTTTTATTTACAAAAGTCATCCTCCAATACTTGTACTTTTGTTACAAAAATTATGGCGAGGTTTATGTTTGAAAAACATAGTTTAAAATACACTAGTAAACACTTGTCTAGAAAATATTTTCTAAGTGTTAGAATTTTTAGAAAATTTCGCCATAGTTTCCATTGTAAATGGAGGTGTCCATGCTAAATAGCATATCATTTTCTTTTCCAAAAATCACTCAAACAATCAACAATAAGTCACTAAACCATATTATGTTCACCAAGTGTAAAAACTATATGATTTCATAACATCATGAACTTGATATTTCACAAAAATATGTAGTAACTTGATAAAGCGTTTAGTGGCCTTAGTTACCTTCCAAAGTGTATTCATCCCTTTAAAAATCTCATTTTTAAAGAATCTCGGTGTTAACAACTTGTGAACAAATTTTACAAAAATATTTATTTACAACATCTTCATGTTTTACTAGTCTTCCTACACTTATTTTATTTCAAAAATAATGCAAGTGCAAGAAAAGTTATGATCTTTCAAAAACCATCTTTACATCTTGGTTTTTCTTGGATAATCATACACAAGTCTTGGATTCCCAAGTTTACTAGTTCACAAGGTTTATTACTTTGTAAGAAAATCATTTTTACTTTCAAGTTCATGTTTGTTCAAGAAGATGATTATTTCATGTAAACCCATAATCACCCTCTAACTTGTTAAACCATGTTTTTAATCATACTTTAACAAGTTCCGTATGATGATCAACATCGTATTACTAGTAATCAACATGCAATCATCATCCATCTAATAAACAACATCATTCTAACAATATTTCATCATATTTCACCTTTATATGAAGCTTTATGTTCATGATTTAAGTTTGTGTTCTTTTAGTGTTCATATGATTTCATCATAATATAATCTTTAACCACAAAAATAAAAGTAAATAAGAGTTTAAGGAAGTCTTACAACTAGCTTAAAGCTAGGGAAGAACTCAAGAACAAAAGATGATGAAGATGGTGTGTAAAAGCAAGTGATGAAAGCTCCTTGATGATCCACAAGCTACAAGCTCCTTTAATCACCTTTTGGTACTAGAAACAAGCATGAAAATGGTTGTGTGGTGGTGACAAGGCGGTGATGGTGGCGGTTGTGTAGTGAGCCGAGAGGGAGAGAGTGAGATGAGGGAGGTGGTGTGAAGAAGTGAGAAGTGAAATGATGAAGATCTCAAGTGAATCCCTTATGCCATACTTATAATCTCTTACACTCAAGATTATGTCCAAACAATCAAGCAACAATCAAATAAAATATTAGAAGGAGATCTAGTGGTGGGGTCCCTTTGGTGACCGTAAATGGGTATGGGGGGGGGGGGTTAATTGTAAAATTTGAATGATAGTATGTAAATATTTAGGAGGTTAAGTGTAAAAATCTAGTGTATGATGTGTATGTTATATTCCACAATGTGTTGGGGTATTCGGGGACCATAACTAGCCCAAAAATAATAAAACAATGTTTCTGACAAAATTTTGGTGTTCCGAGTAATGTCCGGTTGTTCGGTTAGATACCGGTTCGTTAAAGTGTTAAGTTGTTCCGTATAGTGTCCTTTATGTATCTTTTTGTAACACTTTTAATTCCCGACACTTAGGAAAGCATTCAGGACCATTTAGTCAATGTTCTGCATATTACTAGCATTTTAAAATGCTGAATTTTGCTGAAAAATGCAGAATTCTGCACTTAAAGTGAGTTTCAGGCACTTCCCGGCACTTTATCTATCACCTAGTGATACAGTCTTATGGTCCTCACTTCCCTACACACCATACTAGTGTAGTACCTCGTCTCTGGCCCATACTGGGTCTCAAAACACCGTCTGTCTATGTACTGGCACTGTCAGTATATTTCTAAGTTATCCGCTCACTGTGCTAACTGTGCTTTGTGCATCAAGTATGTCACTAAAGTTTGTCTGTGATAAATGGTGTGACAGTATGAAATGTGATGCACGTGTATGTATGATGCAGAAATCATAAAACAGTTTAAGTCAACAGTTGTAATCAAGCACAGTCATTAAGCACAAATTTAATATTAATTAATTGTACGGATACCTGTAAATTTGGGGGTTGTCACATTCTCCCCCCGTTAAGAAAAATTTCGGGATAAGTTCTGCTTCTAGTTGCAGGGGTCTTGGCGAACAAATGTGGGTATTTTTCCTTCATGCGATCCTCACGTTCCCAAGTGAACTCTGGTCCGTGTCGCGCGTTCCAACGAACCTTGACGAGTTTGACACTACTCCTGCGTGTCTTGTTAATCTTCCAATCCGTAACCTCAACTGGTTCTTCAATAAAGTGGAGTGTGTCGTCAACATGAACTTCGTCGGTAGGAATGACCACTGGCTCTTGAGTTGGACTCTTTTTCAAATTAGATACATGAAATGTATCGTGAACGCCACTTAGTTCTGCGGGTAAATGCAACTTATAGCTACCAAGCCAATCCTTTCCAGGATTTTAAATGGACCAATGTATCTCGGGTTCAGCTTCCCACGCTTCCCAAAGCGTGCCACACCTTTCCAGGGTGAAACTTTCAACAAAACCATATCTCCCACCTCAAATTCCAGAGGTTTCCTTCTCAGGTCCGCGTAACTCTTTTGTCGATCACGAGCCGGTTTGATGCGTTCACGGATATGGAAGATCTTGTCTGTTGTCTCTTGAACCAATTCCGGGCTAACGAGCTGTCTATCACCCGCATCTGCCCAGCATAGCGGTGACTGACACTTGCGCCCATAGAGAGCTTCGAACGGTGCGGCCTGAATGCTTGCATGATAACTGTTATTGTATGAAAATTCGACCAATGGTAGGTGAGTGTCCCAACTTCCACCTAAATCCATTACGCAAGCTCGCAACATGTCTTCTAATGTTTGAATTGTTCGTTCGCTCTGTCCGTCAGTATGTGGATGAAAGGCAGTACTCAGATTTAGCTGAGAACCAAAAGCTTCTTGAAAGGATTGCCAAATCCTTGATACGAATCTTCCATCTCTATCAGAGATAATTGAGAGAGGCACTCCATGTCGTGCAACAATCTCTCTCGGGTATAGCTCAACTAACTTGCTCGTGTTGTCTTTTTCTTTGATTGCCAAAAAGTGTGCAGATTTCGTTAAACGGTCTACAATTACCCAAATCGTATCATGGCCCTTGGGCGTCCTTGGAAATTTCGTTATGAAGTCCATAGAGATCTGTTCCCATTTCCATTGGGGTATTTCAGGTTGTTACAAGAGACCTGAAGGCTTCTGGTATTCAACCTTTACCTTGGCGCAAGTTAGACATTTGTTAACATATATCGCAACATCGCCTTTCATCCTCGGCCACCAATAGAAATCCTTTAGATCTTAGTACATTTTATCCGATCCTGGATGGATCGAGTACCGTGACTTGTGAGCCTCATCAAAGATAACGTCTCTCAGACCACCAAAGAAAGGAACCCAAATTCTTCCCAAGAAACATAATGATCAATCCTCCTTTGGTACCAATTGCTTCTCCATCCCACAGAGATATTCATTCACAAGGTTTTCCCTTTTGAGAGCTTCTCTCTGCGTGGCACGAATGCGGAACGAGACGTCTGTCTGAATAATCATTTCCAAAGCCCTAACCCTTATGGGCTTAATCCTTTCTTTCCGACTTAAGGCATCAGCGACTACATTCGCCTTCCCTGGGTGATACTTGATTTCACAATCATAGTCGTTCAACAACTCTACCCATCGTCTTTGTCTCATGTTAAGCTCTTTCTGATCGAAGATATGCTGCAGGCTCTTGTAATCAGTATAGATTGTACACCGTGTGCCATATAAGTAATGTCGCCAGATCTTCAATGCAAACACCACAGCGCCTAACTCCGAGTCATGCGTGGTGTAGTTTTTCTCATGAACCTTCAGCTGGCGCTAAGCATAGGCTATAACTTTTTGTCGCTGCATCAGCACGCAACCTAAACCTTGACGCGAGGAGTCGCAATATACCACGAAGTCATCCGTGCCTTCGGGTAGAGATAAGATTGGTGCGTCACAAAGTTTGTTCTTCAACAACTGAAATGCTTCTTCTTGTTTGTCTCCCCAAACAAACTTTTTGTCTTTCTGGGTGAGAGAGGTCATAGGTTGAGCGATTTTCGAGAAATCCTCAATGAACCTGCGGTAGTATCCTGCCAAACCTAGGAACTGTCGAATCTCGGTTGGTGTCTTAGGAGTCTCCCAATTTTTGATTGCTTCAATCTTTGTAGGATCCACATGGATTCCATTTCCATTTACCACATGACCAAGGAACTGAACCTCGCGTAACCAGAATTCGCACTTCGAGAACTTAGCGTATAACTTCTCTTTCTTAAGCAGCTCTAGAATATCTCGTAAGTGTTGCTCATGATCTTCCTTCATCTTTGAGTAGATCAAAATGTCATTAATAAACACGATCGCGAACTTATCGAAATACGGCTTACAGACTCTGTTCATCAAGTCCATGAACACGGCTGGCACGTTTGTCAACCCGAACGGCATAACCAGGAACTCGTAATGTCCATAACGAGTCCTAAAGGCAGTTTTTGGAATACTCTCCTCCTGAATCCTCAGCTGGTGATAACCTGATCGTAGGTCGATCTTTGAGTAAAAACTTGAACCTTGTAACTGATCGAACAGGTCGTCGATCCTTGGTAAAGGATATCTATTCTTGATTGTCAACTTGTTTAGCTCCCGGTAGTCGATACACATGCGAAAACTACCATCTTTCTTTTTAACGAACAGGCCTAGAGCTCCCCAAGGCGAGAAGCTTGGTATGATAAACCCCTTATCTAACAGCTCCTGGAGTTGTGTCGACAACTCCTGCATCTCTGAAGGTGCAAGTCGATAGGGTGCCTTAGCCACAGGCCCGACGCCTGGGACTAAGTCAATATGAAACTCGACTTGTCTTTGTGGCGGTAATCCTGGCAAGTCTTCTGGAAAGACTTCAGGATACTCTTTTACGACTGGAATATCTTCTAACTTTGACTCAGCGGCTTCGTTATCCACGATGTGCGCCAAAAAGGCAACACATCCCTTCCTCAAACACTTTCGAGCTTTTAAATAGCTAATGATCCTTAAGGGCGTATCACGCTTCTCCCCGTGTACCACAATCGTTGCTCCATTCGCCATTGGGATGCAAATGGTCTTCTCGTGACATACAATTTCGGCTCTGTTGCTAGATAACCAATCCATTCCTACTACCACGTCGAAGCTTCCCAACTCGACTGGTAGTAGATCTAGTGTAAACTCGTGCTCTCCCAGCTCTATTACGCATCCTCTGATGACTTCATTCGTTTCAACTAGCTTTCTGTTAGCCAGTTCAATTGAGTACGGAATATCTAACTTACTAGCAGTTAACCCAAGCATACTTTTAAATTCTATTGATACAAAACTATAGTCGACACCAGTGTCAAATAGAACAGATGCAAAGCGTTGATTAATAGGGAACGTACCAGTAACTACATTGGGGTCCTGGCGTGCTTCCCTCGCACCTATGTTGAAGACTCTGCCTTGCTCTTGATTGAGTTTCGGGCATTCCCACTTAAAGTGCCCCATGTCTCCACAATTGAAACACCCTGGTCCTCGACCATTCCCATTACCATTACCGCCTTGATTGGTGTTAGTTCCCCGGTTACCAGCTTGATTTCCATGATTCCCATTCCCTCCATTTCTTCCCTGTTGGCGGTTTCCATTCCCTCCTCCATGACCTCTTTGATTACCACGACCAACACCATTACCAGCCCAGCATGTTTCTTTTGAGTGGCCAGTCTTCCCACAGGACTCACATTTCCTGAATTTGTATGGGCCGGGGTGATGATATTGGCATGCATCACACTTGGGCAGAGTGCCCATGTACCCTCTTCCTTTGTTTTTGGCACCAGTTTTGGCCCTGGCTGGTGCACTTCCCTCTTCTTTCTTGCTGGCACTGCTGGTACCCTTTTTGAAATTTGATAACTTCCTCTTGTTCTCACTCGATGATGATTCAACATGTGTTTCCTTCTTTTTTGGTTCAGAAATTGAAAACTTGTTCAATCTGATGGCTTCCTCAGTAAGTGCCACGCTGAGATCAATGGCTTCGGTAATCGTTGGAGGCTTGGACGTTGTTACCATGCTCATGATCTGGGGTGCCAATCCCCAGATGAAACGCTCAATGTGTTTAAACTCCGGATCAACCATATACAGCACAACGCGTGACATGTCGTGGAACCTTTGTACATATTCAGCAATTTTTGGACCGTCCATTTTGAGGTGCTAGAACTCAGTTTCCAGCTTCTGTATTTCGGCCCGTGAACATTATTTCTTCCTCATGAGCTCCTTCAGCTCAGTCCATGTCAATGCATACGCCGCCGCCTCCCCCAGGGTCTGTACTTGAAGATTCCACCAGGATAAAGCACCATCAAGAAAGAGCCCTGAGATGTATGTAACTTGGTGTTCAGGAGCACACTTGCTCATCCTTAAAACAGAATCCGTCTTTTCCATCCATCTGACGAAAGCAACAGCACCCCCAGTGCCGTCATAATTTAAGGGCTTACAATCCAGAAACTGTTTGTAGGTACAGCCTGTACAGGCAATATCATTAACAGAAGGCATTAGTGGATGTGTAAGAAATATCCAAATGTAACACAATGTGTCTCAAGCGACTTGGTCATTACCATTTGGTGGGTTGTTGTTTCTTGAGGTATTCCCGCTAGTTTCTGCGCGGGAGGCCTCATACTGCGCTATTGCTGCGGTAATTCGCTCCTGTAACTCCGCCTCCGTGGTAGGCAAACGTGTGTCTCGTCGTGGAGGCATCTTTTATAAGAAGTTCATATCGGTCAGGTCATAGTAAGTATAGTAAGTAAGTAATATGCGTATGTAATAACATTCATCAACACAATAACACATAACATCCCATGTCATAATCATAAACAAATAAATCAACAATGTATGTAATGAGAAGGCTGCGATTGAGCTTTGCATAAAACAAGACCACCAGTACAGCTTTACAATTGTATCATATGTTAAAAGAGACTAAGGGTCACATCACCCTTGTCTGAATCGTCTAACAATTTACAACAACCAAAAAGTCAAATATCAAAAGTGTGGTCTTCAAAAGTCTTCACAATCATAGCTCAATAGATGTCTTCTCACCAAAAGTAGCCTATCTGCAGGAGACCTAAAACCCCTAAGCTGATGGTGGGGGAGGAGGAGGTGGGGAAATGAAAATCAATCTGCGCAAATGCGCCAAATCCTCCTCAAGAGCATGGACAACTCACAGCAGGTAAGCAATCTGCTGGTCCGTGGTGAGGAAGCGGACATCAGAATCAGGGTGCAGTCTGAGAGGAGCTGGTGGTGTCACAAATGGAGACTGGCAATGACAAGGGGGAGGACGCGGGATCCTCTCCAGCTCCTGGACTCGTCGGCTCAACGCATCCTGCTGTAACTGCAAGGATAAAAGTATATCATCCGTCGTATACCCCACATGAAAAGGATGGTATGGATCTGACAAAGGCATGACGTTGGGCGAAGACCACAAAAATGGCTCGCCCGTGGGTGCTGAAGAAGTAAAAGCAGTGTGTGCAGTAGGTGCAAAGGGGGTATAAATGGAAAAGCTGCTGTCATAGGTGGTATGTGATCATGCTGCTGAGTAGAAGGTCCTTCCCCTGGACGGGGAGGAGGAATGTCCTGGAGAAGAGTGACGGGTAAATCCATGCGGTGGACGTCTGACATGGGAGGGCGAAATAGTGGGACATCAACGGGTGCAAAAAGCAGGTGCAGCAGGGGGAGTGACTGGTAGAACAAATGGAGGATAGTCATCATCATCCTCAATCCACCCATTACAAGTGTCGGCATATCTGGGATCTATGTGTGTAGCAAAAGGTGCACGGTCAACAAACACCGGCATAGGGTCAGGTAGAGGTGCAACAATTGGGACATCAACAACTGGTGGTGCAACAACTGGTGCATCAACGGGTGGCTCAGCAGGTACAAACTCAACCTTAGGATCCGGGTCAAAGTCATGGGGAACAATGGGTGCAGCAGACATCACCATGTCTGAATCAGTGTCGGTGGAGTAGTGCTGCACGTCCTGGGCGTGAAGAGTGGCGGATGATACAGACTCAAACGAGTAGGAAATAGACGGATCGGGCAAGGCCTCCACAAAAGGAGCCTCGATAGGTGGCACAACAAGGGCATCAACAGCAGGAACCTCAACCATAGGAACAACAGGGTCATCGACCGGAATATCAAGTGGAATATCGTCATCCATCAGGGCCCCGCCATCCTGGTCACCCTCTGGGGGACCCTCGATAAATAAACCGAAGTCTTCATCAGATAACGCGTCAAGAGGCTGTTCCTCAAAAGGAACTGCAGCAAGTGGGAGAGGGGCAGGGATCTGGACAAGTGGTAGATCCTCGCCCGGTAGACCATCAGCTAAAGGCAAGTCGTCTCCAAAGTACGGTAGGGCAAAGGACTGAAAATCATCCTCGTCGGTACTCGTGGTGTCTGATGTATAAACCTCCGAGTCCGTGGCTATCTCATCATTCGAGGTAATAGCCATAAGGTCTATCGTGTCGGATACTCCGCTATCAGAAGAAGATGCCATGGTGTTTGTAACACAACCACAACATATGCACATATATCGGATAAGCATGTAAGCAAATAGCAATGTAATCATGTATGCATCCTAGTCTTCCCAGACTATCCCACCCAGTCTCTTAGACTGAACTCCCTAGTCTCTCAGACTAACTCCCTAGTCTCTAAGACCAAACCTCCCAGTCTCTAAGACTAACTCCCTGGCCTCTAAGACCAAACCTCCCAGTCTCTAAGACTAACTCCCTGGCCTCTAAGACCAAACCTCCTAGTCTCTAACACTAACTCCCTGGCCTCTAAGACCAAACTTTCCCAATCTCTAAGACTTAAATTTTCCCCAGTCTCTAAGACCGAAATTTTCCCCAGCCTCTAAGACTGAACCCCCTCAGTCTCTAAGACTGAACTCCCTCAGTCTCTAAGACTGAATTATATACATAGCCTTTTTGAAGTGTGTACTTGTGCCTTTTGTTTGTAAAAATGTTTGTTCCTGGATCTGGACGTTTTGTGCATGCAATGTAAGAATGTTTGAAAACGTTTTCGTGAGAGCCCTAGTGATCATAGTCTAGACTCGAGAAAGAATCCTAGTTCGCTATGATCGAGGCTCTGATACCAAGCTGTCACACCCTGACTTTTGCGGAAGCATGGTTATTAGGTGTGACTTCTTAATACCATAGCAACAATCATAACAATGCTATATGATATAAATACGAGATATTCATCCATTAAAAGAGTTTAGAAATTACCACAACGACATTGTCTGAAAATATCAATTCCAAATTTAGTTACAACCCATGACGTGTTTAAAACGAGTTCATAAGACTCAACAAAAGACTTTCAATAAAACGAGGTGTAGAGACATGTAACCCGTCCAGGAAGAGGTTACACCTCCCAACCCTACAACCCTGGATGACATCCTTATTTAGTACGCAGCTTGACTAACATGCATCACTTGCCAGATCCAATTAATTCCCTGAAATACATGTAGTTTGAAAAATCAACAAAAAATTGAGGGAGTTCATGTGTATTTCTGTGAGTATAAGCCTTTGAAATATGTCTTGTATGTATAAAAGTCCCCGGTATGTAGCAGTAAGGAAAAATAGATCACGAATGGGTTGCAAAGCCAATGGTATGTGTGAAATTGGTGCAGGAAGACTCAAACCTAGCAAATTTGTCTCCGGTAAGAAGACATAGTCACCACTATGGGCCGCCCCGGCCTCATGGGTGAGGGCTCGCTACACCCAAATACATCTATCACTCATGTCCCTTGGTCCTACAACGAGGATTAAAGGCCTTAAGTGTCATGCCCACCACTCACATGATCGCGCAGTAAAACCCTCCTTAAGCTAACAATACCATGTATAAAAATGTCTGTAATAATTGTAACATGTATTCCACCCCCGAAGTATAAAACTGAAAAGAGTTAAGCGAAAAGGGGGACATGAACTCACAATAATGCGTCTTCAGCAATGTCAACTCAAACTCTGTCAGCTACACGACAACCTACAACGTACTAAAGTCTATTAGACGAACGGGCCGTGCCTTGGCTTAGAGTTTAATGTTTTGAGTTACGTTTCTTATATTATTCCGAGTGATAATTATTTGTCAAAATAATTAATATTTCAATTTAAATTATATGTAGTGTTGGAATAATTGTTCATTCAATATTCTTGTATTAATACTTCTAAAGTATTTAGCTCCGTATTTCTTTCCCAAGTATGGGGGTATTTATACATGTTTAGTCGTATTTGAAATAATATATTTTTAAGTCCCACTTAGAAAATATATATAACTTATTTGTCAAAAATAATGTATTCCAAAATATATATTTCACTTCTTGTCCAAAACAACATTTACCAAAAATATATTTGCAAAAGTATGTCCGGAATATTTCATAAGTTACATTTTAGCGTTTGGTTCCATAATAACAAGTGTGTAACTTAATCATTTATTCCTTGCAATTGTTGGTATTATTTTGGAGTTGTAATTTCATGGTCTTTTGTTAAGATATATTATTTTGTCCTAAAATAATATAACTAATCCACAAATCAAACAAATATCCACACGAGTGTCTTAATACGAAATATATATTCTAAATATATATTTAACCCTTTTTATTTACAAAAGTCATCCTCCAATACTTGTACTTTTGTTACAAAAATTATGGCGAGGTTTATGTTTGAAAAACATAGTTTAAAATACACTAGTAAACACTTGTCTAGAAAATATTTTCTAAGTGTTGGAATTTTTAGAAAATTTTGCCATAGTTTCCTTTGTAAATGGAGGTGTCCATGCTAAATAGCATATCATTTTCTTTTCCAAAAATCACTCAAACAATCAACAATAAGTCACTAAACCATATTATGTTCACCAAGTGTAAAAACTATATGATTTTCATAACATCATGAACTTGATATTTCACAAAAATATGTAGTAACTTGATAAAGCGTTTAGTGGCCTTAGTTACCTTCCAAAGTGTATTCATCCCTTTAAAAATCTCATTTTTAAAGAATCTCGGTGTTAACAACATGTGAACAAATTTTACAAAAATATTTATTTACAACATCTTCATGTTTTACTAGTCTTCCTACACTTATTTTATTTAAAAAATAATGTAAGTGCAAGAAAAGTTATGATCTTTCAAAAATCATCTTTACATCTTGGTTTTTCTTGGATAATCATACACAAGTCTTGGATTCCCAAGTTTACTAGTTCACTAGGTTTATTACTTTGTAAGAAAATCATTTTTACTTTCAAGTTCATGTTTGTTCAAGAAGATGATTATTTCATGTAAACCCATAATCACCCTCTAACTTGTTAAAACATGTTTTTAATCATACTTCAACAAGTTCCATATGATGATCAACATCATATTACTAGTGATCAACATGCAATCATCATCGATCTAATAAACAACATCATTCTAACAATATTTCATCATATTTCACCTTTATGTAAAGCTTTATGTTCATGATTTAAGTTTGTGTTCTTTTAGTGTTCATATGATTTCATCATAATATAATCTTTAACCACAAAAATAAAAGTAAATAAGAGTTTAAGGAAGTCTTACAACTAGCTTAAAGCTAGGGAAGAACTCAAGAACAAAAGATGATGAAGATGGTGTGTAAAAGCAAGTGATGAAAGCTCCTTGATGATCCACAAGCTACAAGCTCCTTTAATCACCTTCTAGTACTAGAAACAAGCATGAAAATGGTTGTGTGGTGGTGACAAGGTGGTGATGGTGGCGGTTGTGTAGTGAGCCGAGAGGGAGAGAGTGAGATGAGGGAGGTGGTGTGAAGAAGTGAGAAGTGAAATGATGAAGATCTCAAGTGAATCCCTTATGCCATACTTATAATCTCTTACACTCAAGATTATATCCAAACAATCAAGCAACAATCAAATAAAATATTATAAGGAGATCTAGTGGTGGGGTCCCTTTGGTGACCGTAAATGGATATGGGGGGGGGGGGGTTAATTGTAAAATTTGAATGATAGTAGGTAAATATTTAGGAGTTAAGTGTAAAAATCTAGTGTATGATGTGTATGTTATATTCCACAATGCGTTGGGGTATTCGAGGACCATAACTAGCCCAAAAATAATAACACAATGTTTCTGACAAAATTTTGGTGTTCCGGGTAATGTCCGGTTGTTCGGTTAGATACCGGTTCGTTAAAGTGTTAAGTTGTTCCGTATAGTGTCCTTTATGTATCTTTTTGTAACACTTTTAATTCCCGACACTTAGGAAAGCATTTAGGACCATTTAGTCAATGTTCTACATATTACTAGCATTTTAAAATGCTGAATTTTGCTGAAAAATGCAGAATTCTGCACTTAAAGTGAGTTTTAGGCACTTCCCGGCACTTTATCTATCACCTAGTGATACAGTCTTATGGTCCTCACTTCCCTACACACCATACTAGTGTAGTACCTCGTCTCTGGCCCATACTGGGTCTCAAAACACCGTCTGTCTATGTACTGGCACTGTCAGTATATTTCTGAGTTATCCGCTCACTGTGCTAACTATGCTTTGTGCATCAAGTATGTCACTAAAGTTTGTCTGTGATAAATGGTGTGACAGTATGAAATGTGATGCACGTGTATGTATGATGCAGAAATCATAAAGCAGTTTAAGTCAACAGTTGTAATCAAGCACAGTCGTTAAGCACAAATTTAATATTACTCCGTAATTAATTGTACGGATACCTGTAATTATGAGGGTTGTCACATTAGTAGCCGTAGCACGGGCTAAGGCACAAGTGCGTATTCTTAGTGTATTTTTTTTTTTTATTTTTTTCGGTTTTATTCTAAGGATACACCTAACTAACCAAAATTTGTAGAATAACGGAGTCCGATTGAAACAGTGGCCCAATTGCCCAAATTATTAATAATATGATTGAAATTGTGGCCCAATTAGTTAGCTATTTGTTTTACTTTATTTATTTATTGTCGTTTTTTATATTTGTTTTACTTTATTTATTTATTTATTGTCGTTTTTTATATTGTGTGATTGCATGGTAAAAAAAATTAGAATACCCCTGAATTAATGGGCTAGTTCCGTCACTGAATGTGAGTCTGCGGGTTGGGGATGGGGATGGGTCAAAACGACTCCTTTTTATTTTTTTTAGTAAGATGTATTGTGTTCGCCTTGTAAACACCTTTTTCACATTATTTAGTTTTTTTAGATATGTATTATATATTATACTTAATTATAAAAAGAGTAAACTTCCGTTTTGCTCCCTGTGGTTTGGTCACTTTAACGGTTTTGCCCCAAACCTTTAAAAATAGCCATTTAACTCCCTGATGTTTTGGTTTTGTTGCCAGTTTGCTCCCTGCGGGGAGCAAAATGGAAAAACAAACAATTTGGATAGAGTTAGAGGCGGGGAGCAAACTGGCAAAAAAACTGAAACATTAGGGAGTAAAATGGCTATTTTTAAAGGTTTGGAGCAAAACCGTTAAAGTGACCAAACTACAGGGAGCAAAACGGAAGTTTACTCTTATAAAAAATATTGTTAACATAATAGTTTTTTTTTCGAACTTAATTTCAACCATTTTACCTGGCCCTTGATACTTAAGTTTACATAATTTTTAACCAATTCTCAAGTTTAAAATGTCCATGCCTATGTTTTTATGTTTTCTACCTATCAATTTTAGTCCATCGTTAGATTACCATGGTCAAATTGTTAGGTTTTTTTTATACAGTTTCATTAAGTATCTGAATATGCTGATTTTAACTCAAATATTATAATAATAAAAGTCATGTTTGCCATATGTTATTAACATCTGAAGGCTAAAATCTTACATGCATATGCAGAGTTTCTTTTTCCTTTTGTGAAAAAATGGACAAATTTGCAAATGCGGTTTTTAAAACTGGCAAACGAAAGGTAGATATAAAAAAGTTTAAAATTTAAGTAAGATTACTTGCTATTTTAATGGAATTTTACTTAATAATGTTAAAAGTGTATGCATATCGATTTCAGGTTTTAATTTTATGAAAGACGTCCTAAAATTGGCCAAGATCGCCATGCTTTTACCAGGCCTATGTAATGTAGTTCTAGACATGGGATTACAACTCATGGGCTAATAGTTGGGTAACAGAATATAGATATATATTTGGAATGTAAATATCTTAGGAGATTGTGTAAATCTCTTGATTAGAATAGGAGTCTATGTATTCTTGTATATATTCGATTGATTGGAATGAAAGGAGGCAAGGTTTTTATCATAACATGGTATCATACCAGTTTTAGCCTAACCCTACCGATCCTATATCGGCCGCCCTTCTCTTCTTCTTCGCAACTCTGTTGATTTTTTTTAACCCTCCTTCATCGTTTCCAGCATGTCGACTCCTATACACCCTGCGGTCACAGTATCAAACATCAAAGCTCTCATCCCCATAACCCTTGATATCGAAAACGGACACTATACTGCGTGGTCCGAATTGTTCAAAATTCACTGCATCTCCTATGATGTCTATGACCACCTTCAGCCAAAGAAACCCTCTGATGCATCCTCTTCAGCCGATAAAGACAAAGACAAAGTCTCTGCATCTCCGTCTCCGTCATGGGAACACCTTGCCTCCATTGTTCTACAATGGATTTATGGGACAATTTCCACCGATCTTCTTCACACTATTCTGGAGCCCAATACTAATGCACACGCGGCTTGGATGGCTCTGGCGAATATTTTTCAAGACAACAAGGCTACACGTACTTTGATCTAAATAACAAGTTTGCAAATACCCGGCTTGAGCAATACCCCTCCATGACTGCCTACTGCCAAGCACTCAAGGTCATATACGACCAACTTACTAATGTTGGTTCTCCCATCACCGAAGAACAGTTGGTCTTGCAACTTCTCATGGGGCTTACGGAACAATATGAGAGCACAGCCACAATCATCCAACAAACTACCCCGTTACCGGATTTCTATGAGACACGCTCCCGGCTCTGCATGGCGGAAACACGCAAAGCTAATCAGGTTCACGGTGCGGCACAGGCCGCCGGTACAGCCCTTATGGCAACTTCTGACACCCGTTCTTCATCATCGGCTAAACCATATGAGAATCGGACTTCCTCAGGACGGTATGATAATCGCAATGAAACCGGTCGTGACAACAACTCCACTCGCGGACGAGGCCGCGGTCGCGGCCGTGGCCGCGGACGTGGCGGCTCCGCCGGTCGGGGCCGTGGCAATACTTCTCAACAGACTTCGGCTCCACCCGGGTACCCCACTTGGCCGTACGGTTTTGCTCCATGGGCTGGCCCATCTCCCAATTTTACTCCTTGGGCTCCCGGTCACCTGTGCCACCATGCCCATATCCTACGGTTCCATCGCGTTCCAATAATAACACTGCAGGCATCCTTGGTTCGCGCCCGGCTCAATCATATGCAGCAATTTATGCACCTACTGATGTCGATCAACCCATTTACACTATGGATACAGGTGTGACTTCGAATATGACCTCTCTCCCTGACAACTTCTCCTCTTTTTTTAATAATGGCATTTTTAAAAATATACTTGTGGGTAATGGCAACACTATTCCGGTACTTGGACATGGCAACCAAAGCCTTAAACCACCTTTTCCCCCATTCAAATTAAATCATGTCTTATATGCTCCTTCTCTGATTAAAAATTGATTTATGTTCGTCGTTTTACCTCTGATAATAATGTTTCTATTGAATTTGATCCGTTTGGTTTTATTGTGAAGGACCTCAAGACCCGGACCCCTATCCTACGATGCAATAGTCCGGGGGATCTCTACACCCTTGATCCTACACAAACTACCAAGTTCACCACACCATCTACTTTTGCTACCATATCTCAAGACATTTGGCATCAACGTCTCGGTCACCCAGGATCAAATTTACTTCAGTCTTTAAAACAATCTCAATTTATTCATTGTAGTACTGTGAAACCAAAATTTTGTCAGTCATGTGTTTTTGGGAAACAAGTTCGATTGCCTTTTCTTGATTCTTATAATACTACTTTTATGCCATTTGATATTGTTCATAGTGACCTTTGGACGTCTCCAATTTTAAGTAGTGGGGGTCATCGATATTATATCTTGTTCATTGATGATTATAGTAATTTCTTATGGACCTACCCTCTCACTAATAAATCCCAAGTTTTTAATACATTCACCACTTTTGCAAATCTTATTAACACTCAATTTCACCTTAAAATTAAACAATTTCAATGCGATAACGGACGAGAATATGCAAATTCCTCTTTTCAACAATTTTGTAATCAACATGGCATGCAGTTTCTTTTCTCATGCCCCCATACGTCTTCCCAAAATGGTAAAGCGGAACGTAAAATCCGCACCATTAATAATCTTATTCGTACCATTTTAGCTCAGGCGTCTCTTCCCAATACATATTGGCATCATGCCTTGGAGGTTGCCACATATCTTCTCAACATCCTTCCTAGCAAACTTTTACATTATCACTCTCCCACACAACGTCTATATCTCACTCGTCCATCTTATGATCATCTTAGAATTTTTGGGTGTTTGTGCTTCCCTCTCATACCCTCTACGACTATCCATAAATTGGATTATCGCTCTATGCCGTGCGTTTTTCTTGGATATCCATCCAATCATCGTGGATACAAGTGTCTTGACTTGGCCACACACAAAATAATTATTAGCCGTCACGTTATTTTCGATGAAACAACATTTCCATTTTCTGATCGTTCATCTTCCGACCTTCGTTCCTATAATTTTCTTGAATCGTGTCCTACTCCTTTTCCATGGTCCACTGTTTCTTTAGTACCCTCCACTAATTCACCTCCTAGCTCACCTCACTTTACCCCACCCGGCTCCAATCAACTGTTTCCCAACAGCCCTCTTGCTTCCACAATAGGCCCACCTCCTAATGTCTCCTCCACCCCACCCACTAATACCAGCCCACATAACAGCACCTCCACTTCTGTTAACATGTCTCAGCCCAATTCTACACCTGCTACCCCACAACACCAAGCCCAAACCGATTCCTCATACCCAACGGCCCAACCAGATCCCACTTCCCAATCGGCCCAAACTGATTCTACACAATCCTCGTCTACACACTCCTCGTCTGAACCTGCTCACTCATCCTCATCTCCTCATCTCACTCACGGTCCATCCCAACCCCCCCCCCCTTCTACGTCCACTCGCACTATGCGTACTTGCGCCATGGATGGTACTCCAAACCACGGCGATTCCTCAATCTTCTCACCACTTCAGTCGCTGCTATACCCAAAACTCCCAAAGATGCCTTGTCCGTTCCGGAATAGTTTAATGCTATGACCCTTGAGTTTAATGCCCTTATTAAAAATAAGACGTGGGAACTTGTCCCCCGACGACCTAATATGAATGTTCTTCGCAGTTTGTGGTTGTTTCATCATAAATACAGGTCAGACGGTACATTAGAACCGTACAAAGCACGTTTAGTTTGTGATGGGAGTAATCAACAAATCGGGGTGGATTGTGGGGATACATTTAGTCCGGTTGTTAAACCGGCTACCATTCGTACTGTTTTATCTCTTGCACTGTCTAAATCGTGGAAGATACATCAGTTGGATGTTATAAATGCGTTTCTACACGATAATTTAAATGAGACAGTCTATATGTATCAGCCAATGGGGTTTCGGCACCAACAGTTTCCCGATTATGTATGTCGTCTCAAGAAGTCTCTTTACGGGTTGAAACAGGCACCACGTGCATGGTACCAACGGTTTACTGACTTTGTTCTCTCGATTGGGTTTCGCCAAAGTCGTTGTGATCACTCTCTATTTGTTTATCATCGTGGTACTGACGTGGCTTACCTACTTATATATGTCGACGACATTATTCTTACAACCTCTACGGATCAGCTTCGGGATCATCTTATGCGTTGCTTAGGTGATGAATTTGCCATGATAGATCTCGGTCCCCTTAGTCATTTTCTTGGTATCCAAGTTACTAGAAAGGCTGATTCTATGTTTATCTCGCAACAACAATATACTAATGATATTATTGAACGGGCCGGTATGACTTCGTGTAACCCGGTTGCCACGCCTGTTGATTGCAATCCGAAGCTGAGTGCCACATCTAGTCCAGAATTTGATAATCCCACTCAATACCGTAGTTTGGCAGGTGCACTACAATATTTGACATTCACCAGACCTGACATTAGTTACGCGGTTCAGCAAGTATGTATGTACATGCACTCACCTCGTATTGATCACTGGAATGCTCTCAAACGTATTATCCGCTACTTAAAGGGCACGGTCTCGTTTGGCCTTACTTTGGGTTCCGTTGGTGATTTTTCTCTTCGTGCATACACGGATGCTGACTGGGCCGGGTGTCCCGACACACGTAGATCTACATCCGGGTACTGTGTTTATCTTGGTTCTAATTTATTGTCGTGGTCGTCAAAACGTCAAGCTGTTGTCTCTCGATCAAGTGCTGAAGCTGAGTATAGAGGTGTTGCAAATGTGGTTGCTGAATTATCTTGGCTTCGCAACCTGCTATTGGATCTTCATAAACCCATGCGTAAGGCCAGTATTGTTTTTTGTGACAATATCAGTGCTGTGTATCTTTCGGGGAATCCCGTTCAACATCAGCGTACTAAGCATATTGAATTGGACATACACTTTGTTCGTGAGCTTGTTCAGCGTGGACAGGTCCGTGTCTTACATGTTCCATCCAGATTTCAGATCGCTGACATCTTCACTAAAGGCTTGCCTCGAATTCTATTCGACGATTTTCGGTCCAGTCTCAACATTCGGCCACCTCTAGCTTCGACTGCGGGGGTGTAACAGAATATAGATATATATTTGGAATGTAAATATCTTAGGAGATTGTGTAAATCTCTTGATTAGAATAGGAGTCTATGTATTCTTTTATATATTCGATTGATTGGAATGAAAGGAGGCAAGGTTTTTATCATAACATTGGGGTTACACCTGGTTATTTTTTTAAAGCCCAATATTACTTAAATGATATTAGTAGTTTAAATTAAACTAGTGTGATTTCCTAGTCGACACCGTGGATATTCGTTCTGTCCCAGTTTTGTTCATCATGGTATCGCAACCGAAAAAAGAGCCATGAAAAATAAAGTTGTAATAAACCCATCTGCTACAGATGATTAAAAAATGTATACTTAAATACTAAAAGAAGAGTAAATATAACATATTAAATTAGAAAACACAGACGTATATTTTTAGAAATTCGTTGAAATTTCCACCTCTACACATATTTTTTCTATGAAAATAAGTAGCTTTCAACTATTTAAATTTCCAAATCAAGTTTTACTAGTTCGAAAATTTTTACCCCCATTGTATGATTGCCGAGTATTATTGGAAATGGGTAGGAAGATGCTTCAAGAAAAAAATATAATAGTCAATTCAATATATTCAAAGTTGGCAAATTTGATTGAAACATTAAATATTACAAAGCTACGAATGACACCAACTATAGAATTAAATATTAGAGACTAAGACAATGTGGTCTTCGATTTCAAGGTCTTAAAATTAAATACAAGTTTGAAAAGAAGCGTCAGTTTTAAATATATTTAGAGGAAGTGTAGTTTGTTGTTAACAAAAGAAAAAGAAAAGAAGCATCAACCAATCCTGCACCGGCATTTAGTAAAAAAGAAGAATATTGTTGTCACATATTAGATAACATGAAAACAGATCAAAAAGCTCGAAATTTGAGTATTATTTCTGGCTATTATCATGGATTGTAACTTGATAATGCTAGCAAGTAACATACATATAGACATATCGATTAGTTGTTTTTATTTCATGAAATTTAAATTTATTTCATACATGTAAACGGTGTGAAATTTACAAACTCCTATCCTTGTTTATAAAGCATCATATTTCTTATCCATGGGCCATCATGTCTTTACTTTTAGTTTGTTGACTGGACCCAGTACAACTTGCATCATATTTCTGAATCTATAAATGAAACTTGTTTAGTTAATCTCAAAACCCATCACTTCATCTAAGAATCCATCTTTTATATTTCTCATTTATACTATATTAATTGGGGTTGTGGGATTAAATAATGGGGAATCAGTGGGGTTTGGGGCTCCAATTTATTATTGTAACTATTATTATGGTTGCAACCACAAATACTTGTTTGGGGGCTCGCAATATAAATAGCACGGTGGCTTGCTTTGAGCATGAGCGGCTTGCTCTTCTCAAGTTTAAACACAGTGTCAGAGATGACAATGGTATGTTGTCATCATGGGTTGGCAATGACTGTTGCCGCTGGGAAAGAGTCATGTGTGATGGTGTCACTGGACATGTTGATGGTCTTCATCTTGAAGGTACTGAATTTTATTTTCAAGAACGCTTGGTTGGTAAAGAGTTGAGCACTTCTTTCGGAGAGTTCAAGCATCTTAAATACTTGAACTTGAGTGGGAATGATTTTCAAGGAAGTCATATCCCTGAGTTCATTGGATCCTTGAAACAACTAACTTATCTCGATCTTTCTATAGGGAATTTTTCTGGTATTATTCCTCATCACATTGGAAATCTTTCCAATTTAAAGATTCTTAATCTTCGTTCATCCCTAGGTAACAGTGAGCTCATGGCTCACGATGTGAATTGGATTTCTGGCCTTTCGTCACTCGAGCATCTTGATTTGAGTTATGTGAATCTTACTGGATTAAAAATCCTTGATGTGGTGCTTTACATGGCTCCTTCAGTTAAAGTGTTAATTTTGTCAGATTGTGGTCTTTTAATTGATGATCGTGGTCTGCTTCATAATTTGAGTACTACACTTTCCAACATCAAACACCTGGATCTTAGCGGTTGGAATATTTTCACAGGTGAACTCCCTCACTTTTTTCAAAACATGACATCCCTACAATTCCTGGATCTTTCACTCGTTCTTCTTGGTCCTGCATCCAACTTTGCAAACGTGCTAAGCATGATTCCTTCTTTATTAGAGCTCCACTTGTCAGATTGTAACCTCAATAAGACGCACCTATCTCATATTCTTCATAATCTTACTACCCTTTCAAACATCCAACACATAGATCTATCTTCAAACACGTTAACAGGCTCAATTCCAGAATCTCTGACAAAATTAAAAATGTTACAAGTGTTGGATCTATCTTATAACGAGTTAACGGGTCCCATTCCGACATTCCATGGGAAACTTAAAGAACTGAAACTTTCTGTAAATGAATTGAACGGTTCAATTCCAGAAACCATCGGAAGATTAGTTGCATTAACAACTTTTTCTGTAAGGAGCAATAAGTTAAGCGGGACTATTCCGGTTTCAATTGGGCAACTCTCTAAACTCCGTTCTCTTGATGTCTCTTATAATCATTTGGAAGGAGAAATTTATGAATCCCATTTTGCTAATCTTTCGATGTTGAAGGAGTTCAATGTAGGTTCTAACAGTAAGTTGACTTTGAATGTTTCACGTGAGTGGCTGCCTCCATTCCAATTAATAAGTATTGATCTCAGTTCTTGCAAGATTGGAAACGGATTTCCTCGATGGCTTCGAAATCAGAGGAAACTTCATAGCTTAGTGTTATCTAACACATCCATTTCAGGACCTCTGCCCACATGGTTGCCAAAGATGCCCATCATTCCTTTCATGGATCTCTCCCACAACAACCTCAGCGGACCTTTAACCAACCTTCCTAATGGGGTTGCTAATGTGGATGATGAGGATTTTATTCAACAAGCGTTATATCTTCAAAATAACACTTTCAATGAGTCGATTCCAAGGTCCTTGTGCAAGAGGACGGATTTAGTTAATCTTGATCTTTCCAAAAATCGGTTAACTGGAGAAATTCCCAATTGTTTCAAGAATCTGCAAAACTTGTTGTTCCTGAGATTAAGCTCAAATGGGTTAAGTGGCATCATTCCAAGTTTTATAGGGAACTTTTCATCATTAGAATCGCTAAACTTGAATGATAATAACTTTAGTGGTGAGCTTCCTGCAGAACTTTGGAATTTAAGTTGGTTGGAGGTCTTAGATTTGGGTGACAATGCATTATGCGGAAAATTACCGGAATGGATTGGAGAAAAAGTTAAATCATTGTGGGTTTTCAGGTTACACAAGAATAACTTCACTGGAGGAATTCCTCGATCTCTGTGCACAACTATGAATCTTCAAATTTTGGATGTTGCACACAACAGCTTAACAGGAACAATCCCTCATTGTCTAGGAGAATTACAAGGTATGCGTAACAGTGATTACCATGGTCTTCGTTTTGGTGAGAGTACTGAGGGGCTGGTTCAGGTTATGAAAGGCAGTTCTCTTGAATATACGAATACATGGTATTATGTCAAGAACATGGACCTTTCAAGCAATAAACTTGTTGGAGACATACCTGTAGAGTTAACTACACTTCAGGGATTGATGGGTCTCAATTTGTCCAATAATCATCTTAGCGGAGGCATTCCAGACCACATTGGAAACATGACAGCATTATTCTCTCTCGATTTATCAGGAAACAAGCTGGGTGGGCCGATCCCTCCAAGCATTTCAGCTTTGACTTTTTTGAGCTACTTGAATTTGTCAAACAACAACTTGTCAGGTCAAATTCCAGCAGGAAATCAATTGCAGACCCTCATCGATCCATCAATATATGCGGGGAACAAAGATCTATGTGGTTTTCCGATGCCAAAGAATTGCTCCAATCCTGATGACCCAACCATAACTCCCAATAAAAAGTATGAAGCAGCTCATGAGCCCAACAAGGTATGGTTTTATATGGACATAATGTGTGGTTCTGCAACAGGCTTTTGGGGAGTTATTGTAGTTTTGATGTTAAAGAAGCAATGGAGAAATAAGCTTTTCATGTTTGCTGAGGAGTCCATGGACAAGATACACGTTGCAATCATGGTAAGAGTTAACAAGATGAGGAGAGGAAGAGGAGCCATATAGATCCACTCGAATGGAAGTAATTCACATATATATTATCAGTTTCTTGTTTTTCATTTTGTTGCTGCTTTTAGGGTTTTAACCATAAGGTATTTGTTATATGGTGTGTGTGTGTGTTATTTTACATATTTTTAATCAATTCTCAAGTTTAAAATGCCCATGGCTTGTTTTTATGTTTCCTTCCTATAATTCTAATTTCTCGTTGGGATAAAATGTCCAAATCGTTAAGTTTTTTATTCCATTTTAGTGATTATCTAAAATATGCTCAAAAACTCAATATTAATATTATAAAGAAAAAGGCTAGAAACTTACATGCATATAGATTTTCAGTTTTGTTCTTCCTTTTGTGAAAAAAGAACGGAAATTATAAAATGAGGTTTTTTATCCGGTTTTTGATGAATACAAAAAGCAATGTGTAACTGGATATTTGATGTTACGAAATTATGTTTCCATCCTCATTCTTATTTATGGCTTACATTACATATAAATATGACTGATAAAACCAACTTACCACTATCAAATTAACGGTGTAGATTAAAACAATTACCAAACCCTGAGCCCAATAAAATGCCCCTGACTCCCCCTTAGTTTGGTAGGTAGCCCAACACAAAATTCATAAATATCTAGGCCCAAAATATGGTGAAGAGGAGGGCCCAAAGTAAGAGAAGAAAGAGTGTTTACAAGCCCTTTACATGTTTAATCTGCATTTATATCGGTTTTCCACTCTAAAAATTCGTTCCCTATCAACAGTTTCCCGATTTGACTATACCCAGAATCGGTTTGGAAACGGAACGAAAAATCCAAAAAAACTTAATTTTGTGCGGCCCAGACCGCCCAGTAATGGATAGGGCTGTCGAAAAAGCTCGTGGCTCGGAGCTCGCTCGGAAAACGCTTGCTCGATATGGTTCGGTTTGAAAATGAGCCGAGCCGGCTCGGCTCGGTTAGATATTGAGCCTAGCTCGGCTCGGCTCGTGACGAGCCAAATTGGCTCGGTTTGGCTCGCTTGGTAGCTCGGCTTAGCTCTCGAATTATTTTACTTATAATATATTACAAAAAAATGATTATTATTTACATGTATTTAGGCTTGTAGTTTGATATCTATGATATATTTAAAGGTTAATTTTCGTGCTAATGAACAAATATTGTATTTAATTGAAATATAAAACTTATTTTGCGTTGATGAACGTGATTTTGGCTTGTAATGTATTAGTTTGAACTTATTTTGAATATGTTCTTTTGAAGTATTGAATAATATTTTAGACTACTATTTTGAGAGCTATGTATTAATTTTTATTTTTAAAAAGGATCCAAACCAAGCCGAGCCGAGCCCAAGCTTAGATTTTCAGCTCGGTTTCAAATCCGAGCCGAGCCGAGCCAGCTAGGTTTATAATCAAGCCGAGCCCGAGCTTGCCTTAGCTCGGCTCGGCTCATGAACAGCCCTAGTAATGGACATCCGGCCTCCGGCTGGCTTTTGGCCTTCTCAGCTTTCACAAATTTCGGGCCACACAATTAGGGCTGTAAACAAACCGAACGAACACGAACGAGGCCTTGTTCGTGTTCGTTCATTAAGGAAATAAATGTGTTCACGAACGGTTCATGAACACTTACCGAACGAGATTTTATGTTCGTGTTCGTTCATTAAGGAAATGAGCGTGTTCATGAACGGTTCACGAACACAAGCGAACACAAATAAATTTGGCGAACGCGATGAAGGATAAAGGTGGATGGCCCAGAGAGTAGCACTACAACTTGAATCCCTTATTGTGGAACGGAGGTAGATCATATTCGTCGATATAAATAAAGAGAAAAGAAAGGAAAATGGTGCATAAACAAGGTGAAATAGGGTTTCGTAGTTTAATTGTTAGGGTAATGATATAAATAAAAGTTTAATAGTATAAAAAATATAGATAAAATATATGAAAGTATAAAAATCTTTAATTAAAACACGAACATACGAACATAAACGAACGCGAATGAACGAATGTTCACGGACACCTTACCAAACGTTCACGAACACAATTGAACGAACGAGACCTTTGTTCATGTTCGTTCATTTAACTAATCGAACGGAATTTCTTGTTCATGTTCGTTCGTTTATTAAACGAACGAACATAAACGAACTTCCCGCCGAACGGTTCACGAACTGTTCGCTGAACGTTCGGTTCTTTTACAGCCCTACACACAATATTAAACCCAAACATTATTCCTGAAAATTCTTGGAATTTTTAATTTTATTAGTCTTCATGGATACTAAAACAATGCGTTTACTCCTCATGAAACTTCACATCACAAAGAAGACACGTGTCTTCAAATCTGCAATTCAATTTCTCGTTTGTTCACAAGGTAACCTTCCAATTTCTCCTTACTATTTGTTGAACTGATTGTGTTATTTGAAGTTACTAACACCATCTGATTCGTTCACAAGTGTATATCATATAGCCAAAGTAACAAATCTGGCTAGTTAAAAACATATGCACACCACATGTTTGATAAAATGCTTGTGTGAGAGAAAGCCTCTAGAGTTCACAAGTTTATATCCTAAACCCAATGTAACATAGCTGATTAGTTAAAATCATATGCAGACAACGTGTTTGATAAAATGTTTGTGTGAGATAAAGCCTTTCAAGATGGGTAATCAGTAGCCTGTTTTGATAAAATGCTTCTTAATCAGTAGCCTAGTTCAGTAACCTGTTTGATAAAATGCTTTTGCATAGTAAAGCCTTAAAGATTGGGTACTGTTCCTTTAACTTGTTACCTATGACACATACCTAATGTATCCTAATCCACAGCCTGTTTTGGTCCACCCAAGATTTTTATATAGTTGTAATCAGCTGCCTATTTTAATAAAAAAAATAAAAAGAAAAGACCTAAAACCTGATGCGCTTATTTAATAGATCCTTTGGTTACTTTTGCGTTTATCACCAAAAAATATCTCTCTTTTTATTTTTATTTACATAGAATCAGTAAAGCTGTATAGACCTTGGTTTTAAAATGCGCGAATTATGAATGATGCACTCGTTGCGCTAGTGAGAGCGAATCGCAGCACCTGATGCGTTGTGTTTACATGATGCGATGATGTTGCGCCGATTTCGCATTATGGTGGTGCTGATCATGCTAGTAGGCTAGTATGAGCTTAATTGCAATAATTTCCTTCTACTCTTCTATTCATATTGTGAATCTTTTTTAATATGACTACCTATTTCAACCCAGGTCTATTTTGATTAAAACCGACGTTGACCCAAACCAAACTGACCTGTTTCTGACTGAACCCACCCGTTATCTGACCAACCCTACCTGACCCAATCATTTTGCCAGGCTTCGTTAGAAAGGGTGGTGCTGTTCATGTTATTGACCCGTTATCTTGTGAAGCCTCAAAGTAAGACTTGGATTCAACACTTTTGTTTACATTGATTTTGAGTAAATTACAACTCTTTCAACTTCATACTTAACCATATAACATAAAACCACATAGTCATTTTTGTAAAGTTGTATTTCTTTTAGACCTTTTCAAAGATTACAGATGAACTGAAGGATTTAGTAAAGATTGAACCGTTCTCTTTGTTCTTTGCACTTTTATTCTCACTGCTATTGTTTGGGTTGATTCCCTAACAACAACTGATTCTCAAGAGTTATAATTCACACACTGGATAACCTTTTCTGTATATTTGTTCTGTATGAAACTGTTGAATTCGTTTTGAAAGTTTTCTTATCATTGATGAATGAAATCACGTAGCTATGAGTCCGTAGGTTGGAAGACAGGTAAAAACGTCTCCTTTTTATTTATTTGGTAAAATGTGTTGTGTTCGCCCAAACACCTTTTTTCACATTATTAATTTTTTTAGATATGTATTATATATTATCAACTATAAATAAGCAACATGTATGTGCATATGGTAGTTGTACCATTGGTTTTGGGAGTTTTTCAAAAAAAAATTGAAATTTTCCTTTCTAACCCTAAAGTTTCAATCTTTGGCAATTTAAATCTAAAGTTTCATTTTTGGGTTATTTAAACCCTTTGATTAGTTTGGTTTTTAACTTATAATTCAAAAGTTTCTGTCTTTTGCAATTTAACCCCTTTGATTTTTTTTACTTTTAACCTAAAGCTTTTCATCATTTGCAATTTAACCCCAACACTTTTTAACTTTCAACTTTGACCCCTTATACTTTTCATCTTTCGGAAGTTTTCCGTTTAACATTTCGTTCTAAATTTTCCGAGGTAACACGCCGCAACGTGCTTGCAGGGTTCAACGTTTTTTCATCTATTTTTTTCCCATTTGATAGGCCTGTCGCATCGCTTCTATTTTCCCCGTTTGATAGGCCTGTGGCAACGGGCGAGTCAGAGATCAACTTAGTTATTCTTTTCTAATGTTTTACACACAGGTTCACGGTCATGTAAGAAACATTTGACTTTAATCTAATATGATATATAACTAATGAATCCCCGCCGCATTGCGGCGGGTGGTAATTCTAGTTATACTTAATTATAAAAAATATTGTTAACATAATTTTCAAAATTAATTTCAACCATTTTACCTGGCCCTTGAGACCTAATTTTACATAATTTTTAACCAATTCTCAAGTTTAAAATGTCCATGCCTATGTTTTTATGTTTACTACCTATCAATTTTAGTCCATCGATAGATTACCATGGTCAAATCGTTAAGTTTTTTTATACAGTTTCATTGAGTATCTGAAATATGTTGATTTAACTCAAATATTATTATAACAAAATTCAGTTTATAATTGAACAAGAAAGGAACTGAAAACGAATTACAAGATTATGAACTGGATTGAAAAGCCCAAATTTATACTGATTCTAACCTAACAGAAAATAACAACCTGACTTTCGTTTATTACATTCTAACCCCTATAGTTTGGAAACTAATCTAACAGTTGCTAAATCTTTATTTCATCTTTCTAAAATGGCAAAACAGCCCCCTGAACTTCCTTGACTGCCTTTGACTTTACTAATTTTGACTTTTATCATAACAATCTCCACCAAAGCCACAATTAGCTCATCCCAGACTTATAAACTTCACACAAAACTCAAACTTTGGTCCAGGCAATGCCTTAGTCATCATGTCTACAGGATTTTCACTTGTACAGACCCATTTAACCTCAGCCACTTGTGCACTTATCACATCTATAACAAAATACATCTTCATCATGAAAAACACTGTTTTTAGAAAGTTGTGCTGCCCCTGCATTATCATAAAATGCTTCAACTCTCTTTAGGTCAATTCTCGTATCAGTAACTAATCCTTTCAGCCACATAGACTCTTTTATCCCTTATGTTAAGGCTATCAACTCAGTTTCCGTACTAGATAGTGCCACTACCGATTAGTTCACAAGCGTATATCTCAAACCTATGGTAACGAATCTGGTTAGTTAAAATCATATGCACACTACCTATTTGATAAAATGCTTGTGTGAGATTAAGCCTTTAAAGCTGGGTAATCAGCAGCCTGTTTTGCTAAAATTCTTCTTAACTAACAGCCTGTTCCGTTCATATATAAATATGAAAAGACCCAAAACCGAATGCACCTATAAGGGGATCCTTTGGATTTTTTTGCATTCATCACCAAACAATATCTTTTTTATTTTCTTCTTTTACATTTTGAAAAATAGTCAATAGCAACCAACTGCTAAGTATGATGATTTTAAATGTTCACTGTTAAATGCATCAAGTCTGTATAAAACTCTGTTTACATTTTGAAGCACAGGGGTTTGGTGATCACTTAAATGGTGGCCATTTACCCATTTACTTATTAATTTGTCAATTGGGGTATTGTTATATCTCTAACACATGGTAAGTTATTCTTTATAGCAAAATAATACTAAAACAATTTGACTATTGAAATAACATATACTAAAACTAGTAATTAGTTGTATAAAATTTGGACAGGTGTTTCAGATCAACCCAACTGACCCGTGAAACGGGTACATGTTTTGATCTGTTACACAACTTGCCCATATTGTCACAACTACAGCAACTTATAGGTGGTAATCTCGACCCGTTTACATCAACTTGCACATTTACTTATGACAAAATGTAATAAAGACATGAGAGCAGAAAAATGTTTTTCTGTCAATCTGAGGATTTCTTTTCATTATTTTCCCAATCTTAGGGCACATGTTATGGTCTTTAAGAAACACATTTATTAAATATAAAAGAACATATATTATTTATATGCATGTTAAAGAGAATTTTGAATATGTTTGATATCTTTTAAACTACATATGAAATTTTCAATAAAAAATTATGTTTCCTTGTAAGCATTTTTTATTCCTTATCGTATCATATTTTATTAAAAGCGTCACTACCTGTGTGTTGGTGTTTGAATTTTCTACTGTTGACTTCAAAGTCTTCTGAGTGGAACTTTTGACAGCTTATTATAATTAACAAAAGAAAATAAACAAAAGAGTTGTCAATAAAAACTACTGCGTTGATTTCCAAGTCTTCTATGGAAACAGGTTCCTATTCATTTATAATTCTATAAATGAACTAGCAAATTCAATAATATTAATTAAGAACCTCTCAGTTTATCATAACAATCCATCTTTAAACTTCAGTTTACATACTAGCTTAAAAAAAGACTTTTGGGGTTTAATATTGGGGAATCAATCGGGTTTGGGGCTCCATTTCATCTTTTTAACTGTTTTTTTGTTTGCGACCACCTGTTTGATAAAGTGCTTGTGTGAGAATAAGCCTAAAATTAAATCGGGTAATCAGCAGCCTATCCTGATAAACTTCCACTTAATTAACAGCTTAATTCAGCTAGCTGGTAGATAAAATGTTCTTTAAAATTGTTTCATATGACACATACCTCTTAATGTATCATATTCAATGCCTGTATTGGTCCACCCAAAGATTAAATAGGTAATCTGCAGCCTGTTTTGATCAAATATTAACTGAAAAGACCCAAAACAGAATGCACCTATAATCTTAATCTTTGGCTTTTTTTGCATTCATCACCAAACAATATCCTATTTTTCTTTCTTTACATAGTATATTGGTTAATTTCATCAACAACTGTCATGATGTATGTTCGTAAGATCATTAAAGCAGTCGTCCCATTTGATAATTTGGGACAGTTATTTCAGATCAACCCAACTGACCCGTTTCAACGGGTACATGTTTTGGTCCGTTACACAACTTGCCCATATTGTCACAACTACATCAACTTAGAGGTGGCAATCTCGATCCATTTTCTCATGATCAGTTGATTCAGGTTATGTTTTATCTCTAATGGATCCAACAATACAGTAAAACTATAGCTAAATAAATAACAAGTCACCCAAATTGTATTCAAAAGTAAAACTTCCTAAATCATTTTATATATTAATTCAGAAACTTATATTGTTATGAGATAATACTATTTTTCTACCTGACACGTTAATTATTTATTGAACGTCGAAAAAAGTAGAACAGAAGTGTCTCACGTTGACCCATTTCAAAATGTACATGAAAGTTAACCATTTTGGCTCATCTACTGTATCTTTTTTCTTCCTGAAAGGTTAACTTTATTCATAGAAACACTTTCCAAACAAAAAAAAAAAAAAAACAGAGGAGAGCACAACCAAACTGTAACTTATCGAAATCACAATTTTTTTCCAAGAAATATGTCTAAAATTGGACCTATTCATGAACCCAAACAACACGCACAACACAACACTAGTATATCTGAATTCTTTTTTTGTTGGTTTATATACTATTTGAACACTAACATTAATAATGTAAGCTTGACTTGCAGTCAAAGCCAATCATGAGTCAAGGCACTAATTTGTTAGTGCGAGTTGTTGGGGAAGTTGTCTTGCAAGTGCTGTCAAGACTTCTGAGCACATACACATACGTTAGTCATGAATGTTGCCAAATTAAAAGTCACTAATTCATTATGTGCTAGATGACTTAGTCAATGAGAGTTAACATACATCATATTACAATTTTGATATATTAAGCTACTTTGCATTACAATACATCAAATCAAATTTGCAAATAATATATATTAATAAGTCTTTATGAGAATGTAAAGATCTTTACAAAATTCTTTTAAAAACAATACTAAATTAAAAATGTATGAAAGAAAAATTTAAAGTTAGTTGATATATTTTATAAGCTATCTGTGAAATTTTGAAAATATACTAGTGCTTGTTTGTAAAGCATTGTATTCCTTATCAATTCATATATTTTCTTTTTAATGGATATATCCAGGAGATGTTGTTGACTTCAAAGTCTATCTACGAAGAGAAACAAAAAGAGAGCAGGGTCTACACTATAGATTACATTTTTCTTGATAGAAATTGCGGTATTGACTTCCAAGTCTTCTGTGGCTATAGTTAAGTTTCTATTCATTTCTGTCTCTATAAATGAACAAGATCAGTTAATCTCAAGAACTCATCACTTTCATCATAACAATCAATCTTTACATTTTACTTTTCTACCAGCTAACTTGGGGTTGTGGAATTAAATAATGGGGAATCAGTGGGGTTTGGGGCTCCATTTCGCTTTTGTAACTATTTTTTTGGTTGCAACTCCAAATACATGTTTGGGTGCTCAAAATACCACGGTGGCCTGCTTTGAGCACGAGCGACTAGCTCTTCTCAAGTTCAAACAAAGTGTCAAAGATGTTTCCCATATGTTGTCATCATGGGTTGGTAATGACTGCTGTCGTTGGGAAGGAGTCAAGTGTAATTTTCTCACTGGAAATGTTGGAAGTCTTCATCTCAGAGGCGGTGGTTGGTTTCATAAACATGAGTGCTTAGTTAGTAATGAGGTGAGTACTTCTTTAGGAGAGTTGAGGCATCTAAAATATTTGGATTTGAGCATGAATGATTTTCAAGAAAGCCGGATCCCCAAGTTCATTGGATCCTTGAAAGAGCTGACTTACCTTAATCTCTCTTATGCAAAGTTTTCTGGTATTATACCTCATCACATTGAAAATCTTTCCAATCTAATAACTCTTGATCTTAGTTCAAACGATTACAACGAAAATCTTCTGATCATACATGATATGGCCTGGATTTCTGGCCTTTCGTCACTCGAGCATCTTAACTTGAGTTGGGTAAATCTTAGGGGAGCAGAAAACCTTGACATGGTGTTTTACATGATTCCGTTGTTAAAAGAGTTATGGTTGCTTGGATGTGGTCTTTCTAATGTCAATCTTGGTGCTCTTCAAAATGTAAGCACTTCACTTTCTAACATCAAACATCTGAATCTTGCCTGGAATTCGTTCAAAGGTCAACTCCCTCACTTTTTTCAGAACATGACATCCTTACAATTCCTTGATCTTTCTTTGTCATTTGATCCTACTCCGACATGGAATTTTGCAAACCTTCTACTCATGATCCCTTCTATATTAGAGCTTCGTTTGTCACATTGTAACCTCAAAGATACACATCTATCTTATAATCTTCATAATTTAACCACCCTTTCCAACATCCAACATCTACATCTATCTTATAACGAGTTAATGGGTCCAATTCCAACGTTCCCCGAGAAACTTACCGAACTTTACCTTTCTGGTAATTACTTGAACGGTTCAATTACAAAATCTTTATCTCTGGGAAAATTAAGATTACTGCAAATATTAGATCTATCATTCAATGAGTTAGCAGGTCCCATTTCGATATTACCCAATAAACTTACCGAACTATACCTTTCGGGTAATCACTTGAACGGTTCAATTCCAGAATCTTTGGGAAAACTAAGATTATTGCAGGTACTAGATTGTAGGTCCCTCGGAGGTTGAGGTTTAACCTATTCCTTGTTATGTCTAACACACTCGCGAGTGCGGAATCCAAGCTAGCATGCAAACCGAGATAGAACAAGCACAAACACAACACACAATCTTCAACGATTAACACCTCTTGTATTAATACTATGAAAGACGGTTACAAGCACAAGGTTTACAAATGTGTTTTGCAAACTCTCTCTAACTCTCGTGTGTGTGTTCTGAACAGAATGCTCTCACTTCTTGTCTGTGTATCTCTAGTGTCTCTCCCAAGTCTCTCTGTGAAGTGAACACAACACATGGGTATTTATACCCAACACAGCTCGTCTGGTCGAAGGATCAGACAGACTGATCGAAAGATCATCTGTCGACCATAAACCTACCGAAGGATCACATATACCTCGAAGGATGGTATCCTTCGAGGTCTATCCATCGAAGGTTTATCTTTCGAGCTCATAGAAGGATCTAAATAATCCTTCGATGACACATCCTTCGACCCAGACATCTTTCAACCAAAATGTTGACTGTTTGGCCAAGTCAAACCGGAGGATGGTTGACTTGGTCAAACTTACAAGACTAACAAAGACATCGTTCGGTATCATGAAAAATTACAGACAAAGTACAGACACAAGTGCACCAACAAACTCCCCATTGGCTGTAACTTTGTCTCGATCTTAGCTTTGTCTCGATCTTCGTTCTTGTAGGTCCTTTGTGTCTTCAAGTCTTTGACGTCCTTTCAAGTCTTCAATGTCGGAGGATCTTTAAAGTCTTCACGTCTTGAAAGCAGAAAGTGTACCAACAAACTCCCCGTTTTATGTAGGAAGTTTGTTGACAAACTCCCCCTTAACATAAGCTCTCCCTTGAGTTATGCTCGTGAAATCTTTACAACTTGAGATCCTTGTGGTGTTGATGATGGTCAGCGGCAACTCGATCATCTTCATCATTAGAGTGCCTTCACGTCGTGTCTTCATTCCAAAGCTTGTCATCGACCATGTTCTCCTTGCCTTTAGAATCTGCACATGCAGGAAATCTAAACGCGTAATGAGAACAACTGCTTGGAATATCATAAGCAAACGACACACATGTGACCATTGTTCAATCAAACACCGTCCGACAGTTTGAAAGTTTTAAAAATACTTTATCCATTTCAAATTTTAACTTTCAACACTTGCAAATTTCGACCGTTTATGAAGATTTAGTCATTTTCGGTTTTCGTTCAGGTTTCAGGTAACGAAGACTCGAGTTCCAACATCGTACGATCGAAAATAAGATAGAAATAAAATCTTTTTGGCTTTTATAAAGTTTATATTAAAACACACCTAAAATCTTTTTGGTATTTTGAATATTTCAAATGTAAAGACAGAAAGCATAAATAAATATATACAAAGATGCGGAAAACTGAAAGCATTAAATAAATATTTACAGACATTCTTTTTGTGAGTTTCGAGGGTAAGAGAATCATATCAGTGTACGGTCATGTCAAAACGCTCTTGTTGTTCAGTTAGTTAACATTAAGATAAGCATCCTATAACAATTATCGGTATTGTTGTCCACATAAGCTCAACTTATCAGATGTAATCATGGCGAGGGGATACGTTAAGGTATGATTTATACTTACCGACCGGTGTTTATCCACATCACGACACATTCCCGTATCAAGGTATGCACGAGGGTTCATCTTACCGGTGAGTATACCGATTATCATCTGTTTGACCGTATATGATGTGAGATTCTCACTTATTTTGATTGAAAACAAGCCCTATGTGATAGAATCACTTATTGATGAGGAACTTGATTTTCGATGCATGAGGGCACAAGAGCAAGTCCGTGAACAGGTCAGTACTTTCGTACAGCAGAGAGACGAACTTGACTCCCGGATAAATGTGATATATTATCACTTATTTTGAGGGACATGTGATTGTTGATCACTTATTGAGGTCGTATGCAGTATGTACACGTATGTATAGTATCATGGAAGATCTAGACTTGCGTCCCCATTATTTTGGTAAAAGATACAACCATGATACCCAGATGATAAGCAGCATAAAGACCGAATATTTCAGAACCTCGGCAATCTCTCAAACGAAATTTCGGTACTAAGACCATATGCCAATGAATGGTTCCCACCTGGTCTTCAGTCGATTTAAGTCTATATCACCCTGCACACTTTAAAATGATTGTGAGCCTACCGATACATCTTATATAGAGCTGCTTATCGTTTTTCATTTTGCATTTCAGTTTAAAAAGGTTTGGACAGACCACTGATGTACTATCATTTTCTCTTTTGCTCGCCAGGAAACTCATTTTTGTTTTTCTATTGTTTTTGTGTTTTTGAAAATTTTTCGATGTTTTTGGATATTCAAATTTTGAATTTTGGATTTACTCCCCCTAAAATCAATAAACTAAGACAAAATTTAAAACACAAGGGTATTTACAAAAATGATTTTCCGATGTGGATTACTCTTGCTTGACCTTAATGCCGTTTACCAATAATAAATAGTCAAATCTTGATTTGTCAAATGCTTTGGTAAAAAGGTCGGCACGTTGGTCATCGGTGTGGACGTAAGCAACATCGATTAGCCTTTTCTCAAAGCAATCACGTATGAAGTGATACTTAATTTCGATGTGCTTAGTCTTTGAATGCTGCACAGGATTTCTAGTGATCTGTAAGGCAGCAGAATTATCAACGTAAATAGGAGTAGTTAGGAATTCAAAACCGTAGTCGCGCATTTGTTGTTGGATCCATAGGACTTGGGAGCAACAACTTGAGGCAGCAATGTATTCAGCTTCGCATGTGGATGTAGCTACACAGGTCTGCTTCTTGCACTGCCATGTGACTATGCGATTTCCCAAAAACTGACATCCAGCCGTTGTGGATTTGCCGTCGATTTTGCATCCGCCAAAATCAGAATCACTGAATGCGATCAAGTCAAAGTTATTATCCCTAGGGTACCATAGACCGGTGTCAGGGTAACCCTTCAAATAACGAAAAATCCTTTTTACAGCTGCAAGATGTGAGGCCTTCGGGTTGACTTGATATCTGGCGAGCAGGCACGTTGGGTACATTATATCTGGTCTTGATGCTGTGAGGTACATAAGAGATCCGATCATCGCGCGGTAGAATGAGGGGCTAACAACTTCACCCTTCAAGTCTGGAGTAATTCCGTGATTTTGCGGCAATGGGGTACCGATGGGCGTTGCATCAGACATCTGGAACCGGCTCAAGATGTCACCAACATATTTAGTCTGATGGATGAATATCCCAGACTCGGTTTGTTGTACTTGTAGGCCCAAAAAGAAGGTCATTTCCCCCATAGCACTCATCTCGAATTTATCCTGCATAATGCGCTCGAAATTCCTACACAAAACATCATTAGTAGAACCAAATATAATATCATCAACGTATACCTGTACCAGTAGAAGATCTCCATCTTGTTCTTTGATGAAAAGAGTACAATCGATAAGACCTCTGCGAAATCCATTCTCCAGCAAATAATTAGATAAGGTTGCATACCAAGCTCGCGGTGCTTGATGTAGACCATAGAGAGCTTTGTTGAGCAACCAAACCCGATCGGGATGGATAGGATCTTCAAAACCTGGAGGCTGTTCGACGTACACCTCTTCTTCCACCACACCATGTAAGAATGCACTTTTCACGTCCATCTGGTATACCTTGAAACCTTTGAATGAGGCATAAGCCAGAAAGATCCGAATTGCTTCTAGACGTGCAACAGGTGCATACACTTCGTTGTAGTCGATCCCTTCTATCTGACGAAAACCTTGAACGACTAGCCTTGCTTTGTTTCGAATAACGACTCCACGGTCATCCTTTTTGCATTTAAACACCCAACGGGTACCAATCTTCTTGTAACCAGCAGGTTTCTTTACGAGTTTCCAGACACCAAGCTTCTGGAATTGTTGCAGCTCGTCCTGCATCGCTTCAACCCATGAGTTATCTTTCAAAGCTTCTTTCCAAGTTCTTGGCTCTTCCTGTGAGACATAACACGCGAAAGACCAATCATTTTGTTGACCAGATTCTCGGATAGCTGTATACAAGCCTGCATTGTTGTTATTTCGCAACATGTTTCTTGTTTGAACGCCACTCTGTACATTTCCGATGATGTTTTGTTGAGGATGGGTATTGTGAATCCTTGTTTCTGGATTATCTTGAACTGGAATGTTTGTACCCAGATTGTTGAGATTGAGATCAACAACCAATTCAATGCCCGGAATTGCCGAAGAGGATGATGCAGTAACTTCTGCTGTTCTAGGAACAACCACTGGAGGAGTACCCTCTGAAGTACCATGTACTGCTGTTGTTGGAGCTTCTTGATCTGCATCTAGAAATTCATCATCCTCTGAAGATTCGTTCAATTCGGTAGCATCGTGAAAATCCTCATTGTCGAGAGCATTATTGTTCACTGAAGATGGTTCTTGATTGACAATAATGGGACGAACCAACGGTGAATTTGTAGCATTGTCACTCTCGAAAAACATCCTTGCCGCAGCATTTTCTTCAACTGCTTCAACATTGATCGAATTGAAAAAGTCATCGTACTCAAACATCCAAGGCTGACCAGGATTTCTAACTGGTAAAGTGTGCCTTTGTACTCTGACTTCAGACCATTCCTCGACCCTTTTAGTCTCTAGATTCCAGACTCTTAAGTTAGGGGTGGAATACCCAAGAAAGTATCCTTCAATGGCTCTTGCCCCAAACTTTCCATTAGGATCGATTATTGTGCACGGAGCTCCAAACGGTTCAAGATATGACAAATCTGGTTTCCGTTTGTTAATAAGCTCAAAGCAGGTCTTGTTGTGCCTTTTGACTGTGAGGACTCGGTTCAACGTGTAACATGCAGAGGACACAGCTTCAGTCCAGAAGGGAATCGGCAACTGTGACTCTACCAACATTGTCCTAGCAGTCTCGATCAATGTGCGGTTCTTACGTTCAGCGACGCCATTCTGTTGAGGAGTATAAGCTGCACTAAATTCGTGAAGAATACCTTTTGAAGTGCAAAACTCCGCCATGGCATGATTTTTAAATTCAGTACCATTGTCGCTACGTATCCGCCTAACCTTCAAATTATAGAGATTCTCAATCTGAATGATCAAGTTTTTGATAATACCGAAGGTTTCACTTTTGTGTGCCATGAACGCCACCCAAGAAAATCTTGAGTAATCATCAGTTATCACGAGGCAATATTGATCATTCCTAATACTTTTGTGCTTGACAGGACCGAACAAGTCCATGTGCAAACGTTCAAGAGGAACAGCCACCGTGTTGATTTTCTTTGTAGGGTGTCGTTTCTTCGTTTGTTTTCCTTTCTGGCACGAAACACAGACGTCTTGAAGATGAAAGTTTTTAAGAGGAACACCATTCACCAATTCATTTGACACCAAATGATTCATTTTGCGTAAGTGAATGTGACCCATTCGTCTGTGCCAAGAGATTGAGTCTTTTTCGGTGGCTTTGGAAACGAAACAAGTTGCTTGTGCAGACGTTGTGATAGCTTGGCTCATATCAAGGACGTACAAATCATTTATCCTTGGAGCCGACAAGAGAATCCATTCTTTCGGAATTTTGAAGCCGGGTTTCAGCACATAACATCCATTTGCATCAAAGTGTACTGAGAACTGCTTATCACAAATTTGAGAAACACTAAGAAGATTGTGATCAAGTTGTTGTACGAAGTTGATCTTATCAAAGCTAACAACCCCGTTGGTAATCATTCCTTCACCCGTAATATATCCGCCTTTATCTCCAGCAAAAGCAACATAACCTCCTCTAATAGATTTGACGTCGTAGAGAAGCTTCATGTCGCCTGTCATGTGCCTGGATGCCCCACTATCAACAATCCAATGACTACTGATAGTTCCTCCTGGAACACCCTGCACATGAACTCACATAATTAGTTGGAGATGGGGACCCAAGCCATTGTGGTCTTGGGTCTTCCATTTTCATCAACAACAATAACTTCTATTCTTTGATGATTTGAAAATTGTGATGGTCCCCCTGAATTTGTGGTTATTTTAGGTTTCCATGTCTGTTGAGATTTACCAGTTTGATTGTTTGAAAATTTAACTTCGTGATTGTTTGAAGTTTTTGAAAATTTTGAACTTTCTGGTTTAACTGGAACCGTTTGTTTTTGAACCACTTCATTTTTAAGTGCCTTTTCAACCACCTTGACTTCGAATGATATGCCCAATTGTACCACATTCAAAACATGATCTTCGTTCAACAAACCCCGAAGTATCATGTGATCGTCTTGCCGATGATGAACTTTGTGATCCCGAGGTACTAGGTTTTGAACTATTTGGTTCATTTCTCTTCATCACAGTTGCTTTCTTGACAAAATCTAAGTTAGATTGGTTTTCAAACGTTGCAATTTTGTCCGTTCCCTTAGATTTCACAAAGTTCACATTCTTCTTCTTCTTTTGATTTGGCTTCTTTTGAATTTGAGTCGGTGTCTTACCTTTTGGTTTGGCATGATTTTGCTGTTTTTGCACTGTTGGTAATTTCTGATTGCCATATTGTTTTCTAACTTCAGCCTTTGGGATAGGAGGGCACTGTGTTACCACAACGTGTGATCCTTTCTTACCCAAAAACTTACTTGTTGAATTTTCAAAGACTTTACTGATTAACGATTGATTAACATTCTTAATAGGAAAATCTTTGTCAGAATAAATTTTATCATCACCAACAAGAGTGTACAGCAAATCCACACTCTCCGACCCTTTTTCAGACGAGGACTCGATTGCAATAGTCTTAGCGGGTTTTGCAGGAGGATCACACAGAATATGATTCTCAAGAGGTATGTCCTCTTCGTTTATCACCGCATCAGATTTTGCTGAATCAGTATCATCAGACTCATCATCAGAAGAATCAGCATCCTCAATCACAACTGGAGGATCCTGATTCTGTTCAGCAGTTACAAATGTATCTGCTGACACATCCGAATCTGATGATACTTCCTTCTTGTATCCGAGTCCTGCTGCAAATTCATTAACATCCAAAGGAACCGATGGTTCAAAGTGAGTTCTGTACTCCTCATCAGGCAGTGCATCAAAATTGTTTCTCACGGGTGGTGGACATTTCTTGTAACCTATGCATGTGACATCCCGTTTCTCTTTCTGAACATCAATGATGTGATCCAACACATAGCTAGAGCTCAAATAACTGTCTAACTTGAGTCGGATCGCCTCACTTTCAGTTTTAACACAAGCCATTTCCTTTTGCATTACCTCAAGACGAGTTATATACAAATTAATGTCAGTTTGTTTTCTCGAAACCATTTTTGTCAGCTCTGTTTTATCTTTCTTTAACGTTTCAATCATTGATTTAAATTCCTTTTCATGATTTTCATAAAACATGTTGGCTTCAGTGCACTTGGAAAGATCAACGGTCAACTTCTGGTTGTGAATGAATGTCACATCATATTTCTCTTGCAAAGCCTCGTGTTTGCTTTGCAATTCACACCACTTATCATTCAAAGAAACATGTTTGTCTTGCAAGTCAAACAAACTAGCTTGTAAAGCATCATGTTTGCCTTGCAACTCAGACATGCTTGTCTCTAAATCAGCACATTTAATACGCAACCTATCACAGTTATCACAACTAACAGAGGTGGGTTCATCGACACATACCTGACTTGATGAACTGTCGACATTAGCCATAAAGGCTGAATGGAGAGAAGACGAAGAATAAGCAGCTTGATCCACCAAAATAGATCTTCTTTGAATTCCTGCTGCAGCTTCTTCCAATAGCTCATCAATATCTGCATTAACTGACGCAGTTGATGTCTCATCCACCTGATCATTGCCTGAAGTGGAGGATTCTTCATCTGAGCTTCCACTATAGCCAGAACTGTCTTCATCTTCAGAAGATTCATCACCATTGGTGGAAGATTCTCCACCACTGGCGTGATTTAAATCCTTAACGACTTCAGCAAAACACGTTGTTCCATCTGGAGCATCATTTCCCAACTGGATTGACCAATCACAACCTTCATCTACTTGAACCACAAGTGCCTGGTTGGCATTAGATGGTCCCGCTTGACTCTGGTTGTTGACAGGCACCAATGTACGAACATTGTTCCTGTTCTGATTCTGCGGGTTGCCTTGACCTCTGAAGGGATTTTGGTTTCCATGTTGAGATGGCCTCGTACACTCACGTTTGAAATGACCACGTTCACCACAATTGAAGCACTTAACAACCTGCTTATCAAACCCATACTTGGTGTCTTTCTTGCTTTCCAAGCTGGTTCTGCCAGTTCTTTCCATGAAATCCTTTGCTCGCCTAACAGCACTGGCAAAGGCCCACTTGATGTCCATCATCTCCATCTCCTCTTTATCGATCTGCTGATAGTCTTCTTGTGTCAGATTAATGTTACCAATCTGACCTTCCACTAATCCACAGTATGCGCTCACCAAAGTGTTTAGCAGCTCCATGTGTTCCTTTGCTACTTCCACACTGACTTTAGAAAAGCTTGAGGTGTCGAGCCGTACTGTATTTGGCTTTGATTGTTGACCAGCAGATGATGTGCTTCCATAACATGCTTGCTGTTGTGGTACTGGTTGTGGTACTAGTTGAGGGACTGGATTAAGCGGATTTCCATACATGTCTGTTGTTGGAGGAGGAGTGCCATACAAGCTAGTGCTAGACACAAATGCTGTTTGAATTGGAGCGTGTGAAGAAGGTTTTGTAGAAGTGCTAGAAGTTCCATAATAAATTTCAGGATTTTGTGGCACTGGAACTCTTTTTGCCTTAAGAGTTTCTTCCTGATTCTTGTTTTCCAGGAGTTGAGCAAAGTCACTGAAGCTTGTTGTATCCAAGGTGCCATTGTACTTCATAATTTCTAAGAAATTATTCCATTGAGGTGGCAGTGCATCTGCAAACTTCTTCACTATCTCTGCTGAAGTTGTTACAACCCCAATATTTGCCAATTCAGTCAGCAAATGATTAAATCGACTTGTCAAATCTCCTAAAGATTCATTCTGCATACAAATAAAACCATCAAACTCTTTCCTTAGTAGATCTTTTCTTAATTGACGTGTCGCTTCATTTCCTACGCCCCTTATCTTCAATGCGTCCCACAACTTCTTCGTTGTCTTGAAACTGACAAATTGATGATAAATGTCTTTGCTTAACGCCTGAGTAAGAATGGCATATGCTTTCTTTTCTAAGTCATAGACCTTCTTCTGATCTTCCGTAAGATCAGCAAACGTAGCAGCAGATGAAGCGGCAACCTCTATCGTTTGATCAAAATCTGTGATGAACCGCAACCACAATTCTGTATTTTGACCAAGGACGTATGTATGAAATCTATCAAACCATCCCGGATATTCACTTAAGTGCATCAACTTTGGAGGCCTATTCAAACTTCCCGTTTCACTTTCGCTTAGCAAAATGCTTTGAACACTTGGAGCTTGATTTGATACAAATGCCCATTGACCGGAAGATGTAGCATTAGCTTGCGAACCCGAATCCGGAGCCGGAGTACCAAAATACATCTCTGCATTTACCGGAACACCCCACATCGAATTCATTTTTGATCAAGAATAATAATACCTGAAAATCACAAACTTGTTAAACATAAACAACCTGGGATCGAAGGATCAACAGTGTTCGAAAGATCACTGTTGAGTTTCGAACAATGATTTCGAAAGACTCTCCAATCGAAGGATCCTTGTCTTTCGAACAATGATTTCGAAAGATTCCCCAATCGTAGGATCCTTATCTTTCGAACAATGATTTCGAAAGATTCTCCAATCGTAGGATCCTTATCTTTCGAATAAGAGCTATAGATCGAATGATATATGCTTCGAAAAGATTCCTTTGATCGAAAGATGATCTTTCGACTTCGAAGGATATCTTTCGAACTGAACTGACACAGTTGACAAAGAGTGACAGGTTGGTGAAAAAGGTGATGGGTTGGTAAATCTTTCGGCAGAAAGTATGGTTCAGACCATCATTTTCTGCAAAAACAGATTTGAACAAATAAAATATAACCCAAAAATGACAAACTTTATCCAGAAACCGGTCACCGGAGAAGCCGGAATTTTGGCCGGAAATTACCAAACACCTCAAAAACAAGTTTTTAAGTTACCCAACCTGTTCCTTAACACACCCGGTTAGTTTAGAACACGTTTTAACGTAAAGATAAGCGACAAAAACAGTAAAAACGGCTGCAAGAACCAAGTGAGTTTTGTCCAAACACTCCAAAGTCTTGTAAACTCGGTTTTTAACAAGGAAAAGAGCCACGGCTCTGATACCACTTGTAGGTCCCTCGGAGGTTGAGGTTTAACCTATTCCTTGTTATGTCTAACACACTCGCGAGTGCGGAATCCAAGCTAGCATGCAAACCGAGATAGAACAAGCACAAACACAACACACAATCTTCAACGATTAACACCTCTTGTATTAATACTATGAAAGACGGTTACAAGCACAAGGTTTACAAATGTGTTTTGCAAACTCTCTCTAACTCTCGTGTGTGTGTTCTGAACAGAATGCTCTCACTTCTTGTCTGTGTATCTCTAGTGTCTCTCCCAAGTCTCTCTGTGAAGTGAACACAACACATGGGTATTTATACCCAACACAGCTCGTCTGGTCGAAGGATCAGACAGACTGATCGAAAGATCATCTGTCGACCATAAACCTACCGAAGGATCACATATACCTCGAAGGATGGTATCCTTCGAGGTCTATCCATCGAAGGTTTATCTTTCGAGCTCATCGAAGGATCTAAATAATCCTTCGATGACACATCCTTCGACCCAGACATCTTTCAACCAAAATGTTGACTGTTTGGCCAAGTCAAACCGGAGGATGGTTGACTTGGTCAAACTTACAAGACTAACAAAGACATCGTTCGGTATCATGACAAATTACAGACAAAGTACAGACACAAGTGCACCAACATAGATCTATCAGGTAACGAGTTAACAGGTCCCATTCCGACATTTTCCACGAAACTTATCGAACTATACCTTTATGATAATTTCTTGAAAGGTTCAATTCCAGAATCTTGTGGAAGATTAGCTGCTTTAACAACTTTGTCTCTAAAACACAATGGGTTAAATGGGACTATTCCGGTCTCAATTGGGCAACTCTCTAGACTCCAGTCTCTTGATGTCTCTCAGAATCAATTAAATGGGACTATTTCAGTTCCGTTTGGGCAACTATCTAGACTCCAGTCTCTTGATGTCTCTCAGAATCAATTAAGTGGGACTATTCCGGTTTCGTTTGGGCAACTATCTAGACTCCAGTCTCTTGATGTCTCTCGGAATCAACTAAGTGGGATTATTCCGGTTTCAATTGGGCAACTCTCTAAACTCCAGTCTCTTGATGTCTCTCGGAATCAGTTAAGTGGGACTATTCCGGTTACAATTGGGCAACTCTCTGAACTCAGTTCTCTTGATATCTCTTATAATTCTTTGGACGTAGTAGTTTTTGAATCCCATTTTGCTAAGCTTTCGATGTTGAAGTATTTGGATGCAACTTATAACAGTAAGTTGACATTCAATGTTTCAAGTGACTGGCTGCCTCCATTCCAATTAATAAGAATGGATCTCAGTTCTTGCAAGATTAAAAATGGATTTCCGCAGTGGCTTCGAAATCAGAGAAAACTTGATATATTAGACTTGTCTAATGCAACTATTTCAGGACCTTTGCAAACATGGTTGAGGAAGATGCCCATCATCCCTTACATAAATCTTTCCCACAACAACCTCAGCGGACCTTTGACCAACCTTCCAAGCGGGGCTACTGATAATACTAACTATTATCGGAAATTTGGAGCTTACCAAAATTATAAGGATATTCGGGTCTTATCTCTGCAAAATAACCTTTTCAGAGACTCAATTCCTAGGTCCTTGTGTAAGAGGAAAGATTTAGATGTTCTTAATTTGTCCAAAAATAGGTTAACTGGGAAAATTCCTAAATGTTTTAAGAATCTTCAAAATTTGAGATTCATGCAATTAAACTCAAATGGGTTAAGTGGTGTCATTCCAAGTTTTATAGGGAACCTTTCACACTTAGAATGGTTAAGCTTGAATGATAATAAGTTTAGTGGTGAGCTTCATGCAGCATTCTGGAATTTAAGTTGGTTACTTGTCTTAGATTTGGGTGATAATGCACTATGCGGACAAATACCAGAATCGTTTGGAGAAACAAATCAATCATTGCAGGTTTTAAGGTTACACAACAATAACTTCACCGGAGAAATTCCTCAATCTCTCTGCACACATTTAGAGCTTCAAATTCTGGATGTTGCACAAAATAACTTAATCGGAACAATTCCTCGTTGTCTAAGAGACTTGCAAGGCATGGTTCACAATCATAGCTTTTACAGCTTTGATCATGGTATAGAGGAGGGGATCATTCAGGTAATGAAAGGCATTTCTCTTGAATATACAAATACATGGTCATTTGTCACTAACATGGACCTTTCAAGCAACAAACTTGTTGGAGACATACCTGTAGAGATAACTGAACTCTACGGATTGGTGGGTCTCAATTTGTCCAATAATCATCTTAGTGGAGGCATTCCAGTCAGCATTGGAAACATGGCATCATTAAATTCTCTCGATTTATCAGGAAACGAGTTGGACGGGCTAATCCCCCCGAGCATTGCAGCTTTGACTTTTTTGAGCCATTTAAATTTGTCAAATAACAACTTGTCTGGGCAAATTCCAACAGGAAGTCAACTGCAAACCCTCATCGATCCATCAATATATGCAGGGAACAAAGATCTATGTGGGGCACCATTGCCAAAGAAATTTGGTAGGAAGAATCAGAATTTAATTTGGTAGTTATACGCGATCAGTTCAATTTGCGGGTGAAGGCCAAAAGTTTAGGAAAAAATCGAGCGAGTCGATCCGGAAGAAGAAACCGGTGAAGAAGGAATCGTTTGAGTAATTCGAAGTGTGTTGTTAAGATCAAGTGATTCGAAGAAAAGCGATGATCGCTATTTAGAAAGAAACGTGTGATTTTGTCCATGATGAACCAAAAGAGCCTAGGGTTCAATTGTGTTCAAGATTTTCAATTCATTGGGCGTTCGTTATTATCTTCGATTCAGAGAAATCGACAGTTGCAACAAATCGATTAAGTAAAAATCGTTTCAGTGCAAAGGAGGAATATAAATCAATTCTGAAAAATTGATCAGAAACCCAGAAGTCACGAAGGCAATCAAAATCGATTCAGAAGAAAATTGATTTAGATAATTCGATTCAGTCAACATCGAATCAGTATTTAAGGAGAAGGAAAATCGATTCAGTATAACATCGATTCAGAACCAGAGCCACGAAGAAAGAACGCATCAGAGAATATAAAAAAAAAATCGATTCAGAGCAAGAAGAAAATCAAATCGATTCAGTCTCAGTTCAAGATACTCAGAAAAATCGATTCAGAAGTCACAAGCCACAAATCGATTTCAGAAACAAAAGTCGAGAGAAGCAATAGAAGGGTTGTGAAGAAACAAAGTGCTATGGAAAGAAAGTGATGCAGTGAATGTCAGAAACAAGAAGATAATTGGCAGTGAGGGCAGAAAAGGTGCAGTGGATGCAGAGGAAAATGAAGCAGTGAATACTAGATCAGGTAAAAGTGGAGAATCCGTGAGGGAAGCAATCATGGATGAAGAACTGTTGTGAGAGACAACTGTGAACAAGATAAATCAAGGAGAAGAGATGCGTGCGAAACATACAAATAATCCTGTGACTGGGTCAGGAAACAAATTGTTGTGTGATACAACCGCTATAAATTTGAGTGAGTCAGAATATATAAAATCTATGCGAGATGGATTCAAATCATGTGATATGGTGGGCAAGTTAATCAAGATCGTTGGAGTTCGTGTTGAGACAACTACATAAGAAAAGGTTCGTGTGATACAAGTCAAGTGCGGTCAAGACAAGTGTGAAGCAAGTTCGAGTGAAACAAGGTTCGTGAGGAGCAAGGTTGGTGAATGAGAAGATACATGTGAAACATTGGATACCGAGGAGTTTCAAGAAGATGGAATTGATCAAGTTCAAGATCTACAACTCAAGGATGTTTGTGATTAGGGGGGTGAATGAAAGTTATAATCCCTACACATCCTTAAGTTTGAGGGTTGTTCAGTAAATAGTTAATAAATAGTTTATGTTAGAATTAGATAAGTTACGAGAGTGCGGGGACTAAAGATGACAAGTTGAAAGGTTGTAACCAACAACTTGAGGATACGACATATCCCTATGTCGCACCTCTTGATCTGCGACATCAGGAAACAAGAACATAGGGACGCGACTTGGACAAGAAGACACACCTCTTCAAATTGTCTCCTACACCACGAGATCATCAGACGCGATGTTTCAAGAGGAGACACGTCCTTTCACTCGCATCTATTCAATTAGTATAAATAGGGCTTGTAGTTTTCAATTGTAGAACATCCCTGTACACATTCAGAATCACATGTAAAAATATTCAGTTTTATATTCAAGTTCGATTCATGTCTAGAGATCAAAGATCCGTTTTGGGGCCAATAGTATTTTCCCTTGGTATTTCACCATGACATTGTTAAATTTGCTTCTTACCACAAATGCATGAAGTCAAGTAGAAAAGATTGATTTTTTTTTTTTTTGTAAGTGATTGATCTGGATTTACGTTCTATGTGGTGTATTTGTTGTATTTTAATCAAATATTGACTGTTGTACTTGAGGTTTTTTTATGACTCTGATTCATCAAGTTCGGGAACTTGCGCTCTCATTCTAGGCTTTCGGGATACAGGTTTTGTCCCTGGCAGGCGATTGCAAGGGCGGCAGCGAAGAAAATGGACAAGCATGCAAAAGCCTGCGAGGATAATCAACATTCCTTTATCCCTTTTGCCTTTGATACTGATGTAGTGGATAGTGTGATAATGAAGATCAAACACGTTGATTCTACGAATACCCGTGTAGTTCTTCCCCAACCCCCAAATTGCAACCCAAAGGCCACGGAATTTGAAGTGAAAATTCAGTTTTCTCAAAATTCAAGTCTGATTGTTTCCATTACTAAAGGGACATATAAATAAGAACAGAAATTCGAAATGGGCCTAAAAAAGATAACGGGCCAAACACACGGCCTAAAACAAAATGCCCAAAATAGTCCAAAAAACATAAAAATACAAATAACTAATAGAAATAAGTGTTTTTCGGCCCGGACGATGACCCAAACCGCCATAGGCCGTTTGCAGCAAGATGGAGCTTTTTCTCACGTTCGTTTCGCCTGGTCGCACGCCCAAAACGGACCTCCGTAGCCCAAGTTAGAGCCATTTTAGTGAAGCCCCTTTTGTTACGCGATCTTGGGCCTCCAAATACAAGATGGCCCGCTCCTCCACACTTGGGCCCGCATCATTCCCTCCTGGGTAGACAAAATTCGACCTCGAATCCGCAGCAACCTCATCATCAGACGAATCCCCATAAAAAGGCAGCAAATGTTTGACATTGAAAACATCGGAACAACGAATGTGGCTTGGTAACTTCAGACGATAGGCATTAGAATTTATCTTCTGCACAATCTCCACTGGTCCAATCTTCTTGGCTGACAATTTATTATACTCCCCCACTGAAAAACGATCCTTAGTTAAAATGGCCCAAACAAAGTCACCCTCTTCAAAATCAACTTGCCTACGCTTTTGATCTGCAGCTTGCTTGTACTTTGAATTAGCGTTGGCCAAGTTATCCTGTACAGCCTTATGAACATCATGTAACCCAACCACAAAATCTTGCACCTTCTTGGGAACAGAACCTGGGGTAGAAAGTGACATCAAATCAAGAGGACCCCGAGGCTTAGCAGAATAGACCACCTCAAACGGACTAAACCCAGTGCTCCTATTAACAGCATGATTATGAGCAAACTCAGCCTGACAAAGCTTTTGATCCCAAGACTTCACATGATCACCCACAAGACACCGCAAAAGATTACCAAGTGACCGATTAACAACCTCTGTCTGCCCATCAGTTTGTGGGTGGTAAGCACTACTAAAATTGAGCTGAGTATTCACCATTTTCCATAGACTTCGCCAAAAATGACTCAAGAAACGAGTATCCCGATCAGAAACTATAGAGGATGGCAAACCATGCAAACGATAGATATCTCGAAAGAACAACTGAGCCACATTAACTGCATCTGTTGTCTTCTTGCAAGGAATAAAGTGCACCATTTTAGAAAACCGGTCCACCACTACAAAGATCGAATCATTACCACGCTGAGTACGGGGTAATCCCAACACAAAATCCATGCTAATATCTACCCAAGGTTGCTGAGGAATGGGTAGAGGCATATAAAGCCCTGCATTGGTAGCTGTGCCTTTTGAAACTTGACAGATCCTGCAACGTCTAACAAATCGATCAACATCCCTCCGCATAGTAGGCCAAAAATAAGAAGACTGCACCAATCGTAAAGTACGGTCTCTACCCACATGCCCTTCTCCATGCAGTTCTTTAATTATTTGAAGGCGGAGGCTGGAATTAGGAATACATAATTGATTTTCCTTAAAAAGAAAACCGTCATGCACAAGAAAATCTGTCCTCTTCCCAAACTGCACATCCTGCAAAATGACAGAAAAATACGGATCTGTTGTGAGTTGTTCCATGAGATTGTCTAGCCCGGGTACAACAACTCTCATAGAAACAAGCAGGCTACTCCTTCTGCTCAAGGCATCTGCCACACGATTCGAAATTCCAGATTTATGCTTCACAACAAAAGTAAACTTTTCCAAGAAAGCCATCCAACGGGCATGCTTGTGTGACACTTTATCTTGACTGCGGATATGCCTCAACGAATCATGGTCTGTAAATAAGACAAACTCCTTGTGAAACAAATAATGTCGCCAATGTTTCACAGCCTGGACCACTGCATAAAATTCAAGATCATAAGTGCTATAACGTAACTTTGGCCCCGTCAACTTCTCACTGAAATAAGAAACTGGACGCCCCCCTTGACTGAGGACCGCCCCAATACCACCCTGCGAGGCATCTGTGTGCAACTCAAAAACCCAAGAAAAATCTGGCAATATTAGAATTGGTGCTGTTGTAAGCTTTTCCTTGATTAACTGAAAAGCTGACTCTGCCTCCTCAGTCCATATAAAAGTCTTTCCCTTCATGCAGTCAGTCACTGGCGCCATGAGGGAACTGAAGTTTCGAATGAACCGTCTATAAAATGAAGCAAGGCCATGGAAGCTACGTACTTCAGTCATCGTAGTTGGAGTTGGCCACTGCTTAACAGCCGCTACCTTTGATTCATCCACCTGTATCCCGTCACCAGAAACAACATACCCCAAAAACAGGACCTTAGGGACCATAAAGACACACTTCTTTTTGGCTGCATACAAGTTATCCCTTCGGAGCAAAGTCAAAACCAGTCGTACATGCTTCACATGCTCATCAAAATTAGGGCTATAAATAAGAACATCATCAAAATAGACCACCACAAATTTACCAATAAAGGGTCTAAACAACTGATTCATCACACGCATAAAAGTACTGGGTGCGTTTGATAAACCAAATGGCATCCCTTTCCATATTAGAGGTGCCAATTTTGACCCATTAAAATAACAAATAAGTCGATATAGTTATGTTATGTCTGAAGCGGCTATTTGCTAGCTAATTCTAGAGTAGTGGGTTAGTGGCCGGGTTTAATGTCTAATCATGTTCTTATGTTTATTTTCTTTGTTTGTAAGCCTTTAAAAAGGCCAACTGTTTATATGAAGAATCATGAGGAAACTGCTCCAAACTAATACTCAGGGAGTTGCTACATTAACTATTGGGATTCAGGTTTGGAATTCATATCATATCTACAAATAAGGATTAGGATCAAATACAAACGCTCGTTATTGTAAGAAGGGTACAAAGGCTTCTAAAAAAACTCACTAAAAATAAAAACAAACCTAAACACCCAAAAACCTAACCCCCCCCCCCCACCCACCCAAAAAAAACATTATAAAAAAAATATTTTTTTTTTTTTTTTGTCGAGAGGAAGTGTGTGTGTGTGTGTGGGGTGGGGGGGGGGGGGGGGTTTAGGTTTTTGGGTGGTGGTGGGTGGGGCTGGGTGTTTAGGTTTTTGGTGCTGGTGTAGTGAGTTTAGGTTTTAGGTTATTAGACACTTGTCACTCTATAAATTCTTCTTACACTTCTTACAATTAAGAGTTATAACATGGTTGGTATTGTTATGATGTGAAAAGGAGCCTAATAAGTGAAAAGTTACTTTTTATATAGAGTAGACAGAGAATTATTGTAGCTATCTACTCTACATTCAATGGTTTTTTTTTTTTTTTTTTTTTTTTTTGAGAACTTAGAGATCAAAAGGAGAACAAAGGCACTGATGTGAGTGGAAGAGAAAAAAAAAGAGAGAATCAGAAGTATGGAATAGAGGTGCACAAAAAGCCGGTTCTAGAAGCAGACCTAGGTATTGCCAAGAAGGCAAGAACCGGTTATTGGGAAATTGGTTTCATATTGGTTCTACATTTTTGATATAGGAATCCGTTCCATACCCGAGCTATAAAAACCTTTTTTTTTAACTGGACCCTAGAATTGGTTCCATGCTCTACGCAATAATTATAAACTAAAATGCAAAATGTAATTGTAAACTTGTGATTTCTTTGGTAATGTTTTGTTAAACTAAAATAACAAATAAATAAAATCTAGAGTTTATTTTGTAAATTTATTTTTTTATTACTAATAAAAAACTAAAAAATAAAATAAAATCCGGCTTCTTATACATGGTTCCGTACCAAGTATTATACCTCACCTTACCCGGTTCCTATCGGCTGTGGTTTTCCACTCTAAAAACGACTTCCCTACCATAACAAGTTCCTCTTTTACTATACTCGGAACCGGTTCGGAAACGAAAGGAAAAAACCCTAAAAAAACATAATTTTGTGCAGCTTTAGTAAGCAGGATCTGATCTTACCAGGCGTTCGATTAGAATGACACGGAATCTTATAGAGTTATAGCGACTCGCGGCCCACTAATGGACATCCGGGCCTCCAGCTGGCTTTGGGCCTTCTCAGCTTTCATGGGTAAACACAAAAATACTGTCCGGTTTTTCTTTCTGTAAACACAAATTAATCTCCGGCGATATTCAATCTTCGAATACAGTTCTAATCTTATATTATTGTTTTCTAAGTAGGTGTAGTCGTATACTTCTTATGAAACTACACAGACAACAACCATTCATATCTGCAATTCAATTTCTCAGTTCTTCACAAGGTAACCTTCTAATTTCTCCTTCCTTTCGCTGAAGTGATTGTGTTTATTGAATTTACAAAACCTGATTAGGTCACAAGTGTATGTCATATAGCCAAGGTAACAAATCTGGCGAGTTAAAAACATTATGCACACCACATGTTTGATAAAATGCTTGTGTGAGATAAAGCCTCTAGAGTTCACAAGTGTATATCCTAAACCCGAGGTAACATAGCTGATTAGTTAAAATCATATGCACTAACGTGTTTGATAAAATGTTTGTGTGATACAAAGTCTTTCAAGATGGGTGATAAAATGCTTCTTTATCTGCAGCCAAGTTCAGCAACCTGTTTGATAAAATGCTTTTTTATAGTAAAGCCTTAAAGATTGGATAATGTTCCTTTAATACGTTACATATGACACATACTTAATGTATCCTAATCCACAGTCTGTTTTGGTCCACTCAAGATTATGTAGCTGTAATCAGCAGTCTATTTTGATCAACAACAAAGAGAAAAGACCCAAAACCTGATGCACTTATTAATAGATCCTTTCTACTTTTGCGTTTATCACCAAACAATATCTCTTTTTTTTTCATTTACATAGAATCAGTAAAGCAGTATAGACTTAGTTGACTTGAATGTCTTTATCTAAAGATAAGGGAAAACAGAGCACAACCCAAAGATTAGGTGTTTGTGGATACAAATTGCCATATTGACCTCAAAGTCTTTGTGTGAAAAAGAGCTGGGCCTAACGATTACATGTTTGTGGATACAATTTGCGGTGTTGACTTCCAAGTCTTCCATGGAACTAATTAAGTTTCTGTTCATTTTTGTAACTATATTTCTAGTTGCCACCACAAATACCTGTTTTGGTGCTCCAAAAAATTCCACGGTGGCTTATAATGTCAACGATAATGAAAATGAACTCAGTAAACGCCAATCGGTTGACAGTCAAACAAAATTAACTATATAACGTAAAGTCCCAATTCACATTCGAACAAAATTAAATATAACATGAAGTTCCAATTCACAGTCAAACATTAACTCAGTACCTAGTACAAACTCAGTACTTGTTTAAAAGTTCATCCTGATCAATTTGTTGTGGTTATTACACTTATCTGCTTGTGCGTGTTGTTAGGGAGTTGACTTCTAAGTGGTATCAACACTTATGAACATATACACATATATATATAAATTCCATGTTGTCTAAAGTTACTTATTCATTAACAATGAATAAGTTCTCTCACCCAGTGTCTGAGTGATAGTCCTGTCAAAACGGGCTGGTCATGTAATGGGTAAAAAGTTCGGTTCGGTTCGGGCTAGGTTTGAGTCGGAACAAGTTATGAGCAAAATAAGTTCGGGTCAAAATAAGCCGTTCTGAAAATTTACCAATTTGGTTTGGGTCAAAATGGGTTCACCAACCGATGGTGGCGATGGCGGTGTCGGGCTGTAATTGCGATGGCGGCAGCAATAGTGGTGCTGGTGTGAGGGTGGTGGTGGTGTAGGCAACAATGAGTAGGTGGTGGTGACATATGGTCATGTGTGGTGCTAACCCGTTAGGACTCTTTTTAAATAAACAAATTTTATTATATTTAGCTGTTTCTAATACTCAGGGAGTTGCGAGTACCAAGGTTTAAAAAAACGGAAATGAGTTTCGAGGCGTTTTCACTTCGCCTCACGAGGCGTAAGCCTCAAGGCGAACCGAGGCGTAAGCCCGAGGCGGAATTAAAAAATAAATATAAATATTATATACCTTATAAAAATAGTAATACTAACTAAATTCATCATCAAATTCATCAAAATAATCAAAAACACACATAAAAAAGACATAAATTGCTTGAAATTGACACAAAAACGCAAAAACATCAAAAACAAATATCTAAAACCCCTGAGGCGCACCTGAGGCGCAGCCTTTTCAGCGCCTCAGCCCCTCTGAGGCGCACAAACAGTAGAAACCCCCTGAGGCGCGCCTCAGAATCGTTTTTTGGCCGTTTCGCCTTGAGGCGCGCCTCGAGGCGCACGCCTCAACCGTTTTTTAAAACCATGGCGAGTACTTGGACTACGAAGGGAGCACTCGGACATGGTAAATAATAAAGTAAATTAACTATTGGGATTCAGATGTTTGGAATTCATATGGTATCTACAAATAAAATTAATTCTTCTAAGATAATTCACATTCAGTTAGTGAAACTGATTCCCAGTTAGTGAAATTCGGGCCTCCAGATGGATTTGGGCTCTCTCAAATTTAACGAAATTCGGGCCGCACTCTATTAAACCCAAACATTATTCCTGAAAATTCTTGGAATTTTTAGTTTTATCTTGTCTTCGGTTCACCTTTCAAAGGATAAAACACAAATTAATCACCGGCAAGTATTCAATCTTCAGATTTCGTGATTCCAACACAGTATTTGCTAAAACAATGGCTAACCGGCAGACTGTTCACAGAAACAATGACTATGCCGTAACCGGTTTGGAAAGGGAACGAAAAACCGAGAAAACGTAATTTTGTGCAGCTTTAGTAAGCAGGATCAGATCTTACCAGGCTTTCGATTGGAATATTTCCGTATCTTATAGGGAGTCGTGGCCCATTAATGCACATCCTGACCTCCAGCTGGATTTGGGCCTTCTCAAATTTAACGAAATTCGGGCCGCACTCTATTAAACCCAAACATGAAAATTCTTGGAATTTTTAGTTTTATTTTGTCTTGGGTAAACACAAAATGGTGTCCGTTTAATCTTTCAATTTCAAAGGGTAAAACACAAATTAATCACCGGCGAGTATTCAATCTTCAGATTTCGTGATTCCGTCACAGTATTTGCTAAAACAATGGCTAACCGGCAGACTGTTCACAGAAACCCATTCAAACCTGCAATTCAATTTCTCGTTTCTTCACAAGGTAACCTTCCAATTTCTCTTTCGTTTTTTGTTGACCTGATTGTGTTATTTGAAGTTACAACACCTGATTCGTTCAAAAGTATATATCAAATAGCCAAGGTAACAAAGCTGACTACTTAAAAACATATGCACGCCACATGTTTGATAAAATGCCTGTGCAGAGTTCACAAGTGTATATCCCAAACCCAAGGTAGCATAGCTGATTAGTTAAAATCATATGCACACAACGTGTTTGATAAAATGTATGCGTGAGATAAAGCCTTTCAAGATGGGTAATTAGTAGCCTGTTTTGATAAAAGTGCTTTTTAATCAGCAGCCTAGTTGAGCTACCTGTTTGATAAAACGTTTTATGAATTGCAGTTGTTGATTGTTTTTGTATAATTTAAGAAAACCCTGGGCACCAGCAACTCTTGAACATTTTTTATTGGCATTACAAGTACAGAGAATATGCATTCTTTTCAAGTTCGTTTTCAAACACACTACTTTTAAGTGCTATGTATCATTTCTTGGACAAATCATAGCTTATTACACTTCTAAACACAGAAGTTGGGTTGATTATAACCCATAAATACAAGAATCAAACACACTTTAAATTTTTTTTATCATTCTTTTCTAGTTTTCTGGGTGAAAATGATTTTGGTTTTTGTTAATTTTGTCAGACTAAGTTTGTGTGGTCGTATAAAACAAGAAGACCACAACACTTTGAGAGTTATAAAGTCTCATTGGTAGCTGTTATTTGGGTAGATTCCCTACCAACAACTGATTCTCAAGAGTTATAATTCACATGCTGGATAATCTTTTTTGAGTATTTGTTCTGTATGAAACTGTTGAATTCGTTTTGAAAGTTTTCTTATCATTGATGCATGAAATCACGTAGCAAATAACAATTTCTGATAAGAAATAGGTGCTGATTTACATTTAGTGTGAGTATTAGTCATAGTGGATCCTTACTTTATGCTATTAGTCATAGTGGATCCTTACTTTATGCATTATGTTTTGTTGTTATTATAGATTATGTCTCCTTGCTTTATGGTTTGTATTGTCCTATATAAGGACGTCCTAATGTACTCAATAATAATACAGAAACATACAATACAAAGTCTGATTTGGTATCAGAGCACTTTCTGATCCAACCCTAATTGCCGCCTATAACAGCTGCTGCCCATCCAACTTCTGGCCAAACAACAGCCTTCTTTTTTTGTTTTTGTTTTTTTTCTTTTCTTCTTCTGATGGCTGACCATCAGATCACTGCCTTTTCAACAGCAGAAAAAACATCCCATAATTCCCATAAGTTTGGCTTTACCCTATCCCACACAAACTATGGTCATTGGAAACTCATGATACAACTGTTCCTGACCACCCACAGCCTCTTCGGCTATTTTGATGGCAGTATCCCTTGTCCTGAGCCAACCATCACAGTTTCAGCCGCTTCTAGCAAAGAAAAAGAAGGCGCAGCCCCTGTCCTTCAACCAAACCCAGAATACACAGCCTGGTTGTGTAATGATGCACATGTTCGAATGCTGATTATCTCCACTATCTCAGAAACCTCCTTTCAACATGTTCAAGGTATCACTTCCCGTGATCTTTGGCTAGGCTTTGAACGTGCATATGCCCCACACACCTCCTCTAGAGAATTTACCTTGAAAACACAGCTTTTGAAAATCCATATGAAACCGGAAGAGACATCGGCTGCATATCTTGCCAGGGCACAGGAGTATGCTAATGCCCTTGCCAATATTGGCCAACCCATGCCTGATAAAGATATTGTGATGCTTGTTGTTTCAGGTTTACGCGAAGAATACAATGGTGTCAAACAAAACCTCTTTGCAAGACAATTCACTGGTGTGTTTAATGAACTTCCTGGTCTTCTTGCAGACCACGAGTTCTTAGTCAACAAAACAGCCACAGAACCATCTCCTGTACAGGCTTTTACGGCTATCACAACAGCAAATTCTTCCCCAGCCTCCGCCGAAACAGTACAAGTCATCCAACAACTTGTTGCTCGCTTGGGGTTTCAACTTCAACCTGTCTCGGGTGCCCCAGGTGCTCCTCAAGCTTTTTACACCAACAGGACCGGACAACCACAATATTTCTGTGGACGTGGTCAACGTGGTGGCCGCGGAGGTCGACACAATAATTACAGCCGCAACCAAGGCAATCGTAATTCAGGTCAGTTCAGCTGGGCTTCTAATCAAAACCATAGTTACCTAATTCGCGGTTCGCTCCGGTACGGGTACGTGGTTCAGGTACGCGATTCGCTAGAGGTGACGTTTTCGGTACGGAGGGGGGTAGGTTCATTTCGGTACGAACCGGTACAGTGTACCATGGAGTCCGGTTCGGTGTACACAGGTTAAAACAGAAGTTACCAAATTCCAAAATTCAAATTACCAAACATAATGTAAACTAGTGAAGATAGAGCCATAGAGGGGGTTAAATGTTTAAATACACAAACTACTTCTATACTTTTATGTAAAAAAACTACAAGTTTTAGGGTTCAAATGTAAACTAATAAAAATAGAAGGGTTAAATGTTAAAATTGTGAAAGCACCGGATCGATGACGAACATCAAACATTGCACTTGATTCAAGACATGAAGAACAAACATAAGATGAACAAGATAGAAATATGTAGAAGATGAATCCTTTATTATGAATCAGTCATCACAGATTACACAAACCAAAGGAGTATACATCATCTACAAGCTGGATTTAGATCACCAAGATCTAAACCCTAGCTTTCTCTCACTAACACATAGTCTCTCTCTCTAGAATTCACACCAGGAGGAACAAGTTGGGAGAGCAGCACAAAGCTTCAAGAGTTGCACAAAGCTTTCTCTAAAATGTTGCCCTAATCTACACAATACACACATATATATAGGCTAGGGACTAAACTCGGACAAACAATCTACACCAAAACCCTGACTTTTGTCCCTAACATAAACCCCTGACCTTTTTCCTAGACATAAAACTTGGACAAAATGTCCCTAGGATAAAGTTGGGACTATCTTTCAAGACTTGTACAATAAAGACCCTAACAATTGGAAAGCATACATTATCACCCAAAGTGCACTAACAAACTCCCCTTGGTCTTCATTTGGTCTTGAATTCTTCATTATTGTTGACTTTAACTTGGACAACTACTTTGGTTGACCAGAACTGATAAGCGACAGTTACCCGGCAGGAACTGCACTTACAGTCTCCCCCTTAACTGTTGCATCAGTTCTGTGTGGCATTGATAATCTTCAATCACCGGATACTGCACTTACAGACTCCCCCTTGACTGATGATATCATGGCTGCTATCAACTTTGGCTGAGACTTGATCTTTCTGGTAGAGCACAGCGATCTTCAATCCTTCTAATAAAAGACTTGCTGACGATCACTTAATGTCGCTTTGAGAAACCCGAAGAATCCAACATCAAACACTGTAGATCCTCCCCCTCAATCTACTCCTGAATCAAGTTAACGCGAACCGACCTACAACCACATGTAAGAATATCGCTCGATACATTAATCTTCAAACCTAATCAGCAGCAGAAAGAAACATTGGATTTCCAATGCCCAACCTTGAACACTTCAAATTTCGCAAAGACATGAAGCTCAGTTCGATAAGTTAATAACAAACTGAACTTTGTAAAAGTACATCCACCATCTTGATCAAAAGTCTTCAACCCTTCATGTATAATCTCATCTCGTCACGTATCCTCATGAATCAATCTCCTATCTTCACAAATCCGCTAAATCCCCGATGGCTTTCATCTCCGACCTTCCCCTCAAATCAAGAAGCCCCACATTATTTCGAGATCAGAACTAATCTACTCTACTCTAAACAGCAACTTAATAAGGCTCAATCTTCAACTAGTCGTCAACCGAGAATTCAGCTTCATCACGTCAACACTTGATTAATAACATAAACACACGTGACAAAACTCCATCACACACGAGCTATTTCACGCACAAGCTTTATCTTTACAAAGAAAACAGGAACTTCAAAATTTTTACTCCCCCTTTTTCTTTGTAAACTGTCAACGTTCAAGCCAAGTCACGATAATATCCAAGATTGTCCCAAAACTCTAGTAAATACCGAATCCGAACTCCGAGAATCTTGAAAAGAATACCGTGGACCACCGTTACCGCGTCTCGTCCCCTCATTTAAACCGGACAACATAAGTTCAATGACCCGAAACTGACTTAAAGTTTCACAAAGAAACTCGTAAGAAACCTTTTTGGATCAAAACCCTAGATCTCCAAACCAACACAGCGGACGAACAGCTTCATTTTCTTCAAGTTTTCTCCAGAATCTTCAAGTCTTCAGGATGTTTGGCGGAAACAAACATCAAATCAAGAGCAATGGTGATTCGGAAGGCGGTTAGACCATTCCGAATCGGTAACCATGCTCTGATACCACTGTGTAAGCACCGGATCGATGACGAACATCAAACATTGCACTTGATTCAAGACATGAAGAACAAAATATTGAACAAGATAGCAATACGTAGAAGATGAACCCTTTATATTGAATCAGTCATCACCGATTACATACCAAAGGAGTAAACATCATCTTCAAGCTGGTTTAGATCACAAAGATCTAAACCCTAGCTTTCTATCACTAACACATAGTCTCTCTCTCTAGAATGTGCACACCAGGAGAAGTGAGAGAGGTGCACACAGCTTCTTGATCGATCCCTCATCCATGGATCTTTGCCCTAATCCTATACAACACATATATATAGACTAGGACAAAACTCGGACAAACAATCTACACCAAAAACTCTGACTTTTGCCCTAAACATAAAACTCAGACAAAAGTTCTCCTAAAACTTGGACAAGTTGTCCCTAGGATAAACTTGGGACTAATTTTCAAGACATGTACAATAAAGACCCTAACAATTGGAAAGCATGCACTTATCACCCAAAGTGCACTAACAAACTCCCCTTGGTCTTCATGTGGTCTTGAATTCTTCATTATCGTTGACTTTAACTTGGACTTCTGCTTTAGTTGACCAGAATCGATAAGCGACAGTTACCCGGCAGGAACTGCACTTACAGTCTCCCCCTTAACTGTTGCATCAGTTCTGTGTGGCATCGATAATCTTCAGTCACCGGATACTGCACTTACAGACTCCCCCTTGACTGATGATATCATGCATGCTTCCAACTTTAGCTGAGACTTGATCTTTCTGGTAGAGCACAGCGATCTTCAACCCTTCTAATAAAAGACTTGCTGACGATCACTTAAGGCCGCTTTGATAAACCCGAAGAATCCAACATCAAACACTGTAGATCCTCCCCCTCAAACTACTCCCGAATCAAGTTAACGCGAACCAACCTACAACCACATGTAGGAATATCGCTCGATACATTAATCTTCAAACTTAACCAGTAGAAGAACGAAACGTCGGATTTCCAATGCCCAACACCAAACACTTCAAATTCCGCAAAGACATGAGGCTCAGTTCGATAAGTTAATAACAAACTGAACTTTGTAAAAGTACATCCACCATCTTGATCAAAAGTCTTCAACCCTTCATGTATGATCTCATCTCATCACGAATCTTCATGAATCAATCTCCTATCTTCACGAATCCCGTGAATCCCCGATGGCTTTCATCTCCGACCTTCCCCTCAAATCAAGAAGCCCCACATTATTTCGAGACCAGAACTAATCTTCTCTACTCTAAATAGCAACTTAATAAGGCTCAATCTTCAACTAGTCACCGACCGAGAATTCAACTTCATCACGTCAACACTTGATTAATAACATAAACACACGTGACAAAAACTCCATCACACACGAGCTATTTCACGCACAAGCTTTATATTTACAAAGAAAATAGGAACTTCAAAATTTTTACTCCCCCTTTTTCTTTGTAAACAATACAAAATTCCAAGCAAGTCGTATTCTCTTCGCACCACAAATCAACGAGCCAAACAACTGTCCGTTATAAAGCTCGTTCAAACAAGCCGATTTCAACGAATTCGCAGCCGCGCCAACACCAATCGGCTCGGCTGAGCCGTCGTTAACATCTCGTAGCCGCTTAACCGAAAGCTCCTCAAGTGAATAACTGTATTCAAGCAGCGTGTTGATCCCTTTCGCTCCAAACATACACGTCTCCACCGACCGTAAACACTGCTCCCTCGTCTCCTCTCGCTGGCTCCTCGTCGAAGGTCACATAACTCGGAACAAGGAGAAAATCAGAGACACGCACAAAACTCTCAAGACTCGGAGCCTGATAAAGAATCGGAACTGACTAAGATTTTGACCAAAACTCGGAACTGATTCATTACCAGAAGTGAAACTTGACCAAAACTGATTAAAACTCGGACATAATTAAAACTCGGAACTGATTAAGAATCGGAACTGTTAAGAGTTTTAAAAACTCGGAACTGTCAAAACACATAGTTAAACATACGAAAGATGAGGCATGAGCAGTCAATCCTAACAGTTGAATGAACACTGAACAGGTTAAAACCACTGAACATTTTAATAATTGGACTGCTGTTGAAACATTTGAAACTACTGAAGAAATTTATTCTCTAAAACTCGGAATATATTGGAGTGTTTAAAAACTTGGGAAACCAGTTTTGACTGTGATGAAACTCGGATAGACGAGGAACCACGTACAAAACTCGGAACCACGTGCAATACTCGGAGACCTCAAAACTCGGACCCACGTTTAAAACTCGGAAACTCTTTTAATCCTCCGTTTGAAACTCAGAACAACTAACAACTTGTTTAAAAACTCGGACAGGTTCAAAGTCAGAACAGGTTCAGGACTGTTAAAGGTCGGAACAGGTTCAACTTGTTAAAAGGTCGGACACAGCTGGTAAAAACTCAGAAATATGTTGACACTGTTCAAAACTCGGAGCCTCGGAACATTATCCTGAAACTGAAACTCGGACATGGTGTGAACAAGATAAAAGCTCGGACCTAATAATCTTGAAGCTCAGACAAAAGAAACTCAGACACAATGAAACTCAGACACACGAAGAATTTTAAGAAAACTCGACTATATAAAACTCAAACAGGAACTATATATTGGAAACGGAATACATAACACTGGAATTATATAAAAGTCGGACCAGGAACTATATATAAAAGTCGGACCAGGAACTTTTATATAAAAGTCTGAACTTTTATAAAAGTCGGACCTATATATAACACTGGATTCCAGTCTGAACTTTTATATAAAAGTCGGACCAGAATTTTAAAGGTCGGACTATTAAACTCGGATATGGGAGAGTTTCTGTTTATATGAAACTCGGACATACTTTGAACATGGAATTCGGACATATGAAACTCGGACATATTCAAAACTCGGACCAGTTGTTAAACTTAGAATACCGTAAAGAAACTCGGACATAACATGATGAACTGTATGTTTAAAACTCGGAGACATGTACAAAACACCAAGACTCGGAGCCTATTACTTCATTCATCATTTAAAACTCTGATCTGTTGTATGTTATAAAAACTCAGACATAGAAACCCATAAAAGCTCGGACCCAAAGGAGGTAAGGAAAAACTCGGACCAGAGAAAAGGTAAAAACTTGGACAAGTGTAAAACTCGGACAAGCCTCCAGTAACTAGTCTCCGGACTTTCTCCCTAGTGTGACTTCACACTAGTTCACCAAAACCCCGGAAACACAAACACAGAGTTTTAAACTCAGACAAACCCTTTTGGATCAAAACCCTAGATCTCCAAACCAACACAGCCGACGAACAGCTTCATTTTCTTCAAGTTTTCTCCAGAATCTTCAAGTCTTCAAGATGTTTGGCGGAAACAAACATCAAATCAAGAACAATGGTGATTCGGAAGGCGGTAAGACCATTCCGAATCGGTAACCATGCTCTGATACCACTGTTAAAGCACCGGATCGATGACGAACATCAAACATTGCACTTGATTCAAGACATGAAGAACAAACATAAGATGAACAAGATAGAAATATGTAGAAGATGAATCCTTTATTATGAATCAGTCATCACAGATTACACAAACCAAAGGAGTATACATCATCTACAAGCTGGATTTAGATCACCAAGATCTAAACCCTAGCTTTCTCTCACTAACACATAGTCTCTCTCTCTAGAATTCACACCAGGAGGAACAAGTTGGGAGAGCAGCACAAAGCTTCAAGAGTTGCACAAAGCTTTCTCTAAAATGTTGCCCTAATCTACACAATACACACATATATATAGGCTAGGGACTAAACTCGGACAAACAATCTACACCAAAACCCTGACTTTTGTCCCTAACATAAACCCCTGACCTTTTTCCTAGACATAAAACTTGGACAAAATGTCCCTAGGATAAAGTTGGGACTATCTTTCAAGACTTGTACAATAAAGACCCTAACAATTGGAAAGCATACATTATCACCCAAAGTGCACTAACAAACTCCCCTTGGTCTTCATGTGGTCTTGAATTCTTCATTATTGTTGACTTTAACTTGGACAACTACTTTGGTTGACCAGAACTGATAAGCGACAGTTACCCGGCAGGAACTGCACTTACAAAAATAACTAAACTTAGTTAAACACTTAAACCTTAAAAACCCTAAAACACCTACAGCAGCCGGTGTTTCTTCCCCTTCTTCCTGGTTCTGTCTTCTTCTTCCCTTTCTTCCTGATTTCCGGCTGAAAACAACTCCGGCATCGGAATTCGTCCCCGAAATTTGCATATGGAACGCCGAACCTTATCATTCCAGAGCGCCGAACCTTATCATCCTAGAACGCCGTACCTAAGCAACTCGGATCGCCGGACCTAATCAATTTGGATCGCCGTACCAGGACGTTCAGGATCGGTAGCGGATTGCGATTGGGTACACCACGATCCAATACGTGGATCGTGGGTACCCTAGCGATTTAGGTAACTATGATCAAAACACTGTATATGGTACCTGTAACAGGTGTGGAATAGGACATGTTCCCTCCTAATGCCCAAACAGAGATCCCTCCACGATCCGCAACAGACAACCCAATGCCAACTATGCTGATTTTAGATCACAAGCCTCCACTACCTATCTTCCAGACACAGGATCCAATGCCCATGCCTCGGTAGATATGTCAGGTTTTGACTCTGCTGAGCCCTACTTTGGTGATGAGAGTCACCAAAGTCTCCTCTTAACATCCCATATGTCTCCTCTTATCTTTGGCTGTCAGTGTTTTTCTCATCTCCACCTAACAACCCATATGTCTCCTCTTATCCTACTCCATCCATCCCTATCCCACAAGACATACCAACAACCCCAGACTCAGTCCTACCGACAGCCCAAAACACCCCAGCCCCAAATCAGCACCCATCCCCTACAACACCTACAAAACCGGCCCACTTTACCAACCCAGCAACAACTCAAGATTTGTCCCAGACACAAAATCAGCCCACTATTACCTACTCCCGACGGCCCACATCTCAACCTACAACTCAACCTACTGCTTTTGACCGCTACAAAACCTCCACCAAGCCAGCCGTTGAGCCTGCTTCCAACACCACATCTACTGCCTCTTCAGCTGAACCAGCCCCACCTCCGCCACGTACTCGTCCACCAAACCTACGACAAAACCCAAAACAAACAAACACATTTAAACCCACCTCGTTCCATACATCGACTACCACAACCGACCCATCACCTGATGTTGAACCCACCTCCTTTGCCATTGCCAACAAAGCATCTCACTGGCGTAAGGTCATGGCAGATGAATACACTGCGCTTATTTGAAATGGTACTTGGTCACTGGTTCCTCGTGTTCCTCATACAAATATAGTTGACTGCAGATGGGTGTATAAGGTTAAACGGGATCAACATGGGGCTGTTAAGCGCCACAAGGCACGTTTGGTTGCTAAAGGCTTCAATCAGCAGGCAGGTATTGACTATACTGATACATTTAGTCCAGTGGTAAAATCTACCACCATACGGGTTGTTCTTTCACTGGCAGTTACACGTTGTTGGCCCTTGCGTCAACTGGATGTTCAGAATGCCTTCTTGCATGGTGACTTGAAGGAAACAGTTTATATGAAACAACCACAGGGGTTCATTGATCCTCAAAAACCCAATCATGTGTGTCTTTTACACAAATCTCTTTATGGGCTCAAACAAGCACCTCGGGCATGGTTTGAAAGACTTTCAGCTACATTAACTACTCTTGGCTTCCGGGGTTCTAAAACGGATCCCTCTCTCTTTATCTACTCACACCATGGCACACTTTTGTATATGCTTGTCTATGTAGATGACTTTATTTTGACAGGTAACAACAGCAGTGCAATTGATCACATTGTCAGGGGTCTTAGACAGTCCTTTGCCATACAAGACATGGGATCATTATCTTATTTCTTGGGGATTGAGGTTGTACGCACTGGATCTGATATTCTCCTCTCTCAGAAGAAATATATTACTGAATTGCTTGCTTGGGCAAACTTATCACATTCTAAACTGGTCTCCTCACCATGCACTACCAGTGTCACACTTTCTCTTGATGATAGTTCCCCATTTGCTGATCCCGTTAAATACAGGCAAATGGTTGGAGCTTTGCAGTATGTTACTCTCTCTAGGCTTGAGATCGCCTATGCGGTCAACAAAGTCTGCCAGTTCATGCACTCTCCAACTGAAAATCATTGGTCTGCCGTCAAACGTATTCTTCGGTATCTACATGGGACGGCTAATCATGGTCTAATGATCTCCAGCAATTCTTCTTCTATTTTACATGCCTATACTGATGCTCACAACTTAACCGCCTTTTGTGATGCGGACTGGGCTGGTTGCCCAGATGACCGTCGATCCACGGGGGGATATGCCATCTATTTAGGATCGAACCTTGTCTCATGGTCAGCTAGGAAGCAGAAGACTGTCTCTCGGTCATCCACTGAAGCAGAATACAAGGCCTTAGCCAATACAGTTGCTGAATTAACTTGGCTTGAAACATTGTTAGCTGAACTTCGTGTTTTTATGAAGATACCTCTGGTTTTATGGTGTGATAATTTGGGAGCTACATATCTCTCTGCCAATCCAGTCATCCATGCCAGAACAAAGCACGTAGAAGTAGACTTTCACTTTGTTCGAGAGAAAGTTGCAAGAAAGAAGTTATCTGTGCAGTTCATTTCTACACACGATCAAATTGCTGATGTCTTCACAAAACCTTTGTCCTCGGATCGTTTTCTCTTCTTGAAGTCCAAGCTCAAAGTTCGGTCCCGGCCTTAGCTTGAGGAGGAGTATTAGTCATAGTGGATCCTTACTTTATACTAGTCAATAGTGGATCCTTACTTTATGCTATTAGTCATAGTGGATCCTTACTTTATGCATTATGTTTTGTTGTTCTTATAGATTATGTCTCCTTGCTTTATGGTTTGTATTGTCCTATATAAGGACCTCCTAATGTACTCAATAATACAACAGAAACATACAATACAAAGTCTGATTGTGAGCAGGGGCGGACCCAATGCTTTAGCAGCCGTAGCACGGGCTATGGCACAAGTGCGTATTCTTAGTGTATTTTTTTCAGTTTTATACTAAGGATACCCCTTAAATAATACAACGATACACCTAACCAACCAAAACTTGTAGAATAAAAGAGCCCCATTGAAACAGTGGCCCACTTGCCCAAATTATTAATAATATGATTGAAATTGTGGCCCAATTAGTTAGCTATTTGTTTACTTTATTTATTTATTGTCGTTTTTTTATATTTGTTTTACTTTATCTATTTATTGTCGTTTTTTATATTGTATGATTGCATGGTAAAAAAAAACAATACTTAATTTAAAAAAGTATTAACCAATTGGTTTGGTTAACAAAGATGTGGATATCACTAATAAAAGTTACCAAGTAAGCTCTTGTTCTCTTCCATCTTTTTATTTGCATATTATAAGTTAGTTAACCCTAATGTTACACTAGCTGCTTCTTGTATTTTTCCATTGAGATAACGTTTTATGAATTGCAGTTGTTGATTGTTTTTGTATAATCTAAGAAAACCCTGGGCACCAGCAACTCTTGAACATTTTTTATTGGTATTACAAGTATAGAGAATATGTATTCTTTTCAAGTTCAATTTCAAACGCACTACTTTTGAGTACTATCTTGGACAAATCATAGCTTATTACACTTCTAAACACATAAGTTGGGTTGGTTATAACCGATAAATACAAGAATCAAACACACTTTAAATTTTTTTAGCATTCATTTCTAGTTTTCTGGGTGAAAATGATTTCGGTTTTTGTTAATTTTGTCAGACTAAGTTTGTGTGGTCGTATAAGACAAGAAGACCACAATACTTTAAGTTTGCAATTCAATCTCTCATTTCTTCACAAAGTAACCTTCTAATTATCTTTCTTTTTTGCTAAAGTGATTGTGTTAATTGAACTTCCACCACCTGATTAGTTGATAATATATGCACACCATATGTTTGATAAAATGCTTGTGTGAGATAAAGCCTCTAAAAGTTGGGTAAATACTCCTTAATCGCCAGCCTGCTTTGGTAAAATGCTTCTTAATTAGCAGCCTGGTTAAGAAACCTGTTTAGTAAAATGCTTTGTTAAAATTTAAGCGGGCTTAGATGGGACGAATATTTTTCAAATTTAACAAATATTTTTCAGAGGTAAAAGCTTATGTTTGGCTGCTTAAACTTTCCTGTTTTAGGCGTAGCAAGACCGCCCACAAATACCAAAATGTGTAGAGTTGGCGAATATGTTTTAGGCGTACCAACATCCCATATATGCAGCACGTGGCCAAACATTACATCAAATCTGGTGTGAAAAACTTCAAAAACATATTTGAAGAATATGCTTGCACCAAACTTGGATCAACTTCAATGTATGCGCCAAACTTTAAATCTGCAATTAAATGACTTCATTGCTTCACAAGGTAACCTTCTAGTTTCTCCTTCATTTTGCTGATCTGATTGTGTTAATTGAACTTCCAGTGCCTGATTATTATCCTAAACCCATGGTAACAAATTAGCTGATTAGTTGATAATATATGCACCCCACCTGTTTGATAAAAAGCTTGTGTAGATAATATATTCTGTTTTGGATAATTGCAGTCATTAGTCATTCACTACAAGAATCCATCTTTATATTTCACCTTTTTACCAGATTATTCGGGGTTGGGGGATTAAATAATGGGGAATCACTGGGGTTTGGGGCTCCATTTTGTATTTGTAACTATTTTTTTGGTTGCAACCACAGATACCTATTTGGGTGCTCGAATTAATCGATTAAGATATTTGTGTGGTATCATACACAGTGTCATAGATGACTATGATTTGTTGTCATCATGGGTTGGTAATGACTGCTGCCGCTGGGAATTAATCGATTAAGATATTTGTGTGGTATCATACTTGTGTTCTTAAAACAGTTTTTTTATGATAATTTCTACATACGTGACATGATATGCGGTTAACTAATTGTATATAATCTCACCGGACAAATATACTTGTCTATAGTGAACAAAAGCTCAATGATCACCTATTCTTACTTCTTATTTGGGAGCTTTTCCCATTCATGCACACTATTGTAGTGTTGTTGATTCGCTTTTCCGAAAGAAATCAACAAACTGTAAGAAAAAAAACAGAGCAGAAAATGTCTACTTCTGTTAAGGGGATACGGAGTGGTGCGGCAAAGTGGTTTGCCGCGCGGGAACACCGCCGCCGACCCCCCTTTGCCGCTCGGTTTCAATCTTGATCGGTGACCAAATGCCGCTCGGGAAAAGCCAAAAAAATGACCGTTGAACGAGGTAACGGCTATAAAGCCGTTTAAAATAAAAAAAAATATTTTTTCTTTAAAAAATTAAACTACAAGTACCAAACCAAACCATACCCAAATACCTTCAAATTTATACCCCAACCAAACCAAAAAATACCACCAATTCTTCCCAAACATTTACAAAACAAAATGGCGGATGAACTCCCGTTATGGTTCCCACCCATGAGTAGCGACGATTCATCCGATAGTAGCATTCTTTTTCTCCAAAATCTCATCGAAGAAGCCGAACTTCAAGACACGGGCACATCTAACCTTGGTTTAAAAAAGCGTGAAGCGCTCCGAAGTGTTTTGGTTCCAAAAGCTTTAAGCGAAGCTTCAAGCGCGAAGCGAGAGCTTCACGTATACGAAGCGCTCAAAATTAATATATATATATATATATATATATATTGTACACATCAATATGACCTATTCTACTTGTTAATCAATAACAAACACAAAAACATGATTAAAAAACACACTTAACACATAAAAAACATAGTTAAAACATAAATTAAAGTCGAAACACACTTAGGGTAAAGAAACAGGCCTCATTTAACCATATTTAAAGACCGTTGGGCTTAAAAAATGTCCCAAATGTGACCTGATTGGGCTGAAGCGTCGCTTCAAACCATCATCGCTTCGTGCTTAAAGCTCGCTTCACAGCGCTTCACGTAATATAACGCTTCAGACCAAAAAAAGCGATGTTTCCAGCGCTTCACGCTTAAAGCTCGCTTTAAGCGCGCTTTTTTAAACACAGCATCTAACCGAAGAGATATATTGAACGTCAACGTGTGGTGGGGCATGAGACACTCATGGCGGATTATTTTGTCGAAGACCCGAAGTACAACGAAGATATTTTTCGGCATAGGTTCCGTATGACGAAACGTTTGTTTCTAAAAATTGTGACCGATGTGGAAGAGAATAACTCATGGTTTCAAGAGGCCATCGATGCGCGAGGTAGGAAGGGCTTTACGCCGTTGCAAAAGGTGACATCGGCTATTAAACAACTCGCAACTGGTAACACTCCAGACGAGAACGCCTAGTACTTGCATATGGCCGAAAGAACTTCCCACGAGTGCCTAGAATATTTTTGCGACACGGTTTGCAAAATATAAGCTCCCGAGTTCTTACGTAGACCGACAAGCCACGACATGGCACTTTTATACGAAGCTCATGAGGAAAAACATCACCTTCCAGGTATGTTCGGTAGCCTTGATTGCACCCATTTCGTTTGGCGATTTTGTCCGACAGAGTATCGAGGCCAATACATGCGAGGAGATCACCGATACCCGACTGTTATGCTCGAAGCGGTTGCATCTCAAGACTTATGGTTCTGGCATGCTTTTTGCGGTCCACCGGGTTCACAAAACGATATCAATGTGCTACAACAATCTCCGTTATTTTTAACGGAACGAAATGGAACCGCGCCAAAATGTTTATTTTACCTTAACAACCATTTATACAAACGTCGTTATTTGTTCGCGGATGGAATCTACCCTCCGTGATCCGTGTTTGTGAAGTCGATCCCTTACCCTCACGAAGTAGACGAAAAGAAATTCGAGAAGCAACATGAGGCGGCAAGAAAAGACGTCGAACGGGCTTTTGGTGTTTTAAAGGGGAAATGGGGTGTATTGAGTCGGCCGATGCGAGCAAGAACCGTTAAAGAAAAATTAGGAGTATTGTGTACACGTGTATTATTTTACACAACATGATTTTGAAAGACGACGGAAAGGCGATATCACCGGTGCACATTCGGGATCCTCCAGTCGAGCCCGCTCTAGACGCTACGGTGTTGGGCGAGTTGATGGATGAAGACAGGCATTGGAGACTAAAACAGGATCTCATAAAACATCTCGCAAGTCAAGATTTACCCCACCTTTTGGTCGATTCCGACGAAGACTAGTTTAATTTATTTCAAGTTCATGTAATTTTATTGGTTTTTAATTTAATGTAATTTTAATGTTTTTAATTTAATGTAATGTTATTGTTAATTTATTCTACATTTATTAACTTAAATATTAAATATACTAGTTTACAAAAAATAAAAAATAAAAAAAAGTTTACCACTTCAGCAAGTGTATAACCATTGCTAACACTTTTCAGCATAGTTTAAACACTTTTCACTGATTGACGTGGCGCACTCTGATTGGTTGATTTTTTAGTTTGTCACTCTCAAGTGTCTAACCACTCCTTATACCCTTATTATGGTCTCAAAAATTCAGAGGCATTTCTTTATTGAACAAATCAAATGACATGACAAAAAAAAAATAAAAAAAAAATAAAAGAGGAAACAGATCTAACAAACTTACCAGGTATTCGATTCTAATCAACAGCTTCAGTAAATTAGTTAAAACTTAGAAAGGTTAATTGCAATAATATCCTTCCACTCTACTTTTCATATTGTGAATGCTTTTTATTAAGAGTCTCCATTTCAACCCAAACTTATTTTGATGAAAACCTGTTTTGACCCTAACCAAATTGACCTGTTTCTGATTGAACCACATATGACCCGTTGCATGACCCAAGCCTGCCAAACCCTTGCCCGGATTCAAGCACTTAAGTTGGGCTTTAGATCTGATGGGCTAAATTTATCCTTGGGTTTTTAATTGCTTTTGTTTTCTTAAGCCCAATATCAATCAAAATGATTTTAGTAGTTTACACTTTAAACTAATTTTTGTAAATGATTCAGAAATTATATTTTGAATTACTTGTTACGAGACAATTGTGTAAATCAATATAATATTAACTATAGAATATTGTGGGCCCAACTCAGCAGCCCAGTTCAAGAAGGTCGGCAAGTGGAATGGCCCAGAAGGCATGAATGAGATTAATGAATAGGTTCTTCTTCCCATACCCTAATCTGAATTGTTCTCTTCCTATTGTAATCAAATTTCTTATGAACTTCAGTATCTACTATCTACTGTTTCCTAAATCCCTGTTGTTGATTGTTTAATTCATTAGTGTTCACATCATGTTTAGGTTTTAGGTTAAAGTCTAGAAGATTATATTATACTTATATATATATATATATATATATATATATATATATATATATATATATATATATATATATATATATATTTGTAGAAAAATAGTAAATAATGAAGGTCCGGCTAGGGGAGGATCTAGTCGCCTACTCACTACAAGAACAGGGCACTTTTACCGGCGACAGTTGTCGCCGGTATTGGTCACTTTTGTCGCCGGTATTGAGTTTTAGCGGCGACATATCGCCGGTATTGCGTCGCCGGTATTGCTGGGACGCTATTGTCCAGTTGTCGTCGGTATTGACTACTGTCGCCGGTATTGATCGTCCTCTTTTAGCGACGACATATGTCGCCGGTATTGATCATTCGTCGGTAAAGGTGGATAGGCAATAGCGGCGACAGCTGTCGCCGCTAAAAGTCTATTTTTTTTTTAATACAGCAGCTGTATATACAGCTGCCCAGCCGGTTTTACGGCCGAAAAACAAAACCTGCCTATTTTCAAACAACGCAAGCATACGCTATGAACATAATCAACATATACTAAAGGTAATATACTTAAAAACTACGTTTAAGTCGTACATTATATCCTACAACGTTTAATTAAATCTAAATCATACATTAAAAACAAGTCACTCATCGTCATCGTTATCGTTGGGTCCATCGTCGGATTCATTATCGAATAAGTTGTCAGAATCGTAGTCTTTTGACTTTCCTTTTCCTTGTGAAGCAAGATAGCTGTTAAGTTGGTTCAAAAATGACGGGGTTTGGAACAAGCTGTTAACAAAATCCTACAATAATAGATAGCAAAACGTATATTAGCATATTAATTAACGCTACCAACATATATTTAACAAGGAAACATGCGTTCGTTTGTCATTTTATAAATTGCGTAGTTTACCTCGGAAAAGGGTTCTTGCGTCCGAGCTTGCGAAGACGACATGTTAGATGACGAGTGCGAGGACGTGTTGGAAGAAGGTTTAGGCCCCATCCCGCGATACCATCCTCGGCGCTCTCCCAACGCTTCTTGATACGGGGCAATTGGAGGACCATCGCCGCTCCATTCATCTGTGGCCTGTTGTATGTTCCGCTGTATTTTACGAAGATGATTAAATATATATGTGTGTGTATATATATATATATTTGTTATAGAAAATAATACTTAAAAGAAATACTTACGTAATTTTGTTCAGCAATCGGATCAACCCAATTCCCTTGATTGTCCGTGTGGGTTTTAGCATACGTAGGTACCCAATCCAAATTTTGTTTAACATTACACTTAGATTAGACATTAAATAAACAAAAGCTTGCACACACGCACACATACATAAAACATTACATTTTTATAGGCGGTGCTACCGTACGAAGATGTCCCCCCACGGTATGGGAATTGTTGTTTTTCGCGTACTTTTTTGTTGGCATTGCTTCTTTTAATATAATCTTCTTGCCGGAAACCTTCGATGGTTCTCAACCAGTTTTCATAGGGCATATCCTTGGGATGGTGTGCCCTTGCACTCTCAAGATCATTGTAACCTCCCTGGCTATCAAATAATTGTCTAGCTTCATGCTTGCGGTCATTGTATCGCTTCATAAGCACAGTCCTTATACCACCCTTCAAGTTTTTCGCGTCATAATCACGTTCCACTTCATCAAGATTGAAATTTTCCTACAAATTAAATAAAAGAGTTAAAATATCATATATAAATTATATTTGCATGTGCTATAAAATTTTATGCATATAACTTATTTACCCGTAAGTGGTTCATGACGGCATCCTTGTAATGTGGTTCAACAGCATCCCATCCAATTTTATCAAACGGGATGGCCCGCCACATATACAAGCCGGCCTCCCTTGAAAACATGTCTCTTGATCTACCAACAGGGGTAAACGTGACCTGTCGATCAAACGTAAGCGACACAGGCCCCCCCGCTTTTACTAGACGCCGTAGTGCTTCGTTTTTAGCTTTCCCCCTAACCTTCTTTCGGGGAACCGCTGCAATTAAAACAAAAATAATTAGTAACAACATTTATAATATATAAAATATAAGGACTACAAAATAATTTAGTAAAAAACTTACCGTCTGTCTCGTGTGTGCCACGAATCCCACCAGGAGGAAGCGGTGGATCACCAGCGCCGTCACCCCCATGTCCCCAGGGGGCCACATCAGCCATCAGATACGCGAATATCAACAATATCGAAAACATAATCCCTATAAAGTTACAAATGTTACAGCATGTGTATCTAATACAAATTAAGCGAAAGTACAACAACGGTAACTCAAATTCAGATAAATGACTCGAGTCCTTGCTTGTATTGAGGTGAATGACGTGGGGAATCAATCCAACTTTTATCGATAGGCCTTATGCAACTGAAAGAAAATCTAATTTAGGATTAACAAGACAAGGGTAGGCTGCTAAACCCACTTTTTGAACACTTTATCTCATATGTGAATGTGTATTACATGATTGTTTGTTTAAGAAAAATTCGGCAGCATTTCCTCTTAGCTCCCAAGTATATATGTAATGATATATATACCCGAGGAGCAAAGAGAAAATGATAACCGAATCCTTCTTAAACAAACAATCATGTAATACACATTCACATCCTAAATGAGATAAAGTATTCAAAAAGCAGTCCCAAGATAAACGGGGACAACCCGAAATTAATTTCTAAATCAATTTCGGGCGGGTATTTCTAAGCTCGCTATGTTTAAAATGATTAATTCAAACACGGGCACAGTTTTTTAAGCTTGTTATGTTCTTAATGATTGTTTTAAATTTTGGGCGGAACGTTATGTTTTAAATCATGATTTCAATTTCGATCGGGTGTTTTCTTAGCTCGTTATGTTTGAAATGATGAATTCAATTTTTGGCGGGTATTTTCTTAGCTCCTTTTGTTTTAAATGGTGATTTCAATTTTGGCGGGTATTTTCTATGTTCGTTATGTTTTAAATGATAATTTTAATTCAAGGAGGGTATTTCCTAGCTAATATATATTTGTCAAAGTTAAATATAAATGTTTTCAAACCTAAACAGAAACATACAAATTGTCATCTCAAATATATTTTTTTCTCAAACCTAAACATAAACATAGAAATTATCAACTTAAACATTTTTTTTTCAAACATGACCATAAACATAGAAATCATGAAACTTAAACATAATGTATGCACATTAACACATACTTTATTTATAGACTTACAAACCCACATACATGCTTACATACACCTACATAAACATACAAACATTCATCCTTACATACACATATACATGCTTACACAAATACATAGATTTTCATAAACACATTTTCCCCAAATACACCTACATTATACATTTGACATACTAACATACACCTACATACATACATTCATAGACATGCATACACACATACATGCTTACATACACCTACATACACAAATACATAGATTTTCATATACACATTTTCCCCAAATACACCTACATTATACATTTGACATACTAACATACACCTACATACATACATTCATAGACATGCATACACACATACATGCTTACATACACCTACATACACAAATACATATATTTCCTTATAAACATTTTCACCAAATACACCTACATTACACATTTATCATCCTTACATACACATTTACATACCTAAACCAAAAATTATACAATCTCTAAACTTTGAAAAAAATATACATATAAAACTAACCGTATTTTCAAGTTTCAAAGAGAAGGTGACCGGATTCGTGATGGTGGTGACCGGAGAAGTAGACCACGGATCGGATTTCTCTTCCATAAACACAAAAATTAAACCCTATTACATGTATATAACAAAATAAAGAAGAAATTTAACAAAATCAAAGTTTAACTAACCAATTTGTGAGGAAAAATCGCGTCTGGCCGGAGTGTTCTTTTTTTTTTTGGGGGAAAAGTGCAGAGGAGGGAGAAATACGCGCTAATATTGACGGGTAGGTGGATAGATCATTAGCGGCGACGACGTGTCGCCGGTATTGTCTTTGTCGCCGCTAATAGGTTAAAAAGAGATAAGGTTTCTGTGGCTAGGGTTTAAAGTTCTGACATAAGCTTTTAGCGGAGACGTGTTGTCGCCGGTATTGGTCATGACTAGTCGCCGCTAATACTTATTAAATCCCCAACCGTTAGATCAGGATTTTGATCAACGGCTGGGGTTTGGTCTGAGAGTCTTTGACGCGGATCGACCAATAGCGGCGACAATAGGCCTGTCGCCGCTAATGACCTCCCTTTCTTGTAGTGTACTCCTTGTGTACGAACCAACCCGGTTGTGCGGAATCCAACCGGAAATGGCAAACCGAGAACGAACACGACAAGAACACGAGATACAAGACCGAGACTCAACGATTAACACCAATGTATTAATACGTAAGAAAAGTCGGTTACAAGCTCAATGTTTACAAAACAATCTTTGCAAACTCTCTCTTGAATCTCTCGGTTTCTAACTTGTGCGATCCTTCTTGTCTGTCTTGTGTCCCTGTTGTCTTGTTCTACCGAAAACAAGTGTTTTCGGCAAATATATATATGTGTTCACTTGTGCGATTGGGGTTCGGCCCATGTGGGATTCTCGGCCCAACATGCAAGATGATAAAGGCCCATGCATTCTTTACGTATCAGAATTGAAGATTTGTAATGTTTAGTCAACTGATGACATCATCATGACATCACCAAGGTGATGTCATGGTGATGTGTCGACGGGAAAGGCCGCGGCGCTTTGTGCTTCGCGTGTCGAACTCTGGGACGCACGACGGAGGAATGTCGTGGCGTCGGGCTTGAGCCGAACCTAACCGGGTCGAACCGAACCGAGTTGAACCGAACCAAGTCGCGTCCACATAATATGTATCAACAAATAATTTAAAAATGTTATAATTCTAAATTTGCTACTATAAGTATGAAACTAATACATTTAAAATCATATGCACACCACCTGTTTGATAAAATGTTTGATAATAGTAAACAGAATGCACCTATTAGAAGATCCTTTGGCTTTTTTTTTTTTTTTTTTTTTGCATTCATATATCACCAAACAATATCCTTTTTTTCCTTCTTTTACATAGTATATTGGTTAATTTCATCAACAACTGTTATGATGTATGTTCGTAAGATCAGTAAAGCAGTCGTCCCATTTTATAATTTGGGACAGGTGTTTCGGATAAAATAAGAAGACCACAACACTTTAAGTTTGCAATTCAATCTCTCATTTCTTCACAAACTAACCTTTTAATTTATCCTTCCTTTTTGCTGAAGTGATTGTGTTAATTGAACTTCCACCACCTGATTAGTTGATAATATATGCACACCACATGTTCGATAAAATGCTTGTGTGAGATAAAGCCTCTAAAAGTTGGGTAAATACTCCTTAATCACCAGCCTGCTTTGATCAAATGCTTCTTAGTTAGCAGCCTGGTTTAGAAACCTGTTTGATTAAATGCTTGTGGATATTAAAGCCTTTGAATTTGGGTATTGTTCCTTCAACATGTTTTGTATGACACATACCTAATGTATAATAATCAACAGCCTTGTTTTGATCACATATAAAGAGAAAAGACCCAAAACCTAAGCATTCACATCCATCCCACCATATTTTCACCCTAAATTACACTAAAAAAACACTACATTTTCTCTCTTCTTTTCAATTAAATAATATTTTTATACCTTTATTATTACCTTTTCTCTCTCCCCCACTCACAATCACTTTCAAAATATATTACAAAATTACAGGGGTGAACAGTATCCCCCAAATATACAGATGAAAAGTAACATTTTTTCTCTCTTCCACTCACAACCACTTTCTATACTTTTTATATTTTAAAAACACCACACACATAATTTGATGCCATGGATGTGAATGCTCTAATGCATCTATTAGGAGATCCTGTAGTTCTTTTTTGCATTCGTCACCAAACGATATCCTTTTTTTTTCTTTCATTTACTTGGTATATTGGTTAATTTCATTGACAACTGTTGTGATGTCCATTTTAGAAAATTACAGTCATTAGCAACCAAGTGCCAAGTATGATGATTTAAAATATTTACATTAATACATATGCATCTATACATATACACCAGTGTTCTTTAATCAAGTCTTTATAAAACTTTGTAGTGGTTTGACCAAGATAAACAGAGGGGCCCTATGTCTTTTGGAAAAAAAAAAATTGCCGTGTTGATTTCCTAGTCTTCCGTGGTAATAATTAAGTTTCTATTCATTTCTAGATCTATAAATGGACTAGTTTCGTTATTCTCAAGAACCCATCACTTCATCTAAGAATCCATCTTTTATATTTCTCGTTTTTCTATCTTAATTGGGGTTGTGGGATTAAATAATGGGGAATCAGTGGGTTTTGGGGCTCCAATTTATTATTGTAACTATTATTATGGTTGCAACCACAAATACTTGTTTGGGGGCTCGCAATATAAATAGCACGGTGGCTTGCTTTGAGCATGAGCGGCTTGCTCTTCTCAAATTCAAACACAGTGTCAGAGATGACTATGGTATGTTGTCATCATGGGTTGGCAATGACTGTTGCCGCTGGGAAAGTGTCATGTGTGATGGTGTCACCGGACATGTTGATAGTCTTCATCTTGAAGGTCGTACTGATCTTTATTCTCGAGAATGCTTGGTTGGTAAAGAGTTGAGCACTTCTTTAGGAGAGTTGAGGCATCTAAAACACTTGGACTTGAATGGGAATGATTTTCAAGGAAACCGGATCCCTGAGTTCATTGGATCCTTGAAACAACTAACTTACCTCAATCTCTCTAATACATTTTTTTCTGGTATTATTCCTCATCACATTGGAAATCTGTCTAATTTAAAAAGTCTTGGTCTCGGTTATAATTCTCTGATCGCACATGATGTGAATTGGATTTCTGGCCTTTCGTCACTTGAGCATCTTGACTTGAGTTATGTGAATCTTACTGGAGCAAAAATACTTGATGTGGTGCTTTACATGGCTCCTTCAGTTAAAGTGCTAAGTTTGTCAAATTGTGGTCTTTTAATTGACGATAGTGGTTGGCTTCGTAATTTGAGCACTACACTTTCCAACATCAAACACCTGGATCTTAGCAGTGAGAATATTTTCACAGGTAAACTCCCTCACTTTTTTCAAAACATGACATCCCTACAATTCCTGGATCTTTCATCCTCTCCTCTTGTTGGTGCATCCAACTTTGCAAACTTGCTAAGCATGATCCCTTCTTTATTAGAGCTTCACTTGTCATTTTGTAACCTCGAAGAGACGCACCTATCTCATATTCTTCATAATCTTACTACCCTTTCTAATATCCAACATTTAGATCTATCTTCAAACTTGTTATCAGGCTCAATTCCAAAATCTCTGACAAAATTAAAAATGTTACAAGTGTTAGATCTATCTGATAACTACTTAACGGGCCCCATTCCGACATTCCATGTGGAACTTACCGAACTTTACCTTTCTGGAAATAAATTGAACGGTTCAATTCCAGAAACCATTGGAAGATTAGCTGCTTTAACAACTTTTTCTGTAAACCGCAATAAGTTAAGCGGGACTATTCCGGTTTCAATTTGGCAACTCTCTAAACTCCGTTCTCTTGATGTCTCTTATAATTCTTTGGAAGGAGAAATTTATGAATCCCATTTTGCTAGTCTTTCGATGTTGAAGAAGTTCTATGTAGGTTCTAACAGTAAGTTGACTTTGAATGTTTCACGTGAGTGGCTTCCTCCATTCCAGTTGAGAGATATTGATCTCAGTTCTTGCAAGATTGGAAACGGATTTCCTCAGTGGCTTCGAAATCAGAGGAAACTTCAAAGATTAGTGTTATCTAACACATCCATTTCAGGACCTCTGCCCACATGGGTGCGAAAGATGCCCATCATTCCTTTCATGGATCTCTCCCACAACAACCTCAGTGGACCTTTAACCAACCTTCCTAATGGGAACGCTAACGTGGATGATGACGAGGATTTTGTTGATCCAATGTTATATCTTCAAAGTAACACTTTCAATGAGTCGATTCCAAGGTCCTTGTGCAAGAGGACGAATTTAGTTAATCTTGATCTTTCCAACAATAGGTTAACTGGAGAAATTCCAAAATGTTTCAAGAATCTGCAAAACCTGCACTTCCTGAGATTAAGCTCAAATGGGTTAAGTGGCATCATTCCAAGTTTTATAGGGCACTTTTCAATATTAGCATTGCTAAACTTGAATGATAATAACTTTAGTGGTGATATTCCTGCAGAACTTTGGAATTTAAGTGGGTTATGGATCTTAGATTTGGGTGATAATGCATTCTGCGGAAAAATGCCAGAATGGACTGGAGAAAAAATGAAACAATTGGTGGTCTTCAGGTTACACAAGAATAACTTCACTGGAGGAATCCCTCGATCTCTGTGCACAAATAAATATCTTCAAATTTTGGATGTTGCTCACAACAGCTTAACAGGAACAATCCCTCGTTGTCTAGGAGAATTGCAAGGTATGCGTAACGGTGATTCCAGTTTTTATTTTGGTGAGGGTATCGAGGAGGCGCTGGTTCAGGATATGAAAGGCAGTTCTTATGAATATACCAATACATTGGATCAAGTAAAAAACATAGACCTTTCAAGCAATAAATTCGTTGGAGAGATACCTGTGGAATTAACTACACTTTCTGAATTGGTGGGTCTCAATTTGGCCAATAATCATCTTAGTGGAGGCATTCCAGACAACATTGGAAACATGAGAATGTTAATTTCTCTCGATTTATCAGGAAACGAGTTGGGCGGGCTGATCCCTCCAAGCATTACAAATTTGACTTTTTTGAGCCATTTGAATTTGTCAAACAACAAATTGTCGGGCCGAATTCCAACAGGAAATCAATTGCAGACCCTCATCGATCCGTCAATATATGCGGGGAACAAAGATCTATGTGGTTTTCCGATGCCAAAGAATTGCTCCAATCCTGATGACCCAACCATAACTCCCAATAAAAAGTATGAAGCAGCTCATGAGCCCAACAAGGTATGGTTTTATATGGACATAATGTGTGGTTCTGCAACAGGCTTTTGGGGAGTTATTGTAGTTTTGATGTTAAAGAAGCAGTGGAGACATAAGCTTTTCATGTTTGCTGAGGAGTCTATGGACAAGATACAGGTTGCAATCACGGTAAGAGTTAACAAGATGAGGAGAGGAAGAGGAGCCATGTAGATCCCCTCGAATGCAAGTAGTTCATATATATATCATCAATTCTTGTTTTTCATTTTGTTGCTGCTTTTAGGATTTTAATCATAAGGTACTTGTTATATGGTGTGTGTTTATGTACATAAATAAATTTGTTATGTACTTCTTATCCATGTTAATTTTATGATTTTAATAGCTTTCAATGGTATTTCGTAAGCATATTAATATGATTATTACTCAAGACTTTGTATGGTCATGCCCCAACCCTAAGATATGAAAAATAAAGATATTTGTATGGTATCACACTTGTATTTGAACGTAACGTAATGTAATGTAATGTAATGTAATGTAATGTAATGTAATGTAATGTAATGTAATGTAATGTGATGTGATGTGATGTAATGTAATGTTGTGAAGAATTTATTTTTGTTAGTATGCTGCTGATCATGCTAACATGCCAGTATTGTCTTAGTTGCAATAGTATTCTTGTATTCTGTTAATATATTGTGAATCCATTTTTTTTAAGACCTGTCATTTGAACCCAACCCAAACTGATACCCCTGTTATAATGACCAGTTTCTGACCGACCAAAGCCTTTATGACCCGTTACATGACCCTACCCGACCTAACCATTTTTCCAGCCTTAGTTTAAACCAACTTTTAAACAAATCTCATTAAATTACATCTCTTTCAACCCCATACTTTACCATATATATAATATCAAACCTTTATTTAATAAATTTGTGTTTCTTTTAGGCCTTTTTCAAAGATTATGGTTGAACTGAAGGATTTTATAAAGATTCACTCGTTCTTTGTTTCTTGTACTTCAATCTCCGTTGGAATTGTTTGTAGGCGCTGTTTGGGTTGATTCCTAAAACAAATCATTAAAGAATTCAGAGTGATTCTTTATATGTAAGTTACAAAAGAATTTATGAAATCGTGTTGCACAATCTTTTTTGTATTCATGTTCCATATGACAGTGTTGAATTTGCTTTCTGATCATTGATGCAATCAAGTATCAAATATTAATTTCTAGTAAGATATTGGTGCTGATTTACGCTTACTGTGAGCCTGCGGCGGGATAATGGGTCAAAACCGCTCCATATATAATTTCTGAGTAAAATGGCTGGCTAGACCCTCTAACACCTGTTTTGTCTATTACTTAATTCTTTTAGATGAGTAAGACATTAAACCTAATAATAAACATTATGTTATTAAATTAACAAATCTTTTTCAAAAGTAAAGACAACTTCAAAGCGTTTACCCTAACCCTTTATATCTTATTTTACTTACTGTGAGAACGAAATTTATTAAATGAGGTTTTTAAACGACTTTTATGAATAAAGAAAAACAGATAAATAGCTCAAAATTTGAGTACTATTCCTTGCTATTATCATGGACTCTTATTAAATATCCATGAATATTGATTTCATGTTTTTATTTCATTAAAACCGACCTAAAATGGGTCAACATCTTACACTGACATACTTTTACGCATCAACGCTCTGTGTGACTAGAACAAAAAATGAAGGAGGAAGCGGGTTGGGTCTTCTCTGGATTCCACGACTCTGGGTCAGGGTTGGTTGGATTCCGCGTGTATTCTAGACTTTCTAGTTCTTCAACTGGGCTTAGCTTTGATGGGCTAAACTGATCCTTGAGTTTTTAATTGGTTTTGTTGTTTTTAAAGCTAAACACAATGTAAATTTAACTATATTTTGGCAATTCTAACATTTTTTTTCTTTGATGTTATTTGATTATGTTTCCATTCTCATTCTTGTTTATGTCTTACATTACATATTATTAAGACTAATTAAGCTAATAAATTCTACTAACTAAGACTAATTATACTAACTTACCACTACTAAATTAAAAGTGTAGACTGAAACAATTACGAAAAAGAAAAGAAATGAAAAAGAAATCCAACGAGAAAGCATATATCCCTGAGCCCAATGGATACGGTCCAAACTCATTTGGAGTTGAAGTAGGTAGCCTAACACACAATCATAAATATCCGGGCCCAAAATCTAGTGAAGTGGAGGGCCCAAAGCAAGAGAAGTAAAAGAGTCTACAAGCCCTTTAATTGTTGCCGCTTGGGCTTGCTGGTAGTTAGGCCCAATATGTTTTGTACCATTTTAACATGCCATTTTTGTTTAACTGCCAGAAGCTTATCAATTGGATTAATTCTGTTGTCTTATATGTATTGCTATTTTGTGTGCATAAGTGTCTTTTAATATTTGGTGTTTTTTTTAAATGACAACGCATTACTTGATAACTTCATGATTATTAACTGGAGTTGCATATTTTAATTTAAATTCATGTCGAAATAATCACTTTTTGGTGTCTTTATACAATTTATGTTATTCACTACATTACTCATTGTATACTTTATTTTCATTATTAAGACTGAGATTACCAGGCCGAGACCCGTCTAATTGACATCTTTAATAATTAAATATCGATTTCAGTTTTTTTTTTATTTCATGAACAGCCTTAAATTGGTACACTTTGAAAGATCAAAGAGAAACAATGAACGGTTTTCCTCTTTGATATATCTAGGGTAAAATACAAAATAATCTCCCGCAAGTATTCAATCCTTACAGGTCGTTCTTAGTTATCTGCAAAAAATCAAACAAACTTCAAATTTCATCTGATCCTTTTTTTCTAGTTTTAAATGATTTGGTTTTTTGTTAAATTTGTCAGACTCATGAGAAGTGTGGTCGTATCGTACTTCACATCACAAAGAAGACAACTATGATACATGCAGTGGCGGATCCAGCCAGTTTTTTCACTGGGTTCCTTTTTCCAAATCATACAAGGTTTACACTACAAAAAAACGTTTTTTTTTTCCAAATCATACAAGGTTTACACTACAAAAAAAACGTTTTTTTTTTCCAAATCGACTGGGTTACTGGGAACCCGTAAAAAGGCTCTAAATCAGCCCCTGGATACATGTCTTCTTCCTCTCAGGGGCCGGACCCCCTTGAAAAAAAAAGTGTATTTTATAGGAAAAATCCCAATCGCACCCCTTGAAAATTTGGTTAAACCCATAGTTCACACCCCAATAAATAATAATACCTGGTTCCGCCACTGCTTCCATACATGGTCATGAGTACTCACGTAGCCCATTAGCCCCATGAATTTGCTTTATTTTCTTTTGGTCCATGTTCTTTCAGTTAATTGAGATAGTAGAATAGGTTGATTGTTAGTGGGGTTAGTTGCAGAAGTTGTTTTATTTATGTTTAGTTGTTTGGTGTAAGGCTATATAAAGCCATCATCTTTTTTTATTAATGCATACATGTGGAATTCCAAAAAAGTTATTTCTAACCTCTTAATTCTCATTCATTCTGTTATTTCTTCTTGCCTGACTTTGAACCGTATCAAACTAACACTTTAAATCTGCAATTCAATTTCTCATTTCGTCACAAGGTAACCTTCTAGTTTCTTTTTTCCATCTGATGTACTGATTGTGTTAATTAATTAAACTAACACCACCTGATTAGTTCACAAGTGTATATGCTAAGCCTAAGGTAACAAAGCTGATTAGTTAAATACATATGCAGACCACCTGTTTGATAAAATGCTTGTGTGAGAAAAAGCCTTTAAAAGTTGGGTAAATGTGATTAATCAGCAGCCTGTTTTGGTCTTGCTAATCAGTAGTCTGTTTTGATAAAATAGTCCTTAATCAGCAGCTTAATTCAGCAACCTGCTTGATCAACAACTGTTGTGATGCCTGTAGATTAATTACAATAGTTGGCAACCAAGTGGCGAGTATGATTATTTTAATACATCTTAGGGAAAATGTTAAGGTCTTTATAAAAAGCTTTCAACAATATAAAATATAGATTTAATTTATATGTATAAAAGAAAGTTTTGATCATATTAAATTAGGGTTGTCTAAAAAGCTCGCTCGGATTTAGCTCGGAAAAAGCTCGCTCGATATGACTCGATTTGAAAGTGAGCCGAGCCGGCTCGGCTCGTGACGAGCCAAATTGGCTCGGTTTGGCTCACTTGATAGCTCGACTCGGCTTAGCTAGAATTATTTTACTTATAATATACTAGGTTTTTACCCGGGATTGCTTCCCGGGCTCGATAAAATTACTTTAATCAAAATCTATTTATGATTAATATATAGTTAAAATCATACAAAAATAAAATCTTCGCGAAAGAAAAATAGGTACATGATCAAAGTGCAAATGCGACATGGTTATAATATAAGCATTAAAATGAGCAATGTAAACCTCAAAAGGTTTACATAGTTAAGAAATAGATAATAGATAAGTGATGTGAAACTCATTTTTTAGATAACATGGTTATGAAACGTACAAATGTAAGGTACACATAAGCCATTACGTTATCCTAAAAAGATCCTAGTGTAAGGTTATGTGTCCAAATGGATGGATCGTGATTGATAATAGTGATATATACGCAAATTCCTAGAGGTCACGATCACATCAAGAAAGCCTCATCTTCTAAGATGTTTTCACACATCTTGATTCTAAAGGCTGGCTTAGTCTCAGGCTAAACTTAAGACAAACTCTCGAAAGTTTATTGCAATTAATTAGCGGGCTAAGATTAATAGATACACATAAAACTTACAGGATTACAACATACCGGGGGTAGTTAAGGTAGTAATTATTTATATAATGTGTTCTAAAACTTTTGACAATAGTAAGTGTTTTGGGTCAATCCAAACTATACCAAACCACCCGTTGATGAAGCAGGTTTGCGTTCTGAACTGTATCCTATCCCCAAACCAAAATCCATTCCCACGCACACCTCGATTGCCACCTCCCTTTCCTTTTGCTCTTTTCCCACCTGCACAAATATGAAACAAATTGAATGATGATAATGACTTCACCCAGTAAAAAGTGAAAATGTATGCATGCAGTTCGGCCATGTAGATTCGAATTTACATAGGTTGTCCTTATGCGCAGATCATTAGAAAATGGGCAGAATTCTAGATCACTCATAAAATCATAGAAAAATACAATTGAAACTGTATAAACAATGTACAGATTTTGTTCATTTTCTCGATCGCTGAAAATCATTTCTGTAACCTGTAATGCGGTGATACTGGAATAAGATGAAGCCATACATATTAAAGTACTGAAATGCCGTGATACTGGAATAAAACAAAACCATACCATATTGAAGTATTTTGACAACTACCTAACAAACTATCACCAGTAACCAAGCTGTCAGATAAATATAAATTGTAAGTGGCAACTACATATGTGAAACCAAAAGGTTGATCAGTCCTTGATTGGGCAGAGCTTTGTCATCAGCAGATTGTACCAGCATTGCTTAGTGTCCAGCAGTCTTCTAAGCTTCATCAGTAGTTATGCATAACAGCAGCAGTTGTATCCGGTCAGTGGATACAAGACCATCAGTTGTTATAAATCATTTTCAAGGGGGAACCTTAATGTAAACCGCTGCTTATTGTGGATCCACTGTTGTGACCAGGTTTTGGCTTTACATTATCTGTTCCTCTGGTAGGGTTCAATCCCAACAATCTCCACCTGGAACAGATAATGCCAAAAACCTGTGATTATTCTGGATCTTTATTACTCATCAAAAGTTCCCTTGCTTTTCTTTTAAATTCTTCTTCAAATGCTTTGGAGCTTGTATCATCTTCATCCCGGCACAGTGTAAGTTCAAGGAGATCCTGCAAATCTTGAACACTAAGGCCTAGTGCTTCTTTCCTTGATATATACTTCACCTCTCCATTGGATCTGACCAGAGTCAATACGTGGGTCTTTTGATCAGAGAGCCACTTTAGTACTTTTAAACCCAATGGATTTCTTGGGAGAGATTTATTTGATGATGAGCTTTGAGATATTGGCCTTGAGAAGACTTGCAGACTTTCAGACATTCTTTTGAAAGCCATTTCTATGACATCATTTGCTGCAGCTATATCTTCTGCAGTTTCTCTTTCAATAAGCTCCTGCCTTTCAATGTCTATCATGTCTGTTGAAGTGTTTGGTGATGCAGGTTTGGTTAACATCCTTTTAAAAAGGTTTTGAAGTTTTTCTGAGTTTTCTTCTTTTAGACCCATTTTCATGATGGATTCTGTGAAGTACTCAACCTCCTTTTCTTTCACCTCTTCACTGGTCAACTGTTCTTTTTCTTCTTGATTTGTCACAAAAGTAGACCGGAACAGTGTATTGAGGTTTTCTATCTGCTGTTCAAGCTTCATTCTTTGTTCATGCTTCTTTGAGGTGCTTGATACAGTTATCTTTCTTTTCTTCAGCCTTTCATAGGCTTCATCAGTCTGCTGTTTTGACCATTTTGATATGGCTTCAGCAGTATCCATTTTTGCATCCACCAGCTCCTTTTTCTTTCTCTTATACTCAGCAGTTAGGTCAGGAACGAGCCTTTTGTATTTGCTCCAGTTTGGAGCATTCTTCTTCTTTGTAGGATCATTCTTGATTTTCTCAATCCTTTCTGCCTCATGCTTTAGAGCGATTATTGGCCATTCTTCGAACTGTTGTTCTTCAGCAGGATAGAATTTCTCTTTCATGATGTAGGCAAGATATTGTTTTCTTAACTTTTTCCTTTGATCAGCCTTTTCTTTGTTTAGGTCTTGTGCAAACTCTTCTATCTGCTTTACTTTTGTGAAGTAGAACTCCAGTCTTTTAGCAATGCCATCTTCGCTTAAACGTTCACGTTCACTCTCAACTTTAGCTCTTAGTTTAGCTTGCCTTGCCTTGACTTTGAGGTAATCATCCATATCATCTGGTGGCATGTAGCCTATGAGTGAGGAGAATCTTCTTTTTGAAGGATCTTCTTCTGTATAGAATTGCCTCATCTCATTTTTGATAGCTTCAAGTTCCAGTGGATGTTGTGCAGCATTAGGATCATGTATACCCTCATCGGCAGATATTGGCTTTCTTTTTCTGTTGAAGAGCTTTGGTTGTGATGTAGAGAAGGTGAGAGCAGTGGTGGATGATTGACTAACAGTTGTTGAAACAACTGGTGTCTGAACATCTGTTGTCATTACAACTGCAGATATGTCAGCAGTTGTCTTCTGCTTTTGAGCAGGGGATGGAAGTGGTGAGGTAGTTTTTGATGGTGGTGATGGTGGTGGTGAATCATCATCTGATATAAGATTCCTTCTCCTTTTTAATGAAGAAGGGGCAGATGATGTTTTGGGTGAATCAGTGGTTTGAATGATGGGGAGTGTCTGACAAACAACTGTTGAAACAACTGGTGCTTCAACCACTGCTGTCATTACAACAGATGTTGTAACATCTGTTGTCTTCTGTTTTATGACAGGAGGCAGTGGTGATGGTGTGATTGTAGATGATGGTGGTAGAGCAGTAGTTGCAGTGGTGTGTGGTAGAGTGGTGTGTGTTGAAGATGTGTGTGTTGATGACATGGCAGCTGTTTGGCTACTGACAGCAGTTTTTGTAACTACTGTTGTATCAGCTATTTGACTAACAGGTTTTGATACCTGCTTTTCTTTTTCTTTTTCTTTTTCTTTTTCTTTTTCTTTTTCTTTTTCAGGCTCAATATAAAGGCCATGTTCTATTCCCATCTTATTCATTTGTCTCAACAGCTTGATATTCTCCCCCTTTTTGGCATTATCTGAAGGAGGGTTATCAAGAATGTATAGGGAAGAAGGAACTTTGCCAGAGACACTTTGAATGCTAGCCTTTATAGCCTTGATATCTGCTTGAGTATCTTTGAACCTTGATTCCACCATGTTGGTCAGCATTTGTACATGAGTAGCATGGTTTTGATCAGCCATTTGTTGCTGTTTTTCAAGCATGGCTTGAAAGATATTCCAGAGGTCATTTGCAGCAACTGCATGTTGTGCAGATGCTTGAGTAGGAACAGATGCCTGTGGTGGGGCAGCAGTAGACTGTGCTTTTTGAGCTTTTAAAATCTCTTGCACCATCTCCTTTATTTCAGCAACTGAATCTTCAAGTTTGTCAACTCTGTTCGTCAATTCCTGATATTTTGAATCATCACCTACTTTAGTAGGATCATCTGAATCCCCACCAGCAGTGGTTATATCAATGTGACTTAGGAACAGAGTCCCAAAAACCACCCATTGATGCCCCTTGTTCTTGGTACTGAGGACTTCTTTCTTCAGCACTCGATAAACCTTTGATGGTACCAGTGGTTAGATCCAACTCACTGGTGGTTACCAAAGTTGCCATGGAAGAAATTGCCTTCAAGGGAGTCTTACTTATGAAACAACTGTCCAACTGAAGATCTGTTGATCCACCAGTTGTAGTTGTTGCTCCACTTGAACTACCACCGAGAGTTACTTGTAACTCAGGGGGTGTAACCTCCTCAATTGTTGCTGGGATAGCAGAAGTAGTAGCATCACACCCAGTCTCTTGTGGGGGTATACTCTCAGTGATAGGTGATAGAGAGGAACTGGTTTGTGTATGAGCTATAGCAGCTGCATGCAACAAGGGTAGCATGGATTGTGGCATTATGATTGGTGAGGGTATAGGTGTTGAAAGAGACATGTCCTTTTGTGAGGATAGAGCCAAGTGGATCTGGAGCTTCATAATTTGGTGTCCCTGTGATTACAACCTGATCCTTTTGTGAGGATGCAGGAGGAGTTTCAGGCATGGGTTGAGATCTTTCTTCCAACTGCTGTGAGGAAGTAGCAGCAGTGGTTTGTGGTGACTTTTGTGTTGTCACAGGCATTTCCTCTGGGATCTCATCTTCCAGAGTTGCCTTTGTTTTGGGTTTGGTGGGTTTTCTGGATGTTTTTCTTTTGGTCTTTTTGGTGATATCAGGTGTGGGTTTCAAAGCAGTGGTTGTGTTGCTTTGATCACCTGGAGCAGTGGGCTCAGCAGCTGATACCTGAGGAGCAGTTGTAACCGCTAAAATCTGCTCAGGTACCCCTGCTTTTGTTTTTATTGGTGCCAACATTCTAGTGAATGTTTCAGGTGTCAAGCTTTTTATTTGAAAATAGACACCTTGTTTAAGCAAATTTTCATTTTTCTTATCAAATTTTTGTATAAAATAATAACTCAAAAATCTTGGAAACAACAAAAATGCTTTACTTTCAACGTTTTTCACCATGTCATTGAAAATCTCCTGGGAGTAGTTGTAGTCTTTATTATTCAAAATAGCGTAACCCAGGCATTGAATTTTTAATGGTATTTCGTTAAAAGATGTTGTTTTATTCGAAGCACACATCAGAAGTGTGTGAAATAAAAATCTGGGTGCAGATGGAAAATAACCCTTTTGTAGGGTATCTACCTTTGACTGTTCTGCATAGCCCCTTTTCAGAAAATCAGCTTTTAACTCGTTTTTTGTCAAAAGAAGCTTTACCTTTCTGATCATCGAGTTTGAAGATTTCTGATAATGATTGCGGAGTGATTTGAATCGCAGTACCCTGTATCGAGGAGTTAATGGCTACTACTTTATCATCTTGTTTTTCAAGCGTAGCATTTTTCCAGAACTCTCTCTGGGTTTGCAGATATATGGGGGCGTCTACTGTCAACAAAGTTTTGTACTTTGATGTAGATATGGTGTCGAGAATGGAATCGAAGGTATGATTGTTTGTGGGTTTTGTGAGTAAACCCAAATAGTTGTGAGATTGTTTGTATGGTATCTCATTGGATTCTTCGGCCGTTTGAGCGACTTCATTTGAAGGTGTTGGTGATTTAGGTTTTGATTTTGATTTTGACTTTGATTTTGTCATTTTTGCGGGGAAGAACGAAGAAGGATTTTGGAGATTTTGAGAAGAAGGGTTGGAAACTGCTATGAGAAGAGAATTTTGGAATTCAATTCGACAGTGTAAAACCCTATTTGGGGTTTAGGGCAGGGTTTTAGCTGCGGAAAAAATGATCGCTGATGTGGCAGCGGTTATTATGATCTGAAGGCTAAAGACTTACCACGTGTCAAACACTGATGAAATTGATGAAGGATGGAAAACAGTTGTTTTAAGGGCCACTGACGTATCAAGCATCAGTGGTTACAACGGTAAAAATTGTCGGCAGTGGATGATTTTTACTATCAGTGGATAGCATATCAGTGGATAGGACACTGATTTTGAAGATCAGTGCTTGTCAAGAAAATGTGGGATCAGTGGTTAACTTTCAGCAGTGGACAGTGTTTAGAGATCAGACGTTAGAACAAAACAGTGGTTAGGGTAAATGGTACAGATCTGAAGGACAAGTATTCCAGCAACAGTTTTGAGAATTTTCATTCAAGGTTTTGCCACATATCAATTTTGAAAGACAGTGGTTTAGTACCCCAGATGATGAAAACTTTTTGCTAAGGCAACTCATTTTCGTTTAATACTCAATTAAAACATGAGTACCCTAGTAATTCAAAAACTGATACATAAATACTAAAGTTGAATCCGCTGTAGAAGCTGTTATAACCACACCATAAGTGCTAGTCTTTAACAGAACTTTGCCTTCAACAGTGCATAGCCCTCATGAGACAATAAGCCCATCAGTCTTTATATGGAGCAGGAATTAATTATAACAGTCCTTAGCATGATCAGCTGTTATAACCACACCACCCTTTCAGAGTTGGACCATTAAACAAATCCTTGACACTATTAATCCTCTGTTGACTTACCAAACAGATCTACAGACACAATTCAACATCAACATAATCTAAATATTACTGAAACAATAAATAATAAGTAAAAATAAAACACAACAAAGATTCATAAAATTATATTTAATCATTTATTCAGGACCTTGAAACTAAAAGTCCAATAATTACATGACATACTGAACAATATTCAAGTTCAAATCTAAGAATAACAGCAAGAACTAATAAACTTTAGTTTCCACTACATCTATTGCTGAACCTCTTGATGTATGTCCTTCAGCATCGCCATAAACTGCACGTCTCTATCATCACACTCCATATTACTGACAACACAAATAAGAATAAGAAACTAATCTAAAATTCAAACGTGTCTTTTTGATTTTTATTGCACATCTGAGTTTTCACGAGCTTTGGACGAATGTATACTTTCTTTAAAAGAAGAAAATCTTCCTGGAGCAAGAAAACGTGACTTTGGATTTAACGGAAATCCAAAAAAAAATGGCACATGTAACTTTAAAGTTGCATCTCTGCCATCAAAAAAGGTAACACATGCAACTTTTCACGATGTTGCAACAATGATATTGCGGCATCGATATTGAAAGGTTGATGTGGGATGCGAATTTACATTGAAACAACGATGTTGGAACAATGATACAGGAACGATAACATGTAAACATTATCAGCAAACATTCGAACAAAGAAGTGTAATGGGAAATTAGCTGCTAATTCACAAGAAAGATGCATTTGAGAGAGAAAGATACGGTCACATATATGAGCGAGCGAGATTTGAATGTGAAACCAGATAATTGTATCTTATTTATAGAATAATAAAAATATATATGGTTTGAAATTTGAATTTCAAAATTACTAATATTAATTAGTAATTACTGATTTGATTTGAAAGCAATTGTTATGATGTTTTTAGGGAACTGAAATATGCAAAGTAGGAAAAAGAAAAAAAGAGAACGTCAATTTTAAATTACCTTTTACATATTTTTTATTTCCAAATTTCAAAATTACTGAGAGATAATAACCGTCAGTTTGAAATTCTAGTTTTGCATATTTTAAAAGTCCAAAGCTCAAGAAATTACAATTAATTATTATTGATTAGATTTGCAACAAATAGTCAAAAAGTATTTTTTTATTTTTTAATTTAACATTAAGGATAAAAATATATATGGTTTGAATTTTGAGTTTCAAATTACTGATATTATTAGTAATTACTGATTTGATTTGACCGCAATTGTGATGATGTTTATTGGGAACTGATGTTTATTGGGAACTGAAAGGTAAGTAGTGTATATCTTTATATCCCTTCTTAATTAAAGTAAATAAATATTACTAATCATATGCAAAGTAGAGAAAAAAAAAAGAGAGGACGTCAATTCTAAATTACCATCTTGCATAAATTTAATTTGAAATTCATATTTTGCATATTTTAAAAGTCCAAAGCTGAAGAAATTACCATTAATTAGTGATTTGATTTGCAACAAATACCCATCAAGTATTTTTTTTTTAATTAAACATTAAATTTCATCAGGAAAACAATATTGGAGGAACTCTTATCTCATTGCAATGTAACGATTAGGTAAAATGGTAATTTCATTTTAATTCTAGTTTTTATTTGATAATTTCAATATATCACTAATTAACACCATGGATGGTAAATATCAATGGATGTCAAGAATAAAAAAGTGACCAGTGGCTATTTTTTCCTATCAGTAGATACCGAACGTCAATTGTCATTATGAATTTTCTGTAATTACTGATGATCATTTGAAAGCAACTGTCATTGTCATGATGACTTTTCTAATTTTTAAACCGTGAGTTTGAAATTCACATTTTGCATGTTTTAAATGTCCAAAGCTCAAGAAATTAGCATTAATTACTGATTTGATTTCCAACAAATAGTTATAAAGAATTTTTTAAATTGTATGATCAAAACAATGTTGGAGGAAATCTTACCTCATTGGTATGTAAAGATGAGGTAAAATGGTAATTTCATTGTTATTCTAGTTTTTATTTGATAATTTCAATCTATCACTAATTAACACCATCAATAACAAAAAGGTGAGCAGTGGCTGTTTTTTAGGAAAACAACTGATGGTCAATATCAATAGATGCCAATAATAAAAAAAGTGAGCAGTGGCTATTTTTCCTATCAGTGGATAGCCAACAGTTTTTTAAACACTGATGTTTGGTCAGTCAATGGTCAACAGATTTTGAAGAAACATATGTTTCGCCTTAAACAGAATTTTGCCTATAAACAGAAGTTTGACCATAAACAGGTGTTTGCACATAAAGAGATGTTTATCTGGTGGTTTAAAACCACTGTTGGGTCAAACAAATTTCACAACAGGACCAATACTCAAATAGATGTTGACCTTAAACTGATGTTTGGTTTAGAGCCAAACATCTGTTAAAGCCCAAACATCTGTTTAACCCTGAACAGGGGTTTCCATTAACTATTGACCAAATTGCAAACAGATGTTAAAACCACTGTTTGTTATTGTACTTCTTTACAAAATTACATAGAATTCAAGAAAACGAAACAAACACATAAAGAACTATAATTTAACACATAATCTAATCGGGCAAAGCAATCTATTATCTAAGAATTCACTGATTCTTACAACATGAAACAAACTCATAATGAAATACTAAAGTCACATAAGAACCACTAATAATTAAATACTAAATTTGAATCTGTTGTAGATGCTGAACCACTGCTGATACTAAACAGTCGTTTTCCTTTGATTAATCAAACTCTAGGTACATAAAGTGCAAACAGTCGTTTTCCTGAACAGATGTTTAAGTTAATAACATCTACTGTTCAACCTAACAGGGGTTTCCATTAACTACTGACCAAATTGCAAACAGATGTTAAAACCACTGTTTGTTATTGTACTTCTTTACAAAATTACATAGAATTCAAGAAAACGAAACAATCACTTAAAAAGTATAATTTAACACATAATCTAATCCGGCAAAGCAATCTATTATCTGAGAATTCACTGATCCTTACAACATGAAACAAACTCATAATGAAATACTAAAGTTACATAAGAACCACTGATAATTAAATACTAAATTTGAATCCGTTGTAGATGTGACAACCGTCACTTTTCCGTACATTCCGTACACGAAATGAACAGTAATTTGTGCTTAAATGACTGTGCATGATCTGGATTACCAGACAAATAAATTTCTGAATTCCATACAAGTGAATTCATGCATGATATATGCTACAAGAATTACGTTATGATAGCGTTGCGTCAAAAATATTAGTAAACTCACCGGTAAGACACATCGTGTCAACGGAACTGCAGAAAGCAGTCAGACTTTAGAATTGGAGCCTAGGTGTAGGTCCAACGTCAAGAATGCATTAAAACCCAAGAGTACATACAAGGGTTTTAATATAGACCTTCCGAAAGCTAAAATACGCACTAAATAGCACCCGAAACGCACTTTAAGCGCAGAATTTATTTAAATTCAGCTATATCAGCATTATGACAATGAAATATTGTGCAGAAACGATGATTTATCATCCATAATACTTCCCTAAGTGTCGGGAATTGAAAGTGTCACAAAAGATACTTGAAAGACACAAAACGGTGCAATTTAGCACTTTAACGAACCGGTATTTAACCGAACAACCGGACATTACCCGAAACATAAAAATATTGTCAATGACACTGTTTTTTTTTCCTTTTCTAAGCCAGTTAGGGTCCCCGAATACCCTAACACCCGCTATAATTCACAACACACATAATACACTAAATTAATCACCTAACTATCTTAACTAGTTACCTAACTAAATGGTTAAGATCTAACCATATAACCCCCCCCCCCCAACGATTCGGTTCCCCTAGGGAACACACCATCCAACCTTTGATTATTTAAATCATGTATGTCTTATATCTAGGGGGCATATTGTTTAATGGTTAAAAGCTCTAAATGGATTATAAGTATCCCCACAAGATCATTCATTTCATTCACTTCAACACCTTCCACTCTCCCTCCCTTGAACCACCTTCGGCCGAACACCCCCTATACCACCTTCACCATCTTCGATTCTTGTCCAAGCATTCCAAGTGTACAACAAGGTGCTACAAGGTGAATCACGAAGCGTGGAACTCACGGATTGTCAAGGACCTTGTTCATTTGCTATTAACCACTCGTTTTCTCCACTCGAACTTCCCTAGCCTTGAGCTAGTTGTAAGTGCTTCTAATCACCTTTTTGATCTCGTTTAAAGTGGTTAATAAGAGTTTTGTCGGTTGAAAATCTTGAACACTAGAGATCACCAACTAAAAGTCTACTAAAATGATGAACAAAGTGGTTAATGGATGAATATTAGTGTAAAACTTGTGAAACTAGTTTTATTATGATTATTTAGTGTTGTTTTATGCTAGTAGTAGTTCGGATCGTCATCTAACCCGGCTAAGTCATGTTCATGGAACACGGACTAGTGTATATTAAAGTATGGAAAGTGGTTAGATGAAGAACACTACTACATATGAACATGAACTTGTGTAAAAAGAGTTTTTCTTATAAAATAGAGTTCAAAACTAGTAGATCTAAAGATCTACAAGTGGTACCTTCGAAGAACCAAGTGTCAAGTGAAATCATATTTTTAAAGCCGGATCTTTCATAAACTAAAGGTGTTTTTGTGGACACACAAGTGTGTAGACACTAGTGTAACAAAAAGTTTTAACAAGGAATTATTTTTATAATTTCTGACCAAGAAGTTGTAAACTTCCACATTCTTTAAAAATAAGATTTTTAAGAAACCGATATTATTTACAAGGTAGAAAGAGCTATTAAAAATAATGGAAAGTTACTACACACTTTTACATAACCCACAAGTTCATGTGTTTGCAATTTATGTATGTTTTTGAACTAGTTTGATGTTGAGATATTGTATATTAACGATTGGTGAATTGTTTGATTGAATCTTGAAAAGAAAATGATACGCTAGTAAGCGTGGCCACCTCCAGTTACATAGGAAACTCTGGCGAAATTTTTCTAGAAATATAACACTTAGTAATATTTTTGTGATAAGTGTTTATAAATATATTTTTAACTTGTTTTCAAGATATAAACTTCGCCATGAATTTTAGTACAAGATACCAAATACCGGGGGTGGATTTTCATAAATGAAACTTGTTAAATATATATTTAATATATATTTATCGCTTGTATGATTATGTGTTTACTTTGTGAAATAGGTATATATTATTTTTAGAGTAAAAATAATATGACTTTGAGATACTCGTGACGAGTAAAAATACAAAAATACGCATACAAAATACAAGATACATAATTCGGGTGCAAAGTGCAAAATACAAAAAAAAAAAGCTTATATTTATTTTTGAGAAAATAATATAAGCAAGACATTTAGTTAAAAATATAAAATATTTTTAACACAAGAAATTATACACAAAAGAGAGTGACTGTACTTGTGCGACGCAAGTCTAGTGACTAACGTTAAGAAAACGCGTATAGGTTACGACGCTAATTAAGCAAATCCGGTGAAGTTTACGACGCACAGGAACGCAAAGTTGTGAGTTCATGCTCCCCCTTTTCTTTAACTGTTTTTGGTTTTATAACTCTCGGGGGTGAAATACATGTTACACATATTACAATTTTTACAAATGGTGAAAATACGAGAAGCACTCTTGGTGAGAACGAGTACCGAGTGCAATATGATTTGAGAATACAAAAGAATACGAGAAGCACTCGTGGTGAGTGCAATATGATAAGCTATAAGAAATGCTAGAAAATACTAGATCATGTGAGCTTAAACTAGATATTGAGATGCCATTAATACTTAATTAGGGACGAGGGTTAGATCTAACGGGTACGGCCGAGCCCCACTCATGGTCCTTGTGTGACCTCATGAGTGCTTCGGTGTCCCAGTCGAGGGAAATCGACACAGTCGAGGTTAATCGACACAGTCGAGGTTAATCGACACAGTCGAGGGTAATCGACACAGTCAAGGGAAATTGACGCAGTCGAGGTTAATCGACACAGTCGAGGGTAATCGACACAGTTAAAGGAGAAAATACTAATGCTCCCTATGTCCTCACATGCCTTAAAGGAGAATATACTAATGCTCCCTATGTCCTCACGTGCCTTAATGTCCTTGTATAAACAATCATTTAAAACGTGGGATACACAAGAAAACTTGAATGATACTTGAGTACGTGGGGTACTCAAGAAAACGGGAATTATACTTGAGTACGTGGGGTACTCAAGAAAGACTTGAATTATACATGACAAATACTATGTTTTCATACAAAGTATAAAAACGTGAAATACAAAAACGCATGAACTCGCTCAACTTTATGTTGATGTTTTCCAAAATTACATGTATTTCAGGTGACAGGATGGATCTTGGGCGCAAGTGTCGTAACTAGAAGTAAACTACAAGTTTAGATGTCATCCACTTTTGTTGAATTATAACCTTGTCAAAGGTCGTGTTTTGAAAACTTAAATAACACGTGTTTGTAATACTCAAATTTTCATGAATGGATGAACATCGTTTTGATCATGTAGTTGTTTATTACGATTGAATGCAATGATAACAAGCTATTCACACATCATACGCTTCCGCAAAAGACAGGGTGTGACAGTTTGGTATCAGAGCTTCGATTGTAGTGAACTAGGATTCTTTCTCGAGTCTAGACTACAATCACTAGAGTTCTCTCACGAAAACATTTTACAAAAAGGTTTTCATTGCATTCACGAAAGCGCCAAGATCCACGAGTCAAACACTTTTCAAAAAGTGACAAGGCAAGGACACTAGTGAGGAATACCTTTAAAATAAGGTGCCAACCAAAGCATAGTCTACACGAGTTAGACTTGCCAAAAACAAAATGACCCCCCAAAAACGAGAGTTATACGTGATATAATGCATTAAATTGCTTGATTATGCTAAGTAGCATATATGTTATTGATATACATACATACAAATAAGTGTACGGAATGATTATTGACGTGAATAAGATACTTTCGACTCCGACTCCTATTACTATACGTGACTCGCACGATGAAGCTACCGACCTCGCGTCCTTTGCAAAGCTCATGGCTGGGAGTGATTACCAAACAAGATGCTGAGCTTGCTTCCGTAGGAGATGGCTGCTCTTCCCTCTCGATCGTGAAGATGCCTAACTACGGTGATGACGACGAGGCAGAGGCGGCAACCTTGAACGAATTCTCAATCAATGGGACGAGATCCCTGCGGCTTGTGTGAAGCGAGATTGACGACATACTTGACCAGAAAAGGAAGATGAAGTATTCATCTCGAAGGTGCCCCTCCAACTACTAGGAATTATCTCTATTCCTATTCCATCTAATCATCGTGCCTATACGCGCGTAACGATAACGAATGTTAGCGCGTGGACCATCGCAAAGGTCCTTTCCATGACAAGAGGTATAAGGACAGTGGTGTCCCCTCCTTGATTGATCATCTGCTTGGACGAGAGAAAATTGGGGGTAACTGTGCAAGACAATTTATTATTACGGGGGCCCACGTAATAACGACTTGTAGTGCACAGAAATCCTGGTGGACTCTGCGGGTCAAGCTAATGAAAACCATACAAAATTAATCTATAGGTGTCCTCACCTTCATCTGGTAGAACAACACATAGATCAGTGCTTTAGCACGTTAGAAAGTAGGAAGCCTGTCTTAGCCTACTTCGTGACTGACACTTCTACCTGCATACGAGACGTTTGAGAAAACGATATTTGAGCGAGAGAGGTGGAATGACATTCAGAAAGAATCAGCGACGATACACTCCCTATCACCTCTACACAAACAACCCCATCAAAGGGGAAATATACACACCAGTAAAGCTAAAGACCTAAGAAAACCAATGTAGCAGGAAATAACTAAAACTTGAATGACCAAGGCGATGTAGCCTCGAGTTCATTTCAAACAATAAGCCAAGTTGGCAAGCCTATGTGAAGGCTCAATAACTGTTTCCTCGCTCATACATTGATTATATATACATGTGAAATTGGGTGATTACATGATGGCTTATGGTGCTATGTATCTCATAGAGAATTATGGAATATTGTCTAACCTACTCCATACCAATTTGACAGCAGAGAATGCCGCCCAGACGTGACACAAACACCAGTACGTTGCCAAGGACAGAAGCCGAGCTGCAAGAACGCATCTCACAGGCAATTGCGCGACATGAAGCCCTCCGCTCTAAGCACAGCGATGGCACTACGGAAAATAACCCTCCAACTGGCTGCACCTATAAACAATTCCTGGACTGCAAGCCATTGAATTTTGATGGCACAGGAGGTGCCGTTGCATTTGTTCGTTGGGCAGAAAAGACTGACTCCATTCTAAGAATGAGTAACTATTCGCCCCGACAGAGTGTTACTTATATCTCAGGGTTATTCGTAGATGGCGCACTCTCCTGGTGGAACCTTCAGGTTCAAACCCTTGGTGCGGATGCTACTTATGCACTAAGCTGGGACGAGCTCAAGGAAATGATGGGAAAGAAATACTGTTCTAGGGCTGAAATCCAGAAGATTGAGGTGGAGTTCTGGAACTTGAAAATGGACGGACCAAAGATTCCTGAATACGTCCAACGATTTCACGACTTGTTTAGGGTCGTCCCCTACTTAGTCAAACCGGAATTTAAAAGGGTTGAACGATTCATTTGAGGACTTGCACCTCAGATCAGGAGCATGGTTACTACCTCAAAGCCCTCAACCATTGCAGAGGCTATCGATATGAGTGTCACTCTTACTGAAGAAGCTCTTCGTGCGGGAAAATTTTCGGAATCTGAGGATAACAAGAAAGAGACTCATGTGGAGTCGTCAAGCAACAAGAAGAGGAAGTCCTCAAACCTAAAGATGAGCACCCAAGTCAACTATGGAAGCTCTAAAACGGGCAAAAGAAAGAAAGTGAAACTGCCGCATGACAGGAAAACTGATGGAGCCACTAATAAGGCTGGTGGCAAAATATACTCGGGGACTAAGCCGAGATGCGGGGAATGCACTTTTCACCATGAAGGTCGATGTCTAAGGCCTACGTGCGGAAAGTGTGGAAAAGAAGGGCACAGCAAGGATGCCTGTTGGGCGAAGGACCCAGATGGAAGAAATAAGAGAATACCAGGTTGCTACAAATGTGGTGAAGCAGGGAACTTAGGAAAGATTGCCCTAGGAAGAAACAAGCAAGGAAGGGTTTTCACGATCGAAACTCGTGAAGCACGCCAGGATCCAGATGCGGTTACGGGTACGTTCCCTATTAACCAACCCTATGCATCTACTTTTAATTGATACTGGAATCAACTGTAACCTTGCATGCTTAGAACATAAGAAACTGCTTGGCCTAGTTTCGAGTAAAATAAACGCCCCGTATTCTTTAGAAATGGGCATATAGGAGGCTAGTTTAAACAGTCGAAGCGATTAAGGATTGTATTTAGGGACTCAGAAGGCCGGAACCTTCTGTTACCATTGACTCGCGAAGTCATAATATGAAAGGCAGCATGGATCAGAAATCCAAGTATACAGCTGAAGTCGTTCGATATAAGAAAATCAGACGCATCCCTCTTGCGGATGATGAAACCCAACTTTCCTGCAATAGGTGCAAGGATGTTAGACCCCACAAGGCGACAGATCTACGACACCCCTCATTGGTCGAAGAGGCATAGAAACGCCTCCGAGTAGACTGCAGAGCCTGAGAACATCCCCGTGATGAAAGAAGTCCCAGTAGCCTTCTCAGAAGACTTGCCAGGAACGCCTCTATGTAGCGACGAGAGGAGTTCAGAATAAATCGCATGCCAGGAGCAGCACCAGTGACGAATGACGCCATACCGACTAACTTCACCAGCGAAGCATGAACCTCTGATATAACTGCAAGAGCTGCTAGACAGAGGAAATTAAGGACATAACATCCTTAGATAAGGAGACAAGGAGAAAGTTGGTAGTCTCCACTTTACTTAAACTTCAGAAAATTGAGGATCAGAATCCTTTGCCAGGGACTGATGACACAAATGAGCCAATCGTAAGGTTCCAGTTACCACTCAAAGATCAACTTGAGGACAAGAGGTCCTCCACTGTGAATACCAGAAGGAAACGTTCCTAAAACGACCTTTAGGACTCGCTTCAAGCATTACGAGTTCCTTGTCGCATCATTTGGCTTAACACATGCATCGACAATGTTTATGGACCTCATGAATCGAACGTGTAAGCCATACCTGGGTAAGTCATATACTTATTGACTACATACTTATATGGCCAACGACCAAGGAAGGTCGTGAGCAACAGCTGCAATTTACCTTGCAACTCTTAGAGAAGAGAACAGTTATATGCTGTAATAACGAAAAGCGGATTTCGAATTCGCGAAGTGAAAACTTTAAGGTACATGATGAATAAGAACGAGATTCAAGCCAACCCTGCAACCAAGAGCTAAAGGGCTAGAGTTGCAATGAAGTGACGCCTCTCGACAAAATCTCGATTGTACGTCGATGCAACGAGACCACGACCTTGCATACGCGGCACATTGATTAAGGAATCATGAGAAGAGACCTTGAGATAGATACAGTGATTGCGCGCCGCAACTGGACGTCATTACCTGAAAGAAAACGCTACACGATCTGTACTGATCACAGGGGTTGCAGCGCACCGATGATCGTAAGAACTCGAATATGAACTGAGCTGCTGAACGATGCAGACTGTATGAACACGATACGTGCTTGCGTGATAAACTTCAATAAAAACTCGGAACACTCACTTGCCCTTAGTAGAGTTTTCCTACAACAGTACCGCTTCGTGCGAAGTTTCAGACGAAACATAGTAAATCGATCCCAGTCGTGTTGATCAGAGACCGGGAATAAACAATCTACTGGCCCGAGTCGGCCCAGGAAAACTAGAGGCAAGATCGTTCAGATATGTGATCATACCGAGACAGCCCGCAAAATACAGAAAAATTACGCCGATGAGCGGTAGAAGTCATAAGGATTTGAGACAAGAAGTATGGCTTAATGAGAGCCTCGCCTAGAGAAGGCGTAATGTGGTTTGGAAAACGAAAAGGCTGAATCCCCAGTGTAGGGATCAGAACCATTGTTCACAAGATAAAACTCCCAGAAAAAGATCAGTAGTGATCGCGACACATTCATGTGTCTAATCATTAGAGGAGTCTGACTCAAGGAACAGTCGTTGTTCCCACAAATAAGATTCACGTCAATGACAAACGACAAGAATTACTATAGAAACCTGTTGAGGTTTTGGACCTAGAGTCCGTGATACTATAGAAACCTACTTAGGTTATGGACCAAGAGTCCACAAGATACAGAAAAAGTCATGATCGACTTACTTGAGTACGATAGAATTCATGACATGGCCCAGAGATTTCATGGGAACATAAAGACAAATCATGAATCTAAGTGACCATATTGGTTTCACAACTCCCCTGCGACCGATGGCATCGCTTGAATTTCGTGACGAAATTCTTTTAACGGGGGGAGACTGTGACAACCGTCACTTTTCCGTACATTCCGTACACGAAATGAACAGTAATTTGTGCTTAAATGACTGTGCATGATCTGGATTACCAGACAAATAAATTTCTGAATTCCATACAAGTGAATTCATGCATGATATATGCTACAAGAATTACGTTATGATAGCGTTGCGTCAAAAATATTAGTAAACTCACCGGTAAGACACATCGTGTCAACGGAACTGCAGAAAGCAGTCAGACTTTAGAATTGGAGCCTAGGTGTAGGTCCAACGTCAAGAATGCATTAAAACCCAAGAGTACATACAAGGGTTTTAATATAGACCTTCCGAAAGCTAAAATACGCACTAAATAGCACCCGAAACGCACTTTAAGCGCAGAATTTATTTAAATTCAGCTATATCAGCATTATGACAATGAAATATTGTGCAGAAACGATGATTTATCATCCATAATACTTCCCTAAGTGTCGGGAATTGAAAGTGTCACAAAAGATACTTGAAAGACACAAAACGGTGCAATTTAGCACTTTAACGAACCGGTATTTAACCGAACAACCGGACATTACCCGAAACATAAAAATATTGTCAATGACACTGTTTTTTTTTCCTTTTCTAAGCCAGTTAGGGTCCCCGAATACCCTAACACCCGCTATAATTCACAACACACATAATACACTAAATTAATCACCTAACTGTCTTAACTAGTTACCTAACTAAATGGTTAAGATCTAACCATATAACCCCCCCCCCCCACGATTCGGTTCCCCTAGGGAACACACCATCCAACCTTTGATTATTTAAATCATGTATGTCTTATATCTAGGGGGCATATTGTTTAATGGTTAAAAGCTCTAAATGGATTATAAGTATCCCCACAAGATCATTCATTTCATTCACTTCAACACCTTCCACTCTCCCTCCCTTGAACCACCTTCGGCCGAACACCCCCTATACCACCTTCACCATCTTCGATTCTTGTCCAAGCATTCCAAGTGTACAACAAGGTGCTACAAGGTGAATCACGAAGCGTGGAACTCACGGATTGTCAAGGACCTTGTTCATTTGCTATTAACCACTCGTTTTCTCCACTCGAACTTCCCTAGCCTTGAGCTAGTTGTAAGTGCTTCTAATCACCTTTTTGATCTCGTTTAAAGTGGTTAATAAGAGTTTTGTCGGTTGAAAATCTTGAACACTAGAGATCACCAACTAAAAGTCTACTAAAATGATGAACAAAGTGGTTAATGGATGAATATTAGTGTAAAACTTGTGAAACTAGTTTTATTATGATTATTTAGTGTTGTTTTATGCTAGTAGTAGTTCGGATCGTCATCTAACCCGGCTAAGTCATGTTCATGGAACACGGACTAGTGTATATTAAAGTATGGAAAGTGGTTAGATGAAGAACACTACTACATATGAACATGAACTTGTGTAAAAAGAGTTTTTCTTATAAAATAGAGTTCAAAACTAGTAGATCTAAAGATCTACAAGTGGTACCTTCGAAGAACCAAGTGTCAAGTGAAATCATATTTTTAAAGCCGGATCTTTCATAAACTAAAGGTGTTTTTGTGGACACACAAGTGTGTAGACACTAGTGTAACAAAAAGTTTTAACAAGGAATTATTTTTATAATTTCTGACCAAGAAGTTGTAAACTTCCACATTCTTTAAAAATAAGATTTTTAAGAAACCGATATTATTTACAAGGTAGAAAGAGCTATTAAAAATAATGGAAAGTTACTACACACTTTTACATAACCCACAAGTTCATGTGTTTGCAATTTATGTATGTTTTTGAACTAGTTTGATGTTGAGATATTGTATATTAACGATTGGTGAATTGTTTGATTGAATCTTGAAAAGAAAATGATACGCTAGTAAGCGTGGCCACCTCCAGTTACATAGGAAACTCTGGCGAAATTTTTCTAGAAATATAACACTTAGTAATATTTTTGTGATAAGTGTTTATAAATATATTTTTAACTTGTTTTCAAGATATAAACTTCGCCATGAATTTTAGTACAAGATACCAAATACCGGGGGTGGATTTTCATAAATGAAACTTGTTAAATATATATTTAATATATATTTATCGCTTGTATGATTATGTGTTTACTTTGTGAAATAGGTATATATTATTTTTAGAGTAAAAATAATATGACTTTGAGATACTCGTGACGAGTAAAAATACAAAAATACGCATACAAAATACAAGATACATAATTCGGGTGCAAAGTGCAAAATACAAAAAAAAAAAGCTTATATTTATTTTTGAGAAAATAATATAAGCAAGACATTTAGTTAAAAATATAAAATATTTTTAACACAAGAAATTATACACAAAAGAGAGTGACTGTACTTGTGCGACGCAAGTCTAGTGACTAACGTTAAGAAAACGCGTATAGGTTACGACGCTAATTAAGCAAATCCGGTGAAGTTTACGACGCACAGGAACGCAAAGTTGTGAGTTCATGCTCCCCCTTTTCTTTAACTGTTTTTGGTTTTATAACTCTCGGGGGTGAAATACATGTTACACATATTACAATTTTTACAAATGGTGAAAATACGAGAAGCACTCTTGGTGAGAACGAGTACCGAGTGCAATATGATTTGAGAATACAAAAGAATACGAGAAGCACTCGTGGTGAGTGCAATATGATGAGCTATAAGAAATGCTAGAAAATACTAGATCATGTGAGCTTAAACTAGATATTGAGATGCCATTAATACTTAATTAGGGACGAGGGTTAGATCTAACGGGTACGGCCGAGCCCCACTCATGGTCCTTGTGTGACCTCATGAGTGCTTCGGTGTCCCAGTCGAGGGAAATCGACACAGTCGAGGTTAATCGACACAGTCGAGGTTAATCGACACAGTCGAGGTTAATCGACACAGTCGAGGGAAATTGATGCAGTCGAGGTTAATCGACACAGTCGAGGGTAATCGACACAGTTAAAGGAGAAAATACTAATGCTCCCTATGTCCTCACATGCCTTGAAGGAGAATATACTAATGCTCCCTATGTCCTCATGTGCCTTAAAGTCCTTGTATAAACAATCATTTAAAATGTGGGATACACAAGAAAACTTGAATGATACTTGAGTACGTGGGGTACTCAAGAAAACGGGAATTATACTTGAGTACGTGGGGTACTCAAGAAAGACTTGAATTATACATGACAAATACTATGTTTTCATACAAAGTATAAAAACGTGAAATACAAAAACGCATGAACTCGCTCAACTTTATGTTGATGTTTTCCAAAATTACATGTATTTCAGGTGACAGGATGGATCTTGGGCGCAAGTGTCGTAACTAGAAGTAGACTACAAGTTTAGATGTCATCCACTTTTGTTGAATTATAACCTTGTTAAAGGTCGTGTTTTGAAAACTTAAATAACACGTGTTTGTAATACTCAAATTTTCATGAATGGATGAACATCGTTTTGATCATGTAGTTGTTTATTACGATTGAATGCAATGATTACAAGCTAGTCACACATCATACGCATCCGCAAAAGACAGGGTGTGACAGTAGATGCTGAACCACTGCTGATACTAAACAGTCGTTTTCCTTTGATTAATCAAACTCTAGGTACATAAAGTGCAAACAGTCGTTTTCCTGAACAGATGTTTAAGTTAATAACATCTACTGTTCAACCTAACAGGGGTTTCCATTAACTATTGACCAAATTGCAAACAGATGGTAAAACCACTGTTTATTATTGTACTTCTTTACAAAATTACATAGAATTCAAGAAAACGAAACAATCACTTAAAGAACTATAATTTAACACATAATCTAATCCGGCAAAGCAATCTATTATCTGAGAATTCACTGATCCTTACAACATGAAACAAACTCATAATGAAATACTAAAGTTACATAAGAACCACTGATAATTAAATACTAAATTTGAATCCGTTGTAGATGCTGAACCACTGCTGATACTAAACAGTCGTTTTCCTTTGATTAATCAAACTCTAGGTACATAAAGTGGTTGTCTTTAACAGGACCTTGTCTTTAACAGTGGATAGGCCTCATCAGTCTTTGTTCATAAAGAGCTCCTTTAAAACAAACTTTATGCTTCTTTTAATACAAAAAAGGTAGGAAACACCATTACTCTAGACTCTCCAGTAACATAAAATCTTATCTTACAACAATAGCAGATCCTTTCTTGCGTTTAGTAGGAACTACTGTGGGTTCTCCATCATCATCTTCTGCACAAGTGAATTATAATCATCATCATCATTTAGACATAAGCAAGTAAACTATAAATTTAATAATCTTTCTTTGTGTTTAATTAAACTTTATGCTTCTTTGAATACAAACCTATAATAACACGCAGCAGATTGTATGAATTTCAAACAACTGTGATTAGACTGAAATATAAACCGAGAATTAGAGTATATCACTTCAAAATAAAAAAACTCAAAATTGAAAATCAGAGTAGCAAAAAACACATACTTTAAACGATGTTGGAACAATAATACTGGAAACAGCCGTGGAACAATCATCATCATTATATGAGAATACCCTTAATTTATGGAACCTGTAGAATGAAATGCCCCACTGTTGGGTTATTGACTTTCAACCTCACTTTCCCTAAATTTATCAATTCTAATTTTCAACAGGATGTAATACAATTATTACCTTAATTAAGATATCTTCAACTGCAAACAACAATAGCAAACAACATCAAACAACAATAGCAAACAACATCCGTCAATAATAGCAAACAACATCAAACAATAATAGCAAACACCTGATGTTGAATCCACTGGAGATGCTGAACCACTTCTGTTACAAACAGATAATACCAATGAAACTCTAATTTCAGAAACAATAATGGCTGAACATACTCAAACATCAATAATCAACAAATGTTATACTCATATCATCACCATCTAGAAAAAAACGCTAATTTCAAAACATATTCAAACATACCAGCTTATGGCAGAAATCTATCCGCAGCTAAGCGGATTTCAACTTTGATGACAACAACCCTGGAACCATATGATTAGATTACGAGTAGAAATTAGGATTAGTGTAAATAAGAGGAAATCATGAAAGTATTTCAACTAAAAAAAAGAACAAACCTTTTGATGAAGTAATCGATGAACAAAAGAAGATTTTATGGTGGCGTCTGAAGAAGATTAAGGTTTGGATGGAAAGAATTATCTCAATAATTTGCAGGGTTTGTGAAATTTGAATTTGAATCGGCTGAATATAGAGAGAGAAAGAACCCAAGGTTTGTAAACAAAGATTAGAAGTGAGAAGAAAGATTATATAAGGAAAAGGGGATGGCACTGTTGGGCGGGAAAAGAGAACTGAGGATGCCCTAATCAAGTGACACGTGGCCCAAATAACTTTCATTTATTATATATAATAGATTACAAAAACGTGATTATTATTTACATGTATTTAGGCTTGTAGTTTGATATCTATGACATATTTAAAGGTTGATTGTTGTGCTAATGAACAAATATTGTATTTACTTGAAATATAAAACTTATTTTGCGTTTTGAACGTGATTTTGGCTTGTAATGTATGTTAGGTTGAACTTATTTTGAATATGTTCTTTTGAAGTATTAAATAATATTTTTGAATACTGAATTTTGAGAGCTATGTATTAATTTTTATTTTTAAAATCGAGCCAAACCAAGCCGAGCCGAGCCTACTCGGTTTAAAACCAAGCCGAGCCCGAGCTTAGATTTTCTGCTCGGTTTCAAATCCGAGACGAGCCGAGCCAGCTCGGTTTATAATCGAGCCGAGCTCGAGCTTGCCTTAGCTCGGCTCGGCTCGACTCGGCTCATGAACAGCCCTATATTAAATACATTTTTAACTATCTATAAAAACATTTAATTTGTATTTTGTTATAAATGGAAATATCCATTGGTATAAATTAGTGGTGGCAAAGTGGGCAAGTTGGATGGGTTTGGGTAATAGGTTAAGATGAGTTTGGGTTAGGATATGTATAGGTCTGGATGGGTATTTTAAAAAAAAGTTTGGATGGGTAATGGGTCAAGATGGGTTTGGGTTATGATATGTTTAGGTTAATATAAGTTTGGGTAAAGATGAGATGAAAAAATAATTAAAAAATTAAAAAACATAAAATAAAAAATACAAAAAAATAATAAAAATATAAAATTTCTAAAAAATAAAAAAATTCTAAAAAATCTTAAAAATTCAAAAAAAATATAAAAATTCTAAAAAAATCCTAAAAATAAAACAAATAAAAAAAATTGTAAAAAGTCTAAAAAATTCTAAAAAATCAAAAACATTATAAAAAATCAAAAAAGTTCAAAAAAACCAAAAAATAAAAAAAAAGAATCAAAAAATCCTAAAAATAAAAACAAATTCTAAAAAAAATCATAAAAAATCTAAAAAATCCAAAAACTTCCACCCAAAAAAAAAAACATTTAGAACTATCTATAACAACATTTAATTTGTATTTTGTTATAAATGGAAATATCCATTGGTATAAATTAGTGGTGGTAAAGTGGGCAAGTTGGATGGGTTTGGGTCAATATGAGTTTGGGTTAGGATTTGTATAGGTCTGGATGGGTATTTTAAAAAAAAGGTTGGATGGGTAATGGGTCAAGATGGGTTTGGGTTAGGATAGGTTTAGGTTAATATAAGTTTGGGTAAAGATGAGATGAAAAAATAATTAAAAAACATTAAATAAAAAATACAAAAAATAATAAAAAATATAAAATTTCTAAAAAAATAAAAAAAATTCTAAAAAATCTTAAAAGTTAAAAAAAATCTAAAAAATATTAAAATTCTAAAAAAATCCTAAAAATAAAACAAATCAAAAAAATTGTAAAAAATTCAAAAAAGTCAAAAAAAATCTAAAAAATCAAAAACATTATAAAAAAGTAAAAAAAAATAAAAAAAGTTCTAAAAAACAAAAAATAAAAAAAAATAATCAAAAAATCCTAAAAAATAAAAAAAAATTCTTAAAAAAAACATTAAAAATCAAAAAAATCCAAAAAATTCAAAAAATTCCAAAAACTTCCAACCAAAAAAAACATTTTGAACTATCTATAAAAACATTTAATTTGTATTTTGTTATAAATGGAAATATCCATTGGTATAAATTAGTGGTAGCAAAGTGGGCAAGTTGGATGGGTTTGGGTAACAGGTTAAGATGAGTTTGGGTTAGGATATGTATAGTTCTGGATGGGTATTTTAAAAAAAAGATTGGATGGGTAATGGGTCAAGATGGATTTAAGTTAGGATAGGTTTAGGTTAATATAAGTTTGGGTAAAGATGAGATGAAAAAATAATTAAAAAACATAAAATACAAAAAAAATTAATAAAAAATATAAAATTTCTAAAAAAATAAAAAAAAATCTAAAAAATCTAAAAAAATATAAAAATTCTAAAAAAATCCTAAAAATAAAACAAATCAAAAAAATTGTAAAAAATTATAAAAAAATTCTAAAAAATCAAAAACATTATAAAAAATCAAAAAGTGTTCTAAAAATTAAAAAATAAAAAAAAAGAATCAAAAAATCCTAAAAAATAAAAAAAATTCTAAAAAAAATCATAAAAAATCTAAAAAGTTCAAAAAAATCCAAAAACTTCCACCCAAAAAAACCATTTTGAACTATCTATAAAAACATTTAATTTGTATTTTGTTATAAATGGAAATATCTATTGGTATAAATGTATAATGCCACTACTTTTGTGTGTTGGTGTTGGAAGAAAGATTCCTTTATTGACTTCAAAGTCTTTGGGTGAAGAAAAAGAACAACAGAGGAGGACCCAAAGAACACAGGCTTGTGTATAAAAATTCCAAGTCTTCCATGACAATAAGTTTGTATTGATTTGTAGATCTATAAATAAATTAATTTTGTTATGTAAAGAACCCATGAGTTCATCAATAATAATTTATCTTTACATTTCACTTTTTTACTAAGCTTGAATTGAGTTGTAGGGTAGAATAATGGGAAACCAGTGGGGTTTAAGGCTTCATTTCATTTTTATAACTATTTTGCTTTAAGCATGAGCGGCTAACTCTTCTCAAGTTCAAACACAGTCTTAAAGATAACTGAAAAGAGAGGTTTCTTATGAGTGAGTTAGCTGAAAAGTACAATTATACTACACAAACAAAATTAACTATAATGAAAAGAAACTCAGTAAACGTCAATCAACTGACAGTCATACAAAATTTACTATATATCGTAAAGCCCGAATTCATAGTCAAACATTAATCTCAAAGCTCAACCATTTCAAGCCTTTAAATTGTTAAACTACAGCTGGCTGAGCAAAACCGGCTAAGAACAGACCAGCCTGAGACCGAATTAGGGATAAAAAGTATAACCGAGGACCTTCCACCACCTAATTAGTTCACCGGTGTATATTCTAAACCCAAGGTAGCATATCTGATTAGTTGATAATATATGCACACCTCATGTTTGATAAAATGCTTGTGTGAGATAAAGCCTTTCAAGTTGAGCAAATGTTCCTTAAACACCAGCCTGTTTTGATAAAATGCATCTTAGGGTATGTTTGGCTAAATTTTTTAAAACAACTTATTGATTTATTGGCTTTTTGAAAAGTCATAAGCTCCAAAATGATGTTTGGCAATGATGGTGTATGTCGAGGGGAAAAAGCTAATAATTCAATAAGTCACTTCATACTGACTTTTCCAAAATTCAATAAATCAATAAGTTGTTTCAAAAAAAATTAACCAAACATGCCCTTAATCAACAGGACATTTTGATCAGATATAAAGAGAAAAGACCCAAAAGCTAATGCACCGATCCTTTCCTTATTTTTTGCATTCTCCATCAAACAATATCCTTTTTTTCTTTCTTTTCAACTCTTTCAACCCCATACTTTACCATATAATATAAAACCATATATTCAAAAGTAAAGTGATCTAAATCCTTATTACTTTCATTTACATTGTATATTGGTTGATTTCATCAACAACTGTTGTGTTGCAAGATTTTATAATAACTACAATGTATCTATATATATATTCATGCTTATTTATTGTTTTATAGAATGTCTTTCTTGGTTTTCGCCGATCTGTTAGGTGGGACCTGTGCTCCAGTGACCGTTGATTTACTCCACCTAATAGAAAGTTGTTTGATGTATACTAACTCGTAGTGTAGCACATTGAAACATGATAGATCTTTAAGGTAACATATACGCATGTGGACTGCTCCACCTATTGTTAATTTATTTTAGGATAGAACCCGTCATATACAAGTAAGTTGTGCTTGACAACGAGATATTAGGGTCTGTTTGTTATGGGGTAATGGAATGGACGAGGGAATGCAATGAATCATTACCATTTCATGTCTTGTTTGGTTACCATGTGTGAATGGAATGAATTATTATTGTGTATTGTTCGGTAGGCAAGAAAAACGGAGTAACAAAATCAGTGGTGAGTGCCGGCGGTGGTCGGTGGTAGTGATTGTGGGTGGTTAATTCAGTTGTGAAGCTTGAGATTTCCGAACGGGGGGGGGGGGGGGGGGGGACGTATGTACCCTAACAATTCTACAGAACCGGGGGGTCGAAAACGTATATACCCAAAAATTTCTATACGAAAGCTACATACATAACATTACTGAGCGAAAACTTCGAGGGGTCGGGCGCCCCTCCGGCCCCTTCTAAGCTTCGCCCTTGGTGGTTATAGGTGGCAGTGGTGGGTGTCGGCGGCGGCGATGGGTGGTGGTAGTGGCGGCGAATGACAGAACGACGGTGAAGACGAGTGGTGGTGGCAGCAAGGTGGCCGTTGGTGGTGGGTGGCAGTGGGTGGCGGCGACGGTTGGTGGTGGCAGTGGTGGTAGCGTCGACGATGGTGGTGGGCGGCGACGGTGAGTGGCATTGGCGGTTGGTCGCGGCTGTGGGTGATAACGGTGGCGAGTGGGTGGCGGCGGCCACGGTGGCTGTCGGGGTGAGGTGGTGGTGGGTGGCGGCGATGGTGGGTGGGTGGTCGTGGTGGTGGTGGGTTGTGGCGAAGGTGGTGGGTTGTGGTGTTATTGATGAATGGTGCAAGAGAGGATGGAATGGAAAAAAAACATCGTGGGTGGAAGGAATGATTTTGAGGGAATGGAATGTCTTTTGGAATGGGTGATTGCATTCCATTGACGAACCAAACACTACCAAACACTATGATTATTTTCTTCGTTTCCTCGTAATCATCCATTCCATTCCACCTCTCATTCCTGCATACCAAACACTACCTTAGACTTGAAATTTATGCTAAAAAGACCTATAACTTACTTAAACGACTGCAAACCACAACTCGTCTATCTACCGACAATAATTATGTGCAAATCATCACCTCATAATTTAATACCATTTTTTAATAATATTGGTTCCCAATCACAATCAAAATAAAATTATCACAAGAATTAGACCCTAGCTACTATATTAATTAGGGGTTGTTATCTTAGATAATAGTCATATAAAAAGAATATCAAACAAAATGTTGGTTGGGGGTAGAGATGGGCATAATCGGGTATTCTTAAAACCCGGAACCGGTTCCAACCCGGAACCGGGTATGGATACAAGTGAGTGGAACCGGGTTCTCTGTGGAACCGGTTCCGGGTACAACCCGGGTACACGTCAATATATTTAGAACCGGCGTAACCGGTTTCGGGTACAATGGAACCGGGTTCCGGTTCCGGGTAGGAACCGGGTTCCGGGTAGGAACGGGGTTCCGGGTACGCACCGGGTAGGAACCGGGTTTTTTTTTTAATCGCGCGTACCCGCATAGCAATATTCAACAAACACATTAGTTTACTGCTTTTGTGTATGATTCTGGGAAGGTGACATTATCATCTTTGCACAAGTCAGTTCGGAATAAAGTTATTGAGATAGGTAATGCTACTTTCACTTATAATGAATGTCTTTCAACTCCATCCTCCTCTTGTTATGAGATTTTTCTGATATATCACAGGTGGAAATAAGTATCAGATCAAGGGTTGTGCTGGTAAGGGTGGGTTTGCACAAGTATACAAGGCGTGTATCAATGGTAATGCAGACCAAGTTGTTGCTTTGAAGGTGACTGAGCTTTAATGTTCTTCAGAGGTTGCACAGAGAAAGAAGCCCATCATACAGGTCCGGTTCCGGGTAGGAACCGGGTTCCGGGTACGCACCGGGTAGGAACCGGGTTTTTTTTAATACCCGGAACCGGTTCCGGGTAGGAACCGGGTAGGAACCGATTTTATTTATAAAATGTGGAACCGGGTCGGAACCTACGGGTTTTTTGAACCCGGAACCGGTTCTACTATTAGCCGGGTAGGAACCGGAACCGGGTCCAGGTCGGTTCCACCGGGTCGGGTTTGGAACCGGTTTTTTTGCCCATCTCTAGTTTGGGGGGGTGGCGTAACCTATGCTCCTCAATTCATAAAAATGAATTCAAAATACTTTTATTTTGATAATGACAAGGATATCAATACACCATCACACATCCAAGTCAAACAACCTTCTTCCTTATACAAGATTGATATCAATGCAAATAGATATTGACAATACATACTCTGTTTTGCCCGATGAGGGGTCTCTATTTTTCTTTATTTCATAATTTGGCTTAGTATTGAGACTCTATTATTTTCAAATTAATTGTTAGTGTCTTTCCTTGTTAAGCATCAATAACATTCTAAAGTTCATTAAAAGTTCCTAAGAAACATATACTCGCAAATGAAACAATAAATAATCCTAAAGTAAAAGATATATATGAATCATGTCCAAAGCATATGATAGATAAATAATTATTGTTTGTTATGAATGTTAAACTAACAATTGGAGTAAAGTAAGATTATTATTATTATTATTATTATTATTATTATTATTATTTGAGTAAAGTAAGATCATCATTATTTTTTTTAATAACAAATTAATCTATGAGGCATGTGCTTCTATCAATTGGTCTAATCTTACATTGGTAAAAGTAGGTTATATGATGTGGGATAAAGCTTCTCATGCTAACTCAGCGCCACATAGGTGACATGTAAGCGGGGGGCTTTATTGTTAATTTGCATGATGTGGAATAAAGCCCCCATTGATTATAAGAAAAAAAAAAGAAACTAAAAAAAAACAATTGTGATTGGCTCCTCCCCACCTCACCCCCTTAGCGCTCACCATCATCTTAGCGGAGCATCCACAGTGCCCTATCTTTAGCATAGCAGTGATGGTGTTGGGGGCCCCACCCAACTGAGGTGGCTAGGGGCGTTGCCCTACACCGGTTAGCCTTATATGATAAATGTTTTGAACGAAACAAAGTCTTTAACATATAAAAATGTAAGTGGGCAAAATAGCAACCAAACTTTAAAAATAAGATATAGTACAATTGCTTTAATTATATTTTTATTAGCTTTAGTAACACACTTCCTTTTTTCTTAAGATAATAACTTATACACTACGAACACTGTTCTACGTCCCGCTTACGGTATGCGCATATAATGTATATATGTGTGGGCGCTCGGAGGGCTAAAGTGAAAGTGCACTAATTTTAACGTTATTTTACTAATTTCATGAAAATAATGTTAAAAGAGGGGGATGGTTAATCATGCATCATATGGTGGCGTTGATAGCCGAAAGACAAGGGAGTACATGCACTAATCGACCTTTGTCTTAATTGTCGAGTGTTATGTGCCTTATGTCCAAGGCTTGATACAAAACTACCATCGAGCTGGGGGTCTCACTGGAAGCAGTCTCTCTATTCCTACGGGGTAGAGGTAAGGCTGTCTACAACTTACCCTCTTCAGACCCTACCTTAGCTTTACTATTAGTAGGATTTATTGAGTATGATGATGATGATGACGACGACGATGACGACACTACGAACATTGTTCCCTTGACCATGCTTTAACTCAATGAAACTATAAGCTTTTACCTTTTAAATCTTAACTCAATGAAACAATAAGCTTTTACCTTTTAAATCCTATATATAAAATATATTTTCACCACAAAAGGCAAAAAGATCAAAGAGAAAGTGCCAAAGTTGGAAATTTATGATTTCTAATTACAAGGAGGGAAATGTAATTGGGGTTAAGGAGGAGCCAAAATAATATGAAGTCAAAGGACTAATATTCCACCAAAAACACATATTGTGACATAAAATTCAGAATAATACAAAGTGTACTAACAAGTTTTTTCAAACAATGAATAATAGAGGTGGGACTTGGGAGGATCAGTGAAGAGAGGCGAGTCACAAACCGAGTTCAGCCTTGAAACTCGTGAGTGTTAACATGGATGAAAATGGGCCAAGTCACTTTGACATAAATAATATCTTTTTTTTGTCTATTTTTAGTTTCTATATATATAGATACTGCTATGGTACTTATCCCGCACAAAGTGGTAAGTGGTGTGAGTTCAAGTGTCTGTAACTTATACAAATTTATTACATATTTAACTGAAATTGAATCAAAACGATTTATGATTTGAATTCGAATTGGCTGGTTCTTAATCGAATACGAATTCAAGCAAAAAAATAAATTATTCGAAAAATTCGGTTATATTAGATAAACACCCCTAGTGGTAGCAAGCCACAAGTACCAACACCACCATTCAATAGGATTATGCCATCTCATTTAACCCAATACAACCTAATTCAATCAAAATAAAAAGGGGCAGCCACTATCTAATAATATTGTGACACCTCAACCCAGTAGCCACTCTCCACTCCCCTTTTACTCACGCCAGGTTGTGTAACTCGCAAACTTACCCCCCACCCACCCACGCGCACACACGCACACAGAGAAATGACTTACTCGAAACAGATGAAACAATTTTAGTAAGTCCCAACAACTTCTAACAACGCTTTATGATATATGGTATTAATAGAGCCTTTGTACAAGTTTAAATTAATTGGACTAATTCTTCTTTTAGCTAGCTATTCCTTTTTTAATATTACCCGTTTCTTCATCTTCAAATAAACACAACTCATACTAATAGACAACAGATTGGATGGAAATATCACAAGACAACACTATACAAGTAAGGTTCATCACCACACAATGTACTTATGTACATCTGGCTAAACCAAGTCTATATTTTATCAAATAAGCCAACAAACTGATTTCACATTGTAGTTTTCCTGGACAAAATTAAAATTTAACAAATATTTTTCAGAGGTAAAAGCTTATGTTTGGCTGCTTAGACTTTCTTGTTTTAGGCGTAGCAAGACCGCCCACGAAGACCAAAATGTGTAGAGTTGGAGAATATGTTTTGGGCGTACCAACATCCCATATATGCAGCAAGTGACCAAACATTAGATCAAATCTGGTGTGAAAAACATCAAAAACATATTAGAAGAATATGCTTACACCAAACTTGGATCAACTTCAATGTATGTGACAAACTTTATAGCAAATTCTGTAACCAACTTTTTTCACATTGATTAACTTAACTGACATTTATATTTTACATGATAGTTTATATTATACGCACCGTTTGTGGTATGTGCATATAATGTATATATGTGTGGGCGCTCGAGGGACAAAAGTGAAAGTGCACTAATGTTAAAAGAGGGGGATGGTTAATCATGCATCATGTGGTGGCGTTGATAACTGAAAGACAAAGGAGTACATGCACTAATTGGCCTTTGTCTTAATTGCCGAGTGTTATGTGCCCTATGTCCAAGGTTTGATGCAAAACTACCATCAAGCCGGGTGTCTCACTGGAAGCAGTCTCTCTAATCCTATGAGGTAGAGGTAAAGTTGTCTACATTTTACCCTCCCCAGACCCTACCTTAGCTTTGCTATTGGTAGGATTTACTGAGTATGATGATGATGATAGTTTATATTATTTCAGTTATTTATTCATAGAACAATAGGAATGAGCACAGTATCAGTTCGGTACCGAAAAACAGGAAAGTAGGTATCGGTACCGAATATACCGGTACGATACATGTACCGGTATTTACCGATGTTTTACCCGTAAATACCGGTACCCAAAAAAGGGGAAAGTGGGTACCGGTACCGAATATACCCGGTACGGTTCGGTACCGGTACCCGGTACCAAATGCTCATCCCTCATAGATGAAATGCACACCATAATAGTTAAATAATATATACTATTGTAACAATAGATGAAAGTTGTACACAGTGGCTGAGTTTGACCAAAAGCTCCGAGGGGGTGGAAAGTTATGAGACCCAACTTATATGTTGTATAAACATTTAGGCAAAATAATTGGGGTGACAATCCTATATAATTTTAAAATTTTCGGACAAAAAAAGGAAATTTTACACTTCTAACCGAAACATTGAGAGGGGGGTTGTACCTCCCACTTCACACTGGTTGTCCAGTACACCGTATATAGTATTTTACATGACAATTTATATTCAAATCAGTATCACTCCCAAAGTCCCAGGTCCCATACATGTTCACAATATTTCGCATGCTTTTGGGTGGTTTAATTGTAGGACCAATCGGAGTAGGAATAGGGTTGGTATGTTGTGGGCTAGGTTTGGTACCCAATTGGCCAACTGTTTAAGGGCCCGTAGCCGCATGGAATAATGTTTTGGGAGGGCCCGTATAAAAAAAATGTTTTGGGGAGTTAGACTTTTCTTGGGTGATCATTCTAAGAGTTATACGACGATGCTTCCTTTGTACTCGGTAATCATTTGTTAAAGTGTAAACTCTTATTTAATCCCTTTTGTTTGGTGAAAATTGCCATTTTTATCTAATACTTGGTTTTCTCACATCCAAGTCTTGGTGGTTTCTAAATTTTGTCACTTTCATTCAATCAATCAAAACCATCCAACTTTCCCCATTAAATGAGTGGTATGATATAACAACCCTCCAAAATTATTTTGGATACCCCTAATACATTTAGAATATCCCTAAAAGTCTTCAAACATACCCCGTGTGCGAAAACCGAGCCCAAAATACCATATATAATTAAAAATAAAATAAAAACAAGAAATTAGTGGCGCTCGCGGACCGCGTAGACCTTTAGGGTCTCTTACGCGGGTCGCGACAGATAGGTGATCAGGTTGCACCCGGTGCTGCCACGTGTCGGACTGCGTGTCAAGCCTATAGTGCTGACTGGTCATAGCTAGGCCCTACAACCCTATGTCGCGGGCCGCGTAAGACCTTGGAGTGGTCTTCGCGTGGCGCAACAAACTCGAAATCAAGCACTATATATAGAGGTCGTTGGCCTCAGTTCACAATTCGTCCCACAGTCGAATTTCTCTCTAAATTTCTGAATATTTGAAGTAGTATCGGGCATAATACCCCCTAATTAACGAAGTTCTGCCTCGTTGTAAGTATCATAACCCCCGGTTACGTATTAGATACGCTGCCCGATTGATCCAGGGTTCCGTAATGGCTGTCAAGGTTTTGCCCGACGTAGTCGTTGGAATTCTGTCTTGGGGAGGGTATTACTAATGTAAATATTGGGTTATTATACTAACGCGTGTGCATTGTGTAATTAATAGATAATCACCAGGAGATCCTAAAGGAAAACCCTAAAATAGCAATGTGAGTAATCCTCTTTTTGTGTAAACTTTTTTGTGAGTAATCCTCCTTTTTGCAAACTGTTTTTACAAAACCTCAATTGTTTTACATTATATTAAACAATGATTGAGTATTTGTATTCTACAATTATCGTCGGTATGTTGGGGTTTTGTATACAAAATTTGTTACTACACTGGGAGTAATAACATAACCACAAGTTGGGTTGACAGTACCGTGGGTGGTAATTAAAGTAGATGGAAACAAATGTAATTGCACGACCACCCTCAATATTGTAAAACGGTTTCACCTGTCTTGATTAAACTGGGATTCACTCACCAGTATTTCCCACTAACAAAATGTTTTTAAACGCGTTTCAGGTAACAAAATGTGAAAGACAAATAGAAGCCAGCTGGACAACACCGAAGGCTTGGAAAAGTGGCAATAAAAAGTTACCTAAATAAAGAGATGTTTTTATTTAAACAAAATAGGGTTTATCCCTATGAAAATATGTGTACTCGAAACTTGGGATTTTCCCATGTGTTTAATATTATAAAAGCGTGGTATTTTACTCTGATAAAATATTTCCTAACTACGATCCTGATGTAATTTCCGCTGTTAAACTGATAAACGCCGATACCACTGAAATTGGCCGCGACCGCCCGTTCCCGGGTAACTAGGGGATGGGGGTTGCGACTGAATGTGGTATCAGAGTTAAGCCACTGATTCAGCCACAGAAGTGTTCTGTTGACACCAAAGTATTATTTAATTTGTTAGGAAATTAATTACGGAACTACGTGCATATTTGTATATTATTGTTTGGTGTTATTTGACTATTTGTTAGTTTACAGTATGAGCGACCAAGGACCTTCAGACGCTTACCGTCAGTTGTCCAGCTCACCTAGTGTCACACCCCGACCACGTAGGACAACAAAACGTGGCGGAAACGTCGGGGAGTGTTGTAACAGAATTAATTGTTTCACAACCATGGCATACATAGTTATAATTTAATTATCAAACAAGCGTGTTACATTGTCTTTAAACAGGAAATAACGAGTTCAGAACATAATTAAACTAGTTCTATCTTTATTTTAAGTCTCTAAGGCACAGGTCCGCCCTAGTGTCACGATCATCATCCTATGCAAAAGCTCCTGAAAACACATGTGAAAATAGGTACGTCAGCATAAAAATGCCTGTGAGATACATAGGTTTTGTGAAAATAGGATTCATGACTTATAAGTTTAGAAAAAAAGTTGTTTAGCAAAAGTCAGTCATGAACCTTGTAAATTGTTTTGTTTTGTAAATCGTTTAAAAAGCGATAAGATCGAATGATATGTATAAATAAAAGAATAATGTATGGTTAAATGTATAACCAAGTAAAATGAGTTGTATAAAATAAGTTGTTTGTAAAGCAATGTCTTGTGAAAGATATGTTATTTGTATAAAATGTTATATGTCTAAATTGAGAGGATTCAAATAACGCTTCGATATGTAATACCATACAAACACTTATATATAGGAAGTACCAGCGGCGTATCCACCATGCTTGTATCATATTACACACGCCTCGTTACTTAAATCACTTAAACAAACCACCAATGTATAAAGTCCATGTTTAAACCAATTGTCAAAAAGTCCTTGTATAAGCCATGTCAAATGTTTAAAAGTCCAAATGTAGTCAAGTAATGTGTAACAAATGTTATGTATTGTAAGTAAAGTATTGTCACATAATCCAAATGTAGAAATGTACAAAACAAAGTATTTTGAATATATCAAAAAGTTATGTTTTGCAAAGTAATGCATGTTACATTGATACAAACACTTATGTGGTAAGTTAACGCATACATTCAAGCCTTGAGACAGTCGGATAACCCTTTTAGTCAAGGTTATCAAAAGAAATGTTTTAGGATTCAGTCATTCCTTACATCCAAACAAACCCGGGATGTCAGGAATGGGATTTGTCAAGTCCTATGGTACCAGTACTTACTACCGAGCGGCGTAGCTAATGTTAATGAACGTATATAAGTCTCGTTTGTGCAAACCAAATGTCATAGCAAATGTGAACATGTTATATGAAAACAATGTACTAAGTATGCTAAGTTAACATACGAAGCATAAAAGTCATGTAAATCAATGTGCTAGTGATGCGTGTGAAGTGTTATATATATTAGGTGTATATTTTAAGCCCTTTAACACTTTTTTAGCCAAGTTTTAAATTTATAAAACACGATATTTACTAACACTAAACACACATATGGGCAAGTGCACCCATCGTGAGCGTAGTATAGTGTTGGTAAGACACCGAGGTCGTCCAAGGACACAAGAGCTTTTAGTACCGGTTTATCCTCAACGTCTAATCAAACCAAAAAGTTTAGAAAAATGTTTTAAGCTAAGAAAAATAAAAACTAACTAAAATGCTGAAAAGTAAAAATAAAAATAAAAACAGATGGACAAGATGAATCACTTGGTTCCGACTCGTATCTAGTGTAACCTTTGATTATTTCCGCACTTTTGCACTTTTTAAGAGATTATCTTAGTTATTGTAGTAGGCCCCTCTTTTGAAGGTGACGTTACCCTCAACCCAGTAGTTTGAGTCAGCAAGGATACAATCCTAAAGGGTCGGATTATTGAAAGATAATTAATTAAGTTATTAATGCAAATTATGGTAGGCCCCTCTTTTGGAGGTGACGTTACCCTCGACTAGGTAGTCTGAGTCAGCAGGGATACAGTCCTAAATAGCCGGGTTATAGTATTAATAGTAGTTAACTTATGAGGGGATCAAAGAGTTTGGACCCCCGCCATCCAATACCGTTAAGTATTGAAGGAGGTCCTACGAAATTTGACCCAGGTCCATTGCAGGACCTCTAAACTCTGAACAATGGCAAGACCTTTACCAAACCATTCCCTTAACCCCCGACCAGGTAGCCAACATACCTCTATATAGACCGTGGAGATATGAATGGTGAAAATCTTTTATTTTATATAGACAGTAAAATAATGCCAAGACACCACGGACAAACGATAAGGAAAGATCACCTTCAACATAAGAAACTAGTTATTAAAGTCATTAATACAAAACCAAGTAAAAAGTGCGAAAAGATTAAAAATAAAAAGTATTACACTAGACACTTTGTCTTCACCAAGTGATGTAAGAGACTTAGGCAACTATGGCCTTGATTGTCAAGAACTCTTACGATCAATCTTGGATCCCGAGACGACTCACACACTCTACGATGGACAATGGATGATGGTGGTGGATGATGGTGTTATGGTGGTGGTGGGTGGTGGGTGAAGTGTGAGAGAGGTGGTATGCCAAGGGATGGTTTGAGCTTGAGCCAAGCACTCCTATATATAGGCTGAACAGAAGCTCGGGCACGGCCCCGTGTCCAGTGGGCACGGCCCCGTGTCCACATCTGTTGGACCGGTTGCGACCCTAAATAATCAGTAGAGATCGTTCATCTTCGCATATAAAGGCGGAATCAATGTATACGAAGTAACAACAACTTTTCCTCTTTAATTTCTTCTATATTGATGCTTTCTGAATTGATTTTGACAGAGTTTGGTTACCACAAGCATGAACAGGTTTCGCTCCAAGTTACACAACTAATGACCAGGTTTCGCTCCTAATGACTATATATAGTCCCTGTAGTTTCGCTCCAATGACATGACAAATAAGCGAAACCCCCTAAAGACCCTATAAGCGAAACCATCTAATGACACAAAAGGGAAACCTATACAAATGTTCATATAAGCGAAACCTATACATTAAACCCTAATTTTGACTTTCAAGCTCCTATCTTGACATATCTTGACCTAAGACTTAATGTAGACGTAGTCAACAGACATTCCGTGCACCAACAGACTCCCCCTTGGATGTTGACGAAGTCTTCAGCTCTGAGTCTTCAGTCTTGGTCATTCTGCCTATTCTTTCAAGTTGTAACAATGTAAGCATCCAACAATCTTTCTCTTCTTCTAATCAGTTTCAGGCTCCCCCTTTCGTCAAGCTTCCGTGCTTTGGGATCAATGCCTAGCTTTCCATCTACAAACTTTTCTTTTTCTCAAGTTTGTCTTCAGACTCCCCCTTAACCTCTGCTCTCGGAATCGTAGTCTGGAATATCTGCAATCACTCAATCATTCATAAATACAATGTTTTCGTATTATTAATCAACTTCTCTAATCCACTCCCCCTATCAACACACTTTACGGATTTGGCAGTATTAAAGAATCCAACTCCCTCACAGTTAATCATCCAAGTTCAAGTTAATGACCTTGGAGATGTCACAAACTGTTTTTGAAATTTTTTTTATTTTAATTCAAGTTTCAAATTAATGAACTTGTTTTATTTTTAGAAACACAATCAGCTTACTTAGATTTTGAAACTTAGCATTTCAGATATCGGTTGTCGAAAATAAAGCAGAAATCAAAATCTTTTTGTATTTTCTGAAAATATAAAGCAGTAAAGAAATATGTACAATCATATTTACAGACAATATTTTTGTTTGAGTATGCGTCAGAGGATCATATCAGTTTTTGACAAGTCACAAGTACCGTTGAGCTTACTTACACATTAAGAATTAAACAATTCACTTAGATTGTCGATATACTGGTCCACTTTAAATTCTCACACAATTTTCAATCTGTCCAGGATACGGATTAAGTATTTTAGAGACTTAAACTTATACGTGTGTCCCACCTCTTAAATATACTCCCGTATCCAGATCCCAATATTCAGTCTTACAGGTAATTATAACACAAATGATATCTGTAAGGGGTTAATAAATTATGAAGAATCATGAGAGCTCAGGTCAGAACCATCGTTCAGCAGAGAGATCATGACTCAACTTGTGGGTGTGTCCCCTTTAGAGGATCTTTTTTACAACAGCATTGCTAAGCAATTTTATTGTCTTATCATATATGCTGAGGGTGATGCTATATTTCAAGCATTGCGGAAAGTATTATTCGAGGACTAGGTCAGAACTTCCATTCAGCAGAAGTCCCGGAATAATACCCCAGATATCACTGAGTATAAAGACCTAGTATATCAGAAAAAGGAATCTTTCAAACAAGATTTCAGGGGTTACCTATATATCCAAGTAGTGTTCCCCACGAAATAAGTAAGTAAAGATTTAGGTTTATATCCAAGTAGCTCAGGTCAGAACCATTGTTCAGCAGAGAGATCATGACTCAACTTGTGGGTGTGTCCCCTTTAGAGGATCTTTTTTACAACAACATTGCTAAGCAATTTTATTGTCTTATCATATATGCTGAGGGTGATGCTATATTTCAAGCATTGCGGAAAGTATTATTCGAGGACTAGGTCAGAACTTCCATTCAGCAGAAGTCCCGGAATAATACCCCAGATATCACTGAGTATAAAGAGCTAGTATATCAGAAAAAGGAATCTTTCAAACAAGATTTCAGGGGTTACCTATATATCCAAGTAGTGTTCCCCACGAAATAAGTAAGTAAAGATTTAGGTTTATATCCCGAACAAACCTACTAAATGTGCAAAAACCTATCGGCACATCATCAGTGAGACTGTTTAATGCTATTTAATCATTACAATTCTTTAGCATACTGTAACTGTCTACTGATGTACTATCATTTCCTCTTTTTACGCAAAAACTCAATTTTTGAATTTTATCATGTTTTTGAATTTTTCAAATTTTCAAATGTTTTTGTATTTTCTAACAATATTACTCCCCCTAAAATGCAAAACCATTTAAAGAAAATTTGACAACCAATACTGATAGCTTTGTCTCGCCATCCATTTTCTGCTTCTTATACACTGATTTGCAGAAAAATAATGTACCCCCATGATTTACAACACATTGATATTTACAGTTTGAAAACCGTTTTTCATTCTGATGAAAGTAATCATGTTTGTTCAGCCGTGAGGGTTTCGGCGTATTCAATCTACACATATTTTTGCAATTTTCTATTTTTGACAAAAATTAAAAACAAACATATTTTTGGTTTTTCAAATTTTTCAATCTTTAGGATTTTTGAAATATTGTTTATTTATGTACAGAAATCAAACAAACTCCCTGTTCAACTAAACCAGGGTCCAGCAGCAGCCTCCTCCTCTTGTTGTGCCAGGCTGCTCCAAGTTCCAATTTTACAATCTTCAGAATTTTTGAGCACCTGCACATTCAGACAACTTGATTACTTGAACAATTTAGCCCAGGTCTGTAAATAAGTAAGTAAAGATTTAGGTTTATATCCCGAACAAACCTACTAAATGTGCAAAAACCTATCGGCACATCATCAGTGAGACTGTTTAATGCTATTTAATCATTACAATTCTTTAGCATACTGTAACTGTCTACTGATGTACTATCATTTCCTCTTTTTACGCAAAAACTCAATTTTTGAATTTTATCATGTTTTTGACTTTTTCAAATTTTCAAATGTTTTTGTATTTTCTAACAATATTACTCCCCCTAAAATGCAAAACCATTTAAAGAAAATTTGACAACCAATACTGATAGCTTTGTCTCGCCATCCATTTTCTGCTTCTTATGCACTGATTTGCAGAAAAATAATGTACCCTCATGATTTACAACACATTGATATTTACAGTTTGAAAAATGTTTTTCAATCTGATGAAAGTAATCATGTTTGTTCAGTCGTGAGGGTTTCGGCGTATTCAATCTACACATATTTTTGCAATTTTCTATTTTTGACAAAAATTAAAAACAAACATATTTTTGGTTTTTCAAATTTTTCAATTTTTAGGATTTTTGAAATATTATTTATTTATGTACAGAAAACAAACAAACTCCCTGTTCAACTAAACCAGGGTCCAACAGCAGCCTCCTCCTCTTGTTGTGCCAGGCTGCTCCAAGTTCCAATTTTACAATCTTCAGAATTTTTGAGCACCTGCACATTCAGACAACTTGATTACTTGAACAATTTAGCCCAGGTCTGTTGAACCTTAGGCATTTCAACACAATAATTTTCATTCAATTTCGGAAAATCTTTGTCATCTTTCCCAAAAATCTTTTCAACTTTTACTTCAACTTTCTCATCTTTTACCGAAGTCATTTGTTTCTTAATAGACCATGTTTGACCTTTCGGCGTACCTCTTTTATAAAAATGAGACTCATTTTGAACATTTTGTTTTTGAACAACTTTTGGTTTCCAAAACTCTTGAGTTTTTGTCATATCAACAGTTGTTTTCCAACTTTGAGTTGTTCTGAATCTGGGTGTGTGAGAATTCCAGGTCTGTCTTGAATCGAACCTGTTCTGGTTTGATTTCCAATTTTGATTCGAAGCAAACTTCTTTGTATTATACCTCCAAGTTTGTTTTGAATCAACTCTGGTTGACCTTTGTCCTACATTCTCAGATTTTTGTTTCTCAGCATCAATCTTCTTTTTGTCAACATCCACAGGTTTTAGATTTGGACACTTGCGTGCAATATGTCCTTTTTTATCACATTTGAAACATGTTCTCATGGACACATCTTTGACCTGTGGTTGTTGCTTTTTCTTTTGTGCATGAAACTCATCATTAGACTGTCGTCCAATTTTAAGTTCTTTTTCTTCATCTAAACTGTTTCCCTGAACAAAACTCATTTTTTCTTGATAATTTGGCGTCTCATTTTTGTTTCGATTTTGTTTCTTCTTATAACCCAACCCAGCCTTCATGTTCTTCTTTTTGAAACCAGGTTTGTTATACGAACCTTTACGACTCTTACCAACAAACTTTGAAATCTCAGACTTTTCAATCTCAACCATTTTGAAAACTTTGTCAACCTTTTCTGAAATCACATTCTGAATCGGGAATACAACATCTAAGAACAATTTGTCTGATCCAATCATGGTATAAACCAATCCTTGAATCATCATTCAAATTTTTCTCGGATTTTATGTTTTTCAGATATCCATCATGAAGATTTCCTTCATCTTCATCCTGTGATTCAGATTTACCTCTATCAACTGACTCTCCTTTCAACACACTTTCAACGACTTTACCTACCACCTCTGAATCATGAAACTCATCAGATTTGGAATAGGTTATGTCAATGTTGTCTGGCAATTGGTCTACCATGTTGAAAGCTTTTTCAATCTTTTCCTCATCATAAAATGCAAACTTTTCCGGTGGTGGAACTTGATGAAACTCTCAGCCAATGCCTTTCTTGTTTTGCTCAGACTCACCATCTCCCGGTTTTATATTGAAAATTCGTTCAAGCACATATGACGACACGTGGTAACTTTTTAACTTGTTGTTATCCTGTTCTAAATCAGCAATCTGTCGCTTTAACTTAGCAACATCCTCAATATATGAATTAACAACATCTTGTTTTATAGCATACATTCGTTTAAGCTCTTTAGTTGTTTCAGAAAGGTTATTCATTCTTGATTGAGCATATTTCATTTCATCTTTCACTTTCTCATATGACTCTTTTGTAACATGATATGCTAATTTCATAGAGTCATATTCCTTTTTCATTTCTTGACAAGCAATTTCTTTTTGTTCACATTCATTTGTCATTTTCAAAACATTTTCTTTCAAAACTTCATTGTCCTTTTCTAATTTGTTACATTTTTCTGAAAGTTTTTCATCATTTTCTTTAAAAACTTTTTCTTTTTCTAGCATTTCTTTGCATTTTTCTTTGAAAATGTTTTCAATTTTAGTGAATTCTAGATCTCTTGTTCTGAATTGCTCATCTTTTTCAGTACAAGCTCTGCACGGTTCCATGCATTTCTTGCACTGATCAATCAGTTCCAAATTTTCAGAATCAGAATTTACCTCAGTGATTGGCACTTTGGTGTTTTCAACAGCTTTTGTCTGCTTCTGATCAGCATTATTCAACTTTTTCTTAACACTGACTTCATCACCAACATCATCAGTTTCTAGCTTCTCATTATTTTCTTCTTTTTCTTCTTTCTTCACCTCTTCTTCAATCTGCTGTTCTTCAGTAACAGCTTTCTTAACCTCTTCATTCACCTCAACTTCTTCATTTTTGATTTCTTTCACAGCTTCAACTTCAACAACTTCTTCTTTAACCTCTTCAGCAACTTTCTTCAAATTATTCACCATTTCTTCAACATTCTTCTTCATTCTTTCTTCATCTCTTTTTCTCAGACACGATAGCATGGCATATCTGATCTCTTTCTCATGCCTTTTTGCATATCTATCATCTTTCAACACATTCCTATAATATTCAGCTCTTGAAGGAATTATGAAAAGAACATCATCAAAGATTATATCTTTCTTTGGAACAACTGGTTCTCCTTCTCTGTTGAAGTAGCATTCTCTTTTTTTATCCCATCTCTTACTGCTGACAGCAATCTCATATTCTTCCTGCATATCATCCATTCTGTTCAGAACGATGTTTCTTTCTCTGTAAGTTTTCCCACTTAAGATTTCTTCTCGAGTTTTCTCTTTGATCTCAACTTTTTCTTCACGGATTTCAGCAGTGTCTTTGTCTTTGTTTTCATCTTGAATCTCAGCAACAAAAACAAACTTTCTTTCTTCTGTCATAGCTCTCCCATGAGCTGTTTTACGAACATTCTCTAAACGATCTTCTTCTGGACAAATTTCAGACCAATCATAACCTTCATCCTCGTAAATAACAGCATAAGCTCTTGATTTCTCTTTCGGTTTATCTTCAATCAACTTTGGCTCTTCTCTGCTTCGATGGTAGATCGCCTTTCGATAATAATCATCATTGAAAGGACGTTCATTTCCTTCAGCAACTTCAGAGTTTCTGCATTCTCTTTTGAAATGACCCTTTTGCTTGCATCTGAAGCAAGTCACTTTGGATTTGTCGAATCCAAGCTTTGTTGACGCACCTCCAAGAGATTGTTTCCCGGTAATCTCCATATATCTCTGAGCTCTTCGAATACAACTGGCTAAACACCAACGGATGTCAATGAGCTCCATCTCTTCCGGATCAATTTGGTCGTAGTCTTCTTTGGTCAATTCGGAGTTTCCAATTTTACCAGCTACTAGACCTTCATATGACTCCAGAACAGATGCAAGAAAACTCATTTGCTGCTTAGCTGCATTGATGCTCATTGCAGGAGAATTCTTCAATTTGAGAGCAATATTACACAGAATTTCTTCAGCTTCATCAGAATTTGACTTTGAAGATGAATGATATCCAGAATGATGACTTGTTGAAGTTGTTGGTGGTTCTTTCATCTTCTCACCACTAAATGCTGTTTTTGGTGAACCAACGCCTTTATCAGAAGGTACACTACCTTTGTAGTATAAGCCAACATTTTGTTGATGTGAAGAACCAGTCATCTTGTTCTGTTTCTGCAACTCCAAATCATGACTTTCAATCTTTTCAAACAAAGAATCAAGAGAAATTTCATCATATGAAGCATCATTTTTTAATATAAAAACAAACGTTTGCCACTGATCAGCTCGTGGTAACGCTTCAATGACTTTATCAATAAGTTCCTCTCTTGTTTTATCAATTTTAAAACGTTCAAGTTCGATTTTAAGGTGACAGAACCTCTCTATCATTTGTCTCACTGTCTCTCCTTTTATATTATCAAACAGATCAAATTCCTTTTTAAGTAAGGCAATTTTATTCTTTCTTATCTGTTTACCACCCTCAGCTTTAACACGTAAAGCTTCCCAAACCGATTTTGATGACCCATCATGTGTAAGCAGTGCAAATATATCATTCCTAATTGCTGATTGGATCAATGCAATCATTCTTTGTTCGGCAGCAAACTCATATTTATCTTCTCTTGAAAATCTCTTGAATGGTAATACTTCGCCTTTATCATCTTTTGACTTTTCATATCCAAATTCTAAACAGAACCAGCTTTCATGGGCATATGCTTTCGCCCAGTTGATGAAACGTTCTTTCCACCAGGTATAATCTTCAATGCTTTCCAGAGTTGGTGGCTTTGAGTGAGTTCCGTAAAAGTTATCATGCTTGATGTTCTCATTGAACACCTTAGTGATGGTTTTTGGTGTAACATTTGCAACCTCGGACGATTCGGTTGTGAACGCGTTGAAAAACGTGTTGTAGAATTCCTCAGCCATGATGTAAACCTGAGAGATTATCAAACAAACACAATTAGTACAATCAAATATCAAATAAACTGAAACTGACTGACACTCGATCTACGCGAAATGATCTTGACTCGAAAAAGTTCACTATCGAACAAAATCAAGAAATAACACTATGAGCAAAATATCACACAAGGTACTCTTGAGCGAAATCAGGTTCCTTATCAGCGAAATCAGTCTGAATGATTGATAAGCGAAATCAGGTTATATGTGACCCAAAAGCGAAATCACACTTGACAGATAAGCGAAAGTGTCAAATAAGCGAAACTAGTAATGTCCGTAAGAGCGAAACTAGATTGTTCGTATGAGCGAAATATCAATATGTTCCTATGAGCGAAATAGCTTCGATGTCCGAATAAGCGAAATCAAGTTTTTAACTGATTTTTACCATTTTTAAGCCGTGTTTTAACCTGATTCTTTCTAGGGTTTGTTATTACTGTATTTTACACGTTATACTAAAAAATCAGGCCATTTCAACCGTAGGAACCAGTTCAAATCGAAAAAATATGAAAGAAAGTGAGTAGAAATAAGAGAATTTGGTAGAATCAAGCTGTAGTAGTATGAACTCCTCGTCCTGAGCTCTGATACCATTTGTTGTGTCACACCCTGGCTTTGCGGAAGCGTGGTTAATTTTGGTGTGACTTCTTAATACCATAGCTTAATCATAACAAAGCTATATGAAATAAAATCATGCAAGATCATCCATTTGATTAAGTTTTAAAACCAGAGTAACATACCATTGTCTTAGAGACTTACAACATCGTAACATAAAACATTGTCTTTAACAACATAACCATTAACATGAAATAAACGCAGTTTAAGATTTGCGACTTGTCCAGGAAAGAGTCACATTTCCTAAACTGGGATGACCTTGGAACCCTTATGCAGCGGGAAAACATAACATACCGTGCCAGATCTTTAATTCCCTGAAATACATGTAAGTTGAAAAATCAACAATAATGTTGAGCGAGTTCATGTGTAAGTGAGTATGTAAACACTTGTAAGTATAAAAATTCCCTGGTATGTAGCAGTGTAAGGAAAGGAGATCACCAATGGTTTGCAAGGCCATTAGTATGTGTGAAGTGCAAGTAGGAAGACTCAAACCTAGCAGATTTTTGCGTTGGGTACAAAGTCACTCTAAGGTCCGTTCTGTTGGTCCTCTCAGAGGTCCGTTCTGTTGGGCCTAGAGTTGGGCTCGCTACACCCAGATAGATCTACCGCTTACGTCCCTCGGTGTTTCTGCCTACCCACTCACATGATCTAAGTAGTAAACCTCCTTACGCTAACCATACCATGCATAAAGTACTTGTAATCAAAGTAACATGTATTTCACCCCCGCAGTTAAGAAAAATGAAAACAGTTAGAGAAAAGGGGGACATGAACTCACAGTGGTGCGTCTCTACCAAGTATGCCTCCAAATCAATCAGCTGTATGACGACCTACACGTGCTAACTCTATTAGACGGATGGCCGTGCCTTAGCTTTATGGTTTAAGTTTTTGGGAAATAGTTAGGCAACTATTTCGTGTTTACGTTCTGTATATACTTGGTAGTTAATCTCCTTCCCAAGGATGGGGGATTCAATACATGTGCGTTCAAATTATATCATTAAGTCTCACTTAATATATATATATTTCCAATTCCAAAATATAAGTATTTTTCTCAAAAATATTATATTTTCATTTCACATAATTTTTCTCCAATAATACGTTGTTAAAATACGCGTTCATAAATATTTTCGTAAGTGCGTAAGTTACGTTTTAACAATCGAGTGGTAATATACTTACCGGTGTAACTTATATATTTATGGTGAAAGCGTTCGTATTATTTTGGATTCGTTAACGTTCGTAAATATTATTTTTACTCTAAAAATAATATGTATTTTCACAAAATAATCATAAACAGTGTGTGAAAATATATATTTATCACGTTAAATTTTGTGAAAATCCCACCTCCGAATATTTAGTAAATAAAGTCATGGCGAAATTCATATTTCGAAAACATGTCAAAAATAATTCTAACACTTGTAGTGTAAATAGTTCTAAGTGTTAGGTTGTTAGAAAAATTTCGCCAGAGTTTCCTCTGTAACTGGAGGTGGCCACGCTTTCAAGCGTATCATTTTCTTTAACAAATCAACTCAACAATTTTCTTTATTTGATCAGAACAACTTTTCTCACAACAATTAATCAACATATGTGTAAATTGCCAAAAATTTCATGAACTTGCAGTTTTCCCAAAACTGTGGTGTAAATCCCCTTAAATTTAGTAGATCTTCGTATAAGGTAATTTGATCTTGTAAAAACCTCGTTTTTAGAGAAAATCCATCTTTACAACTTCTTGTCAACTTTTACAAGAATAGTTATTTTGTCGAAACTTTGTGTTACACAAGTGTTTACACACTTGTGTGTTCTAAAAACCATTCTTGTTAGTGTAAGATCCGTCTTTAGAAAACATGATTTCTTTGATACGTGGTTCTTTGAAAATACCACTTGTAGATGCGTAGATCTGCTAGTTTTAAACATAATTTCACATGTAAAACTCTTTTACACAAGTTCATGATTCGCGTGTGGTAGAGTTTCACCTTTTAACCCTTGTATTATTCAAAACAAGCTTATGTTAAGATCCATGATCTTACCAAACCGGGTTAAACGATGATCCGAGCTACCACATCATAGATCAGGCCTAGATAATCATACATTTCGAATACTACATCATTTACACAACTTATTCCTAGAGACGCAGTTCCACAACCCTTATATCCCTACACTCACTACTAGTGTAGCAAAACATTTCTGGCTCATACAGGCCTTAGAGGCAGTGTTTGCCTGATGCTGGCTTTATCAGCATGTTCAATAGGTTATCCGTTATAGTGCTACTGTGCTTTTTGTGCATCATGGTTGTCACTAGGGTTCAACATGTAAATAATGTAGTGACGAATAGTAAAGTATGATGCAAGTAAGTACATGTATCAGATATCAAGTAGCAGTTCATCAGCTAGTTCAAACAAGCACAGAAATTAAGCAGTAATTAATCATTAGTTAATTCGTACGGATACCTGGTTTAGTGCGGGTTGTCACATTCTCCCCCCGTTAAATAAATTTCGTCCCGAAATTTAAGTTCTGCTACTAGATGCAGGGTTCTTAGGAAAAAGGTGGGGGTATTTCTCTTTCATCCGGTCCTCACGCTCCCAGGTGTACTCAGGACCGTGTCTGGCATTCCAACGAACTTTGACGAGTTTGACACTGCTCCGGCGGGTCTTGTTAACTTTTCAGTCCGTGACCTCAACCGGTTCTTCAACGAAGTGGAGCGTGTCGTCAACATGAATCTCGTCGGTGGGAATAGCAACGGTGACTTGAGTTGGACTTTTCTTCAGGTTGGATACATGAAATGTATCGTGAACAGAATGGAGTTCAGCAGGTAGGTCCAACTTGTATGCTACTAGTCCTATTCTTTCTAGAATTCTGAAAGGACCTATGTAGCGCGGATTTAACTTCCCACGCTTTCCGAAGCGTGCCACACCCTTCCAGGGTGAGACTTTCAATAACACCATTTCTCCAACTTGGAAATCCACATGTTTTCGGTTGGGATCCGCATAGGCCTTCTGTCTGTGGCGAGCTGCTTCGATGCGTTTAAGGATCTGCGCGATCTTGTCTGTCGTCTCTTGGACGATTTCGGGACCAGCAAGTTGCCTATCACCTGCGTCAGCCCAGCATAGGGGTGATCGGCACTTGCGTCCGTAAAGGGCTTCGAATGGCGCGACACCAATACTGGTGTGGTAGCTATTGTTGTATGAAAATTCGACCAAAGGCAAATGCTTATCCCAGCTACCGCCCAAATCCATAACACATGCTCTCAGCATGTCTTCCAGAGTCTGTATCGTTCGCTCGCTCTGGCCGTCAGTTTGAGGATGAAACGCAGTGCTCAGATTTAATTGTGAGCCAAAGGCTTCTTGGAAGGATTGCCATATCCTTGACACAAACCTTCCGTCTCTATCAGAAATGATTGAGAGAGGCACTCCATGACGTGCAACGATCTCTCTCATGTATATTTCGGCCAATTTGCTCGTATTATCCTTCTCTCTGATAGGTAAGAAGTGTGCTGACTTTGTTAATCGATCCACTATTACCCAAATAGTGTCATGGCCTCTTGGTGTTCTTGGCAATTTCGTAACAAAATCCATTGAGATTTGTTCCCATTTCCACTTGGGAATCTCGGGTTGTTGCAGAAGTCCTGAAGGCTTCTGGTATTCGGCTTTAACCTTGGCGCATGTTAAACACTTGCTTACATAAACAGCAACATCGCCTTTCATCCTAGGCCACCAATAATAATCTTTGAGATCCTGGTACATCTTATCCGCTCCAGGGTGGAGAGAGTACCGCGACTTGTGAGCTTCATCGAAAATAACCTTCCTTAAACCTCCAAACAAAGGAACCCAAATCCTTTTCTCAAAACATAACGTTCCTTCCTCGTTTGGTACCAAAAGCTTCTCCATCCCACGGAGATATTCTTCTTCAAGGTTTCCTTCCTTGAGAGCTTCTTTCTGTGCGGTACGAATGCGCAAGGAAAGATCGGTTCGTATAATCATTTCTAAAGCTCTAAGCCTTATGGGCTTGATTCTCTCTTTACGACTTAGGGCATCGGCGACCACGTTCGCCTTCCCTGGATGATACTTTATCTCGCAGTCGTAATCGTTCAACAATTCAACCCATCGTCTTTGCCTCATATTCAACTCCTTCTGGTTGAATATATGTTGTAGGCTCTTGTGATCTGTAAAGATTGTACACTTCGTACCATAAAGGTAGTGTCTCCAGATCTTTAAAGCAAAAACCACTGTGCCGAGCTCCAGATCGTGCGTGGTGTAGTTCTTTTCATGCACTTTCAACTGACGCGGTGCGTAAGCAATAACCTTTTGGCGTTGCATCAACACACAACCCAATCCTTGTCGCGATGCGTCGCAGTTTACCACAAAATCATCAGTACCCTCTGGTAGAGCTAAGATTGGCGCGTTGCAGAGCTTATCCTTCAGTATCTGGAATGCTTCCTCCTGTTTGATTTCCCAATCAAACTTCTTATCCTTCTGCGTGAGGAGCGTCAATGGTTGAGCGATCTTTGAAAAGTCCTCGATGAATCTTCGATAATAGCCAGCCAAACCCAAGAATTGTCGAATCTCGGTTGGCGTCTTTGGCGTTTCCCAATCCTTGATCGCCTCGATCTTGGTTGGATCCACGTGGATTCCATCTCCATTTACCACGTGCCCAAGGAATTGCACCTCTCGTAGCCAAAACTCGCACTTAGAGAATTTGGCATACAACTGTTCCTTCTTCAGCAGCTCTAGAATGGCTCTGAGATGTTGCTCGTGTTCAGCCTTCGTCTTTGAATAAATCAAAATGTCATCGATGAATACAATCACGAACTTATCCAAATACGGCTTGCAAACTCTATTCATTAGATCCATGAATACCGCCGGTGCGTTTGTCAAACCAAATGGCATAACGAGGAACTCGTAGTGCCCATAACGAGTTCTGAAGGCTGTCTTCGGAATGCTTTCCTCTTGTATCCTTAACTGATGGTATCCAGATCGAAGGTCGATCTTTGAATAAAAGCTTGAACCTTGCAGTTGGTCAAACAGATCATCAATTCATGGCAGAGGATATCTATTCTTGATCGTCAGCTTGTTCAATTCCCGGTAGTCAATACACATACGGAAACTACCGTCCTTCTTCTTGACAAACAGGACAAGAGCTCCCCAAGGCGAGAAGCTTGGTCGGATAAAACCCTTGTCTAACAACTCTTGAAGTTGTGTCGACAGTTCCTGCATCTCAGACGGAGCAAGTCTGTACGGTGCCTTAGCCACAGGCGCGGCGCCTGGAACTAAGTCGATGCGAAACTCTACTTGTCGCTGAGGTGGCAGTCCAGGCAAGTCTTCTGGGAAGACTTCTGGATACTCCCTCACGACAGGTACGTCTTCGATCTTTGGCTCAGCAGCCTTTTTATCCACAATGTGTGCCAGAAAAGCAACACATCCTTTCTGCAAACACTTCCTTGCTTTCAAGTAGCTGATAATCCTCAACGGCGTCTCACGCTTCTCTCCGTGAACAACAATGGTCTCACCATCATCGGTTGGGATACGAACAACCTTTTCGTGACAAACTATCTCAGCTTTGTTGCCTGATAACCAATCCATTCCTACCACCACGTCGAAGCTTCCCAACTGGACTGGTAGTAGATCTAGAGCGAACTCACGCTCTCCCAATTCAATCACACAACCTCTGATAACTTCATTGGCTTCTACTAACTTCCCATTGGCCAATTCGATCGAGTAGGGAATATCTAACTTATTAGCGGCTAGACCAAGCATATTCTTAAATTCTAACGATACGAAGCTATAATCGGCACCAGTATCAAATAAAACGGATGCATAGCGTTGATTTACAGGGAACGTACCAGTAACGACATTGGGGTCCTGGCGCGCTTCCCTTGCTTCGATTTGGAACACTCTTCCACGGGCTTGGTTTAACTCTGGGCAGTTCTTCTTAAAATGCCCGATATCACCGCAGTTAAAGCATCCAAGTCTTTGCCCATTTCCACCAGCTTGATCATTCCTCTGATTATGATTCACGGCGCCCGCTTGGTTAGCATTGTTGCCTCGATTCTCGTTACCTCCATAGTTTCCTTGTGGGCGATTTCCATTCCCACCCCGGTTGTAATTTCTGTTTCCGAATCCTCCCTGGCCTCCCTGACCAGCAGTGGCCCAACAAGTGTCCTTCGAGTGGCCACGTTTCCCACATGCTTCGCATACTTTTGGCCCGCAATGACCAGAATGGTGGCGCTGGCAGGTGTTGCATTTGGGCTGGGTGCCCATATACCCTTTTCCTTTCTTTCCCCTACCAGTTGTAACCTGAGCTGGAGTGTCTGATCCTCCTTTCTTAACCACCACACTGGCGCCCTGCTTGAAGTTCGAGAACTTTCGTTTGTTACCTCCTGATGACTCGACGTGAGTCTCTGCCTTCTTCGTCTTGATCTCATCAAACTTGTTCAAACGAATAGCCTCCTCAGTGAGAGCTACGCTCAAATCAATTGCCTCAGTAATAGTTGCAGGCTTGGATGAGGTTACCATGCTTATGATTTGAGGAACTAATCCCCAAATGAAGCGTTCAATTCTCTTGAACTCCGGAGTGACCATGTAGGGTACCACATGCGATAAGTCATGGAACCTTTGAACGTATTATGCTATCTTTGGACCGTCCATTTTCAAGTGCCAGAACTCGGTCTCCAATCGCTGGATTTCTGCGCGGGAACAGTACTTTTTGCGCATGAGTTCCTTCAGTTCGGTCCAGGTCAGCGCGTAGGCAGCAGCTTCGCCAAGTGTCTGTACTTGCAGATTCCACCAAGATAGGGCTCCATCTAGAAACAGCCCTGAGATATAGGTGACTTGCTGATCCAGCGCGCACTTGCTCATGCGAAGAACAGATTCGGTTTTCTCAGCCCAACGAACAAAGGCGACAGCACCTCCTGTGCCATCAAAGTTTACGGGCTTGCAGTCTAAGAACTGCTTGTAGGTGCACCCTGCACATACGTTATAACATATGAATGGCATTAGCATCATCGCTAAAGATATCCAATTTGGTCATGGTAGGTCTAAATGACTTGGTATTACCATGAGGTGGATTATTGTTGCCATTGTTATTCGTGCTGCTTCCGCTGGGTCCTCCTTGTGAAGCGGCGTATTGTGCGATGGCAGCAGTGATAATTTGCTGGAGTTCTACTTCATTGGTAGGCATGCGTGTCTCACGTCTCGGCGGCATCTTTTAAAAGATGGTTTACGTTGGTCAGGACATAGTGAAACGTACGTATATAGTAATAGTAATAGCACATAACATCTCATGTTATCAATACATCACAAATATCAATCACACAACATCCCATGTCATAAAAATATAAATAAGCAATCAAGCGAATCAAATATGGTGAGAATACTGCGATTGCCATATATCGAGACCACATAGTAAGTGTATCAGTACATCCCTGTGTCATACAATCATCAATCAACTAGGGGCTACATCACCCCTGTCCAAAAACTATATCATGTCAGTGTCAAATACGTCAAATACATGTCAACAAAAGTCAGGATCATAAAGTAGTCTCCAAAAATGCTGTGCAGTCAAAAGCATTCGCCGTCTTCTCACCAACGTCTACCCAAACAGCACTGATGAGCTCTATACAGATGGCGGTGGAGGAGGAGGAAAGTGGGTGTAAAACAAACGACGTAACTGGAGCCAGTCCTCCTCCATGGCTCGCTGGGTACGAATGATAGAAGCCACCTGCTGCTCTAGTGTAAAGAGACGGGCAGCATAATCTGGAGGTAAGGGTCGAAATGGCTGCAGAGGAGAGTGTGTCTGACCATGGCACTGGCATGGTGGCAGCTGAGCTCTCTTAAGCTCCTGGATGCGCTGCGTGTGTGACTCGTGCTGGGCGATAAAAGACATCAAAACGTCCTCGATAGTATACCCCATGTGGAAAGAATGATAGGGGTCAGTAGGTGGCATAGCAGAGTCTGGTGCCCAAAGGAACGGCTCACTGGTGGGATCGAAAGGTGCCACATGAAATGGAGCAACAGAGGGTGGAACAAATGACATCTGGGGCATGAAGGGGATAGACATCGGTACATGCCCAAAAGGATGGGCTGAAGAACCCTCTCCAGGCCTCGCTGGAGGTACAAACTGAGGAACCTGAAAAGAAAAATCAACGTGTCGTGTATCAGGGATCTGAGGGGGAAAAGATGGAACATCCTCATCAGCAGGTATCCAACCGTGCTGTGCATGCTCATCTGGTGGATCCATGTGTGTCGCGAACAGTGCATGCTCGGGCTCTAGTGGGATGGGATCAGGTGGGGGAGCAACAAAAGGGTGAACAGGTGCAATGTGCTCATCATGATGGTCAACAGGTATATCAACAACAGGTAGAGGAACAACAGGATCAACAACAACATGATCGCCCCCTAACAAAGGAACATCCACGGGGAGATCATCAACAGGTGGGTCTGCTATAACAGGCTCAATAGGGATGCCAGCATGTATGGGGTCATGCTCAAGTATGGGGTCTAGAGCGGCTGCCTGCTCAGGAGCGACGACAGGCTCGGGATCATCAAAAGCCATCTCGAAGTCAAACTCGGGGTCGATAGGGTCTACTGGGTCAGCTGGATCCTCCATGGGCTGATCCATAGGTATAAACTCGATATCACGATCCGGGTCGTATCCCGGGGGAAAGATAAGATCAGAATCCTCTATGTCATCATGGTCAAACGTAAAGCTGGGAATAGGTGCAACAGAGGATGCCTGGTCAGGATCAGAATCATGCGCAAAGTGCTGTGCGCTCAATGTGTGAGAAGGTGCAGATGCCACAGACTCGAAGGAGTCTGGGACAGGAGAATGTGCAGGCGAATCCTCGGCGGGAATGTCAGCGATCATCAGAAGATCATCCGCAGGAAGAAGGGCCTCGCCCTGGATCTCATCCTCAAAGGGCTCCTCCTCAAACAGGTCAACATCGCCGTCAGCCTCGGCGTCAAGAAGGAAATCATATGCTGGATAAACGGCTAAGGGTATAGGAGCCGGAATCTCTACTAGGGGTAGGTACTCAGCGGGAGGGTCATCTGCAGGCTCATCAGCACCATCGGGTAGTGCGAAGGGCTGGAAATCATCCTCGTCAGTACTGGTATAGTCAGATGTGTGCACCTCGTGCTCGGAGGATGTGAGGTCATCAGATACGATAGGTATGGGTCCAGTGGTGTCCGAAACGCCAGTACCGGCTGAATCCATGAGTCTGTAACATAGACACAAATATGCTCAAATAATCAGTCATACAATCAGATAATCACATAAGTCACCAAGTAAGATATCACATAATTCTCCTAGTCCCACTAGCCTCCCAGTCTCCTAGACTGCTCTATCAACTACCTCGACCTCTCAGATCGAGTCTCGGTCTCCAATACCGAGCCTCAGCCTCCAAACTGAGCCTACTCTTCCTAGTCCAACTAGCCAACTACCTCGATCTCTCAGACCGAGCCTCGGCCTCTCAGACCGAGCCTCAGCCCTTCTAGACTGAGCCTGAAAATAATAAAATGTGCTCAACATTTGTTTGTAAAAAGTTTTGGATCTGGACTTAAGTGGTATGCAGAAAAATGTTTTCGTGAGAGCCCTAGTGATCATAGTCTAGACTCGAGAAGGAATCCTAGTTCGCTATGATCAGAGCTCTGATACCAAGCTGTCACACCCTGGCTTTGCGGAAGCGTGGTTAATTTTGGTGTGACTTCTTAATACCATAGCTTAATCATAACAAAGCTATATGAAATAAAATCATGCAAGATCATCCATTTGATTAAGTTTTAAAACCAGAGTAACATACCATTGTCTTAGAGACTTACAACATCGTAACATAAAACATTGTCTTTAACAACATAACCATTAACATGAAATAAACGCAGTTTAAGATTTGCGACTTGTCCAGGAAAGAGTCACATTTCCTAAACTGGGATGACCTTGGAACCCTTATGCAGCGGGAAAACATAACATACCGTGCCAGATCTTTAATTCTCTGAAATACATGTAAGTTGAAAAATCAACAATAATGTTGAGCGAGTTCATGTGTAAGTGAGTATGTAAACACTTGTAAGTATAAAAATTCCCTGGTATGTAGCAGTGTAAGGAAAGGAGATCACCAATGGTTTGCAAGGCCATTAGTATGTGTGAAGTGCAAGTAGGAAGACTCAAACCTAGCAGATTTTTGCGTTGGGTACAAAGTCACTCTAAGGTCCGTTCTGTTGGTCCTCTCAGAGGTCCGTTCTGTTGGGCCTAGAGTTGGGTTCGCTACACCCAGATAGATCTACCGCTTACGTCCCTCGGTGTTTCTGCCTACCCACTCACATGATCTAAGTAGTAAACCTCCTTACGCTAACCATACCATGTATAAAGTACTTGTAATCAAAGTAACATGTATTTCACCCCCGCAGTTAAGAAAACTGAAAACAGTTAGAGAAAAGGGGGACATGAACTCACAGTGGTGCGTCTCTACCAAGTATGCCTCCAAATCAATCAGCTGTATGACGACCTACACGTGCTAACTCTATTAGACGGATGGCCGTGCCTTAGCTTTATGGTTTAAGTTTTTGGGAAATAGTTAGGCAACTATTTCGTGTTTACGTTCTGTATATACTTGGTAGTTAATCTCCTTCCCAAGGATGGGGGATTCAATACATGTGCGTTCAAATTATATCATTAAGTCTCACTTAATATATATATATTTCCAATTCCAAAATATAAGTATTTTTCTCAAAAATATTATATTTTCATTTCACATAATTTTTCTCCAATAATACGTTGTTAAAATACGCGTTCATAAATATTTTCGTAAGTGCGTAAGTTACGTTTTAACAATCGAGTGGTAATATACTTACCGGTGTAACTTATATATTTATGGTGAAAGCGTTCGTATTATTTTGGATTCGTTAACGTTCGTAAATATTATTTTTACTCTAAAAATAATATGTATTTTCACAAAATAATCATAAACAGTGTGTGAAAATATATATTTATCACGTTAAATTTTGTGAAAATCCCACCTCCGAATATTTAGTAAATAAAGTCATGGCGAAATTCATATTTCGAAAACATGTCAAAAATAATTCTAACACTTGTAGTGTAAATAGTTCTAAGTGTTAGGTTGTTAGAAAAATTTCGCCAGAGTTTCCTCTGTAACTGGAGGTGGCCACGCTTTCAAGCGTATCATTTTCTTTAACAAATCAACTCAACAATTTTCTTTATTTGATCAGAACAACTTTTCTCACAACAATTAATCAACATATGTGTAAATTGCCAAAAATTTCATGAACTTGCAGTTTTCCCAAAACTGTGGTGTAAATCCCCTTAAATTTAGTAGATCTTCGTATAAGGTAATTTGATCTTGTAAAAACCTCGTTTTTAGAGAAAATCCATCTTTACAACTTCTTGTCAACTTTTACAAGAATAGTTATTTTGTCGAAACTTTGTGTTACACAAGTGTTTACACACTTGTGTGTTCTAAAAACCATTCTTGTTAGTGTAAGATCCGTCTTTAGAAAACATGATTTCTTTGATACGTGGTTCTTTGAAAATACCACTTGTAGATGCGTAGATCTGCTAGTTTTTAAACATAATTTCACAAGTAAAACTCTTTTACACAAGTTCATGATTCGCGTGTGGTAGAGTTTCACCTTTTAACCCTTGTATTATTCAAAACAAGCTTATGTTAAGATCCATGATCTTACCAAACCGGGTTAAACGATGATCCGAGCTACCACATCATAGATCAGGCCTAGATAATCATACATTTCAAATACTACATCATTTACACAACTTATGTGCTATTAACCACCATTTTTAGTGTTTTTAGTAAACTTTAATGCTTCAAAGATTCCGAGTTTTAATCATCATACATCTTATTAACCAACTTAGATTAGTTCAAGAACGAGTTTTAAGCATTATACCTCTAGCTCGAGGCTAGGGAAGAATCTACGCGCAAATGAGGTGGATAAAAGCTAAGTAGAGAGGTCCTTCGCGTTCCGCTTGCTCCAAGACTCCTTGTATACGACCCTTGATGCTTGTATGATGATGGAATGTGAAGATCAAAATCGAAAGGTGGGTGTATGATCAAGGGGATGTTCGGCCGAAAGCTCTAGAGGGAGAGAGGAGAGTTGTTTGTTGTGAGTTGAGTGATGGAATGATCATGTGGGTTTAGGTTTAATCTTATAGGCAATTAGAGTGTGTATTAACCAAAGGTTAATATGCTATCTAGATATTAAACATTTGGGAATTAAATAATCAACAAGTACAAGGTATGTCCCCTTGGGGACGGTTTCGGTTAAGGGGGGGGGTCTCCTAGTCCATTTCCAACTAAAGGTTAAGTATTAGTTAGGTTAAACCAAGTTAGTTAAGTAGTTAACTTGGTTAGTTGTGTGTCATGCGTTACAAAGGGTGTTAGGGTAATCAGGGACCCTAACTGGCTCAGAAAAAGATAAATAATGAAAATAACAATATTTTCATGTTCCGGGTATGGTCCGGTTGTTTGGTTGGATAGTAATCCGTTAAAGCGTTACTAAAGCTTTAAAGTGTCGTTAATACTCTTTTTAGTGACACGACTCATTCCTGACACTTTGGAAAGTGTCTAGCAATATTTTTCTCATGTTTTGGCACTTTATTAGTTAGCTAAAAGCTGAATTATTGTGTAAAGTGCTGAGTTTTGTACTTAGAGTACGTTTTAGGCACATCCAGTCATTGTAACTTATTCCTAGAGACGCAGTTCCACAACCCTTATATCCCTACACTCACTACTAGTGTAGCAAAACATTTCTGGCTCATACAGGCCTTAGAGGCAGTGTTTGCCTGATGCTGGCTTTATCAGCATGTTCAATAGGTTATCCGTTATAGTGCTACTGTGCTTTTTGTGCATCATGGTTGTCACTAGGGTTCAACATGTAAATAATGTAGTGACGAATAGTAAAGTATGATGCAAGTAAGTACATGTATCAGATATCAAGTAGCAGTTAATCAGCTAGTTCAAACAAGCACAGAAATTAAGCAGTAATTAATCATTAGTTAATTCCTACGGATACCTGGTTTAGTGCGGGTTGTCACATGTTGGACCGGTTGCGACCCTAAATAGTCAGTAGAGATCGTTCATCTTCGCATATAAAGGCGGAATCAATGTATACGAAGTAACAACAGCTTTTCCTCTTTAATTTCTTCTATATTGATGCTTTCTGAATTGATTTTGACAGAGTTTGGTTACCAAAAGCATGAACAGGTTTCGCTCCAAGTTACACAACTAATGACCAGGTTTCGCTCCTAATGACTATATATAGTCCCTGTAGTTTCGCTCCAATGACATGACAAATAAGCGAAACCCCCTAAAGACCCTATAGGCGAAACCATCTAATGACACAAAAGCGAAACCTATACAAATGTTCATATAAGCGAAACCTATACATTAAACCCTAATTTTGACTTTCAAGCTCCTATCTTGACATATCTTGACCTAAGACTTAATGTAGACGTAGTCAACAGACATTCCGTGCACCAACAACATCCTTCTCTTTCTTCATTTAATGCAGCTTTGTCTTATTAGTTGACCACGCCCCCGTGTCCGCTGAGCACGACCCCGTGTGCAGAAGAATCTTTGTACTATGAAGATTTGCCTGGATTGTGCGAATCTTATAGTTGACCACGGCCCCGTGTCCGCTGAGCACGGCCCCGTGGTGGGCAATAGAAGCTTCTACCACTTTGTCTTTTCTGCTGACACTTGGGCACGCCCCCGTGCTGGCTGAGCACGGGGCGTGTTCAGTCTTCTGTTATCTTGTTTTGCTTGGGAAGATGCTGTTGTGGGGTCGGGCATGTCACGTCTTGTTCCTTTTCTTGTATTTATGTTAGATTTTGATGTCTTTTTGCTTCTTTTGTTAATTTGAGCTCATTTAATCCTGAAAATACAAAAGGAAGACAAAATCACACTTTTTCCAACATTAGTACTAAAAAAGGGTTAGTTTTATGCCACAATTGATGAAATTTATATGTTGCATTTTGCACACATCAAATACCCCCACACTTGAATCTTTGCTTGTCCTCAAGCAAAACTCTTTAATATGTGGCTATTACACTCCCAAATGGAATGGGTAGAGAAGAAGGTTTTTGGGCTTGTCATAGAGTGTCGGGATGTCCAAGATTCTTTATTTAGTTTTATTTTTACTTATTTACAATCCTATTCGTCATGATTTATTTAAAACATTTCATAAGATAAATTACTTATTAGGGCATAACATGTCTTTTTTAAAAGAGTAAATTGCCATTTTAGTCCCTGTGGTTTGGGCCAATTTGCCAGTTTAGTCCAAAGGTTTCATTTTTAACATCTGGATCCAAAAAGGTTTCATCGTTGCCATTTTGGTCCAACGGACTTAACTCCGTCCATATCTGTTAAGTTTGCCAAGGGCATTTTTGTCATTTCATTTTTCTTTTTATTAACCCTTTTTTCTTAATTGCTTTTTCTTTTAATTAAAGCTTTATTGTTTTATTATCAGTGCTATAAATAACAGAACTCTTTCATTACATCGATCACAACACACCCAAAGGTCTTTCCTAAATCATTTTTATTCATATTCAAGATTATTATTACTATAGCCTTATTTTTGTAACCATAATTAACGCACTACTTATTTATTAAACAACATAGACCCAACCAACCCCGATATGGCCCATTGCCCCATTTTTAGCATGTATAACCCTCCTGCCGCTTAGTCTTCCGTTTTCACCATAGAAAATGCCTTACCATGATTCAACACCTTCCCCGTTTGCCTGCGAAATGAAAACAAGAATAAAAAGGTCAGATCTTGTTATATGCATAAATAAGCATATTTTGTGTTGAATATAATTTTACATACATCTTCTTGTTTAATATCTTCTAAATCATTCCTAAAATCACTCCCACAAGTATTACTGGACTCTTTCCTTTTCCTGAATCTTTGATGGTTTTTGGATCTACTTCGACTCCACGAGCTTCCTCTACGCAATAACTTGACGGTTTTTGACGCTTCACATCAACCATTAAGCAATTTCCATCAAATTTAACATTCCTATTGTTCAACTCACCGCTTAAACAAGAAGGTAAACCACCTGTGAACCGATTGAGTGAATTGGAGTTGAATGAAAGATCCAGTTCTTGAAGGTGATTGAGTTGATCATATTTCACTGGAATTTGACCTGAGAATGAATTCTTGCTGAGATACAGAAAGGTCAAACTGTTTGGCAAATTGGGTAGATCTGGTAATTGACCTGTAAACCCACATCTTCGTCGTTAGGGTTTTAATATTGGGGAAGGACGATGTAATGAAAGAGTTTTGTTATTTATAGCACTGATAATAAAAACAATAAAGCTTTAATTAAAAGAAAAAACAATTAAGAAAAATAGGGTTAATAAAAAGAAAAATAAAATGACAAAAATGCCCTTGGCAGACTTAACAGATATGGATGGAGTTAAGTCAGTTGGACCAAAATGGCAACAATGAAACCTTTTTGGATCCAGATGTTAAAAATGAAACATTTGGACTAAACTGGCAAATTGGCCCAAACCACAGGGACTAAAATGGCAATTAACTCTTTTTAAAATTCCACTTATATAGAAGTTCACATACCACACGGGGGATCACTCAACACTCGGCCGAAGATGTATTTTAGTGGATCACTCGAGAGCGGCATGGAACTTACTCCTACCATAAGCTTGTCAAGCAATCAATCCTCCTCCTTTTTAACTATACACCTTTGTAAATATCAAGAGGACTTTTGGGGTGAAGGGTTTGGCTTGGGTTAAAAGTAGGTGGTTGGGTTAGTGGTTAGTAAAAGGGCGAAAGGCGTAAAAAGCGTCGGTTTTCGTAAGACTTTTTTTTAAGTTTTTATTTTGATGAAGCCATTATTCAAACAAAGTTATTTTTGATAAACTTGTTTGTTTATTTTTCTTTCGCTTCATCATCATCAATATTTTTTTTTTGAAAGTCATAAGAAAAACCGAGTTTGTTACTAAAACAAAGGGTTAAAAAATAAAAAAAAGGTTTTGGTGGGTGAAAGGGTGTTTGTTTTTGGGTTTTGAAATGAAAAGGTTTAGGCTCAAAGGGGTTAACTAGGGGGATTTTGGGTAGGTGGTAAAAAAAAGAAAAATAATGGTGTAAAAATAAAAAGGGTTAGTCCTAATGCCTCCATCATTTACTTACTCGGGTTTAAGTTGGTAAGGACCGGGAATGTATCGTCGTGGCAAGTTCTAGAGTTGTAAGAACCAAGCGGCTATTCACACAAGAAACGAAAAATGAGCATTTAGTTTAATGATATGTATTTGTATGCTCAATAAAGGCTCAAAACTCACTTTTGTGGAAATGGGTTTTTATGTGATCAAGTATATATAATCAAATTTTAACTAAGCTTGCCATGCCTTTTCATAATTTTCTTATGTTGGTTCTTTTTATCACGACGCTATCGGTTGTAAATTTGTAAAAATATAACCTTTTTAGAACTTTGAAATTCCCAAATTAAACCTAGACAAGTAAAAAAATGAAAAATTTTTGAAAAATTTTGGGATGATTAGCTGTTCCAATAGAGTTTTGTGTAAGGCTTGTATTTAGGACTTGCAAGATTCAAGGTTTTAGCATCCCCCCCCCCCCCCACACTTAAATTACACATTGTCCTCAATGTGTCCCAAAAATAAGTTTTTAGGTTGATTGAATGTGTAAAAGTGGGTTAAAAACAAGATTTTATGGTACTGGGTAGCTGAACACGGGGTGGTGTTGGCTGAGCACGGCCCAGTGTCCAGACTGCCAGTACCAAAAGTAAACAGAAAGCTGGGCACGGGGGCGTGTTCAGTGAGCACGGCCCCGTGTCCAGGTACATGAACTGAGCATTTTCTACAGAACCTCGGGCACGGGGCGTGTTGGGGTGAGCACGGCCCCATGCTGAACTTGCTGTAATGAAAAAAAATTGTCGGGAGGCTCTGTTTTTGTGCATGGGTTGTTGGTTCAAGCTTCCCTTAGTATCCTTCACCATCCCGAGTGTGTTTTATTCTTGAAAATTAAAACTAAACTAGAAAACATAAAAGTTAAACTAATCTAAAACTAAGGATAGTTCCGCGGAATGCCTCCGTGGTGCGCCACGTTTATAAGGGTCCTTGGCTAGACCCGCCTTATCAGGTGGTTCTGGCTCATCTTCAATTAGGGGGTCGTCATTGCCGAATGGATATTTCATTGATCGCTCAAGGTCAACACTTTTTTTGAATGCCCCTAATTGAAGAGGTAGATTGTTGTACTTCCGGTTTTTCAAAGCTTCGTGTGTTTTTACAAATGGTCGTCCCAACACTAGAGGAGCGTCATCAAGGATGACAAAGTCGGTTGGGATTACCATTTGATTTGTTTGAACCAAGATATCCTCAACTACACTGATTGATTTTATTACTTTCCGATTGGATAGAAAAATGGGTATTTGAAGTGAAGAAAAATCACTAATACTTAATTTTTCGAAAATGTAGTTAGGCATTATGTTAACACAAAGATCTTTATCAATTGTGACATTACTAATAAATGAATTTTGAAAGAAACATGGAACCGGTGTAATGTTAATTTCAAATGGGTCTTCTTTTATTAGTGAGGTTTGATCATTAGTTAACTTAACACTTACCGTTTCGTCAATTTTAGTGTTAGTGTTTAACTCTTTTAAGAACTTAGCATTAGTGGGAACTAAACAATGATTTTCAAAAGAAGGTGACAAGAGATTAATTTCTTCAAAATTAGACTCTTCTTGAATTTTAACGTTGTTGGACTCACCTTTTTCGTTGTTTAACTCATGTGTCTGTTTTTCACTTATTTGTTCTTCCATTTTTACACTTTCGGTTATCTCTTCCTTTTTTAATTCTTCTCTTGCGCGGGACTCCTCTTCCCTTACGCGAGATTCTTTTATACAGCGATCGATAACTCTAATGTGTTCTAATATCCTATCGGTCACTTCGGTTATAGAAAAAGAATCGGGATTTTCAAAGCTTGAATCCGGTTGTTCGATCCTTTGTTCCTCATAATACCCATGTGAAGTAGATGGTTCGCACCATTGTTCTTCATTGTAAGCATATAATGGATAAGGGTCGTAATTTTGTTCTTCATAATACTCATATGAGGTGGGTTGTTCACGCCATGGTTCCTCATAGTAAGCATACGAAGGTGGTGGCTCATATCTTGGTTCCTCAAAGTATGAGTATGAAGGCTCATACCTTGGTTCATCAATATATGAGTATGAGGGAGGAGGTTCATACCTTTGGTCTTCATAGGATGTGTATGAAGTTGATGGCTCGTACCTAGGTTCCTCATAGTAGGTGTATGAATTGGATGGTTGATATGAGTGATTATTTTGAACCGAGTGTGGGTTACGACAATTAGTGCAATAATTACTCCTATAATCATCCTCCTCATAGGTGTAGTTGTAACCTCCTGAGTACCGATCCATAAGAATCACTCAGCAGACCACAACCAAGTCTCGAGATCAGAAAACAAGAATAAAAACGGAAACAGAGGCTGGACACGGCCCCGTGTTCAGTGGACACGGCCCCGTGTACAGAATCTGTATCTGGGCGTTTTAATTAAATTCCCTGATTTCGTTGAGCACGGGGCGTGTTCAGTGAGCACGGCCCGTGTTCAAGCTACTGTTACTGGGTGTTTTTATGAAAATATGCAGCACGGCCCCGTGTACAGGTTACTGTAAATGCAAAACTAAACTAAAATGCAAAAAAATGTGCGCGCGTTAAAAAGGTTTTGAAAAACTGATTAGGCCGTCGATTTTAAGCTTTCTTAAAATCCTTGTGTCCCCGGCAACGGCGCCAAAAACTTGATGCGTGTGAAATGTTATATATATTAGGTGTATATTTTAAGCCCTTTAACACTTTTTTAGCCAAGTTTTAAATTTATAAAACACGATATTTACTAACACTAAACACACATATGGGCAAGTGCACCCATCGTGAGCGTAGTATAGTGTTGGTAAGATACCGAGGTCGTCCAAGGACACAAGAGCTTTTAGTACCGGTTTATCCTCAACGTCTAATCAAACCAAAAAGTTTAGAAAAATGTTTTAAGCTAAGAAAAATAAAAACTAACTAAAATGCTGAAAAGTAAAAATAAAAATAAAAACAGATAGACAAGATGAATCACTTGGTTCCGACTCGTATCTAGTGTAACCTTTGATTATTTCCACACTTTTGCACTTTTTAAGAGATTATCTTAGTTATTGTAGTAGGCCCCTCTTTTGAAGGTGACGTTACCCTCAACCCAGTAGTTTGAGTCAGCAAGGATACAATCCTAAAGGGTCGGATTATTGAAAGATAATTAATTAAGTTATTAATGCAAATTATGGTAGGCCCCTCTTTTGGAGGTGACGTTACCCTCGACTAGGTAGTCTGAGTCAGCAGGGATACAGTCCTAAATAGCCGGGTTATAGTATTAATAGTAGTTAACTTATGAGGGGATCAAAGAGTTTGGACCCCCGCCATCCAATACCGTTAAGTATTGAAGGAGGTCCTACTAAATTTGACCCAGGTCCATTGCAGGACCTCTAAACGCTGAACAATGGCAAGACCTTTACCAAACCGTTCTCTTAACCCCCGACCAGGTAGCCAACATACCTCCATATAGACCGTGGAGATATGAATGGTGAAAATCTTTTATTTTATATAGACAGTAAAATAATGCCAAGACACCACAGACAAACGATAAGGAAAGATCACCTTCAACATAAGAAACTAGTTATTAAAGTCATTAATACAAAACCAAGTAAAAAGTGCGAAAAGATTAAAAATAAAAAGTATTACACTAGACACTTTGTCTTCACCAAGTGATGTAAGAGACTTAGGCAACCATGGCCTTGATTGTCAAGAACTCTTACAATCAATCTTGGATCCCGAGATGACTCACACACTCTACGATGGACAATGGATGATGGTGGTGGATGATGGTGTTATGGTGGTGGTGGGTGAAGTGTGAGAGATGTGGTGTGCCAAGGGATGGTTTGAGCTTGAGCCAAGCACTCCTATTTATAGGCTGAACAGAAGCTCGGGCACGGCCCCGTGTCCAGTGGGCACGGCCCCGTGTCCACATCCTTCTCTTTCTTCATTTAATGTAGCTTTGTCTTATTAGTTGACCACGCCCCCGTGTCCGCTGAGCACGACCCCGTGTGCAGAAGAATCTTTGTACTATGAAGATTTTCCTGGATTGTGCGAATCTTATAGTTGACCACGGCCCCGTGTCCGCTGAGCACGGCCCCGTGGTGGGCAATAGAAGCTTCTACCACTTTGTCTTTTCTGATGACACTTGGGCACGCCCCCGTGCTGGCTGAGCACGGGGCGTGTTCAGTCTTCTGTTATCTTGTTTTGCTTGGGAAGATGCTGTTGTGGGGTCGGGCATGTCACGTCTTGTTCCTTTTCTTGTATTTATGTTAGATTTTGATGTCTTTTTGCTTCTTTTGTTAATTTGAGCTCATTTAATCCCGAAAATACAAAAGGAAGACAAAAGCACACTTTTTCCAACATTAGTACTAAAAAAGGGTTAGTTTTATGCCACAATTGATGAAATTTATATGTTGCATTTTGCACACATCAGCTAGCATGCTATCAGTCAACATACATAGTAGAAATGTAAAGTAAAACAATGTACTAAGTATGCACACAATGGACATACATAGCATAAAATGTAATGAAATCATGTACTATAATGTACTAATGAACATAACAAGCATATGATATGAAAGCATGAAAGGCACGAAAGTAACAAGTAGGCACATTGTTTCACCCCAAAACAGTTTGAAAACAATAAAAGAGGGGTCTATGTACTCACTTGAGATTGCTTAGTATTCCTTGAGTAACAACCAAACAATGCTAGAGATCACGGATATCAAACGGCACCTAATATAGGTAACTACATTAATAAACCGGACCTAAATCGGAAGTTCGGATAGAATGAGGGCTCGTAAACCAAATGAGTATGGGAACTCATGTAGTATGGTTTAACAAAGCCTACATACTAAATGAAACCTAACCTAAGTGCTTACGACCCATTACGACCCGTTTAGGTAGCTTATGCTACTTTAACGCGTCGTTCGCGTGAAACGCGTTCGGAATGCCTAACTAGTCCTATAATAAGTAAAATATGCCTTAACATGTCTAATATTGTTATTAAATCAGTTTAGATACCAAAAGTTATGTTACATGTGCTTAAAATGAATTTTGGCGTTAAAAGGGCATTTTGGTAATTTACCTAAGGCATATAAATACCTATCATACAACTACTCAAACGATGTGACCATAAGGTATAACCTCGGAAGGTTATTCCCTATATACTATGGTCACCTAATGTGCTTGGTCAGATCCTAATGATCGACCAAACGGGTCGGGTTCGAAAGTATAAGCGATTGTTTAGATCGCTTACCTTACGACACTATATAAGCACTAAACTAAAAGTGACGAGCTAAGCATGTTAAAACATGCTTAACTAAGTTTAGAAAACAGGTTTGGTATCAAAACAAACGGTTTTGATACCCAAGAGTAGTTTGGTTACAAAATACGCAAGAATACGCATTTGGCCGAAACTACGACTCGTCACTGAGCCTTGATAACGTGGTAATCAGTAGGTATAGTCGCTAGAGACTATAACCATCGTGATCACGCTCACGTTATGAAGTTCAAATGAACTTCGTGTTGACCATAAACTGGTCAACGCAGAAAGTCAAACATAGTTCGACTTTCGGACTAGAAAAGCGATAAAAGAACGAAGGAACACTTACAAAGGGTCCCCGCTAGTAAATCTTGATCGAATAGCTCAGGTATGAAGTGATGGCTTCAACTTAGAGCTTTAAAATCAGATTTGTGGGTTTTTGAGGTTGGGATGGATGGGTATTTATAGGATTCTTTGAACCGTTAAGATCGTTTCTTGAATAACGTGATCGAATCTCATCCGTACATGTGTTGGAATGTTAAGGTAATTCATTTTGCCCCCACCACAAGAGATTGACATGTGGCATTGGCCTTTGGGGGGGTTGAAAGGCTGTTAACAGCTGTTCAAAACATTGAATCTGGTCTGGGAGGGCCTCGCGGCCCGCGTAAGATGTTGAAGATCCTTACGCGGCCCGCCTGGGCTGTACTAATCAGAAACAAGTTTACCAAATGACAGTTTCAGTCCCTGTTATGTGTTTAAGCCATTTTCGACACGTTTAAGGCCCATTAAGCCAACGTTAAGGCCCTAAATTGATGCCTAAACATTGTGGACATGAAACATGCTCAAAAATATTCTGGATGTCGGTTCGTTTGGTCGTACGATCGCGACGTTCGCTTAATTACGAAGGAATGCACACAAGCGCGAAAAACGATCCAAAATGCGTGACGAATGGATTTTTCTTATGCCAAACACTAAAATAAAATATTTTAGTGCTTACATAAATTTTTGGATGTCCGGAGGTATTCTGAACGTAAGTTATGCGCGAAAATGCAAACTTGTGCACTTTTTGACGCTTTTAGTCCCTGAATGACCCAAAAGTTTATTTTAGCACACCGAACCCCTCAAAGCCTATTTCTAAGCTATATAAAGGATATTTAAGGTGTGTTTAACTTATAGTCATGTTCCGGAATGTTAGTTACAGTTCAAATTGGCATACTTTCGCAGTTTGTCAAGTTTTGTCCCTGTAAGCGAATTAACTTGTTTTTGCCATACCAAAGCCTTCAAAACTTATTTCTAAGTTATGTAAAGGTTATTTAAGGTATGTTAAGTATATGTTGATGTTCCAGAGTATTTGTCGCATTAAACTGATTACGTTTACGCACCAGTTTGCGTATAACTCTCCAGAAAGCGATATAGAGTTTGAAATTGAATAAAAGTCAAAACATGAAAAATGTAAAACATAACCAAACAAACATTGGGATCAAATAACTTTGTTTTATTGATAACTGAATTGTTTACAATGATTTCAGACATAGATGTTACAGTCTCCCCTACTTGTGAAAATTTCGTCCCGAAATTTATTTAGAGGAAACTCGTGGGAAAAGATGCGGATATTTCGCCTTCATTTGATCTTCGCGTTCACAAGTAAACTCGGGTCCACGTTTAGATTCCCAGCGAACCTTGACCAAAGGAATGCGCTTGCGTTTGAGCCACTTGACTTCACGTTCCATGATTTCCACTGGCTTCTCAACAAATTTCAGTGTTTTATCAACACGAATTTCGTCAAGCGGTATGTGGAGGTTCTCATCAGCTAAACACCTCTTGAGATTGGACACGTGAAAGGTTGGATGAACATTTCCAAGTTTAGGAGGTAACTCAAGTCTGTAGGCTACCTTACCGATTCTTTCGACGATCTTGAATGGTCTAACGTATCTAGGTGCAAGTTTTCCTTTCTTTCCAAATCTGATCACACCTTTCCAAGGTGAGACCTTAAGTAATACACGATCACCGACTTGAAAATCCAAGGGCTTGCGTTTTGGGTCCGCGTAACTCTTTTGACGGCTTCTAGCTGTCTGAAGGTTATCACGAACTTTCTTAATTTTATCAGTTGTCTCTAAAATGAGGGTAGGTCCAGTAAGCTGAGCCTCACAGATCTCATTCCAGCAGACTGGTGAACGACATTTTCGACCATAGAGAGCCTCGAAAGGAGCCATGTTGATACTGTAGTGATAACTGTTATTGTAGGAGAATTCAATCAACGGAAGATGTGAATCCCAACTACCACCAAAATCGATCACACAAGCTCTAAGCATATCCTCCAGAGTCTGGATTGTTCTTTCAGATTGACCATCCGTTTGCGGATGATAAGCCGTGCTCAGATTAAGTTGGGTCCCCATAGCAGATTGCATGGTTCTCCAAAAATGAGAAGTGAAACGAGCATCTCTGTCAGAAATGATGTTCAAAGGAACACCATGTCGAGCTACAATTTCATCCACATAGATTTTAGCAAGTTTGTCAGCAGAAAAATCCTCACGGATTGGCAAGAAATGCGCTGACTTAGTAAGACGATCAACAACTACCCAGATGGCATCATGACCTTTCTTTGTGCGCGGAAGTTTAGTAATGAGATCCATAGTAATGTTTTCCCATTTCCAAACTGGGATCTCTGGTTGCACCAATAAACCAGAAGGACGCTGATGTTCAGCCTTAACCTTAAGACAAGTAAGGCATTTTGATACATATAAGGCAATGTCTTTCTTCATACCAGGCCACCAATACTGAATACGAAGATCCTTATACATCTTATCTGAGCCAGGATGAACAGAATAACGAGACTTATGGGCTTCATCCATAAGCAAGGTGCGAAGGTTATCTTGGCTTGGGACCCACAAACGGTCCATGAAGTAATATGATCCATTGTCCTTCAGTTCCAAATCTGGTGTTATGTGATAGGGAAATTCCTTATCCATCAAACCTTGTGAAACACAAGATTGTTGAGCCTGAGAAATACGGCCTTGGATATCAGATCGAGCTTGAATAACAGATTGAACACGAACACAATGAAGCTTAGTACGTTCCTTACGACTCAATGTATCGGCTACGACATTCGCCTTACCAGGACGGTAGCGAATTTCGCAGTCATAGTCGTTTAGAAGCTCGACCCAACGTCGTTGCCTCATGTTGAGTTCTTTCTAATTGAAGATATGCTGAAGACTTTTGTGGTCCGTGAAAATCACACATTTTGTACCGTACAAATAGTGTCTCCAGATTTTAAGAGCGAAGACAACTGCACCTAACTCAAGATCATGAGTGGTGTAGTTTTTCTCATGTATCTTCAACTGCCTCGATGCATATGCTATGACTTTGTTCCTTTGCATCAGAACACAGCCAAGACCCAATTTAGATGCATCGCAATAAACGACGAAATCATCATTGCCCTCAGGCAAAGTTAGAACAGGCGCGTTACAAAGCTTCTGCTTCAAAGTCAGAAATGCTTCCTCTTGTTTGAATCTTCAATCAAAGGGCTTGTTCTTCTGAGTTAGAGCAGTTAGAGGAACTGCAATCTTTGAGAAGTTCTCAATGAAGCGGCGGTAATAACCCGCTAGACCAAGAAAAGAACGAACTTCAGTAGGAGAAGTAGGCGTATCCCAATCCTTGATCGCACTGATCTTGAAGGGATCTACATGAATACCTTGTTCATTGACAATATGTCCTAAAAATTGAACTTCTTTAAGCCAGAATTCACACTTGGAGAATTTGGCGAAAAGTTGCTCTTTCTTTAGGAGTTCCAAAGTAAGTCGAAGATGTTGCTCATGATCAGCTCGCGTCTTAGAATAAATCAAGATGTCGTCAATAAAAACAATGACGAACTGATCCAAATAAGGTTTGCAGACCCTATTCATTAAGTCCATGAAAACAGCAGGAGCATTAGTCAAACCGAATGGCATGACTGTGAACTCGTAATGCCCATAACGAGTGCGGAACGCTGTCTTGGGAATATCTTCTTCATGCACACGAAGTTGATGATATCCCGATCGTAGATCAATCTTTGAAAAATAAGAAGCACCTTGTAATTGGTCAAAGAGATCATCGATGCGAGGTAGGGGATATTGATTCTTGATGGTAAGCTTGTTAAGCTCACGATAATCGATACACATCCTAAAAGATCCATCCTTTTTCTTGACAAAAAGAACGGGAGTACCCCAAGGTGAAAAGCTAGGACGGATAAAACCTTTGTCAGAGAGCTCCTGAAGCTGCTTAGCCAACTCTTGCATCTCAGACGGTGTAAGACGATATGGAGATCTGGCAATAGGATTTGCACCAGGTACGAGATCAATACGGAACTCGACTTGGCGTGCTGGAGGTAGACCAGGTAACTCTTCCGGGAATACTTCAGAATAATCCTGAACAACAGGAATATCTTGAATAGATTTACCTTTGCCCTTATCTGCTACAACATGTGCCAAAAAGGCCACATAATTCTTTCGTAGATACTTCCGAGCTTTAAAACAAGACATGAGTTTGAGACCACCAGCAGGTTTCTCACCACGAACCTGTAGGATCTCGCCTGTCGAAAGCGGCACACGAACAATCTTCTCAAAACAAACTACCTCTGCGCGATGCTTGGCTAACCAATCCATACCCACAATAACTGTCACACCCCAACCGATGGCGGAATCATCGGGGCATGGCACTGAGTGAAACAGATTGTCCAGAAGTTTCCACAACAATTATCAAAACTATTCAATTTAAATAATACGTCCCATACCGTATCTCAAACAGTCAAATAATTATTACAGACAAGCATCAAGACAAATATTCTGTTCCGACAACTCAGATTTAAAGAAGTAGCAATTGTTTATCTGCTTCTAGACACCCCTATTTCGTTATCCACAGACAACTATTTGTTGGGCTCTAAAGCTTTATTCTAGCTTCAATTTCCTACCACATATGCATCCTAAGCACCTGTCACATACGTTAAAATAAAGTCAATACATAAAATGTAAAGGTGAGCATACAAGTTTGATAATAGCATATAGAGTTCGAATTCGTTTACGCATAACCAACACGTACACATAGTGAAATGAAGCACGTTAGTTATCGACATAGATCCATCGATACCAATGACTGCGGGTTGACTGCCCGAGGCAGTTCGCAATACATGATTACCACTGTAACCCATGCAAGTAAAAGATCCTTAACAACCCCTGTGTGAACGGGTGCTGAGTCCAAACTATAGTACTATCGTTGCTAAGGCAGGTAGACAGCATTCCATGTGTAAACATAACAAACAAGCATTCATAAGCCACGTATAACATACATTAACGGTTACCGTTCAAATAGTTTGAGTAGTGTGATAATTGTAGTTTGAATATTCGTAACGTATGTAACACCCAAAAGTGCTTAAAGCAAAAAGGGATCGAGTATACTCACAGCGATTAATGGATTGAAGGGAGCGCTTTTAGCGAGTATGGTTAGCCTGAATAGATTCGATAACGTAGCGATAAGTGGCGCGTAAAACAATACAGGATGAGAGTGGGTAGGATAGCTGATCGTCCGGATGGTCATCCGTGCGGACAGCAATCCGTGTGAATGGTAATCCGCCCGGTTAGTCATCCGTGCGGACAGTTTGTCCGTGTGGATAACTATTCGAGTGGATTGTTTCTTCCTATGCTAAGGATGTGTTTGTGTATGATGGCTTGTCCTTTGAAGTTTCCATTGTAGTATTCAGAAAACATTTAAGTTCTCTTGCCATTCAAGTCGGTCGCACGGATGACGATCCATGCGGATGGTAGTCCGTGCGGACAACGACTTTAATGGTGAGTCACTTGATGAAGTTGGTGAAATCCGTCCGGATGATAGTCCGTGCGGACAACAACAATCCGTCCGGATGGTAGTCCGTGCGGATAACTACAACCCGTCCGGATGGTAGTCCGTGCGGATAACTACGACCCGTCCGGATGGTAGTCCGTGTGGACAACGACAATCCGTCCGGATGGTAGTCCGTGCGGACAACGTGTTGGAAATTGTTTAAGGTGTTAGTATCTCATGATCCGAAGAGTAATCCATTCAGAGGGTCGTCCGTGCGGATTATTTATTCGTCGATACTCAAACCTTGTTTAGATATGGATCCCAAGTGTAGTCCGTCCGAATGGCAACCCGTCCGGATAGTCTGTCCGTGCGGACATCGTGTCCGTGCGGACATCAGTCCGTCCAGACAGCATCTCGTTCTGGTTGGTCCATTCGTCTACTCTTGGTCGCTTTTGTTGTTCTATCGAGACGTTCCGATTACGTGTCAACCATTTGGAATTGTATTCTTACCCGCATGACTAAGCCGGCCAGGAATCACCCTAGCTTGGCCGGTCGGCGGCTCAGAATGGTCATTCTGGTCTAACCCGAAATCAGGTGTCTCGGGTAGAATCCGGATTTAGGACTAGTGCATCACTAACATTGAGTAGAAGACTAAAACTAATCCGATTCTTATCGTTTTTGAGTGTAAAAGAAGGAGAAAACTTGTGTTTATTCCTTTCAACCCTTTCATTCCTTGAAAAGTTCAGATTAATGTGAAGTTGTTTGTGGAATCTTGTGGAAACCGTTCAGATCCGAGTTATTCTTGGTGGAATGAGGTCAGACTTGAAGTTCATGGGAACTTCTGGGAACTTCATGTTGACGTCATCCTAGAATACCTCAAATCTTGATGATTTCACGGTTAAAAGTTAATGTTTAAAAGATAGGAAGGTGTAGAAGTGCGTATAGATCAAGAAAGTACAAGATTTAGGGCGAGATCTTACCTGGATTGAGAGAAATCGAAGGAAAAGTGAAGAAAGCGTGCTGGTCGGACGTCACTTGCCAAAAGTGGAAAGTTTGGAGAGTGACCCGTGTATTTATAGGATGCCATAAGAGGAAAGTGTCATCCGCGCGGATTGCACATCACCCGGATGGTCATCCGTGCGGATAGCAATCCTGTCCGGATGCACTCAACGTTTCCCCAGGCGGTTATCCGTGCGGATGGCCTGTCCGTGCAGATGGCCTGTCCGTGCGGATTGGCGCCTGGGTGGTGTGTCTGGTGCGACGATCTTTGACGTTTCGGTTTCGATTGCGAGCGATTCGATAGGGTTTCCTAGTCAAATTACTTTTAGTCCCAACTACTTTGTACCTTACGTAATCTATTTTCCACTATCTATCCTAGTTCGATTGTGATTCGAGTTCGAGTTCGATTACATTCGAGTTAGATTTCGAGTTTCGATTGAGTTCGCTTGATTACCAAAACATAACATAAATAAACATGCACAGGTAACACGTAAGGCACACACACACGTATAAACAATAAGTAAAATACATAGTTCGAGTTGCGATTCGATGTCGATTCGATTAGCATAGCTTGATCGTTAGTTGATTAACTTTATCGCATTGTTACTTCCTATAGTTCACAGTCGTAGGTCGATTGAAATAGGATTAATACTCATCGATTATTGCAATGAACGACACTTACTCCGCATAATACAAATAAAATAAAGACATTTCTACAAGTCAAGTTGCGCGAAATCGGTCGCTGACTTTGACCTTGACTCTGACTTTCACTTATGAAAACATGGGGTGTTACAGCCTCCCCTTGTTTAGGGAATTTCGTCCCGAAATTAAGCTGGAAGCTGCTACGACCGCCATGAATCACGTGAGGACTTTCTCTATCTAGACTTTCTCCTGGAACAACTGCGGGTACTTTGCCTTCATGTCGCTTTCGAGTTCCCAAGTGAACTCTGCGCCTCGTTTGCCTTCCCATCGGACTTTCACAATAGGAATGCGCGAGCGTCGGAGTTGCTTGGTTTGGCGATCCATGATTTTGACAGGCTTTTCCACGAAGTGTAATGTCGTTCACTTATAGATCGTCTAGAGAGACATGTAAATCGTGGTCGGCTATGCACTTTCGGAGGTTTGACACATGGAAAGTCGGGTGGACGTTACTAAGTTCCTCTGGTAATTCGAGTCTGTAGGCGACTTTTCCGATCCTTTCTAGAATCTTAAAAGGTCCAACATATCGAGGCGCGAGTTTCCCTTTCTTGCCGAATCAGACTACACCCTTCCAAGGTGATACCTTTAGGAGTACGTAGTCACCAACGCCAAATTCACTGGGCTTGTGCTTTTTATCGGCGTAAACCTTCTGTCGATCCCGAGCTTTCACCAGGTTGTCTCTGATTTGGAAAATTTTGTCTGTCATTTCTTGTAATAGCTCAGGACCGGTTAGTTGCGAGTGACCGATCTCATGCCATACAATAGGCGATCGACATCTTCTTCCGTATAATGCCTCAAAAGGTGCCATCTCGATGCTAGAATGATAGCTATTGTTATACGAGAATTCGACTAACGGCAGGTGTTTATCCCAATTACCACCGAAGTCTAGAACACACGAACGGAGCATGTCTTCAAGAGTACGGATCGTTCTTTCAGTCTGATCGTCGGTTTGTGGGTGGAAAGCAGTACTTAGATTAAGCGTTGTACCGAGTGCCGTTTGAAACGTTTCCCACAATCGTGAAGTAAACCGAGCATCACGATCAGAGATGATATCACGAGGCGTCCCATGATTACAAATGATCTCGTCGGTGTAGATTTGGGCTAATCGTTCTACCTTGTAGTCTTCTCGTATGGGCAGAAAGTGAGCTGATTTGGTCAATCGGTCGACTATAACCCAAATGCTGTCGTGACCTGATGACGTGGGTGGTAGCTTGGTTATGAAATCCATAGCTATGCTCTCCCACTTCCACATGGGAATTGGTGGTTGTTCGAGCAAGCCAGAGGGTCTTTGATGTTCAGCCTTGATTCTAGCACAAGTTAGGCATTTTCCGACGTAGAGAGCGATATCCCTTTTCATGCCCGGCCACCAGTACTTATAACGAAGGTCCTGGTACATTTTGTCGGCACCGGGGTGAATAGAATACCGAGACTTATGGGCTTCGTCCATCAGAATTTGTCGCAAATTGGTTCTCCTGGGAATCCAAATTCGGTCTAAAAAGTGGAATATCCCATTTGATTTGCTCACAAGCTGGGCTCCGTCGTGGAGGATTCTTTCTTTCTTCAGGGTGCGTTCGTTAAAACATGCATGTTGAGCGTCGCGGATGAGAGTTTCGAGGTTGTGCTGGGCTTGAACATTACGAGTGCTAAGCAGGTAGCTCCGTCTGCTAAGTGCATCGGCAACAACATTTGCTTTGCCTGGGTGATAACGAATCTCACAGTCATAATCGTTGAGAAGTTCTACCCATCGGCGTTGACGCATATTAAGTTCCTTCTGATTAAAGATATGCTGTAGGCTCCTATGATCGGTGAAGATCGTGCACTTGGTACAATATAGGTAGTGTCGCCAAATCTTTAATGCAAAAACAACCGCGCCTAGCTCGAGATCGTGGGTTGTATAGTTCTTCTCGTGGATTTTGAGCTGACGAGATGCGTAAGCTATAACCTTGTCCCGTTGCATGAGAACACAACCAAGACCAAGGTTGGAAGCATCACAGTAGACAATGAAATCATTGTTTCCGTCGGGCAATGTGAGAACAAGAGCTTTGCAGAGCATGCGCTTGAGGGTTTGAAAGGCAGACTCTTGTTTAGTTCCCCAAACAAAAGGCTTGTCCTTATGCGTAAGAGAGGTAAGTGGTACAGCAATCTTCGAGAATCCTTCGATAAATCGTCGATAATAGCCCGCTAGTCCGAGAAAAGAGCGGACTTCAGACGGGTTCTTAGGCGTAACCCAGCTCTGACAGCTTCAATCTTCGCAGGATCGACGTGAATGCCTTGACTATTAACAATGTGACCCAGAAACTGAACTTCCTCTAACCAAAATTCGCACTTGGAGAACTTGGCATAGAGTTGGTTCACCTGGAGTAACTCGAGAACCAAACGTAGATGTTGCGCGTGTTCGGCCCTTGATTTGGAATAGATCAAGACATCATCGATGAATACGATGACGAAACGGTCGAGATATGGTTTACACACGCGATACATCAAATCCATGAAAACCGTTGGTGCGTTTGTTAGGCCAAAAGGCATAACAACGAATTCGTAATGACCGTAACAAGTACGAAACGCGGTTTTGGGTATGTCCTCCTCTTGAATACGTAGTTGATGATATCCGGAATGCAGGTCGATCTTTGAGAAACACGTAGCGCCTTGTAGTTGATCAAACAAATCGTCAATGCGAGGTAGAGGATAGCGGTTCTTGATAGTTAACTTATTCAATTCCCGATAGTCGATGCACATCCTAAACGTCCCGTCCTTCTTTTTGACGAAAAGGACTGGCGCGCCCCAAGGAGAGGTGCTTGGGCGAATGAAGCCTTTCTCAAGTAATTCCTGGAGTTGGGTTGAGAGTTCGCGCATTTCTGACGGTGCGAGTCGGTAAGGAGCTTTGGCAATAGGGTTGGCTCTAGGAATGAGGTCGATACGAAAGTCGATATGACGACTTGGCGGGAGCCCGGGAAGATCCTCTGGAAAAACATTAGGAAATTCTCGAACCACTGGAACGTCTTTTACATCCTTCTTCTCTTTCTTTCCCTTCTCCGCTACTACAATGTTAGCCAAGAAAGCCCTATATTCCTTACGAAGATACTTGCTGGCTTGGATACATGACATAAGCTTGAGCCCCTTTGAAGTAGTATTGCCATAAACACACAATAAGTCACCATTCGCGAGCGAAAATCGAATCATCTTGTCGAAGCATACAACTTCAGCATGGTTTTCCCGAAGAAAGTCCATGCCTATTATGACGTCAAAGCTTCCGAGTTGCATCGGAATAAGGTCGATCGAAAAGATGTGATTGTTGAGCTCAAGAGTACAATCACGGAGAACAGAATTGACAGTGACGGTTCTTCCGGTAGCGACTTCCACATCGAATATCGAGGAGAGTTGGGAACGTTTACGACTAAGGAGTTTCTCAAATTCGAGTGACACAAAGCAATTATCGGCTCCGGTATCAAATAAACATGAAGCATAAATACCATTCACAAGGAACGTACCATTGACCACATTGTTGTCGGCCTGGGCTTGACGCACGTTGAGGTTGAAAGTTCTGGCACTTGCGGCTTGTTGTTGCTGTTGTTGCTGCTGTGGCTGCTGTTGCTGAGGCTCTTGTTTCACGACCCTGTTTGGGCACACGTTGGCGAAATGGTTCGGGTCGCCACATGCGAAGCAGGCTCTGGCTTTGACTGCGGGTGCCAGAGGAGCTTGTTGACCCTGTGGGGCAGTGAGTAGAGCTTGATTGGCAGGAGCTTGACGAATACGGGAATTGGCAGTAAAGTGGTCGTATACATTGCAATGAGCACAAAAGCGGCATTGAATAGCAGTCGGGTGGTGGTAGGTGCAAGTAGGGCAGAGCGGGTGTGGTCCAGTGTATGCATGCTTGGCAGGCGGTGCATTGGCCACAGGCGCCGCTACTTGACGCTGTTGGGCAGGTACAGCTTGAATCGGTGCAGCAGTGATCGCACAATTCTTGTTGGTGGAGCTATTCTTTCTCTTGTTCTTCCTCTTGTTGCTTGATGAGGTGGGTTCAGCAGTTGGTGGGGCAGTGGTAGCTTGGTGCAGATGCTTCGAGGTCTTATCCCAGACACCAGCCTTAACCCGTTTGTCATTGATCTCAGCGGCTAGCAGATAGGTTTCCTCGATCGTCGTAGTCTTAGCCGCTTGCACGAAATCAGCAACGCAGTCGGGCAAAGCTCGAATGTACTTCTTGATTGTCATGTCGGGAGTCTTAACTTGATCGGGACAGATAATGCTGAGCTATTTGAAACGAGCGGTGAGACCAGCATTGTCACCATCCTTTTGCTGTATGTGCCAAAATTCATCTTCTAGCTTTTGACGTTCGTGAGGAGGGCAGAATTCCTCTAGCATAACTTCCTTGAGCTCATCCCATGACAGACCGTAGGCTGCATCGTTCCCTCGCTTGTTCCTCTCGGCCGTCCACCATTCTAGTGCTCGGGACTTGAAAACGCCAGTAGCATTCAGAGTTCGAAGCTCATCAGGGCAACAACTCTGTCGCAGAGTAACCTCAATGGAATCAAACCAGTGAAATAGTGCAGTAGGACCTCCTTCGCCAGTGAATTCCTTTCGCCCACACGACTTGAATTGCTTGAAACTGAAAGGCCTTGTGGCAGCTTTAGGAGCGTCGGTTCTCGATTCCTCGGATGATTTGCTGACATTCTCATAAACATCACTCACAGCTTTTGCCACACTCTTGGCGATGATGGAAGCAAGGCGTTTGTCCCTCTTTTCCTGACGAGAGAGTGCATGACGGGATCCAGACGACATGGTCTGCAACAGACATCGTCACAAGACTCATCACATTGTATTCGAATCTCACCTCACACGTCTACTACTTACTAAGGGGCTGTTTGGCAACATCTGAACCAATAAGTGCTGAATGAATAAGAGGTCTGAATGGGTAAGAGGGTCTGAATGGGTAAGTGCTGAACCAGTAAAGTGCTGTTTGGTTCCATATCTGGATGACAGTGTAAAATGACATTTTTACCCCTCCCCACAAAATAAACCCGTTTTAATTTTTTTTCTATAAACCCAATATCATCATCATCATTCATCAGTTTTCAGTCATCCCCCCCCCCCCTCTTCCCCTTTCTCTCCCTACCTGCAACACTGCCACCGCCATCATCATCATCATCATCATCTCCTCTTCCCCTTTCTCTCCCTACCTGCAACCACCAAGAACAATCCGATGACCAGATCCCCAAATCAAGAACCCTAGATCCGAACAACCGGACTCAAGACAAACAGCGGAACTCCGCCGCTGCTGAACGTCGCCGCCGCTGTGTGCCGCCGCTGAACTCCGCCGGAAAACGGCTCTGCTATTGACGTGGTGGTTTGAGGCTCCGACGATGAATTTCACCGGTAAAACTCCTCCCCGTCTTCTTTCGTCTCCTCCTTTTTTTCTTGCGATTGATGACGATTTCTGTGTTATCGGTGATGATAAGGATTTGAAGGGTTGTTGTGGGGTGATATGAGGGATATTGAAGTCTATGATGAAGGAGAGGAGAGCACAGATTATTTTTAGGGCAAAGGGTATGTGTGTCAACATTTTCTTTCAGCGTGTGTTATTAACTGAATGGTTCAGACTGAATGGAACCATTAAGAGGTGGGTCTTTTAATCAACCAAACACATATGCCTCTGACCGATTCAGAGGTGGACCTCTGAATGGTTTCATTCAGAGCCAACCAAACAGGCCCTAAAGCTCAGTAACACGTACTGTGTAAACACATAGACTGATAACTACGCAAGTCTCAGAATCACTTAATCACGTAACCATGTAAACACTTAGAGCACAAATCACGTAATCACGTAGAGCACATAATCACACAATTTCCTAATCACGTAGAGCAAAGGAGCAAGGAAATGCATACGCATCTAGTCTCTAGAGGCATATAGGGGCCTATAAGGACACGTAGGGCATTCTAACTACCTCATAATACAGAAATCTAGATCTAGAGAAAGATACTAGAGAGAGAAAGTGCAAGAGGTGGTTCAGGGAGCGTGTATTTGTCAAACTGATCAATAAGAATCACGGTAGTTTGTACGTCTGGTGTGTTCGGTTACGCACGTTCATGGGTTCCGTACGTCGAACGTGTCGTTACGCAATCGTTTGGAGTCAAAATAAGCACAAAATCGCAAGATGCAGTGCGAGTCGCGTGTGTCGATCGACGTAAAAACAACAAAAAAAAATCGAGTAAATCCCAAAGTTTAAACACATAAACAGGAAAGCACATAAATAGGCACATAAAATTGACGAAACATCAGAGTCTGCGGTTGCGGACTCAGAATCGAAATTCATAAAAATTGAGGAATAGATTGTCTACGGCTAGTAGACTTCGACTACCCAAGGTGGTTCAACTATTCTCAAGGACTTGTCATTCTTATCTGACCCACAGAACTGTGCTTTTGCCTCGATTCTTGGGCATTTGGCACCTTTTCCGTCGATCATATCAAGATTTCAGGTCATTGGAGTCCGTCGAGGCCTTGGTGAGAGTTTTGTAAAATGTGCAGAACAAGTTGTCAAGGTTAGGGTTTCACCCCTGGCTTAACAACTTCGTTCTTGTTTTGATAAAATTGAGGAGATTATTCATCAAAATATGGATTTCACTCCTGATTTGGCATAATTCTCCTCGTTTGTAGTTAAAATACAAGTCGATTAAGCAACTTTAGTCGAGAGTTTGCGGTTTTCACACCTATTCTCGACTTTATTTCCCACTCATAGTTGGAAATTTCGAGTGTGGTGATGGCGTAGAATAAGCGAGAATAACGAGGAAATAAGCTCGTACATAATCCCTACTGGTTATGCACAAGTCGGTCTGCTGGTTCTTAACTATAGTCTAGGTATCTAAGACTTCGACCCGGACTAGGTCGAGTCTTGCCTAATTCCCTATAGTTATGGCTCTGATACCAATCTGTCACACCCCAACCGATGGCGGAATCATCGGGGCATGGCACTGAGCGAAACAGATTGTCCAGAAGTTTCCACAACAATTATCAAAACTATTCAATTTAAATAATACGTCCCATACCGTATCTCAAACAGTCAAATAATTATTACAGACAAGCATCAAGACAGATATTCTGTTCCGACAACTCAGATTTAAAGAAGTAGCAATTGTTTATCTGCTTCTAGAGACCCCTAGTTCGTTATCCACAGACAACTATTTGTTGGGCTCTAAAGCTTTATTCTAGCTTCAATTTCCTACCACATATGCATCCTAAGCACCTGTCACATACATTAAAATAAAGTCAATACATAAAATGTAAAGGTGAGCATACAAGTTTGATAATAGCATATAGAGTTCGAATTCGTTTACGCATAACCAGCACGTACACATAGTGAAATGAAGCACGTTAGTTATCGACATAGATCCATCGATAAAATGACTGCGGGTTGACTGCCCGAGGCAGTTCGCAATACATGATTACCACTGTAACCCATGCAAGTAAAAGATCCTTAACAACCCCCGTGTGAACGGGTGCTAAGTCCAAACTATAGTACTATCGTTGCTAAGGCAGGTAGACAACATTCCATGTGTAAACATAACAAAGAAGCATTCATAAGCCACGTATAACATGCATTAACGGTTAGCGTTCAAATAGTTTGAGTAGTGTGATAATTGTAGTTTGAATATTCGTAACGTATGTAACACCCAAAAGTGCTTAAAGCAAAAAGGGATCGAGTATACTCACAACGATTAATGGATTGAAGGGAGCGCTTTTAGCGAGTACGGTTAGCCGGAATAGATTCGATAACGTAGTGATAAGTGGCGCGTAAAACAATACAGGATGAGACTGGGTAGGATAGTTGATCGTCCGGATGGTCATCCGTGCGAACAGCAATCCGTGTGAATGGTAATCCGCCCGGTTAGTCATCCGTGCGGACAGTTTGTCCGTGTGGATAACTATTCGAGTGGATTGTTTCTTCCTATGCTAAGGATGTGTTTGTGTATGATGGCTTGTGCTTTGAAGTTTTCGTTGTAGTATTCAGAAAACATTTAAGTTCTCTTACCCTTCAAGTCGGTCGCGCGGATGACGATCCGTGCGGACAACGACTTTAATGGTGAGTCACTTGATGAAGTTGGTGAAATCCGTCCGGATGATAGTCCGTGCGGACAACAACAATTCATCCGGATGGTAGTCCGTGCGGATAACTACAACCCCTCCGGATGGTAGTCCGTGCGGACAACGTGTTGGAAATTGTTTAAGGTCTTAGTATCTCATGATCCGAAGAGTAATCCACTCAGAGGGTCGTCCGTGCGGATTATTTATTCGTCGATACTCAAACCTTGTTTAGATATGGATCCCAAGTGTAGTCCGTCCGGATGGCAACCCTTCCGGAAAGTCTGTCCGTGCGGATATCCTGTCCGTACGGGCATCAGTCCGTCCAGACAGCATCTCGTTCTGGTTGCTCCATTCGTCTACTCTTGGTCGCTTTTGTTGTTCTATCGAGACGTTCCGATTACGTGTCCACCATTTGGAATTGTATTCTTACCCGCATGACTAAGCCGGCCAGGAATCACCCTAGCTTAGCCGGTCGGCGGCTCAGAATGGTCATTCTGGTCTAACCCGAAATCAGGTGTCTCGGGTAGAATCCGGATTTAGGACTAGTGCATCACTAACATTGAGTAGAAGACTAAAACTAATCCGATTCTTATCGTTTTTGAGTGTAAAAGAAGGAGAAAACTTGTGTTTATTCCTTTCAACCCTTTCATTCCTTGAAAAGTTCAGATTTATGTGAAGTTGTTTGTGAAATCTTGTGGAAACCGTTCAGATCCGAGTTATTCTTGGTGGAATGAGGTCAGACTTGAAGTTCATGGGAACTTCATGTTGACGTCATCCTAGAATACCTCAAATCTTGATGATTTCACGGTTAAAAGTTAATGTTTAAAAGATAGGAAGGTGTAGAAGTGCATATAGATCAAGAAAGTACAAGATTTAGGGCGAGATCTTACCTGGATTGAGAGAAATCGAAGGAAAAGTGAAGAAAGCGTGCTGGTCGGACGTCACTTGCCAAAAGTGGAAAGTTTGAAGAGTGACCCGTGTATTTATAGGATGCCATAAGAGGAAAGTGTCATCCGTGCGGATTGCACATCACCCGGATGGTCATCCGTGCGGATAGCAATCCTGTCCGGATGCACTCAACGTTTCCCCGGGCGGTTATCCGTGCGGATGGCATGTCCGTGCGGATGGCCTGTCCGTGCGGATTGGCGCCTGGGTGGTGTGTCTGGTGCGACGATCTTTGACGTTTCGGTTTCGATTGCGAGCGATTCGATAGGGTTTCCTAGTCAAATTACTTTTAGTCCCAACTACTTTGTACCTTACGTAATCTATTTTCCACTATCTATCCTAGTTCGATCATGATTCGAGTTCGAGTTCGATTACATTCGAGTTAGATTTCGAGTTTCGATTGAGTTCGCTTGATTACCAAAACATAACATAAATAAACATGCACAGGTAACACGTAAGGCACACACACACGTATAAACAATAAGTAAAATACATAGTTCGAGTTGCGATTCGACGTCGATTCGATTAGCATAGCTTGATCGTTAGTTGATTAACTTTATCGCATTGTTACTTCCTATAGTTCACAGTCGTAGGTCGATTGAAATAGGATTAATACTCATCTTTTATTGCAATGAACGACTCTGACTTTCACTTATGAAAACACGGGGTGTTACAATAACGTCGAAGCTTCCAAGTTGCATAGGCGTGAGGTCAATAGGAAAAAGATGGTCGTTAAGGTTCAACTGGCAGTTGCGAAGAATAGAATCAAGAACAATGGGTTCACCACTAGCAACTTCTACTGTCAAGGGTTTACTTAGTTTCGTTCTAGACACGCGAAGTAATGGCTCAAAAGATAATGACACAAAACTCTTATCGGCACCCGAATAAAAAAGAACAGATGCAGGCTGATTATTAATAAAGAACGTACCGTTCACCACTTCATTGTCCGCTTGTGCCTCTTGTGCATTCATGTTGAAGACTCGACCTCGAGCCTGAGCCTGATTCTGATTTGGATTCTGATTCTGGTTGGCTAGCCTTGGGCACCGGTTTCTGTAGTGGGTCAGATCCCCACAATTGTAGCACGAACCAGGAGGAAAATGAGGTCGTGCAGCTTGACCTTGTTGCTGAGCAAGAGGCTGAGCAACTTGTTGGGCTTGGTTCTGAACTGCCTGATTCTGGTTAACAGGAATGCGACAAGTAGCGGCAAGATGACCAATTCTCCCACAGTTAGTGCAATGACGACATTGGAGATGTGGTAGGTGATGTCCGTTACACCTGTTGCACAAAGGTGCATTGCCAAGATAAGGCTTCTTGGCGGGTGGTTGCGCAGGCTGATTTGGTGCAGCTTGGGCCTGTGCAGTAACGGCATAGTTTTGGGAAGCCTTTCGCTTCCTAGAACCCTTTGAGGAACCAGAATTCTTTCCCTTCTTGTTTTGACCTTTTTTGCTATCTTCTTTGTCAGATGGCTGCTTCTTACCCTTGTCACCCTTTTTATGCAGCTTCCCCTTTCGAACCTGCGACTCAGTCAATGTCGCTGCTAACTCGATCGCCTGACGGAGTGTGGCAGGGTTACTACCAGTAATGATGTCTTGCACTGAGTCAGGTAGGCCGTCGAAGTATCTTTCGATTGCCTTGTCGAGTGGGGTAACCATTGTTGGGCAAAGCAGACTCAACTCCTCAAACCTGTCAGTATACGCCCTGTGCTCGCCACTGTCTTGTTTCAAGTCATCAAACTCTTTCTCCAAAGCTCGCTGTTCATGACGAGGACAGAACTCCCTCATCATAAGGGCCCTAAGTTCAGCCCATGTCTGTGCTAGAGAAACTTCTGCACCACGATCTCTCATAACCCCGTTGCACCACGTAAGGGCCCTCTTCTGGAACACACTCGAAGAAAACTCGACCTTGCGATTGTCAGGACACTGCACGTGGCGGAAAGTATTCTCAATGCTCTCGAACCATTGAAGAAGCCCAGTCGCTCCCTCAGAACCACTAAACTTGAGTGGTTTAGCCGAGTTAAAACTCTTGAAATTGCATGGACCATTGTTGTTGTTGTTGGCTTGGTTCCATTGAGCAAAGAGGTTTGGGAATTGAGCAGCCATTTGCTGCGCAATGATTTCTGCCAGTTCGGCAGTCGCTATCTGGTTTTCGCGTCGAGGAGGCATTCTAAAAAAGGAAAACATGAAAGGAAACGAGTGAGATGATTGGATGAAAAGAATGAGATGAAACAAAATCAAAAGCAAAGATGGTGGTCATTCGTCTGCATCACAAAGCAAGCAAACGACACACAGTGACTAATCAAAGTAAATGGGTCAAAAATAATGTATCGCGAAGACATGCTCGCCTATAAGTGAACACTCACCCCAAGAGTTCCCAGGTAAGAGTGACTGGTCCGATTATGTGGATTTGTACGAACACTCTAGCCTTAGACAGAAAACCCAGGGTACAGGCATTCACTCTTCCAGTTTGCACGTGTTCACACTATTTAGAACCCAAAACTTTGACGAGATTTTGAAAATTTGAAAGGCACAAGGCCAAAAATCAAACTGGAAGGGTTCAAAACCTTACAACAGAGGGTTCAAACCTAGTAATCAATCATCTAAAAACAGATGATTAATTTTCAAAGCGGATTCGAACTTGATGTTCCCGTTGTGGTTATCACCTAAGGATAGGTGAAATGCATGTTTTAAAAGCTAAACACAAGATAACTTGTGTTGGGGTCCAAGAAAGGTTATAGTCTAGGTCAAAGCATTACTAATAACCTAATTCCCTATAACCATTGGCTCTGATACCAACTTTTCTGTCACACCCCGACCACGTAGGACAACAAAACGTGGCGGAAACGTCGGGGAGTGTTGTAACAGAATTAATTGTTTCACAACCATGGCATACATAGTTATAATTTATTTATCAAACAAGCGTGTTACATTGTCTTTAAACAGGAAATAACGAGTTCAGAACATAATTAAACTAGTTCTATCTTTATTTTAAGTCTCTAAGGCACAGGTCCACCCTAGTGTCACGATCATCATCCTATGCAAAAGCTCCTGAAAACACATGTGAAAATAGGTATGTCAGCATAAAAATGCCTGTGAGATACATAGGTTTTGTGAAAATAGGATTCATGACTTATAAGTTTAGAAAAAAAGTTGTTTAGCAAAAGTCAGTCATGAACCTTGTAAATTGTTTTGTTTTGTAAATCTTTTAAAAAGCGATAAGATCGAATGATATGTATAAATAAAAGAATAATGTATGGTTAAATGTATAACCAAGTAAAATGAGTTGTATAAAATAAGTTGTTTGTAAAGGAATGTCTTGTGAAAGATATGTTATTTGTATAAAATGTTATATGTCTAAATTGAGAGGATTCAAATAACGCTACGATATGTAATACCATACAAACACTTATATATATGAAGTACCAGCGGCGTATCCACCATGATTGTATCATATTACACACGCCTCGTTACTTAAATTACTTAAACAAACCACCAATGTATAAAGTCCATGTTTAAACCAATTGTCAAAAAGTCCTTGTATAAGCCATGTCAAATGTTTAAAAGTCCAAATGTAGTCAAGTAATGTGTAACAAATGTTATGTATTGTAAGTAAAGTATTGTCACATAATCCAAATGTAGAAATGTACAAAACAAAGTATTTTGAATATATCAAAAAGTTATGTTTTGCAAAGTAATGCATGTTACATTGATACAAACACTTATGTGGTAAGTTAACGCATACATTCAAGCCTTGAGACAGTCGGATAACCCTTTTAGTCAAGGTTATCAAAAGAAATGTTTTCGGATTCAGTCATTCCTTACATCCAAACAAACCCGGGATGTCAGGAATGGGATTTGTCAAGTCCTATGGTACCAGTACTTACTACCGAGCGGCGTAGCTAATGTTAATGAACGTATATAAGTCTCGTTTGTGCAAACCAAATGTCATAGCAAATGTGAACATGTTATATGAAAACAATGTACTAAGTATGCTAAGTTAACATACGAAGCATAAAAGTCATGTAAATCAATGTGCTATCAGTCAACATACATAGCAGAAATGTAAAGTAAAACAATGTACTAAGTATGCACACAATGGACATACATAGCATAAAATGTAATGAAATCATGTACTATAATGTACTAATGAACATAACAAGCATATGATATGAAAGCATGAAAGGCACGAAAGTAACAAGTAGGCACATGTGTTTCACCCCAAAACAGTTTGAAAACAGTAAAAGAGGGGTCTATGTACTCACTTGAGATTGCTTAGTAGTCCTTGAGTAACAACCAAACAATGCTAGAGATCACGGATATCAAATGGCACCTAATATAGGTAACTACATTAATAAACCGGACCTAAATCGGAAGATCGGATAGAATGAGGGCTCTTAAACCAAATGAGTATGGGAACTCATGTAGTATGTTTTAGCAAAGCCTACATACTAAATGAAACCTAACCTAAGTGCTTACGACCCATTACGACCCGTTTAGGTAGCTTATGCTACTTTAACGCGTCGTTCGCGTGAAGCGCGTTCGGAATGCCTAACTAGTCCTATGATAAGTAAAATATGCCTTAACATGTCTAATATTGTTATTAAATCAGTTTAGATACCAAAAGTTATGTTACATCTGCTTAAAATGAATTTTGGCGTTAAAAGGGCATTTTGGTAATTTACCTAAGGCATATATACTACCTATCATACAACTACTCAAACGATGTGACCATAAGGTATAACCTCGGAAGGTTATTCCCTATATACTATGGTCACCTAATGTGCTTGGTCAGATCCTAATGATCGACCAAACGGGTCGGGTTCGAAAGTATAAGCGATTGTTTAGATCGCTTACCTTACGACCCTATATAAGCACTAAACTAAAAGTGACGAGCTAAGCATGTTAAAACATGTTTAACTAAGTTTAGAAAACAGGTTTGGTATCAAAACAAACGGTTTTGATACCCAAGAGTAGTTTGGTTACAAAATACGCAAGAATACGCATTCTGGCCGAAACTACGACTCGTCACTAAGCCTTGATAACGTGGTAATCAGTAGGTATAGTCGCTAGAGACTATACCCATCGTGATCACGCTCACGTTATGAAGTTCAAATGAACTTCGTGTTGACCATAAACTGGTCAACGCAGAAAGTCAAACATAGTTCGACTTTCGGACTAGAAAAGCGATAAAAGAACGAAGGAACACTTACAAATGGTCCCCGCTAGTAAATCTTGATCGAATAGCTCAGGTATGAAGTGATGGCTTCAACTTAGAGCTTTAAAATCAGATTTGTGGGTTTTTGAGGTTGGGATGGATGGGTATTTATAGGATTCTTCGAACCGTTAAGATCGTTTCTTGAATAACGTGATCGAATCTCATCCGTACATGTGTTGGAATGTTATGGTAATTCATTTTGCCCTCACCACAAGAGATTGACATGTGGCATTGGCCTTTGGGGGGTTGAAAGGCTGTTAACAGCTGTTCAAAACATTGAATCTGGTCTGGGAGGGCCTCGCGGCCCGCATAAGATGTTGAAGATCCTTACGCGGCCCGCCTGGGCTGTACTGATCAGAAACAAGTTTACCAAATGACAGTTTCAGTCCCTGTTATGTGTTTAAGCCATTTCCGACACGTTTAAGGCCCGTTAAGCCAACGTTAAGGCCCTAAAATGATGCCTAAACATTGTGGACATGAAACATGCTCAAAAATATCCTGGATGTCGGTTCGTTTGGTCGTACGATCGAGATGTTCGCTTAATTACGACGGAATGCGCACAAGCGCGAAAAACGATCCAAAATGCGTGACGAATGGATTTTTCTTATGCCAAACACTAAAATAAAATATTTTAGTGCTTACATAAATTTTTGGATGTCCGGAGGTATTCAGAACGTAAGTTATGCGCGAAAATGCAAACTTGTGCACTTTTTGACGCTTTTAGTCCCTGAATGACCCAAAAGTTTATTTTAGCACACCGAACCCCTCAAAGCCTATTTCTAAGCTATATAAAGGATATTTAAGGTGTGTTTAACTTATGGTCATGTTCCGGAATGTTAGTTACAGTTCAAATTGGCATACTTTCGCAGTTTGTCAAGTTTAGTCCCTGTAAGCGAATTAACTTGTTTTTGCCATACCAAAGCCTTCAAAACTTATTTCTAAGTTATGTAAAGGTTATTTAAGGTATGTTAAGTATATGTTGATGTTCCAGAGTGTTTGTCGCATTAAACTAATTACGTTTATGCATCAGTTTGCGTATAACTCTCCAGAAAGCGATATAGAGTTTGAAATTGAATAAAAGTCAAAACATGAAAAATGTAAAACATAACCAAACAAACATTGGGATCAAATAACTTTGTTTTATTGATAACTGAATTGTTTACAATGATTTCAGACACAGATGTTACACCTAGGGATGAAGGCACCTCTTCACAGCCCACCCTCTCAGGATATTCAGCTTACAATGAAGATGGGGTATTCGTGTTCAAGGCCCAGTCTGAAGAGCCATTCCCTCCCAAGAAGAGAGGCTGATTAAGAAGAGGAGCGCATGAACGTAGGAAAAGGATGAAAAAGTTACAACAACAGCGTGCTTTAGCAACCGTTAAGAGAGAACCAGATGCTCACACTCAGGATATGCTCAATAGGAGTCTAGCAAACTTTCATATCTTAGCAACTACAGCTGTAGACCCTAATCTAGAGCAACTCATAGCACCCCAACCATTACCCTTGTTTCCCACACAACCAATGGAAATTGAAGTCAACTCAGAAAATCAAATCCCAATGCCTGATTTTGACCCCACTGAGATACCTAGAGTACCAGCACCCCATCCCTCAGACCCAGACTACGACCCGTGGTTTGACGACCATAAGGATTACCAACAACGTTACCCAATACCAGAGGAACCCATGCCAAACCTAGCAGCTTACCCAGACCTAGACCTTCTAGACCCCAATTATGATAATGACCAATTCATCAGGGAAATTCTAGAGAACCCTTACCCTTACCAAGAACCGATGCCCCAGTTCCCAAACCCAATACCAGCCCCTGCACCACCCATGAGCAGAGAGAATGTGCAAGAACTCCAAACCTTTGGTGAGGAGATTTTAGAAGGAGGTGAAAGGATGAGGCAGATAGGAGAACGACCCGTCTAGAAATATGACGAGCGTAATATGGACTTTTGGATGAACCCCTATCATTAGTAATAATAGTAATAATAATATATATAATATGTGTGTATGTTTGAAAAAAAAAATCTAGACAATAGCTATAGATGCATAATAGTATTGTAATTTTAAATTCCAGTTCCAGTTTGTATTAGACGCATAATATATAAGAAAGAGTAAAAGTCGCAATGTTAGACGATTTTGATCAATAAGCGTGTTGTGTGATTGTTTGCATTAAATATTATCTTGTGATATTAATAATTGATAAATGTTTATAATTCAGATGGACAACGAAGTGAACCAGGAAAACCAGAATAACGATAACCAGAATAACAATAACAATGGAAACCAAGTGGATAATAGTGTCATCCAACACATAGTAGCACAAGGGATTATAGACGCAATGCCATATATTATTAAAATAGTTAAGAAAGCAGATAATAAAAGTAACAATGGAAGTAAGCGACCTAGTGAACCAGATCACAGCGTAAACAATGGACCAATACTTCAAGTGCCCATTCCCAAAAGAAGAAGAACCATGTCTTATGGTTGTTCTTATAAAGAATTCTGGTCTTGTAAACCAATGGAATTCTCGGGCAATGAAGGGGCCGTTGCAGCTTTACGCTGGATAGAAAAGACTGAGGCAGTCTTGAAAATAAGCAAGTGCGCGGAAGAGGATAAGATAATGTTTGCCTCCAATCTATTTAAGAATTCAGCTTTAGAATGGTGGAACGCTATCCTCTAGTCTAGGGGAAGTGACAGGGTTTACAATATGGAATGGGAGGAATTTAAAAACATGGTAGAAAGGAAATTCTGCCCTCCCAATGAAAAAGAACAGATAGCAAATAAGTTCTTAAACTTTAGAATGACTGGAGTGGATAGTAAGGGTTATACTACTGCTTTCTTCGAATATACTAGAATAGTGCCAACCCTTGCATCACCAGAACCAGTATTAATCGCTCGTTACATCTGGGGATTAATCAGTGAAATTAGGCATGTAGTTAAGGCGGCTAGACCCCAAACCATAGAGGAAGCTGTAGAACTAGCAAACACCTTGACTGATGAATTAGTGCGTACACGAGAAGAGGACCATAGGAGGAACCTAGGTCAAAGGCTCACCCAGGAATTTCGCTACCGTAATTCCAACCGTGGGAAAAATGTAGGTTCTACCTCTACACCTACTGTAATTTCTGTAAGATACCAGGACAAAAGGAAGAAGATTGTAGTAAGAAACCTAGTAATGGAGTATGCTTCAACTGTGGAGAAAAATGTCATATCAAGCCAAACTGTCCGAAACTAGCTCCAGCCATGAACAGCAAGACTACTAAAAATGCTAGAGCATTTGTTCTAACTGCAGAAGAAGCAAAGATGATTCCGGACGTGATAGCCGGTACGTTTTTAGTTAATGATGTTTTTGATAAAGTATTATTTGACTCTGGTGCAAACCAAAGTTTTATTAATACTTCGTTTTGCAAACTTCTCAATCAACCATTAACTAAACTCCAACAAGAATGTCTAGTAGAGACAGCAAATGGGGAAACCATTAAAATTACCGAAATCTTGCAGGGAGCAAGAATAGAATTTTTAAATCAAAAGTTTATTGCAAACCTTTACCCAATGAATCTGGCAGGATTTGATGTTGTATTAGGAATGGATTGGTTAATAGCCAATAAAGCCAGTATTTTATGTGATCAAAAGTCAATTCAAGTAAATTCACCAAGAGGTGAAAAGATCACAATTAAAGGAGATAAGCCATCTAGATCTACAAAATTCATCTCTGTGATGAAAACGACCAGTTATGTAAGAAAAGGATCGTTAGTGTATTTGATTTCCATAATCATTAACACTAAAGGAAAAGAATTGAAAGATATTCCTGTAGTATCTCAGTTTCCAGATGTGTTTCCAGAAGAATTGCAAGGACTACCGCTGGACAAAGAAGTCGAATTCCGAATCCATCTGCTACCAGGAACAGCACCAATTGCCAAAGCACCCTACCGTTTGGCACCCGCAGAAATGCAAGAACTGAAGAAACAATTAGATGAATTGTTGGAGAAAGGATTCATACAGCCAAGTTCATCGCCGTGGGGAGCACCGATTTTATTTGTTAAAAAGAAAGACGGATCAATGCGGATTAAAAATCGGTACCCATTACCGAGGATCAATGATTTGTTTGCCAACCGCAAGGAGCTCGATTTTTCTCTAAAATCGATTTACGATCAGGATATCATCAATTAAAGGTATAGGAAGAGGACATTCCTAAGACCGCATTTAGAACAAGGTATGGCCATTATGAATTTACTGTCATGCCATTTGGTTTAACCAATGCCCCAGCTGCATTTATGGATACGATGAACCGAATATGTAACCCATACTTGGATAAATTCATTATTGTATTTATAGATAATATTCTCATTTACTCCAAGAGTAAAGAGGAACATGCTGCATATCTGCATGCACTTCTAAGTTTATTGAGAAAAGAAAAGCTTTATGCAAAATTTTCGAAATGTGAATTTTGGTTAGAAGAAATGCAGTTTCTTGGACATTTAGTCAATCATGAAGGAATTCATGTGGATCCTTCAAAGAAGATTGAGGCAATTACTAAATGGAAAAGCCCTGAATCACCAACCGAGGTTAGAAGTTTCCTAGGATTGGCAGGTTATTATTGAAGATTTATCCGAGATTTTTCTAGAATAGTCATTCCCTTAACTAAACTAACTTGTAAATCTGTTAAGTTTGAATGGGGACCAAAACAAGAAGAAGCCTTTAGAATTCTTAAGCAAAGATTAACCAACGCACCGATACTAGCGTTACCAGAGGGAACTGAAGATTTTGTAGTCTGTTGTGACGCTTCTAAGTTAGGTTATGGAGGTGTGTTGATGCAACATCAAAAGGTTATAGCCTACGCCTCTAGACAGCTTAAGAATCATGAAGAAAATTATTCAACCCATGATTTAGAATTAGGAGCCATAATTTTCGCCCTTAAGATTTGGAGAAATTACCTTTATGGGTAGTAAGTTTACCATATTCACTGACCATAAGGGTTTAAGGTTTGTCTTCGGGCAAAAGGAGTTGAATATGAGACAAAGACGCTGGATGGAAATTCTTAGCGATTATGATTGTAATATCCAGTATCATGCAGGGAAGGAAAATGTAGTAGCTGATGCGTTAAGTCGAAAGTATCATGAAAAGCCAAAAAGAGTGCGTTCTCTTAAATTAAATCTACAAGTAGATTTAAATGAACAGATTAAAAAAGCACAAGAATCAGTAATCAAGGATGATGCTGAAAAGTTAAAAGGAATGATTAAAGAATTAGAACAAGGAACAGTTGGAATTTGGAGATTCCATAAGAAAAGAGTATGGATACCTAAACTAGGAAACCTACGCCACCGTATATTAGAAGAAGCCCATAAGTCTAAGTATACGATGCATCCTGGAAGTGATAAGATGTATCAAGACTTAAGGAAAAATTTTTGGTGGATAGGAATGAAAAAGGACGTAGCAGCTTATGTTTCCAAATGTTTAACATGTTCACAAGTTAAGGCTGAACATCAGAAACCCTCAGGTTTCTTGCAGCAGTTAGAAATGCCAGTTTGGAAATGGGAATTGATAACAATGGATTTTGTTACCAAATTACCCAAAACAAGGAAAGGTAATGATACAATCTGGGTGATTGTAGACAGGTTAACTAAGTCAGCTCATTTCCTACCAATGAAGGAAACATTCAGTATGGAACAGTTAGCTAAATTGTATGTAAATGAAATAGTTTCATTGCATGGAATTCCTTTATCAATTGTTTCTGATAGAGATAGCCATTTTACCTCTCATTTTTTGACAAGTTTCCAAAAGGCAATGGGAACCAAGTTAAATATAAGCACAGCTTATCATCCATAAACGGACGGACAAAGCGAAAGGACAATTCAGACCATGGAAGATATGCTTAGAGCTTGTGTAATTGATTTCGGAGGTAATTGGGACGATCATTTACCATTAACAGAATTTTCTTACAACAACAGCTATCATACCAGTATCAATGCTTCAATGCTGCACCATTTGAAGCACTTTATGGACGAAAGTGCCAAACTCCAGTCGGTTGGGCAGAAATTGGAGAAAAGCAACTATCCGGACCAGAAATAATACAAGAAACAACGGACAAAATCATTCAAGTCAATGAACGACTGAAAGCAGCACGTGACAGACAGAAGAGTTATGCTGATGACAGGCGAAAACCATTAGAGTTTCAAATAGGAGACAAGGTGTTATTGAAAGTCTCTCATTGGAAAGGAGTGGTAAGATTCATCAAAAGGGGAAAGCTAAGCCCCAGGTATGTCGGACCTTTTGAGATTATTAGAAAAATAGGTCCTGTAACTTATCAACTACAACTGCCAGAGGAAATGGCAGGAATACATGATGTATTTCATGTATGTAATCTCAAAAAGTGTTTAGCCGATGAATCACTGGTAGTACCTCTTAAGGATATAGAGGTAAATGAGCAGTTAAAATTTTTAGAAAGACCTCTACAAATTGAAGACAGGAAAGTCAAGAATCTCAAACACAAGAGATTGGTTCTAGTCAAAGTAAAATGGGATTCTAAACAAGGACCAGAGTACACTTGGGAGCTTAAATCAGAGATGCAAAGGAAATATCCACACTTATTCTAGTAGACCTTGAGGACGAGTTCTAAAACAAGGTAGGGAGGGTATAACAACCCTCCAAAATTATTTTCGACACCCCTAATATATTTAGAATATCCCTAAAAGTCTTCAAACATACCCCGTATGCGAAAACCGAGCCCAAAATACCATATATAATTAAAAATAAAATCAAAACAAGAAATTAGTGGCGCTAGCGGGCTGCGTAGACCTTTAGGGTCTCTTACGCGGGGCGCGACAGATAGGTGATCAGGTTGCACCCGGTGCTGCCACGTGTCGGACTGCGCGTCGGGCCTATAGTGCTGACTGGTCATAGCTAGGCCCTATAACCCTATGTCGCGGGGCGCGTAAGACATTGGTGTGGTCTTCGCGGGGCGCGACAAACTCGAAATCAGGCACTATATATAGAGGTCGTTGGCTTCAGTTCACAATTCGTCCCACAATCGAATTTCTCTCTAAATCTGAATATTTGAAGTAGTATCGGGCATAATACCCCCCTAATTAACGAAGTTCTGCCTCGTTGTAAGTATCATAACCCCCGGTTACGTATTAGATACGCTGCCTGATTGATCTAGGGTTCCGTAACGGCTGTCGAGGTTCTGCCCGACGTAGTCGTTGGAATTCTGTCTCGGGGAGGGTATTACTAATGTAAATATTGGGTTATTATACTAACGCGTGTGCATTGTGTAATTAATAGATAATCACCGGGAGATCCTAAAGGAAAACCCTAAGATAGCAATGTGAGTAATCCTCTTTTTGTGTAAACCTTTTTGTGAGTAATCCTCCTTTTTGCAAACTGTTTTTACAAAACCTCAATTGTTTTACATTATATTAAACAGTGATTGAGTATTTGTATTCTACAATTATCGTCGGTATGTTGGGGTTTTGTATACAAAATTTGTTACTACATTGTAAGTAGTAACATGACCACAAGTCGGATTGACAGTACCGTGGGTGGTAATTAAAGTAGATAGAAACAAATGTAATTGCGCGACCGTCCTCAATACTGTAAAACGGTCCTACCTGTCTTGATTAAACTGGGATTCACTCACCAGTATTTCCCACTGACAAAATGTTTTTAAACGCGTTTCAGGTAACAAAATGTGAAAGCCAAATTGAAGCCAGCTGGTAGCACTGGAGGCTTGGAAAAGTGGCTATAAAAAGTTACCTAAATAAAGAGATGTTTTTATTTAAATAAAATAAGGATTATCCCTATGAAAATGTGTGTGCTCGAAACTTGGGATTTTCCCATGTGTTTAATATTATAAAAGCATGGTATTTTACTCCGATAAAATATTTCCTAACTACGATCCTGATGTAATTTCCGCTGCCAAACTGATAAACGTCGATACCACTGAAACTGGCCGCGGCCACCCGTTCCCGGGTAACTAGGGGATGGGGGTTGCGACATATAACGTTCATTTTACATATGTTTAATGAAAGTCACAATTTTTTCAGCTAAACCCTAAATCCTAAAATTGCAGTTTACTCGTATAACATAATGTACATTGTTTATATATTTTTATCATAATTCTATATATAATAGTTATTATATAAGTATATATTTTATATATTAAATAATTATTACATTATTAATAGGCTCATTTAGGTTCACAAGACTTAGTATCAGGTTTTCAAGATTTAACATCAACATCAATAACAGGCTTGTTTAGGTTCATGTATTCCGGTTGGCTAAACGTACCTCACCCTTATAACTTTTCCATCGTATTCCCCCTTGAAAATGTTAAATTAAGAAGATCTTTTTGTTGTTCATTATGAAAAGAGGGAACACTAGTGATTGCTCGAGATCGGCTCGCAAGAAGCTTGAATCAAGCCAATGCTAAACAAGTTTGAGCTTAAGCCCACGCCTAAAAATAAGCTAAGCTTGCTTTATAAATGAGCCCGAACCCGATATCGAGCGCGGTATTAAATCTCGCGAACCTAACGAGTCTATTATTAATGTAACAACTATTTAATATGTCAGATATAGATCTTTATATAATAACTATTATATCCACAATAGGGGTGTTCATGAGCCGATCCGATCGAGGGTCTGCTCGGATTGAATTACAACTGATCCGATCCGATCGGATCAAATTTGCAAAACCGAGCACAAAAATGATGCTCATGCTCGGATTGAATTTGAATCGAGCGGATCGTTTTTGCTCAGTTTTGCTCGGTTTTTCTCAAATCCTAAATAAAATCGAGCGGATCGTTTTTGCTCGGTTTCGCTCGATTGAATTATAAGGTTGCGTTCAACAAAAACAAATCCTAACTTAATTAAAACATGTCCAACACCTTACTAACAAAAGCAATACATAACTAAAATCATGATTCTAAAAATGTTCATAACAATATCAAGAAGCACAAAATAAAGTGCGAAATACGAATTGTCATTTAGCTCAAAAACCATAAACTTCTTCTTTAAGCTTGATCATCTCCATCCACAAAATTCAACTTCAAATCAACATATAACCTATAAACACAAGCATTAAACAAACCATTAAGTTCTACACATTATATATATACATATATATTTATATATTAATTATTAATAAAAATAATTCTAGCGAAACCGAGCGATCGAAGAGCGAGCAGACCTTTGCTCATGCTTGGATTGAATTTGAATCGAACCGATCCAAGCGGCTCATTTACAAACCGAGCGGGAATCGAACGAACATTTTTCGAGCAATTTTCGAGCGATCGTCGAGCGATCCTCGATTGTCGAGCAGTTTGGACAGCCCTAATCCACAATAATGATGAAAATAATTCACTAATATATATTATGTTATATATAATAGTTACAGTAAACAATCCTTTTCGTTCATGTGGCTTGGTGAAAATTGTTACTTTCATCCATTATAATTAAATGACCGATATACTCCATTGAGAGGTTTGGATGAAGTTAATTGTCTGGATGAAAACGACAATTTTTGGCAAACCACAAGGACTCCAATGCACGAAAACCAAGTATTGGATTAAAATTGATACTTTCGACCTAACTATAGAGACGAAAAGGACATTTTACTCTTTATTCAATTATAAAATATACCAGGGTGTCGTTCCTTTTCCAAAATAAATATTTCGCAAGACCTTCCGTGTTGAAATAAACTTCGGCTCACTTAAAATGGTCTACAAAACATTGCATTGTTCGAAATTGTCTATAAAACATTAAATTAAACTAAAAAAACTTGATATTCAACCCAGTCAGTTAAATTTGCCAACCCGCTTGACCCATCTAGATAAAAAGTTACTTTGAAATGTAGATCACACCAATTTTTTTAACGCCAAAAGAAATTTTCTTCCACCAAAACTAGCAAGAAGCTAGCAGACGCAACAAGAAGCTAATCATTGGAGGAAGAAATATTTAGGTGAAGGATGATTGACAAGGTCAAAAGCTACACAAATCTCCATCGTTGATAACCATGCTTTTTGTTTTTTATTTACATTAATAACTTAAATAGAATAGAAAAAAAATAGAATGCATTGTATTTAGTAGAATAGAATAGAATAGAACAGAATGCATTGTATTCGGTATTTCTTACCGGTTATTAATTCATATTTTTATACAAACAAAAGAATTTAAATATTTTGTGTGAAGGGAAAGAAAAGCAATTAGAACCCAAAGGTTACTAGTTTGTGGATACAATATGTAGTATTGACTTCCAACTCTTTCATAGAAATACTTTTCTATAAATGAAATTAGTTTAGTTAATCTCAAAACCCATCACTTCATCATAAGAATCCACCTTTTACTTCTCATTTCTCTAGCTTAATTGGGGTTGTGGAATTAAATAATGGGGAATCAGTGGGGTTTGGGGCTCCAAATTTATTATTGTAACTATTATTTTGGTTGCAACCACAAATACTTGTTTGGGAGCTCGCAATATAAATAGTACGGTGGCTTGCTTTGAGCATGAGCGGCTTGTGCTTCTCAAATTCAAACACAATGTTTAGGGTCAGTCCTGAAAATTCATGTAACATGTTCGAGCTTGAAAAAACGTGCCCTTAGGCCTTAACGAAATTGGGTGTTGAGCTCACTAAAGGTCTAAACCTAATGCCAATGGGCTAATAACTAATCTAAACCATAAAAATAGTTTTGTAAATGGGCCTATGTTGGTGTTTGTATGGGTATACCCTATTTATTTATTTATTTTTACATATACATATCAGAGTTTTTTAAAAAATAACGTGCCCTTCGATATCAGGCCCTGGCCGGTGGTTCTGCCCGCTCACCATTAGGGCCGGCCATGACAGTGTCACATATGACTATGGTATAAACTGTAAATATACATGTATAATTAGCACATCAATTAAAAAAATCAAATATATTTCCCTAATTAGCACAACTAATTGTATGTAATCAGCACATCAACTATATTAGGTTCTTGTTGTCTTTCAAAGGTAATATGATTTTAATGAAACCTAAATGTTTTTGATCAAAATGAATTTTATAAAACAATTTTAGGGGATGATAGTCTAATATGTTTTATTGATTTCAAAAAAAAAAAACATAAATAAAACCAAAAGGGTAATAATGAAAGGTTTGCAATAAGAAATTTAAAATTCTTTTCATTGAAATTGATGATTGTAAACGCATATTTGATTTCAATTTGTTGATTTGTTGATGATCATTCCTTTTTTAAACAAATGTATATTCTTTTTCAAGTTAAATGTCATTTTAGTCCCTGTGGTTTGGGTCATTTTGCCAGTTTAGTCAAAATGTTTAATTTTTCGCCTGTGGGTCCAAAAAGGTTTCATCGTTGCTATTTTAGTCCACTGGGTTAACTTCATCAATTTTTTCCGTTAACGAGAAGGACATTTCGGTCATTTATATGTAATTCTGTTAAATGGAAGGGCAATTCGGCCATACAAAATGACCGAATTGCCCTTCTCGTTAACAGAAATAATGGATGAAATTAACCAGTAGACTAAAATGGCAACGGTGAAATATTTTTGGACCTACAGGCAAAAAATGAAACCTTTGGACTATACTGGCAAAATGGCCCAAACTATAGGAGTTAAAATAGCATCTAACTATTCTTTTTCTAAACAAATGTATGATTTGATTTATTAATCGAGACGAACATAACTTAAAGCATAAATATAAGAATTATTAAAATAAAACATTATGGCTATGACAAATAATACCCATGAACTTAGTCACTAAATCATTCATGTGTCAACAAACTAGTGGTTCTGATAGATTTTAGGAAAAAGAAAGTTTGTATATGATCCTACCTCTAGCGTGTGAATAGAAGAATGTTTCCAAAAGTCACTTTACATTACAATACATACATGTGTTAAGAGTTAGTTTTATAACACATCCAAATCAAATCTGTAAATAATATTTGAGTTAATTAAGTTTTTCGTCCATGTGGTTTCCTAAAAATCACTATTTCAGTCCATTAGTTTAAAATTGCCAAAACGATTACATGTGGTTTCATTTTCGTAACTATTATAGTCCATCCACACTAACGCCATCCAGTTATTCTGTTAGTTTATTTGAAAAGACCATATTGCCCTTGTTATTAAAATTAAAATAAAAATCAATAAAAAGTTAGTTACGTTTTTCGTCCCCGTGGTTTGTTAAAAATAACCATTACAGTTCATTAGGTCTAAAAATTGCCAAAACAATACCATAACTTTTATGGACTAGATTGGTTATTTTTAACAAACAATAGGGACGAAAAATTTAACTAATTCTTTATTTATTTTAATTTTAATTTTAGTAAAATGGACATTATGGTCATTTCAAATAAACTAACAGAATAACTGGATGACGTTAGTGAGAGTGGACTGTAATAGTTATGAAAGTCAAACCACATGGACTGTTTTGGCAATTTTTAAACTAATGGATCGAAGTAGTGATTTTTGACAAACCACAGGGACAAAAAATGTAATTAACTCATAATATTTTCATGAATCTTAGGAAGAGAGCTTAAAGTCATGGGACCCAAAAAAATTATCGCTATATTTCGGGTTATATGTTCGGGTCGGCTATTCGTTATGATTCGTGTCAAACAATAATAACTCCAAATAAAACTAAATAATTTTTATTCATTCAAATGACCCGTTCTTTCACATTAAAAAAACTAAATTTGAACTCTCAAGTTTCATTTATGTAAAAACTAGTTTTAAACTCACCTCACATTTAAAATCAATCATAAAAAATACTACTACTAACAGAAACATTGACGTGGTGGACCTATATATTTATAAAATTTTCAGACAAAAAATCAGAAAAATTACACTATTAATTAAAACATTGACATGACGGGTGCACCCTCTTGCCCTCAAAAGCTCCGCTCTTGAGTATGGAATTTCTCAAAATATCAATTCACATTTTCTATATACAAAATTTCTAGGGGACTTCGTTCAAATTTTCAAGTCTTTGTGTGACGAAAAAGATAAACAGAGGGGCCCTATGTTTTTTGGAAATATACTAGTGATTGTTTGTAAAGCATTGTATTCTTTATCAATTCATATATTTTCTTTTTAAGGGATATATCCAGGAGACGTTGTTGACTTCAAAGTCTTTCTATGAAGAAAAAGAAAAACAGAGCAGGGTCTACACCATAGTCACCTAATTCCCTGGGAATCACGTGTTTTTCGAATTGGTACGGAATACGTATACGAACTGGTACGCTTTCAATTCGCGAATTTAGGGTTTCCATTCATCGATCTTATTAAGCAATTCGTTTGTTCAATTCGTTGTGGGGTTCGATTTAGGGTTCATGTTAGATACGTACCTTAATTGTGGAAATCGTATTAGAGATTGCGAATTTAGGGTTTTTTTTTTCGCTGGAAAACAGAGAATACGTATAATCAGAAAAAAATCACACTACTAACCGAAACATTGACGAGGCGGTTGCACCCTCTTGCCCCTCAAAAGCTCCGCCTTGAGTACTATGAGAATTTTCTCAAAATATCAATTCATATTTTCTATATACTTAAAATTTCCAGGGGACTTCCTTAAAATTTTCAAGATGAAGAAAAAGATAAACAGAGGGGCCCTATGTTTTTTGGAAAAAAAAATGCCGTGTTGACTTCCTAGTCTTCCATGGTAATAATTAAGTTTCTAATCATTTCTAGATCTATAAATGAACTAGTTTTGTTATTCTCAAGAACCCATCACTTCACTACAAGAATCCATCTTTTATATTTCTCATTTTTCTATCTAAATTGGGGTTGTGGGATTAAATAATGGGGAATCAGTGGGGTTTGGGGCTCCAATTTATTATTGTAACTATTATTATGGTTGCAACAATAAATACCTGTTTGGGGGCTCGTAATATAAACATCACGGTGGCTTGCTTTGAGCATGAGCGGTTAGCTCTTCTCAAATTCAAACACAGTGTCAGAGATGACAATGGTATGTTGTCATCATGGGTTGGGAATGACTGTTGCCGCTGGGAAAGAGTCATGTGTGATGGTGTCACTGGACATGTTGATAGTCTTCATCTTAGTTGTGGCTTAGTTAGTAAAGAGTTGAGCACTTCTTTAGGAGAGTTGAGGCATCTTAAATACTTGGACTTGAGTTGGAATCATTTTCAAGGAAGCAGGATCCCTGAGTTCATTGGATCCTTGAAACAACTAACTTACCTCAATCTCTCTAATGCAGATTTTTCTGGTATTATTCCTCATCAGATTGGAAAACTTTCTAATTTAAAAATTCTTGATCTTAGTTCAAACGCTTATATTCTTGATCTTAGTTCAAACGGTTATATTGAGAATCTTCTGATCGCACATGATGTGAATTGGATTTCTGGCCTTTCGTCACTCGAGCATCTTGACTTGAGTTCTGTGAATCTTACTGGAGCAAAAATACTTGATGTGGTGCTTTACATGGCTCCTTCAGTTAAAGTGCTAAGTTTGTCATTTTGTGGTCTTTTAATTGATGATCGTGGTCTGTTTGGTAATTTGAGTACTACACTTTCCAACATCAAACACCTCGATCTTAGGGATAATATTTTCACAGGTAAACTCCCTCACTTTTTTCAAAACATGACATCCCTACAATTCCTGGATCTTTCATACTCTCGTCTTGCTACATCCAACTTTGCAAACTTGCTAAGCATGATTCCTTCTTTATTAGAGCTCCACTTGTTATCTTGTATCCTCAAAGAGACACACCTATCTCATATTCTTCATAATCTTACTACCCTTTCTAACCTCCAACACTTAGATCTATCTCATAACGGGTTAACAGGTTCAATTCCAGAATCTTTTTCAAAATTAAAAATGTTACATGTGTTGGATCTATCTTATAATGACTTAACGGGCCCCATTCCGACATTCCATGGGGAACTTACGGAACTTTACCTTTCTGGTAATGAATTGAACGGTTCAATTCCAGAAACCATTGGAAGATTAGCTGCTTTAACAACTTTTTCTGTAGACCTCAATGAGTTAAGCGGGACTATTCCAGTTTCAATTGGGCAACTCTCTAGACTCCAGTTTCTTGATGTCTCTTCTAATCAGTTAATTGGGAGTATTCCGGTTTCAATTGGGCAACTCTCTGAACTCAGTACCCTTGATGTCTCTTGGAATCGGTTAATTGGGAGTATTCCGGTTTCAATTGGGCAACTCTCTAAACTCGGTTTTCTTGATGTCTCTTATAATTATTTGGAAGGATTAATTTACGAATCCCATTTTGCTAACCTTTCGATGTTGGAGGACTTGAATACAGCTTATAACGCTAAGTTGGCATTCAATGTTTCACGTGAGTGGCTGCCTCCATTCCAATTAATACGTATTGATCTTGGTTCTTGCAAGATTGAAAACGGATTTCCTCAGTGGCTTCGAAATCAGAGGAAACTTCATAGATTACTGTTATCTAATACAACCATTTCAGGACCTCTGCCCACATGGTTGCGAAAGATGCCCATCATTCCTTTAATGGATATCTCCCACAACAACCTCAGCGGACCTTTAACCAACCTTCCTAATGGGGTTGCTAATGTGGATGATGATGAGGATTATTATGAACCAGCGTTATATCTTCAAAATAACACTTTCAATGAGTTGATTCCAAGGTCCTTGTGCAAGAGGACGGATTTAGTTTATCTTGATCTTTCAAACAATAGGTTAACTGGAGAAATTCCCAAATGTTTCAAGAATCTGCAAAACCTGCGGTTTCTGAGATTAAGCTCAAATGGGTTAAGTGGCATCATTCCAAGTTTTATAGGGCTCTTTCCAAGGTTAATATCATTAAGCTTGAATGATAATAACTTTAGTGGTGAGCTTCCTGCAACATTTTGGAATTTAAGTTGGTTATGGGTCTTAGATTTGGGTGATAATGCATTATGCGGAAAGATACCGGAATCAATCGGAGAAAAAATGAAATCATTGTTGGTTTTTAGGTTACACAACAATAACTTCACCGGAGGAATTCCTCAATCTCTGTGCGCAAATACAAATCTTCAAATTCTGGATGTTGCACGCAACAACTTAACAGGAACAATCCCTCATTGTCTAGGAGAATTGCAAGGTATGGTTATCAATCATACCTTTTTTACCATTGGTGAGGGTACTGAGGAGAGGTTGATTCAGGTAATAAAAGGTGTTTCTCTTGAATATACGAATACATGGTCTATTGTCACTAACATGGACCTTTCAAGCAATAAACTTGTTGGAGACATACCTGTACTCCTGTAGAGTTAACTACACTTAAGGGATTGGTGGGTCTCAATCTGTCCAATAATCATCTTAGCGGAGGCATTCCAGACCACATTGGAAACATGACAGCATTATTCTCTCTCGATTTATCAGGAAACGAGTTGGGTGGGCCGATCCCTCCAAGCATTTCAGCTTTGACTTTTTTAAGCCATTTAAATTTGTCAAACAACAACTTGTCAGGCCGAATTCCAACAGGAAATCAGTTGCAGACCCTCATTGATCCATCAATATATGGCGGGAACAAACATCTGTGTGGAGCTCCGTTGCCAAAGAATTGCTCTAGTCACGAAGACCCAACCGCTGAGCCCAAGAAAAAACATGAAGCAGCTCATGAGCCCAACAAGGTATGGTTTTATATGGACATAATGTGTGGTTCTGCAACAGGCTTTTGGGGAGTTATTGTAGTTTTGATTTTAAAGAAACAGTGGAGACATAAGCTTTTCATGTTTGCTGAGGAGTCCATGGACAAGATACACGTTGCAATCATGGTAAGAGTTAACAAGATGAGGAGAGGAAGAGGAGCCATATAGATCCACTTGAATGCAAGTAATTCACATATATATTATCAGTTCTTGTTTTTCATTTTGTTGCTGCTTTTAGGATTTTAACCGTAAGGTATTTGTTATATGGTGTGTGTGTTTATGTACATAAATAAATTTGTTATGTACTTCTTATCCATGTTAATTTTATGATTTTAATAGTTTTCAATGGTATTTCGTAAGCATATTAATATGATTATTACTCAAGACTTTGAATGGTCATGCCCCAACCTTAAGATATGTTGCAGATAGTTTGTTTGTGTTTTCTTTCTGTATTTTTCCATGTGTTTTCTTTCTGTTTTTTTCCATGAAATTGTTGAATTTGCTTCTTACGAGTTACCATGAATGCATGAAACCAAGTAGAAAAGAATCATTTTTTGTAAGAAATTGATCTGGGTTTACATTCTTAATTTGTGGTTTGATTATAGTATTTTAATCAAATTGTGACTGTTGTACTTGTTTTTTTATGACTAATATATCAAGTCGGGAACGTGCGCTTTCATTGTAAGGCCAGTTGTAGTCATAAAGCCCTTTTGGGGGCGTTATGCGACAAGTGGCGAAACGCGTAAGAGAGGGGCTTTACGTGGCTTTATATCACAAGAGGGTGTAGTGGTAAGGGGGTTATATAACCCTTCAATTATACATACATATGTATGTATATATATATATGTGTGTGAGTGGGGGAAACATTGTGCTGAGGATTAACGCCGTGAGGATGATAACGGGAACTCCATTTTTATCCCCCATAGCGCCCCTGTAATGGTGTTAGGTGACGCTATGGCTCAATCTCAGGTGATATACCCTCCCATTACACATAGACTAATTGAAATGAAGAAATAGTAGTTGAAAAATCGTTGAACATTATTAAGGTTACAGACCCAAGAGTATATGCTTTTTTTTTCTCAAGTATGTTATAAGTAGAGATGGGCATAATACCCGGTTCCAAACCCGGACTCGTAGAACCGACCCGGAACCGGTTCCAGTCCCAACCCGGTATTAAGCATACCCGGTTCCGGGTTTAAAAAACCCGACGGTTCCTACCCGGTTCCACATTTAAAAAAAAAATAAGGTCCATACCCGGTTCCAAACCTGTACCCGGTTCCTACCCGTACCCGGTTCCCATGTGTACCCGGTGTCACTTATTTGGTGTTGGAGTATGAATTAGAAAGCAGAAAGGGTGTTGGAGTTGGACACGAAGGATTTGTAGATGATTTTGGTATAGGTTTAAAGTGTTTAAATAACAAAATAACCAATTATAATATTAAGAACTGGTTCCTAACAGTAGCCTACCACTATGCATGCAGGCTTTTTCTTTGATTTGACAATACACTGCGAAACCGGTTCCTAACAGTAGCTACCACTATGCATGCATGCTTTTTTTTCACATATACGACAAACCGGTTCCGATCCGAACCCGGTTCCACAATACCCGAACCGGGTACCATAGGTTCTAGTTTCTGTGCCAAATAGCCGGGTACGACCCGGAACTTGTTCTAAGAGGAACCGGGTACGTCCAAATTTAAGTAGAACCGGGTCCGGGTAGGAACCGGGTCCGGGTATTAAAAATACCCGATTATGCCCATCTCTAGTTATAAGTCCCCCTCTCACAGGAAATGGACCAATCTATTTGTGTAACTTAAAATATTTATAAATTCAAAAAAGCACATCCGGCATTTTAGTCTTAGCTCAGAACTAGAGCTAGCAAAATGGGAAGGCCATGTTGGATATGGGCCAAATGGGTCATCTTCAATTTGGAGACAAAACGGGCTGGGTTGTTCAGAACTTCAAAGTGACATGCCAACACCTTGTTTGTTTGTTTACCAATTACCTAAAAACGTATAACCGTTTTCCCCGAATCATATACCATAAATTTTTTTTAATTTATACTTTTATTTTATTCTCAACCTTTGTCCGGTAATGTTTTATTCTAGTAGCTATGTTATGTGGAAAATGAACTTTTCTTTTGGTATATGTATTTACTAGTCTAAGTACTCGTGTGTTACACGGGTGGTTTTACAATAAATTATATTATTTAACGATTGTGACATAAACTTTTAAATGAAAAAAAAAATGTTCCATTACTTAGGTTAGAATCCCGTATATAGAGACACCACCTAGTAACTAATTTTCATTTATTTAATGTATCTATCATGGTGGTAAAAAGTAGAAAAAATAAATTCTCATTATCTTTAGACTTTAGTGGTCTGTAACATATCGTTGTAATATTTGTAGTTAAAAATGGCATTTCCAGTTGTCATAACTTATAGCAAAGGTAAAGTATAAATTGCAAGTCTAAATACAAAGTAGACAACTATGGTGGATAAAAAATATTATATATAGAGAGAGAGAAAGAGAGAGAGAGGTGGTGATAGATTATTACATATAAAGCCTAGTAAAACTCATGAATGTAGAAATGAGTTGGTCGTATCATAAAAAGGATAACAAAAAGTCAAAAACACAGTATAAAAGTATAAAAGTATGTGAAAAAGGGAAAAAATAACCACCAACACTATCCAATTAAGCACCCATGACCGAGTGGTACCTTCTTTTTTTAACGGCCAACAAAATTTTACTTATAATGCATCCAGCTAACAACTATTAGCCAAAAGCTTTACATACACCAAGAGTACATATCATACAATTCATACATTCGCAAAAATAAAGTCACGCCAATCCGCCCATGTGATAACTTGACATCGTGATCTATTCTTGAACCACAAGAACCCAAGCGTTTTAATCCCATCCTTGATCCTACTTTTCCACAAGCACCAAATCGTCGTTTGCATTACTGTGTGCACCGCTTTCCGCCACTCTGCGTCTCACCTGATATGGGCATGAAAATTAAGTTCACGTATAAAAAATGAACTAATCCTGCACCATAGAGTCACAAAATTCCATACATCTTGCGCAAATCTGCAAAAAAACAAATAAACCGTCGACTCGGCTTCTTTGTCACAGGTTCTGCAGCGCACAGTCTCCAGTAACACGTTTCTTCGAACCAGATTCACAGCAGACGGCACCGGTCCATTGCCACCCGCCAAGCCAAAAATAAAATCACCTTAAGGGGTGTCCAACTGTTCCAGCAAAAGCCAATTCCCAAACATGTTAACGTAGCAACATGGTTAATTGTAGCATCACCTAACACTTTAAATTGTGAATTTTTCAGCTAACAGTTCTTGGTTCATTATTTTTTATGACTCCACACATGTAAAAGACATCTATAACAATTTAAAGTTCCAAAACACATCCACTTTATCAACCGAAGGAACCATGTAAGCTAAAAATTTGATAGGTTTAGCTGAACCTAACACGAAACTTGTAGGCTTGGTTTTGGTATAAATGGGTTCGAGTAAATTTCACTTTGAACCTGCAAAAGCGTCTAGCCACATTGTTGTGTTAGTGTCAACCAGCGGATTCGCGAGTTGACCCGTTTAACCTGTTAAGTTTTTATATTAGTTTTCTAAAACATGTTTCATGTCATAAATAAAACTGATTTGGTATTTTATGCCAAAATTAAAAAATATATATAAGAGAAATAGACGAAAGACCTTTTCCATACCTTTCAACACATTCATCATCCCTGTATGCCCATCATCTTCTCCATTTAAATTTAAACTGAGGAAACAGAAAGAAAGACAAAATTATCATACCTAAATCACATCAAATTCAACCATTCTTCAATGAAATCAAATCGAATCAATTTCATGGAGAGCCGGGATTTAGCTCCAAATAAAACATACGAACATGAAAAAAATGATGTCTAATTCGACATAATCTTAAACAAAAAGTTCCAATTTCATAACCTAATTAAAAACTTTTATAATTAACAGGATGTTTACCTTAAATCAGTACATGGAATCGGAGATAGCACATAATGTTAAACAAAAAGTTCCGATTTCATAACCCAATTAAAAACTTTTTGTAACACCCGAAAACGGGTTTGGTAATGAAACCCCGTTAATACTAAAAGACAGGTAAAGTACCGTTAGCGGCAAAAGTAACCCGATAAATATTAGAATTTAAATAAAAAAAATCCTAATATTAATTAAAAGGCGGATAAGAACTTTCAAGGAATAAAAGGGATAAAAGGCCCGAGTTAACGGAACTTAAATAAGACGGGTTATAACTCCCGGAATCCAATAAGTTAACTAGGAATAATAATAACCTAGTCAGAAGAGAAGTCTTGTAGTGACAAACTAGTGGGTTAAAACATTATAACTAGGAAAATATAAAACTTTATATTAAAATTATAAAGTTTTAAATAAACAAGGACAAACTAACTAGGACAAAATAACCCAGTTAGTTATAAGACTTATGTTAACTCAAAAGTGAGTTAAAAGCACCTAAATATGAACTAAAAGAAATTAGAGGGGCTAAAAGTGTCTAATTGGAAACTAATTATAATAAAATCAATTTATTAAAAACAAAACACAATATGTGTTTTGTCTGGAAATCGATCAAGAAGCAGGGGCGATCCCAAGCTACCCAAAACCCTAGTTCATGTCAAAACCTCCAATTTGAAGGATCAAATCAAGTCCAAAACGAAAATCGAGCATAGATTAGTGATCCCCATTGCAAGGAGATCATAAGGTATGTAAAATTTGATAAAAATTCTCTACTTGAAATTCTCATGAATTTAGGGAATTCGAAATCTGTGGATGCATGTGTGATATGTAGATGAAATAGGAAATTTGAATGCCTAGGAGTAAACCCTAGACAAGTATAGATTGAAATCATGCTTAGCTCAAGTAAATTCAGATTTTGTTTTGACTAAATTCGTGTATGTGATGCTTTTAGGGGTTTTGATTGCTAAGAATAAGTGTTATAATGTCATAAACATGTTCAAATTGAAAGCTGAATTCAAACAGCTTCTGATCAGAATTTACAGCCGACTTGTATTGGCTGTAACCTAGACAAAACTTGACAAAAACATGTGTTTCTTGAGTCTAAAATGTAATTCCAGGAAATATCTTTAAAACCCCAATGGAATCGCATTTTTTCGACGAAAATTGAGCGTTTTATTAATATTCGAAATACGGGTTCCGACTCGTAATGATACGGGTCGGAACAAATATAAATGATAGAAACCATGGTTTATGAGAAAGAGGGTAAAAAAAATAGAAATATAGTCAAGCGTCGACTAATGTAAATTTAACTTAAAAAGGATCTTGAGTTAAAATCCGAAATGGGTCGGATGTGAGAGTGAGAAATCGAAAACCATGTTTTAATAACCTATGCAAATGTTGGTCATACAGTCCAAACGGGTCAAATGGTGGTGAAAACACCATTTGACAATATCGGCTAATGATTGTTGTCAAGTCATATGTTAACAGGAGCAATTAGCAATTTGGTAGATTGCGACGCCATAGAATATCAGTTAGTTAAAGCAAGGTATAAAATGGGTCTATATATTGACTCGAGCCAGGTACACGTATATATAGATTTATAGTTAAAAGGACAATGTTGATCAAATACATTAGCAAAGGGCCTTTGTTGTAAAAGGAGGGACTAAATTAACCAAAACGCCCTTGTTGGGTAAATCGGGCAAACGACCCTTAGAGGCCGTTTAGAGACTTGTATTGAAATTATGTAACCCTTAGATGCATGTAAGAGTTGTTGGCGTAAACTTCATCGTTCAAATGCCTAAAAACGGTCATTTGCGTGAACGACTAGTTGAAGGGTAAAATTTGGGAAGAAGGGGTTCATTATGTTAAATCCACCACAAAATAGTTGTGGTGGATTATATGTAGTTATTTAGATATGGAATTTTGTAGTGTCGAAAGAAAAGGGCAAGTTTTAGACTAAATTGCTTAAATTCCCTAAACGGGTCAAAAACAGTTTATGCACATAGCCTACGAACTAGTCGCGCAATTTATAAAAAAAAATATTATGAACCCGAGCTAAAGATTTCGGGTTAAAATACACTAGCGTATGTATTTTGGTTGTTTAAGACATCAAAGTTGGAAATAAATATTTTGTTTGATTATTCGTTGCTTAGAACTTGTTTAGACTTATATTTAAGTTATCAAAATGTAACACCTCGAAAATTCACGTCCTATAATGTGTTGACACGTGTCATAAAGTTTGAACGTGTGAAAGAATGTTATAAAAGGACTAAAGTTGACAAACATGGAAAGTATGTGTTTATACGGATTCTAAGTGTCAACTGTGAATAAATATAATGAACATTAACCCTACACAATGTTCATACCTTCAAATGAATGAATCATGGATCATACGAAGCTAAAAGTGAGAGATTACAAACTACAGGGGTTAAATGTGTCAACATGTTAAAGATATACCTCTGAGTGACCTTTTGACAAACCCGAAGCTTTGTAAATGTAAATTATGCTCACTAGAATGCACGATATAAATTTCATAAAGTTTCGTTATCGTATGAGAAAGTTATGATCAAATTCGTGTGAGAGGGGTTAAAAGCGTAAACATTGGAAATTAAGATTTTTCGGGCAACCATAAAGTTACCCAAGGACTTAACAAAGTATGGTTATGTCTTAAGGCCCATAAAAGTCAAGTTAGAGGGCTCGAAGTGCAAGAAAGCATGTTAAGATCAAGTATAGAAGGATCAGGGACTAAAAGCGTCAAAAAGTGCATAAGTTTGCATTTTCGCGCATAACCTACGTTCTGAATACATCTGGACATCCAAAAATTTATGTAAGCATGACTACATTATATTTTAGTGTTCGCCTTAAGAAAAATCCATTCGTCGCGTCATTTGGTTCGTTTTTCGCGCTTATGCGCATTCCGTCGTAATTAAGCGAACATCGCGTTCGTACGGCCAAACGAACCGACATCCGAGATATTTTTGAACACATTTTAAGTTCCCTATACTTTAACTTCATTTTAGAGCTTTGAAATGGGGTTAACGGGCCTTAAACGTGTCGAAAATGGGCTGAATGCATGACAGGGACCAAAAGTGAAAATCTGCCAAACTTAAGCCTAGCGGTGCGCTACACTTTTAGCGTAGCGGTGCGCTAGGGGTCTCCAGACCAGATGCAGAGTATGTAACAGCCTGTTTTCAGCTGTTAACCACTTCCTAATCCCTTGCCAAGTGTTGATACCTTATGGTTAGTGGCAATTTAGGCACCACAACTTCCCGACAAGTGTACGGCCTTGATCGTGCCCTCTTCTCCAAGAAACGATCCTAACGGTGGACCGAAAACTATAAATACCCCATGCCTTTCTTTGTTAAAACCCACAAATCTGATCAAAAAGGCTCTAAGTTGGAACCATTGTTTCATACCTGAGTTCTTGGATCGGGATTAGCATTCGGGGACCCTTCGTAAGTATTCTTTCGTTCTTTTCCTTATTTTATTGCTTTTCGAGTCAGAAAGTCAAACTTTGTTTGACTTTCAGCGTTGACCAATAATGGTCAATGCGAAGTTCTTTTGAACTTCGCAACGTGAGTGTAATCACGTTGGTTATAGTCCCTTGGGACTATGCCTACTGATTACCACGTTATCTAGGGTCGTAGGGTAAGCGATCTGATGAATCGCTTATACCTCGAACCCGACCCAGTTTGGTCGATCATTAGGATCCGACCAAACACATTAAGTGACCTTATGGTCACGTCGTTCGAGTAGTTGTATGACAGGTAGTATATATGCCTTAGGTAAATGACCAAAATACCCCTACGGGGCTTAAATTGAGATTAAACTTGTTTTGGGCATAATGGAAGGTATCCTACTGATACCACAACATATTTAAGGCATATTAACTAAGGAAACCTGTAAATGACTCTTACGGATACCCGTTACGCTTCATACGCGTTCGGTTCGGTTTATGTAACTAGTTTACATAAACTAGCCGAAACGGGTCAAACCTTATCGGTTTTATCTCAAAATCCAGAATGTGTTTAGTTTACCCATGTTATACAAGTCCCCAAACTTGTCGGGTCTAAATCACATTCTATTCCGGTCTTCGCGTAATCGTGCGTAAGAACCGTATATTCCCTTAAGACTAACCGGTCTAAGCTTAGGCTTAATTAAAGACCCGTTAGCATTCTAATTAATTGTTTATACCATCATTCCAGACTAGAGCTTTCCGGTAAATTGTACCTACGCTTACTTAAGTGACTACGGCTGAGTTATTAGATTCTTGCTACATAAGACAGGAGCTAGCTCAGGTAAATACTCTTAACTTATTTTCCCTATACGGGCTTGGGATACGGTATAATAATACCGCTTGGTCGGGTATTGAATCTTTAATCTTATTATGGTTAAATCATTGAGGTAACCCGGTTTAATCTGTATTGTTTGAAACAAAGACCTTTAGGGGTTAATGACCATGTCCCGGATATCCTAGTGACATCATTGTATTATAAAATGGCCACGTCTTAAGCACGGGGTGTAGGCATACACCTGACAGTGCTTAAGAGATAACGGTATCTCACTCTCTTGTGGGCCTATACTTGTGGCGTGTCTGTTAATCTGACTCGATTTCTACATCGGGCCCTGAACGTACAACGAACATATAAATCTGTATACAAGGTTATAAATATAATTGTCCCAAGTTAAAAAGATTAATTTTGCCTCTATGCATTTTAATCCAAGTGTCGAAATATTTGCATGTCTTGTGCACCTAAACAAATTTTCATAAACATTTACAAAATGAGTCGGTTGAGTGTATTTACCAGTGAAAACTGACGTATTTTCCAAAAGGGTTAAGTGACAGGTACTGAACGTAATTGGCTGGAAGCTCAGGGCGTTCTAAGGAATCTTGAAAGTTCTAGGTGCCTAAAGTCTGTTGAATAAAGTTTATGTTTTAAGATCCGCCTGTGGATCCTTTACTTCCGTCATAATACTTTAATGTATATTATTTCGGATTGTAATATATATATCCTTTTACTTCCGCTGTGCATTTATATATTGTGTTGTTTGACTATGATGTTGCCAACCACGTCACGTTACTCCCCTACCGGGCCCACCGGTGACACGTGGAAAATTGGGGTGTGACACAAAACTAACTTTTATGTTGGTTTTGATCATAGGTGGATATCAAGAGTACCCGGATGAAGATCAAGCGGCGAGAAAGAACCGAACACATGAAAAAGAAGCTTCCACACGGTGTGTCGTCGTAACTTTCAAACGACGACTAAACTACATTATGTTGTATTACTTTTAAATTGTAAAAGTTTTAATTAAATAGAAAATTTAAATGCACTTGTAATCATTGTTACAGGTTTGTTTTTCGTAATCTATACGAGAACCTTTAAAATAATAGCAAGGATGTTACAAGTTGGTAATCAGAGCTCATGGTTAAAGAATAAAGTGTGTTCGGTTCGAGGCTTGATCGCAAATCCGGTAAGTACATGTATGTTAATAGTTTAGTAGGATTAAAGTGTTGTGAACAACACATAGGGTATCGTGTAATTCACGTTACACCAACGAAAATGATTAGTATAGTTAACGAAATCACGTGCAGTAAAAAGCCTTGTATTACAATACGTGCATTTATTAATGTTGAAATTACTAACTTTTGTAAATGTTTAGTTGAAGGATACTCGCATCTGAAGATGACGAGAGTTGAACGAATTGTGGATATGATGGTGGAACGGTCCGAGGTATGACAAGCAGAGCATACTCATCAAGGACCTAAATCGCGTGACGATCGCGAACAAAGTCAAAGGCAAGGAAAGCCCATTAAGGGCAAGCATTATCAGGTACACACTTTTAAATTTAATTGCACAAGTAGTAATATGCAACAAACACGTAGGGGATAACGGTTGCATATATCTGATAAAACCTGAATAGGATATCTATTCAGGATAATGTTTCTAAGAGAAGTTTAATAGAAACATGCATTATTCACGATAATGAATATCAAAACTATAATAGAAATAGTTCATATGAAAACTTGGACGGGGGGTAATTATCCAAGTGGAAAAAAAACTCTCAATATAATGCTATTGAGAAAAGTAGCGATCACATTAACAAATGTGATTATATAATAGTTCGATAGAAAAGAAAAACATTTTGTATGTTCAAATGTAAAACTAGTAAAACTAGTAAAACTAATGATTGTTGTTTTGAAATTAAATAAAGTTTTACTAAATGAAATCAGAGATATGAAATAAATAGATGCATTACTTACATAGGGTGTGATGTGAAAGCTATAAAAAGGTCATGTGTATCATGTGTTGATCGCTTACTCTGGCCAAGTAAGTAGTGGCATATGATACCATGAACTTCTTGTAGCGGACACATTTACGTCCGATGTAGTAAGGGCGGGGTGAATGGGACTAACTTAAAAGGTACCCAAATAAATCAAATAATCAAGATGTTTGATAATAAACGTAGACGCAAGTCGGATGACGGAAGCGTATTACGTTAGAATGAAGAGCCAAGGATTAAAGTAAATGAAAATACAGATCAACTAATGAGAATGCTAGGGCATAAAGATAAAGTTTGACTGTCATAAGTGATGAAATTCACACAGACAAGTCAAAGGGGTAGAATAAATGAATAAAAGACTTGACTAAATAAAAGCAATAGATTTTGCTAAGATGATCAAATAAATTAAGATGATGTCTAAAACCATATAAGAATGGTTACTTGATGATAACTTCGGTAAAGATACCCGATAGATGGGTAAGATTTTGAAAGCATGCGTAAACCAAGAGACGGGTACGCGAAATAAAAAGTCAAAGGACTCGGATTAAGAGTCATGACTAAAAGACGATGAGAATTTGCAAACATAAATTTTGATAACTACGTTCAACTATTCTAAAGTTGAACGGGTCGAATAAAGAATGAGGTTTGACGTTCATGAGTAATTAAATCTCACACGAATAAGTCAAACGGGATAAATAAAGTATAAAAGCTTGGTAGTGCAAGTAAGCGCAACCGAATAATGGAAGCGCGAAATAATAAAGAACCCGGGTAACGGGTAGTAAAGAAGTATAATTATGAATCGGGGAAATGGTGAGCATAGAACAAACCAACGTGTAAATGACGTAAAGAGACATAAAGTCGGAAGATTAGTCCAAGAGTAAACGAACGAAGCTTTAGACTACGGTCAAGGCCAACTAAAGTTCAAAACGAAAAATAAACGATTCCAAACATAATAAAAGATGCTTTGGCGCTATATATGTATATATACATTTGAATAAAGACATGGATAAAAGACGATCTACGGGATCATCATAACCTACGGGATTATAAATAATGTTAAAGTCTACGGGACCAAAAAGACCTTCGGGTCACAAACAGAAAGAAACGAATTGTTGGGGTTCTCACCTTAAAAGGTGAAAATCTAAAGAAAAAGCTTACGAGGCTAAGTAAAAGAACTTGCGGGTCACTTGGATAAAGCGTGGAAAACTGGTTACAATTCTCCATGTAAAATAATAACGGTCAGGAATAAAACTTAGACAGAAATTCCTAGACATGAGGAAAAGACATAAGACAGAGAAAACGTAAAAATCATGGATCATACGGAGCTAAAAGTGAGAGATTACAAACTACAGGGGCTAAATGTGTCAACATGTTTAAGTTATACCTCTGAGTGACCTTTTGACAAACCCGAAACTTTGTAACTGTTAATTATGCTCACTAGAATGCACGATATAAATTTCGTAAAGTTTCGTTATCGTATGAGAAAGTTATGATCAAGTTCGTGTGCAAAGGGTTAAATCGTAAACGTTGAAAGTTAGGACTTTTTGGGTAACAATAAAGTTAACCGGGGACTTAACGAAGTGGGTATATGTTTCAAAGCCCTTATAGATCAATTATAAGGGTTCATAATGCAAGAAACAAGTGCCTAATCGAAGTTTGAAGAGCCAGGGATCAAATCGCAAAAATCTAAAATTTAGATTTGTGCAGACATGCCGTCGCGACACGCGAAGGGCGTCGGGAAAACCTTCGCGACACGCGGGGGGTGTCGCGACACGCGAAGCCCACGGGGGAAACCGTCTCGACACGCGAGGGAGTGCCCAGTTCCGAATTTCTTGGGTTTTTGCCTGCTGAGTGCTTTCTGCTCGATTTCATCTGATTTTTCACATCTTGTGTGACCCCTAGGCACCCCCTAAGCACTAGGAACATGTGTTGATCAGTTGTGGTGGGTTGTAGACTCATGTGTCAAAGATTTGTGGTGAGAAATTCACTATAAAAGGCCATTATGATCAACCATTGTTCTTCACACCTTCCTCTTGCAATCTAATCATTTCTGGAGCTCAAGCCTGCTCTCAAGTGATCACATCTCGTGCATAGGACCTTTGTAAGTTTGCTTAACCTTTCTTAATTAAGTTTTTGCTTAGTTTTAGCTTAAAAGTCAAACCGTCGTAATTAACGGTTGACTTTAAGATTAATCACTAATGGTCCAGTGATTAGTCGAATCAAAAGTAGTTATAAGTTGGTAATTATGTGGGTAATAAAACCTTAAAAGGGTTCCCCCTGATTCCCACTCTAACTAGGTCAAATGTCGGGTCAAACTTGTATTTAAAAAGTCAACAGAATGTGTAAATTACAATTTATGCATAATTAGCAATGTAGAACACATACAACCTATTTGATCATTAATATAACTTGGTAATTAGTGTAAGGACATGTTTAAACATGTTCAACCCGACAATTTCATGTTTAGACCCGGTTCGGAACCGAAAGTCGCATAGTTTGACTTATACTTTGACTTTCAGTTCTGACTCGTTATGGTATGTTTTAGAAATGCCTTAGAGCTTTATTTGGACCAGGTTACATGCTAGTATAACCCTCTGTGATTATACACCTCGGATCATTAGTTATCCAATTAATATGCATGATTCCGTTAATTGCTCATATGTTGACCATTATGCCCTTTTCACCTTAAAACGTGATTTTTGGAAATGTAAAAGAGTAGAAACCTTAGTTACTGATATATAAACTTACATACAAAATTTGACATCAGTTTGAGGTGTAGGTTTAGATTTATGCTCGTTAGCGTAAAATTAAAGCTTTATGTTAAATAAACGGCGTAATTAGCGTATAGACTAGTTAAGCCTACTTTTTGAAACCAAACTTATTACCCACTGATGTAATATATTATTTTGGGATTTTTAAAGATTCTTAATTAATTTTAGGCTGAGCATAACTCATAGTCGTAGGCTTAATCTGGTAATTGTTGGTTTTGCCCTTACGGGCCATAAAATGAGTTTTACATATCTAAACGACTCCAAACCTTTTGCTACTGATCACATATGATAAATAAATTATTTTAAGCCTTCTGGAAATATAAAAATATCAGATTTATGTATCAAACCCGGAAATGGCCTCTAATCGCCTTTTTAAGCGTTTTTAACGCATAGTATGTGCCATAACTATAATAAACATACAAGGGTTGATACCTACTGATATTTGAGGCAAATTATAATATTTTAACAGTAAGCAAAGGTTGTTAAACTCAGACTTCAGTTTTGAGCTTTTCGGCTTATGTGAAATTACCAAAATACCCCTACGGGGCATAGTTTGGTTAAAATTGATAAATTTCACTTATATACTTTAACCTACTGATATAACTAAGCAAATTGAGTATATTTGCTGATTACATCAGGCCTGTAACTCAGGTTGACACTTAAGCTCTTTTACAACCTTTAAAATGACCAAACTACCCCTACGGGGCATAGTTTGTAATTAAATTCATTTCGGGCATAATGAAAGACATATTACTGATGTCACAACATATATGAAGCATATTAACTTAGGAAACCTGTAAATAGCTCTCATGAATACCCGTTACGCTTATTACGCGTTCGGTTCAGTTTATGTAACTAGTTTACATAAATTAGCCTAAACGGGTCAAACCGTATCGGTTTTAATCTCAAAATCCAGAATGTGCATGAAGGACCCATATTAAACAAGTCTCTGAACTTGTCGGGTCTAAATCACATTCTATCCGGTCTTCGCTTAATCGTGCGTATGAACCGTATCTTTGAAACTAGCCGGTCTAAGCTTAAGCTTAACTAAAGACCCGTTAGGATTCTAATAGGTTATTATAAACCTTCGTTCCAGATTAGGAGTACCAGTAAAAGCTACTTGCAATTTGCTTATTGTGATTTATACATTGCTCAGGTAAATACTTTTAACTTATTTTCCCTATACGGGCTTGGGTTACGGTATATAGAATACCGCTTGATCGGGCATCAAATCCTCCACCGTTGAGTGGGTAATTGAATAAATTTGATCGGCTCATTTAAACAGTCTGGTTACTTAAAGCCTTTGGGGGGTTAATGACCATGTCCCGGATATCCTTGGCATCGTTTTACGAAATGGCCACGACTTAAGCGCGGGGTGTAGGCGTACACCCGTCAGTGCACAAAAGAATATTGTGGTGTGTCTATTGATCTTTAACCCGGACAAGATCCGGGCTACTGAACGCACAAGGAACATGTAATTCGTTCACAAGATTATATATTTAAATAATTCTCCCAAGTTAAATAAAAATGTCTATGCCACGTGCATCCAAACCAATTTTCAATCATTTTCCAAAATGAGTCAGTTGATTGTATTTACCAGTGTAAACTGACGTATTTTCCCAAAAAGATTAAATGCAGGTACTAAGCGAAATTGGCTGGGATTTCTCCTTAGCATCATTAGAAGTCTCGCAAGCTTAAAATGCATGAAGTCTGTTGAACTATTGTTTCATTTTGTTTTCGATCCATCTGTGGATAAACTTCCGAATATTGTGACATTTGATATTACAATATTAAATTCGGTTGTATCATATTCTTAAATTGCTTCCGCTGTGCATATTAAATATTGTGTTGTTTGACTATTACGTTGCCAACCACGTCACGATACTCTCCACCGGGCCCACCGGTGACACGTGGAAATCGGGGTGTGACAGGTTGGTATCAGAGCCAACACTGAGTGAATTAAACACTAGCCTTTTGTGTTTAATCTCAGTTACACAATTGCACAAGTCTAAACTTTCGAGTCTAGACATATAACATAGGACAAATTCCACCTTGTTTTTGTGTTGTCCTTTATTTTGCATATATTTTTGGTTTTGTTATCTCATATTATGATGACAGGATTTGAAAATGCCGCCAAGATTCTTCAGGAGAAGAGGAAGAGGCAAGGGGCCAATCACCGCCCCCAATGATAATGAAGTTGGACCATCAAATGTGCGAGCTCCGTCTACTACCGAGAGTGACGACCCTCGGCAGAACAGGAGGAACTTGTTTGAACCAGCCAGACGATCGGTATCACACAGCTCTACACCTCCGGTCCAAAACCCTTACGGGCCACAACCGGAGTACGAGCCCAACAACCCTCAGCCTTCGTATATACCCTTACAGCGATCCTTATCGCATCATTCTTTCGGGGACCCCACACCTGTTTTTCGGGGCCAGTTTAATCCGGTAGGCTACATCCAAGAACCCGTGGGTTTTAACCCACTGGGGCCAGAAGACCACTTCTCTGGCGATCATGCAGACGACATGGACGAGGATACGGACCCCGTCGAGCCCGCCAGTGGTACACCGAACCATCCCATAGAGATTTCGGATGGCTCTTCGTTTCACGGATCACCCTATGTTGGTCTAGATAGCTTTCAAGCTATGTTCACCAGGCACGAATGGTACTATACACCTCCTCACCATTCGTCGCCTCATCAGCAGCAACAGCAGCAGCAGCAGCAGGAACAGGATCCCTCTGTGGATTCCAGATTCGTGGCAGTCACGCCACCGCCTCCACCGCCGCCAGTGCAGCCAGCACCTCCGCAACCGCCGAGGCGAAGGAGAACCGGTGCGCGCATGTCGTCACGAGCAGGGGAGTTCCATTTCAGTTCCCCACGTCAATCCAGTGGCAGCCACTATCCGCCACATCAGGAGGACCCACAAATGGGTGGACCCTCTAACCCAGCTGTACCGCAACCGCAATCGCCACGGTTTTCTCCCCCAGAAAGGGAGGAAATCCTACAAAGGTTGGATGAAGTAGAGCGAGGCTTCCACTGTGACCGTAGGGAGAGACAGAGCTTCTTCCAAGGATTGACAAGCTTAATCAAAGGGAAGAACAAGAAGGATCATTGAATCCTTCCATTTGTTGTTAAGCCCCTACGTGGGTATGTATGTTGTTTATTTTGACCCCTGCATGGGTCTATCTTTCTGTAAACCCCTACGAGGGTATTTTATTTGTGTAAGTCCCTGCGTGGACTATTATGTTATTATTAAGCCCCTGCGTGGGTATGTGTGTTATTAAGCCCCTGCGAGGGTAAGTATTTATTTAAACCCCTGCATGGGTAAGTTGTTATTTGAAAAGACCCGTTTAGGGCAGCATGTAATATTTTAAATTAATGGAATGTTTGTTTTATAAATTTCATGTTTGCCATTATGCGCATAGATAAATTATATATGAAATAAATAAATTAAAATCATTCCTTTTGAAATAATCTGCCTATGTAAATTTTTAATAAGAATCTTAAAGTGTGAAACCTAGCCTTCTGGTCATTATAAGGCCGGGCCAAGATGGTAAGACCTGTTTAAAAGATTTGTATCCCTGTTAACATCTGGAAACATGTTAACACTCCTGGCAGAAGTGATTCGTTAAAAATCACATACGTCATTTTTATAAAGGAATTCTTTAGAAGATTCCTAAACCCAGTTTAATGATCTCTGAATCCTGGGTTTACATCATCAAGTAAGATGATCATATTTTTACCATACGTGGTAATATAGCGCCTACGGGCCCTGCTCATTTCCATATGAGCCAAAAGACAGTGGTAGCGATAACTCCCTGTCAGAAAAAGGTAATGAACTAGGTTCAAACCTTAAAAGCCTTGATTCTCTGAAATCGTAGCTTATATTTTTAAAATGTCCTTGTGACTAGGCCTATTGTGCCAGTATACCTTAATGTTTTGATTCTCTGAAATCATAGATGAAATAAAAATGTCCATGTGACTAGGCCTTTTGTGCCACAAATAAAACTGTTATTGTTTTATAATTAGGATAAATTATAATAGAAATCCTAAATAAATTTGATTAATAAATTAACCAAATATGGTCTCTGTTTACCATGGTTAATGAATTACCCTAAGGGGCAATTCCATAATAAACTCCCAAATAAACTATTGTTCTTGTTTTCTGTAACAGTTCAATTAAAATGGCTAACTCAGACGAGATAAATAGTCATCCAGTGGAGAATAACGAGAACGCCCGATTTAATTTAACGGGTGCTGAATTGAAATCGATAATAGACGGTGCAGTTACACAGGCATTGGAAAGGCAGTACGAAGAGTATAGTGGGACTCGTAGTAGGACCCTATCCACACAGCCTTCAAAGCCACCGTCTAAGAAGGACGTACCGAAGAAAGATGATGATCGACACTCCTCGAACCACCACAGTGCTCCATCTCAGCAGGATGTACTAAACCAAGGACCCCGTGAAAAGGGTTGCTCTTATAAATATTTTGTTTCCTGCAAACCCCGGGATTTCACTGGGGAGAAAGGAGCCATTGACTGTATGACGTGGCTGGATGAGATGGATACGGTTGTGGATATCAGCGGATGCGCTGAGAGAGATGTGGTCAAGTATGTGTCGCAGTCTTTTAAGGGTGAAGCTTTAGCATGGTGGAGATCTCTGATTCAAGCCACCGGAAAAATCCCATTGTACAACATGTCGTGGGATCAATTTGTTGCCCTTATCAGGGAAAATTACTGCCCTCAGCATGAGGTGGAGAAGATAGAGTCTGATTTTCTATCATTGGTGATGACAAACCTTGACTGTCAAGCTTACCTAACGAGCTTCAACACGATGTCGCGGTTGGTTCCTTATCTGGTAACCCCGAAACCAAAAAGAATAGCTCGTTTTATCGGTGGTTTAGCCCCGGAAATCAAGGCAAGCGTAAAAGCTTCTCGGCCAGCTACTTTTAGATCTGTAGCTGACATATCCTTGTCCCTCACTTTGGATGCGGTCAGGCAGAGATCGCTGAGAAATAAGGAGGCTAAGAAGAGGAAACGTGAGGATGATAGTTCACGTAGATCGAACAAGAAGCACCGTGGGAACGGTGACAACAAGAAAGGATCGGAGTTAAGGAAAGATGGGCATAATTCTGGTGAGAAGCCCAAATGCAAAATTTGCAAGAAGCAGCACTTTGGAAAGTGCAGACTTGAGTCGAACTCACAGACTCAGTAAAAAACCTATGCTTGTGGTATATGCAAGTCCACGGATCACAAAACCTTGGATTGCAAGAAGATGAAAGACGCAACGTGCTACCGTTGCAATGAAAAGGGCCACATTAAGACCAACTGCCCTAAGTACACCAAGAAGCCTGAAGAGGCGAAGAAGACTAATGCCAGAGTCTTCAGAATGGACGCGAAAGAAGCGGTTCTAGACGACAACGTTATTACAGGTACTTTCCTTGTAAATGACGTCTCTGCTAGAGTACTTTTTGATTCAGGCGCAGATAAGTCTTTCGTTGATAATAAGTATTGTGAATTGTTGAAATTACCTGTCAAAACCTTAAATGTGAATTATGAGGTGGAGCTAGCAGATGGCACCCTAGAAACCGTCTCAACTGTGTTAGATGGATGTGTTATATCCATTAAGAACCATTCTTTTCCTCTGTCTCTACTTCCATTTAAGATAGCTGGTTTTGACATAGTTCTGGGTATGGACTGGTTATCTCATAACCAGGCCCAAATTGTCTGTAACAAGAAACAAGTGGTGATAAAGACTCCGTCTGGTGAATCACTTACCATTCGGGGAAATACCCAGTATGGGCTGCCTGAGCAAGTGACTATGCTCAAGGCTTCAAAATGTTTAAAGAAAGGCTGTGTCATCTACATGGCACAAATGATTATTGATGAGCCCAAACCGAAGATAGAAGATATCCCTGTCATCTCTGAATTCCCAGAAGTTTTTCCGGAAGAACTACCTGGTTTGCCACCAGATAGGCAAGTGGAATTCAGGATTGATATCATCCCCGGAGCAGCGCCAGTTGCCAGAGCACCCTATAGGTTGGCTCCAACGGAGATGAAAGAATTAAGAACACAGCTAGACGAATTGCTAGCTAAAGGTTTTATTAAACCTAGTTCGTCTCCTTGGGGAGCACCAGTCCTGTTTGTCAAGAAGAAGGACGGATCAATGCGTCTGTGCATCGATTATCGTGAGCTTAATAAGGTCATGATCAAGAATAGGTATCCTTTACCCAGGATCGACGATTTGTTCGATCAACTGCAAGAAGCAAGTTATTTCTCGAAGATTGATTTGAGGTCAGGTTACCATCAACTGAAGGTTAGAGATGAAGACGTGCATAAAACAGCATTTAGGACTCGTTATGGTCATTACGAGTTCCTAGTGATGCCTCGGGCTCACTAATGCACCGGCCGCATTCATGGATCTCATGAATCGCGTTTTCAAGCCGAATCTAGATAAATTCGTCATCGTTTTCATCGACGACATCCTTATCTATTCAAGGAACCAGGCTGACCATCAGAAACACCTTCGCTGTATTCTCAAACTCCTGCATCAGGAGAAGCTCTATGCCAAATTCTCCAAGTGTGAATTTTGGCTTCGAGAGGTCCAATTCCTTGGACACGTGGTTAGTGAGCGTGGTATCCAAGTGGATCCCGCTAAGGTTGAAGCAGTTATGAACTGGCAAGAACCAAAGACGCCTACAGAAATTCGTAGCTTCCTGGGATTGGCAGGATATTACAGGCGTTTCATTGAAAATTTTTCAAGGATTGCTGCACCCCTAACTTCCTTGACTAAGAAGAAAGTAAAGTTCATTTGGGGCCCTAAGCAGCAAGAGTCCTTCGATGTCCTAAAGCAGAAGTTGAGCAACGCTCCTGTTTTAACATTGCCAGATGGAATAGAAGATTTTGTGGTCTACTGCGATGCATCGCACACTGGCATGGGGTGTGTGCTTATGCAGAAAGGCAAGGTTATTGCCTATGCATCACGATAGTTAAAGGTGCATGAAAAGAATTACACCACCCACGACTTGGAGTTGGGTGCCGTTGTATTCGCACTAAAACTGTGGAGGCATTATCTTTATGGAATCAAGTGTGTGATCTATTCTGATCACAAGAGCCTCCAGCATTTGTTTAATCAGAAGGAATTAAATATGAGGCAACGCCGTTGGATGGAGACTTTAAATGATTATGATTGTGAAATCAGATATCATCCCGGCAAGGCGAATGTAGTCGCTGATGCCTTGAGTAGAAAGGAGAGGGTGAAACCCATCCGAATCAATGCCAAGCGCATGGAGATAAAGAATAATCTGATTGAAAGGTTGTTAGCTGCACAGAAGGAAGCTGTGTTGGAAGCTAACTATCCTAATGAAAAGTTAGGAGTAACTGAGGAGCAGTTAACTCTTAGCAGGGACGGAATTCTAAGATTAAATGGACGAATATGGGTTCCAATTTATGGAGGACTTCGAGATGTCATCCTCCAGGAAGCCCATAGTTCCAAATACTCCGTTCATCCTGGAGCTGATAAGATGTACCAGGATCTAAAGGCAAATTATTGGTGGATAGGCTTGAAAAAGTCTGTAGCCACCCATGTAGCTAAATGCTTAACATGTGCGCAAGTCAAAGCCGAGCATCAAAAGCCGTCAGGCTTGCTACAACAGCCTGAACTTCCTACGTGGAAGTGGGAAATGGTAACCATGGATTTTATTACCAAGTTACCCAAGACAAGGAAAGGAAATGATACAATATGGGTTATAGTTGATAGACTGACTAAGTCAGCACATTTCTTGCCCATCAAGGAAACTTATAGCTCCGACATGTTAGCCCAGTTATACGTTGATAAGATTGTAGCCTTACATGGCATACCTGTGTCTATTATCTCTGACCGAGATACTAGATACACGTCACATTTTTTGAAGAGTTTCCAACAATCTTTGGGCACACGTTTGAATTTTAGTACGGCTTATCATCCTCAGACTGACGGTCAGAGTGAGCGTACTATTCAAACGTTGGAAGACATGCTACGTGCATGTGCGATCGATTTGGGTGGTAGTTGGGATAAGCACCTACCCTTAGTCGAATTCTCCTACAACAATAGCTACCATACCAGCATTAAGGCTGCGCCTTTTGAGGCATTATACGGTAGAAAGTGTAGATCGCCCATTTGTTGGGCAGAAGTTGGAGATGTCTAATTATCAGGACCAGAGATAGTTTTTGAAACGACGGACAAGATTGTCCAGATTCGTGACCGTCTCAAAGCTACCCGAGATAGGCAGAAGAGCTACGCAGATCCGAAGCGTAAAGCTTTTCACTTCGAAGTAGGTGACAAAGTGTTGCTAAAAGTATCACCCTGGAAGGGAGTGATGCGATTTGGTAAGAAAGGCAAGCTAAGCCTGAGATACATAGGACCTTTCGAGATTATCGAACGTGTCGGGTCAGTTTCCTATAAGTTAAACTTACCGGAAGAGCTCAGTGGAATTCACAATGTGTTCCACATCTGCAATCTGAAGAAGTGCTTCGCTGACGAATCACTGGTTATACCACATACAGATGTGCATATAGATGAGAGCTTAAAGTTTGTTGAAAAACCTTTGTCAATTGAAGATCGACAGGTAAAGAAGCTTTGAAGGAAGCATGTACCTATTGTAAAGGTCAAATGGGATGCCTGTAGAGGACCCGAATACACGTGGGAGGTTGAATCCACGATGAAAGAAAAGTACCCTTATTTATTTCAGTAAATATCGGGTCGAGATTTATTTTAAGGGGGTGAGGATGTAACACCTCGAAAATTCACGTCCTATAATGTGTAGACACGTGTCAAATGTTTAAACGTGTGAAAGAAATATTATAGAAGGACTAAAGTTGACAATCATGGAAAGTATGTGGATATACGTATTCTAAATGTCAACAGTGAATAAATATATTGTATACTAACCCTACAAGATGCTCATACCTTCAAACGAATAAATCATGGATCATACGGAGCTAAAAGTGAGAGATTACAAACTACAGGGGCTAAATGTGTCAACATGTTTAAGTTATACCTCTGAGTGACCTTTTGACAAACCCGAAACTTTGTAAATTTTAATTATGCTCACTAGAATGCACGATATAAATTTCGTAAAGTTTCGTTATCGTATGAGAAAGTTATGATCAAGTTCGTGTGCAAAGGGTTAAATCGTAAACGTTGAAAGTTAGGACTTTTTGGATAACAATAAAGTTAACCGGGGACTTAACGAAGTGGGTATATGTTTCAAATCCCTTATAGATCAATTATAAGGGTTCATAATGCAAGACACAAGTGCCTAATCGAAGTTTGAAGAGCCAAGGATCAAATCGCAAAAATCTAAAATTTAGATTTGTGCAGACATGCCGTCGCGACACGCGAAGGGCGTCGGGAAAACCTTCGCGACACGCGGGGGGTGTCGCGACACGCGAATCCCACGGGGGAAACCGTCGCGACACGCGGGGGAGTGCCCAGTTCCGAATTTCTTGGGTTTTTGCTTGCTGAGTGCTTTCTGCTCGATTTCATCTGATTTTTCACATCTTGTGCGACCCCTAGGCACCCCCTAAGCACTAGGAACATGTGTTGATCAGTTGTGGTGGGTTGTAGACTCATGTGTCAAAGATTTGTGGTGAGAAATTCACTATAAAAGGCCATTATGATCAACCATTGTTCTTCACACCTTCCTCTTGCAATCTGATCATTTCTTGAGCTCAAGCCTGCTCTCAAGTGATCACATCTCGTGCATATGACCTTTGTAAGTTTGCTTAACCTTTCTTAATTAAGTTTTAGCTTAGTTTTAGCTTAAAAGTCAAACCGTCGTAATTAACGGTTGACTTTAAGATTAATCACTAATGGTCCAGTGATTAGTCGAATCAAAAGTAGTTATAAGTTGGTAATTATGTGGGTAATAAAACCTTAAAAGGGTTCCCCCTGATTCCCACTCTAACTAGGTCAAATGTCGGGTCAAACTTGTATTTAAAAAGTCAACAGAATGTGTAAATTACAATTTATGCATAATTAGCAATGTAGAACACATACAACCTGTTTGATCATTAATATAACTTGGTAATTAGTGTAAGGACATGTCTAAACATGTTCAACCCGACAATTTCCTGTTTAGACCCGGTTCGGAACCGAAAGTCGCTTAGTTTGACTTATACTTTGACTTTTAGTTCTGACCCGTTATGGTATGTTTTAGAAATGCCTTAGAGCTTTATTTGGACCAGGTTACATGCTAGTATAACCCTCTGTGATTATACACCTCGGATCATTAGTTATCCAATTAATATGCATGATTCCGTTAATTGCTCATATGTTGACCATTATGCCCTTTTCACCTTAAAACGTGATTTTTGGAAATGTAAAAGAGTAGAAACCTTAGTTACTGATATATAAACTTGCATGAAAAATTTGACATCAGTTTGAGGTGTAGGTTAAGAGTTATGCTCGTTAGCGTAAAATTAAAGCTTTATGTTAAATAAACGGCGTAATTAGCGTATAGACTAGTTAAGCCTACTTTTTGATACCAAACTTATTACCCACTGATGTAATATATTATTTTGGGATTTTTAAAGATTCTTAATTAATTTTAGGCTGAGCATAACTCATAGGCGTAGGCTTAATCTGGTAATTGTCGGTTTTGCCCTTACGGGCCATAAAATGAGTTTTACATATCTAAACGACTCCAAACCTTTTGCTACTGATCACATATGATAAATAAGTTATTTTAAGCCTTCTGGAAATATAAAAATATCAGATTTATGTATCAAACCCGAGAATGGCCTCTAATCGCCTTTTTAAGCGTTTTTAACGCATAGTATGTGCCATAACTATAATAAACATACAAGGGTTGATACCTACTGATATTTGAGGAAAATTATAATATTTTAACAGTAAGCAAAGGTTGTTAAACTCAGGCTTCAGTTTTGAGCTTTTCGGCTTATGTGAAATTACCAAAATACCCCTACGGGGCATAGTTTGGTTAAAATTGATAAATTTCACTTATAGACTTTAACCTACTGATATAACTTAGAAAATTGAGTATATTTGTTGATTACATCAGGCCTGTAACTCAGGTTGACACTTAAGCTCTTTTACAACCTTTAAAATGACCAAACTACCCCTACGGGGCATAGTTTGTAATTAAATTCATTTCGGGCATAATGAAAGACATATTACTGATGTCACAACATATATGAAGCATATTAACTTAGGAAACCTGTAAATAGCTCTCATGAATACCCGTTACGCTTATTACGCGTTCGGTTCGGTTTATGTAACTAGTTTACATAAATTAGCCTAAACGGGTCAAACCGTATCGGTTTTAATCTCAAAATCCAGAATGTGCATGAAGGACCCATATTAAACAAGTCTCTGAACTTATCGGGTCTAAATCACATTCTATCCGGTCTTCGCTTAATCGTGCGTACGAACCGTATCTTTGAAACTAGCCGGTCTAAGCTTAAGCTTAACTAAAGACCCGTTAGGATTCTAATAGGTTATTATAAACCTTCGTTCCAGATTAGGAGTACCACTAAAAGCTACTTGCAATTTTCTTTTTGTGATTTATACATTGCTCAGGTAAATACTTTTAACTTATTTTCCCTATACGGGCTTGGGTTACGGTATATAGAATACCGCTTGATCGGGTATCAAATCCTCCACCGTTGAGTGGGTAATTGAATAAATTTGATCGGCTTGTTTAAACAGTCTTGTTACTTAAAGCCTTTGGGGGGTTAATGACCATGTCCCGGATATCCTTGGCATCATTTTACGAAATGGCCACGACTTAAGCGCGGGGTGTAGGCGTACACCCGTCAGTGCACAAAAGAATATTGTGGTGTGTCTATTGATCTTTAACCCGGACAAGATCTGGGCTACTGAACGCACAAGGAACATGTAATTCGTTCACAAGATTATATATTTAAATAATTCTTCCAAGTTAAATAAAAATGTTTATGCCACGTGCATCCAAACCAATTTTCAATCATTTTCCAAAATGAGTCAGTTAATTGTATTTACCAGTGTAAACTGACGTATTTTCCCAAAAAGATTAAATGCAGGTACTAAGCGAAATTGGCTGGGATTTCTCCTTAGCATCATTAGAAGGCTCGCAAGCTTAAAATGCATGAAGTCTGTTGAACTATTGTTTCATTTTGTTTTCGATCCATCTGTGGATAAACTTCCGAATATTGTGACATTTGATATTACAATATTAAATTCGGTTGTATCATATTCTTAAATTGCTTCCGCTGTGCATATTAAATATTGTGTTGTTTGACTATTACGTTGCCAACCACGTCACGATACTCTCCACCGGGCCCACCGGTGACACGTGGAAATCGGGGTGTGACACATGCTTAGCTCAAGTAAATTCAGATTTTGTTTTGACTAAATTCGTGTATGTGATGCTTTTAGGGGTTTTGATTGCTAAGAATAAGTGTTATAATGTCATAAACATGTTCAAATTGAAAGCTGAATTCAAACAACTTATGATCAGAATTTACAGCCGACTTGTATTGGCTGTAACCTAGACAAAACTTGACAAAAACATGTGTTTCTTGAGTCTAAAATGTAATTCCAGGAAATATCTTTAAAACCCCACTGGAATCGCATTTTTCCGACGAAAATTGAGCGTTTTATGAATTTTTCCGTATCGAAGGTTCAAGCTGCGTTTTCTGGCAGAATTTGCAGCCCATTACGAATGTCATAACTCAATTTAGGAATTGAGTTATGATCTCAAATTCTTACTGTAGAAAGTTTTAAGCGATTAAAAGAATCGCCAATTGGAATTTCGTCAATCGGATAAACGAGGAATTTTAAATGAATTTTTCCGTAAGCTGCAGTCAGAAGTGACGAATCTGATTGCAGCTTAGTAAATGAATTTTTACGCATTTTTGGTAAAGAGTTAGATCTTGAAATTTTAACAAAAGGTCTAACCCTCCGAGAGGTACGCCACACAAAAAAATCATAATTTTTTAAGACTTATAAACAGGTTAAACAGGTCACCAATTTTAACAAAAGGTCTAACCCTATGCAAATGTTGGTCATACAGTCCAAACGGGTCAAATGGTGGTGAAAACACCATTTGACAATATCGGCTAATGATTGTTGTCAAGTCATATGTTAACAGGAGCAATTAGCAATTTGGTAGATTGCGACGCCATAGAATATCAGTTAGTTAAAGCAAGGTATAAAATGGGTCTATATATTGACTCGAGCCAGGTACACGTATATATAGATTTATAGTTAAAAGGACAATGTTGATCAAATACATTAGCAAAGGGCCTTTGTTGTAAAAGGAGGGACTAAATTAACCAAAACGCCCTTGTTGGGTAAATCGGGCAAACGACCCTTAGAGGCCGTTTAGAGACTTGTATTGAAATTATGTAACCCTTAGATGCATGTAAGAGTTGTAGGCGTAAACTTCATCGTTCAAATGCCTAAAAACGGTCATTTACGTGAAACGATTAATTGAAGGGTAAAATTTGGGAAGAAGGGGTTCATTATGTTAAATCCACCACAAAATAGTTGTGGTGGATTATATGTAGTTATTTAGATATGGAATTTTGTAGTGTCGAAAGAAAAGGGCAAGTTTTAGACTAAATTGCTTAAATTCCCTAAACGGGTCAAAAATAGTTTATGCACATAGCCTACGAACTAGTCGCGCAATTTATAATATATATATATATATATTATGAACCCGAGCTAAAGATTTCGGGTTAAAATACACTAGCGTATGTATTTTGGTTGTTTAAGACATCAAAGTTGGAAATAAATATTTTGTTTGATTATTCGTTGCTTAGAACTTGTTTAGACTTATATTTAAGTTATCAAAACTAACTTTTATGTTGGTTTTGATCATAGGTGGATATCAAGAGTACCCGGATGAAGATCAAGCGGCGAGAAAGAACCGAACACATGAAAAAGAAGCTTCCGCACGGTGTGTCGTCGTAACTTTCAAACGACGACTAAACTACATTATGTTGTATTACTTTTAAATTGTAAAAGTTTTAATTAAATAGAAAATTTAAATGCACTTGTAATCATTGTTACAAGTTTGTTTTTCGTAATCTATACGAGAACCTTTAAAATAATAGCAAGTATGTTACACTTTTATAACATTAAATCAGTACATGGAATCCTAATTAAAAACTTTTATAACATTAAATCAGTACATGGAATCGGGCTATCTTAAAGTGTCGAGAAAACATTGAACTAATTGCTAGACCCCTGAATTTGATAAAATGTTATGAATTATAATAATTTTATATGCATGTTCCTCTTTAGGAACAATATTACTAATATTATTCATCTGCATGTCCCTTTTATGTAAAAGCTAGTTTTGACCAAAGTTGTTTTGAGCATACTAAAAGGGGATTGTTTCAATCCTAACCTGCGTTGACCTATAGTAAAAAGAGACTTAATGACCTATAACGTGTTGAAATCTCACCAAAAATATTTGTCTTTCTGAATAATTTTCATCTTCTTGGCCAAAATTGGTATACATACTTAGGTGGCCTATAAATTAGTTCCACTATGTGGATGGTCCACCTATTTTACCTGTTTGACATATTATACATTATATAACCCAAATAAAAATGGGTTATAACTGACTGACAGACATCTATTGAAAAAAAAACATGTATTGTTTTAACATTTATACCTTCCTATGATGCAACTCCACCAATATAAGCTGCAACTGCATGCAACTCAGCAGCACCATAACGATACATTTCATTAATGAGATCTTCTGTTAAAGTGGATCTGTTGCACCACAAATCACTAAGAAGACCAACTGCTGTAGTTTTTAATCTAGATATATCCACATCCATCCATCTGCACCATAAAAAATATATGACTTTAGGTTGTATAGCCCACCACATTTATAACTTTGGTAATTGGATAAAAAAACTGCTACCTGTCAAACTGCCCAGGGAAAGTATTATAGTTAGCCGAGAATCGATCAACAGCTCGAAGCAAAATTTAAAATCCCACAGCAACACTGCCATTGAAAAGGATAATAAATAACAACTATCACCAACGAATTTTGTAAATATAAACAAACAAAAAAAGATCAGTAATAAGAAAAGGGGATACCTGGACGTTTGTGTTACATTAAAAGGTAACGATAGAACTCCTCTCCCGAGTAATACAATCGCTTTCCGGTGATGCTCCGCTACCTACTGCCAATGAAATCAACCAAAGAAATATTATACGAAAAGTAAATCCCATTTTTTTTACGATTTGATCAATGTTTTCATTGCAATTAAATCTTCGAACATCAAACAAATTATGATTCATGATCCAAAAGTCAAAACCAAAACATAACGAAACCCAATATAAAATAAGACCAAATCTAATCAAATGATTTACTTGATTGAAAGTAACAAACCTCAACAATGATTGAATCTTTGCAAACCTAATTGCTCTCAAACCCATAATTAAATGTTAAAGAAACAACATATCATGAATCAAACCCTAATTTTACATCATTAAAATATCTAAATTTGCTTTTAATCACCAGCTAATTAGTCTATTATCCAAATAGCAAAAAAAAAAAAAATATTTAAATAAAGTAATGAATTTCAAACCTGAAACAACGTCAAATAACCCCAATCGAAGATGAAGAGCAACAGTAAAACATCAGAATATGCAATTTATATCGAATTCAGAAAACAAATTGATAGTTGGAACATAAGATTTAGGATAAAGGGAATCAAAATAGGTAAAAAAACCATAAATCGATAATTGGTGCCAATCATTGTGCCATTATTACCCAAACCCATAATACGGCCCAACATTCCAAAAAACTCAGACCATCGAGTAAGGTTATGGGTTTGTTGGAAACTCCCGATTTGAACCAAGTTCTTCCCAATTATGTTCAATTCGAACGACGGTTTGTGGGTCGATAACGAAAACGCGTTCTTGACACTGTTTGGAACATTTTCGTGAACCGAGTGAGTCTGATTTGGAGGTGTAAGCTGCTACTGTAGGGCTTTTGGTGTTTCTTGAATTGTTGAACTATCTAGAAGTATGTTTTGGGGAATCAAGTTTTGAACTTTTTTGAATTTTCTTACTCTGCAATGACTTAAATTATCATCAAGAAGAGATACAACTTTCTTAAACCTAACAACAGCTTCTTCTGTTTGTACCATAAGGTGTTTTGATTGCACATGATCTTTAGGTTGAGCTAATAGATTGAGAATCATATGGCAGCTTTCAACAGCTGCTTTATTAGCTGCTTCAACCTCCTCCATAAATCCCTAAATTCAATCCCCTAAAAAAAACCCTAATCACAAAACCCATAAAAAGAAACAATCAATTATTAAATCATTAACAACCCAACAAAATTCTACAAATTTATCATGTTATAATCTCATAAAAAGTTAAAAAAACACCCAAAGATAGATACCCAAATGGAAATTTCTTGTCTTTATCTAAATAACTAAAGGGGCAAACTATAAAGTTTCTAAATTTAACAAAATTTACAGAAATTAAAAGCAAAATAAACAAAAACAGAGAAACCCCAGATGACAAAAAATTACAAAAACATGTGATGAATCAAGAAAGATCATACCTGTGTTCATGGGTTTTCAAGAAACTCCATTTCAAGATTCTTTAAATCTTCATATGGTGTGTGAATAAGAAAACTTTCTGTTGATTCACACAGAGAATTCACAATCACAATGTTGTTTTATTAAATTAAAATAAAAAATGGGTAAATCTGTAGAGAGAGAAACATTGCAAAGAGGAGAGAGAGAGAGAGAGAGAAGAGAGTCAAAAGAGGGGAGATTGTACGTGCAAACCATAACAACCCTCTACCCTTATCGAATTCCCATCAATCTAACTACATTTAGGTTTTATAAACACATACAAATAACCCAAATGTAAATAAGTTTCAGTGATCTAACCACTCAATGTCTCTAAATACATATCTGGCGATATTTGAATCCGAAAGCAAGAGCTAACAAAATCAGACGATTACAAACAGATAAGAAACCTTCTCGCAGAAAAATATAGTCACCAGAGATTAATATCCGTGAGAGAACATAATTCCAGTGCTTCATAAACAAAAGAGATTTCAAGCACACAATTTATATCAATATCCGTAGGATAACTCTCTCTAAATCAATGCATTGCACTGCACTGATATCTTAAACAAATTTCATTAGAATTAGTTTCTTAAGCGTCAATATGAAGCAAATCTCGAGACTAATTTCAAGCAGAAACAATCACAGAGAGTTTCTAGACTCCGTTACCTACTTGTAATCAAACAGAAACATTTTACTTAACACAGTAAACCTAACATTTAGTAAATATCATCCGTCCATATCCAAAACATAAATTAGGACTAATCATAGACAATAAAGACATCAAAATCTAAACAGAAACCAATACCTTCACATCAATCATCTCATTAAACCGAAGATGCATTTGAATCGCCTTGTCTTTCATGTTACACAGTCGTAATGAACTCGGACAACTTTATGCTCCAACGCCATTGCTCGAGCAGTCGAGCCGCTGACTCTTCGGTTGTATTTCGTTGTATTCAGAATCGTCTCTGCTTAAGCTTCTTCAACGCCTCTGTTTTCTGCAATTAACTATTAATGAGAGCAATTTATAAAAATATCAGAATGTATATGTAAGAGATAATTTAATTATTACCAGTTCAGTCTTTAAACTTCCAATACAATCTTCAAGAATCCAGGAACCATCGCTGTTGAAGAAAATTAACATTAACATCAGGAAACAAATACTACTTAATGGACTAATAAACCATAATATGTATTCAAACATCACTAAATTTTCACACCGTGCATAATGTTTGTGTTAGAGCGAATATTATTAACATCAGATCAGAATGCATAACAATTTTTAATATGTTGTTCAAATTCTTTGGATTCATATAAGAATGCTGTGCTAAAACTAAAACACCAATATAGGTAAACATACATCATAAATCCATGAGTTATGTATCATATAATTGTAAGACAAAAACAATAAATCGATTAATATATATGTCTGAATGGATAATGGTTTCGGATACACTATGACAATTAGACAAAACTATGATTTTGGATTTCAGATAACTAAATAAGCTGTAAACCACAAATATAGGAAAACAAACAGCATAACTCAATGAAAATTGTATCATATCATACACCACCAACATAGTAATAAATAAAACGATTAATTCAAATGGCTAATGTGGGTTCAAAAGAATTGCAGATTTACATATCCATTCTCAGTTTCACATAAACATAGAAGCTTTGAAATAATAATATACATGTTAAAAATTTAAGAAACACGATTCGACAATTTAGAAATCACGATTCAAAATTTCAGAAACGATTGGTGATTTTAACATTAAACACATGAGAACATATACAAACATCACAAACGATTTGAGATTTCGGATTTCAGATGAACATCAAAAGGTGATTTTGCAAACATCAATTGTTAAAATAAAAACCCTAAATATGAAGAACAAAAAGATTAAACATAAATTAAAGCTTAAAGATTAGAAGAAAACATACATTTTACTGGTTGCTTTAGACTGAGATCTAGGTTGTGATGGAACAGAGAGATACAACGATGTAACAGGCAGAGATATATGAAATTGAAATTAGGGTTTTAAGGATTGATTGGAGAGAGAGAGATGTATTATGAAAGCGTGTTTGAGAAAATTTTCAATTGATTGATGATTGTTGCAGTTTCCATATGAACAACACATTAGCGGTTTCAAAATTGAATTGAATGAAGGAGGATGGAGGAAAAACCTATTGCCGCTCATATGAAAGTGAAGGAGAATTGAGGAAAAGGAAATTGCCGCTCAAAAAACAATTATCTGGCCAAAGACCATTGCCACATCATGGTCAAATGGTCAGCATTATTTTGCTTTAATACAAGAGATAGATATGATTTTTGTATATGTATGGTACAAAGTATGAATTATATTTTGAGATTTATATCATCACTAAATTTACATATTTTATATATTTGTTACACCCCAATTCGTAACTGACTAAAGTCGCAGCGGAAAAACGTACCATAAAAATTTCTTTCGTTACAAACACCTTGACGCACTTAAATTTATTTTTAAGATTAATTCTTTCACAATAAATACATTTATTATACTCATTTTCAATAAGAAGCCATAACCTAGCTTCACTCCATTACGTACTCAACACTTCCGTACAATCTATCTTGTGACTCGATCCTCGATCTCCAATCCTTGGATATCCTTATGACTGGTACTACCTGCGTTCACCACATAAAATTCACAACATTAGTACGCATTATAAACCTACAAGGTTTTCACGTCTACTTCTCGTTTCGTTAACTCTTTACATCCCAGCTTTTCCATCATGTCATACCATCCGTGATGAGACTTCTTTGGTATACCTGCGTTACACTTCATTCACCAAGCACGCTCTTATTATCGTTAGTACTCAATTTCATTGAATGCATGTTTACATACTTTCATACAAACTTATACATATGCCTACGATTACACATAACAACTTACATATATACATATCTACATACCTACGTACGTACTCACAAACGTGCATACCTAAATATATCCATTCATACATACATACATACATACATACATACATACTTATTACATGCCTTCACACAAACCTACATACGTGCATACATTCGTACATACTCACTTGCGTACATATACACACTACCTACATACATACACTTAGATTTATAAAACATACATACGTATACGCCTACATACTTACTTACATATATATTTATAATCACCTACTTCAACATACCCAACTCACACATGCCTACTCTCGTACATACTATCGTATATCCGCTTATTCTTGCTCGCATACTTATAAACATACCCACGTAGATACATACATGCTTTCATACACTTAAATTCATAAAATCATAAGTTAAACTAGTCGTACGTAACTTAAAACGCGTTTAAACGAGTTCCCAAGCCAAAACGAGGCACGGAAACATTTTTCGGAGAAACATGACCCGTCACGCGATGCGACGGGCCGTCGCGCTACGCGACCCCCCTAAATAGACAGAAACATCGCAGCTGGTTGCTGCATATTTTCAGCACGATCCGGTTTTACGGAAACAAGCATAACTCTCTCATTTTTGATCCGTTTTACCCGATTCTTTTTCCTACACGTCCGTAATTTAATTCTCCATCTAATGGAACTAAAATCCAACACCCGACTTAACAAAATTTCAGACTTTTAACTCTTTGGCTTATTACCCCTTTACCATTTTGACCCGTTCATGCATACATCAACATAACTTGTTCATTTTACCATAACCTCTTATAATTCTAACAATATCAGTGACGTCTATCATAAATTACTAATTTCTTTGATGTCTTGCATCCTCTTAACACCTTATCGTTCAATGCTTATTTTGACCCGTTAAGGGTATTCGCGCATTAATTGGTCTATGACTAACCAAACCATCATCCCCACTTCCATACTTGTCCAAAACATTACACTAATCGAATAACTTGTTTCTAAACTACTTTTAAGATCGTTTACCCCAAAATACCCATCAAGGGCATTTTGGTCAACTTTAAACCCATCATTTACGACGAAGACTTTAACACATATTTGATCTCAAACATCATGTTTAATTAATTACAACACTTTATTACTTACTTAAACATAACAAGTGATTACATAAATCACTTACCTTATGCGTCCGTGCTCGTATCCGATTCCTCGCCTTTTCTTGACCCGCTATCCTTTCATGCTTGCGTCCGTCTTGACATGATTCCTATACTCTCTTTTCATCAAGATCACGCTCCTTATGATCCCCTCGTGTCGGTGATCATTAATCCATGCTCGGTTATGGATTTAAGCTTCATCTTGCCTTCCGATTTGAGCATAAAGAAGATTTAGGGTTTGAGGCTCCATGGGAGCCTCCTGATCTTTCTCGAACACACACACATGTGTGTGTTTGTGTGTGTCTAGTTATTTTATAACTTAACTTTCATTTGTTCCACTTTAGCCCCTCGGGTTTACCTTTAAAACATAACTGACACTACCCTCATCATTTAATACTTTTGACCATACCCTTAACTAGGTTAAATAGCCTAGTTATTTATTTCATGACGTGTCACATAAGAACATACGACAAATATTAACATTCAGATTTTGGGGCGTTACAAGTCTACCACCCTTAAACGAGGTTTCGTCCCCGAAACCTTTCTCACTTTCATCGAACTCACATTGTCTTTTCTTCCAGTCCATCCATACGACCACTAGCCCATCCTAATTAGAATCTTCTAGCTCCAAGAACCCGTTCCGGAGTTCTTATTAGTATCGCTTTCCCTAGTAGCGCTAATTTCTAACAACCTTCATAGCTAGTGGTTTATTCCTCGTTCAAATATTCCTTCATCATGTGCAATATATCCTTTTGTTTACTTAAATAATTCCAACATTTCATTATTAACATTCTTTCTGTTTATTTGCACATTCATATCGTTTTCGTCGACTAAACGACCTTACTTTGAGTTTGAAATCTATACATACTCATATATGTTTAACTTTAACGTTAACCTTATTCTACTTTTTCTACAGTTACGTATACCTTGCATACCTTTATATTATCCTTAAATCATTTCGTTCAATTCACATTACTATTGTTTTCACTTCATGCATTACTTAATTTACGTGCATAAATAGTTCATATCTCTCCAATCATGAGTTAAACATTTTACTAACCTCTTTTTCATTCCCCAAACCACGATCCGCAACCCAGATCGATCATCTTCTCCTCGAGCACTAGCCGTACAGGCCAGGTTTCATTCCTTCGTGTAATGAGCTTCTGCTCGTGCACGTCCTTTCACCAATACAATTGATTTCATCACATCAATAGTTCTAACATTATCATCAACAACATCGGCGGTTAGCATACGTCATTCAAACATTCATTACACTAGGTGATTACCCACCTATAACTCTTCTACAATTTCCTACGTATTTGCTATAACGTACCGCACATTCTATTTCTTACATGCAATCTTTTCATTCAATTAATCATTTCGCCAACTGAAATACACGCTTGTACTTCCTTCCATTCATGCTTACTTGCGAAGACCTTATTACATCGTTTCGATATTTCTTACTAAGCTTACCATTCCCGCCCATACTCAAGTTATTGTCCGGGTCACAGCCCGTCATCACTCTGACTTCTAAGAGTCAATTACTAACACATCTAACACGTAACGTATACAAAACTTCGTCTGTTATACTATCACTTTTTACTCTATACTTACTTCTATGACCCGTTCAACTCAATCATGGTCAAACTGTCGACATCTTCTTAGGCGGATTAATTTCATTTTTTTATATTTTTGAATCCGTCTCACGGATTCAGATGCATCACTCATGCTTTTTCATTCATTGAATCCGCCTTACGGATTCAAACATTACATTCATGCCTTTCATCCTGGAATCCGTTTCGCGGATTCAAACATTGCATTCATACCTTCCATCCTTGAATCTGTCTCACGGATTCAAACATTTCATTCATACCTTTCATCCTTGAATCCGTCCCGCGGATTCAAACATTTCATTCATACCTTTCATCCTTGAATCCGTCTCGCGGATTCAAACATTGCATTCAAATCTTGTTGATCCGTACTCAATTACGGATTCCACATTCTTCATTCTTATCAGGCATGTTTTTCATACTTTCATAGTACTCTCAATTTCCCGAGAGCCTTACTTCCCATTTCACCCACACGCCCGCCTGCTACCTAACTCTACCGGACATACCTGTAACAATTATCATGATCTCACGAACGTCATACGTTTCTCGTGTACTGGCCAGGTACACAATCCACATAGTAGTTTCATGCCTTCATGTAATTGTCACCTCATGTCCGTAGACTTAGGTTTCGGCGCGTGTATCACTTCCAATACTTCATTACTATACAATCATTTTCTTTCATTTTAAAATTCTCATTCCCTTAATGAATTTTACCATTACTTACACTCACATATTAAATTTACGTACCTGAGCTCATTTGCCTACTTGTCTTATTACCTCTTTGCCTGCCTTAGTATTCATCCTAGACTGCATTCACGGATCATCCTCTTCCAACACTTATGCTTACCTTGCACATACAAAACCGTCAGTTTCTTTATACGTATACATAACTACATACTTACATTAGCCTTTACCTTTGGATCTTGATCGAGTCTTAGATTGTACGGATTTCTTATCTCAAGAGCACACAAGTTTGAGTTCAAGTACTTACCTTCTCGTACTTGATTCCCTCAAACCAGGGCTCTGATACCAACTTGTTACACCCTAATTCGTAACTGACTAAAGTCGCAGCGGAAAAACGTACCATAAAAATTTCTTTCGTTACAAACACCTTGACGCACTTAAATTTATTTTTAAGATTAATTCTTTCACAATAAATACATTTATTATACTCGTTTTCAATAAGAAGCCATAACCTAGCTTCACTCCATTACGTACTCAACACTTCCATACAATCTATCTTGTGACTCGATCCTCGATCTCCAATCCTTGGATATCCTCATGACTGGTACTACCTGCGTTCACCACATAAAATTCACAACATTAGTATGCATTAAAAACCTACAAGGTTTTCACGTCTACTTCTCGTTTCGTTAACTCTTTACATCCCAGCTTTTCCATCATGTCATACCATCCGTGATGAGACTTCTTTGGTATACCTGCGTTACACTTCATTCACCAAGCACGCTCTTATTATCGTTAGTACTCAATTTCATTGAATGCATGTTTACATACTTTCATACAAACTTATACATATGCCTACGATTACACATAACAACTTACATATATACATATCTACATACCTACGTACGTACTCACGAACGTGCATACCTAAATATATCCATTCATACATACATACATACATACATACATACATACATACATACATACATACATACATACCTACATACATACATACATACATACTTATTACATGCCTTCACACAAACCTACATACGTGCATACATTCGTACATACTCACTTGCGTACATATACACACTACCTACATACATACACTTAGATTTATAAAACATACATACGTATACGCCTACATACTTACTTACATATATATTTATAATCACCTATTTCAACATACCCAACTCACACATGCCTACTCTCGTACATACTATCGTATATCCGCTTATTCTTGCTCGCATACTTATAAACATACCCACGTAGATACATACATGCTTTCATACACTTAAATTCATAAAATCGTAAGTTAAACTAGTCGTACGTAACTTAAAACGCGTTTAAACGAGTTCCCAAGCCAAAACGAGGCACGAAAACATTTTTCGGAGAAACATGACCCGTCGCGCGACTCGACGGGCCGTCGCGCTACGCGACCCCCCTAAATAGACAGAAACATCGCAGCTGGTTGCTGCATATTTTCAGCACGATCCGGTTTTACGGAAACAAGCATAACTCTCTCATTTTTGATCCGTTTTACCCGATTCTTTTTCCTACACGTCCGTAATTTAATTCTCCATCTAATGGAACTAAAATCCAACATCCGACTTAACAAAATTTCAGATTTAACTCTTCGGCTTATTACCCATTTACCATTTTGACCCGTTCATGCATACATCAACATAACTTGTTCATTTTACCATAACCTCTTATAATTCTAACAATATCAGTGACGTCTATCATAAATTACTAATTTCTTTGATGTCTTGCATCCTCTTAACATCTTATCGTTCAATGCTTATTTTGACCCGTTATGGGTATTCACGCATTAATTGGTCTATGACTAACCAAACCATCATCCCCACTTCCATACTTGTCCAAAACATTACACTAATCGAATAACTTGTTTCTAAACTACTTTTAAGATCGTTTACCCCAAAATACCCATCAAGGGCATTTTGGTCAACTTTAAACCCATCATTTACGACGAAGACTTTAACACATATTTGATCTCAAACATCATGTTTAATTAATTACAACACTTTATTACTTACTTAAACATAAGAAGTGATTACAGAAATCACTTACCTTATGCGTCCGTGCTTGTATCCGATTCCTCGCCTTTTCTTGACCCACTATCCTTTCATGCTTGCGTCCGTCTTGACATGATTCCTATACTCTCTTTTCATCAAGATCACGCTCCTTATGATCCCCTCGTGTCGGTGATCATTAATCCATGCTCGGTTATGGATTTAAGCTTCATCTTGCCTTCCGATTTGAGCATAAAGAAGATTTAGGGTTTGAGCCTCCATGGGAGCCTCCTGATCTTTCTCGAACACACACGCATGTGTGTGTTTGTGTGTGTCTAGTTATTTTATAACTTAACTTTCATTTGTTCCACTTTAGCCCCTCGGGTTTACCTTTAAAACATAACTGACACTACCCTCATCATTTAATACTTTTGACCATACCCTTAACTAGGTTAAATAGCCTAGTTATTTATTTTATGACGTGTCACATAAGAACATACGACAAATATTAACATTCAGATTTTGGGGCGTTACAATATTTTTAAACATTTTTATGGTGACAATGATTGGTATGTAATTCATCATCCTTAGTTTATTGTATTTGTTGAAAGCATAAATTATATAAAAGTTATAAAGGAAATAAAAAAATTACTTGAAAATCGTTACGGGTATTTTTTTGACAAACTAATGGGTACGGCCTGCGGATATGCCAATACTTGAATCGCTCTAGTATTTTTTTGGAATTGAAGTTTCTCGAACAAAGGATGGACTAGTTCTAAGTCAAAGAAAACATACACTTGACATTTAAGAAGATTGTGGATTGCGTGGTTGTAGACCAAGTTTTTTCCCAATGGAACAAAACATAAAGTTGAGCAAGAATGATGAAGAACCTCATGTTGATGCTCATGAGTATCGAAGGTCAGTAGGAAGATTTCTCTACGTTTAAGCCACAAGACCTGATATCACCCATTCATTGAATATCTTAAGCCAATCTGTTGGTGACCTGAGACAGACACATAAGAATGTTGACACTCGTGCTTTGTAGGGCTGTTCAAATCGTTCGTCGCTTATCGCTCGCTCGCCGATCGCTCGGAAAACACTCGGAATATGCTCGCTCGGTTTGGTTCGGTTTGCAAACGAGCCAAACATGAGCAAAGGTCCGCTCAGCTCGGTTCGGCTCGAATTAATTTTTATTAATTTATTACATATATAATTATATATACACACACAAATTACATGTATATTCATATTTTATACATACCCTCTATTAGATTTGAACAACTATACTCAAATATACAATTATATTTATCCATACTAGCATAATCAAACCAATAAAAAAATTTACACCAAATTTAAAACTAAAACTCTAAGTCGTGAAGCGACAATATTTGACATCTTTCTCTCATCAATCGTCAGTCGTCAATCGTCTCTCGCTCTCACCATAAGCCACAATGCCACAATTGTTCTTTGTTGTATATTCATCGCCTCACCTGCCTCAACCAGTGCCTGATCCTCGGACGATCCGACCTCAATCTTAGTGTCATCCTCGGACAGTTGGATCTTAGTCGTGACCCAATAGCGGAGACATCGAAGGAAACATGCTAAATCTATGTTTGTCTAATTTACTCGTCGCTCGCTTGAAAAATTACACGCTCGAATATGCTCGTTCGGATTTCGCTCAGTTGTAAACGAGCCAAGCACGAGCAAAGGTCCGCTCGTTCGGATCGGCTTGTGAACAACTCTAACTTTGAGGAACTTCCCACAATACTTGCAATGAGCCATCTTAGTGTTGTTCGACATAAGACATAAGTCATACTGACACCAAATCTCGGGGTTTCTTTTGGCTTCGAGTACAACTTCTTCATCGTTTGCTATCGTCGGTGATACTTGAAAGTTGATAGGTTTGAGCATTTTGTGTTTTAGAGAGCATTTGAGAGTTGAAATCTTGTAATACCTTCAATACCTATTTATAACCGATTAGAAGGGTTAAAATATTTAAACACTGGTTCCATCGGTAAAAAAGAAAACCTTTATATTATCGTTAGAAACCGATTCAAACAGTCAAACAAATATTTTTTTAAAAATGCCCGGCTATACCCGGTTTTTGGGTAGGAACCATCTATACATCTAGAACTGAGGTCCGGTTCTTCCTACCCAATTCCGTTTATACTCGATTGAACCTTTTACCCGATTCCTACCCGAATTCGAACATTTGTTTCATAGCAGGCCCAATATTAGTTTCAACAAGCCGGATCACAAAACCAACCCGAGAATTCCAGTCTCGGGTTATCCAAAGACCCTAAACCCTCAAACGAATCAGACCTTCTTCTGGAACCTTCTCTTTCACCCTTATCTTTTCTCTTTCGATTCACCGCACCACCGCCGCCGCAGCACCACCGTCCACCACCACCGCCGCCGCCATGTACCGTCTCGCCGCCAACCTCGCGTCCAAATCAAGGTTACTTTCTTTCAACAATTTAACCTAACAAATGTTATTCAACTGCTAGAACCTTATCAATTGGATTAACATTATTATGATTGTTTGATTTGATATGCAGGATTGCAAGAAACAATGCTCAGCAGGTAAACAGTGTGTTATTATTGTATGTGTAATTTATTAGTATGATATTGTGAAAATGTGTAAGATATGCTGACGTTTGTGAATTTATTATGTTGTGTGATTTAGATGCGAAACTATGCTGCAAAAGATATTAAATTTGGAGTGGATGCTAGAGCTTTGATGCTTAGAGGTGTTGAAGAGCTTGCTGATGCTGTTAAAGTTACCATGGGTCCTAAGGTTTTTTTTTTTTATTTATTTTTTGAATTGTTGTTTTTTGTTTGTGATTAGTGTATTTTGTAATTTAGTTGTTGGTTAAGTGTAGAATGTACTGCACAGTTGAGATGTTTGATTTTTTGAAGGATTAAAGGTATAGTTATTGCTGTTTTGTGTGCATATGACCCCGGCTTGATAGTAGTTTTGCATTAAGCCTTGGACATAAGATACATACATAACACTCAGCAATTGAGACAACTGCCTGCATTACCCCCATGTCTTTCGGCTATCAACGCCACCACATGATGCATGATTAACCATCCCCCTCTTTTAACGTTATTTTCACGAAATTAGTAAAATAACATTAAAATTAGTGCGCTTTCACTTTTGCCCCCCTGAGCGCCCACACATATACATTATATGCACATACCGCAAGCGGGGCGTTAAGTCAATTATGTGGTGGAAGCAGCCTCTCTATTCCTACGGCGTAGAGGTAAGGCTGTCTACATCTTACCCTCCTCAGACCCTACCTTAGCTTTGCTATTGGTGGGATTTACTAAGTATGATGATGATGATGATGATGATGATGATGATGATGTGCATAATTGATTTGTGTTATTTGGATTTGTTGCTTAAATGACAACACATTAGTTACTTGATAGTGTCATGATAGCTGATCATTAACTGGAATTGCATATTCTAAGGGTAAAATAGTATTACACATTTACACATTGACCTGTTTTCTCCTCATATATATATTTATATATATAGACCTTTACATTATAGACCTTTACATTCTTAAAATAAAAATAAAAAAATTCCTTTTTTTTTTCACAATAATGTCCTTTCTATAATTCTTATGATTATGTTTTCTTGCTTGTGAGGTCACTTTGAATCACATCTTCAACACATCCTCATATTGTGTCATATGCGTATTCTAATCTAGTCCTGTTACAAACTCTGTAGGAAGATTGATGTTATATTGTACTCTACTACTTATTAGTTATTTTGTCTTTATGTAATAGGAGTTATATGTTATATATGCTTCAAATTGTTGTTTGGTTTAATGCTGTTTTTGACACTATAGCTAATTTTAAATGTGGATATTTTAAAGGGGCGTAATGTGGTCATTGAACAAAGTTATGGAGCTCCCAAGGTGACGAAGGATGGTGTCACCGTGGCAAAAAGTATCGAGTTTAAAGACAGGGTTAAGAACGTTGGTGCTAGTCTCGTCAAGCAGGTTGCTAACGCCACCAATGACGTTGCTGGTGATGGTGAGTTTTCTTTTTCCTTTCTTTTTTTTCAAAAAAGTTGAATGATTTTCTCAAAGCCGACATGATTCACTATATTTCAGGTACCACTTGTGCAACGGTTCTAACGAAGGCAATTTATTCCGAAGGCTGCAAATCAGTTGCAGCTGGAATGAATGCCATGGATCTTAGACGTGGGATCACCATGGCCGTTGATTCAGTAGTCACAAACTTGAAGAGTCGAGCCAGAATGATCAGCACATCCGAAGAGATAGCTCAGGTTTGTTTGGTTTATTGCACCGTATAAGATTTTTATCACAATTCTAGAAATAATTACCATGTCGTTTTTTTGCTCTTTTGTAATTAAAAGGTTGGGACAATATCAGCAAACGGAGAACGAGAGATTGGCGAGCTTATTGCCAAAGCTATGGAGAAAGTTGGCAAAGAGGGTGTTATTACCATATCTGTAAGTTCTGCGTAATTCGATTTGATCAACAAGAATTCGTTTCGATTATTAAGAATTCAAATTCAATTCATTTCGAGTCCAATAAATCGAATACGAATTTATAATTTTAAATACGATTTGATTCAAAATTCGAATTAAAGTTATATACATATTTATTTATTATTTTTATATATAATGCATATATACCTTTTATTGGGCTGTAGTTTAAATTAATCTCTATTCTGAGTATTAAAATAGCCCATTACCAAGCCCATAACTTAAACGAATTTATTACATATTTTAACTGAATTTGAATCAAAATGAATTTATTCGAATTTGATATCGAATTTTTTTATCGAATTCGAATTGGAATGTTAATTCGAATACGAATACAAATCTGAATCGAATTGGCTGGTTCAGTGGTTCTCAATCGAATTTGAATCAAATTCGAATTCAAGCAAAAATAAAAATTATTCGAAAAATTCGATTCGAACAATTTGAAAATTATATATTCGATTTTGATGAACACCGCCATAAAGTTCTTACATTTATTTACTTTAACCATACAACCACTTGGTTTGTGAAAGTTCGAGATATTTATATTTGTGATGGTTTTAAATGTAATGTTGTTCTGTTGTAGGACGGGAAAACACTTAACAATGAATTGGAAGTGGTTGAGGGAATGAAGTTGGACAGAGGCTATATATCACCTTACTTCATCACCAACACAAAGAACCAAAAATGCGTATGCATTAAAACTCATTGATATCGTTAATAAAAAAGTATTTCGAAAATACGTTCTTTATATTCTGCCGTTAAGTATTACATTTTTTGTGGATTTCTCTATTTTTACAGGAATTAGATGACCCTTTGATTCTAATACACGAGAAAAAAATCTCTAGCTTAAATTCTATTGTTAAAGTTCTGGAGTTGGCTTTGAAGGTAATTAATGATTGTATATATATGTGATAGCTGATAATTAAAGTTTGTTTGTTACTGTTTTTGAATTTTGTATGAATTTCAGAATCAAAGATCACTGCTGATTGTTGCTGAAGATATTGAAAGTGAGGCATTAGCCACACTCATTCTTAACAAGCTCCGCGCTGGTATTAAGGTATTACATTTTTATCTCTTCAAGGGTCAAATAGGTAAAATATGGGTCGAAAGTTGGCCAAAGTGTCTTTAATGCGTAAAACGAGTTAATCGTTTGATTCACAAGGCCATATTATTTTTAAAAAATAAATATTATATATTTTTTTATAGGTTTGTGCCATCAAAGCCCCTGGATTTGGAGAAAGCCGAAAGTCAAATTTGCAAGACCTTGCAATTCTTACCGGAGGAGAGGTGGGTTTTTGTACTTAACCATGATTCTCATGTATCACATAATCTTTTCTGCTTTGTAATGTGTATTTAAACTTGAATAACAATTTCCACTCACAAATTTGTTCTAGGTCATAACCGATGAACTTGGCATGAACCTCGAAAAAATGTCACCAGACATGCTAGGGACTTGCAAAAGGGTAACCTATTGCTTACTATTATAATAGATTTATATGTATATATGAACCTATGCTAATTTTTGGAAAACATATATAAATTTAGGTTACAATATCAAAGGATGATACGGTTATTCTTGATGGGGCTGGTGATAAGAAAGCCATTGAAGAAAGATGTGAACAGGTTTGTACTCCATCACATCGTTATTAAATAAATGAATCAACATATGACTTACGTGTATTGTATTTTGTTTGTTACAGTTGAGATCATCAATCGAATTAAGCACTTCTGATTATGATACCGAGAAGCTGCAGGAGAGACTAGCAAAGCTCTCTGGCGGCGTTGCTGTTTTGAAGGTTTGCCTTTTTTTAAATATTCATTTTCATCATGATGTCAGCAACTTTATTTCATTATAAAGAGTAAAATAAGCTATAAACTAATAACAGATTGGAGGAGCTAGTGAAGCTGAGGTTGGTGAGAAGAAGGATAGGGTTACTGATGCTTTAAACGCTACAAAAGCTGCAGTTGAGGAAGGAATCGTACCAGGTAAACTTAACATATTCAGTTTCCTTTTTCGTTTCTAGTTTTGTAACGTATATATTGTGTAGGTGGTGGTGTGGCTCTTCTATATGCTTCCAAGGAGCTCGAAAAGCTTCAAACTGCCAATTTTGACCAGAAGATCGGTGTTCAAATAATCCAAAATGCTCTCAAGGTACATTCTTCTGCTTCGTTAAGAATAACAACTTTACAGTGGTTTGTTTTTTTTTTTTTTTTTTTCTGGGGGACGTGCATTTGTAGCTTGCTTGAAAGGCATGCACTTGTCATAATATTCTACTTATCATAATGTACTTATTATAGTTCTATCACATGATAATATTGTACATCGGATAACCAAACATTGTTTGTGACTTTTTTGTTTTATATTGCTTTTTTATCTGAAGGCACCGGTGCACACAATTGCTTCCAATGCTGGAGTCGAAGGTGCTGTTGTTGTTGGAAAACTGTTGGAGCAGGATAACCCTGATATCGGATATGATGCTGCTAAAGGTCTCTCTCTTTCTCTCTCTCTCTCTCTCTCTCTCTCTCTCTCTTATATACTCGTGTGTTTTACTCAACATGATCTTGATGATTTCATTCTTATTGTCTTTCAAATAGGTCAATACGTAGACATGGTCAAGGAAGGAATCATCGACCCCTTGAAAGTCATCAGGACAGCATTAGTTGACGCCGCAAGGTAAATTTACCTTTACACCCCTTTTTATAAACCATACTTGATTTATTTATATGCAAAAAACCGAGTTTCTTTTATTGTTGTTTTCAGCGTGTCATCTTTATTGACCACAACCGAAGCTGTAATTGTTGAGCTTCCGAAAGATGAGAAGGAATCACCAGCAATGAATCCAGGCATGGGTGACTATTAATGTCACCAGTAACCCTTTTCATTTCCTCCAATCATTGTTTTCAAACTGTACAATAATTCAAATTAGTACCGATTTTGGTAGGCGTTTAGATCCAATTCAAAACCGATCCAAATTTTTAAGGCTTTTTATGGATGCAAAACCATAATGTAATCTTCGGAGGGGTTGCGTTTGACTGGAAATTAATGATAGCCAAGAACGTTTTTCGGTAATAAATTAATTAACCATATATACCATACGAGGTAGTGATAATCTTGTTTTGGTAGATCAACGGGTTTATGTCATAGAGCTGGCATATCATGTATACACAGCATGATACAATACGAAGACACAAAACCTTATACACAAACACGACACAATAACTTACCGTGCCCTTTTTTTTCAAACACGTACACAATTTTTTTTAACAACCAAAAATACATGTTAAGACCTCTTTACCGCTATAATAATCACATGTTCAGGAACTTGGTATACATGAAAAATACATGTTAAGACCTGTTCAACAAGTATATTTATATAATGAAATCAAGTAAAAAACAAAATAGAAGAGCAATCAAAATGTCGTTACACCCATATTCCCTACATATACAAAAACCAAATGGGGGAATAGTGCCAGGCAGCTGCCTGGCACTCCCCCATTGGACCAACAAGAATTTTGTTTTATATTCATTTTAAAATTACGTTTTTGCCCCCAGCTCAAAATAAAATTACGCTTTTTGTCCCCATCTCAAAAATACGATCTTGCCCTCAATTCAAAATTACGACTTTGCCTGGCACTCTCCCATTGGACCAACCAGTTTATTATTTTATACCCATTCTAAAATCACGTTTTTGTCCCTCTCTAAAACTACGGTTTTGCACCCAGCTCAAAATAAAATTACGCTTTTGTCCCCAGCTCAAAATTACGATTTTTCCCTCCATTCAAAATAAAATTGTGGTTTTGCCCTCAGCTCAGAATTACCTTTTCGCCCCCAGTTCAAAATAAAATTTTGTTTTTGCCCCCACTTAAAAATTACGATTTTGCCCTCTGGTAAAAAATGTGATTTTTCCCCGTTTAAAAATTGTGATTTCGCCCTCAATTGAAAATTACGTTTTTCCCCAGTTCAAAATAAAATTATGTTTTTGCCCCCAGCTCAACATTACGATTTTTCCCTCGATTCAAAATAAAATTGTGCTTTTGCCTCAAGCTTAAAATTATGATTGTGCCCTTAGTTCAAATTTATATTACGTTGTTACCCCAAGTTAAAAATTACGAATTTGCCCCTATGAAAATTTACAATTTTTCCCCAGGTTCAAATTTACAGTACTGCCATTACTTTAGCTTTTGTCAAATTACGATTTTACCCCAGTCAAAAAATACAACTTTCCCTCAGTTAAAAATTACAATACTGCCATTGTTTTAGTTTTTTTTATCAAAACTATAAAAGTGTTTTGTTTTAATTGGTTGACTCGATTTAATTGTTTTTCGTGTCAATGAACTGACTAACACTCGCTCATTATTCGGTCATCGCCCCGCAACGCGGGCGGGGCACCAACTAGTTACATATATATGGGTACTTCAACACACTATCTCACACTATCCCATATCCTATTTGTTAGTTAATAAAAAATCTTAATATGTATTAACGTGTCATATAGACAGGTATTTTACCAATTCAGACATGAAAATTAACATGCTCTATCGTGTCTACCTGATTGGTACACGAAACCTCATCATTATCATACTCAGTAAATCCCACCAATATCAAAGCTAAGGTAGAGTCTGAGGAGGGTAAGATGTAGACAGTCTTAACTCTATCCCGTATGAATAGAGAGACTGCTTCTAGTGAGACCCCCTGGCTTGATGGTAGTTTTGCATCAAACCTTGGACATAAGGCACATAACACTCGGCAATTAAGACAAAGGCCAATTAGTGCATGTACTCCCTTGTCTTTCGGCTATCAACGCCACCACATGATGCATGATTAATCATCCCGCTCTTTATTATTTTCACGAAATTAGTAAAATAATGTTAAAATTAGTTCACTTTCACTTTTGCCCCCCGAGCGCCCACACATACATATATACGCATATATACATTAAGACACGAAACCTGTTAAGGTTATACATGAAACCTGTTAAGGTCGTGTAGGTTCGTGTCGTGTAATCATGTCCGTGTTTAAAATTGTCGGCCCTAGTTTTTGATAGTTTTCTTAATCAGTAATTAGGGGCCTTAAATGATTGTTTAAAGCTTAGGGTAAAGGGGGTGCACCACTCATAAGATAAGGAAAACTTTTTTGCAGTTCAAAAAAAAAAGATAAGGAAAACTTTTATTCACCCAATCATGAGGTGACATATCATTTTTCTTCTCATTCATCACTCTTGCACAAATAGATTCTGCCATTCTGGCTTTGGGTACAGTTTGAAAACCAGTTTTGACGGTATGTGGAATATAACTTGAAACTTGGGATCTGTTGTGTTTAGCAAGCCAACTTGAAGTTTTACTATTTGTCTTTTTATACATTATGTACTTATGTATACGTGTAACATAACTTATGTATATTGTTGGATATTTTAGTATGTATACGTGTAACATAACTTATGTATATTGTTAGATATTTTAGTGTAATCGGGATTAATTTGGTGAACAAAGGGAATTATAATATATATATCAAACAAGTTAGGAGGTGTGGGATTGCACGTTTGTTCGGGTTGTTATAATTCCAAGTGTTCTGGTGGAGTCCCGATCGAAGTTCCAAAAGGGAAACGCCCCTGGGAGCAGGGACCAAGAGGTGGCAGCCCCAGGTTGGGGTCGATAAAAATCGTCATAATTTTGGAAATGCCTTAGAAAAAATAATTTTCTAAAAATCGTCATAATTTTTTAGATAAAAATTCAAGACATTTTAGGAGGCGGTTTAATTTTAAAATAACATAACTGCCTTGACGCAGTTACCAGTGATTATCCCTAAATTCGAAATCAGGGTTTTTTTGGTCATTCTTTTGGTTCTTCACGAATTTCACACACACATACTGTTGTTCGATTTCTCAATCAGAGTTGTATCCGATTGAATTATTCGGGAGATCCACCAAAATAATCTGATCTGAGAGTGATGCCTCTCTGATTATCCGTGTTTACAAAATTCCCCAACATATATATGTAATAATTGGTAACAATTATTTTCATCAATTAAAAAACACTAATAAAGACAAAATTGCTTAAATTGTTAAGCTGGATTGTTTGGCTCGTTTGGTCGGTCAAGCAAATGGCCAATCAACCAATTCAACATGCTTGGTTTTCTTTTCTTAAACCCGTAGCTAATGACTTAGCTTATAATTTTCGTCAACAGCGATTCAACTAGACCGTGAACACCTTTGATTTGAGTACATCTTTGGATGGGTTACATTTTACAACCTATTAACTCATCGGTTTTATTTTCATCAACTTTTCTACCTTAACCGATCCGACATGTACGAACATGAATCTTACTTTGATTCAATTCAAATCGAAACCCGAATCTTCCTTGTGTTAAACTCGAGCCCACACCAAGAACAGTTCGCGAGCAACTGAATTTACAAAATCCGAGCTTTGCTTAAACAAAGTAAGGATTGGTCTTGTTTTGTTTTTTGAATACAAGATCCATAAAATAGAAATACAAGTACACATGGATCTTAAAAAAAAGAGTTAATTACTGTTTTCGTCCATGTGGTTTGTCAAAAATCACTATTTCAGTCCATTAGTTTAAAAACTGCGATTTCAGTCCATGTGGTTTCACTTTCGTAACCATTTCAGTCTATATAGTTTCACTTTCGTAACTATTTCAATCCATTTATTCTGTTAGTACAGGGACTGAAATGGTAACGAGGTGGATTGAAATGGTTACGAAAGTGAAACCACAGGGACTGAAATCGCAATTTTTAAACTAATGGACTGAAATAGTGATTTTTAACAAACCAAAGGGACGAAAACAGTAATTAACTCTAAAAAAAAAAATAAGAATGTTGATGACCTAAATTTCTGACACTAATTTGTTGGTGGGGTTGTGGGAGACAAGTTGGGAAAGTTGAACCTCTGAGGCTAGGGCACATGCAGAGTATCCGGTGGCCATAGTGTTCATATAATATTATATCCACTGCCCACTTTTACTTTGATGCCATTCAAATCCCCTTTTCATAAAAATTAGATCAAGTGGTGGAGGGCTTGCATTTCTCTTGAGAGATGCAGGTTCGACTCCCACTTGTTGCAGAGTGAGGCACTGGTGGGCAATGATAGGAGACCCAGGGAAACCTGGGTTGGATCCTTGAGCCAAACGGGTTTTACCGGTAACTTCACCGTCGTGCCTACGGGCGGGTGGGTTACCGGGTTTTCCCCGGAATTGGTGGTGGACTCGGGTTACTCTCGGAGTACTCCGTTTGTCCAGTGGGTGCCCCGAGAGTACTCGGAATTGAGTTTGTTGGCCGTTCAAAAAAAAAAAAAAAAAAAAAAAAAGATCGTGTGCAAATTATTACATGATCAATGAATAGAATAACCTACTTTTTCCATATAAAAGTTACGAATTTAAACCACTTATTTTACTTCTTATGTCTATCAAGATATGTTCCATAAAGAATCAACTTAAAATCAATAAAGAATTAATCTGAAGTAGAAACTATAAATGAGTGTAGTGAATAATCAATGGAATATTTGCTAAAAACCTATGAGGAAAACATAGCTTTTTATCGTTATTTTGAGAACCTGTTATTGAAAAACTTACTTGACTCCAACAATACAATATTAATAGTGAGATTAGATAAAAACAAATAAAATTTTCGGAAGGTAATCTAAAAATTAAAAGTAGTAAATTCATCTAAGTTCAAATAAGTAGATCTAACACATTATCTCATTGCTATAATTTTGCATTTTCACAAGAATCTTATATTAAATAATATTTTAGAATTAGAAAGTTGGGTATGTGGGAAACAAGTTGTATTGCATAGAGCTTCCTTAGAAATTAAGTTTGTATTTAGTCCAGCATGAAAATAAATATTTAGACTATAAAATAATATTAACAGTTGTTTTTTTTTTCATTTAAATATATTTATATATAAGGTCAAACAAATTACACCAAGATAGCCGGTAAGCGGGCAACAAGCTGCGCCGCTACCCCCTTTTGAATAGCGAAACCTAACCTAGTAAAAACGAAACCCCGATCTCTAGGAGACGAAATGTTGCTGTGAACAAGCCGTTGGACCCGTTCAAGAAATCTGATGGCTTCTGGGGCTAGCGAGCCAAAGGTATCAAAGGCAAAAGGGATAAAGGAATGTTGATTATCCTCGCAGGCTTTGGCATGTTTGTCCATTTTCTTTGCTGCCGCCCTTGCAATCGCCTGACCAGGGACAAAACCTGTATCCCGAAAGCCTACAAGGGGGAAACCCCGGTAAGATTAATGGTTAAAATTCAATGATAGTATACGTCGCACAAATATCTTTATAATAACACTAGTCAATAGTAACTAGTAAGCCAATTATTTTAAAAAAGATATAGTCTTGTAATGTGTTGTACACAAATAGAGAAAAATAAACACTGTTTTTAAATTGATCATATATGATAAATTCTAAGAAAGAAAACGATGATAATCTTTTATAAAATAATTACATAAGATATTTGTTAAAAAGGTATCTATGATTTAAATCATCAAATCCATCATCAAATCCAATGGACAAACGAACACCCGTTATGGCTTTGCATGGTGATTATTGTACATTTCCTATACATACATTTTCAAGACGGGGGAATAGTGCCAGGCAGCTGCCTGGCACTCCCCCATTGGCCCAACCCGTTTATTATATTATATCCATTTCCCCCATTGGCCCAACCCGTTTATTATATTATATCCATTTTAAATTACGTTTTTGCCCCTGTTTAAAATTTTCGTTTTGCCCTCAGCTCAAAATAAAATTACGCTTTCATCCCCATCTCAAAATTACGATTTTGCCCTTAATTCAAAATTACGATTTTGCCTTGCACTACCCTATTGGACCAACCAGTTTATTATTTTATATCCATTTTAAAATTACGTTTTTGCCCCTCTTTAAAATTACGGTTATGCCCCCAGCTCAAAATAAAATTACGCTTTTGTCCCCAGCTCAAAATTACGATTTTTCCCTCGATTCAAAATAAAATTGTGGTTTTGCCCTCAGCTCAGAATTACCTTTTAGCCCCCAGTTCAAAATAAAATTTTGTTTTTGCCCCCAGCTAAAAATTACGATTTTGCCATCTGTTCAAAAATGTGATTTCCCCGTTTAAAAAATTATGATTTCGCCCTCAGTTTAAAATTACGTTTTTTCCCAAGTTCAAAATAAAATTATGTTTTTGCCCCCAACTCAAAATTACAATTTTGTCCTTGTTTCAAAATAAAATTGTGATTTTGCCTACAACTTAAAATTACGATTGTGCCCTTATTTCAAATTTATATTACGTTATTACCCCAAGTTCAAAATTACGAATTTGCCCCTGTGAAAATTTACTATTTTGCCCCTGGTGCAAATTTACAGTACTACCATCACTTTAGCTTTTGGCAAATTACGATTTTACCCCAGTAAAAAAAATACAACTTTCCTTCAGTTAAAAGTTACAATATTGCCATTGTTTTAGTTTTTTTTATCAAAACTATAAAAGTGTTTTGTTTTAATTGGTTGACTCGATTTAATTGTTTTCCGTGTCAATGAGCTGCCTAACACTCGCTCATTATTCGGCCATCGCCCCGCAACGCGGGCGGGGTATTAACTAGTTATCATACATATACAATTACAAGCTAGGGGAATAGTGCCAGGCAGCTTGCCTGGCACTTCCCTATTGGACCAACCTTTTTTTATTTAATTTTATTCTCAGTTTAAAATTACGCTTTCGTCATTCGTTTAAAATTACGTTTTTGCCCCCAGCTCAAAATAAAATTCTAATTTTGCCCCTATCTCAAAATTATCCAATATATACAATTACAAGCTTGGGGAATAATGCCAGGCAGCTTGCCTGACACTTCCCTAAAACACACATTTTTAATTTTGTTCTCAGTTTAAATTTACGGTTTCGCCCTCCGTTTAAATTTACGTTTTGCCCCCAGATCAAAATAGAATGTTGTTTTTTTCCTCTAGCTCAAAATTACGCTTCTGCCCTCAGCTCAAAATTACGTTTGTCTGGCACTTCCCTATTACACCAACCCATTTTTATTTTAATTTTATTCCCAGTCTAAAATTACGCTTTCGTCCTTCGTTTAAAATTACGCTTTTGCCCTCAGCTCAAAATATAGCTCAAAATTACGCTTTTGCCCTCGGTTCAAAAACTCATTTTTTATTTTGTTCCCAGTTTAAAATTACGGTTTCGCCCTCCGTTTAAAATTACGTTTTTGCCCCCAGTTCAAAAGAAAATGTTGGTTTTTCCTCTAGCTCAAAATTACGATTTTGCCATCAGCTAAAAATTACGTTTTTTTTCCCACAGTTCAAAATAAAATTACGTTTTTCCCCTTAGCTCAAAATTATGATTTTGCTCTCAGTTTTGAATTATGATTTCGCCTCCAGTTCAAAATATAATTACGATTTTGCTCTATGTACAGACATACATGTTATGAGAGAGAAATATACGGCCTATTGCCCCGCAACGCGGGCGGGGCAAAAACTAGTTATTTGTACAATTGTACTCTGATCGCATCAACATATAAAGTCAAATTTAACAATTTAACTAATTGCAAATTAAGAAAAAGAAAATGACAAATTTATGCATACATAAGACTGTGGGGTGTGGGGTATGGGGCTTGGGTTGGGGGAAAACGCCCAAGCCACCACCCCGGGTGGTCTTGGGTTTGAAGCCGGGCGGGGGGCGGGCTAGCGGTTCGATGTGGCGGCCTCCTATTCGCTTTGTTGGCCATGTCATAGCGGGTGTTTGAATTTTAAATTCTAACCGTTTGGCCAAGCCAAGCGGTCACCCCAACCCCTAACAGTCAACATCCCCTATAAATGTAACCCCAACCCCACCGGCTACCCCATCCCAAACTATCGCTGTCCACCGCTACTCCCACTTGATCGAACCCGCTACCCCAACCCACTTGACCGATGGCCTCTTGGACCCACGAAGAAGAGCTAGCTCTCGTCACAAGTGTAAGACCCTAATTCGTACATGACAAAAGTCGCAGCGGAAATTCGTGCCAAAAAAATTTCTTTCATTTCAAACGTCTTGAAATGCTTAAAAGTTCGTTTTTAATATGTATCTTTTACAAAGATAATGCATAAGTCCGGTTTTTTAAAAGTACATACTCAATTAATACCGTACAATCTATCTTGTGACTCGGTCTTCGATCTCTAATCCTTGTGATAATCGCCCATTATCCGTACAACCTGCATTCACCACATACATTCATAACATTAGCACACATTATATAAACAAGATTCATTCGCGTACACTTCACACTTCGTCAACTTTCAAGCTTTAAGCATTTCATCTGCATATCCATTTTCCTGGTGAAGCTTCAATAATGTACCTGCATTACTTTTCATTCTCAAGGTACACCATTAATAACGTTATCTTTCATCGGTTCTAAATCATGCATACATACGTACTTACATACATACATACATATCTACATACGTACATATCTTTCCTACAACTTTACATATGTACATACACTCATACATGCCCTCATACATACATACATACATACATACACCTCTTCATACGTACAAACCTTTACTACATCATTACATACATACATACACTCGTACATATCTTTACACATACATACATACACATCTATATGCTTACAAACCTTTCCTACATCCTTACATACATACATACACTCGTACATATCTTTACACATACATACATACATACATACATACACATCTATATGCTTACAAACCTTTCCTACATCCTTACATACATACATACACTCGTACATATCTTTACACATACATACATACACATCTACATGCTTACAAACCTTTCCTACATCATTACATACATACATACACTCGTATATATCTTTACACCTACATACATACACATCTACATGCTTACAAACCTTTCCTACATCATTACATACATACATACACTCGTATATTTCTTTACACATACATACATACACATCTACATGCTTACATACCTCTTATATATCCGTACATTATCTACAAGATACTTACACTTGGCATCTATAGCCCATAACGCCAAGGGAACGATCAAAATCATGTTTTGGAGCCCCGTCGAGGTCTACAGGTAACGAACCGAAGCCTACCATGCCCAAAACAACTTAGATAACAAACTTCAGCTTTTGAGACAAGGGGAGGCCGTCGGCGACGGCCCTAGGGCCCGTCGGCGACGGCCATTGCATTAACCCGTAGCCCAATACACCCGTAGGCAGTGAGATAACCCGTCGGCCAAAACTAACTTTCTGGTGCCCGTCGGCGACGACCCCCTTACCCGTCGGCGACGGGCTCTCTAAAGTGCATTTTTTCTGCAGATCCGTTTCTTCGTTCGTACGCACTAAAACGCGCGTAACTTTTGAACCGTTTACCCGTTTAACCTCCCGTTTCTTCCTACATGCTTGTAAATTCACATTCTATCAAATGAACTTAAAATCCCATAACCGCCTTAAGGAAAATCTTAACTTACACGATATCGGCTTATTTCCCTCTTACCCACAATTCGACCCGTTCATGCATTCATCAACTTAACTTGTTTGTTTTGCCATAAACTCTTATAAACCTAATAATATTAGTGACATCTTTCATAAAATACTAAGTTCTTAGACATTTTGCATCCTCTTAACACATTATCGTTCATATACTTAGTTTTGACCCGTTAAGGGTATTTGCGCGTTAAATGGTTTATGACATACCAAGACCATACTCTTCGCTTCCATACTTGTCCAAAACATTACACTCATCAATAACTTGTTTCTAAACTACTTATTAAGATCGTTTGCCCAAAATACCCATCAAGGGCATTTTGGTCAACTTTAATCCCATCATTTACGACGAAAGACTTTCCTACGCATTTGACCTCAAACATCATGTTTAATTAATTACAACACTTTATTACTTACTTGAACTAAGAAGTGATTACGGAAATCACTTACCTTATGCGTCCGTGCTCGTATCCGATTCCTCGCCTTTTCTTGACCCGTTATCCTTTCATGCTTGAGTCCGTCACGACGTGATTCCTATACTTTCATTTCATCGAAACCACGCTCTTATTAGCATACTCATTTGTACATGTAACAATCATATCATTCGCATAATTCATACTTAACTTTCCTTAGTCATTTCTAACAAGCATTAAAGCATCTAATCAACTTCATATCCTTTCCAACACACGTAATTCATCGGGTAATCAAAATTAACACATATTAACATAACATGTATCAAACGACTTCCTATAATCCTGTTTTTACAATTAACGAGTCAAATCATGTTTCTTATACTTGTTGACTTCCAAAAGTCAACTATTAACCATATGTAACTATCGACTTATCAACATATGCTCGTAACATCATAATCGACTATACGGACGACATTATATACATTTTATCATACACTTGGTGTACGTACTACCTTTTAAGCATAACGTACAACTAGTTCATGCATAAATCTTCCAAGCTCATAAATAACTCATATAATCCTACTCCTAATCAACATGTACCATTCACACATTAACATCAAGCACTTCAACATCATATTTCATTCAATTAATCTCACAAGAAATCATCATAAATCATCAACCATCACTAAGAATTTAACATGGATGATCATTCAAGCCATCTTCCTTACCAAAACAAGTGGGTTTCACTCCTAATCATCAAATTAACACAAACCATACATAACCTATGTTCTATTTGATGATTCTAACCCTTATACATGATCAATTTCATATTAACTCACGGATTTGAACATAACCCACTTCACACATGATCACGAATCTTAGATTTAAGACATACCTTATGATCCCCTCGTTAAGGTGATCATTAATCCGTGTTTCTTCTTGAATTTGAGCTTCGATTCATCCTTCAATTTGGTGATTTAGTGGAACTAGGGTTTTTGGAGCTCTTTGAGAGCTCCTGAAGCTTCTACACACACACGTATGTGTGTTTGTGTGTGTGTATAGACCTTTTTAATTAGTTATCATCTTTTATCTGTTCCACTTTAGCCCCTCGGGTTTGCCTTTAAAACATAACGTGCACTACTTCCATCTTTTAATGCTTTTGACCATACCCTTAACTAGGTTAAATAGCCTAGTTATTTTTTTTTATGACGTGTCATATAGGAACACCCGACAATATTAACATTCGCATTTTGGGGCGTTACAACAAGCGTCGTTGACGCTATGAAGGGGCGACAACCCGGCCAAACACGATATTGGCCGGAAGCCTTCGCAAGCTACCGAGATAACGTCGGACATGACCGGCACAACTTAAACGCGTGCCAACATAAATGGCGCGAGCTACGGCCCAAGCTTGATCGTTTCAAGGCCTACTACGAAGCCGTTCCAAGCGGTGAGTTAAGCCACGAGGACCGGGTGGCGGTGTCGAACATTGAGTTTCGGGGCAAGGAGCGAAGGCCGTTCGACAAGCTCGCGCTTTTTGAAATTTACCTAACGCTCTAGTTTTTTTTTATTTTGTAATCGTTTTTAGGTTTTTTTGTAATTTTTAGGTTTTTTTATATTTTTTAATCGTTTTTAGTTTTTTTTTTTATTTTGTAATTAATAAAATTTTAGGTTTTTTTTAATGTTGTGTGTATTTTTTTAAGGGTGCACCTATTTGCACACTCATTTGCCTATTGGCACACCAAAAATGTGTTTTTTTGTCCTATATGCACACCCTGCAGTTTCGAGCTGTGACCAAAGCGCGGTGTTTTGATCCGGTCAACCAGACAAAGACTGACGGGTGTCTGACGGGTCTGTTGACCGGACCAAAACGCCGAGCTTTGGCCGCGTTTTGGTGTTGTCAACTAGACAAAAGACTGACACCCGGTCTGGTTGACAGGACCAAAACGCGGCCAAAGCTCGGCGTTTTGGTCCGGTCAACAGACCCGTCAGACACCCATCAGTCTTTGTCTGGTTGACCGGACCAAAACGCCGCGCTTTGTCTACAGCTCGACACTGCAGGGTATGCACATAGGACAAAAAAACATTTTTTTGGGTTGGCTATCTACACACTTGGTGTGTAGATAGTTTGAGCCTTTTTTAATTTTTTGTAATTTTTTTTAATAAACTGCCAAGCCACGCCCCAACCCAAGCCCCGCCATACCCCACAGACACGTCACTTACCGGTGGGGGGGCTCCAACTCCACGTGTCAACTCATGCCCCCAACCCAAGCCCCACCATACCCCACGGTCTAATGGACAGATTAAGGGACTATTTGTTTAGCTTTTAATGGAGCTCTTAATGATTCAGGTCTCTTATTGGTTCAACACTTAATGGTTTAGAGTGTTTGTTTCGTAAGTAGATGTCTAAATGGTTCAGATATTTGCCTTTGAATGGTTAAATATTATACTGAGTCTGAATGGTTAACACATCTAATCTGATTGGTCAGACATTTGCCTCTGAACGGTTAGGCACTATACTGGCTCTTAATGGTTCAGATCTCTTACTGGTTCAAGACTTAGTGGTTTATACCTCTTACTGGTTCAACACTTAACTATTCAGAAATTGTCAAACAGCCTTTAAGAAAAAGAAAAAGAAAATGAAAAATGAATATACTTCATGATTTATGCATATATAATGGTCGCTTTTAAATAATTTATGTGTAATCAAGAGAACAATAAACGTGAAATCATTAAAGATGGAAAAAGTTCGATATGCATAATATAAAAAGCAATGTCACCATTCCATATAGAAAAGAATTGTCATTGCTGCAAATGCATAACTTAAAGTTTTAAACACTTCTAAGATATAAATAAGTTTTAAACACTTTTAAGATATAAATATATATATATATAAGTTTTAAACACTTTTAAGATATATAAACTAGCGCAACCATGAATATAAAAGTTACGAAATTAAGCATCAAAATAATATCCCAAAAAAAAAAAAAAAGGAAAATGAACAACCTAGAGATAAAATACTTGAAGATCATTTTAAAATTCTCACTTTACATTAATAAATTTGTAGGTTGTATCGGAGTAAAAGAGATATTATTATACTTAAACAATGATATATAGCGGTATGGGCACATGATGACATGATTGAAAACTAATTCACGTTACATTTTTTTGACTATCTTCTTTATAAATTAGTAGAGATCACCATTTAAACTTCTTTATAAAATGGTATGTATGTATCTATAACAACCCTCCAAAATATTCTTCGACATCCCTGATATATTTTAAATGTCCCAATATGTCCTAAAATACACCTCGTATGTGAAAACGTGCCCCGAATACCTTTATTTTTATTATAATAAAATAAAAAACCCAGAAAATAGGGCGCTCGCGGGCCGCGTAGCCCCTGACTACCTTCTACGCGGGGCGCGATAGCTCCAAGTCAGGGCGACACCCGGTGCTGCCACGTGTCAGCATCGTGTCAAAGCTAAACTCGACGAATCAGCAAGCCTATGCCCTATTACTCTATGTCGCGGGCCACGTAGCCCTTGGCTACGTCTTACGCGGGCCGCGAGGGAAGTCGAAGGTTCACCTATAAATGGAGGCTCTCAGCCTTCAGTTTCCGTCGCTCATTCCTTTCTTTCTCTCTCGAATTTCTGAAGAATTAACATAAATTCTCGGGTATAATACCCCTAAATAACGAAGTTCTGCTCCGTTGTAAGTATCATAACCCCGGTTACGTATTAGATACGCTGCCCGATTGATCCAGGGTTCCGTAACAGCTGTCGTGGTTCTGCCCGACGTAGTCGTTGGAATGCCGTCTCGGGGAGGGTATTACTAATGTAAATATTGGGTTATTATACTAACACGTGTGCATTTGTGTAAATTATAGATAATCACCCGGAAACCTTACAGAAAAACCTAAGACAACAATGTGAATAATCTCCCTTTTTGTAAATTGTTTTTACAAAACCTCACATAATAAATAATATATTAAACAGTGATTGAGTATTTGTATTCTACAACTATCGTCGGTATGTTGAGGTTTTGTATACAAAATTTGTTACTACCTTGCGAGGAGTAACATGACCACAAGTTAGGTTGACAGTACCGTGGGCGGTAATTAAGTAGATGGAAACAAATGTAATTGCGCGACCGGCCTCAATATTGTACAATGGTTTTTACTAAACTTGATTAAACTAGGATTCACTCACCAGTATTTCCCACTGACAAATGTTTTTAAACGCGTTTCATGTAACAAATTGTGAAAGCCAAATAGACCAAGGACCAAGGACGCTTACCGTCACTTCTCCAGCTCACCTAGGAGCGAAGGCACCTCTTCACAGCCTGCCCTCTCAGGGTATTCTGATGACAATGAAGACGGGATATTCGTGTTTAAGGCTCAGTCTGAAGAGTCATTCCCTCCTAAAAAGAAAGGATGGTTCAGTAGAGGAGCACATGAACGTAGGAAACGAATGAAAAAGTTGCAAGAACAGCGAGCCCTAGCAGCCACTAAAAGAGAGACAGATGCCCACACCCAGGATATGCTTAATAGGGGTTTAGCAAATTTTCATATCCTTGCAACCACAGCTGCCGACCCTAACCTGGAGCAACTGATAGCACCCCAGCCCTTACCACTGTTTCCCACACAACCAATGGAAATAGAAAACAACCCTGAAAATCAAGTCCAAATGCATGACTTCGACCCAATGGAGATACCTAGGGTACCAACACCCAATCCGTTAGATCCAGACTACGACCCGTAGTTAGATGATAATAGGGACTATGTGCAGCGTTACCCGATACCCGAAGACATGCCAATGCCAAATCTAGCAGCTTACCCAGGTTTGGACCCTCTAGATCCCTATTACGATAGCGATCAATACATTAGGGAAATTTTAGAGAATCCATACCCGTACCAGGCACCCACACCCCCGTACCCAGACCCAATATCAGCACCTGCACCCCCAATGAGTGCAGAAAATGTGCAAGAACTCCGAACTTTCAGAGAAGAAATTTTAGAAAGTAGCGAGAAAATGAGGCAGGTAGGAGAACGACTCGTCTGGAAGTATGACGAGCGTAATATGGATTTCTGGATGAATTCATATCCGTGAAGGTGATAGTGGAGATAGTAATAATAATATAATAATATATAATATGTGTGTATGAAAAAAAAATCATACTTACGGATGCCTACTAGTAGTGTAATTTTTATTTCAGTTGTATTGTAATTTTAAATTCCAGTTCCAATGTGTATTATATGCATACTATAAGAAAGAGTAAGTCGCAATGTTCGACGCTTTTGATCAATATGTGTGTCATGTGATTGATTGTCTTAAATACTATTTTGTGATATTAATACGTGATGAATGTTTAAAAATTCAGATGGCTGACCCAGTGAATCAGGAGAATCCGGATAATAACCAGGAAAACTAGAATGACGATAATCTGAATAATGATAATCCGAATAACAATAACAATGGAAACCAAAGGGATAACAGTGCAATTCAACACGTAGTGGCACAAGGGATTATAGATGTAATGCCATTTATTATCCAAACAGTTAGGGAAGCGGAAAATAAAAGTAACCATAGCAGTAAACGCCCAACTGAACCTGAACACATCGTAAACAATGGACCCATACTTCAAGTGCCCATTCCCAAAAGAAGAAGAACCATACCTTATGGTTGTTCTTATAAGGAATTCTGGTCTTGTAAACCAATGGAATTCTAGGGCAATGAAGGGCCCGTTGCAGCCTTACGCTGGATTGAAAAGACTGAGGTAGTCTTAAAAATAAGCAAGTGCGCAGAAGAGGATAAGATAATGTTTGCTTCCAATTTGTTTAAGAATTCAGCCTTAGAATGGTGGAACACTATCCTCCAGTCTAGGGGAAGTGACAGGGTTTACAATATGAAATGGGAGGAATTTAAGAACATGGTAGAAAGGAAATTCTGCCCTCCCAATGAAAAGGAACAGATAGCAAATAAATTCCTAAATCTTAGGATGACGGGAGTAGATAGTAAGGGGTACACTACGTTATTCTTTGAATATGCTAGAATAGTACCAACCCTTGCCTCACCCGAACCAGTATTAATCTCCCGTTACATTTGGGGATTAATCAGTGAGATAAGGCATGTAGTCAAGGCGGCTAGACCTCAAACTATAGAAGAAGCTGTAGAATTAGCAAATACCTTGACAGATGAGTTAGTGCATACACGAGAAGAAGACCAGAGGAGAAACCTAGCTCAAAGGCTTACCCAAGAATTTCGCTACGGTAATTCCAACCTATTAAATTAAGTATATTTACTATTTATATCAGACCTGAAACTCAGATTTATATTAAATCTCTTTTATAACCTTTTAAATGACCAAAATACCCCTACGGGGCATAATTTGAGTTTAAATCCATTTTGGGCATAATAGAAGATATCTTACTGATGTCACAACATATTTAAGGCATATTAACTTAGGAAACCTATTCATGAATCATTCGGTTACCCGTAACGCGTTATTCGCGTTCGGTACGATTTATGTAACTAATTTGCATAAATTAGCCGAAACGGGTCAAGCCTTATCATTTTTGTCTCAAAATCCAGAATGTGTTTAGTTTACCCATATTATACAAGTCTTCAAACTTGTCGGGTCTAAATCACATTCTATTCCGGTCTTCGCTTAATCGTGCGTTTGAATCGTATCTTCCTTGAAAACTAACCGGCCTAAGTTTAGGCTTAATTAAAGACCCGTTAGGAATCTAATAGGTTATTAAAAACCTTTGTTCCAGATTAGGAGACCCGGTAAAAGCTACTTGCACTTGCCGTTTGTGAATTTTACTTGCTCAGGTAAATACTTTTAACTTATTTTCCCTTATACGGGCTTGGGGTACGGTATATAAAATACCGCTTGGTCGGGCATTGAATTTTTAATCATATGAAGGTTACTTTATTGAAATGACACGTTTAAATTGTTTTGTTTGCTTAAAACCTTTGGGGGGTTAATGACCATGTCCCGGATATCCTTGGCATCATTTTAAGAAATGGCCACGACCTAAGCACGGGGTGTAGGCGTACACCCGACAGTGCATATATAAATAATAAGGTATAACCGCCGGTTTCGGGAATAACCCGCCGCGGGACTATATCATGTGGTGTGTCTATTAATCTTTAACCCGGTGTCAACCCGGGCTACTGAACGTATAACGAACATGTAATTCTTTTACAAGTTTATATATAAATAATTATCCCAAGTTATAAAATGTTTTGTGCCATGTGCATTCAATTAAAATTTTTCTAAACCTTTTCAAAATGAGTCAGTTAATTGTATTTACCAGTGTAAACTGACGTATTTTCCCAAAAAGGCTAAGTGCATGTACTAATCGAAATAGGCTGGCTTCTCCTTAGCATCAATAAGAGTCTCGCAAGCTTGGATGCATTTTAAGGCTGATGAACTATGCTTCCTTTTTATTTGATCCGCCTATGGATCCTTTACAGTCCGTTTGTAATACTTTGATATTACTTTATATTCCGGTTTGTAATGGAATTCATCTTTTGCTTCCGCTGTGCATTTAAAATAGTGTTGTTTGACTATGATGATATCAACTACGTCACGATACTCCCCACCGGGCCCACCGGTAATACGTGGAAATATCGGGGTGTGACATCTGGACCTGAGATAGTACAACAAACAACAAACAAGATCATTCAAGTCAAGGAACGACTGAAAGCAGCACGTGATCGACAAAAGAGTTATGCTGATAACAGACGAAAACCGTTGGAATTTCAGGTAGGAGACAAATTATTACTAAAAGTCTCTCCTTGGAAAGGAGTGGTAAGATTCATCAAAAGGGGAAAGCTAAGTCCCAGGTATGTTGGACCTTTTAAGATTATTAAAAGAATAGGACCTGTAGCCTATCAGCTACAACTGCCAGAGGAAATGGCAGGAATACATGATGTATTTCATATATCTAATCTTAAGAAATGCCTAGCTGATGAATCATTATTGGTGCCTCTTAAGGATATAGAGGTAAATGAAAAACTTAAGTTTGTAGAAAAGCTACTACAGATTGAAGACAGGAAAGTCAAGAACCTCAAACACAAGAGATTAGTTCTAGTCAAAGTGAAATGGGATTCCAAAAGAGGACCAGAATACACATGGGAGCTTGAATCAGAAATGCAAAGGAAATACCCACACCTGTTCCAGTAGACCTCGAGGACGAGTTCTAAAACAAGGTGGGGAGGATATAACAACCCTCCAAAATATTCTTCGACATCCCTAATATATTTTAAATGTCCCAATATGAACAAAAGTATGTGAAAACGGGCCCCGAATACCTTTATTTTTATTAAAATAAAATAAAAAAACCAGAAAATAGGGCGCTTGCGGGCCGCGTAGCCCCTGGCTACCTTCTACGCGGGGCGCGACAGCTCCAAGTCAGGGCGACACCCGGTGCTGCCACGTGTCAGCATCGTGTCAAAGCTAAACTCGACGAATCAGCAAGCCTACGCCGTATTACTCTATGTCGCGGGCCGCGAGGGAAGTCGAAGGGTCACCTATAAATGGAGGCTCTCAGCCTTCAGTTTCCGTCGCTCATTCCTTTCTTTCTCTCTCGAATTTCTGAAGAATTAACATAAATTCTCAGGTATAATACCCCTAAATAACGAAGTTCTGCTCCGTTGTAAGTATCATAACCCCGGTTACATATTAGATACGCTGCCCGATTGATCCAGGGTTCTGTAACGGTTGTCGTGGTTCTGCCCGACATAGTCGTTGGAATGCCGTCTCGGGGAGGGTATTACTAATGTAAATATTGGGTTATTATACTAACACGTGTGCATTTGTGTAAATTATAGATAATCACCAGGAAACCCTACAGGAAAACCTAAGACAACAATGTGAGTAATCTCCCTTTTTGTAAATTGTTTTTACAAAACCTCACATAATAAATAATATATTAAACAGTGATTGAGTATTTGTATTCTACAATTATCATCGGTATGTTGGGGTTTTGTATACAAAATTTGTTACTACCTTGCGAGGAGTAACATGACCAAAAGTCAGGTTGACAGTACCGTGGGTGGTAATTAAGTAGATGGAAACAAATGTAATTGTGCGACCGCCCTCAATACTGTACAATGGTTTTTACTAAACTTGATTAAACTGGGATTCACTCACCAGTATTTACCACTGACAAATGTTTTTAAACACGTTTCAGGTAACAAAATGTGAAAGCCAAATAGAAGCCAGCTGGACAGCACTGAAGGCTTGAGAAAGTGGCTATATAGTTACCTAAAAATAAATAGATGTTTTATTAAATAAAATAGGGTTTATCGCTATAAAAATGTGTGTACTTGAAACTTGGGTTTTTCCCATGTGTTTAATATATGAAAAGCGTGGTATTTTACTCTGATAAAATATTTCCTAACTACGGTCCTGATGTAAATTCCGCTGCCAAATTGACAAACCCAGATACCACCAAAAACTGGCCGCGGCCGCCCGTTCCCGGTTAGTTAAGGGACGAGGGTTGTGACAGTATCCACTAACTACTTCTTGATCTTTCTAAGGATCATCACTCTTCTCTCTAATCAAGGGTAGGGATAACCTTACAAATTACAACTTCTCTCTTAATTAGCTTCTATCTAATCAATATAAATACCAACTTTAAAACTTCTCCCCCAATGTTTTTCTATTTTTTTTCTGAACGACAAATTTGGATCACTAGCAGACCACTAGAGTATTATCATGTTACCAGCGGAATCATCCGACTCTATCCATCTCCACTAGGCAATAATGTCTATACACCAATTCAGGCGGAAATCCAATGAATTTAGGAAAAACCTTCTTGTAGAAATCAAACCCAAAAGTTAATGGTCTCTAAGCCTTATCTCACTCAAAAAATACACAAAGAGTATAATACGAGAGGCCAATGCTTTTCCCTAATTGAAATTGAGACCACTTTTAGAACTTCACTTAATATTTGTATGGACCACCACTCATAGAATTACTCAATATAACATTTAGAGTATGTTCTTAGGAACAGTACTCAAATTTGCCCTCTTTTATAAATTAATTACAAAATTGTCTGGCAATTAACAAGGCAAAATATGAGTAAGAGTCCATCGTGAATCCATACATGGGGTAAGAAATGTGGGGTCACCACAGTAAATAAAAAACACAAACAAATTGTAATTTTGGTATTTTTAGATTTTGACCACCAAAATTTGTTTGGTAGTCATCTTTGATCCCTCAAATTTTTGTCTTTTACTTAAAGTTTTCTTTCATTTCCCCTTAAGTTTCAAAGTTATCACTTTTGCCGTCATTTTCTAAAAACCTTATATTAGTCGGCGTTTGCATACTACTTTACATGGTTTTATGTCCTTGTGCGCTTTCTCGGGTTTGTCTAAAACCCTTATACTAGCCGTTTTTAGGTCTCTAGGTTAAGCTTTCTCGGTAAAAAAATAGGTTCGTCTATGTTTTACGCTAGCTCGCAGTATAAGTTCGTGTTTGTCTTTGCTTATGTTTTACGTCACATGGCACTATAAATTCACATTTTTTGTTTTATGATATTTTTTCCAGTTTTAATCTTCGTTTGCTTACTATTTTGCACGGTTTTATGACCATCGCACCCGCAACGCGGTGCGGATTAACGACTAGTATATTACAATTTGCGTAGCTCTTATCTACAGTAAACGACGGAATTACAATTTTGTCCTTCCTCTCAAATTTCAAGATTGCCCTTCTGGGACAGATCTTGCATTATCAAAACCAACTTCATGACTTTTCCAGAAGATAAACATGGGCGGCCGAGACCTTTGTTACCGGCGTAGGTGGTGGTTGTCGAATATGTACGATATATACGACAGTGAGTATTGGTTTTCAGATCTAGCGGCAGAAGGCCGGTGCAAGCAGCCGCTTCCATTTTCCGGCTTCCGGCAGTGGTTCGTAGGTAGGTGTGGATGGGGGTGGGTTATATGGTTGTAACGTTGACAATGGTAGTGGTTACATTGACGATAGGCTTCAGGCAAAGACAGGCCACATGTCTGGCGACTCTTTTTTGTGGGTTTTAGTTTTTGCATTTGTTGATTTGAACACCATTTTCGTGTCAGATCGGAGGTAGAGACAAACGAAGATCAGGTGGTGTCGTGGTGGTACTGTATAGTGGCGGTTTGGCTAATTGAAGTAGGGTTTTATTGAAATTAAGAATGAAGAATGCCCAGATGTTGGATTTCAATGAAATGGTTAAAGATTGAAGGCTTTTGTAGGGGTTGTACTCTTGTAGATGAAAGATGGATGAAATGGGTTCAGCTAGATTTATTTATCCATGGTTAATTTGTTCAAAGAGTAAATTACTATTTTAATCTCTGTGTTTTATTAGTTTTAACTACTTGAGTTCAAAATCAAAAAGTTTAACGTCATGAGTCCTTAAGCACTCATGTTATAACATTTTTAGTCCAATTTTTAATACTTTTACTTTTGATTTTGGACTCAAGTGGTTAAAACCACTAAAACACAAGGACTCAAAACGTTATAAAATGAACAATTAGAGACTCAGGGCGTTAAACTTTTTGATTTTAGACTCAAATGGTTAAAACCACTAAAACACAGGAACTCAAAAGGTAATTTACTCTTGTTTAAAACATAAGCCAATAAATAGTAACTTTAATATTATAATATTATATATAGTTTTTTTATACTTTTATTATTTTAATGATGTAATGTTATAATAATAATTATTATTTTCTTTACTTTTTAAGTTAAATACATTTTCATATTTTTTCTTAACTTTAATGATTTCTTTTTAGTATCACGGGTTAGGATATGCTTGGTTTTCAATCGGTATTGAATCGTACTGGTTAAATTGAATACATTTTCAGCATTTTCTTAACTTTAATGATTTTTTTTATCACGGGTTAGGATAAGCTTGGTGTCAACCAGTATCGAGTCAGTATTGGTATCGAAAATACCCATACGATCTTGTTCGGTATCGGTAGATGAAGGTAAAAACCGGCACCAACCTGGTACAGAAAACGCCAAAAGTCAGAACCGAATTAACATTGAAAATCTTTTAGTTTGAGAAATTCGGTACTGCTACCTGGTACTATTTGCGCATTCCTGATCACGGGTATTGTACGAACAATAAAGGTATCATACAATTTTTTTTTGTTAATTTTCTTCAACTTTTAATAATTTTTTTTTGTTTCATGGGTAGAATGAGCTCGGTGCCAACTGACACCGAATCGGTACTGGTACCGAAGATACCAGTTACGGTACCGGTATATGAAGGTAAAAACCGGTAGCGAACCGGTACCAGTAACACCAAAAGTCGGTACCAAATTGGTACTTAAGATCTTTCGGTTCAGGAAATTCAGTACCGGTAACCAATACCATTTGCTCATCTCTGACCACATGTTTCATACGAACAATATCATTACCATACAACTTTTTGGTTGATTTCCTTTTCGTGTTGTTTTGTACATTTTCTTTTTATTCTTGTCAGTGTTTCCGTGCGCAACGCATTCGTAATTATTTTAAAACACATGTAAACACAAACTAATTAACAAAAGAAGTTTGCCGCAACGCCGCGACGTCATAAACCTAGTTATACATATTATTTGAAAGTGTACATGAAAAGTGCTTCAAATTTTTTTAATATTGTTTTTTCTAAGTTTTTAATATTATATTGTTTTTATTAAGATTTTAAACACATTTAATTTTCTTATAAAATGAATGCACACTGGTATCAATGTTGTTTGGTTTAGTTCGGTATTGTTTTTTTTTTCTAGGTTTTCATTATTATAATGTTTTCTTATTAACTTAAGTTTTCATTATTATATTGTTTTCTTATCAATACGTTATCAGTGTATCGAAAGCATAAACAATAAAAATAAATAGGGTATTGATACAAATGTTGTTCAATCGGTTTCGATTTGGTTTGTTACGATAGCGGCACGATATATCTTTTTAGAAATAAAAATCACAACGTTGAAATAAAATAAACATAAAATGCAAACGAACTGAACCAATATCAATTAAACAACATCAGTTCCGGTATCGATATATGTTTTTATTGTTTTCGATGGATGTAATGTTTTCTCTTTCGACTATTATAGCGAGTGCCGGTAACGTAACGAACCAAATTGATACCGACTGAATTCCCACCGCGAAGCGCGGGAGAATCTCACTAGTTATTATTTAAACATGTTCAGTAACACTATTTTAAGTGGTTAGAAGGAAAATTGAAACATGAGAGTATTGGTAAAAATTGTCAATTTTGACTAATTTTATATGGTAAAAGATTAAATACAAATACCTTATCATACAAAACGTACAAATATGGTGAAAAGGTAAAAAATACGGTGACATTTTCGAAATTATTTACTGGTAAAGTAATTATCAAAATTACCTTACAAATGATCTTGTAGAGTATCATAATTACTCTACAAATGATATTGTATGATAATTTTGATCTTGTAGGGTAATTTTGTAGAGTATCTTAATTACTCTGCAAATAATCTTGTAGAGTAATTTTAAATTGTATGTTGTTTGATAAACTTGCAGAGTAATTTTGATACACTTGTAGAGTAGTTTTGATAATTACCCTACAAGATCATTTTACAAAATTACCTTACAAGATCAAAATTACTCTACAAGATCATTTGTAGAGTAGTTTTGATAATTACCCTACGAGCAAATAATTACGAAAATACCACCGCATTTTTTTTTTTTGCTTTTTCATGCCTTTCATGTACAATAAGGCTCTTTATACGTGAACTTAACTCAATTTTATATTTGAGGCCAATTTGGCCAATTATAGTTCTAATTAGTTTAAATCAATGGTAGAAAGTTAGAAACATGATATACCTATGATAATGACTTTGACATAAGTATGTTGTTGTGTTTTTTTTTTTTTTTGCAATAATTGGTATTCAACATGTTAGATGCTTACCATAAACCTAATAACGTTTTGATGAAAGCGATGTTTACAAAGTTGAACACATCATTTTTTTCAACATTTATAACTCATGACAGAAAATATGCATAATCGAAACAATATCAATTATTAACCCTATTATTCATCAATAAAATCATAAGAACATGTACAAAAAATGTGTTAGTGCGTCAAGTCACCCATGTTAACAAATTTGTTTTTACATATTGTAGAACCCACACCATGGGAGGAGCTTAGTGAAAACCCGGGGGTCCACCTGTCCCTCGAATGTTTCGGTTAGAAGTGTAAAATCTCCGATTATTCGTCTGAATATTTTAAAATTATAAAGGATCGCCCCCTTGCCTAAATATTTATACAATATATAAACTGGGTCCCATGACTTTCCGCCCCACCTGAACTTTTGGTCAAGCTTCGCCACTGACTCACACGGCCACACAACACATCCATTTTATCACATCTAAATCATATATAAACGAATAACACATAAGTTCATAAGTTAAAATGTTCAAAATATCGATGCACGATGTAGAAAGAAAATATCATCTATTATGATTATCATAAGATTTAGAAAGGCACTCTTACAACATATGGCATATAACAAGTCCAAGGTGACCATGATATTGACAATACAACCCTACAGTTTTGATTTTAACGTAAATGGACCAAATTGAATTGACTACTACAAAAATGTATGGTCCGCTATTGGTAAAGTTAATTCTAATTGATTCCTTCATTCCCCACTCATATCCAATTCTCAATTATCTCAATTATATTATGTCTATAAAAGGTCGATTTTTCCTATATAAAGTGGGTTTTATGGGTAAAACACATAAATAATCTAGGATATGCAACTGTATTTTACGGAGAGAATATATGCGTCTATTAAATAACAAGTGGTTCCGGATTCACCATTCTAATGATTTGATCATTAGACACACCATTATATTCATTGAGTTTGATCATGCTTAATATGTATCATTCTAATGGTTTGGACACATCATTATATTTACATAGTTTGTCATGATTTAGAAGTTTAGATGTGCCATCCTTCGCTCCCCAATCATATACAATTCTCAATAATCCCACTATATATAAACAAATTAACACTTTTCAAACCCTATTTTCACCACCCTTCGTCGTTTCATAACTTCTCTACTCTCCTCCACCATATAATCACATGATCAACATTTGCAAAGATCAACATCTGCTCTGGTTCTGATGGAATCAACAACAGTGATGAAATGTGGAATGTTCGAGACCCAGGTTCCTCTTTTGATCCCGATGTCGAGTATTCAAATACCCAAATGAACTAGATCCCTTATTTTGGTTAGATTATCTGCTAATGGTGTTCACCTTTTGTTTTCATTTTGAGTTCAGCTAATGAACCAGACCGTTTCACATTAGAGTTCCATCATAGAGGTGAACTGGCTGATCTTCCAGAAATAGGATTCACCAAGGGTAAAGTCTCATATGTTGACAAGGTTATAACGCTGACTTATTTTATGTGATTTTGTTAATGATATGGTGTATGAGCTTGGTTATGCAAAAGATGACCTAGATGGATTAAGATACAATTTTAGGATACCAAGAGAATGCTTAGAATTTAGGTTAAGACCATTGCATTGGGATAGTTATGTGCTTACGCTACTTAATTGCGTGCACACTAACAAGGTGATTGAGGTGTATATTGAGCATATAAGTGGTAATACTCAAGTAGGTGATGCATTGCAAGCCGATGCTATAAATTTAGGTGATTTGACATAAGCTAATGTTGAGGGTAATGATAAAGAAGTTGAGGGTACTAAAAAAGGAAGTTGAGGGTAAAGAACAAGAAGTTGATGGTAGTTCTTGTTTTGGTCAAAAATTACCTAAGCAATTTTGTGATCAAATTTGTAATGTGAGGTAGTGTGCTAATCCATAATTGGATGTGATTAATTGTAAAAAAAAGTTGTTATCGGTTTAATAAATGAAATTTCTAAGTGTTTTTGACCAAATATAGGCTGTATTGCTAAAAATACTGCTTAGGATATCAGAATATGACATAGGATATTGATATTGAAACAACAAATAAACAAAAGAAAACAAGCGATCTTAGTGAGTAAACCCCTTGATCTATGTGGATCGTCGGCACAAAACCTCGGGAGACGTCTATAAAAGTCATCTACCACAGTTATTATTATTGAAAATAATAAACAAGGTACAACTCGAGAACTGGATTGATGGATGATACAGTGATTGCTTATGTTTGAGTGTTTGTGTGATTTCGAATGTGTAATATGCAAAAAAGGAACGAGTGAGTATGAGATTGTGTATAAGCAGTGTTTCATAACCCTCTAATCGATCACCCAACCTCATTATTTATGAGATAAGACCTAACAATCTATGCGATATTCTAGGGGTGCTCTGGTATATTCCCTTCTGAACGTTGGAGGCTTGATCGACGGCTTCAACGGTCACATTTCTTCAACAGAATGACCGAGTTTCATGGTTGACTTGGTCTTTCGCAATTAGTCCTACGATATATTAATAACATGTGCAAAAATAAATTAGTCGAAAATAAGAAACGGGTTCAGAAATCAGAATATCAAACCTATCAAATATCTCGAATAGTCAGTCATGATCTAGAATATTGGTCAAAATATTCACCCATAACAATTATCCCAAAAAATAGTGTCACGCCCCCAAAACACCACATGCGGAAACCACCGCGAGGCGTGTGACGTACCAGGTTCTAGCCACCAATCACATTGAACCATAAGTAAAATAGAACTTTCCATTATACCAAATAATATAATTCAAATACCAGTTTGGAAAATCAAACATGTTCAGCGGAAGCATAATAGTTTATTCAATAAGTTAAATAAAAATATTCAAAAACAATGCAACATTAAGGTGCGTTCCAAAAGCCACGACCCATGACTACTCCAGCTTCCCAGACAGCAAGTTCCATGACAGTGTACCTAAGGGCCTGCAAGCATGCAGAAAAGTGTATCAGCGAAAGCTGGCAAGTTCACAGTTTGTTTAACCGTTTGTTACCAAGTATTGATTCATGTTATGTTGATAATAACTCTATACCGCAGACAGCTCCTTTTTGCCATTCCCCAATGCTCTATCAAACATTGGTCATGATTTTAAAGTTATTAGTTCACGCCCGTCCTATCCAGGTACTTCGTGAGGGTGCCAAACCTAATAGCGCTATCAACTAATAACCCTGTTGCCCTACAAGCAACTAGTTCGGTAGTATCATGGGACTCAAGTGATAGAAAGTGAGTGTATTATCCAACATCAACATTTACTAAAAACCGCCTCATATCCCCTACAAGGATATGGGTTTGTGAAAGTTTGTTCGTTACTGAAAACTACCTCATATCCCCTACAAGGATATGGGTTTATGAAAATATGTTTGTTTGTTTGCCTGTTTGATTGTCCCCATAGGACGCATGCTTGTATTAAGAGTAGTGAACTCACCTTAGTTTTGCTCAGTATGTTAAGTTACCAGTTCCAAATTGGTCAACCAAACCCTACCGTGGTTACCAATAAAAATCAATTTCATAATCAATTAAATCACGTATTTTCACAGATTGCATTTACCGCAGGGATCACCGTATGACACATAACAAATACTCAAATCTCTTACAAGTCCACACCTCACGTGTATGTTACATAACAGCACTTAACAGTTAAGTTTGCTACGCACAAAAACGAAATCAGGTTCCTCAGTAATAAATAATATTATCAACAGGTAGCAAATAGAATTTTATTAACATAGACATTCATCATAAACCACTGTTTTGTTTGTTTATGTCGCAACCCCCGTCCCCTAATTACCCGGGAACGGGCGGCTGCGGCCAGTTTTCGGTGGTATCGGTGTTTATCTTTTTGGCAGCGGAAATTTCATCAGGACCATAGTTAGGAAATATTTTATCAGAGTAAAACACCACATTTTATATAAATAACCACATTGGGATAAAACCCAAGTTTTTTTTATTACAAACGGATTTCTAGGGGTAATCCCTATTTTATTGAAATAAAACATCTTCTTTATTTAGGTAACTTTTATAGCCACTTTTCCAAGCCTTCAGTGTTGTCCAGCTGGCTTCTAATTGGCTTTCACATTTTGTTACCTGAAATGCGTTTAAAAACATTTTGTCAGTGGGAAATACTGGTGAGTGAATCCTAGTTTAATCAAGAAGAGTTTTATCCTTTAACAGTATTGAGAACGATTACAATGTTTATATCTACACAATTACTCATTCAGTACTATGAATCCTGAATGGTGGGTCATATTACTCATTGGCTATCTCGTTGTCCAATAGTAACGTGTTCCATATTTTGTGTACAAAACCCCAACATACCGGCAGTAATTGAAGAATTACAAACACTCAATCACTGCTAATTATAATTTAAAATAAATAACATTTTGTAAAATAGTTTGCAAAAAGGAGATTACTCACATTGCTGTCTTATGGTTTTCCTTAAGAATTTCCTGGTGATTATCTATTAATTACACAAATGCACACGCGTTAGTATAATAACCCAATATTTACATTAGTAATACCCTCCCCGAGACGGCATTCCAACGACTACGTTGGGCAGAACCACAACAGCCGTTACGGAACCCTAAATCATTCGGGCAGCGTATCTAATACGTAACCGGGGGTTATGATACTTACAACGAGGCATAACTTCGTTATTTAGGGGGGTATTATGCCCGAAAATTATAATTTCTATGTAGAATTTCGAGAGAGAGAAAGAAATTGAACGGTTTGCACTGAAGGCTGAGGGCTTCTATTTATAGGCCTGATTTCAGACTTCCTCGCGGCCCACATAAGCCGAAGGATAGTCCTTCGCGGCCCGCGACGTAGGGTGGTAGGGCCTAGCTATGACCAGTCAACACTCATAGACTCGACACACAACCCGACACGTGGCAGCACTGGGTGCAGCCTGATCACTTATCTGTCGCGCCCCGCGTAGCCTGAAGGCAAGGCCTTTGCGGCCCGCGAGCGACCCCAAAATCTTGTTTTTATTTTATTTTTTAATTATATATGGTATTTTGGGCTCGGTTTCCGTATATGGGGTGTATTTTAAGACATATAGGGACATTTTAAACATATTAGGGGTGTCGGAATTATTTAGGAGGGTTGTTATAGTTTACTCTCTTGCAGCATTCGTGGGATGCTCCCCTGGTGAAGAACCCTCTTGGCGAAGAATCCCTCTTGGCGAAGAACCATACTTCATCAAGAAGTGTTGCGACGAAGAACCATAGTTGTTTGTCAAAGGCCAGTCGACGAAGAATTAGGTTCTTCGTCGACTTGGGTTCTTCTTGGGATGTACTTCATCGCTGCACTTTAACAGTTAATCATGATCAATAAACCCTAACTGCCGTTGTTCATCAAAACTAACATTATCACCATAGTTTCATGGAATCGTATAACCCTAATCATATACTAATCATGTACAATCAGAACCATTAGTTTCTCAACACAAACTGAAATCAATCCAACCAAGACAATGATCATCGAAACACGCAAGAATCATCAACACTTTCATCATGCAAACCCTAACTACATAATCAATCTTCATATGGCCAATAAACAACGAAACGTTATATACGCAAGACCCTACATCATGGCTTTTATCTCATACTCATAATCTAACAACACATACCCCCTAGCCGATACAGCAAGCATAAACACAACTGGAAATTCAATTCAAAACTGTGATTAACATACTAACCGAGAGAGAGATTGTATGCACGCAAGTGATAGAAGGAGGGACAGATGGTGCTGCGATCTGAGAGCTTCGAAGGAGGAGGGGCTGGCGTACGAGATAGAGAGGATGGGGGAGTTTAGGGTTTGGCGTTGTTTCGTGTTTTGCAAAATATAAGAAACCACACACAACCATATGGGCCTGACTCACTGGTTTGGGCCGAAAGCCTTCTTGGCGAAGAACCCTCTTTGACGAAGAACTATACTTCGTCAAGAGTGATGATGACGAAGAACCTTCTTCGTCAAGAAGTGTTTGTGACGAGGGACCTTCTTCGTCAAGAAGTGGAGTTGACGAAGAAGCTTAGTTATTCGTCAAAAGACAGTTAACGAAGAATCAGGTTCTTCGTCGACTTGAGTGTGGTGTGCGGTCCAAAGTTATGAAGCATGAATGTACTATGTCTAAACATTAAACAACTCCTAAGTTTTCATTCAACAACCAAACATAACAATACTTTAATCATTCATATATCGTTTACATGTTACAATGTAAAACGAATTGTGAAAACAGGGTTGTGAAACACGTGATGCGTAGAGGGAGGACCTTGAGATCTCGGGTTGTCACATTGTAACAACCCGCACTCTCGTGCGTTGTTACTACTCGCTACACTCGTTACGCCTAGCACCAGAGATTCGGATCATAATGTAACTATATCGCATACAACGCTATATCATAGTATATTCGAATAATCACGCATATTCTATCACTATTACAAAGCTATTTTCACAAATACTAACACTCACGATGACATTGAGTGAGGACCTATTCTACCCTCCTCGATAGCCGTGAGGTGTCGAAACGTAAACAATTAACGCTAACAAGGACTTTCGGGTGAGTGCTATCCCTCCAGTCGTCGTGACGATGATGACCATACGAGTGAGTGGTACCCCGTCAGTCATTGTGGCACAACGTATACACTAACGCTCACGGTGACGTCGGGAGAGGACCTATTCTACCCTCTGAGATGGCCGTGATGCGTCCTAACGCAATACATACTCGAAACGAACACTTGGGAATATGGATACGTATATACGACCCTATTTGATTAATTATAATAAATATATATATATATATATAAATGGGTACGAAAATGTACAACCAAAACTATCGCAACGCTTAAACGATCGAAGCAGAACGCCAAAACTTAGCTCGCCGGAGGTATACGATCAAATGGCAGGCCAGCCGATCGGACAGGCCAGCCGATCGGACAGGCCAGCTGATCGGACAGGCCACCCGATCGGACAGCCATCCGATCGGATAAGGCTGCACTTCCTTCCTTCCCCCTTTGCCTATAAATACCCCATTGTCACATCACGCACACATGCTGTGACTGTTGCTGTTCGACCAGACGTTCCAACCCCTTTTTCTCTCGATTTCTCGTGATTCTTGTAAGTTTCCAGCCTAATTCTTGTACTTCTATGATCTATATTCAATTCTACACCTTTCTACCTTTTAAATCTTCACTTTTAACCGTGAAATCTCTGGATTTTGGGCATTCTAGGGTGATGTCACCATGGAGTTCTTATGAACTTCAAGAGTGGTGTCATCCCATGAGCGAACGACTCGGATCTGGATGATTTCCATACGTTTTTACATAAATCTAGTCTAAATCTACGTCTTCTAATCAAGGAGTTATGTGATTTCCATGGATTTGAGGTGTTTTAAAGATGATGTCATCATAAGTTCACATGAACTTCAAAGTGTGACCTCATTCTTACCATAAACAGCTCGGATCTAAGCGATTTCACATGTTTGCATAACAATCCCACCTAAATCTATGTTATCCAACCAAAGCGTGTGTGTTTTCGGGTTAAACACAGGAAAGACCATCAAGAACGGCCAGATCTGATGAAACGGGGTGGTTCCCGGCCGTTAGAACGGGTCGGATTTGATGGGGTTTCAGCAGTTTAACACAAGGACACCCCATCTCAGTCAAATCACCTGAAATCTTTCTAAAACCCATCAAGTGTGACACGATCAGGACGATGGAACGAATTGCCGTCCGATCGGACAGCAAACAAGATTCAACCAACCGATCGGACAAGGTGTTAACCGATCGGACCACATGGTAACCAATCGGACAACATGTTAACCGATCGGCTAGCATGTTAACCAATCGGACAACATGCTAACCGATCGGACACCATGTTAACCGACCGGATAGCATGGTAACCGAACGGACCACATGTCCAGCCGACCGAACGGCCCAAGTATCAATGTCCGAACCAAACCTTGGTCCTTTCGCCACCATCTAACGCGTTATTCACCGTTTAACGATCTGTAACCAGGATAACTCAGACGTACTCTCAATCGATCCAAATCAAGTTGTGTTTACTTGTCGATTACGCACTGTGAGTATACTTGAACCCTTTTTTATCGCATTTTGGGTGTAACATACGTTTATAACAAATCGAACTTATCAAACGAATTATTCAATCAATCGAATTATCACTTGCAAATAATTGTTATGCATAGATATACGTGATGCTAATTGCATATGTGCTAGGGCTTATACTCGCGACGTCCCACCATGACTAGTATAGTACTATTGCGCCCGACGGGGTCTAGTTTGCCATCGTATATTCGAGCATCGAGGACTTAGTTGGTAGTATCAGCTTTGTGAGTATATATGTCGTGTGTTATGTTTATGCATATGGAAATTCGCTACACATTTTTAATCTATTACGCTATACATATCAAACCTGTATACTCGCCAATACTTTTGTATTGGCAGATATTTTAACGTATGTTGCAGGTTAGATCGCATGCTATTTCAAATCAAGCTAGGAAGTATAGAAACTCAACTAAAACCTAGGTTGTCGGATTTGTATTGTTCGAGAGGACAAGAAATCTGTGATAACTTATGTGATTGTATTATTTGTTAGTATGGGATAACGAATGTATTAAATATTATCGCAATATAGTTGTTATGGATTCTCTTGAGCAATCTGATTCGCCTAGTGCCGCACCCCGATGATTCCGCCATCGGTTGGGGTGTGACAGATTGGTATCAGAGCCATAACTATAGGGAATTAGGCCAGACTCGACCTAGTCCGGGTCGACGTCTTAGAAATTGACCTAGTCTATAGTCTAAGTACCAACAGGCCGACTCGTACGAACCAGTAGGGTTTGTATCGGGCCTACTTGATACTCTCGATTGAAATTGCTAAAAGCTACCACTTTGTGTGAACACCGCGTACCACAGCTTCACACGAAGAAGCCTTTCCTAAGGCTGGAATACTTAGCCTTTCCTAAGGCTGACACAATACACGTGTTTTCGAAAATACTCGCATAACGAAACCGAGTGATCCAGTCGAGACCAGGTGTGAAAACCAAGAACTCTCGATGGGATCGCTCACTCAACGCATTTTTCTAGCACGAGAACTTTTCATCGAGTTAGGAGTGACATCCACACCTCGACGAAAGTCTCCATTTCGAAATCTAGTGGAACTCACGAATTTAATCAGAGAGCACAACCACAATTAGGAACGAAGCTGTTAAGTCAGGGGTGAAACCCGTACCTTAATAAGCCGTTCCACTCTCTAAATTGGTTTTCAAAAAGCTCTCACCAAGGACTCGACTATCACGATAACTCGAGCCACGCGATGACTATGAAGACGGATGCCGTGAGCTGCATCCCAGTGGAAGCATGAAGTATTCTAGGTCAACGCTGTAACGCCCCGCGTTTTCCTACTTTCTATATTTAGAAACCATCGTTCGTAAAACTATTTTTGGAAACTTCGTAGTCTTTGTAATCATCGTAAAATCCGAGACTTGGATCATGAATGGAACTCGTATTTTGTTAATTACATGTTACACATCCCTTATATATGCTCATACATTCAATTTCGTGGAACAATTGATACTTATTCATAATTCTTGGAAACTAGGTGCTAAACTTGTAAACACATGAAACTTATGCATAAAACGCGATTTTGCACGAAATCCCAAGACTAAGCACTCCCCAATCAGCTCTAAGCCACCTCTAATTACCTCCAATCATCTCCAAACTCTTCCACTATAAATACACACCTTCTCCTCACCATTTTACACTTTCACAACTCAATTCATCTCACAAATTCACTCTCAAAATCACTTGCAAACTCAGAATTCGGGCAGATTCATACTCTTGCACTAAAGTGAGTATAACTTGCTCATTTCTTAACGAAATCACTCGATTCTTTTTCCTACTTGCTTGGATAATCATGGGGTTTGATTCCTTGACTTCTCCTTGGAGAAATCAGACCTGGAAATGCCCTGAAATGATCCAAAAACTTTCTGTTTTGTTTCAAGTTCTTCAAAAGTTGTTTAAACTCATCCAACTTGTGTCTTACACATCTCACACCTATGTCCTAATGCTTACAACCTCTCTTATGGTTGGTTAAGCTTAAAAACAAGGTTGAGACACTATAAATCAGAGGTTGAAACCTCAAATACTTTTTGTTTTGTTAGGGTATTTAACCCACAAATCATGTCAAGCTTAGATCTTGATGAATGAGTGATTATGGAACAACTTGGGTTGTCCTACATACAATCCTCACATGATTTGATGATTTCTCTTTAGTTAGGTTGTTTATATTATTGTGTTAATCCTAGTTCGTGACCCTCCTTGGTTGTTTTTTTTTTTACATCAAGTGAAGTGGTGAACATTCAAGGGGTTCCTAAATGGAAGCATGTTCTTCCTACCCCATACATGACATCTATGATAACTCGAGGTGCCTAAATGAAGATCCTAATGTTCTACCTCCTACTTGAATTATTGGACTAAATAATATGTAATACTTAGCCTAAATATATATATATATATATACACTCATTCGAACCTTTAATGCTGAACTTGTGGTTATATGTTAAAGTAGTAGAAGATCCTCTAAGACCTAAACCTTGTTGTGATTCTTATGGGTGTTCAACTCATGAAAACATTATCATAACCCTTGAGGTTACCAAGTGTCATACAAGTGTTATGTGTTGAAAATGATCATTTTCACATGTTATTCTCATAATTTATTTTTATGTTGTTTTAAATACCGAATCTCGACTCTAAGCATACTTGAACTTTAACCCTTACACATTCAACCTTTTAACCTCATCGAACTCGTCAATAATTGGATAATTGGAAAGCATATGCAAACTTTGTGAGTATACTCGTATTCCCCTTTTTACTTTTACCACTTTTGGGGTGTAACATGTTTACTTATCAAAAACTTACACATGAACATTTTGCTTAAACACATGAACATTCCTATAACATGCTTGTATACGTGATTGCTTGATACTTTAAACTTGGGTGAAACTTATGTGTTGAACTTATCATTACCTTCGTACGAGCCTAACCGTGACATATGTAGCGCTATAGGATTAACGACCCGCCCGTAAACTTGTGGTTATGTCATGAGCATGTTGCGTTTCCTTTGGTTTGATATGTTAGACACATGCCATATTTATTGTTTATCTTGAATCACATGCTTGCTATGAGGAATTGTTTAAAACTTATCTTTTGTTATGTACGTACCAAACTTGTATACTCGCATTTGCTTTTGCATTGAACTCTATTTTAAAACATGTTACAGGTTGAGGATGATGATGCTATGAAATGAAGTAGCGTTGATGCCTAGATACACATATAGACGTTTAGGTCAAATACATTGTATAAACGTCATATTTGTTGTCATATTGTTTTTCTTGTATTTAACATGTTGTATTTCAAATTTCATGTATTGTAACATTTATTTATGAAAGAAAACAATTTATCTTTAATTCTATTGTCACAATTAGCGTTATGTGTGCTGAGCAATCTTTCTTCGTCTCACTCCGATGTTTCCGCCATCGATTGGAGTGTGACAGATTGGTATCAGAGCCATAACTATAGGGAATTAGGAAAAGTAGGAATGCTTTTACCCAGTCTATAGTTTTAGAGTCTTATTCGTATATTTTGCTCGAACTACTACATGATACTTTATTTGTTTCTTAGTTATGCTATTTTAAACATGTACATCACTCGTGAGTAATATTCGACATGATATTCTTATGCAATAATGCTTGTCTTATTATGTGTTAATACTTGTTCCATTGTTCGATTCTTTATGTGTTACTCTAAACATATTTCTCTATGTGTTAATACATGTTTTATCATTTCGTTATCCAAGCACCATTCTTGATATGTTTTCTTATGCATTTATACTTGTTTATGTATTTCCTTTGACATACACTTCCCTCATGCATTTTACTCGATTATTCTAAATCCGACAACACTCATATTACAAAAATGAGACGACCTCACCAAAATAGGCGTGAAACCCACAATTTGGTGAATGACTCTCGATCCTTCTACTTTTCTTTTCTTACACGAAATTCACCACCAAGTTAGGAGTGAAATCCTTACCTTGATGGAGAAATTCAAATTTTGAATTCTAGTGGACCCTCGTCAAAGTGTTGAAATCTAATTTTGACCCGACGGGTACCAACCACACTTAGGATACTAAATCGCCAAGTTAGGGGTGAAACCCGCACCTTGTCGACTAGTTCCATTCTTTGATTTTCATTAATCCCGCCAAGTCTCGAAATTTCAATTGAAATGGGGACATGTAGTAACTGGAAGGGTAAATACCGTTAACCGACTTGTCGGCAAGAGTATTTCACCTATTCGGCCAAAGCATGCTCCTCAAATTCGAAAGACTTTTTCGACCACTTTGGTTAGTCAACGTTCCGTTTTGGAACCATCTCAAATTTAATCAAACATACGTTATATTATTTACTTTATTAGATGCAATCTTTCAAATTCGAATTTGCTTTCGATATTTTCTTCTCACACACGCATCATACTAAATCTTTTTCATACACTTATACATATGCATGATTTCATATAATTTAAATTCATATTTCTTGTAACGAAAGGTGGAGACGTATCATCGAGATAGGAGTGATTTCCTTACCTTGACGATTAACTCCACTTCCCTTTTCCTTAAAACGACCTCACCAACAAGTTCGGGGTGATTCCCTTACCTAGGTAATCGTTACCAAGACGCCTCTTCAAAATATCTTATTATGCAAACTCGATCATGTTTTATATCTAAACTATTGATCATTATTCAAAATACATACGTGTACGATTTCAAAATATATTGCTTTATCAAGCGTATTTTCTATCCTACAACCTATTTTCACCTAACTCATACACATGAGATTCTTAAACATATCTTAAACGTTTTACTACACAAATTTCCAAACCTTACGAAATGCTACCTATCAATTTAATCGGTCCAATGAATCTCTTGTCCATGAACTTCATATTCGACTTAATTACTAAAACGCACTCATGATATATATCACCAAACTAAAGACTTTCATTCTCAATCGGAGGATCAAACCAACCTTTCTTTTATACCTATAAGATCTTATGGATGTTATATGATCATTTTACCAAAGACTCTTTTCAACATCAACAAACCATTTGTTAGAACTTTTAACAATCACTAAGTCCTTTTGCTAAAATTCTTTTCTAAGAATCCTCGTTTTCACGAGAACCTCCTAAATTCATAACTTCTTGTTTAATGAAACGAACTCACTTTTGATTGAAAACCTTTTCCTACACCAATTTACAAAACACGTGGGCAAGAAGACTTCTTGGAGACCGACCATCCTTGGATTACGTAAACCCTTTTAAAACAAAAGTAGCATTTCCATTCCTTACAAAATGCATTATGCTTAACCAATGAGTACCTTATATCCTTTTACATATGCAACTATACTCTACATTTCAAACCAAGCTCAATCTAATTTTGATACGATAAACTCAACGTTTCGTTTAAACAACCATACACACGTTCCATCCTACACGTTTTAGTCATTTTGACGCGATAATTCATTTATAATCGTTCGTATTTACATACTTAACCTTTTGGATGATCTTACACACCTAAATCCGTGATGTCCCAACATACACTATCTACGTAAATTTAAATATTCATACCTACACTTACATTCATACGTTTTATGCCTATACTTATAATCGTATTCATACTTATACTCTTACGTTTCATGTTTTACTTATACTCATACGTTTCATGTTTTACCTATACACGTACTACTGGTACGTGTTATGTTGATACACATACTTGCGTGCATATTCATACTTAAACTTATACTTATGCCCATACTTTCATTCATACATTCATACCCATACGCAAGCGTAATCCGAGGGATTTACTTACGTGGGTCCTATACATACTTAAGCATGGACTTGCTTACAAATTATATTCTTATACGCACACATTCTTATTTTTTAAAGTATGCCTACCCAAATTCATACACAACTAGTACAAGCTATGCGGATCATGCGACGATCAATATAATCACGGGTGCATACGGGATTATAGTGATAGGCGTATGAGAACCATAGAGTGTACTACTGTGTATGGTAAGACACGAAACGTAACATGACACCGGATATGGAACGGACGTAATGTGGTCAAAACATGGTGGATATGCCGCTGGTACTTCCTATATATAAGTGTTTTCACCATGTTACCAAACTCTCGTAAAACGTACCATGAGAAATTCAGTGCTTTACATACCTATTTAGACCTAATACAAACTTTATACAACTCACAAACGCATTATATTCGATTATCCATGACAAGACTTCATCCTTAACACACTGCATTCATCTATCCAACACTTATGCTATTCTTATACCTGCACTCTTTAAGAGTCCTTCATTCATTCTACACTCGTACCATTCTCCTTATCATTTTAGTTCATACAAACCCCCGTTCGCAATCAAGCTTGTTTAAACATTCGAGTCCTAACTTACCTCTTTACCTATAAAATAGTCTTCCTATTCCGGATTCTTGTGTAACTGTACTTAGTATACCTTTAAGGATTTATTTAAAGTGCCAAACCTTCTCGTTTCACTCAATAAACAATCTTCTACAAATGTGATTTGGTTACCACGTCCCATCAAGATACAAGCCGTTTGTCAATATCTTCTTTCTTAATACGTCACTTTTTATTATTACGTCACCTTTTTAAATACGTCGCCAATTTAAGTTATTCAAACTTGCTTAGACTCACTGCACCTATATACGCACCTACATGTTTTCAACTATGTTAGATACCTCAAATTATTTTAAACAATGAACTCACTCACAAATTTACCTTGTCACTCTCCAAAGTTTTGTGCCTTTCAAAATGTTTCAAAATTTTCAAGTCTCAAATTTTTACTAAAACTCTTCAAGTCTACCTCTTGAATAAATTTCGGGACGAAATTTCCTAAAGGAGGGGAGACTGTAACACCCCGCGTTTTCCTACTTTCTATATTTAGAAACCATCGTTCGTAAAACTATTTTTGGAAACTTCGTAGTCTTTGTAATCATCGTAAAATCCGAGACTTGGATCATGAATGGAACTCGTATTTTGTTAATTACATGTTACACATCCCTTATATATGCTCATACATTCAATTTCATGGAACAATTGATACTTATTCGTAATTCTTGGAAACTAGGTGCTAAACTTGTAAACACATGAAACTTATGCATAAAACGTGTTTTGAACGAGAACGACACTTGACTTTGATGCTCATACGATTAATTATACTTGGTTTATACTCCTCATACTTTATTCTACCTTAAACTATGCTTTTGTGACAAATATGGCCCTTAAATACCCTAAAAACATCAAATAAACAACTCTAGGGGCCAAATTGTAAATGCTGAAACTTTATTTCCGGACCAGTAAGTTGAGGCGGCCCGCGTCAAGGTCCCTCTAACATTTACGCGGCCCGCGTTGATATCAGTTTCGCAGAAAACAAACTCAGCTGCATTTTAACGCGATTTTGCACGAAATCCCAAGACTAAGCACTCCCCAATCAGATCTAAGCCACCTCTAATCACCTCCAATCATCTCCAAACTCTTCCACTATAAATACACACCTTCTCCTCACCATTTTACACTTTCACAACTCAATTCATCTCACAAATTCACTCTCAAAATCACTTGCAAACTCAGAATTCGGGCAGATTCATACTCTTGCACTAAAGTGAGTATAACTTGCTCATTTCTTAACGAAATCACTCGATTCTTTTTCCTACTTGCTTGGATAATCATGGGGTTCGATTCCTTGACTTCTCCTTGGAGAAATCAGACCTGGAAATGCCCTGAAATGATCCAAAAACTTTCTGTTTTGTTTCAAGTTCTTCAAAAGTTGTTTAAACTCATCCAACTTGTGTCTTACACATCTCACACCTATGTCCTAATGCTTACAACCTCTCTTATGGTTGGTTAAGCTTAAAAACAAGGTTGAGACACTATAAATCAGAGGTTGAAACCTCAAATACTTTTTGTTTTGTTAGGGTATTTAACCCACAAATCATGTCAAGCTTAGATCTTGATGAATGAGTGATTATGGAACAACTTGGGTTGTCCTACATACAATCCTCACATGATTTGATGATTTCTCTTTAGTTAGGTTGTTTATATTATTGTGTTAATCCTAGTTCGTGACCCTCCTTGGTTGTTTTTTTTTTTTACATCAAGTGAAGTGGTGAACATTCAAGGGGTTCCTAAATGGAAGCATGTTCTTCCTACCCCATACATGACATCTATGATAACTCGAGGTGCCTAAATGAAGATCCTAATGTTCTACCTCCTACTTGAATTATTGGACTAAATAATATGTAATACTTAGCCTAAATATATATATATATATATACACTCATTCGAACCTTTAATGCTGAACTTGTGGTTATATGTTAAAGTAGTAGAAGATCCTCTAAGACCTAAACCTTGTTGTGATTCTTATGGGTGTTCAACTCATGAAAACATTATCATAACCCTTGAGGTTACCAAGTGTCATACAAGTGTTATGTGTTGAAAATGATCATTTTCACATGTTATTCTCATAATTTATTTTTATGTTGTTTTAAATACCGAATCTCGACTCTAAGCATACTTGAACTTTAACCCTTACACATTCAACCTTTTAACCTCATCGAACTCGTCAATAATTGGATAATTGGAAAGCATATGCAAACTTTGTGAGTATACTCGTATTCCCCTTTTTACTTTTACCACTTTTGGGGTGTAACATGTTTACTTATCAAAAACTTACACATGAACATTTTGCTTAAACACATGAACATTCCTATAACATGCTTGTATACGTGATTGCTTGATACTTTAAACTTGGGTGAAACTTATGTGTTGAACTTATCATTAACTTCGTACGAGCCTAACCGTGACATATGTAGCGCTATAGGATTAACGACCCGCCCGTAAACTTGTGGTTATGTCATGAGCATGTTGCGTTTCCTTTGGTTTGATATGTTAGACACATGCCATATTTATTGTTTATCTTGAATCACATGCTTGCTATGAGGAATTGTTTAAAACTTATCTTTTGTTATGTACGTACCAAACTTGTATACTCGCCTTTGCTTTTGCATTGAACTCTATTTTAAAACATGTTACAGGTTGAGGATGATGATGCTATGAAATGAAGTAGCGTTGATGCCTAGATACACATATAGACGTTTAGGTCAAATACATTGTATAAACGTCATATTTGTTGTCATATTGTTTTTCTTGTATTTAACATGTTGTATTTCAAATTTCATGTATTGTAACATTTATTTATGAAAGAAAACAATTTATCTTTAATTCTATTGTCACAATTAGCGTTATGTGTGCTGAGCAATCTTTCTTCGTCTCACTCCGATGTTTCCGCCATCGGTTGGGGTGTGACAAACGCACGTGCACGAACTTGTTGAACATAGTTGGGTTTCCTTGGGTAGTCGACGCCTAAACACCCAAGGCACTATATCATACGACCCGTCGATCTTACAAATGGTTGGAACTTATTTACATTTTGAAACTTTACGCTTTGTCGATTTCTCGATTTAACAATTTTCACTCCCTGCTTTATAAACGCACAATTCGCACAGCCATCGCAATCTAAAACGAAACCCGAATGTTCGCAACCAAACTAATGCATAATCTATCGCATTCGCTCTCGCTTTCTCACCTCAACGCGTCCTCGCATATTCTAAGTCGACCTATATGTCTATGATTACAAATTATGATTTTATAAATACATATATATACGTATAAACAACAAGTCATTGTGTGAGAACTTAGGAATTTCGTGTCTCCTATGTGACTCCTATGTGACTCGCATTACTATTATACTATCGCATCAAAGTTTTGAACGCGCTCAATCGCATCGCAAAACTCAAAAATCATTATGATCGAATTTCATTCCAAGTCTCTTCCTGTCTAGATGCCTTCCAACGACTCTACCTCGAGACGAACAGCTAAGAGAAGAGCCAAACGAAGCGCCGATAAGAGGATTGCATCACTTGTGACCAAGGAAGTGGTCAAGCTCATTCCTCAAATTGCCGCTCGAGTGCACTCTCTCAGCAACTCTCGAGCCTCGGAAGATTCCAAGACGGAAGCGCCGCAATCTACTTTTCTTTACAAACACTTCAAAGCCTGTGATCCGATGGAGTTCACAGGTGAAGGAGGTGTCTCTCAACTACTCCAGTGGTTCGACTCTATCGAAGTTACCCTTCGTCAAAGTGGGTGTCCCGATAGTTTCCGTACTACTTGCGCTACCGGAGTATTTCAATCACGAGCACTCGACTGGTGGACCGCCGAACGTAACAAACGTGGGATCTCTGCAGCCTACGCTCTCTCTTGGGATGTGCTGAAAGAGCTCATGAAGAAAGAGTACTGTCCTCCTCACGAAATTCAGAAGCTGGAAGACGAATTCTGGAAAATCAAGCAAGCCGAAAGTGACAACGCTGGCTACACCGCAAGGTTCAAACAGCTTAGCATAATCTGCCCAAGTCAAGTCAGCACTTCAGAAAAAGCCATTTCGAAGTACATTCGTGGCTTGCCTGAGTGCGTGGGTGATTTTTTCGAAGTTGCAAGACCTGCTACCATCGAAGAAACCTACCGTTTAGCCGCAGAAATCAACAACAAACGACTCATGGAAGGATTTTTCTCCAAGAACCCTGTCAAGCAAACTTATCAAGCGATCGTCGTAAACTCTTCAGACGATCCTATCGACGAGTCTTCTGACGAATCTGCTGACGATCCTTCGGACGAATCCGCTGACGATTCCTCTGACGGATCTGCCGACGATTCTTCTGATAACTCTGCCGACGGTTCTTCCAACGACTCAGTCAAACACTCTGCAAGTGAGTCCTCCGACGAATCCTCCAACGACGACATCTCTTCTCAAGACACCGACAAACCCAGCAACAAACGAAAGATCTCAAGCCCGAGCTCATCAACAATCGAACTGCCGCAGCCTTAGCCTTTCCAAACAGTCCCGGTGTTCCCGAAACGAGCATACACTGGAGCTCATCCTCAGTGTTACTCATGCACCTATCATCATCCAGTTGGGGCTGACTGTCGCTATTGCAGTAACTGCAACCGTTACGGTCACTTCACCCGCAACTGCCGCATCGAACCGCGAACTTGAGTACAACAACAACAGCTCCAGCAAAAGTCTTCAACATCAAGCAACTAGCAAGCGTGGGATAAAGTTGCAATGATACGATTTTCGACGTTAATTTCTAAGTTTTGAACCTACTCTATTACTCAATATTGCCACTATGTGTAACATTAACTCTCGCTTTCGTATTCTCCTTCACACTCTAGTCGTCACACTTAGACTAAATTCACACGCATACTATATACTATATCACGAAATAATGTGTTTTACCCTCACTACACTCTTAGAACAAGGTACGATAAACGTGCAAGGAACGATTAATCACGGGTGCACACGGGATTATTTGGGTCAGTGCACAGAGATCGTAGTAAATTCTAAGGTGCCATAAGCGTTACGACGAAATATGACACCAAACCACGGGATCTAAGTAGTAAGGGTTAAGCAAGGTGTGCTTTATCATACTACCGAAGTTCCGTGAAGAAAGTGCCATGTGGAGTTGAACGTTATTAGACCTATTATACTATTGTGATTATTTTCAACACACTACACTTAATCGCAAGGCGTAACAAACCGCATCATCGAAAGACTTGTCGTAAGTCTGCAAACGAAATGTAATCGCCTCATCGATGGACTCTGGAGAGTCTACCTCGCAGGACAATTGCATCAATGCAAGACTGGTCGTAAGTCTGTTGCAACAAATCCCGTCAAGTACATAAACGCTCACGGTATTGTTGAGTGAGGACCTATTCTACCCTCCTCGATAACCGTGATGCGTCACAACGTAACGTTAAGCTATTCGAAACAAAACTCAGCTAATCGCAATTGCTTATCATGTGTATCTCGCAATCTCTATCACTTATTATGTGAATCTATATCGTTTGCTGTGTGTCAATCTATCGCTATACCGTTATCTGTGATATTCGTGTTAAGTTAGCACGCATGACCTCGCTTCACGAAATGAAGCTCATATGGATAAAGCAAGGTGTTTTAGTCATATCAGCGGGCTTTCGTGGAAAAAGGCCATGCGGGGCCCGATGTTAGTGAACTCTGTGGTGTTGATCAATCAAATCGAACCGCATAAATCGCGCATACCTCCATCGCTTGCAACGCAACAACTGCCTCTTATCGTAATTCAATTATCATTCCCGTCGTTACTAGTGTTGTGTTTATGTTATTCGCTAAATCACCTAATCGCTTATCGCTTATCGTATATAGTCTACCGCTTATTTGCGTATCGCGTACCGCTGATCGCTCGCTTGGTGTTCATTGCAGTCTGTGTGGTATTAGTACGCATGACATCGCTTCACGAGGCGAAACTAACCTGGTTAAATGTGGTGTTTCACCACGCTAGCAAACTCTCGTGGAAACGTGCCATGTGGGTTCAAAGTGGAATCTAATCGAAAACGCGCTATTCGCTTATCGCTTATCGCTCGACGCCTACCCAGACACGACACATAAATGTTTTGGGTCATCAGGCTACTCGCGCACGCGGTTGTAGCTACGTTCGAAATTCAACTCGCCGGATTAACCTATTCGATTCTATCTTATGCCCGGTCCAACTTCCTATCGATTGGACCGAGGTAGCGCAATACTATCTGTGTCATGTCGGCACACATGACACCGCCTCACGAAACGGAAGTAATATGGGCAAAACATGGTGGATAGGCCGCTGGTACTTCCTATATATAAGTGTTTTAAACATATTAACAAACTTTCGTGGGAAGGTGCCAAGTGGGGCTCGATGTTAACTACCTTTTTGCACTATTAAAACTTATTTTATAAAATTTTTGATTTACAAACCGGTGGACCAGTGAAATTTCCTCGCAACATGGAGGTAACATCGAATTAGCCCAACTCCATGTCCAAGGGAAGTTTCATAAGTCCAGTTTTCCTTAAAGCTTTTGTAACATCAAAACGAAACCCTTCTTAAGACGTTGGTTCAACATCGAGTTCAGTTTGAACCCATGTCATAGGAAAGTTTTCTTAAAATTCCAGTTTTCATGTCCGAATTCTTTTAAACATGTTCAAACCTAAAACTTCTTACAACGTTGGTTAATATACTCAACTTAACCTTACGTTATGAGAAATCTATCAAGCTGTTCTTTAAACTTATTTTGCACCGACTTTAATAACTCTTCGAGACCCGAAATGCTATTGAGGCACCAATTCGTGGAATACTACTCTCGTTGTTACGTCATTTCTTCGTTGTCGCAATCGATCTCTCTCTTACTCGAGACAATCATGCTTGTCAACTCTCACCCGATTAACTCGCTGTATCGCTACTTATATGGGATCAACTCTCAAAGTCTACCTGTTGGATTAATTTCGGGATGAAATTTCCTAAAGTAGGGGAGACTGTAACAACCCGCACTCTCGTGCGTTGTTACTACTCGCTACACTCGTTACGCCTAGCACCAGAGATTCGGATCATAATGTAACTATATCGCATACAACGCTATATCATAGTATATTCGAATAATCACGCATATTCTATCACTATTACAAAGCTATTTTCACAAATACTAACACTCACGATGACATTGAGTGAGGACCTATTCTACCCTCCTCGATAGCCGTGAGGTGTCGAAACGTAAACAATTAACGCTAACAAGGACTTTCGGGTGAGTGCTATCCCTCCAGTCGTCGTGACGATGATGACCATACGAGTGAGTGGTACCCCGTCAGTCATTGTGGCACAACGTATACACTAACGCTCACGGTGACGTCGGGAGAGGACCTATTCTACCCTCTGCGATGGTCGTGATGCGTCTTAACGCAATACATACTCGAAACGAACACTTGGGAATATGGATACGTATATACGACCCTATTTGATTAATTATAATAAATATATATATATATATATATATATATATATATATATATATATATATATAAATGGGTACGAAAATGTACAACCAAAACAATCGCAACGCTTAAACGATCGAAGCAGAATGCCAAAACTTAGCTCGCCGGAGGTATACGATCAAATGGCAGGCCAGCCGATCGGACAGGCCAGCCGATCGGACAGGCCAGCCGATCGGACAGGCCACCCGATCGGACAGCCATCCGATCGGATAAGGCTGCACTTCCTTCCTTCCCCCTTTGCCTATAAATACCCCATTGTCACATCAAGCACACATGCTGTGACTGTTGTTGTTCGACCAGACGTTCCAACCCCTTTTTCTCTTGATTTCTCGTGATTCTTGTAAGTTTCCAACCTAATTCTTGTACTTCTATGATCTATATTCAATTCTACACCTTTCTACCTTTTAAATCTTCACTTTTAACCGTGAAATCTCTGGATTTTGGGAATTCTAGGGTGATGTCACCATGGAGTTCTTATGAACTTCAAGAGTGATGTCATCCCATGAGCGAACGACTCGGATCTGGATGATTTCCATACGTTTTTACATAAATATAGTCTAAATCTACGTTTTCTAATCAAGGAGTTATGTGATTGCCATGGATTTGAGGTGTTTTATAGATGATGTCATCATAAGTTCACATGAACTTCAAAGTGTGACCTCATTCTTACCATAAACAGCTCGGATCTAATCGATTTCACATGTTTGCATAACAATCCCACCTAAATCTATGTTATCCAACCAAAGCGTGTGTGTTTTCGGGTTAAACACGGGAAAGACCATCAAGAACGGCCAGATCTGATGAAACGGGGTGGTTCCCGGCCGTTAGAACGGGTAGGATTTGATGGGGTTTCAGTAGTTTAACACAAGGACACCCCATCTCAGTCAAATCACCTGAAATCTTTCTAAAACCCATCAAGTGTGACACGATCATGACGATGGAACGAATTGCCGTCCGATCGGACTGCTGTCCGATCGGACAGCAAACAAGATTCAACCGACCGATCGGACAAGGTGTTAACCGATCGGACCACATGGTAACCGATCGGACAACATGTTAACCGATCGGCTAGCATGTTAACCAATCGGACAACATGCTAACCGATCGGACACCATGTTAACAGGCCGGATAGCATGGTAACCGAACAGACCACATGTCCAGCCGACCGAACGACCCAAGTATCAATGTCCGAACCAAACCTTGGTCCTTTCACCACCATCTAACACGTTATTCACCGTTTAACGATCTGTAACCAGGATAACTCAGACGTACTCTCAATCGATCCAAATCAAGTTGTGTTTACTTGTCGATTACGAACTGTGAGTATACTTGAACCCTTTTTTATCGCATTTTGGGTGTAACATACGTTTATAACAAATCGAACTTATCAAACGAATTATTCAATCAATCGAATTATCACTTGCGAATAACTGTTATGCATAGATATACGGGATGCTAATTGCATATGTGCTAGGGCTTATACTCGCGACGTCCCACCATGACTAGTATAGTACTATTGCGCCCGACGGGGTCTAGTTTGCCATCGCATATTCGAGCATCGAGGACTTAGTTGGTAGTATCAGCTTTGTGAGTATATATGTCGTGTGTTACGTTTATGCATATGGAACTTCGCTACACATTTTTAATCTATTACGCTATACATATCAAACCTGTATAGTCACCAATACTTTTGTATTGACAGATATTTTAACGTATGTTGCAGGTTAGATCGCAGGCTATTTCAAATCAAGCTAGGAAGTCTAGAAACTCAACTAAAACCTAGGTTGTCGTATTTGTATTGTTCGAGAGGACAAGAAATCTGTGATAACTTATGTGATTGTATTATTTGTTAGTATGGGATAACGAATGTATTAAATATTATCGCAATATAGTTGTTATGGATTCTCTTAAGCAATCTGATTCGCCTAGTGCCGCGCCCCGATGATTCCGCCATCGGTTGGGTTGTGACACACATCATCCCCAAATTGAAAGAAATTTCGGCCCGAAATTTGATAAGTAACCCAAAGCAGAGTAACCCAAAGCAGCAAGGTGTTAGATCAGGATGACTGTGGATTTTCCCCGGGTGCCACATCATCCCCAACTTGAAAGGGAATTTCGTCCCGAAATTCACCAGTTGCATCAGGATTCGATTCAGCAGTTTTGAACAGTTGAGGATACTTGAGTTTCATCTGATCCTCGCGTTCCCACGTGAACTCCGGTCCACGTCTTGAGTTCCAACGAACTCTCACGATTGGAATTCGACTATGCTAACGAACCTTAACTTCCCGATCCATGATTTCAATAGGTTCTTCAACGAACTGCAACTTGTCGTCAATCTTTAGCTCTTGCAACGGCACGACGAGTGTTTCATCGGACAAACACTTTTTCAGGTTCGAGACATGAAAGACGTCGTGAACCTTACCCAACACATCAGGTAACTCAAGCCGATAGGCAACCTTGCCGATTCTTTCCAAGATTTTGAACGGGCCAACGTATCGTGGATTCAATTTGCCTCGCTTCCCAAAGCGTACCACGCCTTTCCAGGGTGAAACTCTTAACATAATGCGATCGCCTACATCGAACTCCAAGGGTTTCCTATGCTTATCAGCGTAGATTTTCTGTCGGTCACGCGCTGCCGCCATGCGATTTCTGATCTGGACAATCTTCTCTGAAGTTTCAAGTACCAGTTTCGGGCATGTGATCTGACTGTCCCCCACCTCAGCCCAACAAAGAGGAGATCGGAATTTCCGTCCGTACAGTGCCTCGAACGGGTCTGCCTAGATACTAGAATGGTAACTGTTGTTGTAAGAGAGCTCTATCAAAGGAAAATGTTTCTCCCAACCTTTACCAAAATCGATTACACATGCTCGCAGCATGTCTTCGAGTGTCTGGATGTTTCGTTCGCTTTGACCATCCGTCTGTGGGTGATAAGCAGTGCTCATGTCAAGACGTGAGCCGAACGATTTGTGCATTGCCTGTCACAAATCGGGTATGAAACGCGGATCACGATCGGAGATGATAGAGGTTGGCACCCCGTGCCTAGAAACCACCTCCTTCAGGTAAACACCAGCAAGTTGTGAGAACTTATCAGTTTCTTTTATAGTGAGGAAGTGTGCTGATTTCGTGAGACGGTCGATGATCACCCAAATGGTATCATTCCCGCTTTGAGTTCTAGGTAGACCAGTGATAAAATCCATGGCAATTTGCTCCCATTTCCACATTGGTATTTCTGGTTGCTGAAGCAAACCAGATGGTTTCTGATATTCCACATTGACTTTCGCGCAAGTCAAACATTTACTCACATACGTCGCGATGTGGGCTTTCATTTTCGGTCACCAATATAAGATTTTGAGGTCCTGATACATCTTATCAGAACCCGGATGAACAGAGTATCGAGACTTGTACGCTTTGTCCATCACAAGCTCTCTAAGATTACCATACAAAGGGACCCATATCCGTTCCATGCAATAGAGAATACCATCGGATCTCTTTACAAATCGTTTCTCCATGCCCCGCAAATACTCAGCTTTAAGGTGTTCCTCTTTCAGCGCTTCAGTTTGAGCAGAACGGATCTGGTCAGAGAGGTTTAAGTGAATAGTGAGCTGTAAGGATTGTACACGTTTAGGTTTTACCTCCTTTCGACTAAGGGTATCAGCCACAACGTTGGCTTTGCCTGGATGATACTTGATGGAACAATCGTAATCATTTAAGAGTTCCACCCAGCGGCGCTGTCGCATGTTTAACTCCTTTTGGTCGAAGATGTGCTGGAGGCTTCTGTGGTCGGTATAAATAGTGCATTTGGTACCGTACAAGTAATGCCTCCAGATTTTTAATGCAAAAATCACAGCTCCCAACTCTAAGTCATGAGTCGTGTAATTCTTCTCGTGAACCTTTAACTGTCGAGAGGCGTAAGATATCACTTTCTCGCGTTGCATCAGCACGCAACCGAGACCATGAATAGAAGCATCACAGTACACCACAAAATCTTCGGTACCCTCATGTAAAGATAAAATTGGTGCACTGCAGAGCTTTTGCTTTAGAAGCTGGAAGGCGTCTTCCTGTTTCGTTCCCCAGGAATACACGACACCCTTCTGCGTTAAGGTGGTGAGGGGTTGGGCAATCTTTGAAAAACCCTCAATAACCCTTCAATAGTATCCAGCGAGACCAAGAAATTGTCGCACCTCTGAAGGATTCCTTGGTGCCACCCAATTCCTGATAGAGCCGATTTTAGCGGGATCCACATGTATTCCCAGCTCGTTGACTATGTGACCAACGAAGTGTACTTCTCGAATCCAGAAGTCGCACTTAGAGAATTTCACGTAAAGCTGCTCCTTCCTCAGGAGCTCCAAGATAAGACGCAAGTGTCGCTCGTGGTCCTCCTGGTTCTTAGAGTAGATCAGAATGACATCGATAATCTACTTGTTCATCACTTAGAAGTAACCTTACATCAAGTACTTCATAATTTCATCATATCTAACGGAATTGGGCATACATAAACATCTAATTTCATCTTTGGATCATAATCCATCAATTTATTTGCAAGTAACCTACTTGTCTCGAATTTCAACTTTAACCAATCTAGGTTTTACGACATACCTTATGATCCCCTTGACTTGGTGATCGTTTATATGCGTTCGTGCTTCAATTCGGGTCTTGAATTGACCTTCAATTTTGGGTTTTGAGCTTGAACAAGGGTTTCACCCCTTGTTTCTTTCTACAGGTCGTACGTACACACACACACACTTAATGTGTGTGTTGTGTCTAATTTTTGTTTTTTAATAAAATAATTTACCCACTTGGCCATATTAGTCCCTCATGTTTCATTTTGATCAAATGAAGCTATAACTCATAGTTTATCACTTAATTACACATTACTAACAAGGCTAATTATTCCTAGTTAACTTAGTGGGTTCAGGGATTTGTAACCCGTTTTATTTTAAGTCCCGTTAACTCGGGCCTCTTATAAACTTTGTCTTCTCAAAGCATTTATTCTTCTTTTTAATTAACAATAGGATTATTTATTTAAATCCTAATATTTACCGGGTTAATTACCACTAACAGTATTTCAACCGTTCATTATTATAAACGTGGTTTGCCTATCAAACCCATTTTCGGGGTGTTACAAGTCTACCCCCCTTAAAGAGGTTTCGTCCTCGAAACCTTATTTACGTGGTTTGCCAGCACACCGCCCCCTCGGGGCGTCCCCGTCGTCTCAGTCTCCCTTTCGACGATGATGTCAAGCTTATTTAAAAAAAAAGAGCCGTTAATAACGGCTAGTTTCCAATAAAAATATTATTTTTATAAATAATAACAATTTACCCCACTTTTCAAACCAATTCAACCCAATCTCTCTCTTTTTTATACAATTCTTCAACTTTTATAAAATTTTAGCCATGGATCCATACAATCAAAGCAACCTGAACCCAAACCCAAACCAAAACGTTTTCTCGGTACCCGGTTGCTATCCAACGATGGATCCGAATTGGTCGGCAACACAATTTTCTTTTTCAGGTTTCCGACAAAGCACCAATGCTTTCACTCAAATGAACCAAATGCAACTGATGCAACAAATGTTAATGCTAAACCCTTTTAACTCGCAATTTCAATCGCAACCACAACCTTCACCGCCACCGGAAGAATTGTCTCAACCCGTAGAAGATGAGGTTGAAGAATATGTGCCGGAGACGCAACCCTAAACCTCCAAATGAAATAAAGGAAAGCAAATGACGCATGTAGCCGGTGAGCAACCTTCAAAACTAAAGGCGCAACCATGGTCAAAAATCGAGTAGCAGGCATTACCTAAGGCGTCGATTAGTACGTCAAAATGCCCAATTGTTGGTATGTAAAAATATATAAATTTTAAACTTTTTAATATATAAATTTTAAACTTTTTAATATATAAATTTATTACATTTTTAAAATATAAGAAACAACCAAGCCGACAATGGTTTTTGGAAGGAAATACTAGCAAAATTCCTTGCGATTATGGAACAAGGTCCGTATCGAGATCTCAATTCAGTCGCTTCGAAGTGGCGAAAGATGCATCCGGTCGTCAACCATTTTTGTGGGTATTATAACAACTTATATACTAATCTTCCAAGTGGGTGGAGTGACGAAAGCGTTTTTAAAGAGGCGATGCGTAGATACGAAGATGAGCATCGGCATGTTTTCCCACACGTCCGGGCATTCGATGTTATGAAGAACAATAAGAAGTGGGAGTTGGTTCTAAACGAGGTTGCAAGCGCTAAATGGACGAAAACCTCGGAGATGGGAAGTTATAGTGTGGGGGCTCGGACGCACGATGTCAGATAAATATAAACGACGAGCCTGAATTTGACGAGGAAGAGAATGTAGTTCGAGAGGAGGTACGTCCCATTGAAAGGGACAAAGCCAAAAGGATGGCTGCAAAAAAAAAAAAAAACAAGCCTCATCAGGGGCAGTTTGAAAATGGACGAGTTAATGGCCTAGTTCAAAGCATACATCAAGGTCACAACCGAAAAGGTAAAAATGAAGCAACGTGAAGTAGACTAACGGGTAAGGTTGAAGCAAGAGGCGGCAGAACTAGAGGAATGGAAGATAATGACAACTGATATCAACATGTATCCGGAAGAAGACCGTCACGTTTTGCGTAAAATGAAAGAAAAGGTCTCTAAAAATTGAATTTTTAGGATTTTTATTTTTTAGCAATCTAGTGTTTTTTTAAGTTGAGTTTTTTTAAGTTATCTAATGTTTTATTTTATAAGTTATGTAATGTTTTAAGAAAAAATCAATTTTAATAAAAAATAAAAAAAAGGAGGAGGCCCATCCTCCACACCCTTGGTCCATCCTTGAAGGGGCATCCTCCTTGGGTGGTGATGTCGAGAACCATCCTCAAAGGATGGGGCTCCTCCACACCCCATAGTCATAGACTCATAGGTCATGCGTAATGAGCATTATTGGGGCGTGAAAGGGTTTGATAATGCCTTCAACGCCGTCCCTTGGGCGTTATATGGGCATGAAAACGGAGAGACATTTCTAAATTAATGCTCATTGTGAAGAAAAAAATAAAAAGTAATGAATGAAAATGCATTAGTCATTACACATTTTTATAGGGAAATTAAGATGTTAACGTGACGAAAAATGCCTCTTATAAGACATTAACTATATTATTATACTAGTATTAAGCTCATGCGTTGCAGCGGTTGTCATGAAACTGTGTTAAGTAGTAGCAATACTATACCATTGTCAGCGACCACCAACACCGGAAAAGCTCGTAAAAACAAAATAAATAAAAGCGGGAAAAAAATAACGCCGAGCGAAAAGCAGACGTAAAATCTTTGAATCACGCACGCTCGTTGCTGAGAAATTAAACCGAAACGTAAAACATAGAAAAAATTAACGAAGTCCATCCGGGACTCCGCGCGTTGGACGAACTTGTCAAACGCAGAAAAATAGATGTGACGCGACGGGCCAGTCAAACGGGAAAAAAATATACGAAAAAATGTTGAACCCCACACGCACGTTGCGGTGCGTTAACTCACAAAATTTAGAACGAAACGAAAAACTTGGGAAAGATGAAAAGTATGGTCGACCAAAATTGAAAATAAAAAAGAGTTGAGATTAATTGCAAAAATTGAAAAACTTTGGGTCCAAAGTAAAAAAAAAAATAAAGGGTCTAAATTGTAAAATTGAAGTTATTTATTAATTTTAGATAAAGATAGTATAATTTGTGAAATCATCAGTAAATACTAAACAAATTAATGTATTTTCCGGAAACTAAAATGGTTGGTAATGTTAAATATTTAAATGTTATCATTTATATTTTAATCATATAACTAAACTATGTTTATTCGATTAGGACTTGTAAGAATAAGGATAGAATCATAGAAAAATAATACACGTATAACAAACCCTAATATAATATCAGCAATATTTTAATAATAAGATTAAATGGATGAAGATGATAAAGTATTAAAGTGCATAAATAGAGGTCAACTAATTAAACTTATTTGACTAATATAGGTTTGCTAAGCACTTAAGTAGCAATCATTAAGATTTGGTTGTGTCGGATGACGTCAAAAAATGTAGTTATTCTTTTATGAATATTTTATTTCGTCAACACCATAGCCTACTCAGGTTGCTACAATTGGAATTATAACTGTAGCACATAGTTTACTAGTGTATTTATAAAAGGTTCACAATTTGAATACCTTTGACTCACGTTATTTGAAAGGTATTCAAACTCCCAATAATGGTCCGGTAATCTCTCACATTTTTTTATGCTGATAATGCTCTTGTGTTGGGGGAGTGGGATAGGGATAATGTTAAGTATGTGGCGAGATGTTTGAGAATTTTTTACTTATGCTCGGTAATGTGTGCAAAATGCAACATATATATTACATCAATTGTGGCATAAAACTGATCTTTTTTTAGTATTAATGTTAGAAAAAATGTGCTTTTGTCTTCCTTTTGTATTTTCAGGATTAAATGAGCTTAAATTAACAAAAGAAGCAAAAAGTCAGCTAAATCTAACATAAATACAAGAAAATGAACAAACGTGGCATGCCCGACATCCCCGACAGCATCTTCCCAAGCAAAACAAGAAAACAGAAGGCTGAACACGCCCCGTGCTCAGTGAACACGGGGGCGTGCCCAAGTGCCAGCATAAAAGACAAAGCTATAGAAGCTTCTATCGCCCACCACGGGGCCGTGCTCAGCGGACACGGGGCCGTGGTCAACTATAAGATTCACATAATCCAGGCAAATCTTGATAGTACAGATATGCTTCTGCACACGGGGGCGTGCCCAGCGGACACGGAGGCGTGGTCAACTAATGCAGACAAACTGCAATTAATGAAGACAGATAAGAGGATGGACACGGGGCCGTGCCCGAGCTACTGTTCAGGCTATAAATAGGGGTGTTTGGCTCATTTGCAAACCATCCCTTGGCACACCACCTCTCTCACACTTCACCCACCACCCACCACCATCACAACACCATCATCCACCACCATCATTCATTGTCCATCATAGAGTGTGTGAGTCGTCTCGGGATCCAAGATTGATCGTAAGAGTTCTTGACAATCAAAGGCCATGTTTGCCTAAGTCTCTTACATCACTTGGTGAAGACAAGTGTCTAGTGTAATACTTTTTATTTTTAATCTTTTCGCACTTTTTACTTAGTTATGTATTAATGACTTTAATAACTAGTTTCTTATGTTGAAGGTGATTCTTCCTTATCGTTTGTCCGTGGTGTCTTGGCATTATTTTACTGTCTATATAAAATAAAATATTTTCACCATTCATATCTCTACGGTCTATATGGAGGTATGTTGGCTACCTGTAGGGGGTTAAGGGAACGGTTTGGTAAGAGTCTTGCCTTGTTCAGTGTATAGATCCTGCAAGGACCTGGGTCAAATTTAGTAGGACCTCATTCAATACCCACCGGTATTGGATGGCGGGGGTCCAAACTCTTTGATCCCCTCATATGTAAGCTACTATTAATACTTTAACCCGGCTACTTAGGACTGTATCCCTGCTAACTCAGACTACTTAGCCGAGGGTAACGTCACCTTCAAAAGAGGGGCCTACCACAATACGCATTAATAACTTAATTAATTATCTTTCAATAATCCGACCCTTTAGGATTGTATCCTTGCTGACTCAAACTACTGGGTTGAGGGTAACGTCACCTTCAAAAGAGGGGCCTACTACAATAATGTCACACCCCTACTTTCCACGTGTCACCGGTGGGCCCGGTGGGGGTATCGTGACGTCGTTGGTATCATCATAGACAAACAACACAATATAATAATGCACAGCGGAAGCAAAAGATAGATTCATTTCAACTTTAATTAAAAATGTAATATTAATTATCACAAGTAGTTGAAACGGATCCACAGGCGGATCGAAAATAAAATAGGATAATTGTTCAACAGTTTATTTGTCGTCCAAGCTGCGTGACCTATTGTGGACGCTCTAGAAGCCTGCCAGCCTATTACGTGTAGTACCTGCACTTAATCTTTTTGGGAAAAATACGTCAGTTTACACTGGTAAATACAATTCGACTGACTCATTTTGAAAAGGTTGAAAATTGATTTAAATGCACAAGGCACAAAACATTTTTATTAACTTGGGTCAATTATTTAATATAATAATCATGTGAACGAATTACATGTTACTTGCGTTCAGTGGCCCGGATCTAGTCCGGGCTAAAGATCAATGGACCCACCACATTCAAGAGTTATATACAGACAGGTGTACGCCTACACCCCGTACTCAGGTCGTGGCCATCTCGTAGGATGATGCCAAGGATATCCGGGACATGGTCAATTAACCCCCTAAAGGCCTTAAGTGAACAAGACTGTTTAAACGAGCCGATTAAATTATTCCAACTACCCACGCAACGGTGGAGGATTTAATGCCCGATCAAGCGGTATTCTATATACCGTAACCCAAGCCCGTATAGGGAAAATAAGCCAAAGAGTATTTACCCGAATAAGTATCAATCACAATCAAGAAAAATGCAAGTATCTTTTACTGGTGCTCCTAATCTGGAACAAAGGTTTATAATAACCTATTAGATTTCTAACGGGTCTTTATTTAAGCCTAAGCCTAGACCGGTTAGTTTTAAGGGAGATACGGTTTACGCACGATTAAGCGAAGACCGGATAGGATGTGAATTTTGACCCAACAAGTTCGAAGACTTGTATAATATGGGTTTACTTAACACATTCTGGATTTTGAGACAAAAATGATAATGTTTGACCCGTTTCGGCCAATTTATGCAAACTAGTTACATAAACCGAACCGAACGCGAAAAGAGCGTTACGGGTGACCACAAGAGACATATGCAAGTTTCCTGAGTTAATATGCTCCAAATATGTTATAATATCAGCAAGATATTTTCTATTATGCCCGGAATGTATTTAAACTCAACTTACGCCTCATAAGGGCATTTTGGTCATTTAAAAGGTTATAAAAGAGTTTATTCGTAAATCTGAGTTATGGGTCTGATTTATACAGAAAACATACTTAACTTATCATGTTATAACAGTATGGTATGACCCGTAAGTAAAACTTATCATTTAAAACAAAACTATGCACCTTAGGGGCATTTTGGTAATTTAACAAAGGCTAAAAATGTCGAATTTGGAAATCTGAGTTTATAAACTCGTACTTACTGTTATTTTATAAAAATATGTTAAACACATCAGTAACTATAAGTCTTATATGTTTGATATGGTTATAGTATATACTATGCGTTAAAAATGCCTAAAAAGGCGATTTAGAGCCGTTTCCGGGTTTGTAAAAGAAGGCTGAGATTTTTATACTTCCAGAAGGTTCAACATACATTATTTAATAAATAAAATCAGTAGGAAGTGGTTTGGGGTCAATCGGATTTATAAAACTCGTTTTATGGCCAAAAAGGGCAATTTCGGTATTTACCGAATTAAGCTTAGAGACCTATGATATGATCAGCCAAAAATTAAATAAAAATCTTTAAAAATCTCAAAATAATATATGACATCAGTGTATAAAAGTTTGATACCAAAAAGTGGGTTAAAATAGGCTATGCGCTAATTACGCTATTTATGTAACATAAAGCTTGTAATTTACGATAATGAGCATATCTCTTAAACTAGGCCACAAACTGATATGAAATTTTCGGTGCATGTTTATAAATCAGTAACAAATGATTTTACTCTTTCACTTTTTCAAAAATCGCATTTTATATCAAAAAGGGCAAAATAGTCATATTAAGCATAAACCGGTAACATGCATATGAATCGGTTAATCATGGAATCAATTTGTAAAATTCCAGAGAGTTAATCTTATATAAAAGGTGGTCCAAAATATGCTCTAATGCATATCTTAACATGCATGTACGGATCAGAACTGATAGTCAAAGAAAAAGTCCATTTATGAGACTTTCGGTTCCGATTCGGGTGTAATACAGAAAATTGTCGAGTTGATCATGAAGAAACAAGTTCTTACATTATTTACAAAGTTATTTTGATGATCAAACAGGTTGCATGTAGTCTACATTGTTAATCAAGCTTATTTTTGCAAATAACAGTTCTGTTGACTTTTTGAAACGATCTTTGACTCGACAATTAGCATGTTTAGAGTGTGAATCTGATAATACCCTTTTAGGGGTTTGTTACACTCATAAATACCAACTTGTTGGTACCTTCAATTCGAGATATGACTGAGCACATTTCGTTTAATCATAAAGTCAAACTATATTTACGATATATTTGACTTTTAGTGAATACACTAAGTTAGAACGGATTAGAGGGTGATATAAACACTTACAAAGGTCCTAACAAGCTTAGTGATCACTTATGAGGAAGCCTTGTCGATCAGAAATGCTCCAGGAGAAGTCTTGTGAGTTGTGAGAGTTCAAGTGTTCATGTGTTTCTATAACAAGTGCCTTATATGCAGCTTTTGATCAGATTTATGGATGATTCAGAGTGTTTCTGATGTTATAACAGGTGTTCTTCTGTCCAAAAGTTGCATGAAAGTCGATTGGTCAGTTCTATAATCGAGTACAGCTGGAACCCACTCGCAAACAGCCAAGAACTGGCAGCTGTCGGTCTGTTTCGTCGCTGGGCAGTCGCTCGCGTAGCGCGAGGACACCGTCGCGCAGCGCGACCAGGTGTTTACCAGCTTTCCAAGTTTCAAATGTTGCACATCAGCCCCTGATCTTTTGTAACGTGTTTTGTTCGTTTATTTGGCACTTTAAAGTCTCAAATCTGATTTTTATAAACCTTGGGACTTTTATAAACTTGAGTATGTCCTCGGTTCACTTTGCGCTTACCCGAAAAGTCACGAAATTCACGATAACGTAATTAATCTTTCGTATGCGGTTTTAATCACAACTTTCTCATACGTTCACGAAATTTTATGAAATTTTTATCACATGCTCTTGTGAGTATATTTTATTATTACAAAGCTTCGGGTTTGCCAAAAGATCACTCAGAGGTATAAATTCAACATGTTGACACGTTTAGCCCCTGTAGTTTGTAATTCCTCACTTTCTTCCACTTTTCGCTTCGTATGATCCATGATCTATCCGTTTAAAGTTATATACACCATGTAGGGTTATTGTAGAGCCTATTTATCAGTCGTTGACACTTTGAACCCTTGAATTCACATAGTTTCACCGTTTGTCAACTTTAGTCCCTCTAAAGTATGTTTTCGCATATACAAAGCTTATGACACGTGTCAAGACATTAATGGACGTGAATTTTCCGAGGTGTTACATCCTCACCCCCTTAAAAGAAATCTCGACCTCGAGATTTACTGAAACAAATGAGGGTATTTTTCTTTCATCGTGGATTCTACCTCCCATGTGTATTCGGGACCTCTACGGGCATCCCATTTGACCTTAACAATAGGTATGTGCTTCCTTCGAAGTTTCTTTACCTTTCGGTCTTCAATCGCTAACGGCTTTTCCACAAATTTCAAGCCTTCATCTATATGTACATCCATATACGGTATAACCGGTGGTCCATCAGCGGAACACTTCATCAAATTACAGATGTGGAACACATTATGGATAGCGCTTAGTTCTTCAGGCAGGTTTAACTTATAGGCAACTGACCCGACTCGTTCGATAACCTCGAAAGGTCCTATGTATCTCGGGCTTAGCTTGCCTTTCTTACCAAACCTCATCACCCCCTTCCAGGGTGATACCTTAAGTAACACTTTATCACCTACTTCGAAATGAAAGTCTTTACGATCCGGATCCGCATAACTTTTCTGCCTATCCCTGGCAGCTTTCAAACGATCGCGAATCTGGACAATCTTGTCCGTTGTCTCAAAAACAATTTCTGGTCCTGACAGTTGGACTTCTCCAACTTCCGCCCAACAAATGGGTGATCTACACTTTCTACCGTATAAGGCCTCAAAAGGCGCAGCTTTTATGCTGGTGTGGTAGCTATTGTTGTAGGAGAATTCTATTAGGGGTAGGTTCTTATCCCAACTACCACCTAAATCGATCGCACATGCACGTAGCATGTCTTCCAATGTTTGAATAGTACGCTCACTTTGACCGTCAGTCTGAGGATGATAAGCCGTACTAAAATTTAAACGTGTGCCCAATGATTGTTGGAAACTTTTCCAAAAATGTGACGTGTATCTAGCATCTCTGTCAGAGATAATAGACACAGGTATTCCATGCAAAGCTACAATCTTATCAACATATAACTGGGCTAACATATCGGAGCTATAAGTCTCCTTGATGGGTAGGAAATGTGCTGACTTCGTCAGTCTATCTACTATGACCCATATTGTATCATTTCCTTTCCTCGTCTTTGGTAACTTGGTGATGAAATCCATTGTCACCATCTCCCACTTCCATGTGGGGATTTCAGGTTGTTGTAACAAACCTGATGGTTTCTGGTGTTCTGCTTTGACTTGCGCACAAGTCAAACATTTAGACACATAAGCAGCTACGGACTTTTTCAAACCAATCCACCAGTAGTTTGCTTTTAAATCCTGGTACATCTTGTCTGCTCCAGGATGAACAGAATATTTGGAACTGTGGGCTTCCTGGAGGATAACATCCCGAAGTCCTCCAAAAATTGGAACCCATATTCTTCCATTTAGTCTAAGCATTCCGTCCTTGTCATGAGATAACTGCTCCTCAGTTACTCCCAACTTTTCTTCAGGATAATTAGCTTCCAGCACAGCTTCCTTCTGTGCAGCTAATATCCTTTTGTTCAAATCGTTCTTGATTTCAATGCGCTTAGCATTGATTCTTATAGGCTTAACCCTTTCTTTTCTGCTCAAGGCGTCATCAACTACATTTGCCTTGCCCGGATGGTACTTTATTTCACAGTCATAATCGTTTAGAGTTTCCATCCATCGTCTTTGTCGCATGTTTAAATCCTTCTGATTAAACAAATGTTGAAGGCTCTTGTGATCTGAATAGATCACACACTTGGTTCCATACAGGTAATGCCTCCATAGCTTCAATGCAAATACAACAGCACCCAATTCCAAGTCGTGGGTGGTGTAGTTCTTCTCGTGAATCTTTAGCTGTCGTGAAGCGTAGGCAATGACTTTTCCTTTCTGCATGAGCACACATCCCATACCAGTGTGCGACGCATCACAATACACCACAAATTCATCTATACCATCGGGCAGTGTTAGTACTGGTGCATTGCTCAACTTGTTCTTCAGAATATCGAAGGATTCCTGCTGCTTAGGGCCCCAATCAAACTTAACCTTCTTACGCGTCAACGAGGTAAGGGGCGCAGCAATCCTTGAAAAGTTTTCGATGAACCGCCTATAGTATCCTGCTAAACCCAGGAAACTGCGAATTTCCGTAGGCGTCTTTGGCTCTTGCCAATTCATCACTGCTTCTACTTTGGCGGGATCCACTTGGATACCACGCTCGCTCACTACATGTCCAAGGAATTGGACTTCTCGAAGCCAAAATTCGCACTTCGAGAATTTGGCGTAGAGTTTCTCTTGGTGTAGGAGTTTGAGAATACATCGAAGGTGTTTCTCGTGGTCAGCCTTGTTCTTCGAGTAGATAAGGATGTCGTCAATAAAGACGATGACGAATTTATCCAGATAAGGCTTGCAGACGCGATTCATGAGATCCATGAATGCGGCTGGTGCATTGGTGAGCCCGAAAGGCATCACTAGGAACTCGTAGTGTCCATAACGAGTCCTAAACGCTGTCTTGTGCACGTCTTCATCCTTGACCTTCAACTGGTGATAACCTGACCTCAAGTCGATCTTGGAGAAGTAGCTTGCCCCTTGCAACTGGTCGAACAGATCGTCGATCCTGGGCAAAGGATACCTATTCTTGATAGTGACTTTATTTAGCTCGCGGTAATCGATGCACAGACGCATCGATCCATCCTTCTTTTTGACAAATAAGATAAGCGCTCCCCAGGGAGACGAACTAGGCCTAATAAAACCTTTCGCTAACAGATCATCTAATTGCGTCCTTAACTCCTTCATTTCCGTTGGAGCCAATCTATATGGTGCTCTCGCCACTGGTGCTGCACCCGGAATAATGTCGATTCGAAATTCCACTTGCCTATCTGGTGGTAAACCAGGTAGTTCTTCAGGGAAAACTTCTGGGTATTCCGATATGACAGGGATGTCTTCAATCTTCGGCTTAGGCTCATCAACAGTAACTTGTGCCATATAAATGACACAACCCTTCTGCATACATCTGGATGCCTTGAGCATGGACACTTGCTCAGGTAATCCATGCTGGGTATCTCCTTGGATAGTGAGTGACTCACCAGACGGAGTTTTCACTACCACTTGCTTTCTATTGCACACAATCTGGGCTTGGTGGTGTGATAACCAATCCATGCCTATTACTATGTCAAAACCAGCTAGTTTAAAGGGAAGTAAGGATAATGGAAACGAGTGATTCCTAATGGATATAACACATCCATCTAAAATAGTTGAAGCGGTTTCTATGGTTCCATCAGCTAACTCCACTTCATACTTCACACTTAAAGGTTTTACAGGCAATTTCAGCAAGTCACAAAACTTATTATCTACAAATGATTTATCTGCTCCAGAATCAAACAGGACTCTAGCAAAGATATCATTTACAAGAAACGTACCAGTAATTACGTTGTCGTCCTGGATAGCCTCTTTAGCGTCCATCCTGAAGACCCTCGCATTGGTCTTCTTTCCGTCTTCGGCTTTCTTGGCATACTTTGGGCAGTTTGACTTAATATGCCCCTTCTCGTTGCAACCATAACAGGTTGCATCCTTCAACTTCCTACATTCCAAAGTCTTGTGTTCTGTGGACTTACTGATTCCACAGGGTCTTGCGAGAGACTGGGATCTTGACTCAAGTCGACATTTCCCAAAATGATACCTCCTACAAGTCTTACATTTGGGCTTTTCCCCTGATTGTTGCCCATTCTTCTTCGATCCCGACCCTTTCCTGTGGTCGTCATTCCCTCTGTGTCTCTTCTCTGACCTTCGTGAGGTATCATCCTCACGTTTTCTCTTGTTCTCGGCCTCTTTGTTCCTCAGCGATCTTAGTCGGACCGCGTCCATTGTGAGGGACAAGGAGAGGTCAGTTACTGACCTGAAAGTCGTTGGCCGAGAGGCCTTCACACTTGCCTTTATTGCGGGTTCTAACCCCCCGATAAAATGAGCGATTCTCCTTGGTTCAGGGGTTACAAGATATGGAACCAATCGAGACATCGTGTTGAAGCTCGTTAAGTAGGCTTGGCAGTCCAGGTTTGTCATCACCAATGATACAAAATCGGACTCTATTTTCTCCACCTCATGCTGCGGGCAGAAATTTTCCTTGATGAGAGCAACAAATTGCTCCCAGTTCATGCTGTACAAATGTACCTTTCCGGTGGCCTGGATCAGTGATCTCCACCATGATAGGGCTTCGCCTTTAAAGGACTGGGACACGAACTTCACAATGTCCCTTTCAGCACATCCACTTATGTCTACCACTGTATCAATCTCATCCAACCAGGTTATGCAGTCGACAGCCCCTTTTTCCCCAGTAAAGTCTCGGGGCTTACATGAAACAAAGTACTTGTACGTGCATCCTCTAGCAGGAGGCGCATCATTTCTCACAATCTTCTTAGAGGGGACACAGTTCTGGTTGGAGGAGTGTATATCATTGTCTTTCTTGGGTTCCTCTTTCTTAGGTATAACCTTCATAGAGGGCGGCTTACTATGAGCCTCTGACTGAACCCTGGGTTTCGACTTGGGATGAGATGCAGATCGAGTCCTACTATGGGTCTCGTTGGATTCACTATATTGTCTATTCATTGCTTCGACAACAGCCTCATTTACTAATGCTTTCAATTCGGCACCAGTTACTAGTATCTTCGTGTTATGAGGGTCATTTGCTGGATGACTATTCATTTCTTCCGACTTAGTCATGTAGTCTTAAATGCTACATAAAACAAGGACAAAGTCTATTTAGAAATCTAACTATTATTATCGTTCTTGACGATTTATTAACCATGGTAATTAAAAGCCATATTAGTTAATTTGTTAAGTAGTTTCATTTAGGACTTTTTATCAATAATTTTATCCTAAAAATGAATTACATATATTGGCACAATAGGCCTAGTCACGTAGACAGTTTCTAAATTATAAATTTAGATTTTTATAGGATTAAGGTTTGAATAATCAAAACGAATCAATCCTTTCTTTGGCAGGGAGTCTATAAGCTACGACTGCCTTTCTGTTTTATATGGCATTTATTATGACCCGTAGGCATTATGTCACTTTCAATTATATATAAAAATATAAATTGGATAATTTATTAAAAAGGATGACATGTGTGATTTCACGGATCACATTAGTCAAGAGTGTTAACATATTTGCAGATGTTAACAGAGATTGGAATCTTTTTAAACAGGTTATACCGTCTTGGCTAGGTTTATGACAACATAACAGCTAGGTTTTACCTTTTAAGATCCTTATTATTAAAATGGTGAATTACAATAATAATGCTATTTTCCATTTATTCATTTATTATATTTATCCATATAATTTAAAAATGAAAAGCTGAAATTACCATTCTAATTTAAAATTAATGAGTACAAAATTGCCCTAAACGGGACTTTTCATAAATATCATGCCCACGCAGGGGCTAAAAAAATAACAAACCCTCGCAGGGGTCGAAATAAAAGATATGCCCACACAGGGCGAAACAGAAGAAAAATTTCCCACGCAGGGGTAGAGTACATAAAGATATGTCCACGCAGGGACATGATTATCACTAAAATAAACAAAGGATTTAGTAATCCTTCTTGCTCTTACCCTTGAGCAAGTTTACCACCTTCTGAATCATTCCCCGGTTACGCCTCTGATTATTCTCCAACTCCTGCCGAAATTCTTGACGCACCCCTTGAATCTCCTGTATGATTTCCTGAACTTGGGGTGGCGACATTGTCGGCGCCTGAGGTGGTTGCTGATAGTACGACGGCTGAGGAGGCTGGTAGAGCGGAGGTTGAAGCGGTTGCGGCTGCTGATACTGTGGAGGTTGAAGAGGCTGCGACTGTTGATACCCATATGATGGATACCCATAGGTCGAGGGTCCTGTGGCCCAGGGACCTCCATATGAACCTCCCGGTTGGGGAACGTTGAAGCTTGAGGCCAACCAGTAGGGATCCTCAGAAAAGTTGTAGCCGGGGGGAAACTGCGGCTCGAATGGGTTAAATGCTGCGGCACTAGTATAAGCAGGGATTGGGTCTCCAAAACCCCGTGGTGGTGGTGCGACTGGCGCAGTAGTTACCTCTGAGACGGGGTGTGAGGATTCCCCCATCTCTTCTTCTTCTTCAACTGGCGAGTACCTGCTGCTGCTTGACTGTGGAGGGGTGCGGATACGCACTCCTCCTCGCGAGGACATCCTCGCGTTCGTTCCTCTCCTTCGCCTCGGGGGCGAGGGAGGATGAGTCGGAGGTGGTGGTGGCGGTGGAGTAACCGCCACAAATCGAGAATCCGTAGATGGATTCTGCTGCTGCTCTGGCTGCTGCTGCTGGTGGTGCAGGGGAGAACTGTGGTAGGACGGGTGGAGAGGAGAGTTGTGGTAACTGGGAGTGTACACCCAGTTGTGCTGCCTGAAGTTCTCCTCGAAACTATCGGGACCATTGTAAGGTGATCCCAAAAAGGGTGACCCATCAGATATCTCGATGGGGTGGTTTGGTGTTCCAGAGGGTGGCATGACAGGATCAGTATCCTCGTCGACATCCATCGGGTTGCCACCCGAAAAATGGTCTTCCGGTCCCAGTGGGTTAAAACCCACTGGTTCTTGAAGATAATCGTCAGGGTCGTACAGCCCCTGAAAGGTGGGTGATGTGTTGTCAAAGGGTGACTGGTGTCCAAGTAGGGGAATGTAGGACTGCGGTGAGTGGTGGGGCTCATTCTCCGAATGATGCCCAAATGAGTGGGGAAAGGATGGTGAGGAGGCTGGTTCAGTAAAGGATCTCCAAAGATCCCGAGCATCCTGGTTGTGGGAATCCGAAGGTGACCTCCGGTGTGAGGGCCCAGCCTCATGGTCATTTGGAGCCACAAATGCTCCATTTCCTCTTCCTCGGCCTCTCATACGTGGCGGCATGATTAAATCCTGTAAAACACAAACAAGTGATACAACAAAATATTTATAAGACAAAATTAGAAAATGTAAACAAAAAATTGGAAATTTCCTAAGTTCTTTGTCTAGACTCGAGAATCGAGGAATGTGCAATTGTGTAACTGAGATTAAACACAAAAGGCTAGTGTTTAATTCACTCAGCGTTGGCTCTGATACCAACCTGTCACACCCCTACTTTCCACGTGTCACCGGTGGGCCCGGTGGGGGTATCGTGACGTCGTTGGTATCATCATAGACAAACAACACAATATAATAATGCACAGCGGAAGCAAAAGATAGATTCATTTCAACTTTAATTAAAAATGTAATATTAATTATCACAAGTAGTTGAAACGGATCCACAGGCGGATCGAAAATAAAATAGGATAATTGTTCAACAGTTTATTTGTCGTCCAAGCTGCGTGACCTATTGTGGACGCTCTAGAAGCCTGCCAGCCTATTACGTGTAGTACCTGCACTTAATCTTTTTGGGAAAAATACGTCAGTTTACACTGGTAAATACAATTCGACTGACTCATTTTGAAAAGGTTGAAAATTGATTTAAATGCACAAGGCACTAAACATTTTTATTAACTTGGGTCAATTATTTAATATAATAATCATGTGAACGAATTACATGTTACTTGCGTTCAGTGGCCCGGATCTAGTCCGGGCTAAAGATCAATGGACCCACCACATTCAAGAGTTATATACAGACAGGTGTACGCCTACACCCCGTACTCAGGTCGTGGCCATCTCGTAGGATGATGCCAAGGATATCCGGGACATGGTCAATTAACCCCCTAAAGGCCTTAAGTGAACAAGACTGTTTAAACGAGCCGATTAAATTATTCCAACTACCCACGTAACGGTGGAGGATTTAATGCCCGATCAAGCGGTATTCTATATACCGTAACCCAAGCCCGTATAGGGAAAATAAGCCAAAGAGTATTTACCTGAATAAGTATCAATCACAATCAAGAAAAATGCAAGTATCTTTTACTGGTGCTCCTAATCTGGAACAAAGGTTTATAATAACCTATTAGATTTCTAACGGGTCTTTATTTAAGCCTAAGCCTAGACCGGTTAGTTTTAAGGGAGATACGGTTTACGCACGATTAAGCGAAGACCGGATAGGATGTGAATTTTGACCCAACAAGTTCGAAGACTTGTATAATATGGGTTTACTTAACACATTCTGTATTTTGAGACAAAAATGATAATGTTTGACCCGTTTCGGCCAATTTATGCAAACTAGTTACATAAACCGAACCGAACGCGAAAAGAGCGTTACGGGTGACCACAAGAGACATATGCAAGTTTCCTGAGTTAATATGCTCCAAATATGTTATAATATCAGCAATATATTTTCTATTATGCCCGGAATGTATTTAAACTCAACTTACGCCTCATAAGGGCATTTTGGTCATTTAAAAGGTTATAAAAGAGTTTATTCGTAAATCTGAGTTATGGGTCTGATTTATACAGAAAACATACTTAACTTATCATGTTATAACAGTATGGTATGACCCGTAAGTAAAACTTATCATTTAAAACAAAACTATGCACCTTAGGGGCATTTTGGTAATTTAACAAAGGCTAAAAATGTCGAATTTGGAAATCTGAGTTTATAAACTCGTACTTACTATTATTTTATAAAAATATGTTAAACACATCAGTAACTATAAGTCTTATATGTTTGATATGGTTATAGTATATACTATGCGTTAAAAATGCCTAAAAAGGCGATTTAGAGCCGTTTCCGGGTTTGTAAAAGAAGGCTGAGATTTTTATACTTCCAGAAGGTTCAACATACATTATTTAATAAATAAAATCAGTAGGAAGTGGTTTGGGGTCAATCGGATTTATAAAACTCGTTTTATGGCCAAAAAGGGCAATTTCGGTATTTACCGAATTAAGCTTAGAGACCTATGATATGATCAGCCAAAAATTAAATAAAAATCTTTAAAAATCTCAAAATAATATATGACATCAGTGTATAAAAGTTTGATACCAAAACGTGGGTTAAAATAGGCTATGCGCTAATTACGCTATTTATGTAACATAAAGCTTGTAATTTACGATAATGAGCATATCTCTTAAACTAGGCCACAAACTGATATGAAATTTTCGGTGCATGTTTATAAATCAGTAACAAATGATTTTACTCTTTCACTTTTTCAAAAATCGCGTTTTATATCAAAAAGGGCAAAATAGTCATATTAAGCATAAACCGGTAACATGCATATGAATCGGTTAATCATGGAATCAATTTGTAAAATTCCAGAGAGTTAATCTTATATAAAAGGTGGTCCAAAATATGCTCTAATGCAGATCTTAACATGCATGTACGGATCAGAACCGATAGTCAAAGAAAAAGTCCATTTATGAGACTTTCGGTTCCGATTCGGGTGTAATACAGAAAATTGTCGAGTTGATCATGAAGAAACAAGTTCTTACATTATTTACAAAGTTATTTTGATGATCAAACAGGTTTCATGTAGTCTACATTGTTAATCAAGCTTATTTTTGCAAATAACAGTTCTGTTGACTTTTTGAAACGATCTTTGACTCGACAATTAGCATGTTTAGAGTGTGAATCTGATAATACCCTTTTAGGGGTTTGTTACACTCATAAATACCAACTTGTTGGTACCTTCAATTCGAGATATGACTGAGCACATTTCGTTTAATCATAAAGTCAAACTATATTTACGATATATTTGACTTTTAGTGAATACACTAAGTTAGAACGGATTAGAGGGTGATATAAACACTTACAAAGGTCCTAACAGGCTTAGTGATCACTTATGAGGAAGCCTTGTCGATCAGAAATGCTCCAGGAGAAGTCTTGTGAGTTGTGAGAGTTCAAGTGTTCATGTGTTTCTATAACAAGTGCCTTATATGCAGCTTTTGATCAGATTTATGGATGATTCAGAGTGTTTCTGATGTTATAACAGGTGTTCTTCTGTCCAAAAGTTGCATGAAAGTCGATTGGTCAGTTCTATAATCGAGTACAGCTGGAACCCACTCGCAAACAGCCAAGAACTGGCAGCTGTCGGTCTGTTTCGTCGCTGGGCAGTCGCTCGCGTAGCGCGAGGACACCGTCGCGCAGCGCGACCAGGTGTTTACCAGCTTTCCAAGTTTCAAATGTTGCACATCAGCCCCTGATCTTTTGTAACGTGTTTTGTTCGTTTATTTGGCACTTTAAAGTCTCAAATCTGATTTTTATAAACCTTGGGACTTTTATAAACTTGAGTATGTCCTCGGTTCACTTTGCGCTTACCCGAAAAGTCACGAAATTCACGATAACGTAATTAATCTTTCGTATGCGGTTTTAATCACAACTTTCTCATACGTTCACGAAATTTTATGAAATTTTTATCACATGCTCTTGTGAGTATATTTTATTATTACAAAGCTTCGGGTTTGCCAAAAGATCACTCAGAGGTATAAATTCAACATGTTGACACGTTTAGCCCCTGTAGTTTGTAATTCCTCACTTTCTTCCACTTTTCGCTTCGTATGATCCATGATCTATCCGTTTAAAGTTATATACACCATGTAGGGTTATTGTAGAGCCTATTTATCAGTCGTTGACACTTTGAACCCTTGAATTCACATAGTTTCACCGTTTGTCAACTTTAGTCCCTCTAAAGTATGTTTTCGCATATACAAAGCTTATGACACGTGTCAAGACATTAATGGACGTGAATTTTCCGAGGTGTTACAAATAACTAAGATAATCTCTTAAATAAGTGCAAAAGTGCGGAAATAATCAAAGGTTACACTAAACACGAGTCGAAGCCAAGTGATTCATCTTGTCTATCTGTTTTTATTTTTATTTTATTTTTCAGGATTTTAGTTAGCTTTTATTTTTCTAGTTTAAAAACCTTTTTTCTAATTTTTTGATTTGATTAGACGTTGAGGATAAACCGGTACTAAAAGCTCTTGTGTCCTTGGACGACCTCGGTATCTTGCCAACACTATACTACGCTCACGATGGGTGCACTTGCCCATATGTGTGTTTGGTGTTAGTAAAATATCGTGTTTTATAAATTTAAAACTTGGCTAAAAAGTGTTAAAAAGGGCTTAAAATATACATAAAAATCCATATCACACTTTACGCACATCAAGTTTTTGGCGCCGTTGCCGGGGACACAAGGATTTTAAGAAAGTTAGAAATCAGCGGCCTAATCGTTTTTCTAATTTTTCTGTTTTTTAGGATTTTTCCTAGTTTTTCAGTTTCTGCAGACGCTCAGCACGGGCCGTGCCTGGTCGGACACGGGCCGTGCCCAGCCTTGTTACTGGCAGTTCTTATTTTCCGAGTTACAGGGAGCTGAGCACGGGGCCGTGTCGGTGCAACACGGGGCCGTGTCCAGCTCCCAGCAACAGGGATCCGGAAAACAATTAGTGTATCTCCGACCACGGGCCGTGTTCACCTGAGCACGGGGCCGTGGTGAACCTTCTGACCAACGTTCTTTTTTGTTTTTATTGCAGGACTTGGAACCCAGGCGCCACATCTGAACTTTCTACGTAGTGCATGAGCTCCAGTTCTAGTAGAGACATAAAAGAACCTCTTGAAGAACCCGAACGCTTTCTCAGAAAAAGACTTAAAGCTAAAAACCAAGAGAAAGTCTCGGGGGATCCACTTCCAATGGCGGACCAACGTACCCTCATGGATTACCTACGACCCACTGTAGGTAATCTCGGCGCCGCTATCAATGCACCGAATGTCGAAGCTAATAACTTCGAACTTCGGCCACATTTGATACAAATGCTTCAAGACTCTGCAACCTTCCATGGGCTTGCGGACGAGGATCCCCATCTACATATTACTAATTTCTTAGAAATATGTGATACCTTTCGGATCAATGGAGCATCAAACGACGCCATCCGCCTTCGGATGTTTCCATTTTCACTAAAAGACCGAGCTAAGGCTTGGCTTAACACCATCCCAGTTGGCTCGGTAAACACCTGGGATGAACTAGCCCAAAAGTTTCTATATAAGTATTTCCCTCCTGCTAAAACGGCTAAATTAATGACTGAAATTAATACATATTCACAAGAGGATGGGGAATCCTTATATGAAACTTGGGAAAGGTTCAAGGAGCTACTAAGAAAGTGTCCTCATCACGGTCTTGCGGTATGGCAACAAGTATCCACGTTCTACAATGGGTTGTTGCCACACACGAGACAAACACTTGATTCTAGCTCCGGGGGACTTTTAGGTAATCGTCGCCCAAATGAAATATATAATCAAATTGAGGAAATTGCTCAAACCAATTTTCAGTGGCACACTCCCCGAGGCGATAAATCTATTGCCCCGGGCACCCATAAGGTTGATGAAAGCACTTCTTTACAAGCTCAAATCGAGGCCCTTTCTTCAAAAATCAAAAAGTTAGAAATGGCAAAAACGGTCTCGGTAATGGCTTGTGAAGGGTGTGGTGGGCCACATGAAAATTGGAGTTGTATGAAAGAATTAGATGAACAAACGGAAACGGTAAACTACATTGATAATAGACCTAGGCCGTCGGGTCCTCCAACGGGTACCTACAACCAAGGATAGCGTAACCACCCTAACCTTGGTTGGAGAGATCCCGACAATAGTAGTAACCAACAAAACCAACGAACTAACTTTCAACAACCACAAAATTTCTCTCAACAACAAGGTGGACGAGAAAGGCTTGAAGATACCGTATCTCGCCTCATCTCCGACACCGAAAAGAAAAACTCGGATCGATTTCAACAATTGGAATCGAATTTTAGAAATCAATAAGCTAGCTTTCAAAACATTGAAAAACAATTAAATCAAATAGCTCAAAATTTCTCCGAGAGACCACAAGGCACGTTACCAAGTAATACCGAAACCAACCCAAAGGCGCAAGTACATCTCATCACAATGAGAAACCGCACCGTAGGTCCCGAAGAGGCTCCACTTCCACCAACTGAAAGAAGCCAGTCTAGCCAAACCACAACTCCAACCGCACCCTAACAAGAGAAGCCTTCTCCACCAGTTCAAGAGCCTACCAAGACTCCTCCGGTTCCATACCCCGGTCGGTTAATTCGTCAAAAGACCGATGAGCAATTCGCAAAGTTCGAAAATTTGCTAAAACAATTGCATGTTAATATTCCATTTATCGAAGTCCTAACTCAAATGCCTAAATATTCAAAATTTATGAGGGACTTCCTCACTCATAAAAAGGAAAATTGAATCATTGCAATTAGTTAACTTAGGCGAAGAATGCTCCGCCTTACTACTCAACAAACTCCCACAGAAAAAGATTGATCCTGGAAGCTTCACGATTCCTTGCTCGATTGGGGAATCCCCCATTCGCAATGCACTAGCCGATCTTGGGGCTAGCATCAACATCATGCCCGCATCAATGTTCAAACGACTTGGCCTAGGAAAAACGAGCCCTACAAAGATGAGTATACAACTTGCCGACAGATCCGTCAAATATCCACAAGGTGTCGCTGAAAATCTATTGGTCAAAGTAGACAATTTTGTCTTCCCTGACGACTTTGTTATACTAGACATGGAAGAAGACACCGAAGTCCCTCTCATCCTAGGGAGGCCATTTCTAGCCACTGCCCAAGCAGTGGTAGACATGAATGACGGAACACTAACATTGAAGTTCGGGGACGAGGAAGTGAAGTTTGGAGTCGGAAAAAGAGTAGAACACGAAGACCCGGTCAACTACATGAAGGTCGTAAACTCAAGCTTGGATGATGCTCTCCGATGGTGTAGCATGGGATGCAAAACATCCCACTTGGGTAACATATGACCAGGCTTTGGGTCTAGGCAAGGACCCTTATAAACATGGCGCACCATTGAGGCATTCCGCGGAACTATCCTTAGTTTAGATTAATTTTTATGTTTTCTAGTTTAGTTTTAATTTTCAGGAATAAAACACACTCGGGATGGTGAAGGATAACAAGGGAAACTTGGACCAGCACCCCATGCACGAAAACAGGGCCATCCGACAAAATTTCTTCATTACAACAAGTTCAGCACGGGCCGTGTCCGCCCAACACGGCCCCGTGCTGCACAATCTGCAGAAAATGCCCAGTTCAGGTAAACTGGACACGGTCCGTGTTCACCCAACACGCCCCCGTGCCCAGGCTTCTGTTTCTCTTTATTCATTTCTGTTACTGGCACCTGAACACGGGGCCGTGTCCAGGCGCCCAGTAACATAAAATTTTGCTTTTTCACACCTTTTTACACATTCAATCAACCTAAAAACTTATTTTTTGGACACATTGAGGACAATGTGTAATTTAAGTGTGGGGGGATGCTAAAACTTTGAATCTTGCAAGTCCTAATTACAAGCCTTACACAAAACTCTATTGGAACCGCTAATCACCCCAAATTTTTTTCAAAAATTTTCATTTTTTTTTACTTGTCTAGGTTTAACTTGGGAATTTCAAGTTTCTAAAAAGATTATATTTTTACAAATTTACAACCGTTAGCGTCGTGATAAAAAGAACCAACATAAGAAAATTATGAAAAGGCATGACAAGCTTAGTTAAAATTTGATTATATATACTTGATCACATAAAAACCCATTCCCACAAAAGTGAGTTTTGAGCCTTTATTGAGCATACAAATACATATCTTTAAACTAAATGCTCATTTTTCGTTTCTTGTGTGAATAGTCGCTTGGTTCTTACGACTCTAGAACTTGCCACGATGATACATTCCCGGCCCTTACCAACTTAAACCCGAGTAAGTAAATGATGGAGGCATTAGGACTAACCCTTTTTATTTCTACACCATTATTTTTTTTTTTTTACCATCTACCCAAAATCCCCCTAGTTAAACCACTTTGAGCCTAAACATTTTCATTTCTTAACCCAAAACCAAACACCCTTTCACCCACCAAAACCTTTTTTTTATTTTTAACCCTTTGTTTTAGTAACAAGCTCGGTTTCTCGTATGACTTTTCAAAGAAAATATATATATATATATATATATATATATATATATATATATATATATATATATGTTGATGATGAAGCAAAAGAAATAAACAAGCAAGTTCATCAAAAATAACTTTGTTTGAATAATAGCTTCATCAAAATAAAAAAAAATAAAAAAAAGAAGTCTTACGGAAACCGATGCTTTTTACGCTTTTCGCCTTTTTTCTACTAACCACTAACCCAACCACCTACCTTTAACCCAAGCCTAACCCTTCACCCAAAAGTCCTCTTAATATTTACAAAGGTTTATAGTTAAAAAGGAGGATGATTGATTGCTTGGCAAGCCTATGGTAGGAGTAAGTTCCATGCCGCTCTCGAGTGATTCACTAAAATACATCTTCAGCCGAGTGTTGAGTAATCCCCCGTGAGGTATGTGAACTTGTATATAAATGGAATTTTAAAAAGGCATGTTATGCCCTAATAAGTAATTTATGAAAAGTTTTAAATAAATCATGACGAATAGGATTGTAAATAAATAAAAATAAAAACTTAATAAAGAATCTTGGAAATCCCGACACTCTATGACAAGCCCAAAAACCTTCTCTTCTACCCATTCCATCTGGGAGTGTAAAGCCACATTATAAAGAGTTTTGCTTGAGGACAAGCAAAGATTCAAGTATGGGGGTATTTGATGTGTGCAAAATGCAATATATAAATTACATCAATTGTGGCATAAAACTGACCCTTTTTTAGTATTAATATTGGAAAAGTGTGCTTTTGTCTTCCTTTTGTATTTTCAGGATTAAATGAGCTCAAATTAACAAAAGAAGCAAAAAGTCAGCTAAATCTAACATAAATACAAGAAAAGGAACAAATGTGGCATGCCCGACCTCCCCGACAGCATCTTCCCAAGCAAAACAAGAAAACAGAAGGCTGAAAATGCCCCGTGCCTAGTGAACACGGGAGCGTGCCCAAGTGCCAGCATAAAAGACAAAGCTATAGAAGCTTCTATCGCCCACCACGGGGCCGTGCTCAGTGGACACGGGGCCGTTGTCAACTATAAGATTCGCAGAATCCAGGCAAATCTTGATAGTACATATATGCTTCTGCACACGGGGGCGTGCCCAGCGGACACGGAGGTGTGGTCAACTAATGTAGACAAACTGCAATTAATGAAGACAGAGAAGAGGATGGACACGGGGCCGTGCCCACTGGACACGGGGCCATGCCCGAGCTACTGTTCGGGCTATAAATAGGGGTGCTTGGCTCATTTGCAAACCATCCCTTGGCACACCACCTCTCTCACACTTCACACACCACCCACCACCATCATCCACCACTATCATCCATTGTCCATCATAGAGTGTGTGAGTCGTCTCGGGATCCAAGATTGATCGTAAGAGTTCTTGACAATCAAAGGCCATGTTTGCCTAAGTCTCTTACATCACTTGGTGAAGACAAGTGTCTAGTGTAATACTTTTTATTTTTAATCTTTTCGCACTTTTTACTTGGTTATGTATTAATGACTTTAATAACTAGTTTCTTATGTTGAAGGTGATTCTTCCTTATCGTTTGTCCGTGGTGTCTTGGCATTATTTTACTGTCTATATAAAATAAAAGATTTTCACCATTCATATCTCCACGGTCTATATGGAGGTATGTTGGCTACCTGTTGGGGGTTAAGGGAACGGTTTGGTAAGAGTCTTGCCTTGTTCAGTGTATAGATCCTGCAAGGACCTGGGTCAAATTTAGTAGGACCTCATTCAATACCCACCGGTATTGGATGGCGGGGGTCCAAACTCTTTGATCCCCTCATATGTAAGCTACTATTAATACTTTAACCCGGCTACTTAGGACTGTATCCCAGCTGACTCAGACTACTTAGCCGAGGGTAACATCACCTTCAAAAGAGGGGCCTACCACAATACGCATTAATAACTTAATTAATTATCTTTCAATAATCCGACCCTTTAGGATTGTATCCTTGCTGACTCAAACTACTGGGTTGAGGGTAACGTCACCTTCAAAAGAGGGGCCTACTACAATAACTAAGATAATCTCTTAAATAAGTGCAAAAGTGCGGAAATAATCAAAGGTTACACTAAACACGAGTCGAAGCCAAGTGATTCATCTTGTCTATCTGTTTTTATTTTTATTTTATTTTTCAGCATTTTAGTTAGCTTTTATTTTTCTAGTTTAAAAACCTTTTTTTCTAACTTTTTGATTTGATTAGACATTGATGATAAACCGGTACTAAAAGCTCTTGTGTCCTTGGACGACCTCGGTATCTTGCCAACACTATACTACGCTCACGATGGGTGCACTTGCCCATATGTGTGTTTGGTGTTAGTAAAATATCGTGTTTATAAATTTAAAACTTGGCTAAAAAGTGTTAAAAAGGGGCTTAAAATATACATAAAAATCCATATCACACTTTACGCACATCACTCGGGCTTAAAAATTAATCTTCAAAAATCTAACTTATGCGGGTTGGGTGTTGATAGTGGGTCTGTGTCTGATATGGCTAAAGTGATTGGGTGTAAATCGGATTCTATTCCTCTTACATGCTTGGGAATTAAGGTGGGGTCGAATATGAACAGAATTAAAAATTGGACTCCTATAATTGAGATTTTTGATAAAAGATTGTCGATGTGGAAAGCTAAAACTTTATCTATGGGGGGAGACTAACTTTGATAAATTCAGTTTTGGAAAGCCTACTTATTTATTATTTGTCTTTGTATAAAGCCCCAGTGGGTGTTTTAAAGGCCCTCGAGGCCAAGATGAGAAAATTCTTATGGGCCGGTTCAGGTAACATTTCTAAGATGAACTGGGTGTCTTGGGATTGGGTTACTTGGACCAAGACAAAAGGTGGGTTGGGTATTAGGCTATTAGCAGGTTAAAAGAGGTCAATGAAGCCCTTCTTGTCAAATGGGGGTGGAGATATAGGGCTGAAAATCATAATCTGTGGTGTAAATTGGTGGAAGCGTGTCACTGTAAGAATAACCAAAGGATCTTCCTTCCTATTAACGATAATATATCGGGGTGTTGGAAAAATATTGTGAATCTGATTTCCAAAGTGAAAATTAATGGGAAAGGTCTAAATCATCTTATTATGGGTAAAGTTGGGAATGGGGTTGATATTCAGTTTTGGATCGATACGTGAGTGGGTGATCTTCCCTTCAGGGAAAGGTGGCCCCGTTTATTTGGTTTGGAGTTGTTTAAATTGTGTAGGGTTGCAAAGAGATTGGATATTGGAAGAGGAAATGGAGTGTTCAAATGGCAGTGGTCTAGACAGCCTGAGTCGGAAGAGGAGCTTAAGGAATGGAAGGAATGTTGCGAGGTGCTTAGTATGGTGAGTCTTTCCGTTGGTAAGGATGCTTAGTTTTGGAGTGGTGATAGTCAGAATGGTTTCTCGGTGAAGGCAGTCAAATCGGCTTTGATTACGGATAGAGGTAGTTGTTACCCTCCAAATTTTATTTGGTGTAAATGGGTTCCTATTAAATGCAATATTATGAACTGGAGAGGCAATCTGGATAAGCTTCATTCTAGAATAAATTTAAGAAGAAGGAATGTTGACATATCTTCTACAATATGCCCCTTGTGTGAAGAAACCGAGGAATCGGTTGAGCATTTGTTCACTGCATGCTCGGTAGCTTTGAGGGTGTGGACGGCTTTCAGTGACTGGTGCAACATCCTGCCGCTCTACCTATTTGAATGTAAAGACATTTTAGAAATCCACAAATTCATTAAGTGTAGTAAGAAGGAGGAGAAGATCATTTATGGGTTGGCTTTGATAACGTCTTGGTGCATATGTAAAGAAAGGAATGGAGTGGCTTTTAAAGAGAAAATATGTAGCCCGCAAGATATCATATGGGAGTTAAAATCTAGAAGTTTCACGTGGGTTAAAAATAGATCTTGATGTAAGTCTATTAGATGGACGGAATGGTGTAAATACCCTATGTATATCTTGTAATTTTTCTTGCCCTTTGCCCGTTTGGGTCGGGGGTGCTGTTGTGTGTTTGGCCTTTTGCCCGTTTGGGTCGGAGGTTGTTTAAATGAAGTTTAATTTTCAAAAAAAAATTATAGAAGGCTCAAACTATTATTATATCCCTGTATTTTATTTTCACACTCTTTTACACACCCTCTCTATATATTTATGTACGTATAGAGAGAGATGACGAGAAGGGATGTGTGAATATTATTTCTCTCATAGAATATAGAGTAAAAGTGTAATTTGTGTTTCTATGGTTTGGTGGCAGGATTAACATGTCATTCTCAAACTTTTTTTAGTTTCCTAAGGTTATAAGGGGTGCATGCCTAACCCCTTTAGGCAAAGTTTCCCCCCACCCAATCATGTTGTGCCATGTAATTTGCCTCTCATTCTTGCCTAATGCCCAAAAAACATAAGGGGTGCATGCCTAAAATGAGATTAGGCAAACTAATTAAAAAAAAAGCATGTGATTGGTTGATTTGGGTATGGGTCCCACCACTTACCCTCTCCTCTTCTCTTCTCTTGCCGCATGCGGCATCTTCTCCCCGAATTTCCTCCAAAAAATCGGCAAACTCATGTTGGTCGTGGACATGCCGTGTGGTATGCATGTTGCCGAAAGGGGTTACCGAAGGCTCCCTGTATACCCTAAGGACTTTAGTTATAAAATCTAACATTAATTTGAGTGAATTTATAAAAACACAAAAGTCAAACGGTGCAACACATGTTCTTCGTCTTCTCCATGTGTGTTCCGATTTTGGTACACTAGTGCAACACATGTTATTACAGTCATCGACGATCATTCGATTTGGTTGAATAGTTGTCGTTATCGATTTGTTTAACTCTTTCGTTCATCAGTTATCGTCGTTTGCTTGGAGTAGGATTTGACTTAATCTCATCGGTTCAAATTTTTATCAACGATGATTAGTGTATTTGAGATAATGATTTTGCATATGAGTTCTTTTAGGTCTACAAAACACCATTAAATGTAAAAACTCCAAACTTGGAAGATGGGACGTATTACAACCTTAACAGATAAAGTTGAACAAAACAGTAAATACAAACAGTAACTGAAAATACGGATAATTTATTACTAGCATTTATTATAATAAAATCCCTCCTAAACTACGCACCAAAAACATCCTATAAAGAGAAACGTCTCAGCACAATCCATTAATAACACCAAAAAACAACGCCATGTTTCATAAAACCCACTCACTTAAAAACGCCAACAATAGTTAATGTTGGTGCATTCATCTGTCGTCTTCGTCTTATGTCGAGTCTCGGGTTCGTTGCGGTTTTGTTCAAGCATGATGTCATGATGACATCATCAAGATGACATCATCAATGACATCATCTACACTAAATGACAAGACTTGCATGATAATAACATGATTATAGGCTTTCGCTTGAACAGATTTGTTAGATATGTTGAAGGGTTTCGCTTCAAGACAAAAGTTGATAGGCTTTCGCTTGAGAGTGTATTCAAGCGAAACCTGATTAGTTGTATGTGGATAGGCTTTCGCTTGAGAGTGTCTTCAAGCGAACTCAGATTAGTATAAATAGGATTGAGTTCATTTCATTTGTAACAAGTTAGAGATTCCACACCGAGGTGCTGCCGGTGTGAAGACTGATTGTATTCGTGTTATTATCAATCAAATCAGTAGTTAAAGTGATACGCAAGCTGTTTCGACTTCAGTTTCTTAGTTTCCGCCTCTGAAACTGACTAAATCTCTTCTGAACGACTCGTTCGGGTCGCAAACCGATCCTACAAGTGGTATCAGAGCTCAGGAGGAAGAGATCTTGCCAAAACAGCCTGTTTACGTCACTTTTTCTGTTTCTACACCATTCTTTTTCAAAATTAAAATTTTTTCACGGTTAAAATCGGCTCAAATTCACACATCTTATGCGTAATCATGTTTAAATGAATCCTGGAAAGTTTCAGCACTAAAATCAACGTAAAAACCAGTTAAAATCAGCTGCTCGCTTGAAAGTTGTTCGTGTTTGCTGACGTCATCATTGCTTAAACACCCTTTCGCTTGAAATTTGATGTTTGTTTGAAGCGAAACACTGGCTCTCGCTTGAAATGTGTGCTGAGTTAACTTGAAACACCCTTTCGCTTGAGAATTTTGGTAGTTGTTGAAGCGAAACCGGGTCTTTCGCTTGAGTGTGTACATCGAGTTGTGTGAAAATATTAAAAGTGATCATGTGATAGGTGTCAGTCCCAGGTCTTGTAAATTGTGATATTGCATGTAATCGGATAAGTGTTGATTAAAACAACAGTTTGCATGTGAAATACATTCTGTGGTCAAATTAGATTGACATTAAAAAGCATTTGTTGATAATAGTGTTTGTCAGATATTGAGGAGACTATTCAATAGTGTGTATGTGATAAGTACATTGTAATATGTGAAACTTTAATTGAAGTTGTCAGTTATTGGGAATTGAAATCACATGGTTGTATCGATGTGCATGTGATATTAGTTTGACGGTTCATTGGATTTAGCAGCCAAATCAGAATTCATTCACAATTAATATTGTTGACCAAGATAAATAGATACAACCCATGTGCTGAATATAGTAGCTCTATCAAATTGAAGTTGTCGGTTACTGTTTGTTACTCATGTGAAGAAATCTCGATCCATGTGATGCTTATAACTAATGCCAAATTGTGATTGGGTTATTAAAAGTCCCAATTAGATTGATTTTAAAAAAATTGTTGTCGGCAATTTATATTTGAATCAAGAAGAATTTGAGATTAAGTGGGTTTGGATCAAAGCTTAGTGGGATTGAGATTTGCAATTGCATGTAATTATCATCAGTCAAATCATTGTTTAGTGCAGCCTCGGAACAATTGAAAGTGTGTTTTGAAGGAAATTTGTCGGGATTGTTAGAAAAATGGCAATGATTTTTTATGAACAAGAAAACAATGATCTTAAAAGGATAAATGATTGGTATCGAGGATATTTCAATAGTTCTTATCAGAATTTGTCCAAGAATGTTTGGGTTAATCGGTTCGAATGTTTTCTGTGTAAGAAAGATGAGAAATTAGATGATTTGGAGAAGAGATTTGATTGTTTGATTGACCATTTGAAAGAAAACAAGATAATGATATCAGAAGCTAAAATAGTATCAAAGTTTGCTAATGGATTACCAGCTGAATGGGATGATTTTTTGGAAAATCTAAGAAAGAATTCTAGTTTTTCAAAATTATCTTTAAGTAAATTCATCAGTAGACTTACAACATATATGAATGATAATGAAGAGAAAAAGAAAGGTTTGTTGAATAGGATAGAAAATAATTTGAAAAAATTAAGTTTGGATGTAATTGTAGAAATGAACAAAAGAGTCTGTGTGTGTCTTAGTGTAAAAGATGTTATGAAATACGATATGAAGAGGGGTTGTTATATTGATGAGAATATGAATCCTCTTGACTTTGTTAAAATCTTTTGTGCAGGAACATACAAAATGGAGACAGAGCAAGTTCAAAAGAATGAAGAATCTGTGAAGATTGAATCCTCAAGTTCTGACTCAGTGTGCTCCAAATGTGACAACTTTAAGACTGACAATGACAAACTTTTGAAGGATGTGGAAAGTTTGAAATCGGAAGTCGAGAAGTTGAAAGATGAGAAACAAACTGATGTAAAAAGGATTCTGGATTTACAGGGAAATTGTGAAAAGTTCGAAATCTGAAAATGTCAAACTGTTGAGTGGTTTGGACAGTTTGACATTAGAAAACAAAAGTTTGAAAGAAAAAGAAAAAGATTTTGAAAATGAAAAATCGAAGATTGAAAAAGTTTTTCAAAGTCAAATAAAAATTTTAGAAGATGAGAGAGATATGTTTGGTAAAAACAATCTTGAAAAACAAATTGAAATCAATTCTCATCTTGAAAAGATTATTCGATTTGAGAAAGAGGCAGAATGTGCTCAAAAGAAAATCAAGGAATGGGAACAAAAGTTGAAGGTGTTTGTGAATACTTCAACTATTCCTTGTCCAAAACCTTTAAATTCAGTTCCAATAAGTAACAATGTCACAAACTTTGACAATGTCAAAGTTGAAGATTGTGATGAGAAAACTGATGATGATGAGAAAAAGAAAACATTTTTGAAATTAAAAGAAATGTTTAAAGAAACTGTTCTACATTCTACTGAAAAAGGTGAATGTTCATCGCAAAAACCTGTAAAGAAGAATGTGGAACAAAAACAAAAAGATAAAAAACCGAAAAATCTTCAAAAAGAAAATAAAAGCTCATCAGTTCAATCATCCAATCGCAATCAAAAATTACAAAAATCGAAAAATGAAAACTCTAAAGTTGTTGGCAATAAGTGGTGCAGGTCGGACCAAAGTGCTCAAAAGTCAAATCCAGCAAACAAGAGGAGCAAGGATTATCACCAAGCCAAACAGTGCTATGATCTGAATGTTTGGACTGAAAATGGTGATTGGTACGATAACAGAGTGTGTTACCGATGTGGTTATCAAGGACACATTGCTGTTAACTGCCAGAGTTGGAGTTATGAAACGAGGAGATGCTATAACTGCCATATCAAAGGTCACATTGCCAGAGATTGCCTAAGGAGATCGAATGAAAGATCGAGGGCTAAATCTCAGAAAATGGCAAAGATACCAGTCTCTGTCAAGCCCAAAGAACAGAAAGTTCAAGAACGTAAAGTTCAAGAACAAAAAGTTCAAGAACCGAAAGTAAAGCTTTCACAGGGGCAAAAAGACAGACTGAGGAAGAAGAGGAAGAAGGCGAGAGAGTATCTCGAAAGGATTTTGTCCTCGGGTTCATCTGTTGATAAAAATAAGAGTTCTGATGAATCGACTCCCTCGATTACAAAGTCAAGCAAGACGAATTCATCATATACAAATCTGAGGACGAAAGAAGAAAAGAAGAAGAAGAAAATGGTCGGCGATGAATCTGATGTGTCAAAGTCAGACAAGCCACCTTCAGGCGATGAATCTGACAGATCAAAGTCAGACAAGCCATGTGCAGGCGATGAATCTGGTGTGGTAAAGCCAGAAGAGCCAAGTGTTGAGGTAAAAAATGAGAATTCTGGTTTAACAATGGATGATGCAAATTTTCCACCATTGTTGAATAAGAATTCAAAATCACCCAAGGACCGTCAGGCTTGGGTGAATCTGTTTAAATGAAAAACCTGACTTGCCGGAGATCCCAAGTTGGTAATCGTGGATCATGAATCGGCATCATTCTTTATCATGTTTGTATAAAATGTTTGAGAAGTTTTTGCAGGACTTGCCGGAACTCCCAGGTTTATAAGCGTGGAGTAGGAATCGGCACCTTGAGAATTCAACCAACAGATGGTAAATTGGTTGAAAATCAGGTTTAAGTTGTATGGTTGTGATTTTTACAAGTGGTTCAGAATTTGAATCAGATTGATCTTACAAATGGTAAATCAGGGACATTAAGTTGTATCTGATTTCCTACAAGTATTTGAAGACAATGTGATGAATCAAACCCCTAACTTTACAAGTGGTAAACTCAATCAAACTTATTTTTCGGAAAAACCATTTGATTAAAACAAACTTAAGTGTTTTGAAATCAATGGGAAAATAGTTTGTTGTGAGGGGGAGTTCTGATTGTTTATGCCAAGTGGATGGCGAATTGAAGCGATTCGATATCAGTTGTCAAGTTGGTTGTACAGTTTGTTTTCAAATTTCCTAAAATGTGTTTGCATTTTAGGGGGAGTAAATTTTTAGAAAATCCAAAAACATTTGAAAATTTGAAAAAGCCAAAAACATGATAAAAATGCAAAAATGAGTTTTGTTGTAAAAAAGAGGAAATGATAGTAGATCAGTTGGACTGTCACAGCATGCTAAAGAAATGGAAAGTCTAAAAGTGATAAACGGTCTCACTAAAGATGTGACGATAGGCTCAGCTAGACTAGTAGATTTGCAAGAACGATACAAACCTAAATGAAAAAGCCTAGTTCTAGTGGGAAACATGGTTGAAAGCATAGTACTTAGTTTTGTCCTTCTTGATTGTGTGCCTACTCAGTAATCGCTGATTGTCGAATGACATAAAACTGGTTAAGTTTGTGAACTTTCACAACTTTGCTAAAAAATCGCTGTGATTTTGCATTTCATTTTGCAAAGATTTAAACTTGTTTGATTTCTTTATTTTGTTTAAGCATCGGACATCCTCTGCGTATACGTGAGTATCGACCTGGATGTTGTTGCCTAAACGTTCTGCTTTATTTTCTTTGGTGTTTCGTTTAAGCTTTGGATCACCTCTGCGTATACGGGAGTATCGACCTAGTGGTTAAAGCCTAAACAATTTCAACTTATTTTTATTTTCTTATTTTGTTTAAACATTGGACTTTCTCTGCGTATACGGAAGTATCGACCTGATTGTTAATGTTTAAACATTCTGCTTTATTTTCGCACAAATCACAGTTGATAAAGTTTAAAGGCATTACTTGAGTTAGTGTATTGCATGATGAGGGGATATGCTGAGATCGTGGGGTCCATAAGAACTTAGTGCTATCTTAATATATCTTAAAGTATCGGTAAGCAGATTGAAAGTTTTAGATTGAGTTTAAGTGGACAACAATATCGTCAATCAATGTGAATCGTTTAGAACTGAAAATGAAATCAAGCTTAACGGTGTTGGTGATTGGTCTCAAAAACTGATATGATCCTCTTGCACAAACTCACAAAAATATTGTTAGTTTATATTTCTTTACTGCATTTCATTCTTGTGTTATCAAAAATCCAAAAAGATTTTAGTGTGTTTTAGCATAAATTTTGAAAAATTCAAAAAGATTTTCGACAACTGATGTTGGAAAGCTGATATTCAAAATTCCAAGTTCTAAACAAAATGAACAGGGTTGGGAGTGTGTGTTTAACAGAAGAAATTTGATTTGAGAAAGAAAAGTTTAATTAGTTAATCAAGATCATTAATCTGAACTTGATATAACTATTTCCAGTAAGTTTTTGTTATTGTTTTAAGTAAAAACTTATGTGTTTGTGAGAAAATGTGTACAGGAAATGAGCTTAAACAGAGATAAAGCCAGGGATTGATCTCAAGGTGATAGCTAATTCCAGACGGCGATCCCATCATGATGAGAGGGGGAGTCTGACGAGGTTAGAGCCAAAGAGAAGATCCTGGTATATGCTAAGAAATAAAAAAGACCGATAAAGACTGAAGATTGAGAATACTCGACATTTAAGACTCGTCAACATCTGAGGGGGAGTCTGTTGGTGCATTCATCTGTCGTCTTCGTCTTATGTCGAGTCTCGGGTTCGTTGCGGTTTTGTTCAAGCATGATGTCATGATGACATCATCAAGATGACATCATCAATGACATCATCTACACTAAATGACAAGACTTGCATGATAATAACATGATTATAGGCTTTCGCTTGAACAGATTTGTTAGATATGTTGAAGGGTTTCGCTTCAAGACAAAAGTTGATAGGCTTTCGCTTGAGAGTGTATTCAAGCGAAACCTGATTAGTTGTATGTGGATAGGCTTTCGCTTGAGAGTGTCTTCAAGCGAACTCAGATTAGTATAAATAGGATTGAGTTCATTTCATTTGTAAGAAGTTAGAGATTCCACACCGAGGTGCTGCCGGTGTGAAGACTGATTGTATTCGTGTTATTATCAATCAAATCAGTAGTTAAAGTGATACGCAAGCTGTTTCGACTTCAGTTTCTTAGTTTCCGCCTCTGAAACTGACTAAATCTCTTCTGAACGACTCGTTCGGGTCGCAAACCGATCCTACAGTTAAAAAAACTACAGATGGTAAACCTCGTTTCTTGGAGATTCAGTATTGTTCTACATGAAGTTTCACTGAATGGATTCTTACCTGAGGTGGGTAACTCTATAAGATTTTGCTGAATGAGATGGACAAATATTCAAGAAAAAGAGCCCGATGACAGTGATATGTCATTTTGTGTGCTTTGTTCTTGAAGAAAGTTTGGATGATAAGAAGGGATCGATCCTAGTGTAAATGTTATTTTGGACTCCACGATGATAATAGCATCAACACAGGCTTTGATCTACAACAATATATCAACAAACAACAAAAGATCACACCAAAATACAGGATGCCACTGATCAACTTCGTCTAAAGGACGGGCGCTATGTAGGAAAATCGGCATCTATCTAAGGTATTCAAAGGTTCAAGGCACAAAAACTTTAAAAAGAATAGACTAATCACAGTGATGATTTGGATGAGAAATTGGATTAACATTTTTATTTTATTTTTCATTTTCTATTTTTTATTTTATTTTTTATTTTTGGGGGTCATTTTATGTTGTTTGTTATCTAATTCTCCACTGAAAACTGTGAGAAAGGATCCTAGCCAAACACGTTGTTGTTATTTAAAACGCCAAAAATGCCAAAACTTATAATAAAATTACTTTAACCAATTATTATTAAAAACTCCAAAAATTAACTAAACGCCATTAAAACAATGTGGCATCTTTCTCTAAACGCCATTAAATACAAAACGTCAAACCCTAGAAAGATGGGACGTGTTACAGCCTTAACAGATGAAGCTGAACAAAACAGTAACTACAAACAGTATCTGAGACGACGGAAACTTTATTACTAACATTTTTATTATATTAAAAGCCACGCCATCGTAATTGAATTTATTTATCTTTTCAAAACGACATAATTACCTGTCACATTATAGGCCTGCATACCTACATGGCACGACAAATGATAAACAAAATACACATAAAAAATTACTAATGTTTTTTAGCGCCAAAAACATATATCTACATGCCGCCAAAAAAGGTTATTATATAAGTAGAACATGTAAACAAAGGTTAACACTCCACACATTCACTAAACAAGCCACACATTGTCAAAAACACCATACAACTTAAAAAAATGGCTCAGCTTATTGCATGGAGGTTTGAGAGGTCAGAGAGACGTTTCGTCCTAAAGTTCTCTGACAGGAGAAGGGTGAAAGTCAAGACAATCATGGCCATACTTAGTATGGATGAAGCCGTTCAGAGGGATATTCTGGCCCTTGGGATTCCAGTGGCCTATGATTGTGAAAGGACTCGAACGGTAATAAGAAGATTAAAGAGAAAATTTCCAGCAGATGATGATGATGATGATGTTGACGATACTGATCTACCAAAAGTTACCAGTTGGAATTTGGATGAACAATCAAGAATGGTGAACGTGAGTTATCAACACGGGGTGAATTATTCATTGACAATGGACGAAATGCTGAACACAAATAGACTACATCTTTTTGAACAGCTCTGTGATTTGGCACCTTCGAACGATGCAAGATCCAGCGTTGTGATGATATTTAAGTATAGGATGCAACAAAGACGAGAAGAGATTATGTCGTTATATGCCAATGCACAAGATGATGATGATGATGAGTTTGAAGAAAGTGATGAACAAAGCGGTGGTTACATCTCTGAAGTAATACCATCCACAGAAGACTATTAGTTTTTGTTTTATTTCATCTTAGTTGTATTCTTTTGAATTACTAATGAATTATAAGGAATTTAAAAACGCCATGAACGCCAAAAAATTTACCTTTATAACATATATGGGGTTTATTGAACTGGTGAAATCTTCAAATGTAACAACCCGCACTTTCGCGCTTGTTATTCTCGATACTCTCGTTACGCTTAGCACCAGAGATTCAGATCATAATGTACACTATAACGCTTATTACGCTACTTCGCATATTTTTCGCAAACACATCACTTATTACAACACGCTATATCACAACGCTTACGCATTTCACATATACTATTACGCTATTGATAAGCTACTCGCAAACGCAAACTCGAAACGCAAGTACTTATGCTATGACCTATTATTATATTAATTAGATATATATATAGATATCTAAGTATTAAGAACTTGTTTAAACGCGCACTCGCTGGCACGCGCAACTCAATCTATTGCACTGAAGCGCAACATGACTCGATACTACTTATCTTGCTAAAACACTTAAAGTACCCACAATGTTTAACGTAACACAATGCGAAACGAAAGTTGGAAAATAACAAACGTAATCCGGCTTTCCGAATAGACATCCGATCGAATGGAATTCCGCCCGGATGACCATCTGATTGGATGGCCATTCGACCGGGCAAGCCATCCGACCGAACACACTCTCGCGCATCGACTTAACTCTCACACTCACCCTATAAATACTAGTTGTACGCCCTCATTTCTCTGATTTGACACTCTCATCCGCTCACACGCACTCGGTCACTCTTAGACGCTTTCAATCACGATTCAAGGCTATTTTGTAAGCATTTCTTCTTAAAATCTTGTACAACCTTCATCTCTAATCACTTCTACATCAAAAGCACACACAGACACTAACTTTTCCTCTGAAATCACTGATTTGGACCTCTTGAGGGTGGTTTCCACTCGCTTTGCTCCGGCAAACTGTTAAGGAACACCATTTGATCGAGATTAATACCAGATCTAGAGGATTTCCACACTTTTCAACCTAACAATGGAAGATCTCAACACTTTTTCATCTATTTTCAAACTTTCCTTCAACTTTCTACACAAAACTGATGGAATCAGGGCTCATTCAGACTCTCTACTCGCTCTTTTTCCACAGGAGAGATGACCGATTAACGGGTTAAACATGGAACTTCATCAAGAACAGTAAGTTCGACCGAATTGGCTGAGACCATTCGATTGAATGAGCTAGGCTTGGTGTATTCCTGTTGTATGACACGTCGTTACGCCGTCTCCGTTAAAATTCAAACTTTTACTTAGAAAATTTTACAAGATTTCAAATAACAGATAGAATGGCCATGTGTAACGACTCACACAAAAATGTCCTAAAAACGTTCTGTAAGTATAAACCCGGACCCCTGATGTAACAACTCTCATTAAAAATACTATTTATTATTTTAATTTGCCCAAGAGGAAACCCTAATTGAGACACCCAAGTGATTCTGCACAAACCCTAAAATTTTCAGAATAATCAGAATCAGGATCAGGGCCCCTAAAGCTCAGGGGGGGGGGGGGTAAACCCTAGTTACGATTATCTTAAAATTTCGTTGTCAAAAACGAATTTTGAGAAACTGTCAACTCAGCAAGCCTACACCCACACGGGGCTACCCTATAACCTATTTTCGACCCTTACGGACCGTAAAGGTATGAGGCTTACGGTCCGTAAGCTTGTCAAAATTCGTGTATAAATAGTGGACATTGGGACTTGATTTCTGGTACTGAAACGACGAACAAATTCCAAATATACGCCGAGTTATAGTCTGTTTACTATTACAACACACACGATTCACTAATCGCCGCCGCAATACAGGGTATTAACTCGATCGCTGCTACGATTCAATGTCCGATCGATTGAAACTATCCGACAGGATGTTTAAGTGCTATCCTTTGTCATTAGTCGTGATTCCGACCGGATGTTTGAGTACCACCCGAACTCGGGGAATACTCTGTCATTCGTTGTGAATCCGATGGATGTTTAAGTGATTACACTTTGTCATTCGTTGTGAGGGTTTTAATCTCGTGAGTTATTGTAAATGCTGTATTAGTTACTTACCTAGTTCGTGTGCACTAGGTTACAAGATTAATCAATAGGCTAAGCTCTGCTTGTATAAATCTGCAATATCAAGGCTAATCAGTAGGCTAAACTTTGCCGTATGAATCTGCATGCTTATAATGTGAGTCATTCTCTTTTTATCAAATCTATTTACAAAAGCATGTTTATTTCAAAGTTATAATTACAGGGATTAAGTCTTTGTAATCACCAAACGTACAGCCGGTATGTGGGGTTTTGTATACATTACTTGATAATCGTCACCATTGGGGCAGCCAATGGGGGATATGACCATAGTCACAGATCCGGTCGAGTGACAAATACCGTGGGTAGTTGGTTTGATATCAGAAACATTGTAATCGCTCTTAATACTGTAAATTATAACAAACGAGTCGTTTTAGTAAATAGAATGATTCACTCAGTATTTCCTGCTGACAAAACCTTTTTAAAACGCGTTTCAGGTAATTACAGTAGATTGGAGTAAGAGATGGAAATGGCACTGAAAGGCTTCAAGAAGTGGCTTATTTAATTAATTAAATCAAATTAAGAAATATTGTTTTATGTAATCAAATTTATCTTTATTAAAGCTACCATTGTAAAACATGGGTTTATCCCATCTATTTAATAAATAAAATCCGGTGTTTTCTAAACTCTGATATTTTTCCTAACTCACGGTCCTGATGAAATTTCCGCTGCAACGTTTTCAAAATAATCACATGTACCACTTGGCTGTTCGCGGCTCCCGATTCCGTCCAGGGTGGGTCGGGGGTCGTGACAGAAGGTGGTATTAGAGCCACTGATTTAAGCCTATAGGTGTTGTGATAATAATACCTAAGTTTAAACGAAGAGTTAGGAACTTGATATTTTATGGTAGCACTCAGGATAGTATTTAGACTTGAACTTAAGAAAAGATGCCTTAGTATAAGCTTCAAGATTAGCTAAAATACTTGTGTAAATAAAGTGTGATAGGTTTTGGTATGCCTTGAGGATAATAACTAGAACATTGCAAGTATGTTAAATAAGCAATAACATTTGGCCACTGTTATTTCTTACTTATTGATACTACTTTGTTCTAGAATATGATCTGTCATGTGAAGACTAATTTGCTTAGTCCTTGTTGAAAGTCATAATGCACTTTCCAAATAATGATTTAAAGAAAAATACTATTTATGGGAAAATCTAAATTTCTTCTCCGGCAAGACTGGGTATGGTGTAGCAGACTCTCCAGCTTGTCCGGATATACTGAGATTACCTCTCCGGCGCGAACCGGATAAGACGGGGTATATAATATGTCAAACAAGTGACAAGATTTCCCTAAATAGTATCATGATCTGATATCTGACTTGTTTTTGGAAAAATGAATCTGTTAAATACATTGACCTTACTAAGGGTATGTATATTACAGCATGTGAAATATATGATTATATAGATAGGTATATCTATAAGGAAATCCAAAAACCATAAGGATTGACAATTTGGAATAAAGCACAAGCATCTATGTCTAGATTTCTTTATTAAGAATCTCTTCTTCGATATCAAACATTATTTTGTTTGATCATCTCCCTCTTAACTCGTGCGATAATATAAACAATGGAAACTCTTTAAATTGGGACACAATCAAAAGTGTAAAAATTTCCAAATGCATTACCATAAACTATTAACGCAAGTACGAAGCAAGTAAAGTTGCGATAGTGCACAAGAAAACACATGAAACTTAAATTACACGTCCACAGACATTGAAATATATCACACACGACTTTCGATGCAAGACCTTTGGAAAATATAAATTAGGTACGATGACACCAATGCTAATTCCGTTAGTAGAAGAACTACTGATTAAAAAGAAGCACTTTGCCACGTAATCCTACAAACGGCATGAATCTTGCTAAGGTACGTTGTAACAAGATTTCACAACCATCAGTGCACAGTCTAATCAGAGTCATAATTATTATCCCTGCAAAAGGAGTCACATATCTTTGCAAATTCCCTATTTTCATTTTATTCGACATTCCCTGGTAATGTTACCTAACAACGGTTATCACACGAAATTCCAGATAAAGTTCTTATATTTCTTTCGTTGAAATTCTGATTCCTGCATATAATAAATTGATTTCGCGTTTCTATTTCTCTAATGGTCATCATACCATGAGGATTTCTTTTCATAATAGTGAATATTGATCTGTTTCATTTCTTGGTAAATCCACACATGCACTGTTTATTACGCATGTGGTTCATTTGATTTATGAAGACCACTGGAGGGCTTCATTCCGATTTGTTATTTTATCCAAACTCAAATATCATTCCGCTTTTTGCACTGTAAACCGCATTATTGCAAAACGATAACTCTTTGATATCGAGTCAATGAATTTCTTCTAAATTACAATATAGTATTACTATATTTAAAAATTCTTGTTAAACCATTGAGGTGAAGAATTTGTATTTTATATATATGTATAAAACTATGTTTGAGGTATATTCTCATTTAAAGTTTATATTTATTTATTTATTATTGGTAATTAACATTAGTAATTATTATTTTTAAGTACTAGGGTTATTGTCAGGGGCAGGTATTGAGTAGCCTAGCCTTAGTTAGGCATGGAATGATCACCTATGCTTAAACAAGGCAGCACTAACCAATATCCACCCATGATAATGACTATTTAATATAAGTCATCATACTTATCTAGTAAAATTTAATTATATGTAAAAATATTTTTATATATATATAAAAAAATATATATATATATACTTTATACTGTAAGGAAAAGACATATTTTCATAAAACAATACAAGAATTAGAGGGATGAATAAAATTATATAAATAATTATCTATCACATGTTTTGTGGTAACTATGTACCGTAATACTCTGACAAGAAAATAACCATATAAGAATAATATGATAGTCATCAACTAAGTTGGGTTAAGGGAACATTGTACTATATAAATAGTCTTCGTTTTCACTTATTTACAACATTTGTAAATACATTCACAACGTTATATGGTTTCAAAATGAAAACAAGTAATCACATAAAATCGACCCATTAAGTGTTATATATTTACAAAATATTTTACAAATACTTTTGTACAATAAATATTTTTACACCTTTATTTACAACTTTCATTTAACGTTATAAATAATATTGATTTCTTTTACAAAATAATAATACTAAAATATTTTGTAATGTAATAACTTCATTGCGGTATTTTGTAATATATATTACATAGTAAATATAAGTTATTTTACATAGTATAGTAAAATACTAAAATAATATTTATTTAAAAGTGGTGACCATTTACATATAGTAAAAATGCGTAACAAATAATATATATTTATATTTGATATGTAAGATACGGTTCAAACAGAGACAAATAATATATATTACATTTGCTTTACAAATATAATATAAATGGTTGGTCATGCCAAAACAACTTGTTCTTATTATATTTCAATCTCTAGGACATAGTATGAAAAATATGGTCACTAATAGTATACTATCACATTGTTTCACAATTAAAACAAATTGGAACTCTAAACAATGATACACTAACTCTATTGTCTTTTGGTGTATCTTTGCAATTCACTCATCTCAGCACATTGATTTTCTCATATCATAATTAAATATTTGACAAATCATTTTTCATGCTTTTATTTTATTTGGAACCTGTCAATTCTAAGTCTTCCTCAGTTACTAATCAAAGTAAGCTTTCTTTTGACAAAGAATTTTATTAATTCTAAAAGTCATTCACATTCATTTTAAATATCTATTGATCATATATCTTTTGGCATAAACCTAGTCACCTTGGAAATTATATCATTTCATCTCATTCGTTTGTCATCGATTTCTCGAACTAATTCAGTTGAATCATTGAATCCTACTTATGGTACAACTCGTATTCACAAAATTTGATATTTTAATTTTGTGTCATCTACCTTAAAACTGTTCTTACTAACTAAGACGTGACATAATTCTAAAAGAGATATCGTAGTCTAAATCTCGAGGACGAGATTTAAAACAAGGTGGGGAGAATGTAACGACTCACACAAAAATGTCCTAAAAACGTTCTGTAAGTATAAACCCGGACCCCTGATGTAACAACTCTCATTAAAAATACTATTTATTATTTTAATTTGCCCAAGAGGAAACCCTAATTGAGACACCCAAGTGATTCTGCACAAACCCTAAAATTTTCAGAATAATCAGAATCAGGATCAGGGCCCCTAAAACTCAGGGGGGTAAACCCTAGTTACGATTATCTTAAAATTTCGTTGTCAAAAACGAATTTTGAGAAACTGTCAACTCAGCAAGCCTACACCCACACGGGGCTACCCTATAACCTATTTTCGACCCTTACGGACCGTAAAGGTATGAGGCTTACGATCCGTAAGCTTGTCAAAATTCGTGTATAAATAGTGGACATTGGGACTTGATTTCTGGTACTGAAACGACGAACAAATTCCAAATATACGCCGAGTTATAGTCTGTTTACTATTACAACACACACGATTCACTAATCGCCGCCGCAATACAGGGTATTAACTCGATCGCTGCTATGATTCAATGTCCGATCGATTGAAACTATCCGACAGGATGTTTAAGTGCTATCCTTTGTCATTAGTCGTGATTCCGACCGGGTGTTTGAGTACCACCCGAACTCGGGGAATACTCTGTCATTCGTTGTGAGGGTTTTAATCTCGTGAGTTATCGTAAATGCTGTATTAGTTACTTACCTAGTTCGTGTGCACTAGGTTACAAGATTAATCAATAGGCTAAGCTCTGCTTGTATAAATCTGCAATATCAAGGCTAATCAGTAGGCTAAACTTTGCCGTATGAATCTGCATGCTTATAATGTGAGTCATTCTCTTTTTATCAAATCTATTTACAAAAGCATGTTTATTTCAAAGTTATAATTACAGGGATTAAGTCTTTGTAATCACCAAACGTACAGCCGGTATGTGGGGTTTTGTATACATTACTTGATAATCGTCACCATTGGGGCAACCAATGGGGGATATGACCATAGTCATAGATCCGGTCGAGTGACAAATACCGTGGGTAGTTGGTTTGATATCAGAAACATTGTAATCGCTCTTAATACTGTAAATTATAACAAAGGAGTCATTTTAGTAAATAGAATGATTCACTAAGTATTTCCTGCTGACAAAACCTTTTTAAAACGCGTTTCAGGTAATTACAGTAGATTGGAGTAAGAGATGGAAATGGCACTGAAAGGCTTCAAGAAGTGGCTTATTTAATTAATTAAATCAAATTAAGAAATATTGTTTTATGTAATCAAATTTATCTTTATTAAAGCTACCATTGTAAAACATGGGTTTATCCCATCTATTTAATAAATAAAATCCAGTGTTTTCTAAACTCTGATATTTTTCCTAACTCACGGTCCTGATGAAATTTCCGCTGTAACGTTTTCAAAATAATCACCGGTACCACTTGGCTGTTCGCGGCTCCCGATTCCGTCCAGGGTGGGTCGGGGGTCGTGACACCATCCGATCGGATGACCATCTGATCGAATGACCATCCGACCAGATGATCTGTTCCTCCATAATTTCAATGTTTAAACGATTTGACCAAACTTCGAATTTCAACAATTTCCCACACGGAACACACTCATTCGAATGGCCATCCGTTCGAATGGTTATCCGCTCGGATGACCATCCGTTCGAATGAGTTATACCCATCCGTTCGAATCACCATTCGAACACTTACCCATCCGACACTCTGCTTACGCACTGTTCAACGCTCTTCTCAAAGACTGATGCTTCTGTACACAGGCTAACTCAACGTGCTCCCTTCAATCCAATATAGTGTGTGTTTTGTCAGCTACTAACACTATGAGTATACTCGAACCCATTTTCTTTTAACGCACTTTTGGGTGTAACATACGTTCTCTATAAAAAACACAACACTTAAACGTATTTCAAACGCTAACTGCACTCGCATGTTATACGTAATTAGTTGAATTATTTGTTGTTATGCTTATACAATGTTACGTGCCGGACCGCTTCTAGCAACGATAGTACTATAGTTTGGACTCAGCACCTGTCATGGACAGGGGTTGCTAGGGATCACATCACTTTACTTCACGTGTTCGCTGAACATGTGTCACGCATACTCTCCAACGCAGTCTCGTGGTTAGGATGTTTCATTGTTGGTAGCTTACTTAATTCGCCTATTATATGTTACATGCTGGTTTTGCGTAAACGCTTTCTGTACTATATCTATGCAAACTTGTATACTCGCCAATACTTTTGTATTGACTTTATTTTAATGTATGTTGCAGGTTAATCGCAGTTTATCTCGAATCCAGACTAGGAAGTCTAGAAACTCACAAAAAAACATCTAGGCTGTCGGATTTGTATTGTTCGAGAGACATGAAATCTGTATGACTGTTTACTAGAATATTGTTTATTAGTATGGGATAATGAACGCATTAAATATTGTCACTAAATAGTTGTTATGGATTCTATTGAGCAATCTGATTCGCCTAGTGCCGCGCCCCGATGATTCCGCCATCGGTTGGGGTGTGACATCAAAAACGCCTAATGAATTTGGGAACGCCATGGACGCAAAGAAGTTAGAATTATTAATTGATTTTACTTATTTGGGGGACGCCATAACGCCAAAATATTTATTATGTAATACAAAAACAATTAAATCAACGAGACAGATCTAAAAAACATATAAAATGTCAGGTAGTTATTGAATCTAACTAAACGCCAAAAAAATCTTACACACCAAAAAGTGAGGCGCTGTTGTGAGACGCATTGAAAAAAAGAATATAAAAGGACAAAAAAGCCCCTCTGCCCTTCATTATATCGCGTGTCACGTGTACATCCATGATCCGTTCTCACCGTTTTCACACTTTTAGGCGTTTTCTCCTTATGCCATTTCTATATATATATTAGACGGCTTAATGTATTTATTTGTTATTATTCTTTTAAAACAACAACTCACACACTCTATAACTACTCATAAATTACGTATTTTTTGTACACCATAAGAATTAAACCCTCGCTACTTAAAAATACAAAGTCTTATCTAACATTATGTTCCGATAAACCATAAGCCTTTTCTCATTTACTTCTATTTCTTTGATGGTAAAAGTTAATAAGTTACTAAGAGCATTTACAATGGAACCTTTTTATTTATGTGAGTGGGTTAATTATATTTATAAGGAATGGTTGTGAGTAGTTTTGAGTGATTGTGAGTGTATGAGAGAATATATAGGAATGTTACTGTTTATCTATAAATATATGGGAAACATTGTTCATCCCTTATATTTTTTTTAAATATTTGTAAAGGTGGTTGTGAGTAGAATATAGAGAAAAATTATGATAAAAATATAAAAAATATTATTTAATTAAGAAAAAGAAATAACGGCGCTCACGGCAGCCTGCGGACGTTGGGGACGAGCTTGTTGATTGGCTGCTTTAATTTTGGTGGGCCCCTCAAGTTTGTTCTCTCTCTCCTTGCATGGTACTAGTGAATGAGCACAAGGTACAACTCTTGGGTAGTCATTGCTTCCCCTCCACACCCCTGGGTAGTCCTTAAGGGGATGGTCCTTCACCTATGGTGAGGTGACGCCTACATAACGGGTAGTCCCAAAAGGACTAACCAAACCACACCCCATAGCCTAAGAGATCCAATGTGAATGCTATACATTTTAAAATATAATACCCTAAACAATAATAATAAATTACTATTTACTACCTCATAATTAATTTTCAACTACTACAAAACACAAGGTCGGCACCGACAGGGCAATAGCTCTGGCCCTTCATTGGGCAAAATGGGTGGCCACTTCAATAGTGCCAGGCAGCTGCCTGGCACTCCCCTATTGGCCCAACAAATTTAAGATTTTATCCCACTTTAAAATTACGATTTTGCCATCAGTTAAAAATTATGTTTTTGCCCTTGCTTAAAAATAATTTTACGTTTTTACTCCCAGCTAAATATTTCAATTTTGCCCCCGGTTAAAAATTACGATTTTACCCCGTTTCAATTTACAGTTTTGCCATTGGTTTTTTCCCTTAAAAATACGATTTTCCCATCAGTTGAAAATTATGTTTTTACCCCCACTTAAAAATAAATTTACGCTTTTGCTCCCAGCTAAAAATTCCAATTTTGCCCTCAGTTCAAAATTACGATTTTGCCCCGTACAAATTTATAATTTTGCCATTAGTTTTTTTTTTCTCAAAGCCAGGTTACGATTTTACCCTCAACTTAAATTTGCATTTTCCCCATCGTTTTTGTTTGTTTTCCTGGTGACATTACAAATTTGCCCCCGGTGTAAAATTACAGTCGTGCCGGCAGCTTTCTGGCACTCCCCCGTTGGTCCATTTAGTTTACGATTTATCCCCGAATTAAAATTATGATTTGGCCCTCAGTTAAAAATTACGTTTTCCCCATCGTTTTAGTTTTTTTTACCAAAACTATAAAGGTTTTTTGTTTTAATTGGTTTACTCGATTTAATTTTTTTTCTTGTGAAGGAGCCGCCTAACACTAGCTCATTAGTCCTGAAAAATTACAATTTTGCCCCAAGCCCAAAATTACGGTCTTATCATCGTTTTTTTTATTCCTAGCAAAATTATAGTAGTCTTTTTTTAATTGGTTGAGAATTATTCGGCCATCGTCCCGCAACGCGGGCGAGGCATCTACTAGTTCAACATATACAATTCTCATGAGCGGCAATAGTGGTGGTCCCTTATTGGTTTAAATGGGCGGCAACTTTAATAGTGCCAGGGAGCTGCCTGACACTTCGCTATTGGCCCAACAAATTTACGATTTTATCCCGCCTTAAAATTACGACTTTGCCATCAATATAAAATTATGTTTTTACCCTCACTTAAAAATAAATTTGCGCTTTTGCTCCCATCTAAAAATTTCGATTTTGCTCCGTTTCAATTTACATTTTTGCCATTAGTTTTTTCCATTAAAATAACGATTTTGCCATCAGTTCAAATTTATGTTTTTACCCCCACTTAAAAATAAATTTACGCTTTTGCTCCCAGCTAAAAATTTCAATTTTGCACTCGGTTCAAAATTAAGATTTTGCCCCGTATAAATTTATAGTTTTGCCATTAGTTTTTTTTTCGCACAGCCAAGTTACGATTTTGCTCTCAACTTATATTTATATTTTCTCCATCGTTTTTGTTTGTTTTCCTGGTGAAATTACAATTTTCCCCCAGTGTAAAATTGCAGTCATGCCGGCAGATTCTTGGCACTCCCTCATTGGTCCATTTAATTAACGATTTTATCCCTGAATTAAAATTCAAAACTATAAAGGTTTTTGTATGTTTTAATTGGTTGACTCCATTTAATTTTTTTTTCGTGTCAAGGAGCTGCCTAACACTCGCTCATTAGTCCTGAAAAATTATAGTTTTGCCCTGAGCCCAAAATTACGGTCTTATCATCATTTTTGTTTTTTTCCCTACCAAAATTATAGTAGTTTTTTTTAATTGATTGGGAATTATTCAGTTATCGTCCCGCAACACGGGCGGTACATCAACTAGTGTCTAACATAAGTCAATGGTGGCTCTCCCCCGACATAAAATGAACAAATGCAAAAAAATCCTACATAGAGAGAGAAAGCAAAAAAAAACACACACACACAAACAACACATACCTTATCTTCTTCCTTCGTGTTGAGCTGCAAACAACTCCCCACCCACGAAAATACCTTCATATGTCCTTTCTGTACCTCTTCATTTCCTCATTATTATTTCACCACTCCATCTAACAATCATACACTTGTTGCCCACATATAACCTTCTTCATCATCCATTCAGACTTCTATTAATAATTAATAGATTTGGTTAAATCAAGCTTTTCGGTTTTGTTATAAATTCAAAAGCTTGTTCGCTTAATCGCCCCATGAATTCTCGTCACAACGAGTACAACGAGTGATTAGTTCAGATTTATATGTCTTTTGTTCGATTTGGTTAAATCAAGCTTTTCGGTTTTGTTATAAATTCAGATTTTATTGCAGGTGTCGGTATAAATTCAAGTTGATAACCTGGACTTAGTTAATTTGTTTGGACACCAATTATATTGTTGGCTGGTTTTATATTTACATTAATACATTGTTCAATATGATTGGCGGCTTGATCCTGGTCATGTCACGCTCCCTGCGGTGATACTCCGCTTGTGGATTTTGGGGGGTGTGACACCACCTTCTAATCTCAATAACTCCGTCACATTGGATAATCGGAAAGCATATGCAACTTTGTGAGTACACTTGACCTATTTTCCTTTTTAATACACTTTGGGTGCAACATGTTTTACTTGCTAAAATACACGATTTACAAACATGCTTTATTCTATCAATCCTTATACATGCTTTGTTATGCTTAAGTTCATGCTAGAATTCATACTACTTGTTAACCCGCCTTAACAATTATAGCGCTATAGGAGTAGCACACCACCCAACGGGGTTTTGTTAAGTTATATTCTTTACGGTCTCGGTATTGCTATATCGAGGGATGCTATTATTCATACTTTACGGTCTCGATGTTGTCACACCCCTTTCTAAGGCGGAAGCACGAGGTGTGATCTTTAAAGGTCTCATTGCATACGAAAGGTAAACATACTACATGCTCATAAAATAACTCCAAATGCCATTAACATAACATAAGTTAAATGTTTACATCACCAGACAACATATTGTTTGATAAGTTTACAACTTATTTAAAAGACGAACATCGAGAACTTGGTTCTTATATCCCGCATAGGATGAGATATAAGAACCAATTCCCACAAAATCGGCATCGGAGTCTTGACACAACATAGCTAAAAACATAAACAACATCCAAGAGCAAGAGTATGACCGCGCACACATCCGCTTTAGTTACCTGAAATACATGTGAGTTTTTGGAAAATCGTCAACATAATGTTGGTGTGAATTCATGCAGTTTTTGTATTGAACGTTTGTATACTTGAATGAAAACATGGTATGTAATTTGTATGTAACAAGTATTTCTGTAAATATAAGGAAATCGAGATCGCTAATGGTTTGCAAGGCCATTAACATGTGACACGACATAGGAAGCATCCAAACCATAGGCATTTTTCGTTGTCGATTCACGACTAGAGACACAAAAGCACTGCTTGGTACTAGTTATGACCAAGAGTGTGGCTGCCTGAAACCCATTAGATCTAACCTTTTGTTCTGCGGTCTTGGTATGTATACGATTAATGGTGCTTATGACACCCTATTCGTGACATGATCTAAAGTATCATTCCTTAGTTTTTGTATCCAACATACCATAACACATGTATTTTCCCCAAGTTTAAAAAACATGTAAAAGTTTAAAAGTGGGGACATGAACTCACAACTTTGCGTTTCCTGCGCCGTAAACTTCACCGGGTTTGCTTATATAGCGTCGTGACCTATACGTGTTTTATTAACGTTAGTCACTAGACTTGTATCGCACAAGTACAAGTTACAATCTTTTATGTATGTGCTCTTTGTTGTTAAAAATAATATATTTTTAACTATGTATCTTACTTATATTATTTTCCCAAAAATGAATATAAGTATCTTGTATCTTTCACCCGAGTTATATATTTTCTTCCAAAAAGACATTTTAAGTTCGTAACTTGTCCAAGTTACATAATCTTCCAAGAAATATATTTTCATAAATATATGTTTTTGTATTTTTCTAAGCATGTTGTATGTGTATTTTTGTATTTTCACTCCTTAGGAGTATTTAGTGTATTTTCAAGTCCTAATACACTATTACATATAATACATACTACATACACTTAGCCCAAAATTTGGTGATCAATAAATATATATATTTTCCTCAAAAATATACATACTTAATATCAATTTTTTTCTTGAAGAAATCATCATTTCTTAACTTGAAGTTTACATAAAAAAAATTAGGGAAACCTTGGTAAATATTTTTAGGTAAATTTTTAGGGAATAAGTTTCACCAAAACTTATATTTCTCTAAGTGTCAAAATTTTATAAAAATTTTGACATAGTTTCCCCTAAAAATGGAGGTTTCCCATGTTTTCAAAACATGTGTTTATTTTCTTTTTAAAATCATCAAAACCAATTAACAACAACCAACAACCCATTCAACACTTACCGAGTGCCAAAATCAAGTAAATTACTCTACATCATGAACTTGAAGTTTTTGTAAAAACTTGTAGTAACTTACCATGTTATTTTGTAGGTTTGGTTACCCTTAAAAACATATTTATTTGTTTCTAAACCACATTCTTGAATGATTTAGTCATTTACAACTTGTAAGATGATGTTTCTAAAAACATTTCTTTTGTATTTTTCTTGTTACAAACATGTTTATAGTCTTGAATTAACACTAAAAATGTGATTAGTTTACTTAGAAACCATGACTTTGTAAATCTTATAAATAAACTTGGTTTCTTAAGAAAATTATTTTTGAAATCATCTATTTACAAGATTTGTATTTTGTTTAAATCATCTTTACATATGAAAACCAATTTCTTCATTCAAGTTCATGAAGACATAAAGCATGATGATCTTGGTCTTTCACAAGATCACCACCTTAACTTACTAGATCATGTGCTTAATCACAATCTAGTAGGTTTCTTATGATGTCTAACATTACTAACATAAATAATCAATCAACAAGAAGCAAATAAACACAAATCAACAAGTATTCATATGTTAATAAGCTTATGTTAGAGATTTATGATTATGTCTTTTAGTGTTCATCATGTTTAACAATGTTCATCACCTATTAACCAACAATATATGAAGTATCAAGAGATTATAAGGGCCTTACTACTAGCACAAGGCTATGGAAGAACACTTGATGTTGTAGATGACAAATGTGATGGTTAAGAGCAATCGGGAGAGGTCCTTCAAGATCCACAAGCTCTACACTTCGTTACACACCTTCTTGAACCTTTAAATGAACTTGGAATGATTGAACAATGTTGAATGATGATGGTGGTGTTGTGGGTGTAGTTCGGCCGAGAGCCAAGGAGAGGGAAGGAGAAAGATGGAGGTGAGTTGGTGTGAAGAAGATGGTGTAGGGTCTTGATCTTATATCCAAGTTTAAGCTTTAACCAAAAGGTAATGTGTCTTCTAAGTACAAGACATGATCTCAAGCATATCAAAGTGAATCAAATGGTATCTAGGGAAGATCAAGTAGGATTTTGTTGGTGGGGTCACCCATTGTGACCGTAAATATGAGGGGGGGGGGTAAAGTGTAAGTTTCAATCACTAATTACATAAATAAGTTAAGTTTCAAGTGTCTTGATTAGGGACTTAATGTGTTATTATGTTATAAGAGGTGTTATGGTGTTTGGGAATCATAACTAGCTCAGAAATAATAAAACAATGCTTTTGGTATAAATTTGATGTTTCGGGTAGTGTCCGGTTGTTCGGTTAGATACCGGTTCGTTAAAGTGTCAAACTACTCCGTTTAGTGATCTTTAAGTACCCTTTTGTGACACTTTTAATTTTCGACACTTAGGAAAGCATTCAGGACCATTTAGTCATATTTTTACATGTTACTAACTCATTACAATGCTGAATTTTGCTGAAATATGTAAAATTCAGTATTTAAAATGTGTTTCGGGTGCTTTTTAGTGCATATTTTAGCTTCCAGAAAGTCTATATGTTAACCCTTGTATCCATACTTGGGTTTTAATGTATTTTAGGCGTTGGACCTACTCCTAGGCCCCAATTCTACTGTCTGACTACTTTCTGCAGAATTGCTGACATAATCTGTCTTACCGGTGAGTTTACTAGTCTTTTTGACACAACGCTAACATTAATGCATAAAGCCATATTTGCAGTATAAAACGTGCATGAATTCACATGTATAGCATGAAATCAGACAATGTTGACATTTAAGCACATAATTGCAGATATTAAATAATAATTAAATTTTACCGAAATTACCGGTTTTGTGCCGGTTGTCACAGATGTTGCTACATCGAGGGATGCTATTATATTAATGGACACTTGGATTTGACTTTTAGTTATGCATGATAGTTTGACCTTGTATACCAAATTGCTATGTTGGATTGAAAATACCTTTTTTATACATATGCCACGAGTCTAAAACTAGTGTACTCGCCAATACCTTCGTATTGAACTATGCTTTTAAAACATGTTGCAGGTTTAGGGATGATGTTGGTGATGCATGGAATCTAGTAGGATGCTTAGATACACACTTTAAATTTTGTACTCCTATTGTATTGTATTTCATTATTCATGATGTTGTATTTACTTCAAATTCTTGTAATTGATTCTTTAGAAATGGAATGAAATTTACTATTTAAATACTTGTCACAATTATTAGTGTTATGATGTCTCGAGCAATCTATTTCGTCTCACTCCGATGTTTCCGCCATCGGTTGGGGTGTGACACACATCACTTTGCTTCACGTGTTCGCTGAACATGTGTCGCGCATACTCTCCAACGCACTCTCGTGGTTAGGATGTTTCATTGTTGGTAGCTTACTTAATTCGCCTATTATGTGTTACATGCTGGTTTTGCATAAACGCTTTCTATACTATATCTATGCAAACTTGTATACTCGCCAATACTTTTGTATTGACTTTATTTTAATGTATGTTGCAGGTTAATCGTAGTTTCTCTCGAATCCAGACTACGAAGTCTAGAAACTTACAAAAAAAAAAAATCTAGGTTGTCGGATTTGTATTGTTCGAGAGACATGAAATCTGTATGACTGTTTACTGGAATATTGTTTATTAGTATGGGATAATGAACGCATTAAATATTGTCACTAATTAGTTGTTATGGATTCTCTTGAGCAATCTGATTCGCCTAGTGCCGCGCCCCGATGATTCCGCCATCGGTTGGGGTGTGACATCAAAAACGCCTAAAGAATTTGGGAACGCCATGGAAGCAAAGAAGTTAGAATTATTAATTGATTTTACTGAATTGGGGGACGCCATAACGCCAAAATATTTACTATGTAACACAAAAACAATTAAATCAACGAGGCAGATCTAAAATACATATAAAATGTTAGGTAGTTATTGAATCTAATTAAACGCCAAAAAAATCTTACACGCCAAAAAGTGAAGCGGTGTTGTGAGACGCATTGAAAAAAAAATATAAAATGACAAAAAAGCCCCTCCGCCCTTCATTATATTGCGTGTCACGTGTACATCCATGATCCGTTCTCACCGTTTTCACACTTTTAGGCGTTTTCTCCTTATGCCGTTTCTATATATATTTTAGACGACTTAATGTATTTATTTGTTATTATTCTTTTAAAACAACAACTCACACACTCTATAACTACTCATAAAAACCCTCGCTACTAAAAAATACAAAGTCTTATCCAACATTATGTTCCGATAAACCATAAGCCTTTTCTCATTTACTTGTATTTCTTTGATGGTAAAAGTAAGTTAATAAGTTACTAAGAGCATTTACAATGGAACCTTTTTATTTATGTGAATGAGTTAATTATATTTATAAGAAATGGTTGTGAGTAGTTTTGAGTGGTTGTGAGTGGATGAGAGAAAATATATAGGAATGTTACTGTTAATCTATAAATATATGAGAAACATTGTTCATCCCTTATATTTTTTTTAAATATTTGTAAAGGTGGTTGTGAGTAGAATATAGAGAAAAAGTTATGATAAAAAAATATATATTATTTAATTAAAAAAAAGAAATAAAAATAATAATTTTCAACGTATTTATATGAATATAGACATAGGATTCAATGGGAATGCTATACATTTTAAAATATTATACCCTAAACAATAATAATAAATTACTATTTACTACCTCATAATTAATGTCACCCATAAGTCAATGGTGGCTCTCCCCCAAGATAAAATGAACAATGCAAAAAAAATCATACATATACATAGAGAGAGAGAGAGAGAGAGAGAGAGAGAGAGCAAAAAACACACACAAACAGCACATACCTTATCTTCTTCCTTCGTGTTGAGCTGCAACAACTCCCCACCCACGAAAATAACTTCATATGTCCTTTCTGTACCTCTTCTTCATTTCCTCATTATTATTTCACCACTCCAACTAACAATCATACACTTGTTACTCACATATAACCTTCTTCATCATCCATTCAGACTTCTATTAATAATTAATAGATTTGGTTAAATCAAGCTTTTCGGTTTTGTTATAATTTCAAAAGCTTGTTCGCTTAATCGCCCCATGAATTCTCGTCACAACGAGTACAACGAGTGATTCGTTCAGATTTATATGTCTTTTGTTCGATTTCGAACATCAGTGGTCACTGGTCATAGTTACGGATAATGAATCATTATGTACCCGATTTCGCAACGGATGAAGATTACTTGCTTCCGGATTCATCAAGTTTGAAAAGGCACAAGAAATCAACTATGTAAATCTTTTACTAATTGTTTTATTCAGTTACGGATGCAGGATTTTATTTTAATGGGTTCCTTTTAGTAAATTCTGACTATTTTTTTCTAAAATCTACAAAGTTTTTTTTTTTTTTTTTCTGTTTTTTTTTTCCAAACGCACTGGTTTATGGGAACCATAAATATAGGCTGTATCCGCCCCTGGTTTTATTTATTATCATTTTTGGTATTTGTTATTATTAATCTGATATATATTATAATTTTATTTAATTTTATAGGGGGGATGATGATATAATGGAATTACTATGGCAAAACGGTCAGGTAGTAATGCACAACCAAAACCCAAGATCTGTAACAAACAAGAAGCCGGAAACGACGTCGTCTAGAGAGATCCGACCCGGAGCTATAGAGGAGGAAACGACGCCGTGTAATCTTTTCATGCAGGAAGATGAGATGGTCTCATGGCTTCATTATCCTACTGATGATAATAATTTGGATATGTATCTTCATAATAATGACATCATTTATCAAGGTCTACCGTCTTCTGCTTCCGTCAACATTCCGGCAACTTCTTCTCAGCCACCGACACCGCCTCCGGCGGTGGCGGTTCCGTCTCCTCGGCCTCCGATTCCGCCGTCTAAGCGTGTCGAAGAGGAACCGGTTCAACCGAAGTTCGCGAACTTCTTACATTTTTCTAGACCTAATAAGTTAAATGTAGCTGGAGGATCCGGATCCGGAAAGGGATCCGGATCAGCTCCGGGGACGGTGAAAGCGACATCGGCGATGACGCAGTCGACGGTGGTGGAATCTAATGACCGACCGGCGAATGAACAGCCGCAGTCGAGAGCTTCGCTTGTTTCCGGTGCGAACGTAGGGTTTCGCGGGAGTATGATGAGTAGTTTCGGTGTTGCTGGTGCGTCTTCTGGTGGACGAGAACCCGAGACGTATGATCTCAGTGCTTCATCGTCTCCAGGTATTAAAGGAAAAGTCATAGTCAGTAGTCAAATCATTAATTAATTAAAACCTATATAAATTAGCAAACTTTTTGTGCATAAGGACTTGTAAGTTGTGCTTTGGTTGTTTTCAAAAAAAAAAAAACTTGATTTTTTATTTTTAACCTAAAGGTTTGTACCTTTTTCAATTTTAACCCTACATAATTTGTTTTTTTTAACTTTAACCCAAAACTTTTCATTATTTGCAATTTAACTTCACAACTTTTGTCGCTTATACTTTTCATCTTTCGCAAATTTTCGTTTTACGTATAGTTCTAAATTTTTCGAGTTAATACGACGCAACGTGCATGTGTGGTTCAACGTTTTTACCTCTATTTTTCCATGTTTGACAGGTTCGTCACAATACGCATATTATAGGTCGAGTCAGTGTTGGTTGTCAATGACGGTTGTGTGACATTAGTACTATTTGACATCGTTTTACGCGCCGCCGCAACGCGAGGTGTGCTTTGGGGATTTTTCAAAGAAAAAATTGTTATGCATATTGTCGTAACGTTGGCTTTGGGGGTTTTCCAAAAAAAATCGATTTTTTTTACTTTTCACCCAAAAGTATTTCATAAATTACTTTTAACCCAAAACTATTTGTTTTTTACTTTTAACCCAAAACTTTTTATCTTTTATAATCTATCCTCATAACTCTTTTTACTTTCAACTTTGGTCCTTTATAGTTTTCATTTTCCGCAAAATTTGCGCTCAATGCTTGGTTCTAAATTTTGTGACGTAACACATCACAGCGTGCGTCTTTGGCTTAACGTTTTTACGTTTCGTTCTGAATTTTGCGAGTTAACACGATGCAACGTGCGTGTGTGGGTGAACGTTTTTACATCGTCTATTTTTACCCCGTTTGACAGGTTTAACATAACGTGTGGGTCGTAGATCGACTTAGTTATAAATAAAGAATCCCCACCGCATTGCGGCGGGTCGTAATCCTAGTTATATTAAATAGGGGATGGTTCAAATGAAAACCACTTTTATTGTGAAAACTCGAAAACTAACTAAAAAAAGCCTAAAAAAGACACCAAATTTTTTTTTTATAAAAATCATAGATTTTTATATATAAAAAAAAACTTTAAAAAAAAAAATTGTAGTACACATGTGTAATAATACACATGTGTAGTATTACACATGTGCAGTATTACACATGTGTACTACAAAATAAAAAAAAAATTTTGGAAATTTTTTTATATAAAAAAACATGCAAAAATTGGTATGCAAAAAAAAAATTGGTATTTTTTTTGGCTTTTTTAATTAGTTTTCGAGTTTTCACAATAACTAGTGATTTTCATTTAAACATTCCCCATATTAAATATACGTGATAAACATTGACTTTATTTAGTTTTATGTATATCAAACGTGTCCATATCAAATTTACTAGTTTATTATTAATAGTCACCTTAGGGTGACGATTAATAGTAGAATTAAAGAAAATACATTTATTTATGTATTTTTGTAAGTGTTACTTTTTTAAATCAAATTCTCTATACCATTTTATTAGGTACTGGCGGCTCTGGAGCGAGCGCTAGTGTTGAGCCGCAGAAGCCGCCAGCAGCGACAGAGGATCGGAAGCGGAAAGGTGTCGATACCGACGATACCGAATGCTATAGTGAGGTAAATGACTGATTACTCCTTGTGCAATCATAGACTTGTACTTTTACATGAATTAAGAGCATGTGTACCTTCATTAACGGTAGTACTATCCAAATAGGCAAATACAACATGGGAGATATTATTATATTATATCTATCTAATTAAAAGAGTATTTAATTTTTTTTAACGGTAAATTTCTTTTATTTTTGTCAATACTATCTTTATGGGTGTGGTTGGGTTCAATTGAAAAAGTCATTGTAGTTAAGGTGTTGCTCTCCTTGAGGTTAAGGATTCAAGTCCTGTCAAAAAACAGATTTGGTGTAATTTAAGTTGTTCAAAAAAAAAGAAAAACAGAAATACTATCTTCATAACTAGTTATAATTAGATAAATTAAAAAAATTATACATAATAAATAAATAACTGGACACGTCAAGTGTTATTTTTAGAAAATTAATTTTTTTCTATTTCTTTAAATAAATAAATAAATAAATAACTGGACACGTCAAGTGTTATTTCTAGAAAGTTAAGATTTTTTTATCTATTTCTTTTATGTTTATGTCGTCTATTCATCTGTTCGTATTCTATTTTTTATTTCCATAAAGTTATTTAAAAAGGTAAATTGTATCTTATTTCAAAAATATCGTTTCATATTCTTAAATGTTATTGCTAATAGGTTAAAAGTTTGTTTTATTCTATTCATATAATACACAGTTTTCTAACATAGTCGTATAATATAGTTTACACAAGATATTACACTTTTATTCTTAATTTTTATACTTCATAATTTCTTTCTTTTTTTAGTTTCTAAACACATCTTTTACTTATTGATTGAAAATTGTCAACTTTGATTTTGGTTTCTTGGGTTTTCTATCATTGCTTACCAGTGCTTCACTCTGCACCAAGTGGTAGTCGAACCTGCATCTCTCAAAGGAGATGCAAACCCTCCATCACTTGACCTAGAGATCATTGGCAGCGTGATATATTATACCTATAACATTTACCAACTCGCATGAACAGTGGCTTCAATCTTTTTTTTTTTTTTTTTTGTCTTCTTGTCCTTTTGTTTTTTATTTTTTTTCCCTTTTAACTTTTTGGGTGTTTTGTCTACTCCTTTTTTGATTTTTATTGCATGAATATTCGTTGCCACCTGGATGGCATTGGCTTTTTTTGTTTTTTTTTCTTGCTTCAACTTTTTTTGTTTGCTTTCCCTTTTATCTTTTTTAGTTTTTTTATAGTTTTGTATTCTTTTATACTTTTGTAATTTCTTTTATCTTTTGCTTTTTATTTATAGTTTTCTATTCTTTTACCTCTTAACTTTCAACGTTGATACTTACGTGTTTATTTTTATTTACGTGTTGGTATAAATTAAAATTCATTTGCGTTATTTTGCGTTTAGACATAATTTTTTTCGCGGAAATGAGTTTGGTCAAATATAATATGTTCTCATCCGTATAATTATGTACGTTTTTAGTTAGTCAATATTTTAACGTAATTTTTTGGAAAATGAATCGGGTCAAATATAATACACTTTCGCGCTTATTTTTATTTATGTTTTCAATTTCTCTACGTTTTAACGTAAATTTTTTTCGAAAACGAGTTGAGTAAAATATAATACGTTTTCATTAGACGGGATAAATTCGAGTCACTTTGCGTTTTGACATCGCCGCAACGCGCCGTAACTATTTTCTTACGTGCTCATTTTATTGCACGTGTCGGTATAAATTCAAGTTGATTTACCGTTCGATGTAATTTTCTTCCAAAATATGTCAACTCAAATATAACACGTTTCTATGCTTATTTTTATATACTTTTTTTTCTTTCTTGCTTTTTTTTTCTAGACTTTATTATTTCTATTTCTATACTTTTCTGTATGTTTAATGTTTTAGTTTTATGTTCTTTTTTATTGAAGTTATATTTAAGACAACGTTTAAGTTTTCATTTACAATTAATTTAAAATCAGCCCATATCGCTGTCCAATTTAAATTTATGTTTATTGTTTTCAATCGATGTAAAAGATATATCAATATTCTTTTGAGTTTATTTCTTTCGGTTGGTTATTATATTGAACCAGAATAGATATCGAACGAAACCCCGTAGCGTAGCGCGGGTAATCTCACTAGTTAAATACTATTTATTAAACTAAAAATACCGTTGGTGAAATCCAAGCTAATGTATAAATGTTTGTGCAGAAAATATCACAATAAATGATTACATCACTTACGATGAAATGTTGATCAACTCGAGTTTCGTGAAAAGGATTTATTCGCTTAATTTGTAGTGTTTCTACTCCTTTAATTTGTCGTCTAGCGACACATTAACGAACCCACGAAATGCAAGTTTCGATGAACTTTTGGAGTGCTGCTAAACCGTATTTGCCACGTCGAACAACGGCTTCACACGTGGCTATTTAGATTGACACGTGTGTGCATAGTGGCCCACATATACTCCACACACTTTCATACATATTTGGAGATTAGAATGGCCACCTTTCATTTCAATCAGAGTTAATTACTGTTTCGTCTATCTGATTTGTTAAAAATCACTATTTCAGTTCGTTAGTTTAAAAATTGCGGGTTTCAGTCCATGTGGTTTCACTTTCGTAACCATTTCAGTCCACCTCGTAACTATTTCTGTCTCTGTACTTACAGAATAAGTGGATTGAAATGGTTACGATAGTGAAACCATAGGGAGTGAAATGGTTACGAAAGTGAAATCACATGGACTGAAATCGCAATTTTTAAACTAATGGACTAAAATAGTGATTTTTGACAAACTACAGGGACGAAAACAGTAATTAACTCTTTCAATCAGGAAAATCACTACGATATTTTTGTGAACTATTTGCTTTAAAAATAAATTAGACATAATTACCTATCTATTTTATGATACGAGGGACATGATTTGGTGGTAAGATGTGTTCTCTTTATTTATAGGGTGAACGGTTTAAATCCACTAAGAATGTAAAATACAGATTTAGAAGTATTTAACCGTAAGTTAATTTATTGCCAAGGAAAAACTATTTATTTATTTTAATCATACTTAAAAAAATTTGTTACATCGACTCTTTTTACATATTTGTTTTGTTTATGTAAAAGATGACTCATAGATTCGTATATTCTAACGTGTTTATAATGATACACGAAGGGTTAAAGAGGCATGAAGTGGTGAAGATAATTAAGTTATTTCGCATTATTGCATATTAATTAGATGGTTATTTTTGTCTTAGTGATGAATAGATGATTACTTACTACTTTGATAATCTTGAGTTTTTCATATATGTATAGGTATATATATACTTTTGATAAGGGGCGGATCCAGCCCACATTCGCGTTTAAAAAAAATGAAAACAAAAATTAGTGACAACCTTATAGAATTTAGAAAAAATTAGTGAGAATTAAAGAGAATTTACAAAAAACAGAGGCGCAGCTTTGTAGGGGCCGGGGGGCGTACCCCCGAACTTTTCGCTCGGTACTGTCCGGTATCCACAAGACACAAATTAGGTGAAGTATATGATTCGCTTCAAGAACATAATGCATATGCAAGTTGTAGGTTTACAATTCTTGATCTTTTTAGTACAATAAAAACTGTACCATAAGTATGCTTCTACTTTCATACTCCAATATGGGATCTTGAATGTCAAATCAACTGCTTTACTTAAAATTCACCAAGATACTTGATTTGCCCATGTTCTATTTCCAATTTTAAATTGTACGGTACAAGTGTTTCATGCATTTAAACACTTCACCCTTAAATATTTACTTACCAACCATGTACTTGTTTTCACCCCCCCCCCCCCCCCCTCTTTATGTTTCTATTTTTTGCAATAATGGTAACATATATGTTATGACTGTGGTGTTGTGTTTGAAACTATTTATGTGACATGAAAATATGAAATAATGCAAATTAGAACATAATGTTTGAAATTTTTAACTCCTTTTGTCATTTGAAGTGGTTAGAATTTGTGTATTGAGGTTTCATGTTTTATCTTAAAGGATGCCGAGTTCGAGTATCACAACGCAAAGAAGCAAAAACATGGATCGACATCCGCTAAAAGGACTCGTGCCGCAGAAGTCCACAATCTCTCGGAAAGGGTTTGTACTTTCTTCGAGCTTAAATGGAAACTCGCGCCCTTAATCCTTTACGTTTTGATATATTGTGATATTTATGCGGTAAAAATTTGGTTTATGTAGAGACGACGCGATAGGATTAATGAAAAGATGAAGGCGTTACAAGAACTAATACCTCGTTGCAACAAGGTCCGGTTGCAAGTGTCTATATATATGAGGTTTTTTATTAAAAAACATGCTAGTTTTTCAACTAATACGCGTTTTAAATGTTTTGAGTGACAGTCGGACAAAGCTTCAATGCTCGACGAGGCGATCGAGTATCTGAAGCAACTTCAAATGCAAGTACAGGTACTTACAATAATTTTTCTTTTATTATAACCAAAAAAATTCCAAATCGACTCATTAATAAGTAAACAGGTCAAAACTACCAAACATGAATATATATATGTATAGATGACCACTTGTATATGCAGATGATGTCCATGGGATACAACATGGTTCCTGTGATGTTCCCCGGTGTCCAACGATACATGCCGGCGATGGCTCCAATGGGTATGGGAATGGGAATGGAACACGTCGGGATGAACCGTCCCATGGTTCCATACCCACCGGTCCTACCCGGTTCAGCAATGCCGAACCATGCAGCCGCAGCTGCTCATCTCGGTCAACGTTTTCCCGTTCCACGGTTTCAAATGGCGCAGATGCCCATCATGGGGCCCACGAGCAGTCAAACAGCTAACCCGCAAGACCCGATGATGAACCCGTTCCCTATGCAGAACGGAAACCAACCGCGGGGTCCATTTGCTGATCCGTACCAACAATACATTGCTCTCCCTCAAACACAAATGCTACAACCCCAGGCAAGTTGAATATAAGACTTCTCATATAGTTAAATTTATTCACTATTGTTGAAATATTTAAATATATATATGTGTGTATGATTATGGAGCATACTATCTTGCTTTAAAAAGTTGGTTGTCACAATTTTTTGAAGTGCAAATAAATTCCATATTTATTAAGACACTGCATTTATTTGTGCATGTAGGTGCTAAGCTATTTATGATGTATGTGAAGGTTGCCCATATATTGAAAATATTATATATATACCTAATTAAGACACTGCATTTATTTGTGGCTTTGTGCATGTAGGGGCAAAAGGCCATACAAAACACGCCCCCGACCTAAACGGGCAAAGGGTAAGATAATTACAACATGTTCAAGGGGCATTTACAACTAAGTAGTTCACGAGCTAATATGCCTTTGGTCTTAAAAGAAATTTTTAATTTAACGAGTTGAATATTTGGGTAACCTTCGTATACATGCGGGGTGGCGTAAAAGTAATTTCAACGATAATCGACTGTAATTTAAGAAGTTGGATACTTGGGTGACCTTCGTACATTGTCATTTTTCTTATACGTTTGAACCGAAGAAAACTTATCTGATGTAGGGATATATACGGATATTATTTTATATATATTTGAGTTTTCGTCTCTTAATATTTTGTTATTTAGTTTCCTTTTGAGTTATGATTCATCGCCTATATAAGGGTTCTAGGTTTATTATTTCTTAGTTTTTTTATTGAATTTAAATGATAAGAACTTTGTTCCTGAACCCTTTGGTTTGTTTTATCGTCTTTGATTAATCAATCGTTCTTGAGCCATTTGTTCGCTTCTGTAACTGCATCATTTTCTCAATAAGAACAAAACTTCACAAGAAAATTACATATTTCTTAGACAGTGAACAAAAAAGGGTACAAAATACATATTTTGTGTAGTGTTTACACCTAGTTTCATGAGTACTTACGAAACCGATCTTCATGCAGAACCAAACGGGCATGCCTGCAGCTACAAGTAAGCCTAGCAGCAGCAGAGACATCAGGAATCCCGAGCATCACCCAACCCGTAAGCCTAATTAGCCCTTAATGTCGATAAATTAATTAACATTCATGTCAATAATCAAATATCACAGTAGTGACCGATATATGTACTTATGCAGGTTGATGTTCAAGAGAGACGAGGCTCATAGCCGACTAAATTTTGTAGTTAAAAGGGCAAGATGAGTATCCGAAGCATTCTAAACCGATTGGGTTTTACACCATACAACAGAGTTGATAGTAAACTGAGGCATTGTGTAAAGGATCAAAGAAGTGTGTCGACATGTTTAATTATTTAACGATTTAGGTTTTTTTTCTTTTCGTGACGTTTTTGTTTGCAACTGTTCCACAGGAAGCCAATAATGAAGGGAAAAAGAGGTGAATTTCACTATGTGAAATAATACGTATATACTTTTTGAATGAGAATGTATGTAGCTTTGTGGTTGTGGGCATTAACACACGTGATTTAAGAATCTTTGTTCGAATCAATTGTATGACTTTATATCCAGGAGAATCTGGGCCAAGATTCTGGAGAGAAACTGACAGCAGAGCTTAAGAACATATCCCTTTACATTATTAGGTAGATAAATGTTGGTACCAGTTGTATGCAAAGAACCAAATATTATTTGAATGGATGGCTGAGAAACGACTTTTTATTGGCCGTAGCCTTTTCAACTTGCGTCGGTTTGATTCGACTCGCTTACACCTCCATACCACAAGAACAAGCGCTTCAATGTCGAGAATTTCATTTTTATTGGGCGTTATATCTTATTCTACTTGTGTCGGTTCGATTTAATTCACACCTCTATACCACAAGAATAAGCGCTTCAATATAGAGAATTTCATTAACCTGCACGATACACTTACACCTCTATACTGCATGACTAGGTGCTTCAATATCGAGAAAAAAATGTGTTTTATAGCTTGCACAATATCCGGGGGAACCCTTTGTCGGTTACAACAATTAACCACCTTGTTTCTCAAAGTTGAATATACCTTCTTAATAACATTAAAGATTGCATATACCACTACCGGACTGACATTTAACCATTCCTCATCGGACATCACTTCATATAACTATAATTGTTGATCGCCAGACTGATTCAAGGTAGACAAAATCTAGCAACAGAAAACAACAGAAACCTATTACTTATTGTTAAAACGATTAACGAGAAGTATACTGAACTGTAAAAGATGATTACCTTTTCTGTAAATAGGCGAAACGCTTCATCGTCCATTGCTTTATCCAGTTCCTGATAAGATTAAAAAACTTAGTGTTGTGTGTGTTAATCGTGGATTTAACTGGATATGTTAGGATTAAAACACTTACAGTTTCAGCATCTGCAGAAGAATCTATTTTGTGTATGAGTTTTTGTAGCTCCTTGTCTTTCAAAGCATCGATAATTTCGGTATTTGAAGCTGTAGTCATATATTATGTTTCAACCAATGGGTCTCTTTGTTGAATTGATAAAAAAAAGTATCATGCTTCTCCGTTAAGAGGGGCACAAGTAATGAATCAAAACGAGTCCATGTTGAAACGGGCCATCTTTGTGTCAGAAAAATTTTGTCCATTTCTTTTTCAATTTTTTAGTAATATACCTTACTCATTAGCTACATAAGCAAGTGTACAAATACAATTTAATCAATATGGAATGAAACGATATGGGAGTGATAGACATTGAGCGACTTTCAACCTATTTGGCCCATTTAATATATAAGGCAACAAAATCGACCCATTAGTTGGTAAAGGGTCAAAAGTGCCATATGGCCCATATCTAATGTGATGTTAATACACCTTAGGCCAAAATATACTTAAAAAGCATACCTATGCACTCTAGTTGTGACCTGTGTAGCACCTCATCATCAGCATTAACATAACAAGGTCTATCAACATCAACTGTTGTAATAGATGTGCCTGAAAATAGAGTTGAATTAGTGGCAGATTAAAAACATAATCAACCAAAGCTCACGGATATGTACAACATCATATCAGGTATTAATCTAAAATTATAAACCTACTTGAATCATTCTCAGAAGCAGGAACTGGTTTAACACAGGGAATTTCTGCACAAAATCAGACATCTCCAAATTAGCTTACACATCATAGTAGTCAAAGTCGCACTCAAGGTGCAAAGAGATCGCCTATCGCCTAGACATAGGCACAAAAAAAAAGCGCAATAACAGGAATATAGATTTTAAAAATTTTAATACCATTCCACAAACATAACAAGAAAACCTAATAAAATTAGCAATTAGAATAGAAACATTCACACCATAGACTTTCTAATTAGGTTTTATATTTTCACATGGAAGGATTAAGGCAAAGAGACAAGATATATGAGGTAAGAATGTAAGATTATTCCATCCAATTCAGCATTTAATCCATAATTGCGAATAACGTGCCGGGAAAAGGGACTGAATGATAGATGCAAGAAGGATACCGACCAAAGCATGGGTAAGGATTGGAGCAAAGATGATCAGGTAAGAGTCAGCAAAAGAGGTAGACTGCTGCATACAGGTCTTTAGGGTTGAATAACTTACGTCCAATGGTTGAAAAAAGAGAAGAAAAACTCCTACAGGCATGGCCCTCCGCCGCACCTTTAGAAGAACTGCACCTTGCATCTACTTGAGGCGCAGTGGCCTCGCCTAAATGCGTAGGGGCACACGCCTTGTGCGCTTTTGATTACTAGTTTCAAATTACTGTAATACTCTAGAGTAATGAAAAAAGAAAATGGAAACTTTAGTTATAATAACAATAAAACATAGTTAGGCATGCATAAGTTACACTAGAATCCTTTGTTTACAGACACATAATATTAATAATCCTGTATATTAATATAAAACCATAGTTGTTAAAAGCCATCGCCTCTTGCGCCTAGGTCCAATTTACAGGCGAGGCGAGACAATTGCGCCTTAAATCAAGGCAATTGCGCTTTAATTCTTCAGGTGATGGTTCAGGCGCAGATTCCGACGAGACTCCTAGATCCGGAGAGTTTCCGGCCAAATTCTCTAAATTCCGACAAAATTCCAGCTACGTTACTGCTTTTATCTAAGGAAAACTATTTTTCTAAACTAATACACTAATTATAACTGCTGGTACTAAATAGATGATAGTGAATAACATATAATAGCTTTATTTTATTTTATTTTGTTTGAAGAATAATATTAATTTTCTAATACATAAAAAAAATTTCATTGTGCGCTTTATTTTTCTCAGGCCCTCATTTTTTTTGCGCCTTACGCCTAGGCCCCAAGCGAGGCCTATGCGCCTTTAGTGCGCCTAGCGCTTTTAATAACTAGGTATAAAATCAAATGTATCTTCCTGCACTATTGTATTTCATCTGTTTGACTCATTGCCCGGCGTACCTAAAGTCATGTAAGGAACCTACTTTTCCACTTCAATCAGGATTCACGTGGAACTCTCTAATAACTCACGCACATAACTAGAACCGACAAATTGTCAAAAGTAAAGCAAAACTTACACGCAGTTACGTTTCATCCGAAAAATACTTTGTTAAATCACTTCAAAAACTAATAACACTATCTAACAAAATTTAGTAACAAATTCAGTTGTAGTCTGGTTTAATTTGCATCATCTTCAAACATCAGCTGCTACAAAACTGTTATAACAAGAAGAATCAACTGCCTATAATCCTTCACAGATATGCATCCAGTTAAAGGATAATTAACGATGAACTTCATATGAAGGTAACATATATAATAGTTAAACAAAGTATTAGCATTCTCTGATACACCAAAACAACATATAGAGTGAATAATCAACGATGAACTTCAATTAACATCAACAATCAGCACAATTGCTTCACGGAAATCCAGTAGAACGAACATAAACCCTAAACCACTAAATTCAACATCACTGACCATAAACTACCAACAATATCAACAAAAACACATAAACAAACAGTAATTCATGCATGTTAACGAATTCGTAACCCTAAATCATTCCATAAACCTACACAATCGAATGGATGAACAAATTACCTTTGTGTTTCTTAAAGCAGACGAGCGAACAACTGCAACAGCAATTCAAATTAGCATGTTAACGGTTTCGAAACCCTAGATCGGAGAAACTAACAGTTAAAACAACTTACTATGGAATGAGACACATAGGACACTTGTATCTGGAGTCTGCTTTTTCACAGACTTTGCATTTCTTTTTAGACGCTTCGTTCTTCATTTCCGATCAGACGTTTATTGAACGGCGGTTGGAGAATTAGTTTTCCGGCACGGAGGACGGTGGTAGCACGGCAGTCGGCGGCAAATGAGCAGAAGGTTTGTTTGTTTGTTTGTTTTCTTTGGTTTTGGTAGATTAATTAGGCCCAGGCCCATGGGAGTGTTGGGCCGTTGGGGTGAGGTGAGAGGTAGTTAGGTAGGGGTGTGCGTGGGTCGGCCCGAGAAAACTGAGCTGAAAATCTGGACCTAACCGAGACCGACTCGAATAATACCGATTGTAACATTAGTAGGGGTGTTCAATAAACCCGTGGCTTGCAGCTCGCTCGAAACTCGCTCGAAAAAAGTTTGAAAATAGCTCGGCTCGAAATTTGCTCGGTTGTAAACGAGCTAGCTCGGCTCGGTTTGTAAACGAGCCGAGCTCGAGCTTGGCCTGGCTCGGCTTGTGAGCTCGTGAGCCAGCTCGATAAGGTTTACATCCTTTATTTTTTTGTCCCACATTGCTCAGAAGACAAAAACTAAGTAAGTATCTCCCCTATAAAAGAAGGTAAAGAAAATGTACAAAATGAGTTAACTATTTATACATGCATACTTAGCCATTTGGTTAAATATAATTGCAATTATGTCTCTTGGTCTATGAAAAGATTCATTTTTGGTCTTTTTAAGTAGTAAATTTTGCGATTCTTTGTTAATTCGAGCTAGATCGAGCCGAGCTGAGTTAGCTCGAATTTTAATCGAGTCGAGCTCGAGCCTCAAATCTCAGCTCTATTTGAAATTCGAGCTCGAGCCGGGTTGAGCTCGGCTCGGCTCGTTTACAGCCCTAAACATTAGTTGGTTTGTTACTCGGTTTTGCTTTTGGATGACATGTGGTTTCGGGTCGCTTTAGTCAAAACTAGAGGTGCACAAACCGGTTAATTTCAGTAACCGGATAATTTGACTTTTTGTAAGACCCAACTTAATGTAACAAGATTAATGATACAAAACAAGGAATTTATACTAAAATATCAAGTTTACAAAAATTTTCTTGATTGAAAGACCATATTTGATTCTGAAATTTCAGATACAAGGAAAATATTCATTAAACATACAAAACATAACTTCAAGTGTCTACTAGACAACGTTGAAAACATAGTTCAAGTATCTACATATTACTAAAACAAAATAGATCGAGTGCGGAAGCTTTGTTTAGTGCGTTCGGTTCTAGACGTGTGCTTGATCACCATCCGGACTTCATCTAACTTCACCTACGGTCAAACCACGTAAATAATTAGTTGTGACCCTTCAATAAACAAGAATAAACAAGTTCCATGCTCAAAAGTATGAAAAACAAACATAAATCGTGTTGTAAGTCAGTCGCACCGCATGACGGAGTTCAGGGCCGGTCGTCGCGTGTCGCAAGCACCCCTCGCGTCGCGCGACGGATGTGAAGGCTCGCCGTGGCGCGGCGTAAGTGGCCATTTTCGACAGAATGCTGTGTATTGAGCTGCAATTTCGACCCAGCACCATTTTTCTAAGTTCCAAACTTAAAATTGGCGTAACTTTTGACTCGGGCGTCCGTTTTAGTCGATTCTTTTTCCTACGTGACCGTAATTTAATTACGGACATGTTTATCAACACGATTTGCATAAAATATTATTTCGAACACAGTTATGTTATATTGCGTCTCTTGTTTATTCAATCCATTTGACTACAAGATTCACAATATGTATTATTATCATCATAAACATTAGGCCAATTGTCACGGCCCCCGACCCGGTTTGACCCGTTAACAGCGGAAGTTATTATCAGGATCTTTTTAAGACTGAAATATTTCCCGATTATTTTATTTCATAACTCGGGATAAAACCTTGGTAATTTACAATCATTTGATTTCACGAAGAAATCTTTTATTTTACAAAACATGTTTCTTTATTTTATTATGAGCCACTTCCTTAAGCTTGTAGTGCTTCATGGCACTTTTCCTGGATCATAACAGATCACCTGAAACATGTTTGAAAAATGTTTTGTCAGCGGGAAATACTGAGTGAATCATTCTATTTATATAAAATGATGCGTAGTTATTAATTACAGCATAAGAGCGATTACAATGGCTTCTATCTTATTTTTATCTGGCGCCATGTCACAATGGTGACGATGGTCATACCACTATTAGGTCAATGAACCTAAATAGTGATGATTATCCCTAGTAGGTCAATGAACCTAACTGGGAGAGAATTAGTAATGTGCACATTACCCCCACTAGCCAGTGATTCAAGATATCCACGACTTAGTCCCTGTAATTATAACTTTTGAAAATAATTTGAGGTATTGTAAAATAGTTGATAAAAAGAGAATGACTCACATTGCAGATTTAATTGAGCAGAGCCTAGCCTACTGATTAGCCTTTTAACCTAAATTTAATAACATGCACACAACTCGGTTAGTAACTTAATACAGCATTTACGATAACTCACGAGATCAAACCCTCACATCGAATGACAAAGTGCGATACTTAAACATCCATTGAATTAACAATGAATGAAAAAGCATAAACCCTAATGTGGGCAACACTTAAACATCCATTGGATAGTTTAATCGATAGCAATTGAATCGTAGCAACGATCGAGTTAATACCCGGTATCGGAGCAGCGCCTCACTAATATTGAAGTAATTTCGACCTCAGAGTATTCTAACTTCGTTTTAATGAAAAGATATCGACACCAGTGGATTGTGCAAGTGACGGACTATTTATAGGTAAAATTAGGGCCTTACGCGGCCCGCGTAAACCTTCAGTCTAACCTTACGCGGCCCGCGCTGCCGCCCAGTCTACGAATAGGGTTGACTAGTCATACGTAGGTGCACCAGATGGTCGACATGTGGCACGGTTACGCTTATCCGGTCAAACCTCACATTGACGCGGCCCGCGTAAGACATACATTGTCTCTTACGCGGCCCGCTTGAGAACCCAGATTTTGTTTTTCTTGATTTTTGATATAGGGTAAGGTTTCAGGGGCTCGGGTTTATACTTACGGGTATTTTTAGGACAATTTTTTAGAGTCCTTACACCAATGTACTTGTTTCTATGTTTACCAAATATGAGCTTATGTTCCCCTCCCGAAGGTTGCTTATGTAATAACTATCATGCTTAATTCTAAGGGATCAATCATGCTTTTCGGAATCAATTGACAAACAATTGTTTCCGAACTATAATCCCTCTACAAGGCTCATGCTTTTGCAACGAATTAGCGTGTCCGTTACACGACCTACACTTGACTATATAACCAATCACAAGTGATGGTTATTAACTTCCATGTTTATAATCTCAACTTGTTTTGACCCGTTTGGATACCGGTTAATAACCGCTCGAGGAATAACTGATTAGTGGTTATTTTTAACCCTAGGTTAGTAACTTGTTATAAATATTTAGTATAGTAGTCGGTTTTCAACCGATAGTCCAGTTAACCGAAAAAAACCAAAAAATAGAAAAAACAAAAAACCGGTTATAACCGAAAATAACCAGTTAAAGTAATTAACCAAACCAGTTAAAAAAATAACCAGTTAAAGTTAAAAAGTGTAACAACCCGGAATTTATAAAACTCTAAATCAGAATTATAAAGTGTTGATTAAACTGGAACCAGCTAACTAGGAAATCATAACCCAGTCAGCTACGAGCCTTGTAGTGGCATATAATAATGTTAAAACACTAAGATTATAAATTAAACAAAGCTAAGGGACCAAACTTGCAAAGATTGAAAGTGGAATGTTGAAATAAGAAATTAACATACCAAACACCCACATACGTGAGTGTCTGGTCGAACAGAACAAGAGGGGGTGACCAGGGTTTTCTTTGCAAACTCAAATCCTCACAAAAGCTCAAAATTAGAAGCCTAAATCAAGTCTAAATCAATTTTCGAACACAAATTCATGATCACCTAGTTGAAAGGATCATAAGGTATGTAAAATTGTGATGTTTTGATTCATCATAAATTCTAGGTTAATTGTGAGAAACTGAAATTGAGCTTTAATATGTCATGCATGAATGAATCTTGAAGTAATATGATGTCTAGAGTTAAACCCCAGATGGTTCTTGTGAAAACCTTGCATCATACTTGTAGGGTTTGTGATTTTCATGATAAATGATTAATGTGATTGTAGAAGTATGACAAACACTGAGATTATGAATTTCTATGTAGTGAAACTGAAATTATGTGTTAAATTCAGTAAAATATTGATGTTGAAGCTTGTTGCAATTTTCCAATTGAAGTGAATATAGAGGAAATAACATGTAAAGAAGCTAGTAATGATTATGTAAGAATTTGACACGCTAGGTGTTTGTTGAAACACCAAAATGAGGAATAAAATGTTAAATCAGACAAAAACGCATATTTGATTATCAAAATAAATTGTCCGTTATTGATTTTATAAGAGGTCTAAATTGATGATGAATGGAACTCTTTAGGGAAAGCGTCCAGATCGTCAAGTGGACATGCCGGAGGTGAAACACGCTTGAAGGGTGCGCTTTGAAGGTACGCGACTTATAATTTCGCTACATTATGTTTAATTGTTAATCTTGTTTTGTTATATTGAAAACTTGATAAACAAGGAGAACCCGTTAATCCACGAGAGCAACCAAGAGTCTTAGACAAGTAAAACGGGTCAGAACATGTGCTAGAAATAGAGTTTGGACGTGTCTAGTAACGGTGATATCCATCCGTCGATTAATAACTATTACGGTTACTTAACCGATTATTTTGTGCACCTCTAGTCAGAACATAAGGGAAACTTGAAAAATCTCTATATATGTCTGATTAGGGGCTGAAGATGAGTAACACACTTTTGATTTGAAGCTTGTTAAATCGAGAACGGTTTTGTGGTTTCATTTGATTGTTCGATTGGATCGTTTAGTTAAATATTGTAATGGTTAATTGATATTTAAATGTTTTAATGATAGATTATAAAAGGTTTGGTTTTTGAACCATGTAAAGGACCTTTTGCTTTATTCTAAGATATGAAGATGAAGAACGATAACACTCTTTTAGGGGGCAAAATAATAAAAACAATTTTCTGGGTTACGATGATGAAATTAAGAAAAAAACTGAAAAATCAGCTTTAGTTTTCATACTAAGGGGCCGTTTGGCAACTTCTGAATGGTTAAATGCTGAACCAGTAAGAGGTCTGAACCATTAAAAGCCAATATAATGCTTAACCGTTCAGATGCAAATGTTTGATCAATTCAGATTAGAGGTCTTAACCATTCAGACTCAGTATAATGCTTAACCATTCAGAGGCAAATGTCTGAACCATTCAGACATCTGCTCACGAAACAAACAGTCTGAACCATTAATTATTGAACCAGTAAGATGTCTGAACCATTAAGAGGTAAACAAACAACCCCTAAGTATCTATGGTAGTGCTATTGATTCAACGTTGTACACTAGGAACACATACATGAAATTAAACAAGTTCGTTTTAAAATAACTACCTTAAACACACATTAAACAAGTTTGTTTTAAAATAACTACCTTAAACACACATAGAGTCCCACGTTATATTATAAACGATATTATTTTCTAATCACCTACATTTAGAACATACCTTTTGGGTAAAAGTTGAAACTATGTTCTATGAAAGGAAAGAAAATAATAACTAACGACCCCGAACCTATTTACTACATGATGTATCTATTTCATACAAATTCATATGGTCCATATGCCAACATTTATGCAATGAAAGTGACTATTTACCTAATTACCTCTCTATTTTGCATGTACCACTTTTGGAAACTATAGATGTATTATATATATATATATATAGGGAGAAGATCATGCGAGAACCACCTCTTATTGCGAGAACCGCGAGAACCAATGTGAACACACCAAAAATGCCTAAAAATAGCTAAAAATCACACAAAATTTTTTTTTTGATTTTTTTAATATTTTTTAGGTTAAAATCGCTACTTTTCGAACCAAAAAAAAAAAAAAAAAATTTTAAATTTTTTGTTTTTGTTTTTTAAAATTTTTTTTTCTTTCGAAAAGTAGCGATTTTAACCTAAAAAATATTAAAAAAATCAAAAAAAAAATTTTGGATTTTTTTTTATTTTTTTAGGTTTTTTGGGGGTTTAGTTTTTTAGCATTTTAGCTTGGGGGGGGGGGGGGGTGGGGGGGGGTTTAGGTTTTTGGGGGATGGGGGAGGGGGGTTTAGGTTTTTTTTTTTGGGGGGGGGGGGGTGGGGTTAGGTTTTTTTAGGTTTTTTTTAGCTTGGGGGGGGGGGGGGTGGGGGTTTAGGTTTTTGGGTGGGGGGGGGGGGGGGTGGGGGGTTAGGTTTTTTTAGGTTTTTTTAGCTATTTTAGGTTGTGTTCACATTGGTTCTCAAGGTTCTCACAATAAGAGTGGTTCTCGCATGAGCCCCTCCCTATATATATATATATATATATATATATACTTTTTTTTCAAAACGGTCATAGTTGGATGCCTACCCAAGTCACCAAGCCATCAGTTCCGTGGTAAAACTCGGTTCGGCTCGGTTTCGAATTGGCAACCTCCAGAGAGGTCTAGTTCTAAATTTCATTGACATCACCAATGTCCTTCAAAGTGATGCTAGTGGGAATTGAACTTGGGACCTCAATGAGAGAAACAAATGATTAACCAGCAGACCAACTTGTCAGGACTGTATTATATATATTATGTGTTTATTATGAATTTAACCGGCCAATATTAATAATTTATCAATTAATACCTAAGACTCATTTAAAAAAAATTATTACATAACTTTGTTCTCATTCAGACCTGCATTAAATGGATGGTTTTCTAGTAAGAAAAATAAACTTTATCAACAAATCAAATAAGCTTGAGGATGTTAAAGCTAACCCATGATGATACCCGTGAATACAACTCATTGCTAAATTCGATAAGTAGTCTAGTTATGATAGCATTCGTGTAATATTACTCGTAAGTATTTAGATTACTAGCCGTCAAAAAAGCATTTAGATTGCTTGTGTTCCCGAGTTTACTAATGAAAAGAAAATAAAAGAAAGAGAATTTCTAAGAGAAGAGAAATATAGTGAAAGGGTAATATATAATTTTATTTCGTGTTCCCGAGTTTGAAAAAAAAAAAAAGCAAAGATTTTTTTTGTGTTCTCGAGTTAAAAGAAAAAGAAAAGAAATTTATAATTTTAAAATTATACCTTTTTTTGTATTTTATAGAAAGATTTTAAATGAGAACGCTAAATATCGTGAGAATCATGAGAACAAATGAAAAAACTATAAGAACTTAGTCAAAAGAATTCAAATTCAAAATTTATTTTTACACTTATTATTATTGGAATAGAATATTAGATGTTAATTTTACACATTTTAATTTACATGCATTTGCAAATAAAGAAATTTACACATGTAAGTTTGCTATTTACATATGTGTAAATTTATTGTATTTACATATGTGTAAAAACTATATTAAGAGTGATTTTAAGAGAATAGATGAATTATTTAAATAGTAAATTCTTTTTTTAATGTTGTACTCTAATTATACTGAGGTTTGTATTGAAAAATTTATTTTGAATGGTTTTTTTATTTGTTTTCACGGTTCTCACTGTATTTAACGTTCTCAAGATAATTCTCTTTGGATTTATAATAGTTTACAAATAAGAGGGTAAAATGATAAATGGTAAAACCTTTTCCTTCTCTTCTATTGTCTTCCATTTTGAAAGGAAAGATATGAGGGAAAATTTTCCTACCATAATGAAACTTGGAAACACCAATATTTTCTACTTTTTTTTAATTTTCTTTCATTTCTTTTGAGTTTTTTTCTTTTCTAAAACGGGTAGAAAAAATATTTACCAAAACGTGTGATTTAAAAATATATACCAAAAAAGAAAAAAACTCCATATCTTTCCTTTCTTGTGGTAAACTCGTGGATACACATTTAGTTATCTGGGATTTTTGTGTTTTTATGATGCTATCAAACACTTCATAAAATATATTTGAGTAAACTGCAATTTTACCCCCTGAGGTTAGGGGTCATTGGCATGTCTACCTCCCTAAATAATTGCAATTTTACCCCTCACTGTTCACTGTTATGTCACAACCTTACCTCCTGTTAACAGATTCTGTCAAGTCAACGTTTGTTTTGACTGTTATAATGTGTGAAAAGTCGTTTTTGCCCCTGTCTTATTAAAATTATATAAAAAATCAAGAATCAAGTTCATCATCATCATCAGTTCATTCTTTTTCATCATCATCATCATCATCATCATCATCATCATCATCATCATCATCATCAGTTCATTCTGGGTGTTGGAAACTAGATCCACAAATCACCTACAAACAATTACTCTCATAATTCATTCAACATCAAATTTACACAAATCATCAAACCCTAAGTGCCCTAACAACAACAACAAATCCAAATCCACAACACAAATCACAAAATCAACGAAACAAGTTCATCATCATCATCAGGTTCATCATCATCATCAGTTCATCACCACCACTACCTCCTTCTCCTCTTCTGACCACCGCCACCATCATCCCACCACTGTTCATTCTTCATATTCAAAACATCCCCATCAATGGCGTAATATCAAATCCCAGATTCTTGCAATCTTGCGTGCTCAAAATAAACCCCAAAATGAGATTCTAATCAATTGATTATTGCTACAAGAAAGAAGGACAGAAACGCAGTGATTATTGCTACAAGAAAGAAGCACACAAAATTACAGTTTACTCTTAAATATAAGACTTATAATAAGCAAAAGGGTATGAGATTATGAGAATGGGATTCTGTGACTCCTTTTACCATTGATCTACATAAACACACAAACCCTAGCCACCACTCCAACTTCTACATCATCTAATAACTTCGATATCACCGCTTAACCTCCACCTAATATCACCAACATCAGCCATCGCCTCACCACCACCTGACATCACCACCATCAGTCACGACTTCACTCACCACTCGACATCATCACCATAACCCACCGCCTCACTCACCACCCAACATCATCACCGTAAGCCACCGCCTCACCAACACCCGACATCACCACCATCAACTACCACCACACCTTATAGACCTGGTTTATTCCATCTGTCACCGCCTCTCTAGCAGCCACCACGCATCACCGACCTTTTTCTCCAGATCTAGTTATTAGACGCTACCACTAACAAGGAATAAAAAGATGCATCTTATTCTTCACCCAGTAATCTTCGCCGGATCTGAACATCGAGATATTGTTCTAGGGTTTAGATGAGAAAGATTTGAAGCTCTTGACCTGGTTTTAATTATGGCAGCTCTCTTCTACTTTTTCTTGTTTCTAGAAAGATCTGAAAGCAGATTTGAAATAATGGTTTTGAATAATAATAATAATAATAATAATAATAATAATAATAATAATAAATATTGGGTAAGATTACCAAAATACCCTCACATATAAGGGTCAAACTACCGTTGACTGTTAACAGGGGGTAAGGTTGCGACATAACAGTGAACAGTGGGGGGTAAAATTGTAATTATTTCCTTAGGGGGATAGACATGCCAATGACCCCTAACCTCAGGGGGTAAAATTACAGTTTACTAAATATACTTTTATATGGTCACTAAGCTAGTTATTCTATTTATTTCTTTACTAGGTTATAACCCCGTGTATTACACGGGTTGAATAAATATAACTTTATATATTAGATGGGGTAACTTTGTAGAATAGTAAACAAGTTTTAAAAATGTTATAGTTAGGTCACTCAAGTTTTAAAAGTGTTCCAGTCAGATCACTCAATTTTTCATTAACATTAAGGGTTTTTTTCATCCATTTCGTATGTAAATGTGGTAATGTGGATTTTGTTTCTTTTTTCCCTTTCATTTTTTTTTCTAATGTCGAGTGATGAAGTGGATTGTAACTTGTTTTTTTTTTAATTTTTAATGTAATTAAAGTGTGTTTATTTTTAATAAAATATAATTTCATTTACTAAAATAATTCGAGCCCAGCATCTTAAGCTTCATTTTTTTTCTTAACACATGGAAAAAAGGACATGCCCCGATTGGAAAGTTAAGTTATCTAATTGGGACAAAAACGATATAAGTGACCTAATTAGAACACTTTTAAAATTTGGTTACTATTCTGTAACATTTTCTCTATTAGATAATAAAAAGTTACATCTTTAAAAACGTATATTGCATGCGTTGAATAAACACGTGTATTACACGGGTTGATTAATTGGAAATAATTCTTAATTGAGTCCGGTTCGTTATCATTTTCATTACCCGTCGGTTATTAGATAATAAATAAAGATAAAGATTATAAACTTTTATATAAACAACTAAAACTATCTTTATCTTTATAAATAATAAAAATGTTAATATATTGTTTTTAATTTTATTAACTAATATATGGTTATCAGTTATCCTTATTCTTATCAACAAAATCTTTTAATTTTAATAATTAATATATGGATATCACTTATCTTTATCCTTATCATCAAAATCTCTTCTACAAATTTTAATTGAGACTACCTCATAAAGCGACATGTGTCCCAAAAATTGTTTCTTTTATTATATAGTATAGATTTTGTTTCAACCAAACTAGTCAATTTCTAATTTTCAATTCTTTCATTCAAGCCAGATTCCAGAATGCCAGATCATTCGATCACATGATCAGATGCAAGATCCTACGCAATCCATGATTGGTTTGTATATATTGAATGAAATCATAGAAGCAAAATATCTTAAAATGAAGATCATAAAAAATATATATATATTCACTCAATTAACATGTTTGATTAAGAAAAAAATGGTGATCAAACCACTATAAAAGAAATTAATAAATAAGATAGGGAATTGTGGTTAAATCCCACCTAACTGATGAACAATGAGAATATGGCTACTTAAAAAATAAGCGAGCCCCAAGCCGAGCCAAGCTAACTCCAACTTGAAGTTAAATAAGCCAACTCTACTCCCTTATTTTTAACAAGCTAAAATTTGAGCTCGAGCCAACCTGTTTTATATTAAAATCATTATTCAATATTTAACTAAAAACTAATAGTAAAAATAATATTATGATTGTATATAGTGGACTAATGGACCATAATATGTGAGTTCATTTATAAATGGAGTTGAGTTAAAAGTTATAAACATTTAAATGGGTTGTTTTGACCCGTTTCGACCCATTAGCACTTATACTGTGATGTATTTTGTGATAAGGAGAAAACGTGCCTTCACCAATTTTTTTTTTCTTTGAACGGAAATATTTCTTTTTTTTTAACGGCAAATTTGGATCACTGACGGACTACTGGAGTATCCTCGTGCCACCAGCGGAACCACCCGATCATATCCATCTCCACTAGGCATAATGTCTATACACCAATTCAGGAGGAAACCCAATAAATATGGGAAAAACCCCCTTGTGAGAATCGAACCCAGGACCTATTGGTCCAAAGTCTTATCTCACCCCCAAGATACCACTAGACTATAAAGCCATGGGTAAAATTTTCTTTTAATTTAGAGTAAACTGCCATTTTGGTCCCTGTGGTTTGGCCAGTTTTGCCACTTTAGTCCAAATCTCAAACTTATTACATCCAGGGCCCTGTGGTTTGCATTTTTTTGCCATTTTAGTCCAAAATCCAAAAAAACCCCTTTTTGACTGTTGAGAGCTGCCTATTTTGTCCTTTAGTGCAGGGGTATTTTGGTCATTTATGTTTTCATTTAATACATTGGTCCAGATTATTCAACACATTAAAAAATCTGCATCTCATCTTGATATGCAGATGTTCATCATCATCATCATCGACAACACCACCATATCTCTCTCTTCTCTCTCTCTATAGCACCACCACCACCGCCACCTCCTCCCCCTTTTCACCACCGCCACTCTGAACTAAAATCGCATCTCTGAACTTCAGCGATTCATCATCATCCACCACCGCATCTCTGAACTAAAATCGCTGCTCTCTCTCTCTCTTCTCTGAACTACCACCATACCACCACCACCACCCCCACCACCGCATCATCCCAACCACCACCATCCCACTGCCGCCAACACAAATAGCAGACTAAAACAATAATCGAAACAAAATCAACTACAAATAAGAAGAAGAAGAAGAATTAAAGAACAAACGTTTCTTAGCCTGAAGAAGATTCCGTCCGATTGAAGGTTCAGATGTGAAGACACCATCAGCACACACAAATCGAAGATCAGAAGTTGATTTGACCTAAAAAGAGTATAAAACCACATCAGAAACCAGAAACAAACAAACAAACCTGAAATGGAAACATGAGAGGAGAAACAGGTGGAGAGGCAGCATAGAAAGAGAAACGAGATCAACATCTTCATACTTGTTGAAGAAGCAACCATAATGGATTGAATTTAGGGTTTTTACAGGATGAGATACAGTGGAGAACAGTTTCGATGCGAAATTGGGGGTTAGGGTTAGGGTTTCGACGCCGGTGATGGGATTGATGACGATGATGAAGATGCGGACGCCGGAGAAATCTCTGGTTTTGGCAAGATGATGATCTGATCAAAATAGAAGGCGATAGTGGTTGCCGGTGAACCTCCGATTAAGACCGGTGAAGAGGGTGAGGGTTGCGGGGGTGAAGAGGGTGAGGGTGAAGGTTGTGGCAGGTTGGTTATGGTGGTTTAAGGATGAAGAAGAAGGAGTTCCTGGTCGGTGGTGTTATAGAGAGAGAGAGAGAGAGAGAAGAGAGAGAGTCAGATGTGAGTTATGTTTAAAGAGAGAGTGTGTGAAGAGAGTTTAAAGAGAGAGATATGTTTTGAGTTTTTTTTTATTTGTTATAATAACTCATAAATGACCAAAATGCCCATGCATTAAAGGACAAAATAATCAGCTCTCAACAGTCAAAAAGGGGTTTTTTTTGGATTTTGGACTAAAATGGCAACAAAATGCAAACCACAGGGCCCCAGATGTAATAAGTTTGAGATTTGGACTAAAGTGGCAAAACTGGCCAAACCACAGGGACCAAAATGGCAGTTTACTCTTTAATTTATATTATCTGTGGGACTTGAACCCAAGACCTTCACTTCCTAAACCTAGGTGTTTAAAGACTTTGCCTTTGCCAATTAGGGAGGCTTTGAATATATAATCACAATAATAAATAATACAAGATATTACAATATATATATGATTAACATAAAAGATATTGTTTTCCTGTTTATCTCTAATATCCCCATCAAGCGAAAGGGTGGTGGCCCAAGGCGAAGTAACGCCCTAAAATATTCAAATTGAGACCGTGGAACGCTTTTGGTGAAGATATCCACAACCTGAAGCTTGGTCGGAAGTCAGAAGAAATTTGGCGTACAACTTCCCAGAGGCAACGAGCTCATGAATAAATTAAGTGATAATCCAGATCAATATGCTTGGCTCTTTTGTGTGAAACGGGATTTTGACTTAGAAATAATGCACTACGGTTGTCACACAATAGAGTAGGATGATCCACTAATAATGCATGTAGCTCACATAGAAGTAGAAGATGAGTAACCTAAACAATTTCGGCAGCCGTATTTGCCATTGCACGATATTCCGACTCACAACTTGAACGAGCAATCATGGGTTGTTTCTTGGCGCTCCATGAAACTAGATTACCGCCTAGAAAAATAGAATACCCGTAAGTTGATCAGCGAGTTTCAATGCAACGGGCCTAATCTACATCTGAATAGCCCAAGATAGCAATATTGTGTGGTTTCTGAAATGTCAAGTCAAAAGAGATGATACCTTTGACATACCGCAAAATCCGTTTAACACTCTGAAAATGAAACTGTTGGATTTTGACTAACTTGATTTACCGCATAGGATAGGTCCGGGTGAGTAATCTTTTATCTCTAATATATTTAATATATTTTTCCCTTGTCTCTTTACTTTGCAGTTTACACATAATTGTTTTACCGCATATGATAGGTCCGGGCGAGTAATCGTTATTGAATTGTTAAGTATACACTACATAAGATCTCAACTCAAAGGTTCAATACACTTTAAAAAACTTGTTTAAACAAACAACATCACTCGAACGGAAAATGTTTGAACATCATATGCATCTAGGTAAGGCGCGAAAGAATAACATAACATGTTTTATGAAAAGCTATACATTTATGAAAATACACTCATCCCACATTCAATGCTAAAACCTTATCTCATTATCAGGTGAAGAAACACAAGTCTTTGCGGATGCCTGGACTCGGGCTCCCACGGGTCCATCAGGGCCGGCCATGAGCAAGTGCCGGGTGGGCGTCGGCTTAGGGCCAAAATCGTAAAAGGGCCCGAAATTTTTTTTAGAATTTATATATTTTTTATATAAGCTATATATACTACATGGTACGAAACTGGAACACAAAATCATTTTGTTCTAGTGGTAGGTAGACTCCGTTTTGATGCAAAGGACCCCGGATCGAATCTGTTTTCTGGCTTACTTTTTTCTTTGTTTTTCTGATTGGGAATTGAAGTTCACAGGATATGTCAAAATGTAGTTTTCTTCTAATTTATCTCCATTTAAATGAAATTCACCGATATTAAAATGATGTTTTCTGGCTTACTTTTTTCTTTGTTTTTCTGATTGGGAATTGAAGTTCACAGGATATGTCAAAATGTAGTTTTCTTCTAATTTATCTCCATTTAAATAAAATTCACCGATATTAAAATGATGTATTCTTTTATTAATAATTTCATTAGTATTTTATTTGAAGGACTCTTCGTGTTAGAACTTAACTAATTCAAATTTTAATATAACAAAATCATGTAATTTTATAGGTTTATTTTTGTTGATCCTTTTTCCTTCTATTATTTAACTAAATGCGAGGGATTATTTATGCTTATATACGTTTTAACATAAATTTTGTTTGGAAGCAAATTGGGTTAAATATATACGTTTTTATTCGACGGTATAAATTTGAATTGCTATACGTTTCGACGTAAATTTAGTTTGGAAACGAGTTGGGTCAATTGTAATCTATGCTTTATCACGCCGCCACTGCACATTGTGTACGTTTTGAGTTGGTCTACATTTCGACGTAAATTTTATTTGGAAACAAATTGGGTCAAATTTAATATATTTTCATTCAATGGTATGAATTTGGATTACTTTACGTTTCAACGTGAATTTAGTTCGGAAACGAGTCGGGTTAACAGTGGTCTATAATTTATTCGTCGGGTACGGTGTCGCCGTTGTAGGATCCATAGCTGGAAAGACTGCAGGAAAAAAGGGGAACATATTCGCTAGGAAATCAGATTCCATAGTCACGGCTGAGACAGACCCTATGTTTACTTCGCGATAGTCAACGCACGTGTAAAAAGCTAATATTGTATTGAATTGAAACTTTCAATGTTAGGGCCCTATTATTTTATCTCACCCAGGGCCCAAATTTGTTTTAACATTTTCGGAGACGGCCCTGGGGTCCATATCTCTTCATTAGGCTATGCCTCTAGAGATCATTTTGATCTTGAAACTTTAAATGAAATTTAGGTCAATAACTGTTTCTATTTATAAATCAAGACCATGAACTTTAGATAACACAAAATTATGTCTAGAATGGTCCCAAAACTTGTTTTATATGATAACAAATTGTGTACGTGAATGTTACTTTTGAAATATACACCATGCATCCATATATAATTAATAGAACATTAAAACAAGATATTGGAATTAAATATATCTATAAAATTTCACAAATACACTATAAATCAAATAACAAATACAACCGTACAACTGAAGAGTAACATGCTCTTTTTAGGTGGAAACAAAACTTAACTTAGCTAACAAGTAATAAGTAACAAGGCCACAATAAACAAACAAGTCACACTTTAAAACCACTACAAGAAAACGAGACAATAACGGCGACAGATTTGCCCGTTATTGTTGTAGTGAACAGAAACTAGCGTAGGTATGGTTACAACAACCATTTTCAAGGAAGTGGAGCGGCGTCAATTCCGGCACCAGGTCCTCCACCACCGATTCCGCCGCCACCAAGAGCCGGTAAGCCAGCAAAACCATTGGCAAGACCTCCAATAGTCCCTATACCGCCGGTCGCTGCACCAGGCCCACCATATCCATAACCAGCACCTATACCTCCAATCCCATTGTCGTTACCAATACCAACTCCCATGCCACCACCACCAATGGGTTGGCCATTGCTATCAAGCCCCGAATAGCCACCTAGTCCACCAAAAGTGAACACGTTCTTTTGGTCAGTGAGACCAACATCAGTGTTCTTTTTGTCAGTGAGACCAACAACATTGTTTTTGGTCTCACTGGGAACGTCTCTAGCAGTAATAGCATGTGTTACTACTGCTAGAACAACTAGTAACAAGAAACATTGTCTTGCCATGTCTTTTCGACCGGTTTTTTCGTATCTAGATCCTTAGGAATGTATGTTGTGATGCAAGAATTTGGAATGTGGGAATGCCCTTTTTAAACACGAAATGGGGCAGTAGGAAACAGTTGGGAGGAGTAAATGACCCTATTTTTTAGGGCCATCTGCCCAATTGGAAAGGTAACATAATATTTCACCCATAAACCCTCATTTCATAGCTTTTTACCATTTCAAACATCAATCATTTGATTTGATTTAATTATTTCCATTGTTAGATTGTAAAACCAAACTAGTCACATGATTAAATGTTCCTTATTTAGTCAAATTATCGGCAATATAATGTAAAAATATGTATGGTAAACCCAAGTTGAAAAGTTCTTATTCAAATTAATATAATTAAGCAGCTTAGTGAAAATACCTGTTTGTGCAATTGTGCTCAAATCACGTATCAATATCATAACAAAAGATGATTACTCTTTTTGGGCTTAGGTGGCCAGTTTAGAGTTTTTTAACAATGTGTTCCAGTAAATTTGAAACTGTTAGATATTTTAGTGTAATCGAGATTAACTTGGTGACCATATATAATTATAATATACATTGAAGAAGTTAGGAGATGTGGGACTTGTTCGAGTTGTTATAATTCCAAATGTTCGGGCGGAGCCCCAAATGGGGGTTCCAAGGGAGCAACACCCTCCCTCCGGGGCAGGGTCGGCGGCAGCCCCTTGGCATTTTAATGGAAACTAAGGCCATTTTTTGAGGCATTTTAATTTTAAAAATAATAACCATCAAACAGGCAGTTAGTAGTCTTTCATCCCCAAATTCGAAATTAGGGTTCTTGGTTACATTCACTAGCTCATACGAATTTTCATACACAAATAGTGTTGTTCAATTTCTCGAATTCCGAGTTGTATCCAATTGAATTATTCGGGAGAATCACCGAAATAATTTGATCTGAGAGTGATAACACACCTCTCTGATTATCCTTGTCTACGAAATTCCCCAACACTTACAAGGTGGCAAAGTTCATTTATGATCGAGTTGGCAAAGATCAACTATAAGAAACGTACCAGATTCGCTAGTTGAACTAGCGGATTACTTAGAAACCAAACATGTTTAAAAACTGACTACAAACCATGTTAAAAACTTCGAACCACCTCGATCATCCAAAAAACAACAATAATTATGGTAATCAAACAATAATATGTAGATAAATGATGTATTATAGAAAAATGGATATCATATGCATGGGTGGCGTAAGGATGAAGGTAGAGAGCATGCAATTACTGTATTCATGCATATGCACTCATAGTCAACGAGTCATCCCCACAACTATTACTATACCAAACAAACACCACCATTTAATATTTACTGCAATTTATATTTCCTCACTGGTATGTCAGAACAACATTCATGAAGAGAGAGAGAGAGAGGGTCCATCTCTGTGCAGATCGATATAGGGATCGGAGACATCAAAGAAATTTAAGTTACGTACAGATAGACAGAATTTACGTCCATTCTTTTTTTTTTTTTTTTTTCTATATTAAAATGAGATGGGATTTTCACTTGCAAATCATGCAAGGTCCATTCGAGTTTGCTCAAACTGTTGTAACATGTCTAAAAATCTTTTTGGGGATAAAAAAATTGTAAATTGTAGATAGATATTGTATGTGTATAAAGTTCACATGGGAAGTGTAATGAAAAAAGGGGAAATTCACGAAAATAAACATTGACTAAAGGGAAAAAGCAAAAATAAACATAGATAAGGGTGAGGTTATAGGAGTTCCATGAAAAACAAGAGAATGCAGGATGTGACACTTGGCTGAAACGACTGGGCTGTAAGGGTTTTCTTTAATAGATGGATCCAGATACGACCAATTAGTATATGCTAATTAACACGTGGCCTTTTTAAGAGGAAATAGATGTTTCCATACATATGTAGATGTTACCGCACACTTCTAGACGTTCCATACATCTGTAGACGTTCTCGTATAGATGTTCCGTACATTTGTAGACGTTTTCGTACATATGTAGACGTTTCCGTACTATCTATAGCCGTTTTTGTACATCTGTAGACGATTCCATACATTTGTAGACGTTTCCTGCATTCCTTCTCTTTTTTCTGATGTTTCCTTCAAATCTTTTAAAGATTACAACATTTTTTTTAAATTGTGGGGCTATGCATGGGGCTCAGCCATTTTCGTTGACCCTAGCCATTTTGGAGATAACGGCTAGGGCTCAAACATTTGTTCTACCAAAACGACTATGTAGCCGCTTCCTCTAAAAAATGCCACGTTGTATTATATCCTTGGTTTGTCTATGGGATTCTGTATCAGAGGAAGCTTCGTCATTAGTATGAGGATGGTCCTGGAGAGTGTTATTAGCAAGGTCATTTCCAAAGTTTTGGCAAATAGGATGAGGATGGTCCTGGAGAGTGTTATTTCGGATTCTCAGTCTGCTTTTTTAAAAGGTAGATATATTCTGGATGGCCCTCTTATTATCAACGAGCTTATTTCGTGGATCAAAAAGAGCAAATTGAAAGCGTTTTTCCTGAAGATCGATTTTGATAAAGCCTACGACAACGTTAATTGGAACTTCGTCATTAGTATTCTTTCTCAAATGGGTTTCCCGGATTTGTGGTGTAAATGGGTGCTTGGAATTCTAAAGTCGGCTTCGTCGTCTGTGCTTGTTAACGGAGTCCCTACGTTCCTGTTCAGATGTGAGAAAGGTATGAGACAGGGAGACCCGCTTTCTCCGTTTCTGTTCTTAGTTATTATGGAAGCCCTCTCGTGTATGATAAATAGAGCTAGAAATGCCGATTTGATTAAAGGTATTGCTACCCCTAACAATGGGCCGGTTATTACACACTTATTGTATGCGGACGATTCTATTGTGGTGGGTGAATGGTCCAAGGCTGAAGTGGTTAACATTGTGAGAGTGCTTCGGTGTTTCTTTTTGTGTTCGGGCCTCAAAATCAACATTGAAAAGTCCAATCTTTATGGTATTGGAGTGGGGGTTGAGGAAACCAATATTATGGCAAGCGAAGTGGGATGCAAATCGGATGTTCTCCCGTTCAAATACCTTGGTCTTAATGTGGGGGTGAATATGAATCGAATCAGAAATTGGCAGCCTGTGTACGACATTTTTCGGAAGCGGTTGGCTAAATGGAAATCGAACTTGTTATCTATTGGTGGAAGGGTTGTTATTATAAAAGCGGTCTTGGAGAGCTTACCGTGTTACTATTTCTCTTTGTATAAAGCTCCTAAGAAGGTTATTTCCGACTTGGAGTCCATGATTAAAAAATTCTTATGGGGTGGTTCTATAGAAGAAAGGAAAACGCATTGGGTCGCTTGGGATCGGGTGACGCGCCATAAAAAGGATGGGGGGTTTGGGGCTTAACAAATTATTGGAGGTTAATATTTCGCTTCTTTCCAAATGGGGATGGCGATATAAATCTGAAGTTAATTGTTACTGGAGAAAAATTATTGCTGTGTTTCATCATAGTCGGGTTAGCTGGGATGGCTTCCCGATAAAGAAATCGCTGAAAGGCGTATGGAATAACATTGTTAAAGTGTCGATTTAAAGTAAAGTTGGAGGTAATGTTCTTAGGAACTATATTCAGGGAGTGGTTGGCAACGGGGAAAGTATTCACTTTTGGCTTGATCCTTGGATCATTAGTGAACCACTCAAGCTGAAATTTCCCGGTCTTTTTCGCATGGAGGCTGAGAAAAAATGTTTTGTTGCTGATAGAGTGAAAAGTATTGGTTTGGGATCGGAGTTTTTTTGGCACTGGAAATCGGTCTTGTCTGATCCAGTGCTGCTCTCGGATCTGCAGCAACTTCACAACCTTCTCGGTTCGGTCGTGATCGTGGACGGACAAGACAAGTGGCGATGGTCTCCTCATAATGAAGGTATTTTTTCGGTCAAGTCTGTTAAGCGTTTGTGCTATTTGGATAGGCTTGTGAGTCATAGTTTTGTTATGGATTGGTGCGAGTGGGTCCCTGATAAATGCAACATCCACTTGTGGAGAGCGGAAATGGAAAAAAAATCCCGACTAAGGTTGCGTTAAAGAAGAGAAACATTTTGCAAGGAGAGCCGTCATGTCCGCTGTGTTTTTCTGCTGAAGAGTCCGCCGAGCACCTATTTACCGCATGTTATGTTTCTTCTATTGTTTGGAATGTAGTTAGCCAGTGGTGTAGGATCCCCGACATCTACGCGCTCTCTATTAAAGACCTTCTTTGTTTACATAAGGGTCTCTCGACATCGGGTAAGAAGAAGGAGGCGGTTCAAGGTTTAATTATCATCACCTGTTGGAGCCTTTGGCGTGCTAGAAACAATCTGATTTTTTCCAATACTCCGGTTAGGATTGACGGTATCATTAGCGAAATAAAGGCTCTAGGTTTCTTATGGTTTTCGAATAGATCTAAGCATAAAGGGATTTCCTGGGAGGAGTGGGTGTCCTTTGTAAATATGTAATTTTCTTGTAGTGTTTGTTTGGTCGGCTCGATTTGGGTCGGCAGTTTGTGAATGAAGTTTACTTTTCAAAAAAAAGAAAAAAAAAAGAAAAGAGGAAACCCCTACAGCTTAACCATTTCTGCCAAGTGTCGCTTTTTGTACCCTCTTGTTTTTCGTGAAACCCCTACATCCTGGCCATTTTCTATGTTTATTTCGGCTTTTTATTTTTTTTTACTTTGATCAATGTTTATCTTTATGATTTTCCAAAATAAATACTTCTTTACTACCTTTAAAAATAAATACTTTTATATGACTACTTAATAGTTTATTTTCATTAAAAATGTTAATAGTTTATTTGATGAGAGTTTTATAACGAGCTACTTAAAAGCTGTTAGGCTAAGATGAATCATCTACAAATATACCAATGTTTAAAATAAGGAATATTGAATTTTAATAATCCCAATTATTCGTCATTGGCCGTTAACAGTCCCAACTTAAAAAATAACCACTGGCAGTCCCAACTATTGACATAATGGCCACCAATGGACCCTAACTAACAGAACCTAACGTCGTTAGTCTCTGGTTGCCGAAAAACCGCTTTTGGCCGGAAAACTCATATTTGGCCGGAAAACTCAACATTTTCATCCCAAACCTCTTTGTAACCTTATTAGGGACCTTTAGGAACCTTATTCTAGTAAAAGCCCCAAATATTTAAGTCACCGGAAAACTTCTTTGTGGCAACAAAATTCAACTTTTTAGGCGGAAACTCAACATTTTCGTCTCAAACCTCTTTATATCCTTAGATCGAACCTTTAGAAACCTTTTTCTGGCCAAAAACGGTTTTCCGGCGATCGAAGAGTAACGGCGTTGGGGTTCTGTTAGTCAGGGTCCAATGGTGGCCAATATGTCAATAGTTGGGACTGCTAGTGGTTATTTTTGAAGTTGAGCCTATTGGCGGCCAACGACGAATAGTTGAGATTATTAAAATCCAATATTCTTTAAAATAAAAGTTCTCTGAGAAATTAGGTGTCAAAAACAATAAAATATAAAATAGTAATTTGTTAGTAAGTAATTCTATAATTAAGGAAGGTTTACTCTCATGGGATGAGCAGATCAGGCATGATTTACTAGAGTTGCATCTTTCTGAGGACATGGTCCATGATAGGACTTCGTGGAGGCATAGGATTAGGGTTAAGGACCTCTAGAGGATATGGCAGTAAGCTCTTAGGTGTATTTCAGGGTCGTAGGTTTTTCTTATTCTTTAAGTGACTTTTCCGGTGATTGCCTTCTTGTGTTTATGCACAAATGATGTTGTATGCTATTTTACATGATTTACAATATATTGTGCCACTCGGTTCACTTTCTTGGTATGGGCGACTTCTTATATCTATATTCTTTTATATTCTTTGACTTGGTGTGTTGGTTTGCTATTTGTTTTCGAGTCGAGGGTCTCTCTGGAAGCAGCCTCTCTATCCTTATGGATAGAGGAAATGTCTGTCTACATCCCACCCTCCCCAGACCCTATAAGTAGCTTTGCTAATTGTGGGATTTACTGGGTACGGTTGTTGTTGTTGTTGTTTACTCTCATTCTGTAAGTGATTACTTTCTTAGCGTGGACAGGGCACCATTCTGGTACTACTTCATTCTCGTTAATACCGTTGCCACTTAATTGAGTAAGGAATTCGGGTAGTGGCCACGAGTAGGGCTGTAAACGAACCGAACGTTCAACGAACAGTTCGTGAACCGTTCGGCGGGAAGTTCGTTTACGTTCGTTTGTTTAGTTAATGAACGAATATGAACAAGAAATTCTGTTCGATTAGTTAAATGAACGAACACGAACAATTTTCTCGTTCGTTCAATTGCGTTCATGAACCTTCGGTAACGTGTTCATGAACATTCGTTCATGTTCGTTTGTTTATGTTGTTCATTAAATATTTTTTTAGCATTTATTTATTTTATCTAAACCTTTCATATTCCATAACTCTTATTTATCTCATTACCCAAACAAATAAAATAGGAAAACCTACCTCCACTTTTCTTTCTTATTATTCACATCGAAAAATACAATTGAACTTCGTCGATTTTATCTGTGTTCGTGAACCGTTCATGAACACGTTCATTTCCTTAACGAACGAACACGAACAAAAAATCTCGTTCGGTAAGTGTTCATGAACCGTTCGTGAACACATAATATTCTTAACGAACAAACACGAACAAGGTCTTGTTCGTGTTCGTTCGGTTCGTTTACAGCCCTAGCCACGAGTATTGAGTCACCGATTATTGAATTAAAAATTTTGCTGTTGTTTAATTTATTTATAATTTATAAAAAAGAAAATTGTTTAGAGTACTTAAAAGGTCCTCTATAATTAGGGTAGTTTATGATAGCTAACGGAAAGTTTGAAGTGACCAAATCTCATTGGTTGAATCTTAAAGTAGTGGAGACTGGAGGGTACTTGAGACAAGTGTCCCTCCTACCCTTAGGGTGTACGAGGTGGTCGCAGCAAGGGGTGCGGCAAGCCCCTTTGTAGCTCGGCAAACACTGCCGCCACTTAAGTATGCCGTGCGGGGATGATGAAAATCGGGGAAAGGTTGCCGCTTACGGGGACTTGAGGGAGTGGGGTAGTGGTGGGACCCAGTATCTACTTCAACCAATCATGTTTTTTTTTTTGGTTTTTTTAAATGGTTTGGGGGAAACCACCCCCTATGTTTTTTTTTTTGGGCAAGAGGGGAGAATGAGAAGGGAAATGACATGACACAATATAATTGGGTGGGTAGAAATTTCCCCTATCTCATTAGGCATGCACCCCTTACACCCTTAGACCATGTGTAGTGGGAGGGGGAAGTCCCTTGAGCGTTTTGCGCTATTTGACGGTCCAGTCAGCAAGAAGGCTTTATAGGGCATTATCTTAAAATAGGTGTAGTGGTAAATGGGGTGTAAGGTAAGTATATATTTAAAAGTAAAATAAAAAAAAATTATCCAACCATTTTTAAGGTTGGTGATGGTGGCAACAACCTATTGGCCAAAGTAAACAAGGAGAGGTGTGGAAAAAAGGACGCTCCACCCAAATTATTGCTCAATAACGCCCAGGGGCGGTTGATGGGGTGGGGGTGGGGGGTTGCTTTTGTGAAAAAACTCCCAAAAGTTTTGCCACTACGGGTGGTCTTACTCTAAAGCATATATATAGGGTTATGGTAAAATGAAAACTTATTTTTTTTTGAAAGGCAAATTTCATTCACAACGACTGGCGACTCATCTCCAAGAAGGAGAAGAAATCGACAAACGACCACAAATATACAAATTACACAAAATCGAAATTACACCACATTGTCCAATCAATCGAAACCTTTTTAAATCTACTTCTAAACCAAAGGAAACCCAAAGCTTTGATATCCGCCACAATCTCCGTCACCATATGCCTTTTATCTTTGAAAACTCTTTCATTCCTAGCTTTCCAAATCCTGCAGCATGAAATGATAACTTTCCAAAACTTATACGAGTTGTAAAACGCTATCTCATATATTGTCTTTGAATTTATCCATTGGGAATAACTCAATAGTGTTAGTGAGTTAGATAAGGTGTAGGATAGGTGGGTCATGGGTTCAATCCCAATGGTATGGAAGTTTAGCTATTAGAAAATGAAAAATAAAAAAATGTCAAAAATACTGAAATTAATCATCTTATTAATGGCACTATAAATAAAAATAGGAATAATGGATTTTAATAATCCAAACTATTAGCCATTCGCCGACAACGGTCTCAACTTAAAAAATAACGAGTGGTGGTCCCACATTTTCACATATTGTAAACTAATGGACTTTTACTAAAAAAACCTTAATTTCTTTTTGTCTCCTTATCCTTTTCGATTTAGTAAAGGTCCATTAGTTTACAATATACAAAAAGGTGGGACCACCACTAGTTATTTTTTAAGTTGGGACCGCTGCCGGCCAACGACTGATAGTTAGGGTTATTAAAATCCATTATTCCATAAAAAAATGAAAACGCTATCTTATATTGTCTGAAGTTATTCTGATTTTTCAAGAGATATATAAAAACCATTTATTATACACGTCCAAACATCTTAAATGGTCTTGAATAGTTGAATTGTTGAAATATAAGAATTTCACAAATTATTAATATTCAGAATTTACAAAATTACATAATTTATGTATAGTTCTTTTAGTAATGTTGTGATAGTGTTCGGATTTAATCTTAGGCTTAAACATTTGGGCTGTTCGTTTCTTTTTATTATAGGCTTACACTTTTGGGCTCACATTTTGACTTGAAGTCTTCATTTGGGCTAGTGTATAGTTAGGTTCAGGACCTAATTTTCTATATAAGTTTGAACTTTTTTAGGCCTTGTCTTTAACTTAAAACTAAATGTTTAATTTTCTACAGGGTGTTTTATACAAATATTTCTATTTAATCCACCTTATGGCACCTCAAAGTTTCTACAGCTTGTTAATTTTTTTGAGTAAATTGCCGTTTTAGTTCCTAAGTTTTTGTTCAAATTGCCATTTTAGTCCAAATAGTTTTTTTTTTCTCCTCTGGGTCCTTGACTTTTCATTTTTTCTTGCCATTTTGATCACATTGCCTAACTTAGTCTAAAAACCAGGTTATAATCAGGGTTATTTTTGGCATTAAATTATTATGAGGTTTATAAATTATGTTGTAAACTACCCCTGGTTATCACTACACAACGGTTATGCCAAAAATACCCCTGGTTATAACCAGATTTTTAGACCGAGTTAGGCAATGTGATCAAAATGCCAAGAAAATGGAAAAGTCAGGGACCCAGAGGAGAAAAAAAACTATTTGGATTAAAATGACAATTTGGACCAAACATCCAAGACTAAAATGGCAATTTACTCGCGTGTTGTAAACAAATATTTCTATTTAATCCACCTTATGGCACTGGCACCTCAAAGTTTCTACAGCTTGTTATTTTTTTGGAATATTGGATTTTAATAATCCAACTACTCGTCCTTGGCCGCCAACAGTCCCAGCTTCAAAAAATAACCACTGATAGTCCCAACTATTGACATATTGGCCACCAATGGACCCTAACTAACAGAACCCTAACGTCGTTAGTCTCCGATCGCCGGAAAACCGCTTTTTTCCAAAACAAGGTTTCTAAAGGTCCGATCTAAGGTTACAAAGAGGTTTGGGACGAAAATGTTGAGTTTTCCGGCCAAAAAGTTGAGTTTTCTGGCGAAAAAGAAGTTTTCCGATGAAAGAGGATATTTATGGCGACTTTAATAATTGGGGCTTTTAATAGAAAAATGTTCCCAAAGGTCCATAATAAGGCTCGGGGCCAAAATATTGAGTTTTTCGGCCAAAAAACGTTTTTCCGGTGACCGGAGACTAACGCCGTTAGGGTTCTGTTAGTCAGGGTCCATTGGATGCCAATATGTTAAAAGTTAGGACTGCCAGCAGTTATTTTTAAAGTTGAGACTGTTGGCGGCCAACGACGAATAGTTGGTATTATTAAAATCCAATATTCCTATTTTTTTTTAAATCTTAATAAAAATTAAATCTTATTACATACATGCAAAATTAATAAACAGATTTGAATTTTGATACAAGCCAGCCTAGACTAATGCAAATATGGGTTAGAAAGATTAAGATCGGACTACCACTGAGGTTATATAACTTGTAAACTAGGCTTAATTTAGACGAGCCAATGAGCAAGCTTATCTTAGTTCAAGCTTGGCTATTAACGAACGAGCCAATTTTGAGTTAGTTTTTCCAAGCGACTTTCGAGCTACAAACATTTTGAACAGCCTTACTCCCAAAGCCTCGAGTTCAAGAATTTGAATTACTTGCCTTCTAATATTGAAATAAATGATTTTTTTTTCGCAATAATTTTTAGGTTTTATTAACATATAATATTCGATAATTTTTTAAAATTTTTGCCTCAGGGTCAAATCGTCAATTAAAGTTCCTTTTATGTTGTTTTGAATCATCAAATAACCGGCGCCCCCACCTGCACCATGGTGTGGCGGTGTTGCTGGGCGTTATTTGCTGGCGTGGTGATAACACAAAGTCTTCTCTAAAAAAATATTATTTGACTTTCTTAAGCATTACTTTCAAATAAAAATATCTAACATAGAACTAAACATTTTGACTTACTTACGTAAAGTTCAAATGAGCGATCGTTTATCGACGTTGACTTACAAATTATCGAACGTCTCTTAACATAACATAAATAGTCGACAATGGTGCTGTCCATGGTGGCGCCAATGTCAACAGGTAAGAACTATTTATAAGTTAAGAGGTTTTACAAAAGTGACACATTTGAAACACTGTATTCTGAGTATGTGTAATTTTAGAACGGTTTTCAAATTTTCTTTTACTTAAATTTATTCATTATAAATTATTATATTATAAAACTATAAATAAGCAACATACTTGTGCTTATAGTTGTTGTATCATTGGTTTAAGGGATTTTCAAAAAACAAAAAATTGAAGTTTTCCTTTCTACCTCTAAAGTTTCAATCGTTGTCAGTTTAAGTCTAAAGTTTCCATATCTAGTATTAATTTGATTTTTCACTTCTAATTCAAAAGTTTTATTCTTTTGCAATTTAACCAAGGTTGGAGAACTCGCTAATCGCTAGTCGGCCGGTGAGGTGGGGACTAGCGACTATTCGGGATTAATTGGATCGGGTTGTTTATATGTAATTTTCAATTTTATGTATACATATACATATTTTTATAGGTAAATATTTTAAGTAGCTAGTTTTTAACTCTTACTCAACTCATTTTTTTAAGTATACAAGATTAATTATTGGAATTCACATGGTTTGGTTGGAAACTAGCCGGAATTTAGAGGTTTTGGCCGGAATATACAAGTTTTTTGCCGAAATCGCCGATTTTTGGCTGGCCGACTAGGCCCGACTAGCGATTAATGGACTGACTAATGAAAATTTACTCAGTTACTGGCCGACTAGCGATTAATCGTCATTTAGTCGCGATTTTTACAACACTGAATTTAACACCTTTGATTGTTTTTTTTCTTTTAGCCCAAAGCTTTACATCTTTTGCAATTTAACCCCATCACTTTTTTACTTTCAACTTTGACTTTTTTACATTTAACCCAAGCTTTTCATCCTTTGATTTTTTTTTTGCTCCCTTATACTTTTCATCGTTCGCAAGTTTTCCGTTTAACGTTTCGTTTTAAATTTTCCGAGTTAACACGCCGCAACGTGCGTATGGAGTTCAACGTTTTTTCATCTATTTTTCACGCTTGACAGACTTGTCGCAACACGTCTATTTTTCCTTTTTTGATAGGTCTGTCGCAACACCTGAGTCAGAGATCGACTTAGTTATTCTTTTCTATGTTTTATACATACGCCGCGGTCATGTAAGAAACATTTTCCTTTCATCTAATATCATATATAACTAACAAAATCAAATCCCCGCCGCATTGAGGCGGACGGTAATTCTAGTTTTAGTTAAAAAAGTAATGCTCGATTACCTTCGCAAGTACAGGACTGAATAAAGTGAAAAACAGATGGTAATGGCCAAGACTGTGATAAACCTCACCGAGTGTTCAATTTGACTCAGAATTCAATGTAAGGCAGATGTGCCTTTGCTGGTGAAACTGATATTTGCAGTCAGAGGATGAGGTGTGGACCCGTTGGGGGCTATGATCTGTCATGAAAAGCAAATTATGACTTGGTAAAATTTTCTAACATGTTTATATCTTAAGTTTTTAAGGACACCTACATTATAATAATAATAATTATTATTATTATTACCATTTTTAGGCAAAATGGATTTAAATAATCTTAACTTTCTCAATTTGATCGATAATAATCCCAACTCAGTTATTTTCAGATAATAATCCGAACTGGTCCACTTTTGGCCGATAATAGTCTGCGTTAAAAATAGCTTAACGGAGTTAAGTTTCTTTCCGAATTACAAACCGATATTTTAGGGATTTTAATCAAAACGAGGATACAAGTCGATTTATGTAAACTATACCGAGTACCGGTAGCATAACGAAAGGAACCGATATCGATATTATAGGCATCGAACCGACATCAGTATATGTCAATTTTGTTCGATTAAATGTAAAACGTGCGTCTTTATCTTTTTGAAAAATACCAGACTTCACTTTTGGTCACATGAAACAAATTTTGTGCAGATAAATCATCTTAAATAAACTTTAAAATTTTGCAATACACACATCTTTTATCGAACCAATACAGCCAGGGGCGAAGCTTAATGGGGGGGGGGGGACGTCCGCCCCCCGGGATTTTTCGCTCAGTAGTGTTATATATGTAGTTTTCGTATAGAAATTTGTGGGTATATATGTTTTCACCCCCCCGGTTCTATAGAAATTTTTGGGTATTCTATAGAAATTTTTGGGTATATATGTTTTCACCCCCCCGGCCGAAAAATCCAAGCTTCGCCACTGGATACAGCCCGAACAATATTGGTACCAATACTCGTATTTTTGTAATTTTTGGTTTCGATACAAGTTGGCTTTGATAGTTTTTTCACTACTCGTGTAGAAACAATTTGCGTGCCACAGCATAACTTTGTATTGTAACTTTGTATTCATAACTTTATTTATACAATTGTAAACACTAGTTTATGCTTTGTGCATATAACGTATTCATAAAGAATCTTTTATCTTACCATTTAACTCTATGAGTAAACTTCAGTTTTGCTCCCTGTGTTTTGGTCACTTTAACGGTTTTGCTCCAAAACTTTAAAAATAACCATTTTACTCCCTGATGTTTCAGTTTTTTTGCCAATTTGCTCCCCGCCTCTAACTCCATCCAAATTGTTTGTTTTTCCATTTTGCTCCCCGCAGGGAGCAACTTGGCAACAAAACCAAAACATTAGGGAGTAAAATGGCTATTTTTAAAGGTTTGGGGCAAAACCGTTAAAGTGACCAAACCACAGGAAGCAAAACGGAAGTTTACTCTAACTCTATTTATATGGATTAGGATCAAATACAAATGATCCTAATTGTAAGTAGTGTAAGAAGGATTTATAGAGTGACAAGTGTCCAATAACCTAAAAAACCTCACTACACAAAAAAACCCCACTACAAAAAAAAAAACCTTAAACATCCACCACCACCAAAAACCTAAACTCCCCCCCCCCCCATTTTTTTTTTTTTTTTGTTTTTTTTGCCGAGGGGGGTGGGGGTTTAGGTTTTTGGGTGGTGGTGGGGGTGGGTGTTTAGTTTTTTTTAGACTTTTTTTTTAGGTTTTTGGGGGGTGGGGGGGGGGGGGGGGGTTAGGTTTTTGGGTGGTGGTGGGGTGGGGGTGGGTGTTTAGGTTTTTGGTGGTGATGTAGTGGGTTTAGGTTTTAGGTTATTTGACACTTCTTACAATTAGAAGCCTTTGTAGAATAACTTGACCCCTATTTATATATTGTTTTTTTTTAAGTTTAAGATTATTGTTTTGTGTTATTATTTAAAAAATATCTTTAATTTATAACTTAAATTTGAAGATAATATATTATTAGAAAAAATAGAATGATTCTATCCGACATTCAAAGTAAGATAAGATTTAATATTAATTGATTATTTATTATTTAATTAATTGATATCAGATAAGTATGAAAATGCAGGAAATTACAAATGTAGACGCCTTCAATGAATGACACGTGTCACTTATTTGTTTCTTTTATTATAGTAGATAGATAGATTGGATATCCATATTACAAATTATATATTATTATATTTTTTCATACGCCAAAAAATTTATTAAAAATAAAAACCCGACTAGCATGAAGCTAGATAAAAACAACAATACAATCCTGAATTACATACATAAGAAAAACCGGCCCTCACTACAAACACAAGAGATTATGTTATTACCGACAAATAAAGATTACAAGTAATCTTTATCCCGTAGTGTATATGTCAATTAAGTTGTTCCTTCAATGAGTGGTGATTGTTATTTCCACACTTTATCAAACTCTATATGTTCCGTCAATAAGGCTGGAGGGTGTGGGGGCACCACCCTCGCCAGCTGGACACCTATAGCGCCCCCCTCCGCCATCGACCACACCCCCGGCGCTATGCCGGGGCGCCATTGAAGCTCCGCCACGGTGGTAACGAGCTGAAAGCGCGTTGAACGAGGAGAAATGGTCAAACATGACCGTTGTGAAACGGTCGAATATTAAAAAAAAAATTCTTAATTTTATTTTATTATATATATAACCTATTCTAAACTAAAAAACTCACCAATCACAACCAAAACACACACCAATCACAACTAAAAAATGTTTTCTTCGAGCTCGTCATCCGACGGTGTTCTTGATGATATGGTTATCGCCATGGCGCAGGAGGCGATTAATTATTTGCAAGAAGAAGCCGAATCCTCTGCATCGCGTACCAGACAACCGCCTATTGAACGGAATCGGTTAGCTGCTCATCAACGTCTAGTGCAATATTATTTTTGTGAAACTCCCGTGTACGATGATGTTCAGTTTAAGCGTAGGTTTCGTATGAGCCGACGACTATTCGTTAAAATTTCCAATGATTTTGCGGGCGAATCCCCTTTTTTCACGCAAAGGGTAAGTGCAAGTGGCAAGGTTGGTTTCTCTGGACTACAAAAGTGTACGGCAACACTTAGGCAACTAGCCTACGACACATCGAGTGATGCGTGGGATGAGTATTTAAGGATGTCGTCAAGAATGTGTCGTGAGTCTCTTGAAAATTTTTGTGAAGGTAACTTTTATTAACACTAGTATTTTTTTTTACGTCGTTATTATTTTTTAATTAGCAATAATTTATTAGGTGTAATTTCTCTGTACGGGAGACGATATTTGAGGATGCCAACCGCAGCCGACGTTCCAATTCTATACGAGGCCCATCAGCGCTTACATGAGTTTCCTGGAATGTTGGAAAGTCTTGATTGCATGCACTGGGAATGGGCGGCATGGCCAACCGCTTGGAAAGGGCAACATCATCGTGGTGACCACGATGGTCCTACCGTAATATTACAAGCGGTCGCTTCTCAAGATTTATGGATTTGACATGCGTACTTTGGCATGGCTGGTACGAACAATGACATTACAGTTTTAATGACATCGAATCTATTCGACGATGTCATAGACGGTGTTGCACCAGATACTTCATTCTATGCAAACGACGTGCAGTATAAGTATGGCTACTATCTCACAGACGGTATTTATCCCGAGTGGGCGACGTTGGTAAAAAGTCTTTCGTGTCCAGATGACGAAAAAAGATTGTATTTCAAGAAAAAACAAGAGTCAGCAAGAAAAGATATCGAGCGGGCTTTCGGTGTGTTAAAGAAAAGATGGTCTATCATCACACAGCCTTCGAGGATACTTGAAAAAAGTAAAATGAGAAACGTTATGTATACGTGTATCATTTTGCATAACATGATATTGGAGGACTCTGGTAGAGCATTTTGTGGAGAAAGCTATGATGAAAGTATCCAACCGACGAACCCAATACTAACATACATGGGCGAAGGATAGTGGGGGCGGGAGGGGGCGGCCGACCCCCCGACTTTTCACTCAGTAGTGGAGAGTATGTAGTTTTCGTATAGAAATTTTTGGGTATATACGTTTTCGACCCCCCCGTTTCATAGATTTTTTTGGGAATATACGTTTTCGACCCCCCGGTCAGAAATCTCAAGCTTCGCCACTACTAACATACGCTGAGAAAGAAGATATCCGAGCAAAGATACGGGCTAGGCACACACACCAAAACCTTCGAGCCGATCTGACAGAGCACCTATGGTTTTATTGTGAACAAGGAGGACTCGACACAGACGACGAGTAGTGGTTTTATTTTTTAAATAAGTTATGTAGTGTTTTTTTTTTAAATGAAATTATGTAGTGTTTTTATTTTTTAAATGAAATTATCTAGTGCTTTTTATTTTTTTAATGAAATTATGTTTTGTTTTTATTTTCTAGTTAAAAAATAAATATTTAAATAAAAAATAATTAGGTAATCATGACACGGGGCTCCATCCACACCCTCCAAATTAAAGGGGGGCATGATAAAGTCCCCATGCTGACATGGCGATGACATGAAGCCTAGGTGGCATGATAAAGCCCCATGAGGCCAGTGGCGGATCTAGGATTCCGACCAAGGGGTAACCTTATATAAATAAGCCATAACGAAATCGAAAAAACGTCAATTTTTTTCAAAATTTACACTAATTTTTTCAAATTTTTTCCGACCAAGGGGTAACCCCGGTTACCCCTACCTCTATGGTAGATCCGCCCCTGCATGGGGCTCCATCCACACCTCATAGCCTAAAGTTTACATCAACGATCCATCGGTAAAAACGTTACTCTCACGCTTGGATCCTCATAGACCTTCAATTAAGGATATTTAATCCATAATTTTATTCGTAAGTGAAAGTCATCTAATTTACAATGTTCTTCTATTTCTTTTACAAAAATAATAAAATCTATACATATAATAAAAGAAACTAATTGATGGACACGTGTCGATACGAGAGACATCTATTTTTTAGTTTTTTTGCCATATATTTATGTTTATTTTTATCTTATAAATTATAAGTTTTAAAATAATTTATCAAGCTATCCCATATTTTAAGTCGACGTTTATCTATAACTATATCTCTATATTTATATTTATATTTATATTTATCTTTTAATATAATCTTTATACTTTATCTTTAGTTTATTATTTTGCGAGTAAATTGCACAAAACGTCCTTTATGTTTACTCAAACTTGCAGGTTCCAGCCTTAATGTTTAAAACTTGCTAAAACATCCTTTAAGTTTATTTTTTTTTGCTGGTTTAATCCTTTATGACTAACCAAGTTAATTATCTCAGTTTATTTCCCTCACATGCCTAACATGTGAGGATCCCACTATCGTTTGATGACCGACATCATTGACTCGCAAAATGGGATGAGGATGTGGTGCAAACGCAACTGCCTGAAACCCAAGCAAAATTCCCTCTTTTTTCACCGGAGATGTAGTCCAAACACAATTGGATCTCTTAAATTTATGGGGTCATTCACATGAAGCAAGCCTCTTTTCATTCCAAGCTATCAACATCCACTCGGAGGAGAGATCCAACCCACGTTTCACTGACTAAATGCCAAACAAGCCATATTTGCAGGTTGATAGACTCATGTTAGTTCTGTATGTGAATTCAAATTGAAAAGTGCATATCATTTTTTGTAATTGTTTTCCTCTTTAGTTTTGATTACTTGGTTGAGATTACATGTATTAAGTAGGGAAGAATAAAAACTAATATTTAGGTACAAAGCAATGGGCCATGAATGGGGAAAGAAGAAATAAGTGGTTTTAATGGACTTTTGTAATACACAAGTTTATAACCTAATAATAGAAAAATAACAAACAAAGTAAAATGTTCTAATATGTAAATAGTATATCAAAGTTCTTTTTTTTTTTTACCAAAAACGTATTTTGACGACTGTGTGTTAACTGATTACATTATATTTATTCAAGCCGTGTAGTACACGTGCTTATTCAACTCATGTTATACAAGGGTAATTAAAGATGTAACTTTTTTATTATATAAAAATATATTTAATTAACCCGTGTAATACACGGGGTTCTAACCTAGTGTAAAATAAAAGAAAATAAGAACCCTAAGACAAGAAATTAGGATACCGATTGATTATCAATTAAGTTCTTAGCTTAAATCCAAAAAAAAAAATATTGAATTCAAGTTAAATAATATTCTTAACTATCTTAAATAGGGCTGTAAACGAACCGAACGTTCAGCGAACAGTTCATGAACCGTTCGGTGGGAAGTTCGTTTATGTTTGTTCGATTGGCTTAGTGAACGAACACGAACACAAATTTTTGTTCGGTTAGCTTAGCGAACGAACACGAACACAGGTCTTGTTCGTTCGATTGCGTTCGTGAACGTTCGGTAATATGTTCAGTTACGTTCGTTAGTTTACGTTCGTTTGATTATATTAAAAATAAATAAATAATAAAACTTTTATCTAAATATATTAAAAACTTGAAATCCTATTTTTCTAAATTAGCTAAAATTTGGACATTTTAAGACATTTTTGGGATGACTATATCTAAGTTAGTTAAACTTGATTCATGGTTTGGTGGTGTAGTAGACTTCTTGTGTTTTGATTTATCATTTGATGGTTGTATTTAACTGCTTATATACAATGTTTAAGGATAACAATGTTTTATTTTTTATTTTCAAGTTAAATGTTCGTTTGCGTTTGATTTTATTTGCTTGCGTTTGTTTGTGTCCGAGACCAATGTTCACGAACTGTTCGTGAACAACTGAATTTCCTTAACGAACGAACACGAACATAACTTATGTTGGTAAGCGTTCGTGAACAGTTCGCAAACATGTTAATTTCCTTAACGAACGAACACGAACAAGGCCTTGTTCGTGTTTGTTCGGTTCGTTTACAGCCCTAATCTTAAAGTAGAAAGTCAGTGGCTTTTACGCCACCGACACCCCTACTTTCTTACTTTATCACAATCGCTCCCTTTATTCTGAATTTTCATAATCTACCCCTCGCTTTTCACACTTTTCTATCATCACTTCTCTACTTTGTTTTTCCACCATCCCCTCAACTTTTCTGTATTGACGCCACCAACCCTATACTTTTTCATTTCTGCCACCACCCCTCTACTTTTACACTTTGCCTTTTCCGCCACCACCCCTCTACTTTTACACTTTGCCTTTTCCGCCACCACCCTCTACTTTTGTACTTTCCATTTTTACCCAACTACTTTTATTTTCCCTCAAATTTTAGACTTTGCGTAATTATCCCTTGCAATTTACTCCATTTTAAGCCCTAGATTACTACTCCTACTTTGCAAATAACAATGCACTTTGTTTTACGAAATGTCTTAGTCATTATGTTTTACATTTCATGTCTACATTTGTGTTTTACTCTTTTTTTTGTAATTGTGTTTTACACATTGTGTTTTACGAATTACGTTGCCTTACTACATGTTTCGACCTGCCGAGTGCCGCCGCAACGCGTGGCGGGTAAAATACTAGTTAGTCTTACTTTTTTTTTTTTTCTAAGATTGATTCTTTTATTTCCTTATTGCCAAAGATATGTTGAATCTTAAGTTTAGATGCCCCTCGTCAATGGTTGTTTGATTTATTGAACAACTAAAATCCCAAAGTCATGGTGGGGAGATAGTAGCCTACAAACACGAAATAATAACTAAAAAGTACAAATAAACAATTAAATAAACCATCGCACAAATCTTATTTGGAATGCAATACGAGTTTTTTTCGCACATACCCTGGACGAAACATTTTTTTGTCTAGCATTATAATTAGCCTACCAAGTGTTGAATACCCAAATCCCGGCTGACGTTCAATGGATCTTCGCTGACGTCAAGATGTTCCGTTTTTTGTAGTTACAAAAAAATAAACCGTTAGCCTCGTCACGGAGGGCCCCGGGAGGGGGATCCGTGACCAAGCTCCGGCGTAAGAGTAAGTAAACTTGCCGGAGAGATAGAGGAGCCTATTCCGATGAGTATAGTCACCGGAATGTTCCTTCAAAGGTGTGAATCCAATAAATGTGGTGTACGTGATTAATGTGTGAGAATATTGGTCGGAAGTAAATGTGAGAGTAGTAAATGAGAGTGAAGTAAATGAGATAGTCCTGAAGATGATACCTCTCGCTTTGTTACCGTTTTTCTTCTTCTTCTTCTTCTTCTTCTTATATAAGTCTTAGGCCTTATCTTGCATGTGGGATATTTGTTGAGATGATCCGACGGTTTTAGGAAGTCTTCGAGGGGCTCAGACACGTGTCTGACCCCTAACGGTTAGATTGGCAGCGTCATTTAATGTTTCGGCAGGAGAAGTACAATGCCAGCCATGATACTCTTCTTATCAGTCATTAATGGAGGCCTGCATGCTCTGACTCCTCGTTTCTTGCTCGTTTTGTAATGGAGAAACCTTAATGGACAAGTTAGACTCCGGTTGGGCTTGTATCCTGTTGGGCCCGTATGTAGACAGCCCAAAGCGGGTAAAAATGGGGTTCCCCATTGGCCCGTCGTCAAGTCATCTTTTGTCCCTGGTTCTGAGACCCGAGGCTCATGATCCGGGGCTGAATCATAATTGTTCGAAAAGAAGGCTTACTTTTTTGGGCTTCGGATATGGGCCCACTTCTGATCGGTTATAAATAGCTATTTCTTCTAGCCATCATTTCGCCGGATACTAACGGCGGGAATTAATCCCCTAGAGACACGTGCGTCTTTTTTGAATTTTGAAGGGACGAACGACAAGACGGTTTCATGTGTGTCAGTTACCCTCTTTAAATACCCCATTACTTTTGAATTTTTCTCTCTAAACCTTCTGGTTCCTTCTTCCCTTCCGTCACAATTCCTCCGATCATCATTTCTTCTCCGATTATGAGTCGCTCTGGTCGTTTTGTGATCAAATCTGTCTTGACGGCAAAGGACTTAAAATCTTTTGTCGAGACATATAACATTCCTGAGCGGTTTTCTCCCACCTTGCCGGGTCCTAACGAACCGGCAGCATTCACGCCGGATAGGATTCCTCTTTATACCTTGGCATTTTCCTCCTGCGGAGTCCGGTATCCCCTTTCTCCTTTTAAGGTTGCTTTACTTCGTCATTTTGGGGTTCACTTTTCTCAGTTGCATCCCCTAGGATTGATGAGAGTGATGCACTTTGAGTTATCCTGTGCGGCTGTTTCTGGTGAACCTTCCGTTCCCTTGTTTTGCATGTTTTATAAACTGATCTCTGACGGAGATTGGTTCACTTTTGCCAAGAGACAGAACAGCGTGTCGAAACCCTGTTACACTTTTATGCCAACCTCCACTTATCCGAAGGATTGGAAAAGTAGGTTCATTTTTGTCTCCGCTGCCATGATACCAAAATCCCCATTGCCCAAGGATGTTAACGCCACTATTGAAGATACTGTTCCTACCCTATCGGCTAATGAGACTGTTCAGTGGAAACGCATGTATGAAAACCCTACAAGGGCCTTCACTTTTTCTGAGGGAGTTTTGGCCATGGGCGGGTTGAGTCCTTCCTACCCTGTTCGTCCCAAGGCTTTCTTTGGTAAAAAAGGTAATCTTTTGCCTTGGATCTCCATTTGTTTGTTTTTGTTTCTTAGTATTTGTGTAGTCATCTTTAGTGTCTTTCTTTCACAGAGTTGACTTTGTGGAGGCTGCTTCAGAGAGATTCTAAGGATGTCAAGTTTGTAGTTGGTGATGAAGTTGATCCGGGCCTGAACCGGAGTGGGGCGATGCAGGTTACCGGGGGGTCTACCCAGGCAGGGGGCTCCGTTGCTGTAGAAGGGGGTGATGAAACCTCCTCTGATGGGGAGGAGAGTTCCCCTGATCCTGCCCTTGTCAAGCATTCTGATCAAAGCGATGATGAAGCTCCGGAGGTTCGTTTAGTTCGTAAGAGGAAGGCTACAAGTCCTAAGCCAACCCCTGCTCCTTGTGATATCCGGCAAAGGCTCCGGAGTGCCAGTGGACAGAAACCCCCTCCTTCATCGAAGGCTGCTTCCGAACTTCCCCCTGTTGGGGTCAAGGGTTCTCTGTCCAAACACCTGAGATCTTCGAGTCTTGTGAGTGCACCTCTGCTGGTGAGTTCTTTTTTCTTCTTGTTTATCTGCCCTACCTCTGTTTTATTTCTGATGTTCTTTTTCTTTTTGTTCAGGGGAGTTCTCGTGATCCCATAGAGATCCCTACTGGTCCCTCCTCTTCCCGTGTTCGGGACAAAACCCCGGAAGTAGGCATGGCTCATTTTACCTCGGCCTTTGAACTCTCACCTCTTCATGCTACGGGGACCAGTAGACCCACTCAGCCTGAGGGTCCTGCTCACCGGTCCCCTTTGGCTCCTCTGTTTGCCGATGCTATCCCCTTCACCTATGTCCCCAAATGGAAGGTAACTCACTCCTCAGTGATAGGGACTCCTGAGGCTGCTAGGGACTTTCTGAGTCATGCTGTCCCCCCCCCCCCCATAAATTCGTGAACTCTGCTTTGAGGGATGATCTTTTCGAGGATCAGTATAGCATGTCTCTTTGTGAGAGTTTCTTCAGGGGTGCTGGCATGCTGCAGCGGATTGATGATTTGAGGAGGGCGAATGATGGTCTTAAGGGTGAGCTTAAGACTTCTCAGTCTGTTGCTGCTGAACTCAGGTGCCAAGTGGTTGAGGCTGAGAGAAAGTTGCAGGAGGAGAAGGTATATAGCCTTTCTCTCCCCCCCTTTTTTTACATATACCTTCCAACAATTTTGTGGATTTTTTATGATGTTATTTTTTTTGCCCAGGGGGCCGGAGCCATGTTGGAGCGAAAGGAACGAGCCTGGGAAAGAGAGATAGCGATGCTAATGGAGGAGAAGGATGAGCTGGCTGCTGAGTTAAAGCATCTGAAGGAAGTTGGCTCCGTTTCTCAGGAGCAGCTGAATACCATGTATGCAGATTATGGGATAACTTCCGATGATAACCAGCGACTAGCCAAAGAGAAACATTGGTTGATCACCGAGGGTTTTGCAGCTTTCCTTACTGCAGTCTCTCAGTCAGAAGATTTCAAGAGTGGCCTGGAGGAGGTGTATAGGGCGTACCGGGATGTTGGCTACCAGGCTGGGTTGAAGGATGGGTATAACTACTCTGCTCAGGGTCTGGGCAGAAAAGAAACTCCGCTTTACAATTCCAAAGCTAAGAAGCGGTTGTCCAAGCTGGATCAGGAGCTCGGAGCCAAGACCCCGGCCATTCTCAAGAAGATCCTGGAGCATCCCATGATATCCATAGATGAACTGAAGGCCATGTTCTCCTCCGCTGGTCCCTCATCTCCAAAGTCTATTTCTGGGGGTGGTTCCCCGTGATCCCTGAACATTAATCACTTTCGATATGGTTGTAATTTGGATAACTTGCTTACCCTAGGATACTTAGACTTTTTTGGTTGTTTGGAAGGAGGACCTTTATGTTGGGGGCCTCCTTGGTATCTAATCATGCAACTTTATGACTGTGTGTTGTTTTCTTGCCTTTTGCTTGTTTTCTGTTGTGGTTTTTCATGTTGCAGGGGCTTTTGCCAGGAATCAAGTCGGCGCTTCCCTGAAGACCCTTGGGTTGTTTTGCAAGAAGCTGTGCTTCGGCCTAAGTTTGTTGTGCTTGTTGTTTTGTATGCTAATTGCTTTTGCCAAAGTTATTAGGGCTTTTCTTTGTACATTTATTTTGAAAATAAATAAAGAAAGACTTCCTTTTGTAGTTTGTTTACAGAAGTGTGTTGTATTTATGGTTTGCTTGATAAACCGGGATTGTCTGTTCGAGGCCAATCGCTGGACAAGTTTATAATGCGAGATTATGTTTTTGGTTAGTTTTGCCCGCTTTCTTTGGGTTAGCTAGACCCTATTTTGCCCCACAGCCGGGCTTTTGGTATGTTTGATATACCTTATAAACGTGTGTTCATTTGTTAGTTAGGTTTATAGTGTTTCTGGGCACGTCTGCTCAGATATAATACCTGTTATTTTACCAAAAGGGGACAAGTTAGTTGTCCATTTGTCATTCATTACTGGGGGATTAAACTTCCCAGCATAGATTGCTACAAAAGACTCGTCCCTGGGGGTAAGCCCCAAACTAATAGTTAAATATTACAAAAGTGGCTCCTTAGCCGTTTTTCCTGGGGGGTTCACCCCTCATATGTAGTACTTCCTAAGTTGCATGAGGTTCCACGTCCTGGGGACCTCCTTGCCTTGGAGAGTTTCCAATTTGCAGCTTCCTTTGCCATTTGCCCATATGACCCGGTAGGGCCCTTCCCAATTGGGACCTAGTTTTCCAGTGTTCTCCTGTAGGCTGGCTTCGTTTGCTCTTAGGACCAGATCCCCCGGGACGAGGCTAGGCTTTCTCATCTTGGCATTGTAATAGCTTTCCAGCTACTTCTTATACTTGGCCTCCCTGACTGCTGGCACTTCTCTCATTTCCTCCAGCAAGTTCAGGTTCATCCGGAGGTCTTGTTCGTTTTCTGCCTCCCTGAGCTTCATCCTTGCAGTCGGGGATCCTATTTCAGCCGGGATGACTGCCTCCGTCCCGTAAGTTAAACTGAAAGGAGTTTCCCCATTGCAGTTCTTGGGGGTGGTCCTGTAAGCCCATAGTACAAATGGTAGCTCCTCCAACCATCCTTTTTGTTTCCTCCCAAGTCTTCCCTTCATCCCTTTGATAACGCTTTGGTTGGCTCTTTCTACCAATCCATTGCTTTGGGCATGAGTGACGGAGGTAAACACCTGCTGTATGTGTATCTGTTCGCACCATGGCTTGAAGGGTCTTCCAGCAAATTGGACACCGTTATCACTTACCAGCTCTTTTGGGACCCCGTACCTTTAGATGATGTTGTCTAATACAAATCGCCTCATCTATTCCCCGGTTATTTTTGCCAAGGGCCTTGCTTCGATCCACTTGGTGAAATAATCAATTGCCACCGCCACATATTTGACTCCTCCTGGGCCCTCCGGAAATGGCCCGATTATGTCGATGGCCCACTTTTGGAAGGGCCAGGACGTTGAGACTGGTATCATCGGGTGTTTGTGTCAATGAGTCATAGGTGCATGTACCTGGCAATTGTCACACTTTTTAATCTCCTCGGCTGCTGTTTCGTACATGCGTGGCCAATAGAATCCTGCATTCATTGCCTTTGCTACTATTGTCCTTGGCCCCGAATGCATTCCACAAATCCCTTCATGCATCTCCCTGATCACGTACTCAGCTTCTTCCGTGTCAACGCACTTCAGGGATGGGCCTAGGTATGATCTCCGGTATAGTTCTCCATCAACCAGCTCATATTGTAAGGCCTTTACCCTTATTTTTCTAGCTGCCCAGTCTCCCTCAGGTAATGTTCCGTCTCTGAGGAACTTTATGATCGGTGTCATCCATGTTTCTTTTGTATTCTCAACTGCCGTTACCTCCCTTGTGCTGAGGGAGGGAGAGGTCAAGACTTCCACTTTGACTTCTCTTGCTAGATTGTCGAATGCTACCGAGGCCAGCTTACTGAGGGCATCAGACTTTCTGTTTCTCCCTCTGGGGATGTATTCTAACTTGAAAGTTTTAAATGTTTCAGCTACCTCCTTCACTTTTGCCACGTATTGATCCATGGTGTTGTCTTTAGCCTCATACTCTCCTTGGTACTGTTTGACCACCAGCTGTGAATCGGTGCTAGCTTCCACATGCCTTGCTTTCATTTTTTGTGCCAGCCTCATCCCTGCTAAAAGGGCTTCATATTCTGCAGTGTTGTTGGTGTTCTCGAAATCCAGTCTTATGGCGTAGGTTAACTCAACTCCTTCAGGGCTTATCAAAGTGATGCCTGCTCCGCTCCTTTCTTCGCTGGAGGCTCCATCTGTGAACAGTTTCCACACCGCCTCGTCTTCCTTCTCTTTTTCTTCTCTTTCCAACGCTTCCCATTTTAGGAGTTCCTTTTCCTCATCCTCAGGGACTTCTGCTAAGAAGTCGGCCAGTATTTGTCCTTTCATGGCTGTCCTGGGTTTGAACTCCAGGGAGTGTTCTCCAAGTTCCACGGCCCATTTAGCCAACCGTCCCGACAGCTCCGGCCTCCTGAGCACCTTTTGGAGGGGTTGATCTGTCATTAGGGTGATCTTGTGCCCTTGGAAATACCTCCTGAGTCTACGGGATGCAAAAACAAGGGCCAATGCTAACTTCTCCAGAGGCATGTAGCGTTCCTCGGGGCCTTTAAGCGTTCTACTGATGAAGTATATTGGTATCTGCTTTCCCTCCCGTTCCACCATCATGACCGCACTTATGGTTGTTTTTTAGGCAGACAGATATAAGAACAGTTGCTCTCCGGGTACTGGGGTGGCCAATGTTGGGAGTTTGCAGATATAAGCTTTCATTTCTTGGAAGGCAGCCTCCGCCTCTGCGTTCCATTTAAACTTGTTAGTTTGGAGGCAGTCCTTCAGCACCTTCATGAAGGGGAGAGTCCTGTCAGCTACTTTTGACAAGAAACGGTTTAGTGCGATTAGCCTTCCGTTCAGCTGCTGGATGTCTTTCAGGGACCTGGGAGACCGCATTTCAGCTACAGCTTGAGTTTTCTCCGGGTTAGCTTTGATTCCGCCTTTAGTGACCACTACCCCCAAGAATTTCCCTTCTTCTACCCCAAAGAAACACTTCCCGGGGTTTAGCTTCATATTCACATCTTGCATGGTGCGGAGGGTTTCAGCTATATCGTCTATCATGGCCATCTCGGTTAGGCTTTTGATAACGATGTCATCGATGTATACCTCCAAGTTTCTTCCCCGCTGTTCCCTGAAGAGGGAATTCATGAACCTTTGGTATGTCGCACCGGCGTTCTTGAGTCCGAAGGGCATTTTGGTATAGCAAAATGTCCCTTCGTCTGTGATGAAGGCGGTCTTCTCCTCATCTTCCACTGACATTTGAATCTGATGGTATCCTTTGTAGGCATCCAAGAAGCACTTCAGGAGATACTGGGATAAAGAGTCCACTTGGACGTCTATCTCAGGGAGGGGATAGCAGTCCTTGGGAAATGCTTTGTTCAGGTCTTGGAAGTCAATGCACATCCTCCACCCTCCGCCTTTCTTCTGGACCATAACCGGGTTAACAACCCAAGATGGGTACTTCACTTCCCTTACTATTCCGGCTCTAAGCAGCTTCCTGGTTTCTTCGCAGGCGGCCCTCCTTTTACTGGGGCCCATGCTCCGTTTTTTCTGCTTTATTGGCTTTGCCCAGGTGTACGTATTGAGCCAGTGTTCAGTTAGGCTTCTTGGGATCCCTGTCATGTCCCCATGCTGAAATGCAAACACATAAATGTTGAGAAGGAGCAATTCCTTAAGAGCACTCTTGCACTTGTCACTCAGGTGACTTCCTACTTTAACCGTCTGCTCCGGGAACCTGTCGCAAAGGACCCATTCCTCGACCACCTCCTTCCGGGGCTTCTCGGATGCTTCCCCCTCAGACACGGAAGAGACTACTTCGTATGCAGACTTTACCCAAGCCAAGCCCTTTGGCGTCTGGAACACTAAGGCTCTGTGTGGGGTGGATGCTTGTGCTTGCAAGTCTCCAATTCCAGGTCTTCCCAGGATCGCGTTGTACTTTGAGGGTGCTCGGACCACTGTGAAAGTTAGGTTTATAGTTCGAACGCGATCCCCTACCCCGACTGTGAATGGGAGTCTGATCTTTCCCAAAGGGTGTGACACACTGTTGTTGAATCCTACTAGAGGGATGGAGTCCTCCTCAAGCCTGTCTCTTACATCCCTGTCGAACCTGAGGAAACAGTGCTCGTATATAACCTCTACCCCAGATCCCCCGTCCACGTGTATTCTGGCCACTTTGTGGCCAGCTATTATGGCTGAGATGTTTAGTGGGAGCCGCTGCACCTCACTTTCCTCCAAGTGTGGCATTAGGATGGGAGCTTTCATGCAGTCCGGAGAGCCCAGGATTCTGGCCTTTACACTTCTGGTGGTATTAAACTCATTCCTCCTTCTAATCATATCTACATTTGCCCTCCCAGGCTCCCTTGCATCTTTCCCTCTGCGATCCCCCCTCCTTCCTTAATTTCCTTAACCAAATGGGCCAGTTTTCCCGTTTTCACCGCGACTTCTATTTCCCTCTTTAGGTACATGCAATCATCAGTCATATGGCCAAATCCTTTATGAAAGTCACAATATTCGCTTGGTTGTGCCTTTAGCCCAGGCTTTATGGGTGGTGGCCTTGGGAATGAGCTCTTCACCCTCTCAGTGGCCAATATTTCACTTAGGGTCTTGGTGAGAGGGGTGAAGCTGTCAGAGTAGGGGGATGGGTCTCTCCCCCGAGGTCTATATGGGGAGTACGAGGGTCTTGCCCTGTCATGCAACATTCTATCAAAAGCAGGTTTTCTGGAATAAGGTGTACCTTTATCAAGAGGTTTTGCGATCGGGGTGACCGTTCGGGGTAGGGTATCTGTCTCCTTAGCCTTGCTGACTGTGTCTTTGCCTCTGACGAAGGCTCTGACCCTGTCCATGAGATTGTTAAACGAGTGTGGGAACTCTTCCCCCAGCTTCTCGCATAGCTGTGCATGCTTTAATCCGTTTATGAAGCTACTGATCTTCATAACCTCCGGGACATCCTTTATGTTCATGCTTTCCTTCACAAACCTGTCCATGTATTGGTCTATCCGTTCGTTGTCCCTTTGCCTAATGTGTAAAATTTCGTTTGGGTTCTTGACCACTTTTCTTTGCTGGCCAAAGTTCCTCAGGAACTTTTCTTTTAGCTCTTCGTAGCTGTCAATCCCCCCAGGAGGGAGGCTGTCAAACCAGAGCCGGGCTCCCTCCGTCAGGCTCTGTATGAACATATGGCACCAGACTGGCATGGGCCACCGCCCTAGTTGTCCTGCTCCCCTGAAGGCGTGTAGATGATCTTCAGGGTCTCTTGTCCCATCGTACCGGTCGAAGTTTGGGGGTAGTTTTGTTTTAGGGGGCATAGGTGCCTCTGCAATCCTCCGAGTGAACTTTGAGACTTCAGCCAGGTCTCAAGGAAGGTAGGGTTGGTCCAGACCGTCACCACTTTGATCTCCTTTCTCTTTTCCTTTTCCCTTCGGTTTCTTTCCTGTGATGAGATCTTCCGGTTCTTCCGAGGACATTTTTCTGAGGGCTGTCATGAATGTTTCTAGTGGATCACTGCCACTGCTCTTGCTCTTAGGGTTTGTCTCATCCTGGTTGGGAGGTGTATCAAAAGACAGTTTAGCCCTAAGGCTGTTAAGCTTTTCTTGTCTCTCTAGGTCTTCAAGACATTGTTTTAACTTGTCCTTATGTATGGCGACAAAATCTGGAGTGATGGCCTCTTCTTTTTCCAGGATTTCTACCTGATCCTCGTTCTCGTCCTCATGAGTTATGTCTTCTACTGTGACTTTGTCATGGTCATTCTGCACCGTCTGGGTGATGTGTGAACCGGGTGTAGTATCCATGTTGTCGTTTCTGAAACGGGATAACTTTTACGTCGGAGTTCAGTATGGAGACACCGGTCAGGATGATGTCCCACGGATGGCGCCAATGTCGAATACCCAAATCCCAGCTGACGTTCAATGGATCTTCGCTGACTTCAAGATGTTCCGTTTCTTGTAGCTACAAAAGAATAAACCGTTAGCCTCGTCACGGAGGGCCCCGGGAGGGGGATCCGTGACCAAGCTCCGGCGTGAGAGTAAGTAAACTTGCCGGAGAGATGGAGGAGCCTATTCCGATGAGTATAGTCACCGGAATGTTCCTTCAAAGGTGTGAATCCAATAAATGTGGTGTACGTGATTAATGTGTGAGAATATTGGTCGGAAGTAAATGTGAGAGTAGTAAATGAGAGTGAAGTAAATGAGATAGTCCTGAGGATGATACCTCTCGCTTTGTTACCGTTTTTCTTCTTCTTATATAAGTCTTAGGCCTTATCTTGCATGTGGGATATTTGTTGAGATGATCCGATGGTTTTAGGAAGTCTTCGAGGGGCTCAGACACGTGTCTGACCCCTAATGGTTAGATTGGCAGCGTCATTTAATGTTTCGGCAGGAGAAGTACAATGCCAGCCATGATACTCTTCTTATCAGTCATTAATGGAGGCCTGCATGCTCTGACTCCTCGTTTCCCGCTCGTTTTGTAATGGAGAAACCTTAATGGACAAGTTAGACTCCGGTTGGGCTTGTATCATGTTGGGCCCGTATGTAGACAGCCCAAAGCGGGTAAAAATGGGGTTCCCCATTGGCCCGTCGTCACCAAGTTTCACACATACACCCATAAATATTATAGTCATAGCTTCTTTTGGACTAATGTCAAAATCTTACTAGCTACCGTATATCATGTTTGATCAATAACACTAGCACATCTTATAAAGGTCTATAAGTTGATATGAATTATTGCTTTAATATTTTTATTACAAAAAATAATAATACAAATTCCAAAATTTGTAACGCCGTCACTAGGGTTGTAATCGAACCGAATCTACACGAACAAGGCCATGTTCGTGTTCGTTTGTTAATGAAATTAACATGTTCACGAAAGCATACCGAACATAGGTTTATGTTCGTGTTCATTAGTTAAGGAAATTCAGTTGTTCGCGAACAGTTCGTGAACATTGGTTTCGAACACAAACGAAAGCAGGGAAATAAAAACGAACGTAAACGAACATTTAACTTGAAAATAAAAAATAAAACATTGTTAGCCTTAAACATTGGACGTAAGTAGTTAAACATAACCATCAAATGACAATTCAAAACATAAGAAGTCTACTACAACCAACAAACGATGAATCAAGTTTAACTAACTTAGACATAATTATCTAAAAAATGTCTTGAATGTCTAAATTTTTGCTAACTTAGAAAAAAAAGGTTTTAAGTTTTCAACATGCTTAGATAAAAGGTTTATCATTTATTATTTTTTAATATAATCAAACGAAGACGAACGAACGTAACCGAACATATTACCGAACGTTCACGAACACAGTCAAATGAACGAGACCTTTGTTCGTGTTCGTTTGCTCAGCTAACCGAACAAAAATTTTTGTTTATGTCCGTTCATTAAGCTAATCGAACGAACATAACAGAACTTCCACTGAACGATTCACGAATTGTTCGCTAAATGTTCGGTTCGTTTACAACCCTACCCGTCACCTCAAGATCCGTTGCATTGTAAAATAAACTTATCATCATCTTTCGGGATCATCTTAATCAACAATGACCCAACGCGCAACGCGTTAGTAAACCGTCCACTCTAAATGTCACACCCCAACCGATAGCGGAAACATCGGGGCGCGGCACTGAGCGAAATAGACTGTCCATGAGTATCCATAACAACTATTAATTACTAGATATTTAAACGTCACGTCCCTTACCATAACATATCCAAATAAAACAGTTATTACAAATAATTGTCTAAAAAACAATACTGTACCGACAACTCAGATTTAGCGTGACATAACTAGACCCCTAGCTTGATTCACCAAAGCACAGCATTCCTAGCATCTTAAGCACCTGTCACATACGTTAAAATAGAGGTCAATACACATAGTGTAAAGGTGAGCATACAAGTTTAATAATAATAGTAGCGAAAGCGAGTTTACGCATAACCAGCATGTGACATGTATAATGTGAAGCAAGTAGGTTATCGACAATGAAATATGCACAGACGTGACTGCGAGTTGTAGAATGCGCAAGACATATCACCACTGTGACATGCGAGAAAAGCCCTTAACAACCACTGTCCATGACAGGTGCTGAGTCCAAACTATAGTACTATCGTTGCTAAGGTGTCAGGCAGCAATCACTGTGTAAACATAACATACAAGCATTCATCGAGTAACATGTATAACATGCAGTAACGGTTAGCGTATAAAAGTGTTTGCGTTGTGTGATCGATGTGATTTGATATAAGTAACGTATGTAACACCCAAAAGTGCTTAAAGCAAAAAGGGATCGAGTATACTCACAGATCGTGTTTAGTAAATAAACACTCTCTTGGATTGAAGGGAGTGCTGAGGGATTAGCCTGAACAGTTAACGATAGCATAAGCGAATGAGCGGTGCGTTAAATGGTGAAGAGTGAACCAAGTGACGAATGGTCATCCGATCGGATGACAATACGAATGGATATTCATTCGATCGAATGACATTCCGTTCGGATGGTCATCCGTTCAGATGGCCATTCGGTCAGATTGACATTCGTTTGGGATGGATGTGTTTGTGTATGATGTGACTTTGAAGTTTTTGTTGTAGCATTTTGAAAACAGAGAAGTATCTCTACGTTTCAGGTCGCCCAGTCGAACGGTCGTTCGATCAGATGGTGATCCGGTGGTTAGACATTTCTCAGAGAACAAGTTCACAGCAGGATTGTCATTCAATCGGATGGTCTTCCGATCGGTGATCGAATGACAATCCGTTCGGATGGTTATCTCTTCGGATGGCCATTCGGTCAGATTGACATTAGTTTGGGATGGATGTGTTTGTGTATGATGTGACTTTGAAGTTTTCGTTGTAGCATTTTGAAAACAGAGAAGTATCTCTACCTTTCAGGTCGCCCGGTCGAATGGTCGTTCGATCGGATGGCGATCCGTCGGTTAGACATTTCTCAGAGAATAAGTTCACAGCAGGATTGTCAATCGATTGGATGGTCTTCGGATCGGATGGCAATCTGTCAGAAACTGATGATCTTTGAAAATTGTTAAAATGTTTAAGTGTTGAAGGTTTTGTGTCATCCGATCGGATTGTCATTCGATCGAATGGCAATCTGATCAGATGGCAATCTGATCGGATGGCAATCCGTCCAACAATCTGATCGTTTTGAAACTTGAATATTTTGTTAAGTTTGAAAAGTTTGCGGTTTGATCGAGATGGTATGACAACGTATTGAACAACAGGAACCCCACCAAGTCCAGTCTAACTGATCGTATGGGAATCACCCCAGTCAGATTGGTTAATTGTTCGTGACGATTTGTTCGTGTTCAATCCGGAATCGGTTGTCCCATCGATAGGAATCAGATCTCAGACCGACACTTCACTAGTAAACGAGTAGAAGGCCTGAACGAGCTCCGATTCTATCGGTTTTGAAGGCATTGAGTGTAAAAGAGTTAAAAGAAAGTTGTGAAACCATCTTTCAATCCTTTTACTCATGAAAATGTTTAGATCTATGCGAAAATAGTGTTAAAACATGTGGAAATCATGTAGATCTGAGTTGTTCTTGGTGGAATGAGGCCAAAGCTTGAAGTTCATAAGAACTCCATGATGACATCACCCTGGAACACCTCAAATCCGTTGATTTCACGGTTAAAAGTGAATATTCAAAGGTGAAAATGATGAAGAAGTGTGTATAGATCATAGAAGTACAAGATTTGAGTTGAAAACTTACAAGAATCGCGAGGAATCGAGAGAAAAGAGAGCTTGAGCACGCTGGTCGGAAGAGGGAGCTGTCACATCACTGTTTGTGATGTGACAGGGGTATTTATAGGTTGCCAAAAGAGGAAAGTGCGCACATGTGATGGATCGGATGGCACATCGATCGGATGGCCACCCGATCGGATGGTCATCCGATCGGATGACCATTCGATCGAATGGTCATTCGGTCGAAGTGGTCCGGCGAGTTAGGATTTGGCGTTTCGTTTTGCGAGTTGAGCGTTGCGATGCGATAATATTACCCATTAGTTACACAAATAACCTAACTACTATATCTAACATACAATCAACATAAATAACTTGCGTTTAGCGTTTGCGATTAGATTGCGTTGCGATAGAGTTGCGATTGTGTTTGCGATTAAAAACCTCAACATAAACATAACATGCACAAGTAACATATAATAACACACACGTAAAACAATATCCATAACCTATAATTCGAGTTGCGATGCGATTAGCGATAAGTCAATTAGCGATTAAACTGCGATTAAATATCGATTATTAACAAGTACTCCACATAATACAACTAAAGCGAAAATAAAATAGAAGGTCGATTAGAAGTCAAAGAGTACAATCAATAATTAAGCAAGGAGTGACAGATCGCAATTAGCAATCTTTTCTTCCTTTGACTTTGACTTGTACTTTGACTTCAAAAACTTGGGTTGTTACAGCCTCCCCTACTTTCGAGTTGCAGATACTTCGCCCTCATGTCACTTTCGAGTTCCCAAGTGAACTCGGCGCCGCGTTTACCTTCCCAGCGAACCTTCACAATGGGAATGCGTGAGTGTCGGAGTACCTTGGTTTCTCGGCCCATGATCTCGACAGGCTTCTCCACGAGGTGTAATGTTTTTCCACTTGTAAATCCTCAAGAGGGACATGTAATTTCTGGTTGGCTAGACACTTTCTAAGGTTCGAAATGTGGAAAGTCGGGTGGACGTTACTCAGTTCCCCCGGTAGTTCGAGTATGTAGGCCACCTTGCCAATCCTTTCTAGAATTTTAAAGGGTCCAACATATCGAGGCGCGAGATTTCCTTTCTTGCTGAATCTGATCACCCTCTTCCAAGGTGCAACCTTTAGGAGTACGTGATTGCCAACGTCAAATTCAAGGGGCTTGCGGCGTCTATCGGTGTAACTTTTTCGACGACTCCGAGCTTTCAACAGATTGTCTCGAATTTGGAGGATTTTGTCAGTCGTTTTTTGCAACAGCTTTGGACCGGTAATTTGCGCGTCCCTGATCTTGTGCCATACAATAGGCGATCGACATTTTCTTCCGTATAATGCCTCAAATGGTGCCATTTGGATGCTAGAGTGATACCTGTTATTGTACGAGAATTTGACTAAAGGTAAATGCGAATCCCAATTACCACCGAAATCTATAACACACGAGCGAAGAATGTCTTCGAGGGTACGAATCGTGCGTTCAGTCTGACCGTCGGTCTGGGGATGGAAAGCAGTACTAAGATTGAGAGTAGTGCCGAGAGCAGATTGAAACGTTTCCCAAGGACGCGAGGTGAATCGACCATCACGGTCAGAGATGAAGTCACGAGGTGTCCCGTGTCGACAAATAACTTCCTCGGTATAGATTCTAGCTAATCGTTCTACCTTATAGTCTTCCCGTATCGGTAGGAAGTGAGCAGATTTAGTCAAACGGTCAACGATAACCCAGATGCTGTCGTGACCTGATGGCGTGAGCGGAAGTTTCGTTATAAAGTCCATAGCTATACTCTCCCATTTCCACATAGGGATTTCGGGTTGTACGAGTAAGCCAGAGGGGCGCTGATGCCCAGCCTTAACTTTGGAACAAGTCAGGCATTTCGAAACATAGATAGCGATATCCTTCTTCATGCCCGGCCACCAGTACTTGTAGCGCATGTCCTGGTACATTTTGTCAGCACCGGGATTAATAGAATACCGAGATTTGTGGGCTTCGTCGAGCAGAATTTTTCGTAAGTCGGTATGCTTGGGAATCCAAATTAGGTCTAGATAATGGAATATACCATGCGATTTATTCACCAGTTGTTCGCCGTTATTGATGATCCTTTCTTTCTTCAAAGTACGTTTGGTAAAACAAGCATGTTGGGTGTCGTGGATGAGAGCTTCGAGATTATGCTGGGCTTGATTATTACGAATGCTATGCAAATAGCTTCGTCGACTGAGAGAATCGGCAACGACGTTTGCTTTTCCTGGATGGTAACGGATCTCACAGTCATAGTCGTTGAGGAGTTCAACCCATCAGCGTTGGCGCATATTCAACTCTTTCTGGTTAAAGATGTGTTGTAAGCTCTTATGGTCGGTGAAGACCGTACACTTGGTACCGTAAAGGTAGTGTCGCCAAATCTTTAACGCAAAAATAACTGCACCTAGCTCGAGGTCGTGGGTTGTATAGTTCTTCTCGTGGATCTTGAGCTGTCGAGAGGCGTACGCGATAACCTTGTCTCGTTGCATAAGAACACAACCAAGACCAAGGTTAGAGGCATTGCAATAGACTACAAAATCATCGTTTCCATCGGGCAGTGAGAGCACGGGAGCGTTGCAAAGCATATCTTTGAGAGTTTGAAAGGCCTCCTCTTGTTCAGTTCCCTAAACAAAAGGTTTGTCCTTATGCGTAATCGAGTTAAGCGGTACAGCGATTTTTGAAAAGCCAGCGATGAATCGGCGATAGTAACCCTCCAATCCGAGAAAAGAACGAACTTCGGACGGGTTCCTTGGTGTAACCCAACTCTTAACAGCTTCGATCTTCGCAGGATCGATATGAATTCCTTGACTATTGATGATGTGACCGAGGAATTGAACCTCCTCAAGCCAGAATTCGCACTTGGAGAACTTGGCATAGAGACGGTTTCCCTGGAGTAACTCAAGAACCAAACGGAGATGTTGCGAGTGTTCGGTTTTTGATTTGGAATAGATCAGGATATCATCGATGAACACGATGACGAAGCGGTCGAGAAAGGGTTTACACTTGCGATTTATTAGATCCATAAAGACTTCGGGAGCGTTAGTCAAACCAAAAGGCATAACAACAAACTCATAGTGATCGTATCGGGTTTAAATAACGGTTTTAGGTATATATTCCTCTTGAATTCGTAGCTGGTGATAGCCTGAGAGTAGATCGATCTTCGAGAAACACGTAGCACCTTGTAGCTGATCAAATATATCATCGATTCAGGACAGAGGGTAGCGATTCTTGATAGTCAGCTTATTCAACTCCTTCTAGTCGATGTACATCCAGAACGATCCGTCCTTCTTTTTGACGAAAAGGACAGGCGCGCCCCAAGGAGAGGTGCTATGGCGAATGAAGCCTTTATCAAGGAGTTCCTGGAGCTGACTCGAGAGTTCGCGCATCTCAGAAGGAGCGAGACGATAAGGCGTTCTAGCAACAGGATTTGCTCCAGGAATGAGGTCGATTCGGAAATCGATATCACGAGTGGGAGGTTGTAACACCTCGTAAATTCATGTCCAATAATGTATCGACATGTGTCATGAGCTTTAAACGTGTAAAAGATTACTTTAGAGGGACTAAAGTTGACAAACAAGGAAAGTATGTGAATAAAGGGTTCAAAATGTCAATAATGGATAAATATGCCTTTCAATAACCCTACATGATGTTTATACCCTTAAACGAATAAATCATGGATCATACGAAGCTAATTGTGAAAGAAAGTGAGGAATTACAAACTACAGGGGTTAAATGTGTCAACATGTTTAAAGTATACCTCTGAGTGACCTTTTAGCAAACCCAAAGCTTTGTAATGATTAATTATACTCACGAGAATAAGTGATAAAAATTTCACAAGGTTTCGTTAAAGTATGAGAAAGTTATGACAATATTCGTATACGAGGGGTTAAAAGGGTCAACGTTGAAATTAAAGGCTTTACGGGTGATCATAAAGTTAACCGAAGACTTAATGATGTTTTTTTATACCTTGGAGCCCTTAAAAGTCAAGTTAGAGGGCCAAAAGTGCAAAATTTGAAGTTAAAACCACGTTTGGAAGGACCAGGGACCTAAATTGCAATTAAGGGAAACTTGTTAACCGGAGCCACCCCTGACACGGGGCGCGCAAGACTAGGCTGAAGTCTTACGTGGGCCGCCTGAGCCTGCCAGCATCAGAAAAATTGCACAGCTGCCTGTTTCAGCAAGTTACACCGACTTTAAAGCTTGGTTTTCGATTCTATGGGCTCGTTTGATGGTTTTAAAGGGCCTAGGGACACCTGGGATGATCAGGAATCATCCCATAGACTTATTTGTCATGATCATGTGCAATCAAAGTCCCTATATAAGGTGTTCTTGTTGCAAACATTTTGAACACCCACTTGAAACTCTCACAACTTCATTCCTGGAGATTTTTGGAGCTCAAGTGCACTTCCTAGAAGTCATTAGTCGTGCATAGGACTATTGTAAGCTTCCTTAACCTTCTTTAATTCTGTTTTACTTAGTTTATTAGCTTAAAGTCAAACCGTCGTAATTAAGATTTGACTTCGTCATTAATCTTAATTTGTCCAGTCAAATTTCAAATTTAAAGTACCTATGAGTGGGTTATTATGTGGGCAATAAACCCTTAAAAGGGCACCCTCTGATTCCCACTCTAACTAGGTCAATTGTCGAGTCAAAGTTAATCTCAAAAAGTCAACAGAAAGCTTATTTTCAAATTAATGCATAATTAGCAATGTAGAAGCTATGCAACCTGTTTTGTCATTAATATAACTTGGTAATTAATGTAAGAACATGTCTAAACATGTTCAACTCGACAATTTTCAGTTTAAGCTCGGTTCGAAACCGAAAGTCGCAAAAGTAGACTTTTGCTTTGACTTTCAGTTCTGACCCATTAGAGCATAGTTTAGAAATGTCTTAGAGCCTTATTAGGACCAGGTTTCATATAAGTATAACCCTCTGTGATTATACAACTTGGTTCATTAGTTATCCGATTCATATGCATATTTCCGTTAAATGCCTAAATGTTGACTATTATGCCCATATGACCTTAAAACGTGATTTTTGAAAAAGTAAAAGAATAGAAACCTTAGTTACTGATTTATAAACTTGTACCTAAAATTTGATATCAGTTTGAGGTCTAGATTAAGAGTTACGCTCAATAGCGTAATTAGAAAACTTTTTAGTAATTAAATGGCGTAATTAGCGTATAGCCTATCTAAACCCGATTTTTGATACCAAACTTGTTACCTACTGATATAAAATAATATTTTGGGATTTTTGGAAATTTTTATTTATTTTTAGGCTAACCATAACATAGAGTTCTAAGCTTGATCAGGTAATTGTCGGTTTTGCCCTTTTAGGCTATAAAATGAGTTTTACCAATCCTTTTGATACCAAACCTTTTTCTACTGATCTAATATAATAGATAGAATATTTTAAGCCTCCTGGAATAATAAAAATATCAACTTTTCTTATAAAACCCGAAAATCTCTTAAAATCGCCTTTTTAAGCGCATAGTATGTATTAAAACCATTTTAGATATATAAGACTTGATACCTACTGATGTTTTAAATAAATTTTTATACTTTAGCAGTAAGCAAAAGTTTTAAACTCAGATTTCCATATTTGACCTTTAAACCTTAGGTGAAATTACCAAAATGCCCCTTCGGTGCATAATATGGTTAGAAATGATAAATTTCACATATAGGTTATACCCTACTGATATAACTTAGTAAATTAAGTATTTTTACTGATTACATCAGACCCAAGACTCAGATTTATATTTAAACTCTTTTATAACCTTTAAAATGACCAAAATACCCCTACGTGGCGTAATTTGAGTTTAAATCCGTTTTGGGCATAATAGAAGATATCTTACTGATGTCACAACATATCTAAGGCATATTAACTTAGGAAACTTGTATATGACTCATATGGTTACCCGTTACGTGCTTTTCGCGTTCGGATCGGCTTATGTATCTAGTTTGCATAATTTAGCCGAAACGGGTCAAACCATATCATTTTCATCTCAAAATCTTGAATGTGTTTAAGTTACCCATATTAAACAAGCATACAAAATTGTCAGGTCAATACCACATTCTAAACCGGTCTCCGCTTTAGCATGCGTTTGAACCGTGCCTTCCTTTTGAAAACTAACTGGTATAAGTCTAAGCTTAAATTAAAGACCCGTTAGGATTCTAATAGGTTGTTAAAAACCTTCGTTCCAGATTAGGAGCCCAGTAAAAGCTACGTGCACTTGCTGTATTTGATTTATACTTTGCTCAGGTAAATACTCTTAACTTATTTTCCCTATACGGGCTTGGGATACGGTATTATAATAATACCGCTTGGTCGGGTGTGTAGTCATTTAAATCGGATTGTGATTAATGTATTTACATAACTCATTTTATTCTGTATTATTTTGTGTATGGCCTTTGGGGGTTAAATGACCATGTCCCGGATATCCTTGGTATCATTCAAAGAAATGGCCAAGACCTAAGCACGGGGTGTAGGCGTACACCTGACAGTTGCATTATGTAAAAACTGGTAATCCACTTAAAGGAATCAACCTTGTGGGCATTATACCTGTGGCGTGTCAGTTAATATTGTCCGGCCCTACAAACCGGCCCTGATGGACGACAAATAAGTAAAACTGTATACAAGATTATTTTTAATAATTGTCCCAAGTTATAAAATATATTTTGTGCCTTGTGCATTAAAATCAATTTTCTAAAACATTTTCAAAATGAGTCAGTTAATTGTATTTACCAGTGTAAACTGAAGTATTTTCCAAAAAGGCTAAGTGCAGGTACTATACGTAATAGGCTGGCTACTCCAAGCATCAATAATCAAGTCTCGCAAGCTCTAGATGTTAAAGTCTGTTGAACAATTTCCTTTTTATTTGATCCGCCTGTGGATCCTTTACATTCCGTTTGTAATACTTTGATATTACTTTATATCGGTTTGTAATATATTCATCTTTTGCTTTCGCTGTGCATTTGAATTTGTGTTGTTTGACTATGATGATATCAACTACGTCACGATACTCCCCACCGGGCCCACCGGTAATACGTGGAAATATCGGGGTGTGACAGGTTGGTATCAGAGCCAACACTGAGTGAATTAAACACTAGCCTTTTGTGTTTAATCTCAGTTACACAGTTGCACGTTCCTCGATTCTCGAGTCTAGACAAAGAACATAGGACTAATCCTAATTCGTTTTATTTTTGTCCTTATTTGTTTCCTTTGTTATTTTCTGTTTAGCCCCTGCATGGGCAAGACGTTTCAGTTAGAAGTCCCGTTTAGAGCAACCATGTACTTGTTTAAATTTTAATGGAACGGATAGATTTAAAATAACATTCCTATTTAAGATCTACCATTATAATAAAATGGCAAAATCTAAAAAGGACAAGACCTAGCCATGTGTCACCTTAAGACAAGGCCAAGATGGTAGTTCCTCAATTAGATTCATATCCATATTAACATCTCAATTTAGGATTGTTCTGCGTTAAATATTAAAAAGAATCTTAAAGGTAAAACCTAGCCTAAATGTCGTTGCAGACATGGCCAAGATGGTAAAACCTATTCAAGAGATTCAAATCCTTGTTAACATCTGAAGACATGTTAACATCGGTGGCAAAAATGTGATTCGATAAAATTGCATGAGTCATCCTTAAATTGGATTACTCCAATTTTCCTTATAAAATGATCATCCCTCTAAAGATGAAGTGCCTACGGGCTATAATTAACGTCCTCTGAGACTAAAGACAGTGGTGGCCTACAACTCCCTGTCAAGAAAAGGTAATGAACTTTGATTCAACCTTAATACCTCGATTCTGTAAAATTCTGGTTTATAAATTAAATATGTCCATGTGACTTGCCTTTTTGTGCTATTATTAAATTATAACTAGGGATTGTAATAAAGATCCTGAATATGTATATACTTAACAAATTAACCAAAAATAGCTATTAAAACCATGGTTAATAAATCGTCAAGAACGATAGTACTGTATAGGCTTCTAAATAAACCTTGTCATTAATTTTCTTTTATGTAGCAATTAAAGCTACATGGCTAGGTCGGAAGAAGTAAACAGACATCCCCTAGAGAATGATGAGAATACTAGGATTAATATAACTAGGGAAGAGCTTCGTACACTGATTGATACGGCTGTATCTAAAGCTGTGGATAGGCAATTCAGGGAGTCTAGTGGGACACACAGTAGAACCTCATCAGTACCCCACACTAACTCTGTCCCTAAGACTCATTCAGAGGCACATAGCAAGCCACCCTCTAAGAAAGAGGAACCAAAGAAAGAGGATGTTCAACATTCCTCAAACCAACACGGTGTTCCATCCAAGAGGGTAGTGTTCGATAATGAACCGCGTACCAAGTCTTGTACCTATAAGTACTTTGTTTCTTGCAAACCCTGGGATTTCACTGGGGAGAAAGGGGCAATTGATTGTATGACCTGGTTAGATGAGATGGACACAGTAGTTGACATCAGTGGTTGTGCTGAAAGGGATGTAGTGAAGTATGTATCCCAATCATTCAAAGGAGAGGCACTAGCATGGTGGAAGTCTCTCATTCAAGCTGCTGGAAAGATCCCACTCTACAATATGACATGGGATCAGTTTGTTGCTCTCATTAAGGAGAATTACTGCCCTCAGCATGAGGTTGAAAGGATTGAGTCAGATTTCTTATCATTGGTGATGAAGAATTTAGATTGTCAAGCTTACCTCACCAATTTCAATACCCTGTCTAGGCTGGTTCCGTATCTGGTAACACCGGAACCCAAGCGAATTGCTCGCTTCATTGGGGGTTTAGCCCAAGAGATCAAGACCAGTGTTAAGGCATCTAGACATGCTACTTTTAGGTCGGCAGCTGATCTATCTCTATCTCTTACTTTGGATGCGGTTAGGCTAAAATCGCTTAAGAACTCGGAAGACACTAAGAGAAAACGTGAGGACGACAACTCACGACAGTCTGAGAAGAAGTTTAAGGGAAACACGGACCACAAGAAGAAGTTTGGGTCTGGAAAGGGTAGTCAACGAGAAGAGGAGAAGCCAAAGTGCACGGCTTGCCAAAAACGCCACTTTGGAAAATGTAGGCTTGAGACCAAGTCTCAGTCAGGACGACCTGCATGTGGGTTATGCAAGTCTAAGGAGCACAAGACAATAGACTGCCAGAAGATTAAGGATGCTACGTGCTACAATTGCAATGAAAAAGGGCACATTAAGACCAACTACCCTAAATATGCTAAAAATCCTGAGGAAGCAAAGAAGACCAATGCAAGGGTCTTCCGTATGGATGCACGAGAAGCTGTTCAGGACGATAATGTGATCACAGGTACCTTCCTTATAAATGATGTCTATGCAAGAGTGCTATTTGATTCAGGAGCTGATAAATCATTTGTGGATAATAAGTTTTGTAAGTTGCTAAACCTACCTGTTAAAACCCTAAGCATAAAGTATGAGGTTGAATTAGCTGATGGAACCATAGAAACAACCTCAACTGTGTTAGATGGATGTGTTATATCCATTAGGAACCACTCTTTTCTGTTATCCCTACTTCCTTTGAAGTTAGCCGGTTTCGATATAGTTATAGGCATGGATTGGGTATCTCGTAACCAAGCCCAGATAGTGTGCAATAAGAAGCAAGTGGTGATCAAGACTCCGTCTGGTGAGCCACTTACCATTCAGGGAGATACCCAGTATGGACTGCCTGAGCAAGTGTCTATGCTCAAGGAATCTAGATGTTTGAAGAAGGGTGATGTCATTTATATGGCACAGGTAACTATTGATGAACAGAAGCCCAAGGTTGAAGACATTCCAGTCATTTCTGAGTACCCTGAAGTTTTCCATGAAGAACTACCTGGTTTACCACTAGATAGGCAAGTAGAATTCAGAATTGATATCATCCCTGGAGCAGCGCCGGTCGCGAGAGCACCTTATAGGTTGGCACCAATAGAAATGAAGGAGTTGAGGACACAACTAGATGATTTGTTAGCCAAAGGTTTTATTAGACCTAGTTCGTCTCCATGGGGAGTGCCAATCCTGTTTATCAAGAAGAAGGATGGATCGATGCATTTGTGCATCGATTATCGTGAGATTAACAAAGTCACTATCAAGAATAGGTATCCATTGCCCAGGATCGACGATCTGTTCGATCAATTACAAGGGGCAAGTTACTTCTCTAAGATCGACTTGAGGTCAAACTACCATCAACTGAAGGTTAAAGATGAAGATGTACACAAGACTGCATTTAGGAATCGCTATGGTCATTATGAGTTCCTAGTGATGCCTTTTGGGCTCACTAATGCACCTGCAGCATTCATGGATCTCATGAACCATGTCTACAAGCCCTACTTAGATAAATTCATCATTGTCTTCATCGATGACATTCTCATTTACTCGAAGAGCCAAGCTGACCATGAAAAGCACCTCCGTTGCATTCTTAAGCTACTTCAACAGGAAAAACTCTATGCCAAATTTTCAAAGTGTGAATTTTGGCTTTGAGAAGTCCAGTTTCTTGGACATGTTGTTAGTGAGCGTGGTATCCAAGTAGATCCCGCTAAGGTTGAAGCTGTCATGAATTGGCAAGAGCCAAAGACACCTACAGAGATTCGCAGCTTTCTAGGTTTAGCAGGATATTATAGGCGATTTATTGAAAACTTCTCAAGGATTGCTGCGCCCCTAACTTCGTTGACGCGTAAGAATATTAAGTTTGACTGGGGTCCTAAGCAACATGAATCCTTTGATATCCTTAAGCAAAAGTTGAGCAATGCACCTGTGTTGACATTGCCTGATGGAATAGAGGAATTTGTAGTATATTGTGATGCATCGCACACAGGTATGGGATGTGTGCTTATGCAGAAAGACAAGGTCATTGCATATGCTTCTCGACAGTTAAAGGTGCACGAGAAGAATTACACCACCCACGACTTGGAGTTGGGTGTCGTCGTATTTGCACTAAAACTGTGGAGGCATTACTTGTATGGTACCAAGTGTGTGATCTATTCTGATCACAAAAGCCTTCAACATATGTTCAATCAGAAGGATTTGAACATGAGGCAGCGACGGTGGATGGAAACTTTGAATGATTATGATTGTGAGATAAGATACCATCCTGGCAAGGCGAATGTAGTCGCCGATGCCTTAAGTCGAAAGGAAAGAGTGAAGCCTATAAGAATCAATGCCAAGAGCATTGAGATAAAGAATAGTTTGAATGAAAGGTTGTTAGCTGCGCAGAAGGAAGCTGTATTGGAAGCTAACTATCCTAATGAAAAGCTAGGAGTAACTGAAGAACAGTTATCCTATGGCAAGGATGGAATTCTGAGGTTAAATGGACGAATATAGGATCCAATTTGTGGAGGACTTCGGGATGTTATCCTCCAGGAAGCCCACAGTTTTAAGTACTCCGTTCATCCTGGAGCTGATAAGATGTACCAGGATCTGAAGGCAAATTATTGGTGGATAAGCTTGAAGAAGTCTATAGCTACCTATGTAGCCAAATGTTTGACGTGCGCACAAGTTAAAGCTGAGCACCAGAAGCCGTCAGGTTTGCTACAACAGCCTGAACTTCCCACTTGGAAGTGGGAAATGGTGACAATGGGTTTCATCACCAAGTTACCAAAGACAAAGAAAGAAAATGATACTATATGGGTGATAGTAGATAGACTGACTAAGTCAGCACATTTCCTACCCATTAAGGAGGCTTATAGCTCCGACATGTTAGCCCAATTGTACGTAGATAAGATTGTATCTCTGCATGGCGTACCAGTGTCAATTATCTCTGACAGAGATACCAGATACACATCACATTTTTGGAAAAGTTTCCAACAATCCTTGGGTACGCGCTTAAATTTTAGTACGGCTTACCATCCTCAGACGGTCGGGCAGAGTGAGCGTACCATTCAAACTTTGGAAGACATGCTTCGTGCATGTGTGATTGACTTAGGTGGTAGTTGGGATAACCACCTGCCATTGATCGAGTTCTCCTATAACAATAGCTACCATACAAGCATTAAGGCAGCACCTTTTGAGGCATTATATGGTAGGAAATGCAGAACGCCTATTTGTTGGGCAGAAGTAGGAGAAGCTCAGTTATCAGGACCTGATATAGTTCTTGAAACAACGGACAAGATTGTCCAGATTCGTGACCGCCTGAAAGCTGCCAGGGATAGGTAGAAAAGTTATGCTGATAAAAGGCGAAAACCTCTAAAGTTTGAGGTTGGTGATAAAGTTTTGCTCAAAGTATCACCTTGGAAAGGAGTGATGCGATTTGGTAAGAAAGGTAAGTTAAGCCCAAGGTATATAGGACCATTTGAGATCATCGAATGTGTAGGAACATTGGCTTATAAGTTAAACTTACCTGAAGAGCTCAGTGGTATTCACAATGTATTCCACATCAGCAATCTGAAGAAATGCCTAGCAGATGAATCGCTAGTCATACCACATACGGATGTGCACATAGATGAGAGCTTGAAATTTATGGAAAAACCTTTGTCGATTGAGGATCGACAGGTTAAGAAGCTTCGAAGGAAGCATGTGCTAATTGTAAAGGTTAAATGGGATGCCCGAAGAGGTCCCGAGTACACGTGGGAGGTAGAGTCCACAATGAAAGAAAAGTACCCTCATTTGTTTCAGTAAATCTCGAGGTTGAGATTTCTTTTAAGGGGGTGAGCATGTAACACCTCGTAAATTCATGTCCAATAATGTATCGACACGTGTCATGAGCTTTAAACGTGTAAAAGATTACTTTAGAGGGACTAAAGTTGACAGCAAGGAAAGTATGTGAATAAAGGGTTCAAAATGTCAACAATGGATAAATATGCCCTTCAATAACCCTACATGATGTTTATACCCTTAAACGAATAAATCATGGATCATACGAAGCAAATTGTGAAAGAAAGTGAGGAATTACAAACTACATGGGTTAAATGTGTCAACATGTTTAAAGTATACCTCTGAGTGACCTTTTAGCAAACCTGAAACTTTGTAATGATTAATTATACTCACGAGAATAAGTGATAAAAATTTCACAAGGTTTCGTTAAAGTATGAGAAAGTTATGACAATATTCGTATACGAGGGGTTAAAAGCGTCAACGTTGAAATTAAAGGCTTTACGGGTGATCATAAAGTTAACCGAGGACTTAATGATGTTTGTTTATACCTTGGAGCCCTTAAAAGTCAAGTTAGAGGGCCAAAAGTGCAAAATTTGAAGTTAAAACCACGTTTGGAAGGGCCAGGGACCTAAATTGCAATTAAGGGAAACTTGTTAACCGGAGCCACCCTTGACACGGGGCGCGTAAGACTAGGTTGAAGTCTTACGCGGGCCGCCTGAGCCTGCCAGCATCAGGAAAATTGCACAGCTGCCTGTTTCAGCAAGTTACACCGACTTTAAAGCTTGGTTTTCGATTCTATGGGCTTGTTTGATGGTTTTAAAGGGCCTAGGGACACCTGGGATGATCAGGAATCATCCCATAGACTTATTTGTCATGATCATGTGCAATCAAAGTCCCTATATAAGGTGTTCTTGTTGCAAACATTTTGAACATCCACTTGAAACTCTCACAACTTCATTCCTGGAGATTTTTTGAGCTCAAGTGCACTTCCTAGAAGTCATTAGTCGTGCATAGGACTATTGTAAGCTTCCTTAACCTTCTTTAATTCTGTTTTACTTAGTTTATTAGCTTTAAGTCAAACCGTCGTAATTAAGATTTGACTTCGTCATTAATCTTAATTTATCCAGTCAAATTTCAAATTTAAAGTACCTATGAGTGGGTAATTATGTGGGCAATAAACCCTTAAAAGGGCACCCTCTGATTCCCACTCTAACTAGGTCAATTGTCGAGTCAAAGTTAATCTCAAAAAGTCAACAGAAAGCTTATTTTCAAATTAATGCATAATTAGCAATGTAGAAGCTATGCAACCTGTTTTGTCATTAATATAACTTGGTAATTAATGTAAGAACATGTCTAAACATGTTCAACTCGACAATTTTCAGTTTAAGCTCGGTTCGAAACCGAAAGTCGCAAAAGTAGACTTTTGCTTTGACTTTCAGTTCTGACCCATTAGAGCATAGTTTAGAAATGTCTTAGAGCCTTATTAGGACCAGGTTTCATATAAGTATAACCCTCTGTGATTATACAACTTGGTTCATTCGTTATCCGATTCATATGCATATTTCCGTTAAATGCCTAAATGTTAACTATTATGCCCATATGACCTTAAAACGTGATTTTTGAAAAAGTAAAAGAATAGAAACCTTAGTTACTGATTTATAAACTTGTACCTAAAATTTGATATCAGTTTGAGGTCTAGATTAAGAGTTACGCTCAATAGCGTAATTAGAAAGCTTTTTAGTAATTAAATGGCGTAATTAGCGTATAGCCTATCTAAACCCGATTTTTGATATCAAACTTGTTACCTACTGATATAAAATAATATTTTGGTATTTTTGGAAATTTTTATTTATTTTTAGGCTAAGCATAACATAGAGTTCTAAGCTTGATCCGGTAATTGTCGGTTTTGCCCTTTTAGGCTATAAAATGAGTTTTACCAATCCTTTTGATACCAAAACTTTTTCTACTGATCCAATATGATAGATAGAATATTTTAAGCCTCATGGAATAATAAAAATATCAACTTTTCTTATAAAAACCGAAAATCGCTTAAAATCGCCTTTTTAAGCGGATAGTATGTATTAAAACCATTTTAGATATATAAGACTTGATACCTACTGATGTTTTAAATAAATTTTTATACTTTAGCAGTAAGCAAAAGTTTTAAACTCAGATTTTCAGATTTGACCTTTAAACCTTAGGTGAAATTACCAAAATGCCCCTTAGGTGCATAGTATGGTTAGAAATGATAAATTTCACATATAGGTTATACCCTACTGATATAAATTAGTAACTTAAGTATTTTTACTGATTACATCATACCCGAAACTCAGATTTATATTTAAACTCTTTTATAACCTTTAAAATGACCAAAATACCCTTACGGGGCGTAATTTGAGTTTAAATCCGTTTTGGGCATAATAGAAGATATCTTACTGATGTCACAACATATCTAAGGAATATTAACTTAGGAAACTTGTATATGACTCATATGGTTACCCGTTACGCGCTTTTCGCGTTCGGATCGGCTTATGTAACTAGTTTGCATAATTTAGCCGAAACGGGTCAAACCATATCATTTTCATCTCAAAATCTAGAATGTGTTTAAGTTACCCATATTAAACAAGCATACAAGCTTGTCAGGTCAAAACCACATTCTAAACCGGTCTTCGCTTTAGCATGCGTTTGAACCGTGCCTTCCTTTTGAAAACTAACCGGTCTAAGTCTAAGCTTAAATTAAAGACCCGTTAGGATTCTAATAGGTTGTTAAAAACCTTCGTTCCATATTAGGAGCCCAGTAAAAGCTACGTGCGCTTGCTGTATTTGATTTATACTTTGCTCAGGTAAATACTCTTAACTTATTTTCCCTATACGGGCTTGGGATACGGTATTATAATAATACCGCTTGGTCGGGTGTGTAGTCATTTAAATTGGATTGTGATTAATGTATTTACATAACTCGTTTTATTCTGTATTATTTGGTGTATGGCCTTTGGGGGTTAAATGACCATGTCCCGGATATCCTTGGCATCATTCAAAGAAATGGTCACGACCTAAGCACGGGGTGTAGGCGTACACCTGACAGTTGCATTATGTAAAAACTAGTAATCCACTTAAAGGAATCAACCTTGTGGGCATTATACATGTGGCGTGTCAGTTAATCTTGTCCGGCCCTACAAACCGGCCCTGATGGACGACAAATAAGTAAAACTGTATACAAGATTATTTTTAATAATTGTCCCAAGTTATAAAAGATATTTTGTGCCTTGTGCATTCAAATCAATTTTCTAAAACATTTTCAAAATGAGTCAGTTAATTGTATTTACCAGTGTAAACTGACGTATTTTCCAAAAAGGCTAAGTGCAGGTACTATACGTAATAGGCTGGCTACTCCAGGCATCAATAATCAAGTCTCGCAAGCTCTAGATGTTAAAGTCTGTTGAACAATTTCCTTTTTATTTGATCCGCCTGTGGATCCTTTACATTTCATTTGTAATACTTTGATATTACTTTATATCGGTTTGTAATATATTCATCTTTTGCTTCCGCTGTGCATTTAAATTTGTGTTGTTTGACTATGATGATATCAACTACGTCACGATACTCCCCACCGGGCCCACCGGTAATACGTGGAAATATCGGGGTGTGACAGAGGTAAACCAGGTAAATTATCAGGAAAGACTCTAGGAAAATCACGAACCACAGGTACCTTGTCTATTGCCTTAACTTCTTTTTCCTCCGCTACTACGATATGTGCCAAGAAAGCTTGGTATTCCTTGCGGAGATACTTGCCAGCTTGGACACATGTCATGAGTTGTAACTTCTTCGAAGCGACTTCGCCATATACACACAATTGATCACCGTTCGCGAGAGAGAAACGAATCATTTTATCGAAGCAAACAATTTCAGCATGATTTTCCCGAAGGAAATCCATATCTACTAGTACATCAAAGCTACTGAGCTGCATCGGGATGGGATTGATCGGGAAAACATGACCGTTGAGATCGAGAGTACTGTCACGCAGAACGGAACTAACTGTGACGGTTCTTCCGGTGGCAACTTCTACGTCGAACGTTGATGGGAGGTTAACGTGCTTACGATTTTGGATCCTTTCAAATTTGAACGATACAAAACAGTTATCGGCTCCAGTATCAAATAAACACGAAGCATATATACTATTTACGAGAAACGTACCATTAACCACATTGTTGTCTGCATGAGCCTGGCGGGTGTTGATGTTGAAGACTCGCCCGCGGGCTGCTTGCTGAGATGGCTGCTGCTGCTACTGCTGTTGGTGCTGTTACGGTGCTGGCTGCTGTTGCTGTTGCTGCGGCTCTTGCTTAACCACTCTGTTAGGGTAGATGTTTGCGAAGTGGTTGGGATCACCACACGCAAAGCAAGCTCTTGCGTGAGCAGCGGGTGCAGGAGCTGCTTGCTGTCCTTGCAGAGCTGGTAGAGCAGGAGCTTGAGCTTGAACTGGTGCTTGGCGAGGACCGGTATGACAGTTAGCGGTGAAGTGACCGTACACGTTGCAGTGAACACGGAACCGACATGCGATTCCAACCGGGTGATGATAGGTACAAGTAGGGCAGAGCGGGTGTGGTCCAGTTTATGCACGCTTGGCAGGCGGTGTAATGACCACAGGCGTCACTACTTGGCGGTTTTAAGGTTGCGGTTGAGCCGGTACAGCTTGAAGTGGGACGAAAGTTACTGCACAGTTCTTGTTGCTGGAGCTGTTGTTCTTTCTCTTTTGGCGGGAGGACTTTGAAGACTGCGATGCAGCGGTTTCAGCGGTGGGAGCAGCTGTGACTTGGTGCTGATTCTTGGAGGATTTATCAAAGTAACTTGCCCTGACTCGCTTATCGTTAATCTCAGCGGCGAGCAGGTAGGTTTCCTCAATAGTTGTCATCTTCGCAGCCTGAACGAAGTCTGCAACACAATCCGGCAGAGCGCGGATATACTTCTTGATCGTAATCTCGGGGGTAGTAACTTGACCAGGGCAGATAATACTCGGCTGCTTGAAGCGAGTAGTTAAACCAGCGTTATCTCCACCATCCTGCTTGATATGCCAGAACTCGTCCTCCAGCTTTTGGAGTTCGTGGGGAGGGCAGAACTCTTGCATCATGATGTCCTTAAACTCGTCCCACGTCAGCCCAAAAGCTTCATTGTTCCCTTGTTTGTTTCTCTCGGCTGTCCACCAATCCAGAGCCCGGAATTGGAAGACGCCGGTGGCGTTAACAGTGCGAAGGTCTTCCGGACAGCTACTCTGGAGCAGGGTGACTTCGATCGAATCAAACCATTGAAACATGGCCGTAGGCCCATCTTCGCCGGTAAATTCTTTGGGTCCGCATGCTTTGAACTGCTTGAAGCTAAAAGTTGCCTTGGGAGTATCAGTCCTGGACTCCTCCGAAGGCTTGCTAGTGTTTTCGTTCATCTCACTAACAATATGCAGGATGACTTTTGCTATTTGCTTGGCGACTAGTGCAGCGATGTGTTTGTCTTCATGATTGCGGCGAGCTGAGCGAGCAGTGTGTGATCCAAATGACGACATTGTCTGCAAACAGACATCGCCACAGGACTCAAACACAGTTTCAATTAACCCTAGTATAGTCTAGCGAATTCACAAGAGCTACTTTATAAAGCACAGGAACACATCAAAGCACAAAATCACGTAGGCACAAAATCCACAGAATCACATAATCACAGAAACACATAAGCACGTATTCCACATAGGCATGAAAGCATGTATTCAACTATATTTTGCACGTATTGACCTACATATATTGCACGTATTCACCTATCTTTCACAACAGCGTAAGCGATCGAGTATTGCGAGTGCGATTAGCAAGTAGCGATTGCGAATAACACAAGCGATTTGTTAGCGTGTTGGGATAAATGTGTAGTGCGAGTTGTGCATGTTGATCAAAGCGAACAGCGAAAAGCGAGTAAATCACCAAAAATCAAAACACAATAACTCATGAAATCACATAAAAACACGTAAAATTCACATAAAATTGATAAATCACAGAGTCGGGGAGACGAATTCCAGAATCGAAACATATAAAATCGAAGAGAGATCGTCTTGGCTTGATAGACGTTGACTACCCAAAGTGATTCGACTGTTCTCAAGGACCTCAGGTGCACATTTTGGCTCAGTAGACTGTGCTCTCGCTTTAATTCGAGCGATCGGCTCGCATCCATTTAGCCATTACGCGACCCTAGTCGTTGGAATTCATCGAGACTTTGGTGAGAGTTTTGCAAAAACATAATAGAGAGCGGAACAAGTTATCAGGGTTCGGGTTTCACCCCTGACTTGACGACTCCATTCCTGTTTGTGTGATAGAATAACGAGATAGATAGAGAGAATCGCGTCGAAGTATGGATTTCAATCCTAATTCAACCCAATTCTTCTTTTGTATAATAAAAATAGCGAGTCGAACGAGTGATTTGGTCGAGAGTTTGCGGTTTTCACACCTAATCTCAACCAGATCATCCGTTTGTGTGTGTGTCCAGCCTTAGGAAAGGCTGATCTTGTGTGGAACGGTAGTATGCGATGTTCGCGCAAGAGTGTAGTGTACAGCGAGTTCGAGCGAGAAATAGCAAGTAAGCTCGTACAAAACCCATACCGGGTATGCACAAGTCGGTCTGTGGGTACTTAGACTATAGACGAGGTCGCTTCTAAGACATCGACCCGGACTAGGTCGAGTCTTGCCTAATTCCCTATAGTTATGGCTCTGATACCAATTTGTCATACCCCAACCGATGGCGGAAACATGGGGGCGCGACACTGAGCGAAACAGATTGTCCATGAGTATCCATAATAACTATTAATTACCAGATATTTAAACGTCACGTCCCATACCATAACATATCCAAATAAAATAGTTATTACAAATAATTGTCTAAAAAACAATACTGTTCCGACAACTCAGATTTAGCGTGACATAACTAGAGGCCTAGCTTGATTCACCAAAGCACAACATTCCTAGCATCTTAAGCACCTGTCACATACGTTAAAATAGAGGTCAATACACATAGTGTAAAGGTGAGCATACAAGTTTAATAGTAATAGTAGCGAAAGCGAGTTTACGCATTACCAGCATGTGACATGTATAATGTGAAGCAAGTAGGTTATCGACAATGAAATATTCACAAACGTGACTGGGAATTGTAGAATGCACAACACATATCACCACTGTGACATGCGAGAAAAGCCCTTAACAACCCCTCTCCATGACAGGTGCTGAGTCCAAACTATAGTACTATGTTTGCTAAGGTGTCAAGCAACAATCACTATGTAAACATAACATACAAGCATACATTGAGTAACACTTATAACATGCAGTAACGGTTAGCATATAAAAGTGTTTGCGTTGTGTGATCGATGTGATTTAATATAAGTAACGTCTGTAACACCCAAAGGTGCTTAAAGCAATAAGAGTTTGAGTATGCTCACAGATCGTGTTTAGTAAATAAACACGCTCTTGGATTGATGGGAGTGCTGAGGGATTAGCCTGAACAGATAACGATAGCATAAGCGAATGAGTGGTGCGTTAAACGGTGAAGAGTGAACCAAGTGATGAATGGTCATCCGATCGGATGACAATCCGAATGGATGGTCATTCGATTGAAAGACAATCCGTTCGGATGGCTATTCGGTCGGATTGACATTCGTTTGGGATGGATGTGTTTGTGTATGATTAGACTTTGAAGTTTTCGTTGTAGCATTTTGAAAACAGAGAAGTATCTCTACCTTTCAGGTCGCCCGGTCGAACGGTCGTTCGATCGGATGGCGATCCGTCGGTTAGACATTTCTCACAGAACAAGTTCACAGCAGGATTGTCATTAGATCGGATGGTCTTCCGATCAGATGGCAATCCATCAGAAACTGATGATCTTTGAAAGTTGTTAAAATGTTTAAGTGTTAAAGATTATGTGTCGTCCGATCGGATTGCCGTCCGATCGGATGTCGGGTGGCAATCCGATCGGACGGCAATCCGTCCAACAATCTGATCGTTTTGAAACTTGAATATTTTGTTAAGTTTGAAAAGTAGGGCTGTAAACGAACCGAACGTTCAGCGAACAGTTCGTGAACCGTTCGGCGGGAAGTTCGTTTATGTTCGTTCGTTTAATAAACGAACGGACATGAACAAGAAATTTCGTTCGATTAGTTAAATGAACGAACATGAACAGAGGTCTCGTTCGTTCGATTGTGTTCGTGAACGTTCGGTAAGGTGTTCGTGAACATTCGTTGATTTGCGTTCGTTTATTTTCGTATGTTTGTGTTTTGATTGAAGATCTTTGTACTTTCTTATATTTTATTTATACTTTTATATTATTAAACTTTTATTTATTTTATTACCCTAACAATGAAACTATAGGAAACCCACTTTCACATTGTTTATGCATCATTTCACTTTCATTTCTCATTATTTTCATCGTCGAATATGATCGACATCCGTTCCACAATAAGGGATTCAAGTTCGAGTGCTAATCTCTGGGCCATCTATCTTTATCTTTCGTCGCGTTCGCCACATATATTTGTGTTCGTTTGTGTTCGTGAACCGTTCGCGAACACGCTCATTTCCTTAATGAACGAACACGAACATAAAATCTCGTTCGGTAAGTGTTCATGAACCGTTCGTGAACACATTTATTTCCTTAAAGAACGAACATGAACAAGGGCTTGTTCGTGTTCGTTCGGTTCGTTTACAGCCCTATTGAAAAGTTTGCGGTTTGATCGAGACGGTATGAAAACGTATTGAACTACAGGAACCCCACCAAGTCCAGTCTAACTGGTCGGATGGGAATCACCCCAGTCCGATTGGTTAACTGTTCGTGACGGTTTGTTTGTGTTCAATCCGGAATCGGTTGTCCCATTGATAGGAATCAGATCTCAGACCGACACTTCACTTGTAAACGAGTAGAAAGCCTGAAAGAGCTCCGATCCTATCGGTTTTGAAGGCATTAAGTGTAAAAGAGTTGAAAGAAAGTTGTGAAACCATCTTTCAATCCTTTTACTCATGAAAATGTTTAGATCTATGCGAAAATAGTGTTAAAACATGTGGAAATCATGTAGATCTGAGTTGTTCTTGGTGGAATGAGGCCAAAGCTTGAAGTTCATAAGAACTCTATGATGACATCACCCTCGAACACCTCAAATACGTTGATTTCACAGTTAAAAGTGAAGATTCAAAGGTGAAAATGATGAAGAAGTGTGTATAGATCATAGAAGTACAAGATTTGAGTTGAAAACTAACAAGAATCGCGAGGAATCGAGAGAAAAGAGAGCTTGAGGACACTGGTCGGAAGAGGGAGCTGTCACATCACTGTTTGTGATGTGACAGGGGTATTTATAGGTTGCCAAAAGAGGAAAGTGCGCACATGTGACGGATCGGATGGCCACCCGATTGGATGGTCATCCGTTCGGATGACCATTGGATCGAATGGTCATTCGTTCGAAGTGGTCCAGCGAGTTAGGTTTTGGCGTTTCGTTTTGCGAGTTGAGCGTTGCAATGCGTTTCGAGTGAGCGATGCGATAGTATTACCCAGTATTTATACAAATAACCTAACTACTATATATAACATACAATCAACATAAATAACTTGCGTTTAGCGTTTGCGATTAGATTGCGTTGCGATAGAGTTGCGATTGCGTTTGCGATTAAACACCTCAACATAAACATAACATGCAAAAGTAACATATAATAGCACACACACGTAAAACAATATCCATAACCTATAATTCGAGTTGCGATGCGATAGCGATGCGATTAGCGATAATACAACTAAAGCGAAAATAAAATAGAAGGTCGATTACAAGTCAAAGAGTACAATCAATAATTAAGCAAGGAGTGACAAATCGCAATTAGAAATCTTTTCTTCCTTTGACTTTGACTTGTACTTTGGCTTCAAAAATTCGGGTTGTTACACTAAATTATACTCCTCTAGGTCAATGGTGTCGTGACGGTCTTCCTCAAAGCTTGAGAACACATAATATTATAGACAAGTGGGTTCATTAGACGACATTGTTGTGCGACCACTGGAATGTGTTTCCAAAAGTCTTGTCGGTTCAAAGGCCTTACTCTTCTCAAGTATAGATAGTGTTATTGACAACATAAGAGACGAATTTAACATTAACAATGTTTTTGCAGTATTTGATTATGGGGAAAGGGCAAGAAACAAAGTTGTCATTATTGATCAAGCCAACCATATTAGGATGGGAAAACTCTTATTAAATTTGTTTCGATTATCGTGACCCTAACGTCTAAGGCCACGTCATCTCTTCTCTTTATGTTTTGACTCTCTTCGATCATTTGCCTTACCCTAACAAATTCCAGAGCGCCTTACATCGCCATCATCTAACCATATGTCAAATTCATCTCTATATCTACTAGATCACGATGCAACTAAGTAAAACCCACTTCAGTTAACCTAGTTCTTAGATTTTAAACACAAACGTTTACAAGCCTACGCCATTCTCCCATACCCCCTCCTTTATTTTCAAAAAATTGTTGGTTTTTTTATTATAACAAAGCAAGCATAGGGAGGGTTAGGGGCTGTTTTGCAACATCTGAATGGTTAAGTGCTGAACCAGTAAGAGGTCTGAACCATTAAGAGCCTGTATAATGCTTAACCGTTCAGAGGCAAATGTCTGACCAATTCAGATTAGAGGTCTTAACCATTCAGACTCTGTATAAATCTTAACCATTCAGAGGCAAATGTATGAACCATTCAGACATCTGCTCGTGAAACAAACAGTCTGAACCATTAAGTGCTGAACCATTAAGTGCTGAACCAGTAAGAGGTCTGAACCATTAAGAGCCTCATTAAGAGGTAAACAAACAACCCTTTACTAAGATGTTGGTTGTTGGCATCTAAACGTGTGATCCTTGAGCAAGAGAAAAAAGAAACAGGGGGTTTGTGGCTGGTGGATGGAGTTCTTGTATAACTTTTGTTTATAAACTTGCGAGATTTCCCCGTGTGTTGCAGCGGGAACTCGACCGGTATCGGTTTGGGTGTGTGATGGTAAGGGTATGGTATCGACACTTGGTTTAAAGTGATGATACGTGCAAAAGAATGTGTTTTACATCAAAAACCATAAAAATGAATACTATTTCCGGTTCCGTTAATAACAGTACATGTACCAATGTCGATAAAAACCATAAAAATGAAGACTGGTTCTGGTTTTGATGATAACAATACCGGTACTGATGTCAGCATAGGTTCGATTTGTCATTGTACTATTTTGAATAAAACTCTTTTTTCAACAAAGTTCATACATTAACGTCGAGAAAAAAATATTTAACATAATCACGTATTCATCTTAAAAAAATGAACGCGAGTTAATTATTTGAGGAAACTCAAATTATATATAAAAAAACTAAATTGGTAAAAAAACTTATATTATTTAAATCACGTATTGAATTGTTAACATAGACCATGCACCATCCAAGCTTTGATCTAACTTGCGTTGCTGCGAGGACGCGTTGAGAGTTTGATCAATATCGCACACTATGACAACGGATAAAAAGCAAAAAATGTCGTAACATCAACTAAAATAATATCTACTTATGTTCGGTTTGTTGTAGCTGTGGCTCGGCACTAGACATTGAAATGTAACAACGCAAAAGTACATCGTTATTTGAACATGATCATACACCGATATCAACCGCCTGAAAAAAAAGTCACATCAAAATTCCAATAAAAATAAATACGTTATTAATTACGTGTCATAATGCGAAGTTTAACACTAAAAATAATATACAAATAATATATGTATAATAAAACATTACTAAAATTTTACTTAAATATTAAAATAAAACTAATATTGTAAGCACCAATTGTGAATAATAACTGTTCACAATTCAAAATGTTAGTATTGGAATAATAATATAAAATATATTATCATAAAATATTTTTAAACATTCATAGAGTTCTAAATTTATATATTTTGTGCGCGATGTGACGGGAATTCGGTCGATATTGGTCCAGTTCGTAATGGTGTTACTATGGTACCAACATTCAAGTTAAAGTCAATAATATGCATAAATAATTTTTTTACACTAAAAGCCATTAAACGAAAACCGGTATCGGTTCCGATAATAACAATACCGGTACCGATGTCGATAAAAATCATATAAATGAATATCGTTGTCGGTTCCGATAAAAACACATAGTATCGGTACCGATGTCGGTGCCAGTATTAGTTCGGTACGTGTGAGTCCCAAAAACGGATCTAACAGTGATATCAAACACACCTATTGATTGTGCGGAATCCAATCAATAGATGATTCAAGAAAACACGAAGACACACCGAATCACTTTCAACTCACACACATTTCTATTACTATTGATTAGCAAAAACGTCTGGTATGAGTACACACAAACAAAATCGCAGCCTCCCTCTCTTCTCCAAGAATTCTCTAACTTGTGAGGCTTAAACCCTAGAAATAAAACAAAATATGTTTATATACTCTGGGTGGCCGATACCCTACATGGGCTCCCCATGGGCCTGCCTGACCCACATGGCCTTAAGCATGGCCCAAATAACCTATAAAAGGTCCAAACCTAATATAAACTAACCCGGTAAAGCCCAGTTTGTAACCATAGTCCGTTGCGTATATTTGATGCATCAGTCTCGCACTTTTAAGGTCTAAAAATCTCCCCCTAGACTAATGCTATCAAATTGTCTTCATAACATGAATTCAACAACATATTCAACGAAGTCTATGGTTGTTGTTATGCAGTGAGTGTTGTTGAAGTTCTTGACTTCTGAACTCTCAGCATTGGGTCTCTTTCTTCTCCACTTGTGGTTAGCTTCATATCAGGATCACGATCAGCATTGCTTGAAGATCTTGTTAAAAATAATGCGAGATGAGGATTCGCAGCAACTCTTTCCTTGTTCGATCTTTTCTCTTTCAAGCAAGTTGACATGTACTTCTTCAACTGTACCATCACTGTCAGACGATGATACGTATCCGGTTCTTCTGACTTAGGTACACTTGTTGTTGTGATGCTTCGTGCTTGTCAGCTACAAACATCTCATTCTTCATCAACCCATGTTTCTTGATTTAAATCAAGTTCTTTAAAATTGTTATAAATTTATAAGCAAAAATTTATATGCAACAGAGGAAAGTACCACATAAACAGATCCAAGTACTTGTACTCAGATTTCACAATTCAAATTTCTTTCAACTTTTGATGATCAGTCAAATCTTCAAGAATGGTTGGATTTTAATTTTAAGAAAAACCAATAAAACACTCTATTTTTGGATTTTTAAATTCTATTTTATGAGAACATAAACATAAACACAAATAAACAAAGAAACTAACTCAACAATTACAATATACAGTTACAATTGCAGTGTGATCAAAATCGTTATCAGGCAGACGAAGGAACATTTTTCAGTGCGAACTTATTTAGACTGGTCTAAGTGATTGCCAATATGTTTGTCCACTTAAAATTTAACGCTCAAGTTTCAATTTTTCAACTTCTTGATATGCTTAAAGTAATATTATACTATAGTACCCGTATGCCCCATTCCATGACATATCCCCGTGATCAAGGCAAGCACAACGATTTATCGTAGCAGGTGAGTATACTGAGTTCATCCATTTGATTTACAATGTTAGACTATTGGTGAACAGGTCAGTACTTTCGTACAGCAAAGTGACCAATATTGTGTCCAACGAGGGTTTGGCAAATACCATTTTGGTACGAATTTTTCTTTATAAGCACAATGGAATTCCCTCGTTTTGATTTTATCTTCCTTTAAGGTTTTTGGCCTGTTTGGCTCGTTTAAGATATCCTGACTGTGCCTAGGTCTGCATAGAGTATAGATGCAACAAAAAGACAACCATGATATCCCTTGATGACTCAACAGTATAAAGACCCAAAAATTCAGATGCTGGCTATCTATCAAAGCAAGATTTATGTTACACCCTGATTTCCCGGTGGGACCGGAACTTGGGGTATATGCGTGACGATCAAATAACAGTTATCACAATGCATAACGGGAGTATAGAGATATTCCAATGGTAGGATCCAATTAAATGGACTTGAGACTATCTTGAGTCTGTTCATGGAGTCGCAAATTCCATTGTTTAAGATAAGCACTATCCAACCTATTTCGTTATTCGCCACTTGTAGATTAATCTTTAAAAATACGCCAACTTTCACTGGTAAATACAATTAACCGACACATTTTGAAAATCTTTTCAAAAAAGTTTGCATACCATTTGGTATATCATTTTAAAAATAACTTGGGACAAAGTGATATCTCTTGTTGCCAGTGTTACATGCTTGTCCATACATATAGGACCCGGAACAAATCTCCGATACATGATTAATCGACACGCCACATTAATCCCGACTGGATAAAAATATATATAATAACATGATAGCATTAGCGTCTGTCAGGTGCATGTTTACACCCCGCGCTAGTCGTGGCCACTTGCAATTAAGTGAGCCGTGGTTATCCAGGACGCGGTCGCATTAACCCCCAATTGTTTAAGATATCAAGCAAAACAGATCGAAATGGGTTATTTAAATTTTTAAGCATCATTCGCCCATGATTTGATACCCGACCAAGTAACAAATTTTTCTGTATCCCAAGCCCGTATATGGAAAATAGGCTAAGAGTATTTACCTGTGCTAGCTGCATTTTCACAGTGTATTTGGTTCTCGTAGCATAGCCGTATTCAAAGTTTATTAATTCAGGTGTGATTTAATGGAGGCTTCTATAGTCTAGAATGGAAGGATATATTATCCTATAGTAGGGCTGTTCAAAAAACTCGCGGCTCGCAGTTCGCTCGAAGTTTGCTCGAAAAAAGTTCGAAAAAAGCTCGGCTCGAAATTGGCTCGGCTCGAAATTGGCTCGATCTAAACGAGCCGAGCCCGAGCCAAGGTAGGTTTGGTTCGTGGCTCGCTCGTTAGTTGGCTCGTTGGCTCGCTCGTTTGGCTCGTTATCATTATTATTATATATATATATATATATATATATATATATTGTTAAACATATGTTCAATTTATAGTATTTATTTAATAAGATTAAAATACAATCAACATTAAAATATAATTGTTTTACTTTACTCTTTACCTATCTCTATCTTTCCCTCAACGTCCGCAAAAAAAACCCAACTCTCAAACACAAAGTTCATCATCTGCATTCAAAACAAAACACAACTCAGATCTGGCTTCAGATCCACTCCTATATTCGTCTACATCTATGGCATACAACTACAACCCCACCTTATGTTTTTCTGTTTTGAACTTATTATCCTCGTCAACAATCCCACACACGACTCAGATTTGGATTTAGATCTGCCTGTGTAGTTGCGGCTCTGCAACGACTCACCTCACTACTATTGCAAGAGTTGTTGCCGTCGATTTACCGTCGATGTTGCCGGAAAAGAAAAAAGAGTCGGACGCCGGTGTCATCGGCATACGAGTTGCGACGTTGGCCATTACTAGTGGTGGAACCCTAGGTCGCCGATTGTTTCGTTGTGGATCATCAGCCTCATCACCGGAGTTGCAGGACTGTGTGTCGGAGGCCATTAAAACCGAGCTGGCTCGAACTTTTTACGAGCCGAACTCGAGCCCTTATTTCCGGCTCGCTATAATTATCGAACCGAGCCCGAGCCGGCTCGTTTAGCTTCGAGCCCGAGCCCGAGCCCACACTGGCTCGGCTCGTTTACACCCCTATCCTATAGAATGTTCACGGGTCATTAAATATCCTTTGGAGTTTGACCGACTACTTAGAATTATACTTGATTTCGCTAAATTAAGTGTTGACCAAATAGAATGTGGTTTATACTCGTCCGAGTGCACGACCTCGTTGGATACGGGTTGTTTAACCAAGCATCCTGATTTAGAATGGTTTTCAAATCATTTGACGCGGTTCGGCTAGTTTATATATTTTATATTACTTAACAAGTCTCTTATGTTTAAATACACTTTATTATGTTATAAATTTAGTTCAACTCAGTTTACATCTTTTATAGACTTTTAAAACTATTTTTGGTCCTAATATGTTTTATAAACTGATATGATGTCAAAATTTAAGGTTTTCATACTTAAAAGTTCATTTAGCGTAACTTGCAAAAATCTGCGTTTTGACTTTTATTTAATAAAATGTTGACTCGTCATTCCACCTACTTAACGTGATCTTCTGTAAGACCCATTCTTAATATATTAAGAATTTATAAAAATTCTTGCATTTATATCATTAATACAAGAAACATCCATAAAAATTCAGGTTAATAAAAACATTAGTGATTAAAACATTTACAAAAAAAAAACATCCAACATTTTTCAGTTTGAGTAAAACAAGTAAACAAAAGTGGAAGCATCATCTTCATTTGTGTTCGGTTCTTCAATAACTTGATCACATCCGTTTACATCATAATGATGACCTAAATAACATTTAACAATCTTAAATGTTAGATTTATGATGCTAAAATGTGATTTAATAACACTCAATATTCAAAGAAACAAAAATAAAAATTTTGAACATTCCCGTTGTAAGCTACGGTATGTGTACCGTAGCTTACGGTACACATAGAAGGAAATGAGCAGTCAAGCCCAACCGTAGCCTACGGTACTCAACCGTAGGTTACGGCTGTAACCTGCTGTATTTTTGCACACAACCGTAGCCTACGGTCTGCAACCGTAGATTACAGTTCAGCTCAACTGAGTTCTGTTTTCCAATTTTTGCCCTTAACACGAAAACAACCATATCTTTTTACATGCTTATACGTTTGGACTCAAATTTGTTCCTACGTGATCGTAATTTAATCCTCCACAAGTTAGACTCAAAATCCGCCACCCGGATTAATAAATTCTTATCCTTTAAGCTTTCGGCTAAAGCTTCATTTACGAAATTATTTGACCCGTTTGTATTTTTAAGTAATGAGTTCATAATAATGCAACTCTTTCGCATGATTGCCATATCTATGAATATTCCCCATAACTTGGGTTAATAACCTCATGTTTTACGCATCCGTTACCCGGTATGCATTCTTATTTATTTGATCCGTCCAACCTTATGATAGTTGAACATAATTATTCCGAATTCTTTTCAAGAATTCACAGTCTTTTAGTTATGACTCATTATCCGAGCCATTTTACTTTTAGTCTGCGTTCCCATTACTCGGTCTATGCTTATATTCGAAATCCTACCCATCAACCGGGTATTATACCAAAGTCATTTTTCATGCAACCATTCTGGTATGCATTAAGACTTCGTTTTGACCCGTTTGGTTGACTTAGCGAAATCCATCGCTTTTGTACAATCAAACCTTTTATCATTTCATCATTTTGACCCGTTTGAATGTTTAAGTGAAATTCATCACTTTCAAACAAACAAACTCTTCATTAATTCATTATTTTGACTCGTTTGAATGTTTTAATGAAATCCATCATTTTTAACATCCAAGCTTTTCATTAATTCATTATCTAACCACCCGGTTTGTTTGTGCGAAATCCATCGTTTATGAACAAACCATATTTCACAAGTATTGCATCAATAATCAACATATGTTTATACAAAAATAATAAAGAAATTCTACGAATCATAAAGCCACGTACCTTAAAGCTTTTCATTTAGTCGTGCGTTCGCCCCGGCTTGAGTTTCCGAAGCTTCACCCGAGTTGCCTATAATGTGCAACGCAATTATTATTAAAACCTCATTTTCCATACTCATGGCATGTACATTTGCCAAAGTGTTAACCATAAGTTCATATCAACATTACTTGATTAATTATCAAATTTGATGCCCCATTTAAGCGTTTTATCGAACACCCTGTGTGCATAACTTATAACTAGTTATGTCACTCAAGTTATGGAAATCTTTAACCACATAATCCCTACTTAACAAATAGGCATGTTCACTATAAACGCTTTTATATCAAATATCTGTTTATTATGAGTTCATACACCCAACATTAACTCCTAGATTTCATGGGTTTAATCTATTCATCAAAACTCACTTATTCATATATATACATAACATCATAACACTTGTTTCTTGCTTAATTATGTATAATTTCAGCCAAGTTTAAGGCCCTTAGATTCATACAACACCTTCTCTATGTCCCATTATCATCAATTTCTCCAAGAACTCAATTTTTCAAGTTCTCTACATAACAACCATCATTCAAAACGAAATTTGTTACATACCTTATGTTAATCTCGTATGGATGATCTATAATCAACACACATGCACGAATTCTAGCCTCAGTTGCCTTTCAATTTGATGATTTAGGTCAAGAAGGTTTTCACCTCCTAGCCTTTTCCTTTTTGCCATGGTGTAAAATTACAGACATGTTATCATTTTAGTTTTTTTTTACAAAACTATGGTAGTGTTTTGTTTTAATTGGTTGGCTCGGTGTAATTTTTATTCATGTCAAGCGGTAGTTTTTCCATCGTTTTAATTTTTATTTAGCAAAAGTATGGTTGTATTTTATTTTAATTGGTTGACTCGATTTAATTTTTTTTTTGGAGATCGTGTTATGTGTAGTATGTACAAGTAACCGAAACACAAAACGTACATGTTATGAGAGAAAAATATTTGGTTTAGTGCCCCGCAACGCGGGCGGGGCATAAACTAGTTGTTAGGCCACAAGGTGTCGCTTAACGCTACCCCGCCACCTCAACATTTACGGCGCACGCCCCGGGCGCCAACAACCATCCCGTCGTTGTTAAGAGGGGGGGGGGGTGCTATAGGCCTTCTGCCATGGTACTAACGCCGGTTAAAAGAGAAAGAAGGTGTGACCCACTCTTTCCAACCAATCAAATCTCTTCTCTTTATTTTTATTTTTTTATATTTTGTTTAATAGGGGGCTTTAAACCATTACATGCGAGTTAAAAGGAGGGGCTTTCAAGCCCCCTATGTGACGTGGCATTGAGATTGCGCTGAGGTGGCATGATAAAGTCCCTAGAGACTTATATACCACACCCTGTAGCCTTAAAAATAAGGCATTCTCTAATGATTCGCTAACTAGAATCACAACATAACTAGAAGGTAGAAAAACCAAGAACCAAGTATGAAAGCATGAGAAGTTCACTTGTGGAGCTCCAAATAGAATTATATAAAAAACATAACATAAGTAATTGTCTAAAACTTTATTTACGAAGAAAATGAATTTATGAAAAGATGATATATAAACAGGAAGGTATTATAAGACGGCCATTGGATACTTACAAATCAAAGTTGAAACTAATAAATTAAATTAACTTGATGATTTAATATTTGTTATATGCGGGTGATTTTATTGTAATCATGTTTGTTTGTTTTATGCTGAACTTGTTTATGAACGCTTCACAAACACATATCAAACTAAAATTTTGTTTATGTTCGTTCATTAAGAAACTAAACGTGTTCACAAACACAAATGAAGATATATAATATAAAAAAATAAAAAAAAAATCATCATTATCATACTCAGTAAAAAAAATATCATTCTTAATCTAAAACATTGGACATAATTACCTTGAAGTTGAGCACTTGACAAAATAATCATAATCAACATAATTATTCCAAAACAGAGACACAAGTCAGACATAAAAAGCATAAACATAGTATTCTAAAATAATGTTTCAAAGATCTAAATTTCTATAACTAAATATAAACAAAACAAACGACCATGACGGACGTAAACAAACATATTATTGAACGTTCACGAACGCAATTAAACAAATGTGACATTTGTTAATGTTCGTTCATTTAGCTAATCGAATGAAATACCCATTTTATTTTCATTAATTTATTAAATAAACGAATGAAATTTCATGTTTATTGTCGTTCATTTATTAAACAAAGTTTTCATCAAATAGTTTATTGAACGTTCATTCATTTATATACTATTAATTTGTAACACACATAGGCATCATGTTCTTGTACATTTTTAAAAGGTGTTCTATGTTAAAGTATGTTGTACAGTTTAGGTTCTTGTAAATAACAGATAATAGGATATTAATTTGTAACATATTTAGGCATCACTTTCTTGTACATTGTGTTTAGAAGGTGTTCTATGTTAAAGTATGTTCACTACTACAATATGAAGCATCAGACGGTGTTCAAGATCTTTTTTAGACGGTGTTATAATAACCCCGTCTTAAAATCAATTCCTCACATGGTGTGCCAATCCAATTAAAAAAATCATCAAAATTCCATATAACCTCGTCTTATGCTTAAACCCCGTCTTAAAATCAATTCCTCACCCTTTAGACGGTGTTCCCTTTAAACACCGTCTTATGCTTATATATGCACCCTTTAGATGGTGTTTTTGAACACCGTCTTATATGCTAATTCTAACAATTATCTTAGAAAAAAACAAACTCAACCAAAACCCTAGCCTCCATTCCCCTTCTACTCGCAGCCATTCACATTCAGACGCAGCAAACCCTAGCCTCCCTTCCCATTCTACTCGTTTATCAAGAAGCTGCTACCAATTTTCATCGTTGCAGGCGACAATGATCTACGACGTCAACTCTCCGTTGTTCCGTTCCTTCCTTAGCCAGAAAAGGAGGCTCATCTGATAAGAGGTACCTTTCATTTCATTCAATTCGATCTAGGGTTCATATAATTGTATATTGTAACGTTTGTTGTTTACCTACGGAGTATTATACGATTTGATACATATCAATTGGTGTTATATGATGTTATTGAATTCTTATTACACATGTGACGGTTTGATTTTCGTTGGCAGAATATTGAATGTTTTGCTAGATTATGAGTAGTGTGTTATTAGTGTGTTGTTAGTGTAAGTTTTGAATTAGAATTTGTCAAGTGAATGGTTATAGGGAATTAGGGATTTGATTAGATATAGAACTGTCATGAGGCTTCTTGATTGTTTGTTTTGGATTAAACGAAGGTCACTATTAATTCGGTTAATCTTGTGAAGGATTAACGTCTTCTCAGTTATATTTGGGCTCGGGTATTTCAGTTAATCTTGCGAATGATTACATTTTGGATGAAACGAAGGTCACTATTAATTCGGTTAATCTTGTGAAGGATTACATTTTGATGAATTTTGCCTTTAAAAAAAATGTTATTTCATTTCATATCCTTTCATACATTGTTACATCTAATGAACGAATAATTATTAATCAGTTGTTTGCTTTTTCATAGTTTTCTTTTCAAACTTAGAATAATTGTACATATGTAATTATGATTTCGCTAATGCTAGATCCAGAACCGGGTCGCTGCAAAAGATGACAGCTGAGCCGAGCTTGCTCAGCTGGGAACTTTACGATAAAATTGAACCGACTTGAAATATCAACTGAACCTTTATGATGCGGGCTTGAGTTTGGCCAAGAAGATTCAAGCTTGGCTTGAAACTGTATTAGGCAACCAAACTCATGTCATCCTTATTTTCATTGTTTGAAACTGTATGAAGCTCAGGTATTATATTTTTTCATTTGATTGTGTTATTTGTGTGTTCTAAATGTATGTTTTGTGTTGGTTTGGTCTTCTCAGTTTTTGTTGATATAATTCTACTCCTTTTCAGTTGTCTCACCCGGACCCGTTTCAACCCGAAACCGTTCCGACCCGAACCCCTTTCGACCCAAACCAAAAGAACCCTTTTTTTAATTGACCCGTTTTGACCTGAACCCATTTTGACCCGAACCCGTTTGCCAGGTCTACTATTAGCTATGCTTCAGATTCCTTAAGACATGAACTTGTCCAGTAGTAATATGAAGAATAAATGCTAATCATTTTAAAACATATCTTTCGCTTGCTTCTAACTTTTTAACATATATGGTTTTTATAAGGTTCAATTTCTTTAATGTTCTGGTGTAGGTCAACATGAAGTTTTTGCCTCGGGCCCAATTGAGGACTTGATAGCACATCGGGAGCATCGGTATTTATCCCTTTTCTTATACGTCATTTAGGCCCTGTTAGTGGCATTGTTCATGTATTTGAATAATATAAAATCTTTGTTTGTCAGATACCCTATATCGGGTTCATCACTTCTTGCAGCTATGGATGAAAAGCACTCAACTCTCTTCTTGTGATCTTGACAAAGAACAAACTGATACATCACAATTGAAGTTAAATGGACACATGGACTTGGTATTACGGCAGAGATGCTTGGTTAGCTCACCAGTGGCCTTGAATTCGCTTGGAACAAACTCAAGGGCGAAGGTCTTACTTCTATCTTTAATGTCTTTTTTTATTGTTGTTTTAATGGTCTTAATTTGATTGTTTTTGTTTGTTAACAATAAATATATTAGTTTGGTTTTATTGTTATTATAGTCTTGTATTATATATAATTTATTAGTTACGGTTTATTGTAATTATTTCGATAGTAATTAGGAGATTGACTTGATTAGGTTTCGTAAATGGGTTAAAAGATCCAATTTGTGTGCCGGTTAAGGTTGCTGGTAAATGAGTATATTGTGTGTAAATGACATATGAAGTCATTTAAATTCGAATTTATGTTAATTTGAGATCATAAAATGATTATACTGTGTGGAGTTATGATCCTTGCCTTTTCGTTTTGCGGTTGGTATACCTGATGCTCCGGTTAATGTTGGTGACGAGACAAACAAAGATAAAAGAAGTTACGAAGATCATCAAGTTATATTTGAAGGAAACAATCTTAGTTCCAGTTGGTCCTAGCTTAGGGGCTCGGTATCGATTTCGAGATAAATCCTAACTTTAAGTTGAAATTATTGTTATCACTTTGACACCATTGGTGGTGACTGAAAAGAGGGTTTGTGATTTATATATTTTTTAGCTTAAAATATCCAAATTTTAATAAAATTGCTTGATGTATTTCTGGAAAACTTTTTTTATTGTAAATGTTTTTTTTTTTCTCAGCAAATGTTTATAAGACGGTATTCAAAAATATTTGTTTTAATTAATCTTTGAAATGTTTTGATGTTAAAAGACGGTGTTCATCAGTTTTAAGCCGGTGTTAAAATTGAACACCGTCTAATAAGACTTGATTTTAAACCAGTGTGCTTACCGTCTTAAAACCCATATCACCCCGTCTAAAGATCTGTTTTGTAGTAGTGGTTGTACACTTAGTTTAGGTTCTTGTAAATAATAGATAATAGGATATATGTAATATGAAATGTATAACATTTTCAGGCTATAGAGGTTGTACATTTTCAGGCTATAACGATCGAATCTTGTCCCGCGGGGTAAACCGTAAAATACGAGCTGATAACGATCGAATCCTAACGTTTGAGGTAAAATACGAGCCCATAACAATTGAATCCCGCGCCGCAGCGCGTGAGGTTAAATATAAGTCCATAACGATCAAATCCCGGATCACATAACAATTGAATCCCGCGCCGCAACGCGTGAGGTAAAATACAAGCCCATAACGATTTGATCCCATTAAGATTGAATCTCGTGCTGCAACGCGTGAGGTAAAATACAAGCCCAAAGGGATTGAATCCCGCGTCGCAACCCGTGAGGTAAAATACAAGCCCATAACATTAACAATATAATGATTGAATCTCGAGCTGCAACATATGAGGTAAAATACAAGCCTAAAAGGATTGAATCCCGCGCCACAACGCGTGAGATAGAATACAACTAGTCCATAACAATCGAATCCCACGTCGCAACACGCGCGGTGTCAAATACTAGTTTATACTTATATTGATACACTCTCACCACTCTATATTGAGCTGGTAAACAAAACCCTTAAATTAAATCAATTTTCTCACCATTTACTATTTATTGAGGGCTAATAATAGCAATACTAAAAACATTAATAGCATGTGAATGTAAATGATCTTTTGATCAAGTGGTGGAAGATTTATATTTTTTTGATAGGTAGGTTTTACTCCCATTTGTGCAGAGTGAGTCACTGGTGGATAATTTCACCGTCGTGCTTATGGACGGGTGAGTTACTGGATTTTCCCTGAAATTGGTGGTGTACTCAAGTTACTCTCAAAGTACTCCATTTAGTCCAGTAAATACTCCGAAATCCTTGAGATTGATTTTGTTCACCATTAAAAAAAAAATTACCATGTGAACTGAACAAAGAGTCAAAATACATTTGGAATTTATACAAGAAAAAGACAAGTAAAAAAAACTAAAAATATGCATGTGGATGGCCATTACTTGAATACCATGGTATAATAAGTTGCAGAAAGAGAATTGAGCTGCTTACCGTCAACAATTGAAAAAAAGTCTGAGCCACCGCTTCCTTACCACCATTCATGACCTGACGCATGGCTTCTTTCCTTCAATCCAGTCACCACAAATAGTGGAGAACCCTAAAACCTACAACCAGCCCCTGGTTTTCCCCTCTTTCTCTCTCTTGAACAACCGAACACAGGTGCAAAGAATTCTGCAACTTATCTTCAACATCTTGCTTGCATAGAACTTGAGAAAACAATCAAGTTCTTTTTTCTCACACAAGTCAGTAAACTTTTTCTTCTAATCAATCTCCGTTTGATTATGGGGTTTGTTCATTGTTGTGTTTTGATTAAATCTGTTCATAGAAAATGGAATTTGGTTGCATAAATTAAATGGTTAATAACATTAATGTTTTGATTATGAGGTTTTTTTTTTTATTAAATATTTTCATAGAAAATGGAATTTGGTTGCATAAATTAAATGGTTAAATAATATTAATGTTTTGATTATGAGGGTTTTTTTTTTTGATTAAATCTGTTCATAGAAAATGGAATTTGGTTGCATAAATTAAATGGTTAAATAATATTATTGTTTTGATAACGAGGTTTCTTTTTTGTTTTGATTAAATCTGTTCATAGAAAATGGAATTTGGTTGCATAAATTAAATGGTTAAATATAATGTTTTGATTATGAGGTTTTTTTTTTGTTTTGATTAAATCTGTTTATAGAAAATGGAATTTGGTTGCAAAAATTAAAGAATTAAATAATATTAATATTTAAGAACAGAAGCAAGTTGGAACTGATGGTTTAAGGTAAATCTTAAAAACCCAGATGTTTTATGTTGTTTTTTTTTTTTTTTTGTACTTTCAACTTTCATCAAGTACAGAAGTTGATTCAAAACCCTAAAGCCACCACCTTAAAGAGTACTTATTTTAATGCATCAGGTACAACAAGCACCGTTGAGCATAATCGGCTACAAGAAATGAATGATCAATCAATTTTTTGCACAGATCAGTTTCCTCAACTTTTTGATCTTCCATGCATGTCAGCTTCGTCATCTTCATCGTCCAATCCAGCACCCGTGGCAACGACATCGACCGCTTCTTCGATGTCGTCAGCGACCTCATCTGCCGCTTCATGGGCGGTGTTGCAGTCGGAGGGTGGTGGTCCTAATCACGGAGATATTATTAGGGTCAGTAGAAAGAATAGTGAAGAGGTTCCAGTGAGGTGTACGGCGGCGAGTGGTGGAGGGTCAATGGATTGCATGGATGTAATGGAGAATTATGGGTATATGGATCTTATTGATAGTAATGAGATGTGGGATCCGTCTTCGATATTCGAACAAAACCCGCCCGATTTGCAACCGGAAAGTGAGGTGGTGGAAGAGGGTGAGATGAAGAAGGGTGGTGGTGATGGTGGAGGGCGGTTGGATGAACTCGGGGCGATGTTTTTCGAGTGGTTGAAGTCGAATAAAGAATTAATATCGGCGGAAGATATGAAAAAAATTAAGCTCAAGAAATCTACGGTTGAATGTGCTTCAAAAAGATTAGGATCTTCACAAGAAGGAAAAAAACAACTACTAAAGTTGATTCTGGAGTGGGTGCAACAACACCAACTCCAGAGAAAAAATAGCGGCAATGTGGAATTACACACCGCCGCTAATACCAACCCGGCCACCCTATACCCTTCACAACATCTCCATGGACTCCCACCTCCAAGTGCAAATCCACCGCCAACTTTTAGCAATGGATTAATCTCTCATCCGCCGTGGATCCCGCCATATCCACCGTATATGGTGGATCAGACGGGTAATGGGATGGCTATGGTGGCTGCACCCGTGCAGGCCCCATCTAGCTATTCCTATATGGGTGGTGATTATGATTCCAGTTTGGATTGTCAGATGAACCCGTATAACAATACGGGTTCGGGTAACTATCAAGTACTGGAATCTGCACCGTCATGGAATCCGTCACAGATTACTATGGCGGTGTCTCCCTACACCAATCAGTTTCCGGATGTGGGTAGTAATCTTGCTCCACAATTTATGCCTCTAGCTCCGGGTTACCCCGATCAGTTTTCGTATAATCTGGCGGTTAACTATGCGGCTCGTGGTGGTGACGAACAACGGTTAATGAGGTTGGGTTCTTCGGCTACTAAAGAAGCTAGGAAGAAACGAATGGCAAAACAACGCCGGACTTACTTCCACCACCACCACTCTAGACAAAGTCAAAATAATCAACATAATCGTGTGGCGGATTCTGATCACCATCCACAGGCAATGCTGGTTGATGATAACTGCTCTGAAAAATCTCATGTAGGAAACGGGTTGTACTGGCCATCCACCGCCACCCTTCCACCACCACCACAAATGGAAGTTCCTCGTCGAACATCCTCCAGACCGCATCAGTCCAGTGACCGTCTATCAAAACAAACTTCCCCAGACAAGCTTCAGGTTGGCAAAGTTTAAGGGCATTTTAGTTTGTTTTTTTGTAATCTGTAAATCAAAATTGATTCTTAGTTTGTTTAATTTGACAATTAGGGATTCAATACTGACAAGAATTTGAAGTTTCTGCTCCAAAAAGTATTGAAGCAAAGTGATGTTGGAAGTCTTGGGAGGATTGTGATGCCTAAGGTATAATCTTTAATATATTTTTATTTATGTTCTAAAAATTTTATTAAGATATTTGTGTAACTTAATGGAAACTGAATTTGTTTTATCAGAAAGAAGCCGAGAGTCAGCTCCCGGATCTTAACTCGAGGGATGGAATCACCATTCCTATGGAAGATATCGGGACTTCGCAAGTGTGGAATATGCGTTATAGGTATATATACACCGATGTGTTGTAAAAGTTTATGTTTATTCACACTTTGTTTTATTGATTTGATGCCATAATTAAGAACACAAAATACCAACACTTAGGTTGTGCATCAAACTAATTTTCTTTCTTTGTGCTCATTTTGAATTGCGGAGTCTCAGGTTTTGGCCAAACAACAAAAGCAGGATGTACCTCCTTGAGAACACAGGTTAGTGACTTGTTAACAACTCTGTGCTATTATTGGAATACATGTTCTCACTATTTGCTATTTTATGTATTTATTTCTGGGTGACACCAAAAATAGATATGAAACTTACCCGAATTAATAAGGGTGTGACATATTTAACGTTGACCATGATATCATGAAGAAAAAGAATTAACCTTTACTTAATTGAGAAGTTGCAATTATTTCAAATGTTTGACAGATATTATACAATGATCAAGATATCATGAAGAAAAACAATTAACCTTTACATAACTGAAAAGGTTACAATCCTTTCATATGTTTAACAAAATAAGAGTAAACGCTTATAAGGTCGAACATAGATATAACAAAACATGAAAATAAGTAATATGGTTGTAATATATTAAGTTATCCACACTTATGGATATCGACAAATTTGTTTGCAAAATGCGAAGCTGTACTTTCTAGCGTATAAAATATAATTTGTTGAACATTTCACTTATATCGTTGGGACGAAAACTACCTAAAAATAGTTGAAGATTTTGTTTTGTATCTTGGTTCTAATCTTTATTCTACATCGTGTTCGCATTTCAGGGGATTTCGTTAAAGCTAATGGGCTCCAAGAAGGGGATTTCATCGTTCTATACTCCAATGTCAAGTGTGGCAAATACGTAAGGATCTCATTGGGATCTCATTGGACACTATATACATACATATATACATATAGGGGCGTACGGGGTGTGTTAATGTGGTTATTATCTTGCACAAAATTCAACTGACATGATCTGGTGTGCAGTTAATTAGGGGAGTGAAGGTACGGCAACCAGCGAGTGGGAAATCCGAGGGCAAAAAACCTGTTAAGAGAAGCTATCATAGCACCACTTAAGTCTGCTATAGGCTCCCCTTCATCTCGTGCACCGTGGTTTTATTACCATTAACAGCATTGTTATCATCAAATGGACTGTAAAGCTTCTTCCATTTGCAGTTAAATATAATTCGCCAACTCAAGAGATCGCTCGACTACTGCATTAAGCTGATAATTAATGTTGTTTCGGGTTAATAGATTGAATGTTATCATCCTCAATGTGTTGATTTATGTTGTGCTATTATGGTGGAGATCTCACCTTAGGTCTCCACTTAATAATGGCTTTATGTGTGATTTCACAGTATAATTACTGACCAGTATGTAATAGTTTTATCATTATGTGATATGTGGTGTCAAAGGTTGACCATCTCCCCCAGCCCTAGACCATGGGTGGAGCAACTAGGTTCACTTGCACCTTTTGTAAGTTTGTTCTTTGTTTATGTATGTGGAATTCAAGAACTTTTGAGCAGTGGGGGACCCAGAAAATACTTTTAAGGTGTGTGGATGAGGGGTTCAACCAAATTTTTCAAGGGATGTGCCCGCCCATCCACCTACCCCTCTTACTAGGTCCGCCCTTGCTTTTGTGATTTGGTTTTGATGTCGGCGACATAAGTGTGTAATGCTGGTTCGTAAGGTTTATTGGGCAGTTTGCTTGATGGGATCGAGTTTTATAGATACACGTAGTGAGTTACGAGTGTAATAAGAGCATTGGCAACGCACCTGTGCTCAACGAACCACCACCTAAGATTTTCTGAAATACCAAGGACACAGTCCGTGTCAGTGAAGGACCGTGTCTGCTAATTAACGTCGTGCAGATAAAAAATGCCTCCCCTCTGGTTCCGATTCACGCCCGTGAAGTTGAAAAACCATTTGTTGCTGATGTTCTAACTGTGGTGATCCAACGTTAGGATGGAGAAGAGACATGGAGATTGTTATTTGCAAAAAATGATAATACTACTAGTAATATTTTTAAAACTAACAATCAATAAATATCTAACATGTATAGATAAAGTTTTACTAAAAATATGAGTAAACTGTCAAAATGTTCTCTGAGGTTTGGTCCCATTTGACACTTTAGTACAAAAGTCAAACCTTTTGAAATTGGGTGCCGCTGGTTTCAATTTTTTATCATTTTCATCCAAAATCAAAATGTAGTCGGATTTTTTAGTTAACATTCAAATTTTTTTTGTCTTTTCCCTCCCTTTTAATGAAGGGTAAAATGGTTTTTGAACGTTTTGTTACAACAAATTAAAAAAAAACCGACCATTTTGTCGTTCTTTAAAAGGGAGGAAAAAGACAAAAAAAACTGGATTTTAACTGAAAAATCTGACCAGATTTTGTTTTTTGATGAAAATGGCAACAAAATTGAAACCACATGGATCCAGATTCAAAAGGTTTGAGTTTTGGACTAAAATGACAAAGTGACCAAACCTCAAGGACCATTTTGGCAGTTTACTCCTAAAAATAATTATTAACATTAAGATGAAGATATGTTAGGCAAGATGAAAATCTAAAATCTATATCTATGTCTATAAATTATAATAAATCAAAACCATCTTAGGTCACATGACGTTCTCTTAAACATCTAATTGTCACGTAGCAATGAATTGTGATACATTTACTGAATTTGAGTGGGAAAAGAAAATAAGGGTGTTCAAGACTTTTTCTCTTCCATGTTATTCAATCTCGAATCATTTATTCTCTCAATCACATTCGAGTTTCCTAAATTACTAATATGTTTCCTTCAATCTTTTTTTTCTTTTAAACCTTAAATCCAACTAGATGTTTGTTAGGCTAAAGGGTGTGGGGGGTATGGGTTTGGTCATTAATCGCCACGTAGGACCATTAACGAATTGTTATACCACCCCCTTGCCTTATCCACCATGGTTTGCATGTATTAAACCGTGGCAATCATGTGTCTCCTTTCCTTTTTTAATATTTCGTTTTCCTTTTCACAAAAATATATTAAAATAAGAGAATAGTGGTTTTGGTCATGACCACACACTTAGGATAGTGGTTTTCAGTGGCGGAACTAGAACATTAATTCAGGGGTATCCCAAAAAAATTTTTTGGGGCCTATTCAATTGCGTAAATCCGTGTTGGCAAGTTTCAATTTCGAAAAACATCTTTAAAATGATTAAAACCACTAAAACATACGGACTTAAAAAGTAATTTACTCTATTTTTTTCATCAAACTAGTTGTTAGCTCACTAAATCGATTTCCTAATTCTTGAATTTGCATGTTCAAAACCTCATTAAAAATGTCAACTTCAAAATAATGTCAATTTGTAATGACATTCTTTCGGTTTCTTGGATTACCATAACTTTCAGTCATGTCCAACATTGTAATGTTGTATTTTTTACAAAAGGAAGTCACTTTTTTCAACATCGGCTCAAACTCATTTTGCCTTAAAGCATTTAATGCTCGTTTTGTACCATTTATCAAGTTGGCCGCTTCTATTAAATCTTTACCTTTTTGTTGTTGAAGGTGTTTTGGAAGAGCATTTATGTAGCTTAATATATCTCCCATCAAATGCATATAAAAACAAACTCGAGTTTTTTAACATATAACATTATAATTGGTTTGGGCTAACATATAACATTATAACCGGGCTTTAATAAGAATTGGTTGGGCTTATTATTTACAATCTTCATTATTGAATGTAAGCACTTCATAACTGGGCTTTAATAACAATTGATTGGGCTATATAAACTGATTCAGGCTTATTATTTACAACTGCAATTTGTGCTTAAATTTTTTTAAGGGTGTCCTCGTAGTTATTTAGGAGTGTCCTTTGTATAAAAATCGAAAAAAAAAGAAATTTACACTACCGGTACAAAGTTGAGCCGTAGCCCGTGCTACAGCTGGTATTATATCAGGTCCGCCCCTGGTGGTTTTGGATGGTGGATTAGAAGTGGGTGACATGACACTGATGTGGAGGGTCTTGGTGACCATGAGGATCATGACCACACCCTATAGCCTTAACACTCAAATAATTGTGGTCAACGTTTGTTAACATTCAAATTTCAAATTTCATTAATTTTGGCTACATTTATTATTTTCTATAAATTTTGGTAATACAGTAAATGTATATTTTGTAGATTATTTTGCTATTTAAGATAATTAATGCTATCATTAATTGTAACTAAAAAAAGTTCTTTCTTGATTTAAGAAATAATAATTCGACGTACTATATTATTTTGTTTTATGTAAGTATATTATTGTTTTGTTTTACTTAACAAATTAATATATGTTGTTTGTTATATATATAAAATAATAAAAACATAAATAAATATTCCAAGTCTTGACTTCTTAAGGTAGGGTAGATTTTCCACAAGATCATACCGACGCCGGATATGTATGTCTTTATCATGAAGCTTCGTAACAACATTTTCGTCAAAAACTAACTCGATGGGCGCATCTCTTATGTGGACATGTGATATTGCATTGTCGATGGTTGTCTTCCTTCAAGATCATGGAATGTAATTCTAATTATAAGAAGTACTTTCTTTATACAACCCGTGTAACACACGAGAACTTAAACTATTAGAAATATAACAAAAAAACTGTTGCGAATTATATTTGGAGATAAAACTATAATTTAATCAAACTAGGTTTTTTCACAATCACCGCGTTGCGGCGAACTTATTTTGTTATTTAGTATGTGTTTACATGTGTTTTGAAATCACTACGAGGGCGTTGCGCACGAAACCGCTGACAAGAATAAAAAAAGATATAGAAAGATACTAAAAGATAACCGATAGAAAATCAACCAAAAAAACTTTATAGTAATGATTTTGTTCGTATGAAACCCGTGGTCAGAGATAAGCAAATGGTACTGGGTATCGGTACTGAATTTCCCGAACCGAAAGATCTTAAGTACAAATTCGGTACCGGCTTTTGGCGCCTACCGGTTTTTACCTTCATATACCGGTACCATAACCGGTATTTTCGGTATCGATATCGGTTGGCACCGAGCTCATCCCTACCCTTGAAACTGAAAAAAAAATCATTAAAAGCTGAAGAAAATCAACAAAAAAAAGTTGCACGATACCGTTGTTTTTCGTACGGTACCCATGATCAGAGATGAGCAAATGGTACCGGGTAGAAGTACCAAATTTCCTGAACTAAAAGATTTTCAAGATCATTTCGGTACTAATTTTTGGGGTTTTCTATACAAGGATGTTGCCGGTTTTTACCTTCGTGTATCAATAACTGTACCAGGCTGGTGCCAGTTTTTACCTTCATGTACCGATTACGAACCAGACCATACATGTATTTTCGATACAAGTACCGGTTGACACAAAGCTTATTCAACTTAAGAAGTAAGGAAATAATATTAAAAACTATATTATTACTATAATATTATAAAGAAAGTTACTGTTCAATTCGTTGGAAAATTAATATATGGATAATAGAGCGAGTTAAAAAGTCCATTTTTCCTACAAAAGTGTTCTTGTGGTGACATATGGCGTGTAGTGAATTTTAACAAAAAGGTATAAAGGTAATTCAATAATTAAGTTATTTTTAGTAGATATTTTTATAAAACAATAAAAAAAGATTTTTAATGAAACCCTCTATCTTTTAACAATTCAAAAGTATCAGTTACATAGTTACGAATCACACATCCTTCGATCTTCATTCTTCACGTTTTTTTGTTTGCTTCAATTGAATACTACGAATCGATCAAAAAATGTCGATGTCTAATTCTTCACGAATTCTTGACGTTGTGTTTTACCCATTACAGGTTAATTCACAATGTGTTATAGCTTTCATTTTTACATGTAAACAAATCCTGCATGAACAATTTCTTGGCCATGTGTTTTATTAGTTACAATCTTTCATGAACAATTTGTTGATGATGTGTTTTATCAGTTACAAGTTCATTCACAATTTGTTATGTAGTTTATGTTTGAAGAAGGAGATGTATTTATGTAATTATTGACGTTGTGTTTTATCAGGTTTTGATTTAATCACGATGTGTTATACTAGTTATGATTCACGAATGACATGTGTTTGTATTTTCTTGACGTTATGTTTTATAATTTTTAGGGTTCTTCACGATGTGTTGTATTGTATAACACATCATACGTAGGTCATTCGAAAAATAAAACACACCGTCATGTAAAACACATCATGTAGTCATATTTATGTAAAACACACCATAATTGGTAAAGCAAATCAACTAGTTGAAACACAACTTTTTAATATATGTAGCAATATGGTATGTATATTAAAGATAAAAACGCTTTTTATTATGGTGTAATTTAAAAAAATATGTGTAAAAAGTTATTGACATTTTAAAAATGACGAGGAAGATTGCATGTGACTTGCATGTGGATTCCTAAATTTAAGTCACACTAAATTACTTTTATACCATCAATATAAGAAATCAATCAATTTAATTAAAACAAATATCACAATTTTACCATTCATTTATTTTCATCAATCAATCACCCTAATCTAATGTCCATAATTACTTCTTACACTTTTTAGAGAAAAATGCCCGGATAGTCCCTGTGGTTTCGCCTTTTTTCACCTATAGTCCCCAACTTTCTAAAATTACCTGAATAGTCCCAAACTTTTCAATTTTTGTTCCCGGATAGTCCCTGGGTCTAACTTCAGTTTGTTTTCTCTGTTAATTGACCCCACGTGCATATCACGTGAGGGGTATTTTGGTCAGTTTCTGTTTTTATTCTCTCCGCCTATTAAATAAGTGCCTTTTTCCCACAAACCTAACCACCAACATTTCTCCTCATCAATGTTCTTCATCTTCTCCACTGTTCATCTTCCTCAGCAGCATCGATTCAATTATCCTCATGGTTCTCTGCAATTGTGGCCAAGATGAAATCATAGTTACGTCATGGACTGATCTCAACCATGGTCGCCGATTCTACTCTTGTCCAACCATGGTAATGTATACTATTACCGATTTTAATAGTCTAGGGCTTAAAAAGTTTGATCCTTTCTTCTTTCTCTGTAGAATCCCAACTGTGGAAGATTCATAGGATGGGTGGACCCACCAATGTGCAGTCGTGCAGTGGCAATTATTCCTGGGCTTTTAAGCCACAGAAACCAAGTTGATGCTGAGTTGGGGAAAAGAAATGAACACAAATAACCTGTCCAAAGTGCATGACCTGTTGCAACAAATGAACACAATAACCTGTCCAAACTTCAAATACCAGATACAACCTTCAACAAACATAAGTGTCCAACATTTGGACCAGATTTAACATTCGACAAACGTGAAACTAAAACACAAAATAGTAAACCACAAACTTTAAACTACTGACCATTAAACATCCAACCATACACAATATCCTACATTAATATCATCAACATAACAAGTCCAAAATATGATGATAATTGTTATAGATGTTCTAATAAGCTAAATAGACACAAAAGACTGCATCAATGTTTTAAGACAACCCAAAAACCATAACGTGACAACCTGAAAACCATAACCCTTAAACACTTGGACCTGCCTGACCAGCCTCAGTAGCTTGATTACCATCTTTCTTCTTCTTACCTTTCCTCCCTTTCTTTGGCCCGTCAACTTTTTTGGTCCTTCCACAAGTTCTTTGGTTGTGGCCCTTTTCACCACACTTCTAGCACTTCACGGACTTCCATTTTCTTGTGAATTTGCCACCAACCACAGCCTGCTCGTTATCAGCTTCAGCAGCCCTGTTTCTCTTGTTTCTTGCTTGTGAAGCCCTTTCAACTTCATCCTGCAACTCCACAGCATCCTTCCTTCTTTTCTTCTTAGGTCTGCCGATAGGTGTGTGGTGCAGAGGTGGAGTTAGGTTGGTTGGAACCTGTGATTTTGGCCACAATTCTCTACCATTAATGGGACCAATGGTATGACTGTAAACCCTCTTCCATGTTTCAAGATAATAACATTCATTAACCCATGATTCCGGGGGTCCAACCTCTTGGCCATTCATTGCCATGTCCCAATTGACAGCCACAGCATGCCTACAAGGGATTCCTGAAACTTCCCATTCTCTACAAGTGCAAACCCTATCCACAACATACTGTTTATGTGTTGCAGCACCATCCACTGTGACCTTACCACTGACCTGATACTTTCTCCCACCACTCCACCTAACATTATAATTTGCAGCTAATTTCTTTGTGTTTTCAAAAATCTTTGCAACTCTAGGAGTAAGTGGACCATTTGTCTGCCGAATCTTCCTGAGAACATTCACAATCCTCTGCATTAGATACTCTCTGACAAACTCCAAAGCAGATATTATAGGCTTGTCTCGACCATTGACTGTCCTTTCATTCAAGACTTCACACATATTGTTCAACACCACATCAGATTGTGCCCTACCTGTATATCAAATTGCCAAACTCAATTATCAATATATGAACAAAGACAGCAATAAACATCAATAAACAGCAGTTATAAGCTTGGAAACAGCAGTAAACAGCAGTTATAAGCTTGGAAACAGCAATAAACAGCAGTAAACAGCAGTTATAAGCTTGGTATGAACAATAAACAGCAACAAACAGAAGTAAACAGCAGTTGTAAGCTTGGTATGAACAATAAACAACAGTTTTGGTATGAACACAACAGTTTTGATATGCATATACCTATAAAATGAGACCTGCTCCAGTGAATGGGTGGAATACTTGCCAACCATTTATAAGCTTCAATGTTGTACAACCTCAACTCCTCCATTTTTGCTTCAAAATCTGGAACTGTATAAGCTTTGGATGCATTTTGAAGACAATCCTTGAAGGCATCTCCTCTCCATTGAAGTTTCATGTTCTGCCATATATACCTTGCACAAAATCTATGCTCAGCTGCTGGAAATACCTGAGTTATGGCTGGTATTATTCCCTGTTTCATCACATTTCAAACATTAATCATACAAAAACAGACTTAGGATAATTGCTGAATGTAATACCATACCTTTTGCCTGTCAGAAATGAAGGTGAAATTTGCATTATCTGGAAGATCCAAGTCATCTTTAATACACTGTAGGAACCAGATCCAGGAGTCTTTGTTCTCAGCCTCAACAATTCCATAAGCTAAAGGATAAATGCCATTGTTGGGATCTAAACCAACTGCGGTTAGCATCTGACCAGGGTAGGGCCTTTCATAAATGCCCCATCTAACCCCAACAGTTCCCTTCTACACTCTTTAAACCCTTCTTTCAGTGGTCCCAGACAAACATAAATCCTCTTGAAGATCCTTGTGGGTGCATGTGGGTTACACTCAGGCTCAAAAACAAATTTAACTGTTGTACCTGGATTGGTCCTGTGCAGTTCCATGACATAGTCCCTGAGGCTTGCATATTGATCTTTGAAGTCCCCTTCAATCTTCTTTGTAGCCTTGAGCTTTGTCCTGAAAGCCTGTAATCAATTTAAACTTAGTTAATGGTCTGTAATTAAAGAAAATAAACACAAGCAGAAATTAGGGTTTATACCTTCATTTTTGTCACGGACAGCTCATACTTCCTCCCAAGCTCTTCTTGTAACCTACTTACTGAAATATTAGGGTTGGCTGCAATCTGATTCATCACAAACTCTTGTTTAGCCAAGAAGGTAGAAGTGAAATGTTGTATTTTTCTGGATGTGAGACACTTGTGATCTGGTTGGTAAGTCTTTACCACCCAAGTCTCATCTTCATCGCTCAATCTAGACAAGTACAAACCCCAAGGACAATCTACACTATTTAACCCACCCTTCCTTTTATCATTGCATTCTACCAATCCCTTTTTAAACACCTTTTTTCCCACTTGCAGAAGATTCCTTGCCTTTTTTGCAACTTGCAGATTGTATATGGATACCTGGCCCACTTTGGCTGGGCCCAGTTTGATTCGGCCCACATGTGAAAATTGGACATCTACCCTTACAAACCACCCTAATTCTTTTTTTATCATTTCTCAGAAAAGACAGTGCCCTCCTTGTTTCAATTGCATGTTTGTTTATCTTGTCTTTTGCCACTTTGGTTGTTGGAAACAACTGACCAACATAAAAGGTCACTTGGGATGTTGATTGTCCACCCCTCTTTTTTCTCCCCAACTCTCTTAATTTCAAACTTCTCCTAGTTTCGAAATCTTCCATTTCCTCATCAGTCAAGCTGTCAAAAGACTCATAACTTAGATTTTCATCATCTAATAAGTCATCACTAGTATCCACATCATGGTTGCCAACAGACTCTACTTGAGCTCCCATAAACTCCACACCCCTGTCAACATTTGCATGGTAGTCCATCATGTCATACTCAGCCTCATCCATACACTCTAACCCCTCTCCAAAGTCACTGTCATCTGAATCATCACCCTCAGATGATTCATCATCATCAGCCTCAGCACCATCAGTTGCCTCACCACCCTCATCATGTTCAGACTCACCACCCTGATAATGCTCAGCCTCACCACCCTCATCATGCTCAGACAAACCACCCTCAGCTTGCTTAGACTGACCAACCTCAGACTCATCACCCTCCGCTTGCCTAGACTCACCATCTATTGGAAAATCAGTTGAGAAATTTGCATTGTCAAAATCATAGTTAAAACTGTTAGTGAACGATGCATTCTCCACAACTACATTAGCCTCTACACCACCTACATTAGCCTCTACACCACCTACATTAGCCTCTACATCTTCATTAGTTACAACTTCATTTACAACTTCATTAGTTACCTTATCAGCAACCTCTACACCACCTGTGTTACCCTCTGCATTAACATCCTCTACACCACCTATGTTACCCTCTTCAACATCATCATTTACAACTTCATTAGTTACCTTATCAGCAGCCTGTAAACCATCTACATCAGTTACATCTTTCCATTGAAGTAAGAGATTTTTTGATACCCTAAGTTTCTTTCTTCTAGGCCTTTGAATGGTATTAACAACACCCCCCTCATTTTCTAATTCTTGAATAACCACCTTCGACGATTGTGTAGGATTAAGTAATTTTTAACCTTAGTTTCACCATGTTCTATAAAGACCTTAATCACTTTGTTTTTTGCAACATATTTGGCCAAAAGCCTAACATCACCATCATTACCTAAAGGCCATAATCCAACGCTAAATCTAACTCAGGAATCTTAAAATGGTAATACAACTTCACACCAGGAACATATAGTTGAAGATCTCTCACCATCCAATCGATTTCATAAACTGAAAATTCATCAATGTTGCAGTAGTCAACATAAGCAGCTTTGCCAAAGGCGTATTTTCTTCCTGGTGACGGAGTAAACACACCACCATAAAGAAGTTTTATGCTGAAAAAGTTCTCAAAACCATCTACACATACATTAAACTCACATTAGGGTATAAAATTAGAGATATTGTTTGGGTTTTAACAGTTTATTTGTCTATATTGCATGTTCTTGAACTTGTACCATTCTTGCACAATGAAGCTAGGGTTTTAACGATACATACCGTAAACACTCTCTGGTACAAAGGGCTTCACATACTCAGAATTGGACCGGAAATTCCACTGACGGTTGTTGTTTGGATGTTGAGGATCGTCGTCCTTCATTTTCGTGGGAAGATTCTTGTTAGGGGAGGATTTTCCAATCCTAAGGATCACGGATCCTCAAGTACTGCCAGAATCACGGATCCTCAATTCTGTTTGAATTAAGGATCCTCAGAAGGTGTTGCAGGATCAGGATTCAGGATCCTCATGGTTATCCTTACACTAACGATTGTCTTTGCTATGTTTGAGTTTGTTTTGCAGGAGTATACGCTTTAGACTTGGTCTTGCCGATATTCTTGGAGAATATGCTCTCAATATTCCGCACGTGCATGGCTTAGTGAACGTTATGGAGATCGTGGGGAGCTAGCATGAAATGCGGATAGTTAGTTGTTTTAGTTATTTTCTAATTTTAAAAGGGGATAACAAGCTTGAATTAGAACACTTAGCTAATTTTAGCAAACACACACTCTCGAAACAACTCTCATTAGCTCTCGACAGTTTACTTGGCGATTTCATACACTTTTGCACTTTTACACACTAGTGATCCTTGTAACAAGCTTGTTATCATCCCGAATTGTAACTTTTCTCTGTTTAATCTTAGTTGGTGATCGGTAGTTTCCATCACCCGAGGTTTTTTATGCCGGAGATCAACTCTTGATCAAGGGCTTTTTCCTCGTATAAATCCTTGTGTCATCTCTTTATTTGATTTGCAAATTGTCCATACATTTGTTCATTGTTTCAAGCATCATTCCTCACAACAAAGATTTGGTTGTATTATCCTAGCCTGATTTTTTACCAAAACAGTTTGGCGCCCACCGTGGGGCAATTGGTGCTTCATTCCTAAGAAATTCTTGTTTTTTGTGATCATTTTCGGTTCATTACAACCAAGCAGATAGCTTCTTCAACGAAGAACACTTCAAGTTCAATGCCAGCAGTCACTTCTTCACAGGGCGTTCCACCTTTTCCTCCACCACCTTTTGGATCCCAGAAGAATGCTGAAAATGCTACAAAGAGACCAAGCCCCATTTTTCCAAAACCACCAACTTCTTCTGTTTCTTCTAATCCTACTACTAGTGATCTTTTTACTTTGATTTTGGAGATGAGGAATCACATACAAGAGCAGGACAAGACTAACGAAAGGATCCTCCGGGAGATTGGTGACATCAAGAAACAGAAGAGATCAGGGGAGAATCACTCTCCTCTAATACCGAGGTCACTGGATTTCGACACTCCAGCTATAACTGCCCAGTAATCTGCAGCTCCGGATATCCAGTACCAGAGTGAACCATTGGGAAGGCGTTATGGAACAACAACCATGAGTCAGGCGTTAGGGTCTCACTTCCAGCCTTCAGGATCCTATTTTCAACCTTCGGGATCCTCTTTCCAACATCAGGGATCCTTCGTCAGCTCAGGAGGATATATGGGGACGCACACAGTTCAAGGATCCTCTCAGGTTCAAGGATCCTCTAAGGTTCAAGGATCCTCTCAGGTTCAAGGATCCTCTCAGGTTCAAGGATCCTCTCAGGTTCAAGGATCCTCCTTTCAGGTTCAAGGATCCAACATCTTTCAGGATCAAGGATTCTTAAGAAGCGTACAACCTTTAAGCGTAGATGTTCATCAAGGAGACTTCATTCCAATGCAGACCATCGCTTCGTCTGGTCCTTTAGTCATACCATAATCCCGTCAATATGGATTCACATCTGGAATTCCAAACTTGAATCCTCTGGGAGGTAACACTTTTAATAATTCTTATAACACTAACCATGGTTCTATGCAGGATACAGGTATCAATCAAGCTATGGCTAAGGAATTACAGAAACTGAAGGATATGATATCCAGCGTTCTAGGGGGTGGTTAAACCCATTCCTGAAATCGAAGATGGCAGTCATAGGATATCTCATTTTGCACCACCTATTTGTGATGCTGAGATACCCAAAAGGTTCCAGATACCAACTATGAAGCTGTATGATGGTTCGACGGGTCCAGAGGAACATGTAGCTCAATACAGAGAAAGGATGGAGATCAATCCAATTCCTGAAAGGTTAAAGGAAGCATGTCTATGCAAGGGTTTTGGATCCACACTCACAGGATCAGCTCTTAAATGGCTGCTAAGTCTTCCCCCTTACTCTATTACTTCATTTGCTAATCTAGTTAACCTGTTTAATAGCCAATTCTCATGTAGTAGAAAATTTGAACGATTAACTAGTGATCTATATAGGGTAACACAAGGTCAAAATGAATCACTTAGAGATTACATCACTAAGTTTAGTAAAGAATCCTTAGACATTCCTAATCTGGATATTGCTACGACTGTAGAAGCCTTTAAAATGGGTTTACTTTGGGATTCATTATTCTATGATGATCTTGTCATGACCCCTTGTAGAAATCTTGATGAAGTGAGAACCAGGGCCCTTAGGTTCATCCGATTAGAGGATGATAAAAGGATCCAGGAAAGACTGGCAGGATCCTCGAAGCAGGAAAAGCAAGGATCCTACTTCAAGAATAACAAGTTCAAGTCCTACAACAAGTCTGATAACCAGAATGTGCATGCAGTAGAACAAGAAGAGGATGATGAGGATTATCCTCCAATTTCTGAGTATTGTTTTTCTATTGATAACAATGAACTAATTCTTGCAATGCAGAATCTAAGTGAGAAGGCAAGATGGCGAAGGAAAAGTGATAAACCAGCCGCAACAAAGGACAAGTCCAAATGGTGTGCATATCATAAGGACTTCGGGAATCTCACTGAAGAGTGTATTGCACTTCGAAAAGAAATTGGTTACTTGTTAAGCAAGGGGAATTTAAAGGAGCTTTTGGGGAGGAAAAAGTCAAGGATCCAGGATCCTGAAAAGGTTCCAGAAAGGGCTCCTGCCCCTCCAGCGGATGCACAAGTTATAAACTTCATATCGGGTGGATCAGACATTTGTGGTACTTCCTTTTCAGCAGCCAAAAGACATGCCAAGGAGACCAAGATGGATAATGGAGATAGACCCATCCAGACTTCTACTGTTACACAGGAAAAAGTCATAACCTTTGATGAGGATGATCATGTTGATGTGCAGGATCCTCACCATGATGGTCTTGTTATTACTTTATTCATATCTAACCATTTTGTTCGCATGATCCTAATTGATGGAGGAAGCTCGGTGAACATCATTCAGCTTGATGTCCTCAAGAAGATGAATATTCCTGAATCAGATATTATCCCAAGATCCTCAGTTCTTGTGGGATTCAGGGGAGAAACCAAGAATACATTGGGGGACATTAAACTTCCCATCTACATTGAAGGACTTCATTCTTATAAAAAAATTTGTGTTATAGATTGCTTATCCTGTTGCAATGTTATCCTTGGCAGGCCATGGATACATGACATGAAGGCAGTTGCGTCTACATATCATCAATGTGTGAAGCTTCCTAGTCCATGGGGGGTGATAAAGATTGAGAGTGACCAACAAGAAGCAAAGAATTGCTATACCTCATCAATGAAGCCAGCCTCAAGACCAAGGGAGCAATAACAACTAAAGTATCCTCCGAGAGACGTCTTGGAGGCAAGAGAACAGGATGTGAAAGAAATCCTTATGGATCCTCATGATCCTGAATCCAAAGTCTTCATAGGATCAGGGATCCTCTGCAACATTGAACAGGAACTATTATCCTTCCTTAAAAAGAGAAAAACTACCTTTTCCTGGAAGCATGAAGACATGACAGGTATTTCTAAAGATATAATTACCCATAAACTTGGTATTGACAGGTCATTCAAGCCAATACATCAGAAGAAGAAGAAGTTTGCACCTGAGAGAAATGTCATTATCCAGGAGGAGGTAGACAAATTACTCCGAGCAGGTATGATTAGAGAGGTTAAGTATCCAAGATGGTTAGCCAATGTGGTTGTTGTTCAAAAGCAAAACGGAAAGTAGAGGGTATGTGTCGATTTCACTAATTTAAACAAGGCATGTCCCAAGGATCCTTTCCCATTACCCCATATTGACTCCATGGTGGATGCTACCGCGGGTCATGAATTGTTGACTTTTATGGATGCTTCATCTGGATTTCAACAAATTCAAATGGAACCATCTGATCAAGAGGATACAACTTTTATGACCCCAACTGGTATATATTGTTATATTGCTATGCCATTTGGACTAAGAAATGCAGGTGCTACTTATCAAAGGCTAGTCAATATGATGTTCAAGGAACAAATTGGACACACTATGGAAGTCTATATAGATGACATGGTGGTTAAGTCTAAGAAAGCTGAGGATCACCTTAAAGACTTGGAGGAAGCCTTCAATATCCTTGATAAGTTTAATATGAAACTAAATCCTTCCAAGTGTCACTTTGGTGTTAAAGTAGGTAAATTCCTAGGCTATATGGTGACAAAAAGAGGCATTGAAGCAAGTCCAGAGCAAACTAAGGCTATTGTGAATACCAAATCTCATGCCAATGCCAAGGATGTACAAAGGTTGACAGGGAGGATCGCAGCCTTGAATAGGTTCATATCAAAATCGTCAGAAAAGTGCAAGGAATTCTATGACATTCTGATAAAGAACAAGAAATTTGACTGGACTGAAAAGCATGAAAATGCTCTCGAAGCTCTTAAGGATTACCTATCCTCAGCTCCTGCCTTGATGAACCCAGAAAAAGGGGATGTATTATCCTTATACCTCGCGGTATCCTCTAAAGCAGTAAGTGTTGTCCTTGTTAAGGATCACGAAGGTACACAACATCCTGTTTATTTTGTAAGTAAGAGTCCGCTTGATGCTGAATCCAGGTATTCACATTTAGAGAAACTTATTCTTGCTTTAATTATGGCATCTACTAAGTTAAGACATTATTTTGAAACTCATACCATTATTGTTAAGACTAACTTTCCAATTAAGAATGTTCTCAGGAAACCTGAAATGTCAGGAAGGATGGCTAAGTGGGCAGTGAAGCTCAGTGCTTATGATATAAGATATGAGCCTAGAACTGCCATTAAATCCCAAGCCTTAGCTGACTTTGTGGCAAATTTCAGTAGTGACTTGCAAAAGGAAGCTGAGTTAGAAGTCCAACATCTTGAAGAGACTAAGGATCCTTGGATACTCTTCACTGATGGAGCCTCTAATGTCAAGGGAACAGGACTTGGAATACTACTAAAATCGCCACATGAGGACATAATACCCCACTCCATAGCTTGTGAGTTTCAAACTACTAACAATGAGGCTGAATATGAAGCCTTGATAGCTGGTTTGCAAATTGCCAAGCATATGAGGATCAGGTATCTTGAGGTACATGTAGATTCATTGTTAATTACTAATCACTTTAATGGATCCTATGTTGTTAAAGGTGAAAAGCTAATCAAATATTTAGAGATAGTCAAATAATTGGCACTCTCTTTTGTCTCCTTTAGTTTGACACAGGTACCCAGAGAAGAGAACGCAGAGGCTGATGCATTGGCCAATCTAGGATCATCCTTGAAGATTCCAGAGGATACTAAGATCCCTATTATCCATATCCTAACCCCTGCTATTGAGGATCATGTAGCTATGGAGATAGGAGAGGATTCAGCAATCATCCCAAGTGATGATACACAATCTCATTCAGGATCATGGATCCTTCCAATCATGAGATATATCCAACATGGAGAGATTCCTACAAGAGAAAACCCCGGGGCTTTCAAAATTAAGGTATCCCAGTTTACAATATTGAATAACATGTTATATAAACGATCTCTTGCAGGACCATATCTAAGATGCATTGAGGATCCTGAAATCCAAGAAGTCCTAAAGGATTTTCATGAAGGAGATTGTGGAAACCACACTGGGGGCAGGGCATTATTCTCAAGGATCCTGAGGACAGGATACTATTGGCCTACTATGAAGAAGGATGCTGTGGATTATGCCAAAAAGTGTGATCCTTGTCAGAGACATAGTAACATCCTTCACTAACCAGCAGAGCTCTTACATCCTATATCCTCTTCTTGGCCATTTATGAGATGGGGAATGGATATAGTTGGTAAACTTCCCAAGGCACCTGGTGGAAAAGTGTCCATGCTTGCTATGACTGATTACTTCTCCAAGTGGATAGAGGCTGAAGTCTTTGCTCAAGTCAGAGAAAGGGAAGTGATATCCTTTATTAAAAGAAATATTATTACTAGATTTGGTATCCCTTCTGAAATTGTTTGTGATAATGGATCCCAATTTATTGGGAGTAGAACTACTAACTTTTGTGGCAGCTGGGGGAATAAGATGATAACATCAACACCAGTCCACCCACAAGCTAATGGTCAAGCAGAATCATCCAACAAGATCATCATCAACAACTTGAAGAAGAAGCTTGGATCCAAGAAAGGAAAATGGGCAGAAGAACTACCTTATGTGTTATGGGCTGATAGGACAACCCCCAAGAATGCTACTGGCCAAACTCCATTTTCTTTGGTATTTGGAGCAGAATCAGTGATCCCTACAGAGAACAAGCATCCGTGATCCCGAAGGAAATGTTGAAAACTTGGTTCAATACTTGGATACTATAGAAGAACTCAGGGATTTGGCAAGGATAAGGATGGCTAGTTATCAACAAAGGATGGCTGGAGCCTACAATAAGAATGTCAGGATCAGGAAGTTCCAAGTTGGTGATATGGTATTGAGGAAAGCATTTCAGAATACCACAAATCCTGCTGATGGAAAGTTGGCACCAAAGTGGGAAGGCCCCTACCTAATTGAAGCTGAAGCAGGAAATGGGGCATATCGATTGCTAACAATGGAAGGTGATTTGCTACCAAGATCTTGGAATGCTATCCACCTGAAGAAATATTTCATGTAGTAAGGATCCAGGATCCTCAACCATTTTCATGATCGATATCCTCGAAGGATCCTTACAGGACAGAGGATCCTCATTTTGGTAATGATCTAATCTCAAACTATTTCATTCTTTAATTACCCTATATACAAGGAGAAGGATCCTGGATCCTTTATCCTCCTTTCACTTGATTCTGAGTTTTGCAGAAGGTTCACGTATCCTTAACGAAGGATTAAGTATCCACAGAAGTCTCCAGTTATTTGGGCTTGACCCCAGTTATTTGGGCATGTCCCCGGTATCGCCAGTAGCGCACGATGATCCTGGTACAGTTCATGGCAATGGGACCAGTACTCACTTTAGGGGCTGACAATTTCATTGTACTGGCTGTATCTGGGATCCTACGTATAATGGTAGACGTACCATACATCCGTTCCTAAGGTTTCTAACGTTTTCACGTTAGCTAAGGTTTTGACATTATCATGTCACTAAGTTTGGATAGTCGCCAGTGAGGGCCATACTCCAGTTTACACAAGATCCTTTGGGCTTGTCCCCAGTTTTTTTGGGCTTGTCCCCAGTTTTTGGGCTTGTCCCCAGTTTTTTGGGCTTGTCCCCAGTATATTGGGCTTGTCCCCATAATTGTTGGGCTTGTCCCCAGTTGCTAACTCTTTTCTTATAATGGCTTAGTCCCAAGTTATGTTCCATTTCAGGTTTTTGAAGCTATACAGCTAAGGATCCTTAATCCTTACCTTTTACTAAGGTTTGTCTTTTGGTTATCCTGATTGTAAATGTTAAAGCTTTAGGATCCTAATTTGGATTCTCAGGTATGATCCTTGATCATTTTGATTTTATTATTTATATATCTAAGTGACCCTTATTCTTTGAGAACAGGACTTATGATCCTTAAGTTACACTACTTTTTTGAATTGATCGATTATAGGATATTTGATCCTTGATCATATCCTAAATTTTTTGACATAATCTGTTAAACTTTTATTCTTAACTTAATGAATTCAAACAAAGTGTATAATAGCAATTGAAAAGTAAAGTGTTCACAAATGTAACAACACATGATAAGCCAAAAGATTAAAGTTTTATTTATTTATCAATAGTTAAACCCTTAAAAGGTTGTCAAAATTGCCAACCCAAATTTCTACCAGCAAAACGTGGCCCGTCCACTCGGGTTGGCAAAGGGTGTCCATATTTAACAAAGGTCTAAGTGCAGGAAACAAAAGGCGGAAGGATAACATGTGGTTTCATCCCCCAAACAGAGGATCCATCCACCACCCATTATCCTACCTATTGTCCAAGGATCCATGATCCTCAAGCCTAAAAACTATTGTCTAAATTATTACAGACCAACTATTGTTCGAGAAAAACATCAACAACCAAAAACCACTACCTAATCATAAAAAATGGGCTCTGGCCACGTCTAGATAAATCCATCATCACCCATTTCTGCAGCTCAAACCTTCGCTGCATCACCATCGCCTCCTGCTCCAGCATCACCCGCCTGATCCTTAGCTCCGCCGCCACCTGCCTCAATTGCCAAGACCTCTGTAGCCTCTTCCTCATCATCCAGCTCGGCCAGCTTAGCCTTCCAGCCCTCCTGGTCCCACTTGGTCCTGTCAAAGTCAGGATCCTCGGCCTCCTGGGCCATCTGGAGTTTGATCTTGTACATAGTGATAGCAACAGAGACTTTAGCATCCTCCATCACCTCAGCTTTCTCATGATCAGCATTAATATGGGCCATGACCACCTGCTTCTTTGCCAGATTGAGATCTTTCTCGAGGGAGGAGATGGTTTGATCCTTGGCCAGGAAGATCTTTTGAAACTCCAAATGCTTCTGCTCAGCCTCTTCAATGTATGCATCAAAGAGCATCTCGATCTCGGCGAATTTCTGCATAAAGAAAAGGTAGGGTTCAGGATCCATTATCCTCAAGTGGGCAGGATAATCAGTCAGGGTCAGTGATCCTTACATCAGCAAAGTATTCCTGAAACTGGTGGCGGATGAGAGGCAGGCCTTCAAGATTGTCAGCTTCAGTGGCCTTCCTCTTCTTTCCTCCCTTGGAGGTGACAGGCCTGGGGATTACAGTGCTTGGGCTAGCAGCAGACTTCTTTTTTCCGGACCGGGGAACCACAGTGCTAAGATCACTAACACTAAAGCGGGAGGCTGCCTTTGAAGATTTTCCAGCGCCTACCAATCCAAAACGACAGATAAGTATTCTTGTTCTATTTTCATTTAAACATTTAATTATATACAAACTTGGATACTTACTTGACATTGTAACTGAGCCGGAGGATACTGCTTGAGAATCCTTGGTGTTTGCTTGGAATGATCTTACTGCAGGATCAAGACTCCAGAAAGCAGCAATCCTCTCTTTGGTTGCAGGTGATGGAATGATATGAGAAACAGAGATAGCTGCACAAAAGATACAAAAAAGGGTCAGTTATCCTCAACAGAAACAGGGTTATCCTATGATCCTTCTATAAGGATCCTCTATCCTACCATGGGTGGCCCACTCTCTTGGGAGATCCTTCTCATTCGGGATAGAATCCCTCCTAACGAAGAAAAAACGCTTCTTCCAGTTGGTGTCATTCTTGGTGATCTTGAGGATTGGGTGTGCATCACCGGGTTTATGTTTGAATAAGAAGCGGTGTGAACCATGGCTCACAAGGTTATACAATTCAGCCAATTCCGACATCCCTAATTCTATACCTTCCTGCTCAATGATTCTCTCTAGGGTATATAAAACCCTCCATATCATTGGCATTGCCTGAACATAGCACATACCGGTGAGAGAGAAGAAGGATTCGGTGAAGGCAGGGAAAGGATAGGAGTATCCTATCAGGAATGGAGTGGCCGGAAAAGCAACCCAGGTTTCAGAAACAAAATCAGTTTTGGTGGTAGGGTCAAAGGGCTTGAAGACAGTGTTCGCCGGAAAACAATGGCGAATCCGGTCGATCTCCGGATCAGTAAAACTGGAGAGTTCCTTCGGAGTGTTTTTGATAATCCCTTGGCTTTTCAAAGGACAATCTTTCTGGTGATCCTTGGCAGGGGAGGATCGTAACTTCATTATGATCTAAAGATTTCGAAAAGGAACAGCGGAAGAAGATGAAGAGAGAAGGGAGAGAGAAGTACCTGATCAATCTTCGAATGAGGATTTAAAGGGTGTAATGCACGAATTTAAATGCTTCCTGATCCTTATCTCTAACTTGAATTTATAATGATGATTTTGCAGGATTGTCACTTCAATGACGTAAGATAAGCAACAGCTAGTTCGATCCAAACGGCTATGTATCCGTTAGTCAGTTGGAGATAAGATCAAAAATATAACTCGTTAAAATTACACTTTACTCCTTATATTTTGGGGGCAATTGTTAGGGGAGGATTTTCCAATCCTAAGGATCACGGATCCTCAAGTACTGCCAGAATCACGGATCCTCAATTCTGTTTGAATTAAGGATCCTCAGAAGGTGTTGCAGGATCAGGATTCAGGATCCTCATGGTTATCCTTACACTAACGATTGTCTTTGCTATGTCTGAGTTTGTTTTGCAGGAGTATACGCTTTAGACTTGGTCTTGCCGATATTCTTGGAGAATATGCTCTCAATATTCCGCACGTGCATGGCTTAGTGAACGTTATGGAGATCGTGGGGAGCTAGCATGAAATGCGGATAGTTAGTTGTTTTAGTTATTTTCTAATTTTAAAAGGGGATAACAAGCTTGAATTAGAACACTTAGCTAATTTTAGCAAACACACACTCTCGAAACAGCTCTCATTAGCTCTCAACAGTTTACTTGGCGATTTCATACACTTTTGCACTTTTACACACTAGTGATCCTTGTAACAAGCTTGTTATCATCCCGAGTTGTAACTTTTTCTGTTTAATCTTAGTTGGTGATCGGTAGTTTCCATCACCCGAGGTTTTTTATGCCGGAGATCAACTCTTGATCAAGGGCTTTTTCCTCGTATAAATCCTTGTGCATCTCTTTATTTGATTTGCAAATTCTCCATACATTTGTTCATTGTTTCAAGCATCATTCCTCACAACAAAGATTTGGTTGTATTATCCTAGCCTGGTTTTTGACCAAAACAATTCTGATGATCAATCGATCAGATTTAGGGTTTAGATTGTGAAGAGATTAGGGGAAGATGATGAGCCGGATTCGCCTTAAGGAGGGAGGGAAAACAACTGACAATGAGGGAGTAGGGGTGCATGCATACTTTTATATGTTAGGCACAAAGAAACTGATCAAAATACCCCTCACGTGATATGCACGTGGGGTCACTTAACAAAGAAAACAAATGAAGTTAGACCCAGGGACTATCCGGGAACAAAAATTAAAAAGTTGGGGACTATTCAGGTAATTTTAGAAAGTTGGGGACTATAGGTGAAAAAGGCGAAACCACAGGGACTATCCGGGTATTTTTCTCCACTTTTTAGAAAAAAACACACCTATAGAGAAATCCAACCCTAATCAAATATATAAATATACTTTTATAATCAAATATATAAATATACTTTTATGAGGAAGATATTATTGTTATTGGAAATAAAATTTAGTTATATTTTGACTTTATATTCTTTTGTATGATGGAAAAAATAATAATAAATAAATAAAACGTATTCCCATGAAAATTAAAAATAATAAATAAATAAATTAAACGTATTTCCAATGCAATGAAAATCAACAGATTATAAGAATTCAATAAGATATCATCACACATCCTTTCTTTTCGTCTTTCTCATGTCTCCTCTTCCCCTGACAATCCTGGATTGTGTTTTTTTTTTTTTTTTTTTTTTAACGTCCAACATAAGAATCGTTGGGTACTTCGTACGCGGCACCCATTAGCCGAAAGGTAGCCCGCGGTAGCCCAACATGCACGCACGGAGCCCCTAGCCCACCATGCCACTAGTTCCGGGGAAAACCCGACCCTGCATCTGCCCGAGGGCACGACAATGCAAAGCCGGTAAACCTCGGGTGGATCAGGAATCGAACTCAAGACCATTCGGTCAGGAGTCTTCCCTCATTTCCATAACCAATCCTCGTTTGTGTATCTTCGGTATTCCATATTCTATATACTAACAAAACAAATTGTAATTGTGAACACTATTATATATTTACTAGGTGTTGCCCCGCCCGCATTGCGGGCGATTGCCGAATAATTCTTAACCAATTAAAAAAACAGTATTATAGTTTTGCTAGAAAGAAAAAGTAAAAAGAGTGTTAGGCAGCTCCTTAACACGATTTTTAGCTAGGGGTAAAGTCATATTTTTATTTTTACTTGGGAGAAAAATCAATTTTTTTTCCCAAGGGTAAAATCAAAATTTTTAGCTAGGGGAAAACCATATTTTTATTTTGCACTGGGGGCAAAAAAACATTATTTTGAATTGAGGGTGATATCGTAATTTTGAACCGAGGGAAAATCGTAAATTTTAGCTGGAGCAAAAGCATAATTTTATTTTGAGCTGGGGGCAAAGACATAATTTTAAACTGGGGAAAACCGTAATTTTAAAGTGGGTATAAAATAATAAACTGATGTAAAATCATAATTTTGAGTCGGGGAAAAACAAAATTTTATTTTGAACTGGGGCGAAAACGTAACTTTGGCTGAGGGTAAAAGTGTAATTTTTTTACCGAGGGCGAAATCGTATTTTCGGTTTAGCTGGGTGTAAAGTCATATTTCTATTTTGAACTGGGGAAAATCATAATTTTGAACCGAGGGTAAAATCGTAAATCTGAGGTAAGGGAAAACCATAGTTTTATTTTTAGCAGGGGGCAAAAAAGTAATTTTAATCTGAGAGTGAAATCGTAATTTTGAACCGAGAGAAAAATCGTAATTTTGAGCTGGGGTAAAAGTGTAATTTTATTTTGAGCCGGGGGAGAAGACGTAATTTTAAACTGGGGGCAATACCGTAATTTTAAAGTGGGTATAAAATAAAAAACTGAGGGTAAAATCGTAATTTTGAACCGATGGGAAAATCGTAATTTTAGTTGCTGGCAAAAGGGTTATTATATTTTTTTGTTGGGAGAAAAGCGTAATTTTAAACTGGGGGCAAAACCGTAATTTTAAAGTAGATATAAAATAATAAAATGGTTGGTTCAATAGAGGAGGAGCAGCCGCTCATTTCGACCAATGGTGTTCCCTGCCATTGTGTTTGTATATGTTGAATAACTAGTAGATGCCCCGCCCGCGTTGCGGGGCGATGGCCGAATAATTCGCAACCAATTAAAAAAAGACTACTATAATTTTGCTAGGGAAAAAAAATAAAAACGATGATAAGACCGTATTTTTTGGCTCAGGTCAAAACTGTAATTTGTCATGACTAATGAGCCAGTGTTAGGCAACTCCTTGACACGGGAAGAAATTAAATCGAGTAAAACAATTAAAAAAAAAACCTTTATAGTTTTGGTAAAAAAAACTAAAACGATGGGAAAAACGTAATTTTTAACCGAGGGACAAATCATAATTTTAATTCAGGGATAAATCGTAAACTAAATGGACCAACAGGCGAGTGCCAGTAAGTTGCCGGCACGACTGTAATTTTGCACTGAGGGCAAACTTGTAATGTCACCAGGAAATCAAACAAAAACGATGGGCAAAATGTAAATTTAAGTTGAGGGCAAAATCGTAACCTGGTTGTGAGAAAAAAAACTAATGGCGAAAGTATAAATTTATACAGAGCAAATTCGTAATTTTGACCCAATGGCAAAATTAGAATTTTTAGCCGGGAGCAAAAGCGTAAATTTATTTTTAAGCGTGGGCAAAAACATAACTTTGACCTAATGGCAAAATCGTAATTTTAAGGGAAAAAAACTAATGGCAAAACTGTAAATTGAAACGGGTAAAAATCGTAATTTTTAACCGGGGGCAAAATTGAAATATTTAGCTGGGAGCAAAAGCGTAAATTTATTTTAAAGCGGGGGCGAAAACATAAATTTGAACTGATGTCAAAATCGTAATTTTAAATCGGGATAAAATCGTAAATTTGTTGAGCCAATAGGGGAGTGTCAGGCAACTGTCTGGCACTGTTACACCTGCCGCCCATTTTGCCCAATTGAAGGGCTTCACTATTGAATTCTGACGTAAGCCTCTTGTGATTGTAGTAGTTGTAAATTTGTTTTATTTTGACTTTAATAGTTTAATATACAATTATAAAGATACAATATCATTGTTTTTTATAGTTAATTTATATTTCTAACCCTAACCTTTAATAGATTTATCATACGACCCTTGAACTTTAATAATTCATTTTCTAAACGATTTACGTATACCTTTGAACTTTAATAGATTTACCAACGGGAGTTTAATAATAATTCTTTTTTGGTAAATGATTACTTTTGACCCCCTGAACTCACTACTAAAAATTGTCGGAAAAGGGTGTTTCCGACCAAATTCCGACCTAAACAAGTTTGTCGGAAATTTCTAGTTGGAAAACTTTTCTGACCAATTTCCGACAAAAGTTTCCGACAGAGTTCTGACAAAAGTATTTTCCGAGGAAGTTCCGATTAACACTAAGGTTTAATTTTATTTTATAGTTTTCTATATTTCCGACTATTCTCCGACCATTTTTTTTTCATTTTCCGCTTCTTTTCCAACTATTTGTTTTTATCTTATTTTTTTATTTTCCCACAAGTTTCCGACCACATCTCTTTTTATTTAAAAAAATATAAAAAATATATAAGAATTGCAAGTGTACTCAAAATTGATACAAATGTACTTGAATAAATATATACACACAGATTCATATCAAACAAAACGTAATAAAAATCCATAGATCTACAATTTTACCTAAATACATATATACACGCCTCCTCTAACTTCTTCCACCAGCCTTTCCATCCCGCATGAAGATGTTAAAAGAAGTATGCAATGCAACACATACATGAAGCATGAGATTAGAAAATGGTTATCCATTAGCCAATCTAATTCCTAATAAAAATTTATATAAAACCAATATTTCAATTTGGAGTTTTAAATTATAATCTTCGGGTTTGGCTAAAATTTAGAACTTCATTCAAGAAAACATAATCCTCTTTCAAGGGAAAAACCAATACCCAGAAACCAAAATAACAATCTGGTCAAACAAATAAATAGTTAACAGTTAAAAGTCTCATAAATCGATACCTAATCATGATACTTGTACATTGTGAACCGTTAATCGGGATAGACAACTGCGGAGAGATGAAACCTTATGCTATGTGAAAAAAAACCAATTGAAAATAAACCTGATGTGATCCCTCATGATTATCGTCAAAATTCGGCCTTTGGTTTTGGTGTTTCACCATTTCAAATCATATAGATAGATTGATAAAGAAAGTAAAGGGCCAAGAGAGAGAGAGAGAGAGAGAGAAATTAAATAAGAAAGTGAAGGGGTATGGTCCCAAATCTTGCACCGACCACATGAATTACTCTCAGGTCGCGCGCGAGACCATACCCATTGTAAACCAGAAAGACGACTTCCCCGACCTTGCGTCGGCTATAAGAGTCAGTCCCAAGCCGCGCGCGAGGTCAGGACCAAGATAAAATAAATCCTGACACTTAGTTCCTTTGATGAACAATCGTGCAGGAGACAAGTACACAAAGACACATGAGCTTGCAACGACCACTGCTCCATGATCTTCCCCTTAACTGTTGACGACAGACCAAACAACAAGAACAATCGTCAGAACACGTGGATCCATTCAACTTGCGCCAACTACCCTCTGCCACCGCCACCACCCCATCACCTTCACCCCCTCCATTTCTTAACCCGTGACCTAACCACCACCACCACCACCACCAGATTTGCCGCCATCACCACCCCATCACCATCACCCTCTCCATCTCTTGACCCGTGACCTAGCCGCCACCACCACCACCGGATATGCCGCCATCACCGCCCCATCACATTTCACCCCCTCTCTTGACCTACGACCCAACCACAATCACCATAGATTTAATGACCATCACAAAAACAGAACCCTCACCGCCGAATTTGTTGAAGAAGCTTTAATTTGCGAGATGTTGATTCGGGTCAGATGGATCTAGGTTTATGGGAACGATTTTATTTGTTTGGAATTGGGGATTTGAGTCTGGTTGAATTGGATTACTATGTGAACCAGAGGAGTTTGTCATTACCTGCAACCGGAAATTGTTCATTCATGGTACAACTCATGAACACTTTTTTTATGTTTCTTTTGAGGATTTCGAATTTGAGAGATGTTCAGCTAATAAGGGAAATTATTATCCTGCACTTGAGAAGAACATGAGTACCGAATGAGAGTGAGTTCGCATAGGGAGCCAGTGTGAGAGATAGAAAAGTGTGTGGGTTTAACACTGGTGGTGGTGAGTGGTGCTTATGGCAGTGATTATGGTGGTGGAACGTGGTGGGTGGTGGTGGAACTTGGTGGCGGTGACTAGCTAGGATATAGAGGGTGAGAGAGAGAGGGAGACTTTAGAGTGAGAAAGAGTAGTTTGGGGGAGAGAGAGAAAGTCTTTAAATAAATAGACAATTAAAATTACCAATGTACCCTCATGTGCAAGTCATATGTCATACTTAACCAAAATTTTGAACCTAGTTAGTGTTTTGGTCAAAAATCAGACTAGGATAATGCAACCAAATCTTATTTTGTGAGGTATGATACTTGAATCAATGAACAAATGTATGAACAACTTGCCAATGAAATGAACAAATGACACAATGATTTATACGAGGAAAAGCCCTTGATCAATGTATGATCTCCGGCATAAAAAACCTCGGGTGATGGAAACTACCGATCACAAACTATATTAAACAAGTAAAGGTTACAACTCGGGATGATAACAAGCTTGTTACAAGGATCACTAATGTGCAAAATGTATGTAATCGCCAATGAGTTGCAGAGAGCTTGCGAGTGTGTGTGTTTTCTAATTGTTCTAACTATCAAGCTCGTTATCCCCTTTAAAAATAGAAATAAGCTAAGTAACAAACAACCTGTAAATTGTGCAAGCTACCCACGACTTCCATAACGGTCATTCTAGCTATGCACGTGCAGAATATTAGAGCATATTCCCCAGGAATATCGGCAAGACCAAGTCCCACTCGTTCATTCCTACAAAACAAGTTTAAATATAATGGAAACAACCGTTAGTGTTAGGATAACAATGAGGATCCTGGATCCTTAAACCCGCAACGTCTTCTGAGGATCCTTAACTCAAACAGAATTGAGGATCCGTGATCCTGGCTGCACTTGTGGATTCGTGATCCTTAGGTTTGGAAAATCTATCCCTAACAATTGCCCCCAAAATATGAGGAATAAAATACAACTTTTTGAGTCATATTTTTTGTGCCTTATCTGCAATGAACAAAATATCGTAAATATAGCCGTTAAAATAGAACTAGTCGTTGCTGATCATACGTCAGCGACATGACAACCTGCAAAATCATCATTATAAATTCGAAATTAGAAATAAGGATCGAGAGGCATTTAAATTCGTGCATTACTTCCCTTTAAATCCTTATTCGGAGACTGATCAGGTATCTCTCTTCTCATTCTCTCTTCATTTGCTTATTTTGATTCTCTATTTCTTCAAATCTTCGAAGTCACAATGAAGCTACGATCCTCTCCTGCCAAGGATCCTAGGAAAGATAGTCCCTTGAAAAGCCAAGGCATCATCCAAAATCCTTCAAAGGAACTCTGCCGCTTCACCGACCCGGAGATTGATCGGATTCGCCATTGTTTCCCGGCGGACACCGTCTTCAAACCCTTTGACTCTTCCCTGAAGAGTGACTGTGCCTCCGACACCTGGGTTGCTTTTCCGGCCACCCCATTCTTGATAGGATTCTCCTATCCTTTCCCTGCCTTCATCCAATCCTTCTTTGCACTCACCGGCATGTGCTATATTCAGGCCATGCCGATGATGTGGAGGGTACTGTACACCATGGAGAACATCATCGAGCAAGAGGGCATAGAAATAGGAATGTCAGAGTTGGCCGAGTTGTATAATCTTGTTAGCCACGGTTCACATCGCTTCTTGTTTAAACAAAAACCTGGTGATCCTCACCCAATCCTCAAGACCACAAAAAACGATACCCATTGGAAAAACCGTTTCTTTTTTTGTTAGGAGGGACTCTATCCCGGACGGAAAAGACCTTCCCAAGAAGTGGACCACCCATGGTAGGATATAGGATCCTTATAGAAGGATCATAGGAAGACTCTGTCTCTTCTAAGGATAACTGGTCCTTTTTCTTGTTTATTGTGCAGCTATCTCAGTTTCTCATCTCATTGAGTCCCCTGCAACAAAAGAAAGAATCGCTGCCTTTTGGAACCTTGATCCTGCTGTTAGAACATTCCAGGCCAAAACAAAAGATTCACAAGAAGTATCCTCTAGTTCAGTCACCATGTCAAGTAAGTATTCACATTTATGTATGATTAAATATTTAAATAGATGTAGAATAAGGATACTTATCTGTTGTTTGTCATAGGTGCTGGAAAATCTTCAAAATCAGCTACTCGGTTCAGCGTCAGTGACCTTGATGCATACGTTCCCCCCAAGTCTACCAAGAAACAAGCTGCTTCTAGTCCCAGCATCCCAAATCCTAGGGGTGCCAGCACAAAGGGCAAGGGTGGAAAGAAAAGGAAGACTGCTGAAACTCTTGAAGGTCTGCCTCTCATTCAGCACCAGTTTGAAGAATACGTCTCTGAGGTAAGGATCCCGGATCCTTAGGTCTGTTTTGCCCATATTGAGGATAACGGATCCTGACATGTCTTATTCTTTTATAGAAATTTGCTGAGATCCATATGCTTATGGATTCCTATGCTGAAGAGGCTGAGCAAAAGCAGCTGGACTTCCAGAAGCTGTACCTGGCAAAGGATCAAAAGATCACCTCCCTCGAGAATGAAATCAACCTGGCAAAGAGGGAACTGGTCTTGGCCCACATCACAGCTGATCAGGAGAAGGCTGAAGTGATGGAGGGTGCTAAGCTTTCTGCCACAATTGCCATGCTCAAGATTAAACTGCAGATGGCAAAGGAAGTTGAGGATCCTAACTTTGACAGGACTGCCTGGGACCAAGAGGGCTGGAAGAAGAGGCTTGAAGAGCTGGATGATGAGGAGGAGACTGAAGAGGTCCTGATGATTGAAGCCAGTGGCAGCGGGGTGAAGGATCAAGCTAAGGATGCAGCGGCTGGTGGTGATGCAGCGAAGGTGTAGGCTATAACAATGGGCGATGATGGAAATTTCTAGACGTGGCCGGAGCCCATTTTTTATGGTTTGGTTCTTTTTTTGGTTGTTGATGTTTTCAGAACAATGGTTGGTTTGTAATAACTCTAAACAATAGCTCTTAGGTTTAAGGATCACTGATCCTTCGAACAATAGGTAGGATGACAATTGGTGGAGGGATCCTCTGTTTGGGGGATGAAGCCATTGTGATCCTGCCGTCTTTCTTTTCCTGCACTTTATGAACTGGTAACTAAGGACACCCTTTGCCTACCCCAACGGACGGGCCACATTTTGCTTGTAGATGCTCGGGGTAGGCAATTTTGACAATCTTTTAAGGGTTAATCTTTTGATAAATAAATAAAACCTTAATCTTTTGGCTATCTCATGTTGTCCATTGTGTGCATATTTATCTCTCAATATTTATGGTACCTTTTCTTTGAATTCACAAGTTAAGAATGAAAATATATTAGATTATGTCAAAAAGTTTAGGATATGATCAAGGATCAAATATCCTATAATCGAAAGTTTGAAAGAAGTGGTGTAATTTTAGAATCATGTATCCTGTTGTCAAAGAATAAGGGTAACTTAAATAAATCAAGAACAAAATTACCATAATTAAGGATCATACCTAAGAATCCAAGTTAGGTTCCTAGACCTTTAACACTCACAATCAGGATAACCAAAAGACAAACCTTAGTAAAAGGTTAGGATCAAGGATCCTTAGTTGTTTAGCTTCAGAAACCTGAAATGAAACATAACTTGGGACTAAGCCAATATAAGAGAAGGGTTAGTAACTGGGGACAAGCCCAACAATCTGGGGACAAGCCCAATAAACTGGGGACAAGCCCAAAAAACTGGGGACAAGCCCAAAAAAAACTGGGGACAAGCCCAAGGATCTTGTGTAAACTGGAGTATGGCCCTCATTGGCGACTATTCAAACTTAGTGGCATGAAAATGCCAAAACCTTAGCTAAGTGAAAACGTTAGAAACCTTAGGAACGGATGTATGGTACGTCTACCATTATACATAGGATCCTGGATACAGCCAGTACAATGAAATTGTCAGCCCCTAAAGCGGGTACTGGTCCCACTGCCTTGAACTGCACCAAGATCATCGTGCGCTACTAGCGAAACTGGGGACAGGCCCAAATACTGGGGACAGGCCCAAATACTGGGGACAAGCCCAAATAACTGGGGACAAGCCCAAATAACTGGAGACTTCTGTGGATACTTGATCCTTTGTTAAGGATATATCAACCTTCTGCAAAACTCAGAACTAATTGAAAGAAGGATAAAGGATCCATGATCCTTTTCCTTGTAAACAAATTAATTAAAGAATTAGATAAATTGAGGTTAGATCATTACCAGAGTGAGGATCATCTATCCTCTAAGGATCCTTCATGGATATCAGACACGAAAATAGCCAAGGATCCTGGATCCTTATTACATGAAGTATCTCTTCAGGTGGACAGCATTCCAAGCTCTTGGTAGCAAGTCACATTCCATTGTTAACAATCGATATGCCCCCTTTCCTGCCTCAGCTTCAATAAGATAGGGGCCTTCCCACTTTGGTGCTAACTTGCCATCAGCAGGATTTGTGGTATTTTGGAATGCTTTCCTCAACACCATATCACCAACTTGGAACTTTCTGATCCTGACATTCTTATTGTAGGCTCCAGCCATTTTTTGCTGATAACTAACCATCCTTATCCTTACCAAATCCCTGAGTTCTTCTATGGTATCTAAGTCTTGAACCAAGTTTTCATCATTTCCTTCAGGATCACGGATGCTTGTTCTTGCAGTAGGAACCACCATTTCTATAGGGATCACTGATTCTGCTCCAAATACTAAAGAAAATGGAGTTTGGCCAGTAGCATTCTTGGGAGTTGTTCTATCAGCCCATAGCACATAAGGTAACTCTTCTGCCCATTATCCTTTCTTGGATCCAAGCTTCTTCTTCAAATTGTTGATGATGATATTGTTGGATGATTCTGCTTGACCATTAGCTTGTGGGTGGACTGGTGTTGATGTTATCATCTTAATCCCCCAACTGTCACAAAAGTTAGTAGTTCTACTCCCAATAAATTGGGATCCATTATCACAAACAATTTCAGAAGGAATACCAAATCTGGTAATAATATTTCTTTTGATAAATGATATCACTTCTTTTTCTCTGACTTGAACAAAGGCTTCAGCTTCTATCCACTTGGAAAAGTAATCAGTCATGGCAAGCATAAACACTTTTCCTCCTGGTGCTTTGGGAAGTTTACCAACTATATCCATTCCCCATCTCATGAATGGCCAAGAAGAGGATATAGGATGCAGGAGCTCTGCTGGCTGATGAATGATATTGCTATGTCTCTGACAAGCATCACATTTCTTGGCATAATCCACAGCATCCTTCTTCATAGTAGGCCAATAGTATCCTGTCCTAAGGATCCTTGAGAACAATGCCCTGCCCCCAGTGTGGTTTCCACAATCTCCTTCATGAAAATCCTTTAGGACTTCTTGAACTTCAGGATCCTCAATGCATCTTAGATATGGACCTGCGAGAGATCGTTTATATAACATGTTATTTAATATTGTAAATTGAGATACCTTGATTTTGAAAACCCTGGGGTTTTCTCCTGTAGGAATCTCTCCATGTTGTATATATCTCATAATTGGAAGGATCCATGATCCTGAATGAGATTGTGAATCATCACTAGGCACGACTGCAGAATCCTCTTCTATCTCCATAGCCATGTGATCCTCAATAGCAGGAGCCAAAATATGGATGATAGGAATTTTGATATCCTCTGGAATCTTCAATGACGATCCAAGATTGGCCAATGCATCGGCTTCTGCATTCTCTTCCCTGGGTACCTGTGTCAAACTAAAGGAAATAAAAGAGAGTGCCAATTCATTGACTATCTCTAGGTATTTGATTAGTCGTTCACCTTTAACAGCATAAGATCCATTAAAGTGATTAGTAATTAACAATGAATCTACATGTACCTCAAGATACCTGATCCTCATATGCTTGGCAATTTGCAAACCAACTATCAAGGCTTCGTATTCAGCCTCATTATTAGTAGTTTGAAACCCACAAGCTATTAAGTGGGGTATTATGTCCCCCTATGGCAATTTTAGTAGTATTCCAAGTCCTGTTCCTTTGACATTAGAGGCTCCATCAGTGAAGAGTATCCAAGGATCCTTAGTCTCTTCGAGCTGCTGAACTTCTAACTCAGCTTCTCTTTGTAAGTCACTACTAAAATCTGCCACAAAGTCAGCTAAGGCTTGGGATTTGATGGCAGTCCTTGGTTCATATCTTATATCATAAGCACTAAGCTTCACTGCCCATTTAGCCATCCTTCCTGACATTTCAGGTTTCCTGAGAACATTCTTAATTGGAAAGTTAGTCTTGATAATAATGGCATGAGTTTCAAAATAATGTCTTAGTTTAGTAGATGCCATAATCAAAGCAAGGATAAGTTTTTCTAGATGTGAATACCTGGATTCAGCATCAAGCAAACTCTTACTTACATAATAGACAGGATGTTGTGTACCTTCATGATCCTTAACAAGGACTGCACTTACTGCTTTAGAAGATACCGCTAGATACAAGGATAATATGTCCCCTTTTTCTGGTTTCATCAAGGCAGGAGCTGAGGATAGGCAATCCTTAAGGGCTTTGAGAGCATTCTCATTCTTTTCAGTCCACTCAAATTTCTTGTTCTTTCTCAGAATGTCATAGAATTCCTTGCACTTTTCTGATGACTTTGATATGAACCTGTTTAAGGCTGCGATTCTCCCTGTCAACCTTTGCACATCCTTAGCATTGGCAGGAGATTTGATATTCACAATTGCCTTGATTTTCTCTGGACTTGCTTCTATGCCTCTTTTTTTTACCATGTAGCCTAGGAACTTGCCTGCTTTAACACCAAAGTGACACTTTGAAGGATTCAATTTCATATTGAATTTTTCAAGGATATCAAATGCTTCCTCCAGGTCTCTAAGGTGATCCTTAGCTCTCTTGGACTTAACCACCATGTCGTCTATATAGACTTCCATAGTGTGTCCTATTTGTTCCTTAAACATCATATTGACTAGCCTTTGATAAGTAGCACATGCATTCCTTAGTCCAAATGGCATAGCAATATAACAATAGATACCAGTTGGGGTTATAAAAGCTGTGTCCTCTTAATCAGATTGTTCCATCTGAATTTGTTGAAATCCAGATGAAGCATCCATAAAAGTCAACAACTCATGGCCCGCGGTAGCATCCACGATGGAGTCAATGTGGGGTAATGGGAAAGGATCCTTGGGACATACCTTGTTTAAATCAGTGAAATCGACACATACCCTCCACTTTCCGTTTTTCTTTTGAACAACAACCACATTGGCTAACCATCTTGGATACTTAACCTCTCTAATCATACCTGCCCGGAGCAGCTTATCTACCTCCTCCTGGATAATGGCATTCCTCTCAGGTGCAAACTTCCTCCTCTTCTGATGTATGGGTTTGAATGACCTGTCAATGCCAAGCTTATGAGTAATTATATCTTTAGAGATACTGTTTTGGTCAAAAATCAAGCAATGATAATGCAACCAAACTTTCTGTTATGAGGTGTGATGCTTGAATCAATGAACAATACTAAGGATCACTATGAAATGTAATGAACAAGTGACACAAAGATTTATACGAGGAAAAACCCCTTGATCAATGAATGATCTCCGGCATAAAAAACCTCGGGTGATGGAAACTACCGATCACCAACTCAGATTAAACAAGAAATGTATTACAACTTCGGATGATAGCGAGCTAGTTACAAGGATCACTATAGTGTAATGTGCAAAAAAGTGTGTAATCGCCAAGTGAATTGTCGAGAGCTGGTGAGAGCAGTTGCGAGTGTGTGTGTTAAGCTAAAAATAGCCAAGTGTTTCTATTTAGCTTGCTATCCCCTTTTAAAAATGGAAAATATCTAAGCTAACAAACTGTCCGCATTTTGTGCAAGTCTTCCACGACCTCCATAACTTCCACTTTAGCCATGCACGTGCGGAATAAATATGGAATATGCTCCTGGAATATCGCCAAGACCAAGTCTAAGCTCGTACTCCTGCAAAACAACTTCATATTCAAAGCAGACAATCGTTAGTATAAGGATCCTGATGATGATACATGATCCTGATCCTACAATACTTTCTGAGGATCACTAATTCAGACAGAATTGAGGATCACTAAGCCCAACAGTAAATGAGGATCACTGATCATTGAAAAATCCTCCCCTAACAATTGCCCCCAAAATATAAGGAGTAATTTGTAAATAAACGAGTTGTATTTTCTTGTTCTTATCCGTAACCAACTAACGGATATATAGCCGTTGTAATCGAACTATCCGTTGCCATCCTGACGTCACTGAAGTGACTACCCTGCAAGATCATCATTATAAATTGAAGTTAGAGATAAGGGTTAGAGAGCATTTAAATTCGTGCGTTTCCTCCTTTAAATCCTCATTCGAAGATCCGATCAGGTAATTCTCTCTCCTTTCTCTCTTCATCTTCTTTCTCTGTTCCTTCTTTCCTCATCTTTATCCACGATCAAGATGATGTTGAGATCTTTGCCGGCTAAGGATCACCGTAAGGACAGTCCCCTGAAGTCCCAAGAGATCATCAAAGATTCTGCGAAAGAAAGATGCTGCTTTACCGATCCACAGATGGACAGAATCCGCCATTGTTTCCCGGCGAACACCATTTTCAAACCATTTGATCCCACCGTCCTGAGTGACTATGTTTCTGAAACCTAGGTAGCTTTTCCGGTCACGCCATTTACAATAGGATACTCGTATCCTTTTCCAGATTTCACCCAATCCTTCTTCTCTCATACCGGCATTTCCTACATTCAAGCGATGCCAATGATCTGGAGGGTCTTATATACCCTTGAAAGGATCATTGAACATGAAGGAATTGATCTGGGAATGTCGGAGTTTGCAGAGATGTATGACCTTGTTAGCCATGGATCCCACCGATATCTACTCAAACATAAACCTGGTGAAGAACACCCCATCTTCAAAGCCACTAAGAATGACACCAACTGGAAACGGCGATTCTTCTTTGTCAGAAGGGATTCGCTCCCTGATGGAAAGGATCTTCCTAGAAAATGGACCACCCATGGTAGGATAGAGGATCCTTAGAAGGATCACCAGATGACCTTGTTTCTGCTGAGGATTACTAACATCCTTTTGTTTCTATTTTGTAGCTATCACTGTCGCACACCTTATTTCAACACCTGCAACGAAGGAAAGGCTTGCTGCTTTTCGGAGGCTTGATCCTGAAATAAGATCATTTAAAGCAAATACCCAGGATTCTCAAGAGGTATCCTCAGGTTCTGTCACAATGTCAAGTAATATCCATGTTTATATGTAATTAAATGCTTAAATTAAAATGAAATAAGGATACTTATCTGTTTTTGAATGTGTAGGTGCTGGAAAATCATCGAAGTCTGCTACCCGTTTCAGTGTCACCGATATCACCACTATTAGGTTCGGGAAGAAGAAAGCTGCTCCTAGCCCAAGTACTGCCATCCCTAAGCCTACTGCTTCCAAAGGAAAGAAGAGGAAAGCCTCTGAGGCTGACAATCTAGAAGGCCTGCCTCTAATTCCCCACCAGTTCCTTGAGTACTTTGCTGATGTAAGGATCACTAACTTAACTTAGTTATCCTGCCCACTTGAGGATCATGTTATCCTAAGCTTTACATTGTCTTCTTTGCAGAAATTTGCTGAGATCGAGGACTACGTAGGCAATGTTGAAGAGATTGAGCAAAAGTGCCTGGATCTCCAAAAGATGATGTTGGCCATGGATAAGAAGATTGCCTCCCTTGAAAATGATGTCAATCTGGTGAAGAGGGAACTCGTCCTGGCTCACATTACTGCTGATCAGGAGAAAAATGAGATCACCAATGATGCTAAAATCTCCGCTGCCATTGCTATGTACAAAACCCAGTTGCAGATGGCCCAAGAAGCTCTGGATCCTGACTTTGACAAGAGCAGCTGGGACGTAGAGGGCTGGAAGGCTAGATTAGCTGAGCTGGATGATGAAGAAGAGGTCTTAGCAATCAAGGCTGGCGGCAGTGGAGTCAAGGATCAGGTGGATGATGCTGGAGCTGGAGGAGATGGTGATGCAGCAAAGGAATAAGCTGCAGGAATGGGCGATGAAGGACATTTCTAGACGTAGCCGGAGCCCATTTTTTAGAATTTGGTAGTTTTATTTTGGTTATGGTGTTTTGAAACAATCTTGGGGTTGTAATAACTTTAGACAATAGTTTCTAGGATGAAGGATCATGGATCCTTGAACAATAGGCAGGATAATGGGTGGTGGATGGATCCTCTGTTTGGGGGATGAAGCCACTCGTTATCCTTCCGTCTTTTATTTCCTGCACTACAAAGACCCGTAAACAATGGACACCCTTTGCCAACCCATGTGGACGGGCCACGTTTTGCTGGTAGAAACGTGGGTTGGAAATTTTGACAACCTTAAAGGGTTTAATCTTTTGTGAATAAAATAACTTTAACTTTTTGGCTATCTCCCGTGTTGCTATCCTCGTTAGTATTTTACTTTTCAATCATTGAGATATACATTTTGTCTGAAGTTATTAAGTAAATAAATATTTTCAAAAAGTTTAGAATATAATCAAGGATCATATATCCTTTAGTTGGCAAGTTCTGAAAAGTAATGTAGTTTAAGGATCATAAGTTCAGTTGTCAAAGGATAAGGGTCACTCAAATGAATAATGAATAAGATCAAAATAGTTAAGGATCATACCTGAGAACCCAAGTTAGGATCCTAACCTTTAACACTTATAATCAGGATAACCAAAAGACAAACCTTAGTAAAAGGTAAGGATCAAGGATCCTTTGTCGTTTATCTCCAAAAACCTGAAATAGGATACAACTTGGGACTAAGCCAATATAAGATAAGAGTTAGTAACTGGGGACAAGCCCAACAATTCTGGGGACAAGCCCAATATACTGGGATCAAGCCCAAAGGATAACTGGGGACAAGCCCAAAGGATAACTGGGGACAAGCCCAAGGATCGTGTGTAAACTGGAGTATGGCCCTTACTGGCGACTATCCAAACTTAGTGACATCAAAATGCCAAAACCTTAGCTAACGTGAAAACGTTAGAAACCTTAGGAACGGATGTATGGTACGTCTACCATTATACGTAGGATCCTGAATATAGCCAGTACAATGAAATTGTCAGCCCCTAAAGCGAGTATTGGTCCCATTGCCATGAACTATACCAGGATCATCGTGCGCTACTGGCGAAACTGGGGACAGGCCCAAACTGGGGACTAGCCCAAATAACTGGGGTCAAGCCCAAACAACTGGATACTTCTGTGGATACTCAATCCTTTGTTAAGGATACCTGAACCTTCAAAACTCAGAGTCAAGTGAAAAGAGGATAAAGGATGCAGGATCCTTATCCTTATATAAGATTATAAAAGAATGAAATAGTTTGAGATTAGAATATTACCAAAATGAGGATCATCTGTCCTGTAGGGATCCTTCAAGGATACTTGTCAGGTAAGGATCACGGATCCTTGTTACATGAAGTATTTCTTTAAGTGGACAGCATTCCAAGCTCTTGGTAGCAAGTCACCTTCCATTGTTAGCAATCGATATGCCCCCTTTCCTGCCTCAGCTTCGATCAAGTAAGGGCCTTCCCACTTTGGTGCCAATTTTCCATCAGCAGGATTGGTGGTATTCTGAAATGCTTTCCTTAACACCATATCTCCAACTTGGAATTTCCTGATCCTGACATTTTTGTTGTAGGCTCCAGCCATCCTTTGTTGATAACTGGCCATCCTTATCCTTGCGAAATCCCTGAGTTCTTTTATAGTATCCAAGTCTTGAACCAAGTTTTCAGCATTTTCTTCAGGATCAAGAATGCTTGTTCTTGCAGTAGGAACCACCATCTCTATAGGGATCACTAATTCTGCCCCAAATACCAAAGAGAATGGAGTTTGGCCAGTGGCATTCTTGGGAGTTGTCCTATCAGCCCATAGTACATAAGGTAGTTCTTCTGCCCACTTTCCTTTCTTGGATCCAAGCTTTTTCTTCAAATTGTTGATGATAATCTTGTTGGATGATTCTGCCTGACCATTAGCTTGTGGGTGGACTGGTGTTGATGTTATCATCTTAATCCCCCAGCTGTCACAAAAGTTAGTAGTTCTATTCCCAATAAATTGGGATCCATTATCATAGACAATTTCAGAAGGGATACCAAATCTAGTAATAATGTTTCTCTTAATAAAGGATATTACTTCTTTTTCTCTGACTTGAGCAAAGGCTTCAGCCTCTATCCACTTGGAGAAGTAATCGGTCATAGCAAGCATGAATACTTTTCCACCAGGTGCCTTAGGAAGCTTACCAACTATATCCATTCCCCACCTCATAAATGGCCAAGAAGAGGATATAGGATGCAAAAGTTCTGCTGGTTGGTGAAGGATATTACTGTGTCTCTGACAAGGATCACACTTCTTGGCATACTCCACAGTATCCTTCTTCATAGTAGGCCAATAGTATCCTGTCCTCAGGATCCTTGAGAATAATGCCCTGCCCCCAGTGTGGTTTCCACTATCTCCTTCATGGAAATCCTTTAGGACTTCTTGGATTTCAGGATCCTCAATGCATCTTAGATATGGACCTGCAAGAGATCGTTTATACAACATGTTATTCAATATTGTAAATTGTGATACCTTAGTTTTGAAAGCCCTGGGGTTTTCTCCTGTAGGAATCTCTCCATGTTGGATGTATCTCATAATTGGAAGGATCCATGATCCTGCATGAGATTGAGTATCATCACTAGGGATGATTGCAGAATCCTCTCCTTTCTCCATAGCTACATGATCCTCGATTGCAGGGGTCAGGATATGGATAATAGGGATCTTGATATCCTTCGGGATCTTCAAGGATGATCCTAAATTGGCTAATGCATCAGCCTCTGCATTCTCTTCCCTTGGTACCTGTGTCAAACTAAAGAAAACAAAAGAGAGTGCCAATTCTTTAACTATCTCTAAATATTTGATTAGCTTTTCACCTTTAACAGCATATGATCCATTAAAGTGATTAGTGATTAATAATGAATCTACATGTACCTCAAGATACCTGATCCTCATATGCTTAGCAATTTGCAAACCAGCTATCAAGGCTTCATACTCAGCCTCATTGTTGGTAGTTTGAAATTCACAAGCTATGGAGTGGGGTATTATGTCCCCCTGTGGCGATTTTAGTAGTACTCCAAGCCCTGTTCCTTTGACATTAGAAGCACCATCAGTGAAGAGTATCCAAGGATCCTTAGTCTCTTCAAGCTGTTGGACTTCTAACTCAGCTTCCTTTTGCAAGTCACTACTGAAATCTGCCACAAAGTCAGCTAAGGCTTGGGATTTAATGGCAGTTCTAGGCTCATATCTTATATCATAAGCACTAAGCTTCACTGCCCACTTAGCCATCCTTCCTGACATTTCAGGTTTCCTGAGAACATTCTGGATTCAGCATCAAGTAAACTCTTGCTTACATTATAAACAGGATGTTGTGTACCTTGGTGATCCTTAACAAGGACCGCACTTACTGCTTTTGAGGATACCGCTAGGTATAAGGATAATATATCCCCCTTTTCTGGTTTCATCAAGGCCGGGGCTGAGGATAGGTAATCCTTAAGGGCTTTGAGGGCACTTTCATGCTTCTCAGTCCATTCAAATTTCTTGTTCTTCCTCAGGATGTCATAGAATTCCATGCACTTTTCTGAGGATTTGGATATGAACCTGTTCAAGTTTGCGATCCTGCCTGTCAATCTTTGCACATCCTTAGCGTTGGCAGGAGATTTGATATTCACGATAGCCTTGATTTGCTCTGGGCTTGCTTCAATGCCCCTCTTTGTCACCATATAGCCTAAGAATTTACCTGCCTTAACACCAAAATGACACTTGGAAGGATTTAGTTTCATATTAAATTTATCAAGGATATTGAATGCTTCCTCCAAGTCTTTAAGGTGATCCTCAGCTTTCTTGGACTTAACCACCATGTCATCAATATAGACTTCCATAGTGTGTCCAATTTATTCCTTGAACATCATATTGACTAGCCTTTGATAAGTAGCACCTGCCCGAAGTAGTTTATCTACTTCTTCCTTGATAATAGCATTCCTTTCAGGTGCAAACTTCCTCCTCTTTTGATGTATAGGCTTGAATGACCTGTCAATGCCAAGCTTATGAGTAATTATATCCTTAGATATACCTGTCATGTCTTCATGTTTCCAGGCAAATGTGGATTTCCTCCTCTTAAGGAAGGATACTAGATCCTGCTCAATGTTGCTAAGGATCCCTGATCCTATGAAGACTATGGATTCAGGATCATGAGGATCCATGAGGATTTCTTTTACATCCTGCTCTCTTGCCTCCAAGACATCTCTTGAAGGATACTTTAATTGCTATTGCTCCCTTGGTCTTGAGGCTGGCTTCATTGATGATGTATAACAATTCTTAGCCTCTTGTTGATCACTCTCAATTTTCACCACTCCCCATGGACTTGGAAGCTTTACACACTGATGATAGGTGGATGGGACTGCCTTCATATCATGTATCCATGGCCTGCCAAGGATAACATTGCAACAAGATAAGCAATCTATAACACAAAATTTTTTATAAGAATGCAATCCTTCAATATAGATTGGGAGTTTGATGTCCCCCAATGTATTCTTAGTTTCTCCACTGAATCCCACAAGTACTGAGGATCTTGGGACAATATCAGACTCTGGGATATTCATCTTCTTGAGGACATCAAGCTGAATGATGTTCACAGAGCTTCCTCCATCTATAAGGATCCTGCGAACAAAGTGGTTAGAAATAAACAATGTAATTACAAGACCATCATGATGAGGATCCTGGACATCAACACGATCATCCTCATCAAAGGTTATGACTTTATCCTGGGTAACAACGGAGGTCCGGACGGGTCTGTCTCCATTATCCATCTTGGTTTCCTTAGCATGTCTTTTTGCTGCTGAAAAGGAGGTACCATAAATGTCTGATCCACCGGATATGAAGTTTATAACTTGTGCATCTGCTGGAGGAGCAGGAGCCCTTTCCGGGATCCTTTCAGGATCCTGGATCCTTGACTTTTTTCGTCCCAAAAGTTCCTTCAAATGCCCCTTGCTCAACAAGTAACCAATTTCCTTTCTTAGTGCAATACACTCTTCAGTGAGATGCCCGAAATCCTCATGATATGCACACCACTTGGACTTGTCCTTTGTAGCAGCTGGTTTATCACTTTTTCTCGGCCACCTAGCTTTCTCACCTAGATTCTGCATTGCAAGGATTAGTTCATTGTTATCAACAGAAAAACAGTATTCAGAAATAGGAGGATAATCCTCATCATCCTCTTCTTGTTCCACTGCATGCACGTTCTGGTTATCAGATTTGTTATAGGATTTTGATTTGTTGTTCCTGAAGTAGGATCCTTTCTTTTCCTGTTTTGAGGATCCTATCAATCTCTCCTGGATCCTTTTGTCATCCTCTAGACGAATGAACCTAAGGGCCCTGGTTCTTACTTCATCAAGATTCCTGCATGGGGACATAACAAGATCATCATAGAACAATGAATCCCTAAGCAATCCCATTTTGAAGGCTTCTACAGCCGTAGCTATATCTAGGTTAGGGATATCTAAGGATTCTTTACTAAACTTAGTGATGTAATCTCTAAGTGATTCATTTTGACCTTGTGTTACCCTATATAGATCACTAGTTAATCGTTCAAACTTTCTACTACAAGAGAATTGACTATTAAACAAATTAACTAGATTAGCAAATGAAGTAATAGAGTAAGGGGGAAGACTTAGCAGCCATTTAAGAGCAGATCCTGTGAGTGTGGATCCAAATCCCTTGCATAGACATGCTTCTGTTAACCTCTCAGGAATTGGATTGATCTCCATCCTCTCCCTGTATTGAGCTACATGCTCCTCTGGATCCGTTGAACCATCATACAGCTTCATGGATGGTATCTGGAATCTTTTGGGTATCTCAGCATCACAAATAGGTGGTGCAAAGCGAGATATCCTATGGCTACCATCTGCAATTTCAGGAATGGGTTTGACCACTCCTGGTACACTGGATATCATGTCCTTGAGCTTCTGTAACTCCTTGGCCATAGCCTGATTGATACCTGTATCCTGCATAGAGCCATGGTTAGTGTTATATGAATTATTAAAAGTGTTACCTCCCACAGGATTCGTGTTTGGAATTCCAGATGTGAGTCCATATTGACGGGATTCTGGTATGATTGAAGGACCAGAGGAAGCAATGGTTTGCATTGGTATGAAGTCTCCTTGATGAACATCCGAGCTCGGGGGCTGCATACTTCTTGGGAATCCTTGATCCTGAAAGATGTTGGATCCTTGAGGCTGAGATGATCCTTGAACCTGAAAGGACCCTGGATTCATAAAGGATCCTTGGACCTGGGAGGATCCTTGGACCTGGGAGTATCCTTGGACCGGGAAGGATCCTTGGACCTGGGAGGATCCTTGGACCTGGGAGGATCCTTGGACCTGGGAGGATCCTTGGACCGGGAAGGATCCTTGGACCGGGTGCATTCCTAAATATCCTCCTGAGCTGATGAAGGATCCTTGATGCTGAAAAGAGGATCCCGATGGCTGAGAGCAGGATCCTTGAGGTTGGAAATGAGAGCCAAATGCCTGACTCATAGTTGCTGTTCCATAACGCCTTTCTGATGGACCACTTTGATACTGGATGCCCGGAACTGCCGATTGTAGGGTAGTTACAACTGGAGTGTCAAAATTCAATGACCTTGGTATCAGAGGAGAGTGATCCTCCACTGATTTCTTCTGTTTCTTAATATCACCAATCTCTTGGAGGATCCGTTCATTGGTTTTGTCCTGCTCTTGCATGCGATCCCTCATCTGCAAAATCAGATTAAAAAGATCATTAGTAGTAGGATTATTGGAAACAGAAGAAGTTGGTGGTTTTTGGAAAATGGGGGTTTGTCTCTTCGCAACATTTTCAGCATTCTTCTGGGATCCAGAAGGTGGTGGAGGCAAAGGAGGAACGCCTTGTGAAGAACTGATCGCCGACATAGAGCTTGATGTGTTCTTTGCTGAGGAAGCCATTTACTTGATTGCAACGAACCGAAATGATCACCGCAATAATAATTTCTCAAGAACGAAGCACCAATTGCCCCACGGTGGGCGCCAAACTGTTTTGGTCAAAAATCAAGCAATGATAATGCAACCAAACTTTCTGTTGTGAGGTGTGATGCTTGAATCAATGAACAATACTAAGGATCACTATGAAATGTAATGAACAAGTGACACAAAGATTTATACGAGGAAAAAGCCCTTGATCAATGAATGATCTCCGGCATAAAAAACCTCGGGTGATGGAAACTACCGATCACCAACTCAGATTAAACAAGAAATGTATTACAACTTCGGATGATAGCGAGCTAGTTACAAGGATCACTATAGTGTAATGTGCAAAAAAAGTGTGTAATCGCCAAGTGAATTGTCGAGAGCTGGTGAGAGCAGTTGCGAGTGTGTGTGTTAAGCTAAAAATAGCCAAGTGTTTCTATTTAGCTCGCTATCCCATTTTAAAAATGGAAAATATCTAAGCTAATAAACTGTCCGCATTTTGTGCAAGTCTTCCACAACCTCCATAATGTCCACTTTAGCCATGCACGTGCGGAATAAATATGGAATATGCTCCTGGAATATCGCCAAGACCAAGTCTAAGCTCGTACTCCTGCAAAACAACTTCATATTCAAAGCAGACAATCGTTAGTATAAGGATCCTGATGATGATCCATGATCCTGATCCTACAATACTTTCTGAGGATCACTAATTCAGACAGAATTGAGGATCACTAAGCCCAACAGTAAATGAGGATCACTGATCATTGAAAAATCCTCCCCTAACAGATACCTTTCATGTCTTCATACTTCCAGGCAAAGGTAGTTTTTCTCCTCTTGAGGAAGGATACCAAATCATGTTCGATGTTGCTGAGGATCCCTGATCCTATGAAGACTTTGGACTCAGGATCATGAGGATCCATAAGGATATCTTTCACATCTTGTTCTCTTGCCTCCAGGATATCTCTTGGAGGATGCTTTAATTGTTATTGCTCCCTTGGTCTTGAGGCTGGCTTCATTGATGAGGTATAGCAATTCTTTGCTTCTTGTTGATCACTCTCATTCTTTATCACCCCCCCCCCCATGGACTAGGAAGCTTTACACACTGATGATATGTAGATGCAACTGCTTTCATGTCATGTATCCATGGCCTGCCAAGGATAACATTGCAACAGGATAAGCAATCTATAACACAAAATTTTTGAAAAGAATTAAGTCCCTCAATGTAAATGGGAAGCTTAATGTCCCCCAATGTATTCTTAGTTTCTCCACTGAACCCCACAAGAACTGAGGATCTCGGGATGATTTCTGATTCAGGAATATTCATCTTTTTGAGGACATCAAGCTGAATGATGTTCACCGAGCTTCCTCCATCGATTAAGATCCTGTGAAAAAAATGATTAGATATAAACAAGGTAATAATAAGACCATCATGATGAGGATCCTGAACATCAACACGATCATCCTCATCAAAAGTTTTAACTTTCTCCTGTGTAACAGTAGAGGTTCGGATGGGTCTATCTCCATTATCCATCTTGGTCTCCTTGGCATGCCTCTTGGCTGCTGAAAAGGAAGTGCCACATATATCTGATCCACCGGATATGAAGTTAATAATTTGTGCATCCGCAGGAGGAGCAGAAGCTCTTTCTGGAACTTTTTCAGGATCCTGGATCCTTGACTTTTTTTCTTCCCAACAGCTCCTTCAAGTGTCCTTAGCTTAACAGGTAACCAGTCTCTTTTCTGAGTACAATACATTCTTCAGTGAGATGACCAAAATCTTCATGGTATGCACACCATTTGGATTTGTCTTTCGTTGCAGGCGGCTTATCACTTTTTTTGGGCCATCTCGCTTTTTCACCTAAATTCTGCATTGCAAGGATCAGTTCATTGTTATCAATAGAAAAACAATATTCAGAAATGGGAGGATAATCCTCATCATCCTCTTCCTGTTCTACTGCATGAACGTTCTGATTGTCAGATTTGTTATAAGACTTTGACTTGTTGTTCCTGAATTAGGATCCTTGCTTTTCCTGCTTCGAGGATCCTGCCAGTCTTTCTTGGATACTTTTATCATCCTCTAAACAGATGAATCTAAGGGCCCTGGTTCTTACTTCATCAAGATTCCTGCAAGGGGTCATGACAAGATCATCATAGAATAATGAATCCCTAAGTAGACCCATTTTAAAGGCTTCTACAGCCGTAGCAATATCCAGGAAGAACTTTTGGAACTCCTGATGCTTCTGCTCCGCCTCCTCAACATATACATCAAACAGCATTTCAACCTCATCAAATTTCTGCAAAGAAGACAAGGTAAAGTTCAGGGTCACATGATCCTCAAGTGGGCAGGATAATCAAGCAAAGTCAGTGATCCTTACATCAGCAAAGTATTCTTAGAACTGGTGGCGGATAAGAGGCAAGCCTTCAAGATTTTCAGCCTCAGAGGCCTTCCTCTTCTTTTCCCCTTGGAGGTTACAGGCTTTGGAACTACGGCACTCGGGCTAGCAGCAGTCTTCTTCTTCCCAGACCTGGGAGCGACAGTAGTAAGATCGGTGACACTGAAGCGGGAGGCTGATCTTGAGGATTTTCCAGCACCTATTAATCCAAAACAGCAGATACCGTATTCTTGTCTTATTTGTATTTCAAGGCTGATCTTGAGGATTTTCCAGCACCTATGATCCTTGGCACTCTCTTTTGTTTCCTTTAGTTTGGCACAGGTACCCAGAGAAAAGAATGCAGAAGCTGATGCATTGGCCAATGTAGGATCATCCTTGAAGATTCCAGAGGATATCAGGATCCCTATTATCCACATCCTATCCCCCGCTATTGAGGATCATGTAGCCATGGAGATAGGAGAGGATTCTGCAATCATCCCTAGTGATGATACACAATCTCATTCAGGATCATGGATCCTTCCAATCATGAGATACATACAACATGGAGAGATTCCTACAGGAGAAAACCCCAGGGCTTTCAAAATCAAGGTATCTCAATTCACAATATTGAATAACATGTTATATAAACGATCTCTTGCAGGTCCATATCTAAGATGCATTGAGGATCCTGAAATTCAAGAAGTCCTAAAGGATTTTCATGAAGGAGATTGTGGAAACCACACTGGGGGCAGGGCATTATTCTCAAGGATCCTGAGGACAGGATACTATTGGCCTACTATGAAGAAGGATGATGTGGAATATGCCAAGAAGTGTGATCCTTGTCAGAGACATAGTAATATCCTTCATCAACCAGTAGAACTTTTGCATCATATATCATCTTCTTGGCCATTTATGAGATGGGGAATGGATATAGTTGGTAAACTTCCCAAGGCACCTGGTGGAAAAGTATTCATGCTTGCTATGACTGATTACTTCTCCAAGTGGATAGAGGCTGAAGCCTTTGCTCAAGTCAGAGAAAAAGAAGTGATATCCTTTATTAAAAGAAACATTATTACTAGATTTGGTATTCCTTCTGAAATTGTTTGTGATAATGGATCCCAATTTATTGGGAGTAGAACTACAAACTTTTGTGAAAGCTGGGGGATTAAGATGATAACATCAACACCAGTCCACCCACAAGCTAATGGTCAGGCAGAATCATCCAACAAGATCATCATCAACAATTTGAAGAAGAAGCTTGGATCTAAGAAAGGAAAATGGGCAGAAGAACTACCTTATGTATTATGGGCTGAAAGAACAACTCCCAAGAATGCTACTGGCCAAACTCCATTTTCTTTGGTATTTGGGGCAGAATCAGTGATCCCTACAGAAATGGTGGTTCTTACTGCAAGGACAAGCGTCCGTGAACCTGAAGGAAATGCTGAAAACTTGGTTCAAGACTTGGATACTATAGAAGAACTCAGGGATTTGGCAAGGATAAGGATGGCTAGTTATCAACAAAGGATGGCTGTAGCCTACAATACGAATGTCAGGATCAGGAAATTCCAAGTTGGTGATATGGTATTAAGGAAAGCATTTCAGAATACCACCAATCCTGCTGATGGAAAGTTAGCACCAAAGTGGGAAGGCCCCTATTTGATTGAAGCTGAGGCAGGAAAGGGGGCATATCGATTGCTAACAATGGAAGGTGATTTGCTACCAAGAGCTTGGAATGCTGTCCACTTGAAGAAATACTTCATGTAATAAGGATCCATGATCCTTAGCTAACAAGTATCCTCGAAGGATCCTTACAGGACAGAAGATCCTTATTTTGGTAATGATCTAATCTCAAACTATTTCATTCTTTAATTATCCTATATACAAGGATAAGGATCTTGGATCCTTTATCCTCCCTTCACTTGATTCTGAGTTTTGCAGAAGGTTTAGGTATCATTAACAAAGGATTGAGTATCCACAGAAGTATCCAGTTTATTTGGGCTTGTCCCCAGTTTGTTAGGCTTGTCCCTAGTTTATTTGGGCTTGACCCCAGTTATTTGGGCTTGTCCCCAGTTCTTTGGGCCTGTCCCCAGTATCGCCAGTAGCGCACGATGATCTTGGTACAGTTCATGGCAATGGGACCAGTACTCGCTTTAGGGGCTGACAATTTCAATGTACTGGCTGTATCCGGGATCCTACGTATAATGGTAGACATACCATACATCCGTTCCTAAGGTTTCTAACGTTTTCATGTTAGCTAAGGTTTTGGCATTTTCATGTCACTAAGTTTGGATAGTCTGCAGTGAGGGCCATACTCCAGTTTACACAAGATCCTTTGGGCTTGTCCCCAGTTATCCTTTGGGCTTGTCCCCAGTTATCCTTTGGGCTTGTCCCTAGTTATCCTTTGGGCTTGTCCCCAGTTATCCTTTGGGCTTGTCCCCAGTATATTGGGCTTGTCCCCAGAATTGTTGGGCTTGTCCCCAGTTACTAACTCTTCTCTTATATTGGCTTAGTCCCAAGTTATGTTCCATTTCAGGTTTTTGAAGCTAAACAGCCAAGGATCCTTGATCCTCACCTTTTACTAAGGTTTGTCTTTTGGTTATCCTGATTATGAATGTTAAAGGGTTAGGATCCTAACTTGGATTCTCAGGTATGATCCTTAATCACTTTGATTTTATTCATTATTTATATAAGTGACCCTTATCCTTTGACAACAGAACTAATGATCCTTAAGTTACATAACTTTTCTGAACTTGTCAACTATAGGATATTTGATCCTTGATCATATCCTAAAACTTTTAAACATGATTTATTAAACCTTTATCCTTTACTTACAAATTCAAAGAAAGTGAATAACAACAGTAGAAAAATAAAGAATTTACAAGGATAACAACACGGGAAATAGCCAAAAAGTTGAAGTTATTTTTATTCACAAAGGTTAAACCCTTTTACGGTTGTCAAAATTGCCAACCCAAATTTCTACCAGCAATACGTGGCCCGTACATTTGGGTTGGCAAAGGGTGTCCATTGTTAACGGGTCTTGAAAGTGCAGGAAACAAAAGACGGCAGGATAACAAGTGGTTTCATCCCCCAAACAGAGGATCCCTCCACCACCTATTATCCTACCTATTGTTCAAAGGATCCATGATCCTCACCCCTAATAGCTACTGTTTAGTTATTACAGACCAACAATTGTTCATAAAAAATACCATAACCAAAAAACCACTACCAAATCCTAAAAAATGGGCTCCGGCCGCGTCTAGAAAAATCCATCATCGCCCATTTCAGCAGCTCACACCTTGGCTGCATCACCACCAGCATCATCACCACCAGCCTGATCCTTTCCACTGCCACTTGCCTCAATCGCCAAGACCTCAGTAGCCTCCTCCTCTTCATCCTCTAGCTCAGCCAGCTTCGCCTTCCAGCCCTCCTTGTCCCAAGTGGTCCTGTCGAAGTCAGGATCCTCAGCCTCCTGGGCCATTTGCAGCTTGATCTTGTACATGGTGATGGCGGTAGAGATTTTAGCATCCTCCAGCAGCTCAGCTTTCTCATGATCAGCATTTATCTGGGCCATGACCACCTGCTTCTTCGCCAGATTGAGGTCCTTTTCAAGGGAGGAGATGGTTTGATCCTTGGCTAGGAAGAACTTTTGGAAATCCTGATGCTTCTGCTCCGCCTCCTCAACATATGCATCAAACAGCATTTCAACCTCAGCAAATTTCTGCAAAGAAGACAAGGTAAAGTTCAGGATCACATGATCCTCAAGTGGGTAGGATAATCAAGCAGAGTCAGTGATCCTTACATCAGCAAAGTATTCTTGGAACTGGTGGCGGATAAGAGGCAAGCCTTCAAGATTTTCAGCCTGAGAGGCATTCCTCTTCTTTCCCCCTTGGAGGTTACAGGCTTTGGAACTACGGCACTCGGGCTAGCAGCAGTCTTCTTCTTCCCAGACCTGGGAGCGACAGTAGTAAGATCGGTGACACTGAAGCGGGAGGCTGATCTTGAGGATTTTCCAGCACCTATTAATCCAAAACAGCAGATACCGTATTCTTGTTTTATTTGTATTTCAACATTTAAAAGGACTGTCTTTATGATGATCCTTAGCAGGGGATGATCGTAACTTCATCGTGACTTAGAGATTTTGAGAAAGAAGAACAGAGTAAAAAGATGAAGAGAAAGGGAGAAGAGAGAGATACCTGCTTGATCTTCAAATGAGGATTTAAAGGGAGTATTGCTCGAATTTAAATGCACATTGACCCTTATCTCTAACTTGAATTTATAATGATGATCCTGCAGGGACGTCGCTTCAATGACGTATGATTGTAACGGATAGTCAGATTGTAACGGCTATATATCCGTTAGTTTGTTGCGGATAAGATCAAGAAAATATAAGTCGTTAATTTACACTTTACTCCTTATATTTTGGGGGCAATTGTTAGGGGAGGATTTTCCAATCCTAAGGATCACGGATCCTCAAGTGCTGCCAGGATCATGGATCCTCAATTCTGTTTGAATTAAGGATCCTCAGCAGGTGTTGCAGGATCAGGATTCAGGATCCTTATTGTTATCCTTATACTAACAATTGTCTACCTTGTACGTAAGCTTGTTTTGCAGGAGCAAAGGCATGGACCAAGTCTCACCGAAATTCCTGGAGCATATTCCCTAAATATTCCGCACGTGTTTGGCTCTTGTGGACGTTGTGGAGATCGTGGGGAGCTTGCATAATTGTCGGACAGTTTGTTATTTTAGTTATTTCTAATTTAAAATGGGGATAACAAGCTTGAGTAGAACACTTAGCTAATTTTGGCATTCACACACTCTCGTAACAACACTCGAACAGCTCTCGTCAGTTTACTTGGCGATTTCATACATTTTATTGCACATTGCACATTAGTGATCCTTGTAACAAGCTTGTTGTCATCCCGAGTTGTAAACTTCTTTTGTTTAATCTTAGTTGGTGATCGGTAGTTTCCATCACCCGAGGTTTTTTATGTCGGAGATCAATTCTTGATCAAGGGCTTTTTCCTCGTATAAATCCTTGTGTCATTTGTTCATTACAAAGGTGGAATGCCCTGTGAAGAAGTGACTGCCGGCATAGAGCTTGAAGTGTTCTTCGCTGAAGAAGCCATGTAGTTGAAGGTGATGAACCGGAATGACCGAAATGAACAAAATTTCTTAAAAATGAAGCACCAATTGCCCCACGGTGGGCGCCAAACTGTTTTGGTCAAAAATCAGACTAGGATAATGCAACCAAATCTTATTTTGTGAGGTATGATGCTTGAATCAATGAACAAATGTATGAACAACTTGCCAATGAAATGAACAAATGACACAAGGATTTATACGAGGAAAAAGCCCTTGATCAATGTATGATCTCCGGCATAAAAAACCTCGGGTGATGGAAACTACCGATCACCAACTATATTAAACAAGTAAAGGTTACAACTCGGGATGATAACAAGCTTATTACAAAGATCACTAATGTGCAAAATGTATGTAATCGCCAATGAGTTGCAGAGAGCTTGCGAGTGTGTGTGTTTTCTAATTGTTCTAACTATCAAGCTCGTTATCCCCTTTAATATTAGAAATAAGCTAAGTAACAAACAACCCGCAAATTGTGCAAGCTACCCACGACTTCCATAACGGTCATTCTAGCTATGCACATGCAGAATATTAGAGCATATTCCCCAGGAATATCGGCAAGACCAAGTCCCACTCGTTCATTCCTGCAAAACAAGTTTAAATATAATGGAAACAACCGTTAATGTTAGGATAACAATGAGGATCCTGGATCCTTAAACCTGCAACGTCTTCTGAGGATCCTTAACTCAAACAGAATTAAGGATCCGTGATCCTGGCTGCACTTGTGGATCCGTGATCCTTAGGTTTGGAAAATCTATCCCTAACAGTTAGTGCTCTAGGACGTAAGGTGTAATTGGTTTTTCAAATAAAGGATTGTGACTGTAATTTTTGAAATTAAATGATATCCATTAATTTGATACAAACATAAAGGACGAAAAGTGTAATTTACCCAAGATGTAATGTTTAACAGAAAACATAGCAAATATCTTTAAACTAGTTATTATATACGAGTTCCAATTATAACTAGTTGATTTTCCGACCCCGCGTTGCGGCGGTGATCCAATGTCTGCAAAACGCGTGCCGACAACGGTAAGCGGATACTAAATATCAAAACATAGATAAAAATGACATAGTAACGTTAGTTACTCCGTCCTAAAAACGATTTTAAATAATCTAATATATAATAGTAGGACCCCACACGTCCTACACGTTGGAAATTCGGTTGTTTTTAGTTCAGTCATGACGTTACTAACACGTTAAAATATGGATGAGCTCGGTATCGGTAATGGCACCGAAAGTACCGAGCCCGAAAATCATAGAAATTAGGTACCAGCACCGAAAATGCTTGGTACTATACCGTATGGTATTGGAAGGTAAAAATAAGTAAATACAGGTATGATGCTAGACCAGTGTCGAACCGAAAGTAACGATTCTGAAAACGTCAAAAGGTGGGTACCAAATTGGTACCGAAAATAATTTGGTATAGTAAATTTGGTACCGATACGATACCGGTTTGATTACATGATTTGATACCATTTGCTCATCAATAATTTAAATATCCAAGTTAATTTTACATGTTACAATTCATTCATTACGGAAAAAGGCAAAAAAGAAAATGAAAGAAGTTGTGTGTATAAAACCTCGTTCAAACGAAATACAATTTACTTACCACGTGTATGGAAAGCAATTTAAACGGTGCAATTATTTGCGTTGCTACATGGCATGAGCTCAAAGGTGATGTTAGGGATGAGCTCGGTACCGAAAACCCCCAAAAGTGGGTACCCGTACCGATAAAGTTAAAGGCTTCCGCGCGGCGTTTCGTCGTATCTTTTAAACGACGAATCCAATTACATTAAGTTCTATTTTTGAAATGTTGTAAACATGTGGGAATGTTAGTATGAAAAGTTTTTGTAAAGTCACATTATAGCATTAAAATGTGTATTTTATTAATAAAATCTTGATTAATTAAGTCAGGTGTTACAAATCACCACTAATTCCCCTGTGGGTGTATGAATTTCTATGGAATTCTTATCACAAAGAATTTGAGCATGGTTGGCTACTAACCAATCCATTCCTAACACCACATCGAATCCAGCTAATTTCATAGGTAACAGGTTTGCATGAAATTTATGGCCTAAAAGTTCTATCTTTCCTTCTTGCAGAATCTTATCTATGTTGACAGAATTTCCATCTGCCGTTTCGACTGTAAAAGTCTGCCTAAGTTGGGTTAAGGGTAACTTAAGTGCTTGGCAGAATGAAGTATTTATAAAACTTTGGTTTGCACCAGTGTCAAATAATACTTTTGCATAAACGTTGTGAACTAGGAACGTACCAGCTATCACATCAGGAATCAATTCGGCTTCCTGATTCGTCAGTTGAAAGGCTCTTACGTTCTTCTTGGTAGTTCCTTCTGCAGGTTTGGTTTTATTATCAGCTGGTTTAGCTAATTTAGGGCCGTCTGGCCTAATATGTCCAGCTTCTCCACAATTGTAGCAAACTGTGAATTTCTTCTTCCTGCAGTCTTCCTCTTGATGCCCCGGAATTTTGAAAAAATTGCAATATCCCTTGCATCTTTCAAAATGCTTCCTTTTGCAAGAATTGCAAAATGGACCAGTGGAAGATTGCCCAGTCCCCCTTCTTTTGAAATTATTACGGTTACCCATACGGAATCCTTGGGTAATCTTTTGGGCCGCTTCCATCTTTCTATTTTCTTCTCGTGTCCGTACCAGTTCGTCAGTCAGAGTATTGGCTAAATCCACAGCATCATCAATCGTGCGGGGTTTAGCAGCTTTAACGATATTACGGATTTCACCAATCAATCCCCAAATATAACGGGAAATAAGTACTGGTTCTGGCGAAGCCAGAGTTGGTACTACTCTTGCATACTCGAAGAATGTCGAAGTATACCCTCGACAATCTACACCAATCATTCGATGATTTAGGAATATATTTGTCATTTGTTCCTTTTCATACTCGGGACATAATTTTCTTTCTATGAGATTTTTAAACTCTTCCCATTTCATAGCATACGCCACAGTTCTTCCTTTAGCTTGTAGAACTGTATTCCACCATTCTAAAGCCCCTTCTTTAAAAAGATTCGACGCATACATGACCTGGTCTTCTTCAACACATTTACTTATGGTAATTACTGCCTCGGTTTTCTCTAACCAACGCAGTGCTGTAGTCGCCCCTTCGTTACCTGCAAACTCAGCTGGTTTATAGGCAAGAAATTCTTTGTAAGTGCAACCAGGCATTGCAGCTTTCATTTTCTTGAGAATCGGGACTTGCAGAATATTATCGTTATTGTTATTGTTGTTGTTGCCGCCTCCGTTTACACTATTACTGAAGTTATCTTCATGAGTACGTTTGCTAGGAATAATTTGTTGAGGTTCAACAGGTTTCTGGGCAGCAGCAAGGATTGCTGGAATAGCATTGGCTATTCGTTGAGCAACAATATTTTCTATATCTTGCTTAGTCATAAATTGATCCTCCTGGTGTTGCTCAGATTGGTTAATCTCGTTAACTGGTTCATTATTAGCGTTTTCCATCTGATAATTAATATATATAATTTATTAGTATAAAGTAATTAACAATTATACACAAAATAATCATGCAAATTTCACAACACATATATATATCCAAAATTATCGATTCCTCGATTTCCCTTTTTATATATCATATTATGCATCCGTACACACTGTTATGTTACAAAGTTTTATTTTTATTTTACAGGATTATATTTTTATTACTATTATTATTATTATTATTATTATATAATCATAACTACGTTCTCACACCATCCCTTCTGCTGGTATTTCAGAAACGACGCTCCCTCTCGTCGTACTTCCAGGAGATTTGCTCTCCCACTTCCTGAATCCTATTCCCTGGACCTATCAGTTCCTCGCCAAAATGGCGGAGTTCAGCTAAGTTTTCATTGCTCATTGGTGGGTTTGGTATAGGTTCTGGGTCGAACTGAGGGAAAAAGGTATAAGGATTATTAAGGAGGTTTTGAAACTGCCAGTCGTTGGTCCACCACTCGTCCATTTCTCCTAAAGGTTGGGTATGGATTAAAGGTTCTGGGATGGCTGGTTCCAAATTTATTGGAAGTTAAGTTTCAGCAGGATAAGGGTAAAGGTTGGTTTTGATAGGGCTAATGATATCACAGCCTGCCAATATGCGGTCCAATTCTTCCTGTAAAGGCAATTCCTCGACTTGCTTGGAACTTTCCCCAATTTCCATTTCTGCTTGCCTGGAATCTTCCCCGATTGAAATTCCTTTTCCTTTATCTATGGGATTCTCTATTTTGGGAATTCTCCTAGTTACTGGTTTCCTTCTGCGTACACGCCTCCATCCTACAAATCTTCTCCTTTTCTTAGGTTTTGGTTTCTCCGAAGTTGAAGCGTTGAATTCTGTAGGTTCTTCTATATCAGGTATATAACCAGTAAAGTTTTTGGAAACTTCTATTTTCACCGGATAGAGATTGAGATTCTGAAGGGCTTCAGATAACTCATTCATGCTGTTTAGCATATATGCAAAAATACTAAGTTAAAATTTTATAAAAATTTCACAGATAACCTTCAAGTATTATTGCATACCATTTTGACTAATTTAATACAAAGGACAACTGAAAAATAAAACATACTAGGGTTTATTAAAAACTTATTTATTTACTGGGTAAAGTTTCTGGTTTGTAGGTGATAAGGGTGCTAGAATTGAGTCAGGGTATTTAAATGTTAGCATTAACTACTACCGTGGCTAGCATATAGAGATCTGCCCATTTTTCATCTAACTGATATTCCCATGGTGGGTTACTGCCTATTTCCTGAGTTTCCTGAATAATTCTCCTTACTTTCGGTTGTGATTTCTTTATTTTCTCCTGACTTTTCCTAATAATCAAACTTCTTTTATTAGGAGAAAGTGGTTTCTCATATTGTGCTTTTCGAACAAATATTCCTTCCTCAGTATCTATTGAGTATCTTGAGGAATTTGATTGGGATGAGCTTCCCTTTTTGTTTTGGTGAATTATCTAATTTAAGATATATATCCGAGATTCTTTGCTTACCCATACTGTAACTAACAAGTAGTCAGTTAATAAAACATCTAATCACAAAATGATAATTAGGAAAATTAAGTATTTAAAATACTTAATAGGCTTAAATCAGTGGCTCAATCAGTAGCGCTGATACCACCTTTTCCTGTCACAGCCCCAGCCCCGGTTTGACCCGGTCAGGAGCCGCGGGACAGGAACCCGTGGTATTCGTGATGCGACAGCGGAAGATTTTTAACAGGATCTTTTTAAAACTCAAAATGCCCAATTATTTTATTTCATAATTTGGGATAAAACCCCGTAATTTACAATGGAGGAATTTAACTAGGAAATTCCCTGATTTATTAAAACATGTTTATTTATTTTTAACTGAGCCACCTCTTCAAGCTTGTTAGTGCTCCGTAGCACGTTTCCTTGATTTACAGCAGGTCGCCTGAAACATGTTTTAAAAATATTTTATCAGCCTCAACTTTGATAAAACGACGCATAGTTATCAATTACAGCATAAGAGCGATTACAATGGCTTCTATCTTATTTTTATCTGGCGCTGTGTCACACTGTGTGACGATGGTCATACCACTATTGGGTCCTGTCACCCAAGTAGTGATGATTATCCATGTTAGGTCAATGAAACTAACCGGGAGAGAAATTAGTAATGTGCACAATACCCCACTAGCCAGTGATTCAAGATATCCACGACTTACTCCCTGTAATTATAACTTTTGAAAATAATTTGAGGTATTGTAAAACATTGTTGATAAAAAGAGAATGACTCACATTGCAGATTTATACGGGCAGAGTTTAGCCTACTGATTAGCCTTTTAACCTAAATTTAAACAACATGCACACGAACTAGGTCAGTAACTAATACAGCATTTACGATAACTCACGAGATTAAACCCTCACAACGAATGACAAAGTGCGATACTTAAACATCCATTGAATTCACGACGAATGACAAAGCATAACCCTAATGTGGGCAGCACTTAAACATCCTTTGGATAGTTTCAATCGATCGGACATTGAATCGTAGCAGCAATCGAGTTAATACTCTGTATCGTAGTAGCACCCCGCTATATTGAAAGTAAATTTCGAATTACAGCAGTGGGAATTCGTTTTTGAATTGAGATTTCGACATCAGAGGACTGCTCGTAGCATGATCTATTTATAGGTGAAATTTAGGGCTCACGCGGCCCGCGTGAACCTTCGGCCATACCTTACGCGGCCCGCGTAACCACCTAGTCTAGGCGTAGGTTTGATTGGTCACGAGTAGGTATGCCAGCTGGTCAACACGTGGATCCAGAACACTTATACGGTCAACCCAATATGGACGCGGCCCGCGTAAGGTTAAGCTAACCCTTACGCGGCCCGCCTGAAACCCACAATTCTTGATTTCTTGATTTTTGATATGGATTAGGGTTTCAGGGATCCGGGTATTCACTTACGGTTAAAATTGGGAAATTTTTTAGAGTCCTTACATTGATACTTTAGTTTTTTTAAATAAATAAAAGACACCGTATTTATAAACATATATTGAATATTGTAGTTCTGTTGTTATTCCACCAAGGCCCCAATACAGAACATATATACTAGATACAAGAACAAGGAAAAGGAAACAAATAATTCTAGCCATAAACTAAGGCATGCAATCGGGATCTAAAATGATGGCCATAAAGAGAAAATACTTTCCACAATAATATTCCCCCTCAAGTTGGAGCGTGAAGATTCCGAACGCCCAACTTGCCAAGTAAAACCTCCAACTATTTCGATCCGAGAGCCTTGGTAAACAAGTCCGCCACTTGATGGTTGGTGTTGATGCAAACCGGTTCAACTTCCTTCGACTCGACACGTTCGCGGACAAAATAGCAATCCATTTCGACATGTTTAGTACGCGCGTGGAAAACCGGGTTATTTGCAATGTGTTTGACTGCAATGTTGTCACAGAAGACGGTAGTTGGAGCTGTTTGGGGAGTGTCGAGATCACTGAGGAGCCATCGCAGCCAAAGGATTTCACTAACTGTTGTGGCCATGGCTCTATATTCGGCTTCAGCCGAGGATCGAGTTACGACCGACTGCTTCTTTGACTTCCAAGAAACGGGACCACCCCCGAGGAGAAGAAGGTACCCGGTTCTTGACCTTCTAGTGAAAGGACAACCTAAGCAGTCGGAATCGGTATAGGCCACGAGATTGTTTCCCCCTGTCTTTGGCAATAGGATGCCTTGCCCAGCGGTTGCCTTCAATTATCTAACGACCCTTGTAGCGGCTTCGAGATGACTTGTAGGAGGATCCGCCACAAACTGGCTTAGGATACTAACCGAATGGGCAATATCGGGACGGGTGGCCTGGAGATAGAGCAACCTCCCAACAAGTCGCCGATAATGACTTGGATCAACCCGATCTTCCTCATTTCCTGCTTCCAACTTTAGATTTTGTTCCATAGGTATCGGACTCGGCCGACATCCAAGCATACCAGCATCTTCAATATTGTCGAGAGTGTACTTCCTTTGACTAAGTACCATACCTTCTTCCATTCGAGCGATCTCGATCCCCAAAAAATACTTGAGATTTCCAAGATCTTTTATGCTGAAACGTTCATTCAGAAACAATTTTATCTCGCTCATTCTCGTAGCATCATTTCCAACCAGAATCACGTCATCAACGTAGATTAAGACTGCAACATATATTTCCTTCCTCCTAAAAATAAATAAGGAATGGTCCGCCTTTGACTGTCTAAAACCGGCTTCGACAAGAGCTGTGGTAAACTTATGATACCAATTTCTCGACGCCTGTTTGAGCCCATAAAGAGACTTTCTTAGTCGACACACTTTGTTCTCCTTTCCTTTATCAAAACCTTGAGGTATCTTCATGTACACCTCCTCATTCAAATCCCCATGCAGGAATGCATTATTCACGTCCAATTGATGAATTATCCAGTTTCGTTTGACTGCGACTGCCAAAATGGTTCGAACGATAACCAACTTGGCAACCGGAGAAAACGTGTCATGAAAATCGATCCCTTCCATTTGTGTGAAACCTTTAGCAACCAAGCGGGCTTTGTATCTTTAAATGTCTCCATTGGGCTTGTACTTAACCTTGTAAACCCACTTGGAATCAATGGCCCTCTTACATTTCGGCAAGTCTTCAAGAGTCCACGTTCCGTTCATTTCAAGTGCCTCTATTTCTCGTTTCATAGCTACCCTCCAGTTTTCATTCTGCACAGCTTGTTTAAAGGTTCTTGGCTCATCGGTTTTATCGATGGCCGACAAGAAGGCCTTGTGAGAATGTGAAAAATTATTATAGCAAACATAGTTGGACATGGAATGTATCGTAGAAGAGCGTTGATCAGAAACAGGTGCGGCATGGTCGAGGGACGGTGGTAGTGAGACATCATACCCATCTAGTCGTTTCGATCTAGCACGTTCCCTTCTTTCTCTCGGTTTTCGTTCAAGAGGTTCGGCCTCGTTGGGTTGCTGGGCCTCGGCCTCGATATTGTTGGGTTGCTGGGCCTCGGCCTCCATGTCGGGAGGGTTCGGTTGCTGGGCCTCATTATTTTCGGGATTAATGGGTATTGGATCCATGTCATTCTCAACCACATTTTGCTCAGTCACTTGTGGTTCATCATTGCTCTCATTTTCGTTGTCTGTAGCAGAAGTTGGTGTTTGATTAATATTGCATTCTTCATTGTGGTCTCCATAGTACCAAGGTGGAAACCCGAAAACACCATCGTCTTTTTACACGTGGTCTTGTTGGTCACCTTTGTAAGGAAAGATGTTCTCAACAAACTTGACATCTCTTGAAACAATGATTTTACCCCTTTGTACATCAAATATTTTGTATCCTTTCGTTCCGCCCGGATAACCGAGAAATACCCCTGGCTTCCCCCTTTCTTCGAGCTTGTCACCATTCGTGTCGGTATTTCTATAGTAGGCGAGACACCCAAACACCCTTAAAAGATAAAAATTTGGCTTTTCGTTGTGGATCATTTCATATGGCGTCTTGCTGCCTATGACTTTGGAGGGAAGACGATTGATAATGTGAGCAGCGGTTAAGACGCACTCCCCCCAAAATCTCTTCGGTAGGTTAGCCTCAAATCTGATAGAACGTGTTGTTTCGAGAAGATGGCGGTGCTTTCTCTCCACAACACTGTTTTGTTGAGGCGTGTGTGGACATGTGGTTTCAAGGATGATGCCATTTTCGGCATAAAACTTGTTCATGCGATTAGAGGTAAACTCTCCTCCATTGTCACACCGAATACGTTTGACTAGCCTTGAAAATTGGGTTTTGATGTATTGATGAAAGTAAATAATACAATCACTTACTTCATTTTTATGTTTCAACAAGAATACCCAAACACCCCTGCTATAATCATCGACAATGGTGAGGAAGTATCTTGCTTGAGTGAGTGAAGGCGTTCTATACTTCCCCCATATGTCACAATGCAAAAGCTCAAAACAATCTTTGGTTTTAATAGAGCTATTAGGAAACGACAATCTCTTATGTTTTGCTTTAACACAAGAATCACAAAACGACATACTAGTTTTTGAAGGAAATTCAATAAAATCAATCCGAGAAAGTTTCTCACGTGAAGCGTGCCCCAAACGCCTATGCCATGTATCCATAGTTACCATCAACGCCTTCCTTTCACTACCCACCATGTCCATCTCGTAAAGACCATCCGTGCATTTACCCGCCCCAATCAACCTCCTCATCGCTAAGTCCTGCATCACACAAAAGGTTGGGAAAAATGTTACTGTACATTGTAGGTCTTGTGACAACCGACTAACTGACAAGAGGTTACACGTGAATTTTGGAACGTGCAAAACATTCTCAATTTTTAGACCATTTGGTAAAGTGTAAGTCCCTCTTCCTTCTACGGGAACGTGCAGACCGTTAGGAATAGTGACCAGATTTTCATTCAAAGTTCTCACTTTACTTTCGATCCATTTCTGCCTGTGTGTTATGTGCTCTGAAGCACCCGAATCAACAATCCACTTATCTTCGCGTCTAACGTTACCTGCAACGGTTTCCGTCAAGGGGATTTCGGAGGGGTGGAGATAGTGCGGAGAGGAGTGGTCGATATTTTGGTTTTGGTTTGTAGTTTTGGCTGTCGTGGAGTCATCTTCTCCGGCCATTGTTCTTGGCGGTCGAAGATGTTAGGGTTTAATGGTAGAGCAGTATATTACCTGCTCTGATACCATATAAACATATATTGAATATTGAAGTTCTGTTGTTATTCCACCAAGGCCCCAATAGAGAACATATATACTAGATACAAGAACAAGGAAAAGGAAACAAATAATTCTAGCCATAAACTAAGGCATGTAATCGGGATCTAAAATGATGGCCATAAAGAGAAAATACTTTCCACAATAATAGTATTTCTCATTTCATGGGTTCTATGAAATTCAAACGGTTAATTAGATACTTTTGTTTTTTTTAACGGCGTACGGTTAGTATATCGTCAACTGGGTTAGTATCACCAAATTAGTATTAAAATCCTCTTTCGCCTGGATTTGAACTCAGGACCTGCAAGAGAAATAAAGGTTCCCACTTCTCCCTTGACCACTAGACTAAAAGATCATTGGTAATTAGATACTTTAGTTACCAATTACCACAATAATTTACATCTTATTTCCTTAAAAATATTAAAAATTCGTTTGATACATGCAAATCCTTTAAAATTAACTTCCAGAATAAATTTTTATATTATTGAATCAGAAAAACACTATATCAAGATCCGTTTCTTAGGTCCCAAAGGGGATAGCTTGGTGGTAAATTGGTGTGTTCCCCAACTAAGTGGTTATGTGTTCAAATCCTGCAAATGGCAGGTTTGATGTGATTTTAATTGTTAAAAAAAAGATCCGTTTCTTAGGCAATTGATGGTTCACGTGTTTTTACCATCAAAATAAAATAATTATTGAGACTTCAAAATAAAATAATTATTGAGACTCCAGATGATAGAATTCGGATTCAGGCCATCACTATCAACCAGCCGAGCTCGAGCTTTGAAAACAAATCTTGAATCTATCAGAGTTCGAGCTCGGCTCATTTGCACCTCTACTTATGACGTATATCCACCATCAGTGGTGGACCTAACCCATTAATTTAGGGGTATCCCGAAAAAAATTACCGCGCAATTATAAAAAAAAAACAGTAATAAATAAAGTAAAACAAATACCTAATGGATGTGTCATCTTTCTTTTTCATAGCTTGAAATCGTTCCATCACATCGTCTTCTTTTACTTTATCAAAGTTTATTTTTTCGACCACGCAAACCATAGCATTGTTCAAATATTATGGGCCCATTCGATTGCGTAAATCCGTCTTGCCATACTTTAATTTAGAAAAATATATATATATATATATATATATTTCAACGGTTGCGGTTGCGACTGGTAAAACCAAAGCTAGCTTCACTAACTGATAAACCAAACGACAAGAACTATGTGTTCCGGTTTCCACCATAAGACAAGCAAGATCACTTATTCAACTATAATATCGTTCTGCGTTTTGGGTTAACTTTATTAATTATATTTAGGGACTTCTTTCAATTTTATTATTGTTATTTTGGACTTATTTTATCATTCGGACATAATTATTCTACAAGTTTTCGGGTTGAAAATGTTTGAGTTTATAAAAAATGGGATTTTAGTAATATCATGTATCCTATTTTTTGGTTAGATGTATTCTCGTATTTTTTAGAGCTATCCTTTATATAAAATTGGAAAAAAAGCACTACGAATACGGGGTTGAGTCGTAGCCGGTGCTACGGCTCATAATACTATGGTTCCGCCCCTGTCCACCACAATAATGTTATAATAAATATTATACGGATAAGTAAACTACTAGAAATGACTACCGCAGATGCAAAGTTTTGCCCCTGCTTTTTTTAACGGCAAATTTGGATCACTGACGGACCATTGGAGTATCATCGTGTCACCAGCGGAACCACCCGATCATATCCATCTCCACTAGGCATAATTGCCTATACATAAATTTAGGAGGAAACCCAATAAATATGAGAAAAACTCTCTTGTAAGAATCAAACTCAAGACCTATTGGTCCAAAGTCTTGTCTCATCCACTAGGCTATAAAGCCATGGGTTAGTGTTGCCCCTACTGTATCGCGCAGGCACCACACACACACACACACACACACACACATATATATAGGGAGCCGCTAAAATAGAAACCACCTCCAGTTGTAAGAACCACTCTAAACCAATCAAATTATGCCCTATATATATATATATATATATTTAAATAGTGGAAGGTTCAAATGAGAAGAAATTTTTTGTAAGAAGAAAAAAGAAGAAGTTTCAACCAATAAGAATGCTTCATTTTACTTCATTTAATATTTGCATTTAAGGGTGAGGTTCGGCTACAAAGTCCATTTTTCCTACAAAGTGTACAAAGTCATAAAACACCACAATTTCAGCTATAAAACACACTCAAAACCCACAAATAACAAAGTGAAGATCACTAAAACACAATATCCAAACCCTAACAGTTCATCAAAACTTCAAACCTATCATCGTAGAATTATGAATATAAAACACAACATGATAATCAACATAAAACACACTAATGTTAGTTGTTCGATAATCAATGCCATATCATCCAAAACACAACACAAAACCCATAAGTATGGCATTTTAGTAGTCTTCACTTTGTTATTTGTGGGTTTTGAATGTATTTTTTGGTTGATATTATGGTGTTTTATGACTTTTTACACTTTGTAGGAAAAATAGACTTTGTAGCCAACTCCCACCCTTGCATTTAATTTTAATATAAGGGTATATTGGTAAACTTACATAAATCATTAATTTGTATTCTTCTCCTTTAATAACTAACTAAATTAAATTTGTAACTCATTTTCAAAATATATACTTTTTCCAAATTAAAAAAAAACAACTTAATTTATAGTGTAGAATAAATTTTTAGTTGTGTAGGATAAATTACGAGTTGTGTAGGATATATTTCGAGGTGTGTAGGATAAATTTCGACTGTGTAGGATAAAATTCTATAATGTGTAGGGTATATGTAGGAAAATTTTGATATGTGTAGGTTTTGTAGATTATATGTAGGATAATTAATGATTAGTTGACTAATTAATTAAAGAGAGAAAAAATTAATGATATGAGTTATAAATGCAATAGTATTTTACTAATATGTCATTTCTTCTTTTTCTTCTCATATTAAATTTCTTCTCAAATGAACCTTCCCCTATTTAAATATATATATATAGGGATCCGCTAAAATAGAAACCACCTCCAGTTGTAAGAACCACGAGAACCACTCTCAACCAATCAGATTATGCCAACTAAAAGGGTATTTTGGTCTTTTACCCCAAATGTCAAATCCCCATTCTCTCTCTCCATTTAATGCTACCAGACCATTCTCTCTCTAATATTTCAAAACCCCAAAGTTACACCATTCTCTCTCTAATATCAAAACCTCCTCCATAACCAACCACCATCAACAACCTCACCACAACAACCATCGTCCCCGTCAACTCCACACCGGCAACAAGCACCACCACTGCCGCTGGCGACCCTCACCACCGCCGTTGCAGATTTGAACGTCTCTGTCTCTAAACCCCGTCACCACCATATCAGATCTGAATCGTCTCGCTTTCTAAACCCCCACCAACACTATGGTAGATCTGAATCGCCCCTCTTTCTCTCTCTAAACCTCGTGAGTAGCTGATCTATGCTCTTACGGCCATCTGCAGCGGTGACGGGTCACGGCCGGACACACCGGCTACAGTGGCGGCGGGGGTGGTAGGTGATCTAGATGATGGTATTGACGATGATGGCAGATGATGACGGGTCACGGCCGGAGACACCGGCTGCAGTGGCAGGAGACACCGGCTACAGTGGCGGCGGAGGTGGTGAACGATTCAGCTCCGGCAGACCTCCGGTATGTTTTGGGGGTTTGATCTGATGGTGGGGTTTTGATATGGTGATTTTGATGTTTTTGGTTATGATCTTGTGTCCCTGTTTACGGCTGATTTTTTGATGTTCTGGTGATTTTTTGATGATGCTGGTTATTTTGATGTTTACGGCTGATTTTTTGATGATGCTGTTTTTTTATGTTTACGGCTGATTTTTTGATGTTCTGGTGATTTTTTGATAAGTGAACTATGTGGGTTTTGATCGGTTGGATTTGGGTGGCGATGATGAAAAAAAACCTAGATTTTGATGACGATGGCGCGGCAACGATGGTGGAGGGTAGGTTTTTGATCCTACAACCCCACTTTGCAGCCTTTTGATTTACGAAAAATCTAAGCCACACCGTAAACTTTTTAACGTAAAATGTAAACTTTTTAACGTAAAACGTAAAAACGTAAAACGTAAAAAGTTTACCGTAAAACGTATGTAAAAACGTAAAAAGTTTAACGTAAAACGTAAAGGTTTAACGTAAAATGTAAAACGTAAAAAGTTTAAAAAGTTTTACGTAAAACCTAAAACTTAAAAAGTTTAACGTAAAGAGTTTAACGTAAAATGTAAAAATTTTAACGTAAAACGTAAAAATTTTAAAGTAAAACATAAAACGTAAAAAGTTTTACGTAAATCGTAAAACGTAAAAAGTTTAACGTAAAACGTAAAACTTTCTCTACGTAAATTGTAAAATGTAAAAAACCGTGTGATAAAACGGCGCCTAAACAAGGGGCGTGAATGAGGCGCATAAAAACGCCTCGAAAAAAAACGAGACGTAAAAAACGTCGCGTTAAAACGGGACGTAAAAAACGGCGCGTTAAAATAACGACGCTTGGAAAAGCTGAGCGTAAAAAACGGCGTGCAAAAACGATCAGTTAAAAAACGATGCGTGAAATAGCCGGGCGTAAAAACGGCGTGCAAAAACCGGCGCGCAAAAAAATTTGTCTTGTTAAAAAAATTTGTCTTGTTAAAAAAATTTGAATTTAAAAATGCTTTTAATAGAAAAATTCTTTTTAGAAAATAAAAAGTAATATAATAAAACAAAAAAGTAATAAAAAATAATAAAGAAAAAAAGTCAAAAAAGTGTAATTTTACTAAACTACTCTTTTGGATTAAAATATTAAAGACATAATAAGACAAAATGTATTTAATATTCATTTTAGTTACTTTTAATCTCATCCATCCACCTTGTTGATCTAATGGTTAGGAACTGATTCTCACGGTTCTTACAAATGAATGTGGTTTTCATTTTAGCGGTCCCCTATATATAGGGTAGGGCTCAAGAGTGAACCATATTGTTTTTGTGAACAAAATGAACAAAGCTTGTCCATTGATTTAGGAGATCTTCAGATTTATAATAATGACAATTTTCTAATTATTTATGTTTAGAAAATAAATGAAAAGGGTATAAGTGTAAATTGTTAACTAGTTCTTTTTCTAATTAAATATTTAATTACATTCTCTCTCTTCATTTCTCTCGCCAATTAACTAGTTTATTAATTTAAAAATAAACACAATTACTATTCAGCCAACCTTTTTTATACACATACGTATATCCGTTTTATACACATGCATACACATGTAATTTGAATAATACATATATGTACTTTGAGTATCCAATACAAGTACATATGTGTATAAACCATTTATTAGTTCTATTTGTGTATTTTATACACAGTTTCTATTCAGCCAAACTGTTTTATACACATATGTATATCTTTTTTATAGACATACATACACATGTAAATTAAAAAGTACATATATGTATAACAACACTATGAATGGAATGTATTGAACAAAAGTTGAAAAAAAAACCTTAAGCAAAAGGCACATCTATTACATATCATAAAAGAAACCTCTTTCAGGACACGTGTCAATCAACGAGGCTACCTAAACAAATGACTCCTGATCTGATTAAAAAAGTTTTTTATAAATATTATTTAAGTGTGATAATATATTTTGTTCAATATTGGAATAATTCATGGTTGTTTGTTGCCTAATGATTTAAAGAAAATTTAATTCATTAAAAAATTTAAATCTTCCATTCAAACTTTATCTAACATTGGTGTTGGGTTTTGAATTATTTATTCAATATTAGGATAAAGGATTCAACTGACAAGCGATTGGATCGACACTTTATTTGAAGAAATCTTCATTGAAAATGAATTGTGTCAATGTGGTCAACAAAATCAATTCTCAATTTTTTTATTTCTAATTTTAATATCCTTCCTTTTGTTTAATTTTTTCTACCGTATATTATGTTGATTTACTTACTCTTTATTAATTTTTCAATGACAAATGTTATAATAACTTTACTTCTAAATTACACCAAATAGATCCTAATCTATCCATACTATTATGTTGATTTACTCTCTTTATTAATTTTTTCAATGACAAATGTTACTTTTTGTGTTTAACGTATAGTGCATTCATAAGTTTCCATATCTTTTAAAAAACTTAAACATATTAAGCATAGGTACTTGGTGTCTTTATAGATAGACTATATTTTTCATATAACTAAGTTTGTTCATTAACCATTTTGGAACAAAATGCTTCCCTATAACAAAATCGTTTGTTTTTTTATGATATAACTTTTTCATATTATCACGAAAACTAAACTTTGTATTAATATATTATCATTAGTTTTTTATGATATAATTTTTTTTCTTATTTGGTACATAAAATTAGGTTTATTCAACCCATGTAATACATAGGGTTTTAAAAAAATATTTTTTTTTTATTATTTACTATACAAAATTACATTTATTTAACCCATGTATTACACGAGATTTTTAAAAATATAACTTTTTTATTATTTGGTATTATAAATTACATTTGTTAAATCCATACAATACACGAGTTTTTTAAGGATATATTATTTTTATTATTTAGTATATAAAATTACATTTAGTAAACCCGTGTAATACACGGGGTTCTAACCTAGTTATTACATATAACTATCTTCATACTTAATGTCAAATATTCGAACTATTTATACAAAAAAAATTAAAAAGTGAGAATTAGTATTTATTGACGATAAACAAATTAAAAAAAATACTTATTAAAAATAAACAAGTTTTAGTGTATTACCAGATGGTGCTTGTATACGGTATGACATTTATCTTTTTTATTAAAAAGAAACAGATGGTAAAATCTTTACAATCTTTACAAAATTCGTTAAAAATGACACCGTCTGATAAATGGTGTTAAGATAAAAGATAAAACTTGTAATTTTTCCAATAATATATATATATAGAGAGAGAGAGAGAGAGAATGATTTGGCACACACACTCCTTTTTAACTTTTGCCTTGTTTCTCGGAGCTCTAATCGTCCCCAATTCATTGAACCTGCTGGCTGCATTCAACTCACTGTAAGTTTGCTGTACGGTTTTTTCTCGATTCCTATATATATGTTCGATTACGATAATTACTCGCGAATTATGCATTTCCCAAACGATTTGATTAGGGTTAGGGCTTGGATTTGGTATTATTGTAGTTGAATTATCTGTCAATTTGAAGAAGGAGGAGGAAGTTAGGGTTTTGTTAGATATGGAGGGTAATTTGTCATCATCGGGGGTTTCGGGAGGGAGTTTTGATTTGCAAAGAGTTCATCATCAACAAGGATCCATGATGCTTCCTTGTGTTCATGAGAATTTCCCCTTTCGAATAGGATCAGGAACGATTCCAGATTCTAATCGAACCATTTCGTTAGCTGCCGAGTTTGGTAAAGGCGAAACGAGAGCGATGAGTGGTGAGGATGACCCGAGCTTTACAGAAGAAGACGGAGCGAAGAATGTTAACATGCACTTCGCCTCACCGTGGCAACGAGTGAAATGGAACGACCAGATGGTGAGGCTTTTGATCACTGCGGTTTCTTACATAGGTGAAGATGCTGAGTACGGATCGCGAAGAAAGTTTTCGAATTTACAAAAGAAAGGGAAGTGGAAGTCGGTTTCTAAAGTTTTGGCGGAAAGGGGTCATTTTGTTTCGCCGCAGCAGTGTGAAGATAAGTTTAATGATTTAAACAAACGGTATAAACGGCTTAATGAAATTCTCGGAAGAGGTACGTCTTGTGAGGTTGTAGAAAACCCCTCGCTTCTTGATTTGATGGATCATGTTCCGGAGAAACTGAAAGAAGAAGTTAGGAAGATTTTAAGCTCTAAACATTTGCATTATGAAGAAATGTGTTCGTATCACAACGGGAATCGTTTACACCTTCCTCCGGATCCTGAACTACAACATTCGTTAAGATTAGCTCTTAGAGCTCCAAATGATCATGAGATAAACGATGGACGACACGAGGATCCTGATGATGATGATGATGATCAAGATCCATATGTGGATCTTGATCATGATGAATATGATGAATACCACCGTCATCATCATCATGGTGTCAATTTGGGTCAAAGAACAGCATGTGGAGTTGCTGAAGGATCTTCAAAGAGGGTAAAACAAAATGAAGATTCTCTGATGAAAAACGTGTAGATGGACATGGATCAAGAAGGTGTGAAATCGAATCTTTTGCAGGATCAATGGCTGAACAACCGTTTATTACAACTAGAAGAACAGAAGGTACATATTCAAGCACAAATGCTGGAGTTAGAGAAAGAACGGTTTAAATGGCAAAGGTTTCGCCGTAAAAAAGATACGGAATTGGAGATGATGAGAATCGATAACGAGAGGATGAAGATGGAAAACGATCAAATGCTGTTGGAATTGAAGCGTAAGGCGATGTCTGCAGATCTTAATCAGTAAGGTCCGCCTAAAATATTAAAATAAAAAATAATTTTGATTTCTTCCCTTTATTGATTTTCCGGTTTTGGTTAGCAGCTCTTTATGTTATTCGAGTATGAAAGCGTCATCTGTTAATTACTGAATACTGATTACTTACTGCACTCTGTACCGTTTTGTGACGTCCTGTTGTCGGGTGTACGAGTTTTTTTTACATCACTGCTAGGTCTTTGGATAGCTTGAAGTTGATTATAATTGTTTTCAGGAAATCTTCTAGCCTTTAGAAAAAAGGCGCGCCTGAGACTCAAGGCCACCAGGCGGTCCTGAAGATGCATCAGGGTCTTGAGGTGCGGTCAAAGTATGGGTCTTTCTTTTGGCGGCTGATATGTGAAATCAACCGATGGAGGAAGAAATTATGAATGGTTTATTTGGTAAAAGGTTCACTTTTCTTAGTTTCTGAAAAACCATATTGCTGGAACTAAGTTCTTATAAGTTGCATGTATTAGGTGCTGATGGAGGTAAAAAAAAAAAACGGTTTGGAAACTGGTTTGTTTAAACCAGCAAGGAACCGTAGGGTTAAAATCGGTTTGTAATCCTACACTTTGAAACCTGTTTAACCCGAACCGAACCAATCAAAACCAGGTTTTAAACTGGTCAAACCCGATCATTCCTTCACAAAAACCGGGTTGGAACCTGAAATTGTCTCACCAACTAGAGTGTCTAAATCAATCATAAACGGGACTTAAATATGTATTAGAACAAATATTTATAGTTATACTTTTATATAAAAGTAACGAAAACGAGCTCCTAACAAAATTCAAGAATAAAACTAAGTTATGTAAATGCATATGAAGTTTGATATAAAAAACACACAATTACAAAGCTATGTTATATAAATTGTCGTGCTTCATCATGTGTAGGGGTGAGCAATGGTTCCGAACCGTCAAGAACCAACCCGGAACCGAATATCTAACAAGTATAAGAACCAGAACCGTTTAAGGATAAAAAGGTTTGGGTCTAAGAAGGGTCTTACGGGTCCTAGACCCTTTTGGAACCTTAAGAACCGTTTACATACAACTTATTTTTGGGCTGCAACAAATATGAGTTTAGTGAACTTCTTTAAAGCTAGTTCCTGACTTCTATGATATGATTGCGTCCATGTTATCTTTGGTTCCCTCTTATCGAATATTCTAAATTACATTAGATCATGTAATGATCTTTGCATATAAAAAATGTACATTTAGGGACTTCTAATGTAGGGACTTCAAATACGATTTTCAAAGAACCCATGATTTGATTTAATATCTGACGAAGTTATGCTCAAATTTTGTCTTAAAGACTCATATGAAGTCAAAATTTGCCTTCCTCACGACCACCAAATATTTTTAGGCATTATTGCCTCTCTTGCTATGTTCATACTTGTTTTATAAAGTTGGTGGTTAGGGGGGGAAGACAAGTTTTGACTCCATGTAAGTCTTTAAGACTCAATTTTGATGTATATCTTCGTCAGATATTAAATCAGAACATGAGTTCTTTGAAAATCGTATTTGAAGTATAGGATTTACAAAATCCTTAATCTTCAGATGTTTGACCCTCATTTTGAGAATCAATACTCATATTACCTTGTTGTTTAGAACATGTATATATATATTTTTGTGATTTCTGAATAAGCGAATCTTATGTTGTGACTGAGGACTCGATTTTATACAAATAATAAGCTAATAGCTAACGAACAAGATAATAGCTAAATGAGAGAAGGACTCGATTTTATACAAATAATAAGCTAATAGCTAACGAACAAGATAATAGCTAAATGAGAGAAAAATAGCGGCCGCGATATATTATCGACCAAAATTATCATGTAAATCGACAGAAAAAAGTTGGTAAAATTAGTAGGAGCCTTGAAGACACAAACTGCCACAAAAAAAGTTAGTTTATAAAAAATTAGTAGGGGCCGCGCGGACGCAAGCCCCCGCTGCCACAAATTATGACGTAGGATCGACCACCATGGGTCGACCTTAGGCTAGCACCCTTCCTTTAATGTGCAATGGAAGTCACTAACCTAGGCCATGGGCCTTCCTGATCACCCATCATGACCCCGTCCAGGTATGTAAGTTTCACCACCAGCCCATCCTTCTTGTTTTATATTCCCACTTTTACTTCTCTTTTTTTCTCATCCACCGATGTGGGACACAAAAGAATCTTATGGTTCTTTTTTCAAAACACCATATTCCATTCCACTTTCATAAACTCTTGAGCTGTCTAGAGTCTAGACCGATGAACAATGATTCTGGACCTGACAATCGTATCGGTTTTGATATTGAACTGGGTCGGTTCCAAACCGAATAAGTAGAGTGTTGTTTTGGTTACGTAAAGTAAAAAGTTTGGTTTGTTTTGTTTTGGTTTGGGTTTTGAACTTGACTAGATTGAACCAAAAACTGACTTAAAGTGAGAAGCGAACTACAGATAGTCGGTACGAGTATGTGGTTTGGTTCCTAGATCGCTTATTTGATTTTTTTTCAATGCGAGTTTTGTGCACCCTTAGATCATGAGATCATGCCCGGTTGGATAGATATATTTTACTTACAATGTTACATAATGAAGTAGTTATATAATCGGAATAGACTACATTGAATGGTGACTTGACCATGGAGGATGAATGAACCATTAGAGCATCTCCAATGGGAGACAAAACATTGACGGATGTGGGCCATACACATCGACCCACTGACGCCCTCCTTTACATAGATGCCCTCTCTTAGACTCTCACAGTTAGCGTTCATGGGTGTCCATTCCCAGATAAAACACTCCCTCTCTTCGTATGTAGCCTCTCTTTGCCACGGATGGCAACGGATAGCCATAATGATCATCACAAACACTACAAATGTATTATCCAACAATTTGTTAGGTTCAAATGGTTCCACTACTTTTCTGCCTTAATTCCTTGAAGACCACTACCAAACGTACGTGCCACTTTATCTGACGTTGTGTTAGTTAGCAGGTATTGGTGGGACCAGTGAGTTTTCACTAACAGGCGGCCAAGAAAAAAAATACATAGCCAAGTCAATTTGAACAATAAAATGATCATTGATTCTTATAACAACACACTTGTTATAGTTGTTACAAAGTTAGATAGACATGTTTAAAGTCGAGATAGGACACCAAACTATGTATTAATCGATTTAACTTGAGCAAGTAGTAATTACATAGCAGCAGAAGAATACTCAAATTTCCATCCTCCATAAGAACCCGTTTTTCTTTTCATATCGGGCTCAAAACATACAACTTTTGCAAGGAAACAGAGAACAATATACACTTCTCAAGTATTTTTTTGGTACAAAGACATAACAAAACCAAAGCGAATCGTTTGGAAAACTGGATTCCTCAAAATGATGAGAGATTAAATTACTATTTTTATTTATTTAACACTGTCTGCCTCTTCGACACACAAGTGCACCAGATCCTGAAGTAAGCGAGCCCACAAACGACGATGGTTTAGCACTTAGGCTCGATGCACGCGCATAACTAGCCGCTGCACCTTTACCAGATGGGGTAAAGTATGCACCATTTAACATTAAGTCACCTTCTGATCTCCAATTCCAATGCCTCCATCTTCCTGCTGTTATTACTCTATGAGTCACCTGTTTGTTACACCAATTTGATCCATAATAAGCTTCTGTTTTTTTTTTTCTTTTTGTGTGGATAATTAATGGGAAAAAGGTTGTGTTATATGTTACCTCTTTGGCATTGGGGTTATTTGGGGCAAGGTATCGGTTTCCTTGGCTGTTAATCGTGGGATCAGCACTGCCACCGATAGCGTACATTTCCCAGTGCGTGTAGTCGTTATTTACCACGTGGAAATGCCCGTGTCTACACCTGCAAGTACCAAACAAAACATATGTCAACTTTTGCCAAAGTGGTAAAAATGGGTCAGTCGGACGCGTGAACATATTTGGGTCAAAAGGGGTCATTTTTTTTTATCACGGGTGCGTTGGTTGGAGCACCTATGTTTCTTTAAATTCTATGCAATGTTGTTAAAACCAGACCGGGCAATCGTTGTAAACCAGACCCATAACCTGTTAAGTTGGCATGAGTTGGATCGGTTAGTTTTTAACGAGTAGCAGTTAAACCGATAAACCAGTTTTAAATTAAAAAATTTTGAACTTTTTTTTATTAGAAGATTTGAACTTGTGACATCTACACATATGAAAGTGTTTTGACAATTAACCTACTATTTCATTATTTTGTTTTTTTTCTTTTAAAAAATACATTTTCTTTTATTATTTTAGCGTGGCGGTTTGACTAGTAAAAAACATATTTTACATCCGGTTTAACTGGTCCGATTAGTAAACTGGTAATGTAGCCGGTATGATGACCAGTCTGGTTTTCAAAACATTGATGCTATGCATACGCACCTTGGCATTCTTTGTACAAGACCTTCACCGAAATGGTTATATGATATGGTCACTTGCATACCCTTGTCCCTATCGTAGGTGTCGCTATGACCCAATAACATAACCTGTCAATCAACCAAAATGAAGCCGAATCAGCACATATTGATTTAACCGAGTTAAAGTTAACGGCGTTAGAGATTAGAAGTTTGGATTTAGGAAGTACCTCATTGTGGTGGGTGAAGTAGTTGTTAGAAATGGTAATAGCAGTTGACCCCATAATGGCATCAACAAGCCCATCAGCACAATTCGAAAGCGAGTTATGATCGACCCAAATATGACTCGATCCAAATATCGAAATGGCATCACCGTCTGCCATCGTTCTCCATCCGTAATGAGATGGTGAGCTTCGAACCATGGCGTTACCGGTCGGTTTGCAGTCATGAATATGCAACCCATGAATAATAACATTTGTAATGTATTGGATTGTGATGCACCCACCATTTGCAATGTGGACATTGACTCCACGAGCATCAATTGTTTTGAAACTGTTCATTAATAGTTCTTGTTTTAAGGTTATGACCATGTCTCTTTTGAATATGATCCATAGGGGCCGGTCTTGAATGACCGCGTGTCGTAGGGTTCCGGGTCGGGGGTTAACCGGGTCATCGTCTTTAGGGTCGGTGACGACGTAGTAACGTCCGTCACGGCCTCCTATGGCGTTGCGCCCAAATCCAATGGCGCAGTCTGCCAGACGCTTGCGGTGACGCTGCCAGTTCCTGTCGCAGCGCCAGCAATCGTCGATTGGGTTTCCGGTCCCACATGATAAAAATCCTAGTTTCCTCCTTTCTGTGCTGTTCCGAATGCTCCTGAAATTTGTACATAACCTTTGAATTAGATGTGAATATTTGTAATTTCAAAAAAAAAAAAATTGTTATTTCAATTCAAGATTTTAAAAAAAAATCGTATGGAATGATTAGTTAGATTGTTAAGTTCTTTGCGTTGTGGTGGGGTGGTGTGGGTGTTTGTGTTTAGGTTTGGCTGGTGGTGGGTGAGTTTATTTTGTTGCGTTTACATTGGTTATCGTGGTTCTCGCCATAAGAGTGGTTCTCAAATGAACATTGCCCTATATGTATATGTATGTGTGTGTGTGTATATATATAGAGAGAGAGAGAAAAAAAAAGTGTATCGTACAATTGGCCTTAACGTACATTACGTACGCGATTAGAAATCGCATGTTATACACGAACTCGGACATGTCATAATAGCATGTTATACAACCCCGGACATGTATAAATTCGCATGGCTGATAAACTCGGACTCCCCAAAATTACAAAACCGCATGTTATACGCAAATCGCGTACGTAATGTACATTAAGGGATATTGTACAATAACCGGCCTCTATATATATATTTAAAAATTTTGTATGGTCTTAACGAAAAAAACTTAAAGGTTATGGATTTATAAACTAAAAACGTTAAAGCCTAATTGTTTACAAGCCCAACTGTTTTTGTCAATCAAATTCAGAAGTCCAACTGTTTTAATTTGTAATAGATTAATGACTTTGCTCAAATCAATAAACAAAAATAATGGATTATTAAATAGGGCTCAATTTTTTTCTCACACAAGGCCAAAAAGATTTTTGTGATTTTTGATGACATTTACTTAAATTCCATTCCATTTATTTCAATTATATTCCAATCTTACGTCCGGTAAAATTATTAAAAAGTGGGCCCTAATCACACATGTTGAAAAACCATAATCACACAAACAATATATTCCAATCACCTTTTCTAAAACAAGGCCAAAAAGATCAAAAAGATTATTGAATAGGGTCGAAATTTTTCTCACACAAGGCCGAAAAGATTTTTGTGATTTTTTTATAACAGTCCTAACTAGTTACCAAAACTTAAATTCCATTCCATTTATTTCAATTATATTTTAATCACCTTTTCTAAAACATTACTCTGTCCGGTAAAATTATTAAAAAGTGGGCCCTAAATTAGTACTAATTCTCTTTTTTTTTCTTGGTACAATGTTAAATCCAGTAGGTCAAATAAATAAATAAAATAATGGGAGTGATACTCGGAAAAAATGAATACGGATTATACGGAAAGTGAAGCAACATGATTTTGTAGGTGCCAATAAATAAATAGTGATGGGAATAAAATAAATATGAGTAATGCATCGTCGGTGGGGAAAGTGTACTCATTAAATACGGACCATGGCTGTGTCGGTTCCCGAACCAGATCTTGCCACACTGGACCCACATGGGTCCGGTTTTCTGTAACTGGCTCGAGCCGGTAACGAGTGATCATGTGACCTTTTGCAATCAAGTTTTTAGATTTTTTATGTACGGTGCATGTAGATAGATCTAAATATGTATTATGGGTGGGTGGATGACTGATTGAGGGTTCCATGTGGGAAAAAAAGGAATATTTATCCAATTTTTTTTATATTATCAATTTATTTAATAATATTAATATCATAAATGAATAATCAGAAGGTTATTCCGTGAATTAGTGGCAGAGCTTGAATGAAAACTCAGTGGTAGCCGGACTCGCAAAATCCAAATCGGTGGAGAGCGGACATTTAAAAATCCAATATTTTACACTACAAAATAAAAAAATTTCAGAAACTTTCGTAAAATTAACACTACGAGCGAAAAAATGGTGGGAGCAAGGGGCACCCACCGGCCCCAATAAAGCTTTGCCCCTGCTGCAAATCACATCTTTAACACAACGTGGTTAAATCCGGCGTGAACATGAGTCGCTTTAGTTCGGTTTTGTGTTAAAACCGAACCCGGAACCCGTAATCGATAATTTTGTTTATCAATTTCCATAACAAATTGGTTTCGGTTATAAAAGGTCTGGTTAGTTCGGTTATCGAAAAAGATGGTTCAGTTAGTTAACTGTTCGGCATAGGACTAGGGTGGATCCAAACTAATTTCAATTAATAAATTCAGTTATATATTAGATCAAATAAAATACTAGCAATCTTTTCAATTAATAAATTGAATATTTTTTAACCTATATTTAATTAATATAAAAAAGTTAGAATCGGAACTTTTTTGCATAAAAAAGTTAGAATCGGAACTTTTTTTACATATAACATGCTATTTACAAAAAGTATAAAAACAGATCTTAATATCTTTCGCTTCTGTTAAAATGATTAAGAGTTAAATGTCATTTTAGTCCATGTGGTTTTGGTCATTTTTCCAGTTTAGTCCAAAGGTTTGAAACATTATCATTTTAGTCCAAATAGTTTCAAACATTGTCATTTTAGTCCACTGGATTAACATCATCCCTTTATTTTGTTAACTAGAGGGACATTTCGGTCATTTTATATATAATTCTGTTAACTAGAATGACAATTCAACCATATAAAATGATCGAATTACCCTTCTAGCTAACAGAAAAAATGGGCGAAGTTAACCCAGTGGACTAAAATGGCAATGCTTAAAACTATTTGGACTAAAATGACAACGTTTCAAACCTTTAGAATAAACTGACAAAATAACCCAAACCAAATGGACCAAAATGACATTTAACTCAAATGATTATTTATACACATCTAACCATAGCCAAACCATAACTGTCATTTTGGTTCATTTTTTTTATATTTGATTACTCGATTTTTCTACTCATCCTAGTGTTGAAAAATGAGTGACCAGTCAACTAACAATACATTAAAAATTAAAAAAATAAAAATAAAAACCAGAATGGGACAGGAGGGTCATGTGGCATGTGGCCACGCTGGCAAAAAAAAAAAACAAAAAAACAATGGTAGTAAAGAAATTGAACAGCATAAGAACATGGGGAGGTCTTAAAGTAACACATTCATTTACACACAACAACAGTAGATCAAACAAGATGATGTTATTGTTTTTTTGTTGTTCACTCATCATGTGATCCTTTTCAGTTTTCACATATATTTTTATTATTATTATTTTATCAATATTAAAATCATCATTGTCAGTTAAAAAATATACATACATAAATCTGTATAGATAAAGATAATTAAGAGAATCCACTCACATGGCAACCATTGAATCAACCCTCTCTGGATCCTCATCAACTGCTCTTTCATTCCTTTCATTTGCAATATCTTCAATTCTCCTGAAAAATTCATCATAATTTAATTAATATTAATTTCATAAATTCTGAAACTGTAACAGCCCAAATAAGTCATGCCAGAATATTGCTAGCTTTCCCTGATGGAATGTCTATTCAAGAATTTACGCTTTTGTTTTCACCAGACGAATTGCTCACCCAAGCAAAATGCGTCCTGGTAGAGAACTGGTAGAGAAGGTTTCCACCCCTTATAATTTAAGATTTGATTTATAATAATCCGATATTCTGATATCCTAATTTTGATCCGGATAAAGTACAAATTTATCTAATCCGTTCGTGTAACATTCAAAGAAGTTAATGATCCAAAAATGAATAAGGTGGAACTAACATTCTAAATCATAGAGATCATAGAGATCTTAACTAACCTGTCTGCGGTTGTTGAGTTGGTTGTTAAGCTTTGTAACTTGTTTTCATCATCCAATCTACAAACACAAACACTTGAATTAATCAAATTCGGAGCGTAAAATGAAATACTCAACATGGGTCGATCGTACATTGCCTCATGTTGCAACAAAACTATCAATGTTTCATATGAATGTTACCTCGAAACGACATTGGTGGAAATAGAATGTATGAAAATGAGCAATAAGCAGAGAGCAATATGTCTAAGCAACATTCTAGGATAAATTCGCACAATCGAGTGTGCGAGTATAGATATATATATGTATGTATATATAGAGAGAGAGAGGAGAGAGAGAGTAGTGGTGATCAATGGAACAAAGATTAGAGGTGAGGGACGAAGGTGTTTAAAAAGGGAGAAGGCCAACACGAATCCATTAACATTTGCTCCTGAATAACTAACTCATAACACTTCACTTCACTCACTCTGGTTAACCCTGGTTAGGTTATGTCACACTCACTTTTTTATTGTTTTTGGAATTAGTTTTATTATATTATATATAGAGAGAGTAAAAAACAACATGTTTTCTTTTCTTTTTTCTTTTTTTTTTTTAATTTCCTTGGTAATATTTTTTATTTTCGATTTAATTGTACAGAAATAATTCGTCTTAAATAAAATGCTTCGGTTGGTTGTTCAAAAAAAAAAATTGTCTTATGAACTACGTATGAGATCGTTTCGTATTAAAGTATTTCGTGCGTATACTAAATCAATATTCGGATAAGTTAAAAATGATACAAAAAAAGGGATGCACTTCTCTATGAAAACAAATTGATAAAATACGTACAATTAATCTGAGCATATGATTTATACAGGTCGTATTATTACAATGATTAGGGTTAGGGGTGCAAACGAGCCGAGCCCGAGCTCGACCAGGCTCGAGCTCGAGCTCGTTTAACATATGAAAGCTCGGTTCGAAGGTAATTTTTCAAGCTTGAGCTCGGCTCGGGCTCGACTCGTTTAGTATATATTAATTAATTTTTATTAATTATAATTATTGTTATACATATAATTTAGTTATTTTTTATATTTATATAAAGGCAAATTGGATTTAAATAATCCCAACTCACTGTTATTGGCCAATAATAATCCCAACTCATTTAATCACCAATAATAATCCGAACTATTCACTTTTGTTTGTAAAATACTCCCAGTTAAAAAAACACTAACTAGGTTAAAAATTGCTAATGTGGCTTGCCACGTCACCTGCCACATCAGTTGCCACGTAATCAAAAAATGCCACGTAGACTGCCACATCAGCAGCCACGTCATCGAAAAATGCCACGTAGACTGCCACATCAGCTGCCACGTCATCAAAAACGCCACATCAACTGCCACGTCATATGACACATCAGCTAAAAGGGCCACATCAGATGCCACATCAGCAATTTTTTAACCTAGTTAGTGTTTTTTTAACTGGGAGTATTTTACAAACAAAAGTGAATAGTTCGGATTATTATTGGTGATTAAATGAGTTGGGATTATTATTGGCCAATAACAGTGAGTTGAGATTATTTATTTCCAATTTCCCTTATATAAATGGTAAAAATTATTATTTAAATATATGTTTAATATATTAATAAAAAATATATAAAAGAAGCTCGTTAAGGCTCGCGAGCCGGCTCGAGCTCGATAAACGAAGCTCGGGCTCGGGCTCGTTACTAAACGAGCTTGTTTTTTGGGTTCGGGCTTGAGCTCGAGCTCGTTTAAGCTCGGCTCATTCGAGATTTTTATCGAGCCGAGCTCGAGTAGCTAACGAGTAGCTCGGCTCGTTTGCACCCCTAATTAGGGTAAAACATCACAACTCTGCAATTACATCAGTTGATATTTCAGTAGAACTCCATCATAGACTTAAACTACTCGGTATTTGTTGTTACCAACGCGGTAATGTATATTTTCCCAATAATGGTTTTGTCACTTCTATTTAGGGCTGTAAACGAACCGAACGAACATGAACAAGGCCTTGTTCGTGTTCGTTCGTTAAGGAAATAAATGTGTTCACGAACGGTTCATGAAAACTTATCGAACGAGATTTTATGTTCGTGTTCGTTCATTAAGGAAATGAGCTTGTTCGCGAACGGTTCACGAATACAAACGAACACAAATAAATTTGGCGAACGCGACTAAGGATAAAGATAGATGGCCCAGAGAGTAGCACTCGAACTTGAATCCCTTATTATGGAACGGATGTCGATCGTATTCGCCGATATAAATAATGAGAAATGAAAGGGAAATGATGCATAAACATGGTGAAAGTGGGCTTCCTAGTTTAATTGTTAGGGTAATGAAATAAATAAAAGTTTAATAATATAAAAAGTACAAATAAAATATAAGAAAGTACAAAGATCTTCAATTAAAACACAAACATACGAATATAAACGAACGCAAATTAACGAATGTTCACGAACACGTTCACGAACACCTTACCGAACGTTCACGAACACAATCAAACGAACGAGACCTCTGTTCATGTTCGTTCATTTAACTAATCGAACGAAATTTCTTGTTCATGTTTGTTCGTTTATTAAAAGAACGAAAATAAACGAACTTCCCGCCGAACGGTTCACGAACTGTTCGCTGAACGTTCGGTTTACAGCCCTACTTCTGTTGAACTAAGTTACTACCGATATACATTTATCACGGATGATCAGTAACAACTTGCTAATGATCTTCAGTCATTTTTGAAAATCAAATTTCATGCAACTTGACACCAATCATGTAAATCTGAAACATTTTCAATGAAGCTTCTTTTAAAGCAACCATGGCGATGTACCTTGGACCCGATAGGGGGCATCCCATGGACCTCGTTAGGGCGTCGGCCCGGACCCACCCAAGGAAGCAGTTTCCCCTTAGAACCCTAACTAATGGGTTGGGGTCCTCACTTTTTAAAACCCTTAGAGGTTTCTTTTGTGACAACCGTCACTTTTCCGTACATTCCGTACACGAAATGAACAGTAATTTGTGCTTAAATGACTGTGCATGATCTGGTTTACCAGACAAATAAATTTCTGAATTCCATACAAGTGAATTCATGCATGATATATGCTACAAAAATTACGTTATGATAGCATTGCGTCAAAAATATTAGTAAACTCACCGGTAAGACACACTGTGTCAACAGAACTGCAGAAAGCAGTCAGACATTAGAATTGAGGCCTAGGTGTAGGTCCGATGACAAAAGTACATTAAAACCCAAGGGTACATATAAGGGTTTAATTTATAGACATTGCGAAAGCAAAAATAAGCACTAAAAAGCACCCGAAACGCACTTTAAGTGCAGAATTTTAGATAATTCAGCTCAATTCAGCATTTAAACACATGAATATTATGCAGAAATTTCGTTTTATCATCCAGAATATTTCCCTAAGTGTTGGGAATTGAAAGGGTACAAGAAGGGTACTTAAAAGACACTAAAAAGTGTGATTTAGCACTTTAACGAACCGGTGTCTAACCGCACAACCGGATATTACCCGGAACACCAAAATAATGCTAGAAGCATTGTTCCTACTTTTCTGAGCTAGTTATGGTCCCCGTACACCATAACACCCACTAGATATCTACCAACTAAGATATGCAACCAAATACTTGGAATTAAACTAACATTTACCATGAGATTTTACAATTTACCCCCCACCCCCTTACATAAGTGGACGGTCACAATGACCCCACCATAATCCTCATAAGATTTTCCCTAATCTTTCCATGATCCTCCTAGGATTTGATCAAGATTTATTTAGATGTTGTTTTGTACTAGGGGAACATCTTGCACTATGGATAATAATTTATGAGGATTATAAGGACTTATCATCTTCAACCATCACCAACAACACTCTTCTCTCCCTTCCTCCCTCCATGGCTACGGCCCAAACACCCCTCTTTCACCCTTCACTTTTCAACTCCTTTCCAAGCAATCTATGGTGATTCTAAGGTGTCTCGAGCTTAATTAGGAAGGTTGCAAGCAACGAAACTTGAAGGACCTTCACCATTTGCTTTTATCCACCTCATTTGCACTCTTGAACTTCCCTAGCCTTGAGCTAGTAGTAAGTGTTCTAAAACACCTTCTTGATCTTGTCTAGAGTGGTTAATAAGAGATTTGTCGGTTGAAAATCATGAACATACTAAATCACCAACTAAAAGTCTATCAAAGTGATGAATATGTTGGTTAATAGATGGATAATTGTGTAAAACTTGTTAAACTTGTTTTGTGATGATTATTTTGTGTTGTTTAATGCTAGTAGTAGTTCGGATCATCATCTAACCCGGATTAGTCATGTTCAAGAATCATGGCATAGAGTTTGTTAAAGTATGAAAAGGGGTTAAATGATGAAACACTACTACACACTAAACATGAACTTGTGTAAAAACGATTTTTCTTATAAAATGAAGTTCTAAACTAGTAGATCTAAAGATCTACAAGTGGTATTTTCGAAGAACCAACTGTAAGACGAAACCATGTTTTAAAACCGGATCTTTCATGAACTAGAGGTATTTTTGAGAACCAAAAAGTGTGCAGACACTTGTGTAACGAAAGGATTTAACAAAGAAATATTTTTGTAAATACCGACTAAAAGTTGTAAAACTTCATATTCTTTAAAAATAAAGTTTTCGAGATAATGATTTTATTTTTAAAAATGGAAAGATTTACTAAATGTGCTAGTAAGTTACTACACATTTTTGTAAATATTCAAGTTCATGAAATGGAGAAATTAGTGATTATTGTTGATGAATATTGTTGATAATTGTTGCTGATGATTGTTGACGATTTAAAAGAAAATAAACACATGTTTTGAAAACATGGGAAACCTTCATTTTTAGGGGAAACCCTGTCAAAATTTTTATAAATTTTGACACTTAGAAAAATATAAGTTTTTGAGAAACTTATTCCCTAAAAATGTATTTAAAAGTATTACCAAGGTTTCCCTAATTTTTGGTGACAAGAAATAAGGATTTCTTCAAAAAAATAAAAATGGATATTAAGTATATAAATATGTATATTTTTGAGAGAAAAATATATATTATTTTATCACCAACTTATGTGCTAAAGTGTGTATAGTATGTGTTATACGTGCTAGTGTATTAAGACTTAAAAATACACTAAATACTCATGAGAAGTATAAACATAAAAATACACATACAAGATACATAATTCGGGTGCAAAGTGCAAAACATGAAATACTTATATTAATTTTTGAGAAAATAATATAAGTAGGATACTTAGTTAAAAATATAAAATATTTTTAACACAACGATTCAAATACAAAAGAGAGTGACTGTACTTGTGCGACGCAAGTCTAGTGACTAACGTTAAGAAAACGCGTATAGGTTACGACGTTAATTAAGCAAATCCGGTGAAGTTTACGACGCACAGGAACGCAAAGTTGTGAGTTCATGCTCCCCCTTTTCTCTAACTGTTTTTGGTTTTATAACTCTCGGGGGTGAAATACATGTTACACATATTACAATTTTACATGACACATACTCAAGAAAACGGGAATTATACTTGAGTACGTGGGGTACTCAAGAAAGACTTGAATTATACATGACACATACTCAAGAAAACGGGAATTATACTTGAGTACGTGGGGTACTCAAGAAAGCTTCGAACACAGCGGTGGCACTACCGGAAATAACCCTCCGACTGGCTGCACCTATAAACAATTCCTGGACTGCAAGCCACTAAAATTTTGATGGCACAGGAGGTGCCGTTGCATTTGTACGTTGGGCAGAAAAGACTGACTCCATTCTAAGAATGAGTAACTGTTCGCCCCGACAGAGTGTTACTTATATCTCAGGGTTATTCGTAGATGGCGCACTCTCCTGGTGGAACCTTCAAGTTCAAACCCTTGGTGCAGATGCTGCTTATGCACTGAGCTGGGACGAGCTCAAGGAAATGATGGAAAAGAAGTACTGTTCTAGGACGGAAATCCAGAAGATTGAGGTGGAGTTCTGGAATTTGAAAATGGACGGACCGAAGATTCCTGAATACGTCCAACGATTTCACGACTTGTCTAGGGTCGTCCCCTACTTAGTCAAACCGGAATTTAAAAGGGTTGAACGATTCATTTGGGGACTTGCACCTCAGATCAGGAGCATGGTTACTACCTCAAAGTCCTCAACCATTGCAGAGGCTATCGATATGAGTGTCACTCTTACCGAAGAAGCTCTACGTGCTGGAAAATTTTCGGAACCTGAGGATAACAAGAAAGAGACTCATGTGGAGTTATCAGGCAATAAGAAAAGGAAGTCTTCGAACCTAAAGGTGGGCACACTAGTCAGCTATGGAAGCTCTAAAGCAAACAAAAGAAAGAAAGTGAATCCGCCACATGACAGGAAAACTGATGGAGCCACTAATAAGGCCGGTGGTAGAATATACTCGGGGACTAAACCGAAGTGCGGAGAATGCAATTTCCACCATGAAGGTCGATGTCCGAGGCCTAAGTGCGGAAAGTGTGGAAAAGAAGGGCACAGCAAGGTTGCTTGTTGGGCAAAGGACCCAGATGGGAGAAATAAGAGAATACCGGGTTGCTACAGATGTGGTGAAGCAGGGCACTTTAGGAAAGATTGCCCTAAGAAGAAACCAGCAAGGAAGGGTTTTCACGATTGAAACTCGTGAAGCACGCCAGGATCCAGATGCGGTTACGGGTACGTTCCCTATTAACCAACCTAATGCATCTACTTTTAATTAATACTGGCATCAACTTTAACCTTACATGCTTAGAACTTAAGAAACTGCTTGGCCTAGTTTCAAATAAAATAGACGTCCCATATTCTTTCGAAATAGGCATATAGAAGGCTAGTTGAAGCCGACGAAGCAAGTAAGGAATTATATTTTAGGGACTCAGAAGGCCTGAACCTTCTGTTACCCTTGACTTGAGAAGTCATGATATGATAGTCAGCATGGATTGGATATCCAAGTATAGAGCCTGAGGACATCCCCGTTATGGAAGAAGTTCCAGTAGCTTTTTCGGAGGACTTGCCAGGAATACCTCCACAGCGCCAAGATGAGCTTTGATAAATCTCATGCCAGGAGCGGTACCAGGGCTTAATGACGCCATACCGACTAGCTTCACCAGCGAAGCATGAACCTCTGATACAACTACAAGAGATGTTAGACAGAGGAAATTAAGGACATAATATCCTTAGTTAAGGAGACAAGGAGAAAGTTGGTAGTCTCCACTTTACATAAACTTCAGAAAATTGAGGATCAGTATCCTTTGCCAGGGACTGGTGACACAAATGAGCCAATCGTAAGGTTCCAGTTACCACTCAAAGATCAACTTGAGGACAAGATATCCTCCACTGTGAATACAAGAGGAAATATCCCTGAAACGACCTTTAGGACTTGCTTCGAGCATTACGAGACCCTTGTCGTATCATTTGGCTTAACACATGCATCGACAATATTCATGGACCTCATGAATCGAACGTGTGAGCCATACCTGGATAAGTCATATACTTATTGACTACATTCTTATATGGCCACCGACCAAGGAAGGTCGTGAGCAACAGCTGCAATTTACCTTGCAACTCTTAGAGAAAGCACAGTTGTGTGCAATGATGACGAAAAGCGGATTTCGAGCCCACGAAGGGAGAACTGAAGATACATGGTGGAGAAGAACGAAATTCATGCCAACCCTGCAACCAAGAGCTAAGGAGCTAGAGTTGCAAATATGTGACGTCTCTCGACAAAGTCTCGATTGTACGTCGATGCAACGAGACCACAACATTGCATACGCGACACATTGATTAAGGGATCATGAGAAAAGACCTTGAGATAGATACAGTGATTGCGCACCGCAACTGGACGTCATTACCTGAAAGAAAACGTTGCACGATCTTTATTGATCACAAGGGTTGCAGCACACCGATGATCGTAAGAACTCAAATATGAACTGAGCTGCTGAACGATGCGGACTGTATGAACACAATACGTGCTTGTGTGATAAACTTTAATGAAAAGTCGGAACACTCACTTGCCCTTAGTGGAGTTTTCCTACAACGGTATCTATCACACCACCGTCTAAACCGCTTCGTGTAAAGCTTTAGACGGAACATAATGAGTAGATTCCCGTCATGATCGAACGGATACAGAAATAAACAATCAACTAGCCCGAGATGGCCCAGGAAAACTAGAGGCAAGATCCTTCAGATATGTGATCATATCAGGACAGCCCGCAGAATAAAGAAAAATTACGCCGACGAGCGGCATAAGTCGAAAGAATTTGAGACAAGAAGTATCGCTTTGATGAGAGCCTCGCCTAGAGAAGGCGTAGTGTGATTTGGAAAACGAAAAGGTAGAATCCCCGGTGTAGGGATCAGAACCATTGCTCACAAGATGAAGCTCCTAGAAAAAGATCAGTAATGATCGCGACACATTCATGTGTCTAGTCTGTAGAGGAGTCTGACTTAAGGAACAGTCGTTGTTCCCACAAATAAGATTCACGTCAATGACAAACGACAAGAATTACTATAGAAACCTGTTGAGGTTTTGGACCAAGAGTCCGTGATACTATAGAAACCTGCTGAGGTTTTGGACCAAGAGTCCGTGATACTATAGAAACCTGCTGAGGTTTTGGACCAAGAGTCCGTGATACTATAGAAACCTGTTGAGGTTATGGACCAAGAGTCCACAAGATACATAAAAAGTCATGATCGACTTACTTGAGTACGATAGAATTCATGACATGGCCCAGAGATTTCATGGGAACATAAAGACAAATCATGAATCTAAGTGACCATATTGGTTTCACAACTCCCCTGCGACCGATGGCATCGCTTAAATTTCGGGACGAAATTCTTTTAACGGGGGGAGACAGTGACAACCGTCACTTTTCCGTACATTCCGTATACGAAATGAACAGTAATTTGTGCTTAAATGACTGTGCATGATCTGGTTTACCAGACAAATAAATTTCTGAATTCCATACAAGTGAATTCATGCATGATATATGCTACAAAAATTACGTTATGATAGCATTGCGTCAAAAATATTAGTAAACTCACCGGTAAGACACACTGTGTCAACAGAACTGCAGAAAGCAGTCAGACATTAGAATTGAGGCCAAGGTGTAGGTCCGATGACAAAAGTACATTAAAACCCAAGAGTACATATAAGGGTTTAATTTATAGACATTGCGAAAGCAAAAATAAGCACTAAAAAGCACCCGAAACGCACTTTAAGTGCAGAATTTTAGATAATTCAGCTCAATTCAGCATTTAAACACATGAATATTATGTAGAAATTTCGTTTTATCATCCAGAATATTTCCCTAAGTGTTGGGAATTGAAAGGGTACAAGAAGGGTACTTAAAAGACACTAAAAAGTGTGATTTAGCACTTTAACGAACCGGTGTCTAACCGCACAACCGGATATTACCCGGAACACCAAAATAATGCTAGAAGCATTGTTCCTACTTTTCTGAGCTAGTTATGGTCCCCGTACACCATAACACCCACTAGATATCTACCAACTAAGACATGCAACCAAATACTTGGAATTAAACTAACATTTACCATGAGATTTTACACTTTACCCCCCCCCCCCCCCTTACATAAGTGGACGGTCACAATGACCCCACCATAATCCTCATAAGATTTTCCCTAATCTTTCCATGATCCTCCTAGGATTTGATCAAGATTTATTTAGATGTTGTTTTGTACTAGGGGAACATCTTGCACTATGGATAATAACTTATGAGGATTATAAGGACTTATCATCTTCAACCATCACCAACAACACTCTTCTCTCCCTTCCTCCCTCCATGGCTACGGCCCAAACACCCCTCTTTCACCCTTCACTTTTCAACTCCTTTCCAAGCAATCTATGGTGATTCTAAGGTGTCTCGAGCTTAATTAGGAAGGTTGCAAGCAACGGAACTTGAAGGACCTTCACCATTTGCTTTTATCCACCTCATTTGCACTCTTGAACTTCCCTAGCCTTGAGCTAGTAGTAAGTGTTCTAAAACACCTTCTTGATCTTGTCTAGAGTGGTTAATAAGAGATTTGTCGGTTGAAAATCATGAACATACTAAATCACCAACTAAAAGTCTATCAAAGTGATGAATATGTTGGTTAATAGATGGATAATTGTGTAAAACTTGTTAAACTTGTTTTGTGATGATTATTTTGTGTTGTTTAATGCTAGTAGTAGTTCGGATCATCATCTAACCCGGATTAGTCATGTTCAAGAATCATGGCATAGAGTTTGTTAAAGTATGAAAAGGGGTTAAATGATGAAACACTACTACACACTAAACATGAACTTGTGTAAAAACGATTTTTCTTATAAAATGAAGTTCTAAACTAGTAGATCTAAAGATCTACAAGTGGTATTTTCGAAGAACCAACTGTAAGACGAAACCATGTTTTAAAACCGGATCTTTCATGAACTAGAGGTATTTTTGAGAACCAAAAAGTGTGCAGACACTTGTGTAACGAAAGGATTTAACAAAGAAATATTTTCGTAAATACCGACTAAAAGTTGTAAAACTTCATATTCTTTAAAAATAAAGTTTTCGAGATAATGATTTTATTTTTAAAAATGGAAAGATTTACTAAATGTGCTAGTAAGTTACTACACATTTTTGTAAATATTCAAGTTCATGAAATGGAGAAATTAGTGATTATTGTTGATGAATATTGTTGATAATTGTTGCTGATGATTGTTGACGATTTAAAAGAAAATAAACACATGTTTTGAAAACATGGGAAACCTTCATTTTTAGGGGAAACCCTGTCAAAATTTTTATAAATTTTGACACTTAGAAAAATATAAGTTTTTGAGAAACTTATTCCCTAAAAATGTATTTAAAAGTATTACCAAGGTTTCCCTAATTTTTGGTGACAAGAAATAAGGATTTCTTCAAAAAAATAAAAATGGATATTAAGTATATAAATATGTATATTTTTGAGAGAAAAATATATATTATTTTATCACCAACTTATGTGCTAAAGTGTGTATAGTATGTGTTATACGTGCTAGTGTATTAAGACTTAAAAATACACTAAATACTCATGAGAAGTATAAACATAAAAATACACATACAAGATACATAATTCGGGTGCAAAGTGCAAAACATGAAATACTTATATTAATTTTTGAGAAAATAATATAAGTAGGATACTTAGTTAAAAATATAAAATATTTTTAACACAACGATTCAAATACAAAAGAGAATGACTGTACTTGTGCGACGCAAGTCTAGTGACTAACGTTAAGAAAACGCGTATAGGTTACGACGTTAATTAAGCAAATCCGGTGAAGTTTACGACGCACAGGAACGCAAAGTTGTGAGTTCATGCTCCCCCTTTTCTCTAACTGTTTTTGGTTTTATAACTCTCGGGGGTGAAATACATGTTACACATATTACAATTTTTACAAATGGTAAAAATACGAGAAGCACTCTTGGTGAGAACGAGTACCGAGTGCAATATGAATTGAGAATACAAAAGAATACGAGAAGCACTCGTGGTGAGTGCAATATGACGAGCTTTAAGAAAAGCCTAGAAAATACTAGATCTTGTAAGCTTAAACTAGATATTGAGATGCCATTAATACTTAATTAGGGACGAGGGTTAGATCTAACGGGTACGGACGAGCCCCACTCATGGTCCTTATGTGACCTCTTGAGTGCTTCGGTGTCCCAGTCGAGGGAAATCGACACAGTCGTGGGAAATCGACACAGTCGAGGTTAATCGACACAGTCGAGGGAAATCGACACAGTCAAGGGAAATGGACGCAGTCGAGGTTAATCGACACAGTCGAGGGTAATCGACACAGTTAAAGGAGAAAATACTAATGCTCCATATGCTCACATGCCTTAAAGGAGCCAACACTAATGCTCCATATGTCCTCACATGCCTTAATGTCCTTGTATAAACAATCATATAAAACGTGGGGTACACAAGAAAACTTGAATGATACTTGAGTACGTGGGGTACTCAAGAAAACGGGAATTATACTTGAGTACGTGGGGTACTCAAGAAAGACTTGAATTATACATGACACATACTATGTTTTCATACAAAGTATAAAAACGTGAAATACAAAAACGCATGAACTCGCTCAACTTTATGTTGATGTTTTCCAAAATTACATGTATTTCAGGTGACAGGATGGATCTTGGGCGCAAGTGTCGTAACTAGAAGTAGACTACCAGTTTAGATGTCATCCACTTTTGTTGAATTGTAACCTTGTCAAAGGTCGTGTTTTGAAAACTTAAATAACAAGTGTTTGTAATACTCAAATTTTCATGAATGGATGAACATCGTTTTGATCATGTAGTTGTTTATTACGATTGAATGCAATGATAACAAGCTAGTCACACATCATACGCTTCCGCAAAAGACAGGGTGTGACATCTTTGTGCTAGAAATCATAATATTTTTATCGAGTACGACGTACTTCACACCTTCTAACCAGAATCAATGGTTATTTACGCCTTTTCATTTAGTCTTTAAGCAAATCCCGGTTACCTCAATATAGCTTGTTGACATTAAAATCACCCATAGTTCTTATAAGTAAAGACCAACCACATGGATTTAACAGTAAGGGTATTGAATCAATACTCTTATAGATTGCTCGAATAGAACTCGACGAAACTGAAATTTGAACAGAATTGAATTTGAAATAAGAATTCGAATTTGCTTTAGAGACTTATACACCATATGCTTTAATCATTTGTACTCCATACTTATTTACTTTTTAGAGTTAAATGCAATAACGGGGTAAAAATAACAAGATCACATAACTTGTCAAGTTTATTTTTTTATTTGTTATTTAGGGAAAAGATCAAATAGGAAGTTTATTTTGGCTAGGAAGTGTAGGAAGCAATAGGATTAGGACATGTGGCAACATTTAAAATAAAGAAAAATGGTATTTTAGTCAATCCAACCATTTCTTCTTCCTTTTCAAAACCCAACATTTTCAAAACCCACCATCTTCAACCATTTCTTCACTTTCTATCTCAATAATCACTACATTATAGTGCGATTTTCATCACAAATCAATGATTCAAACACTTGATCAACGTGTTCTTCAGTTTTTTTGAAGAAAACCCAGTTTAATTTCATAAAAAATCTCGTTTTTTCCGGTGATTTTGGAGATAATCACTCGATTCGTTCGATTCGAGCGCTAATAAGTGTTTCAATCATTCAAACTTCGTCAATTGTTGAAGAAATCATTTAGATTCATGTAAGAAATTCTTTAATTTCATCTTTATGGTCTGGGTTTTTGATTTAGTCATTGCGTTTTACGATCTTGGCGGGGGTCCGGGGGCAGCGCCCCTGGCGGGGTCCAAGGGGCAGAGCCCCTGGCTGGGGTTGAGCTGCTAGTGTAATAAAAATGCATCAGAAAAATTAATTTTCTGTAAATTGCCTCTGGAAAACTGCTTTCGTAGACAGTGTTTCTGGTTCTATAAACAACAGGTTCTGGTCATTGCGTTTTAGTTAGATTCTGGTTCTGTGAACAACAGTTTCTGGTTCTGTGAACAACAGTTTCTGGTCATTGCGTTTTAGACAGTTTCTGGTTCTATGAACAACAGTTTCAAGTCATTGCGTTTTAGACAGTTTCTGGTTCTGTGAACAACAGTTTCTGGTCATTGCGTTTTAGAAATAAAACATTTTTGAAGTGTTTTTACTCATTGCGTTTTAGGTAAACACATTTTTATGTGTATTCAGTTCATTGCGTTTTAGAGAGAACAGTTTCTTTTGTGTTTTTAGGCCATTGCGTTTTAGAAATAAGACAATTTTATGTGTTTTCTAGGCATTGCGTTTTAGAAATAAGACATTTTTAAGTGTTTTCTGGCCATTGCGTTTTATAAATAAGACATTTTTAAGTGTTTTGGGTGCATTGCGTTTTATAAAGTACACTTTCTTTTGTGTTTTTAGGCTATTGCGTTTTAGAAATAAGACATTTATTTGTGTTTTCTGGTCATTGCGTTTTAGAAATAAGACATTTCTTTGTGTTTTTGGTGCGTTGCGTTTTAGAAAAAGTCATTTTTTACGTTTTTTTTTCATTGCGTTTTACGCAACTGGGTTTTCTCCATTGCGTTTTACGCAACTGGGTTTTCAAATTTTTTTTTCGAAAATATATCAATAGTATACTCGTTTTAAAGATAAAAAAACGCTGGTTTTTTTGGTGCAATTTTTATAAAAAAATAATGTCGTATGCAAAAGTTATTAACGTTTAAAAAATGGAGGGGAATTGGAGGAGAGAGAAACTATTGTGCTGGATTGACTAGAATGCCCCTAACAAACTCATGCGCCTCTTTTTTTTTTTTTGCTTCAATTTCATTCATTTAATCTTAGCCCTTGATTAACTAAATGGATGGTCAAAATCACTTCCTAGCCTTCCTAGCCAAATAAACTTTCTATTGTATCTCCACTCTAATTATTTAATAATAATTAACATAATTTAAAATCAAGAATATACTTTTATAAATTGTTATGACCAAAGGGTTTTAGATACAAACACACACATAGACCATTTTTTCTCTAAGAAGTTGGGGTGGTGTGAGTGAATTCATAAAAGTTGTTGAATTAAATTGGTGAAAATGAATACTCGGTAATAAACCAAATCTAACACATTTATTGGGTTAGTTGCATATTGGGTTCAATAATTGGTATGGAAAATCTCTTTGGCAAAATCAAATCTAAATAATTAAATAATGTAGTAATGCATTTAAAATTTATGGTATATTCTTTATGTAAAATAAATGAGTCAGATGTTAATTGAATATATTTGAAAATGACTTTGTGCTAATTTCACTTTTCCTTTCCTCATAGTTCGTATTCTATTCTTTCTTCTTACCATTTTTATTCATAAGAAAACGATTTTAGGCCGTGGGGTATGGGGCGGGGTTTGGGCGTGGGTTGGGGTAAAACGCCCAAGGAACCACCCCGGGTGGGCTTGGGTTGGGGCGTGGCCCCTTGGGGCGTGGCCCCTTGGGGCTTGGGTTTCAAGCCGGGCGTGGGGCGGGGGAGCAAGGTGACATGACGGTTTGTGAATGGCCAAAAGAAAATAGCCGTTGGCCAACGGCTATATTAAAAAAAAAAAAAACTTATTCCATTTTTTCACTATAAAACTCACATTTTACTTCCATTTTTTACCACATTCAACCACATCTTCTATACATCTTCAATTCTCCTTCTACAAAACGAAAAAAATGCATCCTTACAACCGTCCTTTTGACCCGAGCAACCCGTATGGATTCCAAGAAAATAATCCTAGCCCACCACCCAATCGTCCAGTAGCTCGTCCATTTTTCATACACTCTCATATGCCCGACATGGCGGGTTATGCATCGTATATCGGGAATCGTGTATTTACTAACTTCCCAACTACCGAAGATTCAATACCTACCCCGTTTTCACAATCGCCCATCGACCTTTCACCAACCTCCATCGACCTTTCACAAAACGAATCCGTTCCCGAAACTCAACCACCCAAAGAGAATCCTACCGCATCGAAACCCATCAATTCTTGTAATGATCTATTTAAAAATATTAAAAACTTAAATTTGTGTTATTGGGTCTGCCCAGCGGGTCAGCCCAGCTGGTCAGCCCACAAGCCCACCAAACCCACGCCCCAAACCCCCGCCCCACCATACCGTGATCAATGTGGGTTTACCCATGTCCGCCACCCCATTCCACGTGTCAACCAATGCCCAACCCACGCCCCAACCCCCGCCCCACCATACCCCATGGTCTTAGTATAACCATATTATATATACGTGAAAGTCATGTTGATGCGGGTCCAAGTGTGGAGGAGCGGGCCATCATGTATTTAGAGACCCAAGATCGTGTAACAAAAGGGGTCTCACTAAAATGACTCTAACTTGGGCTACGGGGGTCCGTTTTGGGCTTGCGACCAGGCGAAACGAACGTGAGAACGAGCTCCATCTTGCTGCAAACGTGAGACAAAAGGGGTCATCGTCCGGGCCAAAAAACGCTTATTTCTATTAGTTATTTACATTTTTATGTTTTTTTTAAGTATTTTGGGCATTTTGTTTGTGGGCTTGTGTTTGGCTCGTTGTCTTTTTGAGGCCCGTTTTGAATTTGTGTTCCTATTTATATCTTTCTCTAGTAATTGGAAAAGACAGACTTGAATTTTGGGTTTAACTCTTTTTTCACTTCAAATTATGTGCCCTTTGGGTTGCAATTTGGGGGTTGGGAAGAACTGCACGGGTATTCGTAGAATTAACGTGTTTGATCTTCATTTTTCGTAACACACTCTGCGTCACATGTTTGTATTGATGTGTTAACATCGCGCATGTTAAGGGGCAGAATTTTGTGTTTAGCATGGTAAGGTTTGCTATTCAGAAAGGGGTAGCGGCTCAGCTTGTTGCCCGTCTACCTGCCATTAGTCTGTAATCGTCTCTGTTTAATTGAAAATCTCACAATGGAAAAAAAATTGTTTCAAATACATCAATCCTAACTCAAAAACATTTTAATATCGTATAACCCCAACAAACACATGTATACAGGGGCGGACCTACCTTAGGGGAAGGGGTAGCCTTCGCTACCGCTTGGCGCTCCGGCGGTAGTGTAAATTTTGGAAAAATTTGACATTTTTTCGATTTCGTTACCGCTTTTATATAAAACGTTACCGCTACGAAGATTTTCTAGATCCGCCACTGCATGTATACCATTTTTATTTAAACGAGTTAAACATGGTGTCAACTCAATATTGTTGACATGTTGTAAACCACTAATCGAATTGACGAGATGTAAATTTGCAATGAAGTTGAAACCGATTGAGGGGTATAACTGAGTTTGTAATAAAGTTGTAAACACATATAAATTACATATAATTTTAACCTTTATGTATTCTAATTTTGAATCAGGTTGACGGGTCGGCACGTTTAATGTTGGTACAACTAAAACATGACCCATTTAATAAATAGGTTAAAACAACCAACCGAAACTCTCTTTCTTGTTATATCAAATTTTTTTCCTACTTCAGTTTTATTTGAAATTGCAAACCAAAATATACATGCGGGTATATTTTTTAACGATAAACTAACTTACTCATAAATATTACTATGCTTGTGTGTAAGGGTGAAGTTCTATAGTGAACATTAGTGTATATACGAGCTGAGTGAACAAATTCTGACTATTGATTTACACACGTGTATGGCCAGGATTAGTTCACTCAGTTTGCAAAATACACTAGTGTTCATTCTTGAACTTAATCCCTTGTCTGTGTGTGTATATATATATATATATATATATATATATATGTATGTATAGGTAGAGGATCCTGTAAAAAAGGCCTAAAGTATGAGAAGGGTAAGAAAGAATCTCAGCCATTAGATCTTTTGATCTAATGGTTGAGATCAATAGGGACCAAATTGTAAAATATTTTCATTAATTTGGACTGATTTGAAATATCTAGGGGCAATATAGTCTTTTAAACCCACTAAAATTAGGTAATGCACCTGTAACTTCCCCCCATCTTTTTTAAACGTCAATAACTTTTTATACGTAACTTTTTTTTTAAATTACACCATAATGACGAGCGTTTTTTTATCTTTAATATGAGTACCATATTGCTATACTTATATAGAGAAAAAAATATGTTTCGATCAGATGTTTAGTCAATGAATGGTGTTATATACTTGCTGAATGGTGTTATATACTTGCTGAATGGTTTATATACTTACTGAATTGTGTTATATACTTGCTGAATGGTGTTATATACTTACTGAATGGTGTTATATACTTGTTGAATGCTGAATGGTGTTATATACTTGCTGAATGGTGTTATATACTTGCTGAATTGTGTTATATACTTTCTATAATTAAGGTGGCGGTTATGAGAAGTTTTTAATTAATTGAATTAATGATAAAATTACTTGTTTACCCTTTTCAATTAATTTAGATCTAATGGCTGAGATTCTTTCTTACCTTTCTCATACTTTTGGTCTTTTTTACAATAACCTTACCCTGTATGTATATACTTATTGGTAAAAACTAACATGTTGAAAAGTGTATGGAAGTGGTGACCTAACTAACCACTTTAACGTCACACCTAACTGACCGACTCTAGTTCATGTGTTGGGCTTGAGTGAGGATCTCTCACGTGTAACATGCCACGAATCACGTGCCATGTTTTTTTTTTTTAATCTCTTAATAATTCACTCAGCCCCAATTTATTGACATTCAGCGGTTGTTACGTAAATAAGCTCAGATAATTATTATCCCACGATGTAATCCTTGTGTCCACTATTCTTTTAATCCTCTATTTCTTTTTGTTGAACGTGTTATTCCTTCATTTATTAGCTTACGGTGATTATATTTTAAGCTACACTTAATGGAGTAATCAGCATTTCTATTATTAATATCACTTTTTGAAAATGTGTAGTGAACCAGTGTTACTAAAAAAAAACAAGGAGTTGTTTGTTTAGCACTTAGTAGGACTCTTAATGATTCAGATTTCTTACTGGTTCAGACTGTTTGTTTCGCAAGCAGACGTCTAAATGATTCAGACATTTGCCTCTGAATGGTTAACCAGTATACAAAGTCTAAATGGTTAAGACCTCTTACCTGAATTGGTCAGACATTTGCATCTGAATGGTTAAACATTATATTGTCTCTTAATGGTTCAGATATCTTACTGATTCAGCACTTACCCATTCAGAAGTTGCCAAACAGCTCCTAAGCGTTACACAAAAACATAAAAACGAATACTATATAACACGTAAAAAAAATTCTCCTATACTGACATCGGGTATTGCATGTAGGTCTGCTGGCGCTAGAGTAGGGATAAGTGTGGTACCGGTACCATACCTAACCGGTACCGGTACCGAAATTCATCAAAACTGGGTACCGGTACGGGTACCGAAATATTCGGTACGCTATCGGTATTTAGAGGTAAAATTCGGTATTTTACCGGTATCGTACCAAAGCGGTATCAATAACGAAAGTACCGATACCGAAAATGCCAAAAAATGAGTACCGGCACCAAAAAAATTCGGTACGAGAAATTTGATACAGGTACCCAGTGGCCAGTGGCCAGTACCAAATGCTCATCCTACGATGGAGTAGTTAATTATATATAAGATGTTAGGTTAATTTACTTGTATGTAGTTTCGTGGGGTCACGTGAATTTATTGTATTTGTATTTGAGTGTCGACCTAAACACAATGTATTAAACCGACAAAGGTTCACCTTTTATTGATTTATGGTTAAACCACAAAGGGTGGTTGTATATTGATAGTATGTCAAATGAGTAACACTTTGGGATCTTATATGGAATATTATATTATATTGTGTAAATGATAGATACAGTATTTATAGATAGATATAATTAGTCTAACAGACAATGGCCTGTAACTTGGATAGTAAGAAGAAAAACCTATGTGTCGATAACAAATGTGTAACTTGAATCATAAGATATAATTTGTAGATGTAAATTCCACATAAAGATTTCCATTTTTTTTAAACTTAAACTTCATTAAAAACAGACTCACTCGATCCCCAAGGCGAAGACCAACCAGCCTAAAAAGCCCATTACATCAGATCACATTTACACCATTCTTCCCAAGTACATGCTCTAGTTCTATGTCTATGTTTATACCACATATAACCATAATTCTTCACATCCGCTATAACCTCCACTGTTTTAGTATTTATGTCATTAAATATGCAATCATTCCGAGCCTTTCATATTCTCCAACATCCTATAATCATCAAACCTTGAACCATGTCCTTTTTCGCCGAAGTAAGCCGCGTATTCTTGTAAACTTCCATCAGATCTTTTAAACCAAACGTGAAAATGTTCGGCAACCAACACCACGATGCAATCGCCTACCAAACTGCACAAGAAAAAATACAACCTGTAAAAATATGCTCTGCAGTCTCCTCGCGTCAACGTGCACTTAGAATTCTCCACTTGAATGTTTCTCGCCAAAGATTTCCATAAGCAACATTTTCTCTAACAAAATGACAATCAACTTTCACATGTTTTTGCATTGTATGAAAGACAATTCATCATTAAAGACTTAAATATCGTATCATGATTATTTTTATTATCTATACGTAATGAATAAAACGTGTAGTTAATACAATTACATTCTTATAATCGTGATGGCAAGGCCGAGCATTTAGTACAATTAACCTAGGCTTAGGCTTAGGAACACCACAAAGATAGGGTCTCCAATTATAAAAATTATATATGCTAATCGTTATTATTAGTGCAAGTTTATTCTTTTAGATTTGTTTAGTGTTGATCAGTTTTGTTTAAACATAATGGAAAACATGAATAACATACCTGTTACAGCAGACATGCCAGCAGAGAATCCAGTCAGAGATGCAGCCATTGAGTTCGACGTAGATGTCAGTATGATCTGGTTCCTCCTTAGGGTGTAAGATTATGATGGTGATGAAACCGAAACAAGGGAAGGATTCGGTTGGGAGAGAGAGCCGATTGATGTTATTAGGGTTTCTGTAATTGTCTAACTTGTGTAACCCTTAAACTCTCTAATACTCTCCTTATATATACACCCAAGAGGAAACCTAATTAGTAATAAGAGTAATATGGTCCATCAACAATTACCAACTAATTATTAATAGGTTATTAATATATTTTGATCTATATAATATAAATGATTATAAAGGCTACAAAATTAAATATTACATTAATAATATATTTAATCTCACATTCTCCCACTTAGCCGAGTAATCATTTATCGTGAGTATTAGATGAGCCTGGCCAGGTGTTAACACTCATTTTAGCCTTAAACCAAGAACTATAGCAGAGAAATACAGTCGTTGAATCATCATTCGACTCAGGACCCCCATTAGTCATACTATAGCCTCAATTTAAAACCTAACAGTTATGATCAAAATACGCATAAGCCATTTAGCATCTGATTTGTATTTATATTTGTCTATATGTCATTACACCGGCAGAACACATGTTAGAAACATACAAAATCAAACTGAGGAAATTTCATTAATTAAAACATAAGCTAGTACAATATTGTCACACCCTCCAAAAACCCCACCCCGCCTTGGAGGTGTGACATGCCCAGGATCATAGCCACCAATCATATTGAACAAAGCATGTAAGTAATTTTTATAAAATCCAACACAATACAATTGGTGTCAAAACATAGTTTGAGTTTACAGCGGAAGCAAAACATAAATATAAATTTTAATTGAAATGTTTTCCCACAACGACCACGCCTCCTCGTGCAAGCTCCTTAAGCTAGAGATCTAACAACCTGCAAGGCATGTAACAACGAGTCAACAACAAAGTTGAGTGAATTCACGTTTCTGTTCACTGGCTTACTAGCCCGTAGGATTATCCCGAAGTTTTGTTTTGTTGTCCTACCCAGGACGAACGTACGTTATTCTGCACTCTGGAGAATTCGTATGTATCGCCGTCTCCCAGACATGTGTGCGAAGATTAGTGGAGTGGCATCCTACCTACTGAGGATGGCCGTGCCTTGTAGAAAGTCTGTGAACTCACCTTGATTTAACAAGCTTCCTGATTCTAACTCTTCTGAGAATTAGCATCTACTTTGGTTGTAAGGGTATGGGGTAGAGTTTAGCCTACTGATAAGCTTAATAACCTAATTTGCACACGAAACTAGGTAAGTAATTTAATACAGCTTTTACGATAACTCACGAGATCAAACCCTCACAACAAATGACAAAGTGCGATACTTAAACATCCAGCGGATTCACAACGAATGACAGAGTATAGTCCGATTTCGAACAGCATTCAAACATTCAAGTCGAAATCACGACGGATGACAAAGTATAAACCCAATTTGAGCAGCACTTAAACATCTATCGGATAGTTTCAATCGATCGGACATTGAATCGTAATAGCGATCAAATTAATACCCTGTATCGTAGCAGCAATTAGTGATTGTGTGTGTTAATTGTAGTAATCGGAAGATAACTCGATGCCTGAAACGAATTTCTTCGTCGAATGAACACCAGAAATCGAGTGCCAATGTCCTCTATTTATACCCGAAATATGACTTGGCTTACGGACCGTAACAAATATTCCCTTACGGTCCGTAAGGGACACCTCCTTCTTATAGGGTAGCTACGTGTGAGACTAGCCTAGCTGAGTCAACAGTTTCTTAAAATTCTGTTCTGACAACGAATTATATAGATAATCATCAATAGAAAATACCCCCCCTGAGTTTTAGGGGCCCTAATCCTGATTCTGATTGTTCTGGAAATCTTAGGGTTTCTGCAGAATCACTTGGGTTTCTCAATTTGGGTTTCCTATTGGACTAATTATAATACTAAATAGGACTTTTTAGTGAGAGTTGCTACATTCTCCCCTCCTTATAGAAATCTCGTCCTCGAGATTTACTCAAATAGGTAAGGATACTAGTACTAATCTTTTATGCTCGAGAAACTTAACCTTTCTGTTTTATATCTAAAGTCACAAATCTTTAAACTTTTCATTTATCTCTATGTCTTAAAGAAATACTACCAGAAATTTGTCAGATAGATATTTCTTAAGGTTGTATACATGAAATACTTAAGGATGACTTATCCTTAACCCATAGCACTTAAAATAAATATTGAGTCTTGCACTTGGAATGAAGCATCGTTATGGATCATTGAACACTTTACCGGTTATAGTCTGGTTTTCATCAAAAACTTTTTCCTTATTAAAACCAAGTTCACTATAACCAATGGCTCTGATACCACTCTGTCACACCCTCCAAAAACCCCACCCCGCCTTGGAGGCGTAACATGCCCAGGATCATAGCCACCAATCATATTGAACAAAGCATGTAAGTAATTTTTATAAAATCCAACACAATACAATTGGTGTCAAAACATAGTTTGAGTTTACAGCGGAAGCAAAACATAAATATAAATTTTAATTGAAATGTTTTCCCACAACGACCACGCCTCCTCGTGCAAGCTCCTTAAGCTAGGGATCTAACAACCTGCAAGGCATGTAACAACGAGTCAACAACAAAGTTGAGTGAATTCACGTTTCTGTTCACTGGCTTACTAGCCCGTAGGATTATCCCAAAGTTTTGTTTTGTTGTCCTACCCAGGACGAACGTACGTTATTCTGCACTCTGGAGAATTCGTATGTATCGCGGTCTCCCAGACATGTGTGCGAAGATTAGTGGAGTGGCATCTTACCTACTGAGGATGGCCGTGCCTTGTAGAAAGTCTGTGAACTCACCTTGATTTAACAAGCTTCCTGATTCTAACTCTTCTGAGAATTAGCATCTACTTTGGTTGTAAGGGTATGGGGTAGAGTTTAGCCTACTGATAAGCTTAATAACCTAATTTGCACACGAAACTAGGTAAGTAATTTAATACAGCTTTTACGATAACTCACGAGATCAAACCCTCACAACAAATGACAAAGTGCGATACTTAAACATCCAGCGGATTCACAACGAATGACAGAGTATAGTCCGATTTCGAACAGCACTCAAACATTCAAGTCGAAATCACGACGGATGACAAAGTATAAACCCAATTTGAGCAGCACTTAAACATCTATCGGATAGTTTCAATCGATCGGACATTGAATCGTAATAGCGATCAAATTAATACCCTGTATCGTAGCAGCAATTAGTGATTGTGTGTGTTAATTGTAGTAAGCGGAAGATAACTCGATACCTGAAACGAATTTCTTCGTCAAATGAACACCAGAAATCGAGTGCCAATGTCCTCTATTTATACCCGAAATATGACTTGGCTTACGGACCGTAACAAATATTCCCTTACGGTCCGTAAGGGACACCTCCTTCTTATAGGGTAGCTACGTGTGAGACTAGCCTAGCTGAGTCAACAGTTTCTTAAAATTTTGTTCTGACAACGAATTATATAGATAATCATCAATAGAAAATACCCCCCCTGAGTTTTAGGGGCCCTAATCCTGATTCTGATTGTTCTGGAAATCTTAGGGTTTCTGCAGAATCACTTGGGTTTCTCAATTTGGGTTTCCTATTGGACTAATTATAATACTAAATAGGACTTTTTAGTGAGAGTTGCTACAAATATGCCATTAAATAAGGTCTTTAGTAAGTCCCATATTCGATACATGTTCTTCGAAAACTTTAGGTGGGAGACCTTTGTCATCGGATCCGCAAGCATATCTTTAGTACTAATATACTCAATACAAAGATTATTTTCCTCAACTCGTTCACGTACGAACAAATATTTTGTATCGAGATATAAACCAGCTCCAGTTGAACTGTTACTGTTCGAGAAACTAACGGCAACTCAGTTATCATAGTAAAGCTTCAATGGTCTAGAAATGGAATTAACGATTTTGAGTCCAATGATCAAATTTCTAAGCAACATTCCATGACAGGTTGAGTTGTAAACAGCAATGTATTCTGCCATCATTATGGAAGTCGTGGTTAAATGTTGTTTATGACTCTTCCATGAGATAGGTTCGCCTGCTAACATAAAGACGTAGCCCGAAGTGGATTTCTTGTCATCTTTGCATTTGGCAAAGTCAAAATCAGAATAACCTACCACTTCTAAGTGATCACTTCTCCTATAAGTCAGTTTATAGTCTTTCGTCCCTTGCAGATAACTAAGGACCTACTTAGCTGCTTTCCAGTGATCTAGGTCAGGATTAGTCTGATAACGGCCTTGCATTCCAGCAATATAAGTGATATCTGGGCGAGTACAGACTTGAGCATACATCAGGCTCCCGACTACTGACGCGTAAGGTATTTGGCTCATTTGCTCCTTTTCAACCTCTGTTGTCGGACACTGGAATGAACCGAAAACATCTCCCTTAACTACTGGAGCGACTGAGGGTTTGCACTGTTGCATGTTGTAACGTGTAAGGACACGATCTATGTAAGTCTTTTGAGACAATCCTAAGATCCCTTTATGTCTATCTCGGTGAATTTCGATGCCAATGACGTAAGAAGCATCTCCGAGATCCTTCATGTCGAAGTTATGCGAGAGTAACCGCTTCGACTCATGCAACATGTCTAAACTATTACTTGCCAATAGAATATCATCTACGTATAGGACAAGTATAGTAAAGTTACTCCCACTCATCTTGAGGTAGGTGCATTGATCCACTTGATTCTTCATAAAACCTTGTCTCTTCATGACTTCACCAAACTTGAGGTACCATTGACGTGATGATTGTTTTAACCCATAAATGGATTTCTTCAACTTACATACTAGATGCTCCTGACCTTCAGGTTGTTTCATGTAAACATCTTCGTCTAAGTCTTCGTTAAGGAAAGCAGTTTTGACGTCCATATGATGCAGCTCCAAATCAAAATGAGCTACTAGTGCCATAATGATCCTTAATGAATCTTTACGAGAGACAGGTGAAAACTTCTCTTGATAATCAATTCCCTCTTTCTGAGTGTAGCCCTTTGCAACCAATCTCGCTTTGTAGTGTTCAACGTTCCCATTTGGATCCAATTTTGTTTTGAACACCCGTTTACATCCTACAGGTTTAACACCGTTGGGTAATTCGACCAAATCCCAAATGTCATTTTTCTTCATGGATTCAAGCTCATCAATCATCGCTTTGTTCCATTCAGAAGACTGATCACTGCTAATGCCTTCATTATAAGAGATAGGATCATTGAGCTTTCCAGCATCCATTTCAGTCATGTAGGTAACATAATTAGTAGGTCGTCTTTGCCTAGATGACCTCCTGAGTTGATTATCGGGTTCAGCGTTATCTTGGTTTTGAGCGTTTGATGTGCCTTCATTATGAGGTATAATGGGTTCTGATTTTGGAGATGAAGTTGGTGCAGTAGCTTGAGGTGCAGTTGTTGCATTGGGTACAAGAGGAGTAAATGGAGTAATGGTAAGCGACGAGTCTCCCCCCCCTCCCGCGTCTTGTACTTCTTGGAATTCTCCGTAAGGGTTGGTACTGCTCCCACTGACCTTGAAATCCTCCAGGAACGCAGCACGCTTGGTTTCAACAATACGGGTGACATGGGAAGGACAATAGAATCGATAACCCTTTGAATGATCAGGATACCCGATAAAGAAACAGGTAACTGTTTTAGGGTCAAGTTTCCTTAGGAAAGGATTATAGAGTTTTGCTTCAGCAATGCAGCCCCATACTTTCATATATTTAAGACTTGGTTTCCTTCATGTACAAAGTTCATAAGGAGTTTTTAGGGACAGACTTAGAAGGAACTCTATTGAGTATATGAACAGCTGCTTTTAACGCTTCAGTCCAGAGGAATAATGGTAAATAAGTGTTGGCTAACATACTGTGCACCATGTTCATAAGGGTACGATTTCTTCGTTCAGCCACACCGTTCTACTGAGGTGTACCAGGCATGTTGTATTGGTTCACAATCCCTGGCCCTTACAAAACTCATAAAATGGACCAGGAGCTTGACCCACATCAATATGTCTTCCATAATATTCACCGCCTCTATCTGATCTTACAACTTTAATCTGACGATCTAATTGCTTTTCAACTTCAGCTTTATAATCTTTAAAAGTTGTAAGAGATTCAGACTTTTCCTTAATAAGATACAAATACATGTAACGAGAATAATCATCAATGAAAGTGATAAATAAAGTATGTCCTGTTATGACAGCGATTTGGTAGGGACCACTTATGTCAGTGTGAATGGGTTCTAATAAATTAGAGCTCCTAGTGGCACATTTCTTATTCGCTAATGTCATTTTGCCTTTAAGATATTTTACACATTGTCACACCCCGATATTTCCACGTATTACCGGTGGGCCCGGTGGGGAGTATCGTGACGTAGTTGATATCATCATAGACAATTTATCACAGATTATATACACAGCGGAAGTCGAAAGATATAAACATTACAAACCGAATGGAAGTAATATCATTTATTACAAAAACGGTTGTAAAGGATCCACAGGCGGATCAAAGTTAAAAGAAACACTGTTCAGCAAATTTATTAACATCTAAGCTTGCAAGACTCTTTATTGATGTAAGGAGTAGCCAGCCTATTCCGATTAGTACCTGCACTTAACCTTTTTGGAAAATACGTCAGTTTTCACTGGTAAATACAATTAACCGACTCATTTTGAAAATGTTTAAAAAAAATTGATTTGAATGCACAAGGCACAAAATATCTTTTATAACTTGGGATAATTATTTAAATATAAACTTGTAAAAGAATTATATGTTTGTTATACGTTCAGTAGCCCAGGCTGAACACCGGGTTAAAGATTAATTGACACACCACATACTATAATCCCGCGGCGAGTTATTCTCGAACGACGGTTATATCTTTTTATATATGCACCGGCTGGTGTATGCCTACACCCCGTGCTTAGGTCGTGGCCATTTCAATGAATGATGCCAAGGATATCCGGGACATGGTCATTAACCCCCCAAAGGCTTTAAGCAAACAAAACAGATTAAACGGGTCATCTCAATAAATTAACCTTCATATGATTAACAATTCAATGCCCGACCAAGCGGTATTTTATATACCATACCCGAAGCCCGTATAAGGGAAAATAAGTTAAAAGTATTTACCTGAGCAAATTATATAAATTTATCCCAGCCGTACAAATCAGCAAGTGCAAGTATCTTTTACTGGTCTCCTAAATCTGGAACGAAAGTTTTAATTAACCTATTAGATTCCTAACGGGTCTTACTTAAGTTAAACTTAGACCGGTTAGTTTTAAAGAAAGGTATACGGTTCAAACGCAAGATTAAGTGAAGACCGGATTAGAGTGTGGTTTAGAACCGACAAGTTTGAAGACTTGTATAATATGGGTAAACTAAACTCATTCGGGATTTTGAAGTAAATATGTTAAGGTTTGACCCGTTTCGGTTAATTTATGCAAACTAGTTACATAACCCGTACAGAATGCGATAAATGCATAACGGGTAACCAAATGAGTCATGAACAGGTTTCCTAAGTTAATATGCCTTAAATATGTTGTGATATCAGTAGGATACCTTCCAATATGCCCAAAACAAATTTAAACTCAAATTAAGCCCCGTAGGGGTATTTTGGTCATTTACCTAAGGCATATAAACTACCTATCATACAACTAACTAAACGAAGTGACCATAAGGTATAACCTCGGAAGGTTATTCCCTATACAACTATGGTCACCTATTGTGTTTGGTCGGATCCTAATGATCGACCAAACGGGTCTAGTTCGAAAGTCTAAGCGGTTGTTTAGACCGCTTATCTTACGACCCTACATAAGCACTAAACCTAAAGTGATGAGTTAAACATGTTAAAACATGTTTAACAAAGTTAGAAAACAAGTTTGATATCAAGACAAAGGGTCTTGATACCCAAAAAATAGTTTGGTTGAAAAATACGCATAAACGTGCATTTTGACCGAAACTATGACTCGTCACTAAGCCTAAATAAGGTGGTAATCAGTAGGTATAGTCACAAGAGACTATAACCATCGTGATTATGCTCACGTTATGAAGTTCAAATGGACTTCGTGTTGACCATTGACTGGTCAAAGCAGAAAGTCAAACACTGTTTGACTTTCCCGCTTAAAAACGCATAAAAGAATGAAAGAAGCTTACAAAGGGTCCAAGCTAGGAAGATATTGATTCAAATTGCTCAGGTATGAATTGTTAAACCCCAACTTAGAGCTATTTGAATCAGATTGTGAGGAATGAGAATGAAGGTGTTGGGTTTATATAGATTTCGGTAAACCGTTAGGATCGTTCCTCGTAAACCGTGCTTGAACCATGACCTTACACTTGGGCCCAGGGTTTTAGAATACCATGGGAAAATGTAAAACCATCAAATACCTCAATAATGGACCAAGTTCAATGTATCTGCCATAAATTTCAAAAATGGTCCCTGCACTTGTAAAACTTGATTTTTGGCACTTTTAAGCCTCGTTAACCCCATTTCAAGGCTCTAAAATAAATTTAAAGTATAGAGAACTTAAAATATGCTCAAAAACATCTTGGATGTCGGCTCGTTTGTTCGTACGGTTACGTTGTTCGGTTAATTACGACGGAAGTCGTAACGAACGCAAAAACTATCCAAATTAAGCGACGAATAGAATTTTATCATGCCAATCACTAAAATAAAATATTTAATGATTATATAAATTTTTGGATGTCCGGATATATATTTAGAACGTAAGATATGCGCGAAAATGCAAACTTATGCACTTTTTGACGCTTTTAGTCCCTGTTGATCAAATAAGTTTATTTTTGCGCACCAAACACCTCTAACCCTATTTCTAAGCTATGTAAAGGATATTTAGAGCATGTTTAACTTATGATCATATTCCGGAAGGTTCGATACCATACGAATCAGTATACTTTTTCAGTTTGACGTAAATAGTCCCTTAAATCGCACAAAGTAGCGCGAAATGTCATTTGATGATATCCAAGCCTTACATGGCCCATAATGGGTATTCCCAAGCATGTGTTTAAATATTACTACGCTCTCATTTGCTTAAATGGTCACCAAAAGGCGTAGATTCAAAAGTTGACGCTTTTGGGTCCCTCTGATGCGCAAACTTGCGTATATCATCATTTAATAGCATCGAAGCCTTATCTAATCCATGTTAGGCACTCTTGAGAGTATTATTAAACATCGCGATGCTTTGGGTTTGTAAAAAGGTCATTCAGAGGTATAATTAAACATATTGACACTTTTAGTCTCTCTAACTTGCAAAGTTGCGATTAACTTTACTTATAGGCATAAAAGCCCTTAATGGCCAATATTAGGCATTCCCGAGAGTATAATCAATTATCATGAAGCTCTCAGTTTGTTAAAAGGTCACTCAGAGGTAAGAATTAACATGTTGACGCTTTTCACCCTTCATCGCGCAAACTTTCAATTAATTACGCAAACGACTACTCTTGATCAACAAGTGGCTCATTTGTGAACATGATTACCGTGTAACGTTATTCAGAGGCTTATAATAAGCATGTTAACATTTCCAGTCCTTCTATAATCAAAGTTTTTGATTTTTCGCAAAATTAGTCCCTCAAATTCAACGTTTGACTTTATTAGGGTTTATTACACGTGTCAATACATTATTGGACGTGATTTTACGAGGTGTTACATCCTCACCCCCTTAAAAGAAATCTCGACCTCGAGATTTGCTAAAGTAGTGGAAGTACTTTCCATGTATCATGGACTTATCCTCCATAGCATATTTGGGCCTCTACGGGCATCTCAGTTGACCTATACAATAGGTACGTACTCTATTTCGGAGCTTCTTAACCTGTCGATTCTTAATCTACACAGGTTTCTTATCAAACCATAAATTTTCATTAGTCTGCATATCCTTATGTGACAATGCTTCTTGACTTATTGTCTATACATATCTTTAGATCACAGTTGTGGAACATATTGATTTCCATCAAGCTCCTCAGGTAAGTTTTAGCTTATAGCTTACCAATCTTGATATATTCGATTTCCTCGAATGATTCTATATATCAGAACTTAACTAGCCCTGTAAATTGAAAATTCAGCACACCCTTCTTAGGGTGATACCTTCAATTGAACCTTATTCCTTATTAAGGATTCAAGAGGGTTGCGACTTTCATCAATCCTTGATTTTTCCGCCGATTACTGGCAACTTTCAGATGATTATGAATTTGTATGATCTTATTCGTTGTTTCCAAGGCAACTTTCAGATCCTGATAATTGGACTTACCAAACTTCTGTCCAATAACAGATGTCTATCATCCCATATATACAAGGTCTCCAAAGGAGCAACCTTGATACTTATCACAACTATTATAGAGAAACTCACTTAAGGTGAGATGGTTATTCCAACTACTGCCTAAAACCAATCTTAAGGAATAGCAAATCCTTACGGTTAGTCGAACAAATCGACTATCTTGGGCAGCTGATGGCGATTCTTAATTGTTGCCTAAATAGGGTTGCGGTAACCAATGCATAAGCAAGAGAACCGTCTTTCCTAACTAATAATATTGAAACTCTTAGAATTACGAATTAGGCTTTAAGAACCTTTATCTTAAAATTCATCTAGCTAGGGTTTCTATTATTCCCGAGTTGGAGGTACTAATCGTCACGGAGATTTCACGATATTGTAGCCCTAAGCGGGATGTTAATCTTAACTCTACTTGTCTCAGGAGGTAAACAGGGTAGTCTTTGGAGAAGATAATCAAGACACAAGGAGATTACAGAGATTTTCCAAATCTCAAGCTCCAGTTCATCTATCTATACCCGTGTCAGATAAATGACACATTTACTTTACGAATGCAAGGATGCCTAAATTTGCGACACGTACTTGGACATTTCTAGATTGGATATCTTCTTTGAATACCATTAGCCGATTCTAGTACTATATGACCATCGGGATATCTCAGCGGTTCCGTGCATTAAACCTCCATACTGATCAGGCATGGAAGCAATCTATGGAACACACTAGGATACGCCAATCCTCATATGGCTATTTTATCAAGCATAGTCTAGCATTCGCAGTTGATAGAAATCAATAAGATAACAAAATAAAGTAACATAAATTGTCGTACTCGATCTGGAGAAAGAGTACTTTAGATTTTTATGAATGAAGATTATTTGATGAAAATAGAAGGAAAGGTCTCTATGATTTTCTTTGGCAAGTCTTACCTTATGCTTAATATATGGAGTTCTTATGGGATAATTCTAAAAGTTTTCTAAGCTTATGGTCTATGAAAGACTCAATAGCACCTGAATCCAAACATGATTCTTAGTAAACCCATCATAATAAGGGATGTACCTGGTGTCATTTTTCATATGAACTGTCTCAATAGCGCCTCTATTCTTAGTCTCTCTATACTTGGCTATACTCTCTTTGACAGTTTTAGGGCAATCTCAGCTTTGACCGGTTTATTTCTTAACCCATAAAATGTAAGTGGCTGAGGTAGATCCATAATGGATTTATAAGAAGCAAGCTTTTAATATGCCTTCTTATTTTCGATACTAAACCACCAATATATAGTGCATTATGCTTGGATTTTGGATGAACCGAATAGGACAGTATTCCAGACAATAAATTATAGTCTGTATTATATTGTCGACAGTCTAGGTCCTTCATGGTGAAAGTCAAAAATTCTTATTCCATCATTTCTATTCCGTGTCGCAAACAACCGGTTTTTTTTTTCTGATGAGTCCATAAACTTGGACCATCCTATATTGTATGAGGGTATCTTTCCTGTGGACTTTATTAACGTCCTCACCAATTAAGGGCATCGCCCTTGAATGATTGTGATACATATCTCACCATGTCTTTCTCAGCACAATCGCTGATGTCCATAATGGTTTCCATTTCATTCAACAACTTTACGAAATCAATGGCTCCCTTTCTCGCCATTTAAGTCTCTTGACTTGCAAGAGACAAAGTACTTTTAAGTACATCCTTTAGAGGAACGGGGCTCCTTGCTATATGTCATCTTATTTGGTTTGTCCTTCGCATTCGAAGTCTGAGCAGAACTCTTCTCATGAGCAGGGAAATATGATTTAGAGCAAGTAGCATTCGGCTTTTCGAACCTTTTCAGATCCTTTCTCATAGCCTTTCTAACAACTGCATCAATCACAGCTCGGAGATTAACTTCATTAACCTTGAGATTCACCTTTGTTGCATCATTAGCATTTGTCGCACCATCGGTATTGCGACTGTTATGTGTCTCATTCAAATTTGTCATACTTGAAGCTTGGCACTAAACACCAAAATTAAACAATTGCTTAATTGCATTTCTATAGCTAGTCATCGTCCTGACGACCAACATACATTAGCCATTGTATCCTTAAACCTTACCGGCTAATAGAGTATGAACATTCCTAATGAATGTCATTTGAATGTATATCAATTTACTTAGCCTAGGTCGCAAAAGATCCATCAATGGAAATTAAGGTTTGGACCGAGTCCGTTACCCTTTTTACAAGAGATCACAATGTCATAACTGTCTTTGTCATATTGATGATTTTAGATAGCTCGAAGGCTTTCCACAATGACTTTTACAATATGAAACATGAGTTCGTCTTGAATGATATAAAAATCATATGGCACGAAGGCCTTGTCGCAAAGGACATTATAAGATATGGCAACAAAAGCCTGTCACGGAGGACATTAATTTATAAGTCACGATCTTATTAGATTAGGGATTTTAAAGTTCGAACGTAGTTCTTCACCTTTAGACAGGGAGTCATAGACTACAACTGTCATCGTCCTTGAACGACGAGTCATTTTGGCACATAGGCAAGTCATGGGACATTACTAATGGATGTTTATATATATACACATATGTGTATATATATATAATTATCGCAATTTAGTATATTAGTCATGATCTCATCGATCTTATAGACTATAAGGCTTGGGCATTGCCCATCACCTTTGACGATGGACCATAACGGTCACACATGTCAGTGTCACTAATGGACAACATAGTATATAGCCCGTAGGCGGCATAATCTCTAATGGTGACTCAGGATAACGCCACCAAGGGTAATACAATGAACACACTTACATATAGGAAGTACCAGCGGCGTATCCACCATGTGCTTATTGTATTACTCTAGTTTTTTTATCTAAGCACCGGAAATTTATGCATAAATTATAACCATCGGGTCATAAGTATTTCTTAAAATCTTGCTATGAAGATAGGAAGGCCTAAGCCTGAACTTCAAATATCCTATAAAATAATACGATCACCGTATCAGTTGATATTAGTCATGATCACACTGATCATACATCGACTATTAGGCTTGAGCATAACTCTATACCTTGGACATGGGACCAGAAGGATCACAATGTCAATGTCACTAATGGACAATATATTATACATAGCCCGTAGGCGAAATATTATTAAGGATATTTACACATGATCATCTTTTTGATAATATTAGTCTTGATCGCATTGATCATATAGACTATGTGGTTTGAGCATAACTCACTACCTTGGACAGGGAATCATAGGAGATCACCACTGTCCTTTTCACAATGGACAATATAATATGGCCCGTAGGCGAAAACATCTCTAAAGGATGTCAAATAATGTGATCATCGTATTTATAAGATATTAGTCATGATCGTAATGATCATATAGAGTATTATGCTTGGACGTAGTCCAATATTCTTAGACAGGGGTCATAGACCACTACTGTCGTTGTCTTTATCAGACAACAAATTTAGCCCATAGGCACTTCATCACTAACGGATGTTTACATTTTGATCTTCACATTGATGATACTTGCCAAAATCAAATTCGATCCTATAGGCTTTAAGGCTTGGACATAGTCCAAAATACCTTGACGGTTGGCGTGGTTTCTCAAGTCACACTGCCAGGAATGTTAACATGTTCTTAGATGTCAACAAGGATTAATTTGTCTTAATGGTCACACAACATTACCATGATCGCATTGATCATATAGGCTTGGAGGCTTGAACATAGTTCGCCACCTTTGGATAGGAGGGGTAACTCCTTTAACTATCATAGTAGAAGGAATAATTATCCTTAACTACCGAAAGTTTTGGCCAATTAATGTGGACTTGCCACTTGGCAGGGGTAAACCATTAAGAAGATCTTTTGAATTTTTTTTAGCTGATCGATAAAGTTCGAATAAAATTCATACTAATGATTGATAAAGGATGATATGAGTACCTATATAATTTTTTTTCAAAACTCCCAATAAATCATTAGGAAATTTTACCATAGTGCCTCAAACAGGACTTTTAATATCATACTTGTCCATAGAGGACTTAAAAGGAAATTATAAGTCCAACTAGGGACTATAAAAATATCATATGTCCGTATAGGGACTATATTAAAATAGTTTGCCCATGAAAGAACTACAATAAAATATCAGGTCTACAAAGGTTGTGATGAAATATCATGTCCACTAAGGGACTATAATGAAATCTTGTGTCCACGTATGGAATATAATAGGGTATAATGTCCATGAAAAGACTATTTGAAATATAATGTCCTCGAAGGGACTATTATTAAAAGATAATATCCTCAAAGGGATTTTCAATAGGCAGACGTATATATTTATGGGGTCTTATCAAAAGAGGTAAGTCTATAAGGACTTTGATGAATTAATATGTCCACGAAGGACTACAATAATTAAATGCCCAAACAGGGACTTAAATGAAAAGAAGTATGATGGAAGGAGGGTCTTCTAATGTCTTCTTTCCCTTATTCTGATTGTTTCCTCATCTTTATTTGTCGTACGCAGTAGCGGCTCTGAAGATTTTAGTGAATAAATAATATTTCAAATCAGGACCCATTGCAGAAGTAGAATCCAAGGATTCAATGATTAAAGGAATGACATGGATTACAGATTAGGTTTTGACAAGTATAGTCTAAGTTTGAAATTTGAAAACTCGGAGGTAAGAAATAGGGTTTAATGACACCCACATGTATCATCTTCAATATGGGAGCCTTAGGGACCTTCTGGTATGGACTCCATAGTCTGGATAAGGGTTTAAACAAGTTTGGTTTATGGGAATAGATTCATAAAGGTCTTTCCTCCAACTGGTTGTACGCTTATCCTAGCCGTGGTACGAAGCTTGGCCTTTCTATGCTTCGGATGTGGAGAATTTCCATCGACAGCTTCCTTGCCTGGCGATATATTCAAAATACATAAAATCGAAAGCAATGTTTACTTAATAGGGATGAGAGCATTCCTATGTTTAGTCTAGACTCGGAAGATCTAAGGAATGTGCTACTGTGTCATTTGAGATTAAACACTAAGGGCTAGTGTTTAATTCACTCAAACGTTGGCTCTGATACCAACCTGTCACACCCCGATATTTCCACGTATTACCAGTGGGCCTAGTGGGGAGTATCGTGACGTAGTTGATATCATCATAGATAATTTATCACATATTATATACACTGCGGAAGTCGAAAGATATAAACATTACAAACCGAATGGAAGTAATATCATTTATTACAAAAACGGTTGTAAAGGATCCACATGCGGATCAAAGTTAAAAGAAACACTTTTCAGCAAATTTATAAACATCTAAGCTTGCAAGACTCTTTATTGATGAAAGGAGTAGCCAGCCTATTCCGATTAGTACCTGCACTTAACCTTTTTGGAAAATACGTCAGTTTTCACTGGTAAATACAATTAACCGACTCATTTTGAAAATGTTTAAAAAAATTGATTTGAATGCACAAGGCACAAAATATCTTTTATAACTTGGGATAATTATTTAAAGATAAACTTGTAAAAGAATTATATGTTTGTTATACGTTCAGTAGCCCGGGCTGAACACCGGGTTAAAGATTAATTGATACACCACATAATATAATCCCGCGGCGAGTTATTCTCGAACGACGGTTATATCTTTTTATATATGCACCGGCAGGTGTATGCCTACACCCCGTGCTTAGGTCGTGACCATTTCAATGAATGATGCAAAGGATATCCGGGACATGGTCATTAACCCCCCAAAGGCTTTAAGCAAACAAAACAGATTAAACGGGTCATCTCAATAAATTAACCTTCATATGATTAACAATTCAATGCCCGACCAAACGGTATTTTATATACCATACCCCAAGCCCGTATAAGGGAAAATAAGTTAAAAGTATTTACCTGAGCAAATTATATAAATTTATCCCAGCCGTACAAATCAGCAAGTGCAAGTATCTTTTACTGGTCTCCTAAATCTGGAACGAAAGTTTTAATTAACCTATTAGATTCCTAACGGGTCTTACTTAAGTTAAACTTAGACCGGTTAGTTTTAAAGAAAGGTATACGGTTCAAACGCAAGATTAAGTGAAGACCGGATTAGAGTGTGGTTTAGAACCGACAAGTTTGAAGACTTGTATAATATGGGTAAACTAAACACATTCGGGATTTTGAAGTAAATATGATAAGGTTTGACCCGTTTCGGTTAATTTATGCAAACTAGTTACATAACCCGTACAGAATGCGATAAATGCATAACGAGTAACCAAATGAGTCATGAACAGGTTTCCTAAGTTAATATGCCTTAAATATGTTGTGATATCAGTAGGATACCATCCAATATGCCCAAAAAAAAATTAAACTCAAATTAAGCCCCGTAGGGGTATTTTGGTCATTTACCTAAGGCATATAAACTACCTATCATACAACTAACTAAACGAAGTGACCATAAGGTATAACCTCGGAAGGTTATTCCCTATACAACTATGGTCACCTATTGTGTTTGGTCGGATCCTAATGATCGACCAAACGGGTCTAGTTCGAAAGTCTAAGCGGTTGTTTAGACCGCTTATCTTACGACCCTACATAAGCACTAAACCTAAAGTGACGAGTTAAACAAGTTAAAACATGTTTAACGAAGTTAAAAACAAGTTTGATATCAAGACAAAGGGTCTTGATACCAAAAAATAGTTTGGTTGCAAAATACGCATAAACGCGCATTTTGACCGAAACTATGACTCGTCACTAAGCCTAAATAACGTGGTAATCAGTAGGTATAGTCACAAGAGACTATAACCATCGTGATTACGCTTACGTTATGAAGTTCAAACGAACTTCGTGTTGACCATTGACTGGTCAAAGCAGAAAGTCAAACACTGTTTGACTTTCCCGCTTAAAAACGCATAAAAGAACGAAAGAAGCTTACAAAGGGTCCAAGCTAGGAAGATCTTGATTCAAATTGCTCAGGTATGAAGTGTTAAACCCTAACTTAGAGCTATTTGAATCAGACTGTGAGGAATGAGAATGAAGGTGTTGGGTTTATATAGATTTCGGTAAACCGTTAGGATCGTTCCTCGTAAACCGTGCTTGAATCATGACCTTACACTTGGACCCAAGGTTTTAGAATACCATGGGAAAATGTAAAACCATCAAATACCAGCCCATAGGGTGCAAAACCATGGGTTAAAACCATCAAAACCTCAAAAATGGACCAAGTTCAATGTATCTGCCAGAAATTTAAAAAATGGTCCCTGCACTTGTAAAACTTGATTTTTGGCACTTTTAAGCATCGTTAACCCCATTTCAAGGCTCTAAAATAAATTTAAAGTATAGGGAACTTAAAATATGCTCAAAAACATCTCGGATGTCGGCTCGTTTGGTTGTACGGTTACGTTGTTCGGTTAATTACGACGGAAGTCGTAACGAACGCAAAAACGATCCAAATTAAGCGACGAATGGAATTTTATAATGTCAATCACTAAAATAAAATATTTTAATGACTATATAAATTTTTGGATGTCCGGATATATATTCAGAACGTAAGATATGCGCGAAAATGCAAACTTATGCACTTTTTGACGCTTTTAGTCCCTGTTGATCAAATAAGTTTATTTTTGCGCACCAAACACCTCTAAGCCTATTTCTAAGCTATTTAAAGGATATTTAGGGCATTTTTAACTTATGATCATATTCCGGAAGGTTAGATACCATACGAATCAGTATACTTTTGCAGTTTGACGTAAATAGTCCCTTAAATCGCACAAAGTAGCGCGAAATGTCATTTGATGATATCCAAGCCTTCCATGGCCCATAATGGGTATTTCCAAGCATGTGTTTAAATATTACTACGCTCTCGTTTGCTTAAATGGTCACCAAAAGTCGTAGATTCAAAAGTTGACGCTTTTGGGTCCCTCTAATGCGCAAACTTGCGTATATCATCGTTTAATGGCATCGAAGCCTTATCTAATCCATGTTAGGCACTCTTGAGAGTATTATTAAACATCGCGATGCTTTGGGTTTGTAAAAAGGTCATTCAGAGGTATAATTAAACATGTTGACACTTTTAGTCCCTCTAACTTGCAAAGTTGCGCGTAACTTTACTTATAGGCATAAAAGCCCTTAATGGCCAATATTAGGCATTCCCGAGAGTATAATCAATTATCATGAAGCTCTCAGTTTGTTAAAAGGTCACTCAGAGGTAAGAATTAACATGTTGATGCTTTTAACCCTTCATCGCGCAAACTTTCAATTAATTACCCAAACGGCTACTCTTGATCAACAAGTGGCTCATTTGTGAACATGATTACCGTGTAACGTTATTCAGAGTCTTATAATAAGCATGTTAACATTTCCAGTCCTTCTATAATCAAATTTTTTGATTTTTCGCAAAATTAGTCCCTCAAATTCAACGTTTGACTTTATTAGGGTTTATTACACGTGTCAATACATTATTGGACGTGATTTTACGAGGTGTTACACACTTGTTCTTAAATCAGTGAAATCGAGAGGAGGTAATACTTCATCCTTTACGAGACGATTTAATCGTTCTCTTAAGATTTGGCCTAAACGTTGATGCCACAACATAGATGAAGTCTCTAAGTCTCGATTATGTTTCATCTTTGTGAGTGATTCATTAATATTATATGACAACAAAGATTTGGAAAAATTATCATCTAGTTCTAATCTATAAAGACCACCATCCAAAATGCCAATACCATAAACAACAGAATCATAGAGAATAGAGAGTTTGCGATGACCATGGGAAACGACAAAACCGTCCATGTCTAACTTTGGTCCTGATACAAGGTTTCGAGTTACCTCAGGAACATATAATGTATCATAAAGTTTAATACATAAACCAGTTTTCAAAAATAATTGTAATGTTCCTATGGCCTTCACTTCTAATTCCGGATCATCCCCAACTTTAAGTGTTCTTTGGTTTCTTTCCAGCTTCCGGATTGAAAGGAATCCCTGAGTAGAGTTGGTTACATGAACCATAGAACCAGAATCAAACCACCAAGAATTAACAGGAACATTTAAATTTAAGGACTCAAGTATCTTGAAAAAATCGTTACCTTTCTTAGCCAGCCACTCCTTGAAGTCAGGGCATTCCTTTTGCTTATGTCATGTTTTCTTACAGAACTTGCAATAGGGTTTGCCTAAGGAGCTCTTATGTCACACCCTGACTTTTGCGGAAGCATGATTATGTGTGACTTACTTAATATCATTGCATTCAACCATAACAAACAACTATATGATAAAACCAAGATGTTCACTCTTCTTTTGTAAAACCTTTTAGAACACTCACCAACTTCATATGTTGAATTTTTAAACATTTTAAATTTTTCAGTTGGTGGTTCAGTTTTATCAACAACTTTTTCTTTGAGTTTAAAAGACACTCCCTGTTGTGTGTTGGTTGCTTTTGGACAGTTCCAGGCGATGTGACCAACTTCTTCGCATCGGTAATAGGTTCTTGTCTCCTTTTTCTGATTAGCTTCATTCTTCTCATGTTTCTGTTTTTCTGCAAGAAACGCTTTGTTCGATTGCTTCCAGAATGAGCTCTTTTTCTCTTCTTCAGAACTTGCCCCTGAAACAAATACAGATTTTGATTTAAAATCTTTAATATTTTGATTATTTCAACATCAAAACCCAACCCATTCTTTTTGAAATTGCTTTTATGATTCGGTTTCTTTTGATGACCTGGATCGAAACCTTTCTTCTTGTTTAAACGTTGTTGAACTCTAGAAGTATATTTAGGTTTTAAAAATCCCATTTTATCTTTTATTTCTGAAAACATTATTTTTATCAATTTAAAAACTGTTTTAATATTTTCAATTTTCACATTTTTAATTGAAAATTCCTCATCAGAATATAATTTGTCTGAATCATTCAAACTATATGCCACTTTGATTGGTTCATCATTCAAACTATTTTCTGTTTTCGGAATCTCTTTATTATGACTACTCTTGACCGATGAACTCGAACTGTTGACTGATGAACTCGAAGTTTGAGACTCAGACTTTGACTCTGACTCCTCATCGTTATCCAACACCTGATCTACCACTTTCTTAATCAACTCGGACTGATGATCCGTATCAGATGTTGTGAAAGTGTCATCGATGTTATCTTGCAAGTCATCCGTTGTTTCTGACTTCAAATTTATATTGACTGCCTTTTTGACTTGTTCCGAGTTTGGATGTCTCGGTGAATACCCATCCCAAACTGGAGGCGGACACTTTTTATAATTTGCACTTTGTTCCTTACCAGTATCCATATCTTCCGACTTCTTATCTTGAAAGGCTTCAAAACCTGCTACAGTCGGATATATTCTATCAATCAAGTAATCAGAACTTGAGTAACTCATTAGCAATCGTCTGATTCTTTCATTCTCAATCTTTTCAGTCTCCAATTCCTGCTTCAACTTTGCACACTCATCAATATAGTGATTGATGACCTTCTGCTTAGACATCATTACTGCATTCATCATTGTCAAAGCATCTTCCCTTTCTGAGTTTGTCTTTTCCAACTGGTTTACTGTTCTGATCAACACATCATAAGATTCTTTCACGTACTTAACATCGAACAACAAATTTCTTTCATCTTGTCTAGCTCACTAAATTTCTTATCTTTCTCTTCACAATGTTTGCATGGTTCCAAACATTTCAGACAATGTTTTGTGACCTCTACAATCTTCTCAACAACTTTAACTTCTTCACTCTGTTCATACTTCTCTTCCACCTGAACAACATTCTCACATTTTACCTCTTTCTTTTCTTTTGCTGCTCGTTTCTCCTTTAGTTTCTCCAATTTATCTGCAAAATAAAATTTGAAACTTTCAGGAGATAAATGAGTTTTACGAATGTTTATTTGATTAATTTCTTCATCATCATCACTGCTATCAATTTGTGATTGATCAAAGACTTGTGACTTTTCTGAACTATCTTCTGAAGAGACAGACTCTCCATCTTGACTTTTCTCATCATTTGCAAACACATCCATCCATTCTTTCATCGACTCTAGCTCTTGAATGATCTGTGCAACAAATGCTCTAAACTTTGAGTAACTTTCAGCCAGAATATATTTGTCCCAGCTAAATCCCTCTGGCAATCTTTCATCTTCTTGATCTGGAGGCATAGTAATACAAGCTTTCTTCTTTCCATCTTCAATCGGAATAGTACGGGATGATGACGGTTGTTGAGCTACTTGATGATATATTGCTTTCCGATAATATTCATTGTTCCCAAAAGGATTCTGAGCTCCACCTGCTTCTCGGTTGGTACATTCCCTCTTGAAATGTCCTTTTTCCCTGCACCGAAAACAAGTAACTTTAGACTTATCAAAACCTAAAGTAGAAACATTAGCATCACGTAAGTCATCTCTTCCAGTAATCTGCTTAAATTTCTCAGCTCTCCTCAACACGCTCGCTAAACACCACTTAATATCCATTAGCTCCATTTCCTCAGCATCAATCTGATCGTAATCCTCTTTTGTTAACATAGGATTTCCGATCCTTCCCGCAACCAAACTCTCATATGATTCTAACACGGTAACTAGTAATGCCATATGACCTTTAGCGACTTCTTCAGAGAAATTCTGACCGTTCTGAAGTTGCAACGCGATGTTGCATTGCAGCACATGACCATTACCATTGTTTGAGCTTTGAGACTGATAATTTGAAGTTGAAACATTAGGATTAACACTCGGATATGAAGAAAATCCACTGTTGTTGATTGAACTTTGATTGAGTGATCCGGATGAGTTTTCTGCGTTGAAAGCGGTCTGGATCTTTGGACTAGCTTCAACATTTTGAACATTACCTTTGAAATACATCTTGATATCTTGTTGACCACTTGAATTGTTCATTCTAGCGATCTTTTGTTGTTCAAGATCTTGTCCTTCAAGTTTTTCAATGAATTGAGCAATTGACAATCTATCATACTCTCCGGTATTCTTTAAAATCATAAGATATGTACCCCATTCATTTTGAGGTAAAGCATCGGCTATTTTTTCAACCCATTCCTCTCGATCTTTATTGATATCCAACCGGGTCATTGAACGCACTAAATGACAATATCTCTCAATAAGAGTCTTTGTAGTTTCACCCGACAAACTTGAAAACAATTCAAATTCTTTATTTAATAATAATTTTTTATTCTTGATCATCTCCGTACTTCCTTCGAATTTTGTGCGGAGTGCTTCCCAAATCGAACGTGCACTACCATCATGTTGAAGTAATACGAAAATGTCTTCTCTCACAGCTTGTTGTAGTAAATTGACCATCATTTTTTCTGCCTTGTACATGTCTCTCTCTTTTTCCGTAAACTCAGAAATAATTTTTATAACTCCCACATCAGAACGAGGTCGAACATACTTAGTTTCAATACAAACCCAAGACATTAGATGATTTGCTTGAACCCAGTTTTCAAACCGTTCTTGCCAATTGTAATATTCTTCAATGCTCATCAACTTTGGGGTTTTTTGTAACGTTCCCGTTTTATTTTCCATATTTACATTCTGAGCAACTGAACTTGAAGTAGCCGAGGTGGTACTGAACGCGTTGTAAAATTCGTTTTCCATGTTTCGGTATCGAAAGTTCACAAAAACAGATTGTTCAAACGAGCTGAGTTTTTAAACGATCTGGTAATTCATACGATCTGAGATCAGTTCGTGCGGTTTGAAGTTCAAACGGTCTGTCAAGATCAAACGATCTGAGTGTTTGAAACGAGCTGGAAGCCTCAAACCACACGACCTGGAAGAATTAATTCAAACGATCCGGTAAACAATTCACCTCGTGCGGTCTGGATCAGAGACTCAAACGATCTGATTAATTTGGTACAATCTGATCAACTCGTGCGAGCTGATGAAATCAAATGACCTAGTTCAAAGCCAAACGACCTGGAATTCAACCTGTGCGAGCTGGGTATAACTTCAAACGACCTGATCGACTCGTACGATCTGGTCAATTTTTAAGCGGTTTGGACCGAAATTCAAACGATCTGGTCCAAGAATCAAACAATTTGGTCCATTTTTCATGCAATTTGAACACTTTTTCACCTTGTTTCAGCAAGTTTTCAACTCGTTTGGGATATCTAAGTCCAGATCTCCATGGTTTTTTCAAATTTTAATCATTTTTAGGTGTAATTTGGTCCAAATTTGTTCAAAAACGGTGTTTTACGTGTTATATGTGAAATTCAGACCATTTTAACCACGAATTCACGGTTAATTTTGAGAAAAACATGTAGAAAGTGAGTAGAAATCAGATTTATCGGTGAAAATTAGCTGAAATGATAAGAACTCTTCCTCCTGAAGCTCTGATACCACTTGTCGGATCGGGATTCGATCAAACGAGTCGTTCAGAAGAATTCTCGATCAATACGAAAGGCGGAATCAGACGTATTGATGTTATAACAGCTAGATTTGCACGTAGAATCACTTTAAATGTCTATTGTATTGATTTGACAAAGTTAAACGAGCTAGCGACACTTCGGCAGAGCTTCGTTACCGGAATCCAAAAGTTCTACAAATGAATACCCAAGACCACATTTATATAGGAGAGCCAGACCGCATGAACCAGTCCACACGAGCTGGCCTAGGTCGCACGACCTGGCCAGACCGCACGAACTTGGTCACCTCGTGCGAGGTGGCCTAGCCACTTCGTGTGAGGTGGCTGGTTCAGGTCTGTTTCCCGTTTCTCTCATACAACGTGCCCTGGTCTATCTATTCTAGTTACATGACTCGATACAAGTCGAAGTCAACAGACATATGCACTAACATTAAAGTTAACCAGTCCAAGTCCAAATGACATGAACTAAGACCCGTTAACAATCTAACAGAACATAGTTCCGTTCTTTCCAGACTAGGAGCCTTCAGTAAATTACGCGTGTGTTTAGGTTGTTCTGATTACGGTTGTGCTTAAACATCTTTGATTTGTAAATATAAGATCAGGTAAATACTCTTAGCCTATTTTTCCTATACGGGCTTGGGATACGGGACTATGTTGATGCATTTTTAGTGTCTGTAACTAGTCTTCTATTTAACGATGTATTTTGTACGGTCTTTTAACGTTTATCAAGTATGTATTTGTCGTCTACCAAGTCGGATATCCTCCTATCCACTTGTGTATGATTTGATTGTCTTCAAGTTGATATGTAATGTATAACGAACAGTGCATGTTGCATGTTAAGGGTAGAATGGTCATTATGATGTTTATATGTTCTATCTGTTTGCTGTCTGTCAACAGCAAACAACACAACTGATGCAGCCCTCGACGAAACACATCTGTTTCGTCGAATACCTTACGACGAAATAGAACAACAACCAAATGAATCTGTTACGTCGACATAAACGACGAAACACATCTGTTTCGTCGTGTAATGGGCTGCTTCAGGCCCAATCACTGGCCCATATGCTGTTTCGCCGTATCACCTAGTGTTTCGCCGAGACTTGGGCCCAGGGAGTATATAAACACATCCTGCTTTCACTGTGAAGGTAAATGAGAGCATACCCTTAAAGAAACTCTGTCAAAATTATGTCAAACTGTGTTTGTATCAGTTTGTTGTTGGTTCTCATCCCATTTGATCAATAGACTGTGTATCATTGATTATACGTGTGTGTTGCTTTATATGTTTGATTTGGCATAGTTACGTGGATTCCGCACACGTAACCGTGTTTGCTATAAACAAGTGATTCGGTTCGTTATCGATCCTCAGATATTGGGACCTACAAGTGGTATCAGAGCGCTTGGCTCTTATCCTTGTTTAAAATCAAACATAGTTCGGTTTTTATCAAGTATTTGTGATTGTTTTTCTGAAAATTGTTCTTGAAAAATCATAATTTCTGGAAAAATATTCATAAAATCTGTTGGTTTCTTGTTGTTTTGCTAAAGAGTTTTATCAAAAACCTAGTCAGATTGTTTGTTCATGCTTTAAACCGGGTTTTTAGTGAAAGTCTTGTGCATTTTCGTGTTTCGGAAAATTATTAGTGACCGGAAAACTCATTGTTCTTGAGTGTGTTCTTCATATCTTCAAAGTGTTCCTATCATATTTGTGCATTTGATTTTTAAATTGTAGGAATCAAAGTGTTTGTCACATATAATACATTAAGTGGACTTTGGTTTACAATTGTGATAATTAGTTTCTGAGAAAAAGCATGTTGTGTTGAAAAACAGTGTTACCAACTTACCTTGTGTCAGAAAAATATCTAACCAGCTGTCTGAGACTAATCCTCGGCGAAACAAGCAGGCGACGAAACAAAAGCGTTTCGTCAAAAATATCTTCGACGAAATAAAATCCGTTTCGTCATAATATCTTTAATGAAACAAGTCTGTTTCGTCATCATCCATATCAACGAAACAAGTTTGTTTCGTGGAAAGTGTTTCGTCGTGTGTTGTCAATTTTACAGAGAGGACTTGCAAAAGTGTTCTAACTTTGTGTTTTCAAGTGTGTTAACAGGTATTATCATTCATATATCAAACATGAGTAACAAAGGTCTGTGGGATTGGAGTTCGGACTCACAACCAGCTCAAAATCAGCCTTCGCTTGCCGAATTGTTAATGAATTCCTTGCCTCAACGACAACAATCAATAAATGCAGGTCAATGGGCAATGGTTTCTAATCAAAATCAAAACATTCAAAATCTATTGCTCAGTGAGAGTGAGACGGGAAGCAACAATCGCCCGCCAAAGCTAAATCACATGAACGACTATCCATCTTGGAAGGGTCGTTTTCACACATACATTCTAGGGCAAAACGTTGAACTTTGGACGTGTTTCACTACTGCATGTAACCCGGAACTCGAAGCAGCAGCATCAACTGCCGCTGGTATTTCTCATATGCTTGAAGAAGACAAGAAAGCCTATGATTTAGAGAAGAAGGCGTTTGCTTTGCTAACACAAGCTCTTCATAAAGACATCTATCATCAATTCTCTTATAGTCAGAACACGAAAGCTTTATGGGATGCATTGGAAACAAGAGGAGAAGGAAATGCAGCTTCTAGAAAAATACGCCATGATCTTTTGAAGAAAGAATTTGAATCATTTCAATCTTTGGAAAATGAAACCCTAAATGATATGACTTCTCGTTTCTATCATTTGATAAGTGAAATGAGTTCTTATAAGGTTGTTACAACTCATGTGGAAATGATTGCATGTTTAGCTGATGCTTTACCTCCTAAGTGGAGTCCATTCATTGAACTTCTAAAGCATACGGGTGCTCTGGATGGGGAAAATGTCACTATATATGGATTCGTTCAGAAGTTGGAGCACAAGAACGAAGAGGAAACTCGGAAAGCTAAAAGGATTGGAGCTCCTCAAAACACAGAAATATATTTGCCTGGTTTTGCTCCTTCAGCTAGTTCTAGTTCTGTTCAGCAACCGAAGCTTCAAACGGCGTTTGTGTCCAACACAAGCTCATCTCCGTTTCCACAGTTTACTCAAAGTACTCAACCACAGTTCGATTTAGGTACTTATCTTTCACAATCAATACCGCAATCTCAAGCCCAACCATCACCACAACAAGCACATTATACCAACAATCCTCCACCCCAAAACACGAACACTGTTAAAGTTGATACTTCGAACCTCTCAAAAGTTAGCATTGAAGTAACAAAGGAGCACATGGAACTCATTAATACAATGGTCAGTGCATACTGCGGTTTGGTCGCAGGTCAAATTGGGAACATCAGTATGACCAACGAAGATTATCAACAAATCGATCGTGATGAAATGGAGTTGATGGATATAAAGTGGGCGTTTGCAAGTGCAGTTAGAAGGGCAAAGGATTTCATGAGTCGAACAGGAAGAAGTTCTTTGGAAAGTAAGCAGGATACGAAGTACGGGTTTGATAAAGAAGCGGTTACATGTTTTAATTGTGGCGAAAAGGGACACTTCAAACGTGAGTGCACCCGACCACCCAAGCAAGGCAATCAGAACCCTTTCAGAAATCAGACAAGTACTTCAAATGCCACTCAAGGCACTCAAGACAATCGTGGAAAAGGGATAGTAGCTGTGAACAATACCACCAACCAGAACCAATCTGGACCACCAAACAACACTCGTGCATTGACTGTTCAAACAGATGAAGGGTGTAATTGGTCTTTACAATTAGGGGAAGGTGATAATGAAGGAGGAGGAACCGCGTGCTACGCAAAGATCATCAATCACATCAAGCACGTTCATAAAGAAGAGTTTTCTGAAAGTGACGACAGTTCGGGTTATATCGGAAGTTCGGATGAAGAAAGTTCTATTTCGGGTGATGTGAAAGAAGAAGCGAGTTCTATTGATGACTTGTTGAATGAAGCAGAGGAGTTGAAGTCTCAGAAATCTGTTCTTATCAAGAAGGCTGGGATAGCATCTAAGGAAATGGAGAAGTTCTTCTCTAAAGACGGATCTTTTTCTTTTCAAACTGCATTTATGGCAAATGTTTCAGCCTCTTCGAGTCAGGTAACATCTGAAACTCCTAGAATATGTACTGATTGTGCTTATATGAAACAGGAATGTGATAGAGTGAAACTTGAATGTGACACAATTCATGGTCACAATCAAAGTTTGGTTGTTGAGATGTCAAAGTGCAAAGAGGCAAATATGGCTTTAACAAGAAACGAAAAGGACTTTAAATCTTTAATTGAAAATTTAAAGAAAAGTGTTTCCGAAACTACCAAAGTTGTTTATCATAAACAAATTAGTATTAACAATTACATTAATATCGTTGAGGAAATCAAAAAGGAATTAGCCATTGCCAAGTGCGAGCATGATGCTATCAAACAAAAATTGGAGAGTTATTCTAACTCCCGATTTGTGCTCGATCACATAATTGACATTCAACAACTGAAGAAAAACAAGAGTGGTGTTGGGTATAAGAAATGTCCGCCCCCTTTGAGACACAATTATGCTCCACCACCTGATGAAGAGGATATGCCTCGTTTTGAACCCAGTGTGCCTCTTAATTATGAGGAATTTACTACTGGATTAGGGTTCAAACCGAACAATTCCTCGGGAACCTCATCTGTTGAAACAGAAACTTCAACATCAGTGAGTCAAAGTCCTCCAATTGTTGAGGATTATGATTCATCTGATGATGAAACAGATGCTAATGACCAGGATGAATCACTTGACAAGAAAAAGGGAATAGAAATTCCAATTGAGAATCATATTCTTTATGATCCTCCTATTCCTGATGTGCAACAAGTTGCCAAACAAGTGATTAATCCCGTCAAGGACGACAATAAACCTGTGTCTACCGTTAAGAGTAACAATGTGTTGTATACTTTGGTTGGTGATTCTAAAATTTATTCGGATAATGATTTTCCAATTAAAAACGTCAATCCATCATCGATTGATAAAGTTTTTGAAGATAACACAAGCAAGTTTTTGGGAAAGACGATTCCGGGAGTTATTGTGACTCAATGTGATCCAATTCCTAAAGCTGAAATCAAAAAGCAATTTGGAAATCAAAACTCCCCAACAAAGCAACAACCTTTTGCTCCTAAGGGTAAACAACCATTTCAACGAGCTCAAAGGCCAAATGTTTCTAAATCAAAATTTGAAACAAATGGAGCTCGTTATCAAAAGAAAAACAATGATGTCAGATTTGTGGCATCTGAGGGTACTGATAAAATTGAGATTTTTGCTAACAAATCAAACACTGATTTTGTACAACAAGTCAAGATTTTAAAGCGTAACAGTCAAAATAATTACACTCAACATTCAAACAGGTGTGATGAAAAGGCAAGTACCCCAGGCTCTACAGGTTTGACATATGAGCGTCGATCCGTTTCTCCTAAGTTTGTTGAGAGGAGAACGTGTTTTAAATGTGGAGAGTTTGGGCACATCATCAAAGATTGTGTAAACACTCCAAGAGATAAATTTGTTGAGAAAGCACCACCTGAAAAGATTCACACTCAATGTCGTCCCGTTTCCCAAAAACATGATAACAAAACTGTTAAAGAACAGGAAACGAAACAACGACGTCAGAATGTCAAGAAAATAGAAAAGGCCTTAAAAACTGAGGTCAAATCTGTTCCAAGGGAACCAAGTTCACCTTTAAAACCAGAAGTTTCAAAATCTGTTTACAAAACTCAATCTGGTAAACAAAAACAAACTTGGAAACCTAAGATGAGAGCATACCCTTAAAGAAACTCTGTCAAAATTCTGTCAAACTGTGTTTGTATCAGTTTGTTATTGGTTCTCATCCCATTTGATCAATAGACTGTGTATCATTGATTATACGTGTGTGTTGCTTTATATGTTTGATTTGGCATAGTTACGTGGATTCCGCACACGTAACCGTGTTTGCTATAAACAAGTGATTCGGTTCGTTATCGATCCTCAGATATCGGGACCTACAGACTAGCCACTTGGTTGGGTATTAAATCATGGGTGAATGATACTTAAAATTTAAATAACCCGTTTTAATCCATTTTGCTTGATAACTTAAACATTGGGGGTTAATGCGACTGTATCCTGGATATCCTTGGCTCACTTATTTGCATGTGGCCACGACCTAAGCGCGGGGTATACGCATACACCTGACAGACGCTAATGCTAGTATATATTTTTATTGAAAATGTGGCGTGTTGGTTAATCATGTATCAGAGTTTAGTTCCGAGCCCCATATGTATTGACAAACATGCAAAACTGCTGACAAGAAACATTACTTTGTCCCAAGTTATTTATAAAAATGATATACTAAATGGTATAAAAATGATTTTGAAAAGATTTTCAAAACATGTCGGTTAATTGTATTTACCAGTGAAAATTGACGTATTTTCAAAAGACTAAGCACATTTTAAATAGCAAATACGGAATAGGCTGGAGCTGCTCGGTATAGGCGTTATGGAATTTGCGAATCCATGAAAGACCTGTTAGTCTAAAGTTTCCTTTTTGTTATTTCCGATCCGCCTTTGGATCTTTTCAGTACACTTCGGTCTGTATAATTATTTTGAATATTTCGGACACTTGTATTTTGTAATATACAATTTATAATCCCAGACTTACGTTGTGCTATGTGAATTACTAATATCAATTGTCACGTATAAACCTCAAGTCCGGGCCCACCGACAAATAGGATGTAAGACAAATCAATTAGGGTTGAATTCCATTGATAATGAATGATATGGATAAAGTTACAACCCTAAAATCAATTAAGAAAACATGTAAACTAAGTGTAGTGTTTTGAAACAAGGCTAAAGTGTATACTTACACCCTAAAATCAGTTTAGTTAAATATTAATGTTATAATCATATTAACACTACTTAGAAAACAAACCGAATAAGAAGTGTATATTACCTCCAACATGTGTTTTTGAGGCACCGAATAAGAAGTGTATATTACCTCCAACATGTGTTTTTAAGGAATTATAGTAAAATATAAAGTTTGCTAGTGCGTTATGTGCCGTACCACGTTTTATGATGCAATAAATTAATTATCAAATTGAGTCCCATGGCTTATTTTTAACGTGAAAATGCTACCAAATCTTATGAATCTATGTAACATGTGTTAAAGTTTAATAACTTACTATACATATGATTGAATTAAAAATAGTATTTTTGATTTTTGTATAATCTTTTTTGTCTTACTCCCTTCACTATATTATTAGAAACAACCAACTGAATATTAACATAAAAAGATAACCAATAACATGGAGATTGAGAGATCTAAGTAGTTACCTTTAATTTTCAGTTGCCATTAACAAGAACATGGGTGATAAAAAACTAAAATACCTAAATAAATTATACAGTGTCAAGTAGCAAATTTTAATAATAGCCAACAAAAAAATTTAGTGCAAAAATTTATTCCGTGCTTTGAAAATCAGACGAGACGGCTATCAATTGTTATGTCGGATATTATGGTATCAGTCACGAATGAACGACTGTTGTTAATAATAGCAAAAATAATATATAGTGTTTTGAAAATCCGACCATTCGGTTATAAAAAAAACTAAGAATCATGGTGATGTCGGATTAAGGCCGCTTTTAAGTGAAAACTAGAGCACAACCAACTTATCATCCCTTTGTTCATCAAACAATTTTAAGACTAGGCTAGCCGTTTGGCACAGAAAACTCCGGTTTAATTTACCTTTAGGTTTTTTTAAACATTGATAATATTAATGATATTTTCCTTTTTATTAGTTGTACGGTATTAGTTTTATATTCATTCAATTCTAAGTGATTATTTAAAGTAGAATAACAAGCACGTCATTATTTTAAGACCGAAATTGATTTACAAGATTTATGAAAAATATAATATTTCTATTAAACTATTGATCAAACCACATGAAAAAAGAGTTGAGTAGAAAATCAAACATGATTCTTTTGAGTATCTATTAAAGCACAAATAAAATGACCATGAGGACAACCTTGTGGGTTAACCATTTAGTTAAAAAGTGTTCATAATTGGTAATCATTGGTTAACAATTTCACACATTTTCTCTTTTTTATTTTTAATTGGAGGGCATTTTATGCAGTCACATGCGCTAACTAATTAACATTTGTTAAACAATGATACATTTTAATTTAATTGGACATTTGTTATAAATAATGATAGATTTTAATTTAATTGGAGCGCATTTTAGACTTGATACAAGTATAATGGTATATGTCACACCCCTACCGCTTCACAATGCATGGGTGATGCACCATCCTTGACACGAATTTGAATCTCGTCCGTGTCTAAGAAATTGTCTATATAGAAGAGTGAGTGAAATAAAGCAAGCGCTTTGGGGTACTAATTTCATAAGGCCTCAAATTCTAAAAAAAACATATTATATGTAGATTATCTTGGATTTAAGATTATTGATATTAAGATTTATGAGCTATAATTATATATACACAAAGATGATATATGAATAATAGGATCTAAAACAATTTTTTTCTTTTATTTTTTTTTATGAAAAGGGCCAAAATTTTTCTATCCGTTTTGGTCATACAATATTTTGAGCCGGCTTTGGTCTTTACGATCTGCGAAGTAGACCATCAACCATATGCTGCCATCTTTTCTGTGGAGATCATAAAGGGAGCAAGGGCTGAGTTTTGGTTATTTTTAATTTCTTTTAATAATTAATTAATATACAAATCAATCATTTAGCTCGACTCAATCATTTCATTCAACTTTTTATTATTTATCCCACCGTATTTCATATTCCCATAACACACTTACACATCTAGTTAAAAGATAAATCCATTCCTATGCATACGTGGCGACGACGTGACAACACTTTTACATTTCATCCCACCACTACGCAGGTTTATCCTTGTATCATGACAAGCAATGGTTATTTTGCTAGTTCTCATGACTCATGTTTTCTACCAACCTTAATACATTTAGTTATAAACCCCCACCTGAACTTATGCTACATTTAAAGAAATTTGATCAGTGACCACATCCTCATCTGAGATAATGACACATTTTGATTGTTATGGGTTGTTATGACCAAAAACACACACACACACTCAAACAATTGTCAAACTCTTTTCAAACTAAATATTTAATCAAAGCTACTGTCTGTATTCATAACATACAACAGAATTTATTCAACAAATAATTAGAAGCATAAATCATTTGGACTTGTAATTAGTTAACCAATTGAATAATATTCATTGTATCGGTAACTAATAAGAAAAATATAATTTACATTATTATTACCTCTTTTAATTAAGTCTATTTGAAGTTTTGAACCATCTCCATTGAATCAGTAAATTGGAGCCGGTCATTAGACCATATTTTATTTTAGTTATAAACAATTGATTATAACTAACATTTTACTAAAAAAAAAACAATTCACACTTAAAGATATAAATACTTAAATATTTAGGGCATGTTTGGCTAAGCTTTTTGAAACAACTTATTGATTTATTGACTTTTTGGAAAAGTCAGTATGAAACGATTTATTGACTTATTGGCTTTTTCCCTCTCACATACACCCTCATTGTCAAACATCATTTTGAAGCTTATGACTTTTCAAAAAACCAATAAGTCAATAAGTTGTTTCAAAAAGCTTAGCCAAACATGCCCTTAGTTTCAAACTTGTTATATATGTATGCGGAAAAAGTGTATCGTACAAAATGACTTAACGTACGCTGCGTACGAGATGACAAGTTCGCAAGTTATAAACCCGTAGAAGAAATATCACATGATATAAAAACGAAAGTTCGCATGTTCAAAACAAGTACAATTTCGCATGTTGTATTTTAAAAGTCGCATGTTGTGATTTAAACCCAAATTCGCATGTTAGTTTACTAGATTTCACATGTTGATACCCAAATTCGCATGTTAGTTACTAGATTTCGCATGTTGATAATGCATTGCGTACGCATTGTATGTTAAGCTATTTTATACCGTAACCGACCTCTATGTATATGTATACATATATATAAGAAAAATATATGTGTATACACATATAATCACTTCTAACATCATTCCGATTTTTTTAAACTAGTCAGTAGGGATGTTCTTCGGTTAGATTTTTTTACCATCGACTTTAAAATGGTCAAACCTAACCGAAACCGTTTCTTAAAAAAAACGAATTTTAACATAAAATCATTTACACTATCACATATCAATCTCAGTGTCAGAATGGGTAAGGAGACAAGATCAAAAAGAAAAATCCATTATCCAAATTGGTTAAAGATGCAATATTGTAATGGGTTTTCCGATAGAAAAAAAAAACTCAAATTAATTAAAGATGTAATATTGTAATGTGATAACGTTTAATGAGTTGTACAAATAGGAAAATTCATAGTCCAATACATTTTTTTTAATAAAATAAATTCTAGTTTTTTCTTTATTTATACTTGCCAAGTTACATCAAAACAAAAGGTAGACGGACAACAAGCTGCGCCGCCACCCCTTTCTGAATTGCAAACCCTAATCTGCCAAAGACAAAACCTCGTCCCCCTGATGCCGAGCAATTGTTGTGGATGACCCGTTGGACCCTGGTCAGGAATTGGATAGCTTCTGGCGCTAGGGAGCCAAATGTGTCAAAGGAAAAAGGGACAAAAACAGGCTGGTTCTCTGCACAAGCTTTAGCGTGCTTATCAACTTTCTTCGATTCTGCCTTTCTTACTGCTTGTCCAGCTACAAACCCGTTTTCCCTTAAACCAACCAGAGGGGAAACCCCCGTGAGGTCAACACAAGCATGTTTCCCCCTAGCCCAACCAAAGACGAGCAGATCCGCTGGTCGCAGAGTAGATCTCCCTTCCATAGGGTCCGTAAGGAAATTCACAGGAGCCTCTTTCTTAGCCGAAATCCCAGCTCTTCTCAGGATGTCCCACAAAACATCTCGCACCCAGTCATGCCGATATTTGAACCCAGGGAGCTCTTTACAATGCACTGGGTGCTCTCCGTATTTATCCATGCAAGCTTTACGACATATCGGGCACGTTTCATCTTCTGGGTACATAGGGATCATCAGCCGGTATTTAAGGATTGCTCTGTATTCTACTGCTGACATACATTGTCCCAGCCCCTCAATTGGGATAACGGTCAAAAAATCTTGGGCATGGGGACCCTTCAGGCACTCCCACACCGCCTTCTGGCGGGATGACAAATCAAAATTTTCTCCCAGTCTTTGAGCGATTTTGAATTTCGTTTTCTCGATTTAATCCGAATTGAATTTCTTAAAACCGAAAACCCATTTACTCATTCGGTTCAGTTATATGTTGTTTTGGTCTGGTTTTGTTTCCGGTTTAATCAGCTTGTAATTGTATATTGAACAACCCTATCATTCTGACTAGTGGACCATTAAAACGGTCGATTCGATATATAATCCAATTATGAAACATATCTTTTAGATAATTTAAAAATAAAAAAAACAATACTTTCATTAATTGAAATTAACAGAGAGAAAATTACATCGAAATAATAGGTAAACAAGCAATAAATTACGTCATTACCTTTTTTCTTTATCAAATATATAGTTAGAAGATTCAACTTTATAAAATTATGATATTTAAAAAATATATATATATTTCCCTTCCGTCTCGTTTCTTCTACAAATTATATATAGTTAAAAGATTAAAAAAAAAAAATAAAAAAAAATATTAGAAGGATATAATATTTTACCAACCTGAAGACAAAAGATAATAATAACGTAAGACAAAATGTGAATTGTAAAATGAAGAACAGCAATTAATGAGAATAGGATAGTGTGTGGTTGTACGATGAGAAAGCCACGTGTCCATGTGCACTTGTTGAGATATTCTGTAGACACGAGCTTGCCAGCCAATTGACTCACCGTCTTTCTATTCACCTCTCTATATTTCTATTGTTTTATTTATGCCATCTTTTCTATACTTTTACAGTTTACTGGTTATCTAATTGGTTAAAGAAGAAACTTATAATTAACTAATATACGGGCGGGTGGGGTACTGGGTTTTCTCCGAAATTGGTGATAGACTCGGGTTACTCTCGGAGTAATCAGTTTATTCAGTGGATACCCCGAGAGTGCTCAAGATTAATTCTGTTGGCCGTTAAAAAATGAGATACGTTTATCTAATTTGATCTGTACTATGTGATTTTTTCAAGTAGTTTGTAAGAATGAGAAGATTTTAGAATTTAATCAGTTTGTATGTACAAATCGCTTTTTACGTGAATATTTAAAGCCAAACAAAGATTTTAGTGTTAAGAGATTGGATCATTAGAACACTAACGTCTTGCGTAGTCGAGCGCTATGAGGGGTGAAAATGGTATATGGCGCCCCATAACGCCCGTAACACCCCCCTCCCCCGGCGTTATCGGGGGTTATAATTCCAGCCGTGATATATATAATGGGGCTACACGTTGGTTTCTCTCTTTCTCTCACCCACACATATATATAATTGAAGGGGTTATTACTTATTACATTACTAGCCACTACACACTCAAGTTATATAGTCACCTCTTTCTTACATAACTAACCACTACACATGCTCTAAGAACTCAACAATTTTGTGGAAAACATGACCCACGACTCTTTCCTTTTATATAAAAACCAAAGTGCGCAGATACATGACTCTAAACCCCCTATTTATACTTTGGGACTCTTTGTTTAGCTCTTAATGGCTCAAACCTCTTACTAGTTCAGCACTTAATGGTTCAGACTGTTTGTTTCGCGAACAAATGTCTGATAGTTCAAACATTTGCCTTTGAATGGTTAAGCATTATACTAAGTGTAAATGATGAAGACCTCTAATCTGAAATGGTCAGACATTTGCCTCTGAACGGTTAAGCATTATACTGACTTATAATGTTTCAGACCTCTTACTAGTTCAACACTTAATGGTTCAGATCTCTTACTAGTTCAGTACTTAACCATTCAGATGTTGACAAACATCCCCTTAATATTATTTGATCACCAAGACACTTATCGTAACCGGCTTAAACAAGGATAATGCATCCTAACTAATAAACATACCATCTAAACTTATTTGATTGGATATGTTGAACACACCAAGAACTTGTTAGTTTTGTCAGAAAACACAACCTGCTACTCTTTTCTTTAAAAAAAACCAAACAAACAAACAAAGCATGCAAATACAAGACTGTTATCCCCAATTTATACCAAGTATTTTTGATCACCAAGCTACATATCCTAACTGATTTAAACAAGAACACTAACTAGATAAATATGGCAACCAAACTTATCTAGACTTAACCGATAAACATAACCCAACCTAAAACATTAAATAACATACTAAACTAGGCTCAACCAAACTTGTCTTTCTTTTTCGGCTGCCAAGAATTCAACCCAAAACCCATCAATTAGATGGTTACACAATCTTCAATGGTGTGAGTTGTACGAACAATGGAGGTAGAAGAAAGAGCAAAAGACTAAAGACGTGATGAGGAGAGAGACATCCCACGATATGTAGGAGAGCTCAATTGTTTCACGCACATAAATGAACGAATATAAATGGACATTCACGTCAGTAAAACCAACTGGGTTAACTTTCAGTTAATATGTGATCGCTGAAGGAAAATATATTAAAAATTGGGACTATCGATAAACATCTCTTAAGTTGGGATTAATCTTAGCTAATAGGTCAAAGTTGGGATTAATAAATTCCAATTTCACGATATTTTTATAAAGACTACCATATATACATAATTACATATTCAAAACTTAAAAATATAAAAGAAAATTTATAACTCATTGTTTTCACTTTACACAACCATTTATAAGACAAACCGGAGACATAAGCAAAACGACATGACTACAGGCTTTTGTTTAAAATACGATTGTGTTTAGTAGGTTGGCGCCCATCGCCATGTTACCATATATGGGCGTTAAACATTGCCCAAAAGGGGCGTGAAAGGGAAGGCGTGTGAGTGTGGCAATAGACGTTACTCATGTATGTTTGGATATGCTTGTGGAATTAGTTTTCAAGCCAATCAAATAATTCCATGTCAGTTTAGCATTATTCCGCTATACATAGTGTGGCAATAGACGTTACTCATGTATGTTTGGATATGCTTGTGGAATTAGTTTTCAAGCCAATCAAATAATTCCATGTCAGTTTAGCATTATTCCACTATACATAGTTATTCCGCTATACATAGTCTAAACTAGAGGTGCACAAACCGGTTAATTTTAATAACCGGTTCGGTTAACCAGTTATACCGGTTAATTTGACTTTTTGACATTAACCGGTTAATGCTTTAACCGGTTATTACTTTAACCGGTTATTTTTTTTAACTGGTCCGGTTAATTATTTTAACCGGTTCGGTTAATTAACCGGTTATTTTCGGTTATTAACTGGTTTTTTGCCTTTTTTTTGAATTTTTCGGTTATTTTTTCGGTTAACCAGTCTATCGGTTAAAAAACCGGTTTAAAAAAACCGGTTAATAACCGGTTATTATACTAAACACTTATAACCGGTTACTAACCTACGGTTAAATAACCTATTGAACCGGTTATTCCTAAATCGATTATTAACCGGTTACGGTTTCGGTTAATAACCGGTTACGGTTAATTAACCGGTTATTTTGTGCACCTCTAGTCTAAACAAACTTTTGAATAAAGACGGGTCATTCAGGCCCAATATTTTAAGACTTGACAAAGTGGGCTGATCCTAATTTATCTAAATCACTTGGTTATGGGCTGGATTTTTTTTCATTATTTTTTTTTTTTGTTTCGGTTCGTCTAATATAACAAATGAGACAGTTTTAATACAAAAAACACTCTTAACTATAATCTGATGACAGGTCAATAGATGAATTGGTTTTCGCCTTTCCGGTTGGTTACGCTCAAAGAAACAAAAATAGAGTTCGGGTTAACTTTTCAGGTAGTCAACCGTCTTTAGGCAAGGGCATGCGAATTAGCAACTTAAATAGTCAACGTGAGTGTTAGTACATAAGCAGGGGTGGAATCAGAGGAGGGTCAGGTGGGCCTGCTGACCCCAAGTCATCAGAATTTGTTGGATTTTTATATATAAGATCTGAATTTCTGTAGGCGTTCAAAAATATTGATATAAATAACATAAATTTATCCCATACACCATCCCTCAAAATCAGATTGTAACCACAAGTGACCATTTAAAGAGTCCAACATCTCATATATATCACTCCTATGCATATGCCTTGTATCTCTTGCTACAAACTCATGCACATTATCTCCTATCTGGATTGAGCTACAACCCGGAACCTTTTCAATTCCTTCTTCTCTCATTTCCCGCCTAAACCGCAAAGCATCTTGCCACCGCCCGATTGATGAACTCAAATTTGTAATTGACGTCAAATAGCTCGCGTTTGAAGGTTCTTGATCTAACACCTTTTTGGTTACATACTCGAACAACTTCCTATTCCCATGTAGTTTACACGCACCGATTAATGTCCCCCAAATCACCGCATTAGGCTCCATATCCATGGTTTCGGTCAATCTTATTGCTTCATTCAAATCCCCGGATCGAGCTAGAAGATCAATCATGCATCCGTAATGCTCGATTTGAGGTTTAATCCCGTAATTATGTACCATTTGGTTGAATAATGTTTTACCCTCGTTCACTAGTCCTCCATGGTTGCAAGCCGACAGAACCGCAATGAACATGACATCATCTGGTTTTGTTCCGTGAACACACATCGTGTTGAACAATGCTAACGCTTCTTTACACATCCCGTGAACAGCCAAGCTTGACACCATTGTTGTCCATGTGATTATGCATTTGTTTGACATCTGGTTGAAAACCGTTTTACTGCTTTCGATATCCCCACATTTTGCAAACATGTCGATCAACGCATTTCCTAAAGGGGTTGTTAAATTTATCTTGTTTTTGTTGATGTAAAAGCTAACCCATTTTCCGTTTTCAAGAGAACCCAAGTGAGCGCACGCGGATAAGACACTAATCAAAGTGATTTGATCCGGTTTGCATCTGCCATCAACCGACATCAAACGAAACAACGAAAGAGCTTCATCAAACATGCTTTTGTTTACGTAGCATGATATCATAGCATTCCAAGTAACAACATTTCTTTTACTTCCCATCCAATCAAACATTTTTCTCGCCGATTCAACATCTCCAACAGATGCATACCCCGATATGATCGCAGTACACGCCACTACAGACTTCACTGGCATCTCATTAAACAACCCCTCCGCGTTTCTCAAATCACCTGCCTTCAAGTACCCAGATATCAAACAGTTCCAAGAAACCTCATTTCTCTCAGGCATTTTATCAAACACCGAACGTGCATACTCCATCTTCCCATTCTTCGCTAATCCTGTAATAACCGAATTCCACGTCACATCACTTCTTTCCGGCATCGCTTCAAACAACCTAACCGCTTGTCCAACCTCTCCACAATCCATATACACCCCAATCATAGTATTCCAAGACACAATATCTCTCACAGGCATTTCATCAAACACCTTACCTGCAAACTCAACCCCATCACCCCCACACTTCCCATACAAATTCAAAAGCATATTTCCAACAAACACACTCGAAACATCAAAACCCATCTTCAAAACCTCCCCATGAATCATTCTCCCAACATCCAAACTATCAAAACATTTGAGAAGAAACGTGAAAGTGAAACTGTTTGGAAACACTACAAACTCTCGTTTCTTCATTTCTTTGTAAACACTCATTGCATTATGTGTTGTAAGATTGGTGTTACTACCAATGAAGCATTTAATCAATGTGTTGTAGGCAATAATGTGTGGGGAATTCGAAGTTTGAAGCACATTGAAAGCATAATCGAGTGAAATGAGGTTAGATGAAACTGTGATGAGGGTTTTGAGTAGAAAGGTGTTGTCTTTAAGGTTGTTGATGAGTATCTGAAGATGGGTTTGCTTCAAGTGATTTATGGTTTTGCAGTTGTGCAAGAAATGGAGGATTTTATGCTCCATTTCTGCATTCGATTGGTTGTGTTATGGAGTTGTTTTGCAAGTTTGAGGTTTTGATTTTTAAATTAAAGTTTATTAACCAAAAGAGGTTGACTACTAGTTTTATGCCTCTCCGCTTTGCGGGACGGGACGCTGTGCCGAATATTTCTCAATCATAGTTTTGCTAGAAAAAAAAAATTAAAACGATGAGAAGACCGTTGGGTATGGTGGGGCGGGGGTTGGGCTGGGGACAAAACTGTAATTTGTCAGGACCAATGAGCGACTGCTAGAGCAGCCTGCCACTAATATAAGACCGTTGGGTATGGTGGGGCGGGGGTTGGGCTTGGGTTGGGGCATTAGTTGACACGTGACATGGGTGGCAGACATGGGCTAAACCCACATTCAATACGGTATGGTGGGGCAGGGGTTTGGGGCGTGGGTTTGGTGGGCTTCGCTGGGCTGACCCGCTAGGCTATTTGAATATTATTTAAAACAACAAATTTAATTTTTTTAATATTTTTAAATAAAAAAATTAAAAAAAAAATTCTTAACTTTTATATTTGTTTTTTATCTCTTCTCTCAACGCCAAGACTAGTTGTAACTCGTCACCTTGTAGGTGATCAATGGGCTGGGATAGAAATTTCAAATCATCCCGTTTTTGTTTCTGGGCATCTCTAGCGGCATCTCTAGCTTCTTTGCTCCTTCGTATTTCGGCCCTTTGTTGTTGAAATACGTTGAATGTATCCAACGTGCATGAAATGTTATCCAGCTGCTCGCTGTATATTCCCCTACTCGAGCCCGAACTCCCAGCTGAAGGCGATGCCGTACCAGATCTTGATTTTTGAGCACGCCTTCTTGAGGCATCTCTCCCATACGCACGCCTTCTTGAGGCATTTCTCCCACATTTGATTTGAATGTGCACACTGCATTTGTCAAAATGTCGGCTTCGGTTTCACCACTTTTTGGGTTTTGCTTTGCTTTATTTAAAAAACCACTATATTTTGTAAGTTGGGTGCTTATCTCGCTCCACTTTGAGGATAAGCTATCGTTTTCACGATAAGCCTCCCTTCCCATTTCTTCATGGAATAGTCTACTAACCGATTCCCACAGGGCGGTTCGATGTTGCGAATTTCTCATTTTAATAAAACCAAAATTTAATATATTACAAAGTTATATAAAAAATAACCATTAATAAAAACAAAGGTTAAGAATACCTAAAGTTGAATGTTGAGATTGTTCACACCAAGCCCTCGCCAATGCAACTTCTTTAGCAACGACCCATTTTTGTTGTTTTCGTTTGACGGTTTCAACTACTTTATCCGCCTCGGTTTTTTTCTTATGACTTCTCTTTTTGATGGGTTTCGATGCGGAAGGACCATCATTGGGTGGTTGAGTTTCGGGAACGGTTTCGTTTTGTGAAAGGTCGATGGAGGTAGGTGAAAGGTTGATGGGCGATTGTGTAAACGGGGTAGGTATCGAATCATCGGAGTGTGGGAAGTTAGTAAACAAACGATTCCCAAGAAGCGATGCGTAACTCGCTTCATGGGGCAAAGAAGAGTGTATGAAAAATGGACGAGGCATTGGACGATTGGGTGGTGGGCTAGGATTATTTTCTTGTAATGCATACGGGTTGTTCGGGTCAAAAGAACGGTTATAAGGATGCATTTTTTCGTTTTGTAGAAGGCGAATTGAAGATGATTTTATAGAAGATGTGGTTGAATGTGGTAAAAAATGGAAGAAAATGTGAGTTTTTTATTGAAAAATTATTTTTTTTTAACATAGCCGTTGGCCAACGGTTATTTTCTTTTGGCCATACACAGCCCGCCATGTCAACTCGCTTCCCCCGCCCCACGCCCGGCTTGAAACCCAAGCCCCAAGGGCCACGCCCCAACCCAAACCCACCCGGGGTGGTGCCTTGGGCGTTTTCCCCCAACCCACGCCCCAACCCCCGCCCCATACCCCATGGCCTAAATTACAACGAGTCAGCCAATTAAAAGAAAACACAACCCTAATGTTGCAAAAAAATAAAATAAAAATAAAATAATGACAAGATTGTAATTTTGAACAGGGACAAAATCGCAATTTTGAACTGGGGTAAAATTGTAATTTGTGAAAAGCTAAAACGATAGCAAGACTGTAATTTTGAACATGACAAAATCATAATTTTGAGAATGACAAAATCATAATTTTGAGAAGAGACAAAATTGTAATTTTAAACAGAAGGGTAAAACAGTAATTTGTCTAGGCCAGTGGGTGAGTGTCAGGGCTTGACACTATTAGTACACTAGTTGATGCTCCGCCTGAGTTGCGGAGAGATGGCCGAATAATTCTCAACCAATTAAAAAAACACTACTATATTTTATTTTTAACTGAGGGTAAAATCATAATTTTGAACCGATGGTAAAATCGTAATTTTGAACCGAGTGAAAACCATATTTTTATTTTGAACTGGGGGCGAAAACGTAATTTTGAAATGAGGGTAAAATCGTAATTTTGAACCAAGGGCAAAATCGTAATTTTTAGTTGGGTGCAAAAGCATATTTTATTTTTAACTAGGGAAAAAACGTAATTTTAAACTGGAGGCGAAAAACGTAATTTTAAAGTGGGTGTAAAATAATAAACTGGTGTAAAATCGTAATTTTTAGCTAGGGGAAAACATATTTTTATTTTGAACTGGGGCAAAAACGTAATTTTGGCTGAGAGTAAAATCGTTTTTTTTACCGAGAGCAAAATCGTAATTTTGAGATGGGGGCAAAAGGGTGAATATATTTTTAACTTTGGTCAAGAACGTAATTTTATACTGGGGGCAAAAACGTAATTTTAAAGTGGGTATAAAATAATAAATATGGTCAAATGAGGGAGTGTCAGGCAGCTGCCGGACACTATTCCTCCAAACTTGTATTACTAATTTTAACACAAAAAAAAATTTAATTGATTGCCGCCACTTTTGGCCAATCAAATAACACAAAGGAAATGTATATGTTGGAAAATATAAACTAGTAATAAGACCCGCACGCGATGCGGCACGGGTACATTGCAAACATCGAACGGATTAGTCAAAGCGTTATGTGATGCGCTAACCTTATGAAAACATACGTCTCGACGTATCCGGTTGAACTCAACGTAACATATAGCTGCATTGCGATTGGATCAAAACATAACTCAAATCGAATTTATATCGTACAATCATAATGTATTATATGTGACCAACTAAATTAAATTTGTACCGTCAAGTCAAAACCTCTCGAGGTGTCAAAGTGACATTTTACAAAGTTCATAAAAAGTTATGGGGTTAAAAATTACATTTCTTAAACTTAAGGGCTAAGAAGGAGTAAGAATAAGATTTGACAAAGTTGGGGGTTAAAAAGAAACTATAACAAAGTTAGGGGTATAAAGGATATTACCACAAAATCAAAAGGCAAAAAAGCAAACAACTTCTTATTGTCGGTGGCAAATTTCTACTTTATGAGTACGTAGAATGTGTAATTTTAGGGACCAACTTTACGGCAATCACCATTCTGGCTTCTGTATTTATCATTTTCAGTTTCTGAAATTATTTTATAGATATTTTATAGATGGTAAACTACTTCACTGGTAATTAGTTTTTTATTTGGGTTTGGGCCCACTATCAGATTGGAATTGGATTGCTTTGGCCCAAGTATTGTCGGTGGCCAACTACTTCACTGGTAATTAGTTTTTTATTTGGGTTTGGGCCCAAGATTGGAATTGGATTGCTTTGGCCCAAGTATTGTCGGTGGCCTGTGCATGTCGGTGGCGTATGCCACCGACTTTGTACTTTAAGTTTATAAGGTAATTTGTAAGCCAAACTGCAAACTGTATCTCATCTAGAATCTAGGCATTCGTTGAGGCCCATGAACCGTGGACCGTGGATGTTTTTAGATATGGCAATAGAGGAATGTTCACATTTTTACTCTGGTCAATTTACGACATCATTTTCTTGGTTACCAATTTTAAACTTAGAGAAATATATTGTTGCAATTGCAACAAAAGACATACATTTTTTTTGTTTAGAGTTTAATTGTGTTTGAATGTCTATTATTTGAGACAACTCACAACCACATTTAGCTTGGTTATAAGGGTTTCCCAACGTTAGAGTAAGTAAAATAATAAAGTTATTGTCATGACACATGATTGTTTCAAATCACGGTATAATTCTCCAAATAATGTGAGGATTTAATACTCATACCCTTTCTTCTAATGACCATTCGTAGCGGTTAACCTAATGAAGGGTATTATTGGTCATGTGGTGTTCACGTTAGTATAGGTGAAATTACTCCCAAAATGATGTAGTGGTTCACTCCCTCTTTATTAATTACCTAATGAAGTAATGATTAATTATTATTAATATTATTATAATTTTAAATAATGTTTCAACAATTAATAAAAATATAAATAAATTTATTAAATTAAAAACGCACAAAACAAATAGTTAAAAAAATAGTACTAAGAAATTAGAAAAAAAAATCATCTTCGTTATCTTCGCCGTCTTCGTCCTCTTGTAATCTCATCTAAGCGTGCTCAACCAGATCTGCCATTAGAGCTTGGTGTCCATTGGAGTCACGCATAAATGCGGGCATTTTGTATTCTTTGTTCCATAGTTGCCCAAGGTTATTGTGCTTCTACTAATGACGGATCATAACTTGATATATTGCTTTGCCCACATCCTCTAGAATCATAATATGTAAGATGACACAAGCATATATAACATTTTATAATTTTATCCTTTGTCTAGAGTCAGCAAGGGTACCTTACCAAATGCCAATGTTGTTGAAGAATACCGAAAACCCTTTCGATATATTTTCTTGCCAATTCTTGAACCTTTTTAAAATGAGTCATTTTATCGTTAATAGGGTCTCTAAAAGTTTTTACCACAATCATATACTTTAGATAAATACTATCGGCCAAAAAGTACTTGTGTGGGTACTCATTTCCATTAGCCCAAAAAGAAGCGACAATTGCGTTACCTGCTATGCAATCCGCAATGATAGGCGTCTACTCAAAAAACGTTGATGTCAAAGTCATCGGACAATTTGATCACCCCAGTGCATGCAGTCTATGCTCCCAATCATGTCGAGTAAACTGTGTGCATCTTCATGTACGACATATATACGTTGTAGATATTTCCATATTGGCTTCCTTAAATAGTGTTCCTTATTATAGTACAAGTGCTAATGTATTTAAACTTGAAAAATAAGTATTGACATATATGTTTGATAATGTACATAGGGGATGATCAAATGAGAAGAAAATCAATTGAAGAAGAAAAAGAAAAAAAAAAGTATAGTGGTAAAACACTAATAGATTATAACTCCTTACATTAATTATTCTCTCTCTAATTAATTACTCAATTCATTTATCCTACACACCTCATAATTTATCCTACATTCTAAATTAAGTTTTTTTTTTTTTTTTTGAAAAAGCATTTATCATTTAAAGATGAGTTACAAATTTAATGTTGTTAGCTATTATAAGGGAAGACTATAAATTAATTATCTATGTAAATTTACCAATATATATCCTTATTATAACATTAAATACAAATATTAAATAAAGTAAAGATGAGACATTCTTATTGGTTAAAACTTCTTCTTTTTTCTTACAAATAATTTCTTCTCATTTAAAATCTCCAGTATGTACAAATGTATATACATGTATTAAAGAAAGATTATGGCTCTAAACATGTTTTTTTTCGAACGTACATATGTATACATACGTGTTTAAAATTGAAAAATATGTATTGTACATTTATGTTTGATAATGAACACATATATACAATTAAAAATTGACAATGCACACATATGTACAACTAAAAAAGGACTGGAAAATGTGCGATTAGCATAAAAAAGTTTCTTAGAGAATGAGTGGTGCAGAATGGTTCTCACATTTCTCAGTTACCATTACCATGTAGAATCCTTATCTCACATACACACACTAGTAGGTACTCCCATGCTACACTGATGGGATAACTCATTTTGTTATACTACAACTGGTTGTCTTTGAATAATTATATAACTAATGCATGATCGGCTTCTTTGTTTAACTAACGCATTTTTGTATATTTTCAAAAATTGTTTACGGTGAAACAACGAATCTAACACCTTTTTTACAAAATATTTTAACAATTTTATAACTTTTTAGAAATATTAACGATTCTTATAATACAGTTTAACTTTTAGAGTGACCATTGTAAATGTATTGGGTTTTTAATCGTCTTAAATGCACCAGAGGGACAAAATTGTAAATGATGATTTGTTTATGCATCAACACTTGTACTAAATGCAACAATATATTGTTCTTATGTGTATTAAATGAATTGAAATTGCTTTGTTATATATACATATATATATATAGTCCGGTTAACGTACAATATTACTTAACGTACGAGCGTACGCTGTGAAATTCGCACGTTGTAAAACTCAAAATCCTAATCACGCATATTGAAAACTATAATCACGCATTTTGAAAAGACATAATCAAGGATGTTGAAAACCATAGCATGCTTCATTACATAATTATAACATGCTTCATTACCTAAATATAACATGCGTGATTAGGGTTTTGAATTTTACAACGTGCGTAGTGTCACAGTGTACACTCGTACGATAAGCAATATTGTATTTTACACTTTCACTATATATATATATATATAGAGTCCGGTTATCATACAATATGCCTTATCGTACATTACGTACGCTATAACCACAACCGTCAGATCATCTCAATTAAACCCCGTGCTTAACTATTAAATTAATCAAATAATATATATATATATATATATATATATATATATATATATATATATATATATATATATATATATATATATATATATATATGAAACCGCCAAGGTTAAAATCGTCAATTACGAAATTAAAAACCACTGATAATCAGCAAACAAAACTTGAAAATCATACCGTAAGATTCTTAATAAAAACGTATTCGAAAATCGAACAAGTAATAAAAAATCGATCGATTCTTATTCACCAAATCCTTATGCGAATTGAACTTCTGCTGAATTTGGAAGTTCAGAACTGAAACAAATCGATATAACATCTATCGAAGAAGATGATGCAGGGTGAAAATCAAATAAAAATATGCGAAATACATATCAACCGTTGCGAAAAACACTTCAGACAAAAAGAAAAGTTGTGTTTTTTGTAAAGTTTGCGAATTCATATAACATTATATGCGATTACAAAAAAAAGTAATATGTTTAAGATGTCTTATGATGTGCGAATTCTTGACTTTACACATGCGATTTTAATAAAAAGTTAATAATCTTTGAAATTTCTTATAGTTTGCGAATTCAAGCTTTTACACATGCGATTTCAATAAAAAGTTAATATTTGAAATTTCTTATAATTTGCGAATTCATGCTTTTACACATGCGATTTCAGAAAAAAAAAATTAATTATCATTTAGATTTCATAAAGTTTGTGAATTCATTTTCGATTCAAATGCGATTATGAATAAAACACTGCTAATACTTTCAAATTACTGTCCTAAAAAATGCAAAAAAAAAAAAAAATTACCAATTAATAACTACAATAAAACTCTATTATATAAAAATAAACTTAATTTATTACAGATGTGACTGTAATTTGACATGTAATGATCAATTTTACAATAAATACTACTGAACTTACCACCCTACCTACATAATAAATTTACTATTTTAATATAAAAAACCCAGATATAACTACCTTCCACATTAAGACATAGAACACGAAAAAACACACACAACAGACCAACAAAAATGGCATTTGAAGATTCAGAAAAAAATCAAAAACATTGCAATAAAAGAGCTATTGTCAACTCGCACGTTGACAGAAATAAGCACCGATATCAACTCTTCTCATCTGATTCTTGATGTGCACGGGAAAATTCTTGAAGAAACCAAGAAAAATCAAGATATGTGGGAAAGACTACTTGAAGAACCACCATCAACCTTCAGAGACGCAACTTTGGATCACATAAAGGAGCAAAATCGAGCTAATGACTTAGCCTTCTCTTTCCTGAAAGATGCTCTAAACACTGTGAAGGAGAAGATGGAGTTCAGCTCTGTTGAACGTGACAAAATCTTTGCTTCAAGTAACTAAATTTCTGTTTAATCTTTTTATGGTTGTAGCTATGTTAGACAATAACAACTATTTTATATTTTGGGTATATGTTTTGAACAAATCTTATACTTGATTATAATATAAAATCTCATGAATGATTTAGATATCTTTGTCACGAAAAAAACAAGATAAACTCAAAATCGCATGTATTAAAAGTGAAATCGCATATAAGTCTAATTATAAACTGATGCATATAAAATCGCATGTTTATATACTAAAATCGCATGAAAGAATGATATAAACAGATGAATATAAAATCGCATGTGTTTCGTATAAATTCGCATTTACATTTAAAAAAAATTAGTCTTCCTCATCATCTTCTGAAACCTCCTCCCACTGATCTTCTTCTTCAGATCCATCATCACTACTACCACTGTAATCTTCAAACTCATCTATCTCTTCGCCGTCTTCCACCTCGTTGTCTTTGTCTCTGGGAACATTTTCAATCTGGACGCCCTTCTTCTTCTTTTTTTGATGTTTACCTTGTTGTTTGGCTTTCAGAATCTCGCAAGTCCGAATATCATGACCTTTTTCATTGCATACACTACATGTCCTTGACCTTTTTTCCTTTGCGGCTGATCATTTGTTCCTTCTTGGATTTAATCCTTTTATGCGAGCCACGACCTTTGTTTCTTATACCAACCGGCACACGGACAGTAGGAGGAGCATTAGTTACTGCTTGTTGATAACCAATCAACTTTGAAAATCGGTCAAATTTTGGATCAAGTTGCTTGGTTATACGACTCTGATCAACTCTCTCTTTAAGCTGCATCATTTGATCCCTCACTAAAACAAGTTGATCAAGGTCAGAAATCAAACTGCTAACCAAATACTCCCCTGTGTGGATGATTTCACGAGCAATCCGTTTAGCCTTGTGTTGCACATCCTTCCCACCCACATTTAAATTGTACTTCACATTTAACTCATTCGGCACCACATCCTTCGTCCATCTCTTCATAACATATTTGTTTGGTATTTCTTTTACACCAAACATCTTGAAAAGAAAATAGATATGTTTGCATAGCAGCCCATACTGCTCAAAACGCATACAGCTACACTGTGCAGTTACATCATTTTCAAGATTCTTGAACCACACCTAGGAAAACCAAAAGAAAAAATATATATTAAAAATTAAAATCGCATGTGTAACATAACAAATTTGCATGTCTAAAAAAACATTTAAATGTACAAAATTTAAAATCGCATGCGTATATCAAAATCGCATATTGCAAAACCATGATCTGAAAAATGAAATTCACATATAGGTTTTCAAAAATCGCATGTTTGAAATATATATGCTATAATACCTCCAATAAACCATCTCCATGGGCTTTAAAGTCTTTCAACAATATCCTGATCTTTGGACCCTCTATTTTGGTGTCCATCGGCAGACATTCAGAAATTGTTCCATAAATCTCTATTTGCTGATCAAAGAATATAGACCTGGTGAACATCTTAGCAGCATCTTTTTCCAAAGAAGTTTCGCTCCAATCAGCAGGCTCAGTATATCTTGAAATATGATCATTATTTCTATGATTGAACCTTTGGACATCCATTGCACCATCAAAATGATTCATAAACTCTACGAGAGTGAGTTGTGAATTAGCCACCTGGCAAAAAAATGGTTCTCACTATCTGATCTTGAAGTTGTTCTCATAAGTCCAGACATTGGCTCGTGCCGGTAAAAAGCCAGAATCCACATGGATCTCATAACGAACATATCATCAATCCATTTGTTTTCAGTGAGACCGAACTCAATCATCACCAACTTCCACTGTCTCTCGAATTCTTCGGGCTCAATGGAATCAGTCCATACAATGTCACACATCCTCCTTTTAAACTAATCATTATTGCACAAGTCGTGTCCAACCTATAACAATAAATGCTTTTTATATCAGCCTATAACAAAATCTATATTATAAAAAAAAACGCTAACGAAAGACAATATAGCATGCTATACCTTATCTGCCACTTTTTTCATTATGTGCCACATGCACAATCTGTGTCTGCTGTTAGGGAAAACCTCCTCAATAGCCTGTTTCATAGCAGGGTCTTAGTCCATCACTACAACCTTTGGCTGCCGACCAAATGACTTTAAGAATGAATTCACCAGCCATTTATATGATTCAATGCTCTCCGATGCCAACAACCCAGCTCCAAGTGTTACATTTCGACAGTGGTTGTCAATGCCAGTGAACGGAACAAACACCATCTTGTACCTGAACAAACACATGCGAAAAATAAAATTGAAAACATGCGAAATAGACAAAAAAATCACATGCGAAAACAAAACAGTATAACATGCGATATATTCAACACCACCTCTTCAATGTCTACACATGCGATATTACAAGTTCAGAAAGTCATATAACATGCGAAAATTAGTAAAAAAACATGTTTCTCTGAAACACTTACATGTTTGTCTTGAAAGTTGCATCGAACGATATCACATCCCCAAACTCCATATAGTTAAGCTTGCATAAACCATCAGCCCAGAACAAACCAGTTAACTGATGCGTGTGAAGTGTTATATATATTTAGGTGTATATTTTAAGCCCTTTAAGACTTTTTAGCCAAGTTTTAAATTTATAAAACACGATATTTTACTAACACTAAACACACATATGGGCAAGTGCACCCATCGTGAGCGTAGTATAGTGTTGGCAAGATACCGAGGTCGTCCAAGGACACAAGAGCTTTTAGTACCGGTTTATCCTCAACGTCTAATCAAATCTAAAAGTTTAGAAAATTGTTTTAAACTAAGAAAAATAAAGACTAACTAAAAATGCTGAAAATAAAAATAAAGAGAAAAACAGATAGACAAGATGAATCACTTGGTTCCGACTCGTGTATAGTGTAACCTTTGATTATTTCCGCACTTTTGCACTTATTTAAGAGATTATCTTAGTTATTGTAGCAGGCCCCTCTTTTGAAGGTGACGTTACCCTCAACCCAGTAGTTTGAGTCAGCAAGGATACAATCCTAAAGGGTCAGATTATTGAAAGATAATTAATTAAGTTATTAATGCAAGTTATAGTAGGCCCCTCTTTTGGAGGTGACGTTACCCTCGACTAAGTAGTCTGAGTCAGCAGGGATACAATCCTAAATAGTCGGGTTATAGTATTAATAGTAGTTAACTTATGAGGGGATCAAAGAGTTTGGACCCCCGCCATCCAATACCGTAAGTATTGAAGGAGGTCCTACTAAATTTGACCCAGGTCCATTGCAGGACCTCTAAACGCTGAACAATGGCAAGACTCTTACCAAACCGTTCCCTTAACCCCGACCAGGTAGCCAACATACCTCCATATAGACCGTGGAGATATGAATGGTGAAAATCTTTTATTTTATATAGACAGTAAAATAATGCCAAGACACCACAGACAAACGATAAGGAAGAATCACCTTCAACATAAGAAACTAGTTATTAAAGTCATTAATACAAAACCAAGTAAAAAGTGCGAAAAGATTAGAAATAAAAAGTATTACACTAGACACTTGTCTTCACCAAGTGATGTAAGAGACTTAGGCAAACATGGCCTTGATTGTCAAGAACTCTTACGATCAATCTTGGATCCCGAGACGACTCACACACTCTATGATGGACAATGGATGATGGTGGTGGATGATGGTGTTATGGTGGTGGTGGGTGGTGGGTGAAGTGTGAGAGAGGTGGTGTGCCAAGGGATGGTTTGAGCTTGAGCCAAGCACTCCTATTTATAGGCTGAACAGAAGCTCGGGCACGACCCCGTGTCCAGTGGGCACGGCCCCATGTCCACATCCTTCTCTTTCTTCATTTAATGCAGCTTGTCTTATTAGTTGACCACGCCCCCGTGTCCGCTGAGCACGACCCCGTGTGCAGAAGAACCTTTGTACTATGAAGATTTGCTTAGATTGTGCGAATCTTATAGTTGACCACGGCCCCGTGTCCGCTGAGCACGGCCCCGTGGTGGGCAATATAAGCTTCTACCACTTTGTCTTTTCTGCTGACACTTGGGCACGCCCCCGTGCTGGCTGAGCACGGGGAGTGTTCAGTCTCCTGTCTTCTTGTTTTGCTTGGGAAGATGCTGTCGTGGGGTCGGGCATGTCACGTCTTGTTCCTTTTCTTGTATTTATGTTAGATTTTGATGTCTTTTTTGCTTCTTTTGTTAATTTGAGCTCATTTAATCCTGAAAATACAAAAGGAAGACAAAGGCACACTTTTTCCAACATTAATACTAAAAAAGGGTTAGTTTTATGCCACAATTGATGTAATTTATATGTTGCATTTTGCACACATCAAATACCCCCACACTTGAATCTTTGGTTGTCCTCAAGCAAAACTCTTTAATTTGTGGCTATTACACTCCCAAATGGAATGGGTAGAAAAGAAGGTTTCGGGCTTGTCATAGAGTGTCGGAATTTCCAAGATTCTTTATTTAGTTTTATTTTTATTTATTTACAATCCTATTCGTCATGATTTATTTAAAACTTTTCATAAGATAAATTACTTATTAGGGCATAACATGCCTTTGTAAAAATTTATTTATATACAAGTTCACATACCTCACGGGGATCACTCAACACTCGGCCGAAAATGTATTTTTTTGTGGATCACTCGAGAGCGTCATGGAACTTACTCCTACCATAGGTTTGCCAAGCAATCAATCCTCCTCCTTTTTAACTTATATACCTTTGTAAATATCAAGAGGACTTTGTGGGTGAAGGGTTAGGCTTGGGTTAAAGGTAGGTGGTTGGGTTAGTGGTTAGTAGAAAAAAGGGCGAAAAGCGTAACAAGCGTCGGTTTTCGTAAGACTTTCTATTTTTCCACTTTTATTTTTATAAAGCTACTTTTCAAACAAAGTCATTTTTGATAAACTTGTTTGTTTATTTGCTTTTGCTTCATAATCAACTTCTTCTTCTTTTTTTTTTTTTAAGAAAGTCATATGAGAAACCGAGCTAGTTACTAAAACAAAGGGTAAAAAAAATGAAAAAGGTTTTGGTGGGTAAAAGGGTGTTTGTTTGGGTTATGAAATGAAAAAGCTTAGGCTCAAAGGGGCTAACTAGGGAGATTTTGGGTAGGTGGTAAAAAAAGAAAATAATGGTGTAGAAATAAAAAGGGTTAGTCCTAATGTCTCCATCATTTACTTACTCGGGTTTAAGTTGGTAAAGACCGGGAATGTATCGTCGTGGCAAGTTCTAGAGTCGTAAGAACCAAGCGGCTATTCACACAAGAAACGAAAAATGAGCATTTAGTTTAAAGATATATATTTGTATGCTCAATAAAGGCTCAAAACTCACTTTTGTGGGAATGGGTTTTTATGTGATCAAGTATATATAATTGAATTTTAACTAAGCTTGTCATGCCTTTTCATAATTTTCTTATGTTGGTTCTTTTTATCACGACGCTATCGGTTGTAAATTCGTAAAAATATAACCTTTTTGAGAACTTGAATTTCCCGAGTTAAACCTAGACAAGTAAAAAAAATGAATTTTTTTTTTTTGAAAAAATTTGGGGTGATTAGCGGTTCCAATAGAGTTTTGTGTAAGGCTTGTATTTAGGACTTGCAAGATTTAAGGTTTTAGCATCCCTCCCACACTTAAATTACACATTGTCCTCAATGTGTCCCAAAAATAAGTTTTTAGGTTGATTGAATGTGCAAAAGGTGTGAAAAGCAAAAATTTTGTGTTACTGGGCGCTGAATACGGCCCCGTGTTTTCCGGGCACGGCCCCGTGTTCAAGTGGCAGTAACAAAATTAAATCAAGAGAAACAGAAGCCTGGACACGGGGGCGTGTTGGGTGAACACGGCCCGTGTCCAGTTACCTGAACTGGGTCTTTTCCGCAGACTGTGCAGCACGGGGCCGTGTTGGGCGGACACGGCCCGTGCCGAACTTACTGTAAACGAAGAAAATCGTCGGACGGTCCTGTTTTCCTGCATGGGGTGCTGGTTCAAGTTTCCCTTGTATCCTTTGTCATCTCAAGTGTGTTTTATTCCTGAAAATTAAAACTAACTAGAAAACATAAAAACTAAACTAAGGATAGTTCCGCGGAATGCCTCCGTGGTGCGCCACGTTTATAAGGGTCCTTGGCTAGACCCAAAGCCTGGTCATATGTTACCCAAGTGGGATGTATTGCATCCCATGTTACACCGTCGGAGAGCGTCATCCAAGCTTGAGTCTATGACCTTCATGTAGTTGACCGGGTCTTCGTCCTCTACTCTCTTTCCACATTCAAACTTCACTTCCTTGTCCCCAAACTTCAATGTTAACGTTCCGTCATTCATATCCACCACTGCTTGGGCGGTGGCTAGAAATGGCCTCCCGAGGATGAGAGGGACATCGGTGTCTTCTTCCATGTCTAGGATGACAAAGTCGGTTGGGAAAACGAAGTTGTCAACCTTGACCAATAGATTTTCAGCGACACCTTGTGGAAATTTGACGGATCTGTCGGCGAGTTGTATGCTCATCTTTGTAGGGCTTGTTGTCCCTAAGCCGAGTCGTTTGAACACCGATGTGGGCATGAGGTTAATGCTAGCCCCTAGATCGGCTAATGCATTACGAACGGGGGATTCCCCGATCGAGCAAGGAATTGTGAAGCTTCCGGGGTCAATTTTCTTTTGTGGGAGTTTGTTGAGTACTAAGGCGGAGCATTCTTCGCCTAAGTTAACTAATTGCAATGATTCAATTTTCCTTTTGTGAGTGAGGAAATCCCTCATGAATTTTGCATATTTAGGCATTTGGGTTAGGACCTCAATAAAAGGAATATTAACATGCAATTGTTTTAGTAAATTTTCGAACTTTGCGAATTGCTCATCGGTCTTTTGACGATTTAACCTACCGGGGTACGGAATTGGAGGAGTCTTGGTGGGCTCTTGATTTGGTAAAGAAGCCTTTTCTGGTTGGGGTGCGGGTGGAGTTGTAGTTTGGCTTCTTTCATCCGGTGGTAATGGAGCCTCCTCGGGACCCACGGTTCGATTTCTCAATGTGATGAGATGTACTTGTGCTTTTGGGTTGGGTTCGGTATTGCTAGGTAATGCGCCTTGTGGTCTCTCGGAGAAATTTTGAGCTATTTGATTTAATTGTTTTTCAATGTTTTGAATGCTAGCTTGTTGATTTCTAAAATTCGATTCCAATTGTTGAAATCGATCCGAGTTTTTCTTTTCGGTGTCAGAGATGAGGCGAGATACAGTATCTTCAAGCCTTTCTCTTCCACCTTGTTGTTGAGAAAAATTTTGTGGTTGTTGAAAGTTAGTTCGTTGGTTTTGTTGGTTACTACTATTGCCGGGATCTCTCCAACCAAGGTTTGCGTGGTTACGCCATCCTTGGTTGTAGGTACCCGTTGGAGGACCCGACGGCCTAGGTCTGTTATCAATGTAGTTTACCGTTTCTGTTTGTTCATCTAATTCTTTCATACAACTTCAATTTTCATGTGGTCCACCACACCCTTCACAAGCCATAACCGAGGCTGTTTTTGTCATTTCTAGCTTTTTGATTTTCGAAGAGAGGGCCTCGATTTGGGCTTGTAAAGAGGTGCTTTCATCAACCTTATGGGCGCCCGGGGCAATAGATTTATTACCTCGGGGAGTGTGCCATTTAAAATTGGTTTGAGCAATTTCCTCAATTTGATTATATATTTCATTTGGGCGACGATTACCTAAAAGTCCCCCGGAGCTAGAATCAAGTGTTTGTCTTGTGTGTGGCAACAACCCATTGTAGAAAGTGGATACTTGTTGCCATACCGCAAGACCGTGATGAGGACACTTTCTTAGTAGCTCCTTGAACCTTTCCCAAGTTTCATATAAGGATTCCCCATCTTCTTGTGAATATGTATTAATTTCAGTCATTAATTTAGCCGTTTTAGCAGGAGGGAAATACTTATATAGAAACTTTTGGGCTAGTTCATCCCAGGTGTTTACCGAGCCAACTGGGAGGGTGTTAAGCCAAGCCTTAGCTCGGTCTTTTAGTGAAAATGGAGACATCCGAAGGCGAATGGCGTCGTTTGATGCTCCATTGATCCGAAAGGTATCACATATTTCCAAGAAATTAGTAATATGTAGATGGGGATCCTCGTCCGTAAGCCCATGGAAGGTCGCGGAGTTTTGAAGCATTTGTATCAAATGCGGCCGAAGTTCGAAGTTGTTAGCTTCGACATTTGGTGCATTGATAGCGGCGCCTAGATTTCCTATGGTGGGTCGTAGGTAATCCATGAGGGTACGTTGGTCCGCCATTGGAAGTGGTTCCCCCGAAACTTTCTCTTGATTTTTAGCTTTAAGTCTTTTTCTGAGAAAGCATTCGGGTTCTTCTAGAGGTTCTTTTATGTCTCTACTAGAACTCGAGCTCATGCACTACGTAGGAAGTTTAAATGTGGCGCCAAGGTTCCAAGTCCTGCGATAAAAACAGAAAAGAATGTTGGTCAGAAGGTTCACCGCGGCCCCGTGCTCAGCGAACACGGCCCGTGGTCAAATTTACAGTAATTGTTCTCCGGATCCCTGTTACTGGGAGTTGGACACGGCCCCGTGTTGCACCGACACGGCCCCGTGCTCAGCCCTCTGTAACTCGGAAAATAAAAACTGCCAGTGATAATGCTGGGCACGGCCCGTGTTCGACCAGGCACGGCCCGTGCTGAGCTCTGCAGAAACAGAAAAACTAAGAAAAAAAATCCTAAAAAAATGAAAAATAAGAAAAACGATTAGGCCGTTGATTCCTAACTTTCTTAAAATCTTTGTGTCCCCGGCAACGGCGCCAAAAACTTGATGCGTGTGAAGTGTTATATATATTTAGGTGTATATTTTAAGCCCTTTAACACTTTTTAGCCAAGTTTTAAATTTATAAAACACGATATTTTACTAACACTAAACACACATATGGGCAAGTGCACCCATCGTGAGCGTAGTATAGTGTTGGCAAGATACCGAGGTCATCCAAGGACACAAGAGCTTTTAGTACCGGTTTATCCTCAACGTCTAATCAAATAAAAAAGTTTAGAAAATTGTTTTAAACTAAGAAAAATAAAGACTAACTAAAAATGCTGAAAATAAAAATAAAAAGAAAAATAGATAGACAAGATGAATCACTTGGTTCCGACTCGTGTATAGTGTAACCTTTGATTATTTCCGCACTTTTGCACTTATTTAAGAGATTATCTTTGTTATTGTACTAGTCCCCTCTTTTGAAGGTGACGTTACCCTCAACCCAGTAGTTTGAGTCAGCAAGGATACAATCCTAAAGGGTCGGATTATTGAAAGATAATTAATTAAGTTATTAATGCAAATTATAGTAGGCCCCTCTTTTGGAGGTGACGTTACCCTCGACTAAGTAGTCTGAGTCAGCAGGGATACAGTCCTAAATAGTCGGGTTATAGTATTAATAGTAGTTAACTTATGAGGGGATCAAAGAGTTTGGACCCCCGCCATCCAATACCGTAAGTATTGAAGGAGGTCCTACTAAATTTGACCCAGGTATGGCAAGACTCTTACCAAACCGTTCCCTTAACCCCCGACCAGGTAGCCAACATACCTCCATATAGACCGTGGAGATATGAATGGTGAAAATCTTTTATTTTATATAGACAGTAAAATAATGCCAAGACACCACAGACAAACGATAAGGAAGAATCACCTTCAACATAAGAAACTAGTTATTAAAGTCATTAATACAAAACCAAGTAAAAAGTGCGAAAAGATTAGAAATAAAAAGTATTACACTAGACACTTGTCTTCACCAAGTGATGTAAGAGACTTAGGCAAACATGGCCTTGATTGTCAAGAACTCTTACGATCAATCTTGGATCCCGAGACGACTCACACACTCTATGATGGACAATGGATGATGGTGGTGGATGATGGTGTTATGGTGGTGGTGGGTGGTTGGTGAAGTGTGAGAGAGGTGGTGTGCCAAGGGATGGTTTGAGCTTGAGCCAAGCACTCCTATTTATAGGCTGAACATAAGCTCGGGCACGGCCCCGTGTCCAGTGGGCACGGCCCCGTGTCCACATCCTTCTCTTTCTTCATTTAATGCAGCTTGTCTTATTAGTTGACCACGCCCCCGTGTCCGCTGAGCACGACCCCGTGTGCAGAAGAACCTTTGTACTATGAAGATTTGCTTAGATTGTGCGAATCTTATAGTTGACCACGGCCCCGTGTCCGCTGAGCACGGCCCCGTGGTGGGCAATAGAAGCTTCTACCACTTTGTCTTTTCTGCTGACACTTGGGCACGCCCCCGTACTGGCTGAGCACGGGGCGTGTTCAGTCTCCTGTCTTCTTGTTTTGCTTGGGAAGATGCTGTCGTGGGGTCGGGCATGTCACGTCTTGTTCCTTTTCTTGTATTTATGTTAGATTTTGATGTCTTTTTGCTTCTTTTGTTAATTTGAGCTCATTTAATCCTGAAAATACAAAAGGAAGACAAAAGCACACTTTTTCCAACATTAATACTAAAAAAGGGTTAGTTTTATGCCACAATTGATGTAATTTATATGTTGCATTTTGCACACATCATTAACCGTTTATCATCATCAACAAAATACTCAAACGAATAATCAGCTAAATACTGTTTTTTGTCGGTCATCCTATTAATCACCATGTCAGCGTCATATTCTCCTATATAGCTGTTAATTCGCTTCCTAAAATTTTTGCAATCATCAATCGTGGCACCAACGTTCTCAAAACCACCATAACGTTTCCTCATTATATGGAAAGCTTTGACAGGACCAAGGTTTAAAGTGCCTATTTCCCATACCATCTCCTCCTGGACATCTGACAATTGTCTGTAAGCTGGTAGCATGTGAATATCATGTTGACATACAAACTTATGATTATGGCCATCAACAAATCTCTTTACTGTATATAATCTACCATCCACAGTGCAAATCATAAGTTGAGCTTTGCATCCAGTTCTAATAGTCCCCCTGTTCCTTGTTTTGAATTGCTTTTTTGACTTCGAATAACGATCGTCAATACACAGTGGCTTATGTCCCTCTTTAGAACAAACAAAATACTTAGTTTTGATTATACCACCACTGTGTACTTCACCACCTTTCCGAATAGAAAATCCGGCTAACTTAGCATATGATTGGCAAAACGCATATGCTTGTTCAATAGAGATAAATTGCATTCCAACCACAGGTGTAGCTGATGCTTGAACCTCCGGAGTGTAAAACCTTTCATCTACATAAATCAAATCAGAAAACACAAAAAAAAATGTGCGAAATATTGGACTAGTTACATGCGATATATTAATAACAGCATAATAACATCGTAAAGACAACAACACGTACGAATTGGATGAACAATAACAAGCTAAAATGATGATTTTGATTAATATGTTTTATATATGCGATTTCTTATACCATAACAAGCGAAAATGCGTAAAGAAAATAAACATCAAATGCGAATTGAAAGACTCATAACATGCAAATTTGTACATGTTGCTTTCATGTAAAAAATATACTCAACATTCAAACTTCAAAAAAGCTACAACAATGTAAAATCATTGCTACGATTAAACAAAAAAACAAGTATACGAACAATATAGAGATCTGAATTAACATAATTACCATTAGAACACTCGTTTACAGCACTTGTACTTGCAATTGGATTTGGATTTGCAGGTCGCAGATTTAAAACATCTTCAATCGAAACTATCTGATATGCAGATAATTGAGCATGATCACCGATCGGTCGAGTTTCTTCAAAATCAACATATGTTCGTCTGGTGCTACTCTGTGGATCCATAAAAAAAACAATTGAATGAAACCCTAACACAGAAGAACGAAAACTGCAAATTGAGAATTATGAAAAATTTGAAACTGATTCGAATGATAATTACCGGGATATTAGTGTAACGAACTTCTCGCTGATTGAATGAAGAGACGAATTTGCCCTCAGATGATTGAATTAATTGTCTGATTTAAACTTATTAAAGAAAAACGAACCAGGACACGTGTACGGCTACTACTATCACGTATCTAATGTACGATTAGGGAATTTGTATTCTACCCTTTACCTATATATATATATATATATAATAACAAAATAGGCTGACAATTTATTTATTTCTTGTTCAGTGGCTGTTTTTATTTGGCATCTCATCAGTGTATGGTGTCGCGACCCTTGGATTTTCGTCTTCTCGGTGAGAGATATTCTCAAGCTTCACTTATACATTGGAATCGGGGAGCAGGTTATAGATATTTTTCATAGCATTATTCTTGTGGCATGTTGGTGTGTCTGAAAAGCTAGGAATGACAAATGATTTTCTAATAAACCAATGAAGATTGACGGTATTTATGGCTTAAAAACAAATCTAAATACAAGTTCATTAGTTGAACGAATTTGTGTAAATTTACTATTATGTAATTGTTTCCCTTGTGTTTTTGTTGCAGGCTGTTACACCCCGATATTTCCACATATTACCGGTGAGCCCGGTGGAGAGTATCGTGACGTAGTTGATATCATCATAGTCAAATATACACAGTTTATAGCACAGCGGAAGTCTGGGTAGAATTTACTATTACAAACCGAAAGTGTAAAGTACGAATAAAATAATTATACAGACGGTTATAAGAAAGGATCCACAGGCGGATCTAATATAATACAAAATGTTGTTAAACAGACTTAAGGCATTAAGAACTTGCAAGATTCTCTAATTAACGCCCAGAAGCTCCCCAGCCAATTACGAGTAGTACCTGCCATTTAGCCTTTTTGAAAATACGTCAGTTTACACTGGTAAATACAATTAACCAACTTTTTTGAAAATATTTATGAAAACTGATTTAAATGCACAAGGCACAAATATTCTTTTATAACTTGGGACAATTATATAAAATAATCTTGTATACAGATTTACATGTTTGTCGTACGTTCATGGCCCGGGATAGAAGCCGGGACATGATCAATAGACGCACCACTAATATAATCCCAAAGGGAGTTATCCTCACATGTTGGTATATCTTTTTACGTACGCAACTTTCAGGTGTATGCCTACACCCCGTGCTTAAGTCGTGGCCATTTTCAAATGAAACGAGCCGAGGATATCCAGGACATGGTCATATTAACCCCCAAAAGTTTATATATCAAACAAAACAGATTAAAACGGGTTATGTCAATAAACTAACCACTATTCGATTAATGATTCCATACCCGACCAAGTGGTAATATATTTTACCATATCCCAAGCCCGTATAAGGGAAAATAAGTTAAAAGTATTTACATGAGCTTAAAATGCGAGATTTGTTAACTCAGGCGTATAATCTATTCAAACTAGTGCAAGTAGCTTTTACCGGGGCTCCTAATCTGGAATGAAGGTTTTATTAACCTATTAGATTACTAACGGGTCTTATTTAAGTTGTAAACTTAGACCGGTTAGTTTAAAAAAAGATTTACGGCACGAAACGCCAGATTAAGCGGTGACCGGATTGGAATGTGATTTAGACCCAACAAGTATGAAGACTTGTGTTATATGGGTGAACTAAATACATTCTGGAATTTGAAGTTAAAATGATAAGGTTTGACCCGTTTCGGTTAATTTATGCTAACTAGTCAAATAAACCGCACCGTACGCGTATAAGTATAAACGGTTAACGGAATGAGTCATATATAAGTTACTTAAGTTATTATGCTTTAAATATGTTATGATATCAGTAGGATATCAACAATTATGCCCAACAAGATTTTAAAACCAAATTAAGTCCCGTAAGGGCAATTTGGTCATTTTGAGACTTATAAAGGAGGTTTAAAAGTAAACTGATGTTATGGTCTAAAACATTCTGTAAAAATATTTATTTCATTATATTATATCAATAGGATATCATACATATGTATGGTTTACTATTTATGGGCAAACTATGCCCTCAAAGGGTATTTTGATCATTTCACATATGTTTTTAATGACATAATTAAAAGTCTGAGTTCATGACTTATACCTACTGTAAAAATATAAAAATTTATTTATAAATTCAGTAGGTAACAAGTCTTGGGTGCTAAATATGGTTTTAAACCATACTATGCACCTAATTAGCATAAAAGTCGATAATTGACGATATTTGCAAGGTTTATGCGATTCTGAGATTTTGACTAGCCTTGGATGGTTAAAATATTTTATTTTACATATTAAGTCAGCAGGAAAAAGTTTGGCATGTTAATTATATGTAAATCACATTTTATTAATAAAAAGGACATTATCGTCAATTATGGAATTTATACAAGAACTCTAAGTTATGGTCAGTATATAATCTGATCCAATATTCCAAAAATTCCTAAAAATGATATCATAACAGTAGGTAATGAGTTTAGGGTCAAAATTTATGTTTAATCATGGTTTATGCATAAAAGGGTAGTTTAGACTTTATAAAAACTAAATTTACGATATCTAGCATATTATTAATTTGAGACCAGAAATTAATGTCAAAATAATCAAGACAGGTTTATATATCAGTAACTAAGTTATTTGTATGATCATGCATTCAAAAATCTCATTTTTAGACTATAAGGGCATAATAGTCAAAATTAAGCGTAATAACAGAAATTTGCATTTAACTCAGAATATTAAGTGACCAGGTAATATAACTTTAGAGGGTTATATTACAACATTATGTGGTCCTAATGGAAGCTTAAAACATAAAGGATTTAAGCTTAATTGGGTCAGAACCGAAAGTCAAAGCAAAAGTCAAGCTTTTGCGACTTTCGGTTGCGAACCGACCTTAAACTCAGAATTGTCGGATTGAACATGCTTAGACATGTTCTAATGATATTTACCAATTTATTTAAGTGACAAAACATGATTCATAACTTCTACATTATCAGTTTTAATTATTATTTGAAAATCTGACTAGTTTGACTTTTTGACTAGTTACATTGACCCGACAATTAACTAGGTAAACATGATAATTAGGATGTGGCCTTTTTAGGGATTAACACACATCTAATTACGATCACGTAGCCATATTCTCCTCGAACAATGGCTGGACCGTTAAGGTTGAAACTAAAAGTCAAAGCGTTATTACGACAACTTTGACTTTCGGTCTTTAAATGTATAAAAACCGAACTACAGGGGCTAAGAACACTTACACAAGGTCCTAGCACGAAATTTGAACTGAGGAGGGCTTCCTTCTTGACCTGGAATACTAGAGAACAAAGCTTGGAGAGAAGAAGATGATTATTTTGAAAGTGCAAGTTGGAACTGAAGCCAAGGGAGCTATTTATAGAGCAATGGGAGCTCTTAGGTGGCAACCAGATATTATGAGAGCTCTACAAGTGTCCAAAGACGTGTCAAAAAACAGGCAACAGCCCCTGGTTTCGATTAAAGGTTGTAGAATGTGACAAACCTACAGCTGTCCATTTTTCTGCCCATATACAGTCTTTACGGACCGTAAGCCTGAGCCCTTACGGTCCGTAACCGCTTTCAATTTTTATCGCCCAGTTACAGTCCTTACGGACCGTAAGCTGAGCCTTTTACGGTCCGTAAGCTTTGGCCAGAGGACAAAAATTTTGAAACTTTATTTATTGACTCCAAACTTATAACTTCAATATTATTTATTCTCGAGAGCTCGTTTTATCAAAAACAAGTCCCGGTTTCGACAAAAGGTCACTCAGATGCGTAAATTAGCATGTTGACACTTTTAGTCCTTCAAGTTTAATTATATTACTACTTGTCTAGGGATCGCGACACGTGTCATTATTTTATTGGGTAGGATTTTGCGAGGTGTTACACAGCCCCCCCCCCCTCTTGCTTTTTAATTTAATATTGATAAATGGGAAAGGTTCAAATACTTCGTTTCTTAAAAGTAGAAAGTCGTAGTGAGGGTAATAAACGAACTCCGATCGAGCATATTGTGTCTTTTTTTATTTGTCATTGTGTCTTTTTTTGCGATTCATTGTATCTTTTTTCCTTGGTGTTATGTTATAGTTCTCGACATTATGTTATATTTTACGATCTATTATGTTATATTTTGCTAGCTATTATGTCTTTGTGCTATTCCTAAATTCAGGAGACGTTACAGGATAACTTTACTATTGCTAATCTACCAAAAAAAATTACTAATAAAGTTATGGTATCCCCACTCCACTTAATACAAGAAAATTTAATCGAATATATTTACGTTTAGTTCGATGATTACTATTATATATTTTTTTAAGTCCTACAAGAAATAAAAAAAAAAAGGTTTGCCTTGAAAAAAAGGTAAAACGAAAGTCAACTTTAGTTCTCTGAAAATGGGCGTTTGAATGATTTGACTAATACATACACGCCATTAAGTAGACGCTGGTAAACGTTCGGACCAACAGAATTGAAAAAAGTATCAAAGTCAACAATTTGTAATCCAGCCACCTTAACACGTTGGTTCAACACAAGTACACAACTATCGGCTGCAGCAGCAGCAGCTGCCTACTACAGAAGCTTGACCGGCCACTTGTCGCTCAGAAACTAGAGTTAATTATGTATGATCTATATGTGAATCAAACTAAACTATGGTGATGTGTTGTGGGAAACAACAAGCACCTAAGTTGTGATTTGCATACAATAAGGACAATATCAGTTGATATATAGAATATTTATAACATCTTTATCTAATTTTCATAAAACCAATCAATATTGATGTTTATATATGGCCAAAAACATACACAAACACCTAAACTTAGAGATTTTGTCGAACCTTCGGCACATTATCCATCATAAGTGGCTCCGGAATGAATTTTTCTCACTTTTCGAATCTTATGATAGTTATTATTATTATTTTTTTAATAAACTTTTTAGTGTGTCGATTAACGATAGAAAAATTACATAACAATGATAGGTTAATGGTAATAAGAGTGTTAGTATTACTTGGTTAACTTTATATTATCCTTTTTATCGTCATTTCTCTGTAAAAAAAAAAAAAAAGATTTGGTTTTCAGCTGGTAAGAAAGATGTGAGAATAAGATTTTGAATATGTGAGAATAAGATGAGTCATAAAAAATATAAGATATTATTCATCAATAATTTTTTTTGGTTGTGTTTTTTATTTTTATTTTTGTATTCTTTCTTCGATCAATGGTAAACATGCAAGAAAGAAATCAACATTTGTTCTCTTACTTTTCAACTAAGATCGAAACAACACGAGGCCACAAAGTCCTCTAAAGAATACATGTATAATCACAATCACATTTGACCTATGTATAAAAAAATTAATACGAATAAAGACGATATAACTAATAGGATGCATGCACTTGAGACTTAATGCATGAGTTATTATTCACTATGGGACTTTAAGCTCTATGAGACCCCATCATCAATTTCCGATTTGTGGCGGTTTCAACAGAAACTAGCAACGACGGTGGTGGTGGTGAAGAAGATGTAGTCATGGGCCGATAGCGGTTTGCGAATGCCTTTTCGTTAACAAGTTGTTTGCATGGGGGTCCACCATTACCAGTTTGACCACAACTACTTCCAGGAGTGGGGCTAGGGGTGTGGTCAAGAGATGGTAAAAGCATGAGCCTAAGGCTAGGTTGGTTCATGTTGATCAAGGTTCCATGGCTCGTGCTGCATGGCTCCACCAAGGGCAACAATATCACAGCCAGTGATATCAAAATTGTTGCCACTTTAAGAGCACTAATTCTTTGCTTTTGCATGGTTGATTTGTTTCTTGTTTACTAAGCTTTTTGCATGCAACACACTAATTCTTCTCTCTTTTTTTTATTTGTTTGAATGAGGATGAGGCTGAATGGGAGGTTATATATATATTTATAGGGTGCATACTACGATGTTAGATCGAGTTTAGCACGTTAATTGACATTTCAAGTCATAGCTTTGAAGTTTGAATGTGGACTAGAGGAATGTGATTTTGGTCGTAAGATTGAAAATTTTCCAATTCAATTTCTTTTTCTTAGAAATTACCTTAGATTTAAATTTTGAGTAATTAAAAACACTTAGGAGGCTAACCTACCGCTCACCGGAATTTATTGTATTTTTCTATAAAGTCAAATGCTCGTGCGCGTTGCTGCACGCTAAATTGCGAAAAAAAATATAAGTTTGAAACACTATAAATTTGTGCGTTGTTACGGCGACATTGACGTGGTTAGTGAGTACAGAGAAACATATGAAGTTGCGATGGCATAACTCTAAAAATGAAAACATTGAGAGAGAAAAATATGTCGCAACGGTACAAATAAGTATGTGGCAAAAGGTATATTCGGAACGTATAAAAACGATACGCAAAAGAAAATTATTATATGGAAAAGTAAAGAAAAATATTACGTTGTAAGGGTATGTTCGAAAACATTGAGAAAAAAAAAACAAATTTAAAAATAAACTAAATAAATTTACATAAAGTTAAAAAGAATTAACACAATGTATTACAAAAAAAAAAAAAAAAATATATATATATATATATATATATATATATATATATATATATATATAATTTTTATAAAATAAAGTTGAATTGTTATAATATAATACAATGGAAAATCAAACAAAAAAGTTATGGTATAAAAAATATTAAAATTAAAATACATGACATTATAATACACAATTATGGGTGAGGAAATGTCCTATTTCCTTTTATCTTCTGAAAACCGAAAAAAAATATTAATTAAATTACACAAAATTCAAAATTTAATTGTAGGCCATACAATATAATATAAAACACTTTTCACAATTACAAATGTTATGTACTTAGGTTTTTTAGTCGCGCGTTGCGGCGAAACGGAGCAAACGATAATGTAAAACAAACGTTATTTGAAAATGTAGAATGTTGTTTAGAAAGCTAAACCATTAGAATCGGTTCAGTTTATCATCGTATCATTTTACGATAGAAAATACATACTTTATTTTTGAATATAAATTCGTTTTTAATAAAACTTATATTAATCGAGGGTAAAAAGTAAACTCAACTACGTACTTAAGTTTTTAGAAAAAAATTAACGAACATAATTTATTAAAGAAATATCAAATTAATTGATAAAGTAAAGGTAAATCTAAAAAAAGAAGAAAATATTATGGAAAACAAAATAAATGATAAAGAAAATATGGTTTTAGAAAAGGAAAAATAAAAATACGTTAAAAGCTAAAAGTAAATAGAAAAAATTAAAATATATTAAAAGTTAAAAATAAATATTATAAAATATATTAATATAATAAAATATTAAAAAGCTATATATTATTTTAAAATTGAAATTACTATTCATCATCCTTCGAAAACAATATACTAGATTTTGCCCCGCCCGCATTGCGGGGCACTAAGCCGAATATATCTCTCTCATAACATATACGTTTGTGTTTCGGTTATTTTTACATACTACTCATAACACGATCTCAAAAAAATTACATTGAGTTAACCAATTAAATTGAAACACTACCATACTTTTGCTTAAGAAAAACAAAAACGATAGAAAAACAATAATTTTAAACTGGAGGCAAAATTGTAATATATCAGGATAAATGAGCGTGTGCCAGGCAGCCGCCTGAAACAAATAAAACTTACACCGAGTCAAACAATTAAAACAAAGCACTACTATAGTTTTGTCAAAAAAAAAAAAAAAAAAACTAAAACGATAGCATGACTGTAATTTTACACTGTGGGCAAAATCGTAATTTGAATGGAAAAGCAAAGGAAAACGAAGTGACAAAAATGTAAATTTAGATTGAGGGAAAAATTGTAATTTCCCTGGGTGGGGAAAAACAAAACTAATGGCAAAACTCTAAATTTAAACAGGTCAAAATTGTAATTTTGAATCGAGGGCAAAATGGTAATTTTTAGTTGGGGGTAAAAGCATAATTTTATTTTAAACTAGGGGTAAAAACGTAATTTTGAACTGATAACAAAATCGTAATCGTGACTTGGCTGACTATGATTGGCTGGTTCTATGTAGCCGTTGTGGCTTGTCGTTGCTAAACGACAACTTTATATAAAAAAAAATATTTTCTTTTTACACTATATAAATAACCACCCATTTTTTACCACTTCTTCTATCATATCTCTATATTTTTAATAAAATCAACTCACTTAATCCTCTACAGTGCATCCTTTTAACCGTGGATACAACCCAAACAAGCTCTTTGGATACCAAGAAAACCCGAACCCTAGCCCGCCACAAAACCGTCCACCACCAAACCCGACCCAAACAACCCCATTGGCAATGATGTTGGAAATGAAAAAATATAACATGGAGAATTAATTAAGTTTTAAATTTTATGTAGTTTTTTTAATTTTATTTGTAGTTTTTAAAAATATTTATATGTAATCTTCTATTTTAATTAGTGTAGTTTTTAAAAATTTTAAATAGTTTAAAAAAAACTAACAAAATATTTTTTTTGCTTTTCGGATTCCGGTAACACCGTGGTTAACCGTTTGGGATTTTGTTATCGACGCTACCATTTGGTAAACCCTTTACGGTATTCTGTAACCAGAGGCGTCTCCGAGAATTCACATACCCTTTACAGTATTCTATAATGGCAATGATGTTGTTCCGTCATTTGGTTTGGCAACCTTTGTTGCAGCCATGTCGGGATCTGAGCATTTAATCTATGAAAGTTATTGCTTTTGGGTTTTCTTACTTGATTATAGTTGTTAAGACGTGTTGATTGTTTGAATAATGAAGGGGTATGGTCCCAAAAAGCCGCGCAAACCTTCCTCCAGGTCGCGCGCAGGACCATACTCCTAAATCAGCAAGATCTTCAATCTCAACCTCGCGCGGGTGCTTCACCAAGAACTGACCTCGCGCGAGGATCAAACAAGAAAGAGCATTAAGATCAACACTTAGCATTTTGATAATAGTCTTCAGCACCTATAATCCTGCGCGGGCTAGTCTCGTGTTCAGCAAGGAGCGTATAGAAACTGTAGCGCAGGACCACTTCAGAAGGTACAAAGGTACAAGTGGCAGACGAAAAGAGCCAATCCACATCCTCCAGGCTCTGCTCAATCGTGCTCCACGATCGTCTGACATGCAGGAGACAAAAAGGACCTAAGGACGCCTACATGGCACCAATCACAGGGCAGGGACAACTGCCCCACGATCTCCACTTACCTGCTGATGGCAGAAAGGCGGCCAGGCCGACAACCATGACACGTGGCTCCAATCACGGTTGGCCAGCACCAGGGAACTCCCAGAAGCCACTAACGGTCGACACCAGTGAGACAAAGAGCATATCCTCCAAGTTGTCGCCTTCCGGCCCAAGGCCCATCAGCCCACATCCTCTTACACCTCTCCGGCTATAAATAGAGACCTCACTTCACAGGTTAAACATTCCATTCCCTCTACTCTCACTCTTAATACTCAATTATCTCCCCAAAGCAGTCGCTTATTCTCACGCCGGAGCCCGGTTAAGAGGGAAACCCCCACATTCCCCTCTTAACGAGTAACGGTGTTCTGTTTTGCAGGATTAGACGATCATTATGAAGCACAGAAAGCCATTAGAAGATTAACCACTATGGTAGAAACATAAACCAAACTGATTAGTCCCATAATTAGTTCAGTGTTTCTTCATTGGCGCCAACCGGTTTTCTACAAAACACTTTCATCTTCTTTTTTCTGAGTTTTCGTTGTTTTTTCTTCCTTCGATCATGGCTGGTCAAGGAATCATTCCCGAGTTTGGTTTCAGAGCAAACTCTAATGCGGTGTTGGGCGAGGGCAATCAAAACGTCCAACCCCAACACATCGAAGAAATTGGCGAAATCGAAGTAACCAACACTGGGGGACCGCGCGGGAGCATCACCCGCATCACTCAAACGGTAACCCCAGGAAACAACGGCGCTGGACCTTCAAACCCAGCTCCACCTCAGAACATTTCGGCGCTACTAGGGCTACCAGAGGGCGAAACTCTAGCCTCATGGTACGCCAAGCAAATTGCCACCATTAATGAGGCGTATCAATCTTTGAGCGCACAGCAAGCAGTCTTAACGGCAGAACCGTCCTTGGTTACACCAGCAGGCCCTAGTCACGGGGCGCGCCAGATACTACCATAGCAAAACATCCAAGGAAGAGCTAACAGACCTCCCCCTACCATAAGACTAAGCGTGCATGACACGAGCGATACACGGGGAAAAACAGAAAGCTATTATGACTACCCGTCACACGTCCAAAGAGGCCCAGTTCATAGCCGGCTCACGCCGCGCAACATTAACAATGAATGGGAAGATACTGACCCGAATTATCCAACTTGGCAGGATGATGAGGGTTCGTCAGTCTTCAATCGCTTGCAGAGGAACCATGAATACTACAAACCAAGACAACACGTAGGGTACACCGAAGAGGCAGAGCGAGACATTCGCCTCGCCTATCGACCAGCTGAAGTTGTGGAACATTCAAAGTTCATTGCAAAGATCGCGCTGGCGCCACTTTCAAGAGAGTAGTTACCTCCGACAGTTGGAAAGTTTAACGGATTGACTGATCCCGATGATCACGTCAGAGTTTTCACAAGCGTAGGTTGCATGGGAGGATGGAATATGCCCATGTGGTGCCATCTGTTTATTCAAACGCTTACAGGGGCTGCTCGCGCCTGGTTCGACAGCCTTCTTCCGGGAAAGATCAAGTCATGGGTGGATTTCAGGACACAGTTTTTGAATCACTTCAGTCAACAGAGACGTTAGCAGCGCGACACAACCGAGGTAGAGGACATCTGGCGCAGAGATAACGAGGATCTGGAAGATTTCATCACTCGCTTCAACAAAGAGTGCTTGGAAATCGGTGGCGTAAGTGAACAACTCATGCGTTGCCACTTCAAGAAAGCCATTCGTTGTGATAGTCTCATCAGAACTATCACTGGGAAAGATGGAATGCCCAAAGAATGGGATAAGCTCATGGAAGCCGCGAAAATAGTCGCGCAAACTGAAGAGTCACTCGCCGGAAACAAGAATTATTATACTGAAGATCGATTTTCCAAAGGAAACTCGCGCGATCACAACAAGCGCAACAAGTACAAAAGTAACGATTGGAAATCCGGAAGATCAAGGGGCCATGAAGATAGGCCGCGCTATAGAGAAGACGCGCGCGACACAATTGATAGAATCGGCTATCGAAGAGCAGTCAGGGATGATAACCGAGAAAAGCACTGGACTCCGCTCATAAAAACACCAAAAGAGGTGCTGATGACGGAGAATCATGATTTCAAGGCTCCAAGGCCTATGACAAACAAGAAGGGGCAAGACCCCAACCTGTACTGTGAATTCCACAAAGATACAGGGCACCTGACGGATGACTGTATCAGTTTACGTCAAGAGATTGAGAGAGTGCTAAAAAGCGGGAAGCTAAGCCACCTGGTGAAAAACGTGCGCAAAGAAACTCGACAGATCCAACGCCACGATGAGGGGAATCACAAGAAAGTCCGACGCCTAGAAACCCATATGGTCAATGGACCAAGATACAACGCAAAGGAGAAAGGCAAGCGCCCTTACGAACCCTCATGGCAAGAGCAACATGTCATTTTCCCAGTAGTACGCGGCGGCCCTCGCGCCACTCGACCCGTCGTCATTACCGGTATTATCGGCCATTATGAAACGGAGTATGTCTTCATTGACCCAGGAAGTACGGCTGATATCATCTATGATCAATGTTTTAATCAGTTTGATGAGGATGATAAAGCGAGACTTGAGCCAGTTGATTATCCACTGTATGGATTTTGCAACGAAATGGTCTTCCCGCTAGGCCAAATCAGCCTCCCCATCACGCTCTCTGACGGGAAGCATTCAAGAATAACAAATGTAAACTTCATGGTGATGCCTGTCAAGTCGAGGCATGATGTGTTGATTGGGAGAGAAACCCAAGGCGAACTGAACATGGTAACTTCCACACCCACTCAGCGATAGGGTTTCAAACCAAGACGGGGGTGACGATTATCTATGCCAAGAAAGAAGTAATGTCGACAGAAGAGATGCGCCCAACAAAAGCGGCGAAGGTTTCAAACAACCGACCCAGAGAAATGGGTGTTAAACCGCAAGTACCCGGAGCAAACGGTGACGATAGGCCATGCAATCTCACCAAACATCAGAACGCATCTCAAGCAACTCCTGTTCAAGAATATGGATATCTTCGCCTGGACTCCGGCCGACATTACCGGTGTCCCGCGCGACATTATCGAGCATAGTTTAAACACCTAGCCCTCTGTTGAGCCGAAGGTCCAAAGAAGGCGCAGCTTAGGGGCAGACAGAACCAAAGCAATGAATGAGCAAGTATGCGAACTACTCAAAGCTGGAATCTTGCGAGAAGTACGTTATCAAAGTTGGGTCGCGAACCCAGTGATGGTGGAAAAGTCTAGTGGAGGATGGCGAATGTGCGTTGATTATACCGATCTCAACAAGGCATGCCCTAAAGATTGCTACTCTTTGTCTGAGATCGACAAAAAGATAGACTCTCTCGCACCATACAGATGGAAATGCTTCTTAGATTGCTACAAGGGATACCATCAGGTTCAAAATGAAGCTTGAAGACGAAGACAAGACAGCTTTTCGGACCGATCTCGGGATCTTTTGTTATACAAAGATGCCATTCGGCCTCAAAAACGCTGGCGCCACATATCAACGCCTGATGGATAAGACCTTCGCTGGAGATATTGGGAAGCATATCGAGGTTTACATCGACGATCTGGTGATCAAAAGTCCCGAAGAGGACCAAATGTTGAAAAACATCGAAAAAACATTCAACTCGTTGCGCAGCGTGAATATGAAATTGAATCCAGCCAAATGTTCTTTTGGTATGGAAGAAGGGAAATTCTTAGGCTCCATAGTCACAAATGGCGGATTTAAGGTGAATCCAGAAAAGGTCCAGGCAATAGAACGAATGCCATCACCACGAACAATCAAAGAGATGCAAAGGTTGGCCGGCCGCCTAGCCGCGCTTAACCGCTTTCTGTCAAATCACGCCGCGAAGTCATACCCTTTTATTAGCACTCTGTGCAACTGTGTGAAGAAACAAGAGTTCAGGTGGACGCCTGAAGCAGAGAGTGCTTTTCAGCAAATGAAGGAGTGTTTGATCGAACTCCCTACCCTGACTGCACCGTTCGAAAAGGAGCCGTTCATCTTGTACTTGTCATCATCAGACAAGGCAGTGGGATCGGTGTTTCTTGTAGAAAGAAATGGAGTTCAGACTCCAATCTATTACGTCAGTAGAGTGCTCACGGATCCAGAAACGAGATATTCAACGATGGAGAAATTGGTACTGGCGTTGCTGCACGCCTCCAAAAGGCTGCGCAGATACTTCACAGGCCACGTCATCACCGTACTTACCAATTTCCACATTGGCACGATATTGTAAAAGCCAGAAACATCTGGGCGGTTAGCAAAATGGGCGATCGAGCTGGGGGGCCATAACATCTTGTACAGACCGCGCCCAGGCATCAAAGGTCAAGTTCTAGCGGACTTCATCACAGAAGTCCCAGTTGATAAAATCAAAGACTGCGAGATTGTCGAGGCTCCCATAAAAGACATATCAAATGAGTTATGGATGCTGTACACTGATGGAGCCTCAAACGAAGATGGCGCAGGAGCCGGATTGCGCCTTGTGAGCCCTGACAAGCACGAATTTACTTACGCCATCAAGTTGGATTTCAAGAATACCAACAACGAGGCGGAGTACGAGGCGTTTCTGGCAGGCTTACGCCTCGCCATAAAAATGGGAGCTAAAAATCTACAAGCACACGTTGATTCACTCTTGATAGCCAGCCAAATTAACGGTATATACGATGCAAAGGGCGAAGTTATGGCCCTGTATTTAGAGCAAGCAAAAGAGTTGCTTCAACAGTTTAAATCTTACAAGGTAGTCCACATCAATCGCTCCGAAAACAAACCAGCTGACGCTTTGAGCAAGCTTGCTTCAACCTCCTTTCAACATTTCGCAAAAGATGTAAGGATTGAAGTACTAAAAATCCATCAGTCCTGCTGCGCCAGGTAAATGTGATCGAAATAGGGTAGCCATCTTGGATGACCCCTATAATTCAGCATTTGCAAGAAGGAATACTCCCTGAGAGCAAGGCAGAGGCAAGAAAGATTCAAAACAAAGCTCTGCATTATGAGATGAATGGTGGTATCTTATACCGCAAGTCCTTGGGGCCACTGTTGCGCTGCGTGGACCCCCAAGATGCGAATTACTTGATCAGGGAGATTCACGAAGGGATCTGTGGCATCCATGCAGGACCACGCATGGTTGTCGCGAAGATTATGAACGCTGGATATTATTGGCCAGGGATGCACGTCGACGCCCTGAAGGAGCTGCGCAAATGCGACTCATGTCAGCGACATTCTCCAAAAACCCTGCGCCCAAAGAACGATCTTATCCCTGTATCCATTGCTTGGCCTTTCCAACAGTGGGGAATTGATATGGTGGGACCCTTCCCAGAAGCTCCTGGTGCCGTCAAGTTCATAATCGTGGCCGTTGATTATTTTACTAAGTGGGTGGAGGCCAAAGCTCTCGCCTCAACCACTGCAATGATGGTGCGCAAGTTTATTTGGGAGCACATCATTTGCAGGTTTGGTCTTCCACTCAAAATCGTCACAGACAACGGTACCAATTTTGCTTCTGAGGACCTTCAAAATTGGATGAAGGAAATGAAGATCGAGCATAACTTCTCCTCCGTTGGGCACCCTCAAGGCAACGGTCAAGTGGAAAGCGTTAACAAGAGCATCGTTGAGGGGATAAAAGCCCGACTGGGCACAAAGAGAAGAGGCTGGGTAGATGAGCTCCCAAGCATCCTGTGGGCTCATCGAACCATGCCGAAGACAAGCACCGGCGAAACTCCTTTTAGCCTAGTATACGGCTCAGAGGCAGTTATCCCGGCGGAAGTTGGACTCCCCTCACCACGCTTGACAGCAGTCAACACGGTTGACAACGAAGCAGAGTGCCGTCTCGATTTGGATTTACTGGAAGAAAGACGCGAGATTGCGCGTATTAAGGAAGCAAAGTACAAGACACAACTGGAAAGGTACTACAATGCGAGAGTCCGCATTTGTACCTTCACTCCAGGAGAATGCGTCTTCCGAGACAACGAAGCTTCAAACGCTGAACGCCCAGGAAAACTAGCACCCAAATGGGAAGGCCCATACTTGGTTCACGAAATGCTAGGAAAATGGGTATACAAATTGCGCACACTGGATGGACACATCATCCCGCGCACGTGGAATGCGCAACAACTGCGCAAGTGCTATATGTAACTATTATAGGCCATGCGCCTTTTCTTACTAATGTTGGCCATGCGCCTTTTCAATTTCCTATTTCGGCTAAACGCCCCTTATGTTACTTATCTGCGATGTATGATTGGCCTAAGCGCCTGTTTCTCAGTTAATGAAAGCATACGACATGTTTTCTTTTATCATAATGCTTCTTGAGTTACAAATGCATGTCAAACTTTTGATTAGCACGAAAACACTTCAGTGAATTACAAGCTCTTGAGTTATACCTTCAAGGTCCTCCGCGAACATAGCGCGAGACCGAGCAACTATACTCGCTCAAGAGCCACACTTACATTTATTCGCGCTAACTTAACCAAAGTTTCTAACAGTGCAATAATTGTAACGTGACAGAATAAACATAAACATCATATTTAATAAGCGCAAGCGCGCAACGATTACATAGAAACCAATGATCATTCATCTGATCCAAAACAAGCGCGACCGCGCAAATGTTATCAAAAACCTAAAAATTACAAGGCACAAAGCCTGAAAACACTATCTATTCAAAGCCATCACCATCGTCATCATCATGCTTGTCGCCATCACCATCGCCATCGCCATCATTGCCCGCTGTTTCCTCCTCATCAGATAACTCAACAGTTTCTGGGGGGTCGAGAATGGTCTTCAAGCGGTGACACCAGTCATCATGCTCTAAAGCTTTTGCAACCAAGTCCATAACGGGCAATGATAGATGATTATAAGCATTTTCAGCACGAGACAGCTCGGCATCAGCTTCATCGGTCACCGAGCAATGACTAGTGTCAAACTCTTGCCCAAACACCTCTGCAACATGCTGCGCACATTCCAGATAACCTCCACGATGACCAACCACGCGAGAAGCATCTATAAGAGCAGCAACAGCTTTGTCTAGCTCCCTAGCATTTAAGATGGAGTTGGCCATCTACAGCAAAGGCAATAGATTAAACACTAGGCTTCAATAAATACAGCCAAATTAAAAGAAACCATACCAGAACTAATCCTCTGCCGCGCAGCCACTCAGCCTCGGAGACCAAAGTATCAACGATCCCTTGAGCCTCGGAATAGTTATTTTGCGCCACATTGAGAGCAGATGTACTAATGTCTCGCGCTTCCTCAGCTTTCTGTTTGGCCTCCTCAGCACTAGCAGCCTTAACTTTCTCCGCCTCAAGATCGATTTCCAAGGACTCGCATTTGTCAACCTACTCGTGCAGGCGGCGTTTCAATTCAGCAATCTCGACATCCTTGGCCGTCAAATCCTTGTCTTTACCAGACAGTTGCGCCTTCACCTCGGCCAACTCAACCTACAAAGGATAAAGGGCCCAGTTAATTCTACCAACAAAAGCATAAACTGAAAGAGAAGTTTCTCGAACCTCAGCCTGCTCTTTAGCAGCTTGCGCAGCTTGCGCAGCTTGCGCATCCTCAACTTTCGCTGTCAGCTCAGCAACCTTGCCTTCAAGCTCAGTAATCTTATTGCGAGCTGCGAACGCGCGTTGGTTATCCTTCTCGCATAACCTCTTAAACTCAGCTTTCTCCTTTGCTAAGAGGTCTTCAGCAGCGCGAAGTTTGCCCTTAAGGCCTTCACGGCCCCACTCCTCCGATTTCCTGTCAGCTTCGAATTTTGCCTTCTCTTCATGAAAGGCAGCTTTCGATCTTTTGAAGTCATTAACACGCCTTAATATCCGCTCGCGGTATTTCTCCCAATCCTCCCTCTCCCTAACCATGGTTCGCCACTCGCGAACAATTTGATGGTTAGCAGCACGGGTGTTGGTCTTACCAACAACATGGGCGTGATACAACCCATTGTGGGTTCGCGCCCTTTGACGGTCAACCTCACCAGGAGGAATGGAATTCAGAAACCAGTCGCGGCAAGGCGCGAACTCAAGAAAAGTATCTTTTTGCTTTAAACCCCATGGCGGTTGGTGCGGAGCGTCACCACGACTCTCTTCCGTATAAGACTTATAATAAATATCCCCCAAAGTATCCCGGGGGCCTATTGGAGAGCGCGGCGGCGCACCGTGTTTTCCCACACCAGCCTGGCCAGCTGCAAAACCAGCACTCGCGCCTCCTGCAGCAGAGGATTTGTCTCAATGAGCACCAGAGCCCGATCCCTCAGCAGTAGAAGTTATTTCAACAGCCTTGTCGGCAGACGTTTTTTCCTTCTCCTTCTCCTTAGTTTTCTCTCTCTCCTTCTCTCTTTCAGCAGCTCTCTTCCTTTTCTCATCCCCGGTTTTTTTCTTCTCATCCTCAGCCTTCTTCCTCTTCGCTTCCTCAGCCGCTTTTGCTTTCTCCCCCTCAGCAACATGTTTATCCTTCTCAGACTCTATTTCAGCAGCCTTGAGAGGTTTGATAGTAACCTTAGGCCTTTTTTGCGCCGGCTCTGAGGGATCCGTAAACACGACACCCTTCTTCTCAGGGGTCTTCTTCTTGGCTTCTGAAGAAGCTAAGTGTTAAAAAAGAGAGCAACAAGAAATAAGGAAGCCACAGAAATAAAGAAGCGTTAGACTAACCAGGAGAAAACTTGTAAAGAGAGCGCAAGTTGCTCTGTTTCCCAATCAAGGGAACCGCACCAGCCTTCGGCGCAGTAGAAACACTAGCTGTGGTCTCACTTCTACTTCTTTTCCTGCTGATTAACTTTGCAGCAGCCTCTTCCTCCTATCCGGCTTCTTCTTCCTCCTCTTCATCATGCGCAACAGAGGAAGGAGTCGCACCAGCATCTGGGTTGCGAGAACCCGCGCTCCCTGAGCCCTTCGAACCAGCTCCTCCAGACTTCTTCTCGCCTATACGCGACAAACGTTCAAGTGAGTCACTGATTACAACATAATCTTCCAAGTTACTCTGACGAAGGCGAAGAGTACCTTTCTCACCAGCACCAGCTGATGCGCGGCTACTCCCGACCTTCTTGCAAGTCACCTCCACATCTAAGTTGATGACCTTCTTCCGCTTGATCGGTTTTTTCTTCTTTTCTTCTGGGTCGATACCCAAGTCGCGTAACACACCTGCAAAGATGTTAGACCACGAACTTAGCTCTCCACTTGATGATCCCACAGACTCCTCGCTGGAAAGATAAACAACCTCTTTCCCAGCAGAAGTCAATACGCGCAAGGGACGAGGGTTAGGTATAAGCGCACCTTCAGCAGCAGAGGGTGGATCGGCAAAAGCTCCATCAACCGGATACATAAAGTTTCCCCTAATCTCGGCATACCAATATTGCTCCCCTGCTTCCAGCGGGCGCACTCCCATGGAGCCACCAAATGTGGGGAAAGCCGCTTGATACAAGCGCACCTCTACATCACAAAATCAACAAGGTAAAAGCTATAAAGGCAGAAATAAAAAGCAAACGACAGACTAACCTCTGTCTTGGAGCTTAAGAACTGGAACGTCCTTGCTCTCAGGCGACCATTGATCACTCATCCGCGCAGCAACGAGGACATTCTCTCCGAAAACTCGGTTAGGGGTGGCGGTGAGCTTCACATACCAGTCATCCTTTTTAGGAATCGCCAACTCTTCCTTCTCGATCACTAGAGTCGATGGGCGGAAAGTCATAGCGATAGGTATCACCTCCTCACGAATGAAGAAAAACTTCTGTTTCCAATCGTGGAAACTTTTCGGTGGGTTCAACAAGATCTTTTTAGCACCCCCTCGGTTGCCAAAGGAATAGAAGCCCATATTCCGGATAAGCTGGTAGAATGCCCTGAACCTCTCAACCGTCGGCTCGATATCATGAGATCGACATAAAAACTCGAAATGTCGAACTCTCACCATCCCTGGTGGACTCATCTGAGAAATATGAAACCCATAATACTGCAAAATATGGGCCATGAAATTCGTCGCTGGCAACCGGAAGTTACCCTGATGAAAGAAATCTTCAAACAATGTGATATACCCCGATGGTGCGTCGGCGGCCGTCTGATTCTGACCGGGGTACTTGGCATCCCACTCCGGTGGAAACCGGAAGCTCCGTACTATCTGTTCAAAAAGACCTAAATCCCACCTGAGAACGGGAACAGGACTTTCTTCACCAGGATTCTCTTCTGGATGTTCTTCAGCCATGGGTATTCAACGAGGAAACTCTGAATGTTGTGGAAGAGGAACGTGAAGATATGTAGAAAGATCTTGAAGATCTGCTTCAGAACTTGAAGATTTGAAGGTCTGAAGAAGATGAATAGAGAGAAGAAGATAGCAACAGTGGAAAGGAGTAAGGGTTTCTTCCACTTCGTCAAGTATATATACCCATCACATTTAATGCGATGGGTAAACGTGCCGAGATCGCCGCGCACGTGACCAACCAGAAGACGACACGTAAGGCGAGAATCCCGGAGTGACGGTTACCACGCGCGCATGGAGCTCACTCTCCTGACGGAAAGACAAACCGTCAGAGACAACTTGATGACAGCCGTGTAAGGGGTCAACTCAAACGTCACCATCAACGACGTTTCTCACCAACTTGTCAGATTTCAAATTTAAAGGATTTTCCCGCCCAAAAATACTACAAACTTCATACAGAAGCTACTAGGGTCGCGCAGTATTAACAATGACTCAATAACCTTGCGCGCCTACACCAAAAGGCAGTGAATCACCTTGAGACAAACCTGGTAGTCGCGCCGTAGTAACCAACAAGTAGTTACACGCGCGCCGTCTACCAAAATCAAGCAAGCATTTTCAATCATTAGCACTTTTTTCTAAGTCCAGAGCTCCAACCACTCACTTCGCGCATGGTACAGCACTGGACTGGGGGGACTTGAAGGGGTATGGTCCCAAAAAGCCGCGCAAACCTTCCTCCAGGTCGCGCGCAGGACCATACTTTTAAATCAGCAAGATCTTCAATCACAACCTCGCGCGGGTGCTTCACCAAGGACTGACCTCGCGCGAGGATCAAACAAGAAAGAGCATTAAGATCAACACTTAGCATTTTGATAATAGTCTTCAGCACCTATAATCCTGCGCGGGCTAGTCTCGTGTTCAGCAAGGAGCGTATAGAAACTGTAGCGCAGGACCACTTCAGAAGGTACAAAGGTACAAGTGGCAGACGAAAAGAGCCAATCCACATCCTCCAGGATCTGCTCAATCGTGCTCCACGATCGTCTGACATGCAGGAGACAAAAAGGACCTAAGGACGCCTACGTGGCACCAATCACAGGGCAGGGACAACTGCCCCACGATCTCCACTTACCTGCTGATGGCAGAAAGGCGGCCAGGCCGACAACCATGACACGTGGCTCCAATCACGGTTGGCCAGCACCAGGGAACTCCCAGAAGCCACTAACGGTCGACACCAGTGAGACAAAGAGCATATCCTCCAAGTTGTCGCCTTCCGGCCCAAGGCCCATCAGCCCACATCCTCTTACACCTCTCCGGCTATAAATAGAGACCTCACTTCACAGGTTAAACATTCCATTCCCTCTACTCTCACTCTTAATACTCAATTATCTCCCCAAAGCAGTCGCTTATTCTCACGCCGGAGCCCGGTTAAGAGGGAAACCCCCACATTCCCCTCTTAACGAGTAACGGTGTTCTGTTTTGCAGGATTAGACGATCATTACGAAGCTCAGAAAGCCATTAGAAGATTAACCACTATGGTAGGAACATAAACCAAACTGATTAGTCCCATAATTAGTTCAGTGTTTCTTCAAATAATAATGGGTCTTAGTTCGAAACCTTATTAACGGGGCTATGAACTTGCCTTAGGGATTTGTTTTGCTAATTGTTGTTGTACATTGTGTCTTATGGATTTGTTGTGCTCGTTGTTGTACATTGCTTTTGTGTTGTTGTACCTTGGTTTGGTATTTAAAGTTGACATTTTTGGTTATGTAATTGGCGATGTGTCGCATCACGGAGAAACTCAATGAATTAACAGAAAGAGTGAGTAGCATTCGGAAGAAACAGGCAGAATTGCATGTTGCAATTGACACACTTCGCGCATGTTACGAAGATCCGAAGAGTATTGAAAAATAGAATAGGGTTAAATATATTATGCCTTGAGTACATTGATTGTAAATCTTTTACTATATTTGTATACAATTAATGTTATAATTAATCGTTTATGATTTTTTTTTTTTTTTTTTTGTTGTTAGGTATTTACGGTGTATAACATTCTTTAATGCCCCCCACCGCAATGCGGAGGGCTTAGTTATAGTTATATATAAAATTACCAACATAAATACAAAGTAGGAATACAATGAACAGAACTTTAGACATAAATTTACGAGTAAACTGCAGTTTCGTCCCTCATGTTTTGCCCAAATATCAGGTTTTGTCCGCCTATATCATTATTCTTCCCTAGCGTTTGAAGTTTTTACTCTTTTAATCCATTTCACTAACGTTGTTTGAATTTTCTTATTAATTTATTGTCAGATGACCAAAATACCCTTGCTAAATAAAAATAATAAAAAATACCGTCTTCTACCTCTTCTTCTTTTGCTACCACATTACATAAACCAAGTTCATTCTCCCATCCCCCTTATTTAATCTTTATAAATAAACACCTAGATCACCATGGTAGTGATGGTATCCTGATGCGAGTTCGAGAGTAGAATAGAGAGAAAAATCGACATCACCTCTAGCAGTGGTTTCTTGCAGCTACGATCGTTGGTTATGGAAACCAACACAAGCGGCATCGATGATGGAAAACAACATAGTCGACGACTATTACAATAAGACACGGGACGACGATGTCTATGGATATGGTTAGGGATGAACAAATGGTACCGGGTACCGGTTCGGAACCGGTACCGAATTTCCCAAACCGATTTGATTTTCGGTACCGACATTTAGCGTTTTCGGTACCGGCATTTACCGAATTTTACCCTCAAATACCGGTCCGTACCGGTTCCCTTCGATCTTTCACCAACAATTGCGATCATTATATCGCCGCTAAAATCCCCTACCAACAACAATCACATGGTCGGGACCGTTACTCTCACAACAACCTATGTTCTCCTTTTAGTAGCTCAACCCTCAATATGAAACAACCACCTCTCTTTTAGGTCGCCGGCGTGGAAAACTCGTATCTTCGACGATGGTGAAATGAGGCGGTGAAGACGAAGGGTTCCGCGATTGGAGTTAAAACCTGAAACAAACCTTTGGGACAAAAACTACAAATTGCTCAAACATTATACTGTAACTACAAACATCCAGCTTTGATTTTTTTTTTAAATCACAAAAAATTGTTAGTGTTATTTGTTGTATTATATTTTGTGTGTTTCCATCTAACAATCAAAAGTATGTCTTTTTAAAATAACGAATTTTTTGAAATTTAAAATTAAATATCAAATGATGTAATCAAAAGAATATCAAACATAGAATAACATTTAGGATGCTCAACTTTGAAACAAATGCACCAACTATGATCAACATGGTTGCGTTTAACCCGAATATTAACTAGAATTCATGAAATGTCAACCTTAACCAAAATCTTGGCGCAAAACTTTAAAATGACGACAATGACCCTAACCCGAAAAATTATAAGAGAACGTGCATATCCGTTCATGACTAAAACAAGACATGATACTATATAAATATGATACTTGATGAAAGGATACATATACATGTGAACATGAAAACGATATCTAGGAACAGCCAAAACACCTGCGTATTGAGAATAAACCCGGTGATGTGGGTGGCGGGTCTGAATCGGACTTTTCCCGGGGAAGCTGTCGTAAAAAAGCTTTCACTGCTCCATCCACCCCGTCCTCCTTCTCCATTGCCTTTGCAAGTTCCACCGCTCGTTCCTTCACCTGGAAATTATTTTTTTTAAAATATATAAACTGGACCCGAGAGTTTTGACTTTTGAGTCTACCCGAAACGGCCCAGTTGGGTTTTGCCTTGCACTAATATAACATATCCTGACCCAGTACCCATTACCCAACCTGTTAGTTTGTCAAGTCTATTTGTTATGCAAAACTACAAATATATTTGGGACCATATAATCATGGCATGTTGAAATATGCTATCAGTCCCCTGGTGAGATATCGGAGGAAAATATCGGTACTGATATTATCGGCGATATTGAGCAACATTTGACCGATATATCACCGATTTTCCCGATATCAGTACCTTTATTCTTTGTTCTACCAATTGTGCTGCCATTAGTGTTTTAAGTCTTGATTGTTAATTGTTGGTGCTAAATGTTAGTGTTTTGCAAGCTGCAAAAGTTTAATTTGTTAATGGTAGGAGAGCATACTGAATTGTTAGTGTTAAATTGCTATATATAAAAATTCAGCATGATATTAAAAGAGCTCTTGTGCTAGTGGTTAATGTCTTATTTTCAAAAAATATAATTTCAGCATGATATTAATTTTACCAATATCCCACCGCGATAACCGATATCCGATTTTTTCCGCATTAGCTGCATAGGAAAATATGAAATAATAGTGGGTTCATTACCTGGGGATCTAGCATGAACTTAATTGCTTCAACTAACTTGGGAAGTGTAAATTGATCAACCGGTATGGGCGGAGGCCCCACGCCTCTGGCATGAACTCGTTCTCCCCAAAAGGGTTGATCCCCAAAGAATGGTACAATTGTGGTTGGGCACTAAATTGCAATAAAAAGTAAAGAACGATTAAGAAACAGACATTCGGAATAAAAAAAAAAAGAAGTGCAAAGAACGTATTAAGATTGTCACCGCAGCTTTAAGACCGGCAGCTGTTGTTCCAGCACCTCCATGGTGGACCTACAAACATTAAAATATATATAAATTAATTAATTAAAAATCTCTAGTACAATTTATCTTTGTTAGATGAGAGAAATAAAAGCAACAGATTCTTATATGAAGGGTCTAATAGTTTTAAGAGAACATATGAAAAAAAAACTAATAATATGTTAAACATCTTGGTTTAAAAAAGCGAGCTTAAAGCGCGAGGCGATGAAGCGCTAGGGTTATCGCTTTTTTTGCTCTGAGGCGACAAATCACGTGAAGCGTTTTAAAGCGCGCTTTAAGCCCGAAGCGCCATTGGTTTGAAGCGACGCTTCAGCCCAATCAGTTCAGATTTAGGTTTTTAATTTCGGCCCAACAGTCTGTAATAGGGTTTAATTGAGGCCTGCTACTTCTTTACCCTAAAAAACAGAACGTTAGTAAACATCTTCAGCCGCTCCCTCCCTCTTCTCCACCGATTCTTCATATTTTCTCCAATAATCGACTTTAATTTATGTTTTAATTATGTTTTTTATGTGTTAAAGTGTGTTTTTTAATCATGTTTTTGTGTTTGTTATTGATTAACAAGTAGAATATGTCATATTGATGTGTGCAAATAGTTTTTATTTTGAGCGCTTCATATACGTGAAGCTCTCGCTTCACGCTTGAAGCTTCGCTTAAAGCTTTTGGAACCAAAACGCTTCGGAGCGCCTCACACTTTTTTAAACCAAGTTAAACATGTCGAAACTCTGAATTAATAAAAATAAAAGACGTGATAATATGAACAAAGGAAACTTACCACAGATGCACATTGTAAGAAAAGCCAGTCATGAGGGATGTTGTCCAATGCGTATATAAAATCCTTAGGCTCCGCCACTAGAGAAACAACAGTTGGCTTAAGTTAGTTTTATTTGGTGAACATAACTTAATATACTTTATATTGATGTTCCATAATCTACGAACAGAAATAAAAACGATAGCAAATAGTGAACAAGGAAATGGGCTCTTAGATTAAAAAAGGGAAAGGTCAAGATTTAAATAATAAGAGTAAAATGCCATTTTCGTCCCTGAGGTTTGGCCAGTTTTTGCGACCTTCGTCCAAAGGTTTGTTTTTCCGCATTTGGATCCAAAAGGTTTGAAATCTTGTCATTTTCATCCAGCCCGTTAACTCCATCCATTTTTCTGCGTTATGTCAGCGGTATTTTCATCTTTTTTGTTAACTTAAAGGGCAATTCGGTCTCTTGAATACTTGTACATTATGATAAATGCTTGTACATAAAGTGAAAGACCGAATTGCCCTTTAAGTTAACAAAAAAGACAGAGATACCCCTGACATAATGGAGAAAAATGAATGGAGTTAACGAGCCGGATAAAAATGGCAAGATTTCAAACCTTTTGGATCCAGATGCGGAAAAACAAACCTTTGGACGAAAGTCGCAAAACTGGCCAAATCTCATGGACAAAAAGGGCATTTTACTCTTTAAATAATTACATGCATGTGTCTGCACCTTCATCCACATGTGGATATACTATGTAGATGTTCACGTGTCCATTCACATGTGATTATGTAATCTTGACCCTTTATTTTTTACATTTAAGGGCCTAGATTGATTCCATGTTTCTCAAATGAAATTTCTGGAAGTCAGCAATATTGGTAAACATAAGGGAAAGTCAAACTTACAGTTGCCAAGACCACCCCAGCCTTTGTTGATGATTCCCCTTTGTCCAGTCATTTCTAGAGCTTGAACAATTATTTGTGTCATTTTCTCGGGTTCTTGAACAGGCTGAAAGTGAAATTTAAAAATTTAATAGAAAATTACACTATAAAAAAATGGAAGATAACAATTACCGTAATTATATGGGAAGTGATTTATACATATCACAATATAAAGGCCAACATAGCAGGTTGAAAGGAGAAGAAAAGAACAAAGGCACACTAGCAAGTGTTGAGACTCACAAGACTACCAAACCCGATGTAGATAGGCTTCGGGCCAGCTTTAAGCCATCTCACAAGTTCTTCAGGTGGTTCGTAGTTTGAAGCGAGATCCAGGAAACAAAATCCAACCACGTCAACCTTAGGTCCCCAATCTGCAAGTGGAGATACCAAAATCATTCTCGATTTGGAGAACATATATAAATCAGACCTGAAACTTACGTATTTGTTACATGACTCATCCAACCTCATAAATGGTAACATGAAACATGCATAAGGAATAGATGAACGAGAGTCCAAAACCAAGGGCTGTAATCGAGCCGAGTTGAGCCGAGCCAGGTTGAGCTCGAACTTAAACGAGCCTCGGCTTGTTTATTTTATCGAGCTGAAAGTCAAGCTCGAGCTCGGCTCGTAAAATGTTCGAGCCTGGAGCTGAATCAAGCCGGCTCGTTAACTTTTTTTTCATATATTGATAACATAAAAAATAAGAAAAAATACACATATATCTATATGTATTATTTTTATTTTTCTATTATTTTAAGGATTAAAAGGGCATATTATAAGTATTATATGTATAATTTTAGTTTATTTTCCCATATTTATATATGTTATTGATTAATTGAACTTAAAACTTGAACACTTTAACCCCCTCCTAATTTTAATACATTTAAAATTAATCTATATAAAATAAAATAATTCGAGCCGGCTCGCGAGCTCACCAGCCAAGCCAGGCCTAGCTCGAGCTCGGCTCGTTTACAACAGAGCTTTTTCTCGAGCATCTAATACATGTTACACAGTTGCATTAAACAAAGCTTAGCATGATGAGGCATTTTTTAATTATCATAGAATTCCAATGAAAAATTAGCCAAGCAAACCACATTATATGACTGTTAAAGAGTTTTCAAGGTATGGATCCACCTAGAAAGGCGTTAAAAGTGTGGGTTCCTAAACTGGAATGCCCTAATGATTAAGGTGTAACCCAAATCGACCTATGCATAAGTAAACGAATCAAATTGCCACCTCTAAACGCAATAAATGATATCCAATCAACTATACTGTATACAATGTACCTTTTGGCTTAGGAACAAGATGAGGACTCCATATATATCCATGTGGAATATCAGACTCCGAGCCTTGTGAACCACTTAAATATGTGACTGGACGCAGCTTCAGTTTTTTCTTCCTAACATCGTTTATCATGTCCCGTATTCCAAGCCAAATTAAAGAATCAACAATTTGATATGACAGCTGTATTTATGAATACAAAAACCAGACATAGAGTGAGAAATGAGTATATTAACATACAACTTAATGACTAATATTTGAAGTTTGACAATGAACTTACTCTATATCCAGCTGGTTGCTTAACACGGGATAAGGGATGAGGAAATTCACTAGTTGGCCTGGTTTTAAGAAATCAGAAGTCATTTTTCAAATACAGCTTAAGAATACTTATCTTACAGCATGTAGAGAAAGAGAGAGAGAGTGCATTGTTTGAAAAACAAAATGGGGTAGGGGTGTTCAGAATTCGTTTGCAATTCAAAAAATTGAACTTCGATTTAATTTGTTTCGATTATCAAGAATTCGTTTTGATTCCAGTATTCGAGTCTAGTAAATCGAATACGAACCGAATACGAATTTATAATTTTAAATTCGATTCGATTCGAAATTCGAATTAAAATTATACATATTTATTTATTATTTTTATATATAATACATATATAACTTTTATTGGGCTATTGTATAAATTAATCTCTAAATTTATTATATTATAAGTATTAAAATAGCTCATTACCAAACCCATTACAAAGCCCCTAACTTAAACGAATTTATTACATACTTCAACTGAATTTGAAGCAAAACGAATTTATCCAAATTCGGAATTCGATTCGAATTTTTAATCGAATTAGAATCGAACTCAAGTTGGGATTTTAATTCGAATACGAATTGAATTGGCTGGTTCTTAATCGAATTCAAATCGAATACGAATTCAAGAAAAAAAAAATATTCGAAATTCGATTCGAGCAATTCGATATATAGGGAGAGGATTATGAGAAAACTCTATCAAATAATTGATATTTGTGTTGAACTTTTTATGGGGTTGAGTTTTTAAGGTTTAGTGTTTAATTTTTAGAGGTTAGGGTTTAGCTTTAGCATTTAGTTTTTAGCTTTTCGAGCCGGGGTCTCACTGGAAGCAGCCTCTCTATTCCTACGGGGTAGAGGTAAGGTTGTCTACATCTTACCCTCCTCGGACCCTACCTTAGCTTTGCTATTCGTGGGATTTACTGAGTATGATGATGATTTAGTTTTTAGCTTTTAGTTTTTTGGGAAGGGTTTATTTCTTAGGTTTAGTAATGGTTATATACAGTTTTCTGATGATCCCGCCCCTGTATTATATATATATATATAGCGTGTGTGTGTGTGGGGGGGGGGGGGGGGGGGCACATATATAAGGAGGGAAACAGCTAGTTGAAGATGTATAAATAACTCCAAAATCAGAAAGACTTACGTCCAAGGCATTGTAAAAAATATATGAATGGGTACTTTCAGTGCCTCCGCAACATGCGTATGTCCTGAAATAGTTTTCCATGTTAATCAGTAAAATACAGTAAACCAACAACATATATTGTTTACAACAAAATTAGGTCGCATGCAAAAGATCATCTAAAACTATCAGCGATATCTGACAGAGTTAAAAGAACAAGCAATAACACTTCAAAACAAGCATTAATTCTGAATGCTTTCTATTGATCGTTAACCGAGAATATATACAAGATCATCGAAAGATCTTCTCTTAATTAACATAATTGCCTATCAATCTATACAATCATTACTATAAATATATACGATGTCTATTACACCCCTGCAGTCGAAGCGGGAGGAGAGCATATGCTGAGACTGGACCGAAAGTCTTCATATAATATCCGCGGGAGCCCTTTGGTGAATATGTCAGCAATCTGGTAACGAGACGGCACATGGAGAATACGAACATTACCTCGCTGAACATGTTCCCGAACAAAGTGAATAAATGGCACTGACATTGTCACAGTAAATTAAGGTTGCACGTGAGAGAGGACGGTGTAGCTCAAGAAGCAAATTCCGAAGCCAGCAAATCTCGGCTACAACATTAGCAACGCCTCGATATTCAACTTCTGCACTGGAGCGAGAGATGGTGGACTAGCGTTTGGAGGACCAGGATATGAGATTGTCCCCGAGATAAACACAATAGCCGGAAGTGGAACGGCGAATGTCGAGACAACCACCCCAGTCGGTATCAGTGTAGGCAAGCAGTGGTGTGGGTCCTAAGAGAAGACCAAACTCATAAGTGCCTTGAATGTACCGAAGAATCCTTTTGAGGGCATTCTAGTGATCAATCCGAGGTGAATGCATATGCATACAAATCTGGTGCACGGCATATGTAATGTCGGGACGTGTGAAGGTAAGTTACTGTGGAGCACCCGCAAGACTCCTGTAGGTAGTCGGGTCGTCAAACAAAGGGCCCGAGGAGTCAGTCAGCTTAGATTGAGTGTCAACAGGAGTGGGGACTGGCTTGCAAGAATGCATAGCAGCTCAATGTAGAATATCTTTAGCATAGGCCTGTTGAGATAGGAACATTTGATCACCAGTGCAAGTAACCAAAATGCCTAGAAAATAAGGTTAGGGTCCCAAATCTTTCATAGCAAATTCACCAGCAAGAGAAGACATCAAGTGTTTGCGAAAATCATCAGAAGAGGTGGCGAGGATGATGTCATCCACATATATGAGAAGATGAGCTATGTGAGATCCTTAATGATAGATGAAGAGAGAGTTGTCAGACTTGCTCTGTATGAAGCCTATCCTGAGAACAAAAATATGTGAAACAGTGATACCACGCGCGAGGTGCCTGTGTTAAACCGTATAAAGATTTTTTAAGGCGACATACATGATCCGGATAATCCCGATGTCGAAACCCCATGGGCATGTAAACCGTTTCAGCCAGATTCCCATGCAGAAAAGCATTGGTGACATCAAGTTGGTGAATGTTCCATGACTGAGAAAGAGCTAAAGCTAACACCAACGGATAGTTGCCGGTTTTTGACTACCGGACTAAAAGTTTACCAACAGTGAATATCCACCTGCTGTTTTCTACCGTCACATACCAACCGAGCTTTATAACGTTCAAGACTTCCTTCCGATTTAAATTTGTGCTTAAAAAGCCACATGCTGCAAATAATGTGCATATCTAGTGTTTTAGCTACAAGTTCCCAGGTCTCATTTTTAATGAGAGCACTAAATTCATCGCACATAGCCATGGTTTTAAAAAACGTTTGAGGCGTGCGCCTCAAGTCGCACCTCGAGGCGAAACAGCCAAAAAACGAGTCTGAGGCGCGCCTCATGGTGTTTTTAATGCATATGCGCCTCAGAGGGGCTGAGGCGCTAAGAAAGTTGCGCCTCAGGTGCGCCTCGGGTGATTTTGATAGCTGTTTTTTATGTTTTTGACTTTTTGTGTCAATTTCAAGCATTTCATGTCTTTTTTAAGTGTGTTTTTGATGAATCTGATGATGAAATTAGTTAGTATTATTATTTTTATAATATATATAATTTTTATATTAATTTATTAATACCGCCTTGGCCTTTCGCCTCGTTTCGCCTCGAGGCTTACGCCTCGTGAGGCGAAGGGAAAACGCCTCGAAACTCGTTTCCGTTCTTTTAAACCTTGCACATAGCATTGTACCATTCTGGTGTGGATAGGGCAGCCTGTGGGTTTTTGGGAATAGAGACAACGGTGGAAGTGTGAAAGTTGAGATTTAGTCTAATTTGTTTAGAAATGCCATGCATAGCGCGCGTGCGCATGGTGTGGGTGGGAAGCTGAGGTGCAGGTGGTTGAGACGGAGTAGGTTGGGCTATTGGGTTCCGCCTTTCCGTTTTGGGAGGAGGTGTGAGGGCAAGAAAAAGGGAAATACGTGCCATTGTGGTGACAAAAGTTCTGAAAGCTACTATTTGCATATTCTTTCCCATTGTCACACTCGAACTGTTTTATTTTACGCTCAAATTAGGTATTTATAAAGTTGTTAAAGTGGGTTTCAAAGACTTGTGATTTGTTACTTATTGAATGTCCACAGAAAGTTAGTTGAATCATCAAATGTCCACAGAAAGTTAGTGTAATCATCCAGGAACAACATATAGTAACGGTGCCCCCGGTGCTAAGAACCGGTGAGGTCCATAAATCACTGTATATAATGTCAAAAGGTAAAGACGTTTTATTCAAGGAAACGTAAAAGGGCAGTTTAACACTTTTGCAAAAAACACAAGATTGACAAATAATAGTACTAGGTTTTCCAAAATTAATACAAGAAAACGATTTCAAAGAGTACAATAAATTTTGTCCTGGGTGCCCAAGTCGTTGATGCCAACGATCCTGGGTATTGGCAGCAAATGTTGAGGGTTGAGAGGGAACACTATGGAGAGGAGTGGTGAGGGGATATAGATCACCCGAGCTATTGCATCGTAGGATAGAAGCCTTGGTCTTGAGATCCTTCACAAGAAAGCCAAAAGGATCAAACTCAATAGATATTAAATTATCAGTAGCGCGGCTATGCGGCTGACAGAAATTAGGTTTTTAATTAATTGTGGTGCGTAGACTCCGTAGAGGACATTATTCCGACTATAATATGTTTAGAAGTGCAATCATTAAAAATAGACTGGGAAATGTTACCTTGCTGATTTGCCATGTGACCGGTAGCTCTAGTATCCATGTATCCGACGCGGTCTTGTTGATTTAGAGACGGTGTAGAGGGCTTGAGCGATGTCGGTTACTCGGTTGGAACTCGTCTTGCAATGTAAGCCTGAGATGTAGCAGAGCCCAATATACCAGTACCTGTATTGGGCCCTGGCATGGGAGGGCATGGGCATGGTGGGCTGGGATTTCCTGCTGGCCATTGTTGGGCCTGGTTGTTTATGAGACTGGCCCACTGATTAGAGGGCCAAGACTGTGGAAAAACGATGTATGGGTGTTGATTTGACGGGCTAAACCTGCGTCCTCTCCCTGCGGCCACGGCCCCGGCCCCGTGTAAGACCCCGGCTGCATCCGCCGTCAGTAGTGGTGCCAGGGTTGATGTGCGTATCAGGGTTGTTGTGTCCGCAAGGTCTGTGGCAGTAGATGCACGGTGTTTATGTTTACGCTTAGTTTCTTCCATGAGAAGGCGGGAGCAGGCCTCATGAAAGTCAGGTAGAGGCTCTCGGTTCTGCACGATTGTGGAGATACCATCATGATGTTCAGTGAGACCGATGAGCAGTTGAAGAACAAGACGTTGGTTGTCAACCAGAGCACCGACACTAGCAAGCTGGTTTGACTTCATGACAGTAGGCTGCCATGCTGTAGAAGTTTTCAAGCTTGATGTTGGAGTACTGTTGTTGGAGGGTAGACCAGGCCTCGTGGGCTGTTTTACCTGGTTTCAGGATGGTATGGAGAAGATCTGTGGATATGGTGCCATAGATCCATTGTAGGACTATGGCATTAATCAGTTTCCATAGTGCTTCAGCATCAGGAGTGACAGCCTTGCCATCAGCTGTAGAAGAAGAGGAAGCAGCGGCAGCGGGTCTGGACAAAGGTGGCCGGCAACCTGATAGGCGGTGCTGGAAGAGTTCAGAACACGTAGTATAGTGGGTTCTTTCAACCTACAGGGGCTGTCGGCAAGAAGGAGCCGATTGGAAATTAAGCAGAAGTGGGGAAGGCTGCCGATTAGGTTTACGGATCAGAAGGCATCATGATACCATGTAAGATAGAATAATTCTGAATGCCTTCTATTGATCATCAACCGAGAATATATACAAGAGAATCCAGAGATCTCTCAAATAATTGCCCATCAATCTATACAATCATTACAATAAAATATATACGATGTCTATTACTACAAATTCAAACAACTCTTTAAATAGGAATATTGATGATTAAGCACTCACCATATGCTGGGGGGTTGGCGATAATCGCCTGTGCTTTAAACGGGATTCCGGTATCGGGATCGGGCTCTTTGCATGCCGGGAGTAATGAATAGATTATGTCTTTAATTTGACTCCTTTGAACCGGGATCTCTGAAGGACCTGAGGGCAAGAACCCTTTGTTCTTAACCATGTCTGCATGACAATAGACTTCAAATTATGAGTAAAACTTTATAGACAATGAATCCAGATTGTTGTTAAATGTTAAATCCATGTGATGCCATCAAGTTCCGATTGAATGACAACGTACATTCAGCAAGAACTTTAGGATCTCCACCTAAGGGATAAAACTCCAATCCAGCTGTCAACACAAACTCCTTGAAGTTTGAATGGGTTGCTAGTCTAACACGATGGCCGTATTCCTGACACAAATATAATTAATACATGAAACATCATTTCACATTCACAAACTACTAAAAATCCGAGTAAAGTGCCATTTTCGTCCCTGAGGTTTGGCCAGTTTTGCGATGTTCGTCCAAAGGTTTGTTTTTCCGCATCTAGATCCAAAAGGTTTGAAATCTTGCCATTTTCGTCTGGCTCGTTAACTCCATCCATTTTTCTCCGTTAAGTCGGGGGTATCTTTGTCTTTTTTGTTAACTTAAAGGGCAATTTGGCCTTTTTACTTTATGTACAAGCATTTAGCATAATGTACAAGTATTCAAAACAAAGTAAATAAAAAAGACGAAAATACCCCTGACTTAACGGAGAAAAATGAATGGAGTTAACGAGCCGGATGAAAATGGCAAGATTTCAAACCTTCGGACAAAAGTCGCAAAACTGTCCAAAGTCCAAACCTGAGGGACGAAAATGGCATTTTACTCAAAAAATCCTCATAAATGTTTACACTTTAAAGACCTGAAAAACCCAGTTAACAGAAGATAACAAAGGGAGAAAATTTAGAGAACCTGTAAACGCTTTCCAATGGCAACAAACGGCTGCACATCACCACGGGTTCCAACTATAAGGACTACAATTTGTAATGGTTTAATACATGGAGGTTCTGCTGAGTCAGCAAGATCTTCATTGCATGCATCTTGAATTTTGACACTTCCAGACTCGTAAGCATTGGGTTCAACTTCTGCAGGTATCTCGAATTCTACCGTTCCATCGTTTTTTTACAGTAGCAATTCTGTTTAACAATTTGAGCTGCAATGGTTTAAATGTTTAACAGTAATCACAGATATGGATGTGTAGAAGATCAACTATTAAGATCTAGCAGCTACATCATAACAAATATCATAAAGAACAGTATGCATGAATTGATAGGCTAATGTTATCCCAAATTAACTGAAACGGTTATCATTCAACCCATCAATCATCTGAATGTAAATCATACGAAGACTATCTAATTTTAATGCATTGGTAAGAATATAAATTTGAAGTTAACATCTAAATTCTAACAAAGAATTCCAAATAATGCCTCGTGTCAGCACCAAATCTCTTCTCCCAGTTTTATTTTAATATTATATATGTATATCTATATATTTTGTTTTAATTTCAATATTATATGTATATCTATATTCTATGAATATATAAACTAGAAGTCTTTTTTTGTTTGAAAATAAAAATCATATCATTCGAAAGATGTCTTGAAACTCTTCCGAATACAATATTCACATACTATTTATATCAACATGTTTGCAACTTTAATATTACAAAAAAAGTATATATATACTTATAAAAAATAATAAAATCTGTTATACTTCTATTTCGAAAATTTCCTAACATTAATTGTTATATATTCAGCTTGAATTTATTATTTTAAGTTACTTATCATGCTAAACAAAAGACGTTATAATGTTATAAACTTTTAGTTCAACAGTTCGAATATCTAAATGCTAAATACTAATTAAAGAGGTTGTCTTCACCGATCAAAGTTTTAGTTTTAAAAACTTTAGTCCTATTTTTTTAAATACACATTTTACTACTATGATGATATTCGTATATCGTCTAATTATCCATATGTCGTAATATACTATTTATATCAAAGTAATTATTATATCATTAATAAGATACATAATCTAAATGAATTAAAATTTATTTGCCACAACCTCATAACTTACAATTTAGTTTTAAAAACACTTACAGTCTTATCATCGTTATTTTTATTTTTTAGTGTTACTGTTCTATAGACGTAAATAATAAGATGGATTACGGCAACTCAAGAGAGAGGTGCAAACATACAAATTTATGATTTATATTTTTTTCGATATTCAAACTGTGTAATAGTTATAAACTAGTATGATAATACAGAAAAAATAATTCAATGCAATCATACATAAATCTAGCAATGTACCTTTTGGTCAACAGGCATATTTTGATCAAATATTTGAGATGCATCTTCCGCAAGAACGTTGTTGCGTCCAGGCCTTTCAGTTTTCGATTTTTCCAGCTTATGTTGGCTAGAAGGTGAGTCTAAGTTGTCGGAACTCGATATATCAGATGCTAATTTACGCAATTTATGTTGACCAGAAGATAACTCTGACTTATGAGAACTCGTTATTTCTGGAGGTAACTTATGCGATCCAGGTAAGCTCCTGCCATCTGCAAAACAAGTCAACTGAGATCAAAGCTGTTGATTTTTGCATGAAATGAGTCATAATCTTCTTATTTCACAAAATTGTAATCTTTGCGTTTTAAAAATTCATCTCTTTGTAGTAACAAATCAAATCATTAAGGTCTGACCGTAGTCCGTAAAACAACGCCTGTTGCCTAAACTTCAATGTAGTGTATTTGCAGCAAGGTGTTCAAAAACCGTCAAAACCGGCCGAACCGCACAAACCAAAGCAAGCCAGCCGGTTTAAGATTCCAACCATTCAGTTTTGACAGCTTGGCGGCTTTTACGATTCAGTCTGGTTCAAAACTTGAAACCGACCGTTTAAATCAAACACGCCGTGTAAGCTTTATTAATTATAATATCTTTTCATATTTAGAATATGTATTAATTAAACCATCTCTATCATTTAAAATATTATGAATACAAACTAACAATCTCAAAAATAAATAAACAAATCAGTTCAAACTATCTATGCAATTAATATCGGTTATATCGGTCATATTGGTCCCCTAGTAAAATATCGGTGTCAAATATCGGTCAGAATATCGGTACCGATAATATCGGCGATATTGACCGATATATCACCGATATTTGACTGATATAACCGATATATCACCGATAATTGACCAATATGACTGATATATCACCGATATATCACTGAATTGTTAGTGTTAAATTGCTATATATATAAATCCTTCATTATATTAATATTACCGATATCCCACCGATATCTCACCGAGATAATCTATATCTCAAATATCGGTCCTTGACCGATATCCGATATTTTACCTCATTAACTGCATAGCAAACTATCAAAACTGAACCGTCAAACCGCTAAAACCAATAAAACCAGCCCTGTAATTAGCCATAATTAGCGGCTCGCACATAAATTTTCATCAAAACTGACCGAACCTGACTATAAACACATCCAATTTAATTTAGGTCCAACTTTCAACATGAACTAATTAAATATCAACACCTCTAGTCTAATCTAAGTCTATAACCTTTCTTCTTAAAAATGAATAAACAAATCAGTTCAAACTACCAAAACCAAACCGTCAAACCTGTAAAACTGGCCATAGTTTGGACTATGAACACCTCTAACTTAGTTCCAATTTTCAATATAAATTAATTACATATCAACACCTCTAATGACTAATCTAAGTCTATAACCTTTCTTCTTATTTCCTCCTATCAACCGCAGTTTAACCAGCAGTCACCAACAATAACACAAATAATAAAAAAAAAACCTAACAACCTGAAGAATCAGCAGTGCCGTTAGAAACGCCACCACCGCCACCGGCCGCAACAGCATCATCTCCACCAGTAACTTCCATCTCGAACTTACCAGAAGCTTCCGAGAAAGCAGAGGTTGCGTCAGCACGGTTCAGCTCCGGTGGCGGTTGATTCTGAAGCATCTCCGGTGATGATTTTGTATCCAGATCTACAGATGAATTGGTGGTTAGAGTGCGTAATATAGAAGCAGGATGCAGTAGCTACAGAACATGAATATGGAGTTGCGGTGTAAAGAGTGAGAGAATCCAGATAGAAGGGGGGACACACGTTCTGATTGTGAGTGGTGGGTGAATAACGGTGGATTTTGGTATCTATTTATTTAGTAGATGTGAATGTACAAGTTGTTGTAGCGTGGGTTTTCTGGATTTAGTGGTTTTTGTACTGGAATTAGTTGTTAATGTTGATATTTTAGGTGTGTTTTTTCTTTGGCGTAGACGGTGGTCAAGTGAAATCCGAAACGGTCTATAATTTTTGTTTTTTTTTTTATATTTTAAAACACAATATATTTTTAGTTTTAAACAATTCGGTTAGAGTCTAGTTTTTTAAAGCTTTTTTTTTTAGAATGGCTATTGATTTTTTTTTATGTAATTGATGAATGTTAATTTAACTAGATTTAGCATAACTTTGAACTTAGTAAGGTTTGGAGACTTATAGAAGCTTTTAAGTAAAAAGAGATAAAGTTTATTTTGAAAATTTATAATTAATATCATTTTTAATAGGAGATAGAAGCGGAAAAACACAAGTTCAGGAGGCCTAGAATCATGCTATGTGTCCCCAACATTTTTATTTAGTTGTTAGGCTATATGATGTAGGCTAGCGCCCCTTGCCACATCATTTTATGGCGCCCTAAACATCGCCCTATGGGCGTTATGGGAAGGGGGGCTATGGAGGGGGTGTCATCCTTTTAACGAGCGCCAACGGATTATGCATGTTTGGCCCACTGATTTCCGCCAACCAGTTTTTTTTTTCTTTTTTGTTTTCCTTTTTCTTTTTTTATATTGTTTAAAGGAGAATTTAAAGGAGGCATTACCATATACCGTGCAAGTTAACGATAAAACCTCTTGATTATGTGGTGTATACGTGGCGCTGTGGCATGATAAAACCCCTGAAGATTTATCGCACACCATATAGCCTTATAATAAATAATAGATGGGGTTTTCTTTTGATAATTTGACGGGGAATTATTATTTTATTTTTCTCTATTTTTGCTAGGTTAGAAAATCTATTTATTGCACGTATTAAATAAAAAAATATGAAATAATTAATAATAAAAAGTTTAAAATTATAAAATGATATTTTGAGATAAGATATGACTGATTTTTTTAAACTTTTTAGAATTAAAAAATAGAGTATGAATGGGTGAAATAATAACGGTAAAAAAATTCTTATACTTACGTAATTGTGCCACGTAACACAACAATTTACTCACTTATCATGTATTTATTGGAGCATCCATTATCCATATCTAAAAAACGCCCACATGCCATTCATGTGTAGGCTTTGCACCTCTCACAACCAAAGATGACTTAACAAACACACCAAAATGACTCATGTCTCTCCTGATCCGTTCGCATACCCCGTTTTGAACGTTTTCAACAAAAATGCCTCTTCTCCCTCTATCATCAACAGCATCCCCTCTCTCATCCACATTCAGAGCCGGTTACAAGCAAGTGTAGGGTGGACTTGTGATCAGGGCCCAAATTAATATAGGGCCCGAAAAGTTTCTAAATTATATATATATATATATATATATATATATATATATATATATAGGGAGAAGATCATGCGAGAACCACCTCTTATTGCAAGAACCGCGAGAACCAATGTGAACATAACCAAAAATGCCTAAAAATAGCTAAAAATCACACAATTTTTTTTAATATTTTTATATAAAAATCGCTACTTTTCGAAGCAAAAAAAAAAATTAAATTTTTTTTTGCCACTAAAAGTAGCGATTTGAGCATAAAAAATATTAAAAAAAATATTTAGATTTTTTTTTGATTTTTTTAGATTTTTTAGGTTTTTTGGGGGTTTAGTTTTTAGCATTTTAGCTTGGGGGGGGGGTTTAGATTTTTGGGGGGGTGGGGGAGGGGGGTTTAGTTTTTTTTTTTTTTTTTGGGGGGGGGGGGGGGGGGGTTTAGGTTTTTGGGGGGTGGGGGGTTTAGGTTTTTGGGGGGGGGGGGGGGTTGGGTTTTTTTTTAGGTTTTTTGGGGGTTTAGGTTTTTTTTTTTTGGGGGGGGGGGGGGGTGGGGGTTAGGTTTTTTTTAGGTTTTTTTAGCTATTTTAGGTTGTGTTCACATCGGTTCTCGCAATAAATGGAGTTCTCGCATGAGCCCCTCCCTATATATATATATATTTAAAAAAATCTGGATGTTTTTATAAACTAGTTGGAGTTCCCGCGCTACGCGGCGGGCTTTCGGTCAATACTGGTTAGGTTCACTATTGTATCGGCTCGATACCCGCACTTAGTATAGTAGTCGACACATGTTTTATAATAATCTAAAACTATTTAAATGAATAGTGGTACAATATCGGTTCAATTCGTCACGGCACCAGTATATTTTACATTGAAACATAGACGGTACATGAAGAGAAACACATGAAGTTGTTGCTGCTCGATTTGAATATTGAATGTAGATAAAAGGACACGTCACAACGATGTATTATAAAACATATAAAAAGTTACGTGGTTGTAAAAAATAAGCGTAAGCTATTTTAACGTATTACTTTATTGCCAAAAAGGAAAAAAAAATCTAAAAATTATAACCATTGAAGGAATAAAAGTTCGTGTTTTCTTGAAGATAATTTATAAATCTAGGGAGGAAAAAAAATCTAAAAATTATAACCATTGAAGGAATAAAAGTTCGTGTTTTCTTGAAGATAATTTATAAATCTAGGGATGGAATCTTTAAGATGTTTTAATTAGAGGGTGCTTCTTGTAAATTATAATAAAAATGGAGAAGCAAACACGTGTAAAAATTGAGAACTAAAATGCCAAAAGTAAAATTAAATTGTGAAAATTACAACCTAATATATCTTATTGCCTCTCTAGATGGGCTGGCATAACAACAATATATTATAGATGGGCAAGTTGAGCACCAACCAAAAGTTGGTGTAAAAAACTCAAAAGCACAAACAATACGCAATGTGTTGAATTAATATATATACTAGAGTTACGCGTCGCCCGCGTTGCGGAGCGCTAAACCGAAAATTTCTTAGTTTAATAGCATGTACGCATTTATTTCGGTTAGTTATACATGCTCCTTATAACACAATATCAAAAAAGATACATTCAGGGCCGGCTCAACCCTTGAGGAGGCCTAAAGCGAATCAAGAATTGGGGCCCTTTTGTAAAAAATAAAAATAAAAACCTTAGTTGGCTAACGGTATAACTGACCAAATAAACCGGATGGGTTGGGCGGGTAACATGTATTGAAATGTCTTAATCTCCGTTTTCATATATGAATAAAGATCTTCGATTCAACTAGTTACCTAGCCAAATGCAATTAGATCATAGTTGTTTTACTGGATATACAACTCAATTTTTGATCAAAAGCCTCATTAGGAATAATACATTTATAATTAAAGAATTAATTTATTAGATTTGGAGGCCCTTTGGAAAGTGTGACCCAAAGCCAATGCCTCACTTGGATTACCTTTGAGGCGGGTCTGGATACATCGAGTTAACCAAGTAAAGAAAAACACTATCATAGTTATGTAGGGATGAGCTCGGTACCGTCCGTTACCCAAAGAACCGGTACCGAAAATCCCCAAAAGTGGGTACCGGTACCGGTTCGGTTCTGGTACGGTACCGGCATTTGAGGGTAAATACCCGTACCGAACCGGATCGGTACCGAAAATGTCAAAAGTCGGTACCGAATCGCTACAGAAAAAGTACTTGGTTCGGTAAATTCGGTAGTGGTACCAGGTACGATTTGCTCATCCCTATAGTTATGATAAAAAAATAACTAAAACTCTGGCAAGCGTGTAATTTAGAGGTAAAACCATTTTTTATTTTAAATTGGGGGCAAAATCGTTGTTTTTTTACTGAGGGCAAAAGCGTAATTTTTAGCTATGGAAAAACGAAAAATTTATTTTGAACTAGGGGCTTACATATAATTTTAAACTGGGAACCAAATTGTAATTTGGCAGGACTGTAGTTTGTGACAACTCGTAGTTGCGGAGTCTCTCGCCATGTACTAGTTCCTTTTATAATTGTCTTGCATTGTAACTATGTGTGCGTTATATGAAAAAATATGGTGTTTGATTTTAATTGTTCGTTGTGAGCTTGGTAATGTGTAATATGCATAAACTAGAAACCGAACTAGAAACCGAAACATCTTAAATAATTGTTTTGCGAAACTCTTGAGAAACCGAAACCCGCTACATTTGCGATCCGAAAACCGAACCTACCCCATTCCCCACATTAATTCTCGACCCAAACCATTAAACCCAACCCGCCACCCCTTCACCTCTTCCCTTCGGCCCAACAAGCCCAAGTCGCCCCAACCCTCCTTGTTTTATTAGTTTACGTATGTGTATTATGGAGACATAATAAAAAAAAAACACACAGAAACCCTACTTCTGGACATAGGGTGCGACGGCAAGGAGTAGCCCCCTATTCGCAAATCACCCCTTCTTTGATCGCGTTATCTTTGTCGCTAGCCCTCTCTTCTCCGCTCCAAGGTTAGTACACTCATTAGTTTACAGATTCGTGATGTTTGCGTACTCATGGCTGTGATCTTGAGTCTTGTATGATAAACGGTTACTGATTTCACAATTAGTTTCGGTTGATTATGTTATTGTTTGAGTTAATTGATAATATACATGCATACATGGACATGGGCTGCGTTTTTTGCGATAATCATGATATCTCATATCTAGGGTTGTGTGATTCTTGAAGTGCTAGGGTGATAATTGATGGTTTAACCGGCCGTTAGTCGATATTAGGAAGGGTCATGATCATTTGAATGCGTTTTAGTATCTTATAGATGAAAACAGAAAGCTGATTAGTGAAATTAGCCAACTTCAGTTGGCTGTAAACGGGTCGTTTTATGTCGAAAAACTGATTTTTAGAAGTCTAAATCATGCGTTTTCAAAAAACGCTTCAAATGGCGCTAGAATCGCATTTTTCTGAGGTCGTTTGCTATTTTTTAAAGAGTCGTTTTTCACAGCAGCAAAAGTTGCATTTTTTCTGCAGAAAATTCATGTTACGCTTTTCGTTATAACTGGAAATCTGGATAGAGTTAGGTCATGAAATTCGTACAGTAGCTGGGTACGGATGTTGTCGTAAATCTCCCACTGGAATTTCACCATTCAGACAGACGATGGTTTTTAAATAAATTGTTCCGTGGACTGCAGTCAGAAAGTGACGAATCTGACTGCAGCCCTGTAAATGATTTTTATTAAATAATCGGTAATGAATTAGGTCCCGAGATTTTTACACAAGGTGACGTAGACCACTTAGAACGTTCTGTAAATTATTTGGAATTTTTGGAATAAGATAACTATTTTATAAAAATACCCGAAAACAGCCCAGTTCTGGACGTAAAAGCTGAAACGTTATAAGTTGTTATTTGCGTATCTAAATGTCATTTATGCTATCTGATAATTATCCAACTTGTTTAATTTCAACGAAGGTGTTATGTGAGGTATTGTGTGCTTGATCATGAGTATTTATATGTGGAATATGTATATGCGCGTAAATTGTCAAAGTGCATGCATGGTACGTGTTAGATACGTGTAGGAGCTTTGTGCCTTACTTGAACACACTAACAAACTAATTGGTAATCGTAATAGGATGTGATTGACCTACTTTGACTTCTAATCATTTTAAGAGACCAACCGAGCAATCGAATGTGAGTTCACACTTTTCTTCAAAGCATGGGATTCTCGGTGGTTTGGGAATGGGTTAAACATTAACATCTATCCCCCTTGGGTGGGATACAACCTGCGTATTCTCCTTGGGTAGAATACGTACCTCCGCCCTCCTTGGGAAGGGCGACAACCGTTAAAATACATGTCTTAAGCTTACTAGACAACAACTCTATCTTAAAGTCCCTTCATATTTTATATCGACTTAATCGTTGGGCCAATGGCGAACGGGTTATTAATTAAATAGCACTATTAGGTTTGACAAGCCTCACACCGTGCCGCGGAGGACGGGCGTGGACTAATATACTTGGGCACTTAGTCAATGATGATATGTCACACCCCAACCGATGGCGGAAACATCGGGGCACGGCACTGAGCGAAACAGATTGTCCAGGAGAATCCATAACAACTATATTTACCAAATATTTAACGTCATGTCCCATACCATATATAAAGTAAAACAGTTATTACACACATAGTGTTCTCAAAGACAAAAATTGTTTCGACAACTCATAAAATTATTCGTGGGTTTCTAGACCACCTAGACTTGATTCATCACAGCTAGGAAGCATCCTAAACACCTGTCACATACGTTAAAATAAAGTCAATACACAGATTGTAAAGATGAGCATACAAGTTTAATCGCATAATAGTATAGCGAAAGTGATTTACATATAACCAGCATGTAACACGTAGAAATGTGAAGCAAGTAAGCTATCGACAATGAAATATGCACAGACCTGACTGTGAGTTGTAGAATGCGCAACATATATCACCACTGTGACACGTGAAGAAAAGCCCTTAACAACCCTTGTTCACTACAGGTGCTGAGCCCAAACTATAGTACCATCGTTGCTAAGGTGTCAGGCAACAATCACTGTGTAAACATAACATACAAGCATTCATCGTATAACACGTATAACATGTGAGAGCGGTTAGCGTATAAAAAGTGTTTGAGTTGCGTGTCGATGTGATTTGATATAAGTAACGTATGTAACACCCAAAAGTGCGTTAAGCAAAAATGGGTCAAGTATACTCACAGAGCGTGTTTAGTAAATAAACACAATCTTGGATTGAAGGGAGCGCTTGAGAGATTAGCCTGATTAGAGAACGATAGTGTAAGCGTTGAACAGTGCGTTGAAGAGTTGGGTGAGCGGACAGTGATCCGATCGGATGACCGTCCGGTCTGATGGTCATCCGGACGGATGACCATTTGGTCGGATAGTCATTCGATGGAAGGGATGTGTTTGTGAAAAGTTTGAACTTTGAAGTTTTCATTGTAGCATTTTGAAAAGTGTGAAATGTTTCTACATATCAGGTCGTCTGGTCGGACGGTCATCCGGACGGATGGCCGTTCGCTCGGATGGTGATTCATTTGAAGCTGATATACTCTGAAGTTTTTGAAATTGATTAAGTGTTGAAAGTTACAAGTCACCTGGTCGAATAGTCGTTCGATCGGACGGCTATTCGATTGAGCAACCTGTTTGTTTGAAAACTTGTAAAATCCGTTAAGTTAGAAAGTTTGCGGTTTGACCGAGACAGTATGACGACGTGTCAAACAACGGAAATCACATCAAGTCCAACTCATCTGATCAGACGCGAATCACCCCGTTAGTCCAGACTCAGCTGTTCTTGACGGAGTTTCATGTTCAACCCATGAATCGGTCGTCTCTTTGGTAGAAATCCATTCTCAGCCCGGTTCTCTACTGGAAAATGAGTAGAACACCCGAGTGAGTCCAGATTCTAACGGTTTTGAGTGAAAAGTGAAGAATGTTTGAAGAAAAGTTTGAAACACTTGTAAATGTTTAGATTTAGATGAAATCAGTGTGAAATCATGTAGAAGTCTGTTAGATTTGGACCGTTCTTGCTGAGATGAGGTCACACTTTGGTGTTCATGAGAACCCATGGTGACGTCACCTAAGAACAACCTCAAATCAGATGATTTCACGGTTAAAATGTAAGCGTTGATGGTGAAAATGATGAGAAAGTGTGTGTTGATGATGAAAGTACAAGGTTTAGAGTGAAAACTTACAAGAATCGCGAGAAATCGAGAGAAAAGAGCTAGGGAGTGCACTGGTCGGAGGGAGTTGTCACATCAATGAACAGTTGATGTGAGAGTGGGGTATTTATAGTGTGAGGGGTGAAGAGGTGGTGCAGGTTAAAGGGGTCGGACTGTCGTTCGATCGGATGGCCATCCGATCGGATGGTCATCTGGTCGGATGTCCATTCGACCGGTTGGTCGTTCGGTCAGATGGCTTGTACGGGTTAGTTTTCCGACTTTCGTTTCATGCGTTGTGCGTTGCGTTGCATTTAAGCGAGTTGCGAGTAAGCGATGCGAAAGTATTACATATTAGTTACACAAATATCATAATCAACCAAATAATCATAAAATAAACTTGCGTTTCGGGTTGCGATGCGATGCGATAGAGTTGCGATCGCGTTTGCGTTTGCGTTTGCGATTAACATTCTAAAAACATATAATAAGCACACACAAGTAAAGCACATAATAGCACACACAAGGCAAACATATAATAGCGATTCGAATTGCGATGCGGTAGCGATGTGATAACGTTTAGTAGCTTAGCGTTTAGTTACGTTTATCGCATTGTTACTTCGCATATTAACAAATCATATCTTAAAATACCGTTAATTAACACATATCGATTATCGAGTATGCGAGTACAAGCAATAGTTAAGCAAGAAATGTCAGATCTGAAAGTAAACTTGACATTGACCTTGACTTTGACTTGTACTTTGACTTTGACTTCGGAAAGTCGGGTTGTTACAGCCTCCCCTACTTTAGGGAATTTCCTCCCGAAATTAAGGCGCAGGCGTAACGGATAGTTGTGGGTATTTAGCCTTCATATCACTCTCAAGTTCCCAGGTGAACTCGGCGCCGCGTTTGCCTTCTCAGCAAACCTTCACTATAGGAATGCGTGAGCGTCGGAGTTTCTTGGTCTCTCGGTCCATGATCTCGACTAGCTTTTCCACGGATTGTAATGTTTCGTCCACTTGTAAATCCTTGATGTGTGCTAAACAGACTACTAAAATTAACTACTTTAGACTCTCTAAGCTAGACACTAAAAAGCTTTAAATCTAGACTCAACCTAAACCACACAATCGGCAAGTGTACCGATCACTGTAGTATGACCTAAGGAAGTCCGGATATCGAACCAGAGACTCTACTAATTACGCTAACTAAACTCTAACAGACTCTGACAGACACGACTCAAACTGTTTCATTGTTTTTTTTAGGGGGGGGGGGTTACTGAAATTATAAGGAAATCTATCAAACTAATTATTAACTAGAACTATGCGAATACGAATTAATATGAAGACTGTTCTTTGATGATGGTAAAGACTACCTTGACTAGAATCCTGGATTGATTTTAAGAATTTACCGATTAAGTTAACTGCATGTTTTATGGAACCGGGATCTTGTGATACTAAACCTATTAAGACACCAACTAAGCCCCTCAACCCTTCTTGAGGTAAAAATTATGGCACTACCTAGGCCGTTAATTCTACCGGTTATTAGACTTCCTTCCGGTTATCTAATTATTGTGTAAGTACCCTAATATTGACCTACTCTTTTCCAATTATAGATCTAGGGTAGTTGAGTTTCTTCACTTGACTTGATAGACTAATAAACCGACGGGGCAACTAAGGCACGACTTTTTCCAAAGACTGTCTAAAGCAATTCGCCGGGTAAGACCTACCAATAGCCCTGCACCTTCCAGCTATAAGGACTAGTAGAATACTGAAATCTAGCAAATTATTAACTATCACTTCTAAGGTTTATTGGCCAATTCACCCTAAAGGTCAAAGACACAAGGTCAAAGATCTAGCATGAACCTATTCCGTAGCAGACAACCACCTAGATTCACACGAAGCAATCGATAACAATTAACCAAATCAAAGTACGCATACACACCAAATAATTAAATCAAACCTTTTACAAAACACAATTAATCCATAAACACATGCAATTAACTAAAAAGGTTCAAACTTTATTTAAATCCATTAATCGTAGTCTAGGCAGTTTAAGCGTTTAGCCAAGCATGTTAATCAATGAAAAGAAAACGAAGTTATTCAAATAAGAATTCATGGTAACAAGTTTTGAAAGAGAGAAATCAAACAAACAAGGAACTAAAGAACCCGTGCAAGTCTTCAATCTTCAAACCGAACTCGAACCAATGATTCCCGTGATCCAAGCTCTTCAAACGCAACACTTCAATCTCCAAAATAATCTCTTGAACTTCACAAATTCGTCACCCTTCTGACGGCAGCTTCGTTTTGTATATATACCCGAACAACTGATCAAAACCTAACCAAAAACCAACTTTTCTGCGTATTTGACCCCTAGGTGTAGCGCGACGGGTATGCCCCTAGGGCGTCGCGTACGGCGGCGCCCACATATCTGCAGTTTTATTTTTTTCTTGTTCATTCAGCTATCCGACTCACATTCGAATCCCGTATTTCCTCTAAACTGCTCGTTTTGACTCGTTTTTCATCACTTTAAGCAACGGGACATGAAAACATAGCTTAACGTCAGCAGTATAGAAATTCTAACCTACACTAGACTCAAAATACCTAAAAACTTACCAAAATATACATTATAAACATATGTACTTTGCAGTACATCAATCCTCAAGAGGGACATGTAAATTCTGGTCGGCTAGACACTTTTTGAGGTTCGAAACGTGGAAAGTCGGATGTACGTTGCTGAGTTCCTCCGGTAATTCGAGTCTGTAGGCCACTTTGCCAATTCTTTCCAGAATCTTAAAGGGTCCAACGTATCGAGGCGCTAGCTTTCCTTTCTTGCCGAATCAGACCACCCCCTTCCAAGGTGCAACCTTTAGGAGTACGTGATCACCAACGTCAAATTCAAGGGACTTGTGACGTTTATCGGCGTAACTCTTTTGACGACTCCGAGCTTTCAATAGATTGTCTCATATCTAGAGGATCTTGTCAGTCGTTCTTGCAATAACTCAGGACCGGTAATTTGAGCATCTCCAATCTCGTGCCATACAATAGGCGATCAACATTTTCTTCCATATAATGCCTCAAATGGTGCCATTTGAATGCTAGAGTGATAACTGTTGTTGTACGAGAATTCTACTAAAGGTAAATGCGAATCCCAATTACCACCGAAATCTATAACACACGAGCGAAGCATGACTTTAAGGGTGCGAATCGTGCGTTAAGTCTGACCGTCAGTCTGGGGATGAAAGGCAGTACTAAGATTGAGAGTAGTACCGAGAGCGGATTGAAAAGTTTCCCAGAGGCGCGAAGTGAATCGACCTTCGCGGTCAGAGATGATGTCACGAGGGGTCCCGTGTCGACAGATGACTTCGTCGGTATAGATTCGTGCTAATCGTTCAACCTTAAAGTCTTCCCATATCGGCAGAAAGTGGGCGAATTTAGTAAGACGATAAACGATAACCCAGATGCTATCGTGACCCGATGGCGTGCGCGGGAGTTTCGTAATGAAATCCATAGCTATACTCTCCCATTTCCACATAGGGATCTCGGGTTGTTCGAGTAAGCCAGAGGGTCCTTGTTGTTCAGCCTTGACCTTCGAGCAGGTTAGGCACTTCGAAACATAGAGAGCGATATACTTCTTCATTCCAGGCCACCAATACCTGGCACGCAAGTCCTGGCACATCTTGTCGGCACCGAGATGAATGGAATATCGAGACTTGTGGGCTTCAGTCAACAATATCTCCCGAAGGTTATTGCGACTAGGGATCCAGATGCGATCGACATAATAGTAGATACCGTTTGATTTGGTGAGAAGTTGGGTTTCAGCACCGCATTTCTTCATTTCCTCCCTCAAGGTATTCTCAATGAAGCATGCGTGCTGAGCATCATGAATTAGAGCTTCGAGGTCGTGTTGGGCTTGAATGTTATGAACGCTATGCAAATAGCTTCATCGACTGAGAGCATCGGCAACGACGTTTGCTTTGCCTGGATGGTAGCGAATCTCACAGTCGTAATCGTTGAGAAGTTCAACCCATCTGCATTGGCGCATATTTAGTTCTTTCTGGTTCAAGATGTGTTGTAGGCTCTTATGGTCGGTGAAGACCGTACACTTGGTACCATAAAGGTAGTGTCGCCAAATCTTTAATGCAAAAACAACTGCACTGAGTTTGAGATCATGGGTTGTATAGTTCTTCTCGTGAATCTTGAGCTAACGAGAGGCGTACACGATAACCTTGTCCCATTGCATAAGAACACAACCAACACCGAGATTAGAGGCATCGCAGTAGACTACAAAGTCTTCGTTTCCGTCAGGTAATGCCAGCACAGGAGCGTTGCAAAGCATACGCATGAGAGTTTGAAAGGCTTCCTCTTGTTCGGTTACCCAAACAAAAGTTTTGTCTTTGTGTGTTAGCGAGGTGAGAGGAACGGCGATTTTCAAGAAATCAGCGATGTATCGGCGATAATAACCCGCCAATCCGAGAAAAGAACGAACTTTCGGACGGGTTCTTTAGAGTAATTCAACTCTTAACTGCTTCGATCTTCGCGGGGTCAATGTGAATACCTTGACTATTGACAATGTGACCGAGAAATTGAACCTCCTTAAGCCAGAATTCACACTTGGAGAACTTGGCATAGAGGCGATTTCCTTGGAGTAGTTCAAGGACAAAACGGAGATGTTGCACGTGTTCGGCTTTCGATTTGGAATAGATCAGGATATTACGATAAACACGATGACGAAGCGGTCAAGAAAGGGTTTACACACGCGATTCATTAGATCCATGAAGACTGCGGGGGCATTAGTAAGACCAAAGGGCATAACAACAAACTCATAGTGGTCGTAACGAGTGCGAAAAGCGGTTTTAGGTATGTCTTCCTCTTGAATTCATAACTGGTGATAGCCAGAGCGTAAATCGATCTTGGAAAAACATGTAGCACCTTGTAATTGATCAAACAAATCATCGATTCGAGGAAAGGGATAGTGATTCTTGATAGTCAGCTTATTGAGTTCCCTGTAATCGATGCACATTCGGAACGATCCATCCTTCTTTTTAACAAAAAGGACAGGCGTGTCCCATGGAGATGTGCTAGGGTGAATGAAGCCTTTATCAAGCAATTCCCGGAGTTGACTCGAGAGTTCGCACATTTCGGATGGAGCTAGACGATAAGGCGATTTGGCGACGGGGTTAGCTCCAGGAATGAGGTCAATACGAAAATCGATATCACGAGACGGCGATAAACCAGGTAAATCATCGGGAAACACATGAGGAAAATCACGAACCGCGAGCACCTTTTCCACTGCCTTCTCTTTCTTTTCCTTCTCCGCTACTACAACGTGTGCCAAGAAAGCCTTGTATTTCTTGCGGAGATACTTGCTCGCTTGGACGCACGACATGAGTTTCAGTTCCTTCAAAGCGTCTTCGCCATAGACACACAATTGATCACCGTTTGAAAGAGAGAAACGGATCATCTTTTCAAAATAAACAATTTTAGCACGATTGAAGAAAATCCATGCCTACTATGATGTCAAAATACCGAGCTGCATCGGGATAAGATCGATCAGGAAAACGTGATTGTTGAACTCAAGAGTACAATCACGTAGAACGGAACTAACAGTAACAGTTCTTCTTGTGGCAATCTCTACGTCGAACTTCGTTGGGAGGTTAGCGCGTTTACGGTTTAGGAGCCTTTCAAATTCGAACAATACAAAACAGTTATCGGCTCCAGTATCAAACAAACATGAAGCATAAATACCATTCAGGAGAAACGTACCGTTGACAACGTTGTTGTCAGCTTGGGCCTGGCGAGCGTTAATGTTGAAAGATTGTCCATGAGCTGCTTGCTGAGTTGGCTGCTGCTGCTGCTGAGGCTATTGTTGTTGATGTTGTTGCTGCGCTGTTTGCTGTTGTGGCTCTTGCTTCACCACTCGGTTCAGGCAGACGTTCGCGAAGTGGTTTGGATCACCACACGCATAGCAGGCTCTTACATGAGCAGCGGGAACAGAAGCTACTTGTTGACCCTGAGGAGCGGGAAGTGGAGCTGGCAGTGCAGGAGGAGCTTGAACTTGAGCTTGACGGGGGCCAGTGCGGCAGTTTGCGGTGAAGTGTCCGTAGATGTTGTAGTGGACACAAAAGCGGCAAGCGATCCCAACTGGATGATGGTAAGTACAAGCAGGGCACAGGGGATGAGGACCAGTGTACGCACGTTTCGCGGGAGGTGCGTTGGTCATGGCTGCGGCTACTTGGCGGTTCTGGTTCTAGGGTTGAGCAGAGATAGCATTGAGGGGAGCGGCAGTGACAACACAGTTCTTGTTGTTGTTGTTGCTCTTGCGCTTGCAGCGTGAAGACATCGAGGCTTGAGGTGAGGCAGAAGTGGCAGTGACTTGGTGGAGAGTCTTTGTGGAGTTCTTGAAGTAACCAGCTCGAACTCGCTTGTCATTAATCTCAGCAGCGAGCTGGAAGATCTCCTCAATGGTGATAGTCTTGGCTGCTTGGATAAAATCGGCAACACAATCAGGTAGAGCGCGAATATATTTATTGATTGTGATGTCGGGAGTGGAGACTTGGCTAGGACAGATGATGCTGAGCTGTTTAAAGCGTGCAGTAAGACCAGCATTGTCGCAACCCTCTTGCTTGATATGCCAGAACTCGTCTTCCAGCTTCTGGAGTTCATGTGGGGGACATAATTCTTTCATCATGACTTCCTTCAATTCCTCCCAAGAAAGTCCATAAGATGCGTCGTTCCCACGCCTGTTTCGCTCTGCTGTCCACCATTCCAGTGCCCTAGACTGGAAGACCCCAATTGCGTTAACAGTGTGGAGGTTGTCTAGACATCCGCTTTGACGAAGAGTGACTTCAATCTAGTCGAACCATTGAAACATAAAACATTGCGCTTGGCCCATCTTCCCCAGTGAAGTCTTTGGGTCCACAAGCTTTAAATTGCTTGAAGCTAAAAGTAGCGCGCGACGAGTCGGTCCTAGATTCCTCAGAGGACTTGCTACCGATTTCATTGATTTCGCTAGCGATTTGCGGAATGACCTTAGCCATGTCCTTGGTGACTAGCGAGGCGATGCGTTTGTCAGCGTGGTTACGGCGGGCAGCACGAGATGTATGTGATCCGAATGACGACATTGTCTGCAACAGACATCGTCATAGGATTCAGACGAGATGCCTAGATACTAGTTTAGCGTATCACCAGAAACTACTTTATGTAAAGCACATGAACTCATCAATCACTTAGGCACGTAATCACATAGGCACATAAGCACATAGTCCTCTTAAGCACGTAAGCACGTAAGCACATAGTTCACGTAAGCATGTATTTTGCACGTATTCACCTTCCTATTTCGCACGTATTCACCTACATATCTCGAACGTGTTCGCTATCTTTCATAGCTGCGTAAGGCGATCGAGAGTTGCGAGTGCGAGTAGCGATATCAGCGATTAGCGATGCGAATAGCTCATAGTGTGTTTACGATTTGTTAGCGTTTTGAGGTATAAATAGCTGTGCGAGTCGTGCGCGTTTAATAAAGCGATGAGCGAAAAGCGAATGAGTCTCCAAAAATCGAAACACAAAAACATTAAAACCATATAAACACACATAGAGTCAATAATTCACAGAGTCAGCGGTTGCGAGTCTAGAATCAAAACTTGAGTGTCTGGGTGTGCGACATCGACTACCCGAAGTGATTCGACTATTCTCAAGGACTTCGAGTACACGCATTTGCTTAATAGACTGTGCTCTCGCCTCAATCCGGGCGAACGACACGCATCCTTTTGGCCATTACGTGACTCAAGTCATTAGAACCCATCGAGACTTTGGTGAGAGTTTTGTAAAACCAAAATATAGAGCGGGATAAGTCATTAAGATGCGGGTTTCACCCCTAACTTAATAACCTTGTTCCAGTTTATGTGGTAAACCACGGGATAGAGATGGAGAATTTCATCGAGATATGGATTTCACATCTGACTCAACGCAAATTCTCGTGTTTAGTAGTAAAAATGCGTGTCGAGTGAGTGATTCTATCGAGAGTTTATGGTTTTCACACCTAATCTCGATCAAATCACTTGATTGTGTCATGCGTGTGTTTTCAAAAATTCGTGTGTACTGTCAGCCTTAGGAATGCTGAGTGTTTGCACGAAGCGGTAGTATGTGATGTTCGTGCAAAGTTGTGAGTTTAGCGAGTACCGACGAGAGTATAAACAGTAAGCCCGTGCAAAACCCCTACCAGGTTCGCACAAGGCGGTCTGTTGGTACTTAGACTATAAACTAGGTCAATTCTAAGACATCGGCATGGACTAGTTCGAGTCTTGCCTAATTCCCTATAGTTATGGCTCTGATACCAATCTGTCACACCCCAACCGATGGCGGAAACATCGGGGCGCGACACTGAGCGAAACAGATTGTCCAGGAGAATCCATAACAACTATATTTACCAAATATTTAACGTCATGTCCCATACCATAACATATAAAGTAAAACAGTTATTACAAACATAGTGTTCTCAAAGACATAAATTGTTCCGATAACTCATAAAATTATTCGTGGGTTTCTAGACCACCTAGACTTGATTCATCACAGCTAGCAAGCATCCTAAACACCTGTTACATACGTTAAAATAACGTCAATACACATAGTGTAAATGTGAGCATACAAGTTTAATCGCATAATAGTATAGCGAAAGTGATTTACGCATAACCAGCATGTAACACGTAGAAATGTGAAGCAAGTAAGCTATAGACAATGAAATATGCACAGACGTGACTGTGAGTTGTAGAATGCGCAACACATATCACCACTGTGACACGTGAAGAAAAGCCCTTAACAACCCCTGTTCACTACAGGTGCTGAGTCCAAACTATAATACTATCATTGCTAAGGTGTCAGGAAACAATAGTTGTGTAAACATAACATACTAGCATTCATCGTATAACACGTATAACATGCGAGAGCGGTTAGCGTATAAAAAGTGTTTGCGTTGTGTGTCGATGTGATTTGATATAAGTAACGTATGTAACACCCAAAAATGCATTAAGCAAAAAGGGGTCGAGTATACTCACAGAGCATGTTTAGTAAATAAACACAGTCTTGGATTGAAGGGAGATTGAGAGATTAAGCTAACCAGAGAACGATAGTGTAAGCGTTGAACAGTGCTTTGAAGAGTTGGGTGAGCGGACAGTGATCCGATCGGATGACCGTCCGGACGGATGGTCATCCGGACGGATGACCATTTGGTCGGATAGTCATTCGATGGAAGGGATGTGTTTGTGAAAAGTTTGAACTTTGAAGTTTTCATTGTAGCATTTTGAAAAGTGTGAAATGTTTCTACATATCAGGTCGTCCGGTCGGACGGTCATCCTGACGGATGGCCGTTTGCTCGGATGGTGATTCGTTTGAAGCTGATATACTCTCTAGTTTTTGAAATTGTTTAAGTGTTGAAAGTTACAAGTCACCTGGTCGAATAGTCATTCGATCGGATGGTCGTCCGACCGGACGGGTATTCAATTAAGCAACCTGTTTGTTTGAAAACTTGTAAAATCAGTTAAGTTAGAAAGTTAGCGGTTTGACCGAGACGGTATGACGACGTGTCAAACAATGAAAATCACATCAAGTCCAACTCATCCGATTGGACGGAAATCACCCCGTTCGTCCAGACTCAAATGTTCTTGACGGAGTTTCATGTTCAACCCATGAATCGGTCGTCTCTTCGGTAGAAATCCATTCTCAGCCCGGTTCTCTACTGGAAAATGAGTAGAACACCCGAGTGAGTCCAGATTCTAACGGTTTTGAGTGAAAAGTGAAGAATGTTTGAAGAAAAGTTTAAAACACTTATAAATGTTTAGATTTAGATGAAATCAGTGTGAAATCATGTAGAAATCTGTTAGATTCTGACCGTTCTTCCTGAGATGAGGTCACACTTTGGTGTTCATGAGAACCCATGGTGACGTCACCCTAGAACAACCTCAAATCAGATGATTTCACGGTTAAAATGTAAGAGTTGATGGTGAAAATGATGAGAAAGTGTGTGTTGATGATGAAAGTACAAGGTTTAGAGTGATAACTTACAAGAATCGCGAGAAATCGAGAGAAAAGAGCTTGGGAGTGCACTGGTCGGAGGGAGCTGTCACATCAATGAACAGTTGATATGAGAGTGGGGTATTTATAGTGTGAGGGGTGAAGAGGCGGTGCAGGATAAAGGGGTCGGACTGCCGTTTGATCGGACGGCCATCCGATCGGATGGTCATCCGGTCGGATGTTCATTTGACCGGTTGGTCGTTCGGTCGGATGGCTTGTACGGGTTAATTTTTCGACTTTCGTTTTGTGCGTTGTGTGTTGCGTTTAAGCGAGTTGCGAGTAAGCGATGCGATAGTATTACACATTAGTTACACAAATAACATAATCAACCTAATAATCATAAAATAAACTTGCGTTTCGGGTTGCGATGCGATGCAATAGAGTTGCGATTGCTTTTGCGATTAACATTCCAAAAACATATAATAAGCACACATAAGTAAAGCACATAATAGCACACACAGGTAAAACAATATCCATAATTGCGATTCAAATTGTGATGTGGTAGCGATGTGATAACGTTTAGTAGATTAGCGTTTAGTTATGTTTATCGCATTGTTACTTCACATATTAACAAATTGTATCTTAAAATAGCGTTAATTAACACATATCGATTATCGAGTTTGTGAGTACAAGCAATAGTTAAGCAAGAAATATCAGATCTGAACGTAAACCTGACGTTGACCTTGACTTTGACTTTGACTTGTACTTTGACTTCGGAAAGTCGGGTTGTTACATGATTGACATTTACTCGGGGCACTCAACATAACTTAAGTCAATAGTCGATATGGTAACGGGTCTAGTGGTTTAAAACAGTGGGGTAGCTCCCCATGGCATGTTTTTATAAAGAACAAAGGCACTTAACAACTTTTGGATTTTGGAACAACATTAAAACGAACAACCAACTGTGAACTCGCCAACTTTTTGTTGACACACTACTCCATGCTTGCAGGTCGTTAGGTACATGGCTGGAGCTTGCACAAGGAGTGGACATTGTGGCTAGGAATCAACTGTTGGATTCCTAACATTAAACTTTATGCTTTTAAACTATTAATGGGTTTTAGACTTTATGCTTCCGCTAACTCTTAAACCTGGTTTTGGACTTTGGTTTTGTGAACACTAAACGTTTTGTTTGCGATGGTTTTACTTTACTTCACTTAATGTTCAGTATGATTGGTGGTATGATCCTGGTCAGTCACACGCCTCGCGGTAATACTCCGCTTGTGGATTTTGGGGGTGTGACATAGTTAGGGGCAAAAGTATATTTTTTTTAACCAGGGAAAAATCTTATTTTTTAACTTAGGGCAAAATCGTAAATTTAAGCTGGGGGCAAAGCATAAATTTAATTTCGAATTGGGGGCAAGATCGTAATTTTAAACAGGGGATAAAATCGTAATTTGGTAGGACTTAAACTATTTTAGCGAAATTGTAATTTTAAACTGGGAACCAAATTGAAATTTGGCAGGACTATAGCTGGGGAAAAAGTATATTTTTTTAACCAGGGCAAAATCGTATTTTTAACTTAGGGTAAAATTGTAAAATTAAGCTGAGGGCAAAACATAAATTTAATTTCGAATTGAGGGCAAGATCGTAATTTTAAACAGGGGATACAATTGTAATTTGATAGGACTTATAAATAACTATTTTAAGCAAAAAAAAAAAAAGAAAGAAAGTTGGCCGCCACTTTTGGCCAACCATATTTCTTCACTATTCCTGTCGGTAACCTAGAATTGTATGTATTGTAAATATATATATATATATATATATATATATATATATATATATATATATATATATATAGGGTCAGGATTTAGAGAAAACGGTGAAAAGTGTGAGAACGGTGAGAACGCTTATGAATCGTCCGATCAAAACAATTTATGGACTAGATTGGCGCGGTGGCTTTTTTTGTAAATAACACGAATTCTATTGAGTGGACGCGCTTCATTGAGGGTAAAAAGGTCTTTACACTTCTATACCAAAACGCCAAAGTAATGAATAAAACGCCATTACTGCCCAAAACGCATCCCTATATAAACAAAACATTCTCATACATAAGAACACAGCTCCCCCAACCTGAAAACGCCATATTTTCTACTATATAACATTCATCTTACAACGCCAAAAATTCCAAAACATCAAACACACCTACTCAAAAAACGCCATATTTTACTATATACCCATCATCTTAGAAAACGCCAAATATCTCAAATATCAAAAATTTCCAAAAAATTGACGTTTCTTTCAGATACACTATTTCCTCAGTAAAACGCCAAAAATGCCAAAAATCATTTCTTGTATATTCAATATTGTTCTACGCGAAGTTTTGGAGAATGCATTCTTTCCTGAGGTGTTGTGACTCAAATAACATTTTGCTGAATGAGATGGACAAAACTTCAAGAAAAAGATACTGGTGTCAGACTTATGTCAGTTTTTGTGTTTTGTTATTGATGAATAATATAATGGCATGAATAGACGAATGACACTGATGAGTGGTTTGAAGATACATATTCAAACAAAAAACTCATGTCATATTGTCTTTCCAAACGGCCACAAAAACACAAGCATGACAAAGCCAAACCACCAGTGAACATGTTTCAAAGAAGAAAGAGACTGATGAGAGTGAAGATTTGGAAGATAAATTGTTTCTATTTTCAGTTTTTTAATTTTCCTTTTCTGTTGTTTTTTATGTATTTTTCGACTAAGAATAAAAAAGTTTAATAAAGATTCAATAAGTCATAAAGATTGGGAAACGCCATAATGTAGTAAAACGCCAAAAACTCCCAACCTATAATAAAAGTAATTTGGAGAAGTATTTTTAAAAGCTAAAAATGGGAAAAAACGGCAAAAACTACTTAAAGCCATTAAAAACGCCAAAGTTGGAAGATGGAATGTCTATGACCATAAAAGCTCATAAAAAGCTGAACAAAAACAGTAAAAAATACACACAGTAACTGAAAAGACGGCTACTTTATTAATATAATTTATTATAAATAAAAATCCCGCCTAAACTACGCGCCAAAAACATCCTATAAGAGAGACGTCTCTGCACAATCAATTGATCACACAACCAAAAATAAACGCCATCTTTCCAAGAAACCATTCACTTTAAAACGCCAAAAAATATACTTAAAAAAGCCACAGATGCGGAACCTCATTTCTTCTATATTGAGTATTGTTCTGAATGAAGTTTCACTGAATGGATTCTACTCTGAGGTGGGTATATCTATAAGCTTTTGCTGAATGAGATGGACAAATATTCATGAAAAAACGAAGTAAAAGACACTTTTACCCCTTAATGAAGATGAGCGTTATGTAGGAAAATAAGGATCTACATAAGGTATTCAAAACAGGTTCAAAACGCCAAAAAGATTAAAGTAGAAGAGGCTGATGACAGTGAATATTTGGAAGAGAAATTAGATTATAATTTTTATTTTTTTTCAATTTCTATTGTTTGTTATCTAATTCTCTGATTTTATTATATAATTCTCTACTTACAAAAAAAAAATTAATATAAAACGCCAAAAACACCAAAACGCCTGATAGTGTGAAAACTGAGAGAACGGATGCCAGCAAAGTACGATGTTGCTATAAAACGCCAAAAACGCCAAACAAGGTATTACTGAAAAATCAACACTAATTCACAGATGAAATTGAAGGAAACAGTAATTGCTAAACAATAAAATGAAAACATGGTAACATTATTGCCAAACATTTATTATATTAAAAGCCACTACATGGAAAACTGAATTTATTTATCTTTTCAAAACGCCATAATTGTCTGTCACATTATAGACCTGTATCCTACTTGATATAATAAACATCAAGAAAATTACTGATGTTTTTTACATCATAGACATGCATCCTGATTTAAAAACAATAAAAACGCCAAAACATACTTAAAACGTCAAAATTTTTACTATGATCCTGATCTACAAACAATAAAACGCCGCGTATTTATTAAACGCCAAAAAAATGGAAACGGGATGTGACACGCGTTTAAAAAAAGAAATATGAAAGGACAAAAAAAATCATCAGCCCTTCTCTATGCCGCGTGACACGTGTTGGGCCAGGATGCGTTCTCACCGTTCTCACACTTTTGAGCGTTTTCTCCTGATCCTATTTCTATATATATATATAGGGTGGGGTTCTAGAGTGAACACTAATGTATTTGCGAACTGAGTGAACAAATCCTGGCTATTGATCTACACACGTTTATGGCCAGGATCTCATCATTAAATCGTAAATACACTAGTGTATTTCAACATCAAATCCTGACCATTGATCTACACACGTGTATGACCAGGATTAGTTCACTCAGTTCACAAGCTACACTAGTGTTCACTTTTAAACCTAATCCTATATATATATATATATATATATAAGGGTATTTGTATAACAAGTTTATAAATAAGGGCATGCTTAAAAGATCCAATGACCAATCTTAAAAAATCCGGATAATTTTATAAATAAGGGCCTATGTATAAGAATTTATAAACCCAATTAACAAGCCCAACCCCAAGACCCAAGTGACTAATAAACCCAATTAGTAAGTAGGTTCGATATTTTGATCATTTTTGCTACACTATTTTTGTTAATTTGTTTTTATCAATTTCATAACAATTATTGTTGTTGTTATATATTTGATTGAATGATTGATGAGTTTATATTATCTGAAGATTTGCAAACAGGGTCCAAATATTTTATCTCAAACAGAGCCATTTTTTTAATGATTTTCAGAGATGACCTTGTCCACCCTTCTCCCTCAAAATCATCTAAAAAACATGGCTTGGGGTGCCCTTAGTGTGTTTTTAAGGGAAATATGCTAAAACTATTACTTATCAAACATCTTATATATAAGAATTATCATCTTATGTATATATATATTTTTTTATTTGAGACCAATTATGCTACATTTATTTAAAACTTTTTATGGTTTCTATAGGTTTTAATACGATTATAGGGTCTATTGGTCTTCATCGTGGTGGTTTGTATAGTTATTTACAATGGTTGATGGTGATTTGTAGTTATTATGCTTTCTTAACTCATTAGTTTGTTGAAAATGAAATTAGTATAAACGACAACAAATTTAGTGGGTTCCAATGGTGTTTTAAACGAAAACAAATGCTTAGGGTGGAGAGAGTCATCAATCACTATTAGGGTGTTTGAGTTATTCTCAAGCCAACAATATCATGTCATGTCAAGTTCCCATTCCACTTCCCATTTTGCACTCAATCACTGACAATGGTCAAACACATGGAGAGTGGTAAATAATTAAATAAAAATTGTGATTGGTTGAAAGGGGTTGGGACGCACCATTAAACCCCTCTCTCTCATCCTTCCATCCTCTTCCCGATCGGTGTATACTTACCGAAGAAACCTCTCCCCGCTCACCGATTTAAAGCTGGCACCCCTTCCCCGTGCGACAACCCCCCCCCCCCCCTCGATCAAAGTCCCCGAGATGATACCGACCACCCTTAGTGTAGCTTTTAAGTTGTGTATTAAATTTACCTAAAAATGTATACTAGAAAATATTAAATATATATTGCTTGATGAAGTTTACATCAACAAATTATTTACATACTATAAATTTGCAACATGTAAATATATTGTGGTGTTGTACACAAGGCTTAGGGGTATTTAAAAAAAAAAAAAAATTCCACTTTTAGTCCAAAATTTATTTGATCTTTCATTTTTAACCCAAAAGTTTTCATCTATTTCAATTTAATCTCACATTTTTTTTACTTTCAACTTTGGTCCCTATACTTATCATATTTCGCAAATTCTTTGTTTAACCTTTCATTCTAAATTTTGCGAGTTAACACGGTGTAACGTGCATGTGTGGTTCAACGTTATTATGTTCTGTTTAACACTTCGTTCTAATTTGCGAGTTAATACGACACAACATACATTTATGGTTCAACGTTTTTACGTTGTTTTTTTTCATTTAACATGACAGGTTGGTCGCAACGAGCGGGTACTAAGTCAATTCTGTGTTTTACGTTACGATCTAATTTCTTCACATTAATACGTGTTGGTTGTTGGTAGTGGTGTGACATTGGTACTATTTGAAACAGTTTCACACCCCCGCCGCAACGCGGTGTGGCTTATTACTAGTTTGTATTATTTTTTAAAGTTTTAAGATGCGCTTATGTAACTTGTTGTTTGCTTTAGCTTGGAAGATATATGGTATAACGAAGTTTGACCCTCTTAGGCAAGCTTGATGCGAACAAAGATGGTAAGGTTGGACGGAACGGGGATCGGCCTGGGCTCGTCCAGGCCCGTTGCCGAACCAAACACCGTTTCACCCCCTCCGACGTCGTCCAAAACATCGAGACCCAGATGGTGAGGACGCTCACAGAAGACAAACCTCCCCTCACACACACATATATATTAGGCTCATCCCTGAAGAAACAGTGATCGGAATTGACCGGAGTCAACCAGATCAGAGATTTTGTCTCTGCATAAAAGGGTTAATCCTCTCGTTAATTCGGGGGTTAGCTAGCTTCCTTCTCCGGTGATCACTGCAAAACAGAAAGCCGTTAGACTCGCCACGGGGAGAATTGGGGTTCTCTCCATGACCACCCTCCGGCGTGAGAATAAGTACAGCGATCTCGATGGAGAAGAAGTAGTAAAAGTGAGAGTGAAGTGAAAGTAACTTGTGAGATCATACATGCAGTGCCTTATTTATAGCCGGTTTTTTTGCGGGAAACTGGTGCGACGGAGATAGTAACGGAAAGTGCTTTTCCGCTTGTTAGTTATTTTTCCTTTCATTAATCCTTGCACACAGATCGTGGGTCTTGATCAACGGTTGGGGAGTTGTCGCGTGGAAAGTGGTTTAGGTAGATCCTTCTCCAAGTTAGTGCCATAATCGTGATTTAGATGAGCGTCTAGGATTATGCCACGTCATCTTCAGTTGTAACCGAATGGCCATGCACGATGAGCGTTTAAGGCTTTCTAGAAGATCTACAGCTGTAAACTGTTACGCCTTTGCCACGTGTCCATTCTGTTGTAACAGAAAAGACTCATTTGTCCACAAGTCTTGATTTTAGGCGCACAGAGATGTTTTAGGATTTTATCTTTAAGTCTAATTGTACCCTTGCGCTAGCCCGCGCAAGTGTGTAAGTTGAATGTTTGTTTGTCCTTTTCTCCATTTCATGGTTATCGAAGACTGTTTTCTTCCACATCTTGTTTAGAACCGCTGCGCAGCCGCGCAGAGTCTTGTTCAAGATGTCTTTGGAATAAGGTTGTTGTCACACCCCAACCAATGGCGGAAACATCGAGGCGCGGCACTAAGCGTTCAGATTGATCACGAGTTTCCATAACACTACAGTTTCAATAGTAATTAATTGATTTCATGCAAAAATTTGTCTAAACATTAAACAATAACCACGATCAGGAAGTATCAAATACAAATCATCAAACATTGTTCAAAAGTTTCTAAATTTACTAAGATGTGTTTCTAAGCAGCATCCTAGCATGTTTCTTGAATCCTCAGCTACTATCAACCTGCAACATGTATTAAAATACTATCAACAAAATGTTGGCGAGTATACAAGTTTGAGTAGATAATAGTATAATAGTTTAAAATGTTCCAAAAACTCATATCCAACAATAAACATATATATTAAGTTTCACCATGCTATTAAACGCAGTCCAAGTGATAACCCAAGTGTCCAATGCGTTAATCGCTTTCCTAAGACTCAAGGAAAGCAAAGAATTGTCTCCTCCTAACAATACCCCAAAGACTAACGGGGAGGTGCATTACCCCTATAGCGCTACCATTGTTAAGGCGGGACTACACACAAGGATTAAACGTTCACATAGCATAAAAGTCTCAAGTTTCCATGTTTACAGCGGATAGAGTAAGTTTCAAATAGTTTCAAGTGTCAAGTGTCAAGTTTATAGAATACATGTTGCATCACAAAAGTGTTTAAAACAAAAGGGATTGAGTATACTCACAGTGGGTGCTAAGTATCAACACCGACTAAATGGATTGAAGGGAGCGCTGGAGTTAGCTTGATTATAGCGTAATAGTATGAGTATCGAATAGAATGTCGAATAGTGCGAACAATCGTGCACAAGTGTCTGATAGGGCCCCTGACTGGATGGAGCCCATTCGGTCGGACGGTCGTTCGGTCAGTGGTAAAATGTTATGAACTGATAAAGTTTCAAGTGTCGAGATCATAGTGCCCTGTAAAACAACAAGTGTAGTGATGATCAGACCCTCTGGATGGATGGTCATCTGATCGGATGGCCATCCGGACAGATGATAAGTGAAGTATTTGCTAATTTTTTCCAATTTTTGAAGTTTTTGTTGTAGTATAAGTCCAAGTCATTCGATCGGATGGTCATCTGGTCGGATGGCCGTTCGGTCAGAGGATTGTTCCGGTGAAAGTTTCATAGTTCGAAATCCTTATTCAAAATAGTTTAAGTATTGAAGGCCATGAGGAACAATTTTCGACTGCTGTGATCTTGTTCCTTTGCAACCTTTGTAAAATTTCTAAGTTTGAGTTTAACGGAGACGGCGTGGTAACGTGTCGAGACAACAGAAACCCATCAAGGTTTAGCTTTTCATGATCGGATGGATCACCCCGTTCGATCGGACGACTGTTCTTGATTGATTTTCATGTCTGACCCGTTATTCGGTCATCTCTCCGGTGATAATATGTTCTCAATCCGAATCTAGACTAAAGAACAAGTCTACAGCCTGTTTGTATCCACATTTCATCGTGTTTGAGTAGATAAGTTAAGAAAAGCATGAATTTAACCGAAAATGATTAGATTATGCAAAGATTTGTAGTAAAAATGTGTAGAAATCTCTTAGATCTGGACTAAATCTTGACGGAATGACATCACACAGCCATTTGTACAAACTGCCATGATGACGTCATCCTCAAGAGCCCAAAACTCAGTGATTTCATTGTGAAAAGTATGATTTTGATGAAGAATCTAGTGAGAAAGTGTGTAAAGAATGAAAGTTGTACAAGAATTATGAAGAAAACTTACAAGAATTGCTTAAAAATCGAAGAAAAGTGCCTTAGAACGAGAGAGCGTGTGTCTGGGTCGGAGGAGGCTGTCACATCAGTGAGGAATGATTTGACAGTGGGTATTTATAGTGCAAGAAGGAGAGTAAGACTGTGCACCCGAGGTCGGATGGCAGTTCGATCGGATGGTCATCCAGACGGATTGCCATCCGATCGGATGTCCATTCAGACAACCGATTCGCGCGGGTTAGTTTTCTAATTTCGATTCGATTTTGCGAGCTAGACTAAGCGTTGTGTTGCGTATTATTGTGTAAGATTATCACATGATAAGATTATATAATTAACACAAAAGTTTCCATGTTTCAAGTCTACATATGAGCTAACTTGTAAGTGTCAAGTTTCAAGCTTCTCGTTTCGTAAGTATCAAGAGTATCGTTCAATAGTATCAAGAGTCAAGAATCAAGTCTCTGGTGTTAAGTATCAAGTTTCAAGTCTCTAGTTTCAAGAATCAAGTATCAAGAATCTAGTATCAAGTATCAAGAGTCTAGTATCAAGTATTAAGTTTCACCAAGAATCATGATTCATAATGTTTAAGTATCAGGCATCAAGAGTCAAGTTTCAAGTATCAAGAGTCTAGATTCAAAGTATCATTAGATTCAAGTATCACAAAGTTTCCCAAATGTTTCACATAGTTAAGTCTTAGATAGTATAAGGACTAAACTTACCAAAAGTTAATAGTTTAGGGACGCAGGGCGTCACAGTCTCCCCTCCTTTAGGAGATTTCATCCCCGAAATCTAAGAGGAAGATTGCTCGAAGAGATGCGGATACTTGGTCTTCATTTCATTCTCGAGTTCCCAAGTGAATTTTCCGCCATGCTTGCCTTCCCATCGTACCTTAACTATGGAAATCTTGCTGCGCCTCAATCGCTTGATACCTCGGTCCATGATTTCGACCGGTTTCTCCACAAAATGTAAAGTTTCGTTTACATGTACGTCTTCGACGGGAACCTGTAGTTCCTCATCGGCTAAACATTTACCGAGATTAGATACGTGGAATACTGGATGTACAGTGTTAAGTTCCTGTGGCAGGTCGAGTCAGTACGCCACCTTGCCAATCCTTTCGAGTATTGTGAAAGGACCCACATAGCGAGGAGCGAGCTTTCCCTTCTTACCAAAGCAAACCACTCCCTTCCAGGGGATACCTTGAGCAGCACCCGATCTCCAACATCAAATTCCAGAGGTTTACGCATTTTATCAGCATAGCTCTTTTGTCTGCTCCTAGCCTTGATCAAGTTATCGCGGATCTGAAGAACCTTATCCGTCATTTTTTGAATGATCTCAGGGCCAGTAACTTGCTTGTCACCGATCTCATGCCAACTGAGAGGAGTTTGGCACTTGCGACCGTATGAAGTTTCGAAAGGAGCCATCTGAATACTGGTATGATAGCTGTTGTTGTACGAGAACTCGATCAATGGTAAATGTACATCCCAATTACCACCAAAGTCGATGACACAAGAGCGGAGCATATCCTCTAGGGTTTGTATAGTGCGTTCAGTCTGCCATTCGTTTGAGGATGAAAGGCTATACTAAGATTCAAAATGGAACCCATAGCGGACTTGAAAGTTTGCCAAAGACGTGAAGTGAATCGACTATCACGGTCGGAGATAATGTCAATGGGTATACCATGACGACATATGATTTCATCGGTGTAGATTCGAGCAAGTTTCTCCACTTTGAAATCTTCACGGATCGGAAGAAAGTGGGCTGATTTGGTCAAGCAGTCAATGATCACCCATATACTATCATGACCAGCAGGTGTACGGGGTAGTTTAGTTATAAAGTCCATAGCGATACTATCCTATTTTCAAACAAGGATTTCGGGTTGTTCAAGAAGACCTGAAGGACGTTGATGTTCAGCTTTCACCTTTGAACAAGTGAGGCACTTCAAAACGTAAGCAGCGATATCCTTTTTCATGCCAGGTGATGTGTTCAAAATGTAACATATAAATTTCATCAAATGAGGCATAAAACTAACCCTTTTTTAGTACTAATGTTGGAAAAAGTGTGCTTTTGTCTTCCTTTTGTATTTTCAGGATTAAATGAGCTCAAATTAACAAAAGAAGCAAAAAGACATCAAAATCTAACATAAATACAAGAAAAGGAACAAGACGTGGCATGCCCGACCCAACGACAGCATCTTCCCAAGCAAAACAAGAGATCAGAAGCCTGAACATGCCCCGTGCTCAGCCAGCACGGGGGCGTGCCCAAGTGTCAGTAGAAAAGACAAAGTGGTAGAAGCTTCTATTGCCCACCACGGGGCCGTGCTCAGCGGACACGGGGCCGTGGTCAACTATAAGATTCGCACAATCCAGCAAATCTTCATAGTACAAAGATTCTTCTGCACAGGGGGTCGTGCTCAGCGGACACGGGGGCGTGGTCAACTAATAAGACAAAGCTGCATTTAATGAAGAAAGAGAAGGATGTGGACAGGGGGCCGTGCCCGAGCTTCTGTTCAGCCTATAAATAGAAGTGCTTGGCTCAAGCTCAAACCATCCCTTGGCACACCACCTCTCTCACACTTCACCCACCATCCACCACCACCATAACACCATCATCCACCACCATTATCCATTGTCCATCGTAGAGTGTGTGAGTCGTCTCGGGATCCAAGATTGATCGTAAGAGTTCTTGACAATCAAGGCCATGTTTGCCTAAGTCTCTTACATCACTTGGTGAAGACAAAGTGTCTAGTGTAATACTTTTTATTTCTAATCTTTTGCACTTTTTATTTGGTTTTGTATTAATGACTTTAATAACTAGTTGCTTATGTTGAAGGTGATCTTTCCTTATCGTGTGTCCGTGGTGTCTTGGCATTATTTTACTGTCTATATAAAATAAAAGATTTTCACCATTCATATCTCCACGGTCTATATGGAGGTATGTTGGCTACCTGGTCGGGGGTTAAGGGAACGGTTTGGTAAAGGTCTTGCCATTGTTCAGCGTTTAGAGGTCCTGCAATGGACCTGGGTCAAATTTAGTAGGACCTCCTTCAATACTTCACGGTATTGGATGGCGGGGGTCCAAACTCTTTGATCCCCTCATAAGTTAACTACTATTAATACTATAACCCGGCTATTTAGGACTGTATCCCTACTGACTCAGACTACTTAGTCGAGGGTAACGTCACCTCCAAAAGAGGGGCCTACCATAATTTGCATTAATAACTTAATTAATTATCTTCCAATAATCCACCCTTTTAGGATTGTATCCTTGTTGACTCAAACTACTGGGGTGAGGGTAACGTCACCTTCAAAAGAGGGGCCTACTACAATAACTAAGATAATCTCTTAACTATGTGCAAAAGTGCGGAAATAATCAAAGGTTATACTAGATACGAGTCGGAACCAAGTGATTCATCTTGTGTATCTGTTTTTCTTTTTATTTCACTTTTCAGCATTTAGTTAGTTTTTATTTTTTTTAGTTTAAAACATTTTTCTAAACTTTTTATTTTGATTAGACGTTGAGGATAAACCGGTACTAAAAGCTCTTGTGTCCTTGGACGACCTCGGTATCTTGCCAACACTATACTACGCTCACGATGGGTGCACTTGCCCATATGTGTGTTTAGTGTTAGTAAAATATCGTGTTTTATAAATTTAAAACTTGGCTAAAAATAAGTGTTAAATGGGCTTAAAATATACACCTAATATATATAACACTTCACACGCATCAAGTTTTTGGCGCCGCTGCCGGGGACACAAGGATTTTAAGAAAGTTAGGAATCAACGGCCTAATCGTTTTTCTTGTTTTTCATTTTTTTAGGATTTTGTTTAGTTTTTTTTCAGCTTCTACAGAGCTCAGCACGGGCCGTGCCTGGTCGGACACGGGCCGTGCCCAGCATCATCACTGGCAGTTTTTATTTTCTGAGTTACAGAGAGCTGAACACGGGGCCGCGTGTCGATGCAACACGGGGCCGTGCCCAACTCCCAGTAACAGGGATCCAGAAAACAATCACTGTATCTCTGACCACGGGCCGTGTTCACCGAGCACGGGGCCGTGGTGAACATTCTGACCAACGTTCTTTTCTGTTTTTATTGCAGGACTTTGAACCCAGGCGCCACATTTGAACCTCCTACGCAGTGCATGAGCTCCAGTTCTAGTAGAGACATAAAAGAACCTCTAGAAGAACCCGAACGCTTTCTCAGAAAAAGACTTAAAGCTAAAAACCAAGAGAAAGTTTCGGGGGACCCACTTCCAATGGCGGACCAACGTACCCTCATGGATTACCTACGGCCCACCGTAGGCAATCTCGGCGCCGCTATCAATGCGCCGAATGTCGAAGCCAACAACTTCGAACTTCGGCCACATTTGATACAAATGCTCCAAAACTCCGCAACCTTTCATGGGCTTGCGGACGAGGATCCCCATCTACATATTACTAATTTCTTGGAAATATGTGGTACTTTTCGGATCAATGGAGCATCAAACGACGCCATTCGCCTTAGGATGTTTCCATTTTCACTAAAAGACCGAGCTAAGGCTTGGTTTAACACCCTCCCAGTTGGCTCGGTAAACACCTGGGATGAACTAGCCCAAAAGTTTCTATATAAGTATTTCCCTCTTGCTAAAACGGCTAAACTAATGACTGAAATTAATACATACTCACAAGAGGATGGGGAATCCTTATATGAAACTTGGGAAAGGTTCAAGGAGCTTTTAAGAAAGTGTCCTCATCACGGTCTAGCGGTATGGCAACAAGTATCCACTTTCTACAATGGGTTGTTGCCACACACAAGACAAACACTTGATTCAAGCTCCGGGGGACTTTTAGGTAATCGTCGCCCAAATGAAATATATAATCAAATTGAGGAAATTGCTCAAACCAATTTTCAATGGCACACTCATCGAGGTAATAAATCTATTGCCCCGGGCGCCCATAAGGTTGATGAAAGCACTTCTTTACAAGCCCAAATCGAGGCCCTCTCTTCAAAAATCAAAAAGTTAGAAATGACAAAAACGGCCTCGGTTATGGCTTGTGAAGGGTGTGGTGGGTCACATGAAAATTGGAGTTGTATGAAAGAATTAGATGAACAAACAGAAACGGTAAACTACATTGATAATAGACCTAGGCCGTCGGGTCCTCCAACGGGTACCTACAACCAAGGATGGCGTAACCACCCAAATCTTGGTTGGAGAGACCCCAGCAATAGTAGTAACCAACAAAACCAACGAACTAATTTTCAACAACCACAAAATTTCTCTCAACAACAAGGTGGAAGAGAAAGGCTTGAAGATACCATATCTCGCCTCATCTCCGACACCGAAAATAAAAACTCGGATCGATTTCAACAACTGGAATCGAATTTTAGAAATCAACAAGCTAGCATTCAAAACGTTGAAAAACAATTAAATCAACTAGCTCAAAATTTCTCCGAGAGACCACAAGGCGCGTTACCAAGTAATACCGAAACCAACCCAAAGGCGCAAGTACACCTCATCACATTGAGAAACCGAACCGTGGGTCCCGAGGATGCCCCATTACCGCCAGTTGAAGAAGGTCAACGCCAAAGCACGACTTCACCTACACCTCAACTAGAAAAGGCTTCCTTACCGAATCAAGAGCCCACCAAGACTCCTCCAATTCCGTACCCCGGTAGGTTAACTCGTCAAAAGACCGATGAGCAATTCGCAAAGTTCGAAAGTTTACTAAAACAATTGCATGTCAATATTCCTTTTATTGAGGTCCTAACCCAAATGCCGAAATATGCAAAATTCATGAGGGATTTCCTCACTCACAAAAGGAAAATTGAATCATTGCAATTAGTTAACTTAGGCGAAGAATGCTCCGCTTTAGTACTCAACAAACTTTCACAAAAGAAAATCGATCCCGGGAGCTTCACAATTCCTTGCTCGATTGGGAAGTCCCCCGTTCGTAATGCATTAGCCGATCTTGGGGCTAGCATTAACCTCATGCCCACGTCAATGTTCAAACGACTCGGCCTAGGAGCAACTAGCCCTACAAAGATGAGCATACAACTCGCCGACAGGTCCGTCAAATTTCCACAAGGTGTCGCTGAAAATCTACTGGTCAAGGTTGACAACTTCGTTTTTCCAACTGACTTTGTCATCCTAGACATGGAAGAAGACACCGATGTCCCTCTCATCCTTGGGAGGCCATTTCTAGCCACCGCCCAAGCAGTGGTGGATATGAATGACGGAACGTTAACATTGAAGTTTGGGGACGAGGAAGTGAAGTTTGAATGTGGAAAGAAGATAGAGGAAGAAGACCCGATCAACTACATGAAGGTCATAGACTCAAGCTTGGATGACGCTCTCCGATGGTGTAACATGGGATGCAATACATCCCACTTGGGTAACATGTGACCAGGCTTTGGGTCTAGCCAAGGACCCTTATAAACGTGGCGCACCATGGAGGCATTCCACGGAACTATCCTTAGTTTAGATTAATTTTCTTCTTTTCTAGTTAGTTTTAAATTTCAGGAATAAAACACACTTGAGATGGCAAAGGATGCAAGGGAAACTTGAACCAGCACTCTATGCAGGAAAACAAAACCGTCCGACAAATTTCTTCGTTTGTAGTAAGTTCGGCACGGGCCGTGTCCACCCAACACGGCCCCGTGCTGCACTGTCTGCAGAAAAAGACCCAGTTCAGGTAACTGGACACGGGCCGTGTTCACCCAACACGCCCCCGTGTCCAGACTTCTGTTTCTCTTGTTTTAATTTTGTTACTGGCACTTGAACATGGGGCCGTGCCCGGATCACACGGGGCCGTGTTCAGCGCCCAGTAACACAAATTTTTTTGCTTTTTACACCTTTTTACACATTCAATCAACCTAAAAACTTATTTTTGGAAACATTGAGGACAATGTGTAATTTAAGTGTGGGGGGGATGCTAAAATCTTGAATCCTGCAAGTCCTAAATACAAGCCTTACACAAAACTCTATTGGAATTGCTAATCACCCCAAATTTTTTTCAAAAATTTTCATTTTTTTTACTTGTCTAGGTTTAACTCGGGAAATTCAAGTTCTCAAAAAGGTTATATTTTTACAAATTTACAACCGATAGCGTCGTGATAAAAAGAACCAACATAAGAAAATTATGAAAAAGCATGACAAGCTTAGTTAAAATTTAATTATATATACTTGATCACATAAAAACCCATTCCCACAAAAGTGAGTTTTGAGCCTTTATTGAGCAAACACTTACATATCATTTTACTAAATGCTCATTTTCGTTTCTTGTGTGAATAGCCGCTTGGTTCTTACGACTCTAGAACTTGCCATGACGATACATTCCCGGTCCTTACCAACTTAAAACCCGAGTAAGTAAATGATGGAGGCATTAGGACTAACCCTTTTTATTTCTACACCATTATTTTTCTTTTTTTTTACCACCTACCCAAAATCCCCCTAGTTAGCCCCTTTGAGCCTAAACCTTTTCATTTCATAACCCAAACCAAACACCCTTTTTACCCACCAAAACCTTTTTCATTTTTACCCCTTTGTTTTAGTAACAAGCTTGATTTTTCGTATGAAAAAAAAAATTTGTGTTGATGATGAAGAAAAAGAAAATAAACAAACAAGTTCATCAAAAATAACCTTGTTTGAATAAATAGCTTCATCGAAAAAATAAAGTTACAAAAATAGAAAGTCATACGAAAACCGACACTTGTTACGCTTTTCGCCTTTTTCTACTAACCACAAACCACCTACCTTTAACCCAAGCCTAACCCTTAACCCACAAAGTCCTCTTGATATTTACAAAGGTATATAAGTTAAAAAGGAGGAGGATTGATCGCTTGGCAAGCCTATGGTAGGAGTAAGTTCCATGCCGCTCTCGAGTGATCCACAAAAATACATTTTCGGCCGAGTGTTGAGTGATCCCCGTGAGGTATGTGAACTTGTATATAAATAGAATTTTAAAGAGGCATGTTATGCCCTAATAAGTAATTTATCTTATGAAAAGTTTTAAATAAATCATGACGAATAGGATTGTAAATAAATAAAAATAAAGCTAAATAAAGAATCTTGGAAATCCCGACACTCTACGACAAGCCCAAAAAAAACCTTCTTCTCTACCCATTCCATTTGGGAGTGTAAATAGCCACATATTAAAGAGTTTTGCTTGAGGACAAGCAAAGATTCAAGTGTGGAGGTATTTGATGTGTTCAAAATGTAACATATAAATTTTATCAAATGAGGCATAAAACTAACCATTTTTTAGTACTAATGTTGGAAAAAGTGTGCTTTTGTCTTCCTTTTGTATTTTCAGGATTAAATGAGCTCAAATTAACAAAAGAAGCAAAAAGACATCAAAATCTAACATAAATACAAGAAAAGGAACAAGACGTGGCATGCCCGACCCCACGACAGCATCTTCCCAAGCAAAACAAGAGATCAGAAGCCTGAACACGCCCCGTGCTCAGCCAGCACGGGGGCGTGCCCAAGTGTCAGCAGAAAAGACAAAGTGGTAGAAGCTTCTATTGCCCACCACGGGGCCGTGCTCAGCGGACACGGGGCCGTGGTCAACTATAAGATTCGCACAATCCAGCAAATCTTCATAGTACAAAGATTCTTCTGCACACGGGGTCGTGCTCAGCGGACACAGGGGCGTGGTAAACTAATAAGACAAAGCTGCATTTAATGAAGAAAGAGAAGGATGTGGACACGGGGCCGTGCCCACTGGACACGGGGCCGTGCCCACTGGACACGGGGCCGTGCCCACTGGACACGGGGCCGTGCCCGAGCTTCTGTTCAGCCTATAAATAGAAGTGCTTGGCTCAAGCTCAAACCATCCCTTGGCACACCACCTCTCTCACACTTCACCCACCATCCACCACCACCATAACACCATCATCCACCACCATCATCCATTGTCCATCGTAGAGTGTGTGAGTCGTCTCGGGATCCAAGATTGATCGTAAGAGTTCTTGACAATCAAGGCCATGTTTGCCTAAGTCTCTTACATCACTTGGTGAAGACAAAGTGTCTAGTGTAATACTTTTTATTTCTAATCTTTTACACTTTTTATTTGGTTTTATATTAATGACTTTAATAACTAGTTGCTTATGTTGAAGGTGATCTTTCCTTATCGTTTGTCTGTGGTGTCTTGGCATTATTTTACTGTCTATATAAAATAAAAGATTTTCACCATTCATATCTCCACGGTCTATATGGAGGTATATTGGCTACCTGGTCGGGGGTTAAGGGAACAGTTTGGTAAAGGTCTTGCCATTGTTCAGCGTTTAGAGGTCCTGCAATGGACCTGGGTCAAATTTAGTAGGACCTCCTTCAATACTTCACGGTATTGGATGGCGGGGGTCCAAACTCTTTGATCCCCTCATAAGTTAACTACTATTAATACTATAACCCGGCTATTTAGGACTGTATCCCTACTGACTCAAACTACTTAGTCGAGGGTAACGTCACCTCCAAAAGAGGGGCCTACCATAATTTGCATTAATAACTTAATTAATTATCTTCCAATAATCCACCCTTTTAGGATTGTATCCTTGCTGACTCAAACTACTGGGGTGAGGGTAACGTCACCTTCAAAAGAGGGGCCTACTACAATAACTAAGATAGTCTATTAATTATGTGCAAAAGTGCGGAAATAATCAAAGGTTATACTAGATACGAGTCGGAACCAAGTGATTCATCTTGTCTATCTGTTTTTCTTTTTATTACACTTTTAAGCATTTAGTTAGTTTTTATTTTTTTTAGTTTAAAACATTTTTCTAAACTTTTTATTTTGATTAGACGTTGAGGATAAACCGGTACTAAAAGCTCTTGTGTCCTTGGACGACCTCGGTATCTTGCCAACACTATACTACGCTCACGATGGGTGCACTTGCCCATATGTGTGTTTAGTGTTAGTAAAATATCGTGTTTTATAAATTTAAAACTTGGCTAAAAATAAGTGTTAAAGGGGCTTAAAATATACACCTAATATATATAACACTTCACACGCATCACCAGGCTACCAATAAGTCATACGCAAGTCATGGTACATCTTATCAGCACCAGGATGAATAGAGTATCGAGACTTGTGAGCCTCATTCATAATGAGCCCACGAAGGTTATCGCGATCCGGCACCCAGATGCGATTAAGGTAGTATTGAAGTCCATCAGACTTTGTTTCAAGTTGATCAATTGTAGCACCTCGGATTTCCACTTCTAGACTTCCTTCGTTTGCTGACGAGTATTGCGCTTCACGGATACAAGCATGAAGACTATTAGTGATATGAGAACAGAGAATGCTACTAACATGATTCTTACGACTAAGAGCGTCGGCCACGACATTCGCCTTACCAGGATGACAACAAATCTCGCAGTCGTAGTCGTTAAGCAATTCTACCCATCGTCGCTGACGCATATTCAGTTCATTTTGATTAAAGATGTGCTTTAGGCTCTTATGGTCAGTGAAAACCACACACTTAGTACCATATTGGTAGTGTCGCCAGATCTTTAACACAAAAACAACCGCGCCAAGCTCAAGGTCGTGGGTAGTATAGTTTTTCTCATGTATTTTGAGTTGGCGGGAGGTATAAGCGATGACCTTGTCCCGCTGCATGAGCACACAGCCCAAGCCACGGTTTGAGGTATCACAATAAACAACAAAATCATCATTTCCATCAGGGAGAGCAAGGACAGGAGCATTACAGAAAAGATTCTTAAGAGTTTGAAAAGATTCCTCTTGCTCGGGACCCCAAGCAAAAGGTTTCTCTTTCTAAGTCAAAGAAGTGAGAGGGACGACGATCTTTGAAAAGTTTGAGATGAATTGACGGTAATAACCCGCCAATCCTAGGAAGGAACGAATCTCAGATGCAGATTTAGGTGTACACCAATTCTTCACAGCTTCGATTTTAGAAGGGTCAACATGGATTCCTTGTTTACTAACAACGTGCCCGAGAAATTGTACTTCATTGATCCAAAACTCACACTTAGAAAATTTAGCGTACAAGCGTTCACCACGTAATAGTTCTAGCATAAGACGTAGATGGCGTTCATGATCAGCTATAGTTTTAGAATAAATAAGTATATCATCAACAAAAACTATCAGAAAACGGTCCAAATAAGGTTTACAAACACGATTCATTAGATCCATGAACACGGCGGGTGCGTTGGTCAGACCAAAAGGCATGACCACGAACTCGTAGTGTCCAAAACGAGTACGAAACGCGGTTTTGGGGACATCTTCTTTGAGAACACTGAGTTGGTGATAACCAGATCGAAGGTCGATTTTAGAAAAGCAGGACGCGCCTTGTAGTTGATCAAACAGATAACGAGGAATAAGGAAATGATTCTTAACGGTGAGTTTATTAAGCTCGCGGTAGTCGATGCACATACGAAACGAACCATCCTTCTTCTTGACGAATAACACAGGTGCACCCCACGGAGAGGTACTTGGACGAATAAAGCCTTTTTCGCGTAGTTCTTGCAGTTGACTGGATAGTTCTTGCATCTCTGAAGGTGCAAGTCGGTAAGGAGCCTTGGCGACAGGAGTTGTTGGATCTGAGTTTGATTCTGATTGTATTTTGTGTTTGTAATTAAAATGAAAATGGATGAGTGTGCAGCGGAATTATGATGAAAACAAACTTTGCATACAATCAAACGAGAGTAATACTTTGATCAAACATCTTTACTCAATGAATCGGAAGATTGAATTTATTTCAATAACGATTACAATGATTGATGAATGAATGCAAACTCCCCCTCAGCCAGAGCTCAGTGTTTGTTCGTGCAAAGAAGACGATGATGCAAAGAGCTAATAGAACAGTACCAAGTACTGAGCTATTTATAGGCACTTGCAAACCACTGAGCATCTTAGCTGACGTCACCATGAAAGTGACATCTAACCTCCTAACAAACTCTAACCTCTGATCTATACAAACACTGCTATGTTAACTACTGCTATTACATTACATTACAAAACAGACTATAGATCAGCTGCTGCAACCTTCCACTGCTGTGAACCCAGCAGTACTTGTCCGGATCAGCAGTGCTTGACTCAAGGCAGTAGATTGAATCAGCAGGGCTTTAGTCTTTCATCAGGTCTTTACTTGAGCAGCAGTTGTAGGTCAGCAGTTTGCAAGATCAGCAGATAGGAGGTCAGCAGATGTTGAAATCACTTTCAAGGGGAGAGACTTGTATGTAAACATCTGCTTATTCTGGATCCACTGCTCTGATCCAGTTTTGGCTTTAATTATCTGTTCCTCTGATAGGGTTCGATCCCAACAATCTCCCCCTGGAACAGATAATGCCAAAACTCTTCATTATTGTGGAAATCTTTATTGCCTCATCAACAGTTCCCTTATCTGACCTTTAAATTGTAGTTCAAAGTCTAGGGCATCTGTGTCTTCATCATCCCTGCTAAGTGGAAGATCAAGGAGATCCTGCAAATCTTCAAGACTCAGGACAAGAGCTTGTTCCCTTGATATTTTCTTCACTTCTCCACCAGACCTGAGCAAAGTCAATACGCAGGTCTGTTTGTCAGTTTCCCACTTTTGTATTTTTGAGCCTGGTGGGTTTCTTGGGAGATGTTTATTTGCAGAGGTATTTGGTGAGGCTGGCCTATTCATAACTGGCTGAGCAGTATTTGCAGTTTGATCCAAACCAAGAGTTTCTATGATCATTTTCTTTATGCCTTCTTTTACAAGGTCATCTCCTTTTATCATCTCTTGGATGGTTTCACCTCCCAACTGTTTGTGTGTCCTTCTTCTATAGATGGCAGCACCAGTTGGAGCAGTGGCTCTCCTGATTTGCAGCTTTGTTGGTCTTTTTGAAACCTCTGCTTCAGGATAGTCAGGCTTTTGAGGAACATTTAGATCTTTCTTTCTTAGTTCCTCCAACCTTTTGTAGGTGATCCTGACCACATCTTCTTTCCATCTAGCAATTTGTCTTTTGTTTCCATATTCAGCAGCAACCAGTTCTTCTTTCATTCTTTTCAGTTCTACCTGTTTGTCAGGTACATTCTTTCTAAACTTTGCCCAGTCAGGAGGAGTGTGAGTGACTTTCCTTTTTATCATGTCTTGAATTCTTGCTGCTTCATTTTCAAGCTCAGGAACAGTCCACTCTTTGTACATGTATCTCTCTCCTTTGTACTTCTCGTGAGCCATGATGCTTTCAATGTAGTCTTTCTTCAAAGTTTCAGCTGCTCTTTCTGAAATTTGTTGACTGACATTTTTTGCAAATTGTTCTAGGGATCTGACTTGTGTGAGCAGATATTGATAGTTTATTGAAATTTCTTTGTCAGATTTCCCTTGTGTGTTTCTTTTTGAGATATCCACTGCTTGCTTGGCCTTGATTTTCAAATATTCATCAACATTTTTAGGCCAGGGATATCCTTTTATTGATGGCAAACTCCTTTTGGCAGGGTCATCCTCATAGTAAAAAGATTTTATTTCTTCTCTAACAGCTGCTAGTTCAAGAGGAAATTGAACACCTACAGGAGGTAAGGGCTTGTGCATTTGAACTGAAGAGAGAGGAACTGGTTTTGGTATTGTGACAAGAGCTAAAGATTTTGAAGATGTTTGTGGTGGTGAAGTGTCATCATCTTTGAGAATTAGCCTTCTCCTTTTTGTTTGAGGAGGGGCTGATGATGTTTTGGATGGAACAGTGATGGTGGATGTAGTGACAGTGGTTTGTGATTGACTAACAGTTGTTGAAACAACTGGTGTTCCAACCACTGTTGTCATTACAGCAGATGTTGTAACAACTGCTGTCTTCTGCCTTTTGGCAGGAGGTGATTTTGTTTTTAGTGGTGATGGTGGTAAAGCAGTGAATGTAGTGTGTGTTGAAGTGGTGTGTGTTGAAATGGGAGCAGATGTTGAAACCACTGAAGTACCAACAGTAGTGGGTACAACCGGAGTTACAACAGCTGTTTTAGGTGGTGGTTTTGGAACAGACTTTGAACGTCTGGTTGGAATGGATTTGGGTAGCCTTACTCTTCTTGTAGGCTTCTTCTTTTCATCAACAAGATTTTCATCATCTTTTGACCCTGAAGTACCCTGATCCGGATAATCCACCCTAGCTTTCTTTTTGGCCTCTCTATCCCTTTTTACACTTGCAACTGCTTCTGCCAGTGCATTTGTGGTCACATCAATTTTCTTGCTTCCATCTGGCAGAGGGATCTGTTTGGTCATGTTTGCATTTTCTGGTTCAATGTAGAGACCATCCTCTATTCCCTTCTTTTTCCACTCCTGAATTTTCTCCCCCTTTTTGGCATTATCTGGGGGAAGTTGATCAATGAAGAGAACTGTCGGAGGAGCAGTGCCAGTGGTGTGCAGGATCTGAGTTTTGAGAGCCTTTAGATCAGCCTGAGTGTTCTTGAATCTTGATTCCATTGCATTTCTCAGCTGTTGGACATGTTTTTCATGTTGCTGATCTGCTAGTTGAGCTTGTTGATGGAGAAAAGGTTGAAATAAATTCCAGAGCTCATTTGTAGCAGGTGCCTGTTGTGGAGCAGGTGCTTGAGATGGAATAGCAGTTGATTGTACCTTTTGTACTTGTAACAACTGTTGTAGCATATCTTTGAGTTCTGCAACAGAGTTATCAAGCTTTTCAACACGATCCGTCAATTTCTGGTACTTTAAACCATCACCCAATTTAATGGGATCATCTGATTTCCCACTAACAGTGGTTTTATCAGTGGTAGAGGTAGGGAGTATACTCCAAACATTAACCACTGATGCCCCTTTTTCTTGGCACTGGGGTCTTCTCCCTTCAAAACTTGACAACCTTTTGATGTTGCCAGTAGGATAAATAAATCCACTGGTGGTTGGCAGAGGTGCTATAAAAGGAATTGCCTCCAAGGAAGTCTTATTGATGTAACCACTGTCCAACTGTAAACCAGTGGGTTTAACAGTTGTAGTGGCTGCTTCACTTGGATTACCACCAAGAGTTACTTGTAACTCAAGGGGTGTAACCTCCTCAGGTTGTGTTGGTGGGTTAGTAAGGAATGATACATTAGGCTCAGTCATTTGTTGAGGCATATTCTCATTAACAGGTGATTGAGAAGGACTGAGTAATGCCTGGTTCAAATCTATTGCATCCAACAAAAGTTGTGTTTTTGGTGGAATTGTGGATGTAAGGTTGGGAGTAGAAAGAGAATTTGCCCCGGGCATTGGGCTGTGGATGATGGAAACGAGTGTTTCCAGAGCATCATAATGTGGTGGCCCTATGTGTACCACCTGTTCTTTTTGTGAAGAAGCAGGAGGAGTTTTGGTTATGGGTTGAGATATTTGTACCAACTGCTGTGAGGAAGTAGCAGCAGTGGTTTCTTGTGACATTTGTGCTGTCATAGGCAGTAGCTCTGGTATCTCATCCTCCAGAGTTGCCTTTTTGATTGGTTTGGGGGGTTTTTGATTTTTCTTTTTGTTTGGCTTTTTGGGATTTGTAGGTGTGGGTTTCAAAACAGTTGTTCTGCTGCTTTGATCACCTTGAGCAGTGGGCTCAGCAGCAGATACCTGAGGAGCAGTGGTAGCTGCTAAAATCTGCTCAGGTACCTCTGCTTGTGTTTTGCAAGGTGTTAACATTCTTGAAAAAGTTTCAGTTGTTAAACTGTTTATTTGAGTATAATCACCTTGGTTTATTGCAGCTAAATCATCCTTACTGATTTTTTTTTTTCAAAATACTAACTTAAAAACCTTGGAAACAGTAAGAATGATTTTGTTTCAACATTATTAACCAAATCTTTAAAGATTTCCCGAGAATAGTTAAAATTTTCTTCTTGAAGAATTGCATATCCCAGATTTTGAATCTTTAAAGGGATTTCATTGAAAGAAGTTGTTTTGTTTGAAACACATAGTAGGAGGGTATGAAATAAAAATCTGGTTGCAGAAGGAAAATAACCTTTTTGTAAGGTAAGTTTCTTCATCATTGTGGCTTCATACCCTCTCTCAATGAAGTCAGTTTGTAACTCGTTTTTAGTGAAAGAAGTTTTACCTTCCTGATCATCGAGTTGAAAGACCTCTGAAATGGATTGTGGCGTGATTTGGACAGCTTTACCCTTTATAGAAGAGTGTATGGTGGTTGCAGTGTCTCCTTGTTTTTCAAGGGTTGCATTTTTCCAGAACTCTCTTTGGGTCTCCAAATAGATTGGTGCATCGGCGATGAACAAAGTTTTGTACTTTGATTTTGCCATGGTGTCAATGATGGAATCGAAAACATTGGTGGTTCCTGGTTTTGTGAGAAGACCCAGGAGATTGTGAGATGATTTATATGGGATTTCAGTGGAGATTGCCTTTTGAGAGGCTGTTTTCGATGATGATTTGGAAGTGGGTTTTGCAGATGGCTTCGATTTTGTCATTTTGAAGATGATAATCGAAGAAATTTGTGAAAGATGAGATGAAAAACTGTTTTGAGAAGAGAATTTTTAAGAATTCAATTCGACAGTAAAACCCTGTTTTGGTGGTGAGTGGGGGTTTTTATAAGGAAGAAAGTGAATGTTGACGTAGCAGCCGTTACAAAAGGTCTGACCACTATGTACTGCCCACGTGACAACCCCTGGTGAAAGTGAAGGACAATACTTTTATGAAAGTGACTGATGAAAGCAGTGGTAGTAAAGCAGTGGATGATTTTCACTATCAGTGGATAGCATATCAGTGGATAAGACACTGCTTTTGAACAACAGAGTTTATCAAAGAAATGAGAGAACAGGGGTTGACTTTCAGCAGTGGACAGATTTTTGAAGTAGAGCAGACTTTTGAACAATCAGTGGTTATGGCAGACTTTTAAGGATTTTAATGAAAACTTCATTGTGAGCTATTTTTAAGGATGAATTTTTGATTTTCTGAAAACACTTTGTTGCTTTTATTCATAGAAAAACAAGATGTTGCTTGTTATTCCAAGTTCAGCATCCCAATCCTAGAGACCAAGCTTTCAAAAGTGGCTGTATCAAGTGCTTTTGTGAGCACATCTGCCAGCTGGTCTTTAGTTGGGACATGATGCAGAGAAATCAAACCTTTTTCATAGCAATCCCTCGCAAAGTGATGTCTGATGTCGATGTGTTTGGTGGTAGAGTGGGAAACTGGATTTTTGATGATATTTTCTGCTGCCTGGCTGTCCAACATGAGTGGTGTCTTTAAGGCAGTGATAGCAAAATCCAGTAACTGATTTTGAAGCCACAGGAGTTGGGCTGTACAGCTTGCAGCAGCAATGTATTCAGCCTCAGCAGTGGATGTTGAAACTGCTGCTTGCTTTTTGCTTTGCCAAGAAACCAAGCAATCACCTAGAAACTGGCACCCTCCTGAAGTGGACTTCCTTGTGGTGTGACATCCAGCAAAATCACTGTCTGAAAAACCTGAAAGCTTGATGTTCCCATTAGCTGGATACCAGATACCAAGTGTGGGAGCACCTTTTATGTATCTGAAGATCCTTTTTACAGCAATGAGATTTGATTTTCTGGGAGCTGATTGACTTCTTGCACAGACACATGTTGCAAACATGATGTCTGGTCTAGATGCAGTTAGGTACAATAAAGACCCAATCATGCTTCTATAAAGTGTTTGGTCAATCAGCTCATCTTTTTCATCAGACATGACTAGCTTATTTGTTGCCATGGGTGTGCTGCATGGTTTACAATCATTCATATCAAATTTAGTCAAAAGTTCTTTAGCATATTTGCTTTGATGAATGAAAGTTCCATTTTGCATTTGCTGTACTTGGAGACCAAGAAAGCATTGCAGCTCACCCATTGCACTCATTTCAAACTCAGCTGTCATGAGTTCTCTAAACTCTTCACACATTTTGTTACATGTGCTTCCAAAAATAATGTCATCCACATAAATTTGGACAATCATTAAATCCTTCCCTCTCCATTTAAGAAACAGTGTTTTATCAATGGTACCTCATTTGAAACCATTTGAGAGTAAAAAGTTGGAAAGAGTTTCATACCAGGCTCTTGGTGCTTGTTTCAAACCATACAAGGCTTTGTTTAGCCTGTAGACATGATCTGGATAAAATGGATCCTCAAAACCTGGAGGTTGACAAACATACACCTCTTCTTGAATTGTACCATAGAGGAAAGCACTTTTGATATCCATTTGAAACACCTTCATGTTGTGGTTAACAGCAAAGGCCAGGAACAGTCTGATGGCTTCCAATCTTGCAACAGGGGCGAATGTTTCATCATAATCAATCCCCTCTTCCTGTCAATAACCTTGAACCACAAGCCTGGCTTTATTCTTGACAACAATGCCCCTTTCATCAGTTTTGTTTTTGAAGACCCACTTTTTGCCAATGGGACTAACCTCTTCTGGCAGTGGTACAAGCTCCCATACTTGTTGTCTTTTAAACTGTTGGAGCTCCTCTTGCATGGCTTCTACCCAGCTATTGTCTTTTAGTGCCTCTTGGTACTTGACTGGCTGATGGAGTGATAGAAAACCAGTAAAAAGACAAATGTTTTGGGTTTGGCTTCTTGTGAGAACCCCTTCATTGATGTTGCCAATGATTTGATCAGGTGGATGAGATCTCAAGAAGATTAAATCTCCTTGGTATGGTATGATGGCATTTGTTGGTGAAGGCTGCAAATGTGTATCATCTGAGCTAACCACTGCTGGTGACTTTGATGATCCAGCAGTGGCTTCAAAAGGAGGTGGAATAGGAGGTAATGAAGTGGACAACTGCTGACTTTTATCCACTGTTTGAGGACTTTTGTCAGCAGTGTTTGAGGATGTGGAAGCAGTGGTTGATGGGCTACTTTGGTCAACAACTGTTGAGGTGGCAGTGGTTGAGCTTTGACAACTGTTTTGTACAGCTGATGCTTTTCCCTTTGTGGCAGACCTTTGAGGGATGATGATTTCATACCCATAGTCTGGTGTTGTATCCTCTGATGGACCTGCACTGTTAGTCTTGACAGCAATATTTTCAAAAGTAAATTTTTCAAGATCAAACAGATCTGCAGGATTTGCTGGGATTTTCATTGATGAAAGTTCATTGAACTTAACATTCAAAGTCTCCTCCACTGCCTTGGTCCGTGTATTGAACACTTTGTAGGCCTTGGCAGTGGTTGAGTATCCCAGATGATAACCACAATCAATTTTGGCTGCAAATTTTGAAATGGAATCTTTTAAGTTCAAAATAAAGCATGGGCAGCCAAACTCCTTGAAATATGAGATCAGTGGTTTGATTTTATACAGAATTTCATAAGCAGTCTTTTTGTGCCTGGGGTTTATTAAAACTCTGTTCTGGACATAGCAAGCAGTGTTTACTGCCTCTGCCCAGAAAGTTAATGGCAAACCTGAATCTGCAAGCATAGTTCTGGCAGCCTCATTCTGTTCTTTCTTTCAACCACCCCATTTTGCTCTGGTGTTCTAGGGATGCTGTACTGCCTTACAATCCCTTTCTTCACACAGAAGGCATCCAACTCCTTATTTTTAAATTCTGTGCCATTGTCACTCCTGAAGCTTTTCACTGGAAGGTCAAATTGCTTTTCAACCTGTGTCACAAAGTCTTGCAAAATGCCTGCAGTCTCATCTTTTGAGTGTAAAAAGAAAGTCCATGTAAACCTAGAAAAGTCATCAACAATAACCAAACAATATCTTTTCTTCTTGAGGCTCATGACTTGAACTGGGCCAAACAAATCCATGTGTAGCATTTGCAAACACTGGGTTGTTTTGGACTCTTCAATGGACTTGTAAGAACTTTTATGCTGTTTTCCTTTTAAACAGGAAATGCAATGTTTCAGGACATGAAAACAATTTTTGTGGTAGGCCTCTCACCAAACCATTTTTTGAAATTTCAGTGATTGTCTTAAGATTTGTGTGCCCCAGCCTTCTGTGCCAAAGTTCTGTCTCTTTGTTAGAGGCAGCTGAGAACAGACAGGCATCAGCTCTGGGACACTCTTTTGACATATCAACAACATAAACATTGCCACTTCTTTGAGCAACAAGTTTTGTTTGACCAGTTTTGATTATTGCTTCAATCTTTTTGACCATTTCTGGTCCAACAATCCTACAACAATCTTTTGTGAAGAATGACCCAAACCCTTTGTCACTCATTTGGGACACACTCAGAAGGTTGAATTTTAGATTGTCTATCAGATTGACATTTTCAAATTTTACATTTCCAGACTGCACTGTACCAGACCCCAGAACTTTCCCTTTACTATTATTCCCAAAGGATATATCACCCCCTCCATGGATTTTAAAGTCTTTGAGGAGGGCTTTACATCCTGTCATGTGCCTGGAGCCTCCACTATCTACATACCAAAGACTATCAAAGCATGCAGAAGCTCCCTGCACATGAAGTAAAAAGATTAGTTCATTAAGGTCTCCAAAGCCAACAGGGCTTTGGATGGGGTCTCAACAGTGTCTGGGATGGATGCAGAATGATGGACAGTGGTTAGGTCAGGGGTTTGGACAGTTTTAGTACTGTTTCTTGCTAACCACTGTTGGGGGTCTTGACCAATCACCTGTTGATAACCAAAAGGATGCCTATTCACTTTGGGTTTAGAGGGCCTTTTGTAGGCCTCATAAACGTGTGGAATCCTTTGGTAGGACTGTTTTTCCTTGCCTTTTCTGAACTGATTGGCAGGGGGTGCATCAGTAACCTGAACATCTCTTTTGACAGATGTTTGGTTCACCTGTTTTGTGACAGCTGTTTGAACTGGCACAAACAGTGGTTGTTTCTTGGTGAATTTGACAGATGTTGATGATGATGATGGACTCAAGGATGTTTTAGCAATGTACTCATTCTTTTTCACATCAAAGTTTTTGAGATACACACATGCTTGAGTTTTGTGGTTTGTTTTACCACAAACAATGCAGCTTTCAGCTGAAACAATGACACTTGTTCTGTTTAAATCATAAGCTTTTAAGTGGAAACAGTCTTTTGTTAGATGATTCCTTTTCTCACAGAATTCACAAAACAAGTTATCAATTTTTTCTTTCTTCTTTCTCTTTTCAGACTCCTTTGCAGCAGAGGTTTTAACCACTGCTGGGATGTCCTTGAGAGGTATGACTTTAGCTTTTGGAGCTTTAACACCATCAGTTGATGTAAAGTCCATTGGCTTGAAATTTTTAAGAATATCACACTCATCAGACCATTTTGGTTTAAACTGATAATCTTCAAGCTCCTCAAAAGTCGAGGATCCCATTGGTCTGTCAAGTGTGATTTTGTTACCAAGTTTGTCAGTGATTTTCACTTCTTGGCCATTCTTGTTTGTGGGGATGAACTCAGTGGTTACATCAGTGGTTTGAACAGATTTTCCAAAAGCAGTGGTTTCATCATCATGTTTTCTATAACCAACACCAAATTTCACATTGCTTTTTATCTGTTTTTCAAGCATAACCTCATACCCTTTGCATGATTCCACCCATCTCTCACATGTGATCTGGGTGGACTCCAACTCCTTTTTGCAAACTTGGTATTTTTCTACCATAGTTTGGAGTTGAGTTTTGGTTATGCTTTGTTCTTCTTTCATACTGCTGATCTCTTTTTCCTTTTCAGTCAATTTGTTTTTAAGTTATTTTAAAGATCTTTCAAATTTGACTTCATCAGTTAAGATTTTATCCCGAAGGTTTTCATTTACCTCTTTGGTGTTAGCAAAAGCAATAATGCAATTGTCAGAACATAGTTTTTCAAGAACTTGAGGTGATACCTTGGCAGCAGCCATCATTGCACAATCACATTGAGGATTTTCTTCATCATCAGCTCTTTCTTCTTTCTCACCTGCTTTTTCTTCTTTCTTTTCTTCCTTGTTCTCTTCGGACCATGGGTCTGTCAGTGGTTCAATCAGGGTACCTGAACTTTCTCCCAACAGTAGTTCACTAGCCACAGCAGTAACCACTGCTTCAGTCACCTCATCCACTGTTCCAGTACTCAGCTGTTCCTCTTTAGTTTCAACCCCCTCCTGTATTGACTCTAATGCCATCAAACAAAATTCATTATGAGAAGAATCATTAGAAGCATAGAGTGCAAAATTCTCATCACTAAGATCTTCAGGCATACTGCTCCAGTCAACAAACTCTTGAGTGAAAAAACTTTGTTGATCTGGTTGTACTGCTGCTGGAGCAGTGGTTTGAGGTGCACCAGGTTGCACTTGTACCTGTGGAGCAGGGGTTTGAACGTACTGAATTTGTGGGACAGTAGTTTGGACATAATGCACAGGCACAGGGGCAGCAGCATAGTGAGCAGTGTTCACTTGAGCTGCAGGGGTGTATTGGGTATAGTGCACAGTGTTCTGACTTTGTGGTCTAGGGTTAGAGCTAGGATGAGTAACTATTGGTCCATTGTTTTGACTTCTGCATTCCCTAGCAAAGTGCCCTAACCTATTGCACTTGTAACACTTGATTTTCGATTTATCCAACCCAACCCTCAAATTCCCATGAAGTCCTGGGAATTTTCTCCCTGTTCTTTTATAGAATTTGCTAGTTCTAACACTTAGCAAAGCCAACTGGTGCAGAATATCCATCTCTTCTAAGTCAGTGGGATCAAAATGTTGCAAATCATTGAGTTCAAAGCTTAGATTGTCTGACATCTGGTTTTCGTTTGCAGTGAATGCATAACTTGCAGAGTGAGGATCAGGGTTGTTAAAATTTGCCCCAGCAGTTATGTCAATGAAGTGATCATAACCCTGATCCTTACCACTACTCCCAGATTCTTCTTGACCCAGAAGAGCAGTGTTACCGAATGTATAATCATCAACGGCTTTTCCTGACTCTTGTAACTTCCTTTTCTGGTTCAACTCCCTTTCGTAGGTCAGGAGTCGACCGTGAAGTTGGGTCAAGGTCAGATCCTTGAACTCATGTGAATTTCAGGTGACAAAAGCTATGGTGTCCCATTTTTCTGGCAGTGACCTGAGGAACCTGCTATTTTGAGTTGAGTTTGTAAAAGTGGTATTAACAAGCCTCAGTTCACTGATGAGACAACTGAAACGCTCAAATTGTTGCGTCAGTGATTCACCTCTAACATGACAAAATGTTTCATACTGTTGGTTCAGGATTTCCCTATTGTTTTCTATGACTTCTTCGGTTCCCCCAAACTGTTCCTTAAGCGCGTGCCATAACTCTTTGGCACTGTTACAGTGTAACAGTCCAGCATATATCTCATTGGGCAACGCTGATGCTATGATGCTAAACGCTTTAGCATCTAGTTCGAACTTTTGATAGTTGGTTTCGGTATAATTTTCAACTGGTTTTGGAACGAACTTTTTAGCATCTTCAGCGCTTGGCACTGTGGGAACGTGGGGACCAAAGACGACAGACCTCCAACAACCTGTGCTTTGTTGAGCGAGGATGTGACCCATCCTCCTCTGCCAGATATTGTACTCATTTCTTTTTAGCATAGGTGGTTTAAAAAGCGAGCCGATGTTGTTTTTATCACCCTGAGATTGTGACGTCATTCTTGTTGTTTTACAGACACTGAGAAATCAACTTTAATGGTGATTAATCCTTGCTCTGTTTTACAACGAACGAACAAACGATCAGTATCAACTGTTATGAGCCGAACTATTTACGTCAAAATGATTGTTAAATCAAATTTGACTGTCCAGGCTCTGATACCAATTGTTGGATCTGAGTTTGATTCTGATTGTATTTTATGTTTGTAATTAAAATGAAAATGGATGAGTGTGCAGCGGAATTATGATGAAAACAAACTTTGCATACAATCAAACGAGAGTAATACTTTGATCAAACATCTTTACTCAATGAATCGGAAGATTGAATTTATTTCAATAACGATTACAATGATTGATGAATGGATGCAAACTCCCCCTCAGCCAGAGCTCAGTGTTTGTTCGTGCAAAGAAGACGATGATGCAAAGAGCTAATAGAACAGTACCAAGTACTGAGCTATTTATAGGCACTTGCAAACCACTGAGCATCTTAGCTGACGTCACCATGAAAGTGACATCTAACCTCCTAACAAACTCTAACCTCTGATCTATACAAACACTGCTATGTTAACTACTGCTATTACATTACATTACAAAACAGACTATAGATCAGCTGCTGCAACCTTCCACTGCTGTGAACCCAGCAGTACTTGTCCGGATCAGCAGTGCTTGACTCAAGGCAGTAGATTGAATCAGCAGGGCTTTAGTCTTTCATCAGGTCTTTACTTGAGCAGCAGTTGTAGGTCAGCAGTTTTCAAGATCATCAGATAGGAGGTCAGCAGATGTTGAAATCACTTTCAAGGGGAGAGACTTGTATGTAAACATCTGCTTATTCTGGATCCACTGCTCTGATCCAGTTTTGGCTTTAATTATCTGTTCCTCTGATAGGGTTCGATCCCAACAGGAGTCGAGCCAGGTATGAGATCAATACGAAAATCAACAGGTCGAGGAGGAGGAAGACCAGGGAGATCTTCAGGAAAGACGTTGGGGAAATCACACACTAGTGGAACATCGCTTATGTTCTTTCCCTTGCCCTTTTGTTCCACCACGTGGGGCAAGAAGGCAAAGTACGGTTTACGTAAGCATCTATTCGCCTGAGTGCAGGACATCAGCTTCAGTCCTCTAGAAGGTCGGTATCCATAAACGTGTAATATTTCACCGGATGGAAGAGGTAGACAAATGTACTTCTCATGACAAGCGATCTCAGCATGGTTCTTACGCAACCAATCCATGTCGATTATGATATCAAAACTACCCAATTACATGGGTATGAGGTCAATAGTAAAAACGTGGTCGTTAAGAGTCAAGGAACAACCACTGAGGATAGAATCAACTAGAATTGACTTACCATCAGCAATCTCAACCGAGAACGACTTAGGAAGTTTTGAGCATGCACATTTAACAAAGATTCAAATTCTACGGATACAAAGCTTCTATCGGCACCAGTATCAAATAGTATCGAAGCGTAAATATTATTGATGAGAAACGTACCATTAACGACGTCATTGTCATTACGAGCTTGGTTAGCATTGAGGTTGAACGCTCGTCCTCGAGCGGCTAGCTGTTGCTCCTGGTTTAGCTGAGGACACTGGTTACAGAGATGAGTATTGTCTCCACACTTGTAGCATGCACAAACGTTGTTGACTGGTCTGGGGTTCTGCGGGGGAGCTGGGAGAGCTGGTAGAGCTGCCTGAGCCGGTACTTGCTGGACTTGGTTGGCTTGACATAAGTAGGGAGTTGTGTGACCATAGCTATTGCAATTCGTACACAAACGACAAGCGGAGGGTACAGGATGGTGATAGTTACAAGTTGCACACTTGGGGTGCACTCCAGTTGTCACACCCCGACCACGTGAGACAACGAAACGTGGCGGAAATGTCGAGGAGTGTTGTAACAGAATTAATGTTTCAAATCCATGGCAATTGAAGTTTCGTTTTATTAATCAAAAGTGTTACAATGTCTTAATAAACAAGGAAGTACAACATAATTAACTAGTCTTGTCTCGTTTTAAGTCACTAAGGCACAGGTCCGCCTAAGTATGTCTTGATAAGTCCTATGCTTCATCTCCTGAAAACACATGTGAAAATAGGTACGTCAGCATAAAAATGCCGGTGAGATACATAGGTTTTGTGAAAATAGAATTCATGACTTATGTTTGAGAAAATGTTTAGTCATGAACCTTGTAATTTGCTTTGTCTTGTAAATCATTTGAAAAACAATAAGTTCAGATGATATGTATAAATAAGTGAAATAATGTATGGTTAAATGAATAACCATTTAAGATGAGTTTGTATAAGATAAGTTGTTTGTAAAACAATGTCTTGTGAAAAGTATGTTATTTGTATAAAATGTTCTATGTATCAAACTGAAATGATTCAAATAACGCTACGACATGTAATGCCATACAAACACTTATATATAGGAAGTACCAGCGGCGTATCCACCATGTTTGTATCATATTACACACGCATCGTTACTTAATCACTTAATCAAACCAAACCACCAATATAGAATGTCTATGTTTAACAATTGTAGAAATGTTTATGTACGGTAAGTAATGTAAAGTTAAACGAATAACCTTATAGTAGCATATCAAAAGTATACTTTGGATTTGTAAGTAACATATTAAACTATGTTTTGGTTTCCTAAGTAACATATCAAAATATGCTTTGGATGTGATTAATAGAATAAATATGTTGGTTTTGTACAATACCACACATGAGAGTATATCAAACTATACTTTAATAGTGTGATTTAAGAATTCATTCAGACCTGGTGCATCAAAATACACCTTTGAGACTATAAGGATACCACAAAGGCAATCCCTATTTGGATGGAGCAACAAATTGGTTTCAGACATTCCATGCCAACAGGAATGGGGTGTCAAATCCTATAGCGCTATATCATACTAGCAATCGGTCTGGTGAACAAAATAAGTACAATTCAACCATTTATTTTATGTTTTTAGAGAAATCAGTGTTTAAAACCATAGATAGTCATTTAGTTTGTCAAAAGATAAGTAATAACTTGTATGATCAAATGTCAAAATGTAAGTATGTGATGAAATCAGCTGTACTAAGTAATGCACACAATGGGCACACGTAGCATGAAATGTAATGTAAAATGATGTACCAAATATGCTAAGTTAACATACGAAGCAGAAAAGTCATGTAAATCAATGTACTAATAGTGTACTAATGAACATAACCAGTATATGATGTGAAAACAGGAAAGCACGAAAGTAACAAGTAGGCACATGTGTTTCACCCCAAAACAGTTTGGAAAACAGTAAAAGAGGGGTTCTATGTACTCACTTGAGATTGCTCAGATGTCTAAAGATAATCACCAAGCAAAGCTAGAGATCACGGAAATCAAACGGCACCTAATATAGGTAACTATGTTAATAACCGGACCTAAATCGGAAGACTGGGTAGTATTAGGGTTTGTAAACCAAATGAGTGTAGGAACTCATATGATATGGTTTAACAAAGCCTACATACTAAATGAAACTTAACTTAAGTGCTTTCGACCCATTACGACCCGTTTAGGTAGCTTATGCTACTTTAACGCGTCGTTCGCGTGAAACGCGTTCGGACCGCCTAACTAGCCCTATGACAAGTGTTATATGCCTAAACATGTTACATAATCAGTTATGTGGCAAAAGTTTAGGTTACATATGCTAAATTACCAATTATGCATGAAAAGGGTATTCTGGTAATTTACCTAAGGCATATAAACAACCTATCATACAACTACTCAAACGATGTGACCCTAGGGTATAACCTCGGAAGGTTATTCCCTACCTACTATGGTCACCCAATGTATTTGGTTGGATCCTAATGATCGACCAAATGGGTCGAGTTCGAAGGTATAGGCGATTTATCAGATCGCCTACCCTACGACTCTAGACAACGTGGTAATCAGTGGGCATAGTCCCAAGGGACTATGACCAACGTGATTACACTCACGTTGCGAAGTTCAAACGAACTTCGCATTGACCATAAGCTGGTCAACGCTGAAAGTCAAACAAAGTTTGACTTTCTGACTCGAAAAGCAATAAAATAAGGAAAAGAACGAAAGAATACTTACGAAGGGTCCCCGAATGCTAACTTCGATTCAAAAATCTCAGGTATGAAACAATAGTTTCAACTTAGAGTTTCTCAAATCAAAGTTCTAGTGAGTTTAGCAATGGGGGTAATGGGGTATTTATAGTATTCGGGTAACCGTTAAGATCATTTCATGGAATAACGTGATTCGATCACATCCGTACACTTGTTGGAAGGTTATGGAAGCTAAAATATGATCTTATCAGCTGACTAAGCGAATTAGAACATGTGGTGGAGGATGGAACAGCTGCAAACAGGCTGTGAAATACACTGCATCTGGTCTGCAGACCCCTAGCGCACCGCTACGTTAAAAGTGTAGCGCACCGCTAGGCCCTAGTTCGGCAGAATTACACTTTTGGTCCCTGTATTGCAATCAGCCCATTTTCGACACGTTTAAGGCCCGTTAACCCCATTTCAAAGTTCTAAAATGAAGTTAAAGTATAGGGAACTTAAAACATGTTCAAAAATATCTCGGATGTCGGTTCGTTTGGCCGTACGAACGCGATGTTCGCTTAATTACGACGGAATGCGCATAAGCGCGAAAAACGAACCAAAAGACGCGACGAATGGATTTTTCTTATGGCGAACACTAAAATAAAATATTTTAGTGCTTACATAAATTTTTGGATGTCCGGAAGTATTCAGAACGTAAGTTATGCGCGAAAATGCAAACTTGTGCACTTTTTGACACTTTTAGTCCCTGAATGACCCAAAAGTTTATTTTAGCACACCGAACACCTCAAAGCCTATTTTTAAGCTATATAAAGGATATTTATGGTATGTTTAACTTATGGCCATGTTCCAGAATGTCTGTTACAGCTCAAATTGGCATACTTTCGCAGTTTGTCAACTTTAGTCCCTGTAAGCGATTTAACTTGATTTTGCCATACCAAAGCCTTCAAAACTTATTTCTAAGTTATGTAAAGGTTATTTAAGGTATGTTAAGTCTATTTCACTATTCCAGAGTGTTTGTTGCATTAAACTGGTTATATTTACGCACCAGTGCGTGTATAACCTTCCAGAAAGTGATTTAGAGCTTGAAATTGAACTAGAGTTGATATGTGCAAATGATACACATATATTTAACAAATCCCAAGTATGAAATACAATATTTCATTGGTTTGGCATTTTTCTGATGGTTGAAGTGACACAGGTGTTACAGTCTCCCCTACTTTAGGAAATTTCGTCCCGAAATTTAATTTTAGAGGAAACTTGTGAAGACAGCTGTGACGATTTCGCCTTCTAATAGATCCTTTAAACCCTTAAGTAAAACTCTGGGCCATGTTAGGAATTTTAGCGAATTTGTTAACCATCAAAGTGAATTCCTTGCAGTAGTAAAACATGGAATTTTGAACTACGAACAGAAGAACGTTTCTTATGAAGACTTATCATAGGAAACTTGGTGTGTGATTGAGATCAGAATTGAGAATAAATGACATTGGTCGAGGTCCAAGACTTCTCCCGTATCATTATTCTTGTCACTATAGGTCTTAACACATGACAAAGCTTCCTGTGGTTTCTGTGCACTGAATTCCATAATTATGTAGCCCTCCATAATTACGTAATTCCTTGCCCAGTCCGCACAGTTCATTTCATAATGCGTAGAGGAAAAAAATCAATTGAATAAACATGAAGCGACCTGACTAGACCACCAAAGGGTCCTTTTAATTTGACCAATGAACGAGCCTTTTAATTAGATCAACGCATGATCTTCTTAACTAGACCGTCGCACAATCTCGTTAAATAGACCACTTAAGGGATCTTATAAATTATATCATCACATGATATTTCTAATCAGATTTTCAAAATCAATCTGTTTGACCAGACCATGCAAGAGGTCCAATTTATAGAATAGTACTTTAAAACCCAAAGGACTTGACTACTACGTAGAAGTCCATTAAGGATTTAAGATAGTATCTTTGGATATCCTTCTATGAATCCCTCATATAAGATATGGAAGATTCTACGAGGATTTGGATGGGTCACAAACAACCACAAAACATAGAAGAAAACACATAAGCACATAATTAGTTAACTTGATTCTTTAATTCGTTCTCTTTAGGTATAGATAATTAAAGCACACTAGGAATCCAATCCATGGATTTCATTTGGCACTTTAATCTTTTCAAGAATCTATCTTATGAAGATAGAAGGATTCTTAGTAAGAGTTTGGCTTTGTTTCTTAAAAGAAACAAGTGTTTAAGGTTCTAGGGGAGATCACAAGTGATCATAAAATGACAGAACCACACGAGTAGTTTGTATTTGGGTTGACATCATAAGGTTGTATCAAACATTCACACAATCGTATCAGTTTTTGCAAAAATAAAAACGACGAATTTTTATTTATATAACAACTGACTTGTCTTTAAACGTCAAAGATTACAACCAAGGGAAATAACAAAACACTAGTTGTTTACTGCTGCATCATTGTTTCCGTCCGCCTTATTGATGTTAAATGCTCATCCACGCGCTGGAGGTGCGTTAACAAGTCTTGGGCAATTGTTCCTGTAGTGGGTAAGGTCACCACAGTTATAACATGACCCCGGAGGGAACCGTGCTTGAACAGCAACAGGGTTTGCAGCAGCTTGATTTGCAAAACGACAAACATTGATCAAATGTCCCAACCGCCCACAGTGGGTACATTTGTGACACTGTTCTTGCGCTAGATGATGACGGTTGCATTTGTTGCACAAAGGTGCGGTACCAACATAGTTTTGCCTTTTGCGAGGTTGTGCTGGTTGGTTTAGTGCAACCTGTTTGTCTTGAGCAGATACAGCGCAGTTTTGAGAGGCTTTGTGCTTCTTCTTCTTGGATACCTCAGCATGTTCTTCCTTTGGTTCCACTTGAGCAGTCTTGTCGGATGGTCTTGGGTCACCCTTCCGAAACAACTTTTTCTTTCTGATGTGGGATTCAGTCAAAGTGGCAGACAATTCAATGGCTTGTCTGACAGTAGTAGGGTTGCTGCCAGTAACAATATCCTGAACTAGGTCAGGAAGACCATCAGTATATTTCTCGATTGCCTTATCCACAGGAGTAACCATAGCAGGACACAACAGGCTCAATTCTTCAAAACGGTCAGTATAGGCTCGATGCTCGCCACTGTCTTGCTTCAAATCATCAAACTCCCTCTCCAAAGCTCGCAGTTCATGACGAGGGCAAAACTCCTTCATCATAAGAGCCCTAAGCTCAGCCCAAGTCTGCGCTAATGCTACATCAGCACCGCGATCTCTCATCACCCCGTTCCACCACGTGAGAGCCCTCTTCTGAAACACACTCGAAGAAAACTCGACCTTGCGATTTTCAGGACACTGAACGTGACGGAAAGTATTCTCAATGCTTTCGAACCATTGAAGAAGCCCAGTTGCTCCCTCAGAACCACTAAACTTGAGTGGTTTAGCCGAGTTGAAACTCTTGAAGTTGCATGGAGCGTTGTTGTTGTTGATGGCTTGCATCATTTGAGCATAAAGATTTGGGAAGGCAACAGCCATTTGCTGCACGATGATTTCCGCCAGTTCGGCATTTGCCATCTGATTGTCGCGTCGAGGAGGCATTCTAAAAGAGGAACATGAAAAGAAACGAGTGAGAGATTTAGACGAAATGAATGAGATGAATCAAATCTGATGAAAGCAAGGATAGTGGTCATTTGTTTGTTACTACAAAGTAAACAAACTACACACAGTGACTAATCAAAGTAAATGGATTAAAATAATGTATCGCGAAGACATGCTCGCCTATAAGTGAACACTCATCCCAAGAATTCCCAGGTAAGCACAACTGGTCTCGCGTCTGATGAGATGTATACGAAGTGCTTGCCTAGACAGAAAACCCAGAATACAGGCATTCACCCTTCCAGTTTGCACGTGTTCACATTATTTAAAACCCAAAACCTTAACGAAATTTTGAAAACTCAAAGGGGTTCAAAACCATATAATAAAGGGTTCAAAACCTTACAATAGAGAGATTAAAACCTAGTAATCAATCATCCTAGAACAGATGATTAATTTTCAAAGCGGTTTTGAAATTTATGTTCTTGTTGTGGTCGTCGCCTAAGGATAGGTGACGGTATTGTTTTATGACTAAACGCAAGTAAACTCGCGTTAGGGTCCTAGAAAAGTTATAGACTAGGTCAAAACATTACTAATAACCTAATTCCCTATAACCATTGGCTCTGATACCATCTTTTCTGTCACACCCCGACCACGTGAGACAACGAAACGTGGCGGAAATGTCGAGGAGTGTTGTAACAGAATTAATGTTTCAAATCCATGGCAATTGAAGTTTCGTTTTATTAATCAAAAGTGTTACAATGTCTTAATAAACAAGGAAGTACAACATAATTAACTAGTCTTGTCTCGTTTTAAGTCACTAAGGCACAGGTCCGCCTAAGTATGTCTTGATAAGTCCTATGCTTCATCTCCTGAAAACACATGTGAAAATAGGTACGTCAGCATAAAAATGCCGGTGAGATACATAGGTTTTGTGAAAATAGAATTCATGACTTATGTTTGAGAAAATGTTTAGTCATGAACCTTGTAATTTGCTTTGTCTTGTAAATCATTTGAAAAACAATAAGTTCAGATGATATGTATAAATAAGTGAAATAATGTATGGTTAAATGAATAACCATTTAAGATGAGTTTGTATAAGATAAGTTGTTTGTAAAACAATGTCTTGTGAAAAGTATGTTATTTGTATAAAATGTTCTATGTATCAAACTGAAATGATTCAAATAACGCTACGACATGTAATGCCATACAAACACTTATATATAGGAAGTACCAGCGGCGTATCCACCATGTTTGTATCATATTACACACGCATCGTTACTTAATCACTTAATCAAACCAAACCACCAATATAGAATGTCTATGTTTAACAATTGTAGAAATGTTTATGTATGGTAAGTAATGTAAAGTTAAACGAATAACCTTATAGTAGCATATCAAAAGTATACTTTGGATTTGTAAGTAACATATTAAACTATGTTTTGGTTTCCTAAGTAACATATCAAAATATGCTTTGGATGTGATTAATAAAATAAATATGTTGGTTTTGTACAATACCACACATGAGAGTATATCAAACTATACTTTAATAGTGTGATTTAAGAATTCATTCAGACCTGGTGCATCAAAATACACCTTTGAGACTATAAGGATACCACAAAGGCAATCCCTATTTGGATGGAGCAACAAATTGGTTTCAGACATTCCATGCCAACAGGAATGGGGTGTCAAATCCTATAGCGCTATATCATACTAACAATCGGTCTGGTGAACAAAATAAGTACAATTCAACCATTTATTTTATGTTTTTAGAGAAATCAGTGTTTAAAACCATAGATAGTCATTTAGTTTGTCAAAAGATAAGTAATAACTTGTATGATCAAATGTCAAAATGTAAGTATGTGATGAAATCAGCTGTACTAAGTAATGCACACAATGGGCACACGTAGCATGAAATGTAATGTAAAATGATGTACCAAATATGCTAAGTTAACATACGAAGCAGAAAAGTCATGTAAATCAATGTACTAATAGTGTACTAATGAACATAACCAGTATATGATGTGAAAACAGGAAAGCACGAAAGTAACAAGTAGGCACATGTGTTTCACCCCAAAACAGTTTGGAAAACAGTAAAAGAGGGGTTCTATGTACTCACTTGAGATTGCTCAGATGTCTAAAGATAATCACCAAGCAAAGCTAGAGATCACGGAAATCAAACGGCACCTAATATAGGTAACTATGTTAATAACCGGACCTAAATCGGAAGACTGGGTAGTATTAGGGTTTGTAAACCAAATGAGTGTAGGAACTCATATGATATGGTTTAACAAAGCCTACATACTAAATGAAACTTAACTTAAGTGCTTTCGACCCATTACGACCCGTTTAGGTAGCTTATGCTACTTTAACGCGTCGTTCGCGTGAAACGCGTTCGGACCGCCTAACTAGCCCTATGACAAGTGTTATATGCCTAAACATGTTACATAATCAGTTATGTGGCAAAAGTTTAGGTTACATATGCTAAATTACCAATTATGCATGAAAAGGGTATTCTGGTAATTTACCTAAGGCATATAAACAACCTATCATACAACTACTCAAACGATGTGACCATAGGGTATAACCTCGGAAGGTTATTCCCTACCTACTATGGTCACCCAATGTATTTGGTCGGATCCTAATGATCGACCAAATGGGTCGAGTTCGAAGGTATAGGCGATTTATCAGATCGCCTACCCTACGACTCTAGACAACGTGGTAATCAGTGGGCATAGTCCCAAGGGACTATGACCAACGTGATTACACTCACGTTGCGAAGTTCAAACGAACTTCGCATTGACCATAAGCTGGTCAACGCTGAAAGTCAAACAAAGTTTGACTTTCTGACTCGAAAAGCAATAAAATAAGGAAAAGAACGAAAGAATACTTACGAAGGGTCCCCGAATGCTAACTTCGATTCAAAAATCTCAGGTATGAAACAATAGTTTCAACTTAGAGTTTCTCAAATCAAAGTTCTAGTGAGTTTAGCAATGGGGGTAATGGGGTATTTATAGTATTCGGGTAACCGTTAAGATCATTTCATGGAATAACGTGATTCGATCACATCCGTACACTTGTTGGAAGGTTATGGAAGCTAAAATATGATCTTATCAGCTGACTAAGCGAATTAGAACATGTGGTGGAGGATGGAACAGCTGCAAACAGGCTGTGAAATACACTGCATCTGGTCTGCAGACCCCTAGCGCACCGCTACGTTAAAAGTGTAGCGCACCGCTAGGCCCTAGTTCGGCAGAATTACACTTTTGGTCCCTGTATTGCAATCAGCCCATTTTCGACACGTTTAAGGCCCGTTAACCCCATTTCAAAGTTCTAAAATGAAGTTAAAGTATAGGGAACTTAAAACATGTTCAAAAATATCTCGGATGTCGGTTCGTTTGGCCGTACGAACGCGATGTTCGCTTAATTACGACGGAATGCGCATAAGCGCGAAAAACGAACCAAAAGACGCGACGAATGGATTTTTCTTATGGCGAACACTAAAATAAAATATTTTAGTGCTTACATAAATTTTTGGATGTCCGGAAGTATTCAGAACGTAAGTTATGCGCGAAAATGCAAACTTGTGCACTTTTTGACACTTTTAGTCCCTGAATGACCCAAAAGTTTATTTTAGCACACCGAACACCTCAAAGCCTATTTTTAAGCTATATAAAGGATATTTATGGTATGTTTAACTTATGGCCATGTTCCGGAATGTCTGTTACAGCTCAAATTGGCATACTTTCGCAGTTTGTCAACTTTAGTCCCTGTAAGCGATTTAACTTGATTTTGCCATACCAAAGCCTTCAAAACTTATTTCTAAGTTATGTAAAGGTTATTTAAGGTATGTTAAGTCTATTTCACTATTCCAGAGTGTTTGTTGCATTAAACTGGTTATATTTACGCACCAGTGCGTGTATAACCTTCCAGAAAGTGATTTAGAGCTTGAAATTGAACTAGAGTTGATATGTGCAAATGATACACATATATTTAACAAATCCCAAGTATGAAATACAATATTTCATTGGTTTGGCATTTGTCTGATGGTTGAAGTGACACAGGTGTTACACCAGTGTACGACTTCTTGTGTTCCGGAGCCGGATGATTAGCAGCAGCAGGCACAATAGCATTGCCTGCAGGGTTTGCATTTGCAGCAGGGACAATGGCGTTACAGCCAGAACCCTGAGACTTTCGTTTCTTGTTTCTGTTGCCACTGGGCTGCTGGGTAACTTGGTTTGCTGATTTCGAGGGAGCGGAGTTTCCAAACTGTTTATCACGTACACAATTGTTGTTCAAACTTGCTGCTAGACGATAAACTTCTTCAATAGTCTCGAGCCGAGCTGGTTCAATCGAGTCCGCATGGCAGGAGGTTACCCATTAATGTACTTGGTTATCATGCGCTTCGGAGTAGAAACCAAATGAGGCACGATTAGGCTGAGTTGTTTAAAACGGGTAGTGTAAGCCAAGTTGTCATCTCCAATCTGCTTCAGGTGCCATAACTCTTCCTCAAGCTTCAGCTGTTCATGGGGAGGGCATAATTCGAGCATCATCAATTCTCGTACCTCAGGCCATGGAAGAGCGTAGGCCTCCTCGTTGGAGCGGATGTTTCTCTCGTTAGACCACCACTCTAGAGCTCTTCCTTGAAACATGCCAGTTGCACTCCAAGTCTTTAAGTGTTCTGGGCACTCACTGTTGATAAAGGTAACCTCGATGCTGTCGAACCACTCTAGCATAGCAGTCACCCCATCGCTGCCCGTGTAAGGCTTAGGGTTGCAAGAGACAAAGTGTTTGTAGTTGAACTTCGTAGGCTTTACTTTCTCTGTCTTAGAGTCAACATAGGAGGGTGGAGTGTTTGATCTCTGGATCTCAGTGACAATCTTAGGCATGATGCGAGCGATCTGATCGACCATGAAAGACATCATCTTCTTCTGAGAGTTTGCCCTGGATCTCTTGAGAGAGTCGGATAGTTTACGGGAAGACATCTAAAGATCCAAGAAAAGGATCGCATATGTCTAGATCATAAAGTCTTGTAGTATCTAGTTTCACACACGGTTGCATAAAGACTCAAGTTTCAAGCGTCACAAAACATTCAACAAGTTTCACAAAGATTCCACATTCTCATCACAAGTCCGCAAACCCATGACTTTCGCATGGCACGTGGTACAAAAGTTCGGTAACATGTCAGAAACACTTATATATAGGAAGTACCAGCGGCGTATCCACCATGTTTCGGGCATGTCACGTCCGTCTCGTCGTCGGTGTCATGTTACGTGTCGCGTTTTTCCAACCATAACAGTACGCTTATCATTTTCATGCACTTCCACAAGTTACATACACATAGGTCAAGCAATAGTTTCACATAACTCAATGTTCAACATTCTCCTCACCGGTCCGTAAAACACTAAATTTCGCATGGCACGTGGTACGAAAGTTGGCAACATGTTGGAAACACTTATATATAGGAAATACCAGCAGCGTATCCACCATGTTTCATCCATGTTACTTCTGTCTTGTCATTCGGTGCCATGTTATGTATAGTGTTTTGCTGCCCATAACAACACATTCCACAAAGATTAAGCAAGTAGTTTCACATAGCATCATGTTCAATCGTGTCTCCCATAGTCGAATCAAGATTTCACGTAGTTTATCATAATGAATAAAGCCTCATAAATTTAGTTCGATCCTAAGAGGTTATAGTTATTGTTTTTGATTGCGGAGATATGTGCGATTCGTGTAAAAGTCTCGAAATGAACAAAGAATCAAGTTTAGAACCACAAGTAAAATCTAGATAACATAAAAGATAGGCTTATTAAACATAGGATTGTTCCGGGTAGAGGAACGTTGACTAACCAAAGTGAACCGAACCCCTCTAGAATTCAAGCAACGTGCCTTGACTTACTTTGACAAACACGTCATTGATGTTAGCCCTACGATATTTATCCTTTTGGTCATTTCACGTCCCTAATTGAATGGGGATTTCGAGACTTTGGCGAAACAGAAAAATCAAAGAGTGGGACTCATTATCAAGATGTGAGTTTCACCTCTAACTTGACAATGTCGTACTCTAAATAGTGTCGGTACTTATCAAAAGATAAGACCTACTAGAATATATCATGGACACTTCCTTCAAGGTTCGGATGTCACTCCTGTCTTGAAGGTAAATCTCGTGCAAAACACAAACACTACTTAGCAGCATTTTCAAAGTGTTCAAGTGTATATTGTGTTAGCCTTAGGAAAGGCATGTAAGTTTAACAGGAAATGTGTTGCTAGGGTGCAAGTATGGTAGAATGCATAAGTCTTAAACAACAGATAAGAGTCAAGTTTCCTAAAACTATAGACTAGGCAAAGCATTCGTACTTTCCCTAATTCCCTATAGTTATGGCTCTGATACCAATCTATCACACCCCAACCGATGGTGGAAACATCGGGGCGCGGCACTAAGCGTTCAGATTGCTCATGAGTTTCCATAACACTACAGTTTTAATAGTAATTAATTGATTTCATGTAGAAATTTGTCTGAACATCAAACACCAACCACGATCATGAAGTATCAAATACAAATCATCAAACATTGTTCAAAAGTTTCTAAATTTACTAAAATGTGTTTCTAAGAAGCATCCTAGCATGTTTCTTGAATCCTCGGTTACTATCAACCTGCAACATGTATTAAAATACTATCAACAAAATGTCGGCGAGTATACAAGTTTGAGTAGATAATAGTATAATAGTTTAAAACGTTCCAAAAACTCATATCTAGCAATAAACACATATATTAAGTTTCACCATGCTATTAAACGCAGTCTGTCACACCCCGACCACGTGTAACATACAAAACGTGGCGGAAACGTCGGGGAGTGTTGTAACAGAATTAATGTTTCATAACCATGGATACAAAAAGTGTTTCGTTTTATTAAACATTGAATATTTACATCGTCTGGAAATCTAAATACACAATTTAAACATAGTCTATCATTGTTATTGAGTCACTAAAGCCTCGTCCAGTCCTATGTGAGCATGCATCTTATCAATCGATATCATTCAACAATACCTGAAACATATGTGAAAACGAGGTCAGCAAAGAAATGCTGGCGAATACATCGGTTTTGTAGGAGTGTCGAAATCATGGCTAGTTTAGATGTTGCAATACTTTATTTAAAAACCTTGTTTTGAAAAGAGTATAATATTGCAACTTAATTAACCAACTCAAATCAAGCGGGTTATAGTTTGTAAAACCTCGTAGCCATGACTCTTAACCCAAAAACATTTGTTTTATTAAAGCAAATTGTGAAATATCTCGAAATAAATCGTTAATGAAACTCGTTAAAAACTCGTATAGTTTATATCATATCGAAAACCTCGTTTGTGTGACATCGTTTGAAAATCGTTTACCCAAGTGAACTAAATAACGCCACGGTATGTAATATGATGAAATCACTTATATATAGGAAGTACCAGCGGCGTATCCACATTGCTTTCATCACATTACACCCGTCCCGTTATCTAAACACTTAACCAAAAACCAATCGTATATCGCTTTGAAGCTAATCGTTTAACCAAATCATTTAACTCGTTAATACATCGCGTGAAAACCAATCGTTTATCCAAATCGTATAATTCGTTTTAGGTTGTGAAACTACTTATGTGATTGTCTCGCTAATAACATTCAAACCTTCGTGACTCGCTTACCTCGTCGCTTCTCGTTTTCGCATTAACAAACCCTTACCAAAGGGTAAATTAATAATTACAGATTCAGTCGCTACCCACCACCCCCACACATAACCACGGGTGTAGTAAGATAACGGGATTTGTCAGATCCTATGGTACCATAACCTAATACTGGTCGGCTTGATCATTGCTAATGAATGTCATTGGTTATGTAACTACAACCAACAAGTTTGTTCACATTATCGAAATCGTTATTAGTTTTGTATAAATCGTCTTAATCGTTTGTGATACCATCGTTAAAACCTTGAAAACATTTAGCACATATGAGTCACCCCAAAACAAATTGAAAACAGTAAAATAGGGGAAAAATGTACTCGCCTGAGAATGCTTAGAGGTCTTGAACAACAACCAAACAAAGCTAGAGGGAGCACGGAATCAGTCGGCAATCTAAAACTATATAAATAAACCGGACTTAAATCGGGAGATCGGATAGGATGAGGCTTGGTAAACCAAATGAGTATTGGAACTCATATGATATGGTTTAACAAGGCCTACATACTACATGAAACCTAACCTAAGTGCTTTCGACCCATCGCGACCCATTAAGGTAGCTTATGCTACTTTAACGCGTCGTGCGCGTGAAACGCGTTCGGACCGCCTAACTAGTCCTATGACAAGTAGAATATGCCTAAACATGTTACAAAATCAGTTATGTGACAAAGGTTTAGGTTACATATGCTTAATTACCAATTATACATGAAAAGGGTATTCTGGTAATTTACCTAAGGCATATAAACTACCTATCATACAACTACTCAAACGATGTGACCATAGGGTATAACCTCGGAAGGTTATTCCCTACCTACTATGGTCACCTAATGTGTTTGGTCGGATCCTAATGATCGACCAAATGGGTCGGGTTCGAGGTATAAGCGATTTATTAGATCGCTTACCCTACGACCCTAGACAACGTGGTAATCAGTAGGCATAGTCCCAAGGGACTATAACCAACGTGATTACACTCACGTTGCGAAGTTCAAACGAACTTCGCATTGACCATTAACTGGTCAATGCAGAAAGTCAAACAAAGTTTGACTTTCAGACTCGAAAGACTCGAAAAGCAATAAAAGAACGAAAGAATACTTACGAAGGGTCCCCGAATGCTAATTTCGATTCAAAAATCTCAGGTATGAAACAATAGTTTCAACTTAGAGTTTCTCAAATCAAAATTCTAGTGATTTGAGCAATGGGGGCATGGGGTATTTATAGTTTTCGGTCCACCGTTAAGATCGTTTCTTGGAAAAGGGGGCACGATCAAAGCCGTACACTTGTCGGAACCTTATGGTAGCTCATTTGCCACTCACCATAGGAAATTGACACTTGGAATTGGGATTGGGGGTGCAAAACAGCTGCAAACAGGCTGTTAAACATTGAATCTGGTCTGCAGAGGCTGAGGCGGCCCGCTTCAGGATACACCAAAACTAATGCGGGCCGCATGGGGCTTCTGATCAGAAACTAAGTTTCAAAAATGACAGTTTTGGTCCCTGTTGTGTATTTAAGCCATTTCCGACACTTCTAAGGCCCGTAAAGCCAACTTTAAGGCCCTAAAATGATGCCTAAACATTGTGGACATGAAACATGCTCAAAAATATGCCGGGTGTTGGTTCGTTTGGTCGTACGAACGCGATGTTCGCTTAATTACGACGGAATGCGCATAAGCGCGAAAAACGATCCAAATGACGCGACGAATGGATTTTTCTTAAGCCAAACACTAAAGAATAATATAGTCATGCTTACATAAATTTTTGGATGTCCGGATGTATTCAGAACGTAAGTTATGCGCAAAAGTGCAAACTTGTGCGCTTTTTGACACTTTTAGTCCCTGAATGACCCAAAAGTATATTTTAGCACACCGAACCCCTCAAAGCCTATTTCTAAGCTATGTAAAGGATATTTAAGGTGTGTTTAACCTATGGTCATGTTCCGGAATGTCTGTTACAGTTCAAATTGGCATACTTTCGCAGTTTGTCAAGTTTAGTCCCTGTAAGCGAATTAGCTTGTTTTTGCCATACCAAATCCTTCAAAACTTATTTCTAAGTTATGTAAAGGTTATTTAAGGTATGTTAATCCTATGTCACTATTCCGGAGTGTTTGTTGCATTAAACTGGTTATATCTACGCATCGGTGCGCGTATAACCTTCCAGAAAGCGATTTGGAGTTTGGAATTGAACAAAAATTGATATGTGCAAATGATACACATATTTTTACAAATCCCAAGTATGAAATATAATATTTCATTGGTTCGGTATTTGTTTGATGGCCGTGGAGGCACAGGTGTTACAGTCTCCCCTACTTTAGGAAATTTCGTCCCGAAATTTATTTAGAGGAAACTTGTGAGAGTTTAAAACATAAAGTTGAAAAGATCAAACAACATTGGTTAGGGTTCTGAACTTCTAGTAACTTTAATAACATCATGTTTGCAATGTAAGAGGGATACTTATATACAAGTATATGAAGCGTCATTGGTGCGTCCACCGTACCTCCATTACATCGTTCTCATTTTGTTATTGTTGTCACTATCGGTTCTTACACATAATAAATCTTACTGGGTTTCTGTGCACTAAATTTCATAATTATGTACGCGTCCATAATTAGACAATTCCTTGCACAGTTAACACAGTCTATTTTATAATGTGTAGGGTAAAACCAAATGAACAATCCTGTGATGAGTGTGACTAGACCGCCATAGAGTCCTTTTAATTAAATCAATAAATGATCTAAATAGACTATCAAGGAGTCTGTTCAGCTACATCACTAGATGTCGTTCTCTAACCAAATTGTGAATCAATCTTTTTGACTAGACCACTAAAGGGTCTCTTATGAATCATGGAGTGGTACTATATAATCCAAGGGTCTTAACTATTATATAGAAGCCCATTAAGGATTTAAGGTAGCGCCTTTTGAATATCCTGCTACGAATCCATCATATGAAGATATGAAAGATTCTACGAGGATTTGGATAACGAATATCCAGAGTATACAAAAACACAAAAAAATGCATAAAAGAAAACATAAGATGAATAAACACATAGTCGTATAACCACAAAGATTGTTTATTAATTTGTCTTGTTAATTGCGTACATGCATTTAAAGCACACTAGGAATCCATTCCGTGGATTTCATTTGGTACTTTAAACGTTATCAAGAATCTAACTATAAAGATAGAAAGATTTTTTTAAAAGAAAAATTCGTTTTCGATTATAAGGAACCGAAATGTTCGAATTTAGGTACATAAGGAATCCAATTAAGGACTCTGATTTGTATGACAATTATCCACAAGGATCTAATTGTGAAAATAAAAAGATCCCATATGGATTTAAAAGTTGAAGATGTTTTGAAACCTTGCACTGGATGTGCTTAGGTCAAAACATGATGTAAAATGCTTATGAAGTTGAGATGCTTGATATGTCAAGGCGACATATGAAGCAGAATTTGAAGGTTAAGTCAATGTATGAGGAAAATATTTTTGAAAACTATGCATGGGGTTCCTTTAAGAAAAATGTGTTTAACGTTTTTGAAACCTTATATATAATACTTTTGAAATCATAAAGTGGGTGTATTAGATAGATATATTTACAAAAATGTTTTAAAATCATACGAGATGAATTTTGAAATTATGTATAAGGTTTTTGAAAGACATGAATGATGCTTTTCGAAATCATGCACTTGATAAGAAAATGTATTGTGTTAATATTGTCTTCAGACTATATGAAATATTTTGAAATTAGAAAGGTTGGTTTTGATAACATGGCCAATGTTTTTGAAATAACATAGACAATGTATCTAGAAAAATTGTTTTCAAACTATATGAAATGTTTTGAGATCATGAAGATTGTGTTGAAATACTTGTACGGTGTATGTTGAAAAATCAAAACGTAATGGGTATGAGATTTGATAATACCCTTAGTTATCTAACCAAGGATTTAAAGGTAAAGATGTGCAGAAGCATGATTACTCATAATGTCACTTTATTTCATGTACTTCGTTTCTTAGAATGAAACGAGTACTTAGAATTTTCCAAGGGAATCATGAGCAAATGCAAGTATGGGAATTTTGCAAGAGCAGTTTGTAAGGAACATAGTTCCTTAATGTAGGTATCATAGGAAAAGTCATACACACATGTAACTACACTCGTATATCACAATTGCGAACAACAACTTTTATTTATGAACGAGACAGATTGTTTCACAATCAAGAAAACGAAAGAAACAAAAGCATAAGATAGCAACATCTTCTACTCGGCCAACTGCTCATCCGTGGGTCAGATTTGCATTAGCAAGCTTTGGGCAATCCCTTTGGAAATGGCCCATCTCGCCACAGTTGTAGCAAGACCCTCGTGAAAAACGAGCTTGAGCAGGAGTGTCGCCAGCTTGATTTGGTACAGCTGCAGCTGGGCAAACCCTTGCTGTATGACCTATAAGTCCACAAATCCGACATTTGCGGCACCTCACACTAGGGTGATGATGAAGGTTACATTGGTTGCACAAGGGTGCAGTTCCATTGTATGGCTTCCTAGCAGGGGGTTGAGCTGGTTGGTTGGGGAAGGCTTGACCATTGTGAGCGACCACGGCGAAGTTCTGAGAAGCCTTTCGCTTCTTTGACTTCTTAGGGGATCGTTCATCCATGGTCTTTGATTCCTCGATTGGTTTCTTGGCTGGTGGTGCTGTCACCTGACTAGGTCCTGCCTGTCTTGGTGACTCTTGAGTGGCTTCATCCTGGAGACGATACATGGCAGTAGCTAATTCAACAGTCTTCAGGACTACTTCGCCTATTCGCTGAGCGAATTTAGCAGTCTGCTTGGATATCTGGTCGTCATCGTGATGAAGAGACATTTTAGAAGAAAGTGAAAGACATAGGAAGAAACAAGTGAAAGTTTATTGGATAATCAATACCGAATGGTAACGAATGAAAATTGTGATCATTTGTTTGTTACCTAAGGCAAACAAATGAGATGGTGACAAATCAAAGTAAATGGGTCAAAAATAATGTATCGCGAAGACATGCTCGCCTACAAGTGAACACTCATCCCAAGAATTCCCAGGTAAGCACAACTGGTCTCGCGTCTGATGAGATGTATACGAAGTGCTTGCCTAGACAGAAAACCCAGAATACAGGCATTCACCCTTCCAGTTTGCACGTGTTCACATTATTTAAAACCCAAAACCTTGACGAAGTTTTGAAAACTCAAAGGGGTTCAAAACCATATAATAGAGAGTTCAAAACCTTACAATAGAGGGTTCAAACCCATATAATAGAGAGTTCAAAACCTTACAATAGAGGGTTAAAAACCTAGTAATCAATCATCCTAGAACAGATGATTAGTTTTCAAAGCGGTTTTGAAATTTATGTTCTTGTTGTGGTCGTCGCCTAAGGATAGGTGACGGTATTGTTTTATGACTAATCGCAAGTAAACTCGCGTTAGGGTCCTAAGAAGGTTATAGACTAGGTCAAAGCATTACTAATAACCTAATTCCCTATAACCATTAGCTCTGATACCATCTTTTCTGTCACACCCCGACCACGTGTAACATACAAAACGTGGCGGAAACGTCGGGGAGTGTTGTAACAGAATTAATGTTTCATAACCATGGATACAAAAATTGTTTCGTTTTATTAAACATTGAATATTTACATCGTCTGGAAATCTAAATACACAATTTAAACATAGTCTATCATTGTTATTGAGTCACTAAAGCCTCGTCCAGTCCTATGTGAGCATGCATCTTATCAATCGATATCATTCAACAATACCTGAAACATATGTGAAAACGAGGTCAGCAAAGAAATGCTGGCGAATACATTGGTTTTGTAGGAGTGTCGAAATCATGGCTAGTTTAGATGTTGCAATACTTTATTTAAAAACCTTGTTTTGAAAAGAGTATAATATTGCAACTTAATTAACCAACTCAAATCAAGCGGGTTATAGTTTGTAAAACCTCGTAGCCATGACTCTTAACCCAAAAACATTTGTTTTATTAAAGCAAATTGTGAAATATCTCGAAATAAATCGTTAATGAAACTCGTTAAAAACTCGTATAGTTTATATCATATCGAAAACCTCGTTTGTGTGACATCGTTTGAAAATCGTTTACCCAAGTGAACTAAATAACGCCACGGTATGTAATATGATGAAATCACTTATATATAGGAAGTACCAGCGGCGTATCCACATTGCTTTCATCACATTACACCCGTCCCGTTATCTAAACACTTAACCAAAAACCAATCGTATATCGCTTTGAAGCTAATCGTTTAACCAAATCATTTAACTCGTTAATACATCGCGTGAAAACCAATCGTTTATCCAAATCGTATAATTCGTTTTAGGTTGTGAAACTACTTATGTGATTGTCTCGCTAATAACATTCAAACCTTCGTGACTCGCTTACCTCGTCGCTTCTCGTTTTCGCATTAACAAACCCTTACCAAAGGGTAAATTAATAATTACAGATTCAGTCGCTACCCACCACCCCCACACATAACCACGGGTGTAGTAAGATAACGGGATTTGTCAGATCCTATGGTACCATAACCTAATACTGGTCGGCTTGATCATTGCTAATGAATGTCATTGGTTATGTAACTACAACCAACAAGTTTGTTCACATTATCGAAATCGTTATTAGTTTTGTATAAATCGTCTTAATCGTTTGTGATACCATCGTTAAAACCTTGAAAACATTTAGCACATATGAGTCACCCCAAAACAAATTGAAAACAGTAAAATAGGGGAAAAATGTACTCGCCTGAGAATGCTTAGAGGTCTTGAACAACAACCAAACAAAGCTAGAGGGAGCACGGAATCAGTCGGCAATCTAAAACTATATAAATAAACCGGACTTAAATCGGGAGATCGGATAGGATGAGGCTTGGTAAACCAAATGAGTATTGGAACTCATATGATATGGTTTAACAAGGCCTACATACTACATGAAACCTAACCTAAGTGCTTTCGACCCATCGCGACCCATTAAGGTAGCTTATGCTACTTTAACGCGTCGTGCGCGTGAAACGCGTTCGGACCGCCTAACTAGTCCTATGACAAGTAGAATATGCCTAAACATGTTACAAAATCAGTTATGTGACAAAGGTTTAGGTTACATATGCTTAATTACCAATTATACATGAAAAGGGTATTCTGGTAATTTACCTAAGGCATATAAACTACCTATCATACAACTACTCAAACGATGTGACCATAGGGTATAACCTCGGAAGGTTATTCCCTACCTACTATGGTCACCTAATGTGTTTGGTCGGATCCTAATGATCGACCAAATGGGTCGGGTTCGAGGTATAAGCGATTTATTAGATCGCTTACCCTACGACCCTAGACAACGTGGTAATCAGTAGGCATAGTCCCAAGGGACTATAACCAACGTGATTACACTCACGTTGCGAAGTTCAAACGAACTTCGCATTGACCATTAACTGGTCAATGCAGAAAGTCAAACAAAGTTTGACTTTCAGACTCGAAAGACTCGAAAAGCAATAAAAGAACGAAAGAATACTTACGAAGGGTCCCCGAATGCTAATTTCGATTCAAAAATCTCAGGTATGAAACAATAGTTTCAACTTAGAGTTTCTCAAATCAAAATTCTAGTGATTTGAGCAATGGGGGCATGGGGTATTTATAGTTTTCGGTCCACCGTTAAGATCGTTTCTTGGAAAAGGGGGCACGATCAAAGCCGTACACTTGTCGGAACCTTATGGTAGCTCATTTGCCACTCACCATAGGAAATTGACACTTGGAATTGGGATTGGGGGTGCAAAACAGCTGCAAACAGGCTGTTAAACATTGAATCTGGTCTGCAGAGGCTGAGGCGGCCCGCTTCAGGATACACCAAAACTAATGCGGGCCGCATGGGGCTTCTGATCAGAAACTAAGTTTCAAAAATGACAGTTTTGGTCCCTGTTGTGTATTTAAGCCATTTCCGACACTTCTAAGGCCCGTAAAGCCAACTTTAAGGCCCTAAAATGATGCCTAAACATTGTGGACATGAAACATGCTCAAAAATATGCCGGGTGTTGGTTCGTTTGGTCGTACGAACGCGATGTTCGCTTAATTACGACGGAATGCGCATAAGCGCGAAAAACGATCCAAATGACGCGACGAATGGATTTTTCTTAAGCCAAACACTAAAGAATAATATAGTCATGCTTACATAAATTTTTGGATGTCCGGATGTATTCAGAACGTAAGTTATGCGCAAAAGTGCAAACTTGTGCGCTTTTTGACACTTTTAGTCCCTGAATGACCCAAAAGTATATTTTAGCACACCGAACCCCTCAAAGCCTATTTCTAAGCTATGTAAAGGATATTTAAGGTGTGTTTAACCTATGGTCATGTTCCGGAATGTCTGTTACAGTTCAAATTGGCATACTTTCGCAGTTTGTCAAGTTTAGTCCCTGTAAGCGAATTAGCTTGTTTTTGCCATACCAAAGCCTTCAAAACTTATTTCTAAGTTATGTAAAGGTTATTTAAGGTATGTTAAGCCTATGTCACTATTTCGGAGTGTTTGTTGCATTAAAATGGTTATATCTACGCATCGGTGCGCGTATAACCTTCCAGAAAGCGATTTAGAGTTTGGAATTGAACAAAAATTGATATGTGCAAATGATACACATATTTTTACAAATCCCAAGTATGAAATATAATATTTCATTGGTTCGGTATTTTTTTTTGATGGCCGTGGAGGCACAGGTGTTACACAGTCCAAGTGATAGCCCAAGTTTCCAGTGCGTTAATCGTTTTCCCAAGACTTAAGGAAAGCAAAGAATTGTCTCCTCCTAACAATACCCCAAAGACTAACGGGGAGATGCATTACCCCTATAGCCAATGTTGCAGAAATCGGCCTAGGCGGCCGATTAATCGGCGCCTAGGCGCTAGGCGGTGAGTTACTGACTAATTTTTAGCTAGTCGGTCCTATTAGGCGGATATGGTCAAAATCGTTCTTAGGCGGTCAAAATCGGTCCCAGACGGTCAAAATCGGACTAATCGGTCCATGTTTTACAGCCCATTAAACACAAAATTTGACCCATTTTTGAATCTAGCCCATTGTTTTACAGCCCAAATATTACTTAAAACCTAAAATCCAGCTCCTAAAATTGGACTAATCGAGCAGATCTGAGCCTCCGACTTCCTTCGCAGTCCGGACACCACCGCACACCACCAGCTCCGAGCCTCCTGCAGTCCTGCTTCATCCGCACACCACCAGCTCCGAGCCTCCTGCAGTCCTGCTTCATCCGCACACCACCAGCTCCGCCTTGAAGAGGTACGACTTTGATTGTTTCGATAGTTTGTTGTTGTTTCTGATTTACGACTTCAAGTTATTCTTTGATTGTTTCTGATTTACGAATTTGTTGTTGTTTCTGTTATTTTTTTATTGTTTCGATTGTTTGTATGTTGTTTCTGATTTACGACTTCAAGTGGTCTGAATATTTTTTGATTGTTTGATGTTTCAACAACAACAGTAGGTTTCATGTCAACAAGTTGTTTCTGTTATTTTTTTATTGTTTCAATTGTTTGTATGTTGTTTCTGATTTACGACTTCAAGTGGTCTGAATATATTTTGATTGTTTGATGTTTCAGCAACAACAGTAGGTTTTATGTCGAATTCTGATTTACGACTTCAACTGTTTGTCTGATTGGCTGTCGAATTCATTTTTATCTTAAGTTACATGACATCAATGGAATCAATGGAATCAACCGCTAATGCTAGTCAAAGTATTAAACGAAAATCAGATGATATTGGATGGGAATTTGGAAAGTTAGTGGATGCAACTAATTTAGACAAAACTCAATGTAATTTATGTGGCAAACTTATGTCCGGGGGAGTTTATAGATTAAAGCAACATATTGTGGGCGTAGGGGGAAATGTTGCATGTTGTAAAAAAGCAACCAAAGATGATCAAACGAGGGTTCGGAATGCTCTTAATGAAGTCAAAAACAAAAAAAAGGCAAAAGAAAAGGATGATGAATCTTTGCGAGTCGAGGTGGACATTGGTAATAATGAAACAATCGACCTTGATGATTGTTTTGGAGACTTGAAGGAACCTCGTACTTTTTGTGCATTTGATAGATATTCAACTTCGAAAAGCAAACAAAGTAATCTCAACAATGTTGTTAGAAAAGAACAATTGGTCAAGGTAAAATAATACTTTTGTAGTTGGGCGTATGAATGTGCGATTCCGTTTCATGCCTTTGAAAGAGATAACTTCAAAAAAGTAATGGAGGTGATTGGTCAATTTGGAGCCAATGCAATGCCTCCTACTAGGTATGAGATGGGAGATAGTTATTTAAAAAAGGAGGTCGAAAAGACTAAAACTTCTTTGAAAAAATACCAAGAAGAATGGAAATTTATAGGATGCTCTATTATGACCGATGCTTGGTCCGATAGACAAAGAAGAAGCATCATGAATTTATGTGTAAATTCAAAGTTAGGTACTGTTTTCTTGTCTTCTAAAGAATGTTCTAATGAGGCACACACAAGTGAAAACATCTTTGAGTATGTGGATAAATGCATTGAAGAAGTTGGTCCGGAAAATGTCGTTCAAGTTGTGACCGATAATGCATCTAACAATATGGGTGCCTCAAAATTGTTGAAGGAGAAAAGACCAACAATCTTTTGGACATCGTGTGCGACACATACCATTAATCTCATGCTTGAAGGTAATAACTTTAATAGTGTTATATGCTTATATAAATATTATATATTTCTACTTTGTTAGTTGTCTAATTATATTAATAACTTTATTTTTATTTGAAGCTATCGGTGGATTAACAAGGTATAAGAAAATTATTGATCAAGCAAAAAAGCTAACAGTGTTTATCTACTCTCACCACAAATCATTGGCTTTGATGAGAAAATATACAAAGAAAAGGAATATTATAAGACCGGGAGTTACAAGATTTGCTTCCGCATTCCTTACTTTGCAAAGTTTGTCGGAAAAAAAGGGTTCAACTTAGGCATATGTTTACTAGCAAAGAATGGGAAGATTGTAAGTTAGCTAAAACGGTGAAAGGGACATCCTCTTATGCAACGATTATATCTCCTAGCTTTTGGACCGGTGTGACAATATGTTTGAGAGTTTTTACACCATTGGTCAAAGTCCTCCGAATGGTCGATGCGGATTGGAAGCCTTTAATGGGTTTCATATATGGTGAGCTTCAAAGGGCAAAAAAAGAAATTATCAATGCTTTGAATGATAATAAAAATGCATACGGGCCTATTATTGATATTATCTCTAAAAAGTCATCCAAAAGGCTTGATACATGCCTACATTTGACGGCCTACATCTTAAACCCGTATTATTTTTATACTAATCCGGATGTCCGAGATGATCTAAAAGCCAATGATGCGGTAATGGATTTTATTGGTGTTTTGTTTCCAAAAGATTTTGATATGCAAAAAGAAATCTTGTCCGTTGAGTTGCCGATGTACAAGCGTAAGCAAGGAAAGTTTGATCGTCCAGTCGCACTTAAAGCATGTGAGGTCAACGACGATAATTTCGATCCAGGTAATGCAAATTTTAATATTCAAGAATATTCTTGTTTTAAGATTTCATAAATGCCTAATTAATATATTATGTTTATATTTAACGTTATAGCAAATTGGTGGGAAATATATGGTAACTCAACTCCAAATTTGAAAAGGATTGCAATGAGAATACTTTCTTTGACTACTAGTTCGTCAGGATGTGAAAGAAATTGGAGCATGTTTGAGGGGGTTAGTGACTTTAAATACAATTTAATAAATACATTATAAACTTGTTATATAATTTATTGTTTATTTTGAACTTCTTAGGTACATACAAAAAAAAAAAGAAATAGACTAGAGGCGAGTAGAATGAATGATCTTGTTTTTGTTCAGTTTAATAAAAATTTGATGGAGCAAAACAAGAAAAGAAAGTTGAGAAATCGTGAAGTACTTGTGGCGGAAGATGGTAGTGGGGCTAAAGAATGGCTTGTCGATGAAGAAGTTGAACCAGGACTAACCTGGAAAGTGGTTAGTGAAGCCGCAGGTGTTGACGAAGTGTTGCAAACTCGAACAAGTGCTAGGACAAGTACAAGTACAAGAGAACTTATTGATGAAGAATTTGAGTCAGAGCCTGAGGAGCAACTAGATGAGGAGGTTGAATACGAGTCAGATGGTGTTCAACTCATTGACCAATACGGAGAAGATGATGTGAATTGTGACTTGCTTGATGATCTTTGAAGTATTTGAAATATATGTTAGTTTTTGAACTTCTAAGTACTTGATTTGTTATGTTTAAGTTTAATTGCTTATGATTGAACAATACTATTTGAAACTTGAAGTATTTATGTGAATTTTGAAGTATTATTTTTATATTATTGTGTGTATATATATAAATTTGAAAAATTACAAATAAAAATTCCCATTCCGATTAATCCCTATTAATCCCTAGGCGGTACCTCACTGCCCGACTAGCGCCTAGCACCTTCTACAACATTGCCTATAGCGCTACCATTGTTAAGGCGGAACTACACACAAGGATTAAACGTTCACATAGCATAAAAGTCTCAAGTTTCCAAGTATCAAGTTTCCATGTTTACAGCGGATAGAGTAAGTTTCAAATAGTTTCAAGTGTCAAGTGTCAAGTTTATAGAATACATGTTGCATCCCAAAAGTGTTTGAAACAAAAAGAGATCAAGTATACTCACAGTGGGTGCTAAGTATCAACACCGACTAAATGGATTGAAGGGAGCGCTGGAGTTAGCCTGATTATAGCGTAACAGTATGAGTATCGAATAGAATGTCGAATTGTGCGAACAATCTTACACAAGTGTCTGACAGGGTCCCTGACCGGATGGTCATCCGGACGGATGGTCATCCTGTCGGTTGACCATTTGCCCCGGATGGAGCCCATTCGGTCGGACGGTCGTTCGGTCAGTGGTTAAATGTTGTGAACTGATAAACTTTCAAGTGTCGAGATTATAGTGCCCTGTAAAACAACAAGTGTAGTGATGAACAGACCCTCTGGACGGATGGTCATCCGATCGGATGGCCATCCGGACAGACGATCAGTGAAGTATTTGCTAATTGTTTCCAACTTTTGAAGTTTTTGTTGTAGTATAAGTCCAAGTCATTCGATCGAATGGCCATCCGGTCGGATGGTCGTTCGGTCGGAGGACTGTTCGAGTCAAAAGTTTCATAGTTCGAAATCCTTATTCAAAATAGTTTAAGTATTGAAGGCCATGAGGAAGAGGTCGTTCGGTCGGATGACCGTTCGATGGGATGACCGTTCGATGGGATGACCATCCGATTGGATTGTCATTCGACTGCTGTGATCTTGTTCCTTTGCAACCTTCGTAAAATTTCTAAGTTTGAGTTTAACGCAGACGACGTGGTAACGTGTCGAGACAACAGAAACCCACCAAGGTTCAGCTTGTCTTGATCGGATGGGAATCACCACGTTCAATCGGATGACTGTTCTTGATGGATTTTTATGTCTGACCCGTTATTCGGTCATCTCTCCGATGATAATCTGTTCTCAAGCCGACTCTAGACTAAAGAACAAGTCAACAGCCTGTTTGTATCCAGATTTCATCGTGTTTAAGTAGACAAGTTAAGAAAAGTATGAATTTAACCGAAAATGATTAGATTATGTAAAGATTTGTAGTAAAAAAGTGTAGAAATCTTTTAGATCTGGACTAAATCTTGACAGAATGACATCACACAGCTTTTTGTACAAACTGCCATGATGACGTCATCCTCAAGAGCCCAAAACTCAGTGATTTCATGGTGAAAAGTATGATTTTGATGAAGAATCTAGTGAGAAAGTGTGTAAATAATGAAAGTTGTACAAGAATTATGAAGAAAACTTACAAGAATTGCTTTAAAATCGAAGAAAAGTGCCTTAGAACGAGAGAGCGTGCGTCTGGGTCGGAGGAGGGTGTCACATCAGTGACGAATGATGTGACAGTGGGTATTTATAGTGCAAGAAGGAGAGTAAGACGGTGCACGCGAGGTCGGATGGCCATCTGATCGGATGGTCATCCGGACGGATTGCCATCCGATCGTATGTCAATTCGGACAACCGATTCGCGTGGGTTAGTTTTCTAATTTTGATTCGATTTTGTGAGCTAGACTAAGCGTTGCATTGCGTATTATTGTGTAAGATTATCACATGATAATATTATATAATTAACACAAAAGTTTCCATGTTTCAAGTCTACGTATGACCTAGCTAGTAAGTTTCAAGTTTCAAGCTTCTCGTTTCATAAGTATCAAGAGTCTCGTTCAATAGTATCAAGAGTCAAGAATCAAGTCTCTAGTGTTAAGTATCAAGTTTCAAGTCTCTAGTTTCAAGAATCAAGTATCAAGAATCTAGTATCAAGTAGCAAGAGTCTAGTATCAAGTATCAAGTTTCACCAAGAATCAGGATTCATAATGTTTAAGTATCAGGCATCAAGAGTCAAGTTTCAAGTATCAAGAGTCTAGATTCAAAGTATCACTAGATTCAAGTATCACAAAGTTTCCCAAATGTTTCACATAGTTTCACATAGTTAAGTCTTAGATAGTATAGGGACTAAACTTGCCAAAAGTTAATAGTTTAGAGATGTAGGGCGTCACAGTTGTGGTATGGTCCTATGCGTCTGCACGAGGTGTTTGAGACCATACCTCTTTATTATTGAATTGTTTTCTTCCAAATCCTACTTAGGAACGCTGCGCGTCGGCACATGGTCTTGTTCAAGATGTTTTTGGAATAAGGTTGTGGTATGGTCCTATGCGCTTGCGCAAGGTTTTTGGGACCATACCCCTTCAAGTCCCCTCAGTCCAGTGTTGCTTCTACGCAAGTAGGTGGAGCACTGGACTATATAAAATGAAGTGTGCGATTTTTTCTTTTGAGAAGTAGTATGTTTGTTCAGCGTAAGGTATGAAAAAATCTTGTGAAGCTGGTTTATGCGTGCGGGTATATAGCTGTTTTCTGGATTTTGTAATATGCTAGAGGTTAGCTAGGACACCAGCTGTTCTGATTTTGGCGACGGTTATTACCAGTGTTGCCTTAATTGTTGTTGAGAACCAACAATAACGTCCGTCTTGGAAGCTTTAGAAAATAACCAAAGTTGGCCTTTATTTTCGAATTTGTTTGGGATATTGTGTTTTTGTTTAGTTATCGTGCTGCCGCATGAATAACTTGGTTAATGTGTTGGCGCACAGGTTACTTTGTTGATGCACTGCCGCGCCTGTATTGATGTGTCGCTGCATAGGCAACTTTGTTAATGCGCTGTCGCGCTTGTATTACTGTGCTGCCGTACAGGTATCTTTGTTGATGCGCTGCCACGCAAATATTAACGTGCTGTATGTTTTTAGTTGCAATGTTTGCATGAGTACAATTACTTTGTTTAAGTAAGACAAATAAAGATGGTACAAGGCTCATGTGTGAACGTAGGGCTGGACCTTGCGCAGTACCAGTGACTGCGGGCCGTTCATGAGATTTGTGTTGGGTTACCACAGTGTTTTTGTGCTTACCAAAAGAAATTGCATGCATTTGTAATAAAACATAGAAGTAATGTAACTTTGTATTGATTCGGATAGGGCGCAGAGGCCGCGTAGTACAAAGTTGCTAATAAATACTATAATTACGATGCGTATGTAAGTAGCGACCCTTGTGTTGTACGTTGGTTAGCATGGTGTGCTATCCAAGTACGAAGGGTGCTGGGGTTACATGTAACACCTGCGCAATTGCTACGCATTCCACGTGCGCGGAACGTCTGTCCCGTCGAGCCGACATAAGGTATATGCGCCCTTTCCGAGGACCTCGTTAATGACATAAGGTCCTTCCCATTTAGGGGCGAGCTTTCCCGGTTTTTCTGCATTTGATGCTTTGTTGTCTCGTAGGACGAAGTCTCCCGGTAAAAAAATGCATACGCGTACTCGAGCATTGTAATATTTTTCCAGTTTTGACTTGTACCTAGCCTCATTGATGGCTGCGTTTTCTCGTCTTTCTTTAAGGAGGTCCAGGTCGAGTCTACGTTCACGTTCGTTGTTTTGTTTCTCCATGGCTAGCATTCGAGGTGACGGGAGGCTGATTTCCGCCGGAATTACTGCTTCTGAACCGTAAACAAGGCTAAATGGCGTTTCCCCCGTACTAGTCTTCGGCATGGTGCGGTGAGCCCATAGAATGCTTGGGAGCTCATAAACCCATCCTCTTCTTGCGGTTTCCAATCTTGCCTTAATGCCATCTACGATCTGTTTGTTAACGCTTTCGACTTGACTATTTTCCTGTGGGTGTGCCACGGAGGCGAAACTATGTTCGATGCACGTTTCTTTCATCCATTTTTTTAGATCGTCAGACGCAAAATTGGTACCATTGTCGATGATAATGCGGAGTGGTAACCCGAATCGGCATATGATATGTTCCCAGATGAACTTTCTGATTACCATTGCGGTGGTTGATGCTAAAGCCTTTTCTTCTACCCACTTGGTGAAGTAATCCACAACAACTATAATAAATTTTACTGCGTCAGGCGCATCGGGAAAAGGACCTACCAGATCTATTCCCCGTTGTTGGAAAGGCCATGCTGTGGTCACCGGGACCAAGGGGTTCTTCGGGCGAAGTGTCTTTGGAGCGTGTCGCTGGCATGAGGTGCATTTGTGCAATATTTCAACGGCGTCCAGATGCATCCAGTAATAGCCTGCGCTCATGATTTTTGCCACTACCATGCGAGGACCAGCGTGGATTCCGCATAGTCCTTCACGGATTTCACAGACTAGAAACTGTGCATCGTGTTTGTCTACGCATCTTAGAAGAGGACCCATGTAAGATTTGCGGTATAGAATTCCATCCTCCATTTCATAATTTAGCGCCTTGTGTTGAATTTTTCTTGCTTCCGCTTTTCCTTCTGGAAGAGTTCCATGTTGTAAGTACATAATGATTGGGGACATCCAAGATGGATTCCCAACTTCTATCATATTCACATGCCTCAGAGGGACGGATGGGTTTGAGAGAATTTCAATGCGGACCTCTTTTTCCAGGTGTTTGAAACTTGTGGCGGCTAGCTTGCTTAGCGTGTCCGCGTGTTTGTTCTCACTTCTGTTCATATGGATGATTTTGAAAGTTTGAAACTGATTGATTAATGTTCTTGCTTGCTCACGATATAAGGCCATCGTTTTGCCTTTCACGTCGTAGCGACCGTTGATTTGCTCAGCCACCAACAAGGAGTCGACATGCGATTCTAGATTTTTCGCCCCCATTTTAATTGCTAGGCAGAGACCTGCGAGGAATGCCTCATACACTGCTTCATTGTTGGTGCTTTTAAAATCTAGCCGTATGGCGTAGGTAAGTTCGTGGTTGTCGGGGCTGACTAGGTGAAGACCAGCCCCCGCCCCGTCATCGTTGGAGGTGCCGTCTGTGTACAAGATCCAGACCCTGTCGTCAAAGACTGGGGTAGGATTCTGTATGGCTTCGAATTCTTGTATTTTATTGATAGGGACTTTGGTAACAAAATCTGCTAGAACTTGGCCCTTGATTGCTGGGCGCGACTTTTACAGGATGTTATATCCACCCAGTTCAGTGGCCCATTATGCTAATCGTCCCGCGACGTCCCGCTTGGATAAAACTTATCCTAAATGATAATTTGTAAGAACGGTTATAACGTGGCCAGAAAAGTACCTTCTAAATCTGCGAGACGCGTGTACTAACGCAAGAACTAGTTTTTCCATGATTGAATAGCGAGTTTCTGGGCCAGTCAACATCTTGCTGATGTAATAAATTGGAGTTTGGACTAGGGGTGCTCATGAGCCGAACCGAACCGAACAGAGGCCTGCTCGTGCTCGGTTCGGTTTGAAACCGAGCCGTTAGGTTCGGATTGGATTTAGGTAATCGAGCGGAAATCTTATGCTCGTGCTCGGTTCGGTTTAGAACCGAGCCGCTCGGTTCGGTTCGCTTTTGCTCAGTTTTATTTAGCCAAAATACAAACATAAAAGTCTCAAAAAATAAACACAAAATGTCATTCAAATGTTTAATGTTTAAGAACATCTAAAACGCAAAATAACTTCCAAAACACGCGTTGAAGTCATTCTAGACATCTTCAATCAAAAACTGATTTCAAAACATAAAATTTGTTACAGTAACATCAATTCAAACCCATAAAACACCCCTCTTTCGGCTCTTTCAGGTGCAAAAATCTGTCCACATATCTTGATCTATCATGTAAACTTGATCTACCTGTAACCAAGAGTCAAAGAAATTGAGAAATTAGAAAAACACATCACAACAACACATATATAGATCATCAACAAAACACATCACAACAGCATATTTGGCATCTTAATTATTAATACTTTAAAAAGAAGCAGCATGAAAGTTGTTCACTTGTTCCTACCTCATAACAAACACATCAGATGTGTGACTACACGTGAAAGAAATAGGTTAAAATCTATTGGTCCAGTTCAGCTTTAGAAACAAATAATCATGTTAATTCAAAACACAAAAAATAATACCTTCCATTATTAATTAGTGAGAAGACTTATCGGGAATCAAGACATCAATATCCAAGTTTTCTTCGTCTTTTGCAGATTGCTACACATTAAAAAGTATAAAGGTTAGTATATAATGTATATAATATAGAAATGAACGAAAAAAAATGAATTTAATCTTACGGGCAATGTTTTTATCGTTGTCTTTGATATGGATTTTAACCAATCACTTCTGCAAACGAGAAGTTCTACCATGTCCTTTGATAGAGAGCTTCGGTAGTCATCTAAAATACGCCCTCCCGCACTAAATGCGGATTCAGAAGCTACGGTAGTGATTGGAATGCCAAAGATGTCTTTTGCCAACCTGCTTAGAACTATTTGCTACATAGCTATGCTTGCAATAGATGCATTGTTTCTTTTTCACCATTTTGCCTTTATACATACCTTCAATGTCTTTAAAATGTTCTTTAGCATCAGAAGCATTCTTTCGTTTCCCCTTTGCACCAACATCTTTAGAAGACTGGTCTCCCACGTCTTTCATTTCATCTTCCAACTCAACACTCTCCCCATCACTTAACTCAACACTATTCTCCATTACATTTGATGCCTTATGAGAAGACATTGTTAGTGCATTTATGTCTATCGCCTTCGTCAATCCGAGCCGTAGCGAGAAACAGAAGAAAACGAGTCGTTATGATGTAATATCTAGACAAAAGGCAAGGTGGCAATATTGTAATTAATGAGAAATATCATTAAAAGCCAAGGCCTATAAATAGGAGCTTTAGAGATAGATTAGAGACTTTTGGCTCATTTGTGTTTAGGAGAACTCTAGATCTAGAGAGAGAATCTAGAGAGAGAAAGTGATTCAAGGTGCTTGTTCTTGTTAGATTTCTAATAGAATCACGTTTATATTACATCGTGTGTGTTAGGTCGCGTTCGTGTACGGATTCCGCACGTCATACGTTCGTTTCGCAATCGTTTCGGAGTTAAAACCGGTCCTACAGACATTCTACAAATTAATAAATTAAGAAATTAGTTAAAGCTAAAAAAATCAGAAAGTCACATTTAAATCTATACTATAGTTAATTAACTTTGCATCCAAAAAGTACTATTCTGAACATAAAAAAAACAGCAATAATATGTTTCATAGTCAATAATTTGTTTCATAGTCAATCAAGAAATCAACTAAGGGAAAGTATGCCAAAAAAATGGATGAAAAACAAGTTGAATGAGTGAATATAACACCTCTTTTGTGCAACGTGCAACTGACACATAGTTCCATAGTTCGACTATTTGTGCAAGTTGATTGCTGTTTAAATCTAATTGACAAACTACATTATGTAAGAACATGAGGATCACAAATATTTTGTATTTACTTACAGAGAATGGATGTGACCGGCGGACGGTGAATGGCTGGCGGAAGAGGGATGTGGCCGGGGGACGAGGGATGTGGCGGTGGCCGGTGGAACTGGATGGCAGGCGGCGGCTATGGACTTGAGAGTTGAGAGAAATAAGAGATTAGGGTTTTCTATTTTTTTTAAGTGGAAGATATGAGGACAGAAGAATACGGGAGGATTTGGATTTAGGGGCTGGAGGTGGATATTTTGCTACATGTTTATTATATTTAATAAATATAATATATATATTTAATAAATATAACATATATATATAATAATAATAAATTCGATCGAAACCGAACGAGCGACGAGCGAGCGTACCTATGCTCGTGCTCGGTTTATTTTTAAACCGAACCGAGCTGCTCGGCTCGGTTTTAACCGAGCAAAGAATCGAACGAGCAAATTTCTGAGCTTTTTCGAACGATCATCGAACGATCTTCGAGCGCCGAGCAGTTTGGACACCCATAGTTTGGACCCCGTCTCTTTCGACCAGCAACACTGCGCTACTGCCACCTCTGATGTGCAGAGGTACAAGATTAAGGGTTCTTCTTTTCTCGGAATTGTTAAGGTAGGTAGTTGAATTAAGCATTTTTTCATTTCTTGAAAAGCTTTTTCCGCCTCCGATGTCCATTGAAACTGGCTCTTTTTCACGCAGTTGCGCAATGTGCTGATGAACGGATATGATTTGGCAGCATGGTTTGCCAAAAATCGGTAGAGCACGGCTAGTCGACCAGCTAGACGTTGCATCTCTTTGATAGATGCTGGTGACGACATGAGTTGAATGGCCTCAACCTTCTCTGGGTTGAGTTTGAAACCGTCTTTGGTTACGATGAACCCTAAGAATTTGCCATCCTCCATTCCGAACGAGCACTTTACTGGATTTAGTTTTAGGTTAACTCTGCACAGGGAATCGAAAGTGTGTTGGATGTTTGTGAGCATTAATTCTTCTTCGAAACTCATGATGACAAGGTCATCCAGGTAAACTTCTACTTTTACGTCGATATCCTCCCCGAATACTCTATCCATTAGGCGTTGATAAGTGGCCCCCGCATTGCGGAGACCGAAAGGCATTTTTGTGTAGCAAAATATACCTTTGTCCGTGCGAAAAGCTGTCTTGTCTTCGTCTTCTTCCTTCATTTGTACTTGGTGATAACCTTTGTAACAATCTGGGAAGCATTTCCAGCGGAAGGATGCCAAGAAATCCACCTTTTGTCTATCTCTGGGAGGGCGTAATAGTCTTTCGGGCAGGCTTTGTTGAGGTCTTTGAAATCAACGCACATGCGCTACCCACCATTATGCTTTTGCACCATTACTGGGTCAGCTACCCAGGTTTGATATCAAACTTCACGCAGTATGTCGGCTTGAAGTAGTTCTGCCACTTGCTCGTTCATGGAGCGAGCCTTTTCCGGGCCAAGGCTACGCTTCCCTTGTGCTACTGGTTCTACTAAAGGTCAAACATTAAACAATGTTATGTCACCTCTCTTTTTACGCCAGTCATGTCCGCTGGGGACCATGCGAAAATATCCATATTTTCAAACAGGAGTTTTTTCAATCTTGAACGGGTTGTTGGTGAAATGGCTTGTCCTAGCAAAATTGTCTACTCAGGGTATTCATTGTTGAGTACCCATTTCTCTGGTTCATTAGATGGAGATGGCTTCGCGACCTTTACTGGTGGGTTGTCGTTTACAGATATTACTTCCTTGCTTGAATATAGAATTGCTACTTCAGTTTCCGTCGGAAAACCGCAAGTGGCGTGTGGTATAGATGTAATCATGCGGAACTCTCTTTGTGAACATCTTCCAAATAGTACATCATGGCGGGATGTAGCTGGAATAACCATGAAATTGACTGTAACAGTGCACGAGTGCTCACCATCAGAGAGTGTCACAGGAAAAGTTATTTGTCCCAGTGGAAAGACGGCTTCATTGCAGAAACCAGTTAAAGGAAAATCGACTGGTTTCAAGCGCGCCTTGTCCTCTGGGTCTAATTGCTTGAAACACTGTTCGTAAATTATATCCATAGAGCTATCTGGATCGATGAACATGTAATCAGTACGATAGTAGCCGAAAATACCAGTTATGATGACAGGTCTTTTTTCTTGAGGTCCTCCTGGTACAACAGGGAAACTTACTTGTTGTTCACGCCAGTGTTGATTGTGGTTTCGCTTGTTGTTATGCTTACGCGACGGTCCGCCTTGCACCATGTACGTTTCCTCTGTACTGCTGTTTGGGTTGTTGTGGACGTCGCCGATGTTTTGCATCTTGTGACTGAGCGTTTTTAGATATTTCTCGTCACTGAGTTGGGTGTCCCATTGCTGTAATGAATATGGGCCCAACTTTGTACCATCGGATTGCTTCTGAGAGTTTTGCTCCATACGAGATTCATGACATCCAGATCTGAGGTGTGTAAACTCACATCTGGTGCTAGACTGAGAGTATGTTGTGATCGACGATAAATTGTAACAGGATACTCGAGGTGCAATTGTGGTTTACACCTGAGCTGTAGACTCCTGTGTGGCTACTTGAGTTACTGATTTACGAGGTTGTGTAAAAATTTCGTTCATAGCGTTTTGGAATTTAACAAACCAATGAGTTGGAGTTTCCTCCTGATGTAGATCTGGACTATTCTTTCTGAGCTCTGAGGTAACAAGATTGTACACCTCGTGATGAATATCGTTGTTACTAAATGGTTTCCCCACGATTCTGTCGATGTGAGAAGCATGAAACAGAGCGTTTCTGTTCTCAGATCGAGGACTTGGTGGGTACTTCGTCGGAACTTCTGCCGTTGGAAACAGAAGGGAAAGAATGAATCGAACGAGAAGATGAAAATCAAAATAGAAGAATCAGTGGGCGCTAATAAAGAAACAGTGACCGGAATTGACCGGAGTCAACCAGATCAGGGGTTTTGTCTCTGCATAAAAGGGTTAATCCTCTCGTTGATTCGAGGGTTAGTGTCACACCCCGACCGGGTAAAATAACAAAGCACGTCGGAAACGTCGGGGAGTGGAGTGGCAGAATTATTGTTTCACAACCATGGTAATTAAAGTTTTGTTTTATTTATTAACAAGGTGATTACATTGTCTTAAAACAAAGGAAACAAAGAGTACATAACATAGTCAAACTATTCTTGCTTCTTTTATTGTCACTAAGGCCCAAGTCCGCCTAAGTGTATCTTGACCAACCCTATGCATCAGCTCCTGAAAACACATGTAAAAATAGGTACGTCAACATAAAAATGCCTGTGAGATACATAGGTTTATTGATTTAGGATTCATGACTTGTAAGTTTAAAGAATTGTTTAGCAAAAGTTAGTCATGAACCTTGTAAAGTGTTTTCTTTGTAAATCATATGAAAATCGATTAGAAAATATATGACATAAAAGAAAGATGTGTGGTTAAATAAATAACCAAGTAAAATAAATTTTGTATAAGATATGTTGTTTGTAAAACAATGTTTTGTGAAGTTATGATTTTTGTATAAAATGTAATATGTCTAAATTGAAATGCTTTAAATAACGCTACGATATGTAATATCATAAAAGCACTTATATATAGGAAGTACCAGCGGCATATCCACCATCCTTTTATTATATTACACACGCCTCGTTATTTAAATCACTTACCCAAACAAACCACCAAAATGTATTGTTTAAACCAATGTAAAAATGTTCATGTATAATCAAATGTTATGTATGGCAAATAAAAAGTATCTACTCAAACCATATGTAAAATGTACAAAACAATGTATTTGAATAAATCATAGTTTAAATCAAAAGTTAGGTTTTGTAAAATAAATGCTTTATTGATACAAACATCTATGCAGTAATGTTAAAACGCATACATTCAAGCCTTGCGACTGTGGAGACAAACCCTTAAACAAATTAATGGTTTATCAAAATTTTCTGAATATCGGATTCAGTCATTTCCTACTTCCAAACAAACCTAGGAAGTCAGAAATGTGAGTTGTCAATTCCTATGGTACCACTACTTACTACCGAGCGGCGTGATCAATGTTAATGAAAGTATTTTTTTCCTGTTAAACAAACCAAATGTCATACCAAATGTAAGCATGTTTATGTGTAAACAATGTACTAAGTATGCAAAATGATCATACATAGCAAAAATGTGATGTAAATCAATGTGTACATATGCTGAAATAAACATATGAAACAAATGTGTTTATGAAATCAATGTACTAGCATGTTAATTAAACATACATAGCATAAACATGGATGAAATCATGTACTATATGTGTACTAATGAACATAACAATTATATGTTATGAAAGCATGAAAAGCACAAAAGTAACAAGTAGGCACATGTGTTTCACCCCAACAAATTTGAAAACAGTAAAGAGGGGACTATGTACTCACTTGATAATGCTTATAAGTCTTGTAATATCAATCAAACAAAGATAGGAGGATCACGGAATCAATCGGCACCTAATATAGGTAACTATGTTAATAAACCGGACCTAAATTGGAAGATTGGATAAAATGAGGTTTCGTAAACCAAATGAGCATAGGAACTCATGTAATATGGTTTAACAAAGCCTACATTCTAAATCGGAACATATCCTAAGTGCTTACGACCCATTACGACTCGTTAAGGTAGTCTACGCTACTTTAACGTGTCGTTCGCGTAAAACGCGTTCGGGCCGCCTAACTAGTCCTATGACAAGTATTATATGCCTTAACAAGTCTAATAATGTTTCCTAATCAGTTTAGATGTCAAAAATTAAGTTACATATGCTTAGAATGAATTTATGCGTAAAAATGGCATTTTGGTCATTTTCCTAAGGCATATAAACTACCTATCATACAACTAACTAAACGAAGTGACCATAAGGTATAACCTCGGAAGGTTATTCCCTATATAAATATGGTCACAAAATATGTTTGGTCGGATCCTAATGATCGACCAAACGGGTCGGGTTCGAAAGTCTAAGCGGTTGTTTAGACCGCTTATCTTACGACCCTATATAAGCACTAAACTAAAAGTGACGAGTTAAACATGTTGAAACATGTTTAACTAAGTTAGAAAACAAGTTTGATATCAAAACAAAGGGTTTTGATACTTAAGAATAGTTTGGTTGCAAAATACGCATTTCCTCATCCCTGATCATGGTTACGTACGAACAACGGTATCGTACAACTTTTTTTTTGTTGATTTTCTTCAATGTTTAATTTTTTCTTTTTTTAGTTTCAGGGGTAGGGATGAGCTCGGTGCCAACCGATACAGAATCGGTACTGATACGAAAATACCGGTTACGGTACCGTTATATGAAAGTAAAAAACGGTAGTGAACCGGTACCAGGAATGCCAAAAGTCGGTACCGAATTGGTGCTTAAGATCTTTCGGTTCGGCAAATTTGGTACCGGTACCAAGAACAATTTGCTCATCTCTGACCATGGGTTTCATACGAACAACATCGTTACCGTACAACTTTTTTGGTTGATTTTCTTTCGGTTATCTTTTAGTGTTTTTTTCTACATTTTTTTTTATTCTTGTCAGCAGTTCCGTTCGCAACACGCTCGTAGTGATTTCAAAACAAATGTAAACACAGACTAAATAACAAAAGAAATTCGCCGCAACGCGGCGAACTTCTTTAAACCTAGTTAGGTTTAAAATGGAAGAGGGAATCTAGGCAATAGTAAAAGCTTAGGTAAAAGGTTGTTTTATATGGTAGTCAAAGTCTCATTGGAGCTATAATTGTGAGTTTGCTTCTATCAAAACTATATGAATTTTCATTATATGTTAATTTGATTTTCACTTTTTACATTGAACTTAGTTGATAAATAACGTAAGGTGTTCGATGCAATGCTTCCTATTTTATCGATTATAGGCATGTTACAAGGTGTTTGATGCAATGCTTCCTATCTTATCGATTATAGGCATGTTATCTTGATCAATTTATAGACGCATTCAATTAAAGTTTTTAAGCAGTGTATTACTTTAGCATATGCACCAAAATACCTATCGTATCTTAGTTTAGTATATAAGCAAATTAACAAAAATAATAATAATAATAATAAAGGCAAAAGGGTCCCAGTATTGAAACTCGCTTTAGGCCTTCAAAATGGTTGAGACGACCTTGAGTAAAACAAGTATATTATGGTGTCCTTACAAGCCCTCTATTTGTCGGTGCTTTGTTTTGATCAAATAACTTCTGGATTACACTAACTTCATCATATAGGTTTCCAAATTGTGTTTCTTTGTTGTTTGCTAATTGCTACGTACGGTGGAGATACAATAGGAAGTTAATTTGGCTAAGAAGGCTAGGAAGTGATCTTGACCATCCATTTAGTTAATCAAGGGCTAAGATTAAATCATGGAAATTGAAAAGAAGAAAAAAGGCGCGTGAGTTTGTTTAGGGGCATTCTAGTCAATCCAAGCCAATAGTTTCTCTCTCCTCCAATTGCCCCCCCCCCCCCATTTTTTAAACGTTAATAACTCTTTCATACGACATTATTTTTTTATAAAAAATGCACCAAAAAAACGAGCGTTTTTTTTATCTTTAAAACGAGTATACTATTGCTATATTTAAAAAAAAAAAGTTAAAACCCAGTTGCGTAAAACGCAATAGAAAAACCTCCGGTTACGTAAAACGCAATGAAAAAAAAACCTAAAAAATGACATTTTTCTAAAACGCAATGCACCAAAAACACAAATAAATGACTTATTTGTAAAACGCAATGGCCAGAAAACACAAAGAAATGTCTTATTTGTAAAACGCAATGGCAAGAAAACACTTAAAATGTCTGTTTTCTAAAAGGCAATGCACAAAAAACACAAAGAAATGTCTTATTTGTAAAACGCAATGGCCAGAAAACACTTAAAAATGACTCATTCTAAAACGCAATTGCCTAAAAGACAAAAGAAAGTGTTCTCTGTAAAACGCAATGTACTGAAAACACCTAAAAAAGTGTTTTACCTAAAACGCAATGCACCAAAAACACTTCAAGAATGTGTTTTTCTAAAACGCAATGGCCAGAAAACACCAAAGAAAGTGAATTGTCTGTGCTGTGAACTGTCTCGACCAATGCAGTTTTCAGAGGCAATTTACAGAAAATTAATTTTGCTGATGCATTTTTATTACAGCAATTTAATCGGAAAAAAAAATTTCCGAGCTGCCAGGGGCTCTGCCCCTTGGACCCCGCCAGGGGCTGCCGCCCCTGGGACCCCGCTACCAGGGGCGCTGCCCCCGGACCCCCGCCAATATCATAAAACGCAATGACTAAAGCAAAAACCTATATCGTAAAAATGAAATTAAAGAATTTCTTACATGGATCGAAGTGATTTCTTCAACAATTGACGATTTTTGAATGATTGAAACACTTATTAGCGCTCGAATCGAACGGATCGAGTGATTATCTTCAAAATCACCGGAAAAAACGAGATTTTGTATGAAATTAAAGTGGGCTTTCTTCAAAAAAACTGAAGAACACGTTGATCGGGTGTTTGAATCATTGATTGGTGATGAAAATCGCAATATAATGTAGTGATTATTGAGATAGAAAGTGAAGAAATGGTTGAAGATGGTGAGTTTTGAAAATGGTGGGTTTTGAAGTTACTGGGTTTTGAAAAGGAAGAAGAAAAGGGTTGGATTGACTAAAATACCCTTTTTCTTTATTTTAAATGTTGACACATGTCCTAATCCTATTGCTTCGTAGACTTCCTAGCCAAAATAAACTTCCTATTTGATCTTTTCCCTTGCTACCTAATATAACCAAGGTCGAGATGTGACTTCTTGGAAACTTTATAAAGTAATCTTCCACCTAACACTTAAAGCACTCATTTGTATAGTCTTGTACGTACTTCTTAAGCTTGATGTGATGAATATTGGAATTTTAATTGAGCAACAGGGAAAAGACGAACACACAAAATGCTAAGCGGTACAACGAGAAACACGAATATGAAAATTCACAAAATATGAGGGAAAGAGAGAACACTCTCAGGCCAGAGGGTGTGGAGGGCATGGTTGTAGAAATCGCTAGTCGCTAGTCGGTCGGTGAGGTGGGGACTAGCGATTAATCGGGATTAACCGGGGATTAATCAGATATAATCGGGATTAATTGTAATTAATCGAAAATTAATCGAGATTAATCAGTGATTAATCGGGGATTAATCGGTGCCTAGTCGGGATTTTTACAACCATGGTGGAGGGCAACACCCCTGCCACATCACCAACGATAGCGCCGGTGGGGCGCCACCGTCCATACCCACCGATTTAAGAGGGGGTGCCATGGTGGTTTCGCCAACATGGTAACGAAGAAGATTTGGCAGGATCGAGGGGTGATTGGTTGCAGGTGGGGGCGCTATAGTTTGAAGGAGGGCTTTATCCCACATCTTGCAAGTTAAGGGAAGACGTGATAAAGCCCCCTGGCTGACATGGCGCTGACGTGGTGTGATAAAGGCCCTAAAGACTTTATCCCACACCCCATAGCCTCATTGTGTCTAACTTCACGAAACTAAAAAGGTGAGATCTCTTAAGTGCTTCTTTTTTCCACAATATCTAAGGCTTGTGAGTTCATATCTATAATTATAGGATTTCGTAACAAAGTCGATAACGTGCCCTAACTCAACACTTCTTATTTTGCTCGATTATTACGTTTGCAAAGCATATCATAAATCTTGTTACATTTTGTTATTTTTATGTCTAGGATGATGTAAGGGTCGGCACTCGGCATACCAAATAAATGTTGAACGTTTTTTTATTGGCGGGTTGTACAAATTAAAGGCACTGATGTTGAACGGTTTTGGGGAAGGTCGGTTTTCGAGTTTGATGCGGTTGAGTCTGCGGGTAGGTTGGGAGGTCTGTTGACTATATGGGATCCCTCGATGTTTATTAGTTCTGGAATTGTAAAAAATAGAAATTATCTAGCGGTGACTGGTAATATTGCAATGACTGGTGAAGCAATAGTGGTAGTAAATGTTTATGCTCAAAACGATCCGGGTGAAAGACGCAGCCTGTGGGCTGAATTGATACAGTTAAGAAGATCAAACAATGGGATGTGGGTATTTTTGGGCGATTTTAATGATGTACGAACCCGGAAGAACGCTTGAATTCTGAGTTTATCGCCACAAATGCGCAGTTTTTTAATCAGTTTATATTCGAGGCCGATTTAGTAGAATATCAAATGGGGGGAAGGCAATATACATATAAATCGGACAATGGGATTAAGATGAGTAAGTTAGATAGATTCCTTGTGTGCCGAGATTTTATGGATAAATGGCCTTTGGTTTTGTGTATGGCCTTATCGAATTTGTCTTCGGATCATTGTCCTATTCTATTATCGACGGTTCAGACGGATTATGGTAAGATACCATCGAGATTGTTTAACTCTTGGCTTGAAATCCCGGGGGCAGTCTAGAAAGTAGTTCAGTTAATGGGGAGTTTTCAGTTTGAAGGCTTGCCTGATTTAGCTTTGGATGTGAAGTTAAAATGGGTCAAGAGGTGTTTAAAGGAGTGGGTTTACGTCAAAAAATCGGAGATGGATAATTCATATAATACAAGTTTGAAGAGGTTAGAAGAACTTGAAACAATGGCGGAGAAAAGAAACCTGGATCAGGATGAAATGGAGGAGAGAGCGGGGTGTAAGTCGTTCATTCTGGAGACGGATAGACTAAAATCAATGGATCTATAACAAAAATCTAGGGTGGATGGGCAAAGGAAGGTGATGAAAACACAAGATATTTTCATGGAGTTATAAATGCCAACACAAACAATAATAGGATTCATGGTTTACATATAGAAGGCGTATGGGTTGCGGATCCGCCACTGGTAAAGGATCATGTCTTTTCCTTTTTTGCAGAAAAATTCGTAGAGCCGCTGAATTCCAGGCCGGTTCTACAATGAAGAAGCGGATGCCTTGGTTTGTCCCTTCACATTAGCCGAGATTAAAAGTGCGGTTTGGGAGTGTGACGGTGATCGGGCGGCTGGCCCAGATGGCATAAATTCAAAATTCATTAAAAGATTTTGGAATGAGTTGGAAGGGGATTTTATGAGTCTATTTCAGCACTTTTTCGCGACAAAACAGCTAAATAACAGATGCATGTCGTCCTTTTTAGCTCTAATTCCGAAAAGGTCTGACCCAGGCGGTCTCCATGAATATCGGCCGATTAGTTTGATTGGATGCATAAACATAGTGGTGTCAAAGGTGCTTGTTAATAGGCTAAAAATAGTTATTCATAAGCTGGTTTCGGAGGAGCAGACGGGTTTCTTATAAGGAAGAAGCATACTGGATGGGGTCATCATTTTAAACGAGCTTATTCCATGGCTGAAGAAAAATAAATGGGAGGGGATGATTTTGAAAATGGATATCGAGAAAGCATATGATTCGTTGAGTTGGGAATTTCTTAATTCTATGCTATGTCAAATGAATTTTCCCGATAAGTGGTGAAGTTGGGTTATGTCTATTGTATCTTCGGCCCGAGCATCGGTTCTAGTAAATGGCTCACCTACACAAGAATTTCCTTGTTCGAGAGGTTTGAGACAGGGTGATCCACTATCTCCATTCCTGTTTGTACTCGTAATGGAGGCTCTCACAGGCGTAATGAAAAAGGCATGTGACATAGGGGTATTTAAAGGACTAGGATTATCGATGAATGGGGTACCAATCTCACATTTTCTTTATGCAGACGATGTGGTTTTTGTGGGTGAGTGGTCCTTTGATAACATGGTAAATCTAAAGCGGTTACTTAGATGTTTTTACTTAAGTTTGGGTTTGAAAGTTAATCTGAAAAAAAAGTAGTCTTTATGGGGTTGGATTAGACGATAATCAAGTTCAATTGATGGAGAATATGTTGGGGTGCACAAGAGGCTCGTTTCCTTTCAAATATTTGGGATTACAAGTGGGAGCCAACATGAATTTGACCAAAAATTGGGATCCGGTGGTGGAAACATTCAAGAAAAGATTATCCCTTTGGAAAGCAAATACAATTTCTTTTGGTGGCCGCATCACTTTGGTAAGTTCCGTACTAAATGCTTTACCTACATATTATTTCTCCTTGTATAAGGCGCCGTTAGGAGTGATAAAGAAGCTAGAAAAGTTGAGAAGAGAATTTCTATGGGGTTCGAATCCTGAAAAAGAAAAAAATGAAGTGGGTTGCGTGGAGAAACATGATGAAACCTAAAGATTTTGGAGGTATGGGATTTGGATCACTTCGGGTAGTGAATTTGGCATTGTTATCTAAGTGGTGGTGGAGGTTCAAAGTGGAAAGGGATAGCTTATGGAAAAAAGTGGTTTGGGAAATACATAAAAATACAAGAACATGGAGCTTCATTTCAGCAAAACTATCCGTAGCAAGCCCGTGGAAGCAAATATATAAAATAAAAGGTGAGTTCAACGCAGTGGGTTTATGTTTGGAGTCGATGTTTCGGGGGGCTCCCGGTAGTGAAAGTGAAATTTCTTTTTGGAAAGAGAGGTGGTTGTTCGAGGATCCATTATGCGAAAAATTTCCATCCTTGTTTTAGCTGGAAAGACACAAAAATGCAGCTGTAAAGGATCGTTTGGGGGTAGGTTCTGAAGGATTGGAGCTGAATTTCATGTGGTTTGGACAACCGTCTACCACTACGGAAGTTTCGGAACTTCATGACCTTACGGAAGCCTTGGCTAATTATGATTTTGGATTGGGTGAGGATAAATGGAGATGGCTTTTAGATACTTCTGGCTCTTTCTCTGTGAGTAGTGTTAAAGATAAGATGCAAAAGTTGAATTTTTTTCAGATTTGGAGCTGATGTTTGAGTGGAATAATTGGTCTCCCAAAAAGGTAAATTTTCTGATTTGGAGATTAGTTCAAGATAAGCTTCCGACATATATAGCTTTGGCTAGACGTAATGTTTTTGTCCAAGATAACTGTTGTAAAATGTGTGGAGATGAGGTTGAATCGGCTATACACTTATTTGCATCGTGTCGAATCGCGGACCAGATTTGGGAGTTTGTATCTTGATGGTGTAGAATACAACACGTCTTTGCTTTAGAGTTAAAAGACTTGGCAAATATTCACAAGAGAAACAGAGGTTCACAAAGGTGGAAAAGAGTGGTTAATTTGGTGACCCAAGCGGCCATATGGGTGATCTGGAGGAGTCGAAACGAGGCAGTATTCAAAGGAAAACAACCACGCGTAAACAGGATGAAGGAGGAGATCAGGATGCTTGGATATATGTGGCTGAAAAGCAGAGTCAAGAATGCTAATATTTCATGGGGAGAATGGTGTAATTTTGGTTTAATTAGTATTGGTGTATAAAGGTGATGTAATGTTTTGGAGAATGTACTTGGTGAATCATCTGGCTAACATTTGGTTGCCCAGGTGAATAATGAAATAAATTTTTTGTTGATCTTAAAAAAAAAAACACTATTTTTTAAATTAAGAGGATATTTATTACTATAATATTGTCTTCGTTTACATTTTGTCATTTCAGTCCAACCTTCCTTTTTCACTATCCATTTTAGAATTTTTTAAATTAAGAGGATATTTATTACTATAATATTTTCCTTGAGTAAACTGAAATTTTACCCCCTGCGGTTTAAGCCAATTGGCACTCTGACCCCCTCCATGAAAATAATTACAATTTTACCCCCCCCAACGTTGTTGTTCTGTCGCATAATTACCCCCTGGCGTCAAATAAATTAACAGATCTGTTAACTGGAATGTGAAATGACTATGTTGCCCTTTCATATTACCCCCTATGGTTTGTTCTAATCTGTAATATTACCCCCTGGTGTAAAATGACTAAATTGTACTTTCTTATTACCCCATATGGTTTGTTGTACTCTGCAATATTACCCCCCGGTGTTAAATAGTTATTGCAAACCTTACCCACTGCAGAAAAAAAACCTTTCCCGCCTAAACCACCATCAGCCGCCATCACCCACCTCCACCATCAGCCGCCACCACCCACCTCCACCCCCATTGCCGCTACCCACCTCCACCTCATCGCCGCTACCCATCTCCTCCACTACCCACCTAGACATATTTTGGGCCAGGGGTGCTACTTCTAGTTCTAGTTTGTAATCATATATCCTTTCCTACCCCTGGCCTTATGTTGGTTACTTGAGTTTTCCCTCCACAACAAACTTCGTCTTTCCATTCTTTTAACATCAAACAAGTTTAGCACACACAGAAAGTTAAGGTTACACACTTGTATCTTAGCCAAGTTAGTAACACATAATGTAATAATTTTCTTTAACATTTAACGGTAGCTTTGTTATACAAAACGCTAATTATTAAATTGATGTTTATTATAATCGCTTTCAGACGTATTTGATATGTAAAGTTTATTATATTTGCATTCATTGTACCCTTCACCAGTTCGACTTAGATATGGGTGGATTTAAGTGTCATTTGTTTAGTATTATAGTCAGGGGCTGAAAATAACAGCTTAACTAAAGTCTTAATAGTTCAGTTTTTGCTTAATTAAATAGCCATTTGGGAGAATAAGCAGTATTTTCTCTCTGCATTTCCTCTTTCTGATTTCAACTCACAAGAATGATACTGAACAACTCAAAAGAACAGGAGTCAACAGAATATGACTCGAATATAGAACTCGTTGATATCTGAATGGAGGAGATGAGGTGGAGGTGGGTAGCCGATGGAGGTAGAGGTGGGTGGTGGCGGCTGATGGTGGTGGAGGTGGGTGATGGCGGCTGATGGTGGTTTAGGCAAGAACTATTTAACACCGGGGGGTAATATTGCAGAGTACAACAAACCACAGGGGGTAATAAGAAAGGACAATTTAGTCATTTTACATCAGGGGGTAATATTACAGATTAGAACAAACCATAGGGGGTAATATGAAAGGGTAAGATAGTCATTTCATATCCCAGTTAAAAGATCTGTTAACTTATTTGATGGTAAGGGGTAATTATGCAACATAACAACAACGTTGGGGGGGGGGAGTAAATTGCAATTATTTCCATGGAGGGGCTAACAGTGCCAATTGGCTCTAACCCCAGGGGGTAAAATTGCAATTTACTCATTTTCCTTCTTTACATGTTGTCATTTCAGTCCAACCTTCCTTTTTCACTATCCACTAGGATTTTGACCCGTCGCGCGTTGCGGCGGCGTCGAAAGTTAAAGTAACTCGTATTTATACTGTATATTTGACCCGACTCTTTACTTAAAAAAAATACATCGCCATTGAATGAAAACGTAGTATATTTGACCCGACTTACTTTCAAATACAGTTTACGAACGTACACAAAATAAGTAGAACATAGATAAAAAAAAGTATAATAATTTGTCCACGTTGCGGTGTAAAGTCGTAAAAGTCATTTAAACTAAAGGAGGTGTCAAGTTATTAAGTAGAAAATGTTAAGAAGGTCAAAGTTGTCAATTACTGAAAGTTAGAACTGAATGTGCAACTTACTTAAAGATAAAGGTTAATAGTGTTTCATGTCAAAAAATTAAGGGTGTAAAGTGGGAAAACTTGAAAGTGTAAGGGCCTTTTTTGTTGGTTCAAAACTTTGAAGAAAAGAAATGAAAAAGTCAAAAACTTAAGGGTTAAAAGAGAAAGGTGAAAATAGTATATAAATAAATATAATATAATATAATATGGTAGTAAATCCATTTGAGTATGTGAACAATGGTTGTAAAAAAGTACAAAAAGCAAGTTTAGGTGATGGACCCACTAAAAGAATATGGTCAAAGTTATATGTTGTAGGAGGGACCGAGGCTAACAATCAATGAATGTATGATGGTCAAAGTGTAAAAGCAAACGGAGGATTAAAAGTGTAAAATGCACCGACCTTTTACTTTAAGATTATATAAATTTCAGGAAGTGATCATGATCCAGATCAAAGCTTTCTTCGCCGGAGTCTTGGACTCTAGTAACAAAAGAAAAAAGCTCTTCTTAATTGCTTTTGCTTCAATCCTTCTAGTCTCCGCTTTAATCGGCATCGTTGTCGAGGTCAAATCTCGTAATTCCAGGCCCGACGAGTCCCACCCACAGAGTATCACGGCTTCCACAGCTCACGCCATTGTAAAATCATCATGCGACAACACATTCTACCCAGAATTATGCTACTCCACCACCACCAGCCACCCTGAAGTCACCAAAAAGCTGAAAAGCCAAAAGGACGAGATCGAGCTAATTGCGGTAGAGAATGAGAAGAGGTTGATCTGAATGAACTTGAAAGACGAAGCAAACAACTCCGAGTGGCCGGAATGTTATCTGTTTTTGACAGGAAGTTGTTAAAGTCAGGGACAGTGACAGAAACCACAAGATTGTGGCCAATTTCCTACACGCATGAGTCAATTTCCCAGACGCATGGGACTCAAGTGCAGACACACGTTCAATTCCAATTGCAAGACGCATCCTGATCATGATGCGTCGCTCCAAGGACACATGAGTGAGGTGGCTATTTTTGAAAGTCATGGTTGTCAACAACTATTTTTCGTAATTTTCCCCACTAATATAACACCATTGTGGGGTAGTTCACTTAGTAGAGGCATTTGCCTTTTAAAAGGGAAGTTCCAGGTTCAAACATGGGCAAGTGGAGTAGAGGCGTCTCTGAGAATTCATGTATCCTGTTCGAGATTGAAAAAATGTGCCCTTCTGTTATGTTTTGTTATTATTTAAAGATCAAATCAGTATTGAGCTTAATAAACCTAATTCCAAGTGGGCTAAAATCTAAACAATAAAAAATGATTTGTAAATGGGCCTATATTGAAAGTGGTATGTGTTTACTATTTAAAAAAAAATAACATATACGTATCAGATTTGTTTTTAAATCGCATGCCCCTTAAAATCGTGGGCCTTGTGCGGAGGTCCTTCCCGCACACCATCAAAGCCTCCCATGAAGTGGAGTATATAAGGAGTAACATTTGCCGTTAAAAAAGATAATATAATTTTTTGAACGTTCAATAAAGCCTAGTCACCTAGGTACATCCATAGGCAAAAAGGTCATACACGTTCGCGATGGCAGACACCACTGGTGACCCACCAATTCCAGAGGAAACCCACCACCCGAAGACCCATTGTGGTAAAACCTTTGGCTTGTGCATGACAATTTGTCACGAACGAGACTCCAACTAACGACCTCCTCTAGAGAAAGTCATTTGTTAATAACATTAACAAATGTAATTTTTAAAACTTAATTTTTATATAAACTCTTCATTAAAATTTTAATGCGGCATGTTTATAGTTGATTAACATTCAGTTTATTTTATCTGTTTTGTAACATGTGATCTTAAACATACTTTCAAAAACTTCACGGTTGGAAACACGTTTTTATCATTTTTGTAACATATCATCTTCTTAAACATATTTTTAAAAACCTTGTGGTTGGAAACACGTTTTTATCATTAAGAACAATTACCGATAATACTAAAGTTTATGCCGTTTACTTTATTTTAAAAAATAATTTTTCATTTTTTAACAACTGACTTGAACTTAATATTTATTATTAATCCAATCAACTTAATGTAAGCGGCTTCCACATACATTAACTTTTTCTTCATAAAAGGAAACAACTTTGTAGGATTTTGTGGGTTCAAAATTGTTGTCGTAAAGCTCTTTAAGTTGAAAGTAAACACCTTTTATGTTATCTAGATTACATGAAGTGTCGTAATCATATGATTTTATAAATTTTATAAATAATGTATATAGTATGCTTATAAAGTATTTACTCACACTAAGACCATGCGTAGTGGTTTGATGAATAATGACCCCACTCTGAGTCGTTTTCTGCCATGTGGCAGTCCAGTCAGCATGGGAGCATTATTGGGAGTTTTTGCAAAAATGGCGTAGTGGAATAATGCCTAATAACGCCCCATCCAATCATTACACAATTATTTATTTCTTTTAAATTAAAAACTTAAAATACTTCATTAAATTACAAAAAATTACAATACTAAAAAGTTACATTGCAAAGTTTTATAAAAGATCCAAATGAGACATTTAAATAAACAAAACTTTAGGGACTGATATAGTATTTTTGAAACTTGAAATATTAAAGATATTGAAGTTTAAAACCACAGGGGCCTAATGTGACAACTGAGCAAACTTTTAAATTCCCTCCATCCCTTCTTCTTCTTCTTCTTCTTCTTCTTCTTCTTCTTCTGACCTTCTTCTTCGTCTGACCTTCTTCTTCGTCTGACCTTCTTCTTCGTTTGACCTGCAACATCTCCGGCCAAACCCAAAAATTCCGGCAAACCCTCCATCCCTTCTTCTTCTTCGTCTGACCTTCTGTTTGGCCAACAAAATGCCCCAACAACGTGATTTAAAACACGCAAAAACCAAAAAATCGATCAAACACGCCCAAACACGCCATGGGGGGCGGTCGAGGGGCGATTTCCGGCGTGATTGGGGCGAAATTTTTGAAAAAAACACGTCCGTTACGGGTTGTCTAAGATAAAACACTAAGCAATTTAAGTATTAACTCACACTAAGATAAAACGCTAAACATTTTTCCAGATATTATATTCAAAAATTGATAAAATCCTTCAAATATCCAAAACAAGAAGTTATAGTTGGCAAAGACTAAGTGACATATAAAAACGAACAATAAATAAAACAAGGATTAAATTTAAGCGAAAAAATGTTTTTTTTTTTATCCATATATGAATTATAAGGTTAACTAAGAGTAAATTTAATGAAACAAAAACTATTGATTTTTGTTAGTTTGTTTAAACTCATTAACTTATTCATTATGAGATTGCTTGTTTTTATTTCAATCAAAACAATTTATGATCCCTCTAATTTATCAAAGTTGAATATCACAAATTAACATTTACAAAAATGATAAGATATCACTTATTTTTCAAAATTGCCTGTATAGACAAAAGTAATAGGCGGGAATAGATCTTCAGTCCTATAGGTGGTGGTGGGCGGGCACCCACCCAACCAGTGAATGTCATGTTAATATATATATATAGGGGATGATTTAAATGAAAACCACTTTTATTGCGAAAACTCAAAAACTAACTAAAAAAAGCTTAAAAAACACACAATTTTTTTTTACAATTTTTTTTTATTAAAAATCGCTATTTTTTATATATATACAAAAAAAAAAATTCAAAAAAAAAATTGTAGTATACATGTGTAATAATACATATGTGTAGTACACATACACATGTGCACTACAAAAAAAAAATTTTGAAATTTTTTTTTTATATAATTTAATTAGCGAAAATTGGTATGCAAAAAAAAAATTGGTATGTTTTTTTTGGCTTTTTCTAGTTAGTTTTCGAGTTTTCGCGATAACTAGTGGTTTTCATTTGAACCTTCCTCTATATACATATATATATAGGTATATAGTCTTAGGATCCTGTAAAAAGGACATGTTTCGTGAGAAGTGTGAGAAGGCATAAAAATTCATATGTAGACATAATGTTTTGGACTTAGACATATTGTTTTGCGTTGTTTTGGCAAGAAAAACACTAAACATAACAATTTAAGACACAATGCAATGAATTCTAGGCTTAAAACTTAAAACACCATGTCAAGAACGTTAAGTAGTGTGTTTTAAGTGTTAAATAGTGTCTTTTAAATTCACGTCCATAATATGTTGCATTGTGTTTTAAATTGTTGTGTTTAGTGTTTTTCTTGCCAAAACAACAAAAAACATCATGCCTATATTCAAAACATGATGCCTACATGTTAATTTATATACCTTCTCACACTTCTCACGAAAAGAGTCCTTTTTACAGGAACCTCACCCTAGGTATATATATATATATAGGGCCAAGATCATTTCAGAACCATAAATATTTACAGAACTCGCAGAACTCCTAATAAACAATCTTTTTATTTATATATTTCTATGTTTAGGATAATTTTATCATTTATTATGTGTATTTTTACGATTACATACATGTTATGAGTAATTTTATTATTTTTATATGTAATTTTATAATTACACATATGTAAACTAGTTTTTTTACATATATGTAATTAGTTATGACACGTATATATAATTTTGGCAATTAAACATATGTAAACTACTTTTAATATGTATGTAATCAAAGAAATACATATAATAGATGATAAAAAGATCCTAAATACAAAAACTTATATATAAAATGATTGTTTATTAGGAGTTCTGAAAGTTCTGTAGTTATTTAGAGTTCTGAAATGAACTCAACCCTATATATATATATATATATATATATATATATAAGTCAGTTAACGTACAAAATGGCTTATCGTACATTGCGTACGCGATAACCTCAGTCGTCAGATCTTCATCCCACGTTGAAGTCGCATGTTAGTTTTTGTAACAATTTCGCCTGTTGGTTTTTTAACATGCGATTTTATCAAAATTACCAACATGCGAAATTGTTACAAAAAACCAACATGCGATTTCATCAAAATTATCAACATGCGATTTCATCCATGCTTTTTTATAACATGCGATTTCATATTGCGTACGTAGCGTACGTTAAGACATTTTGTACAATACAATTTTTCTATATGTATATATATATATATATATATATATAGGGTAAGGTTCATTTGAGAACCACCCTTATTACGAGAACCGCGAGAACCAATGTGAACACAAAATAAAATCTAAAAAAAATCAAAAAAACACTCAAATTTTTTTTAAATATTTTTTAACAAAAATCGCTATATTTAGTTACAAAAAAAAACTTTTTTTTTCGAGTAACAGTTATCCATGCACATGTGCATATGTATCATTACTTCAACAAATTCCGTAATACGTTATCAGTAATAGACAATTGCACTTTAATTTACAATACCATCTGTAATACACTACTTTTTACATTACCAATATTCAAAATGCACATGTGCATCATTAGGTATAACCATGATATAACATGTTTTGGTACAAAAAGTTGGTGATTTTGAATGGATAAGTAGGCCCATATACATGTTTTTTGGTTAGTTATATCTAGTGGTTGATGGTTTGGCTATAGTTGTTACTTTATGATGTAATATGATGATTGGATGGTATAAATGGTGTTGATATACATGTAATAAAGTCAAAATATTGGTAATGGTATTGTATTATGGATGGTAGGAGGTAATGATATTGTATTATGGATGGTAGGAGGTAATGGTAGTGTATTATGGATGGTATGATATATGAAAGGGAAAGTGTATTCAAAGTAGTGTACCAAAACACCTTATTTCATGTTGATACATATAGATGCACATGTGCATTTCTAATATTGGTAATGTTGAAAGTAGTGTATTACATATGGTAGTGTAAATGAAAGTGCAATTGTCTAATATTTGTAATGAGTTACGAAATTTGTCAAAGAAATGATACATATGCACATGTGCATGTTTGTGTATTATTGATGGAATGATAGATGAAAGAGAAAGTGTATTCAAAGTAGTGTACCAAAACACCTTATTTCATGTTGATACATATAGATGCACATGTGCATTTCTAATATTATTAACGTAAAAAGTAGTGTATTACACATGGTAGTGTAAATGAAAGTGCAATCGACTAATATTTGTAATGAATTACGGAATTTGACAAAGAAATGATACATATGCACATGTGCATGGATAACTGTTACTCGAATTTTTTTTTGAAATCTTTTTATTTTTTTATTAACAAAATATAGCGATTTTTCCAAAAAAATAGTAAAAAAAAAAATTTGGGTGTTTTTTAGATTTTTTTAGGAATTACTGTTTGTGTTCACACTGGTTCTCGCAATAAAGGGTGGTTCCTAACGGATCCTTTTCATATATATATATATATATATATATATATATATATATATATATATATAGAAACGCGATCGGGAGAAAACGATCAAAAGTGTGAGAACGGTGAGAACGCTTACTGGCCTAACACGTGTCACGCCGCTTAGAGAAAGGCGGAGGGGCTTTTTTGTCCTTTCATATTTCTTTTTTTATTAACGTGTGTCCCTTTATCTTTTCATTTTTTTGGCGTTTAATAAATACGCTGCGTTTTTATTGTTTTTAGATAAGAATTATATTAAATATTTTGGCGTTTCAAGTATTGTTTTGGCGTTTTTATTGTTTTTTAGATCAGGATGCAGGCTTTTAATGTAAAAAACATCAGTAATTTTCTTGATTTTTATTATATCAAGTGTTTTGCCATTTAAGATACAGGCCTATAATGTGACAGGCAATTATGGCGTTTTGAAAATATAAATAATTTTCAATTTTCCATGTAATGGCATTAATATAACTATAATTTTTTGGCAATAAATGACCCCGTCTCTTTATTTTATTGTTTCTTTTCAATTTTCATCTGTCAATTAGTGTTGATTTTTACAGTAATTCTTTGTTTGCGTTTTTTGGCGTTTTATATATCAACCTCATACTTTGCTAGCATTCGTTCTCTCAGTTTTCAAACTATCAGACGTTTTGTTGTTTTTTGTAGTTTTTGGCGTTTTATACTCAATTTTTTTTTTAAAAAATAGCAGAAAATTAAATGATAAACAAGAAAGAATTACATAACAAAACAATAGAAAATTAATTTTTTTTTTAAATTATAGTAAATTTCTCATTCAAATCTTCACTGTCATCAGCCTCTTCTACTTTAACTTTTTTGGCGTTTTGAAGCTGATTTTGAATGCCTTCTGTAGATCCTTATTTTCCTACATACCGGCCGTCTTTAGAAGATGCTTATTTTTGTGGCAACCTTTATGGTGGGTGGAGATATACTTGTTTGATGACATGTTGAAGACCAACGCCTGCTCTAATGTATTGATCCATTCATGCCATCCATATATCCATCAAGAACAAAGTGACATGATGTTATATCAGTGTCATTAGTCTCTTTATCTTGAATAATTATCCATCTCATTCAGCAAAAGATTATAGAGATACCAAACTCACAGAAGAATCTATTTAGTGAAACCACACTCAGATCAATACTCAATATAGCAGAATCGAGGTTCTGCATCTGTGGCTTTTTTAAGTATTTTATTGGCGTTTTTAAAGTGAATGGTTTCTAGGGAATATGGCGTTTGTTTATGGTTTTGTGATAAGTTGTTTGTGGAGAGAAGTCTCTCTTTATAGGTTGTTTTTGGAGCGTAGTTTAGGCGGGTTTTTATTTAATAAATGATATTAATAAAGTAGCCGTCTTTTTATTTTACTGTGTATTTTTACTGTTTTTTATGTTCAGCTTCTTATGAGTTTTTAGTGTCATACACTTTCCATCTCCCAGGTTTGGCGTTTTTGAATGGGTTTAAGTAGTTTTTGGCGTTTTTTCCCCATTTTTAGCTTTTATTAAATATTACTTTTGCAAATTACTTTCATTAGAGTTTTGGAGTTTTTGGCGTTTTTACTCCATTTAGGGCGTTTTCATACGCATTATGACTTTTTTGGCGTTTTATTAAGATAATGTATTTTTTTATTCTAAGTTCAAAAATACATAGCAAACAACAGAAAAAGAAAATTAAAAAAATAAAAATAAAAACAATTAATCTTCCAAATCTTCACTGTCATCAGTCTCTTTCTTCATTGAATCATGTTAGCTGGTGGTTTGGCTTAGCCATGCTTGTGTTTTTGTGGCCGTTTGGAAAGACAAAATGACATGAGTTTTTCTTTGAATATGTATCTTCAAACAACTCATTAGTGTCATTCGTCTTTTCAAGCCATTAAAATATTCATCAGGAACAAAACAAAGAAAAATGACATAAGTCTGACCCCAACATCTTTTTGTTTATGATTTGTCCATCTCATGCAGCAAAAATGTTATTTGAGTCCCAGCACCTTAGGGTAGAATGCATTATCCGAAACTTTGGCGTAGAACAATATTTTGAATATACAAGAAACGATATTTGGCATTTTTGGCGTTTTACTGAGGTAATAGTGTATCTGAAAGAACCGTCGATCTTTTGGAATCTTTTTGATGTTTGAGTGTTTTGGCATTTTCTAAGATGAATGATATATAGTAGAAAATATGGCGTTTTGAGTAGTTGTGTTTGATGTTTTGGGGATTTTGGCGTTGTAAGTTTGAATGTTATATAGTTGAAAATATGGCGTTTCAGGTTCTGGGGGTGTGTTTTTATGTCTTGGATGTTTTTTGTTTATATAGGGATGCGTTTTGGGCAGTAATGGCGTTTATTCATTAGTTGGCGTTTTGGTTTAGAAGTGTAAAGACATTTTTACCCTTAATGAAGCGCGTCGACTCAATAGAATTCGTGTTATTTACGAAAATGCCACCGCGTCATCTAGTCCATAGATTGTTTTGATCTGACGATTCATAAGCGTTCTCTCCGTTCTCACACTTTTGAGCGTTTTCTCTAAATCCCGACCCTATATATATATATATGATCCGGTTCAAGAGAGAACTACACCGAGTTGCGAGAACCATAAGAACCATTTTAGACCAATCAAAGAATGCCACATCATCTCATCATATGATCAATTGGGAGTGTTAATTTGATAATTTTAACATCTTTTGTTTCTCTCTCCTTTGTCAGATTTTCTGTCACCTCATCTTTCTTCTTTTTTAAAGCCCCCCTCTCTCTCATATACACTGAACACACAATTTCAAAAGCGATTTTCAAAATTCAGATCCAGTTTCTCTCTAATCGCTCACGGCCACAGACCACCACCACTTCACCTCCCAATTGGCTCCCTATCCTACCGACCCAAATCACTAACCACCACCACCACCATCGACATCGTCGCCTTTCACGGCGGCTCCGCCGTGCCGGAGACAATCAGGGACGAACTGAGCTTCTACGGTCGTTATGCCAAACGTGTCGGAACCGGTGCTCCAGTTTATCTCGCTGCTGTGCTTGAATACCTTGCTGCTGAAGTAAGTTTTGTGTAGTTATTATTGTTTTTATAGATGTTGTAGTTTCAATTTTGTAATTTGAAGTTTAGGGTTTCGTTAATAGATTTAAGGGTTTCAAAATTAACTTGAAATTTGTAAATTAGGGTTTTAAAATCCACTGTTTTGGGGATAAGTTTGTTCATTGCAACAATTTGAAATTTGCGGTTCAAACTCATCAACTTTTGGATTAGATTTCGATGATTTTTCGGTGTAACTATTGTTCATTTCAAACAGTTTAAAACTTTTCAAATATGATTTCATTGAAGTTCGATCTGTTTGAACAAATCTGAAAATACATTTGCTTATAATATTCTGAAAACTTGCTTAAAAAGTCATTTTTTCGATATTCTATATCATATCCTGAAACAATAATACATCGGAATTTAAAAAAAAGAAAAGAAAAGTATACATAAATGTAGGATCGTTTGCACGACCAAAACGAGTCGTTCAGAAGAGTTCTAATCAATACGAGAGGCGGAAACAAACGTATCGACTTTGAATCAGCTTGATATACACTCTAATTGTCTTGTTTATTGATATAATCACGTTTTACAGGCTGTAGATACTTCGGCAGCACCTCGGTACCGGAATCAGAAAAATTTCAAATAAAATGACAAGTCTGCTATTTATAGATGTGCCATTTCGCATGGAATGGACAAGATCCATTTCGTGCGAAATGGACAATGTCCATTTCATGCGGAATGGCTCTTGCCATTTCGTGCGGAATGGTCCATCATCACTAGAACCCTATTATCTAGCCTACCGAGCTCCATTCTATCCAATCTAGACACAAGACTCGATACAAGACGAAGTCGACAGACATATGCACCAACATACTCCCCCTTGGATGTTGACGAAGTCTTCGGTGTCGAGTCTTCAGTATGACACGTCTTCAATCTTGATCAGTCTTCGTGCTCTATCTAAAGTAACTGACAGTGTAAGCTTCCATCAAACTCTATCTTCTTCTCTCTCTCTCTCTTTTCCAGGATCTCAACCTGGCTCTTTACCATTCAAACTCCCCCTTGAATGTTGATCTTTTTAATCTTCAATCTTCTCTTTCTCTCACTCTTCAACAACAACAACTGGCTCGGACATCATGATTCGAAACTGGCTCTTCTATCTTCAGACTCCCCTTTGCTAGCAGACTCCCCCTTAAGTTGATCCGGGATCGTAATATGTCATAGCATTTCCACAGGTTCAGATCGTCTCCTGGCTCTTCGTAGCAATAGGATCTGGAATCTGGCTCAAACTCTGCTTAGCTTATAAGAATCGAAACCTGGCTAACCTGCACACTCTCTACCTCAAAATAAATTTCACAAATTTAATAATTTGACAAATTTATAAATCACTTGCAGGTATCGATCAAAAATGATTTAACATTTTAAAATCTTAGATGACCACTTGAAAGAATATCATTTTTCTTTTTTTCAAACAAACTTTCCCAAACCAACTGTTCTTCATGCTTAACACTTGGAATTTTGAAAATCAGCTTTTCATCATCAGTTGTCGAAAATCTTTTTGAATTTTTCAAAATTTTATGCTAAAACACTCCGAAAAACTTTTTGAATTTTTATAATGAAAAACAGTAAAGAAATATTTACAGACAATATTTTTGTGAGCTTGTGTAAGAGGATCATATCAATTTATGAGACAAATCACTAGCCGTTAAGCTTTAAACATTTTAAGTTCTAAACAATTCACATAGATTGACGATATTGTTGTGTCCTCTTAAACTCAATCTAAAAACTTTCGAAATGCCTACCGATACGTTAAGATATATTAATTTTGCACTAAATTCTTATGGACCCCACGATCTCAGCATATCCCCTCATCATGCAATACACTGACTCAAGTAATGCCTTTAAACTTTCATCAACTGTGATATGTGCGAAAACAACACAGAATGTTTAAACATTAACAATCAGGTCGATCTTTCGATACGCAGAGAAAGTCCAATGTTTAAACAAAATAAGAAATAAAACCAAGTTGAATATGTTTAGATCTTAACCACCAGTTCGATATTCACATATACGCAGAGGTGATCCAAGATTTAAACGAAACACCAATAAAAATAAAGCAGAATGTTCAGGCACTAACATCCAGTTCGATACTCACGTATACGCAGAGGATGTCCAATGCTTAAACAAAATAAAGAAATCAAACAAGTTTAAATCTTTGCAAAATGAAATACACAATCATAGTGACTTTTTTAGCAAGTTGTGAAAATTCACAAACTGACCGGCTTTTATGCTCTTTTAGCATTCAGCGATTACTGAGTAGGTACACAGTCACGAAGGATAAAACTAAGTACTATGCTTTCAACCGCGTTTCCCACTAGAACTAGGCCTTTTCATTTAAGTTTGTATCGTTATCGCAAATCTACTAGTCTAGCTGAGCCTATCGTCACATCTTTAGTGAGACCGTTTATTACATTTGACTTTCCATTTCTTTAGTGTACTGTGACAGTCTAACTGATGTACTATCATTTCCTCTTTTTCACTACAAAACTCTTTTTCATTTTCTCATGTTTTTGTCATTTTTTCAAATTTTCAAAATTTCTAAAATTTTTTACTCCCCCTAAAATCCAAAATATGTTTTAATTTTTGATTTTACGGGAAAATTTGGAAAATAAAAGCAGTAAACTGTACAAGGTAAAGTGACAAACTAATGTGAATTGCTTCAAATCGCCATCCACTTGGCATAAACAATCAGAACTCCCCCGACAACAAACTATTTTCCCATTATGATTTCAAAACACTTAAGTTTGTTTTAATCAAATGGTTTTTCCGGAAAATTAGTTTGTGGGGTTTCATCACTTTGTTTTCTCAACCACTTGTATGAAAGTTAAATCAAGTTCAACTTAATGACCTTGATTAACCACTTGTAGGTACTTATCACAATACCATTTGTAAATCGAAATATGACATTTTTTTTTAATTTTGAGAAAGATGCCTATTCATGCTCCACGATTACCAGCTTGAGAGCTCCGGCAAGTCAAGATTTTAAGTAGAAAATGCTGTCACCCAAGCCTGACCAGTCTTGGGTGGGTAACTACATCTCATTGATTCATAAAATTCTTTTGCTCCTTTTACCTTTCCGTCGACCATCTTCTCAAAAATATATTTCACATTCCCATTAAAAGCCTTTTCAGCATCAAATTCTTCTTTACCAGGGAAGAATTGATCTGAGATCTCAATATTTCCAACTTTTAACTTCAAGTTTTCTTTTGAAAATGGTGGAAAGTTGTCATCGTTCATTTCTGGAACGGAATTCTCATCACTTTTCACAACAAATGACTCCTCTGACTTTGACGAGTCAGATTCATTGTCAGAACTACTCTCTGATTTAACAACCCATTTTTGTTTGTTTAAATCGACTTTTCTTTTGTAAAAACGTTTCGAACTTTCACCAACTTCAAAAGTCGAATTTTTGAACAATTTGAATTTTTCAGTTGATTGTTCTGTTTTATCAACATATTTCTTTTTCAATTATGAGTTTGAAGAAACTCCCTGTTTTGTGTTGGTGAACTTTGTACAATTCCAAGCAATGTGTCCAACTTCTTGACATTTGAAACAGGTTCTTCGTTCAACTCTCTTCTCAGATTCTTTCAACATATTCTTCTTTCTTTCAGCAAGAAACTCTTTGTTTGTCTGTTTCCAGAAAGGTTCCTTCTCTTCTTCATCTGAACTTGTTCCTGAAACAAATTTAGTTTTTGGTTTATAAGTTTTCTGATTTTTATAATTTTCTGGGGAAATGAACCCTAAACCTTTCTTTTTCAAATTACTATTATGGTTTGGTTTCTTTTGAAAACCAGAACCAGAACTGTAACCTTTTTTCTTGTTCAATCTTTGTTGAACTCTTGAAGTGTACTTTTTAGGTTTTTCAGTAAGATTTACATCTTTTATTTCAGAAATATTAATTTCTGTTAATTTGAAAACCTGTTTGATCATTTCAGTTTTGACACTTCTTATTGGAAATTCTTCATCAGAAAATAATTTGTCAGAATCATTCAAAGTATATGCTACTTTGAATGCTTCGTCCTTCAAATTATTTTTCGACATCAGAAATTCTTTATTGTAAACCCGTTTGACCGGTGAACTCGGACTCTTGTCTGATGAACTCGAACTTTCAGATTTAGACTCCGACTTTGACTCTTCATCCATATCCAACACCTGATCGACCACTTTCTTTAATAACTCAGACTCATGATCAGTGTCAGACGCTGTGAATGTGACGTCAATGTTGTCTGGTAACTCATCAATGGTTTCAGACTTTAACTTTATGTTGACTGCCTTTTTTAATTGCTCCTCATTTGGTTTTCTGGGAGAATAACTTTCCCAGATCGGAGGCGGACACTTGTTATACTTGACACTTTGTTTCTTACCAATATCCTCTTCCGTCTTTTTATCTTGAAAAGCTTCAAGACCTGCAACAGTGGGATAAACTCTATCAATCAAATAATCAGAAGATGTATAACTCATAAGCAATCGTTTGATTCTTTCATTCTCAATCCTTTCAGTCTCCAACTCCTGTTTCAGCTTTGCACAATCTTCAATATACTCATTGATGACCTTCTGCTTAGTCATTAATGTTGAACTCATCATTGTTTCAGCAACTCCCATTTCTAGGTTTGTTTTAGTCAAACTATCAACCGTTCTGTTCAGCTCATCATATGATTCTTTTACATACTTCACATCAAACAACAATTTTTCTTTCAACTCTTCTAGTTCACGATACTTCTTGTCTTTCTCCTCACAATCTTTGCATGGTTTCAAACATTTCAGACAAGATTTCGTGATCTCAACGATCTTTTCAACTTCGACTATTTTTTAAACTTCGACGATTTTTTCAACTTCAACAATTTTCTCAACAATTTTCTCAATCACCTTTTCACTCATCGGTTCTTCATCAAATTCTATTTTTACTTCACTTTCTTCAACTCCGGCTTTTTCTGTTGAATTTTCTTCAACTTTTGCCTTTTCAGCTTCCATCTGAACTTGAATCTGTTCTTCAACAATCCTTTTTGCTTCCAATTCTTTCTCCAGTCTAGAAACCTTTTTCTTATTCAACATCTCGATCTTATCTGCAAAAAACAAATTAAAACTAAATGAGTCCAAATTTTGTCTAGCTGTATTAATATACTCTTCCTCATCATCAGTATCTTCATCACTTTCTGATGATCTGAAAATCTTCTCTCTTTTTGGCTTAGATTTGATTGACTCTTCTTCCAAGATTCGAGCAACAAATGCTGAATCAGCAGGAACGTATTTGTCCCAGCTAAATCCCTCTGCCAGTCTTTCATCATATTGATTTACTAGATAAGCTTTCTTTTTTCCATCTTCAATAGCACGAGATGATGACGATTGTTGAGCAATCTGATGATAAATCGCTTTTCGATGATAATCGTTGTTTCCAAATGGATCTTGTCTTCTGGTTGCTTCTCTGTTTGTACACTCTCGTTTAAAATGTCCATTTTCTCGGCAACGAAAACAAGTAACCTTTGATTTATCAAACCCTAACGGAGATGTAGCAGCATCCCGAAGATCATCTCTACCGGTGATTTGTTTGAATTTTTCTGCTCTTCTTACAGCACCGGCTAAACACCACTTGAGGTCCATCAACTCAAGTTCCTCAGGATCAATCTGGTCATAATCCTCCTTAGTAAGCATCGGATTTCCAATTCTTCCATAAATTAGGCTTTCATAAGATTCTAACATAGTAACAAGTGATGCCATGTGTTGCTTAGCAATTTCTGGAGAGAGATTTTGACCATTTTGTATGTTTAATGTCACATTGCATTGCAGATTTGTTGAACTCTTTCGTTGAGAACTTGGTGTTGAGAAATTCGGATCAAAACTTGAATACGATGACAAATATCCACCACTCTGAGTTGTAGTACTAACATTTGTTCCGGAAGTACCATCAGCACTGAATGCAGTCTGAATCTTCGGACTTGGAGTAGTCTCAACTCTGCTTCCTCTATAGTATAAACTATCATCTTGTTGAGCATTTGGATTATTCATGATAGCTGTTTTCTGAACATCCAATTCATATTCTTCGATCTTCTGTATGAACTTACACAAATTCATGCTTTCAGATTTTCACACATGTTTTAAAATCATCAGATAAGTTCCCCATTTGTCTTGTGGTAACGCATCAGATAGCTTATCAACCCATTCATCATCTTCCTTTTTGATCTCTAATCTTTTCATTTCCTGGACAAGATGACAATATCTATCGATAGTCCTCTTAGTCGTTTCACCTTTAGAAGCTGTAAACATATCAAAAGATTTCTTTAGTAATGCACATTTATTTTTTATCATATCAGCACTTCCCTTAAACTTTTGAATCAACGCCAACCAAATTGATCTAGCAGTGTCCTCATGTTGAAGCAAAACAAAGATATCTTCTTTTACCGCTTGTTGGAGAATGCTAATCAACATTTTTTCACTGGTGTATTTTAACTTCTCAGCCGCTGAATAATCACTTAAAGATTTTTCATTTCCACGGTCATCTGTCGGTTTAATGTAATATTTGTCCAACGAAACCCATGCATCAAACTTATAAGCTTGCACCCAAGTTTCAAAACGGTTTTGCCATCCTTTAAAATCCTCGATGTACATAAGCTTTGGAGGCTTTTGAGACGTTCCCGTTTCATTTTCAATTTCAAGAGTCTCGGCAACTGTAATTGGAGCAGCTGGAGTAGTAGCAAACGCGTTGTAAAACTCTTCTTCCATGTTTCGGTGTTGAAGGTTCACAAAAACACAATGTTCAAGTGAAATGGACGTTCAAACGAAATGGGATCTCAAACGAAGTGGACTACTTTGATGCGAATTGACTTTGGTGTGAAATGGATCTTTGGTGCGGCATGGACCTTTGGTGCGAAATGGACCTTCAAGCGAAATGGTTTTCTAACAGACCATTTCGTGCGAGATGGGGGTTCCTTTCAAGCGAATTGGCAATTTTAAGCGAAGTGGAGATCCATTTCGTGCGAAATGATATCTCTATGGTCCAATTCGTGCGAAATGAATGAAATATAACCCAATCCGTGTGAAATGAAATGCTGATTTCACCCAATCGGTCAGGTTTTTGTCAAATTGATCAAGTTTTAGGTCGATTTTAAGTCTAATTCTTTCAAGGATTGATTAAAACAGTGTTTCGCACGTTATATGTGAAATTCAATCCATTTTAACCGTAAAATCTTGGTTAATTTTGAAAAATGTTGTAAAAGAAGGTGTAGAAGTCAGAATTTTGATGAAATCAAGCTGAATCGGTAAGAACTCTTCCTCCTGAGCTCTGATACCACTTGTAGGATCGTTTGCACGACCAAAATGAGTCGTTCAGAAGAGTTCTAATCAATACGAGAGGCGGAAACAAACGTATCGACTTTGAATCTGCTTGATATACACTCTAATTGTCTTGTTTATTGATATAATCACGTTTTACAGGCTGTAGACACTTCGGCAGCACCTCGGTACCGGAATCAGAAAAATTCCAAATAAAATGACAAGTCTGCTATTTATAGATGTGCCATTTCGCATGGAATGGACAAGATCCATTTCGTGCGAAATGGACAATGTCCATTTCGTGCGGAATGGCTCTTGCCATTTCGTGCGGAATGGTCCATCATCACTAGAACCCTATTATCTAGCCTACCGAGCTCCATTCTATCCAATCTAGACACAAGACTCGATACAAGACGAAGTCGACAGACATATGCACCTACAATAAAAATTGAACTTGTAAATGATGAAAACAGTGAATCGAGTGTCAAAATTTGAGTTATTCTTGTTTCTTCATATGTTCATATCTGAATCTGACCATTGAATGAACTTGGATTGTTTCGGTCGAATTTCGGACTTTTTTCAGGTGATTTTCGACAAGTTTTGGTGAGATCAGATCAGTTTCGGTAGATTTTCAGTTTTGTTTCGGATTTATTTTTTGAACATTCCTGTAAGCAAGATTCTTAAATCGTATTATAACTTAACAAATGCAATATTTGCTTATTACCACAGTGTGAATAATGCAATATTGGTGTAATTAGTTTTTGAGCGAGTAATAGTTGATGATTATGTTTATGATGTGGAAATTTTGTTCAATTATGTTTTATAAGGAGTTTTGTTTTGTTCTATTGTTGGTTGGAGATTTGATGTGATATTTTTTGTGAGATTGCAGAGGATATTGTGAATTTAATTGTTGAATCCGGTGCGGTTCCGGCTTCCATACGACATCTTCAAGCTCCGGATTGGAAGGAAGTTGCGGAACCGAGGCCGTATGAGCATGAAGTTTACAACGAGGATGTAAAAAGTTTACATCCGTAAAAAGTTCATACGCTACACCCGTGGGTAAAAACTTGTTGCAAACCTTTTTACGTCACCCGTAAAAACTTTGTGGATAAGGGAAGTGCTTTTACTCTTGGATTTCTTGCTATAAAGGCACTTTCTCATTGTGGCATGTCTGATGCTAGTTGTGTTTAGCTGGACTAACAAATAACTTCCTTTAATGTGCACATGCAAGGTCCCCTTTGATCATGTAATATGATAGCATGTCCTGCTCGGTTCTCTAAGTTTTATATGTTGGATCATTAAAGTTTCTGGAAAACGCTACCTACTTCTCTTCTTTGCATTTATTTTTTTACACAGTATAATTGTGACTTTTTTGTGTATTTGAAGTATGAAATTAGCCTTCTAAGCTTTTATATCGTCTTTATATGTTTACAACATCCATATGCTCATTTACATTTTTTTTGCGTACTTGCGAATCGCGTAGTTACTACTTCAAATATTAGTAACAGTTTAGCTTGCTAGTAAATATAAATAGAAAGAAAATTCTAAATTCAAAGCTTCATGCTTGTAGTGGATACTAAATTGCTTTTCTTTTTATATTTACGGTATTACTAAAGAGATGCCATTTGTGAATACATTTGTCGACAACCTGAGCATCAACAACTCATCATTGATGTTGGAGCTCTACCTCGTCTTGTTGCTCTGCTTAAGAGACACAGGGATGACGAGAACTCTCGAGTAGTCAACTGTGTTATAAGAAGAGTTGCAGATGCAATCACAAACCTTGCCCATGAGAATAGCAGCATCAAGACCCGTGTTAGGTTACTTTAATTGCACCATCTACTATTACAACTTGTATGTAACATACTTACAGTTTGTTTGACGATTATCACATTTCATGTTCAGGGTTGAAGTTGGAATCCCTCCTCTTGTGGAATTGCTTGAATTTATTGATGCTAAGGTGCAGAGAGCGGCTACAGGGGCCCTGCGTACTTTAGCTTTTAAAAATGATGAAAAAAGTTTACAACCGCGGCTTAAAAAAGTTTAATTTTTTTAAACCGAGACGTAAAAAAAAGTTTACTTTTTTTTAACTGGGGCGTAATTGTCACACCCCAACCGATGGCGGAAATATCGGAGTGAGACGAATATAGATTGATCATCACACATAACGCTAATTGTGACAATAGAATTTAAGATAAACTGATTTCATACATAATCAAAAGTGTTACAACACATAGAAATACAAGTACAACATGTTTGATACACGAAAACAATACAATGAACAAGTACAAAATTGATACAACATATTAAAACCTAAGACGTCTATATGTGTATCTAGGCATCATCGCTACTTCAATTTCATAGCATCGTCATCCTCAACCTGTAACATGTTTAAAATAAAGTTCAACACAATAATGCATTGGCGAGTATACAGGTTTTCATACATAGCATAAAAAGATAAGTTTTAAACAATTCCACATGGCAAGCTATTCGAAACAAGATAAACAATAAAACCGGCATGTGTTTAACTAATCAAACCAAGATGAAACACAATAAGTGTTTTGGTCAAAAATTACCTAAGCAATTAAGTGATCAAATTAGTTTTGTGAGGTAGTGTGCTACGAATGTGTATCGAAAATAACCTGGTTGAGTTGTTTGCAAAAACAGTTTTCAGGATATAGCTTAGGATATTGAGCTATATCTATAATCAAACAATGAGCAAAGAGAAAAGGGTGACATGAGATCTACGAGGAAAGCCCTTGATCAATCTAGATCGCCGGCACAAAACCTCGAAGCTAACAATCGCAGCTGCCTTGTTCTTCTTATTACTTCAAATGTCAGGATACAGTGCAGGATATTGACCAGATCGTTGCTAAGTGTTACAATGTTTTTCAGAATGTGTGTGAATAACGAAAGAAAGTATGAGAGCTCGAGAGTAGTGAATGTGTTTTCCTATGTGATCTGGTTTATATATTTATAGTTACAAAAAGAAAACAAAATCTCCTAAAATAGGGGGATGCCAGCGAATATTCCACGTGAACGTTGAAGACCAAGTAATGCGGATTCAACATTCTTCTTCGAACAACTTGGACCGAGTCTTCAGGGGAAGAGGTCTTCATGAACGTTGTGAACTTGTACTCATACTCCTGCACACAATTCGTTAGTAATCCTCAGGATACAGTATCAGGATGTTACCAATATCCTGATTCAGCATCCTGGTTGCGAACATATATTATGTAATCAAGATATAATTCAAGATACTATCCAGGATATGGGCTCAGAATTTCACCCATAACAATTGTCCCAAAAAATGTTACCGTTAAGGATCCTGGATCTAACGGTTACATTTTTCACGATAACTGAGGTAATTAATAGATAAGACTTGATGTGACCGCTTGTAACCGCTCAGTCTATATTTACTCATTGCTTCCCTATATCTTCTCATCCTCATCTCCATTTAATCTCCATCAAGAAGGAAAAAGGTAAAAATCCTCTCTCTCTTCTCATCTCCTTTCTCTTCTTTTCTTCACACTATTCCGGCTAAGATATGGCGAAGCAAACAAGATCCAGCTCCGGCGATTCTGCTCCCACATTTATCCACCAGAATATCCTCCAAGATCCGGAGAAGGAAATATGTTCATTTGACAGCGCTCACCTGTCGGCCCTTAAAACCTCCGACATCTTTCCGGAAGGGACTATGTTCCGGCCGTTTGATTGGGAAATCCGATCAAACATGGTTTCTAATGAATGGCTGTGTTTCAATGCGTTTCCATTCACCTTAGGGCTTCAATTTCCTTTCCCTGACTTTATCACTGAGTTTTTTCGTATCACCGAGATTAGCTTTAGTCAGACGATGCCAATGCTTTGGCGAGTCTTGCTTATTCTTAATCGAATCAAGAATACCCACATTCCTGATCTTTCCGTTCATGACCTTCCTTTAGCAAACCGGCTTAGATGCCATGGTTCTTGCCGATTCCTGTTTTACTCTACCTCCAGCGATCCACTGATACTCCGTGCCACCAGGAACGAGGATGAATGGAAATCCAAATTTTTCTTTGTGAAAAGAGATTCGATCCCTGGTGGAGCGGAATATCCGGTGAATTGGTTGAGAAACGGTAGGATTTAGGGTTTTAGGATGATCCTATCTTATATCCTGTCTTATATCTTGAACAAATTTTTTGTTTTCTTGTATACAGCTGATTTCAGGAAGCTTGTACCTCCTCTTGCTGACTCAGAGAAGAGAATCAACACCATCAGACTTCTCCTAGAAGTTGAAAGAAGTTTCAATCCGTACCCAGCGTCTTCAAGCCAACATTCCAGCTCAAACATGTCTGGTAAGAATCCAGCTCAATATCCTGCATACATTTTTTTTTTATTTGATATCGTAATGAAAAGGGTTTTAAAGTTGCTCCCTGTATGCAGATGCCAGCTAAGTTCCGATCCTCTTGGACCTTGATGAGCTTGACAGCTCTCCTACTCCTGTCAACGTCAAGAAAGAGACCCCGCCATCACCAGCTCCAAACCGGTCATTGCTCCTAAGCCTAACCCAAGGACTCGTGCTTCCACGTCCAAGAAGAGAAAGGGTTCAGAGACCACCACTCCAGCTTCTGAAGGATTGTCCTATGAAGAACTCATCTTCACCAAGTCCTTAGAGCCTATGACCTCCTTCCTTAATAAGGTAATATCCTGGTACTACATCCTACACATATATTCTGATGGAATATCCTGGTTAGTAAATTGTAACCTTTACCTGTACCCTAAATTGCAGGGTCTCCAGCATCTGCTCCATCTTTACACTGATGCCTGTGGTACAGCTAAGCTCTATGAGGCCAAGACCAAACAAATCGAGACCACCATAGCTGACCAGGGCACCATTACTGAAGCCAAGACCCGACATTATGAGGATAAGCTGAAGAAGGTCACTCAGGATGCCGAAGTGAAGCTGGCAGCCGTCCATGTTAAGCACGAACAGGCCATGATCTCCTTCCGGGAGGGGATAAAAAATTCCGCAGTTGTCTCCCTGCTGCAGGCTCGGATCAAAATGGCTTATGAAGCCAAGGAGACAGGTCTTGAGTGCGCATTCTAGCCGGTTGACTCCCGGGTGGCAAAGCTTAAGGAGCTCGGAGGCAATCCTGTACCATATCCAGCCAAAGCTGGAGTTGGAGAGACTTCTAAAACAGCCGAGGTGGTGGACAAGGCTGGAGAGAAGAAGGATGCTGGAGAGGATGCTGGTCAGGGTGCTGAAGCTGAGAAGGCGGAGAAGGATGGTGGTGATGCCGCTGTGTGAGGGTATTCAAGTTGGCAATGATGGATATTGACGCCTAGGCCGGAGCCCACTTTTTTAAATTTGAATGTTGGTCTGTAATCCCCAAAACAATTTACTTTTCCTGCACTTTACTTTTCCTGCACTTGAACAATTTATATTTCCTGCATGCTTTTGAACAATCAACAGTTGAAGGTGGAGGGATCATGGGTTCCAAGACGAAGCCTTCAACTGTTTAGGTAAATATATTATAGAACTATTTGCACTGTTGGTGGATGGGTCTCGTTTTGAGATGAAGCCAACAGTGCAACCTTTTGCTTGTGAATAATAAATAACTAACTTTTCAGCCTTATCTTTATTGTTGTATTTTTATCGCATGTGTTTGATTTCAAAAGCATTTCTCCTTAAATATCCTAGGAAACATTTTGGGAAAATATCCTGAAAAGTATTCTGAAAAATATCCTGATCAGGGTACTCATAACTCAAAAAAAAAAAAAAAAAAAAAAACTTAAGTTACTTAGATAAGATTTCAAAAGAAAAAAAAGGAGAGATCATACCAAAGACCCCTAGAGAGTTGATTCCAATCTTCCATCTCATGGATGCCCCCTGTGCACATTCAGGAATCTGAGTTCATCCTTTGAATTGTATTAAGGTGTATGTCCCCTGTGTTCAGCATATCTGAAGACTTAAGAATTTCTCAATGTGAATATAGCCATATTTTGTTTAAAACCTGTCCTTAGACTTTAGTTTTTCTGGGGATAAGCCCTGAATATCCTGGGGATAAACCCTTAATATGCTAGGGATAAACCCTGATTTTCACGCGCTACAGGCGGGTGTGTATAAACTCCAAGACTTAGAAATGTGAAAACCTTTAAACCTTAGAGAGTATGAAAATACCCTTTCATGAGAGAGGGTGATCAATCCCCATATACCTTAAGGATCCAGGATATAGCCAATAATAACGAAATTGTCAGCCACTTTTACATGAACTAGTCCCGCTATCTTGAATTATCCCTGAATAACTTGCGCTCCAGGCGGGGTGTTTAAACCCAACTCGAGAGAAAGGTGAATACCTTTAAACCTTTGAAGGGATAAGGATCCCTTAAACGTGAGAGAGGGGGCCAATCCTCCAATCTTTCGATTTATCTTGAACATTTATCCTGGAGTGATATCCTGAATCATATTCTGCAAACAACCTTAAACTAAGGTGTGTGTTAGCTTGGCTAACACCCCTCCGATGCTTAAGTCAGTATTGGGTTCAAAAAGAAATAAAATAAAATTATATTTAAAAGAAATAGAATTCATATCATCCTGAGTTAGAAATTCAATTCTAAACTCATTTAAAATTGGCTTTGAGGTGTATAGCATTCCAGGATCTTGGCAATGCATCCCCCTCCATATTCTTAAGTCTGTATGCTCCCTTCCCAGATTCTGATTCAACCTCGTATGGTCCTTCCCACTTTGGAGCAATCTTTCCATCAGCAGGATTAGTAGTATTTCGAAAAGCCTTCCTTAACACCCAATCTCCGACCTGAAACCTTCTAGTCCTTAGGTTCTTGTTATATGCTCTGGATATCCTCTGTTGATATGCTGCCATCCTTAGCTTTGCCGCATCTCTTGTTTCATCCATAGTATCTAATTCTTGGCACAAAGCTTTAGGATTCGCCTCAGGATCCCGGAGGCCTGATCTTGCTGTAGGTATCACCATTTCTGTCGGGATCACTGCTTCTGCCCCAAACACCAAAGAAAATGGGGTTTGCCCAGTTGCACCCTTTACTGTTGTTCTATCAGCCTATAAGACAAAGGGTAATTCTTCTGCCCATCTTCCTTTCTTAGCCCCTAGTATATTCTTCTAATTGTTGACAATTATCTTGTTCGAGGATTCTGCCTGCCCATTTGCGTGAAGATGTACCGGTGTGGATGTGATCATCTTGATTCCCCAACTTTTGCAAAAATCGGTGGTTCTCTTGCTAATGAACTGAGAGCCATTGTTAAATATTATCTCAGCTGGTATCCCGAACCTAGTCAGTATATTCCTTTTTATGAAGGATACTACTTCTTGGTCTCTGACTTGAACAAATGCCTCAGCTTCAACCCATTTGGAAAAATAGTATGTCATTGCTAGCATAAAAACTTTTCCTCCTGGAGCCTTGGGCAACTTCCCCACTATGTCCATCCCCCATTTCATGAATGGCTAAGGGGAAGCAATATGATATAATGGCTCAGCAGGCTGATGTAGTATATTGCTGTGCCTTTGACATGCATCACATCTTCGAGCATATTCTGCTACATCTTTCCTCATTGTCGGCCAATAGTATCCTATTCTTAGCACCTTCGAGAATAGTGATCTGCCCCCAGTATGGTTGCCACAATCTCCTTCATGGATATCCTGAAATACCTCCTCGGTCTTAGGATCCTCCAATCACCTCAAGTATGGTCCTGCAAGAGACTTTTTATACAAAATATTATCTATAATAGTAAAACGAGACACCTTCATCCTGAAAGCCTTAGGATTCTCATCTTTAGGGATGTCTCCTTCTTTAAGGTATTTTATGATCGGAGCTGTCCATGACTCAGGATTCTTCTCAGGATACTCATCGTCAGGATCCTGGATACTTGACACTTCCTTATCCTGAGGCTTGAAGTGTTCCATCGCAGGATACAGGATATGTAGTATCGGTATTTGAGTTCCTTCCGGTATCCCGACTTTTGATCCCAAGTTTGCCAAAGCATCTGGTTTAGCATTATCCTCTCTTGGTACCTGTTCAAGTGTAAAAACTTCGAAATATCCTGCTAATTTTTTGACAATTTCAAGATATTCGATTAATCTTTCACCTTTGACTGCATAGGATCCATTGAAATGGTTAGTAATTAATAAGGAATCAACATATACTTGCAAATTTTTAACATTCGTGTTCTTGGCCAACTCTAATCCTGCAATCAAAGCCTTATATTCTGCTTCATTATTAGTGGCAGGAAATTCACATCTAATAGCCCGGGGTAATATGTCCCCCTGTGGCGATTTTAGTAGTATACCCAATCCTACACCTCTCACATTAGATGCACCATCAGTTTATAATGTCCAGGATTCTAAGGTTTCTCCTAGTTGTTGTACTTCTAGGTCTACTTCCTTTTGAATATCACTACTGAAATCAGCCACAAAGTCTGCTAGAGCCTGAGATTTTATAGCATTTCTGGGTTCATACACTAGATCATATGCACTTAGCTTTACTGACCACTTAGCCATTCTACCCGACATCTCAGGTTTTCTAAGCACATTTTTAACAGGATAATTAGTTTTAACATGAATCCTATGTGCCTCAAAATAATGTCTAAGCTTAGTTGATGCCATAACTAGGGCTAATATCAATTTCTCTAAATGTGAATATCTAGTTTTAGCATCTAATAAACTTTTACTAACATAATAGATAGGATACTGCTGACCTTCATGGTCCTTGACCAAAACAACACTTACTGCATTCCCTGATATTGCAAGATACAGGGATAATGGTTCACCATCCTCGGGCTTCATCAATAAAGGTGCAGTTGAAAGATATTGCTTTAACTCCTGCAAGGCTGCTTCATGCTTTTCTCCCCACTCGAATTTCTTATTTTTCTTCAGGATATCGTAGAATTCTTTACATTTCTCTAAGGATCTTGATATAAATCTGTTCAGGGCTGCTACTCGTCCTGTTAATCTTTGTACATCTTTCATGTTGGAAGGTGACTTGATATCCAGGATAGCTTTGATCTGTTCTGGGCTTGCTTCTATACCCCTTTTAGTTACCAGATATCCTAAGAACTTTCCTGCTCCCACTCCAAAATGGCACTTGGCAGGATTTAGCTTCATGTTATACTGATCCAGGATATCAAATGCTCCTTCAATATCCTGGAGATGATCCTCAGCCTTCTTGGATTTTACTACCATATCATCAATGTACACCTCCATGGTGTCCCCCAGTTTGTCTTTAAACATCATGTTCACCAATCTCTGGTACGTTGCACCTGTATTTTTCAAACCAAAAGGCATAGCAGTATAACAATAAATACCTGTTGGAGTCATGAAAGCAGTATCCTCCTGATCTGAAGGTTCCATTTGGATCTGCTGAAATCCTAAGGATGCATCCATGAAGGTTAACATCTCATGACCAGCAGTTGCATCCACCATCGAGTCTATATGAGGCAGAGGAAATGGGTCTTTAGGACATGCTTTGTTCAAGTCTGTGTAATCTACACAAACTCTCCATTTCCCATTCTTCTTTTGAACTACAACCACATTTGCTAGCCATTTGGGAAATTTAACTTCCCTAATCATTTTGGACTTCAATAATCTTTCAACCTCTTCTTGAATAATTACATTTCGCTCTGGAGCAAACTTCCTTCTCTTTTGTTGAACAGGCTTGAAAGACCTGTCAATTCCAAGCTTGTGAGTGATAATATCCTTAGAAATACCTGTCATATCCTCATGCTTCCATGCGAATGTTGACATCCTGTATTTCAAAAAGTTAGTTAACTGATCTTCAATATCCCGAGGGATATTGGTTCCTACGAGCACCGAGATATCTGGATTATCCTGGTGCAGGATAATATTTTTTAACATCCTGCTCTGAAGCCTCCACGATATCCTGGGCTCGCATCTTTAATTGCTATCCTGCCTTGGGCTTTGTTGAGGATTTCATCGAGGAAGAATAACATTCCTTTGCCTCTTGTTGATCACTTTCCACCTTGACAACCCCCAAAGGGGTAGGGATCTTGATACACTGATGATAGGTTATTGGCACAGCTTTCATATCATGGATCCATGGCCTACCCAATATGATATTGTAGCAGGATAAGGAGTCCATGACACAGAAACGTTGCATTGAGTTGACTCCTTCAACATATACTGGCAACTTTATTTCTCCCACAGTATTCTTGGCCTCTCCACTGAACCCAACAAGTACAGTGGATTTTTAAGTGATCTCCATCGGGGCAATATTCATGCTCTCTTCAATGTTTCCATTTGAATAATGTTGACGGAGCTGCCATTATCCACCAGTATCATGCGCACAAAATGATTAGCAATATATAAAGTTATTACCAAACCATCATGATGGGGATCCTGGACAGTATCCCTGTCATCACTGTCAAACGTGATCACTTTATCAATTGTGAGGGTTGTCATCTTGGTTGGCTTGTCTCCGCGTTCTGCCTTAGCCTCCTTGCGTGTCTTTTTGCTGCAGAATAAGAGGTCCCACAAATGTCGAATCCTCCTGAGATAAAGTTAATTATCTTGGCGTCGGCGGGAGGTGATGCTGCTCGTTCAGGATCCTTCTCAATATCCTGACCCTTATTCTTCTTTCTTCCCAGAAGATCCTTCAGATATCCTTTGCTTAGCAGGTAGCTTATTTCCTTCCTCAAAGCTATACAATCCTTCGTAATATGTCCAAAATCCTCATGGAAGGCACACCATTTGGATTTACTTTCCAATCAGCCTTTTGCTGGTTCTTTTTGGGCCACCTGGCTTTATCTCCTAAACCCTGCATGGCATACATTAGTTCAGGTATATTAACAGAAAAACAGTATTCTGAAAGTTCAGGATACTCCTCAGGATCCTCATCCTCAACAGCATTCACTTTCTTATTATCATTCCTGCCATATGGCTTAGAACGATACGACTTATACGAGGATTCTGACTTCCTGTTAGTTGATTCATAGGTTGAGGATGAATTCATCCTCTCTTGCATCTTTTTATCATTCTCCAGTCGAATATATCTTAAAGCCCTGTTTAGAGCTTCATCCAGGTTCCTGCAAGGATTCATTACAGGATCCTGGTAAAATTGAGAATCCTTTTGTAACCCCATCTTGAAAGCCTGCACAGCTGTAGCAACGTCAAGATGTGGGATATCTAAGGACTCTCTGCTAAACTTATTCACGTAATCCCTCAAGGATTCTTGTGGACCTTGAGTTATCCTGTAGAGATCACTGGTTAGTTTCTCAAAACTTCTACTGCAAGAAAACTGACTATTAAACAAATTAACCAAATGAGCAAACGATGTAATTGAATGAGGTGGAACATTTAAGAGCCATTTTAAGGCTGATCCTGTCAAAGTGGAACCAAAACCCTTGCAAAGGCATGCTTCCTTGAGATCCGGAGGAATAGGGTTAATTTCCATCCTTTCCCTATACTGAGCAATATGCTCCTCAGGATCCGTGGTCCCATCATAGAGCTTCATGTTGGGAGTTTGAAATCGTTTTGGAATTTCAGCATCACAAATAGGATGTGTAAACCGAGATATCCTGTGGCTATCCTGGGATACTTCTGGAATGGGCTGAACAACCCCAGGTACACTGGATATCATATCCTTCAACTTCTGAAGCTCCCTAGAGAGTGCCGACGTCACACCTGCATCCTGCAAAGATCCAACACTGTTAGTAGCAAGAGTATTAGTATTATTATACATGTTATCATCCTGAGGATTCTGGCTATATCCTGGAGCATATCCTGATCCTCTCACAGTTGAGACCCTGATTGATGAGGGTATCTCAGGAGTATAGCTCTGGGAATGACTAGGTACAATATTGCCCCTGTTATCCTCAGTATATACTGCCGAACTGAAGTTCAAAGCTCTGGGATGCAAGGGAGTGACAATATCCTCAGCAGTTCTACTTGAGCTAGATTTCAAAAGTTGTATTTCTCTTATCAGCATTTGGTTGGTCTCCTGCTGTTGCTTCATCTAATCCTGTATACTACCAAACAAAGTTAGAATTTCATCATTAGAAGCCATAATAGGGGTTCTCCCTGAAGCAGCGGATCCTTGAACATTCTGAGTGGGAATAATATCCCGAGCCAGGTGAGTTTCGGTCCTTCTTGGAGGAACTTGAGGCTGTGAAGAAGCTTGTGTCCTTGGAGGTGGTGGAAGCACCGAACCAATTGTTGCGGAGGTTGAAGCGGACACGGTAGAAGAGCTCATGCTTGATTTTGAAGCCATTGAAAATAGTGTAGCAAAAAGTTTTGAAAATAGAAAACCAGGTAATGATTTTACGAAAGCTTTTAGTAGAAATAGCACCACTTGTCCCATGGTGGGCGCCAAATTGTTTTGGTAAAAAATTACCTAAGCAATTAAGTGATCAAATTAATTTTGTGAGGTAGTGTGCTAAGAATGTGTATCGAAAATATCCTGGTTGAGTTGTTTGCAAAAACAATTTTCAGGATATAGCTCAGGATATTGACCAGATCGTTGCTAAGTGTTACAATGTTTTTCAGAAAGTGTGTGAATTGCGAAAGAAAGTATGAGAGCTCGAGAGTAGTGAATGTGTTTTCCTATGTGATCTGGTTTATCTATTTATAGTTAAAAAATGAAAACAAAATCTCTTAAAATAGGGGGATGCCAGCGAATATTCCACGTGAACGTTGAAGACCAAGTAATGCGGCTTCAATGTTCTTCTTCAAACAACTTGGACCGAGTCTTCAGGGGAAGAGGTCTTCATGAACGTTGTGAACTTGTACTCGTACTCCTGCACACAATTCGTTAGTAATCCTCAGGATACAGTATCAGGATGTTACCAATATCCTGATTCAGCATCCTGGTTGTGAACATATATTATGTAATTAAGATATAATTCAAGATACTATCCAGGATATGGGCTCATAATTTCACCCATAACAATAAGCTCTTAACATAACCCAATGTTCACAAGCAGTGCGTTAATCCTATAGCGCTATGTATGTCAAGGATAGGCTCGTTCGAAGTTAATGATAAGTCTAACACAAAACGTATAAACCCAGATTTAAAGTATCAAGTAACAAGTATGCATGCATGTATAATGAATGTTTGTGCATTTTAGAAATAAGTATAAGTGTAAGTTTTCATAGTTTAACATGTTACACCCCAAAAGGTGGTAAAGGAAAAAGGGGTTTCAAGTATACTCACAAAATTGCTAAGTCTTTCGATCATCCAAGTGTTGACGAGTGAATGAGTTTCAGGAGGTTGAATGTACAAGGATTGGAGTTCAAGTTATGTTTAGATTCGGAATTTAAAAGTATATGGAAAGTAATTATATGAGAAAATAACCATCTAGCACCGAATACTCATTTTTTGACACTATGAAACCCATAGGGGTTTGAATGTTTTCATGGGTTAAAGTACCCATTAGAATCATAACGAGAACTTGGTTCTTGGATGATGTAACATAATACTTTGACAAACAATCACAAGATTATCATCAAAGGTTTGGTTACTATAAGTATTATATATTTCATAGAGTATATATATCATAAGTTTAGTCCAAATATGTTACAAGTATTATCATCGATTATCATAGAATTCATGCATGAGGTAGGAGATTAAACCTTCCATTTTAAGACCTCTTTTGTATTCACCAATGCACAAGTTTTCATAAGAAAACAAGGATGGTCATGAATGGATTATTATGGAAATGAAATATACTAACTGTTTTGGTCAAAAATCACACAAGGATAATGCAACCAAATCCGATTTTGTGAGGTGTGATACTTGATTATATGATAAAGTGTATAAACAATGAAGGAATGAAATGAATGTAGAACACAAGGATTTATACGAGGAAAAAGCCCTTGATCAATGTATGACCCTGGCATAAAAAACCTCGGATAGTGAAAATTATCACTATCAAGTATATTGAATAAACAAGTTTACAACTTAGGAAGTATTGAGCTTGATACAATGAGTTCTAGTGTGCGTGTTCGAGAAAGAGAGTAGCAGAAGTGTTGTACGTAAGCTAGAGTGCAAAAGTGTTTCTAAAAATAAGCTCAATACCCCTTTAATCTTAGCTAAAAATATCCTAACTAACTATCCGAAAAATCGGCCCATCACCCACGATCATCACTAACGGTCACTAGCTCGTGCACATGTTGAAAATATAGAGCATATTCCCCTGGAATCTCACGTGGAATAAGTCTTCTTCGAAACATACCTGCAAAACAAGCCAAAAGGTGATGGAAACAATTGTTAAGTTAGAATAATAATGAGGATCCTGGATCCTTATTCTCGCAGCGTCTCCTGAGGATCCTTAATTCAAATTGAGCTGAGGATCCATGATCCATGTTACACTTGAGGATCCGTGATCCATAGGCTATAAAATTCTATCCCTAACAATTTCCCCCAAACATGACTAGTTGATATCCAATTATATAGTCATGTTTGAATGATTTTCGGACTAGCCGTTACTTGGAGATATAGCCGTTGCGAGGCTGATGTCAGCGAGGGTCATCCATGCAACAAATAATGATTATAAATAGGATAGAGATAGGGGAGATATTTTGCATTTAAATTCGAGAGTTTCTCCCTTTAAATCCTCATTCGAAGACCTCAACAGGTATCTCTCTTTCCTTCTCTCTAAATTTTCTTCTTCCGATTCTCTACTTCTTCAAAATCCCATGGCCAAGATGAATCTCCGATCCTCCCCTGCGAAGGATCCTAAGAAGGAGATCCCCCTGAAGAGCCATGGTGTAACGAAAAATCCTTCACTGGAACTCTGTCGTTTCACCGATCCCGAGATTGATCGGATACGTCACTGCTTCCCGGCACGAACCATCTTTAGATAATTCGACTCTTCGATGAAGAGTGACTGCGTCTCTGATGCCTGGATCACTTTCCCAGCATCCCCTTTTCTGATAGGGTTCAATTATCCTTTTCCTGCTCTAACACAAGCATTCTTCACACTCACCGATACGTGCTATATACAAGCCATGCCGATGATGTGGAGAGTCTTCTACACACTTGAAAACATCATTGAGCAGGAGGGTGCTGATATAGGCCTATCTGAGTTGAGTCAGTTGTACAACCTTGTCAGCCATGGTTCTCATCGTTTTCTTTTCAAGCACAAACCTGGTTAGGCTCATCCAATAAAACCACTAAAAATGATTCCAATTAGAGAAACCAGTTCTTCTTTGTAAGGAGGGACTCCATCCCTAATGGGAATGACCTCCCCAAAAAGTGGATCACCCAGGGTAGGATATGGGATCCTTGGACCAGGACCGTAGTAGGATTCTTCTTTTCTGCTAAGGATAACTGATCCTTCTTTTTGTTTTTGTTTTGCAGCCATCTCACTCTCTCACATTCAAGATTCTCCTGCTATAAAAGAAAGGATTGCTACTTTCTGGAAGCTTGATCATGCTATACAAACATTTCAAGCCAAAACAAAGGATTCTCAAGAAATCTCCTCCGGTTCCTACACAATGTCAAGTAAGTATCCATATCTATGTGTAAATAAATGTTTAAATGAATATAAAGTATGAATACTTATCTGTGTTTTGTATTTGTAGGTGCTGGAAAATCCTCAAAGTCTGCTTCCAGGTTCAGCGTAAGTGATCTTAATGAATTCGCCTCCTCAAGGTCTCTCAAAAAGGAGCTGGCTGTAAGCCCAAGCATCCCGAATCCTAAGAGCATGAGCACAAGGGGCAAGGGTGCCAAAAAGAAAAAGACCGCTGAGCCCACTGAAGGCCTCCCTCTCATTCAGCATCTACGTCTCCGAGGTAAGGATCCTGCATCCTTAGGTCTGAACTTTCCTTTTTGAGGATATGGGATCCTGATCATTAACCTTCTTTGTGCAGAAATTTTCCGAGATCCAAATGCTCCTTGATCAACATTTGGCAGAGGCTGAGCAAAAAAACCTGGACTTCCAGTAGATGTTCCTGGCCAAAGACAAGAAGATTTCTTCCCTTGAGAAGGATATCAACCTGCTGCAGAAGGAACTGGTCCTGGCTCAGATCACTGCCCAGCAGGAGAAGGCAGAGGTCATGGAAGGGGCTAAGCTTTCTGCCACTATTTCCATGCTGAAGATTAAGCTGCAAATGGCTATGAAGGCTAAGGATCCTGCCTTTGATAGGTCTGCCTTGGACCAGGAGGCTTGGAGGCAGAGGTTGGCTGAGCTGGATGATGAGGATGAAGCTGAGGAGGCAGCAGCTGATGGAGCCGGGAGCAGTGGGGTGAAGGATCCTGTGGAGGAGGCGGCTGGTAAAGGTGGTGAGGATGCAGCGAAGGTTTAGGATGCAGTAATGGGCGATGATGGATATATCTAGACGTGGCCGGAGCCCATTTTTTATGGTTTAGTGGTTTTTTGGGTTGTTATGTTTTGATCAATGATGGTCTGTAACTGAATAATAGTATTTAGGTTTAAGGATCATGGATCCTTGGGACAATAGGTAGGATGATAGTTGGTGGAGGGATCCTCTGTTTGGGGATGAAGCCACTATTATCCTGCCGTCTTTACTTTCCTGCACTTTAAGACTTGTTAATATGGACAACCTTTACCTACCTCAGCGGACGGGCCACGTATTGCTGGTAGATGCTCGGGGTAGGTAATTTTGACAACCTTTAAAGGGTTTTAACTTTGATAAATAATATAACCTTTAACTTTTGGCTATCTTGGTGTTGTTCACTTTGTGTATATTTACCTTTCAATTGTTATTGTACAACTTTTCAGATTTACAAGTCATTAGTGAAAGTATAAAAATCAGCTTTAAGTCAAAAGTTTAGGATATGATCTAGGATCAAATATCCTATAATCGAAAAGTTTAAAAAGTGAGACAATTTTAGGATCATATATCCTGTTGTCAAAGAATAGGGTATGGTTGATAAACCAAGAATAAAATTAAAGTAAATAAGAATCATACCGGAGAATCCAAGTTAGGATCCTATATCCTTAATGCATACAATTGTAACAATTATAAGACAAACCCTTGTAGAAAGTTAGGATCTAGGATCCTTAACTGTTTAGCTTTGGAATCCTGAAATAAGACATAACTTGGGACTAAGCCAATCTGTAAAAGAAAGAGTTAGCATCTGGGGACAAGCCCAACAATCTGGGGACAGGCCCAATAAACTGGGGACAAGCCCAAAAAACTGGGGTCAAGCCCAAAATACTGGGGACAAGCCCAAAGGATCTTGTGTAAACTGGAGTATGACCCACACTGACGACTATCCAAACTTAGTGACATGAAGATGCCAAAACCTTAGCTAACGTATGTTAGAAACCTTAGGAACGGATGTATGGTACGTCTACCATTATACTTAGGATCCTAAATACAACCAGTACGATGAAATTGTCAGCCCCTAAAGCTGGTACTGGTCCCATTGCCTTTAACTGCACTAGGATAATCGTGCGCAACTGGCGAAGGTGTAAGAACCTGATTCGTAGGAGGTAATAGATACCTTGAACTGGGGATAAGCCCAAAAACTAGGGATAAACCCATAAAACTAGGGACAAGCCCATAAAACTTAGGAGACTTCTGTGGATACTTGATCCTTTGTCAAAGATGCACCCATTTCTGCAAAACTCATAACTTAGTGAAAAAGCATAAAGGATCCTGGATCCTTCTCCTTGTAATCAAATAAATTAAAGGATTAGATAAATTAGAATCAAATCATTACCAGAATGAGGATCATATATCGTCTAAGGATCCTTTATGTATACCAGCTATGAGGATGACTAAGGATCCTGGATCCTTCTTACATAAAGTATTTCTTTAGATGAACAACATTCCAAGCTCTTGGTAATAGATCACCTTCCATTGTTAATAAGCGGTATACCCCCTTCCCTGCCTCAGCTTCAATAAGATAGGGGCCTTCCCACTTTGGTGCTAACTTGCCATCAGCAGGATTTATGGTATTTTGGACCAACTTGAAACTTTCTGATCCTGACATTCTTGTTATAAGCTCCATCCATCCTTTGTAGATAGCTAGCCAATCTTATCCTTGCCAAATCCCTGAGTTCTTCTATGGTATCCAAGTCTTGAACCAAGTTTTCGGCATTCCCTTCAAGATCACGGATGCTTGTTCTCGCAGTAGGGACTACCATTTCTGTAGGGATCACTGATTCAGCCCCAAACACTAAAAAAATGGAGTTTGGCCAGTAGCATTCTTGGGAGTTGTTCTATCAGCCCATAGTACATATGGTAGCTCGTCTGCCCATTTCCCCTTTTTGGATCCAAGCTTCTACTTCAAGTTGTTGATGATGATCTTGTTAGATGATTCTGCTTGACCATTAGCTTGTGGATGGACTGGTGTTGAAGTTATCATCTTAATCCCCCAACTGTCACAAAAGTTAGTAGTTCTACTCCCAATAAATTGGGATCCATTATCACAAACAATTTCAGAAGGAATACCAAATCTGGTAACAATGTTTCTTTTAATAAAGGATATCACTTCTTTTTCTCTGACTTGAGCAAATGCTTCAGCTTCTATCCATTTGGAAAAGTAATCAGTCATGGCAAGCATACACACTTTTCCGCCTGGTGCTTTTGGAAGTTTGCTAACTATATCCATTCCCCATCTTATGAATGGCCAAGAAGAGGATATAGGATGCAGGAGCTCCGCTGGTTGATGAAGGATATTGCTATGTCTTTGACAAGCATCACATTTCTTTGCATAATTCGCAACCTATTTCTTCATAGTAGGCCAATAGTATCCTGTCCTAAGGATCATTGAGAACAATGCTCTGCCCCCAGTGTGGTTTCCACAATCTCCTTCATGGAAATCCTTCAGGACTTCTTGGATTTCAGGATCCTCGATACACCTTAGATATGGACCTGCAAGAGATCGTTTATATAACATGTTATTTAGTATTGTAAACTAAGATACCTTGACTTTGAAAGCTCTAGGATTTTCTCCTGTAGGAATCTCTCCATGTTGTATATATCTCATGATTGGAAGGATCCAGGATCCTGAATGTGACTGTGCACCATCACTAGGTATGATTGCAGAATCCTCTACTATTTCCATAGCTGTATAATCCTCAATAGCAGGAGCCAAGATGGGGATAATAGGAATTTTAATATCCTCTGGAATCTTCAATGATGATCCAAGGTTGGCTAAAGCATCAGCTTCTACATTTTCTTCCCTGGTTACCTGTGTCAAACTAAAAGAAGCAAAAGAGTCTGCCAATTTCTTGACTATCTCAAGATATTTGATTAGTCTTTCACCTTTAACAACATAAGAACCATTAAAGTGGTTAGTGATTAATAAAGAATCTACATGTACCTCAAGATACCTGATACTCATATGCTTGGCAATTTGCAAACCAGCTATTAAGGCTTCATATTCAGCCTCATTATTAGTAGTTTTAAACTCACAAGCAATTGAGTGGGGTATTATGCCCCCCTGTGGCGATTTTAGTAGTATGCCTAGTCCAGTTCCCTTGATATTTGAAGCCCCATCTGTGAAGAGTATCCAAGGATCCTTAGTCTCTTCAAGCTGTTGAACTTCCAAACCAGCTTCCCTTTGTAGATCACCACTGAAATCAACCACAAAGTCAGCCAAGGCCTGAGATTTAATGGCAGTTCTTGGTTCATATCTGATATCATAAGCATTGAGCTTGACTGCCCATTTTTCCATCCTCCCTGACATTTCAGGTTTCCTGAGAACATTCTTAATTGGAAAGTTAGTTTTAACAATAATAGCATGAGTTTCAAAATAATGTCGTAGTTTAGTAGATGCCATAATTAAATCAAGGATAAGTTTTTCTACATGAGAATACCTGGATTCAGCATCAATCAAACTTTTACTTACATAATATACAGGATGTTGTGTACCTTCATGATCCTTAACAAGGACTGCACTTACTGCCTTAGAAGAGACTGCCAAATATAAGGATAATATATCCCCTTTTTCTGGTTTCATTAATGCTGGGGCTGAGGATAGGTAATCCTTAAGGGCCTTGAGAGCATTCTCATGCTTTTCAGTCCACTCAAATTTCTTGTTATTTCTCAGAATGTCATAGAATTCCTTGCATTTCTCTGATGACTTTGAGATGAACCTGTTCAAGGCTTCGATCCTTCCTGTCAATCTTTGCACATCCTTGGCATTGGCAGGAGACTTATATTCATAATCGCCTTGATTTTCTCTGGACTTACCTCTATGCCTCTTTTTGTCACCATGTAGCCTAGAAACTTGCCAGCCTTTACACCAAAGTGGCATTTGGAAGGATTCCATTTCATATTGTATCTATCAAGGATATCAAATGCTTCCTCCAAATCCCTAAGGTGATCCTCAGCTCTCTTGGACTTAACCACCATGTCATCAATATAAACTTCCATTATGTGTCCAATTTGTTCTTTAAACATCATATTAACTAGCCTTTGGTAGGTCCAAATGGCGTAAAGGCTGTATCCTCTTGATCAGATGGTTCCATCTGAATTTGTTGGAATCCAGATGAAGCATCCATGAAAGTCAACAACTCATGACCCGCGGTAGCATCCACCATGGAGTCAATGTGGGGTAATGGGAAAGGATCCTTGGGACATGCCTTGTTTAAATCAGTAAAATCGACACATACCCTCCACTTTCCATTTTTCTTTTGAACAACAACCACATTGGCTAACCACCTTGGATACTTAACCTCTTTAATCATATCTGCTTTGAGCAGTTTATCTACCTCCTCCTGGATGATGGAATTCCTTTCAGGTACAAACTTTCTCCTCTTTTGATGTATGGGTTTGAATGACCTGTCAATGCCAAGTTTATGAGTAATAATATCTTTAGAAATACCTGTCATGTCCTCATGCTTCCAGGAAAAGGTAGCTTTTCTTCTCTTTAGGAAGGATACTAGATCCTGTTCAATGTCATTGAGGATCCCGGATCCTATGAAAACTTTGGATTCAGGATCCTGAGGATCCATCAGTATATCTTTCACATCTTGTTCTCTTGCCTCCAGGACATCTCTTGGAGGATACTTTAATTGCTATTGCTCCTTGGGTTTTAAGGTTGGCTTCACTGATGAAGTGTAACAATTTTTAGCTTCTTGTTGGTCACTTTCTATCTTCACCACACCCCACGGAGTAGGGAGTTTAACACACTGATGATATGTAGATGGAACTGCTTTCATGTCATGTATCCATGGCTTGCCAAGGATAACATTGCAACAGGATAAGCAATCTATAACACAAATTTTTGGAAAAGAATTAACTCCCTCTATGTAAATGGGAAGTTTAATGTCCCCCAATGTGTTCTTGGTTTCTCCACTGAATCCCACAAGAACTGATGATCTTGGGATAATTTCTGATTCAGGTATGTTCATCTTTTTGAGGACATCAAGTTGAATAATGTTCACTGAGCTTCCTCCATTTATGAGAATCCTGTGAAAAAAATGGTTAGATATAAACAAAGTAATAACAAGACCATCATGATGAGGACCTTGAATATCCACACGATCATCCTCATCAAAGGATATAACTTTCTCCTGTGTAAGGATTGAGGTTCGAATGGGTTTGTCCCCATTATCCATCTTTGTCTCTTTAGCATGTCTCTTGGCTGCTGAAAAGGAAGTGCCACATATGTCTGATCCACCAGATATGAAGTTAATAATTTGTGTATCAGCAGGGGGAGCAGGAGCTCTTTCTGGGATCTTTTTTGGATCCTGGATCCTTGACTTTTTTCCTCCAAAGAACTCCTTCAAATGCCCTTTGCTTAACAGGTAACCAATATCTTTCCTGAGTGCTATGCATTCATCAGTGAGATGGCCGAAATCTTCATGATATGCACACCATTTGGATTTGTCTTTTGTAGCAGTTGGCTTATCACTCTTTCTGGGCCATCTTGCTTTTCCACCTAGATTCTGCATTGCAAGGATTAGTTCATTATTATCAATAGCAAAGCAATATTCAGAAATGGGTGGATAATCTTCATCATCCTCTTCTTGCTCCACTACGTGCATGTTTTGATTATCAGACTTGTTGTATGATTTAGATTTGTTGTTCCTGAAGTAGGATCCTTGCTTTTCCTGCTTTGAGGATCCTGCCAGTCTTTCTTGGATCCTTTTATCATCCTCTAGACGGATGAATCTAAGGGCCCTGGTTCTTATTTCATCAAGATTCCTGCAAGGGGTCATGACAAAATCATCATAGAATTGTGAATCCTTAAGTAAACCCATTTTGAAAGCTTCTACAGCCGTAGCTATATCCAAATTAGGAATTTCTAAGGATTCTCTACTGAATTTAGTGATATAATCTCTAAGTGATTCATTTTGACCTTGTGTTACCCTATATAGATCACTAGTCAATCGTTCAAATCTCCTACTGCATGAAAATTGGCTATTAAACAAATTAACTAGATTAGCAAATGAAGTAATAGAGTAAGGAGGAAGACTTAGCAGCCATTTAAGAGCTGATCCTGTCATTGTAGATCCGAACCCCTTGCATAGACATGCTTCTTTCAACCTTTCAGGAATGGGTTTGATCTCCATTCTTTCTCTGTACAGAGCTCCATGTTCTTCTGGATCAGTTGAGCCATCATACAGCTTCATGTTTGGTGTCTGAAACCTCTTCGGTATCTCTGCATCACAAATAGGTGGTGCAAAGCGAGATATCTTGTGACTTCCATCTAGAATTTCAGGAATGGGCTTAGCCACTCCCGGAACGCTGGATATCATATCCTTGAGTTTCTTCAGTTCCCTAGCCATAGCTTGGTTGATTCCTGTATCCTGCACAAAGCCATGGTTAGCATTATAAGAAGTATTCAAAGTATTACCTCATGATGGATTCAAGGGTGGAATTCCTGATGTGAATCCATATTGATGTGATTCTGGCATGATTGAGGGACCAGACGAAGCAATAGTCTGCATAGGGATGAAGTCTCCCAAGTGAATCTCTGAACTTTTGGGTTGTACACTCCTTAAGGATCCTTGATCCTGAAAGATGTTGGATCCTTGATACACCGAAGCTGGGGGTCTTGGAGGATAATCCATGGATCCGTGAGCCTGAAATGAGGATCCTTGAACCTGAGAGGAGGATCCGGGATACTGAGAGTAGGATCCCTGGCTGGTCTACATGCCCATGTATCCTCCTGAACTAGAGAAGGATCCTTGATGCTGGAAGGAGGATCCTTGAGGCTGAAGAGAGGATCTTGAAGGCTGGAAATAGGATCCTTGAGCCTGTGTCATTGCCGATGATCCATAGCGCATACTTGATGATCCACCCTGGTATTGAATGCCTGATGCTGTGGAATGCTGGGCAGTTATGACTGGAGAATCAAAATTCAGTGATCTAGGCATCAATGGAGAGTGATCCTCCGCTGATCTCTTCAATTTCTTGATTTCATCAATTTCTCGAAGGATCATGTCATTAGTTCTGTCCTGCCGCTGCATGTAATCCTTCATCTGCAAAATCAAAGAATAAAGATCATTGTTAGTAGGACCATAAGAAGCAGCAGTAGTTGGTTTTGAGAAAACGAGGGTTTGTTTCTTCGCAGGATTCTCAGCATTCTTCTGGGATCCAGAAGGTGCAGGAGGCAAAGGTGGAATGCCCTGTGAAGAGGTGATCATCGGCATGGAACTTGAAGTGTTTTTCGCTTGAGAAGCCATGTAGTTGAAGATAATGAAGAGAAATGAACAAAATTTCTCAGAATTGAAGCACCAATTGCCCCACGCTGGGCGCCAAACTGTTTTGGTCAAAAATCACACAAGGATAATGCAACCAAAACCGATTTTGTGAGGTGTGATGCTTGATTATATGATCAAGTGTATAAACAATGAAAGAATGAAATGAATGTTGAACACAAGGATTTATACGAGGAAAAAGCCCTTGATCAATGTATGATCTCCGGCATAAAAAACCTCGGATAGTGAAAACTATCACTATCAAGTATATTGAATAAACAAGTTTACAACTTCGGAAGTATTGAGCTTGATACAATGAGTTCTAGTGTGCGTGTTCGAGAAAGAGAATAGCAGAAGTGTTGTACGTAAGCTGGAGTGCAAAAGTGTTTCTAAAAATAAGCTCAATACCCCTTTAATCTTAGCTAAAAATATCCTAACTAACTATCCAAAAAATCGGCCCATCACCCACGATCACCACTAACGGTCACTAGCTCGTGCACATGCTGAAAATATAGAGCATATTCCCCTAGAATCTCGCGTGGAATAAGTCTTCTTCGAAACATACCTGCAAAACAAGCCAAAAGGTAATGGAAACAATTGTTAAGTTAGAATAATAATGAGGATCATGGATCGTTATTATCGCAGCGTCTCCTGAGGATCCTTAATTCAAACTGAACTGAGGATCCGTGATCCATGCTACACTTGAGGATCCGTGATCCATAGGCTATACAATTCTATACCTAACACTAACTACTAACTAAGAAGAAAACATCAAGTGATGCGTGGATTTGTAAGTAGGATGGCACAAGCTATCCAAATAATCACACATATTCAAGTTCAACACTTGTTCATCACTTGTGGATTAAAACCCTGTTAAACAGAAAGTTTTGAGGCTTAAAACCTCTGGATTTACATGTTACAACCTTGTTTTTAAGCACACATAATCATAGTCTTGATTAGTGGCATAAGTCTTAGCCGTAGAATATTCCAGAAGAATAATTAATTTTAGGAATAGATTGTGCTCCTTGTTAATTGTACATTATTGTGTTTCCTTTTTTAACCGATTGTATTATCCCTATATAATGGGTATTGTTATTCAATAGAATTCATTCAGAAATCAAATACTTTTATGGTATCAGAGCTTCGGTTCTATACCTAAGCTCTCCACCCTCTCTTTCTTCCCTGCCCTACAATTTTTTTTCTCCGATCAGCAGCCATGACTAAGACTGACGAAAAACCCAATTCCCTACACCCGGCCTACTCGGTCACAAACATACAATCAAAGATTCATACCCTGGACGACACCACGGTCACCTACTCGTCTTGGGTACAACTGTTCCAACTCCATGTCGTCGCCTACAAGGTTTCCGATCACATTGACGGTACGCCTGCTCCATCCGATAAGGACCCGAACTATCCACAATGGAAAGAGCTCGATGCTCTTGTCCTGCAATGGATTCTCAGCACCGTTTCAGATAATATTTTGCCCCGAATCTTACCCAATACGACAACAGCTAGACAAGCCTGGGTCAAACTCGAAAAGATCTACCTCAGCAATAAGAAAGCCCATGCCGCCGCTCTTGAAACTCGATTCTGCAACATGACTCTTTCTGCTTGTGCCTCCTTGGATGATTATTGTCAACAATTACAAAGTCTTGCCACACAGCTTGCAGTTGATCACCAGGTCTCGGACTCCCGTCTGGTCTTACAGTTGGTACGTGGTCTGCCTGCTGAATACAATACTACCGCCTCTTTCATAAATAATAAATATGCAGATTGGGATCTTGCTATTTCCCTTCTTCAAGATGAAGCAATCCTTATTGAGGCACAAAAAGGGTCGGCCACCTCAGTTTTGGTGGCACCGAACCCTAACAGCTCCGACAGCACAACGACGGCCCCTCAGCCGGCCCTAACAACATCTTCTGACCACTCGTCTGACTCTCACAGCAGCAACAATACAAGGGGACGCGGTCGTGGACGTGGAAGGGGCAAGAATAATTACAGAGGAGGAGGAAGACGTGATACCCGAGGAGGTGCCTCTGGATATGGTCGCTCCTTTTGGACAACAGGAAACCAAGCATCAGCCTTTAACTCACCATATCCTAATTGGGCTTGGTGGACTACCCCCTTGCCCCTACCCTTCCCAAAACAATTGAAGGCCCAATAATAATAATCAATCGGCTCCATCACATGTTCCAGCCCATTTCACTACCTCGGGTCACTATTCCTCACTTCAATTTGGACCACAACCTTACGGGTATGATGCCCTAAGCCCATCTGATTTAAGTGAAGCTTTCTCTAATATGCAGATGAATGCGAACAATTCCTGTACCAATGATATTATGGACACTGGAGCAGGCTCTCATTCGGCAAGAGATCCAGGTAAAATTCTAATTCCTAATCCTTGTCCTGTAAACAGGTCAAATATGGTCGGTAATGGAACTTGTATTCCAATTAAAAGCACGGGCACTGGCTTTTACCCTTTACCAAACCGAACATACATCTTACCCAATGTCCTTTACAGCCCTCAAATAATTCGAAACCTTATTTCTGTACGACGCTTTACTCGTGATAACAATGTGTCTATTGAATTTGACCCGTTTGGTTTTTCTTTGAAGGATCTCTTCACTAAACGAACACTTTCAAGACACAACAGTACCGGGGACCTCTATCCTTTCACTCCGCCAGAACTGTCTCTGCAAGCATGTTTTCTTTCCACACCAACACTGCCTTGACACGAGCGTCTCGGCCACCCCGGGAATCAATTTTTAAGTTTATTACGTCGTATTTTTAATTTTTCTTGTAATAAAGACAATTTGTTTCATGTTTTCAACTCATGTTAACTCTCAAATAGTAAACGTTTACCTTTCTCAGTTTCTAATTCGTTTACTTTTGCACCATTTGATATTATCCACTGTGACTTATGGACCTCCCCAGTCACGAGCAAAACCGGTTACAAATATTACATGGTGTTCGTTGACAATTTCTCCCACTTTATTTGGGTTTACCCACTTAAATTCAAATCCGAGGCCTTTCCCACTTTTGCTAAATTCCATAAACTAATCCTTACACAATTTCAACGTAAAATTAAAACCTTTCAGTGTGACCTTGGGGGCGAATTCGATAACCATGCCTTCAAAAGTTTTGCCACTCACCATGGCCTACTATTTCATTTTTCATGCCCCCAAACATCCTCCCAAAACGGCCGGGCCGAGCGCATGATTCGTCGTCTCAACGACATCATACGCGCACTCCTAATCCACGCAAACTTACCTCCTATATTTTGGGTCGAAGCCCCTCACACTGCCTCATACCTTCATAACATTTTACCCACCAAAAGATTAAACTTTTACACCCCTACCTTTGCCCTTTACCTGCGACACCCCGACTACAACCATTTGCGAGTTTTCGGGTGTGCCTGCTACCCAAACATATCCGCAACCCAACCACATAAACTCCACCCTCGAGCTATCCGGTGCATTTTTCTCGGGTATCCCCCAGATTTCTGGGGCTACAGATGCTTCGACCCCACTACTGGAAAGGTCCACGTTTCGCGTCATGTTACGTTTGATGAAAGCACCTTTCCTTACACCATACCACAACCACCCACCACATACCGTTTCCTTGATGACGCACCACCTCCCGGTTTTTCGTTCATCCTTCCTACCCCCACACGACATGTATGAAGAAATCACAAGTTAAAGTATGTTTAACAAAGTGTTTGTACAAAACAGAAACTTTCTTGCACCTTTAACCCTATTTGGTTGATGCTCCAGCCATGGTTTTCTATGGAAAACCTGTGGAAACATACCTAAGGTTGTTCCAAGTGCTAAGAAGAAAGAATGAATAAAAAAGATGGAGTATAAGTGAAGTTATGCTCACTTTTGCAACTTGTAATGAATCTGCCTTGCTACTGGTTTTCCAGCTGATTTAGGGTGTTTGAGAGTAGAAAAGATGAGTTTGCAAAGTGGAAAATGTGTGGGAAAGGATTGGGTTATATATGGAGTGATTAGGTGAGGTTAGTTGGAAATTTAATGGAAGAAACACAACATAACTAGCACAAAATTGACCAAAAATCGCGGCTGTTAAACAAATCTGCGGATCAGACTCTCTCACGGGGCGCGAGCCAGTTGAGGTGGCGGGTCGCGGCCCGCGAGCCACCCCGGCTGGGTGTTTTCTTTGTTATTTTGACACTTTTAGCCCCTTTAGTTTCATATTTTAGGGTTTTAAGGTGTTCAGGGCATTTTATGTGTAAAAAGGCAATGTGTAAGGGTATGTAATGTAATTAATTCATAAAAACAAATATAAAACAAGTATGAATAAGTATGGATGTCGGGGCATAATTTTTTTTTTAAATCGGGGCGTAAAAAAAGTTTTAAACCGCCGCGTAAAAAAAGTTAAAAACCCGGGCGTAAAAAAAGTTTAAAATCGAGGCGTAAAAAAATTAAAACCGGGGTGTAAAAAAGTTTAAAATCGGGGCGTATAAAAAGTTTAGAACCGGGGCGAAAAAAGGGTTTAAAACCCGGGCGTAAAAAAAGTTTTAAACCGGCAAGTAAAAAAGTTTAAAGGCGGGCGTAAAAAAGTTTAAAACCGGGGCATAAAAAATTATCTGACTCTTTACTGCATGTTTATAATTTTTTTATAAAAAAACAATCTCATTAATTAAAGCACAATCAATAATGATACCAATCATTGAATGCTATAGTAAAAAGACCAATTTGCCCTTATCCCACTAAAAAAAATCTAATTAATTAATGCACAATCGTTACTCTCCTTTATTGTCTTTTAATCTCATCCATCAAAATACATTTGATCAATGGTTAGTATTTGATCAATGGTTAGTATTGGTTACAATTGGACGCCATTATCAACACTACTTTTTTTTATATTTTGTTATACTATTATTTGGTGCCGGTAACTTTACTTGAATCCTTACCTTATATTCGTTGCCACGATCACATTTGAGCACAACCCTATAAACATAACTGATAATTATTAGTTAATTTGTGGTTTTTGTCTCATTATCTACAAGCCATATGCATCATCTGTAGTTTTTTTTTAAATGTATTCTCGATATTACACATTTGTGTGTGTTAATGTTAAATATATATTCTTTCCTATATTTATTTTATAAAAACTTATAGAAAGAATGAGGTGTAAAAATAAATATTATAATTATAAATAAACAAGAATTTTAATAAGAAAATAAAAAACACAACCTGAAATACTTGAAAAAAATAGATTCTAGTGCTCTTCTAGAAAAATTAATTAAGTATTAGTTAATAATTAGGTAATAATTTTATTGTTGTTACTAGATAATAATTACACTAATAGCGTATGTTGGGGTGTCAAAAGAAACACCCAATAGAAATAGAGATTATTTAAAAAGGTCAATTAACTTTTAATTGGTATATGTGCCACTAGAAAATGATATAAAAAGGTTGACTTTTGGGTTTATTAACACAACTTTTTTTTTAATATTGTGGTAATGAAAACGTAATCGAAAAGAAAATAATTAATGACATCGTAACTAGAGCTGTAGAAATTGTTTTTTTTTTAAACCGGTCCGGTTTTTAACCGAATATGTTTTTTTCGTGGAGAAAAAAAAACTGGTTTTACCAGGTGGGAACCATAACTGGTACTAATCGTTTCGGTTTGGTTAAAAACCGATTTTGGCAAAAAAACTGGTATTTAACCGGTTTTTTAAAACGGGTGTCGGTTTTTAAACCGGTTTTTTGTTTGAAGGATCCTAACCAGTATACTAACCGTCTGTTCGGTTCAGGTTAAAACCAGTTTTAAAAGAACGGTTAAAAAACTGGTTTCGATCCTAAAACCGGTTTTTTTACACCTCTAGTCGTAACCATCAAAATTTTTTATTCTTTTTGTGGAAAGGGAAAGTTACAGTTTTGCACCAATGTCCACTAAAATATTAGACTTCTTGAATCCATACAATTGGAGTGGTTAACATCTTTCTACAGTCCTCGAGGCTACAATCTCTTTACCTCTTTGGTACATGATAGTTGTTAGATATATTGAATGCTTATGAAGAGTAATTTGTAGTTTAAAATAAACTAGATTGTTGTTGTAGGTCGCGCGTTGCGGCAGCGAGGTTTTAGATGTTTATAACTAGCCACATTATTTTGGTTAAGAATTACCGAAGCAATTAAGTGATCAGATGAGTTTTGTGAGGTAGTGTGCTATTGGTGTTTGCAAAAAATATGTTGAATTGGTCGTTTATGAAGACAGTTTCAGTATATAGCTTGAGGATATCAAACTATATCAATAATCAAACAATGAGCGATAAATGTAAAGGTTGACACGAGATGTACGAGGAAAGCCCTTGATCAATCTAGATCTCCGGCATAAAACATCGGGAGCTGACAATTCATCGGTTGCCTTGTTCTTCTTATTGCTTGAAATAACAGGATACAACTTCGGGTAATGCTCGGATCAGCTCTAAGTGTTACAGTGATTGTGTAGTGTGAGTGAGTATTAATTACAGAAATAGCAAGTGATCGATGATTGTACGAGAACGTGTGTTCGAAAATGTGAGTCTAACCACTGATCCGGCACCCCCTTTTATAGTTACAAAAAATAACTAACTATCCTACAATTTTGGGATACTTTAGGATATTCCATCTTGATCGTTGCAGATTTCTTCTTCAGCTCCAACGTTCGTCTTCCAACCGTCTTGAGCGAGTCTTCAGAAAGACCAGGCCCATACATCCGTTAGTACCTTGCAGCCAAAGAAAATCGTTAGTGGTGAGTAGGATACCCCCGCAGGATGTTACCAATATCCTAGTCGCAGTATCAAATACATATAATATCAGGATATGTCTTCGGGATATAGGTCCGAAATTCCACCCACAACAATTGTCCTAAAAAATACAACTGTTGGGATCCTCCGATCCAAACAGGTATATTTTTCTTCGCGTTACCCGATGCTCTTAATGGGATGCAGAAGTTGAAGTGACATGGTGCAACTTTCAATGCGATATTTACTCATTGCTATCTACTCTTCCCCTATATCTTCTACTTTCTTTCTTGATAGTTTTCAAATTATCTCAGAATTCTCAGGTACTATCTTCTTCCTTCTCTCATTATTTTCTCTGTTTTCTTACCAAGTTTCTTTATGGCCACACGGACTCGATCACACACCGGTGACTCAACCCCGATCTTCATCAATCATAATCTTCTCAAGAACCCTGAGAAGGAAGTATGTTCCTTTGATAATGCCAACATCGCTGCTCTAAGGACCTCCGGTGCCTTCCCCGATGTAGCGATCATCCGACCGTTTGATTGGAATCTCCGATCGGACGTGTCATCTGACGAGTGGATCTGCTTCTTAGCCTACCCTTTCTCTCTAGGCCTTCGATATCCTTTTCCTGAGTTTTTCATGCAGTTCTTTCGTACCATTGCCTTAGTTTCGCTCAAACCATACACATTGTCTGGAGGGTGTTGATGGTACATAGTTGGATCAAGACGTATAACGTCCCTGACCTTTGTATTGAGGACATCCCCATTGCTTATTATTATGGGTGGTTTTCTGAACCCATATCCCGAAATTATGTCCTGACTTTGTAATTTCTGTTTATGATCAGGATACTGGATCAGGATATTGGTAACATCCTGATGCAGTATCCAGGCAGTTACTAATTGTTTACACGCAGGTCATGGCTGAAGGATTATAACGTTCACATGGACTCATTCTCCTGAAGACTCGCTCTAATTAGTTGGGAAAGGGACGTTGAAGCCGGAAGAACAGGTCTTTAACGTTCAAAAGGGAATATTCCAAGTATCCCTAGTTTATAGGAGAATTAGTTTGATATTTGTAACTACAAATAGAAGGCCGGATCGTAGGAACACACACTTCACTTCATTTCCTGCTCTCAAACTCTCACTTCTTTTTCATGCAATCACGCACTAACACTTAACACTTACAATCATTGCATCACTTAGCATCAATCTGAGCCTTATCCTGCACTGTATCCTGAACATTCAAGTAATAAGAAGAACAAGGTAGCCAACGATTGTCAGTTCCTAAGGTTTTATACAAGAGATCTAGATTGATTAAGGGCTTTCCTCGTATATCCTGTGTCCATTTTTACTTTTTCAGCTCATTATTTGATTGTTGATATAGTTTCATATCCTGAGACTATATCCTGAAACATTTTTTGCAAACGAACAAACCAACATATTTTTCACAAGCATTGCTAGCACACTACCTCACAAACTAATTTGATCACTTAATTGATTCGGTAATTTTTGACCAAAACAATTTGGCGCCCACCGTGGGGCAAGTGGTGCTATTTCTATTAAAAGCTTTGTTAAAATCATTACTTGGATTCTTATTTTCAAAACTTTTTGCACACCTATTTTCTATGGCTTCGAAATCAAATATGAGCTCTTCTTCCATGCCTGCTACAACCTCTACCACATCCGGTTCAGTGCTTCCACCTCCTCCGCAAATGCAAGCTCATTCACAGGCTCAGGCTCTTCCAAGAAGGGTTGAGACTCACACATCCCGAGACACTGTTCCTGTTCAAAATGTCCACAAATCTGCTGTCTCAGGGAGAGCTCCTATTATGGCTTCTAATGATGAAATTCTAACTTTGTTTGGTAGTATACAGGATCAGATGAAGCAACAGCAGGAAACTAATAAGATGATAATAAGAGAAATACAACTCTTGATGTCTAACTCCAAGAGACCTGCTGAGGATACTGTCACTCCCTTGCAGCCCAGAACGCTGAACTTTAGTTCAGCAGGGTATACTGAGGATAGTCAGGGCAATGTTGTACCAAGTCATTCCTTGGGCAATACTCCTGAAATACCCTCAACAACCAGGATATCGACAGTCAGGGACCAGGATATGTTCCAGGATATGGCCAGAATCCTCAAACTGGTAACTTGTCTAATAATGTTAATACTCTTGCTACTAATAGTCTTGGATCTTTGCAGGATACAGGTGTGACATCGGCATTATCTAGAGAGCTTCAGAAGCTGAAGGATATGATATCCAGTGTATCTGGGGTGGTGCAGCCTATACCAGAAGTATCCCAGGATAGTCACAGGATATCTCGGTTTGCTCATCCTATCTGTGATGCAAAAATTCCAAAAAGATTCCAAACTCCCAATATGAAGCTTTATGATGGGACCACGGATCTTGAGGAGCATATTGCTCAGTATAGGGAGAGGATGAAGATTAGCCCAACTCCACTGGAACTTAAGGAAGCATGCCTCTACAAGGGCTTCGGCTCTACTCTAACAGGAGCAGCCTTGAAATGGCTCTTAAACGTTCCACCTCATTCAATTAGGTCATTTTCTCATTTGGTTAATCTGTTTAACAGTCAGTTTTCTTGCAGTAGAAGCTTTGAAAAACTAACAAGTGACCTCTACAGGATAACTCAGGGTCCTTAAGAATCCTTAAGGGATTACATGAACAAGTTCAGCAGGGAATCCTTGGATATCCCACACCTTGATGTTGCCACAGCTGTACAGGCGTTCAAGATGGGATTGCAAAAGGATTCCCAATTTTATCAGGACCTAGTGATGAATCCTTGTAGGAACCTAGATGAAGCTTGAAACATGGCTTTGAGATATATCAGACTCAGAGATGACAAGAAAATGCAAGAGAGGATGAATTCATCCTTGACATACGAATCAACGAACAGGAACTCGGAATTCTCATACAAACCATACCGCTCTAGGCCGTATAGCAAAAATGACACCAAGAAAGTGAATGATGTTGAGGATGAGGATATTGAAGAGTATCCTGAATTGTCAGAATATTGTTTTTCTGTTAGTATACCCGAACTAATGTATGCTATGCAGGGTCTGGGAGACAAGGCAAGATGGCCAAGGAAGAACCAGAAAAAGGCAGATTGGAAGGATAAATCCAAGTGGTGTGCCTTCCATGAGTATTTTGGATATGTGACGGAAGATTACAGATCCCTGAGGAAGGAAATCAGCTATCTGCTAAGCAAGGGATATCTGAAAGATCTTTTGGGCAGAAAGAAGAATAAGGGTCAGGATACTGAGAAGGATCCTGAACGAGCAGCATCACCTCCTCCAGACGCCAAGATAATTAACTTCATATCCGGAGGGTCCGATATATGTGGAACCTCTTACTCTGCAGCAAAGAGACATGCCAAGGAGGCTAAGGCAAAAAGGGGGGACAAGCCGACTAGGATGACAACTCTTACAATTGACAAAGTGATAACGTTAGATAGTGATGACCGGGATAACATTCAAGATCCTCATCATGATGATTTGGTAATCACTCTATATATTGCTAATCATTTTGTATGCAGGATACTGGTGTACAACGACAGCTCGGTCAATATCATCCGGTTGGAAACCCTGAAAAGAATGAACATCCCTCAAATGGAGATCACTTCAAAATTCACTATGCTCATAGGGTTCAGTGGAGAGGCAAAGAACACTGTTGGAGAAATAAAGCTGCCTGTATATGTTGAAGGAGTAAACTCTATGCAACGATTCTGCATCATGGATTCATTGTCCTGTTATAATATTATATTAGGCAGACCCTGGATCCACGATATGAAAGCTGTGCCATCAACCTATCATCAGTGCGTCAAGATTCCTACTCCTTGGGGGGTAGTTAAAGTGGAAAGCGATCAACAGGAGGCAAAGGAATGTTATTCCTCTTCGATGAAAGCTTCAACAAAGTCCAAAGTAGGATAGCAATTAAAGATACAAGCCCAGGATACCGTGGAAGCCTCGGAGCAGGATGTTAAGAAAATTATCCTGGATCAGGATAATCCAGATACCTCGGTGCTTGTAGGAGCCAATATCCCTCAGGATATTGAAAATCAGCTCACTAACTTTTTGAAATGTAGCATGTCCACGTTTGCATGGAAACATGAAGACATGACAAGTATTTCAAAAGATATTATAACTCACAAACATGGAATTGACAGGTCTTACATGCCTGTTCAGCAACAGAGAAGGAATTTTTCTCCTGAAAGAAATGCAATCATTCAGGAAGAGGTTGAAAGATTATTAAAATCCAGGATGATTAGGGAAGTCAAATTCCCCAAGTGGCTAGCAAACGTGGTCGTGGTTCAAAAGAAAAATGGGAAATGGAGAGTTTGTGTAAACTACACAGACCTCAACAAAGCTTGTCCTAAAAACCCATTCCCCTTGCCTCACATAGATTCGATGGTAGATGCGACTGCCGTTCATGAAATGGTGACCTTTATGGATGCATCCTCAGGATTCCAGCAAATCCAGATAGAGCCATCCGGTCAAGAAGATACAACTTTCATGACACCAGCATGCATTTATTGTTATACTGCCATGCCTTTCGGTTTGAAAAATGCAGGTGCAACATACCAGAGGCTGGTAAATATGATGTTTAAAAACAAAATGGGGGACACCATGGAGGTGTATATTGATGATATGGTGGTAAAATCCAAGAAGGCGGAGGATCACCTCCAGGATCTTGAATGTGTGTAGCCTATACCAGAAGTATCCCAGGATAGTCACAGGATATCTCGGTTTGCTCATCCTATCTGTGATGCTAAATATCCAAAAAGATTCCAAACTCCCAATATGAAGCTTTATGATGGGACCACGGATCTTGAGGAGCATAGTGCTCTGTATAGGGAGAGGATGGAGATTAACCCAATTCCACTGGAACTTAAGGAAGCACGCCTCTGCAAGGGCTTCGGCTCTACTCTAACAGGAGCAGCCTTGAAATGGCTCTTAAACGTTCCACCTCATTCAATCAGGTCATTTTCTCATTTGGTTAATCTGTTTAACAGTCAGTTTTCTTGCAGTAGAAGCTTTGAAAAACTAACAAGTGACCTCTACAGGATAACTCAGGGTCCTCAAGAATCCTTAAGGGATTACATGAACAAGTTCAGCAGGGAATCCTTGGATATCCCACACCTTGATGTTGCCACAGTTGTACAGGCGTTCAAGATGGGATTGCAAAAGGATTCCCAATTTTATCGGGATCTAGTGACAAATCCTTGCAGGAACCTAGATGAAGCTCGAAACAAGGCTTTGAGATATATCAGACTCCGAGACAACAAGAAAATGCAAGAGAGGATGAATTCATCCTTGACATATGAATCAACGAACAGGAAGTCGGAATCCTCATACAAACCATACCACTCTAGGCCGTTTGGCAAAAATGACAGTAAGAAAGTGAATGCTGTTGAGGATGAGGATATCGAAGAGTATCCTGAATTGTCAGAATATTGTTTTTCTGTTAGTATACCCGAACTAATGTATGCTATGCAGGGTCTGGGAGACAAGGCAAGATGGCCAAGGAAGAACCAGAAAAAGGCAGATTGGAAGGATAAATCCAAGTGGTGTGCCTTCCATGAGGATTTTGGATATGTGACGGAAGATTGCAGATCCCTGAGGAAGGAAATCAGCTACCTGCTAAGCAAGGGATATCTGAAAGATCTTTTGGGCAGAAAGAATAATAAGGGTCAGGATACTGAGATGGATCCTGAAGGAGCAGCATCACCTCCTCCAGACGCCAAGATAATTAACTTCATATCCGGAGGGTCCGATATAAGTGGAACCTCTTACTCTGCAGTAAAGAGACATGCCAAGGAAGCTAAGGCAGAAAGGGGGGACAAGCCGACCAGGATGACAACTCTTACAATTGACAAAGTGATAACGTTAGATAGTGATGACCGGGAAAACATTCAAGATCCTCATCATGATGATTTGGTAATCACTCTATATATTGCTAATCATTTTGTATGCAGGATACTGGTGTACAATGACAACTCGGTCAATATCATCCAGTTGGAAACCCTGAAAAGAATGAACATCCCTCAAATGGAGATCACTTCAAAATTCACTGTGCTCATAGGTTTCAGTGGAGAGGCAAAGAACACTGTTGGAGAAATAAAGCTGCCTGTATATGTTGAAGGAGTAAACTCTATGCAACGATTCTGCATCATGGATTCATTGTCCTGTTATAATATTATATTAGGCAGACCCTGGATCCACGATATGAAAGCTGTGCCATCAACCTATCATCAGTGCGTCAAGATTCCTACTCCTTGGGGGGTAGTTAAAGTGGAAAGCGATCAACAGGAGGCAAAGGAATGTTATTCCTCTTCGATGAAAGCTTCAACAAAGTCCAAAGTAGGATAGCAATTAAAGATACAAGCCCAGGATACCGTGGAAGCCTTGGAGCAGGATGTTAAGAAAATTATGCCGGATCAGGATAATCCAGATATCTCGGTGCTTGTAGGAGCCAATATCCCTCAGGATATTGAAAATCAGCTCACTAACTTTTTGAAATGTAGGATGTCCACGTTTGCATGGAAACATGAAGACATGACAGGTATTTCAAAAGATATTATAACTCACAAGCTTGGAATTGACAGGTCTTACAAGCCTGTTCAGCAAAAGAGAAGGAATTTTTCTCCTGAAAGAAATGCAATCATTCAGGAAGAGGTTGAAAGATTATTAAAATCCAGGATGATTAGGGAAGTGATATTCCCCAAGTGGCTAGCAAACGTGGGCGTGGTTCAAAAGAAAAATGGGAAATGGAGAGTTTGTGTAAACTACACAGACGTCAACAAAGCTTCTCCTAAAAACCCATTCCCCTTGCCTCACATAGATTCGATGGTAGATGCGACCGCCGGTCATGAAATGCTGACCTTTATGGATGCATCCTCAGGATTCCAGCAAATCCAGATGGAGCCATCTGATCAAGAAGATACAGCTTTCATGACACCAGCAGGTATTTATTGTTATACCGCCATGCCTTTCAGTTTGAAAAATGCAGGTGCAATATACCAGAGGCTGGTAAATATGATGTTTAAAGACAAACTGGGGGACACCATGGAGGTGTATATTGATGATATGGTGGTAAAATCCAAGAAGGCGGAGGATCACCTCCAGGATCTTGAATGTGCATTCAATATCCTAGATCCATAAAATATGAAGCTGAATCCTGCTAAGTGCCATTTCGGAGTGGGGGCAGGAAAACTTTTAGGATATATGGTGACTAAGAGGGGAATAGAAGCAAGTACAAAACAGATTAAAGCTATCCTGGATATCAAATCACCATCCAACATGAAAGATGTGCAAACATTAACAAGACGAGTAGTGGCATTGAACAGGTTCATATTAAGATCTTCAGAGAAATGCAAGGAATTCTACGATATCCTGAAGAAGAATAAAAAGTTCCAACGGGGAGAAAAACATGAAACTACTCTACAAGGATTGAAGCAGTATCTTTCAAGTGCACCTCTGCTGATGAAGCTCGAGGATGGTGAACCCTTATCCCTGTATCTTGCAGTATCAGGGAGTGCAGTAAGTGCTGTTCTAGTAAAGGATCATGAAGGTCAGCAGTATCCTGTTTATTATGTTAGTAAAAGTTTTTTAGATGCTGAAACTAGATACTCACACTTAGAAAAATTGATATTAGCCCTAGTTATGGCATCGACTAAGCTTAGACTTTATTTTGAGACACATAGGATTCATGTTAAAACTAATTATCCTGTTAAAAATGTGCTTAGGAAACCTGAAATGTCTGGTAGGATGGCTAAATGGTTCCTAAAGCTAAGTGCATACAATTTAGTGTATGAACCTAGAAGTGCTATAAAGTCTCAGGCTTTAGCAAACTTTGTGGCTGATTTTAGTAGTGACATTCAAAATGAAGTAGACCTAGAAGTACAACAACTAGGTGAGAATTCAGAATCTTGGACATTGTATATTGATGGTGCATCTAATATAAGAGGTGTAGGATTAGGTGTACTACTAAAATCGCCACAGGGGGATATATTACCCAGGCTATTAGATGTGAATTTCCTGCTACTAATAATGAAGCAGAGTATGAAGCTCTAATTGCAGGATTAGAATTGGCTAGGAATATGGATATTAAATGTTTGCAAGTGTATGTTGATTCCCTGTTGATCACTAACCATTTCAATGGATCCTATGCAGTCAAAGGTGAAAGGGTAATCGAATATATTGAAATTGTAAAAAAATTAGCAGGATATTTCAAAGTTTTTACACTTGAACATGTACCAAGAGATGACAATGCTGAGGCAGATGCTCTAGAAAATCTAGGAATCGCACTCAGGATACCGGAAGGAACTCATATACCAATACTACATATCCTGTATCCTGCGATGGAACTCTTCAAGTCTCAGGATAAGGAGGTAGCAAGTGTCCGGGATCCTGGTGATGAATATCCTGAAGAGAATCTTGAATCGTGGACGGGTCCAATTATGAAATACCTCAAAGAAGGAAACATTCCTCAAGATGAGAACCCTAAGGCTTTCAGAATGAAGGTATCCCGTTTTACTATTATAAATAATGTTTTGTATAAGAAGTCTCTTGCAGGTCCATACCTAAGGTGCTTGGAGGATCCTGAAACCAAGGAGGTACTCCATGATATTCACGAAGGAGACTGTGGCAACCATACTGGGGGCAGATCGTTGTTCTCAAAGGTGTTAAAAACGGGATACTACTGGCCAAGTATGAGAAAGGATGCTACAGAATATGCTCGAAAATGTGATGCATGTCAAAGGCATAGCAATATACTACATCAGTCTGCTGAAACATTATATCCTATTGTATCCCCTTGGCCATTCATGAAATGGGGTATGGATATAGTGGGGAAACTTCCAAAAGCTCCAGGAGGAAAAGTTTTTATGCTGGCAATGACAGATTATTTCTCCAAGTGGGTCGAAGCCGAAGCCTTTGTCCAAGTCAGGGATCAAGAAGTTGTATCCTTCATTAAGAGGAATATCTTGACAAGATTTGGGATACCAACTGAGATAATCTGTGATAATGGCTCTCAGTTCATCAGCAAAATGAACTACTAATTTTTGCAAAAGTTAGGGAATCAAGATGATCACATTAACTCCAGTATATCCTCAAGCAAATGGACAAGCAGAATCCTCAAACAAGATAATTGTTGACAACTTAAAGAAGAGGTTAGGTGCTAAAAAAGGAAGATGGGCAGAAGAACTACCATTTGACCTATGGGCTGATAGAACAACTGTGAAGAGTGCTAGTGGGCAAACCCCATTTTCTTTAGTGTTTGGGGCAGAAGCAGTGATCCCGACAGAAATGGTGATACCTACAGCCAGATCAAGCCTCTGGGATCCCGAGTCGAATCCTAAAGCCTTATGCCAAGAGTTGAATAATGTTGATGAAACAAGAGATGCAACAAAACTAAGGATGGCAGCATATCAACGGAGGATATCCAAATCATATAACAAGAATTTAAGGACTAGAAGATTTCAGGTTGGAGATTGGGTGTTAAGGAAAGCTTTTCAGAATACAACCAACCCTGCCGATGGGAAGTTAGCCATAAAATGGGAAGGACCCTATGAAATTGAATCGGAATCTGGGAAAGGAGCATACCGACTCAAGAATATGGAAGGGGATATGTTTCCAAGATCCTGGAATGCTATACACCTTAAAGCCTATTTCAAGTGAGTTTGGAATTTAATTTCTAACTCAGGATGGTATGAATTCTATCTTTTTTCAATATATTTATTTAATTTATTGTCCTTTGAAACCCAATACTGACTTAAGCATCAGAGGGGTGTTAGCCAAACTAACACCCACCTTAGTTTAACAGTGTTTTACAGAATATGCTTCGGGATGTTACACCAGGATATATACTCAAGATAAATCAAAAGATTAGAGGACTGGCCCCCTCTCTCACGTTTAAGGGATTCACATCCCTTCAATGGTTTAAAGGTATTCACCTTTCTCTCGAATTGGGTTTAAACACCCCGCCTGGAGCGCAAGTTATCCAGGAATAGTTCAGGATGGCGGGACCGGTTCATGTAACAGTGGCTGACAATTTTGTTATCATTGGCTATATCCTGGATCCTTAACGTATATGAGGATTGATCACCCTCTCTCACGAAAGGGTATTTTCATACTCTCTAAGGTTTAAAGGTTGTCACCTTTCTAAGTCTTGGAGTTTATACACTCCCGCCGGTAGCGCACGAAAACAAGGGTTTATCCCCATGATATTTAGGGTTTATCCGAGAATCTTAAGGATCTATCTTAAGGATACATAGGGTTTATCCCCCATAACACTAAATCTATTTACAAGTGTGACATCAATTGTGATTGTGTTTACATACATTCTTTTATGGGTAAAAAAGTTACTAAGTACTCAAGTATGATGTGCACTAATGCAATTTCCTGCACAGACAGGGGACATCCATCTTGGACACATTGCAAATGGTTCGAGGGATGAGATTGAGATCAATTTCCTAAGTGTTCCTGACCGGGGACATCCAGGATGGACACATTGCAAATGGTTCGAATGATGAAAATGGAATTTATTTCCTAAGTGTTTCTAGTATGGTTTCTCTTTTTCAAATTTTAAAGGCTTTATAAGCTAAGTTTTTAAAGTTATGTTTGAGAAAGTTTTAATGGAACGTTTCTGACAAAGGTACTAAGCATAATATCAGTATCCTGACCAGGATATTTGGTCAGAATATTTAGATCATAATCAAACAAAGAAATGACAACCACAAGTAAGGCTAGAAAGTTAGTTATTTATTATTAACGATCCAAAAGGTTATACTCTTGGCTTCATCTCAAAACGAGACCCATCCACCAAAAGTACAACTAGTCTTAAGGCATATTTACATAAACGGTTGAAGGCTTCGTCCTGAAAACACAGGATCCCTCCACCTTCAACTATTGATTGTTCAAAAGCATATTAACGATGATGACCAAGGGCTTCATCCTGAAACTCAGGATCCCTCCACCTTTGGCCATCATATTGTCTAAGTGCAGGAAAGTAAATTGTTCAGCGTGCAGAAAAATAAATTGTTCAACGATTACAGACCATCATATTTAGAAAAAAGTGAGCTCCGGCCAAGGCATCACCATCCATCATTGCCACTTCGCTGCCTTCAAGCAGCAGCACTTCCACCAACCATGGCTTCATCACCAGCATCCGGTCCAAGATCCGCCCAGCATTCTTGGCAGCCTCATCGCTAGCATCAACCGCCTTAGAAGACTCTCCAACCACAGGCTTAGCAGGATATTCCACAGGAGCACCGCAGAGATCCTTCAACTTCGTCTCCCAGGTCTTGATGCAGGGGCGAACCTAGCATTCAACGAGCCGTAGCACGGGCTACGGCTCAACTTCGTATCGGTAGTGTATTTTTTTGTCGGTTTTATACAGAGATACCCCTAAACAACTACGAGGATACCCCTAAGAAAATGTTAGGATACCCCTAAATATATGAGGTAAAAATAAAATGGAATGAAATTTTATGTTCGAAGAAAACTGAAATTTCCGGCTGACGGACCTACAGTGGGATGTTCAAAAAGGAAGAAGATGAAGATGTATTAATATAATAATATAAGCCTTGGGATACTAAATGAAAATGCAAAAATACTATACAAAAGTCAAAAGTTACATTTAGTCAAACTTCAACATTTAGTTTATTTAATTTATTGAAACATTACTTATTTGCATTTTTTTCACTTTGTTTATTATCAGAAGAGATTACCTGAAAATGATATGAACACATAAATTTTAACAAATAGTACTTATACATGATATTTTTTTCTAAATAACAAAAAAGGATAAAAACGTTAAAAGTGAAAATAATACATAAAAATATATTAAAATTGTTCTTATTTAAATATATGATTTAATAAATTGTCATTTTTGTTTAAATATAAAAAAGTGTTATATAAACATGAAGAAAAAATGAATATTTTATCTAAAAGATTATACGGATATATGAATAAGAAAGTTTTTAAACTCTAATTATATGAAACTAAAGATAAAGGTTTTAAATACGATTCATTCTAAAGCTTAGAATTTCTAATATTGAAAATTCATATAAGATTACATGCTTTAACAAATATCGAAGGACAATGAGTTTTCGGTTCTTTTTGTTGTTGAAGATATTTTTATAACAAACTAAATATTATTTATTAAACTTCTAAATGACATTTAATGTTTTATAAAAAAAAATTGATAGCGTTCTCGTGTGTGTGGTACCCCATTAACAAAACAAATATACCCGACGTGTGCTTTGAAATGTAACATTATAATTATATTTGGATTCTATAATTAAATTGTTTTCATTCTCTTACTTTATTAGAGAGCGACACTATATTATAAAGTATAAATTGAAAAAAGTTGAATAGTGTTTGGATTCTATAATTAAATTGTTTTCATTCTCTTACTTTATTAGAGAGAGAGAGAGAGAGACTATATTATAAAGTATAGATTAGAAAAAGTTGAATAGAGAGTGACAATATATTACAAAGTATGGATTAGAAAAGGTTGATTAACAATTTTGTTTTTTAATACTAGTTTAACAACATCATATTAATACATAATTTTAATTATATCTTATCTAAAAATATCATATTATAATTTCTAAATCTTATATAATTTTGATATAACTTGTGTAATATACGAGTCTACAACCTAGTCGCATAGGGCCCCTAAGAGCTCTCGAATTCTTAGGGATGAACCTATGTAAAACAAAAACTTAAGGGCCCATTTTTACTAGCCGGTACAGGTGCTCGTAAATTCTCAGGAACGGGTCTAGGTAAAAGTTTTTTAGGATACCCCTGAAGTTTTCTTCTAGATCCGCCACTGTCTCGATGGTCCAAGTTGGGCATTCAAAGCCCGTAGCCTTGGCTTCATAGGCCATCTTCAGCCTGGCCTGGAGAAGGGAAATGACGACGGAGCTCTTGAGGCCCTCCCTATAAGAGGCCATATCCTGCTCATGCTGGACCTGGACGGCGTCGAGCTTTGCCTGAGCTTCATGGGTAGCCTTCTTCATAGCAGCTTGATGATCCTGGGTCATTGATGTGTGCAAAATGCAACATATAAATTACATCAATTGTGGCATAAAACTAACCCTTTTTTAGTACTAATGTTGGAAAAAGTGTGCTTTTGTCTTCCTTTTGTATTTTCAGGATTAAATGAGCTCAAATTAACAAAAGAAGCAAAAAGACATCAAAATCTAACATAAATACAAGAAAAGGAACAAGACGTGACATGCCCGACCCCACGACAGCATCTTCCCAAGCAAAACAAGAGGACAGAAGACTGAACACGCCCCGTGCTCAGCCAGCACGGGGGCGTGCCCAAGTGTCAGCAGAAAAGACAAAGTAGTAGAAGCTTCTATTGCCCACCACGGGGCCGTGCTCAGCGGACACGGGGCCGTGGTCAACTATAAGATTCGCACAATATAGGCAAATCTTCATAGTACAAAGATTCTTCTGCACACGGGGTCGTGCTCAGCGGACACGGGGGCGTGGTCAACTAATAAGACAAGCTGCATTAAATGAAGAAAGAGAAGGATGTGGACACGGGGCCGTGCCCGAGCTTCTGTTCAGCCTATAAATAGGAGTGCTTGGCTCAAGCTCAAACCATCCCTTGGCACACCACCTCTCTCACACTTCACCCACCACCCACCACCACCATAACACCATCATCCACCACCATCATCCATTGTCCATCATAGAGTGTGTGAGTCGTCTCGGGATCCAAGATTGATTGTAAGAGTTCTTGACAATCAAGGCCATGTTAGCCTAAGTCTCTTACATCATTTGGTGAAGACAAGTGTCTAGCGTAATACTTTTTATTTCTAGTCTTTTCGCACTTTTTACTTGGTTTTGTATTAATGACTTTAATAACTAGTTTCTTATGTTGAAGGTGATTCTTCCTTATCGTTTGTCCGTGGTGTCTTGGCATTATTTTACTGTCTATATAAAATAAAAGATTTTCACCATTCATATCTCCACGGTCTATATGGAGGTATGTTGGCTACCTGGTCGGGGGTTAAGGGAACGGTTTGGTAAGAATCTTGCCATTGTTCAGCGTTTAGAGGTCCTGCAATGGACCTGGGTCAAATTTAGTAGGACCTCCTTCAATACTTAACGGTATTGGATGGCGGGGGTCCAAACTCTTTGATCCCCTCATAAGTTAATTACTATTAATACTATAACCCGACTATTTAGGACTGTATCCCTGCTGACTCAGACTACGTAGTCGAGGGTAACGTCACCTCCAAAAGAGGGGCCTACCATAATTTGCATTAATAACTTAATTAATTATCTTTCAATAATCCGACCCTTTAGGATTGTGTCCTTGCTGACTCAAACTACTGGGTTGAGGGTAACGTCACCTTCAAAAGAGGGGCCTACTACAATAACTAAGATAATCTCTTAAATAAGTGCAAAAGTGCGGATATTAATCAAAGGTTACATTATACACGAGTCGGAACCAAGTGATTCATCTTGTCTATCTATTTTTCTTTTTATTTTTATTTTCAGCATTTTTAGTTAGTTTTTTATTTTTCTTAGCTTAGTTTTTTATTTTTCTTAGCTTAAAACAGTTTTCTAAACTTTTGTTTTGATTAGACGTTGAGGATAAACCGGTACTAAAAGCTCTTGTGTCCTTGGACGACCTCGGTATCTTGCCAACACTATACGACGCTCACGATGGGTGCACTTGCCCATATGTGTGTTTAGTGTTAGTAAAATATCGTGTTTTATAAATTTAAAACTTGGCTAAAAAGTGTTAAAGGGCTTAAAATATACACCTAAATATATATAACACTTCACACACGTCAAGTTTTTGGCGCCGTTGCCGGGGACACAAGGATTTTAAGAAAGTTAGGAATCAACGGCCTAATCGTTTTTCTTATTTTTCATTTTTTTAGGATTTTTTCTTAGTTTTTCTGTTTCTGCAGAGCTCAGCACGGGCCGTGCCTGGTCGGACACGGGCCGTGCCCAGCACTATCACTGGCAGTTTTTATTTTCCGAGTTACAAAGGGCTGAGCACGGGGCCGTGTCGGTGCAACACGGGGTCGTGTCCAACTCCCAGTAACTGGGATCCGGAGTTCACTGAGCACGGGGCCGTGGTGAACCTTCTGACCAACATTCTTTTCTGTTTTTATCGCAGGACTTGGAACCTTGGCGCCACATTTAAACTTCCTACGTAGTGCATGAGCTCCAGTTCTAGTAGAGACATAAAAGAACCTCTAGAAGAACCCGAACGCTTTCTCAGAAAAAGACTTAAAGCTAAAAATCAAGAGAAAGTTTCGGGGGACCCACTTCCAATGGCGGACCAACGTACCCTCATGGATTACCTACGACCCACCGTAGGTAGTCTAGGCGCTGCTATCAATGCACCGAATGTCGAAGCCAACAACTTCGAACTTCGGCCGCATTTGATACAAATGCTTCAAAACTCCGCAACCTTCCATGGGCTTGCGGACGAGGATCCCCATCTATATATTACTAATTTCTTTGAAGTATGTGATACCTTTCGGATCAATGGAGCATCAAACGACGCCATTCGCCTTCGGATGTTTCCATTTTCACTAAAAGACCAAGCTAAGGCTTGGCTTAACACCCTCCCAGTTGGCTCGGTAAACACCTGGGATGAACTAGCCCAAAAGTTTCTATATAAGTATTTCCCTCCTGCTAAAACGTCTAAATTAATGACTGAAATTAATACATATTCACAAGAAGATGGGGAATCCTTATATGAAACTTGGGAAAGGTTCAAGGAGCTACTAAGAAAGTGTCCTCATCACGGTCTTGCGGTATGGCAGCAAGTATCCACTTTCTACAATGGGTTGTTGCCACACACAAGACAAACACTTGATTCTAGCTCCGGGGGACTTTTAGGTAATCGTCGCCCAAATGAAATATATAATCAAATTGAGGAAATTGCTCAAACCAATTTTCAATGGCACACTCCCCGAGGTAATAAATCTATTGCCCTGGGCGCCCATAAGGTTGATGAAAGCACCACTTTACAAGCCCAAATCGAGGCCCTCTCTTCGAAAATCAAAAAGCTAGAAATGACAAAAACGGCCTCGGTTATGGCTTGTGAAGGGTGTGGTGGGCCACATGAAAATTGGAGTTGTATGAAAGATTTAGATGAACAAACAGAAACGGTAAACTACATTGATAACAGACCTAGGCCGTCGGGTCCTCCAACGGGTACCTACAACCAAGGATGGCGTAACCACCCAAACCTTGGTTGGAGAGATCCCGACAATAGTAGTAACCAACAAAACCAACTAACTAACTTTCAACAACCGCAAAATTTTTCTCAACAACAAGGTGGAAGAGAAAGGCTTGAAGATACTGTATCTCGCCTCATCTCCGACACCGAAAAGAAAAACTCGGATCGATTTCAACAATTGGAATCGAATTTTAGAAATCAACAAGCTAGCATTCAAAACATTGAAAAACAATTAAATCAAATAGCTCAAAATTTCTCCGAGAGACCACAAGGCGCGTTACCGAGTAATACCGAACCCAACCCAAAGGCGCAAGTACACCTCATCACATTGAGAAACTGAACCGTGGGTCCCGAAGATGCCCCATTACCACCGGTTGAAGGAAGTCAACTCAGCCAAAGCACGACTTCACCCACACCTCAACCAGAAAAGGCTTCTCCACCAAATCAAGAGCCCACCAAGACTCCTCCAGTTCCATACCCCGGTCGGTTAAATCGTCAAAAGACCGATGAGCAATTCGCAAAGTTCGAAAATTTACTAAAACAATTGCATGTTAATATTCCTTTTATTGAGGTCCTAACCCAAATGCCTAAATATACAAAATTCATGAGGGATTTCCTCGCTCATAAAGGGAAATTTGAATCATTGTAATTAGTTAACTTAGGCGAAGAATGCTCCGCCCTAGTACTCAACAAACTCCCACAAAAGAAAATTGATCCCGGAAGTTTCACGATTCCTTGCTAGATCGGGGAATCCCCCGTTCATAATGCATTAGCCGATCTTGGGGCTAGCATTAACCTCATGCCCACATCAATGTTCAAATGACTCGGCCTAGGAACAACAAGCCCTACAAAGATGAGCATACAACTCGCCGACAGATCCGTCAAATTTCCACAAGGTGTCGCTGAAAATCTATTGGTCAAGGTTGACAACTTCGTGTTCCCAACCGACTTTGTCATCCTAGACATGGAGGAAGATACCGATGTCCCTCTCATCCTCGGGAGGCCATTTCTAGCCACCGCCCAAGCAGTGGTGGACATGAATGACGGAACGTTAACATTGAAGTTTGGGGACAAGGAAGTGAAGTTTGAATGTGGAAAGAGAGTAGAGGACGAAGACCTGGTCAACTACACGAAGGTCATAGACTCAAGCTTGGATGACGCTCTCCGACGGTGTAACATGGGATGCAATACATCCCACTTGGGTAACATATGACCAGGCTTTGGGTCTAGCCAAGGACCCTTATAAACGTGGCGCACCATGGAGGCATTCCGCGGAACTATTCTTAGTTTAGTTTAGATTAATTTTCATGTTTTCTAGTTAGTTTTAATTTTCAGGAATAAAACACACTTGAGATGGCAAAGGATACAAGGGAAACTTGAACCAGCACCCCATGCAGGAAAACAGGACCATCCGACAAAATTCTTCGTTTACAGTAAGCTCGACACGGGCCGTGTCCGCCCAACACGGCCCCGTGCTGCACAGTCTGCAGAAAAAGACCCAGTTCAGGTAACTGGACACGGGCCGTGTTCACCCAACACGCCCCCATGTCCAGGCTTCTGTTTCTCTTGATTTAATTTTGTTACTGGCACTTGAACACGGGGCCGTGCCCGGACAACACGGGGCCGTGTTCAGCGCCCAGTAACACAAAATTTTTGCTTTTTACACTTTTTTACATATTCAATCAACCTAAAAACTTATTTTTGGGACACATTGAGGACAATGTGTAATTTAAGTGTGGGGGGGGGGGGATGCTAAAACCTTGAATCTTGCAAGTCCTAAATACAAGCCTTACACAAAATTCTATTGGAACCGCTAATCACCCCAAAAAATTTTCAAAAATTTTCATTTTTTTTACTTGTCTAGGTTTAACTCGGGAATTTCAAGTTCTAAAAAGGTTATATTTTTACGAATTTACAACCGATAGCGTCGTGATAAAAAGAACAACATAAGAAAATTATGAAAAGGCATGACAAGCTTAGTTAAAATTTGGTTATATATACTTGACCACATAAAAAAACCAATTCCCACAAAAATGAGTTTTGAGCCTTTATTGAGCATACAATTACATATCATTAAACTAAATGCTCATTTTTCGTTTCTTGTGTGAATAGCCGCTTGGTTCTTACGACTCTAGAACTTGCCATGACGATACATTCCCGGTCCTTACCAACTTAAACCCAAGTAAGTAAATGATGGAGGCATTAGGACTAACCCTTTTTTATTTCTACACCATTATTTTTCTTTTTTTTTACCACCTACCCAAAATCCCCCTAGTTAGCCCCTTTGAGCCTAAGCCTTTTCATTTCATAACCCAAACCAAGCACCCTTTTTTCCCACCAAAACCTTTTTCATTTTTAACCCTTCGTTTTAGTAACAAGTTTGGTTTTTCGTATGACTTTTCAAAAAAAAAATATGTGTGTTGATGATGAAGCAAAAGAAAATAAACAAACAAGTTCATCAAAAATAACTTTGTTTGAATAATAGCTTCATCAAAATAAAAGTTACAAAAATAAAAAGTCTTACGAAAACCGACGCTTATTACGCTTTTCGCCCTTTTTCTACTAACCACTAACCCAACCACCTACCTTTAACCCAAGCCTAACCCTTCACCCACAAAAGTCCTCTTGATATTTACAAAGGTATATAAGTTAAAAAGGAGGAGGATTGATTGCTTGGCAAGCCTATGGTAGGAGTAAGTTCCATGCCGCTCTCGAGTGATCCACAAAAATACATTTTCGGCCGAGTGTTGAGTGATCCCCGTGAGGTATGTGAACTTGTATATAAATAGAATTTTAAAGAGGCATGTTATGCCCTAATAAGTAATTTATCTTATGAAAAGTTTTAAATAAATCATGACGAATAGGATTGTAAATAAATAAAAATAAAACTAAATAAAGAATCTTGGAAATCCCGACACTCTATGACAAGCCCAAAAAAAAAAAAAAAAAAAAAACTTCTTTTCTACCCATTCCATTTGGGAGTGTAATAGCCACATATTAAAGAGTTTTGCTTGAGGACAAGCGAAGATTCAAGTGTGGAGGTATTTGATGTGTGCAAAATGCAACATATAAATTACATCAATTGTGGCATAAAACTAACCCTTTTTTAGTACTAATGTTGGAAAAAGTGTGCTTTTGTCTTCCTTTTGTATTTTCAGGATTAAATGAGCTCAAATTAACAAAAGAAGCAAAAAGACCTCAAAATCTAACATATATACAAGAAAAGAAACAAGACGTGACATGCCCGACCCCACGACAGCATCTTCCCAAGCAAAACAAGAGGACAGAAGACTGAACACGCCCCGTGCTCAGCCAGCACGGGGGCGTGCCCAAGTGTCAGCAGAAAAGACAAAGTAGTAGAAGCTTCTATTGCCCACCACGGGGCCGTGCTCAGCGGACATGGGGCCGTGGTCAACTATAAGATTCACACAATCTAGGCAAATCTTCATAGTACAAAGATTCTTCTGCACACGGGGTCGTGCTCAGCGGACACGGGGGCGTGGTCAACTAATAAGACAAGCTGCATTAAATGAAGAAAGAGAAGGATGTGGACACGGGGCCGTGCCCGAGCTTCTGTTCAGCCTATAAATAGGAGTGCTTGGCTCAAGCTCAAACCATCCCTTGGCACACCACCTCTCTCACACTTCACCCACCACCCACCACCACCATAACACCATTATCCACCACCATCATCCATTGTCCATCATAGAGTGTGTGAGTCGTCTTGGGATCCAAGATTGATCGTAAGAGTTCTTTACAATCAAGGCCATGTTTGCCTAAGTCTCTTACATCACTTGGTGAAGACAAGTGTCTAGTGTAATACTTTTTATTTCTAATCTTTTCGCACTTTTTACTTGGTTTTGTATTAATGACTTTAATAACTAGTTTCTTATGTTGAAGGTGATTCTTCCTTATCGTTTGTCCGTGGTGTCTTGGCATTATTTTACTGTCTATATAAAATAAAAGATTTTCACCATTCATATCTCCACGGTCTATATGGAGGTATGTTGGCTACCTGGTCGGGGGTTAAGGGAACGGTTTGGTAAGAGTCTTGCCATTGTTCAGCGTTTAGAGGTCCTGCAATGGACCTGGGTCAAATTTAGTAGGACCTCCTTCAATACTTAACGGTATTGGATGGCGGGGGTCCAAACTCTTTGATCCCCTCATAAGTTAACTACTATTAATACTATAACCCGGCTATTTAGGACTGTATCCCTGCTGACTCAGACTACTTAGTCGAGGGTAACGTCACCTCCAAAAGAGGGGCCTACCATAATTTGCATTAATAACTTAATTAATTATCTTTCAATAATCTGACCCTTTAGGATTGTATCCTTGCTGACTCAAACTACTGGGTTGAGGGTAACGTCACCTTCAAAAGAGGGGCCTACTACAGTAACTAAGATAATCTCTTAAATAAGTGCAAAAGTGCGGAAATAATCAAAGGTTACATTATACACTAGTCGGAACCAAGTGATTCATCTTGTCTATCTGTTTTTCTTTTTATTTTTATTTTCAGCATTTTTAGTTAGTTTTTTATTTTTCTTAGCTTAAAACATTTTTCTAAACTTTTGTTTTGATTAGACGTTGAGGATAAACCGGTACTAAAAGCTCTTGTGTCCTTGGACGACCTCGGTATCTTGCCAACACTATACTACGCTCACGATGGGTGCACTTGCCCGTATGTGTGTTTAGTGTTAGTAAAATATCGTGTTTTATAAATTTAAAACTTGGCTAAAAAGTGTTAAAGGGCTTAAAATATACACCTAAATATATATAACACTTCACACGCATCAGTCATCACCTTGAATTTGTCTTCGTAATGCTGCGACTTGGCGGCGGCGATCATCCCCTGATCGGTGATGGTGACTTCGGCCTTCTTCAGCTTGGCCTCCAACATCTTGTTAAGCACGCATGCTTCCTCGTACAAATGCATCAGGCGCTCAAGGCCCTACAATCAAAAAACAGGTATCAATATGTATAAACTAACCAGGATATCAGTTTAGCATATATGTGCATGATATAGGATAAGGATTTTAACCTGGTTGAGGAAGGAAGTCATGAATCCACTGGCTTTAAAGAATCTATGATTCTCGTAAGGAAGGGTCTCGGAGGTAGCAGGAGAGTCTGTTTCTTTCCTTTTGCGGGCACTAGAGGCATGAGTCTTGGTGACCAGAGAAGGCTTAGGGATGGCAGTGGCTTTGGAGCTGGTAGGTTTGGATGAAGTGGCAACTTTGGGGCTTGGTTCTTTCTTCACTTGGACAGGACCAGAGTAACTGTCCAATTCTTCAAGGTCGAAGACTTCAGGGATTTTGGCTGGTGCTGCACAAAAGGGAGAAATTCTAAACCCTTGAATACTTTAATATCGTAATTAATCTAAATATGTACAGAAATAATTAGCATGAATGTGCTCACCAGACATGTTGGAACTTGACTTCTGGCTTGAACTTGCAAACGACAGGGAAAAGGTTCTCCCACTCTCAGGGAGTTGGTAGATGGCTTTGGTTCTTTGCTTTGATTCTGCACTCGGAGGGGCTAGTTCTTTAAAATTTGCTACACCAAAAAATGAAAATATTAGTTCAGGATATAATGACAGGATATATTTGGGGATATGCCTAAAACCCTAGATCCTACCAGAGGTTAACCACTTCACCGGAAGGTCAACACCCTTGTCAATGGAATCTCTTTTGACAAAAAAGAACTTCCGTTTCCACTCATCCTCATTTTTAGTTTCTTTGAGAATGAGCGGGTTTTTGGAAGTTGAGAAAAGTAGGAAATGATTGTTGCCATGGGACCGGAGACGGTATGCAATGGGAAGATCCTCGATGCAGAGATCGGGAATGTGATGAGATTTGATTTGGTCCAGCACCACCAAAACTCGCCAAACCATAGGCATAGTTTGGGCAAAGCTGAGGCCAGTAAGATCGAAGAAACGTGAAATAAACTCAGGAAAAGGATACCGGAGCCCTGTGAAAAAGGGATAAGCCAAAAAACAAACCCACTCGTCGGAAGACACGTCCGATCGGATATTTTGGTCAAACGGGCGTATGATTGCTCCGACGGGAAAAGCACCGAAGGCTTTTAGGGCGGCGATATTGGCATTGTCGAAAGAACAAACTTCTTTCTCAGGCTCCTTGAGGAGATGTTGATCTTCAAAGGTCAGAATGGATTCGGCTGTGTGTGATCGTGTTCGACTGGCTATGAGGAAACAATGGGGTATTACAGAGAAAACATAGGAGAAGAGAGAGAGAGATAATACCTGAATGTTCTCGGACTATGGTGATGAATATCTAAAGAAGTTGAGAAGATATAGGCCAAAGATAGGGGCATTGAGTGATTTTCGCGTGGGAAGTTGAACAATGTGAAATCAACTGTCATATCCGATTAATTCCCTCGGTCGACGTGTAGAGATAAAAATATATCCATTTGAATTTGGGGATTCCAACCAATAAATTTTGGGGACAATTGTTATGGGTGGTTTTCTGAACCCATATCCTGAAAATGTATCCTGACTTTGTAATTTCTGTTTATGATCAGGATACCGGATCAGGATATTGGTAACATCCTGATGCAGTATCCTGGCAGTTACTAATTGTTTACACACAGGTCATGGCCACCTCATAATAACATTCACATGGACTCATTCTCCTGAAGACTCGCTCTAATCAGTTGGGAAAGGGACGTTGAAGCCGGAAGAAGAGGTCTTTAACGCTCAAAAGGGAATATTCCGAGTATCCCTAGTTTATAGGAGAATTAGTTTGATATTTGTAACTATAAATAAAAGACCAGATCGTAGGAACACACACTTCACTTCATTTCCTGCTCTCAAACTCTCACTTCTTTCTCTTGCAATCACGCACTAACACTTAACACTTACAATCATTGTATCACTTAGCATCAATCTGAGCCTTATCCTGCATTGTATCCTAAACATTCAAGTAATAAGAAGAACAAGGCAGCCGACGATTGTCAGCTCCCGAGGTTTTATGCCGGAGATCTAGATTAATCAAGGGCTTTCCTCGTATATCCTGTGTCCATTTTTACCTTTTCAGCTCATTATTTGATTGTTGATTTAGTTACATATCCTAAGACTATATCCTGAAACTGTTTTTGCAAACGAACAAACCAACATATTTTCACTTAATTGCTTCGTTAATTTTTGACCAAAACACTTATCGTTTAACATCTCATGGTTCCAGTCGATTCTTGCTCTTTTCCACCTCTAACAACCCCCTCATCCTCAAAGTGACAAAAAATGAGGATGACTAGAAACAAAAGTTCTTCTTTGTTAGACGAGACTCTATTTCTGAAGGTGACAACCTTCCGGTGAAGTGGTTGAGCACGGGTCGGATTTAGGGTTTTAGGGATATCCCTAAATGTATCCTGAAGTTACATCCTGAACTAACATCTTTGTCTTTTTATGCAGCAAACTTCAAAGAATTAGCCCCCCCCCCCATCGGCAGAATCGGAAGAAAGGATCAACGCAATCTACCGGCTTTCAGAAAGTGAGAGAAGTTTCTCGTTTAATCATCCGAGTTCAAGCCAGTATTTCTCATCAAACATGTCTGGTAAGGATACCAATGTCATATTTTCCTGCATACATTTGATTAATTATGATATTAGGGTGTTTAAAAGTTGAGAATTCTTCCTTATGTGTAGACCCAGCCAAGATGCCTGAAGTTTTCGATCTCGACGAACAGGACAGCTATTCTGGTCCAGCCTCGATAAAGAAAGAGCCTAGCCCCAAGCCTTCTACTACGTCTAAGCCTTCTGCCAGTTCTAAACCTGCAGTCATCCTAAGCCTTCCCCGGCAACAAAGCCTCGTGCCTCCAGTTCCGGTAAAAGGAAAGAGACCGACGCCCCTGCCACTTCTACTGAAGCTTTCCCTTACGAGAACCATGGGTTCCTTGAGTCCAGTGGTTTCATAACTTCCTTCCTCAACCATGTAAATATTCTTTTCCTATATCCTGCACATGTATACTGAGTCGGTATCCTGATTAGATCACGTATATTGATACCTGTGTCTCGGATTGTAGGGCCTTGTGCGCTTGACGAATCTTTACGAGGAGGCTTGTGACTAGTGAAGATGCTGGATGTGAAGCTGAAAAAAGCTTAAATCACCATCGTGGACCAAGGAAAGATTGCCGCCGTGACAACCCTCAAAATTTCATGTATTCCGTATGATTCGTTAATGTTAATTAAAGTGCTTGATGACTGTGCTGAATTACTTAACTGCTTTCTGATTACTGTATCATACTTACATGTGCTTGTTAACATACTAGTCTTATGCAGAAAAGATACTAAATAGTCCTGTATGCTTTTCTGAGTGTTGGGAATTAAAAGTGTTACAAAAAGGTTACATAAAAGACACTATATGTATAACATAGAACTTTAACGGAACGGTATCCAACCGGACATTACCCGGAACACAAAAATATTATTTAAAACATTGTTACACTTCTTCTGAGCTAGTTATGGTCCCCGAGCACTATAACACCTTACATAATACCCGGTACACGCTAAACACTAGACATAACATTAAACTCCCACTAATTAATTTATTTACCCACAAAGTTACAATTAACCCCCCCCCATACTAAATTTACAGCCCACTCATGTGGCCCCCACCCAAGACTTGTAAGTCTTCCAAAGATTACCTTAAATCTTCACTAGATATTTCTTGGAATTGATAAAATATTGTCATGTACTATCTAGACACAAAACCCATTGGACAAGAGCTATTATATGGATTATAAGATGGACTAGAGCTTCATCATTTTCATCACACCACCACTCTTTCTTTCTCCTTTACATAGCTACGGCCAAACACCCCACTTTGTACACCACTATTTTCAATTCTCACTTATCCAATCCAAGGCAATCCTAAGGTGCACAAAGGTGATTTACGAAGTGTGGAGCTCACGGAACTTGAAGGACCACCTTCGTTTGCTATTATCCTCCACATTTTCTCTAGTGTTTCTTCCCTAGCTTAAAAGCTAGTAGTAAGCCTCTTTGATCCTTGTTTACTCCATGTTTTTAGTGGTTAATAGTTATTTTATGATGAAATCGCTAGAACACAAAAAGATCATAAACAAAGTCTTGAACATAAGCTTTACATGAGATGAAATATTGCTAGAATGATGTTATTTTGAGTATGTATGATGTTACTTGGTGATTACTAGTAATATGATGATTGCTCATCATATGGAACTTGTTAAAGCATGATTAAAAACATGGTTTAACAAGTTAGAGGTGATTATGTGCTTGTATGAAATAATCATCTTCTAGTCTACACATGAACTTGAAAGAAAAATGATTTTTCTTGAAAAATAATAGACCAAGTGAACTAGTGATCTTGTAGATCTAAAACTTGTGAATGATTTTCCTAAATAAACCAAGTCTAAAAGACGGGTTTGAAGGATCATAACTTTTCTTGCATGTACATTATTTTTGGAAATTAAAAGGAGTATAGGGATGCAAGTGAAACATGAAAAATGTGGTAAATAAATATTTTTGTAAAATATGTTCACAAGTTGTGAACATCTAAAAATCCCGAGAATGAGATTTTAATAAAAGTAAACACACTTAACTAAACCCACTAAACGCCATACCAAGTTACTACGCACTTTAATGAAACATCAAGTTCATGTTGGTTTGTAAATAGAATAGTTTGCTTGGTAACTTGTTGTTGATTGATTGAATGATTTCCGAAAAGAAAATGATATGCTAATAAGCATGGATACCTCCATTTACAAAGGAAACTCTGGCGAAATTTTCTAAAATTCCAACACTTAGAGAATAATTTCTAAAACAAGTTTTACAAGTATATTTTTAGCTTGTTTTCAAAATAAACTTCGCCAAAGGTTTTGTTACAAAATACAAAGTATCAGAGGTTGAATTTTACAAGTAAAATGGATAAATATATATTTAGAATATATATCTTATATTAGAACACTTGTGTGGATACTTGTTTATTTTGTGAGGTAGTTATATTATTTTAGGGTAAAATGATGTAACTTAACAATATAACTTGACATTTGAATTGTGCGGTGTGTGATAGAAGTAATGAGTAAATAAACCATACGTAGGATACGTGTTATGCATGACAAACTGATTGTTATCCGTAACTTATTAGGACGTGCCTGATTTCTGATTATTAGAGTAACTAATCTAACCGAGCAAACCAAGGTGAGTTCACACACTTTCTAAGGCATGGGATTCCCGGTGGTTGGGAATGGGTTAAAGAAATTAAAACGGAATCTACATATCCTACTTAGGTAGGATATGTACGGCCATCCTCCTTGGGTAGGATGCCAATATTTATCCTGCGTATTATCTTTGGGGAGAATACGTATGTCCGTCCTCCTTGGGTAGGACAACAACCTTAAAACTTACTAGACAAAACTCTATCATGAAGTCCCTCATTTTATATCGACTTAATCGCCGAGGCCAATGGCGAGCGGGTCATTAGTTAATAGCGCTATTAGGTTTAACAAACCTCACACCGTGCCGTTCGGACGGGCGTGTACTAATGGACTATGGTAAACTGTCAGTGATGATAGACACTGATGTAGGGCACAACTATTGTTCGTCAGTTGTCGATATCTTAACGGTCTAGTAGTTCACATGGGGAAGCCCCCACTGATTATGGATATGGTTTGGGTAATAAAGAAGGAACTGGTTAATCATACTATTAACTATGGGGTAAACCCCACGGCAAATAAGCCAACGAAAGACAAACCATGTTTTCAGAAACAACTTAAAACTAAACAACCAAACGTGAACTCACTCAACTTTGTTGTTGACTCGTTGTTACATGCCTTATAGGTCGTTAAATGCATATGGAGCTTGCACGAGGAAGAAGTTGTTGTGGGATGCGGACTGTTACGTCCCACGCTTATTAATTAAACGTTATAAACTTATGGAACTTACGTTTTGGGTCTTAAAACTTATGAACTATGAACTTATGTTTTGAACTTACGTTTTATGCTTCCGCTGTTTAAATCTGAACTTGGTTAACTTAAAGTCGGTTTACCTTCTTTTGGTCACCAATCGTATTGTGGTTGGTTTTATTTACTTAAATACGTTGTTCAATATGATTGGTGGCTCGATCCTGGTCATGTCACGCCTCCGAGCGGTGATACCCCGCATGGTGGATTTTGGGGTTCTGACAGATTGGTATCAGAGTCATTGGTTATAGTGAACTTGGTTTAAAAAAAAAGGGGGAAAAGCTTTTGACAAAACCAGACTATAACCTATACAGTGTTCAACGATCCACAACGACGCTTCGCTCCACTTGCAAGACTCGACACAATAGGTGGTATAAATTATGTTTATATTTTCGGTTAGATAGTTCACACAGTGCACTAGTTAACGTGATAACTGCTATTTGAACCTTGTATGCTTACTCTCTCCTGTTATCCCACGCTTACGCACTTTCGCGACACTTTTCTCACTTACGTTGCTTCGTTGTGAAGACCATGAACGGACGCGGAGGACGTATCAACCTAACTCAAGCCCAGTTGACGGCTTTGATCAATGAACGGGTTGCTGAGGCACTCGCAGCTGTCCCTGCAGGAGGTATAACCTGCCATATCAACCCATCTTAGGACGTTTAGATCCTACCTTCGCAAACCAACCCTCGTGCTTAACCTTGTCTTTTATTCCTGCACAACAGGTCAACATGCTCAGCCTCCTGTGTGCGCGTTCAAAACGTTCATGGATTGCCGACCTAGTACTTTCAGTGGCACAGAAGGAGCTGTAGGCCTTCTTCACTGGTTCGAGAAGCTGGAGTCTGTTTTTGAGATGTGTGAATGCCCTAAAGATCGTAGGGTGAAATATGCTACTAGGACACTCAAAGGTGCTGCGTTAACCTGGTGGAAGGCACAGGTTCAACTGCTAGGGCTGGCGGTTGCTAACGCCACCCCATGGAACGGTTTCAAAGAACTGATCAAAGAAGAGTACTGTAGTCGTGATGACATCCACAAGCTAGAGGTGGAATTTTTTAATCTGAAGATGACGGGGTCTGAGATTGAGGCGTATACGAAGAGGTCAAACGAGTTGGCCATCTTGTGTCCTACTATGGTGGACCCTCCCATCAAGCGTATTGAGCTGTACCTCAAGGGTCTTGTACCAGAGATTCAGAGCCATGTGACCTCAGCTAATCTTGGCACCATACAGCAAATCATCAAGTTGGCTCATCGTCTCACTGATCAGGCAGTTGAGCAGAACAAGCTGCCCAAGCGTATCAGCGCTACTACTACTGATGCTCCCAGTGATAACAAGCGAAAATGGGATGGGAATTCCAGTAAGGGTTCTACTTCAGTTCAGTCTCAGCAACGAAAGACTGATGACTACCAGAGTCCTGGTCAACAATCTTCCGGTAGTCAAGGACAGGGTGGATACCGAGGGAACCTCCCCAAGTGCAACCAGTGCCACAAGCATCATATCGGGCAGTGCAACAAGGGTCGTTGCCTGAGGTGTAACAAGTTTGGCCATGAAGCAAAGGATTGCAGGAGCACACGACCAGCAAATCAGAATTGCCAACAACAACAACAAGCTCCACAGAACCACCAGCAGCATCAATAACAGGGCAATAAAGGACGCTTTCAGTGTGGCGCTGAGGGCCACTTTAAGAGGAACTGTCCTCAGCTGAACCAGAACCAGAACAACAACAACCAAGGAAACGGGAACAACAATTGAGGCAATAACGGGGGAAACAATAATGGCAATGGTGCCAGGGGACGTGTTTTCATGCTAGGTCAGGGTGATGCGAGGAACGATCCCATCGTGGTGATGGGTAAGTTCCTTCTGGATGATTTCTTTGTTACTGTTTTATTTGATTCGGGTGCTGATACTAGTTATGTGTCCTTAAAAGTTAGTCAAATGCTTAAGCGCACCCCAACACTTTTGAACACCAAACACACGGTAGTGCTAGCAAATGGAAAAAGTCTCGAGGCCACACACATAGTTAAGGGTTGTAACCTCGTCTTAGCTGGTCAGACCTTCTCTATCAATCTCATTCCTATCGTTCTGGGTAGTTTCGACATTGTTATTGGGATGGATTGGCTATCCCAACATCAAGCGGAGATTATTTGCAACGAGAAGATTGTCCGCATCCCTCGTTCTGGTAAAGAACCCCTCGTGACTCATGGCGACAAGAGTGGTGCTGTTGTGGGCATCATCTCTTTCCTTAAGGCCCAGAAGTGTTTGCGAAAGGGCCACACTGCTATCCTAGCCCTCGTTTCTGATACATCCTCGGAAGAAAAGAAGATAGAAGACATTCCTGAGGTATTTCCTGAGGAATTACCTGGTCTTCGGCCTCATCGACAAGTCGAGTTTCAAATCGAGCTAGCTCCTGGAGTAGCACCAATAGCTCGTGCACCTTATCGACTAGCTCCATCAGAACTAGAAGAACTGTCCACGCAACTACAAGAACTCTTGGAAAGGGGTTTCATACGTCCTAGCTCTTCACCTTGGGGAGCTCCAGTACTATTCGTGAAGAAGTAAGACGGTACCTTCAGAATGTGTATTGACTACCGCGAACTCAACAAGGTGACCGTGAAGAATCGTTATCCTCTCCCACGTATTGACGACTTGTTCGACCAGTTGCAAGGGTCGAGCTATTACTCTAAGATTGATTTGAGGTCGGGATACCATCAGCTGAGAGTCCGAGAAGAGGACGTCTCTAAAACAACATTCAGAACTCGTTACGGCCATTACGAGTTTCTGGTTATGCCTTTCGGATTGACGAATGCACCCGCTGTCTTCATGGATCTCATGAACCGAGTGTGCAAACCTTACCTGGATAAATTTGTCATAGTCTTCATCGACGACATCCTAATCTATTTGAAGAGTCAAGAAGAACACGAGCAACACCTGAGGCTTATTTTGGAACTTCTTCGAACAGAGCAGTTGTATGCCAAATTTTCGAAATGTGACTTCTGGCTTCGCGAAGTCCACTTTCTAGGCCATGTGGTAAACAAGGATGGGATTCATGTTGATCCATCCAAGCTTAACTCGATCAAGAACTGGCCTGCACCCCGTACACCAACAGAAATCCGCCAATTCTTGGGATTGGCAGGATATTACAGAAGGTTTATAAAGGATTTCTCAAAGATTGCGCAACCTCTCACTTCACTGACTCAGAAGGGTGTCACCTATCTATGGGGTGATGCACAGGAATCTGCTTTTCAGCACTTAAAAGATAGACTTTGTAGCGCGCCTATCCTCTCATTGCCTGAGGGTACAGATGATTTCGTGGTTTATTGCGACGCTTCCATCCAAGGACTTGGTTGCGTGTTGATGCAACGTGACAAGGTTATTGGCTACGCATCGTGCCAACTTAAAGTTCACGAAAGGAACTACACTACGCACGACTTGGAATTGGGAGCAGTTGTTTTCGCACTTAAGATATGGAGACATTATCTGTACGGTACAAAGTGCACCATTTATACCGATCACAGGAGTCTCGAGCATATCTTCAAGCAAAAGGAGTTGAACATGCGTCAACGTCGATGGGTCGAGCTCTTGAATGATTACGAATGCGCTATCAAGTACCATCCGGGCAAAGCCAATGTTGTGGACGACGCCCTCAGTCGAAAGGATACTATACCTAAGCGTGTACGTGCGTTACAGCTTACCATTCACTCTAACCTTCCCGATCAAATTCGAGATGCCCAGGTTGAAGCATTGAAAGCAGAGAACATCAGGGCTGAGTCCTTGTGAGGATCAAGGAAACGGTTAGAACAAAAGGAAGACGACGCCTACTATGTTAACAGACGCATCTGGGTGCCACTTTAGGGAAACTTACGCGAGCTTGTGATGGATGAAGCACATAAGTCTTGTTATTCAGTACATCCTGGTTCGGATAAGATGTACCACGACCTAAAGACTACATATTGGTGGCCTGGTATGAAAGCCCACATAGCAACATACGTCAGCAAATATTTGACTTGTGCGAGAGTCAAAAATGAATATCAGAAACCATCAGGCCTACTTCAACAACCAGAGATACCTAAATGGAAGTGGGAGCAAATTTCCATGGATTTCGTTACTGGCCTGCCTAGATCTCAGCGCGGAAATGATACAATTTAGGTAATCGTGGATCGATTGACCAAGTCTGCACATTTTCTGGCTATCAAGGAAACGGATAAGTTTTCTACTCTAGCAGACATCTACTTAAAGGAAGTAGAATCGAGGCACGGAGTGCCAACCTCCATCATTTCTGATCATGACGCGAGTTTTACTTCTGAACTGTGGCAAGCCATGCACAAGTCTTTTGGCTCACGTTTAGATATGAGCACCGCTTATCACCCACAAACGGATGGGCAATCTGAACGCACCATCCAGACCCTTGAAGACATGCTTAGGGCATGTTTAATCGATTTTGGTAATGGCTGGGAAAAGCACCTCCCGCTAGTGGAGTTTTCGTATAACAACAGCTACCACACCAGCATTCAGGCCGCTCCGTTTGAGGCATTGTATGGACGGAAGTGCCGATCACCTCTTTGTTGGGCAGAGGTTGGCGACAGTCAAATCACAGGCCCAGAACTTGTAGTGGATACAACCGAAAGGATTGCTCAGATACGACAACGAATGGTGGCAGCTCGTGACCGTCAGAAAAGCTATGCGGATAAGCGAAGGAAACCACTCGAGTTCCAGGTTGGGGATCGAGTGCTACTTAAAGTCTCACCTTGGAAAGGTGTAGTTCGTTTTGGCAAACGAGGCAAACTCAATCCGCGGTATGTCGGACCATTCGAAATCATTGAGAAAATTGGCAAAGTCGCTTACAAGTTGAATCTACCTGAAGAACTCAGCGGAGTTCACGATGTTTTCCATGTATCGAATCTGAAGAAGTGTCTGTCAGATGAGACCCTCATAGTTCCTCTCAAGGAACTCACTATCGATGACCAGCTGCGATTCGTCGAGGAACTAGTAGAGATTACTGATCGAGATGTTAAGATTCTCAAGCGTACCAGGATACCTCTTGTTCGAGTTCGTTGGGATTCCCATCGTGGCCCAGAGTATACCTGGGAACGAGAAGACCAAATGAAACTCAAGTACCCCCAGCTGTTTAAGAAAAGTGCAACCACTACTGAGGCTGAAGCTACGACAGAATTTTGGGACGAAATTCCAAATCAATGGGGGGATGATGTAACACCCCAAGAAAACCAGGAAACCACGCAACTCAACTAGCTTCCTCAGTAACCACGTGCTAAATTTCGGGACGAAATTCTCTTAACAGGGGGAGAATGTGACAACCCTCAAAATTTCATGTATTCCGTACGATTCGTTAATGTTAATTAAAGTGCTTGATGACTGTGCTGAATTACTTAACTGCTTTCTGATTACTGTGTCATACTTACATGTGCTTGTTGACATACTAGTCTTGTGCAGAAAAGATACTAAATAGTCCTGTATGCTTTCCTGAGTGTTGGGAATTAAAAGTGTTACAAAAAGGTTACATAAAAGACACTATATGTATAACATAGAAATTTAACGGAACGGTATCCAACCGAACAACCTGACATTACCCGGAACACAAAAATATTATTTAAAACATTGTTACACTTCTTCTGAGCTAGTTATGGTCCCCGAACACTATAACACCTTACATAATACCCGGTACACGTTAAACATTAGACATAACATTAAACTCCCACTAATTAATTTATTTACCCACAAAGTTACATTTAACCCCCCCCCCCATACTAAATTTACGGCCCACTCATGTGGCCCCCACCCAAGACTTGTAAGTCTTCCAAAGATTACCTTAAATCTTCACTAGATATTTCTTGGAATTGATAAAATATTGTCATGGACTATCTAGACACAAAACCCATTGGACAAGAGCTATTATATGGATTATAAGATGGACTAGAGCTTCATCATTTTCATCACACCACCACTCTTTCTTTCTCCTTTACATAGCTACGGCCAAACACCCCACTTTGTACACCACTATTTTCAATTCTCACTTATCCAATCCAAGGCCATCCTAAGGTGCACAAAGGTGATTTACGAAGTGTGGAGCTCACGGAACTTGAAGGACCACCTTCGTTTGCTATTTTCCTCCACATTTTCTCTAGTGTTTCTTCCCTAGCTTAAAAGCTAGTAGTAAGCCTCTTTGATCCTTGTTTACTCCATGTTTTTAGTGGTTAATAGTTATTTTATGATGAAATCGCTAGAACACAAAAAGATCATAAACAAAGTCTTGAACATAAGCTTTACATGAGATGAAATAATGCTAGAATGATGTTATTTTGAGTATGTATGATGTTACTTGGTGATTACTAGTAATATGATGATTGCTCATCATATGGAACTTGTTAAAGCATGATTAAAAACATGGTTTAACAAGTTAGAGGTGATTATGTGCTTGTATGAAATAATCATCTTCTAGTCTACACATGAACTTGAAAGAAAAATGATTTTTCTTGAAAAATAATAGACCAAGTGAACTAGTGATCTTGTAGATCTAAAACTTGTGAATGATTTTCCTAAATAAACCAAGTCTAAAAGACGGGTTTGAATGATCATAACTTTTCTTGCATGTACATTATTTTTGGAAATTAAAAGGAGTATAGGGATGCAAGTGAAACATGAAAAATGTGGTAAATAAATATTTTTGTAAAATATGTTCACAAGTTGTGAACATCTAAAAATCCCGAGAATGAGATTTTAACAAAAGTAAACACACTTAACTAAACCCACTAAACGCCATACCAAGTTACTACGCACTTTTATGAAACATCAAGTTCATGTTGGTTTGTAAATAGAATAATTTGCTTGGTAACTTGTTGTTGATTGATTGAATGATTTCCGAAAAGAAAATGATATGCTAATAAGCATGGATGCCTCCATTTACAAAGGAAACTCTGGCGAAATTTTCTAAAATTCCAACACTTAGAGAATATTTTCTAAAACAAGTGTTAAAAGTATATTTTTAGCTTGTTTTCAAAATAAACTTCGCCAAAGGTTTTGTTACAAAATAAAAAGGATCGGAGGTTGACTTTTACAAGTAAAATGGATAAATATATATTTAGAATATATATCTTATATTAGAACACTTGTGTGGATACTTGTTTATTTTGTGAGGTAGTTATATTATTTTAGGGTAAAATGATGTAACTTAACAATATAACTTGACATTTGAATTGTGTGGTGTGTGATAGAAGTAATGAGTAAATAAACCGTACGTAGGATAGGTGTTATGCATGAGAAACTGATTGTTATCCGTAACTTATTAGGACGTGCTTGATTTCTGATTATTAGAGTAACTAATCTAACCGAGCAAACCAAGGTGAGTTCACACACTTTCTAAGGCATGGGATTCCCGGTGGTTGGGAATGGATTAAAGAAATTAAAACGGAATCTACATATCCTACTTAGGTAGGATATGTACGGCCATCCTCCTTGGGTAGGATGCCAATATTTATCCTGCGTATTCTCTTTGGGGAGAATACGTACGTTCGTCCTCCTTGGGCAGGACAACAACCTTAAAACTTAATAGACAAAACTCTATCATGAAGTCCCTCATTTTATATCGACTTAATCGCCGAGGCCAATGGCGAGCGGGTCATTAGTTAATAGCACTATTAGGTTTAACAAACCTCACACCGTGCCGTTCGGACGGGCGTGTACTAATGGATTATGGCAAACTGTCAGTGATGATAGACACTGATGTAGGGCACAACTATTGTTCGTCAGTTGTCGATATCTTAACGGTCTAGTAGTTCACATAGGGAAGCCCACACTGATTATGGATATGGTTTGGGTAATAAAGAATGAACTGGTTAATCATACTTTCAACTATGGGGTAAACCCCACGGCAAATAAGCCAACGAAAGACAAACCACGTTTTCGGAAACAACTTAAAACTAAAAAACCAAACGTGAACTCACTCAACTTTGTTGTTGACTCGTTGTTACATGCCTTACAGGTCGTTAAATGCATATGGAGCTTGCACGAGGAAGAAGTTGTTGTGGGATATGGACTGTTATGTCCCATGCTAAACATTTAATCCATCCTTATGAACTTATTAAACCTATGTTTTGGACTTTAAACTTATGAACTATGAACTTATGTTTTGGGTTTTTACCTTCAATGCTTCCGCTGTTTAAATTGAACTGGGTTAACTAGCTTTGGTCACCAATTGTATTGTGGTTGGTTTTATTTACTTAATTACGTTGTTCAATATGATTGGTGGCTCGATCCTGGTCATGTCACGCCTCCAAGCGGTGATACTCCGCATGGTGGATTTTGGGGGTGTGACAGCCGCCGCTAAGTCGCAGCACTATGAAGATAAATTCAAAGCGATGACCCAAGAAGCTCAAGCTGCTGCGAAAAAGGCTACTCAGGATGCCCAGATCAAGCTGGATGCTGCTCAAACCCAGCATGAACAGGATATGATTTCCTACAAGAAAGGCCTTAAAAGTTCCGTCGTGATTTCGCTCCTCCAAGCTAGGTTAAAGATGGCTTATGAAGCCAAATCTGGGGGCAATGCCCAACCTGGACCATTGAAGCTTGGGAAGCGAAACTGAAGGATCTAGGTGGCAATCTCGTGGAGTATCCTGCTAAGCCAGAAGTTGGAGAGTCGTCCAAGGAGGCTGAAGTGGCGGCAGAAGCGGGTGGCAAGACTGGCGAGGATCTTGGGGCAGATGCTGAAGCGAATGCTGGCGGTGATGGTGAAGCTGTGGTTGGTGATGCTGCCCCGTGAGAGGGTGGCAAAGTGGGCGATGATGGATGTTTATGCTTAGGCCGAGCCCATTTTTTAGATTTGATGGTTGATGCTTGTTGAACGATTTACTTTTCTTTGCATGTCGGACAATTTACTTTCTTGCACTTAGATATTAGTACAATACGATGGCTGAAGGTGGAGGGATCCTGAGTTTCAGGACGAACATCAATGTTAATATGTTTTTGAACCTTTTACGTTCTTGGTGGATGAGTCTCAGTTTGAGATGAAGCCAAGAATGTAAACTTTTGAACCGTTAAGAAAACTAATCTTTTGACCTTATCTCCGTGTTGTTTGTATTATGTCATCTTTGCAAATATTCTCATCAAATATCCTGATCAGGATATTAAAAGCATTTTCTTACAAAATAACCTTAGGAATAAAAAATTCTGTATAGTATAGACCTTCAAGGTTATCAAATTCTATTCATTTAGATGACACTGATATCTTTTAAAATTTAGATAAGAATCCATACTAGAGAACCTTAGGACCATTTGTAATGTCCCCAGTGGGATTTAGTATCAGCATACATCAGGTTCCAGCATACTGCATACATGTCCCCAGCATATAGCCTGCTTTACGTATTCCTTCACTTAGTAATCAAACTTCATATTTATAACAGCCCTCCTAAAAACCCTTAACATACCCTAAACTGCCTAAAAGTTACCCCGTAGGCGAAAAATAACCTTAATATACTTTTATATTATTAAAAATCAAATAAAAGCAAAAATATAGGGTTCTCGCGGGGCGCGACCCCCTTGGGCTTGCAAGTCGCTGGGCGCGAGGCCCTATGGTGACCAAACTCTCCGCTTGCGCCACGTGTCAACATGTGGCAGGTCTATAGTGTTGCGTCGCCAAGGCTAGGTCCTAGCCTATGCCTCTCGCGGGCCGCGAAACAGTTAGGTTGATGGGACGCGGGGCAAGAGCCGCCCCTGATCAGACCTATAAATTGAAGTCTCAGCCTCATTTGTTTCTCGTTCATAATTTCTTTCTCTCTCCAAATTTTAAGAAGCTAAAATACTCGGGTATTATACCCCTAAAAAGCGAAGCTCTGTCTCGTTGTAAGTATTATAACCCCCGGTTACGTATTGGTTACTCTACCCGATTGATCTAGGGCTCTGTAACGCATGTCAAGGCTCTGCCTGACTCAGTTCGTTGGAGTTCTATCTCGGTTGTATGGCTAATGTAATTTGGGTTATCTTACTAACACGTGTGCATTGTTTAATTTTAATAGATTATAACCAGGAAGTCACCAGGAAGCAGTAGTATTATCTAAGTCAGCAAAGTGAGTCATTCTCTTTTTCTACCACACTGTTTTACCAAAACCTCAAAATGTTTTAAATTATGATAACAGTGATTGAGTCTATGTATTCTACAATTACTGTCGGTATGTTGGGGTTTTGAATATATTACTTGTTACTGTTGCGAATGGTAGCATGACCACAAGTGAGGATTGACAGTACCGTGGGTGGTAATTGGGTAGATATAAACATTGTAATCGCTCTCAATACTGTTTAATTATAAAATCTTGTTTTGATTAAACTTGGATGCACTCGCCAGTATTTCTTGCTGATAAAACCTTTTTAAAACGCGTTTCAGGTAACTTAATGTGAAACTAATAGAAGACAGCTGGAGATCACTGAAGGCTTCGAAAAGTGGCTATAAAAGTTACCTAAATAAAAAGAAGTTTTGTTTTAATAAATTAGGGTTTATCCCTATAAACATATTATAATGGAAACTTGGGTTTTATCCCATGTATTTATTATTTATAAAAGTTTGGTGTTTAAACTCTGATAAACTATTTCTCAACTACGGTCCTGATGTTTAATTTCCGCTGCCAAATTAATAAACACCGATACCACCAGCTCTGTGTAGCTCGTGGCCGCCCGCCCCTCGAGGCAAGGGGTCGGGGGTTGTGACAGGAGGTGGTATCAGAGCTACAACCACTTATTTAAGCCAATAAAGTGTTCTACTGACACTTAAATTATGTGTTAGGAAATAACTTATGTAATTATGTGTATATATGTATATTATTGTTTTGTGTTATTTTACAATCTGTTAGTTTACAGTATGAGTGAGCAAGGTACATCTGACGCTTACCGTCAATTAGCTAGTTCCCCAAAGTGTGAAGGAACCTCATCACAGCCTACTCCTTCAGGGTATTCTACTGATACTAAGGAATGAATTTTCATCTTTAAGGGGTAATCCGAGGAACCATTCCCTCCGAAAAAGAGAGGATGGTTTAGTAGGGGAGCACATGAGAGGAGAAAGAGGATGAAGAAATTACAACAACAGAGAGCATTAGAAAAGGCCAATAGAGAAGTGAATGCCCAAACCCAGGAAGCAGTTAATAGACAGTTGGCAGATTTCCATATGCTAGCCACCACCGCAGCAGATCCAAACCTTGATCAGATAGTTGAACCACAACCGTTGCCATTATTTCCAACACAACCAATGGAGATAGAACCTAACCAAGAAAACCAATTTCCCATACCAGCATTTGAGCCTAACAAAATACCTAGAATCCCAGTACCTAATCCTCTAGAGTATGATCCATAGGAAGATGACAATAGGGTATATCAGGAACTCTATCCTCAGGAAGAACCGATACCAAATCCCATAGCACAGTATACCGACCTTAATCCTTTAGATCCGTTTTGGAACGATGACAGGTATATTCGGAGTGTGTTAAGAAACCCATACCCATATGGAGAACCTATACCTCGATACCCTGACCCAGTACCAGCACCACTACCACCCATGAGTGAAGAGAATGTGCAGGAACTCCGCACATATGGTGAAGAGCTAGTAGAAGAAGGAGAGATGATACGACAGATAGGAGAGACGCTCGTGTGGAAGTATGACAAGCGAGAAATGCAGTTTTGGATGAATGGCACATAATAATATATATATATATATATATATATAAATATCTGTGTGTGTGTGTGTGTAGTTTGAAAAAAAAATCAACTAAAATAGATAACCTAATATCGATGCATAACTACTAGTGTGTTTATTTTTCAATAGTAATTTGTAATCGATGCATATAAATATATAAAAAGAGTAAAGTCGCAATGTTCGACGTTTTTGATCAATTTGTTTGTATAATTGTTTACATTAAATCTTATTCTGTGATATTAATACCTGATAAATGTTTACAATCCAGATGGACAATGAAGTAAATCAGGAAAACCTGAATAATGATAATAACGGAAATCAAGTAGATAACAGTGCCATTCAACATATAGTAGCACAAGGAATTATAGACGCTATGCCATATATTATCAAACTGTTAAAGGAGCAAAAAATAATAAAACTATAAGTGGAAGTAAACGACAACATACTGAACCAAGTCACAACGTGATTAATGGACCACTAATCCACGTACCTATTCCAAAAAGAAGAAGAACCATGTCATATGGTTGTTCTTACAAAGAATTATGGTCTTGCAAACCAATAGAATTCTCTGGCAATGAAGGAGCCATTGCAGCTTTACGTTGGATAGAAAAGACAGAAGCAGTCTTAGAAATAAGCAAATGTGCAGATGAAGATAAGATTATGTTTGCTTCTATTCTTTTTAAGAATGCAGCCCTAGAATGATGGAATACTATTCTCCAGTCTAGAGGAAGTGACAAAATTTATAATATGGAATGGACCGACTTTAAGGACATAGTCAAAAGGAAATTTTGTCCTCCTCATGAAAAAGAACAAATCGCTAATAAGTTTTTAAATCTTAAAATGACTGGAATAGACTGCAAAGGTTATACTACCATATTCTTCGAATATGCTATAATAGTACCAACCCTAGCCTCACCAGAACCAGTATTAATCTCCCATTACATCTGGGGATTAATTAGTGAAATTAGACACGTAGTCAAGGCAGCTAGACCACAAACCATAGAAGAAGCAGTAGAATTAGCCAATACCTTGACTGATGAATTGGTACGTACGCAAGAAGAGAATCATAGAAAGAACCTAGCCCAAAGACTTACCCAAGAATTTTGTTATGGAAATACCTACCGTGGGAAAAGTACAGGTTCTACTTCTTCACCTTACTGTAAGTATTGCAAAAAGAAGCACTCATGAAGATGCTCAACATACTACAATTTCTGCAAAATGTCTGGACACAAGGAAGAAGACTGCAGGAAGAAACCCAACAATAGGCTATGCTTCAATTGTGGAGAAACTGGGCATATCAAACCGAACTGTCCGAAACTAGCTCTAGCAACAAACAACAAAACTACTAAGAATGCCAGAGCATTTGTTCTAACAGCTGAAGAAGCCAAGATGATTCTGGACGTGATTGCCGGTACGTTTTTAGTTAATGATATTTTTGCTAAAGTATTATTTGACTCTGGTGCAAACCAAAGTTTTATGAATACTTCTTTCTGCAAACTTCTCAATCAACCATTAACTAAACTTCAACAAGATTGTCTGATAGAGATGGCAAATGGAGAATCCATTAAGATTACTGAAATCTTTCAGGGAGCAAGAATAGAAATTTTAAACCATAATTTTATTACTAACCTTTATCCAATGAATCTGGCCAGATTTGATATCGTATTAGGAATGGATTGGTTGGTAGCCAATCACACCAGCATTCTATGTGATCAAAAGTCAGTGCAAGTAAGTTCACCAAAGGGTGAAAAGATCACGATTAAAGGAGGTAAGCCAACCAGGTCCACAAAGTTCATCTATGTGATGAAAGCAACAAGCTATGCAAGGAAAGGATCACTAGTGTATATGAATTCCATAATCATTAACACTAAAGGAAAAAAATTAAAGATATTCCCATAGTATCTAAATTCTCAGATGTTTTTCCAGAAGAGTTACCTGGATTACCGCCAGATAGAAAGGTTGAATTCAGAATTCACCTAACACCCGGGACGGCACCGATTGCCAAGCCACCTTACCGTTTAGCGCCAATGGAAATGCAAGAGCTGAAGAAACAATTGGACGAACTTCTGGAGAAAGGTTTCATACAGCCTAGTTCATCACCATGGGGAGCACCAATCTTGTTTGTCAAGAAGAAGGACGGATCAATGCGTATGTGCATTGATTACCGTGAATTGAACAAAGTTACGATTAAAAATCAGTACCCACTACTGAGAATCGATGATCTGTTCAATCAACTTCAAGGAGCTCGATTCTTTTCTAAGATCGATTTACGCTCAGGATATCATTAATTGAAGGTACAGGAAGAGGACATTCCTAAAACTGCTTTCAGAACAAGGTACGGTCATTATGAATTTACAGTCATGCCATTTGGTTTAACCAATGACCAGCCGTATTTATGGACATGATGAATAGAATATGTAAACTATATCTGGATAAATTCATAATTGTATTTATAGATGATATTCTTATTTACTCTAAGAGTAAAGAAGATCATGCAGAGCATTTGTTTATACTTCTGAATTTAATGAGAAAAGAAAGGCATTACGCTAAGTTTTCAAAATGCGAATTTTGGTTAAAGGAAGTGCAATTTCTTGGACACCTGGTTAATCATGAAGGAATTCATGTTGATCCCACAAAAATCGAGGTGATTACTAAGTGGAAAGTCCCTGAATCACCGACGGAAGTAACAAGTTTTCTTGGACTAGCAGGTTTATATAAATGTTTTATTCAAGATTTTTCTAGAATAACTATTCCCTTAACCAAATTGACCTACAAATCAATTAATTTTGAATAGGGACCAAAACAGGAAGAAGCCTTTAAAATTCTAAAGCAAAAGTTAACCAACGCACCTATACTCACGTTACCAGAAGGAACTGAAGATTTGATAGTCTATTGTGACACGTCTAAGTTAGGTTATGGATATGTGTTGATGCAACGTCAAAAGGTTATAGCATATGCCTCTAGACAACTTAAGAATCATGAAGAGAATTATACAACCTATGATCTAGAATTAGGAGCCATAATTTTTGCCCTTAAGATTTGGAGACACCATCTTTACGGTAGCAAGTTTATTGTTTTCACCAATCATAAGAATCTAAGATATGTTTTTGGGCAAAAGGAATTAAATATGAGACAGAGACGCTGGATGGAGATTCTTAGTGATTATGATTGTGATATCCGTAATCATGCAGGAAAGGCTAATGTAGTAGCTGATCCTTTAAGTCGAAAGTATCGAGTACATTCTCTCAAACTAAATCTGCAGATAGATTTAAATGAGCAAATTAGAGAGATACAAGAAACAATAATCAAGGACAATACTGAAGGATTAAAAGGAATGATTAAGGAATTAGAACAAGGAACATATGGAATTTGGAGATTCCATAAGAAAAGAATCTGGATACCCAAACAAGGAAACCTACGCCACCGAATATTAGAAGAAGCCCATAAGTCTAAGTATACAATACATCCTGGTAATGATAAAATGTATCAAGACTTATCCTCCGAAGGTTTTAGAAAATGGGGAGGTTGTTGCTGTTATAAATCCCGAGAAAATAGCTGAAGCCAAGATGGTGTATAGTGCCTATCTTTATGGGTATTTTATTGGGAAGGATTTACCTTTGGGTATGGTCAGGTTTCATTTGAGTAAGATGTGGAAGCAGTTTAGGATTATGCAAATTTCAACAAATGGGAAGGGAATTTATTTTTTCAAGTTTAGGAATAAGGCAGGGATGGTGGCTGCTATTGATAAGGATCCCTAGTTGGTTAATGATGTCCCTCTTTGTCTGAAGAAATGGGAAGCTGGTGTTACTTTGGAGAAGTCAGAACCTTTCAAAATTCCTTTATGGATTACTATTCCTAATTTGCCCCTAGAATTATGGAATACTTTTAGTATTTGAAGTATGCTGATTTGTGTGGGGGTATCCTTTGCTTTTTGATAAAGTTACAACTGAAAGATGTGGAATTACTAAAGGTCCTCCAGGGTTTGCTAGAGTTTTGGTGGAGGTTGATGCTGATACAGTTTTACCAGAGTTTGTTAAAGCCTATTATCCTGAGGATGGTGATCAGCCGGCTTATGTTAAAGATGTTAGAATCGAGTATCAGTTAAAGGTGAAGAAATGTAATGAAAGCAGGGTTTTTGGGCATGATGTCTGAAGAAGAAATTAAGGAGAAGACTCAGAAGTTAATTAATGACATTAAGTTTGCTGATCCTGCTAATTTTCCTGTTTCTGGGGTGGGTTCTTATGGTTTTGCTACTATGGGTAGGAATAACAGAGTTCTAAAGAATGGTCAAGGTAGAAATAATAATTTGAGAAAGTTCCAACGGTCGGGGAGCAAAGTGAATGATAATTGGGGTAATGGTAGGGGTGCTTTTTCTGGTGCTGGTACATCAGGAACAAAGAATGCAAAAGGTGAGATTATAAAGCAAGGAGAGAAAGGGATGGTTGCTAGTAAAGATGGTGGTAGAAAGGGGTTTGCTCCTAAAGTTTAGAAGCAGGTATATAGGGCTGTTGGAAAGGGTCCTAAAGAGTCCTTTGGTGGAGAGTCTATGAAAATAAATACGGTGAAAGTGGCTAACAAATTTGATTTGTTAAGTGAGGAGGTTTCTGAGAAAGTTTTTGGGGATACTGTATCTTTGGGTGATGTATCTGTGGAGGGTATATGTAGGGAGAGTGTTTCTATGGGGGTTTCTAAAGGCGAGATGTATGAGGTTGAGGGTGAGATGGGGGTGAGTTTGGAAAATGTGGGTAAAGAAGATCAAGTTTGTGGTATGTCTGTTGATCAGAATATGCAGCGTGAGAAAGAAGTTGAGATGAAAGACACTAATGAATGTTTGGCGAGCAAGATCTCTACTAAAGTTAATTATAGAGCTGGGTACTTTAAAATGAATGAGGCTCAGTTTAATGAAGTGGCTCAATATATTTTAAAAAAGGTGGATCCACCTTTAGAGGTTAAGAAGAAATGGAATATAGGGCAGTTGAAGATTTTTCAAGAGCAGTGGGATAAGATGAAGTTTAAGAAGTTAGTAGCTGACTATGATGTTGATTCCGAAGAGGATGAAATAGCTATATCTATGAAGAATGATGCTGTGAAGGACACTTCTGTTTTTAGTGATCCTTTGTTAAAGAAGGTTTCCCAATGAAGATGCAAATTTTATCTTGGAATGTGAGGGGTTTGGGTAGTGCGGTTCATCTGGCTGAAGTGAAGAGGTTGTTAGCTGATAATAAGATTAGTGTTTGTGGTTTACTTGAAACTAGGGATGAGCAAAATGGACCCGGTACCGGTACCGAACCGGTACCGGTACCGAACCGGTACCGGTACCGAATTTACCGAACCAGGTACTCTTTCGGTACCGATTCGGTACCGACTTTTGACATTTTCGGTACCGGTCCGGTACGGTACCGGTTCGGTACCAGTATTTACCGGTTTTTACCCACAAATACCGGTATCGTACCGGTACCGGTACCGAACCGTACCGAATCGGGTATATTCGGTACCGGTACCGGTACCCACTTTTGAGGATTTTCGGTACCGGTACTTCCGGTTCCGGTACCGAGCTCATCCCTACTTGAAACACATCTTGGGGAAGATAGTTTAAGGGAAACTTGCAATAAGATTAATAAAAGATGGAAATGGGTTTCTAATGCTGATAAGTGTATTAACTGGGTCAGAATTGTTTTGGGGTGGAATCGTGTTATTGTTGACTTAATGGTGTTGGAGTATATTGATCAAGTCATGCATTGTTCTATTAAAAGGTTAGATGATGGGTGCAGTTTCTTATGTTCTTTTGTTTATGGGCATGCAAATTATCATGGTAGAAGGCCTTTGTGGGAATATTTGATAAAGTATGGTAATAATGTTCAGAATAAGCCTTGGCTGTTAACTGGTGATTTTAATGCAATATTACATTCTTATGAAAAGAGTTCAGTGCACAATGGGGTTAATTATGGGATGGTGGAATTCCAGGAGTGTATAGCTGAGTTGAATATCTTGGATTTATCTAAAACTGGTTTTTTGTATACTTGGAATCAAAAGCCTGGTAATAAGGATGGGATTATGGAGAAGCTGGATAGAATTATGGGAAATCAGTTGTTTATAGAGTCTCATCCTGCTGTGTATGCTAAGTTTTTTCCTTTTTACACATCTGATCATTCCCCTGCTGTTATGGTGTTTTCGGATTTTAAAAGAAGCAGCCCTAAATCCTTTAAGTTTTGGAATTTCCTAGCCTACAAGAATGACTTCTTACCTATTGTTAAAAAGGTGTGGGATAGAAGGGTTACTGGGCACAAGATGTTTATGGTTGTATCTAAATTGAAGGCGCTTAAAAACCTTTGAGGAAGTTGAAATATGAACAGGGAAACTTACATAAAAAGGTTGATTTTCTGAGATGTGAACTTGAAAGAATTCAGAATGCTATTGTTGAAGACCCTGATAATCAAATTTTAAGGGAGGAGGAGGTTGTTTATGTGAAACTTTTTAAAGAAGCCCTAGTTGATGAAGAACTGTTTTTAAAACAGAAATCTAGGGTTCATTGGCTTAAAGTTGGGGATCAAAATAATAAGTATTTCCACCAATCTGTCAAACATAGGGAGTGCAGGAATCGTATTAATCAGATTGTTGATCTGGAAGGTGTGGGGTATGAGGGGCTGAATATAGGAAATGCTTTTGTTAAGTATTTTAAGGGGATCTTGGGGGTGAAAGCTGTTGTTGAGCCTATGTTGGATCCCGAGTCTTTGTTTGTTAATAAACTTGATGAGGTTGACTCAGTAGCTATGGTTAGGAGTATTAGTAGAGAAGAAGTAAAGGTGGCCATGTTCCAGATTAGTGATGAAAATGCACCCGGGCCTGATGGTTTTTCTGCAAAATTTTTTAAAAGTGCCTGGGATGTGGTGGTAAGGAAATTACTGATGCTGTGTTGGAATTTTTTGAGAATGGGAAGCTGCTAAAAGAAGTGAACGCCACAGTTCTATCAATGATTCCTAAAGTGAAAACACCTAAAGCCGTCAATGAATTCAGGCCTATTGCTTGCTGTAATGTGTTGTATAAGTGCATTAGTAAGGTTATTGGTAGCAGGTTAAAGGGTTGTTTGGGAAAGCTGGTGAGTTGCAACCAGAGTGCTTTTGTTCCTGGTAGATTGATTAGTGATAATATTATGCTATCTCAAGAGTTAATCAAGGGGTATGATTGGAGTAAGGGGTTTTCTAGAGTTGCTTTGAAGATTGATCTTCAAAAGGCTTATGATTCAGTGGCTCATAGTTTTTTGGAAGACTGTTTGAAGCACTTTGGTTTTCATGAGAAATTTATTGGGTGGATAATGACATGTATGACCTCTGTTTCCTATACTATATCTATGAATGGCAACATGTTTGGTTTCTTTAAAGGGGAAAGGGGGTTAAGGCAAGGTGATCTAATGTCACCTTACCTTTTTACCCTTGATATGGAAGTTTTGAATCTTATTCTTATTAGAAGAATCAGATCCTGTGAAAATTTTGTATACCATTGGAAATGTGAAAAGCTAAAGTTGACACATTTATGTTTTGCGGATGTTTTGTTCATATTATGTGGGGCTGATATTGAATCTATTGGTGTTATTAAGGAGGCTTTAAGTGAGTTTAGTATGATTTCTGGTCTTGTGCCTAATATGGGAAAAAAGTGAGGTTATTTTCGAAAATGTTAGTGAAAGTTTGAAGATAGATATTCTTGAAGCTCTTCCATTTAGAATTAGGAAGTTTCCTATGAAGTATCTGGGAATTCCTCTTTCTTCTAAAAAGTTGTTTCAGAAAGATTGTAGGGTTTTAATTGATAAGGTTAAGAACAGATTAACAGATTGGAGAATAGAATTTCTTTCCTATGCTGGAAGGGTGCAGCTTATCAGATCTGTTTTATCCTCTTTAACTATTTACTGGGCTTCTTTATTTATTCTGCCCTGTAATGTGAAAAAAGATATTGAAGTTCTGATTAGGGGGTTTTTATGGCAACAAGGGGATGGGAGAAAGGGCATTGCTAGGGTCAAATTGGGGAAGTTTGTTTTCCTAAGCATCAAGGGGGTTTGGGTGTTTCTTCTTTGAGAATTCAGAATGTTGCTTTGATGGCTAAACATATTTGGAATCTGCTTTCTAACAAAGATTCTATATGGGTGGAATGGGTGAAAGCTTATAAGCTGCATGGTAAAAGTTTTTGGGAAATTGGGGAGACTAGAAATGACTCTTGGAGTTGGGGACAATTATTGCAGCATAGAAATTAGTTAAGGAGTAATTTTGTTACTAAAGTTGGAAATGGCAGGAATGTGTTTGCTTTGCAGGATAAGTGGAATGAGATAGGTTCTTTGGCTAATCAGATTTACAGAAGGGATATCAGGGCTGCTGGTTTTAACTATAAAACTAAATTAGCTGATCTGTATGATGGCTATTGTTAGAAAGTTCTAGAAGAATGGTATGAGAAATATCCTTGGCTTGTTTCTTATAAGATTCCTAATTTTGATGTTAATAAAAAAGATTGTGTTTTATGGAAAGGGGTGGATGGTGAATGTGTTTATTTTTCTGTGAAAATGATGTATAAAAGTCTGTGTAAGGAGGGAAATGTGGTGAAGTGGGGTGATTTTGTTTGGTTTAGTCAATGTATACCAAGGCATTCCTTCATTGTTTGGTTAGCTTTCAAGTTTATGCTACTAACACAAGATAGAATGGCCAAATGGGGTTATAGTGGGGATATGAAGTGTATTTTCTGTAATAGTGTTCTTGATAGCCATCATCCTTTGTTCTTTGGATGTGATTTCTCTAAGGCAATTTGGGTGAGGATCAAAGGGCGTGCTAGATTGGAAAACATTCCTGATGAATGGCCTGGTATTGTTAAGTTTGTTGAACAAAAAAAGTGGGGAAAATCTGTTTTGCATGTTATTCAGAGAATGGTTATAGCTGCTGCGGTGTATTTTGTGTGCAGGAAAGAAACTATAGAATTTTTAAAAAGACCAGAAGATCTGTGATGCAGGTTCTTGATCTTATTTTTAATGATGTGAGATTAAGACTGTTGGGGTTATGTTGGAAGAACTCCCCTGTGGTTCGAGATGCTGCTGAGGTTTGGAAGATTAATCTGGGTAGAACGGAGGGTAATATGGATGTTAGTTAATTTAACCTTTATTCTGATGGGCTGTTGTGGGATGCTGTTGCGGAAGGCACTTTCTTTATGGTTTCTTGTACTGATGATGACTTTTCAGTCTTATATGGTTATAGGTTTGAATAAGGGGAGGGTTTTTGGTGTTATTTGGAGGTTATCGCTTAAAGGGTATTTTGGTAATTTTGGGAAGTGGTTTGTTATAGATCCAGGTAGAAAGGGCTGGTGTGGTGGTTGTTTGGATAGGTTGGTTTGTTGGTTTATTTTTGGTTTTGAATATGTGGTGCTTGGGATATATTTGGCAGTTGGTTTTCAGTTTTGGGAGTTGGTTTTTTTGGAGATTGGGTTGTTTTATTAGCAGGTATGCTCATAATAGGAGTTGGGATATGATGAATTGGAGATGGTTGGAAGATGCTGGCTGCTGTGAAGATTGAAGATGAGAAAGCTACTGGTGGGAGGGATGAAGATTGGAAAGCTGTTGATAAGAAGAATGACTATTATAATTTTTTGTTTTATGTTTGGGTTATAGATTTCTTGTATAGGTATTTACATTTGTTTTGTTTTTATTTTGATTGCAGACTGTGTTTGGATTCTTGTATTAGAATGGGCGAGGGCCCGGGTTTTAGGCCCATTTTGTTAGGTCCCTCGTCGATAGGGGTGGTGAGTTCCTTGGGTAGTATGTCTCGGGAACCTAAGCCTCTTTAGGTGTATATATATTTTTGTTATTAATAAAATTTACCGGAGGTGCCGCCCTCCTTTACCAAAAAAGAAAACCAATGCACCTATACTCACGTTACCAGATGGAACTGAAGATTTGATAGTCTATTGTGACGCGTATAAGTTAGGTTATGGATGTGTGTTGATGCAACGTCAAAAGGTTATAGCCTATGCCTCTAGAAAACCTAAGAATCATGAAGAGAATTATACAACCCATGATCTAGAGTTAGGAGCCATAATTTTTTCCCTTAAGATTTGGAGACACTATCTTTACGGTAGCAAGTTTATTGTTTTCACCGATCATAAGAGTCTAAGATACGTTTTTGGGCAAAAGGAATTAAATATGAGACAGAGACGCTGGATGGAGATTCTTAGTGATTATGATTGTGATATCCAGTATCATGCGAGAAAGGCTAATGTAGTAGCTGATCATTTAAGTCGAAAGTATCATGAAAAGCCAAGACGAGTATGTTCTCTAAAACTAAATATGCAGATAGATTTAAATGAGAAAATTAGAGAGATACAGGAAACAGTAATCAAGGACGATACTGAAGGATTAAAAGGAATGATTAAGGAATTAGAACAAGGAACAGATGGAATTTGGAGATTCCATAAGAAAAGAATCTGGATACCCAAACAAGGAAACCTACGCCACCGAATATTAGAAGAAGCCCATAAGTCTAAGTATACAATACATCCTGGTAATGATAAAATGTATCAAGACTTAAGAAAGAATTTCTGGTGGATAGGAATGAAAAAAGGATATAGCAACCTATGTTGCTAAGTGTCTAACCTATTCACAAGTTAAAGCTGAACATCCGAAACCCTCCAGTTTGTTGCAGCAATTAGAAATGCCAATATGAAAATGGGAATTGATAACAATGGACTTTGTTACTAAATTAACCAAGACACGGAAAGGTAATGATACAATCTGGGTGATTGTAGACATATTAACCAAATCTGCTCATTTCTTACCTATGAAAGAAACTTTCAGTATGGAACAATTAGCCAAGTTATATGTAAATGAAATAGTTTCATTATATGGAATTCCTTTATCTATTGTTTCTGATAGAGATAGTTGTTTTACTTCACATTTTTGGACAAGTTTCCAAAAAGCAATGAGAACCAGGTTAAAACTAAGCACGGCTTATCATTCTCAAACAGACAGACAAAGTGAAAGGATAATTCAGACAATGGAGGATATGCTTAGAGCCTGTGTAATTGATTTCGGAGGAAATTGGGACGATCATTTACATGCCATTCGGATTATGTAAAGCCCTGGCCACTTTTCAACGATGTATGATGAGTATTTTTTCAGACATGGCCGGGGAATCACTCGAAGTATTCATGGATGATTTTTCCATTTTTGGCCCATATTTTGAGTCTTGTCTCGATGAGTTGGAAAAAGTTTTAAAAAGGTGTGTCGAGACAAATTTGGTGCTAAGTTGGGAAAAAAGTCACTTCATGGTACAAGAGGGTATTGTGTTGGGTCATGTAATTTCTGACCGGGGGATGGAGGTGGATAAGGCAAAAATTTGGGTTATTTCATCTTTACCTCCACCAAAGAATGTTAAGGGGGTAAGATCATTTTTGGGACACGCAGGATTTACAGACGATTTATTAAGGGTTTTAGTGTCATTACCAAACCTTTATGTAATTTGTTATTAGAAGATGTCCCTTTTGATTTTACTAACGAATGTTTGCAAGCTTTCAATGTTTTGAAGGAACAATTGGTGAAAGCTCCCATTTTGCAACCACCGGATTGGTCAAAGTTGTTCGAGATCATGTCTGATGCTAGTAATACGACAATTGGAGCTGTTTTAGGTCAAAGAGTTGATAAAAAAGCCGGTGGTAATTTATTATGCAAGCAAGACTTTGTCAGGGGCGCAACTGAATTACACCACAACCGAAAAGGAGTTACTAGCGGTGGTGTATGCCTTGGACAAGTTCCGGTTGTACATATGGGGAAGCAAAGTGATTGTGTATTCGGATCACAGTGCGGTTCGGTACTTGATGGAGAAGAAGGACGCAAAGCCCCGTTTGATTCGTTGGGTGCTTTTGCTACAAGAGTTTGATTTGGAAATGCGGGATAAAATGGGATGTGAAAATGTTGTGGCGGATCATCTATCCCGAATTCCATTAGAAGGAATTGATGATGCTAGTGAAATTAATGAACGGTTCCCCAATGAATAACTTTTAGCCGTTTCGACCGCACTGTGGTATGCTCATTATGTTAACTATTTGGCCACAGGTGCAATCCTGAGCCATTGGACCAAGAAACGAAAGCAACAATTTATAGTCTAAGTCAAGCAATACATATGGGATGAACCTGACCTTTTCAAAATTGGGTCTGATCAAGTAATTCGAAGATGTATTCCCGAGACCGAGGTGTTAGAAATTTTGACTCACGCTCACTCATTGGCTTGCGGGGGTTATTTTAGCGGCCACAAGACGAGTTATCGAGTCCTTACATGCAGATTCTATTGGCCCACAATCTTCAAAGATGTGTGTGAGTATCCCCGGAATTGCTTGAATTGTCAATGAGTGGGAAGTATCTCAAAAAGGGATGAAATTCCCTTACAACCTATTTTGGTGGTTGAAGTGTTTGATGTATGGGGCATAGAATTTATGGGTCCCTTCCCAAGCTCAAACGGGTTTTTGTACATTTTGGTCGCGGTAGATTACGTGTCGAAATGGATTGAAGCTACAACGACAAGGACCAATGATCACTCGGTGGTGTGTAAGTTTGTACAATCCAACATATTTGCTCATTTTGGGATCCCGAGGGTTATAATTAGTGATGGTGGTTCACATTTTAAGAATTTTAACTTTGGGAAGTTGTTGAAGCGATACAACGAGAACCACCGAATCGCTACTCCATACCACCCGCAAACTAGTGGACAAGTTGAAGTGTCCAATCGGCAAATAAAAGAGATCTTGATGAAAACGGTGCGGGTGGATAGGAAGGATTGGTCTAGCAAATTAGATGACGCGTTATGGGCATACCGAACGGCTTATAAAACTCCCATTGGTACAACCCCTTATCGGATGGTATATGGGAAGGGGTGTCACTTACCGATGGAGTTAGCTCACCGGGCACTATGGGCAATCAAGACGGTTAATGCGGATTATAACGAAGCGGGAAAGATTCGGAAGCTTCAATTGAGCGAAATTGAGGAAATTAGGTATGAAGCGTATGAATGTGCATCCACATACAAAGACAAACTAAAAAAGGTTCATGATGCAAAGTTAAGGAAGTAAACCTTTGAAGTGGGTCAAAAGGTGTGGTTGTACAATTCAAGATTGAAGTTATACACGGGAAAGCTGAAGAGTAAATGGATAGGGCTATATGTAATCACAATAGTGGGCAAGTTCGGAGATGTAGAGATTGAAGATGCTCATACCAACATGAAGCAAACGGTGAATAGGCACCGGCTCAAACCGTACTTGGAAGGAAACGACATTAAAAATCTTGAACTTGACAAGGTGGGCTACATTTTACGCCTCTTGGATGAGGAAGAAGCATAAAGAGGCCCAAGTTCGGTAGTGTAAATATTTAATTTAGTATAGGCCAGTTTAGTTTGTTTTTAAACGATTATCGTACTTGTATCGACTTGTGTTTGAAACAAGTGTGGGGAAATTCTTACGAATTTCTTTAACACGGTGTTGAGGACAACACGGGTTTTTCAAGGGGGGTAAGGTAATTTTCATGCTTTTAGAAAAAAATATAAAAAACATAAAAATTACAAAATCTAAAAAAAATTATTAAAAACTAAACAACACCAAAAAACTTGAAAATTGATGAAGTAGTTTTGCCCAGGTGCTACCGTAAGTTACGGTACTGCCGTAGCTTACAGTAGGCTTGGGTTAAATAAAAGGCTTACGACAGTTCTCTACTGCCTTACGGTACACATTTTTGCCTCATGGCTACCGTAGCTTACGGTAGCCTGGGGGCGCTGAAGGGTCTGTCGTTAGTGATATTATATAAAAAAATTAATCATTAAATCACGAAACTTCTCCCCATCCACACATGTTCTGCATTAATCCCCATCCACACAAACTCCCTTTCACTTTCTTTCACCATCCCCATATCCTCCAAGAACCCTAACTTCATAGTCTCATAACTTTCTCAAATCATGATGAAATCGTATGATTTTTGGGTCTATTTTGACTGAAATTTCACAAGAAATCTGATTTTGGGTGCATATTTGTCACACCCCCAAAATCCACACGCGGAGTGCCACCGCTTGGAGGCGTGACATGACCAGGATCAAGCCATCAATCATATCAAACATAGTAATTAAGTGTAAAAGTAGAAAAATGTAATTCATCTTGACATGACTGATGTTCCTTTAACCAAACATTGTTTAAGTAGCGGAAGCATAATAATGAAAACCCAAAGTAAGTTATAAGTTCAAATATCGTCTACAATCCGCATCCCACAACGACCTGCTCCTTCCTGTGCAAGCTCCAAAAGTACCTAAGGTCCTGCAAGGCATGTAACAGAGAGTCAACAACTAGTTGAGCGAGTTCACAGTTGGTTATTTAGTTATCATGTTCATTTCGTAAATCGTATGTTCGATTTGTAATCAGGTATCGTATGTAATAGCATCGCGGCCCTCGAGGCATGTTTGCGAAGTTTAGTGGGGGTTTCCCATGTTTTCTAGACTAGTTATATTTGTATCGCGGCCCTCCAGGCATGTTTGCGAAGATTAAAGTATAGTTCGCGGCCATTCCAGGCATGTTTGCGAAGATCGTTTTAGTATAGTTCGCGGCCATTCCAGGCATGTTTGCGAAGATCGTTTTAGTATAGTTAAGGTTGTTGTCCTACCCAAGGAGGACGAACGTACGTATTCTACCCAAGGAGAATACGCAGGACTAATATTGGCATCCTACCCATGGAGGATGGCGGTACATATCCTACCCAAGGAGGATATGTAGGTTCCTTTTAATTTCTTTAACCCATTCCCAACCACCGGGAATCCCATGCCTTAGAAAGTGTGTGAACTCACCTGAGTTAGCTCGGTATGCTAAGTATGTGCTCAAAGTAAGTCAATCGCGTCCTAAAGTACGCACGTATAGAATAATCAGTTGGTGTTCAAGTTGCTCACGTATAAGCAGGTAGCACGTAATCACAATCATACAAGTCATGTCTAACGTCTAACAGCAGTTAAATATTCCAGTTAACACTTAACAGAATCCATTCAAGTTACAGCACAGCTCGACGAAACACATATACGGCGAAACACATGAGTTGGCGAAACAAGATGTTGACGAAACACATTCTGTTTCGTCGAGGTGTCCCCTGGCGAAACAGAACTTCTGATTCGTCGACTACTCTTGGCGAAACACATTCTGTTTCGCCGAGAGTTCTGTTTCGTCGGACGTCAGTTCCGCAGACAACAGATGCAGCAGTTACGAATATACACAGAACCCTAACCATGCTAGCAGCCGTTAACAGTATCAGAAATCATATGAAGGTCAATGTGCAGAACGAATCATCACAACTCAATCATCCAAGAATCATTGTCTAGCATAAACCCTAGTTTTTGTGTATAACATATAAATTTAACATCCAACAATCATATCATTGAACCCTATCAAGATGCCAACTTGAATTCAGAATCAAATCATATTAACAACATTCAGAACCGAGCATTCGATCATATTCAGTTTCGCATAGAATTACGCATCCGATTAACCATGTATATCGCAATCAAGAACATCATACACATATACTCCTATATAATCCAGAAATCAAGCATATACACAAACATGAATCGAGCTATTACAGAAACATTAAACCGATTAACGAACACACACTAACCGGAATAAGAGAAATACGAATCGATCGCTAAGATATCTTCGGGAACCTCCAACTGCCGTCGCACAGGAGGGAAAGGGGCTCTCTAGGGTTTCTAATTTGATAGCAGATGTAAAACTGATGATATTTCACGTTTTAAACTCGAAATAGCATGTTGGGCCCGAACTGGGCTTCGGTGAAACTGGGCTCGGCGAAACAGCCTGTTTCGTCGAGAAGATTGTTGACGAAACTGACCTGTTTCGTCGAGGTCAAACTTGGCGAATCTCACATGTTTCGTCGAGTTGTTTTATAGTTTATAAGTCTAAGTTTTTCAAACAGTAAGCAAGCTATCATATTACACATAACCATGCAAGTACACTACATTTTTATCATATCACAAAGTGTACAGTTACGAAGTCAAACAGGTCAACTACTAAACAGTCAAAGTCAACGTGCATTAATGCGAATAGAGAATGCCGGAAATTCGAGTTGTCACAATATTTGGTGGAAAACCGAGTTATCTTAGCTGATTTCCAAGCCCTAGGTCTGAAATTGTTTGGGGTTTTTGGGGATTTCTTGTTTTCTTGTGAGTTTCTTGTGTTTCTATCATCAACAAGTAGAAGGTATGTAATTTCTCATTCTTTTTTATGGTGCATTGTGAAATTGAAGGTCGATGTTCTTACTTGTTCTTACATACCCACTTGCTTGTAGGAGTTAGATAATATGAATGCGTTGATTTGTGAAGTTCTATGGTTATAGATGCTGGGTTGATGTTAAAATTTTGAATTTTTGGGAAATCTTTCCAATATAGAGACATCATGCCCAAATTTATTTTGAAAAGATAAAACATTGTGTTAATTTGCATCTACAACCGTAGTTACAAGCAAGTGTGGGGATATTGTTGATTGAATGATAATTTGATAGTGTTTGTTTGTTGTGTTTCATGCGATGTTTCAGGCAAATGGGTCGAACATGAAAAGGAAAAGAGGCAGCAGGGTCCTCGAGCTAACAAGAGGCTCAACAATAGAAAAGGCGATTGTTACGTTTAGCCAATCAAGATCCAGAGGAGGAAGAACAACAAGTGGATCATAGTCTTAAACCAAAGTGGGACTCTAGTCCGTTGTATGATCAGCCGGATTACTGGCAGCCTATCCTATTCCATGAACAAATGAATAGGCTTAAGGATCGGGCTGCAACTTTTATATGTGAGAAGGAAGTTAGGGAGGTCGATTTTGGACCGTTCAATGTTATCGATCGTTTTAAAGCTTTGGGGTGGGAAGCGGCTTTGAACTGTTACGATCATGAAAAGAAGAATTTGTTTAAAGACGAGATACAAGAGTGGATGGCCACTCTTCGATGTCCAGTTTATGACAAGCCGCAAAAGATGAAGCTCATTGGTACGATGAATGAGGTAGATGTTGAGATGTCGTTTGATACTTTGAGAAGGGTAGTGAGGTACGATAGCAAGCCAGCGAAGGAATACATGTTCCCTAGTTTGGACGATTTGTATCATAAGCCCGAGACACATCCTCCTTGGATGCACATGTTGGAGACGTTGTTTCTACTAGGCACATACCATGGTACTCTTTATAGAAAAAATCTGAAGATTGAAGCAAAGTCACTTTCGATGATTGTGGTTTATAATGTAATGCCAAGAAGAGGAGACAAAGAGCAGGTCCGATTTCCCAAGGTGCCAGTGCTTTACATGCTACTTCAAGGGGCACCTTTGGTTCCTTTTCGTTTTCTAGTGCTCAACAATGTATGGATTTGCCAAAACAAGGTGGGGATAAGAATCATCCCCCATTGCCGATTGATCACGACATTATTGAAGATGTTTGGGGCAATCGGGCCGGAAGATAAGGGGGAGCCGAAGGGGCATACACCGTTTGAACTGGAAAAATTGGGGTCGGGTTGGACATACACAGAGTCTGAGAGGTATCACAAACTGAAGTCTGAGGGTCAAAGATGCAGGGCATTGAAGGTAGATGCGAGGCCCTTGGAACCGGGCGAGGAGGATGAGCCTGAGAGTGGGGGTGAACAGCCAAGTGGAGATGAAGACTATGTTTCTGAAGTGAGAATGACCAGATGAATTGGGTTCAAAGGGACTTGAGTTGGAGTGGTAGAAGGCGTGATGGGCCGAGTGGGTTTGATTATTCCCAAAGGCAAATGGACCCAAATTGGGCCCATTAAGGCACGATGCAAGAAGTAATTGGGAATGCATGGCCACCGACCAACGCGGATTGGGATGAGTCGGTCCGCATTGTTTATGATCATCAGACGTTTATGGGTTCTAGCATGGAGCAGTTAATGAAGCAGAATTATGATCGTCAAGAGCCATGGAACAGGGCTCATATGTATTCTCATGAGCAAGAGGTAAATAAATGCTACATTGATGATCGGAACCGGAGAATGCACAACGATTGGCATGCGGTACGCCCAGTTACACCACATTACTACCTTATGATGGTAGTGTGACGTATCCAACCCCACCATTGCACCATTCTCAATGGGTGGATCCACATACGGGTGCGGGAAGACAACAATCCGGTGATCAAGGTGGTGAAGGTAGTAGTAGTGGCGGAGCTTTTGGATTTGGGGATTTCTCAGAGATGATGACATCCATCTTTGGACCTCCTCAATCACACTATTAATGACCAGGTTGTGCTCATTCTCATCTTGTATATTTTTGTGTATATGTTTGTGGTTATGTTTATGGTTGGGTGGTAGGGTGGTGTATTGATGTTTTATGGTCGATGTTATTGGGTTGTGGAAGTTGGTGGTGTTAGTAGTTTGATTTTAAAAAAGAAAAAGAAAAAAAAAGAATATAAAAAACAAAAAGAAATTTGGGATTTGAGTTGAAAAACAAAAATTGATGTTGTGATGTTTTAGCTATCTTTCCTCTCCAAAGACATACATTGGGGTCAATATATCCCAAGTGTGGGGATGGGGGGAAATTTTTGAAAAATTGTGAAAAATTTTGAAATCAAGCGAAAAATGGTCCAAAATTGAACACTTAAGTAACTAACCGCATGACACACCGGCAACCTCATATTTCCCTTTTTATTGGTGAGAGTTGAGCCACTTAGTTGATTAATTAGCATATATTTTCTTTGATGAGAGTGGCAACGGGTGGGGGTGTGTTAGAACTTGTGCTTGAATGCGGTTTGAGGCCTTAGCTTGATATGCATGTGAAAAGGATAAGGGCAATTAGGTAGCCTCGTCTTGGTGAGTGCGAGTGTGGGATTTGGGGGGTTGGACCTCATAAATTATATATATGAGCATGGTAGCGAGAGGGGTGGGGTTTGGACTTTTAGTAGCCATTTTGAGCTTTAAGACGATCCTTTGTTAACCCGTGCCGAGTTCCTCGAAATTCACCAGTATTCGACCCGCTCTAATAGTATTAGCATTTTATATTAGTATGTTTGTTATGTAATGTTTCTAATGATTGTTTGTTAAAAAACTGAAAAAACAGAAAAAACCATAGAAAAAGAAAAGAAAAAATGATGTATTGTATATAAATGTTATGTTTTGATAGAAATAAAAGACCGGGTTGAATCTTTAGCTACTACATATATATTTCCATTTTCTACCCAAATGCCTAGCCACGTTTCAACCTTTAAGTCCCTTTGATTCGCATGCATGTCTAGCAAATTCTTTAAGCGAAAGACCAATTTAAGTACAAGCTTATTGTTGTGCCACCACCCATTTGCCTTAAGTGTGTTCTAGCTCATCCTTGCTAGTATTATTTGTCGCCGAGAGGAGAGTCATTGTGAGGGGTGTGTTATGTGGGGCTTTAAGAAAAGTTAGTAAAATAAGGACATTTGTTTGTTTGATTTGTGTTTGATCGCTTATGGAATTACAAGCTTGTGTTGGGCGTGTTGCTTGGGGGCAAGCAACGGTTAAGTGTGGGGATGTGACGAGTAGTTCGTAGGACGACCCTTAAGTGTCATAAAGTATAATCTTTTTCCCGCATTTGTCCATGTATGTATCTTGAATTAGATAACTACAGTTGCTAATGTTCCAGGTATGTTCGAGGCTTAAAAGGAGCAAAATTGTAGCATTGGAAGTTGTTCGGTAGACTCGGGGATGCATGGATGTTGAATGAAGAAACAAAGGAAAATCTGCAGCCTCTACCGTAAGCTACGGTGGTACCGTACCTTACGGTAGCCCCTAGATGTGATTTTGCCCACCGTAAACTAATAAAGACTTACCGTATACCTTTAAAAGCTATCGTGGTACCGTAGCTTACGGTAGGCTCAGCGTGAAATTGTAACTCCCAAGTTTTATTAGGCCATTGATGAGACTTTTGGTATCCAATCATTGTTTTTCGGTTTTGGAGCAGTCCTAGGCGAAAATTGGCACGTGTTCTTGGTTCTAAACATTTCGGTTTGCGTTTTGATTCGTATGAACATTAATCTTTGTGTGATGATGATGTACCAAGTCATGACTGGCTAAACTTGTTGGTGATCATCCTAGGTTGAAGGTTTGTTTAAGACATTTGTGTTTTTATCGTATTTCTAGAATAATAGACTTGCAATGTTTGTTTGTTTATTATGGTGTGTTGATGCTTGTTTGTAAACGAGTTCACGCCAACCCGCGCGTTGCGGCGAGATGTTGATTGTGAATGTTTTTAATATCAGTACATGAGATATTAAGATTCTTAAATTTATAACAAAAATTTTAATCTGTTACTAATTTACTTTTTCTAATTTGCTAATGTTCCAGGTATGAAACGAATTGAATGTTGTTTAATATTGTATGATGTATCCTTTAGAAAACATTTTCATTCAAAACACATCAGGTGTACATATATATATACGTTGAAAGTAAAAATGGCATGCGTTTGTTGAAATTGTACTTAAAATTTAAAACCTAGACACCTCACAAAATAGATAGTGCCACGTAGATCTCATAGAAAGTTAAAACCAACTAGTTAAATTTCCGCCCGCACGTTGCGGCGGGGACCCAATGACTGCAAAACGCGTGTCAGTAATGGCAAGCATATATCAAATATCAAAACATAAATAAAAATGTCGTGAAAAGGATAGTCAATCCGTCCTAAAAAGTTGATTTTAAATAAACTAATATATAATAATAGGACCCACACGTCCTACACGTTGGAAATTCGGTTGTTTTCAGTTCAGATATTACGGTGCTAACACGTTAAAATATGGATGAGCTCGGTACCTGTAACGGCACCGAAAGTGCCGATCCGGAAAATCATCGAAATTAGGTACCGGCACCGAAAATGCTCGGTACAACACAGTATGGTATTTGAAGGTAAAAATCAATAAATATAGGTATGGTGCTAGACCGGTGTCGAACCGAAAGTAACTGTTGGTGCACTTGTGTCTGTACTTTGTCTGTATTTTGTCATGATATAAAACGATGTCTTTGATGTAAGGTTGATGTAAGTTTGGCCAAGTCAACCATCCTCCTGGTTTGACTTGGCCAAACAGTTAGAACATTGTTGTAACATGTTTGTGTCGAAGGATGAGTCATCGAAGGATTGTTTAGATCCTTCGATGAGCTCGAAAGATAAACCTTCGATGGATGTTGATGGACCTTGAAGGATATCACCCTTCGAGGTATATGTGGATCCTTCGATAGGTTTCAGATCGATAGATGATCCTTCGATCAGTCTATCTGATCCTTCGACCAGACGAGCTGTAATGGGTATATATACTCATGTAATGTGTTCACTTCATAAGTGTGTAAGATGTGAGTGAACTTAGTCTTGTAGAGAGCGTATTTTCAGTTTGGTCAAGGGCTGTAACCGTGTCCACTGAAATACAAGAGAAAACTTTGATATCTCGTGTGTCTACCTTTCTCTTTGTAGCTTGTGTTCTCATATAAACTACCGGTTTGCATTCTAGCTTGGATTCCGCACTTGCTAGTGTGTTAAACATAACAAGGATAAGGTTTGACCTCATCCTCCGAGGGACCTACAAGTGGTATCAGAGCCGTGGCTCTTTTCCTTGTTAAAAACCGAGTTTATACAAGACTTTGGAGTGTTTGGACAAAACTCACATGGTTTAGCACCCGTTTTTAGTGTTTTTCTCGCATTTCTTGACGTAAAAACGTGTTCTAAACTAACCGGGTGTGTTAAAGGACGGGTTGGGTAACTTAAAAACTTGTTTTTAAGAAGTTTGGTAATTTCCGGCCAAATTCCGGCTTACTCCGGTGACTGGTTTTCTGAATAAGAACCTCCTTTTTTTTTAATATTTTATTGTTCAAATCCAGGTTTGGTAAAAAGTATGGTCTGACCATACCTTCTGCCGAAAGCTTTCTACCAACCCATCACCTTTTCACCAACCTGTCACTTTTGTCAACTGTGTCAGTACAGATCGAAGGATATCCTTCGAAGTCGAAAGATCATCTTTCGATCAAAGGAAGTTCGATAGATAATCATCCTTCGCACATCCTTCGAAGTCTGTGACTTATCCTTCGATCCAAGGAATCTTTTCGAAGGATACATCTTTCGATCTACAGTTCTGGTTCGAATCATAAGGATCTTTCGATTGGAGAATCCTTCAAAATCATTGTTCGAAATTCAACAGTGATCTTTCGAACACTGTTGATCCTTCGAACAAGTATTGATCCTTCGATCCTAGTCTGTTTAAGTTTAACAAGTTTGTGTTTTTCTCGTCTTTCGATCAGGGATCCTTCGGCTGGTTGGTTGTTAACAAGGAGAACCCGAGAGATCTAGTGTAACAATTTTCTTGATCAAAAATGAATTCGATGTGGGGTACTCCGATAAATACAGAAATGTATTATGGTACTCCGGCTCCGGATTCGGGAAAGTATAGAAATACCAGTTTATCTCCTGCATGGGCCGAATCTCCCGTACCTGTATCTTCGCAAGCTAATGCTATATCTACCGGTCAATGGGCATTCGTATCAAATCAAACTCCAAGTATTCAAAGCATTTTGTTAAGCGAGAGTGAAACGGGAAGTTTGAATAGGCCTCCAAAGTTGATGCACTTAAGTGAATATCCGGGATGGTTTGATAGATTTCATACATACGTCCTTGGTCAAAATACAGAATTGTGGTTGCGTTTCATCACAGATTTTGATCAAACAATAGAGGTTGCCGCTTCATCTGCTGCTACGTTTGCCGATCTTACGGAAGATCAGAAGAAGGTCTATAACTTAGAGAAGAAAGCGTATGCCATTCTTACTCAGGCGTTAAGCAAAGATATTTATCATCAATTTGTCAGTTTCAAGACAACGAAGAAGTTGTGGGACGCATTGAAGATAAGGGGCGTAGGAAATGAAGCGACACGTCAATTGAGAAAAGACCTGCTAAAGAAAGAGTTTGATGGTTTTACTTGTATGGAGAATGAATCTTTAGGAGATTTGACAAGTCGATTTAATCATTTGCTGACTGAATTGGCAAATATTGGGGTTGTAACAACTTCAGCAGAGGTAGTGAAAAAGTTTGCAGATGCACTGCCACCTCAATGGAATACTTTCTTGGAAATCATGAAGTACAATGGCACTTTAGCTACAACAAACTTCAATGACTTTGTTCAACTCCTGGAAAACAAGAATCAGGAAGAAACTCTCAAGGCAAAAAGAGTTCCAGTGCCACAAAATCCTGAAATGTATTATGGAACTTCTAGCACTTCCACAAAACCTTCTTCACACGCTCCAATTCAAACAGCGTTTGTGTCTAGCACTGACATGTATGGCAATCCTATCCAAGTTCCGGTCAAGCCTCCTCCAACAACAGACATGTATGGAAATCCGCTTGAACCAGTTCCTCAACCAGTACCACAACAGCAAAGCCAACGACCTATCAGAGCAACTGATATGTTCGGAAATCCATTACCTGTTCGATCTACCGGACCAACAGATTTATACGGGAATCCACTTCCTCCTCAACAGCAAGCATGTTATGGAAGCACATCATCTGCTAGTCAGCAATCAAAGCCAAATACAGTACGGCTCGACACCTCAAGTTTCTCAAAAGTCAGTGTTGAAGTAGCAAAAGAACATATAGAGCTTCTAAACACTTTGGTGAGCGCATACTGTGGGTTAGTGGAAGGTCAGATTGGGAACATTAATCTGACACAAGAAGACTATCAGCAGATTGATAAGGAAGAGATGGATTTGATGGATATCAAATGGGCCTTTGCAAGTGCTGTGAGGAGAGCAAAGGATTTCATGGAAAGAACTGGCAGAACCAGCTTGGAAAGCAAGAAAGACACCAAGTATGGGTTCGACAAGCAAGCTGTAAAGTGCTTTAACTATGGTGAACGGGGTCATTTCAAAAGGGAATGTACAAGACCAGCTCAGCATGGAAACCAGAATCCTTTCAGAAACCAAGGCAACCAGCAGAACCAGAACAGGAATAATGTGCGTACGTTGATACCTGTCAACAACCAAAGCCAAGCAGGACCATCAAATGCCAACCAGGCACTTGTGGTTCAAGTAGATGAAGGTTGTGATTGGTCACTTCAGTTGGGAAGTGATGCTCCAGATGGAACAGCGTGTTTTGCTGAGGTTGTCAAGGATCTTAAACACGCCAGTGGTGGAGAATCTTCCACCAATGGTGGTGAATCTTCTGAGGATGAAGACAGTTCTGGTTATAGTGGAAGCTCAGATGAAGAATCCTCCACTTCAGGCAATGATCATGTGGATGAGACATCAAGTGCGTCAGTCGATGCAGATATCGATGAGCTTTTGGAAGAAGCTACAGCAGGAATTGAAAGAAGATCTATTTTGGTGGATCAAGCTGCTTATTCTTCGTCTTCTCTCCATTCAGCCTTTATGGCTAATGTCGACAGTTCATCATGTCAGGTATGTGTCGATGAACCCACTGCTGTTATTTGTGATAATTGTGATAGTTTGAGTGTTAAATGTGCTGATTTAGAGGCAAACATGTCTGAGTTGCAAGGCAAACATGATGCTTTACAAGCTAGTTTGTTTGACTTGCAAGACAAACATGTTTCATTGAATGATAAGTGGTGTGAATTGCAAAGCAAACACGAGGCTTTGCAAGAGAAATATGATGTGACATTCATCCACAATCAGAAATTGACCGTGGATCTCTCGAAGTGCACTGAAGCCAACATGTTTTATGAAAACCATGAAAAGGAGTTTAAATCGGTAATTGAGAAATTAAAGAAAGATAAAACCGAGTTAACTAAAATGGTTTCCAGAAAACAAACTGACATTAACTTGTATATAACTCGTCTTGAGGTAATGCAAAAAGAAATGGCTTGTGTCAAAACTGAAAGTGAGGCGATCCAACTTAAGCTAGACAGTTATTTGAGCTCCAGTTATGTGTTGGATCACATCATAGATGTTCAGAAAGAGAAACGGGATGTCACATGCATTGGATACAAGAAATGTCCACCACCTGTGAGACACAATTATGATGCCATGCCTGACGAGGAGGATAGAACTTTCTTTGAACCATCTGTTCCTCTAGATGTTAATGAATTTGCAACAGGACTCGGATACAAGAAAGAAGTATCATCAGATTCGGATGTGTCTGCAGATACATGTGTGTCTTCTGCTGAACAGAATCAGGATTCTCCAGTTGTTGTTGAGGATGCTGATTCTTCTGATGATGAATCTGATGATACTGATTCAGCAAAGTCTGATGCGGTGATCAAAGAAGAGGACATACCTCTCGAGAATCATATTCTCTGTGATCCTCCTGCAAAACCCGCTAAGACTGTTGCAATTGAGTCCTCGTCTGCAAAAGAGTCGGAGAGTGTGGATTTGCTGTACACTCTTGTTGGTGATGATAAAATTTATTCTGACAGAGATTTTCCTATTAAGAATGTTAATCAATCTTTAATCAGTAAAGTCTTTGAAAATTCGACAAGTAAGTTTTTGGGAAAGACAGGATCACGTGTTACAGTAACACAATGTCCTCCTATTCCAAAGGCCGAAGTTCGAAAACAATATGGCAATCAGAAATTACCAACAGAGAAAAGGCAGCAAAATCATAACAAACAAAAAGGAAAATTGCCGGCTCAACGTCAAAAGAAGCCAAATCAAAAGAAGAACAAGAATGTGAACTTTGTGAAATCTAAGGGAACGGACAAAATTGAAACGTTTGAAAACCAATCTAACTTAGATTTTGTCAAGAAAGCAACTGTGATGAAAAGAAATGAACCAAATAGTTCAAAACCTAGTACCTCGGGATCACAAAGTTCATCATCGGCAAGACGATCACATGATACTTCGGGGTTTGTTGAACGAAGATCATGTTTTGAATGTGGTGAAATTGGGCATATCATTCGAAATTGCCCGTATCTTCATAAGTTGAAAGCAAAGGATGATGATCCCCGTGAACGCAATCACCAAAAGCGATCTGTTTCTGTAAAACAAGATCCCCGACTTATAAGAGAAAGGGAAAAGAAACAGAAACGCCAACAAGTCAAGGTGATTGAAAATGCACTTAAAACTGATGTGGTTCGAAAACAATCTGTTTCAATTAAGCCAGAAAACTCAAAATTTTCAAAAATTTCAAACAATCAAACTGGTAAAACTCAACAGACATGGAAACCTAAATTGACCACAAGTTCAGAGGGACCATCACAATTTATGAATCATCAAAGAATAGAAGTTATTGTTGTTGATGAAAATGGAAGACCCAAGACCACAATGGCTTGGGTCCCCATCTCCAACTAATCATGTGAGTTCATGTGCAGGGTGTTCCAGGAGGAACTATCAGTAGTCATTGGATTGTTGATAGTGGGGCATCCAGGCACATGACAGGCGACATGAAGCTTCTCTACGACGTCAAATCTATTAGAGGAGGTTATGTTGCTTTTGCTGGAGATAAAGGCGGATATATTACGGGTGAAGGAATGATTTCCAACGGGGTTATTAGCTTTGATAAGATCAACTTCGTACAACAACTTGATCACAATCTTCTCAGCGTTTCACAAATCTGTGATAAGCAGTTCTCAGTACACTTTGATGCAAATGGATGTTATGTGCTGAAACCCGGCTTCAAAATTCCAAAAGAATGGATTCTCTTGTCGGCTCCAAGGATAAATGATTTGTATGTCCTTGATATGAGCCAAGCTATCACAACGTCTGCACAAGCAACTTGTTTCGTTTCCAAAGCCACAGAAAAAGACTCAATCTCTTGGCACAGACGAATGGGTCACATTCACTTACGCAAAATGAATCATTTGGTGTCAAATGAATTGGTGAATGGTGTTCCTCTTAAAAACTTCCATCTTCAAGACGTCTGTGTTTCGTGCCAGAAAGGAAAACAAACAAAGAAGCGACATCCGACTAAGAAGATCAACACGGTGGCCGTTCCACTTGAACGTTTGCACATGGATTTGTTCGGTCCTGTCAAGCATAAAAGCATCCGGAATGATCAATATTGCCTCGTGATAACTGATGATTATTCAAGATTTTCTTGGGTGGCGTTCATGGCACATAAGAGTGAAACCTTCGGTATTATCAAAAACTTGATCATTCAGATTGAGAATCTATATAAGTTGAAGGTTAGGCGGATACGTAGCGACAATGGTACTGAATTTAAAAATCATGCCATGGCGGAGTTTTGCACTTCAAAAGGTATTCTTCACGAATTTAGTGCGGCCTACACTCCTCAACAGAATGGCGTCGCTGAACGTAAGAACCGCACATTGATCGAGACTGCTAGGACTATGTTGGTAGAATCGCAGTTGCCCATTCCATTCTGGAGTGAAGCTGTGGCCTCTGCATGTTATACGTTGAACTGAGTCCTTACAGTCAAAAGGCACAACAAGACCTGCTTTGAGCTTATTAACAAACGGAAACCAGATTTGTCATATCTTGAACCGTTTGGAGCTCCGTGCACAATAATCGATCCTAATGGAAAGTTTGGGGCAAAAGCAATTGATGGATACTTTCTTGGGTATGCCACCCCGAACTTAAGAGTCTGGAATCTAGAGACTAAAAGGGTCGAGGAATGGTCTGAAGTCAAAGTACAAAGGCACACTTTACCAGTCAAATGTCCTGGTCAGCCTTGGATGTTTGAGTACGATGACTTTTTCAATTCGATCAATGTTGAAGCCGTTGAAGAAAATGCTGCGGCAAGGATGTTTTTCGAGAGTGACAATGCAACAGATTCACCGTTGGTTCGTCCAATTATTGTCAATCAAGAACCATCTTCGGTGAACAATAATGCTCTCGACAATGAGGATTTTCATGATGCTACCGATTTGAACGAATCTTCAGAGGATGATGAATTTCTAGATGCAGATCAAGAGGTTCCAACAACAGCAGTACATGGTACTTCAGAGGGTACACCTCCAGTGGACGCCCCTAGAACAGCTGAAGCTACTGCATCATCCTCTTCGTCAATTCCGGGTATTGAATTGGTTGTTGATCTCAATCTCAACAATCTGGGTACAAATATTCCAGTTCAAGATAATCCAGAAACAAGGATTCACAATACCCATCCTCAACAAAACATCATCGGAAATGTACAAAGTGGCATTCAAACAAGAAACATGTTGCGAAACAACAACAATGCAGGCTTGTATGCAACTATCCGAGAATCTGGTCAGCAAAATGATTGGTCTTTCGCGTGTTATGTCTCACAGGAAGAGCCAAGAACTTGGAAAGAAGCTTTGAAAGATAACTCTTGGGTTGAAGCAATGCAGGAAGAACTGCAACAATTCCAGAAGCTTGGTGTCTGGAAACTCGTAGAGAAACCTGCTGGTTACAAGAAGATTGGTACCCGTTGGGTGTTCAAATGCAAAAAGGATGACCGTGGAGTCGTTATTCGAAACAAAGCAAGATTAGTCATTCAAGGTTTTCGTCAGATTGAAGGGATCGACTACAACGAAGTTTATGCACCTGTTGCACGTCTGGAAGCAATTCGAATCTTTCTGGCTTATGCCTCATTCAAAGGATTCAAGGTTTACCAGATGGACGTCAAAAGTGCATTCTTACATGGTGTGGTGGAAGAAGAGGTGTACGTCGAACAGCCTCCTGGGTTTGAAGATCCTATCCATCCCAATCGGGTTTGGTTGCTCAACAAAGCTCTATATGGTCTACATCAAGCACCGCGAGCTTGGTATGCAACCTTATCTAATTATTTGCTGGAGAATGGATTTCGCAGAGGTCTTATCGATTGTACTCTTTTCATCAAAGAACAAGATGGAGATCTTCTACTGGTACAGGTATACGTTGATGATATTATATTTGGTTCTACTAATGATGTTTTGTGTAGGAATTTCGAGCGCATCATGCAGGATAAATTCGAGATGAGTGCTATGGGGGAAATGACTTTCTTTTTGGGCCTACAAGTACAACAAACCGAGTCTGGGATATTCATCCATCAGACTAAATATGTTGGTGACATCTTGAGCCGGTTCCAGATGTCTGATGCAACGCCCATCGGTACCCCATTGCCGCAAAATCACGGAATTACTCCAGACTTGAAGGGTGAAGCTGTTAGCCCCTCATACTACCGCGCGATGATCGGATCTCTTATGTACCTCACAGCATCAAGACCAGATATAATGTACCCAACGTGCCTGCTTGCCAGATATCAAGTCAACCCGAAGGCCTCACATCTTGCAGCTGTAAAAAGGATTTTTCGTTATTTGAAGGGTTGCCCTGACACCGGTCTATGGTACCCTAGGGATAATAACTTTGACTTAATCGCATTCAGTGATTCTGATTTTGGCGGATGCAAAATCGACGGCAAATCCACAACGGCTGGATGTCAGTTTTTGGAAAATCGCCTAGTCACATGGCAGTGCAAGAAGCAGACGTGCGTCGCTACATCAACATGCGAAGCTGAATACATTGCTGACTCAAGTTGTTGCTCCCAAGTCCTATGGATCCAACAACAATTGCGAGACTACGGTTTTGAATTCCTAACTACTCCTATTTACGTTGATAATTCTGCTGCCTTACAGATCACTAGAAATCCTGTGCAGCATTCAAAGACTAAGCACATCGAAATTAAGTATCACTTCATACGTGATTGCTTTGAGAAAAGGCTAATCGATGTTGCTTACGTCCACACTGATGACCAACGTGCCGACCTTTTTACCAAAGCATTTGACAAATCAAGATTTGACTATTTATTATTGGTAAACGGCATTAAGGTCAAGCAAGAGTAAAACCAACATCGGAAAATCATTTTTGTAAATACCTTTGTGTTTTAAATTTGTCTTAGTTTATTGTTTTTAGGGGGAGTAAATCCAAAATTTGAAAATCCAAAAACATCGAAAAATTTCAAAAACACAAAAACAATAGAAAAACAAAAATGAGTTTCCTGGCGAGCAAAAGAGAAAATGATAGTACATCAGTGGTCTGTCTAAACCTCTTTAAACCTTAAATGAAAAACGATAAGCAGCTCTATATAAGATGTATCGGTAGGCTCACAATCATTTTAAAGTGTGCAGGGTGATATAAACTTAAATCGACTGAAGATCAGGTGGGAACCACTCATTGGCATATGGTCTTAGTACCGAAATTTCGTTTGAGAGATTGCCGAGGTTCTGAGATATTCGGTCTTTATGCTGCTTATCATCTGGGTATCATGGTTGTTTCTTTTACCGAAAAATAACGGGGACGCAAGTCTAGATCTTCCATGATACCATACATACGTGTACATATTGCATACGACCTCAATAAGTGATCAACAATCACATGTCCAAACAAATAAGTGATAAAATATCACATTTATCCGGGAGCCAAGTTCGTCTCTCTGCTGTACGAAAGTACTGACCTGTTCACGGACTTGCTCCTGTGCCCTCATGCATATGAAAATCAAGTTCCTCATCAATAAGTGATTCTATCACATAGGGCTTGTTTTCAATCAAAATAAGTGAGTTTCTCACATCATATACGGTCAAACAGATGATAATCGGTATACTCACCGGTAAGATGAACCCTCGTGCATACCTTGATACGGGAATGTGTCGTGATGTGGATGAACACCGGTCGGTAAGTATAAATCATACCTTAACGTATCCCCTCGCCATGATTACATCTGATAAGTTGAGCTTATGTGGACAACAATACCGATAATTGTTATAGGATGCTTATCTTAATGTTAATTAACTGAACAACAAGAGCGTTTTGACATGACCGTACACTGATATGATTCTCTTACCCTCGAAACTCACAAAAAAAGAATGTCTGTAAATATTTATTTAATGCTTTCAGTTTCTGCATCTTTGTATATATTTATTTACTGCTTTCAGTCTTTA